>CM067336.1:23132500-33132500 GCA_034376525.1 Nicotiana benthamiana | reverse complement strand
ACAGAAGAAGGTGTGGGGAAGTGCCCGGTTTGTCGCAAGTCTTTTCTAGCGAAGGACATCGAGCACGTGCTAGACTTCGTGAAGACTCAGCATGCTGTGGTATGATATGAAAATATCTTTTTTTTAAAGCTAACTCATATCTTTTCCCTAATTTCTAGGTAGAGAAGATACTTTGATTTGCTTAAATGTTTTAACAGCTGGTCTTATGTGAAATCAACAAGTAAAATTTCTTCTCTTTTGCTTGGGGCAAGGTAACTACTCCCCAGCAAAGAGAACTGGAAGTGTTATTTTTCACTCCTTACTGTGAATTATTTGAGCATCCAAACATAGAATTTCTGAATGTACTTATGCATCCGATATGATGTATTTTGTATCTCTAACAGCCTCTTGCTCATGTAACCTAGTTCTGGGGTTTGAACGTAGACTTGAGATCGTCTGAAAGGGTTTGTTAAAAGAGTGTCAGAAAGAGTTTGTATAAGGTATTGCCTACTAAATGTGGAACAAATAAACTAGGAGACTTGATATGCTAAATCTGAAACAAATTACAGTTGGTTCGTGCCCTTGGTTAATACTTAATGAAATGAAGTGTTTGTTTTTGGTATAGTTACGACATTTTGTTATTTATATTTGAGATATTCTATGCGCCGAGGGTCGATTGGAAACAGCCTCTCTGCCCTTTCGGGTAGGGGTAAGGCTTGTCTACATATTACCCTCCCCAGACCCCACCTGGTGGGAGTATACTGGGTAGTAGTTGTTGTTGTTGTTGGTGGAGCGAATTATATTTGTTCATCTTTCGAATCCAGACTTCCAGTGGATCTGAAGTCAACAATGAGGACAAGACTCTTTCCTCGGACTCGGAGAAACTAAGAAGAAAGAAATTTGATGCTATTCTGAAACTCCAGCAAGAGAAGGGTGGCTTAATTGAAATAAAAAGGCATGAAGTGTTGCGGCCAGGTATTTATCTTCCACAACCTGCTGCATTACCCTCAAGTGTACCCACCGAAGAGGCAAATGAGCAAAAAGACAGAGATCTGGCAGCCAACCCCAGAACAAATTCTAGTGCTTCCTCAAACAAACCTAGTACCAGTAGAGCGAGAAACTCCAGCACAAAGAAAAACAGGAGACACAGTTCAAGAAAACAAGCGACTCAGTGGGTGAAGAAAGAAAATAGTAATACAGCATGATATGAAATCTGTATTATTTTATAAGAATAGCTGAAAGGAAAGAAAAGTATCATTTTTTTTGTGATTGTTTAACGATTTGTTTACATGATCAATTAACATATCAATATCAAGAAGGGTTAAGTTGTGGTATAATTTGGGAAATCAAGGAAGTTGGCAGATAGGTTGGTGCCATCTACTGTTTATTGTGCAGAAAGTATCACGATTTGTCTCACTGGGTACTTTCTCCAGGACAAAATATGTTTGTACAAGTACAATTGTTTCTGTCTTGTTCCAGCTCTAAACTGAATTTACAGCAATGCTGTGCTTTCACTATAAATTTTATTGTGTCAATGTGACCGGAGAGATAAATCTGAGTTGCGATTCTGAGGTAGGTTTTGCTGCCAAATCATTTGAGGATTCCACTTTGACCCTTCTTCGTTGGAGCTATAGACTCGAATCCACGACCCTGGCGTTGCGGTCTGCTGACCGACCATCTGAGCTACCCTCTCTTATCCATTCATGTTTAAAATAGGTAGTTAAACCCTCTCTTGTCCATTCATGTTTAGAATAGGTAGTTAAATGACTGCTTAATCTCAGTAATTTACATTAGATTATTTTTTCCAAGTAGTTTCATAGCAATATAACTGTATTATTTTATAATTTCATATATCAAAACCACTGCAAAAGTTGATGGTACAGACATATATAATACACATATGGCAAGTATACATAACAATATATGCAGTTCTACAGTGCAAAAAATATGATTTCATAAAAAAAACTTGTCCCATATGCGAAATTCAAGATTCATATAATTTGATCAATCACTTGTTCCTATTAACTCCATGCATAAAATTGTGTCAGAGCATGCTGTTTCAGTATAAAACAAGCTACTATGAAAGAGGTATCACTCATCATAATTAGATACACAGAGAATAATTATGACATACTTGGCAATTGACATCTTTACTTTCAGTTAGAAGGAATAACACATAGCCTTACACGAATTCCAAAGTAGCATTTCGAATTTTATCCCTGATTAATGACTAAATTAATTAGAGAATTTTTCATAAAGCACCATTTTTTAGGTTTAATTAACTATTTATAGATACCTTTGTTATATTATGTGTTATAGATATCTTTTATATTTTTATACAATGTATTTCATGTATTTAAATTGTTTTATTCATTAATACAATAAAAAATATAGGCATAAAAACTGGAATTCCAGCTAAGTTTGACATGTATTTAGTTGTATTCAAGCGGTATTAACGTTAAATACGGTAACGTTTCTACGCTAAAAAGGGAAGGAAATCAAATTACGTGATATTCTCCTAATTTAACTCAACGAACTAATACGATTTCTCATTAATCTGTATTTGAAAGATACATAATAAAGATAATAGCTGAATAAAGAGAAATACATATGAATAATACAGTTGAGTAGAATTGTATACAGTTGAATATTACAACAAAATACAACTTAATTCATCTGAATAAAACACTTGAATACAACAAAAAATACAACTGAATAAACTCTTGAATGCAACAAAATACAACTAACTTCTGCTGAATAAAATAGTTGAATATAACTAACTACAACTGAATACAGTTGTATAAAACACTTGAATACAACTAACTACTCTGAATAAAGTAGTTAAATACAACTGATTAAACATGAATACAAGTGAATATAATTGAATTATACATTCGAATACAACTGAATACAAATAGGCGATTTGGGCGATCTAGAGAGAGAAACAAACTTATGGCTTCG
Organism: Nicotiana benthamiana; assembly: GCA_034376525.1. NCBI lineage: Eukaryota > Viridiplantae > Streptophyta > Magnoliopsida > Solanales > Solanaceae > Nicotiana > Nicotiana benthamiana. The sequence goes on along the minus strand of CM067336.1, from coordinate 33,129,560 downwards.
CCGGCCGGCACCCAGCCATGAATTCCGGCTAGTCAGCCCCCTAGCACATATGCCCAACCTCCTACAACAACTACAAACAATCCCCAGCCCTCAAATACCACAAACGAAGCCAGGAATTACGTAAAAGCTGTGAACCCTACTTCGACGACCACTGCTATGCAGAATCGAGCCACTATAGTTGAACAAATTCCTCTTCGTCTATCAAAATCTACGAATTAAACTTACTCTAAGCGATTGTAATGGATTAATAATGGAGGAGAACTAGAGAATATGGGTGGGAGAAGAGGTATGAATCTTGGGTTGAGGGAGAAATAGTAAAGTGTATGCAAAAAGAGAGAGAAAGAACGTGGTTAGTCAATTTTACGGTGATTATGTGAGAGAAAAGACTAAAACAGAGAGAGAAAAATATTATTTAGCATATATGATGGTGATTATGTGAGTGAAAAGACTAAAAAGAAGAGAGAAAAATATTATTTAGCATATATGGTGCCTTAAATGTAGGATGTAACTATAATTAGATATTTGGTATAAAGTATAAAAGGTATCTATAGAATATAATATATTAAAATGATATTTATTTAAAATAATAGGGTACTAAGATTTTCTATATGGTGTAAAAATTCCAAGTAAGTACAATTGTATTTAATTTTTAGATGACAATAGCCACCTCAAATATTTTAACTTATCCAGTTTATAAAAACTGGCTAAGTTTTTAAAAAAAGGTCTAGTAGCTGAGGTTCTTCAGTTTTATAACTTGTTAAATGAGGATTAGCATCTTTTCGTCTAGTTAACAATAATCTTGAATGATGTCAGCAGATTTTAATACCAAAACACCATATTGACGGTACGTTGTGATTATATAATTATGAGCCAACATTCCATGCATGAGACCCAAACGGATAGGATCTACGATCCAAAATAATATTCCCTTCGATTCAAAATAAATAATATTTTAGATATTTTTATATAAATTGAGACCTTTTAGTATTATTAGTAATAGAATTGGCATATTAATTTTTACTATCTCACATAAACACTCCTAACACATATTTTAAAATTATTTACTCCAAAGATAATATAGAAAAAATAATTAATTCATTCTTAAAATTTAAAAAAATTATTTATTTTGGACCACAAGAAAAAGACCCGTTCATGGAGCATTACCAACTTTATGGGGATCACTTTAATTTGTAAGTTAAACCAAAATTGGAGCAGACCTTTTATTATGGATATTCTTACACGATCTAGACTACATACGATTTCCGTCAAAGTTCCGATATGAATTCTTTCTTTAGTAAAAGGACCTTATAATGCCTATCTCTCTTTCGATATAATGTTTACGTACTCCTCTTTTCAGAAGAATGATGGCTTTTAAAGTATGAGCTAATCTCGAAATATTAGTTGTCTTGTACATTTAGATATCTCACCTTCATATATTTGTAAAAGGAAAAATGTCCAAATATACCCCTAAGTTTGCAATTTTTTATGTTTATGGTTACATATTATATTGATCCATAAAGACCGTCATCATCATTATCTTATGTTCTGAATATGCCTCTCCCACTAACTTTTTTTTACTGTGAAAAAAATGGGTCTGATTTGGCGAACGCCACATAGGTGCATATTTGAACTTTTTTTAATTGTTTAGGGGATATCTGAACATTGCATGGTTCAAGTTAATAGAGGATTTTCTTTACTTTACCGCTAGAACCTTCCTTTTACGAGTGAACCGGGTACGAGCCTACCTTGGTTGAATAAAAAAAGGGGTACCGGCCCTGCCTTTCAGTATGTGAAAACGGAAGTGCAACTTCTTACTTTGGCCCTCTCTAGCCAAATCAAAAAATTGGAACAACTCCCGAGACACCGAACAAATTCCGTAGAACTCCCATATATATATATATATATATATATATATATATATATATATAAATTCGAGCTAACGAAAGAGATAATTGTACCAAGGAAGTTATTCTTTTTAATATGATACTGAGATCTTGCATTAGAAAATGTTCATAGTATTGTGGAAATCGTATTGGGTAAATATTCTTTCACCCTCGATCGCGTTATGTATCTTTTGTCCCTTAATCGCGTTATGTATCTTTTGTCCCTTAACTATATATCTTGTTAATAACAATTCTTTAGTATATTACAAGGAAGGGTTTTTCTGGGAGTACTAATCACACTTATAAAAATACTTAATACGCAAAGGGATGGCTGCATCATTTAACCAATCCCACCAAACAGCTGTCAACCTTTACTTATATTAATTTGAAAGTAGCTGTTTGTCCAAGTTTTTGACAAATTAGAAGTGTTTGTTTTAATTTTAACTTCTTGTTTCTTTTTAGGTATTTTAGAGATTTAAAGTGTTTGGTCAAGTTGTTTCTAAAAGATTTAGTGATTCTAAAGAGTAACATAAGCTATGTAATTTGCTGCAAATAAATGTGTAGTTTCTCCTGGGAAGCAGAAGTGTATAGAAACACATAAAAATTTCAAGATACAAATACAATTTAATCGATTATAGGATTAATAGATTAATAGTCATTTTTGTGTTATTAATCCATCTTTTAAAGAGTTTTACTCATAAAATAATTAACTTTTTAAATAATTTAAGAGTGTAAACAAGTTTTACTTTATACATAAGTAACTATAAAACTTTATTATCTTTTATTATACCGTAGAAATGACACTAAGCAACCATTCTAAAGAGTTGCTATTAATTAGGAACTAGTCAGTGTATCATGAATTTTAGTTTTTCAATTCAATTTTTTGAGATATAAATATCTTGAAAGTAAGATTTTTTAGAACAAAAATAGTATCGGCTAATCTCTAATTCCTTGAAAACTCAATGCACAATCCGCCCCCTAATTCCTCTCTTATCAGTTAGTCCTTTCCCTAATTAAGAACATTCTCCCCACAACCACCTCTTCTTTTTCCTTGGGATATATAGTTCCGTTAGCGACTATAAATTTAGCCAAAATGTGAGTATAGTATTCCACAACACAAATATATTATACAAAATTTACGTGCCACGCTAACTTTCTTGCCTGATGACATGGCACCTCAAAATGAAATAGTCATGAACCCATGGTACAAAGTGGACTCTTGAGCCTGTACACTTCGAAAATTGAAGGCAATTCAAGTTCACAAGATACAATAAGAGAAGAAATTGCCAGCATTCTCAGTAATTATAGTAGTGATGAGTCTCTGAGTATAACGGTTATAGGACATAGTCTTGGAGCTGCCTTAGCTATACTTACAGCATACGATATAACAACAAAATTTAGTGATTTACCTATGGTGACAGTGATATCATTTGGAGGGCCTAGGTTTGGTAACAAAAGCTTTAGATGCCAGTTGGAAAAAAATGGAACTAAGGTACTCCGAATTGTCAACTCTGATGATCCCATAACAAAAGTCCCGGGATTCGTGATCGATGACGTGGAAAGCCAAGGGTTTGAACCCCGGACTTAGGTTAAATGACTTTTATGTGATAAAAATTCTTACAAATATAATTTTTCTATTACAAACTCAAAATCGAATGATTTATGTGACAAAAAGTAAAAATAAAAAGTAATTTTTGTGTTACGAACTCAAAATTTACTGTATATACATTTTGAATATTTTTCTTGACTTATCCTTATAGCAAATTCGAACTCTGAGCGTATATGGTCTTTCACCGAGGAGCGATCCACTACATCAACGCATTATCTGAAAGGAAGGTTATAGTTTGTAGAGAGTTTTGGGAGAATTGATTTTTTCGTATTGCTCACAAAAGTATATATAGAGTACAGAGAGGTATCAAATCCTACCAACTATAGGACTGTACAATAAGGAAAGAAATCAAATCATACCAACTATAGGACTGTACAATAATGAAAGAATATTCTACCAAGAATAAAAAGATACACACAATATATTCTAATACGCCCCCTCAAGATGGAGGGCCGGAGGACACGCCAATCTTGAACATCAGCAGAAGAAGCCGAGGACGAGATAAGTGCTTGGTGAGAGCATCAGCAAGCTGATCAGCAGAGGATACGTGAGCAACACGAAGAGACCCATTCTGAACCAATTGACGAACAAAGTGATAATCAATGGAGATGTGTTTCATGCGCGAATGAAACACAGGGTTGGCACAGAGGTAAGTGGCGCCAATGTTGTCGCTGTAAATGACAGGAGCAGTCGAAAGAGGGACATGAAGCTCGCGCAGCAGTGAATGAAGCCAACGGACTTCAGCGGCAGCAGAAGCAATGGCACGATATTCAGCCTCAGTAGAAGATCGTGCAACGGAACACTGCTTTTTGGAGCTCCAGGAAATAGGATTAGGCCCCAGAAAGACAACATAGGCACCAGTTGAGGAGCGGTCATCACAGTTTCCACCCCAATCAGCATCAGAGAAACAATGCAGAGGTATAACAGATGAAGGACGCAGCCAGACTCCGAAGTCACGCGTCCCATTCAGATACCGGAAGAGGCGCCTAACTGCACCCTAATGAGTGACAGTAGGAGCGTGCATGAACTGTGAGAGTTTATTTACAGCAAAGGAGATATCCAGACGAGTGAAGGGGAGATACTGGAGGCCCCTAAGGGCCTGTCGATAGGCGGATGCGTCGGCAGGAGCCGAGCCGTCGGCCAGATGAAGGCGGGTGGACGCCGATGTTGGCGTCTGAACAGGGTTGGATTCCAGCATATTATGACGAGTCAAAAGATCAACAACATACTTACGCTGAGAAAGAAAACACCCCTTGGAGCTGCGTAGAACCTCAACACCAAGAAAGTAGCTTAGATCACCCAAGTCTTTAAGAGAAAATTTAGTCCCAAGAGAGTCAATCACACGGTTCAAGAAGGCAGTGTCATTACCAGTCAATATGAGATCATCAACATATACCAAAAAATAGGCTGTAATATCAGAATGCTGAAAGGCGAAGAGCGAAGTGTCAGGGGTAGTGTTGACGAAACCCATGGCCAAAAGCCATTGGCGGAGCTCACTGTACCATGCCCGGGGTGCCTGTTTGATACCATAAATAGCTTTCTGTAACATACAGACATAAGATGGATAGGCTTTGTCAACAAAATCCGGTGGTTGTGCCATATAGACATCCTCTGTAAGCCTCCCGTGGAGAAAGGCATTGTTCACATCCATTTGACGAAGAGGCCAGCCCTTGGATACAGCTCGATTGAGAACCAAACGCACAATTACCGGCTTAATAACCGGACTGAAAGTCTCCTGGAAGTCGACACCTGGTCGCTGATGAAAGCCTTTCGCAACAAGTCGGGCTTTGAACTTATCCACATTACCGTCAGGCTTTCGTTTGATACGGTAAACCCACTTGCAGCCCACAACATTCTGTGAAGAATCATGTGGAACAAGATCCCAGGTGCCATTCCGTAGCAGAGCATCAAACTCCAATGACATAGCAGCACGCCAGCGCTCATCAAACATAGCACTAGACAAAGTCTGAGGTTCTGTAACAGCTGGAGAGGATACAGCAGACATACCAAACTTCTTGTTGGGCGTAAAGATGTTATTTTTGCTGCGAGTTTGCTTGTGATGACCACCCTGAGAGGATGAAGGTGGCGGCATAGTGGGTGTAGCAATGGCGGGGGCCGCTAGCAGTGTCGTAAGAGGCGCTGGTGGCTCGGGCGTTGGCACCGGCAGTGCGTCCGGTGAAGGATCGCTAGTGGGACCGGCGGTAGGTACTGGTGGAGGCAGCGGAAGGACTTCTAGGGTGACCGGAATGGGTACGGGTGGAGACTCGGGGTTAGACAATTTGGAGAACGGGAAGATATCTTCATGGAAGGTGACATGACGCGAGACGAAGATTTTATACGTTGAGGGATCAAAGCATAGATATGCGCTTTGAGTAGATGAGTAGCCGAAAAGGACATAGGCACGAGATCTGGGTTCCATTTTGTTGAGGTGTAGGGCCGAAGCCAAGGAAAGCATTGACAGCCGAAGACACGCAGTTTGGCAAGGTTGGGGCGCCTATGAAAGAGAGACTCAAAGGAGGAGAGCATCGAGAGATTTGTCTTGGGGAGACGATTAATGAGATAGACTGCTGTGGCAAAGGCATAAGCCAGTAAATGAGAGGGACAGAGGCATAATGAAGGAGAATGAGACCAGTGTCGACAATATGACGGTGACGGCGTTCAGCATAGCCATTGTGTTGAGGTGTATGAGGAGGTGAAGTGAGATGTAAGATGTCATGGGAGGCAAGAAAAGAGCGTAAAGCTAGGAATTCACCCCCATTATCAGTATACAGAGTAATGATTTTAGTAGAGAAGTATTTTTCGACAATGGACTTAAAGGTGGGGAAGGTTTGTATGACATCAGATTTACGGCGTAAAGGGAAAAACCAAACGTACTTAGAAAAATGATCAACAAAAATGACATAATATTTAAATCCTTCATTAGAAATAATTGGAGAGGTCCATACATCAGAAAAAATAAGCTCCAGCGGAGCAGTAGAAGATAAACTTGACTCAGAGAAAGGTAACTTATGACACTTATGAAGCTTGCAAGAGACACAACAAAATCAGACACACCACTAGACGCTATACTGCTAGAAGACACTAAATGACGTAGGATTTTAGCTGATGGATGACCAAACCGAGAATGCCACAATGACGCGGGGAGCTTTTGTGCCGTGAGGGCGGACGGTAGACGGGAAGCCGCCGGCCAGTAGTAGGCGTCGTTCCTACGTGGGCCGCTGACGAGTGTTGCCCACGTGCAACGATCCTTCACCTGAAAATCAGTATAAGAAAAAACAACATTAACATTATTGTGACGACATAATTGAGCAACAGAGATCAAATTTTTCCGAATATGTGGAACACAGAGAGCCCCAGGCAATAAAAGAGATGAATAACTGAAAAGTTGGCCAGTATGTGTAATATTTAAACCTTCACCGTTACCAATAACCACATCATCGAAACCAGTGTAAGGACTGTGAAGAGACATATTGGCAAGATCATTGGTTATGTGATAAGTGGCACCAGAGTCCAGGATCCAATCAGATGGAGAGTGATGGGCTGTGTGAGCAGCCGGATAAGATGACACATCGTATGTTGGTCGTGGCAGTGGTCCACCTTAAGGGGGCTGATTTGCGCCGGAAATAGGATAGGACGGACAGCGGCGCGCGGAGTGGCCAAATTCACTGCAGAGCTGGCACTTACCATTGTACCCGCGAGATTGGCCATTGTTAGAGTAACCACCGCGGCCGGAGGATAAACCACGGCTGCCACGGCCGCGCCCGCGACCACCGACGCGGTTACGGCCGGACTGTTGTCCGGCGACGAAGGCAGCCGATGGAGCCAAATCAGATGCGGCGGAGGTGGCCAGCGCACGGGCAGTAATCTGAGCCTCCATGCTTAATAACTTGTCATGTAATTCAGCAAAATAGATTGGAGAGTCACGGGCTTGGATAGCATGAGAGAGCTTCATATACGGATCATCAAGACCATTTGGAACCTTAATGACAAGATCCTCAGAATCAATAGTAACACCCAGGAGAGATAATTCATCCACAATCACGCGAATACCGTGCATAAAATCAGTAACAGATTTAGAACATTTTACCGGATTATGGAGTTGCTGTTTGAGAGCCATGATACGACCACGAGAAGCAGTGCCGTATGTGCATGCGAGGATGTCCCAGGCCTCTTTAGAGGTTTCCGCAGCGACAATAAAGGAGATGATCGTCGGTGTGATCGACGAGATGATGGCACTGAGAATAAGATTGTCCTGGGGAATCCAGTAAGGATATGCTGGATTGGGGAAAGTTACCTCCTTCGACGAGAGTGGCTGGTGGGCACGGCTTCGCTCTGTCCAAGAAGCTGAGGAGGTCGTAACACGTAAGAAGGGTTCGGAATTGGAATTTCCATGCCAGGTAATTAGTGGAGTCCAATTTAAGTGGGATCTGAGCCGATGCATTGATGGCAATCGGCTAGAGAAGATCGTTGGATGTCGTAGCGGCCATGAAGCGCGAGGCAGAGGAGGCGCTGATCGACGTCGAGAGAGAGATGGCTGCCAGTTAGTGCAGCTGTGGCGCGGCAAGACGCCGGAGAGGGGAGGTGGACCGAGAAGGTCGGCGGCGGCGGGCTGCCGATTAGTGCAGCGGCGCGGGTAGGGAAGAATTAGGGTTTCTTTGGAGATAAGCCACTGGCGTATGATACCATGTAGAGAGCTTTGGGAGAATTGATTTTCTCGTATTGCTTACAAAAGTATATATAGAGTACAGAGAGATATCAAATCCTACCAACTATAGGACTGTACAATAATGAAGGAAATCAAATCCTATCAACTATAGGGCTGTACAATAATGAAAGTATATTCTACCAAGAATAAAAAGATACACACTATATATTCTAATATAGTTTTAGTTAAAGTTTGTTGAGCTTTACGTAACTCCCTATACAACTATGCTAAATCTAGAAACGCAAAGAGCATTAGAATTATATAATGAACCATGTTATGTTATTCCTGATATTTTGTGGTCAAAATTGTGAACTTCAAGTAGAATTAACAAATTTGTCCAATATTATGTAGTTGTTTAGTTTCTGATCAATTATCAATTCTTTTATGAGGCAAAGAATGAAGATTAAGTCATTGACACAGTTAAAGCAAGAATGTGAAAACTAATAAATAAAAATATTCTACCCACATACATTTTGAAGGGGGCAAGGTCTTAAATGCTATTTCAGGCAGGCTAAAAATTGATTATTTGGAGTCGGTAAACCTTTTTATCTCAGTGTTGCGCAAGTTTACATATATTTACTTTATAGACTTCCTTTTCCACCTGCGTTAAATTGCTAAAACTCGATATTCAATCGTTCCTGACATCTCCTAATTCAAATAATGTGAGTAGAGTTCTTCGATCTGCCCTAATTCTCGATCGATCTTTATGGCATAAGCTTCATCTCATCTTCAGCTTTATTTTCTCAAATTCTACTCGTCTCTTTTACTCTGTAGCTCTTCGAAATTCAATATGGTTGTTGTCATCAAATCAAGGCAACTGGTACTACCACAAATGTCGAAACTATTGTTAATACTATGATGGATCCCAGCTATCTCCTCTACTTACACCAGCCAGACAATCCTGGAGCTATGTTAGTCAACGTGGCCTTCGGTAGAATTGGATATAGATCCTGGAGAAATGCACTTTTGTGTGGTCTTTCTATTAAAAACAAAACTATTTTTATTAGAGGAAAGTGCAAATGTTCTGATCCTCAATCACCCAAATTCTGGCTATATAATTGGAACGGTGTGATGATATGGTATTTAACCTCGTGGACTCTGAATTCGCTTTCAAAGGAGATAATAGATAGTGTGGAATATGTTAGTGATGTTGTTGAATTATGAAAGGAATTAGAAGATCGATATGAGCAAACTAATAGTGAGATATTGTATCAAACTCAAAATGAAATTAATGACTTGTCTCAAGGAGTCCTAGACATCACTGGTTATTATACTCAATTGTAGAAACTCTGGGAGAAATTGAGTACTCTGAGTGCAAAAAACACATTGTAGATATGAGTGTACCTGTGGTGCTAAGGAAGGTGTGCACAATGCTGAGCAGGATAGAAGACTAATTCAGTTCCTCTAGGACTTAATAAGGTTTACATAGTGATGAAAGGGAGCATCCGCGTGATGAATCCTCTTCCTTCCATGGCACAAGACTTCTCCTTACTCATCTAGGATGAAACAACGAGAAATGAGACCTCCAAATCAGATGGTTGCAAAGTCTGTTCCCCTTCATGCTAATGCCTCAGGAAATGCCAACAATTTCAGAAATAACAACTTTAGAACCAAGTACGTTCCCAATGCTAATTTTCCAAACACCAAAAGGTCAAGGCCCTTTTGTGACTACTTTAAGCGCCCCGGACACACTAAGCACAAGTGTTTTAAGCTTCATAGCTGCCCCCAGACCTTAGGCAACAATCAAAATTTCAATTGAAGAAAAGAGTTGCGGCCGATGCACACTCCATTTTACCTGATGAAATGTCAGCCAAAGCTGAGGATTTTGGACCCAAGGATGAAGGCCAAAACCTGAATTTATCCAAGGAACAGTATGGTCATTACTCAATATCCTTCAGCAATATCATGCTAGAAGTGGGGGAGTGAGTTCACAGAATGCAAATCGTGAAGTTGGATCTGTAGACCTTGCTGCAAGAATAATGAATTTTGCAAGTATGATAGCCTGCGCAACTTATATTGATTTTGGCAAATTATCTCGTAGATGTTTCAAAATTTGGACTCACACCTGCTTTTTAGATTTAGGAGCTTCAAATCATATGACTTTTAATAAGTCTTCATTAGTTGATTTTAGGATCTTACCTTATCTGTTGTTAGTAACTCTCCTAAATGGTTATAGAGTCAAAGTAACAAAAATTGGTAGTGTGTTTCTTGCTCCCTATATCACTCTACACAAAGTCATGTTGTTCCTTCCTTCAAATTTAATCTCATCTCTATATCTTTCTTAACTTCACGAACTTAAATCCTTAATAGCCTTTACGGATACTTGTTGTCTACTGTAGGCTCCTTCAATGAAAAGGCCTCAAGAGATTAGTAAGATCAGGGAGGGGATGTATCTCTTATGTTCCCTCTGCTTGAAGAATACCAGTACTGATTCTACATCTGTTTCATCCTTGCCTCTTGTCTCATGTCATACTTGTGATGTACATAGTTTACAGAAATCTTCATCTAGTGGTTATGAACATAGTGCTTCCCTGAGTCATTCCTTCTCAAAGGTAAATAATTTCATTTGCAATAAAACATCTGACTGTGATTCCTTCTTATATCATAAAGGTGATATTGATATATTGTGTCATAATAGATTGGGCCATGTTCCTTTTGCCAAAATGAGAAGCATCACCATTATACCTGCTACTTTTTCTATCAGACAACCTTTTCTATGTTCTATATGCCCTATGGTCAGATAAACTGGGTTACCTTTTCCTCACAAGGCCAGTAGCATCAACAAAGTATTTGACCTATTGCATGTTGATCTATGGGGACCTTGTCATGTCCCCACACATGACAATTACAAGTATTTCTTAACTATGGTAGATGATCACAGCAGGTCCATATGGACTCATCTTGTCAAGTAAAAGCAATGCCCCTGCAGATTCTTAAAGCCTTTATCTCCTTTGTTAAGACCCAATTTCACATGACCATTAAATTAATACGGTCAGATAATGGTTTGGAATTCACCAATACAGAAGCAAATTCCTTCTTTCATATCTAATTCATTGTTCACCAAAGAACTTATTCATACACGCCATAACAGAATGGTGTGGTTGAGAGAAAGCATAGGTATATTCTTAAGACAACTAGAGCACTTCTATTTCAATCAAAGTTACTTGTAAAATGTTAGGTTGAATGCATCTTAATAGCTACTTACCTTATTAACAAACTGCCTACGACATACCTAAAGAACAAATGCCCTCTTGAACTCTTATACAAAAAACCAAATTATTCACACTTGAAAAGTTTTGGGTTCATGTGTTTTCCTACTATACCAAGAATATACAAGGACAAATTTGATCCTAGAAGTGTGCCTCATTCCTTTGTTGGATATCTTTTTGAAACCAAAGGATACAAGGTGTTGAACTTGCAAACTAAAAAGATTCACATAACCAGATATGTCACTTTCCAGGAGAATGTCTTTCCCTTTGTTATGTCACCTGTTGCATGTTCTTTTCCCCCCAACTCTTCACTCAATACCTTTCATATTTGATTTACACATTTTTGTATCTCAACCTACATCAGAAAATTCACCAAGCCCAGGCAACCCTTGTGTTGCCCATGATCAACCTTCACCTGATCACTATACACCTTCTTTTCCAGAGATACCATACTCGTAATCTCTTGAGGTCCTTCCACAAAGTCTATTTGATCCCATTCCACAAAAGGACTCACATGTCTTAGAGACCAGAAGGTCAGGAAGAGAACATAAATTACCTACTCATTTGCATGACTTTGTCTATTCCATACTTTAGTTGAAAGCAACCTCTACTTCTCTACCTACTAATCCACCAGTCACTTCCATATCCCCGAATTTTGTATTCTCCTTAAATAGTCATATTTCTATTGATTCTTTAGTCTAAGATAGTAAGTTTTGTAATGAATGTCTACAATGATTTTGAACCGTCTTCATATGAGGAAGCTTCCCTTAGAGTTGCTTGGCAAGAAGCAGTGACACAAGAGTTGAAGCTCTACATGCAAAACACACCCGGGATGTTGTGCCCTTGCCAAGTGGCAAGCAGTCCATTGGTTGCAAGTGGGTATATAGGATAAAACAAAAAGTTGATGGAATATTAGAGAGGTTCAAAGCTAGGCTAGTGGTAAAGGGGTATACTCAACACCCTGGCATAAATTACACAGAAACTTTCAATCATGTGGTGAAATGACAACAATAATAGCGCTTATAGCTACTGCAGTGAAGATGCATTGGCACATCTTCCAGTTAGATTTGAACAATGGATTCCTTCATAGAGACCTCCTTGAGGAGGTGTATATGCAAATACCACCAGGATTAAAGATCAACTCTCCAAGTTTAATGTGTAAGTTGAACAAATCTTTATATGGCCTCAAACAAGCAAGCAGACAGTGGAACTCTAAATTGATTGGTATAGACTTCTAGACTTCTTCCATGCACTTTATTGAACTTGTTATAATATGTTATATACTTCTTTGTTGAATTTACTCTCACAAGCTATAATTAAGTTGTTAGTCCATGTTCTATCTTTTATTGCCGAATTTACCTTTATATGCCTTAATTGAAATTTTTGCTTATTTCATTGTCACATTATCTCTTCCATAAATGATTTATTTTTATTTGAAGGCGTTGCTACATGTTATCTATCTCATTTTTGAGTCATTCTTATTTGAATTCATTATTACTTGTTATGTCTTTCATTGTTGAGCTTATTCTCTCATTTCATTGTGCTGACGTAATTCTCGTGTTGATTTACCTGCCATACTCTCGTGCTATTGTTGTACTCGGTGTTGTTGAGTCGTGGGCTATGTGTGGTTATGATATTGAGATTGTTGTTATAGAAGTGTTGCGGCATATGAACATATGTAGTGCGAGTTATTATATTGTGTTGTTATGTTTTATACACATCTCAAATTGTTGAGGGGATTGTCGGGATGTTTGTATATGATTTATTTGTGCTGTTATTATTATTGATAGTTGCACGTGCGATGTGACAATGTGGGCTATATATGTTGAGTTTGCACATGTGGCGAGATAAGGCATAATAATTATTGATGCTTGTGTGGCGAGATAAGGCAGACATTTACTTTACGGTTGCGCACGCAACAAGACAAGGTGATCTATGTCGGAGATGATTTGTGATGGCCCGAGGGCATTGCCTTCAATGATATTTGTGTGGCGCTGTGACCATCTTGTGTGTGTCATACATATTACGGGTTTCGTTGTGTTGTTTCCAGTGAGCCATTCGATGTCTTTGATCTTATTTGTTGACTCTAGCTGTAATAGTACACTTGCACAAGCATACATCATAATCTGTCACATATACTACTCCATGAGTATAATTCTCAATGTTCATTGATCATGTACATGTATTCTTATATATCTGCCTTTTATGTGTGGAGTGAACTGTTGGCACGTGAGCTATCTGTGTTTATATAAGACATCATTACTGTTGACACGTGAGTTGTCCCGGATATGAGGTTATTATTAATCGAATTAGCATGTTAGTAATCCGTGCGGGTATAAGGTATTGTTAATAAAATTAGCACCTAAGTTATCCGTGCAACATGTAGATTGTTCGTGCAATTGTGATTTATAAAGTAGGTAAGAGATGCCGTGTGATTATGATTCGTGAAATTATGGTATTTCGATATGATTCTTGTTGTACATTTTATGTTGAATAGCTTGATGAGTTGAACGGTTGTGGTTCTTATTTTCCTTACTTCCTTCCATTCGTATTTGATTATACTTGGTTACCTGTTAACTGTGTCGTATGTACTCTTTTACTGTCATTTGTTGATTTACTAGCGTTGTTAGCCTTGTATGGATAAATTGCTTAATTGTCCTTTAACTGCTTTTAGTTTTTCATTGTTAGATTATATCAATATCATGTACATGTTTTCATGTCTAGTACATGTTTTCATGTCTAGTAATTGTACATGTGTACATGATCTAACCTTGTCTGTACTTTACCGATGTTAGGCTTGATACTTATTGGATAATACCGTGGTGTACTCATGCTACGGTTGTTGCACATTTTTGTGCAGATCTAGGTACCTTGGAGTATGCAGATTGTTGGTTGGTTGATTGTGAGCTAATGTGGAGACTTCAAGTCACATCCTGTTCGCAGGCCTCAGAGTCACCTTCTGTTCTTTTCTTTACCGTTGTTTGTTTCTATTTCGGAACAGTTTGTACTTAGAAATTCTTCTAATAAACTCAATAAAGCTTATGACTTGTACTACCGGTTCTGGGATATTGAACATCTACTGCTGGTTGTAGGCTATGTATAGAAATTTCTGGTTCATGTTTAATAGTTGATTGCTTTATATTTATTAATATCTTGATATGTGTTAGGCTTACATAGTCTTAAAGACTAGGGGCCATCACGACTAGAAAGGATATTGAGTCGTGACAAAAAATAAATCTCTCATGTATAAAAAAAGACATAGGGTCATAAAACAAAAAATAAAGTAATTATCTCATGTGTAAAAAAAAACGGGGTCATAAAACTAAAAATAAATTTATAAAGACCCACAACATCATTTGATCCTTATAGCTGTTAATTTATAAACTTATATTAATGACAACGAAAGTTGGTTGGTCTATTTATAACCTGTAGGTTAAATATTATGACATATATTACTAGTGCAATTATGAATACATGTGATTGATTAACATGAGATACATATACAATGCACTTGTATAGTTGTAGGAATATTAGCGGTCGTTTGGTAGAATAGATTAGAAAAAATAATGTATGCATTACCTTCTAGTATTACAATTTCTTATTTGGTACACTTTTTTAATCTATGTATTATTAATGCAAGTATTAGTTATATAACTTATTTAGTATAAATCTATGTAAAACTAACACATAGCAAACCATGGTATTAACAATACCAAGGCTATTAATGTATGCATTAGCATGGTTAAAGATAAAATTATCCTGATAATGTATTAAAGCTGAATAATACTGAAGTTATTTTTGTATATAACTAATTTTCTTAAAGGTTATGCAATGCATTCTAATTTTCAATACACTACACCAAACACTTGCTAAGAAGTAATCTTTACATAACTAATAGGTTATTTGGATTGATTTTTAAAAAGTAGCTTATAAGCTAAAAGCCAAAAGCCATAAGTTAGTAATACCTAACATTTGGCTTTTGGCTTATTTTTGTATATTTCATGTCTAAAAGTAAGTGCTTTTAAGCACTTTTTATCATTGCCAAATATCACAAAAACTAAAAAAGTACTTAAAAGCCAACAAGCACTTAAAATAAGCCATCCAAACACCATTTAATACTTTGCACTACTAATCCCTACATTACCAATATAACTTATTTAATATTATTTTTATACACCCTACCAAACTACCCCTTATTGTAGCACTTCATATTTTACTATTTTGGGGATCCAATATGCACCACTTTTATTGTTAGAGAACTATTAGTGTGCCTCAGTATACTTTAGGGATCATTTGGAATAAAGGTTAAGACTTAAGGGACCATTCTAGACTTTTTTCTCGACGACCACAACAGCAGTAAAGAAATGTACATAAAATAAATAAATAAATAAATAAAAAGCACACGATCTACATAGCACATGTACGATAAGTCGGGGATTTTTCCAGATTAGGTTCTCTGACTCCTCTTTCTCTCACACACACTCACTCTCTCTCCCTCCCTCCCTCCCTCGTGTACCACACTTAGCATTGCGGCTAGGGTTTATATCTTTTTCACAAATTATCTTAGGGGTTTTGTCTGTTCTTTACAACTGATTTCTGATAATGGATATATGGATGAATTAAGTTTTTCGAGTGATTTTAGACCTATAAAACACTAAAGGGTTTTTTGTAATTGTTGCTTGAAAATGGCGGATTTGAACCCATTTGATTTGCTGGGTGATGATGACAACGATGATCCATCTAAGCTGATTGCTATTCAGCAGCAAAAAGTTGATACCTCTAAGAAACCCTCTGCTCCGGCGGCGGCGGCGGCGGCGGCTAAGAAGCAGCCGGCTAAGCTCCCCACTAAGCCTCCTCCCCCGGCTCAGGCTGGTGAGCGTCACCTAAGTTTATTATGTTCTCATATTTTGTATATTAACTAAAAGTAGAGAAAGGTATTAGTATTCGATCATGTTTAGTGTATTGACAACAACAACTACAACTACTACGCAGTTATCCCACCAGGTGGGGTATGGGGAGGGTAATATATAGACGAGCCTTACCCCTGCCCGTAAGGGCAGAGAGGCTGTTTCCAAACGACCCTCGGCGTGTAGGATAAAAAGAGGGAAAGCTGCATTACGAAAACAAAGGTAAAATTAGAAACACAAGCAAAACAAAACAAAATAATAAAGCATAGGTACTCCTGCAATAATAATGTAAGTACTCATGAAAACACGAGCAACATAAATACAGTCGCATGCAATAATGCAATAATAACAAATAGTAACTACCATATTAACAACCATATGGAGACAGTGTATTGAGTTAAGCAGATATTCCATATTGTGCAGATAGCGTGATTAACTTTTTGGATGTTGATTTCAACGTCTAATCATCTAATATGACACCAACTTGGTGTATTGCTTATGCAATACTAACATTGATCTATCAAAACGGAAGTAGTCATGACATGCATAGACCTTTAAATATAACAGTCTATACGTGTGACACCATAGTGATTAGAAGTGCTAAAAGGGACTAGGTTTATTTAAAATCAAAAGAGGAATTGTCTAGAAGAAACTCCATTCTCTCAGGATTGATGTGGGCTCAACTAAGAGTATGAGAGAATCGAAGCAAAGTACTTGTGCAGATGATACCAGCTATTTAAGATTCATGCTTAGTAGTTGTTTTTGTTCACACCTACATTAGGTCGAGGTAAGGATAAGTTTGATAGAATCTCTAATTTTCATTCAATTACTTAGCAGTATCAGCATGAAATTGGGTCGAATACAGTGGAATATATAGAGGATTCATATCATTCACCCCAACTATTTTGGGATTGAGGTAATTACCCAAAAGGAAATGGAACTAGTTTGAGAATGAGGCATAGTTTATTTATATAAGAAAGAAAATATGAGTTAAATATTCCAATTTTAAGAGGGAAGCATTTGATTTGTAATTTGGACCTTTATTTTTTGAAGGATTGGCTGTTGTGTCCTATTTCTAGTGTCACTTCAAAAGAATGAAAAATAATCCCATACCTGCTGTTATTGATGCCTCTTGGTCTTGAAATTTTAGTTGTTCATCATATATACATAATTTTTTATATTCCACACAAGATGTCGGATGGTGACCAGTTCTCTGTTATTCTATTTCCTTATTCTCTTAATTTTTGCTAGTGGGTCCACTTGAATAATGATGCGGATGAATTACTTTTTGTTTGTCTTTTATTATAGTCATTGCACTTATGGTTCTTTTCCTTTTTATTTTTGCAAGTATTCAGAATTTACTTATTGCTTCTCTATTTCAACTGTGTAGTCAGGGAGGCAAAAACAGAGGTTGGACGTGGAGGAGGTAGAGGTGGTGGACGTGGTTACAGCCGTGGTCGTGGTGGAGGCGGGTTTAATAGGGAAGCATCCAACAACGAGAATTTTTCTCGAAACAGAGAATTTTCTGGTGGTATAGCTGCACCTGAAGATGTGGAAGGAGGAAGACCCTATGAAAGACGTGGCGGTTATGGTGGACCCCATGCTTTTGGTGGTGGTCGACGAGGCGGTTTTAGTAATGGAGAATTTCCTGAGGGAGACCGGCCTCGTAGGATATTTGAGCGCCGTAGTGGTTCTGGCCGCGGGTAGATACATCTTTCTTGTCTGTGTTACCATCACCTTTTGTTATTGCATTTGTAAAGCTTTCTTAAGCCTCTTTTGTTTTTTTAAAGATTAAGACGTCTGAATCTGAGTACACATCTGAATATCAAGATGTGTAATCTGAGTACACATCTGAATATCAAGATGTGTAATCTGAGTACACATCTGAATATCAATAAGTGTAATCTGAATATATTAAGATGTATATTAAAATCTGAATACAAAATAATTAACACTGTTTGGTTTTTATATCTGAATGGATAAAACTTATCTTTATTTTAAAATTTATAAACATAAAATTCAAATGAAATGCTAACTAATTTAGTGTCCTATCAATAAAATATATTGTTTTTTAAAATATGATAGTTGGTGGTGTTGGCTAACGGGTGAACGCTGACTAGAGACGGTGGTCGGTGATAGTTTTGGTTGATGATGGTGGTGCATGCTAATAGCTAGTAGTGATCGGTAGTGGTGGTGATAGTTAATACTGGCGGGTAGTGGAAGTAGTTGTGATTAAGATTGGTGGTGGGTTGGTGGTAATATGTTATAATGATGGGCAGTGCTGGTTGTGGTTGTTGAAGGTGACTGGTAGTTAAGGTGGTTGAGTGTTGATTGTGGGTGAGAACGATGGTGGTCGGAGTGGTGGAAGTAGTTGGTAATGGTGATCGATAAGAGTGGCGTCTATGATTGAGGATGATAGTGGCATGATGGTGCTGGAGGTGGTTGTGGGGTGGCGGTGGTGGCTTAGTATGGCTGCGGCGGCGGCATGGTGGTAGTTGATAATGGTAGTTGATAATGGTAGGCGGTGGCAGCAGTTAATAATGAATATGTGATAGAATCTTAATGAAATTAGTTCTCTGTTATAGATCTTAATCATACAGGCCTATTCAGACCCATTAAGTGGTTGTGAAGTAAAAAAAACACACTTAATGATTAATCTGGATAATTAAGATTCAGACTTTAAAAACAAACGCAGTTAATGTCTGAGATTTGAATGATTAAGATTTAGACTTCCATCAAGTGCAAATAAATGACGCCTTACTTATCTTTTACTATACAAGCAGAGGTGAGATAAAGCGTGAAGGAGCTGGCCGAGGAAATTGGGGAACTCAAGCAGATGAAGTTTCTCAGTGGGTTTTACCTTCCTACATAGCCCTAAACAGACTAGTTATCATGGCACATTCTATCTATTGATTATGGTGTTGATTTGTCTGTGTTGTGTATTACAGGATGACGGATGAAGTTACTAATGAAGGCGAGAAAAATCTGAATGTGGCGAAACCCTCCGCAGATGGAGAAGCAAGAGACGACAAGAGGGAAAATCCAGCTGCTGAAGCTGATGACAAGGAGCCTGAAAATAAGGTGAACCTTCTGTATCATACTCAACACAGTATTGATAGGACCTTGACGATCCCTGTGTTGCTGCCTTGTTAAGACATGTCCTGCTCTGCTCTAGAAACAGATGGTTAAGAGAGCTTGTGCAGTCAGAATTTCACACCTTCCTTTTTGATGGCTTCGTGCTCAATTGGAATGTGCTAAATCAATTGGGTGTTTAGTGTATATGACATGCACTTCACCAACATCGCTGATGCAGTTGCTCTTTAATTAAAAGAAGGTTTCTGAATTGACATGGTTTTTGCTTCATATATTGTTTCACTTAGTTTCAATTATTTTATCTATATATTGTTGTTTGTTTTTTTTTAATATAAAAAATTATAATGCTCATCTGTGCTATTAGTTATTTTTTCTGCAGTACTGTATATATTAAAATTCTTTTCCCTTCGAACATACATGCCTTCACGTGTTTTAGTATAAGATTTAAGCGCTTTTTATGTATTTCGCTTTTTACAACATTGGCTGTCAAGATAGAAGCAGAGGTTTCATCAGTAGTAGAAGCTTTCCAGGTGTTGTGCTAGCTGTGGTAGAACTAGTACTTAATACATGTTGGAGTTGCAGGTGATACTTAATAGGTGTTACATGTGAATGTAACTCATGTTCCTTGAATGAATAGGAGATGACCCTTGAAGAGTACGAGAAGGTGCTAGAAGAAAAGCGGCAGGCTTTGCAGGCACTTAAAACTGAGGAAAGGAAGGTCGACACCAGAGAATTTGAATCCATGCAACAGCTTTCAAAGAAATCTAGTGATTGATATCTTCATCAAATTGGTGAAATTCTTGAGACATTATGTCCTCTACTCATGCTTGATGCTAGTTATCTATAAAGCATCTCTTGAAATACTTCTATGCCATGATTTTTAGGGCCCCAAGGATAAGAGAAGAGAGTCTGCTGAGAAGGAAGAGAAGGCAAAGAAGGTACTTATTCGGCATATGCGTTCTTTCCTGACAATTGTTTAACCAGCAAATGCTTTTCATACATTGCTCAATAGTGATTTACCAAGCTTTATGAACAATGCATCTAGTCTGTTGCAATTATTATATGAACAATGTTTCCAATCTGTTCTAGTCTTGCTATACACCACAGCAGTTATTTCTACTTTTCTGGATGCTGTTGCATGTGTGTCGATGAAAATGATATCATGTAACAGCATTGTTGTAGAGGGAATATTTAAGTTGTATTTCTTCTAAAGTTGGGCCTTGGTTTCTTTCAGATTTTCTGGTAATTGTTTTAGACTTGCCAACATATAGTAATTATTATAGTACCATGCTACAATTTTTATAATAAATCTCCATTGGTCACTCTTATACATGTGCTGGTCAGTGGTCAGGCTGGAGTTGATTGAGATGAGAGGTGTCAAATCAGCAGAAATGAGAATCATCTAATCTTTTTTTTTTTCTTCTCTGGCTTTAGGCGGTCAGCATTAATGAGTTTCTGAAGCCTGCTGAGGGTGAGAGGTATTATGCACCTGGTGGTCGAGGTCGAGGAGGTCGTGGCCGTGGTTCTAGAGGTTATGGTGGAGGTTACGGTGGAGCCAATACTACGAGCAATGTGGAAGCCCCTCCCATTGAAGATCCGGGTCACTTCCCTACATTGGGTGGCAAGTGATGCTTTAGTAGTGCTTTCCTCCTACGTCCAAGAGGCAAATTGACTGAAAAATAATGGAGTGAAAGGGTCAATGTTTCTGGTGGGCTTCAATGTAAATTTCTTGCCCTCCTGTCTTACCCTCTGTAGCTTTTTCTTTATGTGGTGTTGCTTTTCTGATATATTGGGGTATATGGAGAACATTAATTTATGCATGAGCTTTTTCTCCGCAGTTCCGTTACATTTTGTATCGCATTCTCATTGACAAAAGATGGCAGGGTGCTCGTGTTCTGATTAGGGACAAAACACCTTTACGATTTACATTATTTGTGTTGGGAAGTCATAAAAGTTTAATAGCCGTGACACTAATGAGTAACCGTACATGGTGAGGTTATTCGACTTCTCATGTTTTGTCCATCTTATGTTTTTTTCAAAGAATCTAATCACCCTGGGCTTCATTTCCTGTGGTGTTGTAGGGTTTGGCATTTACCCTTTTTGTTTATTAGAATCCAAAAAATATTAGAATTAGGAGGGGACCTTACCTCTGTCCGAAACTAACCAAAGCTGTGATAGCACCATAAAGTTTATAAGTTCATTCTCTTAAGAATCTTAGGAATTGCTAAAAAAAGGAATTAATCACTTGTCCTTTTTCATCTAATGAAGTGTTCACGCTATTTCCCTTACAAGGTCCGATGTTTCTTACACTTCATGGACCTGCTCTGCCGGTCTTCCATCATTCTGCGACTCTACTTGGGCAAAAAGATTGTATACTATGGCTCATTAGAAGCAACAAAGTGAAGAGAAAGAGCGTGAACACCTTCATTATGAGAAGCAACTTAACTATTTTGGCCCGTTAATTTCTTTATACGCATAACTATAACAATTTGGATCGGTACTCCTGTAACATATAGTAAAAAATAAAAGGTGTTCCGGTAGGGCTGTATAAGGCAATTGTATGTTCTCTATCCCTATAGGCATAGATTGCCATATTCTCGCTAGAGTGCAAAACAAACTAGCTTAGGCGCTAACACGCTGTTAGAAATATATTTGGACATATATTGAGAAGAGGATCATGCCGACCGAGCAGACCTTTGAGCTTAGCACATTTTTGTGGCAGGCGAAGTGCTTTCCCTTTGGGGACACCCGATGACAAAAAGGATCTTAGTCACCAGACGTTAGAGAGCGTATTCATCTTCGCCAGTATAGCTTTCTGTTGAACTATGAGAAATATATTAAGATACTTGTTAAGCTGAAGCAGGGCCAAGTAGTCAAAGTTCAACAATCGTTATGTTCACAATTTGTACATTTCAATTAAAAAATCTTTTCAATCAAGATAAAAAAAGATACATCTAGCTGTAAGGAATTTGCAGGACAAGTCCACAAGGGTAATTAAACATTGCTTGTGATTAGTGAGACTACAGTAGATATGTCATGGATGAGCCATCAAGCAAATAGCGGACGTTCTCTTGTAGTCAAAGGACTCAAGATGAGCAGCAGCCACTATTCTGAGCAACAGGCTGTCCACGAATATTTACAGTTGGAGGCTTGGCAGTATTTGTGGCTGGTTGGCTTGCCATACTGCAATCAGGAGAGTAAAAGAGAATGAAATAATGGAATTTTGCTTGTTAAGAATGAAATTATAGAAATTTAGAGAAGCAACGCATATGCCAGCTCAATCATAAATGTAAATGAAAAGATTATTTGGAGGACATTTTATACAAGGGATGAGGCCAGAACCAAACAGGTTGCTATATCTTTCAACAACAAAAAAAAACCAGTATAATCCCACTTAGTGGGGTCTGGGGAGGGTAGTGTGTACGCAGACCTTACCCCTACCCTGCGGTAAAGAGACAAAGAGACTGTTTCCAAATAGACCCCCGGCATCCTTCCCTCAAAGAACTTCCCACCTTGCTCTTGGGGAGACTCGAACTCACAATCTCTCGGTTGAAAGTGGGGGTTGCTTACCACCAGAGCAACCCCTCTTGTCTAGGTTGCTATATCTTTCATTTAGATTAATTTTTTTTTGGCTTGTGAAAATGTTATAGGGGGTTCGCACGAAATGATCCATGAACATGTTTAAATCCATTTTAAGGCATCAAATAGGATCCTAACTGTAAGATGATTATGTTTACCATATGAAATCTCTCTCAATTTTCTGCACCAACCATAATGTCAGAAAAGGAAGTGATAAAAATGTATACATATCCCTATCCCAGAAAATTTTAGTAATTGAATCTTATGAAAGATCAGACCACAACTTGGAAAGGCTGTACAAGACACCATTGAGTAGCACTATTTAAAGAGGATACACATTTACCTATTCTTGATAGCAGAAGTCATAGCCATGAAAGCCTGCTCTACGTTACTAGCATCTTTCGCACTGGTCTCCAAGAATGGAATACCAATTTCATCAGCAAAGGCCTAAGAATAAATTTAAGTAGATCAGTTTGTTTTCCATTTAAGGACAAAGGATGATTAAATATCTGCAAGAAGATGATTCACCTTAGCCGTTTCATACGACACAACTCTATTAGCTGCAAGGTCAGACTTGTTCCCGACAAGAATCTTGTTAACATTTGGGGTCGCATAGCGATCAATTTCGTTCAGCCACTGCTTCACATTATTGAAGCTCTCCTGATCCGTCACATCATAGACAATCTACCATAGAGGCCATGCAAAGAAAATGCCAAAAGGTACGCAAGCAGTTGGCATTAGACTCTACAGATAACTAGTTGCTATTTACAGTTTCTTATAAGAAGTAAGGCAACTACTCACTATTATGCCATGGGCTCCGCGATAGTAGCTGCTAGTGATAGTCCTAAAACGCTCTTGTCCAGCAGTATCCCACTAAACAGTGTCAAAATAGAAAACAACAATATCTTGATTTCATGAGAAGTTCACAACACATCGAATATCTGTAACATGAAAGGCCTGAAGCCCAAGTGCAGGTGAAGTCTTACAATCTGAAGCTTAATGGTCTTCCCATCTTGCTCCACTGTCCGGATTTTCTACATGAAAATATTTGAACAGTTGGTAAGATCAGTGATAACATAAAAGTAAAGAGTGCTCTGGCTGAAAAGATCACATAAGATTCTAACCCTATGTAAAATTGAGTAGCTCATAAACAATTAAAGCATCTTACAAAATCAACTCCAATTGTGCTTATGTAGCTCTCCTGATATGTGTCATCCTGATGGTAAAAAGCGATAAAATAGTTAGCCAACATTTGCAG
Organism: Nicotiana benthamiana; assembly: GCA_034376525.1. NCBI lineage: Eukaryota > Viridiplantae > Streptophyta > Magnoliopsida > Solanales > Solanaceae > Nicotiana > Nicotiana benthamiana. The sequence goes on along the minus strand of CM067336.1, from coordinate 33,105,317 downwards.
AATAAATTTTTTAACCACATTGAACTATAATCTGATAAACTTTTCAGCAGGGTGAGAATCACTGAGTTGAACTATAATCTAATAAACTTTTCAGGAGGTTGAGAATCTCTGAGTTCACGATCAAGAATCTCTAACAATGAAAGCAACGCAACCAGAAATAAGTTCATAACTAATCATCCAGATGATTAAAGTGTGAAACATAAATTTAGTGTAAAAGAAGAGTCTCAAATATCATGGCAGATGTTGCTTTTTATGAGTTGATGATTCATAATTTCATAAAAAGCAATACAACAACTCCACCAGGGTCAGTAGACTCTACTAGCTGGAAATTAAGGATATTTCAAGATAAATAATTCACTCCAAGTGGAGAATGGAACTGAAAAATGAAGACATGGAGAATCCATGGCTGATGCTCCATAAATCCTCCATTTGTTTAGTCAATCAGGAATTTAGTAGGTACGATCAGACAGGTAAAAGCAGGACTAGAGAAAAAAGTCAGTACAGACAATTTCAAGATTTGGAAACTTACAGCAAATCTTAAAAGGAGACATGACTTCCCAACACCAGAATCACCGATAAGCAGAAGCTTGAACAGGTAGTCACTGCCGGAAAGCAGAACCAATATAATTATAATATACATCCATTAGCTGGCAAATGTGCAAAGTTGTATACTTAAGCACTACCCGGAATGAAAAAGCTAAGTCACTAATAGAAACAAGCGCTAACATCAATATGAGGAGAAGTTTGTATCTTGCTAATATGCGTAATTTAGCAATATCTACTGGACACATTGGGATTAAATTTGGTACTCCTACTTGATTTGGCTATAAAAGTACGGAAGGGCAGAAGTTCTACATTTACGTATTATTCCCTAGATGTTCAAATGACAAACGTGAGATAATTGACCTACCATATGCTATCATCTACAATCAAATATAGCCAACAAGTTCCAACATTGATTACGTTTGGAGTAAATATTTTGCATCTTCTTGATGCCATTATTGCAGTCAATTACTTCATAAAAAACACAGATCATGTTCGGATGCTCTTTTCTAGGTTGCACTTGATATGATTTAATGCTACATCAGGAACACGTAATCCTAGTTATCTTGAACATCTCTACATTAAAGGAAGACTAACAAATATCGACCTATTTACCCAAAAAAACTGACTTAGGAGGTTATTAGTTGGACCTTGTGCAAGCATGTGAAAGAAATATCACACCAAAGAATTTCAAACGATCTGAGATAACCATGAAAGCAATGTTGTCAATGACAAAAAATAGGACGTGCCAAGTGCCTACAGGAATTTAAAAGCAAACCACAACTGAAGTGCACACTTTATGAAGAAAGGCGCATATGAAAAAAGGTATATGCAAGGCAAGAAAAAAAATAGTAGTTATAAATGTTAATCAACAACACAAACTGCAATTATATGGGCTAACTGAAAAAGCTGTAATTGAGTGAATTGTATGAAGCAAAAAACTTCTTCATCAACTTCAAAACCATTTAAAATCTCTAATTTAAATATAAAAGCTACAGTTTTGAATTTAACTGGTGACTAGTGTTTTTAATACTTTTTAAGTTTCCAATTTACCATTTCCTGAAAATAACTTCTATTTTTGGGACCGATTGAAAAAGAAATAAGTTACTTAATGTTGATTTTAATCTTCTCTAACGACGTTCGATTGCTCATTTTAGTGAATTAGGGATTATTGGTGAAATCCACAGCTGCGATAAACATAAGGATGTTTTGAAAAAATCCACAGTTAAACGAATAAGTATTGAAACGAAAAGAACTAGAAAAGGAAATTGAATGACAGAAACTAATATGAGGAGATAGTTCAATCCGTCACCAATAAATATTGCAAAATAAGAAAAGGAATATGCCGAGGGAACATACTATTCTGGATTCATGGCGATTAAAAGCAGACAGAAGTCGCCGGAATATTGAGAGATCTACCGGCGAGAATTGGACGGAATCTGATTCTTCGCGGCAGAATTCAGATGCAAAAACGTTGAAAGAGGCTGTGGGAGAGATAAAGAGACCCTGCAACGAAGACACGTAAAAGAAATCAAATGACAAAAATGGTCCTTTATGTTTGGGAAGGTCTAAAGTAGTCCCTTAAATATACATTTAAATTGTTTTAGTTCTTTAAATTTATCAAAATTGAGTAATTTTGGCCGCTATTAAATATTTAATAAGCTATGGTAGTTAAATTAATGGGAACTGGAAAAAACATTTGAAGGTGCATACTTTGAAGTTTTTGCTATTTTTGTCTCTTTCTAATGTCTGATTTTTAAGGTTACTAGTTTGTACGTGTATGTTAAGTAATGTAATACATAATTTTATAAAATAATATTAATATTATTAAGATAATTTTTTGAATAAATAATGATACATGAAAGAATAAAATGGAGCATAAGTTTCTACGAATAAACAATATAAATCATCATAAGCCGACTTGTTTTGTCGAGATAAAGGGAGACTAAGATTAGAATAATTTTTTTAATAATTCAAAGCGAGATGGGGCACAAATGAATTTTACTTTTTATTTGAGATGTTGACCAAAATGATAGAAATGAAATTTGAATTCAAAACCTACTTTAATGTCATGTTGAACAATAATACTATCTCAGCAACAAACTAAACTATTAAAAAGCACCATTAATTTTTTTAATTACTCCACATATTATCAAATTAACACTAAAGATTTACCTTTGTATATGAAGCATGGAGGTCTCGTATTATCTATGGAAAGGCAAGGATGCACAAAATAGTAGTAATATTTGTTATGGAAATAGCAAGGATTTTAAATTGGTTTCAGATTTGCAATTTAAGATGTAGCAGTTATTCCAAAATAACAAATAATATGAAGTATTATATTTCTTTGCAAACCAAAGATTTTGCACAACCAAATTCAAAGATTACGGAGTACAACTATAGTTAAGGCGATAATGGATCATTTTAGGGTTTTTTGTCTTCTTTTTAGTTGGACAAAACAACATTAATATTTGATATCATCATTTAAAACAATACGGAAAGTAAAATTTAAAGCTTCTGCATTAAAATCGAAAAGTATGTTAAGAAGTAAAATTTTAATTGTATAAGCTATAAACGCACAAACAACGTAACTGTTATGAAATAATATAAGAACAAGAACAATAATACAAGAACAAGAACAATATAGAGAGAATAGGGAGAGGAGTATTCTTATTGATACTTTGGGATGGTTTACAATAGAATAGAACCCCTATATTTATAGGGAGGTGGTGACTTAGCCACCAAGTAGTAAACCCTAGAATCTCTCTAATTATAGACATTCACCTTAAATAGAGTTCTATTTATAACACTCCCCCTTGAATGTCTATTCAACAATGTGCCTCGTTAAAACCTTAAAACCAAAACCCAATGGGAAAAATTAAAGAGAAGGAAAAAGAGTACACATGTTTGAATATGCGCCTATTGGTTGCCTCGTTAAAAACCTTGCAAGGAAAACCCAGTTGGGACAAAACCTTGTAAGGGAAAAAGAGTGCAACGCGCATTAACTCCCCCTAATAAGAACATCAATTTATATCCTTGAGCATTTGCATTCCAATCTTGTGCACCATCTTCAAAACAATCTTTGGTAGATGTTTGATAAATAAATCAACCATATTGACTTGAATAAATATTCCGCACCTTGAAATCATCATTCTTGATAGATATGAACATCTTCATATAATGTGGTGGAATGACTCTTCAATATCTCCATAGATGTATTCTCGATGCCATCATGCTTATAGTTATAGCAAGATACATATGTACACAAATTGTACTTAGGATGTGGTACTTCAGGACCAAGAATTGCATATGCTTCAAGCAACTTAAATCTTTCAAGTTAAGTCATGTAAATCACATAATAGATTTTAGATGCATATCAAGTTTTCATGTCATGCTAAACAAATAAGATATCGAAACTGATTATACATACCTTTGACTTTATACTTTCAAGTATTTGAACTATATGTCCAAATCTACATGTCTTTCATATGGAATCAAGTATTTGTCTATACGCTTCAAGCGTATCCAAGACTTTGTCCTTCAGGGACTTAATATGAGCATTTGTAGTGAGAATATAGTTACATTCTTTGGGTCAGCAAATGCGTATAGCGTACTTTGCAATATGTTGCAATTGAATTATCCCTTTTATGAACTTCAGGTTCATATCATGATATTCGTGGATTTACATATACAAATAATAATTCATCCCATGTAACCTTTTCTCAAGTGTTTATCATGTCTCCCCCTCATGTTAGAAAAGCTAACTTGTTTCCTCAACTTTGGGAAATCATCTTTGTGCATTATCATGTCAATATACACAATACATTAATAATAAGATGAAATTATTTGGTTCCTGACCCTGAACCACTTGTGAGGGGAGAATATACTCTCGTATACAACGTATATCAAACTGATATATATAACTTTGTTCTCATAAGAAACAGTTTAACTATTAAGTGGAGGCACTCAATAATTATCTTGCTAAACCAACTTTGATATAAACCAACTTATCAAGATGAACTATCTTGAGTAGAAAATCTGGAAATTATGCTCGAAATTAGATTACTGAGCAATTTACCTCGCAAGCACCGGCCAGGCTGTGGGTTAATAACAATTGCGCATGTAACCATATCATAGATGCATCATATGTGGTATACATGGCAGGTGAATGGGCCCATATTCACCTTTGATATTTCCAGAATTTATGGGCTTCAACCCGAATTCTTTAGTTGGTCAGTTCATTAATGAGAACAAGTGATACAAGAGAATTTGTAAAGAACTTTCTAGTTCTTTAATATTCACCCATGTGAATTCTCTATTATTGCACATCATACTTAAAAAGGGATGGCTAACCCGAATGCCAACTGAATAAATTATCAATATTGGTAAACTTCAAATTTACACCATGACATATGCACTTATCAATAAACTTCAGGTTTATTATGACATGGGTTTTTATACCAATAGATATCCACTTTATTGTGGCATTCTTTTGTTTGTGTAGTACAAACTGGAGAATGAAGCGGGTAGCTTTTCATATACAACTTATCCCGCTACAAGTTATAGTAATAGGAGATATCAAATCTTTCCTTCATTTATAGTCTCAATATAATCAATCGCTTTCGCGTGTACTTTGGAAACTGAATAAGTTTCTTTGAGACTTACTACAGCACAATACTCAATTGTGTTTCTCCAACATAGTAATTGGCTCTTCTAGAGCTTCTCAATTAATTTTGTACTACCACAGATTCATCAACATCCATGTGGTGAATATCTCTTTTAAAGAGAAAGTTATACCATTATGGTCATGGTCAAAATTATATGCAAGATATGTTTCTTGCATTATCGTTGTCCTTTAATAGTCATATTTCCAAAATACTTTGGCGTATAATAGGTACGTGACCAACGATCATTCATGTCATATATCATCTCAAACCTCCTTCTAGGGGTGAGTCTGGTATATTCAATACCAACTTCATGTTCATATTCTTCCGATAATGAATATGTATTCGTGAGTCAGATGTTGTCACATTCACTGCGGGGATATGTGATTTTGTTATCCTTTTCAAATCTCTAAATGCGTCTGGCATTCGATTTGCTATTCTTTGCAAATGGATAATATTTTGCGCCTCTTTTTCACAAATAGAGGTATGTGGATCAAGATGAGATAATGATGCATTTTTCCACAAAACTTCCCGTTTGGTTTCACCAACTTCTCCCCCTAATTTTGGGAAAAGTGTCTCATCAAATTGACAGTCTGCAAATCGTGCAGTGTACAAATCCCCTGTCAATGTTCCAGGTAGCGAATAATGGAGGACGATTCAAACTCAACATATATTCCTAACCTTCTTTGTGGACCCATTTTGGTGCGGGATGGCGGTGCTATAGGCACATATACTGCGCATCCAAAGATTCTTAAATGGGATATATTAGGTTCATGACCCAAAACCAATTGCAACGGGGAATATTTGTGTCAATTCGTCAGTCAAAGACGAACTAGCATTGCTGCATGCAAAATGGCGTGACCCCAAGCCGAAGTGGGCAGCCTCGTTTTCATGAGTAAGTGAGGTATTCAAGATTATACTCATGTATTGTCTCAATCTGATATCCATTTTGAATGATATCTTTAAAACTCAACAAGTTCCTTTTAGACTTGGAGGAGAACATTTTGACTGATATCATTAAAACTCAACAAGTTCTTCTCAGACTTGGAGGAGAACATTGCATTCTCTAAAATATCGTTCCTTTAGGCAGAGTTATAGTTGCTCTTCAGGAGCCTTCAATCAATTTAATTCCCATAGTTTGCCATACAAAAGAAAATATACGAACATGAGAATAAACAAGTTCAATTCGTTTGTTTCACATTTAAACAATATTTTCAAAATCTGCTGAGGTCAGTTGACTAACTAAATCAGATAGTCGATTATATGTTTTCCATAATCGATTACTATGCAGTTTGAAAATTTCAGTTTAAGCATTTTCTTAAAACAATCGATTGTTAAACACACACAATCGATTATTTTCTATTTTGAAAAACTTCAGATCACACTGTCTTAAGACAATCGATTGTTAAACAAAGACAATCGATTGTTGACTATTTCGAAAAACTTCAGATCACACTGTCTTACGACAATCGATTGTTAAACATAGACAATCGATTATTTGCTATTTTGAAAAAATTCCAGATCACACTGTCTTAAGACAATCGATTGTTAAACATAGACAATCGATTGTTGAACATTGACAATCGATTGTTGAACATTGACAATTGATTGTTTTGCAGTTTTAATGCGAAATATTAGATAATCGACTAACTGTTAGGTTAGTCGATTACCTCTACTTGAAAATAAAAATATTATTGAAATTTGAGCATATTGAAACATTCTAACGAACTAATACTAACATTATATCATAAACTAACTAATACGAGCTGATACTAATGACTATTAGTTTATTCACTAACTATTACAACTAAGTGAATAAAATCAAACAACTCCATCTTCTTTCATCACAGATCCATCACCGATTAGGTGGTCTATTTTCCCATCGGGTTGCTCAAAGAAGTCTGCCACTTCTAGGTGGGTGATGTCAAAATTGTCGTCAGAGACAAAATTTGTTTCAGGGCCTTTATTCTTTAGAGAAGCTTGATAAAGATCAACCAAATGTCTTGGTACACGGCAAGCTTTTGACCAGTGCCCTTTTCCACCGCAACGATAACATATAGTTTCTGAACCTTTTGCCTTAGGATCCTCATAATCCCGTTTCTGCTTTCGGCGGTTATCTCTCCTCGGGGGGTGACGGACATCATGGATATTTCTTCCTTGTCTACGTCCACGGCTATGACCCCGATTACGACCACGACCATGGTTAGATCCATGGCCCTTTTCATGATTGGCATAATGAGAATACACCTTATCTGCTACAGGCAGTGGTGTAGACCCAGTGGGTCGACTTTCGTGATTTCTCATGAGCAGGTCATTATTTCGCTCAGCCACAAGTAGAAGAGAAATCAGTTCAGAGTACTTTGTGAAGCCTTTCTCTCTGTACTGTTGTTGCAGTACCATATTGGAGGCATGAAACGTTGTAAACGTTTTCTCAAGCATATCATAATCGGAGATTTTATCTCCACATAGCTTCAATTTAGAAGTAATTCTGAACATTGCAGAATTATATTCAGAAACAGACTTAAAGTCTTGGAGTCTCAGATGAGCCCAATCATATCGTGCTTGTGGCAGAGTGACCAACTTCAGGTTGTCATATCTCTCCTTTAAGCCTTTCCACAAGATGAGTGGATCCTTGACGGTGAGATATTCAATCTTCAAACCTTCATAAAGGTGATGGCGCAAGAAAATCAAGGCCTTAGCACAATATTGGGTGGATGCTTTATCTCTATATTTAATGGTGTCTCCAAGACCCATAGCATCTAAGTGGATTTCAGCATCCAACACCCATGTCATATAGTTCTTGCCCGAAATTTCAAGGGCAACGAACTTTCTTTTCGTAATGTCAGACATAATCGAAAATCAAATTAGGAAGAGAGAAATACCTTAGTTTTTCTTGAGAACGATTCTTGAGACGGTAGAGTCTCGTGCTGATAACGTGTTATGAAATAATATAAGAACAAGAACAATAATACAAGAACAAGAACAATATAGAGAGAATAGGGAGAGGAGTATTCTTATTGATACTTTGGGATGATTTACAATAGAATAGAACCCCTATATTTATAGGGAGGTGGTGACTTAGCCACCAAGTAGTAAACCCTAGAATCTCTCTAATTATAGACATTCACCTTAAATAGAGTTCTATTTATAACAGTAACAAATTTAATTCTTAACAAAGAATTGTACATTTTGATAAATATTACTTTAAAATGTTTGCTCTTATATTTTAACATTAAATATTTTAAACTTTAACATAGTTAAAAAATCTCCAATAATCCTTTTTGCAGGACTAATAAAAGCAAATCCATAGCCATAAACAATAAGTGCTAACTTAAGCAAAAAGAAAAGAGAGCCAGAAAGTAAACAAAACTAACAAATTGTAATCTTATATTCATAATATAACATAAATAGGAAATTTAAATATAAATTAAGTTAAATAGTCCTAAAACAACAAATTTGAGTCAACAAATTATGTAAAAAAAAGATTAAAAAATTCACAAATTTCTTAGGAAGTATACGTAATTAACAACTTAGTTAGAAAACCACATACGTGGGCTTATAATATTTATTTGCTTAAATAAAAATATCAAACTTCAATATGGCACTTTCAGATTTAATTAATATTTAAACATTAAAAAGCTCACGAAAAATTATATAAATATAGAAAAGAAAGCCGATGAACTAATTACTTATGAATTATGTGAAAGATGTGTCAAGCCTGGTTTATTAGAAAGCGTTAAAAAAATATTTGAGAAAGCATAAGGCAGTATATCCCGGAATAATTTTGTAAAAATGGAGAAAATTTGAGCAGGCATAGGCTCTCGTAATAAGTTTACGGGATGTTTGAACCACTCAACCATTGTTCCATAGCTTTCACATTTGCCAACGAATTCTAATTTACAATAGAGAAATATTAGAATATTTGATATTCCAATTTCTGATGTACAATTGTAATTTCTTGGTGTTTCTCGTTAAAAAATTCGTCCGATATCAATTATATCTAACAACTAGACAAAAACCAAACGTGCTTACTTTTGACAAATTTGGTAAGAGGCCATTTTTGTTATTTTCTCTAAAAGAAAACATTGATACTTGATAAGTAGATTAATTAATTACATTGTTAGCTCTCTATTTACTTAATTAATTACACAATAAAGCTAGCCATTTTAAAAGCTGGCTAGCTTTACTATTTCTCTTGATTAGTTTATCACAATTCCTCATAACTACTTCGGAAGTAAGATGTGATTGTTATTTTCTCATCCCGCATATCATTTTAATAAAATAATAAGTCATATCATGAGCATGAAATTGAGTTGTTAATAGATAAAAGACAAAATCGACTTTTAAGCCAAATATTGATGACAAAAATACCAGTGTCAAAGTTAGGGTCTCGGGTTTAAATTTCAGAGGAAGCAAAAATATTTGGTGGTTTTTTTTCTTCTGTTCACAATTTAATGAACATGGTTACTCGGTATATATACTGGCAAGAGGTAGAAGGCGTGCAACACCTACACTAGTGGAGATCTGCTATAATCTACCTTAGCCACATGACACCACTTCGTAAAAAATCTTTACTTATTATTTATTTATGTTATAAAATAAAAAAATGAAAAAAAGTAAAATATGATAAAGTGACACTGCTTGTCACAAAGAGTTGTGTGCTTATCTGGCAAGACTCTAAAGTGTTCTACGCGGGTCCGAATCTACGTAGCTTTATTGGATGTTTTAGTACTTTTGTGCATCATCTAGGAAAATATACATAACCCAAAGGAGTTTTGAGCCACTAAGCAATTAGACGTTATCAAAGCACTGAACCAGTCGATTATAGTCTTAATTGAAGAAACTAGCACATTAAGTGGAGGGATGTTGCTGTTTTCATAGTAAGATGTGCTATTTATTTATTTTTTGGGTTGTTTTTCTTTTAAATGTGAAGTTTAAATAATTTGGTTACATTTAATATGATAGTATTATTTACAAAAACTCGTGCGTACGCCATTGACTACACTAAACATAACCCGAAACCCAAATAGGAAGAGCACAAAAAGAAGATCAAGTAAATGAGGAATCAATCAAAATATTTATAAATATATTAAGAAAAAATTATTAGAAGGTTTAGAGTGCCTATGTGGAAATTTGCGGGGTATTCTCTTGCGCTCCGCTTATTTTGGTCTATTCGTCTCTTTTATATCATGGATGATATAAGAGAAAAGTATAAAGACAGTAGTTGTGTTAATTAACTTTTTAAGAAGAGATATTCAGAAAAGTGTAAGGGGTATTGAGCGGGATGCTAACTCCTTGTATATAATCAACGATTTTCAATTTCATATTAAGTTATTTTTGCTCCTTTTTAGCTACATATAAATTCTCCTAACAAAAATAGTTTGAGAAGTATTTCTCCAATGATTATAACCTTTATATAATCAACAACTGTCTATCTTTTTAATGAATATAAAAATTTATTGTTGCTTTTTGATAAATATAGTTTCAAGTGTGTTAAATATTATTTTAACAATTGAATTTTTTTAGGCCCTTAATAAATGTATGTATGATATATTGAGGAATAACTCATTACTATATATACTAGATTTTTTGGTTTTGGGTAGCTCTATGTGAACTGACCTAATCTATGTAAAAAAATAAACAGACTATTTATAAAAAAGTTACTGCACAATAAAAGAGGAGAAAAATATGAAAGAATGGGAAGTTGGGCTTTCAGAAGAAAACCACATCTTTTCTTCTTTAAAAGGAAAAGTCTGCATACGCTTTCAAATACAAATTCAAGATACAAAAAAAACTTCCTCTTGAATTCTCCCATAACAAACAAACAAACAACAACAATTGAGTATATTCTTACAACTGGATTCCTCTTGAATTCTCCCATAAACGCACATAAAATCTCGGATATTTAGTTTATGTATAAAACTTCATTTCCAGGAGATTCAGAGTACAATTTAGGATTATTATTTTGATGATGAGTTTAACAAATCTTCGATTGTATCATTAATAGGTACACTATTATTGTTCTCGCCCCGTAAATTATTTTAATAATGGCATCAGGGCTTATGTTGTTTACTCCTAATTACTGTCATCATGATATATACTTCGTTACAAATAATTTTTGTTTGCTGTAGGCACTGATTTTTTTGTGCGCTTAAATTGGATAACCTAATCGAGTTTTACTTTAGAAAACAAACAAATTGATGTTAAATGCTTTTCTTAGATTGCCGACTAAGAAGGAAAATAAAAAAAGTTGTCGGGTTTTATTATGATCTTCATAGATCTTGTATATATTTTCTTTTGACAAGTATAGTTATTCTATAGAAAATAGATTTGTCAAATGATATTCTTTTATAAACGAAGTATGTCATGTCAGTAAAAAATTTCTACATATCAATCTAATGATGACAATGTCATGAGCATATTAAAAGACAAATATAGGTTTCATGAATTTACTAAATTGTCTCATTGTTATAATATACGACACAACACTACATTTCACTTTTTTTTAAGAAGGCATGTGAATATGCCCTGTAGAGTTTTGACCATAATTAATTTGGTCAGAGAACTGTGGTTGGATATAAACAATTTTTTTTTTTCAAATGACCATACTTTATTTGAAGTACTATAGAATCCAATTACGTAAGGAACTATGGATAACTTGAATAAGTTTTCTTAAGGAATTTTTATATTTATATGCTACGTAGGAAACTTTTTTATCCTCATTATTTAAAATTTGACTTAATTATATTTAGTATACCAAATTATCAATTCTATAACATAACTAATTAGAGATATAATTAATGAGATGTTTTTTACTTCTTAATTAAAGGATTTTCGTTTAATTCCAGTATCTCCACTCACCTCATGTTTCTCTCTCCGAACCCCTCAGCCACAATCATGCTTTACCCATATCCACGTTCTTTTTACGGGCTTCCACTATTGACAACCATCAAAAAACTTGAAAGCTTTGAATTCAAATTTGAGTTTTCAAAAATTATTATTTGTTTTGATTGGGTATTGTTATAAATAATTGGGAATATATTTTGGAGTTTATCTCTCAATTTTGAGGGGTTTTGGTGAAGATTTAGAGTTGCTTTTAGTTGAATTTCAGATTTAAACTCGAAGAAGAAGAAGAAGAAGTAGAAGACATATTGCAGAAGTTGTAGATAAATGTAGAAAAATTATAGATAAATTGTAGATTATTTTTTGCAGAAGATTTGTAGAAGTTTTAGTCCTTTTTTATTTGTAGAAAAATTGTAGATTGGTTGAATCAGATTGAAAATGAACAGAATTTGTTTATAATTGAAGATGAGCGATTTCCGTGATATGATATGATCTTATTCACGTCAAATCTATTCAGAATACTCTGCTCCTAAAATTTAGCTCGCAAAAATGGGAAGATACATCTGCTATTAATTAACTTTTAATGATTGATACAAAAACTGTAGAAATAATGTCGACTTGGGGGGGGGGGGGGGGGAGGTTAATTTAGGAATTATCATATTTTTGGTAATAAGGTTTCATATATTGTATAGGTAAGAAAAAATCCCTTTCCTTAATGACCTTTTCTTTATGTGGACTGTTGGACTTTAAGCATTGGGTTTTAAAGACTTTAAGCATTGGGGTTTAAAAGTCTAAGAGTGTGAATTGAAAATGGTGGGAAATAAAATAGAGGAAAATGAAAATTTGAATGAAGTGAGCTTTTTTGTCTTGAACTTTGTCCCTCATTGGTGAGGGACAACTATATTTGTGTGTATATATATAGGATCACTTCTTAGATCTCTTAAAAGGAGTTGAAGAGAATGAATCCTCGTGCCGTCGTCGTCGCTCGCTTGGCTCTGCTTCGGTTTTGTCAAACGATCGATAAGATTATTTTTTGGACAAATTATTTAATTAATAATTAATTAAAAGCCAATAAGTTAATTAACGAAATTAACTGAAATCTGAAATCCAAAAATGTTGAACGTTAATTTTTCCCTTCTGAACAAACACGTTTCCTGAACAGGCATCACACCTCTTCTGATAATTGTCTATAAATTCTGAGACATGGGTGCATTTTCAAAACACTGAAAAATTACAGAACTTCCTTCCTTCTGAAAATCTTGCATTCTATTTCGCAGAATCTCTTATAAATTTGTAAGTGTGATTTTGCTCCGTTCTTTGAGTTCGTTGGTATCCTGCAGTTTGTATTACCACTGTTGCAGGAAGGTTATTCCATTTCATCATGAGAGGATTTGATCCATTACCTTGGCAATGTGAGAGGGGGTTAAATTCCTTAAAGACGCATAAGCAAATTGTGGACTCGGAATATTTTTTATACTTTACTGTTTTCCCAGTTTTTCTTCTGACAATCTTTCTGATTTTGTGGTTTAACACAGTAGCGTCTACGAACTTAAGGAATTTTCTTTACTTATGTTTCTGTGTTGAAATATATATTAAAATGTTATCTATATTTTGTATACTGGTTTGGAGACTAAAGCCTTCGTGCTTTCTACTCCAATAATTGTTCTGTCCTGTTTAAAGTATCTAAAAACTTTACTAGAATGATAAACGTATGGGTTTGAAGTATATAAAAACTTCACCACTATTACGTGTTGTATGTTTGGTTTTTCATTGTATTCAGTTTGAAGATATCAAACTTCACTGATTTAACAAAGTTCTGTTTTGTTTCAAATTCTACAAAAGCATGATGAATGAAAACCAAACTAATGTTGTGGGAACGGGTGCTACTATTACGAGTGTTGCTGCCTCGTCAAGTCGTTCAACTCCTGCTCATGCTATGGCACCGGCAGAGAAACCCGAAAAGTTTTTCGGTATTGACTTCAAATGTTGGCAAATGAAGATGCTCTTCTATCTTACTACGTTTAGTTTGCAGCGATTCATCAATGAGGATCCTCCAGTCATGGCAGAAGGTACTCCGGATGATGAACGATTTGTTGTAACTGAAGCATGGAAACATTCTGATTTCTTGTGCAAAAACTACATTTTGAGTTGTTTGGAAGATAGCTTGTACAATGTCTATAGCGTCATGGAAAGTTCAAAAGCGTTATTAAATGCGCTTGAAAAGAAGTACAAGACTGAGGATGCCGAACTAAAGAAGTTCGTGGCTGCAAGGTTTTTGGATTTCATGATGATTGACACTAGGTCGTTCATAACTCAAGTTCAAGAATTACAAGTCATTGTGCATGACCTTATTGCTGAAGGTATGACTCGAATCAATAATTTTTGTTAATAAGATTTATCTTGTTATTAATTATGAATTTGTTATTGAAGGTATGGTCATAAATGAGGCCTTTCAAGTCTCTTCTTTCATTGAGAAGTTAACTCCATTGTGGAAGGACTTTAAGAACTATCTTAAACACAAACGGAAGGAAATGACATTAGAAGACTTGATTGTTCGTTTGAGGATAGAAGAAGACAACAAAAATACTAAAAAGAAGTCACGTGACAGCTCGACAATAATAAGGGCTAACATTGTTGGGGAGGCGCCACAAAATAAGAAGAGAAAGAAAGCTTCTGGACCAAAGATTTACCCAAGCACGAAAAAGTTCAAGGGTAATTGCCACAATTGTGGAAAATCTGCGCATAAGGCCGTGGATTGTCGTGCACCAAAGAATGATAAGAAGAAGAAGAATCAAGCTAACATGGTTGAAAATGCTGAAGAAATGGAGGACTTGTGTGCCATGTTTTCTGAATGCAACTTGGTAGGAAATCCTAAAGAATGGTGGATAGATTCTGGAGCCACTCTCCATGTTTGTGCTAATAAGGAGTTGTTTTCTTCTTATGCCCCCCCGCATGACCCGACAAGACAATTTTCATGGGAAATTCGTCTATAGCCAAAATTGAAGGAGTTGGCAAGATTGCTTTGACGATGACGTTGGGAAAAATAATGACTCTAAGCCAAGTTCTCCATGTTCCATAAATTCGCAAGAATCTTGTGTCTACCTCATTTATTGTCAAGAATAGATTCAAATGTATTTTTGTTTCTAATAGTGTTGAACTAAGTAAGAATGATGTGTATGTAGGAAAATGTTACCTGAATGAGGGCCTTTTTAAGCTAAATGTAATAGCAGTTCCTATCAATAAAGTTAGTGCTTCTTCTTACTTACTTGAGTCAAACACTTTATAGCATTCACGCTTAGGTCACTCAACTTCAAAACATTGGAAAAATGATAAATTTAGAAGTATTGCCAAAATTTGATTGCATTAATTCCAAATGTCAAATATGTGTAGAATCAAAGTATGTTAAGCATCCTTATAAGTCCGTTGAAAGGAATTTAAGTCCTTTAGACTTAATTCACACAGATATTTGCGACATGAAGTCAACACCATCTCGCGGTGGGAAAAAATATTTTATTACTTTTATTGACGATAGCACGAGATATTGTTATGTTTACTTAATAGTAAAGATGAGGAAATTGATGCTTTCAAGCAATACAAGAGTGAAGTTGAAACACAACTAAACAAAAAGATCAAAATGATAAGAAGTGATAGGGGTGGCGAATATGAATCTCCTTTTGAAGAAATCTTTTTGGAAAATGGCATTATTCACCAAACAACTACCCTTTACTCTCCACAGTCTAATGGAATTGCGGAGAGAAAGAATCGAAAGTTGAAAAAGATAATGAATGCGTTGTAGATAAGTTCAGGTTTACCACAGAACTTGTGGGGGGAAGCTATTACCACAGAACTTGTGGGGGAAGCTATACTTACCACTAACAAAATAATTAACCGTATACCTCATAGTAAAACACAGTCCATTCCTTATGAAGGATGGAAAGGAAGGAAGCCCAGCTTAACATACTTCAAAGTGTGGGGCTGTTTAGCTAAGGTACAAGTTCCTAAACCTAAATGGGTTAAGATCGGTCCAAAAACGGTGGATTGTGTATTTATTTTATATGTAACCAATAGCAAGGCATATCGTTTTCTGGTTCATAAGTCAAAAAATCCCGAGATTCATGTTAATACAATAGTAGAACCAGATAATGCTGAATTCTTTGAAACTATTTATCCGTATAAAAAGGAAAGTGAAGTTACCTACCAAAAGTCAAAATGACCTCGGGAGGAAATAGTAAATGGTATGCCTAATGAGGAAAATCCGAGAAGAAGTAAATGCCAACAGACATCTACTTCATTCGGTCCATATTTTCTAACTTTCCTGCTAGAAAATGAGCCTCGTACCTTCAAGGAAGCAATGTCTTCCTCAGAAGCACAATATTGGAAAGAAGCTGTCAATAGTGAAATAGCATCCATATTGAGCAACCACACCTGGGAATTGGTTGATCTTCCTCCAAGTAAGAAAACATTGGGTTCTAAATGGATTTTCAAGAAGAAAATAAAAGACGATGGTACTATTGACAAATACAAGGCAAGACTTGTTGTCAAAGGATTTAGAAAGCGATAAGGTCTTGACTATTTTGACACATACTTGCCGGTAACAAGAATTAAATCCATTCGGATACTAATAGAGTTAGCCACCTTATATGGTCTTCAAATCCATCATATAGATGTAATAACAACCTTATTAAATGGTAATCTAGAGGAAGAAATTTACTTGAACCAACCTGAAGGGTTTGTGGTTCAGGGAAAAAAAAGAAGGCGTGTTTATTTGTTAAGTCCCATTATGGACTAAAACAAGCACCCAAGCAATGGCCTGTGAAATTTGACCAAACCATGTTTTCAAATGGCTTTAAGATTAATGAATGTGATAAATGTGTTTACATTAAGAACGTTCCAAATCATATAGTCATTGTTTGCTTATATGTTGATGATATGCTAATAATGAGCAAAGACATTGCCGACATTCAAGCTACTAAGCGTATGCTTGCTAGTAAGTTTTGATATGAAAGACTTAGGAGTTGCCGATGTAATTCTAGGAATTAAAATCTAGAGGACTCCTCAGGGTCTAGGTTTGTCTTAATCACATTACGTGAAAATGGTACTTGAAAAATTCAAACACTTGGAATTTAGAAGTGCAAGAACTCCAATTGACTTAAACCATCATCTTATAAAGAATATAGGTGAAAGTACATCTTAATTGGAGTATGCTCGTGTGTTGGGAAGCTCAATGTACATCATAAACTGTACACGACCTGATATAGCTTGTGCAATAAGTAACTTAGTCGATTCACAAGTAATCCCAACAAACATCATTGGGTGGCAATGAAACGAGTTCTGGGATATTTGGAATATACCCAAGACTATGCTTTGCACTACAATAAATATCATGTGGTTATCGAAGGATATAGTGATGGAAATTGGATAACCGGCTCAACAGAAACAAAGTCCACAAGCGGATATGTTTTTACTGTTGGTGTAGGAGCAGTATCTTGGAAGTCTTCCAAACAGACGTGCATCGCTTTCTCTACAATGGAATTAGAGTTTATAGCTTTGGATAAAGCCGGTGAAGAAGCTGAATGGCTTCAAGATTTCTTAGAAGATATTCTGTTCTGGCCTAAACCTTTGGCTCCTATTTGCATACATTGCGATAGTGAGGATGCAATTGGACGGGCATGGAGCGTTATGCATAACGGAAAATCTCATCATATACAATGAAGACATAACACCGTAAGACAACTACTTTCTAGTGAAATTATCAGTATTGATTATGTAAGATCGAAGGATAATGTGGCGGATACGATTACAAAAGGCTTAACTAGAGAGGGAGTTGAGAAATCATCTAAGGAATGGGACTATGGCCGAGGACAAGTCAACATGGCGGTAACTCTACCTAGAATTTTGGATATTCAGAGATCTAGTTCAAGGAGATCAAACAAAGTTGTGAATGACCGGTTCAACAATGTCAAAGTAAAATCTTTGGTCCATTCTCGTGATGAAGATAATGTTCGCTAACAAGGATAGAACTTTACACGCTCTTTAATGATTACCTAAGTTTGATGTGGTATTTATAAAATAGTGTCAATCTAAAGGATTACACATTTACGAATCACCTATGTAAGAGTGAAGTGGAAGCCGCTTCAATGAGAATTCTGTAAGGCCAATTCTCTACACACTTATGAAACCAGCCAGTGTTCATGGCTGAAACGAACACAACAATGAGAACCAAAAGATGGTTAAGGTTTAGTTGTGCGACATATGATTGTCAAGGTATACACTAAAGTTCGACGGTTCAAAGATATCAAATCTACTGATTGACCGAGTATATCCGACATATGTTCACTATGGGAA
Source organism: Nicotiana benthamiana (assembly GCA_034376525.1). Lineage (NCBI taxonomy): Eukaryota > Viridiplantae > Streptophyta > Magnoliopsida > Solanales > Solanaceae > Nicotiana > Nicotiana benthamiana. The sequence goes on along the minus strand of CM067336.1, from coordinate 33,086,922 downwards.
GTTCAAAGGGAAACCTACTTATCCAAATGCAATTAATTCTTACTTGCAAAGCTTTCATCTATGTTCATTCTTGTTACAACCATTCCCATTCATATGAGGGATTGTTGGACTTTAAGAATTGGGTTTTAAAGACTTTAAGCATTGGGCTTTAAAAGTCTAAGAGCGTGAATTGAAAATGGTGGAAAATAAAATGGAGGAAATGAAAATTTGAATAAAGTGAGCTTTTGTCTTGAACTTTGTCCCTCATTAGTGAGGAACAACTACATTTGTGTGTATATATATATGATCACTTCTTAGAGCTTTTAAAAGAAGGTGAAGAGAATGATTCCTCACGCCGTCGTCGCTCGCTCGCTCGGCTTGGCTTCGGCTTTGGATTTAGATTTGGGTTTTTCAAATGATCGATCGATAAGACTATTTTTTGGACAAAATTATTTAATAATTAATTAAAATCCAGCTAGTTAATTAACGAAATTAACTGAAATCTGAAATCTAAAAATGCTGAACGCTAATTTTTCCTTTCTGAACAAAAACTTTTCCTGAACAGACATCACACCTCTTCCGATAATTGCCTATAAATTCTGAGGCATGGCTGCATTTTCAAAACACTGAAAAATTACAGAACTTCCTTCCCTCTGAAAATCCTGTATTCTATTTCGCAGAATATAAATTCGTAAGTGTGATTTTGCTCCGTTCTTTGAGTTCGTTGGTATCTTGCAGTTTGTATTGCCACTGTTGCAAAAAGGTTTATTCCATTTCATCCTAGGAGGATTTAATCCATTACCTTGGCAACATGAGAGGGGGTTAAAATTCCTTAAGGACGCACAAGCAAATTGTGGACTCTGTTTTCCTAGTTTTTCTTCTGACGATCTTTCTAATTTTGTGTTTTAAAGCGTCTACAAGACCCTGAACTAATATAAATTGTCCTTAATAGAACCTAATATATCTTTAATATAGAAAATTAATTTAGCCCGAATCCCTTGCATTGATATACTTCTACGAGTTATTCTGACATATATTGTCATACTGAATGGCTGTAGCCATTCTTATTATTTTCTTGGTCCTATTTCATATATGGCTGAACATGGACAAGTTTGAATTACTCCAAGTGGGAGTTCTTGAAATCAAGGAAGGAGACAACCTAGAAGGATGCACCTTCTCATGACTTATTTCTATAATAATTTATACTCGGAGCCTGATTTCATCAGGAATATTCCGAAACTGATGCAAAATGAGTTAAGTGATGAGAGGGCTGAGCGAAAGGAAGGAAAAAAGAAACTTAGGGAGTTATGGAATTTAAAATGGCACATGATGCTTCCATTCCTGAACATGTACATGTTTTTTGTACCGATCCGGCCGATTTTTTGAGCTCTAGCGCATCGTTCGTTGGTTTGAGGCCATGAGTAGCTTCACTTCAAGTATTATGACTATATGTGTGGTTGTATTGAAATTCGGCTAGTTCGAAGTTAATTTGGAAAGAAAATTCTTATTTTGATAGTTTTGATTTGGAAGAATTGGCTAAGGTTGGATTTTTGAGTAAACAACCTCAAAATCGGGATTTAGAGGTTCCAACAAGTTTGTATGATAATTTTGGACTTGGGCGTATGTCCGGATCGGGGTTTGAATGACCTAGGAGTATTTCGGCATCTATTGTGGAAAGTTGGCATTTGGAAGGATTTCATAAATTTGGGGTGGACGTGTATTTTAATGTTATGGATGTCCATTTGGGATTTCGAGTGTAGAAATAGCTCTACATGGATTCTAGCATTGGGAGCACCGCCCGTATGTAGATTTAGAGGTATGTAGGTCATTTCGGGGTCATTTGGCGAAAGTTAGAAATTTGAAGGTTTTTTAGAAGGATCAAATGAGGATCATCATACTGGTGCTCTCTGATGCGATCAAATAAGGAAGACCGAGAAACCACACACGCTAGAATCCATCTAGGCTCCAAAATATCCAATCTCACGAGCTGGCTGGTCAAAGCCTAAACATCAACTACAAGAGGCCTCTCCCCAAAAGGAATAAATGCAAGACTTCTCATACTCACCGCCTTCCTACTCAAGGCACTGGCCACCATATTGAACCCCAGGTGATATAGAATAGTAATATCATAGTCCTTTAGCTGCTCCAACCACCTCTGTTGCCTTAAGTTGAGATCCTTGTGCTTGAAAAAGTGCTGGAGGCTATGATGATCAGTAAACACCTCACAAGACACACAATAGAGATAGTTCCTCCAGATTTTCTACGCATGAACAATGACAACCAACTCCAAATCATGAACATTGTAGTTCTTTTCATGGGCGCTTCAACTGACACAAAGCATAAGAATCACTCTACCCTCCCGCATCAAGACAGACCCAATATTGATCTGAGAAGCATCACAATATACTGTATATGAACCAGAAGATGATGGTAGAACAAGAACTGGAGCTGTGGACAAGACAGTCTTGAGCTTATGAAATCTCGCCTCACACTCACCCTACCACCTGAAAGGAGCACATTTGGGGTCAATTTGGTCAAGGGTGATGCGATAGATGAGAAAATCTTCACGAACCGATGGTAGTAATCATCCAAACCAATAAATCTCCAAATTTGTGTGGCTGAGGACGGTCTGGGCCAACTTTAAAATGCCTCTATATTCTTCGGGTCAACCTGAACACCCTCAGTGTACACCACGTGCCCCAATAACGCCACTGAATTGAGCTATAACTCACACTTGGAGAACTTAGCATAAAGTTTCTCTTCCCACAACTGCTGCAACACAATTTGCAAATGCTGGATATGCTTCTCCTAGCTACGAGTGTACACCAAGATATCATCAATGAATACAATAACAAGAGAGTTGAGGTATGGCTGAAATTTGCTATTCATCAGATGCATGAACACTACTGGGACATTGATAAGCCCAAAAGAGATTACAAGGAACTCATAATGACCATAACGAATCCTGAAAGCTATCTTAAGAATATCCGAATCCTGAATCTTCAGCTGGTGATACCCTAAAGCTGGTCAAATAGATAATCAATACTATTCAAAGGATACTTGTGCTTAATTGTAACTCTGTTCAACTGCCTGTAATCAATGCACATTCTCATGGTGCCATCCTTCTTCTTTACAAACAGAACCGGTGTACCCCAAGGTGAAATAGTAGGCCTAATAAACCCCTTCTCAAAGAGTTCCTGAAGCTTCTCATTCAACTCCTTCAACTCAGTTGGTGCTATACGGTACGGTGGAATAGGAATGGGCTGAGTGCCCGGCACCAAATTGTACCGAAGTCAATATTTCTGTCTGGTAGCATGCCCGATAGATCTACAGGAAACACATCCAAAAAATCTTAATCCACTGGAATAGAATCAATAGTAGGGGTCTCAGTACCAACATGTCTCACAAAAGCCAAATAAGATAAATAACCCTTCCCAACTATCCGCTAGGAATTCAAGTATGAAATCACTCTATTGGGGACATAATTTAAAGACCCTCGCCATTCGATTCGAGGCAACCCCGACATCACTAATGTTACAGTCTTAGCATGGCTGTCTAAAATAGTATGATAAGGAGACAACCAATCCATACCCAATATCACATCAAAATCAACCATACTAAAATAAAAGGTCAACTCTAGTCTCCAATCCTCTAATAGTCACTACACACGACCGAAACACACAATCCACAATAACAGTATCGCCTACCAGGGTAGATACATAAACAGGTGAAGCTAAAGACTCACGAGGCATATCCAGATAATGAGAAAAATAGGAGGATACATATGAATAGGTGGAACTGAGGTCAAATAGTACAGAAGCATCTCGGTGACATACTGAGACCATACATGTGATCACTGTGTCTGAAGCAATAACATTTGGTCTGATAGGGAGTGCATAGAAACGGTCCTAACCACCACCTGATCAGCCTCGCCTTCTAGGGTGATCCTTAGCTGACTCCGCTCCACCCCGAGCTGGCTGAGTGGGCGGTGAAGTAATTGGTGCTGAAGTCGAAGTTTGACCCTTTTATTGCTGAGATGGACCTTCTAATAGGTGGGGAATTTGCCTCCTGATACGACCAAACTCTCCACACTTGTAGAAACTCCCAAATGCTGGTGGTAGGGACTGAAGGGATCCTTGAGCATCGAAATAATTGGCGGAAGGACTCAACATAGATGAGCACTAACCTGATAGAGTATGGGACAAACTCTAAGCTAGAAGGGCATTAAGAGATGAGTGGCCCTAATGTGAATTGCGAGAACCATGGCCAGATGATGAACCACGGTAAACTGGGCGAGCCGTTTGAGCATGCATATAAGGGCGACCTCTAGTCATAAGTACTGCAGCTGAAATATGAGGCCATCAACGAACCTCTTGATCCTCTCCCTGTATGTGGGAAACATCCTATATAATGGCAGACTAACTTAGAAAATCTCATCTCGTACTGAGTCACAGTCATATCATCCTGATGCAACTGCTCAAACTGTCTGCGCAACTCTTCTCCGCGGAACTGCAGTATATACTTCTCCAGAAAGAAAACAGAGAACTACTGCCATGTAAGTGGCATTGCCCCAACCGGCCTACACCTCTCCTAAGCCTCCTACTAAGTGAAGGCAACTCCAGTGAACTAAAAAGTGGTGAACGAGACCGCACTATTCTCTAGAATGCCTGTTGTATGGAGGATCCTCTAACATCTGTCCAAGAAACCCTGGGCATCCTCACCCTCTACACTGGTAAAAGTCAGAGGTTAGAGCCTTTCAAACCTCTCCAATATACGCTGCTCATCATCGAGCATGACTGGAATCACATAGTCCTACGCAGCTTCCACCGGCTGGACTGGTAGTGCCCCTGATGTCTGAAGCCCCTAAACCATCTGCTCGGGTGTGCGGGCGGTGGGAGTCTGAGCACCTTTCTTGGCTTGAGAAGTGGCTATTATGGACGAAACAGAGACCACATGAGCAAGACTGCTGCACACGATCAAAATCTGAGCTAAGGCCTCTTGAAGGCCTGAATTAACAATGGGCATAGCTGGTGCCAGAGCTGGTTCCATTGGTGCATCTACAATTGGGACCTGGTCCTGAACTGGGATAGCTGGTGGATCTGCAGGTGCTGCCCTAGGTGCTGTACGAGTTGCACCCCCACCTACCATGACATTTATTGTGACCGCGACTTCTCGCGGCCCCAAATGGTGGTACTGGTGGCTGTCAGTGTTGACTAGTAGCATATTTCCTCACTATCTGTGAGAGAATAGTGTTAGGAACTACGCTTTACGCTAGAGGGGGGGTGAATAGCGTATTAATAAAATTTAGCGTTTTCTTGCGGAATTTAAACTTTGCAGGAAGTAAAATAAATGCAGAAAAATAAACTTACACAAGGATGTATACTGGTTGGCCAACAACGTGGTTAGTCCAGTCCCCGAGAGACTCTCTCGAGATTTTTCACTATTTTGTTAAGCTTACGGGTGCTCAACAAACCGTTACACACTTGAGGACACAAGCCTCAAACAGTTGCTCGGAGATCGCAATCTCAAAGACTTCACCCAAGGAAACGCAAGTTCCTTGAAACAAGAGAATCGCAATTCTCTTACAAGTATATCAAATACTTGGACACTCACTTAACTAAAGTACTCCTTATTGAGTAGATATGAGTAAAAGAATATGTTCAAGATCACAACAACTTTAAGCAATAATATGGCTCTCAAAAGCTTTATGAAATGAGTAGAAAATGAAGAATAATTGAATGAAAGCTTATAGCAATGTAATGATCAGTTTGTGTAGGTTGTTGTTGTTAAAACACTGAAGTAAAGCTGTATTTATAGTTGAAAAACTTGGCATTACCGTTGCCTAATTGCCAATTAAGAATTGCTGAAATTACTCAGTGATAATCGATTATTAAGACCACATAATCGATTATCTGCCAGTCAGTTTAAAAATCAATCCCAGATTTAACGCTTCACAATCGATTATACATAATCTATAATCGATTACTGGCAATATTCAAAAACAGATAATCGATTACACCAAATCCATAATCGATTACTTTGGCAACGTTCTAAAAATCATTTCCGGATTTTAAGCAAAACATCGATTATATAAAATCTATAATCGATTACTTCAGCAACGTTCTAAAAATCATTTCCAGATTTTAAGCAAAACATCGATTATATGAAATCTATAATCGATTACCTTATGGTATTTGAAAATCAGTTGACAACGGTCAGCTTCAACAATCGATTGTCCTTTGCAACAATCGATTACTTGTTATTTTCTGAAAATCATAAAACTTACTGTCTCAGTGATAATCGATTATCTAAAGACATAATCGATTACTTAATTAAATTTAAAATCACTGGAAGACACTGTCTCAACATAATCGATCACCATTAGTTCATAATCGATTATTTTGAGTATTGAAAAACTTTACCTCAACAACAATCGATTGGCATTTGATCACAATCGATTATCATGCAGATTTGGAAAAACCTGATGTTCACTGTCTTACTCACAATCGATTACCATTAATTCATAATCGATTGTCATGCAGTCTTGGCTCAGAAACAATCGATTATCATAAGTTCATAATCGATTATTTTAGCCCAGATTTTTGAGGCATGTTTAGAAAACATTTTGTCTAATGTCAATATGCATGATTTAAAATCTTTTTGACACAGAATTAAATATGCATGATTTTGGAAAATTGTTTTATGAGAGAGGCCATAGTATGAGTCAAGTTATAGGATCGAGATTACAGTTTTAGAACAACTCAATAACAATTAAGAGCTATATCTTGAACTTCAATCTTATTTGCAACCATTGTGCGCTTGTACTTGAATTTCGTCATATATCAATTTTTGCTTCGTTTGTCATTCATCAAAACCTACAAAAGAGTACACGTTTAGTATATTGCATTGAGAACGTGTTTCTAACAAATAGAATAACAAAATATTAGTTACTAGAATCAACAGGTTCACACAATAATAATTCAAGAATGTGAAGTTTCCTATGGGTTTTGCAGCCTCTCAAAGATAAGTACAGACGTCTCCATATAGATCCGCAAGACTCTACTAAACCTGCTCAGGACTCGTAATACCTATGTAACCTAGGCTCTAATACCAACTTGTCACAATCCAAAACTCTAACCTATCGTGATGGCGCCTATCATGGTACTAGGAAAGCTGATACCTTTTCAAAACACTTTGATATTTAATTAAAAGATAAGTCAAAGCCCTTTTTCATAATCGAAATTTCATAAAAGAGTTGAACTCAAAATAAAATGCAAAAAAGATAGCCCGACATCGGGGTGTCACTAAGTCATGAGCATCTACAACTATTCTAAACTTAGAGTTTACAGTAGTCCGTCAAATTCCAAAAGCAGAAAGATTAGATAATAATGGAAGGAGAAACAAGGGCTGTGGACGCCGACAACTACCTTGTACATCTCCGGCAGTCAACTGCGTAGGAACTTAACGACCTCTATGACTGGTCTCACTTGAATATGAACATAAAGTGAAGGGAGTAACGTGAGTACTTCCAACTCAGTAAGTAACAGAAATAAATAAAGAACTGAGAAGCAGTGATAAGCTATGCAAATACAGTTGTTTCAATAACTTTCAATAAAGAATAGTCATGCTTTCAAATTAGTAGTTTAAGTCAAATCAATTAGTTATCAAGTAAATCAGGTATCAAGTTTTCCAGAATGTGAAAGTTTCCTATGGGTTTTGCAGCCTCTTGAAGATAAGTACAGACGTCGCCATATAGATCCGCAAGACTCTACTAAACCTGCTCAGGACTCCTGATACCTATGTAACCTAGGCTCTAATACCAACTTGTCACAATCCAAAACTCTAACCTATCGTGATGGCGCCTATCATGGTACTAGGAAAGCTGATACCTTTTCAAAACACTTCGATATTTAATTAAAAGATAAGTCAAAGCCCTTTTTCATAGCCGAAATTTCATAAAAGAGTTGAACTCAAAATAAAATGCAAAAAAGATAGCCCGGCATCGGGGTGTCACTAAGTCATGAGCATCTACAACTATTCTAAACTTAGAGTTTACAGTAGTCCGTCAAATGCCAAAAGCAGAAAGATTAGATAATAATGGAAGGAGAGACAAGGGCTGCGGACGCCGACAACTACCTTGTACATCTCCGGCAGTCAACTGCGTAGGAACTTAACGACCTCTATGACTGGTCTCACTTGAATATGCACATAAGGTGAAGGGAGTAACGTGAGTACTTCCAACTCAGTAAGTAACAGAAATAAATAAAGAACTGAGAAGCAGTGATGAGCTATGCAAATACAGTTGTTTCAATAACTTTCAATAAAGAATAGTCATGCTTTCAAATTAGTAGTTTAAGTCAAATCAATTAGTTATCAAGTAAATCAGGTATCAAGTTTTCCAGAAATTTGCACAACAAGGACAAACAACAACCAAGTGCATAACCTCAACGTGTCTCAACAGTGATATCATAAGGCCTAAACATGATTTCTAACATGAAGTGCAGTCAATTTCAATAAAAACAAAGGGAACATGTAGTATAACTGAGCTATTCGATTCACAGACTCATGGGACGGACCAAGTCATAAACCCTTCGGTGCACGCCCACACACCCATCACCTAGCATGTGTATCACCTCTAAAATAATCATACGACACAAAATTCGGGGTTTCATACCCTCAGGACAAAATTTATAACTGTTACATACCTTAATCCGAGTAAAATCCTACTCTATAATGCCTTTGCCTTTGGAATCAGCCTCCAAGCGTCCCTAATCTGGCCACAAGTAATTCAACACAATCAATAAAGGCCAAAGGGATCAATTCCACAAGAAAACTACTAAATTATACCTCAAAATCCCAAAATAAATCACAAAACCCGAAAGCATACCCATTCATGAGTCTAACCATAGTAAATTCATCAAAATACAACATCATTTGCCGCTCCAAATCCCAAAAACTCACTCTCCAATTCTAAGCCCTAATCTCCCAAATTTCACCTCAGAAAACCACCATCTAGGTGTAAAAGTTGGGGGGGGGGGGTACACCATTATTGAAGATAAATAAGCACAAGGACCTTACCTTAGTAATCTCTTAAAAACCCTCCTCAGAATCCTCCAAAATCCGAGTTCCAAAATATGAAAATGGTGATAAATCTCAAAGTCCCGCTTTTATATGTTTCTGCCCAGGTTTACCGCACCTGCGGACCCCTTAACGCTTCTGTGACGCTGCACCTGGGGAAATTCTATCACAGGTGCGGATTTCACTTAAAATCCAAGACTTTGCTCCTGCGGCCCCATGACCGCATCTGCGCGTATTGCGGGTGCGGAAACCTATCGCACTTGCGGCTTACTTTTGGACATGCACCCAACTGTCTGCATCTGCGACTCAAGCAGGTGTGGGAAAATCTTCGCACCTACAGATCTTGTCCAGCTCGTCCTCGTCCGCTTCTGAGTCTCCTCCTTCGCTTATGCGGGCTCGCATCTGTGGTTCCCACTCCGTAGGTGCGGTTACACCAGAAGCAGCAGCACTTCTGCTGCAATTCCTTAACTCAATCAAGACTTCAACCATCTGAAATCACCTCGAGGCCCTCGTGACCACAATCAAACATACCAAAAGGTCCTATTACATCTTACAAACTTAGTCAAATCATTAAAACACCTTGAATAACATATAAATACGAACTACACAAGGATTCAAGCCTAATGAACTTCGAAACTTCCAAATTATACAACTGATGCCAAAACCTATCAAATCATTGACCTCAAATTTTACACACAAGTAAGAAATGATACCATGAACCTACTCCAACTTCCAAAAATCCAATCTGACCCCGATATCAATATTTCCACTGCCGGTCAAAATTGCCAAAATTCCAACTTTCGCTAATTCAAGACTATTCTACTACGAACCTCCAAAACACATTCCGGACATGCTCCTAAGTTCAAAATCACCTAACACAAGAACCATCAAATTCAAATATGAGGTCGTTTATACATAAGTCAATATCTGGTCAACTTTTTCAACTTAATCTTTTAAATAAGAGATTATGTGTATCAATTCGCTCCAAAATCACTCCGGACCCAATGAACTAACCCGATAAGTCATAACACAACTATAGAATACAAAAGAAGCATAAAATAAGGACACATGGCTACAACCCTCGAAACGACCGATTATTGGTTCAAGTGCTACAGAGATGGATTTTGATTTAAGGAAAGAACTTGGCATTAAAATATGAGAAAGCACATATGGGATGGGTCTTGAGGTGGTTAAATTTATAGAAGGCCAAGTGTGAGAAATATAAGTCGAGTAGCTTCTTAAAGGAGAGGGTTCGACCAAAGTGGGGGAGCGGTAGAGCAGCATATGGGTTATGTGGTAGGATAGCTACATGCCTTAAGGAAAGTTTAGAGTGATCTGGGATTTATGGTGGATAGTGGCTTGGTCTACGGACATAATTTGGAATATTGGCCACTATATTGGGAAATATTAGATATGACGTAAAGGAGTTGCTTGATATGAAGAGGGATGAAACATGGCCTCGGATTAGAACGTATTGTCGCACCTTTAGTTGATGTTAATAAGGAGAAAACAGACTTGTACAGTTGGTGAATGAGCATGGGCTCGGTTAGGTTTATTTATATCGAGTAATTGTACATGGTACAACATTGTTGGAAGATGTCAGCATGGAACTTCCATAGGTGGTATCTTCTATGAGCAGGTTAGCGGTTGCACGGTGTTGACGAAGCTTCTTTGAGAAATTCTTCTAGATATCCAGTAAGAGGTCGAATATGTGAATGTTTATAGTGATTCAGAATGTTCATGAAATTTCTAAGAGGAAGATTTTGAGAATTTGGCGGGTCGATTGTACGAGATCATATCAATAAGGAATAAGGAATCTTGGCCGGTTCTGGGGTTATGTAGTTATAGCTTCAAGCTAATTCGGAGAGCCCCACTGTCTATGATTTGAATATGTGTCCGTCCACTTGTGAGGTTTCTAGTTATCGGCATATTGAACTCGCCGGTGTTGAGACGAGGACTGAACGGAACCTCTAGCATCGGAATGACTAGTAGATGGACCTGACATGGAAGAACCCTGAACTAATGGAGCACAGGACGAGCTCTGGGCTGGAAGGGCATTGAGTGATGTTTGACCCTGACGAGAACTGTGAGAACCATAACTCGATGATGCCCCATGATAACCTGGCTGAGCTGACTGAGCCTACTTGAATGGACGGCCTCTGTCGTGCTGAAACTGACCCCTCAATTGAGCAATACCAAAGCTACCAGATCCTTGAGGCCTCTTGGCCTCCCTTTCCTGTCGCTCTTGGCGACGAATTGAATCAATCTCGAGAGCAATGTCAACAACCTCCTCAAAAGTAGCACTAGAAACCCTCTCCTTGGTCATGAGAATATGAAGCTAATATGTGAGGCCATCAACGAACCTCATGATCCTTTCTCTATCTGTAGGAACCAACCAAGCAACATGACGATCTAACTCCGAGAACTTCATCTCGTACTACGTCACAGTAATATCTCTCTAACAAAACTGCTCGAGCTGCCTGCACAACTCCTCTCTATAAGACTGTGGCACATACTTCTCTATAAAGAGAACGAAGAACTATTTCCAGGTAAGAGGTGCTGCATCAATAGGATTATGCCTCTCATAAGCCTGCCACCAAGTGAAGGCAGCTCCAGAAAACTGAACAGTAGTAAATGCGACCCCTTGGTCTCCAGAATACCCACTGTACGAAAAATCCTCTAACACTTGTCTAAGAACGCCTGGGAATCCTTGCCCTTTGTACCACTGAAAGTTGGAGGATGAAGTCTACCAAACCTCTCCAATCTGCGCTAATTGTCCTGTGGCATAAAAGGAGCTACATAGTCCCGAACAGTTGCAATCGGCTGGGCTAGAGGTGCCCACGGTGTCTGAAGTCCCTACACGACCTGCTCAGGTGAGTGAGCGGCGGGAGTCTGAGTGCCTCCATCAGCCTGAGAAGCAGCTACTGCTGTAGTAACTGAGATTGCTTGAGCTAGGCTAGTGCATACTGATAGACTCGGGGCCAGGGCCTCCTGAAGACCTGGAATCACAATGGGCAGAGCTGGTGCTATTGGAGCATCCACAACTGGGACTTGATCATGAACTGGGGCGGTTGGTGGATCTGCAGGTGCTGCCCTAGATGCAATGCGGGCTACACCCCAGGCCCTACCACATCCTTGACCGTGTCCTCGTCCTTTAATGGACCCAGCTGGTGGTACTGATGCTCGTCCATCCTGACCGATAGCACGCGTCCTTACCATCTGTGAGAGAATAGAATAACAGAAGTTTAGTACTTGGATCAACAGATTCCCACGACAAGAATTTCAAGAATATAAAGTTTTCCTAAAGGTTCTACAGCCTCTGGAGGATAAACATAGACGTCTCTGTACTAATCCGCAAGACTCTACTAAACCTGCCCATGACTCGTGAGACCTATATAACCTAGGCTCTAATACCAACTTTTCAGGACCCTAAACCTGACCCGATTGTGATGGCGCCTATCGCGAAGCTAGGCCAACCGACATAAATCTCCAAGCCGACTAAATAGTCAAATTAAATCATTTAACGTAATTAATAAACTATAAATCCCAAAATATAGATTAGAATAGAACAATGCGAAAACAAACACTGCCAGACATCGGGTCATCACAGGTCATGAGCATCTAAAATCTATCTAAGAGTATGATAAGACAACATAGTCAACTAGCAGCGACCTAGTCAACTACCAATAAACCTGCTGGAAAGCAAATCAACACTCACTAGAGTGACTCGAGACTCCTGGATCTGCACACAGGGTGCATAGAGTAATGTGAGTATGCCAACTCAGTAAATAATAAAAGTAAAGGCAACTGAGTGATAAGAAAATATGTAAAATACAACATATTGCTACAACAAAATAGTATAAACCAGAGCAATGCAATAAAATAGTAAAAACCTCGTAGAAACACCTTAGTTCAGTAAAAACCACTTTAAAACATCTTTAAGTAATTCAAACGAGTAATGAAAACAGGGAGAAAGGATAGAAACATAGATTAGTCCGTCTAGAAAAATACTAATAGAATCAGCCCCTCGAGCTATCTCACAATCACTCGCATCAGTCCATCGGGCAATAACATGAAATAAAAATAGCCCCTCAGGCAATATCACATCTCATATTGGGTACCCGCGCAAACTGGAGATGTGCAGACTCCGGAGGGGCTCCTACAGTCCAAGCTCTATATCAAGCCATCTCATGGCATAATCAAACTGCCCTAGGTCTTATAACAAGCCACATCGTGGTGTAACAAATCAGGCCCTCGGCCTCAAAATCATGAATCAGAACAACACTGCTGCGGCGCGCATCCTGATCCCATAATATTCTCACAACACGGGCCCTAGGCCTCACTCAGTTAGAAATCTCTCAAGCCACCCAGGCAAGGTAAAATATGATGCTCAGCCCAAATATCATTTAAATGTCAAAAATGGAGTAAATATGGCTGAGTTATGAAAACAGTAGAATACAGCATGTCTGAGTACAAATATAAAGTCAAAATAGTGAGGAATAATAGTAAAAATCCCCAAAGGATCCAAAACAGTTGGCACGATGCCCAAATGTGGTATTTAACCCAAAACATGTTAATGCTTTCCAAAACACAATGATAGCAAATAGTTTTCAATCAAATACGTGGTTTAACAATCATACATGATGGACTAAGTCACAATCCCAACGGTGTATGACCCCACACTCGTCATCTAGTGTGTGTGTCATATCAAAGTAGCTCAACAATGTGAAATTCGGGGTTTCATACCCTCACGACAGTATTTACAATCATTACTTACCTCAATCTGGTCCAAACTCTAGCACGCGATATTGTTGCCTTTCGAATCGGCCTCCGAATGCTCCAAATCTCTCCAAAAATATATTTATATCATCAAATATGCTAAAAGAACAAAACCCACTCGAAATTAACCAATTTTACATCATAGATCATAAAATACCAAACCCGACTCCTGAGACCACATCTTGGATTCTGATAAAAATCACAAAACTAGCATCCTTACACTCTCACGAGTTCAATTTCAAGACCTAACTTCCACTTTTAGGCGTTAGATTCCAAAAATTTCATATTTTATTAGGTAGAAATCACATTAGGATTGCATATTAAGTCCAAGAATCTTACCTCCAAGTGTTTTCCTTGATTCCCTCTTAAATCCTCCTCAAAAAACTCCAAAATCACTCAATAATGGTGAAAGTAGACCCAAAATTGCGGAAATGGTCATTTAAACATTCTGCCCAGCTATTCACGTTCCTTCTTCGCGAACGCAGTCAACGCCCCGCATTTGCGAAGCACGAAATCCAATTGACCATTTATTCTTTCATCGCGAATGCGACACTCTGTACATGAACGCGAAGCTTCAGCTCATCAAAGCATCGCGAGCGTGACCAGCTCGCGAACGCGAAGCACACTAACCCCAACCTTTCGCGAACGCGGGACTCCCATCACAAACGCAAAGGCCAAAACTCCTGCCTCTCATCCCAATCCTTCGCGAATGCGGGACATCCATCGCGAACGCGAAGGCCAGATGCCTGCAACACCAACGATAGTTTTTCTGCAACTTTTTCTAACATGAAATGATCCATTCAACCACCAGAAACTCACCCGAGGCCCTCGGGACCTCAATCAAACATGACAACATATCACATAACCTCATTCAAAGTTGTTCCAACTCTCGGAACACTCAAAACAATACCAAAATACCAAATTGACATCGGATTCAAGCCTAAGAATTCTAAAAACTTTCAAATTTCGCTTTCGATAAAAAGTCTATCAAACCTCGTCCGAATGACCGAAAATTTTGCACACACGTCACAAATGACACACCGGACCTACTCCAACTTCCGAAATTTCATTCTGACCATATATCAAAATCTCACCTACCAACTAGAAAATGTCAAACTTTTAATTTCGCCAATTCAAGCCTAAATCTACTCTGGACCTCCAAAATACATTCCTATCACGTTCCTAAGTCCTAAATCACCTCCCGAAGCTATTTGAACTATCGGAATTCACATTCGAGCCCTTTTTGACATAAGTCAACAGCCGATTGACTTTTCCAACTTAAGCTTACTCAAAAGAGACTAAGTGTCTCAAACCTTAACAAAACATCTTCGAACCCGAACCAACCAACCCAATACAACATAATACAGCTGATCAAGGCAATAAGAAGCAAAAATAAAAAAATTAAAGCAGTAACTCATGAAACGACCGGTCGGGTCGTTACAACAATCTATCCTAGAAAGTGTGTGATGTATGAATTTATATAAGTTTCATTCAAATGATGTTAAAATTAGATTTTTAGATCATTTAAATTGCAACTGCAAGTAAGTTTGAATATTAAGTATCAATTAATAAAAGCTGAAAAGATCTAAGATAGACAATCTGTTGAGGTATAATGAGTTTCTTATGCTTTTTGATTACATTATCGTTCCAGCAAATTAGTTGGATCGTAGCTCATTTATTACCCGAAATTCTCAAAACAAAAATATAAACAACTTAAATGCCTCTACATTTATATGTTTCCAATTGTAAAATTTTCAAACTAGCTACTTCCAAAATCAAGTTTTTGGACAACATTAAAGCTAAATAAAAGCACCATTTTTAAAAATAAAAAAATGGTATTGGGCTATGAACCATCTCAAGAAGGAATACGAGCATTTTCTACGAGATTTCTAAACAAACAGGTCACCTAATTTTAGGGCGTAATTTCTATACTATGATAGTATAAAAAATGTATATTATCAGATTTTATATCCGAGCCTTGAAAATGAATATATTTTTGATAGAGAATACTTTCTTCCTTTAAATGAGTCATATGCATTGAGAATCTAAATTACTCAGACCAGTTACCAAATGATTATATCAAAAAAGATAATTGATAAAGCGAAAAAAAAATAGAGAGAACAGAATATCAAAACAAGGCAAACAAATAAAAAAATAGACAAAAATGCATACATTTTTTTCTTTTTAAACTCATAATCTATCCATTATTTCTGGAACTGGGCTCTCTGTAATGCTTTCTAAAGATGGTTTCCACTTAGAATCTCTTCTTTCTCTTCTTCTTTTTATTTCTTCCAAAATATCCTCTAAAATTTTCTCTTCTTTGAGTTTCAACTGAAGAAATAACATTTCTAGCTCTTCTTTAGTCAAAACTATCTTTATTCTCATACTATTATTTCCTTTTTTCTCCATTTCTTTTTCGGCCTTGAGAATTTCGTTTGTTTTTTCATCTGTTTCTATTTCTTGATGAATACTTTCCTCTATTTCTTCCCTTCGTAAACATGCTTCCATGCAATTTCCCATTATATTGGAAACACTAATAAATCGTTCTTTCTTCTAAGAAATGGATTTTTTTTTATAGTAATTTGCTGTTTCTGAGCTGAAAGAAGAGGGAAAAAACAGCCAAACCAATAATTTTGTGTGTGAGAGGGAAAAGAGAAAATTGTAAAGTGTTAACGATAGTGCATGTGATGGCGATTTGACTTTTTATAGAGAAAGATAAACACGTATTGAATAAAATATTGTATTAGTTAATTAAAACGAGGGACTTTGCATTTTCTTATAATCATCTGATAGCCATCAGAATTACTAGACAAACTAATTCAAATTTGTGTTACCTACTACTTATTTAAAGAAAAATATATTTAATCGAGAATTATTATATTTTTAAATTTTGAACATTAAATACAAAATAAAGGGATCTCATTTATCCGATCGCAAAATCTTATGGAAATAGAAATTTTGTATATAATTTACTCATGTACATAAGTAGTGAACTCGTTATTTTCCAACTGCCACGCGTCCTTCCAGGTCATGCTAGAGCCTAAGACGTACCGTGTTGCACCACCTTCATATTGTCAATGATTTAAAAACTTGTCCTATTAAAATTGTAATTTTGAATAGTCATGAACTTCTCAAACAATTTGAAAATGAAACGCCCAAAATTAAAATAAAAGGAGTGTTATATTAAACAAATGTAAAGACTGTTATGAAATAGAAGATTCTTACACTTCTATTTAAGGTGAATGTCTTTAATGTATTTAATTAAAGAGATTTTAGAGTCCTATTATTGGTAGCAAGATCTTCCTCCTCCCTATAAATAGAGGTGCTCTCTACCATTGTAATTCACCCCTCTCAACTCAATAAGAAGAACTCTCTCTACTCTTCTCTCTATTGCTATTGTTCTTGTTCTATTGTTCTTGTCTTTTGCTTTAGTTTATAACACGTTATCAGCACGAGACTCTACCGTCTCAAGTATCATTCTCGAAAATCCAAGGTATTTTCCCTCTTCCTAATTTAATTTTCGAGTATGTCTGACATTATGAAAAGAAAGTTCGTTGCCCTTGAAATTTCGGGCAAGAACTATATGACATGGGTGTTGGATGCTGAAATCCACCTAGATGCTATGGGTCTCGGAGACACCCTCAAAGATAAAGAAAAAGCATCCACCCAAGATTGTGCGAATGCCTTGATTTTCTTGCGCCACCACCTTGACGAAGGTTTGAAGATTGAATATCTCACCGTCAAGGATCCACTCGTTTTGTGGAACAGCTTAAAGGAGAGATATGACAACCTGAAGTTGGTCACTCTGCCACAAGCACGATATGATTGGGCCCATCTGAGGCTACAGGACTTTAAGTCCGTTTCTGAATATAATTCTGCTATGTTCAGAATTACTTCTAAACTGAAGCTATGTGGAGATAACATCTCCGATTACGATATGCTTGAGAAAACGTTTACAACGTTTCATGCCTCCAATATGGTACTGCAGCAACAGTACCGAGAGAAAGGCTTTACGAAGTACTCTGAACTGATTTCTCTCTTACTAGTGGCTGAGCGAAATAATGATCTGCTCATGAGAAATCACGAAAATAGACCAACTGGGTCTACACCACTGCCTGAAGCAGATATGGTGCACTCGCATTATGCCAAACATAAAAGGGACCATGATCACGGTCATAAACGGGGTCAAAGCCAAGGACGTGGACAAGGAAGAAATTCCAAAGAAGTCCGTCACCCCCCAAAGAGAGATAACCACCGAAAGCAGAAACGGGGTCCAGAAGATCCTAAGGCAAATAGTTCAGAAACTATATGCTATCGTTGCGGTGGAAATGGGCACTGGTCAAAGATTTGCCGTATACCAAGACACTTGGTTGACCTTTATCAAGCATCTCGAAAGAGAAAAGGCCCTGAAACAAATTTTGTCTATGACGACAATGAGGACATCACCCACCTGGATGTGGCAGACTTCTTTGAGCAACCCGAGGGAAAAATAGACCACCTAATCGGCGATGGATCCGTGATGAAAGAAGATGGAGTTATTTGATTTTGTTCTACTTATTTGTATTAGTTAGTGAATAAACTAATAGTCATTAGCATTAGCTCGTATTAGTTAGTTCATAAAGCAATGTTAGCAGTAGTTCTTTAGAATATCTTCAATACGTTCAAATATCAATAAAACTTTTATTTTCCAGTGGGGGTAATCGACTAGCCTGAAAAACTAGTCGATTATCAACTATTTTCGCATTAAAGTTGAAAAACAATTGATCAACAATCGATTGTCTTTGGCTAACAATCGATTGTCTTGAAACAGTGTAATCTGGAAATTTTCAAAAATCATCCACAATCGATTGTCTATGTTTAACAATCGATTGTCTTAAGACAGTGTGCTCTAAGTTTTTCAAAAATAACAAATAATCGATTGTGTGTGTTTAACAATCGATTGTCTATGTTCCAACAATCGATTGTGTGTGTTTAATAATCGATTGTCTTATGAAAAACACTGAAATTTTCAAACTGCATAGTAATTGATTATGGACAACATATCTGATTTTGTTAGTCAACTGTTAGTAGCAGATTTTGAAAATATTATGTGACACAAAAAGAATTGAACTTGCTTATTCTTATGTTCCTGTATTTCTTTTGTATGTCATACCATGGAAAGTAAATTGATCGAAGGCTCCGGAAGAGCCATTGTAACTCTGCCCAAGGGCACGACGTTAATCATAGAGAATGCTATGTTCTCCTCCAAGTCTATGAGAAACTTGTTGAGTTTTAAAGATGTACGCCGGAATGGCTACAATATTGAGACAATGGATGAAGATAATCTCGAATATCTCGTCCTCACTTCAAAGAATGTCTCCGGCCAAAAGAGGGTTATTGAGAAATTCCCGTCTTTATCTTGTGGCCTGTATTGGACAAGAATTAGTGCAATTGAGGCACATTCAACAGTAAATCTAAAGAATACTGAGTCCAATACATTTGTACTTTGGCATGATCGACTGGGTCACCCAGGATCAACCATGATGAGACGGATTATAGAAAGCTCATATGGGCATCCGTTAAAGAATTTCAAAATTCTTTCAAGTAATGAATATCCTTGCACTTCGTGTTATCAAGGCAAGCTGATTATCAGACCATCCCCAACAAAGGTTGGGACTGAGTCACCCCAGTTTCTGGAACGTATACAAGGGGACATTTGTGGACCTATTCACCCACCTAGTCGGTAGTTTAGGTATTTCATGGTCTTGATAGACGCATCCTGTAGATGGTCTAATGTGTGCTTGTTGCCATCACGCAACCTTGCGTTTGCAAAGTTAATGGATAATAGATGAGAATAATCTTGAATTCTTCATGAAAACGAGGCTGCCCATTTCGGTTTGGGTTCACGCCATTTTGCATGCAGCAATGCTACTTTGTCGGCTGCCCGTTTCGGCTTAGGGTCACGCCATTTCGCATGCAGAAATGCTAGTTCGTCTCTGACTGACGAATTATCACAAATATTCCCTATTGCAATTGGTTTTGGGTCATGAACCCAATATATCCCATTTAAGAAGCTTTGGATGCGCAGTATAGGTGCCTGTAGCACCGCCATCCCGCACCAAAATGGGTTTGCAAAGAAGGTTAGGAATATATGTTGAGTATGAATCGTCCTCCATTATTCGCTACCTCGAAACATTGACAGGAGATTTGTTCACTGCACTATTTGCAGACTGTCAATTTGATGAGACACTTTTCCCAAAATTAGGGGGAGAAGTCGGTGAAACCAAATGGGAAATTTTGTGGAAAAATGTATCATTATCTCATCTTGATCCACATACCTCTATTTGAAAGAAAGAGGTACAAAAGACTATCCATTTGCAAAGAATAGCAAATCAAATGCCTGACGCATTTACGGACTTGAAGAGGATAACGAAATCCCACATTCATGCGGAAAATGTTCCGATCCGTATTGAAGTCCCTATTGGACAAATATCTGGTGTCATATCCAATGAGTCAAATGCACGCCAGAAGCGTGGCAGACCATTAGGTTCCAAAGATCGAAATCCTAGAAAGAGGAAAAAGAACGATCTAAATGACACTATGAAAGAATCACATGAGGACGCTCATGATTTGATTAATTCCGAGATTCACGAAGAATCTATTGAGCCTGAGACTCTTGAAAATACGGAATGCAAGAATGTGAGGATCTCGAACCTCAGTCTGTGGTAGTACAAAATTAATTGAGAGCTCTCGAAGAGCCAATTATTACTATGTTGGAGAAACACAATTGAGTATTGTGCTGTAGTAAGTCTCAAAGAAACTTATTCAGTTTCCAAAGTACACGCGAAAGCGATTGATTATATTGAGACTATAAATAAAGGAAGGCTTTGATTCTCCTATTACTACAACTTGTAGCGGGGTAATTTGTATATGAAAAGCTACCCGCTTTGTTCTCCAGTTTGTACTACACAAACGAAAGAATGCCACAATAAAGTGGATATCTATTGGTATAAAACCCATGTCATAATAAACCCGAAGTTTATTGATAAGTGCACATGTCATGGTGTAAATTTGAAGTTTACCAATATTGATAATTTATTCAGTTGGCATTCATGTTAGCCATCTCATTTTAAGTATGATGTGCAAATTCACATAGGTGAATATTAAAGAACTAGAAAGTTCTTTACGAATACTCTTGTATCACTTGTTCTCATTAATGAACGGACCAACTAAAGAGTTCATGTTGAAGCCCATAAATTCTGGAAATATGAAAGGTGAGTATGGGCCCATTCACCTGCCATGTATACCACATATGATGCATCTATGATATGGTTACATGAGCCATTGTTATTAACCCGCAGCCTGGCAGTGCTTGCGAGGTAAATCGCTCAGTAATCTAACTTCGAGCATAGTTTCCAGATTCTCTACTCAAGACAGTTCATCTTGATAAGTTGGTTTATATTAAAGTTGGTTTAGCAAGATAATTATTGAGTGCTTCCACTTAATAGCTAAACTGTTTCTTATGAGAACTAAGTTATATATATATCAGTTTGATATAAGTTGTATACAAGAGCATATTCTCCCCTCAAAAGTGGTTCAGGGTCAGGAACCAAATAATTTCATCTTATATTAAGGTGTTGTGTATATTGACATAATGCACAAAGATGATTTTCCAAAGTTGAGGAAACATGTTAGCTTTACTAACATGAGGGGGAGACATGATAAACACTTGAGAAAATGTTACATGGGATGAATTCTCATTTGTATATGTATATCCCCGAATATCATGATATGAACCTGAAGTTCATAAAAGGGATAATTCAAATTGCAACATATTGCAAAGCATGCTATACGCATTTGCTGACTCAAAGAAAGTAACTAAATGGAAGAGATACAATTCAAGAAGAATTGATTCCATATGAAAGACATGAAGTTTTGAACCTATAGTTCAAATGCTTGAAAGTATAAAGTCAAAGGTATGTATAGTCAGTTTTCGATATCTTATTTGTTTAGTATCACTAATGAAAGCTTGATATGCAGCTAAAGTCTATTATGCGACTTATATGACTTAACTTGAAAGATTTAAGTTGCTTGAAGCATATGCAATTCTTGGTCCTGAAGTACCGCATCCTAAGTACAATTTGTGTACATATGAATCTTGCCATAACTATAAGCATGATGGATTTGAGAATGCATCTATGGAGATATTGAAGAGCTATTCCACGACATTATATAAAGATGTTTATATCCATCAAGAATGAAGATTTCAAGGTGCGGAATATTTATTCAAGTCAATATGGTTGATTTATTCATCAAGCATCTACCAAAGATCGTTTTGAAGATGATGCACAAGATTGGAATGCAAATGCTCAAGGATATAAATCGATGTACTCATTAGGGGGAGTCAATGCGCGTTGCACTCTTTTTCCCTTACAAGGTTTTGTCCCACTGGGTTTTCCTTGCAAGGTTTTTAACGAGGCAACCAATAGGCGCATATTCAAACATGTGTACTCTTTTTCCTTACTTTAATTTTTCCCATTGGGTTTTGGTTTTAAGGTTTTATGAGGCACATCATTGAATAGACATTCAAGGGGGAGTGTTATGAAATAGAAGATTCTTACACTTCTATTTAAGGTGAATGTCTTTAATGTATTTAATTAGAGAGATTTTAGAGTCCTATTATTGGTAGCAAGATCTTCCTCCTCCCTATAAATAGAGGTGCTCTCTACCATTGTAATTCACCCCTCTCAACTCAATAAGAAGAACTCTCTCTACTCTTCTCTCTATTGCTATTGTTCTTGTTCTATTGTTCTTGTCTTTTGCTTTAGTTTATAACAAAGACTAATTTTTCTATCTATATAATGTATTAATGCAGTTTGAAGTGATCAGTTTATGCCCTTTGACTAATATTAACTCGTAAATGTTTGGTTTGTAAATATTTTCTGTATTTGTTAAACGCATAAAAATAAGTAAAGAGAAAATTTTTACGTAAATAAGCAATCAAACTCGATATTTATTGTTTGATATGATATATATATATATATATATATATATATATATATATATATATATATATATATATGTATATATATATGTATATATGTATATATGTATATATGTGTGTGTGTGTGTGTGGGGGTGTGTTATATTCACTAATTATTTTTAATTTAACTTATTGAATGAACGGTTATTTAAGTCAATTGTTCAATGCTTTAGAATAATCAACCATGACCACAAATATATAATATAGTCCTAATTCCATGTCTAATTTCGTGATAAAAGTCCAACAACAACAATAACATAATCAGTATAAGCCCACAAGTAAGGTCTGGGGAAGGTAGTATGTACATAGACTTACCCCTACCTGGCGAGATAGAGAGGCTATTTCCAATAACTCCTCGGCTCAAGAAAAGATGAAAAGAGAGGAAGAAAGAAGACAAAGAAGAAAGGGGAAGAAGAAAGAAAGAATAGAGGGACGAATGACGATAAGGAAAAGGGGAGAAAGACAACTATAGTAAGAACAACAACAGTAACAACAACGATACTAGTAACAGAAAATAGCATCAAACAGTAACAAACTGGAACATACGATCTATGGAGTGAATGCAAAACAAGGGAGCTATTAATACTAGTAAAAAAATGGGGAACTCTCAAATACCTACTAGCCAAATACCCTAATAATATATATATATATATATATATATATATATATATATATATATATATATGTATATATGTATATATATATATATATATATATGTATATATATATATATATATATGTATATATATATATATATGTATATGTATATATATATATATATATGTATATATATATATATATATGTATATATTTATGTATATATGTATATATGTGTGTGTGTGTGGGGGTGTGTTATATTCACTAATTATTTTTAATTTAACTTATTGAATGAACGGTTATTTAAGTCAATTGTTCAATGCTTTAGAATAATCAACCATGACCACAAATATATAATATAGTCCTAATTCCATGTCTAATTTCGTGATAAAAGTCCAACAACAACAATAACATAATCAGTATAAGCCCACAAGTAAGGTCTGGGGAGGGTAGTATGTACATAGACTTACCCCTACCTGGCGAGATAGAGAGGCTATTTCCAATAACTCCTCGGCTCAAGAAAAGATGAAAAGAGAGGAAGAAAGAAGACAAAGAAGAAAGGGGAAGAAGAAAGAAAGAATAGAGGGACGAATGACGATAAGGAAAAGGGGAGAAAGACAACTATAGTAAGAACAACAACAGTAACAACAACGATACTAGTAACAGAAAATAGCATCAAACAGTAACAAACTGGAACATACGATCTATGGAGTGAATGCAAAACAAGGGAGCTATTAATACTAGTAAAAAAATGGGGAACTCTCAAATACCTACTAGCCAAATACCCTAATAATCGACCTCCACACCCTTCTATACTGGATCATGTCCTTAGTAAACTGAAGTAGCACCATATCTTGCCTAATCACCTTTTTCCAATACTTCTTCCGCCTTCCTCTACCCTTTCTCAGACCTGCCACGGCCAGCCTCTCACACCTTCTAACAGGAACATCCATACTCCTCCTTTGCACATGTCCGAACCATTTCAGATTCAACTCCCGTATCTTGTCCTCTGCGGGGGCCACTTTCACTTTGTCCTGAATAACTTTATTCCTAATCTTATCTCTCCTAGTGTGTCTGCACATCCATCTCATCATCCTTATTTCTACTACTTTCATCCTCTAAACATAGGAGTTCTTGACTGGCCAATACTCAGTCTAATGCAACATAGTATGTCTAACCACCACTCTATTCGTGGTAAAAGTTCAAAAATACCAATTTTTAAGCTTTATTTCAAAATATCATAATTTATACTAATTTCATGGTTAATATCATATTTATACTAATTTCATGGTTAACTCCTTATAGAATCCATTAAGTTAGCTACTAATATGCTGGAATTACTTACCTTGCGATAGATGATGAAAATGTCCATTTGAAGCTCTCCAAAAATTGCCTAAACCAAGAGAGAAATTAGTGTAATTTGAAAAATCCCGATCGATAACAATCTGCCTAGGTTCGTTTTTGCGGACAAAAACTTTACATTTAAGAATGAACAGTAAACTTCAATAAACAGTGTTCACAAATATGAATGAACAGTGCCACCTCAGAAACCAACAGACCCAAAATTCTCTGAAAAGATCCGAAACTACCACGAAATTCATCTGGAACCTCCCGGATACAAACCGTATATGAATTTCAATCATAATACACGCTACGGACCTGTTCGCACACTCAACACACTGAAAATAGGTCATTATTACCCGATATTAACCATGGTCAAACTCTAAATTTTTTAACTTTACTAGTCTCTCAACCAATGATTCAAAATACACCCAAGCCCCTCGAGACCCCATCAAATCAAACCAACAAGTCTAAAAATATGATACACAAACTTAGTCGAGGTCATAAATTACATCAAACAGTACCGAAACTACGAATCACACCTCGAACCGAATTATGAGTTATGAAATTTCCAAATTCTATAATTTGCTCCTAAGCATATCAAATCAATCCAGAATGACTTCAAATTTTGCATACAAGTCATCAATAACATTACAGACCTATTACCACTTCCGAAATTGGAGTCTGACCCCAATATCAAAAGGTCCACTCCCAAACAAACTTTCCAAAAACCTTCAATTTTTAACTTTCGTCAAATGACCTCGAAATGACCTATGAATCTCCAAATCCACATTCGGAAGTGCTCCTAAGAGCTAAATCACCATAAGGTGTTATTCCCAGTCTTGGAATCACAAACAGACATCGATAACATCAAAATCCACTTCAACCCAAACTTATGAAATTCATCCAAAATGCTAACTTTTCACAATAATTGCTGAAACGCTTCCTGGTCATCTAAAATCCGATCCAGACATACGACCAAGTCCAAAATTATCATACGAATCTATTAGAACCTTCAAATCTCGATTCTGAGGTTGTTTACTCAAGAATCATACATTGGTCAAATTCTTCCAACTTAAAGCTTCCAAAATGAGAATTTTCTTTCCAAATCAACTTCGAACTTCATGAAATTCAATTCTGACCACGCACACAAGTCATAATACATGAAGTGAAGCTACTCATGGACTTAAATCATCAAACGAAATGCTAGAGCTCAAAACGATCGGTCTGGTCGTCACACTTTTGTATATAATGGATTTCTCATCTCCATCGTGGACGTAGGTTAATTGAATAAACCACGTTAAACATTTGTGTATCTTTTGGTATATTATTTTTTTATCGGACTTATCATCGTTGGAGTTTTATTTTGCTGGCTTCCGCATGACACCTAATTTTTTTCGGTCCTAATAAGTGGTATCAGAACAAGGTTTAAGATAGGTTTATCTTGGCCGGTTAAGTTTTATTCGCGACATATTTAGCGATAATCATAAATTTTTTCTGAGAAATTTGATCGGTGTGCTATGCACGTTGAGACAAACTTTGTGAAGGAGATTTGGAGATGTGACCTGTTGAAGGCTATGTGATGAAGGTGGATCAAGTTTATTTTGTCAGAAAATTCAGGCCAATGTGGATAAATGTTAGGTGTTTGTCCATATTTTGTTAACCATTATTGATTTTCCTATCTCATAAAGGAAAAGACAACATATTTACCATAATTGAGTTTTTCTTTTTCTAGAAATAAAATATAATTCTTCTATATTTGGCTAGTCCTTTTTCTTGTAGGAAAAGGTTTGGACTTCTATAAATTGATGATCTTCCTTCTCATTTTGGGGGTTGTGTTTAAAGGAAGAACTTTATGGGACAAATGTTAGCGTGTCACTTGTGTTTGCCTCTTTGTGAGGTGGTTCTCTTGATATTTAAGTACTCTATTGTATATAGTAGATTACTTATTTCCTCTGTGGACGTAGGTTAATTGACCGAACCACATTAAATGTTTGTCTCTCTTTTGGTATATTTCTCTTTTGCTATCTGTTTTGCCATTGTTTAAGTATTGCTTTACTAGCTTTCGCATGAAACCTGACTTTTTTTTTATCCGAATAATTTTAAGTAAAAAAGAATATAGAAATAAGCCTATTATTTACTGAGTTTCAAATTTTGCATAATTGGTTTTTAACGACTTATAGATTATATATAAAAAGAATTGCACTATTACTCTTCAATATTCAACAAACGTGCAATATTATCTAAGGCTGCATGTGACATGTAGTGATTAATAAAGTGTGTAGAGAATGATAACCTCTGAGGTTCAAATTTCACAAAAACAAAAAATTTCCAAACATAAATACCACTGTCATAAAAAAATAATCCAACTTGCATCTTTTCAAGCAAGTATTCCTTGGCAATAATTCGTTATCTTACTCTTTTGATTAACTTTAGAAAAAAAGGAGCTTTGCTTCCCCCTTGGTTATATCCATTATTGAAGGCAAGAGCAATTGACATTTAATTAATGCTGCAATTTCAATTTGCTAAAATGTGAATGCGGAAAAGCAAAAGGCTAATCATAACAGAAAAGCCCTTTCGATGCTGCAAGCTGCATGCATCTGATGAAGCCATATCCAACTGCAGTCCCACTTCACCCCCAAACTACAACTGTCCCTATCTTTCCTTCCCCACATTATACACAATAAGGATTAAGGAGAGCCTACATATTTAATGCAAGCCTATCACTACTAGCATTGGAGATCGAAATTTAAAAAGGTACTCCTCCCTTTGCACAATAAATATCTAATCTACTTTTAAAATGCTCCTTAAGAAATATTAAATTTTATACACAAATATTTACTATGACTAAACTATTCTTAATCAAACATTTAATGTAAGAAGTAAGAAATTTTTTTAGGAACATGTACGTACGGATTATTTTGTAAAAATAAATTGAATTCTTTCTTGATTACATAACGGCGTAATGGCTTCCTGGCCACTTAAACTTATAGGACTTTTGAAAACCAATATATGAACTTTGGATTTTCCAATTTGAACACTCCAGCTTGACAAAAAGAGTAATAATAAATACATCCATCAGAACGTGTATATCAATTGCGCTGACATGTACAACACTTCATGCAAAGCTATTTATTACTTTATGTGTGTTAATTATGGGTCTCATATTTAAATACAAAATCAGAAAAAAAAAAAGTTACAAATATAAAAAGGAAAAAAAACTACGCCTAAAACATACTAGGTGTTCGACAATTCTACTGTGGGAATCGTCCCCTCCGATGAGCAGCAGAACTCTGGCGAAGCAAAAATGAACGTGCAAGGTGTTACAGGTATCCAAATTGGAAAAGAAAGGTATAAAAATGTTCGCCTTGATGAAGATAATTCTCCTACACTTCCAATTTCATATAGGTACCAACCAATTCCTCCAATTTTACAATTCAAAAGCTCAGGCAGTCCGGTTGAGCAAGGTGTTCGACGAAATCCCCCTATCAATTCTGGACCAATTGGAGACCAATTTCCAATTGGAATCCCTTCTACTACGCCCATGGATCCTTTATGCAAAGATTCAGCTCAATCCGTTCAAGAAATCAAACATCACTACCAAATTGAAAACTTAGAACTTCACCAGTTGGTTGGGCATGGTGTTCCAAGGATAATTGGATCCCAAAACCAATGCCAATCCATTTCTGCACCCCATGTGAGTATTGCCAACCCATCACAACCAATTTTACATAGGTCAATTTCGTCGAATATTAAAAGGAATTTTTATATTCCTATGTCATATAGAAAACTATATTACCTCAGTATTTTGGGTATAATTACATTTAGTATATATAATTACCAATTCTATACCATAAGGTATTTTAAGTGTACATCAATTGTACCTTATATCACTCCTAAATTTATGGTACTATATATTCCTTCAAATCCCCATCCCCCCATGTTTCTCTCTCCCAACCTCACACCCTCACCCAAGTATCACATACACCTAGAAACCAGAAAACGAGAAAAACAAGTGAAACCCTCTGCTAAATCCAGAAAAATAATTGAAACCCTATACAATTAACATCCAAAATCAAGGTTTTTTCTTCTACAATCAGTCAAGATTGAAGTCAAATCTTCAAAGTTTTAAACATAATAATAACTTTTTATGGTTATGATTTCGGGTTCCTTCAGTAATATAAGAGAAAAGGAAAAGAGAGCAGCAATTTCACCATTGACATCCATTAAAAAGCTTTGAATTCAAATTTGGGTTTTCAAAAATTATTGTTTGTTTGGATAGGTATTGTTGTAAATAATTGAAAATATGGTTTGGAGTTTATATCTTAATTTTGAGGAGTTTTGGTGAAGATTAGACTTGTTTTTAGCTGAATTTCAGTTTGAAATTCAAAGACGAAGAAGAAGACATTTCATACATTATATTGCAGAAATTGTAGAAAAATTATAAACAAATTATAGACTGTTGTTTATTTATTTTTGAGCTTTCTGTTTTTGTGTTAAAAGTTATGATGGGAGCTTGTTATTCCACTTCATTTGTTTTGGATTTAACTTGTGCAGAGGAGAAGATGTTTTTTAAGTTATATATATTGCTATACCTTTAAATTCAAGAAAGTATGATTGTATTGTATTTAAAGAGACGTGAATTTATAGAATAGGTTGATGTGAGGAATGAATGAAATAAGACTCACAATGGCTTGTTTTATATATTTAATCTACAATAAAACTATATATTATTTGAAAAATTAATATGAAAATACAGAATTTTTATGTTTCTATAAATTATCTATAAAATATCTACAAATTGGGTGCATTGAATTTTTAATTTCCCAATTCCCATTCATTTATAGCATGATTGAGATTTTTAACATAATTATATTTTTTTCAGAAGATTTGTAGAAGTTTTAGTCGTTTTTTATTTGTGAAAACAGAAAACAAAGCATGTACAATTAGAATACAAATTATCTATAAAATATTTACAAATTGGGTACATTTTTAATATCCCAATTTCCATTTACTTGTAGCATAATTTGAATTTTTGACATGATTGCATTTTTTAGAATATTTGTAGAAGTTTTAGTCGTTTTTTTATTTGCAAAAATAGAAAATAAACATCTACAATCAGAATACAAATAATTTATAATTTATCTACAAAATATCTACAAACTGTGTACGTATTTAGACTCAACATGCTTCCCCTGAAATGTATGTCTTACATTTTTTATACATGTTTTTGTCAAAACAGTACTAAATCATCCAATAAATATAATTCTTATAAAATATTGTTCAGCTTTCATACAATAAATAAATAAATAAAAGAAAAATAAATAAATAACAGTCATCAATGTTTCTTTAATTTATTTACAATTTCTGCAATATACGTCTTCATCTTCTTCTTTGAGTTTCGATATAAAATTCAGTCAAAATCAAGTCTAATCTTACCGAAACCCATCAAAATTGAGATATAAACCCCAAACTATATTCCAATTATTTTTAACTACACCAAATCCAAATGAATAATAATTTTTAAAAATCCAAATTTGAATTCAAAGCTTTCAAGCTTTTTAGTGGCTGTCAATGGTGGAATTGCTGTTCTCTTTTCCTTTGCTTTGTATTACTGAAGTTTGGACATAATTGCGTTTCATGTAGAATAACTGTAGAAGATTTAATCGTTTTTGATTTGTGAATTGTAGAAGAATAATCAATTCGTTTTGAATTGTAAAGAATAATTGCGTTTGATGTAGAGATGCTAAATTTGAAACAAAACTGACGAAGAAGATTAATGTGGATGATTTGTATTAGGAAGATCTGGAAGAGTATTTAATCCCCAATTTTAGCACTTAAATAAAGATGCCTACGGCTACAATGATTCCTTATTTAATGCACAATCTATATTCTGTAGAAATACCATTAGCATGAAGGGTAATATGCGAAGTATGAACATATTTAGTAATATAGTTTCATATATAGTATATATACAAAATTTACCATATTAAAAAAGGTCCTTCAGAACACTGTTCACCCAACACTGTTCGACCAAATGCCGACCCCCAATCCAGCCAAATTCAAAGAAATTTATTGATGGGAGACCCTTCGTTAGTACCTATGGAGATCAGTTGCCGAGTTTCTCAGCAAATCCATTGCAGGAATTCAATCTGCTCAAAAAATTGAAAAAGTCTCTTTTTCCTTTTTTATTTATATTTTATTTTAATTCTTTTTTTAAGTAAAAAAATATTTTTCACGCGTCTTGGCAGCGTGATTGCACACAGTTTAGTCATGTCAGCCGTAGTGCTTCCATATAGGCATGGTTACCGGTCAAAAGTGTTTACTATTACTTATTTTGTCAAGTTGGAGTGTTCAAATGAGAAAATCCAAAGTTCGTGTATCGGCTTTCAAAAGTACTAGAAGTTTAAGTGACCAAGAAATTTGACGCCTTACATAACTGAAAATTTATTTTGAACTAAAATGAAAAAATAAATTGATCACGTATTATGAATTGGAGGGAATATATATTTGGTCCATTTTGAATTAATTCAATTCGATTTACTAAGCTTCATAAATGAGCCACATCAATTCAAAATATCAGCAGCATCAATTCCTTTAACTATTTTAGTAAATAAAAAAAATATCTTAACAAAGTAATACCACATTCTAGATAGGAAAATACACCCCTCAATTACAACAAATATAGTGTACGTAGTTGAATCATATTCACAAGCAAATTGCCACTTATTGATGATTGACACATAACTATAAGCAAAACAAGCCAAAGCAACTTCAATAAGAAAAAATAAATAAATACACCACTTCTATCAATTATCACAAATAAAAATAATATTCCTTGCTCATGTATTATGGATAGGGGTGTGCATTTGATTTATCGATTGATGTTGACCCTTATCGATAATTACTTATCGATTATCGATTTGTACATATGCTTATTGTTATCGTTTCAATAAGATTTCGATTTTTTCGATTTCGATTTATCGATTTTGGGGGCTTATCGATTACACCGATAAAAAAATTTGCGAGATTCTATGAAACGTATATCGCTATAAACGTGCCTAACTAATATGGACAAAAAGAAGCTAAAATAAGATGAACACCATTTATAACATAAAAATTTTATCAACAAGCACATGCAACAAAACTAAAGTAAAGGATCAAATGTATGTCACCATTACACCAACGGTATAAAAAGCAAAACAAAACAAAATACATCATCACGGCTAATTTTGTTTTTTATTAATTTGAACTTCATTCGCTTGATCATTTCATTCCTTAAATAAGGTAGAGGAAATAATATGTTAAGGGACGTAGGGTAAATGAAAGGGTATAGATTAGGAAAAATGATATTGTATAGCCGCTTTCAAAATAGTAGCGGAATATATATACATTCTTTATGTTATATTAATCTACACAAATAGGTAATTACTTATTTTACAAGTATCTACAGTCTTGGGTGTGCATTCGATTTATCGATTCGATTTTGACCCTTATCGATAATTACTTATCGATTATCGATTTGTACATATGCTTATCGTTATCATTTCAATAAGGTTTCGATTTTTTCGATTTCGATTTTTTTCGATTTCGATAACAAATAATCGATTCGATTTATCGATAAACCGATTCGAATGCATACCCCTAATTATAGAGTATGATTTATTTTTTATAGAAAATTATGTAGCGGGCACTACAAACATATTGGGTATGCACCTGATTATATTAGTGTGAATCGACGAGGAACTTTTAACTAGTTATACCATAATAGAAATCTATTTACCATTTTTAGTTAGTTTTTTTATTAATTACTTTGTATATTTATATTTATAAACTATACACAAAACCATTAAAAAGAAAAAAAATTCAAGACCCCTTAATTTTAGCCTGTTAGTTACACGACACTCATTCCCATTTCCAATAACTCCCCCCTATATTTAAGATTATATTTCTTTTTTCTCTCTTTCTTAATAATCACCCAAAAATATCTCTTTTATTTTTATAACACTCTTCTACCCCCCCCCCCCCCCCCAAATTTCAATTCTTTTCCTTTTCCACAGGTTTTCAAACCCGATTTCTCTCTTTCTTACTAATCATTAAAATCTCTATTTTTTATTGGTACAATGCAAACGAAACTCAAAATATTGCTTTAGAATCAAATTGTGGGTAAGTTTTGAATCTTGTTTAATTTCTTTTTAAATTTTTTATTGTATGTGACTTGTATATGATATATCAATACTAAAAAAAAATACTCGATACAATACTAATACGATTATATTAAATTTTTAATGTTGAGTAGTGATTGAAACTTGAAAAAGATAAAGATCATAATTGTATCACAAATTTTTCAGAAATATATCGTGATTGTATTGTAATTGTATATATATATATATATATCATAATTGTTGGAGGAATGGTATTATAAATGTATGATAATTGTATATTGTTACGAGCAATTGTGAGTTCGTGACGAATTTCATAGTTTGTATCACAAGTATGATAATTATTTATTAGTATTGTATCATGTATTATTTTGGATATTAATGTACCAGATACTTAGATACAATTGTGATACAAGTATGATACAGTTATGTTTTAGGCATTGATGTTTGTGATACAATTCAAATACAAGTATGATATAGTTATCATACAATTATCACACAAATTTTGAATATTTTCTAACAATATAAAACTGTTGGTAATGACGGGAAGAGAAAAGATGAAGATTCTGGGCGTAGATTAAGAGATTGTGATCTATAAAAAGGAGAGAAAAGAGGAGACGGGAAAAAGGAAACAGTGTAATGAATTCCTTAATTGAAGGCATTAATAATGGGGTGAGAGTATTTTAAGGAGCAATGTATACAACTATGAAAACTTAAATATCTATTGAAAACTACAAAATATAGAGAATATAAGTAAATAAAGATATAATATAGTACAATTAGGAAAAATCGAACAATATCGTCCCTGTTATTGGGCATTTATCTCTTACTCACTAGTGGAATGGGCTAATGAAGTGAGAATTGAGCCTATGACATTTGTAAAAATTGCACTGCGCGTCCTATTTGATCTCTGTCCCTCCTCCCCATTTAATTTTTACATATTTTTTGAAAAAACTTTTAACTTGTACTCATTTTTTTAAATAACTTCAGCTCTTCTTTCCTCCTCATTAGTTTTCTATGCTGGCAATTCCGAATCTTGATACCAAAATCAGTAGGGGAAGCAGAACTTTGAACTATAGGTTATGTTCCAA
The DNA here is from genome assembly GCA_034376525.1 of Nicotiana benthamiana. Lineage (NCBI taxonomy): Eukaryota > Viridiplantae > Streptophyta > Magnoliopsida > Solanales > Solanaceae > Nicotiana > Nicotiana benthamiana. The sequence goes on along the minus strand of CM067336.1, from coordinate 33,052,873 downwards.
ACAATACCATTTTCTCACTCAAAGAGCAAGTTTAATACCTTATAATTTCAAATTATCATCTACTAATTAAGAGCCTTCTGTCCATATAAGTGATTGGATTTCTGCAATTTCTATCATAGCCAAAAGAGTTGCTAGAAGTGAACATTTGTTTGGCATCAAGAATGAATCTTGGGCTATTAATTCCAGCTTCAACTACATCAAATAAGCTTCTGGTGAGAAATCCATTGAGAATTCTAGGATAAATGAGTGGGTTTGTATGATTTTTGGTGGAAGATATTGAAAATGAAATAGTGTTGTCAGTCATAATGTTAGGGATATAGTAGATATGCCCTAGATCCAATATCATATTTGATAACTTGAACATATTTTCGTGAATGTCATTTGATATAAAATATATGGCCATTTGATATTATTTTATCATTATTATCAATTGTTTGATTATTTTGATAAGGTCCTTGATTAAATTTTGAGATTTGTCATCGTGATAGAAATCATGATAACGAGAGCAAAGTCTTTTACAATTTAATCTAAATTTGTTCTTGATCGTAGGATTATTAATTTGGACATTAGTAATCCGGTTAGATCAATATTTATGTGATCGTCTTTATTGGATAAAGATTAGTTGATCTCATTAACTAAATCACATAGATAGATGATGCATATAGAGATATGATCATTGAACCGACTCATTTGATAATTCCTAATGGTTAGAATTACCATAAACTGTCAATAGGATATTTTCTTGAAGAATGTGATGTAACCATTTCCTTTGACTTGAGATCGTCATAGTAATTGACAAGTTATTTATTGTGCTTTGATACTAGACACCTATGGCCCTAGGGCGATAGTTGAAAGGATATTGGGTACGATTAAATACTTGTAGAATTAGTGATTGATCAAGACGGAATCTGTCAACTCTTGGTAATGAGTTTAAGCTCCATGTTGTCATGAATTATAAACGACCAAACTAAGACCTTGGCCAGGACAATTGAATGAAAGAAGAAATGAGTTTCTTAGGTCATTCAATGGTCGATTATATTTGACATGAATACATAGCTGATCGCCTATTAGGATTTGACAGTTGAACCATATCCTAGGGTGATCCAGAGCTATAAGGACAGAAGGAATTACTACATTATCTTCTACTGGTTCTTGAGAGTAAATTGTATACTTCATGCTATCCGGTCGTTAAGGAGTGTTGCTAGACGCCACCCTTGATTAGTATATTGATATGATCAATTTACTACCGGTTTAGTATTGAACCTATGGGGTCGCACACTAACGAGTGTTCTGATCTTTGCTAAAGGATTAATTAACTTATTATTTGATAATTAAATTAAGGAATTTAATTAGTCAAATAAATTTAGTTATTAGTCCAAATGAAATATTATTATATTCTTTGCTAGCACAAAGATTATAATTAATATTGTGAATAAATTGAAGTTTCTATTTGGAATAGAAATTAAATAATGTCTCTTGGTTGAAATATATATGATATATATAATTAATATTATTTTATATAATAGATGTATATAAAATATAATATTAATAAAGACTTGTTAATAAATCAAATTTTGAATTGGATTATTAATTGAAGTTTTATCCTATTTAGAATGGGATTAATATTTTAAATAGGAAAATATTATATTAATAAAAAAATAAAAAAAATAAAATCAAATTTGAATCCAATTTGGAATTGGACTCAAAAAGTTCAAAGAGAGAAAAATTATCAGATTCTCACGTTAAAACAAAGAAGAAAAATTTTGGAATTTTCATAAAAATAAATTTTCCATAAGTTTATTTTTGGAATAAACTTTTACCCTAGGAAAATTATTACCTCAACCAAATAGGAAAAGAGTTTGTAGGTGATACTATATAAAGGGTGATGGAGAAAATTTGTATGGTTTTTTTTCGTTTTTTTATTATTATTCTTGAGAAGAAAACTCACTTTATGAAAGTGAGAGTGCAATACAAAGCCAAGAGAGAAAATACAATTACAAGAAAAGTGTTTCTTGTTCTTCTAATTTGGGTTGAGCTTTTTGAGAAAAATTTCAACACAATATTCTTCGTTCAATTTGTTCGCGGGTTTCATTGATCAAAGAGTTGATAGCAAGGATCGGTCTCGGTGTGGATATGCATAGAGTCTTCGTACTATCAAAGAATTTTGAAACGAGACTCTCTTCACCAGGTACGTCTTTTATCCGATCTTTGACACGTAAATAAATTTTAAACATGAGAAAATCTACCTAGGATTGTTATTATCTTCCGCTGCGTGTTACGAACACCTATACACAATCCTTCAGTGGTATCAGAGCCGTGATTTATTGTGTCTAAAATTTATTTACAAAATATTTTAATATTATATTTGAAGAGTTCGAACAATAATAGATGTACCCTGTGCAATAGTCAAATCGTTTGAATGTTGATATTATTTTATTGTGGATAAAATATGCATTCACGTAACTATTGAGATCATTCATAACTTGAATTTGAAATTTTGTATTAGATACAACGGGAATCTATAATAGGTTACATGATTCTATTGTTATTTTAATTGTTATTAGTTCATGAGATGTTAATTAATAATAATATTCTAGCATGAATTCTTTTTATGTGATAAATAAGATAAATATGTTAGAGGATGTTGAATTTTTGTTTTATGCCATGTGCTTGCTCATTATATAATTTTAAATTATTTATTACATGTGATGTAAATTAATTTAGGGCTAAGCATGTAGACAATTGAACTAAATTCACATGCTATAAAAGATTCGATCTTCGTGTCATTAAAAATTTTTTTTTTTTGACAATTCCCTCTTATTAAAATTTGAGTTCTTATATAATAAAATATAAGATATTTTATTATAAATCTATCCATCAAGGTAATTAATTTTACTTGCTTCTTGTTTATAAGGAGCGGCCTGACTACCAGGAGACTTATAGTTCGAGAATATGTTAAAATTATTTATTGCATTAGATGTATGGATTGAAAGAATTATTCAATTTTGCACTAAACGCCTGGACTACCCGGGGGAGTATAAAATTTAATAAGTTCTTTGCTATCATGATGGTTGAACTCAACTATGCCAATAGGATCAACCTGACTACCAGGGGACTATTTGACATAGAGCTATTTAAGGAAATTGTATGAGGATACAATTGGTAAGAGTACCTACCTTTAAAATATAAGTGAGAAACGACTTGATTACCAAGGGGCTCATACATATTGTTAAAGGATTCCTTTACTCCATTAAAAGAAATAAAAATTTCGTAAACTATAATGAGGGTAAATAGTTAAAAATAATTAGTGGAAATATCATTTAGATAAAAGTCCATGTCTTTATGATATATGCAAATATGTTCTTATATTACCGCTTTTTCTTTTCTATATTTTAGATTTCTCAATATGTCAGTTATATCACTGTGTGACATACTTGAGACCAACAAATTGGTATGACCAAACTTTGATGACTGGTATAGAATTTGAGAATTGTTCTCATGCATGAAAATCTTATGGATATGATCGATAAGCCTGCAAAGATAATCCCTCCAGAGAATGATGTTCAAGGCAACATGGTTTATCATAAATAATTGGAAGAAAAACTGCAAGGAGTATCTTGTAATTCTAAAGGACAAGAAACAAGGTGAGACATTAATGAAAAATGTTTTCAAGGTTTCTTTAGCTACTACTCATTCTTCACTGTGGGTATTAGATATTGGCAGTGGTTATAACATTTGCAATATGTTGCAAGGGTTCAAGATAAGTAGAAAGTTGAAGAAAGGAGAAATTAATCTACAAGTTGGAAATGTTGCAAAAGTTGCGGCCATAGCTGTAGGATCAAGTTCTTTAATAATACCTACGGGCAAAGTACTTATGTTGGATGATTGTTATTATGTTCCTAAATTTGTTTCGAACATAATTTCAGCTTCTATGTTAGACAAACATGATTTTCACATTAATATAGGAAATGGTATCTGCTCTATTTATTATAGTGATAATTTATATGTGAATGACTATCTCCAACATGATGTTTATGTCTTACCTAGTGTGAATGCTAATTCGATTATGCATGTTTCAAGTCATAAGAGGAAAAGAGATGATCATGTAAATCAAACATACCTTTGGCATTGTAGGCTTGGTCATATTGGAGAGGAAAGAATTAACAAGTTGTACAAGGAAGGGTACCTTGACAAATATGATTTTGAATCATATCCAACTTGTGAATCTTGTCTCAAAGGAAAAATAACCAAATCTCCATTTACTAGAAGTGGAGAAAGAGCTTCTGAATTGTTGGGACTAATTCATACAGATGTTTGTGGGCCCATGAAAATTCAAGCTAGAGGTGAATATTCTTACTTCATCACCTTCACTGATGATATGTCAAGATATGGATTTGTGTATCTTATGAAACATAAGTCTGAATCTTTTGAAATGTTCAAAAGGTTCCGTAGTGAAGTTGAGAAGCAGGCTGGTAAAAGTATCAAAGTACTTAGGTCTGATAGAGGTGGAGAATATCTTAGTGAAGGTTTTACGAGATATCTCAAAGAGAATAGGACTCTCTCACAGTGGACACCTCCAGGAACACCACAACACAATGGTGTGTCTGAAAGGAGAAATAGAACCTTATTAGATATGGTGAGATCTATGATGGGGTTCACTAATCTTCCAATAAATTTATGGGGATATTCTTTGGAAGCAGCAACATACTTACTTAATAAAGTTCCCACTAAGTCAGTCTCTACAACACCATATGAGATATGGAAAGAATGTAAGCCTAACCTTAAACATATTAAAGTTTGGGGTTGTCCAGCTTATGTTAAGAGACTACAATCTGATAAACTTGACTCAAGATCTGTGTAGGTTCATTGGGTATCCCAAGGAAACAAGGGGATATTATTTCTATCACCCTTCTGACCATAAAGTGTTTATGGCCAGAGGAGCAACCCTTTTGGAAAGGGAATTTCTTTTTGAAGGAAATTATAATGGAGAAATAGAACTTGATGAAGATCAAGAAACTAATGAATCAACACAATATAAAGATCATGAGACGCAAATTGAAGAACCTTTATTGGATGTTTTGAAGTTGCCAAGTAAATTGCCATCTTCAACGGTTGAAGTTCAAGAACTAAATGAAGTTCAAGAACAGGTTAATGAACCAGTTCCAAACCAAATTGAGCAACAACGAAATCCAACACAAGGTGAACAGGTTGTACAAGTACCTCTTCGAAGGTCTACACGAAAACGTCATGTACCAACTAGATTAAATTTATTGGTACAAGATGATTTATCAAATGAGGTTGATCATAATAATGATGACCCTAAGACCTATGAAGAGGCTATACAAAGTTCTGATTATGAGAAGTGGCAAAAGGCCATAGAATCCGAAATGAAATCCATGAAGGAAAATAAAGTATGGACTTTAGTTGAACCTTCAAAGAATATAAAACCTATAGGTTGTAAATGGGTTTTTAAGAAAAATATTGGAGCAGACGGAAAGGTGGAGACCTACAAAACACATCTTGTTGCCAAGGGATATCGTCAGAAAGAAGGAGTCGACTATGACGAGACTTTCTCTCCCGTGGCAATGCTCAAATCTATTCGGATTTTGCTTGCTATAGCAGCATACTATGATTATGAAATATGGCAAATGGATGTGAAAACGACTTTCCTTAATGGTGAGCTAGAAGAGGATGTGTACATGACACAACCTGAAGGTTTCATATCTTCGTCTGATCATAATAAAATTTGTAAGCTACAAAGATCTATTTATGGATTAAAGCAAGCTTCTCGAAGTTGGAATATTCGATTTAACAAAACAGTTGAAAAGTTCAATTTTGTTAGATGCGAAGAAGAACCTTGTGTGTACAAAAAGGTTAGTGGGAGCACAATTATATTTTTAGTGTTGTATGTTGATGATATATTGCTCATAGGGAATGACATACCGGCATTGCAAAATACCAAGATTTGGCTATCCGAACAGTTTGCATGAAAGACTTGGGAGAAGCAGCTTATATATTAGGAATAAAGATCTATAAAGATAGATCTAGGAAGCTGCTTGGACTTTCCCAGTCTTTGTACATTGATACTATCATAAAGAGGTATAACATGGATAATTCCAAAAGAGGCTATCTACCGATAGGCACTGGAATTTCTCTTAGTAGGGAGGATTGTCCTAAAACACCTGAAGAGAGAGAACGCATGAGTAGGATCCCATACGCTAGTGCAGTGGGAGCTATCGTGTATACCATGACATGTACATGTTCTGATGTGGCTTATGCACTTGGAGTGACTAGCCGATATCAGGCAAATCCTGGTGAGGAACATTGAAAGGTGGTGCAGACCATTCTTAAGTACTTAAGAAGGACTAAAGACCAATTCCTCATCTATGGGGATTCTGAGTTGAAACTTGAAGGTTATACTGATGCAAGTTTCTCTTCAGATAGGGATGATAGCAAATCTATTTCTGGTCATGTATTCACCTTAAATGGTGGTGCAGTGAGTTGGAAAAATTCCAAACAAGCTACAGTAGCTGATTCAGTGACTGGAGCAGAATATATAGCAGCTAGTGAAGCTGCTAAAGAAGCTGTATGGGTGAAAAAGTTCTTAATTGAACTTGGTGTGGTTCCTTTAATGGAAGGTGCGGTTCCATTATTGTGTGACAATACTGGAGCCATTGCTCAAGCAAAAGAACAAAGATCACACCAAAAGTCCAAACACGTTCTGCGAAGGTATCACTTCATAAGAGAGATCATTGAACGTGGAGACGTCGAGATTCAAAAGGTTGATGGAAAGAAAAATGATGTAGACCCATTCACTAAAGCGCTTGGCACAAATGAGTTTGACAAGCATAAGTGGAAATCGGGGATGAAGTACAAGAGCGATTGGCTTTAGTGCAAGTGGGAGATTGTTAGGGATATAGTAGATATGCCCTAGATCCAATATCATATTTGATAACTTGAACATATTTTTGTGAATGTCATTTGATATAAAAATATATGGCATTTGATATTATTTTATCATTATTATCAATTGTTTGATTATTTTGATAAGGTCCTTGATTAAATTTTGAGATTTGTCATCGTGATAGAGATCATGATAATGAGAGCAAAGTCTTTTACAATTTAATCTAAATTTGTTCTTGATCGTAGGATTATTAATTTGGACATTAGTAATCCGGTTAGATCAATATTTATGTGACCGTCTTTATTGGATAAAGATTAGTTGATCTCATTAACTAAATCACATAGATAGATGATGCATATAGAGATATGATCATTGAACCGACTCATTGGATAATTCCTAATGGTTAGAATTACCATAAACTGTCAATAGGATATTTTCTTGAAGCATGTGATGTAACCATTTCCTTTGACTTGAGATCGTCATAGTAATTGACAAGTTATTTATTGTGCTTTAATACTAGACACCTATGGCCCTAGGGCGATAGTTGAAAGGATATTGGGTACGATTAAATACTTGTAGAATTAGTGATTGATCAAGACGGAATCTGTCAACTCTTGGTAATGAGTTTAAGCTCCATGTTGTCATGAATTATAAACGACCAAACTAAGACCTTGGCCAGGGCAATTGAATGAAAGAAGAAATGAGTTTCTTAGGTCATTCAATGGTCGATTATATTTGACATGAATACATAGCTGATCGCCTATTAGGATTTGACAGTTGAACCATATCCTAGGGTGATCCAGAGCTATAAGGACAGAAGGAATTACTACATTATCTTCCACTGGTTCTTGAGAGTAAATTGTATACTTCATGCTATCCGGTCGTTAAGGAGTGTTGCTAGACGCCACCCTTGATTAGTATATTGATATGATCAATTTACTACCGGTTTAGTATTGAACCTATGGGGTCGCACACTAACGAGTGTTCTGATCTTTGCTAAAGGATTAATTAACTTATTATTTGATAATTAAATTAAAGAATTTAATTAGTCAAATAAATTTAGTTATTAGTCCAAATGAAATATTATTATATTCTTTGCTAGCACAAAGATTACAATTAATATTGTGAATAAATTGAAGTTTCTATTTGGAATAGAAATTAAATAATATCTCTTGGTTGAAATATATGTGATATATATAATTAATATTATTTTATATAATAGATGTATATAAAATATAATATTAATAAAGACTTGTTAATAAATCAAATTTTGAATTGGATTATTAATTGAAGTTTTATCCTATTTAGAATGGGATTAATATTTTCAATAGGAAAATATTATATTAATAAAAAAAATAAAAAAAATAAAATCAAATTTGAATCCAATTTGGAATTGGACTCAAAAAGTTCAAAGAGAGAAAAATTGTCAGATTCTCACGTTAAAACAAAGAAGAAAAATTTTGGAATTTTCATAAAAGTAAATTTTTCATAAATTTATTTTTGGAATAAACTTTTACCCTAGGAAAATTATTACCTCAACCAAATAGAAAAAGGGTTTGTAGGTGATATTATATAAAGGGTGATGGAGAAAATTTGTATGGTTCTTTTTCGTTTTTTATTATTATTCTTAAGAAGAAAACTCACTTTATGAAAGTGAGAGTGCAATACAAAGCCAAGAGAGAAAATACAATTACAAGAAAAGTGTTTCTTGTTCTTCTAATTTGGGTTGAGATTTTTGAGAAAAATTTCAACACAATATTCTTCGTTCAATTTGTTCGCGGGTTTCATTGATCAAAGAGTTGATAGCAAGGATCGGTCTCGGTGTGGATACGCATAGAGTCTTCGTACTATCGAAGAATTTTGAAACGAGACTCTCTTCGCCAGGTACGTCTTTTATCCGATCTTTGACACGTAAATAAATTTTAAATATGAGAAAATCTACCTAGGATTGTTATTATCTTCCGCTGCGTGTTACGAACACCTATACGCAATCCTTCACATAAGACCTTGCTGTTTGCTGCTTACTGCTCTTTTTGAATTGTTCCTCAGCATCGCCATTAATATTTAACAGCTCTTTCTCAGAAAAATAAGAAGTTTAAAAAAGATGGATAAGCTACGAAAATATCAGCTCTAGAAATGAAGTATGACAGTTACAAAAATAAAAGTATCAGCTTTAGAGCTAAAGTTCGCCAGATACAAAACAAAAACTTCAACTCTAGAGTTGAAGTTCGCCGGTTACAAAGACAAAAACATTAGCTTTAAAGCTGAACTTCAGGCCCAACTACTAAAATGTTGAAGTTTTGCGTGATTACCTTTGCTATTTCATCACTATATACTGAAGTTATGCAGAAAAATAAATATTTTTGTAATTTTTTTTGCAAAACAAACATAAATTAATACGTGACACAAAAAATAAATATTTGCACCATGGCAATTTGGTCATTGGGCTCCCATTCTTACAAGGGAAATACTCTTGGACTTCTAAAAGGAAACTCATGATTAATGGGTTACTTAACCGGACCGAGTTTGGAGCAAGACTAAGCTGTTCGGGTATTTGGCATTTGACAAAGTTGACGTGGCTCTATCTATCACTACATCTCATAAAATCTCAACGAGGCACTTTAATTTAGAGAATATAAGGTTAATTACACTAAGCACACTATATTATGATTTAATATCGGATGCACCTCCTGTATTTATAAATTAAACACTGATACCCCTTATATTATAGAAATCCTACACTTAAACCCCTATAGGTATATAGCTAAATATATTATTTTTTAATTAAAATTAGTTTTAAACACATTAAATTTTTTTAAAGTTTGTTAATCTATCCTTCAGCGTCAAAATTATCTTAAAATTACTTAATTCGATAAAGTTTATTTGTTGTAGGGTTTCAATTCTATAATAATTTAAAATAGGGATACCATTATATTTAAGTGTTTTGAGAGTTCTTTTTTTCTTTTTTGGCCAAATAGTAAAAGTTAGAGACAGACACGTATAAATTCTAATCCATATTCATCCAGCACCAAGTATTCCAAGATTCATTCAATGTAACTATAATTATAATATGTTGCAAACAGGTCGGAGGTAACCTTTCAATTACGGGTTCGACAAAACCTAATTCATATTTTAAATTTACAAGTTTCAAATCTTAACTCCAACATAACTCTTCACGTTTATGATTATATGACTTTGCCACAAATATGTATAATATTTATTCATTATAAAAGTTAATTTTTTTCAAAGTTAATTATTATATTATGTTATAATATAATATTTTAATAATCACTTTAATGTAGCGGCTAAAAAATATCAAAAGAAAAAAAGACAGTTATACATATGTTGGACTGTACTCTGTACTCGTAATATTCATGTACATAGTCAAAGGAAATATGAGCGGCTTTCTTGAGAATTAATTGATAGAGTCCAAGGTCTAATACTCTAACCTCTATCATGAGCAATTTTTCATGTGAATTTCCACCCATTTAAGGTTATCTTTTTATTCGAAAAGGAACATTCATGTACGTATATGAGCAAGAGGAGACATAACAATATCGATATGACAACACACTTGCCAATATGCGACAAAAATTATGTCACGCCAGTTTCGTAATCAAGTTGAACTGGCTAGAAACACAACTCCTGTGATAGAAACGCAAGCCTATGCTATTATTGGTCAATTAATTTCTCACCGCCAGATGTATCCAATAAACTACACCACCACCTTACACTTCCCTCGCAGCTGTTTTGTATATCTGCTGGTTTTCCAGTTTGTCAAAAAGTATAGAAAGCAAGCAACATATAACAATACACTACTCTTTCTGACGTACGTACTAAAGGATATTGAAATTTATTATGACTTCCAAAGCCATGCATGTATCTAGCTAAGACCTATAGCCACGAACACTGATGCAAAATTTATATTTTATGGGTTTAATTTTAAGATTTTTAATATTGAACTTATTGTATATTTAAAGTTATAAGTTTATATTAATTATTTTATAATTTTAATAAAATTTTATGTTATATCAAAAATTATAAATTTAATTGAACCAGTAAATAGTACATTATGTCCCCAGCCAGCATTGGCAGTGACTTTCAAATCTTTCGTAAGCATAGGATTTACGCATATAACGTAAAATCGGAAATCAAAGCTTACTAAGTATCTCTTTTCCATTTTTACCGGAACACATTTCATTTTAACTTCTATTTCTTATTAGAGAACCTTCAAACCTTCTTTGTTTTGTTTAATCATTTAGTATTCAGGAATCATTTATATATAATTATTTTTTAATATAATTCCCTTTTTTTGTTCCTTTTCATTTTCCTCCGCGCGTGTGTGTTTTTTGTTTTCTTTTTTGGTGGGGCATGGGCGCGTGGCTGGATTACTGAGGCTTGTTGTTCGTTTTTAAAAATACTGTGGGCAAAGGACAAACCTAAAGAGCTCCATCAGCGTATAATATAAATTGATCTTGATATATTAGACAGCTTAGAGGCATTTGCTAATAAAAAGATGAAAAAGAAAATATATAGTCCACAACATTTAGCAACATCGTATCGATTACTTTGGTAACTCTAATGAAGAATGAAATGCAAGAGATGCAGTGGCTTTACAACAGTTGTGTACTCGATATTATGCATGGTATGCTTGCATGGAATTAACATGATTTACGTGCCCTTTTTTTTTGGATCCATTAATTATATTACAATGTCCCAACTAATATCATTTTCTTCCATCTTATCTTTGGCTCTTGCTTCTTCCTTTGAGGTTAACTGTACGTAGTATATGTGAATGCCTTCGAATTAGATATAAACTACATTCTTCTTTCATTCTTTTTATAAGACGGCCATGTTAATGTTATATCATTAGATCTGACAATACAAAAAATTTTGTATTAACAATGAAATTTATCACTAATCTGTCTTTAAATCTTTTGTTGATAATAAATTTTTTTTTGGTAGTTTATTACTAATCTATTGTTAAATTGGATTAATAACTGAGTTTTCTATCTAGTTACAAAATTTATCCGTAGCTAATTTCTATTTTTTTCTGTATTGTGATGTCTGCAGCCAAAGCTTAAGCAGAGCATGCATAGGCAGTTTATTTGAATGTTAAAACTTGGCATGAAAAGCTAATCTTATACTATAGTTTTTGATTTTTCAAGTCTACTCTTGGAACCATTCTGTCATTTCGGTAAATATCATTATCATGTATAAACTCAAACTATGTATTGTTTTAAAAAATTATAGCCAAAATAACTAATTTCAAAGTAATTATATATTTTTTTATAATTTTTTAATATCTTGACTATTTATTTAATTGTGTAAATCTTTATTTTCAGGTCAAATTCAAAAATAATTAACTAAAACTTTATTATTTTCAGCCAAATAAAAAAATTTAGCCTAAATAATTTAGTTCTATCCAAGTTTTATCATAAATTGCATTAAAAAAGATTATCTAAAGAAATAATATACTTAAAAAGGTAAAAATAGATTTTATTTCAAAAAAGTCTATATAGACAAGAAAAATCCACGTACTCTTTGCCACATCAACGTCTAGAGATAATGACTCTCAAAAATCTAAGTTGAAGGAGTAATTAAGACTACAAATAGTTTTAGATTGTAACTATAATCTATGGCAAGTTTATAGGGATTTTAAGGTATTTTGCCTTTTAATTATGCTATACGTGGCTTCCAACCTAGTATGAATTTGGGGAAAAGGAGAGTATGAAAAACGGAGAGGAGTGTTTTGCTGCTTTAACAAGAACTTTATCTTTTTTATGCGGGGAATAAGATTGAACTCATGAGTTATTTTACATGTTTTAACTTTTTAATAAGTAAATAAATCAATCAAAGAGCGTATGTATACAAATTTGATATATTGGGAAATTCGCCGAGTAGGAGGTTGATTAGCCAATGATAGGGTAGGAAAAGATTTTTACATTAAAAACATATAATACTGTTTTTCTATAATGGAAAGATAACTTTTGAAAGCATTTATGTTATACTTAGTCATACGTATAATTTTAGAATATTTTTTAAAGTTAATAAACTGAAAATTGCAATTTTACTATCGGAAATTAGCACTTTTAATCCCAGATAAAATATTGCAAGGAACCAATAAATTGTATTTTTACAGCTTATCCTTTTTTCATTTCCTAATGAAATGAATCAAAAATATAAATTTGGTGTTTTCTTCTCTATTACAGGGGTCGCGACATTTGGTAACTACACATAAGAAGATGAGCTTGTGCACAACTCTACAGAGTTCGTATATTGCTATAAAACAGATGCAGAATCTATGTTTTTAAGTTAGTGGATAATAATAACTAAGAGCAAACATATCTTCAAGTTTTTGTGAAAGATATTTTTGAAATGTTGAAACTTGAAACTTAAAACGTATTAGAAATGTGCTTTTTCTAATATTTTTTTTTCAAAAAAAAAGAGCTATAAAATTGTGGGCCACAGTAGGGACACGTGTCTGACTAATGATCAAAGTGAAAAGTTTTACTTTAGACCCGCGTGGCATGGAATCAATCAACCGTTCTCCCATTTTACGAAGCCCTTCGGTTCCGAATCAGAAACAGATAGTAGAAATAAGGCGCCAATGGAGAAGATCAGAGATGTAAAAAGACAGCGAGAAGTAACTAGCTAGTTTATTGAATCAATTTTTCACTTTGCTTCGTAAGTGTTTCTTTCCCGCGCTTTTCCCCCCAGAATCAATAGAAATTTTCTCTATTTTTTTCCTGTAATTAAATCTTTACTAATGATACTTAGATTCATGTATATCTGCAATTTTAATTGTCGCTATTCATATAGTATGAGATTACGTGGAAATCAAACAAAAATTCACTGCTTATAATTTAAATGGAGCAATTCAACTGCAAATTCAAGCTCACAGTGGTTTAATTGCTAAGTTAATAATATGATCCGGGAGCATACACTTGGAAAATTAGGTTTAACAATGTTAAATTGCATCATAATCTATCTGAACTATGGGATCAATAGCTAATAAGTTAGAAATTAAATCAATGAGGAAGAAGACTCTCAATTTACTCACTTATGATTAATGCGCTTCTGAATAAGTTGATGTTTTTAGCTTTCTAGAGTTATCCTGTTATTCTCTTTGCAAAATCGTTAACACGATAGTTGAGATTATACTATGACCTTCACAAAATTATCCCCGGGGGGGGGGGGGGGGGGCATCTGTTTGTCCCAAAATGGAGGAAAATCACATTTTTCTCTGTACCTTTCTGAATAGATAAATAGAAAACATGCCATTTTCTAGATCAATTTGTCAGAGAGATAGAGTTAGAGAGAGAAAGATATAGAGAGAGAAATTATATATATATACACACACATGAGAGAGAGAGAGAGAGAGATGAACCTTCATCTCGATGTATGGGCTTACTGTCCTGGATTTATGGTTCTTTAATCTGTTAGATTGAAGAAATATTGTTGGAAAGTAATATTAGCACTTTTACTTAGTTTCTAAGGAGATAACCTTTCACTCTATTAAGTACATGAAGTATCAGCTTGAATTAGGACTAATGATGACTAAATCGGAGCCTGCAGTAACGGTAAAAGTTGTCACGGGTTCCAGCCGTGGTTCCACTAATGCTTGCATTAGGTTAAGCTGTCTACATCGCACTCATTGTTGGTGCAGCCCTTTCCCGGATCCTGCGTGAACGCGAAATGCCTTGTGCACCGAGCTGTCCTTCTTTTTTTATGACTACATCGTTTATGCCATTTGGTGGTATTAGGAATTATTTGTAAGTAAAACCAAAAGAATTAAGATAAAGAAATTGCAGGCGTTTAGAGTAGCATTGACGATGGATTCCGATATTTTCCTTGTATGATGTGAAAATATAGCGACTAATCAACTTGATTAGTAAAGGTAATGAATGCATCATTTAATCCTTTAAGTGCAGTAAGGTACTAGTTATACGTAAAAAGAAGCGATTTGGTTTAGGAGTATGCTCTCTCAACAAGCACGTGTACCGGAGATCAATGTGACTTGATTGCTGAAATGTTGTTGGTCTAATTAGGCTCAAACTGGATGACCTATACAACTTTAATGTCTTAAAATCTATACAAATTTCTGCAATTTGAAAAATATTTTTTTGTTTCCTGTTTGTAACATCTACCTGCAGAAGTCTGTGGTGTTAGCCAACCGAGGCAAAGCATTTGCGCAATGAAGATCTTGATGGTGCATTTGTACTTTGTTAACAAATTATGGGTTCTCAAATCATACATGGCCTCTGTGAGAATCCTACTTGAAAATAAATAGGCTGGTAAACTCTGTCCCGTAATTTATTTGTCACAGTGAGGTCTCTTATGTGAAGAATGAAGAGCCTCTCACCATTGATATTAGAATGGCTCATAGGAAAAATAGCTACTGATTATTTGCTCGTGCATTTAAACAAGTACAAATACAGAAGTTGTGAAGCATGGAGTTTCAGTGTGAAGAAGAAATTTCACATATACTCTCTCAAGGAACATAATCATCATGAGTTAATTTTTAGTTTGTCTATGTACTTTCCTTCGATGATATCTTCTCGAGAAATGAAGTCAAGGAAATCACTGAAGCTTCCTTCTTTGTAGGACAAGATATGTTGTTCGTTGACAAGGTCTGGTGCAGGTCTAACTTTTTTACCTAAAGCTAGACTATGAAGGCTGGCAATTGAAATGCGCTTTTTTTCTGAGTTAACTGCTGCTCGGTGGAGAACGCTTTTGTATCTTCCATTGCTCAATACTTCCATGTGATCTCCCAGCTGAACAATGAGAGCTCCTTCAATGACTGGAACTGCATGCCACTTTTCATCTCGGTCCATGATTTGCAAGCCCTGATGATTGTGAAGAATGATGGATAGCATACCATAATCTGTGTGCGGTGGCAATCCTAGTGTAAGATCTGGCTCAGGACATGCTGGATAGCAATTAACGACCATCACCTGAGAGCCCTCTGCAATGTCTTCATGTAAGTAACTAGGGTTTAGTCCTAAGCTCTCAAATATCACTTCCATGAGTTGTTCTTGCAACATTTGTGCTGCCTTTGTATAATTTCCCATTTTCGCCCTGCATGATAAATTGCTTCAGGCACTTGAAAAAATTATATCGTTTTTGAAAAAAATATATATCGTTCTTGAACAGTAAGAATATGCATCTACTATAAGATGGAAAAAGCATATTTTAAGGAAAATGAGAGACTTACTTGTAGCATGTGGGATTTGATGGCCACAAGTCAATCCAAGTTGAGATTGGATTAGCATAGTGCTTGAGGAAGTCTCTCCAAAAGTGTACTTTGTCTTTGACATGATTTAGACTAGTACCATATCTAATGGGTTCATGAACATTTGAAGACAAGAGATGCCTTTTCTCTTCAGTTGGTAAATCGAAGAATTCGCTCGCAGCATCTATGGCATCTTTCATGACTGACAACGGGACTCCATGGTTAACTACCTGCAAAGTCATTCATCGCATGCATGTTGTTATTTTACGTTCAAGTTGAAAGTATTTCCTTCCTGTTAGACAACCTAAGTAGCAGAATTCTTGGGCATTTGTTTTAACAAATTTGAAAATAAAGGGAAGAGAGAAGACAGAGGAGATGAAGCCTAGAACGCTACCATGTGTGTGAAATGAAGTTCTTTCTTCTTCTTGATTTCTAAATGCTTTTCTATATGGGGATGATCTGACATCTTTTTATTTGGTGTGTGCATATTATTCACTGGATCATATCTTGAGGAACTTTATGTATACAGAAGTAAATAAATAGGGCAAGACAATCTTATTGTAGAGCGTGATTGCAGGCTATATGGACGTAACGCGACAAGTAGGTTACCTGGAAGAAACCTAGTTCCTTGCATGCCAGGTGTACTTCCTCGATTATCTGAGGCCGAAGAAGAGGGTGTTGCAGAAAGGATAGATCCACAACGGGCAAGCATGTGTCACACAGGGTTTGCTCGGGGCGTAAGGATGGGGGAAGAATGTAACGCTTGGGAACGTAGGTTAGTCCTTCTTCATTTAGTGTCGTGGCACTAGTAAATGAACCATTTGGTGAAGCTGAGCTATCTCTCATTTTTCCTACCATATTGTGCTCTTTTTCCCTTTATGTTTATGGCTTATCTCCCTATTTATAAGCAACAAATGTGAAGATAAGGTTGGAGTTGTTGATTATTTATCCAGTTATATATGTAAATATACGTAGATGGTACCATGACTATAACCAATGGAGAAAACTCATACATGAAAAGCCACAGAATGAACATTACAAGTTTGTAACTCTCATGTGAAGGTAATTGTCGGTTTCAATACTTGAATCCGATAGAGTAACAGTGTTCAGATTCAAGTGGGGGTGAGCCCACGCGCCATGAGGGAGAATGGTGAACTAATTTTACACGTGCAGTACGTAAGCATTCTGGGATTTGGAACATTATATTTCCTGTTTTTCTTTTAACTTCCTATTAGGTGCATTTTTCCTACTCATGGTCGCGGCGACAACGGAGGAACCAAAGTAATTTACTGGGGCGGCAATCCTCATATTTCTTATTTCATTTTTTTCCTGAATCTAAAAATCGAATGAAATAAAAATTGATGTGTGTCTGGTTTGGTTTGGTTTGGTTTGATTATTTTTTTTGGACTTGATTTTAGTTTGAATAAGAAAAATTTCAGTGAGCTGGATTTTAAATATATCTTTTCTCATATAAAATCCACAAAAATTATGTGATTTTTTTCATTATAAATTACTCCGTATATATTTATGACCTTTACTTGGAATGTAAGCTTTAATATGATTATTCTGAATGATCCATTTTGCTTATTTAAATACTTAACCCTAAATGAATGACACTTTTATTTTATTTTATTTTATTAAGAGTTATTTAAATACTTCAATCTACTTGTTCTTTCGTTTTCACAATTCATCAACATTTATTAAGCTCATATATATTTTTGACTTTGATATATTGTATCTTGATGGTTCTTAAAATTAAACATAGCATAATATTATTTAGGTTTCATATTGAGTTTTATGTCTCCTATATTAAGAATTTTTAGGCGTCATTAGCAGGGTTGCAGTGAAAAATTCTCACATAATAATAATTTAATAGATAATAAGTTTGTCCATTTGCTTAATTCTTGCCAAGAATATATTGACTAATAGAATTGTTTATCCATAATTCTAATAGATTGAATGGCGCGTTCGTATTTACGTTAGAAAAATGGAAAAACTAAGAAAATCGAAATGAAAAAACTGCGGCAGTGAGTTTGGTTTTCCTTTTTGTCTTTTCATGGTGACAGAAATTGAACTATGAGTAAGAAGTAAACTTTTATTTACACAGTATAGCCTTACCTCAATATAATAACAACAAATATGTCTTTTTGTATATTAAAATTATACTATATAATAAATATATCAATATATATATATATATATATATATATATATATATATATATATATATATATATATATATATATATATATATATATATATATATATATATATATATATATATATATATTTGAATAGAAAGTGTAATTATTTTTAGTCGATCGCCAAATGTGTTAAAAGGGTTCCATGATATCACCGGACTGTAAGCTTTGGCCTTTGATGACTAGTCTGCATTCTTTTCTTTCTTTTCGAGTTTTTTTTTTAAAAATAATTATTTATTAGTGCTTGATTTCAATGGGAAAATTGTGCAATTTAGATTGAAGAAGATAAATATACCGTTGAAAAGAATACTTTTGACGCAGAAAACACAAATGAAAATACAAGTTCTTCAATTAATAAACAAGAAATGTATAAAGAAACTAGAAATTTCAAGTATAGAAAATTGAAACCTTAAACTAATGTCAAAAACTAATTAGTACTAAAATCATCTTTGGATAACATAGTGAGTCTAAAGACTTTCGACTCGTTGAGTTCTTCGTTCAGTATTAACTTAATTTTTCAAAAAAAAAAATAGTAATTTATAAAATACATACAGTGTTGACACAATCATTTGTCTTTTAACCAAAAGTACATTGAAATGCATCGTGACAATCTACTTTAGTCTTTAACCTAAGATCATGACATGAATTTTGGAACGGATTCGTACTAGGCGGTTAGATAGCTGTATAATAAGATTCCTACTATGATAATAAGTGTACTTTATTTAGGATTCCTCTACTGTATAAAGAAGATCTCAATCATTTGTGACGCATCAATCATTTACAAAGGAATATACACTCTTCTCTTTCTTGCTTGCTATTCATCAGAATTGTCTTATTATTTTATTTTTCTTACTAGCCAACCTCAAGGTCATACCAACTCGAGGTCGAGACTTGCTTAAACACTGGTTCGACTTACTTTACTCTTTAATTTATACAGTTGATTCCTTATTTATCAGTTATTATTGGATTACATCACATCGTAAATAATTTGATGCCCACCGTATGGCTAAAGATAATAGTGATTATTTTGGAATTGATTCCGATAACATGCGTTATTTTAACACTTGTTCTTGTCAAGAATTTTTTTTCTCAGGTTAAAACATGTCAAACTCACAAAACACACCCATACATGGCGATGACGGTCTTGGATTTCACGGGAAAAAGGATAATGTAGTTGCTCTAGGAGCCAGTGTACCACCGATTAACCCAGGGGAAGTGCCGGTTGTAGAGTTAGTCGATGTTAGTTCACAGATTGCTTTGAATACGGACTTAGGGGCATTACCCCGGAGGAAGTGTACGTAGGGATGTCCGATCTGATGGACAAGGAACACAGGGTGTAGGAGATGCAGGAGTAAGTCTCCAGGTAATATTCGAGATGCTACAGCTCAGCAGGTTGCTATCGCTCAGCTTCAAAGTCAACATAAAACTCCGAATGCCGTCGAACCAGAAATCACTCACCGTACAGAGCTGGTGCCAGAAAGGTCGAACGGGAATGGATCATGGGCTGATCCTGCAATTATGAAGATGCTCGAGGAGCTCACCAAAAGAATCGAGTTGTGAGAGAAAAACAATGAAGATAATGACAAGAAACTGAAAATATACAACTCTCGTGTTGATCAAATACTTGGGGCACCCCTGATCTTAAAAGGTTTGGATGCAAAAAAAGTCCGTACAAAAGCCATTTCCTCAGAGTGTGGCCTCGAAGTCTATTCCTAAGAAATTCGTATGCCTGATATACCTAAATACAATGGGACAAGTGATCCTAATGAAACACATCACTTCGTACACATGCAGGATTAAAGAAAATGACTTAAATGATGATGAGATCGAGTCAGTTTTCTTGAAATAACTTGGGGAAACTTCGTCAAAGGGAGCAAATAGTATCACAACTTGCCGCTGAATTCCATAAACTCTTTTGTTATGTTAGCAGACGCTTTCATGAAGGCACCCGCCGGGCCATAAATGTCGCAAAAAGGAAATCAAATGTTTTTAAGATAAGATAGAAAGGTGATAAAATGCTAAGGGAGTTTGTATTTAGATTTCAAATGGAGTGAATGGAATTATCACCAGTCATAGATGATTAGGCCATTCAACCTTTCATCTAGGGGTTTAACAAATGGAGTTCGACAGCGTCACAATAGTTAAAGCAAAACCTAACTGAGTATCCAGCTGTAACTTGGGCAAATGTGCGTAATCGTTATCAATCGAATATTAGGGCCGAGGACAACTAGCTGGGAGCCCCCTCGAGTTAAGTTCATCCAAACAGATTGGCAATTAAAACCACGAGGGATACCGACAAGGGACCAAGGTCGAATAGAGAACGATATCAGCCATATATTGCAAATCGAAGAAACAATGGTTCGGGTGCAATCCTCCCCGAGACGATTGAAGAAATGATTGAGGGAAAAATTACTGGGGACTTATGAGAAGAATGGATTTGACAAACGTACTGATCCCGTAGAAGCACCTCGATTATCGGAGTAAAATTTCAGTGTCAATGCATTAGGGATTGTATCGGCTATCGAAAGGATCAAAGACACTAGATGGCCCAGACCCAGTGTTGTAAAGAGTGTGAAGCGAGGGAAAGCGACAACCCCCATTTCTCTTAAAGTGATAAGCGAGAAGCGAAGCTCTCGCTTTTTTGAAGTGAAGCGAAATTTGAAATAAATACTGTATATACAACACAAGTAATTGTAAGCATATGTTCAATACTTCAATGTAAAAACTAAAGAAGCAACTTCAATTAAAGCACAAATAAGCATCCTATTCTTCTACAAGATTGTCAAGCGAGATGTGACATTTGGATCACCACCAATTAGATGCGTTTTTGACGATAGATACCCCTATTTGAAACTTATCACAAAAAAATCTAATTTTCATCTTATTGGGCTCGCTAACTCTTGTAGAGTAAGTTCAAGCAGGGTCTTTCCTATCTTTTTTTGGTGCCATTCAAAGAACAACTACATAACACATATCAAAAGGCAATAAAAACTAAGAAACTATGAAAGAAGAACTGAAGGTAAAAAAAAATTCTGTTGCTGGATTCTAGGAAAGAACCGAAGGTAAAGAAAAACTCGCCAGCATTTTGCTACTATTTGGACGTTGAAACAGTGAAAGAGAAGAAGAAGAAGTCAGAAGAAAAAGAAGAAGAAGAAGAAAAAGAAGAAGAAGAAAAAATCGAAACATACCTGTTGCTGGAATCTCTATTGAAGAACCCTAGTCGCAGAGACTCTCAGATGTTCTGCTG
Organism: Nicotiana benthamiana; assembly: GCA_034376525.1. Classification (NCBI taxonomy): domain Eukaryota; kingdom Viridiplantae; phylum Streptophyta; class Magnoliopsida; order Solanales; family Solanaceae; genus Nicotiana; species Nicotiana benthamiana. The sequence goes on along the minus strand of CM067336.1, from coordinate 33,031,286 downwards.
GTTGTGTTTAGTAAAAGAACACTTAAAACCCTTCTTTTTTAATTAAATAGACTGCCAGCTGTTTAAAACAAAGAAGCAATCGCTTTGGTCGCTTCGTTTCGCTTGGTCGATTCTCGTTTTTAGTGGGAAGCGGTCGCTTTTTCCTACCTATGTCACTTCACATGGCAAAAGCGAGGAAGGGGTTGCTTCGCTTCGATTCTCGCTTTAAGCGAGGAAGTAACCGTTTTTTCTAACACTACCCAGACCTATGCAAACTGGTCTTTCTCAAAGAAACCTAAACTTGAAGTGTAAATATCATGGCACACATGGCCATAGAACTGAAGACTGCAGATAGCTGAGGGAGAAGGTAGCTTGATTGTTCAACGATGGCCACCTTCCAGAGTTCCTCAGTGATCTAGCTAAGAATCACTTCAGAGAAAGAGACGCCAGCACAAAGAATGAGCAGGAAGAATTATAACATGTAATTCAAATGATCGTTGGCGGGGTCGATGTTCCACAAGGGCCTATATTCAAACGTACCAAAGTTTCTCTCACCAGAGAGAAGCGAACTCGGGGTTATGTGCTCGATGGAATCCTATCATTCAATGACAAAGAAGCGGGGGGCATTTCTCAGCCGCACAACGATGCCCTAGTAATTTCTATTTTTTAAATAAAATTCAAGTTAAACGTGTTCTAGTAGATCTAGGTAGCTCAGGAAACATAATCAGATCAAGAGTCGTAGAGCAGCTCGGCCTGCAGGACCAAATTGTGCCTGTGTCTCGAGTCCTAAACGGTTTCAACATGGAAAGCGAAACAACAAAGGGGGAGATAATCCTATCGATAAACATGGCCGGATCATTGAAGATACAAAATCCCATGTCATCGAGGGTGACATGAGATATAATACACTACCCGGCAAACCATGGATCCAAAACATGATGGTAGTATTGTTGACCCTTCATAAAATGATAGAATTCCCTATAATGGATGATGTGAAAATAGTTTACGAGGAACAACACACAGCAAAGAAAATATTTGCTGTCGATGAGGTGACGCAGATATTGGCACCTTCGACCTCCGAAAAATCGAGCATCAAAGATAAGTAGATGGACAAATAGTAATTACCGTCCCCAGCCTCGACCGAATTGGAGAAACAGGTAATCAAAGAAGAAAAAGAGGATTTCTTTACTCCTCAAACTTTTTGTTTTACGAAGAATCAGATGCAACCAAGTCAATGGTTGAGGAGCCGGAACAGGTGATACTGACCGAGCATCTATCAGAATGAAATGTATACCTGGGAACGAGATTAACCCCAAATTCAGGAAAAAACTCATTGAATTTCTTATCAATAACATGAATTTTTTTGCTTGGTCCCATTTATACATGACAGGGATTCCACTGAAAATAACAACACACCGACTAAACCTCGACCCGAAATTAAAATGGGCGAAGCAAAAGAAAAAGCCCCAGCCCGAGGTGAAACATGCATTCATAAAAGGATGAGGTAACCAAACTTCTTAAAATAGGGTCCATTCAGGAGGTAATATACCCTGAATGGTTACCCAATATAGTTGTAGTCCCTAAAAAAGGGAACAAATTTAGAATGTTTGCAGATTACAAGGATTTAAACAAGGTAAGCCTTAAAGACTCTTTTCCACTGCCTAATATCGATTGCATGATCGATGCCATGGATAGCCATGAGATCCTTACCTTTGTCGATGCCTATTCTGGGTACAATAAAATTTAGATGAACCCGGAAGACCTGGAAAAGACCTCATTATCACCAAGTATGGAACATACTGTTACAATGTAATGCATTTGGGATAAAAAATGCATGAGCTACCTACCAATGCTTGGTAAATAAGATGTTCGAAAAATAAATAGTTGAGTCAATGGAAGTTTATATTGGTGACATGCTAGTTAAGTCCCTGGACACAGAGGACCATTTGACTTATTTGCAGGAAACATTCGAAATCTTGAGGAAGTACAACATGAAACTTAACCCTGAAAAATATTCTTTGAGGGTCGGTTCGGGAAAATTTATTGGCTTCACGGTATCAAATCAGGGAATCGAAATCAACCCTGATAAGATTAAGACCATCGAGGATATAACCGTTGTAGACAGTGTGAAAGCCGTGCAAATGCTGACCGGACGGATAACTGCCTTTGGGCGATTCATTTTGAGGTCATCAGATCGAAGCCATATTTTCCTTAAAAAGAAAAATGATTTCACATGGACCCGAGAATGTCAGCAAGCACTAGAGGAATTGAAGCGATACTTATCGAGCCCACCTCTACTCCACACTCCGAAGGAAGAAGAGAAGTTTTACTTATACTTGGCTGCGTCCGAAATAGTGGTAAGTGGTGTACTAGTTCGAGAGAGCAAGGTACATAGTTTCCTATTTATTTCGTAAGTTGAACCTTAGGAGATACTGAAACTAGGTATCCATACTTGGAGAAATTGGAACTTGCACTAATAAGCACATCTAGAAAGTTAAAGCCATATTACCAGTGTCACCCTATATCTATGTTAAGCACTTATCCTCTCCAAAATATTTTGCACAAGCCCGAGTTATCGGGCCTATTGGCCAAATAAGCAGTCGAACTTGGCGGGTACGATATCGAATATCAACCCCGAATGGCCATCAAGTCTCAAATCTTAGCTGAATTTATGGCCTATTTTACTCCGACCCTCGTCCCGAAGTAGAGAAGGAACTTCTACTAAAATCGGGTACATCATTGGGGGGGGGGGTATGAAACCTCTTCACAGACGGTGTATCAAATGTGAAAAGGTCCAGGCTTGGCATTATATTGAAGCCACATATAGGTAACACTATTAGACAATCTATCAAAACTTCTAGGTTGACTAATAATGAGGCCGAGTATGAGGCCATGATTGTAAGTCTCGAGCAAGCTAAAAGCTTAGGGTCAGAAGTAGTTGAAGGCAAGTACGATTCTTTATTGGTAAGGTCATCAGTCGATGAAGATGATATTAACCCGGGGACTTTTTTCCAGTTATCGAGATCTATGATCGAGGAGGGTCATGCCGAGATAAATTCTATTAGTTTGATTTGAGATTGGAGGAATAAATATATCGAATATTCGAAAAATGGAAAGCTCTCATTGGACCATAAGAAGTCGAGGGCTCTACTAACCAAGGTTGCTAGGTTCACATTGGATGGAGATGGAACATTATGTCGAAGGACGTTTGATGGAGCATTGACGATATGTTTAGGGCCGGGGAACACCGATTATGTTTTACGAGAGATCTGCGAAGACATTTATGGAAAGTGCCGAGTCATTGATTCGCAAAATCGTTAGAGCATTGTATTTATTGGGATAACATGTAACAAGACACTAAGGAGTTTGTTAGAAAATGCGATAAATGCCAAATGTTTGCACCGATGATCATCAGCCCAGAGAGCAACTTCATTCAGTCATGTCCCCATGGCCTTTCATAAAATGGGGAATGGACATCGTCGGGCCTCTACCAACGGCCCCATGTAAAGCTAAATTAATTTGTTTATGACTGACTACTTTTCTAAATGGGTGTAAGCACAGGCCTTCAAAAAGGTTAGAGAAAAAGAAGTTATAGACTTCATCTGAGACCACAGGATGTGTAGATTCGGGATACCTGCCGACATCGTATGCGAAAATGGGAAGCAATTCATCGGCAATAAGCAATTCATCGGCAATAAGCAATCCAACGAGTAGCATACTCGCGGAAAGTCTCAATAGGTTTCATCTTAAGATTCTGGATGTAGAAAACATCCAATGCGTTCTTTGTGTTGAACCTGAACCAATCGGAGAAATCCAACGCCATACTCACCCAATCAGACCATTTCTTGGGATCTTGGCTTATGTACCAACACATAGCATCCCCAGTAAGACTTCTCATAAAGAGTTTCATCCGCATCTTTTCGTCTTTCCCGACCCCGACAATCTTGTCACAATAGGTCCTTAGATGAACCTTGGGATCACCTGTATCATCAAATATCTCGAATTTGGGGGGTTTGTATCCCTCCGGTAGTTCTACATCTAGCTATATGCATAGGTCTTCATAGTTCAAACCTTCTATTCCTTTGTCTCCTTTAACACCCTGAACTCGGCTCGTCAACTTCTTGAGTTCTTCAGCCATGTTTTTTATGAGCAGGCCTTCTCAGAGGATTCTGGTGTATAGGAGATTGGTTAGATAGAGTGAGATATAGTTTCCACATGTATAGGGTTGCTTTGATAGGTGCCAAGGACTTGGGCGAAATGATGGTCATTGGTGGAATTTTGAGTATCGGGAATGGGTTGTGGCGTATTCTGAGGAGTGTGGTAAGTGGAGGGTTCTAAATTTATTGATGGTGATGTTATGGCGGAGTTGGTATTGGCAAAGGTTGAGATTTTGGGGTGGGGTTGCATATTGATTCTGTGCAGGAGGATTTTGTGGATGTTGATTTTGTGTATTTTGGGGAGGTACTGGGTTCTTTGTGTTCTGTTGGTTGATTTCAGGGACATTCAGGGTGAGTGACAAGTTTTCCAACTTGCGAACCTGCTCAAGTTCTCCTTGCAATTCTAGTATTTTTTGTTCCAATCTCAAGACTACATCATTTGGTTCCGGAGTACTTCGACCGTCCGAAGTTTCTGCATTCTCGATTTTCTTTTTTCGAATACCACTTACGTCGTCCATTTTTGTTTTTTCTTTGCATTTTGTATTGCTTGGAGGAAGTGGAGGTGGTGGGCCTCTAAATCTGGTATGATACGTTGATGATGCCAGTATGAGTGAACCAACCTTAGGGGATGGTAATAAAGAATAAAGAAAAAAATAAAAAGATAGACAAGTTAGTGTGAATTTTGAAATGTTTGCAGTATTTAAACACATATCGCATAAATTTATGTCCTAATTTAGGGGCCTCGTTGTGCTTGAGGTAGGCCTAGTGATAAATAGATTTGGAGAACTTTAGATGCCCGTAAATACTTCATTTCATAATGTAAAAATAGACGAATCCCCAAAAGAAACTAAAGCAATAGAAAGCAAGTCACTATTGTCACTTGGCCTTATTACATTTGAAAAGCAAGTACACTTAATCTATTTGGTCTCGGAAGGACCTTCTTCATGCTGAATGCTCTTGTCGAACAAATCCCCCAATTCGCGTAGGTTCATCACTAAGATTGCCTTTGCCTAATGTCCTCCTTCATTTCCCTCAGCGTTCTGGCAGTCGGTGACTCTCTTCCTCACTGTTCCTTCCAACTCCATCATGTTGTATTCTAGATATTCCATCTTTTTGCTAGATTTGACGGCCCTCTCTTTCCATTTATTGATTTGGTCATTTGATAGATGATCCCTCCACCAGTCTAACGACAGTGATGGTATATTACTGGCCATGCCGAACCTGGGGACTTCGTGCCTCATTTTCTACAAAACAAAAAAGGTTAGGTCCTTCTCCCCTACCAGACTCGGCTATTTGTACATTCATCATTAGTATACTGGCATTTAGTTCTCCAAATTAATTCAGAAAACATGGTTGTGTCCGTTGGGATCATGGAAACCCCGATGGACTTTTGGATAAAGCTCATCTTAAAGGATTATTATATGGACAACATATTAAACCAATTAGGTTTGACTATGATGCATGCATAATTTCAATCAAAGTAAGTTTACTATATGGGTCTAGATTCGTACACTCAAGTGGACAACTTGAGGGGGAAATGCACAGAACTGTCGACTGCACCGTTGATCGAGTGGTTTTACCGCAAATAAGCCTTCCCGAATTTAAGGGTAAAAAATAGGAAGAGCGCAACCACCCATCAAGTGTTGCTATAGGATTTGATACGCATGAGTGGAATATGATGTGGAGCATAATATATGCAGCAATAATGTAGTCGAGTATTTGCACATAGGAAAACTAAATACAATATTTAAATAATTGAAAGACAGTTACGGAAAAAAAAAACAAGAAGACAAGTCAGTTTCAGAAAAATAAAGATATCATAAATGCTTGAAAACAGTTAAAATTCAAATAAGGGGAAAGGGTACACGGGATAAAACATGCTTAGAATAATTCACAAAAAGATAAGTTCTGTTGGACAATACGCTTTACGCTAGAGGGGGGGGGGGTGAATAGCGTTTTAAAAATATTAAGCGTTTTAGTGCGGAATTTAAAAACTTTGCAGAAATTAAAACAAGTGCAGTAGAATAAACTTACACAATGATGTATCCTGGTTGGCCACAAACGTGGTTAGTCCAGTCCCCGAGAGACTCTCTCGAGATTTCCACTAAACTTGTCAAGCTTACGGGTGCTTAACAAACCGTTACAGCTGAGGACACAAGCCTCACCTAGGTGCTCGGGGATCACAATCCCAAAGACTTCAATTGCTCGGGGATACCAATCCCAAAGACTTCAATTGCTCGGGGATAACAATCCCAAAGACTTCAACTGCTCGGGGATAACAATCCCAAAGACTTCAACTGCTCGGGGATAACAATCCCAAAGACTTCAACTGCTCGGGGATAACAATCCCAAAGACTTCAACCGCTCGGGGATAACAATCCCAAAGACTTCAATTACTCGGGGATAACAATCCCAAAGACTTCAACCGAGGAATCACAAGTTCCTCAACAAACGAGAATCGCAATTCTCTTACAAACACAAAACACACTCACTTTACAAAGCACTCCTTAATGAGTAGATATGAGTAGAAATAGTACGCTCAAGATCACAACAACTTAGCTCAATAGAATGGCTCTTCAAAAAGCTTTATGGATGAATGGAAAATGATGATCAATGTAAGAAAGCTTTTAGCAATGAAAATACTCAAAGTGTATATGTTGTTGTTGTGAAAACACTGAGTTGAAGCTGTATTTATAGGTGAAAAACTCAGTCTTACCGTTGTCTAATTGCCAATTAAGGATTGCTGAAATTACTCAGTGACAATCGATTGTCAAGACTAAACAATCGATTGTTTGCCTATCAGATTAAAAATTCAATCCCAGATTTTACGTCAACAATCGATTACTTCAAATCAATAATCGATTATGTATAACGTTAAGAAATCCTTTCCAATTTTTGGCATAAAACATCGATTGTCCGGAAATCAACAATCGATTATTTTAACAACGTTCAGAAAATCTTTTCCAGATTTTACGCAAAACATCGATTGTTAAATATCAACAATCGATTACCTGAAGGTAATTGAAAATATATGACAACGGTCAGCTTCAACAATCGATTATCAAATGGAATAATCGATTATTAATTAATTTCAAAACTCTCTGTCTCAGATATAATCGATTATCAAAAGCCACAATCGATTATCATTTTATTTAAAATCACTGGGAGACATTTTTCTCATTCTAATCGATTACCATTAGTTCATAATCGATTTTTATGAGTTTTGAAAACTTTGCCTCAGTTAACAATCGATTATCATAAGTACACAATCGATTGTTATGCAGTTTGCAAAAACCTGATGTTAACTGTCTTACTCACAATCGATTATCATTAATTCACAATCGATTGTCATGCAGTCTTGGCTTAGAGATACTCGATTATCATAAGTACATAATCGATTATCTTAGCCCAGATTTTTGAGGCATGTTTGGAAAACATTTTAACAAATGTAAATATGCATAGTTTAAAATCATTTGACACTTAATTTAAATATGCATGATTTTGGAAAAATAATTTTAGTAGAGAAGCCATGTTATGAGCCAAGTTGAGGAATCAAGATCACAATTAATATTGACTCAATTATAACATTTCTAAACTTTGTCTTGAGCTTCTTGTAATGCATCCATTTTGTGCTTGTCCTTGAGCACTGCTATATATCGCTTTTTGCTTTGTTTGACATTCATCAAAACCTACAAAAGAACACACGTTTAGCATATTGCATTTGAAACGTGTTTCCAACAATTTCCCCCTTTTTGATAATGGCAAACATAAGCGGGATATATGCAATAATTATTTTGATAATCCAAGACAAGTGTAAAGTATGCAATTTGATGTTCCCCCTCAATTCATGTTCCCCCTCACTTTAAGCATGAATGAAGTTGAGAGTGATATAGCATACTTCTTGATATCTCGTTTCTTCCCCCTTTTGCCATTAGCAAAAATATATACAAGGGAAGAATATGAAAAAAAATATGAAATAAACAAAAGTTTATTTATTGGAAAATAACATTACATGGGTGGAGCTAAACACAATAAAACGAACAACAACTAACCAACCAAGGAAAAAAAAGCAACAATTTCACATCATCAAAAACAACAATTTCATCATTCATCACCCCCATCCCCTTCATCATCATTGGGAGGCGCTTGATTGAGTATACAAGAGCATATGTGCAGCCTATATATAGAGAAGGAATGAATCTTACACTTATTGGAAAAGATTTGAAGAGATTTGAAGAGCTTTGAAGTCTGAAACGGTAAAAATAAATTCACTGACCGTTCAACAATCGATTGTTTGAATAGAATAATCGATTGTCATTAATGAAAATGATCTGACACATCGATTACACGCCAGAACGGTAAAAAAAAATTTGAAAAAGATAGTCGATTGTCAAACTTGGTAATCGATTGTTTTTCATATTTATGACCTGACAGGAATCGATTGTAGAGCCAAAACGGTAACATAAGTTTAAAACAGATAATCGATTGTCAATATATAGTAATCGATTGTTTCACTCACAGAGAGTTTGGATTTTGGCAAATAATCGATTGGCAGAACAAATAATCGATTGTTTGGAAGGGGGATGCTAAAATGATGAGACTTAATTCTATCAAGCAATGTAAACATTCAACAAGATTTCATGACAAAAAAAATTGAATCAACAAATAATCGATCATTGATACTGATAATCGATTGTAAGCATAAATAATCGATTATGATCGATTTTTCTTGTATCAAGACAATTTATACTTTCCTCTTACCTTTTGGGGGATACCTGCAAAATAGAATTAAACATCTCCGACGCTCAAGTCAGTAATCTATAAATGAAATAATAACTTTGAAACTAGTGTAGTCGGGTGAAAGACGTGAACTCTTAAGAATTTTGTCCTAGGATGTTCTTAAGAGGGTTTAGGGTACTTACCTTCCCTTCGACTTTGCCAATTACCTGATTTTGAACATCCTCCGTTCATTTTGGTCTTTTGGCTCATTCTTCAATTTAAGAAGCTTCTTCCACAATTTTGCCTTTGTCTTCCTTGTATTTTGTCTTTTAAATTTTTCGAAAATACTTCCGAAAAAATGCCTAAATCGACTTTTCCGTCTCTTCCTCCTTCTTTGTGCTTTAATTGAAGGAATTTTGAATTCGTCTCCCGTCAAGTGTTTGGAGCATCCACTACACTTGATTCCTTCAAGCACACCTGCAAAACAAATCAATGCTCTTTTGGTACCCAAGCCATTTTGGGTTCTTGAGGGTTATGCATACTATAATGATATGTTTGAGTAGCATGTCTATGTCTAGTAAAGCATGCGGGAGCAATATGACCAATTCGTCTACAATAATGACATGTCACATTTGGATTATGCATGCGTCTAGGCTCATAGTAGCTAGAATAATGCACATTGTTTACTCTATTTTCATTTCTCCTAATTTGAGCACCATAATCATTTCTAGGTTGAACATTTCGGGATCTTCTAGCATGATCACTGTTGTGCCTAAAATATGCATCATGTCTATGGTGACGATTGCTAGGCGGAAGGTCATGTCTAGGTCTCCTAATATTTTGTCTAGCATGCATGTTTGTTTTAGGAAAGGCATTTTTGTTATTAATCCTAGATTGAGCTCTAGGTGGTTGGGTTTTTGCATCAACCTCTTCTTCATTTATGAAGCCTATTCCATGCTTGGTTGATTTCAAGTTATCAAGCACCACATTCAAGTTTTTATGAGAGGAGTTGAATTTATCTAGTGTGCCTTTTAATCTACCTACTTCATTCTTAAGGTCTACACAAGAAGCACAATTTTTTGTAGAACTCTCGGGCTTGTCAGAACTTCTTTTCCCATAAAACTTGTTTTGTTCTAGTAGCTTCTCATTTTCCAAAACCAATTTTTCTAATTCTTTTTCTTTTAATGAAAACTGTTTTTGAAAATCTTGTTCTTTTAGAGAAGCACTTTCTCTTAAACTAGTGACGGTTTTTGTAACTTTGAGAAATTCAGCATACAATTCATCAAAGGCATTTCTCATGTCATCAAGAGTATAAAAATTTTGAGAAGAGATTTGACTTACCTCACTTTGATTTTCTTCCTGTGCCATGAGGCAGAGATTTGCCGCTTCTTCATTTTCTTCTTCACTGGATTCGTCTCCGGAATCTCCTCCCCAAGATATGTATGCTCGTTGCTTCTTGAAGGGTTTCTTCTCCTTTTTAAGATTTGGGCAGTTTGTTTTGATTATGCCCTGTTTCACCACATTCATAACATTTAACTTGCTCACCTTGCTTTTTCCCTTTGCGGTCATATTCTTTTCGCATGAATTTTTGGAACTTTTTGATGATGAGTCCGAATTCGCTATCTCCATCCTCTTCAATTGGTGATTGACTTGTGCTCGCCTTTAGAGCAATCTTTTGCCTTCTTTGTTCATCAATAACAGGGTTAAGAATAGTGGATTCATAAGTCTTAAGATTACCTCTAAGAGCGTCTATGGTGACGTTCGTGATTCCAATTGACTCTTGAATCGCATCGGCCTTTGATCGCCATGCCGGTGTTAGACTCCTAAGGATTTTTCGAACTAGTTCTTTGTGTGTGAACGTCTTCTTGAGCGCGTGGAGATCATTCACTATTGATGAGAACCGCTCAAACATCTCGTCTACCTTTTCGCCTTCCTTCATATGGAACAATTCGTAAGCATGAGTTAAAAAGTCAATTTTAGCTTCTCTTACCTGGTCAGTCCCTTCGTAAGTGACCTCAAGCTTGTCCCACATTTCTTTCGCTGTTTTGCAGCAGGAGATTTTCCTGTAATCATTAGCATTAACAGCACAAAGTAATAAATTAATAGCTTTAAAATTATTTTGGACCATTCGATTATCCTCGGTGTTGAATTCCTCTTCTGATTTTGGCACCCATTTTCCTTCCACCTTTTTGACAGGAACCTCATTTCCTTTAGTGTACACCTTCCACAAGTAAGGGCTGTTTGATCTGACGAATATCTGCATCCTTTCTTTCCAATATGAATAATTAGTCCCGTTAAACAAAGGAGGTCTTGTGGGGCACTGTCCTTCATCAATACCTGCAAAAGAGTCTAGAGTAGAAGCCATGGAAAGATTCTCTCAAACGGTTAAGTCTTTCAGAGAGTATGGCTCTGATACCAATTGTTGGACAATACGCTTTACGCTAGAGGGGGGGTGAATAACGTTTTAAAAATATTAAGCGTTTTAGTGCGGAATTTAAAAACTTTGCAGAAATTAAAACAAGTGCAGTAGAATAAACTTACACAATGATGTATCCTGGTTGGCCACAAACGTGGTTAGTCCAGTCCCCGAGAGACTCTCTCGAGATTTCCACTAAACTTGTCAAGCTTACGGGTGCTTAACAAACCGTTACAGCTGAGGACACAAGCCTCACCTAGGTGCTCGGGGATCACAATCCCAAAGACTTCAATTGCTCGGGGATAACAATCCCAAAGACTTCAACTGCTCGGGGATAACAATCCCAAAGACTTCAACTGCTCGGGGATAACAATCCCAAAGACTTCAACTGCTCGGGGATAACAATCCCAAAGACTTCAACCGCTCGGGGATAACAATCCCAAAGACTTCAATTGCTCGGGGATAACAATCCCAAAGACTTCAACCGAGGAATCACAAGTTCCTCAACAAACGAGAATCGCAATTCTCTTACAAACACAAAACACACTCACTTTACAAAGCACTCCTTAATGAGTAGATATGAGTAGAAATAGTACGCTCAAGATCACAACAACTTAGCTCAATAGAATGGCTCTTCAAAAAGCTTTATGGATGAATGGAAAATGATGATCAATGTAAGAAAGCTTTTAGCAATGAAAATACTCAAAGTGTATATGTTGTTGTTGTGAAAACACTGAGTTGAAGCTGTATTTATAGGTGAAAAACTCAGTCTTACCGTTGTCTAATTGCCAATTAAGGATTGCTGAAATTACTCAGTGACAATCGATTGTCAAGACTAAACAATCGATTGTTTGCCTATCAGATTAAAAATTCAATCCCAGATTTTACGTCAACAATCGATTACTTCAAATCAATAATCGATTATGTATAACGTTAAGAAATCCTTTCCAATTTTTGGCATAAAACATCGATTGTCCGGAAATCAACAATCGATTATTTTAACAACGTTCAGAAAATCTTTTCCAGATTTTACGCAAAACATCGATTGTTAAATATCAACAATCGATTACCTGAAGGTAATTGAAAATATATGACAACGGTCAGCTTCAACAATCGATTATCAAATGGAATAATCGATTATTAATTAATTTCAAAACTCTCTGTCTCAGATATAATCGATTATCAAAAGCCACAATCGATTATCATTTTATTTAAAATCACTGGGAGACATTTTTCTCATTCTAATCGATTACCATTAGTTCATAATCAATTTTTATGAGTTTTGAAAACTTTGCCTCAGTTAACAATCGATTATCATAAGTACACAATCGATTGTTATGCAGTTTGCAAAAACCTGATGTTAACTGTCTTACTCACAATCGATTATCATTAATTCACAATCGATTGTCATGCAGTCTTGGCTTAGAGATACTCGATTATCATAAGTACATAATCGACTATCTTAGCCCAGATTTTTGAGGCATGTTTGGAAAACATTTTAACAAATGTAAATATGCATAGTTTAAAATCATTTGACACTTAATTTAAATATGCATGATTTTGGAAAAATAATTTTAGTAGAGAAGCCATGTTATGAGCCAAGTTGAGGAATCAAGATCACAATTAATATTGACTCAATTATAACATTTCTAAACTTTGTCTTGAGCTTCTTGTAATGCATCCATTTTGTGCTTGTCCTTGAGCACTGCTATATATCGCTTTTTGCTTTGTTTGACATTCATCAAAACCTACAAAAGAACACACGTTTAGTATATTGCATTTGAAACGTGTTTCCAACAAGTTCAATATGGTAAGAGCCTAAAAATATCCCCAGCATAGTCGTCATGCTGTTGCGCCCCCTTTTTTTCCCTCCGCGGAGAGAAGTTCAGGTTTCGATATTAATAGGGGTAATACCTCATTTCCTTTTGGGCTTTGGGTATTTTGAAGAGCCGCCACCTAACGGATTATAGTGCGTTAGGGCACCTAGAGCGATAACACTTAGACTAGTTTGCATTACTAGAGATCTAGGGTAGTGGCTCGAAATAACCTTGAGGGGGTGTTAGGCACCCCTCTCGGTCAACAACGGTGGGTACCAACCGAACTTATACTTACGAATTAATCCTTTTAATAAATAAGTAGTTTAAACACATACTTGCAATTAAAGGCTCAAGTAATGATAATAAAGGAAAAAGACTTGAACAAGTTGCACATATATAGAGAAAGTAAGATTTATTTAAACGACGGGAATTGGGAAATAGGGGTCCTAGGTTGGTTAGCCTATAGGATCACCCACACATATCCGGTAATAACTCCTCAATAAGGGGTTACGTGTGACATTAGCGCGTAGTCATCATATCCTTACTACCTAATTCCCTCCCCTTGGTCATAGCCTAAAATGTCTAGTAACCTTGAAAAATGTCCTATGCATGCACTACCCGTCCCTTCCTCGTCGCCCTGGAGGTATTTTAGGACCTCTACTTTTGGGCAGTTCTAGACCATTCTAAGGTATTCAAAGGAGAAAAGTCTAAGCGTCAATGAAAACAATTAGGAATGCACAGAGAGAAGGAATAAATAATGGCTCACATTTTTACCTCCACAAGTAGAACAAATAAATGCACGTCTTAAACAATTGTTTCACATATATAAGAGAACTTAGAACATAATATCTAGATAAGCAGAAAATATACAACATGAATTAGGACCAAGTGGCAAAGACCTATAAGCTTGCTTATTGATTTTAGGCTTGTTAAATCTGAGCAGTCTCAAATAACAAAGCGCAATTTTATAGTTGCAGGATTTTAATCGCCCTATAGGCTTGCCTAAGCGCATAATAGTGATGTACTAAGAGCATGATATCTACATTTATAAGGAATTTAGTAAAATAGTGAACAATTTTAAATGGATAACTTGAGATTTTATAGACATGCTTTCTACCCGTATTAACTTAAAGCAGTATCTGAAAACGTATTATAGAAATAGACAGATTAATTAAACCAATTTAGAATGAACAAACATGAATTAAACTTCTTTATTTAACTAAAGTGGTTTTATGTTCTATAGGCACGATTTCCTTTAGAGCTGATTTTAATTCCTATAGACATGGTATCTGATTATTGAAAGCTGACTTTCGAACTTATATGCATGATTTATAAGGAGTCGAATGTGAATACATGCTGTAAAAAAAGCATGATCTTTATAATTAAAGTCATTTAGATCCTATAGGCATGGTTTCTAATTTTGTGGAAGTAAAGCAAACATAGCAAACATATTTGAATTAACATAACCCTATATGCATGGTATCTTCCCAGTTTACCTAACATATATATAACTACCCACCCCATTTCACTAATCACCCTAATGTTGTCTACAATAATTATTATAGACTAATGAATTAAATAAATAAATAAACAAAAGTTAATCTATAGGGAGCCTGCAGTAGGCCCAAATGACTTCCAAGCCTCCAACAACCTCAAATACCAAAGTTCCATAGACAATTTCGTGTCCAGGTGTGTCAGAGTTCTCAAAGGATCTCAAGGATATCGGGCAGTGCTCACACCTAGAACTTTTTATCAAATAATAATTGATTTAGGTGCAATGTGGAAAGACCAGATCTCATATGCCAGAGTTCAAAGAGATCTCAAGGGGTATCAAGTACACATATCAGAGGGGAGAACCTAGTTTTCTAAGAGCAAGTGGAAGTCCATAACAGGAAAAAATTTAATAAAAAGGTCTTAAGAATAAAAAAGAACTTTTGAAAATCATTAGTGCTGAAACAGTTTGTGGAAAAGTGTGAAGAAAATAATTGGAAATAAAAACCAAGTCATAGGACAAGTTTCAGGAGCAACTTTCATACAAAGAGGATAGGGGTTGGGAACATAGATGACATCTCTTAATGAAGCATACAAATAACAGGACATAGGGACTTTTGAGGAGGTTCCACATATGCAACAAAGATCACAGCATAATAATGCATCACACAGCTAGAATTACTTAAAAGGGGTTGACTGACTTAGTAGGAATGAAACAGAACAAGCAAGGACTTAAATGAGCATGCTAGGCAAGCATTAACAATGGAGGCATGCTAATTATGCAGAAGCATAGTTTAGGAAGGACAGTAATTAGTCCAAAAAGGATTAAGTTACCTATGAAGACATCCTAAACAAGACAACAAACATGCAAGTAAAGTGAAAACATATTAATCATAGGTTTGAATAGGTAGCATTAGACATGCTTGGATAAGCAGTAAACAGAAACATGAACAGACTTACGCCATATGAACAGAAGTAGTAAGTAAACACATAGGTTTGGTTCCTTAAGAATGAAAAGCATAAGATGTGAAAAACGTAGTATGCAGCTTCCACCCTTGGCTTGCAGCCGGCTAGAATGGCAAATATCAAAAGTAGCAAAGAGAGCAGAGAGAGAGCCTTTTAGAGTGTAAAAAGTAGTAGTTTTTTCGAACTATTGTTCATTGTCCAGAAGTTAAAAATAAGAGGGGGTTTATATAGTAATAAAAACTTAATAAATAAGGTAATAGATCAATTAATCAGCAAATCAGGGAAGTTTGTAAATCAATCACACATGTATATCAACAAGTCTTTCCCTTAGTCAAGGGATAATCAAATCAACGATAAAATCATGCTAGTCATTTAAGGAAAGTAATTAAGTAAAGTTTGGATATAGAGTAGGTAATTAGGGTGTAAATGAACATAAGTCTCAATTAAGGAAACAATCGGTAAGAATCTGCAAAATACAAATAAGGCAAGGAAAGATTAATTAAGGAGCAATTCAATCAAATCGAGTAGAGAGGTAAAAATCGAATGTTTAAGGGAAAGTGTTCAATCTAAACTAGGAAATGAGGAATTCAGAAAAGTCAAGGGTTTAATCCAAGAAAAGTCATGAAAAAGTCAGCAAGTTTAGCATATAAAATAAGGCAAGACATGAATAGGCAGGATTCGACACATAACTTTAACAAAAAAATAGTTAAAAAGACACTGATTCAAGAAGAAAGATACAGATCTTAACATGAATAGTTAGTATGAACAAAAATATATAGAATCAATGAAAGGCCGAACTAAGAAAATCAGTAGAAGCATATTAGGGCAAGAAAATCACGAGAAATCACAAGAACACAAAGCAAGAGCATAGTCAATATACGGTACTCAGAAACCAAATGAAGAACCATAAAAGGTTAGGCTTTTAGTACAAGCAAGCTAAGGTTGTAACAAACTTACAAAATCAGTCAAAACATATGAGAAGCAGAAGATCAAACATAAAAAATCATCAAACATTTTATGAAAGAAATTCGAAAACCTTAGTTTAGAGATGAAAATCACTTGAAAATCATATGATTCTTTTAAAGAATCTCAAGGTTGTTGTAAAACTCATATGAAATAAGTGTAAAACCTCCTAGATCTGTACAGATCTAAGAGGTACTGAAAAAAAAGGCTTTCGAAGGGAACAACACAGAGGTGAAGAAACATGCTTAAAAACCCATAGATCGTAGTCAATATAGGACGATCTTACTTGGAATCACACTGGAATGGCCTGAAACAGGAAAAAAATGACTATAAATGCAAGCCAACTAGCCTTAGTCCCTCGAGGACCCTGGAAATGGAAAGACTAATGTGAGAGAGGCCATTGGAGGCCTCGGGGTGGTGGAAAATCATTGGAAATGGTCATAGGTGAGTGTCAGCAAGTTTTGAGAGCGTTTGAGAGTAGAGAGGGGTTCTAGGGCAGTGGATGGTGTAGAATGATAGGGTTGGGGGGAGTCTTTTGGTTTATTTTAGGAAGGGTCGTTTGTGGTTGTTGATCTCTATGATCAACTACCAAGATTAAAGGGTTTTGGGGGTCGCATCGAGTATTTAGGTTTAGGTTGGGTAATTTTCATTTGGATTGGGCTGGTATTTGGTTGAATTAAGGTTGAAATTGAAATAAAACAATAGGCTAGATTTTAAATAGCCATTTTAATACTATATATTTTATAAAAAATAATAAATAATTTCTTAAAAATACTTTCGTGTACTAAAATGTTTTAAAATAATTGTTTAATATTTTTTAAATATAATTATATTTCAATAATATAATTATACGTTAACATGGGCTATTATTGCAAAAATATTAGCCTAACAAAATATAAATATAATTATAAAAATACATTAAAAATATTTAAATAATTATGATGGAATAAATAATGAATTTAAATAATTAAATCATTACAAAAGTACGTTGAAGGATAATTATTATATTTTATAAATAAAAGAGGAAAATAAATTAATTTGGAGCTTTTAAAGTTATAGAAAAATTATAAAAACACTTATGCATGCTTATAACTCTATATGTGCTATTTTCAAAGTATGTATATATATGTGGATAAGTGGTCTCTGGATTATAATGAAATTTATGCACATACCATTCCGAATAGTAATTTCTTTATACAAAAAGTTTGATCTATTATGAGATTTGTGAGTTCGGAAGGTTATTCGAAAGCATATGCCTTCATATTTATTTTAGCTAAATTATCTATGAATACTCTTGAAAAGTTATTTTTCTTGATTTGCGTACCAAACACTGAAAAATGAACAAGATTACTACTTGTTTTTCAAGAAAATATTTTCTTGGAAAATAAATATTTTTCGTTATACCAAACACACCCTCAATATCTCATTTTCTCCACTTTTTCCCATTCAAAAGAAAGGGTAATGTTTGACCAAAAATATAGATCCTGGTTCAAATATATAAACTTATATAAATAAGGGTTAACTTAGTTAATTCAAATAATTAAACTTATATAAATAAGGGTTAATTTAGTTAACAATAATATCCTTAAATGGAGTTTTTTAAAAGAAGCGTCCGAGTATGGTCGGACAGTGACAATATTAGTGTTGTGTAGAAAATATTCCACAAATCAAAAGTAGCAATCTAGCATTTAATAACAATAAATGACATGCAAATAAATAAAATGAATGTACCACCCAAAAAAGGATGGAATGATGATAATGATGAATGGTAGACAATCCCTTAAATATTTGAGTTATTTTGGATCTAGTGAAAAAGTGTAGACAAAAATTTCAATAAAAAGGTAATATTTGTATTTTAGTATGAGATCGAATTCTCTTTCTCAAGTCAAAGTGTATTTCTTATAAATGAATATCACATTCTCCTATCATTGTCTCTTTTTTTATTTATATGTGACATATTTTTAAGAAAACTTAATAGTACAATGCAAAAAATATTCACTAGAATACTTTTTTGATATCTTCTCTTGAAAACTAGCCGTCACAGTTAGTCCTATCAACCATACCATACCTTGGCCTTGGTAGCTCGATTACGGCTCTCGTTGACTCTTCGATCACTATTTTCGCAATTTCGATAAACAACAACTTGAGAACTATTTTCTTAGTACTATCTTGGCCCAAATATTCTTGTGTTAAATTTTAACTCATTCTAGTGAAACTTTAATAATACGCATTCAAAAATAAAAATAAAAATAAAATAAAAACCAAGTGTAATTAATCCGTGAAAAGTGGCGTTCGTGCATATGAGCTAGGCATAACAATCGTTATTAATAACAAAAGAACAGTATGCCATATAATGACAAAAACATTATATGTATCTCACCACTATAAAGTTATATTCTTGTCCACATGTGACCAAGTTGACAATTCCGGAGATCCAATAAACCACAGCACTCAGACTCCCCTTGCAGCTGTTTTGTAAATCTGCTTGTTTCAGTTTGTTAATGTACGTACTATACTATAAAGAAAGAAGAAGCAATAATACAATGAATGTACAGTACCCTTTTATTATAGATAACGCACTAAAGGACATTGAAATATCATCCAAGACCATGCATGAATCTAGCAAATATCTATAGCCAGCAATTTTCAAGAATTTCAACTCTTTCGTAAGCAACGCACCGTTTACACATGCTTCTTTTTCTATTTTTTACCACTCTCCATTTCATTTTTCATTTTTCCTTTTCTATTGGAATATTTTGATTTCTCCCTCCGTTTCATATTGAATAACCTATTTTCATTTTTAATCTGTTTTAAAATAAATTATATATTTTTAAATTCGATAATTATTTAACTTTAAATTCTTTATTTCACTCTTTTTTTGCGCTTAATAAGAAGCTTTTATAGCCACATAAATAGTATGACCCATAAATTTTTTACCCCTTAAATTTTTAAGATCACAAATTTTAAAATTTTTTTTTTTCTTAAATTCCGTGTCGAATCAAACTATATTTAATAATATGAAACAGAGGAAGCAGTATATACATCAAAATTAAACATGAGAGAGAATCAAAAGGGTCTTTTCCTCTTTTTCTCTTTTTTTATTTTGTTTTTTTCTCTATGTATGTGTTTTGTTTTGTTTTGGTAGGGTAAGGACCCCTACCCCCACCCCCCTCCCCTTCTTTTTTTCCTACGTTCTTTTTGTGTGTGTGTTTTGTTTTCTTTTGGTAGGTTAGAGCTTGTACCCGCGGGTTGCCGAGACCTCTTTATTTTTTAATTTACTCCACTGTTGAACAAAGTACAATCTAAGAGTACAGCCATCAGCCTATATAAATTCTTTGTGATGGGAGTGGGAGAATATGTATAGAGTATTTTACCTAAGGTGGTGAGAAAATAATAGTGAGGAATTGAAGAAGGAAAACAAAAGTGGTAGGCAGCATATTTCAGCAACATCAACGTCTTGATAAATTCTGCTAAAGATGATTGCAGTGACAAATACTTATGCATGGTACGTCTGCATGGAATTTAGAGGAAAACAAAACTTGCATTTACAACTTAATTTCACTTCTATAATCTCTTCCATTTTCCTTTTCCTCTTGAGGTTGTTGTGTATATATGGATGCTTTCGAATAATATATATACCGACATTCTTCTACATATATAGTTTATAATATCATTTTACTTGAAGTTTGCTGCCGAAGCTTAAGCAGAGCATTGGCAGGTTTAATTTTGTAATATGGTAAAAATTTGTATAAAAAACAAATCCTAGTTTCTTGAGTTAATTTCAACTCTAATCTGGAAACTATTAATTTTCTGTTGATTACTTCCACTATTGTGTTTCCTTTCTTTCTGATTTTTGACTTGTTTGATAATCCATAATAAAGGCCAATTACACATTGCATTTAATATATACATTCTGCTTTCCAAATGTGTAAAGTTAATCATGGCTTTCTTTCAATTTATCTTTGATCATATTAAGTATAGCAATTTAAAAAGTAATAATTTCCATGACATGAAAATTTGTCTTTGGGATCTCCTGCTTTCTGATTTTTAATGTAATTTTGAAACGAAGAGATTTTTATTAATTTATATTGCTACTGGATAAGCAGGTGATAATTTTTGAGATGTTGAATTATTCTTATTGATTAATTATTGGAAGGAACTCTTCTTTAATACAATTGATTCTCATATATGTGGCAAAATTTGGTAGCTTGAAGTATCTATTGTAAAATATTATTTATATTTGATCAAGGAAATTATTTTTTATTTATTTAAAATAAATCCTTTTATATGTTCAAAACTTTTAGTATATAACTCACGAGGGAAGAAATTGAATACAAAATATAATATCTTTGAAGACGCTTGATAGGCAATGGGAGAACAGAAAAAGACTATCGCACTTGAAAAATATAGAATATTAAGTTCTCCGTAAATGGGAAATCAATTCTTTAGAAACAATTTTTATATGTTAATTAAATGATAAATGCAATAACAAGTGAATCGCATTGTTGATTAGGGGAAGTTATTCTAGAGCAGTAAAAATTTATTTTCTTGTTATTTGATCTAATTCCTTTGTTAGAGTGAGCTAACTCAAACAAAGTTGTCCACGGGTTAAATTTCAGGCTGCAAACCGCCCCCATATATGTGTGTGAGAGAGTGTGCATAAAGACGTAGCTAGAATTTAAACTTTATAAATTTGGGATTATAATTCTTTTTAACGTGGCTCCGCCCCCGAGTGTGCATGGCTTTGTGTATGTTTTTTAGAATAAGTGTGGTTATAATGATGAAATCACATGATGATAAGGATGATTATCAACTGATCATTATTCGTCAGAAAATTATATTATATATATTAGTGAAAATTGAAATATTATATCTTAAAAATATATTATATGAATTAAATATTTTTTAATAAATATTTTATTTAATTTTTTAAATTTAAATATTTTTAAAATTTTTAGGTTTTCTACTGTGTATGAACCCGATGGAAGTGTTATTTTAACGTTTTACATATCTACTCTTGAGCACACGCAGTATTTTCAGGTGAAAGCATAAGAAGCATCTATTTTGGAATCAAGTGCCAGTCTTCACTGTCTCCAGCCCACTCGAGGGAATTCTTGTCTACAATGCTCCCAGTGGATATAGCTTGTTTGGTCGTGTTTTTTTTTTTTCCTGCCAAAAGTATTTAATTTTGGCCAAAAATATATTTTTCCTAAAGTTAAGTTATTTGGTCTAATTTTTAAAACTGAAAAAGAAAATACTTTGAGTAATAGCTGAATCAATTTTTGAGAAGCACAAATAAAAGTAACTTCTTCCCAAAAAATATTTTTTCGAAAATTATTTTTAAGAAAAATATATTTAAAAATAATGGTAAAATATTATTTCCTGCTTCAAATTAATTATTTTTAAATTAATTAATCAAACACAAACAGTTTCTCACCTAAAATATATTTTTGAAAAATATTTTTTAAAATAAATTAATTTTAAAATTATGACGAACTTGCATATATACTCAGTGAAGTTTCCAAATATTTTTGTTTTATTGTTAAAAAAACATTGTTAATGGTTTTAAGAACTTCTTTGCGCTGAAAATCAAACTAAGTCCTGTGATCGTGAGGAGTATTGTCTAGCATACACCTAATTTTAATGATTTTTTAGAAACTTCTGTTTACGGAGGCCGGATCTATTCTTTGGTAGAGGGTCATTGCTCCCACGGTAATTTCGTATATATATATATATATGTATTATTAAATGCCATATATATATTTTGATTGACATTGTAAACTCAACACCTATATAGATGTATTGGTTGATTTATCTTCGAATTTTTATTTGATAGTAGTGCTCGTCACTTTTAAATTTTGGGTTCACTTCTACTTTCCTATAATCTTTTTATCATTATTAGAAATGATGTAATTTCTTAAAACATTTTTTTCCCTTTTAATTTCATAGTTAATGAGATACGAATATAGTGTTCTATGAAATTTTGATGTATAAAGTGGGATCAGAATGAGTTCGACGCTTTAATAAGTAATTTATTTGATATAAAATATTCTGTGAGATGTGGTTTTTTTCTTTTTGAAATGTTTCTAGAAGTGTTTATTAGGCAGTGTTTAGTTGAAATTAAGTTTTCGAAATAAAAAAATACAATTTGATCTTCGCAAACACTCAAAAACTGCTCAAAATCCTATAAGAATGTGAGCCGACTGAATAGACACGTGGCTAACTAATGGCCGAAGTGAAAAAGCCATACGGTAAACCCGCGGAGTAGGAAATTAATCCACCTCTCTTCGATTTTCCAAGCCCCCTTCGTTGAAAATTGAAAATCAGGAAAAAGTAAAAATGGAGGAGAGGCTTAGCGATAGGGACAGAGAAGATCAGAGACGTATGAAAAGGCAGAGAGTTACGGCTAATTTTTCGAATCAATTTTCACTGCCCTTCGTAAGTGTTTTTCCCGCGTTTTTTTTGTGCTACGAATTCAGTTGAAATTTTCTATAATTTTAATAATTTTTTGTGTATTAAATTCTTTACTAATTATAGTGAGATTCATGTATATCTGCAATTTTATTTGTTGCTATTCGTATATCTTGAGATTAAATGCAAATCAAACGTACGATTTAACCATCATATCGAGAAGAAATCGAGCAGTCGTTTTAGCAACTTCGAATAGCTGATTTTTGTTTGTGTAACTACGATAATACTGAATTAGCGAGAAGAGTTCGACTTAATAATTTTTAAATAGTTAAAATTGCACTAAAATGTGAATTTCTAAAAATTGGCGTCAACAGCTGAAGAAATTAGAAATCCTGAGTAAGATCAAGGAGGAAAATGAATACCTTTTTTTCCCTGAGGAAATGAATGATTAATCTCTTGAAATATGAATAACGCATCTTGCTCCTTGAATAATCTGATGTTCTTGGCCTTTAATGGGTTATCCATTATCACCTTTGGGAGATTAATAAAACAGGACAAAAATGATTGTTGATATTATAATTTGGTGTTGACTAGATATAACTCAAGAGTCGACTAATTGCACCAAAAAGGGAGGAAAATGTGATTTCAGTGACTATCTGAATGGGTAAAAGCAGAAATTCATGCTAAATTATTTTAAATCAATTGTCAATGTAAAATTTTCTACTGAGAAAAATCGGGGAAAAATGACGGTTTTGTGATGAGATCTGAGGATATTTCATGCTTATTTCTAAAGATTAAGCTTGCACTCTATGGAGGAAATGATTAGTTATCAACATGAATTATGGACTAGCGATGGCTGAATCCTATATGTCATGTGGTGATAATGAATTAACAACAACAACAACGACCCAGTAAAATCCCACTAGTGGTGTCTGGGGAGGATAGTGTGTACGCAGACCTTACCCCTACCCCGCAGGGTAGAGATATAATGAATTAACTGGAAGTAAATAGAAACAATTAAGATAAACAAACTACAGGTGTTTGTTTATAGAAACATTAACAACCTATTCTGATGATGCATGGATATAATCTTTTAGGAGGTGGAAAGCATCGCAAGTTTGCCATGTTATCTGACTAACAAAGGTGATGATTGCAGCTATTTAGTGCAATAGGAAATCAAATCTACGTACAGTAGCCAATTTATTTAAAGAAATTCAGATGTATTCGCCTGAAAATTTATTCCTTGGTTTGCAATAATTTCATGTTAGTTTGAAGGAGGTTTGAAACAAGTGGATAATCCTGGAGAAACAACAGCTTGGATGTCTGAACATTAGCGAGGTCTACACTATATGATAGTAAGGGTTGGGCATCATATCTGAGCATTACCTGAGTCATGGAAGTTGAGTTTGAAGCCATGCTTCCCTGTTTGCTTATAATGGTAACTTCTCAACCCAAAACCAGAAAGAATAAAAGAATGATAATATTAATATGAGAGCGGTTGTTGTGCTGGCTATTTCTGCGCTATGTTTACAGATACTATTGTTGGAAGGTCACTTTGTTGTATATGGTTGTGGTTGTAAATCAGTATAATGTTCTTTGCACGTCTAATTGGTTTAAGGTCTTAACTAAACATTCTGTATCAATTTACCATCAAAACGTTACCTTCTGTGAGAGCACATGCTCCTATAAGCGCGTATAGCCATTTACCAACTGATGAATGTAGCTTGAGTTCTGAACTTGTGGTATGACCTATATTTGTCTTAAACTAGATTAGATGTGAATATTAAAACTCTTTCCCTATTTGGAAATTATTTGATTTTTCCAGTTGCTGGCTTCTAACAGAGGTATATCATTGGGTTTAGTGAAGATCTTGATGATACATCTTAATTTTGCTGGTGGTGCAAACATTATGGATCCTCAAATCATAAGTGGCCTTGAGGGAACCCTAATATGACAGGTAAAGTCTGTTCCAAATTTATTTTTCACAGTGACGCCTCCTAGCATGAAGAAATAAGAGCCCTTATTTTTCTTTTTCCAAAAAAAATAAAAAAAAGGAAAATTTTTTGAAGAAAGATGGGCCTCTCACCAGTGATGTTAGAACAAAGTATGTACGAAAGATGGCTACTGAATATAACCTTTGCATTTTAACAAGTGCAAACAGATTGTATGACGTGAAGTGTGAAGAGTGTAAAAGTGAGAATTCTTGTATCATCTGCTCTGCTGTCCATGGACTATTACTGTCATGGATTTATTTTTAGTTTGTCTATGTACTTTGCTTCCACAATATCTTCTCCAGAAATGAAGTCAAGGAAATCACTGAAGCCTCCTTCTTTGTAGGACAAGATATGTTTTTCATCGACAAGTGCTGGTGCAGGTCTAACTTTCTTGCCTAAAGCTAGACTAGAAGGCTGGCAATGGAAAGCCGCTTTTTCTCTGAGTTAACTGTTGCTCGGTGGAGAACACCTTTGTATCGACCATTGCTCAATACTTCCATGTGATCTCCCAGCTGAACAATGAGGGCTCCTTCTATGACTGGAACTGAATGCCACTTTCCATCATGATCCATGATTTGCAAGCCCTGATGATTTTGAATAATGATCGACAGCAAAGCATAATCCGTGTGTGGTGGCAAGCCTAGTGTAAGATCTGGCTCAGGACATGCTGGATAGCAATTAATGGCCATGACCTGGGAGCCTTCTGCAATGTCTTCATGTAAGTAACTAGGGTTTAGTCCTAAGCTCTCAAATATCACTCCCATGAGTTCTTCTTGCAACTTTTGTGCTGCGATAGTGTAATTTCCCATTTTCTCCCTGCATGATAAACTGCTTTAGGTACTTATAGTTATATTATTCTTGAACAGTGACAAAATATATCTATCAGAAATCATTTCAGACAAGGGTGCAAAACTTACTTGTAACATGTGGGATTTGATGGCCACAAATCAATCCAATTTGAGATTGGATTAGCATAGTGCTTGAGGAAGTCTCTCCAAAAGGATACTTTGTCTTTGACATCATTTAGGCTGGTATTATACCTTACGGGATCATGAACATTTGAAGACAAGAGATGCATTTTCTTTTCATTTGGTAAATCGAAGAACTCAGTCGCAGCTTCTAAGGCATCTTTCATGACTGACAATGGGATTCCATGGTTGACTACCTGCAGAGTCATTTATTGCATGCATGCTATTATTTTACGTCCAGGTTGAATTAGCGAAGCACGTCTTATTCTCTTTCCTGTTAAACCGCTATGTATCTAAAATCTAGGACATCTCTTTGAACTTATCAACTGAATATTAAAGGGAAGAGAGAAGGGGGAGGAGGAGATATCTCTAGAAACCAAATGCACCATGTGTGCTGCATGAAGTTTCTTTTTCTTAATTTCCAAATGCTTTCGTCTCTTTATGGGGAATCTGACAACATCTTTTATTTACGTGGTGTGTGTATATTGTTCTTCCTCGAATCATATCAGCATGAAGGAACTTTATATGTAACAAAATAGGATTAAAAGCAATATCATTTTAGTACATGATTGCAGGTGACATGACACGAGAGAAGTACCTGGAAGAAACCTAGTTCCTTGCAAGCCAGGTGTACTTCCTCGATTATCCGAGCCCGATGAAGAGGCTGTCGCAGAAAGGATAGATCTACAATTGGCAGGCATGTGTTAGACTGGGTTCCATCAGGGCGTAAGGATGGCGGAAGAATGTAACATTTGGGAACTTTGGTTAGACCCTCTTCAGTAAGTGTCATGACACTAGTAAATGAATCATTTGGTGAAGCTGAGCTCTTTTCCATTTTTCCTCCTTTTTTCCTTGTTTCAAATATGGCTTTACTCCTTTTTTATAAGCAGAAAATACGAAGATTTAATTATATATATATATATATATATATATATATATATATATATATATATATATATATATATATATATATAATATATTTAAAATCATTTATCCGGTTATGCAATGAATATGTGTAGTATGTAATGCTACCATGACTATAAGCGATGAAAAGAGTATGCAATGAATTATTATTGTATAATATTGTTATTTTTGAAGGCCGAGAAATGTCAGATGACGGTAATTGTTGGTTTCACAAGTTGATCCAGAATTCGGGGAAAAGAAGTCCAGAATGTAATTGAATGCAGGGATTGTGTTAGATTCAGGTGGCTGTAGCCCACGCGCCATGAGGGAGAATAGTTATTCAAATATTTGAACGTGGGGTACGTATGGTTGCCATTTGCTTTTGTTGAGGATGTAAGCAGTAAGCGCTGTCTGCAGTTTGAACTCCTTCAATTCGTTGCATTGCGAGTCAGGTTGCATTGCGAGTCAGTTTGAACTCCGCAAATACGGTTAAGGGTCAAATATATCATTGTACTATTAAAAATAGGTCATATTTATCCTCCGTTTGAATTCTTATCAAAGATGTCCCCACCGTTATACATTAGGGCTATATATATCCCTCAGCCGTTAAAACACTCTCCCATATATTTAAATTACGGTTAAGGGTCGAATATATCCTTATACTATTAAAAATAGATCATATTTATCCTCCATTTAAATTTTTTATCAAATATGTCCCCACCGTTATATTTTTATCAAAATACCCTCCCATATATTTTTTGTAGCACGTGGCGTCTTATGATTGGACTAGACGACCCGCCCCACTCCTTTAATTAAACCCGCCCGACCCAATGAAATTTAGTTTTCTTCTCCGTTCAATTCCTTCAATATGCTTATGCTTCTGCAAAATGCATGCTTCTTTGCTATTTGATGAAAAAGTTTTTTGAGTGTGCCTTAAAAAATAGGGAGTGATAACAATCCTGTGCCATAAATATGAGATGGACCGAAAAAAAAGAAGAAATTGAGTATGTTATTTACTAAATGGGTAGTTTTTGTGTCTGGTTCATTGCATAACTTATGTAGTACAACACCATATTGATTTCTAAACTATTATCCATTTGAATGCTTATCGGATACTAGTACTACTATTGCTATTCTATTTTTTTCCTTTATAATTCATGTACTTGCAGCTATACGATATGCGGGAAATTTAGTTAGTGTAGAAGCCAAAAATTTAACAGACCGCAACTCTACATGAAGATGCCAATTTGGAAAAAGAATAGTACAAAATAAAAGAAAGCTAGCACAGAAATATAGTTTCACAATTCCATCTGCAGCTTCATGGGTTGGGAGTGAGATTCACCAGATATCATTAGAAGAATAATAATTATGTTTTCAATATAGAAAGAGTACTCTTATGGCGTTAAAGAGTGACCGCGCAACATTCAAGAGTGGACATTTTATTCATTGATGCATGTATCTAATATCCAACAATTAGCATACATTTTCGTCTTATCCGATTTTGAGGGTCATTTTCATGAGCCAATTTATATAGCTATAATTTTATATAAAAATAGAGTTTTAGCCTTTGTATTATTGGGCACATGCTAACATGGGCCATCACTACCTAGTATTGAAGGGATTGAACGGAGAAGAAGATTAAATTTCATTGGGTCGGGGCGGATTTAATTAAAGGAGTGGAGCGGGTCGTCTAGTCCAATCATAAGATGCCACGTGCTACTAAAAATATATGGGAGGGTGTTTTGATAAAAATATAACGGTGGGGACATATTTGATAAAAAATTCAAACGGAGGATAAATATGGCCTATTTTTAATAGTATAAGGATATATTTGACCCTTAACTGTAATTTAAATATATGGGAGAGTGTTTTAACGGCTGAGGGATATATATGGCCCTAATGTATAACGGTGGGGACATATTTGATAAAGAATTCAAATGGAGGATAAATATGGCATATTTTTAATAATACAAGGATATATTTGACCTTTAACCATTACATTTGCTTCGCTATGTTAGTTTACTAAATTTATAAATCAAATTAACCAAATATAGAAATTCGTTTCCTTTTTTTCTTTTTTTGACAATCATCTTTCTTCTTGTATTCGAATATCTTTTGGACTAGTCTTTTACATGGAGGTATAATAAAGGGAACTTTTCGTAGATATACTTTAATAGGACTAGGGATGTATAAAAGAAATTGATAAAATGTAACAAATCGATAATCCGAATCAAATCAGAATTCTTTTTTGATTATGGTTTGGTTTGTATTATTTGGTGTTGGGAAAAAATCCGATTATAATTAGTTTGGTTTGGTTTAGTTTTAACTTAAGAAAATCAAATTGAAACTAAACCAACCCGAAATTATGTTTATACAGTTTTAAAAATATTTTGTATATATAAATATTTTTTGTAATATAACTTATAAATATATTTTAATTTTTTACAATATTATTATTAAATATAATATTTCAAGTTTGGATTTAATATTTTTGAATGGCCCAATAAATTTTATAGCCCAAAATGATGGTAATTCAAATAAACTTCAAATCAATACTTATCGTGGCCCTAGATTTCCCTTCGTGAACCGTTGTGATGGCATCTAGTCTCTACGACTAGGTAAGCCTAACATTTTGCGCAAAAAGAAACGAAACAAAATAAACTATCAATTAATAGGTAAACTTAAACAAGGAAATGTGATGTCGCTTGGTATATACAATAATTACTTCTGAATAGTACATAAACTCTCCCAAAACCCGGAATGTCATAAGTCACAAGCTAAAGAAAGACACAATACTCACATACTATAGAGTCTAATAGAAGAAGAAATACAAGAAGACTTTAACTTAAGGAAGAGTAGATAGGGACTCCTAGTCTACGGACGCAACAGATATATCGCCTCACTGGTAACGCAATTGATGTGAGATACCTGGATCTACACACGAAAAATATGTGCAGGAAAGGGCATGAGTGTATCATAGTGGTACCTAGTAAGTTCCAAGCCTAACCTCGGTCGAATAGTGATGAGATTAGGTTAGAGCCCTACTGGTATATGTATAACAAAATAATATAGAATGAAATATTGCAGTAAAATTAAATACTTAAATTTAATGAAAATAAAATCACAGAAAAACAACACCTCAGTACAAAGAGATAACAACAGGAGATCTCCCCTGACACCGTCCCGTAGTTCCAAACATAAATGTGTAAAGGAATCTCCAGGGATATCGTCCCTTAGCCTAAACGTAAATGTGTAGGGGGATCTCCCGGAATACCGTTCCATAGTCCCAAAATAAATATACAGTACAGGGGGATATCCCGGAATACTGTCTCGTAGTCTCAAACATAAATATATAGGGGGATCTCAGGGGATACCGTCCCATAGTCTCAAACGTAAATGTGCAGGGCGATCTCCTGGAATACCGTTCCATAGTCCCAAAAAATATACAGTACATAGGGATCTCACGGGATACCATCCCGAAGTCCCAAACGTAATCGTGCAGGGGATCTCCCGGAATATCGTTTCATAGTCTCAAAGTAAATATGCAACTCAATCAACATAAACAACAATTTTAACCAGGAATTCTGCGGTTTAGACTAAGTTCATATAAAAAGGACAGGTAATTTTCACAAAGCATACTGCACAGAGTTCATATAAGAAGCTAACGCAGATAAAACAGTTAAGGCGTGTAGGCATGCTCTTCTAAGCTAAACAATATAGTTACATATACGAGTATTGTTCAATTAAAGAAAAACAGATATTTGCTTAATGAAAATGGAATTTTTGACAAATAGCCTATGTACGCACTCGTCGCCTCATATACACGATGCTCATATATAAAAAAAATATCAAATCCTACAGATAGTTTCCCCACACAAGATTAGGCAAGCCGCTTACGTCGAACCAAGCTCAAATCATGCTCTTACCACGGGTGTCTAATTTCGAGTGGCCCAAATCTAATTAAATAATTACATAATGTAAATATAGCGACAAGCAACTAACTTAGCCAATGAAATCAAAGCTAAGGCAAAAAAATAGAAAAACGCCCAAGAATCCTCCCCGGACCCACGTCACAGAATCGGGTAAAAGTCATAAATTATGAACACTCATTCACTCACGAGTTCAGTCGTACAAAAATCATCCAAAACAAATGCCTAAATCCCACTCAAAACTGAGATTCTTGGTTGGGGAACTTTTTCCCCTTTTTCTTAACTTCCTCACAGAATTCCCCTAATTAGATGAAGAATACAAAAATAGATTAATGTAATATGATCAAAATCGGGTTAGGATTAGTTACCCAATAGCACTTCTTCAAATTCCCTCGAAATATCGCCTTCCACCGAGCTCCAAAACCGAATTTTGTGATATCCTCAAAAATCCCCTTTTTTGTCCTAGCGATTTCCGCTTTAACGAGGGGTCCATCCCGAATGCAGACTAGACTTAAGTCCTCAAGAATCGCTTCTGCGGTCAAGGGCCGCTTCTGCGCATCCGTTGTGCGTCCTTTCTTTGCTCCTACGAGTCCGCTTCCGAGAGACTCTTACCGCTTTTGCAGTCCTAGTTGGGCAAGCCTAAAATCGTATTTGCGGCTTGTGGCCACTTCTACGGCGTCGCACCTGCTGCCCAAAGTGCGTAGGTGCAATTACACCCGGTGCAACAACTTCAACCATTTGTATAAGTCTCAATCTAATCCGTTAAGCACCCAAAACTCACCCGAGGCCCCTAGGACCTCAACAAAATATACCAACAAATTCTAATATAAAATATGAACTTAGTCGAGCCCTCAAATCACCTCAAACAACGCAAAATCATGAATCACCCTCCAACTCAAACGTAAAGAACTTAGAACTTCAAAGTTTGACAACCGATGCCGAAACCAACCAAACCACGTCCGAGTAACTCCAAATTTTGCACACAAGGCTTATTTAATACTACAGACCTATTCTAAATTCCGAAATTGGATTTCGACATCGATATCAAAACTTTCATTGCCGGCCCAAAACTAAAAAAATTCGCCATTCGCCATTTAAAGACTAAATAAGCTACAGACCTCCAAAACACAATCCGAACACGCCCCTTAGCCCAAAATTACCCAACGGAGCTATCGAATTTGACGAAACTCATTTTCGGAGCCATCTTCGCACTGTTCCCACTATGGTCTAAATTTTTAAGACTTATGCTCTCATTTAGGAACTAACTATCCCAAAACTCTTCGAAACTCAAAACGAATCATCCCGGCAAGTCACAATAGCAGAAAATAATATGGGGAAAGCAATTAATAGGGGATCATGGCGTTAATTCTCAAAACGTCCGACCGGGTCGTTATATCCTAGCCCTCTTAAAACATTCATTCGTCCTCGAACGAGCATAGAGACATTCATGAAGTGGTGAAAAGATGAGGATAACGGCTACACATATCCTGCTCGGTCTCCCAAGATGCCTCCTTGACTGGCTGACCCCGCCAGTGAACCTTCACTGCTGCAATGTTCTTTGACCTCAGCTTTCAAACCTGCCTATCCAATATAGCCCACTGGATCCTCAACACAAGATAGATCCTTGTCCAAATGGACTGAGCTAAAATCTAGTACATAAGATGGATCACCATGATACCTCCGAAGCATCCAATCATAAAATACTGAATGAACTCCTGCCAAGATGGGAGGTAAGGTAAGCTCATAAGCAACCTCCCCAACATGCTGCAACACCTTAAAGGGACCAATAAACCTTGCACTCAACTTGCTCCTCTTTCTGAATCTCACAATGCCCTTCAGAGGAGAAACCCAAAGCAAGACCCACTTTCCAACCATAAATGAAACAATACAAACCTTTCGGTCCGCATAACTCTTCTGTCTGGACTGGGAGATGCGAAGTCTATCTTGAATCACCTTAACCTTATCCAAATCTTCCTGAACCAAGTTTGTTCCCAATAATCTAGCCTCACTGGATCAAACCAACCCACTAGAGACTGACACCTTGTACCATACAGAACCTCATACGGTGTCATCTGAATGCAGGACTGATAACTATTATTGTTGGCAAACTCCACAAGTGGCAAGAACTGATCCTAAGAACCTCCAAACTCCATCACACTCACACAAACCATATCATCCCGAATTTGAATAGTGTGCTCGAACTGTCCGTCCGTCTAGGGATGAAATGTTGTGATCAACTCCACCCGAGTACCCAACTCATGCTATACGACTCTCCAAAACCGTGATGTGAACTACGTGCCCCGATCAGAGATGATAGATACTGGCACTCCATAAAGTTTGACAATCTCACGTATATAAACTCAAGCAAGCTGCTCGAAGGAATAGGTAGTTATCACATGAAGGAAATGAGCTGACTTGGTCAGCCTATCTACAATCACCCAAACTGCATCAAACTTCCGCTGAGCCGTGGGATTCTAACAACAAAATCCATAGTGATCTGCTCCCATTTCCACTCTGAAATCTCTAACTTCTGAAGTAATCCACCCAGTCGCTGATGCTCGTACTTCACATGCTGGAAATTGAGACACCGAGCAACATATTCCACTATGTCCGTCTTTATTCTAGGCCACCAATAAGCTGTCTCAAGTCCTAA
Source organism: Nicotiana benthamiana (assembly GCA_034376525.1). Lineage (NCBI taxonomy): Eukaryota > Viridiplantae > Streptophyta > Magnoliopsida > Solanales > Solanaceae > Nicotiana > Nicotiana benthamiana. The sequence goes on along the minus strand of CM067336.1, from coordinate 32,997,920 downwards.
TACATCTTCGAGGAACCCGGATGAATAGAGTACCACGAGCTGTCAGCCTCCTGAAGATTCAACTCACGCAAACCATCAACATTAGGCATACATAGACTGCCCTGCATCCTCAATGCACAGTCATCCTCGATAGTGAACTCCTTAGTATCACCGTCCTAGATAATGTCCTTAAGGACAAGCAGATGGGGGTCATCATACTGACTCCCCATGATACGATCATAAAGAGAAGAGTGAGAAACCGCACAAGCCTAGGCTCAAAAATATCCAATCTCACAAATTGGTTGTCTAAGGCCTGAACATCCAATGCCATAGGCCTCTCTACTGCTGGTAAATAAGCCAAACTCCCCAAACTGTCTGCCCGGTGACTCAAAGCATCGGCCACCACATTGGCCTTCCCCTGGTTGTATAAAATAGTGATGTCATAATCCTTAAGCAGCCCTAACCACCTCCTCTAACGCAAATTAAGATCCTTCTGCTTGAAAAGATGCTGCATACTCTGATGATCAGTATAGATTTCATAAGGGACACCATACAAATAGTGCCTCCAAATCTTGAAGGCATGAACATTAGCATCTAACTCAAGATCGTGGACATGATAGTTCTTTTCATGCACCTTCAGCTGTCTGAACACATATGCAATCACCCTATGGTTGTGTATTAACATAGCACCGAGGCTAACTCGACGCATCATAATAGAATGTATAAGACCCCGAACGTGTAGGCAATATCAATACTGGGGCTATAGTCAAAGATGCTTGAGATTTTGAGAGCTCTCCTCACACTCCTTCGTCCACCTAAACGGAGCACCCTTCGCGGTCGCGCTGGTCATAGGTGTTGCAATCGATGTGAATACCTCAACAAATCGACGATAATAACCCGCCAAACCAAGAAAACTCCGGATCTCTGTAGCTGAGGACGGTCTGGGCCAACTCTGCACTGCTTCCACCTTCTTCTGATCCACCTTAATCCCTTCACTTGACACTACATGACCTAAAAATGCCACGGAATCCAACCATATTTTGAGAAATTTGCATATCTTTCAAGGTCTGAAGCACTGTCATCAGGTGTTTCTCATGATCTTTCCGACTCGGGGAGTACACCATAATGTCATCAATAAAGACAATGAGGAACAAGTCAAGATATGACCGGAATAAACTGTGCATCAAATGCATAAATGCTGCTGGGGCGTTGGTCAACCTGAAAGACATAACAAGCACTCGTAATGACCACACCAAGTTCAAAAAGCAATCTTCGGGATATCTAACTCTCGAATCTTGGAAAACACTCAAGCCCCTTGTAGCTGATCAAATAGGTCATCAATACGAGGCAAATGATGCCGGTTCTTTACTATAACTTTATTTAACTAGCGATAATAAATGCACATACACATAGAACTATCTTTTTTCTTCACAAATAAGACAGGAGCACCCTAAGGTGACACACTAGGCCGAATTAAGCCCTTACCAAACAATTCCTGTAACTTTTCCTTCAACTCCTTCAACTGAGGAGGGGCCATATGATAAGGAGGAATAGATATGGGATGAGTGCCTGACAACAAATCAATGCCAAAATCAATATCTCTGTCGGGCGGCTTTCCCGGAAATCAGATAGAAACACATCAGGGAAATCCCTCACTACTAGGACTGAATCAATTGTAGGGGTATCAATACTTGCATCTCTCACATAAGCTAGATATATGTCACACCCCTTCTCGTCCATTCATTAAGCTTTAAGAAATGAAATATCTTTACTGGGAGTGTAATCTAAAGTAACCCTCTACTCTAATCGCGATAAATCTGGCATAACCAACGTCACAGTCTTGATTGACAATCAAGAATAGCATAATGGGTCGACAACTAGACCATGCCCAAGATAAGATCAAAATCTACCATGCTGAGCAATAATAAATTGGCTCTAGTCTTAAAACCACTAATAGAAATCAAACACAATCGATAAACGCTATCCAATACAAGAGAATCTCCCACAAGAGTAGACATAGAAACATGGGAACTCAAAGAATCCCAGATACGCCCAAATACGGGGCAAAATAAAATGACAAATAGGAATAAGTGGAGCATGGGTTGAATAGAATCGATACACCTCGATGGCAGACCAGAATAATACTTGTAATGACAGAGTCAGAAGCAACAACCTTTGTATGAGTAGGAAGGGCATAGTATCTGGCTTAACCTCCCCCTCTAGGGCGACCATTACCTCCCTGTCACGACCTAATTTTCCCTACGTTGGGTTTCATGATGGCAACTAGTCTTGAGGACTAGGTAAACCTACTAAAATGCGGAATAACAATAATAACTAATAACAACTAGAATTTTCCTGAGATGAATCCCTTATACAATGAGCAACTTTCCAAAATCAGGTAGTATAAGTCACAAGCCTATCTAAGAGTAACTACACAAAATAATACATCACCGCCCTGAAACACAGGATCCAATGGAAATAAATACAAATAAAGGTGACTCCGAGACCAGCGAATGTTGTAACAGGTTTACCTTGAGTCTCCACCGCGACGACCTACACAACTAGTACCAATTCACTTGGATCTGTACACAAAAATGTATAGAAGTGTAGTATGAGCACACCATGGCGGTGCTCAATAAGCATACAGACTAACCTCGGTGGTGTAGTGACGAGAAACAGTCAGGACACCTACTGGTCAAATGAATTGAACATGATATAGTAATAAAACACCAAGATAAAGATAATGAAGTGATATCAACCGCGGAGAAAAAATCTAAGTACAAAAAGTATAATCAATAAAGGGAGAGCACAAATAGTAACAAACAGAAACCAAGTAAATCAGATAACCCAATCAATTCAACACTAACGTAATAGAGAGACGGAGACAAGTAAGAATGTATCCAATTAAAGAAAATAATGTGAACTCAATCGATCACATCATGTTTAATACACCATTGCGACCATTTCAATCCTCGATTTCACATATCGTAAACTCATCTTTCGAACTTTCAACAAATATGGCAACTTGTGCCACATATCTTCGATCTCACTCTTAACAACAAATTCCACATGATATACAGTACAAAATTCCCTTACTAATGCACTTGAGATGTTCGAGAAGTCCTATTTACATAATATAAATTAAATTTCAATTTCTAAATAAGTTTGGAAAAATCAGCGAGAAAAGATGAAGTTCTTTTTAGAAATCATTTGAGTAAGAAAGTAACCCTTTAAATTTAGAATACAATATCGGAAAAATTATTACCTTCAGTAGGAGAGTTGATAACTTAAAAATTAGTAATAATTCTTTTTTAAGAAAAAAAAATACAACCTCAGACGGTTTAAAGGGATATAATGGAGTAACTAATTGAATTAAGGATGTAACTAATTTATTGAAGTTTGAAATATTGGAACATATAAATGCATAAATATAAATACGACGAGGTATTGAAAACATTGTGGGTTCTAACACGAAGGATCACAACAATAAAGGAATTAGACTGTTTAAACATTTGAATTGATAACAACAAATAAACACAACAACAGAAAGTGCACAGCATCACCTTTCGTGCCTTTACTCACGTCCTTACCATAAAAATCAAAATTCACTTTTATTCTTTCTTGTTGCGGCGTGCAAGCCGATCCCAACCATATATTTGTTGCGGCTTGCAACCCGATCCATTATATTTAATATTGTTGCGGCGTGCTACCCGATCCATATGATATAATGATGTTGCGGCGTGCAACCCGATCCATTTAATATTGTTGAGGCATGAAACTCGATCCCTTTAGTATTATGATGTTGCGGCGTGCAACTTGATCCATTTAATATTGTTGCGGTGTGCAACCTGATCCATTTAATATTATGATGTTGCGGCATGCAACCCGATCCCTTTAATATTATGATGTTGCAGCATGGAACCGGATCCACTTAATATTGTTGCAGCATGCTACCCGATCCCTTTAATATTATGATGTTGTGGCGTGCAACCTAATCCATTTAATATTGTTGCACGTGCAACCCGATCCCTTTAATATTTTTACCAACACTAATCACGAAAGAATCCCGGCAAGGGAACAATAAGGAAGCAACCATATCCCGGTAAGGGAATCAACAGTAGGGATTAAATATGTCCGTGCTAGGGAATCAACTATAACCAAACTTGCACCGACAATTAACTTCACAATGAAATCTCAACTAAACAACAAGACATAACAAACACGTGATAACTACACCAGTAATCACAACAATTGGACATGTAACCTATTTGTACAAAGTCATAGAGAAACTCACAATCAAGAGTATCAAGACAATAAGTAAGACAATTAAGGGTCAATGAAACACGTAGGAATTCAACGAAAGCTAGCAATATCGTATGGAGCATATAGAAACAACTTAAGCTATTATTAAACTCAATCATAACAGAATACTCCCCACATTTTTAACATAAGGACCTAAGAATCCTAGAGCATATTTTCCACAAATAAGTCCGAGCACACACACTCGTCACCTCGCATGCACGGACTATTAGCATAAAAGACTCAATTCCTAAGTGGCAGTCCCCCCACAAGGTTAGGCAAGATACTTACCTCAAAGCTAACAAAATGATACTCTAAAATGAACTTCTCAGGTGAAAAGACATCCGGATGGCTCAAATATAATCAAATTAACCTCAAAGCACAAATAAAATACATAAGAAACTATTCTGGATCATAAGTTTCAATCTTCACAAAATTATTAAAATCGACCCAAAATTTGACCCCAGGCCCGTACCTCAGAACCCGTCTAATTTTACAAAAATCTAATCACCCATTCCAAAATGAGTTCAACCGTACAAAATTTATCCAATTTCGATACTATCTGGTCCCTCAAATCATGATTTTCATTTTAGGAACTTTCTTCAGAAACCAACACTTTACTCAACCCAAATCACAAAATAAATGATAAAAATAAAGACAAATTCATGGAATATAATCATTTTTAGGTGAAGACACTTACCAATCGTTTTGCTTGAAAAACCCACAAGAAATCTCCAAAACTCGAGCTCTAGAACTCCCAAAATGTAAAAAATGGCCTAACCCTCGATTTGGAAAACTTATATTCTACCGAGATATTAAAGCATCACGAACATGGAGGAAGTATCGCATTTGCAAAAAAGAAAAATGAAGGCTGCCCAGATGCGCTTTGCAAACGCGACAGCATGCACGTGAATGCGAATAAGGAAAATATTACGGCCCTGAACTTGCTCTTCGCGAACGTGTGAACTAGTACACGAAAGCGAAGAGTGGAATTCCGTAGCTACGCGAACGTGATGCGGGATAAAGTAGAGCGTCACGAACGCGAGGAGTGTTACGCGAACGCGAAGATGAATTTCCAGGTGGTCAGCAACAAAGCTTCGCGAAATCGAAAGGCTGTTCGCCAATCCGAAAGAGGATACCAGATGCAGAAAATAGCAGTTCGAAAACTAGGGAAAAATTACCCGGAACACACTTGAGGCCCCGATAAACCGTCCAAACACACAAACAAGTTATATAACCTTACATGGACCCGCTCGAGGTCTCAAATCACATCAAACAACTCTGAAACATCAAAATACACTAAGAATTAATATTAGGAACTAACAAACCTTCTAACGTCCAAAACTCGTGCCGAAATCTATCAATTCGACCCGGAATGACGCCAAATTTTGCAGACAATTCCAAAATGAAATGACGGAGCGGTTCCAACTCTTGGAATCACATTTCAACCTCAATATTACAAAAGTCAGCTATGGGTCAAACTTCTCCATTTTTCAAACTTCAACATTTTTCCAACTTTGGCTGAAATACCGCAGATTATCCTATGGACCTCCAAATCTGAATCCGGAAGCACGCCTAAGTCCAGAATCACCATACGTAGTTGTTGCGATCACCAATGACCCATTTCAGGGCTGTTTACTCAAAATTCCAATTTCGGTCAAACTTTCATTGTTTAAACTTCTAAAACTAGGTTTCTTCTTCCAGTTCAACTCTGATTCATCCGGAAACTTAATCCAGACATGCACACAAATCAATATACATAATGCAAAGCTTCTTGAGACCTTAAACTACAAAATTGGGTGCAATTACTCAAAATGAACAGTCATATCATTACACTCCCCGACCTCTACCTTTAGCTAGATGAGCAGGTGGAGTGGAGGCTGGTACTGTAATTATAGCCCGGGAACCTTGTGGAGCATGCTGTGGCTGAAAAGGATGTGGAGGTTCACCCCTACTAAGACTGGGACAATCCTTCACCATATGGCGAGTGTCGCTGGGGCGTGGTGGTTGTGACTGGCTCGGGTTAGGTCTGCTAGACTGACCACTGAAAGCACCATGTGCAGGAGGCATACTAGATACTAGAGATGCATAATAAGGCTTCTAAGGTCTAGGAGGAGCTAGAATACCACTGGCGTCTAGAAGAGCTAAACGAACGGGGCGACTCACATAGCCCCTACCATGAAAAACTGTAGCTAGGGCACGGGCAACAAAATAATTGCTTGACTCTCGATATCTCTTGGCATCTCCCTCCTCCCTATCTCGAGCAAGCATTCCCTCTACTTTTCTAGCAATACTCACAACCTGCTGATACGCGATATCCATCTCTAACTCCTGAGCCATGCTAGTCATGATGTTGGGAATGAGCCCCTCAATAAATCGACAAACCTTATCTCAGTATATAAACCAAGGCCGGTGCATGCCTAGACAAGTCAATGAATTGGACAGCATACTCTGAAACAGTCATAGTACCCTGGCACAAGTGCTCAAACTCCGCGCCCCATGCTCTCTGAGGCTCCTAAGAAAATACTCCCTCAAAAACATATCAAAGAACTGAGTCCATGTAAGGGAATCTGCCTTAGCCAGATTGTCCAACTCAAAAGTATGGCACTACTTATAGGCTGCCCCTCGAAGCTGGAAGGTAGTGAAAGAAACCCCACTCAACTCTGCTATGCCCATAGTATGGAGGATATGGTGACTGTCCTCCTGAAATCTTTGAGCATCCTATAATGCTAGACTACTGAATGTAGGAGGGTCATACTTCTTATAGCTCTCAAGCCTCCATTGCCCCTTCTGTGAAATGGCTGCCTTACCCTTGGGCTGAGCTGGGGCTACAGGCGGTATCAATATAACCTTTGGGATCTGATCAACCTGAACCCGCTACTCTAAGGTGCGGGTGGAAGGTAGTCTGTGCTCCTACCTAGACCTGAGAAGTGGCTGGAGCAAGAGGAGTCAACCCTGCTTGAGCTAGAGTGTTGTACATGCTCATGAACTATGCAAGGGTCTCCCGGGGAGCTGCAGTAGTAGTAGCAGGTCTATCAGGTGCCTGTGCTCCGACTGGAGCTATTGGTGGCTCCTCTGTAGCAGCTCGCCAGGGCGCTCTGGATGCACCAGGTGCGCAACCTCGGCCTCTACCCTGACCCTAGATTCTGGCGGCTCTAGCAGGGGATGCGGGTTCCTGGTCATCTCTGGTAGCACGTGTCGTCACTATCTGTGAGAGAATAAAAGACAGAAGTCTATATTTTTGAATTCAATAATTTTGCACTGTCCAGAAGACTCTCTCTCCTCCCCTCCTCTCCAACGTTCGACTCCTCCAAGCCCTCCCCAGCCCCCCTCTCCCCCTCCCCCCTCCGGCGACCCCTCCCTCTGGTGACCCCCCTCCCCCTCCGGCGACCCTTCTCCGACGATCCCCTAAGTAAGTTCTCTCTCTTCTTTCTTTCTCCTCTCTCTCTACTCTATCTTCACTGCCCAGCCCCTCTCCCCTACCCCCTGCAAACCCTAACTCCGGTGCCCCCCTTCTCCGGCGATCCCCAGTAAGGCAACCCCCCTTTCCCGAGCTAGGCAGCCCCTTTTTTTTTGTGTGTGATTTTCAGGTACAATCCGCGGCAGACAAGGAGAGATTACGGCATTTGGACGCGAAGAGCAAAGCAACACCGGACAAAGTGTGCAAGAGCTAGCGGTAGTTGATATCGGGTGAATCAAAGTATACTTCCAGGTTTTTCCATCGGGAGTTGGTACCTCCTGACCTCCTTTTTTACTCCATACACCCTTTTACGTTTTCTATCTAAGCACCCTGTGTGTGGTTTACTTCGTCGATTCCTATCTTACATCATTTTGCATATTCCGCTGTAGTACGTGGGTGCATCACTGTTTTCCGTAATCGGTTGGGAATAGTGGTCGTGACGGGGGATGGTAGAGTAAGGTCATGTCCTCGGGGGTAGGGGGTAGGGGCAGGGGCGAGCAGGGGGTTGGGAGCTGTTATGCGGGTAGGGCCGAAGGCAAGGGTGGGAAGAAGGTAGCGCACACTCATAAATTAAGGATCGGGTCGTGGAACGTAGGCACTCTGACGGGTAAATCCATTGAGTTGGCGAAGGTTCTTCAGAAGAGGAGGGTTAACATAGCATGTGTCCAGGAGACTAGGTGGAAAGGGTTGAAGGCGAGGAATGTAGACGGGTATAAGCTGTGGTATTCTGGGGTCGTGAGAGGTAAGAATGGAGCGGGCATCTTGGTTGATAGGGATCTAAGGGAGTCCGTGGTCGAGGTTGGGCGAGTGCATGATAGGTTAATGTCTATTAAGTTGGTTATTGGGGGTTGCGTCCTCAACGTCATCAGCGCTTACGCGCCGCAAGCGGGCTTAGACGATGAGGTTAAGAGGCGCTTTTGGGAGGACTTGGATGATCTGGTGAGTAGTATTCCTTAATCTGAGAAGTTAGTTATTTGAGGGGACTTTAATGGTCATATTGGGTCTGATGCTGGTGGTTATGGTGAGGTGCACGGTGGATTCGGCCTTGGGGTTAGGAACGGAGGAGGCACGTCATTGCTTTATTTCGCCAGGGCTTCCGAGCTTTTGATTGCGAACTCGACATTTCAGAAGAGGGAGGAGCATTTGGTCACTTTCAAGAGTTCGGCGGGGAGGACTCAGATTGATTATCTCCTCCTCAGAAGGAGCGATAGGGGTATGTGCAAGGGCTGCAAGGTTATCCCGGGAGAGTCCCTTTCGATTTTCCATAGACTCCTAGTGATGGATGTCGGACTCTGGGTGAAGCGGAAGAGGGGGGGGGGGTGCTCGGGGACAACCGCAGATTAGATGGGGTGTTTTGACTAAGGAGAAAGCACATGAGTTGGAGAGAAGGTTAGCTGAGGGCGGAGCTTGGAGAAGTTCTGGGGAAGCGGATGCTATGTGGTTAGAGACGGCGAACTTGGTTAGGGAGGTAGCACGGGACGTGCTCGGGGTAGACAAGGGCTATTCATGCAGACATCAGGATGACTGGTGGTGGAACTAGGTAGTCCAAGGAAAAGTGGAGGTGAAGAAGGCGGTATTTGCTAAGATAGCAGGGAGCACGAGCGAGGAAAAACAGAGAGCGAACAGGGAGATCTACAAGGCGGCGCAGAAAGAAGCAAAGATGGCGGTTATGGAAGCCAAAAACGCGGCGTTTGGTCGCATGTACGAGGAATTAGGGGAGAAAGGCGGGGACATGAAGTTATTCCGCTTAGCTAAAGGAAGGGAAAGGAAGGCGCGTGATTTTGACCAAATTAGGTGCATCAAGGGCGAGGATGGTAGAGTTCTTATAGGGGAGTCTCAAATCAAGAAGAAGTGGTAGGCGTACTTCCGAGACTTACTTAATGAGGAGGGGGATCGAAACATAGAGCTAGGGGAGTTGGGGCATTCAGAGCAACATAGAAACCTTGGGTACTGCAGGCGCATAGGGCAGAGGAGGTCATGAGAGCTTTGCGTAGGATGAGTAGGGGTCGAGCGACCAGGCCTGACGAGATCCCGGTGGAATTCTGGAAATGTATGGGTAGGCCAGGAGTGAAGTGGCTCTGCAGGTTGTTCAATGCGATCTTCAGGACCAAAAGGATGCCGGAGGAGTGGAGGTGGAGTACAGTGGTGCCCTTGTAGAAGAACAAAGGTGACATCTAGTGCTGCAACAACTATAGGGGTATCAAATTAATAAGTCACACCATGAAGGTTTGAGACCAGTGATCGAGGCGAGGGTAAGGGATATGGCATCTATATCTGTGAACCAGTTCGGTTTCATGCAGTGTCGCTCCACTACAGAAGCTATCCACCTTGTCAGGAGGCTGGTGGAGCAGTTCAGGGATAAGAAGAAGGACCTGCACATGGTGCTTATCGACTTGGAGAAAGCGTATGACAAGGTCCAGAGGGAGGTGCTATGGAAGTGCTTGGAGGCGAAGAGCGTGCCAGAAGCCTACATCAGAGTAATGAAGGACATGTACGATGGAGCTAAGACTAGGGTTAGGACGGTGGGTGGAGACTCAGACCATTTTCCAGTGGTTATGGGGCTCCATCAAGGATCGGCGCTTATCCCACTCTTGTTTGCCTTGGTGATGGATTCTCTAACCCGTCATATTCAAGGAAATGTGCCTTGGTGTATGCTATTTGCTGATGACATAGTTTTGATAGACGAGACGAGGGTCGGTGTTAATGAGAGGTTAGAGGTATGGAGACAGAATCTCGAGTCTAAAGGTTTCAAAATAAGCAGATCTAAGACAGAATACCTGGAGTGCAAGTTTAGCGCCGAACCGAGCGAAGTAGGCGGAGACGTGATGATTGGAACTCAAGTCATCACCAAGAGGGATAGTGTCAGATATCTTGGGTCGGTAATTCAGGGGGACGGAGAGATTGACGGAGATGTCACTCATCGTATAGGAGCGGGGTGGTCAAAGTGGAGGCTTGCATCAGGAGTCCTGTGTGACAAGAAAGTTCCACAGAAACTCAAGGGGAAATTTTATAGAGCTGTGGTTAGACCTGCCATGTTGTATGGGGCAGAGAGTTGGCCAGTGAAGAACTCTCCTGTTCAGAGAATGAAGGTTGCGGAGATGAGGATGCTCAGGTGGATGTGCGGGCCCACCAGGTTAGATATGATTAAGAATGAAGTTATTCGAGAGAAGGTGGGGGTGGCCCCGGTGGATGAGAAGATGCAAGAAGCGAGGCTGAGGTGGTTCGGGCATGTGCGGAGGAGAAGTTCTGATGCCCCGGTGAGGAGTTGTGAGCGGCTGGCGATGGTCGGCGTACGGCGAGGCAGAGGGAGGCCTAAGAGATATTGGGGTGAGGTGATTAGTCAAGAAATGGCTAGAATGCGGGTTTCCGAGGACATGACCCTTGATAGGAAAGTCTGGAGGTCTAGTATCAGGTTGTAGGATAAGGGCCTCTAGAGTTTTTCGTACTCCTCACCCCGGGTTGGGTGTGGCTTGGCAGGGATATCCATACATGATTTGTGTATTGGATTGTGTCCCCCTTATGGTATTTATTTATGGTAGTTACTGTCTGATGTTATTGCATGCTATTTTATTTATGGTTCTTATGTTTAGATAATTTTTACGCTATGTCTGCTGAAGTTACTAATGCTCCTTTGTTTTTGTTTTAGTTTTGTTTTTGAAGTTCCTTTCCTTTACTGAGCTGAGGGTCGATTGGAAACAGCCTTTCTGCCCTTTCGGGTAGGGGTAAGGCCCGTCTACATATTACCCTCCCCAGATCCCACTTTGTGGGACTATACTCGGTAGTTGTTGTTGTTGTTGTTGTAATAATAATTTTGCATGACAAGGAATTAAATAAAGTGGAATTTTACTAACAATTCCATGGCTTCCCGAAGATAAGTATATACGTCTCCGTATCGATCCGCGAGACTCTAAAAATCTGCTTGTGAATCACGACTCCAATGAACCTAGTGCTCTGATACAACCTTTTTACGACCCTAGTTCTCCCTCTGTGAACCGTCCTGATGGCACCTAGTCTCTACGACTAGGTAAGCCTGACATTTTGCAGGAAAAGGAACGAAAACGTAATAAACTATCAACTAACACATAAACTTAAATAATAAAATACAATTCCATTCCGCGTATATAATAATCACTTTTAATCAGTACGTAAACTCTCCCAAACCCCGGAATGTCATAAGTCACAAGCTAAAGAAAGACACAGTACTCTCATACTCCAGAGTCTAATACAAGAAAAAAAAGACAAGAAGTCTTTAACTTGAGGAAGAGTAGATAGGGACTCCTAGGTCTGTGGACGTGACAGATATACCTTGAAGTCATTACAATTGTCTCGCCTCACTGGTAATGCAACTAATGAGAGGTACCTGGATCTGCACATAAATAATATGCGCAAGAAAGGGCATGAGTACACAACAACAGTACCCAATAAGTGCCAAGCCTAACCTCGATCGAGTAGTAAAGAGATCAAGTCAGGGCCCTAGTAGTATATATATATATATATAACAAAATAATACAAAATGAAATATCACTATAAAGAAGAAAACTAAAATTTAACAAAAATGAAATCAGAGAAAAAACAACAGCAAAGTATACAGAGATAACAACAAGGAATCTCTCGAGATATCGTCCCGTAATCCCAAACATAAATCTACAGAGGCATCTGCGGGGATACCGTCCCATAGTTCTAAATGTAAATGTTCAGGGGGATCTCCCAGAATAATGTTCCATAGTCTCAAAGTAAATATACAGTACAAAGGGAACTCCAGGGGTACTGTCCCATGCTTCCAAACATAAACGTGCAAGAGGATCTCCTAGAATACCGTTTCGTAGTCCCGAAGTAAATAGGCAACTCAATCAACATAAACAAAAATTTCAAAAAGGAATTCTATAGTTTATACTAAGTTCATCTCAAAGAAGACAAGTAATTTCACCAAGCATGCTGCACAGAGTTCAGATAGGCAGTTAAGTCAATTAAGGCAGTTAAGGTACGCATGCATGCTTTCCTAAGCTAAACAAGATAGTTACATGTACTAGTGTTGTTCAATTAAAGGAAAACATATATTTTCTTAATGAAAATGGGGTTTTTTAAAAAATAGCCCGTGTACGCACTCATCACCTCAGGTACATGGTGCTCATGTATCAAACAGTACGAAATCCTAAGGGAGTTTCCCCACACAACGTTAGTCAATCCACTTACCTCGAACAAACCTCGAATCAATCCGAAATCATGCTCTCGCCACGAGTATCCGACTCCGCGTGGCCGAAATCTAATCAAATTAACTACATAATGTAAGTATAGCTACAAGAAACTAATTTAGCTAATGAAACCAAAGCTAAGACAAGAAAATAGAATAACGCCCGAAATTCCTCTCCGAGTCCACGTCTCAGAATCGGGTAAAAGTCACAAATTGTGAACACCTATTCACTCACGAGTTCACTCGTAGAAAAATCATCCAAAACCAACGCCTAAATCCGACTCAAAACTCAAATTCTTGGTTGGAGAACGTTTCCCTTATTTTTCCAACTTCCTCACTCAATTCCCCTAATTAGATGAAGAATACAACAATAGGTTAATGTAATATGATCAAAATTGAGTTATGATTAGGTATCCAATAGCTCTCGATCAAAATCCCTCGAAAAATCACCTTCCACTGATCTCCAAATCGAATTTTATGATATGAATTTCTAACCCTCGAAAATTCCCTTTTTTTCCCAACAATTTTGGCTTCTGTGTGGGGTCCAGTGAATCTATGGTCCCACACCTGCGAAAACATCATCTCAAGTGCGGACTTAACTTAAGTCATCAAGAATCGCTTCTACGGTCAAGGGCCGCTTCTGCGTCCTTTCTCCGGTCCTGCAAGTCCGTTTCTAGAAGACTCTAACCGCTTATCTAGTCCCATCTAGGCAGGACCGAAATCGCATTTGGAGTTCATGGCCACTTCTGCAGCGTCGCGTCTGTGTCCCAAATTGTGCAGGTGCAATTACACCAGGTGGAACAACTTCAACCATTTGCATAAGTCTCAATCCAATTCGTTAAGCACCCGAAACTTATCCACTGCCCCCGAGACCTCAACCAAATATACCAGCCAATCCTAAAACACAATATGAACTTAGTTGAGTCCTCAAATCATATCATGCAATGCAAAATCATAAATCACCCTTCAATTCAAATTTAAAGAACATAGAACTTTCAAATTCGACAACCGATGCTGAAACCAGCCAGACCACATCCGATTGACCCCACATTTTGCACAAAAGTCATATTTAATACTACAGACCTATTTCAACTTTTGGAATTAGATTTCGAACCCAATATAAAAATTTCACTTCCGGCCTAAAACTCAGAAAATTTGACTTTCGTTATTTCAAGCCTATAAGCTACGGACCTCTAAAATACAATCCGGACACGCCTCTTAGCCCAAAATCACATAATGGAGCTAACGGAATAGATAAAATTCCATTCTAGAGCCATTTTTTCACTGTTCCGATTACGATCCAGTTTCTAAGACTTAAGCTCTCATTTAGGGACTATGTGTCCCAAAACACTGTGAAACTTAAAAAAGAATCACCCCGGAAAGTCACAATTGTAGAAAAAGATATGCGGGAAATAGTTAATAGGAGGATCAGAGCATTAATTTTCAAAATGACCGGCCGGTTCACTATAGTACTAATGCTAATAATGGAAATTCAATTCAACACTAGAAATGACAATGGTGTTGGATATCTATTTTTTTAGTTTTGCATTGGTTTATAATGAAGCTCAGACCCCCACTTGTGGGACATCACTGGGTTCTTGTTGTTGTTATTGGTTTATAATAAAAATGCATAACTTAGTTTATCTTTTTCTTTAGTGCTTAGTTGTGTAATTAATACTAGTACTTATTAGCTGTACTTATTTTAGCATGACCTATATAGTACTTTTAGATTATTATGATTTTTATTACGGCTTATTAATTAGTAATATTTTTTTATGGATTTTATTATCTTTGTTATTGAATATTTTTTGAACAATGCTATGGCTCATCTCATATTATAGTGTTATTTTCTTGAAAAATACATTATATAGTTGTATCCTACTAGGGCTAAGAAAATATTTGGAGCATAAGTTATATAATTTGTGCTATGAAGACTTACCCAAAAAAGCCAAAAATCTGAAAAAAAAAACCAAAAAATCCGAGATAAGTCTGACTTTGTTGGTTTGGTTTTGTTTATAGATTTGAAAGTCTGACACTATTGATCTGGTCTGGTAATTGAAAAATCGAAGTAACCCAGCATATGTACACCCCTAATTAGGACTTTATTACTTATTGTCTCTAGTTTTGGTAGTTTTCAACAAATACCCTAGGTTTATTAACAATTTATATACAATTACTGTATTAGTTGTTCAAGCTCGAATTTATTTTCCTTTAATACGACGATGATCTGCGAGATTAGTTACAAGCTTATTACCTCAAAATCGATTTATTTGTGCCCAGAATCTCCCTTTCTTCTTTCCTACTATCAACAATAGCTCTGTATAATCAAAATAACATCGATTGAATTGGTATTTTGCTACAATTGAAGAACAAAGTTCAACATATAACATATTCGAGGGAAAAGATATTGACGATAGCTATGTATTACCAAAAAGTAGTCAATTGCATCGCTCTGGAGAACACTGAAAATAGAGAAACATTGAGACTGTTGCTAGAATTAGTTTCAATCTCGTTCCAATAAAAAGTTTTGAATTTGATAGTCGGGTTTTCCGATTTTGTGAGTTGTTTGGATTGGATGTTCTTGCAAGTGATTGAGAATATCTTTGGAGTTTGTATCTCAATTTTGAGGAGATTAGTTAATTATAGAGTTGGTTTTAGGTGAAATTTCATTTTGAAACATCAATATGAAATATTATAATTTTGACAATTCTAAACTTAAAATATAAAATCATTTTATTATTGTATTAGTATTGTAACATGTATTATTTTAGGTATTGATATATCATATACAAGTCACATATAATTTTGATACAAGTATGATACAATTGTATTTTAGCCATTAATGTATCAATAATCTGATATACCTCTTCGTCGTCGTCGCCGTCGAATTTTAATATGATATTTTACCTAAAATTAACTCTAGACTTAACCAATCTCCCTCAAAATTGAGATATAAACTACAAAGTATATTCTTAATCATTTGTAAGAACAACCAATCCAAACAAATCACAAATGTGTAAAACACAAATATCCAATTCAAAGCTTCAAAAGTTTTTTTGATTGCTATTAATGGGGTAAACTCTTTACTGCTACAATTTTAAAATAATAACGATAAATTTATCACTAGTTGAAGCTTTTGAACGGTTGTTGATGGAATTTTTTTACAAAATATATGATGTACAATTTTAAAGAGATAGGCGCTTGATTTATATGAAATAAAGAGAGGTTTTGATTGATTTTTATGAAAAAGATAGAACGATTTGGAGATATTTTGAAATTGGGAAAAAACATGATTGCAGGGGTAGTTAAGCTGATATACTTTGTGGGGGTGGGGTGGGGGTGCGGTGGGGTGTACAGCTTAATCCCTAAATTTAAGGAATCCTTATTTTATTATTTTTTTATATAAATAATAAATATAAATACATGATGTAATTTTTAAAAAACCTAAAGAATGACAGTAAATAAGTTTATAATATAATATAGACAGGTAAAAATCTCTACCATAAATACATACTCCCCTTATTTCATTTTAGTATTTGAGGAGTTAGAAAGGTTCTTCTTTGCCCGCGTTTATTTTAATATTTGAAATTTGTTATAAATAGAACTCTATTTAAGGTGAATGTCTATAATTAGAGAGATTCTAGGATTTACTACTTGGTGGCTAAGTCACCACCTCCCTATAAATATATGGGTTCTATTCTATTGTAAACCATCCCCAAAGTATCAATAAGAATACTCCTCTCCCTATTCTCTCTATATTGTTCTTGTTCTTGCATTATTCTACTTGTTCTTATATTATTTCATAACACGTTATCAGCACGAGACTCTACCGTCTCAAGAATCGTTCTCAAGAAAAACTAAGGTATTTCTCTCTTCCTAATTTGATTTTCGATTATGTCTGACATTACGAAAAGAAAGTTCGTTGCCCTTGAAATTTCGGGCAAGAACTATATGACATGGGTGTTGGATGCTGAAATCCACTTAGATGCTATGGGTCTTGGAAACGCCATTAAAGATAGAGATAAAGCATCCACCCAAGACTGTGCTAAGGCCTTGATTTTCTTGCGCCATCACCTTGATGAAGGTTTGAAGATTGAATATCTCACCGTCAAGGATCCACTCATCTTGTGGAAAGGCTTAAAGGAGAGATATGACAACTTGAAGTTGGTCACTCTGCCACAAGCACGATATGATTGGGCTCATCTGAGGCTCCAAGACTTTAAGTCTGTTTCTGAATATAATTCTGCAATGTTCAGAATTACTTCTAAATTGAAGCTATGTGGAGATAAAATCTCCGATTATGATATGCTTGAGAAAACGTTTACAACGTTTCATGCCTCCAATATGGTACTGCAACAACAGTACAGAGAGAAAGGCTTCACAAAATACTCTGAACTGATTTCTATTCTACTTGTGGCTGAGCGAAATAATGACCTGCTCATGAGAAATCACGAAAGTCGACCCACTGGGTCTACACCACTGCCTGTAGCAGATAAGGTGTATTCTCATTATGCCAATCATGAAAAGAGCCATGGATCTAACCATGGTCGTGGTCGTAATCGGGGTCATAGCCGTGGACGTAGACAAGGAAGAAATATCCATGATGTCCGTCACCCCCCGAGGAGAGATAACCGCCGAAAGCAGAAACGGGATTATGAGGATCCTAGGGCAAAAAGTTCAGAAACTATATGTTATCGTTGCGGTGGAAAAGAGCACTGGTCAAAAGCTTGCCGTGTACCAAGACATTTGGTTGATCTTTATCAAGCTTCTCTAAAGAATAAAGGCCCTGAAACAAATTTTGTCTCTGACGACCATTTTGACATCACCCACCTGGATGTGGCAGACTTCTTTGAGCAACCCGATGGGAAAATAGACCACCTAATCGGTGATGGATCTGTGATGAAAGAAGATGGAGTTGTTTGATTTTATTTCACTTATTTGTAATAGTTAGTGAATAAACTAATAGTCATAGTATCATCTCGTATTAGTTAGTTTATGATATAATGTTAGTATTAGTTCTTTAGAATGTTTCAATATGCTCAGATTTCAATAATATTTTTATTTTCCAGTAGCGGTAATCGACTAACCTAACAGTTAGTCGCTTATCTAATATTTCGCATTAAAACTGCAAAACAATCGATTGTCAATTTTCAACAATCGATTGTCAATGTTCAACAATCGATTGTCTACGTTTAACAATCGATTGTTTTAAGACTGCTGGAATTTTTCAAAATAGCCAACAATCGATTGTCTATATTTAACAATCGATTGTCTTAAGACTGCTCGAATTTTTCAAAATAGCCAACAATCGATTGTCTATATTTAACAATCGATTGTCTTAAGACCGCTGGAATTTTTCAAAATAGTCAACAATCGATTGTCTATATTTAACAATCAATTGTCTTAAGACAGATCTGTTTTTTAAAATAGCAAATAATCGATTGTGTGTGTTTAACAATCGATTGTCAATGTTCAACAATCGATTGTGTGTGTTTAACAATCGATTGTTTTAAGAAAATGCTTAAACTGAAATTTTCAAACTGCATAGTAATCGATTATGGAAAACATATAATCGACTATCTGATTTAGTTAGTCAACTGACCTTAGCAGATTTTGAAAATATTGTTTAAATGTGAAACAAACGAATTGAACTTGTTTATTCTCATGTTCGTATATTTTCTTTTGTATGGCAAACTATGGGAATTAAATTGATTGAAGGCTCCTGAAGAGCAACTATAACTCTGCCTAAAGGAACGATATTTTAGAGAATGCAATGCTCTCCTCCAAGTCTAAGAAGAACTTGTTGAGTTTTAATGATATCAGTCAAAATGTTCTCCTCCAAGTCTAAAAGGAACTTGTTGAGTTTTAAAGATATCATTCAAAATGGATATCAGATTGAGACAATACATGAGTATAATCTTGAATACCTCATTTACTCATGAAAACGAGGCTTCCCACTTCGGCTTGGGGTCACGCCATTTTTCATGCAGCAATGCTAGTTCGTCTCTGACTGACGAATTGACACAAATATTCCCCGTTGCAATGAGTTTTGGGTCATGAACCCAATATATCCCATTTAAGAATCTTTGGATGCGCAGTATATGTGCCTATAGCACCGCCATCCCGCACCAAAATGGGTCCGCAAAGAAGGATAGGAATATATGTTGAGTTTGAATCGTCCTCCATTATTCGCTACCTCGAAACATTGACAGGGGATTTGTACACTGCACGATTTGCAGACTGTCAATTTGATGAGACACTTTTCCCAAAATTAGGGGGAGAAGTTGGTGAAACCAAACGGGAAGTTTTGTGGAAAAATGCATCATTATCTCATCTTGATCCACATACCTCTATTTGTGAAAGAGAGGTACAAAAGATTATCCATTTGCAAAGAATAGCAAATCAAATGCCTGACGCATTTACGGACTTGAAAAGGATAACGAAATCCCATATCCCCGCGGAAAATGTCCCAATCCGTATTGATGTCCCTGTTGGATAATCATCTAGTGTCATATCCAATGAGTCAAATGCACGCCTGAAGCGTGGCAGACCATTAGGTTCCAAAAATCGAAATCCTAGAAAGAGGAAAGCAAATGATCAAAATGACACTACGAAAGAATCTCATGAGGAAATTCATGATTTAACAAATTCTGAGATTCATGAAGAATCCATTGAGCCCGAGGCTCTGGAAAATACGGAACTATCCATAAATCCAATCAATATTGAGGCAAATATTAATCGAGTGGATATAGTGGTGGATAATGTCTTTGCTTATAATGTCGCATCTAGCATTATGCAAGAATGTGAGGATCTCGAACCTCAATCTGTTGAAGAATGTCGAAAAAGACATGATTGGCCAAAGTGGCAAGAAGCAATTCAATCAGAATTGAATTCGCTGGCAAAACGTGAAGTTTTTGGCCCTATAATTGAAACACCTAATGGTGTCAAGCCTGTTGGCTATATATATGGCATGAATGATCGTTGGTCACGTACCTATTGTACGCCAAAGTATTTTGGAAATATGACTATTAAAGGACAACGATAATGCAAGAAACATATCTTGCATATAAGTTTGACATGACCATAATGGTATAACTTTCTCTTCAAGAAAGATATTCACCACATGGATGTTGATGAATCTGTGGTAGTACAAAATTATTTGAGAGCTCTAGAAGAGCCAATTATTACTATGTTGGAGAAACACAATTGAGTATTGTGCTGTAGTAAGTCTCAAAGAAACTTATTCAGTTTCCAAAGTACACGCGAAAGCGATTGATTATATTGAGACTATAAATAAAGGAAGGATTTGATATCTCCTATTACTACAACTTGTAGCGGGGTAATTTGTATATGAAAAGCTACCCGCTTTGTTCTCCAGTTTGTACTACACAAACGAAAGAATGCCACAATAAAGTGGATATCTATTGGTATAAAAACCCGTGTCATAATAAACCTGAAGTTTATTGATAAGTGCACATGTCATGGTGTAAATTTGAAGTTTACCAATATTAATAATTTATTCAGTTGGCATTCGTGTTTGCCATCTCATTTTAAGTATGATGTGCAAATTCACATAGGTGAATATTAAAGAACTAGAAAGTTCTTTACGAATTCTCTTGTATCACTTGTTCTCATTAATGAACTGACCAACTAAAGAGTTCGGGTTGAAGCCCATAAACGCTGGAAATATCAAAGGTGAATATGGGCCCATTCACCTGCCATGTATACCACATATGATGCATCTATGAAATGGTTACATGCGCAATTGTTATTAACCCGCAGCCTGGCCGGTGCTTGCGAGGTAAATTGCACAGTAATCTAACTTCGAGCATAATTTCCAGATTTTCTACTCAAGATAGTTCATCTTGATAAGTTGGTTTATATCAAAGTTGGTTTAGCAAGATAATTATTGAGTGCCTCCACTTAATAGCTAAACTGTTTCTTATGAGAACAAAGTTATATATATCAGTTTGATATGCGTTGTATACGAGAGTATATTCTCCCCTCACAAGTGGTTCAGGGTCAGGAACCAAATAATTTCATCTTATTATTAATGTCCTGTGTATATTGACATGATAATGCACAAAGATGATTTCTCAAAGTTGAGGAAACAAGTTAGCTTTTCTAACATGAGGGGGAGACATGATAAACACTTAAGAAAAGGTTACATGGGATGAATTATCATTTGTATATGTAAATCCCCGAATATCATGATATGAACCTGAAGTTCATAAAAGGGATAATTCAATTGCAACATATTGCAAAGCATGCTATACTCATTTGCTGACCCAAAGAAAGTAACTATATTCTCATTGCAAATGCTCATATTAAGTCCTAGAAGGACAAAGTCTTGGATACGCTTGAAGCGTATAGACAAATCGGTGTCAAAAGGAACTTCTTAATAAAGAAGATGAGCAAATGATCAAAGTGATCATAAATGGAAGAGATATAATTCAAGCAGAATTGATTCCATAAGACATGTAGTTTTGGACATATAGTTCAAATACTTGAAAGTATAAAGTCAAAGGTATGTATAATCAGTTTTCGATATCTTATTTGTTTAGCATGACATGAAAACTTGATATGCATCTAAAATCTATTATGTGATTTACATGACTTAACTTGAAAGATTTAAGTTGCTTGAAGCATACACAATTCTTGGTCCTGAAGTACCACATCCTAAGTACAATTTGTGTACATATGTATCTTACTATAACTATAAGCATGATGGCATTGAGAACACATCTATGAAGATATTGAAGAGTCATTCCACGACATTATATGAAGATGTTCATATCTATCAAGAATGATGATTTCAAGGTGCGGAATATTTATCCAAGTCAATATGGTTGATTTATTTATCAAACATATACCAAAGATCGTTTTGAAGATGGTGCACAAGATTGGAATGCAAATGCTCAAGGATATAAATTGATGTTCTTATCAGGGGGAGTTAATGCGCGTTGCACTCTTTTTTTCCTTACAAGGTTTTGTCCCAACTGGATTTTCCTTGCAAGGTTTTTAACGAGGCAACCAATAGGCGCATATTCAAACATGTGTACTCTTTTTCCTTCTCTTTATTTTTTCCCATTGGGTTTTGGTTTTATGGTTTTAACGAGGCACATTGTTGAATAGACATTCAAGGGGGAGTGTTATAAATAGAACTCTATATAAGGTGAATGTCTATAATTAGAGAGATTCTAGGGTTTACTACTTGGTGGCTAAGTCACCACCTCCCTATAAATATAGGGGTTCTATTCTATTGTAAACCATCCCCAAAGTATCAATAAGAATACTCCTCTCCCTATTCTCTCTATATTGTTCTTGTTCTTGCATTATTCTACTTGTTCTTATATTATTTCATAGCAGAATTATTATTTTCTTGGCTTATAATATTTTTTTATATAGTTTTCATATATGTAAATTTTATTAAAGAAAACTTAAAAAATTTATGTTCAAATTCAAATTGAAAAGGAAGTGCTTTTACCATCTGAACCATGCCAAACAAAGTGGAACGAAAGAAGTATTATTTACCTATTACTATGTTGTTTCCATTGAAAACACAGGGAAGTGATGAAAAAAGGTCAAATAGAATAATGCACTGAGACGGAACACAAATAGTTCTTGACGCATAATAGCATAGATATTTAGAATTATATTAGAACATGACACATGCACTCTAAAGTACTTTGGAATGTTATTACATTATATGATTTTAATCATGACTAAATTAAATGTCTCTTGTCGTTAACTTTCGCTTAATATCTTTCTTATGGAGGAAGGTAATCCTTGATTTCCAAATTATGAATTTCTCCTTGCCAAAATAAAAAATGAATGAACATAACATAACCAAAAAAATAAAAAAAAACGTCGTATGAAAGAAAAAAAGGTAGGTAAATTTTCATCATTTGTGTATTTGGTTTATGAAGTTGACAAATAGTAACCCTTTGGGCAGATAATGAGAAAATATTTTAGTATTAAATCTATCTCTGAATAAGTTTTTGGGTAACGGTAAAATTATTTTCTTGTGTTCTATAGATCGAACCGTAAAAATAACCTTTAATACTTGCATTAGGATATATTGTCTATACCACACTTCTGGGGTGCAGCTCTTCTCGGAACCTTGCATGATCGCGGGATATTTGTTAAGATTAATTATTCCTACTCACTTGTTTGTATCATTGTTAGCTTGATTAGAGAGTTAGTTAGTGGTTAAGTTTGGACAACTGTCCATTAGCTAGCAGTTAGTTGGTTAGGCTAGCTTCTTCTTTTTCTTAACTTTGCTCCGTGTTCTGTATATATACACACACTTGTATGTAGTAGTTGATTAACAATTCAGAATGAATGAAATTAAAATTCTCTAGAATATTCTTCTCCTGTAGTCGAATGACTTCGAGCTCACAGAGCTGAGCTTCCGTCATTTTTGCTGCTGCATTCCTAGTTTAGCTAGGGAGAAAAGCTATTGTCATAATTTGATATGGTATTAGAGCAAGGTCAGAAATTCCGAGTCATTTTCCTGATCTGTTGAATCTAATCTCGTCACTTTCGATTTTATTTTTGATGATGTGCATGCAGACCTCGATCTCATGGATTTTAATAGTTTTTCCTTCAAAACCATTATCACTCCTTTTATAATGTAATTAGAATCCTGTGCTAATCGATTTGTTGAATTTTACGCATATACGAAATAGCTAATAATGGAAGTGTTGAACAACATGCACCTATTGTGATTGAAGCTACCAATCAACCAATTCTTGATACTAGCAGCCCTTTCTACATGCATCCGTTCGATAATCCGGGAATAGCCCTAGTTAATGTTCCATTTGATGGATTTGGTTATCACTCATGGAGAAAAGGTGTGATGAGAGTCCTATTGGTGAAAAATAGACTAGGTTTTATCAATGGTGACTGCAAAAGGTCAAATTCAGATTCCGCAAGTTATCGATTGTGGGAGAGATGTGATTATATGGTGACTTCATGAATTTTGAATTCTTTGGTGAAGGAGATTGCAGCCAATGTTGAATATGTGACAGATGCAATCGAGTTGTGAAAAGAGCTTAAAGATCGATATGATCAGACAAATGAAACAAAGCTCTACCAAATTCAAAAGGAGATTAACGACCTATATCAAGGAGCACTTGACATCACTGGCTACTATACAAAAATGAAGAAGTTGTGGGAGGAACTCACTACTCTAATTGCCAAATCTCATTGCACATGCATTGGCATATGTGGAGCAGGGAAAAATATGCGCAAAGCATAACAGATAGAAGGTTAATACAATTCCTTATGAGGCAGAATGAGGCCTGTATTTTTGTTCGAGAAAGTATCCTCATGATGAATCCTCTTCCCACAACTGCACATGCCTTCTCATTGCTGATTCAGGAGGAAAGTCAAAGAGAAATTAAGTCTCATAACTACTTAGCTCTTGAGTCATCGGGCCTAAATGTCAACACAAATATGACAACATTATTCAAAACAAATTACTCACCTAATAACTCTCAAAACTACAAAAACAAAGCCTTTTATGTGTACTGTAAAAGACTCACGAGAAAGAAATGTTATAAGCTTCATGGTTACCTTCAAAGGTCAAATCAAAATCAGAATCCAAATCTAAGTCATAATCGAGATTCCAATTTCAATCAAAATCCAAAATAAAATTATAACCATGGAAATAATTCAAGTGTAACTCAAGGTGCTAGGTTCAATAGGGAAAATAGAAGAGTGACTAATGCACTAGAAAGGTGTTCCCAAGGTTCAGGAACAAGCAACTAGAAAGGTGTTCCCAAGATTCAGGAACTAGCAACTAGAAAGATGTGTTCCCAAGATTCTATGATTAGCAACTAGAAAGGTGCAGTATTGTCAGCACCTGCTAGTGGATGCTTGAGAAACAATGTCATTCATTACTATATATTGTGGCAACCTTAAAACTGGGAGGGAAAATTAATTGCAAGGTTAGACGCAACTGCATTGGTGATATGTAAAATCAATAGATTCAGATTATTTCAATTGCAGGTACTTTACTATTTCAGAAGTTTTGCTTTTTTAAAATATTATCTATTTCTAGAGATGACACTGGAGACCGGGGGTAGCTGCGGTAATGTTTTAACCTTAACCCCAAAAAGTTTCAACCTACACCGCAGTGTCCAGCATAACAAAATTTTCTATTTTCTATCTGCTCCACTTACATAAATCCGCTCCGCCCACAATATTTTTCATTCTTAATTTTTTTAGCTGATGGTAAATATTTTCTAACTTGAGCATCGTTCGGTCAACACTTCTTTTTATATTATTTTCATCTTTAGATAGTATTTTGATTATCATCTTAGAAAGTCTAATTACTATACTCATTTTTTTCCTTCACTAATAGTATTTATTTTTCTACTTTGATTCACCAACTAAAACTCTTTGTATATAGAAAACATATGCTTAGGAGAGACCTATGTATGTTGTAATTCTTTTTAATTGGGATGATTTTAACTTTGGTGCTCCAAAAGTTATGATCTTATAATTTAATTAGGGGAAACTGTAATCTTCAAACTCTGAAAAGTTTTCAAAATAGTAAGAACCCTCCAAAAGAAAAGAAAATAAAAAATTCCTCAGGTGCTAGTACCATAATTTTCTTTATTTTTTTCTCTGTGTTAAGAAACGCATAATTCTAAAAGTAAAAGCTTTAAACCCATTTTCGCTAAAAGGAATAAAATACAAGCGCATAGTACCTATTAAAGGTGCATATATTTGAAGGATACTGGGGGAAATAAATTAAGATAATAAGATTGAAACATTTTACATAAAAAGGTTTTAGGATCTTAGGATATATAATCATCAAAAATCAATATATAATCTTAGGTTTTAATAGTTCTCACCACAAAAATCAGAATGTAGCTCCCAATTGAAAGAAACAAATAGCTAAAATATAAATGAGTTAATTTCTTGGATGGCCATTCAAGTTATAAAAATATATAAAATTCATCAAATTGAAGCATGGTTTTCTTCTTCCTTCGACCTATGACTGGAAATCCTTTTGAACCTGCTTAAAAGCTTCACCAAATTGCCTAAAAATTTAGATATAAGCTCATTAAAGTATCTTCAATTATTTGCCGCAACACTCAAAATCAAAACCAAGGCCAATTTCGAGAATCTAATTATTGAACTTGAAACCTTGAAACTTTATTAATGGTAAAAATCTCTTATTCAATTACTTTCACTCCAAATCAATGGGTTCTAGGTTTAGCTCAACTTGGGGTTACCGTTGCAGTCATACATACCTTAGTAGTTTAAGTTTTGAATGAAAATTCACAAAATTTTGTAAGTTAGACGAGCAACACAAAACCAGCAGCATAAAACTTCAAGCTTCTCACTTCAAACCTACCAATCAATAGCTAAAAAATAGCGTCGGGACTACATGATCATCTGTTTGATAAAATTTAGTAAATTTGCACACGCAGTAATAAATATATTTGGATAAATATTTAACAAGCACCCACAACTAAACTTATTTTTTCTCTTCTTTCAAAAATTTTATCGATGAACGATGACTTTAAAATCCTAGATCAGCCCCTGGGTAAAAAGGGTAAGCCGACTCTTTTAACAATACAACCTGATTCAATTTAAAGGTTACATCAAGCTATTTAATTAGTAAAACTACATAAGATAAATCTGAATAACAAAGTGCGGGAAGAAAAGCCCGACATGAAGGCGTCATTGGTCATGAGCATCTAATAAGAACTGTCCGATAAAACTAAGACTAATACAGTCTGAAAAACAACTAATAACATCTAAAGGAAGATAGGTGGGAGAAGAGTAAGGCTGCAATCGCCATGCAGCTACCTTGCCAACTCCAACAGGTTCGCGACGGATGAAATCAACGCTCGCTAGTATGTCCAGCAGCTCCTGCATCTGCACACGAAGTAATATGAGTATTCCAACTCAGTAAGTAATAAAAGTAAATAATGACTGAGCGGTAAAAAATACATAAACTCCACATCATGAAATCTCAGTAAGTACAACATGCTTGCAAATTAGTATTTGAGTCAAATTGTCTCGTATAAAATCCAATTTTCGGTAAAAATCATTTGAAAATATTTTCTCAACGGTTTCAACAGGGGTCTCAGTAAAAGTGATGAAAATCATAAACAGCCCCTTGGGAAAACATCGTTGGTGTACAGTCCCTCAGGCAACATAAATCATAACCGCTCCTCGAGCATAATCATAGCTTAGAATCAGCTCGTCGGGCAACCTCATAGTCAATCATATAAAGCCCCTCGGGCATATCAAATATCACTCAGAGTACCCGTGCTCACTGGGGGTGTGCAAACTCCGGAGGGGCTCCTACAACCCAAGGGCTATAACATGCTACCTTGTGGCATAAATAAAATTAGGCCCTCGGCCTCTCATAATCATAACTCAGTAACAACATGTTGTATTGTGCAGCCCGATCCCATAATATCCTCACAAAAAGAGGCCCTTGGCCTCACTCAGCCATGAACCCCTCAAGCCACTTGGGCTATCATGAAAACATGGTGCTCATCCCAAAATAAAATTTTATGCATCAAAATAGGATAATAAAGACTGAATAACGAAATCAGTAAACATGACATGACTGAGTATAGATCTTAAATTAGAGCACTGAGAGGATAATAAGAAAAAGTCTCTTAAGGGTCCAAATAGCTATGGCACAATTCCCAAATACTACCTCCAACCAAATTTATATAAATTCTTTCTAAAAACACATAAGTATTATATAGTTTCAGTCAAATATGGAATTTAATTGTTGCCATGGGACCGACCAAGTCCCAATCCCTAGCAGTGCACGCCCACACGCTCGTCACCTAGCATATGCCTCACCTTAAGGAAGTAAAACGATATAAAATCCGAGATTTCATACCCTCAAGACTAAATTTACAATCATTACTTACCTCAACCCGGTCAAATCCTTACTATGCGACGCCCTTGCCTCTGGAATCGGCCTCCAAAAGTCTCGAATCTAGCCAAAAGCAATACAATGAAATCAGTATAGGCCAAGGAACCAATTCCATACGAAAAACTATAAATTTAGATCAAAATCCCGAAATTCACCAAAATTTAGATCAAAATCCCGAAATTCACCAAAAACCGGCCTCAAGGCCAATGTCTCGAAATCCGACAAAAATCACAAAACTAGAAAGCCCTTTCGCTCACGAGTCAATACATACCAAATTCATCACAATTTTATATGAAATGGTCCCTTAAATCCTCAAATCAAAAACCCTCCAATTTCAAGACCTAACCCCTCAATTTCATCCCTAATTTCTACTAATTAAAATGCTTTAAAAAAAACTGAAAATCGCCATAATCACGAGTATTGAGCTCACGTAAATTACCTCAATGTAAACCCCCTTGATTCCCTCATCAAAACTCCCCATAAAGCTCCAAGACGAGTAATAAATGGTGAATAATGGCCAAAATTCTTTAAGGGTTCCTTATAGACCTTCTGCCATGCATCTTGCACTTGCAGCCCAAATTCTTGCATCTGCGCGACTGCACCTGCGGTCCAAGCGCCGCACCTGTGGATTTCGCATATCCGTTAAGCTCTCGCTTCTGCGGTCCATTTCCCGCATCTATGGTCTTGCAGGTGTACTCCACTTTCTGCAAACAACGTCAAAACCTGCTAAAGCACCTCCGAATGACCTGAAATTTTGCATATACACCAAAAATGACACTATGAACCTACTCCAACTTCCGAAATTCCATTTCGACCCCGATATCAAAATTTCCACTGCCGACTGAAAAATACCAAATTTTAATTTCATTAATTCAATCCAAATCTACCACGAATCTCTAATTTACATTCTGAACGAGCTCCCAAATCTAAGATCACCTAACGGAGATAATCGAACCATCAAAATTCACATCCGAGATCATATAAACATTAGTCAACATCCAATTGACTTTTTCAACTTAAACTTCTAAATAGGAGACTAAGTGTCTCATTTCACATCGAAACCACTCCAGACCCAAACCAACCAACATGATACGATAAAATACAGCTAAGGAACACATAAGGGAGTAGGGATGGGGGAAGCTTGCTTATACTTCACGAAACGACCGCCCAAGTCGTTACATCCTACCCTTCTTAAATAAATGTTCAGCCTCAAATGAGTCTAGAAACATACCTGAAGCCTCAAACAGGTGTAGATATTTGCTCTGCATCTCACGCTCGATGTCCCAAGTAGCCTCCTCCATGGGCTAACCTCTCCACTATATTTTTATAGAAGCTATATCCTTTGATCACAACTTTCTGACGTGCCGCTATAAAATAGCCACTAGCTCCACATCTTAAGTCAAATCACCGTCTAACTTATAGTGTTGAAATCTAAAACATGAGACAGATCTCCGCCATACTTTTGGAGTATAGTAAGATAAAATACCGAATGCACACCTAAAAAGCTAGGTGGAAAAGCAAGCTCATAAGCCACTTCTCCAATCCCCCGAAGCACCTCAAAAGGCCTAATGAACCAAGTGCACGACTTCTTCCCAAATCTCATAACACCTTTCATGGGCAAAAGCTTCAATAAACCTTATCCCCAACAATATAAGACACATCCGGAACCTTTATATCAGCATAACTCTTTTGTCTCGACTATGCTGTACGAAGTCACTCCTGAATCACCTTCACCTTGTCCAAAGAAACCTGTACCAAGTCTGTTCCCAAAAACCTAGCCTCGCCCAACTCAAACCAACCTACTGGAGATCTACAACGTCTCCCATATAAAGACTCATATGGAGCCATCTAAATACTCAACTGACAATTATTGTTATATGCAAACTCCATGAGCGATAGAAACTGATCCCATGAACCCCCAAAATCAATTATGCAAATGCGCAACATATCCTCTAATATCTGAATAGTGCACTCGGACTATCCGTCCATCTGAGCATGAAAAGTTGTGCTCAACTCAACCTGAGTATCCAACTCTCGTTGCACGACCCTTTAAAACTACATGTAAACTGATATCTGAAATGATGGAAACTGGGACACTATACAGACGAACAATCTCTATAAATCTCAGCTAACCACTCTGAAGAATAGGTAGTATCCACAGGAATAAAGTGCGCGGACTTGGTCAAGTGACCCACAATCACCCAAATAGCATCGAACTTCCTCAAAGTCCGTGGGAGTCCAATTATGAAATCCATGGTGATCGGCTCCCACTTCCACTCTGGAATATCTATCAGCTCAAGCAAGACACCCGATCTCTTATGCTCATATTTCACCTGCTAACAGTAGATACCGAGCTACAAACCTCACTATATTGTTATTCATTCTCCTTAACCAATAATGTTTTCTCAAATCCTGGTACATCTTGGCGGCAACTGGGTAGATAGAATACCGCGAGCTATGGACCTCCTCTAGAATCAACTCCCGAAGCCCATCTACATTGGGCACATATATCCGGAGTTGTATCCTCAATACCTCGTCATCACCAATAGTCACATCTCTAGCATCGCTATGCTAAACTATGTCCTTGAGGACAAGCAAATAAGGAGCATCATACTGGCACTCTCTGATATGATCAAACATGGAAGACCGAGAACCACACAAGCTAAGATACGACTGGGCTCCGAAATATCCAACCTTATAAACCGATTGGCCATGGCTTCAACATCAACCGATCGGCCATGGCTTGAAGATCGCTATCACATTTCCAAGAGGATCATTAGCATTTAGAGCCATTTGGTACCTGAATAATTGACACAAACAAATAACTAACTAAGAAGAAAAGGAGAACAACACACAAAATTAACTAGATAGATAGGTAGCTCCCCGGCAATGGCACCAAAAAGTGATCGCTGCAAACTCCGCACTACTAGAGAGTAGCAAGAGAGGGTCGAAATAGCTTTTACCTGACTATGGGTCGGGATCAAATCCACAAAGATATAGGATTGGAGTTAAGTATCTATCTAGATTAGAACTGTGAGTGTGTTTTTAATTGGTCTTCTCATTATATTTTGGGTTTTCTTTAACAATCTAATATTATCAACTAATAATTATAACAAATTGTGCTAAGTGAAAATTGTAAAGAGTTGTCTCTAATAGTTTAAAAGGCACTAGGGTAGTGACTTACACCTAGGTGACTAATTTACGGGTAATTACTTCTAAGGCTTGCTCGACGTGATTGGGGAAATATGCTATAACCGTCGCACGATTTTACCCGCTCTCACACCTCTCGGCAGAGAGAGTGATTTTGCCCAATTGTCTTTCTCAAGACTAACTGGGTAGGCAAATTTGCTCAAGAAACTAGTGTTCAAGTCGGGTAATTAATCTCTCGAGGTTTAACCCTTTAATTGGGATATCAATTCTCTTGAGTCCATCCTAATTCCTTTTTGGGTCAATTTTGGAGTCTTAAGCTCTCTTTCCCAAGAATAACCAAGTTAGCTAAGCATAAACTAGTGTTTGCAATCACTAATTCATAAATTAAACCATAAAATTGACCAAGTAACAAACAGTCATAGTCAATCTAGCTTTACATTGCAACACTCATCAATTACCCACACTAGAGTTGAGCCACAACCTTAGCTAATGGGTTTAGCTACTCATGCTTGAATAAGAAAATAGAGAATAGATGAAGAACAAGACATATTATTTAATTACTAAAGTAAAATACAAGAATCTATCATTAAAATCAAGCTAAGATGCCAAACATGGCTACAAAATGAATTCCATGAGTGTAACTGCGATCTGGAGTTAACAAATAACCTAAAAATTGCAAAATATTCTATTTACACTAAGCTGGAAAATTGGACAATAATACCCTGCAGGGTCAGTGCGGTCGGGGTAAAATGGACCGCCTTGCACTAGGCTCTTAGACTTCAAAATCCGGGCTCTCTGAACTTGGGCTCCGCCGACTACATAGAATGCACGACGGCTGTGGAGGTCTCTAATGCGGTCCACACAAGTATGACCGCAGACCCCGCAGCTTGAACCATGGAAAATCTTAACTCTCTGAATCTTTCTTCTGCAGATCGCACAAAATGGTAGTGCGGTCGTGGAGCCTTCACCATTGACCGTGCAATGTGTACTGCGACCGCGTTGCCTGAAGCCTGGTTTTGCCATCTCTCTGAATCTACCTAGTGCAGACTGCACATATTCAAATGAGGCCGCACTAGGTCATTTTTCCCTCTGTTTGCCTTGTCTTTGATACTTGAGTTGGTTTCACTCCCTTTGAGTCGATCTTTGACATTTCGTCACTTTGTCGATCAAACCTGCACTCAAGTACACTTATGAGCCTTTTGGAACTATTTTGTAACAATTTATAACTAAAGCATAAGCAAGAAGGAGAATAAAACATGACCAAATACCTAGTTATCAAGGTTGAGAGAAGATAGGAGATGAGAGGATTTAGAGGCGGCAGTTGTAAAAATGACTTGGGTTATGGGGGTATTAGGATTAAAAAAGGAAATGTATCATATGGACCGTTGCTCTAGGAGATCAACGGCCGGGATTTCATTGGTAGATGGGTTCAGGGTTTAGGTAAGTGTATATAGAGTTTGGGTCGGGTAATTGTGGTAGGAAATTGGGCTGGGGTTGGGTTCAATTTAGGTTACAATTGAAAGCCAAATCTGGCTATAATTTAAATAGACATTTTTTCCTATTTAATTTATAATAAACAATAAGCAATATTTGGAAAATAATTTAATGTGCCAAAATGATTAAAATATATATTTATTATTCTTTTAAAATATAGGGACCAATTTTATGTATATAGAAGTAATTATACATTAAACGGCCTAACATTGTAATTATATGTAATTTAGCTTAAAAATACCAAATGCAATTATAAAAATACATAAAAAATGTACCAGCTACATTTTGGTATAAGTATAGAGATTAAATGAATAAATCATCATAAAAATAATTGGGTATCAAGAGAAACATGATAGGAATATTATTGAGCAAAATTTTGAACCTGGAGATATGGTATTGTTATACAACTCGCATTTGAGGTTATTTCCGGGCAAATTGAAATTACGATGGTTAGGTCCTTTTCGTGTGGTTGAAATTCAGCCCAAGGGAGCAGAAGAGATTGCTGCGAGTAATGACTATCGCACATTTAGAGTCAATGGGCATAGATTGAAACATTATGTGGGCATGGAGGAAGCAAAGAAAGTGTCACTGACCCATTTGATCGAGCCTCCAAAGTTGAGCGTACCTTAAATGCGTTTATATGCGTTGTGTCGCGACATTAAATCGGGTGCTTCATAGGAGGCAACCTATTAATTTGTTGTATTTGTCGTGCCACGACATTAACAAAGGCGCTGGTTGGAAGGCAACCTAATGCGTTGTGATTTTAGGTAGTTAGAATTTGTTATTTTGATTTTTGTAAGTACTAACAAGTGTATGTGAGATTGGGCAAGTGATAAGTCCATCAGATGCTAAGAGAATAGGTAAAATTTTTAGAAATCTCGAGGCCCAGGTGCGCGGCCACGGTCAGACCGTGCAAAACGCAAAGTATTCTACCTCAGGTTTCTCCTAGGAGCGTGGCCACGCTTAGACCGTGCTCAGGGCATGTATATCGCCAAGTCTTCTGGCTCACAAGCGCAGCCATGCTCGTACTGCGCTTGTACTGGTCTGCCTGCCACTTGAGTTTAAGCTATTTTTTTGTTATTTATTTACTTTCAATTTTTTATTGTTTGTTCTTTTAATTGTAATATACTAACTTATCCCCCCCCCCAACCTGATATCTCTCTCGTTCTTCTACTTTATTCACGTCTAAACCTAAACCCTCACTACCAAATCAAAAAACCTAACTCCTCTATTTCTTCTCAAACAGCCCCTACCATCACTCTTCATTCATGATCAAATCACATACGATCCACTCTCTTCTCTCTTTTAACAATAACTTCAGCTACCCTAACCATATCTCTACCAGGTAAGATCCATTGTTTCAATTCTTGTTGGGATACTTGAGTTTTTGGTGATGTAGTAGGTTTTCTTTTTTTTTTTTTCTTTAGTAGATATTTTTTGTGGTGTGCCATCATATGCTAGCAGGTCTGTTGATGTTGTTGTAGATATATCTCTTGACATATGTAGGTGACGTTGGGGAAATTTTGGAGGAGTTTGGATTATAACTTTGTTAATTGGAGATTCCACTGAATTATGCATATAAAGTATTTTTTAGAATGCCTCAATGAGTTGTTAATGTTAATTGTAACCAATTGTGTGGATGAAGTCTAAGTAACCGCTTTTGATTCACATCTTTTGTGTTTTGCTGATGATGTTCTTTATTTCAGGTATTATGGAACCTTCTAAGAAATGCCGAGCCATCGGTTCTTCATCCAGTGCCCAAGCTAGATCCTCCAAAGAGCGCGCTTCAACTCCTGCTCATCCTTATGATAGTAACAAGTTTGTCTCCACTATCTCAGGGCCGTTTTGCTAACAAGGTAGCCAAGACGCCCATACCGGAGAAGGGCGTGGATATAGGGTCTTTCCAATATGGATTTCCCAACTGGTATAATGAGTTGGTCTGGCGCGGGTTCGAGAGTTTCTTTGAAGAACCGGATAATGCAAATTTGATGGTTGTGCGCGAATTTTATGCCAGCATTAAAGAACATGTGAATGAAATGTGAACAGTGCGCAAGAATAATGTGGACGCCCGTTGAGGCCATTCGGAGAGCATACCAGCTACCTGCATTTGTTGCGGAGACGGACGACTACTATGAAGCCTATGGTAGACGATGGACCCAGTTAGAGGTATTCTTTGAAACAATATATACGTCTGGTATGGAAATTGTGTGGAAACATGGGTGTAAGTTTCACTCGGTGGCACTAAACTTTTAAGGGAAGTGTTGGCTATGTGTCATCAACAACCGTCTGCTCCCGTCCTCCAACACCGCAAAAGTAAATGCTCCTCGAGCTGCGCTGATTTGGTGTTTCATGAATGGCCACAATTTTGATGTGGCCAAGCTTATTTACGAGGAGATGTTTACTCATTGTCTGGAAAAGAGGTATGGTTTCTAATTCCCTTCCCTAGTTACTAGGCAATGCTGCGCAATTCACTGGTCGGTAAACTTGAGTGTGGATGCGAAAGTGCCGAAAGAGGAAAGTTTTGAGCTGATAAGGTAACTATTGGGAAGGAGCCTATGGCATCTAGTGATGATAATAGTGTTGACTCGGATGCACCTAAGGAAAGAGAGGATAAGCAGGCAGAAGTGGGAGCTGAGTCGCCTACCCATGAGCATGTTACGAAAGCCGCAGGACCATCTAGGGTCGGTGGGATTACACAATTAGCAGCAGCCTTAGGGCAGGAGATGACAGGGTTGTGTACTACGATCACTGACTTGGGGACGAGAGTTTATTCTTTGGTCACCTAGAATGCTAAATTAGAGAAAAAAATCACGGGTTGGCTGTGTGTGTTAGGGCGGGCGTGTCACCTTGACTCTGGCACTGTCTCCGGTCAGGACTGATCTATCAAGGAAGTTCGTTTACCTTGCATTTATTTATTTTTGTATGACATGGGGACATTCCATCTTTTTAAGTGTAGGGTGGGGGATACTTTGTTTGTATGTTGTATATATGTAGGAACATAGCTTGATTTTGGTCTTTAGTTAGTTGCCTAGATATGTGATTTGACTTGGCCTAATGATGAATATCACTCGATTGGTTTTTTGAGGGCTTATGTCAATATAGAAAAACAAGAAAAAAGAGAAGAAAAGATTTTCTTTTGTAGATAGTGTATCAATTCCCCCTTGGTTTTTCTTGGACCGCAGTTCTTTTCCAAGAGTCTTGTTTGAATCGGGTGTAGTTAGTTTTTGTTTAATTTTTTTTTATTTTTTTAGGACTTATGGGATATGAGTTGAGATGGAAAGAGAATCTCTTAACATTGTTGTGCCTTGAATACAATAGACACTTTAGTGTGACGCTTAGTCTCAGTTGTTGATTCTTGTTAGAGTGTCATAAATTGTATGTTCTTAACTTGAGCTAACTGCTCTGATGTAAGTGTTTTGATAAGCCAATCCGGAGTGAGTCATGTGTCATGTGTGTGTGTGTGTAATTTATTGTATTTTGTGCACTGCATTTGATGTCTAGAACTTACCCTAAGTGTTTGCAAAGCGAAATAGTAGTTTTATTCAGTTTTGGAAGTGATATAGGAGTTTCGTTGTTGTACCAGATATGTACAGTTTACCCGCCTAATTGTTATGTACCGTAGTTAACCCTATTGAGCTTATTTTCTTAGCAACCACATTACAAGGCTTACTTAATTGTTTGAATGAACCATTTGTTTGAAACCTCTTACCTCCCAAACACACTTGAATTGTGATGAACTAGTATATGTTAAAGTGTGGAGTGTTTGGTTTGGCTTTTCGGTGAAACTAACAAAATCAGGATAAAGATGCACAGTTTTGAATAAGCAAGACCCACTTGAATGAAAAAAGAGAGAGAATAAAATAGTTACATTGTTATGAAAAAAAATGTCTTTGATAAATAGTGGCTCTTGATTAAGTGTGCTTAAAGAAGCAGGGAGTTAATGTATATTGATGTAAAAGCTGGAGTCCTGGTTTCATATAAGTGTTTGGTTATGAATGTTAAAGTATATGTATTAAAGTGCTTAGGGAGGTGTAGTCACTCTTATATCAAAATGTATCATATCCGTCCCTTCGCCTACATTACAACCAAATAAAGTCCTATTTGATCCTCAACTGATTGAGCTCGATTAGTAGAGTAGTACATTACGGGCAACCCTATGGTGCATCTTTTTGGCATATCAATGTTCTTTCTAAGAGTGAGTGAATTTTGTCTATTTGAGTTCCTAATTGTTCCGAATGTTTATTGCTTGTGGAACTACTCTCGTTTGCGATGTGAGGGCACTTGATTCATGAAAAAAAGGTACATCTTGACATCTTTGTAGAGTAAGTGAATAAGTTAGGAATATTGCGTGGCATGTGAGAGTCAACTCTTGAGGAAAAGATGTTACACCACTAGACTCAATACTTGAGATATGTTCTTGGCATGATACCTATGAGAAGTTGTTGATTGCTCGGGGATGAGCAATGGTTTAAGTGTAGGGTGTTGACAATAGGATATATTCATGTAATTAGCAACCATTTACGCCCCACCTTAGCTATTCTTTATTGCAATATGAAGATTAAATGACAATAAATGGCTCTAATTATGAATTTTGTGCTTTGCAGGAGCAAGTCTTGATTATGAGAACAATGAACATTGTTTGGAGCTAATTTGGAGCAAAGAAAGCTAATTTGAGTTGAATGCACGTGAAATAAGAAGGAAAAAAAATAAAAAAATAATCTAACTTCATGAGCACGGGCCAAGCACGGCTGCATTCCAGGCGCGCTCATCAGGCAGAATAGAATGCGATATGTGCAGACCAAGCGCGGTCGCGCTCGTCACTTCGAGGAACATTATTTTCAGGGGTAATTTTGTAATTTCTTAGGCAATTCTTCTTAACCTATAAGAAGCCCAGCTCTCCCAAAAAGAAAGTATTTAGGTTTTTGAAGGATTATTGAAGGCAAGAAGAGGCAAGAGGCAAGGCGGAAGATTCGGCATAGAGTTTTACCTTTCTTCCTTTTCTTTTGATCATTTATGATGAATTTACTATTACGATTGTGGATATGATTATGCGTAGCTAAACATTAATCTAGGGTTTTGATGGAACCTCTTGGAGGATGAATTTCTGATATGTTAATATAGATTTGCCTTAGTAATTTTCTGTTTGTTCAACTATATTATGATTGTTGTTGATTGAAGGGCCCTCAATTGGACGTGCCTATTTAGTATGTATTACTCGATATATAGTGTATATTTAGGTAGTTGTTGAAAAACACCACTCCTAACGTATATGAGGGATCAATACGAAGGGTTTAAAGGTGAGATTATGGATACGAAACGTTGGGTGCGATCTAAATGAGTTGTAACTAAGGTCAACTAGCATAATTCGGGAGAATATGTCTAGTATATTTTTGTAATTAGTCGGGAGAGAGTTATGACAGTCAGAGTGCTCATGATCGATAGAAAAGACTTAGGAAAATTTATAACAAACATAGCGGAAATGATTCGGACAAGAGGGAAATCATAACCTTAGACCATTCGCATTATTGCTTACAACCATTTTTTTAGCTAGTTCTTAGTTTACTGCACTTTATTACATCATATTTAGTTAATAAACACCCAAATTGTTAATCAAATATCTTTGAAAATTGGATACATGAATTTTTGTGAGTCCAATAGATGTGATTGATAGGTTAATTCCCTATGGAATTCGGCTCCGAACTTGTTAACCGGAATATATTTACAGTGACCGTTTTGTTTTTTATAAGTCATAGTTGGGCGTGGTCACATGCATTTATAAAATACAAATATTATTCCATTTGCCATAAAAAAAAGCTATAAGTAAAAGTACTTCTTCCAGAAAAAAAGGTTCTTGTTTTATAATTATTTTTATAATAATACTCTGCACCTATATTTTATCCAATCTTCTGCTTTTTAAAATTATTTTCTAAAAAAGAAAATCAAATCGTTCAAAGTTTTTATACATTATCTCCGTCTTATAGCAGCTACCTTGAGAATGGAATGATATCTCCGTTAGCTAATTATATTTTAGAAGTGCATTTCAACACCCAAAAAACAAAAGCCAAAAATAGAGTATAAAATAAAGATAACAATTTTTTGTTTAAAAAAGATGAACAATTTTTTTAAAAGATATTTTCATTCTTCACAATATGCATGTTTAGCAGTCAAATCCCTAGAGAAGGATTTTCTCAGATTTGATGCCGCTGGTCAAAAGACTTGGCATCGGGTTTTTAAGGATTCCTTTTCTCAAAATCTTTTTTTTTATTTTATCTTTTTTAATTTTTTCCAAAATGAATAGTAATATATTCTTTTATTAAAAGCTCTTTGAACTTTACCACTAATTTCACCTTTAATGACATGCTATAATTTGATTTTTTTCTGGATCAACTATTCAACTTGTATGAATTGATCTCCTCATTGTACCTTTAATTATCATCAATAGTTTAACTAATGTTTTTTTTTATAAAAAGGAAAAGAAAAAAGAACTTTCTCAACTGTTCCAATCAGAAAAGTTTCAAATCGAAACCAGCTCATTTCCATGTTCTTCTGGGATGTCTATATTAAACTAAAAATATCGGACGTGCAATAATTTCGGCATTCTAGTTTTTCCTATGAAATAATGTGAGATTTCCTTTTCATTGGTTTGGTTTTAACTGATAGATAAAGTCAAAAAGTATTAAGTAAAGATTTCACAACTCTAAATATTTTCTTATTCTTTTTAGAGTTAATATATAGAAATATCTTAACTAACGTTTGTTGAATTGGTAGATCAACTAGATTGATTATTTTATACTTAGCACTAGTTATACACGAAACTTAATTGACGTCAAGTTTACTATTTATAACTAACTTAGATTCTGGAGCTGGCTTAAAACTAACATAATTAAGTTGACCCTAACAACGTATCATTCGTCGTGTGTTTCGCTAGAGATTGGTATTAACCGGGGGAAAAAATTACAAAATTGATTATTAGAAACATTTTAAAAAACAATTGAAAATGCAAACTGTTCCTCTGACTAATTAATCTGCATTTAGCTCCGATTGGATTAGAGGACAACTAACCCATGGCCAAACAAGTAACAAACCCAACCAACACAATGGAATATATTTGATTGGTCCAAGTCAAATATATACGTGACAACCATTTTCTCACATTAATAATATTCAAATATTATAAGCGCATAATATGTCATGTGTATCTTATTCATAGATGATTTCTGTATTGATTGTGTCCCTCTTATGGTAGTTACTGTCTGATATTATTGCATGCTATTTTATTTATGGTTCTTATATTTAGATAATTATTTACGCTATTTTTGCTGGAGTTACTAATGCTCTTTTGTTTTCGTTTTTGTTTTTCCTTTCCTTCACTGAGTCGAGGGTCGATTGGAAACAGCCTCTCTGCTTTCGAGTAGGGGTAAGTCTCGTCTATATATTATCCTCCCCACACCCCACTTTGTGAGACTATACTGGGTAGTTGTTGTTGTATCTTATTCATAGTGCTAAACCTACTCTCTATTAGTTGACGCATTTTCAAGGTAATTCTCAAATTATGAAAAGTCTCTTATGTGAATAATACCCACAGCTAGCTATTGGCTTGTTAGTCGGGTAACGTCATGTTTAAAGGCTTTTTTACCTTCAACCCTTCGTATTTAAGGAATTCACCTTAGTAAAATATGCCAACAACTACATGTAACCTTACACTTGTAGTAGCACATAATTTAACTTGATCTAACAGAAGATTAATTTCTTTCAAATTACTGGCTTGGTATAGATGATATTAACTTCTTCTTTTATGAAAAAAATTGAGCGAAAACTTACGAGACATTTTGAAATAATAAGAAAAAACTTTAAAATGTAATTTACAATTTAGGCATATATATGTATTGTTATTTTGGAATCAAATACTTATGGACCTAAAGAGACCACTGAGACAGCTCATTTGTTTTGTATTGTGACCCCTTTATGTTTGTCCTATAGCACATTGTTTACTCCCATATTATTTATGTGAAAAGAAAACATGGATTATGCTTTAATACATACATAGTTTTGATAAAGAAAGTCCCTTATGCATATTTGCTGCATTCATTTGTGTTTTTTGATTCGCCCTAGTCGTAGAGAATAATCTTAAGCCATAATCTTATATTACTCAAATATTTGATTGACTAAAAGACTAAAACAAGCCAATTTAATTTTGTAGCGAGAAAGACAAGTAAGTTGCAAAACTTAAATTCCAAGGTTAAGATAAAAGAAGGGGTAATGCCACGACACTTCGACGCCACAAAGTCAGCGAAAGGATAGAGAAAGACATTCAAATATGTCCTAATAAATTAGGTAGACATGGGAAAGTAGAGGCACCAAATCCCCAGTTTAATATTATCACAAGCAATAAAAGTCTGGAATTTTTAAATTTTTTTATTTCTTAAAAGGTAATTTCTAGCACTGAACTACATGATATTCCAAGTTTTCGTAACCTTAAACTCTATATAAGTAGGGTTAGCATCATTTGCTGAATGTGTACCATAAATTCTTTCTTCTATTTACTCTTCAACTCAATTTTATTAACTTTGAAAAGAAATCTAATTAAGTAATGGCAGTGTCAGCGGTAGCAACTCTCCTATTTCTTCTTGTAGCTTCTCCGGTGGCTTTTGCCGCGAACCACGTCGTTGGAGGCAGCGGCGGGTGGAGCCAGACCGGAGATTACACCACTTGGGCAGCTGGTGAAACCTTCAACGTTGGTGACACCCTTGGTTAGTCTTTCAAATTCTATCTTTCTTTTTTTCTTTAGTTATTCGGTATTTCAAATTTATTGATCCGACTAATTTGAATATACGTTAGATAGACTCACTAAGAAAATATAATGTTCTTTACCAAAATGTTTTCCATTCTTATAAGTTGAACTAGATACTTTTAAATTGATATACAATCAAAAGTTACAATGCAATTTTATTATCATAATAATGTAAAATCCAAAAGCAAATCATTTTACCTTACGGGGACCGTAGGGTAATTGCAGCATCCCTAATATTGTATCATGTGGCACATAATCTCAGGACCAGACTCAGTAATTAAAAAATTTTACTAAGAAAAGTCAACTAAATATGTGCAGGATGAAATATTAATTTCCCCCCTGGCTAGAGTGCTAAATGATCTATCTCAACTGCCCTTATTAATTCAGATTAATTCGCATGAATAGATTGGCTAAGGGGTTATAAAGTACTTCATTACTGAGACTTGAACCTAAAATATTGAATAAATGATGAAAAGATTCCAATCATTCTACCACACTATCTCGTGATGACTAGATTTTTGTGTCTATATATACCGGGAAACATCAAAAGTAGACTTGAGAGGAGATAAACTAGTTATATAAAATTGACAAGATATAGTTTCTTTTTTAACATGTTGTCCATCTTTAGCTTAGAGAATTATAATTAACAAAGAAACTCAAGGTTTGAGTTCTTAATTATTATTGTTATTAAGTCTTTCTTTAGACCAAACCAAAATATTAATTTGAAATTGCATGGTGATGATCAGAGTTCAACTATGATGCAAGTCACAGCCTGGATGTATTAAGCAAAGATGACTATGACAACTGCAACACCGGAAATGCACTCGAGTCTCACAGCGACGGCAAAACCACCATCAAACTTTCCAAGGCCGGTCCAATGTACTTCACTTGTTCCACATTTGGTCACTGTCAAAGTGGCATGAAGTTAGCCGTCGATGTCAAAGATAGTTCCTCCACTCCGTCAACCACTCCTTCAACTCCTTCTGATTCTCCCACCACACCTACACCTGAGGTTGGCAACACGCCGTCGAAGTCGACACCTGTAACACCTAACGGAGCAGCCGGAGTTATGGGCAAAACTGTAGTCGGATTTTCAGTTGTGTTGGGAGCTATGTTTGCGTTCATGTGCTAGGCGAGAGGCAGTGCTTTGTATTATTATTGTTAATTTTATTCCTTTCTTAGTTTGCCTATTATTTCAGCTGTTATTTTTGTTCCTTTTAATTAATGTTCATGAGCAGCTAATTTTTGTGTGCATATTGTTTCAAGGAATAAGTGATTTTTCTTCACATTTTAGTTTATCGAGCTGTCAGCTGTTGGATCGAAAAGCTATATTTTAGAAGTTTGTTGCTTTACTTTTAGTAGCAGTAATATTTTTTGCCGACCTACAACGGAAAAGGACAGTTTAATTTGCTATGGCATAGGAGCCTTTATCAACCCCTCCTCTGAGCTATTTGATAGTAGTTGTAGATCAAATATAAGATGCAACAAGATATATGAAAATAAAAAAGCTAGAATAAGTAATGCAAGGTGGTTGGTTTTGGGAATATATTACACAATCCGTTTCAGCTTACGTGAACCTATTTCCTTTTTGGCCGTTTTAAAAAGAATGACGTCTTTCTAAATTCAGAAATAATTTAGCTTAAAATTCCAATTTTACTCTTAATAGAAAACTTTTATAACTACACAAATACTCTAGACCTCTTTTTGACTTGTTTACAGCCAAAAATTCAAAAAGAATTTTTGTTAAATTCTGTATCTAGTCAAACAGGTTCACATAAATTGGAATGGAGGGAGTAGTTGTATTTGACAAGAAAAATCTTACGTGTACGGTCAGAATCGAGTTTGCCCCTTTTTGTGTAACTAATCGAGATTGCGACGTGATAAGCCAAGGTTCTGTTAGGATTTATGCCCGTCACTAGAGGGGGGGTGAATAGTGCGGCACGGGAATATTGATAAATATTGCGGAATTAAAATTGCATGAGTAAAGTAAATGCGGTAATTAAAATAGTAAGGAAAGAACACACCGAATTTATACTGGTTCACCACAACGTGTGGTTAGTCCAGTCCCCGAGAGACTCTCTCGAGTTTCCACTAACTCCGTTAAGCTTACGGGTGCCTAACAAACCGTTACACTTGCTCGTAGATGTACACTCTACAAGACTTCAACTTGCTCGAGGATACGCACCTCAAGACTTCACCTTGCTCGTGGATACTGCACCGCAAGACTTCACACACTAAGATTGAGGGTACTTAGCAAACCCGACAATCAATGAGAAGATATGGTCTTCTCAAACACCTTTCTCTTTTACAACAAGAACTCTCTAAAAAGAGTAGATAAAGAGATACAAGATTAGCTCTATAAACAACTCAAAGTTGTCTCTCAAATGGCTCAATAAAAGCTCTATAATGATGCACAAATGATATCAATATGTATATGAATAATGAGAGGTGTTTTGTGTTTAAAATCAGCTCAAAAGACCTCTATTTATAGGTGTTAGAAGTTGTATGTCCGTTGCTTAATTGACAATCAATTATGCTGATTTTATGCAAGATAATCGATTATCCACTTTGCATAATCGATTATCTTCTCAACGGAACGTTGGGAAGGCAACGGATAGTGAAATAATCGATTATTCCAATCACATAATCGATTATGTTGCCTTGCGGAATTTCTAATATAATTCGAATAAAGAGGATAATCGATTATCATATTACATAATCGATTATTTTGCTGTTTTGTAAATTCCGGTTTACACTGTCTTAACATAATCGATTATCAAAAAGACATAATCGATTATTTTGCTGTTTTGTAAATTCCGGTTTACACTGTCTTAACATAATCGATTATCATAAAAACATAATC
This sequence comes from Nicotiana benthamiana, assembly GCA_034376525.1. Taxonomy (NCBI): domain Eukaryota; kingdom Viridiplantae; phylum Streptophyta; class Magnoliopsida; order Solanales; family Solanaceae; genus Nicotiana; species Nicotiana benthamiana. Next base: position 32,953,770 of record CM067336.1, on the reverse strand, counting down.
GATTATTTCTGTCCAGATTTGAAAGACATGTTTAAAATTCTTTTTGGCTAAAATGAAAATGTTTGAAAATCATTTTGTTTTAAAACAAAGATGCATGGTTTGATGAAAATGATTTTACGAGAGAAGCCAAGACTTGAATCTATTGTTGGATCAAGATCACAATATAAAACGACTCATGTATATCTTCGTTGCTTTACTTGATCTTGTTCTTTGTTTCTCTTGTGCTTGGACTTCGGCATATGTCAATGTTGATTGTTTGCTAATGCATCTTCATTATTTGTCAGACAATAACATTGTTTAACAAGTTGACTTCATTGTTTGTCATTCATCAAAACCTATACCTGAAAATCATGCTAGTACAACCAAAGCGCACATATCATGGATAGAATAATTTTCTACAATTTCCCCCTTTTTGATAATGACAAACAACAGGAGATATGCATATCGGATTCCCCCTAAATTCATGCTATATCTCAACATACAATTCATGTAAACTATTCCCTTTAATGATAATTCCCCCTCAAATAAGGCATACGATAACGTAGATTCATTCCCCCTTATTTGATGCATATCGCCTAATTTCTTCCCCCTTTTGGCATTAGCAAAAAGAAGAGTATACAAAGGCTACTTTCCCCTTTCGACACTTCCCCCTTTTGGGTATATCAATTGTTAGTGTCAAGAATAAAATAGGAAATACAATGAGGAATATACATTGACGATATTTAATAAATCATACCAACATGAAATAATACCAAATGTTAGTAAAAACATAATAACCATAATAACGGTTATTTTTCGCAAATCATATTACTTAAGAACATATCAACAGTTAATTTTTAACAAACCAATAGTTGTATTATAAACATGAATCATTTATTTTTTTTTAAGAATATATCAACTGTTATTCAAACCAAAAAATTATTCATCAAAACATGAGTCAATCATTATTTTTAACAAAAATAATTGATACCAATTGTTATTCAAGATAAAAGTTACCAAAACATGAATCAACAAAAATAATTAATATCAATTGTTAACAAAGATATATTAATTGTTAACACATATCAACTATTATGTTTTTATCAAAAATATGATAACTAACCGAAATTCCCCCTCGATGCAATAAGGTTTCGTGCTTGGTGCATCTACTACGATATTGTAGTCTTCAAGCACACCTGCAAACGTACCTAAAAATAGGTTTTCGGTACCCAGGCACTTTTGGGTCCTTGGGGGTTAGGCAAATAATTAGTCAAAAGATAAATCTCTATGTTTTGCAAAACATAAGGGCGCAATGTGTCCTACCCGGTTGCAATAATGACATATAACATTCGGGTTATGCATATGTCTTGGTTGAGCCAAAAATGTTCTAGGTGATCTAAAGTCGTTATTCCTAGGCGTATTGCGATTCATAGAATTATTTCTCGGTGGTCTAACTTCATTTCTATCACCCTTTCTAATATTCTTCTTAATTTCTTCAATTGTTTTAGGATCATCAACACTACGTTTTTCTAGTGTGTTCCTAATTTCTATGTTCTCTATTTTCAAAGAACTACAGGAAGAACAATTGGAACTTTGATCAATTGAAGAGGCTTCATTCATTTCCTTAATTTTATTTTTAAGATCAATATTATCATTTTCTAAAAATTTATTTTCTTCTTCTAATTTCTCATTATCACGAGTCAATTTTTCAAAATCTTTTTCTTTCAAAGAAAGTTGTTTTTCAAAATCTTTTTCTTTCAAAGAAATTGTTTTCTTCAATTCTTTTATGGTTTTGGAAGCTCTAATAAATTCACCATATAATTCATCATAGGCATTTTGCATTTCTTCAAACGAGTAAGAGTTAGAATTACTTACCTCTTCTTCCTCGTTGGCCATGAGACATAGTGCGGCAGTTTCATCGCCCGAGCTTTCCGAATCCCATGTCACGCGCCTATGGTGTTTCTTCTTTTTCTTGTCCTTGGGTTTTGGACAATGTGATTTGGTGTGGCCAAGTTTTCCATAATTTTGGCATGAAGGACTTGGTTCTTCCTTCTTTATTTCCTTCTTCATAAACTTATATAACTTTTCAATTATATCATTGGAAATAATATCGTCATCGCTTTCCGAAGCATTTACCTCTATTCTTTTAGAAGATGAGGCTTTGAAGGCAATATTCGAACTTTTACTTCTAAGATAGGGATTAAGAACTGTGCTTTCATAAGTTTCGAGGTTAACTCTTAGTCCATCAATTGTGACATCCGTGATTCCTATCGACTCTTGGATGGCATTGGCTTTGGAATGCCATTCGGGAGTGAGACTCCGTAGGATTTTTCGAACAAGATCTTTGTTCGTGTACACTTTCCCGAGAGCATGAAGATCATTGACGATTTTTGAGAATCGTTCGAACATAATACCGATGGGTTCTTTCTCCCTCATTTTAAAGAGTTCATATTCATGTGTTAGAAAATCAACTTTAGATTCTCGGACTTGAGACGTACCTTCATAAGTGATCTCGAGTTTATCCCACATCTCCTTGGCGGTTGTGCAGTAAGAAATCTTCCGATAGTCATCCGGATTCACCGCACAATATAATAAGTTGACGGCCTTTGCGTTATTTTCAACTTTCTTGACGTCCTCGGCATCATATTCATCTTCCTCCTTTGGAACCGTGGTTTCCCCAACTTTCTTTGTTGACATTTGTTCACCGTTCTTTATGATTTGCCACAAGAGAAAGTTATTTGATTGGATGAAGATTCTCATCCGCTCTTTCCAATATGTGTAATTTGTTCCGTCAAATAGTGGAGGCCTATAGGTGGAGTGTCCTTTGCTCATCATTCCTGCGTTCAATATTCTCAACAAAAAATATATATCGTTCTCTCAACCGGTTAAGGCTTTCAGAGAGTTAGGCTCTGATACCAATTGTTAGGATTTATGCCCGTCACTTAAGGGGGGGTGAATAGTGCGGCACGAGAATATTGATAAATATTGCGGAATTAAAATTGCAGGAGTAAAGTAAATGCGGTAATTAAAATAGTAAGGAAAGAACACACCGAATTTATACTGGTTCACCACAACGTGTGGTTAGTCCAGTCCCGGAGAGACTCTCTCGAGTTTCCACTAACTCCGTTGAGCTTACGGGTGCCTAACAAACCGTTACACTTGCTCGTAGATGTACACTATACAAGACTTCAACTTGCTCAAGGATACCGCACCTCAAGACTTCACCTTGCTCGTGGATACCGCACCACAAGACTTCACACACTAAGATTGAGGGTACTTAGCAAACCCGACAATCAATGAGAAGATATGGTCTTCTCAAACACCTTTCTCTTTTACAACAAGAACTCTCTAAAAAGAGTAGATAAAGAGATACAAGATTAGCTCTATAAACAACTCAAAGTTGTCTCTCAAATGGCTCAACAAATGCTCTATAATGATGCACAAATAATATCAATATGTATATGAATAATGAGAGGTGTTTTGTGTTTAAAATCAGCTCAAAAGACCTCTATTTATAGGTGTTAGAAGTTGTATGTCCGTTGCTTAATTGACAATCAATTATGCTGATATTATGCAAGATAATCGATTATCCACTTTGCATAATCGATTATCTTCTCAACGGAACGTTGGGAAGGCAACGGATAGTGAAATAATCAATTATTCCAATCACATAATCGATTATGTTGCCTTGCGGGATTTCTAATATAATTCGAATAAAGAGGATAATCGATTATCATATTACATAATCGATTATTTTTCTGTTTTGTAAATTCCGGTTTACACTGTCTTAACATAATCGATTATCAAAAAGTAATCGATTATTTTGTTGTTTTGTAAATTCCGGTTTACAGTGTCTTAACATAATCGATTATCAAAAAAATATAATCGATTATTTCTGTCCAGATTTGAAAGACATGTTTAAAATTCATTTTGGCTAAAATGAAAATGTTTGAAAATCATTTTGTTTTAAAACAAAGATGCATGGTTTGATGAAAATGATTTTACGAGAGAAGCCAAAGACTTGAATCTATTGTTGGATCAAGATCACAATATAAAACGACTCATGTATTTCTTCGTTGCTTTTCTTGATCTTGTTCTTTGTTTCTCTTGTGCTTGGACTTCGGCATATGTCAATTTTGATTGTTTGCTAATGCATCTTCATTGTTTGTCATAGAATAACATTGTTTAACAAGTTGACTTCATTGTTTGTCATTCATCAAAACCTATACCTGGAAATCATGCTAGTACAACCAAAGCGCACATATCATGGATAGAATGATTTTCTACAGGTTCGATCCCATATTATATCGGATCATGAAGCAAAGTTAGATTACCGAGTTCGTGACCCTGAGACTGATCTAGATCAGCCAAGGCCGAGATCGAATGGGATAGAGATCGAGCAAGATCGAAGGAAGTCTACCGATACAAATAATGAAAACCAAAATATTCGCGATCGGGCGATGATCACGGCGAAAATCTCGACACGTATCAAGAAGAGGCCGATAATTAGGTAATCATGGGATTTCTTACTATATTTAGAATTGTATCAAGAGTACAATTCTCCACTACATAAAGGAGTCTAATCATTTGTAAAGCATCATCTATTCATGCAGCACAAAGCAATATACTACATTTCTCTAGTTTTCATTATCTTGTTACTTTTTTCTTGTATCAACTGAATCTTCACTTGGTTCGAGGGTGGACGAATTCGACAGCCAAGGTAATTTGATTCGTTTGGTTTGCATTTATTCCTTTTACAGTCAATTTCAATATCAATACTCGTTTATTCTTATTAATTTGTACCAAGTTATTATCACGTGTCCTTAAAATTTGCATATAAATTTAATTGTTAGGGGCCATTTTCTCATTGTTTAGTATATCTGTGTTGATATCTGGTGTCCCCTTCTATGCAATTCCGTAGGTGAATCCGCAATCGCGAAGGCTTGTTTAGTGGTTAACCATTTCCTTCTTCGCGTTCGCATATGGTTGTCTGGGATAACGTAATTATGCTTCTGTTGTTTACGCATTCGTACTTAGTGCCTGCATTCACATAGCATAACTGTAGTCGCTAGTGATGTCCCATTCCTCTTCTGCGATCGCATGCAGTTTCTCGCGGTCGCGTAGTGCAGTACCTGGCCTTTCCTTCTTCATGTTTGCACTACTTTGTCCGCGATCGCATAGTGCATTTTGGGCAGTATCCATTTTTCTTCTTCGCGATCGTATTAATTCTCCTGCGATCGCGATGTACTAATACCTAGGCAGCAAAATATATCTTCCAACTCGAGGATTAGACCATTTTTATCATATCTTAACTTGTACAGCTTGGTTTTGAACGGTTCTTTGGGGTTTTTTTTCAAATAAATTGATTGGGTAAGTGTTCTTCACCTAGAATTTACTATATTCCATAATTTTATCTTTATTTTTATCATTTAACTTGTGTTTTAAGTTGAGAAAAATAAGTATTTATAAAGAAAATTTTTAAAATGAAAAATCATGATCTAGGGGCGAATTGGTATCGGAATTTGATAATTTTAGTATGGTTGAACTTGTATTGGAATGGGTGTTCGAATTTTGTAAAATTTGTCGAATTCCGAGGTGCGGGACTGGGATCGACTTTTGGGTAGATTTTTAGATTTTGATAAAAGACTAAGGTTTTATGATCCAAAATACATTCTTATGAGTTTTATTTATGCTTTGAAGTTACTTTGGCTAGATTTGAGCCGTACGGAGGTCATTTCACCTTAGGAGTTCATTTTAGAGTATCGGTCTGTCTTCTTTGAGGTAAGTATCTTGCATAACCTTTTGTGGGAAAAACCACCCCTTAGGATTTGAGTTTTCCATGCTAATTGTAGTCCATGTACGCATCTTGACGAGTACATACTCGGGGTTACTTGTGGAAAGTTGGCCTTTTAAGGTCTTAGGTTCTTGTATTCACTGAGTACGAAGTTGTTTTGTTATGATCAAGTTCCTTAATTACTAGTTTCATTCTGCATGCTTTAATTGGGAATAATTGCCATATGATTTACTCTTCTAACCTATTTGACTCTTATTGGACTTAACTGATGATTTTCGCCTCTTCTATTGTTATGCTATTTTTTTTATAATTGCTTATTTTTATTTGAAATTATTGTTATCTCTCTTGTAATTTATTAGTCTTAGATGGGGTTATGATTATATTTCCGTTGCTTGTCCTTAATTGAGTATGCGGTATCCTCTTCATAATTTCCCAACCTTACAAGAAGGTTACATATCATATATCTTAGCTGACATGTCTTTATTTAGAGTTATTTAACTCGTGTTAGTTCCCTTGTTGTTGAACTGTATATTGTGGGATTATTATTACATATTATTTTCTCTCTATTGTGGTTATTTCTTGTGAATTAGTTCTACTGTTTCTTGTGATCGAAAGTTCTTGAATCGATTTACTTGCCGTACTCTTGTATTTACTGTCTTTGTCACTATTGTACTTGTTGTTGTGATGCATGAGGTTTCTGTCGTGCGGCTTTTATTGTGGTGCACGAGGTTTCTGCCGTGCGGTTATTGTTATTGTGATGGATGAGGTTTCTACCGTGCTATTATTGTTATTGGGTTACACGAGGTTCTGCCGTGCTATTGTTACTTTTGATATTTACACACGTGGTGTGACAAGGAAGGATATATACATATATATAAGAGTCGCACATGTGACGAGACAAGGTGAGAACATTATTATGCATGTGTGGAGAGACAAGGCGAACGTTTACTTATTATTGCACACCTGGAGAAACAACGTGGGCAATGTCAGAAACTGATTTATGACGACTTGGTCTGGGAGCATTCTTGCTATTGATATTTATATAGTGGTACACTTAGCTGTGTGAGTTCTATTTTGTTAAAAATAATGGGAAAACATCTTACGTACTGTATATTTTCTCTATACTTAATAACGGGCACGAACTATGTTAGAGCACTTGCGCAAGTATACACATAGTTAATCACTCTTAACAGCTTAAAAGATAAACCTTGATATTGTCGAGTATTAAATTGGTAAAGAGAGCACATGACGCCAAGTGCTTAGGATTCCGGAATTTGGACCCGTGAAATGTGATTATTCTGACGTTCGGTACCTCGTGAATGGTCATCGGCTGGAGCCTTGTGTGAAAGCGGTCGTGTTTATTGAGTTGTTACTTTCTTTTCCTCTATCCGTGTTCACCAGATTTCAAACTGTGTTCTTCTTATTCTATTGTGTTGTTATTATGGTGTTCTGATGTTAGTCGCTATTTTCCTTTCTTAATGCTATTACCGTATAATTGTCATTTTCATTATGCGTTTTCCTTATATAGATATCGTACTTTATTGCTCCTACACTTATAATCGTTCAGGTTATTAGATCAATAGGTGTCTTAATTGTTCATCATTACTACTCCACCGAGGTTAGTCTTCATACTTGCTGGGTACCTCTATGGTGTACTCATACTATACTTTTGCATATTTTGTATAGATTCGGGTATTTTGATCATTAGTAGCTACGCGAATCGTTGTTGTGGAGTCTCAAGGTAAATCTGCTACTGCGTTCGCAGGCTTCGGAGTCACCTTTTAGCTTTTGTATAGCATTGTTTAACCTTATTTCTGAACAGTTGTATTTATAAGTTTCTAGAAAAAACTTTGTAGAACTTATGACTTATAAATTTTAAAGGGATTATCAATTCTTAGATGTTATTTAGATATTGTTGTTGTTTCAATTAATGTTAGGCTTATTTAGTCCCTAAGACTAGATGTGTTACATCCCGTACTTCTATGGTAGGAGTCGAAGTAATAACATATGAGTTGGAAGGGATTAAGGTTATACATGAAGATAGGGATGTAAGACCTGTAAGTATGACGAATTTTAGAAGTACTATATATTGGCTTGATATGTATTTTCTTTAAAGTAAGCCTTTTTCGTTAAAAGTTGATAGATACGATTTTATGTGGTTGTAATAAGTTTTAAATTAAATACATGGCATGTGCGTGTTTATAAATGGGGTTTTATTTATTATTAGAGTAGATTATATTTTATAATAGAAAAAGTTATCCTTTTTCCGTTTTAAGAATTTATAGTGCAAAAAGAATTTCTTTAATTGTAAAGATATAAATTATTTTCTCACAAGTAAAGAAGATTATCTTTTTACCATTTTAAAAATTTAAGCATACAAAATTTTTTTACGTTTTATATGAGACTAGAAAAATTAGAATATTGAAAAAATATATTTTTTTTAATATGGATGTTTTGATGAAATAATAGAGTATGTATTTATTTGTATGAGTGTGATGTATAAAGTGTTTTAAAAATTAAATTGAAATAATTCTTAATTATGCGGGTAATGATCAATTATCACATAGCGAATATTACCTAATTAATTAATTAATACATTGACCAACCCACCCCAGGTGGCAGCCCCTTCAATCCCAAATTTGGTGGCTCTTAATGCTTTTTGTAATGTGGCATTTAGAGAGATGAGTATATCACATAGAAACATAGGGATCATTATAATCGGCCGTTCAGCTGGTTATTTGGTTATTGCCAATTTTCTGTAGGAATAGTTGTAGTGTAATTGTAGTTCGATTTGATAGGTTTATTCTAAGTGTATCTGGTAGTGTCTTATCAAGGATAAAGGACATTGGTGCTTCTAATTTGAGAAATTGTTACAAGGATGGCACACCTGATTTGCCCCCAAAGTTTAGTTCAAGTGACAAAGGTGAATAAGATAAGTTCACTATTTTATATAGTTTTTTTGTGCGCAAAGATTGTGTGGTTTCAAAGTGTAACGCTGAAGCTGGTCGGAATATTCAGTTTTGAAGGAATTTTAATGATTGGGAGATAGATGAGATCATTAAGTTGTTAGCTGTTTTAGAACCTTCAAACTAGACAGTTCGAAGAATGACTCACGGGTATCGATTATCAGTTTGATGGGCTTTTCTCGTAGTTGACGAGATTGACATTCAGCGAAGGATAGGTTAAACTTTACTTCATTCGAAGTGCAGTCAAGCTTAAGAGTCAATATGTCAAAGTTTTCCTACAGATTTATCGGTAGGCCGATACCCTGTTCCATTTGATGTTAAATAATTTTATAGGCTTTGTAGACAGATGTTCATTTTATATAATATGTCAGAGGCCTTGACGGCCCATATATATTCATGTTTTAAGAAAAAATTTCAGTGATACAGTGTTTCTCCTCTTATAGTTGTACATTACGAGTAGTATCCATGTTGGCTCACAATAGTTACATAAGAGATGAATAAGTTACAGAGTGATTCGCTTGGGCCACTACGGCACCAGGTGCTAGCCACGCCTCCCCAGATTTGGGGTATGACAAGCTGCCATCACAACACCCAATAGAGGGAAAATTGGGTCGTGACAGGATGCCCGATCAGCTAGCCAAAAAGCACATGGCGGTAAAGATGGCGGGATTAGCCTACGGGTGATCTTCGAAATGTTGCAAGCTCAACAGGCAAGAATATCCCAACTCCAAAATCAAAACCACACACCGAGTAGGGTCAAACCCGACCCATCCCAGGAAATCATACACATGGTCGAATCAATTTTGAAGAAGTCAAAACGAGAAGGAATCAGAGACCAATCCTGGCATCATAAACATGCTCGAAGAACTGACAAAGCAAATCGAGATAGGGGAAAAGAAGATTGATCAAAATAACAAGAAGGTGAAAACCTATAACTCCAGGGTCGACCAAATCCCAAGGGCACCGCCAATATTATAAGGACTAGATTCCAAAAAGTTTGTGCAAAAATCTTTCCCCGCGAGTCGGCTCCAAAGACAATCCCCGAGAAGTTCTATATGCACGAGATTCCTAAGTATAGTTGGGATGACTGATCCAAACGAACATGCCACCTTCTATACGTATGATATCAAAGGAAATGACTTGGAAAATGACAAGATGGAATCCGTCTTGCTGAAGAAATTCGGGGAGACTATCGAAAGGTATGATGATTTGGTATCATAATTTACCACCAAATTCTATTGACTCTTTTACTATGCTGGCAGATACTTTCGTAAAGGCACATGCCGATGCCATTAAGGTCACAACTAGGATGATGGACATTTAAGGTAAGGAAGAAGGACAATGAGATGCTCAAAAAATTCGTATCTCGATTCCAAATGGAACGGATGGACTTGCCACCGGTCACCAATGATTGGATTTTTCAAGCTTTCACTCAAGGTCTCAATGTTTTAAGATTAGTGGCTTCACAACAGTTGAAGCAGAATTTGATTGAATACCCAGCTGTCACTTGGGTCGATATGCAGAATCGGTATCAGTCAAAGATCAGGGTCAAGGATGATCAACTAGAGGCTCCTTCGGGGTCCGTTTATCCTATTAGAGTCGTCGATCTAATTAAGAGGGATATAGATCGCGAACCAATGTCTAACAAATATCGATATCACCCTTATAATATAAATCGTAGAGGAAGCAGATTTGGGCAAAATTTTGTATGGAATGAAAGGAGAAATGATCTGGGAGTAAATTCATGGGGACTCTTGAGTAAAAATGGCTTCGATAGATATATCAGTCCCAAAGAAGCACCACGACTGTCGGAGTACAACTTTAGTGTGGACGTGGCTGCCATCATATCGGCCATTGAACACACAAAAAAAATACCAAGTGGCCTCGACCTTTGCAAACTGATCCAACACAAAGGGATCCTAACCAAATATACAAATATCATGGCGCACATGGACACAGGATGCAGGATTGTCGATAATTAAGGGAAGAAGTAGCTCCTTTGTTCAACGATGGTTATCTTCAATAATTTTTGAGTGACGGAGGTAAGAATTACTTCAATAACAGGGATTCAAACAAACAAAATGGGAAATAATAACCCTAGCACGTCATCCATGTGATAATCGCAGGGGTCGATGTTCCTCAAGGTCCGATGATGAAATGCACCAAAGTGTCAGTCACAAGAGGAAAATGAATTCAAGATTACTTTCCAAAAGGGACTCTATCTTTCAACGACGAGTATGCAGAAGGAATCGTGCAATCTCATAATGATGCACTGGTTATCTTTGTACTTATGAATACAAATTATACATGTGCCAATTGATTTAAGTAGCTCAGCCAACATCATTCAGTCAAGGTCGTAGAACAACTTGGCCTGCAAGACCAGATTGTACCTATGGCTCGAGTACTGAATGGATTCAACATGGCTTGCAAAAATACTACATGATCAGCTGGTATACGTTGATGATTTGCCCACGATGGTCGAGATGATATGATGGAATATCCTTAGAGGCTTGATGATGTTATGAACACATATATCCACGCATGGTATGACACTTATATACATATGCATTAAATTAAAAAATGAAATGATTCACAGAGCTATGCAAATGTACATGTCGAGTCTTTTACTCCATGTTTCTCTCAAGTCTATAATTCACTAAGTTTCATTCCTTACATACTCGGTGCGTCATTTGTACTGACGTCCCTTTTACCTAGGGACACTGCATTTCATGCCAGCGGGTCCCGATAGACAGGTCGAAAGCCCTCCAAGCAGGCGATCAGTTCAGCGAAAGATGTTGGTGCACTTCATTTATTTTAGAGTTGCTTGTTTGGTTAGTATGATTTAAACGTTTATTGTTTGGTATGGTGGAATTATGTTCCGGCCTTTATGAAGAATATGTGTTCTTAGAGGCTTGTATATAAATATTATATACGTAAAAGATTGTATGACCTTGTCGCCTATGTTCAGTATACAAGTGGTGATTTTGGCCTTATAGGACCATATGCCTTATGTATCAGTTGGTATTACGTGTTTATTCTAGTTATTCCATGAAAGCTTCCGACTCATTTACGTATAATAGTATGATACGAGAAGATAGATTATGTTGGTACTCGGTTGAATAAGGTACCGGGTGCTCGCTACGGCCCATCAATTTGGATCTTAACAAAAGAATACAACAATGACAAGAATAAGACTCACTCGCATGTTATGACTAGATAACAACGCATAGGTGCTTGTCACCTTACCTATACGATGTACTCAACATCCAAACACGTAACAAGTAGGAAAATAATACCTAATTCCTCTAGCAAAGGTTAACCACGACACTTACCACACTCAAACGGCCGATCTTACAGCTCAATCACAGCTTTTCCTTTCACACAAGCCTCCGGACCAATAGAATCTAGCAATTTACCAACCAAATGGTTCAAATAAATTTGTAGGATCTACCCACGATTGCAAAGAATTCAATTTAGACCATTTTAAAAAAAAGCAACAAAAGTCAACACCCAAGCCCACTTGGTCCAAACCCGAAATTTAGACCTAAATACGATTACACATTCACCCCCGAGCTCAAACATATAATTGATTTTTGAATCTGACCTTAATTGGAGGTCTAAATCCCCAAATTTCAAAATCTCTAGTTGCTACTCAAAATCCCACAATTTCACCATGAAAACCTTAAATCTTTTGTTGAATCTTATTACAAAAAGTAGTGTAAAATTACAAGAAATTAGTTTAAGATCACTTACCAATGATTTGGGGAAGAAAAGTTCTTTAGAAAATTGCCTCTTGTGGTTTAGGTTTTGAAAATTCGGAAAATGAATCAAAAATCACACCTATGTCATCTTTTGTTCAACTGCAGGTATCGTATTTGTGAACAAAATTTCGCATTTGCGGTCAAACGGTCAAATCGAGAAGGGATAAAATGAGGTTTTAAGGACTTGGAACATAAAATTTGGTTTTAATTCATAAGATGACCTATCGGGTCATTATACCTTAGTGGACGATTAGCAGCCTCTAATTGTTCATAAAAATACTTTTTTCTTCATTAGGAGGTTGTTCAACACTTTCATGGGTTGTAAAATCGAAGTGAATTCCAAAAGCATCCGCAATAATTTTATGGTATCCAGGATATTGAACGTTATTCCCCACCTACTACTTTCACCAATGACTACATTATGAAATACACCATTACTACCATCAATATCTCCATGACTAGTCCACGTAAAATAATTATCTATAAACCTTTTTTTTTATAAAGATGAGTCTTAACATCTTCTGATCTAAAACAAATGTAAATATTTGCACTTCACAGAAGGACACCTAATCATCCCTTTAGTCCGAAATGGTTCAAATGACATTGCATGCCTAATAAATTCCTTAACCCCTACCACAAATTTCTCCCTAAAAAACCGACGATTAGGATAATTCCTATTATGCATCCAACTACGATATTCCATCTACATAAAGAACAAACAAATTTCATGTTATATTAATCATAATTCAAATTAACTTATAGAATTAAGTTACATAATAAATTATAATTTATTAGAATACTCAATTAATCTAGCATAATTAGTTAAGCCTAATTTTCTAAAATCAATAAATATTAATATAATAATAAATTAAATCCTAAACAATAAATTATTTTTAAAAGCAATAAATAAAATTAAGAGCATCCAACTTCATAAATTAATAGCACTAAATCCTAATTTATGTAATTTATACACCACAAATTAATTAGTTTAAATAATTTATGCACCTCTAATAGTGCATAATCAATTTTAGTCACAATGTAGTTCACTTTAATTGCAATGTAGTTCAGATATTAGGCATGCAATAAATTAAAAATTAGATAAAACCCCTAAAAAATGCATAAAATGATTGGCATACAATAAATTAAAAATTAAAAAAAGTAATAAGATAGAACACCGACCTTGAACAAGAATGATAGTTATGGCGGCGACAGGGTAGTGATAGTGGTGGAGGCTGCGGCGACAGGTGGAGGAGGTAGGGTGAGGGGGAGGTGGGGCTAGGAAGGCGGGGTTTCGATTTGGAGGTGGAGGACTTGATTTTGGGTGGAATTTGGGTAAGAAGGTGTAAGAAAGAGAGGTGGAAGAGAGAGAAGGAAAAGATGAAAATGGGAAAGATTTCCCGCCTGGTAGATCTAATTCTGATATTACCGACCAACTTCGGTCGGAAATGTCGATTGGTAATGATAAAATATGTTTTGACCGTTTAACCTTATAATTTCCGATTTAATTCGGTCGGAATTTAATTAAATATTTCCCGATATAAAAAAAAATACATACATACAAATATATATATATGCATACATACTAGATAGGATATAGTGTCCCTATAAAAGTTATTCAAACACACACACACATATCAGTTAAATATTAAATATTGTTTATTTAAAAGTTAATTATACAAAGGTTGACAAAAATCGACCGACTTTGATCGGTAGCTTCAATGAATTTATATTTTAATTATATTAAAATTATTTTTCCAACCGAACTCAGTCGGTATATTTGAAAAATCAATTGCCTTGGGCGGAGAAATATAATTTCAACTTTATCGACTGAAATCGGTTGGTATATTTGACAATTTTGAATTAAAAAATACTTTTGTAGGTATTATATAAGTATGATAAGGTCTTGGTCAAATATTACTTAAATTCCAATCGAAAACAGTATGAATATTTATATATTTTTGGTGTGGGACCACTATTTCCCTTATTATTTTCTTTAACTTTTGCAATCAATTTACTTAATCTCTGACCGATTTTGGTAGGATTTTTTTTCGACCAATTTTTGTATATGAACGAATTTTGACAGTTTTCTTATAGTATCCAAAAATGTGTTGCGTTTTGTTTAAGAACAAGGAGAGCTCTACCATTTAAAAGGGATTACCCAGTATCGGTGCAATCAAATTATTGTCACTTGATTCGACCCTTTACTTCTCAAAGCACTTCACTGTTGAATGAAGCTAGAGGAAGAACTCTAATGCTAACAAAATAAAAGAAAATTTAACTCGAACAAAGAACAAATTTAATTGAATTGAATACATAATGGACAATAGCTACTAGCATGCTGAGCTAAATGTTATTGTTAATGTCATTTTGCCTTACTTTGGGAACCTAATGAAGAGTAAGAGAATAATACCTGGTTATCAAAGAGAAGAGAAATGCAGCGGCTAATTGAAATGAAAATTGTCTAGTTTTTACATGTGATAATAGTATCATAGTTCCAATTCGATATTTCGGGTGTAGCTGCCTTCAGAAAATAAAATAATCTCTACAAACAGTAACTGTGAGAGCAAGATTCACTTTATACGATTCGCACATAGAATTCATAAAAGCGTCATGGTTTAGCACTTTGCCACATTTCAAGGTTAATAAATGTCTAACAAGTATTCGCATGCATGGCAAAGTATTTGATGAGAGCGGACAATATTTACAAGAGTTATTCAATTTATTATACCTTGCTAATATAAAGAATTTTTAGGTTATTCATCTAAGCTATAGGAGCTAAGTAATCACCTTATCTTTTAGATTATTAATAATTTATTTTATTATTATCAGTTGCAGACCTGCTTATTTGTTTGGATTTTAGAAGGGCATATTTATAGCCCAAAAATCATGGGGCATGCAAAACCTATGGTGTCTCCGTGAATTAGATATTTTATATAAGTATTTTCTAGAATTAGTATAATATTATTTGTTGGCATACATGATTTAGAAGCATGAATAGTGCACTTGATAGAATATTGGGTTATATATCCAAAAGACATGAACCAATTTTATACTTAATATATTTTTCTATCTTTTTTTAGTGGTGTATTTATGTTCAAAAAATTCTATATCCGCCATTGAGATTTTACTTGTTTGGACAGTCTTACTTAGAAGCTCAAGTAGTAAAGCAGACCCATGCAAAATATATACACTGGCCCAACATGTGGACAGACTGATAAAAAAAAAAGATTTGTTATGGACTCTCACCTTGGCCAAGAGTCAAGATAAGACGTCTAGGGGAATGGGTAGTACTACAGACAGTAATATAGAGCTAGTTATTCTCCTGGGAATAGTTAATTGAACAATTATTCTTCCACTTCAGTTTTCTCTTCACTTTCTTGCCAAACAGTGAGTTGATTTAGAGCTAATTTGTCAGAACATATTCCATAGCATAATAAGTTGGCCCATATATCTATATCTATCTTTTTCATGGAAAAAGGCATAAGTTCAATAGCGTTCATGACTTAGAAAGTTGATTTGTAACTAAATCTTAACTTTGCCATGAAGCTTCATATTTCAATCAGTAAAAGGTCAAAGGTGTTTGGCCCCTTAGCATGGATGCTAATGCTATCCCCCATTTCCTTTTCATGAATGTGTGTGTGTTACCTAAAAAGCTGAATGCCTTTTCTTTTGATGCATGCCAACACATTCTTTTTGGGACCTCTTCTTTTACCAAAGTAAAAACCTGCCCATGATGCACACAAAAATATATATATTTCAAATTATTTAAAAAGAAGAAGAAAAAGAATAAGAGAAGACAATTACAAGTATTATCATATGTTTTCCTCATTCCATATGTTCATATTGTTAGATAAAAGATAATAATTGAAAACGAAATTGAAGAAAGCTTAATCGTGAGAACAATTTTCTTTAAAGAAGATATTGCTCGTATTTAAATTTAGGTATAGCAACAATCTTCTTTAGGATACAACAAGCCAAAAATATACTTGCAGATTTTTTTATATCCACTTTGTTGGAAATATTTATATTTGTAGAGCAACTATCGGACTTTTTCAAAAAGATATGTTTTTTCACAAATAGACACACACACACACACACACACACACACACACACACACACATATATATATATATATATATATATATATATATATATATATATATATATATATTCAAATAATTATTAGGATTTAAGTTTCACATAAAATAGATTTTAGTTATAGAAATAAATAAAAATACAAATCAATTATCTAAATGTATTTGCACATATATAAAAGTATGTGTTCTGAATTAAACATATAAAAGAACAAGGACCGAAAAGCCTTAAAAGTGACCTTTCACCCCGGACATGGGACAAACCCCATATGCTTTCCAACATTTTGTAACAAATTATTCTTCACATATATACATTCATATAGTTTTTCAAGTTTGAGATGTTTAATCAATACAATATACTACGTCCATATTATTTGTCTTTTAACTTTTTTGCACATCCTTTTGAGAAAGAGATTTAATAGTTTTAGTCAGAAGGATATTTGACTAAACTGCTGTTTATTTCTCTTAAATATCTCATTTAATTAACATTTCACTAATTGTAGTACATTTTTCTTGGTAGTTTCATATTTAGTAGTAACATGTTAAGGAGAAGTATTGTTTCCTTTTTAACTGTTTGGGTATGTTGTCCGAGGCTCAGAGTAGGCAGAGAAGGGAGATAGATTGGTATTATCCCGGTCCAAAATTATTTATCATTTTGACAAACTGAGTTTCTTCCAAAATATTGATATTTCAAACAGTAGAAGTTGTTATTATTTTTTTCAAATTCACCCAACTACTTTAATTAGTGAAGTATTAAGTAAATGAGACATTCACGAGAAAAATAAATAGTAGCTTGAATAAATACTCTTGTAATTAAGGTTATTAATTTTTAAAGGATGTGAAAAATCTATATGAACAAGATAAATATTATTTTTATATTTTCTGAAGTAACTAATTATCGTCCACATTTATGATCATAAAGGCGAGATCAAAACGTCAAGAAACAATTACAAAAAGGTCATTTGGCAGATAATGAGTAGTAACATTCTGCCCTTAAAAAAGGATTACGTGTGTGTTAATCCATCAAAATTGTTAAAAAATTAAAAAAATAATTATATATTAAAAGTAATCTCTGATTATTTACAAACTAATAATTGAGGAATAATAAGATAAAGCTATATATAATAATATAAAACTGTAAAAACAAGAATAATATCTAAAAACATAATTTAGAAAACAATAAGCAACTTGTGGGGGGAGGGGGGGGGGGGGGGGGAGAGATTCCGAGAAATCTACAATAGGTTGAAAAAGGTATATTTTTGAGTTTTTCTTAATTGAAGTATGTCTTTTTGTGGTGTTATTTCTACTTTTTTTAATTGTTTTAGTAAATAGTCTACTTTTGGAATTTTTACTTTAGTCTTTACCTCTTTTTCATTAATAACTTTATCTAGTTTTTTTTAATTAATTTTTAAAAGTAATACTATTAAGGCATTATTCTGTTTTATTATTATTTGATTCATTTTTTTTTGAGGAGTATAGCTGGTAAGTCCTTTTGGATTTGGTTGAAGTCTTTCCGCGAATTTTACTGCGTTATCATATACTTGATCTATTTCTAGTTGTAAATCATTCATAAAAGAGTGATTTCTTTTATTGTGTCTATCTTTTCTTTTAAGGTGTTTATCTCACTTTTTAATACTTCTACTTGATGTGTTATTTTTTTTTTTTTTACTAATTTGGTTGTTTGTACGGCTAGTTCTTTAAGACAAGAGGGTTGCTCTTATTGTAAGCAACATCCATTTCCAATCGGGAGGTTGTGAGTTCGGGTCTCCCCAAGAGCAAGGTGAGAAGTTCTTGGAGGGAAGGATGCCGAGGGTATATTTGGAAACAGCTTCTCTACCTTAGAGTGAGGATAATGTCTGCGTACACACTACCTCCCAGACCCCACTAAGTGGGATTATAGTAGGTTGTTGTTGTTATTGTACTTCTAGTTCTTTAACTTTTTCTGTAATAGTTTTAATTATTTTTTATTTTATTTTTGTAGTTATTTTTTCTAGGTTAAACTTATTGTTCAAGAATTGTATTTTTTTGTCAATTTCTAGTTCTTGCGATTTTAAGAAATTAAAAATTTGCTCTAAATGTTTGGTTCGGCAACGGAACCAGGTTTAACAGAAGTAGACATGAAAAATAATGGAGGAATATTCTATATTAGCACAGACTTCATGATAAATTTAGCAGAAGGATGAAAAAAATATTAAAATAGAAATACATACTAAAGGATATGAAGAAATGAATAATGGATATAATCTACTGATATGTGTAGGGTTCATAGGAAAAATGGTAACTAATAGTAATACTCCTTTCGGTCCAAAATAAGTTATTTTTTGAATGGTTTCACACAGATTAAAAAATTCACCTTTTAGCATTAATTAGCAATGGAGTTGACTATATTAATCTTTACTTCTCACATAAACACTCCTAACACATATTCCAACACTATATACTCCAAGAACAATGTAAAAAAATAATTACTTCATTTTTGAAATCTGAAAAAATTACTTATTTTAGACCGGAGAGAGTACAAAACCTGCCAGATTAAAGATTTTTTTTAATCCTAGCAGACACACCAAGAGTGAGGTTAAAGAAAAAGAGTTAAGAATAAATTTATTTTTTAAGAGATTGTAAAGAAGAGATGAATAGAGTAAATTGTTTAAAAAATAAAGTAATAAGTTTAATAGAAGTAAACATGACAAATAATGGAGTAACTTGGGGGGCATCAGAAGGTTGCGTATTCGTTTCACGTCGGGTTAACTAGAAACAACATATTTTTACTAAATACATAAGTTTCCATAGCTACATAATATATATTAGCTTAGACAACATTAGTAATAACATAGAATATAGAGAAACATTACAATTACAACTGAACCTTCTTGAAAAATCAGAACTAGGAATTTTAAATAGCGAAGGCTTTAAGAATTTCCTTCTCTTTGAAATAGAAAAAATTAGTATTCAAATAGAACAAGAAAAAGATTATATCAAAACAATTAGAAATAAGATAAAATATATCCCGTTAGGATAAAATATATATTAAGACAACATCCTTTAGCTAAATGAGTATCTTTTAGTTATTGGATTTTAGGTAGAAAAATACAGAGAAAAGAAGAATTAAAGAAAATATTACATAAAATCAAGACTTTATTAATAACAACTTTAGAATTAGCTAAACAAATTGAAAAATCAGATTTACCAATCAATAGAGAATCAAGTTATATAGTAAAGCGCAGCGTTATTATAGAAACCATATCAGTTTCAGAGTAAGAAATACAATATACAGATGGAGAATTATATTTAGAAAATCAAAGAATAAAATTCTTTAATAACTGGGGTGCATTCCGAGAAGGTTGCGTTGCTCTGATACCATTCCTCTATTATTTGTCATTCTTGCTTCTGTTATAATATTTCGTTTGATCTGTCGTATACCACGACTAGTACTTTAAATCATAATCTTTTTCTAGTTAGTCCTTTTAATCCAGTTACTATTAATCTCATATACATTAAATTCTTTTTATAACTTTTTATTTGTCATACTGATTCTGGGTTGATTAAATTTAATGTTGTAACTTTATTTCCTATGACTGATAACTGTTCTTCCCTGTCATACCTATGCAATTGAGAATCATTTAAAAAATGTCCTATATTATATAATATTTTCGGGTAGAGTAAACTTAGTTGCTTTTGTATGTTTTTGTCTATATCTATTATTTCGATTAATTATTAATTTTCTTCTTGTCTTTTCCTAGTTAAGATTTTTGCTAACATATTATTACCTATTCTATTATTTGAAAATTTTATTTATGATCTTTCTTTGTTTGTTATTCTTGATCCACTTAAAAAAATTTCAGGACTAGATACATCTATATTGTTTATTCTTCTTTTTCAAGTTCTAACTTTACATAATCTACAATTTTTGTGGTATGGCCGTTATATCGACCTCGACCTAAATTTAAATCAACTTGCTTTGTTAGATCAACAGCCCTACATTAGAAATTATTTTTTCTTTAGCTAGAAGAAATTAAACTGAAAAGGCTATCCATATAAAACAATTGTTTGTTTAGTCGTTATGTGGTAGAATAATATATTATTCATCCCATGATTAGAATATGCGAAGAAGTAAAATAAAAATAAAAATCTTCTGGCATATTAAATGAAAGAATCCTTGGGATTCTTTTGATCTACAGTCGACTATATGTTATTTTATGAGTGGCACAAAGTTTTCTTTGTCCTTGGTAATTGACATATAGCTGGGAATAAGTGTTGAGATCCAAACTAGACTAGGTCAAATTTAGATGTGCTTTCCATGTCAGTACTTCTTTACTCAAAATTTAGGGATTATATTTTTTATTTGTAATCTTTTTTTTTTCTTGGGAAAGAAAATTAAAATAGCACCTGATGACTCATGTTCTTGTTAGCCACGATCAGTTATCGTTTTGTGTGTGTGGATGAGCTGATGGTCGATTGGAAACAGCCTTTCTGTCTTTTCAAGTAGGGGTAAGACCCGTCTACATATTATACTCCCCACACTCCATTTTGTGATATTATACTGGATAGTTGTTATTGTTGGGTGTGGGGGAGAGTGGGGTAGGGGGGGGTGTGAGAACCAATGAAGCTTCTGACATTACAAATAACAAATGACTAAACTTTTATTTAGGCATCTTTAATTTTTGAGTTGATCCTTTCCATTTTTTGTTTTCTCATTTACGACTATAGTGTTCGGATCAGTAAAGCATATAGCTCGACCACTTTTATGCTACCCTCTTTTAGTACATTTATTGAATTATATGCTCATCAAAATTTTGACAGATAAATAATTTAATATTTTTACCTTGATTGAAATTTGAATGGAGATTATCATTCTTCCCTAACCCAAGAAAGATAGTCACTTATGTTTGATTTGATAGGGGGAGCTATTTTAATCGAACTCTAATGCCGTAGATTTAGAAAAAGTTACACGTTGTTTTATTTGAGAGGAAAAGAAAAACAAAAGAAACTAAACTTAAATAGCCATCCGTTCAATGTATAATCGGACCAGAAATACAAATATTTTGGCCGAACTGCTAAATATGTTAAAAGCCCAAAAAACAAGCCTTAAGAATAGGGGTGTACATAGACCGGGTTGGTTCGAATTTTACAAATCAAACCGATTGTGTCGGGTTATTAAATCTAAAGACCAAACCAAACCAATAAATTCGGGTTTTTCAATATCGGTTTTTTTGGGTTATTCGGGTTTTTTCGAATTTTTTTCCAGTAAAATTTTCGTAGAACAAAATATATAACGTATGCTCAAAATATTTCTTTAATCCTAGTAAGATACAACTATATAAAGTATTTTTTAAGAAAATAATACAAAATATGAGATATGTCATGACTCATGACATTATCCTAAAATATTCAACAATAAAAAATAATAAAATTATGTACTATAATATCGCTAATTAAAAAGTCATAATAAAAATAAACATAATCTAAAAGCACTAATTCATGCTAAACTAGATAGACTAATGAGGGAGTATTAGTTATATGCGTAAAAGCTAAAGAAAAATAAAAATATGTTATGTATTTTTATCTAAATTATTGCAAACTAAAAAATAGACATTTAATACATTCTCGTTCGTAATATTGAATTGAATGTCTTTTGTTAGCATTAGTATTAATTGCTAGCATTATTTAATTTACTAATATTAATGACTAAATAAAACTTATTGTAGCATTCAAAAGTTCTAAATCAAACCTTGAAATAATACCTTAAAAGATAAAATTATGAAATTTTTTAAGAAATATTTATAAATTACATTACAATAACTATATTTATAGATTAAATATATCTAAAATTGTTATATATGTAATGTCGGGTTGGTTTGGTTTCGGTTTGACTTTCTTTAGTTAAAACCAAACCGAACCAAACCAATTATGGTCGGTTTTTTTTTCCAACACCAAACCAAGTCAAACCAAACCATAGTCGGGTTTTTTTTTCTTGGTTTGACTCGAATTATCGGGTTGGTGTGGTTTATCGGTTTTCTTTGTACACCCCTACTTAAGGAAACACATCTCTCCCCTTTTCGTTGTCTCAAATTCTTGAAAATTCAAATAAAACCCTCACAAAAATGTATTTTCACTTCCCCATCCCCCCTCTCTCCAATTCTTACTCTTCTAAATTGGGAACTTTCATATATATATATATATATATATATATATATATATATATATATATATATATATATATATATATATATATATACCTATTCGTCAGATTCACTTTCTAATTAGTGACTTCACCATAGAAGGAAAAAAGAAGAAAAAGCTAGCTATATATTTTTTTTAGGAGTATTATTTAAAAGTTTTACCAGAAGAGTTGCCCCATCGAGGTGGCCACAGTGGTGATGGTGCCTCAAGCTTCTTGGTTGGCGTAGTTCTTTGCTTTTTGAGAGGTCAAAGGAGATCATTTGAACCTTTGCTTTTTTTTCAATATAATTATGGAGTTCAGGATCCAACACAAAGCACAAGCATTGTGTATGGGAAAAATAGAATAGAATTTGATAAAATGGTTAAAAACTACTGACAACAACACATGGTAATTGGTAAAATCCAAACAACAAAAAAGATCAGCGAAACACCCAATTCAATGCATGAAGGAATCAAGAAATCTCCAGTCTTCTACTACGTTACATGCATTATGCAAAAAATATACTTACTTATCTTCTTTTAAGGTCCTCAATTAGGTTACAAATATTATTCGTTTTCGCAAATTGAATTATTTCAAAGATATTCTACATTTTAGAAAAATCAAAAGTATGTATTACGTTTTTACAGATTTATCCATGATTATTAACCTTAAAGACAAAATTTTAAAAAAATAATAAGTCTCGTGTTATATAAAAGACACTTCTCAATTATCTATCGTCATAAGGTTGACGATCGTATGAAATCTCACAGAGTTTCAATGGAAACATGAATTGATTCACGTAACTTGAAGTGCAACAGTACAAGGAATGTGTCAATTGAAAAACTTCTCAAATGTCCATCTAATTTTCTTTGCACTGCTCTATCCTTTTTTCCAGCATTTGCACATTAGCTTTTTCACAAGTTGGAGCCCACGTGTATCCTACAAAAGAAAAGGATAAAAGAATGTCGGGTGCATGAAATATTATGTATTTATGCAGGATTTAGGGAAGAATCGCGCACTCCAATAGGGTGTGATGTAAGCAGCTTACTCTAATGCAAGTATTTGTGACTGATTCCACAACTCGAACCCGTGACTTATAAATCACACATAGTCAACTTTACCATTACTTCGCTACTCCCTTCACGTGCATCCTACAACATAGTAGTAGAAGATTTTAACAGTATAATATGATTTCATATTACTCCTACCTAAAAAAAGGGCACTAATGTTAAGTGATTACTTTTCTTTTATCCAACACAATGATGTTGAAAGTTGAAGCTTAGACAGTCTTCAATTCATGGCTTTGTAACTTTCACCAAATCTGTCATTTGTCAATGACATAAATATTGTAAGCTATAGCACAAGCGTCCAGGCTAGAGCAGCTATATATATGTTAGACCAAATGGAATATGACACAATTGTGATTTGTTTAGAAATTAGTATATATGTAGCCTCAATAGGGCCATAGATCAACATTTCTATTTAATTGGGCTGAACGTGAATATTCCATGTGTTTGAATATCTAAAATGCCCATTAAAAATACGAGAATGTTCGACTGACGTTTCTGTCGAGTATAATTGCGATGGATTTGGATATTTCTTACTGTTGCGCTATTGCTCTCTTTGGAAGATAAATCCTTGAATTATAAATTTATTTTTCAATATATTAGCTTTTCTTTGTTGTTCTTTTGCTTGGACTATTTGCTGTTAGGCACTTCAAAAAGGAAGGGGGTAAAAAGATGAATGTGAAATTGATGAGGAATGGTACGAGAGGAAAAGAAAGGAAAAAGGACTACAAAGAACCTAAATTGGACCACAACGTGTCTGCCACATGAAAAATCATGAGAGCTCCAAACTAAAAGTTATTTCCAATATGTTATTATGTTGTACATTTTGAACAATTATATCGATTCATCATGTTTTCGTTTGTTGTTTTTCAATTGATCCTTGAACTAGAATATAAACTCTCGTTCCAAGCTTTGCTAAGGACCACATAGTTCCTTAGAAAGTTAATTAATAGATGCACCTATTTGAACTTTATCACTCACTGCTTAATCTTGAGACTTGTGATAGCATTATGATCTATAAATATTCTTTAGCATCCACAGTTTGCAAGATATCAATTTTCTTCCTTAATGTAAGTCTTGTAAAGTAGAAAAAATTATCTTAAAAACCAATAATATATCTTTAAATACAATAAGTCCATAACTATAACAATGCAGTATTAAACGTTCTACGCCATAGATATCGAAATCTTATCGGAACAAATTAAATCTTAAATTCAAGATACTATAAGATTCTTGAAATCTTAGGAGTCTATCAGAGTTTTTTTAAGATTACTCTATCTAAACCCTAGCGCACACCTATATAAAGGGATACATATTCCTTTGAAGAGGCGTCTCAAAAATTCCATAAACTCTTGGTATATGTACAAAGAGATCAAAATATGGCCTGATACTTCTTGACAATCAAATAATTCAAGAAGCTGGAGATCAAATACATACCCAAAAGGTCTGCATCATCCTACATTCGATAAATACGCTGCTTCAGCCTTGAAATCACGGAGATAATCAGGAAAGAAGAATCAAGGGAAAAACAGAATTGTACTCACAATTGATTAGTAAAAATATTTTTTTTCTCTTATTTTGTGATTCCGGTCATATTGATCACGCGGAACTTAGGTTTAAAAAAGGATAAGCGGACGCTGTAAATATATCCGAAGTCGAACCTCAGAGAGAACTAAGGCTTAGCTATATTTGTTTAATATCACTAAGAAGATACGTTTGAACAATTTCTAAATTATAAAGATTGAGATTTATATTTCTAACTAATTAACTAGCAAATACAAGAAAGCAGTAAAATTATCAACTAACAAGAAAAGGGTTGGCGACTAAATTAAGTAGGTCTAGAGTTATGATTTCCCTAATTGTCGGAATTTTTCCAGCTTTGTTCCCTACAATTTCGCCGATGTATTTTCTACTGATCGTGAACACATTAGGTGCCCTAATTCTCTCTCGAGCAACTACAACAATTTACTATACATATTCTCTCCAACTACGCTAGTTGGCTTTATCTAACCGCTCATTATGACCACTTCAAGATTTTGTTATTTCTATATCTTCCTTTAAACCAACTGTATTGATTTCTCACATACGTTAGGAGTGACGTTGTCCAAAAACCGCGTAAATATGTATCCTTTCTCAAGCAACACATAATAAATAAGTGCAGTCAATCGATGGCCATTCAATCAACTAAAATAAGCACGTAGTTGAACAAATAGACAAATTCAAAGGTTAAATTATATTAAAACATAATAAGAATTCATCTCCAAGAGGTTCCATCAAAACTCTAGATAACAAATTAGCTAATAATAATAATATGCATAACTATAATATTAGAATTCATAACCAATATGGAAATAAGAAGAAGGAAGTGAAAAACTTGTAGAAGAATTCTCCGCTTTGCTCCTAGTGTGTTCTTGCCTCCTTA
This sequence comes from Nicotiana benthamiana, assembly GCA_034376525.1. Classification (NCBI taxonomy): domain Eukaryota; kingdom Viridiplantae; phylum Streptophyta; class Magnoliopsida; order Solanales; family Solanaceae; genus Nicotiana; species Nicotiana benthamiana. The sequence continues at coordinate 32,927,526 of CM067336.1, read as the reverse complement.
GGTAGAATATATGTCAAAAGTATGTCGAAGGTCCTCAAAATATCGTTTTTCATGTATATATACTAAGTAGGGTCGGACCAAACAATTATACCTTCTCCAATGCAAAAATGGAGATTTTTCTAGGTTAGGACGTCCGCTGCCGCAGATTCAAGCATGGATTTGGCCGTGGATTTTGGCCATTTCTGCCTCACATACATGGCCAGTGCGCACACATATCGTGCATTTTTCACCATGTTCGGTTTCAAATTTGAGAAAATGTAAAACATGAAAGTTTTAGCCCTTTGAATTATCTTTCCAGCCATATATTGTTGAGATCAAATGAAGTTCTGAGAAAAAAAAGTTGTGCATTTTACTAGACAATACGAAATATGCCTACTCGATTCTTCGTTTGTTCTTAATTATCATCCATTGATCCCCGAACACGATTCCGGCTTAATTCTCGGGCTTTTTCTGACTTCAAAGTTCTAAATCACTTGAATTCATTCTATAATATCTACATAACTCGTAATCACTCCTACAAGGCATAAAACACACAATTAGTGTAAAACACTAGCGATTAAAGCTCAAACTCAATTAAAGTGCATTAGAGTATAATAAATGACTAAAATACGTAATTATAGTCTATCATCATATATCGTGAAAATTTATTGCAAACACACCTTAACAATGAATAAAATTTTAATACCATCAAGTTTAATTGACCTACAATAATAATAAAAAACATGCTGTGCATATTCAATTATATTTCATTGACAGTAAAATTATCTATGATCAGTATTTGTATCTTAAGTTTTTATAATGCACAGCATAGTTGCCGCCAAAGCAAAGCAATCTCACTAACATACTTTTGAAGAACCCATGCTTGTAGGACACATATAGCATTGATTTGATTTGGATGTTTTGATCATTCATCAGAAAATATATGTGTAACCCACAAGTACAAATGATAGATATAGAGAATTGTGGGTCAAAAGTACTTTAAATGAAGTATTTCCCATCAAAATTAGGATCCCTCTCTACCAACAACCCATGTGATCAATATTTTCTTCTCCAGTCCCTCATGTCTCATACTCATGCAGTTAAATTGATTAGTCTTCAGCACTGGTCCTATGCTAGATTCTCTAACAGGTACCTTCAAATTATTGTCCTCATGTGTTTAATTAATAACAAAACTTAGTCCCAAATAAAGGCAAATAATAAACTAAACTAACACTGATGACTTAGTCCCAATCTCTATGGATAGTAGTGGTTTATTAAGGGAGGTCAAAATATAAAAAAATAAATTCAGAAAAAAGTCATAAAATATGGCAATATAGTTTATAGACATAAATATTTTTTATCTAATCACACAGTGTAATTTTTTGATTAAAGGATTATGCTTGACATCCTTGAGTATATGTGGCTCCGCCATAATCTACGGGCAATAGTTGCTAAATGCGACGTTCTTAGAGACGCTGAGAGGAAAGAAATTTTACTTTAAAAAAGAAACAACGACTCATAATTTGATATAACAGTGTATATGTAGGGATGGGTATCTGTCAGTTCGATTGTGATTGGATTAGCATATTGGTTATTGATTTATAAATATGCTAATAGATAAGATATCGGTTATTGAGTATCAGGTAACCGATTATTAATCCTTATCAGTTTATCTGATAAAAATAAAAATATCCAAAAATTTTATGTTTTGATTATAGATATCGTGATCATACTGCTGAAAGGAACTGAATTTTTACTCTTAAGAAAAGAGAGATTCACTTTCAACTTTAGAGAGGAAACTTTCTTTGTATTTGTAATCCCAATGAATGAATGATCTCAATTTTCAAAGTTATAAGTTAGTAGGGGTAGGAATAAGACATCCCACAATCTAATTTATTAACTATCTTATTTACGGGCGGGCATAATTCACTGAAAAATAATAAACTTCTAATCTTCTAAATACTGAAGAATCGGTGCAACAAAAGAAATAAATAGAAAAATAGAAAATCTGAATAATTAATTTGTAAAAGCTTAAAACTAAAATCTTAACTAAAGAATTAAGATGAGAAATTCATAAAAGTTTAAAATTTACTCTATGGATTAAGGTCCTGATGAAAAATAATAAACTTCTAATCTTCTAAATACTGAAGAATCGGTGCAACAAAAGAAATAAATAGAAAAATAGAAAATCTGAATAATTAATTTGTAAAAGCTTAAAACTAAAATCTTAACTAAAGAATTAAGATGAGAAATTCATAAAAGTTTAAAATTTACTCTATGGATTAAGGTCCTGAAGATGAAGAGTAACTGTCGAGAGAATTGAGATAATGAGATAATAAAGTCATAAGGTGACTTTATATACTTAGGTAAAATTATAAAGCTTATTAAGTTATCGGTTAAACTGTTAATAAAATCGGCAAACAGAGACCCTAACTGATAACCCAATAGTCAAATAATATTAAATCGTTATCGAACTATTTACCTAATAAACCGATATCGATAACCCAATAGCATTTTATTCTTTCGGGCTATCGGTTATACCTGATATATACCAACCCTATGTACATGGCCAACTCCAAACTTATGTGGAGTAAGTCTTATGCCTTAGCCCCCAAATTTAGAGGGTTCCATTTTTTTTAAAAAAAGGTACATAGATATGGAAAATAATATTTAATATTTTTAGGAAATAAAACTTTTTAAAATATATAAATAAAATAATAATTTGACTTACTCAAAAATAGGTAGATGAACAGTTTCTATAACTTTTAATTTTATATTTTTTACTTTTTCATTATAAAATTTGCTCTCTCTTTTTTAATTTGTTCAAGTCAATCTTTTTTTTTCCAATCTCTTCATATTTCAGAAAAACCCACATATTTTTTTGTGTTTCTCTTTGCTATTCTTACTCATTTCTTTCTCCAAGATTTTATTACTCGCCTTCTTTCTCTAATATTTTACTAGTTCAAGTGTTCATCAATACTTTCAAGCTTCCAATAGTTCTATATTTTTATTGCTTTATCAAATCTTATTTAAGATCAATAATATTCAAAAAAATTAAAATAAGTTGGCTATATTATCAATCGAACAAGAATTACCAGAGAAAATCGATCATAAAAAAGTTTATTAACAACTTTATATCTCAAAAAGTTAGAAGAATAAATTAAAAAAAAACATATTTTATAACTTTTTTTAAAAATTTAACCCTGCCTTTTGTTTTATTCTTCTTAAAAGCCTTTTAAAAACTATTTCCTTCTCTCAAGAGCTTTCTTCGGAGTTGAAATTAGCAAAAGCCAAAAAGGTTATATAAAGGTGGGTAAAGAATAACATACTCATATATTATGTTTCAAATAGATGTTATGTCACTATATATTTATAATGGATTTTGAGCAAAATAAATTTAGAATCACTTTTTAAAAGTTTGGTCAGATAATAATTGGTGGTGAAAGTTTTTCTCAAATTAATTAGTCAAACTCAAATTAATTCTCTCTAAACTTTTTGAAAAGCATTTTTTTAAGGAAAAAAACTCTCAAAATAAACTGATTTTTAAAATTTGGCCAAACAAGCTTAATCAAGTTAGGCTTATTTTACTTATAGGGGTGAAGCTATAGTATTTATTAAGATTCACGTAAATTCAATATCTATTACTAAATCTTATAAATATATTAAAAGATTTATTAAATATTTAATTGTAAATTTAATAATTATAACATATTCATTTAAAATCGATATATATAACCATAAAATTTAAATTTTGGACCTCCTCTTTTTACTTGTCCCTCCAAGCTCCCATAAAGCACATATTTTACTGAATATATGTACCATCTTTAGATTATGAAAATGAGAGGTTATCCTTCTGCATAGAGCAAAATATAAAATCACCTTTTATGTAATAAATTCCCAAAAACGTCTCTGCTTAACCAACAAGTCAAAATACACTAGTTATGATTAGACGTATAACGTATTAGTCTACCAAACATTTTCATCAAGTTTTGGTATTTTGAGATTTGAGTTGATCTAAGAAAAAAAATCTTCAAAAGATGCAATTTCCTACATACTCGTAATTAATTCACGAATTTTATTTCTATCCAGCATTGACAGAAACTAGTAAATCAGCAGTCAATTTCTTATTTTAATTGTAGTTAACTGGTTTTAATATCTCAATTTATAATTCTGCAATAAAACCCCCCATTACTCAAACCCGTAACCGTTTTTCCTCAATAATCGCCGTCTCCCCCTCAACACCTACGCCCCCCCACCCACCCACAAAACCCAACCCCCACCCTGGGTCCTCTCTAACGGACGCGAATGCCACCCAACTCAACAAAACTGCTCAACAGCTTATGTCACATTCACACCCCCCAATCCCGAAAACCACCCACCCTCTCTCTCCCCCCACCCCAACTTTGCTCTTCTCTTCTCCATTAACAAATCTCTTCGAGGAGAATAAGTTGCAGAGTAAACAAATCTAGAGAGAGAGAGAGTATCGTTCTTCCTGTTTTCTCTCTCTATATATAAATATATAGATATCATCTTACCTATGTATACACATATTCACCTTCAGATATAGCTATATTTTTGCACCTATAAATACACAAAAAAATATACACACACTCCCTTGCTGCAGAGGCATGATAATAGTTCTCGAGATTCGAACGGAGGAATTGTGCATTTTCTATTTGAGAAACTGTAAAAGAAATTCAATTTCGTTGTTGCAATATTTTTTTTGCTTATTTCATATCGGTTCAGTGCTGTTACTTTGAACTGTTAGCATTTCCATTGACGGAGGTCTGTAGCTATTGGAAGAGTTGAATGTGATGCAAATACTGTAGAGAAGAGTTTTTTAGTTTCAGTATTATGGAGGATAGAGGAGGATCATTCGTGGCGGTGAGGAGGATATCTCAAGGACTTGAAAGAGGCAATACTTGCCATTCAACTTCTGGTATATACCTTTACCTAACGATACAAACATTCTCTCATCTCTCTCTCTCTCTCTCTCTCTCTATATATATATATATATATATATATATATATCTATCTCTCGCTCTCTCTCTCTCTCTGTTTTGTGGCCTCAAAATTTGTGTATCTATCTATCTATATGTATTACCGATTGGTCTCTATCTATGTCAGGAGTAAATTTATACTATGAGGTTTTGGATCTGTGAATTGAAAAGTTAGTTGCATTCATGCCTACTTGCATTGATACTTGTGGTGAGTTTGCATCCGCTGCTTCCTCTTTTTTTTCCCTGAATTTTGTCGTGGCGTACCCTACCTTTTGGATAATCAACAGATTCATGCATTTGTTAGGAGCAGATTGGTTTCATAGAGTTAATATGTGATTCACCTGTGCTTAAGTCTTCTGTAGATAAAGCTGCCCTGGAGCATATTTTTTGAACACGTCTGCATACGTTAAGAGGAAAACTCTTTCCAATTTATAACAGAATTTGGTTGTGTAGAAGAAAAATATGTACTAGTATAATTCATTGTTCAGGTGCTGAACCTCAGTTATATTCAATGTTTTAGAACCTTTCGGACATTTTGACAAGCTATATACCAAATTCAAGCTAGACCTTTGAAGCTAATTGCTATTCATCTGTGCGTAGCTCATTTTTAGTTTTGGGTAAAATAAACTGATGTGATATTGGCTTTTTCAGCTTTCTGGAACAATTCATTCCATTTTATTGATTGTGAATCTAGGTTTATCAAATTGTACAAATAAATGTTTTTATAAACAATTGAAATATTATTTGCCCAGTATATTTGCAGGAAACAATCTGCTAATATGCTCTTGATTATATCCACGTAGCATGATGAGTTGTTTTCCTTAGTGCTTAATTAAAAGTCTCACTATTTTTTATCAAATCAGATACTAGAACGGAAACTTATCTTATCATTGAAGGACTAGTCAAGCAGGAAGTGTCCTTTACAATTTCTACAGTGTTACTACAGCCCATGATGTTTAGGTTGTATCATAGGAACACATTTTTACAAAGCAAAAAAATCATAAGAACCCATTTTATGTTATTTCCATTTTCATGCCATGTGCTATAATTTATCATCCTTGCTTCAGTCCCACCCATGATAGAAGCATGTCATCACTGGAAAATCTGGAATTCCCATTTTCTTTATACAATCATTTTATTTTGTTACACCGGAGGTTGTGGCAGGATCAGCAGCGTGGCTTGGCAGAGGCCTTTCATGTGTTTGTGCTCAAAGGAGGGAGACTGATGCTCGTCCATCATTTGATTTAACTCCAGCCCAGGTAATATGTTTGTGGAGCTTATATGAAGTTTAAATATCCTTCTTGCTGGATGCTAAGATTGTCATAAAACACAATGTAGTGGTATGCATTTCAGATCTGCTTGTTCCTTTCCTGTTGAACTTTTGTTTTTCTTGGAATGACTCTCAGAAGTCCTGTTGTGTGAGTTCTTAGTTTGTATTTTTCAATTTCGTTCTTACTTCTGTTGTTGAGTTGGACAAATGTGCTCATTTTGTGCATCCGGATATGTTGTGCTTTTTATTTCTAACTGTGCCATGTCTTAGGCACAAGTGATTTGTCTAAATATTCTGGCTTTCCATTTTCCTCTTTACCCAAGGATCGGGATAAGGTCTGCGTACACACTACCCTCCCCAGACCCCACTAAGTGGGATTATACTGGGTTGTTGTTGTATTCTGGCTTTCCATTTTAATGAGATGGGCCACAACTCTCTACTGGGTGTCTGGCTGTCCACGTCAATTTTCTTTTTTTTTTTTCCTAATGTCATGCAAAAGAATAGCTTAGCCATGGTAAGGAAGTTTGGAATGTCTTTGACATATTGGATGCAATGATGTTTTATCTCTTTGTTAATGTCAGGAGGAATGTCTGCTAAGGCTACAAAGCCGTACAGATGTTGCATATGATAGTTCTATCTCTGAACACCAGGTACCTTCTGTGTAAGACATTTGAGTGTTTTGCAATAAGGTTATGAGGTGATATGTTTAAGACTTTGACATTTCATTCAGGTTATTTCTCACATTCTCATTTCTCTTTGTTCTTTTTTACCTGAAGGAAGCTTTAAAAGCTTTATGGAAAGCTGCCTTTCCTGAGGAAGAACTTCGTAGTTTAATATCTGAACAGTGGAAAGAAATGGGCTGGCAAGGAAAAGATCCTTCTACTGACTTTAGGTACATCAGCACCTCGCTCCTCCCAACAACAAAAAAAGATATTCTCAAGCTTATTTCAGCATCTTTCTGATTAATTTCCCGTTTCTGCCTATGGCAATCTTGGGTCGTTTTTAAGCTGTTTGATTGATTCTGTAGGGGTGGTGGATTTATATCACTGGAGAATTTGTTATACTTTGCAAGGAACTTCCCGGTATGTCCTCTTTAGTCACTCTTTTTGTGGGAGAAAGCCAAAATTTCTAAGCAAATGTGTACTTGTAAGAGTGAGAACATAACTTGGAAAAGCTAATGTTTAGTGTCGAGATTTACTGTGATTTTGTGGCTATTGCAGACCTGACAGGTCTAGGTTATTTCTCTAAGCAGGTCTTATGAATTTGCATCCTGATATTTTAGCTATTCAGATCGTTGTGTTACACTTGAGTTACTTCACTACTTCTGCTGCATGTTTTTCTTTCCTTATGCTCAGATAACATATGGTTTTTAATTGCTTGCTCAACAACCCTAAAAATCATGATAGTTGTTGGAGGGATGGATTCCCTATGTGTGGATGATCTCTGTATTCCTTTCTAATTTTATACATGCAGGCACCTAGTGGTCTCTTGGTGATAGCAGCATATAAAAATTTGTTGAAATAGCTGGAAGAAGTATCTGTCATTAATTATTTAGTGTTAACGGCTGAAATGTACAGTAATGGGATAAATTAGTCGAAACGCTTTATAAGTTGGTTGACCAAGAAGATAAAAATGGCTTTACTGTCATGCATCTCTTTGTTTTTTGTTAAAGTGGATAACTTTTTGAAAGCCAGACGCTGAAGTTGCTAGTCTTCGTGCGCTCTTTTATGTTATTGAACATTTCAGATCCTTGTGGGCTAACAATATTAACAAAATGGTAAGAAGTCTATGTGAAGCAATAGTCTAGTGGTAAGGACCTTTCTCCTCAACCATTTGAGATTCGAGTCACCTGTGGAGGAGGTGGAAAAAGATCATGGTTGGTTTCCTGGGTCTATTTGTTGGGGGGGGGGGGGGTTACGGTGTCGGTGTGAAGGAAAAAAAGTCTCTGCAACAATCCCCCCCCCCCCCCCCCCAATAACTTTTGCTGGTTCATATATTTAGTTGGAAATTTGTGTACTTGAGGCCTTCAAAATTAGCACAAATTCCTTGGACTTCAACTATAAATTGGTAAATCATTTGTGATGTTGGATTGCCTGATATTATGCAGTTGTGTATATCATATTTATCATTTAGTTTGGAAGTAAGTAGTTATAAATAACTTTGTTCTATGGTAAACCTTTGACAATAAACACTTTACGGTTGATAAGCATGCTTGAATAAGTCTATATGACAAGCTTAAATAGATCTATCAGATACTTCTCAGAAAAGACTGAACCAAGACAATGAGCAGATGTTCAACAAATTTCTGAAAATAATTCTGCTAAATTGCAAATTTTACTCTCTTTGAACAACCGGCTATGTGGATGTGAGGACTTCAAATTTGTAAAATTAAATTCGAAATGTGGCCTATAATTCTGGCATCCATGAAACAACAAAACTGGTTAGAGCCGCTATGTAAATCCACTTCCTTATATGTGAAATATTTGAGAGTGTCTATTATTAGTGTTAACATGTGGCTCTGTGCTACTCAATGTTGGTGAAAGATTCACGAGGGCGTAATGTTGCTTATGATCCTTTAAATATTGCATTCATGAATAAAAGTACAACAATTTCGTCTGCTGCACCAACAATCATTAAATGAAAAAGTGCATTATCTTCTTGATACTATTTGAAATAATCAGAATCTATCTACTGTGAATGACAGGTTTATCAAAAGTAAGATAACTATATACAGTGTGCAATGTAAAATAAACAACAACAACTCAGTATAATCCCACTTAGTGGGGTCTGGGGAGGGTAGTATGTACGCAGACCTTACCTCTACCTTTGGGTAGAGAGGCTGTTTCCAAATAGACCCCCGACATCCTTCCCTCCAAGAAACTTCCCACCTTACTCTTGGGGAGACTCGAATTCACAACCTCTTGGTAGAAAGTGGGGGTTGCTTACCATCGAAGCAACCCCTCTTGTCAGTGTGCAATGTAAAATATATCATATATAACAGAAAACAAATACTTAAAATCTTTAGCACTTAGTTAAAATGCTTATGTGAAACTCAAGCATTATAAAGTTCTGGATCCATCTATTTATTCTCTTTTCCTAATTTTACTTGCAGAAATCTTTCCAGGATCTTCTCCGAAAGCAGGAAGGTGATAGAGCAATTTGGGAATATCCATTCGCTGTTGGTGGCGTCAACATCACATTTATGCTTATCCAGATGCTCGATTTGGAAGCTTGTAAGTGTACCATCTACACTCTTTTATATGCTGACAATTACTGAAGTCGTAACCAAAATTCCACTATGCTTCTGAATGGGTCCATCTAACGAAAAATGAGATTTGACTGTTGTTACGACCAGTTTCATGTTTGTCAAAAAGCAGTGTTCTAGGACTTGTGAATCTAAATAGTACTTGTGAAATAGGAGTTATTAGACTGCAGACTCTCTCGTGCACACATAATATACAAACCAAATATACTTAATTTTCCCTGGAAGACTTGTTTCCAAATCACGTAGTTAATTGTGCTTCAACTCTGCAGTAAAACCCAGAAATCTGGTGGGAGCTACTTTCTTGAAGTTTCTTGCAGGTAAATATTTTACAAGATCTGTATCTTCTTTCAGTTTTGCTTAACCACTGTTAATTTCCTTTTCATTTTGATGCATTCATTTACTGTGTTTAGAAGTGCCTTTCGTGTCCCTTTGCTGTCTTCTGTGTTAAAAAATGAAAGTTGGTGATTTTGATTTAGTCCTTTAGAAATGTGAACTTTGACTTGCACCTTTGCTCCTCTAAGCAAGATGTTTCCTTTTTGCAGAAAATGAGTCGGCTTTTGATCTTCTATATTGCATCACGTTTAAGTTGATGGATCATCAGTGGCTTGCGATGCGCGCATCGTATATGGACTTCAATGTATGTACTTTTGGCTTCCTGATGTTTAGTTATATTTGGAATGTTCAAACTTTACTAGTCTCTAATCCAGTTTGTTTGCGTTTGAAAGAGTTTTCATGCCTCTTTCACTTAAATGCTTTTCGTAGTTGTTTCACTTTGGTTAGTATATCATGATATCAAAGAAATGTGAATTCCTTGGAACAGAGCATAGCTGTAGCTCTGCTTACTGTTGCTTTGGTATGAAGCTTTTAAGAATGTTTCCGCATTCCATATTTGTTCTCTTGCTATCACTAGTATTATCTTGTCTAGTTTACTTGTATTCCTTATCTATTTGCTTGCTTGTTTACTCCTCATGCTACACTACTTGTGAAGTAAGAGGCCTGCATTCATGACTTTATATCATGTTATATGTTCTTGCAGACAGTCATGAAAGCTACTCGTCGTCAACTAGAAGAGGAGCTTCTGCACGAAGACATAACACGGCTGGAAGATTTGCCCTCATACAGCCTTCTTAGTCGGTAGTGTTTGTAGTCGCCACATTTAAGAAAATGAAATGGCTTTTGTATGCAAGTTTTATGGCATCAATTGGTTTTGTTCTTACATTAGTAGCTTTCGGTGGTGGGTGTTACTTTGTAGAAGTCGGTGGAGAGGAAATATGGGGATTATACAGTGCCTGAACTTGGTAATGTAAGAGCAAGTAAAATGTATCCTTGTTTCTTGAATTTGGAAAGGGCTAATACTGCTGAGTAGTCTCAATACTGGTGGTAGGAAATCGAAGAATTGTCCTTCGACTACCTTTTTGGTTTAAGTAAATCGAAGGTGGTACCCTTCTATCGGCTATGACAGAGACTTTAGACCAAGACGTGCCTGTTTAAGCTAACTGATTGGCGGATATTGTCATTATCTTAAGCTTTAACGTGCGGCCTATGTTCATCTTTATCTCGAATCCCATTTAGTCTAATTTATATTATCGCAATCATATGATTACTTGAACGGTACAAGTTGTTGCCCACCAACCCATTTGTGAAGTGATGTCGTAGTAGTATATGAGGAGTCCAAGGAAAAAGGAGAATCCGTCCCTTACCCAAAATAGAGTTTGAACCAGTAAGCATTGGACTTGCACGCGGATGTGTCTGCACCTTTTGAAGTCTTTGGATGACTTTGAAGTGTCAATATCTATTGATTGATCTGGAATTTTGGAATCCCCTAAAGCACGTCTATTATGATCCAGATTGTTACGACCCTAATGAGCTCAGGTGTAATAGCTGTTAGTTTCAGTTGTTTTCCAGTCGTTAGGTTTGTTAGACTTTTAGCTATAACTCACGTGACTTGCAAGTGCAAAGAAGTTGCTGGGAATTAGAGTTCCAAAAGTTAGTTATAACTAACTTTCCCACCTTTTCCTATATAGTTTAGTTTTTCTAAAATTGTAATCATCTGAAAATTGGAATAAGAAAATCTCTCTTCTTTCTCACCCTTTTCTATTATCGGAACTCCATTAGAGTTCTATCTCGAGCAACTGTTCAAGGACAATTCTTTCATTTGTCCTTTAATGAGCTCAATTGTTATTTCTAAACCATGTATTGTCCTTGAAAAGAGCACTCACTCCTTGGATTTGTGATAATGGGCGATCATAACACTCGAATCCATGAGTTGAGGAAGGAAGCCGATAGCCTCAAGGGATTGATAGAATCAGTTACATCATCTGTCGGAATTGCAGAAATTAGTAGATCAGAGGGTAACTCAGGCTATGGATGAAATTCGAAAACTGTTGGTGGGTAATCTGACTACATCTGGAGCTCAAAACCATGAACATACTGGGGAGAACGGAAGGACAGATGTGGTAGCACCTCGACCTAGGGGTTGTCAAAATCCCAATCGAGATTATCATACGGAATTTCCTGTTTTTGATGGCACAAGTCTGAAGGATTGGTCGTACAAGTGTGAGCAGATCTTCGCATATGAGGAAATAACTTAGGATTCTAAGGTGAGGGCAGTATCGTGCAAGTTTGAGGGAAGGACACTACAATGGCACCAATCGTACATGAAGCACAAGATAACTAGAGATTGGCCACGATAGGGAGAGTATGTAGCTTGTTTGTATGCCAGATTTGGATATGAATTGTTTGATGATCCCATGGGAGATTTCAAAGACCTGAGGCAGGTAAGTTTATTATAAGATTACGTTAATCTGTTTGATGAATTGCTTACTAGAGTGGAATTGTTTGAGGAGTATGTTGTTAGCTATTTTGTTAGGGGATTGAAACTAGAAATCGGCCTACCTGTTAAATGCTAACACCTAGATCATTAGCTAAAGCTATTAGTTTAGCCAAAATTCAGGAGCAAACTTTAATAGTACAAAAACAAGTCTTCATGAACACTTCTCTTCCATCATATTCAACTAAAAACATCCCAAAACTTTCTTCTGTTAACCCTCAACCTTCCCAACAAACTACCTCAATGACTTCCAGCTTTAGCCAACCTTACAGTAAACTCTCACACACGCATACCGCATCTACAAAACCTGCCAACAGAAATGCTAAAAGATTGACCCTAGCTAAAATGGAGGAGAGGAGGTATCAAGGGCTGTATTATAATTGTGATGAGAAATACAGTTTTGGCCACATATGTAAGAATATGAGACCGTTGTTCTCTATGGAGGTAGATGAGGGAATGGAAGAAGTGGAGTTGGAACAAGATGTGGTTTTTGATCCTGCGGAACTATTGACAATGATTGGCCAAGGGTGGGAGACTGATGTTGAGGGGTCCACTCTACCCCATGTATCAGTTCATGCCATGAATGGGCTGCATGATTTTAGAACCATGACAGTGACTGCATCAGTCAATGGCAAGGATGTGCAAGTTCTGATTGATACTGGGAGCACTCCCAATTTCTTGGATCTTAACACTGCCAAGGAATTAGGGTGTATATTGATAGCTATAGACCTTTTTGATGTATCTGTTGCCGGTGGAAAGAAAGTACAAAGCAACTATATATGCAAAAAACTAGTGTGTAAAATGCAGGGTGTATCTTTTGATTAAGACATGTTAGTTCTACCAATTAGAGGTCATAGTATGGTGATAGGAGTCCAATGGTTTATTACATTGGGGGACATCATGTGAAATTTCAAAAAACTTAGGATGGAGTTTAATATCATGGGGCACAAGGTGTCATTAAGGGGAGTGCAACCTCCAGCAACGAAATTGATTCAACAGGCTAGCATGGACAAGCTGTTGGCCAAACCTGCTGAATTATGTATGATTTTTTTGGGACTCTTCTTTGAGCACCGAAAGAATGAGATGGAAGTCAGCATGTTATCAATGGAAAGCTTACCAAAGGATCCTAGTATGAACTGGGAAGTACAAGCCATATTATAGAAGTACAATGATCTTTTTAAGAGCCAACATAACTTCTTCCCTCTAGATTGCATGATCACAAGATTACCCTAAAGGAAGGTACTTCCCCTGTCAATATTAGACCCTACAGGTACCCTAATATCCAAAAAATGAAATTGAGAAGATGGTGAATGAGATGTTAACTTCTGGAGCTATTAGATATAGCACTAGCCCATATTCATCCCCTATTGTGATGGTAAAAAAGGGATGGTTCATGGCGTTTGTGTGTGGATTATAGGGAACTGAAAAGCTTTACAGTGAAGGATAAGTTCCCAATTCCTGTGATTGAGGAACTGTTGGATGAGTTACATGGTGCTAAGTATTTCTCTAAGCTGGATTTAAGGTCAGGATACCACCAAATAAGGATGTCTGAACCAGATATTCATAAAACTGCTTCTAGGACCCACCATGGTCATTATGAATTCATGGTCATGCCATTTGGTTTAACAAATGCTCCCTCTACTTTTCAAAGCTTAATGAATCATATTTTCCACAATTTCCTTAGGAAGTTCATCCTAGTCTTTTTTATGATATTCTAATATATAGCCATAGCTGGAATGACCATTTGCTGCAATTGGAGGAAGCTTTCAAGGTGCTTAGATCTCACACTTTGTTTATTAAACAAAGTAAATGTGCCTTTGGAGTCACACAGATTGACTACTTGCGCTATATCATTTCTGAGCAAGGAGTAGCCATGGATAACCAAAAGATACAAGGGGTGCTAGATTGGACACTACCTACTTCAATTAAAAGCCTAAGGGGTTTCATAAGACTGATAGGTTATTATAGGAGGTTCATCAAAGGGTATGGCATCATTGCGAGGCCCTTAACTGGTTTACTAAAAAAGGGTAGTTTCCAATGGAATCCTACAACAGCAAATGCATTTGAGGAACTAAAGAAAGCCATCACTTCAGCACATGTCTTAGCCCTTCCCGACTTCTCAAAACAATTCACGGTAGAAACTGATGCTTCTGGTAGAGAAATTAGAGCTATCTTAGCTTAAGATAATAGACCAATTACTTTCTTTAGCAAAAATTTATCAGACAAGAATAAGGCTTTATTAGTGTATGAAAGGGAACTATTGGCATTGGTTTCTGCTATACAAAAATGGAGGCCCTACTTTCTAGGAAGACCATTTATCATCAAAACTGATCACCATAGCCTTAAATACTTGTTGGAGCAGAGGATTACTACCCCTAGTCAACAAAGTGGCTAGTCAAGTTACTTGGTTATGATTATTCCATAGCTTACAAATAGGGGAAGGAGAACATTGTACATGATGCATTGTCTAGGAAGGGAGAAGTCATTCAACTCTACAGCATCTCAACTGTCAATTCTGACATTTTAGGGTTAGTCAAAGCCTCTGGAGCAAAGATCCTGCACTCCAACAACTTATCAAACTGGGCTGGGAAAACCTGATTGTGTAGCAACAATATGATAGAAACCAAATTCGCATCCACAGGCAAAAAAAATGCACCTAAGAGCTACACCTAGAGCAAATTGCGCGCACAACAAAAAATGGCATGTAGCATTCATAGCCACAGTCCAGTATAGGAACACTGTTTCACCATCGATTGATTTTCTTGAAAGATGTGAAGCTAACAAAACAAATTATAAAGCTCAATTACTTGAAACTAGACCACATGAAGCACACAAAAAGACTAAATATCACGAAAGTAATACTGATCACATTAAAATTCATGAAATAGGGAATGACAAAAACCTCAAACAACAAACTTCTAGACTCAAATCACATCCAAAATTCATAAGTTACAACCAAACAGGTAGAGGCCATTAATAGACTTCTTAAGTAAACAAACTCTTCTACTCATAGATCCAAGAGTGAAGGCTGCTCTGCCACTCCGCAACTCCTTCGGGGAACCAAAGAGCAATTTCCTTCCTTGCACTCTCGACTGCATCACTTCCATGAATAACGTTCCTACAATCAAACAGGTTCTCTCAGGTCAAGCACCATGGTTAAAGTCAGAGGTAAATATACCAATTAGGCCAATTCAATAAGCATTAACACCATTAAACTGATCCATTCAGGTTGATCACCAACATAACAATGTATTAGAGCTTGATGTGATTTAGTTAAAATACAGAGCTCTTAAGAATAAGCAAGCTGCTAAAGCAGATAGTATTATTCCAAACTATTGGCAAAGAATAATGCATGTTCAAATGGGGTACTCGGTGTTTTACCTGCCAATGTCAATAGCATAATCACCACGGATGTACCAGGGAGCAGACTCCAATGGGTTTGTTGCTCCAATGATCTTCCTACCAGTGGTAACAACACCCTTACCTTCCCAGACCATTGCAACAACGAGGCCAGAGATAATATAATCAACAAGCCCACTAAAGAAAGGCTTAGCAGACAAGTCTGCGTAATGCTTTTCAGCAAAGGCACGATCGACGGTGATGAGATTCAAGCCTAACCCAAACAAAGTAAAAATAATTACACAAATTAATCGGAACACTCAAAAATAAAACCCAAAATAAAATAATGACTGATTGGAAAATCTTTTTTTACCGTAGAGCAGCCATTTTGCAAGTCACCCATACAAATTAAACATAAAATGGACAAGAATTACTCACCAATTTACAGACAAATTACACGGAAGAAAGAGAAATAAAGGACACAAAGCAAACCATTAGTTTACTTAAGATCATTTCAATTCACAAGTGGAGCTACAACCCTTTTATTTAGCAATTAGGTAAAAGAATAAAAAATCAACATTATCACTGTGTGGGTCCTGACTAATAATAAGTCTGTGTTTTGTTACTAATGATGGGGCAGACTAGAAAGAAATCGTTTTTAACTTTTAAGTACTAATAAAGCAGCATAAGACTAATCAATCATACTTCTCATAATTGAGTAGCAAAGATTACCTTTCAAAGAGAACCATTTCTTCTCAAATCTTCCGATAATCTCACCAACCTGAACCATAACATAAAATCAATGCATAGCTAAGGTAAACAAAAAGAAGAAAATTGGCAATTTCTAACACGTAATGAACAAAACTATCAAAACAAACACAAAAATCGAATCATCAAAGCTCTAGCTTATAGATCTAAACGGAAAACGTGTATAGATAAAAAGAAAAACCATTTAGGAAGACGAACCAGGCCACGTTGGACACCATCAGGCTTGATCATGATGAAAGTCTGCTCCATTTTTGCTTCTTTGATGTTCTGAAAAATGGTGTATGGATTTAGAATAGCAGTACGCAGCACTCGGCGAGGAGCGAAAGATGGGGTATTTATATGGTGGAGGGGTTGTGGCTCTTTCGACAGCAAACCCTAATTGTTCTTTGGAATATTCTGTTTTTGAATAACCGGTGAGAAATCAAAATCCACGAAATTTTATTTAATTTGATCGAGTGTAAGAAAATTTAATTTAATTTAACATAATGGAAAAGGATTATGTAGGCTGTAATCATTTTGACCCAAAATTTAGATTTAAGCTTAAACAATTAAATTTTCTAATGAAATAAGGTTAATTTTAGCGAATATTAACATCCAAAATATCGTGTAACTAGTACCATGGTAATATATCATATAGTATGTAGGAGTATCAGTGAATATGTAACAATAAATTATATATAATAGCTCAAATACAAAGTGAATGGCATTAAATAGCAATAAATTGTATATTATTATTATTATTAATAAATGCAAGAGAGACGACCGAAAATGGATGAAATCGTATGGTATTCCCTCTAACAATGATAAATGATCGATCAGCCTTTAAATATACGTATTCTCCTTGGATCACGGGAGAAAAGTTAGATCAGAATCTCAATAAAAGATGTCTTTTATATGTATATAATAAAGCAAGAACCTTTAGAATGTCAAAGTGCTGGTATCTAGTCCCAATATTAACTATGTCTCTTTCTATTTATAACAGGACATGTGCCACAAACCCTTAATAGTACAAATTTTAGGAATAGTCACTTGAATATTTTCTTTAAAGTTAGATCCCAAAAACTAGTCGTTACTGTTTCGTTAAGGAGGATACTCGTCCTCGACATTGATCTCTGTTGACTCATTGACCTAGCTCTTATCTTGCATCAAAACATTTTGACTTCGAATCCCTCTTTTGTTGAAATCATACTAATGACACGTGGAAGCCTTTGAAGGCTCTCTTAGTGCTGACGTGGCTCAAATATAACTAGGATACTTTTATGCCTATACAATTAGTTCCTTCATTTGTTTAGGTCGCCTTCGTGGGCGAGTTCAATGAACAGATAATATCGCTCAGGGTCGTCTTCATGGTTGATCTCACTGAACGAATAACATCGATCGTGGTCGTTGTAACGAGTAAGCGACATGGCTTTTTATGGGTCGCATATTCCAAATCCCTTAAATTTCTTGAGTGATTTGTTGGAATCATCTGGTCCAAGAGAGTTGGTGACATCATACGTCATGATGATGCTAGGTCCCCACTCATTGCATCGATTTACGTGTAGCCTTTGATTGGATTTGTCGTTTCGATTCTGATGCCAATTATGATAAGCCGTTTTATGCTTGGTGCCTATTATAACAAATTGTTTCGGATTTGTGCCTCAATCTCTATAAGTAGGGATGGCCAAAGTTGAATTGAATGTTCCATTCTTCCAAACTCTAAACTTCCTCAATGAACTTTCCTTTTCTGCTATGTTGCTCCATACCGCATTCCAAATTTCTTCCCAATATTCTTTTTTACTTTTCATAAATATGCCAAATTTCCCATATGACATTGGTCAAGGGAGTCACTCCATTCCACTGGCGGATGCATTCCCTGCTCACGGGGAGAATGTAGTTGCCATTGTAGAGGATGAAATGTCTCCATCAGTTGAAGAGATCATCCTTCAGAACCCTAAAGCCGGTTCCGATTTCCAACAATCAATAGACACGGTGCATGGAAAATTTCTATGGATAATGGAGCACAACACAATTAGCAGAATTTAAAGCCAAGTTCAGTTGCCCCAACCATATCGTACTGTTCTTGTTGAGGAAGACGGAGTGCACGTTCACTGTCCCAGGTACTGCACATTATATGTGTAGCCATTCATTATCGGCTGTTCATTTCCTATTCTCCCGTTGGTAGAGGAGTTTTGCCTCCACCATGGATTTTTCCCCGCTCGGCTTGCCCCTTACGTTTACAATGTCATCAAAATGCTGACCAAATTTGTTGAGCTCGCCGAAGTCGAGGTGACAATGCAGCATTTGGTAAACCTGTTCTCTCCTAGCTTCTAAAGAGTGACGATGTTGAATATTCTTCACCGTGAAGGTAAGTGTTTGGTGGTGAGGTTGGACGACAAGGTCATGCGCCAATTCTGGCTTAACTTCTTTTATGTCAAAATTGAGGTCATCGTGGCTAATGTCAGCAGTTTCCCTAATGCCTTATACCATACACGTAAGTGTCCAGGTTTCTTTCATTTTTACCTTTTGCATCTCTTCGCCTATTTCAGGCTAGTTAAGTAATTCTTCCTTCCTTGTATTCAACAACCTTCTTCCCCTTCTAGCTGTATGCATCGTCGACTGGGTCGGGAAGACTCTCCCCCATGTCGCAGGAATTCGTGACTGGCCGAGCTTCTTTATGAAGTTCACTCTGTCTCTCCCTTTTGCAGTATCTTCTATTTTTCACCGTAACAATTGTTTCAACCCTCTTTTAGGAGAAGGGCTGCTACGCATTCGATTTTTTCCCCCGTTGTGACTATTGTGCCTTTGAATCTTTCCCTATCCCAAATACAACCTCCACTCCTTAGCTATTTTCGTCGGTTGATGAGGACGATAAAGCCTCCCTCGGTGATAATGATCTAAGGCCTCACAAGAGGAGAACCATAGATGCCAGGAGAGGGGAATCTTAATGGTCATTGACTCATTGGAGGGTGGCTTTATTCTTTGAGAGACGTCAATGATACATATTGGAAAAAATATTATGGTGAGCTCCGAGGCCCCAAAACTAGAAGAGGCGGATGTGGACGTGTTGGTACATCTCAAGGGGAGACGGTCATGGAGGGGGCACTTGGTGGCAGCCACACGCTTTCGAGGCAAGAGGATGATTCATTCTCCAGGGCCGCAATGGATGTTTCTTTGCTAGTCAGTGACAAAGGGAAATCCATCGCCGAGGATGATGATGAGTCGAGTTCCGATGTGTACCTAGACGATCTAAGAATGATCGACGAGGGGCTCACCTAACTCGAGGTGAGGATGGAGGAGGTTCTAGGACCATCACGATGCTAATGTATCATGATTTGATGGATAATACAGAGGAGGTAAACCCTTCTCTCGGTCTTTTCTATTCTGATGTCGAGGGTGACACCCTCAAGAAGATAATAGATCGTACTTTGTTGAAGAGTATCGTCAGTCTCGCTCTAAAGGTAAGTACCTACCTTTTCTTTATGTCTTAGCTTATTTTTTTAAGTTCTAACTTCTTTTCTTTGATTTGCAGACAATCATTTTGGAAATTGAAAGTGCTCGTATGGAGAAAAGACTCAAAAAAATTTATGTAAAGTTGAAGGGTAAGTATGTAAAGTACTATGGGAAGCACTGGGATCTTGAAGGTTTCTTTGTGAGGTGATGTGTTGTCCTTAAGAGAAGATCTGAAGAAGAAGGGTGAAAAGCTAATGTCAGCAGTGGAAAATTTCAGCATCCTCGAGGGAACATTGTAGAGAAAAGAACATGATCTCGAACTCAATAAAGGCGCAGAGGCCCAATGTAGCGACCTTCAAACTCAAGTAGTCCAACTGCAAGGCTAGTTAGACGAGTGCCAATTCTAGATGGATGCTCTTGGGGTGATATTACAAAGAAGTAGGAGAGAGTTGGGCGGAGTCTTCTCGGTTGGATGCTCAGAGGAAATTGGATATCCTCGAGCTGGCACACAAAATTCTTCGTTCTGAGCGGGAAAATGATCAGTCGACGATAAGGGATAAGGAGGACCATCTTGCGGAGAGGATCAGAGTTCTAGATAAGGAAAACTCTGAGTTTCTGCTCTAGAGGCCGGAAGGTCAAACTTCTTATGCGGCCCACTTTGTTGAACGCTGTCAAGTATTCTAATATTTCTCGAAGTAGTAAGAGGAGTGGATCCATGCTGGAGCTCGTGTGGACGTGCTCTGCGACCTGCGTATGGCAGATGCTATTTCTAAAGTAGTTCACGAGGATGCCCGTGTTAAGTCTCACTCGGCTCAGCTCGACTCACTTAAGACTATGATCCTTCTATGTGTCAGCCTGGTGAGGAGGATGAGGAAGAATGTATAGATCGGCTCAAGGACGATGCCTGGTATGGTTTTGCTTACCTTCGAGGCGAGGATGGAGGAGATGCTGGAGGCCGAGATGGATATGGCCATTAGTTTTTCATTTCAACTTGTTGTATTTTTTGTAGGCGTATTAAAACGCTTTTGTAAAGAACTCTTCCTTTGAATATGAATATCCAAGTTGAATTCTTGTTTACACGTATTTTTTCATTTTGGCATTTTGTTTCTATACTTGTGTTTTGCTTCTATACTTATGAAGTCACCCTTAGGCGATTGTATCCATGGGGAAGAGTATTTATGGGTCGTATTGGCATTTTGTTTCCACAAATTGAATATGTCTCTTAGTCGAGATGTGGCCGAGTGTCTATAGGCGTTGTTCGAGTTTAGTCGAACTTGACCATTTATTGAGTCGTGGCCTAGGGGCAATAGATGTTGTTCGATCTTGGTTGAAATTAACAATTTATTGGGTCGTGGCCAAGGGCTGATAGGTGTTGTTTGAGCTTGGTCAAACTTAATCCTTTATTGAGTCATGGTCGAGGGCCGATAGATATTGTTCGAGCTTAGTTAAACTTAATTGTTTATTTGGTCATGACCAAGGGCCAATATATGTTATTTGAGCTTGGTCAAACTTAACCTTTCATTAGATTACGGTCGAGAGCTGATAGGTATTGTTTGAGCTTGGTCGAACTTAACCATTCATTAAAGCAGTTTCGATAAACAATCACTTCTATTACTTTAACGTCGTTGCTGAGATTACATTATTTTGCCCTTGGGTAATTTTGGATAATGTTACAAGTTTTGGGCATTGGTTGGTGTTCTAGTCCCAGTTCTAGTATATCTAGCCCGTTCATTGTTCGACTTGGAGGATCTTAAGGTGCCGGGCAATGAAAAATTGGTCTGGTCTTGTATACTTCAACTTGAAGTGTCCCACTCATCATCTACTTAAAAACCTCATTGAGAAAACCCTACTCGGACATAAGGCAAGTAAGGAAAAATTACTGCGACTTATAGGACGCTTCTTGTTTCTTAGAAATTAAAGTACTCGAGGTGGCTGATATTCCAATTATTTGGTAGGATCTTCCCTTCCATGGTTTCTAATTGGAACGAGCCTTTATTTGCTTTGCCTATGATCGTGTACGATCCATCCTAGTTGGTTCACAATTTTCCTTCCCATGGATTCTTGTTTGCTTGGGTTTTGTCTTTGAGCACGCAGTCTCTGACCTTAAGTAATCGAATCATTGCTTTTTTGTTATAGTCGTTGTCTGCTTGTTGTTTCTGAGTAACCATCCTTATGTATCCCATGTCCCATCGCTCTTCGATCTTGTTGAGATCTTGTCTCTTATTGTTGTCATTGCTGGTGTTGCTTTCATGGGAGTACTTTAGGTTGGGTTCTCCAACTTCGAATGGCATGACTGTTTCTGTTCCATAAATGGGGGAGTGAGGTGTTTCTCCTATGCTCGCCTTCGGGATAGTTTTGTATGCCCATAATACTTATGGGAGTATTTCCGGCCACTGTCCCTTAGCATCTTCATGTTTCTTCTTCATGTGTTTAAGATGGACTTATCGGAGGATTCTGCCTGCCCATTTCCCGCTAGGTGATAAGGATTTGAAATTATCCTCTTAATTTCCATTTGTCAAAGAATTCAATAGTTTTTTCCCATTACTAGGGCATGTTGTTACAGCTTATCTCTTTGGGTAGGCCGAATTGGCTACTTCTAGTTCATGTAATTGGGCTAATGCTCTTGCTTCTACCTATTTAGAGAAATAATCAGTTAAAACTAAAAGAAATCATACATTACCTCGCCCCTCCTGGGAATGGGGCCATGATGTCCATTCTCCACTTGATAAATTGCCACAGAGAGGTGGATGAATGAAGGTGTTAGCCCACTTAGTGGAATTATTGGGGAATATTTCTAACATTGCTCGCATTTCTTCACAAACTCTGAAGCATCTTTCTTCATGGTGGGCCAATAGTACTCGACCCGTATGAGGCACTCGACGAGTGCTTGATCACAAAAAATCAGCACCACAATAGCCTTCGTGGTATTTTCCTATAACAAATTGGGTTTGGTTAGGGCCTAAACATTTTTCCAAAAGACCGCCATACATTCTCTTGTATAAGTCATTATGAAGGAGGTTGTATCTGGCCGCTTGCATTCTTAGTTTCTTTTTGTTCGTTTAAGAGGGTATCCTACTGCAAATACGCAATAATACAACTATGCCAGTCCCAAGTTAAGCTTAGAGATTTTAACTCGATTTGGTCTAGTGATGAATTAAGGAGATGGACTACGATTTGGTCCCTGACCGTGATACTTTTGGTGGTGGTGTCCAGTTTGGCGAGGCCATCTACTTCAACGTTCTGAGTTCGTGGGATCTGGTTGAGCTAGAATTCGCCGAAATTGGGTAGGAACTTACAAATCCCGGCTTGATATTTTTGTAGCCTTTGGTCTTTGATATGAAAGTCCCACTGACTTGGTTGACTACGAGTTTAAAATCACAGCATAGTCACAGTCGCCTCTCCCCATATTTGAAGATAGCCTCAACCTTGTAATTATGGCCTCATACTCAGCCTCATTGTTAGTCATATCCAGGCATCTTATGGACTGGCGAATTGCTTTGCCAATGGGGACCTTGAGTACGAGACCCAGTCCCGATCCATAGGTTTTGGATGCATCATCGGTATACAGGACCCAGAGCTCTTATGTTTGAAATGAAGCTTGTACTGCCTCAGGCATTACTTTTGCTCTAAAGTATACAACGAAGTGGGTGAGCACTTGCCTTTTTTTTAGACTGGTATATGATGTCGTGCTCACTTAGCTGGATGACATATTAGTCCAGCTTCCCTGATAACTCGGATTTCTGTAAAATGCTTCTTATATAAAAGTGGTAATAACCGAGATAGGGTGGTACTGGAAATAGGGTCTAAGCTTTCGTGAAGCTACGACTAAGGCTAGTGCCAATTTCTCGAGGTGTGGGTACCTCATCATGGCGTTGACAAGTGTTTTATTGATGTAATGAATAAGATATTGTACCTTTATTTTCTTGAACCAAGATCACACTTATTGCTACTTCGGGGATGGCAAGGTAGACGGGTAGGTTTTCCCCAAGTTCAGGATCCTAGAGTAAAGGTGTCGATGACAAATACGCCATTACTTATCATAGTGCTTGCACACACTTAGGCATCCTCGAGGCCATTATCCCTTTTGAGTACGAAAAAAAACCTATAACATATACCGAATGACCGTGAGATAAATCTCGATAGGGAGGCAATTCGACCAATCAATCTTTGGACTTTCTTCTTAGTACTCAAGTGCTCAAGTATCCTATCAATAGCCTTGATTTGATCTGGGTTGACTTCAATTCCTCGCTATGATTCCAAAAAGCCCAAAGATTCTCCTAAGGCTACGCCAAACGCGCATTTCTCGGGGTTTAGTTTCATGCGATACTGTCTTAGTATGTCAAAAACTTTCTTCAAGTGGTCGACGTGATTCTCTACCTTCACGAATTTGACCAACATTTTGTCGATACATACCTCCATGGTTTTGTTGAGTTGTTATTTGGACATTTTTGTGACCAACCTCTAATAGGTAGCCCCTGCATTCTTCAACTTGAACGGCATGATCCTATAACAATATGTTTCCCTGTGGATGATTAACGTGATCTTTTCTTAGTCTTGTTCTTCTATGAGTATCTTTTCATAACTCGAATATGCATCTAGGAAACGCAGTAGCTCGTGCTTAGCCGTTGCATCAATGAGTTGGTTGATATTTAGTATCGGGAATGAATCTTTTGGGCATGCTTTGTTTAGGTATGTGAAGTCCCCATACATACTCCATTTCCCATTTTTCTTTTTGACCATCACCACATTGGATATCCATTTAGGGTACTTTGATTCCCTGATGGAGTTGTTTGCAAGTAGCTTTTCTACTTCCTCGTGGACAACATCGTAGATGGTAAGATTGAACTTTCATCGAACCTTCCTTACCAGGGGATCGAAAGGGTTGACGTTCACTTTGTGTGTGGCGATATCTTTAGGGATGCCCATCATATCTGCATGGCCGAAGGTAAACAAATCTGTGTTAGTTATTAAGAACTAAATTGTCCTGGTCCTCATAGCTTGCAAGTGATGTAGGCCTTTTTAGTGAGGTCGCTATGGTTTAATTGAATAATTTCTAGGTCTTCTATGGTTTATTCTGCGGCTTCAACCATTTCAGGGTCCATAATGATTTCCCTAGCTCCTTCTTATGGAGACAGAGACCCTGCTAATGGTTATTTTCTTTTTCCTTATCTTTCTTTTGTTATGCTGTGTGCTTCCTATGGCGATTCGTTAATATTTCGGGGATATGGGTTGTTCCTTTGGTATGTTGAATATTCCCCAAGGCGTTTGGAACTTGATCCCTTGGTATAAGATAGAGGGGACAGCTCTCATTGGATGTATCCATGGTCGTTCCACTATGACGTTGTATGTGGTGGCCTAATCCATGATGTGGAACGTTGTATCTAGAGTTACCTTATCATTGAGGATGGAGAGCGTAATTTCTCCTGAAGTCTGTTCAACTTCAATTTTTAAAACCGGTTAGTGTGATGCAATATGACATTATCTTATCCCCGAGTCTTGTTTGGGCGAGGATATGGGGATGGATGATATATGCTCCACTTCCATCATCTACCATGATATATTTTACATTAGTATCTAAAATTCCTAAAGTAATGACTAGGGCATCGTTGTAAGGGAAAGTCAAATCGTTGGTATCTGACTCGTCGAAGATGATGCTTTCTTTGAGTCTGTCATATCGTTCATAGGTGATTGATTTTTTAAGCTTGTAGGTGGTAGTGGATTTGATGCCGTTGATGGTATGATCTAGTAATGGTGGTTTTAGCGAGCTGTGGAATTCTCTACCATTTGCTAAGGTGTTGTTTCCTTTGTAGCTCAGCAGCTCTTTGAGGTGCCCTTGCTGAAACATATTTGCTAACTCTTGTCTTTGAGTGATGCAATCTTCTGCTTTATGTCTACATTCCTGGTGGAATTCACAGAGAGTGTTAGATTTCCTAGTGCTCGGATCATACCTCATCTTTGGCAGCCACTTCACATTTTTCCAAGATTATTAAGAGTGTAGACCACCGCTATAAGTGAAATATAAAAACTGTGAGAAGATAATAAAGGGGGCATACCTCTCTCATTATTGTGAGTCCCCGAACTCGGCCTAGATGAGCCATCATCATATCAAAAGAAGGTAAGGGCGGGTGCCCTGACATAGGGCTGATGTTTTTTCCCTATTTGGCGGCGAGACTAGGTGATCCCTCCTCCTGTTATCTCTTTGTTCTTTCCAGGCCTCGGTTTGTACCGAGATGAGTCGTCGAGTTGGTCCGTTGAGATCATCATCATCTGCTCAGACCTCAGCATAGTAGGCATTATGGATTTTATCCTAAGTGGTTGGACAATACTTCATTAATTGGCTCAGGAGCTTTCTGCTCGCTTTTGAACCCTCTCTAATTAACCTGTTCTAAAAGGCAACGATTGCTTACCGTATGAAACATTTGGTAAGGTCATCCTTAACCTGTTGAATAGGGCAAGAAAGTCCCTCATCCATGTCCTAGGGATTGTTTGATAGCAAAGATGTCATTTGCTCTCATTTTGGCTTTCTTGGGCCCGACCTGTGTCGTCACAAACATGTCGCCCATTTCTTTGAATGTTTTTATGGAGTGGGTTAGTTGCAGTGAATATCATATTAATTCCCCTCTAATGAGAGTTTCGCCACATTTCTTCAACAAAATGGAGGACAAATATGTTAGAATATACGCTTAACGCTAAAGGGGGGGGGGGTGAATAGCGTTATAATAAAAAACAGCGTAAACTTGCGGAATTTAAAAATTGCAGGAATGAAATAAGTGCGATAAGTAAATAATAAGGAACGAACACACCGATGTTATCCTGGTTCACCACAACCCGTCGCTAGTCCAGTCCCCGAGAGACTCTCTCGAGATTTCCACTAATTTCGTTAAGCTTACGGGTGCTTAACAAACCGTTACAAACTGAGAACTTGAGTCACACAAGCCTCAACAACCTTTGCTCGAAGATACAACACTTCAAGACTTCAACCAAAGGAATCACAACGTTCCTTCTTACAATACAAGGGATTAACACTTCCCTTCAAGTGTGTATAAACACTTTGCACTCAAAACAAGACTCTCCTTAAGAGTAGATATGAGTAAAATAAATACGCTCAAGAACGCAACAACTTTCGTCAAGAATTTGGCTCTCAAAAACTTATGTAATGAATAGAAAATGATGAATAAGAGAGTATGCAAGCTTTAGCAATAATATGATCAGTTGTTGTGTTTAGAAGACTGATTTGAAGATGTATTTATAGTGTCAAAAACATGCATAACCGTTGCCTAATTGCCAATTAAGAATTGCTGATTTTGTGCTACGACAATCGATTGTCTAATTGGCACAATCGATTGTTTTCCAATCGTTCCAAAAATCATTCCCAGATTTTACGCAGCATAATCGATTATCTAAGACGTATAATCGATTACTGGCAACGTTCAAAAAATCATTTCCAGATTTTACTTAAAACAATCGATTATCAGAAATATACAATCGATTACTTGGCAACGTTCAAAAAATCTTTTTCAAATTTTACTTCACACAATCGATTATCAGAAATATACAATCGATTACTTGGCAACGTTCAAAAAATCTTTTTCAGAATTTACTTCAAACAATCGATTATTAAAATCGTATAATCGATTATCTGACGGAGTTTGAAAATATTTTGGCAACGGTCATTTAAGTAATCGATTATGCTATATGGACAATCGATTATTTTTCAGTCTTGAAAAATCTAATAGACACCGCCTCAACACAATCGATTGACATAAGGTTCACAATCGATTATTTTGTAGCTTTGAAAAATCTGATGGACACTGTCTGAACACAATCGATTGTCATCAGGTACACAATCGATTGTCATGCAGATTTCAAACACTGATGGACACTGCCTCAACACAATCGATTGTCATAAGGTACACAATCGATTGTCTTGCAGCTGCCTTAACATAATCGATTATCATAAGTACATAATCAATTATCTTTGTCCAGATTTTAGAGGCATGTTTAAAAATCATTTTGCTAAAATAAATATGCATGATTTAAAATCATTTTGCTCTAAATTAAATATGCATGATTTGATAAAAATGTTTTTACGAGAGAAGCCAAGTCTTGAGTTAAATTGTCGGATCAAGATCACAATTAAAGAGCGACTCATGTATAACTTTGTTTAATCTTGATCTTTGTTTGTCTTGTGCTTGAACTTCGTTACGTGACATTTGCGCGCTTGTGCTTGGACCTCGTCATATGTCAATTGCGCATCGTTTGTCATTTATCAAAACCTACAAATATGAACACACGTTTAGTTTAGTGCCTTGAGAACGTGTTTCAACAATTTCCCCTTTTTGATAATGGCAAACCTTAATCGGGATATGCATATTAGGTAATTCATAATGACGATCCAAGACAAGTATATATATATGCAATTAGTTCCCCCTCAACATATGAATTCCCCCTCAATTTGTGCCAATAAGTATTAAGTGCATAGCCCTTATTCTTCCCCTTTTTGACATTAGCAAAAAAAAAATTGGTATATAACTTGTTTATTGATTAATCAAAAATTTCAACTTCATAAAAGGGATAATAAAGCAAATAATTTCAACATAATCAATTATTGATACTTGATAATCGATTATATACTAAAGAGAAATCGATTATTCTAAAGAGGAATCGATTATTCTGCCCCAGTCTTTATAATTCCCCCTGCTTTTAGGGCGATACCTGCAAAAATACGTTAGACGCCTCCGACGCTCAAGTTAGTAATCATGTGAAAGGGAAAATGCAATGCATGACTTAGATCAATGCGGAGTCAAGAATCCCGAGTTCACTACGAATTCGGAAGAAGGACTCTTTCTCTAAAGGTTTTGTGAAGATGTCGGCCAATTGATCTTTGGTTTCAACAAATTCAATTTCGACATCACCTTTGAGAACGTGATCTCTGATAAAATGATGCCTAATTTCAATGTGTTTTGTTCTTGAATGAAGAACGGGGTTCTTCGTCAAGCATATGGCGCTAGTATTATCACATCTAAGAGGTATATGATCGATACTTAGGCCATAGTCCAAGAGTTGCTGTTTCATCCAAAGAATTTGAGCGCAACAACTCCCCGCGGCTACATATTCAGCCTCGGTTGTGGACAACGCAACACTTTCTTGTTTCCTGCTAAACCAAGAAACTAGAGAGCTACCGAGAAAATGGCAAGTGCCACTAGTGCTCTTGCGGTCCAATTTGCATCCAGCGAAATCGGAATCGGAATAGCCAACAAGTTGGCATGAAGAACCTTTGGGGTACCATAGACCCATATTTACAGTACCAACAAGATACTTCAATATCCATTTCACCGCAGTTAGGTGAGACTCCTTAGGACATGATTGATAACGAGCGCATAAGCACACGCTAAACATGATGTCCAGTCTACTAGCAGTAAGATAAAGGAGAGATCCAATCATACCTTGATTCTTCTTGGTGTCGACTTCCTTACCTTTCTCGTCTTTGTCTAGATGGTCGGATGTGCTCATGGGAGTGGCCATTGCTTTTGCGTTGCTCATTTCAAATCGTTTTAGCAATTCTTTGCAATATTTAGCTTGGAAAATGAAGGTTCCTTCTTTCATTTGCTTTACTTACAGCCCCAAAAAGAAGGTTAGCTCACCCATCATAGACATTTCAAATTCGCTTGTCATTAAATTAGAAAATTCCTTGCACAAAGCATTGTTAGTAGCACCAAAAATAATATCATCCACATAGATTTGAACTAATAAAATATCATTGTTTTTATGCTTAACAAATAGAGTGGTGTCAACTTTCCCCCTAATGAATTCATTTTCCAAAAGAAATTTGCTCAATCGTTCATACCAAGCTCGGGGAGCTTGTTTGAGACCATAAAGCGCCTTTTTAAGTTTGAAAACATGATTGGGAGATTTAAAATCTTCAAAGCCCGGGGGTTGTTCTACATAAACTTCTTCTTGAATAACACCACTTAGAAAAGCACTTTTTACATCCATTTGATATAAATTGAAATTCATAGAAGAGGCAAAAGCAAGCAATAAACGAATAGCTTCTAACCTTGCTACGGGTGCATATGTTTCTTTTTCATAGTCAATTCCCTCTTCTTGATTATAGCCTTTTGCTACAAGCCTAGCTTTGTTTCTAGTGATTACGCCATTTTCATCTAGTTTGTTTCGAAAAACCCATTTCGTACCAATTATGGTATGATTTTCGGGTCTTGGCACCAAATCCCAAACGTCATTTCGTTTGAATTGGTTAAGCTCCTCTTGCATTGCCAAGGTCCAAAATTCATCCCCAATTGCTTCGGGGATGGTTGAAGGTTCAATTTGAGAAACGAAAGCAGTATGTCCTAAGGTGTTCTTAAGAGTGTTTCGAGTACTTACCTGTTGTTCAATGTCGCCAATTACCTGTTCGAGAGGATGGTCTTTAATTGTCCTCCACGCGTTAGGTAGTTTCGTTTCTTTTTCCAGTTGTGGCGCTTCCTCCGATAATTGTTCCAAGATTTCATCTTGAATTTCCTTAGGAGTTTCCTCTTGTACTTTGTCTTGAGGACTCATTGAGTTTAAACTACCTGCAAGTTCAAAACCAGAATCCTTTCTCGCCAAGCGAGCATTATTTTCGGAAAACACAATATGAGGGGATTCCTCCACAGTTTCAGTTCTATTATTGAATACTCTATATGCTTTGCTACGTGAAGAATAACCAATAAAAATTCCTTCATCGGATTTGGCATCAAACTTTCCCAAATTATCTTTACCATTGTTATGAATAAAACATTTACAACCGAATACTCTAAGATGGGAGATATTTGGTTTCCTTCCCTTGTGGAGTTCATAGGGAGTTTTCATGAGTATTGGCCTTATGACTACTCTGTTTAAAACGTAGCATGCGATACTCACGGCATCCGCCCAAAAATGTTTGGGAATCTTAGCCTCATCGAGCATGGTTCTAGCCATCTCTTCGAGACACCTATTTTTCCTTTCCACCACTCCATTTTGTTGTGGTGTGCGTGGAGCAGAGAAAGTGTGCTCGATACCGAGTTCGTCACAAAAATCCGCGAAGAGATTGTGATCGAACTCTCCCCCATGATCACTTCTTATTGAAGTGACGGTTGTGTCCTTTTCATTTTGAACACGTTTAAGAAAACATTTAAAATTATGAAAAGCTTCACTTTTATGAGCAAGAAATAGTGTCCATGTAAATATAGAATAATCATCAACAATAACAAAGGCATAACGATTTCTACCAAGACTTTCAATGCGAGATGGTCCAAAAAGGTCCATGTGAAGAAGTTGCAATGGTCTAGTAGTTGAAACAATATTTTTCGATTTAAAAGATGCTTTTGTTTGCTTCCCTTTTTGACAAGAATCGCAAATGGAGTCTTTTTCAAATTTCAAATTTGGAAGACCAATAACTAAATTTTGTGAAACCAATTTGTTTAAAATATGCATGTTGATGTGAGCTACTCTACGATGCCATAACCACATATCATCTTCTTTGCTCATAAGACAATTCACATACTCAGATGAAGAATTTTCGAGATCAACCATATAGATGTTATCCATTCTAAAACCACGAAGGATAATTTTAAAATCGCTACGGCGAAAAACTAAGCATTCATCCGAATCAAATAAAACAAGATTTCCCTTGTCATATAATTGACTTATGCTCAAGAGATTATGTTTTAGACCTTTAACTAGCAATATATGCTTAATGGAAGAAGGTTCATTCTTACCGACCGATCCAATGCCGATAATTTTTCCCTTGTTGTTATCTCCAAAAATAAAGCTTCCTCCTTCCTTGTGTTCTAGTTGAATGAACTTGGATTTGTCTCCGGTCATGTGTTTGGAGCATCCACTATCAAGGTACCAAAGTACACTTGATCCCTTCAAACATACCTACAAGAAAAATTAATGAGTCTTTGGTACCCAAGCTGTTTTGGGTGACATGCTGTTGTGCTTGACATGCAGTTAAGTGTATATGTCTAGTGAAGCAAGAAGGAGCAATATGTCCAATTTGATTGCAATAATGACAAATGACATTAGGATTATGCATTCGTCTAGGTTGATAGTAGTTGGACGGACGAAATTTGTTTACTCTATTTTCGACAATATGACTATTGCGCATTTCATGAAAATCATTTCTCCTACTATTTGTTCTAGGATACGCAGCATTTCTAGAATAGTTATTTCTAGGTTGAAAGCCATTTCTAGGTGTCCTAATATGTACAACGTTTCTTCTAGTGTTTGGTCTAGGATATGCATCATTTCTAGAATAGTTATTTCTAGGTTGAAGGCCATTTCTAGGTGTCCTAAAATGTTCAAAGTTTCTTCTAGTGTTTGGTCTAGCATGCATGTTGATTCTAGGATTGTTATCTCTAGGATGAACATTTGTTTTATTTGTCCTAGGTTGAGCCTTAGGTGGTTGAGGTTTGGCTTCAACTTTTTCTTTAGGCTCGTTTATAAAACCTATCCCATGTTTGGTCGATTTCAAATTAACAAGAACTTCATTCAAATTTTTATGAGAAGAATTGAACTTATCTAAGGTGCCCTTAAGTCTTTCTACCTCATCTTTTAGATGCATGCAAGAAGTACAATTTTTACTAGAACTCTCGGGTTTGTCGGCGCTTCTTTTGCCGAAAAAATTATTTTCTTCTTTCAACTTCTCATTTTCCAAAATCAGTTTTTCCAAATCCTTTTCTTTCAAAGAGAGTTGTTTTTCAAAATCTTTTTCTTCCAAAGAAGCATTTTCCTTAATGTTCTTAACAGTTTTGGAGGCTTTAATGAATTCACTATACAACTCATCAAAGGCATTTTGCATTTCCTCAAGAGAATAGAAGTTTTTGGAAGAAATTTGACATACCTCTTCTTGATTGTTTTCGTGAGCCATGAGAGAAAGAATAGCGGTTTCGTCTTCTTCTTCCTCACTCGACTCGTCTCCGGAGTCGCCTCCCCAAGATATGTATGCTCGTTGTTTCTTGAAGGGTTTCTTCTCCTTTTTGACATTTGGGCAATTTGATTTAATGTGCCCGATTTCTCCGCACCCATAGCACTTTACTTGATCTCCTTGTTGTTTCCCTTTTCGTTCATACTCTTTTCGCATGAACTTTTCAAATCTCTTAATAACGAGTCCGAACTCGTTATCTCCGTCCTCGTTATTTTGAGGTTGGCTTGTGCTTGCCTTGAGGGCGATTCTTTGTTTCCTTTGATCATTAACAAGAGGGTTAAGTATAGTAGATTCATAAGTTTTAAGATTACCTCTTAATCCGTCGATGGTGACATTTGAAATGCCAATAGACTCTTGAATCGCGTCGGCCTTGGAGCGCCATTCCGGAGTGAGACTTCGGAGAATTTTTCGGACAAGTTCCTTATCCGTGAAGGTCTTCTTAAGAGCATGTAAGTCATTAACAATGTTTGAAAATCGTTCGAACATGTCATCGACCCTTTCGCCTTCCTTCATGTGAAACAATTCATATGCATGGGTTAGAAAATCAACTTTAGCCTCTCTTACCTGGTCCGTACCTTCGTACGTGATTTCCAGCTTATCCCACATTTGCTTCGCCGTTGTGCAACATGATATTTTTCTGTAATCATCAGCGTTTACAGCGCAATATAATAAGTTGATGGCTTTAGCATTGTTCTGCACTTTTCGGATATCATCCGCATCGTATTCATCTTCGGATTTTGGAACCCATTCATTTTCAACCTTTTTGGTTGGAATTTGTTCTCCCTTCATTATAACCTTCCATAGATGAAAATTATTCGATTGAATGAATATTCTCATCCTCTCCTTCCAGTACGTATAGTTTGTGCCATCGAATAGTGGTGGTCGGGTGGAGCATTGTCCTTCACCTATTCCTGCAAAAGAATCACGAGTAGAAGCCATGGATTGTTTCTCTCAAACGGTTAAGTTTTTCAGAGAGTTGGGCTCTGATACCAATTGTTAGAATATACGCTTAACGCTAGAGAGGGGGTGAATAGCGTTATAATAAAAAATAGCGTAAACTTGCGGAATTTAAAAATTGCAGGAATGAAATAAGTGCGATAAGTAAATAATAAGGAACGAACGCACCGATGTTATCCTGGTTCACCACAACCCGTGGCTAGTCCAGTCCCCGAGAGACTCCCTCGAGATTTCCACTAACTTCGTTAAGCTTACGGGTGCTTAACAAACCATTACAAACTGAGAACTTGAGTCACACAAGCCTCAACAACCTTTGCTTGAAGATACAACACTTCAAGACTTCAACCAAAGGAATCACAACGTTTCTTCTTACAATACAAGGGATTAACACTTCCCTTCAAGTGTGTAAAAACACTTTGCACTTAAAACAAGACTCTCCTTAAGAGTAGATATGAGTAAAATAAATACGCTCAAGAACGCAACAACTTTCGTCAAGAATTTGGCTCTCAAAAACTTATGTAATGAATAGAAAATGATGAATAAGAGAGTATGCAAGCTTTAGCAATAATATGATCAGTTGTTGTGTTTAGAAGACTGATTTGAAGATGTATTTATAGTGTCAAAAACATGCATAACCGTTGCCTAATTGCCAATTAAGAATTGCTGATTTTGTGCTACGACAATCGATTGTCTAATTGGCACAATCGATTGTTTTCCAATCGTTCCAAAAATCATTCCCAGATTTTACGCAGCATAATCGATTATCTAAGACGTATAATCGATTACTGGCAACGTTCAAAAAATCATTTCCAGATTCTACTTAAAACAATCGATTATCAGAAATATTCAATCGATTACTTGGCAACGTTCAAAAAATCTTTTTCAGATTTTACTTCCCACAATCGATTATCAGAAATATACAATCGATTACTTGGCAACGTTCAAAAAATCTTTTTCAGATTTTACTTCAAACAATCGATTATTAAAATCCTATAATCGATTATCTGACGGAGTTTGAAAATATTTTGGCAACGGTCATGTACATAATCGATTATGCTATATGGACAATCGATTATTTTTCAGTCTTGAAAAATCTAATAGACACTGCCTCAACACAATCGATTGTCATAAGGTTCACAATCGATTATTTTGTAGCTTTGAAAAATCTGATGGACACTGTCTCAACACAATCGATTGTCATAAGGTACACAATCGATTGTCATGCAGATTTCAAACATCTGATGGACACTGCCTCAACACAATCGATTGTCATAAGGTACACAATCGATTGTCTTGCAGCTGCCTTAACATAATCGATTATCATAAGTACATAATCGATTATCTTTGTCCAGATTTAAGAGGCATGTTTAAAAATCATTTTGCTAAAATAAATATGCATGATTTAAAATCATTTTGCTCTAAATTAAATATGCATGATTTGATAAAAATGTTTTTACGAGAGAAGCCAAGTCTTGAGTTAAATTGTCGGATCAAGATCACAATTAAAGAGCGACTCATGTATAACTTTGTTTAATCTTGATCTTTGTTTGTCTTGTGCTTGAACTTCCTTACGTGACATTTGTGCGCTTGTGCTTGGACCTCGTCATATGTCAATTGCGCATCGTTTGTCATTTATCAAAACCTACAAATATGAACACACGTTTAGTTTAGTGCCTTGAGAACGTGTTTCAACAAAATATTCCTTGGTGACGTCGTTTCCCTTCATAACGGTGACATAATGAGTCACATGTTTTTCGAGGTTGGTTGTCCCATGGTATTATATGAGATATGATGGTATTTTGAATGTCTTTGGTAAGGCACGTGGGGCCGCTTCCTTGCTCTACGACTGTAATATGAGCCTACTAGCATCCATTTCTGGCAGTAATTTAGGGGTGCCATGTATTTTGTCTACTCGTTCCTAATGTTCTTTCATTTGATATCTAAGCACCTTATTCTCATTCTCTATTTCTTACATTTTTTTCAAAACACTGGCGAGGGCTTTGTCACCTACACTGTCAATAATATTGTGAGTTTTACTTGGAATTGGGGGGTCTGGTTGATCGCCCTATTCGTCTGCTCACTATACCTTGTGGGCTCTTATGGTTTTTGTGGTCGTGCATGGAGCTTATTTGTTGAGCTCACCTACTAGGGTATTTGTTAGCCATGCTTCGAGGAGCTTTTTGATAGTAGATGGCATCCCTTCTCCTGTAGACGTAGAAGATCTTTTCCCATTTGGTTTTGTTGTGCTACAAAAAAGGGCAGGTGACCTCTCTTGCTTGTGGGAGGCAATGGGCCCGCATGTCCATATGTAATTGTGAATTCTAGAGGGGAACCCTCAACTTAGGCCGACCAGGCCTACCAGCGAGCTGATAGTACCAATCAAGGCCAACAAAGCCACCATGAATGTTTATAGCCAGTACTATCAAAATAACATGTACACAGGGTTGGCAAGGCCATAATATTGATACATAAAATGCATAGGACTTGTCTACAAGCCTCTAGAGATAGTTGAACTTTATCATGGTTAGGATAGGGCCTCAACCTACCTATCAAACATGTATGTATAAAATGGACTCCAAAGTCTAGACCTAGTAACTCCGAGGAAGTGGAGCTTACCAACAAAGCTGATGTTTGACACAGTCTATTGGAAAGGTCTATCCAGCTGTCTATCAGAACCTGTAGCCATAAAATGCAATGTCCCTAGTAAAAGGCACGTCAGTAGGAACAATGTATCGAGTGTATGAGACATAAAATTAGTATATAAAAGATATGAATGAAACATATTTTTAAAGAATTAACCTATAAGTCTGAATAGCTCTATAAGTCATGAAACATTAATAATGCCATACGAATGTGTATAAATGTCATATCATATATACGTATATGCGTACATAACATCATCAAGCCTCTGAGGGCATCCATCATATCATCTTGGCCTTAGTAGGCAAAATCTTCAACGTATGCCAGCTGATCAGGTGGTGGTGCGCATATAACGCCATAACCTCTTCCCACTCAAATATACATATAATGTACGCGTATATATGGCATCTGATCATGGGTCAATATACATGTATAAATGAATAAATGTATAATAAAGTTAGTCGATAAGATCTCTTAGAATGCCATAAGATGAACATGCCTTCGGTTAATATCACAAATAAACTTTATCAACTTACATATTTTCTAAGACCCATGAATAGACGATATGATAATAGTACATACATGGAATCAAGAACATAGGAAGCCTAGTACTTATAACAATTGAGTCATTTGTGAAAGTTACGTGTTTGCTCTTTTGTTGTATTATATGGATCATGCTAACAGGAAATAAGGAATAGCCTTAGCATATCTTATCAACACAGTAGCAGTAATAGCCCAAGTCTTCGCACCTATTAAGTATTGTAATCTATATCATACAAAGGATTGGTATCAATATCGACTTAATATTCTATAGGGAAGTTCATTTAGGCATTTTATTAAACAACTTATGTGCATAACTTCATAGGGCCTTTTATAGATCCAATTAAACATGTTATAGCACAATGATATTCATCTTCTCTTCTCATCATCCTCACCGTGATATCCATACCTTTGTAATTCCACTTGGCATCTTAAAACATGTAAAAACAGCCCACACAACATAGCTCAACTTTAAGTTTCATAGCTACTAGTTTCTTCAAGAATCCTCTAATAAAATTCAACTCTAACACTTGTACAAACTTAAGATTAGGTTATAGAAGATGAAACTTACCTAAAATATAACAATAACCCTCTGTTCTTTAATTCACTTCATTGCCATGTAACTTCCTAAACGAGAAGGAAAGGGAGTTAATGATAATCACGATATTCGTTTCGTCGAACTTGCATGGTATATGTTTGGATTCACTATAAGAAAATGGGGATACCCTTGAAGAGAATATACGAGCATTTAGGAACTTTTTTCATCGAGAAAAATTAGTTAAAATAACTTAGAATTGAATTATATACAAGCTGGAGTTCTACGTTGACTTTGTGGGTCCCAAGGGAGCTGCTTGCGTAGTCTTTCAAAAATACGAATATCTCTATGCTACGATGTCGTATCAATGAACAGTTTAATTCATTAAAAATAAGACTTGTATATATTCAATTTTTAGGTGGATTAACCCATAATTCAAAGTACATTTGGAGAAAATCTTAGCTACATTTGATCTAATTTTCAGCATATTTATGAATGTAACTTGTAATGACCTTGCCAACATTGTTTCATAACTCGCTTGACTTTAATACATAACACATGAATGTCATACGACTAAAATAATCATAACATAATCTCCTTATCATGTTAAGAGCCCTAGTATCACCCCAAAAGTACATGTTATAATATTCCCAACTTGTCGACTCTCGAGGGAACTTATTTTCTTCAATTCATTTAGTTTCTAAGCCTTCCAACCCTCTTGGTACTTTTTATCCATGATATTAAATATTTGTAACCTACAAGGTAATATGATTAACTTACTTTATATACTTTCAAAGACGATATCATTTTTGAGACTATGACAGTGACTTATGGCGTACTTTCACGTACGAAAATATGGGGTCTAACATCATTCCCTCTTGGAACATTCGTCCTCGAATGTTGAATGATGCGCTTATCAGTCTCATAACCTCTAGATGTTATGAATACTTTACTATTGTCCTTTTCATATAGGCAACTATTTTGTGAAAAAATCCAAAGGCCAGGATATTCCCCCCTTTAGGCTTCTTTCTCTCACCATGACCTGTGATCGGAATTCTTCCAATATCGTAAATATTGCTACCTTCTGTCATGTAGTCTCTATGACTTTGTCCTTGTTTGTGTGCCTATGTGACTCTTCTCTTCTTTTTCCTCCATCTTTTAGCCTATGTTTTTATACGTGGGAGTACGTCTAAGTCAATTGATGTAGGCTCATAAATGAGATCATCTGTGAAAGTACATAAATTAAGTTAATCATATTAACTTGGAGGTTAAAAATATTTAAGATCATGGATAACAAGTACCAACAGGGGTTGGAAGGCTTAGAATCTAAACAAATTGAAGAAAATAAGTTTCCTTGAAAGTCGACAAGTTGAGAATGTTATAACTTGTACTTTTGGGGTGATACTAGGGTTATTAATATGATATGGAAGTTATGTTAAGAATTATTTTAGTCATATTTGGGCATGTGCTATGTTTTGAAGTCAACCGAACTGTGGAACACAAGTTGTCAAAGGTCATCACAAGTTACATTCATAAATGTGCTGAAAATTAGGACAAATATAGCTAAGATTTTCTCCCAATGCACTTCAAATTATGAGGTGATCCACCTTATAAATTGGAGACCTCCGAGCCTAGTTTCTAACACATTGAACTGTTTATCGGTACGATATTGTTGTAGAGAGATATTCGTATTTTTGCGAGACTGCACAAACAGCTCCCTAGGGACCCACAAAGTCAGTGTAGAACTCCAGCTTGTATCTAAGTCAATTTTAAATTGTTTTAACTCATATTATCTCGACCAAAGCAGTTACTAAAACCTCATAGATTCTCTGCAAGGGTTCCCCTATGATCCTAGAGTGAATCCAAAGATAAAACACGCAAGTTCGACGTAAAGAATATCGTATTTACCATTAAATCTCTTTCCTTCTCTCTATGACTACTTAGGAAGTTACTTGGTGTTGAAGTGAGTTAAGAAAAAAGTGCTCTTGGTATATTTGAGGTAATTTTCATCTTCTATTACCTAATCTTAAGTTTGTACAAGTTATGGGTTGAATTTTGTTGGAGGATTCTCTAAGAAACTAGTAACTATGAAAGTGAAGTTGAGCTATGTTATGTGCGCTGTTTTTACATGTTTTAAGATGCCATGTGGAATTGAAAAGGTATAGTCAAGATGTCAAGTACACATGAGAGGAAACATGAATCGTGGGCATATAGAGTATTTCCAAAAAAATACACCTCAAGTTTATTAGCAATGGAACTTTAAACACAAAGGATTCTTCCCAAAGGAATGGGGGAACATCAACAAGCAATAAAAACTCACATTGAAATCATTAGCAACAATACACCATTTTGTCTTGCAATACTCCTTCCTAGAAATGAAGATGCATAGTTTAAACACATAGATATATAAGATCTTTCTTCTTCTATTTTTTTTTAAAAAGCCGGTCGACATGCAAATTCGGAATAAATGCACAAGTAGCACGCAAGATGCATCAAGATGGTCCATTATTTTGGGTGCACTGTCCTAGACGCACCCAACCCCTGTGTTGGGTCTCCTAAGTTAAATACATGATGCAAATAAGCGTTCCTAGTAGGGAGCCAGCATGACTTTAAGTTATTCTAGGTTCAGAACCTAGATATGTCTTCTCGACTGTGTACCCGAGCGGACAACTCGAGTATGACAAAAGGCTATCCGGCTTTATAACTTGTCCGAGCCTCTTCCTTATTTTAAAGTATGACACCAATAGAAAGGGGGTCTCGACCATCGAGCATATCTCAGAAGATGAGAAGAGAAGGGTTTCGCGGCAATTTCATATACAGTTCAAATAATATTAAAGCGGTAAAAAAGCAACATTTAGCAAAGAGGGCACAATCATGTAATAAAATCAGATAATAAAAAAGCCAAATACAACAATTATTTTAAGCTCAAATTCTTGAACTCTGAACCAGAGATTCTGGGTTCGGTCCCCAGCAGAGTCGCCAGAGCTGTCACACCTCCTTTTTTTATACTATACCCCGCGGTGGGCGTAGTTAAGGGAGCTTTTCCAATTAAAGGACAATTGAAACGAGATTTATTTATTTAGAGATTTCAGAGTCACCACATTGGATAATTAATGGTGTCCCAAGCCACCAGTTTAAAATCCCGAATCGAGGAAGGTTTGACTCTGTTATACAGTCTGCGAGCCAGAAATTCAGGTAAGGAATTCTGTTAACTCGGGAGAAGGTGTTAGGCACTCCAGAGTTCCAAAGTTCTGGCACGGTCACTCAACTGTTATATTTGGCTTAATTATCTGATTAATACATTTTATACCTATGTGTAAATTTTAACCATTTAACCACTTTTATTTATTTTAAGAAGATTACAATGCTGTTAAAACGCGTCTTGAACCACGTCACATAAATGCACCCGTAGTTCACGAAACATTTTAGCTAACATTAATATTTGGATTTGGGTCACATAAATGCGCACCTGTATTTAGGAAAGTAGATTTTTAACTGTCGTGCCTAAGGCAGTTGCGCACTTTCGAATTTGGAAGGCGACGGGAAATTCGCTAAGTAGCACCTCGAATTCTAAAAATAAATAAATAAAGGAGATCCATGCAATTATCAATTTATTTAGCACGATGTGCTTCAAGTTATTGTACTTCAAGCATTTTGAACTAATTCATGAGGACTATACACTATGATTTATTTAATTGGCTCTTTTTGACCACCAACAAGCAACAAACTAATAATTCATGTGAGAAGAACTACTTATTCAAACGAAGGACCAGTCCCACGCGAATAAACCAATGGCCCTCCTGTTGAGGCAAACCAACATAATTGGGCCAAGACTTGGCAGCCCAATGTACTGGCTAAAGATGGCCATTTTAGGTGGCTTGGGCCATGCCTCACTAACAGTCCGATTAAAGAACATCGTAGCTAGAGATAAGGGGACCAGTCAAGGTAAATGTGTTGGTTTATGAAATTCAAACACAACAATCAGAACTTAAATTTGACGCCTAATAATAAAAACAAACTCGAATTTACTTTGAAAACAATGAAGCAAATATTAACATATTCTGGAAATTAGCTTTGACTAACAACTAATAAAATCAGTTTGGGCAACCATTCAGCCTGTATTCAAATCAGCTTCCATTCCTAATACCCCGAACACATATAAATTCATTTCCTAAACCATATTACCACATGCTTGAAACCACTAAACTGTATATGTTAGAAACTACCAGCAGACTCAGAAATAAATTTTCTCAAACAATTTCAAATCCATACTACAGGTCATAACTCCTAACCAGTACAAATGGAAATGCTATTTACAGACCACTTTCGTACATACAATTTCAGGGATAAACACAAAGAAAATGCCTACTTATATCTGTTTTAGGGCCCAAGCAGCTGCCGTCCAGTTATTACAGGTTGAATGAGTCTTGAATATTTGTAATATTACATGGGTTCGAATAATAAGAGTAGAAATATAAATCAAAATTCGAATGAAAATAACAAAGGGAGAGGTAACACATCCAGCAACTAAGTAGATCCCCATCTCTTCACATTATATGAGCTAATCTTTACATAGGCATCAGAGTGTACATGGCAGTAAGATGAGACAAAGAAGTGAGGAACTTGCAACAAGACAACAATAGAGACAAACAGGAATACCCATATTCAGGCTAAGAAATAAGATGTCACAACTAACATTGCTCGACCAAATTCCCAAAGACCAGCTTTCAAAACCCAAATCAATCCATATTAAACACCAGATTAACCAGGAAGTATTTCAGGGCTTTGAGAATTTCACGACTCAATGGAACAGTAGAGTCCTATTCATTTTTATATTTTCTGATCATTTTCTCTTTTCAGACTCCTTTTTTTCTGAGATTTTTTAGATCTTTTTCAACCTACAGATTTTTTCTTCAGATTCTTCTGGACCTTCCCCTCTTCAAAGGCAAGAATGAATGCCTTTATAGGCAAGGAAAGTATGGCAACCTTTCAAGTTTGTTATTTCAATTTAGTCCTTCATTTTTTAGCTTGTTGACCAAGTTTTATTTGAAGTTTTCTAGCAAAACCCCTACTAGAAACTTCCGCTGCTATTACTGAAGATTCCCTAGGGTTCTCTTCCAAAACTACCCTTTAGCTACCCTAGAATTACCCTGAAGAACAACTTGGGTCCTTTTGTCCCAATTGTCCAACCCAAGTCTGGCTTGCAAAGCAAGACCACTCGACTCTTTTGGGTTTTCAATTTGGCAGAAAATCAATTCAAATTTAACCACTCATAAAAAACCCAACCTCAAAACATAAACCCAATTTCGAACCAAAAGCAACAAGTAGAAGAAGAACAAGAGCTATCTAATACTAAGCAGAGGAACTAAAACAGGCTAATAGCTAATAATTAAAACCTATTCAGAATAGCATAAACCCCTATATTCTCACAATTAAGCCAAAATTAACTTATTGTAAACTACAAAACTGATTGTCGACAGCTAAATTCCTATCATGCAATTAAAGATAAAAACATTAACACAATAACTAAACCTTCCACATAATTAAAATTGGAGAACAAACTGATATTTAAACAAAATCAAGACCTAATCATGAATTGTTTAAACACATGCGAGACTAAGCAAAATTTAACCAAATTTTGATGTGCATGCCCTCAACCAAGAAGAAATCAGGGAGAAGAACAGAAAAAGAAAACCAAACCAATTGAAAATCATAAGCTAAAAGGATAGGGTTCAGACTCACCGGAAAAGTCTATTGGTAACTCGAACCTCTGATTTTGTCCTCTAATAACATTAGTTGTTTGTTCTTAGTACAACAATCAAATAGTGTTAATAGAGGACAAAACCAGTACTGAAAACTCAAGACAAAAACCTAAGAAAACCTCCATGTAGTGTCAGATTCTTCAAACTATAATTCGAGCCGTCTGAGGGGTATTCGAGGAAGAATACTTGTGTATTTGTCATGAGAGAGGCATGGGGGTTGCAGGGTGCGAATTTTGGGGTGATTTGAAAGCAGCGCCGCCGGACACGGCGGAGAAACCCATGGCGGTGCCCTAGGGTTTTGAATATTTGATGGTTTCTGATGGGATTTGAGGGAGCTGCATGGTAGCATGGGTATGAGGAGAGGGAGGAGAAGCGGTGGTGTGATTTTGGTAAGGATTGGATGATCGCTGCCGGCATAGGCGATTTCCGGCCAGCGGTTTATAGCAGTGGACGGCAGAGACGTGAGGGGGTGTCTAGGGTTTACTATGAGAGGGTGAGAGACGGGTTTGGGGGATGGGGTAGGATTTGGACATATATATATATATATATATATATATATATATATATATATATATATATATATATATATATATATATATATATATATATATATATATATATATATATTATTGGACCCCTAGTTCTCAGCCGTTGGATCAAAGATCCTCGACGGTTGAGATTAATTTGATCCAAACGACGTCGTTTGGTTATTGGGAAGGGGGGCTGGACCGGGTATTGGACCGATCTGGGTGAGTTTTTGGGCTGGAATTTAATAGAATTACCCCAATTTGGGTATTTTATTAAA
Organism: Nicotiana benthamiana; assembly: GCA_034376525.1. NCBI lineage: Eukaryota > Viridiplantae > Streptophyta > Magnoliopsida > Solanales > Solanaceae > Nicotiana > Nicotiana benthamiana. The sequence goes on along the minus strand of CM067336.1, from coordinate 32,883,458 downwards.
GAAGTCCAATTTTAATTTCTCAATAATTTTAGATTTTTCTTTTTCTCTTTTTTTTTCAAAATTAAAACTAAAAATTCTAAACTAAATTAAAAATCCCAAATTAACCTATAAAATGCTAATTAATCCTACATAATCATTATCACAAATAATTAAAATAAAATTAAAAGAAAAATCACCTAAAAATCAAACTTAAAATTAAAAGTGCAAATTAAACTATTTTTTTGATTTTTTCTTTTTTATAAAATGATTAATTGCTAATTAATTCTTGAAAAATGTCAAATCAACTTTTAAATGCACATGCAACATATTATTTTCACTAATTAAAATGCACAAACAAGGTGCAAACAATTAACGAAAAATGCCACAAAAAATCCACAAAATTGCAAATAAATAAAAGAAATTATTTTGTTTGAATTTATAGGAGTAATTCGTATAGGGAAAAAATCACATGCTCACACAAGGCACAATCCTATGCTAAAATTCGATCATTTACAAGACAATTTGTGATAATTGGATGGTAATTCTTGTTCAAAATCTTGAGTACTCCACTAGGAGTAGCACCGTGATAATGTTAGTCACAAGTTGCCCCACTATTCAACAAATTTCTTTGCGATACAGCATAATTTTTCCATTAATAACAAACCAAGATGGTTTGATAGTCACATAAATACTTCCTTGTTATAAATCAGGCTCAACCCAATATCACACATGTAACTATTATGCGAAAACAAGTAGTAGGACCAAGTTGATTTGGGATCCAGGTTGAGTATTGGCGCAAAGAAGGTTGTGTTAAAAAGGGATAGTGGTCGGTTATTTTGGAGATTATGCATATTGTTGAGAAAAGTATCTGCTTCTCCTCGTCTCTCATTCTTTAAATCTAACCTTCTTATCCTCTTCTTCTATCTTTCCCTAGTTTCTTTAATTCCTGTAATTTCTCACCGTAATTCCGTAGTTTGAGGGTTGAATTGTTAACCAAATATGTAATTGAGTTCAAGTTTATATTGATATAGTAAGGAGTTTGTCTATTTTATACATTGGTGCTTTCATCCATCGGACTCCAATGGAGGTACTGGATCGATTCAGTGGCAGCGGCAACCTAGAGAGCTGCCTTTTTCGGGCAGAGCGATACTTCACTTACCTTGGCTTCGCCGAAAAGGATTGGTTGCCTCTTCCTTCCTTTTAACTTGGTGGTGAAGCTCTTAATTGGTTAAATTATTTGTTTCGGAACAATCAATTTTTCGATGGAAATATTTCAAGGAAAAATTTGCTCAACATTTTTGACAACAACCCACCACATATTCGAGATGGAGTCTAAGATTATTCCCCAGAGGTTTGTTTTAATTACGTCAATTCTATTCCTTCAGGTTTCACAATTAGTTCTAGCGTCTCCTTTTCCTGGCCTGAGCCATTTTTCATCTACGTTTGAATCTGCTGATGAAACTGGAAACTTAAAAAAGGACCATGTGCTCGATGAATTGCCAGCACGGTATTAAAGTATAGATTCCCTGGCATTAATTACTGGAAGTAATACTAAGATACAATCTCTTGAAGACATAGAAGCACCTCAAGTTACGCATGTAAAATTAGTAAAGGTAGCAGATGTAGTACGGAAAGCTTCTGCCATTTCACACACCGTAGTGAGCTCCGGTATTCATGATCTTAATGTTATTGTCCATGAAGGGAGGCCACTTTGAAACTACATTAGCCAAGTTTGACGATGATAGCTTCTGCGAAAATTACTGCTTGAAAACCAAGGTTCCTTATGTGGTGTTAAATGACAAACTACTCTAAAACTGAGGAGGAAGAAAATTCACAAGATACTCCTGTAGCTTGGGTGTTTGACAAAGCTCCTCAATGGGATATATCTGGTTTTATGGTTCCTTTTTCTAGCCAAGGAATTGTGCTATCGAACACAAGTATCTGATTTGCTGCAATAGATATTTCACTTGATGGTACCCTATGGATTCACACAGTTCCATGTTTGTCTACTTCCCTTGAAGAAAGTTGTGCGGCTAATCAAAATATGATGTCACTTACCTTGCCTTTAGCTTACACACTTGTAATTGGTTTGCTACTGGGCGGCATAATCCGCATGAAGTTGTTTTGAAAGTATAGCGGGGAGAGTGAATTGTATATTTTTAAACTTAATCTCTTATTAGTAGACTAGTTTGTCAATTAGTCGACTGGATGTAATGACCTAACAGTTATGATAACATAAAGTAAGATGCAGAAAGCAATTGCAAGAATTAAAGACACTAAAATTTTATACTGGTTTTGATTCAATGTGAATCCTAGTCCAATCCCATAGGGTTGCAAGAGAGTTCTCTTTAGTAATTGCGATTCTACGAGTACAATGGAAATGACTTGATAACTCAGTTCCTATAACACTCGTCTTTTTTTTTTATACAATGCCTCACTAATGTTGAACTCTCTTTCTTTCTTTGACTTGTTACCTAACAGAAAAAATAGAACTACAATGTTTGTTTGCAGTAGAACTAATAGAAGGTTTTTTGGTTCGATCAAAGTATGTTTGTCTAAGGTTGAAGATGGGTATAACTACTTTGGTGAAGATCGAGGCTTGACAACCCAAGAGATTTGATCCTCGGAAAGAGATTGATTCTTTCCAAGAACAAGATAGCTGGTAGTTGCTCTTCCATGATATCCTTCCTTTAATAGTTGATTACGCGTATGGTTTACTACTTAATTGTTGGTCCTTCCGGAATTAGCTGCTCTTCAATTATTTACAAATTCTTCGATCTTCCGGACATGTTGGCGTTGATTAATGCCTTAAGTTTAGGCTTGATTGATTCTTTCCATCACAACTTTTCATGATATTTGCTGATTGATACGTAAACGTACTGATTGATTTCTTTCCTTAAGCATCAAGATTGACTCCAACGATCTTGTCGAATCTTCTTGATTCCTTGTTCTTCTGTAATTAATTTCCTGCACAGATATATTATTTTCAACATTAAAACTGAATCTAGCAATCTCCCCCTTTTTGATGATGACAAAATAATATATAGGCGTAAACACCAATTGACTTTCCTGTGTTTTACTCCCCCTCAATGTATGCAGTTGACTAGTCCATGTTACTCCCCCTCAGTTCATGCAGTAATAAGTTGACTAGTCTATGGTTAGAGTCAACTCTTGCCATTGAAGATGCTAGTTTTGCCAACGGGCAGCTATACCTGCAACTGTACCTGTACAGATAACGTATACTCTTCTCCCCCTTTTTGGCATCAGCAAAGAGGGAACAAACCAATAACTAAACAGACTATATGGCATTAAATAGTAGAGTTTTAGTTAAAGAAAAATAGAAATAATCCAATGGCTGAGAAAACGAACCAAAAATAGCCCAACATACAAAGCAAAAGAAATATTGTCTTAAACAACCACATTAACAGCGCAGAAAATAAGTAAGGGTGTTGCAGATGGCCTCCTTCAGTTGTTCAAAGCTCATTGGCTGAGAAGATCACTCCATCCAACCTATCATGAATCTCCCTGAAGGCTTTAATAGCATTCTCCCCAACTCTGAGAACAACAACTCTAATTTTGGACACATCAGACCCTGTTTCCTTTTCTGGGATGTTTGGCCATTGAAGGGAAGAGGTTTGATCGGAGCTTTGGAGAGGGGATAACAATGAAGGTGATTGAAAAGGGTTCTTTTCCTTAAGAAGACAATTTTTGACGGCTGAGTACAGAAAAGGAAAAGATGTCAGTTAAAAGGATGTGATGATTGGCTTTCTAGCTTTGAACGACGAACTGATGTGAAAGAAGAGAAAAGAGAGGGAAAAACAGAGGCGTAGTTAATGCATGTGTAAAGGACAATCATTATACATGTAAAAGAATCAGTAGAGGTCCTAAAAGTTATTAGTTAGGCAATAGTGCCAAGTAACTTTCTTAAATCACAAAATCTCTCCTCTGATAAAGGTTTAGTAAAAATATCAGCTAACTGATCAGTAGTTCCAACAAAAGATATTTCTATGTCTCTCTTAAGAATATGATCTCTAATAAAAATGATGCTTTATATCTATATGCTTTGCTCTCAAATGATGTATATGATTTTTTGAAAGACAAATAATACTTGAATTATCACAAAATATTTGTATAGCTTTAAACGGAAGTTCATAGTTACCTAATTGATCCACAGTAGTTGTGCACAACATTGTCCAATGGCAATGTATTCAGCTTCACTAGTAGATAATGCAACTGATCCTTGTTTTTACTATTCTAGGATATTAATTCCTTTCCAAGTAATTGACATGTACCACTTCTGCCTTTTCTATCTTCCTTGTCACCTGCAAGGTCAACATCTCAAAAACCTTCTAATTTAAAAGAGTTAGACCGAGGATACCATAGTCCATGAGATACGGTCCCGATGAGATATAGAATGATTCTTTTTACTGTAATCGGATATGATTCCTTAGGAGCTGACCGAAACCTGGCACATTTACATATACTGAACATAATATCCGGTCGACTTGCTATCAGATACAGTAGTGATCCAACCATTCCACGATATTTAGTTTCATCAACAGGGATACCCTGTTCTCTTTGTCAAGATTTGTGGAAGGGCTCATTGGTGTCCCAATGGGTTTTGCATTGCTCATTCCAAATTTTTGAATCAGTTCCTTTGTGTATTTGATCTGAAATATAAAGGTTCCTTCATCAGATTGTTGAATTTGTAGAAGAATGTTAGCTCTCCCATCATGCTCATCTCGAATTCACTTTGCATAAGATTTGAGAATTCCTTGCACATAAGAGGGTTAGCACTACCAAATATAATATCATCAACATAAATCTGAATAATGAGGTTACCTTCCAATGATCTTTTAATAAACAAGGTAGTGTCTATTTTACCTCTTGTGAAACAATGATCAACAAGAAAGGAACTAAGTCTATCATACCAAGCATGTGGGCTTGTTTTAGCCCATACAGTGCCTTGGTGAGCTTGTATACATGGTAGGGAACCTTGAATCTAGAAAACCAGGTGGTTGTTTTACATATACTTCTTCCTCAATAAATCCGTTCAAAAGGCACTTTTAACATCCATTTGAAATAACCTAAATCCTTTAAATGATGTGCATGCCAGAAGAATTCGTATGGATTCCAAACGAGCTACTAGAGCGAAGGTTTCATCTTAGTCGACTCTTTCCTGTTGTGAGTACCCCTGAGCAACTAGTCTAGCTTTATTTCTTATGGCCTTTCCAACTTCCTTCAATTTATTTATGAAAACCCACTTTGTTCCGATTACAGAGACATTTTTAGGTTTGGGTATCAGATTGCACACTTGATTCTTACTGAAATGGTCTAACTCTTCTTGCATAGCTTGAACCCATCTTGAATCTTTTAGCGCTTCCTTTATTTTCTTTGGCTTAATCTGAGAGATAAATATAACATTTTCTTTCTTTTTGAGAGCTCGTCTGGCTTTCATCCTTCAATTGGATCCCCTTTAATAAACTTTTGAGGATATTCAGGCTCACTTCCCATTCATTTGGATGCACTGCATTAGTAGTTGACTCGATTGGTTGATCTAGTACATTGTTGCTGATTTCACCAGTTGACTATATCGTATCAGATATATTAGTCGACTCTTGAGATTTGCTTGTCTCTTGAATTTCTTGAGCTTGATCTTCATCACCTGCAGCAATTCCTTTCTCGACCAAGGGATTATTTTCATCGAATATAACATGTACTGATTCTTTCACACATAATGTGCATTTATTATAAACTCTAAAAGATCTACTATTTAATTAGTAGCCCAGAAAAATACCTTCTTCACTTCTTGGATCGAATTTTCCAAGGTTATCCTTACCGTTATTGTGAATAAAATACTTACTTCTGAAGGGATGAAAGTAGCTGATATTAGGACGTTACCTTTCCATAATTCATATGGAGTCTTCTTCAGAATAGGCCTTATGAGGCATCAGTTTAGAATGTGACATGTTGTACATACTCATTCTGCCCAGAAGTGATTTGGCAATGAATGATCTAGTAACATGGTTCATGCCATATCTTGGAGGGTTTTGTTCTTTCTTTCTACCACCCCATTCTGTTGTGGTGAGCATGGTGCAAAGAAATTATATGTGTATCCCCGATCATTATAGAAATCTTCAAATTCTCTACTTTCAAATTCTTCTCCATGATCACTCTAAATTGTTGAGATCAGGTATTCGTTTTCTCTTTCAACCTTTTTATAGAAAACTTCAAAATTTCTTAATGCTTCATCCTTATGAGATAATAAAATTACCCAAGTGAAACGTGAATAATCATCAATAATAACAAAACATATCTCTTTCCTCATATACTAGCAGTTCTAGTAGGCCTAAATAAATCCATATGAAGTAATTGCAAGGGTTTGCAAGTAGATACTATGTCTTTATTTTTGAAAGAGTTCTTGTCTGCTTACCCATTTGACATGCATCACAGATATGAGTTCTAGAAAAAATCAATTTAGGTAGCCTAACACTAACTCATATTTGGACAGTTTTTCTATCATATGCATGCTAGCATGACCCAGTTTCCTATGCCATATCCATGGATCATTAGACATAGAAGTTAAACAAATATGACCATCTATCTTTTCAGAACTATCAAGGATATAAACATTTCCATACCGGAAAGATTATTTTACCCGATTTGTCTTTAATAGCACAACCTGTTTTCTTAAAATTCACCTCATATCCAGAGTCGCATAGTTGACTTATGCTAAAGAGGTTGTAGTTGAGGCCATCGACGAGATAAACTTCAGTGATTTCACAATGGCTATTGAAGGTAATTGTTCTAGTACCAATTATTTTACCTTTTGAGTCATCCCCAAACTCAACACTTCCTCCATCAATTTTTGTAACTTCCTTGAACATGTTTTTGTTGCCCCATATGACTGGAACACACGCTGCCTAGATACCATTTTTCTTTTGCGGCTTATTCTGTGGTGTTCCTGCAAAACAAAGTGATTACTTTATTTTAGGTACCCAAGCTTCCTTGGGTCCTGGGGGTTAGTGTTACTAGATTCAGGATTATTTTTTTGTTTCCAAACTCATCTTGAAACATTTGCTTTACTAAAAGTGCAAAAAGAATATTTATGCCCACTTTTGTTACAATAATGACAAGTGACTTCTGACCTACCTTTAGATCTTTCATTAGTGTTAGTACTAGTCGACTTAGTTCTAGATGGTCCTTTTCTAGTTGAATTGTAAGTCGTCTAGTTTACCCTAACAGAACTGTGATTGGTGGATTTATGCATACTATTGAGTTGCATTTGCAATTCCTTGAACTCTTCTTGAAGTACTTCTTTTTCGATTTCACATACTTCATGTTTGAGTTTCTAGTCTTTAACTTCTTTAGTTAGTCTCTTAAGCTAATTCATAATTTTTTTAGACTCTTTCAAAGTTAAATCAAGAATGTCCTGCAATCCACTGTATCTTTCACAGTTATAAGACCTTACCTTAGTTGTTTCACCTCTTGCCATGAAGCAGTTTTCATTTTCTTCATATGAAATGTCCTCATCTGTCCAGCATCCTACGAATTTGTTCATTTCATTTTCCAGAATCATGATGAAGCAGAGATTTGTTATCTCTTTGTGGTCTGAGTTTTCCTCATCACTCCAGCTTCCGACGAATTTGTTCTTGTTAAAACTTATAGAGATCTTTCTTTTTAGTTCTGGTCACTCAGCTTCAAAGTTCCCAAATCTTCCACACTCATAGCATTTTCCATCATGCTTATCCTTTCTTTGTATATTAGTATCTTCTAATTAATCTATCCATGTTTCTTGATAGCATAGAAATCTCTTCTTGTAGAACTTCAGGATCATCATCATTTCCGTTTTCAGCTATTTCAGTTGAGGTCTTGAATGCAACTATTTTCTTTTTTTTCTTCCTGATTGGACTTTTTGAGATGCGTCTTTTCAAACGAAATAATTTCTCCTCATAGTTCATCATAAGATAATTTATGTAGATCCGGAGATTCCAGTGTGACTACTTTGGACTGCCAAGTGGTTGGCAGGCTTCTGAGAATTTTTCTAACTTGATCACCACTGGTACAGGGCTTGCCAAATACCTTTAGATTGCTAATTATCTTGCTAAACCTGGCAAACATCTCTTCAATATATACTCCTTCTTTCATTGAGAAGAGTTCGTAATCATGAACCAACATGTTAATATATGTTTCTTTTACTTTGTTGGTTCCTTCATATGTGACCTCAAGCTTGTAGCACATTTCTTTGGTTGTGTCACAGCTTGAGATTTTCCCATATTCTTCACCACTTATAGTATTATGAAGCAGATTTCTCGCTTTATTATTAACTTGTACCACTTCTATTTGCTCTTTTGTATACGAATTTATATCTTTAGAATCAGCAAGTGGCAGGGCAGCAGCTGGTAAGGGATAGTTCCCCTTTTTGATGACTCTCCAAACTTTGACGTCATAGGACTTGGCAAAAGATCTCTATCCGCATTTTCCAGTGAGAAAAATATTGTCCATTGAAGTATGGTAGTCTAACTTGTGAAGTTCCTTCCTAAAAGAGAGCTCCTATAATAACTTGATTTACCATGATCTTTTGTCACAAGCTGCTAAGCAAAATTAGAATGTGAGTCTTGCTCTGATACCAATTGAAAGTACAAGAAGGGTAGGGAAATAAATTGTATATTGTTTAAACTTAATCTCTTATTAGTTGACTAGTTATTCAATTAGTCGACTGGATGTAATAACCTAACAATTATGATAACAGAAAGTAAGATGCAGAAAGTAAGTGTAGGAATTAAAGACACCAGAACTTATACTGGTTCGGATTTAATGTGAATCCTAGCCCAGTCCCCTTGGTTTGCAAGGGAGTTTTCTTTAGTAATTGCGATTCTTCGAGTACAATGGAAATGACTTGATAACTCAGTTCCTATAACACTCGTCTTTTTTTTATACAATGCCTCACCAGTGTTGAACTCTCTTTCTTTCTCTGACTTGTTACACATCAGAACTTACAGAACTACAATGTTTGTTTGCAGTAGAACAAAGAGAGGGTCTTTTGGTTCTATCAAAGTATGTTTGTCTAAGGCTTGAAGCTGGGTGTAAATATTTCGGTGAAGATCGAGTCTTGACAACCCAAGAGAATTGATCCTTGGAAAGAATTGATTTTTTTCAAGAATAAGATAGCAAGCCATTGCTCTTCCTTGATATCCTTCCTTTAACAATTGATTACCCGTATGGTTTACTCCTTAATTATTGGTCCTTCCGAAATTAGCCGCTCATCAATTCTTTACATATTCTTCAATTTTCCAGACATGTTGGCCTTGATTAATACCTTAAGTTTAGTCTTGCTTGATTCTTTCCATCGCATCTGTTCGTGATGTTTGCTGATTGATTTGTAATCTTACTCATTGATTTCTTTCCATAAGCATCAAGATTGACTCCAACAATCTTGTAGAATTTTCTTGATTCCTTGTTCTTCTGTAATTTATTTCCTGTACAGATATATTATCTGCATCAATAAAACTGAATCTAACATGTTTTACTATTATTGGTGGCTAAACAAAACAAGGATTGTCATATGTATTCATAGCATAGCAAGGATGCAAGAGATACTGGAATACCGATTTCTAGTTATATGGACAAGTGGTTTAACACAAGGTAGGAATTTAACATTGCTTCAAGTTATGCATCTCTTCCTCCTATTTCTTTAAGTTATGTATCAGGTGCCCATACTATGCTTGAAGCAACAAAAAAATGGTGTTGTTTATTTGCAAAGTTGTATGATATGGAGCAATTATATGGAATTGAATTTGGTGTTGAGGCCTTTAATTCCATGTATCTTAATGAATGTTTATGGGTACTTGAGAATATTGAGGTTCAACATATTGATAATTTTTTTATGGAGTATGAGCATGACCTTCCGGTAAAAGTACTTCATTCTGATAATGATAAGGTGAGAATCTTGAAATTTCTCGTGTCAGCAAAGTTTATGCATGATATTATTTAGCATAAACTGGGAAACCAATTGATGATTGCGCGAAGGCAACACAAAATGATGATTTTGAGTTCTCCTGCTTATTTCATGTGCAATATACTTGCAAAGACTCTAGTAAGCCTTTCTCCAAATAACAATTCTTCTTGGAGCATGAATCTGCAACCTTATTCTTGTTCCTCAGCAAGTTTCATTATTTATCTCACCTTTTTAACTCTTTCGGTTGATCCTGGTATACATGATATTCCTCAACCCTATGCGCCAACGTGACTATGTTTACAGATAGTACTTTTCCTTCAACTTATATTTTAATAGATGCATCGTAGGATGCACAAGTTTGTGGCCTTGGGTTGAAACATGTGCATACTGATGAATATGAACATTTTAGTAGTTCCCTGGAGGTTCTCTTAACACTTAATCATGTTAATGTAGTGCGACATATGTGGATAACATAGTGGAATGTGCTGCTTGAAGACATGGATCTAGATTGTGTTGAGATTATTGAACTTGAAAAAGCTAGGCAATGGAGGGGTCTTGAGCTTATCCCTTTAACGAATTTTACATCACTATTGGTGATACCAGTAGTTAAATCATTATCAATCACATACAGTGATAGGCATCTCAGTACAAGATACTATGAATGAGACAAGTACATTGACATGGCAGAGAAATTAAGTCAAGCCCATGATTTAGAAGCTTTAAAATTTGATCTTGCCACATAGAGAGTCAATGTTCAACTGTTTGCTGGAACCCCTACAAACTTTCAAGTGTACACTGCTTTATTAAAGCCTCATACAAATTGTACATCAAACTTTCTTGTTGCCAGGGGAAGTGCTTATGCTCGCCTCTATAATTACGTATGTATCTGTAAGGCATGTAACAAGCGAGAAGTTGTTCTTCTGGGGGACGTGGAATATCTAAGTGGCTTGGTTGCTATTGGGGTCATATTTTCTCCTTTCAAGTACGCAACTTTTTTACATGTGCTATACAGTTTATAGGTGCTAAAGTTTGAACTCCAGTTGTGTTGAAAAATGTCTTGTTTGCCTATGAGGTGTTTGATAATGAGAAACACATATTTAGTGTTGTTTCCATGTTGGTTGTTGTTGCAAGAAGTATACTGGATCACATGCGATTCTTTTCAAAACATCGCTCAGTTTGGTTGGGTGACAATTGGTGGGGAGCATGCCTCTAATACTATTCTTGACTCGAGCCTTGAGTACAAGGTTCTGATAGGGGATGGGAGTATTATAATGAATCAGGCTCAGTCCAATATCACACAGGTAACTATAGGGTCGAGAAGAGCTATTAGGCCGAAAACAAGCAATAGGGACAAGTTTATTTGGGGTCCAGGTTGGGTATTGGTGCAAATAGGTTTTGCTAAAAAGGGATAGTGGTCTGTTATTTTGGAGATTATGCCTATTTTTGAGAAAAGTGTTCGCTTCTTCTCGTCTCTCATTCTGTGAGTTTACCTTCTCACCCCCTTCATCTATCTTTCCCTAGGTACTTTAATTCATATAATCTATCACTGTAATTCGGTAGTTTGAGGGTTACATATTGAGTTCTAGTTCATATTGATATAGCAAGGAGTTTGTCTATTTGTTACATTCCTCCTCCGTTACTTGTCTACAATGGACTATGCACTGCACTTAAGAATTAATAAATATGTCACGATCCAAATCAATGGGCCACGACGGATACCCGATATCTTACTCAACCGAGTACCAACATAAAGTATCCTTTCGTATCATGCTATCATAGATAAATGAAACGGAAAGGTTGCCGTAGGATAACTAAAATAAAACATGTAATATAAACTTATACATAAGACATACACGCATATAAGACCAAAATAACCACTCGTACACTGAACTAGGCCGACAAGGCGATACAATCTTTTACGTACATGATATATATCTACAAGCCTTTTAGAGTAGATAAATACCATATAGGTCGGGACAGGGCCCTGCCATACTATGCAAAACACGTCTAAATCATACTGATCGAATAAGCGACTCCGGAGCAAATGGAGCAAACCAACATCTTTAGCTGAGCTGATAGCCTACTTGGAGGACTCTAGATCTGTCTATCGGGACCTGCAGATATGAAATACAGTGTCCCCAACAAAAGGAAGTTAGTACGAATAATGTACCGAGTATGTAAGACACATAAATAACTATATAAAAGACAGAAGAAACATAGAGTAAATGACTCAACCTATAAGTCTAGATAACTCTATAAATCATGAAATACTTATAGTGTCATGCATATGCGTATGAATATTATGCCGTGCATAGGTACATGTGTTTATAACATCATCAAGCCTATGAGGGCATTCCATCATATCATCTCAGCCACTGTGGGCAAAATCATCAACGTATACGAGCTTATCAGGTGGTGGTGCGTATATAACGTCGTAAGATATTCCATATATATATATATATATATATATATATATATATATATATATATATATATATATATATATATATATATATATATATATATATATATATATATATATATATATAATGCCATTTGGTAGTTAATGTCAATAAAGGCAATGCACGAGAATTACGTCAATAAAATCTTTCGGAGTGTCATAAGACCATTATGCCTTTGATTAATATCACAAAATAAACTTTATCAACTTACATATTTTCGGACACTCATGAACAGATGATAGAATAATATGACACATGGGAAATCAAGAATATAAGCATCTCTAATATTTTTATGAATAGAGTCATGTATGAAGATTGTGCATTTTCTCGTTTCTTTTGTGTCATATGGATCACGCATAAAGAAATAAGGGATAGCCTTAACATACTTGAACCGATTCTCTTGACAATCCCTTTAACACCCGTTGATTGCGACAATACATATCGACAAATCAAAGTAGAGAAAAATTCGTATAATATTCTTGAAAAAAATTACACTGTACTCCTTTAAAATCGCAAAATCCCATCATTATAACATTACATAGTCTCATGTGATTTTTGTAGCAAAAATAACGTTGCTAACATATTCATTGAGTTGCTGAAGCTTTCATGTCATTGTAGAGACTCAAAATTGAATTGGAAAGGTTTTCCTAACCTTTGGTAGTGGGCCCCACTTTATGGCTTAGTTGGCCAATAATTTCTCCAAGTTTTGCCACCGTTCATATGAAATATTAATTCGAGCATAATTTGCTGCCACGTTTGTTACACCTTAAGCTCATCCAAAGACCTTAGTTAATTATCCACAATTTGTTAATCAACTTGTTAATCTCTTATTAACCAATAATTAATCAATTACCCACATAATCAAGAATTATCTCAAATTACTTAAAATACTATTCACTTTTAACATACCTTATACACCTTACTATCATGGGCATGTAGTACCTTATATGGCACTAGTCCATAGATATGAAATATTATAGCTCGGACCGTATTTTATCCCAAATTATCAAACTTCGACGAAACTCGTTTTCTTCGATTCACTTACTCTCTCGCCTTCACGAGTTTACTTAACACTTGTTTAAAATAGCATAATACTTATAATCTCAAAATAATCTTGTCCTTGAACTGAGGTCAATTATCTTACGACAATGTCAGGTATAATATTATGTGGTGTAACATCGTCGTAATATAATATTGCGGAGAGAAACGTCGATGTAATACTGCAAGGCGTAACATCATCATAATAAAATACTGTGAGGCATAATATCAACGTAATACTGCAAGGCTTAACAAAATAAAGTACACATTTTACTATAATATCCATAATAATGATACTTTGGATTTTGCACTCCACTAAAGATTCTGTTCTCTTAGGATCTTCAGTGAAACCCGTTCCACGTCTATGTTGAGATTTCTTTACCTCCGAATACTAAAATATGTGAACTTATAATTACTAACTGGATTTCTAAAATCAAGAACCACGTTACTTAGTTTGAAATAAGGAACAAAACATCCAATGTAATTCTGTTTTTTCATCGTTCCATTTGAAACGATCTAAAATGATATGTATCCTCAATTCCTCATTCTGTCAGCTTGAATCATTTTTGAAAAAGAGGAATTTTAGAGGAAAAGAAAATTTTCACGTAGATGGATGCCATGTCAAATATCATTACTTGTCAATGCCATACTTACCAACTGACATATATGATTCTTCCACGGTGTGGCAGCGTAAGGTAAGGTTATTTTCTCGTAGTTCTAATTTAACCATTAGAAGAGCTGATCATATTCTTGGTACTGGTTAATGGTTATGTTTTTGTTTTTTCATTTTGTTTAAACTTAATAACCAGAAAGATATTTAACCCAAAAGACAATGACCGTTAGTATGATCGTTCATTCCATTAGATGTAGTAGGCTCTACTTCAACTGACCAAAAGAATAAAAAAATAAACCATTAGGAAAACAAATGTTAATATGGTTACCCTAATTAGAAATCCTTATGCTTCTTAAAAACAAAAAGAAAATATAAGGGAAGAGGTTTCATAATTTTTTAGATGTATACTTCAACTCTAATATCAGCAATGTGTTTCTTCTGCAGTATAAAGGTACAATAGCAATGCGCTCCAAGTATTTAAGTTGCAGATACTACTGTTAAACATCATTTTCTTTAAAATGCAGATTTTCCTGTGGAATTGTCGCAACCAAAAAACTCAATATGAATGATGACTTAATTAAGCAAAACAAGCTGCTATTACAGGTGTACTTGTAAAATTTGTTCAACCATCGACGTACATGTACTAATGAATCCAACACTAATATTAGGATATTGTTGATAATAATCTAATAAAAGCGTCATAAAATATGTACCTGATGCGGGTGCGTTATTTTGGTATGGGGGAACAAGCAACCCCTATAGAAATTTGATTTCTCCCCTTTGCCCTAGCTATCGCACAATGCAAATGTGTATGGAGGCAGTAATTATAAATAGGCAGAGGGCCAATTTCATTATAGGGTTTTAACTTTAATATGGTACATTCATCCAGTAATCAAATGAATGGACAAGATTCGTTTGCTAGCTATAAAATATAGATTTTGAGTTTGACATAATGTTAAGCCATACATAATAAGAAAAAAAAGACTAATCTGACATTACTAACATGAAGAGATAGGCACAATGTATATGATTTGTGGCAATATATATATATATATATATATATATATATATATATATATATATATATATATATGGTTTGAAAGAGGTAGGAACTAATATGGAATATACAGAATTAATCTCTCATATTTCTAGAAAGAGGTGAAACAATCATGTTCTGAAGAGTTTGAATCATCAGAAGGAGAATGGTTATGTCTACCTTCATAGGTTGTTATTACCATACGGCAATCTTCTGAAAGTCTTTCTACTCTCTTCTTCACTCGGCAATTACTATGGGTACATCTATAGTAACTCCTACAATAACAAAATTATATATCTGATAAGCGAAACATTTTAAATAACAAATCGGAAATTAGTTGAAACCAAGTCAGTCAAAGAAAAATTGTTTCACCAGTATATATGTAAATAAGCATTGTACACGCAGAAGATCAATAATTTACTAGGGGAGTACATAGGTCGGGTTGGTTCGGATTTTTCAATTATCAAACCAAACCAATTGTGTCGGTCTTTAAATCTATAAATCAAACCAAACCAATAAAGTCAGATTTTTCCATCTCGATTTTCTCTGATTTTTTCGTTTTTTTCCGGATTTTCGTTTTTTTCCGGATTTGGGAATACATTATTAGCTTCAGTAAAAGGTATTCGATGAGAACTATCTATGAAATACTTACTTTCCTTTGAAATGCCTAATTAAGTTGCATTGCATGTTAAAATGTGCAGTGTTTATACATATACATTTTTTATTCTATTGATTTGGTCATACTATTTTTGCACAAGTCAATCAACATAGTCAAATCTATGTTGAGCATATATAATAAAAATAAATAATTGCTCTCTCTGAAAAGCTTAAGTTTTTGGATATGATAGTTACACATTTCAACATGATATCCGAGCTTGCTGTAGAGATTTTAGATCCGAATCTCATTGCCACTCTTTATCAAAAAAAAATTTTATCTACTTGGCTCATAAAAAAGAATCAAGCCCGCATATGATAGTTGCTCACTTAAACAATCTAGAGAGAGCTTTTTGTCGTACTTCGACTGATCTCCCAACAATCATGAATATTTATATCAGCATTTTGAAAAATAGTTCGTTCTCTCATTTAACAGTTTAGATTGAAACGAAATATATTTGAACTAGTGCATCATTAAAAAACTTAGTTCTATAGCAATTGATACCTAAAGCTAATTAGTCAAAGATAACCAAATTTCTGTCTAACCTTGTTTAGGCCATAATGTAGGAAATTAATATTAAATACAAGGTAATTGGAAAAAGAGAAAAATACTCAAACAAATAAACCCAAAGTACAAAAATACAAAAGGAAGCAGAGAAAATAATGGTCAGAGGAGAACTCAGCAGATATAGATGGACCATCCCTACTGTCGACACTCTCCCACTACTGGATATAGAGTAGAAGTAATAATACCAATTTAACATTTCTTGTACTTCCCAAAACTATATGTAGGCACACGATCATTTTCCATTTTCTATTTTAATTTAAACTTGAAAGAAATTTGGTAGTATGAAATATTAGGTTCAGTGTCCAAATTCTGTCATCTTTTGAGAAATGACAACTAATGCGAAGTTGGGAAAAAATGTGGTTGCTATTTTAACAAAAAATTAAGTGTAGGAGAAGGAATAAATCCAAACAAATTTCCTATACCTTGTACGATAAATTTAAATCCGTTTTGGGGAAAAAGATCTATTGTTTCTGTTCGTCTTTTGAGCCAAGGGTACCGGAAACAACATCTCCACTTCTTTTGGGTAGGAGTAAGGTTTGCGTACAGGAGCAGAGCTAGAGTGTCGCTAGTGAATTTGGCTGAACTCAGTATCTTTGGTTCAAACTATGTATTTGTCTTAAAAAATCTATTGAATATATATAAATTATTAATTTAGAACCCAGTAACTTAAACGAAGAATTCCGAACCCATAAGCTTGAAATCCTTGCTCCGTCTCTATTTGCGTACACTCTACCGTTCCCAGACTTTACTTGTGAGATTTTACTAGGTTGTTGTTGTTATTGTTTTTTCTTAGGGGAAAAAAGTAAAACAGAAGAAACTGGTAATTTGGGCAAAGATCATTATTATATAGGTACCTGGGATGAAGGCTATTCTTGACAACTTTCTGACCATATTTTCTCCATTTATATCCATCATCAAGAACATCAATGTCACTCCTTGTTTGGAAACAAAACCTTGGTTCTCTTAGCTTTCTCCTTATCTTCACCTTTCCTTTGTCTGAAGATGAACTCTTCCACCTACACGTTTTAGAGACCTCAATGTTAGTAATCACTTGAGTTCACAATATTATATATACACAAAAATATATAGATACTTCTGGTAGCAAAAAATGAAGTCTTATTATATGTGTTGAATCTGATGATACACATGTGGGTAAAAATAGTTGAGCATTATAATATAAGTGGATGTAGCACTTTGTCCTTCTCAAACTGCACTACACCGTCCACCACATAGTACTACAAACCCACAGTATTTATACACGTTGAATATAATTAAAGAGCCTAGAGACATTACATGAAATTATATGTCTGCCTCAAGCCTAGATCCTCGCAGATTCTAATCTAAAGCATGAATAAACTTCTCTAGGGTAATAAATAGTGGAGTTGAAAGTAGAGGAGCAAAGACTGCTTTTTTTCTCTTCCACCATCTGGTTGTATGTAATGTAACCTACTGATCTGACTAATTTGAATACGCTCGCGCCGTAGAAACCCACGATGAGTTGAGGGGGTTTAGTGTTCACCACCAAAAAAGAACAACATTATGAGAACTCAAACCCATGGCATCAGATTAAGGGTGAAGAAATTTTTACCATTCTGCAATAACCTTCAACGGTTCTTAATTAAGAGATATTTACCGTTCAATGCTCCAACCATTCCTTTAGATTCAGATGGAATGAATTTATAAGCATAAAATAGCTCTTTTTGCTAATGAAAATTTGTATCTATGCCTGTTGGTAAGAGTAATAGAATATTTTACTGTCATTTTGAAAGTAACTCAGGGAGATAGATTAGATAGAGAGATACCATGAATTGTTACCCTCGCTGGCATTACCGCTGCAATTTTCGTCATTAACAACCTTGGGATCTAGTGTTTCCACCTATGTAGAGATGATCCATAGAATGCAAACCATTGATTTATCAACAAAAGAGATGAGCACAAAGTAAAAAATTAAGAATAAAATTGAGAAACCCTAAAAGAGATATCACAATATTTGATTGTGCTATATCACAAAGACGAAAAGAAGCGTGTATTCTTTTTTCTCGTATGATAATAGTGACTGGATCAATTTGCCCGCATATGAATATTTCACCAGATACTTGCTATCTTCCATAAACACAAATTAAACTTCTCGTAACTCTTGTTCATTGAAACTTAAGCAGATGATGAGATGAGAAGAAGTCTGTAAAACAACTGAATAATTACCTGGTCATTATTCCAAGAAGGTCTATTGACAAATTCATTGTGGTTAAACCCTAGGGCACTGCTAATGTTATTAGAGGCGGAAGCAACGGTGGTGTTGGTGGTGGTGGTGGGAGGCGTAACGGTGGTGGCGGCAGCAGCTTGAAGAGGCTGAGGTATTTGAGAAGATAGCTGTGAGTGTGAGGAAGGAGGAGCTAAGAAGCTCATCATCTGGTTATGATCTGCAAAGTGTACAAATCCCAAATCATGAGTTGCTGAGAAAGATACTTGTAATTCGTAGTTGTTTAGCTCCCTTCCTTCACCCCTTTCCATTATCGTCTTTAATCTTTTAATTTCTTGATGTTTTGAACAATTTCTTCTGTTGTTGCTGCTACTTCTTCTTCTTCTAATGGATGTATTTTGGTCAATTGCATGTATTCGTACACCGTGTGGGGGCTTCGAAAAGAATATTGGTGTTATTTCTTTCTCCAACATGGGATTTAAAGTTCTCTTCTGGTCAACTGGTTAACGCTACAAGGGTATATAGATTTATTTTATAAAATTTTAAATGGTATTCACGAATTACGTAAAAAAAAATGTAGTGTACTCCATGTAGTTTAACATATATATTTACTAGGGTACCTCCTTACTACTATATAGAGATTTTCCAAGAAATTTCTTACATACCATGTACTCTGATTTCTCCAAACTATATGGTGCATGCCATGTATTTGCATATATACTTTTCTCATTTAACATTAGTCCATGGTAAATGAATATTTAGGACCTGTTTAACCATAAGTTTTACAAAAATATTATTTGGGTTTTGTTTGCCAAATACATGTTTGGCTATTGATTTTTTCTATATTTTGGCAAATTCCCAAAATTCAAAACCTAAATTCAAAAACTAGACCTGGTTTTGACCCAAAATATCACTATTATATTTTTTAAAAATTACCTCAAACATTTATATTTTATAAAAGTCCACCATTTATTAGTTTATAACAATGTTGCTTTATTATCTCGATCATTTGATAGTGTATTATATAATTCATTATAAACATGATAATTTTGTATCAAATTTATTATGTTGGGGATTATGATTTGCGATAATATAATAAATGTTAGTGATAAAAGGTATTGTTGGGTATTTGTGATAGTTTTTAGAACTTGTGGGTATAACTCGTGTTTTATTTTTTTTAAAGGTGAAATATGTCTCCAAAACGTATGTGTAATACATTTTCATCTTCAAACCAAACTTCACCCAAATCATATTTTTTAAAACAAATTTAAAAATCTATGGCCCAACGCTAGCTTATTAATTTTACTTAACTGAATTACTTAAACCTGATAAATTTATAGTTTTGTGTAATTATCAGGGTAATTGCTCATAAGTATTTACGTTCTCAACGTTGTCTGAAGTCTACCTACAGTACAAGGTATAGTGTTATATAGGTCCATAGCATTATCTTGTAGAGGAAGAGATCAGAGGATAAAATGCATTGATAAACTTGAGGAACAATGACCTCTTGTAAAGAACAAAAGAAAATTATAAAACAATGTGAACTTTTTTGTATTTCTTAAAAGTTTCTACTAATGGATTCTGCATCCTTTTTTTCCTTATGCCTCATAAAACAATGTGAAATGTTTCACTGCAACTTTATATCTATCTATATACAGTTCATTTTCTTATAACGAATTACTAAACAATTGTAAGGAAAATTGCCAAATTGGTACTCATACATTTGATGGATCCATTATAATATGGGATAGTTCTGCAGGATCAATTTGGAAGCTGGTAACGTATGAAAATAGTCATTTATTTCTCTATGTCTAATCATAAATCACAAAGAAAATTGAAAAGTTGAACTACTTTGTTTGGCTCTCGGTGGAGTTTGATAATAACAATTACTTTGGAACTAAGTATATTTAAATAATCATTATTATTGACTTATCATGCACTAAACCATTTTAAGCACTTTTATAAATCGGGAGTTAATTAAAATGTTATAACCATGAATTGTTTCAGCACATCGTTGACAATTGTAACAAAAGTAATTGTGTAATTTCAAAATATGACAGAAAATCATGTCACCATGATTATCATTCTTTTGTGCTTGCAAATACTTGTCATTTACAAGATTACCATAATAAGCATTTTCTAAATTTTTTTTGGTTACCTAATCCATTATGCATAACGTCGTAAAATCACTGATTGGGCACGCATTTCACTTAATCGAATATTTATCAGCTATATTCAGTAAGAAAAGTTAAAGAATAGTATTTCATTACGTAGTAGCTTTTCGGAAAAAGAAACAGAAATACTACAGTACATAATACTATAATACAGTTCACTTTTGTGTACCAATTATAACGTCGATGACTAATAGACTCTTCTTTTAATTTATTCTTTTTCTCTTCGCTTTTTGTTAGCATAGGTCCATTATAAGGAACATTGTACCAAATGAAAAAGGATATTTTTTTCTTGGTCGAAAAATGAAAAAGTTAAGATTGCAATCTTTGGCAAACCTCGGCTCTAAGTTTTTAAAATATCAAAAACGAAAAAAAAAACTTTCCTTTGAAAGGAATGACAAGAAATTAACATCCACTCATCACAGGCAATTTTTCCTTGCATAGTGATCCTTTATCCTTTAGATTTACTCCAAACTTACATCAATGTACCACTTGCCTTTTCTTTTAATAAAGAAATATCACTTACCTAAATCTAACTAGTACTAAAATCGTCGTAAAAAGAGGGTTCAGCTCTGCTCCAGTGAGCTTTGCTTCAGTAAATATCTTTCCTTCTAAAGGTTAAGATTTGTTTAGAATTAGTCTGCATTAATAGCAATAACTGAAAGATGTAATAAAAATTCCAGCAGTTATACTATTTTCTCTTCATTAATAGCAATAACTGAAAGAAGTACCGTAAAAGCTTAGCATTGACTTTCAAAGTAGGTCTTCTTCCTTTTCATTTACAATATTTTTGTGTGGTATTATTTAATATAAGTAATCATGATTATGTTCTATTATAACTCTGTAGACAATATTGAGACTATTAATTATTGTTTATTTGATATTCATCTGGAAAATATGTTTGTTTGGTCTTTTAATTATCATTTGTTATTTTTGAGCTTAAATTTGGATTTAAATTTAAAGGTGATAAAAGTTTTGCTGATTTTTATAGCAAATATGCAAGAAGAAATAATTTTAATTTTGACTTATAATACTGGTTCTATATATACCTTTGAACTCACTTTCAATGTAACAATTACATGTCACGCATTGTTGTTATAATAAAATCCTCAAATTTTAAATGTCAGACCAAAAAGGAGGCAAAAATTAAAAAGAATGTTGTTTAAAGAAATAGAAAATAATCATGTTCTAGTATGTTAACAATTGATAAAGATATTCAAAAGAAAGATAAATTGGCGGGTTTCCGATGCTGCTTGATCAGTAACTGAAAGTAGGATTGTTCATTATTCAATTTAGATCGATTTTTTTCTAAAAAAAAATAAATCAAAGTAAGTTAATTTTTCAAATATTAAAACCAAATCAAATCAATTAAGTTGGTTTTTTCTCGATTCGATTAATGTCGAGTTTTGCCGGTTTTTAAATTTTTTTGGTTATTTGTCGATTTTTTCTTAAACATAAGACATACACTACCAAACAAATATTCCGACAGCTACATTATCAACGTAACACTATTATATCAACTGTCCTTTGAGAAATCTATTATTACCAAGATATACTGATTATAACTGAATCAAATAATGATAAATAATTTAAAGAATCAACTAAAAATATATTATTTTCAAAACAAAATGGATTCTTACACTTAGCAAAAGAAACTTACCTATAAATCTAGAATGTAAAGGTAAAGAACTATACTAAAAGTGCAAACTATTAACATTTATCATAAAAATTTTGAAACTTTGTATATATATATATATATGTATATATGTATATATATATATATATATATATATATATATATATATATATATATGTATATATATATATATATGTATATATATGTATATATGTATATATGTATATATGTATATATAATAATAAATTTGAAATAGCTACTCCTACAGTCGGTTTGATTCGGTTCTTTTCGGTTTTTTCCTGATTAAAATCAAAACCAAACTAAATTTGATCGGTTTTTAAAATTCAAAACTAAAATCAAACTAAATAAAAAAGTATCGATTTTACTTGCTAATTTGATTTGGTTTGGTTCGATTTATCAGATTTTTATGAATACCCATAACTGAAAGTAAATTTTTTAAAATATTTTTCCAATTATTGTCATTAATACTGTAAGCAAATCTTAACCTTTGAAATTCTGAAGGACACGTGTCTCTAATCAAAATAGCCATTGAGATTTTCACTGGTGCAAAAGCCAAACCCGTAAAATGAATTGCATTGTGCAATCACTGTACTTATCTTATATACTCCAATTTTTTTTTTTTTTGTCTGTTTTAAAGGAAAATAATAATTTTTTAAATTTAATAATAATTTAAATTAAATTTAAATTTTTATTTTTGATGAGAAGCTTCTATAACCACATAAAAACCCTATGTAAAAAGATTCATTGATCAATTTATGTAGACAATTTGCAATAACAAAAAAAAGATAATTAGAGTACCCACCCAACTCCCCCCTTCTCCCTCCACTGCTCAAAAAGGGGGGGGGGGGGGGGTGTGGAGATTGTGACATGACCTAAAACTTTATTTTATTTTCGAAAAAAGTTAAAAATGCCTCTAAATTATTGGAATATGTTTAAAATACCCTTCATTTATTTATTGGGCTAAAAATATCTCTCCATTCATTTTTTTGGTTCACTTATGCCCTTTCACCGTTAGGTCAATGCAGAACTTAAAAAAAATATTTTGCAAATTATTTTTATTTTTTTAAACTAATGCACCAGTATTCCACTAATTTAGTAAAGTCTTCTTCTTCTTCTTTTTTAAGTTTTTACAAAAAAAAAATCTGTTTTAACAAAAAACAATTCTGTTTTTACACAAGGAAAAGTTGTTTTTTTCCATTTTTAAGTTTTTAAAACATTTTTTTTGAAACACAGAAAAAATTTGTTTTAACAAAAAAAGTTTTCGTTTTTTAGAAACTGAAAAAATATATCAACAAAATATTTTCGTTTCTGAATTTTTTATCTTTTTTTTCTTAAATTTCAGTTTTTAAAAAACAAAATATTTTTCGCAGTCTTTACAAATTTGTTTGTCAGTTTTTACAAATTTCTTTTCCAGTTTTTACAAATAAATGCTTTAGAAAACTTGAAAAAAAGTACTTTACAAAAACGAAAATATTTTATTAATTTTTTTCAGTTTTTAAAAAAATTCTTTAAAAAAACTGATAAAACTAAAAAAAATATTTTGTAAAAACTGAAAAGAAAAAAGAAGAAGAAAACTTTGATAAATTAGTGTACTACTTTTGCGTTAGTTTAAAAAACGAAAATATTTTTTTATGTAATTATTTTTAATTCAGTATTGACCTAACGATCAAAAACGTAAAAGTGAATCAAAAATGTAAATGAAGGGATATTTTTAGCCATTAAGTAGACAAAGATCATTTTAAAACTTTTTCCAATAATTTAGGAATATTTTGAACGTTTTTCCATTTTATTTTTAGTCGTGAAATAGAATTGAATATATTCCATCTCCATGATAGGATCGTTGTTCTCCTAGCTCTCTAACAAATGCGCATTCGTTTCATTTATTGAATACCGTAGGTACGTGGTTGGTTGATACGTAAAGTTTGCAAATTAAATTATATCAAATCAAGTATCTTCGCACAGAGTTATATATCAAATAAAATTTGTACTTGCAGACATGCATTATTATTTATTCAAGTTGTTCTAATCGAGGTTGGGTAGACCAAGTCTTACCCTCCTCCTCCTTTATCCACTAATTAATTAAGTTGATGATATAAATAAATAAAGGAAATAAACAGAAAAAATATCCCCATGCTATCTTGGAACTCTACTTACTACTAAGTGAATGGTGTCAGGCTGTGTAACAAAAATTCTTGAAAGCAATGAGTGTGGTAGGGTCATCAGAATTTTCATTCATGTCAAAAGATTGTCTAATGAGTATTAGACAGTGGAAAAAGGATTAAGACGATAAGCCTTTTTAATCCTGCCAAATTTGATTCCATTAATATGGATATCAATTTCCTACTCAAGATATCACTCTCTTACATACCTCCTTTTCAAAATTTTATTCGCAACTGATATTTTCCAAATTGTGACAGAAGAAGAAAATTAATTGTTATAAAACTATAAGAAATTCTTCATAAGTTTCACCCATATTGATGAATTCGATCATAAAACCATCACAAATTTGTCATAAATTTGACGGGGGGTGACAATGCGTACTATAATAACTACTATGGTTGATTAACTTTTTATTTATAGATATATTTATTGAGTTTATATAAAAAATGAGTGTAGATTTCTCGAAAAATTTTAATAGCTTAGTTGGCGTAGAGAGTTTTGGGAGAATTAATTTTCTCGTATTGCTCACAAAAGTATACATATAGAGTACAGAGAGGTATCAAATCCTATCAAATATAGGACTGTACAATAATGAAAGAATATCTACCAATAATAAAAAGATACACAAAAGATATACACAATATATCCTAATACGCCCCCTCAAGATGGAGGGCCGGAGGACACGCCAATCTTGGACATCAGCAGAAGAAGCCGAGGACGAGATAAGTGCTTGGTGAGAGCATCAGCAAGCTGATCGGCATATGATACGTGAGCAACACGAAGAGACCCACTCTGAACCAATTGATGAACAAAGTGATAATCAATGGAGATGTATTTCATGCGCGAATGAAACATAGGGTTGGCACAGAGGTAAGTGGCGCCAATGTTGTCGCTGTAAATGACAGGAGCAGCCGGAAGAGGGACGAAGCTCGCGCAGCAGGGAATGAAGCCAACGGACTTCTGCGGCAACAGAAGCAATGGCACGATATTCAGCCTCAGTAGAAGATCGTGCAACGGAACGCTGCTTTTTGGAGCTCCAGGAAATAGGATTAGGCCCCAGAAAGACAACATAGGCACCAGTCGAGGAGCGGTCATCAAAGTTTCCACCCCAATCAGCATCAGAGAAACAATGCAGAGGTATAGCAGATGAAGGACACAGCCAGACTCCGAAGTCACGCGTCCCATTCAGATACCGGAAGAGGCGCTTAACTGCACCCCAATGAGTGACAATAGGAGCGTGCATGAACTGTGAGAGTTTATTCACAGCAAAGGAGATATCACGACGAGTGAAGAAGAGATACTGGAGGCCCCCAAGGGCCTGTCGATAGGCGGATGCGTCTGCAGGAGCCGAGCCATCGGCCAGATGAAGGCGGGTGGACGCCGCTGTTGGCGTCTGAACAGGGTTGGATTCCAGCATATTATGACGTGTCAAAAGATCAACAACATATTTACGCTGAGAAAGAAAACACCCATTGGAGCTGCGCAGAACTTCAACACCAAGAAAGTAGCTTAGATCACCCATGTCTTTAAGAGAAAATTTTGTCCCAAGAGAGTCAATCACACGGTTCAAGAAATCAGAGTCACTACCAGTCAATATGAGATCATCAACATATATCAAAAAATAGGTTGTAATACCAGAATGCTGAAAGACAAAGAGCGAAGTGTCAGAGGTAGTGTTGACGAAACCCATAGCCAAAAGGCATTGGCGGAGCTCACTGTACCATGCCCAGGGTGCCTGTTTGAGACCATAAATAGCTTTCTGTAACTTACAGACATAAGATGGATAGGCTTTGTCAACAAAATCCGGTGGCTGTGCCATATAAACATCCTCTGTAAGTCTCCCGTGAAGAAAGGCATTGTTCACATCCATTTGACGAAGAGGCCAGCCCTTGGATACAGCTAGACTGAGAACCAAATGCACAGTTGCTGGCTTAATAACCGGACTGAAAGTCTCCTGGAAGTCTACACATGGACGCTTATGAAAGCCTTTCGCAACAAGCCGGGCTTTGAACTTGTCCACAATACCATCAGGCTTTCGTTTGTTACGATAAACCCACTTGCAGCCCACAACATTCTGTGAAGAATCAGGCCGAACAAGATCCCAGGTGCCATTCCGTAGGAGAGCATCAAAATCCAATGACATAGCAGCGCGCCAACGCTCATCAGACATAGCACTAGACAAAGTCTGAGGTTCTGTAACAGCTGGAGAGGTTACAGCAGACATACCAAACTTCTTGTTGGGCGCATGGATGTTATTTTTGCTGCGAGTTTGCATGTGATGACCACCCTGAGAGGATGAAGGTGGCGGCATAGTGGGTGTAGCGGCAGCGGGGGCCGCTGGCGGTGCCGTAAGAGGCGATGGTGGCGCGGGCGTTGGTGTCGGCGGTACGTCCGGTGAAGGATCGCGAGTGGGAGCGGCGGCAGGTACTGGCGGAGGCAGCGGAAGAACGTCTAGGGAGACTGGAATGGGTACAGGTGGAGACTCGGGGTTAGACAATTTGGAGAATGGGAATATATCTTCATGGAAGGTGACATGACACGAGACGAAGATTTTAGACGTTGAGGGATCAAAGCATAGATATGCTCTTTGGGTAGTAGAGTAGCCGAAGAAGACAGAGGCACGAGATCTTGGTTCCATTTTGTGTGAGGTGTAGGGCCGAAGCCAAGAGAAGCATTGACAGCCGAAGACACGCAGTTTGGCAAGGTTGGGGCGCCTATGGAAGAGAGACTCAAAGGAGGAGAGCATCGAGAGATTTGTATTGGGAAGACGATAAATGAGATAGACTGCTGTGGCAAAGGCATAAGGTCAGTAAATGAGAGGTACAGAGGCATAATGATGGAGAGTGAGACCAGTATCGACAATATGACGGTGACGGTGTTCAGCATAGCCATTGTGCTGAGGTGTATGAGGAGGTGAAGTGAGATGTGAGATGCCATTGGAGGCAAGAAAAGAGCGTAAAGCTAAGAATTCACCCCCATTATCAGTATACAGAGTAATGATTTTAGCAGAGAAATATTTTTATACAATGGATTTAAAAGTGGGGAAGGTTTGTAAGACATCAGATTTACTTAAAGGAAAAAATCAAACATACTTAGAAAAATGATCCACAAAAATGACATAATATTTAAATCCTTCATTAGAAATAATTGGAGAGTCCATATATCAGAAAAAATAAGCTCTAGCGGAGCAGTAGAAGATAAACTTGACTCAGAAAAAGGTAACTTATGACACTTATGAAGCTTGCAAGAGACACAAGCAAAATCAGACACACTACTGGACGCTATACCGCTAGAAGACACTAAATGACGCAAGATTTTGGCTGACGGATGACCAAACCGAGAATGCCACAATGACGCGGAGAGCTTTTGTGCCGTGAGGGCGGACGGTAGACGGGAAGCCGCCGGCCAATAGTAGGCGTTGGCCCTACGTGGGCCGCTGACGAGTGTTGCCCCCGTGCGACGATCCTTCACCTGAAAATCAGTATCAGAAAAAATAACGTTAACATCATTGTGACGACATAATTGGGCAACAGAGATCAAATTTTTACGCATATGTGGAACATAGAGAGCCCCAAGCAATAAAAGAGAGGAATAACTGATAAGTTGTCCAGTATGTGTAATTTTTAAACCTTCACCGTTACCAATAACCACATCATCGAAACCAGTGTAAGGACTGTGAAGAGACATATTGGCAAGATCAGTGGTTATGTGATGAGAGGCACCAGAGTCCAGGATCCAATCAGATGTAGAGGGAATTGTCGGAGAGTGATGGGCTGTGTGAGCAGCCGGATAAGGCGGCGGAGCGTATGCTGGCCGCTGCAATGGTCCACCGTAAGGGGCCTGATTGGTGCCGGAAATGGGATAGGACGGACAGCGACGCTCGAGTGGCAAAATTCAAGGCAGAGCTGGCACTTCCCATTGCACCTGCGAGATTGGCCATCGTTGGAGTAACCACCGCGTCTGAAGGATGAACCACGGCTGCCACGGTTGCGCCCGCGGCCACCGAAACTGTTACGGCCGGACTGCTGTCCGGAGACGAAGGCAGCCGACGAGACAAATCAGATGCGGCGGATGTGGCCAGCGCACGAGCAGTAAGCTAAGCCTCCATGCTTAACAGCTTGTCATGTAATTCAGCAAAAGAGATGGGAGATTCGCGGGCTTGGATGGCATGAGAGAGCTCCGTATACTGATCGTCAAGACCATTGAGAACCTTAATGACAAGATCCTCAGAATCAACAGTAACACCCAGGAGAGAAAATTCATCCACAATCACGCGAATACCGTGCATAAAATCAGTAACAGATTTAGAACCTTTTACCGGAATATGGATCTGCTGTTTGAGAGCCACGATACGACCACGAGAAGCAGTGCCATATGTGCGCACGAGGGTGTCCCAGGCCTCTTTAGAGGTTTCCGCAGCGGCAATAAAGGAGATGATCGGTGTGATCGACGAGATGATGGTACTGAAAAATAAGATTGTCCTGGCGAATCCAGTAAGTATGTGCTGGATTAGGGGAAGTCACCTCCTTGTCGACGATAGTGGCTGGTGGGCACGGCTTCGATCCTTCCAAGACCGAAGAGATCGTAACCCGTAAGAAGGGTTCGAAATTGGAATTTCCACGCCAGGTAATTTGTGGAATCCAATTTGAGTGGGATCTGAGCCGAGGCATTAATGGCAATCGGCTGGAGAAGATCGTTTGATGTCGTAGCGGCCATGAAGCGTGAGGCAAAGGGGAGGAGGTGTTGATCGATGTTGAGAGAGAGAGGGCTGCCGGTTAGTGCAGCGGCGGCGCGGCAAGACGCCGGAGAGAGGCGGCTGATCGGCGGCGCTGGAAGTTGGAAGTAGGGTTTCTTTGGCGATAAGCTACTGGCGTCTGATATCATGTAGAGAGTTTTGGGAGAATTAATTTTCACGTATTGCTCACAAAAGTATATATACAGAGTACAGAGAGGTATCAAATCCTACCAACTATAGGACTGTACAATGATGAAAGAATATCTACCAATAATAAAAATATATACAAAAGATATACACAATATATTCTAATAGTTGGTTGGCTGCCTAAATTTTTAGTTTCTTAGTGAGGATTCGATTCCCTACCTTATCGTTCCTCCCTCATTTCTCCTTCCCCTACCCCCAAAAAAATTGCGATTTTCTCCCTATGGTGCAGTATAAAGGAGAAGCTACGCCTAGAAAAGAAAAGTATGTCTATCTTAATAACCATCAACACACTCACGTACATCCCTTCACTTTTGCCTTCTCTCTCGGCCTTCCACTTACCACTCTGATATTGTTTTCATCAATAGTGTCACTAGATCTGTTGACCTTCCTCCTTCGTACGTAGGGTTTGAAATGACCATAAAATGAATTTATTTTGTGCTCTAAACCTTGTATACTCTATATCCATTAAATTACTGACTTGCAAGTGTTACTGCTAACTAATTTAATGTAGAACAAATGGCACTCTTAACTTAAGAAAAACATGTGTACGGTTGCTACTGAATTATAGATATTCGATAGTACATGCTTTCAAATTTAGTTGAGTTAGCTACCTCATTTATTTATAGTTAACAATTATGGATCACTCGAGTAGTAAGAATCCACAAGTTGATCGAGAAAAGACTAACAAGTTTCTTGTTTTATAGATATTCAATCTTTCGAAGTGCATATAATAGCAGTCAGTAGCAGGTCAAGAGGAAGGACAAGATATTGAAAAGAAATCTAAAACAAGGAACGAAGAGATAAAGCTAAGATCGGACCTCCATAGACACACACACACACACAAAAAAAAAAAAAAAAAAAAAAAGAGGAGAAGAAGATTGGACGTACAGTTGGTCAAACTATATATAGCCACTAAGTAAGCTTCTAATGGTCAAACTAGTTTCTTTTTTTATGAAAAAGAAAAACATAAGCTAACCCCTCATGACATCTATAGCTATAATTCATTTCAATATATATATGATGGTATTTAATTTAACATAGAGCTTAAGAAAAAAAAAGTCTTGAGTTTGACTTTAAAAATAAAAATGTGCAAACATTGTGTGGGACGGTTGGAGCATATATATACTTTTGACTATTAGAGCTTCTCCTTCAGCAGCATCTTAAACATTAGCTTTAGCCTTAGGATAAAGAAAAATATCATACTTTGTAGCAGAAGGAAAACGTTCACTTATATTAAAATGCATAATTCACAAGACAAATATTTATTGTTACAAAATCATAAAAGTGACTGCATATTTATATACAAAACGTCAGATATGATGACGGATCGGGTTCAAAATCGCATGACTAACTTGATAACAAATTTGAACTGGAGCTATATTTGAGTAATACTTACTAGAACTAGAATATCATGCGCCTATGAATAATATTAGGATTAGCGGTCCCCTTCAAAAGCCCTACCGTCCAAAATCCAAATATATTTTGATGGTTGAAATGGAATTTCACAAGTACAAAGTCAATGATTAAAGCATAGATAACCGAAGAAATGTGCAATAAGGATTCTATAATATTTTGAGGATGACTAACGAATTTGGAGGATATAGTTTCGTTGTGCAGAATTTGAAAAAAAAAAAATTTAAAAATCAAAGACATTGAAGAAGTGAAGTGTGTGTACATAGGGCCGATAATTTGGGTCAATACGAAATTACCGCAGCGATATCGAAAATTTTGGTATCTAGTATTCGATATTTTGATATTCGGATGGTATATGTTTTTATTTAAAAAAAAGTATTAAGCATAGTATTTGATATTTTAAAATAAAATACCAAATATCGATCCGTACCGAAATATATATTATTAATTAGAATATAAATATAAATTTTTTAAATTTTACTCCCTTATTCTCTAAGTTCAACAATTAACTCTAAGCAAGTAACAAGACATTTCTAATGATCATTTATTCTTTTACATATAGTTTTCTCTCTATGAGATGATATTTGCTGGTTTTGGACAAATTTTTTTTATCAACAAATGTTTTCAATTTTGTACTTTTGAATACCTTAATTAAGAATATTACATTCTATGACTCTACGTACTAGTTAGTTTTCAAACCGAATAAACCGAAGCTACCGAACCGAATAAACCGAAAGGAGAAAATCGAATCATTCCAAATTTAATTAGGTACGGTATTAGTATAGCATTTTAAGATACCGAATACCGAACCACTAATTAAATATCGCACAGTATCGACCGATGAACACACAACATATATATATTGTTAGAACAAGCGCAGAGGAAGCAAGCATACAAACCAGGCATCAAATATATGTAAACTAGACAACGCAATAATAACGAGATTAGAAGCACTAACCTCTTGAAGTGGTTGCATAAACCTTCCAAATAGCAAAAATCCAGGGCTGTAGTCTTCTGCTATTTACCTAGTAAAACCTCGAACAATTTTACTTTTGGGTGGGCAAGAACAATACAACTCTAAAAGGTGAGTTATTCGATGAAATTAATCTTCCTTTAATAGAGTTATTTTTGGACGAAAATCCTCCTCCAAAAACGTGTAGGATTCTCCTTCTACAAGTAGAATCCTACTCCAACTCTATTAGAAGACTTTTCTCCAAGTCACTTTTTACCCTAGTCTTGTCAAAAATTTTAGTAGGTATAGCAGGGACCACAGAAATAATAAGAGGCTACCAATTATAGTATTGATTCAAAATTAGCATGAATCAATTCCTACTATAATTAATTATAATTTATTCCACTAAAAAACTGCAATTGAACTCCTCATATGAATTTCAAAAATTTAAAGATACTTATTTTAATTCCCCATGTTAAGATCTCAAATACCAGTTAATTAAATTAAATCACTAAAAATTTAATTTAGTCAATTAATTAAATCACTAATTAAATTTTCACATAAAAACTTATAAGATTACATAAAAGGGTATCATCAAACTTAAAAATCGATTCATGGGTTCTATCAACTAATTATTATTTGCAAAAGTTATTTGTTATTGTCCAATCTATTAGGCATACACTAACTCTAAATAGAGCCGTACTTTTTGATAAATCAAAATAATAAATAAATTACATTGATCATAATAATCATATTAAGATTAAGCGTATAAGCTCATTTAATGAATTAAAAAAATGTTTTATATATTCAGTACAAAAAATATCTTTTCTCTCTACTTGGTCCATTCAATATACACCGAGTATACTAGCACAAGAAATTGGAGTAGAGCTACACCCACAATCAAGACAAATTATACTATAATTTTATGCTACAATCATCAAAATACTTTGTCCAATAATATCTTTGATTGTGAACGTAGTTTATTAATTATGAGAACCAACAATTTAATCTTCTGTGCATGAGTTAAGACTCCATACACTAAATTATCTACTGCATAACTAAAAGGACACACATATAATAAATGATCTATTTAAAATAGTACTTTATTAAATTGAATAAATGAAATAAACAATTGTTCCATAAAGAATAAAATATAATATTATGTCTAAATCGCATGGTTAATAGTATATCCCAACAATCTCCCACTTAGACTCAAAACCATGCGTCTACTACTCTAACACCCATTCCTTCTATATGTTTGTCAAAAATCTTCTATGTCAAGCTCTTTGTAAACAGGTCTGCCAAATTGTCCTCTGACGCAATCTTCAACACTCTTGCATCACATCTTTGAGTTATGTCCCAAATTAAGTAATATTTATGCTCAATATATTTACTCCTTTTATGGCTTCTTGGTTCCATCGAGAGCAACTGCACCACTATTGTCAAAATAAAGTATAATTGGTGCTTGAACCGAAGGAACCACATTAAGCTCTTTCAGAAAGTTCCTAATCCAAACAGTCTCTTTAGCTGCCTCAGATGCAACCATATATTTGGCTTCCATGGTGGAATCAGCAACACATGATTGCTTGATGCTCCTCCAACTTATGGCGCCACCTTCTAAGGTAAAAGCATATTTGAGGTAGATTTTCTAGAGTCTCTATCTGACTAAAAATCTGAATCAGAATAGCCAAAGGGTGCAAGATCACCTAAGTGATACACCAATATATAATCCCTAGTCCTCTTCAAGTACTTGATTATATGCTTAACATCAGTCCAGTGTTCTCGACCAGGGTTAGTCTGAAATCAACTAACCATGCCAGCAACAAAGCAGATATCAGGTCTAGTACATGGCATTACATACATAAGACTCCCTACAACAGAAGCGTAAGGGACCACCTTCATATTTTCTATCTCATATGTCGTTTTTGGGAACTGATCTCTTGACAGAGAGATTCTATGTCTAAAGGGGAGACACCATTTCTTGGAATCTTGCTTGCTAAACCTGATGAGAATAGTATCAACATAAAGTGTTTGGGACAAGCCTAATATCTTTTTCTTACGATCTCGCATAGCTTGATCCCAAGGATATGTGCTGCATGTCCCAAGTCTTTCATATCGAAACGTGAGGACAACCATTCCTTTACTCAATTCAACATGCTCACGTTATTTCCTATCAACAAAATATCATCTATGTACAAAATAAAAAATTTAACTTTATCTCCATTCCACTTCTTAGAGACACAAGACTCATTTTTACATTGATCAAAACCAAAGGTCTTACCCGATGTATCAAAACAAGTGTTCCATGCCCTAGAAGATTGTTTCAATCCATAAATGAATTTCTTTAATTTACACAACATGTACTCATTTTCACTTTTTATGAAACCAACTGGTTGTGCCATATAGATGCATTCATCAAGACTTGCATTTAGAAAAGCGGTCTTGACATCTATTTGCCAGATCTCATAATCATAATGAGTAGCAATGGATAAGAGAATCCTAATGGATTTAAGCATCGCTACCGGTGAAAAAGTTTCCTCATAACCGATCCCTTCTTTTTGAGTAAACCATTTTGCAACAAGTTTCTAACTTTAAAAGATTACATTTTTCCATCCACTCCTCTCTTTTTCTTATAAATCCATCTACAACCGATGAGTTTGACTCCAGTAGGTGATTCTACAAGATCCCAGACTTGAATGGAGTACATGGACTCTATTTCAGATTTCATGGCATCGACCTATTTATCAACATTTGTATCATGTAGTGCTTCAACGTAATTAATAGGTTAATTAATAGTGGTATGTCAATACTGGCTTCGGGGATACATTTTAGAGATGATTCTTTAGTTACTCTATTGTTTAATTCCTATAAAACTAGTTTACTTCTAGGAATATGGTTCGTTTGATAGTCTTCTTCTAAAATCTAACATTTATCGTAACAATCACCTTCTTTTCTTTGGGGAAATTAAACAAACCATCTTTTTTTCGTTTTGGATATCCAATATAAATGCATACTTCTGTCCTTGATTCTAATTTATCCGCTTTCCCTTTCAGCACATGTGCTGGACAACCCCAAACCCGAATATGCCGTATACTTGGCTTGCGCCCAGTTCACAATTCTACTTGAGTTGAAGGTACTGACTTTGAAGAAACCAAATTTAGAATGTATTTTGTTCTTTCTAAATCATATCCCCAAAAGGAAGAAGAAAAATCAGAATAACTTAACATTGATCTAACTATTTTCATAAGGGTCCTATTCTTCTTTCTGCCACACCATTTTATTGTGGTGTTCTTGGGGCAGATAATTGAGATGTAATCCTATTATCTTATTAGTATTTTATGAATTCCGCAGAAAGGTATTCACCACCACGATCAGATTACAATATTTTGATATATTTATCATGTCGTTATTCGTTTCCGTCTTAAATTCTTTGAATTTCTCAAAGCATTTAGACTTACGTCACAATGGATAAAAATATCCTTATTTTGAGTATCATCCATGAAAGTCATAAAATACTCAAAATCACCTCTTGTTTGTATATTCATAGGACCACACAAATTAGAGTGAATTAATTCTAGATTATCATTGGTTCTATTTCCTTTTGAGGAAAAATTTCTCTTGGTCATTTTGCCTTCTAAACAGGATTCACATGTTGGTAGTGACTCCACTTTCAATGAACTCAAAGGTCCATTAGAGACCAATATCGAAATCCTATTTAGATTTGTAGGGCCTAGACATAAGTGCCACAAATAAGTTTCGCTCAATTCAGAAATATGTTTTCTTTTCTGTGGTAGATTGATGTTATTTATTTCTTTTGGTTGTTGTAGCACATGAAAAGATTTATCAAGAATAAAAAGGTCATGTACTCTAGCAACAGTGTTGATAAAGCGTTTATTTAACTTAATAATATCAAAGTTATTAGAAAAATAAATATTATAACCAACATCTGTTATTTTCGAAACGGAAATCAAATCTATTCTAATAGAAGGTACATAGAGAACATCTCTTAAAACTAAAATTCTATCATCACTAAACGAAACTCTAATATATCCTATAGCTAAAGCTGGTGCTGGCGCGCCATTGGCTTGAAAAATGCAAACTTCATTCTCACTTAGCCGCATCGTTTCCTAAAACCCCTACAAATAGTTCAGCTGTGACTAGTAGCTCTCAAAACTACACACCAAAATATGGTAGAAACAGCCGCTAAAAAAGTTTCAACGACATTCAAATTTGAATTACTTTGCTTGTTCAAGTTTGCCAGATAGATATGGTATTGCTTCTTGTGATGCCCAAATATCTTTTAATGATAGCACTTGCCTTTGGGCTTTTTCACACCAGCCGCACCACTAGGTGCCAGAACCTTTTGAGCCTTCTTATTTTTCTTATTGCCTTTCTACTTAGAAATCGAAGCTTTCTCAACATTGAATGCCACAATTGGAGCTTGTTGTTTGATAATAGATTCTGCCACTTGCAGCTCATTCAACAATTTCGCTAGTGAGAAATCCATTTTGTTCATATTATAGTTCAAGCGAAACTGTAAAAAACTTTCAAGAAGAGCCTGCAGGACCATCTCAACATGAGACTCCTTATCAATCATAACTCAAAGGACCTCCAGTTCATTCAGAAGACTCGTCATCTTCAGAACATGGTCCCTGACCGATGATCCTTCAGCCATCTTGGTGTTCAAAAGGGCTTTCATGGTTGTCTGCTTAGCTGTATGATTTTTCTCACCGAACATCTCTTTGAGACTTTCAATCATATCATAAGCAGGCCCCATAGACTGATGCTGATGTTGAAAAATATTCGCCAGTGAGGCAAGAATGTAACATCGCTCCATCTCATCAACCTTAACCCATTTGTCATATGACTTAACCTGATCATCAGTAGCATTTTCAGATTTTTCTTAGCACTCCTTGGTGATTACAAATCTGTAACCTTCAGCAGTTAGGACAATATCAAGGTTTCTTTTCCAGTCAACATAAGTCGGTCCTTCTAACTTGTTTTGGTTCAAAATTGAGGTAAGTGGGTTGAATGAAGACATGGTTAATCTGAGAGATATTCACATTAAATAGATCATTAGTTATGTATTTAGAATAATTAAATTCAAAACAACACATTATACATATAACCGTGCTCATTGAACAACTCATATGGAGAGTAAACTATTAATTTAAGATAGGTAAATATCACTTTTATAAACTCTAGTTTCATTCAATCAACATGTAACTCAGTTGGAAAGTTAATACGAGTAATGAAATAACTAAAAGCAAAACTATAGTAATCATCTATAATGAATTTATCCGATGTAGAAGAAGATTTATGTCAACATATAAATTCATTATATTACTGTAAAACATGATTGGAAACAATGAAAATTGAACCCTACCATCACAGATTTCTATTAATATTTTTTTTATTAAAAAATATTTCAGAAAATAGAAAAAAAGGCCAAAACTCCATCTAAACGACCCCGAATGCCCAAAAAATGACGTACATTATTATTTTGAGTTGTTCAAATCAATAATATACTGATGTTTGTTAACACATAATTTCAGAACTCAAAATAATTTATTTTTTAATTTAATAAAAATTGTTTAGACATAATTGTAATAAGGGTATGTTTTCACTAGTAAAAAACAGTACTGTTAATAATCATGTATATTAATCCAAAATTACAGAACTAATATCAGACAAAACAGTCGAGTTATTATTAATATAAACTGTGATTATGGATAGAATGCAACTAAAACAGGTTAATGGTATTAATTTAATGTTTATGCATATGTATATTAACCTATAATTAAAACATTAATAGCATTCAAAAACACAATCACGTTTTATCAAAAAATTGCTATTCAGCAAAAAACGTAATTTAAACAGACTATTATTTAAATATAACACTCTTGTTTATGCATATGTATATTAATTCATAATTTTAGAATTACAGAATTAAGATACTAATAAATACAATCACGTTTTTAACATAGAATAATCATCCCAAACATGAATCAATCAATAACACGTTTTAATATTACTGTATGCATGTTGTATTATATTATTTAGTTAGATGTAAGACAACGTCTAATACTAATTGTTAGAACATGCGCAACGGAAGAAAGCATACAAACCATGCATCAAATACATGTAAACTAGACAATGCAATTATAACGAGATCAGAAGCACTAACCTCTTGAAGTAGTTGCATAAACCTTCCAAACAATAAGAATTCAAGGCTGCAGTCTTCTGCTATTTGCCTAGTCAAACCTTGGACGATTTTGCTTTTGGATGGACAAAAACAATACAACTCTAAAAGGTGAGTTATTTTGTGAAATTAGTCTTCCTTTAATAGAGTTATTTTTGGCCGAAAATCCTCCTAAAAAGACATGTAGGATTCTCCTTCTAAAGGTAGAATCCTACTCCAACTCTATTAGATGATTTTTCTCCCAAGTCACTTTTTACCCAAGTCTTGTCCAGATTTTTACTAGGTATAGCAAGGACCACAAAAATAATAAGAGGCTACCAATTATAGTATTAATTCGAAATTAGCATGAATTAGTTATTACTATAATTAATTACAATTTATTCCACTAAAAAACTACAATTGAGCTCCTCAATACGAATTTTGAAAATTAAAAAACACTTATTTTAACTCCCAATATTAAGATCTCAAATACTAATTAATTTAATTTAGTCAACTAATTAAATCCTTTACAATTCCGCTTAAAACATTTCATGTGACAGATACAAAATTCACCGGCCGAGTTTTCATATGAAAACTTATAAGCTTACATAAATGGATATCATCAAACTTAAAAATCGAGTCATTGATTCTATCAACTAATTATTATTCAAAAATATTATTTGTTATTATCCAATCTATTAGGCATACACTAATTCTAAATAGAGTCATACCTTTTGATAAATCAAAATAATAAACAAACTACATTGATCATAATAATCATATCAAGATTAGGAGTATAAGCTCATTTAATGAACTAGAGAAAATATTTTCTATATTCAATACAAAAAACATCTTTTCTCTACTTGGTCCGTTCAATATACACTGAGTATACTAGCACAAGAAGTTGGAGTAAAAATACTCTCATAATCAAGACAAATTATACTACAATTTTGTGCTACTTTGCTGGTTTTGGACAAATTTTTTATCAACAAATGTTTTCAATTTTGTACTTTTGAGTACTTTGATTAAGAACATTATATTATATGACTCTACGCACTAGTTAGTATTCAAACCGAATAAATCGAAGCTACCAAATCGAATAAACCGAAAGGAGAAAAATCAAATCATACCAAATTTAGTTAGATACGGTATTAGAATAGCATTTTAATAAACCGAATACCGAACCGCTAATTAAATACCATACTGTATCGACCGATGAGCGTGTATATATATATATATATATATATATATATATATATAAAGCACGAAGGCCCTTAACGAAATATCGTTCGCCTTTTTTACGCTTTAAAAATAGATTGTACATTGGACAAAATAATAATTTAATTATTTTTCTAATATTTAGGAATGTCAAATCAACTAAAAGGTTGATTATTGATTTTTTTTCTTATTTGAAATACTATATTGGGAATCCTATAATTTGAAGATTTAACAAAATTTACCTTATAAAATCATTCCACGTTTGAACTATTTTATTGAACTTTAGATCACTAACGTAATAGTAAAACTAGAGCACTTCTATGTGTTGTAGTAGATAATAAAATATTTATTTTATTCAGCTGAGTTTTTAATGATGGTTCACAGTAAAACCAAACACTTCGGTACAATATTAGAATACAGTATTAAACTTTTTGGTTAATCTATTCTTTCGTAAATATTTATCTTACTTATTTGAAACTAGAATCTATAGCTCATTACTTATTTTTTGTCGAATTATCTCACAATTGCTTGAACAACTTAATAATGAATAGTAACAGAAAATTTTTAAATGATTAAATAAATATGATTTTTAAGTATTAGACAAAAGATCTAGAAGAAGTTTCTATGGAGACGTTTGATTTATTTATCAAAATACATTTGTTTTGCATGCCTTTTTTAGTATTTGTGTATTGATCAAGACAACCTTTTTGTTAGCGTCGTTAAATTGACTTAGAATTTTGGGTAACAAATTGAAGCAGCGAAACAAACTTTTGATAAGTAATTAGTCATCAACATTTGGGATGCAAATTACTTGAGAGTTATCAAGTAGAAATATAGTATAACACTTTTACAACTGAAAAATGTAGTCGTGAATGAAAGGACAAACATATAAACTGATCGAACCAATTAACAAATGATTTTACATAATATCTACCATGGTTAGGGGTATTCATAGTTCAGTTTGGATCGATTTTTTCCTAAAAAGAAACCAAACCAAGTATGTCAATTTTTCAAATACTAAAACCAAACCAATTAAGTCTATTTTTTCTCGATTCGGTTGATGTCGGGTTTTGTCGGTTTCTCGGATTTTCCAGTTATTTATTGATTTTTTTTCTTAAATATAAGACATACACTAACAAACACATGTTTCGGAGATCACATTTTCAACGTAACACTACCAAATCAATTGCCCTTAGAGAATTCTATTATTTACCAAGATATACTGATGATAATTGAATCAAATAGTGATAAATAATTTAAGGACTCAATTAAAAATATATTATTTTTAATACGAAATGGATTCTTACACTTAACAAAAGAAAACTACCAAACAAACTAAAATGTAAACTATACTAAAAGTGCAAACTATTAATATTTATTATTAATTTTTCGAAACTTTGTATAAAAATATACATATATATATGTATATATATATATATATATATATATATATATATATATATATATATATATATATATATATGTGTGTGTGTGTAATAATAAATTTGAAATAGCTACTCCTATAGTCGGTTTGGTTGTTTTTTTTTTTGATTTTTTCTGATTAAAACCAAAATCAAATCAAATTTGATCGATTTTTTAAAATTCAAAACCAAAACCAAACTAAAGCAATAAGTATCGATTTTTTGGTCGGTTTGATTTGGTTTTAGGTTTGGTTCGACTTTTCAGATTTTTATGAACACCCTTAGTTCTATATGTATCATGATTTATGAGCTACCGTTTTAAACAGTCTTTTTAGTTTCTTCCTTCCCTAAAATAGAAAGGTTACGAAAGATGTCTTTAATTAGAACTAGTATTTTCAAGTTTATTTCTAAAAAAATATATAAGTCATACATGGACTAAAATACTATTGCGAGATGTGAATACAACTCTATTATGTCTTCTAAAACAAATCAAAATTCATACGTCAAAATTATAATAAAAATTAGAAGATTTAAACCACACAAAGTTTCCTCTTTTATTGAGTTTGATAAAAATGATCAACATTTAGCAGTTTTATAAAGTTTTATTTTTTTAAGATTTTATTTTATAAATTTAAGCACAGTATTTAATATAATATTTATGTCAATTTTACATTAAATGCTTATTAACCTATAACACGCGCAACACGCGTACCTGTATAGTCAGATATAGCTTGCCACTTTTGGTCTTTTCATATCTGCTATTATATGACTTGATCAAAGTACTTTATTCCTTTAATGTTCGCATACTCTGTTTTCCCGTCTTTCTCTTCATCTTTGCTTGGTAAGTATTCCAACAACATATGCAGTACCGTTCTAAGTTTTTTGACCTATATATTATAAAAAAAATTCATTTAACTTACATAAAAAATTATTTATATTTGATAGTTAAAAAATATAAAATTTATATATAACATATATATATATATATAATTTATATTTTTCAGTTATTAATTTAAAAGCGGCAATACAATGTTATTTTCCTTATACCAACATTAGATTAGTTGCGCCACACGACATTGCAGGGAAGAATACACAAAAAGAAAGAACTTAAAACAAAAATTGATAATCTTTTTTTATGCAAAATGTATTAGACCTTTTTTCTCCAATGTTTTTAATTTATCTTTACATTTTTAACAAGGAGTGGGAATCCGACTGGATACCAAGCGTTTCAAATTGTTATCTCTTGACCACCCAAGCTATCTTTCAAGTAAAGGGGCAGTTCGATGTCTAAAACATCTTGTATTTATATAAGATTTAGGGAAAATTTGCATTTTTAGAAGTGTGATGCAACCAATTTATGATAATACAAGTATTAGTGATTGTTTTTACTGTTTAAATTTGAGATTAACTTTCCGCCAACAACACCCACTGTTTGAAGGGAAAGGGGCTAGGGTGGGAATTGTTGCATGAACAATGAGAATCAAAAATGGAAACATGCCCACCATTTTCATCTAATCCCATGACTTGATTGAGTAGCTTCTATGGTAATATCACCAAAGAAGAAACACAAAGTAAATATAAATAGAATTTAAATTCGATGTAGTACTGGTAGGGTAAAATATATTTACATAATAAAATCATTGATTGAAAACTTAGGATACATCATAAATGTCCTGCTATATAATATATGAACTTACACAAATAATATAAAAATATTCGTGCACTGTACATACAACTTAAATCCGAATAGAAAAAAACCAAACAACTTAGAGAAAAATATATTTTAATTGGCATTTGAAAAAGGAAGTTTTACCTACGGATCCGACAATCTCATGATTTCTCACAAAATATTCAAACCAGCAATGGATTGTCTCCTTCAAAAAGAAAAAAAAAAAAAGAAAGCTAGTATTACAAGTTGAAGCAATATTAGACATCTCAAAAGAAAACCATCAAAGGGGCAGGCATCATATGCTGAATTCCATGCAACCATAATGGCAATTTCAATCAGTGGTCTTAAAAGTCTTGTATTATTCATCATAACTCTCTATGTGTGTGGTGTGGGTGTTAGACATCAAATATATTTTGGTGGGGTCTTCACTTTATTTCCTTTTTTCTTGTTCCCTTCTCTTTGTTTCTTTCCGTTTGAGATTATTTGACACTCTGAATGCATTCTTTCTTGTTGGCTGGTGCGACTTAACATTCCTTCAACTACTTCAGTCAATCACATTAATTTGCATTTTGCACAACCCTAAATCTTCAATAGAACAAAAAAAAGGAAATCAACTAATAATGAAACAACAACAACAATCACATTCGGTAAAATTTAACTAGTGAGGTTTGGGAAGGATAATCTGTATGTAGATCTTACCCTTACTCCGAAAGAGTAGAGAGATTATTTTTGAAAGACCCTCGGTTCAAAAATATACGAAGACACAAAAATCAACTAATAATGAAAGAATGAGGAAAAGAAAAAAAACTAATAATGAAAGAAGCAAAAAATTACGTTTACTCCTCCTTGCTTTTCTTTCTTTCCCTTTGACTCTCATGAGCAGAAGAATCACAATATATACCTCCTCTCAATGATTCTTAATCATAGAATACTTGATTGCCATTGAGTTGTAACTCAAATTACCATCATAATTAGTTGTGATTGTTCAATAACTTTCAGCTATTTGTCATTTTTCTCTGACTTTTAGTTTATTTTTATTGTAATAGATTTATACAATAACATACTCATTGTGATTTCACCGTTAGGGTCTGGGGATGTAATAGACTTGTAAACTTCTACAAAATGCTTTTCTTTTACTACAACCAAACTTGGGGCTTTAATTTACTTTTCTTTGAAATTCGTAGTCTATTATTTCCAAACTATTAAATTATATAATCCACTCTCAAATCTATAAATTCAATCTAT
Source organism: Nicotiana benthamiana (assembly GCA_034376525.1). Classification (NCBI taxonomy): domain Eukaryota; kingdom Viridiplantae; phylum Streptophyta; class Magnoliopsida; order Solanales; family Solanaceae; genus Nicotiana; species Nicotiana benthamiana. The sequence goes on along the minus strand of CM067336.1, from coordinate 32,839,921 downwards.
AAGAGGTTCCTCGTCATGACAAATCCAATGTGTGATAAGATTATTTTCCCAAATCTTGTAATGCGTCTTTGAATCTACCCAGCTTTTCTTGAAAAATTCACTTATAATTATTAGTTGGGAAATATAAATATTTAGCCGTTCCTAAAAATAATAGTCAATAAAAAATAATTTTTTTGCTTGTACGTATATTACATACAAATAATATGCATATTTTATATTCTTTTTGATTAACGAATTCAATTAATTTCGAACAACTGATTAATTTTTGCAGTCTGCCCTTTTTTGTTCTTTAGGCCCACTAGATCCACCTTAGAGAGTTCACTTACCTCATTGTCACAAAGAGCCCTTAATAATTGGGCCGAACCTATTGCATTGGATCTCATGTTGGGCTTTTCCCTTTTACTTTCTCTTTAGAAAACTTGACATCCTAAAATAACACATAATAGAAAATTGGCAATTTTTTAGCTATATTAAGTTTGATAAAGATAGTCCCAAACAATTAACATTATATATATAGCCAAATTTTAAGAAAAACTATTCTTTTTTATATTCTTTTTCAAAAAAAATTATACGCTTATTTTGGCTTCCCTCTCTCTTTCTCTACTTGCATTTCTTCTTCTATCTCTTCTCTTGCTATCATAATTAAGCAAAAAATATTGTAAATAATGTAAAAAATCATTGGAATAAAAATATAAGGTTGATCTCACATCAGAGATATCAGAAACAAAAACTAAGAGGAAAATATATTTCAACTTTCTCTCTCTCTCTCTCTCTCTCTCTCTCTCTCTCTCTCTCTCTCTCTCTCTCTCTCTCTCTCTCTCTCTCTCTCTCTCTCTCTCTCTCTCGGTTAGATTGAATGAGTGAGTGATTGACATTGGTTGAAAATACCTAAACAAACCTACATACAAAATTTGAGCAAGATTAGCAAAAACTAAGAGAGAAAAACATATATTTCAATTTTATTTTTCTTCTCTCTTCCTTTTTTGGTTAGATTAAATGAGTGGATGTGATTGAAATTGATTGAAAAATACCTAAATGAGGCTATATATAAAATTTGAGAAAGATTAGAAGTAATTTAGACTAGTTTCAGGTAAAATAATTAGACCTAAAAATCCAACTACAACATATGTATATCACGTTATATGTCACTTATATCACACACAAATTTTAAAGACGTCTGTGTATATCACTTTTTCTATTGTGTATACAAAACAATTTATTTTATGAACGCTCATCTATATCATATTGTATATCGTATATATAATACAAATTTTCATGGATATACATAGATACATATAATATACATGAGATATTACTGATATACATAGAGATATATAGGAGTTACAATATAGGATACACATGTGGAGTCGTCTTGCATTTGAGATTTTAATTTGAAATATATTACACAAAGAAGGAACATACCATTTTAATTTTTTCTGATATATACATTATTATTATGTTATATACTATGATATACAAATTAGTTTGTGGGACTATAATGGGTTGTTGTTGTTGTTGTTGTTATTGTTGTTGTTGTTGTTGTTGTATGATATACAAATCATATAAATACTAATTATTGGTCAAAAAAGAAAATAAATTTTGATATAAAATGTTTAAGCAAGTTCTAATATATAAAAAAAAATATAATTGTGGGAGTAAATAATATTTTGATATATAAAAAAATTAATTTTTGATATACAAAAAAAAGAAAAATAAACTTATGATATCGATTTTGGTATACACATGTCCGATGTGCTATACACTGTGATATACAAATAATACAATACTTTTATTATGATATATATTGATATAAAGGTTCTATATTATATAATTTTATATTATTAATATACAAAGAATAATATTATTTATATATAAAGAATGAAAATAAAATTTTAATATACATGTTGATATAGACAAAGAAGAAGAAAAGATTGTGATATATATATATATATATATATATATTATTGTGATATACATTTATTGGCTATTTGATATCAATATCTATAACTAGAGCTATTTTCTGTCAATTATATGAGTATGTAATTATACCACGTCAAAACCCCTTTTTTTTATTCATGCTTTCTTTTCTAATATTTTTCTATTACAAAGGAACAGTGAGAATTTAATCGTGCCCTTGAACTCTCATTGGTACCACTAGATTATAAGTATATGTAGTTTTTATTTTTGTTTCATTCTTTTACATATTTAAATTTTAAGAAACCAAGAGCTTCTTAATTTAACGTTTTTTGGCAATTAAAACTTTTATATATCAGAAAAATATTTACAAGTAATTCAAAAAAACCTTTACATACAATTCCTATGTTTTCTATCATCCCCCCCCCCCCCCCCCCAAACACTTTACTGTTTCTTTGCTAATGCCTATCTATCACATTAAGTACCGGTCTAATTTACTTAATGCTTTTTTCACATATTTGTTGCTGCGACAGTGCACTTCGTGTATAATCAGCTTGCCATTTATCTCTCATCTCTCGATTTATCTTGAAAGTTCTGTTACTCTCTTGCCGCACATAGTAAACATATGTTGCTAGTATCATTTTGTATAGCTCTGTTTGTGCAATTTTCCTCATTGTCCATTCTTTTACCCATGTTAGCTCTTCTGTCCATTCATATATTGGTCTATTTATGCCTTGCCAGCTAGCAGATTCTCATACAACTTTGTTGCATATGGACACCCAAAGAATATGTGTTGGATAGTTTCATTTGCTTGTTTGCACACATATTTTTGGTCCACTTGTATTCCCCATTTTTGCAACTTGTCTTTTGTGTATAGCTTACCATGTGCTACCAATGTTAGCATGAAGATCACCTAGGGCAACCTGCATTGTTACATACCATTCTCCTCTAGCTCACTTTACTAAAGTTTCCTCACAGACTATTGTATATTTGTTTAATAGAATATATGCTCATTCTTCTAATATCTTCATGGTTATATCATGCATCCTCAAAACTCTCCTTTGCTTTCATAATCTTCATAATAATCTACGATGTTTGCTTCAATTGAACTTCCCATATATTCCTGCCTTTGATATAGTAACTGTGCATCCTTGTATCTAAAACTTGCTCTTTTCTATGCATAGGTTTCAATATTGCTTACATATAGTTGCTTTATTTCACAGGCAGATGCTCATAATATTAAAACCTCCTAGTAATTTGGGTAGGCAGACTATCTCCCATGCTAGTAGTGCTTTCTTTTGAGACACTACTACTCTCTTGTCCACAAACAACTTCTGCAGATTGCCTCTATTAGCTTAGTAATTTTCTTTGGTAACACAAAGATTTGTGCCCAGTACGTTTGGATAGAAAACATCACACTTTTGATGAGTTGAATCCTTCCACCATATGATAAGAACTTAGTTGTTCATGAGGTTATTCTGTCCACTAGCTTGTCAATTAAAGGTTGGCATTGTACTATAGATACTCTCTTAGAACTCAAGGGAACTCCCAGGTAGCTCACCTTTTTTAATGCCCAAAAACTCAAATATTTCTACTTGTGCATCATGCGGTACCCCTCCAAACAAGATAGAGCTTTTATTCTTGTTGATCATCAGTCATGATGCCTTCGAAAATTTCATGAAGAAATTGTAAAGTAGCTTAACTGATCCAATGTCAAACCTGCAAAATAGTAAAAGGTCATCTGCAAACCCAAGCTGCAAAATTTGCAGCTTTGCACACTTGGGATGGTAATTGAAATCTGCGATCTGATTCAAAGACTTCGGGCTTCTTGTCAAATACTTCATTGTCAAAACAAAGAGGAATGTGGATAATGGACTCCCCCCATCTCAGTCCCTTCCTAGCTTCAAATGGTTGTGTTAATGATCCATTCACCAAGATTGTATCGGTAACACTTTGCACACATGTCATAATCCATTTAACAAATTATATTAGGAAAGCCAATGCATTCAGAATTTGTTCCATAAAAGGCCACTCAATTGAATCGTATGCTTTCTGCATATCCAGTCTCATCATACACCTTGGTAACACCCCTTTCCTTCCATATCCCTTGATTGTAATCACTCTTCTAGGGACAAAGGCAGATTATGTCTTATTGATGAATACATTCATAACTTTTTGTAATCTCTTAGTTAGTACCTTAGAGATCACTGGTTGATATGTGACATTGAGGCTAAAGTTATTTTTTGGGCCTAGTAGAAATATTAGGTGCTTTGGGCTGGGCTAGACTCTGGAGCAAGTAATGAAAGGGATGATCAGAGTAGGACATAGATATTTACTGTTTATAAAAGAAAAAATGCTACTGTATAGTTGCTCTCTCTCTCTCTCTATTTAATTTCGACAACGAGCTAAAAGTGATCTTTTCCCTTTATAAAATATAGATGTTTTGTTTTGAACTAAAGCGTAGTAATTATGTTTGTTGTTAAAAATGTGTATAATCATAAACCTTCTCATTTGATAAAAACTTCAAATGATATGTTACTATTTCTTTCATAAATTTAATATCGTGGAACTTCATAAATGACTATTGTTTGGAGGCTTATTGATGGGTATAGCTATAATTTAACTAATTATATTTTGTAGCTACTAATTCTTGCCATGGGATGTATGTCGTTGTATTTAATTCGGTTGTATATTCTGTATTCAATTCCGATGTCTACGTTCTTATATATTTTATACTGTATTAAATTAAATTGTATTCAAATAACAACAAATCAAGAAATAGGGTGTACACCACTCTATTCAATTCAGTCGTATATACTATTTTTAATTTGGCTATATTCATTCTTAACTATGTTATATTGTATTCAATTCAATTATATTCATTCTTAACTATTTTAAATTGCATTCATTACATTGTATTCAAACAACACAAAATCACAAAAATAGTAATATTCGATTGTATTCAATTTGTTGTATTTATCCGTAGTTGTTTTTACACTATATGTCATTCACTGTGTTGAATTCGGTTGTATTCAAATAAAATTCAACAACTACGAGTATCTACAACAAAAATGACATTCAAATACATAAATAAAAGTGAAAATATAAAAATAATAAATTATTTTTGCATTGAAAAATACAGAATACACTCAAATTTGAGTGTATTTCTACAAAATACAATGTAAATAGGACTCAATAGTAGGGGTGTTCAAAACCAATCCGAAACCGAAAACCGAATCGAACCGAAGCTTAATGGCTTAATGGTTACGGCTTAACGGACGGAGAACGGATTGAATATTTTTATTAACGGCTTATAGGTTTGGGGGCGGATTATTCAATTTTCTTAACGGATAATCCGTTAACCCGTTAAGAATATATATATATAATTTATTTTTACTTACATAATTATATATATTAAATATAAAAACGAAAAACCTTAAAAATGAATAAGTATAAGTGTATAATAAAAATAAATTAATTTATGACTATGGGTTAGAAAATTAAAGTGGATGATCAGGTTATGCAGGCAAAAGTGTATGTTGATGAACTGTTCTTGGAAAATTGGATTTTGCGCTTAATTCAATCTCACAATTAAATTCTGTTATCTACATAAAAGTCAGTGAATGATAATTAGTGATAACCATATTTTGATTAGCAAATGGCCGATGACACTCTATAAGTACATACATACTGTAGTGATGAAACAAAGATCTCTTTATTTCGTGCTACAATATACCCATCGGCAACACCAGCATATAAAAGTTTTATAATTTTGGCGATCAAGAACCTATATGTATTAAATATGTTTGAAGGAAACAGCTTGTTATAACATCCTTTGTCACATGACACGTTCTATTTTGGGATATTGAAGGGTGCAGATAAGACACTTTATGGACCGGATAATGTAATAGAAGCAGATGAGATCATCATTGTAAGTTTCATTTGAGCCCTTATGTATTAAACCGATAAACCGCCCGGTAACCGCCCGATAAGAGCTAACCCGATACCAATCCGCCCGATATCTTATCGGGTGGCTAACGGATGAATACATTTAAAAGCCGATAACCGTTAAGCCAAACCGTTAAGAGTAAAAAGCCGCCCAATCCGCCCGATGAACACCCCTACTCAATAGCAAAATAAAAAATAAATAAATATCATCGAAGATGGCGTCTTTTGACCAAGAAAATCACCAACCCCCGTAGTCTCCACACATCACCGCCCTTCGACGTCTCCGCAAATCACAACCGTCGAACGAGACCCATCACCACTCACTACCATATTTGAAATCACGAAGTCCCCAACCGGCGCCTGGATCACACCTTGCTGATCTTGATCTGACATAAGATCTGGATATAACGCTGGATATAAGAGTTCGTTCAAGTGTAGCACATCTAGTGGGCTGATTTACACTTATCAAAACTATTAAATATTTGAAGAATATCATCAGCCATAGTTGTAGGCATGCGAAATTTATTAAATTTTAATTCAGTAAAATAATTTGAACTATATTTTAAATATATTATTCCAAATAAATAGTAATTACTTAAGTCCAATATGCAAATGATGATCCCGCTTTATTAGGCTCAATATGTCCTCCTCTTGGAGGCCTAGTTTGGTGCATGCGTCAAATGACTTGGCACGCCAAGTCAAACAAAAAAGCTAATAGGATTATGCCACGTGTCACAATGATAAGGCACGCCAAATGAAGTTAAAAGGCTAATGGAACCGTGCCCATATGTACAAATGACATGTTCTGGCCAATCAAATGCGGCCTTATCACTCTTCAATCTCATTGGTAGGAAAGAGTTTATTCTCATCACAGCTCTTTTCTCCCACAACTATAAATAAGAGTCTTCATAACTCACAAAAAGGACCCGAAATTATAACAAAAAGCAAGAGAGAGATCATGGATCAAACGTTGCAAATTCCTCCACAAGTTTCAAGCCTCAAGCAATCAAGTTGGAGTTCAAGAAATCAAGTTCAAGCTCAAGAATGAAGAACAAATCAAGGTTCAATAAGTACGATTTCAAATCAAAGTTAATGCTAGTTGATTTCAAGATCATCATTCGTACAACTATATATTCAAGATCAAGCTCAAAGACCCTTGAATTTATTTTCTATTGGAAAGAAGAATTAGCGGATTTCTAAAGATTGTACACTCAAATTATTTGAAATAAAATATTATGATTGTTGCAATAGTTTTCCGTCTTGATTACATTTTCTTGACATAATTTATTGTCTACAATAGTATCAGCATGACCAAGTATTTTAGTAATATGACTGTCACATTTCCTTTGTACACACCTATCCCAAAGTATAGTATATAAGGAAAATTTTCTAATTTGAGGGACATTATTCGAAATAGAATTATTTATTTAATTTTTATTCAGAGTTGCTACTTGGGATAGGTTTGACTTTTAGTGTCTCAAGTCACCGGTTTAATTTGAATCCCAAATCGAGAAAATTTTCGAGTTTCCAAATGAAGTCTGCGAACCAGAAATTAAGTAAGGAATTTTGTTAACCCGAGGGAAGGTATTAGGCACCCTCGGATTCCGTGGTTCTAGCACGGTTGCTTAAACTATCATGATTGGCTAATTATCTAATTTTAAAACAGGTTCATCCTCTAGTGCAATTTTAAATTATTTATCGCTTTTCATTTGTTTTTAAGGAGAATTTAACGTCGTTTAGAACGTGTTTTTGGATCACGTCACATAAAATTCACCCGGATCTAAAACACGTTTTATTCAACGTTTAGGATTTGGATTTGGGTCACATGAAATGCACACCCGAGTTTAAGAAGATAAAGTTATTAAATAACGCGCCTAAAGCAACTAACGTATTGATAACTTTGTAGGAGGCCATGAAAATTCGCTAAATGGCCACCCCAATTCTAAATATTTTAATGGATATAATTAATAAGGGCCATGCAATCTATGAATTTTGTTTGGCGAGACGCATCTCAATTTATTTTTAGGGGCATCCTTAAAATGAACTAATATTATCTATTAAGGATTGTCTCTAAAAAGCTTAATTAATTAGAACTATGAATTAACTACTATTAAAAGTATTCAAGAAAACTTGGGCCTCAAGATCAGGTCCAAACTCAAACAAGAGGATCTTCATTATTGAAGACCCCTTAATTCAAGTTTACTACTTAACTTGAAAGGCCCAAAACCTATATTACAAATCTAAACTCCTAGCCTTAATTAAAGCTCTCAGCACGTTGGGCTTCGAAATTGGCCCGAAAAGAAGGAGAATTCATTCAACCTTACAAAAGGATGCCCAATGTTGGGCCTCAGCCGTAAAACTGTTCAAAATTTTGGGCCTTTAGGAACCAACCTGTTGCACTTCACATGGCAGCCTGTTATTTACCCTTCTTTGGTCCAAAGACGAACCCAAACCCACATGCTGGACTACAATTGGATTTCAAAATATATTTCGAAACTAAGCTTAACAATTTTTGTAACAAATGAACTATTTAGATTCATTAAATCAAATAACTGCTAATGTTAAATTCAAATGCCCTATTTAGATCATGTTTAAGCTAGTGAATTGCTACAAGCATCTATGGAATTCAACGACTTGACTAAAGTGATTGACATTTACATTGAAGCAGAATCATTCAACTAATTATGGTAAAAGTTTTGAAAATGAAACTACAGTATGCTAAAACTAATTCAACTAAACAAAACACTCACATAATTCTAAAAATAGTCCAAAGTCCCATTATTACACGTGAAGTAGTGTCCAAACAAACACACAACTACGCTAGCCATCACAATTAAAGCAGAGACAGTAGGGAATTCATGGGGAAACAAATAGCAGTTGCCTTCAAGCTCGAGAATACATCTGATTCAATCCTCATACATCACTTAAGACCAAATGAATACCTGGAATTTGAATAGAAATAAGGAAATGGAAGGTTAACTAGGCAGCAACAAACAGTCAGCAACAGTTTCAGGTTAATTTCGAACCAAGAAATGATACCAAGCATCCCTGTAATTAGTTCAGATGAACAAAACCAGTAAACACCCAAAAGAAACTCGAATGAACCCTATTAAACTCAAAAATGATTCCAGGAACCTCTGAAACTTCAACTAACAACACACAAGGAAAATTCAAGCCATTTTAAACCTTAGATAAGCTGGAGTTTTAATTCAGAACTTGGAACTCAAGATCACTCTAAGAAAAATTCAATGGAATAGTTATTTTCTAGAGTTTTGGTTGCCTGAAGTTTTCAGTATCTTTTCTGTGTATTTTTATGCTTGGCCTCTCCATTGAACCCCAAAAAACAATGCATTTATGGGCAAGTGACTAGGGAAAACTTCAGGTTTTGTTTTTTCAACCCTTAGTCCTTTTAGTTTTCTATTTTAGCCAATTGGTCCCTCAACTTCTGACTTTTGGACCAACATAAACAACTAAAATCAACAAACACCAACTATCCCTACCAGAAACTTCTGATTTTAGTTGTGCAAATATTCTTTAAACTCAAATACCTAAACTACCTTTGATTCAGTTCAGGAATTACTAGCCTAGGTTAGCTAACCCCAACCTCCTTTAAACTTGGTCAAAATGACTATGGCTAATCATACTGGAAATTATTCAGCTACAACCAAACGACATTTAATAAAAAAAAACCCCTAGGATTGGAATGCAAATTAAAACACTCTGATTTTCAAGCTTGAATTAACTACTAGAAATTAAAATTTAAAGCTACTATTATCATTTATCAGTCAAACAGAAAATTAAGAAACAAAATGCATCAATCATGCATACTCTTATTATCAGTGGGAAATCCACATATACTTCTATTTCTTGATGCATCATATCATGGAAGATGGTAGTCATGGCTCTCGTATAGGTTGCCCCAGCATTCTTTAACCCGAAAGGCATGACCTTGTAACAGTAGGTTACCCAAGGTGTGGTGAAGGCTGTTTTCTCTGCGTCTTCTTCATCCATCAACACCTGGTGATATCCTACGTAATAGTCCCCAAAAGACTGTATCTCATGTTTGGAGCAGTTATCAACAAGGATGTGGATATTGGGCAACGGGAAGTTGTCTTTGGGGCTTGCTTTGTTCAAATCTCTATAGTCCACGCACACTCGGGTTTTCCTATCTTTCTTTGGCACTAGAACTACGTTGGTTAGCCATGTGATGTACTGGACCACTCGGATAACTCATGCTCCCACCTGCTTCGAGATTTCTTCTTTGATTTTATCACTGACATCAGTTTTAAATTTTCTCTATTTTTTCTGGATTGGGGGAACTCAGGATAAGTTGGCAATGTATGCACTACGAGATCAATGCTTAGTCCTGGCATGTCGTCATATGACCAAGCAAACACATCTTTAAACTCAAACAGAAGTTGGATTATGGCATCCCGGTTTTCTCGTCTGTGTGGATGCTTATCTTGGTTTCTCGGATTTCTTCAGAGGTTCCCAAGTTAACCGGCTCAGTATCATTCAAGTTTGTCTTAGGTTTGTTCTCAAATTATTCTAATTCTCGATTTATTTCCCTAAAGGCCTCTTCTTCATCATATTCCGGCTCTTGGTTCATTATTTCGTAATTAGACAACATTTTTGGATCCGAGCATGATGTTCGAAAGCATGTCATGTTATTTAAAGCTGCGTTATTAGAACTGAAAAGAAGAAATGAAAGAGAAAAACAACAAAATCAGAAAGAATAAAGAAAAATGAACGATGAAATATTAATTCCATTTCTTGGAATTTGAAGATAACAGGGTTTACTAAAGAAAACATCCAAGTTATACCCTGGAATAACTTGGGATGCAGAAAAATAGCAGGACAGGTCTACCAGGATCCCGCCTGATCGAAAATGGCGTAGCCTTCCAATTTTGGAGCTTAGCGCTTGGTCCAATGTACAACACCTCAGTAGTGCTTGTGCCCTCTCCTAGCTGAACCATATGGGTTTCATATAACATCTCTCTCATTGCCCCACATATTTCTTCATATTCTTCAGCCGTAAAGGCCTCATTCTCTTCTTCTTCTGGGTACTTTGGCCTTATAAATGTCTCATACAAATGCGACAGTGGTTGAAGTAGAACCCATCCATCATGCTTTCTATCATTTTCCCAGGTTATATCATCTGGCAATGGGTGAACCTGAAGAACTTCTTAGTCGTAGGCAAGATAATTGGCTCAGCTACCCCTTGCAGAGACTTTCCCAGCCCTTTTCCCGGCTTATATCCATGTCATATCATCTCCTTAGCCACCATAATTGATGCAATGGAAAAGGAAGGGCTGGGGGCAGGATTTTCCTTCTTCATACTGGTCTTCCACCATAACTTCAAAGGCTTAATAAAGTATGTGCTCGCTGCCTTTTGTGGCTTCGAGGCAAGGAATGGAGGGATCCCGATATATTGATCGCTCATCCTCCCCGTGGAAAATGATTTCTTGATCCTCGTGTTCAAATTTTACCATCTGATGAAGAGTGGAAGGTATAGTACCTGCTGTGTGGATCTATGGCCTCCCCAGAGATAGTTGTAAGACGTGTCCATGTCCAGCACTTAGAAGTTACCTCAAAGTCCACCGAGCCAATGGTCAGAATCATATCGATTTTTCCAATTGAGTCCATTTCGATACCGTCGAAAGCTCGCACACAGATATTTTTGGGACGAATCCTTCCAATTCCAATTTCCATTTGCTGGAATGTAGATAGTGGGAAAATGTATACCCCAAAACCTCCGTTTATCATGACCCTCTTCATACAGTATCCCTCACATTTGACAGTTAGGTGCAAAGTTTTGTTGTGAGCAGCCCCTTCTGGGGGCAAGTCGTTTTTGCTGAATGAATTTTGATTGATACTAAAGAATTTTTCCACCATTTTTTGTAATTGCTCCACCGAAGTTTCAGCTGTCACATAGGCTTCATTCAAGGTATTCATTAAAACCGTCTGGTGTTCGGGAGACTTCATCAACAATGACAACAATGACACTTGTTCAGGATACTTTCGCAGTTGATCAACCACTTCATAGTCCACCATCTTCATTTTCTGAAAGTAAGCTTCTGCCTCTTTGGGACTTACATGTTTCTTAGATGGGAAACGCTTTCTAGTGGTGTTGTTTACTTCTTCCATATTGGAGTACTTCTAACAGGATGGTTTTCTTGAAGCTCCCTCGAGATCTCTTTACCGTTGTACGTAACCATTGTTTTATGATAACTCCATGGTACTGCAGTAGGGTCCGTCATGGGCCTTTGTGGCGCGCGGCCAATAACCACGGGCTCAGTCGGCCTTGGTAGATTGGTTGGCCTACGTATGACATAGGCTCCTTTGGCCACGTACATTTGGGTTGCCTTCTTCAGTTCAAGCCTCTTTGGAGGGCTCAAAGTCTGTTGCTTTTCTTTACGGCCCCGTGGGACATAGAGAATCCCATCTTTGAGAGGCATTACCTATGTTCCTGTTTCAACTTTCTTTTCTAGTTCTGTCTTAGTTACTTTATTCTTCTTTTCCCCTTTATCTATCTTCGGGGAACTTTTTAGCTTTCTCTCATCACCGGTGGCACGTGTCCTTGCCATCTGTGAGAGAATATAAGATAGAAGTTTAGAATTGTGATATCAAAAATCTCGCATGACAAGGAAATCAAATGAAGTGGAATTTCCCTACTTACATAATCCCCCGTAGATAAGTACTGATGTTTCCATACCGATCCACGAGACTCTAATAAAATGACTTGTGATGCATGACTCTTATGAACCTAGAGCTCAGATACCAACTTGTTACAACCCAAGTTCTCCCTCTGTGAACAGTCGTGACGGTACCTAGTCTCTATGACTAGATAAGCCTAACAACTTGCGAAAAACAAAAACAAGGATATAAAAGCTAAAAAATTATGAGTAATAAAATAGAAAAGTGTAAGATGCCGCATATACAATAACACTCTCAATCAATACTAGCACTCCTAAAACCTGGAATCTCATGAAAATACAATATGTGGAATAACTACACAGTGTTCTAACTCTCGAATATTTAAACCAAAGTAAATATAGTAGAGCTAAAACTAGAAGTGAGAATAGAGAGGGACTCCTCGGTCTCCGGACGTGGCAAATATACCTCGACGTCTCTAAAGATCGCCTCGCCTCACTAAAAATAGCGCTGAGCGGAAGAACCTGGATCTGCACATGAAAAACATATGCATGAAAGGGCATGCGTACCCAGTAAGTTCCAAGCATAACCCCGGTCGAGTAGTGACGAGGAAAGTCAAGAACCTACTGATTATAAATGAAACAAGGTAAAATAGTATAAATTACGAAAAAAGTAATTAAAATTGCTAGTAGTCTATAATGGATAAAATCACAGAAAGAATCTAACTCGGTGCATAGAACTAGCAACAGGGGATCTCCCTAGATACCGTCCCGTGTCCCAAACGTAAATGTCCATATGATTTCCCGGGATATCTTCCTGTAGTTCGAATCATAAATGTGCAATGGAAACTCCCGAAATACCAATCCGTAGTCCCAAAGTAAATACCCAGTACGGGGAATCTACCGGGTGCTGTACCATAGTCCCAATCATAAATGTACAGGGGGATCTATCAAAACACCGATCTGTAGTCCTAACGTAAACAAGCAAGAGGTTCTCCCCGGATATCATTCCGTAGTCCCAAAGTAAACACACAACCATTTCAGAAGAATATACCGTTTTATTCAAGAATTTAAACATGAATTTCTACTCTAATATGCTGCACAAAGTACAAGTAGGCAAATAAAGCAGGAAAGACAATTTAGTCACATAGGCATGTTTTTTCTAATCTAAACAAGAGGCTTCGAGTACAAGTGTTTGCTAAACTACAAGAAAACATGGTATTATCTTAATGAAAATGGGATTTTGACAATTAGAAAGTGTACGCACTCGTCAATTCACGTACACGACACTCATATAACAGTAATACCAAATCCTAATGGGAGTTCCCTCACACAAGGTTAAACAAGTCACTTATCTTGAACCAGCTCAATCAACTCAAAATCACATTCTTGCCACGAGTACCCGACTCTAAATGGCCCGAATCTATTCAACGTAATTGCATAATGTAAATATAACTCCAAATAACTAATTCAACTAATTAATTCGAAGCTAACACGCAAAATTAAGAAAAAATTTCCCAAAAGTTCTAGGGGCCCACATCCTCGAAATCAGATAAAATATGCAAAACTAGAATCCTTACACTCTCATGAGTTCATAAATACCAAATACATCAAAATTGGACCACAAACAACCCCCTCAAATTCCTAAATCAAAGTCTCCAATTTCAAACCCTAAACCTCCAACTTTAACCTTCATTTTCCATATATTTATTGCAAAATCAGTAAAATAATACCATATAAATGAGTTTTGGTTCAAAAAATCTTGCCTTCTCAAAGCTCCCATGAATTCTTTCTCAAAAATCGCCCAAAAAGCTTCAATCCCGGGTGAAAATGGTAAAAGATAGAGCTGAAATCGCGAAGGGACGTTTATATAGGTTCTCTCCCAAGGTTTACGAACCTATAGACCCGCACCTACGGTCCCAGGTGTGCATATGAGGAATTCACTTATTGCATTGGGGCCTCACCTGCGCTTCACATACCTCACTTGCAGTCTCGCAGGTGCGCTCAACCTCTGGCACCTGTACCTTATGGTCCTCTAGCGCATGGCCGCATCTGCGGCTTCTCCCACACTTCTACGATCATGCACCTGCGGTCCCCAATCCATAGGTGCGGTTATGACAGAAGTTTAGCAGCTGAAGTTGCTCCAACAAACTCTCAATTCTTTTGACAATATTCCGAAATCATCCAGAGACCTCCGGGACCTCAACCAATAGTACGAACAAGTCATATACCACTATTCAAACTTGTACCAATATTCGGAACACTCAAAACACCCTCGGATTCAAGCCTAAGGATTCCAAAACTTCCAATTTTCGCTTTCGATCAAAAAATCTATCAAACCTCGTCTGAATAACATGAAATTTTGCACAATATCAAACTTCTGGAATTTCATTCCGACCCCAATATCAAAACTCACTACCGAGCCGGAAACTTTAAAAATTAATCTTTTGGTATTTCAAGCCTAATTAAGCTACGGATCTCCAAAACACAATATGAACATACCTCTAAGACTGAAATCACCCAATAGAGCTAACGAAAACAACAGAATTCTATTCCAAGGCCGTCTCCACATTGCTCTGACTACGTTTTAAAATTCTAAAGCTTAAACTCTCTTTAGGGACTAAGTGTCCTAAAACACTTCGAAACCCAAAATGACTCCTTCCGGCAACTTACAATAGCAGAAATAAACACTAAAAAAGTAGTTAATAGGAGATTGGGACGTAAGTTCTTTAAACAACCGTCCAGGTCGTTACAGAAGCTTATACCCAATATCAAAGCTCATGACACCACCAGTAGATGTACCCTCAACTTCCCTCCTACCTACTGATCCAACAAGCTTAACTGCCATATCAGAATTGGCAAAAGCCTCCATTACTTGTTCCACAAACTCCACTACTGCCAGGGGAGTTACCATTCTATCCACTTCCCTCTCCGGGACCTTATTATATTCCATAGATTCACCATTACACAACCTTTCATACCCCCATGAAAGTTCCACTGTCTTTGCCAACAAGTCCTCTCAACCCCCAGCTGACACCTCCATTGCAGCAGACCCAACTAGGGATGACCCAACAAGAAATATCACTCTTAGAAGAAGAACTCAGGAAAGTCCCGCACAAACCTATTCGAACTCACAAGCATACAAGTCTTGGTACTAAAGGAGTAGTTTCAAAAAAATATTTATCTCAACTGCACGCCAAATCATAAAAAATGCCTCATCAAGCTTCGACCCACTAGCAATCTGGATGTAGGAAAGTTTGCACTAGTGCTAATTCCGACACTGAGTCAGAGGAACCTACCAGTTCCTGATTCCACTTTACTCCATCAACTAGCTGTCGTATGAATTTCGTTATTTGGAACTGTCGTGGTGCACGTTCACCTGAGTTTTGGCGTAATTTTTGCTCCTTACTTGATTATCATCACCCATCTCTTTTGGTCCTCCTGGAAACTCACCTAAGTGATCATACTCACCTTTGTGGTGACTTCAACTTCATTAGTATGGCATCTGTAGGGGCTGAAAGTAATGTGGGAGGCATTGCTATCCTTTAGGGAAAAAATCTCCTTAAAATAGAAGAAGTAGAAATTACCAATCAAAAAGATCACTGCATGGTGGAGGTAAGATCTTTATCCCATCATTTTTTGTTTTCTGCCATCTATGCTAGTTCTTACTTACAAAACCATCAAGCCTTATGGCATTACTTACGTTGACTTTTTGATAATTATAATGGACCATGATTGGTGGGTGGTGATTTCAATAAAGTCACTAGAGCCTCCAAGAAATTTGGAGGTCGCGCAATAAATAATACAAGAATAGATAGCTTCCTTACTTGTCTAATTTATTGTCATCTAGTTGATCTGAGATATAAATGCAGTAGGTTTACTTGCACAAATAATAGACATAACTTCTATTATATTTTAGAAAGATTATACAGATTAGTTGCTAACTATGATTGAATTAACTTGTTCCTAGAAGCCTCTATTAGACATCTTCCTAGGATTCATTCTGACCACTACCCCTTACTACTTACTCTACTCCCACAAAATCGTGTAACTTCTAAGCATGTTCACTTTGAAAGCATCTGGAACTCTCATCCAACTCTCTGGCCTCTCATTTCTAATATCTGGATCAGTAGCCACCATAGCTTGCTTTCCACCATCAAACAATTCCAAGTAGACATTCAAGAGTGGAATATTCGTACTTTTGGCAATCTTTTCAACAAAAAAAAAGACACTACTTGCTAGGATTGGAGGTATACAACGGTCTTGCATCATCCCACGAGACCTTTTCTCCAGGAACTAGAACAAGATCTTATAAAAAAATTTAATTACTTACAAAATTAGAAGAGGAATTCTAGAAATTAAAATCACGTATAAATTGGCTTACTAATAGGGATTCGAACACTTCTTTTTTCACCTTTCAACTCTCTAAATAAGACGGCGAAATAAGAGCATTGCCTTGAAAGACGAAGCGGGAAACTGGAATTTTGATACTAACACCATTAACTCTTCTATTCCGGAGTACTTTACTTCTTTCTTTACCACTAATCATTTATCATCGCTTGCTACATGTTATGCCCCACAGTATTATGTCGATGTTATGCTCTGCGGTAATATATTATGATATTGTTACGTCCTGTAGTATTACACTACGATGATGTTACGCTTCGCGGTATTAGGTTACGACAGTGTTGCACCCAACAGTATTACATTACGATGATGTTATGATTTGCAGTATTAAGTTACGACGATGTTGCACCTTGTAGTATTGTACGTTGAATTTGTTGTAAGGTAATTGGCATCAGTCCAAGTAAAAGATTATTTAGAGATTATAAAGATTATGATATTTCACAAGTGATGAATAAATTTGTATAGGTGAAAGGGGAAGCAAGTCAAAGAAAAATATTTTTTTTCCATCCAAGTTTGGTATATTTGGATAAATATATCCCGAGCTAAAATATTAGGTATTTATGGACTAGTAACATACAAGGTACTATATGTCCATGCTAGAAAGACGTTAAGTTATGTGAAAAGTAAGTAATATTTTAAGTAAATAAAAATAATTTTTAATTTTTCGAATAATTGATTAATCTCATTACTCGATTAACTATTAAGTGGATAAAATTAAATCCCTTTCCCCCAACAAAACGTGGCAGAAGGCCACTATATGAGAACATGACTCATGTTGATTTAAGAGTAGGTGGCTGCCAAGGATTTAAAGGAAATATTAAAACAAGCAAGATTTAATATATGTCGTATTTGCATGATTCATTTGGACAAGAGCATAATGTCTTTGAGTCAAAAATCTTGATAAGAATTAAAATGCAATCCATGAAATTCCTTGTAAATAAAGATAAGCCAAATCTGCCTTTGGAAGGCAAGAACGTTGGCAGAAGCATAATCTCCATTTCAAACAAGCTTTATAGAAATTTTGTTCCAATTTTCAAATTTCCAATTTCGTTCCAAACTTTCAAACTTTCGTTCCTCCCTATCCAAAAATGATTTCATTCCAGCTTCCACTGATTTAGAAGCTTAATCCAATTTTTGGGTTCTATGTTCAATTCACGAAGGTTTTCAATGGAATATTACATAGCGTTTTTCTTGCTCCATGTATATTAAGGTAATTCCTTCTTTCTTTTGGCATGATCCATACGATACGAGCAAAATATATAAATGTACAAATTTCGTGAACAACTCTATTCATAGAAGTGTTAGAAATATCTATGATCTTGAATTCCCATATGTCATAGTATTTTGTCATATGTTCATGGATCTCAAAAAAATATGAGAATTGAAAAGAGGTTATTTTATGGTATTATTCAAAGGCAAAATGGTCTTATGACAATTCCGAAAGATTTTATTAACGTACTTTTCATGCATTGCATTCATGTACATTGACTCTTAATCAGATGGCGTTATACACACACACACACACACACACACACACACACACACACACACACACACACACACATATATATATATGGGATATGAGAAAGGTCATGATTTTATATACGCACCACCTCCTGATTAGCTGCCAGCTGGTATACAATGATGATTTTACCCACATTGGTTGAAATATGACTCAGACAATATTATATATATATATATATATATATATATATATATATATATATATATATATATATATATATATATATATATGTATGTATGTATATATATATATGTATATATATATATATATATGTATATATATATATATATATGTATGTATGTATATATATATGTATGTATGTATATGGGATATGGAAAAGGTTATTGCATTATATACGCACCACCACCTGATAAGATGGTATACGTTGATAATTTTGCCCACAGTGGCCAAGATGATACGGTGGGATACCCTTAGAGACTGATGATGTTATGAAACATGAACCTATGCACGACATGACATTCACACGCATATGCATGATACTATAATTATTTCATGATTTACAAAGTTATTCAGACTTATAGGTTGAGTCATGTACTCCATATTTCTTCCATGTCTATTATGTACTTATTTACGTGCCATACATACTTGGTATATTTTTCGTACTGACATCCCTTTTGCCTGGAGATGTTGCGTTTCATGCTTGCAAGTCCAAATAGACAGGTTGAGAACCCTCTAAATAGGTTAGCAGCTCAACGGAAGATGTTGGTGCGCTCCATTTGCTTCAGAGTTGCGTGTTTGGTTACTATGATTTAGACATGTATTGTTTAGTATGTTGGGAACCTGTCCCGATCTTTATGATATTTATGTACTCTTAGAGACTTGTAGATATATGTCGTGTACGTGAAAGATTGTACGACCTTGTTGTTCTATGTTTGAGTTTGTAAATGATCATGTTGGCCTATTAGGCCTGTATGTCACGTGTATATGATGTAATAAGAGAGACACGTTATGTTGGTACCCGGTTAAGTAAGGTACTAGGTGCCCGTCGTGGCCCATCGGTTTGTGTTGTGACAAAAATGGTATCAGAGCAGTTCTGTCCTAGGGAATCTACAAGTCGTGTTTAGTACAGTCTTGTTTATGGGTGTGTCATGCACCACACTTATATGCATGATGCTACATGGAATTTAGTATTGCCACTTTTTCTTCTTACTCTAGATCGTGTGGCAGAGCTCACTTATAAGAATTCCAACTCCAAGATTTTATTATTCCTAATAAGACGATACCTACATCGGGAAAGAAAGTTGGAAAGAGAGATAGTTGTGGAAGAGCTGAGTGAGAGGAATTGAATTTTTGTATGATGCTTACGATAAGTAAACGTGAGGTCTTTATGGGTGTACTGAAAGGTGTAAGCTTCCTGATAAGAAGCCTTAGGGCAAGAATGTCTATCCATCTTTATGGTGAAAGACAATGAGAGATTAAGAAGATAAATACAAGTTTCAACAAGAAAAAAAAGCAAGATGAAGAAGGATACAAAGCACTCAGTTAATGAATATTATCAGTATTACAGTTCCACCAGAAAAATATAAGCATTAAGAGTTCTATTCAACAGTAACAGGGGTATGTACAATTGGTTATACCTATCTTAGTTATGCCCTAGGGGGGATAACAAGTGTAGTTTAAAAAAAGCACGGAACATTAGGACCCGGCTAGGGTTAAAGTAAACCAAAATGGTGAATAGATTCTTTGTGTTAGTTAACATTTCTGAAGGACATTACAAATGTGCTAGTAAATCTCCTTGTGAGACACCTAGATGATACACTTTACAATGGTGAAGCTAGATATGAGTACTACGAAGACATACACTATAAGCTTCGAATGGATAAATATTACCTTAGTGTGGCTCGCGTACCTAGTAAAGAGAGAATATTAAGCAACCTGAATAGCCATTGGATGGAGCAAAGGGAAGCTAAGAGCAAAAGAATTTCTTGTTCAAGTTTTCAGAATAAAGTGATAGGCATAAATTTTAGCGGAAAATAATAAAAAAAAGAGTTAACGAAGTATTGTGAGTAAGATGTGATACATGAATTACAACGACAGATCAAAAGATGACAATATTACAAAATCTACAGTCAAGTGAAGAAAGAAACGGGAAGTGACTGCCTTAGGAAAACAAAAGAGTATAGGCCATACAATCATGTCCTCATTTCGAGAAATAAGTTCTCAACTCTAGCGTGATTACCAAGAGAAAAAGTTAGACCCTAGATTAATGGAACCAGTATGGATTGGTGGACTAGATAAACTAAGCATGAATTGAGGACTGAGTGACTAATGATAGTCGCCATCATAAAAATTTCAGATTTTATTCCAACAATAATAGAATAGACGACAAAAGAAGATTCGTGAGAAATTCAGAGAATGGTCATTCAGGAAGACGCTTCCCTATAGCAAATAATGTGAGCAAAATTCAGCTTAAGGGACTGTATGTGCAGTTATACTAAGTTTCACCCTCGCAAGTAAGGGAATTTGTCATCCTTGGTACATAAGGATTTCTGCAAGGCGAATAAGGATCATTGATGTCGCAAAACGATGCCAAAGATGAAGAGGTAAAATGCCTATAGATAGATCCTCGTGGCTTCAGCTCTTAGAACACCCCTTATGGAGAGAATATGGAGTGATATGACATTAAGTCGGAATTAAGAGGTTCTAGTGACTATGGAATAGCAAAGGAAGAATGCGACAAGTGAAATAGGAATGAGATGTCATTTATCCAAATCTTACGGATATGCTACGATTCAAGAACATTATGCAAATATGATGTCAAGGAGAGGAACTAAAGATTCCTGCCCAAAATGTTAGTAATAGATAAGGAGCCGGTACGAGACGTAAGTCAAGACAAAGGAAATAATCCAAGAAAGATTACTAGGAATATTGGTAGGAGAATGGGCCAACGAGTAGTTAGTAATTGGTCAGGAAAATCCCAGTTATGGCTAAACAAGAGGTTACAGGCGAGTCATCAGATTGTGTAATATAAGCTTAGTAGAACCCAACATGGAGAATTCAGCCTAAAAAATATCATTATCTTAATTGAGATATATTTGGATAAGTCGGTACCATATGAGTGTTGCGGGGATAAAAGAAAGTGCCACTGAAAAGGAAGTCAAAACATCAATTCAGAAGCAACTCACAAGCTCCAGGGCGTGGAGGTATGTAACTGCGGATAAGTATAGGGAATGAAGGACATCAAGAGGTCCGTTGAGTATATAATGTAATAAGCCCAACTCTTTACAAGAGTCAGAGAGTCCTCCCTAAGTACTACAATGGAAGACTAGCTATGGAAATAAGGGAGAAGGCTTCAACAAACAGTCATGTAACAGCAGTCTCACAACAAAAATTGTATGCCCTCCAAAAGAAAGTGGCACCTACCATGGCTAATGAACTGGGAGAAACATCGAAGGTAATATTCGAGACTATATGAGCTGCATAAAAATTCTGGCATGTAAGGGAACTAGGATGAGTTAACTATGCACACAACAAGGGGCAAAAATACTAGGAAAAGTGATTGCACACATTTAGAGAAAGCTGAGATGGAACAAAAGGAATTATTTGATCAATGATCCCGAGTTGGTGATGTTATGAATGCACTGAAGAGATTGGATTTTTATACATGCAGCAAATATGTTGACAATCATACAGCCGAAAAAGATTCCGATATAAGTTAAAAGAAAGAATTGACCCCTGGTCATAGACAAAGGAATAAATTGTTAGAAGATTATGTCATGGATATTCCATAGAATCCATGGAGGGCTAAAGTAATAATTAATACCATGAGCGCAAATTGGAAGATAACTTAAGCCAGAATAAAGGCCGATTAGAAGAAGATGGAAACTAAAGAGTTACATTAACAAAGTAAATCAGGAATATAATTATTGGACCCAGAAGTTATAGTAATCATGATTGAGAACATAGCAGAAACACTCTTAATAATAGAGGTGCAAGAGAGAGAGCACAACGACTATGTTCTATAACGGCTCTATGATAAAGCCAGTTAGAAGGATACCAGTCTCATAAGAAGTCAGTATGAAACTTACATGGGATTGTGTATGTATCAGAGGTTATAATAGAACTTCAAGTTATGGGCGTAAATTATACCTAGATGGAAGGGCGTTCATGAGAGATATAGAATATACGATGCAAAATTTTAAGGTAAGTAAGGTAAAGGTGAACAAAGTACGAGACACTCAAAGGCAGAATATCATAAATAGTCCATACTTCAGATAGAAGACTATAAGTATGAGGATCCAATAACCAGGAATGATAGCGGCATCATCGGTGGCATTTTCTTCCAGCCTATGGTTTCTAAGTACTAAGAGATCTAGTTAAAAGAATAGAGAAAAGTTGGAGACAATGCGATGGCTCACTTGATGCTCTAAAATAACACAAAGAAATTCAAGCAAGTTGAAGGAAGGTTACGAGTAGTATAAATAGATATGTATATGTCGCAAGCTAAAGTATGGTAAAGCAATAAAGTTTTAGAAAGACAGGAATACAGATAAGATAAGGGCAGTAAGAAGGTGACGAGAATGGATTAGTCCTCAGGATTAGGCCCATGAAAATAGGGAGCTAATGGTTTCTCTATGTTATAGTAACTTCAGTATAGCTTGAATGGACTCAAAGGAGTTATTCTTCATAAGTAGCATGTAGAAGAGATGGAATGCTGCCCTAATAGTAGAATAAGGATCTAATGGTGATAGATAAAGGATGACGTTTAGGCCTTCGAATGCAAAAAAATAAGACGCGAAACTTATAGAGTCGTAACCTTCTAAGACTTTCTATTGAGTAATGATTTGAAAAAAAGGGATTCGTGAATTGTGCGGGATTAAAATACCCACTTAAGAGAATCACCTTGGGATGCTATAGAATACAGTTATTGAAGTACATTATCGCCGTTAAGTGGATCAGAAAAATTACTTCAAAATATTCCTTGATGTAACATAAGCCCGAGTGGAAAAGTATTACGTAAGAAGTTTCAAGTTATCATTAGTATATTGTAGATCAATATCGAGGTGAATCAATAATGGATGGACAAAAGTCACAAAGTATGAGATGAGATTAGGCCGTTATTTTGAAGATGAGCAGTAACGAGGAAGCATTAAAGGACTTAAATTTATACATATGGAATAAGCAACAAGAGTAAGTTGTGATTTAGTAGCAGACCTCAGCAACGATAAAGTAGAGTTATGGAAGTAAATTCATATAGATAGCTAAACGGACCTATGCGATAAGATATAGCAATATTCGTGAATTCAACAAAGTACCGAGAGAAGAACTTCAGTATACTCATAGATGACTAAAGTGACATCTTATCACGCTCACATATGAAGCCTAGAGATTGGGCATGCTTACAAGGTCAAAATCGTGAAGGCTGCATGATGAAAGGTAGCAACAATTACGATATTAGAATCTACAAGTTGTGGTTTGAGAAGGAGGCCTAAGGAGGAATACCCTGAACTTTGGACTTATTCACAGAATAATCGCCTAGATTGCAAGGGAAGTCTAAAGTATTCAGAAGATATAAGTTATGAAAATAATAAATGCATCAGTCAACATTCAAGGATGAATATTCTAAATGGGAGAATAATGTTACGCCCGGCAATATTACGTCGATGTTATATTCAGCAGTAATATATTATGATGATGTTACGTCCTGTAGTATTACACTACGATGATGTTATGCTTCGCAGTATTAGGTTATGATAGTGTTGCACCCAGCAGTATTACATTACGGTGATGTTATGCTTTGCAGTATTAAGTTACGACAAAGAAAGTCAAAGAAAATAATTTTTTTTCGTCCAAGTTTGGTATACTGGGTAAATACGGCCCGAGCTAAAATATCCGGTATTTATGGACTAGTGACATACAAGGTACTACATGTCTATACTAGAAAGGTATAAAAGGTATGTGAAAGGTGAGTAATATTTTAAGTAAGAATAATTCTCAATCTTTAAAATAATTAGTTAATTACCGGATAATGAGATATTACCCGATTAACTAATAGAATAAGATTAAATCCCTTTCCCCCAGCAAAACATGGAAGAAGGCCACTATATGAGAACATGACTCATGTGATTTAAGAGTAGGTGGATGCCAAGGATTTAAAGAAAATATTAAAACAAGCAAGACTTAGTACGTTTCTTGTTTCCATGGTTCATTCGGACAAGAGCAGAATGTCTTTGAATCAAAAATCTGAATAAGAATTAAATGGAATCCATGAATATCCTTGTAAAGAAAGATAAGCAAAATCTGCCTTTGAAAGGCAAGAACGTTGGCAGAAGCATAATCTCCATTTCAAACAAGCTTTAAAGAAATTTTGTTCCAATTTTCAAACTTCCAATTTCGTTCCAAACTTTCAAACTTTCGTTCCTCCCTGTCCAGAAATGATTTCATTCCATCTTCCATGATTTAGAAGCTTAATCCGATTTTTGGATTCTAAGTTCAATTCATGAAGGTTTTCAACGGAATATTATACGAATTTTTTCCTACTCCATGTATGTTAAGGCTATCTCTTCTTTCTTTTGGCATGATCCATACGATACGAGAGAAACATGCAAATGCACAAATTCCATGAATGACTCTGTTCATAGAAGTATTAAAAATTTCTATGTACTTGAATTTCATGTGTCATAATATTTTATTATCTGTTCATGGGTCTCAGAAAAATATTCATGGGTCTCAGAAAAATATGAAAGTTGAAAAGATATTACTTTATGATATTACCCAAAGGCAAAAGAGTCTTATGGCAATTCCGAAGGATTTTATTAACATACTTTTCATGCATTGCATTCATGTATATTGACCCGTGACCAGATGACGTTATATATGCGTATATATCTATGTATATATGTATATGAGATATGAGAAAGGTTATGGCATTATATATGCACCACCACCTGATCAGCTGGTATATGAGGATGATATTGCACACAGTGGCTGAAATAAGACTCGAACGACATTATATATATATATATATATATATATATATATATATATATATATATATATATATATATATATATATATATATATATATATATATATGTGGGATATGGGAAATGTTATGGCGTTATATATGCACCACCACCTGATAAGCTGGTATACGTTGATGATTTTGCTCATAGTGGCTAAGATGATATGATGGGATGCCCTTAGAGGTGATGATGTTATGAAACATGTACCTATGCACGACATGATATTCACATGCATATGCATGATACTATAATTATTTCATGATTTACAAAGTTATTCAGACTTACAGGTTGAGTCATGTACTTCATATTTCTTCCATGGCTGTTATGTACTTATTTACGTTCCTTACATACTCGGTACATTTTTTATACTGATGCTCCTTTTGTCTAGGGACGCAGCATTTCATGCCTGCAGGTCCAGATAGATAGGTCGAGACTCCTCCAAGTAGACTATCAGCTCAACAGAAGATGTTGGTGCGCTCCATTTGCTTCGGAGTTGCGTGTCTGGTTTGTATGATTTAGACGTGTATTGTTTAGTATGTTGGGACTCTGTCTCAATCTTTATGACATTTATGTACTCTTAGAGACTTGTAGACATATGTCGTATATGTGAAAGATTGTACGGCCTTATCGTCCTATGTTTGAGTTTATAAAGGATCGTATTGGACTATTAGGCTCGTATGTCACATGTATATAATGATGTAATAAGAGAGATACGCTATGTTGGTTCCTGATTGAGTAAGGTATTAGATTCCTATCACGACCCATCGATTTGGATCATGACATTACATATCCCTCAAACAGTTTCTGTGTATATCCACTGACAATGGGACCACCCTCATTTAGCCTCTTGACAATGTGGAAATTGTCGAGGCTATTAATTCTTTCAAACCTTTTAATCGCATGGACCTGACGTGCTCCACCCACATTTCTACCAATTCTACTGGCCTGAAGTTAAAGAATCTGTTTTGTAATTTTGTCATGACATTTTTCAACAAAAATGTATTCCTGCAGAAATCAACTCCACCTCCATCTGCCTTATACCAAACAACCAAACTGCCTCTTCTCTCACACAGTGTCGGCCTATTAGCCTTTATAATACTATTTATAAAATTATTACTAATTATTACTAATATTAATTGAATAAAGATATTATTCTCCAAATCGTTGGTCCTACTCAATCTAATTTTCAACAATCCCGTTATGCAACAGATAAAACAATTATTGTCCAAGAAATCCTCACACATTCCATAAATTCAAAGGAAAGCAAGGTCAGGTAGTCATCAAACTTGACCTCGAAAATGCTATAGATAGCATGGGATAGTCCTTTGTCCTCCATGCACTCATGCATTTTCACTTCCCATTACCTCTTATCAATCTTATAATATCTTTTGTCACCACTTTCATCGTGTCAATACTTATCAACGGCTCTCCTACTAGTTTCTTCTCCCTATCTCGGACACTCCGTCAAGGTGACCCCTAATTCCCATACTTATTCCTTCTATGTATGAAAGCTTTCTCTAGAAGTATCAATATAGCGGTGGATAACACTTCATGGGAACCAATACAAATTTTTAGTGAGGTTCAATAATTTCACATCTCTTCTTCGCGGATGACACTATCCTGACTACCAAAATTACTACAACCTCGTGTCACTCAGTTATTGAACACCTCAATCACTTTACTTCCTAATCGGGCCAAAATATTAACTTTAATAAATTCAAAATTTTCTTCTCAAAAAATTGCTCTAACATGGATAAAAACTTTGTTCTCACTTCTTTTAAGATGTCCGAGGGCTCTACATTTGGAAAATACCTAGGCTTTTCCATTTCTACCTCCCGCTCCACCATTAGAGATTAACAATTTTTACTAGACAAGTTTAAGCCACGACTAGTGGGCTGGAAAACAAATTTTTTATCCAAAACAGGTAGAGTCCCCCTCATAAAATCCACTCTCAATGCAATTCCAACCCACGTCATGCAGTTAGTCAAAATTCTTGAATCAATTCTCAATAAGTTAGAACAATATCAAAGAAACATTTTGTGGGGGCTCCGCAACTACTGGCAGGAAACTCCATCTTATTAATTTGAAACAAATTACTGCTCCCAAAGATGACGGAAGTCTAGGAATAGACGTCTAAAGGAAAAGAATCAAGCCCTTCTAGCAAGTACGCTTGCCATTTATTTCAATTACCAAACTCCTACTGGGATTCCCCAGATCCCACTTTGTGGGACTATACTGGGTAGTTGTTGTTGTAAACTCCTACTGGGCCTCAATTTTCATTTCCAAATTTTCAACAACTTGGACTAATATCCCACAGGCTGGCACTATTGCCAAAAAGGATTCTTTGGAAGCCAACTACCTCTTTATGAAGAACTCTACCAATCCCATAGTACTACCTCCTTTTACTGGATTTGGAGGTTCAAACTACCACCAAAAGTTACTTGCACATAACTGGCTCCCTACAGCCTTCTATCTTCGCCATCTTCACTCCTCTGTCTACCCCGTCTGCTATAGTGGCTATGAGACTATTCCACACATCTTCTTCAATTGCCACGCAACACTTGTACTCTAGTCCCAGCTCAATATTAGAGTTTCCTATATTCCTCTTATACACAATCACTCTTAATCTATTCCATGGCTACGACATTTTATTATGGAAACACGTGACGTACCCTCACAAGTGTTTCCCTCGTCAATGCTCATTCCTTTCTGCCTTTGGAATATCTGTAAAATGAGAAACAAAAATATTTGTGAAAACTCTACTGATTATGTCAGCCTAAACTCGATCTTGAATACAACACAAGAATTTTTCTACCTTGGCCAAAAGTGTGGATTCAAACCCAAAAAGTTAAGTTGTATGTTAAATGGAGCCACCAAATTTAAGATTTTTCAAGTTAAACACAGAGGGTGCGACTGGCACTTCAAGTCATCTTTCCAGTTATGGTGGTCTCGTTCGGGACTTTTTAAGCAATTGGAAACTAGGTTTCTCAGATTGCACATTCAAGGCAGATTGCATGCAATTGGAGCTGTTTGCTCTGCTGCAAGGACTAAAGATGACCTAAGCCATTGCCTAATACCTTTGGAAGTTGAAACTGACTCCACAGAGGTAATAACTTTACTAAAAACTGACAATCGTGCTTACTTACATTTGTTAAATGATTGTTGAACCGTCCTCCAACAACTAGGTAATCCCATGATCAAGCATACATATCGAGAGCAAAACATGGTTGCAGATGAAATAGCAAAGCACGTTTTTGATAGATAAACAGATGTCACCACCAACATATACTATAAGGTGCCCTCTTTTGTCTTGGATCTACGACATGAAAATACTCATGGCCCGCACCTTCTTCGACGTGAATGTCCAACCTCAATCGGAGACCTAATGGAACTTACACTACTTTATCGTCCGATGTTATAACCTCCAGCGATGTAAGTCATTAGTTCCTACCTTGGACCCACCTAGATATGCACAAACCCTCATGTATAATGTTACTATAGAATTACCATGAACCAACTCACCTTATGTAATATGTTTTGTTTTACTGAAATATAATCTTTTATTACAAAAAAAAAAAAAACATGTTGATTACTTGGTCATTAGTCCTAGGTAAAAAGTTATCGGCGTTTAGGCCGAACCGATTCAACTTATTATGGTTAAATAATTTTATATATTAAAAACAAGCATTAAAATTTAGACAAATAAGAGAATTTACTCTTACGTTATCTCTGCTATAGTTGGAACCTTATTCCATAATATAAGTTGTTGTTACTTCAAACTCTCAAATGCTAAGCTAGCGGTTGGGCGTATCTATAAATTAAATCTTAAAGAGCTCATTGGGGGAAAAGGATCTCTTATTTACAACATTATAACTATGAGTTTGTGATGATAGGTAACTAAGCATCAGATGTAACATAAGTTAATTGTGGAGGAATATGACACAGGATAATAATAATAGTAATACTGTGCAATAATATTATTTGTAAATATATATACGAGTTGGCTTGAGTAGTTCTAGGTATTGTCCTAAAAAATTATTTCAGCAATGCAACATTTTTTTTCATGATTAAACAAGCTCATCTCTATTTTATAGAATACATGAATCAACAAAATTAAATAATAAATCCAGCAAGTTAAAATAAACCGGGGAAGAAATAATAAGAAGAGATAATCATTTGGTCAATAGTGGGAATAATAATTATAGTAATGCTTAGATAAAGAAGAAAGCAATGATTAGTAAAAAAAACATAAAAAAACCAATTTGTTAGATGTCATATGGATGAACAAGAAAGCTATTTATAGAGGTACTTGTGATCTTCTTAAATAAGTGTTTGATTGCATGAAAATAATTTTCATTTATTTATGGCTTAGCCATTTGGCTATATATCTTCGTGCAAAAGTCCACATGGTATATATTTATAGCCACTTGGCTTAATAGAGCCATTTGTAAAATAATCTTTTAATACATTGACACATATAAAAACTCTTGCCATGTACCAATTATCTAAGAGTATTTGGTCACAAGGTTTCATGCAAGGAGCCACTTGAAAATAGATAAGACACTTGTAAAATTAAAAGGACACATGGCTTTTCAAAATTTTGAAAATACTCCAACGATCCCCATATATTTTCAAAATTTACAGGAGAAGGATAAAGGAATGGAAGAACTGACTTGCTGGATTTGCATGGTCCAAATGTAACAGGTTTGACATCTTCTGGATTATGAAGCAAGCTTAGATCAATAAAATTTAACTCACAGAATTACTGGTGAAGTAATATTTCTATGAACAAATAGTTCTTATTGTAAGTTAGAGATCTTATCAATCACATTTTGACTCCCTTAGTTTTGTTGTTCAACGGGGTTTTGCGCCCAATAGGCCATGCGCGTGCCTGATTATTCATGAAAGATCTAGAGACTAGGCCAAAATCTCATAGGAGCATCCCACTCCACTCCATAAGGTCAATTCGTCATGTGTATACTGCTTTTAAATACACCATCCATAAGGACTATAAATTTCATTCAGAGTTATAAAGCACTATCTTTTAGTGCATCAATGCCAATATCGACTTGTTATTACCCATATGAACCTACTTCATGGGATCTCTAATCACATAATTTGGGTTATCATCTCTATTGACAACATGTCGGTCTTAACCCTATCTCTTTTGAGGTTTGAAGAACTAATTTTTCTTCCCATAGGTTTAGTCAAAGGATCATCCAAATTTATCTCTAACTTCACATAGTCAATAGAAATTATTCTATCTCTCAGCAACTTCTTTGTGACATCATATCTTAATTTTATGTGTCTATTTTTACAATTATAAAATTTATTCTTTACTATAGTTGTTGACGCTCGGTAATCAAAATGTAAGCCACATGAGGCAATACATCCTTTATTAAAGGGATATTAGCCAAGAAGTTTCTTAGTCACTCAGCCTCAGAACCAGCTAACTCCAAAGCTACAAACTCTGATTCCATAGTCGATCTAGCAATAATTATCCGTTTAGCTTATTTTCATGATATTGCACCACCACCAAGGATGAATATATAACCACTAGTGGATTTTATCTCATCTAAATCAGAGATATAATTTGCATTATTGTACCCTTCTAAGATAGAAGGAAATCCATTATATATGATACCATAATTCATGTTTCATCTCAAATATTTCACTAGTCTATTTAATGCAGACCAATGCTCTCTGTTGGGATTATGTGTGTATCAACTCAATCTACACACATCACAGGCTATATCAGGCCTTGTAAAATTCATTAAATGCATCAGACTCCCAATAATCTACGCATATTTAGACTGAGCAACTGGGTCGCTATTATTCTTTTTTAAATGAGAGTTAGCATTAAAAGGAGTGCTCATAGATATGACATTGAAATATTTAAACTTCTTAATAAGTCTCTCAACATAATGTTCTTGTGACAACATTATTCCATCTTCGCTCCTTATAACTTTAACTCCCAATATTGTATTTACTTCACTCGGATCTTTTATATCGAAATTAGCAGACAACAATAATTTAATACTTTGCTCAATATTTAAACTTGTACAAAATATAAGCATGTCATCGGTATACAAACATATTATCAAATAATCATTGTCTATCACTACACATTTATCCACCTCAACTGAAGAAAAATCGTCTCTCAGTAAGACATGTTTAAATTTCTCATACCACTACTTCGGAGCTTGTATAATGCCATAAAGAGATTTAATTAGTTTACAAACCTTATTTTTTTTATCCAGGAATAACACGGCCTTCAAGTTGAACCGTATAAATTTCTTCTTCTAAATCACCATTTGAAAAAATTATTTTGACATTCATTTGATAGAGAAAAAACTTACCAGTTGAAGTTAAGACAACTAAAACTCGAATAGAAAAAATTCTAGCCACTAGTGTAAATGTATCAAAATAATCTATACTTTATTTTTAAGAAAATTCTTTTGCTACTAACCGATTTTTATATTTATTTTATGATCCACCAGGATTAAATTTCTTTTTGAAAATTCATTTACAATCAATAAATTTTGTACCAAGAGGTAAATCCGTTAAATTCAGGTTTT
Organism: Nicotiana benthamiana; assembly: GCA_034376525.1. Classification (NCBI taxonomy): domain Eukaryota; kingdom Viridiplantae; phylum Streptophyta; class Magnoliopsida; order Solanales; family Solanaceae; genus Nicotiana; species Nicotiana benthamiana. The sequence goes on along the minus strand of CM067336.1, from coordinate 32,807,910 downwards.
ATTTTTCAAAATAGAATTGATTTCAAATTTTATTGCCTCTTTCTAATAATTAGCATATTAAGAAGTTATAGCTTCAAAATAATTTGATGGTTCATTATTGACAAGAAAAATTTTAAAATCATTTTCATAAGAAAAATATTCTTCCTAGGCCTTTTGATCCTTCTCAGTTCCTCGTTAAAGGTAATTTCATTAATTATTTCAATGAGTGTGTGAGAAATTTTATGAGACAATGGATAAATATATTGAAAGAGCTTAACATTCTTCGTCTCAATTATACTATTGCAATCAAGCACATCACTTTTTGAAATAATAAATTTATATGCACCACTATGTTCAACGTATCCAATAAGCATGTAATTAGCAGTTTTAGAACCTGTTTTTCTTTTTTTAGGTTCAGGCAAAAGAAATTTAGTAAGACACTACACTTTTAAATATTTCAAGTTAGATTTATAACCCTTCCATAATTCATAAGGAGTTTTGCCAGTTCTTCTACGTAGCATTCTATTTTGTAAGTCACAAATATAAAATATAGCTTCATTCTACAAATATCAGGAGCATTAGAACTAACTAACATAAAGTTCGTCATCTCTTTCAATGATCTATTTTTCCTTTAATCTACTCCTTGACTCAGGTGAATAGGGTAGAGTTACTTCATGAACAATTCTATTTTTTCACAAAAATTATTTAAAGATAAAGTCTCCACCTTTATTAGATGTAATCATCTTGATTTTCTACTAAGTTGATTTTCAACCTTAGTTTTATGCGAAATATAAGTATTAAAATCATCATCTTTATTTCTAAGCAAATACAACTTAGTATATCTAGAAAAATAATCGATAAAAGTCACATAATAACTTTTACTACCTCTAGTCATAGTCTGCTTTAAATCACCTAAATCAGTGCGAATCAACGATATTAATTCATTATCTCTATTTATAGAAAAACAAGTTTTTCTAGTACTTTTAGCTTTAGCACATATTTCACACTTGTCAATATTATTTGAATCTAAACCAGATATGAACCCTAGTGACTGCATTTTCTTTATATACGCGATACTAACATATCATAGTCTAGCATACCATAAAGAAATAGACTCAACCCTGTAAGCAGAAGAATATGCATATTTATTGCTAGTATTCGAAATATTAAGCATGAATAAACCATGGTTACAATATCCATTGCGCAAAAAAATATTATTTTTAGTCAATACGACCTCATTATTTTCAAAGAAAACCTACACTCTAATTTTTCCTAATAACCCCATAAAAATCAAATTGGTTTGGATATAAGGGACATGCTTTACCAGATGTGAGTTTGAGAAGAATTTTTGCTCTCCCAAGAACGTGAGTTGTTCTTGAGTTACCAAGATAAAAAGCTTCTTCTCCTTCCTCAACTTGGGTGTAAGACAAAATTCATTTTTGTTTGTATTAATATGCCTAGTAGCACCAGAGTCTATCACCCAATCTTCAATATTGGCCACATTATTTTTTTGAAAAAATGACCGCAATAACTATGTTATCCGCTTTAGTAAAGTTTAATTTTGACTTAGCGAGATTATCATTTATCTCAACTCTTCTCTTGGATTGATCTTCATTTTTCTTGAAGGTTTTAATTTTAGCATTGGATATGTAATCATTTCTATTCAAATACCTATATTTTGATATCAGTGTCTACTCAAGTTGTGGACACAATAATGTATTTGCAATACCATAGATAGCTGGCAGGACAATTGCAACAGTAACAGTAGAAAAAAACACCAAAATTAGCAGCAGCATAAAAAATTTGCGCAATAGTATTACTTGTCATAGTTTCTTAGATTATAGAAAAATGACAACGAAAAATAACAATAATAATGCAATAATATTATATGTAAGAATACACACGAATTGACTTAAGTCTTACTGGGAACTGTCCTAAGAAACTATTTTAACAATGTGCAATATTTTCCCGGGACTCAACAAGCTCATCTCTATTTATTTACAGGATACAGGAATCAACAAAATTAAATAATAACCCATCAAATTAGTGTGATGACCCAATAGGTCATCATATGATTTAAAATTAAATTTTGTGTTTCGAGGCTTTACACACCTCATTTTATCCCTTCTCAATGGCGTGCACAATTTGGGCATGTTTCTGGAAAGCTTTTTATGTTAAAAGTTGATAAAACTAAGAATTTTTTCCTAAAACTTTATTTATATTGGCTTCGGTCAATATTTTAAGTAAACAAACTCGGATTCATATTTTGACGATTCTAGAAGGTCCGTATCGTGATTTGGGATTTGAGCGTATGCTCGAAATCGAAATCGGAAGTGCCTAGCCCGAGATATCAGACTTTATCGAGAAGTTAAAAGCTTAATAAAATGGAAATGTTTGACCAGTGTTTGACTTTTTGGATAACGGGTCTGTATTTAGGTTTAAGAGCCAGATATAGGTCCAATACCCTATTTATGACTTATATATGAAGTTTGGTGAGAAACATAGTTGGTTTGACGTGATTCAGACGTCCGGTTGAGAAAATAGAAATTTTACAGCGTTCTTGAGAATTTCATTTGATATGGTGCTAAATTTGTAGTTCTAGGTGTTATTTTTGCGATTTAATTCTGCGGTCAAGTTTGTATGATGTCTTAAGACTTGTGTGCATGTTTGGTTTGGAGCCCCGAGGGTTCGGCTGTGTTTCAGATAGGCTACAGAGTGAATTTGGACTTAGAAAGTATTACTGGTTTTCCAGCTCTAGTGTTGGCCTCTGATCTCATTGCGAGATCATAGTTTGCGTCGAGCTACTCATCGCAAATGCAAAAATTAGCTGGTCCAGGAAATCCTCGCAATTGCGAGGAATTTTTCGCATATGCAAAATAAAATTGGGAGGGGCAGTGATCGCAAATGCGACCTTTTAGTCACATTTGCAGAGATTCAAGTTCGTATTTGCGAACTTATCTTCGCAATTGCGAAGTCAACAGAGGTGTGAAGGACCTCGCATTTGCGATGGTCCTTTCGCATTAGCGAAGATCAGATCGCAAATGTGACATCTACAGATGTGTTAAGTGACTTAGATGGGATTTTCCTCCCATTCTTCAAATTTTCAAAACCTAAACACAAGGCGATTTATCAAAGAATGTTTCTTCCACAAATCATAGGTAAGCGATTCTAAACTAGTTTCTTTCAATTTTTCTATAGGTTTCACAAGATTTTAACCTAAAATCTAAGATTTTCATGATAGAATTGGAGATTTTTTGGTAGAAATTAGAGATTTGATAAATTGGGTATTTAGACCTCAAATTGAGAATGGATTCCAAAATAAATCGCATAACCGGGTTAGGGGGTGAATGGGTAATCAGGTTTTGGTCCGAATTTTGGATTTTGACAAAGCTAATCAGGGAGTTGACTTTTTCAATAATGACCTAAATTGAACCTTTTGTTATCGTGGGTGACTCATAGGAATTATTTTGAATCATTTGGTTGGTAATTAACTAGATATTGTTGGTTTAGAGGCTAGTTTGAAAGGCAAAGTTGTGGTTGAGCTTTGAATGGTCATTGGAGCGAGGTTGGTGTTGTGTCTAACCTTGACTTGAGGGAATTAGGAACCCTCAGACTATATATTTTGTGAATTCTATATGATCGGCATATACGCAAGGTGACGAGTGCTTATACACCACCAAATTATCTATTTTTCCTAATTTATCACTTTCACGTAATTGTTTCCTTCCCCGACTTAACTAATACATGCTCTAAATGCTTTTCATGCTTAACTTCTATGTGTTAACTAATATCTTCTCCTGTTAATGATGTTAGCTCTTTTCATAGTTGCATGAATCTCTGCTAGTTGCTTAAATTGACTTGTTTCACCTTCTAATTGTAAATTTCTATATTGGTCTCATTAGTATTACTTGTGTAGATTCTTATATTGTTCAAGGATTTCTTTTGAGTTCAATTCGGTATTTATCGATCGTAAAGAAACCATGCAGTGCACTATTGATTTGGCTGTGTTCAAGTAGTGATTGGTATTGATGTGGTGGGATCGGCTTGTGCACAACAACAGGTGTAATATGGGTGAATTGATAAGGTGGAATAAGGGTGAATTTGCACTGTCATGCACGCCACAATAGGTAGAATAAGGGTAAATTGATATGATGATATAAGGGTGAATTATGATATTGATATTGATATATGGTGGGATCGGGTTGCGCGCCGCAACAAACATATATTATTTACTATTATTGATATTATAATTGTGGAATAAGTGGGGGATCTTTTGTTATCTGGTGGGATTAGATTGCACCCCGCAATAATTTATATGTTTCTATTACTCGAGCTATGTTGGCTTCAGACATTTGTTAGAACTATTAAAGATTGGTGTTCGGGACAGTACTAGTTTGTTCTTGAGGTAGTGGTTATCATTTCTAGTTACCTGTTTAACTCTGTTCAATATCTCTATTATGTTGTCAACATTTTATATAGTGCATACAAGTTATAGAGGTGACCCGCCATAGCTTCGTCACTACTTTGTCGAGGTTAGGCTCGACACTTACCAATACACGCGGTCGGTCGTACTGATACTACACTCTGTATATTGTGTATATTTTGGAGTCAGTCCCAACGGTGGTTATTAGCGCTCTAGGATCGGACGTTGGCAGAGACTTGAGATACGGCTGTTCATCGCCCGCAACTACTGGACTCCCCATCCTCTCTCTCTGTAGCTGTATATTTTAATTCAAACAATTTTGTACTTGTTTAAGACCCTTATATGTATTACATTAGAAGATCGTGCACTTGTGACACTAGGTTCAGGGAATTGTAATAGACATTTGGTAGTTTTAGCTTCCGCATTAATATTTCAGCTCTTCCTTATTGTTATCACTTAAGCTGTTAAAAGGAATAAATTGTTCTAATATTGGATTGCCTAGCAAGTGAAATATTAGGCTCCATCATGGTCTTGATAGTAGGAATTACGGGTCGTGACAAGTTGGTATAAGGTTACATAGGTCTCACGAGTCACGAGCAAACTTAGTAGAGTCTGCAGGATCGGTACAGAGATATTTGTACTTATCTTCCTATGGAGTTAGGAACAGTATCAGTTCTATTCTTCTTTGTCGTGCGATCTTATTCCATCATTGCTATTGAACTCTTATATTCGTTCCCTCGCATATGGAGAGAACGCGTACTGTATCTTCATCTGAGCAGCAGCTAGAGCCCTCAACAACAACTCATACGAGGCAGCGGTCGAGGCCGATGACGTGCCTAAGGCCGAGGCGGAGGCAGAGCTCAGCCCAAAGCTCAAGCAGCAGCACTAGTGGTAGAGCCTTAGGTAGTGTTTGACGAGGAGGTTCTATCCCAAACTGTGCCTGTGGACCAGCTCAGGCCCCGGAAGGGTTCATCGCCACCTTAGTGCTTCAGGATGCTTTAGGCCTTATGGAGAGTGTGGCTTAGACCAGCACATTTCCTGTGGCACCAGCCGTCTATCAGGCTCAGGGAGGAGTCCATACTCCTGCTACTCACACTCCAGAGCGTACGACTCCCTAGTTTCAAACTCCAGCAGCCCAGCCAGTTAGGATAGTTTAGCCAAGTGTTGCGGCACAGACTAGTTATAGATCAACTATGTCCTCTGCGGCTTTATGGAGATTGGATAGGTTTACCAAGTTTTTCCTAGTTCGCTTTAGCGATGCATCTTCAGAGGATCTCCAAGAATATATGGATAGCTGTCATGAGGTGTTATGGAACATGGGGATAGTGGAGACCATTGGGTAGACTTTGTTGCGTTTCATTTTTCGGGTTCCGCCAAGAAATGGTGGAGTGATTATATGTTGACCAAACAAGTTGGTGTTAGTTAATACGCTTAACGCTAGAGGGGGGTGAATAGCGTTATAATAAAATTTAACGTAAACTTGCGGAAATTAAAATTTGCAGGAAATAATTAAGTGCGTTAAATAAACAAAAGGAAAGAACGCACCGATGTATTCTGGTTCACCACAACACGTGGCTAGTCCAGTCCCCGAGAGACTCTCTCGAGATTTTTCACTAACTTGTCAAGCTTACGGGTGCTCAACAAACCTTTACAACTTAAGGACACACGCCTTAACACCTTTGCTCGGAGATACAACACTCCAAGACTTCAACCAAGGAAACACAAGTTCCTTACAACAAGAGAATCACAATTCTCTTACAAGTGTACAAAACACTAAACACTCAAACAAAACACTCCTTAATGAGTAGATATGAGTAAAAGAAGTAAGCTCAAGATCACAACAACTATGGACAAGACTTTGGCTCTCAAAAGCTTTATGAAATGAATATAAAATGATAAATAATAGTATGCAAGCTTATAGCAATAGAATGATCAGTTGTTGTGTGTTGTTGTATTTAAAACACTGAAATGAAGCTGTATTTATAGTTGAAAAACTTGGCATTACCGTTGCCTAATTGCCAATTAAGAGTTGCTGATTTTACTCTGTGACAATCGATTTTCAGGAAGCCACAATCGATTGTTTGCCAATCGTTCCTAAAATCAATCCCAGATTTTACGCTTAACAATCGATTGTCCAAGATCAATAATCGATTATTAGTAACGTTCAAAAAAATCATTTCCAGATTTTACATAAAACAATCGATTATACCAAATCAATAATCGATTATTCAGCAACGTTCAAAAAATCTTTTCCAGATTTTAATATCAACAATCGATTGTACAAAATCAACAATCGATTATTCAGCAACGTTCAAAAGATCTTTTCCAAATTTTAATATCAACAATCAATTGTACAAAATCAACAATCGATTACCTGACGGTATTTGAAAACTTTACGACAACGGTCAGCTTCACAATCGATTATGCAATGTTAACAATCGATTATTTATCAGACTTTGAAAATCATTTTAGACACTCCCTCTTGCCAATCGATTGTTTTATACTCACAATCGATTATTTAATAGTTTTGAAAAAGTCTGGAAGTCACTGCCTCAACACAATCGATTGTCATAAGTTCACAATCGATTATTTTGTGACTTTTAAAAATCTGATGGACACTGTCTCTTCACAATCGATTGTCATTAGCTTCACATTCGATTATTCTGAGTTTTGAAAAACTTTGATGTACACTGCCTCATCACAATCGATTGTCATAAGGTTCACAATCGATTGTCATGCAGGTTTGAAAAACCTGATGCTCATTGCCTTAACACAATCGATTGTCATTAGTTCACAATCGATTGTCATGCAGTCTTGGCTTAACATAATTGATTATTATAAGTACATAACCGATTATCTTAGTCCAGATTTTAGAGGCATGTTTAAAAATCATTTTGACTAATTAAAATATGCATGATTTAAGATCATTTAGCATTAAATTAAATATGCATGATTTTGTAAAAAATAATTTAGGAGAGAAGCCATGTCATGAGTCAAGTTGTCGGATCAAGATCACAATTAAGAACGACTCATTTAAACTGTAAAACTTTGTCTTGTGCTTGAATCTCGTTATCCACCAATTGTGCGCTTGTACTTGAACTTCGTCATATATCAATTTGCGCTTGTTTGTCATTCATCAAAACCAACACATAGGAACACACGTTTTAGTATAAAGCCTTGAGAACGTGTTTCCAACAATTTCCCCCTTTTTGATAATGGCAAACTTTAAGCGGGTTATGTAAATTAAACAATTTATAATGACGATTCAAGACAAGTAAAGATATGCAATAAGTATGCGATTAGTTCCCCCTCAATATATGAATTCCCCCTCAATTTAAGCTTATAAATATTGAGAGTGCATACCCGTTATCTTCCCCCTTTTGCCATTAGCAAAAATAATATGAGAAGATGCCAAAGATGTAAATATAACTTGTTTATTTATTGGAAAGAGAACGTGATTACTTAAAGAGAGTACAATAACTCAAGTAATAGCAGAACAATCGATTATTGATACGAGATAATCGATTATTAGACGACAGAAACCGATTTTTCTGAAGAAGACTTGATTATTGCGCGTCATGCTTTATAATTCCCCCTACCTTTAGGGCGATACCTGCAAAAATTCGTTAGACGTCTCCGATGCTCAAGTTAGAAATCATGTAAGATAAAAAGATGCAATGCATGACTTAGATCAACGTGGAGTCAAGAATCCCGAGTTCACTACGAATTCGGAAGAAGGACTCTTTCTCTAAGGGTTTAGTGAAGATGTCGGCCAATTGGTCTTTGGTTTCAACAAATTCGATTTCGACATCGCCCTTGAGAATGTGATCTCTTATAAAATGATGTCTTATTTCAATGTGTTTTGTTCACGAATGAAGAACGGGGTTCTTCGTCAAGCATATGGCACTAGTATTATCACATTTAAGAGGGATATGATCAAGGCTTAGGCCATAGTACAAGAGTTGTTGTTTCATCCAGAGGATTTGAGCGCAACAACTCCCCGCGGCTACATATTCAACCTCGGTTATGGACAATGCAACACTTACTTGTTTCTTGCTAAACCAAGAAACGAGAGAGCTACCGAGCAAATGGCAAGTGCCACTAGTGCTCTTGCGGTCCAATTTGCATCCAGCAAAATCGGAGTCGGAATAGACAACGAGTTGGCATGAAGAACCTTTGGGGTACCATAGACCCACATTTGTAGTACCAACAAGGTACTTCAAAATCCGTTTTACCGCAGTAAGGTGAGACTCCTTCGGACACGATTGATAACGGGCGCATAAGCACACGCTAAACATGATGTCCGGACGACTAGCAGTAAGATAGAGAAGAGAGCCAATCATACCTTGATACTTCTTAGTGTCGACTTCCTTACCTTTCTCATCTTTGTCTAGATGATCGGATGTGCTCATGGGAGTCGCCATTGCTTTTGCATTGTTCATTTCAAATCGTTTCAGCAATTCTTTGCAATATTTGGCTTGGGAAATGAACGTACCTTCTTTCATTTGCTTTACTTGTAATCCCAAAAAGAATGTTAACTCACCCATCATAGACATCTCAAATTCGCTTGTCATTAAATCGGAAAATTCCTTGCATAAGATATTGTTAGTAGCACCAAATATGATATCATCCACATATATTTGAACTAATAAAATATCATTGTTTTTATGCTTAACAAAAAGGGTGGTGTCAACTTTCCCCTTAATGAAATCATTTTCCAATAGAAATTTACTCAATCTTTCATACCAAGCTCGGGGAGCTTGTTTTAAACCATAGAGAGCCTTTTTGAGTTTGAAAACATAATCGGGAGATTTAAAATCTTCAAAACCGGGGGGTTGTTCAACATAAACTTCTTCTTGTATAACACCATTTAGAAAAGCACTTTTCACATCCATTTGATATAAATTGAAATTCATAGAAGAGGCAAAAGCGAGCAATAGACAAATAGCTTCTAATCTAGCTACGGGAGCATATGTTTCTTCATAGTCAATACCCTCTTCTTGATTATAGCCTTTTGCTACAAGCCTAGCTTTGTTTCTAGTGATTACACCATTTTCATCTAGTTTGTTTTGAAAAACCCATTTCGTACCAATTATGGTATGATTTTCGGGTCTTGGCACCAAATCCCAAACGTCATTCCGTTTGAATCTGTTAAGCTCCTCTTGCATTGCCAAGGTACAAAATTCATCCCCAATTGCTTCGGAGATGGTTGTTGGTTAATTTGAGACACAAAAGCAGTATGTCCTAAGGTGTTCTTAAGGGAGTTTCGGGTACTTACCTTTTCTCCGACGTCGCCAATTACCTGTTCGAGAGGGTGATCTTTGATTGTCCGCCACTCGTTAGGCGTTTTCGTTTCATTCTCCAATTGTGGCGCTTCCTCCGTTGGTTGTTTCAAAAAATCGTCTTGATTTTCTTTAGGCGTTTCCTCTTGTATTTTGTCTTTCAAGCTATCTAAGATACCTGCAAGATCAAAACCAGTATCCTTTCTCGCCAAGCGAGCATTATTTTCGGCAAATACAACATGAGGGGATTCCTCCACAGTTTCGGTTCTTTTATTAAAGACCCTATATGCTTTGCTACGTGAAGAATAGCCAATGAAAATTCCCTCATCGGACTTAGCATCAAATTTTCCCAATTGATCTATGCCATTGTTATGAATAAAACATTTACAACCGAATACTCTAAAATGGGAGATATTTGGTTTCCTTCCCTTGTAGAGTTCATAAGGGGTCTTCATGAGTATTGGCCTTATGACTACTCTATTTAAGATGTAGCATGCGGTACTCACGGCATCTGCCCAAAAATGTTTGGTAATCTTAGCCTCTTCGAGCATGGTTCTAGCCATCTCTTCGAGACACCTACCACCCCATTTTGTTGTGGTGTACGTGGAGCGGAAAAGGTATGCTCGATACCGAGTTCGTCACAAAATTCCGCAAAGAGATTGTGATCAAACTCTCCCCCATGATCACTTCTAATTGAAGTGACGGTTGTTTCCTTTTCGTTTTGAACACGCTTAAGAAAGTATATAAAATTCTGAAAAGCATCACTTTTATTGGCAAGAAATAAAGTCCAAGTAAATCTAGAATAATCATCAAGAATCACAAAAGCATAACGATTTCTTCCTAGACTTTCAATGCGAGATGGTCCAAATAAATCCATGTGAAGCAATTGCAATGGTCTAGAAGTTGAAACAATATTTTTGGATTTGAAAGATGCTTTTGTTTGCTTCCCTTTTTGACATGAATCACAAATAGAGTCATCTTCAAATTTTAAATTGTGAAGGCCAATAACTAAGTTTTGAGAAATCAATTTGTTCAAAAGATGCATGTTGATATGTGCTACTCTACGATTCCATAACCAAGTATCATCCTCTTTACTCATAAGACAATCAACATATTCGGGTGAGGAATTAGCAAGATCAACCATATAAATATTATCCACTCTAAAACCACGAAGGATAATTTTAAAATCACTACGTCTAAACACTAAGCATTCATCCGAATCAAATAGGGCAAGATTTTCCTTGTCACATAATTGACTTATGCTCAAGAGATTATGCTTTAAACCTTTCACAAGTAATATATGCTTAATAGAAGAATTTTCATCCTTACCGACCGATCCGATGCCGATAATCTTTCCTTTATTGTTGTCACCAAAAATAACACTTCCTCCTTCTTTGTGTTCTAGTTGAAGGAATTTGGATTCGTCTCCCGTCATGTGTTTGGAGCATCTACTATCAAGGTACCATAGTACACTTGATCCCTTCAAACATACCTACAAAACAAGTTAATGCGCTTTAGGTACCCATGCCATTTTGGGTCCTTGAGGGTTAGGCATATTATAATGATGCAATTGAGTGATATGTCTATGTCGTGTAAAGCATGCAGGGGCAATATGACCAATGCGTCTACAATAATGACAAGTCACGTTGGGGTTATGCATCCTTCTAGGTTCATAGTAACTTGATGGATGAACATGAATTACTCTATTTTCATTATGACTATTGCGCATTTCATGAGAACCATTTCTCCTACTATTAGTTCTAAAATGAGCAGCATTTCTAGAGTAATGGTCATGTCTAGATGTTCTAAGAGGTTCAAAACTCCTTCTAGTGTTTGGCCTAGAATATGCATCATTTCTAGGGTAGTCATTTCTAGGTGGTAAGTCATTTCTAGGTGGTAAGTCATTTCTAGGTCTTCAAAAATGTTCAACATTTGGTCTAGCATGCATATTTGTTCTAGGATTGCTATTTCTACGATAAGCATTTGTTTTATTAATCCTAGGTTGAGCCTTAGGTGGTTGGGGTTTGGCTTCAACCTTTTCTTTAGGCTCATTCTTAAAACCTATGCCATGCTTGGTTGACTTCAAATTAACAAGGACCTCATTCAAGTTTTTGTGAGAAGAATTAAACTTATCTAAGGTACCTTTAAGTCTATCTACCTCATTTTCGAGATGCATGCAAGAAGAGCAATTATTAATAGAACTTTCGGGCTTGTCGGCGCTTCTTTTCCAAAAAACTTGTTTTCCTCTTTCAGCTTCTCATTTTCTAAAACCAGTTTTTCTAACTCCTTTTCTTTCAAAGAAAGCTGTTTTTGAAAATCTTTTTCTTTTAGAGAAGCATTTTCTTTTATGCTCTTGACAGTTTTTGAAGCTTTAATAAATTCAGTATATAGCTCATCAAAAGCAGTTCGCATTTCTTCAAGAGTAAAGAAGTTTTTAGAAGAGATTTGACATACCTCATCTTGCTTGTCTTCTTGCGCCATAAAACAAAGGTTTGTGGCTTCGTCTTCTTCTTCTTCGCTTGACTCATCTCCGGAGTCTCCTCCCCAAGAAATGTATGCACGTTGCTTCTTAAAAGGTTTCTTCTCCTTTTTGATGTTTGGGCAATTTGATTTGATGTGCCCGGTTTCACTGCATTCATAGCACTTTATTTGCTCGCCTTGCTTTTTGCCCTTTCGTTCATACTCCTTTCGCATGAACTTTTGAAATCTTTTGATAACGAGTCCATACTCGTTGTCTCCGTCCTCATCAACTTGAGGTTGGCTTGTGCTTGCCTTAAGCGCTATTCTTTGCCTCCTTTGATCATCAACAAGAGGGTTAAGTATTGTAGATTCATAAGTCTTAAGGTTACCTCTTAATGCGTCGATTGTGACATTTGAGACGCCTATGGATTCTTGAATTGCGTCGGCCTTTGATCGCCATGCCGGAGTGAGACTTCTAAGAATTTTTCGAACAAGTTCTCTATCCGTGAATGTCTTCTTTTGGGCATGTAGGTCATTTACGATTATTGAAAATCGTTCGAACATTTCATCCACCTTTTCACCTTCCTTCATGTGAAATAATTCATAAGCATGGGTTAGGAAATCAATTTTAGCTTCCCTTACCTGGTCCGTACCTTCGTACTTAATTTCCAGCTTGTCCCACATTTCATTTGCCGTTGTGCAACACGATATTTTCCTGTAATCGTCAGCATTTACAGCATAATATAATAAATTAATTGCTTTAGCATTATTTTGAACCTTTCGGATATCATCCACGTCATATTCTTCTTCGGACTTGGGAACCCATTCGTTTTCAACCTTTTTGGTTGGAATTTGATTTCCCTTTGTTATCACCTTCCAGAGATGAAAATTGTTTTCTTGAACGAAGATTTTCATCCTCTCCTTCCAGTACGTATAGTTTGTACCGTTGAATAGTGGTGATCGGGTGGAGCACTGTCCTTCCTCTATTCCTGCAAAAGAATCACGAGTAGAAGCCATGGAAGTTTCTCTCAAACTGTTAAGTCTTCAGAGAGTTGGGCTCTGATACCAATTGTTAGTTAATACGCTTAACGCTAGAGGGGGGGTGAATAGCGTTATAATAAAATTTAGCGTAAACTTGCGGAAATTAAAATTTGTAGGAAATAATTAAGTGCGTTAAATAAACAAAAGGAAAGAACGCACCGATGTATTCTGGTTCACCACAACACGTGGCTAGTCCAGTCCCCGAGAGACTCTCTCGAGATTTTTCACTAACATGTCAAGCTTACGGGTGCTCAACAAACCTTTACGACTTAAGGACACACGCCTTAACACCTTTGCTCGGAGATACAACACTCCAAGACTTCAACCAAGGAAACACAAGTTCCTTACAACAAGAGAATCACAATTCTCTTACAAGTGTACAAAATACTAAACACTCAAACAAAATACTCCTTAATGAGTAGATATGAGTAAAAGAAGTAAGCTCAAGATCACAACAACTATGGACAAGACTTTGGCTCTCAAAAGCTTTATGAAATGAATATAAAATGATAAACAATAGTATGCAAGCTTATAGCAATAGAATGATCAGTTGTTGTGTGTTGTTGTATTTAAAACACTGAAATGAAGCTGTATTTATAGTTGAAAAACTTGGCATTACCGTTGCCTAATTGCCAATTAAGAGTTGTTGATTTTACTCTGTGACAATCGATTGTCAGGAAGCCACAATCGATTGTTTGCCAATCGTTCCTAAAATCAATCCCAGATTTTACGCTTAACAATCGATTGTCCAAGATCAACAATCGATTATCAGTAACGTTCAAAAAAATCATTTTCAAATTTTACATAAAACAATTGATTATACCAAATCAATAATCGATTATTCAGCAACGTTCAAAAAATCTTTTCCAGATTTTAATATCAACAATCGATTGTACAAAATCAACAATCGATTATTCAGCAACGCTCAAAAAATCTTTTCCAGATTTTAATATCAACAATCGATTGTACAAAATCAACAATCGATTACCTGACGGTATTTGAAAACTTTACGATAACGGTCAGCTTCACAATCGATTGTGCAATGTTAACAATCAATTATTTATCAGACTTTGAAAATCATTTTAGACACTGCCTCTTGCCAATCGATTGTTTTATACTCACAATCGATTACTTAATAGTTTTGAAAAAGTCTGGAAGTCACTGCCTCAACACAATCGATTGTCATAAGTTCACAATCAATTATTTTGTGACTTTTAAAAATCTGATGGACACTGTCTCTTCACAATCGATTGCCATTAGCTTCACAATCGATTATTCTGAGTTTTGAAAAACTTTGATGTACACTGCCTCATCACAATCGATTGTCATAAGGTTCACAATCGATTGTCATGCAGGTTTGAAAAACCTGATGCTCACTGCCTTAACACAATCGATTGTCATTAGTTCACAATCGATTGTCATGCAGTCTTGGCTTAACATAATCGATTATCATAAGTACATAATCGATTATCTTAGTCCAGATTTTAGAGGCATGTTTAAAAATCATTTTGACTAATTAAAATATGCATGATTGAAGATCATTTAGCATTAAATTAAATATGCACGATTTTGTAAAAAATAATTTTACGAGAGAAGCCATGTCATGAGTCAAGTTGTCGGATCAAGATCACAATTAAGAACGACTCATTTAAACTATAAAACTTTATCTTGTGCTTGAATCTCGTTATCCACCAATTGTGCGCTTGTACTTGAACTTCGTCATATATCAATTTGCGCTTGTTTGTCATTCATCAAAACCTACACATAGGAACACACGTTTTAGTATAAAGCCTTGAGAACGTGTTTCCAACAGTTGGTTCACCTGCTCCTACTTTAGATTAGTTTTCTAAGTTATTTCTTGAGAAGTTCCTTCTTATCAGTCAGAGAGAGGACTCTCGGAGGTAGTTCGAGTGTCTTCAGTAGGGCTCTATGTCCGTCACTCTGTACGAGCCTCAATTTGTGGACTTGGCTCATCATACTATTCTTTTTCTTCCTACCGAGAGAGATAGTGTGAGGAGGTTTATGAGGGACTTGCTCAGCCTATCAAGTTACATATGGCTAAGGAGACTGGAAGTGTGATTTCTTTTCAGACGACTGCTAATGTTTCCAGACAAGTAAATATGGTTCTATCACAAGGGGGAGGTCAAGGGTTTGACAAGAGACCTAGTCATTCTGGCGGGTTCAGTGGTGCCTCATCTGGAGGCTGAGTTTTCGAGGTCATATCAGTCAGCGCTTCAGGCATCCCATGGTGCTTTAGGGGGTCGTGGTCATTATGTGCCTCATTGTGGGAAGCCAACCTATAGTGCACCACCAGCTCCTATCAGTGCACCTCCTATTTAGAGTTATTACCATGGTAAGCCCGCCTGTTTAGGTCAGTCAGTTTTAGCAGCCATAACACCAGGATGAATGTTTTGAGTGTGGTGGTTTAGGGCATATCAGGAGGACTTATCCGAGATTTTTGGGCGGTGTATCGCAACATAGTTCTTGTGCCATGATTCCGGCACTGGTTGCATCATCGCTCGCTCAACCAGCTAGAGTTAAGGGTCACAGAGCTAGAGGTAGAGGCCAAACCGCTAGAGGTGGAGGTCAGGCAGTTAGAGGTAGAGGTCATGCCGCTAAAGGCGGAGGTTATCCAGTAGGAGGTCATCCTATAGATATAGTGCAGAGTGGTGGGGCCCATCCCCAATTCTATGCCTTTCCAGCCAGTCCTGAGGCTAAGTCATCTGATGCGATTATTACAAGTACGATCTTAGTTTTCAGTAAAGATGCCTCAGTTCTATTTTATCCGGGTTCTACATATTCCTATGTGTCATCCTATTTTGCTTCATATTTGGTTGTACTTCGTGATTCTTTGAGTGCTACTATATATGGGTCCACACATGTGGGAGATCTTATTGTTGCAGATTGTGTGTATCGTTCATGTATGGTCGTCATTGAAGGTCTTGATACTAGCGTAGATATCCGACTTCTTGATATGGTTGATTTTGATGTCATATTAGGTATAGATTGGTTGTCACCCTATCATGCTATATTGTATTGTCACGCCAAGAAGGTGATCTCAGCCCTGCTAGGGTTGCCTCAATTAGAGTGGAGAGGGACTCCTGGCCATTCTACCAGCAGGGTTATCTCATATGTGAAGGCTTGGAACGTGGTCGAGAAAGGGCGCATAGCTTATTTAGCTTATATTTGTAATTCTAGTGCGGAGATTCATTCCATGGATTCAGTACCAGTTGTTCGTGAGTTTCCAGAGGTGTTTCCTGCAGACCTATCGGGGATGCCACCCAACAAGGATATTGACTTCTGTATCGATTTGGTTTGAGCACTCAACCCATTTCTATTCCGCCATACTGTATGGCCTCGCCAGAGTTGAAAGAATTGAAGGAGTAGTTGCAAAATTTTCTTGATAAGGAATTTATTATACCTAGTGTCTCGCCATGGGGTGCGCCCGCGTTATTTGTGAGAAGAAGGATAGATCGATGAGGATGTACATAGATTATCGGCAGTTAAACAAAGTCACTATCAAGAACAAGTATTCATTGTTGAGGATTGATGACTTATTTGATCAGGGTGTCAAAGTGTTTTCGAAGATTGATTTGAGATCTTGCTACCATTAGTTGAGGATTAGGGCATCTGATGTCTCTAAGATAGCTTTTCAGACTCGATATGAGCACTATGAGTTTCTAGTATTATTATTTGGGCTGACAAATGCCCCAGCAACATTATGAACCAGGTGTTCAAGCCCTATCTGGATTCCTTTGTGATTTTGTTTATTGATGATATTTTGATCTATTTATGCAGTCAAGAGGAGCACGAATAGTACCTTCAGATCATTCTTCAAACTTTGAGAGACAACCAGTTATATGCTAAGTTTTCAAAATGCGAGTTTTGGTTGAACTCAGCTGCTTGCTTGGGTCACGTTATATCAACATAGGGTATTCAAGTGGATCCTAAGAAGATTAAGGCAGTTCAAAATTGGCCTAGACCCATATCAGCTACTGAGATCTAGATTTTTTTGGCATTGGAGGGTTATTACCGTCGGTTCGTGGAGAGGTTTTCATCCATAGCAACCCCATTGATCATGTTGACCTAAAAGGGCCATGCTCAAATGGTTAGAGGGGTGTGAGGTGATCTTTCATAAGCTCAAGACTGCTTTGACTACGGTACCAGTGTTAGTGTTGCCCACAAGTTCAGGATCTTATACGATATATTGTGATGCATCTCGTATTAGACTTGGTACAATATTGATGTTGGGCAGAAAGGTGATTGCATATATGTCGCGGTAACTGAAGGTTCACAAGAAGAATCACTCTGCTCATGACTTAGAGTTGGCAGTCATTGTTCATATGCTGAAGATCTGGAGGCACTATCTTTATCGCATGTCATGTAAGGTATTCACGGATCATCGGAGTTTGCAATATTTTTTCAAGAAAAAGGAGCTCAATTTGAGGCAGAGGAGGTGGTTGGAGCTATTGAAAGACTATGATATCACCATCTTGTATAATCCCATGAAGGCCAATATGGTGATCGATGCCTTGAGTAGGAAGTCAGTGAGTATGGACAGCCTTGTGTCCCCAGTCGCTGACAGAGTGCTTGCATTATATATTCAGGCCTTGGCCAATCAGTTCGTGAGGTTGGACGTTTCTGAGCCCAGACGTGTTCTAGCTTGTACTGTCGCCCGATCTTTATTGTTTGAGAGCATCAGGGAGTGGCAGTATGATGACCCTTATTTGCTTTTCCATAGGGACACAATATAGCATGGAGATTCCAAATTGGTTATTGTTGGAGATGATGGATTTTTGAATATGTAGGGTTATGTTTGAGTGCCAAATGTGGACGGACTTTGTGAGTTGATTCTAGAGGAGGCCCACACCTCTCAGTATTCTATTCATCCGGGCACCGCCAAGATGTATCAAAACTTGTCGCAACATCATTGGTGGAGGAGGATGAAGAAGGATATAGTTTAATATATAGCTCGGTGTCTAAATTGTAAGCAAGTAAAGTATGAGCATCAGAGACCTGGTGGTTTGCTTCAGAAGATAGAGATTCCAAAGTGGAATGGGAGCATATCACTATGCATTTTGTTGTTGGACTCCCATGGACTCAGAGGAAGTTCGATACAGTTTGCGTCATTATGGACAGGTTGACCAAGTCAGTGCATTTCATTCCTATGACAATTACTTATTCTTCAGAGCGGTTGGCAAATAATTATATCAGTGAGATCGTCCATCTTAAAGTTGTGCACATGTCTATAATTTTTTATCGAGGTATGCATTTCAACTCACATCTATGCAGGGCAGTACATCGTGACTTGGGCATGAAGGTTGAGTTGAGCATAACATTTCATGCTCAGACAGACGGACAGTTCGAGCACACTATTCAGATATTAGAGGATATGCTCTGCACTTGTGTTATTGACTTCGGAGGCTTTTGGGATCAGTTCTTTCCACTTGCAGAGTTTTCCTACAAGAACAACCATTAGTTGAGCATCTAGAAGTCCCCCTATGAGGCATTATATGATAGACGGTATCGATCGCCGGTCGAATAGTTTGAGACGGGGGAGGGCTAGTTATTGGTTACAAATTTAGTACAAGATGCCTTGGATAAGGTCAAGATCATTCAGGATAAACTTCGCTCAGCTTAGTCTAAGAAGAAGAGTTATGCCGACCGTAAGGTTTGTGATATTTCATTCATGGCTGGAGAGAGAGTATTGCTCTGTGTGTCACCCATGAAGGGTGTAATGAGATTTGGAAAGAAGGGAAATTTGAGCCCTAGGTACATCGGGCCTTTTGAGATTCTTCAGAGAGTGGGTGAGATGGCTTACATACTCGCATTGCCACCTAGTTTATCAGCAGTTTATTCGGTATTCCATGTGTCCATGCTCCGGAAGTACCATAGTGAACCGTCTCTTGTGCTAGATTTCAACTATGTACAGTTGGACAAGTATTTCACTTATGAAGAAGAGCCGATGGCTATCCTAGCCCGGTAGGTTTGCCGGTTGAGATCAAAGAGTTATCCTTTAGTCTGAGTACAGTAGAGAGGTCAACCCGTTGAGGCAGCTACTTGGGAGTACGAGCCAAAAATACGTAGTAGTTATCCCCATCTTTTTCCCAGATCAGGTACTTTTTTATGTTCCTTCAAGGACGAATGACTGTTTTAGAGGTGGAGAATGTGATGACCTGATAGGTCATCTTATGATTTAAAATCAAATTCTGCATTTTGAGGCTTTAAATACCTCATTTTATCCCTCCTCGATTTGCATGCACAGTCCAGACGTGTTTCCGGAAAGCTTTTTATGTTAAAAACTAAGAATTTTATCATTTGAGTTGACTTCGGTTAACATGGTAAATGGACATGGATTCGTGTTTTGACGGTCCAGGTGGGTCCGTGTCGTGATTTGGGACTTGGGCGTATGTCTGGAATCAAAATTGAATGTTCGTAGCCCGAGATATTGGACTTTGTCAAACTTGAAAGCTAAAGGCTTAATGAAATGAAAATGTTTGAAAAAGGTTTGACTTTTTGGATAACGGGTTCGTATTTTGGTTTCGGAATGCGGTATAGGTCCAATACTCTATTTATGATTTGACATGATTCGTACGTCCGGTTGAGAAAATAGAAATTTTAAAGTGTTCTTGAGAAATTTATTTGGTGCTAAATTTGTAGTTCAAAATGTTATCTTGGCGGTTTGATGGCACGATCAAGTTCCTATGATGTTTTTAGACTTGTGTGCATGTTTGGTTTGGAGCCCCGAGGGCTCGCGTGTGTTTCAGATAGGCTACAAGGTGAATTTGGACTTAGAAAATGTTGTTGGTGTTCCAACTCTGGTGTTGGCCTCCGATCTTGCAATGCGAGATTAGAGTTCGCATTTGCGAGCTACTAATCGCAAATGCAAAGGGTAGATGGGCTAGGCAATCCACGCAATTGCGAGGAATTCTTTGCATTTGCGAAGTAAATCTGGGAGGGGCAGTGATTGTAAATGTGATCTCTTAGTCGCATTTGTGGAGATCCAAGTTCGCAATTGTGAAGGCATCACAGATGTGAAGGACCTCGCATCCGCGATGGTCCTTTAGCATTTGCGAAGCTCTGGTCGCAAATGCGACATCTACAGCTGTGTAAAAGTGACTTAGACAAAATCTTTCTCCTATTCTTCAAATTTTCAAAACCTAAAACACAAGAGGTGATTTTCCAAATAACGTTTCTTCTCCAAATCATAGGTAAGTGATTCTAAATTAGTTTTTGTAATCTTTCACTATATTTCACAAGATTTCAACCTAAAATATAAGATTTTCATGGCGGAATTGGGGATTCTTGGGTAGAAATTAGGGATTTGATAAATTAGGGATTTAGACCTCAAATTGAGGTCGGATTCCAAAACAAATCATATAATCGGGCTCGGGGTGAATGCGTAATCAAGTTTTCGTCCGAATTTTAGGTTTGGACGAAGCGACATCGGGGGTTGACTTTTGTTGGATTTTTCAATAATGACCTAAATTGAATCTTTTGTTATTGTGGGTTCGTGGAGAGGTTTTCATCCATAGCAACCCCATTGATCATGTTGACCTAAAAGGGCCATGTTCAAATGGTTAGAGGGGTGTGAGGTGATCTTTCATAAGCTTATTATAGCTTACTCAGCATGTCATAAACAATTGAAGTTTCAATGCTCATAATCAGTTCAAGAATACATGTCTCATTCTAGTCCTATTCAGTATTTCAGTATTATGTAACTCAGTGTGATTCAACCTTTCAATATCATGTATTGCAGTATGATTCTGTGTTCCTGGTTTTAAATTCTTGAATGTTAAACACTTGTATTTGGGCCTGAGGCCGCAGTTAATGCTTTATGCATCTTTGGTCTTGAGGCCACAGTTAATGTGTTATGAGTCTTTGGGCTTGAGGCCGCAGTTATGTATATGTATACTTGGACCCGATGCTGTAGTTTGTGCACATATATATTGGGCCTGAGGCCGCAATTTATTTATTCACATAAACAGGTGGTTCATCATTCGGAAGTGGAAGTATTCATATCCTTACTTACTTTGTTCAGTTCAGTTATAAGCTATCACTGCAGCTATCAGTTATCATTTCAATTTCTATTTCAATAGTTATCATTTTAGTATCAATTATCAATCCTTAGTTAACAGCTTATTTTTAGTTTCAGCATTTATAATTTTTTTTCTATCAGTTGCTTTACATACCAGTGCAATTCAAATGTACTGACGTCCCTTTTGCCCGGGGCTTACATCTCAGATGCATGTAATAATTTATAGGTTGACGATTCAGAGCGCTAAGATTCTCGTACCAGATATTTGGTGATCCTCAGTTCTTTCGGGGCATTACCATTACCTAATAGTCTTTAGCATTGTCATACGGTTAGTTTTTTCAATACTTCATTAGAGGGTTCATAGACTAGAGTAACACCTAGACAGAGTCGCGTGTTTTTCATATTAAGCCATGTTGGCTGCAGATATATTTTAGAATTGTATTAGTATTTTGGCATTGAATTATATAATCCAGACTTTCAGTATATCAGCATATGTTAGTTTATCTTCACATTCAGTGTGTTATAATATCACAAGTTGATTCAACCAGCTAGTTGGTTCGCCCGGTCACATGTAGTCAGACACCGAATGCCGTATTATGTCCAGGACCAGGTTTGGGGTGTGGCCGCTTAAAATGCTCTATTATGCATTTTTCAAACAGTCAAAGGGCATAATCTGTGAATGTAATATCACCATTAGTATAGTCATAACATTCCCACACAACTTTCATTCACACAAATCTGTCTCCAATTCACCACATGATTAAAACCACAAAATAAAATCACAACATAGATTAAGATTCAAAACCCTAAAATCCTAATTACTCTGCTATGAATACATAGGACACAAGTAATGCAACAAATAAATATGATTGAATGTGTCTTAGAAATCAAAACACTCAACAGAAAGAAGAAAGATTTCAAATCCAATTTAAGAAAGAAAAAAATTCTAACATAGAGTTATTCCAATACGCAGTAGAGGAAGAGAAGGATTAAGGGAGAAGAGAGTAAATTTCAAACTACTATTCCTAAAAGTTCTTGAGATTCATAGTTAGGACACAGGGATTCAATTGGGATAGCAAAATTTGGGAAGGTAAAAATAATCTTGAATTGTTCTAAGAGAAGCTGCAAAACTAGGTTTTCTTTTTATGGATTTGAGAGAGAGATTTAGGTGGGAAGTTTTTGAAAATTTCTCTTGTCACAACCCAAGTTCTCCCTTCGTGAACTGTCCTGACGACACTTAATCTCTACGACTAGGTAAATCTAACATATGTGGAAATAAATTGAAAACATAAAAGCTAATGACTAACAGGTAATTTGAAATAAACAATTAAGATGTTGCTCGACATATACAATAATACTCTCGAAATGAACACAACTATTTTAATACCAGGAATAATGTGAGTCATAAACTACAGAATAGAAATAGTATCTCTATACTCTAGAGTCTAACAAAAAGGGTAATACAGGATGTGTTTGATATGGGGAAGAGTAGAAAGGGACTACGAGTACTGCGGATGTGCATATATACCTTGAAGTTTCTAATGATGTCTTGACCCACTGATAATGGGGCTAATAAGCAATACCTAGATCTACACACACAGAACATATGCAGGGAACAACATGAGTAAACAATAACGGTACCAGTAAGTGCTAAGACAAACCTCGGTCGAGCAATAATGAGATCAGGTCAGGGCCCTAGTGGTATTATAATGACCTGACCGGTTGTTTTGAGCTCTAGCATACCATTCAATAGTTTGAGGCCATGAGTAGCTTCACTTCAAGAATTATTACGTGTACTCATGGTCGGAATTGAATTTCAGGAAGTTCGGAGTTGATTTTAAAAGAAAATTCTTAATTTAGAAGCTTTAAGATAAAAGAATGGACTAAGATTGGATGTTTGAGTAAAAAACCTCGAAATCGGTATTCGAAGGTTTCGACATGTACGTAGGATGATTTCAGACTTGGGCATATGCCTAGATCGGGTTTTGGATGACCCAAGAGCATTTTGGCGCCTATTGTGGAAGTTAGCATTTTGGAAGAAATTTTATAATTTTGGGTTGAAGTGCATTTCAGTGTTGTTGATGTCCATTTGAGATTCCGAGTCTTGGAGTAGCTCCATATGGTGATTTTGGTATTGGGATCGCCATTGAAAGTGAATTCGGAGGTCAGTGAGTCATTTTGAAGTCATTTGGCTAAAGATAGAAACTTGAAGGTTCTTGAGAAGTTTGACCGGAAGTGTACTTTTTGATATCGGGGTCAGAATCCAATTCTGAAAGTTGGAGTAGGTCCGTAATGTTGAATACGACGTATGTTTAAAATTTAAGGTCAATCGTACGTGATTTGATAAGTTAAAACATCGAGAGTAGAAGTTTGAAATTTTAAAGTTCATTGAGCTTGAATCGGAGTGCGATTCATGGCTTTGGCATTGTTTGATATGATTTGAGGCCTCGAGTAAGTCTGTAATGTGTTTTCGGACTGTTTGATATAATTAGTTACAGTACTTTTTAACTAACTAAGTAGAAATAATATATTCTTGATTTTCGAAAATTTTGGAATGCGGGCACGTGGGCCCGGGGTCGAATTTTAGGAAACTTGTGTTTACGGTTGGAAAATTGCTTAAATAGTTAGAATGCAATTTTGTGAGCTTTTATTGACTAGTTCTTACCTCATTTATCTAGTTTTGGATCATTCGGCTCCAAATTGATAGTTTGAGCTCGTTCTTGGTATTGGAAGTACGTTTTGGAGTGAGGCGAATCTCTTTCTAACCTTGTAAGAGGGAATTGTCCCCATAGGTGAAATAATTGGTTATGTGCTCGTATTTATGAGGGCTACGTACGTACGAGGTGACGAGAGTCGATGCGTAGCTACTAATATGTGTAAGTTCGGGTAGTCTAGAACCCAAAAGCAGGCTGTACATGGAATATCTGTAATCTTATTAACAGTTGAATTGCTTAAATCACATTGAATTAGTAAATGAATTTCTAAAAAGATTTAAACTTCATTTTCTTAAACTGTTAAAAGAGAATTGGTTTTCTTTGGATAATTGTTTCCTGATGACTTCTTGATTAACTGTCTGAGTGTGTTTAAATTCCGGAATGGGTCGAATGCCTCGGTAGATTAAATAGACGCATCTATCGTTTGCACTATTCGACCCTCTGGCAGTGCACAGTCTAAATATTATTGGATCGGGCCGTACGACCTCGGCATGGTTTGCGCACGATTGTATTGCTTGCCTTGAAACTTATTGAAGTTGTTATTGCCTCTTCCTGACTTGAGAATATATGCATCAATGATAAAAAGAAATTTGGAAATTTCCTATAAAAGAAAGAATTGTTTACTTGCTTCATTTTATTGCATTACAATCATGTTTACAGAAAATCCATGATTACTATATTATTGAGATAACATTATTGGACCACTAGTAAATGTCGAAGTCAACCTCTCATCTCTACTTCTTCGAGATTAGATGAGAAACTCATTGGGTACACGTTGTTTTCGTACTCATGCTATACTGTCTATGTATTTTTGTTGCACATGCACATGCATCTCTAATGGCCTAGTGGGCATAGCAGCATGGTTGATACGGAGACTTAGGTGAGCTGCACTTCTCGAGATGATCCACAGCCTGCAAAGTCTCTTTTGGATTATTGTATTTAGTTTTTGTCAAATATTATATTCCGAACAATTGTTGTATTATATTATTTCTTATAAATTGCACATGCACTTGTGACACCGGGTTCTGGGATGTCTATGGGTTTATTTAGAAATTTAATTTGTTAAATGTTTCATTATTTATTCAGTGGATTTTATTATGTATTGTTTAAACGTATAAAAGATGTTATTTCAGAAATACTTAAAACGAGAAGTTACTAGTTATTTATTGTTAGCTTGCCTGACAATGGTGTCCGGCTCCATCATGACCCTTAGTGGATTTTGGATCGTGACAAGGTAGTATCAGAGCACTAGGTTCCCTTAGGTATCACAAGTCATGAGCAAGTCTAGTAGAGTGTCGTGGATTGGTACGGAGACGTCTGTACTTATCTTCAAGAGGTTGCAGCGCTGTTAGGAGTACTTCCCCTCTTGATTCCTCGTCGTGCGATTTGATTCCATTGAGGCTTATTCATTCATTTCCTTCTTATTCAATCTTATGTGACGCAAATCGCTGCTCGTGAATTGGTGAATAAGTAAATTGTAATGGTTCTGCGAATGGGGTGTGGGGTGTTTCTGCCTACAGGGTTATTTGAACTATTGTCGTCGCCTTGTGGAAGGATATTCTATCATTTCAGCTCAGTGGATGTACTTATGAGAGCTCTGAGGCTAGGCACAAGTTGCCATGATGCTTATGAACGGTTGTCATGTAGTATTGATATGATGGTATGATGTTTGCCTACATGTCAGGGAGTTGAATGATATGAAAGGAGGTTTACTCAGTGCATGATTCAGAGATTCAGTATTTTATTTCTGGCGGAGGAAAGGCAATCAGACTAAGAATGTTCAGATTTGGGTTGATGGAGTAACGAGGTTTGGTATTTCAAGCGTGGTGGAATTTTCATCCGTGTTGAGGTGTCGTTGTACCTATTGAATGTACTAAATTTTCTGGTGTTATGATCTTCTACAATTTGCCTTTAGAGCAGAATATATTGACAAAATATTGAATAAGCGACTATTAGAGATCGCGGGGCACAGTGGTTCAGGATTGAATCGATATTTCTAATGTCTACAGCAGGAAATATGATCCTCCGAAAGGTTTAAAGTTAATGGTGGTCTGTGGGTTCAAGTGCTATTGAGATGGGTTTTGATCTAAGGCATCAGCGGAGCGGCAAAGAATGAGGAAGGACATGTGGGGAGTGTCAAGCGATGGTTAAAATTTCTTTAAGTCTAGGTATAAGAAGTAAAGGTCGAGTAGTCGACTAAAGGGGCAAGTTCCGCCAAAGTGGGAGAGTGACAGGGTTGCATATGGGCTTTGTGGTAGGATGACCACGCACCTTAAGGAGAGTTTGGAGTGATTTGAGAATTTTAGTGATTGGTGATTTGGGCCTACGTATTAATTTGAAGTATGGACTATTATGCAGCAGGAGATTTAATATAACAGAAAGGAGCTGCTTGAAATAAAGAAGTATACAACCTAACTTTGAATTGGAAAGATGTTTACGCACATTTAATTGATGTCCACGAGGGGTGAATGGATTTATGCAGCTAGAGAGTGAGCTTGGACTCAGGATGGGTCAATTATGTCGTAGTGATTGTACCCCGTGAAGCAGTGTTGGAAGACGTTGACATGTAAATTCCACATGTGGGTTATCCCCGGTGAGCAGATTAGTGGTTGCATGGTTGGTGAAGCTAAGGATTCTATTGGTTATACGGCAAAGAGATTGGTCGTGCGAATGTGGTTGATGATTCAGAGTATTAAAAGGGGTTTTACAGAAAGATTCCAAGAATTTTTGTGGTTGATTGTACATGGTTATGTCAATAAGAAATAAGGAATTATGGTGAATTCCATAGTTCCGTAATAGTGGAATCAAGCTAAATGGGAGAGTCTCACCGCCTATGACTGGGTGGCATGGTTAACTACTTGTGAGGTTTCTGGTTATTACCATATTGATGAGTTATTTCAGCTATGGGAAAAGAACATAAGTGGTAATTTGAGCAAAGGAATTGTTAAAGGTATGTTATGGTTGGCCTTATTGACTCATGTTCATACTTGGGAAAGGATTCAGGATTTATGCCTTGTATAAGTGCGGGTTTCAAGGGAAGTGATTCTGATGGGTGCTTCATCGAGAGGTATATATATGCTAGAAGAATCATGGAGTTTCGGGGCCAAGTCAAAGCGAGTGGCTCTCAATAACGGTCCTAGTGAATTCAAAGGGGTAAAGTGTGGTGTGACCAGGTGATTTTTGCCTTATAAGAATTACACCCATAAAATACAAGAAAAATAATTTTTTCCATTTTACAATTTTATGGGATTTAATGGGAATTTGTGCTAATTGTTTGCATTTTTTGCAGTTTATTTTTGTTAAAATCATGAAAATACCAAAAAATACTATACATTACATTTAGATTTCTTTTTCATATTTTTAGGGTTAATTAGTAAATTAGTTACTTTATTAAAATTAGAAATCGCAAAAATTGGCTTAATTTTGCATTTTTAGCCTTTTGGTTTTAAATTAGTAATTTCCTCTTTTAATTTAGGAGTAATTAATTTTCATAAATATTATAGTAGATGATCAGTTTAATTTTTTAAATTAATTACTTTAGGAGTTTAATTTAGGTTTTAATTAATTAAAATAGGAAAAGAAAAATTGAAAAGAGAGGAAAAAAGAATTAGAGATAAAAAGGGCTGGTGTTGGACCAAAACTACCCAAAGCCCAATCCCTTTTCTCACCAACCTGCCCCAGCCCAGCCAAATAACCCGGTCCAGCTCCCCCAATTGACCAAAACAACATGTATTCTCCCCTTTCGATCTCACCCGTTGATTCTATCGGATCAGGTGGACTGGAATTAAGGCCCCATTTGGTATTTAACCATCCCAAGCCCCCTACCCCCCCTCCCGCATTCGACACTCCCCATTTTGTATCTCTCAAGTCCAAGCATAAAAACCCTAGCCTCTGCCCCAAAATCTCAACCGTCTCCACTGGCGGCGACGCCCCAAACCACTCTGATCCTCTCCGAAATTAGCACCACAGGATCCCCTCACCCTCCTCGTTCCAAACCTCCTAGTCTTCTTCTCCAAATCCCCCTCAAACCTACCGAATGTTGGATCTAATCTCAGAAGCTCTAAAAACCTAACTCGCCCAAACAACCCTAAACTCACACCATGCAGTCCATCACTCATCCTCTCCCCAAATATACCTTTGGTTCCTCTGAAATCAACCCCAATTATGTCAAATTTTGAATCAAGGGTTTTGGAAAAGCACTAAGCTTTCCCCCTTTCCTTTCGTGGTCAGTATGTGGTTAGTTCTTAGTGGATTCCGTTTGGAGAAAACATAGGTAATTCTTTCTTATTTTATCGTGTTTGTTTCCCTCTGTTATTTTCTTTCCCTTTCTCTTGATTTTTTTCTTCTTGACTTCATGACTGTTTAGTCAACATGGCTTAGGGTTTTTAGCATTTTAAGATTATTTGTTGACTTCTGTGCTTAATCATTGTTGGTAGCCAGTATTTTAGGGTTAGTTCGTGAATTTTCTATCGATATCATTAAATATTCAGTTTTTGATTGGTTAGGGTTTATCTAGATGGGTTTAGTTCATGCTTAGGAAAACTCGTTTGGAATTAGCATGCTAATCTATCTCATTGTACTGTTATTATTTGTAAATTGCCGTGTGTAACCCGATTCAAAAGGTTAGAGCCTCAGGGATAGTTCAGTCATTAAATAATGTTAATTTTGGTTTCATCTATTTAATTGCTGTGCCATTTTTGATTTCTCTTAGTAATAAAATTGTTTAAGTTACGAGTTAATTCAAGAATCAGTAGCTAAGGGTTTGGTACTTTCAATTAGTCAAATTGTGCCAGTTTTGGTTTCTCTTTGTTAGTATTAATTTATATGCAATTGGAAGTTTGGGAATTCAATGGTATAAGGAAGAGCTTAAAGGGGCTGGGAAAGATATAAATCGTGTTTTCGTTTAAAAAGGTATCTAGGAAGGTTGTAGAACCTGGGGCAGCTGTCCCCATTGGATTAGCACAAAAATGTTGAGCCAATAAGTGATAGCTAGTTGTAAAGGTAGCTAAAAAGATGCTTGTGTGATGGAATAATTCTCATTCTATTTTCAGCAGCACATGGAATCCAAAGGGTTATATATAGACCATTCTTTCACTCAAAAAATCATTCATTTAGACCCTGAAAAAATACTCGAAGTTCTGCATCATTTTTGGTTAGAAATCGTTTAAAATTGCTACTTGGTTTTCACTTCAGTAAAAACTTAAAAGTTCTAAGGGATACTGATTATCTGGGGTTAAAGATGGTTTAAGGGAGTTGAGTATTGATGTGTTGAGTTGTTGATTTGCTCATCCTTCTGCTACTGCTGAAATCCTATTCCTCTTTTATTTTATTTTGACCTTCATGTACTTCTTGGATTATGAACAACATGTGAAGTGTAAATGTGCAATCCAATATGGAAATCTACTGAATATGTGTTGCCTGTTGAATCTTGTTCCTATGTTCCCTAATTTCATTAATATGTAATAGTTTAGCTTTCATATATGTATTCTACTTACTCCTTCATGTTAATAATGTTTTATCATATTGTTAAGTCTTGGATTAAGATTTCAGGTTATTCTATTGCGCTATGAGTTGGTTAAAAACTTGTCGTGGGTATAGAGAATTTTTGAAGTTTTCTGTAGTAGGGATTAGGGGTGTTCAAAACCGATCCGAAACCGAAAACCGAACCGAACCGAAGCTTAATGGCTTAATGGTAACGGCTTAACGGCTTAACGGACGGGGAACGGATTAAAATTTTTTTATTAACGGCTTATTGGATTGGGGGCGGATTATTCAATTTTCTTAACGGGTAATCCGTTAACCCGTTAAGAATATATATATATAATTTATTTTTATTTATATAATTATATATATTAAATATAAAAAACTAAAAACCAAATTACAAAAATAATTAAACAAATACCCCAACCCGTATGTGCTGTACAGTGACCGGTGTAGTGTGTGCTCTGTCTCCAGTCCACCCCACCACAAAACTAATTATCTAATATTCTAATTCCTAATTACCTTACCTATTCCTCATTCTAGAGAAAGACAGAAAGTTGAGACTAAGAACAGAGAACTGAAAGTCTGAAACCCTAACCCTTAAAGCAGCAGCCGCCAGCCAGTAGCCCAGTACCCAGTAGCCACCAATCCTTTCCGTTCCGCCTCCGCTCGCCGTCGTCTACTTCCAGCAGTCGTCGGTCTCCCTCCTCTCGCCATCTCGTCTCTCCACTTCTCCAGGTACTCTTCTTATCGGTCGTGTTCCACATAATATCAATGTCGTGCAACAAGTGAATTAGCTTTTCTTTTGTTATTGGTATCACGCTTATACTATAGTATTTCATTAGTCCGTAATTTCTATAAGGATGTTTAGGTTTCTGCTATTTGCGTATGCTTTTGCCATAAATGAGTTATCTGTGCAAGTAAAGGAACAGTAAATTCATAGACTTATTGCAATTCCCTTTTTCCTCAAATCTGAAACTTAAAAGTAATACCCGAGATATCCCTAGGCAAGTGAAAAATATAGTCTCCAATAAGATACAAGCTTTTACATAGCGTATCTAATCCCTTATATTTAATCAGCTGAAGGAAAATGTTAAGATATTGTTTGACTGTTTTCTAGCTCTTGTTATGCATAGTTGTTTTCTTTATATTTGTTCATTTGATTGCTTATGCGAGCTCAAGTATAATTGGTTCAATATCTTTTCAAGGCTTTATATCTTGAGTTCTTGACCAGATGAGGTCTAACAATCTTGGTTTATATATCCTTGGAGCCTTCACTTGAGTTCTTGACCAGATAAGGCTTAAGGGTTGCATATTGGTTATGGATATTATTATGTGTTCCATCTGTCTTTAATAACCAATGTCTTTATTCGCATTCCTTTTCTTTTGTTGTTGCAGTGATTCATACATGGCTGAAAATATACAAAGTGATAAGGTGATCATGGGTGAAAGTGGGGCTTCTAATTCAAATGCAACAAGTGAAGCTCAATCAAATATATCCAAAAAAAGAAGAAAAAGGTATGTTGTGTGGGATCATTTTTACAAAATTTATTACTTCTGAAGGGAATGCAAAAGCAAAATGTGACTATTGCTTTACTGAGTATGTATTTAAGACCAAAGACGGTACGTCGACACTTCTTTCTCATATGCTTAAGTGTCCTAAGCGCCCTGATATTGTTCGAAGGAAAAGGAAATTACTAGCAGTTGAAAAAGCAAGTTTTTGTTTTAGCAGAGGCTCATTTAGAGATTCAATTTTTGGCTGAGGAACTACTTAAGCTCCAGAATTCTTGCACGCAAAGTCAGAAAAATACATGACATGTTCGCGATTGTGCAGATACTTGAAGGAAAATATTGTATTTCTTTTTTAAGCTATGTTCTTACCTTGTTTGGTTTTAGTGGTTTACGTCCAAGATCATATATCTTAGCATTCTGTGACAAGTGGTGAATGTAAGCTAGAATGAAAGACGAGCATAAATTAATGACCTTATTTGAGAATTTAGAGTTGGAATAAATTTTATGCTCTGTTTTGTAAAATTAAAATTGTTAGATGATGCGTGCCTGTCTGCTGATGTACTAAACTGGACAGTGAGTACAAGCCTTTATCTCTTCTCTTGTATAAGTTTTGCACTTGTCTGCTGAGGTACTAAATTGTTGTCTGCTGATGTACTAAACTGGACAGTGAGGCGTGAGCTACTGAGCTTGCAGCCTTGCATTATGAATTGAATGTAGTGTGCGGACAGAATACATTTGAGTTCTTAGGTATTAAACCGATAAACCGCCCAGTAACCGCCCGATGAGAGCTAACCCGATACCAATCCGCCCGATATCTTATCGGGTGGCTAACAGATGAATACATTTAAAAGCCGATAACCGTTAAGCCAAACCGTTAGAGTAAACGCCCAATCCGCCCAATGAACACCCTTAGTAGGGATTCAAGTCATATGATGAATTTCTTTTTGGTTACGTTTAAAGCTATTCAAAGTTAGTGTTGATTTTCAGATTCCTGGTTGGTCACATTACAATTTCATTGGCTTATTTCTTTCTAGAGTTTAGTTTGAGCACTTGTATTCTTAAAGAGCTGTAATTTGAGTAATAATTTGTTAGTTTGACAAGCGCCAAATATTCCAAATTGTGTAGGATTTTCACTATTTTTTATTAGAAAGGTTAAAATTTAGTTCTGAATCTCACACAATTGTTTATAATTTAGCTTGAGTTAAATTGAGATTTGAATGTTGCATAGCCTTATCCTTTTGTTACTAATTCGATTAAATTCAAAATAGTGTTTCTTTTGGAATGCGTGATTTGGTTTTATGGGCATTGTAACATTTAGGGATTGTACATCATATTGTTGCATGTTGATCATAGTCAAATGGGTTCAACCAGTTTGCTTAAGCCGCACATGTTTCCTCCACTCTGTTTGGAATCGATCTTGAGTCCCATGCCCCCCAACATTTAATTTTTATTGGAATTAGCTTAATATTGTTTGAATTGTATATAATTGTCTTCTTACGCTGGGCATTTGAGTCTTCTGAAAATAGTGCACATATTCGCGTGTCCAGCTTTTTCTGTAAAAGTTATACTAAATAAGAATGGGGCTGAGCCAGCAACAAGACCGGGTAGACTTCAATGTTCCCGGTACGTTGCCTCCTCTTCGGCTCGAGTAGTCCGCTCGGGTAAGCCAGGTCAAGAACAGAGCCTCAGGATTTAAACCTAGAAAAATACAGCCTCATGCTAGATCCCTTGCAGGCACGTTTATTTGCATCATATGCATTTGGCTTTGGGGACTCAAAATAAAGGTTGGGTCCTTTTAGGACAGGTGTACCCAAAATTACAGATCATCTTGATGCATCCTATGTACTACATATTGCATTTTTTCTAGGGTAAAAGGGTCATTTGGCAGATCAATGATAGTTGAGGGCAAATAAAAAAAGATAAAAAAGAAAAAACAAAGAGGGTGAAGTGTAAAAATAAAGCAAGTATGGTCCCATTATTTCTGTCACATGTTTGTTAAGAAAAAAAAACATGAAAATTTCAAAAAGAAACGATTTTGCACTTTTTCATCATTTTCTGAAAATCAAAAATCAAAAAAAGGGGTGAGAGGAAAGAAAATCCAAAAAGAGTTTTACATGTTTCATCATTTTTCGAAAAAAGGACAAAAAATATATTTTCTCTGAATTAGTTGTTTTTTTAATTCTCACCTGTATCCAATCGGTCCATACTACGCATACCTGATTCTCGTCATTCAAGGAGTAATACGTAGGCAAACCCACGTAGGGTCCAGTCTTCCTAGTGAGTCTTAGGTTCTTCGCTTCGCGGGTTTTTAGCCAAATCTTATATTTTTAGCCACTTTTAGCCACATAGGTTAATCTTAAAAAAATAAGTCACAATCATGTCTTGAATGTGTCCAACAGGAAAGATTATTGTCTCACATAGCGTTCTAAGTCTTTAACTTTATTTGGTCTTAATTTTTTCATACATGTATGTATTTACTTACGGGAGTTGAAGCATGATAGACACCTCAGGACCAACCAGGCAGGATCGTTCATTCAAGAGTTGCTTAAGAAGATTTTTCTTTTTATATTTTGAGTCTATTTTTCTTTTTGTGTCGTCATTTACCTTATAATTTTTTATAGTAATGTTGAGTCTTTTGTTATTGTATTTTTTTTTTGTATTTGAAAAATATATTATAAATCAAAAATCCAAAAAAGAGATTTTGCATTTTTATATTTCTATTGGGATTTTCTTTAGAAGTACTACTCCTACAAATTAAAAAAAACAAGAAATTTTGAGGTGAGTTTTCCTTTAGAAAATTAATATCTAGAACTCAAAATAAAAATTACTTTTGTACTTCCATTTAGTACATTAAGATTTAAAAAATAGAATTTTCTCTTAGTACCTCTTCAAAAGGTTTTCTTTAAGGTATTAATTCTAAAAATCCAAAAAAGATTTTCTTTTGAATTTCTTCTTTGGTAATTAATGAAAAAAAATCTTTTTTATTAGAACTTTAGGATATTGTACATATACTAAAAAAATATACTTTATCTTTTGTTCATCTTTAAAATTTCTTCCTTAGGTAATCAAAAATTGAAATCTCGTTTCGAAATACTTCATCAGGGATATTAAATGAAAATTTAAAATATTTTCTTTGGTTTATTCTTTATATTTCTTTCCTAAAAAAACAATCAAAAAATATTTTCCTCTTCTAAGGTTTTTTTTTCTTTAATAATTTTCCATAGAGCATTTGTTTCAAAAATAAGGAAAAAAATATATGCTCGATAAGCTTGAGTTTAGAATAGGTTATCGAACGTTAAGTCTGGAACATTCAAAAAAAAAGATTTATTTCTTTTATTTCTCCTTTTTAATTAAGGTTAAAAAAATGAAGTGAACGTTAGTTCGTTTTCTTTATTCCCGATCTTCTCGAACTACGCAAAGATCTGATTCATGCGGTGTCATGATACGTAGGCAACCTACATAGGGTTCGATCGAATTATTTTTTAAGTTTTTTTTTAAAAAAAAAAAAGAAAAAGAAAAAAAGATGACATTATGGGATGTGAGAAATAAGAGGAAAGAAAAGTGTGATAATTAGAAAAAAAAAGAGGAAGGAAAATGATCAAGCAAGTACTAGAAAAGCAAAGAAAAGAGAGGATTAAAATGAATAAATTAGGATGATGCCATATGACCTTCATACCCTCGAAGTTATGATAGAACCAATAATTGTGGCTAGGTGCATTGCACATAAAGTGAGATTATCTTATGTTACTGTTCTAACGCTAACGTGATGACTTCATCTTGATAGCACAAAGGTGGTTGGTTTGTGGTTCTTAAAGTGATAACTCTTCTCTACAGCATAAGGTCGAAAGGCAATGGCTGACGACAACGGAATTGAGTAGGTTAATACTGGTGCCCAAAAGCAATTGGTTGAACATGGAAATGTCTTAGTTGAAGAGGTAAGAATGTTAAGACAACTCATGGTGGACATGTATCAGTCTTGGATGACTGGGAAGGCATCCCCCCTCACGACCTAGCTTCTTAGATGTTACCCTTAACCAAACTTTGGTCATAGTGCCCGATGATCCCCCATAATCTCCAGATTCACTCGCTTATCATTGCTTTCCCAATCACCCTGGTTGATCCACCAATCGTCCTCCAATTACCTTTCCAAAAAATTGTCCTCCTGTCATATCCACTATCCACACGATCAAAACTGCTCAACAATCTTCCCTTTATAGATCCAACAATGAACACCCACTCAAAGCTCATGATACTCCATATTACCCCTCAGAGGTTGCCCACAAGGTTCCTGACTCAAACAATCAGAGCCATCGATATGAGCCTCATGTTGAAAATGAAAAGTTCACACGGAAAGAAGGGCGAGATGAGATATCTAGGAAGCTAAAAGATATAGAACAGTTCTTAAGGAGGATGCAAGGGATGGGAAATCAAATTAACATGTTCCCTGATGTTCGTCTGCTCGCGATGTTTAAAATGCCAAAGTTTAACTTGTATGACAGGTGGAGATCCAGAGACCATCTGAAGGGTTATTACATTGAAATGAGAAGTGTTGGAGGTGAAGATGATTTGTTGATGGCATCTTTCAGTGAAAGCTTGACTAGGGCAGCCTTGAAATGGTATACTCGTCAAGATGTCAATAAGCGACATGCGTGGGATGACATAGCTTGGGATTTTGTTCGACACTTTCAATACAACATAGACATTGTCCCAGACCGCTCCTCCCTATCTCAGTTTCAAAAGAAATCCAAAGAAAGTTTTAGGGAGTTTTGCCTCAGATAGAACGAACAAGTTGCTCTGATCAGTTCTCCGATTGATAGAAAAGATGTTGCTAAGTCCCGCCCACAGCAGGATCTAGTGGGCATTCCT
The DNA here is from genome assembly GCA_034376525.1 of Nicotiana benthamiana. NCBI lineage: Eukaryota > Viridiplantae > Streptophyta > Magnoliopsida > Solanales > Solanaceae > Nicotiana > Nicotiana benthamiana. The sequence goes on along the minus strand of CM067336.1, from coordinate 32,772,114 downwards.
GCTAAACGCTTTCAACCTCAATGCCAACCCCATGAATATCCTTGTACTCTAGATCATCCTTCCTAGTGCTACTTTCCTCCACAAAATCCCCAAGGGAATACCTCACTTTCGCAGTACTCTATCCACAATGCACCGCCATATGCTCCACACCCACGAGACCTGGAATAGCCTGCACTACCCCCACAAATATCTTACTCTCCTCCTCAAGAATGTCAACCACCTACTTGTAAGTGGTTCCAACCGAGGTCGGAGTACAAAATGAAAAGACAGCAGGAAAAAGAAAAGACTTTCACTCCTATTGGAGAATCACATGCCAGTTTGTTCCAAAAGTTGAGGTAATTGGACATGTTGAATCCGAATCAGATAAAAATGACGAACCCTCTTCCAAAGAATTTTGATTATTCTCAAAGGTGTGCATATTGCTCTAATGCCTCGGGTCACAACACAGAAAAATGATGGCATCTGAAAAGAGCAATTTAGAAGCTTATTGATACAGGTGACATTGTCGTGCGAAATCTAGATACAGTAGACACTAGACAAAGTCCATCGCATGTTCATAACGAGATGCATATGGTGGGTATGATTTGTGCTGAAAAGAAATATGATAATTCTTCTAAGATCCTCGAAGGGCCACTTTCCATAAAGTTTTCAGCGCTATCAGCCTCAGTTCCAAGAGTTGATCTTAAGAACAAGTTGGCAAGAGAGACCCAAAGCAATTTGCTAAGGTCAATGTGATGGAAACTTGTAAAGGTCTTAGTATTGTGGATGCAGAACTCAATGGCTAAGATGTTGAGCTTGGTGATCGGAAAGATGCTCCTTTCTTTGCTAGCCAGGGAGGAATCTTGATGGTTTAGTTTGTTGTCATTTCTCTTGCCCGGTTTATATCAGGGTTGTAATCAAGATATTGTCTTGTGGCTCAAACCCTTCTATCCTTTTAGTTTGACTAGTTTATTTAATCGTAGTGACTCATTTAGTGTTGTCTAGATTTGTTTTAGGATTGTAACCGTAGTTTATTTTTCTTGTTTTTTTTGCCAAACCCTGTCACCGTCTGTCGAGTACAATTTCTATTTTCTGTTATTTCAAGTCTTTTTTTTTGTTTAGTTCTCTTTTCCTTTTATAGTTCTTTTCTTGTTGATTCTAGTGACATGACATGCAGGTGTAATTCTTAGCCTGGTCTTAAAAGTTAGTTTAATTATGAAGCAATGAATTAATTTTGAAGATAATAGGGAGATTTGAGGGAAATGAGTACAGATTTAGACACTTTGAGATCACATAAAGCCCGAATTGTGTGAAACTGGGGCGGATAATTTAGGAAGTTAATAGTGACAAGAATTTGTTAAAGGAGAGTGGATCCCTGACCATTTGAGGTAAGCATCTTTGAGTTCAAGTGCATCTCAAGTAACATGATAAAGCCAAGGGATTTTGCTCCAAGCAGACGGAGGGTATCCATTGTGAAAAAGAAATAACCCAACGAAGTCTGTACTTGACAAGGCACTAAAAAAAATTGGAAGGCATATCAATGATATCAATACCGGATCTGCAAAATAGATGTTATACTCAGCATTTTTAGGGATTGGAAGGCCCTCTTTCAGCTACCCAAACACTTATACAATTCTATACCTTGTTGAGTCTGTATTGATTTCTTTGACCTCCCCTCTTCTAGAATCAAGTTGAGTTATACGAAGAAAAAAAAAGTTCATAATAGGTTTATTTTAGAAAGTTCATTCCAAAAGAAAATTTTTGAGAAAAAGAGAGAAAAATAGAGATAAAGAAAAAACAGAGAAAAAGAAAAGAAAAGAAAAAGGGAAATAGCAACAAAGCATATCTTGGTGAACTACTGACCTGATTTTTGTCACCACCAGATACGTAGGCATCCTTACGATTCGGTCATACCAAATAAAATATTCCATAATCTCACGAAGTCAAGAGTGGGGCGGTTGTTTGTAGAATCAAATTCTTTTGTTATCGGAAGTTGGGAAAAAGTTTTGAAATGGATTCCAAAAGTTGTAAATAAATTAACCTTGTTATCTTAGTTATATTGAGCCTTTATGATATCTTTTCATTCTACCCCTGTCATAAAGCCACATTATAGTAAAAAAAAACCTCCCGGATAATCATTGAGAGTGCTGAGTTTAGACATGCCAAGGGTATATGATATTTTTACCCTAATTAATTCCTTGTCATCTGCAGAATCAAAGGAAATAAGAAGAAAAGAACAAAATTAAAGAGTCTTATTGGATAAAACCTTCACATACACCATAAGGCGATTGTGAGTTGAGATAAAGAACAAATGAGAGAGGCTTGATGGTGAAAACCCTTCAGGCACCATAAATCGAACAAGGATCGTGAATCAGATAAAATAAACGGAGCATTAAAGCCTAATTTCACGACGAAGAGGTACAACAGGAGTTGAACATTAGACTTTCTTGATAGATTAGGGATTAATCCAAAAATGCATGTCATGGTCGTTAGAGTTGGTATCCACAATTGATAAGTTTCTACTTTGTAGTTTTCTTGTTTGGAATAATCTCTTTCCATTGTCCTTTACTCTGTTCCTTTTGTCTTGTTTACTTCCTCTTCCGGAGTCTCTTTGGTCAGAATAAGTGAGAAATGACTTCAAAATTTACCACCAGCTTTCCAATTGCACAAAATGGTATCTGGCTAACATATCAAAGTGGCATAAGTCAGAAAAGAATAACATGTGCGTTGAGTTGGTAACAATCAATATGCTATGTGATTCATGTGAAATACAAACGTTTGGTATATGTCAGCTCATGAATAATGCAACAGATAGAGAAAGATGGGTGAATGGGTCAAAGGTATTTTCTATGATAAGGTTGACAAAGAAGGTGGTCAACCAATTACAAGCAAGGTCTTCCAAGTGGAAATCAAAATTTTCATGGAAAGTGAAAGAGCGATAGACCTCAAGGCTAAGGTCAATGATTTAAGTCAGGAAAGAACATCATGCGCACTGAGTGGAAGACGATTGATGTGCTTTAGGATTCATATGAAGCAAAATGTTTAGTATTTGTCAATGCATGAGCACAATGCGACAAATGAATGTATTGGGTTTGAATGGATCAGAGGCATTTTTCGTGATAAGGGTGACAAAGAAAGTGGTCAGTCAATAAACAGTCAAGGTCTTTCGAGTTGAAATTGAAGTTATCATGGGAAGTGAAGGAAAAATCGCCCCTAAAGTCAAGAACGCAAACTAACCACCATGTTTAAACTCAAAAATTTTCTTTGATTGAAACAGAGGTAGAAAATTTTGTTTCTTCCAGAGAAACCCTTCGTGAGGAAAATAGGTGCCAGATAGGCTCGGTTATAAGTTTTTAGTACCCTCATGGATAACGGAATTTAGTAAGTTTTGAGAACCATGCAAGTGACAAGGTCTGATGAGAGTTTTACTTTTGGGAAGTATAATTTAGCATTTAATTTTTTCACTTTTGAGATGAGGCTTGGTTTGAAATTTTTCAGGATAAGGAAATTTAGCGTAGAACTTACTTTAATAGAAAGGATTGGTTAACACTCATAGATGTTCCTAATATCAAACAGGGCCAGAAAATTTTCTTTTGTTTTGTCTGGTTTATTGTAATCAGGCGCCCACATGGATCACAAGGTAAAATAGCTCAAATTTCAAGGGAAAGCAGGTCAGGTTTAGTACTCAGGCACCCACCTGGAGAATAAAGGGAAAGCAACAAGTTTTAACGGAAGACAGTTCAAGATCATCAACCAGGTGTCCACCTAGAAAACAAGGGAAAAAGGCTCAAGTTTCAAGAGGAAGCAATTTAAGCTCAGCAATAAGGAACCCACCTGGAGAACAAGGAAAACAATTCAAGTTTCAGATGAAAGAATATAATTCAAATGTTGGTAATCAGGCATCCACCTGGAGAACAAAAGGAAAGCAGCAATGATCAAAGGAAGACGGTTCAAGTTCATCAATCAGGAGCCCACCTAGAACAAGGTAAAACAAGTCAAGTGTCGAGGGAGAAGTAGTTAACGCGTTGGAAATCAGGTACCCACTTGGAGAACAAGGAGAAGAAGTTCGAGTTTCGCGGAAAAATAGTGCAAGTTTTGGCAGTCAGGCGCCTACCTGGAAAGCAAGGGTATACAGTTAAAGTTTTGGCAATCAGGCACCCACATGGAGAACAAGGAGAAGCAGTCCAAGTATTGAGGAAAACCAGTGCAAGTTTTAGCAATCAGGCGTCCACCTGGAGAGCAAGGGGATACAGTTAAAGTTTTAGTAATCAGGCACCCACCTGGAGAACAAGAAGAATCAGTTCAAGTTTCGAGGAAAAAAACGTACAAGTTTTGGCAATCAGGCGTCCACCTGGAGAGCAAGGGGATACAATTAAAGTTTTGGAAATCAGGCGTCCATCTGGAGAGAGCAAGGGATACCGTTAAAGTTTTAGCAATCAGGCACCCACCTAGAGAGCAAGGGAATACTGTTAAAGTTTTGGCAATTAGGCACCCACCTGGAGAACAAAGGGAAAGCAGCAATGTTCAAAGGAAGACGGTTCAAGTTCAGCAATCAGGAGCCTACCTGGAGAATAAGGGAAAACAAGTCAAGTTTAGAGGGAAAGCAGTGCCTTGGTTGGAAATCAGGCACCAACCTAGAAAACAAGGAGCAGTAGTTCAAGTTTCGAGGAATAATAGTGCAAGTTTTGGCAATCAATCGCCCACCTGGAGAGTAAGGAAACACAGTTAAAGTATTAGCAATCACGTGCCCACCTGGAGAGCAAGGGAATACAGTTGAAGTTTTGACAGTCAGGCACCCACCTACAAAGCAAGGAAATGCAGTTAAGGTTTTGGAAATGAGAAAACCACTTGGAGAACAAGGAAATCAATTCAAGTTTCAAAGGAAGATAATTCTAGTATTGGCAATCAAGCGCCTACCTAGAGAGTAAGGGAATTCACCTTAGAATGCAATTCAGGTTGGCAACAAAGCAAGATCACCTGGAGAATACAAGTCAACAGAGCGACAGAAACTGCTAGATCAAGTTTGAAGATGCATAGATAGGATTTTTATAATTCATAGCTCATAGTTTAGTCTTACGCCTTATTTTGTCTTGATGTAATAAGGAGTTCAGCAAGAAGTAGTAGCAGCAACAACAGTGAAATCACAACTTTCTGGTAGTCCCAGCTGCGAATCTTCCCGAACTACACTGACCTAAATCCTTTATAGCCAAGGATATATAGGCAACCTTAGAAGTAGGGTACGGTCAAATCTTTCAAAAATACTTCCCACGATGTATTCAAACAGGCAAAAATCGCCACTCACTTTATCTTTGCACGAAAAATCTTCGTGTTTCCGAGCAAAGAAAGGTAGATGTGAGCACGTGATTTTTGTCCTATAAGAATTACTCCCATAAAATACAATAAAAATAATTTTTTTCCACTTTACAATTTTACGGGATTTTGTGGGAATTTGTGCTAATTGTTTGCATTTCTCGGCATGTTTATTTTTGTTAAAATGATGAAAATACAAAAATTTAGGTTTTATTTTCATATTATTAAGATTAATTATTAAATAATTTGCTTGCTAAAATTGAAAATTACAAAAATTGGCTTACTTTTGCATTTTTAGCCTTTTTAATTTTAAATTAGTACTTTCCTATTTTAATTTAAGAGTAATTAATTTTCATAAATATTATAGTAGATGATCAATTTAATTTTTCAAATTAATTATTTTATGAGTTTAACTTAGGTTTTAATTAATTAAATAGGAAAAGAAAAATTGGAAAAAGAGGAAAAAAGAATTAGAGATAAAAGGGCTGGTGTTGGACCAAAACTACCCAAAGCCCAATCCCTTTTCTCACCAACCCGCCCCAGCCCAGCCAGGTAATCCGGTCCAGCTCCCCCAATTGACCAAAACGACCCCGTATTCCCCCCTTTCGATCTCACCCGTTGATTCCATCTGATCGAACACACTGAAACTAAGGGCCCCTTTGGTATTTAACTATCTGAAGCCCCTATACCCCTCATTCGAGACTCCCCATTCTATCTCTCTCAAATCCAAGCATAGAAACCCTAGACCCCGCACCAAAATCCCCACTATCTCCACTGGCGGAGACGCCCCAAACCACTATGATCCCCTCCTAAACTAACACCACGAGATCCCCTCACCCTCCTCATTCCAAATCTCCTAGTCTTCTTCCCCAAATCCCCCTCAAACCTCTCGAATCTTGGATCTAAACTCAAAATCTCTAAAAACCTAACTCGCCCAAATAACCCCAAACTCACACCATGCAATCCCTCGCTCCTCCTCTCCCAAAATATACCTTTAGTTCCTATGAAATCAGCCCCAATTCTATCAAATTTTGAATCAAGGGTTCCGAAAAAGCCCTAAGTTTTCCCCCTTTCCTTTCTTGGTCAGTATATGTTCAAACGAACCCCAACCTTTCCTTTCTTGGTCAGTATATGGTCAAACGAACCCCGAACCATCATTAATCGATCGTTCCTTATTAAGGACAGCCGATTAATGATAGTTAAAGGTTCACTTCATTCGTTTAAGATCGGGTCAAGTTCTTAGTGAATTCCGTTTGGAGCGAACAAGGTAATTCTTTCTTATTTTATCTTGTTTGTTTCCCTTTGTTATTTTTTTCACCTTTCTCTTGACCTTTTTTTTATCTTGACTTCATGAATTTTTAGTTGCATGATTTACGGTTTTTAGCATTTTAGGATTATTTGTTGACTTCTACGCTTAGTCATTGTTGCTAGCTAGTATTTTAGGATTAGTTCATGAATTTTCTATCTATATCATTAAATGTTCAGTTTTTGTTTGGTTAGGGTTTATCCAAATAGGTTTAGTTCATGCTTATGCAAACTCATTTGGAACTAGAATACTTATCTCTCTCATTATAGTGTGATTATTTGTTAATTGCCGTGTGTAATCTAATTCAAAAGGTATGAGCCTCATGGATAGTTCAGTCATTAGATAATGTTAATATTGGTTTCGTCTATTTAAATATTGTGCCATTTCTGATTTCTCTTAGTAATAAAATTGTTTAAGTTAAAAGTTAATTCAAGAGTCAGTAGCTAAGGTTTTGGTACTTTCAATTAGTCAAATAGTGCCAGTTTTGGTTTCTATTAGTTAGTATTAATTTATAAGCAATTGGAAGTTTGGGGGTTCAATGGTATAAGGAAGAACTTAAAGGGGCTGGGAAAAATATTTTGACAACCCGGCCGGTCATCTTAACAATTACCACCCCGATCCTCTATTAACGACTTTCTCCAAGTTTATTTATGCCAATATTATTTGCCGGGATGTTTGGTTTTGAGTTTCGAAGATTTTTGGGACACTTAGTCCCTAAATGAGTGCTTAAGTATTGGAAAGTTATTCGTAGTTAGAAAAATGAAAAAGACGGTCTTGAAATAGAAATCTGATGGTTCTGTTAGCTTTGTTAGGTGATTTCGAGGTCGGGAGCGTATTTAGAATATGTTTTGGAGGTCCGTAGCTAATTTAGGCTTGAAACGCCGAAGTTTGAAATTTTGAAGTTTCTGGTCCGATAGTGAGATTTTGATCCGAGGGTCGGAATGGAATTACAGAAGTTGCAGTAGTTCCATTATGTCATTTGGGATGTGTGTGTAGAATTTCAGGTTATTCGGACGTGGTTTGGTTGGATTTTTCCTCGAAAGCGTATTTTGAGGAAAATTGGAGTTCTTAGGCTTAAATCCTTGATTGATTCGAGTTTCCGGCATTTTTTAAGGTGGTTTATGGATTAGTATAAGTTTGAATAAGGTTTTACGATGTTTTGATGCATTTAGTTGGGGTCCCGAAGGCCTCGAGTGAGTTTCCGATGGTCAATCCAATCATTTGATAATTCAGAAAATTGCAAATTTGGAGTTCCAGCAGTTGCAGACAGTTTGGTCTGCGCGTTCGCAAGAGGACCCTTTCATTCGTGGAGAGTTTGTTGAGGGAGATGGAAGTTTGGCCTACGCGTTCGCATGAAGGGTGTTGCGTTCGCGAAGGTCTGTGAACTTGCGTATTGCGTTCACGTGGAGGTCTTTGCGATCGCATCGAGTAAGTGGGGTCAGACGGGTTATATGTCTTTTGCCCGTTGAATTCGCAGAAGGGGGAAAACGTTCGCGAAGTGTAAGGATGAGGAAGCATCGCGTTCGCATTGGTCATGTCGCGTTCGCGTAGGGCAAAAATCTGGTCAAATAATGTTGTTCTTCATGAACGTGAAGGTTGCCCGCGTTCGCGATGAAGGAATTTAAAAACCTGGGCTGAATGTTTAAAAGGAGTTATTTCGCGACTTTTAGCCTAGTTTCCTCCATTATTAGGCAATTTTGAAGCTTTTTGAAGTGGGTTGAAGAAGGATTTTAGGGGAATCACCTGGAGGTAATATTTTTGACTTCATAACTTGTTTTGACTGCATTACAGAAAGCATGTTAGGCTAGAACTAACTGTTGCCTTGTTAATTAACTCTATTTCCAAATATCTTCTTATTGTGGCTATGTTTTACATTAGGACTACGAATGTAGGATTCCGGTAGCTTCCCCTTGTTTGTCTTTGGGACTACGTGTTAGATTCCTGGTAGATCCCCCTGCACATTTACTTTGGTACTACAAGTTAGATTCCCGGTAGATCCCCCTGCACATTACTTTAGGACTAGGGGTTAGATTCACGGTAGATCCCCTTGCACATTTACTTTGGGACTACGGATCGGATTCCAGTAGATCCTTCGGATATATATATATATATATATATATATATATATATATATATATATATATATATATATATATATATATATATATATATATATGGACAGACATTTTCTTAATCAATGCCTTGGGCTCGCCTGCGAACCCAGTTCCCCTTTTAAATAGTTGTTGCGGGTGAAAGCTCAAAACAGACTTAGCCCAAATACTTATAGGCCTAGTACAAAAAATCCGTTCCTTTCAGCTAATAGTTGTGCAACAGTGGCCTCATATTACGTTGGTAAGAGTGACTTTTTTAATTAGACTGAGGTGTGCCATTCTAATTAATCTATGGCTCTCACATGTTATAACTAGTTACTAAAATAAACCCTCGTAAAAAGGCCTTTAGGCGCGTGTTTTAAAAAATATACAATTGTGATTGTGTATACGTTCGCATGACACAATAATGATTCTAAAAATCAAGTCGGAGTATGCATTCGTGCAACTTCGATCAAACTTTCTTAAAATGATATTAATAGGCCATTATTTTTAATATAGTCCGAGGTGTGCCATCTACAATTTAATCATACATGGCCCTCGTATTAATTTTATAACCTCGATATTTAAATAAAAAATGTTTGTAATTTGCTTTAGTTACGTTTATTATGCTATTGTGGTTGTGGACGCGTCTTTGTGACATGATTATGATTTCTAAAACAAAATCGGAGTTTGCGTTCGCACAAATTTGGCCAAACTTTTTCTTAATAATATTAAAGTGTTATTAATTGTGGACACGTTCGCGTAACATGATTTTTGACGTGCCAAACAAATGGGTACACATGCTTGTGACCTGTTTCAAGATATTTTCTTAATAAAAATGGCAAATGCACATAGATTCTAAGAGTAAGTAATTATACAATTTACCAAGCCAAGTATGATCAAAGCAACCATGCTAGATCCACGGAACTCGGAAATGCCTAGCACATTCTCCCAAGTTAACAGAATTCCTTATCAAGATTTCTGTGTTCGCATACCGTGAACAGAGTCAACTTCCTCGATTCGGGATTTTCAACTGGTGACTTGGGACACCATAAATTATCCCAAGTGGTTACTCTGATTTTAAATAAATAATCCCATTTTGATTGTCACTTAAATTTGAAAAAAAAACTCCCTTATATCCTTTCCGAAAGGTACTAACAAGGAGGTGTGACATGTGGTGCCTAATGATTTTGAGCCTATATATACAGTTAAGAATCAAGCTTTGTAGCAGCTTATGATAAGGTACCTAGAATTTCTATGATGTTTGACCTGTAGTGTAGCAATTGGGAGGTATGAAATGGTTCGTGGGATTTGAGATAGCATGTTCTCGTGATTCGCGATCACATAGGATGAGTGTAGATGGAGTGTGATATGTGTTGAATGGAGTTATTATTTCTAAGTGAATCAAGGATAATTAGAAGAAGATAGACTGGTTAGCCATAATTGAATTGGCATATTGGTGGTAGTAATCGGTTCTTTTAGAAAATTATGCAAGTTATTTATGGTGGTACGTGTGAGGTTTGTCAGTCGCCGTAATTGATGTTACTCAAAAGTATTCTACTGTTTGGCTTGATATGTGTAGGCGGATCCGGAAAAAGCTAGGGTTGCTTAGACCACTACTTGAAGATTGGCATATTCTACGATTATGAGAATTCACCTGCGTGTTGCGACGGTTCTCCTGAAATGAGGTAAGTGAAAGGTTTTTATAAGATGAAGTGTTAATCTATTAGTGGTTCAGGAGTTATGACGAAAATCGTGTTCTATCGTATATTGGCATGATGGGTGCAGTGAGTGGTATAGAATTTGAAGTGAGGATCAAGGTTGCAGATCAGTGTTGAAAAAGATGTCACGAGCTCGGATGATCAGGAAAGGAGTTTCAATGTTTAAAGCAAGTGGGTATTTCCATCAGCGTCACCTGTGATCGGTATTTTGTGATAAAGGCTTTGCATCCTGGTTAAGAATTTTTTATATGTTTTTAGCATTAGTACAGACGGTTGTTTGGATGTACAGACCTATTATGTGTCATGAAAGGTTTTGGGGGTGTGTCCCATGGGAAAGTTATATAAGTGTGGCATGTAGTCACTTTATTGGTTAAAGCGTTAAACCAAGTATGAAGATTGTGGTGATATCATTGATTTGGGAATTGATGCCTGAAGGGCACTTGATTTATTAAGTTGTGAACTGTGGATGATTACTCCTGTTATGATGGTTGTTCCTATGTTATGAGAAAAAGGAGAGTTATTATGGACCTTTGAAAGGTTATTAGCCTAGTTCAATGCAATCATAATAAGCTTGAGGTATGTGGTTGGATTCAAATATGAATATGGGCTCTATATCAGGCTAGATGTGTTCACTTCAGTAATACGCTCCTCATGGAAGAGTAGTCAGGGTGTTATTTCATTGTTGGCTATTTCATGTAATGATATATTATGTCGTGTGAGTTGTGAACGGCTCAATAATTTTCTTATGTATTAAGGTTTCGCGTAGCGATGGTGATATGTGAGCAGGATGGCTCTTTAGCTTCAGAACATATATCGCACCCCAGTTGTGCTCGAGTTGTTAGCTTATGGTGCTATGTCTCCCCTCAAGGACGGTATTATGCACTTAGCATGCTTGTGACCGACATTCGATATTTTGTTGTAATGAGCAATTTAGCTCGATGTACATCTCCTTAGGTAAATTTTATGTGTAGATCAGGTGGCACGCTGCCATGGGTATGCTGTTTGGATCGGCTTGCGCACCACAATAGTGTAACGTTGAATACAGTTTTCATACTTCATCTTATGTGTGTTTTGTTTCCCATTTTTCTGAGGGAAGTTCATATTAGCTGCGAGAGTTGCATAGTTCCTTCTAGAGTTCGGTTTCCTTATATATCTCGTTCGAGTTGGTAGCCTATTAGCATATTGTGGCATCATACAAGAATTTTGTTCATGTCTAGGGTGGCTTGTTTCCTGAGCAGTTTGTACTGGGTAAGATGAAATCATTGGATTTAGGGTTAGTGCAATCTGATTTTATGAAGTATATTAATGAGCTAAGACCACTACCTGGTTCAGAATGGGGTGATGGTTCTCGTCGGAAGTATAGACCAATGATTTGTTGATTCGGCAATTGGTTAAGAATTGCTACATATCTCTTCAATCATGGCGGTATTGTAAGAGTCAGAGCAAGACCTATGTAGGTCATGAGGTACAATGGGAGCATCAGTTTCATGGAATTTCGATTTATTTGATCAAAGAATGTTATTGTGGTCCTGTGAATAAAGTGGTGCAAGTTGTGAATTCAGCAAAGGTAAGCAATCATGTTTCGTTGTTGCATGTAGTTATTGATACATTGATTGTATGTTTGAACAGGCTTGGAAGAGCATTCTAGATGTTGGGATTGGGCTCCAAGGCTTATTTGCTTAAGTGAAAAAGGATATTCAGATAGATTGACTTAGGGTGCCCATCTGAGTTGTGGTAGCACGGGTAGGTGTTCGAGCTGTTAAATAGTGATTTCGGAAAACTCCAACGCAGTTCTTAGCACGTTCGAGGACGAATATGTGTTTAGGTGGGAGAGAATGTAATGACCCAACCGGTTGTTTTGAGCTCTAGTGGGCCATTCAGAAGTTTGAGGCCATGAGCAGCTTCACTATAAGAAGTTTGGCCAGAAGTGGACTTTTTAATATCGGGGTTGGAATCTGATTCCAAAGTTGGAGTAGGTCCGTAATGTCGAATATGACTTGTGTGCAAAATTTGAGGTCAATCGGACGTGATTTGATAGGTTAAACATCGAGAGTAGAAGTTTGAAATTTTAAAGTTCATTAAGCTTGAATCGGCGTGCGATTCGTAATTTTAGCATTGTTTTATATGATTTGAAGCCTCGAGCAAGTCCGTAATGTATTTGGGACTGGTTGGTATGACTGGTTGGGATCTCGGGGGCCTCGGGTGGATTTTGGGTGGTTAACGGATCGAGTTGGAAATTGAAGGAAAGGCTGAAGCTGCTGGTTGTTGTCAAAACCGCACATGTGGTTGGTAAACCGCAGAAGCGGTACACCTAGCGCATAAGCGGTTGGAGGTGGAAGGGTCAGAAACCGCATGTGCGATGTAGTTCAATTAAATCATACATTTGCCCTTACTTATACCATAACTTATAAAAATAAAAAATTAATGTGTGAATAGATATTACTCCTATTTGAATGATAAGGTGTAAAATAATACGTGAAATATACAGTTATCTATGTACTTGCTAATGTTATTTTTAATTTGTGTACCTTTTAAAAAAATAGTTATAATTCTAATCTTTGGACTAAAGAAATGCAAAAAAAGAAGTATTTACGCACACCGCACCTGCGAGGCTACAGATGCGGTCTGGGTAGTGCAGAAGCGGTTGGGGACAGCTGGAGGAGGACCGTAGAAGCTATATTGGAACTACACTTGCAAAAACGCAGAAGCGGTCGATTGACTACAGGTGCCAAAGGTCGGGCTGGGCAATGTGTTCTTTACCGAACGAGTTTTGGCTCATTTTTCATATATTTTCTCTTGGGTTAGGTGATTTTGGAGCCTCTGAAGAAAGGGACTTCATCATCAATCATGAGGTAAGTTAACCTCACCTCTTGTGAGTTAAATACATGATTTTATTGCGGATTAAACTATGGAAATCAGTAGAAACTTGGGGTTTGAGGGAAAACCTAGAAAATTGATAATTTTGGAATTCAACCACGAAATTTGTCAGGGAATGAAGTAGAAATCATACATAATTGATCTTTGGGTCGGGGTGCACGACGTAGCGGAGATGTAATAATTATGATAATGAGGCCAATGGCCTGAAATTGTACGCCACAAGGTGGCTTGTGATTTGATATGAGGCCGAGAACCTATTTATAATGCCACGAGATGGCTTGATATTGTGCTTGGGCCGTAAGGGGCCCCTCCCGGAGTCTGTACACCCCCAGTAAGAGCGGGTACCCATTGTGATATGAGGTATAGCTCGAGGGGATGGTATTGTTCTATTATATTGCCCAAGGGGCTAATTCTGTTGTTGTTGCTGAGCCCGAGGGACAGTTCTTATGTGTTTACCTTTCCAACTATTTTTCCTTTAATTGATTAACTGCTTAAATGGTGTTTTATAAGACTTTACTATTTAATTGTGTTTATTGATTTTGTTCTGCCTCTTATAGCTTATTGTTGTGTTTAACGTGATTTTATATCGCTTAGTCTTCATTTATGATTATTACTCACTGAGCTGGAGTACTCACTTTACTCCCTGCACCCTGTGTGTAGATTTGAGCGCTCCATATTCTACAATTGAGGGTTGATAATTCCAGTAGATCTTCGAAGTTTTACTAGGTAGCTGCTTAGCGATTCGCAACCCAGTACATTCTCCCTCTGTTTTATTTCCTTTTTGATTCAACTATGCGGTAGTGGAGTAGACTCCAACACTTGTAGTATTGCTTTAGATGCTCATGACTGTTGACACCCCGATGTCAGTCTATGTTGATTTTTAATTGTGCGGCTTATATTGTTACTTTGGGATTTCAATTCTTTTAAAGACTTAGTATTTATTATTCTAACTGATTAAAGTGAATTAGAAGTGTGTCGGTTGGCATTGTCTTTATGAGAGGCACCATCACGACTGGGTCTGGGTTTTGGGTCGTGACAAAATCGGCTTGCAGAACTCAAAATTTTAGCCACTAAAGATTCTACCATTTTCTACCAAATTTCCAACCTAATTAAATGATGAAATTAACTATATATCAGTAAGATATAACTATTAAGGAGATAAGAATCGTTACCCACAATCTTCCTCTGAAAATCCCTTGAAATTTCGCCTTCTACCGAGCTTCTAATTTAGTTTTGTGATATGAACTCAAAACCCTCGAATAGGACTTTAATTTGCTCAGGAAACTCGCTTATGTGAGCCTTCAACTGCACCTGCACTACTGCACTTGCGGGAAAATCAGCAGGTGCGAAAATCACTTAAGTCCTCAAGGCCCGCATCTGCTATAAGGTGGCCACACCTGTGCGTGAGCACATGCAGAAACTCTCCCGCTTATGCAGTCATTCACTGCTTTTGCAAACATCCTAGTGCATCTGCGGGAATCGCAAATGCGAAATTATCCTTGCACATGCGATCCCTGGAAACCCATCCATTTTCACTTCTGCAGCAAGCCCGTACCTGCGGTGTGAAAACACTAGATGCCTAAAACTTCAGCAACGGCCTAAGTTTGTATCTCATTTTGCTAAGCACAAGAAACTCACCTGAGGCCCCTGGGACCTCAACCAAATACACCAACAAGTTCCTAAAATACCATAAAGACTTAGTGGAGCCCTCAAATCACATCAAACATCGCAAAAATCATGAATCATCCTCCAATTCAAACATAAAAAACTTGAAACTTTCAAATTTATACAACTGATGTCGTAACCTAACAAAACACATCCCATTGACCCCAAATTTTGCACACAAGTCATAATCAACATTATGGACCTACTCCAACTTTCGAAATTAGATTTTGACCCCGATATCAAAAAGTCCACTATCGATCAAAATCTGTAAAAATTCGACTTTCGCCATTTCAAGCATAAATAAGCTACATACCTGAAAAATACAATACGGACATGCTCTTAAGCCAGAAATTACTCAACGGAGCTAATAGAATCGACAAAACTCCATTCTAGAGTCATATTCACATCGTTCTGACTACGATCCAAATCCTAAGACTTAAGCTTCCATTTTCGGGACTAAGTGTCACACCCCAAAAATCGAGGGGCGCGACTGGCGCCTGACCGGGTAGCCCCAGTCGAGCGGACCTGGGTGCCTTTCCTATCCCACGTGTTACCCCGTAATTTCATTGCTCATTAATCAACGAAATTAGCACTTTATCATTAAACACCATTTTACAAACATACATGGTTACTTAAAGAGGTTTACAACTTACATCGCGCAACATACAAAATACATATTTACATAAGTTTGCAACCCACGTTTACTGTCCATGGAGCCTCTAAGGATACAAAAGGATGATATAATACTTGTCGGTAATAAGGCTATGGCTATACCTTACACAAAAAACCAGAACAAGACTCCGAAATAATAAGTGGCATGAACCACATAGGGCCCTGACAGGAAAGGGGCTCACCAATGCTGCTGACGGAAGGTGAAGGGGAGCTACGGCTGGTGGACTGGAGTACCTGCTACGGATCCACCTACAATCATAACACAAATGTAGCGCCCCCGGCATAAGGGACGTTAGTACATTTGAATTGTACTGGTATGTATGAACAAATCTTGCCCTAAGTAAACTCGGACCATACACAAGTAGAAAGTGGTAATGGAATCAACAATCAAATACACATGAAAGAAAACAATCAAGCTCAACAAGGTTACAAACTTTCCATTTCCCCTTCAACATTTTCACGTCAATAATTTCACAACTTTTTTTCATATTTTCATTTCAGCAGTGATTTCGATCACTTTCCACCCTTATTACCTCGGTCACCCTTATCTCCACATACCTTATTACTTTATGTTGTGGTGCGCAACTCGATCCCACCAAAACAATCATAATTCACAAACAACACAACATCAACAACAATTCACAAGGAACAACAATACCAATCCTCAAGGACAACCACAACAATTCACAAAGGATTTTCCATAACTATCAATACCTATTTCATTATATTCAACAGTTCATATGCAATTTAGGTCATCACAATAATTGCCCACCACATGCCAAACATGTTATTACCTCAGTTGTTTCGATGGCATCAATTACAATTTCTTTCCATTATTTGTTTTTTGACTCTTACCACATAACACATTTACAACCACACATTCGGTTTATTGCTAATTACTTACACCAGTATATCGTGAGACTTAACCCCGAACACTCAAGTCATACCAATCAAAAGAATTTCACAAACAATCCACGTAGATATCACATACCAAATATTCGTAAACCAAACAAAGTGATTTCACAAAGGTCAAAGTTAGCCATATATACCAGGAGCCGAATTCCCTTTTAACTTCTACTTTCAATTCACCAAACTATCTAGCAACGTCGATCTAGTGTACACATTAACACATATTTCTCAGAATCAAAGTTCAAAAGCACTACTCGAACACATTTAGGTTATCAACCCTTCTTTGAACAATGCTTTACTTCTACCCAATCCCTCTTACCAAATTTTAGGTTCTAAAAGACATGCCTGAATGCTTCAACCTCTATTATCAATAATAAATGCATGTTTATCTCCCCGCCTCCCCCCCTAATAAAACTTGAAAGTTAATGAAAAGGTTTAGGGATCTTACCTGCAAGGATGGGGATGAAGACACCCACTTGAAATTTCCCGACCCGGATCGTCTTAAGGGATTAATTTGAAGAAAATGACTTTATCTCTCAAGAATCCTCCTCCCTCTCTCTTATTTGCTCCGTAAAGTACTTAAAAGAGGGGTGGGGGTGTTTTATTAAAAAGGGGGTCGAGTTTAATATTTAGAAAATTTGGAGTCCGAGTTGGTTTACGGTCGCACTTTGCGATCGCAGACACGAAATACGGTTCGTATAATGGACCGTGAAAAGTGTTCCAAAAACCTGTCTCCACTGTTTGGGCATGCGGCGGAAATGCGGTCTGCATACATGGTTTGCGGTCGCAGAATGGGCCGTATTTTTTACCTCAAATTGACTGACTCATTGACTCACTTTGTGGTGCAAAATGTGGTCCGCATATCAGTTATACGGTCGCATAATGGACCACATCTAGGCCTCAATTTAACCAAACCACTGACTTAGTATACAGCAGGAATACGGTTCGCATACTAAATTTGCACCACATTCCGGACTACAAAATGGCACTTTTCTGGAAAACTTGGTTTTTTGATTTTTAAAAGCTTAGATCAATACAAAGGAAGCTCGCCGCAATGAAATTTACACATTTCTAACGCACATTCGGATCAGGTCACCACAAGCTACTAGGTTTTGAGCATAAATTTTTACGGGGCCTTACACTAAGTGTCCCAACACACTCCAAAAACCAATAAAATATCCCGGCAAGTCATATAAACAAAAAAAAGATACGGAGTAAGCAATTAACAAGGGGTCGGGGTTATATCTCTCAAAATGATCGATCGGATCGCTACACTTTCTTTTGAAATTAGATTTTTTTGGCATTTTCTATACATATCACTAACTAATTGTTGGTTTATGTTTAATTATGTGATATTTTAATCAAATGTGACAATTATTCCA
The DNA here is from genome assembly GCA_034376525.1 of Nicotiana benthamiana. Lineage (NCBI taxonomy): Eukaryota > Viridiplantae > Streptophyta > Magnoliopsida > Solanales > Solanaceae > Nicotiana > Nicotiana benthamiana. Next base: position 32,754,203 of record CM067336.1, on the reverse strand, counting down.
GTCATATTTCATCAAATGTTAGTATTATTTCACATTTTTCTTACAAATGTCACTAAATGCACTTTTTCTAACATTAATTATAAATGTCATTAATTAAATATCATGATAAGTCTTATTTTCTATATTGTATTAGTTATGCTAACAAATTTCTTACTCATTGATTGATTTAATATATTAAAATATTTCACAATTTTTAAAATAATTATTTGCTCACATAAATACTCTCATAACTAGTCCATCACTTTATTCTTTAAAAAAAAATATATGTAGAGGAATATTTTTATATGAATAAAGTTTTAAAAAAATTATTGATTTGTATATCTATATTGTAGTATAAAACTGAATATTTATTTATAAAAAAATGCTAAGTATTTATTTATTTACTAGGGATACAATTTTATTTCTCACTTTTTTGGATTAGTTCTAACTTTTTTTTGGTAACTAAACATTTTATTTACCAAGTAATATTTACAAAACATTTCTATTCATTAGTTCGATCTTGGACATCATCCCCAGATTCAAACTATACCTCTCAAGTTATGTCTTTTAACTACTATCCTAATTACTTGACATTAGGGTATTAATTAAGAACTAATAATCTCCTCTTCAACCTTTGCATCATGCTGCCTCGACCATGAATTTCTTGAACTATTCGTCGAACAATTGCTTCAATGCTCCTATGTTTCTCTTGGAATATCCTCAAGTTCCTCTCTTGCCATATGCAATATACTGCACCGGCTAGGGTCATTCTGTACACTTTTGTTGTAGAGTTCCTTCCTTTGTAATGATTTGCAGCCCATTCTAATTCTTGACCCTAGTCCATCACTTGTCTCTGTATTCATTTCCACTACAGTAGTGTTCTCCATATTCTTGCTGAGTAAGAACATTTAAAAATATAAATGCTCAATGGTTTCTTCTGTTGTTTTACATAGTATGCATAGTGTATTCTCAACACAACCCCATTTGTTTGGTCTATCTCGTGTTAGCAGTATTCTGTGAGCAGCCATTAGCAGTGTAAACTTCCACCCAGGCAATCCTGCATTGTTATATGTAATTTTCCTCTATGGAACTTTAGTAAATTCACCTCTAAGCTTCAAATACATTACGTTGGTTGAAAACTTGTCCATCTGCATAAATTCTTCTTCTGTCAGCCCAGCTTCCTTCACTTGCTTCTTTGCCTTCAGCGTCTTTTGAACCACCTATGATGCTGGCTTTGGGGTTCCACCTGCAGTTATATATCTTTTGTACTAGAGGTGCACCAATTGTATCCACATTTTATCTTCCTTTTCGCTAACGTTCCACAGTAGCTTACATATTGATGCTTTATTCCAGATTCATATGTCCAGTATATTCAAACCTCCAGCTTCTTTTGGCCAGCATATTCTGTCCCAAGACAACAATGCATTCTTTGTGATTTCTACCCCTCGAGTCCATAGGAATCTCCTATATATATTCTCTATTACTTGGACCAATTTCTTTGATAGTATGAACGCTTGTGGCCAAAATACTTGTATAGAAAACAATACACTTTTGATTAGTTTAACTATGCCTCGTAAGATAAGAATCTGACAGTCCATGATTGAATCCTTCCCAGGATCTTTTCTATCAATGGTTGACATTGTACCGCTGATAGTCTTTTAGTACTTAGAGGAACCTCAGGTACCTCACAGATATTGATCCTTTTACAAAAGCTTAGGGTCAGTAATATCTCATATTCTGTGATCTCACTAACTCTACCGAAGAAAACTAAGCTCTTATTAGTATTTGCAACTAGTCCAGAGGCTTTAGAAAATTCTTGAAAGCATCGGTAAAGCAGTTGTACAAAGATAGTGTCACCTCTGTACAAAAACAACAGATCATCAGAAAAACTGAGTTGTACTATGTTCATCTTAGCACACTTAGGATGGTAATTGAAACTTGGATTCATCTTTTATGTCTTCAAATTTCTTGTCAAGTACTCCATGGCCAATACAAATAGATATGGAGACAATGAGTCTCCCTATCCTAGTCCCTTCCTTGCATGAAATGGTGATATACGCTGCCCATTGATAATGATAGAGTAAGATACACTTCTCACACACTTCATGATCCAATTGACAAATCTCCCAAGCATTTGTAAATTTTCTAGAACTTGTTCCATATAATCCCAGTCAATATAGTCATAAGCCTTCTTCATATCAATCTTCATTATGCATCTTGGTGACACACCCTTTTTTCCATACCCTTTGACTAATTCATGGCTAAGTATGATATTATCATTTATCAGCCTCCCTGGAACAAAGGCAGACTGGTTTCTATCTACTATATCATCCATTATCCTAAGCAGCCTGTTTGTGATCACCTTTGAGATTATTTTATATAGTATAGTACAAAATGATATTGGTCTGTACTCAGTAATACTAGTAGGATCCGTCACCTTTGGTACAGGAGTCACTGTTGTACAATTAATAGGTTGATAGAGCTCAAACGTTGTGAAGAAATCCATTACTACCTCTGTCACTTCCTTACCAATCACAGGCTAAGTCTTCTTATAGAATAAAGCATTGAACCCATCGCACCAGGTGCTTTTTTGTCTCCAATTCTTAGAAGTGCATCATGAACTTCCTCTTTAGATACATATTTAACCAATTGAAGTTGTTGTTGTCATTTCACCAGGCCTCAATCTCTCATCACTACTAGATTTATAGCCAGCACAGGTCCATCCGATGATCCAGTAGTTGTTTATAAAACCCAAGTACTTCCTCTTCAATCTCCTATTTAAATTGTGCTACAGTTCTGTTAGCCTTTGTTAGGCTCTTTATTTTATTCTGGGAGCATCTATTCTTCATACTTACATGAAAATAAGCTGTGTTACCATCCCTTAATTTTATCCAATTCACTCTGCATTTCTGTTTCATGATGTTTTCTTCTACCCCCAGTTATTTCTCTATTTGAGCCTTCATATTTTTTTTACCAAAATCACATCTTCCTTCTACCTAGGATCCCTTATTTTCTCTTGCAGTTCTACAAGTTTCTGTCTACATCTGGTTATCTTCTTATCTACTTCATTATATTCAGCTTTATTAAGTACTTTCATTGCTTGTTTCGCCCTTTTTAACCTACACTATACATGCTTCATTTTGTTTTTCCCATTTCCTTTTTTCTATGCTTTCGTTACTCTTACAAGGTATTCTTTATGTTCAACTAAATGGTTGAGGAACTTGAAAGGCCTTGAGTCTCTTTCGCCATTCTCTTCAAACTTGATACTCAAAGGAGAGTGATCCGAACATCCTGGGTCCATGACTTTGACTTCTAGTTGTGGCATTTGTAGCATCCATACAGCATTTACTATAGCTCTATCTATTCTGCTATAAGTATGTCCATTGGTCAACGTGAATCTCCTTCCAACAGTTCTAATTTCTGTTAGGCTATTTTGCTCCATAAATTCATTGAGATCCCTGACTTCAGCCTCTTGTACATGTTTACCAACTGGTCTATCCTTTTGTCCTCTGATTGTATTATAATCTCCCATTATCAACCATGCTCCTTGTTGTAATTTCTCCACCCATTCAATTCATTCCAAAGCCTTCTTCTATCTTTAATTGTATGTAGTCCATATACCGTAGTAAAAGTAGACCTCATATTCATACCTTTTAGCTGAGCTTCAATATGAATGTATTGGTCTGATTTCCCCAATTCTCTGCATTCCACTTCATTAGGATCCCACAGTATCCAAATTCTTCCTTCATCACTATGCTCATAGTTGGCTAGCCATTTCCAGCCTGGAGTGATTCTCCTTATTACTGTTGTATCATTTTGCTTCTTTATTTTATGCTCTAGTATAGGGGTGTTCAAAACCGATCCGAAACCGAAAACCGAACCGAACCGAAGCTTAATGGCTTAATGGTAACGGCTTAACGGATTAAAATTTTTTTATTAACGGCTTATCGGATTGGGGGCGGATTATTCAATTTTCTTAACGGGTAATCCGTTAACCCGTTAAGAATATATATATAAAATTTATTTTTATTTATATAATTATATATATTAAATATAAAAAACTAAAAACCAAATTACAAAAATAATTAAACAAATACCCCCACCCGTATGTGCTGTACAGTGACCAGTGTAGTGTGTGCTCTGTCTCCAGTCCACCCCACCACAAAACTAATTATCTAATATTCTAATTCCTAATTACCTTACCTATTCCTCATTCTAGAGAAAGACAGAAAGTTGAGACTAAGAACAGAGAACTGAAAGTCTGAAACCCTAACCCTTAAAGCAGCAGCCGCCAGCCAGTAGCCCAGTACCCAGTAGCCACCAATCCTTTCCGTTTCGCCTCCGCTCGTCGTCGTCTACTTCCAGCAGTCGTCGGTCTCCCTCCTCTCGCCATCTCGTCTCTCCACTTCTCCAGGTACTCTTCTTATCGGTCGTGTTCCACATAATATCAATGTCGTGCAACAAGTGAATTAGCTTTTCTTTTGTTATTGGTATCACGCTTATACTATAGTATTTCATTAGTCCGTAATTTCTATAAGGATGTTTAGGTTTCTGCTATTTGCGTATGCTTTTGCCATAAATGAGTTATCTGTGCAAGTAAAGGAACAGTAAATTCATAGACTTATTGCAATTCCCTTTTTCCTCAAATCTGAAACTTAAAAGTAATACCCGAGATATCCCTAGGCAAGTGAAAAATATAGTCTCCAATAAGATACAAGCTTTTACATAGCGTATCTAATCCCTTATATTTAATCAGCTGAAGGAAAATGTTAAGATATTGTTTGACTGTTTTCTAGCTCTTGTTATGCATAGTTGTTTTCTTTATATTTGTTCATTTGATTGCTTATGCGAGCTCAAGTATAATTGGTTCAATATCTTTTCAAGGCTTTATATCTTGAGTTCTTGACCAGATGAGGTCTAACAATCTTGGTTTATATATCCTTGGAGCCTTCACTTGAGTTCTTGACCAGATAAGGCTTAAGGGTTGCATATTGGTTATGGATATTATTATGTGTTCCATCTGTCTTTAATAACCAATGTCTTTATTCGCATTCCTTTTCTTTTGTTGTTGCAGTGATTCATACATGGCTGAAAATATACAAAGTGATAAGGTGATCATGGGTGAAAGTGGGGCTTCTAATTCAAATGCAACAAGTGAAGCTCAATCAAATATATCCAAAAAAAGAAGAAAAAGGTATGTTGTGTGGGATCATTTTACAGAATTTATTACTTCTGAAGGGAATGCAAAAGCAAAATGTGACTATTGCTTTACTGAGTATGTATTTAAGACCAAAGACGGTACGTCGACACTTCTTTCTCATATGCTTAAGTGTCCTAAGCGCCCTGATATTGTTCGAAGGAAAAGGAAATTACTAGCAGTTGAAAAAGCAAGTTTTTGTTTTAGCAGAGGCTCATTTAGAGATTCAATTTTTGGCTGAGGAACTACTTAAGCTCCAGAATTCTTGCACGCAAAGTCAGAAAAATACATGACATGTTCGCGATTGTGCAGATACTTGAAGGAAAATATTGTATTTCTTTTTTAAGCTATGTTCTTACCTTGTTTGGTTTTAGTGGTTTACGTCCAAGATCATATATCTTAGCATTCTGTGACAAGTGGTGAATGTAAGCTAGAATGAAAGACGAGCATAAATTAATGACCTTATTTGAGAATTTAGAGTTGGAATAAATTTTATGCTCTGTTTTGTAAAATTAAAATTGTTAGATGATGCGTGCCTGTCTGCTGATGTACTAAACTGGACAGTGAGTACAAGCCTTTATCTCTTCTCTTGTATAAGTTTTGCACTTGTCTGCTGAGGTACTAAATTGCTGTCTGCTGATGTACTAAACTGGACAGTGAGGCGTGAGCTACTGAGCTTGCAGCCTTGCATTATGAATTGAATGTAGTGTGCGGACAGAATACATTTGAGCCCTTAGGTATTAAACCGATAAACCGCCCAGTAACCGCCCGATAAGAGCTAACCCGATACCAATCCGCCCGATATCTTATCGGGTGGCTAACGGATGAATACATTTAAAAGCCGATAACCGTTAAGCCAAACCGTTAGAGTAAACGCCCAATCCGCCCAATGAACACCCTTAGTAGGGATTCAAGTCATATGATGAATTTCTTTTTGGTTACGTTTAAAGCTATTCAAAGTTAGTGTTGATTTTCAGATTCCTGGTTGGTCACATTACAATTTCATTGGCTTATTTCTTTCTAGAGTTTAGTTTGAGCACTTGTATTCTTAAAGAGCTGTAATTTGAGTAATAATTTGTTAGTTTGACAAGCGCCAAATATTCCAAATTGTGTAGGATTTTCACTATTTTTTATTAGAAAGGTTAAAATTTAGTTATGAATCTCACACAATTGTTTATAATTTAGCTTGAGTTAAATTGAGATTTGAATGTTGCATAGCCTTATCCATTTGTTACTAATTCGATTAAATTCAAAATAGTGTTTCTTTTGGAATGCGTGATTTGGTTTTATGGGCATTGTAACATTTAGGGATTGTACATCATATTGTTGCATGTTGATCATAGTCAAATGGGTTCAACCAGTTTGCTTAGGCCGCACATGTTTCCTCCACTCTGTTTGGAATCGATCTTGAGTCCCATGCCCCTCAACATTTAATTTTTATTGGAATTAGCTTAATATTGTTTGAATTGTATATAATTGTCTTCTTACGCTGGGCATTTGAGTCTTCTGAAAATAGTGCACATATTCGCGTGTCCCGCTTTTTCTATAAAAGTTATACCAAATAAGAACGGGGCTGAGCCAGCAACAAGACCGGGTAGACTTCAATGTTCCCGGTACGTTGCCTCCTCTTCGGCTCGAGTAGTCCGCTCGGGTAAGCCAGGTCAAGAACAGAGCCTCAGGATTTAAACCTAGAAAAATACAGCCTCATGCTAGATCCCTTGCAGGCACGTTTATTTGCATCATATGCATTTGGCTTTGGGGACTCAAAATAGAGGTTGCGTCCTTCTAGGACAGGTGTACCCAAAATTACAGATCATCTTGATGCATCCTATGTACTACATATTGCATTTTTTCTAGGGTAAAAGGGTCATTTGGCAGATCAATGATAGTTGAGGGCAAATAAAAAAAGATAAAAAAGAAAAAACAAAGAGGGTGAAGTGTAAAAATAAAAGCAAGTATGGTCCAATTATTATTTCTGTCACATGTTTGTTAAGAAAAAAAAACATGAAAATTTCAAAAAGAAACGATTTTGCACTTTTTCATCATTTTCTGAAAATCAAAAATCAAAAAAAGGGGTGAGAGGAAAGAAAATCCAAAAAGAGTTTTACATGTTTCATCATTTTTCGAAAAAAGGACAAAAAATATATTTTCTCTGAATTAGTTGTTTTTTTAATTCTCACCTGTATCCAATCGGTCCATACTACGCATACCTGATTCTCGTCATTCAAGGAGTAATACGTAGGCAACCCACGTAGGGTCCAGTCTTCCTAGTGAGTCTTAGGTTCTTCGCTTCGCGGGTTTTTAGCCAAATCTTATATTTTTAGCCACTTTTAGCCACATAGGTTAATCTTAAAAAAATAAGTCACAATCATGTCTTGAATGTGTCCAACAGGAAAGATTATTGTCTCACATAGCGTTCTAAGTCTTTAACTTTATTTGGTCTTAATTTTTTCATACATGTATGTATTTACTTACGGGAGTTTGAGCATGATAGACACCTCAGGACCAACCAGGCAGGATCGTTCATTCAAGAGTTGCTTAAGAAGATTTTTCTTTTTATATTTTGAGTCTATTTTTCTTTTTGTGTCGTCATTTACCTTATAATTTTTTATAGTAATGTTGAGTCTTTTGTTATTGTATTTTTTTTTTGTATTTGAAAAATATATTATAAATCAAAAATCCAAAAAAGAGATTTTGCATTTTTATATTTCTATTGGGATTTTCTTTAGAAGTACTACTCCTACAAATTAAAAAAAAAAAGAAATTTTGAGGTGAGTTTTCCTTTAGAAAATTAATATCTAGAACTCAAAATAAAAATTACTTTTGTACTTCCATTTAGTACATTAAGATTAAAAAAATAGAATTTTCTCTTAGTACCTCTTCAAAAGGTTTTCTTTAAGGTATTAATTCTAAAAATCCAAAAAAAATTTTCTTTTGAATTTCTTCTTTGGTAATTAATGAAAAAAAATCTTTTTTATTAGAACTTTAGGATATTGTACATATACTAAAAAAATATACTTTATCTTTTGTTCATCTTTAAAATTTCTTCCTTAGGTAATCAAAAACTGAAATCTCGTTTCGAAATACTTCATCAGGGATATTAAATGAAAATTTAAAATATTTTCTTTGGTTTATTCTTTATATTTCTTTCCTAAAAAAACAATCAAAAAATATTTTCCTCTTCTAAGGTTTTTTTTTCTTTAATAATTTTCCATAGAGCATTTGTTTCAAAAATAAGGAAAAAAATATATGCTCGATAAGCTTGAGTTTAGAATAGGTTATTGAACGTTAAGTCTGGAACATTCAAAAAAAAAGATTTATTTCTTTTATTTCTCCTTTTTAATTAAGGTTAAAAAAAAGAAGAGAACGTTAGTTCGTTTTCTTTATTCCCGATCTTCTCGAACTACGCAAAGATCTGATTCATGCGGTGTCATGATACGTAGGCAACCTACATAGGGTTCAAAACCGATCCGAAACCGAAAACCGATCCAAACCGAAGCTTAACGGCTTATTGGTAACGGCTTAACGGCTTAATGGATGGGGAACGGATTGAATTTTTTTTATTAACGTCTTATCGGTTTGGGGATGAATTATTCAATTTTCTTAACGGCTAATCCGTTAACCCGTTAAGAATATAATATATATATATATATATATATATATATATATATATATATATATATATATATATATATATATATACATATATATATATATACATATATATATATATATATATATATATATATATATATATATATATATATATATATATATATAATTTAGTGATAGAATTGAGTTGTCTAATACATATATGGTTCTATGTGTGTCATGGAAAAAGAAGAATTGAAAGGTTGGTTATGACTAGAGGAACGACACCCCATGAAATAAATTTGTGCATTTTGGATGATTGCTTGTGGAAAATGGAGAACGATAGTTATTTATAGAAGAGGAGTGTAGAGAGTAGAATTTACCAGAGCACTTCAGTTTTTAAAAGTTCATTGTGGGAGCTGAATGGAAATTTGCGCGACAGATTTTTTTGGTTATATCCGAAGCTTATGAGTACACATGTAGTGTGGCCTCTAACAGAAGATAAGTTCTGTTTTATTTTTCTCGATACTGAACTAGTAGTGAATTTATCTATTTTATAATCTACATGCTGATGGCAATTGTTTCATTAGCTACATCATATTGCCTCTTAAATTTTATTTTTTATGGCAATTCATTATTTCTAAGACGAGGAGAATAAGAGATATTTAGTGAACATGTATGTTAGGCCGATAAACCGCCCATTAACCGCCCTATAAGAGCTAACCCGATACCAATCCGCCCGATATCTTATCGGGTGGCTAACGGATTAATACATTTAAAAGCCGATAACCGTTAAGCCAAACCGTTAAGAGTAAAAGCCGCCCAATCCGCCCGATGAACACCCCTACTCTAGTATTGCAATTATACTTATTCTATTAGTTTTACTAAACCTCTTGACCTCTTTTTATCTAAGGACCTTGTTCAATTCCCTTATGTTCCATGCAGCAAGAATCATACTAGGATGAATAGGTTTTGGTCAACTGCTCCTACTTCTCCACCTCTACTTGCTTGTACCTTCATCTATTGCTCTATTGTATGCTAGCTGCATTCCAGTCTCTACCAGAACATTGAAACCATTTACCATGCTGATAGTTCCATTTTCTAGCTTCTCCCTGCTTTTAGCTACTGGTTTTCCATTAGCTTTCTTCCATGCATGTTCATGTTTTCTGCTTGGCCCTGCATTGTTGCCTTGTTCCTTATTGTAGCCACCTATTTCCTTGTCTTTGTTTACCTTCTACTGATTTCTTTTTTCATTTTGGATCACCTTGGGTTGCTACTCTTGTTTCCCCTTATGATTCATTGCGTTGTCCTTAGTGATTTTTTGCTCTTCTACATTGCATTGATGTCCCACTTGCATGCAAGTAGTACAGAATGCAGGAACCTAGTCATAAATCACCTCTTGTATAAACACTTTTCCATTAGGATCTGTTACCTTCACTGCTTTGGGAAGCTCTTTAGTAACATCTATTTCAATTAAGCTCTAGCATAGGAAATTCGGTCTATTGAGTTGTACATGCATTTGCATATAGTAGAACTCCTAAACTGCTACTGATTCTGCTTAGCGACTTTGCTCCCAACAGTTAAGAGGAAGGTTAGGGAATCTTACCCAAATAGGGATAATCTGTAACACTTCCTTATTAAAGTCAAAATCAACAGTCTATACTTTCATTATAATAGGCTTGTTGTTTGACATGTGAGGTCCACAATATAACACTTTATCTCTATCATTCATGAAATTAAATCTCACTATAAAGTATCCACTATTATGGAAGTAAACTTTAGGCGGCGAAGGGGATGGATTTGAGTTTCATTGCTCCAACAATTAAAAATGGTGAGGTGATAATTGAGTTGAGTAAGGAAGAAGTAGAGGAGGAAACGCAGAAGTGGAAACAAGCTTTGATTCTCTGTGTAGTTGGAAGTACCCCAAATATAAGATAGCTACAGTTTCAAAAGTAATCGAAATTTAGCCACTTTTCATGTAAATATAAATCTAAATAAAAATACTGTTCAAAATTCGAGAAATACTCAAGCATAATACTGGAATTCTAGTATAATATACCAGAACTCTAGTATAATATACTAGAGTTCCAGCATAATATACTTGAGTTCCAGTATAATATACCGGTTCCGCATAATATGTTGGTAGTTCATACACATGTGCTTCAATCTCCAGTATATTATGCTGAAACTTTTTGCGTGTTGGAGTTTCAGCATAATACCGCAAGTTCATACATAGATGCACCCAATATATTATGCTGGAATTTTTCGTATTGTAGCAAAATAGTGGCTATTTTTCAATGACTTTGCAAATGCTAACTATTTTTAAATGACCAGTCCGAAAACTGACTAGCCCGTGCTATACTACCATAAGAGGCCGTGGTATTTATAATGCAATAGGTTTTAATGCATGCATTAGCTTAGTTAAATACAAAATTCTTCTTCAAATTTTACTTGATTAAAATATGCTACTATATTAATACAAGTTAGAAATAATAATTTAAATTTAAAACTATACAATTAGCTTGATAAAGAAGGAATGTTTTTAATGGAGACCGGAAATTAGTGAAATTTCAATTTTGCGATAATATATTTATGGTAATATCTACAGAGTAAAAGCAAGAATATTTGAATCGCCATATTATCAAAGCAACTTCTTTCACGTGGTTAAAAAAGGTATGTTATTATAACCTTTGCTTAACAAACTAAATAGTAACAGATGAAAAAAGAGTACTCATTTTACCATAGTTAAGTATTCAAAAAAACTGAGGTGAAACAGGATGAATTAACCATGGTTGAATGATCAAAGTGTATGTAAAAAAGCAACGTGTCGTGCTATCATTGGTTCACTATAAACAGTAACTTTTTGCAATAGCACAGAGGGGAGCTTCATTGCATGTTCTTTTTACCCCTTAAATGGAATTTGTGTTTGATAGTCTGTGTATAATCTCCATCCATTCATAACAAAGTTTTCTTCAGGGACTGGAGACGTTTCTTGAGTTTTCCAAAAAGTTTCAGAGGCAACCTTCATTCACATTCACACAGTAAAACCACTTTATTTTGTACGATTCTTTCTTAACCTTATGATTTTGGGGTGTGTGTGTGGTGAAAGAGAGAAACGTGAAATGCAAAATCATTTTTCTTAAAACCCTGCAAATTAAAGAGTTGTGGTTTTTCATATTGTTTCGTCTATGTTTTGATTCTCTTCTCCATGTTCATTTGTATTTCGAAAAAAACAAAAAGGTAGTGCAAATTTAAAGCAAAGTTGGAAGAGACAACAACTACCCACTAATGTCCCACAAAGTGGGGTCCGGGGATGGTAATATGTAGACGAACCTTACCCATACCCGAAAGGGTAGAGAGGCTGTTTCCAATCGACCCTCGGCTCAGTGAAGGAGAGGAAAAACAAAAACAAAAACAAAAACAAAAGAGCATTAGTAAGTCCAGCAGAAATAACATAAATAATTATCTAAACATAAGAACCATAAATAGCATGCAATCATATCAGACACTAACTACCATAAATAACTACCATAAGGGAGACATCGTTGCCATTGTCGATGTGGAAAAGAAGCCAAAGGCTATAGCGAAGCAAGATAAGGGTCAGAAGAAGTACACAATTTAAGACAAAAATCATCTAAGGATAGCCCTGCCAAGCCTCAGCCAACCCCGGGTGAGGGGTACGAAAAACTCTAGGGGCCCCTATCCTACAACCCTGATACTAGACCTCCAGACTTTCCTATCAAGGGCCATGTCCTCAGAAACCCCCATTCTAGCCATGTCATACCTAATCACCTCTCCCCAATACCTCTTAGGCATCCCTCTGCCTCGCCGTGCGCCGACCATCGCCACTTGCTCACAACTCCTCACCGGGGCATCAGAATTTCTCCTTCGTACATGCCCGAACTACCACAGTCTCGCTTCTCGCATCTTCTCATCAACCGGGGCCACCCCCACCTTCTCTCGAATAACTACATTCTTAATCTTATCTAACCTGGTGAGCCCGCACATCCACCTGAGCATCCTCATCTCCGCAACCTTCATCCTCTGAATATGAGAGTTCTTCACTGGCCAGCACTCCGCCCCATACAACATGGCCGGTCTAACCACAGCTCTATAAAATTTTTCCTTGAGTTTCTATGGAACTTTCTTGTCACATAGGACTCCCTGATGCAAGCCTCCATTTTGACCACCCCGCTCCTATACGATGAGTGACGTCCCCGTCAATCTCTCCGTCCCCCTGAATCACCGATCCAAGATATCTGACATTGTCCCTCTTGGCAATGACCGGAGATCCAATCATCACGTCCCTGCCTACTTCGCTTGGCTCGGCGCTAAACTTGCACTCCAGGTATTCTGTCTTAGATCTGCTTATTTTGAAACCCTTAGACTCGAGAGCCTGTCTCCATACCTCTAACCTCTCATTAACACCGACCCTCGTCTCGTCTATCAAGACTATGTCATCAGCAAATAGCATACACCAAGGCACATCCCCCTGAATATGTTGGGTAAGAGCATCCATCACCAAGGCAAACAAGAGAAGGCTAAGCGCCGATCTTTGATGGAGCCCCATAACCACTGGAAAATGGCCTGAGTCGCCACGCACCGTCCTAACCCTAGTCTTAGCTCCATCATACATGTCCCTAATGACTCTGATGTAGGCTTCTGGCACGCTCTTCGCCTCCAAGCACCTCCATAGCACCTCCCTTGGGACCTTGTCATACGCCTTCTCCAAGTCGATAAGCACCATGTGCAGGTCTTTCTTCTTATCCCTGAACTGCTCCACCAGCCTCCTGACAAGGTGGATAGCTTCTGTAGTGGAGCGACCCGGCATGAAACCGAATTGGTTCACAGATATAAATGTCATCTCCCTTACCCTCGCCTCGATCACCCGCTCCCAGACCTTCATGGTATGGCTTATTAATTTGATACCCCTATAGTTGTTGCAGCACTGGATGTCACCTTTGTTCTTGTACAAGGGCACCACTGTACTCCACCTCCACTCCTCAGGCATCTTTTTAGTCCTGAAGATCGCATTGAACAACCTAGATAGCCATTCCACTCCTGACCTACCCATGCATTTTCAGAACTCTACCGGGATCTCGTCAGGCCCGGTCGCTCGACCCCTACTCATCCTACGCAAAGCCCCCATGACCTCCTCCGCCCTAATGCGCCTGCAGTACCCAAGGTCTCTATGTTGCTCTGACTGCCCCAACTCCCCTAGCTCTATGTTACGATCCCCCACATCATTAAGTAAGTCTCGAAAGTATGCCTGCCACCTCTTCTTGACTTGAGACTCCCTCACCAGAACTCTACCATCCTCGCCCTTGATGCACCTAACTTGGTCAAGATCATGCACCTTCCTTTCCCTTTCTTTAGCTAACCGGAATAACTTCATGTCCCCGCCTTTCTCCCCTAATTCCTCGTACATGCGACCAAACGCCGCGTTTTTGGCTTCCGTAACCGCCATCTTTGCTTCTTTCCCCGCCGCCTTGTAGATCTCCCTGTTCGCTCTCCGTTCTTCCTCGCTTGTGCTCCCTGCCATCTTAGCAAACGCTGCCTTCTTCACCTCCACTTTTCCTTGGACTACATCGTTCCACCGCCAGCACCCTGATGTCTTCCTAAATAGCCCTTTGCTACCCCGAGCACATCCCGTGCTACCTCCCTAACCAAGTTCGCCGTCTCTAACCACATAGCATCCACTTCCCAGAACTTCTCCAAGCTCCGCCCTCAGCTAACCTCCTCTCCAACTCCTGTGCATTCTCCTTATTCATAACACCCCATCTAATCCGCGGTTGTCCCCGAGCACCCCTCCTCTTCCTCTTCACCCAGAGACCAACATCCATCACTAGGAATATATGAAGAGGAATAACCTTGCAGTCCTTGCACATACCCCTATCGCTCCTTCTAAGGAGGAGGTAATCAATCTGAGTCCTTGCCACCGAACTCTTGAAGGTGACCAAATGCTCCTCCCTCTTCTAAAATGTCGAGTTCGCAATCAAAAGCTCGGAAGCCCTGGCGAAATCAAGCAGTGATGCGCCTCCTCCGTTCCTAACCCCAAAGCCGAAGCCACCGTGCACCTCACCATAACCACCAGCATCAGCCCCAATATGACCATTAAAGTCCCCTCCAATAACTAACTTCTCAGATTGGGGAATACTACTTACCATACCATCCAAGTCCTCCCAAAAGCGCCTCTTAACCTCCTCGTCTAAGCCCGATTGCGGCGCGTAAGCGCTGATGACGTTGAGGATGCAACCCTCAATAACCAACTTAATAGACATTAACATATCATTCACTCGCCTAACCTCGACCACAGACTCTCTTAGATCCCTATCAACCAAGATGCCCACTCCATTCTTACCTCTCACGACCCCAGAATACCACAACTTAAACCCGTCTGCATTCCTCGCCTTCGACCCTTTCCACCTAGTCTCCTTGACACAGGTTATGTTAACCCTCCTCTTCTGAAGAACCTTCGCCAACTCAATGGACTTACCCGTCAGAGTGCCTACGTTCCACGACCCAATCCTTAATCTATAAGCGTCCGCTACCCTCTTCCCACCCTTGCCTCCGGCCCTACCCGCATAACCGCTCCCAGCCCCCCTGCTCGGCCCTGCCCCCACCCCTGCCCCCCGAGGACATGACCTTACTCTACCATCTCCTGTCGCGACCACTATCCCCAACCGATTATGGAAAATAGTGATGCACCCACGTACTATAGCGGTGTACTCGAAAGGATGCAAGCTAGGAATCGACAAAGTAAACTACACATAGGGTGCTTAGATAGAAAACGTAAAAGGGTGTACAGAGTAAAAAAAAGGGGGTCGGGAGGTACCAACTCCCGATGGAAAAACTTGGAAGTATGCTTTAATTCGCCCGAGATCAAATACCGCTAGCTCTTGCACACTTCGTCCGGTGTTGCTTTGCTCTTCGCGTCCAAATGCTGTAAGCTCTTCTTGTCCGCCGTGGCTTGTACCTGAAAATCACGCACAAAAAAAAACGAGGGGGGCTGCCTAGCTCGGGAAAGGGGGAGGGGTTGCCTTACTGGGGGTCGCCGGAGAAGGGGGGTCGCCGGAGTTAGGGTTGGCAGGGGGTAGGGGTGGGGGTAGGTTGGTGAGGACTGGGTAGTGGAGATAGAGGAGAGAGAGAGAGGAGAGAGACAGAAGAGAGAGAATACTTAGGGGGTTGCCGGAGAAGGGTCGCCGGAGGGGGAGGGGGTCGCCAGAGGGAGTGGTCGCCGGAGGGGGTAAGGGGAGAGAGAGAGGGGGGCTAGGAGCTGGGGAGGGGTTAGTTGCTGGAGAGAGAGCAGAACGTTGCTTTGATACGTTGGAGAACGTTGGAGAACCTAAAATCAAAAGAATTTGGAGTGAAGGGCGAGCTGGCACTGTTAGGGTTACATGGGTAAGATGTTTAAAAACGGGGCTTAGTTTACATTTTATTCCTCTGTCCATGTTTGGTTGCACCAGTATTTTAATGTATCGAGAGGCTGAATGTTGAAACTATTATAACCAAAAAAAATAAAATTTTGAAACTAATATCAGTAACTTGCTCTCACCGAAATGATCCTTTATTTTCTTTATTTCCTATTCAGTAGTAGTGTATTCTTGTCCTGTTCAACTTTTGCTTCGTAATTCGTGTACTTGTCCATTTTGAGAAATTAAGATGATAATTTTTTAATTTTTTTATAATTTGATGTTGTATGTGCATTTTGGCGTTTTATTTCCTGACTTTACTAGCGATCGTGATTCGTCGCAATAGCAAACCTGAGTAGTATTTCTGCTACTCTTTAGTTTCATCTGTTGTCATATGAACCAGAAGGAATTATGGAGGTAAATTGATTTAGAGAGAAAAGGGTTCGGAAAAGCACTTAGGGATAAGTTAAAACTTGATCTGTACTGAAGATGATAAAGGTATTTCGAGCTAGATATCTGCGGCAAGTTTGTTTGCTTGGTAGCCGTATGACCAGCCTTTTGCTGATCATTTGATGATGCTTTGTATGTGGCGGCTTAAACTTGTTGAGACTGTGTTTCTTTATCTTGATTGGTATTTTGCTGCCAGTTTTTCTGCTGTGAAGTTTGAGTAAAATAGTATGAAATGTCAAAACAGTTTTTCCTTCATAAACGTGAAATTTAGTGATGCCTTGTTGAGAATGTTGTAATACTCTCCTTGGCTATTTTTCTGATAACTACTGTTTTGATGTCATGTTAAGAACCTTTTGATGAACTTTGTCTGTGTATGGTGTTGTGGGTCTTGACAACCTCTACTTTCCATGTTAGGAAGATCAAAGAACTGAAATTCTGCAAACATGTGGTACCGCGTCGCAAGGGCATCTGAATTCCTGGTGATTACCGGGATTGGTATTAATGAACTGAAGATCACAAAAAAGGCACTAGTATGGCCATTGCAGAAATGTCGGGTTATTGATGTTACTCCTGTGAATTATACTTTTGAAGTCAATGCTATGAGTGCTGAGAAGCTGCCCTTCCTTCTCCCTGCTGTTTTCAGTATAGGTCCGTGTGTAAATGACCCCGAGGGACTTGTCAAATATGCTAAACTTCTTTCCCACCATCAACGTGATTCACACGACGTGAAGGACCTTGTTCAAGGTGTCATCGAGGGAGAGACTCGTGTTTTGGCTGCTTCCATGACCATGGAGGAAATCTTTAAAGGCACAAAAGATTTCAAGAAGGAGGTGTTTGACAAAGTTCAGCTTGAGCTCAATCAGTTTGGCTTGCTGATTTATAATGCTAACATTAAGCAACTGGTTGATGTTGAAGGCCACGAATACTTCTCTTACTTGGGGCAGAAAACCCAAATGGAAGCTGCAACCAAGCAAAAGTTGATGTTGCTGAGGCCAAAATGAAGGGTGAGATACGAGCTAAGGAGCGAGAAGGCCTCACACGTCAAAATGCTGCCAAGATTGATGCTGAGACAAAGGTCATATCCACACAAAGGGATGGTGTGGGAAAGAAAGAGGAGGTTAAAGTCAAGAGTGATGTTAAGATCTATGAAAGTCAGCGAGAAGCTGAGGTGACTGAGGCAAATTCTGTCCTGGCAACCAAGAAGGCTCGGTGGTCTCAGCAGGCAAAAATGGCTGAGATCGAAGCCCAGAAAGCTGTGGCACTTCGGGAAGCTGAATTACAGCAAGAAGTTGAGAGGAAGAATGCATTGACTAAGACAGAGAGCCTCAAAGCACAACACCTCAGTAAGGCTACTGTTGACTATGAGATTAAGGCAAGTTGCTCTTTCCTAATACCTTTCTGTGAGTTCATTTTCTGCCTCTTTTAGAGCCTGTGAAACAAACTTTTGGAGTTGACTTTTTCTTTTCTGGTCTATCAATAGTAGGTTAGATTGCTTGTGATAATCAATATTTCTTGTGATTTTATCAAGGTAGAATTCCAGAAACCAGTATAATGTGATGACTTCAAGTTTAACTGTTATGTGAGTTTTTTAGTGTCTCCAATTACATTCTTTCATTGGGGACTTTATCCAATAGGTATTCTGGAGTATAAAGAAGTGGCTCTTTTCCTTGTCTATTTTCCGTTGTAAATCTAAGACGTAATGCAGTCATATGAATCCATCCTTTATTCATCATGCTAGTACTCATCCAAAGTTTTTCATGTAAACACTTATTCAGGTGCAAGAGGCCAACTCGGTGCTGTACAAGAAGCAGAAGCAGAGCTTTATGAAAATAGAAAAGCAGCAGAGGCTAAGAAACTAGCAGTAGATGCTCAGACGTATGCCGTTCAACAAGCTGCTGATGCTGCACTCTACGCCAAGAAGAAGGAGGCTGAAGGACTGGTAGCCATTGCAGAAGCACAGGGAGTCTATGTCGGCAATCTGCTGTCAGCTTTGGGAGGAAACTACAACGCGTTGCGAGACTACCTGATGATCGAGGGAGGAATATTTATAGATATCGCCAAAATCAATGCTGAAGGGATCAAGGGACTTCAGCCAAAGATCAGCATCTGGACTAATGGTGCCAGTGGTGGGCAGGTGGTAGATGGAACCAGTAGTGGACAAGCTGGATTGCAAGAGTTGGCTTCTGTTTACAAGGCATTGCCTCCTTTACTTGAGACCGTGCATGAGCAAACTGGAATGTTGCCACCAGCATGGATGGGAAGCCTCTCTGTTTCTGCTGCTGATCCTGCCACATCCAACCAATCTGCATTAGGAAATCTTATGACTTTATGAACTATCTAGTAGGGGACGCCAACTACCAATAAGCTGACATGACTAAACTTTGCACTGAACTGTTTTAGAAATAGTTTTAGTAGTATATTAGAATTTTTGTCTCTGCACAAGTGATGCTTGCAATGCTTTATTACAGACCGATTAAATATCTTGTTAATGTTAATAGAAGATTACAGCAACAACAACAACAATAGAGTAAAATTTAAAGGTGTCAACCGGGCCGGGTTCAACCGGGCCCGGCCCGGCCCGGTCAAACCCGGGACCGGACCGGCCCGGTTACTACTGGTCCGGGTGGGCTGGGTTCGAGGGGGTAGTGGGTTTGTCCGGTTGATTTTTTGGGGGTTGGAACCCGGCCCGACCCGGCCCGGTTCAACGTTAAAATTGCCAAATTATACCATAAATATACCATAAATATACTATAAATATACCGTAAATATACCATTAATATACCAATTAATGGTATGCTTATAGCATTAACGAGTAATGCTTGCACTTGATCGACAAATTTATGTTATGTCTTGAGACATGGCATGGTCTGAAGGTCCTCGCTTCCTGTCCCTTAGATGTTTTTTAAGATTTTAAGACAATTTATGTTATTGTTCGTGTTTACACCTGAATTGCGTAATCAAGTGCTCATTTTTCCCATCTTACTTGTATTCATTCAATTATTACAAAGTATTAATATAACTTAATAGTTATACTATACATAATTCCAAAAAAAGTGAAAATATACAAAACCCGCCCCGGCCCGCTTCAACCCGTAACCTGTACGGTTTAATTTTAACCCGAACTAACCCAGCCCGTTACCAACCCGATACTGTTCGAACCAGCCCGGCCCGGCCTGGAACCCGGACGGGTCAAATTTTTTTGACCCGACCCGGTTGGCCCGTTAGACACGTTTAGTAAAATTTTACAAATGGGGTCTGGGGAAGGTAGTATGTTCGCAGACCTTACCCCTACCCCGAAGGGATAAAGAGGCTTTTTCCGAAAGATCCTTGGCTCAAGAGAACAAAAAGACAAAAGGAGATAATATTAATATCACTACAAAAATCATAGAAAAAATAGGAATATGAAATTCCAAAGAAAGATACAAAGCAAAAGCAATAGCTAGTAAATAGGTCCTGCACTGAAAAATAGTAAGAGACAACATTGCCACTAGCTATCTAGACAAAAACCCTCCCAAACTAGTCTCGGTATTGAGTAAGGCAAGAGTCAACTACCTCATAACCTACAACCCTAATACTTGACGTTCACAACTTTCTATCAAGTGTCATGTTCTCGAAAATCTGAAACCTCGCCATATCCTGTCTGATCACCTCTACCCAATACTTCTTAGGCTGCCCTATACCTCTTTTCGTTCCCTCCACAACCAGCTGCTCACACATTCTAACCGGAGCATCTAGGCTTCTCCTCTAAAATTGTCCGAACCATCTGAGCCTCGCTTCCCTCTTCTTGTCATCAATAGGAGCTACACGCGTCTTCTCTCAAATATCATCATTCCTAATCTTATCCATCCTAGTATGCCCGCAGATACACCTCAACATTCTCATTTCTGCTACTTTCAACTTCTGGATATGTGAGTTCTTAACATGCCAACACTCATCCCCATAAACCGTGGCCGGTCTAACCACCGCTTTATAAAACTTACCTTTGAGTATCAGTACCACTCTCTTGTCACATAATACTCTAAATGCTAACCTCCACTTCATCCATCCTACCCCAATACGAAGTGTGACATCCTCGTCGATCTCTCCTCCCGCTGGAAAACCAACCCAAGGTACTTGAAGCTATCTCTACTTGGGATGACCTGTGATTCTTGCCTCACATCCGCGCCCACTTCCCCCGGCTCAGCACTAAACTTACATTACAGGTATTCCGTCTTCATCATGTTTAGCTTGAAACATTAGATTCAAGAGCCTGTCTCCAAACTCCAGCATCTCGTTAGCACCGATTCTTAAAAATTATAGAAGACTGATTATCGAAATTTATGCGTGTGATGACTCTGTGATGAGTTAGGCTCCTAAATCTTCAATATTCTTCCTCTAACAGGCACCTTTACGGCAGGAATACTCCTCACCTAATGTTTTTGTTATCCGTGCATATATAATTAATCAAACTATTATTATAAGTGTAGTGTTTGATCATTCTAAATCACTCTCTCAAGTATGATTAGATAAATAGTAGAGTATACCATTTGGCTCTTTTACTAAACTAGTTTGTTAACAACAAATGGGCATTTATTTAGAGTTTTAGACTAAATTATAACGTAAAACAACAATAACAACCCAGTATAATCTTATTAAGTGGGGTCTGGGGAGGGTAGTATGTACGCAGACCTTACCCCTATCCTTGGGTAAATAGGCTGTTTCCAAATAGACCCCCGGCATCGTTCCCTCCAAGAACTTCCCACCTTGCTCTTGGGAAGACTCGAACTCACAACCTCTTGATTGGAAATGGGGATTGCTTACCATTAGAGCAACCCCTATTGTCTAAATTATAACTTAAAAGATGAAAAAAAACTTACATTTATGATTTTTTTGATATTTTGAAGTATTTTAATATTTTATGATTTGGATTGGATATAATTTGCAGATAACTTACCCAAAACTTTAATTTAGTGAAACTTTTGACATGAGCGAGAAATATAGGAACACTTTTACGTCGTGATCACGTTAGCTTGATGAACTATTTTTGAAGCATAAGAATTATGTTTGCATTTCAACTTTGAAATTCATTTCCTTTTGCGGATTATCTAATTTATCCACTATGTAACTAAAATGGGATAGTTTTAATTTTTTGGCTACTAATATTTAATTGTATAGTCACTAAGAATTTGAGCGTACACAAGTGCTCTCAATTTCATAAATCTATAGTTTTATCAAATTCCTTCAGCCGAGTCGATTGGAAACAACCTCTCTGTCCTTTCGGGTAAGAGTAAGGCTCGTCTACATATTAGACTCCCAGACCCCACTTTGTGGGACTATACTGGGTAGTAGTAGTTGTTGTTGTTTATAGTTTTATCAAATATTCAAATATATAAAGTTTTTTTTGTACGTCGTCGTTTTGCCCTTTTTGTTTCCTTCTGTTTTCATACATTTTGACTTTTCTTTCGGGGACCGATAAAAACTCAAACAAGTTTAGTTATTCAGTTTCTCTCTACAATGGCACGCAAGTCCGAGAAATTCTTGGAGCTTTATGGTAAAATTCTCAGTTCCATTCCCAATAATTATTTTTCCGTTTTATTTTGAACTTGTAATAAATTCTTGAAATCAAGTAGTAAGCCTATTGAAACATCTTCTTTATAGGCTACGATTTGGTATTGGGATCAATTGCTGCATTCTACGTGTTCATGGTACCTTACACTAAGGTAGAAGAAAGTTTCAATGTCCAGGTACTACCTTTTTAGTTCCGATTCGTTTACCGGTGATTCATAATATTTAGATGAATTGGATTACTGCTATTTCTCTTTAAAACCACAAGATTGCGTAATTTTGGTCAATTCCTTGTGTATGATAATGGTTTTAATTAGGAGTAAACGAACAGAAGAATGTATGAAGGCTAGAAATAAATATTTATAGTATAGTTTGAAGGCTTGTTGGGATCATACTGGATTTTTGGTTGTTGTTGTTGTTGTTTGAAGGCTATCTTATATCCTAGAACTGCATAGTTTGGAGGCTATCTTATATCCTAGAACTGCATAGTTTGGAGGCTGTATTTTAATTCTTTTCTTCACCGTGCTTTGCTGACTATGATACCAAACTGAGGTATCACTACAGCTAAATGAGAGAAGAAACACAGAAATGAAGAGAGGAGAAGGAAGAAGAAAGGAGAAGAGAGGAATTAGAGCAGAATTTAGAGAAGAAACAGAGGGAAAACACTAGAATTCAAATTCATATCACAATGCATTACAATTTGCTGCTGCATCTCTATTTATTGTGTTTGTAATAAGCTAAAAGTGCTGAAAATAAAAGAGGAAGGAAATGCAAGCATGCCAAATGTGTGACATCGCTCTAACTAACTTTCCCGCCAAATCGAACTTTCAAAACTAGGCAACTAATTTTCAAACTTAGCCCATATGTGTATCATACCCTCCAGTTGAACAACACCCTTGTCCTCGAGGGTAAAGGAGGGGAAACGAGCTTTAAGAGCAGAAGCTCATTCCCACGTAGCATAAGAAGCATCCAAACCAGTCCACTTAACCAAGCATTGAGCGACAACCTTGTTGCCTTTCTTGATTAAACGCCTTTCTAAGATGGATTCAGGAGAGGGACAGAATCGATTAGCCAAATCAACCATAGGTGAGGGACAGAATCGATTAGCCAAATCAACCATAGGTGGATGTATGATTTCAGTAGGAATTTCATGACAAAATTTGAGCTGGGATACATGAAATGTGGGGTGGATCAGAACTTTAGGTGGCAGGAGCAACTTATAAGCAACAACCCCAATTTGGTCAACTATAGGATAAGGCCCAATGTAGTGGGAAGTAACTTTGTGGTATAGAAATGAGGAGAGGGACGACTGGCGATATGGTTGAAGCTTGACAAAGACCCAATCACCAATATTGAAATGACTGCCCGACCTATGGGCATTAGCTTGAGCTTGCATTCGTTGTTGTGCACGAGCAAAATGAAACTTTGCTAAGTGAAGTTTGAACTCACGAAGCAGAGAGAGGTCTTCAATAGAATCAACATCTGAATCTCCAGGTAAGTAAGGGAGATGCAATGGTGGGGGATAACCATAAAGAAGCTCAAAAGGATAAGTCTTGATGGTTGAATGTGGACTAGTATTATACCACCATTCAACCAAAGCAAGGAATGAGGATCAGTCAGAAGGGGAGTCTGTGCAAAAGCACCTGAGATAAGTTTCCAAGCAGCGATTAAGCACCTCAGACTGACCATCAGTTTGAGGATGGTAAGCAGTGGATCTGTTCAAAGTGACACCCTGAGCAGTGAGGAACTCTCTCCAAAAGGAACTATTGAAGATGGGTCTCTGTCACTTGTAATGGAAGCAGGAAAACCATGGAGTTTGAAGACATTATCTAAGAAGATGGGAATGAGGGACTGAACAGTATAAGGGTGAGCCAAGGAAATAAAATGAGCATGTTTTGTAAGACGATCAACAATGACCACATAACTGATTTGCCTCGTGACTTAGGCAAACCTTCAATGAAATCCATTGTGATGTCTGTCCAAGGGAGGGCAGGAATGTGCAAAGGTTGGAGAAGGCCAGGAGAAGCACCAGTGTCATACGTGTTGCGTTGGCATACTGAGCATTTCTGAACAAAGGACACAATATCATTTCTGATGCCCTTCTAATAGAAATAAGTAAGGACCTTCCTCATGGTGGCATCAATACCAGAGTGACCCCCAGAAGCAGTAGAATGCCACAATGTGAGTATCTGCTGCCTTAAAGGAGTGTTATTGCCCACTAGTAGCTTACCCTTTCTTCTAAGTTGGCCATTCACCCAAGAGAAGTGTTTCTGAGGGTGTGTTGACAGAGTAGAAATCAAAGTCTGCAACTCAGAATCTGCAGACCAGCTATCCTGAATAGCCTTCCATAAATCAGTTTGAACAGAAGAAATGAGCATGGACATTAAAGAAGCACCTTGAATTCTAGAGAGAGCATCTGCAGCTACATTCTCACTGCCCTTCTTATAGTGAATTTCAAAATCAAAAGGCAAAAGCTTAGCTATCAACCTAATCTGAGAATCAGTATGGAGCTTTTGTTCCAATAGATATTTTAGGGTTTTCTGGTCAGTTTTGACATTAAAATGTTGGCTGAGAAAATAATGGGACCATTTAGTCATAGCAAAGACCAAAGCAAGTAACTCCCTTTCGTACACAGACAAAGCAACATGTCTGGGGGCAAGGCCTTAATTAATGAAGGCAATAGGATAGTTATTTTGCATAAGAACAGCACCAATGCCAGATCCACTGGCATCAGTCTCAACAACAAATGGTAATGAGTGATTAGGCAAAGCCAAAACTGGTGCAGCAATGAGGGCCAATTTAAGCACACAAAGGCCTGTGAAGCAGCTCCAGTCCATAGAAAATTTTCTTTCTTAAGCAAGTCTGTGAGAGGTCGACTAATAAGACCATAGCCTTTTATGAACTTCCTGTAATATCCAGCTCACCCCAGGAACTCCCTTAGTTGCTTGACAGTTGTGGGAGTAGGCCAGTGTTGCACAGCCTCTATCTTAGGTGGATCAGTAGCTACTCCTTGGGCAGAAATAAAGTGGCCAGATATTCCACTCTTGGCACCCCAAAAACACATTTAGACTGCTTGGCTAATAAGCTATTCTGTATCATAAGGTCAAAAACCAGCTGCAAGTGAATAAGATGATCCTGCAAGTTCTTACTATAGATTAGAATATCATCAAAGAAAACAAATACAGATTTTCCAAGAAGGTCCTGAAAAACATGGTTCATTAGGCACTGAAAGGTGGAAGGAGCATTGGTCAAGCCAAAAGGCATGACTAAATACTCATAATGTCCCATGTGTGTTTTGAATGCTGTCATAGATATATCCTCAGTATCCATTCTGATTTGGTGGTAACCAGATCCGAGATCAATCTTAGAAAAAATAGAAGCCCCTGATAGCTCATCCAACAGATCATCAATAATAGGAATGGGAAATTTGTCTTTAATGGTGCAGTGGTTTAGGTCCCTATAGTCCACACATAACCTTCAAGTGCTATCTTTCTTTCCTACCACCATCACAGGTGAGACAAAGGGACTGTTACTATACTGTATGACACCCTGGTGTAACATTTCCTTTACCAACTTCTCAATGATATCCTTCTTCATAGAAGAGTATCTATAAGGTCTGATGTTAATTGGTTTGGTACCAGGTTGCAAGTAGGGGTGTTCATCGGGCGGATTGGGCGGCTTTTACTCTTAACGGTTTGGCTTAACGGTTATCGGCTTTTAAATGTATTAATCCGTTAGCCACCCGATAAGATATCGGGCGGATTGGTATCGGGTTAGCTCTTATAGGGCGGTTAATGGGCGGTTTATCGGCCTAACATACATGTTCACTAAATATCTCTTATTCTCCTCGTCTTAGAAATAATGAATTGCCATAAAAAATAAAATTTAAGAGGCAATATGATGTAGCTAATGAAACAATTGCCATCAGCATGTAGATTATAAAATAGATAAATTCACTACTAGTTCAGTATCGAGAAAAATAAAACAGAACTTATCTTCTGTTAGAGGCCACACTACATGTGTACTCATAAGCTTCGGATATAACCAAAAAAATCTGTCGCGCAAATTTCCATTCAGCTCCCACAATGAACTTTTAAAAACTGAAGTGCTCTGGTAAATTCTACTCTCTACACTCCTCTTCTATAAATAACTATCGTTCTCCATTTTCCACAAGCAATCATCCAAAATGCACAAATTTATTTCATGGGGTGTCGTTCCTCTAGTCATAACCAACCTTTCAATTCTTCTTTTTCCATGACACACATAGAACCATATATGTATTAGACAACTCAATTCTATCACTAAATTATATATATATATATATATATATAATATTCTTAACGGGTTAACGGATTAGCCGTTAAGAAAATTGAATAATCCATCCCCAAACCGATAAGACGTTAATAAAAAAAATTCAATCCGTTCCCCATCCATTAAGCCGTTAAGCCGTTACCAATAAGCCGTTAAGCTTCGGTTTGGATCGGTTTTCGGTTTCGGATCGGTTTTGAACACCCCTAGTTGCAAGGGAATCCTGTGGTCAAATGCACCCCTTGCTGGAGGTAATGCAGTAGGTTCTGAGAAGACTTCCTTATAGATGGTCGATAAGTTTTGGATTGGCTGAGGCAGCAATTCATCCCCAGTCAGATGCAAAGCTAGCATAACTCCGTCACTTCCACAAGCAGATGAAGGTGCATCAAGCAATACTTGCAGCATGTATAACTGAACAGGATCTCCTTGGTATCTGTTAACAGCTTTGGAACTAGAGAGTTTACAGTCTTCTGAAACCCCCTTCAAAAGATGTTGCTTGCCTTGTTAGTTAAAGGTCATAGTGAGTGCTGAGTACTCCATGGTGATTGGGCCCAAGGTCTTCATCCATAAGGCTCCCAAAACCAAATCATATCTACCAACAGGAAAAACAATAAGGTCAGCTACATATGTAGTGCCCTCTAGCATCCATGTAAAGTCCTTTACCACCCCAGAAGTGGCTTCAAGGGTGTTGTTGCCTAGGCTGACATAGCTTAATACAGTAGGAGTTACAGAACAACCTAACTTTGCAGCTGCTGAATCTATGAAATTATGAGTACTACCACCATCTAGGAGAATTTGAATAGGTCGTTTAGCACTGTAACCTGTAACATGAATGGTTTGTGCTCCTTGGATCCCAGCTAAAGCACATAAGGAAATGTGAGGATGTTCTTCCACAGCAGGCCACTCCTCAGGGAGTGCCTCAAATTCAGCAGTGATGCTTTCCCTTTCTGTAGGTGTAGCATCATAGTCTTCCAGCTCCAAGACAAACAACTCTTTTGGAAGGTTACATTTGTGACCTGCAGTGTAATAACACAATCCCTGAGCCCTTTTTGCTTGCATTTCAGTTGGAGAAATAGTCCTCTTCCTAGGCATCACAGCATTGTTAGCAGCAGGTAGTGCCAATCTAGGAGTATGACTAACTGTTGAATAGATAGGAGGTTTGAGGCTATGATTATCATAAGAATTCCTCCCAACACTAGACCAGTTGAAGTCTGTTTCTGAGCTCTAGCATTAGCAGCAAGAGTGGCCTCAACTAATCTAGCTAACCTGCATGTTTTAGCTAAGGTTTTAGGCTCATGCATTATGATAGGATTCATCAATTCCTCCTTCAATCCTCCAAAGAAACAAGAGATAGCCTGCTCAACAGTCAAGTTGCATTGAGCTACCAACCTATCAAAGGCAAATTGAAACTCTCTAACAGATCCTGTTTGTTTCAATTGCTTCAGTTCCAGCATAGGATAAGAGAAATCAGCACTAAAAGTCTCGATGAGTTCAGCTATGTACTCATCCGACACAGGTAGCATAGGCAAATTCCTACACTTAAGGTATGATTGATGCCAAGCTAATGCTTCATTCATCATCAAGGTTCATAGCTACTAACCTCACTATCTGATTGAGAGGAGTGTAATCTTCAGCAAAATACTGTTCGATTCTATATAACCACGTTTTCAAATTTTCTCCATTGAATCTAGGAAAAACTAGGTTATGATTATGATTAGCATTAACACAATAAGGATTTGCTCCTAGAATACCCTGACCTGACTGGGGCATCTTATCCTTAGCACCAGATGTAGATGCACTGTCCTTAGATTTCTGATTCAATTGCAGTCCATCAAAGGAGGTTTTAAGGGCGCTCACCATATGCAGAAGTTCACTGTGTCGTTTGTCCAAATCATCTCTTATTTCCTGCTGTTTTTGGGCCAGTTCTGCTCGAAGATCTAGCTGTTGAGCTGCTAGATCTTCATACTGCTCTTGCAAATCCATAGGTGTATTACCCGTTACAACGTCCACAGCTCTTAGCAGGCCCATAATTCACCAAGCTCTGATACCAATTGATACCAAATTGAGGTATCACTACAGCTAAATGAGAGAAGAAACACAGAAATGAAGAGAGGAGAAGGAAGAAGAAAGGAGAAGAGAGGAATTAGAGCAGAATTTAGAGAAGAAACAGAGGGAGAACACTAGAATTCAAATTCATATCACAATGCATTACAATCTGCTTCCGCATCTCTATTTTATTGTGTTTGTAATAAGCTAAAAGTGCTGAAAATAAAAGAGGAAGGAAATGCGAGCATGCCAAATGTGTGACACAGCTCTAACTAACTTTCCCTCCAATCGAACTTTCAAAACTAGGCAACTAATTTTCAAACTTAGCCTATATGTGTATCAGACTATGCTACCCTATTTTGTTTTCCTTTTTCTGCTGAAAAGTGTTGTACCGTCAAGTGGTGCTGACATTTTCTCCTTCTTTGATTAGGCTATGCATGATATTTTGTACCACAGGCATCAGATAGAGAAGGTAATGATCTTCTATTTTCCTATTTTCCGTCTTTATTTTTATCATTCACACTTCTGGTGAATTTCCTATACTCATTGGGTTTTTCTTTTTTTCTTTCCGATCTTTGTTCTGCACCCTTAGTATGATCATCTGGAGTTCCCTGGAGTTGTACCTCGCACATTTGTCGGCAAGTTTTCTACTTCAGCTAAGCTTATCAAGAGATTATGGTTCTTATTTATACCATGTGATGATTTGGCATGAATGTCCAATTTGAAATAGTTATCGAAAAAGAAAAAAAGATGGCCAACTTGAATTGTCAAATAACTGCAAAAGATTTTTTGCTTGTTGCTTGTAGATGCTCCTAATGTATATCTAGACTAGAGATGATAAATTACACTTTAAGCTTTTAGATTGTGTAGTCGTTAAACACTTTATGTAGCCTGTTCAAGTCCTCCTATCAGTCACACACTTGTGCAGATATTGTATGTGTGTTTTCTTATGATCTAGAAGATCCCACCCCAATCCTCACCTCATGAGCTAGCTTTGGGTTGAGTTACCCAAGGTCCATTTTCTTATACATATAACTGCACATTACCTTGTCAATAAAATAAGAAGAAAAGAACAGGTGCTGGTCCTGTTATTCCTTTGCTTGTGTAGTAGATGAACTTGGATAAACTCAAGGTGCGATACATGAGGCAAAAGATTTATCGATCAGAAGGAATATGTGTAAAATACATAGTGTTAATCTTAGATGCTTGATTTATATTTCTAATACCATTTTAGTCAGTTAAAGCACAATCCAGTCTTCAGTTCTATTTGCGCACATTGTCTCCAAAATTTAACTTCTTTTTTTGCAAATTCCATCTATATTGCAGGGGCTTTTCTTGTATCTATTTTGGCATCTCCAGTTGTTCTCTTAATGAATTTGCTACACTTGCCAAAGCTGTATAGTCTCTATGCAGGTATGGTATTGTGAGGGAACATTTGTGTGGTTCGAGATTATAATTGAAGCTTAAATCTACTTTGAAGGTGTCTGGTAGTCTAAAACATGATGAGGTTTGACTTGTCGAAGCGTGATTTTTACGTATGAACTTTTGACCGCGACTGTTGCCGTGAATGTCTTTTTCATCACTTGAAACTCAAAAACATCTCTGTTTTAACTTGGCATACTTAAAAACCAGAAGAAATTTCACATTACATCCTACAATTTTTCAATAACATATTGGTGATCTCCAACTCATAGTCACATTGCCTTGGTTTGGATGCCAAATGTAAAAATATGTTGCATCTTCTGCTTTACCATCTTCTGGGATGTCACCTTTTACACAACGTAACTTACTCATAGCAATTAGCAGGTTATGAGTACAAGTTAGCTGGGGTGTTGCTTTGTGGGAGGAGGTCGGTGTATAAGCTGGAACTGTGAATAAATGAACTGTAGTTGTCTGAAAAGCTGGACTTGATGTTAAAGTAATTAGCTGCTTATTGTTAAACGGTTCTCGTGTATTCATATTTTGATACAAGTAGAAAATGTCAAGTTTAATGAACGACTTTGTTAGAGGAAGTAAGCACTAATAACCTGGGAAATGAGATCACTAATGCGTTTAAGCTAAAATGACAACAGTGAGTTGAGTTATTACTGGTAACTTAATCTACTAATATCCAATAAATAGGCACGTGTATTTTCAATTTCCCGGAATTTGATACACAATGGTCATATGATTGACATGTTACATTATTAGTGAATAGTCTGGTAGAAGTTTTAAAACGGAACAGGGCTTGCACAAGTCTTGGCTACTGCAAAAGTGATCTCATGTCTGCTTTCCTTTCTTGGATTCATATGAACAATGAAACACAATAAGTAATTAGGATGACATGTTTTCAGTTTAAATTTACAACGTTTAAGCTGGAACGTTGTAAAGAGACACTTTCATATGAACATTGAATGATGTTAATTCTCTATGAGTGCTTTGTTTATTTGACCATTAACTTCTGTTTATAGTGAGCCTAAAAGCATCTGATGTGTTATTCCTTTATCTGCTGTGCGATTTTTGTAGTGACTGACTCCGAGTTTGTTTGTGTAGTACGACTGGTATTGGGTGGTATTGTGCTGTCTACGTTGCGATTTTTTCGCATTCAGGTATCCGATTGTAAACAAAGAATATAACGAATTGCTTTTCTATTGGAACTCTATCCATCAACTTTGACATATTTTCAGATAGGTGTTGACTGAAGTATTTTTGGTCTCTTATGAATCTTGCATTTGTTTGTGATAAGTATGAAATTTCATTAAACTGCACCAGGAAAGTGCGGAAATATCTATAGTAAAAGGATCTTAGCTCCCCTCTAAAACTTTAGGGAATCTATGAAGTCCAGAAAAGTGTTGGCATTGTTTACAAAAGACATGTTGCACGATAAATTCAGTCTTTACAGTATCTAATATGTATGTCCAGGATCCATCTGATCAAATGTAGCAATATTTTTTTTGTATTTCTTTTTTTTTTCCCTGCATTATTTAAATTTGTTTTAGGTTATTATTCCCTATGTTCTGTTTTATATGGCACTATCACTATCTGGGGAGTCAAACAATTTTTCATACATTTTTAATGTATTTCGAATTTGGTGTCTGTGTTGGTAAGGTACCAGGTGGAGTACATGTTGGCCTGGACTCCGCTGTCATAAAAAAAAATTGTGACATAGTACTTGTGTAGTTTCAGAATGTAATTTCTTTTGACAAAGGGAGTTGTGTTTTTATTGAGAAAATTGAATGGTTTGACTCCCGTAGTCCAAACCTTGCCCCTTTTTTTGAGGCGGAGGAGTAAAAGGTGCCAGCTAATGATGTGATGTTAAATTGGTTCTGCAGATCAAGAAGAAGTTTGGATCTCAAGTTGAAGCCTTCTTTGTTATCCTGACAGCATCACAGTTTCATTTGCTGTTCTATTGCACCCGTCCTCTTCCAAATATACTGGCATTTTCTTTAGGTAAGTATAAATTCGTACTTTTCACTACTAAAGTAACTAACTATTTTTCCATTCGAATTGAATGTTATCTTTCTTTTTGATCAATCCCAAATTTATGACCATACTTCCTGAAAAGAAAACTAGCTGCTGCTAGATAATAGAAGAGGACCTACTTCTACGCTTATTTATAAGACTATGCTCGGCCTCTCTGCATGAATGACTTTCGTTTTTCCAAACAGCTTAAATGTCCTGCCATTCTCTACCCTTAATCACTTGTAGGCTGATGACGGTCTCAAGCTGGATCTGAAGATCCATTCCAAATGCACTAATCTTGCTGGAAATAGAGAACAATCATGTTCATCAAATTATGAATGTAACAACTCTATAATTTCACAAACTAAAAAAAAGGTTTCTAGGTAGTATTAGATTTCCCCCTAAAGCCACAAACCTTAAAGCTTCAAACCAGAAAGGATAATTAGAGGCCCAGGAGATTTCTAATGGTAAGGCGGCAACTAAACTAAGCAGTGGCTTGCAGAGTTTATTATCACAAGCATTGTATTACACCTTATGTAACAAGGTTCTACTTGTTCCATATTGTTTCTTGTTGATATCGTGCCTATGTTTGTGGTTGTCTTGTACAAATGGATCATACTACACACTATTACTGAAACCTTAGTATCTTCTACATAATCACTTCACGCTATATGAGATTGATTCTACTGTCCCTTTACTTCATGCAATTTGCTAGTCTCAGTGATTTTGAGCATTGATTGCACACTTTGTTTTTTTCCTAGTGAATTTGGCATATGGTTATTGGTTTAAGGGGAGTCTATATGCAGCATTAAATTGCATGGTAAGTTTTCCTCACCATTTAACTATCAAATCATTTTTATGTAACAGACATATTTAACAATGATTAGTATGATTTCATTAGAAGCCATGTGTTGGCAGATCTTCAAGTTAAATGATTAGTATGATTTCTCTAGAAGCCAATTGTTTGCAGATCTTCAAGTTATGTAAATGTGCCACCTTCAGTACTTTGTACTGTCATTGTCTGCTTAAGTAACTTATATTTGTCAGCTATATATTTTGGGCACAGAAAAGTAGAAAAAAGGAACTAGGAAAAACAGTGAAGTATACCTCCTTCCACATCCTCTAACTGGTGAACTTTGTGGTATTTGGTGGGAAAACAAGCTTGCTGGAAACAATGAAAAAATCTATTTGTTTGTTAATGCAACTTGTGAATGATCCAAAAATTGAAAAAGTAAAAATAATAAAAGAATAGAAAGATGTATTAGGCACATTTATCTGGGCTTAAAGTACTTGTGGGTTATTATATAAACAATAAGTGTATTCTATTTTCTCTTTCTAGGTCTTTGTATCCCCTTTCTAGGCTCTTGTAAATATAGCAATGCTCCTGAGTGCTCTTTCTTGTGCAAGTTTCACAATTTTCTGTGTTACCTATCAAAAACATCTTAGACACCTGCCAGCCAAACCTGAGGAATTGGCCAAGACCCCAAGAATGAGCAAGGCCAGAATAATTAGACAATTGATCACGTCCAACTACACCCTAAAAATAATAAGAGGTCGCTGCAAAATATAATTTGACTTGTGAGTTTGGCTGTCAATTCCACAGAGCAAGGAATTCTGAGTTAAATATTAAGTTTATACCTAGTTTGACTAGTCCATACGGCTGTAATGATTTAAAAGATGAGTAATTATTCTGTGTTATCAAACAATAATTAAAATTGCTAAGGCAAAAAAACAAAATCAGCCATAGAGAATGACTATTTGTAGCTATCACACTAACTGTCTGTTTTCTGCTTCAGGTGTTTGCAACGTTAGTCTTCAGATGCGACATACTTCTGCTCATTGCTCCTTTGGGTTTGGAGCTCTTGTTGGTGAGCTGAACGGTTGTCTACTTAAGAGTCATTACTTGCTCTTTTGAGTTCTATTTTTCCTTTCTTTTTGGAGCAACACCCGAAATGGTTGGTTGGATGGAGGAATTGGATCATCACCTGAACTTAGTCTTGATAGGAAGGAATCTTACCATTTGAGCTCACGTGAGTGATGCATAATGTCATGTGTTACTTTAGATATGTATTGTCATTGTCTGCTCAAATTAGTTTCCACAGGACCTGGATTTTTCCCAAGAAGAATTGTTTCACTTTATATGAATCTTGACTGCTTTACTTCTTCTGCCAACCCCTATCTTCAAAGCCCTATCTGACCTTGAAAACTAGCGCACAACATTGAGTTCTATTCGAATGATGTTAAAACTCTATATGTTAAATAAATTCTGACTTTAGAGCACAAGTTAAACTCATGATAGGAGAGAAATCACGTGCACATGGTTTAGCGGTTTGCTTCTCTTGTCAACTTAATCTCAAATATTTTTGCAATACTTCTAAATATTTCGGTCTCAATTGCTGGCAAAGCTTTCCTACTCTTTGATACTGATCCCTGTTTTTATTAGTCTTTTTCATCTCTTGCATTGAGAATTTTTGTATAGACTTATTTGTCCACTTACACCGAGAACATGACGTTTATTTCTTATTATAGAGTTGCATGCACTTGATGCATTCACGTAACACCTGATTGCTTTGACAATAGTTCGTATGGGTGAAAGGTACAAACTCAAATGAACTTTGGATGACCAAAAAGAAAGAAAGAAAAGATATCCAGTGCCGAGTACTGCATAATGAAGTGGACAGACTCTTTGATACTGATCCCTGCTTTTATTAGTCTTTTTCATCTCCTGCATTGAGAATTTTTGTATAGACTTATTTGTCCACTTACACCGAGAACATGACATTTATTTCTTATTAAGCGTTGCTTACGTAGCTCAGACTTGATGCATTCACATAACACCTGATTGCTTTGACAATTGTTCGTATGGGTGAAAGGTACAAACTCAAATGAACTTTGGATGACCAAAAAGAAAGAAAGAAAAGATATCCAGTGCCGAGTACTGCATAATGAAGTGGACAGACTCTTTCAGAATAAATTTCTTTGTGGAATTTGTTTCGTGCCATTGTTTTGTAATTTTTGATAACCTTATAAGGTGTATGCTTATGCAGCTTATTCTGCTTAATATGGATATTTATTTCTTATGTGTAGACTAAATCGGTTTCTTTCTGGAAAGCACTAACATCTTGCTTAGCTGCTGCTTTCCTCTCTATAGGTTCGTAAACTGCAATATTTAAGGAATATCAGTTATTTGGTGAAGTAACTTGTGTAATTGCCAAGTTTATCTGCTATATACTTTATCAGGAAAAAATTGTTCTTTTGAAATAAGGATGTCATGTTATCTGAAAGTTTGAAACAATAATATGTCTATATTACAGGCCTTACTGTTCTTGTTGATTCAGTCATGTGGAGAAGGTTGTTGTGGCCTGAGCTAGAAGTTTTCTGGTTCAACTCTGTTTTGAACCGCAGTTCTGAATGGGGTGTATCCTGCATTGGTAAATGTAATTAAGCATTTAGTTTCTATGTATTTCCGTTCTACTTGATAACCCATGGTCATAGTATCTGTCGGCACAAGTATGCGTTTTTCCCCCTTTCCCGTAAAGGTGGTCTTGATATAAAGCTTTGCATGTTCTGACTAGAGGTTTCTGGGAGCATTTCCTGTGAATTCCGTGATTTGCCTTTTTATTTTATATTATTCTGATAGATTTTGATTTTATTCCTGAAGCTTTTATTTGTGGGCAGCCTTTTTATTTGATAGATTATGCCATTGATGTTAACTTTTGAGCAACTCTTTTAACTAGACTTTTTGTTACCAAAGGTTTCCATATCTTTTGGTGTTCCTTAATAAATGTGAACAGACACATCCTTTCCACTGGTATTTCACATCAGCGCTTCCCCGCTCGCTGCTTGCAGCATACCCACTTTTTTTGGTATGTATGTTTTTCATGTAACAATTTCAGCTTATGCATGCCAGTTATAAAAATGTTGGGATTTGTCAGAACCACCATTCTATAAATCGTGAAAGAGAAAGCAAGAGGTATCTGAGAAGCAGCAATTGAGGCCTAAATCCCCTTAAGAATGCAATGATAAAGTTAGCCCCATTAAATGAAGTTCGAGGTAGTCATAGCTCAGTAGTTCCTAGAAATTTTGACTAAAAATCAATCTGAAGAGAACCTTTTTTATTCGTCCTCAGAAATGTTCAGCATGTAAGGATAGCCACAAATATAGGAAAATGACCTCTTGCTTCATGTAACAGCAACAGGAAGGTAGCCATCGTGCTGTTAAATTTCTAGGCAGTGCTAACTGCAAACTTCAAACTGCAAACTGTGCATACCATTAATATTTTGGAAGTAGTAATGCTACTTTGCTATTCTAGGACTGAGGTATCAATTATTTCACTTGGTCCGGTTGATTCTTTTCTCTAATTTGATGTTACTTTTTTCCAGTTTGGGGTTTTACTGGATAGAAGGGTTTTCTTCTACATCCTTCCAGTTCTCTCATTTGTTCTACTGTACTCAAAGCTTCCGCACAAGGTATAGCTTAGTAGCTCTGTGTTTGAGTTGTATATTTGATGTTAACATTGTGGTAATTTGTTCATTATAATCGTCAATTCTGCAGGAGCTCCGCTTCGTAATTAGTTCCATTCCCATCTTCAACTTCACAGCAGCTGTTGCAACTAGCAGAGTGTATGTTGCTTCTTATGCTTAGCATGATCTCACTTTAATTTTTACTGAGTTCCAAAAGACATTTTTATACGAGTATATATATGTGTAGTCGTTCTCTTTAGAGTAGCATATGGCTGGTCCTGTGTGAATCTTATTTCAACAATAAATGATTGGCATTATAAAATATTGCGCCTTCAGAACTTTGGACTTTGTCCTACATCTAGCATTTCCTAGTTGCACTCTGAAGTGGAGATCTAGGATTTTCGGTCAACCTGTATTTGCCACCATTGTGTCATTGATGTTAGCTAACATGTATTGTTGACAATATCTAGGGAAGTCTTTATCATGGTGCTTCAAGTCTTTGCCTGAGCTTTTAGTATGCTGTTGTATCAGAAGAAGTTGTCTTTACGAATCTCACCAATATTGCATAAGGTTTTATTATTATTTGTGTAGAAGATCTTATTCTGTTGCATTATCTCAAGTCTCAACTTTATGCAGGTATAATAACAGGAAAAAGAGATTCTGGAAGTTTCTGTACATTGCTATGCTGGGATTAATGCTTGGCAGGTATGATGGGGATGGACTTGCTCGTACTGCAGATTCGATTATTTGGGTGTATTCTGACACATTTTTTACTTTTTAGTCTAGCCTGCACGGCAGTTTTTTTCATGGCATCATACGAAAATTATCCTAGTGGTTATGCTCTAAAACCTCTGCATAGGATAGGTGAGCGCTCTCTCTATGTTTTATTCACATTCTTTTGAGATTGACATGAGCCATGGACTGCTTGGTCCTCTTATATTTATGAGGTTCAAACCAATAAAAATCACAACATAATCTCCTGTTTTTTTCCTCTTCCTTTTCATTTGTTTAACTACATTTTTTATTAGGAAAAAAAAAGTAAAAAGGAAAGGAGTGGAAGTAGTAGTCCCTGAAAGTGCCGGGTACCTTAGTGTTGGGGACAAGTAAGATAGCAATGTACAATATAAAGGTACTCAATTTAAATGGCTTCACATGATTATAAACGCTCATGGTGCTCTTGAGGATTGAAGAAATGTGGTCCTTTTTTAATACAAAAAAGCTGTTTCTTTACTGGTTTCTT
Source organism: Nicotiana benthamiana (assembly GCA_034376525.1). Taxonomy (NCBI): domain Eukaryota; kingdom Viridiplantae; phylum Streptophyta; class Magnoliopsida; order Solanales; family Solanaceae; genus Nicotiana; species Nicotiana benthamiana. The sequence goes on along the minus strand of CM067336.1, from coordinate 32,716,532 downwards.
TCCCTAACAGCCTTTATATCTGAACAAGAGATCTTGGTCTTGCATAATTAATCTGGAGGTGGTAACTTCATAGTAATTTTGTAGTTCTCAATGTGAGAATGCACGGGAGAAAAATATTATTGATATATTTTTACAATGCTACAATGAGCTCTATATATATACACATAACATTTCCTACTCCTAATCCATATTGAATTAGGGTTATTCACTTCTATTTACACTATTATTCTAACACTCCCCCTCAAGCTAGTGCATACAAATCATATGTACCGAGCTTGTTACATATGTAGTTAATACGAGGACCAGTGAGGGACTTGGTGAAAATATCTGCAAGTTGATCATTTGATTTCACAAATTTTGTAGCAATATCTCCCGAGAGTATCTTTTCTCTAACAAAGTGACCGTCAATCTCAATGTATTTAGTTCTCTCGTGGAACACTGGATTTGATGCAATATGAAGAGCAGCTTGATTATCACACACAAGTCTCATCTGACTAATCTCACCAAATTTCACTCCGAATCATGCCGAATTCCTGGATAACTGTGCTGAACTTACCAAACCAGGCTCGAGGAGGCTGTTTTAGACCATAAAGTGACCGACGCAAGCGACATACAAGACCACGAGACTCCCCCTGAGCAACAAACCCAGGTGGTTGCTCCATATAAACTTCATCCGCAAGGTCACCGTGTATAAAAGCATTCTTAATGTCCAGGTGATAGAGGGGCCAATGGTGAACAACAGCCATGGAGAGAAAAAGGTGGACTGAAGCTATCTTAGCCACGGGAGAGAAGGTATCACTGTAATCGAGCCCAATTATCTGAGTATATCCCTTGGCAACAAGACGAGCCTTAAGACGATCAACCTTATCATCCGGACCAACCTTGACTGCATACACCCAACGACAACCAACAGTAGATTTGCCTGAAGGAAGGGGGACAAGCTCCCAAGTACCACTCGTATGTAAAGCAGACATCTCGTCAATCACAGCCTGTCGCCATCCTGGATGAGACAATGCTTCACTTGTAGACTTAGGGATGGAAACAAAGAACAAAGAAGATAGAAAAACATAATAAGGTGATGACAAACAATGATAACTCAAACCGACATAATGGGGATTAGGATTAAGGGTGGTCCGTATACCTTTCCGAAGTGCAATCGGTGTAGTAGGAAGAGACAAGTCCGCAGTAGGAGCAGGGTCAGGTGCAGGACGTGAATCAGCTGGGCTTGATGCTGGGTGCAGACGACGATGATATGTCAAAAGCGGTGTTCCTGTGACAGGGAGTCTAGGAGGAGCCATGCTAGACTCCTCAACTGTTGGAATGGGTAATACTTCAGTAGCGAAAGGTAAATGAGGAGCTATAGTAGACTCGGGTAAGACTTCTGTGGCGGAAGGTGAAGAAAGATATATAGTAGACTCCGTAAAGGTCGGTATAGGTAAGATCTCATATATATTAAGGTGGTCAGAATGGTCAGAAGAGGTAAAGAAAGGTTTAGACTCAAAAACTGTGACGTCAGAGGACATAAAGTACCTACAAAGATCAGGTGAGTAACAACGATATCCCTTTTGAACACGAGAATAACCAAGGAAGACACACTTGAGAGTACGATGAGCTAACTTATCTTTCCCAGGGGCTAAGTTATGAATGAAACACGTGCTCCCAAAAACACGAGGGGGAACAGAGTATAAGGGTGATTGGGGAAACGATATTGCATATGGTATCTGATTCTGTATGGGAGAGGAAGACATCCGATTAACTAAATAATAAGCTGTGAGAACTGCATCGCCCCAAAAACGCAGCGGAACATGAGACTCAATGAGAAGTGTGTGAGCAGTCTTAATAATGTGCCTATTCTTTCGCTCTGTAACCCCATTTTGCTGAGGGGTGTAAGGACAAGAGGTCTGATGAATAATTCCTTGAGAAGTTATAAACTGCTGAAATGAAGAGGATAAATATTCTAAGGCATTATCGCTACGAAAAGCACGAATAGAAACACCAAATTGATTTTTAATTTTAGCACAAAAATTCTGGAAAATAGAAAACAACTCAGAACAATCTTTCATTAAGAAAATCCAAGTACATCTTGAATGATCATCAATGAAACTAACAAAATAACGAAACCCCAAGGTTGAACTGGCTCTACTAGGACCCCATATATCAGAATGAACTAAAGAAAAAACATACTCTGCATGACTCTCAATACTATGAGGAAAGGAGGCTCGGGTATGTTTCCCGAGCTGACATGACTCACACTCTAATGTGGATAAACTAGACAACCTAGGTACCATCTTCTGAAGCTTGGATAAGCTTGGATGTCCTAAACATCTGTGAATTAGGTCCGGAGGATCTCTAACTAGACAAGCCTTGGAGGATTTTAGCGAGTTAAGGTAGTAAAGGCCTTCTGATTCAAGTCATGTTCCAATCGTCTGCCCCATACTGCGGTCCTGCATAATAAATGAATCATCAATAAAATATATACCACAATAGAGAGCACGAGTCAAACGACTAACATATGCAAGATTAAAAGGACAGCCAGAGACATAGAGAATGGAATCTAGAGTAACAGAAGGTAGCGGAGTCGCTTGTCCAACTCCTTTTGCTTTGGTTTGAGACCCATTGGCTAAAGTAACAGTAGGAAGAGACTGTGAATACGCAATATTTGACAAAAGTGATTTATTACCAGAGATATGATAGAAGCGGCTGAGTCCACAACCCATTGTCCAAGAGTACTAGACTGGGAAACACAAGCAAAAGAATTACCAGCAACAGAAATATCAGTCTGAGCAGCAGAAGCTACTTGTGGAGATGTCTGCTTACTTGCTCGATACTGAAGGAACTCATTATACTCCCCTTCAGATAAAGAAAATCCCTGGTTACATGTAGTCCCAGTCTGAGCAACATAAGTATTTTTAGGTGGGCGGCCATGTAAAGAGTAGCACACGTCACGAGTGTTTCCAATTTTATGACAATAAGAGCACTTGGGTCTAGATCTTCCAAAACGACCTCATCCTCGTCTACTCTCCATAGTATGAGATGCCCGATTGTCCAGTGACTGGGATACGAGGACAGATGAGTCAAGTGCCTGTGATGAGCTCACTGGGTGACTTGGTGCTGCAGCAAGGCGAAGTAATCGAGAGAATAGTTCATCAACTGTGGGGACAGTCAGACTAGCCAAAATCTGGTCACGTACTGAATCAAGGTCATTAGGGAGTCCAACTAGTGGAAGAACTAGAAACATCTTCTGTCGCTGCTCTTGTTGCTTTTCAATACTAGCAGAAACTGGCATCGGCGTTTCAAATTCTTCCATGACTGCCTGTACTTGTCCCAAGTAAGTAGACATATCCAATTACTATTTCTTCAAGCTTGTCATTCACGATATTATATCATAGAAACGAGATATGTCATTAGTGTATAAATTACGAGCCTTTTCCCAAACTAAACATGTCTGGATTGGACGGAATAAGGGCATCAACTTGGAATCAATAGATCGCCACAGGATACTACATAACTGAGCATCGATCTTCTCCCACAGTGTTTTGGCCTTTTCATCACCTTCGATAGCCTTTTTTTGTGAAATGATCGTGAACTCCTTGACCTTTACACCACAACTCGACAGACGAAGCCCAAGCTAAGTAGTTTGAACCTCCGATTAAAGGTTCTAAGGTAATCATAACACCGGAACTACTAGAACCCGGGTTTCTAGACCCGAAAGCGTCGACTCCCTAAGACATCGTCAGATCGTTGGATTATCACCAAATAACAGAAAGAATCAACTGACAACTCGCTGAAATAGATGAAGGAAACACTGTAGCTACTGGAGAAAAATCAAGGTTGTCGGAATTGAAAATAAAATTATGGGTAAGCTCGGAATTTGAGGGCGATCCAACTGTCCTGAAGGAACTTTTTCAAATTCTGACCGGAAGGGGACTCACGTGCCGGCGCGTGGGACAGACCCGCCGGCGGCGGCAGAGCTCCGACAGGCACGTGACGGCGCGTGGGTGGCTATTTTCCGGTGATTTTTTCTGGGGTTTGGTCGGATCTCTCTTGGGACCTTGTGGTGGTGTCGGATTTTGCACAACACTGATAATTAGTGACTTTGACGCAATTAGTCACTTAGGTCACCGGAAAATTGCACGGTGACTTAGTTATTTCTTCCCGGATATCGCTGGAATGGCGCACAACGATGAATTTCTGACGTTTGCTCTGATACCATGTGAGAATGCACGGGAGAAAAATATTATTGATATATTTTGTCAATGCTACAATGAGCCATATATATATATATACACACATAACATATCCTACTCCTGATACATATTGGATTAGGGTTATTCACTCCTATTTACACTTTTATTCTAACACACAAGCAGTTAATTGTAGCTCTGTTAATAGCTGGGTTATTTTATTTTTATTTGCATCGGGTGTCCGAGTCTCTAAGAGCCCCGACTAATCCCGGGGTGCACAGGCCCTCCGCAAGGAGTTTCCCGCAAGTGCACCACTGTTAATTCAGGTTTTACCCAGTTCGATGGTCCTCGGAAATTGTTTGCACCCAGTGGGTGTTAATAGCGGGGTTATATTATTAACTTTCCAATGATCCTGCAATGCTGATCTATTATGTACCTCTATTAGTCACTACTCCTTCGGTTTCAATTTATATGATACATTTTCCTTTTTAGTATGTTTCAAAAAGACACATTTTAAATATGGAAACAATTTAATTTTCCACCTAGGTGATGCTTTTATAGCCACATAAATGTTATGGCCACACAAAACTTTTATACTTTAAGCTTTTAGGACCATAAGTTTCAAAAGTCTTCTTTTTTCCCCTTAAACTTCATGCCGAGTCAATCTATATCACATAAATTGAAACGGAGGGAGTATTACTTATTAGTTCTCTGATTCGTTTTACTTTATGATTTTCTCCTAACTTTTATTTTTTCTTGCTTACAATCTCGAGTTGAATCTTCACCTAGGTGGTATAACAAAGAACTCGGATGAACTCTGGGTCCATATTGACACTTTTTCAGCGATGAATGGAATATCCCGATTTTGTGAAGATAATTATCCATGGAGGTATGCATTATCATCTCGATGCAATTGACATAGTGGTCTTTTTTGGGAGGAGATCTCATTTGGAGAAATCGTTTGCAGGATCTCCTTTCCCAAAATTGTGTACTAATGCATATTTGTATCTGTTGAAAACTCTGAGAAAAGACACTTAACAATTCAATTTCTTACTAGAAAAGTTACTCCAGATAGCTGTCTGAAAGTCCTTTGAGTACACCTGGGCTTTCTGAAAAATCCAATCTCTTAAAAATATTTCCCTAACCTAAACCATAAGTTTTATCCCTTTTGATTAAAACTAAAAAGAAGCAAAAATTGGAACATTTTTACCAAAGAAAAATTATTGAATTTAGGAATTGGAAGATCTGCTTCACTGATGCTCCCTCCGTCCCAATTTATGGACATACTTCCCTTTTTAGTCGGTTTAGTAAGTAGCTTAACTTTAAACTTCTCGTTTTACCCTTAATGTAATGATTTATATCCACACAATTTTTATGGCTTGTTTTAAACCACAAGTTTCAAAAGTCTTTCTTTCATTCTTAAACTCCGTGCCCAGTCAAACACCATCACATAAATTGCGACAGGGAAAAAGTACGGCATCTGATTAGTAATTGAGAGAATATAGATTTTTGGCTTGCTTAACTGAAGTAATAGCATTTGCAAGGATTATGGCTGATTGATACTTTTAACCTTCAACAACTGGCGCATCTTTCAAAGTTTATGTTATTGTTTCTCTTTTTTCCTTCCAATTGCATTTAGCTTCAAGATTGCTATGTTTTGGGTTCAGGTACTCTAAAGAAGAAAATATTTATCTGGAAGACTTTCAGATGAGAAATTTCACATATCTTCTGAAGTGAGTACTCATCAATTTATTTATCGTAATTGCTGTGATAATTCTTGAAATAGATTGCAAGACAGTGTTTTGGGGAACAAGAAACCTTCCAGTTTTCTCTATATCTTAGAGGCTAAGCCATTATGATCAGTTGTAAGTGGTTTGTTGGCTGATGCATGGAGCTTCTAAGTTAATGAGTTGAAGTGGTATTCTGAGTCTAAATAAAGACAATGTAGAGAGCGTGAAAGAGTGAGGTGATTGTTGGGAATTAGAGCTTGATTTGATCATCGGGTAGCTTGAGCGCTTTGGTCTTCAGACTCCCCAAACGCTTCCGCTGCAAGTTCTATATAGCTGTCATCTTTCTTTGATTGCAGAACTGAAGTTATTTCCAAGTATGCTTGGTATATTTCAGTGTCATCTGACGGAAGATACTTTTGTTTTCAGTGACACCACTGCCGCTGCACCCCATTATAGGATCCTCATTTACCCATGCATGATTCGCAAAACTAGGGATTAGTTCTAAATGAGCAATGATGGACCTTAGCATGACCCAAATGGATCACTGCACTTACCTTGGAAAAGAAGCACATATTTGGTGGTCTTTATCTCTGGAAAACATGGTGATTAAGCTTCACATACCAAAAGATAACTCTCGATAAAGGATGACATTGATTTTACAGAACGTGATATGATGAGTTCGTTAAAATTTTGAATTGACTTTGTAAATGAGTTGATTATCACCTTGCCAAGGATGATGCTTTTTTTTTTTCCGGTGCCTCCTTGAGAAATGTTGATATCTATAATGGAGAGGCATTGCTTGTGTGACATTCCGTAGTTTCCATCCTGGGACCAGACTCTTAAAAAATCTATCAGATAACCAAATTTGCATCTGAATTAATTGACGTCTCTTTTATGATGCGTAGATGCTTTAAGGAGCATGGATCCCTGAAGTGTAAGGAGGTTATTGCATTATTGTTGTTAGACAAATAGAGTTGGTGTTACTGACGAAAACTAGGTCTGTTAGTCTAGTATTACTTAGGAATTTATTTTTTACTTCTTGGTTCATTGGTAGATCCAAATCTTGCTTTCCGATTATATAAATTTATAAGGTATTGTGGTTGTCTTGACGATATCTAGTTTGGGATTTCGAAATACATGGACCTATATTGCCTCTACATATCTTTGAGCTGTCAATGGGTTTGAATGACTTGACAATATGGATTCAAAGGCTTGTTTTGAGCCTTTCAATATTCTCGTGATTGATTTTTGGCTGTAAAAACATATGAATTTTACTCTATGCCAATTGCTGAATCAGAATAGTAGCTGTACCTTGTGCCTTGACATTTCTTTCTATTCTCTTCAGCTTTAAAGGCTTAGGTTTTAAGCACAATCAATCCTTGTGCAGTGATAGCGTTTTAATTAAATGGATTTACTTATAGTAAGTACATCAGCCTCATCCCTGCCAATCCTGCTGTTACAGTGAGAATTTTTATATCAAAGGATTCAAATGTCTGATGAGTGTGGATGGTTTTTCTCGGCTTCATGTACGAATTGGTTTTCCTCCAATATCACTGGTAAGGATATCTTAGATGATGTCAAATGATAGTTGTAATGTTCTGGGCAGCATCCTTGTTACTTTAACCTGTTTGCATCATGTAGGTAAAGGGACCGAAGGTGTTTATTCATGGTAACATAAGAAACACAGACATCACAAATAGAAGCTGGCCAGGATGCCCGGTTATTCCCTGAAAGCATCCAGTAGTGGGTCAGAAAATTTTGACGAGACATAATTTGTAGTCTTATCATGGTTCCTTTTTGCAAAAAACTGCAGGGAGAATGAAGGGTCAGACATCAGCCATGCTCATTACATGTTATGTAATGAAGCTGGAAATTTCAGCTGGTTGCTGACACTGGATCATCTTTGCAGGAAGGTGTGTTTCTTCTAGGTGGTCACAACAAAATAGGTGACATGTTCAAAGCTTCAGTATTTCTATTTGAGAAAACTTGGGACGTGGTTGTAAAATGTGTTATGTGTCTCTGGGAGAAAGTTCCAAGTTTTCTTATGGCACTCTTTCATTTAACTCCAACATACAGTTCAAACACTCTGAATATTCTTGTCACATTTTGCACTATATGTGTCACTACTCTGGTATCGCCCAACCTACTAAACGGTAGAGAATTAATTCTTTGCTTCTACAAGAACTTTGAACACCCCCCCCCCTCCCCCACAACCACCCCCAACGAAAAGGAGTAAGCTTGTGACACATTCACTAAAAAGGGGAGAAATTCAAAAATAGCCAGATTTACAACTGATCGTTCAAAAATAGCCCAATTTCAAAAGTAATTCAAATTTAGCCTCTTTTCATGTAAAGATAAATTTGAAAAAAAGTATTGTTCAGAACCCGAAAAATACTCCAATGTATTATGCTGGAGTTACATCATAAGTACACTAGAACTCCAGCATAATATACAGGAGTTCCCGCGAGTATACCAGTCCAGTATAATATACTGAAGTTTGGAGCACCGATGCTCCAAACTCCAGTATATTATACTGGAGCCAGCAAAGTATACCGGTGCAACATAATATGCTGGAGTTCATATACAGGTGCACCGAACTCCAGTATATTATGCTGGATCGGTCTGTATTGCAGCAAAATAGTGATTATTTTTCATATACGCTAGCTATTTTCGAATGGCCAGTCCGAAAATTGGCTATACCGTGCTATTTTTATCTAATAAAGACCCCTTTACGTATTATTTTTTTTACATCTATAGCCTCTATATTATGGTGCATTTCTGATCATATTTATAGGGTTGGATTTTGGCATATAAACTTTTGGTCTATTACCCCCCCCCCCCCCCCACCACCACCACCACCACCAAAAGCGTTATTTTTCCTTGACATCTAACGTAGGTAGGGGTGTTCAAAACCGATCCGAAACCGAAAATCGAACTGAACCGAACCGAAGCTCAATGGCTTAATGGTAACGGCTTAACGGACGGAGAACGGATTGAATTTTTTTTATTAACGGCTTATCGGTTTGGGGGCGGATTATTTAATTTTCTTAACGGATAATTCGTTAACCCGTTAAGAATATATATATATATATATATATATATAAATGCAGCTCCTTCTCAGAGTGCAACACTATTCTTTATACTTGTCAAAACAGGCATAATAAATTTATGACACAATTTATATATATATATAATGCCCTGCACTCCACCACAACATCAGCAATATTCTTCTGAAAATTCCCATTTCTTTGTCTTCCATCTGGATTTTTCCTACATTAATAGAACAAAATAAAACAAAATTTAAGAGTCAAAAAGAAATTAACAAGAAACTACAAACAAGAGAATTGATAACAGGTTTTAATAAAGAAAATCTCACTAGAAAATGCTAAGGGGCCTAATATATCTCAAAATCTATAGTAATTGTATGATTAGATTATTGAAACCATTAGCATCAACTCAGGAATTAATCAAAAAATTTTGATAAAGGGTGCGTGTACTCATATAAATGTGATAAAAGAAAAACTGATGAAACAGTATTGATGAAATGTGAATCACAAATGTCTTCATTATATAGGGAGACAATGCCAATTTAGATTATTAGCTCTAATAGATTCTTCAGGAACAATGAGTTTCAACTAATTAAATTCTGAGTAGCTTATTAGAAGAATAAATGGCATAAAGCTCTGCAGTTCTTAAACTAAAGCTTGCAAAGCTAATGATCTTAGTATAACTACTCAACGTCAAACACACTTGCGAAATGGAACTGGACATTGGACAATGTAGTGCGCGGACAGAATACATTTGAGCCTTTGGTATTAAACCGATAAACCGCCCGATAAGAGCTAACCCGATACCAATCCGCCCGATATCTTATCGGGTGGCTAACGGATGAATACATTTAAAAGCCGATAACCGTTAAGCCAAACTGTTAAGAGTAAAAAGCCGCCCAATCTGCCCGATGAACACCCCTAAACGTAGCTCAGACTTGAGGGTAGTTCTATACCATAATCAAAGGTCAAGTCATGCGATGTGTGTATACCTAATAAGTGATGATTTTATTGAATGGCCTTGGTGCAAGGGATCAAAACAGGTTCAGTCATAGTGGTGACAAATAGTATTGCCAACTCAATTTTGCCATCCGAAGTGTGTAGTAAGTACCAGTTGGATAAAAGTCATGATATGTGACCAGGCCCATGATTAATTATTCTCGTATTTGATTTTTCAAAGTCTATGCTTAAGTCAGAGAAGAAAATTCATAGTGTTGACTTGGACAGTGACTCGTTTTTACTTTATATAATCAAGACTCTTTATCTCCATACTCTCGCTCACACATTCATTTCACCAATGGAAAGGTATGGTCCATTGCTAAGGCCATCAGCCACTTCTGCAAATCCTCCTTCCGAAACCCAACCTTATGAATCAAAAGAAAGCTCAAATCTTGAAAAAGACCAACCATTTTCCTTCCAAATTACATGTCCATTTAGTATCCCTTCCACTCCTGAATCAGCTGCAGCCCGAATTATAAGAAACTTGGGTAGATTCGGGCTCTACTATGCTGAATTTGTGTGGATAGTTCTTTTCATCGCGCTTATTCCTGAATCGTAAGGTTTCATTAGTCTATTTAGTTGCCATGAAGGAAGTGACAATCTTGTATTTGTTATTGCTTCGAGCAGTGGCTAATACTGTTCTGTGTCGTTGGCTTATCGTGTTCGATACTAAGCCTATTGTTCTGCCACTTCTAGCCATTGGGACATCCCTTGCTCTAATTCTTACTCATGCTGGAATCCATCTTTTGATCACTTTGGCTGCAACTCTGCCTATCGTTTTGGCTCATTCAGTTCTGTGGATATCTGAGGATTATGGTCTAAATGAGGGGATTACTCAAGAATCTGCACCCCTTATCCGTACTGTGTAAAATAAGGCTAGTTTGCTGATGATTTTCTGAAATAAAGCAAAGGATGTTGACTTTGTGAATTTTTTTTTTCCTTACCATATAGGGAAGATTGGTGCTACATGATAATTGAATTTTTTTTTTTTGGTCCTTTTAAATGTTGTACGTCTGTTTTTATATATGTTCCAGAATTTGTATGCTACAAACTACAGTCTGGGGGTTCAATCAAATGATCAATACTCGAAAAGAAGCAACAACAACAACCCAGTATAATCTCACTTAGTGGGATCTAGGGAGGATAGTATGTACGCAGACCTTACCCTTACCCTTGAGTAGAGAGGCTGTTTCCAAATAGACCCTCAGCATCCTTCCCTCCAAGAACTTCCCACCTTGCTTTTGGGGAGACTCGAACTCACAACCTCTCAGTTGAAAGTGGAGGTGGCTTACCATCAGAGCAACCCTCTTGTCAATACTCGAAAAGAAGCATTTGGAAAAAAGAAGTTTTTAAAGGAAACACGATTTAAGCACCATCATACATACCTAAACACTTTAGCACTATTAATGACTTCCAAGAGAAGTTCTCTTCTGCAAATCCTCGAACTTAGGTTATTAGTAGGTATTCCTCTTCTATTCACCCATCGAGTATTGTGAAAGCGGATTGCAACTACCATGACCTAAACATCATTGCCTCTGAACTGGTGGAGCGAGTTACCTTCACCAAGATTTTTTTACGTATGTCTATACATACCCCTTCACTTTGGGTCCATTTTCTTTAAGCGGGGGACTTGACCCTATGATCTTGGAGTTATGCCATCGATACCAGGTCTGCTTGGTACAAGTAGGCCCTTCTGTATGGCAAACAGTTGCTTGTCTGTGCCAGTTGTGCATGGAGACGAGAAAAACCCTAACCCTAGCACATATGATGAACCTCTACTTCCCCAAAATTTTTCTTGGGGGAGTATTAAATTTCAGCAAGCACATAACCCATGCTCTGCTTACCAGCATGGATGATGACAATAATCGTGTGTGGATAGATCGATTTGTCGCTATTGCTACTAGGGATATCATCCCGGCCACAACTCTATCTTTCCCAAATCATGGATTCATTCACGTAAGTTGGTAATCTATCTTTTCTCCATAAAAAGACTGTTTCCTGCTAGTCTTAACTTTTTATTTCCATTATTTTAGCTACTCGGTGATACTAATAAGGGTTGAAGGCCTGGACTAATGGGTTTAAAAAATTCTCGATATTATTACGCCAGAGACCCATCCAGAGAAAGAGATGACCCCTAAATATGGATGGAAGGCCAAGAACCACGATAAATTGATTATTTCTAGTTTCTGCCTTTGTATGTACATAAGAAAACTTGCTAACCATATCATTTTATTTGATTCAGGACTTTCGCAGGGTTCTATCACCTACCTCGAAGTCGAGGTTTTGGCCGATCTAACAGAGTCTGCAAGTTTGTTGCAAGAGGCTCTCCCTTCGGAGCGGTGCCCTCGGATCCTCTTCTGATGCAGGTGTTTCCTCGCAGAGTACGTATCTAGAGAAGAAATAACCAAAAATGCGACGTTCTTCCTCGGCTAGAGATGAAAATAAAAAAATAAAAAAGGTCATGCCCATGTTGATCGTAACCACTATGGTCATTGATGATGACGGGGATACTAGTGATGAAGAGTCTTCCCTTTAGAGAAAATAATGATCTTCATCAGCTCAACATAATTCTCAATTTGGAGAGCTTAGAAACCCAACCGAATGTGAGGTCCGAGCGATGTAGGGAGAATTAGAGATAATAGATAATGATGATCCTCACTTTCCAGCCCTTTTGTTGTTACCGATCGTGTGATGTATGAAAGCGGCCCTCTTCTGCCTTTGGTTTTTTAGAAACCAATAATCAGCACTGCCTTGTCGCAACAGCTTCTCAACCTAAAACACTATCAACTTCATCCCCCTATACACCAGTCGCGCCGTCATCACCAGCAACTGTTACATCTCCTCCACTAGCCATCGATGTACGAGAAAAAGATGCTTTTCCTCTTTAGTCTCCCGATCACGGGAATTTGGGTTATAATTATTTACCTTCTTTTCCAAATCTCCGAGAAAAGAGGAACGCCATTCTCTTAGTTTTGAAGGAGTGGCATCTACTGTCTAGGCCGGTGGAGCTTGCCAATTGCCTGAAGTCACATAAGAAGAAGATACATTCTCGTTCTAGAGAGTGTATGTTGAACAATTCCATGCACAATGCAGAAATAGTACCACACTTGTTCTCCTACTACCTTTTTCTGTTTATCTGTTATAATGGGTTTTCTAACTTTGATATACGTTTTGTAGGCCAAATCTTGCTTCCGAGGGCCTTCAAGATTGATCCTTAATAAAGAGAGACTTATGTCCAATCGAGATCAGCTATTGTCCGAGATGAACCAAAGAGATTGGTCCTTGATAAAGAGGGAACTATGTTCGAGCAGGATCAGGTGTCGTCCTAGAGGAACAAAATTGTTACTCGCCTACTGGTACTAGAAGCAAAAGATGCTGAGGCAAGTGTACTAGAGGTCCAGTTGCAGTAAAGCGAGCAAGAAGTAATGGCCCTTAGCCAAGAAGCCACTCAACTAAATGTACAGTTTCAAGAGGTTAAGGCTAAATGGACCAAGGTCCAAGATGTTGTGCTGCTGCTACCGAGCTCGAGTCTGCCTCTATTGAACGAGTGAATAATTTTAAGGTAGCCTTGAATTCGACATTTCAAGATGTTGCTGCTATCGAGGGAAAGCATGCCCAGATGGAAGATAGGTATAAAAAGTTCATGGAGCAAAACTAGGTTTCAAATGTCTATAATTCGTGATCTTGTATTTAGCCTTGGCCCACAAGATTCGAGCGAGATGGCCTTTCAGCCGAGGTTGACAGACTCAAAGCAAAGCTCCAACACCAAGGGCATTCTCCCATTTTTTAAAAGATATACTCTATGTATCATATGCAGAGGAAAACCTTGGAGGAGGCCAAAACGGGTGCTATTTATATTGTTGATGAAATCACCAAGGCCCAAGCGCTGGAGTTAACTGCTCGAGAACATCTCCCAGCTCAGCTTGATGCAACTGATTCTTCTAATACCGATTCTGAGTATTTGGGAACCGAGGAGGAACTTGAAGAAAATGTCTATGAAGGCCAAGATCCTGCACCAACGACAGGTCTGCCTACTTCTCCTTGGGGTACACAGATGATGCTCTCCGCCCGAGTTCCATTGGCGATGAATTTAGAGTTTTTCCTTTTTTCTTTGTTATTTTCCTTTATTCTTTTGTACAATTTTGATAAATAAAGAAGACTTATGTTTAAGTACTGCACAAAGTTTATTCTTTTTGCATCGAATATGATAAGGCTTCAAATTTATTTTCATCTGATAGCTTTTAGGTTCCGAGCATAAATTATTTCGGAACCAACCCTTTACTATGAGGGTTTCATAAGATAGGGCCATCTTGTGTTTACGGTGCTCTTGAAGAGGATGTCTCCTGTTAATTTCAACACAAGCATTTAAAGTTTTTTGGACTTGATTTTATTCCTTCTATCTTCAAAAGTTCATACACATTTGTTTGCTGAAAAAAGAAATTAACAATACATGTGGCTAACTTATACAACTTGTTTGTACATGGCTGGTTGTGCAGTCCCTGGTCCCGGTGGCAGTGACCGAACTATATCCATCCCCCATTTGACAAATGGCCATGGGGACAATACCTAATGCAAGAGTTCTGCCAGTTGGTGCACTAATTATGCATGGCACTGACATTTATCGCATTTTAAACGAATGTTTTTGCCTTTTAATCACATGTTGTTGCATGTGTTCATCCTTTGTGTCGCAAATCCCACATATTTGGTTTACTACCAGTTAGGAATCACATTTCATCTCTATGACCTCAGAGCTATGTCCTCAAGTGAGTTTGAGTCCTGCAGTCAAAGCCTCATACTCGGCTTAATTGTTAGTTAAAGGAACAATTTTTATGGCCTGCCTTAGAGTTTCCCCGAAGGCGTAACTAGGACCACCCCGAGCCCAAACCCGTTCACATTAGAAGCTACATCTGTGAACACGGTCCAAACTTTTAATGTCATTTCTGACACCATCACCACTTCTTTAGTAGCCAAGGGTAATAACCCCGAACTGAAATCATCCACAAAGTCGATCAAAACTTGTGGTTGATTGTAGTCATAGGCTTGTATTCAATATCAAATTCACTAATTTTAGTTGTCTAGTTATCCAACCGGCCTGACAACTCGGTCTAATGAAGAACTTTCTGCAAAGGGAAGGTTGTCACAGTGGCTATCGGGTGGCACTACAAATAAGGCCGAAGCTTTCGAGAAGTGGCTACAAGAGCTAAGCCCATCTTTTAGAGGTGCGGATAATGAGTCTTGCTCTTGAAATTTTTTTTTCTAACATAATAGATAGAAAATTGTGTATCTTTGTCCTACCGGACTAGAACAACACTTACCACTATCTCTGAGACTGCTAAGTATGTTAACAATTGTTCACCTTCCCCGATTTTGATAGTAACAAGGGGCTTGGTAGATAACGTCTCAAGTCTTTCAAGGCCTGTTGAGATTTCAGAGTATATTCAAAAGTGTTCTTCTTTTGCTTGAGGAGTGAGAAGAAGTAATGATATTTTTTGAGGATCGAGAGATGAACCTGCTTAAAGCGGCAAATCTTCCGGTTAGCCTTTGGACTTCTTTTAAGCTTGTCAACTAGTCGGGATGTCCTCGATGGATTTTATCTATGGGGATTTACCTCGATCCCTCGTTGTGAAACAAAAAAACCTAAGAACTTACCGGAGCTAACCACAATAAACATTTTTCCAGGTTGAGCTTTATGTTGTGCTTCCTTAAGATATCAAAGGTTTCATGGAAGTGCTCTAAATGGTCACCTGCATTCAAAGACTTGAACAACATTTCATTTATATACACTTCCATCATGTTACTTATTTTCTTCTCTAAATCTTGTTCGCGAGCCTCTGATAAGTGGTTCCGATGTTTTTAAGCCTGAATGGTATCACATTATAACAATATGTGCCAAAGTTCATTATGAATGAAGTTTTTTCTTGATCATATGGGTTCATCTTAATTTTGTTGTACCAGGAATAAGAATCAAGGAAACTCATTAACTGTGCCTAGCTGTTGGCATCAATTATTTGATCGATGTTTGGCAGTGGGAACGAGTCTTTAGGGCACTCCTTATTCAAGTCTTTATAATCTAGGCGCATTCAAAACTTGTTACTCTCTTTTGCAACTACCACTACATTAGCTAACCATTCGCGATACTTTACCCCCCGGATTGAACTGGTTTCAAGTAATCGAGTTACCTCTTCTTTAACAACCCTGTTTATGACCTCGGCTATCAGCAGTACTTTTTCCTTATCGGAGGGACGCTTCGGTCCATGTTTAGCTTATGCACAGCCACCTCTAGTGGGGTACCTATCATATTCGAGTGCAACCATGCAAAACAATCAACATTAGCTTCCTGACCTGATCTTGGGATTGAGTCCTATTCCCAAGTGAAATTTTCTCTGCAAGAATTCTTCAAACAAAGCCACTTGTTCGAGTTCTTTTGCCGTAGATTTAGTCGCATGTGTCTCTTCCGATACCTGAAAATATCTTTGTGCCTGATGGGATTCAGACGACTCATTGCCTTTGTCATCTTCACTCAGCTCGGGAGTAGGATTCCGTTCCTATAATTACTATTTGCTGGGTCCCTTACCTTTATTGCTGGAAATTGACACTGCGTTCATTTCTCTTGCTGCCGGTTGGGCTCATCTGATCTGATTGATTCCCTCTAAGGTAAGAAATTTCAGCAGTTGGTGATATGTTGAGGGTACGACCTTCATCTCATGTAACCATGGTCTACTTGTAGCCCATGTCACTGTCCTCCACTTCAAATAAGGTGGTCTTCATAACCCCTTTGGCGTTCGTGGGTAGCAGGATCTCTTCTCGAGTTTTCACACTTTCCAAGTTGAACCCGACGAGGAGTTTTGTTGTCGGAAGGATACTTCCACTTAATTTTGTTTGTTCCAACACTATCTATTGAATGATGTTGGCTGAGATTCCTGGGTCAGCTAAAACATACTCCTGGAGTCTCTTTATGAGAGTCATCGATATTTTTGTCTTCTGGGTCGCCAAGAAGGTTACACCATTGATTTTATTCCCTCCGAAAATTGTGTTAATAGTCAGCCGATGAGGGTCTTCCCCTATATTTGAGAGTTGTGCATTATCCCAGCTGTGCCCATAATTATTCTTGGCTCGATCGCTTAAGAAATCCCTAAGATGGATGTTCTTCAACAACATTGTCACCTCCTTGCATAGATGTCGACATTCCCCAATTTTATGACCATAAGTCGTAGGATATTCACACCATAAGTTGGGATCGCTCTGTCTAGGATCAGATTTGATAGGATCCAGGAATCGTGATTCTTTCATATTCCTCTTGGCCGAGTACCAACTCCACTACGCTGATGTTGAAATTTTAATCTAATAGCCTAGATATGAGGAATCCTGAGTGTCTAGTACCTCTTTTTCTTGTAGCGATATATTTCTACGATCGCTGTTAATTTTTATATCAGAAGCTGAACTATCTAAAGACTGAAACCCTTTGTTGTCGCGTCCCCCTGCTCTCTCGCAAGGCAAGAAACGACATTTGGAAGATCGCTGGTCTGCATCAAAGTCACCCTTGAAATTTTCCTGGTTCTTGTCTCGGTCCCGCTCCTTGGTTGATGTCAGGAACCCAAGCTCATTATCTTATATCCTTTCATAGAAGTTATGAACATACGCCCATTTGGTCCCTTGGAAATCAAGTAGGATTTCCTTAAACTTTCAAGAGGCGTTGGAGCTCCTCGGGTTTAAACCCTTCGTGAATGCCACTTTTCTTTTTGGAACCTGATAACAAACTCTCGCAACAATTCTTATCCTGTGCGATCGTGAATATGTCCGCCTTTCGGGCTTGGATCTTTTTGGTTACCGTGTGGGCCTTCATGAATGTATTTGCAAGCATTTCAAAAGAGTCAATTGAATACTCAGATAAAAGTGAATACCATATCAAGACCCCTTTCATGAGGGTTTGTTCGAATTTTTTTCAGCAGAACCGACTCAATCTCATATTGAGCCAAGTCGTTCTTTTTCACTACTGTTTTATAAGTTATGATGTGCTCTTTAGGATTTTAAGTACCATCGTCTTTGGTATTTCTGCTATCTTGAGCCGTTTTAGAGGGTAACTGGGAGTACTTCATCGAATCTGGGCCTTTCAAAACTGGTGGTGCGCCTAGAATTTGATCTATTCAGGCGTGAAACTCCTTTGCGTTCTAATCTATCTGCTCGTTCATTTCCCTCATGAATATCATGAATTCAATTTTGAAGAGGTCATTACTGTTGTCATTGTCGGATCCCCTACCTGTCCCCCGGCTCCGTCGAAGCCGACCTCACCGCTCGAGGTGTTGTTATCAACTCTTTGAGTCATTTGATTTGCAGGAGCACCGGGAGAAACTGGACCTCTTCTGTTTGCATTATTGGACGCACCTGATAATGCCTGCTTTAGGTCATGCCTTGAGAGATAGCCCATGATTACTTTTTGCCACTCTCTCAAGATCTTTACAGTTTCTGCAATGTGTTAATCCTACGCGTCATAGGGAGTTGGTTCTCTCACATGTTGGGAATATTGTCCGCCATGAATCGGAATTGTCAGGTCCCCCTTATTGCGGGTGTTACTGGTCGAATCCTCATATTGATGAAAGTTTTCATGCGCCTCAACGTTGTGTGCAATGTTGACATTGTTAGCTGCCATTTTTGATTTTTTACTATGAAATAAAGAATCAAACGAGTTAGTAATATATGCAAGGATCAACTCAATTATGCAACTCTCTAAGCCTCACGGTGGGCAACCGTTTACCTATAAAATAATACAGTTGAATTTGGTATATAGTTTATATATAAGTGAACTAATTTGATTCAAAATAATAAATAACTAAAATTAAAAATAAGACTTAGCGTTAAAATCAAAGTAAATGGCATGCCTAACTCTGAGACCGATGCTTCCCTGGACAAAAATAAAAGTGATACAAAACAGAAAGTAAAGTTGTATTATTTAGCTTGAGAATAAAATGTAGCATAAGTGCAGCTAGAGATTTTCGTATCCTTCTAATAGTTGTTGAAATCATTATTTATAGCTACACCTAAAAAACAAGATCCTAGGATCAAGCCCCTCTTAAACGACAATAAATGAGGCCGTTGATGGATATGTAACAAGAGTCCATGAATGTCAAAATTCTCTATAAAGACTGCGTATTTAATACTAGGAAATATTCCTCATTAAAAGATATCTGGTGGCAAACATTCGACCTGCTCACATTAGTTATGCTCCCTTCGGGACTTATCCAATATTAGCTGCAATTGTTGCTCCCGATCTTGATTCTTTACTTGATTGTCTTTCGCTTATCTCTAGTTCCACGTGTCACACCATCATTTTATCATTTAATATAAATCGATTTTACGCTATACATATTTATGTTGCAAACAATTCTCACTATCAATGAATTTTAATCGAATATATGTTACAAGCACTATAAACTCAACAACTTCAATCCATTTCATATTTAGTTTTTGGACTGGAATGCCAACAAATTTAAATTTCAAGGACTCATTCGAGATAAAAGAAACACGAAAGTATCACTCTCTCTGTACACTTTCACCCCGTCTGCATCTTATAAACAACAACCTAAAATAATTCCATTTAATGGGGTCTAGGGAGGCTAGTATATAGCACACCTTATCCTACCCTTGAGTATAGAGGGTTGAGTATAGAGGGTATTTTCAAATAGACCCCGACATCTTTCCTCCCGTTAGAGCCTGCATCTTATCTTTTAAGAATAAAACCAGAGCTTACAAAAAACCTCTGAAGCTCCCAAAACGCTGAAACCCGCAAAAGAGAAAGATGCTTCGACAACCCACCACCACCATTAAACCCCCACATCAAAACCATGTCTCCTTTTCATCATCCCTCTCTTATTCACTCTCTTTTCCTTCTGGGTTTTGCAATTTGGGGGGATTAACGTGCCCAAAAAACCATACAGTTATTATTAGTTGTTCCTCAATATCACAGGTACATAGCTACGGGACTGTTGACTACGAGAGACGGCCGATAGTGAAATGGAATGCTATTTACAAAAGAATATCTATGAATGATGGCCCAGAGAGAGGCAGTGTTAGTGTGTTGAATCAGTGGGAGAATGAAGGGAAAAAGGTTACAAAATGGGAGCTCTCTAGGGTTATTAAGGAGCTCAGGAAGTTTAGGCGTTATAAGCTTGCTCTTGAGGTAACGAATTAATTAAAGTTTGAATCTTTTTTTATCAGATTATTGCTTGGTGTTCTCTAGCTAGCTGTGCTTGAATTTCTAGGTTGAATCAGTTAAAATATTAGTTTTTGTTCCAAGTTTATTGGTGATTAATTGTGTTCCCTGTGTTGCTTTGCTTGAATTTTTGGGTTTGATTTTGAAATAATTGATATTATGTTAATGCTGAAGGTGGTATCTAAGATTTAAACACCATATCTTGCTGTCGTTTAGTTGAAGTGCACTCTATATGATTTCCAATTTAATGCTAATTTATTATCCGTGGCATGTAGAACATTCGATTAACTACAGTAGGAGATAAGTAGAAATTACCATCGTCCTAATAATGTTATGTGCATGAGTTGCCCAAAGCGTGTCACTCTTTGAATAATATATTTCTTGCAGAAAATTTAGAAGTGCCCAGTGCAACATGTTCTGAAGTAAAGAGTACTGTAGTTTTCTTGGAGTATATCTGTGGATACCTATTCTTCTAAAGTTTTTATTAAGCACAAGTCTTTTTGCTTCTTGTCCTGGGTAGTGAAAGTATATTGTGACTATTTTTATCACTTCATTCCGTTTCAGTTAATGTGCAAGACCTTGCGGGGATTTACCTTCTTGGGATTAACTTAAGCTTAACCAATGACTTGATAGGAAAGTCTGGAGTTCTAGAATCAGGGTTGTAGGATAGGGGCTCCTAGAGTTTTTCTTACGCCTCATCCGGGGTTGGGAGTGGGTCAGCAGGGTTACCCATAGATAATTTGTGTTTTAGCGTATGGCCCCCCTATGGCTGTTAGTTATGGTAGTTACTGTATGATATTATTGCATGCAATTGTATTTATGTTTCGTATGTTTAGATAAATATTTAAGCTACTTACGCTATTTCTGCTAGAGTTACTAATGCTTTATTGTTTTTGTTTTTGTTTTTGTTTTACTGCTGTTTTTCCTTTTATCTTATGAGCCGGGGATCGATTGGAAACAGCCTCTCTGCCCTTTCGGGTAGGGGTAAGGCTTGTCTACATATTACCCTCCCAGACCCCACCTGGTAGGAGTATACTGGGTAGTTTTTGTTGTTGTTGTTACCTCAATGTTGGCCTGTCTTACTAATAGCTCTTCTTAGTGGTACCAGCCAGGAACTCCCTCTTTGCAAGCTACTTGCTTATTTGAACCCTCTAATGACAGATGCACAAATTGCGTTGGTCGTTGTGCACAATACCATATAATGTTCTTTTTACTATTCGTTGACCAAGTGAAACTAATGATCTGAAAGAGTTCACAACCTGAAACATGTGTATCACTCTGTCTGAACAAAGTGCGAAACTTGAAAACTTTGAATGAGTATCAATAGACTTTTTGTGGTCAAGACTTGTCAACTAGACTGATTTCAAATGTTAATTGGTATACTAGAGAAATTGCAATTTTCTGTGAGCCCTATGATAAAACTTGATTAATTGTCCTTAATTGTTACGATAGCACGATTTTGTACCGAGTTCAGTAGACTCTGTTAAGGACTCTTTTGACTCATTGAGTTCATTATACATCTCTGATGTAATGCAGTTCTGTTGGGGCTTAACTTTATCTTGTATCCTGCAGGTGTATGAGTGGATGAACAATAGAGCAGAGAGGTTTAGACTAACCACCAGTGACACTGCTATCCAGTTAGACCTGATCGCAAAAGTACATGGAATCTCAAGTGCTGAAGAATACTTTGTAAAGTTGCCAGACACCTTAAAAGATAAGCGAATATATGGTTCTCTTTTAAATGCCTTTGTGCGGGCTAGAAAGAAGGAACAAGCTGAATCTTTAATTGATAAAATGAGAAACAGAGGCTATACTGATCATGCTCTTCCATTCAATGTGATGATGACACTCTATATGAACCTTAAAGACTACAATAAAGTTGAGTCAGTGGTTTCAGAAATGATGGAAAAACAAATCCCATTAGATATATATTCCTACAATATCTGGTTATCATCATGTGGATCTCAAGGATCTGTAGAAAAGATGGAAAAAGTACTTGAAAAAATGAATCTGGACACTGATATCAATCCAAACTGGACTACATATAGCACTATGGCTACTATGTACATTAAGCTGGGGCAGTTGAAAAAAGCCGAAGACTCTTTGAGAAGTGTTGAGAGCAGAATCACAGGTCGTGATCGCATTCCATACCACTATCTTATCAGTCTTTATGGTAGTCTTGGTAAGAAGGAAGAGGTTCTTCGCATCTGGAAAACCTACCAATCACAGTTTCCAACAATCCCAAACTTGGGTTATCATTCTGTAATATCTTCTTTGGTGAGGTTGGATGATATTGAAGGTGCAGAAAAGATATATGATGAGTGGCTACCTGTTAAGTCGCACTATGATCCTAGATTAGGAAATCTTTTGTTGGGTTATTTTGTGAGGAAGGGTTCTGTGGACAAGGCTATTGCATTCCTCGACCAAATGGTTGAAGCTGGAGCAAAGCCAAACTCTATGACTTGGGAGATTGTTGCTGAAGGCCATATCAGGGAACGGAGATTATCTGAGGCTTTATCATGTTTGAAGGATGCCGTTTCAACTGAGGGATCGAAGAGCTGGAGACCGAAACCTGCAAATGTATCTTCCATTCTCAGACTTTGTGAGCAGGAAAAGGATACACAAAGTAAGGAAGCCCTGATGGAGGTGTTGAAGCAAGTTGGATGTCTTGACGATGAAAAGTACATGTCATATATTCCATTGTCAAATGGTACATTTACCAGTGATGAGCCAGAAATAGATAAGGATACTTCTGATAATGATGAAGGATCTGAGGTACTGTTCAACCAATTGCAAGGAAGCTTGTGAGACTTTTTCACTCACATTGAAATGCAACATTTTCTAGGCGCACGCGTAGGGGATAATGCCTCGTGACATTGGAGTTTGGGCATGTGGATGCTCGACAAAAGCAAGAGTCTGAGTGTGTAGAGCTGAGAAGCAAGATATTCATGATAAACACATCTACTAATTTTTGGTTTCTTTTCTTAGGTTTATGCTGATCCATTTTGCTATATATGTAATTTATTACACATCTGGTAGAAGTCTATCGTTTTAACTTTGCCCATCAATACACATGTTTTATCAGGGATGGCACAGAAATATATTGCAGGTTTATTTGTAAATATGATGAATTGTGCATTACTTTATTTGAGTTCTAACTAGGAGTTTCATTTTCTTCCGATGCATTATTGGTCACTGCGTACTCTTGAAATTCCCCCAATTAATTTTCGTCCCAAATGTTTTACTTTGCACCACTGCATCAACAACAGCACTCATTATAAACCCTCGATTTAAGAAACACTAAACAGGAAGCAACAACATGGAATAACAAAGATCTAGGGACACGAAAATGGAAGAATATTACTAATACTATTAGTAAGATTAGGAGAAACTTTTAACTGCCTACCATCCTTCAATCCTCTTGGGTCATGTCCTTAATAAGCTGAAGCAATGTCATGTCTTGCTATCCGGGGCATCACATATTGGTTGTTTAACAATTCAACTTGCATTATGACAACTTCGACATATTTTGAGGTTTTTGATGGTCAGTAACACTAGGGGTGTTAATAGTTCAGTTCGACCGGTTATTTTATAAAATTTGTACCATTCCAATTTTTCGGTTATTCTATTACGTACAACCAAAATTGAACTTTTCAAAACCAACCCAATCATGTCAGTTCAACTTCGGTATCAGTACGGTTCGGTTAATTTTTGGTATTTTTTTATGTCATGTAAAATTCACCAGTAGAAGTAAAATGCAATAATATACGTTCTTTTGTAGGACTTAGCAAAACTCTCTAGATATTTTTACTGTTTAAAAAGTGATGAATTAAAAAAAATGAAAGATGACAAGAGTAAAGATCCATCAACTATTTGACAACAACGTAAAAGAAACCAAGTAAAAGCAAAGAAATTATAAATCACACGAGTGGAAAGATATTAACCAAGCTGGCACTGAAGAATAAAATCTATATTAAATATTTAGAAAAGATAAATCTAAATTATATGAAAGGGAACATAGTCAATACTTTATAGTTGGCTAGTCATAATCGCTAGAATACTTTGTGTCTTGCTAATAAAGATACTTGAAATACTTAGTTTAAGTATAAGTAGCATAATAGGTTTTAAGAATTAGTATTTTGAGCTTAATTACTTATTGACTTGTGACATTTTTTATAATTTCAAGGCCCAATGAAATATTTGATGCTTATTAGTTTTAAACTTATTATATAAATATATTTTCCACATTTAAAATTTATTCGGTACGGTTCGATATGTATTTATATAAAATAAAAAACCTACCCTAATTATCGGTATTGTTATAGATTTATTAAAAACCTACAATTTCTTTAAAAGAAACCTAAAAATCCGTTCGGTTGATTTAATCAGTTTTCAAATATCTATTGACACTCCTAAGTAACACATAAACAACTTCCTCTTCTGAAAGGTAGCTAGTTCCAGTGTTTTCATGAATATTGTTTTGAATATATAAGATATCAACATATGTTGCTGGTTATTTTTTTTTTATAGGGAAAATACATAAGTACCCCCTAACCTATGCCCGGATTCTCAACTATACACTTTTTCTTTGCGGGAATCCCATTACACCCTTAAACATGTTTTAAATGAAATTATTTACACCCTTAACGCTAACAACCAAACTCTTGGCAAGTGGCCCCCACATATATTTTTAGTGCTTTTTTTATATATTTTTTCTTATTCTTATTATTCTCATTTTTTTTGGTTATTTCATTCTCTTTCTTTTTATTTTAGTCATCCGCGACATAAAATGATGGTCATTGGAATTTCACGAACACCATTTTTTCCGGCGAATTTTTGTCCCGCGACAAATTTGATCTCGATCAAAGTGTGTTTTGTTATATATATACATACATACATACATACATATATATATATATATATATATATATATATATATATATATATATATATATATATATATATATATATATATATATATATATATATATATAAAGTATAATTTATGTGTGGAAGGAAGAGCAAAAGAGATAACAACGAATATAAGCTGAAAAGACTTTTTTCAGTTAAAATTTTAATACGTTATTTTTTTTCCGGCATGGGAAGGTTTTCCGATGATGAATTTTTTCCCTCAAATCTGAGGGTATTCTCTTTTCTTATGAATAGATCTTTTTGAGAGTTTAATTTGTGGGTGACAAGAAAAAAAAGGAAGAAAAATGGTTAGAGTCGTCGATGAATGAATATCCGCTGAAATTAGAGAAGAAACGAAAGAAAAAAGTAAAAGAAAAAATACAAATAAAAAAGAAAAGGAAAAGGAAAAAAGTAAGAAAAAAATGGTAAAAACAGTTATAAATCTATTATATTATTGATGTTCATTTGATACTCCGTTGTAAATAAGCTTTCTGAAGAAGTTTATCCATATGGGTCCCATCGTAAATATGTTTATATATTTAGTACTCTATTGGAAATAAGCCTCCTGAAGAAGCTTATCACTTCAGTACCCGGTTATACATAAATATTACCTTCGGTAGAATCCACACCAGGTATAATAAACTTATCCTTTTGATACTCAGTTATGGATAAATATTACCTGCGGTAGAAGATTATCCATACCGGGTATAATAACCTTATCCTTTCGATACTCCGTTATGGATAAATGTTACCCCCGGTATAAGATTATCCATACCGGGTATAATAAGCTTATCCTTTCGATACTCCGTTATGAATAAACATTACTCGCAGTATAAGATTATCCATATATGGTACAATGAGCTTATCCTTTCAGTACTCCATTATGGATAAACATTATCCCAAGTAGAAGGTTATTTATATCTGGTACAATGAGCTTATCCTTTCAATACTCCATTATAGATAAATATTACACTCAGTAGAAGATTATCTATATCGGGTATAGTATCAACTTACACAACAACTTCCTTTTTTCAATAAATAGAAGAGATTTCAGTTCATTATGTACGTCAGTTTGAATTCGAATAATATATCAGTCTCTCTATACTTGTCTTTACTTTGCAGCCTTTATTTTATAACATGTTATCAACACAAGACTCTGCCATCTCGAGCAAATACTTTAAAAGTATCTGAGGTACGAACTTTCTTTTTTTAAATAATGTCAAATCTTTCTAAACTTTGATTTGTAGCCCTAGATATATCGGGCAAAAGCTACATATCTTGGGTGCTTGATGCTAAAATTCATCTTGATGTGATGGGTCTAGCAGACACCATCAAATACAAAAATGACGAATCAAACCAAGACTGTGCCAAAGCAATGATATTCCTGCGCCATCACCTTGATGAGGTCCTGAAAATGGAATATCTTACTGTTAAAGATCCAGTCATACTGTGGAATAATTTGAAGATAGATACGACCACCTGAAGATGGTCGTTCTTCCATATGCACGATATGATTAAACTCATCTAAGGCTACAAGATTTTAAATCTATCAGTGAGTATAATTCTGCTATGTTCAGAATTATTTTCCAATTGAAATTATGCGGTGATAATATTATTGATCATGATATATTGGAGAAAACTTTCACCATTTTTTATGCCTCGAATATGCTCATGTAGCAACAATATCGTGAGATGAGATTGAAAAGGTATTCTAAACTTATCTCACATATTCTTGTAGCTGAGCAACATAATGGGCTATTAATGAAAAACCATGGAAGCCGACCTATTGGTTCTTGTCCATTCCCTGAAGTGAATGAGACGAACTTCCACCAAGCTAAACGTGAAAGAGGTCGTGGCCCCAGTCGTGGTCATTTGCATAGTCGGGGAAGAAACTCTAATCATGGTAATAATAATACACCAAAGAACCCTCCTCACCACCAGTAGTGAAAAAGGAAGGAACAAAAGCATGAAGCGGTGCAAGCACCAAATGTAGAAAATGCTTGCTACAAATGTGGAAGAAAATGGCACTGGTCACGTACCCGTCATACGCCAAGCACCTGGTTGAGATTTATCAAGCCTCCCTGAGAAGACAGAAAAATGTTGAAGCAAATTTTATTTCTGAAGATAATTTAGACTTCATGTATTTGGATATAGATGATTACTTTGCATTCCCAGAAGGAGAAACAAGTCATGTAATCGATAGTGAAACTATAGAAATATAAATATTTTAATTTTTGTTGTTTGTGATAGATAGATGGTTATATAATAGTTGTACATAAATAAAATTTATGCTTTGATAATGATATTTTCTATAATATATTTTATTTATGTCATTTTGAAGCGTATGGATAATTCTCAAATTATGTTTGGATCAAAGACGAATCATGAAGATATTTGTGTTGTTGATAGTGGAACAACTCATGCCATATTCAAGGATCGGAAATATTTCTTATTTGTGTAAGGAAAAAGTAAATGTTTCAACAATTTTTGGTAATATAAGTTTTATTGAAGGCTCCGGAAGAGCCATTATATTTCTGTCTAAGGGAACAAAACTTATTATAGATAATGCATTGTTCTCCTTCAAGTCCCGAAGAAACTTGTTGAGTTATATAGATATCCGTCGAAATGAGTATCATATTGAGACAATAGATGAAATGAACATGGAATATCTTTGACAAAGAATATTTCTGGCCACAAATGCATTGTAGAAAAGTTACCAACTTTATCTTCTAGCTTATACTATTCAATAATTAGTACAGTTGAAGCACACTTTATCGTAAACCAGAAGTTTACGGATTCAAATACTTTTGTGCTTTGACATGGCCGTTTGGGCCATCTTGGATCAATAATTATGAGATGAATTACTGAAAATTCGAGTGGCCATACATTAAAGAACTTGAAGATTCTAAAAAATGACGAATTTTCTTGTGATGCTTGTTATCAAGGAAAAATGATCAGTAGACCATCATCAATGAAGGTTGACATTGAACTCCCTATCTTTTTAGAGCATATACATGGAGATATATGTGGACCTATTCACCCACCAAGTGGGTTGTTTAGATATTTTATGGCCCTAATAGATGTATCTTCAAGATGGTCTCATGTGTGGCTAATATTATCTCGCAACCTAGAGTTTGCAAAGCTATTAGCCCAAATAATTTGATTAAGGGCAAAATTCCCAGATTATCCTATAAAGGCTATTCCCCTTGATAATGATGGAGAATTCTCGTCTCAAGCTTTTGATAATTATTGTCTATCAGTTGGGATAAAAGTTGAACATCCTGTAGCTTATGTTCATACTCAAAATGGCTTTGCAGAGTCATTTATTAAATACCTACAATTGATAGCAAGACCATTACTTATGAAAATAAAATTGCACACTACCGTTTGGGGTTATGCTATGTTGCATGTAGCATCACTCATCCGTCTTAGACCGATACATTAAAATAAATATTCTCCGTCAGAATTAGTTTTGGTCATGAGTCAAATATTGTCCATCTATGACTTTTTGGATGTGCTGTATATGTACCGGTAGCACCACCATAGCACAGTAATATGGGACCACAAAGAAGGATATGAATACATGTTGGGTTTGAATCACCCTCTATTATTTGCTATCTTGAACCAGTGACAGGAGATTTATTTACTGCTTGATTTGCATAGTGTTAGTTTGATTAAATAAATTTCCCACAATTAGGGGGAGAGAAAAGGAAATCAAAAGAGAAATTATATGGAAAGTTTCATCATTATCTCACTTTGATCCACATATCCCTATATGTAATCAGGAGGTCCATAAGATAATCCATTTACAGAATATAGAAAATTAAATGCCAGACGCATTTACTGATTTGAAAAGGATAACTAAGTCACATATTCCTGCAGAGAATGTGCCTATCCGAATTAATGTCCCAGTGGCACCATCTACTAGCATGAGAGATAGTGAACCTAAACCATGCCTGAAGCGTGGTGGGCCTTTGGCTTCTAAAGATCGAAATCCTCGAAAATAAAATCGACAAATGATCAAAACGATATATGAAGGGATCTCCTGAAGAGACCCAAAATCTGATTAATTCTGAGATTCCTAAAGAAATCAATGAACCTGAAGCTCATGTGATTGAGGAACTTTTAATAAGTTCAACTGGTGATGGAATTAATTTAAATCGATCTAAAATAGTGGTGGATAATATTTTTGCATATAATATTGCGCTTAATATTATGCAAGATAGTGATGATCTTGAAACTCGATCTGTCGAAGAATGTCGATAAAGATCTGATTGGCCAACATGACAAAAGGCAATTCAATCGGAATTAAAGTCACTTGCTAAAAGAGAGGTCTTTGGACCAGTAGTCCAAATACCTGCTAGTATAAAATCAGTTGGCCATAAATGAGTTTTTGTGCGAAAAAAGAATGATAAAAAATAAGTGAAAGATACAAAGCATGCCTTGTTGCACAAGGATTCTCACGGCGACCTGGAGTCGATTTTGATGAAACATAATCACATGTTATGGATGCCATAGCGTTTTGATATCTCATCAGTTTAGCACTACATGAAAAGCATGAAATACATCTAATGGATGTAGTTACATCATATCTATACGGTTCACTTGATAATGAAATTTATATGAAAATTCCTGAAGCAAATTCAAAATCTCAGGAAATGTATTCACTTAGATTACAAAGATCTTTCTACGGTTTAAAGCAGTCTGGGCACATGTGGTATAATCACTTTAGTGAATATTTGCTGAAAGAAGGTTACATAAACGATGTTATTTGTCTATGTATCTTTATAAAGAAAATGGCATCATAATTTGTTATACTTGTTGTTTATGTTGATGATATAAATCTTGTTGGAATTCCAGAAGAGCTCCAAAAGGAAACTGATTATCTTAAGAAATAATTTGAGATGAAAGATCTTGGAAAGACAAAACTCTGTCTTGGTCTGCAAATTGAACAATTAGCAAATGTGATCTTTATCCACAATCTACATATTCAGAAAGGATCTTGAAATGCTTTTACATGGACAAAGCGCACCCATTGTGTACACCAATGGTTGTTCGATCACTTAAAGTAAATAAGGATTTGTTCCGACCTCCAGAAGAGGATGAGGAACTCTTTGTTCCCGAAGTACCCTATTTCAGTACAATTGGTGCACTAATGTATCTTGCCAATGCTACAAGGCCTGGCATAGCATTTTCTATTAATTTACTAGCAAGATACAGTTCTTTTCCTACACGAAGACATTGGAACTAGATTAAGCATATATTCCGATATTTAAAGGAAGCTCTTGATATAACAAAGATAGTGCATATCTTGTTAGTTGTGCAGATGCATGTTATTTATCTAATCCCCATAAAGCTCGATCTCTAATTGGGTACGTGTTTATAGATGGAGGTACTGTCATACCATGACACTCAACAAAGCAATCTATTATTGCTACTTCTTCAAATCATGCTGAGATAAAAGCTATTCATGAAGCAAGTAGGGAGTGCGTATGGTTGAGATCAATAATTTATTTTGTTCGAGAAAAATGAGGTTTGGAATGTGAGAAAAGACCCACAATTTTATACGAAGACAATACTGCGTGCATAGCCCAATTTAACGGAAGATTTATAAAAGGAGATAGAACGAAGCACATTGCACCAAAATTATTCTACACACACGACCTTCAGAAAAATGGTGACATTGATGTGCAACAAATCCATTCAAGTGATAATCCAGCAGATTTATTCACTAAATCTTTGCCAACTTCAACTTTTGAGAAAATGGTATACAAGATTGGAATGTGGAGACTCAAATATATGAAATAAGATTTTCGTTTGGGGGGAGTAAAACACGCGATGCACTCTTTTTTCTGTACTAAGATTTTTTCCCATGGGGTTTTCCTTATAAGATCTTTAATGAGGCACCTAGCAATGCGTATTACTAAATATGTGTACTCTTTTTCCTTCAGTAGAATTTTTGTCCCACGTGGTTTTTCCTAATAAGTTTTTAATGAAGCACATTATCTTTTAATGAACATCCAAGGGGGAATGATATAAATATATTATATTATGCATGTTCATTTGATACTCCGTTGTAAATAAGCTTCCGGAAAAAGTTTATCCATATGGGACTCCACCGTAAATATGTTTATCTATTTAGTACTCTATTGGAAATAAGCCTCCTGAAGAAGCTTATCACTTTGGTACCTGGTTATTGATAAACATTACCTCCGGTAGAGGATTATCCATACCGAGTATAATAAGCTTATCCTTTCAATACTCCGTTATGGATAAATATTACCTCCGGTAGAATATTATCCATACCAGGTATAATAAGCTCATCCTTTCGATATTCTGTTATGGATAAACATTACCTCCAGTATAAGATTATTCATACCGGGTATAACAAGCTTATCCTTTCGATACTCCGTAATAAATAAATATTACCCGCAGTATAAGATTATCCATACATGGTACCATGAGCTTATCCTTTCAGTACTCTGTTATGGATAAATATTACTCTCAGTAGAAGATTATCCAGATTGATTAGGGAGATCAATCTGGATAATATTACTCTCCCGAAGTGCAAGGTCTAGATCCATGCAACCGAGAACTATCATAATGTTCTCTTTCCATTCCTTAAAATTTGTGCCATTAAGCACAGGGATGTTGTTAATGTTCGCAGATATTGTAGCAGCTGAAGAATTCACTGAAAATATAACAAGGACAACTTAACACATGCTTACAATTATTTGAATTTTAACTTTAGTATACAGATTCAAAATAGGCAAATCCCATTACAAGATACCTAGCACAACATTGATTTTAGTCTTTGGACAGAAAATCAATTTGTAAGTGGTACTCTTGGTGTAGTAATCAAATATTGACAATAAACTCCTTTCAAATATCAAGCCTTCCTTTGGGCCGACTTAATATTCACATCGAAAACTTAATAATTGTCACATATTTATCACCACAAGCATGCTCGAATTCCTGCCAAATAACAACCTTCCTTTGGGCCGGTGTTAAACGCATGGAATACTAACATACATAATCATCTTATATTTTAAAAATCAATTAATTTACACAAAAGAGGTTACTTTGGTAACATAATGTTTCAATTGACTAATGTAAAATATTAGATGCAAAATTAATTAGTTCTTTAAGCAATATATTGAATCTCAACAGAAAATTACATGTTTATAATGTAAAATCTGAATAATAATGGACAAAACATTAATGTACAATTAAAATCTGAAAACTTAGAACGTTTCTTTAATAATGAAAAACGTTTCTTTAATTAATTGTACATTATGTCTTCATTAAACTGCCAGAAAACAAAAAAAATGTTTCTGCAATAAATTGCCAGATAATCGATTATCTGGTCCTGATAATCGATTATCTTGGCATTCTGAAATTTCCAATTCTGCTGGAAATTCCAGGATAATCGATTATCTTGAAGGAATAATCGATTATTCTGGCTCTCTGGAATTTCCAATTTTACTGGAATTACCAGGATAATCGATTATCTTGTTGATAATCGATTATGCAGGCTTACTGGTCCAGGATAATCGATTATCCTAAAGGGATAATCGATTATGCTGGCTTTCTGGAATTTGGCGGACATATAACATAATCGATTATCCAAATACAATAATCGATTATCTTATGGTTCTGTTTCATAAATATTTGATGAACAAATGAAATAATCGATTATTTATCTACAATAATCGATTATCTAAGCGTTACATATAAGATAATCGATTATCTTCAAAACATAATCGATTATGTTAAGCTTCTGTTTTGAAAAATTTTGGTGAACTTATCAAGATAATCGATTATCTATATAAGATAATCGATTATCTTACCAATCTGTCCAACTTAATGGAAAGGCTTAAACAAGGAATCATATTTAACAACCGAAATTATGAAAATAATTTCAACATTTCAATTCATTTGGTGATATGAAAGGTATCGAAATACTGAAGTTTATCATCAACAAATCATTCATGAAAGCATGCTATATCAAGGTTCTAGAACTTCAAAATTAAAATTCTATTTGAATTTAATCATTAAGCATTATAACATTGAATTCATGAACTTCCAAATGATCCAATACAAAGGAGGCTCTGATACCAATTGTCGGAATAAATCCGATTATAAAACTAAAGCCTTCATATCGAATTATTTGGAACTATAACATAAGTGGAAGCGTACCTGAATCCATAGGTGGAAGCTCCTTGATCCGGCTTGAAGATTGTCCAAGGTTTGGCTTTCCACTTGATGTGCAAGACAATGGTTTGCTCTCTATTTTCAATGGGAAGAAGAAGAGAATGGTCTTGCATCAAATGGGAACCATAACCCCCTTATAAGAATGTAACTTAAGAAAACTCAAAGGTCACAAGAATGTAACCTTAGTTACATGTATGTAAGCTTAGTTAGTCCATCATTAACTAAGGTTACTCTTTATGGGTATCTACACAAGAAATTATACCCTATACTTTATATGACAATATATTGGTTTCCTTAATGATAATGTCCAAAAGACCACTAATTTAGGCCAAACCAAAAGATAGCACATAACATATAATTCATCCATATATTGTCCATATGTATGTAGTATAAGTCCATATATCTAACAATGTATTGTTGGAATAAATCCGATTATAAAACTAAAGCCTTCATATCGAATTATTTGGAACTATAACATAAGCGGAAGCGTACCTGAATCCATAGGTGGAAGCTCCTTGATCCGGCTTGAAGATTGTCCAAGGTTTGGCTTTCCACTTGATGTGCAAGATAATGGTTTGCTCTCTAATTTCAATGGGAAGAAGAAGAGAATGGTCTTGCATCAAATGGGAACCATGACCCCCTTATAAGAATGTAACTTAAGAAAACTCAAAGGTCACAAGAATGTAACCTTAGTTACATGTATGTAACCTTAGTTAGCCCATCATTAACTAAGGTTACTCTTTATGGGTATCTACACAAGAAATTATACCATATACTTTATACGACAATGTATTGGCCTCCTTAATAATAATGTCCAAAAGACCACTAATTTAGGCCAAACCAAAAGATAGCACATAACATATAATTCATCCATATATTGTCCATATGTATGTAGTATAAGTCCATATGTCTAGCAATCTCCCACTTGGACAATATACTCATGCATATGTACAAACCTTAGTATTATATGTTACATTAAAACTTTATGAGCTTAGTATTGCTATCAATCGTCATAATCATTCCGGTCCATCAATCATATCAACATAGGATCTAAGAGATCTTAGTTATTCTTGCGTAACTAGACCCAACATTGATCACGTATATCAATATAACCCACGACATGGATCAAGTATAGGTGTGTAGCATGGAAATAACACAAAGTGTGGTCTGAAATAGAATGTCTATTTCCAACTGGTTCACATTATTGAGATCAATCATAAACCATAAGAGTACATAAAACTTTAAGACTGAATATCTGCAGATAAAACCTTAAAGACTGAATTACCGAATGTACTGGACAATACATAATTGTATAATACAAACTCCCACTAAAACTCATAATCCTCAACTGATTTGACACCCATGCGAGCAATATGCTCATGAAATACTTTGGGTGGCAATCCCTTAGTAAGCGGATCCGCAATCATGGAGTTTGTACTGATGTGCTCTATGCACAGTTGTCCATTTTGTACTCTTTCTTTAACAACCCGAAACTTGACGTCCATATGCTTTGCCTTCATCAAACTACTGTTATTGTTAGCATAAAGGACTGCTGATCTGTTGTCGCATAATAGCCTGAGTGGCTTTTTAATACTGTCTACTATGCGTAGTCCACTAACAAAATTTCGCAGCCATAATCCCTCATTGGATGCCTCATAACATGCCATGAATTCCGCTTCCATGGTGGAAGTGGCCGTAAGAGTTTGCTTGATGCTTCTCCAAGAGATAGCACCGCCAGCAAGCATGTAGATATAGCCTGATGTAGAATTCAGACTATCATGACATCCAGCAAAATCAGAGTCGGTGTACCCGATGATCTGAAGCTGGTCCGATCTCCGATATGTGAGCATGTAATCCTTAGTTCTCTGTAAGTACCGCATGACCCTTTTGGCTGCCTTCCAATGGTTCATTCTCGGATTGCTAATCTTCCCAGCATCCCAACAATGTATGCGATATCAGGTCGTGTGCATACCTGAGCATACATCAGACTACCTACAGCCGAAGCATAAGGTGTCTTCTCCATTTTCATGGTTTCAAAACTATTCTTTGGGCACTGTTTGAGACTGAACTTGTCTCCCTTAGCAACAGGGGTGTCGCCTGGTTTACAATCCTGCATGCCAAATCTTTTAAGAACCTTATTGATATAGCCCTTTTGTGACAGACCAAGAACACCTTTGGAGCGATCTCGATGTATCTGAATTCCTAATACAAAAGAGGCATCACCAAGATCTTTCATTTCAAATTTCTTTGAAAGAAATTTCTTAGTTTCGCGCAATAATACTATATCATTACTGGCAAGCAGTATGTCATCGACATATAAAACCAGAAAAATATGTGTGCTCCCACTGAACTTATGGTATATACAGTCATCAGCAATATTTGGTTCATAACCAAAAGATGTAATGACTTCATGAAACTTATGATACCATTGACGGGAAGCTTGCTTGAGCCCATAGATGGATTTCTTTAATTTGCAAACCCTTTTCTTTGAGTCTCCCGAAACAAAGTTTTCAGGTTGCACCATATAAATTGATTCCTCAATGTCACCATTGAGAAATGCTGTCTTAACATCCATCTGATGAAGTTCAAGATCAAAATGTGCTACCAGTGCCATTATTGTCCTAAAAGAGTCTTTCGATGAAACCGGAGAGAAAGTCTCTTTATAATCAATGCCTTCCTTTTGAGTGTAGCCCTTTGCGACAAGGCGAGCTTTATACTTAATGACATTGCCCTCTGAATCCCTCTTGGTTTTAAATATCCATTTACAACCAATTGGTTTAACACCTTCAGGCAATGTAACAAGCTCCCAAACGCCGTTATCGCTCATAGACTTCATCTCATCATTCATTGCATCAATCCACTTTTGAGAGTTAAAACCTTTCATGGCTTGACGGAAGTTAATTGGATCATCTTCCTCAAGTCCAATGTCACTTTCTTGTTCTTGGAGAAATACAACATAATCGTCCGGAATTGCACTTCTGCTCTCTCTAGTGGATCTCCTTAATGGCACTTCAGATTCTTGAGGTTGTTGAGTTTGATTTTCACTAATAATATCAGGAACTTGATTAGGGAGATTATCAAGATTGTCTTGAACTGGAGTTGTGTGATCCGTATCAGGAATGAGAACACCCTGATCAAGATCAACAACTGGAGGCAAAGACACATGTTCTTCCTCAAAGACAAAATCTCTAAATTTATCTCCCCATCCCCCAAACTCAATATCCTCAAAGAACCGAGCATTACCCGTCTCAAAAATAGTTTTAGAAGTGGGATCATAGAACTTATACCCCCTGGATTTTTCAGAGTATCCAACAAAATAGCTACTAACCGTTTTAGAATCCAGTTTCTTTTCATTTGGCCTGTAAGGCCTTGCCTCAGCTAGACAACCCCAAATGTGTAAGTGCTTTATACTGGGCTTATGTCCAGTCCATAGTTCATATGGGGTTTTGATTGTAGCTTTAGTTGGAACCCTATTAAGTATATATGCTGTGGTTTTCAATGCTTCTCCCCAGAGTGAGTCTGGCAAAGTAGTATGACAAATCATACTTCTCACCATGTCCTTTAGGGTCCGATTTCGTCTCTCAGATACACCATTCATAGTAGGGCTGCCTGGCATGGTGTACTGAGGAACGATCCCACACTCATCTAGGAATTTAGCAAATGGCCCTGGACGTTGTTCACCTGAACCATCATATCTACCATAGTATTCACCACCACGGTCAAATCTAACGGTTTTAATCCTTTTGCTTAGTTGTTTTTCAACTTTGTCCTTATATGAATTGAACACGTCTATAGATTGGGACTTCTCATGAATGAGATATAGGTATTCATAACGAGAGTAATCGTCTATAAATGTGATAAAGTATTGTTGACCATTTCTACAAGGTGTAGGGAATGGCCCACAATATCCGTATGTATCAATTCTAAGACATCCGAAGCTCTCTGGGCACCTAATCTCGTCTTGTTTGTTTGTTTAACCTTGATACACTCAATGCAAATATCCGAATGAGGAATCAAGAGAATCAAGAATTCCATCTGACACGAGTTTCTGAATTCTTTGTTTAGATATGTGACCTAAACGCTTGTGCCAGAGTGATAAAGAATTCTCATTAGATAATTTTCTTTTGGTACCACTAGAACTTGTATGCAAAGTTTCATTATGTGAGGTTATTATGTCAACCAAATATAGGCTATCATATGCTGATAAAAGACCAGGACCGATAAGATTTGAACCTTGAAAAAGACTCACTTTATTGTCACCAAATGGACAAGAATAACCGGATATGTCCAATTTGGGAACATAAATTAAATTCCGTCTAAAAGACGGTACAACAAAAGTCTCATTCAAATCCAAATAAAAACCAGTCTTAAATAATAGCCTAAATTTTCCAATAGCCTCAACTTCAACCCTTTTGCCGTCACCAACATAGATGTATCTTTCACCATCACTTGGTTTTCGGCAATTCAGGCAACCCTGCATAGATATACTTATGTGAGTAGTAGCAGCAGAATCTACCCACCAAGTATCTTTAGGTACCAAAATTAAATTAACTTCAGAACAAACAAGAGCAAGATATATACCCTTTTTAGCGCGCCAAGCGTGGTATTTGGTACAATCTTTCTTCATGTGATTAGTCCCCTTACAGAAAAAGCAACCTGATTCTGTAGTTTCAACCTTAGTTTCCTTATGTTGCTTCTTCTGGGGCCTTGAGACCGCAACTTCCTTATTTTTCCTCTTCTTGTTGTCTTTAGAAGAGGATGCCAAATGAGCACTTTCTGTCTTATCTTGCTTTATTCTCTCTTCCTCTTGCACGCAATGTGAATGAGCTCATTAAGAGTCCATTTCTCCTTTAGGCAGTTGTAACTGACCTTAAACTGATTAAAGTGTGCAGGGAGAGAGATCAAAACTAAGTACACAAGCAGTTCCTCAGGTAATTCCAACTTGAGTGACTTTAGTTTTGAAGCAATATGAGACATTTCTAAAATGTACTCCCTTATGTTTCCTTTGCCTTTATACCTCATGGAAACAAGTTTACTCAAAAGAGTACTAGTTTCCGCCTTTTAGTTTTGTGCAAAACGCTTTTCAAGGTCCTCAAGGAAAAATTTGGCATTATTTTCTTCAGTCATAGTGCCCCTAAAAGATTCTGGAATTGCACGTTCCATGATCATAAAACTCATGCGATTTGAGCGTTCCCACTTCTCCATCTCCTTCTTGTCATCAGAAGAAGATGTATCCTCAAGAGGAGTAGGTTTCTCAATCCGAAGTGCAAGGTCTAGATTCATGCAACCGAGAACTATCATAATGTTCTCTTTCCATTCCTTAAATTTGTGCCATTAAGCACATGGATGCTGTTAATGTTCGCAGATATTGTAGCAGCTGAAGAATTAGTGAAAATAGAACAATGACAACTTAACACATGCTTACAACTATTTGAATTTTAACTTTAGTATACAGATTAAAATAGGCAAATCCCATTACAAGATACCTAGCACAACATTGATTTTAGTCTTTGGACAGAAAATCAAGTTGTAAGTGGTACTCTTGGTGTAGTAATCAAATATTGACAATAAACTCCTGTCAAATATCACGCCTTCCTTTGGGCCGACTTAATATTCACATGGAAAACTTAATAATTGTCACATATTTATCACCACAAGCATGCTCGAATTCCTGCCAAATAACAACCTTCCTTTGGGCCGGTGTTAAACGCATGGAATACTAACATACACAGTCATCTTATATTTAAAAATCAATTAATTTACACAAAATATGTTACTTTGGTAACATAATGTTTCAATTGACTAATGTAAAATATTAGATGCAAAATTTAATTAGTTCTTTAAGCTATATATTGAATCTCAACAGAAAATTACAAGTTTATAATGTAAAATCTGAATAATAATGGACAAAACATTAATGTACAATTAAAATCTGAAAACTTAAAACGTTTCTTTAATAATGAAAAAGTTTCTTTAATTAATTGTACATTATGCCTTCATTAAACAGCCAGAAAACAAAAAACTTTTCTGCAATAAATTGCCAGATAATCGACTATCTGGTCCTGATAATCAATTATCTTGGCATTCTGGAATTTCCGATTCTGCTGGAAATTCCAGGATAATCGATTATCTTGAA
The DNA here is from genome assembly GCA_034376525.1 of Nicotiana benthamiana. Taxonomy (NCBI): domain Eukaryota; kingdom Viridiplantae; phylum Streptophyta; class Magnoliopsida; order Solanales; family Solanaceae; genus Nicotiana; species Nicotiana benthamiana. The sequence goes on along the minus strand of CM067336.1, from coordinate 32,677,104 downwards.
GGGATAATCGATTATTCTGGCTCTCTGAAATTTCCAATTTTACTGGAAATACCAGGATAATCGATTATCTTGTTGATAATCGATTATGCAGGCTTATCGGTCCAGGATAATCGATTATCCTAAAGGGATAATCGATTATGATGGCTTTCTGGAATTTGGCGGACATATAACATATTCGATTATCCAAATACAATAATCGATTATCTTATGGTTCTGTTTCATAAATATTTGATGAACAAATGAAATAATCGATTATTTATTTACAATAATCGATTATCTAAACGTTACATATAAGATAATCGATTATCTTCAAAACATAATCGATTATGTTAAGCTTCTGTTTCGCAAAATTTTGGTGAACTTATCAAGATAATCGATTATCTATATAAGATAATCGATTATCTTACCAATCTGTCCAACTTAATGGAAAGGCTTAAACAAGGAATCATATTCAACAACCGAAATTATGCAAATAATTTCAACATTTCAATTCATTTGGTGATATGAAAGGTATCGAAATACTGAAGTTTATCATCAACAAATCATTCATGAAAGCATGCTATATCAAGGTACTAGAACTTCAAAATTAAAATTCTATTTGAATTTAATCATTAAGCATTATAACATTGAATTCATGAACTTCCAAATGATCCAATACAAAGGAGGCTCTGATACCAATTGTTGGAATAAATCCGATTATAAAACTAAAGCCTTCATATCGGAAGCAGAAGCGTACCTGAATCCATAGGTGGAAGCTCCTTGATCCGGCTCGAAGATTGTCCAAGGTTTGGCTTTCCACTTGATGTGCAAGACAATGGTTTGCTCACTAATTTCAATGGGAAGAAGAACAGAATGGTCTTGCATCAAATGGGAACCATAACCCCCTTATTTATAAGTATGTAACCTTAGCTACATGCATGTAACCTTAGTTAGCCCATCATTAACTAAGGTTACTCTTTATGGGTATCTACACAAAATATATATACTGTATTCTTTATATGACAATGTATTGGCCTACTTAATAATAATATCCAAAGACCACTAATTTAGGCCAAACCAAAAGATAGCACATAACATATAATTAATCCATATATTGTCCATATGTATATAGTACAAGGTACTAGAACTTCAAGATTAAAATTCTATTTGAATTTAATCATTAAGCATTATTGTTGAAATAAATCCGATTATAAAACTAAAGCCTTCATATCGAATTATTTGGAACTATAACATAAGCGGAAGCGTACCTGAATCCATAGGTGGAAGCTCCTTGATCCGGCTTGAAGATTGTCCAAGGTTTGGCTTTTCACTTGATGTGCAAGACAATGGTTTGCTCTCTAATTTCAATGGGAAGAAGAAGAGAATGGTCTTGCATCAAATGGGAACCATAACAGTGCCCAAAGAATAGTTTTGAAACCATGAAAATGGAGAAGACACCTTATGCTTCGGCTGTAGGTAGTCTGATGTATGCTCAGGTATGCACACGACCTGATATCGCATACATTATTGGGATGCTGGGCAGATATCTCAGCAATCAGAGAATGGACCATTGGAAGGCAGCCAAAAGGGTCATGCGGTACTTACAGAGAACTAAGGATTACATGCTCACATATCGGAGATCGGGCCAGCTTGAGATCATCGGATACACCGACTCTGATTTTGCTGGATGTCATGATAGTCTGAATTCTACATCAGGCTATATCTACATGCTTGCTGGCGGTGCTATCTCTTGGAGAAGCATCAAGCAAACTCTTACGGCCACTTCCACCATGGAAGCGGAATTCATGGCATGTTATGAGGCATCCAATGAGGGATTATGGCTGCGAAATTTTGTTAGTGGACTGCGCATAGTAGACAGTATTAAAAAGCCACTTAGGCTATTATGCGACAACAGATCAGCAGTCCTTTATGCTAACAATAACAGTAGTTTGACGAAGGCAAAGCATATGGACGTCAAGTTTCGGGTTGTTAAAGAAAGAGTACAAAATGGACAACTGTGCATAGAGCACATCAGTACAAACTCCATGATTGCGGATCCGCTTACTAAGGGATTGCCACCCAAAGTATTTCATGAGCATATTGCTCGCATGGGTGTCAAATCAGTTGAGGATTATGAGTTTTAGTGGGAGTTTGTATTATACAATTATGTATTGTCCAGTACATTCGGTAATTCAGTCTTTAAGGTTTTATCTGCAGATATTCAGTCTTAAAATTTTATGTACTCTTAGTGTTTATGATTGATCTCAATAATGTGAACCAGTTGGAAATAGACATTCTATTTCAGACCACACTTTGTGTTATTTCCATGCTACACACCTATACTTGATCCATGTCGTGGGTTATATTGATATACGTGATCAATGTTGGGTCTAGTTACGCAAGAATAACTAAGATCTCTTAGATCCTATGTTGATATGATTGATGGACCGGATTGATTATGACGATTGATAGCAATACTGAGTTCATAAAGTTATAATGTAACATATAATACTAAGGTTTGTACATATGCATGAGTATATTGTCCAAGTGGGAGATTGTTAGACATATGGACTTATACTACATACATATGGACAATATATGGATTAATTATATGTTATGTGCTATTTTTTGGTTTGGCCTAAATTAGTGGTCTTTGGATATTATTATTAAGTAGGCCAATACATTGTCATATAAAGTATAGAGTATATATATTTTGTGTAGATTACCATAAAGAGTAACCTTAGTTAATGATGGGCTAACTAAGGTTACATACTTATAAATAAGGAGGTTATGGTTCCCATTTGATGTAAGACCATTCTCTTCTTCTTCCCATTGAAATTAGAGAGCAAACCATTGTCTTGCACATCAAGTGGAAAGCCAAACCTTGGACAATCTTCTAGCCGGATCAAGGAGCTTCCACCTATGGATTCAGGTACGCTTCCGCTTATGTTATAGTTCCAAATAATTCGATATGAAGGCTTTAGTTTTATAATCGGATTTATTCCAACATTGTAAGCTTAATACATACTTCCCCCTTCGATTCCTTTAACACATTCCATTTTCACAGACAACTTTAGATGGAACTGCCATGAGACGACTTGTTAGTAGCAATTCGGAAATGTTCGTTTTGACCATATTGATGTGAATTTAATTATTAATGTTCTCTTTTTGGCATAATAGAAAAGAAATTTAAAAATAAAAGAAATCCCACTGATATGTGGCTCAAGCCACCATCACCGACAATTTCTATATCTCTTTTATTAGCTACTACAATATGTTCAGTTCGAGAGAGCCCAAAAAAATTGTGCCTTTAATACTTAGTTAGGCCAGAACATAGAGCTTGGTGTGATGTCCCAAGTTGGTTTGTTCCTTGTGGTGGGGGCTGTGGGTATGGACTTAAAAGAAAACATAAATCTTAATGTTGTATTTTTGTCGTTGACATGAAAAAAAAGTAATACCTACATTTATTGTGAAGCAAAAAAATATAAATATTTATGATGGAAGTAGATAAACAGGGGTTTTAACTTGAATCTCCATCACCGTAAATTGCAATCAAAATACTTAATATGTTAAACCACAATCGAACCAATTAACATGAACTGCTAAAAATGAGAAAAAGACTGTAAAGTAGAAAAAAGTCCGATGACATTCAAATTTGTTAAGATTAATTATCCATCTTAGCTCTCTTTCATTAGTTATTGGAATGTTAGTGTTAGTTATTAGTTAGTGGATCAATTAGTATAGCTAAGTGACAGACGTAGAAGTTTGTTAGTTAGCTCATTTTCACTTTCCTCGTTTTAACTTTAATTCTCGTTTTGTATATAGTGGATACACTCCACTCACTTTTCATTAGAGTGAATAAAAAATTCCAGAATCTTCTTTCGTCCCTCTCCTCATCTTCTCCATCGCTCTGAACTCCCATGACAAAAATGTTTAGACATGTTCATCATCAAAGCTCAATTTAGCTTTGAGATATTATTTCATTGGGGTTTCTAATATAGTATCAGAACAAGAAGCTTGGATCTGGACTCGCCTCTCTGAATCTGTTAATTCTAATTCCACCAGTCCCGATTTTTTCTAGATCGCACACATGCAAGTTCACTTTTCCACTGATCTCAAGTTACAATTGTGAGACAGTTATATTCTGTTTCTGGATCTATAATCACTTGAAAATTGTTGTTAGATTTGTATTTGCTATATTACAGTCCTTAATTGTTTAGAAATTTCGTATTGAAAGAGATGACGATTGTCAAAAGCAATGATCAATCTACACCACCTATGGCAGAGTCTTCTAATCAGTCAAGTGTTGACATCAATAGCCCTTTGTACATGCATCCATATGATAATCCCGGAATAACTTTGGTTCATGTTCCTTTTGATGGTTTTGGATACCGTTTATAGGGAAGGAGTGTAATACGAGCCCTGTCAGTGAAAAATAAGCTGGGATTTATCAACGGAGAATGCAAGAGGCCAGATCTAGATTCATCAAAATTTTGATTAAGGCAGAGATGCGATGACATCGCCACTTCATGGATTCTAAATTCCTTAGTGTTGAGTATGTAGCAGATGCAGCTGAATTATGGAAAGAACTAGAAGATCAATATGATCGGAAAAATTGAACAAACTATACCAAATCTAAAAGGAAATCAATGATATGTCCCAAGGAGCCCTTGATATCACTGGTTATTACATAAAGATGAAGAAACAGTGGGATGAACTCAACACTTTGATTGTCAAATCTCATTGCACTTGCAATTGCACATGCAGAGCTAAGAAAGGCATGTACAAAGCTAAGCAGGACGTGAGGCTTATACAATTTCTCATGGGATTGAACGAGACATACATTATGGTTTGAGGTAGTATACTGATGATGAATCCCCTTTCTACAACTGCCCAAGCCTTTTCTTTGTTAATTCAAAAGAAAAGGTAGAGAGAAATCAAACCAAGAGGTCATTTGGCTCTAAAATCATCAGCCTTGAGTGTTGGTACAAACAAACCTAGGTCGTTAAAGATAAATTATTCTCCTAGTAATAATCACAACAACATGAACTTGCCTTTTTGTGATTACTGTAAGAGACCAGGGCATGCCAAAGAGAAATGCTATAAGCTTCATGGATACCCTCAAAGTTTTAGTCATAATCAAAATCCAAATGTAAATCAAAACTAAACTTTCAATTCCAATCAAAATCCTAGGAAAAAATTCAACAACAGTCAGAATAATAGATTCAATAGAGGAAATAGAGGAGTGGCTAATGCACATGTAGCAACCATTGACACACAACCTGTTGAGTTTGAGACACATGCTACTCATGACAATTCTCAAAGTGTGAGTCTTACCCAAGATGAATATAGTTAGTTGGTGAATCTACTACAGCAGTTTCAATCAAGAGAAGGCATAGACTGTACAACTAATAGCAATATTGCATCAGGAACAACAAACTTTGCAGGTATCATAATGTGCACTTCCTTCATTGATTTTGGTAAACTGTCATGTGAATGTTTCAAAAATAAAGCTCACTCATGGATTATAGATTCAAGGGCATCAAATAATATGACCTTTGAAAAAATCCTTATTAACCAACATAATGACGCTACCATATCTTTTGTTATTTGTACTTCCAAATGGCTACAAGGTAAAAGTGACAGAAATTGATAGTGTAAATCTCACTCCTAAGATCACTCTAGATAAAGTGATATTTGTTTCTTCTTTTAGATACAATCTAATCTCAGTTCATTTTTTGGCCTCTCATCTCAATTCTCTTGTTGCCTTTATTAAGCAATGTTGCATACTGAAGGCCCCTCAAATGAAGAGGCCTCTGGTGATTGATAGAGTGAGAGATGGGCTATACATCCTATGCCCAAGCAGTCTGAAGAGCAACACTAGAAGTACTGCAGTAAAGACTACTCATGTCCTGCCCACTACTTCTACTTGTTGCACTTGTAACACGCATTGTCCCTCTCATTCCATTGTAAATAGGTCATTACATTTCAATAAATGTGTTTCTTCTGGCCCAGTTGTAAATAGTCCATGTTCAATATTGAAAAATAGCATTTTTTTTGCAAGACCATTTTCTAAGGTAGACAACATATTCTCTTATTTATGTGCTAAAAGTAATGTAGATGTGTTGTGGCATAATAGACTTGAACATATTCCTTTTATCAAAATGAAAAACATCACTTCATTCCCTCAGAAAATTAGTACAACCAACATAATTTTTGAACTTCTACATGTTATTATGGGGTCCATATCATGTTCTTACACATGATAGATACAAATACTTCATAACTATGGTAGCTGATTTTAGTAGATCCACTTGGACTCACCTTTTGTCAAAGTAATGCCCTTCAAATACTCAAAGAATTCATAAATCTAGTAGAAAATCAGTTTGGTGTGATTATTAAATCCATAAGGTCAGACAGTGGATTAGAATTCACCAACACTGAAGCAGGTGTCTTATATTCCAATCTAAGGGAATCATTTATCAAAGAACCTGTCGCTACACACTACAACAAAATGGTATGGTGGAATGAAAGCACAAATATCTCCTGAAAATAGCCAGGGTGGCTCTCTTCCAATCCAAGCTACCTTTAAGATACTGGGGTGAATATGTTCTTTGTGCCACCTACATCATAAACAGACTACCTTCTACTTCTATTAACAACCAAACTCCATTTAAACAATTGTACAAAAGAAAGCCAAGATACTCTCACCTAAAGATCTTTGGTTGTTTTTGTTACCCCACTCTACAAATACCATATATGGACAAGTTTGAACCTGAAATAACACTACATATACTTGTTGGCTACCCTTTCAACACAAAGGGGTACAAAGTTCTGAGTCTAGCCACCGAGAAAATTCACATCTCTAGGGATGTAGTCTTTAATGAATCCATCTTACCTTTTGCAGTCAATATGAAGAAATCTCCTCAGTCACCTGTCTTCTATTCAATTCCTTTCATTGAACCTCTGTGAGCAACCTTCTGATGATACAAATGTCGCACAAATGTCTGATAAGTTGAGTGATCAAAGAATTTCAGATAACACATCCAATCCTATGTCACCTGTACATGTAGTTTCTCCATCACCTTTAGCAGTGCCCAGTTCTTCACTACCTGATTCACCTCAACAACACTATCCTGAAGAGACTCATGGAGAACCTGTCCAACTAGTAAGACAATCACAAAGAACTTATAAACCACCTACCTATCTACAAGATTATGTACATTCCCTTCCTCACCTCAAAACAAATTCTATCTCCTTAAATGCATTATTCTCTGTAAACCATCATATTGCCTCTGATCTACTAACTACCAATAGTCAAACTTTTGAGAGAAATATTTGTCATGACAAGGAACCATCATCATATGAGGAGGCAACCATTGATCCCGCATGGCAAGCAGCAATGACACAGGAATTGGAAGCACTATATTCAATCATACTTGGGACCTAGTAAGCCTGACATCTGGGAAGCAGGCAATAGGCTGCAAATAGGTATACAAAGTGAAATACAAAGTTGATGGCAACATTGAAAGGTTCAAATCTAGATTGGTTGTTAAAGGTTACACTTAACATGCATGAATTGATTGTACAAATACTTTCTCACCAGTGGTGACGATGACAACAGTGAGGACCTTGATAGCTACAACAGTTAAGAATAGTTGGCTCATATCTTAGTTGGATGTGAACAATGCTTTCCTGCATGGATATCTCCATAAAGAAGTGGACATGCAAGTAGCACCTGGATTAGTTGTAGACAAGCCATGATTGGTTTGTAAACTGAACAAGTCTCTTTATGTCTTGAAATAAGTTAGTCGACAATGGAAATGCAAAACTGACTAAAGCACTATGTTCAAAGGGTTATGTACATTCCATGTATGATTACTCTATCTTCTACAAAAGAAATAGAGAATCCTCAGTATGTGTTGCAGTATATGTGGATGATGTGCTACTTATTGGAACTGATCAACAAGAAATTGCACAACTCAAAGGATTCCTACATGAACAATTTAAGATCAAGGTCTTGGGGCAACTATATTACTTCCCGGGGTTGGAGATTATGTATATAGATGATGGGGGTAATCATATCTCAGAGGAAGTTTGTAATGTACTTGTTAAAGGAGTACAAATGTTTGTACTACAAGCTTTGTTATTCACCTTTAGATCCCACTACAAAGCTGAAGGCCAAAGAAGGCACTATTCTGCAAGACCCTACCTATTACAGAAAGCTAGTTGGGAAACAAAACTTTTTAACTAATACTAGAATAGACATTGCATATAGTGTCCAACACTTGAGCTAATTTATGCAGGAGACCAAAGAATCCCATCTAAAAGTAGAATTTCACCTCCTCAAATACTTAAGAAGTGATCCTAATTTCAGAATTTTCATGCAAAGGATGGAGATCACATAGTTAAAGCTTATTGTGATCTGATTGGGCAGCATGTCCAAATTCTAGGAGATCCATTACAGTTTATTTGGTATTTCTGGGCGATAGTTCTATCAGTTGAAAATCTAAGAAGCAAGAGACCATATCTTTATCCTCTGCAGAAGCAGAATATAGAGCTTTGAGGAAAGTAGCGGGAAACTAGTATAGCTGAGCAGATTACTTGAGGATATGACTGTCCCTTTTTTCTTGCCCATCTTGGTTCTTGTGACCGTCAGTCTACCCTGCACATTGTAAAGAATCCAGTGTTTCACGAAAGAACCAAGCATATAGAAGTGGATTGTCATTTTGTGCATGATATACTACAAGCAGGCTTGATCTCTTTCCGCCACATTAGAACAGACAATCAGCTCGCATATGTCTTGACTAAATCCCTGACTGGGATTAAACAAAATTCTACATTAGGCAAGATGCCATACCATCAACTTGAGGGTGGTGGTGGTGTTAAGATTAATTATCCATCTTAGCTCACATTCATTAGTTATTGGAATTTAGTGCTAGTTATTAGTTAGTGGAGCAGTTTGTACAACTAAGTGACAGTTGTAGAAGTTAGTTAGTTAGCTCATTTTCATTTTTCTCGTTTTAGCTTTGATTCTTGTTTTGTATATAGTGGATACACTCCATTCACTTTTCATTAGAGTGAACAGAAAAATTCCAGAATCTTCTTATGTCTGTCTCCTCATCTTCCCCTTCACTCTGAGCTCCCATGGAAAAGAGGTTTATACATGTTCATCATCAAAGCTCAATTGTGCTTTGAGCTTAAATAAAAGAAATTAAATATTTGTTGAAGATGGACCTACAGGAAAATTTACACGTGTTGTTTTGGTGGGCTTTTATGAGGTATTACTCTATGGTGGCTTATCTATCTGAATTATTACCTATTTATTTGGGAAATTTCTTTTTAACAGGGACAAAATTAAATGTTATTAATGAAAATTAATTTTAGCCTTCAAAAGGATACTTCTTTTGATGAATAAATGAATATTTTTTCATGATAACAATCAATCAAATGCAAATGGAAAATGATGATCGAAGAAAAACTTGAGTATTCACCTCTTTTTTATCCCTTTTCTACATAAGGCTGCAAAGACATTAAGAATATACCGACGGAATACTCTCTTACCCCATGATGTTTAGCTTAAATTATGTAGATTTATATGCATACCTCCTCGCATTTTACTCATGTCTGTAGACTAAGAATGTGAAACATAATGCTAATTTGTGGTATTTTTATGTGTAGGAATCGTCTAGAGGCACTATGGGATGAAGATGCGAGATTGGAGGCGAAAAGGAGCAAAATGGGAAAATGCCATAGAGTAGCGCCCATGCTAGCTTGGGACGCTACCTGTGGCACAGAAGGCAAAATGTTAAAAGGTTCCAGTACTAAGGTTAGCGCCCCACGCTACTTTGGCACTGGCGATAGGGAATCTCTCCTAATTCGACCGAGACAATGTTATTTCGGCCGTGGCCTCCCCCCCCCATCCCCACCCCCAAAAATAACATGTATAAAAGAAAGACTAAACCTATTTTGTGAGGGGAGATATCACTTTTGGGGGAAAATATAAAGGAGGAACACCCGATAGCAAGGACATCTCAGTTTTCTTTATCTTTTCTTAGGAGCTCAATTTGTGAATTTGTTTTGGGCTTATCATGAGTGGCTAAAACCCGCAGTTCTGGGGTTGTGATTTAGCCGTGAATATTGTTGTTTTATGTTGACTTAACTTTGATTGCAATTGCAATTGCTAATATATAGTTGTCTCTTCAATTATGTGATTAATTGCTTAATTGTCTGGCCAACAGTTAGGTTCTATTTACTATTTATGCTATGCTTAGGAAAGCTACATCTAGATTATAGAAGAATTAAAGAGGGTATGATCTTAACTATGAATGGGGCAGATTTGTGGTCAGGATAGGAATATACCGAGTCATCATGCTTATTTAAATACTGTAATCTTAATGTGTTCTTCATAGATTGATTCTATAGGAATATAGGCATTAATCTATTTTGGATAGGCAAGTAGTAATTCAAGAGAATACTACGAGAGCAATATTTTGATTAATTAGCAACCATAAGTGAATTGTATGAAAGGAGACTTAACTAAAACACAATAAGATTGGTGAATAGATCACAACCCTAGAATATTTGTCTCTACTGAATACACAACATCTATTTTACTCCTTGATTAATTAGTTACCTGTTAGAATTATTGCTGAGTATAATGACACTTTTGAACTCTGATTGACTCAACAGAATAATAATCTTGGTGAAACTAGTGGGTGGTAAACACAAGTCTATGTGGGTTTGACACTCAATTTATCACTTTATTAGTTGTACAACCATGTATACTTGCGTGTGCATTTAAGAGCAATAAGTTTTTGGCGTCTCTGATGAGGACTTGCATATTGACTACTTTCTAGCTTTTACTTTAGTTGCTTATTTCATTAAATCTAATGTTTCATATTGGTTGCTCTTCTCTAAGGAACTTTGATTGAATGCAAAGAGTCAAAAATCGGGATAGACTTCAAGGGTTTTACCCCGAACCTCTGAGAACATTCACGGGAGGTTAAAGGTAGAAAGGTACACGGATAATCTTCAAGCACTTGTTCAATTACCTGTGAACATGGCAGAGGAGCAACATATGGATGTTTAGAAGGTGGAAATGTCCATCATTACTAATGTCACCTCCAGCATTGTGAAGCCCAGAATCGCTAGGCACTATAAGCTAAAATAGAGCATGATCCAGTTACTACATGCGAATGAGCAGTTTGTGGGTCTTTGACATGAGGATCCACAACAACGTCCTGAACTTCTTGGAGATTAGTGATAGTTATATCTCTAACGGAGTCACTCCAGACTATGTGAGGCTCACAATGTTCCCATTTTCTCTGTTGGGTGAAGCAAAGTGGTGGTTGAAGGAAAAACTAGCCAATCCTATTACATCATGGAATGATCTGGCGATGAAATCTTTTGGCACTATTTTTTCCTTCAGGAAAAACTGCAAAGATCAAAAGTGAGATAGTCACCTTCAAATAAAAATTGGGAAGATTCGGCTTGGGAGAGATTCAATAGGCTGCTCAGAGATTCTCTTCATCACAACAAGGAAAATTAAGTATTAGCACATACCTTTATTAAAGGGCTACATCCAGAGAGAAAAAGTTTGGTAAATGCTACCGTGGGAGGTCAAGTGTTGGAGAACGGCTTCAATGAGATGTATACATTATTGAACAAAATTTCCAAAAGTAATCTTGATTGGCAAGGAGAGATGGGTAGACACACAATTCAAAAATATAGGGTGGTTTTCGAGTTAGACGTTATCTCTGTATTATCAGTGCAGGTTTCCACATTGGCCTACCAAGTCAATCAGATGACCTTGGTTATAAACATGTCCACTCGTCTGGCCACATTGGTTGTATCCTGGAAAAAAATCTCGCTCTCTGTCTCCTTAGCATCTGTAATCTGATAGGCTGAGCAAGTCACTTAATAAATCTCTTCACCTTCTCTCTCTCGGTGGGGAGTATAAGAATATCATGAAGATCCAAGTCGACAAATCTGGTCTTGTATTGAGTGATGGTCATGGAATCCTACTCAAGGCGCTCAAACTATCTCTGATAGTCCTCTCATTGAGTAATAAGAAGATATTTCTCCAAGAATAGCTGCGAGAACTGATTCCAAGTGAGAGCTGGTGACCAAGCTGGTCTAGCTAAATAATAATTTCCCCACCATGTCTTAGCGGAATGTGACAAACGAAAAGCAGCAAAGTCAAATTCATTGGTCTCCACTATCCCCATGTTCTGTAGAACCTCACGGCAACTGTCCAAATAGTCCTGGAGATCCTCTGAGGATGTACCGCTATAGGTAGTAGTGAAAAGCTTGGTGAAATTTTCCAACCTCCACAAAGCATCCGAGGACATAGCTAATCCATCGCCGGTCTGTGCTAGAATATCCGACAAAACTACCCCGACTAGCTGAGCTGCTGGAGTCTGAAACTGGGGAGTCGTCTACTCCAAAGTATGAGTAGCGGGAGTTTGTGCTCATCCCCCATCCCGTGAGATAGCTGGTGCTCCTGGAAGTATGCCTGCCTGAGTAACAGTCTTCATAAGGCCCACTAAATGGACCAAAATATCCTGAAGTAAAAGGGTAGCTATGAACCCCTCCGGAACCTGAGATGGGTCTGATGGAACAGTCTAGGTCAGAACCTTATCATCAAGCTCTACCTAAGGCTCCACCGCAAGTTCTATTGCTCGCACTCAGGCTTGAGCCCTGCCCTTGCCACGGCCTCTAGCATGGCGTTGTCCTTTGCCCCTAGTTGGAGCTTCCATTGGGGGCTCGGGCTGCTGATTAGCTGATGAAGCGCTACGTGTTCTCTCCATATGCAAAAGAATGTAATAGAAAGCTCAATTAGCATTGAGAGATCAAACCGCACGACAAAGATGAATAGAAGTGAAATTTTCCTAACTCTGCAGTCTCTGGGGATAAGAACAGACGTCTCGGTACTGATCCCTCAGAATCTACCAAGCTTTTTTGTGAATTGTGAGACTAAGCAATCTAGTGCTCTAATACCAACTTATCACGACCCGAATTTCCTACTATCGGACTGTGATGGCGCCTAACATTGTACACGCTAGGCAAGCCAACATTACAGAATATTTCACCTTTTTCCTTTATCATTTAACAATTAAAACTTAACAAAAGTAAATCAGCATAAATAAAAAAAAGGAAGTACACAAGTTAAATTTATGCTAATAACGAAAGCCGAAATATATACCACCAAGAAACTAGTGTCACAACTTACGAACAGTATACAAATACTACAAGTAATAGTTTGAAGGAAAAATATATCTGTTTCGAAGAAAAGTAAAACAAAAATAAAGTAAAGATAGGAGGGGATGCCAGGGCCTGTGGATACTTGCAGGACTACCTCGGGTCTCCTAAGTACAGAAACAACAACCAACCTCTCGATCAACTACTAGCTCCGAAATTTGCACAAGAAGTGCAGAGTGCAGTATTAGTAACCTCATTAACTGGTAAGTGTTAAGCCTAACCTCGATAAAGTAGTGACGAGATTACGGCGAGAAGAACTATATATATATATATATATATATATATATATATATATATATATATATATATATATATATATATATATATATATGTGTGTGTGTGTGTGTGTGTGTGTGTGTGTGTGTGTGTGTGTGTGTGTGTGTGTGTGTGTATATCCTACAACAGTTTATACTAAAGCAAAAAGGAAATACAAAATTGAAATATAATAGAAACTTGCATTAAATAAATATGGAACCTAGTCGTTTTACCAATACTCAGCTATAACTAATCCTTAAGGGATTTTCAATATAACAGTAATGAACCTCGACAGAAAAGAATACATAAACAATAACTGATGTGGTGTGCATCCCTATCCCTTCATATGAACACAATAGTACCAATATTCACCCTTATTACTCCTCAAATATATATATGCAACCCGATCCCACCAGTCCACCCTTATTACTCCTCAAATATATATCACCCTTTTCCTCCTATTGTGGCGTGCAACTCGATCCCATTTGTCCACCGTTATTACTGCTTGTTACGGCGTGCAACCTGATCCCACCAAACAATCGCATTCACCCTTATTTCTCCTGTTGTGGCGTGCAACCCGATACCAATATATATAACAACACCAATCATAAGATAAAGACAAGTGTTTCACAAATCAACTCAAATCCTCTACAATACTAATTCCCCAAACCAACACAATGGGGTATCACTACAACTATAAAACTGCACCATTTAAAATCTACACGGCGAGACCAGCCTAATCGTACCATGAAGCAGCAATAACCAATATAAACCAACAGTGTACTATAAAGGAACAATGGAATAATTAACAACACCGATAGAGAAGCAACATTTAACAAAAATCAATTAGATATAGAAGCATCAATAACAAGTAACAACTAAAGCATGAAAGCAATATATGGGAAATGGGTAAAGGAACATGCTAAATGGGTGCTCGTCACCATACCTATATGTCACACATATGGTATTTCACATAGCAAGAAAGTTGGAGATCCCTAATCCCTTAATCAAGGTTAGACCAAATACTTACCTCAAGCCAACGGGTATTTCAAAGCTCAATCACAGCTTTATTTATTCCCCCACCAATTCCAATAATTAACTTAATAACATCAATAAATGCTAAAGAAACCAATTCGAATGCATAATCATAGCTTTCCCAATATTTTTCCCAAAAGTCAAAATTAAACGCGTGCCCACTTGGATAAAACTTAATATTCAGACCAAAACCCGATTTCCCCATTCACCCCCGAGCTCGGATAAACAATTGGTTTTAGAATCTAACCTCAATTTTGAGGTCTAAATTCCTAAATTTTGAATTTCCTAAATTCTACCCTAAACACCCAATTTCCCCATGAAAATCGCTAGCTTTTATGATTAAATCTTGTAAAAAGATGAAATAGATTGAAAGAAATTAGTTAGAAATCGTTTACCAATGATTTGGGGAAGAACTACTCTATAGAAGATCGCCTTTTGAAGCTTAGGGTCTGTAAATATGAGAAATGAATTGAAAATACCATCTAATACCTTTTTACTCAACTACAGATGTCATATTTGTGACCTGAGCTTCACAATTACAAAGCTAGCAATTGAGTGACATGTGTCACAAATGCGAACCTACCGCATTTCTGCTACTGTCGCAAATGCGAACCATTGGTCTCATTTGCAATAATCCCCCTTACCTGACTACTTCATATTTGCGAAGGTTTGTTCACATTTGTAAACTCTACTGGCCCCGCCTCCCCATCACATTTGCGAAGAAAGGCTCACAAAAACGGACCTTGTAGGGCTCGCAATTGCAAGATCAGGGGCCTGCACTGCTGAAGCATACTAGCAAATTTTCCTCAAGTCCAAATAATTCTGTAGCCTATCCAAAACTCGCCTGAGTCCTCGGGGCTCCAAACCAAACATGCACATAAGTCTTAAGACATCATACGGACTTGCTCGTGTGATCAAATGGCCAAAATAACATCTAGAACAATGAATTCAACAGCAAAACACATGAATTTTTTAAAGATAGTTCAAACTTTCTATTTTGCCAATCAAAGGTCCGAATCACGTCAAATTACTTCCGTTTTCCACCAAACTTCACAAGTAAGGTTTAAATACTATAACAGATCTCTATCGGGTCACGAAACTAAAATACTGGGCCCAATACCAACAATATGAAACATTATTCAATTTATAAACACCATTATATTTTTAATTAACAATTTTCTCCAAAAAATTACTTCTCGGGCTAGGACCTTGGAATTCAATTTCGAGTATATGCCCAAGTCCCATATTTTACTTTGGACCCTCCGGAACCAAAGGAACATGAGTTCGGTAGCCATCACTTTTTTTCAATTGAATTATGAGTTTTGAGGCCTTGAAAACCTCTTTTAGTATCACCTTGATTTATATGCGAAGTCCGGGTACGTAGCAGGAAAGCATAAATGAGAAAATCTATGAAAAATGATAAATTTTGACTATAAAATGAATTAATTTGACTTTGGTCAACATTTTGGGAAAAAAATATGGACCCATGATTTGATGGTTCCAGAGGGTCCATAGGAAAATATGGGACTTGGGCGTATGCCCGGATCGAATTTTGAGGTCGTAAGCCTGAGAAATGAATTTTTAAAGAAAATTGTTTTCTGAAATTGTTTAAAAGATCTGAAAATAAAATTTGATCAAAACATATTGGTATCGGGCTCGTATTTTAGTTTAGGTGCCCGGTACAGGTCTTATATGTGGTTTAAGATAATTCTGTAAAGTTTGGTAAGAAACAGAATCCGTTTGACCTGATTAGGACCGAAATTACAAATTTTGACGTTTTAAGAAGTTTAAAAGAATTCATTAATTTTCAGGTTTAGTTCAACGTTAATAATGTTAATTTGGCGATTTTATCGCACGGGTAAGTTTATTTGGTATTTTTTAGTAAGTACGTGTGTTTGGTTAGGAGCCCCGAGGCTTCTCCTAGTGCTTCTCCTGGCCCCGTCCCGCAGCCGACTGATCTGATGCCTTAACATTAGAAAGATCGTTTTTGTTCAACATTTATCAGGTGAGTTTCGGATGTGTTTTAGAAGGTTTTAAGCTATTAAAAAGTTGCAGGTTTTCAGCTGTTGGAATTCTAATATTTCTTTCTTCGTTTTCGTGGGTGGACCCTCGCGAACGTGATGTGTAAATTTTGCAAAAGGAAATTCCTTCTATGCGAACGCGTAACCTAGGTCGTGAGCGCGAGGCATGGGGGGTCTTCCCTTCGAGAATGTGGTCGTGGTCACGCGAATGCGAAGGCTAATAGCCTAGGCAAGGGGAGGGGTGTTACACCTTACACGAACGCGACCACTCGGACGCGAATGCGAGCCCACTTACGCTAATGCGATGAGCCTATCGAGAACTCGATGAGTAAATTTTCCTAGTTATTTTAAAAGGCCTGAACAAGAGCCATTACGGGATTACACCAAAATTTCATAACTTCTTCTTTTCAACACCAAATTGGGTGATTTTTGAAAGGGAATTTCACCACCAATAAATAGGTATGTAATCTTAGACTTATTTTATTAAATTTCCATTAACACCCATTAGATTTCTAGGCTTAAATCATGTTCTTAAGGGTAGAAAATTAGGGATTTTGGTAGAGTTAGGGCTTTTGATTAATTGTGATTTAGACCTCGTTTTAGGGTCAAATTTTGGAACTAATTATGTATTTGGGGTCACGTCAAATTTTGGAGCTAATTATATATTTGGGCTCGTGGGTGAATGGATGATCGGATTTTGGTCTGAACCTCGTGTTTTGACCAAGCGTGTCCGGGGTCAATTTTTTACTTTTTGGGAAAAATGATTAGAAAGCTATAATTAAGTATTGGAATGAGATTGTTGAGCATTTATTGATATTATTAAGTCGATTATGTATATGTACAATTGATTTGGAGACGAATTCGAAAGGAAAGGCAACTTTTAAGGATTGAGTTGACCGTGGAAGTTCGAGGTAAGTGTTCGGTCTAACCTTAGTTTAAGGGATTAGGAGTTGTGTCCTATTTGCTATGTGCTTCTTGTTGAGTACGACGTATAGACATAGTGACAAGTATCTATACGTCGGTGTCGATCATGACCGTGAGTCTTAAATTGCAATTTGTTATGTTCTTAAATGATACTACAGATGCTTTAGTTGATGATTCTTGATATTGAGCAAGAATTGAGTTAGTTTTCATGGAAATTACTTACGATTGGGTATTGGTTTTAGCCGAGATAAGTAGAAGTTGAGTTAAGATTGGTTATAGCTGATTCTTCCTTGTCGGGACGTATTTACTTTTACAGTTGAATCCCCCGTCGTGATAGTGTAGTTGATTATTGATCCCTTACCGGGACCGTTGGCATGATAGTTACTAAAGGTATGTAAAAATATGGAACAGGTTGCGCGCCATAACAATATTAAATATGGATCGGGTTACACGCTGCAACAAATGTTATATGGATTGGATTGCACGCTGCAAAAGTGTTAAAGGATAAGGGATCGGGTTGTGCGCCGCACTAGTATTATTATTGATTTGTTGTAGATTTTGAGTTGTTCTCTCATATTTCTCTTAAGTTTCTGCTGGATTTGACATCTTTCCCGTAGCATCCTCCCATTTAAATTGCTTATTCTTATTATTTTTCGCTACAGATTATATAATCTACACAGGTTTATCTGGGGTCTGGTCCTAGCCTCGTCACTACCCCGCCGGGGTTAGGCTAGGCACTTACCAACACATGGGGTCGGCTGTTCTGATACTACACTCTGCACTATGTGCAAATACCGGAGCATCATTTGGTCAGTAGCTCCTGGGGAGCCAACCTTCAGTCCAACCAGAAAACTCGAGGTAGCCCTGCAAGCATCCGCAAGCTCGACGTTATCTTCTATCTATTTATATGTGCTGTTTTTTCTTGTTCCTGAGATAGATGGTATTTCCTTTTTTAGATATTATATGTAGCACTCATAGATAGTCCGTAGATATTGTGACATTGGTTTCTGGGTAAAGGTATATATGGGCATTCTTGTATTGATTTTTTGTAATATTCCGTTATTATTTAATGTCGATCACCTATTATTATAGGTTGTTTAAAAAGGGTTAAAATGAATGAGTCAAGATTTCTACATCTCGTGGCTTGCCTTGCTTCTGCAAATAGGCGCCATCACAACCCCCAAGGGTGGGAAATCTGGGTCATGACAAGTTGATATCAGAGTACTAGGTTAGATAGGTCTCACAATTCATGGACAAGCTTAGTAGAGTATAAGAGATCAGTACAGAGATGTCTATATTTATCCTAGAGGCTATAGAGTTAGGAAAACTTCACATTTGTTCTTCCTTGTCGTGCAGTTTGGTTTCTCAATACTAATTGAATTTCTACTCTGTTCTTTCGCAAATGGCAAGAGCACACGCTTCCTCATCTACCGTTCATCATCCCGAGCCCCCAGCAACTGTTTCTACGATGGGCAAAGGCCGAGGCATAGGCCGCGCTAGAGGCCGAGGTAGGGGCAGAGCTCAGCTCAGAGCAGCACCACACGTAGCGGAGCCTCACGTTGATTTTGACGATGAGGTTCGGTCCCCAACAGCTCTGGTGGGCCCAGCTCAGGTCCCAGAGGGGTTTATTGCTACACTAGTTCTTCAAGGTTCTCTGGTCCGATTAATGGGATTATAGAGAGTGTCACCCGAGCAGGTTTACTTCCTGTAACACCAGGCGTCTCTTAGACTAGAAGAGGAACCCAGACTCCTGCTACTCGCATTTTGGAGCAGGTAGCTCCCTAGTTTCAGACTTCAACAGCTCAACCAGTTGGAACAGTTCAGCAGGTTGTGGTAGCTGTGACCAGTGATAGAGCAACTATGTTTGTTGATGCTTTATGGAGATTGGATAAGGTTCACCAAGCTCTTCACTACTACTTTCAGAGGTGCATATACTGAGGACCCCCTAGATTATCTAGACAGTTGTCACGAGGTTCATAGGAACATGGGGAGAGTTGAGACCAATAGGGTCGATTTTATCACATTTTGCTTGTCTAGATCTGCCAAGACTTGGTGGAGAGATTATTTCTTCGCTAGACTAGCCAAATCACCAACCTTGACTTGGGAATCATTCACGTAGTTATTTTCTGGAGAAGTTTCTCCCTATCATACAACGAGAGGCCTATCAAAGGCAATTTGTATATCTCCAACAGGGTTCTATGACTGTCACCGAATACGAGGCCAGATTCATCGATTTGGCTCGCCATGATCTATTATACTTCCCACTGAGAGAGACAGGTTACGGAGGTTCATTGGTGGACTCATTCTGCCGATTCAACTTCAGATGGCTAGAGAGACTGGGAGTGATATATCTTTTCAGGAGGCGCCCGATGTGGATCGAAGAGTTGAGATGGTTCTATCATAGGGAGGTGGTCATGGGTCGGACAAGAGACCCTGTCATTTAGGCAGATTGAGTGGTGCCTCATCTGGAGGCAGGGATTCGTATAGTAGAGGCCATCCTCTTAGGCCCTATTAGTCAACACTTCAGGTTTCTCACGGTGCTTCAGGTGGCCTTCGTTCTTAGATGCAGTATTCTGATCAGCAAACCTACAGTGCACCACTAGCTCCTACCAGTGCACCATCGCTCCAGAGTTTTCAGAGTGGTCATTCAGGTCGCTAGGGTCAGTCTCAGTTTTCTCAACCCCACCACTCTGGTGAGTGTTATGAGTGTGGTGAGTATGGTTATATCAAGAGGGCTTGTCCTACATTGGTAGGTACTCAATCGCAGCGGTAGGGTTTCCGTGTTATGGTTTAGGCACCAAGTGTACCACAGGCTGCCCATCCAGCTAAAGGTCGAGGTAGATGTGCTAGAGGTAGAGGCCAGCCAGCAGCAGGTCATCCAAGGGATGTAGTCCAGGATAGTGGGGCCCAGCCCTAGTGTTTTGCTCTTCCATCTAGGCCTGAGGCTGAGGCTTCTAATGCAGTTATCACAGGTACTGTTCTGGTTTGTGGCAGAGATGCTTCATTGTTATTTGATCCAGGGTCTACATACTCGTATGTGTCATCTTATTTTGCACTGTATCTGGTTATGCCTAGTGATTCCTTGAGTGTATCTTTATATGTGTCTACACCAGTGGGTGATTCTATTATGTTAGATCGAGTCCATCATTCTTGTGTTATGGTGATCAGAGGTCTTGATACTCGTGTAGATTTGCTGCTTCTAGACATGGTTGATTTTGATGTCATATTGAGGATGGACAGGTTGTCACCGTACCAAGCTATCTTGGACTTTCATGCTAAGAATGTGACCTTAGCCTTACCGGGTTTGCCTCGTTTAGAGTGGAGAAGGACTCCTGGTCATTCTACCTGTAGTGTTATCTCTTATGTGAAGGCTCAACGTATGGTCGAGAAGGGGTGATTGGCCTATTTGGATTATGTCCGCGATTCTAGTGTTGAGGTCCATTCTATTTATTATGTGCCTGTTGTTCGAGAGTTTCCTGAGGTATTTCCTTGAGACCTTCCAGGTATGCCACCCGACAAGGATATTGACTTTTGCATTGATTTGGCTCCGGACAATCAGCCTATTTCTATCCAGCCGTAAAGAGTTGAAGGAGAAACAATAAGACTTTCTTGAGAAGGGTTTTATTAGACCTACTGTTTTGCCTTATGGTGCGCCGGTGTTTGTTAACAATAAGGATGGGTCAATGAGAATGTGTATTGATTACCGTCAATTGAACAAGGTTACGATCAAGAATAAGTATCCGCTGCTGAGGATTGATTTGTTTGATCATCTTCAGGGTGCCAAAGTATTTTCAAAGATTAACTTGAGATCCAGCTACCATCAGTTGAGAATTAGGGCATCCGATGTCCCTACGATAGCTTTTCACACTCGGTACAGGCACTATGAGTTCTTGGTGATGTCATTCGGGTTAACAAATGCCCTAGCAACTTTTATGGATTTGATGAACTATGTGTTCAAGCCTTATTTGGATTCGTTCATGATAGTCTTCATTGATGATATTTTGATTTGTTCCCAAAGCATGGTGGAGCAGGAGCAGTATCTTAGAGTTATTTTTTAGACCCTCTGGGATAGCCAATTGTATGCTAAGTTTTCTAAGTGTGAGTTCTGGTTGAGTTCAGTTGCATTCCTGGGTTATGTTGTATCAGCAGAGGGTATTCAGGTTGATCCGAAGAAGGTTGAGGCACTCAAGAACTGGCCTAAACCAGCATCAGCTACAGAGATTGAGGGTTTCTTGGGATTGGCAGGCTACTATCGTTGGTTCGTGGTCTATTGCAGCCCCGATGACCAAGCTGACCCAGAAAGTTTCCCAGTTTAGATGGTCGGATGAGTGTAAGGGGGTCTTTCAGAAGCTCAAGACATCTCTTACTACGACACCGATGTTGGTTTTAACTACAGGTTCAGGGCCTTATACTGTATATTGTGATGTATCTCATATTGGACTTGGTGCAGTGTTGATGTAGGATGGAAAGGTCATAGCCTATGTTTCACGGCCGTTGAAGATTCATGAGAAGAACTACATGGTTCATGATTTAGAGTTGGCAGCCATTATTCAGATATAGAATATTTTGAGGCATTATCTTTTGGAGGCATTATCTGTATGGCGTGGCATGTGAGGTATTCACGGATCACAAGAATATTCAGTATTTTTTCAAGCAAAATGAGTTGAATTTGAGCCAAGGAGGTAGTTGGAGTTGTTGAAAGACTATGATATCACCATCTTATATCATCTGGGAAAGGCCAATGTGGTGGCCGATGCTTTGAGTAGGAAGTAAGCTAGTATCAGCAATCTCACTTATATTCCGGTCGATGAGGCTGCTTGCTTTGGATGTTCAAGCCTTGGCCAATCAATTCGTGAGGCTAGATGTTTCTGAGCCTAGTCGTATGCTAGCTTGAACGGTCACTCGTTCTTCTTTATTGGATCGTACCCGTGATTGGCAGTATGATGATCCCCATTTATGTATCCTTAACATGGCGCAGCACGGAGGTGCCAAGCATGTTAGCTTACGCGATGATAGAGTATTGATATTGTAAGGTTGAGTTTGCGTGCCTAATGTGGATGGACTTCGTTTTAGAGGAGGCCTATATCTCCTGGTACTCTATTCCTCTGGGCGCTGCGAAGATGTATCAGGATTTGCAGTAGCATTATTGGTAGCGCAGAATGAAGAAGGATATCATTGCATGTGTGGCTCGGTGTTTAAATTTTCATTAGGTTAAGTACGAGCATCAGAGGCCTGGTGGTTCATTTTAGATGATTGAGCTTCTCGAATGAAAGTGGGAGCGGATCACTATGGATTCCGTTGTTGGACTTCCATAGACTCGGAAGAAGTTCGACGTAGTATGGGTCATTGTTGATAGGCTGACCAAGTCAGCACATTTCATTCATGTAGCAGTCTCCTATTCTTCTAAAAAGTTAGTTGAGATCTATTTCTGGGAGATAGTTCGCCTTCATGGCGTTCCTGTGTCTATCAGTTCGAACCGAGGTATGCAATTTACCTCGTATTCTGGAGAGCAGTTTAGTGAGAGTTGGGCACACGGGTTGATTTGAGCACAACATTTCATCCCCAAACAGACTGGCAGTTCGAGGGACTATTCAGATTTTGGAGGATATGCTCCGAGCTTGTGTCATTAACTTTAGAGGCTCGTGGGATCAGTTTTTACCTTTAGCGGAATTCGCCTACAACCACAGCTACCAGTCAAGTATCCAGATGGCTCCTTATGAGGCTTTATATGGTAGAAGGTATCGATCTCCGGTTGGATGGTTTGAGCGAGAAAGGCTCAGTTGTTGAGTACGGATCTAGTTCAAGATGCCTTGGACAAGGTCAGGGTCATTCGGGATAGGCTTTGCACAACTCACTCCAGGAAAAAGAGTTATGCTGACTGCAAGGTTTGAAATTTGACTTTCATGGTCGGTGAGCAGGTATTCCTTCAAGTGTCGCCTATGAAGGGCGTGATGAGATTTGGGAAGAAGAGCAAGCTTAGCCCTAGGTTCATCGGTCCGTTTGAGATTCTTGATCGAGTGGCAGAGGTGGTTTATAGACTTGCATTGTTGCCGAGCTTATCAGCCGTGCATCTAGTGTTTCATGTGTCCATGCTTTAGAAGTATTACGCCACATGTTAGATTAAAGCAATGTCCAGTTGGAAAAGGACTTGACTTATGAGGAGGAGCATGTGGATATCCTAGGCCGGCAGGTTCGTTAGTTGAGGTCGAAGAGTTTTCCTTCTATTTGTCAGCCTGCTGAGGCATCGACCTGGGAGTCCGAGTTCGATATGCGGAGTCGTTATCCCTATCTTTTCCCCGACTCAGGTACTTCCTTCTTATGTCCGTTCGAGGACGAACATTTGTTTTAGAGGTGGAGAATGTGATGACCCAAAAGTTTATCACTTGTTTTTAAATTGAATTCTAAGTTTCGAGGCCTTAAAAACCTGTTTTAGCATCGCCTTGATTTGCGTGTGCAGTCCGAGCGCGTAACCGGAAAGCTTAAATGAAAAAATCACTGAAAATGATAAATTTTGACAATAAATTAATTTAATTTGACTTTCGGTCAATATTTTGAATAAACGGACCCGTACTCGTGATTTGACGGTCCTAGAGTGTCCGTAAGAAAGTATGTGACTTAGGCGTATGCAAGGAATCGAATTCCTAGATTCCCAAGTCCGAGAAATGAATTTTTATAGAATATTATTTTCTGAAAATGTTTAAAGGATTTGGAATAAATTTTGATCAGAACATATTGGTATCGGGCCGTATTTTGGTTCCGGCGCCCGGAACAAGTCTTATATATGGTTTAAGATTATTATGTGAAGTTTGGTAAGAAACAGAATCCATTTGACGTGATTCAGACCTAAATTACAAAAATTGATGTTTTAAGATATTTGAAAGAATTCATTGATTTTCAGGTTTAATTCGATTTTAATAAAGTTAATTTAGCAATTTGATCGCATATATAAGTTCATATGGTATTTTTGAGTAAGTGCGTATATTTGGTTAGGAGCCCCGAGGGCTCGGGTGAGTTTCGGATGTATTTTGGAAGGTTTTGGAATTCTGATATTTTCTTCTTCGCGTTCATGGGCGGACCCTCGCGAATGCAATGTGTTAATTTTGCTGAAGGAAATTCCTTCTACGTGAACGTGTAACACAGGTCGCGAATGCGAGGCGTTGGGGGGTATTCCCTTCATGAACATGGTCCTGGCCACGCAAATGCGAAGGCTAATAGCCTGGGCAGGGGGAGGTGTGCTATGCCTTACGCGGACACGACCCCTTGGACGCGAACGTGAGGGCACGAGGTGCTTTTTCTCCGCGAACGCCTAACATGCATAAATCACCGCGAACACGATAGGCCTATCGCCCATCGCGAATGCGATGTGACTATCGCGACCGTGATGAGTAAATTCGCCCGGTTATTTTAAAAGACCAGAACAATAGCCATTACGAGATTATACCAAAATTTCATAACTTCTTCTTTTCAACACCAAGTTGGGCGATTTTTGAAAGGGGATTTCACCACCAATTTATAGGTATGTAAATTGAAAGGGGACTCATTTTCTTCAATTTTTATTAACGCCCATTAGATTTTAGGCTTAAATCATGTTCTTACCGCCCATTTGATTTGGATATAACTGATTATCCCTTGCCGGGACATATTTACTTTTACGGTTGAATCCCCTGCCGGGATAGTGTAGTTGATCCCTTGCCAGGATAATGTAGTTGATTGTTGATCCCTTGCCGGGACCCTTGGTATGATTGTTACTAAAGGTATATAAAAATATGGATCGGGTTGCAAGCCGCAACAAATGTTATATTGGATCGGGTTGCACGCTAAAACAAATATTATATTAGATCGGGTTGTACGCCACAACAATGTTAAAGGATAAGGGATCGGGTTGCATGCCGCAACCGTATTATTATTAATTTGTTGTAGATTATGAGTTGTTCTCACATATTTCTTTTAACTTCCTGCTGGATTTGACATATTTCCCGTAGCATGTACCCCCTCCCATTTAAATTACTTATTCCTGTTATTTTCTGTTATATTTTATATAATCTGCATTTGTTTATCTAGAGTCTTGTCCTAGCTTCGTCACTACCTCCCCAGGGTTACGCCAGACATTTACCAGCACATGGGGTTAGTTGTGCTGATACTACACGCTGCACTATGTGCAGATACCGAAGCAACATTTGGTACCCTTGGGGAGCTAACCTTCGGTCCAGCCGGAGAGCCCGAGGTAGTCCTAGAGGCGTTCGTAGCCCGACGTTCTCTTCTATCTATTTATATATTCTGTTTTCACTTGTTTCTGAGACAGATTGTATTTCCTTTTTCACACATTGCATGTAGCATTCATATATAGTCTGTGGATATTGTTACACCGATTTTTAGGTAGAGGCATATATTGGCATTCTTGTACTGATTTTTTGTATTTAATTTTACTAAATCTTCTGCTTGATTTCATCTTCCGCTATTATTTAATGTTGATCATTTATTAATTTAAGTTGTTTAAAAATGGTTAAAATGAATGAGTCAAGATTTTTCCATTTCGTGGCTTGCCTAGTTTCTATGAGTAGGTGTTATCACAACCCCGAGTATGGAAAATTCGGATCGTGACATCCCGATTCGTTTACCCAAATGTTGACCAAAGTCAACAAAATTATCTTTTTAAGCCATCATCTTTGCTTAATTTTTTCACATAAAATCTTTCCGGATATGCGTTCGAAATTGTGCACTCAAATCAAGGAGAAAAAAAGGAGGTTTTTAAGGCCCCGAAACACAGGTTCTGATTCTAAGACAAAAGACGACACTTTGCATCATCAAATCTTTCTGTTCATGACATAGAAAAAGTTGTTTCTTTTATTTCAACAAATTAAGTATTTTCTTTCCTGAAATAGAGAAGGTATTTTTTCCAAAAATAAGCATTTTCTTCCAAGATATAGAAAGATATTTTCTTTTATTTCAACAAAATAAGTACTTTCTTTTCATGAGATGGAAAAGTAGTTCTTTCATTTCAACAACTAAGTATTTCTTTTCTTAAAATAGAAAAAGTATATTTTTCAAGAATATAAGTAATTTCTTTCAATATGTAGAAAAATATTTATTTCAACAAAACGGATTTTCTTTTCGCGATTTAAGAAAAAACTAATTTCTTTTATTTCAACAAAATAAGATAGAAAAAATATATTTTTTCAACAAAGTAAGTATTTTCTTTCAAGATGTAGAAAAGAATTTTTTTCTTTTATTTCAACAAAGTGGGTATTCTTTTCATAATTTAGAAAAAAGTAGTTTCTTTCATTTCAACAAACTAAGTATTTTCTTTTCCTGAAATAGAAAAAGTATTTTTTTTCCCAACAAGATAAGTATTTTCTTTTCATGATGAATTTTTTTTCTTTTTATGATGTAGTAAAAATATTTTCTTTTATTCAATCAAATGAGTAATTTCTTTTCATATTGTTAAAATGATACCCTTTTCAACAAAATAAAGTATTTTTTTTAGTTATCGAGCTCAAATTTTAATATTTTTCTTGTATGAAAAAGTAAAGGTGCACATTAATTTCTTTGGGTTTGTGTGAATTTTAAAAAAAATAATTAAATTGTCAAAAAAATAAAGAGTGTATGTGTTAAGGAGAGTAGCATATAAATTATTTTTCTTAAAATATTTTGTACTCTCTAACCAACTACTACAAATTATTTTCCGGAAAAATTTTTTCACTTACTAACCTGATGAAACCACTCATTTTTTAAGAAAACACTTTTTAGAAAAATATTTTTTCATAAAAAATCTTTTCTTTCATGCCAAACACATCCTAAAAGGGATATAATTCAACGTTAGTTGGAAAAATTCACAAACTTGGATGTCTTCTTATTTTGCATGCCGCATGTCTGGGTCTCAACATCAACATTAATTAAGCATTGTTGCAGACATTTCGTATGACAAAATTGTTAGAAAATAATTATATTTATGCATCTAATAATAGAAAATGTGAAATCATCATTGAAGTTGTGATTCTATAAGATTCAAGTTATTACCTGTTAGAATTATGATTCCGACTAAATATAACAACCTTCATATTGAATAATCCGGAATTAAACAACATGAGCGGAAGCTAACCTGAATCCATATGTGGAATTGTTGAACCTCCTTTTTGATGATTGTCCTTATGCCTTTTGAAGAATGCTCCTTAATCCTTTCCTTCAAGTTTGATCTTGATGGTATGTGTATCCACTAGATTCTTCACAAGACTAAATAATATGTGTGGTTTCACAACAATAACAATATAATGACAATGATCAAAATGGTTTATGGTTTTCCACACTATTTGCAAGACAACAATGGAGTATTTTGGCTCTTGATTCAATGGGAGAAAGAAGAATCTTGTCTTGCACTAATGTGAGAACCATAACCCCACTTTATAACACAAGAGTTACATAACCCAAGAGTCACAAGAGTTACATAACTCAAGAGTCACAAGCTTGTAACCATGGTTACATATATGTAACCTTAGTTAGCCCATCATTAACTAAGGTTACCCTTTTGGGTATCTACACATTTGTCCTACACTTTATATGACAATACATTGGCCCCCTTAACATAATGTCCATAAGACCACAAAATTAGGCCAAACCAAAAGATAGCACATAACATATAATTTATCCATATATTGTTCATATGTATGTAGATATAAGTCCATATATCTTACAATCTCCCACTTGGACGAGATACACAAACATATGTACAAACCTTAGCATTATATGTTACAAAATAACCTTAGGTGCGCAAAATTGCTATCACAATAAAATTGTCATGAACAATCGGGTCCATCAATCATACCAACATAGGAACTAAGTGCTCGTCGTTACTCATTCGTAACAAGAACCAATCATAGATCACGTATATCAATATAACCAACGACATGGATCAAGTGTAGGTATGTAGCATGGAAATAACATAAAGTGTGGTCAATAGAATGTCTATTTCCAACTGGTTCTCTTTATTGAGATCAATCATAAACTGTAAGAGTACAATAAAAAACTTCAAAAACTGAATATCTGCAGATATAACTGAATTACTGAATTTCTGAATATAATGAACAATTACATAAATGTACAATACAAACTCCCACTAAAATACATAATCCTTATCTGATTTGACACCCATACAAGCAATATGCTCATGAAATACTTTTGGTGTCAATCCCTTAGTTAGCGGATCCCAAGCATGGAGTTTGTACTAATGTACTCAATGCACAATTGTCCATTTTGTACTCTTTCTTTAACAACCCGAAATTTGACGTCCATATGTTTTGCTTTCGTCAAACTACTGTTGTTATTAGCATAAAGGACTGCCGATCTGTTATCGCAAAATAGCCTAAGTGGCTTTTTGATGCTATCAACAATTCGCAGTCCACCAACAAAATTCCGCAGCCATAATGCCTCATTGGATGCTTCATAACATGCCATAAACTCCGCTTCCATGGTGGAAGTGGCTGTAAGAGTTTGCGTGATGCTTCTCCAAGAGATAGCACCGCCCGCAAGCATGTAAATATAGCCTGAAGTGGACTTCAAACTATCCTGACATCCAGCAAAATCAGAATCGGTATACCCAATGATCTCAAGCTGGTCCGATTTCCGGTATGTAAGCATGTAATCCTTTGTTCTTTGTAAGTACCTCATGACCCGTTTGGCTGCCTTCCAATGATCCATTCCCGAATTGCTTAGATATCTGCCTAACATCCCAACAATGTATGTTATATCAGGTCGTGTACATACCTGAGCATACATCAGACTACCTACCGCCGAAGCATAAGGTGTCTTCTGCATTTCTGAAATCTCATAAGTATTGTTTGGGCACTGTTTGAGACTAAACTTGTCTCCCTTAGCAACAGGGGTGTTGCCTGGTTTACAATCCTGCATGCCAAATCTTTTCAGAACCTTATCGATATAGCCCTTTTGTGACAGACCGAGAACGCCTTTGGAGCGATCTCGTAGAATCTAAATTCCTAATACAAAAGAAGCTTCACCAAGATCTTTCATTTCAAATTTCTTTGAAAGAAATTTCTTAGTTTCAAGTAATAATGCTATATCGTTACAGGCAAGCAGTATGTCATCAACATATAAAACCAGAAAAATATACTTACTCCCACTGAACTTATGGTATATACAGTCATCAGCAACATTCGGTTCAAAACCAAAAGATGTAACGACTGCATGAAACTTATAATACCATTGACGAGAAGCTTGCTTGAGCCCATAGATGGATTTCTTTAATTTGCAAACCTTCTTCTCTGATTCATCCGAAACAAAGTTTTCAGGTTGCACCATATAAATTGTTTCCTCAATGTCACCATTGAGAAAAGTTGTCTAAACATCCATTTGATGAAGCTCAAGATCAAAATGTGCTACTAATGCCATTATAGTCCTGAAAGAGTCTTTCGATGAAACTGGAGAGAAAGTCTCTTTATAATCAATGCCTTCCTTCTGAGTGTAGCCATTTGCGACTAGACGAGCTTTGTACTTAATAACATTGCCCCCTGAATCCCTTTTGGTTTTAAAAATCCATTTACAACCAATAGGTTTCGTACCTTCGGGCAATGTAACAAGCTCCCAAACGTCATTATCGCTCATAGACTTCATCTCATCATTCATGGCATCAATCCACTTTTGAGAGTTAGAACACTTAATGACTTGACGGAAGTTGATTGGATCATCTTCCTCAAGTCCAACATCACTTTCTTGTTGTTGGAGAAATACTACATAATCATCCGAAATTGCATTTCTCCTCTCTCTAGTGGATCTCCTTAATGGCATTTCAGTTACTTGAGGTTGTTGAGTTTGATTTTCATTAGTTATATCAGGTTCCTGATGGGGGAGATTTTCGAGATTTTCTTGAACTGGAGTTGTGTGATCCGAGTCAGGAAGACCAAGATCAACAACTTGAGGGAAAGATACATGTTCTTCCTCAAAGACAAAATCTCTAACAACTTTATCTCCCCACCCCCCAAACTCAATATCATCAAAGAACCTAGCATTACCCGTCTCAAAAATAGTTCTAGAAGTGGGATCATAAAACTTAAAACCCCTGGATTTTTCAGAGTATCCAACAAAATAGCTACTAACCGTCTTAGCGTCCAGTTTCTTTTCATTCGGCCTATAAGGCCTTGCCTTAGCTGGACAACCCCAAATGTGAAAATGCCGAATACTGGGTTTATGCCCAGTCCAAAGTTCATAAGGGGTTTTGATTGTAGCTTTAGTTGGAACTCTATTTAGAATATAAGTTGCAGTTTTTAATGCTTCACCCCAGAGTGAGTCTGGCAAAGAAGTACGAGAAATCATACTTCTTACCATATCCTTAAGGGTCCTATTTCGTCTCTCAGCTACACCATTCATCGTAGGACTGCCTGGCATAGTATATTGAGGGACGATCCCACACTCATCTACGAATTTAGCAAAAGGCCCTGGACGTTGTTCACCGGAACCATCATATCGACCATAGTATTCACCACCACGGTCAGATCTAACGGATTTAATTCGCTTGCTTAGTTGATTTTCAACTTCAGCCTTAAATGATTTGAACACGTCTATGGATTGGGACTTTTCGTGAATAAGATATAGGTACCCATAACGAGAGTAATCGTCTATGAATGTGATAAAGTATTGTTGACCATTCCGACAAGGAGTAGGAAATGGCCCACAAATATCCGTATGTATCAATTCTAAGACGTCCGAAGCTCTCTTAGCACCTAATCTAGTCTTGTTTGTTTGTTTTCCCTTGATACACTCAATACAAATTTCCGAATTTGAGGAATCAAGAGAATCAAGAATTCCATCTGACACGAGTTTCTGAATTCTTTGAATGGATATGTGACCCAAACGTTTATGCCAGAGTAAAATAGAATTCTCATTAGTTAATTTCCTTTTAGTACCACTTAAACTTGTATGCAAAGTTTCTTTATTTGAAGTTATTGTATCAACCAAATATAAGCTATCAAATAATGATAAAACACCAGTACCAATAAGATTTGAATTCCGAAAGAGACTAACTTTATTATCCCCAAATGTACATTTATAACCAGATATGTCCAATTGGGGAACTGAAATTAAGTTCCGTCTAAAAGACGGTACAATAAAAGTCTCATCCAAATCTAAATGAAAACCAGTCTTAAACAACAGCCTAAATTTGCCAATAGCTTCAACTGGCACCTTCTTGCCGTCACCCACATAGATGTATCTTTCACCATCATTTGGTTTTCGGCAGTTCAGGCAACCCTGCATTGATATACTTATGTGAGTAGTAGCAGCAGAATCTACCCACCAAGTATCCTTAGGTGCCGAAATTAAATTAACTTCAGAACAAACAAGAGAAAGAAGTGTACCTTTTTTCGCACGCCAGGCATGGTACTTGGTACAATCCTTCTTCACATGATTAGTCCCCTTACAGAAAAAGCAACCTAATTCAGTGATTTCAACCTTAGGTTCCTTATGTTGCTTAATCTTGGGCTTTGCAACCGCAACTTCCTTACCCTTCCTCTTCTTAGTTGCCTTAGAAGAGGATGCCAAATGAGCACTTTCTATCTTATCTAGCTTTATCCTTTCCTCTTCTTGCACACAGTGTGAAATGAGCTCATTAAGAGTCCATTTCTCCTTCAGGCAGTTGTAACTGACCTTAAACTGATTAAAGTGTGCAGGAAGAGATATCAAAACAAAGTACACAAGCAGTTCCTCAGGTAAATCCAGCTTGAGTGACTTAAGTTTCGAAGCAAGATGAGACATTTCCAAAATGTACTCCCGAATGTTTTCCTTGCCCTTATACCTCATGGAAACAAGTTTACTCAATAGTGTACTTGTTTCCGCCTTTTCGTTTTGAATAAGACGCTTTTCAAGGTTTTCAAGGAAAACTTTGGCATTAGGTTCATCATTCATAGTGCCCCTGAATGATTCTGGAATTGCACGCTTCATGATCATTAGACTCATGCGATTCGAGCGTTCCCACTTCTCCATCGCTCTCTTTTCATCAGGAGAGGATGTATCCTCACGAGGAGTAGGTTGCTCAATCCGAAGAGCAAGGTCAAGATCCATGCAACCGAGAACGATCATGACGTTCTCTTTCAGTTCCTTAAAGTTAGTGCCGTTAAGCACAGGGATGCTATTGATGTTGGCAGAGATCGTAGAGGCAGAAGAATTTACTGAAAATAGAACAAAAGGATTACTGAATACATGCTTACAAATACTTGAACTTTAACTTTATAGATTCAAAATTAGGCATTCCCATTACAAGATACCTAGCACAATATTGATTTTAGTCTTTGGACAGAAAAACAACTTGTAAGTGGTACTCTTGGTGTAGTGATCAAACATAGACAATAAACTCCTGTCAAATATTAAACCTTCCTTTGGGCCGATTTAATATTCACATGGAAAACCAAATAATCGTCTCATATTTACCACCACAAGCATGTTCCAATTCCTGCCAAATAACACCTTCCTTTGGGCCGGTGTTAAACGCATGGAAGACTAACATCCACAGTCATCTTATATTTTAAAATTAATCAATCTACACAATAGAGGTTACTTTGGCAACATAATGCTTCAATTGAATAATTAAAATATTAGATGCTATAAACTTTAGTTCTTTAAGCCTTATTATGAATCTCAACTTAATATGTTACATATGTTAATATGTAACACTTGAATATTAATTATTGTTTACTTTATAGGACAATTCCATATAATATTAGAATTGATGGATTTTAAAAATAATTAACATTCACTGAAACTTAAGAGAGTTGAAACGTTTTTTAACCGTACTGGACAAAAACAATCGGTTGTAAGCAATAGACAATCGATTATCTTTGGCTGAAAAAAAAATTTCAGTTACTAGACCAATATAATCGATTGTCAAAACCAGACAATCAATTATTTTGGTTTTGATAAAAAATTTTAAGTTTCTGGACCATTACAATCGATTGTCTACAATAGATAATCGATTGTATGGTATAATTAAAAAATGTTTCAACTCACTGGACCAGAACAATCGATTGTATAGAATATACAATCGATTATTCTGGTGTTCCAAAAAACTGCCAGAATTTTAAACGTCAAAGACAATCGATTGTGTAAGGAAACAATCGATTGTATTGAGGCAGTGACCAAAAAAATTTTCTAAATAACACATGATTTTCAACATGAATCTTAAACATAAAAAACATGTTGTTAACCAACTAAAATCATGCTATTTACAATGTTTTAACATGATATTAAAACATCAAATTACATCAAAACATAACATTCATAAGATCATGCTATTTCATGGTAGAATTTCATAAACAAAATTCTAATTAAACTTAAACATGAATCCTAACATAACATGAATCTTATGAACATCGAAATTATCCAAAAATGAAGGGTGGATCTGATACCAATTGTTAGAATTATGATTCCGACTAAATATAACAACCTTCATATTGAATAATCCGGAATTAAACTACATGAGCGGAAGCTAACCTGAATCCATATGTGGAATTGTTGAACCTCCTTTTTGATGATTGTCCTTATGCCTTTTGAAGAATGCTCCTTAACCTTCAAGTTTGTTTTTGATGGTATGTGTATCCACTAGATTCTTCACAAGACTAAATAATATGTGTGGTTTCACAACAATAACAATGTAATGACAATGATCAAAATGGTTTATGGTTTTCCACACTATTTGCAAGACAACAATGGAGTATTTTGGCTCTTGATTTAATGGGAGGAAGAAGAGTCTTGTCTTGCACTAATGCAGGAACCATAACCCCCACTTTATAACACAAGAGTTACATAACCCAAGAGTCACAAGAGTTACATAACTCAAGAGTCACAAGCTTGTAACCATGGTTACATATATGTAACCTTAGTTAGCACATCATTAACTAAGGTTACCCTTTTGGGTATCTACACATTAGTCCTACACTTTATATGACAATACATTGGCCCCCTTAACATAATGTCCATAAGACCACAAAATTAGGCCAAACCAAAAGATAGCGCATAACATATAATTTATCCATATATTGTTCATATGTATGTAGATATAAGTCCATATATCTTACATTACCTCCTAGTAATATTTTCTATTGCATGCATAGATCTACTCCCCTCGCAAAATCTTTTGTTTCTGAAATATTTATATGCAACTGCAGCTTTGAACATTTAAATTCTTATAACTTATGCAATATTTTGTGCTTCACACAACTCATACTAGTTGTATGAGACTTCTTTTTTATCTCATAATTGTACGGGTTCCTGAATTTTGTGGACCCAAATGTATAAAATATGAGTCCACAAATATGTGAGATAAAAGATGCTTCATATAACTCGTGTAAGTTACGTGAGATACAAAATAACATGACACCTTCTTCTTCTTTTTTCATTTAGAAAAGAACTACACATTTTTATTTATTTATTTGAATATCATAGAATTTTAATTGTGTACAATTAAATACCATTGCATAAGAATTAAGAAGGAAGTGTGTGACTGAGTACAATCAAATTGACATGACTTTATATTAAATTAGTTGTCACACACATAAATACAAACAAAAATTTTGGTGGCGAGGGATGCGGGAAGCCATGAGGATAGGGTAGCCTAGGGATCACATCACATGGGAGGGACAGTACACATTGGTTGAAAAGGTATCTATTTCAAATTAGCTAATGTATATAAAATGTATAATATAAATAATGTAACATTTTTTAATTTTATATTATATACGTAGTAGCTCAAAATATGGGGAACCTCTCTCTTACAAGACATGCTTTGCTCTTGTTTCACTCAAGAAAAAACATACATCCCCACCTTGGTAATTTTTTTAATTTCCTTTTATTTGCTCTGTCCCTAACTACCCTTTCTTTATATCATTTTTAGATTAAATTATATAAACCAATAGTGTAATATTTTTGCAGTTTAATTATAATTTAACTGATTATAATATGTTATTATTTTCTATATATGCTAATATATCAAACTTTTCGAAGAGTTATATGGTGTTACATACACCACACTAAAAAAAATTTATATAGTATTAGTGCATTTGAATCTTTTTTGTGTGTGGGCGAGCACGCGTATGGAATTATAAGTACCTATTTTTACTTCTTTTTTCTTGGTTTAGTTTGAAGCTCTAAGAGAGCAACCTCCTCAAATCTCCTAGCTCGATGGTGATATTTTTTGAGAAATTATTTATCTATTTTTAGCGTGAGATTTAAAATAAATCAAGTTTCAGTTGTAACCTAATATTATTGGTGATTTAGAAATTCAAGAAGTATACTGTGACTTGCAATTTATTTCATTTTAATGCAAAAATGATTGACCTTTTTCATTTGTAATTATTTTGCTTAATTAAAATTTGCATTTGAGTATATATTTCCTATATGAAAACGTTATAAGTATTTTCGTTCAATAGCGGTTGATGAGATCAGAAAACGACCTTACTCCATGCCCAACGTGGATTGATGCATTTAATCCCATCTAATCTCACTTAGTGGGTCTGGGGAGGGTAGTATGTACGCAGACCTTACCCCTACCCTAGGGTAGAGAGGCTGTTTCCAAATAGACCTCCGGCATCCTTCTCTCCAAGAACTACCCACCTTTGCTCTTGGGGAGACTCGAACTCACAACCTCTCGATTGAAAGTGGGGGTTGCTTACCATCAGAGCAAGCCCCTCTTCTCAAAAGTGTTATTCTATATTGGTTTAACATCGCTTTCATTTTGATGCACTTTATTGGCTTGAGTTTTAATCAATTCACAAATAATAAAACATGCGTGAAAAGGAGTCGAAAAGAATGTACCTCTCGGCTACCACGTACAGTGAGAAAATATCTAAATGTACCTCTCGTTATATTTTAAGTTCAAATATATTTCTGTCATTATAATATTAGTTTACATATATATTTTTTCGTTAAATTTATTCAAAGTAGACATCTAATTCTACGTAGCACTAACATTTGATGAAGTAGATGCCACATAGCTTACTATCTCGGCGCCCTTAACCCATTTTACCCTTTCCTTCATTTTTTTTCCACCACTAAACTTTCCTTCCCCTCTATCATTATTGCCACCATTACCGCTATCATGAAAAATAATTTATTTTAAATTTTAGTCTTTTATATATAGTATAGGGGCATTGAGGTGGCATCTACCTCATATAATATCAGTATCACATAGAATTAAATATCTACCATAGATAAATTTAACAGAAAATTTATATTTTTGTAACGATAATATTTCGGCATGAATATATTTGGATCTATAATAAAGTATATATTCACACATTTTCTCATAGTACAATGGTATAGTTGGCCCTTTTGCCGATTTGATTGATGACCTATACTATTTTTAACTTTTTCCCTTGTAATCGTTTAATCAATCGTTTGTCTGTTCAGTTATTAGTTCTTACTTAAAAAGAAAGAAATAAAAAGTACTTATCCAAACAATCTCTCCATTATTATATATATGGTGAAGGAACTAATTATAACCATGTTAGTTAGCAAATATTATAGCATGACGAATGATAGTTAATTGGTATTCCTCAAGATATATTTACCTAAAAAAAAGGTAACATCAAATTAATGGAAAACCTTTGGCAACTTCGTAGAGAAAGGTAGTAGAGTAAGATGTGGATCTAAAAATTTAAATTTATGAGTTATTATAAAAATCTCGACGAAATATATAATTTTAACTGGATAGATGGATTATATTTCAAGCTAAATATTCTTATATTTAATGAATTTTTTAACACAAATACAGATACTAAATAAAAACTACTAGATTTACGGGAACACATAATTATTGAACTGAATCCGCCCCGAACAGAGATGTCCTTAGTTATTATACTCTTTCTTCTTGTTAATTTCTAGAAACTAACCTTCTAATTAATAGCAAATTCTGCTAAGTATCAGTGCCTGGTGAAATTATAACATTAGGAGAACCCAAATATCCTATTTATGTTGCATGAACGTATTTACAGTTGCATTTTTGATACAGGTGCGTGAATTAATAAGGGGCATATAATACAATTATCTATCACTTTGAAAAGTCTGTTACGTTTTTTTAATTTTTTTAATTTGAATTTGAACTCTTATTGAATTTAGAGGAAGATACTTTTCTTTCGGTGGCAAAATTAAGTTTAACCTAATTTTTATAAATATTGTTCCATCTACCAACCTACTATATATGATATTATCACATGAGCTAGAAAGAAAATATCAGCATTTGTAGGTAAGAAAATAGAGCGACAAGTATCAATAGACAATATCCTTCCCAGTTGTCAGCTATTTACTTAAATTAGCTGCAAGATAAAAGTTTAAGTAGAATTTAACTTTTACGTATTGACATTGTAAAACAATTTTTACACAGTTATATTACCAAAAAATAACTTTACATAATAGTAAATAAAACAAGTTACGTAAAAAATAAGGAAAACAACATGACAACGAAATAATTAGTATAAAATTATTTACAGCGTCAGTTCAAATAAGATAAAACTATTCAAGATAACTTTGCCATTAATGCCCCAACATTGATGGGAGTGTGTATTATATTTAAAAATAATTTCTAATAGTAGACTAGACATGGTGCCAGAAGACAAAATGAGCAAAAATCTGCACTTTGGTTTTGTGAATAAGCAAAGAAAATGTACCTTTGCCAACTATGACTTGGGACAAAAGCACATTCACAAACCTCGCTGTAATAGTATGTGCCTTCATCTCTTTTTATTCTTCTATTGATTTCTCTCTTTTACCCTCAGATCTAAAATTTTACCCATTAAGGGTGTGTTTGGTAGGAAAAAGAATAATTTTTTTATAAAATAAGTAATTTTTTTACTTATTTTTCGATGTTTGGTTACATACTAAAAAATAATCTTTTTATATAAAAAATAATAATTAAATTATATATATATATATATATATATATCCAAACACTATATATGAGACGAAATAGATAAGGTCCAGGGAGGTGGTAGGTCGGGGTCTAAGAACCGAAGTCGTTGTGGCAATGTTAGGGGAGGGGTGGCGGGTGTGGGTGCCATGTGGGGAAGGGGGGAGGAGTGGGAGTGGAAGTGGGGAATAAGACCGGAAATATTGAGAAAGAAATTTGAAAACTATCTTCCCTCCTTTTGGTAGGAAAGTCATTTTCTTCCAATTTGGAGGAAAATAAGTCATGAAAAAAATATTTTTCAACATATTTATTAGTTGGCCAAAAAACATGAAACTTCCTCAATATCGAATTGTGTTTTGCAATTCGAGAGCAGATTTTCTCCTTCTATTAATTCCTTTTTAAAAAAGAAAATATTTTTCACTGCGGGATTGGTGGAATAATAATCAAGATTGGTGGAAGAGATTATTTAATTAGAAAATCACTTTATTATATAAATAAGTTCAATAATTATATTATTATTGTTTAAACATTGGAGGTGGGAGATCTAGTCGCCGATCTTAACATGATATGTTTGACATATTATTTGGTTTATGGTTTCTTTTGGATCCTTTTTTGCCTACAAATTTATTATTATGGCTGGAAAAGCAAGAACATTGTTGTACCAAGTGCTATTAAGTAGCAAAACAAAATCCTAATTAAGGAACCTAATTGCTCATAGAATCAAAACACATGAAAGATCACTTGAAAATGGGACCTACACCAACAATCAAGAACACTAATCCACATGTAATCACATGATAAATCTAAAAGGCATGCTATCACTCTTTCTCCATTATCATTTATCAAACACTTTTCCACGAGAAAAGGGGAAAAAACGCCTTCTAATTAATTACTTTATGTTGTAAGAAAAGGTAAGTAGCCACATGAACCAATCTTTCCCTCTCTCACAAACTTGAGTTCAAATTAAAGAATCAAAATCCAACTCAATTCCATAAATTTTCTAGCCAAATAGACACTTAAAAGCACCTCCAAAAAACAAAAACCTAAAACAACAATTCTAAAAAAAAGATTAAAAATTTCACTCCATCCGTTCCACTTTAATTGATTTTGACTTTTTTTTGTGGTCCACAATATTGATTTTTTTTTTCAAATATCAAGAAAGAATTAACTTCTTTTTTCAAAGTTGCCCTTGGAGTAAAGAGCGTTGGAGTATGTGTTGTATTTTCAATGAACAAATTAAGATTATTATGGTTAATTACATTATTAATCAATGCTAAACGGTGGATTTTTTAATATGTCCGAAAACAACTAAAAAATATCTCAAAGTGGATGCAGGGAGTAGCATACAGGGGTGTGAGATAACAATTGATGGTAAAAATAGCACGGGCTAGCTAGTTTTCGGACTGGTCACTCAAAATAGCCAGCGTTTGGCAAATCATTGAAAAATAGCCACTATTTGCTACAACACGGAAAGTTCCAGCATAATATACTGGAGATTAGTGCACATGTGTATGAAACTTCCAGCATATTATGTTGGAAATCCAATACGCAGAAAGTTCCAGCATAATATACTGGAGATTGGAATACATGTGTATAAACTTCTAGCATATTATGCTGGCGATATATTATACTAGAATTTCAGTATATTATGGTAGAAGTCTAGTATATTATACTGGAATTCCAATATATTATACTGAAGTATTTTCCGAATTTTGAACAGTGCTTTCATTCAGATTTATCTTTACATGAAAAGTGGCTAAATTTCGATTACTTTTGAAACTGTAGCTATTTTTGAATGATCACTTGTAAATTTGACTATTTTTGAATTTTTCCCCAATTAGTGAAGTGAGATGAAAATTATACGGGATTAAGGTTCAAATCCACGTAAAGACAAAAATTGCTAAGGCTTCTTTACACAAATTGTCAGACAAATTCAATATTTACTCTTCTTAGCTTGTATACATAGATTATGTACGGATTACACACAGCTATATATATATTCATTGGTTATTTTTAATTTAATAAGTGATTGAATGAGTGACTATTTAAGTTAATCCTTCAACTGCGCAAATGGTTTCTGTTCACATCAGCCTAAGCATGAAATTATCCGGTAATCATACTAGTAGAAGATAGTAAATATTCGGTAAAATAGTAGAGAAATTCGCAAATTGACCTAGATTATTTTCAAATTTATAAGGCTATTTATGTCAACAAAAGTTACTCACGGCCACGAGAAATAACAACCAACTGTACAGGTTGTTACTCAAGAGAAAAAAAGTATAACTTAGTGGGGTCTAGGGGGTAGTATGTACGCAGACCTTACCCCTACCCTGGGGTAGAGAGGCTGTTTCCAAATAGACCCCCGGCATCCTTCCCTCCAAGAACTACTCACCTTTGCTCTTGGGGAGACTCGAACTCACAACCTCTCGTTTGGAATGGGGGTTGCTTACCATCAGAGCAAGCCCCTCTTGTCAAAAAGTACAACCCAGTATAATTCTACTTAGTGGGGTATGGGGAGGATAGTATATACGCAGACCTTACCCCTACCCTGGGGTAGAGATGCTGTTACTCAAGAGAATTAAAATAAAATAAAATACAATACAAACAAAAACCAAAAATAACACTTGTTGAAAACAAAAAAAAAAAAGAAGAGTAAAATCTTCAGAAAAAAGTATCCCTTATATATTTCATCATCTATACAGCACATTACACATCCAAAACACATCCCTTTTCTCTGCCCTTTTTCCTTTCTTTCTTTGTACCAATACAAATACAACAATGGCAGAGCTAGAAATCACTCAAAATCAAAGCCTGATGCCGAAACTTATCGATTACTTATCTTCTTTGCTCCAAAAGGTGGCTGAAACTAACGATATTAATGGCAGATTTCAACCCCAGAAAATTTCAGTTTTTCATGGCCTCACAAGGCCAAATATCTCAATTCAGAATTATTTAGAGAGGATTTTCAAGTATGCGAATTGTAGCCCTTCTTGTTTTGTTGTTGCTTATGTTTATCTTGATCGGTTTACTCAGTGCCAGCCTTCTTTGCCCATCAATTCCTTCAATGTTCATCGTCTGCTTATTACCAGTGTCATGATTGCTGCTAAATTCATGGATGATATGTAAGTTTACGCAAAAT
Source organism: Nicotiana benthamiana (assembly GCA_034376525.1). Taxonomy (NCBI): domain Eukaryota; kingdom Viridiplantae; phylum Streptophyta; class Magnoliopsida; order Solanales; family Solanaceae; genus Nicotiana; species Nicotiana benthamiana. The sequence continues at coordinate 32,635,592 of CM067336.1, read as the reverse complement.
TTTCTTAATTAACTCCCAATTCTCTTAATTTTTCTTTTAAACATTGTTCTATTGTTAAAGATAATTCGGCTTTAATTCATTTTTATCAGTTTTTTTGGGTACAATATCATGATCTTGTTCTCCATTGAACTGAGACAGACTTAAATAGAACAATATTGACAGCGAGAATTCATCTAGCCGATTGCAGTTGTCTGAAATTGAGGCTTAGTTATTGTAGTAACCAAAAAGATACTCAAAAATTATTTTTTTAAAATTATTTACTTGAAAGGGTTATTGAGTTATGGATTTTCTTGGATTTTGATTTTATAGAGTAATTTTTTTAATTTCGGAAAAAATGTGGATAAACAAAGAATTCCATGGTTTTAGATTTTCTTAGCCATTGATATCTCGAAAAGGTAAAAAAAAAATTAAAAAAAAAGTGGCTATATAATTGGAGGTCCTAGTTGTATATACACTAGGCATTGGACATGCACAGGGTGCTCGCATTAAGTATTCCCTTTTTTCTTACACAAAAGTAATTTATTTAACATCAGATATAAAGCTTCTTATTTAATGACTTATTACTAGTAATATTCTTATTAAGTAGCACTTAGCAAGGACTTAATGATCGATTGGTTAAGAAATCAATAAATTGAAACAGTGACAACTTGCTTCCTCCTTTATTTTTGAATTTTAAAAAGCAATCCCACATTTAAAGACAACCACTCAATTATTTAGTTATGGTCAAGACTATACATTATTGGAAACAGCCTCTTTGTCCTTTCGGGCAGGGGTAAGGCTCGTCTACATATTACCCTCCAGAGACCCCACCTGGTGGGAATACACTGGGTAGTTGTTGTTGGTCAAGACTATACATTCTCGTTTGAAAGCTACACTCCAATATTAGTGACTCGATCTTCACCTCTTCTCAAAACTTTAATATATCACAATTGTAAAGTGTAAGCTGATTTTTGTATATTTGATAATTTTAATAGGTACTACAATAATGCATATTATGCAAAAGTTGGAGGAATAAGCACCAGAGAGATGAACTTTCTAGAAGTGGATTTCCTATTTGGATTGGGTTTTCGCTTAAATGTGACTCCCACTACTTTCCAAACCTATTGTACATATCTACAAAAAGAGATGCTTCTGCTTCAGCCACCTCTCAATTTAGATGATTCTTCCTTATGTATGGGAAGATCACCAAAACTCCAATACATTTGTTTCAATGAAGATGATTCCTCTTCCCAACAACAACAACAACAATTAGTTGTTTAAATTTGATTAGTCTTATTAATGTAGTTATCAGGTTAGGTTTAGGGTTCTTTTTTAAACCAAAAAAAGAGCTGTGTGGTTGTTGTATTTTGAGTCTCTTTTTTTTTCTTTCTATTTTCTCTTTGCCTACATTTTGGAAACTCAAAAATGAATTGATATGTACATATGGGTGCTTTTACTTTACAGTCTGGCCCAAAAGTTTATTTCTTTATTGTTTTCTGTTCTTTATTTAGCTTTTTCTAATAGATACTTGTTATTATCCAAGTCAAGATTCCAATGATCTGTATGATGAGGACACTGTGATCAAAACACAGGTTGGCATGTAACATGTTCATGTAGCTAGTTGCACTGTTTTTAAATGTGAAGTGCTCATGACATAGGCCACTCTAACAAATGCATGTAATAGTCATATCTATAGGGATAATTTGGTTATCACGAGACAAATGCTTCATTTGTTCTTATTTTGCCAAATCTTTAATTAAAGTACATACGTAAACTTTAATATCTTTCTTCCATAAAACGATATTAATATATGAATTTAAATAATAGCAATCGGAAAATAACATAAAGTAATGAAGCATTGTTATGAAATAATATAAGAACAAGAACAATATAGAGAGAAGTAGAGAGAGGAGTATTCTTATTGATACTTTGGGATGATTTATAATGGGGTAAGACCCCTCTATTTATAGGCATAGAAAAGACTTAGCCTCAAAGTAAAACTCTTCTATAAGATAGACATTCACTCTAACTAGAGTTCTATTTATAACACTCCCCCTTGAATGTCTATTCAATAATGTGCCTCGTTAAAACCTTAACTAAAACAAAACCCAATGGGAAAAAGTTAAAGAAAAGGAAAAAGAGTACACATGTTTGAATATGCGCCTATTGGTTGCCTCGTTAAAAACCTTGCAAGGAAAACCCAGTGGGACAAAACCTTTAAGGGAAAAAGAGTGCAACGCGCATTAACTCCCCCTGATAAGAACATCAATTCATATCCTTAAGTCTTCGCATTCCGATCTTGTGAACTAGCTTCTTGAAGGTTGACGTTGGTATAGATTTTGTGAACAAATCAGCCATATTATCGCTTGAACGAATCTGTTGCACATTGATATCACTATTCTTTTGAAGATCATGTGTGAAAAATAACTTTGGTGAAATATGCTTTGTTCTATCTCCTTTTATGAATCCACCCTTCAATTGAGCTATACATGCTGCATTGTCTTCATACAAAGTCGTGGGTAGTTTGTTACACTTCAAACCACATTTGTCATGAATATGATGTATTATAGATCTCAACCACACACACTCCCGACTTGCTTCATGAATAGCAATTATCTCGGCATGATTAGATGAAGTAGCCACAATTGATTGCTTAGTCGATCGCCAAGATATGACGGTGCCTCCACAGGTAAATAGATAACCCGTTTGAGATCGAGCCTTGTGTGGGTCGGATAAATATCCAGCATCAGCATAACCAACAAGATCAGGACTGCAATTATTGCCATAAAATAAGCCCATATCGGTGGTCCCTTTTAGGTACCGCAATATATGTTTGATCCCATTCCAATATCTCCTTGTAGGAGCCGAGCTAAATCTTGCTAAGATATTAACTGAAAAGGATATGTCAGGCCTTGTAGTATTTGCAAGATACATTAGTGCGCCAATTGCACTAAGATATGGTACTTCAGGACCAAGTAGCTCTTCACTCCTTTCTTGCGGTCGGAATGGATCTTTATTCACATCAAGTGATCGAACAACCATCGGTGTACTTAAAGGATGTGCTCCATCCATGTAAAACCGTTTCAGTACCTTTTCTATATAGGTAGATTGATGAACAAAAATTCCGTTTGCTAAATATTCAATTTGCAAACCAAGACATAATTTTGTCTTTCCGAGATCTTTCATCTCGAATTCATCCTTTAGATAATCAATTGCCTTTTGGAGTTCTATGGGGGTTCCAATAAGGTTTATGTCATCGACATATACGGCAAGTACAACAAATTCCGATGTTGTTTTCTTTATAAAAACACACGGGCAAATGGCGTCATTTATATAGTCTTCCTTTAACAAATACTCACTAAGACGATTATACCACATTCGTCCTGATTGCTTTAGACCATACAAAGATCTTTGCAATTTAATTGAAAACATTTCCTGAGACTTTGAATTATGGGCGTTTGGCACTTTGAGTCCATCGGGAATTTTCATGTATATCTCATTATCAAGTGAGCCATAAAGATAGGCAGTAACCACATCCACTAAATGCATGTCAAGCTTTTCAAGGACAGCAAAACTGATGAGATAACGAAAGGTTATAGCATCCATTACCGGCGAATATGTCTCTTCATATTCGACACCAGGCCTTTGAGAAAAACCTTGCGCAACAAGGCGTGCCTTATATCTTTGTACCTCGTTTTTCTCATTTCTCTTGCGTACAAAGACCCATTTATAGCCAACGGGCTTAACACCATTAGGTGTTTCAACTATAGGGCCAAAAACTTCACGTTTTGCCAGCGAATTCAATTCTGATTGAATTGCTTCTTGCCATTTTGGCCAATCATGTCTTTTTCGACATTCTTCAACAGATTGAGGTTCGAGATCCTCACATTCTTGCATAATGCTAGATGCGACATTATAAGCAAAGACATTATCCACCACTATATCCACTCGATCAAAATTTGCCTCAATATTGATTGGATTTATGGATAGTTCCGTATTTTCCAGAGTCTCGGGCTCAATGGATTCTTCATGAATCTCAGAATTTGTTAAATCATGAATTTTCTCATGAGATTCTTTCGTAGTGTCATTTTTATCATTTGCTTTCCTCTTTCTAGGATTTCGATCTTTAGAACCTAATGGCCTGCCACGCTTCAGGCGTGCATTCGACTCATTGGTTATGACACTAGATGATTGTCCAACAGGGACATCAATACGGATTGGAACATTTTTTGCGGGGATGTGGGATTTCGTTATCCTTTTCAAGTCCGTAAATGCGTCAGGCATTTGATTTGCTATTCTTTGCAAATGGATAATCTTTTGTACCTCTCTTTCACAAATAGAGGTATGTGGATCAAGATGAGATAATGATGCATTTTTCCACAAAATTTCCCGTTTGGTTTCACCAACTTCTTTCCCTAATTTTGGGAAAAGTGTCTCATCAAATCGACAGTCTGCAAATCGTGCAATAAACAAGTCCCCTGTCAATGTTTCGAGGTAGCGAATGATGGAGGGCGATTCAAACCCAACATATATTCCTAACCTTCTTTGCGGACCCATTTTGGTGCGGGATGGCGGTGCTATAGGCACATATACTGCGCATCCAAAGATTCTTAAATGGGATATATTGGGTTCATGACCCAAAACCAATTGCAACGGGGAATATATGTGATAATTCGTCGGTCTGAGACGAATTAGCATTGTTGCATGCAAAATGGCGTGACCCCATACCGAAGTGGGCAGCCTCGTTTTCATGAGTAATGGCCTTGCAATCAACTGCAGGCGTTTAATTAACGATTCTGCAAGACCGTTTTGAGTGTGAACATGAGCTACAGAATGTTCCACTTTTATCCCAATTGATAAGCAATAATCATTAAATGCTTGGGATGAAAACTCAGCAGCATTATAATAGACTTGATTGGATTATCAGGAAATTGTGCTCGTAGTCGAATTATTTGTGCCATAAATTTCGCAAACGCAAGGTTGCGTGATGACAACAGGCACACATGAGACCATCTACAGGATGCGTCTATCAAGATCATAAAATACCTAAAGGACCCACTGGGTGGGTGAATAGGTCCACAAATGTCCCCTTGTATACGTTCCAAAAACGTGGGTGACTCAGTCCCAACCTTTGTTGGTGATGGTCTGATAATCAACTTGCCTTGATAACAAGAAGTGCAAGGATATTCATTATTTGAAAGAATTTTGAAATTCTTTAACGGATGCCCATATGAGCTTTCTATAATCCGTCTCATCATGATCGATCCCGGGTGTCCCAATCGATCATGCCAAAGTACGAAAGTATTGGAATCAGTAACCTTTTGGTTTACTGTTGAATGTGCCTCAATTGCACTAATTCTTGTCCAATACAGGCCACAAGATAAAGATGGGAATTTCTCAATAACCCTCTTTTGGCCGGAGACATTCTTTGTAATGATGAGATATTCAAGATTATCTTCATCTATTGTCTCAATATGATGCCATTCCGGCGTATATCTTTAAAACTCAACAAGTTTCTCTTAGACTTGGAGGAGAACATTGCATTCTCTATGATAAACATCGTGCCTTTGGGCAGAGTTACAGTTGCTCTTCCGGAGCCTTCAATCAATTTACTACTACCAGAGATTGTCGTAACATTTGCCTTACACATATTTAGTTGAGAGAAATATTCCTTTTCTTTGAGTAACGTATGTGTAGTACATGAATCAACTAAACAAATATTTTTACAGCTGGACGTTGATCCAAGCTTGCTTTGTGAGATATCCATATTTGCTTTCCCATAGTTTGACATACAAAAGAAATACACAAACATAAGAATAAACAAATTCAATTCATTTGTTTCACATTTAAACAATATTTTCAAAATCTGCTGAGGTCAGTTGACTAACTAAATCAGATAGTCGATTATATGTTTTCCATAATCGATTACTTTGCAGTTTGAAAATTTCAGTTTAAGCATTTTCTTAAAACAATCGATTGTTAAACATACACAATCGATTGTGTCTTAATATAATCGATTGCTAAACATACATAATCGATTATTTGCTATTTTGAAAAACTTCAGATCACACTGTCTTAAGACAATCGATTGTTAAACATACACAATCGATTGTTGAACATTCACAATCGATTGTTAAACATACACAATCGATTATTTGCTATTTTGAAAAACTTCAAATCACACTGTCTTAAGACAATCGATTGTTAAACATACACAATCGATTATTTGCTATTTTGAAAATCTTCAGATCACACTGTCTTAAGACAATCGATTGTTTTGCAGTTTTAATGCGAAATATTAGATAATCGACCAACTGTTAGGTTATTCGATTACCTCTACTGGAAAATAAAAATATTATTGAAATCTGAGCATATTGAAACATTCTAAAGAAATAATACTAACATTATATCATAAACTAACTAATACGAGCTGATACTAATGACTATTAGTTTATTCACTAACTAATACAAATAAAATCAAACAATTCCATCTTCTTTCATCACAGATCCATCACCGATTAGGTGGTCTATTTTCCCATCGGGTTGCTCAAAGAAATCTGCCACATCCAAGTGGGTGATGTCAAAATTATCGTCAGAGACAAAATTTGTTTCAGGGCCTTTACTCTTTCGAGATGCTTGATAAAGGCCAACCAAATGTCTTGGTATACGGCAAGCTTTTGACCAGTGCCCTTTTCCACCGCAACGATAACATATAGTTTCTGAACTATTTGCCTTAGGATCCTCATAATCCCGTTTCTGCTTTTGGCGGTTATCTCTCCTCGGGGATTGACGGACATCATGGAGATTTCTTCCTTGTCTACGTCCACGGCTATGGCCCCGATTACGACCACGACCATGATTAGATCCATGGCCCTTTTCATGATTGGCATAATGAGAATACACCTTATCTGCTTCAGGCAATGGTGTAGACCCGGTGGGTCGATTTTCGTGATTTCTCATGAGCAGGTCATTGTTTCGCTCAGCCACAAGTAGGAGAGAAATCAGTTCAGAGTACTTTTTGAAGCCTTTCTCTCTGTACTGTTGTTGCAGTACCATATTGGAGGCATGAAACGTTGTAAACGTTTTCTCAAGCATATCATAATCAAAGATATTATCTCCGCATAGCTTCAACTTAGAAGTAATTCTGAACATCGCAGAATTATATTCAGAAACAGACTTAAAGTCTTGGAGCCTCAGATGAGCCCAATCATATCGTGCCTGTGGCAGAGTGACCAACTTCAAGTTGTCATATCTCTCCTTTAAGCCATTCCACAAGATGAGTGGATCTTTAACTGTGAGATATTCAATCTTCAAACCTTCATCAAGGTGATGGCGCAAGAAAATCAAGGCCTTAGCACAGTCTTGGGTGGATGCTTTATCTCTATCTTTAATGGCGTCTCCAAGACCGATAGCATCTAAGTGGATTTCAGCATCCAACACCCATGTCATATAGTTCTTGCCCGAAATTTCAAGGGCAACGAACTTTCTTTTCGTAATGTCAGACATAATCGAAAATCAAATTAGGAAGAGAGAAATACCTTAGTTTTTCTCGAGAATCGATTCTTGAGACGGTAGAGTCTCGTGCTGATAACGTGTTATGAAATAATATAAGAACAAGAACAATATAGAGAGAAGTAGAGAGAGGAGTATTCTTATTGATACTTTGGGATGATTTACAATGGGGTAAGACCCCTCTATTTATAGGCATAGAAAAGACTTAGCCTCAAAGTAAAACTCTTCTATAAGATAGACATTCACTCTAACTAGAGTTCTATTTATAACAAGCATCACTTTGTTATAGTAGTAAAGTCACAGAAGTCTACAGCTCTTGCAAGCTCAATTTCGTGTTCAAATTCAATTGTGACATTAGACTGATACCACTGACACTGGCGTTGCCACACTCACATCGTTAAAAAATTATGTTGCATATATAGTTTAAATACTATTTTATATGGGTATATATTACGTTTTAAACACCCTTAAAGTTTGAACACAATTACGTATTGCATACCACAAAGTCATATGCATAACTAGTGAAAAATATCAATAACTGAAATCGAAATTGAAGGATTGCATATAGGTGTTCGTAACACGCAGCGGAAGACAATAACAATCCTGGGTAGATTTTTTTATGTTTAAAATTTATTTATGCGTCAAAGATCGGGTCTAAGACGTATCTGGTGAAGAGAGTTTCTTTTTCAGAATTTCTTCGATAGTGCAAAGACTCTATGCGTATCCACACCGAGACCGATTCTTGCTATCAACTCTTTGATCAATGAAACCTGCGAACAAATTGAACGAAGAATATTGTGTTGAAATTTTTCTCAAAAATCTCAACTTAAATTAGAAGAACAAGAAAAACTTTTTTTGTAATTGTATTTTCTCTCTTAGCTTTGTATTGCATTCTCACTTTCATAAAGTGAGTTTTCTTCTCAAGAATAATTATAAAAAGAACCAAAAAAGAACCATGCAAATTTTTTCCATTACCTACAAACCATTTTCCTATTTAGTTGAGGTAATAATTTTTCTAGGATAAAAGTTTATTCTAAAAATAAACTTATGGAAAAAGTTTGTATCCAATTTCTCTTCAGGTGAAGTGCCGAAATTTTCCTAAACTTTATTCCAAGAATTGGATTCACACTTTTGCAAATTTTCCTTCTTTTTTTTTATTGACGTGAGAATGTCCAAATATTTATGGACTTTTTTTTTCTTTTATGTCCAATTCTAATTTGGACTCAATTAATACAAACTTTTATATTAATATATATAATATTTTTCTATTGAAAATATTAATCGCATTCCAAATAGGATAAAACTTCAATTAATAATCCAATTCAAAATTAGATTTATTAACAAGCTTTTATTAATATTACATTTTATATACATCAAATATATAAAATAATATTAATTATATATATCACATATATTTCAACCAAGAGATATTATTTAATTTCTATTCCAAATAGAAACTTCAATTTATTCACAATATTAATTATAATCTTTGTGCTAGCAAAGAATATAATAATATTTCATTTGGACTAATAACTGAATGTATTTGACTAATTAAGTTCTTTAATTTAATTTATCAAATAATAAGTTAATTAATCCATTAGCAAAGATCAGAACACTCGTTAGTGTGCGACCCCATAGGTTCAATACTAAACGGGTAGTAAATTGATCATATCAATATACTAATTAAGGGTGGCGCCTAGCAACACTCCTTAACAACCGGATAGCATGAAGTATACAATTTACTCTCAAGAACCAGTAGAAGAATAATGTAGTAATTCCTTCTGTCCTTATAGCTCTGGATCACCCTAGGATATGGTTCAACTGTCAAATCCTAATAGGCGATCAACTATGTGTTCACGTCAAATATAATCGACCATTGAATGACCCAAGAAACTCATTTATTCTTTCATTCAATTGCACTGGGCAAGGTCTTAGTTTGGTCGTTTATAATTCATTACAACATGGAGCTTAAACTCATTACCAAGAGTTGACAGATTCCGTCTTGATCAATCACTAATTCTACAAGTATTTAATAGTACCCAATCCTTTCAACTATCTCCCTAGGGCCATAGGTGTCTAGTATCAAAGCACAATAAATAACTTATCAATTACTATGACGATCTCAAGTCAAAGGAAATGGTTACATCACATTCTTCAAGAAAATATCCTATTGACAGTTTATGGTAATTTTAACCATTAGGAATTATCCAATGAGTCGGTTCAATGATCATATCTCTATATGCATCATCTATCTATGTGATTTAGTTAATGAGATCAACTAAACTTTATCCAATAAAGACGATCACATAGATATTGATCTAACCGGATTACTAATGTCCAAATTAATAATCCTACGATCGAAAACAGATTTAGATTAAATTGTAAAAGACTTTGCTCTCATTATCATGATCTCTATCACGATGACAAATCTCAAAATTTAATCAAGGACCTTATCAAATTAATCAAATAATTAATAATAATGATAAAAGAATATCGAATGCCATATGTTTTATATCAAGTGTCATTCACAAAAATACGCTCAAGTTATCAAATATGATATTGGATCTAGGGCATATCTACTATATCCCTAACAATCTCCCACTTGCACTAGAGCCAATCGTTCTTGTACTTCATCCCCAATTTCCACTTGTGCTTGTCAAACTCCTTTGTGCCAAGCGCTTTAGTGAATTGGTCTGCATCATTTTCCTTTCCATCAACCTTTTGAATCTCGACGTCTCCACATTCAATGATCTCTCTTATCAAGTGATACCTTCGCAGAACGTGTTTGGACTTTTGGTGTGATCTTGGTTCTTTTGCTTGAGCAATGGCTCCAGTATTGTCACACAACAATGGAACCACACCTTCCATTGAAGGAACCACACTAAGTTCAATTAAGAACCTTTTCATCCATACAGCTTCCTTAGCAGCTTCACTAGCTGCTATATATTCTGTTTCAGTCACTGAATTAGCTACTGTAGCTTGTTAGGAACTTTTCCAACTCACTGCACCACCATTTAATGTGAATACATAACCAGAAATAGATTTGCTATCATCCCTATCTGAAGAGAAACTTACATCAGTATAACCTTCAAGTTTCAACTCAGAATCCTTATAGATGAGGAATTGGTCTTTAGTCCTTCTTAAGTACTTAAGAATGGTCTTCACCACCTTCCAATGTTCCTCACCAGGATTTGCCTGATATCGGCTAGTCACTCCAAGTGCATAAGCCACATCAGGACGTGTACATGTCATGGTATACATGATAGCTCCCACTGCACTAGCGTATGGGATCCTACTCATGCGTTCTTTCTCTTCAGCTGTTTTAGGACAATCCTCTCTACTGAGAGAAATTCCAGTGCCTATCGGTATATAGACTCTTTGGAATTATCCATGTTATACCTCTTTGAGATAATATCAATGTACGAAGACTGGGAAAGTTCAAGCAGCTTCCTGGATCTATCTCTATAGATCTTTATTCATAATATATAAGCTGCTTCTCCCAAGTCTTTCATGGAAAATAGTTCAGATAGCCAAATTTTGGTATTTTGCAATGCCGGTACGTCATTCCCTATGAGCAATATATCATCAACATAAAACACTAAAAATATAATTGTGATCCCACTAACCTTTTTGTACACACAAGGTTCTTCTTCGCATCTAACAAAATTGAACTTTCCAATTGTTTTGTTAAATAGAATATTCCAACTTTGAGAAGCTTGCTTTAATCCATAAATAGATCTTTGTAGCTTACAAATTCTATTATGATCAGATGAAGATGTGAAACCTTCAGGTTGTGTCATGTACACATCCTCTTCTAGCTCACCATTAAGGAAAGCTGTTTTCACATCTATTTGCCATATTTCATAATCATAGTATGCTGCTATAACAAGCAAAATCCGAATAGATTTGAGCATTGTCACAGGAGAGAAAGTCTCGTCATAGTCGACTCCTTCTTTCTGACGATATCCCTTGCCAACAAGACGTGCTTTGTAGGTCTCCACCTTTTCGTCTGCTCCAATCTTTTTCTTAAAAACCCATTTACAACCTATAGGTTTTATATCCTTTGAAGGTTCAACTAAAGTCCATACTTTATTTTCCTTCATGGATTCCATTTCGGATTCCATGGCCTTTTGCCACTTCTCATAATCAGAACTTTGTATAGCCTCTTCATAGGCCTTAAGGTCATCATCATTATGATCAACCTCATTTGATAAATCATCTTGTACCAATAAATTTAATCTAGTTGGTACATGACGTTCTCGTGTAGACCTTCGAAGAGGTACTTGTACAACCTGTTCACCTTGTGTTGGATTTCGTTGTTGCTCAATTTGGTTTGGAACTGGTTCATTAACCTGTTCTTGAACTTTATTTAGTTCTTGAACTTCAACCGTTGAAGATGGCAATTTCCTTGGCAACTTCGAAACATCCAATAAAGGTTCTTCAACTTGGTCTCATGATATTTATATTATGTTGATTCATTAGTTTCTTGATCTTCATCAAGTTCTATTTCTTCATTATAATTTCCTTCCAAAAGAAATTCCCTTTCCAAAAAGTTTGCTCCTCTAGCCAAAAACACTTTATGGTCAGAAGGGTGATAGAAATAATATCCCCTTGTTTCCTTGGGATACCCAATGAACCTACACTTATCAGATCTTGAGTCAAGTTTATCAGACTGTAGTCTCTTAACATAAGCTGGACAACCCCAAACTTTAATAAGTTTAAGGTTAGGCTTACATCCTTTCCATATCTCATATGGTATTTTAGAGACTGACTTAGTGGGAACTTCATTGAGTAAGTATGTTGCTGCTTCCAAAGCATATCCCCATAAAATTTATTGGAAGATCAGTGAACCCCATCATAGATCTCACCATATCTAATAATGTTTTATTCTCCTTTCAGACACACCATTGTGTTGTGGTGTTCCTGGAGGTGTCCACTGTGAGAGAGTCTCATACTCTTTGAGATATCTAGTAAAATCTTCACTAAGATATTCTCCATCTCTATCAGGCCTAAGTACTTTTATACTTTTACCAATCTGCTCCATAACTTCACTACGGAATCTTTTGAACATTTCAAAAGATTCAGACTTGTGTTTCATAAGATATACAAATCCATATTTTGACATATCATCAGTGAAGGTAATGAAGTAAGAATATCCACCTCTAGCTTGAATTTTCATAGGCCCACAAACATCTGTATGAATTAGTCCCTATAATTCGGAAGCTCTTTCTCCACTTCCAGTAAATGGAGATTTGGTCATTTTTCCTTTGAGACAAAATTCACAAGTTGGATATGATTCAAAATCATACTCGTTAAGGTACCCTTCCTTGTACAACTTGTTGATTCTTTTCTCTCCAATATGAAGCCTACAATGCCAAAGGTATGTTTGATTTACATGATCATCTCTTTTCCTCTTAAGACTTGAAACATGCATAATCGAATTAGCATTCGCACTAGGTAAGACATAAACATCATATTGGAGATAGCCATTCACATATAAATTATCACTATAATAAATAGAGCAAATACCATTGCCTACATTAATGTGAAAACCACGTTTGTCTAAGATAGAAGCTGAATTATGTTCGAAACAAATTTAGGAACGTAATAACAATCATCCAACATAAGTACTTTCCCTGTAGGCATTATTAAAGAAATTGATCCTACAGTTATGGCCGCAACTTTTGCACCATTTCCAACTTGTAGACTAATTTCTCCTTTCTTTAGCCTCCTTCTTATCTTGAACCCTTGCAACATATTGCAGATGTTATAACCACTGCCAGTATCTAATACCCACAGTGAAGAATTAGTATTAGCTAAGGAAACCTTGAAAATATTTTTCATTAATGTCTCGCCTTGTTTCTTGTCCTTTAGAGTTGCAAGATACTCATTGCAGTTTTTCTTCCAATTATTTATGATAAACCTTGTTCCCTTGAACATCATTCTCTGGAGGGATTATCTTTGCAGGCTTATCGATCGCATCCATAAGCTTTTCATGCATGAGAACAATTCTCAAATTTCTATACCAGTCATCAAAGTTTGGTCCTACCAATTTGTTGGTCTCAAGTATTTCACACAGTGATATAACAGACATATTGAGAAATCTAAAATATAGAAAAGAAAAAGCATTAATATAAAAACATATTTGCATATATTAGAAAGACATGGACTTTTATCTAAATGATATTTCCACTAATTATTTTAAACTATTTACCCTCATTATAGTTTACGAAATCTTTATTTCTTTTAGTGGAGTAAAGGAATCCTTTAACAATATGTATGAGCCCCTTGGTAATCAAGTCATTTCTCACTTATGTTTTAAAGGTAGGTACTCTTACCAATTGTATCCCCATACAATTTCCTTAAATGGCTCTATGTCAAATAGTCCCCTGGTAGTCAGGTCGATCCTATTGGCATAGTTGAGTTCAACCATCATGATAGCAAAGAACTTATTAAATTTTATACTCCCCCTGGCAGTTCAGGCGTTTAGTGTAAAATTGAATAATTCTTTCAATCCATACATCTAATGCAATAAATAATTTTAACATATTCTCGAACTATAAGTCTCCTGGTAGTCAGGCCGCTCCTTATAAACAAGAAGTAAGTAAAATTAATTACCTTGATGGATAGCTCTATAATAAAATATCTTATATTTTATTATTAAAGAACTCAAATTTTTAATAAGAGGGAATTGTCACAAAAACTATTTTTAATAACACGAAGATCGAATCTTTTATAGCATGTGAATTTAGTTCAATTGTCTACATGCTTAGCCCTAAATTAATTTACATCACATGTAATAAATAATTCAAAATTATATAATGAGCAAACACATGGCATAAAATAAAATTCAACATCCTCTAACATATTTATCTTATTTATCACATAAAAAAGAATTCATGCTAGAATATTATTATTAATTAACATCTCATGAACTAATAACAATTAAATTAATTATGAATCATTTAACCTATTATCGATTCCCATTGTATCTAATACAAAATTTCAAATTCAAGTTTTGAACGATCTCAATAGTTATATGAATGCATATTTTATCCATAATAAAATAATATCAACATTCAAACGATTTGACTATTGCGCAAGGCACATCTATTATGGTTTGAACTCTTCAAATAAAATATTAAAATATTTCGTAAATAAATTTTGGACACAATAAACCACGGCTCTGATACCACTAAAGGATTGCAGATAGGTGTTTGTAACACGCAGCGGAAGACAATAACAATCCTGGGTAGATTTTTTTATGTTTAAAATTTATTTATGTGTCAAAGATCGGGTCTAAGACGTACCTGGTGAAGAGAGTTTCTATTTCAGAATTTCTTCGATAGTGCAAAGACTCTATGCGTATCCACACCGAGACCGATTCTTGCTATCAACTCTTTGATCAATGAAACCCGCGAATAAATTGAACGAAGAATATTGTGTTGAAATTTTTCTCAAAAATCTCAACTTAAATTAGAAGAACAAGAAACACTTTTCTTGTAATTGTATTTTCTCTCTTAGCTTTGTATTGCATTCTCACTTTCATAAAGTGAGTTTTCTTCTCAAGAGTAATTATAAAAAAAAACCGAAAAAAAACCTATGCAAATTTTCTCCATTACCCTTTATATAGCATCACCTACAAACCTTTTTCCTATTTGGTTGAGGTAATAATTTTCCTAGGGTAAAAGTTTATTCCAAAAATAAACTTATGGAAAAAGTTTGTATCCAATTTCTCTTCAGGTGAAGTGCCGAAATTTTCCTAAACTTTATTCCAAGAATTGGATTAACACTTTTGCAAATTTTCCTTTTTTTTTTTTTTTTTTGACGTGAGAATGTCCAAACATTTATGGACTTTTTTTTTTCTTTTATGTCCAATTCTAATTTGGACTCAATTAATACAAACTTTTATATCAATATATATAATATTTTTCTATTGAAAATACTAATCCCATTCCAAATAGGATAAAACTTCAATTAATAATCCAATTCAAAATTAGATTTATTAACAAGCTTTTATTAATATTATATTTTATATACATCTAAAATATAAAATAATATTAATTATATATATCACATATATTTCAACCAAGAGATATTATTTAATTTCTATTCCAAATAGAAACTTCAATTTATTCACAATATTAATTATAATCTTTGTGCTAGCAAAGAATATAATAATATTTCATTTGGACTAATAACTAAATTTATTTGACTAATTAATTTCTTTAATTTATTTATCAAATAATAAGTTAATTAATCCTTTAGCAAAGATCAGAACACTCGTTAGTGTGCGACCCCATAGGTTTAATACTAAACCGGTAGTAAATTGATCATATCAATATACTAATCAAGGGTGGCGTCTAGCAATACTCCTTAACGACCGGATAGCATGA
Organism: Nicotiana benthamiana; assembly: GCA_034376525.1. Lineage (NCBI taxonomy): Eukaryota > Viridiplantae > Streptophyta > Magnoliopsida > Solanales > Solanaceae > Nicotiana > Nicotiana benthamiana. Next base: position 32,619,705 of record CM067336.1, on the reverse strand, counting down.
AGTATACAATTTACTCTCAAGAACCAGTAGAAGAATAATGTAGTAATTCCTTCTGTCCTTATAGCTTTGGATCACCCTAGGATATGGTTCAACTGTCAAATCCTAATAGGCGATCAATTATGTGTTCACGTCAAATATAATCGACCATTGAATGACCTAAGAAACTCATTTCTTCTTTCATTCAATTGCCCTGGCCAAGGTCTTAGTTTGGTCGTTTATAATTCATGACAACATGGAGCTTAAACTCATTACCAAGAGTTGACAGATTCCGTCTTGATCAATCACTAATTCTACAAGTATTTAACAGTACCCAATATCCTTTCAACTATCGCCCTAGGGCCATAGGTGTCTAGTATCAAAGCACAATAAATAACTTATCAATTACTATGACGATCTCAAGTCAAAGGAAATGGTTACATCACATTCTTCAAGAAAATATCCTATTGGCAGTTTATGATAATTCTAACCATTAGGAATTCAATGAGTCAGTTCAATGATCATATCTCTATATGCATCATCTATCTATGTGATTTAGTTAATGAGATCAACTAATCTTTATCCAATAAAGACGATCACATAAATATTGATCCAACCGGATTACTAATGTCCAAATTAATAATCCTACGATCAAGAACAGATTTAGATTAAATTGTAAAAGACTTTGCTCTCATTATCATGATCTCTATCACGATGACAAATCTCAAAATTTAATCAAGGACCTTATCAAATTAATCAAACAATTAATAATAATGATAAAAGAATATCGAATGCCATATATTTTATATCAAGTGACGTTCACAAAAATACGTTCAAGTTATCAAATATGATATTGGATCTAGGGCATATCTACTATATCCCTAACAGAAATGTGTTCCATTCTTAGTGCTTACCCAAAATACAGGGAAAATTAAAGCATCAATTAAATGTAAAAAGACATACTAGTTTATGATGAGACACCAAAGAGGAAAGGGACGTGAAAAAGGAGGATGAAGAAGTATGTGGGGGGACATTGGCATATACATCATAAGAGGGTTACTACAAAGTGATAAAGTGGAAATGTTATGGTCATTTGTGGCAGTAAGGACAAGTTAAGACACTCGACAGTTGTATTTTGATTCTGGGCAGGGAACATACTACATGTGCAATTAATCATGCAATTGAACAAATGCTTCTGCATGTGACCACTTGAGACCTGAGACAGACACATTTTCTCTGAAAAATCTTTTCTTCTGTTTGTTTTCTTTCCTCCAAAGGATTTCAAGATGTCCTGTATCTGTTATGTCCTTTTCGTCTCTCTGGTAAGGGAAGCTAGAATCAAATCAACAACAACAACAATGTCCAATGTGATCTCATAAGTTGCATTAACACGCACGCCTTATTCTTACCTTGTGTGAGTTATAAAGGCTATTCCTAATAAACTCTGGCTCCATACTATGTACGCTAAAAATACTCGAATTTGATCAGCTTAAGAGGTCAACTATCCTTTTCCGTCTTGTCATGCAAAAGTTTATCTTTTTCTCATTTGAGTAATAGGATCTGATGTTCAAACTTAATGCCATTAAGTAACCACACTTGGTTGCCCTATTTATTAGACGACCGAAAAGATGTAGAATTAAAACGTTAGAATGATCCGAAACACACACACAAATACACAGTTGATTAGCTACATGAACATATATACATACCCCAGAAACACCGACACATATCTGATGACTGATATATATATATACACACAAAACCGTAGATATGTCCAACGGCTTGATAGGGAGCAAAAATGATGAGAAATCATGCTCTGATATTAGTTTGCTAAGCCAACGGCTTGCTCGCGAAGCAACAACTTAACTACCTAGTTAACCAACTTGAATATTTCCAACAACTTAACTACCTAGTTAACCAACTGAATATTTCCAACAACTTAATTTAGCAGCTCCTTCACAGTATGAATATTTCCCTTAGCAGATGCAATATGAAGTGGGCTTAGACCATCTTGCTTCTCTTCTCCGGCGAATTCTCTCTTATGTTTAATAATCTCTCTTGCAAAATTATTATGTCCTACAATACAAGCAATCGAGGAGGCTCTAAAGGCTTGGGCTGTGAGGCGCTGTCCCCAAAATGTATTTTAAATTCTTATTATTATATAAATTATTAGTATAAAGAAAAGTGTTATAATATATTTTTTGTTATTTGATTACCATTAATAAATTATGCTAAATTTCTTCACAGATTAATTATTATTTGCTTCAGTCTTTAATTTTAATTTTATTCTTTTTATAAGGAATTAAGTTATATATATCAACAACATAATGAATTTCTTTTACAATATTTTCTCAAGAATGGGTGGAAGCACCTTTAACTAAGCGGTGTCAGGCAATACCATTTTTTTAAATTTTTTTATGAAGTATGTATATTAATACCGTAAAGAAATGAATAACTAGAAAAAAATAACATAATTTGACAAAGATTATCTCTTGGTGTGTTGGTTAATTATTTGATTTTGCTTTAAGAGGTTAAAGGTTTGAACCTCAACAATTTTTATTTTTTTATAAATATCTGAATAAGCCTTTGTGGTTAAAAATTGCTAAAGCAAATTAATCTTGGACCTTTGTTTTTAGTTTAAACTCAATAAAGCCAATAGACGAAGGCTATTTTTTATTTAGAAAATTGATAATTAGAATTATTATGCTCGTTCTTTTATATATTTCGACACCACTTATAAATATTCATGTGTATGCCTCTGCTCTCAAGCTGCATGAACACAAAAGCATTCATGTGCCGGTTTTCTTTTAGTGTAATTCGACATATTATATTAGGTTATTTATACTTTATTGTAAATATTCACTGATAAGTGCTACTTAATAGAATAAATTAACATTATCATTTAAATTGATTATAAAGAGTAAATATTTTTGACACTGTTAATACTCAAAACTTAAGCTATTACGTTATGTACGTTTATTTTTTTTTCTTGTTTGTGATGATAGCCAAATCAGAATTTGTGGGCCTCAATATCCGAGAGTCCGCCACTTTATTTTTTGTACTCTTCTTCCTTCTTCTTTTTTTTTTTTTTTTGAAATTTGATTATTTTTGTTTTAAATGATTAATTTATTGTTTAGAAAGTAAATTTTCTGGTTAGTGTAGATATTTAATATAATAAATTTAAGGGCTCTCAATATGGTTTTGTCTTAGGTCACATATCTATGCACACAATATGCAGAGGAATATTCTCTTTTGTTGCAGCTTCAAATAACCTTTTGTCCATTATTTTGAAGCATCCAATAATAAAAATACTTGTGCAATAAGTTTTAGCTTCTAAAATGATCTGTTAATTTGCTTAATGGATTAATGAATTCTGTTCAATTTGACTCGTTTTTGTTAGGAGATTTCTTCTTGAATTAATAATTGGCAATCTCAGATTCGTTGAACTAGTAAGATAAATTGCTATTATGAATGAGTCGCTCTCTTGTGAGATATATATATATATATCTTCTTCCCAATTTTTGATAGACATGAATCTATTCTTAACTCTTTTTTCTTTAACCTCACCCCGATCATGGTTAAGTTCACATACCATTCGGTTTATCTTAACCAGCTTTTTCCTAGGAATTTACAGGTTAATCCATCAAAATTGTTAAAAAATTGGAAAGATAACCATATACTAAGAGTAGTTTTTTAACAATTTACAGAATAACAAAACTATACATAATAAAACATAAAGGAAATCAAAACCTAGGGGTAATATCTTAGAACATAACATTATACATATCCAGAAAGTTTTGCAAGAAGTCTTAGTTTAAGTTTAGGAGAATTTATTTGGGACGTAGACACAGGATTTTATTCTATAGTAGACTACGCTATACACTTTATTTATATAACAGAAAATAGTAGATTTTGTGTAGATTTATTTAATAAGCAGTTATATCTTATAATTAGAATATTAGATATACATTTATCTAGCCTTTCACATTATTATCATAGACGATAATATCTTAGAACATAGTATAATTTTCTATCAATATCTATATTATATATCCATATTCTCTATTATTTTATTTTCCCTTTATTTTTCCAATATTCTCTATTATTTTATTTTCTCTTTATTTTTGGTATCAGAGCAAGAAGATTTTCTGACCACTATTTTATGAGACAACAATATATTTCTAAATATATAAGCTGTTATAATCATATAATCTATATTACTATAGAAAATATAAAAATTCATATTGAATATAAAAAGACTTTAGAACAATATCAAAATAATTTTAGTACTCCAGAACTAAGTGATTTTAATAACTTTTTACTTTTTGAATTACAAAGAATTAATTTTGAAATAGAACAAGAAAGAATTTATCTTAGATCAATTAAGAATAAAATAAAATATATTCCCTTAGGATAGCATATATGTTAAGACAACATCCAGTAACTAAAGTAATAAGGTGTAATTATTGGTGGTTAAGAAGAGATATAACAGCAAAGCAGGATTTAAAGAAAGAAATAAAAAAGACTAAAGCTTTATTAGCATCAATTTTAGACTTAGCTAAACAAGTAGAAGTATCAGAATTAAAATATAATAGCGAACCAAGTTATATAGTAAAGTGTATTATTAATCCACAAACTATATCAGCTCTACAGTGGGAGATACAATATCTAGAGGGTCAAATAGATTCTTATGATAGATTAATAAAATATCATAAAGAGAGAAAAGTTTGGATACCATTAGGATAAAATCATAGCTAATTTAAAACATCTAGAATATTTAGACTTAAAAATCTATCCAGAAAAGAAATATAGAATATTAAAAGATAATATAGTAATAAAGTGTAATTTTAGTAGTGGAGAGCATATATTACATACTGAAGATAAACAATATAATACTTTAATAGATTTAATAATAAATTTTGGAGAAAAAACTCAAGAAAATAATAAAAATATAATAAGAACATTAGAATTAGTAGAGGTTGGACATATTAAAGACTTTAGAAAAATTAGAAAAAAATTTAGACTTTATAAAATCACAACAACTAGAAATAGATAGAAAAATACAATTTTTAAATAACAAATTTAATATAGAAAAAATACCTACTAAAACCGAAATAGAAAAGTTAATTAAGACTATTACAGAAAAGCCTAAAGAATTAGAAATACAAACAACTAAATTAGTAGAAAAAATAACTGAACAAGTAGAAGTATTAAAAGGAGAGATAAGCGCACTTAAAGAAAAAATAGATACTATAAAAGAAATCGCTCTTTCATGAGTGATATCCCAATAGAATTAGATCCAATATATGAAGAAGTGTTAAAATTAACAGCAAAAATTCAACCAAATCCAGAAGGACTAAGTAATTATACTCCTCAAAGTAAAGCTGATCAAATAATACTAAAGCAGAATAATACATTAATAATATTATTATTGGAAGTTAATAGAAAACTAGATAAAATTATTAAGGAAAAAGAAATTAAGACTGAAATTCCAAAGGTAGACGATTTAATAGAACAATTAAAAAGAGTTGAAATAACACCACAAAAAGAAAAAATAAAAGTAAGAAAACCACAAAAATGGACCTTTTTCCAAGTGGGTCAAGAAGAACAAACCAAGAAAGATCAAGAATAAGTTTTTCAGAAAATCGAATAGGAAATAATATGTTAGCTAGAATTCTAACTAGAAAAAGACAAGAGGAAGATCAAAAACTAGAAGAAATAATAGATATAGATAAGGATATACAAATTTTTCAGCAAAACCAATTAAGATTATTAGATCCAAAAATATTATATAATACAGGATATTTTTCCACTAGTTCTCAATTATATAGACATTATAGAGAAGAACAATTGTCAGCTATATGAAGTAAAGTAGAAACATTAAACTTAATCAATCCAGAATCAGTAAAACAAATAAAAAATTATAAAAGAAATTTAATGCATATGGGATTAATAGTAATTGGATTAAAAGGATTAACAAGAAAGAATTTAGGGACTAAAGTATTGATAGTAGTATATGATGATAGATGGTCAGATCAGAAGAAATCTATAATAGGTTTAACAGAAGTAGATATGACAAATAACGGAGGAATATTTTATATTAGCCCAGATTTTATGATAAATCTAGCAGAATTTGGAAAAAATATAAAAATAGCAATACAGACTAAAGGGTATGAAGAAATGAATAATGGAAATAATCTATTAATATGTGTAGGTTTTATAGGAAAAATGGCAACAAATAGCAATACAAAATTTAAAATTAAGGTAGATGATGTAGTTGAAGTAATGGGAAATAAAGGTATAAAATTATTAAAACCTATTAAAATAGACCCAGAAGAATATGCAGGATTAGAATGGAATTTAGAAGATTTTTCAAAACCAAAAATATTTAAACCAGAATCTCATTTAATGTATACAAATTCTAAAGGAGAAACATCAATTAGGTTTACTGATTATAATTACTCTACTCATAAAGATATAGATGATGAAGATGAAAATAATGTTGAAGAAACTGAATGTATGAATGTTGAAATAATACATGAAGAATTTGAAGTAGACATAGCATTAGAAGAAGCAAGAAAATTAGTTAGAGAAAATAAGAATAAGACTTTCAAATGTAAAGGATGTAAACTAGGAAAATTAACCTTAAGGGATGTAGAAGAACATTTTAAGAAATGTGAATTAAGAACAGATAATTTAGGATATAGAAAAGAATATAGCAGACAAGAAAAATCAGATAAATTTGACCAAATCTTTGAAGAAAAACAAGATAGTTATGAAACAGAAACAGATTCAGTAATTAGCTTAAAAGAATTAATGGAATCAGTTAGTTCTAGCCCAAGTCCATTTCAAAGAACAACATACCAAAGTACAGTAGATACTAGTACGGGGAATGTACCTAGAAGAAGAGTATACAGGATAGACCAAGAAACAGAAATAGAAAATGTAAGACCATCAGGAAAAAGGATGCCAATAGAAGAACCTATAAGATTACAAGAAGGGGGAAGTAAAGGTAAAATATTAAATATAGCAGCCCATGATCCACAAATGTGGAACTCAGTAATAGACCTATGGAAAGGAATAGTGGTAGCAGACTTTATAAAAACTTATAATGATACAGATGCAGAAACAATGTATAAATATATGGAAACCTTTTTAGGAGAATCAACAAAAGGTTTATGGGAAGCCTATAAATCAGAATTTCCTCAAGATTTTCAAAATTTAATATCAATGGGTGCAAATCCTTATAATTTTACAAATAAAATACATAGTTTGATTACAGGGGAAGATCCAAATAGTGGATTAGTAGTGTTACAAAAGAATGCTTTAATAAAATTAGAACAATTAAGTATAAGTAGTTGGTTCCATATAAAGAAGTTTTTAAATGATTATTTTTATTATTGTACTATTAGTGGAAATGCTTTTGATCAAGAATTAGGTAAAAAATTATTCAACAAATTACCAGGAGTATTAGGAAGAGAAATAGAAGAACGATGGTATAAAAGAGAAGGCGTAATACAAAACCCAAATACAAAATGGTCTATAGGGCATAAAGTACAACATATTATGGAAATACTACAAGAAAAATGTACAAACTTACAAATACAAAAACAACTAAAACAGAACAATATGAGTTTCTGTAAATCAACTGTATATACAACTCAAAGTTATGATAAAAATGAATACAAAAAGAAGAAATACAAAAGATATAAACCTCAATACAATAAAGAATACAATAGAAAAAATTATTATCTTAGAAAGTCATCAGCTAGAAAGCCCTATTTAAATAGAAATAAACATGTTAGAAAATATAGAACAGATAGAAATTATAAAAATAAACTAGAATGTTTTACTTGTGGTAGTGTAGAACATTTAGCCAACACCTGTCCAAAAAGAATTAATAATAAAACAAGAAATTCACAGTTAATAGAAGATTTTCAAGAAACTTTAATAAATGTAGACGAATATATGTCAGATAACGAGAATATATATTCTATAGTAAGTGTAGGTATAGACGAAACTCAAATAGAAACATCAGAATCAGAAGAAGAAGAATTAATAAATGAAATAGGATTAGAGAAATTAGACTTAGAAGAAAATAATTTTGTAAATATATCAGAAGAATGTACTCATGAATTTGAAATTAATAAAGGATTAGATAGCAATCAGTGTTTTAAGTGTAAATGGTATCCTAGTAGAAATAAAAGGGCTAAATGTAAATTATGCTATTTAGAAGGATGTATTTTATGTGTACAAAAAGATTTTGAAATAAAAATAAATAAAGAAGAAATTTATCAAGAGACAACTAATTCTGTTATAAATTTAAGAATAATTACATTAGAAAATAGAATAAATGAATTAGAAAAAAGAATACAAAAAATAGAAAAAGGGAAAGAAAAATTAGAAGATATAAGAAATGAAGAAGAAAGAGAATTGATGAGTATAGAAAATTATGATACACTAATATGTAACGAAGATAAAAAATTATCTACGATAAAAATTTTAGCAAGAATTAAAATAGAAGATTATGAAATAGAAACATTAGCTCTAGTAGACTCAGGATGCACGAGATGTATAATAAATAAAAGGATAGTTCCACCTAATTTAATAAAAACATTAGATAAGCCAGTAGCAGCCATGCAAATGGATGGAACTCATAATATTTATAAACATTATATAGATAAATCACAGATTAGTTTTGTAAATACATGTTTAGATTTTTACAAACCTAGTTATAAGGTAGATAAAATTTGGGTAAGAGACTTAAATATAAATGTTGATTTTGTGTTAGGTTTAAGTTTTATGTTACATAATAATGGTAGTTGTTTACTTAGTAGAGATGGAGTAATATTCTTTAAAAATATTACACAAACACCAGTACAAACAATAGAAGCCGCAACTAGGATAAGGACAAGATTAAATGAAAATCAGATAGACTTGCAAGAAAATAAGAAAGAATGTTGTAAAGAATGTAAAGATAATAAAACATGTTGTAGGACTAAAGAAGAAACAAAAAATCTAATATTAGAAGAAAATGAAGATAAAGATATAATAGAAAAAGATTATACACTAATAGATATTGAAACAGAATTATACAATTTTAAAACAGGATTACAAAGAATAGGAATAATAAAGAACGAAAAAGATCTAGATAATATATTTAGATGAGATAGAAATAATAGGAGAAAAACCATTAAAACACTGGGAGAATAATAAAGTAATGTGTAAATTAGATATAATAAACCCAGAATATATAATTAAAACGGCTTCGATAGAAGCTACAAATGAAGACCTTAATGACTTTAAAACTCAAATTAAAGAACTTATGGATTTAGGTGTAATAAGGAGATCTATTTCTAAACATAGATCAGCAGCTTTTATGGTTAGAAATCACAGTGAAATGATAAGAGGAAAAGCGAGAATGGTAATAAATTATAAGAGACTTAATGATAACACTAGAACAGATGGATATAAACTACCTGATAAAACAGAATTGATAAATAGAATACAAGGTAAAAAGATATTTAGTAAATTTGATTGTAAATCAGGATATTGGCAAGTAAAAATGCATGAAGATAGTATAGAATGGACAGCATTTACTTGTCCAGAAGGGCATTTCGAATGGTTAGTCATGCCGTTTGGATTAAAAACAGCTCCACCAATTTTTCAGAGAAAAATGGATAATATATTTGGAGAATATAAAAGATTTGTCTTAGTATATGTAGATGATATATTAGTATTTAGTAAAGATATTAAAGAACATTTAGGACATTTACAAACAGTATTTAGATTATTTGTAGATAATGAAATAATTATTAGTAAAAAGAAAATGGAATTATGTAAAAGTTATATAAACTTTTTAGGAGTAGTTTTAGGAGAAGAGAAAATTAAGTTACAACCGCATATAGCTAAAAAAGCTTTAGAAATGCCAGACAAACTAGACAATATTAAAGAATTACAAAAGTTTCTAGGAATAGTAAATTATGCAAGAAATTTTATAAAAGACTTAGGAAAAATAGCAGGACCTTTATATGCTAAGACAGGATCTACGGGACAAAAACATTTTAATACAGAAGATATTAAATTAGTACAAAAGATTAAAGAAAAAATAAAGAATATTCCTGATTTAACTATGCCATTAGAAACTGATTATTTAATTATAGAAACAGATGGAAGTTTTGAAGGATGGGGAGCAGTTTTAAAAGCAAAATCGAATAAATATAGTGATAAAAATACAGAAAAAATATGTGCATACCAAAGTGGAAAATATAAAGAAAAAGGAAATATGAGTAGTATAGATGCAGAAATCCTAGCTGTAATATACGGATTAAATAGTTTCAGATTATACATATTAAACAAACAAGAAGTAACAATTAGAACTGATTGTGAAGCCATTGTTAAGTTCCACCAAAAGATAAATTCAAAAAATAGTAGTAGAAGAAGATGGTTGAATTTTATTGATACAATATCAATATATAATTTAGTCTTTGAACATATTAAAGGAAAAGATAATAATTTAGCAGACACTTTAAGTAGGTTAAAAATTATTGTTAATTAACAAAAATATCTTATATGTACAGAATGAGTAGACCAACAGTTTCAAAGACTGAAGACAAGGGAAAAGGCGTTCAAGCCTCACCCTCAGACAGATACTCTCAGACAGTATTAGGTAATCTTCATTTTAAGCCACAGACTATCACAGAACAAAATAATTTAGAAAGAATAAATTTTGGAAAGCATAATTTAATATTTTTCCCACCATCAAATATTTCATTTAGAGTTTTACCAGAATGTGTTATAGATAGACCCCAAAGATGCTTAATTGATAATTTATGGATAGCATATAATAAGAAAGACACTAAATATGTTATAGCTGCTCTTAACGCTTTAGGGCAATATTTTACAGACAAAAATCAAGAGAAGAAGTTTAAATACTATGTAGTTATACACGGTAAGACAAATGGTATTTTTCAAACATGGATAGAAGTATTAGACTCTATTAAAGACATACAAAAACCACTTTTTAAAGGTTTTAATGATTTCACTGAAGCTCTAGACTATGCAAGAGGAATACTAGGACCAAATTATTATATCTCTCCAGCACTCAGACAAAATCCAGAAAAAATCCAATACAAAATCCAAAAAGACACAGACAAAATAATATTTTGTGACTACTGCTCGTCCATGACCGAAGCTTTCAGAAGATTGAACCAAAAGAATGAAAGCTTGGAGAAAGAAAAAGTTAGACTTATGGAGCATGTAAAAGTTTTAGAACAAAAGATGCAGATGTTAGCACAATCTCAGACTCAAGTTGTTTTGCAACAAGATACGAGTTTTCCATCTCAAGAAAAAATGGATGAGAAGGGTGTGCGTTCCCCAATGAATGCAGAAAAATCCACTGTATCGGATGAAGATACAGCTAGTCCGGTTCAAACGGTGACCGGTAAAGACAAATCAAATCCGTTTATGGCTGTCACTTTGCCAAAAAGTGAAGACGAAGGAAATCAAAACCTAGGGGTAATATCTTAGAACATAACATTATACATATCCAGAAAGTTTTGCAAGAAGTCTTAGTTTAAGTTTAGGAGAATTTATTTGGGACGTAGACACAGGATTTTATTCTATAGTAGACTACGCTATACACTTTATTTATATAACAGAAAATAGTAGATTTTGTGTAGATTTATTTAATAAGCAGTTATATCTTATAATTAGAATATTAGATATACATTTATCTAGCCTTTCACATTATTATTATAGACGATAATATCTTAGAACATAGTATAATTTTCTATCAATATCTATATTATATATCCATATTCTCTATTATTTTATTTTCCCTTTATTTTTCCAATATTCTCTATTATTTTATTTTCTCTTTATTTTTGGTATCAGAGCAAGAAGATTTTCTGACCACTATTTTATGAGACAACAATATATTTCTAAATATATAAGCTGTTATAATCATATAATCTATATTACTATAGAAAATATAAAAATTCATATTGAATATAAAAAGACTTTAGAACAATATCAAAATAATTTTAGTACTCCAGAACTAAGTGATTTTAACAACTTTTTACTTTTTGAATTACAAAGAATTAATTTTGAAATAGAACAAGAAAGAATTTATCTTAGATCAATTAAGAATAAAATAAAATATATTCCCTTAGGATAGCATATATGTTAAGACAACATCCAGTAACTAAAGTAATAAGGTGTAATTATTGGTGGTTAAGAAGAGATATAACAGCAAAGCAGGATTTAAAGAAAGAAATAAAAAAGACTAAAGCTTTATTAGCATCAATTTTAGACTTAGCTAAACAAGTAGAAGTATCAGAATTAAAATATAATAGCGAACCAAGTTATATAGTAAAGTGTATTATTAATCCACAAACTATATCAGCTCTACAGTGGGAGATACAATATCTAGAGGGTCAAATAGATTCTTGCTCTGATACCAAAAATAAAGAGAAAATAAAATAATAGAGAATATTGGAAAAATAAAGGGAAAATAAAATAATAGAGAATATGGATATATAATATAGATATTGATAGAAAATTATACTATGTTCTAAGATATTATCGTCTATAATAATAATGTGAAAGGCTAGATAAATGTATATCTAATATTCTAATTATAAGATATAACTGCTTATTAAATAAATCTACACAAAATCTACTATTTTCTGTTATATAAATAAAGTGTATAGCGTAGTCTACTATAGAATAAAATCCTGTGTCTACGTCCCAAATAAATTCTCCTAAACTTAAACTAAGACTTCTTGCAAAACTTTCTGGATATGTATAATTATTAAGATTATCAGACATTAACAGCGTAGTAGAATTATTTTAAAACCTTATGTTGTAAAAATCCTACTCGGTACTCTCCCTCTCTTATATGTAAACTTATAATGTTACAGTGTATCCATAATTATGTAATAAGATTACCCCTTTATACTTTTTTTTTTTAACTCTGTTCATCTCTTCTTCCCAATTTTTGATAGACATGAATCTGTTCTTAACTCTTTTCTCTTTAACCTCACCCCGGTCATGGTTAAGTTCATATACCACTCGGTTTATCTTAACCAGCTTTTTCCTAGGAATTTACAGGTTAATCCATCAAAATTGTTAAGAAATTGGAAAGATAACCATATACTAAGAGTAGTTTTTTAACAATTTACAGAATAACAAAACTATACATAATAAAACATAAAGGAAATCAAAACCTAGGGGTAATATCTTAGAACATAACATAGATAAACATAGTAACTTACATGTTTACAAGAGATGGGATTTCCCTTTCGGAAAACCCGAAAAGATTTGACTGAACTTCTGAATTGAAAAACGATCAACTCCTAAGCATACAAACTTTATTTATTTTACAAGCTTAGAAGAATAAGTACTAGGGTATTCATAAAGGGGATATTTTACAAGGTGGTTTTAGAAATGGTTTCTGGGATGGAAAGTTGGCTTAAGATTTTCAGAGGATTTCTTGCTTTGTGTTTTTTCTCGATGATCTTTCTTCTCATATGGTCTGCCTTTTATAGCTGAATTTCTGAGCGGATCTGAAATGCGGACTTCAAAATTTTTTGAAATCTTTGTCTTCTAGCCTTGTAGGGTACTTCATTGGGCCCCATCTTCACATGGCTGGTGCAGAGATTCCATTTTATGTCGTCCACGTTTTTATTACTTGTCTTTATATCACGTCTGGCCCCACTTATTGTCTCCTCCATTATTGTTCTTCATTATTGTTCTTCTTCCGTTACATATGGCCCCACTTATTGTATCTTCCATTATTGTTCTTCTGTCTCCTTCTTGATTCAATATTTCCGAATTATTTTTATGTGTATAAATTATGGAGTGCTATTGAATCAAAACTCATTCCTGAATCATAATCTTCGTATGGATCTTGAGCATCTTGATAATTATTATTGTCTTCATTATCATCTCTTCCTGAGTTTTGAGACCTTACTGGACTAGATCTTGATCTCTCTGGACTGGGACTAGGACTAGGATTTTTAATCATATGTTTGTCTTGTTTTTCATTTTGCTGGAAGAAATTTTCTAATGTCTGTTTAATTACATCTTCTATTTTTTCATTTTTTTTTTTAACACTTATACTCTTTTTCTTTAATATGTCTCCATGTGTTAATGTTCTGGGCAGTCTTCTTCTTGATGATGATCCTTCGTCTTCACTTTTTGGCAAAGTGACAGCCATAAACGGATTTGATTTGTCTTTACCGGTCACCGTTTGAACCGGACTAGCTGTATCTTCATCCGATACAGTGGATTTTTCTGCATTCATTGGGGAACGCACACCCTTCTCATCCATTTTTTTTTGAGATGGAAAACTCGTATCTTGTTGCAAAACAACTTGAGTCTGAGATTGTGCTAACATCTGCATCTTTTGTTCTAAAACTTTTACATGCTCCATAAGTCTAACTTTTTCTTTCTCCAAGCTTTCATTCTTTTGGTTCAATCTTCTGAAAGCTTCGGTCATGGACGAGCAGTGGTCACAAAATATTATTTTGTCTGTGTCTTTTTGGATTTTGTATTGGATTTTTTCTGGATTTTGTCTGAGTGCTGGAGAGATATAATAATTTGGTCCTAGTATTCCTCTTGCATAGTCTAGAGCTTCAGTGAAATCATTAAAACCTTTAAAAAGTGGTTTTTGTATGTCTTTAATAGAGTCTAATACTTCTATCCATGTTTGAAAAATACCATTTGTCTTACCGTGTATAACTACATAGTATTTAAACTTCTTCTCTTGATTTTTGTCTGTAAAATATTGCCCTAAAGCGTTAAGAGCAGCTATAACATATTTAGTGTCTTTCTTATTATATGCTATCCATAAATTATCAATTAAGCATCTTTGGGGTCTATCTATAACACATTCTGGTAAAACTCTAAATGAAATATTTGATGGTGGGAAAAATATTAAATTATGCTTTCCAAAATTTATTCTTTCTAAATTATTTTGTTCTGTGATAGTCTGTGGCTTAAAATGAAGATTACCTAATACTGTCTGAGAGTATCTGTCTGAGGGTGAGGCTTGAACGCCTTTTCCCTTGTCTTCTGTCTTTGAAACTGTTGGTCTACTCATTCTGTACATATAAGATATTTTTGTTAATTAACAATAATTTTTAACCTACTTAAAGTGTCTGCTAAATTATTATCTTTTCCTTTAATATGTTCAAAGACTAAATTATATATTGATATTGTATCAATAAAATTCAACCATCTTCTTCTACTACTATTTTTTGAATTTATCTTTTGGTGGAACTTAACAATGGCTTCACAATCAGTTCTAATTGTTACTTCTTGTTTGTTTAATATGTATAATCTGAAACTATTTAATCCGTATATTACAGCTAGGATTTCTGCATCTATACTACTCATATTTCCTTTTTCTTTATATTTTCCACTTTGGTATGCACATATTTTTTCTGTATTTTTATCACTATATTTATTCGGTTTTGCTTTTAAAACTGCTCCCCATCCTTCAAAACTTCCATCTGTTTCTATAATTAAATAATCAGTTTCTAATGGCATAGTTAAATCAGGAATATTCTTTATTTTTTCTTTAATCTTTTGTACTAATTTAATATCTTCTGTATTAAAATGTTTTTGCCCCGTAGATCCTGTCTTAGCATATAAAGGTCCTGCTGTTTTTCCTAAGTCTTTTATAAAATTTCTTGCATAATTTACTATTCCTAGAAACTTTTGTAATTCTTTAATATTGTCTAGTTTGTCTGGCATTTCTAAAGCTTTTTTAGCTATATGCGGTTGTAACTTAATTTTCCCTTCTCCTAAAACTACTCCTAAAAAGTTTATATAACTTTTACATAATTCCATTTTCTTTTTACTAATAATTATTCCATTATCTACAAATAATCTAAATACTGTTTGTAAATGTCCTAAATGTTCTTTAATATCTTTACTAAATACTAATATATCATCTACATATACTAAGACAAATCTTTTATATTCTCCAAATATATTATCCATTTTTCTCTGAAAAATTGGTGGAGCTGTTTTAAATCCAAACGGCATGACTAACCATTCGAAATGCCCTTCTGGACAAGTAAATGCTGTCCATTCTATACTATCTTCATGCATTTTTACTTGCCAATATCCTGATTTACAATCAAATTTACTAAATATCTTTTTACCTTGTATTCTATTTATCAATTCTGTTTTATCAGGTAGTTTATATCCATCTGTTCTAGTGTTATCATTAAGTCTCTTATAATTTATTACCATTCTCGCTTTTCCTCTTATCATTTCACTGTGATTTCTAACCATAAAAGCTGCTGATCTATGTTTAGAAATAGATCTCCTTATTACACCTAAATCCATAAGTTCTTTAATTTGAGTTTTAAAGTCATTAAGGTCTTCATTTGTAGCTTCTATCGAAGCCGTTTTAATTATATATTCTGGGTTTATTATATCTAATTTACACATTACTTTATTATTCACCCAGTGTTTTAATGGTTTTTCTCCTATTATTTCTATCTCATCTAAAATTTTTATTATATTATCTAGATCTTTTTCGTTCTTTATTATTCCTATTCTTTGTAATCCTGTTTTAAAATTGTATAATTCTGTTTCAATATCTATTAGTGTATAATCTTTTTCTATTATATCTTTATCTTCATTTTCTTCTAATATTAGATTTTTTGTTTCTTCTTTAGTCCTACAACATGTTTTATTATCTTTACATTCTTTACAACATTCTTTCTTATTTTCTTGCAAGTCTATCTGATTTTCATTTAATCTTGTCCTTATCCTAGTTGCGGCTTCTATTGTTTGTACTGGTGTTTGTGTAATATTTTTAAAGAATATTACTCCATCTCTACTAAGTAAACAACTACCATTATTATGTAACATAAAACTTAAACCTAACACAAAATCAACATTTATATTTAAGTCTCTTACCCAAATTTTATCTACCTTATAACTAGGTTTGTAAAAATCTAAACATGTATTTACAAAACTAATCTGTGATTTATCTATATAATGTTTATAAATATTATGAGTTCCATCCATTTGCATGGCTGCTACTGGCTTATCTAATGTTTTTATTAAATTAGGTGGAACTATCCTTTTATTTATTATACATCTCGTGCATCCTGAGTCTACTAGAGCTAATGTTTCTATTTCATAATCTTCTATTTTAATTCTTGCTAAAATTTTTATCGTAGATAATTTTTTATCTTCGTTACATATTAGTGTATCATAATTTTCTATACTCATCAATTCTCTTTCTTCTTCATTTCTTATATCTTCTAATTTTTCTTTCCCTTTTTCTATTTTTTGTATTCTTTTTTCTAATTCATTTATTCTATTTTCTAATGTAATTATTCTTAAATTTATAACAGAATTAGTTGTCTCTTGATAAATTTCTTCTTTATTTATTTTTATTTCAAAATCTTTTTGTACACATAAAATACATCCTTCTAAATAGCATAATTTACATTTAGCCCTTTTATTTCTACTAGGATACCATTTACACTTAAAACACTGATTGCTATCTAATCCTTTATTAATTTCAAATTCATGAGTACATTCTTCTGATATATTTACAAAATTATTTTCTTCTAAGTCTAATTTCTCTAATCCTATTTCATTTATTAATTCTTCTTCTTCTGATTCTGATGTTTCTATTTGAGTTTCGTCTATACCTACACTTACTATAGAATATATATTCTCGTTATCTGACATATATTCGTCTACATTTATTAAAGTTTCTTGAAAATCTTCTATTAACTGTGAATTTCTTGTTTTATTATTAATTCTTTTTGGACAGGTGTTGGCTAAATGTTCTACACTACCACAAGTAAAACATTCTAGTTTATTTTTATAATTTCTATCTGTTCTATATTTTCTAACATGTTTATTTCTATTTAAATAGGGCTTTCTAGCTGATGACTTTCTAAGATAATAATTTTTTCTATTGTATTCTTTATTGTATTGAGGTTTATATCTTTTGTATTTCTTCTTTTTGTATTCATTTTTATCATAACTTTGAGTTGTATATACAGTTGATTTACAGAAACTCATATTGTTCTGTTTTAGTTGTTTTTGTATTTGTAAGTTTGTACATTTTTCTTGTAGTATTTCCATAATATGTTGTACTTTATGCCCTATAGACCATTTTGTATTTGGGTTTTGTATTACGCCTTCTCTTTTATACCATCGTTCTTCTATTTCTCTTCCTAATACTCCTGGTAATTTGTTGAATAATTTTTTACCTAATTCTTGATCAAAAGCATTTCCACTAATAGTACAATAATAAAAATAATCATTTAAAAACTTCTTTATATGGAACCAACTACTTATACTTAATTGTTCTAATTTTATTAAAGCATTCTTTTGTAACACTACTAATCCACTATTTGGATCTTCCCCTGTAATCAAACTATGTATTTTATTTGTAAAATTATAAGGATTTGCACCCATTGATATTAAATTTTGAAAATCTTGAGGAAATTCTGATTTATAGGCTTCCCATAAACCTTTTGTTGATTCTCCTAAAAAGGTTTCCATATATTTATACATTGTTTCTGCATCTGTATCATTATAAGTTTTTATAAAGTCTGCTACCACTATTCCTTTCCATAGGTCTATTACTGAGTTCCACATTTGTGGATCATGGGCTGCTATATTTAATATTTTACCTTTACTTCCCCCTTCTTGTAATCTTATAGGTTCTTCTATTGGCATCCTTTTTCCTGATGGTCTTACATTTTCTATTTCTGTTTCTTGGTCTATCCTGTATACTCTTCTTCTAGGTACATTCCCCGTACTAGTATCTACTGTACTTTGGTATGTTGTTCTTTGAAATGGACTTGGGCTAGAACTAACTGATTCCATTAATTCTTTTAAGCTAATTACTGAATCTGTTTCTGTTTCATAACTATCTTGTTTTTCTTCAAAGATTTGGTCAAATTTATCTGATTTTTCTTGTCTGCTATATTCTTTTCTATATCCTAAATTATCTGTTCTTAATTCACATTTCTTAAAATGTTCTTCTACATCCCTTAAGGTTAATTTTCCTAGTTTACATCCTTTACATTTGAAAGTCTTATTCTTATTTTCTCTAACTAATTTTCTTGCTTCTTCTAATGCTATGTCTACTTCAAATTCTTCATGTATTATTTCAACATTCATACATTCAGTTTCTTCAACATTATTTTCATCTTCATCATCTATATCTTTATGAGTAGAGTAATTATAATCAGTAAACCTAATTGATGTTTCTCCTTTAGAATTTGTATACATTAAATGAGATTCTGGTTTAAATATTTTTGGTTTTGAAAAATCTTCTAAATTCCATTCTAATCCTGCATATTCTTCTGGGTCTATTTTAATAGGTTTTAATAATTTTATACCTTTATTTCCCATTACTTCAACTACATCATCTACCTTAATTTTAAATTTTGTATTGCTATTTGTTGCCATTTTTCCTATAAAACCTACACATATTAATAGATTATTTCCATTATTCATTTCTTCATACCCTTTAGTCTGTATTGCTATTTTTATTTTTTTTCCAAATTCTGCTAGATTTATCATAAAATCTGGGCTAATATAAAATATTCCTCCGTTATTTGTCATATCTACTTCTGTTAAACCTATTATAGATTTCTTTTGATCTGACCATCTATCATCATATACTACTATCAATACTTTAGTCCCTAAATTCTTTCTTGTTAATCCTTTTAATCCAATTACTATTAATCCCATATGCATTAAATTTCTTTTATAATTTTTTATTTGTTTTACTGATTCTGGATTGATTAAGTTTAATGTTTCTACTTTACTTCATATAGCTGACAATTGTTCTTCTCTATAATGTCTATATAATTGAGAACTAGTGGAAAAATATCCTGTATTATATAATATTTTTGGATCTAATAATCTTAATTGGTTTTGCTGAAAAATTTGTATATCCTTATCTATATCTATTATTTCTTCTAGTTTTTGATCTTCCTCTTGTCTTTTTCTAGTTAGAATTCTAGCTAACATATTATTTCCTATTCGATTTTCTGAAAAACTTATTCTTGATCTTTCTTGGTTTGTTCTTCTTGACCCACTTGGAAAAAGGTCCATTTTTGTGGTTTTCTTACTTTTATTTTTTCTTTTTGTGGTGTTATTTCAACTCTTTTTAATTGTTCTATTAAATCGTCTACCTTTGGAATTTCAGTCTTAATTTCTTTTTCCTTAATAATTTTATCTAGTTTTCTATTAACTTCCAATAATAATATTATTAATGTATTATTCTGCTTTAGTATTATTTGATCAGCTTTACTTTGAGGAGTATAATTACTTAGTCCTTCTGGATTTGGTTGAATTTTTGCTGTTAATTTTAACACTTCTTCATATATTGGATCTAATTCTATTGGGATATCACTCATGAAAGAGCGATTTCTTTTATAGTATCTATTTTTTCTTTAAGTGCGCTTATCTCTCCTTTTAATACTTCTACTTGTTCAGTTATTTTTTCTACTAATTTAGTTGTTTGTATTTCTAATTCTTTAGGCTTTTCTGTAATAGTCTTAATTAACTTTTCTATTTCGGTTTTAGTAGGTATTTTTTCTATATTAAATTTATTATTTAAAAATTGTATTTTTCTATCTATTTCTAGTTGTTGTGATTTTATAAAGTCTAAATTTTTTTCTAATTTTTCTAAAGTCTTTCTTTGTTTAATATGTCCAACCTCTACTAATTCTAATGTTCTTATTATATTTTTATTATTTTCTTGAGTTTTTTCTCTAAAATTTATTATTAAATCTATTAAAGTATTATATTGTTTATCTTCAGTATGTAATATATGCTCTCCACTACTAAAATTACACTTTATTACTATATTATCTTTTAATATTCTATATTTCTTTTCTGGATAGATTTTTAAGTCTAAATATTCTAGATGTTTTAAATTAGCTATAATTTTATCCTAATGGTATCCAAACTTTTCTCTCTTTATGATATTTTATTAATCTATCATAAGAATCTATTTGACCCTCTAGATATTGTTTCTCCCACTGTAGAGCTGATATAGTTTGTGGATTAATAATACACTTTACTATATAACTTGGTTCGCTATTATATATATATATATATATATATATATATATATATATATATATATATATATTTATATATTTATTTATTTTTTTTTTTTTTTTTATGGTATGTATGTTCAGATTTATAAACAATTCAAAGTCAATGAAAATATAAACAATTGCTCTGCTAAAGTCATCTGATTAATTCAGGTCTCTTTGACTTTTAACTTTTCAGAGCTAGCTTTCTTCTTGAATTAAGAATTGTCAATGTCGAACACATCATATCCGACGTTTTTGCCACTGGATGCATACCAGGAGAGGAAAATTTGACTTGTTCTTTTTCTTGTTCATATAGTGATTATGAATTTTAAAGATTATGTTTAACTAACTAGTCTGACTAATACAAGTTAAATGCACAAATAAACCTGAGGATTAAGCTGCATTGTCAAGAAACGTGTATTAATGGAATTTGATAATATGCTACATCCCCAGGTGAAATTGATTATAGAAACGTAGAGGAAATTCAAATCTTTATTTTGTGTATAGAAAAATATATTATAATGCGTTTCCAAAGTTTCATCCTTTACACATTTTAAGAACCTTTATTTCTAAGACAACAAAAAGCAGATTGAATATGTATTACCATAGTCTTGGGTTTCTACGCCAGCTTGCGCCTGCATACATTATTTCATATCGACTAACTTTGTCCATATAGACTTGAGAAGATCGGAAGAGATCACTCAGCCTTTTTGTGTCTGTTGAAATTTTTGGTGAGCAATTATTTGCGCGATAACTGCAACCAATACTTGAATCGAGACAACTTAAATGTTTGAGGTGTTTAACTAAGTCAAACTGAATCAGTATGAAATATCTGAAAGCAATCAAGTAAATGAGATTGTAATTGAGTATAAAAAACAAGGTTTTATTTTAGAATTTCAATATATCCTGGTTGATTCAAAAAGAATACAGGAAGATGTTGTTCAAGTAAGTGAACAATTCCTATGTCTTGATAAGAATCTAGGTTTCTTCCAATAGTTTCTCACTAACATTGTAATGTAAGGCAACAAATTTGGAAAGACTGAAGAGAAGATAGAAGACAAGAGGGGTTGGTCTGATTGTAAGCAACCCCCACTTCCAACCGAGAGGTTGTGAGTTCGAGTCTCCCCAAGAGCAAGGTGGGAAGTTCTTGGAGGGAAGTATGTCGGGGGTCTATTTGGAAACATCCTCTCTACCCAAGGGTAGGGGTAAGGTCTGCGTACATACTACTCTCCCAGACCCCACTAAGTGCGATTATACTGGGTTGTTGTTGTTGTTGTTGTTGAAGAGAAGATAGAAATTCCCCCGATAGGCGTTATGGCAGACATCACAGTATCATAGGTTGCTATCAAGGCAACAAGCAAAACTTGCAGTTCCAATTGCAAAGGGAATCCTACGGTGAGGAAATTTATCATGTGAAAAGATACAAAAAATCCGATGGAGTTGAAAACATAGAATAAGCCATAGGTAATTGGATTGATGGCTCCCATCACTGACTGACCTGCGATACGTGGCGAGGACATTTTTCCATTATTTCTGGTGCGTTTATTAGCGTCGGGCCAGTAACTGTCCTTCCAAACACCTCCTGATGGACTTAACACTGCTTGATAAGTTGCTGTTGCAATTAAAATAGCTATCACAAGAAGGGTGTCTCTTACTTTTCCTGGAGGATCTTTGATTTTATTGTACTTGAAGTAATCCTGAAGCTGCTTCGAACGAGACAGAGGCTGGTCTCTCCTATGCTCTCTGCTGGATTGTACATTTGATGGATCTTGAACTGCAACCCAAGATTGGGGCGAAGCTTCTTGCTGTGAAGTTTGCATGTTTTCAACAGATACAGCACCACATGCTCTTAGAATTTCCTCAATATCTCCATCTCCAGATGCCATAAGTAGTAGCACATCTAAAGGTGCAAGGCCTCCCTTGTTCAAAGAATTCACCTCTATCGTGCCCTTGGCAACAATATTTTCGTCGAGCAATAGATCAACAACATGGTTGATTCATTTCTCTTAGCTGTCAAGTTGAAAGTTAAAAAGCAAAATGAAGAGATAAAGGAAGCATAAAGAAGATACCAGATATACTTGCCTCGTATTGCTTAGTTGACACAGCAAGATACAAGACAGTGTTTCCTAGGATGTCCATCTTGTTTAAAAGATCATACTTGTTAAATTCCTTGAGGTTATCAAGTAATAATCTGAATGATTCAAACTGATGATTCTTGACAGCTAAATGCAAACAAGTCTCGCCGCCACGAGCAGTCACTTCAGCTGCAGAGTTTGGAAAAGCCACAAGAAGCTCCCTTATGACATGTTTTCTGCCTTTGATTACTGCATAGTGAAGGGGAATTCTTCTTTCCTTCCCTTTGAGGAGGCAGAGATCACGGTCGACGTTCAAGAGCTGCTTCACAGTCTCTGTATTCTCATTTGCTGAGGCAATATGCAAAAGGCTGAAACCATCCTTTTTTAGGTCTCTTACAAATTCTGGCCTCAAATGAATGATCTCCTTAGCAAACTCAAGATGGCCACCCAAACAAGCAATATGCAAAGGAGTTTCAGTACCTGCTAATGAAACTGCCCTGAAAAGAAGAGGGTCTTCTTTGATCAAGTGATGAATATCTCCTTTTTGAGCAGCCTCCCATAGCCTTCTGTCCATTGATTTTACCAAAGAATAATGTTCTTCTTGTTTGTTTCTCCTTTGAATTCTAAAATCAGTCAGCTTTTGTTTCTCTCCACTCCGAAGGTCATGAAATTCAACTCTTTTTGGTAGGCTAAAGCCAAAAGATCATTTATTTTAAATCAAGAGTTGAATTTCATGACCTTCAAGCTGAACTTCAACCGTCACAGGAATAAAATATGCCTTAGTGCGCTTTTCGTCTTTCTAACTTTGTACAATAAAAAAAACCATCAACCAAAATAAGTGTTGTAGGCGCCAAAGAAAAGGTATTCAAGAACAATATAGAAACTTCGGGTTGCCTCCTTTTTTTACTTTCATATTTTGACGCCCCCCGCCCCCCTTTTCCAAATTTGCATCTGTATCCATAAACAGCTAATATGTACCACGATATGAGGATTCTAGTATTCGTTTATCATAGGAAAACAAATATCAAGAAACAGAAACTCTTTTTCTTTTCTTCCTTTTTCTGCATTTCTAGTTCGCCGTAATTTTCTTTACCATTAGTTTTCCTATTTGTTAAAGGAAAAAGGTAAAATAATTATTGGATTTTCCTTCTTGTAGAAAAAAATTATAACTCTCCTATATTTAGCTAGTCATTTTTCTTGTAGGAAAAGGTTTGGATTTTTATAAATTGAGTATCATGCAGTAGCATCCACAATGTAACCATAAGGGGCTTGAGAGTAGTGTTTAGGGGGAGAATTTTATGAAACAAGTATTAGTGTGTCACTTGTGTGTTTGCCTCTTTGCGAAGTTTTTCTCTCGATGTTTTGTACTCTCTATTTATATAGTTGATTGTTCATTTCGGCAGTGGATGTAGGTCAGTTGACCGAACCACGTTAAATATTTGTGTTTCTTTTGGTAGATTTCTCTTTTGTCGTTGGATTATTCATCGCTATAAGGTTTGCTTTATTAGCTTTCGCATGACACCTGATTTTTCTGGTCCTAACATCTACTACCCTGTGAAATGAAGCACCCCGTCAAATTAAGACACATAAAATGAAACGGAAGGAGTATACCTTAAAAACATAAATGCAAGTTACAGGACATAACATAGGAAAGCTGTATAAATACAACGGAAAAGACACAAAGTTGATGTTAAAATGTAATATAACGATTTTAAGACAGTTTATAGGCAAATTCACAAAGATTTCTATTATTTTGATGAATGAGTATGCATGTCCCAATGAATTCCTTTTCCATTGACATCAATTAACGAGGATGATTGGGAGAAAAACATCTAAAAGCGATCAAGTAAAAGATATTGTTAATGAATCTCATTATCAAGTTTCATTTTAGTATTTGAATACATCCTGATTGAACTTCAAAAGAACAAAATACAAGATGTTGTTTAACTAACTGAACAGTTCATAAGTCTTGACAAAAATATAGGTTTCTTGCAATAGTTTCTCAGCAACATTGAAATGTAAGGCAACAAAACTGGAAAGACTGAAGAAAAGATAATAAAGAAGATTGCAATTCCCGGATTAGGCGTTATGGCAGACATCACAATACCATAGGTTGCTGTCAAGGCAACAAGAGAAACTTGCAGTTCCAATTGCAACGGAAATCCTATTGTGAGGAAATTTATCGTGTGAAGGGAGACATAAAATCCGATGGAATTGAAAACCAAGACCAAGCCATAGGAAATTGGATTGATGGTTCCCATCACTGATTGTCCCGCAACATGTGGCGCGGACATTTTGTCATCACTACTGGTGTTGTTATTTCCTCCAGGCCGGTAACTGTCCTGCCAAACACCTCCTGGTGGACTAAGCACTGCTTGATAAGTTGCTGTTGCAATTAGAATGGCTATCACAAGAAGGGTGTCTCTTGCTTTTCCTGGAGAATCTTTGGTTTTATTGTACTTGAAGTAATCCTGAAGCTTCTTAGAGCGAGATCGAGGCTGTTCTCTCCTACGCTCTCTGCTGGATTGTTCATTTGATGAATCTTGAAGCGAAACAACCCAAGACTGGGGGGAAGCTTCTTGCTGTGAAGATTGCAAGTTTTCGACAGAAACAGCACCAGATGCTCTTAAAATTTCCTCAATATCTCCATCTCCACATTCCTTAAGTAGTACATCCAAAGGTGTAAGGCCTCCCTTGTTCAAAGAATTCACCTCAATTATGCCTTTAGGAACAACATTTTCGTCGAGCAGTAGATCAACAACCTGGATGGTTCATTTCTCTCATCTGTCAGTAAATTGAAAGATAAATACCAAGATGAAGAGAAAAAAGAGACATAATGACACATGAGAGACACTTGCCTCGTATTGCTTAGTGGACACAGCAAGATGCAAGACAGTGTTTCCTAGGATGTCCTTCTTGCTTAATAGATCAAACTTGTTAAATTCCTTGAGGTTCTCAAGTAACAATTTGAATGCGTCGAACTGATGATTCTTGACAGCTAAATGAAGACAAGTCTCGCCTCGAGCAGTTACTTCTGCTACAGAATCTGGAAAAGCCACAAGAAACTCCCTCATAACATGTTTTCTGCCTTTGATTACTGCATAATGAAGGGGAATTTTTCTGTCTTTCCCTTTGACAAGGCAAAGATTGCAGTCAACGTTCAAGAGCTGCTTTACAATCTCTATATCCCCATTTGCTGAGGCAATATGCAAAGGGCTGAAACCATCCTGGTTTACTTCTCTTGCAAATTCTGGCCTCAGATGAACGATCGCCTTAGCAAACTCAAGATGGCCACCCAAACAAGCAATATGAAGAGGAGTTTCATTACCTGCTAATGAAACTGCCCTGAGAAGAAGAGGGTCTTCTTTGATCAAGCTTTGCAAGTGATGAATATCTCCTTTTTGAGCAGCCTCCCACAGCCTTCTGTCCATTAATTCTACCAAAAAAATAATGTTAACTTCTTGGTTGTTTCTCCCTTCAATTCTAAAATCAATCTGCAGACTTTAGTTTCCTTCATTAGTTGGTGCTTAGAACTAAGGAATATCTCAGCTCCGAGGATCAGAAAATTCAACTTATTTTGGATAGGAAAAAAAAAGAGTTGAATTTCATATAATCCTACAGCTGAATTTCAACCGTGGAAGGAATATCATATTTATTTATTTCCCTTTCGTTTCAAACTTTTTAGAATAAAATAAGTGTCATTGACGCAAAAATGCGATCAACAATATAGAAAATTCTGCTCGCCTCCTTTTTCTCCTTTCTATATTGTTCAGTCTCCCTTTAGTTCAAAGTTCAAACTTTCAGCCTCTCCACAAACAGGTACATTTTCAAATTCAAATAATAAAAAGCTATCAAACAGTTGAGACTGCTATATGCCTTAACATGAGAATATTAGTAGTGGCTAATTACAGGGAAAAATTAATCTTTTGTTCCTTTCTGCTTTTTCCCTTTTATCAGGACTTCTGCTAACCTGAGAAAGCAATGGCAGATGCACCTTAATAAATTAGGTTCAACTGAATCATTCTCAATGTGGGGTACAGATATTAATGTGAAAGTTACTAAAATGTCAAAATTGTACATTTTGTACCCAAAATTCTAAAAGGGCAAAAATTTCAGTAATAAGAACTTCTAAATTTTTGCGCATAAAGTTTAAACCATGAATCTGCCCCACGTTAAAAAGATTGATAAATTATTTATGGGGCAGCAACAAAAGAGGTTCAAAGAACAGAAGTCGATAATTGTGTGAAGTCTGCGATGATAGTATTTTCTTCTGCCAATGGATAGAGGGAAAACGATACTGTATAGCTTCTCTCTTTATAATAGCCGAAAAATGTATATTTCTGTGTATATATATACATTATGTATATGTATGTTGTATACAAATTTTACACTTTTTTGTCTACCAAATGTAAATAGTTTCTGGCAAGTTACACGTGATAATAATCCACGGATATAAGATGACAATGAACAGAGAGCACACAACGCAAGGTGCAACGTTCAGTAGCCAAAAGTTTAATATGGATCTGCATTATTTAAGAGAATAGAGAGAGAGGAAGATATGGTCCTTTCATCTGCAGAGTTGAATCTGAAGTATCTTCGTCAATACTGCATACTGTACCTGTCATGAGGTAAAAGGAGAGGATGTCGAAACCTTACCATCAAAAAGAGAGTTGTTGAACCCTCAAGGTGCTAAAAGGCAGCAACATAGATTACGGCAAAGAGCAAGTATTAAGATTGTAACATGTCAAAAAGACTAGTTTGATAATGTTAATATGTCTAGATATTCGGGTTATTAGCTTGCTGATAGGCATTTCAACAGCTGCATATTTTTCAGTGTGAGTCGTGGCAGAGTTAGAGCTAAGGAAAAAAACTCCATTCTGGCTTATTTTTGGCAATGTCGGTCGTAATAGGCATTTTCTTTACCACATACTTTCTAGTTCAATAGGTGAAATGTCGAGGAAAGAAGCCAGTGGGCAAACAAACTTTCTGGAATTTGTCACTACCATTGGCGAACAAAACGGACCACACGGACACAAAAAGAAAGTTACTTCACCTTTCGGAAGCTCCCATATTATCGACAGTGATCGTAACATCGATGCTGGATTTGAAGCTGTATGCTTCTCTTATCCAGAAGCAGATGATGATGCATGGTTCATGCGGTAAAGAAAATGAAAAATTAAATTCATCTTCCCGCTTCTGCTTCTATAAACCATACATAGTCACCAAAACAAATTAACCTTGCTTTAAAGAGAGCCAGTTCACCTTGTAGTTCCGAAGTTCTTCACCATATTCCAGTTCCTCTATAATTCTATAGAGTAGTCCGTCTCCAAAGCATAGTTATGCTCCAACTCTTGCTTGACTGGGAAATATATTCTTCATTCAGGAGTCGTATGACACGTTGAACACTTACAACCAGTTGGTATACACTCAAGCAGAACCAACCGGCAAATCATGACCATACCAACTCCAAGATTCTCTTCTCAAAGGCAAGTAATACATAAAGTACAACAAGACAGGACAAAGGTATTTACAATGGGTCGTTAATAAAGGTAATTATCATGTATAATATTGTTTCGGCAGTAACTGCATTCTCTGTCTTTCGATAGAAGGAAACAAGACTAACTTGCAGTATTACCATTGAACAAATTACACATTACAGCAAAACAGAACCAACAAACCTACTGGCACTGGCAGTGCCTATTGTCATTCCCAAAATGTTCTCCAAAAAACTACCGATTAAAAAAAAGTTGCGCAAAAACACCCTTTTCTAGACACTTGAAACAAGCTTATGTGAATGACTTCCATATCAATAACCTTCAGTAATTGGTTTCAACTCCTATCATGTTCATACCCCTGAAGTTAAGGGACAAACTAAGAGGGAGGGGGCATGTTTGATCTCAGTTATCCTAAACGAACTGCAATACATCACACTGCAATTCACATTTCATGAAGAGATCCAAATGTCTACTTCCTGAAACAACAAGAATCTGAAAAAGTGACTCTACTCTGAACATTATAACTGTTCTTCTAACACCAGAACATAGCATTTCACATTAGCCTTATTAAGAAAAACCATAGTTTTTCCCACTAGGAGGAGAACAAACTACCCTAACTTTAGGGCAAAACAAAACAAAAAATCCTGAATGTGCAATAGCGTTTCAAGCACTAGGGTATAGCATTTGAATAGCAGCAGCATAATAGCCATTAACCATGTTAAACAGGCACAACAAACTACTAACAGTTCCAATGTCAGAAACTCTGCTCCAAATGCACCGAGTTAGATGATTACTGCAACGAGTATCAGGCAATGCTAGAACAAATTCATAACAAAAGTTATTATACCAACAACAACAACAACAACAACCCAGTATAATCCCACTTAGTGGGGTCTGGGGTAGTATGTACGCAGACCTTACTCCTACCCTTGGGTAGAGAGGCTGTTTCCAAATAGACCCCCGCATCCTTCGCTCCAAGAACTTTCCACCTTGCTCTTGGGGAAACTCGAACCCACAACCTCTCGGTTGGAAGTGGAGGTTGAGCAACCTCTCTTGTCAAAAGTTGCTATACCAATGAAGTAATAATTAATAAGGTCCTGCTCTAACCAATTCTACATTCTTCTGCTACTCAAGTGAATAGTAAATACCAAGAGGAAGGAAAAGGGATATTCCAGCTCACAGAATATGCAAAATTAGCTTCACCCATACATTGCCCGAGTATGCATTCTGCAATTCAATGCTGCAAAAGATTTACCCAAAAAGGCAACTTTAGCATTCATGAGCTGGCATTCTCTTAGGCTTCTTATGATTCTTCTCTGATAACGCCTGCCCAAAAGCCTCCACAATCCTCTGCTGCGATTCAAGTATCATCTGAGTTCTTTTCATTTCCATTTCCATTCTCATCTCTTCCAACTCTCTTGCCATGTCCATCTTCATCCTCTCCATTCTCACAAAGCCATCACCTAACATCTTTATTGCTGCCACCATCTCCCCCATCGGGTCCTCCTTTTTCTTCTCCCTCACTGGGCCTACTCCTTCACCAGCAACCCTTCTCCCCATATCAGCCTTCTTCACAAAGCTATCCCCCCTAAACATCTTACCAGGCCCAAAATAATTAGGGTTTTCAACTCCAGAATCCTCCATTCTACTATATGGTTTCGCCATTGGCGGGGCTGCCACAGGCATCCCCGGTATCCGGATACGAAACCCACCTCCTCCAAGACTCGCAACCCCTTGAAAACTACTACTCCGATTATTATTAGTGTTCACATTGTTGTTACCATACAAATCTCCGATGAGTTTAACACTGTTTTGACGGTAATTTACAACACCCTCATCAGCTTCTTCATCACTAGAAACAGCATTAGGACCCCTTTCCATTGCATCCATACGCTTGAAAAGGACCCAGGCCGAGCAATAACGGTGGGATCGAACGCCACCGTAAGGGGCAGCGCGTTGAATTTCAGTACGGTAACGTTTCCGAAGCTTCTCCATCTTGTGACGGCACTGCACGGCCGTCTTCGGAGGATCAACACCAGGGCATCTAGCAGCAACATCGTCAGCTACTTCCTGCCAGTGATTAGCCCGGAGATTTCCTCGGCTTAGAGAATACCACTTGTCCCTATAGGCATCAATTAGGGCTATCGTCTCTTCGTGGGACCAGCACGGCGGCGGAAGACGGCGCGATGAAACCGCCACCGTGACTTTGGCTGAGGGTAGTTCTGATTGGGAGTTTGAGAAATCTTGCGTTGATGAAGATAGAGTCGCCATTGTGGAGATCAATTAGAAATTTGTAATGATGTGGGTAATTATTTATGTGTTGAGATGTATTAGATGTTGGTGAAGGGTGGTGGGAGGCGGAGGAGAGCGGAGGCATAATGAAAGAAAGGTGATAAGTTAGGTTAAAAGGGGGTTGCGGCTGATGTGGAGATCTAGAAAGAGGGAGGAGAGGCCACCGCTAAAGGTGGGTGGGGGTGGGGGTGCGGGGGAGGCTAACGTGCGCGGAGGGCGTAATAATGTTGACCGGGTGCTGGCTTTGCTTTGTTGCGTTCGGCGCCCACCGCCCAAAAAGCGTCAGCTGGCAGACGAGTTAAAAATAATTGGTATGGGCCGTTTGACGTTTCTTGTGGGCGGAGCTAGACTTGGCGGCGATCCACTCTCCTCTTTAATATAGCTTCGATATTGTCGCCTGTGATCTCTTCGTTTTTGTTAATCTCCTTTTCTTCTTTAATATATTTGCTTTGAGCTTAGTCTTTCAATTGCACGGCATTGAAGTTTCTTAGCCCCTTCGATTGCTTGAATGGGAGAATTGATCTTTCTCACCATAATTTAAATACATTCTTTGGTTGTTTGAAGGAGGCAAATGAATCTCCTCCTTAAATATAGTATAACTTTATAATAGAGTCCCTTCCAGGATGATACTGTTGGTTGGAGATCTATCATTCGTATAGATGATTTGAGATCGATTCCCCTTTAATGTTTTAGGTCTGAGCGTTTTGTACCCCAAGGGCAAAGGTTATAGTGGTTTCGGATTTTCATGGAATTCCAAAAACTTTATAGTATAATATTTTGTTGTAATTTTGCACCATCTTATAAGTAATATTATGTGAAAATTGATGTGTTATTATATATGGGATTGAATGTGAATATATATACACATATATATATAGAAAATCATTCTATCCATGATATGTGTACTTTGGTTGTATTAGCATGATTTTCAGGTATAGGTTTTGATAAATGACAAACAATGAAGTCAAGTGTCAAACAACGTTATTATATGACAAACAATCAAGATTGAATGCCGAGAAGCATATTGATGAATGGATTGCATAGACAAGCCAAAGACGAGCTCAAAAGTTCAAGACCGAAGACTCAAGACGTATGTCGTTAGGTAAAACCAATGTAAGAGCAACGTTTAAGTTATCTCGTCTTTTGGCTCAACATAGGTCATCATAAATATGCATAAAATCATTTTATCAAATCATATTTATCATAACCATATTTCAAATACTTCAAACAAAATAATTTTAACGTTTTCATTTTTAACCAAAATGGTTTTTGAAGTAAGTTTTCAATTCTGGACAGCATAGCAGATAATCGATTATCCATATGCTGATAATCGATTATGCTGAATTTCCAGATTAAACTGGAAATTCCGCAAGGCAGAATAATCGATTATCTAAAAGAGCATAATCGATTATTCTCTGACCGTTGCCAATGTTTTTGAACGACAGGCAGATAATCGATTATCAAAATCCAATAATCGATTATCTAGCATAAAATCAGCTTCTGATTTTTGAATGTTAAAGCCAATAATCGATTATCAAAATCCTATAATCGATTATCTTGCATAAGATCAGCATAATTGATTGTCAATTAAGCAACGGACATATAACTTATAACACCTATAAATAGAGGTTTTTTGAGCTGATTTGACACACACAACACCTCTCATTATTCATATACATATTGATATTATTTGTGCATCATTATAGAGCTTTTGTTGAGCTATTTGAGAGACAACTTTGAGTTGTTCATAGAGCTAATATTGTATCTCTTTATCTACTCTTTTTAGAGAGTTCTTGTTGTAAAAGAGAAAGGTGTTTGAGAAGACCATATCTTCTTATTGATTGTCGGGTTTGCTAAGTACCCTCAATCTTAGTGTGTGAACTCTTGTGGTGCGGTATCCACGAGCAAGGTGAAGTCTTGAGGTGAGGTATCCACGAGCAAGTTGAAGTCTTGTAGAGTGTACATCTACGAGCAAGTGTAACGGTTTGTTAGGCACCCGTAAGCTTAACGAAGTTAATGGAAACTCGATAGGGTCTCTCGGGGACTGGACTAACCACACGTTGTGGTGAACCAGTATAAATTCGGTGTGTCCTTTCCTTAATCTTTTAATTACTGCATTTACTTTACTCCTGCAATTTTAATTCCGTAATATTTATCAATATTCTCGTGCCGCACTATTCACCCACCCTCTAGTGACGGGCATAAATCCTAACAATTGGTATCAGGGCTTAACTCTCTGAAAGCCTTAACCGGTTGAGAGAACGATATATATATTTTTTGTTGAGAATATTGAACGCAGGAATGATGAGCGAAGGACACTCCACCAATAGGCCTCCACTATTTGACGGAACAAATTACACATATTGGAAAGAACGGATGAGAATCTTCATCCAATCAAATAACTTTCGCTTATGGAAAATCATCAAGAACGGTGAACAAATGCCAACAAAGAAAGTTGGGGAAACCACGGTTCCAAAGGAGGAAGATGAATATGATGCCGAGGACGTCAAAAAAGTTGAAAATAACGCAAAGGCCGTCAACTTATTGTGCGGTGAATCCGGATGACTATCGGAAGATTTCTTGTTGCACAACCGCCAAGGAGATGTGGGATAAACTTGAAATCACTTATGAAGTTACGCCTCAAGTCCGAGAATCAAAAGTTGATTTTCTAACACATGAATATGAACTATTTAGAATGAGGGAAAATGAAGGCGTCGATATTATGTTCGAACGATTCTCAATGATCATCAACGATCTCCATGCTCTCGGAAAAGTATATTCGAACAAAGATCTAGTTCGAAAAATCTTGCGGAGTCTCACTCCCGAATGGCGATCCAAAGCCAATGCCATCCAAGAGTCGACAGGAATCACGGACGTCACAATTAATGGACTAAGAGGTAACCTCAAAACTTATTAAAGCACTATTCTTAATCCTTATCTTGGAAATAAAGGTCCAGGTATTGCCTTTAAAGCCTCATCCTCTATAAGAGAAGAGGTAAGTGATTCGGATAGCGATGATGATAATATTTTCAATGCCTTGATTGAAAAGTTTTATAAGTTTATGAAAAAAGAAATAAAGAAGGAAGAACCAAGTCCTTCATGCCAAAATTGTGGAAAACTTGGCCACACCAAATCACATTGTCCAAAATCCAAGGACAAGAAGAAGAACAAACACCAAAGGCGTGTGACATGGGATTCGGACAGCTCGGGCGATGAAACTGCCGCACTATGCCTCATGGCCAACGAGGAAGAAGAGGTAAGTACTGCTAACTCTTACTCTTATGAAGAATTACAAGAAGCTTTTCAAGAATTATATGATGAATTGAAGAAGTCTTCAAAAATCTCCAAAGAGGCCAAGGCTAAAATTAAAGTTTTAGAAGAGAAAAATAAATTTTTGGAAAATGACAATATTGATCTTAGAAATAAAATTAAGGAGATGAATGAAACTTCTTCAATTGATCAAAATTCTAATTGTTCATCTTGTGATTCTTTGAAATTAGAGAACATAAAACTTAGGAACACACTAGAAAAACGTAGTATAGAAGATCATAAAACAATTGAAGAAATTAAGAAGAATATTAGAAAGGATGATAGAAATGAAGTTAGACCACCTAGAAATAATTCTAGGAACTTCACTAATGAGTCTAAAATTAATCATTTTAGACCACCTAGAAACAACTCTAGGAATTTTGGTAATGAGTCTAAAATGAATCATTTTAGACCGCCTAGAAATGACTCTAGGAATTTCAACGCTTCTAGGAATAACGACTTTAGAACACCTAGAACGTTTTTGGCTCAACCAAGACATATGAACAACACGAATGTTATATGTCATTATTGCAACCAGGTAGGACACATAGCACCCGTATGTTTTGCAAAATATAGGGATTTATCTTTGAGCTATGATTATTATTTGCCTAACCCCCAAGGACCCAAAAGTACTTGGGTACCTAAAACCTATTTTTAGGTACGTTTGCAGGTGTGCTTGAAGACTACAATATCGTAGTAGATGCACCAAGCACGAAACCTTATTGCATCGAGGGGGAATGTCGGTTAGTTATCATATTTTTGATAAAAACATAATAGTTGATATGTGTTAACAATTAATATATCTTTGTTAACAATTGATATTAATTATTTTTGTTGATTCATGCTTTGATAACTTTTATCTTGAATAACAATTGGTATCAATTATTTTTTTTTAAAAATAATAATTGATTCATATTTTGATGAATATTATTTTTGGTTTGAATAACAGTTGATATATTCTTGAAAAATAAATGATTCGTGTTTTTAATACAACTGTTGGTTTGTTAAAAATTAACTGTTGATAGTTCTTAAGCAATATGATTTGCGAAAAATAACCGTTATTATGGTTGTTATGTTTTTACTAACATTTGGTATTATTTCATGTTCGTATGATTGTTTAAATTTCGTCAATGTATATTCCTCATCGTATTTCCTATTTTATTCTTGACACTAACAATTGATATACCCAGAAGGGAGAAGTGTCGAAAGGGGAAAGTAGCCTTTGCATACTCTCTTTATGCTAATGCCAAAAGGGGGAAGAAATTAGACGATATGCATCTAATAAGGGGGAATGTCTCCACCTTCTAGTATGCTTTAATTGAGAAATTAGGCGATATGCATCTAATAAGGGGGAATGTCTCCACCTTCTAGGATGCTTTAATTGAGGGGGAATACTCAATTAAGGGGGAATGTTATGCATAACGTGTATGTTGAGATACAGCATGAATTTAGGGGAATCCGATATGCATATCTCCTGTTGTTCCACCTTCTAGTATGCTTTAATTGAGAAATTAGGCGATATACATCTAATAAGGTGGAATGTCTCCACCTTCTAGTATGCTTTAATTGAGGGGGAATACTCAATTAAGGGGGAATGTTTTGCATAACGTGTATGTTGAGATATAGCATGAATATATGGGGAATCCGATATGCATATCTCATGTTGTTTGTAATTATCAAAAAGGGGAAAATTGTAGAAAATCATT
Organism: Nicotiana benthamiana; assembly: GCA_034376525.1. Classification (NCBI taxonomy): domain Eukaryota; kingdom Viridiplantae; phylum Streptophyta; class Magnoliopsida; order Solanales; family Solanaceae; genus Nicotiana; species Nicotiana benthamiana. Next base: position 32,583,742 of record CM067336.1, on the reverse strand, counting down.
CTATCCATGATATGTGTACTTTGGTTGTATTAGCATGATTTTTAGGTATAGGTTTTGATGAATGACAAACAATGAAGTCAAGTGTCAAACAACGTTATTATATGACAAACAATCAAGATTGAATGCCGAGAAGCATATTGATGAATGGATTGCATAGACAAGCCAAAGACGAGCTCAAAAGTTCAAGACCGAAGACCCAAGGCGTAGGTCGTTAGGTAGAACCAATGTAAGAGCAACGTTTAAGTTATCTCGTCTTTTGGCTCAACATAGGTCATCATAAATATGCATAAAATCATTTTATCAAATCATATTTATCATAAACATATTTCAAATACTTCAAACAAAATGATTTTAACGTTTTCATTTTTAACCAAAATGGTTTTTGAAGTAAGTTTTCAATTCTGGACAGCATAGCAGATAATCGATTATCCATATGCTGATAATCGATTATGCTGAATTTCCAGATTAAACTGGAAATTCCGCAAGGCAGAATAATCGATTATCTAAAAGAGCATAATCGATTATTCTCTGACCGTTGCCAATATTTTTGAACGACAGGCAGATAATCGATTATCAAAATCCAATAATCGATTATCTAGCATAAAATCAGCTTCTGATTTTTGAACGTTAAAGCCAATAATCGATTATCATAATCCTATAATCGATTATCTTGCATAAAATCAGCATAATTGATTGTCAATTAAGCAACGGACATACAACTTATAACACCTATATATAGAGGTCTTTTGAGCTGATTTGACACACACAACACCTCTCATTATTCATATACATATTGATATTATTTGTGCATCATTAATAGAGTTTTTGTTGAGCCATTTGAGAGACAACTTTGAGTTGTTCATAGAGCTAATATTGTATCTCTTTATCTACTCTTTTTAGAGAGTTCTTGTTGTAAAAGAGAAAGGTGTTTGAGAAGACCATATCTTCTCATTGATTGTCGGGTTTGCTAAGTACCCTCAATCTTAGTGTGTGAAGTCTTGTGGTGCGGTATCCACGAGCAAGGTGAAGTTTTGAGGTGAGGTATCCTCGAGCAAGTTGAAGTCTTGTAGAGTGTACATCTACGAGCAAGTGTAACGGTTTGTTAGGCACCCGTAAGCTTAACGGAGTTAGTGAAAACTCGAGAGAGTCTCTCGGGGACTGGACTAACCACACGTTGTGGTGAACCAGTATAAATTCGGTGTGTCCTTTCCTTAATCTTTTAATTACTGCATTTACTTTACTCCTGCAATTTTAATTCCGCATTATTCACCCCCCCTCTAGTGACGGGCATAAATCCTAACAATATATATATATATATATATATATATATATATATATATATATATATATATATATATATATATGTCATTTGCCTTTTTATCCCTTTAAAATAGATTTTATATAGTACAAGATTGTTATTTTATTCTTTCCCTATTATTTAAATGTTTTAAATCAACTAAATTTTTCTATGTGAAAACTCCTAAAATTTAGAATTTTTGAATGCAAACGAAGAATTTGCTATTTTTTCTCTCCTAACATTATGAACACGATTTTTCTTCTTTTAAATTTTTTGTCTATTTCTTTTTTCGTCAGAGAGTGTTCATAATCAATCTAACGAAATCATGTTAGAATAATTTTATTAATTAAAGATGTATACAGTTAAAATAATAAATATGCAATCCATGTTGGATAATAGATATAATGAAGCTATGGATAATATTTTAAATTCATACTGACATTTGCAATATGAAGTCGACACCTTCTCGAGGTAGAAAAAAGTATTTGATTACTTTCATTGACAATTCCACTATATTGTTATGTTTATTTGCTTAATAGTAAGGATGAAGCAATTGAAGCATTTAAGCAATACATAAATGAAGTAGAAAATCAATTGAACAAAAGATCAAAATGATTAGAAGCGATAGAGGTGGAGAATATGAATCTTCGTTTGCAGAAATATGTTTGGAATATGAAATTATCCATCAAACTACTGCACCTTACACACCTCAATCCAACGGAATTGCGGAAAGGAAAAATCGGACATTAAAAGAAAAAATGAATTCTTTACTAATAAGTTCGGATTACCGCAGAATTTGTGGGGGGGAGGCTATCCTTACAGCTAACCGAATACTCAACAGAGTACCCCACAGCATAACGCAATATATTCCATATGAAAAATGAAAAGGAAGAAAACCTAACTTGAAATATTTCAAAGTGTGGGGGTGTCTAGCAAAGGTACAAGTTCCTTTACCTAAAATTGGACCAAAAACAGTAAATTGCGTTTTTATTGAATATGATACAAATAGTAAATCATGTCGGTTTTTGGTTCATAAATCTGATAATCCCGAAATTTATGTTAATACGATAATGGAATCATATGATGTGGAATTCTTTGAAAGCATCCATCCATATAAAACTGAAAGCGAGTCGTTAAGATAAAGACCTAAACGACCTCGAGAAGAACCAAAGGAAAATACTCCAAGTATAGAAGATCCAAGGCATAGCAAACGTCAAAGAACATCTACTTCCTTTGGATCAGATTTTGTGATATTCTTGCTTGAAAATGAGCCTCAAACTTTTAACGCAGCTATGTCGTCTTCTGACTCAGCATTTTGGAAAGAGGCAGTCAATAGTGAGATTCAATCAATACATGGAAATTGGTTGATCTTCCTCCTGGAAATAAGCCTTTAGGTTCGAAATGGATCTTTAAACGAAAAATTAAAGCTGATGGCACTATTGAAAAATATAAGGCAAGACTTGTTATCAAAGGTTATAGACAAAAGGAAGGCCTTAATTACTTTGACACTTACTCGTCAATGATAAGGATAACATCTATTAGGGTGTTAGTGGTACTAGCGGTCGTGTATGGTCTTGAAATCCATCAAATGAATGTTAAAACAACTTTCTTAAATGGAGAATTGGAGGAAAAGATATACAAGGAATAACCTAGGGGTTTTGCGGTACCTGGTAAAGAAAATAAAGTTTGCAAACTTGTTAAGTCGCTTTATGGACTTAAACAAGCACCCAAACAATGGAATGCAAAACTTGACCAAACAATGTTGGCAACTGGACTTAAAATCAACGAGTGTAACAAATGTGTTTACATTAAAAACATTCCAGGTCATGAAGTGATTGTTTGTTTATATGTTAATGACATGTTCATAATGAGCAAAAATATGACAGATATAAATTCTACAAAACGCATATTGTCTAGCAAATTCGACATGAAAGACTTAGAAGTTGCTGATGTGTTCTTAGGAATCAGAATTCGCAAGACTCCATAAGGTCTAACATTATCACAGTCTCACTACATTGAAAAGGTATTGGACAAGTTCAAGTATTTGGATTTCAAAATTGTCAAGACTCCAATTGACGTGAGTTATGCACTTCAAAAGAATGAAGGTGAAAGTGACTCACAACTGGACTATGAAAGAGTATTGGTAAGTTTGATGTATATCATGAATTGTACACGACCAGATATAGCATGTGCTATTAGCAATCTGAGTCGGTTTGCAAGTAATCCCAATCAAATACATTGGATGGCGATAAAATGAGTTTTGGGGTATCTGAAACATACCCAAAATAATGCTTTGCATTACAACAAAAATCCTTCCGTGATCGAGGAATATAGTGAAGCAAATTGGTTCACCGAATCATCTGACGTTAAATCCACGAGTGGATATGTTTTCACAATTGGGGGTGGAGCAGTATCTTGAAAATCATCCAAATAAACGTGCATCGCCCGTTCTACAATGGAATCTGAATTCATAGCTTTAGATAAGGCCGGTGAAGAAGCTGAATGGCTCCAAAATTTCTTGGAAGATATTCCATTTTGGCCCAAACCTTTGGCACCTATTTGTATACATTGTGATAGTCAAGCGGCAATAGGCAGGGTAGGGAGCGTTATGTATAACGAAAAATCTCGTCATATTCGATGGAGACACAGTACCGTTAGACGACCACTCTCTGGTGGTGTTATCACAATTGACTACGAAAGTCAAGAGATAACATGGCGGATCCACTTACAAAAGGCCTATCTAGAGAGGCAGTTGAAAGATCATCAAAGGGAATGGGGTTAAAGGCCTAGGACAAGTCATCATGGCGGTAACTCTACCTAGCAGACTGGAGATCCAGAGAGCTAGGTTCAAAGAGATCAAACAAAGTTATAAATGACGGTTCAACATTGTCAGCTAACTCAGCCCATTCTCGTGATGAAGACAATGTTCAAAAACAAGGTACAGCATTAAAGCTTTTTGATGAGTCAATAAAGCTTAAAGCCTTTTAATGATTTGCTAAGTCTGGCAAGATATGACCAAATAGTATGTCTTTAAGATTACACGTTTAGGAATTACCTATGTGAGTGTGAAGGGTAAGCCGTTTCAAGGAGAATGAAAGTAAAGGCCCATTCTCTAAGCACTCATGAAACCAGGCAGTGTTTATGGCTAAAAAGAACACAACTGTAAGAACCATAGATTGTTAAAGGTTGATTGTGTGACTTATGTTGTCTTGGTATCCAACAAAGCTCGATGGTTCAAAGATATCAAATCTACCGATCAACCGAGTATATCCGAAATAAATTCACTACGGAAAGTTCAAAGGGAAACCTACTTATCCAGAGCAATCAATTCTTGCTTGTAAAACACACACACGTCCGTGCATTCCTTTAAGTTTATAGCCATTCCCCATTCATGTAGGGTATTGTTGGATTTTGTTTAATAACAAAAGAAGCGTGAATGAAAAATAGTGAAAAAAGAAATAGAGGGAAGTAAAATTTTGAATGAGATCACTAATGCATTTTGTCCCTCATTGGTAGAAAGAAAGAAAGTCTTGGTGTATATATAGAGAAGCCCATATTTTAGCTATGAAGAGCTAAGAAGAAGGCAAGCCTCGCGCCGTCGTCGTCGCTCAGCTCGGCTTCGGCTTCGGCTTCGGCTTCGGCTTCGGATTTGTCAAAGATTAATTGATTAATCTTTTTGGACAAAATTCTTTTCAAATATATAATTAATTAAATTAATTAAAGAAAATTCAATCCGAAATAACCAATGACCCGCGACCCGGTCTGGTCCGGCCCGTTTTCTTTCCTGGATTAATTTAAATTCATTTTAAATTTCCCTCAAAAATTTTCGACGACCATTGTTGTTCTGAAACAGTGTCGCGCCTGTTCTAACAGCCATGACTGTTCTGAAAGGTTGCAAACCTCTTCTGAGTGTCACGGCTGTTCCAACAGCCATGACTGTTTTGAAAGGGTGCAAACCTCTTCAGAAACATCACCAAGTTGGCTATAAATAGATTTTCAAATCCCAGAATATTTACTTACGAAATTTTTTGCATCTTCTTCTTTTTCTTCTGCACAAAATATTCTAGTATGTTTTACAACCATCGAGTGGTTCGACGATCACCAAAGTTTTAGGTACCGATACGCTGGTAAGTTAAATCATTCTATCTTGGGAGGATATATTCCAGAACTTCGGGTACTTGAGGGGAATAATTTTCTTAAGGACACACTGTGTATTCGGTGGGCTCGATTTATTTCTATTATATTTTTTCAAAATTTATTTTAAAGAAATTTATTATTTTCTGAATTTTTTATTTCTGTTTTCAGAAAGATTATTATTTAATATATTTACAACAGATTGATGACATGTGTTACTTTTTGCTCCTTTTTCCTGAACAGAACAAGAAACAAAATTATATAATTATACAGATAGACTGAATGAGCTTTGACCCCAATCAACCAAAATATCTCATGATTTTGTCCGATTCAGTATTGTTGCACTTTTTATTCCTGATAAAAACTTGCTTATAAAGCAGTACTACTTTATCTGAACAGGTTTTCTAAGACATTCTTATGCTTGGAATTTGATTTGTACTTTCCACCTTGCATTGTTATTTCTCTTCTATTGGTGTAACTGATTAAGATTATGTAACATATTTTTTAATATAAACGATTGTTCATTGATGAAATTTTTTTGATTGATGAAAAAAGGCATCATTATGGATCTTACGTCTGTTTTGTTGATAGGGTGTTATAACTCATGTATATACGTCTTCTTATGCTATGTACATACATGTTTAAAGGTCGCTAGCTTGTGTTTGAGAGGTAATGCAAACGACAACCTCCTACTTTTTCAAGCTACCAAATACGTTGTCACTTGCCGTTACTAAAGTCCTTTTGTTTCTAATATTGCAAAAAATATGAACAATACAGTTCACTTACTGGTATATATATTTTTATTTTTGTTAGCCGGTAAAATATATCGGTCTTGTAACTGATATAAATTATTGGCTGATAAACAAGCAATAAATATGACTTTTGGCTTGAATTTGTTTTCTTCGCTCGGCTATATATATCCAAGTTTCTAAGACTAAACCGAAAGGAAGTTACTACCATCCAAAGGAACATTTAAAGTGGTAAGATAAAGAAACAATTTACGATGAGTTTAATATAACTATATCATCTTTCCCTAATTAATATCACGCCACTTTTTGTCTCAGAGACCATAATGTTTAACAAATCAATTCATATATCTCAACACATAATTGATCATAATGCAAGTTGCTTCTTATAAAAAGTAATCTATTTTCTTTATAAATTAATATAAACTGTTAATTTTATGAAATTTGGGTGCTGAGATTGACTACAAAAAGCCATTTTTCCCTTTATGCTTCCCGATAAATACAAGCAAGACTCCCATGTGCGGTCAATATTAAAGGAAAGAGGAATAATAATACATTACACAGTTTATGTTTCAATCCTAAGCTAATTGAAATTTTGGTTATATAAATCCTTGTAATATTTGGTTCACAATCTTTTCGATATACAGTAACTTGAGATTCTCTAACTTTAGAAGGTTTTTACATTTTCAATTGATATACAATACCTTAAAATTCAGAATTATCTCCATTGGTTATATTCATTTTATTTATTTTCTACAATAATGACAACAATTCTGATGAGTTAGATTTGCGTGAGATCATATACGATTATATTCAAATTCGACTCCTTAATTACTAGGAAATTGCATATCTCCTTGGAGATTTAATTTCCGTGGGACTATTGAGTACTCATCATCTCCCACGCACACCCCCTCTGACTTTAGGAAGCACCCAGCAGTTTCTACAACTATTATCTATGTTTCACAGCTCAAACCAAATTATCAAGTAAAAATAGCACGGTTTAACCAGTTTTCGACAAGTCGTTCCAAAATAACCAATATTTACCAAGTCAAAAAACAATAGTCATTATTTTACTGCAATATAGACCGGTCCAGCATAATATACTGGAGTTTGGCACACCTATGTATGAACTTCCAGCATATTATGCTGGACCGGTATACTTTGCTGTCTCTAATATATTATGCTAGACCAATATATTATACTGAAACTCCAGTATATTATACTGAATTATTTTTCCAAATTTTAGACAGTATTTTCGTTCAAATTTATCTTTATATGAAAAGTGACTAAATTTAGATTACTTTTGAAACTGGGTTATTTTTAAACGACCACTTATAAATCTAGCTATTTTAAAATTTCTCCCAATTATCAAAGTCAGATCCAATTAAAAGTATTCATCATAAAAACTAATCTATCTCCGTAAAATAAGAGGTATTGGGGTTTTAGAGATTCAAAGTGTTGTCACCCTCATCATAGCACTTAAATTAGCGAGATCGTAGATGGGTTGGTACCTTCATCTAAGCTCTTGAACTTAGAGATGGCAATGGAACGGGGCGGGGAAGTGGAACGGGGCGGATTCAATCTCAACCTGCATAAATTTCAGCCCTTCCCGCATAACATCCTATTTTCAACCACCCGGCATCACACAGCGTAACTACCTTTTTTAAAAGTTATTTTCTTTTTCGAATATATAATATTAAATTGTGAAATTTATAAATAAAAAATTAGGTTGAGGCTTATTTTTTTTAAAATCCAAAATCTGTTGATCCAGAAAATATCTGCTTTGTATACAATTGTGTATCCTCATTGTAAAACTTGGATTGAGAAAATTAAAATTGTTTATACCTTTTATGTCTAGCTTGTGACATATCCTAAAGATCACTTTCGCATTTCCAACCAATTCTCTGTTCAGTGTTTGACCTACAATTAGATTAATAAATCAGTATTTGAAATGTGAAATACAGATGGGAGACAGATTCTGTATCCAAAGCAGTGTAAGTTGTATCCTTCAAGTAATAATTTGGAGATCTCAAAGTTCAATTCCAACTTAAAACTCGGCGCAAGTCCATCTGCTCTCTTCTTCCTGAACAGAAATTAACCCAAAAAAATCCACAACAGAGAAACAGAGACAAAATGTCTTAAAGTTGTTTACCATAGACCAGAATCTTCTTTTATCGAGAATTAAGTGCATCTTGTTTTTTCCAACTATGTTCTTAAATACAAATATAACAGTGGGCAAACAAGCAGATCCAAGAAAGTTCAAACAAAAGTTGAAACGCAACAACAGCTTTTAGCTTTCATCATTATCGTAATGCTAATGATTACAAAAACCTGATCTCAATGCGTATGTATGCATCTGAAAGTACGCTCACTCTCGGAAACACTGTACAAGAATAATGTTCAAGGCTACCAAACAGATAAAATGAACAAAAACAAAAAGAACAGATAAAAGGAAGAAGAGAAATGCACCCAGCTGAAGCAAGCCTGCAACTTGAACATCAAAATCAGTTAACAAATGCAATTGCAAAAGCAAAGAAAGCTGCCCTCATATCCGGTGCCATTCGCTAGTACTAACTCTCTGACCCTTTACCGTTCTACAACTAACAAGACTAGCAGTTTCACGAATTGTCGCATTCCCTCGACAACAGAACCTATAAAACTACCATTTCATCTTGTTAAATATTATACCCTGATCCCCTGGTAATTTACAACATTTCTTTTCCAAGGTTCTGATCATCCTATTCACAACGGAGCTACTAAATTAGAGAGCTTCCGGTAATGAAAGAACAAAACAAACTCAAGCAGCAGAGTGCAAATCCTCAGATACCTTTGTCCCCACGCATATAAGAATGACCAACTTATTGCATCTCTAGTTCTCAGTAACCTCTATTAAAATCAACTTCAGCTCACAAAATGTACAACAACTGAAAGCATAATCTCACTAGGGAGCCAATAGGCATCACATAAGCAATGACTCAACCTTGCTGCAGAAAGTAGTTCCAGAGCTGGGAGGTGTTGAGGCACCAGGCAACAATATTTTACGCCCAATGATAAGAACTTATGTACAATCTCACAATAGCAACAAAGAAAACAAGCATAGAGGATTCACAATTAATGGGGTTGGCAAACACACATCACAAATCAATTTCTTTCTTTCTGCTCAAGCACAAATTTTGGTCTTGTAAATTGAGCAACTGACAAACAAACAAATGACCATTCTTTTTGCATCAGGATTGCATAGCATAATCTGCCACGCATATCTAATCGAATTTTCCCTTATTGAAATCATAATCCCGCACCTTCAGAAACAATCTTGATGATACTTTGGAAGCCTTGTCAATCCATTAGTTAAATACAATATCGGATACTTTGATAACATAAACGAATCCTACATGATCCTCAATGCAATATACCCAGAGGATCTTAACCAGATAAACGTAACTTGCACTTTCATGAATCATTTGCTCTTGAAATAATGTTGCAGCATAACTCCTCCATTATTCCAGTAAATTGTTACATGGAAATACCATAACAAAATATTGCATGTTTAAACACCAGCGTATTTTTACTCTAAAAGAGGCTAAAGTTTCCTTGCAGCAGAAAAGGAACAGATATCCTTTTCCCCACAGTAGAATCCAACATGCTCTGGAGTAACACAACCTAAAACTTAGATATTCTTGCCCTACTTATACAATGAGGCTACAAATAATAGATTAACTCAGCTTCTTCTAGTGGGATCTCATTGCATAGAGCTTCCGGATATACACATCCAACTGTAGTCTCTTTGTCCAACTCAAATCTGTACCATAAACAAACTTGTGGTGACTGAATGCTCCTCATCTTCAACTGCAGCTCTTATGAAGAAACATAAATATAAACTTTCTAACACCCCCTTCCCCACAACTAAACAGGGAGAAAAAATGCTCGTGCATTAAGATCCTCAATTCATAAGAATCAAAAATCCTATCAAATAAGACAGATTTAAACAGTGACATACCTTAGTAATAAGATGCAGAACTACCACTACCCATATAACCACTGCCACCCATGCCACGACTGGAATAGGCTGACGAATAAGAGCTACCACCAACCTGAAATTTCGAGAAAGTAGAACGTAAATATGGTGATCAGCAGCAAACACAAAAGCTCCAGCCAAAAATCATCAACATTTTGCATACATCACTGCCACGAGATGCGTAATCGCCACCATAGCCAGATGAATACATTCCACTGACATCACTGCCCCCATAAGAACCTGTAAACCCCAAAAAAACAGAATTTAAGAAAATTATCCATAGCCAACCCTATAGTATCACTGTAAACCTAAAACAGTTCACATGAGCACCAAGGTTTTACAAAGAACACTAACAACTCACCTCCACCATAGCCTCCCTGACAACTGCTATACATTCCATGAGAATCTTCCCCAGAAAGGGAACTCCGGCTGCCACTATATCCAAGATTTGATCTCCTTAACCTACTGCTATTCAGTAACAGGAAATCAGTATAACACTCAAAATTGCAAGGGAGTTAACAATTATCATCTCAATTACAAAAGCAGCACACCTGTCACTATAATCCCCATACTGTGTGCCACTCGCACCACCAAGATCATAATCCAAACGAGAACGAGAAGTGCGGGCTCCTGCTTCAGCATAGCGGGGAGGGACCTCATCCTAACATGTGGAATAGACACTAAATCAGATCTTACATCTTAAGCAGTTTAAGAAAGTTGCAAAAATCAACATCCCACTTTATTAAATAACTTTTTTATAATGGTAACCCGCTGTATTAAATAATATCTGACATTCAGGTGAAGACTACATACCAGTGAACTGTATGAACGTTTGGAGCCAGATACGGAATCATATTCCCTACCTCGCCCCTCGCGATAAGTAGGAGGAGGCCTTTCATACCGTTCTTCAAATCCATCATCAACATAAGCTCTCCTTGTTGATGTGCGAGCATGACCTCTTGGAAAATCACGGTAACCAGAGCTACGAGACGAATAGTCATCCCTGTAGGAGCTGCGTCTGTCGGAAGGAAACCTAGAAGGATAGTCCACTGCGGCTCTGCTTCTAGGAGGAGGAATTTCCTCATGCCGTGCATACTCCCTCTTACTCTTTGGGTACGAGTGAACTGCAATTCAGTTTTAGTTATCTAGAAGGAAAGTAGGGCATAAACAGCAGATCAAAAAAAATTCAGAACTGATCCCATACCAGGTGGTCTCCTGCCATAAGACCTGCTCGATAGTGGAGCCACAGGTCTGCCCCTCGGAGCAACAGCCATAACCGGTCGCCTATCCCTCATTGCGGCAGGTCGTTTGAAACTACGATCAGAAAGGGGAGGAACACGTGTACTAACTCTAGATCCACGAACAGGGAGTCTATGTGGGACTGGACGACCCCATGGAGCACGAGGACCACGCATCAACCCGAGTCGAGGTCGTAGATCACGTGCACCATATCTCCCTCTTCCTCTCTGAAGTGGCCGTGATAATCTGGCCCTAACTTTAACCTGGAATATACAATTATAAGCAGGCGCACACAAGAATGACATGTTCAGATACAACTTCAAGACAAAAAAACAGACCTTCTTATCACCTTCACCCAACTCCTCATTATTAATGCTTTTGGCACAAATAACTGCAGCTTCATGAGTGTCAAAACTGACGAATCCAAAATCCTTTCTCTTGGCTGAAGGCATATTACGGGCTAGCTCAATTTTTTCAATATTGCCATATTCTTTAAGAAGATCCCTCACACGATCCTCATCCCAAGATGCAGAAAGACCATCAATAAAAACTGTTTTAACCTGAAATCGATACACAATCACTAATAGTCAAATATCTAACTCCTGCTCTACAAGATCTACATTAAAGCCACATGATCAGAAGAGCACCTTCATGGAAAGAAAAAATCAAACTCAATTGGCTACACTCTGCTCACCCAACCCGACCAAGAAAACCAACAAAGGGAGACAAAAAATAGAGAGGAGCCTCAGACTGCAAAAAAGTAGATCTGAGAACAACATATCCACTCTCATTGAACTACAAGTAAATACAATCACTGCTCGCACCCATCTTTCTTTCCTGTTGCAGCATAAGGTACTAAATTAAGAGGGTCAAAAGTAAACCCTCAATGGATAAACTATGTCAGTGACAAGTTTAAAAACAGGTTATACCACATATAGTCCGTTGCAAAATGACAAAGCTCCTCCAATAAGGTAAGCATAACCGATTCCCTTTGGAAGATATATTAGCCAAACTTCGACTCCATTTGAAGATATGTTAACCCAAACTTAACCAGGGCCAGTCCTATTCAAAAGCAGATAAATGGGTCCAAAAGGCTTACCTGTGCCATAATTTCATCTCCGGGGTCAATGAATGAATCTGCAAAAGAAACCTTGGCAGGCCTATCAACTCCAAACACAATATCTCTCTTCTGTAGGCGTTTAAATGCATCCATGGCCTCGGAGCGTGAAGAGAACTCCAGAAAAGCAAAGCCTCTATTCATACCCTCATTATTAGTGTCTTCAACCAATGTCAAATCCTCAACATTATTAACGCCATAATGCTTCAACTTCTCTTTTAACTGGAGTGGAAGTAAACATAAATCAGACAGTAATTTAGCAGCTCTATGAACCTAAAAAGTCGATTGCTTGATGACAATGTGAATTTTCTTGAGTCTACTTACGGCTTCTTTTGTCCAAGATTTGCATATGTTACCCAAAAATAGGGTATCACTGTCCTGACTTGGGGAAACACCACATTTTTTGCCATTCACCTGGAAGTTGGGTTGTTACGAAATAAGCTTTATCAAGTAATAAACATCAATGGCCATGATAACCACAGAATCAAGAGTGTACCACTGGATTTTTCAGCTCAATACAAGCACGTTTTGCTTGTTCCACTGTTGCAAAACGCAGGAATGCAAATCCTTTATTCTTCTTTGTCTGGGGATTCATTAAGAGTCTCACTTCAGTGACCTCACCAACTTGACTGAAAACTTTCCTGAGGTCATCCTCAGTAGCATCCTTGTCCAAGCCACCAACAAAAACTTCAAATTCCTTCCTCTTAAGTCTTTCTTTAACAACTTCATGATGTTCTTCATCCTCAGCTGCATCAATCATCTCTGCATGCTCCTCTCCTTCTGCATGCTCGCCATCTTCCTCACCCTCAATTTCCTCGTGCATATCTTCACCATCTTCAACCATGTCACCTTCCTCCTCCTCCTCCTCACCATCATCTCCCTCTTGGGGATCTTCCTCTATTTCATAACCCTCTTCCTGAACATCCTCATGCTCAATTCCTCTCTCGTCATAATCTACAGCGCCATACTCTTCAGGTTCATATTCAGGATCATTATCATCCAAATCTAAGCGTTCGCCTTTTTCATATTCATCTGAATCTTTGACATCGTCCGCTGCCATCAAAAAATAGCCATCCAGGCCAGTGAAAAAACTGAAAATAGAAGCATCTAGCCCGATGACCCACTTAACCAGATTCACAGTTAAGTCCGGATAGCCGTCAAGAACTTGAAACTATATAGAGAAATAAAAGCAATATCTTGATCACGAAAACATGCTCCAAAAGAGATTTACAACCCTGGACAGAAAAGAATTTCAAAGGAAAGACTCATGTTCCAAGGTCACCAGAGCATAGTGTTGCGGACAGCCCAATTTGACAGCCCAATCGCCTACAATCTTGGGCTAGGGAGCCAACATAAGGCCAAGAGTCCTAGCTTGGCCCAATTCCGGAAAGTTCTACGCAACTCTAGCCCATTTGAGCTTGTAAATACTCTAGAATTCTTCATAGAATTCCAGCACATGTACATAGCTAGAAAGTGATAGAACTCTCTAGACTCTCTAGAATTCTCCATAGAACTCTAGCACATGTACATAGCTAGAAAGTGATAGAACTCTCTAGACTCTCTAGAGCTTGGCAAGCCTCCCCTATAAATACGGGATGGCATTTGGCATTTGCACAACAAGAAGAAAATACTACAACAAGCAACTCAAGCATTGTAACTCTCTCTTACGTGCAATACAAGTTTCTCATTTGGCTCCATTGCTTTCTTCTCTAGTTCGAGAAGCTCTAGGCTTACTTAGCAACCTTTGGCAAAGTTGTCTAAGTGCCGCACGGGTTAGCTGCGCAAAATACTCATCCCGTGACAAGTGGTATCAGAGCTAAGGTTTGCACCCAAGCAAGTTAGCTCACAAGCAATGGCCAACACTTCGAACATAGCAAGAGGGTGTTGTTGGTGTGGATGTTCCACCGGAGCCAAGCCGCGGCCGTGACGGAGAACGAGGCCAAGGCAAGACTCGTAGCAAGTCCAAGGCCCCATCTGTGGATGCGTTGGAGCCTCGTGTGAACACTCTCGAAAATATATTCTCCGCCACTCAAGAAAGCCTCGAGGGATTGGAGGAACGAGTGGATGGTCTCGAGGGGGAATATGCCGAGTTCACGGTGGCAACAAAGGCACTCATCCAAGAACAAGCGAACCTTCTCCGAGGGGAGTTTCGTTCATTTCATGACGAGTTGCTTAAACTTCGTAGTTTTGTCCAGGACGAACTACGTGCTGTCCGTGCGGAAGTGGATGAAATCCGCTCGGATTGGGCATGGCACAAGCGCACACTCTCCCCAAGTCCAGCTTCCGCCAACTCAAGTGATACGCGCCGCATTGACGTGCCAAAGCCTGATACCTATGATGGCACACGAAATGCAACCATCGTGGACAACTTCCTATTTGGACTTGATCAATACTTCGATGTCGTTGGTGTACGAGATGAGGCATCGAAAGTGGGCACTGCACCCACTTATCTTAGAGGCGCTGCACAACTATGGTGGCGTCGCAAGCATGGCGAGATGGGCAAGGGAATCTGTACCATCGACACTTGGGCCAACTTCAAGCAAGAACTCCGAAAACAATTCGTCCCAAACAATGCGGAAAAGGAAACGCAAGCGCGCATACATCGCCTCAAACAATCGGGTAGTATGCGGGACTACATCAATGAGTTTACTACCCTCATGTTGGAGATAAGCGACATGTCCGACAAGGATTCGCTCTTCTACTTCCAAGATGGCCTCAAGAATTGGGCCAAGACCGAGCTTGATAGGCGTGGCGTTCAAACGCTCGACGACGCCATCGCCGTTGCGGAATCGCTCACTGAATACTCTACCCAATCTAAAGACAAAAAGGCCAACCAAGGCAAAGGTGGGGGAGAGAGTCGCAAGGACAAGGGCAACAGCCGCAAAGATTGGGGGCAGAAAAAGCCGCCTAGCAGCAGGAGTAGGCAAGGTAGATCGGAGGGCAAGAAGGAGGCACCGAAACCGCGAAGCCCATGTTTTATATGCAATGGCCCTCATTGGCTACGCGATTGTCCGGAAAAGAAGTCGCTCAACGCTCTTGCTGCCCAACTAAATAGCAACCCCACAATGTCCTCGGAGGAACCCCAACTCTACATGGGTTCTCTCCAACGCCTCGGCGCACTTAATCGCCAACAACCACACCCGTCAAGAAAGGGTTCATGTATGTTAGCGCAAAGATAAATGGCAGTCCGTTCGCGCGCTGCTAGACACGAGAGCGACAGACAACTTCGTGACCATAGACGAGGCCAAGCGATTAGGCCTCAAGGCCACCAAGGAAGGAGGCACAATGAAGGCGTTAAACTCACCCGCCAAGCCAATTGCGGGGACTGCACAAGGCGTGCACTTAACACTCGGAACGTGGAGTGGAAAGCTCGATTTCTCTATTGTGCCCATGGATGACTCCTTGGCATGGAATTCTTCGACCACGCCCATGCCTTCCCGCTGCCCGCTACAAACTCCCTAAGCATACTTGACAGGAGTAAGGCATGCATGGTACCCGTGGAGAGAGGCAAGTCCGAGGAGAAGACACTCTCAGCCATGCAATTCAAGAAGGCTTTCAAGAAGGACCCAAGCTTCTTGGTCTCCATTCGGGAACTGAACGAGGAAGGAAATAGCGGAATGTCGCCAAGCCAAGTCCCTCCACGAATTCAAGCCATCCTTAATGAGTACAAGGATGTAATGCCGCCAGAACTTCCGAAGAAGCTCCCACTTCGGCGAGAGGTAGATCATGCGATCGAGCTGGAACAAGGCGCGAAGCCACCAGCCTTGGCGCCCTACCGCATGGCGCCACCCGAACTTGAGGAGTTGCGGAGACAACTCAAAGATCTGCTGGATGAGGGATACATCCGTCCCTCAAAAGCCCCGTTCGGTGCACCAGTCCTCTTTCAAAAGAAAAAGGATGGATCGCTGCGGATGTGCATCGACTATAGAGCGCTCAACAAGATCACCATCAAGAACAAGTATCTGATTCCATTGATTGCGGACTTGTTCGACCAGCTTGGCAAAGCGCGGTACTTCACCAAACTCAACTTACGCTCCGGGTACTACAAGGTGCGCATCGCCGAGGGAGATAAACCGAAGACGGCGTGCACTACAAGATATGGGTCTTTCGAGTTCCTTGTGATGCCTTTTGGACTTACTAATGCACCCGCCACATTTTGCACGCTTATGAACAAGGTACTCCAACCATTTCTCGACCGCTTCATAGTCGTGTACTTGGACGACATAGTTGTGTATAGCACCACACTCGAGGATCATGCTCAACATTTGCAACAAGTCCTCCAAGTACTCCGAGACAACGAGCTCTTCCTCAAGCGAGAGAAATGCTCGTTTGCCCAACAGGAAGTGGAGTTCCTTGGCCACAAGATTGCGAGTGAAAAGATTATGATGGAGAACACGAAAGTAAAGGCCATCCTTGAATGGGAACCTCCCTCAAAAGTGCCCGAGCTTCGCTCATTCCTTGGGATGGTGAATTACTACCGCCGCTTCATCAAGGGCTATTCGGCTAAGGCGACACCCTTGACAGATATGCTTAAGAAAAATAGAGCGTGGCATTGGTCTGAAAAGTGCCGATGCGCATTTGAAGAACTAAAGAAGGCAATTTCGGAGGAACCCGTCCTTGCACTTCCGGACCACACGAAGCCCTTCGAAGGCCAAACAGATGCCTCGGATTTTGCCATAGGAGGAGTCCTCATGCAAGACGGCCACCCTATAGCATTCGAGAGTCGAAAGCTAAATGATACGGAACGACGCTACACGGTGCAAGAAAAGGAGATGACCGCCATCATCCATTGCCTAAGAGTGTGGCGACATTACTTGCTTGGCTCACACTTCACGATCCTGACGGATAACGTAGTGACAAGCTACTTTCAAACACAAAAGAAGTTGAGTCCGAAGCAAGCAAGGTGGCAAGATTTCCTTGCGGAATTCGATTATCGGCTCGAGTACAAGCCGGGGAAAGCCAATGTCGTTGCGGACGCTCTAAGCCGCAAGGCAGAGTTGGCAACACTTAGCATGGGCCAACCGAAGTCTGACCTTGTCTCACGCAGTGTTTTTGATAGCGCGCGGCGACAAATAGCGACGAGAGCTCGCTTCAGTGAGGCGAGAGGAGCGCAGCGAAGCGCTCGCCTTTTTGATGTGAGGCGACAATTTATAAAAAACAATATATATATATATATATATATATATATATATATATATATATATATATATATATATATATATATATATAAACTCAATAACAATAATATGTTAATAATAATATATCAATTTAAAAACTAAAAACTCAATTTTTAGCGTTGTTGTATAGAAAAATAGAGCAATAAATCAAATAAATTTAAGCAACTTAGCAGAATTGCGGATTATTTTTTCTTGTTTTATCTGTGCAGGTTAATTTAAGCAACTGGACGTGCAAATTCTGCTCATAAAGTGGCTCCTTCAGCGCTAGAAACAAGGCATATTTAATTCAATTGGTAATACCAATTTTGACTGGTATTTCCCAAGACAAATGATCCTTGTCTCAAGAAGCTCACTGTTGCATTTGAGCTTTAAAAAACGTGAATGGCTTTTACGTTTCCAAATGTATAACAGCATGCTGGACCCAAAAACGAGATTGAGAGCTTCCAGGTAGTAATTTAACAGCATGACTGACTCTTTTTTACTGTTCACAGGTATGGAAAAAAAACAGTGGGACTGGAGTGAATATTTTTTACTGTTCACTGGTACTGGTCGAAAAAAACAGAGGGCTCTGTTTTTTGACTGAAAAAAAAAATTGTCGACTGGTCCACTGGAAGAAGAAGGGAAAAAGAAGAAAAAAGAAAGAGAGAAGAAGGAAGAAGGAAGAAGGAAGAAAGAATAAAGAAGAAAGAAGATGAACATACCTGGAGAAGAAGCAAGATGAAGATGATTTGCTGGCTGCTGCTGTGTTTTTTGCTGGTCGACTGCTTTTCCTTTGTAGAGTGAAAACCCTAGTTTTTGTGTTTTTGTAATTTGTAAAGCACTAAAGCTGCTGATGTGTTTTAATTAGCCAGCACTGTCAAAATAGCGTCGCCTCCCTGCGCCTCTCGCCTCACCTCGCTTCTCGCAACACAGGCTGTTGCGAGCGCTAACCAGGATCGCCTCGCCACACTGCTCCTGTGGCGTCAGCCCTTCGCATCGCCTCGCTACGCGCTAAAAGCGCTGTAGCGAGCGCCTTTCATAACACTGGTCTCACGCATCAAGGAAGGCCTCCGACAGGATCCGCTAGCAAAGGATTTGCTGGAGAAGGTGCTCGAGGGAAAGACAAGGCGCTTTTGGCAAGAGGAAGGCATCCTCCTCACCAAGGGAGATCGGCTATTTGTGCCAAGGTGGGGAAATTTACGAAGAGAAATTATAAAGGAGTGCCACGACTCCAAGTGGGCTGGTCACCCAGGAATCGAGCGCACCATCGCACTAGTCCAAGCCTCGTATTTTTGGCCGCACATGAGGGACGACATCAAGGCATATGTGCGAACTTGTCTTGTGTGCCAACAAGACAAGGTAGATCATCAACTTCCAGCTGCTACCACTAGCAACAAGACCATGGGAGAGTATCTCCATGGACTTCATCACATCACTGCCCAAGTCTGAAGGTTGCGGAAGCATCATGGTCGCTGTCGACCGATACAGCAAGTATGCTACATTTATCACCGCACCCGCCGATTGCAAAGCGGACGAGGCAGCCCGCCTATTCGTCAAACACATTGTGAAGCTTTGGGGAGTTCCAAGGAGCATTGTGAGCAACCGAGATCCTCGACTCACTGGACGCTTTTGGACAGAACTCTTCAAGATGTTGGGGACCGATCTCAAGTTCTCAACAAGCTTCCACCCACAAACGGATAGGCAGACCGAGCGCATTAATGGCCTCCTCGAGATGTATTTGAGGCATTATGTGAGCGCTCATCAGCGAGATTGGGCGAAGTTACTCGACATCGCCCAATTTTCTTATAATTTGCAGCGAAGTGAGGCTACGGGCAAGAGTCCATTCGAGATCATCATGGGATTCCAGCCCATGACCCCCAATGCCATAGCCTCGACCTATGAAGGAAAAAGCCCCGCGGCACATAAGTTTGCCCGCGAATGGCATGAGGAAGCGGACATCACGCAAGCCTACCTCGACAAAGCCGCAAGAAAAATGAAGAAATGGGCGGATACAAGGAGACGGCATGTTTAGTACGAGGAAGGTGATCAAGCTCCTACCCCAACAATTCAAGACATTACGGAAAAGTCCACAAGGGGCTAGTGAGACGGTACGAGGGACCCTTCCAAGTTGTTCGACATGTGGGCAACGTCTCGTATCAACTCCAGCTTCCGCCAAGACTCAAGATCCATCCGGTCTTCCATGTGAGTCTTCTCAAGCCATATCACGAAGACATGGGAGACCGAAGTCACGGAAAATCAAGGCGTGCACCAACCGTCGTTGTCACCGCATTCGACAAAGATGTGGACTACATCATTGCGGATCGCGTGGTTTCGAGAAGGGGCGTGCCAGCACATAACGAGTACTTGGTAAAATGGAAAAACCTTCCCGAGGGCGAATCCACATGGGAACGAGAAGAATATTTGTGGCAATTCGCTGAGCACATCCAGAATTTCAAGCACGAGAGCGCGATGAGGACGCCGCGAGCTTAGGTGGGGGAGGATGTTGCGGACAGCCCAATCGCCTACAATCTTGGGCTAGTGAGCCAACATAAGGCCAAGAGTCCTAGCTTGGCCCAATTCCGGAAAGTTCTAGGCAACTCTAGCCCATTTGAGCTTGTAAATACTCTAGAATTCTCCATAGAATCCCAGCACATGTACATAGGTAGAAAGTGATAGAACTAGACTCTCTAGAATTCTCCATAGAACTCTAGCACATGTACATAGCTAGAAAGTGATAGAACTCTCTAGACTCTCTAGAGCTTGGCAAGCCTCTCCTATAAATATGGGATGGCATTTGGCATTTGCACAACAAGAAAATACTACAACAAGCAACTCAAGCATTGTAACTCTCTCTTAAGTGCAATACAAGTTTCTCATTTGGCTCCATTGCTTACTTAGCAACCTTTGGCAAAGTTGTCTAAGTGCCGCACGGGTTAGCTGCGCAAAATACTTACCCGTGACAATAGCTACCCTTGGCACTTTAACCCTTCATCATTGTTTCTCCTTTGTTGAAGATGAAGAAAGTAATACTTTGATCCATCCACCACTACAAATGAATCCTGAAGCTACACTTTCTCTATAGTTTTCTATAATTATAAACGGATACCAAACCTTTCGCTCATAGAGGTGGAGGACATAGGTTCCTTTACTGTCATATGCACTGCACCTATAGCTTAAATAGGTATATTCTGTTCTCCCAGCAAAGATATACAAAATAAATTAAGGTAATAAAAACATAAAATCAACACAAAAACATGCTACTGGTATCCAAAAAAACATTATATGGGTACAATGGCTAATCATCATGATTTAGCTTTCTTCATACGGGCTCTAACAAAGAATCACCAGCACCAAAACAGAAAATACAAATTTGGATGAACATGTATCAATTAAGACTTATCAGGCCATATCATCTAATGACCCCTTTCTGACAGAGGAAAGGCCATATACTACTGAACCTTCCTCCCATAACCACCCTTTCTAGGACATTTTTTTCTTTTATTTATTCTAGCATCTCCACCAAAAGCTTGCTGTGATTATGAGAACCACACCCATAAAAGCAACTACGTTTTTGACCCTATACTACAATAATTTTTCAATAATATATTTTCTGTACTAATAAGCAAAACAAATCAAATTACTAGAACAAGAAGGACTATCGACATCCTTTTGGGTCAAATTCTTTATAGTGATTAAGTAACAAGAATTGGAATTACTATAACAGAGGAGACACCGAAAAAATACAATATTCTTCAGTACTAAACTTTATATACTTCATTAAAAAATTAATTGAAATTTTAATATAAATAGGCCGAAAAATTTGCACACACTAACAAGCAAATCAAAATCTCTAAAGCAAAAATCATCTAGAGAGCTCATAAAAACCAATTTGCTAAAAATTAGTACTTTAATACTTACTCTTCTCCACAGATTTCACCTCCGGCTCCGCTTTGACCGGCTTTTCAAGTTCAGCTTTCTCCTCGGCCACTGGTTTCTCCGCCTTCAATTCTTGTTTCAGCTCCAGCTTCTTCTCCTCCTCCGCTGCAGAAACCTCAACTTTTACCGGTTCATCCGCCATCACTACCGGTTGTTTTTCCTTTGATTTAGGTGTTCCGCGGTTTGTCCGGCCGCCCCGTTTCGTTCCGGATCCTGTCGGCGTCCTCTTTACAGCTCTCGGGGGCATTGTTTCCGAATATTCGCCGGTAGAATTGTGAGAAAACCTAACAATTGGATCTTTTTGAGACTTCGACGGAACTAAGAATGATCTGAATGGATTGAGGAATTTGTATTGTGGAAGAAATATATTTATTAAGAGAAGAAAGAAGAGACTCCGAGAAAGTAGGATTGGGAATTTTGAAAACCCTAACAGAAAAAATGGTAAAAGAAAAAAGAAAAACGAAAAAAGAAGAGAATTCTATATACTATGATATACTGTATTATTTACCTTTTTGGTGTGTTATTAACATTACAGAAACTCAATCCATATCTAAATATTATAATATTACATCATATTTCGAATACAAAATTATTACTTTTTATGGTAATTACTAAACTATTACTTTTTTTAATAATTACTAAATTATTACTTTAAAGATGAAAATAACCCTTTAGGTGCATTATTGCAAACCGCATGAAAGAAAGCCTCGACATAATATTTTATTTTGATTAGCAGGAGTTGAACCCAAACCAAATCCTAAGCAACAAAGAAAGGCAAGTTTAAGTGATTTACCAAACAAAAACTTTCCTTTCCTTATGACATTGCAACTAAATGAAGCGTTATGAAGTCTATAAGTGAGACTTTTAGCACGCGCAAATACCGAACATTATGTCTTAGAATCTCTATCTTTGAAAGCTTCAGCCTTTTCTGTTTATAATCCGATGCCAGGAAAAGAATTCTACATCATACTTTTTAGTCAAATCTTTCATGCGCTTTAGATATGAAGAATTTGATTGATAGATTTAAGAAAGATGAACAAGAAAAAGATTTTTGCAGAGCTTTTGGAAAATAGTATCCTTGGGTGTAGGCATAGCAATGAACTGCAGCGAATCATCAGACGACTTATCTAAGAATAGAATATCCTCAGCAATGATGACCTTTTAACTCTTTCACAGGCTGATATATATACTGAATTCTCATACGAGAAAATTGACTCCCGAGTATGGAACCTGGGGGTTGCTTCGAGTTGACCCATATGACTGAAATCATGATCAAAGTAGTGGTAGTTGGTTAGTGATGAATACGAACGACATGTATCTTCTTTTTGTGGAAGATCTTTCCATCCTGGGAGATAAATTTACACTCTTTTTAATATTAGTAGAAATTTTGGTCAATGAGGAAAGTTCAATAGGACATAGAGCACTATTCTCACCTTCTGTCTAATCGAAATTATCGATGATTATATAACCTCTATATATATATATATATATATATATTAAAGCAAGAAAGCTACCATATGTAATTGACATTATAGTTATGCCAAATGGCAAGCTAATAAATGTCAATAGTATATGGTAACTTTATTCTATATATATATATATATATATATATATATATATATATATTAAAAGATGATTTTGAATTTACAGATATGAGCACGTGATTTTTACCTCGCATGATTTGCTCCTACATGATTCTTAAAATTAGAATTTTCCTTTAATTATTTGATTTTTAGAAATTAATTGCATAATTTTGTGTTTATTTGCATTTTTGTGTGCATGTTTAATCTATATAATTTATAAAAAATACAAAAATAGTGCATCTGCATTTAGGACCTAATTTTCTATTTTTTAATATAATTAGTTATTTAATATTACAAAATTAAAGAAAATAACAAAAATAGCCCTCTTTGCATTTTTTACTTTTAATTTTTCAAATTTGATACATTTTTTGCTTTCAAGTTGGGAGTAAATATTATGAGTTTTAATTAATTTATATTATTGATTAATTTAGTTTTAAGGTTTAATTTTAGTTTGGTTTTAATTTGAAAAAGAAAAAGAAAAGAAAATTAAAAAAATTGAGTAATTAAATAGAACACCCAAATTTTGGGTTGGCCCAAATCAAAACCCACCCTAACCCGTCAAAACCACCCAAACACCTGGCCCATACCCGTTTCCACTCGACCCAGTCTCCTTGGACGACCAAACGACGTTGTTTCATTGGCAACAAATCAGGACTGTCGAGGTTTCTTGATCGGACGGTCCTAAAACTATGGTCTAATTACATATATATGTCCAAGCGCCGCCACCGTTCTCCGATGGCGGCGCCGCCTCTGTTCAAGCCCAAATTAACACCCCTTAACCGTCATGAACCCCTTATCCCAAATCCCTAGCCAATTTCCTTTGAATCCCACTGGTGCATCACGAATGTTCAATCGAAATTTAGACCTAAATCTAACCTTCCTCCAAAACAAATCCCTATATCTACAACTTGTGACCAAACTCCGATTTAGCCGAAATTAGAGGCTAATTGGTTGTTCTTATCAGGAACAACTAATCATGCTTAAGTTTTTCTATCTCAGAGTAGTCCTCCGATTTAGTTTTACCCGTTGGTTCCACCTTGGGTCTGGTCTCAATTATTTACGTTTCTTTTCTTCTTTCATTTTATTTCTTTAAAGTCTGGCTTGAATTACCAGTTTGAGTTTGTTTAAGTTCGTCAGGACTAATTGCAATGAGTTTTAGGGATTATATTTTTGTTTGATTGCTAGTTTAAATGATCATGTGACTGATGTGTGTTCGATTCATGTTCGATTTGTTTTCAGTCGTTAAATTTCTACATTTTAAAAAAAGTTTTTTCATAGTTTAATCTGTTTGAAGCCCTAGCGTTTGAATAATCATGTTTGTCACATTTCAAGAGGTCTTAGGGTTTAATTATCAATTTAAAAACTAGAGGGGTCTTAAAGGAAAGGGTAAAAGGTAAAATAGTTTAACTTAGGGTAAAATGGGTAGACCACCTAGAGAATTTTTCCCTAACTACTCTAGGAAGCTTCATGAAAAGCTGAAAATAGACTAACTTGATCCACAAGTTAAGAAATCAGGGGTTAAGTAGCAAAAAGAAACTTAGGAGAGGTCTCCAATGCAAAAGTTAATTAACATTGGCTACCCTAGTAGCTTGCCTATAAAGGCATAGCTACTTGCAGCTGAATTCAAGGGGAGAGATCCAAGAGCTAAAAATCCAACAACAACCAAAAAAAAAGCAAAAAAGAGGTAAGAAATCAAAAAAACTTCAAGCATCTGAAAATATCAAAAGAATTACTGTTTCATTAAGTTTTGAATTGAACTTTGAGGTTTCTTTGAATTTTCGAAGAATTTTTCTGACTCACATAGATTTAAAATGGTTTGATGTTGGTTTCTGGAAAGTTTTGGATCAAGCTTTGTTGAAATCACTATTCTAATGGATTTATAACTGATTTTGTGGGTTTGATTTCCTGAATCTGGGGGTTGTGTTATTGTTGGTGTTGATTGTTGGTTTTTACTCTGCTGGTCTCTTATTTTTTCCTTATTTGTTTCACTCTCCACGTACACACCTCTGGCTTTAGGCATGTAATAATAGCTTGTGAAGTATTTGTGATGGAGATATATGAAGATCATGTTCTCTTTGGATTAGATGTTAGATGTTCTTTTTTATTTAGATTATTTCTCAGCTGTTGATGTTTACTGCCTTGCTCAGCATGGTTAATATGAATCTATGTTTTTCTGAGTCCTACATTGGAATTATAATAATGTTATTAATAGAGTTATTGGCTCTCATGCATTTGATCCTTTAGATTTTGTTACTGTCATAAGGGTAAGTTGGTTTTGGATCCATGATGTGTGTATGAACTCAAATCGTAGGAGTACGTTGTTCATTACAAAGTTGTTACAGTTGAAATTGAGCATTACGTGTGAATGTTGAAGTCGTTTATTTATTTCCATTGTGGGTTTAATTCTGCTTGGAAATGGCTAAGAGAGGTATTTGGTTAGCACCATTTGTGATTTTAAGTTGACCTGGGTGGTTGTATATGGCTAAATTCGTCAAAGAATCAGCTTGTTTAGCTATACTTAATGTACAGTTTGAACAAGGCTTAGTTTCAGCAACCTTCTCCTGTTCAAGTGACTTTAGACATTCACGTATTGTAGACTCTAAAATTGCTTTTTCGAGTTTAAAAAATTTCGTGCACTTTGTGTTCTAAATAGTTAAGTCATCTATAATTATGAGAAATGAACGTGGTACTTGTGATGCCTTGAATTCAAACTCATACTCTAGGATGTTAGAGTTGTATTTTTGGGCCATCAGGGATTCGATCCCTGGGAAAAGCCATCACTCCTTCTTTTCTGCTAGGACTGAGCCTAATCCGGGCCCAAAGCCTTGGAAGTTTTTGCCATGATTCTTGTTTCCTTTTTGGTCCAATAATTTTAAAATTGGGACGTAAAGGGCTGACCTTTTTAAGTAGAATTGCGGACTCGAGCTAAGGACCTTGTTATTATTGAAAGCTCCCCTTGCTCAAGTTTGGGTTCATTCTCAGGCCCAGGCGTTTGTTTTAAAATGAATTTGGCTTTGGTTTAGTTGATTTATGTCGAAGTGTTTTAAATCAGAATTCAAATCTTTTAGTTAGATATCATGTTTATATGTTGGTATCGATTTGTGTTTGCATTATTATGTTTTGGGTATGGACTAGTGGGATCACAAGAGCTGGGCCAAGCCCTGGCTCAATCATAACCACTGTCTTGATTCAAAATTTGGGCCAAATCTTGGGCCCAAGACTGCCCATCCTTTTAAATCGATCCAAGTTATTCCCTCTTATTGGGTTGTGGCTTATTTGTCTTGGGCCTAGCCTTCCCTTTAATTTAAAAATCGATTCTTGCATATATTGGTCCTTTAATTAATTTGTTAGGACTTTAGTTATAGTCAGTGTTAATTATTTAAGTCTTTTAATTAGAATAGAAGTAGAACCATAATTGACAATAATAGTTCATGATTTTTTCCGAATTTTAGTTTGAATATCCCTTAAAAATGGAATTGAGGTGCGTCGCGCCAAACAAAATTCCAAATGTGTGTTACTCATTTAATTATTTCTTTTAAAATACTTAGAACTCGGGTTGCACAATTTAGCGAATTTTCATGACCTCCCGCAAAGTTAACAACGCGTTAGTTGCTTTACGTGCGTTATTTAATAATACTACCTTCTTAAACTCGGGTGCACATTTCATGTGACCCCAATTCAAATTCTAAAACTTTGAATAAAAATGTGTTTCGGATTGCGGGTGCATTTCATGTGACACAATCCAAAAGACATGTTTTAAACGATGTTAAATCTAGTTTAAAAATAATTAAAAGCGGTATATAATTTAAAATTGCACTATAAGATTGAACATGTATTAAAATCCGATAACGGGCCAATTGTAATAGTTTAAGCGACCGTGCTAGAACAACAAAATCCGGGGGTGCCTAACACCTTCTCTCGGGTTAACATAATTCCTTATTCAGAATTTATGGTTCGCAGACTTCACAAGAAAAGTCGAATTTTTCTCGATTTAGGATTTAAAATAAACCGGTGACTTGGGACACTAGAAACAAACTATCCCAAGTGGCGACTCTAAAAAATGAATAAATAATCTCATTTCGGATAATGTCACTTTAATTGAAAAAACTCCCTATATCTACCTTTCGGGTGGTTTTAAGAAATGAGGTGTGACAATAGATAAAGTTCTAAAATTTGAATTTACATTTAGATTTATTTTTTATCATGTTATCATACTTAATTCGGTTAATGATCGTATGCAATCATGTTATGAACTTTTTATTTTTTCCAATTATTTAAATACTACTTCACCTCTGGCAAAAAAAAACTACTCCATATAACTATAAAGCTCTTTCGCATTTAAAATCCTATAAGTATAGTTTTTTGAAACAGCGTAGCTAGATTTGTATGAAAAGAAATTCTTTTAAAATAAATGTAATATATAGGGTACACGTCTATATTATCTAAATAATAAAAAAGAATTTACAAAACCAAATAAAAATTTATTTACATATATAATAAAGTAAACATATATGTTTGAGAAAGAAACATCACAAAATCAGTCAATATTTAAAAAAAAGTAGTTTCTTTTTTAATTCTTGAAGAATATTTGTTTGAAGCGTCAATTTGCATAAATGGACATCAAACAAATAACAAAACTCTAGCTATACAATTGCTATCATTAATTCAATTTAGGACATTCAAGAAGTTGGAGGATATAAGCTGAAACCCCTTCATTTAGATGTAGTCAAGCCAATATTGCAAGGGTATAATATTTTTTTCGTTGAAGAATATTAGTTTTGAATTATTATATTAAGTGAAAGGGTTTTTTTTCAAACTCAACAAGAGAGAAATTAATTTCTAATTGATAGTTTCTATAGTGACTTTTAAGTGTAACAAAGAATATATATAAAGAAAAAACTGGTATGATGTGAATTATATATTTTAAAATGTAAACAAATTATTTAAAAAAAAATCTGTATTTATTATAATTCAAAATAATAAAAAGATAAGATATTTTTTAACATCAGCGGAGAGTTTTAAAATCATTATAATAGAAAGTTATACCATGGATAAACTCAAAAAGCCAAAATCTTATGAAATATTTAGATGATATCCGACCATATTTATTGTTTACTTTTTATAGCTAATATAAATAAACGATATACCGACAAGATACGATTATACACATATTATATATAAATTACACATCATTAAATTTTTTAATTTAAGTGATCGAGCGAGCACCTGAATTTTTTATTTATTTAGGATTATTAGATAAAGCCAAAAGAAAAAAATGAAATAATTTCAACCAAAAACTAAAAATATAACTAAAGTTCATATGTAGATAATTTTTATTAAAACTTTATTGTGAAATAAATTATTTTTTTATAACAAAAAGAAACAATGACATAAAAATAAGATAAAAGAAAATAAATATTAAAAAATATTAGAAAATCTAAAAACGAGAAATAAGAGATGACAACAAATTTCTTCTTGTGTTTCATCTTTTTGAGTATAAAAATTTTGAAAATTAATCTCTTCGATTTTAATTTTTTTTCCCAACTCAAATACATAATGATAAGATTAGGATATCTCAGAATATATATTTTTTAATTTACATTATGTATCGTTTTTAAAAAATTATGATTACTAACAAACTGATATGATATTCGAATTTGAATTGGAATGCAATCTGAGTAGTTTGCATTGAGGTTAAGCTAAGTATGATGTTAAAAAATAAACTACTTGACAACTTTAAGACAATACAATATTTTATAATAATAATCAACTAATTTAACATTTAGTGATTCAAAAAACAATTTTTTTATATATATAGGGTATTAAAAATTCAAATTCTGGGGCGAGAGATATTGATAAACTTTAAGTGGAGTAATACAGAAATAAATTCGGCCGAAGAATCATGTAAAATTTTTAAATAGCCGATTAAAATGAATTTGAAATTAATAATAATATCTTTACTTGCATCATTATAAAAATAATAATAATTATAATATATAAAAAGTTTTAGAAATTAAAATTTTAAAATAGAAATACTTTTTGAAAGATAAAATCATATCAAATAAGAGTTTAAGCCGTAGTATAAGAGCCATGTCGTATCAAAGAATCGTTTATATCGTGTCAACCTTTGTGCTTTGCATTAAATATGAGCTATTATTTTATTTTATAGCTATTTTTAGGTTCCAATGACACCTATGAGAATAGTGCAAAAATAAAATTATCACTACGAGAATTGAGAAAATATTAGTCTCTTTTCATCCAGTCTTTCTTAATTAATATCTGACGATTATCTATAATTATTTAGAAGGTTTAAATGATAGGGTTATTTACATATAATTCAAATAACTCACATATTAACATGGTTAATGTCAAGTATCAAATGGAGTAAAAAAAATTCACTAGCTAAAGAGTCGTTATATTTTTAGATATCCAACTAAAATGAGTTTTGAATTAAGAATAATATTTACAATTATATTATTTTAAAAATAATTATTATTGAAAAATAATGTTTTAGAAACTGAAATTTTAAGAAAGAAATAATTTTTAAGAGATATCAACACACCAAATAAGAGTACAAGCAGTAGTAAAAGAGTAAAGTCTTATCCAAAGAATCATTTAGTGTCTCAATATTTGATTATTTTACCATAAATACGAGTTCTTATTTTACTTCCTGACTATTTTTAGGATCAAATGATACCGGCAAGAATGGTATTAACAAAGAAAAATAGAAGAAATGATTAATTTTTTTTATGTAGTAAATACCCAATGATTATTTATATTTACTAAAAAACCATAAATTTTAAAATTATTTACATATAATCCAAAGTGTAAATTTTAAGTTATTTGAATTATATATAATAATCTTAAAATTTACATAAATATTTGACATGATTAGTATTTGCGCATCTATGCAGGTACTAAAACTAGTTATTTAAGTAGACAAAACTATCTACTTTGTAATGATTTCTATATTAATTTTCGTTGCCTAACAATCCTTATATTAATATTTTTCGCATGACAATATTTCTATGATAATCTTTATATAATTTGCATATTCAAGTTTCACAAATTGTCGTGACTTCTTCCATCTCCTTACCTCTTATAATTTGTACAATTTATTTATAATAAATTTTCAAAATATGAAAAATAAATTACAATCACAAAATAAGAGAAAATCTTTTTTACTAATCAATTGCGAGAACAATTATGTTGCTCCCTTGAATATTTTTTCCTGATTATCTCCGTGATTCGAGGGTAGAAGCAGCATATTTCTCGAATGTAGGATGATACAGATCTCCCAGGGATGTATTCGATCTCTAGCTTCTTGAACTATTTGATTGCCAAGAAGTATCCAGCCATATTTTGATTTCTTTGTGAATATCCCAGGATTTGTGGGATTTTTGAGACGCCTCCTCAAGGGAATATGTATCCTTTTATGTAGATGTGAGTTGGGGTTTGGAGAAAACTATCTTCCAAACAGCCCTAATGGACTTCTAGGATTTCAAGAGTCTTATAGTATCTTGAATTTAGGATTTATCTTGATCCGTTAAAATTTTGATGTCTACAAATACCCCATATTTCAAGGTTTGTCGGGTTGTATGCTTGCCAAAACTTGAAGACGAGACTTGAAGTACTTGACCATCGCAACAAATGATTTTGAAACTTGTAGTTTTCGGTTTTCAAGAGGAAGAGATGAAGGGTAGAACTGGTCCCCAACTAGGCATGCTAGAATTTGTAGGCAGTAAATTACGTCAAAAAAATAATCGAGACTTAAAAATATTGCAACAATCATAGTATTTGATTTCAAATAATTTGAGCGTTACAATATGTATGATTCCTCTAATTCTTTTATCCAATAGTAAATAAATTAAAGGGTCTTTGAGTTTAATCTTGAATCTATATTTCTTGTCACAAGCGATGATCTTGAGCTTGATTGCTTGAAACTTGATTTAAATCAACTAGTACGAACCTTGATTTAAAATCATACTCCTTAAACCTTGATTGTTCTTCGTTCTTGAGCTTGAACTTGAGCTTGATTGCTTGAAACTTGTAGAGAAATTTATGGCGTTTGATCCAAGAACTCTCTCTTGTTTCTTGTTATAACTTCTGGTGTCTTTTCTAAGTTATGCACACCTCTACTTATAGTTATGGAAGGGAAGAGTTGTAATGAGACCAAACTCTTTCCGACCAATCAGAATGAAGGGTGACAAGGCCCAATTTGATTGGTTATAACATGTCACTTGCACATGTGGCGCGATTTCATTGGCCTTTCAATTTGACTTGGTATACATTGTCATTTTGACATGTGGCATATCCTAATTGGATCTTCTGTTTTAATCTCCAGTGGATTAGAAAATCACAAAGGTTTTACTTTTCCGAAACAGTGAATATAACACAAATACAAAAAATAAATTAAAATCCTTAAGCTTGTTAATATCCTGTATTTGTAAAAATAATTCTAAAGAATATAAAATAACGCATAAACATAAATTAAAAATAGAAACATAATTTAAACTGAGCCCACTGAATTCACAATGTATCCTTAAGGAAATTAATCCCCTCCTAGTACCCAAGGTTGTGGATTATTTCCTCTCAGGATAGAACGAATTACACACTGGTATAGCGGTACTTCAAACCCTAATGTTTCAGCGAACATAAATATTAGTAGTAAATCACACTTATTGTTGCTTTAATATGAGAGAATGGACTATAATTTATAACCCCGATCTATTGAGTTCAAATGAAGAGTTGTAACTCTTCAGAAGTAAGTTACGTAAAACGGCCATAACGTAAATGGTCATTTACGCAAATTAAAACGGGAAGAAGAAACGTTTTCCGTTAAAAAAGAACATATGGGAGAGTCAATGAAACATATAATTTGGATTATTAATTTTCCGTTACAAACACAGATAATATTACGTTAATATTTACTATTAACAAATAAATTTGGTCAAAAAAATTAATCAATCAATCGATCATTTGACCGAATTTGAATTCGAAGCCAAAGCCGAGGGCACGAGGCTTGCCTTCTTCTTAACTATTTAAGAGCTACAAGAAGAGCATTTATATATATATACCCATCAAAAACCTTTTCCTCTTCCAATATAGAACAATGTCTCATTGTCAAGGAAGAAGACTTAAAATTTTTATTTTCCATCAATTTCTCGTTCACCATCTTTTAAGCACGTTTTAGCTTAAAAACATCAATAATTAACTCATTTTTTGATTTCTCAACTTAATTGTATCAATCCAAATTGTAGTTGCGAAGAGTCCTCCATCTTGGTGGTTTTTTGGAGTCCACAAGCTAGATAGTCACATAGTATTTTGAGTATTTAACGGATCACCCGTGAATTAAGTGGGACTTTATTCTTCTCTTTTTTTGTTGAAAAGAGAAGGTACGTAGGCAGCTCTCCTAAAAAAGAGTGAAGTTCCGCCCAGATACAAGAAAATGATTCAGTTCCAAAGCTAAAAATCGCAGCATCTTTGGAATTAGGTATTGTTCCTCCAATGATGGTAGTACTATGTACTTCCTGCCTAGCTCTAATATGATCCAATGTATAAGTAAGCATCTCTTGTAAAATATGAGCAATCCCAAACCCTTCTAGAGCAAAAACCTCCATTTCTCCCCCGATGTAGACAAATCTGCGAATCTAGAAATTCATTTCGCCAATTGAACCTTCTCGAACTGTTCTTTTTAAGAACCAAAAACACATATTACATTTTGATCTTGTTCATTGAGGATCGTATCTGCGGCTACTGTTTTACCGGTCTGTCTGTCCCCAATAATTAGTTCTCGTTGACCACGTCCTATAGGGATCATCGAATTAATAGCCCGGTTTAAAGAGGCTCATATATGGAATGGCGCGAAATAATACCCGGGGCGGCATATTCGATTAATCGAAATTCAGAAGATGAAATTTTACCCCTACCATCAATAGGCTTAGCCAGGGCATTTATAACACGACCCAAATAAGCCTCACTCATGGGTATCTGAGCAATTCTTCTCATTGCTTTTACAGAACTTCCTTCTTGTATCAACAAACCATTGTCCATTAATATAACACCAACATTATTTGATTCCAACATCAAAGCAATGCCTATTGAACCCTCTTCAAATTTGACTAATTCACTCGCCATTACTTCATCAAGACCGTGAACACGAGCAATGCCATCTTACTATATGTGAAAATCACACCTAAAATCTATACCATTTATTTAGGACACACCGCGCGATACTCTCTCCTTCATGTATATTTTTAGAATTCTAGTACACAAGATGTATACCAACATTTAATCTCGGATCTTCACACAATTATTTGGCTTAATAATGAATGATTAATGGTACACATACTCTTAATAATGTTGAACGGGAGCAAATTAAGAGTTTGTAGAAAAACAAACATAACGTTTAGTTTCTCAATGAAGTGCTTATTTCATTTTACCTAGTTTCATTCTATCTGTAGATTGATAAAAGCAAGAATTAGCAAACTAATGATAACGATCATGCTAAAAATACGCTGTTCATTTAGTGTAACAATTACTTATCAAAAATTAAATTCATCATCGAATTTAAAGTTCGGTTAAGGGTCAAAACTGCTCTCAACCTATCGATTCCGGAACAAAATTGCCCTCCGTTTACCTTTGGCAAAGAAAATGCCCCCACCGTTAACTTTGTGGCCTATTTCTACCCCTAAAATCTAACAGAATCTTGAATTTCATTTTTAATTTTTTTTTAATGCCACGTGTCATGTTTTGATTGGGACATATAAAGAACGGAAAATTGGGACATATAAAGAACGGAAAAAGGGTCAAAACTGCCCTCAACGTATTGACTCCGGAATAAAATTGCCCTCCGTTAACCTTTTTTGGGTCGGGTCGGGTCGGGTCGGGGTTGGGTCGGGTTGTGTCGGAATTTGGGTGAGAATTGATTTTGGGTCAAGATTATTTAATGGCCAATCAAAACGTGACACGTGGAATTAAAAAAAAAATTAAAAATTAAATAGAAGCATCCCGACC
The DNA here is from genome assembly GCA_034376525.1 of Nicotiana benthamiana. Classification (NCBI taxonomy): domain Eukaryota; kingdom Viridiplantae; phylum Streptophyta; class Magnoliopsida; order Solanales; family Solanaceae; genus Nicotiana; species Nicotiana benthamiana. The sequence goes on along the minus strand of CM067336.1, from coordinate 32,549,503 downwards.
GACCCGACCCAAAAAACACCAAACCCTCTCTTGATCTTCCTCACAACACCCCCTCTCTAACCCTAAACCACCAAACGACCTCTCATGGCTACCCCGTTGCTTCATCTTCCCCGTCCAGCCCGTCACCTTCACATCGCCGGAAAACTTCACAACCAAACAGCCCCCCTCCATCACGAACCAGGCGTCCAACCCGTCCCCCATAACCAAGCCATGAAAAACCAGCCCCCATTGAATAGGAATGACCAATCCACATTAACTGCATCAAGCTCTTTACATTTGTTGGAAAGCGGAAAATCACATTACACTTCAACTTGACCGACCCGACCCAAAAAAAGTTAACGGAGGGCAATTTTGTTCCGGAGTCAATACTTGAGGGCAGTTTTAACCCTTTTTCCGTTCTTTATATGTCCCACTTTTCCGTTCTTTATATGTCCCAATCAATACGTGACACGTGACATTAAAAAAAATTAAAAATAAAATTCAAGATTCTGTTAGATTTTAGGGGTAGAAATAGGCCACAAAGTTAATGGTGGGGCATTTTCTTCGCCAAAGGTAAACAGAGGGCAATTTTGTTCCGGAGTCGATAGGTTGAGGGCAGTTTTGACGCTTAACCATTTAAAGTTTATAGCACAGATTGCCATTACAAGTCAACCAATATAGAAAAACTATCGAGAGTCAAATAGTAGTACAAGCAATGTTTATTATTTTGTCCGTGATTCACGCGTTATTGCATTTTAAAATATATAGCAAAATATTTTTAAAAATCTTACTTATTCTTTTGTATTCTTCAAATTCTAATAGATTAATATAGGTGAAATGTTATAAATAGAATCCTATTTAAGGTGAATGTCTATATTTAGAGAGATTCTAGGGTTTACTACTTGGTGGCTAAGTCACCACCTCCCTATAAATAAAGGGGTTCTATTTCATTGTAAATCATCCCAAAGTATCAATAAGAATACTCCTTTCTCTACTTTTCTCTCTATTGTTCTTGTTCTTGTATTATTGTTCTTGTTCTTATATTATTTCATAACACGTTATCAGCACGAGTCTCTAACCAATTGAATTTGATTTCTTCCTTCTTCCAGAATTTCTATACGAAAAAATAAAAGAGATGGTATCATCATAAAGTAATGCAACGGGATGGAAACTCAAGAGGTATATTTGATATCACAACATTTATTGGTATACCTTAAAGGTAAGTAATTTACTTTTACCTTTCAAATTCTTGAAATTCTACGATTTGATTTCATATACAAACATAGACAACAAAGTTTGATTATAACTCTAATGGAGTTTGTAAGGTATTATAACCACGTGAAGTGGTAAAAGTTCTATGTCTTGCCATGATTAAATTCATGTATGATTGTGGGCAAAGAATTGAAAATCCGTCCCATTGAATTTGCTTCATTCTCATTCCCTTTAGAGAATGTGATAGCAGTATGTGATAAGTCTGAAAGAAGACAAAATTATTACCATGAAGGTATCAATGAATGTGGACGTGGCAATAGACGGAATTATAATCGTCATCATTGTGATAATGAGAATAATAAAGATTCTCAAAATAATCTTTCACTTTATGAAAGTAATATTTGACATGAGATTATATATATAGCACATACAGATGATTATGATCCATTCCCTGAAGTGAATGTGATAATTGTAATAAAGCCCGTAAGTATGAACACGCTCTTGATGTAATTTTGTTTTATGTCTGACATTATGAAAAGAAAGTTCGTTGCCCTTGAAATTTCGGGCAAGAACTATATGACATAGGTGTTGGATGCTGAAATCCATTTGGATGCAATGGGTCTTGGAGACGCCATTAAAGACAGAAATAATGCATCCACCCAAGACTATGCTAAGGCCTTGATTTTCTTGCGCCATCACCTTGATGAAGGTTTGAAAATTGAATATATCACAGTCAAAGATCCACCTATCTTGTGGAATGGCTTAAAGGAGAGATATGACAACCTGAAGTTGGTCACTCTGCCACAAGCACGATATGATGAGAATCCAAAAGCAAATAGTTCATAAACTATATGTTATCGCTGCGGTGGAAAAGGGCACTGGGCGAAAATTTGCCGTGTACCAAGACATTTGGTTGAGCTTTATCAAGCATCTCTAAAGAGTAAAGGCCCTGAGGGGAAAATAGACCACTTAATTGGTGATGGATCTGTGATGAAGGAAGATGGAGTTGTTTGATTATTTTACTTATTTGTATTAGTTAGTGAATAAACTAATAGTCATTAGTATCAGCTCATATTAGTTAGCTTATGATATAATGTTAGTATTAGCTCTTTAGAATGTTTCAATATGCTTAAATTTCGAAGATATTTTTACTTCCCAGTAAAGTTAGTCGATTAACTAATAAGTTAGTCGACTATCTAATATTTCATATTAAAAACTGGATTTTTCGCAAGCTAAGTTAGTCGACTAACCAGTTTAGTTAGTCGACTAACCTGATGACTGTTTACTAAGTTAGTCGAATAACTAATTAGTTATTCGACTAACCAATATTTCGCATTAAAACTGGATTTTTCCGCAAGGCTAGTTAGTCGAATATCAGGTTTAGTTATTCGAATAACCTAATAACTGCTTCCCAAGATAGTCGACTATCAACTCAGTTATTCGAATAACCTTAACAGATTTTGAAAATATTGTTTAAATATGAAACAAACGGATTGAATTTGTTTATTCTCATGTTCGTATATTTTCTTTTGTTGTCAACCATGGGAATTAAATTGATTGAAGGCTCCGGAAGAGCAACTATAACTCTGCCTAAAGGAACAATATTTATCATAGAGAATGCAATGTTCTCCTCCAAGTTTAAGAGGAACTTGTTGAGTTTTTAAGATATCATTCAAAATGGATATCATATTGAGACAATAGATGGGAATAATCTTGAATACCTCATTTACTCATGAAAACGAGGCTGCCCACTTCGGTTTGGGGTCACGCCATTTTTCATGCAGCAATGCTAGTTCGTCGGCTGCCCACTTCGGTTTGGGGTCACGCCATTTTGCATGCAGCAATCCTAGTTCGTCTCTGACTGACGAATTGTCACAAATATTCCCCGTTGCAATTAGTTTTGGGTCATGAACCTAATATATCCCATTTAAGAATTTTTGAATGTGCAGTATATGTGCCTGTAACACCGCCATATTGCACCAAAATGGGTCTGCAAAGAAGGTTAGGAATATATGTTGAGTTTGAATCGCCCTCCATTATTCGTTACCTCGAAACATTGACAGGGGATTTGTTCACTGCACGATTTGCAGACTGTCAATTCGATGAGACACTTTTTCCAAAATTAGGGGGAGAAGTTGGTGAAACCAAACGGGAAATTTTGTGGAAAAATGCATCATTATCCCATCTTGATCCACATACCTCTATTTGTGAAAAAGAGGTGCAAAATATTATCCATTTGCAAAGAATAGCAAATCGAACGCCAGACGCATTTACAGATTTGAAAAGGATAACAAAATCACATATCCCCGCAGTGAATGTGACAACATCTGATTCACGAAGAATATGAACATGAAATTGGTATTGAATATACCACACTCACCTCTAGAAGGAGGTTTGAGATGATATATGAAAATAATGTCATTATTATGGCATGAATGATCGTTGGTCACGTACCTATTGTACGCCAAAATATTTTGGAAATATGACTATTAAAGGACAACGGTAATGCAAGAAACATATCTTGCATATAATTTTGACCATGACCATAATGGTATAACTTTCTCTTTAAAAGAGATATTCACCACATGGATATTGATGAATCTGTGGTAGTACAAAATTAATTGAGAGCTCTAGAAGAGCCAATTATTACTATGTTGGAGAAACACAATTGATTACCAATAAGGTATTGTGTTGTAGTAAGTCTCAAAGAAACTTATTCAGTTTCCAAAGTATATGCGAAAGCGATTGATTATATTGATACTATAAATAAAGGAAAGATTTGATATCTTCTATTACTACAACTTGTAGCGGGATAATCTGTATGTGAAAAACTACCCGCTTTATTCTCCAGTTTGTACTACACAAGAATACCACAATAAAGTGGACGTTTATTGATATAAAAACCCATATCATAATAAATTTGAAGTTTATTGATAATTGCACATGTCATGGTGTAAATTTGAAGTTTATCAATATTGATAATTTATTCAATTGGCATTTGGGTTAGCCATATCATTTTAAGAATGATGTGCAGTAATAGAGAATCACATGGATAAATATTAAAGAACTAGAAAGTTCTTTATGAATTCTCTTGTATTACTTGTTCTCATTAATTAATTGACCAACTAAAGAGTTCGGGTTGAATCCCATAAATTCTGGAAATATCAAAGGTGAATATGGGCCCATTCAACTGCCATGTATACCACATATGATGCATCTATGATATGGTTACATGTGCAATTGTTATTAACCCGCAGCCTGGCCGGTGCTTGCGAGGTAAATTGCTCAGTAATATAACTTCGAGCATAATTTCCAGATTTTCTATTCAAGATAGTTCATCTTGATAAGTTGGTTTATATCATAGTTGGTTTAGCAAGATAATTATTGAGTGCCTCCACTTAATAGCTAAACTGTTTCTTATGAGAACAAAGTTATATATATCAGTTTGATATACGTTGTATACGAGAGTATATTATATTCTCCCCTCGCAAGTGGTTCAGGGTCAGGAGCCAAATAATTTCATCTGATGTGCGGTGTATATTTTCATTAACACCATAATGCACAAAGATGGACTCTCAAAGTTGAGGAAACAAGTTAGCTTTTCTAACATGAGGGGGAGACATGATAAACACTTGAGAAAAGGTTACATGGGATGAATTATCATTTGTATATATAGATCCTCGAATATCATAATATGAACCTGAAGTTCATAAACGGATAATTCAATTGCAAAATATTGCAAAGCATGCTATACGCATTTGCTGACCCAAAGAAAGTAACTATATTCTCACTGCAAATGCTCATATTAAGTCCCAGAAGGACAAAGTCTTTGATGCGCTTAAAGCGTATAGACAAATCGGTTTCAAAATAACTTCTTAATAAAGAAGATGAGCAAATGATCAAAGTGATCATAATGGGGAGGCAAGTGATCTAGAAGATCACATGACATAACACTTCATAAAATCTCATGAGAGATTCAGGTACCTGAATATATGAATAAAGAGATCTCCATGTTATGTCTTTATGAAAATTTACTGGAACCGATATAAAAATGTTCGTCGACGGCATCTATGATAGCGCTAAATATCGATGAGGATCTTATGTTATTCGAATACAAACAAAAATATTGGCTAAATGGAAGAGATACAATTCAAGCAGAATTGATTCCATATGAAAGACATGTAGTTCAAATACTTGAAAGTATAAAGTCAATGGTATGTGTAATCAGTTTTCGATATCTTATTTGTTTAGCATGACATGAAAACTTGATATGCATCTAAAGTCTATTATATGGCTTATATGACTTAACTTATATGTCAATCCATGAAAGATTGAAGTTGCTTGAAGCATATACAATTCTTGGTCCTGAAGTACCACATCCTAAGTGCAACTTGTGTACATATGTATCTTGCTATAACTATAAGCATGATGGCATCGAGAATACCTCTATGGAGATATTGAAGAGTCATTCCACGACATTATATGAAGATGTTCATATCTATCAAGAATGATAATTTCAAGGTGCGGAATATTTATTCAAATCAATATGGCCGATTTATTTATCAAATCTCTACAAAAGATCGTTTTGAAGATGGTCCACAAGATTGGAATGCAAATGCTCAAGGATGTGAATTGATGCTCTTTTCAGGGGGAGTTAATGCGCGTTGCACTCTTTTTCCCTTACAAGGTTTTGTCCCACTGAGTTTTCCCTGCAAGGTTTTTAACGAGGCAACCAATAGGCGCATATTCAAACATGTGTACTCTTTTTCCTTTTCTTTATTTTTTTCCCATTGGGTTTTGTTTTAGTTAAGGTTTTAACGAGGCACATTATTGAATAGACATTCAAGGGGGAGTGTTATAAATAGAATCCTATTTAAGGTGAATGTCTATATTTAGAGAGATTCTAGGGTTTACTACTTGGTGGCTAAGTCACCACCTCCCTATAAATAAAGGGGTTCTATTCCATTGTAAATCATCCCAAAGTATCAATAAGAATACTTCTCTCTCTACTTTTCTCTCTATTGTTCTTGTTCTTATATTATTGTTCTTGTTCTTATATTATTTCATAACATGAAACTAATTTTTATTTTTCGAAAAGAATCAAGAATTTTGATATCTTTAATTTATAGAATAAATGTTTGAACAATTCGTTGAAGAAACTTCTTATTGAATGAGAAAGTTTCTAATATTTGAAGATGATTAATACATTGTCGTTATTCTAAAAGGCCAGAGATGGAGTGTATTCTAATTTTAGAACAATGTCAAAGTTTCTTTTGTTTAAGAAAGCAACAATATTAACCGAAATATGAGATGTGAAATATGCGGCAAATAAAACCAAACTCCATTAAACAAAATATGAACTGGTTCCTTTTCTTTAAAATAAGTACATATCAAATTTATACTACTATTTTATTAAGAAAGATAAATTAGCTTCTGAGAAACACCATTTAGCATTCGCATTCCAAACCGAGAAATGTACCTAAAAATAAAAAAGAAAATATAAATTATAAATTATAGGACAAAAGTAAATATAAAAGAAATTTGACAGACAAACGAAAATAAATTATAGGACAAAAGTAAATGACACCTAATACACAACAATGATTGAAGGCAAGAGTGAGAAAAGTGGGATTGATCTTGTAAATCGATAGTTACAAATAAGTTTTGAACTTCGTAACCATTTATATGAACTTAGCAATAAATATGATACATAGGCATTACCATGATTATTGATATCGGGTTTGCCTATGCATTTATAATTACTCCCACATTCGTGAGGCGATTTTTTGACGATTAACTATATCATAGACAGATTAGTATTTTAAATCGGGAAAAGCCTTAATATTGTGTGGGTTCAAATTTAACCAATGACGACCAACTATGAGCACGATAAATGATGGGTTCTCCTTAATTTGATGTTCTGTGGGAGACGATCTTAAGGCAGACGAAAGATTATACGACCTTTGCAACACTATGGGCCACAATGGGACATTAGGAATATTCCTTCGATTATTCCTTATAATTTGTTTTTTACTACTTAAAAGGGTTTCACTCTTCGTATATATAGAGGGGAATAACCTTGTAAAAAGGGAACCCGGATTTTGGCTGTAATATTACTTACGTACGAAAAGATTCCAAAGGAGATTATTTTTGTTGAATTAAATCAAGAAAGAGTCTCCACCTTATCTATCTTTTCTTCTAGAGATTATTACATTTAGCTAGGATTACCCTTCATCTTTGATTGATTTGTTCAAAAGGGTCTCAATAACTTTTTAGTCAACAGTTTGGCGCCCTCTGTGGGGATTTCTATAGCTGAAATCGTAGTTTTCATCTAGATTCTCGAAAGAAATAATCATTTTTTTCAGCTTCATAAAAGCCAAAAATGGGGGAAACGGAATAGCGAGGCTAAAGGCAATAGTGGGTGTCACAGACAACCTCCTGAATTCCTTCAACAAAGCCAGTGGAGAAAATAACGAAAATGCAACACCAAGTCCCACACCCGGATAAGAGATCTCACATCCCCCCACGGGGATGTAACGATCCTGGATGAGAGGAAAACCTCAAGATCTGCAGCATCAGAAATGCCACCGGCTGTCAAAAGGCTACTAGAAGAATGGTTGACAAGCACCTTGAGCAATATGCTAGAGAAACTGTTCAGAGAGATACCGAAGACATGTTACCTGCAGAAATTGCAGCTGCTGTTGATGAGCCAAACACTACACGAACAAGTAACACCTACACTGTTGCTGATGCAAGTAACGATGCGCTCACAACCATCTAAAGAAAATGGAGGATATGGAAAATGAAAACAAAATGCTCCGAAGTTGTTACCAAAACGCGATATCGGTCAATTCGTCGAACAACCATATAGCAAAGGGGCAGCTCCCCATTCTATTCCAAAAACATTCAAAATGCCACCATATTTAAAATATATAATGGTACCATGGACCCAGAAGACCACCTAATCCATTTTGTTACCATAGTAAAAGGTAATGATTTATCAATGGAACATGTGTCGTTTGTACTGCTGAAAAAGTTCAGCGAAACTCTGATAATGTTGTCGTTTGTGCTGTTGATGGAGCACTTGTGAACAAGTGATTTTTTCCATGTATGAATTACTCGCATAGATTCAAAAAATAAATTTTCACATTGTTTGCAATTTCGCGAATTTCGTAGCATTTCTCATTAATTGCTTGCATTTGTCCGTGCATGTTAATTTTATGTAATTCATGAAAATACAAAAATACATTACATTTCTATTTAGGATTTAATTTTATATTTTTAAATTAATTGATAATTTAGTTGTGTTACAGAAATAGAAAAATCATAAAAATGACCCGTTTTGCACTTTTTCACTTTAAATTTGGTAATTAATTAGTTATTTATAAATATTATTTGGAGCAATTAATCTAATTAATTGTGATAATTTGTATTAGAATTTAATTTAGGTTTTAATTTTTAATCTTTTTAAAAAAAGAAAAGAATTTTGAATAAATTGAAACAAAAAGAAAAGAAAAAGGGAAAGAAGTAAAAGAAACCAGGATTTAGGCTAAATCAATTTAAAAATCCCAATCCCAATTCAGTTGCACCCCTGTACCTGTTCCAAACTTGACCAAACAAGCCCAGACCCACCCCCAAAACCCCGCCCGATTCCTACGTCTAGCTAACGACTCCGTTTGAGCTTTCCCTATCTCAACTGTAAGATCAACAAGATCTAACGCACTGGAATTGACCCCCTCCCCCCATGTAAAACTGTTCGAAAAGCCCCACCCCCTCAGAACCCCCCTCAATTTCATCGCCCCCAGCTAGTAACCCTAGATACGCCGCCCTCGAATTCCAACCGCCTCCGCTGGCGGCCACACTCCAATCACCCCCATCTTAATACCCTAGAACCCTCTCACCTTACTCTTTCCAAATCTCTGACCCTTGAATCCCTCTAGCTTGGCTCGAATGTTAGATCAAAAAAATTAAATCAAAAGCCTAACTTCCCTAAATCGCTCAAAAATCAAATCTCGTCATCTTTGACCCTCCTTCATCGTGATTTCATGGTCGATTTCCCAAAAACCCTTGACATTAACCCCAAGTCATGAATCCGCAACAAGCCATAAGTCTTTGATTGGTTTTCAAGCTTCAAACTAGCTGAAAATACAGGCTGATTAGTTGTTCTTGGCAAGAACAACTAATTAGTCTTAATTTCCGATCATTTCGAGACAGTTATGGCCCATGGAATCAATCCAATGGGATTTGACCCCCCTTAATTCTGTTCTCACGTATAGTTTTATTCCCTTATGGTTCTGAGAGTTTCATTCTTCTTCTCTTTCTTTAGGTTTCTCTTCTATGTTTAGGTTTACCTTCGTTCTATAAAACCTGGCTTGGTGTAGGTTAGTTCATTTCTGCTCTTCCCTTCTTTTGTTGTTTTTGTCTTTAGATTTTAGTATTGTTTGTATTAATCACAGGTTTGTTGAGATTTCAGGCAGTCGTCTCAGTTAAATTAGGTGCTTAAAACCGTTAAAATCATGTTAGTTTAGATTAAAATTGGTTTTGCGGATGATTCTTCTGTTAATATGCCTGGGCATGTCTTAATTAGCTTAAATGGTTCCGATGAAGCTCATGTTTGCCTGGGTTTATTATGAAATTGGTTCATTTCAAGTTTATTTTTGAACCTTAAAGTTGTTCAAAGTTTCTGGGCTTGTGAGTTTGTTTTGATTTGATTAGGTGCTATTTATTTTGGTTCGTCTTGTTTGTCAATCTTTAGGGATCTATATGGGGCTAGTTGTAAGTATAAAAACTTAAAGGGGTCATAAGGGTTAGGCAGAGACTGTAATAATCAGGCTGTCTAGGGTCAATTTAGGGATTTAAAGTATGAGGGAATCAATTTCTATTAGTATAGAATGTTCTAGAGGATAAAATAAGAACTGAGGATTTTAGATATTATTTCAAAATGATTAAAAGGGGTAAAAATAATCAAGAAAGAAGGGGTAAATAGGGAATTGGCTAGATTTACTAGGGCTACCTTAGGCATGCCTATGTATGATCTCTTTTCACTCATTGTAAAATTAAGAAAAAAAACATTCTGAAAATACTGAAAGAAAAGCGGCTGGGTTTGAAAAGTTTTAAGAGAACACTGCATTTCTTGCATTTCTTTGGATAACACTGGTCCAATTTTGCCTTGAAAATTCCTTAATCAGATTGTCAAGATTGTTGTTCATCTGGGCTCTTTTTTGGTTGGAAGAAGTGCATTTTATCTGGTGTTACTGATTTTTAAAGGATGATTCTGCTGCTGCTGCTTTTTTCTGACTTCAACCTTAATTTTTTCTTGTTTATTTTGCTATAATCAGGTACCTGCTCCTGAATCCTATCATATAGCCGGCGTCTCTCCCTAAAAATGTGGGTACATTTGGTTTGGGATTCAAGCCCATAGCCGCAGACATGAAAAGAGCTGGAAAGTTTGAAACAAAGGGCGTGCGTCCTTCCAAAGCCTATCCCACATCTCCCCAGATCGTTTGTCAAACCTGATGCCAAAATGCCCCGTGACAACAGTTCCAAATTCTGTGGTTGACGTAGATGAAGAGTTAATTGAAAGGTTCGAGAATTTGTTTGATAATGTGAACATGGTGGAAGTCGGAGAAAGTTCTAGAAAAGCATATATGTAATTTGTCGGGCCGAGTGCACAACTTAACAATAAGGAGGCTACCCTTCTCCCTACCCGGAAGGAGTTTTGGTGGTTTGCTTTGATTTTCTTTAAGTTTATCTGGATTATTCCAGGTTTGTAATTCAGATTCTATGTCCCGTCCATTTGGATGTATAAACCTTGTTATCTTTTGATTTTAATGAATGCAATTTCCCTTTTCCGTCATTCTTGATAGTTTACATTTGTTTTTCTTTTTTTCCTTGTACAATTTTTTTTATGCTGGTTTCAATGACATGACATGCATGAGGAATCTTCAGCCCAGTCTTAAAAGCCAATCTAATGCTGAAATAATCATTCAAGAAATAGAGTGTGATGATGAATCAGAATATGATGAGGATGAGGCCTTTGAAGAGATTAGTAAAGAATTAAGCCATTTTGAAGAAAAATCCAAGCCAAACCTAAGCGATACAGAAGCAATCAATTTAGGAGACTCAGATTATGTCAGAGAAACTAATATAAGTGTCCATCTTGAACCGAAAATCAGGGAAGAGATAATTAAAGCAATGTTTGAATACAAAGATATTTTTGCATGGTCATATGACGATATGCCGGAACTAAGCACTGACTTGGTGGTTCACAAATTTTCCACTCACCCGGCATTCTCTCCCGTCAAGCAGAAGTTGAAGAAATTCAAAATTGACATGGGTGTGAAGATTAAAGAAGAGGTCACAAAGCAGTTTGATGCAAGGTTCATTCAAGTCATGTGGTATCCCATTTGGTTGGCCAATATTGTGCATGTGCCAAAGAAGGATGGAACAACCAGAGTGTGTGTTGATTACCGTGATCTCAACAAGGCAAGTCCAAAGGACAACTTCCCACTGCCAAATATCCATATTTTTATTGACAATTGTGCTAAGCATAAGATTAGATCTTTTGTGGATTGCTATGCGGGCTATCATCAGATCTTAATGGATAAGGAAGACGCATAAAAGACGACATTCATCACACCATGGGAAACATATTGCTATCAGGTCATGCCTTTTGGTTTGAAAAATACTAGGGCAACTTACATGAGGGCAATGACATATTCCACAACATGATAGACAAGAAGATTGAGGTTTATGTGGATGGTGTATAATAAAGTCCAGAAAGCAATCTGATCACGTTAGAGATTTGAGAATGTTCTTCCAAAGGTCCGTAGGACAATCTTAAGCTCAATTCTGCAAAGTGTGCATTTGGTATGCCATCTGGAAAATTGTTGGGATTCATAGTCAGTCGTTGAGGTATTGAATTGGACTCGTCAAAGATCAAAGCTATCCAAGAATTGCCACCTCCAAGGAACAAGACTAAGGTGATGAGTTTGTTAGGGAGGCTGAACTACATCAGCAGGTTTATTGCTACACTCACGATGACTTGTGAGCCTATCTTCAAGTTGTTGAAGGAGGATGCTACGGTCAAGTAGACTGATGAGTGTCAGGAAACATTCGATAAGATAAAAGGTTACTTGTCAAACCCACCAGTGTTGGTCCTACTAGAACCGGGAAGATCTTTGATTCTGTATTTGATGGTGTTGGACAATTCATTTGGTTGTGTATTGGGCTAGCACGACATCACCGATAGGAAGGAGCGATCCATCATTATCTCAGCAAGAAGTTCACATCTTATGAGGTTAAGTACACTCACCTTGAAAGGATATGTTGCGCCCTAACTTGGGTAGCACATAAGATGAAGCATTATTTGTCATCGTACACTACTTACCTCATTTCTCGTTTGGACCTATTAAAGTATATCTTTTAGAAGCCTATTCCTACAGGAGGCTCGCAAAGTGGAAAATATTGCTCACTAAATTTGACATCGTCTATGTGACTAGGACTACGATAAAAGCCCAGGCATTGGCTGACCATTTGGCCGAGAACCTGGTGGATGAAGAATATGAACCTTTGAAGACTTACTTCCCTGACAAAGAGGTGATGCACATCGACGAGTTGGAACAGCTTGAATAGCTAGTTTGGAAATTTTTCTTTAATGGAGCTGCTAAAATGAAAGGCATTGGGATAGGAACTGTACTTATTTCTGAAAGAGGGCATCACTACCCTGTTACGGCTCAGCATTGTTTTTACTGTACCAACAACATGGCTGAGTACTGTTAGAAACACGTTCTCAATGCAATATACTAAACGTGTACTCTTTTGTAGGTTTTGATGAATGACAAACGAAGCAAAAATTGATATATGACGGAATTCAAGTACAAGCGCACAATGGTTGCGAATAAGATTGAAGTTCAAGATATAGCTTTTAATTGTTATTGAGTTGTTCTAAATTGTAATCTCGATCCTATAACTTGACTCATAGTATGGCCTCTCTCATAAAACTATTTTCCAAAATCATGCATATTTAATTCTGTGTCAAAAAGATTTTAAATCATGCATATTTACATTAGACAAAATGTTTTCTAAACATGCCTCAAAAATCTGGGCTAAAATAATCGATTATGTACTTATGATAATCGATTGTTTCTGAGCCAAGACTGCATGACAATCGATTATGAATTAATGGTAATCGATTGTGAGTAAGACAGTGAACATCAGATTTTTCCAAATCTGCATGATAATCGATTGTGAACAAATGACAATCGATTGTTGTTGAGGTAAAGTTTTTCAATACTCAAAATAATCGATTATGAACTAATGGTGATCGATTGTGTTGAGTTGATGTCTTCCAGTGATTTTAAATTTAATTAAGTAATCGATTATGTCTTTAGATAATCGATTATCACTGAGACAGTAAGTTTTATGATTTTCAGAAAATAACAAGTAATCGATTGTTGCAAAGGACAATCGATTGTTGAAGCTGGCCGTTGTCAAATGATTTTCAAATACCATAAGGTAATCGATTATTGATTCTAGATAATCGATGTTCTGCTTAAAATCTGGAAATGATTTTTAGAACGTTGCTGAAGTAATCGATTATTGATTTTATATAATTGATGTTCTGCTTAAAATCTGGAAATGATTTTTAGAACGTTGCTGAAGTAATCGATTATTGATTTTATATAATCGATGTTTTGCTTAAAATCTGGAAATGATTTTTAGAACGTTGCTAAAGTAATCGATTATGAACTTAGTGTAATCGATTATCTGATTTTGAATATTGCCAGTAATCGATTATAGATTATGTATAATCGATTGTGAAGCGTTAAATCCGGGATTGATTTTTAAACTGACTGGCAGATAATCGATTGTTTGGTCTTAATAATCGATTATCACTGAGTAATTTCAGCAACTCTTAAATTGGCAATTAGACAACGGTTGAACCAACTTTTTCAACTATAAATACAGCTTCATTTCAGTGTTTTAACAACAACAACATACACAAACTGATCATTACATTGCTATAAGCTTTCATTCAATTGTTCTTCATTTTCTACTCATTTCATAAAGCTTTTGAGAGCCATATTATTGCTTAAAGTTGTTGTGATCTTGAACATATTCTTTTACTCATATCTACTCAATAAGGAGTACTTTAGTTAAGTGAGTGTCCAAGTGTTTGATATACTTGTAAGAGAATTGCGATTCTCTTGTTTCAAGGAACTTGCGTTTCCTTGGGTGAAGTCTTTGAGATTGCGATCTCCGAGCAACTGTTTGAGGCTTGTGTCCTCAAGTGTGTAACGGTTTGTTGAGCACCCTTAAGCTTAACAAGATAGTGAAAAATCTCGAGAGAGTCTCTCGGGGACTGGACTAACCACGTTGGTGGCCAACCAGTATACATCTTTGTGTAAGTTTATTTTTCTGCATTTATTTTACTTCCTGCAAAGTTTAAATTCCGCAAGAAAACGCTAAATTCTATTAATACGCTATTCACCCCCCCTCTAGCGTAAAGCGTAGTTTCTAACAATTGGTATCAGAGCCCAACTCTCTGAAAACTTAACCGTTTGAGAGAACCATCCATGGCTTCTACTCTTGACTCTTTTGCAGGAATTGAAGAAGGACAATGCTCTACACGACCTCCTCTATTCAACGGCACAAACTACTCATACTGGAAGGAGAGGATGCAAATCTTTGTGCAATCAAATAGCTTTCATTTGTGGAAAGTATTCACTAATGGAAACCAAATCCCAACCAAGAAGGTGGAAGACTAATGGGTTCCAAAGACCGAAGAGGAATATACCGCGGAGGATATTCGTAAGGTTCAAAATAATGCCAAAGCTATAAATTTATTATATTGTGCTGTTAATGCTAACGACTACAGGAAGATATCATGTTGCAAAACAGCAAAAGAAATGTGGGATAAGCTTGAAGTGACATACGAAGGAACCGACCAGGTACGAGAAGCTAAAATTGATTTCTTAACTCACTCTTATGAACTATTCCACATGAAGGAAGGAGAGAAAGTAGACGAAATGTTTGAGCGATTCTCAATGATCGTGAATGATCTACACGCCCTCAAAAAGACGTTTACGGATTGAGAACTTGTCCGGAAGATCCTCAGAAGTCTCACTCCGGCATGGCGATCAAAGGCCGATGCAATCCAAGAATCCATTGGCATCACAAATGTCACAATTGACGCATTAAGAGGTAATCTCAAAACCTATGAATCAACTATACTTAACCCGTTTGTTGATGATCAAAGAAGGCAAAGGATTGCTCTAAAGGCTAGCCAACCACAAATTGATGAGGAAGGTGACAACGAGTTTGGACTCGTTATCAAAAGGTTTCAAAAATTCATGCGCAAAGAGTATGAACGCAAGAACAAAAAGCAAGGCGATCAACTAAAATGCTATGAATGCGGAGAAACCGGGCACATAAAATCAAATTGCCCTAACATCAAAAAGGAGAAGAAACCCTTCAAAAAGCAACGTGCATACATCTCTTGGGGAGGAGATTCCGGAGATGAAGCAAGCGAAGAAGAAGACGATGAAGCAGCAAATTTATGTCTCATGGCTCAAGAAGACGGCAAAGACGAGGTAAGTCAAATCTCTTCTCAAAATTTCTTTACTCTTGATGAAATGAGAAATGCTTTTGATGAACTATATGCTGAATTTATCAAAGCTTCAAAAACTGTCAAAAGTGTTAAAGAAAGTGCTTTTCTAAAAGAAAAAGATTTTCAAACACAGCTTTCATTAAAAGAAAAAGAATTAGAAAAACTGGTTTTCGAAAATGAGAAGCTAAAAGAGGAAAACAAGTTTTATGGAAAAAGAAGTGCTGATAAACCTGAAGGTTCTACTAGAAACTGTTCTTCTTGTGTGCTTCTTAAGAATGAAGTAGCTAGACTTAAAGGCACATTAGATAAGTTTAATTCTTCGCATAAAAACTTGAATGATGTGCTTGTTAATCTAAAATCAACTAAACATGGAATAGGATTCAAGAATCAAGAAAAGGTTGGTGCTAAACCACAACAACCTAGAGCTCAACCTAGGACTAATAACCAAAATGCTTATCCTAGAAGTAGAAATCCTAGAAATAACTTGCATGTTAGACCAAATAGTGAAAATGCTAGAAGACCTAGAAATGATGCATATTTTAGGCCAAACCTTGAACAATTTAGAAGACCAAGAAATGACCCTCCACCTAGAAATAGATATTCTAGAAATGATGCATATTTTAGACAAACTTGTGAACCTCCTAGAGCTCATAATAGGAGAAACAATGGTGTTCAAAGTAGAGTAAGCAACCTTCATTCATCTAGTTACTATGTACCTAGAAAAAAGCATAATCCCAACGTGACTTGTCATTATTGTAGACGTATTGGTCATATTGCTCCCGCTTGCTTTACTCGTCATAGACATATAAATCAATTGCATCATTATAACATGCCTAACCCTCAAGGACCCAAGATGGCATGGGTACCTAAAGAACATTAATTTGTTTTGTAGGTGTGCTTGAAGGGATCAAGTGTACTATGGTACCTTGATAGTGGATGCTCCAAACACATGACGGGAGATGAATCCAAATTCCTTCAACTAGAGCACAAAGAAGGAGGAAGTGTCACATTTGGTGATAACAATAAAGGAAAAATCATCGGCATTGGTTCGGTCGGTAAGGACGAAAACTCCTCTATTAAACATATACTACTTGTGAAAGGTTTGAAGCATAATCTCTTGAGCATAAGCCAATTATGTGACAAGGGAAATCTTGCTCCATTTAATTCGGATGAATGTCTTGTATTTAGACGTAGTGATTTCAAGATCATACTTCGTGGTTTTAGAATTGATAATATCTATATGGTTGATCTTGCAAACTCCTCACCCGAATATGTTGATTGTTTAGTAAGCAAAGAGGATAACTCTTGGCTATGGCATCGTAGAGTAGCACACATGAACATGCATCTTTTGAACAAGCTTCTTTCTCAAAACTTAGTAGTTGGTCTTCCCAGTTTAAAGTTTGAAAATGATTCTATTTGCGATTCTTGTCAAAAAGGGAAGCAAACCAAAGCATCTTTTAAATCCAAGAATATTGTTTCAACGTCTAGACCTTTGCAATTACTTCACATGGATTTATTTGGTCCCTCTCGTATTGAAAGTCTTGGTAAAAATAAATATGTTTTTGTAATTGTTGATGACTTTTCTAGATTTACTTGGACTCTATTTCTTGCAAATAAAAGTGATGCTTTTCAAAATTTCAAGTATTTCCTTAAGCGTGTTCAAAACGAAAAGGAATCGACCGTCACTTCGATTAGAAGTGATCATGGGGGAGAGTTTGATCACAATCTCTTTGCGGATTTTTGTGACGAACTCGGAATCGAACACACCTTTTCCGCTCCATGGACACCACAACAAAATGGGGTGGTGGAAAGGAAAAATAGGTGTCTCGAAGAGATGGCTAGAACCATGCTCGACGAAGCTAAGATTCCCAAATACTTTTGGGCGGACGCCGTGAGTACCGCTTGCTATGTTTTAAATAGAGTAGCAATTCGGCCGATACTCATGAAAACCCCATATGAACTTTATAAGGGTAGAAAACCCAACATTTCTCATTTACGTGTTTTTGGTTGTAAATGTTTTGTTCATAATAATGGGAAGGACCAATTGGGTAAGTTTGATGCTAAATCGGATGAAGGTATTTTCATTGGTTATTCCTCACGTAGCAAAGCATATAGGATCTTTAACAAAAGAACCCAAATTGTGGAGGAATCCCCTCATGTTGTGTTTTCCAAAGATAATACTCGCTTGGCGAGAAAGGAATCCGGTTTTGATCTTGCAGGTATCTTGGATTGCTTGAAAGATAAAATCCAAGAAGAACCTTCAAAGGAAAAAAAAATGAAATTGGGGAACAACCAACGGAAGAAGCGCCACAATTAGAAAAAGGAATAAATACGCCTAACGAGTGGAGAACGATCAAGGATCATCCTCTCGAACAAGTAATTGGCGATGTTGGAGAAAAGGTAAGTACCCGAAACTCTCTTAAGAACACTCTAGGACACAATTCTTAAGAGTTCACGGCATTACTTGTTAACACTAGTGTAATTTATTAATTTCGCTATAAATTACTAACTTGAGCGTCGGAGACGTTTAAATCTATTTTGCAGGTACCACCCCAAAGGTAGGGGGAATTATGAAGTTTTAGCACAAAATAATCGACTATTTCAAGCCACTAATCGATTATTTTCTGTGCAGTACATCGATTATCAGTATCAATAATCGATTGTCTATGACTGATTATTACTATTATGCATCTGTGTTTAATTTTTTACTTCCTAAATTGCATAATCGATTTCCGCCTCAGTCATTCAGCAATGCTTTCTACAACAATCGATTATTTTTTCATACAATCGATTATTTGACAAATTCTGATATTCTCCAAGTTCACTGTATCAAATTAGTTCCCTAAGTAATCGATTACCAAGAATTGACAATCGATTACTTCATATTAATTTTTTGTTACCGTTTGGCTCCTCAATCGATTCCTGTCAGGTCTTAAATGCTCCATAATCGATTACCAAAATTTAACGATCGATTATTTCATTCAAATTTTTTACCGTTTGACTCAAGAATCGATTTGTCAGATTCAAAATCTCAATCAAACAGTAAATACAATCGATTATTTCAGTTCAATAATCGATTATCTAACGGTCAGTAATTTTAATTCTTACCGTTTTCTGACTGCTCCTAAACCAAAATCTCAGCAAATGTCTCCATTCAATGCTTGATAATCCTTTCCTCTATAAATAGGCATCATAAGAGCTCACATTCACCCACTCAAGCACTATCTCTAGTATTCAAAAGCTAAATCTCTTCTATTTTCTTTGCCAAATTCCAGCAGTCTTTCTCCTAACATGTCTGGACGATCTTCAAAACGTTCCCGATCCAAACATGGCGCATCAGCCTCAACCGCCCCTCCTCCTTTAAATTTTCCATACCAAGACGGTTCCGTCTTGTTCTTTGAAACTGAAAATGAATTCACAAGGTTCCTATCAAAATTTGAGAAACGCACCATTCTTCCTCCTCGGTTCTCAAATAGTAAACTCCTTGAGCCTTTCACCCCTGCCGCAAATATGTTAAAGGAGTGTCAACTATATGACTTCTTGCTTCTCACTCATCCTCACATAAACACAACTCTCGTTCAAGCTTTTTACTCAAACCTCCATAAAGATGAAGATGGCGAACTTGTCACCTCCATTAATGGGGTTCAAATTCTTCTCTCTGAAGAGAATCTCCACACCATTGCCCGCCTTCCAAATGAAGGTGAAGACCTTTACCGGTATATTGATAAGGCCGGGGCTCTCTTTGATGAAACCATCCTTCTCTACCAAGCCGGTATAACCTCCTATGATCCATCTATCTCTACCCGTCGTCCTACCATAACGGGAATGGATCCAAACTATTGGTTGATTCTTTACTTCATCACCCGAGTCCTCAAGCCTAGACGGCACAATCACACCACCATCTCCCAGGAGGATACCAAACTTCTGCATGCCATTGTCACCGGAGCCAAAATAAATTGGTGTCGGCTCATCAAAATTCATATGCTCGATGCCATCGGTGATGACATGCCTCTTCCATATGCCCTCCTCATTATGAACTTCCTTGAAGCATCCGAATGTGTCACGGAAAATGGTCCTCTCAAAAGGAGTACCAAAATTTGGGAAATCTCGGAGTCTTCTTTCCATCATGATGGTGATCATGCTCCAGCTCCTTCTTCAAGTCGTCCACCCCGTCGTGCTCATTCGTCCCAAGAGCCTACTCTCCAAACCATATCCGACCAGCTTGCTCAACTCACTCATGAGATTCATGGATACTTTGATCATGTCAATTATCCATATGCAGCTCTCGTTCCTTTTGAAGCAGCGCCGGATAACGAGGCGGACAACGACGGAAATAAATAAATTTTTTTTGTGTTTTGTGTGGTTTTTGCTGTTGTTCTCTTTGGTTCCCATTGATGTACCCTCTAATTTTTTTTCCAATAAATAAACCTTGTTTATTTCATCTTTTTGCATCTTTCCTTACTATTTTTTTTGCTAATGGCAAAAGGGGGAAGAAAACGGGATATCGGGTATGCACCACCTCTTAATTCATTGATTGCTTATAAGCTAAAATTGAGGGGGAACTCTTAAAATTGAGGGGGAACTCTTAAATTGAGGGGGAACAAGAACAAAATTGCATAATTGTTACTTGTCTTGAATTGTCAATATCTTTTGCCTAAATTGCATATCCCGCTTAATGTTTGCCATTATCAAAAAGGGGGAAATTGTTAGAAACATGTTCTCAATGCAATATACTAAACGTGTACTCTTTTGTAGGTTTTGATGAATGACAAACGAAGCAAAAATTGATATATGACGGAATTCAAGTACAAGCGCACAATGGTTGCGAATAAGATTGAAGTTCAAGATATAGCTTTTAATTGTTATTGAGTTGTTCTAAATTGTAATCTCGATCCTATAACTTGACTCATAGTATGGCCTCTCTCATAAAACTATTTTCCAAAATCATGCATATTTAATTCTGTGTCAAAAAGATTTTAAATCATGCATATTTACATTAGACAAAATGTTTTCTAAACATGCCTCAAAAATCTGGGCTAAAATAATCGATTATGTACTTATGATAATCGATTGTTTCTGAGCCAAGACTGCATGACAATCGATTATGAATTAATGGTAATCGATTGTGAGTAAGACAGTGAACATCAGATTTTTCCAAATCTGCATGATAATCGATTGTGAACAAATGACAATCGATTGTTGTTGAGGTAAAGTTTTTCAATACTCAAAATAATCGATTATGAACTAATGGTGATCGATTGTGTTGAGTTGATGTCTTCCAGTGATTTTAAATTTAATTAAGTAATCGATTATGTCTTTAGATAATCGATTATCACTGAGACAGTAAGTTTTATGATTTTCAGAAAATAACAAGTAATCGATTGTTGCAAAGGACAATCGATTGTTGAAGCTGGCCGTTGTCAAATGATTTTCAAATACCATAAGGTAATCGATTATTGATTCTAGATAATCGATGTTCTGCTTAAAATCTGGAAATGATTTTTAGAACGTTGCTGAAGTAATCGATTATTGATTTTATATAATCGATGTTCTGCTTAAAATCTGGAAATGATTTTTAGAACGTTGCTGAAGTAATCGATTATTGATTTTATATAATCGATGTTTTGCTTAAAATCTGGAAATGATTTTTAGAACGTTGCTAAAGTAATCGATTATGAACTTAGTGTAATCGATTATCTGATTTTGAATATTGCCAGTAATCGATTATAGATTATGTATAATCGATTGTGAAGCGTTAAATCCGGGATTGATTTTTAAACTGACTGGCAGATAATCGATTGTTTGGTCTTAATAATCGATTATCACTGAGTAATTTCAGCAACTCTTAATTGGCAATTAGACAACGGTTGAACCAACTTTTTCAACTATAAATACAGCTTCATTTCAGTGTTTTAACAACAACAACATACACAAACTGATCATTACATTGCTATAAGCTTTCATTCAATTGTTCTTCATTTTCTACTCATTTCATAAAGCTTTTGAGAGCCATATTATTGCTTAAAGTTGTTGTGATCTTGAACATATTCTTTTACTCATATCTACTCAATAAGGAGTACTTTAGTTAAGTGAGTGTCCAAGTATTTGATATACTTGTAAGAGAATTGCGATTCTCTTGTTTCAAGGAACTTGCGTTTCCTTGGGTGAAGTCTTTGAGATTGCGATCTCCGAGCAACTGTTTGAGGCTTGTGTCCTCAAGTGTGTAACGGTTTGTTGAGCACCCTTAAGCTTAACAAGATAGTGAAAAATCTCGAGAGAGTCTCTCGGGGACTGGACTAACCACGTTGGTGGCCAACCAGTATACATCTTTGTGTAAGTTTATTTTTCTGCATTTATTTTACTTCCTGCAAAGTTTAAATTCCGCAAGAAAACGCTAAATTCTATTAATACGCTATTCACCCCCCCTCTAGCGTAAAGCGTAGTTTCTAACAAGTACGAGGTATGCATTTTGGGTTTGAGGTTAGCTGTAGACATGGGTGTCTAGGAAGTCTTGGTCTTGGGAGACTCGGACCTTCTGGTGAACCAGATTCAAGGAGAATGGGAAACACGGGATTTTAAACTCATACCGTACCGACAATGTTTGCATGATCTTTGTCAATGGTTTCGATCAGTAGAGTTCAGGCACATTCCAAGGATCTATAATGAGGTTGTGGATGCTTTGCCTACTTTGGTGTAAATGTTACATCATCCAGATATGGCTTATGTTGACCCTTTGCATATTCAGGTCCATGATCAACATGCTTACTGTAACATGGTGGAAGAAGGACATGAGGGTAAGCCGTGGTTCCACGATATCAAGGAATTCATCAGAATGAGAGTATCTCCGGTACAGCCACAGGTGATCAAAAGAGAACAATTCATCATTTAGCAAGTGGATTTTTATTTAGTGGAGGAGTTTTGTACATAAGAACTCCAGATCTTGGATTGTTAAGATGCATAGATGCTAGACAGGCCACAACTATCTTGACCGAAGTACATTCCGGAGTCTGCGGACCGCATATGAATGGGTATATTTTGGCAAAGAAGATTCTCCGAGCAGGCTATTATTGGCTCATCATAGAGCGAGATTGTATCAGTTTTGTGCGCAAGTGTCATCAATGCCAAGTACATAGAGATTTGATTAATTCTTCGCCATCTGAATTTCACACAATGTCTGCACCATGACCCTTTGTTGCTTGGGGTATGGATGTTATCGGACCAATTGAGCCAGCAACATCCAATGGGCACAATTTCATTTTGGTAGCCATTGATTATTTCATGAAGAGGGTTGAAGCTAAAACTTTCAAGTTTTTGACCAAGAAAGCAGTGGTCGATTTTGTTCTCAAATATCATTTACCAATTCAGAATCCCAATGGTAATCATCACAGATAATGGTGTTAATCTCAACAGTCATCTGATGAAAGAGGTATGCCAACTCTTTAAGATTACACATCATAATTCCACCCCATACTGCCCCAAGGAGAATGAGAAGCAGTCGAGGTAGCCAACAAGAATATAAAGAAGATACTTCAGAAAATGGTGTAAGGTTCCAGGCAATGGCATAAAAACTTGCCCTTTGCATTATTGGGTTATCGCACTATTGTTCGCACTTCAGTAGGGGCAACTCCTTATTTGTTGGTCTATGGAACTGAAGCAATGATACCCGCGAAAGTTGAAATTCCATCCCTTCAGATAGTTGCTGGAGCAGAAATTAATGATGATGAGTGGGTCAATGCCCGGCTGGAGAAATTGAGTTTGATTGATGAGAAAATATTGGCGGCAGAGTATCATGGCCAGTTGTACCAACAGATAATGGCAAGAGCATATAATAAGAAGGTTCGTCCACGGAAGTTTGAAGTCGGTCAGCAAGTATTGAAATGTATCCTTCCACATCAGGCTGAAGCAAAAGGCAAGTTCACCCCAAACTGACAGAGGCCGTTCATCGTAACGAGAGTATTGTCCAATGGTGCTTTATATTTAACAGATATAGAAGACAAATGTGTAGGTATGGCTATCAATTCTGATGCAGTCAAAATATATCCTATATGATTTCTTTGGTTAAATTGTGTTTGTTTGTACTTGGCATGTTTTGAAGATTAGAATGACAAAGACATTTTATTCTGCTATCTAAATACTTTATCCTTTGTTATCCATTTTGAGCCTTATTTATTTCCTGTCATACACCTCTTTTAAAAATAATAGTAAAGTTCAAAAATGCAAGCGCAAAAGATAAGTAAGGGAAAAGAGAGAAAAGAAAAAAGGAATGAAAAAAAAGAAAAAAAAGAAAAAAAGAAAAAAAAGAAAAAAAAGAAAAAACAACAACAAGACAACAAAAAGAGAAAAAAGAAGAAGAAAAGAAGAGAAAAAAAAAAAGAAAAGAAAAGAGAAAATCACAACAAAACAAAGCAATTCTTATGTCATGAACTACGTTCGACTTGATTCCTTTTAAGAATACGTAGGCAGCCTCACAGTTCGGTCCCACCAAAATAAAAATCCAAAAGTCTCCAAGCAAAGAAATTGGGGCAGAAGTTGTGGTTGTTGTAAGAAATCTGATTTCAAAAGTTGTAAGTTTTAACCCATTTGAAGTTTTTTGAGCCTTTTGATACACTTTCTTTCTAACCATATCTAAAAGCCCACATTACGGTCCAAAGAAAGACCTTTCGATCAGTCTTCGAGAGATGCCGAGTCTAGCAAGTAGAGGTGATTCATATTAGGGGCAACACTCCGGTCCAAGGAGGAAAAATGAAAATGAGATAGTCTTCTTAGTGAAAAACCTCACGGGCACCGTAAGCCGACAAAAGCTGAGAGAAATTAAAATGAGAGAGTCTTATTGGTAATAACCTCCACGGGTATCGTAAGTCAACGGTGAGTTGAGAGATGAACAAATGAGAGAGTTTTGTTGGTGAAAACCTTTCAGGGCACCGCAGGCCAAACAAGGTCAA
This sequence comes from Nicotiana benthamiana, assembly GCA_034376525.1. Classification (NCBI taxonomy): domain Eukaryota; kingdom Viridiplantae; phylum Streptophyta; class Magnoliopsida; order Solanales; family Solanaceae; genus Nicotiana; species Nicotiana benthamiana. The sequence continues at coordinate 32,524,759 of CM067336.1, read as the reverse complement.
TGATTTGGTGAAGAAATTGGGTTTTGAAGATCTCGGGGTGAGAAGTATGACAACTGAAAGTTGATTGGCTAGATTGACTGGGTTGATTAATCCGAAATGCATGTCATGATTGTTGCTACCAGCTGCTCCACTCAGATAAGTCTCTTTTCTTTTTCCCCTTCAAATAGTCATCCAGTTTTGGATTTTTCTTCCTTATTCCTAACTCTCAGAGTCATTGCATTTCATTTCTTTTGGGTTTATTTCTAAGATGTTTCCAATGTCAGTTTTGTTAAATAAAAAAGGATTTCAAAGCTCACAACCAACTTCTAAAATTGCACAAAGCACAGTGCGGCTAAAGTATGCCAGAAGAAGTATAGTGTAAAGGGGACATAATGTGTCAGTGAAAATTATATCGGTGGAATGATTTAGTAATTTCGTGGGAGATGCAGAGGTTCCGATAGAAGGGTTAGAAATGTAAGACAACGGTTTAGGTATAAAGCACTTGGGTCATCTAGGGTTCTGTGGTTGGAGGTCAATTAGAAAGTTAAACAATTCTTGGCCAGTTCAAGGAAATCAGTCAAAGCAAAGCATGGCAGCGGAGAGGCCACCTTCAGCAAGAATGCTATAAACTAACCACCATATTTTAAATTGACAAGAGTTTTCTTTGAATTGAAACATGGGCAAAAAATTTTGTTTGTTTCGGAGAAACCCTCCGTAAGGGAGGACCGTAAATTCTCAGGATCCTCATGGAAAGTGGGACCTAGTTTAAATTCAAAACACTCACGAGTAGCAAGATCTAGCATTAGTGTATCCCAAAGAAATATAAGTTGGCTTCTAGATTTTTATTCATGCGATAGGATTCAATTCTAAATTGCCAGGACCCTCCTGAATAATGGGACCTAGCTTTGAGATTTTCTTAGATAACAAGATTTAGCGAAGTCTACACCTTTAGAAAATATAATTTAGCCTTAAAACTGTCATTGAGATCTAGCTTTCAAATTCTTAGTGATATTTGGTAACATGATTCGGTTAAAACTCACAGATGCGTTGAACCACCAAACTGGGGCAGAAAATTTTCTTTGTTTTATCTATTTTGCCGGTAATCAGGAGCCCACCTGTAGAACAAAGCAATTCAATTGTCGGTAATCAGGAGCCCACCTGAAGAACAAAGCAGTTCAAGTGTTAGTAATTAGGAGCCCACCCGAAGAACAAAGAAATTCAAGTGTCCGTAACCTGGAGCACACCTAAAGAACAAAGCAATTCAAGTGTCGGTAATCAGGAGCCCACATGAAGAACAAAGCAATTTAAGTGTCAGTAATCAGGAGCTCACCTGAAGAACAAAGCAACTCAAGTGTTAGTAATCAGGAGCCCACCTAAAGAACAGAGCAATTCAAGTGTCGGTAATCAGGAGCCCACCTGAAGAACAAAGTAATTCAAGTGTTGGTAATCAGGAGCCCACCTGAAGAACAAAGCAACTCAAGTGTCAGTAATCAGGAGGCCAGTTGAAGAACAAAGCAATTCAAGTGCCGGTAATCAGGAGCCCACCTGAAGAACAAAGCAATTCAAGTGTCGGTAATCAGGAGCCCACCTGAAGAACAAAGCACTTCAAGTGTTGGTAATCAGGATCCCACCTGGAGAACAAAGAAATTCAAATGTTGGTAATCAGAATTCCACCAGAAGCAAAGAAATTCAAGTGTCGCTAATCAGGAGCTCACCTGGAGAACAAAACAATTCAAGTGTTGGTAATCATGAGCCCATCCGAAGAACAAAGCAGTGCAAGTGTTAGTAATCAGGATCCCACCTGAAGAACAAAGCAACAATTCAAGTGTTGGTAATCAGGAGCCCACCTGAAGAACGAAGGGGAAAGCAACAATGTTCAAAGGAAGACGATTCAAGTTTAGCAATCAGGCGCCCGCCTGAAGAAAAGGGAAGTGTCTCAAATTATAATTCAAGTCGGCAACAAAGGAATCTCACCTGGAGAGTACGAGTCAACACAATAACAGGAATTACAAGATCAAGTTTGAAGATATAGATAGGATTCTTGTAATGCATAGATCATAGTTTAGTCTAGCTTCATTTATTTTGTCATTGGTGTGATAAGGAGTTCAGTAAGTGGTAGCAGCAACAACAACAGTGAAATCACAGCTTCATAGTAGTCCCATCTATCGAAGCTTCCCAAACTACACTGACTGAATTCCTTTATAGCCAAGGATATGTAGGCAACCTCGAAGCAGGGTGCTGTCAAATCTTTCAAAAATGCTTCCCATGGAGAATTCAACGGGCAAAATCGCTCGTATCTACTCGCTTTATCTTTGAACGAAAACTCTCCTTATTTCCGAGCAAAGAGGGGCAGCTGTGAGTACGTGATTTTTGCCTTATATGAATTATCCCCCATAGATTCAAGAAAATAAATTTTTCCCATTGTTTGCAATTCTGTTATTTTCATAGCATTTCTTGTTAATTGCTTGCATTTGTCTGTGCATGTCTATTTTATTTAATTCATGAAAATATTAAAAATACATTGTATTTGTATTTAGGATTTAATTTTATATTTTTAAATTAATTCATAATTTAGTTGTGTGACAAAAATAGAAAAATTACAAAAATGGCTCGTTTTGCACTTTTTAACTTTGAATTTGGTAATTAATTAGTTGTTTGTAAATATTATTTGGATCAATTAATCTAGTTATTATGATAATTTGTATTCGGATTTAATTTAGGTTTTAATTTTTAAATTTAGAAAAAAAAGAAAAAAAAAGGGAAAGAAGTAAAAGAAATGAGGATTTGGGATAAATCAATTTAAAAACCCCAAGCCCAATTCAATTGCACTTCTATACCCGTTCCAAACTTGACCAAACAGGCCCAGACCCGCACCTAAAACCCGATTCGATTTCCACGCCTAGCTAAATGACTCTGTTTGAGCTTTAGCTATCTCAACCGTTGGATCAACAAGCTCCAACAAACCAGAACTGATCCCTCCCTCGTATAAAACTGTCCGAAAAGCCCCACCCCCTCAGAACCACCCCTCGATCTCATTGTCTCTAGCCAGTAACCTTAGAGACGTCGCCCTCGAATTCTAGTCGCCTCCACCGGTGGCCACCACTCCAATTACTAATGTTAGATCGAAAAATCAGATCTAAAGCCTAACTTCCCTAAATCACTCAAAAATCAATTCCCGTCATCTTTGACCCCCCCTTCATCATGATTTCATGGTCGATTTCCCAAAAACCCTTGCCCAATTCATGAATCTGCAACAATTCAGAAGGCTTCTATTGGTTTTCAAGCTTCGAACTAGCCGAAAATACAGGCTGATTAGTTGTTCTTGGCAAGAACAACTAATTATTCTCAATTTTTGATCATTTCGAGACAATTCCGGCCCATGGAATCAATCCAATGGGATTTGACCCCCTAAATTCTGTTCCCAGGTATAGTTTTATTCCCTTATGGTTCTGAGAGTTTCATTCTTCTTCTTTTTGTTTAGGTTTCTTTTCTATGTTTAGGTTTACCTTCGTTCTGCAGAACCTGGCTTGGTGTAGTTTAGTTCATTTCTGTTCTTCCCTTTTTTTGTTGTTTTTGTCTTTAGATTTTAGTATTATTTGTATTAATCACTAGTTTGTTGAGATTTCAGGCAGTTGTCTCAGTTAAATTAGGTGCTTAACATCGTTAAAATCATGTTAGTCTAAATTGAAATTGGTTTTGTGGATGATTCTTCTGTTAATCTTCCTGGGCATGTCATAATTAGCTTAAATGGTTTCGATGAAGTTCTTGTTTGCCTGAGTTCATTATGAAATTGGTTCATTCAAGTTTGTTTTCGAACCTTAAAGTTGTTCAAATTTTCTGTGCTTGTGAGTTTGTTTTGATCTGATTAGGTGCTATTTGTTTTGATTGGTCTTGTTTGTCAATCTTTAGGGATCTATATGGGGCTAATTGTAAGTATAGAAACTTATTGGGGTCATAAGGGTAAGGCAAAGACTGCAATAATCAGGCTATCTAGGATCAATTTAGGAATTTAAGGTATGAGGGAATCAATTTCTATTAGTACAGAAGGTTCTGGAGGATAAGATAAGAACTGCGGATTTCAGATATTATTTCAAAATGGTTAAAAGGGGTAAAAAATAATCAAGAAAGAAGGGGTAAATAGGGAATTGGCTAGCTGTACTAGAGCTACCTTAGGCATTCCTATATATGTTCTCTTTCCACTCATTGTGAAATGGGAGGAAAAAAAACACTCTGAAAATACTGAAAGAAAAACGGCTGGGTTTGAAAATTTTTGAGAGAACACTGCATTTCTTTGGTCAACACTGGTCCAATTTTCCTTAAAATTCCTAGCTAATCAGATTGTCAAGATTGTTGTTTATCTATGCTCTTTATTGGTTGGAAGAAGTGCATTTTATCTGGTGTTACTGATTTTTAAAGGCTTATTCTGCTGCTGCTGCTTCTTTCTGACTTCAACCTTGATTTTTTTTGGTTTGCTTTGGTATATTCAGGTACCTTCTCCTGAATCCTATATAATTTGAAGTTTGGTTTGAAGTATGAAATGGGAGTTCAAGCACAATTTTAACTTGTTTTGTTCATTGGATTAGTTCTATCCTTTTATTTACTGAGTTTGCTTGATGCATCATATTCTGCTGAATAATGACAATATCCTTCTGAAAGTTGTATTTGGTTTTATTTGATGGGAAATCAGTCTTATAGCAAGTATCTTGTAATCAGATGTTGTTTATTTGGAATTATTCTGGGGAAAATTGGATGAATAACTTGTTTGGTTGCATCTATAGTTAGATTATACACTCGATCATGCAAAATGGTATAGATGAGTGACTGAATAGTTTCACATCATGCAATGAGTGACTGAATGCTTCTTAAGTAGAAATCAACATGAGTCATGCTTAGAATAAAGGAAAAATAATTCAACTTATTTTAAAAGGCAAGCTATGCATTGATTTACTTGTGATATGCCTGTTGAAACATGTTTAGTTTAAGATTGATGTTAGGACTTGCATTTATTTATTGGATAGCCCCATAAGATTTTATTTGTCGTTATGCATGGAAATAGGCTTAAATTAGACTTGGAATCTCACATAATTGCCTTGTGGAGTTAGCTGAAGTACGATTGCCATGTGATAGTTTGTTATTAAAGGCCATGCTTAGTTCGTGTTAGTATTCTTGATTTGGTACGCCATTTACGCGCCTGGAGACTCGAACTCGATTCCTTTCTTCTTCAGGCTTTAGTTCTAAAATTTAGGCTATTATGTGGGGGCCTTGGATCATGAGGCCACTTGAGATAGTGTTGCAGGCCTTCATTGCATTAGGCCTGCCTGCTTCAAAATTTCCTTTGCACTAGTTGAAAATAGCACGAGCCAGTTAACAGACGGATCTGCCTCTTTCTATTTTTTACGCAAAAGTTTCTGTTTTGTTAACATGAACATTAGATTTGAAAAAAAGGACTAGAAACCCCAACTCTTTGGGGCCTAATGAATTGGATTCCGTCAAATAGATTTGGGGCGTGCCATATTAAATATAATATAGTTTATGGCCCTAAAAGTTTAGTTTTGAATTCCCTTTAAAATTAGAATCGAGGTGTGGCGTGCCAAATAAAATCTTTAAATGCATGGCTATCGCTTAATTAATATTTTTATCTTTAGAATTCGAGGCTTGCCATTTAGTTGAATTTCCACGGCCCACGCTGCGTAGTTACTTTAGGCGTGCTATTTTAAAATTTACCTTCCTCAACTCGGGTGTGCATTTCATGTGACCCAAATTCAAATCTTAACAGTGTTAATTAAAATGTGCCTCGGACTGCGGGTGCATTTCATGTGGTGTGGTCCAAAGTTGTATTTTAGATGACGTTGAAATCTTCCTAAAATAATTAAAAGCGGTTTTAAGTTAAAATTCACATAGGTTTAAAAGTGTTTAAAATCAGATAGATAGGCCAATTATGACATTTGAACGACCGTGCTAAAACCAAAGTATCAAGAATGCCTAACACCTTCTCCTGGGTTAACAGAATTCTTTTCAATAATTTCTGTGTTTGCGGACTGCAAAACAGAGTCAATTTTTTCCTCGATTCGGGATTTGAAATCGGTGACTTGGGATACCATAAATTATCCCAAGTGACGACTCTGAATAGAATAATGCTATTTCGATCGCCACTTTAATTGGAGAAAACTCTCTTGCTCCCTTCCGGGTGTAGGAAAAAGGAGGTGTGACAACACTGATATGGTATTCCCAACTACCATCGTAGTCGATATCAACGTTCGAAGAGATGGCAGATAAGTTCATCAACGCTCACTCAGGAGCAAAAAAGGTAGAGGCCTGGGTCAATGATATGTTCGCCATTAAGCAAATGACGGACGATGGACTTATGGACTTCTTCGCCTGATTCAAGAGGGTACGGATGAGCCTACCGAACGTGTCAGAAGGTATGACAGTAGTAGCCTTTCAAAATGGGATAAACAAAAACGGGTCAAAAGAAACAAAAAAGCTACCGAGAAGACTCATGAAATACTCCCTACCATGTGGGAAGAGATCCATAATGCCTATTATGCCGAAGTGAGGGCAGATGAGGATGACCTGAATGGCCCACTGTAGCGATTAACATCAGTCTAAACCGAGACAAGGAGATATCGCTGCAATGATAGTTGAAGGGATCAACTACCCCACCCCCCGAAATGGAAGAGGTATGCCTCCACTATTTTCTGCTCTAACTTTTGTGTTTCTCCTTTAGAAATAGTGTACGCATTAGAAAAGCTCGGCACAAAGGTGCAGTGGCCATAAAAAATGAAGCCAGATCCAAGCACCAGGAGGTTGAACGTTCTATGAGAATTCCACTACGAAAGACGACACAAGACCAAAGATTGCATAGGTCTGCGACAAGAAGTGGTAAGAATATTAAACCAGGGATACCTGAAAGAGCTGCTGAGCGACCGAGGAAGGGCTGATTTCGTTCGTGGACGTGATCAATCCCAAGGACCTCCAAACCACCGTCACCAACTCGTACCATACAAATGATTATTGGCGGTGGCGATGACACGATAGTCAACCATGTGAAATTCACCACCACGCATAAACTCAAATGGATGGTTGCCTACGAATGGTACGATGACCTCGAAGACAATATCATCTTCGATAAGTCGGGTACCGATGATTTGTCTTTCCCTCACTTAGTTATAACTTTACGCATTGTGGATACTAATGTAAAAATAATAATGGTGGATGATGAAAGTGGCACGTGTATTGTTCATCTACGAGTTCTCATGCAGATGTGGCTCAAGGATAAAATAATGCATAGGTTTTAATAATGCAGTAGAGCGAACCTCTGGGGAAGTCGTGTTGCCTATCCTGGCAGGAAGAGTCACCTTGGAAATGGCATTCGACGTCATGAACCAAGAAACTGCCTACAACGCCATCATAGGGCGACCATGGATACACGTCATGCGTGCCGTCCCGTCGAGATTCTATCAAGTAATCAAATTTTTCACCCCATGAGGAATATTCAGCATCCAAGGCGAGCCACACACTGCCCAAGAATGCTATCGGATAGCCTAGGACTGCACATACACCAAACAACTAAAAGGGGCAAGTGCGAAGTCATAGTAATTAGCCATGTCAGCAAACAAATCCGAGGCACAAGAAACCATCAAAGACCCGAACGTCGTAGAAGCTTGCAAAGAAACCGTAAAAAATCTTGATCCCGTTCAACTAGACCATACCGATAGCACGAGAAAGGCCTATGTCTGGCACAACCTCCTGGAACCAGGTAAATATCGTGAGTTCTTAACCAATAACGCCGATTTGTTTGTTTGTTCCCACTCAGATATGCCAGGAATCCCAAGGGATATCGCCACACACAGGTTGAATGTCAACCGTCTTTACCCTTTGGTAAGGCAGATAAGGAGAAAGTTTAATGCTACTATCAATGAGGTGGTCAGTAAAGAAGTTGATAAATTACTCTCCAATGGTTCCATCAAGGAATCGAAATACGCCCAATAGGTCACCAATGTGCTCATGGTAAAAAAGAAGAACGAAATGGAGGATGTGGGTTGACTTCATCGACCTAAACAAAGCATGCCCGAAATATTCCTTCCCGCTACCGCACATTGATCAACTCATCGACGCAACAACACGACACGAATTACTGAGCTTTTTGGAGCCGAAGAAGATCAAGAAAAGATCTCTTTCATCACTCATCGAGGAACGTACTGCTATAAAGTAATGATGTTCGGACTCAAGAATGCAGGAGCGACATATCAAAGGTTAGTCATGATCAAGGCCAACCCTGCACTACTATTGAGTAGCAAGAGAGGTCGAAGCAGCTTTTACCCGATGAGTTCGGGATCAATTTCCACAGGGAGCTAAATATTGGAGTCGAGTTTCTATCTAAAGTCGAGTTGCGTATTTGCTCTTGATTTCACTTCTAAACATTTTTAATTTTGAATTAATTCTAATTTTGTATTACTACAATGCTCTTCAGACTAAATAAAACTACGGTTAATCTATTTCAAGTGGGTTCAAATGGATAAAAGGCACTAGTGTACTTTCACCTAGGGTGGTCAATTGACGGATTCTTGAGTTTAAAACTAGATATTCACATTTGGGGAGTATGATATAACCATTGCACAATTCTACTCACTCTATACCTCTCGATAGTTCGAGTGATTTTGGTCGAATTGACTTTCTCAAGACCGATTGGGTATGCAAATTTGCACAAGCAATCAAGATTCAAGTCGGGTATTATTATCTCTAGGCTTAACCCTTTAATTGGGACTATCAATCTCTTGAATACGCCCCAATCCCTTGTTGGACTAATTTCATGGACTTAGGCTCTCTTTCTCGAGAAGAGCCAAAGTCTACTAGGCATAAACTAGTGTTTATCCCACTAGTTCACAATTAAACCCCTAAATTAGCCCAAATATCAAAAACCCATAGACAATCATGCATCAAAACATAAGACCCTATCAATTACCCACACTAGGATTGAGCCACAACCCTAGATTGTGGGTCTTGCTACTCATAATTATAGATAAAAATAAAGAAATAGATCAAGATAAACTCAATAATTAATTGCTAAATTAAACTTGAAGATTCAATGTTGAAATCACGCCAAAATTACTTTAAATAGGTAAAAAGAATGAAGTCACGAGCGCAACTCTCAGTACAAAACTATCTGATACCCTAAAAATGGGAAAAGAAACTATTTATACCAGGCCAAAAATACCCATGCGGGGCTAGTGCGGATCCCACAAAAACAAGTGTGACCGCACTAAGGCTCTGAACTTGAATAATCAGCTCTCTGAACTTGGGATATGCCGACTGCACGAAATCAAGTGCGGCCGCAGTGGCTTCCATTGCGGTACGCATAAAAAGGACCGCGGACCGCATTGAGCTTCAACATAAAAAATACCACTCTCCGAACCTTGGCTCTGCGGACCGCACTAAATCGTGTAAGGCCGCAATGATCCCAATACGGACCGTACAAAACCCATTGCAGTTGCATTGCCTTTTGGCCTGAATAACAACCTCTCTGAACATCACTTATGCAGACCGCATAGAATGATGTGCGGCCACACTGGCCCTGGTTGATTGAGCTTTGTCTTGTCCTAGTACCTGTGCAAGTTTTACTCCTTTTTGAGCTGGTTTTTTTCACTTTGTCATTTTGTTGATCAAACCTGCAATCAAGCACAACTAGTGAGCCTTTGGGACTATTTGTACACATTTCTAATCAAAACTTGAGCATGAAGGAGTGTAAAATGCATCATATTCCCTAGTTATCAAGTTACGTAGATGTTCAAAGAGCAACTTGGTAAGACCATGGAGGTTTACATCGACGATATGCTAGTAAAATCGACAATGAAAGAGGATCACACTGGCTGTCTGAAGGAGGCCTTCGAGATATTGAGGCAGTACGGGATGAAGCTGAATCCCGAAAGATGCACCTTTGGTGTAACTTCAGGAAAGTTCCTTAGTTTCCTAGTATCACAAAGAGGCATTGAGGTCAACCCGGACAAGATCAGAGCTAACGAAGGAATACAGAGGTACTAACCAGCAAAAAGCAGGTGCAGAAATTGACAGGGCGAATATCCGCCATGTCGAGGCTCAACTCATGATCGTTGGATAGATGCCAAAAATTCTTCAATGTGCTAAAGAAAGACCACGGACTGCATAATGTATTGACACACTGAGAAAACTAAAAATGTATCTATCTTCGCTACCCCTACTAGTCAAGGCAGACCCAGGTGAATGTCTACTTGGGTATCTAGCGATCTCTAAAGGCACACAATCTCCGATTTACTATATCGGCAAAACCTTAATCGGTGACGAAACAAGTACCCTCACCTTGAAAAACTAACTTTGGCATTAGTCGTAGCTTCACTAAAGCTTAGACCATATTTTCAATGTTACCCCATAAACGTGGTGACTGGGTATCCTACACAAACACGAATTATCAGGTAGGTTGGCCAAATAGGCCATAGAACTAAGCGAGCACGACATAACATATCAACCTCGAACTGCCATTAAGTCGCAGATGCCTGCTGATTTCGTTGCTGATTTCAGCATAGAAATATTGGCGGAAGTAGAGTAGGAAGTGCTCCGCACTTCCACGCATACCAACCTATGGGTCCTCTACACCGACGATGCTTCTAATGCACCGGGATTAGGATTAGGGCTCGTCCTCGAAGTTCCTTGGGGCAAAATAATTCGCTAGTCCATACGATGCTCCGAGATGACTAATAATGAGGCTGAGTATGAAGTTGTGATCACAGGCTTGAAATTAGCCCTCAAATACGATGCCCGGCGACTCATCCTCCATTGCGACTCTCAACTCGTGGTAAACCAAGTCATCGGGACTTTCCAAATCAAAGAACAGAGACTACAAAAGTACCAGTCAGAAATTCACAAACTGCTTCCAGGATTCGATGAATGCCACCTCGACTAAATACCCAGGCCACAGAATATCAAAGTGGACAATCTCGGCAAGTTAGCAGAACCCACCAAAATTATCAACAAAGAAAACGTGGTCACCCTTCTCCATTCCGCAATAGATCACGCCAAGGTACATTCTGTAAGTGTAACTTGGGACTAGTGCAACCGCCTCATAACATATTTGCAGGACAAAACCGTTAGGATTTATGCCCGTCACTAGGGGGGGGGGTGAATAGTGCGGTACGAGAATATTGATAAATATTGCGGAATTAAAATTGCAGGAACAAAATAAATTCGGTAATTAAAATAGTAAGGAAAGAATACACCGAATTTATCCTGATTCACCACAACTTGTGGTTAGTCCAGTCCCCGAGAGACTCTCTCGAGATTCCACTAACTTCGTTAAGCTTACGGGTGCCTAACAAACCGTTACACTTGCTCGTAGATGTACACTCTACAAGACTTCAACTTGCTCGAGGATACCGCACCTCAAGACTTCACCTTGCTCGTGGATACTGCACCACAAGACTTCACACACTAAGATTGAGGGTATTTAGCAAACCCGACAATCAATGAGAAGATATGGTCTTCTCAAACACCTTTCTCTTTTACAACAAGAACTCTCTCAAAAGAGTAGATAAAGAGATACAATATTAGCTCTATGAACAACTCAAAGTTGTCTCTCAAATGGCTCAACAAAAGCTCTATAATCATGCACAAATGATATCAATATGTATATGAATAATGAGAGGTGTTGTATCTTTTAATTCAGCTAAAAAGACCTCTATTTATAGGTGGTAGAAGTAGTATGTCCCTTGCTTAATTGGTATTCAATTATGCTGATTTTATGCCAAGATAATCGATTATCAGATTTGGATAATCGATTATCAGCTTACTGTTACAAAATAGGAAGCTGATTTTATGCAGGATAATCGATTATCAGATATGCATAATCGATTATTTTGTTACAGTGTTCAAAAACTTGGCAACGAATACAAGATAATCGATTATGCACTTCTGATAATCGATTATTTTGTTGTTTTGTAAATTCCGGTTTACACTGTCTTAACATAATCGATTATCACAATAAGCATAGTCGATTATTTCTGTCCAGCTTTGAAAGACATGTTTAAAATTCATTTTGGCTAAAATGAAAATGTTTGAAATCATTTTGTTTGAAGTATTTGAAATATGATTTGATAAAATGATTTTATGCATATTTATGATGACCTATGTTGAGCCAAAAGACGAGATAACTTTAAACATTGCTCTTACATTTGTTCTACCTAACGACCTACGCCTTGGGTCTTCGGTCTTGAACTTTTGAGCTCGTCTTTGGCTTGTCTATGCAATTCTGTCATCAATATGCTTCTCGGCATTCAATCTTGATTGTTTGTCATATAATAACATTGTTTGACACTTGACTTCATTGTTTGTCATTCATCGACTTCGTTGTTTGTCATTCATCAAAAGCTATACCTGAAAATCATGCTAATACAACCAAAGCACACATATCATGGATAGAATGATTTTCTATAAAAACGCTCCCACAAGATAAGAAAGAAGCCAAAAAGCTTCGGATACAGGCAGCCAGATACAGCCTTGTAAACAACAATCTCTACAAAAGAACATTCGGAGGCCCCCTGGCCAAGTGCCTTGGGCCAAAACTAACAAGACGAGTACTGGAAGAAGTTCACGAAGGGCACTGCGGTACCCATACTGGAAACCATGCCCTCGTCCACTACCTCATCCGTGTCGGATACTACTGGCCCATGATGAAAAAGAAGCTGCGGACTACATCAGAAAATGTGAACAGTGTTAGAAGTATGCCCCAATGATACATCACGTAGGGGAACCCCTTCATTCCGTCACTTCCGCATGACCATTCATATAGTGGGGGATGGATATAGTCGGACCCTTCCCAGCCAAACAAGGTAAAGTACATTTTCTTTTAGTTTTAACTGATTATTTTTCTAAATGGGTGGAAGTAGGTGCATACACACAGATACGCGAGCAAGAGGTCATTGCGTTCATATGGAAAAACATAATATGAAATTTTGGTATCCCCAAAGAAATCAGCTGCGACAAAAGACCTCAATTTTTCAGAAAGAAAACAATCGAGTTTCTCGAGAAATGGCACATCCAATGAATACTCTTCATAGTATTGCTTCAGTGATGTTCAATTCAACTGATTGCTATGTATGGTTCGTTAATTTATATGGTTAAGTGGTTAATCTGTAATTGTTGGGTTCGGCATGAGTTCATGTGTACGTATCATCCCATCGGTAATGGTCAAGCCGAATCCTACAATAAAGTAATACTGAATATATTGAAAAAGAAGATTGAGGACGCCAAAGGGTTATAGCCCGAACTACTACGGGAAGTATTATGGGCATACCACAGACCAAAAACCAGTACGATTAAGACGCCATATTCACTAGTATACGGGACTGATGCAGTTATACCCGTCGAGGTTGGAGAGCCTAGTTTGAGATACTCCAACGAGAGCGGACCAAGCATCGATGAAATTAGGCTACAAGATCTAGATGAAGTCGAAGAACGGGGAGACATGGTCCACGTAAGAATGGTAGCCCAAAAACAACAAGTGGAAAGGTACTACAACAACAAGGTCAAAGTGCGACCACTCAAAGTTGGAGATTACGTCCCCAAGGCCAAAACACAAGTATTAAAAGACCCTAATGGGGAAAACTGGGAACAAACTGGGCGGACCATACAAAATCACAACCGCAGCAAACAAAGGATCATTCCAGTTGGAAACAATAGAGGGAAAAATACTCCAAAACAACTGGTATGTCACCCAACTTAAATACTTCCACTTCTGAAAGAAGACGCCACCTAAGTCATACTCTTTTTCCCTCACCCGGGTTTTGTCTCAATTGAGTTTTTCCGGTGAGGTTTTTAATGAGGTGGCAATAGAGACGTCTCGAGGTTCGGAGTATTGTTCACTACCCTGCCCATTGATATGATCTCCGGTTCGAAGTAATGAAGGGACTGGATATAGATAGTCAAACCTCCATTGTATGTACAAAGTCGACATATGGTTCTTACAAGAAGATAATCAAATCTCAGTTGTATGTACAAAGTCGACATGTGGTTCTTACAAGAATATAATGGAATCCCCATTACATGAATAAAGTCAACATGTGTTTTCCTATAGGAACACAATCAAACCTCTAACGACAAATGGCTAAGGCCATCGACAAAACATGAGTTCGACCTCATTCGAACTACGATGAGATACTACTTCGACGATAGTTCGAAGCAATATCCCAATGTCCAAGGCTATCGATAAAACAAGAGTTTGACCTTATTCGAACTACGACGAGATACTACGTCGACGACAGTTCAAAGCAACATCCCAATGGCCAAGGCCATCGATAAAACATGAGTTCGACCTCGTTCGAACTATGATGGGATACTACTTCGATGACAGTTTGAAGCAACATCCCAATGGCCAAGGCTATTGATAAAACATGAGTTTGACCTCATTCGAACTACGGTGGGATACTACTTCGACAACAGTTCGAAGCAACATCCCAATTGCTAAGGCTATCGACAAAACATGAGTGAAACCTCATTCAAACTACGACGGGATACTACTTCGATGACAGTTCTAAGAAACATCCCAATGGCCAAGGATATCGACAAAATATGAGTTCGACCTCGTTCGAATTATGACGGGATATTGCTTCGACGATAGTTTGAAGCAACATCCAATGGTCAAGGCCATCGACAAAATATGAGTTCGACCTTGTTTGAAATACGGTGGGATACTACTTTGACGATAGTTCGAAGCAACATCCCAATGGTCAACGCCATAAAAAAGCGGGAATCAACCATGCCCAAAAGTTAAATCGACTCAACAACTTGACAAGTACCCCGGATACCATAAAAATTACAAAGAGCACCAACCCATCGATAAAATAAAGTCTATATTACACAAAATATTATTTACACTAATCCTTACAAAATGGGATCAAGCGTGTCCTCTCCACAGAATCCCAAAAATAAAAGAAAAACATAAGCAAAAGACTACACAGCATCCCAAATAGAGTAAGCATCTTCGTACCAAGAGTCCGAAGCAAAACGGTTTGCCTAATCCGAGTTGATATCATCTCCATTAAGAGTATAAGGGTCATACCTGTATGCCTCACGAGCAGCATGAGTTTCATTATGCACAGTTTGAAGCTCTTCCTCGATTGCCCTTACCTCAGCGTGGAAAGCCTTGTACACGTCAAGCCGGCCTTAGTAAGAACACATAGCTCATATGAGCGATGAGGCACAACCGGATCGGCTGAAGTATATGGCGTGGAAAGTTGAGAACGACGAGTTGCATCCCCCACTCTCAACGAGACTGCTTGCCTATTCAATACAGACACCTCTGCCTCCAACTCTTTAACGCGCCCTTCAAGCCCAGAAACCTTAAGATTAGAGGCCTCCCTCTGTCCGGTCAGTTTTGACCTAGAAATACGGAGGGCATCCTCCAAAGACACCATTTCAAAAATAGCTATCACCAACTTATCTGCACCAACGTCCAGCTCGCCTTTTAGCCCCTCAATCTCCATTGCCTTAGCACTCAATTCAACGGTAAAATCGGCCACCCCCTCTTGTAAATCGACATTCGCAGCCATCACCCCTTGCTCAACTCAAGATCATCCTTATTCACCGTAAGGGAGGCCTCAAGCTCACTACTACGGGTGACAACCTTCATGAGCTCCTCATACCGCTCCTTCAGCTCTTCAACCTTGTGCTCCAATTGGTCCTCCCTTTGTTTGAGCCCTTCGTGAAACAACCAAAACTCCGGATCCTTAGTATAAGTATCAGCCATCGCGCGATTCTTAGCACGATACTATTGATACTTGGACAATATCTTATCATACACAGCTGTCTTCCTCCTCTCCCGATGCTCGTGCCCGATCTCCATGTTGAGGGTCTAGTACGAAAGAAAGTGATTAAAATAAAATACAGGTTGACAATCGCTGTACAAGCCCAACAATGACAGGAAAAAGAGAGGAACTTACCCGCAAAGCCATACCGGCGACATTCTGAGACAACTCCACATCACTCATTACCCTGAGCACCTCGTTTTCAGGGGCACCACATACAGGAGCCAAAACGGATGCCACTTGCTCACAGTTCGATAATAAGTTATAGTCCACTAGGATGATTATGTGGTGATCAGGCCCCTCCGCTCTGATCTCCATATGAGTATGACGACCTACGAACTCGTTGACCTCATCGGGGTCGACATCTGAACCTGAGTTGTCGCCCTTGACGCGACAACCTCCAATGTTGGATGATGCATCGCCCTCGGCAGAGCGTACAGAGCTGGCTCCTAGGTAAACCCCCTCTGTTTGAGGAGATCTCCCTGATAATATTGCATCGGCCATGAATGTGGGCATATGTGCCGCCTGCGACGCCCTACTTCTATCAGCGTCAACAGCCAAACCCTTCCCAAGCTTTATCCTCCTCTTTTTTCTTGATAACGGCTCGTCCCCATTAGAGGATTCGTCCAAAGGGTGGGGGCCAGCATTGAAGAAGCCTCCTCCTCACGACCACGACTTGAGAAGGACCTTCTGATTGACTAGGTCATGGATGACCTTCTCGAATAGATCCACTCAAATAAATTAAGTGGCCACGACGGCAACGGCCTGTCAAAATGCGAGAACTGGCGCCCTCCGCCTGGAAGCTCCTTGACCTGCCATCATGAACAAGTCAAATTAATGGATGACAATATATAACCAACGAAGTAGCAAAGGGAAAAGCACTCGTCAGTTGGAATTTTAGGGCCGTAACACTTTACAAAGGAAGGCCAACCTCGTGTTTCGCTGCTTGTGGTAAAAGACGAGCTAGCCAATCCCTTATACCCGCAATAGGGCGGGGAAAACATCCCATAGCTACAAGCAAGAAGTAAACCAACTTTATAATGTATACGGATGAAGGAAGAATAAAAAGAGTGGCGACACTTACGAGTCTCATTCCATCGCTCCGAGAATCTAGTGGAGTCAAGAATGATATGTTCGATTTTCGACAAAGAAGTACGTCTGCCAAAACTTGTGACTTGCTCGATCGTCTGTCCGACTACCAACCCTTTCGTGCCACAATGCCTCAAATGCACCATGGTACCTCTATGGAAGCTACGCGAGAACAAGTGCAAAAGGTAGTGGATAGAAACATTACACTCCGCCAACTCCGCATACTTGATCAACAGTAGAAGCACCTTAAGAGTATACAGCAAAAGCTACGCCAGGCAAACATGGTAGAACCTGCAGAATTCTTCCGCTAAGGGGAAGAGAGGAAAAGTGTAGTCAATCGCAAAAAATATTCGTAGAAGGCGCAGTACCCGGGCCTGTGGACATCTACAAAGTCTCCCCCTGCCGGAATCATGTCAACGTGAGCGGGAATGTTATATTTTATACGAAAAGCGTCAAGGTGAGCCTGCTCCGTCCCAGATAGTACGAGGGCAAGAGTGGGAGAGGGATCTTTGAGGAAGTCACGTCAAGACGTATGGTGTCTTGGTAATAACTCCTCCACCATGGGGAGACTGTCACCCTCCTCTACCACCGTATCTTCACTGCCTGAAGGGAGCGCCATAGACAATGGGGTAGCCTCAGTGGCCCCTTCACGAGAACGATATGACCTTGGCATGACTTTGTTCAGAAAGGTATTAATGCAAAAAGAAGAAAGCGGAAGAGACTGCGAATAAAGAACGAGAAAAGAAGAAACAGAAATGTATCAGAGCAAAATTGGAGGAATAAGGGGAGGTTATCAGGAGTGAAATGGCCAAGAACTTTCGAAAAAACAAACCCTATAGGGTTGGATGGTGCAGAATCGAAGTGGAGGGTCACAGAGTAGTGCTGGAATCGAAGCATCAAGCCATCAACTCCTACCTCGAAAACATGCGCAATGATGACACACGTGAAGATGAGATCATCTCCCGGTAAAATGTATTACCCGATGTCTTACGAAGCACGTTGATTGTACCCCATTGACCATGTCGTAGCGCCTCAAAGGGTCAAATTTCTCCATAGGAACGCATGAGGTTCGCTCATCGAGGATGCACCTAGTTTCAACCCCGACAAGCGGAGGGATTAACTGTATAGGTCCAAATTTGACCAATGATGACCAACGACGAGAATGACGAATGACGAGTTCTTCTTGATTCGATGTCCTGCGGGAGACGACCTTAAGGCAGACGAAAGACTATACGACCTTTGTAACATTGTAGGTCCACTAGGAGACATTATAAAAATTTCTTGTAATTTGTATTTTACTACTTAGAAGGATTTTGCTCCTTGTATATATAGAGGGGAATAACCTTATAAAAGGGAACTCGAATTTTGGCTGTAATATTACTTACGAACGAAAAGATTCTAAAGAAGGTTATTTTTGTTGAATTAAATCAAGAAAGAAGTCTCCACCTTATCAATTTTTTCTTTTAGAGATTACTACGCTTAACTAAGTTTTATCCCTTCATCTTTAATTGATTTGTTCAAAAAGATTTCAATAACTTTTAAGTCAAACAAATATAACATATAACCACAAAATAAAAAATGAAAGAAAGACAAAGAGCAAAAAATTTACCTTGAGAGACTGGAACGTAATATCCATATCTGCTAGACTTCAAAGCTAGCTAACCACGGAGTCATCAAAGTAATATATAGATAATGGTGTCGAAAAGTAAACTTATCATTAATTCGTAAATTTAATCAGAAATTCTTGAAGAAAAAAAAATAGACACCTCTCGTTGATCTTCATTTGCTCTTCGAGTTTCTTCATCATTATCAAATTATCATTCTTATGGATCTACATCTTCACTTTATCATTCTTAACACATATTAGCATTATCATATAGTAGTAATGTGCCTTAATTGTGGAATAAGGAAGGTTGTAACTGTTCGTAATATTTATCATTTGGACGGTTTCTTTCATTAATGGGTGGATATTATATTGCATAAAGAAAATAACACACAAATATGGCAATGGGATAAACCCCCCCCCCCCCCTCCCCCCACTCCAAAAAAAAAAAGAAAATAGAAAAATAGGATCCATGACCAAAAAAATGTACGAACCCATCTCCTATTGTCCCAACTTTCATTTTTTATATATATAGAGGAGACATGTATAGATTCTGGTTCAAAAATAACCAGGGGTTTTGAGTATTTAAAAAAAAAAAAGTAAAGTTAAAAGCATAAGAAAAGGTTCACAAAATTAATATGTATATAAATAAATAAAAACTTCTCTCAAAGTTTGGGTGTGTTTGCACTTAATGGAGATATGAATTTTAATGATTAAGTTCTCATACAATGAGTGCGTTTGTTTTTAAAGTCTAAATCTTAATTATTCTGATCTTAATTATTAAGTGTTTTTTATACTTTAAAACCACTTAATGAGTTTGAAATGGTATGTATGATTAAGATCTATAACAGAGACTTAATTTTATTAAGATGCTATCATATGTTTATTATTAACTGCCACCACCGTCTATCATTATCAACTACTCCCACGCCGCCACCGCCACCATACTCAACCGCCATCATCTCTTCCTCTACCACCACCACGCCACCATCATCCTCAATCATAGCTGCCACAATTATCGACCATCACAACCCATTATCCCTCCCACTACGACCACCATCATTCTCCTCATAATCAACGTTCATCCACCTCAACTACCTCAACTGATTACCCTATCACCATAACCCCAACCGACACTGCCCATCATTATAACCTACCACTACCAACCCACCACCTTACTTAGTCACGACTACTATCACTATTTGCCATTATTAACTATTATCAACCACCACCACCATCCTCAATCATAAATCACCACCATTATCAATTAATAATAGCTACTTGCATGAACCATCATGATCAACTAAAACTACCACCAATCACTTCCTCTAATGGGTATTCACCCGTTAGCTATTATCAACAATAACTATCATATTTTAAACAATTATATATTTTATTGATAGAATGTTAGATTAGTTATTCATTTGAATTTTAAGTTTATAATTTTCAAATAAAAATAAATTTTATATATTCAGATGTTAAAACTCAAACAGTCTTAATTATTTCTATTCTGAATTTAATACATATCTTAATATATTCAGATATGCATTCAAATCTTAATATATTCAGATATGCATTCAAATTCAAACGTCCTTAATCTTAAAAAAAAAAAAATGAGGCCTTAGTAGCTTCTACTTGGTCACCTACTTGTTAAATACTTCGCTGCCGCACTATGGGTCACTAAAATGTAGGGAAAAACAATGTCTCTAGCTCATAGTGGAATTTAGTACATGCCATGAATTGTCACAAGAAATATGCCTAGACCATTTGAAGCTATTTCCAATTGTACCATTGTTCCTTTCACCCTCACCAGCAGCAACAATAGCCTCCTTCAATCTCTTCCAATCCATTATCACATTCTTTAAATCAGCCACTTTGGCTTCTATGCTCCGGCAACAATTAGCATGAACGGTCACAACCAGTTCAACAGCTTTAATATTTTACTACAAGACCTAGCTCTCGATTCACGCCTTGACGTATCAATTTGGCTAACACGTCTTGCTCTTTCATCCTCTTCGAATTCCTCCTCCTCGCGTACAATATTTCGAATAATGAGATGGTTTTTCTGTTGGACATCACATAGTAAGAGCCTGTATGTATGGAATTTAAGTTGGAGAAAGGGTCTCCATTGAACCAATCACTACTCATTTGTATATCAAATTTTTTGCTCTTGCTTAACATCAAAAATGGATTTCTGAGCCAAATTACATCTGTGTCCTGCCAAATTGCAACATTAGCTGTACTCAGTTAAAAAATAGCAAGGTATGGCCAGTTTTCGAATTGTTCATTAAAAAATTGCTAGTGTTTATCAAGTTAATAAAAAATAGCCACTATTTTGCTTCAACATAGACTGATCTAGCATAATATACTGGAGTTCGGTGCACCTATGTATGGACTTCCAGCATATTATGGTGGATGGGTATACTTTGCTGACTCCAGTATAATATACTGGAGATTGGAGCACTGGTGCTCCAAATTCCAGTATATTATACTGGACCAATATATTATACTAGAATTCCTGTATATTAGACTGGAATTCCAAAATAATATACAGGAACTCCAGTATATATTATGCTGGAGTATATTTTCGGATTTTGAACAGTATTTTTGTTCAAATTTATTTTTACATAAAAAATAGCTAAATTTCTATTACTTTTAAAACTGTAATTATTTTTGAATAACCATTTGTAAAAATTAAATTTCTCCCCTTTGCCCATATGGGCGATGTGGGAGGAATATTATTATATATTGCCTTATATATATGTGTATATGTTATTTATATATGTTTGTGTGATAGTATATATTGTTTATATAGTATATATAGTATATTATGTGTGTGTGTGTGTGTGTATATATATATATATATATAGTATATTAGTATATATATTATAGCTTATAAAGAATTGCAAGTTAAAGACCAAAAAAATATTGCAAAGAGATATTCAAGGGAATGCCTTATAATTTTTACATATCTTTCTTAATCTTCTTCCCCCCAATGGAATGAGAACAACAAGGTGCTAATTTCACCATTAAAAGGATAAAAAACTAAAGAAGATATGCCAAAGTACAAGTTACACCATAATCTACATTGTATCTCTAACAAATCTCATAAATCCTTCAAGGTTCGGAGGAGGTTCCGTTGGTGGTGGCGGAAAAGAAGCTTGTTCATCACCGCTTTCGGTCGTAATATAAAATACCACCGGTCACAGAGTTAATTCCTGGTTGAACTAGATTTGAACCAGTACTAGGGTTAACCGCATTATCTACACTTGTCCCTTTTTGCTGCGCTTTCATTTGTAAATATCTAGCTTTATCTCTAGGGTGTGTTTTTATGGGCCTAGACAAACTACCCGTACTGCTACGGTCTCCAGTATATTTATGCGCTAGCAATTTCCCACAAGTTTTACACTTAGCCTTACTTTGTTCTCTTACTTGAGTAAAAAAAAAAGCCAAACAATTGATGTTTCGGGGGCGTTTAGAAGGTTGTCTATTAAATGTAGGGGTTTCTACAGGTGGGTCGGGCATGACATCAGTTGGGTTATTAACAGGACTAGTAGTTGTATCATCTAAATCCGGTTGGGTTTCATCTACATCCTCATTTTCCTCATCAGTTTATAAGATAGTTTCATTAGGATAAAGAGCATTCACAATTTCTTCATTTAATTGTTCACCTGGTGCAACATTATGGCAAAATTGACTATCGGAAAATTGAAAACAAGGGTAATCACTATCAAGAATATTAGGAGCAGCTGGACGGGTAAATAAAGAAGGTAGCGGAGCCGGGGGGAGGGTAGTAGGTTGGCCACTACTTTCACGAATTTTAGTTTTTCCCTTACCACCAAATATTTTTCAAAGAAAATGCCATATTAATTACAATTATGCAAACTAAAAGACACAAAAATATATTCTTAAAACTTAAGAGTTGGAAAGAGTTTACCGAATTGCCAAACAACTTCTTGAATATTGCAAATCGTTGAAGACTTGACTTGAATACTTCAATTCACCAACTTCAAAATTTTCACGAAATTGCAATAATAAAGTAAGCAATTATAGAAGAGAAATTAGACATAGATTGAGAGAGATTGAGAGAGCTTGAGAGAGATTGATGAGTTTGTGAGTAAAAATGAAAGAATGAGGAGGTATTTATTGAGAATTGGGAAAAAGTATAATTAAATAAAGTTTGGTGTTAAAATAAAGTTTGGGGGCCAAATGGCTATTCTTTAAAGTGGTCAACAGATAAGTTTTGAAGGCCGACAACTAGATTTTAAAAATCTGACCGTTGGCCATTTTAAAAATAATTTTTGTTTAAAAAATGACTGTTGGAGCTCGTTTAGGCCCGCTGGGCTCGGTTGAACCGGCCCAGGCCTGCCCGGGCGGTCACGGGCCTAACGGTCCCGGGCTCACAAGCCTTTTGTATTGAACCGGCCCACCACGGGCTTTTGCACTGCTAGAGCCCAGGCCCACCAGAACCGGCCTGCTAGGCCCGTGGTCCTACGCCGGACCACTATGCAGCGTTAAGCAAAATGTAAAAGGGAAAATTTCACGTAAGTACAGCTGGTCTCCCCATTTTTCAATTTTATAGCTCATATTTTAATTTATAACTAACTAGCCTAAAAATAATAGGCTAAGATTCAATATCCAACTCCAATAGGTATTCAAAGTTACCATTTAATTTTTAAAAAAGATTGCTCAAGCTTTTAATTAATTTTCAATTAAAAAAATAACTGTGACTCAAATATTAATTCAACAAATCAAATCTATTTGGTGGTGAAAATTAGATTTTTAACAAGCTTAAATATGTGAATTTAAATTTCGAATTTGATTTCGTGAGGAATTTGAGTGAGTGTTATTTAGACTTGTTAGAAATAGTATAAGGAGATTGTATATAAAATTTGAAGTTAGAGATTTGGACTGGTTTTGAATAAGAATTGCAACTGAAAATCGCGGAAGAAGTTTGTCTACAGACGTTTGTATAAAGGTGTATAAGATATGTTTATACACTCATATACACTGCTATACAAGATTATTCATAAAATTGACTTCGTTTTCTTCCTTGCGTCTTTTATGAAATTTAACTCAAATCTTGCCCAAATATACTCCAAATCACTTTAATTTAAATTTTGAACTCCTTTTGATATTTTCAATCAATTGGAACAACACTCAATCCAAACAACTAACAAACTCAAAAAGTTCTATCTTCTAAAGCAAAGCTTTGAATGACCTTCAATAGTGGACTTGTACTCTTTAATTTTTTATAGTATAACCAGGTGAAATAGGAGGAGAAGCAGTAATGGTGGACGGCTCCTTAAAGCATATATAAAAGATGTGAGAAGAAGAGCGAGTGAAAACAATGGTTATGAGAACACATATTTAACTCCATAACTTTTAGAAGCAATGGTAGCAAGAACACATATTTTGAATTTGTAAGAGCTGATGTGTACAAAATATGTACAATATAGGATAGCCCGGGTAAAACTTAAAAGAATGAGCTACCTTTGGTTATGGTATGAAGTCATGCATACATATATATATATATATATATATATATATATATATATATATATATATATATATATATATATATATATATATATATATATATATATTACAAAAAAAATACATATTTTAGCGGCTATTATATTTTTGAAGCAGCCATAAACACCTCGCAGTTTTGTGGGGCAAGAAATGTGATAATAGTGTATCACTGATTTAATTAAACAAAATTCTGTTGCAAATGTACAATAATAAAATAAATACTCTTAGAATCTCATTTCACTGAATACAAATAGAAACTGTGAGAAATAATATTTTTCATTTTAGCCAAATGTGAATACCATTTGCGGCTATGAATATTCTAACGTCCAAAGGTATATATACTTCCTTTGTCAGCTGTTCAAGAGTCTATAAAATGTTAAACAAATAATCGAATTTAATCAACGTAAGTTGGAAAATCTAATTGAAAAAATTAACTTAGACTGACTAGCCATCGAAACGTACATCTTCGTTAACTTTATTTATTAACCTCAAACTTCTATTTGATATTTGAACTTTTAAAAGATTTCCGTGAGATATATTCCTTGTTTGGTCAAACTTTTAAATTTAGTTTATTCTGAAAAGTGTTTTATTAAAAAAAAATCTTTTGGTGAGAAGCAATTTATATTTAGCTAATTAATTTAAAAAGTATTTTAAGCAATAATTAGAGATGGGCTTAACTTTTAAAAAGTATTAATAAGTATATTTTTCTCAAAAATATTTTTGAGGAGAAATCGCTTTTGCTACTCAAAGCGTACTTCTATTTTACTCAAAATTACTTTTTTCCTTCTAAAAGCTTGGCTAAATACTTTAATTTTGAGAAAGAGTAATTTTAGTTAAAATAATAAATATTTTTGACCAAAAATAAGCTTCATAAAATAGGCTAATAATTTCATTACCTTTATTCGTACCGATTACAAAATTTAGCCTTAAATATAATTTTAACCGAGGTCTGATTTTTTTTTTGGTCGAAAAGAAAATTTGTATTTCAACCAGTATAAATGGACATCAATTGTTCTTTGGGACAATAGAACAAATCTCAAACTTGATCAACTAGCTACTCTACAACCAAAAAAAGTTGTTTAACTAACTCCTAACATACGAAAATGTAAATATAGTCAAGGAGTACATTGAGGATAGCAATTTATGTATTGTAGGGTAGGCTGCCATTTTGGCTTCTTCAGTCCAGTGATGTGCACTTGGATTGCGATATGCCGTGCTCTGTCTGTAGCTTCTTTGCTCGACTTTCGAAATCTTCTTTCATTCCTTTCCATCCAAATATTGTGTACAACTGGCTTTTTGTTGTTTTCTCTAGCAGAAACCCATTGCACCTCTAGTTCCCAGTTGTTTATCAATCTGTTGAAGTTCAGCCACTTTAACAATCCTTGCCACAGTTTTTGGGAATAAGAACAGTCAAAGAACAAGTGATCGTGTGTCTCTACAATGTCTCTCCCACATAGTGAACAAGACTGGTCAGTGTGGATACCCCTTTCTAACCAGTCAACTGTTGCCAATCGTTTATGCAATGTCATCCATAATATGAACTTCTGTTTTGGCAGTAGTCCAGGCACCAACACTAATTTTTTTCCAGTGAACTTTGGGATGCTGTGGAGTAGAGTGTATATATGCTTTCCTGATGTTGTAGCTTCCATTCTGGCAGCATGCTTGCATTGCTGCACTATCATGTGTCCACCATTCCCTTGCTCCAAATATTTTCCTTACCAACCAGCTAGCCTGCTTTGGTGTTTCCATGGTATCAACTGCTTTTTTCTTTATATCGTGACAGTGAATACATTTGATCCAGAGCTTATCTTTCTTTAACATTAAAGCCCATAACAACTTCGACAAGGCAGCTTTATTCCACCTCGCATAGCAAATGACATTCAAACCTCCAGCTGCATTTGGTTTGCATATTATTTCCTATGCTATTGGAGTCCTATGACTCGTCTCATGATTACCGGTCCACAAATAGTTTCTGCATATTCCATCAACTATTGGAGCCCTATGACCGAGGTCTGATTTTAACCACTAAAATAGGTAGCAAAAGGGAAAAGTTTCTCTCTGCTACTAAAAGAAAGTTCAGAACCAAAACTATTCCAAATACACTTTCACAAAATTAAGCCACAATCATCAAAATGCTATCTATGTTAATCCGAGATAAGTTTTACATATCTAGGGGAGTAGTCGAAAAAGTTATATAAAAATGTAAAATTTTAAAAAAATAATGTTTAAAATTTAGTTGAAAAAATATATTAAAAAATTAAAATTATATTTGAACATGTATTTTATTCGAGAACATATTACAATTATATCGAGAAAAATATCGTTTACTTGAAAAAGTGGTATTTAAAATTTAAAAATTCAGTCAAATATATAACCAAATAATACTTTGAAAATAAGTTTAGGAATTTTTTCTTTTTCTTTTTGGATAAATGGATCCATACATACTTAAATTGTTTGAAATATCAGTTAGATAATTTATTATCCTAAATAAATATGAAGGTGCTAGTTGTCAATTGACCTTTGTTAGTAAATTTCACCGTGGATATCCATAACACTTGGTAGTAATTTCACTATGTATGAAATTACCTAACTAAAGACAACTAGACGAGATGTACGTTAAGTAGTTCATCTAAACCGAACCACACACTCGATATGACATATCGTATTATCTTAATTTCTTTTGAACAGAGATTGAAATTATACATCACAGTAAAGAAAATGAAAAAAGATTTTCTGCTAAACAGTTTATATCAAATGAGTCTATCATATATAATAGTCTAACATTATCATACTCATTTTGGTGCACTGAATTATTGAACATTTCAAAAGTTCTTAATTATTACTATATTATTTTTTTTTGGTCGAAAGAAAATTTTTATTTCAACCAAATTTTTAATTTATATCATCTGTACTTTGGACACTAGTATCACGTCTTATAACTAGAACTAATAAACAGAATGGCTACACAACCAGGGCTGCCAACTAAGACCCCATATCATCATGGGTCTTTTTCCTATTCTATTTGCTACGAATTACAATTAAGATAATTATTTTGTGTATTCAATATAAGTGTTCATTTATATTTCTTCTGTCCTATTATGTGCACCTGCAAAACAATTTCTTTTGCTCTATCCTGAATTTCTTTGCTCTAGTTCTGGAATTTACTTACATTTCTCTCCTTCCAAATATGATATATTACTGCTGCAAACACCTCTCCTAACACATTTTCCTTGGATTTCTGCTGTTTACATTGGTAGTTAATCATTGTACCTCAACTTCCCAGATTTCAACCCTTCTCTTGTAACTTAACCATTCAAGCAACCCTTCCATAAGCTCTGTGAATATGAACACTCAAAATACAAGTGATTGTGTGTCTCTTCTATGTCACCTCCACACAGTACACAAGAAAGGTTCACCATAATTTTCTATTTTGCTAGGCTGTCAACTGTAGCTAACCTTCTTTAGATTATCCATAAAATAAATTGTTATTTAGGTAATATTCCTGTTAACATGACTAGAGCTTTCCAATGAACTTTAGGGTATTTTGGAGTAGCATGAAGATAGACTTTCTGAATGCTGAATTTCCCATTCTGAGCAAATGATTCAATTGTTGATATGTCATTAGCCCATCATTCTCTTGATGTAAATAATTTCTTCGCTATCCAACTAGCCTGCTTTGGAGTTTCCATTGTAATGATGTCATTCTGCTTTATGTAGTGGCTGTGTATCCATTTAATCCATAGCTTGTCCTTCTTAGCCATTAGAGCCCATAGGAGTTTAGCCAAAGCAGCTTTATTCCATCTCTCATAGTTGATAATGTTTAGGCCCCCAACAGCTTTTGGTTTGCATAATGTTTCCCATGCTATAGGATTTCTATGAGTATTCTCATAACTACTAGCCCATAAATAGTTCCTGCAAATTTCATTAACCAGTTTAATCACCTTCTTTGGAATTAGGAATACTTGAGCCCAGTAAATTTGCATTTCAAACGGGATAATTTTAATAAGTTGTAGTCTTCCAGCGTAGGACAAGAGCTTTAATGTCTAGCTATCCTCTTCACCATCTTCTCAACTAAAGGTATGCATTGCTAAATAGTAATATTCCTCGAGGACAAAGGAACTCCTAAGTATTTGAATAGGATGCTGCCTACTGATAGCTGAAGTTCTGCTAATATTCTATATATGAACTCCAAAGCACACTTGCTATGTATATAATAAGTTATTTTTTTCAGATTTACTTGTAGACCCGAGACCTTGGAAAAATGATCAAAAACTTCCATCACTAACTTTATTGAAACCTCATCAGTTCTACAGAACCAGATGACTTAATGATGTATAGTATCTTTAAAACTTATGAGATGATGTATAGAATTTCTATGCATTTTATTTTGAAACAACTATATCTTGTCCAAAATCAATTAAATGATTGTATTAAAAAATCTAAAAGATTGTCACTTTAATTTTCATGATTATTTTAGACCGTTAATGCTAACCTTTAAATAAGAATCCAAATTTAGGAAATAAACCAAAGAATTGCCTACTTATTGTTCAGCACTATTTTGTCCCAAATGTTGTCATTCTATAATTGTATAATTCAAGAGAGAGTTTGATAAATTTTAAAGCAAACTGAGCACTGACAAATTATTTGGGAAAATTGTCGTCACAGCCAGATGCAATTGACTTTGAAAGTGAAAGTTCAAATAACTTATTATTGAGATTCATTTCTCAATCTCAAATATTAGCTTTTTTGAAAAATTATTTTAAAAAATATAGATTTACTGTGTCAAAAAAATAGAAAGTATTTATCACATTTTTTTTCTAAATTCATGCTCTAATTATTGGGACTATTAATTAATTGAGACGTTAAGAGAGAATGAGAGATACGAGTGGTTGTTTGGATAAAATCTTTTATAATCAAATTTAATACACTAAAATCCCTCTAAACTATTAACTTTTTGTCAGTTTTCTATTTAAACTCTTCGGTGTCCCTAAAATTCCCCTGAATAATATTGTCATTCATATTAAAATCCCTCATTGCATTCTTAGAGGTGCGTCTAGTACACGCTCCTAATTGTCTAAAAACGTTCCAAGTAGCACTACACGTAACTATTTAACTCAGTCTAAAACCCGCCTAAACTATCACTTTTTGTCAGTTACCTACTTAAGCTATCTGGTGTTCCCAAAATCCCTCTAACTATATTCCCCTATATATTAGAATCCCATATTAGACTTTTAGGGGCACGTCTGTCTAACTATACTAACTTATGGTTTGTACATAATTTTTATATAATTTACTCATGATGTATTACTCTCGAATGATTGATTAATTCTAGGAGTTTTGGCCAAAATAATATCTAATGTACATGTTAATTTTAGGTTTAATTGTAATTTTGTTTAATGCTATACTTCAATGGATAAGTCCTTATTTACATTCACTTTGTAGCATAGCTAAAATATAAATAAAGGTATATAATGTTGTATTTCTTAAAAGTACATAAAAAAGATTACACAAAATAAAATTTTGCAAATAAAAATTCAATTATCCAACAATTAAATTTCAAGAGATTTAACTTTATTCTTTACAAGGTGTTGAATTTAATAAGAAGATTTAAATTGGTATTCTTTCAATAATATGTGTAAACCAAAAAAGAAGACTAAAATAAAAAAGAGAATAAAATAATTTCAGAGGAAATAAGAGAGGGAAAAATAATTCGAAAGAAAATCCATATGAAGAACTGAAAAAAAAAAGGTTAAAAAATGAAGAAGAAGGTGAAAAACAAAGAAGAAAGGTGAAAAAATAAGGAAAAATGAGGAAGAAAGATGGTTATAACCGAAAGAATGAGAATATTTATTAAAATAATAAATTTGAAAGAAGGTTAGATAAATTAACCATTATTCTCTGTTAGGTGGACCATTTTGATGGCTATTTTCAGCTACCATGCGCTTTTAAGTGAGTATCTACATACATTATACCATGTCAATGACAAAGAGAATTTAATATGAGAGACAATAAAATTCACGAAGATTTTGAAAATATTAAATAATTTAAGTAGGAAACTGGAAAAAATATATTTTACGAAGATTTAGTAAAGACTTTTTTAAAAGCAAAAGATAGCACTCCAAGAGATATATGGAGGGAAGGTAGTGTTATTTTATTTCGATAACAAAAAAAAGGGAAGATAGCAAAAGTCAAGAATGTGTACGTACCGTGAATATGAAATTATAACCAAGTTTAAGCACATCCCAACCCAAACTTTGTTCTTCTCCACATCATCTTAATAAACTCCTCCGACATGTAAATCTTCTCGCCGGCGAAACCCACGCCGTCGGTAAGCAACCAGTAGCAATGAGGTCGCCGGAACTTGCAGCGTTCGTACGCCGTCTGATCCATGGCAA
Source organism: Nicotiana benthamiana (assembly GCA_034376525.1). Lineage (NCBI taxonomy): Eukaryota > Viridiplantae > Streptophyta > Magnoliopsida > Solanales > Solanaceae > Nicotiana > Nicotiana benthamiana. The sequence goes on along the minus strand of CM067336.1, from coordinate 32,494,328 downwards.
CCACTAATAAATGGTCTAATAATGGCCAAAAACCCTCTAAAAAAAGATCAAACATCGACGGGTACTCGCCTTTGTAGGACTCCACGTAGGCTTTGTTTATTATAGTAATAATCGCTGTTTTATCCTCCATTGAAGCCTTTTTTAGTGCTTCTTCAAGCTCATTTAAGGTCATGCAATTAAAATGAAGTGGGAGGAAACTAAGGACAAAGAAAACTTAGGAAACACTTTGCAAATTCGTATAAACGATTTTACTTTACTTAAGATTGAGGCGTGGTTATCATTATATCTCTTTAGTTAAATGTAACTCAAGTTAACATATTTTGATTGGGACGGATGAATGATATTCAACTGTAAATTATATATACTAATTCAATCACAATCTCTTTATATGTTAGTACAAGCTTGAACCAGAAACATCTAAGATTTCTCAACTAAATCATTTAGGTTTTGAAAACATCAAGGAATCCAGACGAAGATTGAAGAAGAAGATGAAGATGAGTCGGTTAGGTGGAACCTTCTAGAGAGAGTTTCAGAGAAAGAGAAAGAACTCTTCAAAATGAAAATATCCGACTGACCCTTAATACAAAAGGGGTCAGTGTATATATTACATATGTGGGCCAACTCGGGCCAGACCTAAAGCCAAAATAAAAATGGGCTCAAATATATGTTCTAGCCCAACTACAAGATATATATGATATACAAGCAATATACATTAAATATACATAAGAAAATCAATATATGTGTATAGAATTTGAAGCTAGATAATCTAGTAGCTCAACACCCCCCCTCAAGTTGGAGGAGGAAACCACCTTCAACTTGACCAGCAAAGGATGCAGAATGGTGCCAGGGAGTGACTTGGTGAGAAGGTCAGCCAACTGACGAGAAGTAGAGACATGGGAGAGAGAAATAAGCCCAGCAGCCAACAAATCACGCACAAAATGACAATCCACTTCGATATGCTTGGTACGCTCATGAAAAACATGATTTTTGGCAATATGGATAGCAGCCTGATTGTCACAGAAAACAGAAAAAGGGAGAGAAACAGAAACACCAATGTCAGTGAGCAAACGGGAAAGCCAAGACAGTTCAGCAACTACCTTACTGAGAGCCCTATACTCAGCTTCAGCAGAGGATAAAGAAACTACAGGTTGTTTCTTAGACTTCCAACTAATCAAGCAGCCACCCAAAAGAACACAAAAACCAGTCACAGACCTGCGAGTATCTGGACAGGCAGCCCAATCACTGTCAGAATAAGCATGTACAGAGAAATCAGAACTATCAGAATAGAAGAGACCCAAATGCATAGACCCCTTAAGATATCTGAGAACATGTAAAGCAGCAGTCATATGAGGGACTCTGGGACACTTCAAATATTGACTCAGATGCTGAACAGCAAAGCAGATGTCAGACCTGGTGTGAGTCAAAAATAAGAGCTTACCAACAATGCTCCTATATTGATTAGGGGAGGAGAGAATGTCTCCAGAATCAGCATGGAGTTTTACATTAAGATCCAAAGGGAAAACAACAGGAGAAACATTCATACAGTCAAACTGATGCAATAGGTCAGAAACATATTTATGCTAATTAAGGAGCATCCCACCAGGAACTACAGACATCTCAATGCCCAAAAAATAATGCAAAGACCCAAGGTCTTTGATCCTGAACTGATCATCCAGAAACAGCTTCAGGGCAGAAAGCTCATCATTGTCATTCCCAGTAATAATAATGGCATCCACATAGACTGCTACAATAACCAGACAACCAGGCTGACCTTTGATAAACAGAGAATAGTCATTCAGAGAATGAGTATAGCCTCTGGAGTAGAGGGCAGAAGACAGCTTAGCATATCATTGTCTGGATGCCTGCCTCAACCCGTAGAGAGATTTTTTCAACTTATAGACAAAGGGAGGAGATGCAGAGGAAACAAAATCAGAAGAAGAGACAGAAACAGATAAACCTGGAGGGAGCTTCATATAGACCTCCTCATCCAAATCACCATGCAAGAAAGCATTGTTAACATCAAGTTGGAAAAGTTTCTAATGCTTCTTAACAGCCACTGCAATAAGACACTTCACAGTGGACATTTTAACCACAGGAGAAAAAGTGTCAGTGAAATCAACCCCTTCAATTTGAGTATCCTCTCTAATAACAAGTCTAGCTTTGTATCTTTCAACACTACCATCAACCTTATATTTGATCTTATAAACCCATTTGCAGCCAATGGGTTTCTTACTAGAAGGAAGGGGAACAACATCCCAGGTACAGTTGGCATCCAAAGCATAAAACTCCTTTCTCATGGCATCCTGCCATACTGGAACTGATGCAGCTTGAGAGTAATAAAGAGGTTCAGTCTCCAGAGGAGAAGAAGAAGACCCAGAGAAATCAGGAAGATGGCAAACATAACCCTTAAGGTAAGAAGGAGGATTGTGCTATCTTTCAGATTTCCTGGGAACATCAGCTGATGTGGAAGAAGGCAAAGTAGGAGGGGAAATGTCAGGGCTGAAAGGAGGACTAGAAATTGGATAGGAAGAAGGAGAATCTGAAACAGAAGGTGAAGGTGGAGAGGAAGAGATGGGAATAGAGAAATCTGGCTCAGAAAGGGAATGCTCAAGAGGAGGAACAAAATGAAAAGAAGAAGGAGAAACAGGAGGAGTAGAGGTAACAGAAGAAACAAATTTAAAAGGAAAAGAAGTTTCATGAAAGATAACATCCCTGGACGCAAAGCACTTTTTGGAACTGAGATCATACAATCTATAGCCCTTTTTAGCAAAAGGGTACCCTAGGAAAACACATGAAATGGCCCTAGGTTTCAACTTGTCCCTTTGAGGAATTGGGAGAGTAGCATAGGCAAGACAGCCAAAAGCCTTTAAATGGGAGTAAGTGGGTGCCTTTCCATGCAAGATTTCATAAGGGGATTTTCCATGAAGAAGCCTGGAGGGTATTTTGTTAATAAGTTTTGTTAATAAGATAGGTAGCGGTCAATAGGAAATCTCCCTAGAAAGAGATGGGTAAATCAGATTGGAAAAGTAAAGCTCTACAAGTTCAAGAAGAGTCCTATGTTTCCTATCAACAACACCATTCTGTTGAGGAGTATGTGGGCAAGTGGTTTGGTGTATAATGCCATGTTGACTAAAAAAGGATGCACCAGCAATACTAGATCCCAATTCAAAAGCATTGTCACTAGTTTGAACAATAGCATTAAACTGGGTCTTAACCATACAGAGAAAAGACTTAAGTATGCAGAAAGCATTGCTTTTAGACCCCAATAAACGTGTCCAGGTTGCTCTAGAAAAGTCATCAACTATTGTGAGAAAATATCTAAAGCCAGAAGAGGTGGGAGTGTGATAAGGTCCCCAAGTATCTACATGAATCAATTGAAAAGGTCTAGATGTACTAGTTGTGCTTTCAGGAAAGGGAAGTCTAGTTTGCCTAGCCATAGGACAGGTAGAACACTGAAAAGGCTGTTTAGAAGCAAATGGAAAAGATAAGGCAGAAATGTGTTTCATGTTTGCAAATGGAATATGACCCAACCTCAAATGCCAAATGTAATTCATGTCAGTGGCAACAGTATTATTACAGATGGAACTGTTTACATTTGAAGGTAAACTAACAGCTTCATGACTAGAACAATCATGTTTATAAGAATTAGAAGAAGAAGAAAAGCATACAGAAACAGAGAAACAACAATTAGAAGAAGAGGAAGGTGGCACCCAAGCAAGCTTGTACAGACCAGCCTCCTCTTTACCAAGATCCAGAGGCATCCTCAGAGAAGGGGCCTGTAACATGTGGAGGAAACAGGAAGTTGTAGTGAACAAAACTATGCAATGCAACTGTTTTACTAACTTGTGGACAGAAATCAAGTTGTGTTTGAAAGAAGGAACAAGTAAGACATCATGAAGAGTGATGAATGGATTTAATGCAAAAGATCATGTCCATGTCACTTTCACTTTATATCCATTAGGAAGAGTTACAAGATAGGGTACACTTAAAGGTGTCAGATTGAAGAGTATATCTTTATTAAAGGTCATATGGTTAGATGCCCCTGAGTCTATTATCCAGGTGGTAGACTTTATGTGAGTAGCATGCAAAATTTAAAATAAGAAACAGGGCTCGCAGTTAGCATAGTACCAGCAAAATTGGCAGCATACATGGCAGGAGGAGACTGGGCAGTGGAGTCCCCTAATTGAGTTTGTTGCAGCAGGGTTTATCAATTGTTCGTAATGTTGTCTGCTCAACCCAGGTATCACAGAACTCTGGCATCCATGTTTGGAACAAGTTGATGACTTTCAGGAGGATTTCCATGAGGAAAAGACATATTTATTTCAGAAGAAGGGAAATCCACACCAGCAGTCAGATGAGCAGCAGCAGGTCTCCTCCCCTTGTTAAATGTTGTACTTTGTGGATACCCATGAATCTTGTAACACTTATCAATTAAGTTCCCAGATTTCTTACAGTATCTACAGAATAAAGAGTCTCTAGCTTGATCAAAGTTAACTCTTTGTCTGAAATGAGAAGAATTAGGCATTGTGGCCTTATTGAATCCAGCTGAATGTTTGTTTGTGTGGACATTGAAAGACATAGAGTCAGGATTAAACTGAGAAAGGGACTGGACTTGTCTCTGTTTCTCATCATTGAGGACCATATTATAGACACTGTCAAGGATAGGAGGAGGCTGCATCATCAGTAGGTTACTCCTTACCCCCATGTATGCTTCATTAAGGCCCATAAGGAACTGAAACACCTTATTCTCATCATCTTCCTGTATGATGCCATTTCTGGCAGGACAAATACATCTTTGTCCATAGTTTGCACACATTGTTCCTAATTCATCCCACAGTCCTTTAAGTTTGTTAAAATATGAAGCTACATCTAGAGATCCTTGAGAGGTATGAGTGAGTTCTCTTTTTAGTTCAAAAATTTTGGTTATGTTAGCAGTACCATATCTAGCTGCGAGCTGTGCCCATATGCTCTGTGCAGTATCAGAATACTGCACACTCTCAGCTATCTGAGGGGATAAGGAAGCAGTCAACCAGTATATTACCATATTATTACATCTATCCCATAACTTTTATTCAGCCACATTAGTGTCTGGTCTGCGACATGTACCATCAACAAAGCCAATTTTATTTTTAGCAAACAACGCTACAATCATTTTCCTTCTCCAACCCCCATAACCACTACCCGAGAAGGGAGTGGACACAAGAGAAACACTAGGAACATCAGAGGAGTAAATAAATAAGGGACTGGTAGGATCAACAGGAGTTGTATTAGTACTCATGTTAGCAGCCATGAAGAACAATGAGTTTAAAGTCAAAATATAATCTCTGCAAGTAGTTTGAAAAACTAAAGTTGTATCAAAAACTTCATGCAAATCATATAGCACCTAAAATAGGAACAGATTTACCCTCCTTCTTCGTGACCGGAGAAGATCGGCCTTCGATTAACAGAAAAATGCCAGTTCCGAACAACAGAAACCCAGCAGAAACCCTAAAATTTGAAGCCTCGCCGGAATCGACTCGAGAACGTCGGAAAACCAACCCAAAACGTCCGAGTAGTGAAGATGCAACCAGTTATCGTGATAAAGGTCTCAGATCAACACCCGATTTTGATCGAAATCATCACTGACCAAATATCTCAGAAACACCCAAAAATTTTCCAACGAGATTTCGACTGGGATAACAAAATACGGGAGAGTATCGTCGGATTATCGTCCCACTCTGATACCATGAAAACATCAAGGAATCCAGGCGAAGATCGAAAAAGAAGATGAAGATGAGTCGGTTAGGTGGAACCTTCTAGAGAGAGTTTCAGAGAGAGAAAGAACTCTTCAAAATTTAAATATCCGACTGACCCTTAATACAAAAGGGGTCAGTGTATATATTACATATGTGGGCCGACTCGGGCCAGACTTAAATCCAAAATAAAAATGGGCTCAAATATATGTTCTAGCCCAACTACAAGATATACATGATATACAAGCAATATACATTAGATATACATAAGAAAATCAATATATGTGTATAGGATTTGAAGCTAGATAATCTTGTAGCTCAACAGGTTTCGCCTTAAGTAAGATATTGGTAGTAGTAAATTTATGTCATCGTACGTGGCGAAAAAAAGATGCTATAAAGAGATGTTATATCACATTCACAAATGTGTTTCGTATGCTATAAGTTTCATGGACAATGTTTTCTCTCAAAAAAAGCAATCGTGTTAGGTTGCTGAGTAAAACATATTTCTTTCTTTTAAGTTTTAAATGTTAATAATAATATTAGGTATTTATTTGATCAAAAATATAGATCTTGGTTCAACCAATCAGATCTAAATAAAGAAGAGTTAATCTCAATGAAAAATAATATTCTAAAGATGAAGCTACGATGGTGTGACAAATAACTAGTATAATTGTCCAAATGGCATCGGGTACAAGTAATAATAACAGTATTTTATGACCCAAAAAAATTAGAATATGACATTAAATAATAATAAATAATAACAATTGACATATAAGTAAATAAAAGGTACGAGTCACCTGAAAAGAGGTACGGGTAATTGGGTATTGGATTGGCATGTATAATTGGGCTAGGTTCAACATTAATTAGAAAAGGAGCTAGATTTTAAATACCTAATTAAATAAGTAAAATAATTTACAAGAATAATTAATAAATAATAAAATATTATTTATGTATGAAAATAATTTAAAATAATTAGTTAACATTATAAAAATATAAAACTCATTTTCTGTATAACTAATATAATTATGCATATATATTAGGCTATTGTTGCAAAATATGCAATTCTAACCTTAAAAATATAAAAAAGTAATTATAAAAAATGCATTTAAAATATTTAAGCACAGTATGTGCATATATGATGAATTTATATGATTAAATTATCACAAAAATAATATAAGGGATAATTATTGATTATTATATAATAAAATACAGAAATAAATTGATTTAAAACCTTTTAATACTATAAAAACAAATACTAGAATGCTTAACTTCAACAATTACAAATAAAAACTTCAGCCAACATTAATTTTACGTGAAAAACTTCAACTAAAACGTGCTAAGGTTCAGCAATTACAAATAAAAACTTCATCACACTTGGTTCAACAATTTTTGCTACTTCAGGCTCGTCTACTAGAATGCTAAAGTTTGCGTGATTACCTTTGCTACTTCAAGCCCGTATGCTGAAGTTACACGAAAAAATGGGTGTGCTTGTAAAATTTTTTTTGCAAAGTGGATGCAAGTTAAAACGTGATCCAAAAAGCGGGTATAGATGTAAATGCCCGACTATATGGTTAAAGTAAGAGCATTAATTTTGAAGACTTAGTAGAGGACCACCTAGCTAGTCGGGTTGGGTTGAGTGTTTAACCAGAAAATAGGAATTTCGATCAAAGCGTAATTTTTAGAAGAACTCGGATTACTGATAATCGAATAAAAAATCATTGAGTAACAAGAAAAGAAAAATTGAGATTGAGAAAATAACAGAGTAAGAAGATTTTATGCGATGTAAATAAGTATATTTAAGTAATAACCAGTGTGTCCAATAAAAAAAGTTATTTTTCTCCTTTTATAGCGACTTCTAAGTACTACGTTTCTTTTCTTTCATAATAGAGTCATTATGAGCAATTAATGACATTAATGTAATGATATGATTAACAATCGTAACTATTTCGTGAAGATTCTATAACGATTCCTCTCATTGATGCTCATTAGTTGTTGATAATACATATATGTACTTTTTGCTAACTAGGTTTATTCTCCCGTTGTCTCTTCAAGAGATACGAGTAATCGTCCCTTTTTATCTATGGTATTCTTGCCCATACCTGTTAAGGCTCACAACTCCTCAAATACTCTCTGCCAGTTATCATGCTTTTATTAATCCATGTGTCTTGACATGTCAGCACATAACTAAAATCAAACGTAAACTTGATTTTTCCCAATACAGATAGTCCCCACACTAGCCATTTATTCAACAATTGAATATTTGGGAAGTGGATCTCAGTAAAGCGGAAAATTTTTGCCGTAATTATTCCTTCTCCAGAACTGATGCTTCGCATGTCACTTCCATTTAATACTCGTGGAATGTAGCGTATTTTAATTGGATCTAAAAATCCTTCAACGTCTTTTAAGGCTTTTTGCGGCTACATCAATCACGAAGTGATAGTTTTTATTGTGACATTCTCATCATTACCATTTTTATTTGACAGCTGATTCTGAGTATAATATATCTTTTATCTTTTCATTCATAAAAAGTTTTCCATCTTTAACTTATTCAATCTTCCTTTCTTCTTCGTATAGCTATATCTTCTTCAAACCCCGATCCTCGTAAAGTTCTTATTGTAGATGAACTTCTTCTTGCTCAAACTAGGAGTAGGAGAGGATGTAGGTTACGTAGTTCAAGATCAACATCCATTCGAGGTTCACTTCCATCTTTACCTAGTCCTACTGCTCATTTTTTTTCTAGAGCTAGGGTTCTCTTCCACATATATCTTTTGCCAGAAGTAGGACTCTAATGAACCAGTCCGTGAACCAAAAATAAACGAAATTATCCCTTCTGAACTTTCTTTTTATACTGATAGAGAATCAATTAGGAATCAGGTTTCTTCTATGTCCTCTCTTGATCGCGCTGACATTTACCCTTCTTAAAATACTAAAGGTTTGATATCTGTTGTCTGCAGAGATTGCCTCTGGAATTTTGATTTCCTAATTATAATTCCTAATGAAAATCAAAGGATCACGTCCTGCAAGGTTAGCTTTTCTTTCGTGTATACATATCTCTTTACACTGGGTTTTAGACCCCCCATTGATCATGTTATTATCGAAGTTTGTCGCTTTTTCAATGTGTGTTTAATACAAATTGTTCCTATTGTATGGAGGGTTGTTTCATGTTTATGATACTTGGCTAATTTGACTCAACTGCTCTTCACCATTTTTCACCTAATCCATCTTTATTCCCCCAAGCTATTCCGTCATGGAAGTTTTACTTTGGTGGCGAGGAGTAAGAAGGTATTAGTCAGCCCTGAGGATGAGAAAGATCGTGACTGATATGCCCGATTTGTTGTTGCTCCCACGATAAGGTTAGTAGGTGAAGAGAATACGTCATTCCCTGAAAATTGGAATTTTGTACGTAAGTTTTTTTTAACAACTTTTCTCTCTCTTTTTTCTATTTAAAAAGAGTTTATACTTTCCGTGACTATTTTGCTTTTCTTATTTTAGCAACCATGGGAACTATTGAAGAGACCTCCAATTTTCGTGGTAGGGTAGAAAACTTATTGACCATTGCTCCAATGGAAGTTAGATCTTGGAAGTACCTCTCTACTAGGTTTGGTTGGAAGGTTAACTCATGGCAAGAATTTTTTCCTCCTATTTTCATCTTATTATTTTATTAGAATATTTTTAACCTTTCTTTTTATCAGGGTTTCCTAGATGAATATTATTTCTAAAAGGTCGCGGGCTTGAAGGCGCGTTATTTCAGATGATGAAGTTACTCCTCCCCGTTCTATTCCCATGACCGAGCCTGCTGAAGCCACTTTAGTGATATTTGATGAAGACATTCCTATAGTAGCTCGTGACTTTGATGAACAATTTTGTTCTCGTGGGTTTGATATGAAGGTTTCGATTTGGTGTCTGATGAAATATCTCTTGACTCTTTTCCCATGTATGTCCCAATGGAATGCTTTTTGCTAGTTTTTACTGCTACTGTTTCTACTCTACCTTAAGCAATTATGACTTCCTCTACATTCCCCGCTACTATTGTTTCTCAAACCGAAGTTGGCTCTTCAGGTGGAAGTAGAGTGATGAAACAAATCACCGTCGAGGTCTCTGCCGAAGGTAATCTCCTGAAGAAGTCAGGTCAAGCTGACGTGTAGTTGAAACCCCTGATTGGTCAAGTTGAAAAATCCAAGCTAGAAAGTTATAGTTCTTTAACTTGGATGAATGACATCGTGCAATCATCATTGAAGGTATCAATTTCTTTTCATATTATATACTATTTTTTACTAAGATTCTTATGTATTCCCATTTTCTAGATCAATCTCGTTGGAACAGAGATGATGAAAAGGGTTTCCCAGAAGGAACAACTGATGCATGATTACTAGGTTGTTTCAGACAACCGGAAAGAGCAGTATGGCAATCTTCAACTTGAGTGGGAAGTTCTAGAAGAAAGTAAATGTACCTTAGAGCAACAGCTAAAAATTATGGCATTAGAGCTAGCGGTTGAAAAAGCTTCTTCCAACCAGGCAGGCAAGGATAAAAACCTCCTCGAGGCATTTTTTGCTGAAAAACTTCTTTCACAAGAGAGGGGACAATACACCTAGGCAATAACGATTAAGGAATTTGAGCGCTGATGGTTTCAGAATAGGATTTTTGGTACTAGCTTGAGGAATCTAAGGGAGTCGAACCCAACCAAACTTCTCGGAGTAGTCGCTAATCGGTTGTAAGCTGAGACTTATGTCACAAATAAATAGATACACTTGTTCATTTGTCTTCGCCAGAAGCGACAAGGGGGGGGGGGGGGGGCTGAACGCACGGACACTTTGATCTTGATCGTGCAATCTAAGTCGCAATGAAGGACTATCGTCAAACTAAGGTAACGTAATTAAGTGAAATTCATTTTGTATCGTACAAGAAAGGAATTCCATTTGTGTATGTGCTCCCGATAAAAAGAAATAAGGCCTCCAAAGCTACGGAAGAGATTAGAGGTCTGAAGATATTGTTGAATGAGAAAGAGGTTTATGCAGGTGAGCTTGTCAAAACTCACGCAGACCCAAGAAGACCTCCGCGTGTCTTCAGATAAGGTCAAGTTTTTGGAGAGTTCACTTGCCCCTTTGCAATCTTCTTACGATACTGCTTTGGCTGAGAAGGAGGAGATCAAGAGTGAAATTGATCAATGAGAAATAGACTACGAGGCTCTTGAGGACAAAGTTGTCGTCAAAGTGAGTCGGGCCATTTTGAACACATGTCATGATACCCTTGTGGAGGTTAGCCAAGAGGGTTTAAACTTGGATGCTCAGTTAGCTAAAATTAAAGAGACCATTGAAAAAACTCAGCAAGGCCAATGTTTCTCTTCACCCGTGGCTGATACTCTCGAGAATGTTGAAGCTAATCATGGTGTGGGTGGATTTCCCATCTCCTTCAAACCAAATCGAGCCTTCTGTTGCTGATGATGTCGTCTTTTGAACTCTACTTCTGAACCTGCTCCACAGTGAAAGTTTATTTTTGAAGTTTGACTCCCTTTTTTTTCTTTTTGGTGAAATGTGTGGTGGTTTTACCCCTTGTCTCCTTTTGGGGATAATGTTTTTGGTAATAACATGTCCCCAAGACTTTTCGGGGATTAAATTGACAATCAGCTTAAGACTAAGTTCATACTTAGTTTTAACTTAATATTATAAAGTTTTTATTCTAACTTAATTCTTTTGAGTTTCTGTTATACTCTTTTAATAAATTTCCTTGTTTCTTTATGAGTCCAAGGTCTTATTTTAATATGTAGGTTTTTGCCTTACCCTTTTGACTTTTTACATTTAAGAAATGCTTAATTAACTTCATGGTTTTTGAATCAATCATGAATTATAAAATAGGTCCCTTTTATATATGACACTTAATGAAGAAGACGTCTCAACTTCATATTGGTGTAAATATACGAAAAAGGAATACGAACACATATGTTTTGTTGAATAACTTTTGATACAGTTTTTATTCTAACTTTTCCAAGTTTAAATAACATCATACATGTATTTAAATATCTTCTATAACTCTTCCGTAACTGTTTTTTTACAATAGATTTGTAAAAAGAAGATCCAAAGGTTTATGATCCATAGATAGATACTGCCTAAATTTATATCTATGAATGTATTCTTCCCAGATTTTTGAATCAGGCTTGTATTTTTGGCTCGTGTCTTTGCTATGAACTTTACACTTATTGAGTAGACTTTAAGATTGACTTGAAATTTAATTGTCCAGTCTTCTTTTCATTCCTCATACACTTATTATGTGTATGTTTATAGTCCCCGAAGTATTTGAGTATTGAAATATGAAATCTCGAGCACTTGATTATTCCTTTCATACGGTCCTTTTCCTGAAAAGAAAAAACATACGGGACTCAGGGGTATAACTTTTAGATGTAAACACTTAAACCATTCTATTTCTATCAGAGTAGTTGTAACCCTAGACCAGAATTATGTTTCTTACACGTGTCTTTCAGGTCTAAATTCATCATTTAATGTGAGCTAGCTTTTTGCCTATCTTCTAAAATCGTTAGTATAATTTTAAAAAAAATAAAATTGTAAATACGGGATATCTTACCGTGGGAATTCCCTTCCTTAGAAATAATACTTCTTCAGATGAACAACATTCCAATTTGAGGGTAAGATCTTGCTGTCCAGGGTTTCAAGCTAATATGCACCCTTTCTTGCGATTCCATGAATCTTGTAAGATCTTTCCCAATTTGCACTTAATTTTCATGCATTTGTTAGAAACACGTTCTCGAACTAACGTGTGTTGATTCATGTAGGTTTTGATAAATGCCAAACATCATGTCAATCGTCAGTGATGGAACAAATAACAGTCCAAGTACAAGATGGACAGTACGCGTTCAAGAATAGCAATGCAATCATAGTTGAGTCGTTCTAAATTGTAATCTTGACTCAACGACTTATTTCTAATATTGGCTCTCACCCAAAATGATTTTTATAAAATCATGCATAATTAGGTTTCAAAGAAATAAGTTGCATATTTGTCAAAATGATTTTTAAACTCGTCTTGTGAAAATTGGGTTTAACAATCGATTGTCTATGACCAACAATCGATTGTCAAAGTTTATACTGTCTCAAAAAAGTTGCCTTGAGACAGAGAGTTTGTTTGAAATCATTTTTGAAACAACAATCGATTGTCACTGTTGAACAATCGATTGTCAAGTTTTATACTTAGTCTCAAAAAACTTGTCTTGTGACAGAGAGTTCGTCTGAAATCATTTTTGAAGCAACAATCGATTGTCACTATTTAACAATCGATTGTGCATGCTGGAATTTCCAAAAGATTTTTTTAACGGCTTTATTTCGACATTTATGGTGTAATCATTACACAATATTTTAGTCAAAAAGTTGTCAGAAATATTTTGAATATTTGAACAACAATCGATTGTCTAAAGTTAACAATCGATTGTCATATTTAAAAATTCAACAGAAATCTTTTCAAACGGATTTTAATGATTTTGTCTGTTGAAAAAGTGTTCCAACAATCGATTGTCTAAAATCAACAATCGATTGTCAGGCAGATTTTCAGGAGCGTTTTCTGGAACTAATTGCAACGGTCTAATACTCCATTTTCTTTATAAAACACTCTCTGAAAATCATTTTACAATACAACAACACTCCAGAAAAATTACAATGTTTACATTACATTCTTGAGCTTCAAATTTCATATCTTACATATTATTTTGAAGAGCCAAATATTGATTAAGTTGTTGAGTTCTTGAGCTATATCATTTGTACTCATAATCCACTCTATCAAGAGAGTTATTGTTTAAGTGAGTAAGAAAGTGTTCTTGTAAACACTTGTAGCAAGAGGGATTGTTGTAATTCTTCTTGAGAAGTCTTAGGGATAGGATTCCTTGAGCAGGTTGTTTGAGGCTTGTGTTGTATCAAGTTCTCAAGTTGTAAAGGTTCGTTAGGCACCCGGAAGCTTAACAAGTGAAGTCTTTGAGGTGAGGAACCTCCGAGCAGGTGTTTGAGGCTTATGCGACTTAAGTTCTCAAACGGAAAGGTTTGTTAGGTAACTGTTAAACTTAGCGGTGAAGTCTTTGAGGTGAGGAACCTCCGAGCAAGTGTTTGAGACTTGTGTGATTCAAGTCTCAAGTGTAAAGGTTTGTTGGGCACCTTAAGCTTGACACAGTTGTTAGTGGAAATCTCGAGAGAGTCTCTCGGGGACTGGACTAGCCACAAGGTGTGGTAAACCAGGATACATCTGTGTGTTCTTTACTGCTTTCTTTAATTACTGCACTCTTTAATTTCTGCAGTACTTTATTCTTGCTACAGATTTTTAATTCCGCATAATTTTCATAAAACGCTATTCACCCCCCCTCTAGCGTTAAGCATATATTCTAACAATTGGTATCAGAGCCTAACTCTCTGTAAGCCCTAACTGGTTGAGAGAAAGATCTGTATATTTTTGTCAAGAATGTTGAATGCAGGTTCAATGAGCGAAGGTTACTCAATAGATTAACCTCCGGAATTTGATGGCAGTAACTACACAGTTTGGAAGGAACGGATGAGAGTGTTCACCCAAGCTAACGACTCCCGTCTTTGGCAAACCATAAAGTATGGAGAAGCCATGGTGAGTGAATACAACACCAAGGCGATAAATTTGCTGTGCAGGGCTGTAAATCAAGAAGACTGTCGAAAAATCTCCCACTGCAAAACTGCAAAAGAGATATGGGATAAGCTCGAGGACATATATACTCCTCAGGAAACAAGCAGTTCATGTGATGAACAAAATGTCCGATGCTGCATGGTTGACGGAGAAGAAGAGGTAAGTACTTCTTACTCACATTCTTTTGAAGAATTGAAAATAGCTTATAAAGAGTTATGTGATAAATTGAAAAAGTCCTCAATAATCGCCGATGAGGCCACGACCAAAACAAAGGTTTTGGAAGAAGAAAATCGTTGTTTGAAAAATGACAATGATAATCTTAGAAATAAGATTAAGGCGATGAATAATGCTTCCTCGTCTAATAGTTGTTTCACTTGTATTTCTTGTGATTCCTTAAAGTTAGAAAACCTAGAACTTAGGAAGACACTAGAAACACATAGTATTCCTAAGGCTGTCAATAAAATCAAAACGGAATTGCCTAAGAAAAACAAAAGGCGTAGTAAAAACAAGAATCGAGTTAGTAATTTTACTACACCACCTAGAAATAATTCTAGGGCATTAAATGAGTCTAGAAACAACACCTTTAGACCACCTAGACACTACTCTAGGATGTACGCGAATAAGCCTAGAACCAATGTCGTTAGACCACCTAGACACGAATCTAGGATCTTTGAAAACAAGCCTAGTAACAATAATTTTAGGCAGCATTCTAGGAACGAGTTTAGACAACCTAGAAACGAAGCTAGGTTCTTTAATGAGTCTAGGATTAATAACTCTAGACCACCTAGAAACAATTCTAGGAGCTGGAATAATGAATCTAGAGTTAACAACTTTAGATCGCCTAGAAACGACTCTAGGATATTTGTTGACAAGTCTAGGATGAATTACACTAGACACCCTAGAAATGACTCTAGGATTTTCAACGCGTCTAGGAACGACCTTAGATCACCTAGAACGTTTTTGGCTCAACCTTGGCATAGGCACAATCCAAATGTTGTTTGCCATTACTGCACTCATGTTGGTCACATTGCTCCCGTTTGTTTTGCTAAACATAGGGATTTATCTTATGGTTATAATTATTATTTGCCTAACCCCAAAGGACCCAAAAAGATATGGGTACCAAAAACCTCTCCATAGGTATTTTTGCAGGTGTGCTTGAAGACTACAAAATTGTAGTAGATGCACCAAGCACGACACCAAAATGCATCAAAGGGAATTTCGGTTAGATATCATTTTTTCATAACCAAACTGTGCAAATAATCAATGTTGATAAATTTGCTGTTATTGTTGATATTTGGCAGCTGTTGATGTTAACATGTTGGTTGTTAACATGATTCTCACTTTGAATAATGTTGATGTGCTAAATTGCAATAATTAATATATGAGATTTCATTGTTGACCTTCATTGTTTGCTCACATGCTGAAAATCTGTCTTTACAAGCTTCATTTATTAAATGTTGATCCATGCTTTGACTAATATTGATTCTTGTATTGAAAATGTGCTGTTAAGCATCTACTAGAATCATTCTTGGTTAAATCATGTTTTGGTAATCTTTTCAAAACAGCAAGTGATATTATTTTTGTCTTGTGATATATGTTTTGATAAATGCTTTCCAAAATAACAATTGGTATTCTTCTTAAATATTAATGTGATATGTTTTGTTGATATAATTGATAAATTTGTAGCAATCTTCATATTATTTGTTCCTCAATATCCTTCCTATTCTTTTGTGAATATGGTAAATGGAAGTAGCCTTCATCTTCTTGCTAAAAGAAGAAATGTTTAGGCAATTCGTTTCAAGTAAGAAGGAATGTCATTACATTCTATCTTGCCTCACTTGAAGAGGAATTTGTTCTTAAAAAGAATTGATTGCATAAATTTCATTGATGATATTCTCTTAACATCATCTCTTGTATTTCAAAATTGGAGTCTATTTGTGACACTACTTTTGGAAATGTATTTCTTGATGATAATCTATTTCAAATGAATTTCATGGTGATAATATTTTTGATATGCTGAAATTCGTTTTTCGAAAATAAAATTCCGTGTTGATAATCTGTATGTTGTTGGTGATGACATATTTTTGATATGTCTATTTGATGAAATTATTTTAGAACTGCTAACATACTTGCCATGAAGTATAATTCAATTTCTAGCAAATTGAGATGTCAACAATGGAGGATGACATCAAGAAAAACCGGGTATGATCGTTCCTTACTCTACCTTTTAGCTAGTAGAATTGATATTATATGTTGCAAGTATTGATATGAATGTTATATATCATGTCTATATTCCAATAGATCACGTTCTCGAAGGCGATGTCGAAATTAAGTTCTCAATCAAATGACATCTTAACCAAGCCTTTAAGATTAAGAGTTGTTCTTCCGTATTCTTAATGAACTCGGAGTTTTCGACTCTACGTTGATCAAATGCATACATTCATGTTGCATTCATTTATTTGAATAATGCATTTTTGCAGAGATATCCTCATAGATAGGGGGAACATATTTGTGATTAATATGTTGGTGTTTTGTTAAAATGTATTCTTGATTATGTGCATCTAGTATATCAAGTTTTTGATTTTCTAACAAATTGGTTATTGATTATATGTATTCATGTTTTATAAAATGTTTTCTTAAAAACGTTTTTATAATTCTGAAAAATCATTATCTTCTACCATGAGTTGATGGCATTGTCTCATCTATAATCAATTGTCATACTTCCAAAATTGATTATCATATATTCAAAATTGATTGGCATACTTCTATAATCAATTTTCAGGACTTAAAACTCTTTTTGGCCTAGTCAACAATCGATTGTTCACAGGCACAATCGATTGTCGGTGATTTTCTGAAATTCTGAAAACATTCTGCCTCTAGCCAATTTTTCTGTGTCAAATTCAACAATCGATTGTCCACTCTTAACAATCGATTGTCTAACGGTATAAATTCAAAAATTCTTACCGTTCTGAGTCCTGCAGACCCTTTAATCGATTGTCAGTTTTTACGGGCATATTACTGTTCAACAATCGATTGTCCCCAAGAAACAATCGATTGTCAAAACGACTCTTTTCAAATCTGACCGTTTTTGAGTCTTTATTCCGGCCTTAATGGCTCCTCTTCTTCCCTCTCTATAAATAGGGGATGCTTTCTTCATATCCATCACCACAAATTCAAGCTCAAGCTCAAAATTCTCTCTAAAAAGCTCTCTTGCAAAATTCAAGCTTCCTTAAGTCTCTTTCATCAATATGTCAAGAAGAACCCGTTCCAGCAGGCAAGGTGCTTCCACCTCTGCTTCTCCTCCTCCCGGACACTATCCATATCAAGATGGTGATGTTTTGTTCTTCAAAAGCAAAAACAAGTTAAATCGCTTTCTTACAAAATTTGAAAAACGCGATATTCATCCTCCTCGTTTTTCCACCATGAGATATCTCCAAAACTATGGTCTTGCTGCAAATTTACTCCGGCAAAGTCAACTTCTTGACTTCCTTCTCCTCTCATATGATTTCATAAATACAACATTGATTCGGGCATTTTATTCAAACCTCCGTCCAAATGACGATGGCGATCTTCTCACCTTTGTCAATGGTGCCAAAATTGTTGTCTCCGACGAATCTCTTAATGCCATTGTCAAACTTCCAAATGATGATGAAGACATTCACCAATACGTTGGAGAAGAGGGAGCCTTATTTGATGAAACTACGTTTCTTCGTCAAACTGGACTCACTCATTATGATCCAAGTCTTTCTTCCCGTCGTCCCACTATTACGGGAATGGATCCGAACTATTGGTTGATATTTTATTTCATCACCCGAGTTCTCAAGCCCCGAAAAAGCAGCCACACCACTATCTCCCAAGAGGATTGCAAACTCATGCATGCTATTGCTTCCGGAGCTCGATTAAACTATTGTAAAATAATCAAGCTTCACATGCGTGATGCTCTTGCCGAGGACAAGCATCTTCCTTATGCTCTTCTTATAATGCATCTTCTTGACGCCGTCGGTTTTGTCACGGCTAATGGTCCTCTCAAAAATAGGACCAAGCATTGGGAAATTTCTGAATCATCCTTTCCCAATGTCGGCGAGCATGACACTCATCCTCCTCCTCCAACTCAATCGCGTCATTCTCAAGATCCAAATTCGGATATCATAAATCATCTTACCCGCATCGAGTCAAAAGTTGATAACTTGACCCGCTATGTCCAAGGATACTTTGACCACGTCAACTATCAATACGGTGTTGTTATCCCATTTGAGGGACCGCCGGACAACATGGACAAAGATGATGATAATGAGGATTAGATATTTTCTTGTATTATATTTTTATTATTATTGTGGCTTATGTAATATTTTTTTAATGAAATATTTTTTTTAATTACTCTTATGTGATTTTATCTGGTTATTTCTGTCAAAAGGGGGAAGTTGTGAAACTTGTGATCCCAACCTTTCTCTTCCTTTTTGTTAATGTCAAAAGGGGGAAGATTAAGGGATTATGCATATCTAGATATATTTGATATGTTTGATTTATTTAATATATTTGCATATATTCATCAAATGGGGGAAGATATCTTTGTCAAAAGGAGGAAGTCATTTAGAAGGGAAGACATTGCATATAGTATGCACACGTTGATATACTTGCATACACTTAGGGGGAATCATAACTTGAGGGGGAACATGATGCATATTGTATTATACATAACTTGAACATATCTTGAACATTGATACTTATTGAAATATCTTGAACTGTCATTTTTATGCAAATCCCGATACATGTTTGCCATTATCAAAAAGGGGGAAATTGTTAGAAACACGTTCTCGAACTAACGTGTGTTGATTCATGTAGGTTTTGATAAATGCCAAACATCATGTCAATCGTCAGTGATGGAACAAATAACAGTCCAAGTACAAGATGGACAGTACGCGTTCAAGAATAGCAATGCAATCATAGTTGAGTCGTTCTAAATTGTAATCTTGACTCAACGACTTATTTCTAATATTGGCTCTCACCCAAAATGACTTTTATAAAATCATGCATAATTAGGTTTCAAAGAAATAAGTTGCATATTTGTCAAAATGATTTTTAAACTCGTCTTGTGAAAATTGGGTTTAACAATCGATTGTCTATGACCAACAATCGATTGTCAAAGTTTATACTGTCTCAAAAATGTTGCCTTGAGACAGAGAGTTTGTTTGAAATCATTTTCGAAACAACAATCGATTGTCACTGTTGAACAATCGATTGTCAAGTTTTATACTTAGTCTCAAAAAACTTGTCTTGAGACAGAGAGCTCGTCTGAAATCATTTTTGAAGCAACAATCGATTGTCACTATTTAACAATCGATTGTGCATGCTGGAATTTCCAAAAGATTTTTTTAACGGCTTTATTTCGACATTTATGGTGTAATCATTACACAATATTTTAGTCAAAAAGTTGTCAGAAATATTTTGAATATTTGAGCAACAATCGATTGTCTAAAGCTAACAATCGATTGTCATATTTAAAAATTCAACAGAAATCTTTTCAAACGGATTTTAAGGATCTTGTCTGTTGAAAAAGTGTTCCAACAATCGATTGTCTAAAATCAACAATCGATTGTCAGGCAGATTTTCAGGAGCGTTTTCTGGAACTAATTGTAACGGTGTAATACTCCATTTTCTTTATAAAACACTCTCTGAAAATCATTTTACAATACAACAACACTCCAGAAAAATTACAAAGTTTACATTACATTCTTGAGCTTCAATTTCATATCTTACATATTATTTTGAAGAGCCAAATATTGATTAAGTTGTTGAGTTCTTGAGCTATATCATTTGTACTCATAATCCACTCTATCAAGAGAGTTATTGTTTAAGTGAGTAAGAAAGTGTTCTTGTAAACACTTGTAGCAAGAGGGATTGTTGTAATTCTTCTTGAGAAGTCTTAGGGATAGGATTCCTTGAGCAGGTTGTTTGAGGCTTGTGTTGTATCAAGTTCTCAAGTTGTAAAGGTTCGTTAGGCACCCGGAAGCTTAACAAGTGAAGTCTTTGAGGTGAGGAACCTCCGAGCAGGTGTTTGAGGCTTATGCGACTTAAGTTCTCAAACGGAAAGGTTTGTTAGGTACCTGTTAAACTTAGCGGTGAAGTCTTTGAGGTGAGGAACCTCCGAGCAAGTGTTTGAGACTTGTGTGATTCAAGTCTCAAGTGTAAAGGTTTGTTGGGCACCTTAAGCTTGACACAGTT
This sequence comes from Nicotiana benthamiana, assembly GCA_034376525.1. Taxonomy (NCBI): domain Eukaryota; kingdom Viridiplantae; phylum Streptophyta; class Magnoliopsida; order Solanales; family Solanaceae; genus Nicotiana; species Nicotiana benthamiana. Next base: position 32,473,734 of record CM067336.1, on the reverse strand, counting down.
GTTAGTGGAAATCTCGAGAGAGTCTCTCGGGGACTGGACTAGCCACAAGGTGTGGTAAACCAGGATACATCTGTGTGTTCTTTACTGCTTTCTTTAATTACTGCACTCTTTAATTTCTGCAGTACTTTATTCTTGCTACAGATTTTTAATTCCGCATAATTTTCATAAAACGCTATTCACCCCCCCTCTAGCGTTAAGCATATATTCTAACAGCATTAACTGACCTCGTGGATTGGAAAACTTTCTTATGTATGTAATCCGCAATCTTGAATTATCTGAGATGAGTCTTCTGATTGTAATACCACTCAATAACTTATTTTTGTGCTGTCATCCTTATTAGAGCAATTTCCCTTATTTCTTTAAGTAAATCTAAATTTACCCGCATCTCTTCTTCATTCGACTCTTCAATAGCTTGAGTATATCTCATGCTTGGATCCCCTATTTTGACTGGAATTGAGGCTTTAGCTTTGTATACAAGTAAAAATGGTGTTTCTCCCGTACTTGTTTTTGTTGTTGTTCGATAAGCCCACAAGAGCCCCGATAGTAATTCTGGTCAATTACCATTTGATTCTTCTAACCTTTTCATCAAATTTTTAATAATAACTTTATTTGTCGATTCAGCTTACCGGATGATAAGGTGTCGAGATAATCCTTTTAATTTTCCAGCTTTGGAAGAATTATGTGCTTTGTGCACCTATGAATTGTGGGCTGTTATCAAACACGATATCTTTTGGAGCCCCAAATCGGCATATGAATGCTACACCAGATGAAGTCCCTGACCTCTTTTTCTCGTATTTGTTTGAAGGCTCCTGCTTCTACCCACTTAGTAAAATAGTCAGTGAATACTAACAGAAATTATACTTTACCTTTAGCTTGTGGTAATGATCCTGTGATATCCATCCCGTATTTCATAAAAGGACATGGTGCCACAACTAGATGTAATAATTCGGCTGGTTGATACATGTTGTTGCCATATCTTTGGAACTTGTCACACTTATCCACAATAGTTTCCTCTTCTTCTTCCATTTTTAACCTAGTAATAGCCAGCTCTAATCATGGTTTTAACCAAAGATCTTCCTCCTGTGTGATTCCCACAATGTCCCTCGTGTATTTCTTTCATCACATATTTTTTTGAGAAGGTCCGAGACATCTTGCTAGTGCGCCACCAAACATCTTTCGATATAAATTGCCTTGATTTAAACAGTAACGAGCTTCCTTTTGGCGAAGTGCCTAAGCCTTTTTCTTATCCTCAGGAAGTATTCCATATTGCAAAAAAATGATAATTTCATTTCTCCAATTCCAAGTTAAATTATTGTAATTTACCTCATTTTTATCTTGATCAAGCATTGAATGAAACAAATGTACCACGGAAGTATTTTCTTCATTTGTTACTTCTGTGGCGAATGTGAGATTAGCTAAAGCGCTAGCCTCAATATTTTCTTTTCTTGGTATCTGCGTGACTTTCCAAGTTTGGAATTACCTGACTAAATCCCGAGCCTTTTCCAAGTACTGTTGCATCCTTGCTTCTCTAGATATATAAGTCCCCAGTATTTGGTTAAATACGAGTTGTGAATCGTTTTTGATTATGACTTGCTCTATCCCGAGCTCTCGTGCCAATTCTATACCTGCAATCACAACTTTATATTATGCCTCATTATTAGTAATAGGATGACATTTTATGTTCTTATCGTATAGTTTCTCCCCTAGGTGGCACCAAAACAATGCCTAGACTAGCTCCTTTTACATTTGATGAACCATCAGTAAATAAGGTCCAAGTAACTGGATTAGACCTATAAATACATGCAGTTCTTTTTCTGCCTCCAGTTGTATCCCTTGACTAAAATCTACCACAAAATTTGCTAAAACTTGTGACTTTATTGCCGTTCTTGGTTTATATGTAATGTCATATTCGCTTATATCTATCACCCATTTGGCTAGTCTACTTGATAACTCTTGTTTATGCAGTATATTACGTAAGGGGTAAGCAGTTACTACATAGATAAGATGACATTGATAATAAGGCCTTAACTTCCTTGATGCCATAATTAATGCAAGTGCAAGTTTTTCTAGATGAAGATATCGAGTCTCAGCATCTAATAATGACTTACTAACATAATAAATTAGAGAATGTTTACCTTGTTCCTCTCGAACTAACACAACACTTACCACTACTTCTGAAACAACAAGGTAGATGAGTAGTTTTTCCCCATCTTTGATTTTGCGAGCAATGGTGGATTTGACAAATATACTCTCAAAATTTTAAGCGCATGTTGACTTTCTCCAGTCCATTCAAATTGATCTTGTTTTTCAGGGCTGAAAAGAACCTGAATCATTTTTCTGATGACTTGGAAATAAATTTTCACAAAGCAGATATTCTTCCCGTCAGTCTTTGTACTTCTTTTTTACTTGTCAAAATATCCGGAATTTCCTCCATAGATTTAATCTGCATGGGATTTAATTCAATTCCATGGTTAGAAACAAGAAATCCCAATAAACTTACCTGATGAAACTCCAAACACACATTTCTCAGGATTTAATTTCATGTTAAATTTACGAGAATCTGAAATATATCAGACAAGTGTTCAATATGATCTCCTGCTTATTATGACTTGACCATCATATCATCTATATAAACCTCCATGGTTTTCCTAAGATATTCTTGAAACATTTTGGTCAGCAGCCTTTGATGTGTGGCCCCAGCATTCTTGAGACCAAATAGCATTACTTTGTATAGTAAGTCCCCATGTCTGATGAAGTCTTCTTTTCATCGATAGGATCCATTTTTATCTGATTATACCCTAAATAGGAATCTAAAAATATTAACAATTCATGTTCTGCAGTAGCATCAATTAGTTGATCTATATGCAGTAATGGAAAAGAATCTTTTGGACAAGCTTTATTTAGATTAGTATAATCTACACAAATTCAGCACTTACCATTCTTTTTAGGTACTACTACAGTATTAGCTAACAAATTCAGATACTTTACCTCGCGAATGGACCTAATTTTAAAACTTTTTGCACCTCATCTTCAATCACTTGATTTTTGAAAGATCCTTGCTTTCTTTTCTTTTTTTTGATAGGTGAGTACGATGGATCTTCATTTAATTTGTGGTTCGTCACTTCCGGAGGTATACCTGTCATATCAGAATGAGACCAGATGAAACAATCTATATTTATTTTTAAAAATTCAGTCAACTTACCTTTCATTTCTTGGCTTAGGTTGGCCCTGATATAGACTTTCCTGTCAGTTCGGAGTGAAAATAATACTACAGCTTCCAATTACTCAATCGTTTTTTGATGTTTCCATTTTCTTTTGGTTCTTGGTTGGTATCAAGCCTCGAGTATACATCTATTATCCCGTTCTTGGTTGAGGCTTGTGTTGTAGCATCCTCAATTGGGTTCTGTGATTGCTATTTTTCTTTGTTTTTTGCGCTTGAATCTACTATGAAATTAATGCTCCCATATGCTTGTTGTTCGCCACATATTTTTCATTAAGGGAATTTGATAACTTGATTGAAAGTAGATGGAACGTCATCCATCTCATGACTCATGGTCTACCAAGAATCATATTATAAGTCATATCCATTTCTACTACTTGAAATTTGGTGTCTTTGACTACTCCTTCTACGAATGTGGTTAATTTTGTCTTGCCTTTTATTACGATGCTCGAGTTGTCAAAACCAAACAAGGTATGAGCCTTGGGTATCAGCTTATCATCAGCTTGCACCTCATTTACCACTCTCAGAAGAATGATATTCACAGAATTACCTGGGTCAATCAAAACTTGTTTTATATTAGTGTCATGTACAGGTAAAGATATTACTAGTGCATTATTATGCGGGGTTAGCATGCCAACTACATCTGCATCTTAAAATATAATACTTTCCGCTTCCAAAACTTGTCAAACTCGTTTCTTGTAGGTAATAGTGATTTTAGACATTTTGTTTGTTGTCGTATATGTACGCCGTTGATCTCTTCTCCACTACTGATGACATTAACCGTCCTTTTTGGCGAAGGAGGTTTTGGCGGTTCCTGCCTATTCTTGATATATGCCTGCTTCCCCTTTTTACTAAACAAATCAGCCAAGTATCCTTGTTCTAATAAATGTTCTACTTCACCTTGTAACAATATGCATTCGAACGTTTTATGACCATGATCATTATGAAACTCACACCAAAAATTAGGATTTCTCATGTTTGGGTTTGATGTCATTTCTTTTGGTCATACCTTATATCCCATGCTTCTTAAAACAGCCACCAACTCGGATGTGCTAACATTAAAATTGTAACCTATGATTTTTGCTTTCAAGCTTCTATCATCATCTCGCATATCCCGCATGTTTCGTTACTTGCCAAACCTTGATGATAATACAGACTCTGTCTTTGGATCTCACACCTTCGATTTTTCTATTTTGAACACGTATCTCTTCCTGCTGGTCCTATATAAGGTTCGTACATGTTTTTACCGGGCGTTTTTTCAGTTTCAGACCGTCTTGAACCTACCCTTTCATCTTTCCGAGATTGAACGATAGTATCTTCTTCTATCTGTAGCTTCGTGTTGTATCTATTTAAATTACTGGTGAAGGCCATAGCCGCCCAATTATCAGGTACGTGTGGCAACATCATCCTCTCGCGCTGAAATCTATCCACGAATTCCCTAAGCAGCTCTATTTTACCTTGTTTTATTTTAAAATATCCTCCATTCATTTTTCAACCTTTTGAGTTCCCAAATGCATTTTGATAGATGAATTTGCAAGCCCAACAAAAGAATTAATAGAATTTTTAGGTAAAAGAGAATACCATGTTAATGCACCATTCGTGAGTATTTCTCTGAATTTCTTAACCAATAATGATTCAATTTCTTGCTTGATCAAGTCGTTACCTTTTACCCCAGTCCTGAATGCAGTTACATGATCCCGAGGATCAGTTGTCCCATCATATTTCAGAATATCGGGCATCTTGAACTTCTTTGGAATTGGTAAAAGAGCGGCACTTGACTTCCAAGGTTGTTGGGAATATTTGTCCATATCTATTCCCTTGATTATGGCCGACACTCCAGGTATCTTCTCTATGCGATTGCTCTGCCCCTCGAGTAATCGCCCTTTTTTATCTTCTGGTATTCTTGCCCGTACTTGTTAAGGCTCACTCTTCGAATATTCTCTGCCGGTTGTCATACTTTTATTAATTCACTTGTCTAGATATGTCAGTACATAATTAAAATCAAATGTTAACTTAATTTTCCCAATATATTAAGTTTATGTTGTACTTATTTAACTTCAAAATTTGTTTTACTATTTCTTATATGCATAAATAATAATTCAACAGACTAGTATAACTTTGTTGGTGAGTTGTGAACTAGAATTCTCCTTTTTCACCCGAAAGTTGACGTTCTTTAATAGCATCTCCAAAAAAGGGGTAAGCTGGACGTTTGGCCCAATGAAGAGTCCTTTTTAAGAGATAAAATTCAAGTTTGTCACCCTTATTATAAATAGACTTCTATTTAAGGTGAATGTTTTTAATTAGAGAGATTCTAGAGTCCTATTATTGGTAGCTAAATCATCCTCCTCCCTATAAATAGAGGTGCCCTCTACCATTGTAAATCACTCCTAACATTCTCTAAGTATCAATAAGAAGAACTCTCTCTACTCTTCTCTCTATTGCTCTTGTTCTTGCATTATTGTTCTTGTCTTTTATATTATTTCATAACACGTTATCAGCACGAGGCTCTACCGTATCAAGAACCATTCTCGAAAAATCTAAGGTATTTCCCTCTTCCTAATTTAATTTTTGATTATGTCTGACATTACGAAAAGAAAGTTCGTTGCCCTTGAAATTTCGGGCAAGAACTATATGACATGGGTGTTGGATGCTGAAATCCACTTAGATGCTATGGGTCTCGGAGACACCATCAAAGATAGAGAAAAAGCATCCACCCAAGAATGTGCGAAGGCCTTGATTTTCTTGCGCCATCACCTTGATGAAGGTTTGAAGATTGAATATCTCACCGTCAAGGATCCACTCATCTTGTGGAACGGCTTAAAGGAGAGATATGACAACCTGAAGTTGGTCACTCTGCCACAAGCACGATATGATTGGGCTCATCTGAGGCTCCAGGACTTTAAGTCCGTTTCTGAATATAATTCTGCAATGTTCAGAATTACTTCTAAATTGAAGCTATGCGGGGATAATATCTCCGATTATGATATGCTTGAGAAAACGTTTACAACATTTCATGCCTCCAATATAGTACTGCAACAACAGTACAGAGAGAAAGGCTTTACAAAGTACTCTGAACTGATTTCTCTTCTACTAGTGGCTGAGCGAAATAATGACCTGCTCATGAGAAATCATGAAAATCGACCCACTGGGTCTACACCACTGCCTGAAGCAGATAAGGTGCACTCTCATTATGCCAAACATGAAAAGGACCATGGTCATGGTCGTAAACGGGGTCATAGCCAGGGACGTAGACATGGAAGAAATTCCAATGAAGTCCGTCAACCCCCAAGGAGAGATAACCGCCGAAAGCAGAAACGGGGTCATGAAGATCCTAAGGCAAATGGTTCAGAAACTATATGTTATCGTTGCGGTGGGAAAGGGCACTGGTCAAAGACTTTCCGTATACCAAGACACTTGGTTGACCTTTATCAAGCATCTCGAAAGAGAAAAGGCCCTGAAACAAATTTTGTCTATGACGACGATGAGGACATCACCCACCTGGATGTGGCAAACTTCTTTGAGCAACCCGAGGGGAAAATAGACCACCTAATCGGCGATGGGTCCGTGATGAAAGAAGATGGAGTTATTTGATTTTGTTCTACTTATTTGTATTAGTTAGTGAATAAACTAATAGTCATTAGTATTAGCTCGTATTAGTTAGTTCATGATGCAATGTTAGCAGTAGTTCTTTAGAATATCTTCAATATGCTCAAATATCAATAAAATTTTTATTTTCCAGTAGGGGTAATCGACTAGCCTGAAAAACTAGTCGATTATCTACTATTTTCACATTAAAGCTGAAAAATAATTGATCAACAATCGATTGTCTTTGTCTAACAATCGATTGTCGTTGAGACAGTGTAATCTGGAATTTTTCAAAAATCATCCACAATCGATTGTCTTTGTCTAACAATCGATTGTCGTTAAGACAGTGTAATCTGGAATTTTTCAAAAATCATCCACAATCGATTGTCTATGCATAACAATCGATTGTCTTAAAACAGTGTGTTCTGGAATTTTTCAAAATAGCCAACAATCGATTGTCTATACTTAACAATCGATTGTCTTAAAACAGTGTGCTCTGGAATTTTTCAAAATAGCCAACAATCGATTGTCTATACTTAACAATCGATTGTCATAAAACAGTGTGCTCTGGAATTTTTCAAAATAGCCAACAATCGATTGTCTATGCATAACAATCGATTGTCTTAAGACAGTGTGATCTGAAGTTTTTCAAAATAGCAAATAATCGATTGTCAATGTTCAACAATCGATTGTTTGTGTTTAACAATCGATTGTTTGAAGAAAATGTTTAAACTGAAATTTTCAAACTGCAAAGTAATCAATTATGGATAACATATCTGATTTTGTTAGTCAACTGTTAGCAGCAGATTTTGAAAATATTATGTGACACAAACGAATTGAACTTGTTTATTCTTATGTTCGTGTATCTCTTTTGTATGTCAAACTATGGGATAGCAAATATGGATATTTCACAAAGCAAACTTGGATCAACATCCAACTGTAAAAGTATTTGCCTAGTTGATTCATGTACTACACATACAATACTCAAAGAAAGGAAATATTTCTCTCAACTAAATATGTGTAAGGCAAACGTTACTACAATCTCTGGAAGCAGTAAATTGATTGAAGGCTCCGGAAGAGCAATTGTAACTCTGCCCAAAGGCACGACGTTAATCATAGAGAATGCAATGTTCTCCTCCAAGTCTAAGAGAAACTTGTTGAGTTTTAAAGATGTACGCCGGAATGGCTATCATATTGAGACAATGGATGAAGATAATCTTGAATATCTCTTCATCACAAAGAATGTCTCCGGCCAAAAGAGGGTTATTGAGAAATTCCCGTCTTTATCTTGTGGCCTGTATTGGACAAGAATTAGTGCAATTGAGGCACATTCAACAGTAAACCAAAGGGTTACTGATTCCAATACCTTTGTACTTTGGCATGATCGATTGGGACACCCAGGATCGGTCATGATGAGACGGATTATAGAAAGCTCATATGGGCATCCGTTAAAGAATTTCAAAATTCTTTCAAATAATGAATATCCTTGCACTTCGTGTTATCAAGGCAAGTTGATTATTAGGCCATCACCAACAAAGGTTGGGACTGAGTCACCCACGTTTCTGGAACGTATACAAGGGGACATTTGTGGACCTATTCACCCACCTAGTGGGTCGTTTAGGTATTTCATGGTCTTGATAGACGCATCCTGTAGATGGTCTCATGTGTGCCTGTTGTCATCACGCAACCTTGCGTTTGTGAAATTAATGGCACAAATAATTCGACTACGAGCACAATTTCCAGATAATCCAATCAAGTCCATTAGACTGGATAATGCTGCTGAGTTTACATCCCAAGCATTTAATGATTATTGCTTATCAATCGGGATAAAAGTTGAACATTCTGTAGCTCATGTTCACACTCAAAACGGTCTTGCAGAATCGTTAATTAAACGCCTGCAGTTGATTGCAAGGCCATTACTTATGAGAACGAGGCTGCCCACTTCGGTATGGGGACACGCCATCTTACATGCAGCAATGCTAATTTGTCTCAGACCGACGAATTACCACAAGTATTCCCCGTTGCAATTGGTTTTGGGTCATGAACCCAATATATCCCATTTAAGAAATTTTGGATGCGCAGTATATGTGCCTATAGCACTGCCATCCCGCACCAAAATGGGTCCGCAAAGAAGGTTAGGAATATATGTTGGGTTTGAATCGCCCTCCATCATTCGCTACCTCGAAACATTGACAGGCGACTTGTTTACTGCACGATTTGCAGACTGTCGATTTGATGAGACACTTTTCCCAAAATTAGGGGGAGAAGTTGGTGAAACCAAACGGGAAATTTTGTGGAAAAATGCATCATTATCTCATCTTGATCCACATACCTCTATTTGTGAAAGAGAGGTACAAAAGATTATCCATTTGCAAAGAATAGCAAATCAAATGCCTGACGCATTTACGGACTTGAAAAGGATAACGAAATCCCACATTTCCGCGGAAAATGTTCCAATCCGTATTGATGTCCCTGTTGGACAATCATCTAGTGTCATATCCAATGAGTCAAATGCACGCCTGAAGCATGGCAGACCATTAGGTTCCAAAGATCGAAATCCTAGAAAGAGGAAAAAGAACGATCAAAATGACACCACGAAAGAATCTCATGATTTAACAAATTCTGAGATTCATAAAGAATCCATTGAGCCCGAGACTCTGGAAAATACGGAACTATCCCTAAATCCAATTAATATTGAGGCAAATATTAATCGAGTGGATATTGTGGTGGATAATGCCTTTGCTTATAATGTAGCATCTAGCATTATGCAAGAATGTGAGGATCTCGAACCTCAATCTGTTGAAGAATGTCGAAAAAGACATGATTGCCCAAAGTGGCAAGAAGCAATTCAATCAGAATTGAATTCGCTGGCAAAACGTGAAGTTTTTGGCCCTATAGTTGAAACACCTAATGGTGTTAAGCCTGTCGGCTATAAATGGGTCTTTGTACGCAAAAGAAATGAGAAAAACGAGGTACAAAGATATAAGGCACGCCTTGTTGCACAAGGTTTTTCTCAAAGGCCTGGTGTCGATTATGAAGAGACATATTCGCCTGTAATGGATGCGATAACCTTTCGTTATCTCATAAGTTTTTCTGTCCATGAAAAGCTTGACATGCACTTAATGGATGTGGTTACTGCCTATCTTTATGGCTCACTTGATAATGAGATATACATGAAAATTCCCGATGGACTCAAGATGCCAAACGCGCATAATTCAAAATCTCGGGAAATGTTCTCAATTAAATTGCAAAGGTCCTTGTATGGTCTAAAGCAATCTGGACGAATGTGGTATAATCGTCTTAGTGAGTACTTGTTAAAAGAAGGCTATATAAATGACGCCATTTGCCCGTGTGTTTTTATAAAGAAAACAACATCGGAATTTATTGTACTTGCCGTATATGTTGATGACATAAACCTTATTGGAACCCCTATAGAACTCCAAAAGGCAATTGATTATCTAAAGGATGAATTCGAGATGAAAGATCTCGGAAAGACTAAACTATGTCTTGGTTTGCAAATTGAATATTTGGCAAACGGAATTTTTGTTCATCAATCTACCTATACGGAAAAGGTACTGAAACGGTTTTACATGGATGAAGCACATCCTTTAAGTACACCGATGGTTGTTCGATCACTTGATGTGAACAAAGATCCATTCCGACCACAAGAAAGGAATGAAGAGCTACTTGGTCCTGAAGTACCATATGTTAGCGCAATTGGCGCACTAATGTATCTTGCAAATACTACAAGGCCTGACATATCCTTTTCAGTTAATGTCTTAGCAAGATTTAGCTCGGCTCCTACGAGGAGACATTGGAATGGGATCAAACACATATTGCGGTACCTAAAGGGAACTACCGATATGGGCTTATTTTATGGCAAGAATTGCAGCCCGGATCTTGTTGGTTATGCTGATGCTGGATATTTGTCCGACCCACACAAGGCTCGATCTCAAACGGGTTATGTGTTTACCTGTGGAGAAACCGCCATATCTTGGCGATCGACTAAGCAATCAATTGTGGCTACTTCATCTAATCATTCCGAGATAATTGCTATTCATGAAGCAAGTCGGGAGTGTGTGTGGTTAAGAAAAAGGTCGATAATACATCATATCCAAGACAAATGTGGTTTGAAGTGTGATAAACTACCCACAACTTTGTATGAAGACAATGCAGCATGTATAGCTCAATTGAAGGGAGGATTCATAAAAGGAGATAGAACGAAGCATATTTCACCAAAGTTATTCTTCACACATGATCTTCAAAAGAATGGTGATATCAATGTTCAACAGATTCGTTCAAGCGACAATATGGCTGATTTGTTCACAAAATCTCTACCAAAGTCAACCTTCAAGAAGCTAGTTCACAAGATCGGGATGCGAAGACTTAAGGACATAAATTGATGTTCTTATCAGGGGGAGTTAATGCGCGTTGCACTCTTTTTCCCTTACAAGGTTTTGTCCCACCGGGTTTTCCTTGCGAGGTTTTTAACGAGGCAACCAATAGGCGCATATTCAAACATGTGTACTCTTTTTCCTTACTTTAATTTTTCCCATTGGGTTTTGTTTTAAGGTTTTAACGAGGCACATCATTGAATAGACATTCAAGGGGGAGTGTTATAAATAGACTTCTATTAGAGGTGAATGTCTTTAATTAGAGAGATTCTAGAGTTCTATTCTTGGTAGCTAAATCATCCTCCTCCCTATAAATAGAGGTGCCCTCTACCATTGTAAAATACTCCTAACAATCTCTAAGTATCAATAAGAAGTACTCTCTCTACTCTTCTCTCTATTTGCTCTTGTTCTTGCATTATTGTTCTTGTCTTTTATATTATTTCATAACAACCCTAATATACTTAATTTACACTTTTATTTCTTATATTTATTCACTTGCACGTTTAACTTTGAATTTATCGGCCATGTGCTCATACATTCTTTTTGAAGCAAATATCCAGACGAACATAGTTAAATCATTATTTTTCCTTGCAAATGACACCTAAAGTACAAACATTAAGTTGGAATAAAATCTGCAAAGTAGGACAAACTTAAAATTTTGAATGTAGGAGAAATAATTATACATACACAGACAATATAAATATAGTATACTGGAGGGACCAAAATTACACTTCTCTCTTTTGTGAAGTTATTGACCTATGACGTGGGGCTAACTTTATGGGTTTTTTCTACTTTTAGATGTGACTTTTAGATAGGTTGTTCTGCCTCCCACTAACGTTAGAGTTTCGTGCTCTGTAATTAAAAAGAAAGTCACTAGGGATTCTAAAACGAAGGTTGTTTAATCAAAAAGTAAAATTTTGAGTTAAAATTTTTTTAGAAAAATTTGGGTTATTGATAATTAAAAATAAAAGAAACTAATTTTGCTAGTAATAAGATGAACAGAAGAAAGCAAAGTAAATTAGTATAATCCGATGATATTTTATGTCCTTACAAATGATCAATGTTCTCATTTTTATAGCTATTTCTAGCAGATATGTTTTGCCTTTGTCATAATAAAGTTATTACAGACAATTAAAGGCATTTAATGCTACGTTATAAATGGTAATCATTGTAATTCAATGCAGATTCTCTAACGTTTTTGGTATTTAATGCCTATTAAATATTATATCTGTATCCTCTTTTGTTATCAGGTTCATTTCCTTATCTTGATTCTTGACCATAAAGAGGTATGCGTATTGAGTCTGTAAAGAGATATGAACATTGAGTCTGTAAAGAGGTACGAGCATTGAGCTTATAAATAGGTGTGAGTATCAAGTTTCTTGAATCTTTGCTCGTGTCTGTTGTAATTCGTGCCTCTTTATTCCTTGCTGGTCCTCGTTCTTTGACCAATCTACATGTCATGACACGTCTGTTAGAATATACGCTTAACGCACCGATGAATCCTGGTTCACCACAACCCCTGGCTAGTCCAGTCCCCGAAAGACTCTCTCGAGATTTTCACTATCTTCGTCAAGCTTACGGGTGCTTAACAAACCGTTACAGTTGCTCAAGGATACCACACCTTAAGACTTCACTTGCTTGAGGATACCTCACCCCAAGACTTCAACCGCTAGGACTTTGGGTACTTAGCAAACCCAACAAATGAGAAGATATGTTCTTCTCAAACAACTCTCTTTTACAACAAATACTCTCTCAATAGAGTGGATAAAGAGATACACAATAAGTTCTATGAACAACACAAAGTTGTCTATCAAATGGCTCAACAAAAGCTCTAAAATGATGCTTGAAAATGATCAATATGTATAACAATGTATGGAGGAGTTGTACTTTTAAAAACAGTTCAAAAGACCTCTTTTTATAGGTGAAAAAGTGGTGCTGACCGTTGCTTAATTGACAAATAAAATCCCTGATTCTGTGCTCAAACAATCGATTGTTTGGAGTAGATAATCGATTGTTTGACCAATGTTCAAAAGACAGATTCCTGATTTTAGGCTAAACAGTCGATTGTATGGACTAAATAATCGATTGTTATTCAACGTTCAAAAATCAATTTAGGATTCTGTGGGAACGATCAAAATATAATTGATTCTGTGGGAATGGTCAAAATATAATCGATTGTATGAAAATGACAATCGATTGTTTATGAATATAATCGATTGTATGAAAAAAACAATCGATTGTTTAGATGTTTAAAAACTTCGGTTGCACACTGTCTCAAAATAGTCGATTGTTAAAAGTAGACAATCGATTGTTTGCTATTTTGAAAAACTTCAGATCATTCTGTCTTAATACAATCGATTGTAGGATTCAAATAATCGATTGTTGAGGCCCAGATTTAAAATACATGTTTAAAACCTTTAACAACATTTTGTTTTAACACAAAGATGCATGTTTATGATAAATATGATTTAATAAAATATTTTATGCATGTTTATGATGACCTAATGTTGATCCAAAGGATAATATAACTTAAGCGTTGTCCTTACATTGGTTCTACCAAACGACCTACGTCTTGGGTCTTCGGTCTTGAACTCTTTGGCTCGTTCATGCAATTCCGTCATCAGTATGCTTCTCGCCATTTGATTGATTGTCATATTATATCGTTGTTTGACACTTGACTTCATTGTTTGTCATTCATCAAAACCTATACCTGAAAATATGCTCATACAACCAAAGCGCACATATCATAGATATACATGATTTCCAACAATTTCCCCCTTTTTGATAATGACAAAAAACGGAAGATATGCATATTGAATTCCCCCTAAATAGATGCTATATCTCAACATACAATTTATGCAACCATTTCAATTCAATATAATTCCCCTTTAATTGAATATTCCCCCTCAATTAAAGCATGCATATCGCCCATATTCTTCCCCCTTTTGGCATTAGCAAAAAGAGTATACCAAAAGTTATTTAAACCATTGACGATACCAATTGTTATAGACAAGAACATATAAAAAGTTATAAATGGCATACTAATAATAACGATCATTTTTCTCAACTATGCCAATTGTTATTTAAACTAAAAATATTCATCAAAACATGAATCAATCATTTATTATAAAACCAATTGATACTAATTGTTATTCAAAAATAAAACTTGTTAAAGCATGTATCAACCAAAACGGATATAGATTATTTGCACATATCAACTCATTGCGTTTTTATTCAAAATACGATAACTAACCGACGTTCCCCCTTAATGCATTAAGGTTTCGTGCTTGGTGCATCCACTATAATATTGTAGTCTTCAAGCACACCTGCAAAAAGAACCTAAAAATAGGTTTTTTTGGTACTCAACTTCTTTTGGGTCCTTGGGGGTTAGGATAACAATAGTCATAATCAACACATAAATCTCTATGTTTAGCAAAACAAACGGGTGCAATGTGTCCTACCCGATTACAATAGTGACATATAACATTAGGATTGTGCATATGTCTAGGTTGAGCCAAATGCGTTCTAGGTGATCTAAAGTTGTTCCCCCTAGAAGCGTTGAATTTCCTAGAGTCATGTCTAGGTGATCTAAAATTATTCATTCTAGACTCATTAACAAAATTCCTAGAGTTGTTTCTAGGTGGTCTAAAACAATTAATCTTAGACTCATTAGTGAGGTTCCTAGAATTCTTTCTAGATGGTCCGACCTCATTATTTTCATCCTTTTTAATATCTTCAATTTTAGGACTATCAACACTACGTGTTTCTAGTGCTTTCCTAAGTTCTGTGTTCTCTTGTTTTAAAGAACTACAAGAAGAACAATTGGAACATTTGTCAATAGAAGAGGCTTCATCAAATTCCTTGATTTTATTTTTAAAATCAACAATGTCATTTTTCAAAAAATTATTTTCTTTTTCTAAAACTTCAATTTTATTTTTAAGAACATCATTTTCATTAGTCAATTTTTCAAAATCTATTTCTTTCAAAGAAGAGGATTTTTCAAACTCTTTTTCTTGTAAAGAAAGTTTTTTCTGAAAATCTATTTCTTGCAAAGAAAGTGTTTTCTGCAAAGAAAGTGTATTCTTCAATTCTATGATAGTTTTGGAAGCATTAACAAATTCACCATACAATTTATCATAGGCATTTTGTAATTCTTCAAACGAGTAAGAGTTAGATGTACTTACCTCTTCTCCTTCGTTAGCCATGAGACACAATGCGGCGGTTTCATCGCCTGAGCTGTCCGAATCCCGTGATAAGCGCCTATGGTGTTTCTTCTTTTTCTTGTCTTTTTTAATAGACTTACAAAACTTTTTAATATTATCATTGGAAATGTTATCATCATCCCTTTCCGAATCACTTACCTCTTCTCTTTTAGAGGGTGAGGCTTTGAAGGCGAAATTCGAATTGCTTCTAAGATAAGGATTAAGAATTGTGCTATCATAAGTTTCGAGGTTACCTCTTAGTCCATCAATTGTGATATCCGTGAATTCCATCGACTGTTGGATGGCATTGGCTTTGGAGAGCCATTCGGGAGTGAGACTCCGTAGGACTTTTCGAACAAGATCTTTGTTTGTGTAAACTTTCCCGAGAGCATGGAGATCGTTGACGATTCTTAAAAATCGTTCAAACATAACACCAATGGGTTCCTTCTCCATTTTAAAGATTTCATATTTATGTGTCAGAAAATCAATTTTGGCTTCTCGGACTTGAGGCGTACCTTCATAAATGATCTCGAGCTTATCCCACATCTCCTTGGCGGTTGTGCAGCAAGATATTTTTCGATAATCATCTGGATTCACCACACAATATAATACATGGATGGCCCTTGCATTATTTTCAACTTTCTTGATATCCTTGGCATCATATTCATCTTCCTTCTTTGGAACCGTGGTCTCTCCAACTTTCTTTGTTGGCATTGGTTCACCGTTTTTGATGATTTGCCACAAACGAAAACTGTTTGCTTTGAGAAAGATGCTCATCCGCTCTTTCCAATATGTATAGTTTGTTCCGTCAAATAGTGGAGGGCAAGTGGTGGACTGTCCTTCATCCATCGTTCCTGTGTTCAATATTCTCAACAGAAAAATATATATTTCTCTCAACCGGTTAAGGCTTTCAGAGAGTTAGGCTCTGATACCAATTGTTAGAATATACGCTTAACGCTAGAGGGGGGGGGGGGGGTGAATAGCGTTATAATAAAAAAACAGCGTAAACTTGCGGAATTTAAAAATTGCAGGAATGAAATAAGTGCGATAAGTAAATAATAAGGAACGAACGCACCGATGTATCCTGGTTCACCACAACCCGTGGCTAGTCCAGTCCCCGAGAGACTCTCTCGAGATTTCCACTACCTTCGTCAAGCTTACGGGTGCTTAACAAACCGTTACAGTTGCTCAAGGATACCACACCTTAAGACTTCACTTGCTTGAGGATACCTCACCCCAAGACTTCAACCACTAGGACTTTGGGTACTTAGCAAACCCGACAAATGAGAAGATATGTTCTTCTCAAACAACTCTCTTTTACAACAAATACTCTCTCAATAGAGTGGATAAAGAGATACACAATAAGCTTTATGAACAACACAAAGTTGTCTATCAAATGGCTCAACAAAAGCTCTAAAATGATGCTTGAAAATGATCAATATGTATAACAATGTATGGAGGAGTTGTACTTTTAAAAACAGTTCAAAAGACCTCTTTTTATAGGTGAAAAAGTGGTGCTGACCGTTGCTTAATTGACAAATAAAATCCCTGATTCTGTGCTCAAACAATCGATTGTTTGGAGTAGATAATCGATTGTTTGACCAACGTTCAAAAGATAGATTCCTGATTTTAGGCTAAGCAGTCGATTGTATGTACTAAATAATCGATTGTTATTCAACATTCAAAAATCAATTTAGGATTCTGTGGGAACGGTCAAAATATAATTGATTCTGTGGGAACGGTCAAAATATAATCGATTGTATGAAAATGACAATCGATTGTTTATGAATATAATCGATTGTATGACAAAAACAATCGATTGTTTAGATGTTTAAAAACTTCGGTTGCACACTGTCTCAAAATAATCGATTGCTAAAAGTAGACAATCGATTGTTTGCTATTTTGAAAAACTTCAGATCACACTGTCTTAATACAATCGATTGTAGGATTCAAATAATCGATTGTTGAGGCCCAGATTTAAAAGACATGTTTAAAACCTTTAACAACATTTTGTTTTAACACAAAGATGCATGTTTATGATAAATATGATTTAATAAAATATTTTATGCATGTTTATGATGACCTAATGTTGAGCCAAAGGATAAGATAACTTAAACGTTGTCCTTACATTGGTTCTACCAAACGACCTACGTCTTGGGTCTTCGGTCTTTAACTCTTTGGCTCGTTCATGCAATTCCGTCATCAGTATGCTTCTCGCCATTTGATTGATTGTCATATTATATCGTTTTTGACACTTGACTTCATTGTTTGTCATTCATCAAAACCTATACCTGAAAATCATGCGCATACAACCAAAGCGCACATATCATAGATATACATGATTTCCAACAACGTCATATTAAAAATTAAATCCAATTTATATGAACTTAATTTTTTTCAATACAGATAGTCCCTCCACTTGTCATTTATTCATCAATAAATATTTGGGAAGTAGATTTTATTAAAATGAGAATATTTACCACCATTAATTCCCCTGACGGTTCATTTGTCACTTCAATTTAATGCCCATTACACGTGGTATCTTCTAATTGGTTCTGCAATTTCTCAACGCCTTTTAAGGTTTTTTTACGGCTTTACCAATTACGAGATGATAATTCTCATCATAACGTTTCCATCACTGTACCTTTTTTCTTTGACGGTTGCTTCTAAGTATAAATATAGTTTTCATCTTTGTCTTTCTCACATAAAGTTCAATATTTTTAGAATATTCAATTCATGTTCCAATCTTCTTCGTACTATAGTGTCTTCGTCAAACCCTAATCCTAGAAGAGTCCCCATTGTTGATAACCTTCGTCTTGATCCTGCTAGGAGCAGGAGAGGAGGTAGACTTCGTAATGTAGGGTCATCATCCGCACGGGGTTCTTCTCTACCTTCGTCTAGTTCTACTCCTCCATTTAGAACTAGAGGTTATCTTTCTCCAAGATCTTCTTCGAGAGCTAAAAAATCCTCTGAACCTCTTCGTGAACTTTTAGTGGAGGAAATAGTTCATGCAGAACTATCTTTCTACAATGATAGAGAATCCCTTAGAAACCAATTGTCTCTTTAGATCGTGCTGACATCTACCCAACTCAGATTATTGAAGGTCTGCTTTCTTTAGTTCGTAAAGATTGCCATGGGATCCATGACTTACCTATTATAATTCCTAATACGAACCAAAGAATCACCTCTTATTTAGTTGGGTTTTTTTTTGTTTATACATACCCTTTCACATTAGGTTTCAAACCTGCTATTGACCTTGTTATCCTCGAATTATGTCATTTTTTCGACGTCTGTTTAGGTTAAATTGGCCCTATAGTGCCCTTAACCAACATGGCTAGTGTGCCTTTTACTTTATCCTATTTAATTCACCTTTAATTTCCCATACTCTTTCACCAAGGAGTTTGTACTTTAGTGGTAAGAAACAAAAGAGTTCTGGTTAGTCCAGAAAATAACAAAGACTGTGGCTGGTACATCAGGTTTTTTGTTGCCCCTACTGTTAGTTTAGTGGGTGATGAAAATATTCCCTTCCCCGAGAAGTGAAATTTTACTCGTGGGTTTTCTCTTTAATAACTTTCTCGTACCTTTTTTCTCGTTTTTGATGATCATTATTTTAATTTTTCTTTTCTTTTCCAGCAACCATGGTAGTTGTTGATGAAATTTTCAATTCCTATGGTTGGGTAGGAAAATTGTTTAATACTGCCCTAATGGATGGTAGATCTTGGAAAATTCTCTCTCAATAATTTGGTTGGAAAGTGAATACTCATGGTAATAGTCTTTTTTATAACTTTTCTTATTGTTTCTTCTAGAATTTATTTTAATCATTCTTTTTATCAGGATTTTCAATGCGAGGTATTAGTGTTGAGGCTGTTGTAGCTTCTCGAATTTCTTTAGAAAGGGCCCAAGAAATAATTTTAGGCTCTTCATCGAAAAGGTAAATAATTGTAGGCTCTTCATCGAAAAGGAAAGCTACTGCCGATCAAGACTCTGAGAAGGAGGAAGAACAAGACGGGGGGTTCTTTGATAAAAAGGCCACGGGCTAGAAGATAGATTATTTCAGATGATAAAGCATCTCCCCCTCCCTGTTCTACTCCTCTCACCGAGCCTGTTGAAGCCTTGGTGATTTCTGATGACGATAAACCTACTGTCCATGATTCTGTTGAGTAGCTTTTTATCCGCGGGTTTGGTAGTGAAAGCCTAGGACTAGTTTCTTATGAAGCACCCCTTGCTTCTTTTTCTACTCCCCTTCCTGTGATACCTCCTTTACCAGTTGTGGTTGTTACCGTTGCTGCTCCTCCCCCCTCTATTTTCACTCCTTCTACTGCTCCTCACTCGACTGTTATGACTCCTTCTATTGTTCCTCATACAACTGTTCAACAAACTGATGCTGGTTCCTCAAGTAGAAGTGGAGCCATGAAACATGTTATCATCGAGGTCCCTGCCGATGGTAATCTTTTGAGAAAATCAGGTGGATCGACGTGTGATTGAAACCCTTAATTGGTCCACCAAAGAAGACAAAGATTGAGAGCCACAATTCCTTAACTTTTATAAACGGCATAATACAATCATCATTGAAGGTATTCCTTTTTAATGTTTTGTTATTCCTTTTTATAAGGCTCTTACCTTTTTCTCTTTCTCTCTTTTTGTTTAGATCAACCTCGTTGGTACAGAAATGATGAAAAGGATTTCTCACACGGAGCAGTTGATGCATGAGTACCAAGTTGAAGCAGATAACTGGAGAGAGCAATATGAGTGTCTTCAAGTGGATAAGGAAGCGTTAGAAGAGAACAAACGCACGTTAGAGCAGCAGCTGCGAGTTTTAACTTCAAAATTAGCGGTTGAAAGAGCTTCATCAAATCAAGCTAACAAAGACAAAAATCTTCTTGAAGCTTCCTTTTCGGAGCAACTGTCCAAGGCTAGTGAAGAAATTAGAGAGTTGAAAGTTGTCTTAAGTAATAAGGAAGCTTATGCTAGTGAACCCATGCAAACTTTGACTCAAACTCAAGAAGACCTTCGAGAATCTTCTGATAAGGTTCGTTTCGTAGAAAGTTCACATGCTTCTCTTCAATTTTTTATGACTTTGCCTTGGTTGAGAATGAGAAGCTTAAGAATGAGATTGTTGAATGAGAAAGAGATTATGAGATTCTCGAAGATAAAATCGCAATTGAACTGAGTTGGGAGTTTTTAAATTCTCGCCATGATACCCTTGTTGAAGTTAGCCAGGAGAATTTTAACTTAGAATCTGAGTTATCCAAAATCAAAGGAACTATTTGAAAGACTCGGCAGAGCCAAGACTTTCCTTCTCCTGTGGCTGAAGCTTCTAGAAATGCTGAAGATAATATGGGAATTCCCACTCCTTCAAGTCAAGTTGAGCCTGTTGTTGCTTATTGTTAGAATAATAGTGTAAATAGGAGTGAATCACCCTAATCCTATATGTATTAGGATTAGGATATGTTATGTGTATATATATAGGGCTCATTGTAGCATTGTAAAAAATATATCACTAATATTTTTCTCCCGTGCATTCTCACATGGTATCAGAGCAACCGTGAAAAAATTCATCGTTGTGCGTCATACCAACAACATCCGAGAAGGAATAACTAAGTCACCGTGCAATTTTCCGGTAACCTAAGTGACTAATCGCGTCAAAGTCACTAATTATTAGTATTGTGCAAAATCCGAGACCACCACAAGGTTCGGAAGAGAATTCCGACCTACCCAAGAAAAAATCACCGGAAAAGAACCCCCCAAGCGCCGCCACGCACCGGCGCGTGAGCCACCTTCCAGCCAGAATTTCAAAAATTTTCTTCAGGACAGATCGTCCTCAAATTCCGAGCCTACCCATATTTTTATTTTTCAACTCCGACAACCTTGAATTTTCTCCGGTAGCTACAGTGATTTTCCGGCAGCTACAGTAATTTTTCCGGCAACTACAGTGTTCCCTTCATCTGTTTCAGCAAGTTTTCAGTTGATTCTTTATGATTATTTAGGGATAATCCAATGATGTCTTTGGGACTCGATGCTTTCGGGTCTAGAAACCCAGGTTCTGGCAGTTCCGGTGTTATGATTACCTCAGAACCTTTAATGGGAGGTTCAAACTACCTAGCTTGGGCTTCGTCTGTCGAAGTTGTGGTGTAAAGGTCAAGGAGTTCACGATTATTTAACAAAAAGGGCTATCGAAGGTGATGAAAAGGCAAAAACACAGTGGGAAAAAGTTGATGCTCAGTTATATAGTATCTTGTGGCGATCTATTGATTCCAAGTTGATGCCTTTGTTTCATCCATTCCAGACATGTTATTTAGTTTGGGAAAAGGCTCGTAATTTATACACTAATGACATATCTCGTTTCTATGATGTAATATCGCGAATGACAAGCTTGTTGAAATAGGAATTGGATATGTCTACTTACTTGAGACAAGTACAGGCAGTCATGGAAGAATTTGAGACGCTGATGCCAGTTTCTGCTAGTATTGAAAAGCAACAAGAGCAACAACAGAAGATGTTTCTAGTTCTTACACTAGGTGGACTCCCTAATGACCTTGATTCAGTACATGACCAGATTTTGGCTAGTCCGGCTGTCCCCACAGTTGATGAACTATTCTCTCGATTACTTCACCTTGCTGCAGCACCAAGTCACCTAGTGAGCTCATCACATACACTTGACTCATCTGTCCTTGTATCCTAGTCAGTGGACAATCGGACATCTCCTACTATGGAGAGTAAACGCAGAGTAGGTCATTTTGGAAGATCTAGACCTAAGTGCTCTTATTGTCATAAACTTGGACACACTCGTGATGTGTGCTTTTCTTTACATGGCCGACCACCCAAAAATGCTTATGTTGCTCAGAAAGAGACTACAGGTAACCATGGGTTTTCTTTATCTGAAGGGGAGTATAATGAGTTCCTTTAGTATCAGGCACGTAAGCAGAAATCTCCACAAGTAGCTTCTGTTGCTCAAACTGATACTTCTGTTGATGCTAATTCTTTTGCTTGTGTTTCCCAGTCTAGTACTCTTGGACAATGGGTTGTGGACTCAGCCGCTTCTGATCATATCTCTGGTAATAAATCACTTTTTGTCAAATATTGCGTATTCACAGTCCCTTCCTAATGTTACTTTAGCCAATGGGTCTCAAACCAACGCAAAAGGAGTTGGAAAAGCGACTCCCCTACCCTCTGTCACTCTAGATTCCGTTCTCTATGTCCCTGGCTGTCCTTTTAATCTTGCATCTGTTAGTTGTTTGACTCGTGCCCTCCAATGTGGTATATATTTTATTGATGATTCCTTTATTATGCAGGACCGCAATATAGGGCAGACGATTGGAAGATGAATTGAATAAGAAGGACTTTACTACCTTAAATGGCTAAAATCCCCCAAGGCATGTCTTGTTACGGATCATTCAGACCTAATTCACAGACGTTTAGGACATCCAAGCTTATCCAAGCTTCAGAATATGGTACCTAGTTTGTCTAGTTTATCCACATTAGAGTGTGAGTCATGTCGGCTCGGGAAACATACCCGAGCCTCCTTTCCTCGTAGTATTGAGTGTCATGTAGAGTCTGTTTTTCCTTTAGTTCATTCTGATATATGGGGTCCTTGTAGACCCAGTTCAACCTTGGGGTTTCGTAATTTTGTTAGTTTCATTGATGGTCATTCAAGATGTACTTGGATTTCCTTAATGAAAGATCGCTTTATGTTGTTTTCTATTTTCCAAAATTTTTGTGCTGAAATTTAAAATTAATTCGGTGTTTCTATTCTTACTTTTCGCAGTGATAATGCCTTAGAATATTTATCCTCTTCATTTCAGCAGTTTCTGACTTCTCAAGGAATTATTCATCAGACCTCTTGTCCTTATACCCCTCAGCAAAATGGGGTTACCGAGAGAAAGAATAGCACATCATTGAGACTGCTCGCACACTTCTCATTGAGTCTCATGCTCCACTGCGTTTTTGGGGGCGATGCAGCTCACAGCTTGTTATTTAGTTAATCGGATGCCTTCCTCTCCCATACAGAATCAGATACCGTATGCCATATTGTTTCCTCAATCACCCGTATACTCTGTTCCCACTCGTGTTTTTGGGAGCACTTGTTTCATTCATAACTTAGCCCCTGGGAAAGATAAGTTAGCCCCTCGTGCTCTCAAGTATGTCTTCCTTGGTTATTCTCGTGTTCAGAAGGGATATCTTTGTTACTCACCTGATCTTCGTAGGTACTTTATGTCCTCTAACGTCACATTTTTGAGTCTAAACCTTTCTTTACCCCTTCTGACCATTCTGACCTTCCTGATATATATGTGATCTTACCTATACCGACCTTTACGGAGCTTACTATAGATTCTCATTTACCTTCCACTACTGAAGTCTTACCCATTCCCTCAATTGAGGAGTCTAGTATCTGTCACAGGAACACCACTTTTGACATATCATCATCGTCCGCGCCGAGCATCAGGCCCAGCTGATTCACGTCCTGAACCTGACCCTACTCCTACTGCGGACTTGTCTCTTCCTAGTCCACCGATTGCACTTCGGAAGGTAAATAGACCACCCTTAATCCTAATCCCCATTGTCTGAGTTATCATAGTTTGTCCTTATTATGCTTTTCTATCTTGTTTGTCCTCTGTTTCCATTCCTAAGTCTACAAGTGATGCATTATCTCATCCAGGATGGAGACATGCTATGATTGACGAGATGTCTGCTTTACACACGAGTGGTACTTGGGAGCTTGTCCCTCTTCCTTCAGGTAAATATACGATTGGTTGTCGTTGGGTGTATGCAGTCAAGGCTGGTCCGGATGGTAAGGTTGATCGTCTTATGGCTCGTCTTGTTGCCAAGGGATATACTCAGATATTTGGGCTTGATTACAGTGATACCTTCTCTCCCGTGGCTAAGATAGCTTCGGTCCGCCTTTTTCTCTCCATGGCTGTTGTTCGCCATCAAGAATGCTTTTTTACACGGTGGCCTTGTGGATGAAGTTTATATGGAGCAACCACCTGGGTTTGTTGCTCAGGGGGAGTCTCGTGGTCTTGTATGTCGCTTGCGCCGGTCACTTTATGGTCTAAAACAGTCTCCTCGAGCCTGGTTTGGTAAGTTCAACACAGTTATCCAGGAATTTGGCATGATTCGGAGTGAAGGTGATCACTCTGTGTTCTATCGGCATTCTGCTTCGAGGAATATAGCATACGGGACTCCGATGTACGATTATAGATGAAGACTTCTTAACCCATCTCAATTTCTATCAGAATAGTTGTAACCCTAGACCGAAAGTTTTAATCAATTCCACGTGTCTTACAGGTCGTGATTCATCATTTAGTACGGTTAGCTTTTTGCCTATCATCTAAAATCGTTAGTAAAATTTTAATAATTCAAAAATAAAATTTTAAAATGAGGATACCTGTCCGTGGGTACTCCTTAGAGATATTATCTCTTTAGGTGAACAACATTCCAGTGTGAGGGTAATATCTTGTCATCCATTGTTTCTAGTTTGTATATTCCTTTCCCCGCAATACCATGAATCTTGTAATGTCTTTCCCAAGTTGGACTTAATTTCCCCGCATTAGCTTCATTCGTGGATTGAAAAACTTTCTTGAGTATGAAGTTCCCAATCTTGAAGTATCTTAGTTGTACCTTTTGATTGTAATATCGTTCCATGATTATTTTTGTGCTACCATTAATATTAATGCAGCTTCCGTTCTTCCTTCAAATAAGTCAAGGTTTATGCGCATTTCTTATTCATTAGATTCTTCTGCCGCTTGTGTATACCTAGTGTTTGGTTCTCCTATCTCAATCGGAATTAAGGCTTTAGCTCCGTACACCAATAAGAATGGTGTTTCACCTGTGCTTGTTTTTGTTGTCGTGCTATATGCCCATAAAATGTCAGGTAGCAATTCTAGCCAATTGCCTTTAGATTCTTCTAATCGTTTCTTCAAATTGTTGATAATGACTTTATCTTTTGATTCAACTTGTACATTACCCACCGGATAGTAAGACGTAGACATAATCCTCTTGATCTGCCAACTTTGAAAACATTTTGTGATTTGTGCGCCAATTAATTGTGGGCCATTATCACACATGATTTTCTTTGGCACATCGAATCGACATATGATATTTCTCCAAATGAAATCTCTGACTTCTTTTTTCTCGCACCTGTTTAAATGCTCACACTTCTACCCATTTAGTAAAATAGTCAGTGAGTGCACGCAAGAATTTTACCTTTCCTTTTGCTTGTGGTATTGGACCTACGATATTCATTCCCCATTTTATAAAAGGCCACGATGCAATGACCGAAGGTAACAAATCCGCAGGTCTATGCATGTTGTTACCATATCTTTGGACTTATCACATTTAGTCACAAAATTCTCCGCTTCTTCTTCCATTTTAGGCCAATAGTAGCTTGCTCTAACCATGGTTCTTACCAGTGATCTTCCTCCTGCGTGATTTTCACAATGCCCCTCGTGTATTTCTCTCATTACATATTCCGTTTGAGAAGGCCCGAGGCATCTTGCTAAGGGACCATAGGATATTTTTCGATAAAGATTGCCTTACTTTAGGTAATATGAAGCAGCCTTTTCTCGAAGCGCATGAGCTTTTTTCTTGTCTTCAGGGACAGTACCATACTACAAAAAAGCAACAATCTCGTTCCTCCAATCCTAGGTTAAGTTATTAAAATTTACCTTATTTTTGTTTGGATCGAGTACTGAATGAAACAAATGAATTACGGAAGCATTTTCATTATTCGCCACATCTGCCGCAGATGCGAGATTGTCTAGGGCATTTGCTTCAACATTTTCATCTCTTGCTATCTGCATGACTTTCCAGGTTTGAAATTGCCTAATCAAATCTCGTACCTTCTCTAAGTATTGTTGCATTCGTGCTTCCCTGGCTGTATAAGTCCCCAGTATTTGGTTAACTACAAGCTGCGGATCACTTTTAATTACAATCTGATTAATGTCGAGTTCTCGTGCTTGTCTAAACCTGCAACCACAGCTTCATACTCTGCATTATTGTTAGTTATAGAATGAGATTTAATGGCTTGTCGAATGGTTTCACCTGTAGGTGGTACCAAAACAATTCCTAAGCATGCCCTATTCACATTAGACGAGCCATTAGTAAATAAAGACAACATTCCTGGATTACATCCGTTGAACACCTGTAATTCTTTTTCTGCTTCGAATTGCATTTCTTGGCTAAATCAGCTAAAAATCTATTAATACCTGAGATTTTATCGCGGTTCTAGGCTGGTATGTGATGTCATATTCACTTAATTCTATATCCCATTTGGCTAACTTACCTGACAACTCATGCTTGTGTAATATATTGCGTAAGGGATAAGCAGTTACTACGGCAATAGGGTGACATTGAAAATAAGGCCTTAGTTTTCCAGATTCCATGATTAGTGCAAGTGCAAGCTTTTCTAATTGAGGATTCAGCGTCTCTGCATCTAATAATGATTTGCTAACATAATAAATTGGAGATTTCTTACCTTGGTCTTCTCGAACTAAAACAACACTCACCGCTACTTTTGATACAACCAGATAGATGAGCAATCTTTCTCCAACCTTTGGTTTTGCAAGCAACGGAGGATTTGAAAGGTATGTCTTCAGGTTTTTGAGTGCTTGTTGACAATCCTCAATCCATTTGAACTAATCTTGCTTTTAAGAGCTGAAAAGAATTTAAAATCTGATGATTTGGAAATAGAACTCCCCAAGGCTGCAATTCTTCCTGTCAGCCTCTGCACTTCTTTTTTACTCGTAAACATGTCAGAAATTTCTTCAATGGATTTAATGTGTGCGAGATTTACTTAAATACCACGGTTAGAAATAAGAAAACCCAAAAACTTACATGATGAAATGCCGAATGCACATTTCTTAGGATTTAGTTTCATATTAAATTTTCGCAAGATCTGAAACGTTCCAGACAAGTGCGATATATGGTCCCCTGAATGTTGAGTTTTAACGAGCATATCATCTAGTAGACATCCATAGTTTTTCCTAAATGTTCTTGGAACATTTTGGTTACCAATCTTTGATATATTGCACCAGCATTTTTTAGACCAAAAGGCATTACTTTATAACAGTAAGTCCCCGTGTCTGTTATAATAAAGTTTTTTCTTCATCTAGGGGATCCATTTTGATCTGGTTGTACCCCGAATATGCATCTAAAAAGCTTAGCAACTCGTGTCATGCAGTAGCATCAATTAGTTGATCTCTATGTGGTAATGAAAAATAATTTTTAGGACAAACTTTGTTAAGGTCTGTGTAATCTACACAAACTCGCCATTTTCCGTTCTTTTTGGTACTACAACAGTATTGGATAACCAATTAGGAAATTTTACCTCGCAGATAGACTCAATTTTTACTAATATCATCTTGAATCACATGATTTTTGAAGTTCCTTGCTTTCTCTTCTTTTGTTTGACAAGTGGATATGATAGGTCTTCATTTTCTTTTGTTTGACAAGTGGATATGATGGGTCTTCATTTAGCTTGTGAGTCATTACTTAGGGTGGTATTCCTGCCATGTCGGAATGGGACCATGAAAAACCATCCATGTTAATTTTCAAAAATTCAATTAACTTACCTTTCATGTCATGGCATAGGTTGGCCCCAACATAGACTTTCCTTTCAGCCTATTATGTAAATAATATACTACCTCCAGTTCTTCAATCGTTGTTTTGATATTTTCATTTTCCTCTGGTTCTCGAATAGAATCGGGCCTTGAGTCCACATATGTTCGCCCTTGTTCAGTTGAGGCTTGTGTTATAGTATCCTCAACTGGATTCTGTGACTGTTATTTTTCTTCGTATCTCATATTTGAATCTGCTACATAATTGATGCTCCTGGATGTCTGCTGATCCCCGTGGATTTGACGTATTCCCCATAGTGATGGAAATTTGATAACTTGATGTAAGGTAGACAGAACAACATCTATCTCATGGATCCATGGTCTCCCTAGAATCATATTGTAAGCCATCTCCATCTCTACCACTTGAACTTTTGATTTTTAGACCACCCCTTATGCGAATGTTGTAAGTGTTACCTCCCTTTTTGTCACAACGGTAGAAATGTCGAATCCAGACAAAGTATGCGCCTTTGATACTATTTTATCTTCCGCTTACATCTCATGTAATACTCTAGCAGAATAATGTTCAAGGAACAACCTGGATCAATCAAAACTCGTTTTACATTGGTATCATGTACAAATAGAGATATTACCAGTGTGTCGTTATGTGGACTTAACACGCCATCCATATATGCATCATCAAACGTAATGCTTTCTTCCTCTAAGACATGTCTCACTCGCTTCCCATGAGTAATGGTGAATTTTGAAACTTTATTGGTTGTTGTGTATGTTATACCATTGATTTCTTTGCCCCCACTTATAACATTAACTGTTCTTTTGGGAGAAGGAAGTTTAGGGGGCTCCTACCTATTTTCATGTATACTTGCTTACCTTTCTCACTCAATAATTCAGTGAGATACCCCTTGCTTTA
Source organism: Nicotiana benthamiana (assembly GCA_034376525.1). Lineage (NCBI taxonomy): Eukaryota > Viridiplantae > Streptophyta > Magnoliopsida > Solanales > Solanaceae > Nicotiana > Nicotiana benthamiana. The sequence goes on along the minus strand of CM067336.1, from coordinate 32,444,851 downwards.
ATAGATGATCAACTTCACCTTGTAGCAATATGCAATCTACCGTTTTATGTAGAAAATCATTCTATCCATGATATGTGTGCTTTGGTTGTATTAACATGATTTTCAGGTATAGGTTTTGATGAATGACAAACAACGAAGTCGATGAATGACAAACAATGAAGTCAAGTGTCAAACAATGTTATTATATGACAAACAATCAAGATTGAATGCAGAGAAGCATATTGATGACGGAATTGCATAAACAAGCCAAAGACGAGCTCAAAAGTTCAAGACCGAAGACCCAAGGCGTAGGTCGTTAGGTAGAACAAATGTAAGAGCAACGTTTAAAGTTATCTCGTCTTTTGGCTCAACATAGGTCATCATAAATATGCATAAAATCATTTTATCAAATCATATTTCAAATACTTCAAACAAAATGATTTCAAACATTTTCATTTTAGCCAAAATGAATTTTAAACATGTCTTTCAAAGCTGGACAGAAATAATCGATTATGTTTATGTTGATAATCGATTATGTTAAGACAGTGTAAACTGAAATTTACAAAACAGCAAAATAATAGATTATCAGAAGTGCATAATCGATTATCTTGTATCCGTTGCCAAGTTTTTGAACACTGTAACAAAATAATCGATTATGCATATCCAATAATCGATTATCCTGCATAAAATCAGCTTCCGATTTTGTAACGGTAAGCTGATAATCGATTATCCAAATCTGATAATCGATTATCTTGGCATAAAATCAACATAATTGATTGCCAATTGAGCAACGGACATACTACTTCTACCACCTATAAATAGAGGTCTTTTAAGCTGAATTGAAAAACACAACACCTCTCATTATTCATATACATATTGATATCATTTGTGCATCATTATAGAGCTTTTGTTGAGCCATTTGAGAAGACAACTTTGAGTTGTTCATAGAGCTTATTTTTGTATCTCTTTATCTACTCTTATTAGAGAGTTCTTGTTGTAAAAGAGAAAGGTGTTTGAGAGGACCATATCTTCTCATTGATTGTCGGGTTTGCTAAGTACCCTCAATCTTAGTGGTTGAAGTCTTGTGGTGCGGTATCCACGAGCAAGGTGAAGTCTTGAGGTGCGGTATCCTCGAGCAAGTTAAAGTCTTGTAGAGTGTACATCTACGAGCAAGTGTAACGGTTTGTTAGGCACCCGTAAGCTTAACGGAGTTAGTGGAATCTCGAGAGAGTCTCTCGGGGACTGGACTAACCACAAGTTGTAGTGAACCAGGATAAATTCGGTGTGTTCTTTCCTTACTATTTTAATTACCAAATTTATTTTATTCCTGCAATTTTAATTCCGCAATATTTATCAATATTCTCGTGCCGCACTATTCACCCCCCTCTAGTGACGGGCATAAATCCTAACATTTTAGACCATGATCATTGTGAAATTCGCACCAGCGATCAGGATTGCCTTGTTTGGATTTGATCTTATTTCTTTTGGCCACCGCATCTTATCACCCTTGCTTCTTAAAAAAACTATGAGCTCGGAAATGCTTACATTAAAATTGTAACTGCCAAATCTTGCCTTCATGTTTTCATCATTATCCCGCGACTCTCACGTGTTTCGATCATTCCCAAACCTTGATGATGAACCTGACTTTCTATTCCCCGGTCTGTGATCATACCTTGAGTTGTCCTGTTTTGATCGTGAATCTTTTCCCGCTGGACCTATAAATGGTTTGTATCTTCTTTACCGGACTTCTTTTCGATTTTCTCCCTCTCGAACTCACCTTTTCCTCTTTTGAGACCCTGAGGTAATATCTTCTTCTATCCTTAGCTTCGTTGTATACCTGTGGTAAACGTAATTCCATGTTGTTGCTGGGAATTCACGGAGACTTTCCTTGAGTCGCCTCGTGGCTTCTGAGATTTTTTCATTCTAATTATTGGTGAAGGCTATTGCTGCCCAATTGTCTGGTACACGTGATAACATAATTCTTTCATGCTGGAACCTGTCCACGAACTCTCTAAGCAACTCTTAGTCCCCTTGCTTGATTTGAAAATGTCTTCCATTCTTTTTTCGACTCTTTGAGCTCCCAAATGTGCTTTGATAAATGAATCTGCTAGCTCGGCAAAAGAATTTATAGATTTTTCGGGTAAGAGAGAATACCATGTCAACGCTCCTTTGGTGAGTGTTTTACCAAATTTCTTGACCAATATTGATGTGATTTCTTGTTTGGTCAAGTCGTTTCCTTTCATGCTAGTTGTGAATGCAGTCGCATGGTCTCGTAGATCAGTTGTGACATTATGTTTTGGAATATCAGCCATTTTAAACTTCTTTGGAATAGATACCAGAGCATCACTAGGCTTCCGTGGTTGTTGTGAATATTTGTCCATATCTATTTCTTTGATCACGGGCGGTACCCAGGTTGCGATTGCTTTGTTCCTTGAGCTACTTCTACAGGGTTAAGACTAAATTTTGTAAATCAGAATTAACTATGTTACCTGGTTCGCCATCATGAGACTCGCTTGGAGTTCCACCAATGCCTGAATAAACGAGCCCAGAACGTGGGTTTTCCAATATATTTTGATTCAGAGTTGGTGTGGTGGCGCAACTGACAACTGGCTAGTAAAAGCATGGAGATCATTACTGACTTGTTGAGCAATTGGATTTTTTAACGCATCATCGAGTGCTAATTCGTTCATAACTCCAGTATTTTGAATTGCCTCGACTCTCGTCTGATTTGCAACCCCATTAATTGTCTCAGAGCCCCTGGAGTTCCTTCTCGTGATTGACGTTGTGAATCATGTGGTGAAGGAGGTGGAGTCATGTTACTCGCATCATTTTCTTGTTGTTGAAGCCCTTGTTGAATGTTGTCGTTGATATTTGACATAGTAAGTTATTTGATGAGAGAATCAACTTAGGAAAGAAATGATTATTCCCGGCAACGGAACCAATTTGTTTAACCAAAAAGTGCAATTTCGGTCAAAGCTTTTTTAGAAGAACTCGGATTACTGATAATCAAAAAATGAATAAGGGAAATTGATTTTGCTAATAATAAGATGAACAAAAGAAAGCAAAGTAAATCAGTATATTCCGATGATATTTCGTGTCCTTACAAATGATCTATCTTCTCCTTTTTATAGCTATTTCTAGGAAATACGTTTTGCCTTTGTCATAATAAGGTTATTACAGACAATTAAAGACATTTAATGCTACGTTATAAATGGTAATAATTGTAATTCAATACAATTCTCTAACGTTTTTGATATTTAATGCCCTATTAAATACTGTAACCGTACCCTCTTTTGGTATCAAGTTCATTCCCTTATCTTGATTCTTGACCATAAAGAGGGATGATCATTGAGTCTGTAAAGATGTACGAGCATTGGGTCTGTAAAGAGGTACGAGCATTGAGTCTGAAAAGAGGTGCGAGCATCAAGTTTCTTGAATCTTTGCTCGTGTCCGTTGTAATTCGTGCCTCTTTATTCCTTGCCGGTCCTTGTTCTTTGACCAATCTATGTGTCATGACACGTCACCTTAAAAGTTAAATTCAATATACATGAACTTAATTTTTCTCAATACAAAGTTATTGCCAATACAGTTTTTCTTGATCAAATCTGATTTGAGTTTTTAGATGTCACGGTTAGAAATGTCACAATCATTTTCATATTACATAGCCAAGCCAAGAAAGATCACTGCATAAAATACAGCATATTCCGTCTACACCAACGAATTCCACATTGACAAACTAACAACTTCCCACTTTCCATCATATACAAACACAACTAGCACATCACTCACACATACTTTGAAATGAGAAAACTGGCATTTCTTACTAAAGGAAACAGGAAAAAAAGAAATAAATCTACGGATATCATATCACAGCTAAACATCTCAAAGAAATGGAAAATGTTATTGTACAAACGTCTCTCTTCCAACGAGTTCGATCAAAGTATCCAGCAGGTTTTGTGTTTTCCTTTCTGTTTTTTGCTCTTTGGAGGCTGAACAACCACCTTGATTGCAGTATCAAATACAGCCTTCACATTCTACATTACAAAGAACATTTTCTCAATTGGTTTTGGCTCGTAATCCTGGCAACTTATAAACTGCATGCATTGTAGCTTTTGCCTTGAATTATTAGCTCACACAAAATGTTTTCTGAGTCTGGTATATAACACTCGTCGGTTTCAGAATGACCTAAAGGAAGCTAGGTGAACTTTGAGTATTTTGTTTCGAAGAATGTTTGCTTGATAATCATGTTTCATGTACTAATCTTTTTAAGTTCTAATGAAACTAAAAGGTTCAAATATTACCTGCTGTGTCTTGGCACTGCACTCAACGTATGCCACTGCACCTATTTGCTTTTTCAGTTCTTCACCCTGCCATTTTAAAGAAGAGAAAATAAAAGCTTTAGTAAATTCGCAATATGAGAAAAGAGTGCTTAAAGACATAAACTTGATTGAATTTTTCCATTCTAAATCATTAGGTAATCTATGACTTACTTTATCATGTTTATTTCAATTGAAATTGTCTCATTAACATCCAAGGCCTTGACCTTGAAATCCCACTTTTTGTATATCCTTAATAATTCACAATATGCAAAAGAAGTCGTGCAAATGGATTTGCACTATTCAACCAAAAGAAGTAAAGATTTCATTTTTGGGCAAAATCACTTTTAGTCCGCGAAGGAAACTATTTACATCCAGTAGCAACAAAGGTAAATAAAATTCATATATTTTTTGTATATAAAATAGAGAAATGTACATATATACAAACACTATACATTTTTTCGGCTATTATTTTGAGAAAGGCTATACAATGTCATTTTCCCTTCATTATTTCTTTCTGCTTCTTCTTTTGATCAGAGAAGGGGCGGGGACACTATTATGAGGTAGGGAGAGGATGAGCTCGGTAATGGGTCATTGTTCCTTTTCAGAGTATACTTGAGTTGGCCATTTTGATAAAACTTTCCAGTCTTAAAGTTTCTAAGCCTATTATTAGGAGAGATTCACACACTTAAAAAGACTCTTTAATTTCTTCAAGCTTTACTTTGTTTTTCGACATGTCTTACTTTATGTCTTGCATATCCCTTTCCTTTCTTTTCTTTATAAAGAGGTGGAGCATGCAGTGGCTTTTTGGATAAGCTACATCAAACTTTTGATAGATTCAATACATATACCTGTTCTGTTGAAATTGTGGATGCACCAGGGTAGTCCCTTCTAAACTGCTTGTCCTCTCTTAAATCTGTCACATTTTGAACTCTGTTTAGATAGAAATTTAGACACAAATAGTGATAGATAAGTTTGGTGTCATCCTTTGCATCAACCAGCTATTGGCCCAAATATACGCCAGCAAATGTGCAACCTACATTGCTATGTCAGAGCAACAAATGGATTAACCATCCTTTGTTAAACAAATGCTCGGGAAACCACAATCAGATCATGTTACAAGGCCTTTTCTGTAGTTCACAATTGTTTCCAAAAAAGGTGTGGTCTTACCAAGAATAAATGCTAGAGAACCTAAGTTTGAAGAAGAATCTTAGTTCGAAGAACAGGGAGAGAGAGAGACTATTGAACCAGTCAGCTCGGTTCTGAGCACTAAGTGACGAGAAAGAAGTCATACTAAGCTTTAGAAGAATATGAATCATCGGGTCATGGAGAAGAATAAGATCACAGAATGCAAAAAGCCGCTTAACCATGACCGCATAATTTCTCCCTATCATGAGTTTGACTTGTAGTATAAAGTTGTCAGACCATTTAGGCCAGTGTTAACCACATAAAAGAGAAGGTTCATTCCATTCCCTTAGTTATATTTGACTAAGGCGCGGAGGATATTCCAAAGTGATCATTTGGATTCATCCATGGGAAATAAGTAAAGCTGTGTATGATAAAATGTAGACAGATATCGAGGATAGCTTTCCACCCTCAAGAAAAGTGAAAAAAAAATAAAAAAATTGAAATACGTTCCACTATTTGGAACACGTATATATACACACGCACACACGTGTGTGTGTATGTACATGTACATGAAGCGTAAATAAAAGTATGGTTTCTGTAAGCTCTTTTGGTGATTAGGCACTAGCAGACTAGTTCAAAACTGTATTCACTTTAATATACAGTATCTGCAAAATTCACAACTGTTAAAGGGTAGCAAAAGGGGAAAGCAGTTTAACAAAGGGAAAAGGCATATATCCTCTCAAGAGCTACTAGTAAAGCAGAGGAATCTTAAATGGAAAGAATACTCACCCAATTTAGTCCCCACAAGAACAATAGGCACTGATGGGGCATAATGTCTTAGCTCAGGAACCCACTTTTCCAGCATAAACAAGAAATAAAAAGCAAAGGATGATGTCAGGATTACATGATCAGAGAAGCAAAAGAAATACACAACCACCGGAACAGCAAGCAGTTAAAGTTGAAAGTTTGAGGAAGCAAAAGCATACCTTTTTTGATATATTTTCAAAGCTAGGCCTACTTATGAGAGAGAACGCGAGCAGGAATACATCAGCTCCTCGATAACTAAGAGGCCTAAGCCTGTTATAATCCTCTTGACCTGTGAAGAGTTGTTTAAATCTCACAACTTTATCATGTAATGACTTCTCGAAGAAAACATGTTTTGTTATCTTGCTCGTTAGTCATTACTACTTGTGTACTAAAGAGTCGAAAACTGGTTCATTGCAGCTTGTTCTAGGTCAATGTTCCATAAGATTTTATCCAACGGAAAATGGTTTTTTCATTTCAATTTACTGGTTTATGAGGATGCTTTATTGCTTTCCTGAGTTTTAATTTATTGGGAAGAAAACAAGTAAGAATGAGAATCCTTAAGGTATAACTTTTGTAAACACTTTGTGATATGAATCAAAAGCAAACAAAGTTTTTAGTGTAAAACTACTGGATTCAGAACACAACCTTGATTATCACAGTAAAGTACAAAATTTTCATCTTGATTGCTGATGATGATTTTTTTCTAAATCATACTACTAAGAGCATTGCATGATCAATTGATTGTTTGAAAGAGAAAGAGTAAACAATTGTCCTAGGGCTTAACTGGAGTTCAACATTCACATTCCAAATTGTGGCTAAGCCACATGGTTACAAAGGTACTCAGTTCATCGAAAAAATTGCGCTGTGAATATAGATAAATAATATTGTGTTTTAGAGGTATATAACACATATTGAACACCCTTTATCAGTTTTTGTTTCACTTCTTTCAAAGTTGAATACCCTTCAGTAAATTCCTAGCTTAGCCACTAGCTTCTCGACTGATTCCAATGAATGATTTTCACCAGAAAAATTAAGCCAAATTCATAGTCAGAGCAATGCAGGATTTTATATGCAATAACATCTGTCGTACAAAGGGAACAAGAGCGGAAAGATGAATGCAGCAAACAGTAAAGACCAAAGTTGACAACTTTAATGAAAGAAATACTTATTCTTGATATGCATCAGAATTATATACTGTAATTAGTAAGAAACAAGAAATTTTCATACCAGCAGTATCCCAAAGACCCAAATTCACGATCTTCCCATCAACATTGACATTGGCACTGAAATTGTCAAAAACAGTTGGCACATAATCCTGCAGAAATAAAGATTACACAGACATAAATCCATAATGAAAAATAAAAACAAGGTGAAAATAGAGAAAATTTATGAATAGTTACATACAGTTGGAAAAGTGTTGCTAGTGTAGGAGATGAGAAGGCAAGTCTTGCCAACAGCACCATCTCCAACAGTAACACATTTGATGAACTTTGTTCCTGTTGCAGTAGCATTATTACTGGCACTACTACTAGTATTCATCTCATCAATTAGAAAGACACTAACAAAGAAGAGCACTCGTTTCTGAGTTTGTATGAAGTTGAATTGGGAAAAAGATTCAAGAAACCTTGGTATTTTAGTGAGGGGCAGGAAAATGTGGGACAAAGGGAGGGAACAAGAAAAGATTTTATAGGAGCCTTTTTCGGCAGGAAAGTAGTGAAGGGTGACTTTATTTTGAGCTGTCAGAGAGGGAAATATATATGTGAAAGATTTTAATTACAGAGTGTCTTTTATATTTCCCCCTAATTATGACGCTCCACTCATGATACACTTGTTCTTTTTCTTATTACTACTACTAGTATTTTAAAAAGTTATTTTGGGACAATAGAACACTTGTAAAATGCCCTGAGACTTTGTTTTTGAGGCTTACGCATTACATTTCTAGCATTTGACTGCATATCCGAAGCACACCTAATACTCTCAATCCGGGGTCGATTGGAAACAGCCTCTCTGTCCTTTCGGATAGGAATAAGGCTTGTCTACATATTACACTCTTCAGACCCCACCTGGTGAGAGTATACTGGGTAGTTGTTGTTACCTAATACTCTCAATGTTCCAAGATTCGCCCAACTTTTTCTGTATAAATTATGTGTCAAATACCCTAGTTAGCAATGTTGGCTCACAAAATTCATTAACACATTATAATTTTTACTTATCGATGAAAATATAGAAATGAGGAATAACTCATATAATCAGCTATAACATCGCATATTTTATGATTGAAAACACTGTGATAGTAAACACTGCTTAATTCTTTCTTTTGGAATATATAGCCAAAGTTATATCTTTCACTTAGCTATTGGTTTTCACATCTTAGTTCTTTTGTTTCTCAAAATTATTAAAATTTATTACTTTGATATCTGAAAGCAATTTTGTCTTATACATGAAGGGGTAAGGCTTGACTACAGATATTTTTGTCTAAATTTTATTTTTGCACTAAAATATGGCTATTTTTCAAAAATATTTGAAAAGGTAGCAAAACTTTTGAGTACCGGTTGAAAAAGTGGTTATGAAACAAATTGGGAGTTTATTTGGATTCAATTTTGGGCCAAATAGAGACAGATCTCTGATTAGGCCCAACTGATATGGACCACAATTTAGATGTACCGGTCTATTTCATTCCGGGTCAACTTTCTTCATAGTCGGGAAATTCGACCCGAAGAATAAAACAGACAATATACGCAGTCGAACTCTGTGAAATTGCAGAGCGGAAATCGAAAAAAGGCAAAATGGCGAGTTCGAAAATTCAAACACCGGCATATCCAAGTGCAGCTAGAATTTCTGATTCCGATTGCTACCCTCAGTACACTGCTTCTCTCAAATGTAACTGTGCTGCAACTTTGTTCTTCGATCATCTTCTGTTTTTGCAGTACTTGTATTTACTGACTAGGAATTTTTTTTACTCATGATCATTATTTGAAATTTGATAAATAATGACCTTTATTATGATTATATTACTCTTTGTATGATCTGGGTATAGAATTCCTTAGTAAGACATTAGGTCCTTATGTGCCTCTGCCCCTGAGCTGCAAATTTGAACATACTTGCTGAAATTAAAACTAAAAGCAGAATGTTTTTGGTTTATATTTGAATTATACAGGACTTATTTGTAAAGATAATTGTATAAAAGAGTTGTCCAAAATTTGTTTGAAGAATACTTGGTAATTGGTCAGAAAGCAATTAAGTAGCTTGATGCAATACTCTATTATCAAGATAAAGGTTTTTGGGGAAGGTTGGAAGGACCGTTAACTGGAGCATTTTAGTTTGCTAATTTAGGTCGTTAGAATTCATGGAGATATCCACACACGCACATAAGACGTCTGACATAAGAAATTGTCCATGAACTTCTTGCAATATACAGTGTAGTGTTCTGTTTGACATAACATGTTTGGTCCGAGTTGTGGAAAGTGTTTTACCTTCATATCAATACACTTTCATCGTCTGTATACTCGAGTGATATAAATTTTGGATAATGCTTTTCCTTCATACCGATATGTTCAAAGACGTATTACTATAATGTTATGCAGTTGTTTCAGGGCAGTGCTTAATTTGTGAACGATTTGTAGGTTTGGAACAGTTTAATTCAGACAAGAGCAAATGTCAAGAACATTTTGATGTTTACAAGGAATGCAAGAAAAAGGAGGTATGCGTGTTAAGTATTTAACTAGTTTCTTCTGCATCTTTATGTATGCTGATGAGGAAGGTAGTAGTTGTATATGTGCTTTGAGCTGTGATGCATGTGTGAGAAATTATGCAATGTGCAAGGTAGTAAAAATTGCCTCTACCCCTCTGATATAGAGTAGCTTGCCTTGTAAATTGGACTTCGATAGGTTCTTCTACGGACACTTTGAACTGGTAATTTTTCTTTTAGGGGTGTGACTGAACTTGTAAAAAAAATTTCAGACAAGTTACTTTGAGACTCCATTAATAGTTATGAAAGGGAACACGTAGTTGAGCAGCTTAAAGCAAACAAGCATAGGTGTAAGATTGAATACTTGCCACTAGCCAGTCCTTGATTGGATAACTAGTAATGCAGCCTATACTCAAACCTGAATCTATGGAGAGAACATGCTCTTCTGTTTCTTTTTGGTCACTTGGAATTAGCTCAAGAATATTTACTTTATGGAGCTCTTTTCTGATTCAGCTTTTGTTGTGCGTAAGCAGGGAGGTAGTGGTGGAGGGAGCATAAATTACCAATTAATCAAATTCTTATGGTTTCTTGGTATTTTTGACACTGACATCATGACATTATTTTGCCGCCTTGGGCTTGATATAATTGCTTTTAAAATAATCGCCTTTCTTGCACCTTCTGATTATCCCCCCCCCCCCTTCCCCCCCTTTCTGGGTAATAATTTTTTCTGATATTTCATTTTCTCGCATGTTGCAGAGGGAGGCTCGGCTGGAGCGCAATCGAAGTCGTTCTCTGTTTTCATGAATCATAAATATTGAAGTTGATACTGTTATCATTTTAAAATCTTAGAAGGCTAATAACATTTTCATGTAACTTATTCCAAGAAACAACTGTAATGCAGCTCCTTCACACTAGAATCAATGATGATTGGGTTTGTCGTAGCCTTTTGGTTCGTCTTTGGTTATAGGCTTATTTATTCCACTTTCAATTGAAATAAATGATGAGGATTGTGCTGAAGATATTCGAATGTTGATTTACAGGCCAGAGGGACTATGTTTTCCTTTTTTGATAGTTTGCTTGGTGCAATCTTCGAGTTTCTAATCTGTTCTGTAAACAAAGAGTACACTGCAGTGTTCTATTTGCGACTGCTTTTCTTCTCAATCTCAAGTGGGCTCAGTTGGTTGCTCTAATGTCAAAGCGATTCACGATCAAGACTTGTGTATACTCTATATGATTCTTTTATCTTCTTGATCTTGGTGCCAATGCTTAATAAGATTCGCTTGCATTTGGGGCAAGTAATTCTATAAGATTCGTTTGTGAGGATGAGAACAACAAATGAATGGAACATGTTGTTGGGCTCATGCCCATGTTGTCCAGTCAAAGGCCCAATGGCCTAATCCTATTCTCTTTTGATTTATAGTCCTATTTGGAATTGGATTTGGTTTACTCCTATTTTGAGTGGGTTTTAAAAAGCACCACTCATGATCTATAAATAGGACAACCTTTATTCTATGCTCATTGATACAAGTCTTTGAAAGACTTAAGCACATAAGAGTGGTTTTTGAGAGAGTTTTTGTCAAGAGAGAAGAGAGAAGAAAAATATTGCTTTGTTGCAGATTTTTATTCCGATCCGCCAATATTCAAATCACGTTTTTAGATTCATTAACTGTTGGATCAGTCTGAAATTTTGACTGACTGTTCGTAACATCTTGGTCTTGGATTTGAAAGGTGGAGATTGGATTTAGAGACTCGTAGCATATGATTTCGAGCCTCGAACAGCAGCTTCGTTTTTGTGAATTACTCTTTCTTCAATTGATTAGTTGTTGCTATTGTTGCTCCGTGTTTGACACTTGTTGTGTAGTTAATTTGGAGAACTTTTATAACCCTTTTATTGTTATGTTGGTGATTATGTGATTTTTACCTTCGATTTTAAGGGTTTTCCACGTTAAAATTTGGTATTTTTATCTTCTTTATTTTCGCGTTTGCCTCTTCCTCAACATAACACATGTATCCTCGAGTTTTTTAAGGGGTTCCTTTGTTGCTTCGAAGAAGTGTTGAATACAGAATTGTAGAACAGCACAAGTGCATTATCATGTATTGACAGCACAAGAGAGCAGTAGTAAGTATCTCTTGTTCCTCTGTTGTATTGCTTGAGGAGACGGGCTGCAAAAGTACATCATTTACAGACTCTCCTGAACCTCTCTCAGATCAATTCAACTTAACATAATCACAGACATTGTCAAATATCAACAAAGAAAAATGTGTCAAATTCTTTCAAGATATAGATTAACACATGCTCAGGTTTTATTACTAATCTAAAAACTGGGCTATGTTGATATCCTGGGGACAACGAAAATGTAAACCTAGACAGATCATTGATACAATCACCTTCAGTTCAATCATAGCAAGATTTTGCCCCGCACAGGTTCTACTCCCTATTCCAAATGGTATATAAGCATTTGGGACTTTGCAAGCCTTTGCAATGCCCTTGCCAAATCTTTCTGGGTTGAATTGATCTGTATCTGGTCCCCAGAGTTCTGGCTGTTGGTGTAGGATTGGGATATGAATCTGAATATTAGTCACTTTTGGAATATCAATATCTTTGAAACTTATATCCTGCAATGCTTCTCTAACCACAAAAGCTACTGGTGGGTACAAACGCAACGTTTCATGGATGATCATTGTCAGCTGCCAAACAATATGTATACATGTTAGGGATCCAGGTACAGAATATATGTGAATATCAATTATCTGGGCTTTAGCTTACTGCATACCACTTTCATTCGTTTCAGCATATCATTATGTGGCAACTCATTACCACAGACATCGAGCACCTCAGCTCGGGCACGAGCTTGCCATTCTGGATATGCAGCTAGTAACATCAAGCACCAGGATGCTGTGAGGACAATGGTCTCATGGCCAGCGAAGTTTATCAACGATGAACGTATCAGGAGTAATAACAGCTGGTAGTTTATCACCACTCTCTTCGTAACTCTTAGCAGCATTAAGAATCAACTGTAAAAGGTCTTTCTCACAGGTGGCATTGCTCCGTGCTCTTACTACCTTCAATATCATTGCCTTAATCTCTTTTTCCAATCTCCATATCTCCCTATTGTGTTTGTTTGGGATATGCCTGTGACAATCCAGCCATTGAGAATATTGTGGGAAAATTATCTATTACTACCATGAGTATTACATTAATACTAGGCTTTCCTTGAGGTGAAAAGAGGAAAGTAGCAAGAGGGAAACATTTATATCAGTTGTTGGTATGTAAGTAAAAGAGGAGGGAAAAGAAGGAGGATTAAGTAATCCTTGATATCAACCTCTCAAACAAAACAAAAAGATCGATACTTACTCACTCATTTACCTTTTGCAGAGCTAAACAACAACAAACCCAATCCAGTGTAATCACAAAAGTGGGGTCTCGGGAGGGTAGTGTGTGCAAATCTTACTCTTACCTTAAAAGGTAGAGAGTATGTTATCAATAGACCCTCGGCTCCTTTTGCAGAGCTAAACATAGTTCTACTTTAGCAACAATATTTTTACCTCAATCCAGGAACTCCAATGGGAACCTTGGACATAACCCTTTGAAGGGTTTGAAGTTTTAGGAAGATTTGTTCCCCCTCAGCATAGTTGCTCCCAAAAAAAACTCTTGATATTATATCTGCTGACAAACTCTTGAGATCACCTTCAACCTTAACCTCCAATTTTCCTTCAGAAATTCTGGTTTCCTCATCCCATGATTCTATTATTTTACTGGTGGATTCAGCCATCAGCTTCACCATCTCCTGCATATCAGTACATGTTTGAAATTCTTGTCTCATGATTAGATTTTTTATTTTATTTTTATAATCGGGGTGTTCTGGCCAGCTTGCGCAAACCTTGACTAATTCCACGGAATACCTGCGACCTCCCACCAACAACAGGTAACAGATAACTCTATCCACCAAAGGCTTGGATAGATAGGAAGAAATAAACCCAGTTATCTTTTGCCTTCGGGATTTGAAGCTGAGGCCTCATGATTCTCACCCCACTTTATTGACCACTAGGTCACACACTTAGTTGCTCTCGTGATTAGATTTCTTCAACTTAACAAGTACAAGTGCATATAGCTGTGAATGAAAATGTACCTTAACTTTGTTGAGATAGAACTCAGGGGCAATGATCTTTCTCTGGTGAGCCCAGTAAGTGCCATTTGAAGAGAAAATGCCTTGGCCAAGCAGAGGGCCGAGATCTTTGGATAGGTAAGATGGCTTTCCCAGGTTTAGAGTTGTGCATAGGCTGATTTCTTTCACCATTTCTACATCAGTTGTACATATTATCTGTGGACAAGAGGGGTTGCTCTGATGGTAAGCAACTCCCATTTCCAACCGAGAGATTGTGAGTTCGAGTCTCCCCAAGAGCAAGGTGGGAAGTTCTTGGAGGAAAGGTCGCCGGTGGTCTATTTGGAAACAGTATCTCTACCCAAGGGTAGAGGTAAGGTCTGCGTACATACTACCCTCCCCATACCCCACTAAGTGGGATTATACTGAGTTATTGTTGTTGTTGTACATATTATCTGTAAAATTCCAGCTGAATACATGAATGTTGATCCTGTAATTTAAACACACAAAAAACCCACATGAGCAAACAATTAAGGAAAGAATTAAAAGTCATCACAATCATATGAAGGTGGTATGTATATAAGTGCCAAGATTTGACCAAATTCAAGTTGCCACTGTTTAATATGTGAGAACACTGTCGCTGGCCATGTATGGAACAAAGGGATGCTTCCTTCTATTTCTTGATTGTTGGTTTCTGGCCTTGGCTGCTTCTGGTTCTGAAGTTGAATTTTCTTGATTGCAGGGAGACTTCCATAGAAAAAAGATGGTGAATGAAGTTTAGATCATAATTTTCTTGGATGCAAAAGTAAAATACTGCTGAGATGTGCCAATAACACCAGAGATCCACCTAAAACCAGTGACAAAATGAACTTGGCTGAAAACAATAGTAACTGTTGTGCTTCCATTTCAAATTCCTTTTTACTGATTTTTCCTATCTTCTTCTGTTTATTAATAGTTGAATGAAAAAATCTCTTTATGAATGAACAAAAAGGAATAAAATATTGAGGCTGTTATCAAATAATACAAGAACAAGAACAATAGAGAGAAAAGTAGAGAGAGGAGTATTTTTATTGATACTTTGGGATGCTTTACAATAGAATAGAACCCCTATATTAATAGGGAGGTGGTGACTTAGCCACCAAGTAGTAAACCCTAGAATCTCTTTAAATATAGACATTCACCTTAAATAAGATTCTATTTATAACACTCCCCCTTGAATGTCTATTCAATAATGTGCCTCGTTAAAACCTTAACTAAAACAAAACCCAATGGGAAAAAATTATAGAAAAGGAAAAAGAGTACACATGTTTGAATATGCGCTTATTGGTTGCCTCGTTAAAAACCTTGCAAGGAAAACCCAGTGGGACAAAACCTTGTAAGGGAAAAAGAGTGCAACGCGCATTAACTCCCCCTGAAAAGAGCATCAATTCACATCCTTGAGCATTTGCATTCCAATCTTGTGCACCATCTTCAAAACGATCTTTTGTAGAGATTTGATAAATAAAATCAGCCATATTGATTTGAATAAATATTCCGCACCTTGAAATTATCATTCTTGATAGATATGAACATCTTCACATAATGTCGTGGAATGACTCTTCAATATCTCCATAGAGGTATTCTCGATGCCATCATACTTATAGTTATAGCAAGATACATATGTACACAAGTTGCACTTAGGATGTGGTACTTCAAGACCAAGAATTGTATATGCTTCAAGCAACTTCAATCTTTCATGGATTGACATATAAGTTAAGTCATATTCCATCTTTAAATTAAGGTTCAGACTCAATCGGCTGTCCTCTCCGATTGGCGAACGTCGAAAGAGAAGGCGGAGGAAGGAACTGATTGCATTAGTCTCAGGTCAGGGACATAGCCACATCTGGATCGGGATCGGCGGAAACTCACTTGGTCTGCGCGTCGACAAGCCATATAATAGACTTTACATGCATATCAAGTTTTCATGTCATGCTAAACAAATAAGATATCGAAAACTGATTACACATACCATTGACTTTATACTTTCAAGTATTTGAACTACATGTCCAAAACTACATGTCTTTCGTATGGAACCAATTCTGCTTGAATTGTATCTCTTCCATTTAGCCAATATTTTGTTTGTATTCGACAAACATAAGATCCTCATCGATATTTAGCGCTATCATAGATGTCGTCGACGAACATTTTATATCGGTTCCAGTAAATTTTCATAAAGACATAACATGGAGATCTCTTTATTCATATATTCAGGTACCTGAATCTCTCATGAGATTTTATGAAGTGTTATGTCATGTGATCTTCTAGATCACTTGCCTCCCCATTATGATCACTTTGATCATTTGCTCATCTTCTTTATTAAGAAGTTATTTTGAAACCGATTTGTCTATACGCTTTAAGCGTATCAAAGACTTTGTTCTTCTGGGACTTAATATGAGCATTTGCAGTGAGAATATAGTTACTTTCTTTGGGTCAGCAAATGCGTATAGCATGCTTTGCAATATGTTGCAATTGAATTATCCTTTTATGAACTTCAGGTTCATATTATGACATTCGAGGATCTATATATACAAATGATAATTCATCCCATGTAACCTTTTCTCAAGTGTTTTATCATGTCTCCCCCTCATGTTAGAAAAGCTAACTTGTTTCCTCAACTTTGAGAGTCCATCTTTGTGTATTATGGTGTTAATGACAATATACACCGCACATCAATAATAATAAGATGAAATTATTTGGTTCCTGACCCTGAACCACTTGTGAGGGGAGAATACAATATACTCTCGTATACAACGTATATCAAACTGATATATATAACTTTGTTCTCATAAGAAACAGTTTAGCTATTAAGTGAAGGCACTCAATAATTCTCTTGCTAAACCAACTATGATATAAACCAACTTATCAAGATGAACTATCTTGAATAGAAAATCTGGAAATTATGCTCGAAGTTATATTACTGAGCAATTTACCTCGCAAGCACCGGCCAGGCTGCGGGTTAATAACAATCGCACATGTAACCATATCATAGATGCATCATATGTGGTATACATGGCAGGTGAATGGGCCCATATTCACCTTTGATATTTCCAGAATTTATGGAATTCAACCTGAACTCTTTAGTTGGTCAATCAATTAATGAGAACAAGTAATATAAGAGAATTCGTAAAGAACTTTCTAGTTCTTTAATATTTACCCATGTGAATTCTCTATTACTGCACATCATACTTAAAATGAGATGGCTAACCCGAATGCCAACTGAATAAATTATCAATATTGATAAACTTCAAATTTACACCATGACATGTGCAATTATCAATAAACTTCAAGTTTATTATGGTATGGGTTTTTATACCAATAAATATCCACTTTATTGTGGCATTCATTTGTTTGTGTAGTACAAACTGGAGAATAAAGCGGGTAGCTTTTCATATACAAATTATCCCGCTACAAGTTGTAGTAATAGAAGATATCAAATCTTTCCTTTATTTATAGTCTCAATATAATCAATCGCTTTCGCATATACTTTGGAAACTGAATAAGTTTCTTTGAGACTTACTACCACACAATACCTTATTGGTAATCAATTGCGTTTCTCCAACATAGTAATAATTGGCTCTTCTAGAGCTCTCAATTAATTTTGTACTACCACAGATTCATCAACATCCATGTGGTGAATATCTCTTTTAAAGAGAAAGTTATACCATTATGGTCATGGTCAAAATTATATGCAAGATATGTTTCTTGCATTATCGTTGTCCTTTAATAGTCATATTTCCAAAATATTTTGGCGTACAATAGGTACGTGACCAACGATCGATCATTTATAACACATATAGATGATTATTTTCATATATCATCTCAAACCTCCTTTTAGGGGTGAGTGTGATATATTCAATACCAATGCGTCTGGCATTCGATTTTCTATTCTTTGCAAATGGATAATATTTTGCACCTCTTTGTCACAAATAGAGGTATGTGGATCAAGATGAGATAATGATGCATTTTTCCACAAAATTTCCCGTTTGGTTTCACCAACTTCTCCCCCTAATTTTGGGAAAAGTGTCTCATCGAATTGACAGTCTGCAAATCGTGCAGTGAACAAATCCCCTGTCAATGTTTCGAGGTAGCGAATAATGGAGGGCGATTCAAACTCAACATATATTCCTAACCTTCTTTGCAAACCCATTTTGGTGCAATATGGCGGTGCTACAGGCACATATACTGCATATCCACAAATTCTTAAGTGGGATATATTAGGTTCATGACCCAAAACTAATTGCAACGGGAAATATTTGTGATAATTCGTCAGTCAGAGACGAGCTAGCATTGCTGCATGCAAAATGGCGTGACCCCAAACCGAAGTGGGCAGCCTCGTTTTCATGAGTAAATGAGGTATTCAAGATTATACTCATGTATTGTCTCAATCTGATATCCATTTTGAATGATATCTTTAAAACTCAACAAGTTTCTTTTAGACTTGGAGGAGAACACTGAATTCTCTATGATAAACATTGTTCCTCTAGGCAGAGTTATAGTTGCTCTTCCGGAGCCTTCAATCAATTTACTACTACTAGAGATTGTAGTAACATCTGCCTTACACATACTTAGTTGAGAGAAATATTTCTTTTCTTTGAGTATCGTATGTGTAGTACATGAATCAACTAAACAAATATTTGATCCAAGTTTGCTTTGTGAGATATCCATATTTGCTTTCCCATGGTTTGACATACAAAAGAAAATACATGAACATGAGAATAAACAAATTCAATCTGTTTGTTTCACATTTAAACAATATTTTCAAAATCTGCTGAGGTTAGTTGACTAACTAAATCAGATAGTCGATTATATGTTTTCGATTACTTTGCAGTTTGAAAATTTCAGTTTAAGCACTGTCTCAATGTAATCGATTGCTAAACATACATAATCGATTATTAGCTATTTTGAAAAACTTCAGATCACACTGTCTTAATATAATTGATTGTTAAACATACATAATCGATTATTTGCTATTTTGAAAAACTTCAGATCATACTGTCTTAATATAATCGATTGTTAAACATACATAATCGATTATTTGCTATTTTGAAAAACTTCAGATCGCACTGTCTTAATATAATCGATTGTTAAACATACATAATCGATTATTTGCTATTTTGAAAAACTTCAGATCACACTGTCTTAATATAATCGATTGTTAACAAGTATATAATCGATTGTTTTGCAGTTTTAATGTGAAATATTAGATAATCGACTAACTGTTAGGTTAGTCGATTAACTCTACTGAAAAATAAAAATATCTTTGAAATTTAAGCATATTGAAACATTCTAAAGAACTAATACTAACATTATATAATAAACTAACTAATACGAGCTGATACTAATGACTATTAGTTTATTCACTAACTAATAAAAATAAAATCAAACAATTCCATCTCCCTTCATCACAGATCCATCACCGATTAAGTGGTCTATTTTTCCCTCAGGGTGCTCAAAGAAGTCTGCCACATCCAGGTGGGTGATGTCAAAATTGTCGTCAGAGACAGAATTGGTTTCAGGGCATTTACCTTTTAGAGATGCTTGATAAAGCTCAACCAAATGTCTTGGTACACGGTAAATTTTCGCCCAGTGCCCTTTTCCACCGCAACGATAATATATAGTTTATGAACTATTTGCTTTTGGATTCTCATCGCATCGTGCTTGTGGCAGAGTGACCAACTTCAGGTTGTCATATCTCTCCTTTAAGCCATTCCACAAGATAGGTGGATCTTTGACTGCGGCATATTCAATTTTCAAACCTTCATCAAGGTGATGGCCCAAGAAAATCAAGGCCTTAGCATAGTCTTGGGTGGATCCATTATTTCTGTCTTTAATAGCGTCTCCAAGACCCATTGCATCCAAATGGATTTCGGCATCCAACACCCATGTCATATAGTTCTTGCCCGATATTTCAAAGGCAACGAACTTTCTTTTCATAATGTCAGACATGAAACAAAATTACATCAAGAGCGTGTTCATACTTACGGGCTTTATTATCACATTCACTTCAAGGAATGGATTATAATCATCTGTATGTGTTATATACAATCTCATGTCAAATATTACTTTCATAAAGTGAAAGATTATTTTGAGAATCTTTATTATTCTCATTATCACAATGATGACGATTATAATTCCGTCTATTGCCTCGTCCACATTCATTGATACCTTCATGGTAATAATTTTGTCTTCTTTCAGACTTATCACATACTGCTACCACATTCTCTAAAGGGAATGGAGCAAATTCAATTGGACGGATTTTTAATTCTTTGCCCACAATCATACATGAATTTAATCATGGCAAGGCATAGAAATTTTACCACTTCATGTGAGTGTAATTTCTTACAAACTCCATTTGAAAGAAAAGTAAATTACTTACCTTTAAGGTATACCAATAAATGTTGTGATATCCTTTATACCTCTTGAGTTTCCATCCCGTTGCATTACTTTATGATGATACCATCTCTTCTATTTTTCCGTATAGAAAATCTGCCATTGCTCCGATAGCCTCTTGATCCGTACATGGCTCTGAGAATTTGGTTGAAAAAGAAGCTGAAGCTGATTGGATGAGAATATGAAATTTCAACCTATTGAGCCAATTTGAATCTTCGGTAATGAACCCTAGAGTGCCACGTTCGAAGGAACAACGCAGAGAAAAGAATATGAGATAATATTAAATTCAATTGGTTAGAGACTCGTGCTGATAACGTGTTATGAAATAATATAAGAACAAGAACAATAATACAAGAACAAGAACAATAGAGAGAAAAGCAGAGAGAGGAGTATTCTTATTGATACTTTGGGATGGTTTACAATAGAATAGAACCCCTATATTAATAGGGAGGTGGTGACTTAGCCACCAAGTAGTAAACCCTAGAATCTCTCTAAATATAGACATTCACCTTAAATAGATTCTATTTATAACAGAGGCTAAATTTTTTGTCAAAAATGATGAAATTGTATTCATTTTTTTTTATTTGTCACTTGGTTTTTAACTTTTTATGCAGAGACACATATTATTTTATTTGATTAAAATTGTACATGAAAAAGAGGATTTTAAGATGTACACACGTCGTACACTACCGTGGTAGAGTGAATAAGATAATATTTGTGTTTAATCAAATAAAGTAACTTTAATGGTGAGAGGCAAATTGGGCATTTGGTCTAGTGGTATGATTCTCGCTTAGGGTGCGAGAGGTCCCGAGTTCAATTCTCGGAATGCCCCTTCTAAATTTTTTTAGGGATTTTTACATATACATCCCATATACCAAACCTTACTATCATTATTGTGCATTGTTTGTTAATTACCCTCATATCTCATGGTTTTGTTACATAATATGTACCAAACAAGATATTTGCTGATTTTCCATCCTAAATTAACACTAGACAATTAAGGCTAAAATAGAATCTTAATAAATTGACACCAAAAATAACGCCTATCATTATGGTTGATAATTAATGTTTGATTTTCTACCATTTAAATTCTAAATCAGGTAAGGTAACATATTAAATGCTCCAAATATATTAAAGGAACCATAACCTTATAACTAATCTGAAAAACAAACTTAAATTTGCGCTAATTGTAATATTTGCGGTGTCGGGCGAAGGATACAATCCTATGTGTTGGTGTTATTATTTAATTATTATATGATCAATCTTTCTTTATCTTTTCTTCAGTTTCTATATCACACTCCTTTTGTAACATACTGTTTGGCATTTTCTTTAGAATAAAATATGGCACCGAAAACTACGAGAAAGTGTGGAATAGTGTCAAAGTAATCTGGTCATTTAGTCAACGTTGGTTGGCTTTGCAGAATCTTTTGAGAGTTTGATATGTTTAGTTAGTAGTCCCTCAGTTTCAAATACGTAATTTTTAATTATTTTCATACGATTTAAAAAATTTATCTTTTAATATTAATTAGCAGTGTAGTTATGAAGTATTTCCAGAGAGTTTTAACAATGTAGTCAAATGTAGATATCCCAGTCTACAATTGGGCACAAATTCAACAAAGAATTGGAAGATAACAATACATTATCCCAGAAACTAAAGGTAATATATTCTTGTTTGGTGCAGGGAAAAAAAAACAAAAAAAGTAGTAGATGTTGAAGTTGTTTCCAGAGAGTTTTAAAAATGTAGACAATTGTAGTTAAATGTAGTTAAATGTAGTTATGAAGTATTTCCAGAGAGTTTTAAAAATGTAGATAATTGTAGTTAAATGTAGTTATGAAGTATTTCCAGAGAGTTTTAAAAATGTAGATAATTGTAGTTAAATGTAGTTATGAAGTATTTCCAGAAAGTTTTAAAATGTAGATAATTGTAGTTAAATGTAGTTAAATGTAGTTATGAAGTATTTCCAGAGAGTTTTAACAATGTAGTCAAATGTAGTTAACGTTTATATGCCGTTTGTTTGTAGCTGATTTGTAGTTAACTGATTGTTGCTAACATAGTTAACTTATTGACACCTTATTATTTTCTTTTTGATCTTGAATTGTAGGTGAGAGCTTCAACAGATTATATACACACTGTGTGACAATTAATTTCATTGAAATTAACTACAATGTTTTTTCTTTATCTACAACATTCTCGTTTCTCATCGACGTTCATGGCATTCATGAACTTGCATTTGATCCAGTCTCAAACTTCTTGATGCTTGGTATCTAGTTTTACAGTGTTCGCGAACATAGTTCTGAATTTATATGTGATTGCATGATAATGTTTGGGCTTTGAGACTGTTTGACAAGTTTACAACTTCTTCAAGCAAGAATGCGGTACTTTCCAGTGTGAGGAAGGACTAATGAACAAGACAAGATTACAAACAACACTTTTAAACAAAGAACTGATAATCTGAAAAATAGAATGAACAAAACAAGATTACAACCGACACTTTAAACCAAGACGTTTGAGCTCTAAATTATCCAAAAAAAACTGAATACAAACTATGATGATCCGTTCCTAGATAATGAATATATTAGTAGTTATATAATTAAAATTTGAGTTGAACATCAATCGCATGCTTTTAGGAAAATAAAATCTAATTGTTTTGAATAAAAAATTAAAACTTTCAAAATCAGGAAAAAAATTATTCCTTAAAAGTAGTAATATTACGAGAAATACTTCAATGAGAGTTTTCATGAAACTATTAAGTATATTTTTACAAAATAAAGTCTAACTTTTGTGTTATATACAAAAAATGATAATACAATAACTCTTATTGTGAAACGAAGGAAACTAGAAATATTTTATATGTACAACAGAAGTCTACTATGAAGTGATAAGCAGCTTCCCATCCTTAATAAAAATAAAATGGGATTGTTGCTCAATCTTCATGTGTGATCTATACATCTTCAACCAAACTCTATTTTCGGAACAAGAATCCGAAATTAACTGAAGAAGCGACTGGTTCAAGGGTGGCTGGAGAAGACGACGAAGCACCAGCGATGATGGATGGTGGTGTTCGCTGCTGGACTTGACGGTGAGTTTGGACGAAGGGGAGGACGATGGGTGTGCTGAAGAAGATGACAGGGAAGGGGCATGGTTTGAAAATCAAGCCTCTAATTAATTAGTTTGAAAAGATTTTGTTCCACAAATCAAGCAAAACATTAATGAGTTGATTATTAACCTTAAATATAATTTTGGTACATAAATTGAAAGGTGGTATACTTAAATGTAATAAACCCAAACCTTAAACATGAGTGATTATAAGGTTTGGTATATGGAATGTATAGGTAAAAATCCCATTTTTTTAATCTCTCATTTCTCATTTTTGTAGGCTCCAGTTTTGTCCTTTTGGTTTGGGCTTCCGTTTCTATGGAAACTTGCTGAACTTGGGGTTTTTGTAAGTGGACCTCAGTCTAGCTTTCCATTATTATTTTTTCTCTCCGGTTCATAGTAAGTGACCAACTTGCTTTGGCATACACACTAAGAAAATATTAAATTCTAGATAAAAATAGTTATTTGTGACCAAATTATCCTTCATAAATGTTGCACCATAGCTATAATGTGAGAGTAAATGACTTTTTAGGGATACGTATATAAGAGTATTTTTGGGAAACAAATTAAGTTTTTTTCTTGATTATATAAATCGATACTTATTTTGGACCAAAATGAAAAAGCAAATTGGTCAACTTATAGTGAACCGAAGGGAGTAGAAGGGAAAAGGATAAACATTTCTTTGATGAGCTTATTTCCATTTAGAAGGTATTTGGATTGGCTTAAAAGCACTTTGGGATTATTTGAGTATTTGGATAGATTATAGAAGCACATTTAAGTCAAATACTTTTATGCTAAAATACCCAAACAAGCCAAAAGTAATAAGTTGGTGTTGCCCAACTTATTATTTTTTGACTTATAAGCTCCTTTAACCAAGTAATTTACCATACTATCCTTTTCACTTTTTCTAAACCCCAAAATCAGGATGGACATTCGGTATTTAAAAATTTCGATTCGGTATTTTGGTATTCGGTTTATTAATTGTATATACCAAATATCATACCGAATTATTTCGGTGTGGTTTGGTATTTATTATTTTGGTTCGGTAAAGTATTCAATTTATGAATTATTCAATTTTGTTATGTGTATACCAAATGAAAATTAAAATGCTGCCAAATCCAAACATAATGTCACACTGCCGTGAGGAGAAACTTTCTCATATGTTGCTGAACCAGAAGTACATTAACTTTACATATAAAAAAATATAAAATATATAAATATACTTGTAAATAAATTTGAAGTAGAAGGACATATTGAAATGTGCAAATTGATATACCAACATATTACAACGCAAAATGGTCTATCATAAGAGTCTAAGACTAAGAGTACTGGGCTTGAAAATCTGGGCTTGGGGCGACGGGAATGGGATATTGGGCTGGCCGGCTGGGCACTGGGTGGGTAGATATAGGTAAAGTCCAATAAAATGTCCTTAAAATTTTGATATATTCGGTATATCGAATTTTTAAAATTGTAATATCAAAAATTGAATTGAAATACCAAAAATTTAATATCGAATTAGACTGAAATATAAAAAAAAATTTAAACCGAAATATCGAATTAATTCAATTCGGTTCAGAATTCAATTTTTCGAATTTTCCGCCCACCTCTGCCCCAAAACAACCTTTCTCTAACTAATTAAAGTGTCACTTCTCATCACCAAAATTTAATTTTCTCGTTGCCGCTATGTTCACCAAAATTATCAACTTTTTTGAAGTTCTAAAAGGGAAGCCAATGATAGCTTTTTAAATAAATGTTTGATATATTCTAATACTTTGTAAATATTATTCTTTAGCTCCTTTTTTGGTTCCATAACAGTTCTTTTTTGGTCGTTGAATCCATCCTTTATTTAATTCCTGAAACTATATTTTAAATCAAATATTTCAATGAGTTTATATGTTACCCTAGAATCTGAAGCTATGAAAAAAAATCACTTTTTTGATCAAATAATTAATTATTGTATAATTTTTAAAGAAATAATTTATATTTAGATAATTAATTAAACGGTTAAGGGTCAAATTTGCCCTTGTACTATTCAAAATAAGCTACATTTATCCTCCGTTTGAATTCTTTAACAAATATACCCCCACCGTTACACTTTCGGGCCACATTTACCCTTCCACCGTTAAAACTTGTTTCCTCAAAATTTTTAAACACGTGGCATTCTCCCATTGGTCCAGATTAACCCACCCATTGAATTCTTTAAACCCGGCCGACCCGAAGACACAACCCGCCCCGACCCCCAGGTATTTATATACTCTATCGTTACTTTCCAGACCCTTTTCCAAACCCATTTAGATGCTGTGCACCATACTGCACAAAATGGGTATTCCCATTTAGACCATATGTAAATGGACTAGCAAATACATAGTGGCTTCGATGAGGAAATGACATGAAACCATTTGCAGGAGCAGTCGCCCAAGAAGGTGGAGTTTGATAATTGTAATCCGTTGTAGGGGCTTGAAACCTTGGGAAGTGTGTGCCTTGACTGGGGATTGATGGAAGCAAGGAATGAGGTCGCATGCCAAGATTCCCATTAACATTTGCATTTTTTGAAGCAACTGTGGTAGGGAAACTTCCCACAGCAGTTCCTGTAGAATCTGATGTCAGGCAACTGACATCCTCACCTCTATCAGTAGCATTCCTTTTTCCTTGCGCAACATCGTAACATTCAGAAAAACCGTTCTGCATAATTTCAGAAGTTTCTCTTCCTTTAGAGTTTTGGCTGCAATCTTCTGAATCTGACGTCGATGATGATTCTGAATTATGAGGATTTGAAAAGGATGTAGTACTGTCTCCTTCACTAAGGCAGGATGAGCAATTATCAGAATTGGAAGAGCTGCTTTGTGATAAACTCAAAGTCCTCTGAGATGAAGACCTCGGCATCAGACATGATTCAACTTCATCATCTTCAGCCACTTGTTTCACATAACGAAGTGATTTATCTTCTAAGTGAAAACCACTTGCACAATTGCTTTTTGTTTCGGAACTAGACTTTCTTAATTCTTGTATTCCCTTTTCTTCATTTATCTGAAGAGTGCTGGATACCCCCAAATCATTAGAAATAGAAGGCTCGGGATGCTTACCAATTCCAGTGCTCTCAATCTGGAAAGTAACGATGGAGTATATAAATACCTGGGGGTCGGGGCGGGTTGTGTCTTCGGGTCGGTCGGGTTTAAAGAATTCAATAGGTGGGCTAATCTGGACTAATGGGAGAATGCCACGTGTTTAAAAATTTTGAGGAAACAAGTTTTAACAGTGGAATGGTAAATGTGGCCCGAAAGTGTAACGGTGGGGGTATATTTGTTAAAGAATTCAAACGGAGGATAAATGTAGCTTATTTTGAATAGTAAAAGGGCAAATCTGACCCTTAACCGTTAATTAAAATTAGAACGTGATTTAATTACAAATGATTTGTATATGAGTTAATTTAAAATAAAATATTATAACAACATCTTTATAGTGTTAACAGTTTTAAGGATATTTCAGTTATTTTAACATAAAAGGTTCTTACTTGCATTTGTTTACAAATACTCCAATAACTTTTCTTCAACTTAAGCACTTTTATCTAAATACATAATTACTTATTTATAAAATAAATATCAATACTTAAAAAATACTTTTAAGCACTTATCCTTAAAAGTCACTTTTTAAATTCAATCCAAACAGGCTGTTATGAGGGCCATTTTCCATTGAACTACTCGACCATACGTTCGTATAAAAATTTGAACAAATAAGCGAGATAGAAAATTGAGTCAACAAAGTCGAAATGAAAAAGGGAGAAAGAACATTTTACATGAAGTAACAAGTTACTCTTTTACTTATTGAGTTATTTTTTTTGAATAAATAGTTTCTTTCCATTTCATCAAAAAAATTACCAATTACAAAACAGTAGCTGCTGACCAACTACTCGACCTCGATTTTATATCCTAAATGAGTCTCTACTTAGACTATGCATATACAACAATTCTATACAAAGCTCATAGAACAAAATTGAAATCGACTCCATATCCTAAGGGTAGCTATTTGTCCTCTGTAAAGCATCCTTCCAGTTATGAATTGAGGACCCCTTTATATGTATGTGGACTGCTATTTCCTTGCATATATTGCTGATAATCATTCTACCTCCTTGGAACCTAAGATTGTTCCTTTCTCTCCATATAACATATACTAGCATCCCAAATACACAGATGGTCATTGAAGCTTGACCATTTCTTCTTTTTGCATTCTTGCTAACCCATTCAACCTCCCTATTCCAATAACAAATGGTTCTCTGGTATCCCATCCATCTTAACAATCTATTCCATAGTTCCCATGATGTCGGGCAAGCAAAAAACAGGTGATCAAATGATTCATCTGCTTGCCCGCAAAAAACACACTGCTGTGGAGTTTGTATACCAAACTTCATTAATCTCTCCACTGTTGTCAGTCTTCTATGCAATGCAAGCCATAGAATGAATTTGAATCTTGGATGCAGATGTGCCTGCAATATGATGCTTTTCTAATGGACTTTCTGGAGTTGGGGAAATTGCAGTCCGTAGAGCTTTTTGATACTAAATAGATCTCCCATTTGTAGTTGTTTTAATCTACACTCGAGACTACCTTGGATACCCTGAAGATCTGTTATCAGTTTTCTTGTCTCAAAAATTTTCCTCACAACCCAGGCAGCATTCCTAGGAGTAGGCATATCTTCAATAGCCTTGTTCTTTATGTAATAAGTGTGTAACCATTTGATCCATAAGCTGTCGTTCTCCGTTGTCACTGCCCATAAGTTCTTTGCAATATCAACTTTGTTCCAATATAGCAAACTCATTACATTAAGACCCCCAGCACTATATGGTAAACATATTGTTTCCCAAGCAACTAGTGCTTTCTTTGACACTGTAGTTGTACCAGTCCACAAGAATGATTTGCATATTGCCTCAATCATCTTCATTACCTTCCTAGGCAGCAAGAAAATATGAGACCAATAAGATTGCACTCCAAATAATACAGACTTTATCAGTTGAAGTCTACTTGCATATGATAGTAGTCTTGATGTCCAACAGTTTATTTTCTGAGTTACCTTCTCCACTAGTGGCCAACATTGTGTAATAGATAGATTTTTGGAATCCAAAGGTACATCAAGATATTTGAAAGTAAGGGTACCTTCAGGAAATCCCAACTCTTGCATAATTTCCTCCTTGAGCCAATTGGGAACCCCAGCTTTGTAGACTGCACTCTTATCTGCATTTGCCTGAAGACCTCATGTTGCAGCAAACTTCTGGAGAGTCTGTTTTAATAGTCTAACAGACTGAATATCAGTTTTACAAAACAATAGCAGGCCATCAGCAAAGCAAATATGAACCACCCCAAACTTCTTGCATCTAGGATGAAACTTGAAGTCATTCCTTTTCATCTTCTGCATAAATTCCCTGTGCAAATATTCCATAGCTATGACAAAGAGGTATGGGGACATTGGGTCCCCTTGCCTTATGACTCTTTTTCCTTTAAATGGTGTTATGAGACCCACCATTTAAACTTAAGGAATATGTAACAGATGATAGGCATTCCATTATCCAGCTTGTGAATTTGTAAGGAAATCCCATGTCCAGCAGTAGTCTTTCTATAAAACACCACTCTACTGTGTCATAGGCCTTCCTCAGGTCAACTTTTAGCACACATCTTAGGGAACTTCCTTTCTTATTATACCCTTTGAATAGCTCATGGGTAAATATGATGTTATCTATTATGCTCCCACCTTCAATGAAAGCTGATTGTGAACCTCCTATCAAATCACCAATGACTGTTTTGATCCTTGTTGTGAGGACTTTTGTGATTATTTTATATAGAGTTGTGCAGCATGCTATGGGCCTATAATCCGTTTCTTGACTAGGATTTTGCACTTTTGGTATCAATGTTACAGCTGTACTACTCACTCCTTTGTGCAGTTTGCCAGTCTCAAAAAATTCCTTCACAGCCTCAAATATGTCATCACCAACTACTTTCCAATGCCTTGTGAAAAACTCAATTGGGAACCCATCTACTCCCGGTGCCCTATCATGGGGAATATCTTTGATTGCCTGATGAACTTCCTCCCTTGTGACTGGTCTGATTAGTGATTGTTTCTGCTGCATGCTAAGACAAGGTCCCATTTGAATGATTTCAGTATTTGGACATTGACATATGGAGTTACTTTCCCCCATAATCTTGCTAAAAGACTTTATAAACTCTTCCTCCACTAGTTTAGAATCAAATAATCTATCCCCTAGATCAGTGTAGATAGAGTTGATAGTATTCATGTTTGTCCTCATATTCAGTTGTGCATGGAAATACTTGGAATTTGTATCTCCATAAGAGATCTACTGTGCCCTGGATTTCTGATGAAGAATCTGTTCCTCTATGTTGTTCCATTTCTCAACTTCTATTAAAGTCACCTTTTGTTGATCTATCAGCTCCTGATCCATATTGTTGCTTCTCAGTTCAATCTGAATGGCTTCAAGTTTCTGCCTAGCTTTATTGAGATGAATTCTATAGGATTCCATATAAGTGTTCAACTTCTTCAATTCCCATTTCAAATCTTTGAGTTTATTCCATACCCTATGCATATTACCACCATTTCCACCATTCACCTCTTGTTTCCAAACCCTTTCCACTATACCAGCAAAGTCTGCATGCTCCATCACAGAATTGTACTGTTTAAAAGGTTTAGTGTGCAAGTTCCTTCTCTGATCCACAACTTTGCATTGTATTAGAATAGGGGAATGATCTGATACCTCAGGATTTAGAAAAACAGCTTCAATGTGGCTATAATTCTGCATCCATTCCACATTTCCAAGTGCCCAGTCTATCCTGCTATATAATCTTCTTCCAGGTTGTTGTTTGTTGCACCAAGAATAGTACCATCCCAAGCTATTCAAATGAGTAAGTTGAAGTGATTTTATTGCTTCCTGTAAACCTTTAATCTCACTCTGAGTGACTGGTGATCCAATTCTGTTATATGTGTGAAGGACATTATTGAAATCCCCACTAAGCAGCCAGCTCTCCAGAATAGATGCTCCTATATGCACCAGCCTATCCCATAATTGCTGTCTCTTATTTGCCTCATTGCTTGCATATACCACTGTAATTAGAGTCTTGAACGTGGTACCTCTGTCCTGAATTTCACAGTGAATAAATTGTTCATCAGTCATCTATATTTTCACCTCAATGTTTGGTTTCCACATTATCCAAATTCTCCCATTGGAATGTTCATTATAATTGCAGCAGTTTCTCCAATCATAGCAGACTTTATTTAGTATCCTTCTAGCCTTCCATTCCTTTACTCTAGTTTCTAAATAACCCATAAAATCCACTTTTTTTTCCTCAGAAAGTTTTTTAACTCTTTCTGCTTTTGGGCCTTATTCAGGCCCCTAATGTTCCAGGTGCATAGATTCATTTGGGGATGAAGCTGGATGGGCCAGCGTCCCCAGGATTATCTTCCATCTGTAATATAGAGAATTTGTTGTTTGAGTTCAGGATACCAGCTACATTTTGTTGTACACTTTTACCTTTCAGTTTCCTATTGTCCACAGGTTTATCAATGTCATTTTCATCTGTTTTTTTTGTATCCCCTGCCTTCTTTTCCAGTTGAGCTGCCTCATCCTTACTCTTTGCTTTTGGAATCCATTTCATGGTTCCCCTGTGCAGCTGTTTCTTCTTTTATGTTTCTTTTGGTTGATATCTGTTACCCTTGGTTTATCTTGCACTTCCTTATGCCAACACTCATCAGAATTGTGCCCAAATCTAATGCAATTACCACAATATTTTGGTTTCCATTCATAGTCTATTTGTTGGACTATGATCCCCCTCTTTGTTTGAAGCTCAAACCTGTCTGGTAATGACTTAGATATATCAGTCTCAACCATCACTCTAGCATAGGACACCTTTCCTAATTCTGCTGTAAACTTATCAGAATACAAAGGTTTTCCAACCACACTAGCTAACTTTCTTAAAGCTTCAGTAGACCAAAAACCCAAAGGTAAGCCTGGGAATGTGATCCACAAGGGAATCACACTTATGCTCCCCGGATCAAAATTGAAGTCCATTCTCTATTGTTGCAACACAAGTAGCTTATTGTGAAATGTGTAAGGACCTGCTTGTAATACAAGGTCCCTATCCTCAGCATTCTCGAATCTGAAAATATAGTACCCATACTCATGGTAAATTATTTGAGGCTTTTCAACAAAATTCCACATGTTAGTGACATAATTTTCCATTGTTTTCTCGTACGGATCCTCCCCCAGCACAAACCCAATCAGAGCATTGCTCCAATAAGCCTCCAGTTCCTTTGTATACTCATCATCAATTTGCAGTGCAAAGGTTCCATCTCTTATAGCAGGTAGTGTGTTACTTTTTTGAGAACTCCTATTCTTCTGCATGGAAGCCTTTTTCCTTTCTTCTCCCCCTGGATCTGCTACATCTTGCTAGATCTGAGCTGAATTTGCTTGTGCTGAGAATTGCAGTCGCCTTGCTCCATAGTTTCCTTCACTTGTGTTTGCTCTTCGCATTCTTCAATTTCTTCCCTAATTGGCTGAAATTTCTTCGGTAAAAACTTCCAAAAGTTACCGGAATTAGCCTCTGTTGAATTCCCGTGCCCGGCGTCACTATCGTACCATTTATTCCTTCGTCTTCAGCCGGGTTATGAAACACTGTGGGTGTAGAGCCCATACCTGTTAACCAGTGAGTAGACTGGTTGAGCACTGTTGTTTCCTTCTTACTATCATCTTCCTTATCCTCCATTATCGATTGCTGCTTCCTGTGTCTAGCCATGGCAGAAGCGCAGGTTAGCTAGCCTTGCTAACATGCGCCTGCAGAGCTCTTACTTTCTTTTTTCATAGTTGGGTTTAGTTTACTTATTGAGTTATTGTTTTATACTCGAGCAACCCAATTGAGTTGGACCTTTATTAAGTTAAATCTCCTGTCCAATAATCGTTAGCAGGTTCAATAATTATCAGAAATTAGTCAAAACACCATTGACTTGTCGAATTATTGGGAGTATATACTATATGGCAGTTGGTCTATGATTAGTGGTTAAATACTAGTGTCATAAATTTAGAATTTTTCTACCAAATAAATATTCTAATGTTATTTTATTTAATATTATTATTAATTGACAATTTTAAGAAGTCTGAAAGATTATCAGTTTTTAGACGCTTTAAAGATTACGATTATATGTGGCTTAATAAAAAAAAGGATAAGCGGTAGAAGAATGGCTACAGACTCACACCTTCTGATTAAAAGGGTAGTCCGGTGCAATAAGTTTTCGCTATGTCCGGAGTTCGAGAAGGGCCGGACCACAAGAATCTATTACATTTCTGTAAGAAATTATTTCAAAGGCTTGAACCCATAATCTCCTAGTCACATGCCAACAACTTTATTAGTTATGCCAAGACAAAGTTACACCTTCTGATTTTTTCCTAAAATAACACTCCTTATCCAAAAAGAGAAAAGTAGAAGGGGTATCATAAATTCATACATTCATTTCTCTTACATAAAAGTGGTTTATTTATAAAAGAGTTGATATCCTAAAAACTCCTTAAACTATCATATTTTTATCACTTTTCTACCTAAATTATTGGGTATCTTTAAAATTCCCATGAACTATATTGCCCTTCATCTTAAAACCCTCTCGTTGCTGACCTGGCACAACGTGTGTAAATAATTGCTTGGGATCTCGTGACAACTGAAAAAGCCATCAAATTAGCCCACCTAACAGTAAATAATGGCTAATTAGCCTAACCCTTTTTTAAATTTATTTTTTTTATAAATATTCTTCTTATTTCATGTATATCCACCTTTCTTCCTCATTTTTTCAACATTCTTCCTTATCATTTCAACAATATGTGTTAGACATTAAAGAAGACTAACACAAGAAAAAGAATAAATCATTCTGAGGAAACAAGAAAGGGACAAGAGTGGGTTGCTATAGTGGTAAGCACCCTCCACTTCCAACAAAGAGGTTGTGAGTTCGGGTCACCCCAAGAGCAAGGTGGAGAGTTTTTGGAGGGAGGAATGTCGAGGGTCTAGCAGAAATAGCCTCTCTACCCTAGGATAGGTGTAAGGTCTGCGTACACACTACCTCTTCAGATCCCACTAGTGGGATTATACTGGGTTGTTGTTGTTATTTTTCCTTATTATTTCACCTTTCTTCTTCAGTTCTGCATATGAGTTTCTTCTGGAAAATTTCTTCCTTTCTTGTTTCCTCAGAATTGATTTATTCTATTTTTTGTTTTAGTCTTCTTTCATGTAGCACATACTGTTGAAAGAATATCATTTTTAAACCTTCTTATTAAACTAAACACATTGTAGAGAATTAAGTTGAATCTCTTGAACTTTCTTTATATAATCTGGAATTAGAGAATGTAATTGCTGGCCAACTATTTTTTTATTTTTTGTCACGATCCAATTTCTCCTATAAGTTGTGATGGTGCCCAACATCGCCGTTAGGCAAGCCGACGGTGAACTAGCCATGTGATTGTTCCTTTTTAGCAATTTCGAAATAGTTGAATTTTATTTATTAAGTAAGTAAGAGGTGAAAATTTAATAAAATAAAACATAACAAAATATAAGAGCAAGTGTGATGAAGTAAATACTCAAAATCCATCAAATGTCTACTAGCATATTTGTCAAGACCTGGTGTTACAAGTGCATAAGTTACTAGCAGAATATACAAAACTCTAAACTACTCTCTGAAATAGAGCAGACACAAATAAATACAAAAGAAAGACTCCGGGTGCTGCATAACGACCTCGGAAAGCAGCTCACCACTAAGTCTCAGGGAACCAGGGGTATGCGTTGGGACGACTGCCAGATGCACCTACATAAGATTCTGCACGATTAGTACAGAAGTGTAGCGTGAGTACATAAATAACATGCACCCAGTGTCAAGCCTAACCTTGAAGAAGTAGTGACGAGAGGTAGACATCGACACTTACTATGGGCCAACAAATAAAATACAGAAATACTAAATAAGTATGGATTATGTAAATAAAAATAATAACTCAATAACAAGCAGTGAATAGATAATTCTTCTAACTAATAGTAAATTCCAGATCAATTTCTATCATTAAATAATTATAACCTCTCAAGCTATAAAAAAATATCAAGTATTCTTAGGCTCCGAGTATTATCCCACACGATTAATGCCGAGGTTGTACGATCCGATCCCAAAATATATTGTGTGCACTACCTAGGGTCGAGCGACACAAACCATAGATGTATCTATTACACTACCGAGGTGAATATCCGCTCCCATGAGAATAGAGAAGTTTACCTCGCTCGCGGAATTACTTGCGACGAGAGAGGACATGGATTTCTCAGAGTTTTTAAATATTCTTCAATTCTTTCCTGAAAATAAGAAATTTAACTTGGATGTTTCAAATTTAAAATCTCTATTCTCAGCTCGATTGAAGAAAATTAATATACATAACAAACATAATAGTACAATTAAAGTATGATGTAAACCTAAGACTACCCAGACATCTCATAGCTAAGCACGAGATCTCGTCACCTAGTGTGTATGTATTTCCCCAAATAAGTAATTCACAATCAAAATATACCTAAGGGGGTGAGTTCCCTCTTACAAGGTTAGGCAACAGACTTACCTTGTTCTCAAGCTCACTCTCGGTCCACAAATATGCTCTAAATCCTCAACTTGGTGCCAAATAACCCGAAATTGGCCAAATATTATATGAATAAGTCAATATATACTCAAAAGTTTATAGTTTACCTATTGGAGTAATTACCCAACCCAAATTGGAAGATTCTTAAAATTTACCCCAGGGCTTAGGTGCCCGAATTCCCATTTTTTTTTTGAAGATAATCATTACCCATAACCTCATGAACTCAAATATATAATTTTTACCTAATTCCATTATCATTTTCATGGTTAAATCTCATTTTATCAAAATCTAGGTTTTTCAACTAAGGTCATAATTTTCATAAATTTTTATGTTAAAATCTACCTATAATCTATGTATTAAACTCATCTCATATAGAAATTACTTACCTCAAAGTTCTAGGTGAAAACCTTTCTCCAAAATTTCTCTAGAGATGAAAAAATAAGCTAAAATAGCCTAAGTCCTGCTTCTAAAGTGTTTCTACCTATTGGTCCTTATATGCGATCGCGGCTAAGTTCTTGCAATCGCAAAACCTAAACCGAAGAGACCAGGAATAAAGCTCTACGAGAACACGAGAATACACATGAGAATGTGGTGCACTGGGCCGCCTATTTCTCTTGAACGTGGGGCCCAACATGCGAAAATGTAAGGCAACTGGGTTGCCCAAGCCTAGGCTATTACGCGAAGGCGTCCTACCAAATGCGCACGCAAAGGCCAAAGGGTCCAGACATCTGCGAACGGGGCCCTGTATCCGCGAACTCGAAGGGAAAAAGCCCCAGTTCCCAAATCCTTCATCATGAACGCATTGGTCCATCCGCATTCGTGAAGAAGTAAACCAGAACAGAATATTCTTATGTTTTCAACTTAACTCCAGGCTGTCCGGAACACACCCGAGCCATTTGGGATCCCGTCCAAATGCACCGAAAAATCCATAAACATGTTACAGACCTGATCAAAATGCGTAAACAACATCGACACTAAGAATTCAAACCCAAAACCAAATTGAATTAAATTATGAATTTCAAGTTTTCAACTTGCTCCGAACGTAGTGAATCCTACTTGGACTACTCGGAATGGCACCAAATTTTGCGTTCCAATCTTAAATCATCATACGGAACTATTCTCAGGCTCAGAATTCTAAATGGATCTTGATAACACCAAAAGCTACTTCAAATCAAATTTAAAGTATTTTAAAACCTTCAATGTGCCAACTTTCACTATTAAGTGTTGAAACACTCCCGGATTATCCAAAACCCAATCCGAGCATATGTCCAAGTCCAAAATCATCATACAAATCTATCGAGACTGTCAAATTTCGGTTCCGAGATTGTTAACTAACAATGTTGACTGAAGTCAAACTTTGCCTTTTTATCCAATATTAAGGAACTAATTATTCTGATTTCAACACGAACCTTTCCAAAACCAAACTAACCATTCCCGAAAGTCATAAATAGTAATAAAACATATAGGAAGTCTTATTTAGGTGGATAAGGATCTAGAAAGCAAAATGACTGGTCGGGTCATTATATTCTTCACCTCTTAAAAAATATTCGTCCTCGAACAGTTCTAGAATCATATATGGAGTGTCGAATATGTGTGGATATCTGCTCCGCATGTGTTCCTTGGACTCCCAAGTCGTCTCCTCGACTGTTTGACCCCTATACTAAACTTTTACTGCTGAAATCTTCTTGGAACTTAACTGGCAAATCTGGCTGTCAACAATGGCAACTGACTCCTCCTCATAACCCACGATCTCATCAAACTGAACCGTGTTGTAGTCTAACTCATGCGACCTGTCGGTATAATACTTCTGGAGCATAGACACGTGGAAGATCCGATGAAATCCCGATAGACTAGGAAGCAAATCAAGCTCATAAGTGACCTCTCTAACTCGTCTCAACACCTAAATAGACTTATAAACCTTGGGCTCAACTTTCCCTTCTTTTCGAACCTCATGATTTCCTTCATCGGCAAGACTTTCAAGAAAACCTTCTCGCCCACCATAAATGATAAATCATGAGACTTCTGATCTACGTAACTCTTCTGTTTGCACTGTGTTGTGTGAAGTCACTCCTGAATAACTTAGTCTTGCCGGGATCAAACCAATTAATGGGTGAACGACATCGCCGACCATATATAGACTCAAATGGATCCATCTCGATACTGGATTGATTATTGTTGTTGTAAGTGAACTCGGCCAAAGGAAAGAATAAATTCCAATACCCGCCAAAGCCAATCATACATCCTTTGAGCATATCCTCTAAGATCTAAACCGTCTGCTCTGACTGCCGGCCGGTCCGCGGATGAAAGGCTATGCTAAGCTCTACCTAGCTCCCCAACTCACTCCGCACTGCCCTCTACAAATGCAAAGTAAACTGAGGGCCTCTATCTGAAATGATGGAAATAGGTACACCGTGCAACCAAACAATCTCCTGAATATAAATTTAGGCCAACCTCTATGAAGAATACGTTGGTCACCACCGAAATGAAGCGTGTCAACTTGGTCAACCTATCGACTGTTGATACCTAATTGTTCCCTATAATATTTTAAAAATATATGTATGCCTTCAAAACTATTCATTAGCATCAATTGACATTTTTTCATAATTTCTACATGGAATTTTAATTATTTTATCCTAGCATTTTTTTTATTTATATAAACAATCACTAATAACATTATAAATAGTTTTATAATAATTTTGTGGCTTAATTTTATGATTTTCACTTGTACTGAGTTTTAATTATTTCACAAATAGTCACATTTGTATTTTGTAGTTATAATTGCAATTACTTTTCAATTATAGCCCATGCATGTATTATTATGTTATTTTACCAAGAAATACCCTTTATACTTTTAAAATATTAAGTAATTATTTTATAATCTACGCATGAAAGTCATTTTTTGTAATTTATTAACTATTTTTTAAAAATTGTGTTATCTATTAAATGGGCAATTAACAAATGTTCCCTTGTTATTTTTGAACTTAGCCTAAACTAAACAACCCAAATCCCTAACACACTAAGACTAGGCCTAAACCAATTACCGCTCGCTCAATTAAATTTTACCCAGTTTCCAAGCCCTCTAATTCCCGGTGATTGATCATTGAGATCAACAGCCGCCATAAATTCTTACCAATTTTAACCAAACGACCCCCTCTAAACCTAATTCATTCTCACCAAACGGGCACCCTAAAATCCCTCATCCTCTCCGTCTCCCTGAGACCTAAACCTAACCCTAGTCGCCGCCACCCAAAACTAATCATATTCTCTCTGATTCTCACTCGACCCATGGATTTCCATGGTCGTTTGAGGATCCTACTGATCTCTACATCTCCTGGTTGCTCATTCTTATGATTTCCTGGAAAAATCTCGAAGCGATCTAACCAAATCTGGTTCAAGACTCTCTGAGAGTCCGTCTATGGTATTGAGTGTTACTATTCTGATGCTTTTACGGTTCACATCTCTTGTTTGAAATTGGATTCTCTTTACCATTTTATTCTTTCTTCAAAACCCTCAGTTCAAACATGAATCCATCCAAATCTTTGTATAGCTGGAAAGTTTCTGAGTTCGTCATTGATTTTTCTTTAAAGAGTTTCTTGTTTCTTCACATTAGTCGATTTCTGCATTATGTTATGTTTGGTTTCATTTCTTTACTATCTGATGTTCGATCTGCATATTTCAAGTGTTTTCAATTTTCCATGGTTGTTCTTTAAGGTTCTTTTACTTTTCTACTGTTAACCGATTTTTAGCACTACACTATTTTAGGTTTTTGATTTCTCTGATTTCTGATGTTCGAATCTCTGTATGTTTGAAGTTCTTTCTGTTTCCATGGTTATTTCTTTAAAGTTCTCCTAATCTTCATGCCACTAATCAAACCTAAGTATCTTTATTTTCTAGAGTTTCCATTTCTGTTTTGGCAAAAGGTGTTCTGAAGTTTTTATGTTTCGTTTGATCTTTCTCGCATGGTTAGGTTTCTGGTCCAATTGTTTGACTATTTAGTGTATGATTTTAACCTCTTACTGTTACGGTTTGAATAGTTAAATGATTATCCTAATTATTTAGGGTTTTATTTGTTTACTAAACTAATTTACTGGTCTATGATTATTTTCCTTAATCTTGAGTTTTTTAATTGACATCTTTTGTCTATCTATGAGATGATTGACCCTTTTATTGGTCTCTGATTACCTATGTTCCCTTATTTGTTAAACTGGTTACTTGATTTAAGGGTTTTAACATTAATTGGCCGTTAAAACTACTTCTTACCTTATTTGAAATTCAAGTAGAGTTATTTATAGTATAATTCCCTAATTTCCTATATATATATATATATAAGTTGAATAATGTAGGTAAATAGGTCAAGGCAAATTGATATTGCAAAAATAAGATAAGGAAGCGTGTGTGCATGTGTGTGTGTGTGCGCGCGCTCTCATTCTACCTTAGACACGAACAATAGTTCACACACACACAAAA
This sequence comes from Nicotiana benthamiana, assembly GCA_034376525.1. Lineage (NCBI taxonomy): Eukaryota > Viridiplantae > Streptophyta > Magnoliopsida > Solanales > Solanaceae > Nicotiana > Nicotiana benthamiana. The sequence goes on along the minus strand of CM067336.1, from coordinate 32,405,198 downwards.
ACCTTCCTCTTATCTCTCTACTACTTGTGATCATTGTTGGACTAGCGGGCCTAAAGCCAAGGATAGTCTGTTGAATCCTGCTTACTTTACCTTCTGTTTCTACTTCCTTAACTGGTATGTCTCTACCATTGTCATTCAATTAAAATGTGTGTTTATCAGCTTGCTACTTCTGTTTTAATTTGTGTTTATCAGCATACTTACTTCTATTCAATCCATGTATGGGTTAGCATGACTACTTCTGTCCAATCTATATGGCTACTTCTGCTCAAAAGTATGTAGTCAATAACATGTCTAACTATGTAGTCAATAACATGTCTAACTATGTGTTTCCTAGAATGTCTATTAATGTTCAATCTATGTTTTTATGTCAACTCCTGTCCAATACATGTGTTTACTTTAATAGAATGTTGACTTCTTCTTTTAATTAGAGCTATGTGTTCTGATTTTAGCAAGTTTGCATGTTTACTTATGTCTAATAATTAGATCTATGTCTTGTCTACTCCTCTACTAAGCATGTTCTCCCTATCTGGAATACCTTGCTCCCCAATCCCTACTATCCCTTATATGTGGCTGTTTGGTCCTCAACATGCCTTACTTCTGTGTTTAGTCACTTAGTGACATCCAATAAACTAAGTTATTTGTTTCTAAATGTTGCTTGCTGAAACCTTTGCCTAAGTTCCAAGAGTGACCTTGTTTGCCCCTTATTTCCTGAAGAGTCTAAACTGTTTTCTCAAAACTACTCTTGTAAAGAACTATCCATTTCAATTCCTAGAACACTTAGGTTCCTACCCCTCTAGTGTGACCATTGCTTTGGAGTCAATCAGGCTCCTCACTTTGACACACTGGGGCTAGATACTCCACACTGCACAAGCTAATGATTTTTAAGAGGACCTTCGTATGAGCACTACCCTGGGTCCGTGAGGCCCTTGGGAACTTTAACACATCAGGGTACCCCTCTTGCACTATGAGATGTGGCATTTGAGACTGTTTGAAGTCCTGGTTCCCCAGGTTTTGCTTTGGGCCTATCTAGGCTCCCTATAGAATACTATTATCATTCCTGCAATTCATTACACTTGGTTTGTAATGTTAATTGCTTTGTAAACATATATTGGGGAAATTAGTAAAATTAGGAGAGATTATTATACATATTTTGTTGGGAATGGGTATATGTCATGCTTATAGGAGTTAAAATTAGTGTTTACATCCTAGAAGCCATGTCTACAGGGCATTGCGATGTTCATCACTTGTGTGCATTCTATATATCATGACTATAGGGTTCAAATCCACTTCTTCAATCATAAATCATGTCGTTGTCTTGTTTGACTATTTGCATGCATTCTAGATACCATGCCTATAGGTTAAAATCAAATCTTGCACTTTTAGATATCATGCCTATAGGTTAAAAAAAATCAGTCTTGCACGTTTAGATATCATGCCTATAAGTTTAAAATTAATTTCTGCATTTAGGAGTCATGCTAAATAGGTTCAACATATTTAGCACTTAGAAAACATGTTTATAGAGTCAAAAAACCAATCTTACATTCTGGACACTATGTTAGTGAGTTTAAAATCAATTTTTGCAGGCCAATCAGGTTTTAGAATTGTTGCATTGTCTAAAATCATTTCTCGCGTCTATACAACATGCCTATACGATCTAATGAACCAAACTGCTTGTTTAAAATAGTTTTACAGGTTATTGCACTTCTGATTGACGACTAGATATCATGCTCATAGGATATTATTGATACACGCCTAGGCAAATCTGTAGGGCGATTAAAATCCTGCAAACTATCCAATTGTGCTTTTGTAAATTATCCAGATTCTGCAAGACCCCCTAAAAATTAGTAGACAAACTGATTAGGCCTTTATTTCTTCAATTAACATAAAGCTTTGCATATGTTTTGATTTGTGTTTGTCACGCCTCCCTTTTTCTCTTATACATGGTTACCCCGAAAGATGACACGTGTATAGGAGTTTTTCCAATTAAAGTGACATTATTCGAGATGGGATTAATTTTTTATTTCAAGAGTCGGCTCTTGGGATAGGTTTGGTTTTTGGTGTCCCAAGTCACCGATTTATTTAAAATCCCAAATCGAGGAAATTTCTACTGCCCAATTGGAGTCTGCGAACCAGAAATTCTTGAGTAAGTAATTCTGTTGACCCGAGGGAAGGTGTTAGGTACCCTCAGATCCCATGGTTCTAGCAAGGTCGCTTAAACTCATTATAAGTGGCTAAAATATGCTTTGCTATACCTGTTAACATGCAATTTTAGATTATTAACCGCTTTTAAACCCTTTTAGGAAAATTTGCAATGTTGTTAAAACGCGTCGCGAATTGCGTCACGTAATGCACCCACAATTCTGGACATATTTTAATGCCATTGAGAATAGCATTTGGTCACATTAATGTGCACCCAAATTTAGGAAGGTATTTTTTTATTAACACGCGCCTATCGCAACTACGTCTTCAAAATTCGTGGGAAGGTCGTGAAATTCACTTTATGACACTTCATATTTTTCTATGTGTTTTATTTAATTGGGGAGATATCGTATGGTGTTTGATTGAATTAACGTGGCTCCCCTTATTTTAAAACATTCTAATGTAGACTAAATTCTCTATTACAGCTAGTGTTTAAGTGCATTAATCAATTTAAGTATAAATTGTGTATTTGGGAAAATAATACGTGCCTTTTAGCCTCATTCATGGCTAATCGCACACATTGGACTCAAGTTTGGGCTGGCCCAGAACACACATTGTGTTTGGCCACTGCCGGGCCTCTCAACTGGGCCTAGAGTTCATTTTGGATGGGGAAGTCCATACGACCAAGTTTCGATAATGCTTTTCTTTCTCAGTTCAAATCTATACAAGATTAATTATCTATACATCTAGAAATAGTATGCTAATGATCAGTTTATATCCATTTTTAGTATTAGATTTGGACTAACTTATTCATATACTCGTCAGTCGGAGTATATGAGTCCAGTTTTCGAAATGCAACTGTGACTCTGATTACCACTTATAGATCTGATACAAAAAATTACTAATATATTGAAATTTGAGTGAACTACACCATACACAATGACTAGATTTTAATAATTTTCTAAGCTAATACTTTCTGAATTCTTTATTTCTAAACCAAACATGAAATAACCACCTAGAACAGCCATATATTAACTACCGGCACTATTGATTGTTCATACTTAAAAATAATTCGAGTGTTTAGTTATTACAAATAAATCAGTCTCTAATGTCCAATTATTACAAAAATGAATCAGTCTAACGTTTGATTACAACATGATGAATATCCTACCTCTACAGCTATATTCAAACTGAATAAAGGGGAAAATAGGGGAAGGGTTTTGAATAATCTAATACATTCAAATCTTCACACTTAGGAATACTTTATACTTGAGCTTCAATATATATCAAATGAACATTGGAAGTTACCTGTAATTCAGAAAAAACAAGCCTATGAGTAAAGGTAATGAGGCAGCTAAGCAATCAGCAGTCAAACACACAATTTATCCAGGACTTAAGCACAATTTTAAGAGAATTAAGTCTTCAGAAAAATGGTTCCAATAGCATTAATGGTATAATTTGCAGATATAGGAGAAAACTAGTATGTATTTTTGCTCTAGGACTCAAAGAGAAGATTTCAGATCCTTTTAAAATGTGCTCAGGTGTTTTCTTTTATAATGGAGTCTTAGGGCATCAGCTTTTCTCTTGTTTTTTCTTTTAGTCCTTGCTTTAGATTTGTACTTTGCCTAAATGGTCCTTCATTTCCTGACTTGTGCCTCAAGTTTGAGGCAGGAATTGTGTTTTAGTCCCTTGCTAGAAGGTTCTAAGGGATTACTGTATGATTTTCAAAGTTCAAGTACCCCTTATACCCCTATTTCCTTTCCTAAATTAACCAACTGAAGTTTTAATCTCAGCTATTCCTTGACCCTAGTTTAGTTACAATTGACCCTGGTCAATCAAGTTTGGGTCACATTTAATCTTGGAATAACAGGCTTAACAAGGTTTAAAATCAGCCAAAACTACTAAGTATTAAAAACAAATGCCTTAATGTAGACTTTCAGCACACAAACTTTATTTCGGATTATCAAAACAAAAGATTAAAATAACCAGAAGAAGGCATATATCTATCAGCACTTAACTTTTCAGAAATATCTCAATCAAAGTACTCAGAAATGCTTGAAAATAAGAAGCACATAGCAGGGAGTGGTCACTTAGTTCGTGAATCAAATTAGAAAGCAAGTAAAGGCTACCACTTAACAATTAAAGATCCAACCCAACAAATCACCTTAAACCAATATCAATACTGAAAAATCAAAATTATTATGGCAATCAAATACTTAGGGGCAAAGCATAAATCATATAAATAAACAAATGAAGAATCAGAAGATGGATGTCGATCAAACCATACAAATAACAGTACTGAAGAATTAACCAAACTTTCAAGATCAAGGAGCTGATACTAACAGGATATGCAATTATTCAAGAGACGAAGAGATTTTTGAACTAGTAAAACCCAAGGAATATAACTACTGAACTCATTTCATATGAGTTTGTGGACGAGCAAACAATTATTCAGAAGAAATCAAAACAATGGGAGTTAAAATTAATAGGCATATAACTACTGAACCCATTTCATATGAAAACAAACAATTATTAAAGGAAATCAAACATCTAAAAGCTAAAGAAATGAAGCAGCTATACAGAATACTTAGCTTTTCCTTATGCATGTCTGATTTGGACCATTTCATTGGCTCTTGACTTCTTCCACAGGGGTTTTAAACCTCCTAGGATGATGTATAACCGGTTTGAGAGTTCAAGGAAGGGCTTTCATGGTTCTGAGACCTCAGTGAAGTCTCAGATATGGATTCATTCAGTGATTGAGGTTGTTTAGGAATCGTGAGTGGTATGGTTGGGGAAGGGAGAGGCCAGGGATTGCCTAGGAGGATTTTGACCAAACTCCGATGGTTTTGAGTTTTAGGGTTAGGCTTTGAATTTATATTTGAAGAGTTTCAGGTATATTCGAAAGAGGTGACACACATTGTTGGAAAGAGGATACTGAGTTGTTTTAGGGGTGTAAATTTGGAGGGGTTTGAGTTGGGGTCGCCAGAGATGGGGTTCCGACGACCTTTCTGTGAATATTCGAGCCGATGGGGAGGGGGGGGGGGGGGTGTTTGAAAGGAATGGGATGCAGGACATGGAAGGGGAGGTTCTAATGGACCTAGGGTGTAAAGCTGGGGAAAATTGGAATAAGGTCGCCAGAGACGGTGGTTACGACGACCTTATTTTGAATATTCGAGACAGATGGGACTTGTTCGACGGGAACTGACCACAGGATGGGATAAGGGAGGTTGTGACGGTTTTGGTTGTGTTAATCTGGGGAGGTTTGGCTGTCGACCGCCACCATAAGGTGATTTTTGGCGGTGGCGTTAGGGTGGTAGGCTGGTGGTCAAGGGGTGGTCATGGGGTGGTCAATGGAGGTGTTACAACTGGGGAAGATGGTACGAGGAAGGGGAGGGTTTGGTCTCTAATTTTATTAGAGATGTTTGGACATATGTATACAAATATTGGGGGGGGGGGGTGGGGCTTTCGTGACTTCTGGATGAGCACATGATCAACGGCTATGATGAGCCCTTCTGAAACGGTGTCGTTTGGGTGTGGATTGGATCAGAGAAGTGTTGGGCTGGGTTGTGTGTGTTTAAAGGAGAAGCATATTTGGGACACTTAGGTCTGGCATTGGATCAGAGAAGTGTTGGGCTGGGTTATTTTAATTTATAACAAAAATAAACCTACATAAAAATTAAATCCTAAACAATTTTAATCATGTATCCATAAACACGAACTGGCACACGAAAAAAGAAAAAATCCTAAAAAATACGAAATATTTAAAGAAAAATCCTAAATTTTGAGAGTCCTATAGGAGCTTGTTTCAATCGGGTAAAAATCATATGCTCACAGCTGCCCCTCTTTGCGCGGGAACACGAAGAGTTTTCATACAGAGACAAGTGAGCAAATATGAGCGATTACCGTCCGATTGAGTACTCTGTGTGAAGCATTTTGAAAAATTTCTGACCGAACCTTGCTTCAAAGGTTGCCTACATATCTTTGGCAACAAAGGAATCAGGTCAGTGTAGTTCTGGAAATATTTGGTAGATGGGACTACCGGGGACTATGATTGGTTGTTGTTGCTGCTGTCTCTCCTTTTTAAGCTCCTTATTACACCAAAAGAAATTCAAAAACTAAGCTAGCTAAGCCTATCAACTACAAGTTACAAGATTCCTATCTATGAGTTTCTTGAAGCTTGATCTTGAGTCTTGGCTATCTTTTGCGGCAGACCCCGATCTGAATCTTGATGCTCGTTAGTTGCAACTGCTGACTCAGTCTTCAATTCTTGAAATAAAGCGGACATGCTGAGCTTGTGACTTCGATTATATTTTGAGCAGTCCGTGTCTTTGTCCGCCTCATCACTTTGAGTTCACTTCTTTTGTCTATTTTCTTTTCTCCCATTCTGAATTGACACTCATGCTTTCAATCATGCCGAATATTGTGCCTTAAGGTGACCCCTGCTCAAACAACAAAACAAGCAAACGAACGAAATTTTGTGCCCCAATTTTTCACTGGAAAGTTTCGTGAGTTATTTGCAAAACACATCTATGCTACTCTTGTAGAATGAACATCAGGATTGTGTATCCCTTGGAAAATCGCTAGGTTATGCTGGGAAGGAGAAAGGATTCCTGCTGGGGATAAGATGAGAATCCACGGGTTATGCCGGGATAGGATGAAAAGGTCTCTGTGGGGGATAGAAAGAAAATATTCGCGGGTTATGCCGGGGAATCCGTGGGTTATGCTAGGAAAAAATCCTAGGTTATGCTAGGGGAATCCACGGGTTATGCCGGGATGAAATAAAAAGTGCTAGGTTATGCTAGCGGAATCTACAGGTCATGGAGGGATTGAATGAGAAGTCCTAGGTTATGCTTGGGGGATCCACGGGTTATACCGAGATGAATGAGAAAATCCTAGGTTATGCTAGGGAGGGAATCCACGGATATGTCGGGATGAAAGGAGATCTTGCATTATGTCAGGGGAATCCACGGGTTATACCGGGATGAGAGAAAAATCCTAGGTTATGCTAGGGGGATCCGCAGGTTATGCCGGGATGTAAAGCGATCCTGAGTTATGTCAGGGGAATCCACGGGTTACGCCGGGATGAAAGAAAAATTTAGGTTATGCTAGGGGGATCTGCGGGTAATGCCGGGATGAGAGGATATCCTAAGTTATGCCAGGGGAATCCACGGGTTATGCCGGGATGAGAGGATATCCTGAGTTATGTCAGGGGAATCCACGAGTTATGCCGGGATGAGTGAGAAATCCTAGGTTATGCTAGGGAATCCGCGGGTTATGCCGGGATGAAAGAAAAATCCTAGGTTATGCTAGGGGGATCCGCGGGTTATGCCGGGATGAAAAGAGATCCTGAGTTATGTCAGGGGAATTCACGGGTTATGCCGGGATGAAAGAAAAATCCTAGGTTATGCTAGGGAATCCGCGGGTTATGCCGGGATGAAAGGAGATCCTGAGTTATGTCAGGAAAATCTGCAGGTTATGCCGGGATGAAAGGAGATCCTAAGTTATGTCAGGAGAAATCACGTGTTGTGCCGGGATGAAAAGAGATCCTGAGTTATGTCATGGGAATCCACGGGTTATGCCGGGATGAATGAAAAATCCTAGGTTATGCTAGGGAAATCCGTGGGTTATGCCGGGATTGGAAAGGAGATCCTGAGTTATGTCAGGGGAATCACGGGTTATGCCGGGATGAGTGAAAAATCCTAGGTTATGCTACGGAAATCCGTGGGTTATTACGGGATGTGAATGGAGATCTTGAGTTATGTCAGGGGAATCCGCGGGTTATGCCGGGATGAGTGAAAAATCCTAGGTTATGCTAGGGAAATCCTCGGGTTATGTCGGGATTGGAAGGTAGATCCTGAGTTATGTCAGAGGAATCCGCGGGTTATGCCGGGATAAAAGAAAATCCTAGGTTATGCTAGGGAATCCGCGGGTTATGCCGGGATGAAAGGAGATCCTGAGTTATGTCAGGGGAATCCACGGGTTATGCCGGGATGAGGGGAGATCCTGAGTTATGTTAGGGGAATCCACGAGTTATGTCAGGATGAGTGAGATATCCTACGTTATGCTAGGGAGATCCGCAGGTTATGTCGGGATCGGAAGGAGATGCTAGGTTATCCCAGGGGAATCCAGGGGTTATGCCGGGATGAGTGAAAAATCCTAGGTTATGCTAGGGAAATCCGAAGGTTATGTCGGGATTGGAAAGGAGATCCTGAGTTATGTCAGGGGAATCCGCGGGTTATGCCGAGATGAAAAGAGATCCTGAGTTATGTCAGGGGAATCCACGGGTTATACCGGGATGAATGAAAAATCCTAGGTTATGCTAGGGAATGTGCAAGGCAGTGGAGGACTTCTGAGATCCTTTTTACTGTGCTAGGTATAGAGGAGGAAAGGAATAACTCTTAGGTTATGCTAAAGGTAAGGGAGTGTTAATTCCTAGATAATGATGGGGAGTGGAAAGTGTAGGGAGGGAATCCTAAGGTTATGCTGGGGATATGGAGGGAAACTTCCTCAGTTTATGATGGAGGGGGTGGAAAGCAATCCCTAGGTAATGCCTAGGACACCCACAAGCTGCACAAAGGGGAACTAAGGATTGGGATCTCGTGCTATCATGCTAATTTACGAGTTTGCAAAAAATGAAAAGAAAACTCCCCTTTTGTCACTGACGCAGTACCCTCTTTTGTCCTTGTGCCTATCAATTGGTTGTTTTTGACCTATATTCCTTTTTGCTTTTCTAAGTTGCACTTGCATCTATGTTAGTTCAGAAACAAAACAAACTGTAAGTATGAACAATGATTGGTTTTGCGGCCTTGTGACGCTTGATTTTGACTTCCTTTGTATTCAAAAGCGAACCCTTGGCTTTCAATCCCTTGCTTTGTTAATTGGCCAGGGGGTCCTCATTTCGGATTGGTCTTTGTTTCCTGGTACTTGGGTTGTGAGCTTTGTCCCGCCTTTGATTTTGGGCTTTCTTTTGGGGCTTTTGATAAGAATCAACATCCGATTTGGCTTAAACCCCCCGATTTTGCTTCAACTTCATGCTTTTTGACTTTGAATTTCCTTTCTCTTATTTCTTTAATTTTGGGATATTAACTGTCATGATCAACCAGGATTGGTCAAGCGTACTTGACTATGTCCGCCATTCCCCTAATTCTTGCCAGGAGGAAACCGCGAAGCTGGCCCTGCTACCTTTCTTTAAGGAATGGTGAGGAAATTAAAGTGAAGTATGAATTTAGAGGGGTATGCACTTTGAAGGAAAAGAGGGAACTTATCTGGAAATACGAGCCGACTTTAAATGGCAACGGCATGCTTCTTGGACTGGATACCCGGCCCCAATCCATTTTTGCTTTCTGAATTCAACTTTTCCGAAAACCAAAGAAACTTACTCAGACCTGGGCAGCAATATTTCTTCTTTTCGGCCGACGGCACCCTTTGCGGGCTTTCGCCAATCGGGCTCTCTCATTTCTCTTCTCCCGTCGCCCGATAGCGCTCTTCGCGAGTTTTCGCTAAATGGACTCTCTCATTTTGTTTTTCTCTGTTCACCGTCGCCTTATGGTGCCCAGAGGTTTTCACTAATAAGACTCTCTCATTTTATTTCTCTCCCGAATTTGATTGGTGCCAAACCCCAACAAATGGCATTTTCCTCCCTGGGGATTTATAACTCTATAACCATCCAGACGGATCTGTAACCGGACCAACACATTCCTGCCCCAGTTTTGATTTTCTTGGGTAAATGGGGTTTTTATTTTGATGTGACTGAACCTCAGGGAGAGGCTGCCTACGTATCCTTTCGGAATCAATTCAGACGTAGTTCAGGAAATCTTTCCTAAACTAATTTTGTTTTGTATTCTCTCTTTTTTTCTGAATTTTCTTTTTTTTCTTTCTTTTTTTTTTGAATTTTCTTTTTTTTTCTTTTTGAATTTTCTTTTTCTCTTTCTTTTTGGGTGACAAAGAGGGTAGGGATAGCGGAGAATAAAGCCTTCGTCCTTTCAATCCACCCGGGTAATTGTTGCAGGGGATTTAAACATAATACCTCTTTACGGCATCAACGTTTACTGCTGCCTCGGGCTCATCTCCTTCAATGTTGCCCATGTAGAATGCTCCTCTAGGCAATATATTCCTGATGATGTATGGGCCTTTCCAATTTGGAGCGAATTTTCTTGTGGCTTCTTGATGATGGGGAAGTATCCGTCTCAAAACCAGCTGCCCGACTTTAAAATTCCTAGGGCGCACTTTCTTGTTGTAGGCACGGGCCATTCTTTGTTGGTACAACTGCCCGTGGCATACCGCGGCCATTCGTTTTTCATCAATTAATGCCAACTGCTCTAACCGGGTTTTGACCCATTCACTATCTTCTATTTCTGCTTCGACAATCACTCGGAGCGAAGGGATTTCTACCTCGGTAAGTATAACAACCTCAGTTCCATAAACCAGCAAATAGGGAGTTGCTCCTACTGCTGTACGTACTGTAGTACGATATCCCATCGATGCGAAAGGCAGCTTTTCATGCCATTGCCTCGAGCTTTGAATCATTTTCCTCAAGATTTTCTTGATATTCGTGTTGGCTGCTTCGATCGCACCATTAGCTCTGGGTCGGTAGAGAGTGGAATTTCTATGTGTTATCTTGAATTGTTCACATATCTCTCCCATCAGCCGACTGTTTAGATTAGCTGCATTGTTAGTAATGATAGTAGCAGGGATCCCGAAGCGGCAAATGATGCTGGAATGCACAAAATCCACTACTGCTTTCTTGGTAACAGACTTGAGGGTGATGGCCTCAACCCATTTTGTGAAATAATCAATAGCGACCAATATAAATCTGAGGCTTTTGGCTCGATCGGCCCAATGATGTCTATACCCCAGGCGGCAAAATGGCCAGGGTGCTGACATAGGATGCAACTCATTTGGTGGTGCATTAATCAGATCACCGTGCACCTGGCATTGATGACATTTTCGAACAAAGCTAAAACAGTGTTTCTCCATGGTTATCCAATAATAGCCAGCTCAGAGTATCTTCTTTGCCAGTACATAGCCATTCATATGTGGCCCACACACGCCCGTATGTACATCGTGCATGATTCTCTCAGCTTCTTCGGCGTCCACACATCTCAACAAATTAAGATCTGGAGTCCTTTTATACAAAGTGTCACCAGTTAAGAAGAAATTGCTCGCATGCCGTCGGATGGTCTTCTTTTGTTCTCCGGTGGCTTGCTCAGGGTACTCCTGTGTTTTTAGGAATCTCAAGATGTCGTAATACCAATGCTGTGGGCTAGGCTTTGCTTCGGTTGCATTGCAATACCCATGCCTTTCTTTGATTTGGATTTGTAAAGGGTCAACATAGGCATTCCCAGGGTATGGTAGCATAGAAGCCAAAGTTGCAAGTGCATCTGCTAACTCATTGTGGCAACGGGGAACGTACCTGAACTGTATGATCTGAAACGTTTGCTGAGGTCTTCGACATGCTGTCTATATGGAGGAGCTTAATGTCCCTTGTCTCCCATTCTCCTTGAGCTTGTCGGATGATTAGACCGCAATCCCCCATGATTAGCAACTCTTCGACATCTTGGTTTATAGCCATGTTCAGGCCTATACTGCAAGCCTCATATTCAACTGTATTATTGGTGCAAAAGAACCGAAATCTAGCTGTAGTTGGATAATGCTGGCCTGTAGGTGAGATTAAGATTGCCCTGATCCCTATGCCCTTTGCGTTTGCAGCTCCATCGAAGAACATTTTCCACATGGGAGTGTCCTCAGCTGCTATTTCCAATGAGTTCACTTCTTCGTTAGGGAAGTAAGTGTTTAAAGGCTGATACTTGTCATCAACAGGGTTTTGTGCCAGATGATCTGCCAATGCCTGAGCTTTCATCACCGTACGAGTCACATAAACAACATCAAACTTGGTAAGCAGGATCTGCCATTTAGCCCGTCGCCCTGTGGGCATCGGTTTTTGGAATATGTACCTTAGTGGATCCATCCTGGTTATGAGGTACGTGGTATGGGCTTGCAGATAATGCCTTAGTTTCTGAGCTACCCATGTCAAGGCGCAACACGTTCTTTCTAACAATGTGTACTTGGCCTCGTAGCCAGTAAATGTTTTGCTCAGATAATAAATGGCCTGTTCTTTCTTTCTCATGGCGTCATGCTGCCCGAGAATACAACCGAAAGAGCCTTCCAAGACCGTCAGGTAGAGAAATAGTGGCCTTCCTGGTTCTGGCGGAAGTATAACTGGTGGATTGGACAAGTATTGTTTGATTTTATCAAAAGTTTCCTGACACTCGCCCGTCCACTTTACTGCCGCATCTTTCTTCAGCAGCTTGAATATGGGCTCTCATGTTGAAGTCAATTGGGCGATGAACCAACTGATGTAATATAATCTTCCCAATAGGCTCATCACATCCTTCTTGGTCCTTTGCGGGGGCAGCTCCCGAATGGACTTGATCTTGGTTGGATCTAATTCAATGCCTCTTCGGCTGACGATGAACCCCAAAAGTTTGCCCGACGGAACTCCAAATGCGCATTTTGCTGGATTCAACTTCAAATTATATTTGCGGAGTCTTTCGAAGAATTTCCTCAAATCCTTTACATGATCGCCTTGAGTTTTAGATTTGATAATTACATCATCGACATACACCCCTATTTCTCGATGCATCATATCGTGGAAGATGGTGGTCATAGCCCTCATGCATGTTGCCCAGCGTTTTTCAATCCAAAAGGCATAACTCTATAGCAATATGTTCCGCAAGGCGTGGTGAAGGTGGTTTCCTCAGCGTCTTCCTCATCCATCAGCACTTGGTGATACCCTGCGTAGCAGTCTACAAAGGATTGAATCTCATGCTTGGCACAATTATCGACAAGGATGTGGATGTTGGACAGAGGGAGGTTATCCTTGGGACTCGCCTTATTCAGATCTCTATAATCCACACACACTCTGGTTTTCCCATCTTTCTTCGGCACTGGGACCACATTAGCCAGCCATGTGGTTTACCGCACTACCCGGATTACCCCTGCTTCAAGCTGTTTTGTAATTTCCTCTTTGATTTTATCACTGACATCAGGTTTGAACTTTCTTTGCTTTTGTTGTACTGGAGGGCATTCGAGGTATGTAGGAAACTTATGAACCACCAAATCCATACTCAGACCAGGCATGTCGTCATAGGACCACGCAAATACGTCTTTGAATTCCAATAGGAGTTGAACCAATGAATCCTGTATTTCTTTATTTACGTGGACGCTTATTTTAGTTTCTTTGATTTCATCGAGATCTCCCAGGTTAACCGGTTCAGTATCATTTAAGTTAGGCTTAGGTTTGTTCTCAAAGTATTCCAATTTTCGAGCGATTTTCCTAAAGGCCTCTTCTTCATTGTATTCCAGTTCCTGATTCATTATTTCACAGACAGGCAGCGGTTTTGGGTCGTGGCATGAAGTCCGCAAGCATTTCGTTTTATTTAAAGCCACATTACTGGGACTGAAAGAAAAGATAAAAAATAAAAGAAAGACAAAATCAGATAAAGGCAAAGAAATGCGAATGACAAAATATTGATTTTATTTCTTTGAACTTGAAAGATAAACAGGGTTTACAATTGAGATTTAAAGTGCTAAAGGAAAACAAACAACCGAGCAGCAAGGCGAGACTACCGGGTGTCCCGCCTGACCGGAAAGGGTGTGGCCTTCCAATTTTGAAGTTTAGCATCTGGCCCCATGTACATCACTTCAGCAGCGCTTGTCCCTTCTCCCAGTTGGACCATGTTTACCTCATAGAGCAATTCCCTAATAGCCCCGCAGATCTCATCAATTTCTTCTGCTGTGAAGGTTTCTTCTTCCTCCTCTTCACTGTACTTTGGTTTTATAATGGTTTTGTACAAGTGAGGCAGGGGTCGTGGTATCCTTGGCACTTTCTGCGATTAGCCCAGGTGATATCTTCTGTGGTTGGATGAAATCCCAGCCCAAAGAACTTTTCCGTGGTAGGCAAGGCAACCGGCTCAGTTATGCCTTGTAGGGAGCTTTCGAGTCCCTTGCCTGGCTTGAAGCCTTGGCGTGTCATTTCCTTTACTACCATTATTGAAGCATTTGACAGAAAAGTCTGAGGAAGCGGCTTGCCCTCTTCATGTTGATCAGCTACTACGACTTCAAAAGCTTGATAGACTATGTGTTCACTGCCTTCCTTGGCTTCCAGACAAGGAACAGAGGGGTCCCGGTAAATCGATTGTTCGTCTCTCTATGAAATACAATCTCCTGGTTTTCATACTCAAACTTCAGCATTTGGTGCAGGGTCGAAGGCACTTTCCCTGCTGCATGAATCCACGGCCTACCTAGGAGGTAGTTGTTAGAGGTGTCCATGTCTAACACCTGGAATGTTACTTCGAAGTCGACTAGACCAATCGTGAGCACCAAATCTATTTGACCTATGGTATCCCTTTTTATTCCATCGAAGGCTCGGACACATACGTTGTTAGGATGGATCCTCCCTGTTCCGATCTCGATTCTCTACAAGGCAGATAGTGGGCATATGTCAACTACGAAACCTCCGTCGATCATCACTCTCTTGACATAATATCCCTCACACTTGACAGTGAGGTGCAAAGCCTTGTTATGAGCAGCTCCCTCCGGGGGTAGGTCATTCTTAGTGAATGATATCTGATTGATAGCGAAGAATCTCTCCGCCATTTTCTCTAGCTGTTCTACAGAGGTCTCAGCTGGCACATAAGCTTCATTTAATGTCTTGGCCAACACATGTTGATGCTCGGGAGATTTCATCAAGAGTGACTATAAAGAAATCTGCTTAGGGGATTTTCAGAGTTGATCTACCACTTCGTACTCCGGCATTTTCATTTTCTGGAAAAAAGCTTTTGCTTCTTCACCATTCACTGGCTTCTTTGGCGGAAATCGCCCTTTGGCAGTGGCGTTCACCTCTTCCATGTCTAGGTATTTTTTTCTGGGACATCCCTTTTGGGCTTCTTTGAGGACTTTTTTGCCTTTATATGTAACAATGGTTTCCTGATAATTCCAAGGGACGGCTGAAGGGTTGGTCATGGGCTTCTCTGGAACGCGACCAATGACCACAGGCTCATTCAGCACTGGTGGTTTAATCGATCCTCGTACCACATAGGCCTTCTTGGGCACATGCATGGTTTTGTTCAGCTCGAACCTTTTTGGAGGGTTTAAAGTGGGCTGCGTTTCTTTGCATCCCTGTGGAATGTAGAGTGTTATTTCTTTGGTAGGGGTTGTCTCAGCTTCAACCTCAGCCTTCTTTTCTGCTTCAGGGTATTTAGCTTCATGTATTTTCTTTTCTTCCATCTTCTTTGGGGTGACTTTTGGTTTCCTCGGAGATGGCTATGATGACTTTTAGAGCAGGATCAAATTCTTTGTCCTCGCAGACCATTACAATGACCGGCCCATTGTTGTGAGCCGGTAACGGGTTAGCAGTTACATTTGGGACTTCGTCATCTCTTAGGACTATTTTCTTTTAATCAATCAAGTCCTCCACTACTCGTTTTAAGGTCCAGCAATTTTCAGTATCATGACCCTCTGACCTAAAGTGGTAGGCACAACGCATGCCCCTTTGGTAAGACGGTGATTAATGATTCTGTCTATTTGGGGGTACAGGCTGGAGGATACCCATATGGACTAACATTTGGAACAGGCTGGCATAGGATTCTCCTATTGGGTGAAGTTCTGCCTCCGGGGTGGCTCTCTAGGACGATAATTATTTTGCTGAGAGCGGGGATTGTAATGATTCTGAGGAAGTGGATTTCTTGGAGCATGGTGTCTATTGTTGTGCTGTTGAGGTCGGGGAAAGGGTTGAGCATTCATAAGTGCGTAGGGTTGAGGGACATAGTGCATGTCTTGGTGAGGATAGTAATGTTGAGGTGCTCTTTCTGAGAATGTATGCCTGTGAGTATGTTGTTTCCTCATCCCAAAGGCTTCCATGGATGCTTCCTCCTTTTTCTTGTTCCTTGGGATTCCTCCCGCACCTCCTTATATGGCCTGGGAGGTGGCTCTTATGGCAGATTGACTTAGAATCCTCCCTATTTTGAGGCCATTCTCCACCATTTCCCTAATCTTTATTGCTTCTGCGAATGGTTTGCCCATTACGGACATCATGTTCTGAAAATAGTCTGCCTCTTGTGCTTGCAGAAACACGGTGACCATTTTTGTTTCGTCCACAGGAGGCTTCCCCCTCGATGCTTTCTCTCGCCATTTAATAGCATTCTCTCTGAAGCTTTTAGCAGATTTCTTCTTCAGGCTGGCCAGGGAATTCCTATCAGGGGCGATGTCGATATTGTACTGGAATTGTCTTACAAAGTCCCGGGCAAGGTCATCCTATATGTGCCATCGGGTAATGTCTTGATCTATGTACCATTCGGATGCTATACCCACTAAACCTTTACCAATGTACGCCATTAGGAGTTCTTCCTTCCCGCCGGCTCCACGTAATTGATTACAATACTTTTTCAGATGGGCGTTGGAATCGCCATGGCCATCGTATTTCTCGAATTTTGGCATTTTAAACCCCAGAGGAAGATGTACATGGGGAAACATGCATAGGTCTGAATAAGCTACACTTTTCTGTCCGCTCAGTCCTTGCATATTCTTCAGGCTTTGCTCAAGACTCTTCATTCTCCTTGTGATCTCATCCTGCTCGGGCGTTTTGGAAGTTTTTTCTGGCACAGGGGTAAGTTCATATGTTGGCTGAGGGTAACTGTATGTAGGGTACGGGGGAGGCTCATTTTGAAAGTTAGGAGTTTGGAATGTAAAGGCTGCATGGTCAAACACGGGCCTTGGTACCGCTGGCTGTGTAGTAGCCGCGCACGGAGGGGCCGTAAAGATATTAGAAGCTGGCCCGGATGCAAACATTGGAAGGTGTGTTTCAGAGGGCGCCCCAACAAAATTGGTTGAAATAGTGGGCTGCCCTAGGAGAATTCTTGGGTGACTGATAGGAATAGTAGAGGTACCCCCTGACCGTGGAAATAGCTCGGGAAATCCGGGGATGGCGTTGGGAGGTTCCTTCCCGTTGGTCCAGGCATCCCATATTTCCATGACTCAGAGCCGTAGGATCCGGTTCTCTTCGGCCGCTGCAGATTCAGAGGCCGGTACTCCTGTGATTGGACTGTCTTCTGGAATAGGAACGGTGGGTAGAGCCATTTCAGTTGACATCTCTGTATTTTCCTTTGAACGAGTGAAGTATCCGTGTTAAGCCAGTTTACCGCAAAACCATCCACTGTTCTAAACACCTAGACTGTAATTCTAGAAAACGTAGTTAGTTCGGGGTAGATGCCAAACAGGAAATCACACGTTGAGCATGATGCACCTATGCAAATAACAGGTTTCTATATGCTTGCCATAGTCACATGTGTCATCCCGGCACTTATTTCAATTTCCTCTTGTTTCTTCCCTCTTATTTCCTCTCTTTTTATTATTCCCCCTTTATTTTAAAGAATGTGGTCGAATCCTATAGAGATTTCCTACGTATCATGACTTTGCATGAATTAGACAGAGCGTAGTTCATGGAAATGAAAGGTTTTTTTTCTTTTGGGCAATCCACTAAGCAAGCGCCTAGGGCTAGTTTTCATTAATATCATGAAATTGAAAATTACAACAAATAAGAAAAATAAAAGAAGGGGGGACTAGCACCGGTATTGTTACCAATATAACAACAACCGGCGTAAACCTTACCTTATTAATCCTATTGAGGCCAATAAAAGCCTCATGAACTAACAAGCATGTAAAAAGAAAGAAGTAGCAAGAACTAAGAAAAGTATGATCATCACAGAGTTTATAACATGCTCTGTGATGATATTACATAGAATAATACTAATGAGATAGTGAAATAAAAAGTTGAAGAAGCCATCTTGGTGCTCTCTTTTCTCCAATTTTGTGAAAAATTGAATTTGTAAATTAATGTCTTCGTCCACAATTTTTCTCAATATGACTTCAAAATTCATGCTTTGTTCCTCGATCGATTGGACTCTGTAAGAATTGTTCGAGTGACCTGTTTTTGTTTTGCAATTCTCATTGGGGGTCTCCTTATGTTTGCGTCTTCAAACACCCTGACGTCCCAACTTCTATCCCTTTCACGAGACTTCTTACTTGTTTTACTATGCATTGGTGACAAGTCACCTTTTCTTTACGCGTCTGCCCGACATTGCGTTAAGATATCCTCTTCCTCCCCTTCGTCATATATATATCTTCCTGCCCTCACATCAATTAGCGTTCTGTCCTGTAGAGTGATTTCTGGAGCTGTTGATACGAGCTGGTGCTGCCCCGTCTGTGAAAATGGTACTGTTTTGTTATCGGTAGAAGGAAAATTAGTTTGTGTTGTTGCATTCCTTTGCTGGCGCTGTGTTGTATGGAAAGGTTGCCTCATTGCATCCGACATTTTCCTCTCCTCCAAAGTAGTGATTGATTTTATTGGTACAATCTGATTCTGGGCAGATGTTGGCAGTGCTATTGCGTTTCGATCAGCAGCTGATGTTTCGCCTGATTTTGTAGTATTTCTTGGAAGAAATACTGGAGCATTATGGTTCAAGTTGTTGTTTTTGTTTGCTGCAGGTTGCAGATTTGCAGGACAATTGATTGTCATTGATTTCCTTTGAAATTTTGGCTTGAATTGAGCATCAATATCCTCTCCTGCATTGTCGAGATCAAACTCTTGGTCGTCTTCCTAAGATGAATAACCAGCAAGTCCTTCTCCCCAGCCCTCCTCATCGTCAAAATCTTGTTGGTCTTTCCACAGTTTC
Organism: Nicotiana benthamiana; assembly: GCA_034376525.1. Taxonomy (NCBI): domain Eukaryota; kingdom Viridiplantae; phylum Streptophyta; class Magnoliopsida; order Solanales; family Solanaceae; genus Nicotiana; species Nicotiana benthamiana. The sequence goes on along the minus strand of CM067336.1, from coordinate 32,386,329 downwards.
GATTTAATGACCATGTCCCTCATCTTAGCTTGAATTACTTGTTTGTTATGTCCACTGGAGGTTGATAGTTCTCCATAATCTTTGATAATTGTCTCCACATGTGTACTAGAGGAAGGTATGGTTGGAGAAATATGATCATTGGCCATCTGCAAATTCTCTCCAGTCAAGATTACATCCTCATTATTGACATTGGTAAGTGCAGCAAATGAGTTTGAATTTATATGTATAGCTGGACTCTTATCTGCGATGTGCATTTTGTTTTTGGTTTTTGGAGTTGCTTTTCTATTGGACATCGATGACCAATTATTTGCAGTATGTTGAGCAGCTTCATTTGTTTGTTGTGTAGCATCAGTAGACTCTATATCAAACCCATGTTGAATTAAGGCATCATTAGAATTTGCAGCTGCTGTATCTATCAAAGAGGTCACACTGCCTTGTTGAACCATATCAGGCTGATTAGAGGTATCTAGTAGAAATGTGTTCTGCGCAACATCATCATCTGTAAGAGTATTCTGCAATATCTGCTGCTGCTCGATCAACATCTCTTCATGGCTTTTTGCATTGTCAGTTTCTGGCACAGTAGATGCATCACTAGGTTCCAAATTTGATACCATCTTTTCAGTTACAACATTAAAAGGCAACTTCAATGGAACAGTAGATTGCATTTTACAAAGCTGGGCAGAATCACCCTTTGGCCTTGGAAGAGCTTCTGCAGGTGTAACATTTGAAGCAGAAACAATTTTTTGAGCTGCATCAATAATCTCATTAGGTCGAACCCCTTCAATTCATCGTCCCGCAAGATTATCATTCAAGTACTCCCTGGCATCACCTCCTAGCTGCTGCACATTGCACCTGTGATCATGTCCTTTGTGAATATCAAATGTTTTGGTATGCTCAGAAGTAACCAAAGCTGATGCTTTATTCAGTTTTAGTGCCTCACCATCAAGATCAACCACCTGCCCAGCCTGTGCACTAGTAGTAATACGATCTGCAGTAGTCTGCATTGCCCCAGTAGTAGCCACATATGTTCGTGCATAAATAGTAGAAGCAGGTACATCTCTAGAAGGCTTAGGAGGTCATTTATCCAACTTCAATACCTCCTCCATAGTCTCAACTGGAACTGCTGCATGTGGTGCATCTGATACACCAGCAACCGCAGCACTCCTAGCCATTACATGTTGATCTGCATCACCCCTATCATTCACAGTAGGTTGTGTAGTCTTCAAATCACCAGTATTTTTCATAACATCCTTTACAATACCAGGTTGTGCAGCTGAATCAATTCGACCAACAACATCCTTCAAGCCTGCATTATTTTCCAAATGAAAAGGTTAAGTAGGCAGTAAAACTGCTTTTTTTTGGGATTTTCAATTTTGATAAAGATCTAAACTTTGATTACAATGGCAAATAGAACAAAAAGCAACTACCAGACTGGGACTTAATAACTTTACTAACTCGAACAGACAGACTCTTCTCTTTTTTCAGAAAAATATAAATCTACAAGTAAATTAACACTTCAAATGCTTTTAGAGCTTGCGGGGCATCATTCGGCCTTGCCGCAGGCTTGCGCGCTAGACTTCCTTGGAGATAGTGGAGATGTTCCATTACTTGTCAGACAAATGTCATAGCAGCGGCAAAAAACATAGATTTTGTCATGTCCTCACAGTGATTGCATTTAGTGGTATATAGTCTGCAATTGCCCGCACCTTCTCCCTGATAACCCCTTTTTCTATAGCAGACGCCCTATTTGTTCGGCCCCTGCTTCTAAAGTCCATTCAGCTGCCTGATTTAGCTTTTGAAACTTCCACAGATCTCTTTCCAACCCTGCTATTACCGCATACCAATGCTCCCTCTCGGCTTTGAAATCTTTGGCTTGTTTGGCCATTTTATTTTCAGCAATGACAACCCTCTGTTTCAAACCAGCACTTTCATTGCCGCTCCCTTCTTTTATCTGCTCCAGTATGCGGGCCCTTTCTTCAGCCCTTTTAATTAACTACTTCCGAGCTCTAGACAAGTCACCCTCTACCTTATTCAGGTCAAAACCGTATTCGGTTACTTTTCGGCGCAGGTTCTCTATGAGCTTTTCATCCTTTATACTCCTCGGAGGATTTTCTGCGTTTGTTTTCATTTTCTGAATCTGGGCTCACAGGGCTTCATTTTCTTTAACCAATACCTTTTTTTCTCCCTCGCTAGCAGCAGTTTGCAGGCTATTTTCAAATTGTAATTCTTGAATTTTCTATTCTAGCCTTCCTATAGTAGCACGGTATTCATGTTCTTTTGCTAACCAATCCCACTGTTCTTGTGATGTTCTAACGAACTCTTGGAGGTGAGGCCTTTTGGATGGTCTTTCGTGCTTAATTTCTCTCTTGTACTAAGCAAATACGGCCTTTCGACACTTCGACGAGAAGGTTTTCTAAGCTGTGCTTGCTTTCCAGTCCCAACAAAATTCAGAGGTAGCCATTTGCGTAAGATCATCCTTCCGGCGTCCCTTATAGCAACATTCAGCTATTATCGCGATAATGGCACTATCCAACTTATTTCAAAGTAAGAAAATAAACTCGGGCATTTCTTGATAGTCTTTGAATAAAAAGGGGTTGGCCCTGGCGAAAATAATTTATCAAAACTCGGGACATTATTGAAAAACTCCAAAATTTGGTGTCTTTGTTTTGTTGTTTTCGTTGTTTGTTTTTGTGCTTTTTTTTTAAACATCCGGCAGCATTTCGGCGCTATTTGAGCATTGGTTTTAAAAAGTGATTATCCTAGAACTGCTATTTTTCTCAATCTGTTCTCTTTGTTTACAGGCCGGTCAACATGCGAATCCAAGGCAAATAATGCGCAAGTAGCACATAAAAATGCATCAGGGTGGTCTTTTGTTTCAGGGCACCTGTCCTAGATGAACCCAACCCCTGTGTTTAGCCCCCCTAAGTCAAAATGCATGATGCAACTAATCGTTCCTACTAGGGATCCAGCATGACGTTTTGTTATACTAATTTGAGAACCTCGGTATAGGGTCTAGACTGTGTACCCGAGTGGACAACTCGAGTCGAGGAGGGGGCTACGTACTGGGGACCCGCGAGATCGTCCGGCTTTGTAACTTGTCCGGACTCTTTCTTATTTCAGGGTAAGACACTATAATAGGGAGTCTCAACCAGTAAGCACATCCCCGGAGGTGAGAAGTGAAGGGTTTCGTAACAATTTATATATACAGTTCAGATAAAATCAAAGCGGTAAAACATGCCGCATTTAGCACAGAATAGGTAACCAAATCAGAAGAGGCCAAATATAACAGTTATTGCAAGCTCGTATTCTTGAACCCTGAACCAGAGATTCTGGGTTCCTTTCCCCAGTAGAGTCGCCAGAGCTATCACACCTCCCTTTTTCGCTTACACGTGGTTACCCTGAAAGATGACACGTGTATAGGAGTTTTTCCAATTAAAGTTACATTATTCGAGATGTGATTAATTATTTATTTCAAGAGTCGCCACTTGGGATAGGTTTGGCTTTTGGTGTCCCAAGTCACCGATTTATTTAAAATCCCAAATCGAGGAAATTTCGACTGCCCAATTGGAGTCTGCGAACCATAAATTCTTGAGTAAGGAATTCTGTTGACCCGAGGGAAGGTGTTAGGCACCCTCGGATCCTGTGGTTCTAGCACAATCGCTTAAACTCATTATAAGTGGCTAAAATAGGCTTTGCTATAACTGTTAACCTGCAATTTTAAATTATTAACCGCTTTTATCCCTTTTTAGGAAAATTTGCAATGTTGTTAAAACACGTCGCGAATTGCATCACATAAATGCACCCGCAATTCTAGACATATTTTAATTCCATTGAGAATAGGATTTGGATCACATAAATGCGCACCCGAATTTAGGAAGGTATTTTTTTATTAACACGCGCCTATCGCAACTACGTCTTCGAAATTCGTGGAAAGGTCGTGAAATTCACTAAACAACACTTCATATTTTTCTATGTTTTTTAATTAATTGGGGAGCTATCGCATGGTGTTTGATTGGATTAATGCGGCTCCCCTTATTTTAATACATTCTAATGTAGACTAAATTCTCTACTACAGCTAGTGTTTAAGTGCACTAATCAATTTATGTATAAATTGTGTATTTGGGAAAACAATACGTGCCTTTTAGCCTCATTCATGGCTAATCGCACACATTGGACTCAAGTTTGGGCTGGCCCAGAACACACATTGTGTTTGGCCACTGCCGGGCCTCTCAATTGGGCCTAGAGTTCATATTGGATGGGGAAGTCCATACGACCAAGTTTCGATAATGCTTTTTTTTTTCTCAGTTCAAATCTATACAAGATTAATTATCTATACATTTAGAAAGAGGATGCTAATGATCAGTTTATATCCATTTTTAGTATTAGATTTGTACTAACTGATTCATATACTCGTTAGTCGGAGTATATGAGTCCAGTTTTCAAAATGCAACTCTGACGCTGATTACTACTTATAGATCTGAAACAATACATTGCTAATATATTGAAATTTGAGTGAACTACACCAAACAAAATGACTAGATTTTAATAATTTTCTAAGCTAATACTTCCTGAATTCTTTATTTCCAAACAAAACATGAAATAATCACATAGAACAACAATACATTAACTACCAGCACTATTGATTGTTCATACTTAAAAATAATTCCAGTGTCCAGTTATTACAAATAAATCAGTCTCTAAAGTCCAATTATTAATAAAATGAATCAATCTAACGTTTAATTACAACATGATGAATATCCTACCTCTACAGCTATATTCAAACTGAATAAAGGGGAAAATAGGGGGAGGGTTTTGAATAAGCTAATGCATTCAAATATTCACACTTAGGAATACTTCATACTTGAGCTTCAATATATATCAAATGAACATTGGAAGTTACCTGTAATTCAGCAAAAGCAAGCCTATGAGTAAAGGTAATGAGTCAGCTAAGCAATCAACAATCAAACACACAATGTATCCACGACTTCAGCACAGTTTTTAGAGAATTAAGTCTTCAGAAAAATGGTTCCAACATCACTAATGGTATATTTTGCAGATATAGGAGAAAACTAGTATGTATTTTAGATCTAGGACTCAAAGAGAAGATTTCAGATCCTTTTAAAATGTGCTCAGGCGTTTTCTTTTATAATGGAGCCTTAGGGTATAAACTTTTCTCTTGTTTTTTCTTTTAGTCCTTGCTTCAGATTTGCACTTTGCCTAAATGGTCCTTCATCTCCTGACGTGTGCCTCAAGTTTGAGGCGGGAATGGTGTTTTAGTCCCTTGCTAGAAGGTTCTAAGGGATTACTATCAAATTTTCAAAGTTCAAGTACCCTTTATACCCCTATTTCCTTTCCTAAATTACCCAACTGAAGTTTTAATCTCAGATATTCCTTGACCCTAGTTTAGTGACAATTGACCCTGGTCAATCAAGTTTGGGTCACATTTAATCTTGGAATAACAGGCTTAACAAGGTTTAAAATCAGACAAAACTACTAAGTATTAAAAACAAATGTCTTAATGTAGACTTTCAGCACACAAACATTAGTCCGAATTATCAAAACAAAGGATCAAAATAACTAGAAGAAGGCATATATCTATCAGCACTTATCTTTTCAGAAATATCTCAATCAAAGTACTAAGAAATGCTTGAAAATAAGAAGCATATAGCAGAGGAGTGGTCACTTAGTTCATGAATCAAATTAGGAAGCAAGTAAAGGCTACTACTTAACAATTAAAGATCCAACCCAACAAATCAGCTTAAACCAATATCAATACTGAAAAATCAAAATTATTATGGCAATTAAATACTTAGGGGCAAAGCAGAAATCATAGAAATAAACAAATGAAGAATCAGAAGATGGATGTCGATCAAACCATAAAAATAATAGTACTGAAGAATTAACCAAACTTTCAAGATCAAGGAGCTGATACTAACAGGATATGCAATTATTCAAGAGACGAAGAGATTTTCGAACTAGTAAAACCCAAGGCATATAACTACTGAACTCATTTCATATGAGGTTGTGGACGAGCAAACAATTATTTAGAAGAAATTAAAACAATGGGAGTTCAAACTAATAGGCATATAACTACTGAACCCATTGTTAATATTTATGCTCGTCACTAGGGGGGGGGGGTGAATAGTGCGGCACGAGAATATTGATAAATATTGCGGAATTAAAAATTGCAGGAATAAAATAAATTCGGTAATAAAAATAGCAAGGAAAGAACACACCGAATTTATCCTGGTTCACCACAACTTGTGGTTAGTCCAGTCCCCGAGAGACTCTCTCGAGATTCCACTAACTCCGTTAAGCTTACGGGTGCCTAACAAACTGTTACACTTGCTCGTAGATGTACACTCTACAAGACTTCAACTTGCTCGAGGATACCGCACCTCAAGACTTCAACCTTGCTCGTGGATACCGCACCACAAGACTTCAACCACTAAGACTTAGGGTACTTAGCGAACCCGACAATCAATGAGAAGATATGTTCTTCTCAAACACCTTTCTCTTTCACAACAAGAACTCTCTCAAAAGAGTAGATAAAGAAATACAAATTTAGCTCTATGAACAACTCAAAGTTGTCTCTCAAATGGCTCAACAAAAGCTCTAAAATGATGCTCAAATAATGTCAATATGTATATCAATATTGGGAGGTGTTGTGTGTTTAAAATCAGCTCAAAAGACCTCTTTTTATAGGTGAAAAATGGTGTATATCCGTTGCTTACTTGGCAATCAATTATGCTGATTTTGTGCCCAGATAATCGATTATTCAGTATCTGATAATCGATTATTCTCCAACGTTCAGAAAATCAGAAGCTGATTTTCTGCTGAATAATCGATTATTCTGAGGCAGTGTTCAAACACTGGCAAGCGGTTATAACATAATCGATTATGCACTTTGAATAATCGATTATTCTGTGGCAGTGTTCAAACACTTTGGCCACTGTTATAACATAATCTATTATGCACTTTGTATAATCGATTATTCTGAGACAGATTTGAAAACTTACTTCAAAAACCATTTTGGTTAAGATGAAAACTTTAACATCGTTTTGTTTGTAGTATTTAAAATATGTTTATGATAAATATGATTTAATAAAATAATTTTAAGCATATTTATGATGACCTATGTTGAGCCAAAAGACGAGATAACTTAAGCGTTGCTCTTACATTTGTTCTACCTAACGACCTACGCCTTGGGTCTTCGGTCTTGAACATTTGAGCTCGTCTTTGGCTTTTCCATTGCAATCCGTTCATCAATATGCTTCTTGGCATTCAAGCTTGATTGTTTGTCATATAATATCGTTGTTTGACACTTGACTTCATTGTTTTTCATTCATCAAAACCAATACCTGAAAATCATGCTCATACAACCAAAGCGCACATATCATAGATAGAATGATTTTCTACAATTTCTCCCTTTTTGATAATAACAAACAACAGGAGATATGCATATTGAATTCTCGAATTCCCCCTAACTTCATGCTATATCTCAACATACAATTCATGCAAACAATTCAATATAATTCCCCCTTAATTAAAGCATACTAGAATGTGAGGACATTCCCCCTTATTCGATGCATATCATCTAAATTCTTCCCCCTTTTGGCATTAGCAAAAAGGGTATACCAATTGTTATTAAAAACTATTGACGATACCAATTGTTTAAAAAAATCATATCAATATTAAAAAATATCAAATGTTAGTAAAAACATGCCAATCATAATAACGATCATTTTTCGCAAATATACCAACTGTTATTTAAACTAAAAATATTCATCAAAACATGAGTCAATCATTTAACATAAAAATAATTGATACCAATTTGTTATTCAAAATAACACTTATCAAAGCATGAATTAATAATTAATATCAATCGTTAGCACATATCAACTATTACGTTTTTATCAAGAATACGATAACTGACCGACGTTCCCCCTCGATGCAGTAAGGTTTCGTGCTTGGTGCATCTACTACAATATTGTAGTCTTCAAGCACACCTGCAAACGTACCTAAAAATAGGTTTTCGGTACCCAACTTCTTTTGGGTCCTTGGGGGTTAGGTAAATAATAATTATAATCAGAATATGAATCTCTACGTTTAGCAAAACATACGGGTGCAATGTGTCCTACCCGGTTACAATAATGATATATGACATTAGGATTGTGCATATGTCTAGGTTGAGCCAAAAGCGTTCTAGGTGATCTAAAGTTGTTATTCCTAGAAGCGTTGAAATTCCTAGAGTCATTTCTAGGTGGTCTAAAATTATTCATTCTAGACTCATTAATAGAATAATTGTGTCTAGGTGGTCTAAAATGATTAGTTTTAGACTTATTAACAAAAATCCTAGAGTCGTTTCTAGGTGGTTTAACCTTATTTCTATCGTCCTTTTTAATTACCTCACTTGTTCTAGAATCATTTACACTACATTTTTCTAGTGTATTTCTAAGTTCTACGTTCTCCATTTTTAAAGAACTACAAGAAGAACAATTTGAACTTTGAACAATTAAAGCGGCTTTATTCATCTCCTTGATTTTATTTTTAAGAAAAGTAATGTCATTTTCTAAAAGATCATTTTCTTCAGAAGTCAATATTTCAAAATCTTTTTCTTTCAAAGAAGGTTGTTTTTCAAAATCTTTTTCCTGCAAAGAAAGTGTTTTCTTAAAATTTTCTCTTCCAAAGAAAGTGTTTTCTCAAAATCTTTTTCTTGCAAGGAAAGTGTTTTCTTCAATTCTTTTATGGTTTTGGAAGCTTTAACAAATTCACCATATAATTCATTATAGGCATTTTGCATTTCTTCAAATGAGTAAGAATTAGAAGTGCTTACCTCTTCTTCTTCGTCGGCCATGAAGTATAGGGCAGTCGTTTCATCACACGAGCTGTCCGAGTCCCATGTCACGTGCTTTTGGACTTGAGGCGTTCCTTCATAAATGGCTTCAAGTTTATCCCACATTTCTTTGGCGCTTGTGAAATAGGAAATTTTCCGATAATCATCCGGATTCACCGGGCAATATAACATATTGATGGCTTCGGCGTTGCATTCATTCTTCTTCTTCGGAGCCATGGTTTCCCCAACTTTCTTAGTCGGCGTTTCACCGTACTTGATGATTTGCCATAAGCGAAAGTTGTTCGATTGGATGAAGATCCTCATCCGCTCTTTCCAATATGTATAATTTGTTCCATCAAATCGTGAAGGCTCAAAGGTAGAGTGTCCTTTGCTCATCATTCCTGCGTTCAACATTCTCAACAAAAAATATATACATCGCTCTCAACCGGTTAAGGCTTTCAGAGAGTTAGGCTCTGATACCAATTCTTAGTATTTATGCCCGTCACTAGAGGGGGGTGAATAGTGAATATTGATAAATATTGTGAAATTAAAAATTGCAGGAATAAAATAAATTTGGTAATAAAAATAGCAAGGAAAGAACACACCGAATTTATCCTGGTTCACCACAACTTGTGGTTAGTCCGGTCCCCGAGAGACTCTCTCGAGATTCCACTAACTCCGTTAAGCTTACAGGTGCCTAACAAACCGTTACACTTGCTCGTAGATGTACACTCTACAAGACTTCAACTTGCTCGAGGATAACGCACCTCAAGACTTCAACCTTGCTCGTGGATACCGCACCACAAGACTTCAACCACTAAGACTTAGGGTACTTAGCGAACCCGACAATCAATGAGAAGATATGTTCTTCTCAAACACCTTTGTCTTTTACAACAAGAACTCTCTCAAAAGAGTAGATAAAGAGATACAAATTTAGCTCTATGAAAATCTCAAAGTTGTCTCTAAAATGGCTCAACAAAAGCTCTAAAATGATGCTCAAATAATGTCAATATGTATATCAATATTGGGAGGTGTTGTGTGTTTAAAATCAGCTCAAAAGACCTCTTTTTATAGGTGAAAAATGGTGTATGTCCGTTGCTTAATTGGAAACATATTATGCTGATTTTGTGCCCAGATAATTGATTATTCAGTATCTGATAATCGATTATCTCCAACGTTCAGAAAATCAGAAGCTGATTTTCTGCTGAATAATCGATTATCTGATACTGCATAATCGATTATTCTGAGGCAGTGTTCAAACACTGGCAACAGTTATAACATAATCGATTAAGCACCTTGTATAATCGATTATTCTGGGGCAGTGTTCAAACACTTTGGCCACTGTTATAACATAATCGATTATGCACTTTGTATAATCAATTATTCTGAGGCAGATTTGAAAACTTACTTCAAAAACCATTTTGGTTAAGATGAAAATTTTAACATCATTTTATTTGAAGTATTTAAAATATGTTTATGATAAATATGATTTAATAAAATGATTTTATGCATATTTATGATGACCTATGTTGAGCCAAAAGACGAGATAACTTAAGCGTTGCTCTTACATTTGTTCTACCTAACGACCTACGCCTTGAGTCTTCGGTCTTGAACATTTGAGCTCGTCTTTGGCTTTTCCATTGCAATCCGTTCATCAATATGCTTCTCGGCATTCAAGCTTGATTGTTTGTCATATAATATCGTTGTTTGACACTTAACTTCATTGTTTGTCATTCATCAAAACCTATACCTGAAAATCATGCTCATACAACCAAAGCGCACATATCACAGATAGAGTGATTTTCTACACCCATTTCGTATGAAAACAAACAATTATTAAAGGAAATCAAACATCTAAAAGCTAAATAAATGAAGCAGATATACATAATACTTAGTTTTTCCTTATGCATGTCCAATTTGGACCATTTCATTGGCTCTTGACTTCTTCCACAGGGTTTTCAAGCCTCATAGGACGAAGTATAACCGGTTTGAGAGTTAAAGGAAGAGCTTTCATGGTTCTGTGACCTTAGTGAAGTATCAGATCTGGATTCATTCAGTGGTTGAGGTTGTTTAGGAGTCGTGAGTCGTATGGTTGGGGAAGGGAGAGGCCAGGGATTTCCTAGGAGGATTTTGACCAAACTCCGACGGTTTTGTGTTTTAGGGTTAGTCTTTTAATCGATATTAGAAGAGTTTCAGGTATATTCTGTTGAAACACATTCTCAAGTCGCTAAAACTAAACGTGTGTTCATCTTTGTAGGTTTTGATAAATGACAAACCGACGCGCATGGAACATTGACATATGCCGAAGTCCAAGCAGAAGAGAAACAAAGAACAAGATCAAGTAAAGCAACAAAGTTATACATGAGTCGTTTTATATTGTGATCTTGATTCGACAATAGATTCAAGACTTGGCTTCTCTCGTAAAATCATTTTCATCAAACCATGCATCTTTGATTTAACACAAAATGATTTTCAAACATTTTCATTTTAACCAAAATGAATTTTAAACATGTCTTTCAAATCTGGACAGAAATAATCGATTATATTTTTCTGATAATCGATTATGTTTAGACAGTGTAAACCGGAATTTACAAAATAGCAAAATAATCGATTATGTCTTTTTGATAATCGATTATGTTAAGACAGTGTATAACCGGAATTTACAAAACAGCAACATAATCGATTATGTCTTTTAGGTAATCGATTATGTTAAGACCATTGCCAAAGTATTTTTAAACGCTGAAAGATAATCGATTATGCACAAGGCAATAATCGATTATGCTAGCATAAAATCAGCGTCTGATTTTTAAACGTTATCAGGTAATCGATTATGCAATTTGAATAATCGATTATTCTGCCTAAAATCTGCATATGATTTTTGAACGATTTGCAGATAATCGAATATGCAAATCAGATAATCGATTATCCTAGCACAAAATCAGCAATTAGTGATTGGCAATTAAGCAACGGTCTTGGTGACTTTGAGGACTATAAATACACCTCAAAATCACTCTTTTAAGCACAACAACTGATTCCATTCTTGCTTAAGCTTACATACTCTCATATCAATCATTTTATATTCATTTCATAGTTTTTGAGAGCCAAACTCTTGACAAAGTTGTTGTGTTCTTGAGAGTATTGATTTTACTCATATCTACTCTGTAAGAGAGTCTTGTCTTGAGTGCTAAGTGTTTGCATACACTTGAGGGGAAGTTCTAATCCCTTGTTGTAAGAAGGAAAGTTTAGTTCCTTGACTTGAAGTCTTGAGGTGAGGTATCCTCGAGCAGGTTGAAGTCTTGTAGAGTGTATATCTACGAGCAAGTGTAACGGTTTGTTATGCACCCGTAAGCTTAACGGAGTTAGTGTAAAACTCGAGAGAGTCTCTCGGGGACTGGACTAACCACACGTTGTGGTGAACCAGTATAAATTCGGTTTGTTCTCTCCTTACTACTTTAACTACTGCACTTACTTTATTCCTGTAATTTTAATTCCGCAAATTTATCTTGATTTTTATTAAAACGCTATTCACCCCCCCCCTCTAGCGTTAAGCGTATATTCAAACAATTGGTATCAGAGCCTAACTCTCTAAAGACTTAACAGTTTGAGAGAAACAATCCATGGCTTCTACTCGTAACGTTTATGCAGGACTAGGTGAAGGACAATGCTTCACAAGGCCACCACTCTTCGATGGCACCAATTACACTTATTGGAATGAGAGGATGAGAATATTCATCCAATCAAACAATTTTATGCTGTGGAAAATTATAAATAATGGAGAGCAAATACCAACCAAAAAGGTTGAAAATGAAATGGTTCCTAAATCCTAAGATGAATACGATGCGGACGATATCAGAAAAGTGGAGAACAACGCTAAAGCCATCAACATGATGTACTGTGCTGTAAACCCCGATGATTATAGGAAAATATCATGTTGCACAACGGCCAAGCAAATGTGGGATAAATTGGAAATTACCTACGAAGGTACGGACCAGGTAAGAGAAGCTAAAATAGATTTTCTAACCCATGAATATGAACTTTTTCATATGAAGGAAAACGAGAAGATAGATGATATGTTCGAACGATTTTCAAAAATCGTTAATGATCTTCATGCTCTTAAGAAGACCTTCACGGATAGGGAACTTGTCCGTAAAATTCTTCGAAGTCTCACTCCGGAATGGCGCTCCAAAGCCGACTCTATTCAGGAATCAATCGGCATTACAAATGTCACAATCGACGGGCTTAGAGGTAATCTCAAAACCTATGAATCTACTATTCTTAACCCTCCTTTGGATGATCAAAGGAAACGAAGAATCACCCTTAAAACAAGCACGGCTCAACCTCAAAATGATGAGGATTCAAGCGACGAAGATAACGATTTCGGACTCGTTATTAAAAAATTTCACAAGTTCATGCAAAAGAAAAATGAACGAAAAGGTAAGCAACAAGGAGACCAATTAAAGTGCTATGGATGCGGAGAAATCGGGCATATCAAATCAAATTGTCCAAATACCAAAAAGGAGAAGAAACCCGTCAAGAAACAAAGAGCATACATCTCTTGGGGAGGCGACTCCGGAGACGAATCAAGTGATGGAGAAGGAAACGAGACCGCAAACTTGTGTCTTATGGCACACGAAGAAACTCAAAATGAGGTATGTACTACTTCTAAGAACTATTTCACTTTAGAAGAAATGCAAGATGCATTTGATGAGTTGTATAAAGAGTTTATTAGCGCTTCTATATAAAAGATTTAAGAAAACAAATTTCTTCAAAAGAAAAGGATTTTGAAAAACTAACTCTTGAAAATGAGAAATTAAAAGAGGAAAACAAGTTTTATGGCAAAAGAAGCGCCGATAAACCCGAAAGCTCAAATAAGGATTGTACTTCTTGCAAATCTCTAAAGGAAGAAGTAGAAAGTCTTAGAAGCACTTTGCACAAATTCAATTCTTCACACAAAAATCTCAATGAAGTGCTTGTAAATTTGAAATCCACTAAGCACGGTATAGGCTTTAAACACGAGCCAAAAGAAAAAGTTGAGTCCATTCCTAAACCACCCAAGACTCAACTTAGGCAAAATAAAATAAATGTCAACACTCAACCTAGAAATTTTAATCCTAGAATCGCAACTCATCCTAGAACAAATGCTAGAAGAAATATTGGCATGTATAGACCACCTAGACAAGATTTTCGAAAACTACATCCAAACTATATTCCTAAAAATAGAGTGAATAAATTTAGACCCCCAAATTATTATCATCCTAGAAGAATGCACAATCCGAATGTCATTTGTCATTATTGCAATAAAAATGGACATATTGCTCCCGCATGCTTCACTAGACATAGACATTTCACTGCAGGTCAATCACACCACTATTTTGCACCTAACACACAAGGACCCAAAATGGCTTGGGTACCAAAATCTCATTAATTTGTTTTGTAGGTGTGTTTGAAGGGATCAAGTGTACTTTGGTACCTTGATAGTGGATGCTCCAAACATATGACCGGAGATGCATCAAAATTCCTTCAACTAAAACCCACGGAAGGGGGAAATGTTATTTTTGGAGACAATAACAAAGGAAAACTTATCGGCATTGGCTCGGTCGGTAAGGACGAATCTTCCTCCATTAAGCATATTTTGCTAGTTAAAGGTCTCAAACACAATCTCTTGAGCATAAGTCAATTATGTGACAAGGGAAATCTTGTATTGTTTGATTCCGAAGAATGCTTAGTTATTCGTCGTAGTGATTTTAAAGTTATTCTTCGTGGTATTAGAATTGATAATATCTATATGGTTGATCTTGAAAATTCTTCATCAAGTTTTGTAAATTGCGTTATGAGTAAAGAAGACGACATGTGGTTATGGCATCGTAGAGTATCTCATGTAAATATGAATCTTTTAAACAAACTAGTTTCACAAGATTTATTAATTGGTCTTCCAAACATGAAATTTGAAAAAGATTCTATTTGTGATTCATGTCAAAAAGAGAAACAAATAAAAGCCTCTTTTAAATCCAAAAATGTTGTTTCAACCAATAGACCCTTACAACTTCTACACATGGATCTTTTCGGACCATCTAGAATTAAAAGTCATGGTGGAAATCATTATGCTTTTGTTATTGTTGATGACTACTCTAGATTTACATGGACGTTATTTCTTGCTCATAAAAGTGATGATTTTCAAGCCTTTAAAAGTTTTCTTAAACGTGTTCAAAATGAAAAGAACACAACCGTCACTTCCATAAGAAGCGATCATGGGGAAGAGTTCGATCATAATATCTTTTCGGATTTTTGTGACGAACTCGGTATTGAACATACCTTTTCAGCTCCACGTACACCACAACAAAATGAAGTGGTGGAACGTAAAAATCGATGTCTCGAAGAGATGGCTAGAACCATGCTCGATGAGGCTAAGATTTCCAAAAAGTTTTGGGCGGATGCCGTGAGTACCGCAAGCTATGTTTTAAACAGAGCTGTCATAAGACCGATACTCATGAAAACTCTCTATGAACTCTATAAGGGAAGGAAACCAAATCTTTCCCATCTTAGAGTCTTCGGTTGTAAATATTTTATTCACAACAACGGAAAAGATAACTTGGGAAAATTTGACGCGAAATCTGATGAAGGAATTTTTCTTGGTTACTCATCGTGTAGCAAAGCATATAGAGTTTTCAATAATCGAACCAAAACTGTTGAGGAATCTCCTCATGTAGTATTTTGTGAAAATGATGCTCGCTTGGCGAGAAAGGATTCTTGTGTTGATCTTACAGATGCTTTAAACAAAATCAATCTTCAAGACGAGGTGCAAAAGGAGAATCCAAAGGAAGTTCAAGATGAAGTCATGGAACAACTTTCGGAAGAAGTACCACCACAAGAAGAAGAATCGATGATGCCTAAGGCTTGGAGGACGTCTAAAGACCATCCTCTCGACAAGGTAATTGGCAACATCGAGAAAGGGGTAAGTACTCGAAACCTTCATAAAGACACTGTAGGACATATGGCTTTTGTTTCTCAAATCGAACCCTCAACCATTTCCGAAGCAATTGGGGATGAGCATTGGACCTTGGCAATGTAAGAGGAGCTTAACCAATTCAAACGTAATGATGTTTGGGAATTGGTGCCAAGACCCGATAATCACACCATAATTCGTACGAAATGGGTTTTTCGAAATAAATTAGATGAAAATGGTATAATCACTAGAAACAAAGCTAGGCTTGTTGCTAAAGGTTATAATCAAGAAGAAGGAATTGATTATGAAGAAACTTATGCACCCGTAGCACGACTAGAAGCCATTCGTTTATTACTTGCTTTTTCATCATCTATGAATTTCAAATTATTTCAAATGGATGTCAAGAGTGCCTTCCTCAATGGGTTTATTCAAGAGGAAGTGTACGTTGAACAACCCCCGGGCTTTGAAGACTTTAAATCTCCCGATCATGTCTTCAAGCTTAAGAAAGCGCTATATGGACTTAAACAAGCTCCTCGAGCTTGGTACGAGCGCTTAAGCAAATTTCTTTTGGACTATGAGTTCGAAAGGGGGAAAGTTGATACTACACTGTTTATCAAAAATAAAAACAATGACATTCTATTAGTTCAAATTTATGTCGATGATATTATTTTTGGTGCTACTAATGATTTTTTATGCGAGGAATTCTCTAAGTTAATGACTAGCGAATTCGAAATGTCAATGATGGGTGAGCTAAACCTCTTCTTGGGGTTGCAAGTGAAACAAATGAAAGAAGGAACTTTCATTTGTCAATCTAAGTATTGCAAGGAGTTGCTAAATCATTTTGAAATGAGCAACGCCAAAGCAATGGCCACTCCAATGAGCACATCCGACCATCTTGACAAGGATGAGAAAGGTAAAGAAGTAGATACCAAGAAATACCGAGGTATGATCGGATCCCTTCTTTATCTTATTGCAAGTAGACCGGACATCATATTTAGCGTGTGTTTATGCGCTCGATATCAATCATGTCCGAAGGAGTCGCACCTAACTGCGGTAAAACGGATAATGAAGTATCTTGTTGGAACTATAAATGTGGGACTATGGTATCCCAAAGGTTCTTCATGCCAACATGTTGGCTATTCTGATTCCGATTTTGCGGGTTGCAAATTGGACCGCAAGAACACTAGTGGCACTTGCCATTTGCTCGGTAGCTCTCAAGTTTCTTGGTTTAGCAAGAAACAAGTAAGTGTTGCGTTATCCACAACCGAGGCTGAATATGTAGCCGCGGGGAGTTGTTGTGCTAAAATCCTATGGATGAAACAACAACTCTCGGATTATGGTCTTAGTATCAATCATATCCCTCTTCGATGTGATAATACTAGCGCCATAAGCTTGACGAAGAACCCTGTTCTTCACTCAAGAACGAAACACATAGAAATTAGGCACCACTTCATAAGAGATCACGTTCTCAAAGGTGATGTCGAAATTGAGTTTGTTGAAACCAAATATCAATTGGCCGACATCTTCACAAAGCCTTTAGAGAAAGAGTCTTTTTTCCGAATTCGTAGTGAACTCGGAATTCTTGACTCCACGATGATCTAATACATGCATTGCATTTTTCTTTTAACAACTACTAACTTGAGCGTCGGAGGCACCTAACTCTTATTTGCAGGTATCACCCCAAAGACAGGGGGAATTCTCGGGCACTGGTGATAAATAATCGATTTTTCTTTAAGCGATTATTACTCCTTTATGTTTTCCTATTATTCTACTGGAAAATCGATTATACTAATACTAGAATCGATTATCTAACATTTTGATTTTGCAGGAATCTGGCAATCATGTTTAATAATCGATTATCACTATTACTAATCGATTATTGAAAGTTCAATTTTACAAGTGTTAATAAAATAATCGAGTGTTGAAAACTTAATAATCGATTTTCTCTTACCGTCTCAGTTTTTCATCGCACTGCCTAAGAATAATCGATTATTCCCCAAGTCCGTATAACACACTGTGCAGCAATAATCGATTACCAAAGTTCAGTAATCGATTACCAACGGTCAGCTCATCAAAATTGTTACCGTTTTTGACCGTTTGGCTTAAATCTGCAGCTTTTTGTTCAATAAATGCCTCACTTCTTCAATTCTATAAATAGGTGTTTTCATCCTTCAAATTTCTCACTCCAACTTCACTCTTAGCTTCAAACAATCTTCAAAAGTCCTCAAATTTTTGCAACAGCTCTTATTTTTTCATACTAATGGCGAGCAAGCACTCTAAACGCGCTCGTTCCGGCAAACAAATTGCCTCCTCTTCCCTCGCTCGTCCACTCTCCCACTACTATAAAGACGGATCCTTCTTACGTTTCGACACTGAACCCGAACTCCTTCGATTCGTCGAAAAATTTGAAAATCGAGAAATCCTTCCTCCTCGATCCTCCACTGATCGATTCCTTAGCCACAGCGCCCCTCCATCCACAGCAAATATCCTCATACAAAGCCAACTTCTTGAATTCATATATCTTCAATCCCCTTACATTCACCCTGCTCTAATTCGTGCCTTCTATTCCAATCTCGGGAAGGACGAAGATGGTGACCTAGTCTCAAACATCAATGGAGTTCCAATTCTTTTAAATGAGGAACACATGCAACTCCTCACAAAACTTCCACAAAATGGGGAAGATATTTCACTTTACACTAGAGAAGAAGGTGCTTTATTTGATGAACAACTCCTTTTTAACCAAATTGGCATTGGCGAATTTATTGCTAGTCCATAGCATCGTCGCCCAACCATTACGAACATGCTCCCGAAATATCGTCTAATATTCTATTTCATAACCCGAGTTCTAAACCGTGCAAATTCAATCATACGACTCTCTCTCATGAGGATTCAAAACTCATGCACGCAATTATTACCGGGGCTCGCATCAATTGGTGCCAGTTCGTCATGACTCACATGTATGATGCAATTGGGGACGATAAGCCACTCCCCTATGCTTTTGTCATAATGGCTCTTTTTCAAGCCTCCGGTATCGACACCTCTGTCGGTCCTCACAAAAAGGCCACAAAACACTGGGAAATTCAAGAATCTTCATTTCCCAATATCGGTGAACATCCGGCTCCTCCTCCAACTCAAAGACGTCGTCCTCAGGCCCCGTCCGTCGCTACCCTCCAAACCATTTCTGAGCAACTTGCCTCTTTGTCCACATCCATGACTCGTATTGATAGGAATGTCACCCGATTATCCCACGAGCTTCATGGATATTTTGACCACGTCCGCTATCCCTATGCCCAAGTTGCCCTTCCGGAAGAAGTGCCGGATGCCGAGGCGGATGTTAATGTTGACAATGAATAACGTTTTTTTTATCGGTTGAATAATTTTTTATCTCTTTTTCTTGCCTTATTATGTATTTTCAATATTGTTTCCTCAATAAAAGTTTATTAGTTTTTGCTAATGTCAAAAGAGGGAAGAATAAGGGCTATGCACACTAATACATAATGGCATAAATTAAGGGGGAATTCATACATTGAGGGGGAACTCATTCATATATTTATATACTTGTCTTGGATTGTCATTATCAATTATTTAATATGCATATCCCGATATTGGTTTGCCATTATCAAAAAGGGGGAAATTGTTGAAACACGTTCTCAAGTCGCTAAAACTAAACGTGTGTTCATCTTTGTAGGTTTTGATAAATGACAAACCGGCGCGCATGGAACATTGACATATGCCGAAGTCCAAGCACAAGAGAAACAAAGAACAAGATCAAGTAAAGCAACAAAGTTATACATGAGTCGTTTTATATTGTGATCTTGATCCGACAATAAATTCAAGACTTGGCTTCTCTCGTAAAATCATTTTCATCAAACCATGCATCTTTGATTTAAAACAAAATGATTTTAAACATTTTCATTTTAGCCAAAATGAATTTTAAACATGTCTTTCAAATCTGGACAGAAATAATCGATTATGTTTTTCTGATAATCGATTATGTTAAGACAGTGTAAACCGGAATTTACAAAACAGCAAAATAATTGATTATGTCTTTTAGGTAACCGATTATGTTGAGATCGTTGCCAAAGTATTTTTAAACGCTGAAAGATAATCGATTATGCACAAGGCAATAATCGATTATGCTAGTATAAAATCAGCGTCTGATTTTTAAACGTTATCAGGTAATAGATTATGCAATTTGAATAATCGATTATTCTGCCTAAAATCTGCATATGATTTTTGAACGATTTGCAGATAATCGATTATCCTAGCACAAAATCAGCAATTAGTGATTGGCAACTAAGCAACGGTCTTGGTGACTTTAAGGACTATAAATACACCTCAAAATCACTCTTTTAAGCACAACAACTGATTCCATTCTTGCTTAAGCTTACATACCCTCATATCAATCATTTTATATTCATTTCATAGTTTTTGAGAGCCAAACTCTTGACAAGGTTGTTGTGTTCTTGAGCGTATTGATTTTACTCATATCTACTCTGTAAGAGAGTCTTGTCTTGAGTGCTAAGTGTTTGCATACACTTGAAGGGAAGTTCTAATCCCTTGTTGTAAGAAGGAAAGTTTAGTTCCTTGACTTGAAGTCTTGAGGTGAGGTATCCTCGAGCAGGTTGAAGTCTTGTAGAGTGTATATCTACGAGCAAGTGTAACGGTTTGTTAGGCACCCGTAAGCTTAACGGAGTTAGTGTAAAACTCGAGAGAGTCTCTCGGGGACTGGACTAACCACACGTTGTGGTGAACCAGTATAAATTCGGTGTGTTCTCTCCTTACTACTTTAATTACTGCACTTACTTTATTCCTGCAATTTTAATTCCGCAAATTTCTTGATTTTTATTAAAACTCTATTCTCCCCCCCCTAGCGTTAAGCGTATATTCTAACATATTCGAAAGAGGTGACACGCATGGTTAGAAAGAGGATACTGAGTTGTTTTAGGGGTGTAAATTTGGAGGGGTTTGGAATTGGGGTCGCTGGAGATGGGGTTCCGATGAACTTTTTGTGAATATTCGAGCCGATGGGGGGGGAGTGTTTAAAAGGAATGGGATGCAGGACTGGGAAGGGGAGGTTCTAATGGCCCTAGGGTGTAAAGCTGGGGAAAATTCGAATAAGGTCGCCGGAGACGGTGGTTCCGACGACCTTATTTTGAATATTTGAGACGGAGGGAACTTGTTCGACGGGAACTGACCACAGGACGAGATAGGGGAGGTTATGACGGTTTGGTGGTGTTGATCTGGGGAGGATTGGTTGCCGGCCTCTGCCGTGAGACGATTTCCGGCGGCAGCGTTAGGGTGGTAGGCTGGTGGTCAAGGGGTGGTTGTGGGGTGGTCAATGGCGGTGTTACAACCGGGGAAGACGGTACGAGGAAGGGGAGGGTTTGGTCTCTAATTGTATTAGAGACGTTTGGACATATGTATACAAAAATGGGGGGGGGGCTTTCATGACTTTTGGATGAGCACATGATCACCGGCTATGATGAGCCCTTCTGAAACGGTGTCGTTTGGGTGTGGATTGGAGCAGAGAAGTGTTGGGCTGGGTTGTGTGTGTTTAAGGGAAAAGCAGGTTTGGGCCACTCAGGTCTGGCCCAATTGTGGCCAGCCTGAGTGGCTGTGTATATATACACCTATATATATTTTTTGTCTTTTTCTTTTGATTTAAATTAATTTATAACTTATTTAAAAACAAAAAATTCCTAATTATAAAAATGCAACAAGTTTAAACAAAATAATAACAATTAAAAATGCCAGAATATACCTTTTTTATATTATTTTATAACAAAATTAAACCTACTTAAAAATTAAATCCTAAACATTTTTAAACAAGTATCCATAAACACGCACTAGCACACAAAAAAATAAAAAATCCTAAAAAATAACCAAATACTTAAAGAAAAATCCTAAATTTTGGGAGTCCTATAGGGCCTCTCTTAAATATCTAAAAATTGTTGTTTGAGACGTGCACTTACTTGCTCTGCTTGTGGAGGTAAAATGTGAGCCGTTTAATTGCTTTGTCTTTGGTCTAGTCCTAATTGTTTTGGTTGTCGCCTACACTTTTTCTCCTTTAAGTACCTTAGGACAGTCTAGAACTGCCTAAATTAAAGGCCATAAATACCTCCAGGGCCACAAGGAAGGGACGGGTAATGCATGCATATGATACATCTCAATATTGCTAGAACGCTTTAGGCTATGACTAAGTAGAGGGTAATTGGGGTAGTAAAGAATATGATGACATATGCACTAATACCACGTGTAATGCCTCTATTTGAGGGAAGTTTACCGGGTATTGTACAGAGATGATCCTATAGGCTAATAAACCTAGGACTTCCCTCACCCTTTTTACATATGTGTGCTTGGATTGCCTATCTGTTAAACTTCCTTTATTTGTATATATGTGCTTAGACTGACTATTTGTTAAATGACTAATTCACATAATTGAGTACGGCCGGGACCCACCATTGTGGACCTCGAGGGGTGCCTAGCACCTTTCCCTCAAGGTTATTTCGATCCTTTACCCGAGTCTCTGGTGGTGCAAACTGATTTTTATGAGTTATTAGATATAGGTGCCCTAGCGCACCTTAATCCGTTATATGATGACTCTTCAAATTCAAATACCCAATTTCCAAAAGGAAATGTATTGTTCCCCCATAAATGTCGAAACCCGGACTTTGAAAAGAAAAAGGGTCTGCGACAGCATGTCGACTTTACTGGGGATATTTTAGGCTCTTACCATAGCGAACTTGTTTTTGTGAATTAGTCTTAAGCATGCTTTACCCTGTGCACCCTTCCCTTATTTGGATTTAATTACTTAATTTTCAAGCATTTATGATTTCCTTTATTTTCTAAAACTGACTTGTCTCTTTGTTTTCTTTTCGCAACTATCTTTCAATTATTTAAATACCGCATTTATCATCTTTTGACGTGCAAATAATTGACCACATGCTATTTATTGTTGCATAAATCATGCTCAATTCCGCTCATGCGTAATCAATACTATAGCAACGCTTAATGAGTATTTGCGCCCTTCCTATAGATCACCCTTTAAATTCGGAAAGGCGTATTTACAGTAAAACTAGTTCAGCATTGCGTTCGGCGGTTCCGTGCCTTTCCCCCTCAAGTTATCTGCTTGAAGTTCCCAGTCTAGATCTCTATAGCAACCTTACTCTAATTAATTGTACATGCATCATGGTAAACCTAGACAGGTTAATATGTTATCCACATAATAACCCTTTAAGACAAGCCTCGCCCAAAAGTCCATTGGGTTTTCCATAATCCCAACGGACGCGATCAGGATTGTGTGCATTATTTTGGAGAAATAAGTGCAGTATGCTAATCATTGTTGTATAAATAGACGAATCTGGAGGGGGAAAGGGCCTAACAACCTTTTATTTTGAAAAAAATGAGGCATGAAGTTCCCAGATTCGACATGATCTGTAACATACCTTCACTTTTTATAGATTGGAAGAGGGATCTTCCCTCAAGTGACCAGAATCATGTTAAGCGAGTCTTAGGAATTTTCCTTTTCTATTGGATCTTCAGCTAAACATAATATTGATCGAGGCTACCACTATGTTTTGGGACAAGGAAAGGGTTGTGTTCCGCGTTGGGGACTTAGAAATGACCCTTCTTCTGGAAGAAATAGGGTGATTTGCTGGATTGCCTTAGGATAGCCCTATTTTATTAGCGCCTGAAAATCGCACCACTAGAGGATTCTTTAAGATGATGGGGCTAAATAAAAATGATGACTTGGAGTGCCTAAAAAACTCCTACATACCTTTCAACTTCCTGTATGAACGATATGGTCATAGTAGCTTTTACCGTATTTTTAATGATGAGTTGTTAATCACCTGATTGGGCAGGGTTCATCGTAAGGTCTTTGTGTTCATTTTGTGTTTCTTGGCTATGCTGGTATTCCCGACCCAAGGGGATAGAATCCATACCAAGCTGGCCATGGTGGCCAAAACTTTTATGGACGGGATCGAGGGGCAAACATATACCATTGTCCCTACGAATCATTGCAAATATGACCAGGCCATGGAATGCTGTTAGAAGGGGTTCAGATTCTTCGAGGATTGCAATCTGCTGTTATAGGTTTGGTTGTCAGAGCATCTTTAAAGAGGTCAATACCGCCAAGAGTTTCCACGAAGGCCGTGGAATGATCACATAGCTTTCCATCGCCCTAAGAGAATGACTTATATTCCGGACATATTTACTCAACCTAAGTATGTTGTAGGATGGATGCAGTTTTTCAACAAGTTAACTAAGGACCAGGTTCAGTGGTTGTTCGAGCGGTTCCCTATCGACGAGTTCATCATCAAATCCAGGGATGTTTCATATTTGGCATTGATTGGGTTAAGGGTCATATACCCTTATGCTCCCATTAGGGTTATAATACAAGCAGACAGAAGACAGGTCATACCATGAGTCGCTAAAATGAGACACTTCATCACTAGTTTTCAGGGTGACACCATCCCATATAAGAATGAAACACAACATATATGGACTTTGAAAATTATCGTAGAAAAAGATACCACCGAGCCAGACCGATATCATGCGGGTCACTCATTCTTTTACCCCTCATGGTTGGATGATAACATAGAAGGAATATTCGAGCCAAGGGTTGGTCCAGTGAATAGGGTCATAGACAAATTTTCCGAAGTAGAGGTGAAATATAACAAGCTCCGCAAACAAATTTGTGATTCTGAAACTGAGCATATGGAGCAGCATAAGGCCGATATAGAAATGATCAATGAGTAAAAAGAGAGGGTTGTTAAATCCAACGATAGGTTAGAATATCACTATTACAGTCTGATGGAATTGGAACGGAAAATGGGAAAGAGAGTCTCCAATTGCCAGAACACTGAGGGAAACGAAGGAGGACATCTGGCAATGGCATTCTTACTGTTGAACATGCGCGAGTTAGGGGAACTGATCAACAATAGCATCTAGTCTGGAGAGGGTCTTTCTGGGACCAAGTAGATTAGGTTTACTTGCTTTTTAAATGTAATAAGGACAAGTGTCATTAGTAACATTATCTTAGTTAGTGTCATTTTGGGTCGTCAATTTTTTTAACATCAATGAAATGAGGCAGTTATTGGCACTGAATTTCTCAAAATCTATTTGTCACTAGGCCTACCTCGGGCACAAGAAGGCTCCCAAATTAGCACACGAATTTACATTCCCGCAATATGTGTTTAAATACTGCAAAAATTTCAAAACCCTTACTGACTTGTTTACCTTTTATTTTCTTTAACCCTTATTATTCCCATCCCCTAAGGTTGGTTCGTATATACTAGCATCATCAACATATCATATCAGATCTAGATTCCCTCTACCTCCTCCTCCTCCAAGTAATACAAAGAGCATATAGAAGGTTAAAATGGATGACTTAAGTGGTATTCGAAAGGAAAATACGGAGAATGCAAAAACTTCAGACAGTCGAAATACTCTAGCACCAAATGATTTGGTTTTACGATTGGAAGAAAAGATACTAGAGCTACAGAGAGAACTTGAGTAGGTCCACAACTTATAAAACCTATCCCTTACCTTGAACGTCCCTTATATCAACCGACAAAACACCAAAAACCCAGCACCTCTCCAAAATATAGCAAAACAGCATCCACAAAACCCTCCTGCATCGCATCAATATGCAACTACACCTCAAAATCTCAATCCTTTACCGATACCAACTCCACTACAACACCATCATCAAAAAATCCAATACCTACCAGCCACTACCTATCATACTCTCAGAACACACCGCGACCTATTCCCCATCCTCAAAACTCAACCAACGACCACTATTATACCTAAGTCCTTGGAACTCACCAAAACAACCCTATATATAAGGAAATCGTGCCTCACTATACTCAGCCAATCTCCTATACACCAAAATATGCTGAGAAGGACTTGTTCATCAAGAACATGTCTGAGGAACTCAAGAAATTGACAAGTCGAGTTCAAGGTGTCGAAGGAAGTAAAGGGATAGAAGGTTTGAATTATGAAGACCTATGCATACAACCGGATATAGAACTGTCGGAGGGTTACAAACCTCCCAAGTTCGAAATGTTTGACGGTACAGGCGATCCCAGGGTTCATCTAAGGACTTATTGTGACAATATTGTTGGGCCGAAAAGGATGAAAAGATCCGGATAAATCTTTTTATGAGGAGTCTTACGGGAGATGTTTTGTCTTGGTACATCAGCAGGATTCCAAGAAATGGTCCAACTGGGTGAGTATGGTGTCCGATTTTATGGACCAATTCAGGTTCAACACAAAAAATGCACCAGATATTTTCTACCTTTAGAACCTCAAGAAGAAGTCCACCAAGACTTTCCGCAAGTATACTAATCGTTGGAGGTCAGAAGGGCCTAAGTCAGGCCAGCTTTGGATGAGGAACAGATGAACATATTCTTCGCCAGAGCACATGATCCGGGATACTATGAAAAGTTGATGGTTATTGAAAACCATAAGTTCGTTGATATCATCAAACCTTGTGAATGGATTGAAGAAGGCATCAAGAGCGGGATGGTAACAAACTTTAAGGCATTACAATCAGGCGGCATATCAAAGAAGAAAGATGTTTGTGCAGTAACGGTAGCTCATGGCCCAAAATCTCCACTCACATAGCAAACATCTCCACCCATATACCAAACATTTCTACCCACATACCAAATGCTTCCACCCACATACCAACCCTCATCTCTAAGATATTCCCAACAAGCCACTGCCTATCACACCTATAATTCCCAACAATCTCATTTTCAATCACCTCCAACTCGCCAAAACTACCCAAGACCCCAATCTAACTTTGATCGCAAACCACCCAAATAATACACTGGCATTGTTGAACCTATCGACCAGCTATATGAAAGGTTGAAGGTTGCTGGTTACGTCACTCACATCCCTGTTGTGGCCACGGAGAAATCATCCAAATGGGATAACCCAAATAAGACTTGTGCATACCATTCTGGTATGAAGGGGCACACCATTGACTAGTACCGAACATTGAAAGATAAAATCCAGACATTGATTGACAACAAAGTCATACATTCCAAGGAAGCTACACCCAACATCCACAACAATCCTCTCCTAGATCATAGGGGCGGTGGGATACATCTGATAGAGATGGATGAAGATGGGATCCTGAGGGGTCAATCGGGGTTTATTCGAGAAGGCGATGACTTTAAACCTGCAGTCACACTTCCACCTATTATAGTACAGGCACAATCGCCAGTAGAAGTTGAGGTAGCCGCATCGATTCCATTTGAAGTAGAGGTAGCTCCACCTGCAGCCACACCTATTCCATTTGAGGTAAAAGTGGCCATACCATTCATAGTGACAGTATCAACCACACTTCCTTTTGATTCCAAAGCCATACATTGGGATTACGTTCCAGAATCTAGGCAAAAAGGAAAGTCAAAGATAGAAGAATTTGATGCCGCAAAAGGAATGACCAGAACGGGAAGGATCAATACACCCAAACACTTGTGAGGATCAAGCAAGGAGGCTTCTACTAAGCAACCCATCATTTAAACTGGACCAGATGACCTTTGGAGGAAAGTACAAGCAAAGGAATATTCCGTCATTGAGCATTTGAAGAAAATCCCCGCCCAAATCTCCATCCTATCACTATTGCGAAATTCAGAGGCACACAAGAATGTTTTGATAAAGGTTTTGAATGAAGTTTATGTGCCTAACAACATCTCCTGTAGAGAAATGGCCAACATGGTATGGCAGGTGCTGGAAAGTCATAAGATCACTTTCTATGAGGATGAATTACCACCTGAAGGGTTGAATCATAACCGAGCATTGCATGTCACAGTACAATTTGAAGATAAATTCTCTAGTCTTGATCAACAGAGGTTCAAGCCTCAACGTTTGTCCATTGGATACTCTGAAAAGATTGGAAAAAGGTTTCCATGAGATATGGGCAGGAAGTATGAATGTGAAAGCCATTGATGGGTCTCAAAGGGCCATAATTGGGTAGAATGATCTTTGTCTGCAAATAAGGACAACTTGGTTCGACGTTGAATTCCAAGTGCTTGACATATCAGCTTCATACAATCTTCTGTTGGGTCGATCTTATATACATGCCGCTGGGGATGTAGCTTCCACACTACACCAGGTAGTGAAGTTTGAATAAAACCATCAGGAGGTCATCATTCACGGAGATGGAAGTAATCCTATCTACACCAATTAAATCATCCCGATTATCAAAAATAGAAGAAGGCTAGGAGGGAAACGTATTACCACATTGAACATATCAATGCAATTAAAAAGAATAAATGATGGAGTAACCAAATACAAAGCATGCTAGCATGGACAGGGTATGAACCCGTCAAAGGGCTTAGGAAGAATCTACAAGGCGTCACTAAACCAATAAAACTACAATGTCATGGTACAACCTTCGGGCTCAAATACCAATATACATGGAAAAAGTATGATGATTGGTTGCCTCCATGGCGTGGTCCTTATTACCATCTCGAGCAACCAATGCTGCATCTGAGTCAAACTTTTCACCAGGCTGATACAATATGGGGAACTGTAGAGGTAGCTGGGCTGAGGAATTTGTTTCTGGAGGACGAGGATATGGACTGCAATACGATAATTGAGGAGGAGGGGGAAGAAGGCCTCACTATTTGACAGTGGAGAAGGAAGTTGTTCTCAAGAATTGGACTGCCACACCATCCCAGACCCGTCGAGTCCCTGGGTAGCTTGGCACTTAGCCTAATTTATTTCTATAGCCATGCTAGGCATTTCAGATGTTTTCAGTAATTTTGTTTTAAAGATAATTTTTTCTTCAAAATAATAGCTTGATTCATTAGGGTGTATTTGTTTTGGATATTTTCGAATTTAATTAATGCATATCTATTTATTACTCCCTCCGTTCCAGTATATGTGAACCTATTTCCTTTTTGGTATATTCCAAAAAGAATGACCCCTTTCTAAATTTAGAAACAATTTAGCTTAAACTTACAATTCTACGCTTAATGAGAAGCTTATATAACAACACAAATACTCTGGGTCCTTTTTTAACTTGTTTAGGAGCACAAATTCTAAACATTTTCATTTTTTCTTAAAATTTGTGCCCAGCCAAACAGGTTTACATAAATTGAAACAGAGGAAGTATTCATTATTATCTTTCACATTTTTCTTTCTATAACATTTATTATTACTTTTCCTGATGAACCAATGACTATGACATGTAATGAGACAACACAAAATAAGGATAGTGACTCAGAAAAAGAGGATGAAATACTCGAAGAAGTTGTCAGAGATGTTGAGAACTTTGAGAATAAACCTAAGTCCAACCTGGAGGAAATCGAAGCAGTAAATTTGGGAGATGCCGAAACCATCAAGGAGACTCGCAAAAGCATTCACTTATCATCGATAGAGAAGGAGGAGTACATTTGTTTCTTGAAGGAGTATGAGGATATCTTTGTATGTTTATATGATGACATGACCGGTTTGAGCACATCCATAGTGGTTCAGAAGTTGCCTACCAATCCAATATGTCTTCCGGTGAAGCAGAAACTCAGAAAATTCAAACCAGATATGAGCCTGAAAATCAAGGAGGATGTTACTAAGCAGATCAAATCCAAAGTCCTCAGGGTAATTGAGTACCCAACCTTGTTAACCAACATTATGCCAGTTCCAAAGAAAGATGGGAAAGTCCAAGTATATGTTGACTATCGATACTTAAGCAGAGCAAGTCCCAAGGATGAATTTCCACTACCAAATATACACATACTGATCAACAATTGTGCCAAGCATGAGCTCCAATCCTTTGTATATTGGTTCGTAGGTTATCACCAGATCTGGATAGATGAAGAAGATGCAGAGAAAACAACTTTTATTACACTACGGGGGATGTACTACTACAAGATGATGTCATTTGGTCTAATGAATGTTGGGGGCACTTATATAAGAGCTATGACAACCATCTTCCATGATATGATACCCAAATAAATAGAGGTGTATGTTGAAAACGTCATTATCAAATCCAAGAGGACTGCAAATCACATAGCAGACTTGAGAAAGTTCTTTGACAGGTCAAGGAGGTACAACTTTAAACTGAACCCCGCAAAATGTGCATTCGGGATTCCTGCAGAAAAATTATTAGGATTCATTATCAACCGCCGGGGAATTGAGTTGGACCAGTCCAAAGTTAAGTTGTTCAAAAGTTACCGCCATCAAGGAGCAAGAAGGACGTGATGAGCTTCCTAGGATGTCTCAACTATATCAGTCGCTTCATAGTAGAGCCCATAGTTATATGTGAACCCCTCTTCAACATGTTGGGGAAAGATGCCGAAACAAGTTGGACCAAATATTGACAGAAGGCTTTCGATAAAATCAAGGAGTACATGTCCACACCATTAGTATTGGTCGTGCTAGAACCTAGGCAACTTTTGCTACTTTATCTATCTATATTAGATGGAGCTTTTGGATGTATTTTGGGACAACATGACGAAACAGGGAGAAAGGAGCAAGCCATATACTACTTGAGTAAGAAGTTCACACCTTACGAAACACAATACTCCCTATTGGTATCGCACCCCCTTTTCCCTCTGTGAAAATTGGGTTTATGACATTCGATTGGGACAACTATTAACTTTTGGGAAAGAGGTTTTGCAATTTTGAAGAGTCGCCATCTAACGATTTTAAGGTGCATTAGGACACCTATAGGGTTCAACTACAACCATATTTTTTTGATAACCAAAGATAGGGTAAGGGCTTGAAATTATCCCAAGGGGATGGTGTTAGGTACCCCTCAGGAACCACAAGTGTGGTTCCCGGCCAGATAGTTCTTTGTGAATTTGGGAAATTATCATGTAAACAAACAAGGCTCACATAAGCGGGGATTTCAATGCACAAGTGTTTGGAAATGATAAAATAAAGCAAAGTTTTAAAAGAGTTATAACTAAGCATGCTGACGAATATAAAGGGGGTCCTAGGTTAATTTGTAATATGGATCATATTACTGCAGTACCCGATAATCACTCCTTAAAGAGGGGCTACACGTGGCATTAGCGCATCGGTCATCATATCCAGATCTATCATTCCTGTTAGAAATAACGCTCTACGCTAGAGGGGGGGTGAATAGCGTATTAATAAAATTTGGCGTTTTCTTGCGGAATTTAAACTTTGCAGGAAATAAACAAATGCAGTAAAAATAAATTACACCATGATATATACTGGTTGGCCACACTTTGTGGTTAGTCCAGTCCCCGAGAGACTCTCTCGAGATTTCCACTAACAACCTTGTCAAGCTTAAGGTGCCCAACAAACCTTTACACTTGAGACTTGAATCACACAAATCTCAAACACTTGCTCGGAGGTTCCTCACCTCAAAGACTTCAATTTGCTCGGAGGTTCCTCACCTCAAAGACTTCAATTTGCTCGGAGGTTCCTCACCTCAAAGACTTCAACTTGCTCGGAGGTTCCTCACCTCAAAGACTTCAATTTGCTCGGAGGTTCCTCACCTCAAAGACTTCAACTTGCTCGGAGGTTCCTCACCTCAAAGACTTCAATTTGCTCGGAGGTTCCTCACCTCAAAGACTTCAACTTGCTCGGAGGTTCCTCACCTCAAAGACTTCACCTTGCTCGGAGGTTCCTCACCTCAAAGACTTCAACTTGTTAAGCTTCCGGGTGCCTAACGAACCTTTACAACTTGAGAACTTGATACAACACAAGCCTCAACCAACCCGCTTAAGGAAACCTATCCCTAAGACTTTACAAGAAGAAATATAACACTTCTTCTTACTACAAGTGTTTAACAAGAACACTCTTTTACTCACTTTACAAGAACTCTCTCAAAGAGTGGATTATGAGTACAAAATGTATGGCTCAAGAACACAACAACTCAATCAATAATCTTAGCTCTCAAAAACAATGTAAGATATGAAATTTGAATCACAAGAATGTAATATATGCTTTGTAATTTTTCTGCAGTGTTGTTGTGTTATAAAAATGATTTTCAGAGAGTGTTTTATAGAGAAAATGGAGCAATAGACCGTTGCTTTTAGTTCCAGAAAACGCTCCTGAAAATCTGCCTGACAATCGATTGTTGATATTACACAATCGATTGTTGGAGCAAAATTTCAACAGACATTCCTTAAAATCCGGTTAAAAAGATTTCTGTTGAATTTTAAAAAGAATGACAATCGATTGTTAACTTTAGACAATCGATTGTTGTTCAAATATTCAAAATATTTCTGGCAACTTTTTGACTAAAAGATTGAGTAAAGATTATACCATAAATAGATAAAGCCGTTGGAAAAAGTCCGTTTGGAAATATCACTGAGCACAATCGATTGTTAAATAGTGACAATCGATTGTTCTTCATTTTTGAAGATTTTGAAAACATTCTGTAAGTTGTCCAAAACTTTGAGACTAAGTATAAAATCTGACAATCGATTGTTGAACAGTGACAATCGATTGTTGCTTCAAAAATGATTTCAAACGAAGTTTCTGTCTCAAGACAACATTTTAAAAACTAAGTATAGAACTTGACAATCGATTGTTTCTTCAAGACAATCGATTGTTAAACCCAATTTTCTCAAAACGAGTTTAAAAATCATTTTGGCAAATATGCAACTTATTTCTTTAAAAACTTATGATGCATGATTTTATGAAAATTATTTTAGGTGAGAGCCAATATTAGAAATAAGTCGTTGAGTCAAGATTACAAATTAAGACCTACTCAACAGTTGATTGCATCTTCTATTCTTGAACGCGTACTATCCATCTTGTACTTGGTCTGTTATTGTTCCATCACCGATGCTTGTCTCAATGTTTGGCATTTATCAAAACCTACATGAATCAACACACGTTAGTTCGAGAACGTGTTTCTTACAATTTCCCCCTTTTTGATAATGGCAAACATGTATCGGGATATGCATACTAATAACAGTTCAAGATAATTCAATATGCATCATAGACATGTTCATGTTTCATAATTCAAGATAATTCAATATGCATCATAGACATGTTCATGTTTCATAAGATATTTCCCCTCAAATGATGATTCCCCCTACATGTGTGCAGTTATATCAAAGTGCATGGGAAATATATTATGCATGCATAGCCCGTTTATTTTCCCCCTTTTGACATTAACAAAAAGTGGCTAGATAACAAGTCTAATAATAGCATGCTAGTTCAACAAACGTCAACATAAGCGATTATTATACGGGATAATCGAATAGTTTGCACTGGAAAAAAAATTCCCCCTAAATATAAGATTCCCCCTGAATTTATGCAACACATTCAAAGAAAGCATGTAAGTATGCATAAACTCTAGTCTTGCATATAGCCTTTCTTTTCTTCCTTTTAAAAAATATGTACTTCCCCCTTTTGAAAATATCAAATAATTCATATAATGGAAATAGGAGAGATATTTCAAATAAAAATCAACTTTCATTAAATAGATAAAATATTACATAGGCCATTAAATAAATAAAAATACAAGAAAATATTTAATCCTCGTTATCATCATCTTCGTCCATGTTTTGCGGCGGTGCCTCAAGTGGGACAACAGCACCATATTGATAGTTGACATGGTCAAAGTATCCTTGGACATAGCGGGTTAAGATCAACTTTTGTCTCAATGCGGGTAAGATGATTTAAAATATCCGAATTTGGATCTTGATTTGGAGGAGGATTTTGAGGAGGATGAATATCACGTTTTTCAAAAATAGTAAGAAAGCGATTTAATTTATTTTCGCTTTTGAAGACCAAAACATCACCATCTTGATATGGATGATATCCGGAGGGAGGAAGAGTAGAGGTGGAAGCACCTTCCCTATTTGAACGGGTTCTTCTCGACATATTGATAGAAGAAAGAAAGCTTGAATTTTGCAAAAAGAGCTTTTTAGAGAGGATTTGAGGCTTTGAGCTTGAATATTTGGTGATGAGAATGAAGACACCATCTCCTATTTATAGAGGGGAGAATAGGAAAAAAATATGCCTGAAGTTAACTCAAAAACGGTCGAGTTTTGGAATTGACCGTTGAGACAATCGATTGTGTATTTGAGACAATCGATTGTTGAACAGTGTTATGCCAGTTGGATTGACTGATAAAAGCTGATAATCGATTAAAGGAGGCCGCAGGACAGAACGGTAAGAATTTTTGAATTAATACCGTCGGACAATCGATTGTGTCATAGAGACAATCGATTGTGGCAAGTTTGACACTTAGATTCTGAGAATTTGGCTTGAAACAGAATGTTTTTGAAATTTCAGAAAATCACTGACAATCGATTTTGTAATTTGACAATCGATTGTGTATTGGGCAAAAATGGTCTAAGACCTGAAAATTGATTTTGGAAGTATGGTAATCAATTTTGAATATATTATAATCAATTTTGGAATTATGACAATTGATTATGAATGAAACAACGTCATCAACACATGGTGGAAGATAATGATTCTTCGGATGAAAACGTTTTTATGAAAATAGATTTTCCATCATGAATACATATAATCAACACCAATTGTTATAAATACCAATTTAGAAAATCAAAACTCAATACAATTTATGCACTTAATCAATTATGCAATTTATCAAAATAACATTCATATTAATACTTGTGACATATAATACCAATTCAACTAGCTAAAGGGTAGAGTAAGGAACGATCATACCCGGTTTGTCTTGATGTCATCCTCCATCGTTGACATCTCAATTTGCTAGAAATTGAATTGAATGCTTCATGCGAGCACATTTGCATTTCCAACATTTAATCAAGTGAAGCCATTTTCGATATATATATATAAACAATTTATCACCATAATAACAATTCAAAAACCAAACAGATATTTGTTAAGAAAATATCATCAATAAAATTTATGCAATCAATTCTTTCAACGCACAAGTTCCCTCTTAAGTAAGACAAAATGGAATGTAATGACATTCCTCTTACTTGTAACAAATTGCCTAAGACATTTCTTCTTTTGATAAGAAGATTGTATTAAGGCTAATTCCTTTTACCATATTCACAAAAGAATAGGAAGGATATTGAGGAATATACCATATGACGATTTCTATAAATTTATCAATTATATCAACCAAAAAAAAACTATTGTTATTTTGAAAGGCATTTGTCAAAACATATATTGCATGCTGTTTCAAATAGATAGTCAAATCATGAATCAGCCATCTTATCACCTGTTTAAGCAAAACACATCAATTTGACATTTTACAGGAAATACCGATTGTTACAAAAGCAATGAAAAATCCATTTGACGGAGAGCATAACAAATGCATCAAATGTTATTTTATTAACAGTGATACACAAGGTTATTTTCAGCAATCCATATTGCAACAAATGTCAAATATTTCAATTAAGCGCATTTGCAATAATGAGAACCAAAACAAAGCATGATTCAAGGAGAATTGATACGGATGGTTAACAAAGACATATCAACACATACAATTGGGCATGATAAAAATGAAAGCCTAGCCTTTAAAAAAAAGGGTTCAAGAACGTTTATGCCTATTTTGAACTGACACGATGATAAATGATAGCTGTCGAGTTCAGAATTCAGAATGGTAACAAATCTTGAGATTTTTACCGATTGACAATCGATTGTTGAAAAGGGACAATCGATTGTTGAACTATTTGACACTTAGTTCCTGAAAAATCTGCAAGAAACAGAGAGTTTTTGAAAACTCAGAAAAACACGGACAATCGATTGTGCCGGTGAACAATCGATTGTGGACTAGACCAAAAAGGTTTTAAGTCCTGAAAATCGATTATGAGAGTATGCAAATATAAAAAGCATTTATCAAAACATATATTAAAACATGATTTAAAACACTTTGCTGTTTGAAAAGATTGTCAAGACATAATTCAACTAAACATGATTTTAGTAGGTACTCATTCAATGCACGAATCAACATTTGTCAAAGCATGGATCAAGCATTTAATAGTTGATACTAGTAATCAAAAATGAATTTTCAGCATGTCAAT
Source organism: Nicotiana benthamiana (assembly GCA_034376525.1). Taxonomy (NCBI): domain Eukaryota; kingdom Viridiplantae; phylum Streptophyta; class Magnoliopsida; order Solanales; family Solanaceae; genus Nicotiana; species Nicotiana benthamiana. The sequence goes on along the minus strand of CM067336.1, from coordinate 32,350,571 downwards.
CAACAAGTATAGTCAACAAGAAATTTCACAAATTGATTCTTACAATTAACGCATGTCGACGTTTTTCAGGGTGAGAATCAAGTTGACAACTTATATGTTAATAACACCAGCTGCCATATATCAACAAATCTGTCAACATTAATAACTTGCACATATTCGGTTTTATCAAAAAGAATAGCTAACCGAAATTCCTCTCGATGCCTTTGGGTGTCGTGCTTGGCGCATCTACTACAATTTTGTAGTCTTCAAGCACACCTGCAAAAATACCTACGGAGAGGTTTTTGGTACCCATATCTTTTTGGGTCCTTTGGGGTTAGGCAAATAATAATTATAACCAAAAGATAAATCTCTATGTTTAGCAAAACACACGGGTGCAATGTGACCTATCCGATTGCAATAATGGCATACTACGTTCGGATTGTGCCAATGCCTAGGTTGCGCCAAATACATTCTAGGTGATCTAGAGTCATTCCTAGAGGCGTTGAGAATCCTAGAGTCATTTCTAGGTTGTCTAACGTAGTTCGTTCTAGGCTTATCAACAATAGTCCTAGTATTGATTCTAGGCGATGTAAAGTGATTAACTCTAGATTCATTATTCCAATTTCTCGAGTTGTATCTAGGTGATCTAAAGGCGTTAGTTTTAGACTTGTTTTCATACATCCTAGCGTAATGTCTAGGTGGTCTAAAGGAATTTGTCCTAGACTCATTTACAGCCCTAGAATTATTTCTAGGTGGAGCAGTAAAATTTCTAATGGGATTTCTGCTTTTATGCCGTTGATTATTCTTCGACGTTTCCTTTTCTTCAATAACCTTAGGGACATCTATACTTCGTGATTCTAAAGTTTTCCTAAGTTCTGCGTTTTCTAACTTCAAAGAATCGCAGGAAGTACAAGTAGAGCATTCATCAACATAAGAAGCTTCATGCATAGTCTTAATGACTTGTCTAAGTTCTACACTATCATTTTGCAAAAACTGATTTTCTTTTATAAGATTCTCGTTATCAAGAGACAGATTTTCAAAATCTTTTTGTTTTAAAGAAAGTTGATTTTTGAAATCTTTTTCTTTCAATAAGAGACGTTCTTCAAAATCCTTTTCTTTTAAAGAGAGATTTTTCTGAAAATCTAATTCTTGCTGGGAAAGTGATTTCTTCAAATCTCTAATCATTTTGACAGCATTACCATATTCACCATACAAATCTTCATATGCATTTTGTAATTCTTCGAACGAGTGAGAATTAGAGATACTTACCTCTTCTTCGTTGTTTCCTTTGTCGGCCATCAGACATCGGGTAGTTGGTTTCTCATTTGAGTAGTCTCCTTCTGTTTGAGGCATGCTTTCATATATTTCCTCAAGTTTATCCCATACTTCTTTTGCAGTTTTGCAGTGGGAGACTTTTTGATGATTTTCCTGATTCAAGGCACTATACAACATATTTATAGCATTAGTATTATATTCCTTTACCTTGGCTTTCCCGACTTGTGTTGTCATTTGACCGCCAAGTTTGATGATTTGCCACAGATAAAAGTCGTTGGCGATGATAAAGATTTTCATCCGATCTTTCCAACATAAGTAGTTGTTTCCATCAAATATTGGAGGCACTGTGTGGCAATTTCCTTCACCGATTCCTGCAAAATAATCATGAGTAGAAGCCATGGATGGTTCTCTCAAACTGTTAAGTTTTTCAGAGAGTATGGCTCTGATACCAATTGTTAGAAATAACGCTCTACGCTAGAGGGGGGGTGAATAGCGTATTAATAAAATTTGGCGTTTTCTTGCGGAATTTAAACTTTGCAGGAAATAAACAAATGCAGTAAAAATAAATTACACCACGATATATACTGGTTGGCCACACTTTGTGGTTAGTCCAGTCCTCGAGAGACTCTCTCGAGATTTCCACTAACAACCTTGTCAAGCTTAAGGTGCCCAACAAACCTTTACACTTGAGACTTGAATCACACAAATCTCAAACACTTGCTCGGAGGTTCCTCACCTCAAAGACTTCAATTTGCTCGGAGGTTCCTCACCTTAAAGACTTCAATTTGCTCGGAGGTTCCTCACCTCAAAGACTTCAACTTGCTCGGAGGTTCCTCACCTCAAAGACTTCAATTTGCTCGGAGGTTCCTCACCTCAAAGACTTCAACTTGCTCGGAGGTTCCTCACCTCAAAGACTTCAATTTGCTCGGAGGTTCCTCACCTCAAAGACTTCAACTTGCTCGGAGGTTCCTCACCTCAAAGACTTCACCTTGCTCGGAGGTTCCTCACCTCAAAGACTTCAACTTGTTAAGCTTCGGGTGCCTAACGAACCTTTACAACTTGAGAACTTGATACAACGCAAGCCTCAACCAACCCGCTTAAGGAAACCTATCCCTAAGACTTTACAAGAAGAAATATAACACTTCTTCTTACTACAAGTGTTTAACAAGAACACTCTTTTACTCACTTTACAAGAACTCTCTCAAAGAGTGGATTATGAGTACAAAATATATGGCTCAAGAACACAACAACTCAATCAATAATCTTAGCTCTCAAAAACAATGTAAGATATGAAATTTGAATCACAAGAATGTAATATATGCTTTGTAATTTTTCTGCAGTGTTGTTGTGTTATAAAAATGATTTTCAGAGAGTGTTTTATAGAGAAAATGGAGCAATAGACCGTTGCTTTTAGTTCCAGAAAACGCTCCTGAAAATCTGCCTGACAATCGATTGTTGATATTACACAATCGATTGTTGGAGCAAAATTTCAACAGACATTCCTTAAAATCCGGTTAAAAAGATTTCTGTTGAATTTTAAAAAGAATGACAATCGATTGTTAACTTTAGACAATCGATTGTTGTTCAAATATTCAAAATATTTCTGGCAACTTTTTGACTAAAAGATTGAGTAAAGATTATACCATAAATAGATAAAGCCGTTGGAAAAAGTCCGTTTGGAAATATCACTGAGCACAATCGATTGTTAAATAGTGACAATCGATTGTTCTTCATTTTTGAAGATTTTGAATTCTGTAACTAAGTATAAAATCTGACAATCGATTGTTGAACAGTGACAATCGATTGTTGCTTCAAAAATGATTTCAAACGAAGTTTCTGTCTCAAGACAACATTTTAAAAACTAAGTATAGAACTTGACAATCGATTGTTTCTTCAAGACAATCGATTGTTAAACCCAATTTTCTCAAAACGAGTTTAAAAATCATTTTGGCAAATATGCAACTTATTTCTTTAAAAACTTATGATGCATGATTTTATGAAAATTATTTTAGGTGAGAGCCAATATTAGAAATAAGTCGTTGAGTCAAGATTACAAATTAAGACCTACTCAACAGTTGATTGCATCTTCTATTCTTGAACGCGTACTATCCATCTTGTACTTGGTCTGTTATTGTTCCATCACCGATGCTTGTCTCAATGTTTGGCATTTATCAAAACCTACATGAATCAACACACGTTAGTTCTATAACGTTTTTATTAAAATTCCCCCCCCCCCCCCCCCCCCCGTTAAGGTATTAAACCGCTGATTGGTCTCGGTATCTATGCATGTTATTACCCGTCCCATTCCTATCAGTCCAAGAGGAATTTAGGACTACTATTCCTATAAGAGGGAGGATTTTAGGCTGACTCTTGGGTTCTTTAAAGGTAACAAGAATAAGGTGACATCCAAAACACATAAGACTGCATATTAGGGGAAACATGTAAACAACTAAGAGGCGCATATATACTTTCTCAAGTAAAGCACATAAATAGCATGACTTAAACACATCTAGGGATAGAATTTAAAGTACTAAGATATGGGAGTTTTAGTTGTTGAAGCAGACCAATTTATTACATAACTCAGATAAGAAGTCTAAATCAGGCCTTCCTGCTGGTTGTAGCAGTTGCTAATTAGACAAAGGCGGATTCAGTTTTATCATTATTACCTAAGGCTTGCCTAAGTGTGTATTGATGATACCCGATAAACATGATATCTATTACTAATTCAAAATGGCAAAGCAGTAACAGTTTTAAACAAGCAATTTGGATACTATAGGCATGCTTTCTAAACCGCATTAATGAAAGAAGTAAGTTGTTTAAACTGATTTAGAACAGTACGATCCAAACTAATTTTTCAACTAAACTGGTTTTAGGTCCTATAGGCATGATTTCTATTATAACTGATTTTTGTTCCTACAAACATGGTGTCCAAGTATTCAAGGTCAACTTTGGTCCTATAGGCACGGTATGTAATTGAACATGAAATGAAGCAGGCATGATTTACATCGAAATTCCTATAGGCATGATTTCTATAAAAATACTGATTTTAATCCTATAGACATGACATCTCATTTCAAAGCTGACTTTTAACCTTGTAGACACGATGTCTGATTTTAGATCCTATAGGCGTGGTGTCTAAGTGTAGAATTAAAACATGAAGAATTTATTAAGAAAAGATCCTATAGGCATGTTATCTACATGTAGAATTAAAATATGCAGAATTTGAAAACATACCCTATAGGTATGTTATCTACGTGTAGAATTAACACATGCAGAATTTGAAAATAGACCCTATAGGCATATTATCTACCCTCCTAATAGCTAAAACATACATAATTACCCCGTCGCTTTCACTAACCAACCCTAATATTTGTTACAAATTATTACAGACCAAATTTGAATTACATAAGAAAAGTGTAAAATAAGAAGTTACAAACATAGGAAGCCTGATTTTAACTTCCTCTCTGAGTTATGGAATAAACCGCCTCAAATGCCACTTGTTTCATAGCCTTTCTCAGACCTGGGTATGTCAAAGTTCCTTAAGGGTCTCAAGGAATCCCAGGCACTGTTTACACCCACGTTTGTATAACCAGATAGAGATAAGTGCAGTGTGGAAGGGTCAACCCTTATGTGTCCAAGTTCAGAGGGAGCTCAAGGGTCCCAAGGCAAGGCTCACACAAGAGGGGCAAAACTTAGGTTCTAGAAATATAGTGAAAGTGTAGAACATAGAGATTTATTTAAAATTGAGTTGGAAATAGTAGTATTAAGGGGTGATTTGAAAATTGCAGTAGTGAAACTCAAACTACACAGAATCAGTAGTTGCTCAAAGGGGTTAGGGTTTTGGGAATACATTGCATGAAGCATATGACCCTGGGGGTCAGGTTTGAGTATGCACAACAATAGATGATGTTGGCATGTCCACAAACCAACCAGAGAACACAAACACAAAGAGGGATGTGGGGTTTGGGATTCATACACATAGCAGAGCATTATTCTAAAAGGGGAAGGGAACACGTTTCAACATGCTAGTAATGTAACTTGATTGCAGAAACATAAGCAGAAATGGGAAAGCATGAGAGAAGTTGGAGCAATTAGAGAAACATGTTATTGTTGATGCTTGAAAATTAACTAGGATATACCAGTAAAGAAGCAAAGTGCAGAAAGGAAAAGTAAGCAAATTTCCACAACCTAGCCTTGGATTTCAGCCGGCTAGACAAAGTAGTAGCACAAGTAGTGACAGATAAAAGAGAGAGTTTTAAGTGAAGTGTGAGTTTTGAACTCAGATTGTTTGTGTCTTAAAGAAAAGAGGGGGTGGGTATTTATAGTTTTGAAAATAAGTGATAAGTAAGGTAATAAGTAAATTCTTAACACAAACATGGAAACAATCACAAGTCAGAATCAATTAACTCAAGTGATTCCCTTTAATTAAGGAATCAAGGCTTAACGGGTAGTAACAGGTTTCAAATAAAGAAAGAAAAGTTTCGGGGCAGATTGATTATTGCTATAAAAGGGGTAGAAAAAGCATAAAGCAAACATCAAGTCTAAGTACGAAAATATGCTTATTTTGGAAAAGATTTAGTAAGGTAAAATATCATAGAAAAGGAAAGGAATCACTTGACTTTAAACAGATGAGTAGAAATTAGGGCTTATCAGAAAACTTTCGCAATCCATCTCAATATCAACAGATGTATCAGTCATATGAGACCAAGCACATTGGCAAAAGAAACAACATACAATAGTAGCAAAAATAAGCATCGGATTAGTGAACAAATTTAGATAGTCAGGGCTTACGCATATTAGCCTAAACGAAGAAGATAGTCAAAATAAAGTAAAGGTCTCATAGTAATAGGTGAAGAAGCGTTTTGGGAAGTTAGGGTTTCAAAAATAGTTGAGTTAAAAAGATAGTAAACTCAGAATCAAATAAGTCACATAAAGAAAAGAGAGTCTGAAACAAGGAACCTTTAATCGAGCCATGTATACTTTCAAACAAACAGTCTCAGACTAAAAGACCTAGGGGTTTCCCCTATAATCAAGTTTAAGGATGGTAAAACTCAGAAGCCAATAAGTCAATCAAGAACGAAGAACTTAATCGAGCAAGTACACATTTAAGCATGCCGTTTCAGAACTCGAATGAGACAAAAAGGAACTAGGGTTTTAACATGCTGACTCAAGTAGAAGGAAAGCATAACAAGTAGTTCGAAGATAGTAAAATTATAAAGCAACATCAAGAATTAGAGAAGCGATTTTTTGAAAAAATTTAAAGGAAAACCCTGATGAAGAATCGTTTTGAAAGAAAAGTTGAAAAACTTTCGAGAAAACACTTAAGACATTAATAGTAAGCATAGATCTATGGTGGATCTGAAAGAAAACTCAAAATATATTAAAGATTAGGGTTTCGAAAATCCAGAAGAGGTGAGAAAGGCCTTGAAAGTCTCTGATCTAACCAGGAAAGTCAAGGATTTGCCTTGAAAAGCCATGAATGGCTAGAGAAAGGTCATGAATGGCTGGAGAAAAGCCATGAACAGAAATCGAACAAGGACTAGGCCAGATTCCCTCGAAGTCTAGCTGTGAAACCATAGAAACCAGCACCCAGGAGCCATAGGAGGCTGATACATATCTCAAATAGCCATGAGAGGCCATGGATTAGACAAGGGTTAATGTGGATTACGGTGGGGTTAGATGGAGGCGGCTAGGGTTCATGAGAGTATCAGAGAGATTTAGAGAGAAGATGAATTCAAGGGCGGTGGTAGGTGAAAAATGAGGTAGGTTTTGGGGTCGTTTAGGGTTAAAAAAAAAAAAGAAAGGGCTAATATTGGTTGTTGATCTAAATAATCAACGGCCAGGATGGAAAGGGTTAGGTAGGGGATCCGAGTTAGGTCATTAAATCGGTTTGGGGGGTCTGGTTTAAAAATGAAATTGGTCTGGGAAATTGGGTTTTAATTGGGGTAGGATTTAGGCTATAATTGAAATGTAACTGGGCTATATTTAAATAGCCTATTTCCCCTATTTAATTTATAAAAATAATAAATTAATTTCAAAAAATAAATTGAAAGAACTAAAATAATTTATGATATATAATTGACACATTAAAAATATCGGACTTGATCTTATGAATATACACCGCAATTAAATCTTAAAAGAGGCTAGTATTGTAATTATGCACTTTAGCTTTGAAAAAATACTAAATAAATTCTTAGAAATACGTAAAAATTACCTTAGCTATATTTTAGAATAAATATGAAGATCTAAGAATGAATAATAAAAGATAATAATTTTTGAAATGGTTAATGGGTTTTATGGATAAAAAAGGGAAATAAATTGATTAAAACCCCTTTAAAATTATAAAAAAAATAATAAAATACTTGAGTATGCTTATATATATATATATATATATATATATATATATATATATATATATATATATATATATATATATATATATATATATATATATATATATATATATATATATATATATATATATACCATTTTGAAGTTATTTTGCATATTAAAATAAATACAAAAAATTAGGTATCAATAGATGGAATGCATTGGCTTTGCTTTGACCCAGACGACTCAGAAATTAAGGCATTACTTCTTTGCCTATACCACGTATCTTATATACAGGATCGATCCCTTGAAGTATATCTTTCAGAAGCCCATGTCGACTGGGAAGTTATCTAAGTGGCAGATAGTAAGTTCGATATTATTTATGTAACTTACAAGGGGGTCAAAGGACAAGCATTGACAGACCATCTGTCGTGCCCCCTTTTTCCTCTACGAAAATCGGGTTTATAACATTTGGAAGGACAACTCATTCCCTTTTGGGAATTGGGCTTAAGAGAATTAAAAAGTCGTCACCTAATGATTTAAGTGCATTAGGATACTAAGAAGGGCTTTGTTTAGGATAACCAGAGATTGGATAAGGGATTGAAATTATCTCGAGGGGAAGGTGTTAGGCACCTCTCAGGATCCACTAGTGTGGTTCCCCGCCAAACTATTATTGTGAATTAAGGTACAAATAACACATAAGCAAGTAGGATTCCAAATAAGAGGGGATTTTCATGTAATAATCACAAATAAACAAAATCAGCGAGAACTAAAGAGAGTTGGTATTTATTTCTTAGAATAAATGGTTTTAGAAGATTTAAAGAAACAAAGAATAAAAGGAAAGGGTCCTAGGTTTATCAATAACATGGATCATGTCAATGCAATACCCGGTAATCACTCCTCAGAAAGGGGCTACAGGTGGTATTAACGCACGGGTCATCATATCCATATTTATCCTTTCCCACCCTGTTTAAGGTATTAAAGCACAGAATGGTCTCGTTTACTTATTGAATTTTATTACCCGTCCCGATCCTATCAACCCCAGAGGTGCTTGGGATTACTAATCCTAAAAGAGGGAGGGAAGGTCGAGCTTATTTGTGGTTTCAAAGAAAACAATACTAAGACGACAAGCCAGAACACATATAACAAGTTTGGGGGAGGCATATAAACAAACGAAAGGCCCAAACAGACCTCCTTTAGGAAAAGAAAAGCAAGTAGTTAGCATAACTTACATGTACAGTTTAAGGTCTGATTTACCACTGAACATGGAAGAACTTAAAGGTTGGAGGCAAACTAATTTACTATATAATTCAGATTAGAAGCCTCAGTTAGGCTTGCTTGTTTGTTGTAGTGAATAAAATCGGATTCAGCTTATAAGTTTACCCTAAGTCTTGCTTAAGAAGTACACGAAAACTAATAGGCATGATATCTACTGTTTCAGAATCAAAGAAGAAAACTCATTGCAGATTGGCTTAGGAAAAAGAAAGTTGCAAGTCTAAAGCGGGTTTTAGCAAAAGAACACAAGTTTTGTAATTGGTAATGCATTACTACTGATAGTTTAAACTTACCAACGAGTGAGGCGATTCAAATTTTATTAGAACCCTTATAGGCATGCTTTCTATGTGTTTACCAACTTAAAACATCGTTATAGTCACAGAAGAGTACAGAAATTCTACAACTTGATATCTAAGCATTGCGTGATATCTAATTTTGTTTTTGGTTATTAGGACCTATAGACAAGTTTGTCTAGTGAAAAACGGATATGCAGGAATGAGAAAGTACCTATAGGAAGATTTTCTATGTGCATGTGCAGAAGCTATAGACATAATACCTATATGAAAGTGCAGGACCCCTATAATCATGGCATCTAAATGAGAATGTTGAAGTTCCTTTAGTCATGGTATCTAAATGAGAATGCTGAGATTCTTATCGACATGGTAACTAATGAGAATGTAGAAATGCTTATTGGCATGGTAGCTATATGAAAAATGCAGAAATCTAATAGGCATAGTAACTACATGAAAAACGCAAAATCTTATAGGAAGGGTAGCTATATGAAAAATGCAGAAATGTTATAGGCATGATAACCATAAGAGAATGTAAAAATTAAAGATTCCTATAGGCAAGTTATCTACCCCTTTACATGCATGGTTATCCCTCCCTTTTCGCTAGACATCCCTAAGAGTTTTATCACAATTTATTACAATCTAAATAAAAGAAAATACATCAAAAATTGAAAATGACAACCAAAGAGGGCCTGATTCAGACTTCCTGTCTGATTTATGAATTAAACCAACTCCAAAGATCAGGTTTCAAAGCCTTTCTCTCATCTAGGTGTGTCAAAGTTCCCTAAGAGTTTCATAAGAACTCTGGGCAGTGCTTACACCCAAATGTATTACCATGTTAAGCCATATTGCAGTGTGAAAGGGCCAGTCTACAGGTGTTCAAGTTCAAATGGAGCTCAAGGTCCCAAAGCAAGGCTCACAAGAGGGGGGAAGAACTTAGGAACTAAGAGAGAGAGAGAGAGAGTGCAAGTGCAGAATTCTGAAAGGGGAAAAGGGGAATGGAAAAAGTACACATATGGATATAGGGAATGGGAGTTTGCAAGATCACAAAAACAAAGCAGGGTAATGGGCATACTCAGCAATGGGATATGCTAGCACACCCTCTAACCTATTTAGTGGTTAAGACCCCATTGGTTCAAAACTTAGTTCATGGACAACAACTCGTATTGCCATGCCCTAAGTCATCACTCACAAACACATAAGGGTAATGGGATAGGGAGCGAAGGTTCACAACAGAAACAAGCAGTAGATCATAGGCGTACTAAGCTGAATATCAAAATCTACAGAAAACAATAAAGTAGACATGGACAAAGACTGTAAGTAAACACATTGGGTTGATGCTGAAACTTAAATTAGGACATACCAGTTTGAAATAAACAAGTAGAAAAAGTAGTAGTCTTGTAAAAGCCAAAGTGCAAAGAGGAAGACAGAATACTATAAGTGTGAGTTTAGAAGATATTGTGAAATTGTGAAGTCTAATGTGTGTGATTGTTAATGGTGTATTTGTGAGAAAGGGTCATGTATTTATAGTGCAGAACGCATGCAGAAATAAGGTAAGAAACTATTTAAAGAATTGATTGTCAATCAACTGCAAAAACCTCCCTTTAACTATGGGATTTAAATTCAAACGGGTAAAACCATTTAATGAAAGAAATTAAATAAAAACTTTGTGTAAAGCATACAATTGAGGGCAAATACATAAAGGTTATTTAAGGACAGGATTTTGACAATACACGGTTTGTGCAAATAAGGCAAGGGGATCAATTAACAACCAGTAAATCCCAAGGTCTGAAATTTGGTATGAATGAACCAAGTCATAAAAGATGAGGAAGGTTTTTCCCTAAGTCGAGTAACATAGGAAATCAGTAAAATATGGAAAGAAATCTCAAGCTATATTCAGAAGGAAGTTTACACTAATTGCAAAATTTGAAAACCATTTAAAGGAAAACTCATCATATATAAGGAGCATACATGCACGTTAAGAAGACTTTAGTGTAAATTAGTAAAAAAATCCAGTGTAGAAGAGATTAGCAAAAAGTTCTGCATTGTATGAGAACAAATATCCAAACTCAGCTCAGAGACTCAAAGTTATTCTGAAAGAGTCAAGGGTTCTAAAAATAAAAACCCTAGTTCAAGCAAACCATAAAGCAAAGCTGAGAGGGCAGGCAATTGAATCGAAATCATGTTTAGAAGTTTTACAAAAGAACATGCTTCTTCAGCAATAAAACTCATGAGAAAATGTGATAGCAAAGTAACATACGATCACAGTGGAACAAATACTGATAAGAACAGTAGGAGAAGCACGCTTAAGAGGTTTTCTAGAAGAAACTTAAACAGCACTCAGTAGAAGGCAAACAAAGAAACTTAAGAACTTAATAGGAAAATACAGTAGAAGAACACAAGAACACCGGGAAAGTATAGCAGAAAAGCATATAGGAAAACACAGTAAGATAAACATATAAGAACATGGTAAAAAAAATACAATAAAGAAGTCTATGAGACCGTAAGAGAAGCATACAAGAGATGATACAAGAACACAATAGAGGCAAACACACGAATAACCAAAGAAATATTATAACAACACTTAAGCTATTTTCAGAAAACCCTAGATCAAAAAGAAGGGTTTTGAAAGAAAAGTTAGGGAAATCATTTGAAAAGCACGAAGAGAGAACAAATACACAATGAATCAAAGGAAATCGGAGAAAACCTCGGAGACTTAAGGTTTCAAAAAAAACCCTAGTGATGAGAAAAGCTTCGAACAGTCACTGATCTAAGTCGAAGAGGTCAGAACCAAGATCAAACAACCAATGTACGCCGGAGTAAGGTCGGAGATGACCAAAGAACCTTCAATCGCTAAAGGTTTGAGGCTCTGAGCGCAAACCTTCAAGGTCTTGCCTCAAATATTCAGGTATCAGGTGAGTAAGAGCAAGGGGAGGTGAGCATAAGACTCTCATGGCCTGAGAAGCCATGTATTCCGGCGAGTTTCACGGTAGAGGTGATAAGAGACGATTAGGGTTCAGAGAAGGTTCGAGAGATTTTGAGAGAAGATGGGAGGGGTTCAAAGGCAACGTCTCAGGTGAAAATGATTTAGGGTTGAGGGGGTTTGGAAAATTAAAAAGGAAAGGTGGAATCGTGGTCGTTAATCACTTTGATCAACGGCCTAGATCAAAGGGGAGCCGGGCGGGTAAAATGAATGGGTCGGGGGTCGGGTAATTCAGAAATAAGGCCGGGTAATTTTGAATTGAAAATGGAGTTAAGTGGGGGGTCAATTTAGGCTAAAATTGAAATGAAATATGGCTAGATTTTAAATAGCCATTTTTCCCTTTTTATTTTATGAAAATAGTAAAATGATTTCTAAAAATAAATAAAAGGTGCAAAATTAATTAATAACATATAAATATTAGATAAAAAAATACTGGAATCAAATCTGCGATTATGAACACAATTAATTCTTAAAATAGGCTAATATTGTAATTATATGCAATTTAGCTTTAAAAATACTAAATATGTAAAAATGTGTAAAAATTACCTTAGTTATATATTGGCATGAATATGATAATGAAATAAACTAATCATCAAAATAATAATTTGAGAAATAACTATTGGTTTTTGTATTGCTAAAATAGGGCAATAAATTGATTTTAAAATCTTTAAAAATTAGGAAAAAATACCAAAATATTTGGACACACTTATATTTGCATACATTTGCTATTTTGAAAGTATTTTGCAAATAAAAAATGTACAGGAAAAAATTGGGTATCAATAGTTGCCCCTCTTTACCCGGGAAGGATGAAAGAGTTGTCGGGTAAAGATATGATGACCAATTTGACCGAATGAGATGGTTTGAAGAATTTGACCATGCACTGGTTCCTGAGCTGCCTACATATCCCTTGTCTTACAGGAATCAGGCCATATGTAATTCAAGATCCGTCGGTGGAGTATGTCAATGGAGGTTTTTCAAGAACGGATGCAACGTTTAAGTTGGGCTAGATGGTTAAGGCCTGATGGGGCTGCAGGAACTGGAGTAGAATGCTCCTACCGAGATGGCCGTTGCTTGCCAGTTTACCTACAAATAAGCAATACAAACGTACATGGTGCATAAATTTAAATATGATGCAGTTTCCACTTGGACCATGAATGTTGTCTTTGGACGGTTAGGATGACGTCCTTAGACCATGATGTCCTAGGCAATGAAGCATATAATAAAATATTCGCAGGCCATGAAATGATGTTCTCGAGCTATGAGGATGATACCTCCGAGCTGTGATGCTTTTGAATAATGATTTGCAAAAGATAAAAGGGGTCCTCAGGCCATGGCATGGCGTTCTCGAGCAATGAAGATGATGCCTTTGGACAGTTTGGCGATCTTTCAGCCCATGAGATACAGAAGCTAGTGATCTTTCAGCCAATGCAACAATGTAAATAAAGTAGCGATATTTCAGCCATGCTAGAAGTAAATAAAGTGTCAATATTTCAACCAATGCAGGATGTAAATGAAGTGGCGATCTTTCAGCCATGCAAGATGTAAATAAAGTGGCGATATTTTAGTCATGCAGGATGTAAATAAAGTGGTGATATTTTAGCTGTACAGATGGAGACAGTCCTTAGTCTCAGAAGGCAGAATGGTAGCCTTATGCAGTGCAAGAAAATACAGGTGGAGGTAGAGCTTAACCTCAGAAGGCAGAATGGTAGCCTTATGCAATGCAAAAAATGCAGATGGAGATAGACCTTAGTCTTGAAAGGCAGAATGGTAGCCTTAGGCAATGCAAAAAATGCAGATGGAGATAGAGCTTAGTCTCTAAAGGTAGAGTGGTAGCCTTACGCAATGCAGAAAATGCATATGGAGACAAAGCTAAGTCTCAAAAGGCAGAATGGTAGCCTTATGCAATGCAGAAAATGTAGATGGAGACAGAGCTTAGTCTCAAAAGGCAGAATGGTAGCCTTATGCAATGCAAAAAATGTAGATGGAGACAGAGCTTAGTCTCGAAAGGCAGAATGGTAGCCTTATGCAATGCAGAAAATGCACATGGAGACAGAGCTTAGTCTCGAAAGGTAGAATGGTAGGCTTATGCAATGCAGGAAATGTAGATGGAGACAGTGCTTAGTCTCGGAAGGCAAAATGGTAGCCTTATGCAAGAGATAAAAGGCGAGTAGAAATAAAATTTCTTAGCTGATAGCTGATAGCCGATTGTGATATTGTGGCTGCTGGGGATATTGTGGGCGGTCAATAACTGCGAACAAGTGTAACTGTTCTGAGAGTTGCATTCTTGAACAGTACGTATGATAGGATTTTGCAACTTGAGTGCCTGCATCCAAAGAAAAATCATGAGTTCTGTAAACTGGAAAGGTTAGTTTGTGTCCCAGCTGTCCTTGCTTGACCTGATTGGCCATGTTCTGATGATATGGTATGTATCATGTTGGAAATCGTGTATACCTTTGATATGTGCGCTTTGGTTGTATGAGCATGATTTTCAGGTATAGGTTTTGATGAATGACAAACAATGAAGTCAAGTGTATAATCAAATGGCGAGAAGCATACTGATGACGGAATTGCATGAACAAGCTAAAGAAGTTCAAGACCGAAGACCCAAGACGTAGGTCGTTTGGTAGAACCAATGTAAGGACAACGTTTAAGTTATCTTATCCTTTGGCTCAACATTAGGTCATCATAAACATGCATAAAATCACTTTATTAAATTATATATATCATAAATATTTTTAATATATACTTCAAACAAAATGATTTTAACGTTTTCATTGTAACCAAAATGGGTTTTGAAGTAAGTTTTCAATTCTGATATACTCTGATATACACAGTGTATATCAAATGTATATAATCGACCGTTGCCAAAGTTTTGAACACTGGAACAACATAATCGATTGTATACTTTAACAATCGATTGTTGACAATCGATTGTCTACTATAACAATCGATTATTTTGAGACAGTGTGCAACCGGTTTTTAAATATCAAAACAATCGATTGTCTTTGTCCACAATCCATTATCAACAATCGATTGTCCCTTCAAACAATCGATTATATTTTGACCGTTCCCACAGAATCCTAAATTGATTTTTGAACGTTGAAGACAATCGATTAATCAGGTTTAACAATCGATTGTTTAGCCTAAAATCAGGAATCTGTTTTTTGAACGTTGGTCAGACAATCGATTGTCACCTCCAAACAATCAATTGTTTGAACAGAGAATCAGGGATTTGATTTGTCAATTAAGCAACGGTCAGCACTACTTTTTCACCTATAAAAAGAGGTCTTTTGAGCTGATTTTAAACACACAACTCCTGCATATATTGATATACATATTGATCATTTTCAAGCATCATTTTAGAGCTTTTGTTGAGCCATTTGATAGACAACTTTGTGTTGTTCATAGAGCTTATTTTGTTTCTCTTTATCCACTCTATTGAGAGAGTATTTGTTGTAAAAGAGAGTTGTTTGAGAAGAACATATCTTCTCATTTGTCGGGTTTGCTAAGTACCCAAAGTCTTAGTGGTTGAAGTCTTGGGGTGAGATATCCTCAAGCAAGTGAAGTCTTAAGGTGTGGTATCCTTGAGCAACTGTAACGGTTTGTTAAGCACCCGTAAGCTTGACGAAGATAGTGGAATCTCGAGAGAGTCTCTCGGGGACTGGACTAGCCACGGGTTGTGGTGAACCAGGATAAAATACGGTGTGTTCTTTCTTGATTATTTCAATTATCGTATTTACTTTTCCTGCAATTTTAAATTCCGCAATATTTCAATATTCTCGTGCCTCACTATTCACCCCCCCCCCCTCTAGTGAATGGCATAAATACTAACAATTGGTATCAGAGCCTAACTCTCTGAAAGCCTTAACCGGTTGAGAGCTATATATATTTTTGTGTATAGAATATTGAAAGCAGGAATAATGAATGAAGGACAATCCACCACTTGCGTTCCACTATTTGACAGAACAAACTATACATATTGGAAAGGGCGGATGAGTATCTTCCTCAAAGCAAACAATTTTTGTTTGTGGCAAATCATCAAAAACGGTGAACCAATGCCGACAAAGAAAGTTGGAGAAATCACGGTTCCAAAGAAGGAAGATGAATATGATGCCAAGGACATGAAGATAGTTGAAAATAATGCAAGGGCCATCCATGTATTATATTGTGCGGTGAATCCGAATGACAATCGGAAAATCTCTTGCTGCACAACTGCCAAGGGGATGTGGGACAAACTCGAGATCATTTATAAAGGTACGCCTCAAGTCCGAGAATCCAAAATTGATTTTCTAACTCATAAATATGAAACTTTTAAAATGGAGAAGGAACCTATTGGTGTTATGTTAGAACGATTTTTAAGAATCGTCAACGATCTCCATGCTCTCGGGAAAGTTTACACGAACAAAGATCTTGTTCGAAAAGTCCTACGGAGTCTCACTCCCGAATGGCGTTCCAAAGCCAATGCCATCCAAGAGTCGATGGAATACACGAATATCACAATTGATGGACTAAGAGGTAACCTCGAAACTTATGATAGCACAATTCTTAATCCTTATCTTAGAAGTGATTCGAATTTTGCCTTCAAAGCCTCATCCTCTAAAAGAGAAGAGGTAAGTGATTCGGAAAGGGATGATGAAAATACTTCCAGTGATATATTTGAAAAGTTTTGTAAGTCTTTGAAGAAGGACAAGAAAAAGAGGAAACATCATAGGTGCGTATCACGGGACTCAGACAGCTCGGGCAATGAAGCCGGCGCATTATGTCTCATGGCAAACGGAGAAGAAGAGGTAAGTACATCTAACTCTCACTCATTTGAAGATTTACAAAATGCCTATGATGAATTGTATGGTGAATTTGTCAATGCTTCCAAATTGATAAAAGAATTGAAGAAAACACTTTCTTTGCAGAAATCACTTTCTTTGCAAACAGATTTTCAGAAAACACTTTCTTTACAAGAAAAAGATTTTGAAAAATCCTCTTCTTTGAAAGAAATAGATTTTGAAAAATTGACTAATGAAAATGGTGTTCTTAAAAACAAAATTGATGTTTTAGAAAAAGAAAACAAATTTTTGGAAAATGACATTGTTGTTTTTAAAAATAAAATCAAGGAATTGAATGAAGCTTCTTCTATTGATACATGTGTTCAAATTGTTCTTCTTGCAGTTCATTAAAACTAGAGAACACAGTACTTAGGAAAGCACTAGAAACACGTAGTGTTGATATTCCTAAAGCTGAAACAAAGAAGAAAAAGCCTAGGAATAACTATAGGCGTAAAATGAATAAGAATCATGATAGAAATGGAGTTGCGCAACCTAGAAATGATTCTAGGATTATTGCTAATGAGTCTAGGAATAATTATTCTAGACCACCTAGAGATGACTCTAGGAATTTCAACGCGTCTAGGAATGACTTTAGATCACCTAGAACGCATTTGGCTCAACCTAGACATATGCACAATCCTAATGTTATATGTCATTATTGTAATCGGGTAGGACACATTGCACCCGTTTGTTTTGCTAAACATAGAGATTTATGTGTTGATTACGATTATTATTATCCTAACCCCCAAGGACCCAAAAGAAGTTGGGTACCAAAAACCTATTTTTAGGTACTTTTGCAGGTGTGCTTGAAGACTACAAAATTGTAGTGGATGCACCAAGCACGAAACCTTAATGCATTAAGGGGGAACGTAGGTTAGTTATCGTATTTTGAATAAATACACAATGAGTTGATATGTGCAAATAATCTATATCAGTTTTGGTTGATACATGCTTTAATCAGTTCTTTTTAAATAACAATTAGTATCAATTTGGTTTATAATAATTGATTGATTCATGTTTTGATGAACATTCTTAGTTTAAAATAACAATTGATATTGTTGAGAAAAATGACCGTTATCATTAGTATGCCATTTACTAACATTTGATATGATCTTGTTTATAACGATTGGTATCGTCAATGGTTTAAATTTTTTTTGGTATAGTCTTTTTGCTAATGCCAAAAGGGGGAAGAATATGGGCGATATGCATGCCTTAATTGAGGGGGAATATTAAATTAAGGGGGAATTATATTGAATTGATTTCTATGAATTGTTTGCATAAATTGTATGTTGAGATATAGCATGAATTTAGGGGGAATTCAATATGCATATCTTCCGTTGTTTGTCATTATCAAAAAGGGGGAAATTGTTGGAAATCATGTATACCTTTGATATGTGCGCTTTGGTTGTATGAGCATGATTTTCAGGTATAGGTTTTGATGAATGACAAACAATGAAGTCAAGTATATAATCAAATGGCGAGAAGCATACTGATGACGGAATTGCATGAACAAGCTAAAGAAGTTCAAGACCGAAGACCCAAGACGTAGGTCGTTTGGTAGAACCAATGTAAGGACAACGTTTAAGTTATCTTATCCTTTGGCTCAACATTAGGTCATCATAACATGCATAAAATCACTTTATTAAATTATATATATCATAAATATTTTTAATATATACTTCAAACAAAATGATTTTAACTTTTTCATTTCAACCAAAATGGGTTTTGAAGTAAGTTTTCAATTCTGGTATACTCTGGTATACACAGTGTATATCAAGTGTATATCAAGTGTATATAATCGACCGTTGCCAAAGTTTTGAACACTGGAATAACATAATCGATTGTAAACTTTAACAATCAATTGTTGACAATCAATTGTCTACTTTGACAATCGATTATTTTGAGACAGTGTGTAACCGAAGTTTTTAAATATCAAAACAATCGATTGTCTTTGTCCACAATACATTATCAACAATCGATTGTCCCTTCATACAATCGATTATATTTTGACAGTTCCCACAGAATCCTAAATTGATTTTTGAACGTTGAAGACAATCGATTAATCAGGTTTAACAATCGATTGTTTAGCCTAAAATCAGGAATCTGTTTTTTGAACGTTGGTCAGACAATCGATTGTCACCTCCAAACAATCGATTGTTTGAGCACAGAATTAGGGATTTGATTTGTCAATTAAGCATCGGTCAGAACTACTTTTTCACCTATAAAAAGAGGTCTTTTGAGCGATTTTAAACACACAACTCCTGCATATATTGATATACATATTGATCATTTTCAAGCATCATTTTAGAGCTTTTGTTGAGCCATTTGATAGACAACTTTGTGTTGTTCATAGAGCTTATTTTATTTCTCTTTATCCACTCTATTGAGAGAGTATTTGTTGTAAAAGAGAGTTGTTTGAGAAGAACATATCTTCTCATTTGTCGGGTTTGCTAAGTACCCAAAGTCTTAGTGGTTGAAGTCTTGGGGTGAGGTATCCTCAAGCAAGTGAAGTCTTAAGGTGTGGTATCCTTGAGCAACTGTAACGGTTTGTTAAGCACCCGTAAGCTTGATGAAGATAGTGGAATCTCGAGAGAGTCTCTCGGGGACTAGACTAGCCACGGGTTGTGGTGAACCAGGATAAAATACGGTGTGTTCTTTCTTGATTATTTCAATTATCGTATTTACTTATTCCTGCAATTTTAAATTCCGCAATATTTCAGTATTCTCGTGCCTCACTATTCACCCCCCCCCCCTCTAGTGAACGGTATAAATACTAACATATCATTGGGGTGGCGTTGCTAAACAGAGCAGACATGCATGAGTTTGTAAAAAATATAATATACGTATATATTTAAGAAATAGTTTTTGGATGAACCGATGACTGTGACATGGTTCAGGACATTACAACCTCTCGCTTTAGAATTTTTGGGGTCCTTCTCAAAATTCTGTCCCAGTTTACTGGGCCTCTCCTAACGGTTGCTTGCGATGATCGGCTGTAATTAGTTTGGAATTTTTAGGGTCATTCTCGAATTTCTGCCCCAGTTTCCAATTGCGGGGGAAAATGACTATTTTATTGAATTGTGACTGAACCCATAGTGTTGCCTATGTATCCTCTCTTAAACGAGAATCAAGTCATACGTAGTTCAAATTACATCATATAGGAAAATAAAAGATTACACATAGTAGCGCTTGACTGCATCCGAGTTGATTGGTTTTGGCCAAACTTCTCCATCTATTTCTGCAAATATAAGGTCTCCTCCTATCATAACCCGGTGAACCATATATGGACCTTGCCAATTGGGAGAGAATTTCTCCTTGGCTTCATCTTTATGCGGGAATATTTTCTATAAAACCAACTATCCCAATGTGAACCGTCTTGGTTTGACTCTCTTGCTGAAGGCTTTGGACATTCTATTCTAATAAAGCTAATCGTGGCAAACTGGGTTCATTCTTTTTCCATCTATGGGAGCTAGGTGCTCGTAACGACTCTTCACCCATTCTGAGTCATCGAGCTCAGCTTCTTGTATAAACCTTAAGGCGGGAACCTTCACCTCGGCGGGAATGCTTTTCTATCATTTTCCTCAATATCTTATTGATATTCTTGTTGGTGGATTCTAAGGCTCCGTTCATCTAAGGCCTGTAGGCTGTAGAATTCTTGTGTTTGATCTTGAAGGTTTCACACATAGCCTTCATCAAGTCACTATTGTGGTTGGAACCATTATCAGTAATGATTGACTCTGGAATCCCGAATCGACAAACGATATGGTCGCAGAAAAAGTCTTCCTTTACTTTCTTTGTCACTGCTTAGTAAGATGCTGCTTCAACCCATTTGGCAAAATAGTCAATTTTCACTATGATGAATCTGTGTCCGTTGGAAGCGACAGGCTCGATTGGTCCAATAACATCCATTCCCCATGCGGCGGATGACCATGGTGATCTTGTTACATTAAGATCGTTTGGGGGTACCTTGATCATGTCTTATGTACCTGACAATGATGACATTCTCGAACGTACTGGATGCAGTCTGTTTCCGTAGTCATCCAAAAATAACCAGCCCGGAGGATCTTATTTACTAAGATAACATCATTCATATATGGACCACAGGTCGCGGCATGAATTTCCTCTAGCAGTTTAGATGCTTCCTTTGCATCAACACACCTTAATAATCCCAGATCAGGAGTCCTCCTATACAGGATTCCTCCGTTGTTAAAGAAATTGTCGGCCAACCTTCGAAGTGTGCACTTTTGAGTAGCGTTTTCAAGCTCTGGGTATCTCCTTTGCCAAATATTCCTTGATGTCATGAAACCAAGGCTTTCCATCTGCCTTTTCTTCGATATGAGCACAGTAAGCTGGATGATTATGGATTTTCACCAAAATGGGAATAATGAAGTTCGTATCTGGATGTTGTATCATGAACTCTGTCCTTGCGAACCTCTTTCTCAACTCCTGTACATGGTGCATGTATGGGAGTATCTTGGAATTCTTGGTCGCCCATTCTCCTCGTACCTGATGTATATGCAAATCTGAGTCTCCAATTATTAGCAACTCTTAGATGTTCATGCCAATGGCCATCTTGAGCCCTAAGATGCAGGCTTCGTACTCGGCCATGTTGTTGGTGAAAGGAAACCTGAGTTTGGCAGATACCGAATAATGCTGACCGGTTTCTGATACTAGGACCGCTCATATGCCGACTCTTTCGAAATTTACTACTCCATCGAAAAACATTCTCCATCCATCACAGGATTCTGCAATATCTTCTCCTATGAATGATACCTCTTCATCTGGAAAATACATTTTCAGGGGTTTGTATTCTTCGCCCACAGGGTTTTCAGTAAGGTGATCTGCCAATGCCTGTCATTTGATTGCTTTCTGAGTCACGTAGACAATGTCAAATTCACTCAACAGGATTTGCCACTTGGCTACCTTGCCAGTGGGCATGGGCTTCTGAAAGATGTACTTTAAAGGATCCATCCTTGATATGAGATATGTAGTATAGGCACAGAAGTAGTGCCTCAGCTTCTGGGCTACCCAAGTTAGAGCACAACGGGTCCGTTCTAATAGAGAATATCAGGCCTCGTATGAAGCGAACTTCTTTCTTAGGTAGTAGATGGCATATTCTTTCTTTCCTGTCTCATCATGCTGCCTCAGGATGCAACCGAAAGCACCAACCAATATTGTGATGTAGAGTAGCAAAGGTCTACCTCGCTTAGGCGGGACTAAGACTGGAGGTGTTGAAAAGTATTCCTTGATTCTATCGAAAGCTTTCAGGCATTCATCGGTCCATATGGTGGTGGCATCCTTCTTTAACAGCTTGAAAATCAGCTCATAGATAACTGCAGATTGTGCTATGAACCAGCTGATGTAAATAAGTCTACCCAAGAAAATCATATGTCTTTCTTGGTCCTCGGCGGTGGTAATTCTTGAATGGCTTTGTCTTTGATAGATCAAGTTCTATTCCTCGGCGACTCACAATAAACCCAAGCAATTTTCCAGCTGAAACCCCGAATGCACACTTTGCGGGATTCAGTTTCAGGTTATATCTTCTCAGTCTGTTGAAAACCTTTCTCAGATCTTCCATGTGATCAGTGGCTTTTGTGGACTTGATAATGACATCATCCACATATACTTCGATCCTTGTGTATCATATCATGGAAAATGGTAGTCATGGCCCTCATGTTGGTGGCCCCTACATTCTTTAACCCGAATGGCATCATCTTGTAACAGTACATCCCCTATGGCGTAATGAAATCCATTTCCTTAGCATCTTCGTTATCCATCCAAATCTAATGATACCCCCCGAAATAATCTACAAATGATTGCAACTCGTGATTGGCGCAATTTCCAACCAGGATATGTATGTTTGGCAAGGGGAAGTCATCCTTTGGACTGGCCCGGTTGAGATCCCGGTAGTCGACACAAACTCTAACTTTCCCCTCTTTCTTTGGCACTTGCACAATGTTAGCTAACCACGTCGGATATTCAACTACCCTGAGAACTTTAGCTTTGATTTGCTTAGTGACTTCTCCTTGATTTTCAAACTCATATTTAGCTTGAATTTTCTAAGCTTCTATTTTACCGGCGGACATGTCAGATTGGTCGGTAGTTTGTATGCTGCAATAGATGTACTCAGACCAGTCATGTCGTCATACGGCCAGGTGAATATATCCTCATATTCTCTTAGCAACTCTGTGTATTCTTCCTTTTCTAGCGGTGACAAATGAATGTTGATTCGTGTTTCTTTGATGTTTTCTGCATCTCCCAGGTTAACAATCTCAGTCTCGTCCAGGTTGGACTTAGGTCTGTTCTCAAAATTCTCAACTTCTTTAACAATCTCATCCTGTATATCATCTTCCTCCGAATCTATGTCTATTTGTTGCATTGTCTCGTTGCATATCACATTAATTGGTTCATCAAGATAAGTAATAGTAATGTTGTATATGTAAAGTAATGAGAAATAATAAGATTAAGATTTATAAGAAACCGAAATGCTTTTGATAGATTCCATAATTATTTTTGAACATTGGAGCTCTTTCTTGCAAAATTTAAAGAAATGCGAAAGGAAAGTAAACTAGTAAAGTAAAGTATTGCATGATGCTTGTTTAGCCTTGCTACCGCGAGGCTCACCGAGCTCTGTAGTTCTTATAGTCTAGTTATTGAGGCACGCTCATCTACTTACTGCATGTATGTAAGGGCCTTCCTCCCCCTCTTCATCGAAAATGAAACAACAATCCATGTTATCGTCTTCTAAGAACAAATCCCGCATCATTGCCAGTAATTCCTCTTTTTGACCCGTAGACAACCTCGGCCGGCTGGAAAGTCTACTCCAAAGGATAGTAAGGACCGCGCCATGGTGGCGACCAGTCATTGAATTCTTTCTAGGTATACTCATACCCCAATCTGAAGGTGGTGCCATGTTTCTTGAGCTTGATGGGCTTAGTGATTCCTTGGAGGTTTTTTCCAAGTCCCTTGATAGGTTCATACCCACTCCAATTCAATATGCTTCCAATCTTATCATCCCACCATTTTTATTTATAACCGGCTTTGACTCGCTCGATGTGCTGGTAAGTTTCCCCTCCTATCCTTCTTCATCCTCTTATTGTTGATATAGTCTTGCGACTATATATGAGATTGCTATCGTCGCTATGAGTGATCACCTCTTGGTGATTCCACCCAAACTTCACTGCCTGGTGTAGTGTTGATGCTACGGCCCAAGTGGCATGAATCCATGATCGTCCCAATAACAGATTGTAAGATGCCAGTACGTTTATCACTTAAAAATCAACATCAAACCAAGTATTCCCAATTTGCAAACACAAGCTAATTTACCCAATAGTAGACCTTTGGGATTCGTTGAAAGCTTTGACGTTAATGGCCCCGTCCTTGATCTCGTGCAGTTCCTTTCCTAATGTCCTGAGTTTTACCAATGGACAAATTTTGAGGCTAGATACTTCATCAATCTGGATCCTGGTGATAAAGTAATCTTCGCACTGTATGGCGATGTGTAATGCATTGTTGTAACTCAACCACTCTGGCGGCAGCTCATCTTCATGAAAAGTGATCTTGTGACTTTCCAATACCTAGCCTACAATATTTTCCATTTCTCCTCCGGTGATGCTACTTGGTACATATGCCTCACTCAGCACTCTTAACAAGGCATTCTTGTGTGCTTCAAAACTTTGCAGCAAGCAAGGATAGAAATCAGTGCCGGTGTTTTTTTCAACTAATCAATGATTGAGTATTATTTGGCTTGTATCTTTCTCCAAAGATCGTGGGGTCCAATTTTAGTGATAGTTGGTCAATTAGAGGCCTACTTATTTGACTCGTCTAAATGCTCTGGGTATACACCATGTTGGTTCTTGTCATACCCTGTGCCGTAACGACTTTCCCGAACTTGAACTTCCTCTTTCTTCTGGCTTCAGTTGTGTAGTCCCAAGTTACGGCATTGGTGTGAAATGGTGTTATTACTAACATTACCACTGGAAGTGGCGTGGCTATATTCACTTCGAACGGAGTAGGCCTCTAGGGTGTTAAAACAGCTACTTCAGAAGGTGTAGGCGTGTCTGTTGGTGACATAAACTCAACTTCAATCGGCGCTGGTGTCTGTGTAGAGGATGGTGCTTCAAACTCGAGTGGCATGGACATGTTTACCTTGACGTCCCCTGAAGCCTGAATTTGGACCACAATCGGATTAAGGGTGACTACTGGCTTCTTTGGATCGTCGCCTTCTATGATCAAACCGATCGATCCCTTGGGGTCCCAGTCATCCTCTATCTCGATCATATGAATACCTCTGCCCTTGTGGTATGGCAGAGGATTATTATGCACATTCGGAGCAGGTTCCTTTGCTATAATGATCCTATTGTCAATCAAAGTCTGAATTTTATCCTTCAGAGAGTGGCATTCATCAATGGTGTGTCCTTTCATGTCGGAATGGATACACAAGATTTTTATGGATTGACCCACTGAGAAGGGTTTTCTAGGGTTATGGCAAGGATAGGGGTGACATAACCAGCAGCTTTGAGTCTTTCGTATAGCTAGTCAATTGTTTCAGCAATAGTGATATGCTGTTTAGGAGGTCAGCGGTTGAAATTTGGTCGAGGTCTAGAAAAGTTTTGACCTGGAGGGAGGGGTGATTGATAGTGGGATGGTTGTGTGTTGTAGGTTTGGTAAACATATGTTGGTTAGAAGTATTTGGGTGAAGTGGGCTGATATGCAGGAGATGGAGATGACTGATAAGTGGGCAGCAGAGTAGGATAAGAGGGTGAGGGTGTTTGGTAATTTGGGGTAGGCTGATATGTGATTGGAGGTATTGGATATGTTTGGTATTTGATAGGGGATTTGGTCCTCTGTGCAACCATTACAACACTTACATCCCTTTTCTTGGACGTACCACCTCACTGTAAAGCCTTATTGGTGGCTTGCAAGTCTTAAAAATTCGTAACCATACCACTCTTGATGCCTTTCTCGATCCTTTCTCCTAGCTTGATGATGTCAGAAAACTTGTGATTCTCGATCAGCATCAGCCTCTAATAATATTGTGGGTCTTGGGCCCGAACGAAGAATTTGTTCATTTGCTCTTCTTCCAAAGCAGGCATAACCTTAGCAGCTTCTCACCTCAATCAAGTAGCATACTCATGGAAGGTCTCTGTGGGTTTCTTCTTCAAGTTTTGAATGTAGAATATATCTGGTGCATTCTCTGCGTTGAACCTGAATCTGTCCATAAAACCAGATGCCATGCTTACCCAGTTTGACCACTTCTTCGGATCTTGGCTAATGTACCAAGATAAGGCGTCTCCCTTAAAGCTCCCTATGAAGAGCTTCATGTGGATTTTCTCGTCTTTTCCCACTCCGACCAACTTGTCATAGTATGTTCTCAAGTGGACCCTGCAATCCCCTGTTCCAATAAATATTTCAATCTTAGGGAGCTTGTACCCCTATGGCAGTTCGACATCGGGTTGTATCTACAGATCTTCATAGTTTAGCCCCTCAATTCCCTTACTACCTTTAACGCCTTGAATTCTGCTAGTCAGCCTTTTAAGCTTTTCCGTCAGATTTCTAATGAGCAAGTCCTTGTCATCGGACTTGGGTGTGCTTGAGATGGGCTGGGTGGAGTGTGGCACAGTCTCTATATTGATGGGGGTATTGTGTTGGGTGTGGCAATGGTCATTTGTGGAGTTCTGGGATGAGCAGTGGGGGTGTTATTTGAGATATGGCAAGTATTGCAGTGGTGGTGAGAAGCAAGGTTGTTTTGTTGCTTTGGGATGTTTTGCAGAGGTATAGGATTCTGAGTATTTGGGAAAGTAACCTCTAGAGTGATGAGGGAAAATGACAAGCTTTCCAAATTCTGGACTTGATGAAGTTCTTCCTGAAACTCCAACAGCTTTTGTTCTAGTTGGGATGCACTTTCTTTAGGAACCAGAGCGCCATGAGTGACCTCTACCCGTTCAGTTGAGTAGTTCACGTCTTCCATCTTTCTTTTGTTTTTGTGTCATAAAAGACTGGGAGGAGGAGTAGGTGGAGGGCCAATGGATCTCGTAGATATGATTATGTTTCTAGAATTCATGAACTAACCTTTGGGGAGGGGAATAAATAAAAAAGTAAAAACAAAAAGGTAACAAGTCAGTGAGGATCATTATAAAACATGTTATAACATTTAAACACGTAGTACTGAAATATAAAGCGCATCCTAATTATAGGGACCTCGTTATACCCAAGGTAGGCCTAGCGACAAGTTGATTTGGAGAACTTAGAATGCTAAATGCCTCATTTCATTGATAGAAATTAGACGAATCCCAAAATGACACTAATAACAAGGAAATAAAAATCACTGATGGCCATTGGCCTTATTACATTTTATAAAGCGTAAATGGAAATTCCTATCTATTTGGTCCCAGATGGACCTTCCCCAGATTCGGAATCATTGGCTCCATCAAACAGCTTCCTTATCTCATGCAATCCGAGCAGCAAGTAGGCTCTGGCTAGATGTCCGCCTTCATTTCCTTCAGCAGTCTGGCAGTCTTCGAACCCTCTTCAGAAACTTCTTTTCCAACTCTACCATACCTCACTCCAAATAGACCAACGTTTGTTGACGTTGAAGGTCATATCCTTTTATTTTTCAATTAGTTTTTGATTGGTTTCCTGTATCCCGCGGTGCTCGCTTTCGCATTCTCGAATTCTCTTGGGCAGATGTTTGTACTTGACATGTGCTTTAGCCTTTTCATCTATGATCTGGTTACCTCGAACAAACTCAAGTTGAACAAACCAGTATAATTATCCTCCAACCAACCTGAATAATAGGGATCACAACCCGCGTGGTATCTGTCTGGTTCAATGGTATACCTTCCTATGAAAATCTTGCAATGCCACATATGCTGAGCCTGGCAACTGTAAGGGCTATCGTCATCCTGGAAATTAGCCCGGAAGTGACTCATCTTGTCAACTCTTGGTATAACCTGCTTCCTACCCGTTTGTCTCGTGACCCGAAGAGGTACGTATAGGTACGTTCCTCTTAAGCCAATTAGTATCAGGAAAGGTGCGTCCTTGGATCGTATGATGAACTCCTCGGTCGGAAACCACTCAAACATCCATTGTGCTCGGTCCTTAGTCAGATTTTCAGAGAGTTCGACCCATTCTCTAGCATTCTCGAGTTGGGCAAATATGTTAGGCATGTAATTCATTCTCTTTGGGTGATGAAAAGCAATATGATCATCCCAGTCCCTTCGATGGATTTCCTATCAGTACTTACCCTTTTGGAGATGTTCCACAAGCCAAAGTTGAAGTAGCAGATTACAACCCTCGTAGTGTTTGACTCCTTGTTGACACTTTTCTAAGGCTCGGTATATTTCTGCAATGATCATTGGTATAAGACTGAATGATTGTCCGTCAATTCCTTCCATTAGATTTTTGGTGACCATCGCTAGCCTAGTATAGATCCTTGCTTTCTTCATTAGAAATACTATCATCCCCAAGAAACAGAACATGAAGACAAATACCCTTCGGTGAATATTCCCCAATGATGTAAGGGCGAACTCATTAGGATAAGTACGGTAAGATTTGCCGTGACCATACCTCTCGTACAAGTAGTCAAAGGGAATGTACGACTCTTTCAAACATGTCAAGTATGGATTCTTCTTTAGACCCATCATTTTGAGAAAACCTCTGCCTTTGCAGTTTTTCGGCATTAATAAACCTGGAGTCTCTTATGGTATACCAGCTAGTCCTCTTATTTCCTCGAGCAAGGGTGTCATCTCAATGTCTCCGAATTGGAACACAGACCTATCACAATCCTAGAATAGAGTAGCAGCTTCTAAGATTTTGTTGTTAGGTTGAATTTCCAAGAGCGAGGGTAGGTTCCCTAAATATTTCCGGATGAGTCTGATCACAGGAGTGAAAATTCCTTCCACCAGCTAGAACTTTGGGGTGCATGTTGGTGACCATGCTGAATCTGGGGACCTCATGCCTCATGTTTCTGCAAGACAAAGGGTTAGGACCTTACCCCCACCAGGTTCGACTATCAAATATCAATAATTGGCATAGAAACAGTTAGTTCTCCAAGTAAATGCACAAAATGTGGTAGTGTCCATTTGGGTTTTAGGGAAACCCAGTGGACATTGGACAAAGCTGTCTTAAAGAGTCATTATGCGGACAACATAACTGACTCGGCTAAGTTTGACCATGATGCATGCACAACTATATAGAGTAAGGTTTCTATGGGGTATTAGACTGGTACCCTTGAGCGGACAACTCAAAAAGGAAAGGCGTGAAACCGTCGACTACACTGTTGATCGACTAGTTTTACCCCAAATATGCCTTTGCCGGATTTAGGGGTGATATTAATGAAAGAGCGCAACCACTCATTATAAGCATTACTACGATATTTTTGTTGGCACGAGTGGAATATGATGTTGAAAACATGCAGTTGTAAAAATTAAAACAAGTTGCCATGTATTTGCACGTTCATAATAATAATTACAACAATATAAAACAGTAATAAAGAAATGCAGTAAAGGAAAGTAGTAAAAGTAATAAGGGAAAGAAAAAAAATACAAATCAGTTTTGTAGTAGAAGAGGGAATTAAATGTTTAAAGGAATTAAACAAGCAAAAGCATATAAGAAATGTAAAGTCAGTAATAGCTTGAAATGATAAAAGCCTAAAAGAATTTCCCAGCAGAGTCGCCATATTGTCGAGCCCCCTTTTTCCTTCGCGAAAATCGGGTTTTTGACATTTGGAAAGACAACTCGTTCCCTTCTGAGAATTGGGTTTAAGAGAATTGAAGAGTCGCCACCTAATGATTTAAGTGCATTAGGATACTAAGAAAGGCTTTGTTTAGGATAACTAGGGATTGGGTAAGGGCTTGAAATTATCCCGAGGGAAAGGTGTTAGACACCCCTCAGGATCTACTAGTGTGGTTCCTCGCCAAGCCAGAACACATATAAGAAGTTTGTGGGAAGCATATAAACAACAAAAGGCTCAAACAGGCCTCCTTTAGGCAAAGAAAAACAAATAGTTATCATGACTTACATGTACTGTTTAAGGTCTGATTTACCACTGAACGTGGAAGAACTTAAAGGTTGGAGGAAGACTGGTTTACTATGTAATTCAGATAAGAATCCTTAGCCAGGCTTGCCTGTTGGTTGTAGTGAATAAAATCTTATTCAGCTTATAGGTTAACCCTAAGGCTTGCCTAAGTGTTAGACGGAAACCTATAGGCATGATATCTACTGATTTCAGAAACAAAGAAGAAAATTGATTACAGATTAGCTTAGGAAAAAGAATGTTGCCAGTTTAAAGCGGATTTTAGTAGAAGAACACAAGTTTTGTAATTGGTAATGCATTACTACTGATAGTTTAAACTTTCCAATGAGTGAGGCGATTCAAATTTGATTAGAACCCTTATAAGCATGCTTTCTATGTGTTTGCCAACTTAAAACATCGTTATAGTCACAGAAGAGTACACAAATTCTACAACATGATATCTAAGCATTGCGTGATATCTAATTATGTTTTTTGGTTATTAGGACCTATAGACAAGTTTGCCTAGTGAAAAAAGGGCATATATGAATCAGAAAGGACCTATAGGAAGATTTTCTATGTGCATGTGCAGAAGCTATAGACATAATACCTACATGAAAGTGCAGGACCCCTATAGTCATGGCATTTAAATGAGAATGTTGAAGTTCCTATAGTCATGGCATCTAAATGAGAATGTTGAGATTCTTATAGACATGGTAACTAACGAGACTTTAGAAATGCTTATAGGCATGGTAGCTATATAAAAAATGCAGAAATATTATAGGCATAGTAACTACATGAAAAATGCAAAAATCCTATAAGCAGGGTAGCTATATGAAAAATGCAGAAATGTTATAGGCTTGGTAACCATATGAGAAAACGTAGAAATTAAAGATTCCTATAGACAAGTTATCTACCCTTTTACATGCATGGTTATCCTTCCCTTTTCACTGGACATTCCCAAGAGTTTTATTACAATTAATTACAGTCCAAATAAAAGAAAATACATCATAAATTGAAAATGACAACCAAGGAGGGCCTGATTCAGACTTCGTGTCTGATTTATGAATTAAACCAACTCCAAAGATCAGGTTTCAAAGCCTTTCTCTCATCTGGGTGTGTCAAAGTTCCCTAAGAGTATAATAAGAACTCTGGGCAGTGCATACACCCAAATGTATTACCATGTTAAGCCATATTGCAGTGTGAAAGGGCCAGCCTACAAGTGTCCAAGTTCAAATGGAGCTCAAGGTCCCAAAGCAAGGCTCACAAGAGGGGGGAAGAACTTAGGAACTAAGAGAGAGAGAGTGCAAGTGCAAAATTCTGAAAGGGGAAAAAGGAAGGAAAACAATACATATAGGGATATAGAGAATAGGGAGTTTGCATGATCACAAAAAAAGAAGCAGGCTAATGATCATACTCAGTAATGGGATATGTTGGCACACCCTCCAACCTGTTCAGAGGTTAAGACCCCATTGGTTCAAAACTCAGTTCATGGAAAAGAAATCATACTGCCATTCCCTAAACCACCACTCATAAACATATAAGGTAATGGGATATAGAGCGAAGGTTCACAACAGAAACAGGCAGTAGATCATAGGCATTCTAAGCTGAATGTCGAAATCTACAGAAAACAATAAAGTAGACATGGACAAAGGATGTAAGTAAACATATTGGGGTAATGCTTAGACTTAAATTAGGACATACCAGTTTCAAAGAAACAAGTAGAAAAAGTAGTAGTCTTGTAAAAGCCAAAGTGCAAACAGGAAGACAGAATATTATAAGTGAGAGTTCAGAAGAGATTGTGAAATTGTGAAGTCCGAAGTATGTGATTGTTAATCATGTGTTTGTGAAAAAGGGTCTTGTATTTATAGTGCAGAAAGCAAGCAGAAATAAGGTAAGAAAATATTTAAAGAACTGGTTGTCAATCAACT
This sequence comes from Nicotiana benthamiana, assembly GCA_034376525.1. Classification (NCBI taxonomy): domain Eukaryota; kingdom Viridiplantae; phylum Streptophyta; class Magnoliopsida; order Solanales; family Solanaceae; genus Nicotiana; species Nicotiana benthamiana. The sequence continues at coordinate 32,318,676 of CM067336.1, read as the reverse complement.
ACACAAAGCTCCCTTTAATTAAGGGATTCACATTCAAACGGGTAAAACCATTTAAGGACAGTAATTAACCAAGCACTTTGTGTAAAGCATGAAATTGAGGAAACATACATAAAGGTTATTTAGTGACAGGATTTTGATAATACACGGTTTGTACAAATAAGGCAAGGGGATCAATTAACAACAAGTAAATCCCAAGGTCTGAAATTTGGTATGAATGAACCAAGTCATAAAAGATGAGGAAGGGCTTTCCCTAAGTCGAGTCACATATTATCAATAAAATACGGAAAGAAATCAATCAAGCTATATTTAGAAGGAAGTTTACACTAATTGCAAATTTTAACACCAGTTAGAGGAAAATTCATCATATATAAGGAGAATACATGCACATTAAGAGCACTATCGTGTAAATTAGTAAAATAATCCAGTGTAGAAGAGCTTAGCAAAACGTTCATCATTGTATGAAAACAAATGTCCAAACTCAGCTCAGAGACTCAAAGTTATTCTGAAAGAGTCAGGAGTTCTAAAAATAAAAACCCTAGTTCAAGAAAACCATAAAGCAAAGCTAAGAGGGCAAGCAATTAAATCGAAATCATTTTTAGAAGTTTTAGAAAAGAACATGCTTCTTCAGCAACAGAACTCATGAGAAAACATGATAGTTAAGTAACATGCGATCACCTGATAAGAACAGTAGGAGAAGCACGCTTAAGAGGTTTACTAGAAGAAACTTAAACAGGGCTCAGCAGAAGGCAAACAAAGAAATTTAAGAACTTAGTAGGAAAATACAGTAGAAGAACACTAGAACACCGAACAAGTATAGCAGAAAAGCAAATAGGAAAACACAATAAGATAAACATATAAGAACATGGTAAAAAATGAGATACAGTAGAGAAGTCTACGAGACCATAGTAAGAGAAGCATACAAGAGATGATACAAGAATACAGTAGAGGCAAACACACAAATAACCAAAGAAAGATCCTAACAACACTTAAGACATTTTCAGAAAACCCTAGATCGAAAAAGAAAGGTTTTTGAAAGTAATTTTGTTGAAAGAAAAGTTAGGGAAATCGTTTGAAAAGCTCAAGGAGAGCATAGATACACAACAAATCTAAAGAAATTGAAGAAAACCTCAGAGAGTTAAGGTTTTAGAAAAACCCTAGAGATGAGAAATGCTTTGAAAGGTCACCGATCCGAGTCAGAGAGGTCAAAAGCAGGCTCAAACAACCAATGAACGCTAGAGTAAGGCCGGAGATGACCAGAGAACCTTGAATCAGCAAAGATCTTAGCGTAAACCTTCAAGGTCTGGCCTCGAATCTTTAGGTATCAGGGTATCAGGTGTGTAAGAGCAAGGGGAGGTGAGCATAGGACCCACATGGCCTGAGAAGCCATGGATTCCGACGAGTTTTACGGTGGAGGTGGTAGGAGACGATTAGGGTTTAGAGAAGGTTCGAGAGAGTTTGATGGGGGGTGGTTTCAAAGGTGGCGTCTCAGGTGAAAATGATTTAGGTTTGAGGGGTTTGGGAAATTAAAAAAGAAAGGTGGAATCGTGACCGTTGATCACTTTGATCAACGGCCTGGATCAAAAGGGAGTCGGGCGTGTAAAAATAAACAGTTCAGGGGTCAGGTAATTTAGAACTAGGGATGGGTAACTTTGAATTGAAATTGGAGTTAAGTGGGGGTCGATTTGGGCCAAAATTAAAATGAAATTGGGCTAGATTTTAAATAGCCACTTTTTCCTTTTTTATTTTATGAAAATAGTAAAATGATTTTTAAAAATAAATTAAAGGTGCTAAATTAATTAATAATATATAAACATTAAACTAAAAATAGTGGAATTAAATTTGCAATTATAAACGTAATTAATTCTTAAAATAGGCTAATGTTGCAATTATATGCAATTTAGCTTAGAAATTCTAAATAAATTTGTAAAAATATTTAAAAATTAATTTAGCTATATATTGGCATAAACATGAGAATGAAATAAATTAATCATCAAAATAATAACTTGAGGAATAATTATTGGTTTTTGTAATGCGCTCCTATTTCCACTCAGGTATATTCATCTGTTGGGGTAGGCCAGCTGGCCTCTGGTGCTCATACTTAACCTGCTAGATGTTTAGACATCTCGCCACATACTCGACTATGTCCTTCTTTATTAGCCACCGCTAATAATGCTGCCTCAGGTCACGATACATCTTCATAGCACCAGGATAAATCGAATACCGAGAATTGCGTGCCTCCTCTAGAATCTTCTCCCTCAATACATCAACATTAGAAACACATAGGCAACCCTGAAGTCGCAGGACACCATCCTCATAGATACTAACCTCCTTGGCACTACCCTGTAGTACAGTCTCCCTAAGAACCAACAAGTGTGGATTAGCAAACTGACGAGCCTTGATCTGCTCAAATAATAAAGACTGAGCGACGACACATGCAAGAACTCGGCTGGGATCTGAAATATCCAACCTCACAAGTCTGTTAGCCAAGGACTGAATGTCCAAAGCTAATGGCCTATTCGCTGCTGCAATGAATGCCAAACTGCCCATGATCTCCACCTTTCTGCTCAAGGCATCCGCTACTAAATTCGCCTTGCCTAGATGATAAATGATTGTGACATCATTATCTTTTAGTAACTCAAGCCACCTGGTTGCCTCAAATTGAGATCCCTCTGCTTGAACAAATGTTACAAGCTGCGATGATCGATGTAAACCTCACCCCATAAAGATAATGCCTTCGGATGTTAAGTGCATGAACTATCGCAACCAACTCTAAATCATGTATGCAGTAATTCTTCTCGTAGGACTTCAATTAATGTGAAGCATAAGCAGTAACTCGCCCATCTGCATTAATACACAACCCAGGACAACGCGTGAAGCGTCATAATACACAGTATGTAATCCTTAAACCAGAAGGCAACACTAGAACTGGTGTATTACTCAAAGTTATCTTGAGCTTCTGAAAGCTTGCCTCACAATCATTACTCCACCGAAATGGGGCACCTTTTTGGGTCAATCTAGTCAAAGGTGCTGCAATAGATGAGAAGTCATCCACAAATCAGCGATAATAACCTGCCAAAAAGCTCCTGATCTCTATCGTTGTGGTAGGACGAGGCCAACTCTGAACTACCTCGATCTTCTTAGGATCAACTTAATACCCTCGCCTTATACAACATATCCCAAGAATGCAACATAATATAACCAGGACTTACACTTGGAGAATTTAGCATATAGCTTTTGTTCCCCCAATGTCTAAAGCCTCACTCTCGGATGCTGCTCGTGCTCCTCCATGTTGCGCGAGCAGATCATAATGACATCAATGAAGACAAGGACAAACAAATCATTATACTCCTTAAAATCCCGATTCATCAAATCCATAAACGTCGTCGGAGCTTTAGAAAAACCGAGAACATCACTAGAAACTCATAGTGGCCATATCTAGTCTACAAAGCCGTCTTCAGAACTTCCTGTTGATAACCAATTTTGCCCTCATATTTTTTTCAAATAGTATATATACTTTCAGAATGTCATTTTGCATCATTATTAAATTTATAAGATTTATACAAGTATTTTTTTTATAATTTTTCATACTTTTTAAAGCTTTAAAATTAATTTTCTTGCATTTAAATTACTTGAATATTTATTAATTACCTCTTAATTTATTTTGTAATGATTTAATTACCCAAAGTTATTATTTTTATTAGCATATATGTTTTACTTTGCTTTATTTAAGTATATTTGTATTTTAAATCTATTTACACAATTTTGCAATAGCCTATATGTTGTGCCTAATTACATCTTATTACATTATTTGAACCCAAAAGTCATTTCTCTTTTTTATTTTGATAAATATTAAGTTATTATTTTTAATCATTTTACTCCATAGGTAATATTTTATCATCGATTATAAATGATTTTTTAACAGTTTTCGTGTATTTAATTTTTAGCCCCAGTTAGGGCTAATTTCGGGCCAATAAAAGGTCCAATCAAACTAGCCCATTCCAGATCAACCCCAGAACCCCAACACCAAATGACCTAATAGTTCTACCCTAGTCCAAGACCCATTACACCCAACACAACTCATATAAATCCCAGCCATTGATCAAAAACGATCAATGGCTCACAACAACTCCCATTTCTCTCCTTATAACCGCACAACCCAAAACCCTAACCCATTTTTCTAAACAGAGTCCTTTATACACCCTTATCCTCTTCTTCTCCCTTGAAGAAATCCTAGCAGCTTCACCTCAAATCCTAGCCTGTACCCAAGAGAATATTGAGATCTTCTATATTTCCTTTTCTTTTTTTCTGTACTTACAAGCGTTCTTTCCCATTTTCTTGACATTACTCGTTTGGTACTGAGTTATTTATGGGAGCTTATCAATAGGCATTTGCTCGACTCCGATTCTATATTATTAGCATGTTCTTAACTTGATACACCCACTACCATGCCCCATGGTTCTGATGTAGTGAAATTTTTGCTAATCTGTTCTTCGTCTAAATTAGGGTTTACCATTTTCCCCCTAAATTGATCCTAATTGATTTTGCATGCTATATTTTCCTTATTTCTGTTTAATCGATTGTCTTTCCTTGTTGGGTACTTAATTTTGATGCTACATAAATCCCTCCCCAGTTTCTCTTTTGGGGGGACTTTAATCACTTAAGAACCACTATTATTCTCTCATACCCTCATTCACTCGATACTATTATGAATCTATTGCTCTTTGCCGGCTGAAACCCAAGGCCTCTGGAATACTCTATAACAATTTCCCTAGTGCGAGCACTGGTTGGGGTCCATTTGAGGATCCTGTGAACTCTGACGTACTAGGATTTAGGTCTTTTGGTTGTTCTCTTTGCTAGTGATATTCGAGTTGTTTCTGACACTTAGCCTGTGTCTCTCAGTTTGGTTGTTGAATTTTCTAACTAGCAAGCACTTTGACTCTTGCAATCTATTCTTAGTTGTGGTCATGACCTGAATATTGTGCTTGTTCAAATTTTCTGAACCTATGTGATTACAATATGTTGTTTCCTTTGTTTGTAATCCTATCTATTCCAGAGCTAGCCCAAAGTCCTGTACTCTTTAGCATCTAAAATTACTAAATCCTGCACTTGAATATCTGCCTAATGTATACATATTTCGACCATCTTGAACCTACTTAGTTAACTATGGTTATGCATACAAGAGCTTCCTTTGTATGTTGCTTGCTCATATTAATGTGTTGTTCTGAACTATTGTGTTAAAACTTTGGGGTACTTACTCATGCCCAAAAATTTTTCGACTTTACTTCTCTGTGCTAAGTCATTTAAGCATAACTTGCTACTTGATCATGTCTCGAAGACCTTCAAATAAAGAATGTTACTCCTCATTATAGTTGTTTGCTTTACTACTATCATGTTCTGTGCATTCATATCTGCTAATGCTAGGATTGCTCAAGTTTAATGCCTAGGGAATCTCTGATGTGCAAAACTGAACTTGTTACATGTGATCAATTTGTATTAAACACTTGTTTGTTGACTAGTTGTGGTGTTGATCCTATAATAATGTTGACTCTGAGCTTCTGCACTAGGTTTCTTTGGTGACACCTCTACCTGTCCTGAATTGGTTTACAACTCTTAGTTATGCCTTGCCTTGAATCTTTATGAGGACTGCAATAGTATCTACCCCAAAGGGGGAGCCTCTCGAGTATGTCATTATCATTTTATGTTCAGCTTATTGCTTTGTGGATTCTTGGTTCCTATAACTACTCTAGTGCATCTTGCGAAATCCGTGCTTTGAAATTGTTTGCCTCATATATGTGCTCATTTTAAGGTCTTTGTACATGTGTGTCCTCTTACCTGTTAGTTGTCACCTGTAAGGTGACACTTAGAAAACTTTTCTGCTGATGATTGTAATAATGGGAATCCATATGTCTTTGCCTGAATCCCTGAGTTATTCAAATAACGCTCCTTATATCCCCATATTCCTGTTATTCGCTAATAGGTAAGCGAGGGAATTGCTTTCATGCTTGGGGACTGGTTTATTGGGTTGTGTGTATTATTGGATCTGAGCATTAATCAGGCAGGCTTGCAAGTCTGGATATCAGGCCTCTTAGATATGCAAGAGTACGGCTGGCGAAGGCCAGAAGGGCACTGTTGGGTTACTTTATACTTGTGTTGGGCCTGTAAATGTTGTATTTGGGCATACTATATCCCTATTAAGTTTGTATTTGTTTTATTATTCTAGATGGGCATGTAATAATTTGTAAACAGCAACCGAGGTCTTAATAAATAAGGGGGTTGGGGTATTCTATTACTTGCATGAATAGGTAGAAAACATGCATATATGATCTACGTGGTCTATTTGCTATTCGTTCAGCATGCCTTATATGCCATTTAGTTTCATGTGTAGAAAGCATGCCTATAGGAATCATGCATACTTCATTTATACATTGTTCAAACACGTTATCCAAAGTATTTGCCATACTCGCTTCTATATTATTACTGTACGCTTAAACAACATGCCTATAGGATGTGATATATATGTTTTTCTCCACTACATACCATGCCTAAGAATTTCAAATAACCAATTGGTCAAATGATTTTATTACTTTAGTGTACTGCCCATTTAGACACCATGACTACAAAATCTTAATTAATTAACTACTTCGTGCCATTTCTGTACTGCTTCTTTATAAGAAATCATGTCTATAGGATACTGTCACCTGCCTAGAAAATACGCCTATAGGGATAAAGTGTTATAAAATTAGAAACCATTAGAAATCCGGCCTATAGGATATCGTAATCATATTAGACAACATGTTTATAAAATCAATGTCACAAACTCTGGGTTTTCAAATAGTCTTACCGCCTCTGCATGCAAATAAGAAGAGATTACGTCTGCAGGACCTGTAACTCCTTTAATATATAAATCTGTTAGCTTAAAGCTGCAATGTTACCTATACAATGCTGAAAGTCAAAATCATCTAGAAATCATGCCAATAGGACTTAACGACTAACATAACCTGAAATCTGTTTGAGTGCCTTTGTTGTTATGTGTGGAGGCTAACTTGGGCCTTTAATTGTCTTTACATGAAGTCCTATCTATATCGAATATCCCTTAGTTTTATTTTTTGAGCAACCTAAGTAAAGTGTAGAACCACCCAAATAGTAGGTCCAAAGCCTCATGGACCATAGGCATGGGACGGGTAGCGCACGCATAGGGTACGACTTAGAATTGAATTAAAGCGATTTTAGGTAAACAACTTCAATATAGTAATCGGTAGCACAATGATAGTCTGTGCCTGCTGAATAATAGAGCAACTCCTACCTAAAGGAAATTGTGAAGTATTATTTATGTTGCATAGAGTGATTCTTTAGGCTAAAAAACTTAGTACCCCTCTTTCTTTTATATCCTTGATATCTACACTTAGTCGTTTAATATAGACCAATGTAGTTGTATCCTTGTAGTTATGCTAAGATTTGTACTGATTCTCGTATGTTATAATTAGACTCATCGACTTCTAATCTTTCTTTATTTAATTGATCACCTAGCCTAATTACATAATCCACAGAGTTTAAAGTTTGGCTGGGACCCATAGTTGTGGACCTCGGAGAGTGCCTAAACCTTCTCTCTGAGGTAATTTGAGGTCTTACCCAATCTTTGGTGGTGTTGACTAGTCAAACAGAGTTATTTACAAATAGGTGCCCTAACGTACCTTAAAAATTATTAGGTGGCGACTCTTATCTTTTAATGCCTATATAAAAGAGTTTTCACGTGTCGAAGACCGCTTTCGCGAGAAAATGGGGCGTGACACATCTGAATCACGAATCTTTAACTAATGGTACCCTGATCTCAAGTCTATCTTAGAGTACACTCTAGCACCCTACAAGGGGTCAAACAAATCATCAATACGTGGCAACAGGTACTTGTTCTTAACGGTATCTTTGTTCAACTGGCAGTAATCAATGCACATCCGCATAGTCCTATCTTTTTTCTTCATGAACAACATTGATGCACCCCAAGGAGACACACTCGGTTTGACGAACCCTTTTGCTAGAAACTCCTCAAGCTGTTCTTTCAATTCATTCAACTCTTTCAGATTCGTGTGGTATGGTGGAATAGAGATGGGGCCGGTACATGGAGCCAAATCAATACATAAATCAATATCATGATCTGGTGGCATGCCTGATAGATTGGAAGGAAATACATTGGAGAACCCCCGGACCACGTGAATTGAATCAATCGCCAGAGTCTCTACAGCCGTATCCCGAACTTAAGCTAGTTAAGCCAAATAACTCTTCTCGTCCATGTCTCGAGCTTTCATAAAAGAGATAATCTGACTAGGTGCACTGACAGACGAACCCTTCCAGTCTAATCTAGGCAACACTGGCATCGTCAAGGTAATAGTCTTGGCATGTAAATCAAGGATGGTATGATACAGAGACAACCAATCCATGCCCAGGATGACCTCAAAGTCAGTCATATCACGCAACAGAAGGTTCGCTCTGGTCTCATAACCATAGAAAGTCACGATACATGATTGATATATGCGATCCACAACCACAGAATCACCTATTGATGTGGATATATATATATATACACACACACATGAGTACCCAAGGAATTGCGAGGAACACCTATGAAATAAGCAAACAGAGATGAAACATATGAATGTGTAGACCCTGGATCAAATAGTATCGAAGCATCCCCTAATGTAGACAGAAATAATACATGTGATCACAACATCTGAGGCCACTGCATTTTGCCTGGTTGAGAAAGCATAGAACCTAGCTGGAGCATCGACTAACTAGCCTCCACCTCTAGGACTAGGGCTGTGTATTTGGATCAGATATTCGAAATCTGAATCGATCCGCTCAATTTCGAATTCCAGATTTTGGGTTTCGGATATTTGGAATTGGTTTATCAAAATTTTACATTTTTGGAATGGATTCACATTTGTATAGTTTGAACCAGATCCGATCCAAAATTCGAATTTATTAGGTCAAGTATAAATACTAAAGGGTTAGATATAGTATTATTTCATTTTCTCGGTATCTTCTCTCATTCTCACATAGACCGCTGCTCATTTCAAGAGACAGTTGCTCATCCCTTCCTTTATATCTTTTGTGTTCTGACTTTTGACTATTGACGGTGACTGGACGAGTAACGAGTGATGACGGTAAGACAGTAAGACTGGCTCTCTCTCTCTCTCTCTCTATCTATCTCTCTCTTTTTCTCCCCATTTCTTAGGGATTAAAGGAAGTGTTTGTTCTCTTTTATTTCTTGGATGAAATTGATGAAATAAATTGGGGATTTCACTCTTCACTTTCTTAAACAAAAATAGTCCATACTATACTACTATTTTGAATCTAATTTTACTTTGTAATTTTTTGTTTGTTTCGTAGATGGCAAATAGGTAGAGATGGTGAATGAAGTTCAAACTCTTGTAAAATATGGTTAAAGTGGTGCTTCAAATGATTCCACGGCCAACGCTGAATCTGAATCTTGTTCGAAGAAAAGAAAAACCATGAAGGAAAGATCAGTTGCTTGGTGACAATTCAGTAAGTTCACTGATGGCGAGGGAGTTAAAAAAGCAAAATGCAAGTATTGTGCAGAAGAATATGTAGCTAATACCAGAAACAGTGGTCAAGCAATTTTCTATCACATCTTCTCAAGTGTCCGAACAATCCCCACAAGCCGTAGACAAGCCAGACAAAATTAGCTTTTCAATAGAAAGGTCAAACATGTGATGTCTTACTTATCCCTTAGACATTTAATCAAGAGGCATGTAGGATGTCTTTAGCTCGTATTATAATTCTAGATGGACAACCCTTCATTTCTGTTGAAAAAGATAGATTTAGAGACTTCGTGAGAACTCTTCAACCTTTATTTCATATTCCATCTCGTATTATTATGACTAAGGATTGCTTTGAGATTTACCATGATGAGAGACTTGCTTTGAAGTCAATTTTTAAATAATCAAAATAGAGAATTTGTATTACGACTGATACATGGATATCAATTCAAAGAATTAACTATATGTGTGTTACATCACATTATATTGAAAAGAATTGGAATTTGCATAAAAAGATATTGAATTTGTGTCCAATTACTAGTCACAAAGATCAGGATTTAGCTAGTGGTATTGCTAAGTGTTTACTTGAATGAGGAGTGGATAAATTATTTACTGTGATAGTTGATAACGCAAGTTCTAACGATGTCATGGTTAAAGAATTATCTAAATAATTTACTAGATGGAACACTAACTTGATGGAAGGTATACATGTTCATGTGAGATGTATGGCTCACATCATCAATCTAGTTGTTCAAGATAGATTGAGAGAAGGGAGTGTGTCTGTGGAGAGAATAAGACAAGTTGTTAGGTACATAAGACAATTTCCCGCAAGATGGAAGAAGTTTAAATAATATTCTTATCTCAATAAGATAACTTCTAAAATATCGTTGTGCTTGGATATTTCTACTAGGTGGAACTCCACATATTTGATGTTAAAGGTTGCTACAGTTTATGATGAAGACTTTACAAAATATTGTGATATTGATTATGGTTTGGTGTCATGTATTTCTAACTGTATTTGTGAGGAAGGACGACATGTAGGTCCACTTTTAAGTACTGATTGGGATAGTGTAAGACATATTGTGAAGTATCTTGAAATTTTTTATGAACTCACCTTGAAGGTATCAGGTAAAATTTATATTATTTCTAATGTGCACTTTCTTGAGATATGTGTTGTTGGTTCTTCTTTGAAAGAGTTGACGCAAAGTGAAGATGCTACCTAGAAAGAAATGGCTGAGAATATGAAAGAGAATTTTGATAAGTATTAGGGGGATCCACAAAAGATGAACAAAGTAATTTTTATTTCATGTGTGTTGGATCCAAGCCACAAGTTCCAATCTCTTTCATTTTCTCTTGTTGCTATGTTCGGAGAAACAATAGGTGTGAAAATACAAATTGAGGTGAAGACATATATGGAATCTTTGTTCTATGTGTATGCAAAAGGATAATGGTGGTTCTAGTTCATCTCCATCTTCCGGTTCATGTCCATCTTCTCCGTCTTCCCCTGGTTTATGTCCATGTTCTCCAACTTCATCTGCTTCTTCATTATCGCTTAAATTCATGGTAGAGTTAAAGAAGCATAAGAAGAGTGAAGTAATTGATTCTAAAATATAGTTAAATAATTATTTGGGTGAAGATGTTGAGGAAGACTTTGAAAATTTTAACATTCTGGGGTGGTGGAAGTTGAATTCACCCAGATTTCCACTGAGATGGCACATGATGTGCTAGCCATTCTGATTTCTAGTGTTGCCTTAAAATCAACCTTTAGTACCAGTAGACACATACTTGATCTATTTAGAATTTCATTGACTCCTAGATTGGTTCAAGCTCTTGTGTGTGTCCAAGATTGTCTTCGGAAAGAATCAACAACTTTGGTTAAAATTGAAGAGAGTTAGATAATCTTGAACAACTTGAAGCGGGTAAGACTATCTTATTTCTTCTATTATTTTACTTGTGTTTAATGTATGCTTATTTTATATTTTTGAAGATTGTTTTTAACTAATTTATTGTATTACTCTCTTATTCTACATACTTATTAATACCAGAAGAGAACCTTTCATCGTCGACATATAAAAGGTAGGAGTTCACCCAGATTTCCCATTATGCCTTCATCAATATTTTGCTATGATGACTTCTTTTTCTTCTGCTTTTATCAATGTTCTGTTGCAGTGTCTTTGAAGTTTGAAGACTTCATTACTATGTTCTGCCAGTTCTATGAACAAAGTTCTGTAATAATCTGTTTTGCACACATAGAACATAGTAATGTTAACATAAAACAAAGTTCTATAGTATTCTATGAGCAACGTTCTATAGCAAACTTTGTTCTGCCCAGTTCTGCTATGAAGACTTTATCAATATGTAGTATGTGCTGCCTAGTTCTAATCATTTGTTGTCAACATGATACACATTTACTTATGTGTTATTATGCTTTTGTATTGATTGACTTTGAAAAATTCCATGTTCTATTTACTTATCCTCTCGTTTTTGACAAGTGTAGTGTTGCTGAACCTGAAAGCGTACCAAGATTGAGAGGGATGTCCATAGAAGCTAGAACTTGGAACTCTTTTGTGTAATCTATTAATGAATTCTTGTTGAGAATTTCAATTTATTAGGCATCTATTTGGGATTTCAGTTAATTTTATTTTGTTATGAAGATTGTGTTTTGTTTATGTAATGAATTCTACCATAAGAATTGGGATTTGCAGCTTTTCTTTTCTTCATGTCTTACCATAATTTGGATTGGAAGGACTTAGTAAGTTGTCTAAACACCAAATATGTTTGCCTAACCACGAATGGAAAACATAGAAATGAATAAAATTAAGTCTTTATAATACATACAATCCGATCCGAAAATCCAAAATATTAATCGATTAGAACTTTAAAATCCAATCCAATCCGATATAATTCAGATCAGATTCAGATTGCATTTTGTGGAATTCGAAATGTCCTAAATCCGATCCGTTCTGAACCATGCACAACCCTATATAGGATGGCCCCTACCACATGCTCTCCGCCTTCGGGCGACTGGATGACTGGTGCGGCGGCTGGTGGTGTTATCATAGGCTGATAACCCTATTTCACTGCCTTTCCCCCAAGCCTGGGGCAAAGCCTCTTCATGTGGCCAAGATCCCCATACTCCTAACAACCCCTCGGAGCGCTGGACTGTTGACCTGAAGTTTAACCCTGATGGCCTGAATACCCACGAGAGGAACACTAAATAGCTAGTGGATGGTAGGAGCTCTCTAGAATGGCCCTGAAATAAGGCCACACTGGAGCACCCCGGGAAGACAGTGGTGCTAGATATGTGGGTCTGCTGGACTAACCCTTCCCTTAAACGGGGCTCCACTGAACCCTCCAGAATATTAAAATCGCTTGTCCGGCGACATTTACTCTCGGCTCCGCTGATGAATACCTTGTATCCTCCGAGCTATCTCCACAACTAGCTTATAAGAAGTCCTCATCTTAACCTCTCAGTCCATAGTGGCCTGGACATCAAAGTGAAACCCTGCAACGAACCTCCACACTCTCTCTACATCGGTGGGAAGTATCATAAGTACATGGTGAGACAACTCAGAGAATCTCACCTCGTAGCTGGTCACTGATATATGACCCTGCTGGAGTTTCTTGAACTAAACCAAAACTTTTCCGTCTAAGAGGGTGGAATATGCCTATCCAGAAAGATACGTGCGAACTGGTCCCAAGTTAATAGAGGAGAATCGGGTGGTCTGTCGAGAAGATATGACTGCCACCACCTGCAGGCCCTGCCCTCCAACTGAAAGGCGGGAAATTCCACTCCATGGGACTCCAATATCCTCTTGTTGTGCAGCTTGTCCCTACACCGATCAATAAAGTCCTGGGGTCCTCATGTAGCTCACCTCCAAAAACAGGAGGATGAAGCCTGGTCTATCTGTCCAATAGCTTCTGGGGCTCAGCGGTCGCAGTTGGTCTCGACTCAGGTATAACTGTTGTAACTGGCTAGGCTCCGCCCACGGGTATTGCGCATGGGGTCAGATATATGACACCTGCATGCCCTGGAGACTAAGCGATAAGGGTTTGTGCTCCACCTCCTACATGAGATATGGCTGGCTCTGTTGGAAATAAACCAGGGTGAGTCATAGAATCCATGAACCGCAACATACGACACATGACCTCCTGGAATCCTAGGGTGGACATGAAATCTGTTGGCCTAGCTCCACTGCAGGCACCTCGCCCTGCTTCTTAATAGTAGGATCCTCCAGTGGATCCATTGTGGCACCATTAGAGCAATTATAGGACGTCCTCGTCCTCTACCACGAGCTGGAGCCCTCCTTCGGCCTCGGCCTCTAGCAACAGGGGGAGCAGCTCATTCATGGTCTAGAATATCCGCCGCACACGTTCTCACCATCAATGAGGGAATAGGAGAAAGATACTTAGTATACATCAACTGCACAATAGGAGATGAAGAAAGAGTAGTTTCCTAATACCCTATAGCCTCTCGAAGATAAGTACAGATGCTTCCGCGCCGATTGGAAAGACTCTATTAGACATGCTCATAAATTGTGAGACCTACGTGAACCTAGTGCTTTGATACGATGTTGTTGCGACCCAATTTTTTCTATAGGCAATGATGGTGCCAACTTCGCCGCTAGGCAAGCCACCAATGAACTAACCATGTGATTGTTCCTTTTTAGCTATTTCGAAACAGTTGATTTCTATTTATTAAGTAAGTATTAGGTGAAAATTTAATAAAATAAAGCATAACCAAATATACGTGCAAGTGTGGTGAAGTAAATACTCAAAAGCCATGAAATGTCTACTAGCATATTTTTCAAGACTTGGTATCAAAAGTGTATGAGCTACTAGTAGAATATACAAAACTCTAATCTATTATTTGCAATAGAGTAGACAGAAAATAAATACAAAAGAGAGACTCCAGGTGCTGCAGAACGGGCTCGGAAAGAAGCTTAGCACTAAGTCTCGGGGTACCAAGGGTGCGTGCCAGGACGACTGCCAGATGCACCTGCATCAGATCATGCACGATTAGTGCAGAATTGTATATAAAAAACATGTACCCAATAATTATCCAGTCTAACCTCGAAGAAGTAGTGACGAGGGATCGACATCGACACTTACTATGGGCCAACAAATAAAATATAGAAATACTAAATAAGCATGAGTTATGTAAAAAAAATAATATCTCAATAACAAGCAGTGAATAAATAATTGTTCCATTAACAGAAAATTCCAAGTCAATTTCTTTCATTAAATAATTATAACCTCTCAAGCCAAAAAAATAATATCAAGTATCCTTAGGCTCCGATATTATCACGCACGATTAATGCCGAGGTCGTACGACCCAATCCCAAAAATATACTATGTGCACTGTTGAGGGTCGAATGACACAAACCTTAGATGCATCTATTTAACTGCCGAGGCGAATGGCCTGCTCCCATGAGAATAGACAAGTTTACCTCGCTCGCTAAAGTACTTGTGACGCGAGAGGACATGGATTTCGTAGAGTTGTTAAATATTCTTAAGTTTTTTCCCGAAAATACAAAATCTAACTTGGATGTTTCAACTTAAAATCTCTAGTTTCGGCTCTATTCAAAAAAATTAATATACATAACAAACATGATAATACAATTAAAGCATGATATAAACCTAAGTCTACATGGATATTGTTATAAGTCTAACTGTATTAGAAGTCTAGCCTAAACTGTATTAGGAGTAGGCTAGGTTATGTGTATTATATATAAGGCTCATTGTATCATGTTTACATATCAATTATATATTCTTCTCCCGTGCCTTCTCACATGGTATCAGAGCTTTGGTGAGAATAGTATAGCTGTGCATCATTCCAGCTACTTCCGGGAAGAAGACCTCGTCGCCGTGCAATTTTCCGGCGACTAAACAATCTGTCAGTATACCTAAACTACCTTTTCTGGTGGTGTTGTGCAAAATCCGAGACCACCGCAAGGTTCGGCTCACAATTCCGACCAAACCCCAGAAATTTCTCCGGCAGAATCCCCGTCACGCGCTCCCACGCGCCACCACAGCTGTCGGTGCGTCAGACCACGCGCCGGCGCGTGGGGCTGTTTCTGGCCATTTTTTGGCTTCGCTCCTTCGGAACAGATTGCTCGAAATACAATTCCGACCCTACCCATCCACTTTTTGTTCGATTCCGACAACTTTGATTTTTTTTCCGGCGACCTACAGTGATTTTTCCGGCAGCTACAGTACTTTCCGGCCAAAATTTCTTCAGGACAGTTTGCTCCTACTTGAATTCCGAGCCTATCCATATTTTTACTTTTCAATTCCGACAACTTTGAATTTTTCCGGCAGCTACAGTGCTTTTCCGGCAGCTATAGTGCTTTCCGGCAGCTACAGTGTTCCTGTTTTCCGGCAGCACCAGTTTTTAGTCCTCTGTTCAGTTTCAGCGAGTTTTCAGTTGATAATCCAACGATGTCTTTGGGACTAGATGCTTTCGGGCCTTAAAACCAGGGTTCTGGCAGTTCCGGTATTATGATTACCTCAGAACCTTTAATGGGAGGTTCAAACTACCTAGCTTGGGCTTCGTCTGTCGAGTTGTGGTGTAAAGGCCAAGGTGTTCAGGATCATCTAACCAAAGAGTCTAGTGACGGAGATGAAAAAGCCAAAGCACATTGGGAGAAGATTGATGCTCAGTTATGCAGTATTTTGTGGCGATCTATTGATTCCAAGTTGATGCCCTTGTTTCGTCCATTCCAAAAATGTTATTTGGTTTGGGAAAAGGCTCGTACTTTATACACTAATGATATATCTCGTTTCTATGATGTGATATCGCGGATGACAAATTTAAAGAAACAGGAATTGGATATGTCTACTTACTTGGGTCAAGTGCAGGCAGTTATGGAGGAATTTGAGACGTTGATGCCAGTTTCTGCTAGCGTTGCAAAGCAGCAAGATCAACGACAAAAGCTGTTTCTAGTTCTTACTCTTGCTGGGCTTCCTAATGATCTTGACTCAGTACGCGATCAGATTTTGGCTAGTCCGACTGTCCCCACAGTTGATGAATTATTTTTTTGCTTACTTCGCCTTGCTGCAGCACCAAGTCACCCAGTGAGCTCATCACAGACACTTGATTCATCTATCCTCGTCTCCCAATCCGTGGACAATCGGGCTTCTCATACTATGGAGTATAGACGAGGAGGAGGTCGTTTTGGAAGATCTAGACCCAAGTGTTCTTATTGTTATAAACTTGGTCACACTCGTGATGTGTGCCATTCTTTACATGGTCGACCAACAAAAAATGCTTATGTTGCTCAGACCGAGCCTACAGGTAACCAGGGATTTTCTGCATCTGAAAGGGAGTATAATGAGTTCCTTAAATATCGAGCAAGTAAGCAGACGTCTCCACAAGTAGCCACTGTTGCTCAGCCTGATACTTCTGTTGCTGGTAATTCTTTTGCTTGTGTTTCCCAGTCTAGTCCTCTTGAACAATGGGTGGTGGACTCAGCTGCTTCTGATCATATCTCTGGTAATAAATCCCTTTTGTCAGATATTACGTATTCACAGTTTCTTCCCAACGTTACTTTAGCTAATGGGTCTCAAACTAAAGCAAAAGGAGTTGGACAAGCAACTCCTCTACCCTCTGTCACTCTAGATTCCGTCCTTTATGTCCCTGGCTGTCCTTTTAATCTTGCATCTGTGAGTCGTTTGACTCGTGCCCTCCATTGTGGAATATACTTTATTGATGACTCTTTTATTATGCAGGACCGCAGTACGGGACAGACGATTGGAACAGGACTTGAATCAGACGGACTCTACTACCTTAACTCCCTAACATCCTCTAAGGCCTGTCTAGCTGCAGATCCTCCAGACCTACTTCACAGTCGTTTAGGACATCCTAGCTTGTCCAAACTTCAGAAGATGATGCCTCGTTTGTCCAGTTTATCCACATTAGAGTGTGAGTCATGTCAGCTCGGAAAACATACCCGCCCTCCTTTCCTCGTAGTATTGAGAGTCGTGCAGAGTCTATTTTTTCTTTAGTTCATTCGGATATATGGGCTCCTAGTAGAGTATGTTCAACCTTAGGATTTCGTTATTTTGTTAGTTTCATTGATGATCATTCAAGATGTACTTGGATTTTCTTAATGAAAGATCGTTCTGAGTTGTTTTCTATATTCCAAAATTTTTGTGCTGAAATTAAAAATCAATTTGGTGTTTCTATTCGCACCCTTCGCAGTGATAATGCCTTAGAATATTTGTCCTCTCAATTTCAGCAATTTATGTCCTCTCATGGAATTATTCATCAGACCTCTTGTCCTTATACCCCTCAGCAAAATGGGGTTGCAGAAAGAAATAATAGGCACATTATTGAGACTGCTCGCACACTTCTCATTGCATCTCATGTTCCGCTGCGTTTTTGGGGCGATGCAGTTCTCACATCTTGTTATTTGGTTAATCGGATGCCTTCATCTCCCATCCAAAATCAGATTCCGCATGAGGTATTGTTTCCTCAGTCACCCTTATACCCTGTCCCCCCTCGTGTGTTTGGGAGCACTTGTTTCGTTCATAACTTAGCTCCTGGGAAAGATAAGTTAGCTCCTCGTGCTCTCAAGTGTGTCTTCCTTGGTTATTCTCGTGTTCAGAAGGGCCATCATTGTTATTCACCTGATATTCGTAGGTACCTTATGTCAGCCGATGTCACATTTTTTGAGTCTAAGCCTTTCTTTACCTCTTCCGACCATTCTGACCATCTGGCTATATCTGAAGTTTTACCTATACCGGCCTTTAGGGAGTCTATATCTCCTCCTTCACCTTCTGCTACAGAAGTCTTACCCATTCCAAACGTTGGACCACCTACTGTGGCTCCTCCTAGACTCCATGCACAAGACACTCCACTCTTGACATATCATCGTCGTCCTCGCCCAGCATCCGGCCCGGCTGATTCACTTCCTGCACCTGACCCTGCTCCTACTGCGGACTTGTCTCTTCCGATTGCACTTCGGAAAGGTATACGGACCACCCTTAATCCTAATCCCCATTATATTGGTTTAAGTTATCATCGTTTGTCATCACCCTATTATGCTTTTCTATCTTCTTTGTCCTCTGTTGCCCTCCCTAAGTCTACAGGTGAAGCATTGCCTCATCCAGGGTGGCAACAGGCTATGACTGACGAGATGTCTGCTTTACATGCGAGTGGTACTTGGGAGCTCGTCCCTCTTCCTTCGGATAAATCTACTGTTGGTTGTCGTTGGGTGTATGCAGTCAAGGTTGGTCCAGATGGTAAGGTTGATCGTCTTAAGGCTCGTCTTGTGGCCAAGGGGTATACTCAGATATTTGGGCTTGATTTCAGTGATACCTTCTCTCCAGTGGCTAAGATAGCATCAGTCCGCCTTTTTCTCTCTATGGCTGCTGTTCGCCATTGGCCCCTGTATCAGCTGGACATTAAAAATGCATTTTTACACGGTGACCTTGAGGATGAAGTTTATATGAAGCAACCACCTGGGTTTGTTGCTCAGGGGGAGTCTCGTGGCCTTGTATGTCGCTTGCGCCGGTCACTTTATGGTCTAAAGCAGTCTCCTCGAGCCTGGTTTGGTAAGTTTAGCACTGTTATCCAGGACTTTGGCATGACTCGGAGTGAAGCTGATCACTCTGTATTCTATCGGCATTCTGATTCACGTCTCTGTATTTATCTAGTGGTCTATGTTGACGACATCGTTATTACCGGCAATGACCAGGATGGTATTACTAAATTGAAGCAACATCTCTTTCAACACTTTCAGACTAAGGATCTGGGCACACTAAAGTATTTTCTGGGTATTGAGGTCGCACAGTCTAGCTCAGGTATTGTGATCTCACAACGAAAGTATGCCTTAGATATTCTTGAGGAGACAGGAATGACAGGTTGTAAACCTGTTGACACTCCAATGGATCCGAATTCTAAACTTCTTCCAGGACAGGGGGAGCCTCTTAACGATCCTGAAAGATATAGGCGGTTAGTTGGTAAACTAAATTATCTTACAGTGACAAGACCTGACATTTCCTTTCCTGTGAGTGTTGTGAGCCAGTTTATGGGTTCGCCATGTGATATTCATTGGGATGCAGTTGTTCGCATTCTTCGGTATATAAAATCAACTCCAGGTAAAGGTTTATTGTTTGAGGATCGAGGCCATGAGCAGATTGTTGGATACTCCGATGCTGATTGGGCAGGATCGCCTTCTGACAGACGTTCTAATTCTGGATATTGTGTCTTAGTAGGAGGAAATTTGGTATCTTGGAAAAGCAAGAAACAGAATGTGGTTGCTCGGTCTAGTGCAGAAGCAGAATATCGAGCAATGGCTATGGCGACATGTGAGCTTGTTTGGGTCAAACAGTTGCTCAAAGAGCTGAAATTTGGTGATGTTAGTCACATGGGACTTGTGTGTGATAATCAAGCAGCTCTTCATATTGCGTCAAATCCAGTGTTCCATGAGAGAACTAAGCACATTGAGATTGACTGTCACTTTATCAGAGAAAAGATACTCTCGGGAGATATTGCTACAAAGTTTGTAAAGTCAAATGATCAGCTTGCAGACATTTTCACCAAGTCCCTCACTGGTCCTCGTATTAACTACATATGTAACAAGCTCGGTACATATGATTTATATGCACCAGCTTGAGGGGGAGTGTTAGAAGTCTAACTGTATTAGAAGTCTAGTCTAAACTGTATTAGGAGTAGGCTAGGTTATGTGTATTATATATAGGGCTCATTGTATCATGTTTACATATCAATTATATATTCTTCTCCCGTGCCTTCTCACAGATATCTCATGGAATATAGCTATGCGCAAACTCTCGTCACCTAGCGCGTAAGTAACTCCACATACAAGTAATTCACAACAAAACTATACCTAAGGGGATGAGTTCCCTTTTACAAGATTAGGCAAGAGACTTAACTCGTTCGCAAGCTCACTTCCGATCCAAAAAAATGTTTTATCGAATCGCGTAAAACAACATCGAAACTTATATTGCACCCCAAAACCAAATTGAATCAAATTATGAACTTCAAGTTTTCAACTTGCTCCGAACGCGCCGAATCCTACTTAGACTAGTCGAAATGACACTAAGTTTTGCGTGCAAGTCTTAAATCACCATACAGAACTATTCCCAGACTCGAAATCCCAAACAGACCTCGATAACACCAAAACCTACTTCAAACTAAAGTTAAAGAACTTTAAACCTTCGATGTGCCAACTTTCAGTATTAAGCGCCGAAACGCTCCCGGGTCATCCAAAATCCCATCCGAGGATACGCCCAAGTCCAAAATCATCATACGAACTTATTTGGGATCGTAATCCGGCTTCCGAGGTCGTTTACTAAAAATGTTGACTCAAGTCAAACATACCCCTTTTTAGCCAATGTAAGCAACTAAGTGTTCTGATTTTAACCCGAACCTTTTCAAGTCCGAACTAACCATCCCGCAAATCATAAAACAATAAAAGCACACACGAGGAGTCTTATTTAGGGGAACAGGGATATAGAAAGCAAATCGACAGATCAGGTCGTTACATATTTGTGAAATTTTATTTTATGTAATCCTTTTATGTAATATAAGATGATTTTTAAGAAATACAGTAATATATGCCTTTATTTATATTTTTATTATACTACAAAGTGAATTAAATAAGGATATTCAATTGGAGTATAGCGTAAAGCACAATCATAATTAAACCAAAAATTAACACAATATATTAGATATTATTTTGCCAAAAACTCCTAAAATTAATCAATCATATGAGAGTAATACATCACGAGTAAACTACATTAAAAAATTTGTACTAATCATAACTTAATATAGTTAGACAGATGCACCTTTAAAAGCCCAATATGAGATTTTATTATATAGGGGGAATAGTCGGGGGGGGGGGGGGAGGGAGAGGGGGGTTGGGGACACCAGTTAGTTTAAGTAAGTAACTTAAACAAAAGTAATAATTTAGGTGGATTTTAAACTGAATTGGATAGCTACGTGTGGTGCTACATGGCATATTTTTTAGATAATTAGGAGCGTGTTCTTGACACGCACTTCTAAGAATGTGATGAGAGTTTTTTTAATATGAAAGATAATATATAATTTTGGAGACACCAAATAGTTTATATAAGACACTGACAAAACATGATATGTTTGGGGGATTTTAGGATATTAACTCTTTATAAAACAATAATACTAAGTATAACATTTCTATAATTAAATTAAAGTTATTTCTATAAAAAAGTTTGAAAGGATAATATGTTTGACCTTATTAGTGATTCCCAACAAAATTAAGTATTTTATGTGGCAATGTCTTCATAACAGGATTCCTTGTAGACAATATCTAGCTAGAGTTGGTATGAACATAGATGCAATGTGTCTAGTATGTAGAAATAACAAAGAAGAATCCATTGATCATATTTTCATACATTGCAAGGCTATTAAATCTCTCTGGGATAGAATTGGATTACAACAACACTACAAAAAATTTGATGTCTACTGGCTAATCCAACTAAGAAATTTCAACTATACTATTCCAAATAGCCTCATCAATTGGGACACCTTATTGCCTTTCATTATTTGGCACATTTGAACAAACATGAATAATATACCTATTCTACAATCAACTTTGATCTTATCTACAAAAAAGCTTCTGAATACAAATTCCTCACTGAAAAAAACATATACAACCCCCAAATATTACTATTAAAGTAGCATGGCACAAAGCACAACAAGGATGTACAAAACTTAACGTAGATGCTAGCCACAATGTTGTTTCACAAAAAAGTGATTTAGAGGGAATCTTTAGAAATTTTAAAGGACACTGGAGTGTAGGGTTTGGCAAATCTACAAATGCAGGTGAATCATTGAAGGCTGAGCTAAAAGCTATACTGGAGGGTCTCAAGATGGCTAAATAATGGAATTTATATCCACTCGAAATTGAATCAGACTCAGTGGAGGGCATACAAATAATTCTTTAAGGAAATGTACTTTTTTATGACATTTTTAATGCTTGCAGGTGATTAATACACCAACAAAAGGGAATAATCCTCCGGCATACGTTCAGGAAGGGGAACAATGTAGTTTATTAACCGGCAAAGAAGGCAAAGGAAGAACAAGAAGGAATGAAATTTTTAATTGAAACCCCTTCTCATGTTAAAAGTTTTATGGAAAAAGACTTGCTATATGACATATTTTTAATAAAAAACTATGGTATGATACTTGCAATATTTTGGCAATCTTAAAAAATTAAAGTGTGGACATTATACTTGAGAACAATGTATTTCATCCGCCTTAAAAAACAAAACCTTATTAGTGATTGTTCCTGGGACAGTCCATTGCCCCTGCGAAGGGCTTCAGCTTATTCATCATTTTTTCTCTCGATCGACACAGTGAGCAAGAATGTGGAGAAGACCTTTCTGTATTCTGTCACAAAGACCTTTTTCTTCAAAACCTGAAATCCCCACTTTGTATTCTTTTCTCCAACCTTCAATTTTCTCCTTAAAAATAACACAACCACCTTCTTCTACAACCCCAACAAAACCCCAAGGCCAAACCCCACTAACCTTAACACAAGAACATAAATCCAATCTTGAATCCACTCTTCAAACTTCCATAAACACCAATAACACAGATGAAGCGTGGAAATCATTCAAGACTCTTTCAAATTATTCAGCTTTCCCAAGTAAGTCACTTACCAATTCACTCATCACTCATTTGTCATCACTCAATGATACTCATAACATAAAAAGAGCATTTGCATCTGTAGTTTTCTTGTTAGAGAAGAAACAAGAATTGTTACAGCCTGAAACTGTACATGTTCTGTTGAAATCAATGAGAGATGCTAACACTGCTGTCCCTGCTTTTGCATTGGTTAAGTCTATGTTCAAGAACAGATTTTTTATTCCTTTTAGTCTCTGGGGTGATGTTCTTGTCGAGATTTGTAGGAAAAATGGTAACTTTAGTGGGTTTTTACAAGTTTTCAATGAGAATTGTAGGATTGCTAGTGATGAGAAGTTGAATTTCTTGAGACCTAGTTTGGCAGCTTGTAATGCTGCACTAGAATGTTGTTGTCATGAGCTCGAATCGATAGCCGATGCAGAGAAGGTGGTGGAGACCATGTCGGTTTTGGGTGTTAGGCCTGATGAATATAGTTTTGGGTTACTAGCTTATTTGTACGCATTGAAGGGTCTTAATGAGAAAATAGCTGAGTTAGAAGGATTAATACGCGGATTTGGTTTCACGGATAAAGGGGTTTTTCTTAGTAGTTTGGTTAGCGGGTTTGTAAAGTGTGGTAATTTGGCATCTGTTTCAGCAACTATTCTTCGAGGTTTAAGAGAAATGGATGGACAAGGATTATGTTTTGGAGAAGGAATTTATAGTGAATTAGTAAGTGGATTTCTGCAAAACGGGAGCATAAAAGATTTAGCTACTTTGATTGGTGAAACTCAAACTTTGGAATCCCCATCAGTGATTGTTGGGAGATCTGTTGGATATAGCATTATCAATGCTTGTGTTAGTCTCGGGTTATTGGACAAGGCACATGCGATATTTGATGAAATGAATGCTCAGGGGGCTTCTTTAGGTCTTGGAGTCTACGTGCCAATATTGCAGGCATATTGCAAAGAGCAAAAAACAGCCGAAGCTGCTCAATTGGTGACAGACATTAGCAGTTTAGGTCTCCAATTAGATGTTTCTACCTATGATGCTCTAATTGAAGCATCAATGTCATGCCAAGATTTTCAGTCTGCATTCTCTATTTTTAGGGACATGAGAGAAGCAAGAATACCTGACTTGCAAGGGAGTTACTTGACTATCATGACTGGTTTAACAGAGAGCCATCGACCTGAGCTCATGGCTGCTTTCTTAGACGAGATTGTTGAGGATCCTAGAATTGAAATTGGAACACATGATTGGAATTCAATCATTCATGCCTTCTGCAAGGCTGGACGTCTAGAAGATGCCAGGAGGACTTTCAGGAGAATGACCTTCCTTCATTTTGAACCCAATGACCAGACATATCTTTCTCTAATAAATGGATATGTGACAGCGGAGAAGTATTTCAATGTTTTGATGCTGTGGAACGAAGTGAAAAGGAAGATTTCGACGGAAGGGGAGAAGAAGTTTAAACTAGATAATAGCTTGGTCGACGCATTTCTGTATGCGTTGGTCAGAGGTGGCTTCTTTGATGCAGTAATGCAGGTAGTGGAGAAATCTCAAGAGATGAAGATATTTGTTGATAAATGGAGATATAAACAAGCATTTATGGAAAAACATAAGAAGCTCAGAGTTTCAAAGTTAAGAAGGAGAAATCACAGTAAAATGGATGCACTTATTGCTTTCAAGAATTGGGCTGGTTTGAGTGCTTGATGGGACACATATCTGTTGCTTGCCAATACTCAACTTAACGTCAAAGGCTAACTTGGATTCTAGGGCTTGAATGCTTACACAACAAGCGGCAAATTGCTTTTCAGGAAACTTGCTTGCTAAATATTATGAGTTGCAGAGCCTTTAGCAGGTGACACAGATCATATGTATTATGCTTGCCAAACCATATGGAAAATTATGATCTAACTTCCTAGAAGCAGAATTATGCTTTGGGTAAAACACCAGTCTAGTCGAGCTAAATGCTGCTGAAGCACTGTACTCCAACCTGGCTGTGATCAACATACTCTAGAAGGTGCTACATCATGAAAACTTTCTTCTTAGTTGTAACTCACTTGTATAAGACTTTGCATTACTCTCAGCTGGTGAAATTGGCATGGCGAGACCAGAAGCAGTGAAAGAAAGTGCCCTGGGGCTTGTAGAAAAATGCAACAAATTATTTAATACTTACAAATGCATAACATCCTTGGTTGGTTTGTTAATCACCAACAGCTACTTTTAAGGCTGCTATTGGCCAAAATGTCTTTGTTCAGCTCTTGAATAGGTGTCGCAGATAGAGGAGCTTCTTTTTCTAGTACAAATTGTAAGAATTGATCCCTTTCTCTCTAGTACAATAAAGTGTCATATAGATTTTTTTTTTTCTTATAAAAGAAGTCCTAAAGTTTGTTTTTTCCCCTTTGGGGAACTTGTCTGCTATTAAAATTGTTTGATGATATGGATGCCCTTGTGTTAAGCTGTTTTCTTGGGATTCCAAGATAGCAAACCGGGGAATCGATCATGCCCTATGTATGGACATTGGACATGATTCTTCTTTAGTTGCATTGGCTGTTTCTGTACTTGTGTCCAAAGGGAAAAGTTACTGAAAATTCAACTTTTGGGTCTTTGTTAGCATGATTGTTAAGGGAAAATTTTATTTTGTGTCTCATACAACTTACACTAGTTGTATGAGGCAACTTTTTGTCTCACAATTTTGTGGACCCAGAAGTGTAAGATTGGGGTCCACAATTTTGTGAGACAAAATGGAGGCTCATACAACTAATGTCAGTTATAGAGACGCAAAATAAAACTTCTCACTGTTAAGAGCTGTTATTGATTTCTGTGTTTGTTTTGCGTACGAATGTAGGTAGAAGTAATTGATGTTCATCTTCAATCTAGTTATGCTGATTGCTATGATTTAATTGTTGTGCTTGAACAGCCTTCTTCCTGTAGAAGTGATTTTTAGCTACCATAATTGAGTAGTGGTATTTGAATTTTGTTTTCTTTTTTGCTACCTCTTCATAAGAATCTGAGTGTTTGATGACTTTTTAGAAGAGGAACTTTTCAGAAATAACTCTTTAAAAGGAGGAGCTTCAGAAGTGCACTTAACCTAAGAAATTTAGGTAGCAACATGCCGTGTTACTTTGTTATAACTTTTAATGCTATTGCTCTCTAGTAATCAGCCAAGGGAATAGATATTGTTCCTGTTGTCTGGAAATGTAGTCTCAATAACTGCAATCATCCAATAAATTAGTAGTGTTATTTTTGGGAGGAAAGATTACAAATTCTTAGAAGTTCCAACTTAAAGTATCTGGGCATACAACGTGGTTAAAACAAATTAATCATATTGATTAGTGATTGTTGGACAATCCTATTAGCTGGCAGTCTCTTTACCCTATCATCAAAAAGAAAAAAAAAATCCTATTAGCTAGCTGTCTTTATCGAGTTGATACTGTGAATCCAAGAAACTTTCTGTGGTTTTCTGTAGTTTTGGCGAGTTCTTTTGCTTGCATTTTACAGCTTTTTAAATTGTTAAGCAGCCGTTATTGGTTAACATCCAAATTGTTGCTGGTGTCTCTCTTTCTGACCAAAATGTTTCTATTGATGAAAAGAAAAGAAGTACTTAGTAGAAAGAACAGTTGTCAAAAGGGAGATGATTCATTAGTGCCTGTTTTACCTGGACTTCAGTAGCAATTTTACAGAAACGGCGTCTGGCTATTATATTTATTTACCTGTAAGTGGGTTTGGATCTAGGAGTGATTGTTTTAAGGTTTTACTTCTTGTCTCAAATTAATGTTTATTTATATTATTTACAAGTGGTGTGTGTTTATTGAATATATGCATATGTAAGGGGTGGTACATTACCTCGAAAATGAGGAAGTTGATAGTGTTAAACAGAATCAATAAGTTCATTGAAAGAATGATGTGTGTTTTAAATCTACAGGGACAACTTGCTACTGCTCTTCTTGTATCTATTTCCTTTTTGGAGGAGCTGTGTACTTCAATCTTTATAGGGAAGTGTGTTCTGTTAGCATAGTCATACTTTAACAAAATCTTGAAAACCAGAAATTTTATATGCAGTTTTAATATTGTTGTAATCCAATCGTATAGTTCAAAGCAGTCACAAAATCCACTTTCGTATGTGTTGACAGAAATCTTGATTCATTGGTTAATTTTTTTGTAAAGCACCAAGATAGGTTGCTGCACCTGCAGATTCTCTCAGGTGACCCTAAGTTCAACTGTTGTCAATCCTTACTCTCAAACTTAAAAAAGAAAAGAAAGTTTCTAATGACAAGGTGGGTACTATTTGGATGATATGGTGGCCAGTTTAACCAAAATGATGGGTTGGTAGCCTAAAGGTCATATGTTCGAACTATAGAAGCAACCTCTACTGCTTGCGTTAGGTAGATTATCTACATCATATTCTTTGGTTGCGGGCTTCTCCCGAACCCCGCGTGAATGTGGAGGGATGCCCTTTGATGAGTTGGTAGCCTTAAAAGGCTTTAAGATTTTTTGGTGATCTACTTTAACTGCTCAGTGCAAGATTGAATACATGTGATGCTGCACCAAACACTAATAATGACACCCAAATACGCTTCTTCCTTTGTCAATACTCAGTTGGGTTGTCAGATTCTCTCACATTGTGTTTCCTTTACTACATTCACACTTTACTATCAATTCTAGATTTTTGTGGAACTTTTGATTAAATTGCTTTATTATTTCTCCACATATATATGTAATTATAGAGTTTTAAGTTTTATGTACTAGCGGTCAAAAAGTACTTACACGGTTAGATCGATCTACCATAACAGCTACAACTCGTTTGGATGGTTATTACCTATTGTATTGTATCGTATTGTTATTTTAAATATAATGTTTGTTTTGATTGTTAGTTAAATTTTGTTGTATCGTATTATTAAATTCGTTGTTACGTAACGATGCAATGTGCCATTTTAGGTAATAATCAATTTGGTGTGTTTGCATCATTAACTTATCTTTTTCTTTCAATGTAAAATTAGGGATTGCTTGGATCCCAATAATTCGCCAGTTTGTTACCCACATTGAAAGCAACACATGACACATCTTCCCACATTGAACCTCTAATTAATTGCTTATCTTAATACAATTAGGACATTTCCTTTTAATGTACTTAAGAAAACTTTTTAACACAAGGGCCACTAAGAGTCCGTTTGAATTGAATTAAAAAATAGTTTTTGATCAGAAATAACTTTTAAGCTAAACAATAATAAGTTGGGATTGCGTAGCTTATTGTTTTTGGCTGTTTTAAGCAGTTTTTAACTTATTTTAAGTATTTTTTAACTTATCAAACACTGATAAAAGTTAAAAGGAGATTAAAATCTGATTTTACCAGCTTAAAAATCAATCCAAACACCCTCTAAGTTGTACTGCTTTGATGCGCTAATGAAAAAACAAATTAATCAAACTATAGATCCTATAGAAGTTCCTAATTCCAATCGCAAATTAAAAAATAGTGAAAACTTGAAAACATTAAAATGGTAATTGAAGAGACATGTATATATATGTTTTAATATCCAGATAGAAAAACCATAACTAGAAGATTTGTCGATAAATTAAAAATCTCTACAGCTCTACACTTGTACCCGAATTATATTATAATATATTTTTATACAATGTTGAATATTAATTAATTTGAGCCGATTAGTACGCGAAAACTTTTGTAACAAGCATGCTAATTTTCTACTAATATATTAGTGGAAAATATTTATTTTCTAAAGTGCCATTAGAAGGAAAAGAGTATTAACAACATTCAACTGTCAACTGCGCAAAGCCTCAAATCACACATATATGCTTTGCCGACGATCTATTGCTATGCTGTAGAGCGGATGAAACCTCCATGAAGCTATTAATGAACTCATTTGAACACTTTTCCAGGGTTTCAGGACTTCAAGCCAATATGGATAAAAGCTCTTTATACATAGCAGGTGTGTCCGATGAATTCAAACAAACAATCTGCTCTGAATTGAATCTGGCAGAAGGTAAATTTCCTTTCAAATACCTTGGAGTGCCATTATCTACCAGAAAGATCACCATATCACAATGCATGCCACTGGTAGAGAAGATTGTGGATAGAATCAGAAGCTGGACATCTAAACTGTTATCATACGCTGGAAGACTTCAACTCATAAAAAGCGTAATGTTCGAAATGCAAACCTACTGGGCCCAGGTATTTCTAATCCCCAAGAAAATTATCAAACTGGTCAATGGAATCTGCAGGAACTACCTATGGACTGGATCTCATGAAAAAAGCCATTGCTTGCTTGGGAAACATTATGTAAACCTGCAGCAGGAGGAGGACTGAATATTATCTCGTACAAAAGATGGAACAAAGCAGCCATTTTCAAGCTTCTATGGGCCTTAATGTCAAAAAGGATAAATTATGGATCAAATGGATCCATTGTCACTATATAAAGCAGAATGACATCAACACCATGGAAACCCCTAAACAAGCAAGCTGGCTAGTAAAGAAATTGTTTGGAGCGAGAGCATGGTGGGGAATGAATATCTCAGGGATGCAAACATGTACACAACAAGGGGAGTTTAACATCAAAAAGTCATATATCCTAACTATTCCACAATACCCAAGAGTGTCGTGGAAAACATTGACGATGATAACTGGCATGCAACTAAAACAGAAATACATTCTATGGATGGCGTTGCATAAACGCCTGACAACAGCCGACAGACTAGCGAAATGGCGGATTGCAATTAATCCGTACTGTGTGCTCTGTGGAAGGGATGCTGAAGAAACACATGAACATTTATTCTTTGAATGCTTATACTCCAACACACTGTGGCAGGGTCTACTACAGTAGCTTAATATCCAACGACCAATAGGCCAATGGGAATCAGAAGTGATGTGGTTAACAGCAAACGTTACCAATAGAACCCCCGGAAAGCCATACTAGGAGTGGTTTTTGCAGCAACAATCTACCACATCTGGATTGAAAGGAACAACAGAAGATTTAATCAAACAAAAAAGAGAAGCGCACGATATAGCCAAAGAGATCTCTCTTCAGGTGCACTTTACAGGGCTGCAACGCCCCAAATGGCTACCTCATCTGCGGACTATCAACCACTATCCTCTATGTGATGAAATTCCAAATTGTAATGTGATAGAACTGTAGTCAAATATCAATAGTTATAGAGGTTGTTTCTTCTATGATTGTAATTCTGAGTTCTTTTCTATAGTCAAAGAACAGACTATATAAATTATTCTTCAAAGAAATACGAGATATATTTTGTTGTGAAAACAAAAACATTCAACTGTCAACAAAAATTACAATTAATTAGAAACATACAGTACCACTAATTAATTAAACAAAGAAAAATAAGAGGAAGAGAACGATCAACAATAAAGAAAACCGAAAAAATTAGAAGAAGAGAGAGAAAAAGGCGTATTACAGAGGAGCTCTTCCGTCATCTCTCTCTCTCAAATGTCGACGAAACCCTAGTTATATCCGTCTCTCCAACTCACTTTCTGCGAACACACACACACCCCCACTCTCTCTCTCCAGTTACATTTATTTCCTATTTTTAGGGTTTTTTCAGTTTCATATACATGTACAACTGATAGATTCATAGAGAGAGAAATGTACAGGGATCGAGGTGGCGGTTCATCGAAGTCAGAGATCGTCGGTGGAACTTTGGATCGGAAACGAATTAACGATGCATTGGATAAGCACTTGGAGAAATCCACACCTTCCACATCTAGAGCCTTCTAGGATAAGGCTATTCCCTCTACATCCGCCTGTTCCGGTGCCGGAAAATCGCATCAGCAGCATCTAGATCATCGCGCCACAAAAAACAAGTGCTCAGATGGTAAGCCTTTAATTCCTTTTTCGTTGGGAACAATGTTTTTTTTTGGCTCATTTTCTATGTTCGCGCCACAAAAAACAAGAATTATTTTATAGTTGAATGCGTTAAATTTTCTGATAATCGAAGTAATATTGTAACTGACAATGGTAAATTATTTAGAGTCTGCTTTAGCTTTAAGTCTTTAACATATATTCTTTAATTTGTCGAATGTTGTAAAGTGACAGTCTTTGTGATTTTTCTACTGCTAGGCTAGAATATATTAGGCTTTAAGTTTGATGT
Source organism: Nicotiana benthamiana (assembly GCA_034376525.1). Taxonomy (NCBI): domain Eukaryota; kingdom Viridiplantae; phylum Streptophyta; class Magnoliopsida; order Solanales; family Solanaceae; genus Nicotiana; species Nicotiana benthamiana. The sequence goes on along the minus strand of CM067336.1, from coordinate 32,287,377 downwards.
TGTAGTGAGGGCGAGAGGTGGTGCGACAAAGTTGCTCCTGTTTATGAAACGTGGAAAAAGCCTCTTTACAGATATGCAAGGAGAGGAGAAGAGTGCGCACTGTATATGTCACTCTAGTTCTGGCGGTGTAGCTGCATAGTTTGGTGGGAAGCATTCCATGCCGGGGTAATAACCCTTTTAAGTTTGATGTGGTATTCTGGTCTTTTGCCTTGTAGTTGCGGGCATCTTGAGGAGATGTGAAAATATGATATTTTGTGATTCTGTGGGGAGGTGATAAGAACAGTGGTAAGCATAAAACTCAGTTTTGTTAATTGTTAAAGTAAATTCAAAAGCTCTTTTAACTTTTACGGCTCATTCATATTCCTTTTCTTCTTAGATGGATATATTTTGGGTCTTCTTTGGTACATTTTCAAGAATTTTAGAGTTCGACCTGCTTTCTGTTTCGGCTAAGATGTGATTTACATGTTTGAATACGATAGAATATGCTTGTTCTGTAAAGAGCATCATGGAATGTGTTCCGGAAAAAAATTATTAAGTGTCAAAGAGGGTGAATGGATGGGCTAGTTGTGACCATCTTCTTTTGATGAAGAGTTGTGATCATCTTGTGTGTTATCTCAAATTGCAATCTAGCTAATTTGGATCTCACTTGGGTGAAGGAAAAACTTTACAGGGAATGTCCTTTCTGTGGTCCATTATTATTAGTGGCTTATGATGCTTTTGTGGTATCCAATCAGAAGCTTGGACTTGCTTGCTAGGTTCCGTCTTCCATGAGAACATGGAGCATTGTTACACATAGTTGCATCCTAATGTATAATTGCATTTGCACCAGAGAGAATGTAGTAGAGTTACAGCTGGTAGTAGAGGTCATTAATATATTCGGTTGCAAAAATCTTTGGACTCAGTTTATTTCTGAAATTCTACTACTCCTTTGAGATCAGCATTCAAGTATAATTTCTGTTGGTTCATCATTTGTTTTCTTTTGTCTTTGATAAATGGTTCATTATATTGGCTCGTGACAAGCTGTAAACTAGTTTTTCTATATGAAATTCTTAATATTCTTGTAGTGATGGCATACTAGGTAGATCTAAGATATTTCACTTTTGTCTCTTTTCCATTTCAAGCTAAGTATGGGTATACCCCAATATTGTGTCGTTTGCAGATGAATCTGAAACAGACAGTGAAGAGTCTGATGTTAGTGGTTCTGATGGGGAAGATACATCGTGGATTTCTTGGTTCTGTAACCTGCGTGGAAATGAGTTCTTTTGTGAAGTTGATGACGAATACATTCAGGATGATTTTAATCTTTGTGGATTGAGCAGTCAAATGCCGTATTATGACTATGCGCTTGACCTTATCCTTGATGTTGAATCCTCTCATGGTAAGTATGTTTGCTTGTTTAGAGCACTTCCTACATTGCCACGAAATAAGGAAGCTTCTTTATGATCATATTTTTTCACCCGAATGATGTGGTAGCTGATCTTCTGTGGATAAAAGGAAGATGAAACTACATGATTGCCAATCTTGTTTTCTTTTGGCATGTGGAACTCATGTTTCTTTCAACAATCTACATCATGTTGATTTTCATGTTAAGTGAATATGTACATAGTCATCTGCTCAGGTTTGTTTTGGTATTGGGGTGTGCATTTATCAATTCTGGGAGAAGCTACTGAATGGTTTCTTACATCCAAGGGTGTGGCATAAAGTTTAATGAAGTGAGATGGAAACCGTAGGAGACCAAAGTTCAAATCTTAGTAGAGGCTGACATTAGGTGAATTCTTTCCATCTAAGTTTTGATAGGAGAGTTTCTCGGTACTTGTGTTGGTGGGAGGTAGCAAGTACCATCACCTCTTTGTTTTCGAACATCTTCTCCATGCCGGCTTGGTAGAAATCCTTATTGGCTTAGGCATTTTGGGGGTCCTGTTGACCCCCAAAATGTTGAATAAGAAGCTCTCAATCTTGGTGGTAAAGCTGCAATGAAGGAAAAGGTGGATTGGATCACAGTTTTGCTCCTCATTGAGGGCACATCTGCTGCATATACGAAGACCTCTACTTTGAAGGCTCTCATGTTTTAAGTTTGCTTCTTTGACCCTCCTGCCAAATGAAGCACTCTACCTTAGGAGGGGCTTTATTTTTCCAGATGCACGGCAATTGCCAATTAGTATTGAGAGTACTTGCGCTGCTGGGTATGTTAGCCCAATTTTACCGAGAATATCCATTTGAAGTGACCTCTTCTGATCAGTGAATCAGGTTTAAGTTGAGGAAATGGAAAGATTCTCAGCTGAAGAAGCAGTGAACAAAAGCTGTTCATTTCGCAATGATGGATTTTTTCTTGAGAATGATGTTCCGACCTTGCTCTGTTCTGTAGTTTGAGTCTCCAAGATAGAAGCTTCAGGATTTTCTGCAAGTCTGAAGAGGGTTGGAAGCTGGTCTCTTTAAGGGGAGTGACCCAGCCGTGCATCTTGCCAAAATTTTTACTTTCCTGCCATCCGGATCTGAAATGAAATGTGCCTATAAATGGTGGCTCACAAAGTGATGTATTAAGTTCTATAGAAATGTTAAGGAAGGATGATATGTTAGTGATTAGGACTAGGAAAGTAGAAACTTAGTATTGGAAAAACTGGACAATAACCCTCAGGGTTGGCCTGGTGGCAATTGACTTGAGCCTTGGGGTTTGCTCCCTTTCAAGGTCTCAAGTTCGAAACCAACTGGGTGCAAACAATTTCTGAGGGCCATCGGACTGGGTAAAACCTGAATTAACCGTGGTGCACTTGCGGGAAACTCCTTGCCGAGGGCTTGTACACCCCCGGGATTAGTCGAGTCTCGAAGAGACTCGGACACTTGGTACAAAATAAAAAAAAACAACAACAACAACTACCCAGTATATTCCCACCGGGTGGGGTCTGGGAAAAAAAAAAAGAAAGAAGAAGAAAAAATAGACAATAGATCAGAGTCTTGAAGGTTCAAAGTTCAAACTGATGGTTTAATTTGTATGGACATAATTAACGTATATTTGTCAATCAATCAACAATCAACCTCGCATAAACCCCCAAATCACATATATTTGCCCGAAAAAGGAAAAAATACCTAGAGAACAACGACATCTGAGCATGCCTCCATTTATTTATTCTGTTTTTTCTTTAGGAACTTGTTAAGGGCAGTAAAGAAATACATAGAGAAAGCAAGATCTGAAAATTTTGAACTGCGAATTACTCATGCATTGCCTCTGTTGATTTCCATTTGTGAACTCTGAGATTTTATGTCTCAGATTCTACTCCTTTTTAAATTTTTTAATCATATTCAATTTTTTTCTATATAGATTACTCACCTGGTTTAAGTCCCCTCATTGGATGCCCTCTTTTTTTTTTCTCCTTTTTTGGATTTGCTGGTTGGGGGGTTTTTTTTGGGGGGGGGGGGTTGTGGGGTGGAATTAGCATGTAGTTGTTTTGTGATTGTGATTTTCAACTGAATTTACTTCTTTGGAAAATTGATCATGTGATACCCCCTGGATTATCTCTTTTATCTGATTTCACAAGCTTTCTAGAAAAGACTTGACTTTGGGCAATAAACTCAAATTCACAACTTCTTTACCCCTGCTTTCACAATATTCTTGTTTTTCCGCTTTGGAAATAAGTTCCACTTTGCTTTCCTAAGTACATATCGTCTATGAGTTATGACACTGAATATATAGTATGCTCTCAAAATGGAGCTTCTTGTCTTTTTCATGTATGGAGAATCACAACTTTGTAACCGTTTACTGCTTTGACTAGGTGATATGTTCACTGAGGAGCAGAATGAATTGGTTGAGTCGGCGGCAGAGATGTTGTATGGTTTGATCCATGTGCGATACATTTTGACTAGCAAGGGAATGGCTGCAATGGTAATCTCTTATGCTTGGCTGTTTCTGTGCTTCTGTGTTATCTGCTTTCATTTTATTCACTTTCCATGATGTAAATTCTGTGAAAACCCTTTTTTCAGTTAGAGAAGTACAAGAACTACGACTTTGGGAGATGTCCACGAGTTTATTGCTGTGGACAGCCTTGCCTTCCAGTTGGTCAGTCAGATATTCCAAGATCAAGTACAGTAAAAATATACTGTCCCAAATGTGAGGATATATATTACCCACGATCGAAGTACCAAGGCAGTATCCTTTTGTTGCTATCACTTTCTGAAGTTCATCTTTGTTGATACTTCTCCTCTCTAGTCATTTATGCATTTATTTTGACTTCTCTGATGCTATTCTCATTTATGCTAAGTATTGAGCTGGGTGTATTTTTTGTTCCTAAGTTTCTGTTCTTGTGGTTATGCTTGCTCTTAAATTTTTAATTGCATGGGAGCTTGATTGCACACTTTTCTTGGTAGCTTGCTCATTAATCTTGAATAGTAGCCATTACTTTGCCATGTGTAGAGCATTTCTATCCTCTATTATGATTTCTTTAACGGCCAAAGATATCGATGGAGCTTACTTTGGAACAACGTTTCCACACCTCTTTTTGATGACTTATGGACACCTCAAGCCACAAAAACCAACACAGAATTATGTTCCGAGGGTATTTGGTTTCAAACTCCACAAGACTTGACAGACGGTGAAGTCCGTTGTGATATTGTGAAGATATTACATTTTTCTGCCACTATCAGTTCTTCCCTGGCTGTGAAGTACAATTTATCATGGTAGAGGTCAAGTGAAACGGGAGTTCTAGATATGACAAACTTGATTCATTGATCAAGAAGCAACTATGGCCAATATGTCAAAGTGAAAATCTCTCTTCAAAATTTCATCATACAAGAGCATCTGTAAGCTTGTTTCTTTTCTAGGTAGAGAATTGCATTTGTTCCTCGTGTAGTTCCTTGTTATCTTTATATCCGTTTCTCTTGGTGCTTCAGTGCTGAATGCTTACCATTTTCCACCAGAGGCACTCATCTGGAGGCTAGGTTAGGGTACATGAAGGTTTTCCTCCTTTCTGTAGGACCATTTCCAGATGTAATGTTACATGATGGTAGTAAAGGTTATTTCAATTTGATATAATGACGATAAAAAACAAAATATAATGATAGATAAATGTGAGGCACGAAGGTACAATCCATGAAGTTTGGTATCTGGACATTGTAATTGCATTTACATTTGTAATACCCGGTGGCTTATTTGATTTTGATGGTTACCATTGTTTAAAGTGATACTTGACCTTAATGCTTCAAGATATAAGATAGAAAGAAGGAATTTCAATAAAGTAGGATAAAAACACTATTAAATGATCATGTTAAAGCGCTAGGAGTGTTCATAAAATCCGAAAAACCGAATCAAATCGAAAATCAAACCAATCGATCAAAAAAATTGATAATTAATGGTTTGATTTGGTTTTGGGTTTTAATTTTAAAAAATCAATCAAATTTGGTTTGGTTTTGGTTTTAGTAAGATAAAAATCGGAAAAATCGAACCAAACTAAGTATAAGAATAGTTATTTCAAATTTATTATTATACCTATATATATGTATATCTTTATGCAAAGTTTTAAAAATTTAATGGTAAATGTTAATAATTTGTACTTTTAGTATACTTCGTTACATGTACACTCTGGTTTTGATTGGTAGTTTTCTTTTGTTAAGTGTAAGAATCTATTTCGTATTAAAAATAATACATTTTTAATTGAGTTCTTAAATTATTCATCACTTTTTGACCCTTGATAGGGGAGTCTGGAGGTCTAGAATCAGGGTTGTAGGCTAGGGGCTCATAGAGTTCTTCGTACGCCTCTTCCGGGGTTGGGTGTGGGATAGTAGGGTCACTCATAGATGATTAGTGTTTTAGCTTATGTCCCCTTATGGCTGTTAGTATGGTAGTTTCTGCTTGTTATTATTGCATGCGACTGTATTTATGTTTCTTATGTTTACATAATTATTTACGTTATTTCTGCGGAATTACTTATGCTTTATTATTTTGTTTTGTCTTGCCTTTGTTTCTAATTTTGTCTTTGTTTTAATGCAGCTTTTCATTTTATCCTATGCGCCGAGGGTCGATTGGAAACAGCTTCTCTGCCCTTTCGGGCAGGGGTAAGGCTCGTCTACATATTACCCTCCCCAGACCCCACCTGGTGGGAATATACTGGGTAGTTGTTGTTGTTGTTGTTTTTGATTCAATTATCATCAATATATCTTGGTAAATAATAGATTTTTCTAAGGGCAATTGGTTTGATGGTGTTAAGTTGAAAATGTGATCTCCGGAATATGTGTTTGTTAGTGTATATCTTATATTTAAGAAAAAACTGGCAAATAATTGAAAAAATCGAAAAACCGACAAAACTCGACATAAATCGAATCGAGAAAAAATTGATTTAATTGGTTTGGTTTGGTTCTAATATTTGAAACACCGACTTAGTTGATTTGGTTTCTTTTTAGGGAAAAAACTGATCCAAACCGAATTATGAACACCCCTACTAAGCACATATATAAATAAAGAGTAATTCGTTGAAAGATAAATTTGGTTAACTTGGCAACTGACGTATTGGATGATGGTCAAATTGATAAGACAAAACCCTATTGTATGACCCAAAAAATAGATTTTGGTTTTATACCATTAAATTACTAGAAAATTGGGGTTAATTGCAGTCAATAGTATTCAAGGACAGATTTAGTTTTTTATGATAAATATGTCAAAGTGCAACACTGAAGAAGATAACTGTTGATTATAAAGAAGCAATAAAGACCTAGAAGTATAAAGGATAGAAACAAATAATAATAAATGACTTCTAATTAGTAAATGAGGTAAAGACAATCAAGTAAATATAAGTTTTTTAGATGAACAATGATGGATGATGATGAACAACCTTATATTCCAATCCTTCTTAGTTCGGGTAAAAGAAAAGAAAGTATAAAGTCAAGCTTTGTTTTTATTCAACAAAGTGACAATCTTGTACAACGAGTGTTGTTGAAATTCTTTACAAAAGTCCAATCCCCCTTTCCGATATACATCTTTTCCTATTTATAAGAGCACACGTGCCACAAAATCCTAGATAGTACAACAAAAATGAATATTCATTAGAATATTTTTTAGAGAATCTAAATCCTAAAATTGGTCATCACTTTGTATCGAAGGCGGCCGCTCGTCCTTATCTTATGTTAAGCCATTTCGACCTTCAACAACGGTTTATCCTCCACATTTGACCTCGACCTTTTGGAGTTAGGTTGATACGTCACAGCCTTTAAAGATTCTATTATCGTAGACCGGGTCAAACGTATAAAATGAAGTTTTTGCCTGTACACCTAGAAGCAATATGAATGAGGGAATAGGCTTGTCATTATTACTTGTTAGTATTAAGAGCCTACATTCTTTTGGTGTCGAGACAAATCCTCGTATCGACCCTTGAAGAAAATCAACAAAGTATTCATGCTTGTTTCATTATATTTACGTTATTTTAAAATAATACCATCGATAGAAGAGCTTTCATCCTGGATACCAGTGAAGAGCCAACAAAGTTCGGTTGCTTTTGGTTTATGAGTTGATAGAGCAGAATTCATGGGGAAATGACATGGATAATCTTTCAATTAGACATTTAAGCTAGTGAAAAATAGTGTCGTGAAAGTGATTTCGTCTTAGCCTTTCCAACATATTTGTCCAGCCTTTCGAACCGAACGCAATGCCCGTCTTCCAAATAAAAAAAAGGGCTCGTTGGGAAGAAAGATTACGTGCGGCCTGTAGAGCACTGAAAGAACTTTCACTATAGTGGGAAGAAGACAGGTGGGAACGAGCGGAGCGAGAGCAAAGCAGTTCCAGTGGTGGGTTGTCTTCCTTGTCCCATTGAAATCTTTTTCATGGTACGGAAGCAAAAATAGCTAAAAACAGCCTGCTTCCTTTATCATATATATGAGATGGGCGGGCCTTTTTAAGCAAAAGGTGATCCACTATCGGTTGTAGTCTTCTTGACATATCAAGTCAAGAGGGCGAGGCTCCTAGCAATGGGGGGAAAGGGGAGTGGGTAAGCGGGCTCCTTTCACTTGACTGGTTAGTTAGGAGTGATCTTTTTTCGCACTGGCCTCCCCAACACACTCTTGATACGAAAGCTCCCGCCATAGAGAAGAGATCGAAAGTATGGGTCCCCTCGATCACCCTCCCTTGAACCTGAACTGGTCGAGAGAGATGAACTCGCACCACATATTTCGAATCGAAACTCCCAACTAGAGATGGAATTCCAGAACCTAAACAACTCAGACGAGGAGCCATAAAACCAATGCAGCCTCGGGAACTCGAAATTAGGCTATAAATTAAAATACACAAATATTGTTAATAAATAATTTGTAAAACTAAGTAATATATAATAACATGTTACTTGTGCAATAAAGTGATTGAAAAATTAACCTTATAAAAGTATAAAACACTATTTTAGCACATATAATATAATGAAATACGATTATGCATGAATATAGGTCATTCTTGCAAAATTGTGTAAATAGCCTAAAATACCCTTTGCTCGAACGAAAGAGGGGTCTTTGCTCTTGTCTAGCCTCTCTACCTATACAAGATAAGAGTTATATTTATTCCATATATATTACAACATTACTCTTTCCAGATCTCAATAGTATTGTTACATTAAATAATATTGTTGTTATTATTGTTCATCTTATCTTCCTCCGAGAGTTTCATAACAAAAGGGGGAAAACACGAATAGCCAATCCACTAACATTGTCAACTCTGTCTAGCCCTAAAACGTTTTCTACACCTTCTACACCTAGCCCTATAATATTGTAGCTATTATGAAATAATAACTGTAAAGTAAATAAACTAAATACAAGTATAGAGAGAAACTGATATATTATTCAACTTTCAAACTGATGAACATAATAAACTAAAATCTCCTCTATTTATAGAAGAAAAGAAGCTGATGTGTAAGCTACTACTGCAAGCTGCTATTTAAGTTGCTTGTCAGCTACTTGTGAGCTGCTATTGTACCAGATATAGATAATCTTCTACTGAGGGTAATACTTATCTATAACGGAGTACTAAATGAACATCAATAATATAATATATATTTATAACACACCCCTTGGATATTCATTAAAAGGATAATGTGCCTCTTTAAAACCTTACTAGGAAAAACCCCGTGGGAAAAAAAATCCTAGTGAAGGAAAAAGAGTATACATATTTAGTAATAAGCATTGGTAGGTGCCTCATTAAAAACCTTATAAAGAAAACACCGTGGGAAAAATCCTTAGTAAGGAAACAGAGTGCATCGCGTATTTTACTCCCTCTGATGAAAACCTTGTTTCAAATGTTTGAGTTTCCACATTCCAATCTTGTATATCATCTTCTCAAAATTTGAAGTTAGGAGAGATTTAGTGAATAAATATGGTGGATTGTCACTTGAATGGATTTGTTGCACATCAATGTCACCATTTTCTGAAGATCGTGTATGTTGAATAATTTTGGTAAAATGTGCTTCATTCTTTCTCCTTTTATAAATCCTCTCTTCAATTGGGCTATGCATGTAACATTGTCTTCGTATAAAATTGTGGGTCTTTTCTAACATTCCAAACCACATTTTTCTCGCATAAAATAAATTATTAATCTCAACCATGTGCATTCCCTACTTGCTTCATGGATAGCTATTATCTCAGCATGATTTGAAGAAGTAGCAACAGATTTCTTTGCAGAGCACCATGATACAGCAGTGCCTCCACATGTGAGCACGTACCCGATTTGAGATCTAGATTTATGGGGATCGGATAAATAACCTGAATCAGCATAACCAACAAGATCTGCACTATCTTTGTTAGCATAAAACAAACCCATATCAAGAGTTCCCTTTAAATATAGCAATATATGCTTAATCTCGTTCCAATGTCTTCGTGCAGGAGAACTATATCTTGCTAGTAAATTAACATAAAATGCTATGTCAGGCCTTGTAGCATTAGCAAGATATACTAGCGCACCAATTGCACAGAGATAGGGTACTTCGGGACCAAGAAGTTCCTCATCCTCTTGTGGAGGTCGGAACAAATCCTTATTCACTTCAAGTGATCGAACAACCATTGATGTACTCAATCGGTGTGCTTTGTCCATGTAAAAGCATTTTAAGAACCTTTCTGTATAGGCAAATTGATGGATAAATATCACGTATGCTAAATGTTCAATTTGCAGGCCAAGGAAAATTTTTGTCTTCCCAAGATCTTTCATCTCAAATTCTTTCTTAAGATATTCAATTGCCTTTTGGAGCTCTTCTGGAGTTTCAATAAGATTTATGTCATCAATATAAACAACAAGTATAACAAATTTTAAAGCTATTTTCTTTATAAAAATACATGGACAAAGAATATTATTTATGTAACCCTCTTTCAGCAAATATTCACGGAGGCGATTATACCACATGCGCCCAGATTGCTTTAAACTGTACAATGATCTTTGTAATCTGATTGAGTACATTTCCTGAGATTTTGAATAAGCTTTAGGCAATTTAAATCCTTCAGGGATTTTAATGTAAATGTCATTATCAAGTGACCCATGGAGATAAGCTGTAACTACATCCATTAGATGTATTTTAGCCTTTCATGTATGGCTAAACTAATGAGATATCGAAATGTTATGGCATTTATAACGCGTGAATATGTTTATTCATAATCGACTCCAGGTCATTGTGAGAATCCTTTTGTGACAAGGAGAGCCTTGTATCTCTCAACTTCATTTTTATCATTCCTTTTTCGCACAACAATCTATTTATCACCAATTGGCTTTATACCAGTGGGTGTTTGGACTATTGGTCCAAAGACCTCTCTTTTAGCGACTTTAATTTTGATTGAATTGCCTCTTGGCATTTTGGCCAATCAGATATTTGTCGACATTCTTTGACAGATCGGGGTTCAAGATCCTCATTATCTTGCATAATGTTTAGTGCAACATTATATGCAAAAATATTATCCACCACTATTTTAGATCGATTTAAATTAATTCCATTACTATTAGAACTTATTAAAAGTTTCTCACTCACTTGATTTTCGGGTCCATTAATTCTTCATGAATCTCAGAATTAGTTAGATTTTGGGTCTCTTTAGTAGATCCCTTCATACTATTGTTTTGATCATTTGTCAATTTTCTTTTTCTAGGATTTCGCTCTTTAGAACCTAAAGGCCTACCACGCTTCAGGCTTGCTTTGGGTTCACTAGATCTTATGTTAGTAGATGGTCCTGCTGGGACATTAATTCCGATATGTACATTCTCTGTAAGGATATGTACTTAGTTATCCTTTTCAAATTGGTAAATGCGTATGGCATTTGATTCGTTATATTTTGTAAATAGATGATCTTATGGACCTTATAGGCACATATGGTGCGGTTTTATTGGGGCCTCTCAGTGGAATTCGAGTGGGAATATATTGGGTATTGCGGCGGATAGCATATCGTTTGTGTCCCTTCGGGTCTTTATTTTGTTATATCAATTGCTTCGCGATGGTTATAATATTTTGCTTTGGTTCTAGACATCAAATTGTGCGCGGTTATCGATTTTGAGCATAATGATTTGAGGTGTTTCATGTGGACCAGTGTTTGGATAGAGTTGTGCATTGCAGCAAAGTCATGTGGATGTATGGTCCTTCGAGTTAGATTCGTGTCTTTTGTTTCTACGATGTGTGATGGGTTCTCAGCATTGTGTATGGTGGTACTGGTGAGCTTGCGCCACAACTCTCTCATTTGAGTCATTTTCACGATTTGAGTATGTTTATGTTGTTGCTTATTGGTGCACGGAATGCACAAGTTATGGCTTTAGATCGTATCGATATGTCATATTATCGAAGTAGTTGAGTTGGATTAGATGAGGTCGTTGGGATCTAGAATAAATAAAAAGGGATTTGGTTTCAATATGTTGGAAGGATAATATCGATATTCGGCTAAGAAATTTGCCATGGTCCTTGCCAACGGAGAGGGAGCTCCATGATTGGTTGATCTGAGGAATGGTTATGATTTCCTGCATTTTTTATTCATCATTGGTGGTATACAAAAGTGTTAGAATGAGGCTTTATTTGATAAGAGGTTTATGATCGATATTCGGTAGTTCTGAGCAATTGATGTGATCAAAAGTTATTGCCACAAGAGTTTGAGCTATGTGGTATATCATGTAATTGCATCTGAAGTTGGAGGTATGGCTTGTTATAGCTTGTTCGGAGTATAAATGTGAGATTCTAATCTTGTACATGTTTTTGAGAAGTGGAAATCTGGTTTTAAGGTTTATGGGCTAGGTTGAATTGCGAAATTTCAATTACATTGTGTTATTAGACCTATATGAGATAGGGTGTCGTGGGATCATCTCCAGTTATGTGCACGGTAAGGATACACAACGATTTGATGGTTTACGGAACAACTCTGGGCATGTTCGAGGACGAATGTATATTTAAGTGGGGAAGGATGTAACAACGTGACCAATCGTTTTGAGCTTTTGCACTTTTCTCGCCAATTCTTGGGCATGACTAGCCCCGTGTGATGTATTATGACTTATTTAAATCATCGGTTTTGGTTTTTAGGATGATCAGAATTAATTTTGGAAGAATAGTTCTGAATTTGAAGCTTAAAAATTTGAAAGGTTTGACCAAGTTTTGACTTGTTAGCATAAGATCTTGGATTGGAATTTTTATGATTTGGTTAGCTTCTTTAGGTTATTTGGGACTTAGGAGCGTGATCGAAATGTATTTTAGAGGTTTGAAATAGATTTAGGCTTGAATTAGCGAAATTAGAATTTTGGCATTTTTCGGTTGATAGTTGAGATTTTGATATATGGGTCGGAACGGAATTCCAGAAATTGGAGTAGGTCCATTATATCATTTGTGATGTGTGTGCAAAATTTTAGGTCATTCTAATGAGGTTTGATAGTCATTTTGATTGAATTCGGAAGTTTTAGAATTTTTAGGCTTGAATACGAGGATGATTCGATATCTTGATGTTTTTTTAAGCGTTCTGAAGTGGTGGAACAAGTTTGAATGATGTTTGTTGGATTGGTTGGCATATTTTGTTGAGGTCCCAAGGGCCTCGGGTGAGTTTCGGGGCGGTTCTGGACCATTTCTAAGCTATTTTAGCTGCTGGTTTTTGGCTACAGTAGTGTTCTACGCGATTACGAGAATTTTAATGCGATCACGATGAGTAAAATGAAAAAAAATGTTAGTGTTTCGTGATTGCGGATGAACCTTCGCGATTGCATAGAGTAAATATTCTGCTGCATCGATCCAACTGTGGAAGCTTATATCTCACAATCTATAAGAAATTTGGAGATGATCCAAAAATAAAAGTTGTAGATCTTTGTGTCTAGTTTTGAGAAATGTAATTTAATTAGGATTTTAAGTTGTGAACAAAATGTTATAGTTGTTATACTATAGGCTGTCCGAGAAGAGTTTAGAAATCTCTAATGCACAAGGCTGACTTTGGAAGCTTATATTAGCAATATCTAAAGAGTCGGGAAATGAGCAATATAAGAAATTATAGCTCTTGGTGTCTAGTTTTGAGAACATCAAACCATTTGTCATTTGGAGTTGTGTGCGAAACATTATGTCCATTATACTGGAGGCTATCCGGAAGAGCTGGGAACATGTTCTTTGTGATCGCGAAGGGAAAATTTTGGGCTGAGAAAAGTTGTGCTTCATGATCACAAAGAATTTTCCGCGATCGCGAAGAGTAAGTACTAGGGCGGAATGTTTTAAAGAACTATTCCGTAACTTTGAACCCTTTTTACACCATTTTTGAACAGGAAAAGAGCTTGGAGGCTATTTTGAAGGGAGGAAATCATAGATCTTCATTGAGATAAGGATTTTGGACCCAAAAACGTGATTTTTTGTGATTAAGGAATGAAATATCAGTGTAAATTCATGAAAATCAGTAGAAAAAGGTGGAGTTAGGGCTTGAGATTACGAAACCTTCTAGGGATGATTTGAGGGGCCAAATGAACTCTGATATTCAAGTTCTTTATATATACGGACTCGTGAGAAGATAAAGAATATTTTGCTATAAAGTTTTTCCAGTTCCGGGATGCGGGCTCGGGGGTCGGGTTTTGTCCGTTTTTGGGTTTTGTACTTAAAATCGATATTTTCCAATTGAAATTCATTCGTTTAGCATAATTTAATGATAAAAATTTTAACTTGGTAGATTTGGAGCACTCGAAAGTCGTTTCAAGAAGCAAACTTGTTGCAGGGTAGCTTTTCTGGCTAGTTCAAGGTGAGTAATGATTTTAAATGTTGTCCCGAGGGTATAAAACCTCGGAGTTTCACAGCGTACGACTATGTTGATGTGACTTACAGGCTAGATGACGAGCGTGGGATAGAGCACTGCTGGATATTATGACTTAGTCTATCCCGAATGATTATTTTACTGCATATTTGATAGTTAATTATTTGATATTATTATATTTTTGGCTAAATGCCATATGTGGCTTTGTGCCAGCTTTTTGAACCCTTAGGGGATTTTTAAATGATATCTTCCTCGCTGATTGATTTCATACTGGTGCTATGTCATACTATATTTTACTATTTTTAAAGACTCAACTGTATTATTATATTTTAAACACATTAAGTGATATTTTCAAAGGTATTTGAGCCGAGCTTCGTATGTTACTGTGGCTCCAAGGGGCTTATGAGATTCTGACTAAGTAAGGCCGAGGACTTGTGTTGTGAGGATACATTTGGATCGGGCTATACGCCGCAACAGTGATACATTGATTATGATAATGAGGTGGAGGGCCTGAGATTTATACGCCACGAGGTGGCTTGAGATTTATATGAGGCCGAGAGCCTGTTTTTGATGCCACAAGGTGGCTTGATTATGCACTTGGGCCGGAAGGGGCTCCTCCCGGAGTTTGTACACCCCACTGAGTGCAAGTACCCATTGTGATATGAGATATAGCCCAGGGGGCTGGTATGATTCTGTGATATTCCAAGGGGCTGATTCTATTGTTACTGTGCTCGAGGGGAAGTTATTATGTGTTTTACTTTTTGTTGTTTTCCCTGTATATTGTTTAACTGTTTAAAGGATGTTTATGAAATTTCACTGCTTAATTATATTTGCTGATGTTGCTATGTCTTATTAGCTTAATATTGTGCCTTATGTGGTTTTATATGAGTCAGTCTTCATTTATTTTTATTACTCACTGAGTTGGAAGTACTCATTTTACTCCCTGCACCTTGTGTGCAGATTCAGATATTTCTGAACCCGGTAGCGGGTATTAGTTGCTCAGAGGTAGAGTCATCGAAGTTTAGCAAGATAGCTACCGGACGTTTGCAGCACTGCTTTTCTCCCTCTCGATTTTATTAGACTGTATTTAGTACATTTTTTTTACTCTAGTTGTATTCAGACCTTAGTATATGCTCATGCCTAGTGACAACCCGGTATCGGGCTGTCTTAGCTTTTATTTCCGGAAATTATATTTTTAAATACTTATTTTGGGATTTTATTTCTCAATAAAGGCTTAGTAGTTATAATTTTTATTCCTTAAAGTGAATTGGAAGTGAGTCAGCTGGCTTTGTCTTCACGAGAGGCGCCATCACGGCCGAGTTGGGTTTAGGGTCATGACATGCTCAATAAAGCTCCTATGAACTCTGATGCACTAAGATTTGGGGTTTTTGTTATTCCCTCTCTTAATGATATTTTAGATGTTGTTGGTACTTGGTTTTCTCTTCTATTTGTTTGTTGAATCTACAAACTAGTGAGTACCTTGAGTCTTGCAATTTTATCTTCATTTGCTTATGTTCAGTGCTCTATATATCCATATAGTTTGAACATTGTGAACCAATGTTTCAATATTGTGTTTTTTTCATTTGCAATCCAATTACTTTTATGCTATTCTATAGTTCTGAATTTTCTAGTTTAAAAACGGCTTAGATTTGTAACTTCATTATATGCTCATTATGTTCAATTTGAATTATTTTGACTATCCTTAGCTTGCTCTGGTATTCTGATCACCTATTGTTTGTCGTAAGTCTTTTCTCACGTCTTGTCTTGGATTTTTGTACTGAAATTCTTCATCATCTCTTACTTAGAACTTTCTTATGTTTGATAAATACTTTATGTGGCTTTGATGCTTTCCCTGCTTACATGATGTCATGATCTCAATTTTCACCATAGGATGTCGTGATGGCACCTAACTTTTAAGATTAGGTAAGACTAACACATACTGATTATTAATGGAATTCAACTGACATAACTGCAATATACTAAATAATATCTGTAATAATATAGTTAAACCAACACCAGTTACATAAGTCCAAAATCGATAGTACAAGTCATAAGCCTTTCTAAGATTAACAAGAAATGACAAGTACATCACTGTCCTGGAATAATAGTATACACTGGAAATAAAATACAACATAAAGGGACTTTGGGGCATGTGAACGTCGAGCAGTTATACCTTGAAGACTCTATCCACGCATACATAAGTCTCAAAACCAACACAATCATAAGTACCTGGATCTGCACAAAAATATACAAAAGTATAGCATGAGTACACCATAGCAGTACCTAATAAGTATCAAGCCTAACATCGATAGAGTAGTGGAAAGGACATGTCAAGACACCTACGACACATGTACACCTACGCGGGATATAACATAAAGCTAACAATGGAAAGAACATCAATGTAAGACCAACCGTAGAATGACCATAAATTTACAACCAACAATAAAGATAATAGTAGAACAATTGGTAACAAGAAACAACCAGGTAATAAAGCAACAACATATTTAGAATAGAGATAAAACATGAATGAATTCAAGTAAGAAAAACCATTGACAACTTAATCAATCAAACCGTTCCTAATGCATAAATTACAACAAGAATTACCCAAGGTACCACTCGAAATTTTAACTTATAAGTCACAACTTCCAAATCTTACACGTACACCACGTGCCCACATTTTTCTGAATCACTTTCACATGGAAAAGTCCACGTGCTACCATGTATATTGTATCTATGTCAGATGCTAACTAAAATGTTCAAGAGATTTATTTATATCTGATAAGGCATAGTGACATACTTGAATAAAGTAGGGGAAAATGAAAAAAACAAAGTTTTAATTAGGAACCAAATATAGTGAAATAAGGTACAATTTATATATGATATGATATCAATTGAATTTAGTTTAGAAGTCATTTGGGTAAAGAAAATATCACTTTCAGTTAAAAATAAAGCATCGGATAAATCACTGAGTTAAACCTAGAATTTGTTAAAATAAAACGTAATAATAATTTTTAAGTAAAGCGACAACACTAGATACGATACGTAGTTTAATTCGAGAAATCAATGAAAGTAAAATATGACAGTTGTTAAGAATAGTAAAGTGCCGAATGAAACGACTACATTTTAACTTAAGAGTTACATAAGATAAGCATGTTCCTAACTCTTTCATTTTAAAATGTTAGTGTGATCAACAACTCAATAAGGTATGTTATATAACTCCATGCAGTAAATTTATCTTGAAAATCAATTCATAAAGAAATCACAACGGATGAAGAAGTTACATGATAACTCATAAAATCACACAGCAAGAAAGGAAAATTCATAATCCAAGACATAATTTCCGAGAATCAATTAACAAAGAAGGCATGTGACAGATAAGACATGTATTCAACAAGTAATTACAATTAACAATTAAAAACATATAAGGGGCACTTGGCAACTGAGAGATAGAACATGTACTAACGACTTCAAATTGAGCACGTAAGGGCTACCCTAACAACCCTAACAACAAAAGATATAACATGAAATGCTAATTTCAGTTAAATGCGTGAAAGAAGCTAAATAGTATAAACCAATCAAATACCATATATAAGCCTATATACACATCCATCACCTTGTGTACATGCCTTTCACGTAATTCAAATAGTATAATCAACCCAAAACCTAATAGGTAGTTTCTCCCCACAAAGTTAGGTAAGATGCCTACCTCAATTCGACAAAATCAATATTTAAATTAGCTTTTTCTTTACAAATTCAATAATTCTCGGACCAGTCTAGCCAAAGACGACTTAAATATATCAAACAGTGCGAGAGATAATAATTGTAATTAACAAAGCGTTGATCTTTATACAATTTCCAAAAAGCCAACAATTTCAACCGTGGCCCGCCCGATCGTAACCTGGGTCCAAGGGAAGGTCTTGACTACCCATAACCCCACGAGTCTATCTATGTATTTTATTTCCAAATTAGAGTCCAATTCAACTTCAAATCCCCAATTTTCATCTTTCAAAACTTTGAAAATTCCCAAATTTTCTCTTAGATTCTCATAAATTTGATGTTAAATCTAATATATAATCATGAAACATAATTGAATATTATATTTGATGTTAAGTATATAATAATTAAATTTGATGTTAAATATAATTGAAAATTAATTATAAACACTTATCAAATAGTTTGATATGAAAATATCTCCACACAATTGCCTCTCACCGAGTCTAGGGTTCAAAATATGTTAAAATGAAGCTAAGTCCCGAAATGAAAGTGTTCATATCATCCTCAGATGTCACTTTTGCGACTTGGGTTCGCAAATGACCGCAATTGGAGAAACATGATCACAAAAGTGACCACTGGCCAAATTTGTTGACATCGCAAGTGCGAAGCTGGGCACCTCGCAAAAGCGACATGAGGGTCGCGAATACGGAAAGATACCATGTCCAGGTGCCATCACAGATGTGATACAGAGTTTGCAAATGTGATCTAGAGTTCGCAAATGCAAATTGTGCAGGCTTCACAAAAGTAGTCATTTCCTCGCAAAAGCGAGGTCCTTCCCCAGTAGCCCAACATAGCAAATGCGATGTAAAATTTTGCTAATGCGAGATCAGAAACACCAATCAATCTGAACCTTCTTCCAAACACCCTGAACCACATCTGAAACTCGCCCGAGCCTTCGAGGCTCCAAAACCAAATATCCACACAAGTCTAAAAAAATTATATGAACTCACTCGCACTATCAAAATGCAAAAATAACGTCTAGAATTACGAATCGGATGCCAAAATGCATGAAAATCACAATGAACTCAAGAACTAGAATTCCAACTAAGTGTCCGAACCACTTCAAACCAACTCCATATGACGCCAAATTTAGCAAGAAGGTTCCAAATGATGAAACAGACCTATTCCAAGTCTTGAAACCAAAATCTGAACTCGATAGACTTAACGTCAATTTATGGTCAAACTTAGAAAAATTCCAAACCTTTAAATTGCCAACTTCCGCCAAATGGTGCTGAAACTTTCTGAAAACATCGGGCATACATCCAAGTCCAAAACTCTGATATGAGGTCAAATACTCAAAATTCAAACTTGGTCAACTCTTTCAACTTCCTCAAGTGGGAGTCCTCCTTCAAAATCAATTCCCAATCACTCAAAAATCAAGCCCAACCATGCACGCAAGTCATAATACACTATGTGAAGCTACTCATGACCTTAAGCTATCAAACCAGACATAATTTCTCAAAACGACCAGCCGGGTCATTACACATAAATCATATTGATGTCTCAATCTTTTAACTAAATAATTTGCTTTGTTGTTAAGAACTCTAATGTGGTGTTTGGTCAATCATAATCTCTTTAGTATTTCCTAGGCTTCTAGTTGAATTCCAATACACTTAGTTTCTATTATTATGCACAGTTAGCATATTTTCTAGAGTCAGCCTATTTTGTTTAACCTTAAGTTGATATGTCTTCCTCCCACGATATCTTTGGACATGGGAATATTTGTGTCATACTCATCATGTTAGGCTTCCTATTGACCATTGTAGATCATGCATACTTTCCTATTAGTTATATGTAATTTCCATTCATCAAACTTCATGACTCAGACTCCTAGGTTTAAAATCCCTTTTAGGCTATTTGTAGATCATGATCTACTGTAAATTCACTTTGAAAAGCTTATAATGTTCATCTTGTATGTGCCGAGTATGTTTACCTTGTTAACCCCAAATGATATGTCTCATCAGCCCTCTTAATGTTGTGTTTATCACCTACTGAATGGTTGAACCTATGATTGTTAGCTTTTGATGTCAAATTTACCATGTTGAAACTAAACCCTATTGATTCCCTATTTCTCATTTTCTTTGTTTAATCAATCCTATCACTCTTTCTTTTGAAATGCCAATATGTTTTATGTGAATCTTGCTAAATGTTATATGATCCTATCTCTATAAGGTATTGCTTCAGAGCTGTTTAGTTGATTTCCATATGTGGCTGTTAACTTATTTGGTTAAATGGTCAATCTGTAATTGTTGGGCTTGGTATGAGTTCATGTATGGCCTTGGCCGTGCAAATAGACACTCTCATATGTTTGAGATGCACTTTGATCTGGGCATGCTCTTAGTATGAAAGTGAGTCTATTGGAGGCCCAGACAGTACTAGGTTATTTTCATTTGGGCCTGCTCTTAGGCCTAGGTTTTTTCTTCTGTAATGTTTATACGTATATTTATCATCTAGTCCGGTAATAGTTTATAAACAAACAGTTAGGTAGTTAGTGAAATAAAAGAAGTGGGCATACTGTAATTTTTGCCTAAATGGGTAGAAAATGTGTCCATATGGCTTATTTGCTTTGCTTGCTGTTTGACGTGCTTTAATTCTGGATACCAATAGAAATTATGCCTATAGGCACACATCACTAACTTAACTTGTCTAATACACGTATATTATCCAAAAGCATGTTTGTTTGAGTAAATGCTTTACTTGCTCCCATATTTACTTCTATGCGCTATTAGATAGCATGTATCAGGAAATACAACACCAATAACTATTAGCTTCATCGTGTAACTATAATATGATTATTAGATAACATGCCTATAGGATCACACTAATACGCCTTTGCTAATACTTATCTAGATACCATGTCTATAGGGCTTTAACTGATTAATTAATCGATTACTTCTGTTGTTCTTATTACACTGTTCGCCTAGATAAAATGTCTATAGGAATATGCATGATGAATTTTTGTTTACACACCTACTTTTAGAGAACCTGTCTATAGGATATTGTTACTCGCCTAGAAAGTATGTCTATAGGATATAAAAAACGAATAATTCCAAAGTTTTCTAATAGCTTTCACTACCCCATGAACAAATAACTTAGAGATCTTGTCTATAGGTTTGACAATAATTATAATTTGCAAATTCAATGGTCTAAAGCAGCAGCATTGCCTATAGGACGTCTTGAACTGGAATCACATAGAAGCCATGTCTATATGACTTAACGACATTAATATACCTTAATTCTGAAAATGTCTACTATCTAATACAAAATCTGACTGTGTGCCTTTGTTGCTTATGTGTGGAGGCTAATTAGAGCTATTTATTGAATTTATGTGTAATCCTACAGGTTTTGAATGTGCCTCTAGCTTTATCTTTTGAGCATGATAAGTAGGGATTTTGACTGCTTATTAGCACCATTTTGCTCTTGTCTTAGTCCAATAGTATTGAATTGTGTTCCTAAAACCAATGAAATTATGCAAATTGCAAGGATGCTGGAAGTTTGGTCTCCCATGATGAATTCTAACTCAAAAAGGAGCCTTCCAATCAAAAAGGCAATAAAGGACGTAGAAGCAGATATGTGCGGTCCGCAGAAGGAATTCTGTGGATTAGAAGAAACTATGGACCGTAGAGTTCCATCTACAGCCGCAACTCAAGCTAAAGTTTCCAACAAGAGTTTCAGCAATGTGCGGACCGCACATGAATAGTGCGACCGCAGAAATAGGCTTTTACTAATAGATTCAAAGTTTAGAGAACATGCAAACAGACCAAATCCCAAAGCCCCTGTAAAGTGGGGACCACACAAGAATTGCGGCCGTAGAAGATTGGCTCGCGGCCACAGAACTTACCTTTCTACTAGCTAAAGAAACCTGCAAACCGCAGATGGAATTGTGCGGCCATAGAACCTCCCGAGAGGAATTTTTGTTTGCAATTTTGGCCCTGTATAAATAAATGAGTTTCATAAAATTAGGTTAAGTTTCAGCATCCAAAGCCATGGTAGCTGTTTTTCTTAACTATTTTAGGAAGTTTTAGTTTATTTGGGTATTTTAACATCAGATTTCATCATTCTAATCTTCCATTATGAGTTTAATTAGCTTTTCTTCCTTATTTTATGAAATTTGCATTATGAGTAGCTAGAGTTTTACTAGGATTGTGAGCAAACACTAGTGTGTAAACCTTATGGGTATCAAGTTAGTGTTTGTTTATGATTGGGTGTTGAGTATTTAGCTTAGTTCATGCTTCAATTTTAGAATTAGTGGTTGTAAAAATTGATTCATGCCTACTTTATATAGTCTCTCCTTGAGAAAGATAGACCTAGTCTAGGATAACTTAGCCAACAAGGAATTGACTTAATTGAGAGATTGATTAACCTAATTAAAGGGTTCAAACAAGAGACAGTAAGAACCCGACTTGAGCTCTTATCAACTGTTTTGGTTAATACCCATTTGGACTTGAGAAAACCAAATTGGGCAAAATCACTCTCTGTCCGAGAGATATTGAGTGGGTAATGTAGAGTTGAGAGCTATAATATACCCCAATCAACAAAACAAGCATTAACGTATTTATTTCATTAGGCAAATGCCTAGGTTATGGTCACAGACCTAGGCCTTTAACCTATTTGGAAAATCCTTAAAAACATTCCTTTATAGTCTATTCTCTTTAGCTCACTTTTATTAGAGTAACATCAAAAGTAAACAGAAAACTATTCTCTTTAGCTCGCATATATTAAAACTCTGTTGTGGAAGTGCAATCTTAGATAACCCATTTTCTTTCTTCAAATACATACCCCTAGCACCCTTGTAACTCCTAGTGAATTCGACCTCGACTTCTAGTTGGGTAATTATTGTTGCATACGACCGTATCATATCTCTATTGAAGTGTGTTGTGGACATTATCAATTTTTGGCGTTGTTGTTGGGGACTTAAAACTATGTTAGCTATATATTTGGGTTTGTTTTTGGAATATCTTCTTTTCCTTCCGTGTTACTAATGTGTTTTAAACAATTTTAGGTACAATTATGGAAGCAAACAATAAACTTGGAAACATGGCTTTGGGGGATTTGGACGTCTACAATGACCAAGTTGAAGTGTTTCCTCTTGAACCTAAGCCAATAGAAGAGGTCGAGTTCCTCATGAAAATGTCCCCACTCCACCCCCATCTCTACCACGAGCATCTCCACATTGGTTGTTACCCGATGAAGGATATTCTAGTGCAATAGTCCCTCCTCGTATTATGGCAAGGAACTTTTAAATTACTAATATGATGCTCACTTTGCTATTGGTTGGAGCTATTATCAAACCATTCCATTAACACTTAGGATAAGTTGGCGAAAATATTTATTGCTAAGTTTTTCTCTCCAAGCATATGGCTACATTTCGAGATGAGATTTTGGCATTCAAGTAAGAGCCAAATGAACTACTACACGAGATATGGGAGAGATATAGAACAATGGTCAAGGAATGTCCCAACAACCATAAGACGGAAAACATGATTCAACAAACCTTCTATCGTGGGATTAACACAACCAACCAATGTGAAGTGAATCAACTTACCGGTGGGAACTTTATGACTACACCTTATGCGGAAGAGTGTGAGATTTTGGATGAAATGGCAGAAACATTATAGGTGTGTCAATCTTGAGCAAATGTTCCACAAGGTGATCCTATAATGATCCACCTTCATAAAGAGTTGCGTGACCATGGGCAAGCCATTTCTGAATTGACTACGACCATGAATCAACTAGAAAAGGCTCAACTTCATCAAGTACAAAATCCTAAGCAAGTCAATGCTATGGAAGGGGTGAACATGATGGTAAACAAGAGAATGACCAAGGGTCCACAAGTGCAAAATCAAGTGGAGAATTATGTGCAAGAGGATAGAAGGTTTAATCAAGATGATTCCTATGCTGAACAAGAAGAGGAGGTGCAATATGCAAACAATTTTCAAGGGCAAAGAAAAAACTTCCACGGCCCAAACCAACAACAATGGCGACCTCAAAACAATCAAGGCAATTAGAATTCTGTCAATCAAGGAAGTTGGAGTGGTGGAAACAGTTAAGTGAATTGGAATAATAACAACAATCAATCAAGGAAATTTGGGGGGGGGGGGGGGTAAAATCAAGGCGAATGGAACAATAATCAAGGTAACGAAGGTTCGGGTCCCGCCTCCTTATCCTTCCCATGGTCCAATTTCTTCAAATAATGAGATGGGCGTATTGAGAATATGTTCAAGCAATTGATGGAAAAGAATGATGATTTGGATGCCCAACTTGCCTCACAGAACACATCAATCCACAACTTAGAAGTTCAAATGAGGCAAATATCTCAAGCTCTAAGTTCTCTTCCTAAAGGGAGCATTTCCAAGTGACACAGTAGTAAACCTAAAGGCTGGAAACAACATGGTACATGCCGTGGCCATTACTATAAGAAGTGGAAGAGGTGGAAATGCACCTACCTCAAGTCAAAGGCAACTTGTGGATGATGAGCAAGTGCTTCAAGAAGAAGAGGTCCCAAATACTGTGGTACAACCTAATAATGAGGGTTAGATTGATATTTATAATAGTGTGGAAGACTCAAGAGGAGGTGAACCCATACAGGGATCACACTACTGACATACCACAACCGGCAGTGAAAAAGGCTATGGCATCATTGTCTAAGACTCCACCTCCATACCCTCAAAGATTTCCCAAGAAAAATGGTGAAAACCAATTCAAAAAGTTCATTCAAATGATGAATAGTCTCTCAATCAATGTGGAATTAGTTGAAGCTTTAGACCAAATGCCCAATTATGCAAAGTTTATGAAGATTGTGATAAAGAAACAAGCAATGTATTTTGAAACTATCGTAGACACTCATCCAGTGAGTATGTGCATTCAATGGCTCCTAATTTGGAGGATCCCGATGCTTTCACGATTCCTTGTACAATTGGAAGTAATAAGTTTGCTAAAGCTCTATATGATTTTGGGGCAAGTATCAATTTGATACCCTATCTGGTTTTCAAGATGATGGGAATTGGGCAACCAAGGCCCACCTCTATGAGATTGAAAATGGCCGATCATATTATGAAGAGACCTATGGGAGTGATTGAAGATGTATTGGTTCGTATTGATAAATTCATTCTTCTAGTCAATTTTGTCACTCCAAATTGTGAAGTTGATTATGAGGTACAGATTATTATTGGGAGACACTTACTTGTTATGGGGAAGGCTTTTTGTGTTGTTGAAGCTGGAGTACTTACGTTCTACGTTGGTAATGAAAAAGTGATTTTTCATGTGTGTAAGTCCATGAAGCAACCAAATAGCAATGAGGTGTGCTTCTCTGTGGACTTGGTGACTGATGTTATTGTTTATGAAACAAGTGTTATGATAAATGTTGTTTATATGTTGGAGTAGTCTTGCTCAAGTTTGATGATGGTGGGATGGATGGCTTCATGAAATGTGTGAACTCGTTGCAAGGAATGGGGTCATGCAACAATGCACCACGGAAATTGTCCTTAGATCTTGAAAATAGGGGAACTCCTCGTACAAATACTTCAATTGAAGATCCACCTAACTTGGAGTTGAAGCCATTGCCTCCACATCTTCGGCATGAATTTCTTGGTCCTTGTTCTACATTACCAGTTATGCTTTCCTCTTGTTTTACTAACGTGCAGGTAATTGGGTGGACCTTGGCAGATATTCAGGGATAAGCTCCACATTTTTCATGCATAAGATCAACATAGAGGATGGTGCCAAACCATCTGTTGAACATCAAAGGAGACTTAATGAGGCTATGTAAAAAGTTGTCAAAAGGACATTATCAAGTGGTTGGATGCCGAAGTTGTCTCCCCATCTCTGATAGTACATGGACTTTTTTAGTTCAATGTGTCCCAAGAAGGTGTATAACAATGGTCACCAATGACAAGAATGAGTTAATTCCTACAAGAATGATGACCGGTTAGAGAATGTGTATGGACTATCACAAGCTCAATAAATTCACAAGGGATGATCACTTTCCACTTTCTTTCTTAGATCAAATGCTCGATAGATTGGCCATCCGTGCTTTCTGTTGCTTTCTTGATGGGTATTCAAGCTACAATCAAATTCTTATTGCTCTGGAAGATTAAGAGCAAACAACCTTTACATGTTCCTATGGTACTTTTGCTTTCAAAGGGATGCCATTTTGTCTATGCAATACACCAATGACTTTTCAAATGTGTATGACAGCTATTTTCACAGACATGGTGGTGGACTACCTTGAAGTTTTCATGGATGATTTCTTGGTTGTTGGATATTATTTTGATTATTGTCTTGAAAATTTGGATAAAGTGTTGGAAAGATGTGAAGAAATAAATTTGGTGCTCAATTGGAGAAATGTCACTTCATGGTCGAGGAAGGCATTGTCCTTGGACATAAGATCTCGAAGAATGGAATTGACTTGACAATGCAAAGATCAAGGTGATATCTAAGCATACACATCCAACTTCAGTGAAAGGTGTGCGGACTTTCTTAGGTCATGCGGGGTTCTACCGACGCTTCATTAAAGATTTCTCTAAGGTGGTGAACCCGTTGTGAAAATTCTTGAGAAGGATGATAAGTTTAACTTCAATGATGATTGCATGAGAGCTTTGAATTTTTATAGTTCAAGTTGACAACTACTCTTATCATCACCGCCCCAAATTGGAGTGTCCCTTTTGAACTCATGCGCGATGCAAGTGACGTAGCGGTTGGGGCTATTTTGGGACAACGCATCACCAAGATTTTTCATCCAATCTACTAGGCTAGTAAAACCATGAATAGTGCCCAAGTCAACTATATCATTATGAAGAATGAGCTTATTGCAATTATTTTTTCCATTGAGAAGTTCCGCCCGTATTTGACGCGTGCAAAAACTATTGTCCACACGGATCATGTGACACTTCATTATCTTATGAGAAAGAAGGACTATAAAGCTCGGTTGATGAGATGTGTGCTTTTGTCACAAGAGTTTGATATTGACATCGAAGATAGAAAAGGTAGTGAAAACCAAGTGGCGGACCACTTGTATCATTTCGAGGAGGAGAGGAGGCTTCGTGATGGACTTGAAATCAATGACTCCTTCCTCGATGATCAAGTCTTAGCTATGTCAATTAAAGAGGTGCCACAGTTCACGAATCTTGCAAATTTTTTTGTGTGTGGAATCGTCCTGAACGAGTTCTCTTCAAACCAAAGGAAGAAGATAAAAAGGTATTCTCAAGATATTATTAGGATCAACCATACCTCTTCTGGGTTTGTATGGATGGGGTGATTAGAAGGTGTGTACCGGAAGAATAACAAGGTGAAATTTTCAAGGCTTGTCATTCTTAGACATATGGTAGTCATCATGGCAGAGAGAGAATGGCAACCAAAGTGCTTAGTTGTGGTTTCTATTGGCCCACTCTTTACAAGGATGCAAGTGAGTTACTAAAAATATGTGATGAATGTCAAAGGGTCATTGAAATCTCAAAGAAAATGAAATTCCTCTCACTATATTTTGGAGATTGATATTTTTGATGCGTGGGGTATTCACTTCATGGATCCTTTTGTAAGTTTTTGTGGAAACACCTACATCTTGGTTGCAGTGGATTATATGTCCAAATGGATTGAGGTCGTTGCTCTACCTAACAATAAGGGGAGAAGTGTGGTGTCATTCTTGAGGAAGAATATTTCCAAAGGTTTGATACTCTGCGGGCTATTATATGTGATGGAGGGGTCACAGTTTTACAACAAGGCTTTCAACACTTTACTTAGCAAGTATGGTGTTACTCATAAAGTCACAAATCTCTATAATGCACAAGCTAGCATTCAAGTGAAAGTCTCCAATCAGGAGATAAAGAGTATTTTGTCCAAAGTAGTGAATGCTAATCGGATGGATTGATCCAAGAAGCTTGGTGATGCATTATGGGGTTATCGGGCGACTTATAAAACACCTATCAGAATGTCACCATACCGGTTAGTATTCGAAAAAGCTTGTCACCTTTTGGTGGAACTTAAGCCCAATGCCGCGTGGGCTCTAAAGAAGTTGAATCTTGATTAGGATGTAGCTGCTAACTTGAGTGTTGCACATTTGAATGAATTGGATAAGTTTTGGTACCATGTTTATGCAAGTTTGTCCTTGTACAAAGAAAAAATGAAATATCTTCATGACAAATACATTTAGAATAAAAATTTCAAGGTGCGCGATCTTGTGTCGTTGTTTAACTCAAGGTAGAGGATACTTCCCAAAAATCTAAAGTCTAAATGGAGTGTTCCTTTTGAAATTGCGGGTGTGACACATCTTAATGCATTGGAGTTGACGAACAAAAACAATGAAGTATTCTGATTCAATGATCACTGGGTGAAGCAATACTGGGGAAAAGTTAGAGATAGCCACGTCGTGGCAGTCATTCATTTCAATTGACGGTATTCTTTGTCATGTTGTGACATTAAATCATGTGCTTATTAGGCGGCAACCATGTTTCATTTCCTTTTTCTTTTGTAGTTAGATGTTTTTTATTCTAATTTTATTTGAAGTGTACCACAGGGTGAGCATGAATTACAGGAATTGTGGACAAAAATCTGGCTAAGCGTGGAAGAAGTGCAGACTGCATGTGATTTGTGTAGACTGCACATTTTTGGGTGCTATAGTAAAGGAGCATTGTGGCTGCATAATTGGCTTGCCGACTGCACAATAACAGGTTGAAAATATCAACTCTCAGAAGTATAGCATGTCGGAGAAAAGGTCAATGTGCGACCACACAGGAAATATGCGACCGTACATGAAATCTGCGGCCATAGACAAAATTGTGCTGGCCGCAGATGAGATGCTGAGACAAAAGTACCATGCAAAAAAGTTTGGACCGCATGTGAAATTGTGTGGCCACACTCTGTTGGCCCAAGTAAAGGTTAGTTTTGAAGACTTACAAAGGAACTTAGGCATAAACCAGGTCCATCCCAGCGGTTCATCCCTTAGGTTCATAAAAATGGGCAGATTCGAGCATTTGGGATGCACATAAAGGAGATACACTTAACTTGGTGTATTTAATATCTCCTTATCAAAAATTTTTCATAATTGATAAGTAGAAGGAGTCCTTAATAAAAGAGAACACTATCCAAGATAGGGAAGGGGTTAGAAGTTGAAATCAACTAGAACTCTTCCACCAAGGAAGAAATGTATCAGAACTCTAGTTATTTCTTCATCTACTAACTCTATAAATTGTAGGATATTCTCACATTATAGGGTTGCAAAAAAAAAATGCATAATTTAAATATGAATTGAGAGTAAAATAGTAAGGCTTTTTGGAATCAGTTCGCATGTGATTCAAGTGTGCCAACCTGAAGCTACATGAACCAGATTGAAGAACCAACTCCATAAAGAGATTTATGTGTCTTTCTTTATTTCTAGTTCAATTGTAGTATGTTTTTTCATATTGTACTTTTCAGCTTTATCTATAAGCAATTGTAATAGGTACTTTGAGTATTCAAGTTAACTTGAAGTTGTCACAACAGTTAGAGGCTAGTTGCTACGACGGAATTAGAGGTAATCCATAGGTTTACAAAGAGTTTGTAAATGTTGTTTTGGATTAGTGATTTAGTGAAGTATTGGGAAAAATTATACTGAGTAGTAGGTAGTGGTTTTTCACCTTTTGAGCTGGGTATTTTCTACGTAAAAATATTTGTGTTCTTTACTTTCTAATATTTATTATTCCGCAACAGTAGTAGTTGGAACACATAGAAGAACCATGTCCTTCCATAATCAGTTTAAGCAAAAAATTAGTCACCATAAAATTCCCCCTCCCCTTGTGTGGTATTGGAGTATAAGATACCAATTGGTATCAGAGCAGGTTATCCTTGAAAAGGCTAGCACCTTGGGAAAAGATCAAGATGAGTGGACCACCTGGAAACTGAGAATGGTAATCCACCACTAGGCCTCCACTTTTAATGGCCAATACTACTTTTAGTGGAAAAAAGAATGAGAGATTGCATCATCGGAGAAGACTATGAGCTATGTGACATTGTCATTGATGGTCCCCTAGCTATCATGAAGAAGACTACTGAAGGGGTAGAAGTGCCATAAACAAGAGCTGACTGCACTACTGGGGATTTGAGGAAATGAGAAAAGAATTCTAAAGCCAAGAAATGGCTTGTGTGTGGACTTGGTCCATACGAGTACAGTAGAATTCAAAGTTGTATCACTATTAAGGAAATTTGGGACACTTTGCAAGCGGCTCATGAAGGAACACCTCACATGAAGAGGTCCAGAGGAATACTATTGTATTCTCAATATGAGAATTTCACCATGAAGGAAGGGAAAACCATATAGGAGATGTATACAAGGTTCACCGCGCTAACAAATGAACTTAAGTCTCTGCAAGGTTTGTTCTTGAAGAAGACAGAGTGGAGAAGATTCTGACAAGGGTTATGCCAGTCTCTTGGGAAAGAAAAATCACTATTATTTTAGAATCAAAGAACATTTCCACTCTTAAGTTGGATGAAATAATTGGAAATCTCACTGCATATGAACTTAGAAGGCAAACCATAAAGATGGATGCACCCAAGAAGGAAAGGAGCCTGACATTCAGAATCGCTAAAGGTGTTGATCTAGAGGAGGATGAAATTACCATGATCAAAAAGTACTTCAAGAAGTACCTAATGAGAGGAAATGGTCCTTCAAGAAGTGGAAGCTACAACAAAATAAGGGTTCCTAAAAAACAAACCAATGAGGGTTGTTAGAAGTGTGGAAAGATTAATTTACATAAAAAACTGCCTCAATAGGAAATTGAATGGAAGAAGGAAAGAGCTAAACGAAGGAATAGGAAAAATGAATAGGTTCAACCTAAGAAAAACAAAGTATCAACAAAGGATATGGCTGCTACCTGGGGAGAAAGCTCAGATGAGGACTCATAGGGTGAAGATGGAGATGAACAAGCACTTATGTCAATTGGAGAATCTGATGAGGAATCTGAGGTAAGTATAATTCATCTCAAAGACAAGATTAATTTTTTGTCTAAAGAAAGGTTATCTGAGTTACTCTTGGATTTCATTAATGAATCTGAGGATCTAACAATGAAAAGAAACAGTTGTCTAGGGAGTGTGTGATTTAGAAATCTATGTGCAAAAATCTGGAACTTAGGGCTAGTGAAAGTGAAAGTAAAAGTTCTGAGTTAAAGAACCAGGTTCATTAACTTGACACCACTATCCTAGAACTTAGATATGAAAATCTAAAATTGAAACTAGACGTTGGTAAAAAGAAAGTTGATCACACATAACTCACTTTAGAAGAAAATGTAGGAAAATGAAAGATGAGTTGTACAAAAGAGATGAGCAGATAAGAGTCCTTAAGGAGGATCTAAATAAGGTTAAGCACAAGCTAGACATAAGCTTTAAATGGAATAGGTACTCCTATGCACTTTTATAGCTTACACGAACACTATAGTAGCAACCAGAGAGAGGACTTGGCTACTGGACCCCTGCACTTAATCAAGATCCCAAAAGCAAGTACCTCACACTTCGTGCAAGCAAAATTTGCACACACTGTGGTAAAACTGGTCACTATAAAAGTGAATGTATTGCAAAATAAAAAGCTAGTCAAAAGATTAAAGAATTTGTTCAAGGGAAAAATAGGCTGCCAGGTTGGGTTAAAAGAATCTGATTTACCCTTTTTGCCTATAGAAAGGGACCCAAGCTAGTTTGGGTTCCTAAGACTAATCCCTGATTTCCTTTTGCAGATCCAAGTGAAGGGGAATAGCGTAATGTGGCACATGGATAGAGGCTGCTCAAAGCATATGACAGGAAGCAAGAACTAGTTCCTTTCACTTGAGGACTTCAAATGAGGTAATGTCTCCTTTGGAAATGAGAAGAAAGGTGAGATCATTGGGGTTGAAAAGGTAGGTAAGACTGATTATCACTCTTTTGAGAATGTCTACTTGATAGATGGCCTAATGTACAGTTTAATTAGTGCATCACAATTATTTGATAAAGGCAACTTGGTAGCATTCACCTCAACCAAATATTTTGTGATTAAACTTACCACTAACAAGATTGTTTTGCAGGGAAAAAAGTAAACAATACATACATTGTAGATTTGTTCACACTTTTAGAAAATAAACTCACCTGTTTAAGTGTCTTGGACAATGATCCCCTCCTTTGGCACAAGAGACTTGGACATGCAAGTTTGAGTCAACTCAATAAATTAGTCTCCAAGGACCTGCTGATAGAGTTGCCTAACGTCAAGTTCAAGGAAGACAAAGTTTGTGAGGCTTGTGCAAGGGGGAAGCAGGTAAGATCCTCTTTTAAATGCAAGAAAGTGGTAAGCACCACCAGAATGATGGAATTGGTCCATATGGATCTCTGTGGCCCAATGAGAACATTAAGCAGATATGGTAAAAGATATGTGATTGTGCTTGTTGATTATTATTCTAAGTTAACTTGGATATTGTTAACGTTTAAAGATGAAGCATTTGACATATTTATTTCTTTTGTTAGAAAAACTCAGAAACAACTAGGTAATCAACTTGCATGAATTAGGTGTAATCATGGAAATAAATTTAAAAATGTTAAGTTTGCTGAATTTTTGCATGCTACATCACAAATAGTTGCATGACTATACCTCCTGTTAAAAAGATTCCCTATGAGTCACTTAAAGGGAGATAGCAAAATGTATTCCATCTTAGACTAATAGATGCAAGTACTTTGTTCGCAATAGTGAAAAATATTCCCTAGGTAAGTATGATCCCTGAAGCGATGAGGGAGTACTTTTTGGGTTATTCTTTATATAGTAAGGCTCATAATATCTATAACAAAACAACTATGTGTGTAGAAGAAAGTGTACAAGTGATTTTTGGTGAAGCTAACATTCTTTCTAAGAGAAAAGAACATGAAGATGAAGTTATAAGGCTGGTAAGAAATTTAAATAAAATCATAGCCCAGACTGAAGGTGCACCAGAAGAAGGAATAGGTGATGGAATAGGTTCTTCTACCCAGGGAAACATGACAGAGGGAACTGACTAGAAAGGAACTGATCCTCAAACCTCGAGGGAACCTGTCCATGAACCTATTCCTCAGTAACAAAACTAGGAAGGAACATCCAAAGAAATTGACAATCCTATTGTAACATCTACGAAATTGGATATTGATGAACCTGGTTCATATGTTGATCAGAAGTTGTATAGGGAAATGATTGGTTCTCTTTTATATCTCACTACTAGACCTAATATTATGTGCAGTATAGGTCTTTGTTCTCGATTTTAGGCAAATCCAAAAGAGTTCCACTTGACAAATGTAAAGAGAATATTGATATACTTGAAATGCACCACTAACCTTTGCCTTTGGCATCTAAAATGTAGTAACTTTAACCTGGTGGGATATGATGACATTGATTATGCATGTTTCCTAGTGGATAGGAAGAACACCTTAAGTATGACACACTTGCACGTTTCCTAGTGGATAGGAAGAGCACCTCAGGTATGGCACACTTCCTTGGTTCATGTCTTGTGTCATGGGCTACTAAAAAGCAAAATTTAGTGGCTTTATCTACTACTGAAGCTAAATATATTGATGTTGCTTCATGATTGTGCTAAACTGTTGTGGATCAAGCAGTAGTTGATGGATTTTGGTATTGAAGTTGGTTGCTTCCCTATTTTATGTGATAACACTAATGCTATTTGTATGACTAAGAATCTGGTTCATTATAAGAGAACTGATCACATAAATGTTAGACACCATCTTTTGAGGGACAACTATGAGAAACATTTGATCACTGTGGAGTTTTGTGCTACTGACAAGAAAATTGCTAACATATTTAAAAAATCCTTAAGTAGAGATCACTTTGAGAGGAACAGGTTGGAATTAGGGATTATTAAGATCACCTAAATGGACCAGTTCAAGGTTAAACAAAAAAAATGAAAAAACTTGAAAAAAATTTTGTTAGAAAGTCGGTAAATTGTGTATAATTGGATTAAATCTTTCTCAATCTCATACTTTCCATAGTATAATGACTCATTAATCTCTAATGTTATGTTCTATGTTTTTGTATATTTAGACTGACACAAGAGAATTATTAGTGAAGAACCTGGTTTATCAAGATAATATAGTATGTTTTCTACACTCTGCATAATTTGAAATAACTATATTTGGATCATGAGCAGAGTCCTACCAAATACCAATGTTCTTGTGAACTTATTTGTTACAAGTGAACCAGTTACGTTCAATACTCCTGACCGTATTAAACTATAGATTCTTTTAAATATGCTACTCAGGGGGAAGAAAGTGGTTATTCTGAAATTGAACAAGTACCTTCTGACTCTAAAGTTTCTCTTGAGACAATATCTAAAGTTGCTGCAAATTTGGAAAATAGATTTGTGGGATCTATAGCAGGTGTTAAGACTACAGAATCTGAAGAAGTTGGTGGTAAAAATGAAAAAGAAAAAAAGGAGAGCAAGGGTGCTAGGAGTAGTGTAAAGCGAAATAGGACAAGAATGGTTGATTCTTTACCCACTCCTGCGAGTTTAACCAAAGACACATGTGCAATGGTTGTTTAGGGACATGATCCCGGTTCGTCTATAGAGGAAACCCTCACAGAACTATGGAAGAAAGTGACTGAAAGCTATAATCCAACTTCTTCATAGGGTTATTAATGGC
The DNA here is from genome assembly GCA_034376525.1 of Nicotiana benthamiana. NCBI lineage: Eukaryota > Viridiplantae > Streptophyta > Magnoliopsida > Solanales > Solanaceae > Nicotiana > Nicotiana benthamiana. Next base: position 32,252,817 of record CM067336.1, on the reverse strand, counting down.
ACCAAAACTCATATCTTATGGCTTCACTTTCACAACTGTGCTTGCACATTTCAATCTATCTATGAAAAAGTGGGAGGTTAGTACAAGCGTAGATCATTTTTGGGTTAATACTCTTGCTAACTTGCAATTATGAAGTCAATGTCACTCCTAAAGAACTTAGTTCATCCAAAAAGGTACCAGTGAATAGCAGGGTCAGAGCCTTGGTGAAAGAAAGTAAGTCTAAGGATGCAGAGATAAAAAGGCCGAAGAAGAGGTTGGTTGAGGTGGAGACTAAGACAGATGCTCTTAGAACTGAGCTGGCAAGAGAAAAATAGAAAAATGATGGAATTCTTCAAGATATGCTGAAACTCCTCCAAGTCAAAAACAAAGCACCTAGTTCTTTCTAGCCTTAACCCTCCTAGCCTAGTGTGCATCAGTGACCCAGTTCTTTTGCTCATGTTTCTAGTATTTCTATTTCTTCTTATGCTCTATGGTAGAATCTTATCAACCATCAATGAAATTCACTGTCTTATGCTTTAACTATTTGTTTATATTTCTTTGATGGTTAAAAATTCTTAGCTTGATCTATGATAATTAATCCATGATTGCAATTGAAGTAGCCCCAGCGGCCATGAGTTAGCTTTAAAATCTGGTTATCTCATTTATGCAACTTTTCAATAATGTTAGGAGGGGGGAGGTTGTGCTTTAAACAAGTGATGTTTACACTTTGAATAGTGATGTTTATAACCTAATGTACCTGGTCCTTGATGATAAGTAAAAACTTTCTAACTTTGCTTTGATGTTGAGCTGAGCTATGGTAGGGCCTAAGTGTATGAAAAGCATAGAGTTTGTCATCATCAAAAAGGGGAAATCTGTTGGCCCAAGTAAAGGTTAGTTTTGAAGACTGACAAAGGAACTCAAGCATGAACCAGGTCCATCCAGTGGTCCATCCTTCAAGTTCATAAAACGGGAAGCTTCGAGCATGTGGGATGCTCGTGAAGGAGATAAGCTTAACTTAGAGTATTTAATATCTCCTGATCGAAAAGGTTGCATAATTGATAAGGAGAAGGAGTCCTTAATCAAAGAGAACACTATCCAAGATAGGGAAGGAGTAAGAAGTTGAAATCAACTAGAACTCTTCCACAAAGGACGAGTTGCATCAGAACTCTAGTTATTTCTTTATCTACTAACTCTATAAATTGTAGGATGTTCTCAAATTACAGGGTTGCACATAAAAACATAGAAGTTAAACGTGAATTGAGAGCAAAATAGTAAGGCTTTTTGCAAGCAGTTCGCGTGTGATTCAAGTGTGTAAACCTGAAGCTACATGAACAGATTGAAGAACCAACTCCATAAAGAGTTTTATGTGTCTGTCATTATTTCTATTTCAATTGTAGTAGGTATTTTCATATTAAACTTTTCAGCCTTATCTAGAAGCAACTATAATAGGTACTTTGAGTATTCAAGTTAGAGTTAACTTGAAGTTGTTGCAACAGTTAGAGGCTGGTTGCTATGAAGGGATTAAAGGTAATCCTTAAGTTTACAAAGAGTTTTGTAAATGTTGTTTTGGCTCAGTGATTTAATAAAGTATTGTTGAAAATAATACTGAGTAGCAGGTTGTAGTTTTTTCACCTTTTGAGCCGGGTGTTTTCCACGTGAAAATACTAGTGTTCTTTACTTTCTACATTTACTATTCCGCAACAGTAGTAGTTGCAACATATAGAATAACCGGGCCCTTCCATAATCAGTTTAAGCGAAAAATTGGTCACCACAAAAATACTCCCCCTCTTGTGTCGTCTTTAAGTATAAGACATCACACACTCTCTTTTTTCCCTCAGAAAACCAAATCATATAAATAGAGGAATATGGCCACAATTACATTTTTCCCTCTCTGAGCCCAAAAATAGTAATCTCTTAACATTTCTTGGTGATTTTATATTTCAACACATACAACATCTCTTATCAACCACTCAACACACTCATTCATCTTGTATGCTTCAATTTCTTGTTAATTATTTCTTCTAATTTGTAGATTTTAATTATTTTACACCATTTGTGATTAGAATTCCATTGCGTATCCATGTGGGGGTAAATCCGTAAGAGGTACTATGGGTACTAGGTGAATATATATTCATGTATCTATGATGTTTCCATGTCAAATTGTGTAATAAATTGCAAAATCTGGATAGAAATAATTGAACTATACATCTTTTTTTGAATTCTGCGGCCGCACTTGAACTTGTGTGGTCCGCAGATGTGGAATGTAGAGCAACCTAGGGAAGATATCATTCTACAGTCGCGAGTTAAATTTTGCAGATCAAAAAATTCTCATTGTAACCGCAGAACACCCAGTTACTATCATTAGAAAGTCTAGACTTTCTAACTCCAGTGTGCGGTCGCATGTCAAATTGTGCGGGCAACATAAGTGCTAGCATTTTTGGGTCTTAGAGGTGCGGTCGCAAGTGAAATTTTTCCAACTGCACTTTACTTTTACTTTCGCACATATGAAATGTGCGGTCCGCAGTAGCCGAGTGTACAATCAAGGCCACCAGGGAGATTCCAACTCAGGGACAATCCGTCCTTATCTCACATCACTTTTGAAGGATCAAATAATGCTACTAGTATACTAAGCCATCGGTTGCACCAATCTCTATGACACAGGATAAACCCGTTAAGGATATCCCTGATGATAGCAGATAGGGAGATGTTAATCTGCCGGGCTTGAAAAAACAAAGAAGAAATAGGTTAGGGATGACCAATTTGTCAACCTGGAATTTTTCATTAGCTTCCACATGGTGGTAGGTGAGGTCGCTAACCCTTGAGCAATAGTTCCTACTGACAGATTTGGAAAGGTACAAACCGGTCATGCTGAGATAGTTTAGAGAATGCAAAGGATGGAAATGGTTTACTTAGATCATAGTGGATACCAAGGAGTACCTTGTCCGAGAATTCTACGCCAATGTGGCACATATCAAAAGGGACAAAGGTGACCAAAGTGCGTGAACTCAAAGTGAGATTTGATCAGCAAACACTCAACAAATAGTTGGGGTTTTATGATGTTCAGCCAAAATAATACTTGGAGAAGTGTGCACTTGGAGATATAGTCCGACCTTAGTTGGCGGAGATTCTAGCAGCACCACGGCCACCACCACCATGGATTTTTGCTAGGGTACCTATTCACTATAGCACCCTGAGTTTTGAGGCAAAGAGGTGGAAAACCTTTGTCTGCAACAGACTTGACCAGATCCAAAATGAGACTAACCTTCCGATTTCTCAGGGAGTCTTAGTTACATCTAATATGGTCGAGTACCCTACAAATATGGGTGTTGTGATGTCGGCCAACATCTTAGTGATCACCCGGCAATATGATTCGTCCTACTGGTAGCCCAATACCATTATAGAATATCTTAAGGATTCAAGGGTAGAGCCGAGGGATTATGATACAAAGGTGAAGCCGAAGAAGCCTTTTTCTTGGTGCTCACTTATGGATGCGAACAACCCGAAAAGGAAAGTTCAGCCTTCTACCACCACATGCCATTTTGATAAGCCAGTAGTGGCAGTAGTTGAGACAGATATGTTCCATCCACTTCAGTCGAGCCTTCCTGCAGTTCCGCATCTACGACCCTACCATCATTTACAGCCCCTATTATAGTTCCTGTCCTAATTTCTACCTCGGCTTTGAAGTTGCTGCCCATGCTTACCATCTGATTTTCTCTGCGAGTCTCTTAGACATTGAAGAGCCTCAACAACTGGATGTAAACAGCCACTACAAATCTATCTGAATTTTCTAGTACTGTTACATCACAGTCTTCTGTTCAAGCACGTAAGTTTCCACGACTGTTGAAGAGACACTGAAGAAGCTACTAGAGAACCAGAACACTATCATGGGTACCTTGGTACAACATGGGTCACTATTCGAAGAGCTGGAAATGAAGTAAAGAAGACAAGGAAATCCTAGGCTACTAAGAAGTCATTGGAAAAGCTCCTAAAAGACATGAATAGAATTGCTACAGTTGGAGATGTTCAGTTTGATATGTTACTTGACCCGCACCAGTCGGCACCAGATCCTGCAGACTCATCTGCACCGGTAGAACCAACTGGCCAGTCTGACAATCTAGACCTTATTGCCAGCACTACTGAGGCGGTGCGTCATATGTTCGCCAACCCAGCCACACCTAGAGTCAAGAATGATGAGATCCAGTTGGTTGAGCCAGAGGGCGATGACATTGCTGGGGACACGGAGATGTCCAAGGACAAATAGGGAGTTTTCTTCACTTTTTCCCTTTTTTTACTCTTATTTTGTTAAGCATTAGGGACAATACTTATCTTTATCCGGGGGGGGGGGGAGGGGGAGGGGTGGAGTTTATTTGTTTACATTTGATACAGTCTGAGACAATTGGCTTGTAATAACTTGATAATATTCTCTCTTTTATTGTTTCTATATGTATCTTCTCTCTATATATCTCTCTCTCATTATGTATATTCGTTCTATTTTCAATAGCTTTTTCTTTTTGGCTTCTTTATATTTGTTACCTTATTAGTTTGTGTTTGATGTAATAGCTTCTTTTAAATGTTTAGTAGATAATAAGCCTTTGGTTTTTGTAGTACCACGGTTCTCTCCAAAGGTAGTTGTTGTGTGAATCGGATGACTTATCCCAATGATGGATGGCGTGACAACCTTCTTAAGTGAATGAGTCTGTTTTGGTGTTTAGGTAATAATAGTAGTAGTAATTAATAAAAAGACCTAATTAAGCCATGCTTGAAGAGTCAAAGATGCTTCATTTGGCACCAACACACTTAATTACGTGCTTACGATTATAGATATTGTTTTAAAAGGAACTAGTTAGTGACTATGTGAATCTTGTGTTGACTTTGGTAATTATCGAGTGGTTTAATTGGATCATAGTGATATTTAATCTTAAAAGTGGCCATTGTGGTTCCTTGACTCTATCCTCTATCCTCTTTTACAATCTAGTTGCGTGAGGGGTGAGATGAATTGTTTCTAGTCCATGTATCCGCGTAAATGGTCTAGAACTTGCCCTGAATATATCTTAAGGTGAAATCCTAAGTTTTGCTTGGCTTGAGAAGTGATTGTAGGCTTTCATTGGCCCATTTGAGTTTTCTATTGACAGAAAATTCCATTATCCCTAGTCAACCCCTTCGAGCCTCTAGCCTTTCTCATTTCATAACCATGTTTTAAGCATTTACCCACTTTGTCGTGACCATATATTGGCACCCGAGCTTTTTGTAACACTTGTGTGAATTAAATGGCTTAAAATGTACGTTTGGGGGAGAGATGAGGAAGTTGAAAAAGGTATCAAGGTACAAAAGGAGAAAAGAAATAATTTCTATGAGAAGAGAAGGCAAGAAAAAAAAAATAACAAAAAGAAAAATGCAAAAAATGAATAAGTGAAAGGGTTGAATGGATTCAAAAAAAGGTAATAATCCCAAGCATTGAGAAATAAAAAAAGGGAGATAAAAATGAAATGGTCAATGAAGAGTGATGTTAAGTCTCTCTAGTTCCCAAAGAAAAGAAAGTGCCTCTAAGAATTGGCAAGTGTGAGCCGAGAAACAAAAGATGGAGTCGTTACGGAAACGCGTAACCACTTTCCCATACTATATCTAACCCTAGTCCAAAAACCTTCATTACACCCCAAAAGAAGTCTTACTTGATTTCAAGTTTAGTGAGCTTACATTAGTGGCGACCTATATAAGGGTCAAACCTATGATACTTGAAGTTGTACTTGTGACATTCTCTTGCGAGAGATGAGTGAACCTTCATGAATCTTTGGATTGAGTGCTAACTTCTTAAGTGAGCTTGGAAAATAAAAAGTAGAGGAGGAAGAGTTTGGAGTCACCATGGCCTACAAGATAGAGCAAGTCCTTGATGAGAAAAGTCAATTCTTGAAGCTCAAATGTCACAATAGAACTATATGTGCATAAATAATTACTTTGTCGCCTTGTTGATAATGCATGATTAATGTGGGTAACTGTTGGTCCCAACTAATGTGTGAATGGCTCACCTTTGACTCACTAAAATAACCTTTAACTCTTGAAGGTGGGAAATAATTTGTTTTCTTGGGGACAAGAAAAGACCTAATTTTGTGGGAGATGATAAGTAGGGATTTTGACTGCTTATTAGCATCATTTTTTTCTTGTCTTAGTCCGAAAGTATCGAATTGTGTTTCCAAAACTAATGAAATCATGCAAATTGCAGGAATGCTGGAAATTTGGTCTCCAATGATGAATTCCTACTCAAAAAGAAGCCTTTTGAAGTACAAGGCAATAAAGGACACAGAAGCATAGATGTGCGGTCCGCAGAAGGAATTTTGCTACCGTAAAAGAAAGTGCAGAGCATAGAATTCTATCTGTGGCCGCAACTCAAGATAAAGAGTCCACCAAGAGTTTCAGCAATGTGCGGACCGCACATGAATTGTGTGGCTACAGAAATGGGATTTTATCGATAGATTCAAAGTTTAGAGAATATGTAAACAGACCAAGTCCTGAAGCCCATGTGAAGTGCGGACAACACATGAATTGTCGGCCGCAGTCAATAAATACGTGCCGCGGAACTTACTTTCCAGCTAGTTGAAGATATCTATGGACCACACATGGAATTGTGCAGCCCTAGAACCTCCCGAGGGGTATTTTTATTCACAATTTTTAGACCTATATAAATAGACGAGCTTCACAAAACTAGATTAAGTTTGAACATCCAAAGTTGTTGTATCCATTTTTCTTTACTTTAGGAAGTTTTAGCTTATTTGGGTATTTTAGATTAGATTTCATCATTCTAATCTTCAATTATGAGTTTAATTAGCTTTTCTTCCTTATTTTCAACAATTTTCATTATGAGTAGCAAGATTTTTACTAGGATTGTAACCTAGCCCTAGTGTGTAAACCTTATGGGTATTTAATTTAGTGCTTGTTTATGACTGGGTGTTGATTATTTAGCTTAGTTCATGTTTCAATTTTAAAATTAATGGTTGCAAATACTGATTCATGCCTATTTAACTTAAACTCTATGTGAGAAAGAGGGACCTAGTCTAAGATAACTTAGCTAACAAGGAACTAAGTTAATTGCGAGATTGTTAAAGGGTTCAAACTAGAGATAGTAAGAACTTGAATTGACCTCTTATCAATTGTTTTGGTTGATACCCAATTAGACTTGAGAAAGCTTAATTGGGCAAAATCACTCGGTCGAGAGGTATTGAGTAGGTAATCTAAAGTTGAGAGCTATAATACACCCCAATTAAGAAAAACAAGAATTAACATCTTTAAACCATTAGGCAAACACCTAGGTTGTGGTCACAACCCTAGGCCTTTAACCAATTTGGAAAAACCGCAAAACATTCATTTCTAGTCTATTCTCTTTAGCTCGCATTTATTAGAGTAACAGTAGAAGTAGAAAACAAAACTCTATTGTGGAAGTGTAATCTTCAATAACCCATTTTCTTGCTTCAAATATATAATCCTAGTACCCCTTATAACTCTAGTGGATTCAACCCCGTCTCATAGTTGGGTAATTATTATTGCATATGGTCGTGTCATATCTCTATTGAGTTGTGTTGTTGTCAATTTTTGACCTTAAGTAAGGTCTAGAACCACCCAAATTGTAGGTCCAAAGCCTCCTGGACCACAGGCATGGACGAGTAGTGCATGCATAGGACACGATTTAGAATTGAACTAAAGCGTTTTAGGTAAATAACTTTAATATAGTAATTGGATAGTAGGAGATAATAGTCTGTGCCCTAAATAATATGAGCAACCCCTATCTTAAGGAAGTTACGAAGGTATTATTTATGTTCTACGAGGTAATATTTTAGGCTAAAAAACTTAGGAACCCCCATTCCTCCCCCCTCATTTAGATGTTTATTGTTCGCGCCTTGTCTCTTTGAACTTAGAATAATTAAGTTGTCTCTTGTAACCTCTAAAGACTAGTACTGATCATTTATATATAGTTAATTCCTTCACATGTGCACTTTTCTTTACACTTGTAGTTAAACTTTTAAATTTCCTGTCTTCCTTCACTTGCATGATCACATAAGAAAAGCCAATAATCCCGCATAGCGTGAATTTTGGCTAGGAACCATAGTTTTGGACCTCAAAAAATGCCTAACACCTTCTATTTGAGGTAATTTGATCCCTTAGACGATCTTTGATGAAATGGACTAGTTAAAACAAAGTTATTTGCAAATTGGTACCCTAATGCACCTTAAAATTGTTAGGTGGCGACTCTTCTTTTAATAACCATTTTATAAGAGTTGTCACGTGTCGAAAGCCTTTTTTGCAAGAAAAGGATGTGTGACAGCATGAAGACTCTGCTGGGGATCACTTAGGCTCTTACCATAATGAAGTTTCGATTATGTCGATTAACGGATTATTCCATGACATGTACATCCCCTCTATATTTCCTTTATCCGCTAAACTGCTATGACATGTTAATCTCCTACGTATTTCCTTTATTCGGTTAAACTGCTAGGACATGTACATCCCATCACTATTTCCATTATCTTTTTTAGAGACTTCTATATTATGTCTATCGCATCCCTATCTCCCTATTTGCTTCATTTAATTACGTTTTTGCACATTTATTTTCCATGAGTTAAACTGACTTCTCTCTTTTGTCTTTCCTTTTTTTTTTTCTCTTATTTGTCATATTATTTATTATTTTATCTACTTTAATCTTGCAAATATCAGGCAACGTGTTACTATTTTTGCATAAAGCATGCTTTCAACTTCATACTCCATTAGTGCTTATTATCAATATATCGGCTCTTGATGAGTGTCTGCCCTTTCCTAAAAATATTATTTAAACCCAAAAGGCTTATTAGCGGTAGACTAGTCAATCAGCAGTGCAGTCGACAGTCCTATGTCTTTCTCTCTCAAGTTGTCCACTTGAGAGTACCAGTCTAGACCCTTCTAGAAGCCATACTTTGATATTAAATATACATGCATCATGCTAAACCTAGTATGGATCGAGCCTACATTCATGCATCAACCCGCTTAGATAAACCTCGTCCAAAGTCCAATGGGGTTACCATAATCTCAAAGGATGCCATCATATTATGTGCATTACTAGGAAAAACATGCCAAATGTTGATCAAGATTTCGCAAATAGGTGAATTTGGACGAAGGAAAGTGCTAACTTTGATTTGTTTTCAGAAAATGAAGCATAACATCCCCAAGTTTGGTATGGCCCAGAATATCCCACCTTTACTAATTGACTAGTGGAATGACTTTGCACCATGTGACAGAAATAACGTGAGGAGAGTACAGCGTAACTTGCTATCTTTGCTAAATATTCGACCCAACAGGAATTAATTGAGGCAGCCATATGTTTCTTCGGTAATATGACAGACAAGAAATTGCTTTGGATGTTCGAGTGGATCCTTAGTAGCGAGTTCATCATCAGGTCCATAGGGACCACTCACTTAGTACTGATCGGACTGCGAGGCATCTACCCTTATGCTCCTATAAGGGTAATGAGGCAAGCTAGGAGGAAACAAGTCATACCTCGGGTTTCCAACATGGTTCAATATAAAGTAGATTTCAAGGAAGATGTTATTCCATTCAAGTTTGAAACCCAACACTTGTGGAATTAAAAAATCATCGTGGAAGGAGAGACTATTGAACTAGAAAGGTATCACGCGGGTTACATGTACTACTATCTCTCATGATTGGAAGATGATATAACTGCAGATGTCAAACTGGGGGTCGATCTGAAATAAAAGATCATAGATGAAGTGGTTGAGGCACATGTGAAGTACAAGAGGTCATTTAAAGAGTGTTTGAATCTGAAAGCATCTGTAACAACATAAGGTGGATATGTAGACTATCAGGGAATGGAAGTAGATTGCAAATAAGTCGACAAACAGGTTAGAGTATCTAGAGCAAGGATTGATAGAGCTAGAGGGGAATATGAGAAAGAGGCTTTGGGATTGTCAAGTCATAGACTATGACAAAGGAGGGAAGCTGGCAATGGCTTACTTTCTACTCGACATGCACGATTTGGGAAATGTGATTGATGGAGTTAAAAGAGCCAAGCGTGGAGAAGGTCCTTCTAAGATCAAATAGACTAGGAGATAAATTTCTTTACTTCTTTCTAGATTAGATTTTGTTATATTTCAATGTAATAAGGCATAGTGACATTAATGAATTTATAATTATTATTTCGATTTAATGAAAGGTTGATTTGATTTATTTTCTTGTTAATGGAATGAGGCATTGTTGGCATGAAGTTTATCCAAGCTTATGCATCGCTTAGGCCTACCTCGGGCACAATGAGGTCCCTAAATTAGGACGTGAATTATTACATGGCCTTACGTGATACTTATTTAAATATTGTAAACGCTCTTTATTTCGCCCTACTGACTTGGTTACCTTTTGTTTTTCTTTCTTTTGATTACTCACATTCCCAAAGGTAGGTTCGCGCATTATGGCATCATTAGCATACCACACCAGTTTCAGAGGTCCTCCATCTAGTGGCCCAAAAAGCAAAGGCAAAGGTAATATGGATGATTTAAGTGGTAATCAAAAAAACAATGCTAGTATGGCAGAAAATTTTGAAACCTCAGATGGAAGAAGTATGTCCGGACATAATGAGCTAGTCCTACGATTGGAACATTAAATCTTGTAACTGCAAGGTGAGCTTGAGTAGGTAAGAAATCTCACAAACCTATCCCTTACTCTAAATGTTCCTGACATCAACCATTAAAACACAACCACTCAAAATCAAACACCACCACAAAACACTGAAGCCCAAAATCCACCACTCATAGCTCTACAAAATCCTCCCACGCCGCACCAGTATCACAACCAAGCACACCCTCAAAACCTCATCCCTTCACCAGTGCAAAAACCTCAACAACACCACTATTACCCACCCAGTATGTACCAACCACCACTAATTACACCCCTCAAAATGCACCACAACTTACCGTCAATCCCCCTCAAACCTCATTCAATCATTTCCCTACACCGAAGTCCCAAGAATATACCTAAGCAGTATACATGGAAACCTTATCCCATAGTCCACAACAAACGGTATACATTCCTAAACCAACTGAAAATGACCTTCTCATCCGAAACATGGCGAAGAAACTAAAGAAACTAACATGGAGAGTCAAGAGTCTTAAAGGAGGGAAAGGGATTCAAGGTTTGAACTATGAAGACTTGTGTATACAGCCAGATATAGAACTGTCGGAGGGTCATAAACATCCTAAGTTTGAGATATTTAAAGGCACTGGAGATCCAAGAGATGCAATTGAGAACCTACTATGACATGCTCGCAGGAATGGGCAAGAATGAACAAATCTGTATGAAACTGTTCATGCAAAGTCTTACAGGAGATGCGTTATCGTGGTATATCAGCCAAAACCCAAAGAAGTGGGCAAACTAGGTGAGCATGGAATCCAATTTCATGTATAGATTCAGGTTCAACATAGAGAATACTCCAGACATTTTCTATATCTAGAACCTAAAAAAGAAGTCAACAGAAACCTTCGATGAGAATGCTACTCGTTGGAAATTAGAGGCCGGCAAGGTAAGGCCGCCATTAGAAGAAGAGAAAATGAACAAGTTCTTTATTAGAGCTCAGGATCTACAGTATTATGAAAGATTGATGGTTATAGAGAATCACAAGTTCTTAGAGGTCATCAAGTTAGGGGACATTTTGAGCACTGCAGGCCACCAACAAAGCCCTGCAATCGGGAGGTATCTCGAAGAAGAAAGAAGTGGATGCCGAAATGGTGGCCTAGGGCCCTAATTCTCCTCTTACCTATCAAACATCTTCACCCACATATCAACCCTTACCTCCAAAATACCAATACCCTGCCATCACCTACCATACCTATAACACCTAACATGTATATTACCATGCACTCATCCATCCCACCAAAACTATGAGCAAACTTCTGCATAGAGCTCCCTTATAATATGCCCCTATTGCTGAACCAAAACCCTACGATATGAGATATTGAAGGTCGATGGTTATGTCACTCTCATTCCGATTGTTGCTATTGAAAACCCTTCCCAGTGGGTTAACCCCAACAAAACTTGTGCTTACCATTTAGGAATAAAGGTTCATACCATGGAGGAATGCTGCATGTTGAAGGACAAAATCCAAACGTTTATTGACATCAAAGTTATACAAGAAAAGGAGTATATGCCAAATGTTTGCAATAAACCTCTTCTTGATCACAGGGTAGATAGAGTGAATATGCTAGAAACTAATAAAGAATGGGACTAGGAAGGACAAGAAGGGGCGCTCCCAAAACATCTCCTATCACCCTGTTGCTAATTTTGTTACAAACCCAAGAACCGTTCTAGGTAGAGATAGCTACACCCATCACCGTGATAGTAGCTCTGAAACCTTCTTATATGTCTAATTATGTCCCATGGGATTATGTGGCAGAGGCAAGTAGAAAAGGAAAATCCAAGATTGAAAAGACGCGAGCTGCACAAGGAATGACTAGAACCGACAGGGTTTACACATCTGAAAATCATGGATAAACGAGTAAATAGACTCCACTGAAACCACCTGTCGTGGAGACAGGCTCTGATCTTTGGAGAAAGGTACAGGCAAGGGATTACTAAGTTGTTGATCACCTAAATTAGACTCCCACCCAGATATCCACCTTGTCAATGTTGCAAATCTCAGAGGCGCACAAGAATGCTTTGATGAAGGTGTTAAGTGAAGTTTATGAGTCTACCGGTATAGCTGGTGGTGAAATGGCTAATATGGTAGGAAAGATATTGGAGAGCCAAAAGATTACTTTCCACGAAGATGAGCTACCAGCGGAAGGGTTGAGTCACAATAAATCATCACATATCACTATCTAATATGAAAACAAGTTCATTGCTAAGGTTCTGATAGATGGGTGTTCGAGTCTAAAAAGACTAGGTATAGGCTTAGATGAGATACAGACGGGAATCATGAACATGAAGGCGTTTGATGGATATCAGAGAGCCAATTCAGAGAAATCAACCTTGATCTGTAGATAGGCCTGACCTAGTTTGACGTTGAATACCATGTGCTAGATATACCCACCACCTATAACTTATTACTAGGACAACCATGGATACACACAACTGGGGCAGTCGCTAATACTCTGCAATAGCTTGTGAAGTTTGAATGGAATCATCAAGAGGTGATTTTTCACGGAGATGGAAGCAACCATATCTACACCAACTAGATTGTGCCAGCTATCGAGAACAGAAGGAAATTGGGAGGAGAAACATACCACAATATTGAGCGGTTAAATGCAATCGAGAAAGGGCGATGGTGGAGCAATAAAATAGAAAGTATATTGTCATGGTTAGGGTATGAACCACGCAAGGGTCTTGGTCCAAATCTTCAATGGATCACAGAGTCGATGGGACCATAATATCATGGGACAACCTTTGGTCTTAGGTATGAATACACCGTGCAAGAATATAAGGATTGGACACTACCATGGAGTGACTTTTACTAACCATTGTTGTTAGAAAATACGCTTAACGCTAGAGGGGGGGTGAATAGCGTTATAATAAAATTTAGCGTAAACTTGCGGAAATTAAAATTTGCAGGAAATAAATAAGTGCGTTAAATAAACAAAAAGGAAAGAACGCACCGATATATTCTGGTTCACCACAACACGTGGCTAGTCCAGTCCCCGAGAGACTCTCTCGAGATTTTCCACTAACTTGTTAAGCTTATGGGTGCTCAACAAACCTTTACAACTTAAGGACACAAGCCTTAACACCTTTGCTCGGAGATACAACACTCCAAGACTTCAACCAAGGAAACACAAGTTCCTTACAACAAGAGAATCACAATTCTCTTACAAGTGTATAAAACACTAAACACTCAAACAAAATACTCCTTAATGAGTAGATATGAGTAAAAGAAGTAAGCTCTAGATCACAACAACTTTGGACAAGAATATGGCTCTCAAAAGCTTTATGAAATTGAATATAAAATGATAAACAAAAGTATGCAAGCTTATAGCAATGTAATGATCAGTTGTAGTATGTTGTTGTGTTTAAAACACTGAAATGAAGCTGTATTTATAGTTGAGAAACTTAGCATTACCGTTGCCTAATTGCCAATTAAGAGTTGCTGATTTTACTCACTGACAATCGATTGTCAAACCCCAACAATCGATTGTCTGCCAGTCAGATAAAAATTCAATCCCAGATTTTACGCTTGATAATCGATTACTTACAATCCATAATCGATTACTGGCAACGTTCAAAAAGTCCTTTCCAGATTTTACCACAAACAATCGATTGTCCAGAATCAACCATCGATTACTCAGCAACGTTCAAAAAATCTTTTCCGGATTTTAATCAAAACAATCGATTATACAAAATCAATAATCGATTACCTGACGGTATTTGAAAACTTTACGACAACGGTTAGCTTCACAATCGATTGCACAAAGTCAACAATCGATTACTTATCAGTTTTTGAAAAACATTTTAGACACTGTCTCTTTGACAATCGATTGTCCAATGTAACAGTCGATTATTTAAGAAATTTGAAAATCAGTGGAAGACACTGTCTCAATATAATCAATTACCATTAGTTCATAATTTATTATTCTAAGTTTTGAAAAACTTTGATGGACACTGCCTCAGTCACAATCGATTGTCATGCAGGTTTGAAAAACCTGATGTTCACTGTCTTACTCACAATCGATTGTCATTAGTTCACAATCGATTGTCATGCAGTCTTGGCTTAAAACAATCGATTATCATAAGTACATAATCGATTATCTTAGTCCAGATTTTTAAGGCATGTCTAAAAATTATTTTGACTACTGTAAATATGCATGATTTAAAATCATTTGATATTAAATTAAATATGCATGATTTTGGAAAATAGTTTTGTCATTCATCAAAACCTATACAAAAGAACACACGTTTTAGTATATTGCATTGAGAACGTGTTTCCAACAATTTCCCCGTTTTTGATAATGACAAACATTAAGCGGGATATGCAAGACAAGCAATTTATAATGACGATTCAAGACAAGTATATACATGCAACAAGTACGCAATTTGTTCCCCCTCAATTTGAGAATTCCCCCTCAATTTAAGCTTATAACTTGAGAGTGCATCATACCCGTTATCTTCCCCCTTTTGCCATTAGCAAAAATACCATAATAATAAGATGCCAAAGATGAAATAAACCTTGTTTATTTATTGGAAAGAAAGTGTGATTATTTAAAGAGAGTATAATAGCTCAAATGATAGCATTACAATCGATTATTGATACGAGATAATCGATTATTAGATGAGGGAAACAGATTTTTCTGAAGAAGACTCGATTCTTGCGCGTCATGCTTTATAATTCCCCCTACTTTTAGGGCGATACCTGCAAAAAAGAATTAGACGTCTCTGACGCTCAAGTTAGAAATCATGAAAAAAAAATGCAATGCATGACTTAGATCAACGTGGAGTCAAGGATCCCGAGTTCACTGCGAATTCGGAAGAAGGACTCTTTCTCTAAAGGCTTTGTAAAGATGTCTGCCAATTGGTTTTTGGTTTCAACAAATTCAATTTCGACATCGCCTTTGATAACGTGATCTCTAATAAAATGATGTCTAATTTCAATGTGTTTCGTTCGCGAATGAAGAACGGGGTTCTTCGTCAAGCATATGGCACTAGTATTATCACATCTAAGAGGGATATGATTAAAACTTAGGCCATAGTCCAAGAGTTGTTGTTTCATCCATAGGATTTGAGCGCAACAACTCCCTGCGGCTACATATTCAGCCTCAGTTGTGGACAACGCAACACTTACTTGTTTCTTGCTAAACCAAGAAACGAGAGAGCTACCGAGCAAATGGCAAGTGCCACTAGTGCTCTTGCGGTCCAATTTGCATCCAGCAAAATCGAAATCGGAATAGCCAACAAGTTGGCATGAAGAGCCTTTGGGGTACCATAGACCCACATTTGTAGTACCAACAAGATACCTTAAAATCCGTTTTACCGCAGCAAATCGTTCATCTCAAATCGTTGCCATTTCTTTTGATGTGCTCATGGGAGTTGCCATTTCTTTTGCATTGTTCATCTCAAATCGTTTCAGCAATTCTTTGCAATATTTGGTTTGACAAATGAATGTACCTTCTTTCATCTGCTTTACTTGTAATCCCAAAAAGAATGTTAACTCACCCATCATAGACATCTCAAATTCGCTTGTCATTAAATCGGAAAATTCCTTGCATAAAACATTGTTAGTAGCACCAAATATAATATCATCTACATATATTTGAACTAACAAAATATCATTGTTTTTATGCTTAACAAAGAGAGTTGTGTCAACTTTCCCCCTAATGAAATCATTTTCCAAAAGAAACTTACTCAATCTTTCATACCAAGCTCGGGGAGCTTGTTTTAAACCATAAAGAGCCTTTTTGAGTTTGAAAACATGATCCGGAGATTTAAAATCTTCAAAACCGGGGGGTTGTTCAACATAAACTTCTTCTTGAATAAAACCGTTTAGAAAAGCACTTTTCACATCCATTTGATATAAATTGAAATTCATAGAAGAGGCAAATGCAAGCAATAAGCGAATAGCTTCTAATCTAGCTACGGGAGCATATGTTTCCTCATAGTCAATACCCTCTTCTTGATTATAGCCTTTTGCTACAAGCCTAGCTTTGTTTCTAGTGATTATACCATTTTCATCTAGTTTATTGCGAAAAACCAATTTCATACCAATTATGGTATGACCTTCGGGTCTTGGCACCAAATCCAAAACGTCATTGCGTTCGAATTGGTTAAGCTCCTCTTGCATTGCCAAGGTCCAAAATTCATCCCCAATTGCTTCTGAGATGGTTTTGGGTTCAATTTGAGAAACAAAAGCAGTATGTTCTAAGGTATTTTTGAGAGAGTTTCGGGTACTTACCTTGTCTCCAACGTTGCCAATTACCTGTTCGAGAGGGTGATCTTTGATTGTCCTCCACTCGTTAGGCATATTCATTTCTTTTTCCAATTGTGGCGCTTCTTCCGTTGGTTGTTCCTTAGTTTCATCTTTATTTTCCTTGGGTGGTTCCTTTTGTATTTTGTCTTTCAAGCTGTCTAAGATACCTGCAAGATCAAAATCGGAATCCTTTCTCGCCAAGCGAGCATTATTTTCGGAAAATACAACATGAGGGGATTCCTCCACAATTTGGGTTCTTTAATTAAAGACCCTATATGCTTTACTACGTGAGGAATATCCAATGAAAATACCTTCATCCGACTTAGCATCAAATTTACCCAATTGGTCTTTGCCATTGTTATGAACAAAACATTTGCAACCAAAAACTCTAAAATGGGAAATATTTGGTTTTCTACCCTTATAAAGTTCATAGGGGGTTTTCATGAGTATCGGCCGAATTACTACTCTATTTAGAATATAGCAAGCGGTACTCACGGCGTTCGCCCAAAAATGTTTGGGTATCTTAGCTTCGTCGAGCATGGTTCTAGCCATCTCTTCGAGACACCTATTTTTCCTTTCCACCATCCCATTTTGTTGTGGTGTACGTGGAGCGGAAAAGGTATGCTCGATTCCGAGTTCGTCTCAAAAGTCCGCAAAGAGATTCTGATCAAACTCTCCCCCATGATCACTTCTATTGAAGTGACAGTTGTTTCTTTCTCATTTTGAACACGCTTAAGAAAATATTTAAAATTTTGAAAAGCATCACTTTTATTGGCAAGAAATAAAGTCCAAGTAAATCTTGAGTTTCATCAAAAATCACAAAAGCATATTTATTTCTTCCTAGACTTTCAATGCGAGAGGGACCAAATAAATCCATATGAAGCAATTGCAATGGTCTAGGAGTTGAAACAATGTTTTTAGATTTGAAAGATGCTTTTGTTTGCTTCCCCTTTTGACACGAGTCACAAATAGAGTCATTTTCAAATTTTAAATTGGGAAGACCAACAACTAAGTTTTGAGAAATCAATTTGTTCAAAAGATGCATATTGATATGTGCTACTCTACGATGCCATAGCCAAGTATCATCCTCTTTACTCATTAGACAATCAACATAATCGGGTGAGGAATTAGCAAGATCAACCATATAAATATTATCCACTCTAAAACCACGGAGGATAATTTTGAAATCACTACGTCTGGACACTAAGCATTCATCCGAATCAAATAAAGCAAGATTTCCCTTGTCACACAATTGGCTTATGCTCAAGAGATTATGCTTTAATCCTTTAACAAGTAATATATGCTTAATAGAGGAATTTTCATCCTTACCGACCGAGCCGATGCCGATAATCTTTCCTTTATTGTTATCACCGAAGATTACACTTCCTCCTTCTTTGTGCTCTAATTGAAGGAATTTGGATTCATCTCCCGTCATATGCTTGGAGCATCCACTATCAAGGTACTATAGTCCACTTGATCCCTTCAAGCACACCTACAAAACAAATTAATGTTCTTTAGGTACCCATGCCATCTTGGGTCCTTGGGGGTTAGGCATATTATAATGATGCGATTGAGTAATATGTATATGACGTGTAAAGCATGCAGGAGCAATATGACCAATACGTCTACAATAATGACAAGTCACATTTGGGTTATGCATCCTTCTAGGTTCATAGTAACTAGACGGATCAAAATTTCTTACTCTATTTTGAACACTATGACTATTTCGCATTTCATGAGAATTATTTCTCCTATTATGAGCTCTAGGATGGGCAGCATTTCTAGAGTGATTGTTTCTCGGTTGAAGGCCATTTCTAGGTTTTCTCAAGGGTTCAACATTTGGCCTAAAATATGCATCATTTCTAGGGTAACTATTTCTAGGTGGTAAGTCATTTCTAGGTCTCCTAAAATGTTCAACATTTTGTCTAGCATGCATATTGGTTCTAGGATTGCAATTTCTAGGATAAGCATTTGTTTTATTAGTCCTAGGTTGAGCCTTAGGTGGTTGGGGTTTGGCTTCAACCTTTTCTTTAACCTCATTCTTAAATCCTATGCCATGCTTGGTTGATTTCAACTTTACAAGGACCTCATTCAAATTCTTGTGGGAAGAATTAAACTTATCTAAGGTACCTTTGAGTCTATCTACCTCATTTTTGAGATGCAAGCAAGAAGAACAATTTCTTGTAGAACTTTCGGGCTTATCGACGCTTCTTTTTCCAAAAAACTTGTTTTCCTCTTTCAGCTTTTCATTTTCTAAAACCAGTTTTTCTAAATCCTTTTCTTTCAAAGAAAGCTGTTTTTGAGAATCCTTTTCTTTTAATGAAGCATTTTCTTTTATGCTCTTAACAGTTTTTGAAGCCTTAATAAACTCAGCATATAATTCATCAAAAGCAGTTCGCATTTCTTCAAGAGTAAAGAAGTTTTTAGACGAAATTTGACATACCTCATCTTTGTTGTCTTCTTGTGCCATAAGGCAAAGATTTGCTGCTTCGTCTTCTTCTCCTTCGCTTGACTCATCTCCGGAGTCGCCTCCCCAAGAAATGTATGCACGTTGCTTTTTAAAAGGTTTCTTCTCCTTTTTGATGTTTGGGCAATTTGATTTGATGTGCCCGGTTTCACCACATTCATAGCACTTAATTTGTTCGCCTTGCTTTTTGCCCTTGCGTTCATACTCCTTGCGCATGAACTTTTGAAATCTTTTGATAACGAGTCCAAACTCGTTGTCTCCTTCCTCATCAATTTGCGGTTGGCTTGTGCTCGCCATTAGAGCTATTCTTTGCCTCCTTTGATCATCAACAAAAGGGTTAAGAATAGTAGATTCATAGGTCTTAAGGTTACCTCTTAGTGCGTCGATGGTGACGTTTGAAACGCCAATGGATTCTTGAATTGCATCAGCCTTTGATCTCCATGCCGGTGTGAGACTTCTAAGAATTTTTCGAACGAGCTCTCTATCCGTGAATGTTTTCTTGAGAGCATGTAGGTCATTTACGATTATTGAAAATCGCTCAAACATTTTGTCCACCTTTTCACCTTCCTTCATGTGAAATAATTCATAAGAATGGGTTAGGAAATCAATTTTTGCTTCCCTTACCTGGTCCGTACCTTCGTACGTAACTTCTAGCTTGTCCCACATCTCCTTTGCCGTTGTGCAACACGATATTTTCCTGTAATCGTCAGCATTAACAGCACAATATAATAAATTAATTGCTTTAGCATTATTTTGAACCTTTCGGATGTCATCCGCGTCATACTCATCCTCGGACTTGGGAACCCATTCGTTTTCCACCTTCTTTGTTGGAATTTGGTTTCCCTTCATTATCACCCTCTAAAGGTGAAAGCTGTTGGACTGAACGAAGATCTTCATCCTCTCCTTCCAGTACGTGTAATTTGTACCGTTGAATAAAGGTGGTCGTGTGGAGCACTGTCCTTCATCAATTCCTGCAAAAGAGTCACGAGTAGAAGCCATAGATGGTTCTCTCAAACTGTTAAGTCTTCTGAGAGTATGGCTCTGATACCAATTGTTAGAAAATACGCTTAACGCTAGAGGGGGGGTGAATAGCTTTATAATAAAATTTAGCGTAAACTTGCGGAAATTAAAATTTGCAGGAATAAATAAGTGCGTTAAATAAACAAAAAGGAAAGAATGCACCGATATATTCTGGTTCACCACAACACGTGGCTAGTCCAGTCCCCGAGAGACTCTCTCGAGATTTTCCACTAACTTGTTAAGCTTACGGGTGCTCAACAAACCTTTACAACTTAAGGACACAAGCCTTAACACCTTTGCTCGGAGATACAACACTCCAAGACTTCAACCAAGGAAACACAAGTTCCTTACAACAAGAGAATCACAATTCTCTTACAAGTGTATAAAACACTAAACACTCAAACAAAATACTCCTTAATGAGTAGATATGAGTAAAAGAAGTAAGCTCTAGATCACAACAACTTTGGACAAGAATATGGCTCTCAAAAGCTTTATGAATTTGAATATAAAATGATAAACAAAAGTATGCAAGCTTATTGAAATTTAATGATCAGTTGTAGTATGTTGTTGTGTTTAAAACACTGAAATGAAGCTATATTTATAGTTGAAAAACTTGGCATTACCGTTGCCTAATTGCCAATTAAGAGTTGCTGATTTTACTCACTGACAATCGATTGTCAAACCCCAACAATCGATTGTCTGCCAGTCAGATCAAAATTCAATCCCAGATTTTACGCTTGATAATCGATTACTTACAATCCATAATCGATTACTGGCAACGTTCGAAAAATCCTTTCCAGATTTTACCACAAACAATCGATTGTCCAGAATCAACAATCGAATACTCAGCAACGTTCAAAAAATCTTTTCCGGATTTTAATCAAAACAATCGATTATACAAAATCAATAATCGATTACCTGACGGTATTTGAAAACTTTACGACAACGGTCAGCTTCACAATCGATTGCACAAAGCCAACAATCGATTACTTATCAGTTTTTGAAAAACATTTTAGACACTGTCTCTTTGACAATCGATTGTCCAATGTAACAATCGATTATTTAATAAATTTGAAAATCACTGGAAGACACTGTCTCAACATAATCGATTACCATTAGTTCATAATCGATTATTCTGAGTTTTGAGAAACTTTGATGGACACTGCCTCAGTCACAATCGATTGTCATTAGTTCACAATCGATTGTCATGCAGGTTTGAAAAACCTGATGCTCACTGTCTTACTCACAATCGATTGTCATTAGTTCACAATCGATTGTCATGCAGTCTTGGCTTAAAACAATCGATTATCATAAATACATAATCGATTATCTTAGTCCAGATTTTTAAGGCATGTCTAAAAATTATCTTGACTACTGTAAATATGCATGATTTAAAATCATTTGACATTAAATTAAATATGCATGATTTTGGAAAATAGTTTTATGAGAGAAGCCATATTACGAGTCAAGTTGTAGGATCAAGATCTCAATTAAGAATTACTCAATTAAACTATAAAACCTTGTCTTGAGCTTGAATCTCGTTGTATATCAATTGTGCGCTTGTTTCTTGAACTTCGTCATATATCAATTTTCGCTTCGTTTGTCATTCATCAAAACCTATACAAAAGAACACACGTTTTAGTATATTGCATTGAGAACGTGTTTCCAACAATTGTAACAACCCATACAATCGATGCACCAGACTTATTTATTTTGGGGATCTGAAGACGACGAGGTTTTGGCCGGTATGACGAAGATATTTCTAGACGAGGAAGACATGGACTGCAGTGTTATCTTAGAGGAGAAGGAGGAGGATGACCTTGCCATTCAGGCAGTGGGAGAAAGATCTATTCTCAGGAACTGGACTGCTGCACTATCTCAGGCTCGCCGAGCACTTGGGTAACTTTGTCAAAACTAGCATGATATATTTTCAGAAATATTTTTTTGGCGTTTAAGACATTTAAGTGTTTTTATGAAATAATTACTCAACACATCAAGTTGTACTTTTTGACACTTTTAATTTTTTATTAATGCATTATTGCTTTTCGTTTATTCATATTTTTATTGTTCTACATTATTTTTCAGCCTAATTATTAAATATCTTGATGAACCTATGACTGTGACATGTAATGAGATAATGCAACATAGGAAAAGAGACTCAAAAGACTTGGAAGATGATATAATACCTGAGGAAATTGTCAAAGAAGTAGAGAATTTTGAGAACAAACCAAATTCCAACTTGGAAAAAACGGAGGTAGTTAACTTAGGAGATTCTGAAACAGTCAAAGAAACTCACATTAGCATTGATCTATCGCCATTAGAGAAGGAAGAGTACATCAGGTTTCTAACGGAATATGAGGATATATTTGCATGGTCCTACGATGACTTGACTGATTAAGCACATCTATAGTGGCTCACAAGCTATCTACCAAACCTATATGTCTGTCGGTAAAGTAGAAGCTTAGGAAATTTAAGGCAGATATGAGTCTTAAGATAAAAGAAGAGGTTACCAAGCAAATCAAAGCCAAGGTCTTTTGGGTCGTCGAGTACCCAACTTGGCTAGCCAATATTGTACCTGTTCCAACAGGGGATGGGAAAGTTAGGGTGTGTTTTGATTATCGAGATCTGAACAGGACAAGTCCTAAGGATGATTTCCTATTGCCCAACATATACATACTGATCGAGAATTGCGCCAAGCATAAACTCCAGTCCTTTATGGATTGCTTCGCAGGATATCACCAAATTTTGATGGATGAAGAGGACTCCAAAAGATAGCCTTCATCACCCTATGGGAATATATTATTACAAATAATGCCATTTGGTTTGAAAAATGTTGGGGCTACCTACATGAGGTCCATGACTATTCTTTTCCATGATATGATACACAAGAAAATAGAGGTGTACGTGGATGACATCATCATCAAATCCAAGAGGAGTTCCGATCACATAGAAATCCTGAGGAAGTTTTTTGACCGACTTCGAAAGTACAATCTGAAGCTAAATCCTGCAAAAATGTGCTTTTGGAGTCCCTAATGGGAAGTTGTTGGGTTTTTCTCGGTACTGTGGTAGACCCATCAAAATTCAAAGTTATTCAAGACTTGCCACCACCAAAGAAAAAGAAATATGTGGTGAATTTTCTGGGAGGTCTCAATTACATAAGTCGTTTTGTAGCATAGTCGACAGTGATACGTATGCTGGTCTTCAAAAAGCTGAGGAAGCTTATGCGACAAGCTGGACCAAATAATGTCAAAGGGCTTAAAATCAAGGAGTGATTGTCTAAGCCACATGTTCTAGTCTCACTAGAGCCCGGAAGACCTTTATTTTTATACCTATCCGTGTTGATGGAGCTTTTGGATGCATTCTGGGTCAATATGATAAAACAGGGAGAAAGGAGAAGGGGATATATTATCTGAGTAAGAAGTTCACACCTTACGAATCTTGGTACTCTTTATTGGAATGCACCTACTGTGATTTGACATGAACTACTTCTACGCATACACTACATATCTCATATCCAGGATGGATATACTGAAATACATCTTTCAGAAACCCATGCCCATGGGTAAGATAGCAAAGTGACAGATATTGCTGAGTGAGTTCGACATCATCTATATGACTCAGAAGGCGGTCAAAGGGAAAACGTTAGCCAAATACCTAGTAGAAAAACCCGTAAACAAATAATACAAAATATTAAAGACGTATTTTCTCGACGAGTAAGTATTATTTGTAGGGGAAGATATTGCCGAAACATATGACTGTCGGAGGATATTTACAATAGAATTGCAAACTTCAAAGGAGTAGGCATCAGAGCAGTATTGGAATAAAAAATCAATCAGCATTACTTAGTATTTACCAAGCTCAGGTACCCATGCACCAATGATATGACAGGAATACGAGGCTTGCATCTTGGACTCAGATCAACCATCGACATGAATATTCAAGAGTTACTGGTAATCGAAGATTCAGACCTACTGGTACATCAAGAACTCGGAGAATGAGCTACCAAGAACACTAAAATATTTTCATACATGAATTGTGTGCAAGATTTGACCAAGTGGTTTACGAAGATAGAATTCAAAGATGTCCCGGGGATTTAGAACGAGTTTGCAGATATGCTAGCTACCTTGTCTTCCATGATACAACATCCAGACAAGAATTTAATTGATCATACCCCAATAGAGATTCATAAGTAGTCAGCTTATTATGGTCATATTGAAGAAGATTTTGATAGAAATATATGGTTTCACGATATCAAGGAGTCTTTAGACAAAGGAGAATACCCAACAAATGCGACAAACACTCAAAAACGCATGCTTTGAAGATTGCCTAACCATTTCTTTCAGAGCGGAGAAATTTTGTATAAGAGAACTCCTAATTTGGGATTGTTGTGACGTGTCGATGCCAAGGAGCATCCAAATTGCTCGAAGAGATACACGCAGGAAACTGTGGACCTCACATGAATGGGTTCGTTCTGGCTAAGAAGATTAAAGGTATTTGTTGATGACTATGGAGATAGACTGCATCAAATATGTTCAAAGGTGTCACCAATGCCAAGTACATGTATATATGATACAGGTGCCGCCTAACAAAAGCAATTCAACGAGTTTACCTTGTCCTTTCTCAGCCTGGGGCATGGATTCCATCAGACTGATTGAACCCGCTACTTCAAATGGACACAGATTCATCTTGGTGTCTATAGATTACTTCATAAAATGGATCAAAGTTGCTTCCTATAAAGCTGTGACTAAGAAGGTTGTAGCAGGTTTTGTTCGAAATTGTATTGTTTGTCGATTTGAGAGTACATGAGTCAATCATTACCAACAATGCCTCCAATCACAACAATGATCTAATGAAATCCATGTGTAAAACAATCAAAATCAAGCACTGGAATTCTACAACATATAGGCCACAAATGAATGGAGTTGTGGAAGCCGCCAACAAGTACATCAAGAAGATATTAAGTAAAATGGTGGATAACTACAAGATAGAATGAGAAGCTACTATTTGCTTTGCTTAGATACTACGCCACAATCTACTCATCAATTGGGGAAATCCCATATCTACTGGTCTACAGTACTGAAGTTGTAATACCCGCCGAGGTGTATAAGAATCATACAAGAGGCCAAACCCATCTATGTGGAATGGATACAGAGCCGGTATGAGCAACTGGCTCTTATTGATGTAAAATAATGAATGCGGTGTATCACGGTCAACTCTACTAGAATATAAAGGCAAGAGATTTTCACAAGAAGGTTAGACAAAGGTAATTCATACTATGGAAATTGGTGTTAAAGCGGATCTTCCCACATCAGGACGATCAAAAGGAAAATTCTAACCTAACTGGCAAGGCCCTTACATGGTTCACTGAGTACTGGCAAGAGGAGCATTCATACTTACATAGATGGAGTAAGAAATATGGTTGAAACCTATCAATTTGGACGCAATCAAGAGATATTATGTTTGATATTGTATTTGCACTTTCTTTTGATGTAACATGAACTGCACTTGACCTGATTCACGTTTAAGAGTTAGGCAGCCATATGGGCTCGGTCACATAATAATAAAGTCTTCATTCCCTTCTACAGTCAGGAACTGGGGAAAGATTTTGAGTTTTTTTCAATCTCGTTACATCAAGGATCGTCAAGAAGTGCATTGCTAGGAGTATATATTAAACTAAGGAAACATTTTTAAGGGTCCTTAAAATTTCGAGTTATGAAGGTTGCAATGTCTCAAAGCATGTCACGGTCTATAATTCGGCCGAATTATTTACTTTTGCACATTATTTTAAAGTAATATTTACAAATTATTTACCATAAATGCATTTTTCAAAGATCGCAGGGTACTCGAACAAAATATCAATACAGGAGCGAAGGCAAAGTGAGGAATCGAGAGCATGAACCGGCCTTTTCCCCCACTAGTCATGATTTTTCTTTCGATGCAAGCATAATGGACATAACAAGAACGTCGAAAAATATATATACATCAAGAACACTATCTTCACACCGACAGAAGTTGTCAGGAACAAACGCGTCAAGATAAGGACCAATTTTCTTTCTCATATTTAATCATCGCTTTTCCTGCACAAGGATAAGCACTGCCTTCATTACATTACATGGTACTAAGCAATGACTCCATTATTGCATAAGGTTAAACGTCACCTTCCTTTGCATAAGACTAAGTATTGCCTTCATTACATTGCATAAGGCTTAGCATTGCCTCCGTTATTGCATAAGGCTAAACATTGCCTTTCTCTGTATGAGACTAAGCACTGTCTCCATTACATTGCATGAGGCTAAGCATTGCCTTCATTATTTCATAAGTATAAACATTATCTTTCTCTGCATGAGACTAAGCATTGTCTCTATTAAGTCGCACTAGGCAAAGCACTGCCTCCATTATTGCATAAACCTAAATATTGCCTTCTTATGCATAAGGGTAAGTACTACCCTCATTTCATTACATGAGGCTAAGAACTACCTCCATTATTTCATATTGCTAAACAATGCCTTCATCTGCATTGGTCTAAGCGCTTCCCTCACCTCATACATGGATAAGTGATGCCTTATTCTTTCTCGCATATGACTAAATGTCAGTTGTTTCCTCTATCAAGCAATCCATATTAATGCATATGTGTATTTCATGGGCTGAGACATCGCCACATAATCGTAAGGCATCATTATAATAGCCGAAGACATCACATCATAGCCGCCGGATCTCTCGAAACTGAATATCATTATACAAAGGCGTCCTCATCCAAAGACACCATCCTCATGGCCCGAGAGCACCATTTCATGGCCTGTGAATCCCTTATCATACGCTTCATATCTCGGACGTCATGGTCTAAAGAAATCATCTTCATCTTCCGAAAGACAACTCTTAAGATCCAAAGAGAATTTTCATCATATTTGAATTGTCACAATAATTACATATATTTGCATGCATTGTGTATTATGTTTTGCAAGTAACTCAGGAGGTAGACATTCTGCAAATAGGAGCAATTCTCGCTCAGGTTTCTATTCAGAACATTCACATCATTTGATTAGGGTAACCGCTCATTAGCAATTGATCATTTCCAGCCCATAATCATTCATACGCTTGTCTTTTACATCTATAACATTCAAATGCGCATTCATAGCTCCACTTGAAATTATCCATTACTTATGACACTACCCTATCCAGAGAAGATCTTTCTTCTAAATGTATGACCATTCGTGTAACAACTCCATTTATTTCGTTCTCCGTTGGATCTAGAACTACACGTGACCTGATTTCTATAACACCGGGGATATGTAGGAAACTCAGAAACCAAGGTTTGGCCCCCATCTTTTTGTGGCTCTACCCCAAGGAATTGAAGAGGTACTAGGTGTTGAGGATGAAGCTTTTTTTTCTTGGAAGGCTTGGGAACATTTAGGGCTTTTGTTTTGGGAGTTTTGCGTTTCTTTGGGTCATAGATTGCCCCAAACTTTTTCAGTAGATTAGCTAGGGTCTCTTCAGTGCATGAAACAAGTTCATTTATTTGTTTGCTCAGATGAATCAACCCCTCAGCAGCTTCCCTAAATCCACTTCCCCCTAACTTCAGGCCACTATCTTCTACCCTTTCATGTTCAACACCACAAATAGCAAGCACTACTCTTTTATCAGTTCCCCTCTCTTCACCACATGCACCCTCTCTCATTTTCTTTTTCAAAATACTTTTTACCTCCACTCCTACGTATTACAGGAAACTCAACATCCCTAATGGGTCCAACCAAAACCTAGTTTCTAAGTTTTCAATCACAGATGAACTCACCTCAATAGGAGATTCTTGAGTCTTCTTAGAGTCAGAAGGCCCATGTCCTTCACCCTCAGTCGCTGATTGATAGGATTTAGACTCAGAGATGGAGTTAGAATTTGGAGCTTGGATTTCCTTCATTTGGCTTGCTTTCAACCTTTTTTTAAAGCCTTTCTCAAAAACCCAGATGCTACACTCTTTTGCGCAACCATTTTCTCCCTTCGTAATCTAGGTTTCGGAGATACACTAGAGTAGTAGATGTGGATGAATTTGAGAGAGATGGTGGTGGAGGATATCCAGGGTTGTTTTGAGGGTTAGCCATGATTGTTAATTTCTTGAGAGATTTTGGAAATTTTAGAGAAGAGGGGAAGTGAAAGTGAAGACGATTTTTTGATGATTTAGAGCTATGATGAAGGATTTAGAATTGATATATATTCAAAGGGAATTACAAATTTAATAAGTAATGATGGCCTTTTGCAGTGGTCAAATAGGAGTCTAATCAACCTAAAATTCCAGGTTTTGAACAATTTATTTGGCTTCCCTATATATTAGGCAAAAATTACGGTTTAGAGTTCTAGATGAATGGAACTGGTTTGATGCTAACAAATAGAATTTTTCTAGGAATTTGACAAGTGTATGACTTATGCTCATGATTGAATTATTAATATTTCTAATAGTGCAGAGTATAGAAAACATACATGGGCTTTCATATGAACCCATACTGATGAACCAGGTTCTTCATTTAGTACTCACGTGAACATGGCTCAAATGCCATAATAGAGAAAATTGTATAAGAGATTAGTGAGTCATATAAACACGTGTCACGGGAGTATACTAATTAAAGTATGAAGCTGAGTAACAATTAATCTAGATATTTACACAAGTTCAAGATTCCTAGCCAACAAAAAAGAATTCACTTTTCAAATTTTTAAATTTTTTTTCATTATGTATTTTGAGCTGGACCTATTAGGTGATCTTAATCATCCCTAATTCCAACATTTTCCTCTCAAAATTTTCTCTACTCAGTGCTTTAGTAAAGATGTCAGAAATTTGCTTATCAGTAGCACAAAATTCTATGTAGATCAATCTTGTCTCATAGTTATCTCTCAAGAAGTGGTATCTAACATCTATGTACTTAGTCCTCTTATGATGAAAAGGGTTCTTTGTCATACCGATAGAACTAATGTTATCACTGAATATAGTAATGCAACCAACTTCAATGCCAAAATCTACCAGCTGATGTTTGATCCATAGCAATTGGGTACAACAAGATGCAGCAGCAACACATTCAACCTCAGAAGTGGATAAGGCCACTAAACTTTGCTTTTTAGTGGCCCATGATACAAGACATGAACCAAGAAAGTGAGCCATACCTGAGGTGTTTTTCCTATCCACAAGAAAACGTGCATAATCAGCATATCCTACTAGATGAAATTACTACCTTTAGGATACCAAAGACACAGATCAGTGGTGCCTTTTTAATATATTAGTATCCTCTTGATAGCAGTCAAGTGAGACTCTTTTGGATTAGCGTGAAAGTGAGCACAAAGCCTTACACTGCAAACAATGTCCTGGTCTGCTGGCAGTAACATACAATAGTGAACCAATTATACCCTGTACAACTTTTGATCAACTGATGAACCAAGTTCATCAATGTCTAATTTAGTGGCAGTTGCAATGGGTGTGTCTATTTCTTTTGGTTCTTCCATTTTAATATTTTTGTTTAGCTCTTTTGCATAGTTTTGTTGATGGATCATGGTTCCATTAGGACTTTATTTGATCTGTAAACCTACGAAGAAGTTAAGCTCACCCATCATACTCATTTCAAACTCACTCCCAATTAGTTTTGCAAAATCCTTACTTAGCTTATCAATGGTGACCCCAACGATTTTGTCATCAACATATATTTGTACCACAGGTAGATCCTTACCTTTTCCCTTAAGAATAAGGTGCTGTCAATTTTATCTCTTTTGTAGCCATGTTCAAGTAGAAATTTGGACAATCATTCATACCATGCTCTTGGAGCCTGCTTGAGTCCATAGAGAGCCTTGTCTAATTTGTACACATGCTTAGGATATTCCTTGCTCTCAAACCCTGGAGATTATTTCACAAACACTTCTTCTTTCAGGTAGCCATTCAGGAAGGCACTTTGGACATCCATATGATGCAGAGTGAATTCCATGTGTGCTGCAAAGGCTATGAGGAGTCTTATTGCCTCTAGTCTTGCAACTGGAATAAAAGTCTCATCATAATCTATACCCTCCTCTTGGTTGTAATCTTGGACCACCAGTCTTGCCTTGTTTCTTGTAACTATTCCATCTTCATCAAGTTTTTTTCCGAAGACCCATTTTGTACCAACAATTGATTTCTCCTTGGGTCTTGGAACTAGACACCAAACTTGACTTCTTTTAAGCTGATTGAGTTCATCTTGCCTTGCATTCACCCAATCTACATTCTGTAAAGTCTCGACAACATTTTTAGGTTCAATAAGAGATAAAAAGGCATCGAAAGCACACAAATTCTTTAATTATGATCTAGTTTTGACTCTAGATGTTGGATCAGTGATAATGTTCTCGATAAGATGAGAACTTTGATATTTTTCAGGTATCACAACCAACTGGTTTTTACTAGATGTTTCTCCCATGTTCTGTTGTTGAGGAATAAGGTCATGCACAGGTTTTTTCAAGATATCTATTTCAATTCCTCTTTGATTAGTTCCCCCTGTCAGGTTGCCCTGAATGGAAGAACATGTTCTATCACCTGTTCCTTGTTTTAGTGACACTTTAACTTGTGTTGAGGTTTTAGTCAGATCCTTTACCAATCCAATGGCTTCATTTTCATATTCCTGTCTCTCAGAAAGAATGGTAGTTTCATCAAACACTACATGCACACTTTCTTCTACACACAAAGTTCTTTCATTGAACACTTTATATGCTTTGCTATGTGAAGAATATCCCAAGAATACTCCCTCATGACTTTTGGGATCAAACTTACCTAGGGAGTCTTTTCCATTATTGTGCACAAAGCACTTGTATCCAAATGCCCTACGATGGGACATATTTAGGTTTCTCCCTTTAATCAACTCATAGGGAGTCCTCTCTACAAGAGGTCTAGTCAAACATCTATTGATAATGTAACATGTAGTTTTCACAGCCTCCGCCCAGAAGCTGTGGGGCAGTTACTAGAAAGAAGCATAGTCCTAGCCATGTCTTCAAGAGACCTGTTCTTTCTTTCAAATACTCCATTTTGTTGAGGAGTCCTAGGGGCAGAGAAGTTATGATCTATACCATTTTCATCCCAGAATTAAGCAAACTTAGCATTTTTAAATTTTGTTCCATTATTAGACCTAATGGATGCAAGTTGATTTCCTAATTGTTTCTGAGTTTTTCTAACAAAAGCAGTAAACATGTCAAATACTTCATCTTTAGATGTCAGAAATAGTACCGGGTAAATTTAGAATAATCATCAATAAGTACTATTACATATTTCTTTCCACCTCTACTCATGGTTCTCATTGGACCTCATAGATCCATATAGACCAGTTCTAACGACTTGGTTGTGCTTACCATTTTCTAGCTTTTGAAGGATGATCTTACCTATTTCTCTGTTGCACAAGCTTCACAAACTTTGTCTTCCTTGAACCTGATGTTAGGTAAACCTATCACCATGTCCTTAGAGACTAATTTGTTTAGCTAATTCAGACTGGCATGACCAAGTCTTTTGTGTCACATAAGGGGATCATTATCCAACACACTCAGGCATGTGAGTTCATTTTTTGAAAGAGTAAACCAATCTACAATGTAAACATTGTTAACTTTTTTTCCCTATAAAAAAATCTTATCAGTGGTAAGTTTAATCACAAAGCATTTAGTAGAGGTGAATGCTACAAGGTTACCTCTTTCACACAGTTGTGACACACTGGTTTGTCTGTATTTCAAGCCATCTATCAAGTAGGCATTCTCAATGGAGTGAGAGTCTATCTTACCTACATTTCCATCTCCAAATTTATCACCTTTCTTTCCATTTCCAAAGGAGGCATTACCTTCCTTTAAGTCCTCAAGTCAAAGGAATTGGTTCTTGCTTCCAGTTATATGTTTTGAGCAGCCTCTATCCATGTACCATATTTGGCTACTTCCCTTCACTTGGGCCTGCAAAAAGAAATCAGGGGTTAGTCTTAGGAACCCTAACTAGTTTGGGTCTCTTTCTATAGGCAAAGGGATAAATCAAACTCCTTCTAGCCTCCCCCGGCAGCCTGGTTTTTCTTAAACAAAAGGTATGTTATTTTGACCGGACTTTTCTTTTGCATTACATATATTTTTGTAATGGCCAGACTTGCCACAGTGTGCAGATTTTGTTATCATAAAGAGTGAGGTACTTTCTTTTAGGATCCAACTTAGGTGCTTGAGTCCCATAGCCAAGTCCTCTTTTGTTGCTACTATGATGTTCTTGTAGCCAGGAAAGTGCATCAAAAGTTTTGTGTAGTACATGTTTTAGCTTCCCTAGATTTTCTTTAGTACTCTTATCTGCTCATCCTTCCTGTACAACTCATCCTTTATTTTTCCTAACTTTTCTTATAGGGTGAGATATGTGTGATCAGCTTTCTTTTTTTCTATTCCTAGTTTCAGTTTTAGGTTCTCAGACCTAAGTTCTAGGACACTAGTGTAAAGTTCAAGAACATGGTTCTTCCACTCAACATTTTTACTTTCACTCTCATTAGCCTTGGACTATAGATTTTTGCACTTGACTTTTAGGATCACACATTTCCTAGACAGATCTTCCTTCTCATTGTTAATTATCTCAGACTCATCAATGAAGTCTAGCCGTAGCTCAGACAACCTTTCTTTAGACATGAATTTAATCTTGTCTTTGAGATGAAGAATACTTACCTCTTATTCATCATTTGATTCTCTGATGGCCATAAGTACTTGTTCATCTCCAGTTTCATCTTCTTAGTCCTCATCTGATGTTTCTCCCCAGGCAGAAACCATAGCATTTGTTGATCCTTTGTTCTTTCTTGGTTGAACATGTTCCTTTGTTCATCCCTTTCCTTCTTCCAAAGGTGCTTTTCCATTGAGGACAATTCTTGATCATGTGATCATTCTTACCAAATTTGTATCAACCCTCATTTGTTTGTTTCTCGGGAGCCCTTGGTTTGTTGAAGGTTGTACCTCTTGAAGAACCATTTCCTCTCAGTTGGAATCTCTTATGAACATAGCTATTTCATCATCCTCCAGATCTGAACCTTCAGCAATTCTGAGAGCCAGACTTCTTTCCTTCTTAGGTACATCCATTTTCATGATTTGCCTTCTCAGTTTATAGTCATTGAGGTTTCCAATTAGTTCACCCAGCTTGAGGGTAGCAATATTCTTTGATTCCTAAATAGCAGTGATTTTGCTTTCCCATGAGACTGGCAGAACCCTTCCAACAAATTAATTCACTATATCTTCGCCAACTTCTACTTTTGAGAAGATGATATACAAGAATGGAATGTAGAGACTCAAATATTTGAAACAAGGTTTCCATCAAGGGGAGTAAAATACGCGATACACTATGTTTTCCATACTAAGGTTTTCTTCCAAGGGATTTTCCTTATAAGGTTTTTAATGAATCACCTAGAAATGCGTATTACTAAACATGTGTACTCTTTTTTCTTCACTAGAATTTTTTTCACACGGGGTTTTCCTAGTAAGGTTTTAACGAGGCGGGTTATGCTTTTAATGAACATCCAAGGGGAGTGTTTTAAATATATATTATATTATGGATGTTTCATTTAATACTCCGTTATGGATAAATATTATCTCCGGTAGAAGATTATCTATATTTGGTACAGTAGTAACTTACAAGTAGCTGACAAGCAGCTTACATAGCAGCTTATAGTAGCAGCTTGCAGTAGTAGCTTACACTACATCTTGTAATAGTAGCTTACAAGTAGCTAAGAAGCAGCTTATACAGCAGCTTGCAATAGCAGCTTGCAGTAGCGGCTTACAAGTAGCTGACAAGCAGCTTACACGGCAGCTTGCAGTAGCATCTTACACAACAGCATATACAGCGGCTTGCGGTAGCAGCTTACACAACAGCTTTATTTCTTCTATAAATAGAGGAGATTTTAGTTCATTAAGTACATCAGTTTGAAATTTGAATAGTATATCAGTTTCTCTCTATTCTTGTCTTTAGTTTATTTACTTTACAGTTGTTATTTCATAATAGATACAATATTATAGGGCTAGGTGCAGAAAACTTTTTAGGACTAGGCAGAGTTGACAATTAGTGGGTTGGCTATTCGTGTTTTTACCTTTTTTATGAAACTCTCGAAGGAAGATAAGATGAATAATAATAACAGCAATATTATTTAATAGGGTAACACTATTGAGATCTTGAAATAGTAATGTTGTAGTGTATATGGAACAGACATAACTTTTATCTTGTGCCGGTAGAGAGGCTAAGCAGGACGGACAAATATGTTGGAAAATCTAAGACAAAACCACTTCCACTACACTATTTGTCACTAGCTTAATTGTCTAATTGAAAGATTATCCATGTCATTTCCCTAGAAATTTTCCTCTATCAACTCATAAATCAAAAGCAACCGAACTTTCTTGGCTCTTCACCGGTATCCAGGATGAAAAGCTCTTCTGTCGATGGTATTATTTTAAAATAACGTAAATATAATTAAACAAGCATGAATACTTTCCTAATTTTCTTCAACCAAGCTAAACGTGGAAGAGGTCGTGGCCCCAGTCGTGGTCATGGTCGTGATCAGGGAAAAAATTTAATCATGGTAATAATAATGCACCAAAAGAAACCTCCTAACCACCAGCAGTGAAAAAGGAAGGAACAAAAGCATGAAGCAAATTTTATTTCTGAAGATAATGTTGACTTCAAAGCATTTAAATGTAGTTGATTACTTCGCACTCCCGAAAGGAGAAACAAGTCATGTGATCGCTGATGCATCTATACAAATTAAAATTTCTTTTGTTTGTATGAATTAGTATAGTTAAGTAAAAGTATGCTTTGATAATAATATTTACTATAATATTTATTTTAAAGAATATGGATAATCCTCAAATAATGTTTGGATCCACGACCAATCATGAAGATATTAGTGTAATGGATAGTGGAACAACTCATGCCATATTCAAGAATCAGAAATACTTTTCTTATTTGAATAAGGAAAAATCAAATGTTTCAATGATTTCTGGTAATATAAGGTTCATTGAAGGCTTTGGAAGAACCATTGTATTCCTCAATAAGGTAACAAAACTTATTATAGACAATGCATTATTCTCCTCCGGGTCTCGAAGAAACTTGTTAAAACCACCAAAATTGGTATCATGTTGAGACAGTAGATGAAATGAACATGGAATATCTTTGTATTGCAAAGAATATTTCTGCCAGAAATGCATTGTAGAAAATTTACCAACTTTATCTTCTGGCTTATACTATTCAAAAATTAGAACAGTTGAAGCACACTCTATGGTAAATCCAAAGTTTACTGATTCAAATGCTTTTTTGCTTTGGCATGGCCGTGTGGGCCATCCTGGATCAATAATGATGAGACGAATTATTGAAAATTCAAGTGGGCATCCACTAAAGAACCTGAAGATTCTTACAAATGATGAATTTTCTTGTGATTCTTACTATCAAGGAAAAATGCTCACTAGACCATCATCAATGAAGGCTGGCATGGAATCCCCTACCTTTTTAGAGCGTGTACATGGGATACATATGGACCTATTCACCCACCAAATAAGTAGTTTAGATATTTTTTGGTCCTAATAGATACATCTTCAAGATGGTCTTATGTGTGCCTACTATCATCTCGCAAGCTGGCGTTTGCAAAACTATTAGCCCAAACAATTTGATTAAGGGCACAATTTTCAGATTATCCTATAAAGGCTATTCGCCTTGATAATGCTGGAGAATTCTCATCTTATGATTTTGATGATTATTGTCTATCAATTGGTATAAAAGTTGAACATCCTGTAGCTTATGTTCATACTCAAAATGGCCGTGGAGAGTCATTTATTAAATGTCTGTAATTGATAGCAAGACCACTACTTATGAAAATGAAATTATCCATTGTTGTTTGGGGCCATGCTATCTTGCATGCAACATCATTTTTTTGTCTCAGACTGACACATTATAATTGTTAGAATAAGTGCTTAACGCTAGAGGGGGGGTGAATAGCGTTTTATAAAAAATTCTGCAGAAATAAAAATTAACTTGAATCAAATTGCGGAATTAAAAGAGTATGGAAGAGATGCACCGATTTTATACTGGTTGGCCACAAGTGTGGCTACGTCCAGTCTCCCGAGAGACTCTCTCAAGGTTCTACTAAACTCGTTAAGCTTCCGGGTGCTTAACAAACCGTTACAACTAAGAACTTGAGTCACACAAGCCTCAACAACTGTTGCTCGAAGATACCGCACTTCAAGACTTCAAACGAAGGAATAAAATGTTCCTTCTTACAACAAGGGATTATAGAATTTCCCTTCAAGTGTATAAACACTCAATACTCACTTATACAATTGCTCTCTCAAAGAGTAGATATGAGTACAAATTAATAAGCTCAAGAATACAACAACTTTTTCAAGAAATTGGCTCTCAAAAGTGATGAATTCAATATGAAATAATTGATGCAAGAGTATGTAAGCTTTTGTAAATTTATGCTCAGTTGTTGTACTTAAAAAAGTGATTTAGAGGTGTATTTATTGGCCTCAAAATGCCCCAGACCGTTGCATAATTGTCAAACAAAATTCCTGATTCTTTGCTCATATAATCGATTAGATGGTCTATATAATCGCTTATTTGACCAACGTTCGAAAAACAGTCTCATGATTTTAGGGAGAATAATCGATTATGTAGACTGTATAATCGATTATACGCAAATCTTTCAAAAGATCATATCCTGATTTTAAGGAGAATAATCGATTGTTTATGAAACATAATCGATTGTACGTTAACGTTCAAAAATCAGTTTAAGATTCTGTGCTAACATAATTGATTATCAGCTGTGTATAATCGATTATTTTTTTAAAGTTTAAAACAATACTTTGGTAACGGTCTGAACATAATCGATTAGTGGAAAAGGATAATTGATTGTTTTGCTTCTTTGAAAATTTCATTTAAACACTGCCTCAATGTAATCGATTGTGGAAAACATATAATCGATTACTTTGCAGTTTGAAAATTTCAGTTTAAGCACTATCTCAATATAATCGATAGTTAAACAAGTATATAATCGATTGTTCTGTTGTTTTTGAAAATTCCAGTTTTGGCGGTCTTAATATAATCGATTTTGTAGCATATATAATCGATTATATATGTCCAGATTTAAAAGACATGTTTAAAAATCATTTTGGCTAATATGCAAATCATTTTGTTTTAATTCAAAGATGCATGTTTTGATGAAAATGATTTTACGAGAGAAGCCAATAGTTGAATCTGTTGTTGAATCAAGATCACACTATAAAACGACCCAAGTATAACTTTGTTGCTTCACTTGATCTTGTTCTTGTTTCTCTTGTGCTTGACTGTTATTTTAACGTTCCATGCTCATTGGTTTGTCATTTATCAAAACCTACATAGATCAACACACGTTTAGTTTGAGAACGTGTTTCAACAAATTTCCCCCTTTTTGATAATGGCAAACCAATATCGGGATATGCATATTAATGACAGTCATATTAATGACAGTTCAAGACAAGTATTCCCCCTCAATTTATGAGTTCCCCCTGCAAATGTTTATTAGTGTGCATAGCCCTTTTTCTTCCCCCTTTTGACATTAACAAAAAGCATTAAAAATTTTATTAGAAAATAGTGGAATACATAATAAGACTTAAAAAAATAGAAAATTAATCAACTACAAGCAAGAAAAGATTATTCATTGTCATCCTCATCATGCGGCACTGCTTCATGAAGGACAAGTCCAACATAAGGATAGTGAACATGATGTATCCATGAAGCTCATAAGTCAATCGAGTGACGTTTTGATCAATACGATTGACGGAGGTGGACAATGAAGCAAGTTGGTCTAAAATGGTTTGAAGAGTTGGAGCTTGAGGGCGACGCGTTTGAGAAGTTGGAGGAGGAGGAGGAGTCACGTGTTCGCCGACATTGGGAAAGGAAGATTCGGAAATTTCCCAATGTTTGGTGCCCTTTTTGAGAGGACCAACAGTGGTGTTGAAACCGGAGGCTTCAAGAATATTCATTACAAGAAAGGCATAAGGAAGTGGATTATCGTCCCCAATGGCATCAAGCATGTGGATCTTGACGAACTTGCACCAATTGATGCGAGCCCCGGTGATAATGGCATGCATAAGTTTTGCGTCCTCATGGGAGATTGTGGTGTGATTGAATTTGCGAGGTTTGAGAACTCGAGTGATAAAATAGAAGATTAGTCGATATTCCGGGAGCATGCCCCTAATGGTTGGGCGACAGTTGTCAAGAGTAAAATCAAATGCTCCAAGCCCTATTTGGTTTAAGAGAAGTTGTTCATCAAATAATGCTCCGGCTTCTCTAGTGTAAAGTGAAATGTCTTCCCCATTTCGAGGAAGTTGAGTGATCATTTGTAAGGTTTCTGCGGTTAAAAGAATTGGAACTCCATTAATGTTTGAAACAAGATCACCATCTGCGTTCTCCTGAAGATTTGAATAGAAGGCGCGAATCAAGGGAGGATGAATGTGAGGATATTTAAGATATAAAAATCAAGGAGTTGGCTTTTCCTAAGTATGTTTGCAGTTGCCGCGGAGGCGCTAGATTCAAGATATTGATTAGTCGAAAAGCGAGGAGGAAGGATTTCTCGATTTTCAAATTTTTCCGTGAATCGAGTTAGTTCGGGTGCAGTGTCGAACCGCAAATAAGAGCCGTCTTTGTAAGGAAAAATGGGAGGAGAAGTGGCGGAAGAGGAAGCATCGTTTTTGCCGGAACGAGAGCGTTTGGTGTGCCTACTCGTCATTTTGATGAAAGATTGAGAGCTGTTGAAGAAGTTTTGGAGAGATTTTCAAGAAATTTTTTTTTGAAGCTTAGATTGATGTTGAGGTGAATATACTGAAGGTGGAAGACCCTATTTATAGAATGGAGGAAAGAAAAGCATTGAATGGGAAAAGGCTGCAATTTTGGAGATTTCAAACAGTCAAAAACGGAAAACATTTGAACACTGACCGTTTTATAATC
This sequence comes from Nicotiana benthamiana, assembly GCA_034376525.1. NCBI lineage: Eukaryota > Viridiplantae > Streptophyta > Magnoliopsida > Solanales > Solanaceae > Nicotiana > Nicotiana benthamiana. The sequence goes on along the minus strand of CM067336.1, from coordinate 32,213,493 downwards.
GATTATGGAGTCCAAATAATCGATTATTAAGGACTTTTGAATTGTACTCAGAAGAAAAAAAATCGATTATGTGAGTGTTGCAGGAGCCAAACGGTAACAAAATTCGAATACTGACCGTTTGAGAATCGATTATTAAACCTGAATAATCGATTATGGACAATATTTGAATTAGTCAGAAGACAGATAATCGATTATGCGATTCGGGTAATCGATTATATGAAGGCAGTAAGTATTGTATGGTTAAGTGATTCTGAGATAATCGATTATGGGACTTTGAATAATCGATTATACTAAGGCAGTGAGTTATAATGTCCCGAGTGATTGTTGGATAATCGATTATGGAATTTTGGATAATCGATTATATGAAGGCAGTGTTATACGGACAACAGAGACGGTAAGAGATAATCGATTCTGCCAATGTAAATAATCGATTATTGTCAAAAACATGTAAAACAATCTTAACAAAATCGATTAGCGATACAGATAATCGATTACTATATATGATTGCAAAAATCCTGCACAACTCAGATGTTAGAAATAATCGATTATGCGTAGTAAATAATCGATTATATGACACCAGTGTTAAAAAATTCCCCCTGTCTTTGGGGCGATACCTGCAAAAGAAAATTAGGCGCCTCCGACGCTCAAGTCAGTAATTATTCAAAAAATAAATGCAACCTAAGTGTATGCAATAGATCAACGTAGAGTCAAGAATTCCGAGTTCACTTCGAATACGGAAGAACGACTCTATATCTAAAGGTTTGGTGAAGATGTCGGCTAATTGAAGTTTAGTTTCAACGAACTCAATTTCGACATCACCTTTGAGAACGTGATCTCTTATAAAATGGTGCCTAATGTCTATGTGTTTCGTTCTTGAGTGAAGAATAGGATTCTTCGTCAAGCTTATGGCGCTAGTATTGTCACATCGAAGAGGTACGTGGTCAATACTAAGACCATAATCCGAGAGTTGTTGCTTCATCCAAAGGATTTGTGCACAACAACTCCCCGCGGCTATATATTCAGCCTCTGTTGTGGATAATGCAACACTTGCTTGTTTCTTGCTAAACCAAGAAACTAATGAGCTACCGAGCAAATGGCAAGTGCCACTAGTGCTCTTGCGGTCCAATCTGCATCCAGCAAAATCAGAATCGGAATAGCCAACAAGTTGGCATGAAGAACCTTTGGGATACCAAAGTCCCACATTTATCGTTCCAACAAGGTACTTCATTATCCGTTTTACCGCAGTTAGGTGAGACTCCTTCGGACATGATTAATATCGAGCGCATAAACAAACGCTAAACATGATGTCCGGTCTACTAGCAGTTAAATAAAGAAGAGAGCCGATCATACCTCGGTACTTTTTGGTATCGACTTCCTTACCTTTTTCATCCTTGTCAAGATGGTCGGATGTGCTCATTGGAGTGCCCATTGCTTTAGCATTGCTCATTTCAAATCGATTTAGCAATTCTTTGCAATACTTAGATTGACAAATGAAAGTGCCTTCTTTCATTTGTTTCACTTGCAACCCCAAAAAGAAAGTAAGCTCACCCATCATTGACATCTCAAATTCACTAGTCATTAAATTTGAGAATTCCTTGCATAGAGACTCGTTAGTGGAACCAAAAATAATGTCATCAACATAAATTTGTACTAAAAGAATGTCATTGTCTTTACTCTTGATAAAAAGTGTAGTATCGACTTTCCCCCTATTAAATTCATTTTCTAATAGGAATTTGCTCAAGCGTTCATACCAAGCTCGTGGAGCTTGTTTCAGACCATAGAGTGCTTTCTTGAGCTTAAAGACATAATCCGGAGATTTAGAGTCTTCGAACCCCGGGGGTTGTTCAACATACACTTCCTCTTGAATAAATCCGTTGAGGAAGGCATTCTTGACATCCATTTGATACAATTTAAAATTCATTGAGGAAGAAAATGCAAGTAATAAACGTATAGCTTCTAAACGTGCTACGGGTGCATATGTTTCTTCATAATCAATGCCTTCTTCTTGATTATAACCCTTTCAACTAACCTAGCTTTGTTTCTAGTGATAACATTTTCGTCTAATTTATTCCGAAAAACCCATTTCGTACCAATTATGGTATGATTATCGGGTCTTGGCACCAATTCCCAAACGTCATTACGTTTAAATTGGTTAAGCTCCTCTTGCATTGCCAAGGTCCAATGCTCATCCCCAATTGCTTCGGAGATGGTAGTAGGTTCAATTTGGGAAACAAATGCCATATGACTTATGGTGTCTTTGAGAAGGTTTCGAGTACTTACCCCTTTCTCGATGTCGCCAATTACCTTGTCGAGAGGATGGTCTTTAGACGTCCTCCAAGCCTTAGGCATCATCAATTCTTGTGATTGTGTCTCCTCTTGCGGTTGTTCCATGGGTTCATCTTGAATCTCCTTTGAATTTTCCGTTTGCTCCTTGTCTTGAATATTCATCTTGTTTAAAGATTCTGCAAGATCATCACAAAATTCCTTTCTCGCCAAGCAAGCATCACTTTCACAAAATACAATATGAGGGGTCTCCTCGACAGTTTCAGTACGATTATTAAATACTCTATACGCTTTACTACAAGATGAGTAACCAAGAAAAATACCTTCATCAGATTTTGCATCAAACTTTCCCAAATTATCTTTTCCATTATTATGGATAAAACATTTACAACCAAAAACTCTAAGATGGGAGATATTAGGCTTTCTTCCCTTATAGAGTTCATATGGGGTTTTCATGAGTATCGGTCGAATGACTGCTCTGTTTAAAACATAGCATGCGGTACTCACGGCATCCGCCCAAAATTTCTTGGAAACCTTTGACTCATCGAGCATGGTTCTAGCCATCTCTTTGAGGCAACGATTTTTCCGTTCCACCACTCCATTTTGTTGTGGTGTACGTGGAACCGAAAAGGTATGTTCAATACCGAGTTCGTCACAAAAATCCGCGAAGAGATTATGATCGAACTCTCCCCCATGATCACTTCTTATGGAAGTGATGGTTGTACTCTTTTCATTTTGCACACGTTTAAGAAAACTTTTGAAAGCATGAAATGCATCACTTTTATGAGCTAGAAACAATGTCCATGTGAATTGAGAGTAGTCATCAACAATTACAAAAGCATATAAATTTCCGCCAAGACTTTTAACTCGAGATGGTCCAAAAAGATCCATGTGAAGAAGTTGTAAAGGTCTATTGGTTGAAACAATATTCTTTGATTTAAAAGAAGCTTTTGTTTGTTTTCCTTTTTGGCATGAGTCACAAATAGAATCATTTTCAAAAGTAATATTTGGAAGACCAATTACTAGATCTTGTGAGACTAGTTTGTTTAAAAGATTCATGTTTATATGAGCTACTCTACGATGCCATAGCCACATGTCATCTACTTTACTCAATAAGCAATTTACAAAACTTGATGAAGAATTTTCTAGATCAACCATATAGATATTATCTATTCTAATGCCACGAAGAATAATTTTGAAATCACGACGACGAATAACCAAGCATTCTTCGAAATCAAATAAAACAAGATTTCCCTTGTCACATAATTGACTTATGCTCAAGAGATTATACTTTAAACCTTTAACTAACAAGATATTTTTAATAGCGGAGGTTTCTTCCTTACCGACCGAGCCAATGCCGATAATTTTTCCTCTGTTATTGTCACCAAAAATAACACTTCCTCCTTCCTTGGGTTCTAGTTGAAGGAATTTAGATGCATCCCCGGTCATGTGTTTGGAGCATCCACTATCAAGGTACCAAGGTACACTTGATCCCTTCAAACATACCTACAAAACAAATCAATGAGATTTTGGTACCCAAGCCATTTTGGGTCCTTGTACGTTAGGTGCAACGTGGTAGTGTGATTGACTCGTGTTGATGTGCCGATGTCGAGTAAAACACACGGGAGCTATATGCCCTATTTTGTTGCAGTAGTGACAAATGACATTTGGATTATGCATTCTTCTAGGATGATAGTAATTAGATGGTCTAAATCCGTTCATCCTATTTTTATAAAAATAATTTTGATGCACTTTTCGAGGATTTTGTCTAGGTGGTCTAAACATGCTAACATTTCTTCGAACATTTGTTCTAGGATGATTAACATTTCTAGGGTTACTATTTCTAGGTGGATTTATTTTAATTTCCCTAGGTTAAGTCTTAGGTGATTTAGGAATGGACTCAACCTTTTCTGTAGGCTCATTTTTAAATCCTATACCGTGCTTAGTGGATTTCAAATTATCAAGAACATTATTCAAATTTTTGTGCGAGGAATTAAACTTGTGTAAACTTTTGAGACTATCTACTTCTTCTTTCAAAGATTTGCAAGAAGAACAACCTTTGTTTGAGCCTTCGGGTTTGTCCATGCTTCTTTTGCCATAAAACCGGTTTTCTTCTTTCAACTTTTCATTATCGAAATTTAATTTTTCAACTTCCTTTACCTTTAAAGAAATTTGTTTTCTTAAATCAGTTATTGTTTTTGAAGCACAAATAAACTCATCATAAAGTTCATCAAAGGCGTCTTGCAATTCTTCAAAAGTGAATTTATTTTTGGAAGTGGTACATACCTCGTTTTATTTTTCTTCGTTTGCCATGAGACATAAGTTTGCGGTCTCCTCTTCTTCTCCGTCGCTAGATTCGTCGCCGGAGTCGCCTCCCCAAGAGATATAGGCTCTTTGCTTTTTACCTACCTTCTTCTCCACTTTGGCGTTTGGGCATTTTGGTTTAATATGTCCGAGTTCTCCGCATCCATAGCATTTTAACTCACCTCCTTGTTTCTTACCTTTTCGTTCATACTCCTTTCGCATGAACTTGTGGAATCTTTTGATGACGAGGCCGAGCTTGGTGTCATCGTTGCTTGAGTCCTCATCAATTTGAGGTTGAGCCGTTTTTGCTTTTAAGGCAATTTTCCTTTGCCTTTGATCATCTACAGGAGGGTTAAGAATAGTAGACTCATATGTTTTAAGGTTACCTCTTAGCCCGTCGATTGTGACATTTGTTACCCCGATTGATTCCTGGATAGCATCAGCCTTTGAACGCCATTCCGGATTAAGGCTTCGGAGAATTTTACGGACATGTTCCCGATTCGTAAATGTCTTCTTAAGGGCGTGAAGATCATTGACGATTTTTGAAAATCGTTCAAACATGTCGTCTATTTTCTCACCTTCCTTCATGTGAAACAATTCATACTCGTGAGTTAAGAAATCAATTTTTGCTTCACGTACCTGGTCTGTGCCTTCGTATGTGATTTTGAGCTTATCCCACATTTGTTTTGCGGTTGTGCAGCATGATATTTTCCGATAGTCATCGGGATTTACTGCGCAGTACAACATATTAATTTCCTTTGCGTTGTTCTCTACCTTTCTTATATCATCCGCATCATACTCCTCTTCTAATTTTGGGATGAGTTTATCACCATCCTTTTTAGTTGGTAGTTGCTCTCCATTTTTAATAATTTTCCAGATATGAAAATTATTTGACTGGATGAATATCCTCATTCTCTCTTTCCAATAGGTGTAGTTGGTTCCATCAAATAGTGGTGGCCTTGTGGTGCATGAACCTTCACCTATTCCTGCATAAGCACTACGAGTAGAAGCCATGGAAAGTTTCTCTCAAACGGTTAAGTCTTACAGAGAGTTAGGCTCTGATACCAATTGTTAGAATAAGTGCTTAACGCTAGAGGGGGGGTGAATAGCGTTTTATATATTCTGCAGAAAAAAAAATTAACTTGAATCAAATTGCGGAATTAAAAGAGTATGGAAGAGATGCACCGATTTTATACTGGTTGGCCACAAGTGTGGTTACGTCCAATCTCCCGAGAGACTCTCTCGAGGTTCTACTAAACTCGTTAAGCTTCCGGGTGTTTAACAAACCGTTACAACTGAGAACTTGAGTCACACAAGCCTCAACAACCGTTGCTCGAAGATACCGCACTTCAAGACTTCAAACGAAGAAATAAAATGTTCCTTCTTACAACAAGGGATTATAGAATTTCCCTTCAAGTGTATAAACACTCAATACTCACTTATACAATTGCTCTCTCAAAGAGTAGATATGAGTACAAATTAATAAGCTCAAGAATACAACAACTTCTTCAAGAAATTGGCTCTCAAAAGTGATGAATTCAATATGAAATAATTGATGCAAGAGTATGTAAGCTTTTGTAAGTTTATGCTCAGTTGTTTTACTTAAAAAAGTGATTTAGAGGTGTATTTATAGGCCATAAAATGCCCCAGACCGTTGCATAATTGTCAAACAAAATTCCTGATTCTATGCTCATATAATCGATTAGATGGTCTATATAATCGATTATTTGACCAACGTTCAAAAAACAGTCTCGTGATTTTAGGGAGAATAATCGATTATGTAGACTGTATAATCGACTATATGCAAATCTTTCAAAAGATCATATCCTGATTTTAAGGAGAATAATTGATTGTTTATGAAACATAATCGATTGTACGTTAACGTTCAAAAATCAGTTTAAGATTCTGTGCTAACATAATCGATTATCAGCTGTGTATAATCGATTATTTTTTTAAAGATTAAAACAATACTTTGGCAACGGTCTGAACATAATCGATTAGTTGAAAAGGATAATCGATTGTTTTGCTTCTTTGAAAATTTCATTTATACACTGTCTCAATGTAATCGATTGTGGAAAACATATAATCGATTACTTTGCAGTTTGAAAATTTCAGTTTAAGCACTGTCTCAATATAATCGATTGTTAAACACGTATATAATCAATTGTTCTGTTGTTTTTGAAAATTCCAGTTTTGGCGGTCTTAATATAATCTATTTTGTAGCATATATAATCGATTATATATGTCCAGATTTAAAAGACATATTTAAAAATCATTTTGGCTAAAATGCAAATCATTTTGTTTTAATTCAAAGATGCATGTTTTGATGAAAATGATTTTACGAGAGAAGCCAATAGTTGAATCTGTTGTTGAATCAAGATCACACTATAAAACGACCCAAGTATAACTTCGTTGCTTCACTTGATCTTGTTCTTGTTTCTCTTGTGCTTGAGTGTTAACATTCCATGCTCGTTGGTTTGTCATTTATCAAAACCTGCACAGATCAACACACGTTTAGTTTGAGAACGTGTTTCAACAATAATAAATATTCGTCACAATTAGTTTTTGATCATAAACCAAATATTGCCCATCTACAAATTTGTGGATGTGTTGTATATGTGCCAGTAGCACCACCACAGTGAAGTAAGATGGGCTCACAGAGAAGGCTAGGAATATATATTGAGTTTGAATAACCCTCTATTATTCACTACCTTGAACCATTGATGGGAGATTTGTTTACTATTCGATTTGCAGATTGTCGATTTGATGAAACAAATTTCCTACAATTAGGGGAATAGAAAAATAAAATCAAAAGAGAAACTGTGTGGAAAGTTTCATCATTATCTCATTTGGATCAATATCTCCTCAACCAACCAAGAACTTTACATTGATCACATTCAGAAAAAAAATCACTATACATTCCATGCTTCTTACACTCGCAGAAAATACGCATCTCTAACCGCAGTAAAAATCATCAAGAATTCTCCATCTCCCTTTTGCACAAAACCAAACCTGACATGACTGAATCCTTTTAACTCAACCATGCTATGAAGGCCACTAATACCTAAAGCACTGCCATGAAACACCTGTAGAAACTCATTACCTCGTAAGCACCCAAAGAACTAATCATATCCTTACTATACTGATTCAACCTATTACCAAGCTACCCCATCTATCCGAGTTCCTCTCATTTCACCTTCAACTTAATACTCCTTCTTGCTATAGCATCAATTCCTCAACCCAGACTCACCACGCAAGACCCAAGCATAATACCACACAGTCCAAGGCTCACAAGCCGCTGGATAATTTCTTAGATATTCCCGCAAGCACCATGTTCGAAATACTTACCCTAAAGAGACATTCTACGGATTCTGAACCATAACCTTACCTTCCTGATATTGATATATAGAAGCCCATAATTGATATAGAAAAACCACAAATCTTGATACCCTCCAAATGCAAACCTCAGTTTCTAGCCAAAAATATAACCTGAAAATCCCTAATTATTACATGTAAAATCTTCAGCACATTAGAACCATTCTCAAAAGTCATCCACTCTACTCGAATCGCAATTAACCCAATCAATAGAATCGAACAACTAGTGCCTCATTGGAACTTCTGAATTGCAACATATAACCTTGCATTAGTCAAAAATTTCCTTTACTCGAACCATCCTTGGGCTCAATCTCCGTAAACCAGAACTGTTTCACCAGAACACCTCAAACCGGACCAACATAGCACATAACTGTGCAATCAGCTATCAATAGCAAGCTCCCCCAATTGGCTCAAAGCCATAGATAAAAAATATACAATAACTCATAATGCATATACTTTATTACTATCATAATACCATAGTGAGATTAACTCAATCCTTTATAATAACACAGACCATCTGGTACTTCATATCTTCTACAAATCTCGCATTTACCCTTGTAACAGCTAAATCCACTCTCTTGAGCGACCCAAAATTTAAATTTCAACACGTATATTTCACTTGTAAATGAGATCTTCTAACGGACAACATAAGGATCACATAACTTCAGAAAACTTCGCCGGATATAACCCACCTACTTCGCCTCAAACTAACATTTCTGTACACCTTCCTCCATCATACATATTACACAGTCACTGAATCTTTCTGAGTCTGAAATTATACCGCAACATGAAATTTAGTTCACTCCCAACTAGGAGACATGAAAAGATTCTTCACGCACCCATAACTCAGGGCTACATATCCAATCATAATGGAAATCATACACCTAATAGTTCATCTATCCTCCAGTAGACTCTTCTTGTCGCTTCCAAATTATATGATCAGATCTCGTAGTCATAGTATACTCATCGCATAGCCATCCAGCCATCACTTATACTAATTGGGGCACTATTGAATATATAATTTCAAAAACGCAGCTCACATAATCAGAATTTTGGTACTCAAGCTATAGGTAAAAATCCGGCCTCAAGTCTTCCAGACTGGCCCAACATCAACACACAGAGATCACATCTTGCCCCTCGATCAGAGAATCACTAGACATCGATGTACATCTAATACTAAGCGCTCATACACGCATACAAACGTGTGGAAGGAATCCAAAGAGAAATTTCAAGAAGAATCAAGGACGCACGATAAGAATTCAAAGGGTCTGAATTTTTACCTAAAGGTTTTGCAGCCTCTCAAGGATAAATACAGACGTCTTCGTACCGATCTGTGAGACTCTACTAAACCTGCTCATGACTCATGAGACCTATGTAAACTAGGGCTCTAATACCGACTTGTCACGACACTAAACCCAACCCGGTCATAATGGTCCCTCTTGTGAAGATAAGGCCGGTCGACTCACTTCCAATTCACTTTAAGTAATTAAAATAATAACTACTAAGTCTTTAATCAAAAATAAAATTCCAAAATAAGCATTTAATAGTATTATTTGCGAAAATAAAAGCCAACACAGCCGATACCGGGGTGTCACTAGTCATGAGCATCTACTAAGGTCCGAATACAACTAAAGTAAAAATATACTAAATACAGTCTAATGAAATCGAGAGGGAAAAAATAGTGTTGCAAACGTCGGGCAGCTAACTTGCTAAACTTTGATGAGTTTGACTTTAAGAAACCAATACCCGTTACCGGGTTTAGAAATACCTAAATATGCACACAAGGTGCATGGAGTAAAATGAGTTTTTCCAACTCAGTGAATAATAAAAATAAATAAATATTGAGTAATATAAAATCACATAAGGCACAACTTTAAGCTAAGAGAGGCATAGCACAATCAGTAAATATAATTAAGCAGTGAAATCTCATAAACATCCTTTAAATAGTTAAACGATATATAGGGAAAACAACAAAAAAAATAAACACACAATAACTGCCCCTCGGGCACAGTAACAACAGAATCTGCCCCTCGGGCAATGTCATAGAACAATACCATCCCCTCGGGCTATATCCCATATCACAATGGGTACCCGCACTCGCTGGGGGTGTACAAACTCCGGGAGGGACCCTTACGGCCCAAGCGTATAATCAAGCCATCTTGTGACATCATAAATAGGTTCTTGGCCTCATATAAATCTCAACTCAACTCGTGGAATACAAATCTCAGGCCCTCGGACTCACTAGTGGAATCAATGTATCACTGTTGCGGTGTGCAGACCGATCCAAATGTATTTTCACAACACAGGCTCTAGGCCTTACTCAGTCAGAATCTCATAATCCCCTCGGGCTATAGTAAAATATGAAGCTCAGCTCAAATACCTTTGAAAATATTATTTAATATGTATAAAACAAAATAATACAGCCGAGTCTTTAAAAACAGTAAAATATAGTATGACTGAGAACCAGTATGAAATTAATCAGTGAGGAAGATATCACTAAAAATCCCCTAAGGGTTCATTTAGCTGGCATGAAGCCCACATAGAGAATTTAGCCCAAAATAATAATATCAAATAATTAACTATCAAATACACAGTAAAGTAATCATTCGGGATGGACTATGTCACAATCTATAGCAGAGCTCTACCTCACGCTTATTAGCGTGTAAGACACCTCAACATAACCATACGCTATGAAATTCCAGCATATCCTCAGGACAGTATTTTAATCATTACTCACCTTGAACTAGCCTGAAAAGCTACTCTGCAAGACTCTTGCCTCTCGAAATGACTTCCGAGTGCTCCAAATCTACCAAGTTCAAATTTTTATCATTAAATTATGCTAAAGAATGAATTCCAATTGAAAATATCGATTTTAAGTACAAAATCCGAAATCGGTCAAAACCCGACCCCAGGATATGCATCCTAGAACTGGACAAACTTTATACCAAAATATTCTTCATCTTTTCACGAGTCCGTACATATAAAGAACTCAAAAATCGGAGTTCGTTTGACCCTTCAAATCATCCTTAGAAGGTCTCATAATCTCAAGCCCTAACTCCACCTTTTTCTACTGATTTTCATGAATTTACACTAATATTTTCATTCCATAATCACAAATTTTCACGTTTTTGGATCCAAAATCCTTACCTCAATGAAGAACAATGATTTTCTCTCGTCAAAATCGCCTCCAAGCTCTTTTCCCGTTCAAAAATGGTGTAAAAAGGGGTTCAAAGTTACAGAATAGGTCTTTAAAATATTCTGCCCAAGTATATACTCTTTGCGATCACAGAAAATGCTTTGCAATCGTGAAGCACAACTTTTCTCAGCCCAAAATTTGCCCTTTTCGATCACGGACAATGCTTCGCAATCGCGAACAAGTTCCCAGCTCTTCCGGATAGCCTCCAATATAACAGTCATAACCTTTTGCATATAATTTCAAATGACAAATGGTTTGCTGTTCTGAAAACTAGACACCAAGGCCTATAATTTTGTGTGTTGCTCATTACTTAACTATTTATATATTGTGAGATATAAGCTTCCAAAGTCAGCCCTGTGCATTAGAGATTTCTAAACACTTCTCGGATATCATATAGTATAGCCACCATAACTTTTTGTACACAACCTAAAATTCTATTTGATTTATATTTCTGAAAACTAGACACAAAGGTCTACAACTTTTATTTTTGGATCATCTCCAAATTCTTTATACATTATGAGATATATGCTTCCAAATTTGGATAAGTACAGCAGAATATTTACTCTATGCCATCGTGAAGGTTCATCCGCGATCGCGAAGAACTGACATTGAAATCTTACTCCCTGTCTCCCTATCCATCTGAAGTGAATAGGCTGGATAAGTCCCTCAATGAACCTCCTCACCCTCTCACTCTTTCGGTGGGAAGTATGACAAGAGCATAACGAGCCAAGTCAATGAATCTCGTCTTGTACTGAGTAACAGTCATAAAACTATGCTAGAGACGCTCAAACTGCCTTCGATAGGCCTGTCTCTGAGTGATAGGGAGAAACATTTATAGCAGTAGCTGAGTAAATTGCTCCCAAGTCAAAGCTAGTGATCCGGCTGGTCTCGCCAAACAATAGTCTCTCCACCAAGTCTTGGTGGATCCAGATAATCGAAAATTAGCAAAATTGACCCCTCTCCACTATCCACATATTCCTGAGAACCTTATGACATTTGTCTAGATAATCCTGGGGATCCTTAGAAGATGCACCGCTGAAAGTAGTATTGAAGAGCTTGGTGAACCTGTCGAATCTCCACAAAGCATCGACAGACATAGCTGCTCCATCACTAGTCTGAGCCATCACACTCGGCAGGACTACTCCAACTAGTTGAGCTACTGGAGTCTAAAGTTTGGGAGCCATCTGCTCCAGAGTGCGAGTAGCAGGAGTCTAGGCTCCTCCTCCAGCCTGGGAGAAGGATGGTTCTACGAGAAGCAAACATGCCTGAGTGACACTCTCCATAAGGCCCACTAGATGAACTAGAGCATCCTGGAGTATCAGGGTAGCAATAAACCCATCTAGGACTTGAGCTGGGCCCACCAAAACTATCTGGGCTGGAACCTCATCATCAAAGCCAAACTGAGGTTCCACCGCTGGTACTGCTGCTCTGGGCTGAGCTCCACCCCTACCTCAGCCTCTAGCACGGCCTCGGGCTCGGCCTCTACCCTTCGTGGGAGCTGTTGCTGGGGGCTCGGGCTGTTGATCGGTAGATAAGGAAGCGCGTGTTCTCACCATCTGCAAAGGAACATAGTAGAAATTCAATTAGTATGGAGAAACCAAACTGTACGACAAGAAAGAATAAATGTGAAGTTTTTCCTAACTCGGTAGCCTCTGGGATAAATATAGACGTCTCTGTACCAATCCCTCAGACTCTACTAAGATTGTCCGTGAATTGTGAGACCTATGTAACCTAGGGCTCTGATACCAACTTGTAACGACCTAGATTTCCTACTCTTGCGGGTCGTGATGGTGCCTACTCATAGTAGCTAGGCAAGTTGAGAAATAAAGAGTCACTAACTATTTCATTTTAGCCCTTTTTAAAAATTTGAGTAAGCAACCAACATTGCAATAGTAACGATGAATAAATTAAGCGGAAGACTTAGCATGATAAAATAACCAAAACCAGTATGACAATGTCAACATACGTCTCTACCTGGAAACCAGTGTTACCATATCACGTACAGTCTATGATTACTACAACAAATGTCTGAAAGAAATACAATCTGTTTTGAAATTGAATGAAATCAAAGTACATATAAGATAAAAGAGAATCTCTGGCATGTGAAGCCACCCCAAATGCTACTGTCCAAAAGTTGCTCCGGGATCTAAAAATAGTGTAGAGTGTAGTATCAGCACAATTGACCCCATGTGCTGGTAAGTGCCTAGCCTAACCCCGACGAAGTAGTGGCGAGGCTAAGAATAAACTCTAGATAAATTTGTGCAGTTATATACTATGCAACGGAAAATAAAACAGGAATAAACAAATAAAGATGGGAGGGGGGTACATGCTACGGGAAAATATGAAATACAGTAGTAATTTAAGAGAAATATAAATGAACAATTTAAGATCTACATCAGAACAATAATAATACTGTTGCGGTGCACAACCTGATCCCTATCATTTATCACTGTTGCGACGTGCATCCCGATCAAACTGTATCATTGTTGCGGAGTGCAAACCGATCCATTTATATCACTGTTGCAGCGTGCAACCCAATCTATTTATATCATTATTGGAACGTACAACTCGATCCATTTATCATTGTTGTGGCACTGCCTGAATGACGAGGCTTCTTGTTCTTCCTATGACCACCTCCCTATGACAGAACCATCTCCACTCTCCTGGCCACATTGGCCGCCTCTACCACATTGTCACGTCCTTAGTCATTAACTAAGTATACGTGCGGCACTTGACAACTTGCTCACGATCTTGCACAACCTGCTATGCCAAGTCAGCCTTACTACACTCAAGATCGCTAAGGAATGTTAGAACACTAGGAAATTTCCAAATGAAGCTTTTGTATAAGCAAGTTGATTTTTTTGCTTGGTGATTTTACAAATTAATGGACCCTTTATATACTCGTATCGTCGGGGCTAGTGTGTAAATATTAATTTTTACAAAGTCCTTAATATTTACAAGTAAATCCCTTTTCTAGAATATTCTACATAGCTAGAATCTTCTAAGTCCTTTCCTACCAATTCTATACCGTCCTACGGTCTTCCTAGGGAAATCACTATATTACTCTAGAACTTTCCTACAAGTTCTAACCTCTTCAAATGTAAGCTATCTATATGGAAAAAATATACGATAAGTGGCACTATGTGTCATAATAATGTGGCAGGTCATGACACTCTCCCTCACCCGATTATATACTGTCCGCGGCAGAAAGCATCGGTGCGTATATGCACACCTCGCCTTGGAGTCAATGGAGATCTTTGTCTAATACCATGATGCCTTATGAAGCAGTTCGCCGTCCAGGGTCATAAGGTACTGGTCTTCTTGCCCCATTTTTACTTTAATGGCTAGCAATGATGGCCTCTATATTCTGCCCATCGGATGCCTCTCCTCGCTCTTGGCCTGAATCTTCCCATGAGTCGATCAAGTCTTGCAACTTCTCAAGCATCGGGTTTACTCTTGCACTCCCTATTAGTCTACCCTCCATGGTCCCATCCTTGCTAGCAAAGTTTACCCCTGTGCTTGGTGCATCGTCTAAGTCCGATCGCGTGCCATCACTTTGTAAATCGCATTCTTTTCAACTATGTCAACCAAAATTTTCTTACTACCATGCTTCATTTACATGGCTTCAAGATAGGCTCTGGGATCCTCTGCTTTTGGCTTAGATTCCAAGTTCATCCCCCCAATGCAGGCGGTCCCTCCTGTATCACTCTTGTATTCTTGAGCAAAGTCCCTGATCATTGCTACAAGCTTCCCCAACTCTTGACATTCACTTGCCTGATGTGATCCTTTGCAAAAGTAGCACCCTCCCTTAGGCGCGTACTCACTGTCATTTTCTGCCTCTTGCTGTTTCTCTCAGACCCATGTCCGTTAAGGGATGGCCCCTTGTTATTGCTCTTGTATACCTCGGCTATGCCTTTCCCCTTTGTCCTTGTCATGATCTCCCCCACCCCTCTTAGTGCTGCCATTTTTGGAATTGGCATGCTCCATCTTGAAGTCAACGAGCGACTCGGCTGAAGAGAGAACGAGAGGATTTTAGGGCAACAGTCTTAGGCAAATAGGTAGCGTATTAGTGGGTAACATAAAAGGGTTGGGTGAGCGAGGGCCAATGATCTTGAGATATCAATAGTCAAGATAAAAAAAATGATTTGGGTTGGTCGTTTAGCGAGTCGCGACCAGGTTGAGTAAATGGGGTCATTTGGTTTGGGCTAAGGGGACTGAGCTAGAGGTCTTGCACATTTGGGCCATTAAAATGGTCCAAAAAGTATTAAGAGAATGGCTGCTTTGGGGTTCCCTCTAACCTGTAACTCTAAATTGAATAAGAGAAGACAAAGCTACACATTCACTCGTAGCACTCGTAGATAAGAGATTGTGGATCTCTTCTTAGTAAGGACAACCGGATTGGGATGATCAGGTCGTTTGAGGGCAGCAGCACACCAATAGGTGTAAGGCGGTACCCCTATCACAACAAGGCAATTTCAGTCGGTAGACCATTTTTTGTCGGGGGAGGAATCATTTTTGTAGTAAAAAAAGCAATTAAGTGGAAAATAGTCATCGGCATTCTATAAGCAACTTGATCGAGTCGATTCCGGAAGCTCGTAGAATTGGTCTGGCACAATTCCCAAACTTAAGAATCTGGGGGCATGCCCGCAGGCCCCTGACCTGCCTCCGATTACTGAAAGTGAATTCATTTTCTATTATCCTAAGCCGACCTATCATTCATTGGTTAGGGTTAGGGAAAAAAACTAGCTGGAAGTAATCTCTTCTTCTCAGTGAAAGCTAAAGGCCCTGGTATAGTAGGAGTGTGGTGCATGCTCTCCTATAAAGTCAAATTAAAATAAAAAAGTACTAGTGACGGCGACATTCTAGGTTTATGGATTCAGTAAGCTAAACCGGACACCCACCACTTTTCATCGGTTAGAGAGGCCCTCTTTAGTACATTAAGAAAAGATGTTCACATGGGCCAAAAAGACTCATTCATAGGAATTTAGAACACCTACGTGCTGGTAAACGAAAACCACATCGACCGGATCAGAGTAAACAAGAATGTTGAATGAGGCTGCCCTTTGCCTTAAAAGAATTCACATGCGGCCACCAGCATTCCCAAAATTAGGGGAGATCAAGATAAGGCATTAGCGCTTTACTAATAACATATATAGGGCTGACGTTTTTCAGCTTGATCGGAATCGATTCTATGATTGAATAGCAGAAGTGCTACCTAGTAGTAGAAACTCGGAGAGAGAGACAGAGAGGGGACTCTTTCATACCTGCTGGTCTTGAAGAGCCTAGGTTCACTCATGACTTAGTGTGTAAGACCAGCTCTCCTCTTTCAACAATGTTCTAAGAGTGGGATTTTCGCTTTGGCTTATTTTAGGCCAGCTTTTGAAACACCCAAAATTAATTTAAAATAAAATTATTAAAACATCTAATAAATAGTAAAAATATTATTTATGTTGTAAAAATGCTTGAAAATAAAAAATCAATATTATAAAAATATAAGATACTATTTTGACATAAATAATATAATAAATACAATTATTTATAGAATATAGGCCATTATTGTTACTAGTGAGATAAAATAGAAACAATGCAAAGTTAATTAGGTAAAAATGAGGTATAATATTATAAAATACATGTGGTTATAAAATAATAAATTTGTATGATTAAATCACCCTAAAAAGAATTCGAAGGAATAATTGATAAATGTTTGAACACATTAAATACAAGAAATTTAATTTTAAAACGTTTAAAAATTATAAAAAATACTTATATAAGCCCTATAAATTGAGTAATAGTGCAAAATAATATCTTAAAAGTATATAGAATAGTTTAAGAAATATGAGGGCAAAATAGGGTGTCAATATACAGCATACCATTGAGATGCTAACTCTGAGAAATGGGGAAGATTATGAAGGTACATAAATAGATTAGACTGGTGTAATTAGTAATCCATTGCATGAACAAATTGCAGAAAATTAAGTTTACAAAGTCAAAGAAATACTGATGAGTGTCTTGAAGAACCACGTGAAGGGAGGAAAAAATTTCAATTTAAGGTGAAAAGATCATCTGCAACGAGCTTTGTTTGCATATGTAGCAAGTTCAATTAGTATGTAGCTCTGTATAGTTCTTTTGTTGTGTGATACCTCTGTTTTCCGCACCATGTATAATTTATATATAACTTTGTTTAATATAGTTCGTGTATAATTGTGTATAAAGTCCATTACCAATGCATAATGAGTGTATAATCTATATTTATTTGCCTATAATTGGTATAAATGATACTAATATATATGGTAAAATATCTTAAGCATAATCATTTATTCCAGGGTTCTTGCGGGAAGAAGGACAAACCGGGCCCCTAGTGGTCCTTATCTTATCACGCCACACATGGAGACATCTCAAATAGGTAAATTGGTTTGGAAAGACGGGGAAAAACTCGCTATTTGATCGAGATTCGAAATACCCTTCCTCGCCGCCACCTTCCTACTGTACTCTGCATTTGTTTACTCTGCGTTTTCTTTGAAACAAAAAGAGCAAATGTCTGTTTCACCATGATCATCAAAAGAGGTAAAATTTTATCGCATAAAGAAATAGAATGCAAGAAAGCAGAGAGAGAACTAATTAATTTTCAGCTAAAGTAGAGAGAAATAGAACGTAAGAAAGAAACATAAATTGATAGGAGACTTTTGTTTAGATGGATACGTATATTTATAGAATCTTTCTATAATTCCTTAATTTATGTAATTTAAAGTTAAGATCCCTATAATTTTGTGTAGATAATTAAGTGGCTAAAAAAGTAAAGAAAATGGAAACGATGGTTAAAATGGATTACAAAAAGAAAATAAGTTTATTTTGAGTTTATATGTAATATAAGCTGTTTGTTCAGTTAAATGTTCTCCTTTCTTTGCTAAATTCATTATTTGTCCAGCTTAGTATACGTTAGAAGCATAAAATAACTAGCAAAGGCAAAAGTAACAGAGTACTGTTGATTATTGAGCTATAAAAGGGATTTTTTGTATATATTATATATTTCTTTTGAAACTTATTTACCGACATTTATCCTATGAAGACTCCCTTTCGCTATGGCTTCGGTGGGTTCCCTTAACCAAGCCACTGACTATGAGTCGTCGGCTCATTCTTCAACAGGCACGCGGTCAGAACCTAAGCTAGTGATGCTTTCGGCTACTAGACTTTCGCCATCTAAGGTGCAACATTCGGGCTGTTTTGCCTAGTTGCATGACGCTTGTATTGCTCTCCCACAACCCCGTTTTCACGGTTTAGGCAGCTCTCATTTTGCCCGCCGCTACTATGGAAATCACTTTTGCTTTCTTTTCCCCTAGCTACTAAGATCTTTTAGTTCGTTGGGTTCTCTCTTGTATGCCCATGGATTCAGCAACAGTTCGAAAGGTTGCCCTATTCAGGAATCTCCGGATCTATGCTGATTTTCAACTTCCCGAAGCATTTCGTTGATTACTACGCCCTTCCTCCTCTCTGGGTGCCTAGGTATCCACCCTAATACTTTCCTCCTTTAAGCCTCGCCCTCTCGCCACGCTTGCCAAAAACCCACTTTCTATCCTTCGAGCACTCAATGAAAGAAGAGGAATTAAGTCATGCACTCGGAAATCCAATCCTTGCTCCCATAGTCTGTCCTTGGGGTGGTCTCCAGGTTCTGATTCTGCCTCATCATATAGTAAAAGTACATCTGTAAGGACTTTTTCTCAACATCAATTCACATTTGATGACTATTTTACTTGAATATTTTCATTAATTTCTGCTTGTAGACAGATAGAAAGTAGAAAGAGATCCTGAGGTGCTGACCTGCAGCGAGGTAGGCCCGCCTATCCCGATCGAGATGATAAGGACCTGTCCTTCCTTGAATTAAGGCTCGAATAAAGCAGAAATTCAGGGAAAATCTCAATAAAAAGAGTCCCGATTCACTCTTCACCATAATAGTGTCGCTTACAGATTTAGTTAAGTTTTTCTATATACAGAAAGTAATAAAATATTTTAAAAAATATATGTAAATTCGTTTAAAAGCTATAATTTATATGCAACTTGAATATAATTTTAGTTGTACAGAATCTGGTAAAATATTTGTTTACCCGTAAAATGATATAATTAAATTACTACGTAGTTTATAGACAAGTGAATCGATGTGATCCAAAAATAATAGATGAATTATACAAAAATGTAAGATGTCTTAGTCCTGGGTACAAAGCTATTGAAGACAGTAAGAACAATATAAATAAGAAATAAAGTAAAATATTATTGAGCTTTTGATAGAATCTAGTGTATGCTTGTCAGAAAATTCATCCTATTACAATGATGGTAGAGCTCACTATTTATAGTTACACCTAAGTAATAAGGTCCAAGGATGAAGCCCCTTAAATGACAATTATGAGAACCATTGAAGAATATATAACAGTGGATAATAAATACCATATTTTCTGTAATGGACCATGCACTTAATGCAATAGAATATTCTTCATTGAATGATATAGGGTGGAATGCATTTATTTTGTCTTTATGAATATTATTTTCTCAATAGAAAACCAGATCACTACCTACGGCCCTGGCTGTCTTCTATCTTTGACTCTACGTGTCGCTTTGTATTATGTGATTATTAAATGTGAATATATTTTACCATGTATAGATAGTCTTCGTGCTTTTTGGTGGCATAACTTTGTGTTACCAAGAAGTTGGTAGAGATACCTTTCTTGGCGGAAAATTCTCTAACCCCCTCTAGAAATTTTCTGACGGGTTGATTTGATGCACGCCTCTCCCTATTTAATTCCCGCACATGCGTCACTACACGATTAAGCATCACTTTTGCCAGTTACCGAGGTAATTATGGTCACAATTTTAGCCGCCTATTCCTTTACTATACCCATCAAACTTCTTCATTCACACTTCATAATTCTCCAAATTTTCTCAAGCTTTCTTTACTCAACTCTCACTTTTTCTTCAAGTTTTCTTTAACCTACTTCTTCAGAGAAACCCTTTCTTACTTTCTAATAAAAATGGCTTGTTATTCTAGAAACCTAGCTCCTAAAAAAAAGGTAAATATTATGATGATGCTCCTCCTTCAGTAAGCACCATCATCCTAAGAAGTTTTATCACAACAAAAGACTTCGAAGAGAAGTATCCTTCTGCTAACCCTCGTATGTGGGTCGTTGGCGTGTGCCCTTCTTCCATTCGTCATTCCAGCATTCCTGTTGTGAAGGACGACTCTCATTGCCATTCTTGTCGTGTGGTTTGGGGGAATTCTCTTTGAATGTGAAGCTTGATTCCGTTATTGTAGAGTTATACATCTGCTATCAGGTATGTCTGGCACAAGTATGTCCTTATATGTGGAGGACAATTTCTTGTCTTTGGCATCTGTGCTAGGAGACGGGAGAGGAGATAACCCTAGCTCAATTAATGAACCTTTATTCCCCCAAGATCTTTCGCGGGGGAATGATAAATTTCATCAAATGTGGCAATCATGCCCTAGTAGACAACTTGGATGCTGACAATGATCGTGGATAGATGGAATGGTTCGTGTAGTTTCCATCATGTATATTATTCCGTTCACGGCTTCATCCTTTCTGAAATTATGGAACTGTACGTGTAAGTTCATAACTTGTTTCCTCTTCTAACAAAGGATCGTCCCATGATGTTATTGATTCTTCTTCTTTCACTTATTTCAGTGACTCAGTAGGTTCCACCATGGGTCGAAGGCTTGGACCAGTAGGTCCAGATGATTTTGAATGTTACTACACCCGATATGCGTACGTGGAAAGAACTAGCCCTTAAATATAGGTGGAAGGCCAAAAATTATGGTAAGAAAAACTCATCTTGTGTTTACCTTTTGTAAAAACTGATTAACCCTTTTCCTTTTGTTGAATTCAACTCTACCTAAAGGAGTGGTTGTCTTCCCCGGGAGGACGTTTTGGCTAATCCTGTTAATGCGGCGAGGCTACTGCAGGAGTCTTTTACCCGTACAAGTGTCTCCGGGCATGCTGGCCTACTTCTGGTGTAAGTGCTTCTTCCCGGAGCCCCTGGCTGGAGAGTAAGAAACCAAAAAAAAGTCGTTCCTCTGCCTCCAGGGGAAAAAATAAAAAGGAAAATAATGTCGCGACTGAGTTGCCTCTGAAAGTTTTGGTGATGAGCCCGCACCTTAGTCGGTTGTAAGCACCGTGGTGACCGACAATGATGGCAATGCCAACGAGGAGGAGGCTTCTGTACATAGAAGACGATGACCTTCTTAAGCTCAAGAGAGTGATCAATCTACTGAGTCAGTTACACCAACCAAATATGATACCTCGGCCCTTTTGGGGGAGTTTAGTATAGTAGAAAATGCCAACTCTCATTTCCAAGTCCCAGTCGTCGCGACTCGTACTGTAAGACTGAGTACCGGATCTCTGCCGTCTTCGGTTAATGAGCAACCAACAACCAACATTACATTTGTGGCAGCTGCTTATCTATCAACTTCATCTCTATCTTCACCAACTCTTCCTTCACCACCAGCAACAACTACATCATCTCAATCGGTCGCAGCTGCCAGAGAGGAGGATGTCCCTCTTTCCCAGTCCCCATTTTATGGGAATTTGGGGCAAAATTATGATGTCCCCTCCTAAGATCCCTAAAGAAGGAGGAATGTTACCCTCTTGGTCTCTGCTAATGCAATTTGTTATCTCATCCGATGGAGTTTTTTTAACTATCTGAAGCCGTTGGATTCAGAAAAGATAGAAGTAAATACAAACTCTCTCGAGGGAGTGTTTGTTGAACAACACCATGAACAACCCAGCAACGGTATATCCTTTATTTTATTCATTGTTTCTTCTATCTTTGTTATGGTAGGATTTTGAATTTACATTTTGTTTTGTAGGCTAACTTCCTTGCTTCCGAGGGCTTTCAAAGTCTAATTCATGACAAGGAGGAACTTATCTCTGAATGGGATAAACTTTTGGCCAAGCGAGACTAGAATGTTGCTCGCCTCTTAGAGCTGGGAGAACGAGTTGCTGAGCCGTTAAATTGGAGGCTCAATTGCAGTAAAGATAGAAAGAAGTGGTAATATTTAGCTATGAGGTAGCCCCATTAAGGGCACAATTTGAAGAAACTAAGTCCAAATGAGTTAAAGTCTATAATGTTGATCTTGCTGCATCTGATCGTGAGGCTGCCTCTATTAAAAGATTGCTTAATTTGGAGGCAGCCTTAAATTCCAAAGCTGAAGAGACTACTGTTTCCATGGTGGAATATAACCGATTGGAAGAGAAACATAATAGGACCATCAACCACAATAGAGTTTTCAGCTCCACTATCCACGAGCTGGATGCCAGCCTCCGATCCACCAGATCCACATGGGATAACCTTTCTGACGCGGTCGACTGAATTAAAGAAAAACTCCATCATTGAGCGACTTCTCCCCTTGTTGAAAAAATATATACGTACAGTATGAAAAAAGAAGATAAGAAGAGGTCAAAGCGGGTGTTATTGACTTTGATACGAAAATCCCTAAGGCTATTGAGCTGGAGTTAACAGCATAAAAAGGGTCTATCGGTCCAGCCTGACGCTACCAATTCTTTTGGTTTCTGATTCTAAGTTCCCGGGAACTGAAGAAGAAATAGAAGGCCGTGATGTTGAAGGCCAAAATAATGAAGGCCAAGATATCAAAACCGGCGACGGATCTACCCACATCTCTTGGGGGCGCAAATGTTTCTTTTCCTCCGGATCCGGAGATACGGATGTTAGAAAATAAACTTAACGCTAGAGGGGGGTGAATAGCATTATAATAAAAAAATAGCGTAAACTTGCTTTTAACTTGTATGGGCAATTTGATTTAATGTGTCCGGTTTCTCCGCACTCATAGCACTTTATTTGATCTCCTTGCTTTTTGCCTTTTTGTTCATACTCTTTTCGCATGAACTTTTGAAATCTCTTGATAACGAGTCCGAACTCGTTGTCTCCGTCCTCATCATTTTGAGGTTGGCTTGTGCTTGCCTTGAGGGCGATTCTTTGTTTCCTTTGATCATTAACAAGAGGTTATGTATAGTAGATTCATAAGTCTTAAGGTTACCTCTTAATCCGTCGATGGTGACATTTGAAGTGCCAATAGACTCTTGAATCGCGTCGGCCTTAGAGCGCCATTCCGGAGTAAGACTTCGGAGAATCTTTTGGACAAGTTCCTTATCCGTGAAGGTCTTCTTAAGAGCATGTAAGTCATTTACGATTTTTGAAAATCGTTCGAACATCTCATCGACCTTTTCGCCTTCCTTCATGTGAAACAGTTCATATGCATGGGTTAGAAAATCAACCTTAGCCTCTCTTACCTGGTCCGTACCTTCGCACGTGATTTCCAGCTTGTCCCACATTTGCTTCGCCGTTGTGCAACATGATATTTTCCTGTAATCATCAGCATTTATAGCACAATATAATAAGTTAATTGCTTTAGCGTTGTTTTGCACTTTTCGGATATCATCCGCATCGTATTCCTCTTCGGATTTTGGAATCCATTCGTTTTCAACCTTTTTGGTTGGAATTTGTTCTCCCTTCATTATAACCTTCCACAGATGAAAATTATTCGATTGAATAAATATTCTCATCCTCTCCTTCCAGTATGTATAGTTTGTACCATCGAATAGTGGTGGTCGGGTGGAGCATTGTCCTTCACCTATTCCTGCAAAAGAGTCACGAGTAGAAGCCATGGATTGTTTCTCTCAAACGGTTAAGTCTTCAAAGAGTTGGGCTCTGATACCAATTGTTAGAAAATACACTTAACGCTAGAGGGGGGGTGAATAACGTTATAATAAAAAATAGTGTAAACTTGCGGAATTTAAAAATTGCAGGAATTAAATAAGTGCGATAAGTAAATAAATAGGAACGAACGCACCGATGTATCCTGGTTGACCACAACCCGTGGCTAGTCCAGTCCCCGAGAGACTCTCTCGAGATTTCCACTAACACTGTTAAGCTTACGGATGCTCAACAAACCTTTACAAACTGAGGACACAAGCCTCAACAACCTTTGCTCGAAGATACAACACTTCAAGACTTCAACCAAAGGAATCACAAGTTCCTTCTTACAATACAAGGGAACAACTTTCCCTTCAAGTGTATAAAAACACTTTGCACACAAAACAAGACTCTCCTTAAGAGTAGATATGAGTAAAATAAATACGCTCAAGAACGCAACAACTTTCGTCAACAATTTGGCTCTCAAAAACTTATGTAATGAATAGAAAATGATGAATAAGAGAGTATGCAAGCTTTAGCAATAATATTTTCAGTTGTTGTATTTGTAAGACTGATTTGAAGATGTATTTATAGTGTCAAAACCATGCATTACCGTTGCCTAATTGCCAATTAAGAATTGCTGATTTTGTGCTATGACAATCGATTGTCAAAATGATACAATCGATTGTTTGCCAATCGTTCCAAAAATCATTCCCAGATTTTATGCATAACAATTGATTATCTAAGACATATAATCGATTACTGGCAACGTTCAAAAATTCATTTCCAGATTTAACTTAAAACAATCGATTGTCAGAAATATACAATCGATTACTTGGCAACGTTCAAAAAATCTTTTCCAGATTTTACGTAAAACAATCGATTGTCAGAATTATCCAATCGATTACTTGGCAACGTTCAAAAAATCTTTTTTTGATTTTACTTAAAAACAATCGATTATTAGAAATCTATAATCGATTACCTGACGGTGTTTGAAAATATTTTGGCAACGGTCAGTTGCACAATCGATTATGCTATGAGAACAATCGATTATTTATCAGTCTTTGAAGAATCTAATAGACACCGCCTCAACACAATCGATTGTCATAAGTTCACAATCGATTATTTTGTAGCTTTGAAAAACTCAGATGGACACTGCCTTAATACAATCGATTGTCATAATTTCACAATCAATTATTGTGTGGCTTTGAAAAATCTGATGAACACTGTCTCAACACAATCGATTGTCATAGGGTACACAATCGATTGTCATGCAGATTTGAACAATCTGATGTACACTGCCTTAACACAATCGATTGTTATGCAGCTGACTTAACATAATCGATTATCATAAGTACATAATTGATTATCCTAGTCCAGATTTTAGAGGCATGTTTAAAAATCATTTTGGCTTACATAAATATGCATGATTTAAAATCATTTTGCTTTAAATTAAATATGCATGATTTGATAAAAATGTTTTTACGAGAGAAGCCAAGTCTTGAGTCAAGTTATCGGATCAAGATCACAATTTAAAGAACGACTCATGTATAACTTTATTTCTTGGTCTTGTGCTTGAATCTCGTTATGTATCAATATCACGCTTGTGCTTGGACCTCGTCATATGTCAATAGCGCATAGTTTGTCATTCATCAAAACCTACAAATATGAACACACGTTTAGTATAGTGCCTTGAGAACGTGTTTCAACAATTTCCCCCTTTTTGATAATTGCAAACCTTAAGCGGGATATGCATATTAGATAATTCATAATGATGATCCAAGACAAGTATAGATATGCAACGAGTAAATAGATATGCAATTGGTTCCCCCTCAACATATGAATTCCCCCTCAATTTATGCCAATAAATATTAAGTGCATAGCCCCTTATTCTTCCTCCTTTTGCCATTAGCAAAAAAAATTTCCATAAAAAAATAACTAGTTTATTTATTAATCAAAAATACGAATACAAAAGAGAGACAATAAAACATAGAACAATAAGCTAAATAAAGAAATTATTCATTATTATCATTTCCCGCCTCGTCATCCGGCACTGCTTCATAAGGAACAAGTCCAGCATATGGATAGTGAATATGATCAAAATATCCATGGATCTCATAAGTCAATCTATTGACGGAGGTGGACAAGGAAGCAAGTTGGTCGGAAATAGTTTGGAGTGTAGGAGCTTGAGGCTGACACGTTTGACGAGTTGGAGGAGGAGCAGGAGCTGCATGTTCGCCGTCATGGGGAAAGGAGGAATCGGAAATTTCCCATTTCTTGGTGCTCTTTTTGAGCGGACCGTTGGAGGTGTTGAACCCGGAGGCTTCAAGAAAATTCATTATAAGAAGGGCATAGGGAAGTGGTCTATCGTCCCCGATGGCATCAAGCATGTGGATTTTGATGAACTTACACCAATTGATGTGAGCCCCGGTAATAATGGCATGCATTAGCTTTGCGTCCTCTTGGGAAAGAGTGGTATGATTATGCTTGCGTGGTTTGAGGACTCGGGTTATGAAGTAGAAAATTAAACGATATTCGGGGAGCATGCCCGTGATTGTAGGACGGCGATTGGACAGATTAGGATCATAAGCTCCAAGTCCAATTTGGTTTAGGAGAATTCGTTCATCAAATAAGGCGCCGGCTTCTCTAATGCAGAGAGAAATATTTTCCCCACTTCGAGGCAGGTGAGAAATAGAATGTAAGTTTTTGTTGGTTTAAAGAATTTCAACACCATTAATGTTTGTCACAAGCTCACCCTCGTCGTCCTCATGAAGATTTGAGTAGAAGGCTTGAATCAAGAGAGGATTAATGTGAGGATAGGATAGATATAGAAAATCAAGAAGTTGGCATTCCCTAAGCATGTTTGCAGCTGCAGCGGGAGCGCTTGATTCAAGATATTTGCTGGTGGAAAAGCGAGGAGGAAGAATTTCACGCTTTTCAAATTTTGTCAAGAATCTAGTTAGCTCGGTTTCAGAGTTAAACCGTAAAAGAGACCCATCTTGGTAAGGGAAATTGGGAGTAGGAGGAGCAGCTGAAGAAGATGCACCATGTCTGCCTGAACGAGGGTGTTTGGTGTGTCTGCTCGACCTTTTCAATAAGTAGTAATAGCCTTTGTATGAAATTTGAGAGATTTTTGAAAGTTTGGGAGATAAGATTGATGCTTGAGTGAGGAAATTGAAGACATATGGTACCTATTTATAATGAGAAGGATGGCATTTCATTTATGGTGAAAATCTGCAGAAAATTTAAGAGCAAAAACGGTCAGAAACGGTAAAAAAATTTGCACTGTCCGTTAAACAATCGATTGTGGAATCGAGATAATCGATTGTTATGGAGTTTTTGAATTGTACTCGGAAATGACAAGAATCGATTGTGGGAATCTTGCAGGACCCAAACAGTAACAAATATTTGAATTTCTGACAGAAGATAATCGATTGTTGAATTATGGTAATCGATTGTTCTGACACAGTGTGCACAGTGATTTTCTGACTCGGAAAAAAGTCGATTATATTTTTGAAACAATCGATTGTTTTAGGAAAGCAGTACTGAATGCCTGAGACGGTAATCGATTATACAAAAAAAATCGATTATTAATTGAAATCTGCATAATAAGCATGAAACGTAAATAATCGATTAGTGATACTTGCTAATCGATTGTCTGGCACAGTAAACATGAGACATAAGGAAAGATAATCGATTATTTGCTGTGACAATCGATTGTTCTATGTCATTGCTTTATAATTCTCCCTGCCTTTAGGGCGATACCTGCAAAAGAGAATTAGACGTCTCCGATGCTCAAGTTAGTAATTTGTAAAGAATTAATGACTTAGATCAATGTGAAGTTAATATGTTGGCCAATTGAGAACGTGATCTCTTAAGAATTGTGTCCTAAGGTGTTCTTAAGAGTGTTTCGAGTACTTACCTGTTGTTCAATGTTGCCAATTACCTGTTCGAGAGGATGGTCTTTGATTGTCCTCCATGCATTAGGTAGCTTCGTTTCTTTTTCCAATTGTGGCGCTTCCTCCGATAATTGATCCAAGATTTCATCTTGAGTTTCCTTCGGAGTTTCCTCTTGTACTTTGTCTTGAGGACTTAGTGAGTTTAAAATACCTGCAAGATCAAAACCAGAATCCTTTCTCGCCAAGCGAGCATTATTTTCGGAAAATACAATATGAGGGGATTCCTCCACAGTTCCGGTTCTATTATTGAAAACTCTATATGCTTTGCTACGTGAAGAATAACCAATAAAAATTCCCTCATCAGATTTGGCATCAAATTTTCCCAATTGATCTTTTCCATTGTTATGAATAAAGCATTTGCAACCGAATACTCTAAAATGGGAGATATTTGGTTTCCTTCCCTAATAGAGTTCATAGGGGGTTTTCATGAGTATTGGCCTTATGACTACTCTATTTAGAACGTAGCATGCGGTACTCACGGCATCCGCCCAAAAATGTTTGGGAATCTTAGCCTCATCGAGCATGGTTCTAGCCATCTCTTCGAGACACCTATTTTTCCTTACCACAACCCCATTTTGTTGTGGTGTACGTGGAGCAGAGAAGGTGTGCTCGATACCGAGTTCGTCACAAAAGTCCGCAAAGAGATTGTGATCAAACTCTCCCCCATGATCACTTCTTATTGAAGTGACGGTTGTGTCCTTTTCGTTTTGAACACGTTTTTAAAATTATGAAAAGCTTCACTTTTATGAGCAAGAAGTAGAGTCCAAGTAAATCTAGAATAATCATCAACAATAACAAAAGCATAACGATTTCTACCAAGACTTTCAATGCGAGATGGTCCAAATAAGTCCAAGTGAAGTAGTTGCAAAGGTCTAGTAGTTGAAACAATATTTTTCGACTTAAAAGATGCTTTTGTTTGCTTCCCTTTTTGACAAGAATCACAAATAGAGTCTTTTTCAAATTTCAAATTTGGAAGACCAATAACTAAATTTTGTGAAACCAATTTGTTTAAAAGATGCATGTTGATGTGAGCTACTCTACGATGCCATAACCATGTATCATCCTCTTTGCTCATAAGACAATTCACATATTCAGATGAAGAATTTGCGAGATCAACCATATAGATGTTATCCATTCTAAAACCACGAAGGATAATTTTAAAATCGCTACGGCGAAAAACTAAGCATTCCGAATCAAATAAAACAAGATTTCCCTTGTCACATAATTGACTTATCTCAAGAGATTATGTTTTAAACCTTTAACTAACAATATATGCTTAATGGAAGAAAGTTCATCCTTACCGACCGATCCGATGCCGATAATTTTTCCTTTGTTGTTATCATCAAAAATAACGCTTCCTCCTTCCTTATGTTCTAGTTGAAGGAACTTGGATTCGTCTCCCGTCATGTGTTTGGAGCATCCACTATCAAGGTACCAAAGTACACTTGATCCCTTCAAACATACCTACAAGACAAATTAAGAGTCTTTGGTACCCAAGCTGTTTTGGGTCCTTGAGAGTTAGGTGTAACATGCTGTTGTGCTTGACATACATTTAAGTGTCTATGTCTAGTGAAACAAGCAGGAGCAATATGTCCAATTCGATTGCAATAATGACACACAATATTAGGATTATGCATTCGTCTAGGTTGATAGTAATTGGACGGACGAAATTCATTTACTCTATTCTTGACAATATGACTATTGCGCAATTCATGAAAATCATTTCTCCTACTATTTGTTCTAGGATATGCAGCATTTCTAGAATAGTTATTTCTAGGTTGAAAGCCATTTCTAGGTGTTCTAAAAGGTTCAAAGTTCCTTCTAGTGTTTGGCCTAGAATATGCGTTATTTCTAGAATGATTATTTCTAGGTTGCGATTGTAGAAAGCCATTTCTAGGTTTGTTATATCTAGGATGAGCGTTTGTTTTATTAATCCTAGGTTGAGCCTTAGGTTGTTGGTGGTTGGCTTCAACCTTTTCTTTAGGCTCATTTTTAAAACCTATGCCATGCTTGGTCGACTTCAAATTAACAAGGACTTCATTCAAATTTTTATGAGAAGAATTTAACTTATCTAGGGTGCCCTTAAGTCTTTCTACCTCATTTTTGAGATGCATGCAAGAAGTACAACTTTTACTAGAGCTCTCGGGTTTGTTGGCGCTTCTCTTGCCGAAAAATTTGTTTTCTTCTTTCAACTTCTCATTTTCTAAAATCAGTTTTTCCAAATCTTATTCTTTCAAAGAGAGTTGTTTTTCAAAATCTTTTTCTTTTAAAGAAGCATTTTCCTTTATGCTTTTAACAGTTTTGGAAGCTTTAATAAATTCACCATACAACTCATCAAAAGCATTTTGCATTTCCTCAAGAGAAAAGAAATTTTTGGAAGAAATTTGACATACCTCTTCTTGGTTGTCTTCTTGTGCCATAAGACAAAGATTTGCGGCTTCGTCTTCTTCTTCCTCACTCGACTCGTCTCCGGAGTCGCCTCCCCAAGATATGTATGCTCGTTGTTTCTTGAAGGGTTTCTTCTCCTTTTTGATATTTGGGCAATTTGATTTAATGTGTCCGGTTTCTCCGCACTCATAGCACTTTATTTGATGTCCTTGCTTTTTGCCTTTTCATTCATACTCTTTTCGCATGAACTTTTGAAATCTCTTGATAACAAGTCCGAACTCGTTGTCTCCGTCCTCATCATTTTGAGGTTGGCTTGTGCTTGCCTTGAGGGCGATTCTTTGTTTCCTTTGATCATTAACAAGAGGGTTAAGTATAGTAGATTCATAAGTCTTAAGGTTACCTCTTAATCCGTCGTTGGTGACATTTGAAGTGCCAATAGACTCTTGAATCGCGTCGGCCTTGGAGCGCCATTCCGGAGTAAGACTTCGGAGAATCTTTTGGACAAGTTCCTTATCCGTGAAGGTCTTCTTAAGAGCATGTAAGTCATTTACGATTTTTGAAAATCGTTCGAACATCTCATCGACCTTTTCGCCTTCCTTCATGTGAAACAGTTCATATGCATGGGTTAGAAAATCAACCTTAGCCTCTCTTACCTGGTCCGTACCTTCGTACGTGATTTCCAGCTAGTCCCACATTTGCTTCGCCATTGTGCAACATGATATTTTCCTATAATCATCAGCATTTATAGCACAATATAATAAGTTAATTGCTTTAGCGTTGTTTTGCACTTTTCGGATATCATCCGCATCGTATTCCTCTTCGGATTTTGGAATCCATTCGTTTTCAACCTTTATGGTTGGAATTTGTTCTCCCTTCATTATAACCTTCCACAGATGAAAATTATTCGATTGAATAAATATTCTCATCCTCTCCTTCCAGTATGTATTGTTTGTACCGTCGAGTAGTGGTGGTCGGGTGGAGCATTGTCCTTCACCTATTCCTGCAAAAGAGTCACGAGTAGAAGCCATGGATTGTTTCTCTCAAACGGTTAAGTCTTCAGAGAGTTGGGCTCTGATACCAATTGTTAGAAAATACACTTAACGCTAGAGGGGGGGTGAACAGCGTTATAATAAAAAATAGCGTAAACTTGCGGAATTTAAAAATTGCAGAAATTAAATAAGCGCGATAAGTAAATAAATAGGAACGAACGCACCGATGTATCCTGGTTCACCACAACCTGTGGCTAGTCCAGTCCCCGAGAGACTCTCTCGAGATTTCCACTAACACTGTTAAGCTTACGGGTGCTCAACAAACCTTTACAAACTGAGGACACAAGCCTCAACAACCTTTGCTCGAAGATACAACACTTCAAGACTTCAACCAAAGGAATCACAAGTTCCTTCTTACAATACAAGGGAACACTTTTCCCTTCAAGTGTATAAAAACACTTTGCACTCAAAACAAGACTCTCCTTAAGAGTAGATATGAGTAAAATAAATACGCTCAAGAACGCAACAACTTTCGTCAACAATTTGGCTCTCAAAAACTTATGTAATGAATAGAAAATGATGAATAAGAGAGTATGCAAGCTTTAGCAATAATATTGTCAGTTGTTGTATTTGTAAGACTGATTTGAAGATGTATTTATAGTGTCAAAACCATGCATTACCGTTGCCTAATTGCCAATTAAGAATTGCTGATTTTGTGCTATGACAATCGATTGTCAAAATGATACAATCGATTGTTTGCCAATCGCTCCAAAAATCATTCTCAGATTTTACGCATAATAATCGATTATCAAAGACATATAATCGATTACTGGCAACGTTCAAAAAATCATTTCCAGATTTTACTTAAAACAATCGATTGTCAGAAATATACAATCGATTACTTGGCAACGTTCGAAAAATCTTTTCCAGATTTTACATAAAACAATCGATTGTCAGAATTATACAATCGATTACTTGGCAACGTTCAAAAAATCTTTTTCAGATTTTACTTAAAAACAATCAATTATTAGAAATCTATAATCGATTACCTGACGGTGTTTGAAAATATTTTGGCAACGGTCAGTTACACAATCGATTATGCTATGAGAACAATCGATTATTTATCAGTCTTTGAAGAATCTAATAGACACTGCCTCAACACAATCGATTGTCATAAGTTCACAATCGATTATTTTGTAGCTTTGAAAAACTCTGATGGACACTGCCTTCATACAATCGATTGTCATAAGTTCACAATCGATTATTGTGTGGCTTTGAAAAATCTGATATACACTGCCTCAACACAATCGATTGTCATAGGGTACACAATCGATTGTCATGCAGATTTGAACAATCTGATGTACACTTCCTTAACACAATCGATTGTCATAATTTCACAATCGATTGTCATACAGCTGACTTAATATAATCGATTATCATAAGTACATAATCGATTATCTTAGTCCAGATTTTAGAGGCATGTTTAAAAATCATTTTGGCGAACATAAATATGCATGATTTAAAATCATTTTGCTTTAAATTAAATATGCATGATTTGATAAAAATATTTTTACGAGAGAAGCCAAGTCTTGAGTCAAGTTATCGGATCAAGATCACAATTTAAAGAACGACTCATGTATAACTTTATTTCTTGGTCTTGTGCTTGAATCTCGTTATGTATCAATTTCACGTTTGTGCTTGGACCTCGTCATATGTCAATTGCGCATAGTTTGTCATTCATCAAAACCTACAAATATGAACATACGTTTAGTATAGTGCCTTGAGAACGTGTTTCAACAACGAAAACTTTGTTTTTGCTTTCTTTTTTACACTTTTGTACTTGTGCTGTTTGGCATATTTATTTTTAATAGAAATATTGTTTCGTTCAAGTGTCATGCAAGCTTTTCTCTTTGTGCCCTTTTTGTTTATGTATTCATGCACGTTTTGCTCTTTTGTATCTGTTTTCATTTAAGTGTTTGTGCAAGTTTTGCTCCTTTGCATTTTTTTGTTTAAGAGTTTGCTAAATTTTTTCACTTTGCATCTTATGTTTTTGGGCTCTTGAAAATAATGTCTCATGTTCATTACGACACTAATATTTGAAGTACTTGCTTAACTTTCAAATAATAAAAGTAATTCATTGTTCAGACAAGAAAAAAGATAGAAATAAAATAGCTTTACTTTATTCATTCCAGTTTCGGAAGTACATAAGCATTCGTCGTAATAATAAGAAGTTGCCATTACTTGAGTGTAGCTTGTAAAACTTGTTTCTACGGGGCTGGACGCGCAGTCCCTGGTCCTGATGATACAACTTTGCTTCCGGGTTTTGTATTTTGGTTGATGTGGCAATCATTGTTGCCATATTCTCATATCATCCCCCCCTCCCCAGTGTTCGAATGCGAAAAATAGAATTTGAATATTGGAAGCATTGATCCTTTGGATATTATACTAATGGATGGTTGGATAATCATTAGTTTGGTAAAGGGATTCACTTCCCATTTAGGAACTTTGTTATCAATCTACAGACTATCTAACAACCCCCAGTCACTTGTACTCGTGAACGGTTGGGTAACCCTGTCTGATAGAAAATATTACTTCTCAATAGGAATTTTTGCTACTGAGCCAAAGATTATCTAACCGTTTCGTATTGATCCGTCATTTTCGTGCCTTCTCGTTTTAAGGTCTTTTTTCTGCTGACGAAGCTTCCTACGTAGTATACTTTTCGTTGCTACCTTGTTAAAAACCTTTCCAGAAAAACTCAGTTAGGACAAAAACTGGACGAAGGGAAAAAAGTGTAGCACATACTTTCAGTATAAGTGAGGCTTATTAGCAATAATATCTTTTGAGGCGTGCCACATTCCAGTTGCTTGGAAACTTTTCTCCATCTTGAATTTCTAGCTCGTTTGACCCTTTCTCAATGACAAATGAAACTCGTAGAGGCCTTTCCATGTTGGACCCAGCTTCCTCGCATTGAGCTCCCAATGTTCTGAGTTACTTTCCTCAAACCAAGTCTCCAACTTTGAAATAATGAAGGTTGGCTCTTCAATTGTAGTATGTTTCTATTCTTTGATTTTGGGATGCCATCCGGATATACACCAAGCCCTGCGTTCATCAAGCAACTCCAAATTGGCCAATATTGCTTTATTATTTATTTCTTCGCTGGCTGGAAATATCTCAGGGTAGGCTTCCCTACTTCTACCGGGATCAAGGCTTCTGCTCCATACACAAGATATAAGAGAGTCTCCCTCGTGCTCAATTTGGCCATTGTTCGGTACGCCCATAGTACTCCTGGAATCTCTTCTGGCTATTTACCTTTAGGTGATTCCAATATCTTTTTATAGATTTTGTATAATCCCCTTGTTTGTTGATTCTACTTAATCGTTTGCGCTTGGATGATAAGATGATGATGTGATCCTTTTAAGCTTCAAGTCTTCAAGAAACTTTGCGACCTTTGCGCCTATAAATTATGGGCCCATGTCGCAGGCTATATCTTTTGGTATCCCAATCTGCAAATTATATTCTCCTCTACCACTTCACATTCGCTGATCTTTTGGTAAAGACCTGCTTCTACCAACTTAGAAAAAAAGTTTGTTAAAATCATAAAAACTCTTTACTGGAAGCCAATGGAAGTAGTCCGGTGATAGCCATCCCTCACTTTATAAATGTCTGTGGCGATAAAGCTAAGTGCAATGGCTCTGCCGGTTAATGTACCAATGGTGCATAACATTTATCACATTTTTTATCATAGGCTTTAGCGTTGTTTCATTCGTGGCCGGTAGTATCTTGCCCTAATTAATTTTAGCACTAAGGAATTTGCGCCTCATTGATTTCCACAAATCCCTTCCTGGACTTCTCGCATAATATAATTAGCTTCTGGCTCCCAAGCATCGGGCCAATGGGCCTTGGAAAGATCCTCTGCACAATTTACCCCCTTTGAAGATATATCAAGTTGCTTTAGTATGCAGTGCTCGAGATGCCTTCGGATCTTTAGGGTATTTCTCGTGCTCGAGATAGTCAATAATCTCGTAGTCGCGTTTAACTTGTAATATCTATCTGCGTCCAGTATCAAATACATATCTTTACTTTAATAGCGGAGTCCGACACCATCATCTTTGTGGATGATCCAAGGTTAGCTAGTGCATCAGCTTTTGCATTATCTTCCCTCGGGATGCGTAATTGACCACTCTCGGTACTAACCAAGTAGAGCCTAGACCTTCAATGTGTATTGTTGCATGAGTTCCTCTTTGGCTTCGAAGGTCTCGTAGACTTGATTTACCACCAACTAGGAGTCGCATTTGATTTCTATGACCTCGGAGTCCAGCCGCCATGCTAATTCGAGCTCTGCAACGAAAGCTTTATACTCCGCTTTATTGTTAATTAGAGACACAGTTCCTGTAGCCTGCCTTAGGGTTTCTCATGAAGGTATCATTAACGCTATGCAAGCCCGGACCCTTTTACATTGGAAGCTGTGTCCTTGAACAAGGTCTAAACCACTGATGTCTATTCTGTCACCATTACTGCTTCTTTGGTAGCCAGAGGTAAAAGTCCCATACTGTAATCGGCCACAACCTATGACTTAATTGCAGTCCTGGGTTTATATTCTATGTTAAATTCACTCATTTCGACAGCCAACGTGGCCAGCTTACCTGAGAGTTTAGGTTTATGAAGAATATTCCGAATGGGAAAAGTGGTCACCACAACTATCGGGTGATATAGGAAATAAGGCCTTATCTTCCGAGCGGCGACTACAAGGGCTAAAGACAATTTTTCCAGATGTGGGTAGCGAATTTCTACTCCTGTCAAAATTTTACTTACATAATAAATAGAAGATTGCGTACCTTCATCCTCGTAGACTAAAACAACACTTACCTCTACTTTCGAGATTGCTAAGTAGATCAGTAGTTATTCGCCTTTCTCCGGTTGTGATAGTATTTGAGGACTTGAAAAATACCTTTTTATATCCCTCAAAGCACGTTGCATTGCGGTGTCCACTCAGAGTTATTCTTCTTTTCGAGAAGTGCGAAGAAACGATGGCATTTTTTCGAAGATCGAGAAATGAATCTGCTCAAAGTGGCCAATCTCCCCGTTAGACTTTGTATCTCTTTTACGTTTGATAATTTGTCTGGGATGTCTTTTATGGCTTTAATTTATCGGGGTTAACCTCGACCCCCCTTTCCGATACGAGGACTCCTAGGAACTTACTAGAGTTTACCCCGAACGCACACTTCTCAGGCTCAAGTTTCATGTTGTGTTTTCTCAAAATCAAAGGTCTCTTGGAGGTGTTTCAGATGGTCACCTGCATTCAAAGACTTAACTAACATATCATCTATATAAATTTTCATAGTTTTCCTTGTTTGCTTCTCAAACATTTAGGAGCCGTTGATAAGTGACTCCGGCATTCTTTAGCCGAAAATGCATCAATTGTAACAAATGTGTGCCAAAGTTTGTTATGAAGGAATTCTTTTCCTGATCCTTCGGGTTCATCTTGATTTGGTTATAGCTAGAGTAACATCGAGGAAACTCATCAACTCATTCCCGGTCGTCGCATCAATCATGAGATCAATGTTTGGTAATGGGAACGAGTCATTTGAGCATGCATTATTTTAATCCTCATAGTCTACGCACATGTGAAACTATTTTCTTATTTGGAACTACTACTACTACGTTAACTAGCCAGTCAGGATACTTTACCTCTTGGATTGAACCAATATCAAGCAAGAGAGTTACCTCTTCTTTGATGAATTTGTTTTTTTACCTCGGCATTAGGATGTTTCTTCTATCTTACCGAAGGAATGCTGGGATTCATTCTTAGCTTGTGCACGACCACTTCTGGCGGGATACGTGTAATATTCGCAGTCGACCATGCAAAACATTCAACATTTTTCAATAAATCCAGACTTGAGTTCGGGTCCTATCCCGGGTGGAGCTTCCTCTCCAAGATCTTTTCGAATAATACTACTTGTTCAAGTTCTTCCGTTGTGGACTTTGTTGCATCCGTTTCTTCTAGTACCTATAAATACCTTGGCACCTGATACCGGCGACTCTTCCCCCTGGTTGACTTTGCTCAGCCCTGGAGCAGGTGTCGGTTCCTGTAATTGCTATGCCATATGCTTTTTTCCTTTGCTACTGGAGACTGAGATTGCATTCATCTCCCTTATTTCTGGTTGGTCACCTCCTATTTGTTTAATTCCTTGGGACTTGGGAATTTCAGCAACTGATGATATATTGATATCATAGCCTTCATTTCGTACAACCATGGTCTCCCCGGGATGATATTGTAACCTGTATCGACATCTACTACCTCGAAAAAGGTCATCCTCATCACCCCATCGGTATTCGTGGGCAGTAGGATCTCTCCCCCAGTTATTACACTTTTCAGATTGAATTCGGTTAGAAGTTTCATGGCCGGAATGATACTTCCGGTGAGCTTAGCTTGCTCTAGAACTCTCCATTGATAATATTGGCCGAACTTCCTGGGTCCACTAGAATACATTTAATTTTAAAATATAAGACATTTAAAGAGATTACCAGGGCATCGTTACGCCGTAGCAACAGTCTGTTCGCATCTTCCTACATTAAAGTTATGTCGTCCTCGGCAACTTCCTGGAGTCTCCTTCTAAGTGTTATCGACACTTTGTCACGTTTGCCACCGAAAATGTCACACCGTTAATATCGTCCCCCCCCCCCAAAAAAAAATCATATTAATCATAAAACGTGGAGGATCCTCTCCTACTTTTGATGGCTCTATGTTACCGTGAGTGCGGCCGTAATTCTTTTTATCCTGTCACTCAAAAATTACCTAAGATGGCCTTTTTCAGCAATGTTTCCACCTCTTCGTGTAGATGCCAACATTACCCAGTCCGTTGGCCGTTTGTCCTGTGGTATTCTCACCACAAATTAGTATTCCTTTGGTTGGGATCTAATCTTATTGTCTTCAGGAACTATGCTTCTTTAATATTCCTCAAAGCCGACACCAACTCCACTATGTTGACGTTCAAGTTGTATCGGAAAGCCTGGGGTAGGAAGAATCTTGAGAACCCGATGTTTTCTTGTCTGGCAACGAACTATTATTTCAACCGCGATCAGTTCTCAAATCGGTAACAGATCTATCCACCAACCGAAAAACTCTATCGCGTCCTTTGGCCCATTCATATCTTAGTCCCGAGCACATAGCTATTAGAGGTAGTAAGAATAATATAAATAAGCAAGAAATATTGAGCTTTTGATAAAATATAATGTATGCTTGTCAAAACAATCGTCCTTGTATAATGATGATAGAGCTCACTATTTATAGTTACACCTAGGAAACAAGGTCATATGATCAAGCCCCTCTTAAAAGACAATTGTAAGAGTCATTGAAGATTGTATAATGGTAGGCAATGAATGTCATATTTTCTGCAACAGACCATGCACTTAATGCTATAGGATATTCTTCATTGAATACTGCTTGATGGTATTTATTTTGTATTTATAAATATCATTTTCTCCGATGGCAAACGAAATCATTGCCTCCGGGCACGTCTACGTGTCGCTCTCTTATGCGATCATTAAAATATGAACATATGACATGTACAATATTACAATTTACTTTTTTATACATAGTTCGGTCAAAGAGCTACAATTTTACATACAATAATATACAACTTGTATAAAATTATATTAATTGTATATATGGTATGTTATTTTTAACACAAAAATAAAATATACAAATTATGTCCTCTTTTTCGAGTTTCAATCCAAAATTCCAATTCAAACAAGATTGAATTTTTGCCAAATTTTTTCAAAATTGAGATATAAATTTTAAAAAATATTCCCAATCATTTGGAAGTTGTACAATACCTAGTTCAAATAAAAAATAATTTTATAAAATTTAATTCGAATTTAAAGTTTCAAAGCTAAATAACTTTTTTTACTGTTTTAAAATAACTAAACCAACGGATTCTTCGTTCTTGATCAAAACTAAATGAGACTAAGAGAGGACATTGGCAGAAAAAGAAGAATCCAATTTCAAAAGTGGTTTTGAGGAAAAAGCTGAAGGATTGAAGTAATAATATGAAATTTCTGTGATGATGTCAACGGAAATAGTAGCAGTAGTAAGAAATTCAAGCATATAAATTGTAGTGGATATTGACAGACAGTATCGAATTAGGCTACTGTTCATCTTCAACTTTAATAATATAAACATCTGATAAAATGTTTTTCTGTGTCGTCATCATCTCCAGAAGAATTAAGAAATTCTTGTATGATCCATGTCTGGAGAATTGTGTGGATCGTTAATGAATTTAAAGAGGTTTGAATTTGGAGAAGGAAAAAGAAGGAGAGAAAACGAGTAAAATTGGAGTCTAATACATTAATTTATATATAAATAATAAATTGTAATATGTTAGTAATGATTGGAGTCTAGGTTAGCATATGTTAGTATGTTGCTATCATTTAGAATAGTATGACTGGCCAAGAAAAGAGTCTAATAAACATTACTTATTTGATTGCAAAGTACTACGGATACTCCAAGATAAATAATAGAAAGCCAATGTCAAATTGCTGCTGTTTTCACGCTTAGCCTGCTCCATCGAAAAAAAGATCAAAATCAGGCCAACTGCTCAAATCCTTAATGAGATAGTGACTTCCATCTCAAAATTTTGGTTGATTTCATTCTGGCCAATGTCATTTTCCTTCTTTATTTTTGTCTTCTTTTATTTGCATGGAGTCAAGTCTTGAAACGCTCAAAACAATTTACGCTCAGCTTATAGGTTTGACAATCTCGTGAAGGCCTTATTTTTTAGTCAATGCTCTATCATTACATTCTCTTTTATATTTCTTGAAATAAGAACTTGATCGTATTTTGCATCCTTTGGATCTTGTATATGCGATGGTTCGATAGGTCATCTTATGAATTAAAATCAAAATTTGTGTTCCGAGGCCTTAAATATCTCATTTATCCCTCTTTGGTTTGCGTGCGCATTTCAGGCGTATTTTCAGAAATCTTTTATGTTGGAATTGATAAAAATATTGCTTTAAAACTTTATTTGAGTTGAGTTCGGTCAACATTTTATGTAAACGGACCCGGATTCGTATTTCGACAGTCTCGATGGGTCTGTACTAAAATATGGGACCAGGGCTTATGACCGTAATCGAAATCAGAGGTCCTTAGCTCGAGTTATGAATTTTTGTTGAAAATTGAGAGTTTGAAAATTTAATAATTTTTAAAAAAAATTTAATGTTTGATCTTGTTAGTATTGGATCCATATTTTGGTTCCAGAGCCCGTAACGAGTTCATTATAACATTTAAGACTTGTTTGTGAAATTTGATTAAAAGTGGAATTGGTTTGACGTGATTCAGGCGTCCGGTTGAGAAAATAAAAATTTCAAAGTGTTCTTGAGAATTTCGTTTAATTTGGTACAAAATTCAAGGTTCTAGGTGTTATTTTCGCGATTTGATCAAGCGAGCAAGTTCATATGACGTTTTAAGACTTGTGTGCATGTTTGTTTGGAGCCCCGAGGGCTCGAGTGAGTTTCGGAAAGGCTACGGAGTGATTTGAACTTGAAAAAATTTATTGGTGTAACTGAGCAAATTGCATGCCTCTGATCTCGCATTTGCAAGCTAATTCTCGCATTTGTAAGGAAAAGCTAAGCCAGCGGTGTTCGCAATGCGAACTTAGCTTCGAATTTGCGAAGGGAGTCTTGGAATGGAAAGGATCACAATTGTGATCAATAGGTCGCAATTGCGGAAGATCAATGTTGCATTTGCGAGTTCTTCTTCACATTTGCGATGAAAGCATGAAAGGGGAGACATTTGCATTTGCGGGGCTCGCATTTGTGGGGCTCGCATTTGCGAACCCCAAGTCGCAAATGTGACATCTGCAGTTGATCAAAATGACATTTGGAGGGAATTTTTCATTTATTCTTTAAATTTTCAAAATCTAAAATACAAGAGGCAATTTTCCAAAGACTTCTTCTTCCCCAAATTATAGGTAAGTGATTCTTAATTGTTTCTTTAAATTTTTTGCTTCTTTTTACAAGATTTCAACCTATAATCTAAGGTTTTCATGGTAGAATTGGGGATTTTTAGGTAGAAACTAGGGATTTCAAAATTTGGGAATTTACACCTCAAATTGAGGTCAGATTCCAAAATCAATTGCATATCTGGGATAGGGGGTGAATGGGTAATCGAATTTTAGTCTGAATTCCGAGTTTGGACTAAGCGAGCCGGGGTGTTAACTTTTGCTAAGTTTTTCAATAATGACTAAATTGAGTCCTTTGTTATCGTAGGTAATTCCTAAGGCTTATTTTCAAATGTTTGGTTGGTAATTTTCTAGATATTGCTGGTTCAGAAGCGTGTTTGGAAGGCAAAGCCATAATTGAATTTTGAATGGCCTTTGGTTCGAGGTAAATGGTTTTCCTAACCTTGTGTTGGAAAATTTCCCTTAGGGATCGATACTATTTGATATACGAGCACCGTGTACCTGAGGTGACGAGTGCATACACGCGCTATTTGTTGTAAAACTCCATTTTTTCATTAAGTCATAAACCTGTTTTCTCTTTTTTGAATTACATTAGCATATGTACTGTCCTGTTTAGATTAGAAAAGAATGTCTACATGTTTTAACTACTTATTTGAACTATGTGCAGCATGTTTTGCAATATTACCTAGTTTTCTTGGTTTGAACTTAAATCCAAACTTTAGCTTTTCTTGTTGTGACTGTTAATTATATTGGTTGAGTTGCATATTTACTTTGGGATTATGGAATGGTATTCAGGGAGATCCCCTTGTACTACATATTTACTTTGGGACTATGGAACGATATTCTGGGAGATTCCCAATACAGTATATTTACTTTGAGACTACGTAACGGTATTTCAGGAGATCCCCCTCCACATTTATGTTTGGGACTATGGGACGGTATCCCGTTGGATCCCTTCTGTTTCTATTATCGTGTTCTGAGTTATT
This sequence comes from Nicotiana benthamiana, assembly GCA_034376525.1. Taxonomy (NCBI): domain Eukaryota; kingdom Viridiplantae; phylum Streptophyta; class Magnoliopsida; order Solanales; family Solanaceae; genus Nicotiana; species Nicotiana benthamiana. The sequence continues at coordinate 32,171,343 of CM067336.1, read as the reverse complement.
GGCTTCTTTTGGGTTCTATTCGTGCTAGATTTCCGTATTTATTTTAATGTAATATTTCCTTTAGTATTGTTTCATTATATTTATGCCAGTAGGGCCCTGACTGATCTCGTCACTACTCTACTAAGGTTTGGATTGGCACTTAATGGGTACTGTTATGGTGTACTCATGCACTTTCTTGCACATATTTTCCGTATGTAGATACAGATACTAGCTATCAACTTCGAGTCTAACTGTATGGTTTCTGTTTCAAGAGACCTCAAGATATATCTGCCCGCGTTCGCAGACCTCAGAGTCCCCCTTTATCACCTATGTTTATTTTTCTGCTTTTCCGTAGAAATGTTGTATAAAATAGTTAGGACTTTATAGAAGCTTGAGATATTGTGACATTCCAGGTTTTGGGAAAGATGATTATTGTATATGCCGAGTTGCACCGTTTTTGCTTATTAATTATATCGGTTAGCTGTTATCCTTGTGTTTCATTTCATTTCCGCAATATTAGGCTTACCAAGTCGTAGAGACTAGGTGTCTTCACGACAGTTAATGGAGGGAGAAATTGGATCATGACAAGTTGGTATTAGAGCTCTAGGTTCATAGGAGTCATGAATCATAAACCGATTTAAAAGAGTCTTGCGGTTCAGTACGGAGACGTCTGTACTTATCTTCGGGAAGCTATGGGTTAAGAAAATTGATCTTCATTTGATTCCTTAGCGTGCGAGATTGTTTACTTAGAAATTCTAAACTTCTCTTCTACTCTCTCACAGATGGTGAGAACACGTGCTACCGAAGATGACCAGGCCCCGCGCCCCTGCTAGAGCCTTCTGAGGCCCCGGCCAGGGTAGAGGCCGAGAAGGTGCACGTGGTGCAGCCAGAGCACACACGTGGGCTACTGGAGAGGAGCCACTAATAGCTTTAGTCGGTGCACAGGCACCTGATACGCCTACTACTACTACTCCAGCTCTCCAAGAGACCCTTGCACAATCCATGAGCATGCACATCACTCTAGCTTAGGTAATGTTGATTTCCCTTGTTGCAGCCACATCTCAGACCATGGGAGGAGCACAGGCTCCTACCGGCGCACTCCAAAGCAGCGGGTTCAGGTTGATTAGATCCTAGAGGTTATATCGGTACCGCCTGTAGCCCCAGTTCAGCCTGGAGGTAGGGTAGCAACTTCAAAGGAAGAGAAGCGGAGGCTATAGAGGTACAAGAAGTATGACTCTCCTACATTTAGTGGTCTAGCATCATAGTATGCTCAGGGATTTCTAGAGGAGTTCCACCGGATCCGCTGCACTATGGGCATAACAGAGTCAAGTGGGGTTTCTTTCACTACCTTCCAGCTTCAAGGGGCAGCCTATTAGTGGTGGCTTACTTATGAGTTGGACATTCCGGATGAGAGCTTCCCTTACATGGACTCAGTTCTCGGACATGTTTTTGAGAGAGTATATACCTCAATGCCTTAAGGACGTACGGAGCATGGAGTTTGAGCAGTTGTGCCAGGGTACTATGACTATTTCAGTGGCTTGGATAGACATGCACCGGCCTTGGTTTCTACAGTTCGAGAAAGGGTCCGCCGGTTTATTGAGGGGCTTATTCCCAGCATTAGGACTAGCATAGCGCGGGAGTTCAAAATAAATATCATGTATCGGCTAGTGAGTATTGCTAGGAAAGTAGAGGGAATTCTTGCTTGGGATATGGTAGAGAGAGTCAAGAGATCTCGAGAGTCGGGCCATTCAGGTGTCTGTGCCCTAACTGAAGTTCGTCACCGCAGGGATTATGTGAGTCGCCCTATTCATTCAGCTCTTCCAGTGTCAGTGGTATTCCAGCTCTTCTAGACCTCAGAAGCCTAATTATGCACCCCAATATCTAGTGTGTCTCCTACACTGGATGCTATCAGCGGTGAGTCCAGCCATCCTGGCTTGAGGTAGTCACAGCTAGAGGTGTCAATGGATATTTAAAACCCGACTAAATCGATCGAATCGTACCGTATCGAACGGAATTTAATGTTTCTTTTAATAAAATCGTAGGTTTTTATATATATCTATAACCGTATTGATAATTAGGGTAGGTTTTTATTTTATAAATAAACGAAAAATTATATTGGACCATACCGAATAAATTTATAATGTGAATTATTATGTTACTCCTATTGAAACTAAATTATTTTATCATCTTGGGCCTTGGAATTATGAAACGGTTACAAGCCAGTAAGTAGTTAAACACAAAATCCTAATTCTCAAATCTATTATGTTACTCCTATTGAAACTAAATTATTTTATCATGTCCGCTCGTTGATTTATATTGTTTTTGTATTTGCTTAGTTTCTTTTACGATGATGTAGAATAGTTGATGGGTCTATACTATAGCCATCTTTTATATTTTCTTAATTCATTACCTTTTTAACTGTAAAATTTTCTTTAAAGTTTTGCTAAGTCGGACAAAAGTGTGTATGTTATTGCATTTTACTCTACTAGTGACTTTTACATGATATTAAAACAATTACCGAAAATTTGTCGAACCGTATCGATACTGAAGAAACACCGACATAATTAGGATGATTTCAAAAAGTCTAATTTTTGTTATACATAATAGGATAACCAAAAAATTAGTATGGTACAAATTTTATAAAATACCCGACCAAACCAAACCATTGACACCCCTAGTCACAACTGTCACGCCCTCCCAGAGCTTGATTTAAGTCTGGCGACACCCGCCATATAGTGAGGAATTGCTCCAGACTTAGGAGGGGCGCATCTCCACAGACTTCTCAGCTACAACGTTCTCTACAGGGTTCCCAGACTATGATTACAGCACCAGTTTCCATTCCACCTGCTCAGCCAGCTAGAGATGGAGGTCGGGGAGGTAGAGGTAGGCTTACCTTGGAATGCTCATGTCTTGTTTGTGAAGAATAAAGATGGTTCTATGCGTATGTCCATTGATTATCGCCAGTTGAACAAAGTTATCATGAAGAACCAGTATCTTTTGCCTCGTATTGATAACCTTTTTTCTTAGTTACAGGGTGCCTGAGTGTTTTCTAAGATTGATTTGCGTTCAAGTTATTATTAGTTGAAGATTCAGGAGCCATATATCTTGAAGAGTGCTTTCAGGACTTGATATGGTCATTATGAGTTCCTTGTCATGTCATTTGGGCTGACAAAGGGCCCAGCAGCATTTATGCATTTGATGCACACTCTATTTTGGACTTATCTTGATACATTCGTCATTGTCTTTATTGACGGCATTCAAGTGTACTCCTGGAGTCGGGAAGATCGTGAGGAGCACCTGAGGACTGTTCTTCCGACCTTGAGAGAGAAGTTATATGCAAAGTTCTCAAAATGTGAGTTCTGGTGAGATTCTGTGGCATTTTTGGGTCACGTAGAGTCAAGTGAAGGGATCAAAGTGGATCCAAAGAAGGTAGAAGCATTTCAGAGTTGTCCTAGACCGTCCTCAGCTATAGATATCCAGAGTTTTATTGGTTTGGCAAATTATTACCATCGATTTGTTGATAGATTTTCATCTATTTGTAGCACACATGACCAGGCTGACCTAGAAGGGTGCTCCATTCATGTGGACGAAAGAGTGTGAGGAGATATTTTAGAAGCTTAAGAAAGTTTTGACTAAAGCCCCAATATTGGTATTGCGTTTAGGTTCGGGGTCTTATACAGTTTATTGTGATGCATCGCGAGTTGGTCTCAGAACGGTGTTGATGCAGGACGGTAGGGTGATTGCCTACGCTCTAGACAGTTGAAGGTGCATGAGAAGAACTATCATGTCCACGGCCTTGAGTTAGCTATTATTATTCATGACTTGATGATTTGGAGGCACTATTTGTATGGTGTACCTTATCTACACTGATCACTGGAGTTTGTAGCATTTGTTCAAGTAGAAAGATCTCAATTTGCATCAGAGGATGTGGTTAGAGCTGCTTAAGGATTATGATATCACCATTTTGTATCATCCGGGGAAGGCCAAAGTGGTGGCAGATGCTTTGAGTCGCCGGGTATAGTGTTTGGAGAGTTTAGCTTATCTACCAGCACCAAAAAGGCCCATAGTGTTGGATGTTCATGACTTAGCTAGCCAAGTTGTGAGTTTGGACATTTCTGAGCCTAGTCGAGTATTATCTTATGTGGTCTCTCATTCTTCTCTTTATGATCGTATTAGGGAGTATCAGTATGAGGACCCTCATTTGCTTGTCCTTAGGGACACGGTCCAGCACGATGATGTTAAGGAAGTAACTATTGGAGATGTAGGGCAGGCTATGTGTGCCTGATGTTGATGGTTCACGTAATTTGATTCTTTAATAGGATCACACCTCGTGATGCTCTATTTATCCAGGTGCTGCAAAGATGTACCGGGACTTGAAGACAACATTGTTGGTGGCGTAGGATGAAGAAGAACATAGTGGAGTATGTTGCTCGGTGTCTAAATTTTCAGTAGGTGAAGTATGAGCATCAGCGATCGGATGTGTTGCGGAGCTGATCACTATTCATTTCGTTGTTGGACTCCCACGGACTCAGCAAAAGTTTGATGCAATTTGGGTGATTGTGGATAAACTGACCAAGTCAGCTCATTTCCTTCCTGTGATGACTACCTATTCTTTTGAGCAGCTGGATCGGGTTTATATGCGAGAGATTGTAAGACTTATTGGATTGTCGGTATCTATCATCTCTGACCAAGGTATGCATTTTACATCATGGTTCTGGAGAGTTGTACAGTATAAGTTGGGTACTCAGGTGGAGTTGAGCACAACATGTCACCCTTAGGCGGACAAGCAGTCTGAGCACACTATTCAGATTCTTAAGGATATGCTCCATGCGTGTGTGATGGAGATTGGAGGTTCTTGGGATCAGTTCTGCCACTTGCAGAGTTTGCCTACAACAACAGTTATCAGTCTAGCATTTAGATAGCACGTATGAAGCTCTGTATGGTAGGCGGTGTAGATCCCTGGTGGGTTGGTTCGAGCCGCGTGAGGCTAGATTATAGGATATAGAATTGGTTCAGGATACTTTGGAGAAGGTTAAGGTTATTCAGGATAGACTCTGCACATCCTAGTCCAGATAGAAGAGTTATGCAGACTGGATGGTTTGCGATGTTACATTTATGGTTGGAGAGCGGGTTTTGCATTGGGTTTCGCCTATGAAGGGCTTTTTGAGATTTAGAAAGAGGTGCAAGTTGAGTCCGAGGTTTATTTGTCCATTTGAGGTTTTGCGGCGCGTTGGGGAGGTTTCTTATTAGCTTGCCTTGCCTCCCAGTCTAGTAGGAGTTCATCCGGTATTCTATGTTTCTATGCTCTGAAAGTATCACAGTGATCCGTCTCACTTGTTGGATTTCACTTCAGTCGGACAAGGATCTATCTTATGTTGAGGAGCCAATGGCTATTTTGGATAGGCAGGTTCAAAAGCTGAGGTCAAAAAATATTGCACCAGCTAAGGTTCAGTAGCGTGGTCAGTCGATCAAGGAGACGCTTGGAGTCCGAGTCGGACATGCGGAGTAGATATCCCTACCTTTTTACTAGCCCAGATACTTTTCTATGTTTGTTCGAGGATGAGCGATTGTTTTAGAGGTGGAGAATGTGATTTCCCAATAGGTCATCTTATGAATTAAAATTAAATTTTGTGTTTCGAGGCCTTAATTACCTCATTTTATCCCTCCTTGGTTTACATACGTATTCTGGGAATGTTTCCGGAAATCTTTTATGTTGGAAGTTGATAAAAATAAAGTTTTTTGTTTTAAAAATGTATTTGAGTTGACGTCGGTCAACCTTTTTTGTAAACGAGCCCGAATTCGTATTTGATAGTCCCGGTGGGTCTGTATCAAAATATGGGACCTGAACATATAACCGGAATCGAAATCAGAGGTCCCTAGCTCGAGTTATGAATTTTTCTTGAAAATTGAGAAAATTTAATAATTTTTAAAAAAAAATTTAATGTTTGATCTTGTTGGTATCGAGTCCATATTTTGGTTTCGGAGCTCGAAACAGATTCATTATAACATTTAACTCTTGTCTATAAAATTTGATTAAAAGTGGAACTAGTTTGACGTGATTCAGAGGTCCGATTGAGAAAATAGAAATTTCAAAGTGTTCTAGAGAATTTCATTTGGTACTAAATTCGTGGTTCTAGGTATTATTTTGGCAATTTGATCGCGCGATCAAGTTTGTATGATATTTTAAGACTTGTATGCATGTTTGTTTGGAGTCCCGAGGGCTTGAGTGAGTTTCGTATAGGCTACAGAGTGATTTGAATTTGGAAAAATTTGCTGGTGTAACTGAGCAGGTTGCAGGCCTCTGATCTCGCATTTGCGAGATCAGACATCGCGACTGCAAGGGGTCCACACTTACAAGCTAATTCTCACATTTGTAAGGACAAGTTGGTCCAGCAGTATTTGCAATTGAGAATTTTCCTTCGAATTTGCGAAGCGAGTCTCGGAATGGAATGGATCGCAATTGTGATTAATTGGTCGCAATTGCGAAAAATTAGTCTTGCATTTGCGAGACCTTCTTCGCATTTGCGATGAAAGCATGAATAGGGATACCTTCGCATTTTCCATGCTCGCATTTGCAAACCCCATGTCACAAATACGACACCTGCAACTTATCAAATGACTTTTGGAGGGGGTTTTCATTCATTTTTTAAATTTTCAAAATCTAAAACACAAGAGGCAATTTTCCAAAGACTTCTTCTTCCCCAAAGCATAGGTAAGTGATTCTTAACTAGTTTCTTTCAATCTTTCACTTCTCTTTATAAGATTTCAACCTAGAATCTAAGGTTTTCATAGTGGAATTGAGAATTTTTGGGTAGAAACTAGGGATTTCAAAATTTTGGGATTTGCACCTCAAATTGAGGTCAGATTCCAAAACTAATGGCATATCTGGGCTCGGGGGTGAATGGATAATCGGGTTTTGGTCTGAATTTCAGGATTGGACTAAGCGGGCCCGGGTGTTGACTTTTATTGACTTTTTCAATAATGACCTAAATTTAGTCCTTTGTTATTGTAGGTGATTCCTAAGACTTATTTTCATACGTTTGGTTGGTAATTTGCCAGATATTGCTGATTCAGAGGAATATTTGAAAGGCAAAGCTGTAATTGAATTTTGAGGGCCTTTGGTGCGAGGTAAATGGCTTGCCCAACTTCGTGTACGAGAAGTGACGTGTACGTACACAGGCTATTTATTATTAGACTCTATTTTTTCACTAAGTCATAAACATGTTTTATCTTGTTTGAATTACATTAGCATATATACTGTCCTGTTTAGATTAGAAAAGTATGCCTACATATTTTAACTGCCTATTTGAACTATGTGCGCATGTTTAGCGATATTACCTAGCTTTTTTGGTTTGAACTTAAATCCAAGCTTTAGCTTTTCTTGTTGTGACTGTTAATTATATTGGTTGAGTTGCATATTTACTTTGGAACTAGAGAATAGTATTTAGGAAGATCCCCTTGTACTACATATTTACTTTGGAACTACGAAACGGTATTCCGGGAGAATTTCCAGCACTACATATTTACTTTGGGACTACGGAACGGTATTTCAGGAGATCCCCCCCGCACATTTACATTCGGGACTATGGGACGGTATCCTGGGAGATCCCTTTGTTGCTATTATCGTGTTCTGAGTTATTGGCTTCTTTTGAGTTCTATTCCTGCTAGATTTTCGTATTTATTTTACGATAGTATTTCATTCTGTATTTTTTAGTAAATTTATACCAGTAGGGCCCTGACTGATCTCGTCACTACTCGACCAAAATTAGAATTGGCACTTACTGGGTACCGTTGTGGTGTACTCAAGCCCTTTCATTCACATATTTTTCGTGTGCAGATCAGGTACTAGCTATCAGCCTCGAGTCTAACTGTATGATTGTTGCTTCAGGAGACTTCAATGTACATCTGCCCACGTTCACAGACCACAGAGTCCCGTTTTATCCCCTATGTTCATTTTTCTTCTTTTCCATAGAAATGATGTATAGAACAGTTAGGACTTCATAAAAGCTTGTGATATTGCGACATTCCTGGTTTTGGGAAAGATTATTATTGTATATGTCGAGTTGCACCATTCTGTTTATTAATTATATTTGTTAGTTGTTATCCTTGTTTTTCATTTCATTTCCGCAATATTAGGCATACCTAATCGTAGAAACTAGGTGCCGTCACGACAATTCACGGAGAGAGAAATTGGATCGTAACAGTATATATTTGTAAATGAATTTTAAGCTATATGTATTATAAATGTGTATAATTTCAAATTCTATCAATATAATTTGGTCCGTTATTATAAGTTACCGATCTTTGATTGTAGATAATTAATCAATGCTTATTTTGATAAAGTTATTGATAGTTACCTTTTAAATATATATTAACAATGTAAATAATCTTATAATATCAATGGATAGAAACTTAAACTCGTGCGAGTGATTTATTTCAAGCACTAGCACAACAGAAATTAAGAATGGATTTTTTCAAAAAAAAAGAAAAAAATTCCTTCTACATTGGGGAAATAGGGAAGCCCGGAAGACAAGTAGTGAATAGAGACAGAATTAAAATTTAAATTTTATGGGTCTAACTTATAAAATTTTTATTATTCATTATATTATCTTTTTATAGTTATAGTCATATTTATTATATAATATAATTTCAATTTTTGTTACTATTTATATATAAATGTATGTTTCGAGTCGAAAGTTGTGAGTTCAGTTATGCCGAATGAATGGTGAAAATTGAATCCACGCTTATCGTATGGAATTATTCCTAAGAGGGTAATTTCAAAGACCTTGAGTCAGTTATTTAGGGGACCGGGAAAATCGACGAGGATGTCATACGCTGTATAGGGACAGGGTAGATGAAGTGGAGGTTAGCGACTGGAGTCCTGTGTGACAAGAAAGTGCCACCGTTACTAAAAGGTAAATTCTATAGAGCAGTAGTTAGGTCAGTCATGTTGTATAGAACCGAGTGTTAACCGGTTAAGAACTCACACATCCATAAGATGAAAATTGCAGAGATGAGGATGTTGAGGTAGATGTGCAGGCATACAAGGATGGATAAGATTAGGAATAAAGATATTCGAGAGAATGTGTAAGTGGCCCCCATGGAGGACAAGATGCGGGAAGCAAGACTCAGATGGTTCGGGCACATTCAGAGGAGTAGCACCGATTCACCGGTGAGAAGGTGTGAGGGGCTGACTGTGGTGGGCACGAGGAGAGGTAGAGGGAGACCTAAGAAGTATTGGGGAAAGGTGATCAAGCAGGACATGGTGCGACTTAGGATTACTGAGGACATTGCCCTTGACAGAGAATTGTAGAGATCGAGTATTAAGGTTGTAAGTTAGAGGAAAATTGTGGATATTTCTGCAACGCATTAGAGTGAGACTAGCCAGTTAGGAGTTAGTCTTAGGATGCTACTAATCAGCTACTGATGATGGGCTTTATCTGTTAGATATTAGTATACCTTTCATTTTTTATATTTTCTATATTTCTTATATTGCTGTTATTTTACTATTGTATGTTATCTTATGTTATGTTATTTATCCTATGTTATTTTATATTATTTTATTATGAATCTATTGATAGTATTAATATATTGTCTTTTATTGTTTTTTTTGAGCCGAAGGTCTCCTGAAAACAGTCTCTCTACTTTTTGAGGTAAGAATAAAATTTGCGTATATATTACTTTTCATAAATTCTATTTGTGAAATTATACTGAGATACTGTTGGTGCTGCTGTTTATTGTATGGAATTAGTGTTCTAATAACTCGTGATATTTTGGGTCTAGGAATAATTATCAATAGACAAAATAAAGTGGAGAAGCTACCTACATAGGTGCATTAACCCTTTTGCATAAAGTTGTTACAAAAAGAAGTCAATACTCATTAGCTTTATTTCGAGGTTTTACTGGCTTTTATCACATGAAAATAAACTATTGACATTTTGAAAAATGAAAACAATCCTCACTTTACTTTCCGTCCTACATACTTTTGGATAACTTTATAATGCAATCGAGTTTAGTACTCCTAGACTAGAATGTCAGCATAAAATATGGAACAAAATAACTTGCAAAGGATCAAAGTCTTGGAAAGATCATTGTATTACATATCGTACTACTGAAATCTGTATATTTTTAAATGATTTAAGTTATATACACAGTTAATATAAAAAAAATTATGCTATTAGTATTATTCTACATAATTACTAATTGATGCTTATTAAGTAGAGATAATCACTGTAATTACATTTTATTTGACCAGGTTTATTACATCACATAAGACTTAGGGTGTGTTTGGTCGGAAGGAAAATATTTTCCGAAAAATGTTCTTCAACTTTCTCATATTTATTTGTCTTAAATGTTTTAAAAAACTTTTTCCTTGTCAATTTATTTTTCTTTAATTTGGAGGAAATGTTTACCCTTATCAAGAGAAGGAAAAATATTTTTCAATGCTCTTTCTCAACCTTTCTCAGCCTCACCAATCCATCCTACCCTATCCCCAAAGAAATTTTTTTTTTCACATTTCAGTTTTTCCGTTACACACCCCCTATTACCCTTCCAACCCCCCTCTCCCCCCTCTCCGCAAAATTTTTTTTTTTGCAATTTTAAATTTCGATTTTTTTATTTTTATACCAGCCACCACCCACCCCAACTCCCCACACCCCATCTATCCCCGTACAAAAAAAGATTTACTTTTTCTTTGTAATTTAAATTTTTATTTTTTTTCGTTTTACTACCCCCCAATACCCCCACTCCCCCTCTCGCCTTTCCCCCGGAAAAAATAAATTTAAATACATTTTTAGTTTTAATTTTATTATTTATTGATTTAAAGGCTCAACATTTTACAAGTTTCAAATTTATGAGTTTGGAGGTTTATGCGTTTGGAAGTTCCAGGGTTTAGAAATTATTAAGTTTACGAGTTCGAAACTTTGCGATTTTGAAAGTTTAACTGTTCGAAAGTTTATAAAATTTATGGGTCCGGAAGATTGTTAGTTTGAAAGTTTATAACTTCATATTTATTATATTTAAATTATTTATAAATACTCTTAAGAAGTCATTTCTTTAATTTATATACTAAGCATCAAAAATAAATATAATTGCTATTTATTTTATAAAAAAATATTTCTTTAAATAATATTTTCGTTTATACCAAACACTCCCCTAAATCCATCCTACTAAGCTAAAGTCAATTGTCGTTGTCGTCACGCTTGACTCGCCTCCAAAAAAGGAAATCAAAATCCGGACAAATTGCCAATCTTTAATGATTAAAATAGTGACTTCATCTCAGATCTTTTTGTGTTGAATTCCACTTTTCCTTTTATTTTTCTTTTCAAATTTTGGTAATTTTGTGATATTTCGGAGTCAAGCTTCTATCTTTACATTACCTTTTTCTTCAAATTCATAATCCTTTTATTTTCTCATCAATTATTTTTAAAAAAAACTTATGTCTCTATTTGCAATAAATTTTTTATCTATAAAATAAACTGCAATCACAAAAAAAGTAATTTTATTAAGTGATTGTGAATATAATTTTATTTGTTACCTTAATTCTTCTTTCCGAATTATTTTTTGTGACACGAAGAGTGAAGCATTGTTTTTCGCACGTAAAATAATGTAGACCTTTTTAGAATATTTTGATCTCCATAAAAGGATGTGTGGATCTTCTTGAAATATTTAATTGTCAAAAAAAAAATATTTGATCACATCTTAATCTCTTTATGAAAATTTTATGAGTTCATGAAAATTTTGAGATTATTTTTATATTACTTTGTCATCGTTGAATAAGAACGGCATGCTTCTATCTCTACCTTTAGATTTGTAATTCTTGACTAATAATCGATATGGTATTTTCACATTCTTTACATCAGACATTATATACTTCGTATTAATTTCCTCTCTAAGTACAAGTCTGGTCAATGCTTATATAGAGTTTGTATGAAAAGTACAACTTGTTATAATTATTGATTTTAAAGCTTATCACTTATTATTTATCAATTTAAAAACTCATGATCCATTTCTTAGAAGATCCCAATCACACTTGGGAATTTCGTGAACCAATTCTTTTTCCTTCTAGAGATATAGATGACTTGTTCAATGAAAATTACATTTTTCGTCTCAGACTCAAACGAGTTGTAAATACCGTCATGATTTGGAGACAATGGTCGTCTCAAAATGCAACCGGCCATGTATTGACATATTTGACAATAATATATGGTTGTATTCTGTTAGAATGTTTTGATGGTTGGTGTGAATAAAGTCCCACATAAAAATAAAAAAGAAAAAATACATTATTTATAATTAAAGAGTTGGATACTTTTAATAGGTGGTGTTTTTCTTAGGGAAATTGTACATGCTAGGCCCAAAATAAAAAATATCATACCAAGTTACGAGTATTTTTAGACCGCTTTAGCCTAATAAACTGATATTAAATCCAATGATTTAGCGAGAGGAGTATGGAGATGATGAAATATGGCGTAGTGTCTGGCTTAGTGTCTTTACCCATCTATGGGCCAGTTCACTACCTTTACTCATTGCTTCAAAGTCGCATGCACAATCTTCCGTTGGATTTCGGTGACCATAAATACTCGAATCATGTGGGTAGCACACAATTAGTCTCCAAATTGTTAAGTGTGTATAAACAAAGCCTACATGGAAAATATGAGACCTTTTGAAAAAAATCGTACGAACTTGACCCAAAACAGATAATATTATATTTATCTTAAGAATATCTTGGGATCGATTTAGCTCAGCTATTTTCCGACATCAAAATTAATTAATACTTCGAGAAGGGTAGAGAAAAAATATATTAGAATTTTTTTTTCTATTTCACTAGTGTCTGGGTATATAAGAAAGTAGCTTTATAGGTCAACAAGTTGTATTTATTCATAACATACATGTTCTCAGATTCAACCAAAAAACATTGCTAGTTAACAATACCTTATTCTTGTTAGAAATTCAACATAATCTCTAATATTTGTCTTGAATTTTGTACGTGGCTGGTTGATTCAAAATTGAATGTTAAAATTCAAAATTTGAATAGTAAATGTCAAACTTATACTTTAAATATTAAAATTCATAAATTTGAGAATAAGTTTTCCTAGAAAGTTTCATAAATACAAGATGGATAACTAAAGAATATACTTGTGAGCACCAATTGTTTATACAACCAAATAATTTAATTTTGCAAGTCATAAATTAAAGTAAGAATACATATCAGTTATTTATCGTTAGTGATAAAAGATTTTCGCGATATACCTATCTTGTATTTCGATAACCTAAGTTAAGAAAGAACTGTATTTTACACCTCAAATGAATATATATATATATATATATATATATATATATATATATATATACACACGCTATAATAGCTGAAATTAAAAGAAAACATTTGTATTGCAGATATATTAAAACTGGAGTATATCACTTATGTGGGTCATTGCACATTTTATTATCAGTAGTCAACGTAATAGAGATGCTACCTATAACTGATATTATATATGTAGGCGCTTTAACCCTTTACCATAAAGTTGTTATCTTAAAAGTCGATAATCATCAGCCTTAGAAAAAATTACTGAAATTTGAAAGTGCAAAATAATCCCCACTTTCTTACAATCTTCTTTTGTAAAGGCTTGAATATTTAAATCCAAAGAATATATTTAGATCCAAATTGCGGTCGCTCTAAAAAAAATGAAACTAAATAAATAAAAAATGTTGGCAGAGGAAGATAATTGAAAATATTCATATATTTCAACTTATTTTGTGGAGATAATTGTGTGAGCCAAAAATTATCTTAATTATATTTAAACCATATAAACATTAAAGGGAGACTGACTTCGATAAAAGGCATAGTCGAGGTCGAAGTGATCTAACAAGAAATGAAGGGCGGGGTTGAGGCGTTAATAGCGGTTGAGGTCGATGAAGAGCACTCTTAACGGCTAGTTTTAGGATAAGATTTCAAAGAAAATTTTACAGTGGAATATTCTCTGGATTTCTACTATTAGAGTTTTATGGCACATGCATGTTCCCTTATAAGTAAAAAGAGATATAGTTATAGGGGACATTGAACACTCACTTGCAAGACAATACATGGACATTTTTTGAAGATTCTTGCTTTATTATACACATATAAAATATATCTTTTCTTGAGATTCTTCTCTAACTTATTTCCCACAATCATAGGAGAATCAGAATGTTTAAAGGCTCATCAATCATCCATCAGAGAAAAAATACCCGAGAATCTCACACTTTTAGTGTGACTCGCATGCTTTTATTTACTTAAATACGATTTAATGGTATTTATTGTCATTTAATGCTACTTCCTTCATTCTGGGATCATTGAATATAACTATATTGTCTCCTTTTATAGCCACTTAGATAATACCCATATTATGTTGCCACAAAATCGTAATCTTTCACTATTAACATTGGCTAAGGTTAACTCTATTCTATTAGTAAATCTAATTGTTTAAACTTAGATCTAAATTTTGGGTCAAACTGCTTGGCGTCGTCTGTGGAAATTTCTTAACTAATATTTTACTTTCTATTAGATCCACAACTCACGTGATTCACTAACCTAACGAGCCACAAAGTTTTTCTCCTCTCTGCATGTTTACAAATTTTTATGGCATGTAACTAAGGAAATAGGGCTAGGGCGAAAGACGACTGTTACGTTCCGCAATATTATATTACGACGATGTTATACTCTGCAGTAATATATTACGATGAATTTACGTCCTGCAGTTGTGAGCACGTTATTTTTCCCTCGCTTAAAGTATTCCTACTGATTTCTTAGAATTATGATTTTTCTTTTTTTTTTTTTTGAATTTTATGATTTAATTGCGTATTTTTGTGTGTATTTTTATTTGTGTGTGCATAATAATTCATAAAAAATATTTTAAAAATAGCATATTCACATTTAGGACACACTTTTATATTTTTATCTCTGTTAGTTAATTAACATTAAAAAAATAGAAGAAAATAACAAAAATAGTCCTTTTTGCATTTTACTTTAAATTTTCGGTTTTTCTTCTTAGTTTTCTTTTAAATTAGGAGTTAGTTAATTTTTAAAAATTAATTAGTTTAGTTTTAGAATTGAATCGGGTTTCGTTATTCTTAATTTTGCATTTTAACAAAAAAAATCAAAAAATATATAGAATTTGAAAAAAGAGAAAATCTGAAGAAAAAAAATGAAGACTAATTTGGGCCACTTTTTAAATAAAATCCTAGCCCAATTGCACCCCTGAACCAGCCCAAACTACCCAAACCCGGCTTCACAACCCGGTCCAACCCTTTACTACCCAAAACGACCCCATTTTGCATCCCCTTGATCATGACCGTTTGATCTCATCAATCTAACAGTTCAGAACTAATGAGTTTTGGAGTATATAATTGTCCTAACGTACCCTACCTCCCCCCCCCCCATCTTACCGTCTTTAACATCTCAGAGACCCAAACCTACGCCACCACCCACCATCGCAAACCGCCGGTCGAAAATCGCCTCCGCCAGCGGCAATAATCCAATGGCTACCAAAATAACACCAATCACTCCCCTAGCCTTCCCCTTTCCAAATCTACCATTACCAGCCCTCAAATCATAGTCAAACTTATCGAATATTCGATCGAAACGTCAGCTGCTCCGCCGTGTGCGGTGATGCCAACGCCAAACGGCTTCAAACTAACACCTCATGGCCACCGGACCTCCTTCAACCCAAAACCACAAGTCCCATACCTCGAATATACGATGAGCTTCTCAAATATCAAATCAAAAAATTCGGCCAAAAGCGCATCGCCTTCAAACCTCACCAAAATTACACCATATAGCCTCCTCACCCTCCTTTTTCCGAATCCACAACCCATAGCCTTCGAATCACTCTCTAGTGGCTCAAATTTTAGATCAAAGTTCGACTTAGAACCCTAGTTTCATAAATTGGGGGTTTTCTGGTGGCTTGACCATTATAGGGTTTAGCTGTGTGTTTTCTCATGAAAACACACGATTAATCACTAGTTTGGTCAAGCAATTTCAAGTTGATTTGCCCAGACCAAGTCTCTATTCCGGTAATCCCTTTCTTTTTCTTTTTTTTAATTTTGTTCTTGTCTTTTCTTAGTATTTGCTTGTTAATTTTCTTAGATTTCTTTTGTTAAGTTTTAGTTTCTTTCCTTTGATTCAGTTTTGATTAATATTTTTTATTTTTTATTTTTCGATTCATGATTTAGTATTGTTGTTTGATTGTTAGTTTTTCTCTTAAATTCATGTTTGATTGATAATTATCCATAGTTTGTTTAAGTTGGACTATTAGTAATTAATGTAGGATTAAAAGTAAGTTTAGTTTGATTTTGGAATTTTGGGTGTTGTGTGCGTGTTGATGAACATTTCCAGGCACTATTAGTTAACCATGGTCATGTTGACCAAGTTTAAGAGAGGTTAGGGTTAGTATAGTCTGGGCTAGTAATTCAGGGGTGACTTCAGGGGTAGTATAGGCATGTTACAGTAAAAGAATCTTACAGTAACTGAATTGGAACCCCCTAGAACCTTCTAGATTGGGGTTTTAATTCGAAATTCAGAAACTTGGTAGTATTACTTGACCAACAAGTCGGTAATTTAGGGACTAGTTAGTTAAAAATAGAGAATTAAAAGGACTAAAGGCTAAAAACCAGAAGCTGAAGATTGCCCTACCTAATTGTCTGTAAAGGCATCACGAACTTACGTTGCAAGTGAGATCTGAGGGAGATTTTGGGGAGGGGGGGGGGGGCTTTATAAATACATTAAAAAGATCGACCAAAACTCTAGAAAATCACTATTCCATTGGATTTTTTAGAGTGATCTTAAGTTCCAAGTTCTGAATTAAAACTCCAGCTTATATAAGATTGAAAATGGTTTGAATTGTCTTATTAATTCAGTAGTTGAAGCTTCAGGAGTCCCTTGGATTGATTTTTGAATTTTGATTTGGCTTATTCAAGCTGGTTTTGGGTTGTTGCTGGTGTTTGTTCATCTGAAACTAAGTCCTGGGCTGTTTTGATATTATTTTATGGGTTTAAAGACTGATCTTATTGCTGTTGTTCCTTGTTGCCAAGTTGACCCTCCATTTCCTATTTTATATTCAAATTCCAGGTACTTTTTAGTCCCAAATGATGTGTGAAGATTGAATCAAATGCATTCTCAAGTTTGAAGTTAATGGCTACCTGCTTCCCCATGGATTCACTACTATTTTCTGCTTTAATTTTGACCTAGTCTTGTGTTTATTTGAACACTGCCTCAGTTGTAATAATATGACTTTTGGACTACTTTCAGAATTATGAGTATCCTGTTTAGAAATATTAGCTTAAGTGTTGCTTAATTCACTTTCGAACCTACAATCATGTCACTTTGAATGTTAAATTGGAATATAGTGTTACATAAGCGAGTTTTTCCTGCAAATGCCTATTTGAATGAACTCGAATGCCAAAATTAGAATTATGTTTAGCTTCAATTAATAAATGTTTTAGGGTCTACAAATAAGCAAGAATTTTAGAGTCAAAATCAGCCTGCAGTTTGACTTGATTAAGAGTTGAGTTGTTTCCTTTTTATTGAAATTGCTAAGTCATATTAGGTCTTCAATTCAGTGTTGTGGAGATTCAAAGTAAAAATCAGTAGTCCAATGCAATAAAAGTTCATGTTAACTGAAGGCAAGTGTAGAATTAACTCACGAATTTCTTAAAAATTTCCTACGATATTTTCTATATGTGTATGAGATATGGATTTAAAATTCAACATGTTTTGATTCAAATGAACGATTTGTTTGTTTACAAAAGCTGTTAACAAACCCAAATTGAGATCAATATAAAATTTGGGCCCAGTATTATAATAAAAAACCCAAGTATTACCAGCCTTTGAACCAAGGCATTTTGCTGAACTGTGGACCGCCAAGAGCACCTCTATTGGGTTGGTTCTGAGGCCTTATGTTAGATACCCCTTGATAAAACTGAATGAATACTCCTTTTTCTTGGGCCAATTTGGAAACCCAATGTTCTTAAAGCCTTAATTAAGGCTAGGAGTTTTAATTTGTAATACAGGTATATGGCCTTTCATGTTAAGTAGCAAACTTGAATTAAGGGGCCTTCAATAATGAATATCCTCTTGTTTGAGTTTGGACTTGATCTTGAGGCCCAAGTTTTCTTGAATGCTTTTAATAATAGCTAATCATTAATTTTTTCTTAGAGAGAATCCTTAATATATAATATTATCTCCTCTTTAGGATGTCCTTTTAAAATAAATTGAGGTGCGCCGCACTAAATAAGATTTACAAATTGCTTGGCCCTCTTTAATTATTTTTAAAATCCTTAGAACTCGGGACGTGTCATTTAGTGAATTTTCATGGCCTCCCGCAAAGTTATCAACGCGTTAGTTGCTTTAGGCACGCATTTAATAAAGCTACTTTCTTTAACACGGGTGCGCATTTCATGTTACCCAAATTCAAATCCCAAAATGTTGAATAAAATGTGTTTCGGATCCGGGTGTATTTCATGTGACGTGATCCAAAAACACATTTTAAACGACGTTCAATATTTCTTAAAAATCCAATTAAAAGAGTTAAGTAATTTTAAATTGCACTATAGGATAAACATATTTTAAAATCAAATAATTATCCAATTATGACGGTATAAGCGACCATGTTAGAACCACGGGATCCAGGGGTGCCTAACACCTTCCCTCGGGTCAACAGAATTCCTTAGTTAGAATCTCCGGTTCACAGACTTCATTTGGAAAGTCAAAAATTTCCTCGATTTGGGATTCAAGATAACCCGGTAACTTGGAACACCAAAAGACAAACCTATCCCAAGTGGCGACTTTAATGAATAAATAATCTCATTTCAAATAATGTCACTTAAAGTGAAAAAACTCCCTTTATATATATTATCCTTCAGGGATCGGTATATAAAAAGGAGGCGTGACAGCTCTGGCGACTTTGCTGGGGATCCAAACCCAGAACTTTGGTTCAGGATTTAGGGATTCGAGCTTAGAATAGCTATTATACTTGGTTTTATCTGATTCGCTTACATGCTTCATGCCTATGTGCTAAATGCTTTACCGCTTTGATATTTGGTGGAATGTATATATAAAGTACTGCGAAACCCTTCCTCTCTTTGAGTCTTCTACATCACAGAGAAAGGTGCACTTCGTGTGAATTCTCTTCTGCTTAGAGTCTTATCCCAATTTAGAACGAGGTTCGAACAAGCTGCTAAGCCGACAGAGCTTCTGTATCCTCGGTACGCTCCCGCTGCTCGAGTTGTCCACTCGGGTAAGCCAGGTCTAGAACAATAAACCTAGGTTTTTAAACCTAGTATAACAAAATCTCATGAAAGATCCCTAGTAGGAACGTTTGTTTGTATTATGTGCATTTAACTTAGGGGACTTAACACAGGGGTTGAGCATCTAGGATAGGTGTACCCAAATCGAAAAGACCGTCCTGATGCATCCTACTTGCTACTTGTGCATTTATTTGCTTCGGATTTGCATGTTGACCGGCTTGTAAATAATGTGAGAGAGTTGAAAATAAAATAGCAATGTTAGAGTAAATGAGGGTAATCACCTATTTTGAAAAATCAATACTCAAAATAGTGCAGAAACTCTACCAGTTCTTGAAAATATAAAAGAAAGGAAAATTTTGTTTTAAAATTTTGGCTTTGAAAAATTTACCCGAACTATGCCAGTTTGATTCTCACTGGATGTGAGATACGTAGGCAACCCCTGTCGGGTCCAACTTCCCTTTTTGCAAAACTAACCAAAAATAAAAATTCTGATTTTAGTCACAAATAAATAAGGTGATGTCATTCTTGTTTAAAATAAGCTGAATGTCCCCAAAAGGGCGCCAGAAGGCTGTTTTTGCAAGAACAACCACCTCGGTTCATGTCCAACGGTTAGCGGGCACAACCTTAAAATCTTCCCTCCCGAAGTGCTAAAAGGTCATATCTGCAAAGCCAAGATTTTCGTCTTTTAAACTATTATTTTTTGAAGAAAAGCATTATTGTTTTTCTTTTAGAATAAAATAAAGTCATTGAATCACCTCATAAATGTACAGGATGAGCACGAATGAAATTGGACCCTTCACACTCCTTAATGAGATCTCCTTGAAGCTCCATATGTAGTGGGATGATCAGGAAAAAGTCATCAAGGAAACAGTGACAAGAGTTTTGGAAGGCCTCGTCGGATTAGTAAACATCAAGCCAAGGCTGGACATAATTGAAGCCTTAATACCATTTTGGGACCAAACCTGCAATGTGTTCCGGTTCTTTGACTTTGAGCTCACACCGACATTGGAAGAAATAGCATGTTATGTGGGTCTAAATGGAAATCTTAGAAGTCAATATCCTCTGTCATCGATACTGGTGTCCCCTCGCAGATTCTTAGATTTGCTAAGCATTAGTCGGGATGTCCAAGACATAAATCTAGCTGAAGGATACTGAACACTTCTGTTTCTGTATCTTCGATATGGTAACCCTCGAGGTTTTGAAGAACCAAACACCGGTCTAACCCACACCGGAAATAAAGATAAGTAGGAGGCAATGTGAAGTTTAGCTTTCATGGTAGCCTTTATGGGTGTTTTGGTCTGCCCACGGAAGGACGGCAATATAGAGATAGTTCTAGTGGGAATGATCGATATGGAAATCAAAAAGGTTAACAACACTGTGGTTCCTTTAATTATGTCGGAAATCTATCGAGCCTTGACCATTTGTCAGGAAGGATGAAAATTTTTCCAAGGTTGCAATTTGTTACTCCAGTTATGGATGAAAGAACACCTTTGTCACCAAGTTGGACACGTGAATTATGGTTTGACCAGTCTAAACTACATTGAAGAATTTGGAAACCGGGTAGCATGCATTGAATCCCCTACAGGTACGAAAGCTTGTCTTTCACATCTGAGGCCCCTGACTGCTGACAAAATTGAATGGGCCTTTGGATGGCTCCCTGCCATTGAAGCAATATACACAATAGCTGAAGCGTCTCACATCCTGTTAATGGGCATTCGGAGCATCCAACCATATGCTCCCTACAGGGTGCTGCGTCAACTAGGATTCCAAACCGTCCACAATGACGAAGATCTGAGAAAGCATGCCATTGAGTTAGGGGCAAAAGTTGTGTTTCCCGAAGGAAAAATTTGCCAAATATCGTAGGAAGATTCCAAACCGTCCACAATGACGAAGATCTGAGCAAGCATGCCATTGAGTTAGGGCCAAAAGTTGTGTTTCCCGAAGGAAAAATTTGCCAAATATCGAATGAATATAGATTTTTGGAACCCAAGACCATAGTGCAAGATCGAGCCACAGATGAAATAGACCCCAAATATGTTGAATGGTTCAGCAAGAGGTATTAAGTTCCTAAAAGACTCGCGAAAAGACCTCATGTCCAACAATTTACCGTCGAGGCCCAACCACAATGGGACTGGCTGACTAAAGAAAATGAATACAAGGCCAAAATCAGTAAATTGGAAAGCAAGTCATGGAGCTCCAATTTGAAAATAGTGTTCAAGCCGTCGCAGACGAAAGGCTTATAAGTGGGATAAGAAAGAAAGTGCTCGAATACCAAGAAGACTTAGAGAAGTCTGAAGCTAGTCAGCTAAAGCTACAGGAATAGTGGATGAAGAAAGCGGAAGAGCGGGCACAGTTTGTGCAACAAATGAAAAGAAACAATGAGGGGACTATCACCAGCCTCAGAAGAAAATTGATTAATCTTGAGGATGAAGCAGCCAAACGGGCTAAAGATTTTAAGGTTGTTAGGGAACATTATTATAAGCTGATGGCCCAACTGAAGAAAGACATGCAACAATTACAAAATCAGCACTTTCATGACTCCCAAGTGTTGGAGGCTCGAAACCAGCAGATAGGGAAATTACTTCAGGAAAAGGGCAGGATCCGTGAAAGGATCATAGCCATCGCTGATTACATCACCATGAACTGCCAAGCATGCGAGGATATGACTCGAACCACCTTCTTTGCTGCAGTGATGATCTTCGTCTGTCAAGTAATGAGTGAT
The DNA here is from genome assembly GCA_034376525.1 of Nicotiana benthamiana. Taxonomy (NCBI): domain Eukaryota; kingdom Viridiplantae; phylum Streptophyta; class Magnoliopsida; order Solanales; family Solanaceae; genus Nicotiana; species Nicotiana benthamiana. Next base: position 32,149,361 of record CM067336.1, on the reverse strand, counting down.
TTGGATCGACTACAAGGGGGTCTCGCACATAAGCCCGTGGCGAGGCGGAATGATGCCCCATAGGCCCCGATAATAGAAGCTTTAATGTACTCTTGACTTCTCAAAAATTGAGTCTGTATTTTGTTTCATTTCGAGTCTGTATTTTGTTTCATTTCGAGTCTATATTTTATTTCCAAGAAACTGATTAATTCAGCATCTTTGTAATAGAAGTTTTATTAATGAAATTTAAAGATCGAAAAAAATGTTCTTTATTTTTGTATTTGTTTTAAAGAACTAAGCTTGGTCTAATTCATGCGTGGTCATGATACGTAGGCAATCTTCATAGGATTCGGCCGTATAAAGGCAAAGAGAAGGAAAATAAGAAAATAGAGAGACAAACATGGCAAAAGCAAAGGCAATAAAAAGAAAGGAGAAGGAAAAAAGAGAGTGGAAAAATTAAAGAAGGAAATAGGAAGGTACTAGAAAGGAGCTGGGATGAAGCATGCAACCGTTGCAAGACATGTAGATATCCGTTTAACTGCAGAGGTGCATCATACCCTAACATGCAATCACATGTCTGCTACCTGGCTTCACATCCATACTTCACCAGATCGAAAGGAATCATCGGCATATCTTTAAAAATCAGTATGCCAGCAATTCCCATCACGGACGAGAGCCCAATCTCGGGCATCCCGGTATCAGAGTCACCAACCGCCGAGGAAAATCGGCTATTGCATCTTAGCATGATGGAGATGGGGGACGCCTGGTCAAATGGAAAAGAGCCGCCTAGTGTAATTCCCGGATTTCCCGAGCTTTTCCCTAGAATGGAGGGAACGTCCACTGTCCCTATCAGTCATCCCAGCATCCCACTAGGATACCCAAGCATCTCAGCTCATTTTGTGGGAACACCTTCAGAGGTTCGCCCCTAGATGGACATATCCAATGCATTCCCAAACATCTTTACTGCTCCACCATGCGCAGCTACAACACAGCCTGCATTTTGCAAGGACCACCTTTGATCCTTCAAGCTTTACATTCCAAACACTCACCCAGCAAATGGAGCCTCTTTAGTATCCCACCTATAATTAGCCACAGTTGCATCCATTTGAGTTCACAATGGGATAGGAAAAGACTCCCAAAACTCAGAAATAGGAAGAAATGACAAAGAGGATGAGAAGCCTAGAGCAAAGCCTTAAAAATATGCAGGGGCTAAGTGGACAAAAACGTGTATCATATACTAATTTGTGCATGTTCTCTCACGTGCATTTTCCTATGGGATTCAAAACTCCGAAGTTTGAAAAGTACGATGGGCATGGTGATCCTATTTCCCACCTTAAGAAATACTGCAATCAGTTGCACGGAGCTGGAGGAAAAGAAGAATTGCTCATGACTTATTCTGGGGAAAGCTTGGTAGGTATCTCCTCCGAGTGGTACATGGATCCGGATATTTCTCGGTGGCACATCTGGGACGATCTTGCAAGAGACTTTGTTCGATAGTTCCAGTATAATATCAACATTTCTCCAGACCAGAACTTGCTGGCAAATCTAAAAAAAAGCCCCCAGAAAGTGTTCGGGAGTATGCAGTTAAATGGCGTGAACATGCGTCAAGGGTAAATCTCCAATGGATGAAGTAGAAATGGTCATTGTATTTCTTCAAGCTCGGGAGGATGATTATTTCTAGAATATAATGCCAGCCATGGGCAAGCCATTTGTGGAGGCCATCAAAATTGGTGAGATGGTAGAGAATAGACTGAAAATAGACAAACTTTTAAGCCAATCAGTTATTAGAGCAACCTCTCAAGCCATCCAAGGCGAGTCTGGAGGAGTGGCCAAAGGTAAGAAGAAAGAAGAAACGGTCATGGCGTACTCAGGTGCAAGGAGACACCGCGCTCCTAGACCCATGTTCTCAAAAAGATCTCCTCGGCATTATTACCCTCATCAAGACACGGCCTATGCTCCTCAACCGTATGCGGTCATGAATGCTCAACCTTTTGTACGACCGTGCAACATGCCAATAGAAACCAAGCCCCATTTCCAAGAAATCAGCCTCCTCCGCAAAATCACTATAATCTCCGTCATCCATAGAATAATTTTCCTCCTTATGAGCCACCCAGGTGGCAAACTTTAACTACAATTGGTGAGTCTTACTCCAACCTATTTCCAAAACTTTTCCAAATGGGCCTGTTGTAACTAGCTCCTCAAACGAGGCAAAACCCAACATCGCCCGCTTACGGAGTCGGTGCCAGATGTGCCTATCATTCAGGAGAAGAGGGGCACGATACAGATAATTGTTGGATCCTCAAAAAATCGGTGAAAAACATAATAGAGCAAGGCAAAGTAGTGCTAATGGATGAGGATGTCCCCAACATGACTAATAATCCATTGCCAACCCACAACAACGGGCCAGTGATTGGGATAATTTGTGAAGATAAAGAATTTGATCTAGCACTGAAAGCCATAATTTACATCACAGATGCAGAGAGAAAGCCAAAAAGTTCCCCAAAGCAAGACAAAGAGGAAAAGAAGAACAAAGTCACCTAGACAAATCAGAAAAGAAAGTTGAAACAGGAACAAAGGGAATGCCTCCCAAATATGGGATCATCTATGTCCCACGAGGCCGTAAAGAAAAACAGCAGACTTTGAGTCCTAAAAGACTTGATTCTGAAGAAGATAACCGAAATGTACGTGCCCAATGAGAGCTTATATGACGTGGGGTCCAACTAATCCACCAAGGATGACTGAGCCCGTGGTTATTGGTCGCGTGCCCAGAAGCCCATGACGGACCCTACTGTAGTACCATGGAATTATTGTAAAACAATGGTTGCAGTACCATGGAATTATCATAAAACAATGGTTACGTACAAGGGCAAAGAGATTTCGGGGGAGTTTTAAGAAAACCCTTCTATTAAGAAGTACTCCAACGTAGAAGAGGTAAATAATGCCGCTAGAAAGCGTTTCCCATCTAAGAAACCTGTGAGTCCCGAAGGGGCAGAAGCTTTTTACAGAAAAATGAAGATGGCGGACTATATAGTGGTTGATCAACTACGAAAGTATCCTGAACAAATGTCCTTGCTATCATTGCTGATGAAGTCTCTCGAACACCAGAAGGTTCTAATGAAGTCCTTGAATGAAGCCCATGTGCCAGTTGAAACTTCGGTGGAGCAGTTAGAAAGAATGGCGGAAAAATTCTTCGCAATCAATCAAATTTCATTCAACAAAAATGACTTGCCCCCTGAAGGGGCTGCTCACAAAAAAGCTTTGCACTTAACTGTAAAATGTGAGGGATACTATCTGAAGAGGGTCATGGTAGATGTAGGTTCGGGGGTAGACATTTGCCCACTCTCTACACTCCGGCGGATGGAAATTGGGACTGGAAGGATTGGTCCCAACAATGTCTGTGTGCAATCTTTTGACGGTATCAAGAGGGACACAATTGGAGAAATAAATCTGATTCTGACTATTGGCCCGATGGTCTTTGAGGTAACCTTCCAAGTGCTGGACATGGACACATCTTACAACTACCTTCTGGGAGGCCTTGGATCCATGCATCAGGAGTTGTACCCTCTACTCTCCATCAAATGGTGAAATTTTAGCATGAAGATCAGGATATCGTAGTCCACGGAGAGGGAACAATCAATCTATCGAGACCCGTTTGAACCATGTCTTGAAGCGAGGGAAGGCAGTGAGCACATAGTTTATCAGGCCTTTGAAGTTGTGGTGGCCGACCAGTATGAAGACGGAAAACCCTGCCCCCAACCCTTCCTTTCCAATGCATCAATTATGGTGGCCAAGGAGATGATACGGGATGGATATAAACAAGGAAAAGGGTTGGGAAAGTCTCTGCAAGGGGTAGCTGAGCCAATTATCTTGCCTACTGCTGAGAAGTTCTGTGGGTTAGGTTTCCACCTAACGCCGGATGATATAACCTGGATAAAAGATAGAGAACATGAGGAGTGGGTTCTACCTCAACCACTGCCACATTTGTATGAGATATTTATAAGGCCAAAGTACAGTGAAGAAGAAGATGAGGAGGCCTTCATGACCAAAGAAATTGAAGAATTATATGGGGCGATGAGAGAGATGCTATATGAAACACACATGATTCATCCGGGAGAGGGCATAGGCACTGCTGAGGTGCTGTATATGGGACCATGTGCTAAGCTCCAAATTGGAAGGCTACACCATTTCTGATCAGGCGGGAGTCCCGATAGACTTGTCCTGCTACTTTTTCTGCATCCCAAGTTATTCCAGGGTGTAATTTGGATGTTTTCTGTAGTTTCTAGTCGACAAATTTCCAAATTGTAAACCTTGTTATCTTCAAATTCCAAGAAATGAAATTAAAATTTCATCGTTCATTCTTCTTTATTCTTTCTGATTTTGCTATTTTTTCTTTCATTTCTTCTTTTCATTCTAATAACGCGGCTTTAAATAACATGACATGCTTGCGGACTTCACGCCCAGATACAAACACACTGTCTAATTGTGAAATAATGAACCAAGAACCGGAATATGATAAAGAAGAGGCTTTTAGGAAAATAAATCGAGAATTAGAACAATTTGAGAATAAACCTAAGCCAAACTTGAATGATACTGAGCCAGTTAACTTGGGGACCTCTGAAGAAATCCTGGAAACCAAGATAAGTATCCACACAGACGAGAAAACCCGGGACGCCAGAATCCAACTCCTATTTGAGTTCAAAGATGTGTTTCCTGGTCGTATGATGACATGCCAGGACTAAGCGTTGATCTCGTGGTGCATAAATTGCCAACTTATCTTTAGTGTCCCCCAATCCAACAAAAACATAGAAAATTGAAAACTGATGTTAGTGATAAAATCAAAGAAGAGATCTTGAAATAGTTGGGAGCAAGAGTGATCCGAGTGGTACGGTACACCACATGGCTAGACAAAGTAGTTCCAGTGCCAAAGAAGGATGGAAAACCCCGAGTATGCGTGGAATATAGAGATTTGAACAAAGACAGCCCCAAAGACAACTCCCCTTTACTCAATATCCACATCCTTGTTGATAACTGCGCCAAACATGAGATATAGTCTTTCGTGGACTGTTACGCAGGATATCACCAGGTGTTGATAGATGAAGAGGATGCAGAGAAAACACCCTTCACCACGCCTTGGAGAACCTACTGCACAGGGTCATGCCTTTCAGACTGAAGAACACAGGAGCAACATATATGAGAGCCATAACTACCATCTTCCATGATATGATGCATCAGGAAATAGAGGTATATGTGGATGACTTTATCATCAAGTCCAAAAATCAGGATAACCATGAGCGAGATTTGAGAAAGTTCTTCGAACGGCTGTGTAGATATGATTTGAAATTGAACCCAGCCAAATGTGTGTTCGGAGTACCGTCAGGCAAACTTCTAGGATTTATAGTCAACCGGAGCGATATTGAGTTAGATTCGACTAATAAAGTTTATTCGAGATTTACCTCCTCCGAAGACCAAAAAGGTCGTAATGAGCTTGTTGGGAGGATTGAATTATATTAGTCGGTTCATCGCTCTACTGACTTCCACATGTGAGCCCATATTCAAATTGCTAAAGAAAGATGCAGTAGTCAAATGGACGGATGAATGTCAAGAGGCTTTCGATATGATTAAAGATTACTTGTCCAACACACCGATTTTGGTTCAACCTGAACCAAGGAGGCCACTATTTCTGTATCTGACGGTCTTAGAAAGTTCCTTCGGTTGTGTTCTGGGGCAACACGACATCACTGGAAAGAAAGAGCAGACAATATACTACTTGAGTAAGAAATTCACCAGCTATGAGGCCAAGTACACTTTGTTGGAAATAACCTGTTGTGCTTTAATTTGGGTTGCTTAGAAACTGAGGCATTACCTGCAGGCCTACAGCACCTACCTCATAACCAGGTTGGATCCTCTAAAGTATATATTTCGAAAGCCAATGCCCACGGGGAGGTTAGCAAAATGGCAGATCCTGCTCATTGAGTTTGATATAGTCTATGTCACTCGTACAGCAATGAAGGCCCAGGCGTTAGCAGACCATTTAGCCAAAAATCGGGTTGATGATGAATACCAACCTCAGAACACTTATTTCCCGGATGAAGAGGTGAACTCGGTAGAGGCAATATCTGAAGATACCGTTGTTTGGAAATTGTTCCTTGATGGAGCCTTAGACGCAAAGGGTGTGGGAATTGGGGCAGTCTTAATTTCACCTACCAGTCAGCACTTTCCAGCCACTGCTCGACTTCGGTTCTTCTGCATAAACAATACAGCCGAGTACGAAGCTTGCATCATGGGTATGAAAATGGCAATCGACCGAAATGTCGAAGAGTTATTAATTATGGGGATTCCGATTTAATCATCCGGAAAGCCTAAGGAGAATAGGAAACTCGAGATGTCAAACTTATCCCTTGCCGGCAACATGTAGAAGATCTTAGCAAGCGGTTCAAGATGATTGAGTTTGGGTACATCCCTCATTGTCACAATGAACTAGCTAACACACTTGCCACTTTGGCCTCGATGTTTCCCTACCTAGGAATTGCCCACATTGATCACTTGGAAATCCAAATCAGGGAAAGGCGTGGATACTGTAATACGGCTGATGCAGAACCAAACATCCAGCCATGGTACCATGATATTAAGATATTTTAAATAAACCAAGAATATCTGAGGCAAGCCACCGGGGACAATAAGAGAACCATCAGACGGCAAGTAAGTGGTTTCTTCTTAAGCGGTGAGGTTTTATATAAAAGGACCCCGGACCTCAAATTGTTAGGATGTGTCAACGCCGAAGAGGCTGGAAAGATCATGCATGAAGTACACACCGGAGTATGCGGACCGCACATGAATGGGTATGTGCTAGCAAAGAAAATCATCCGAGCAGGCTATTATTGGATAACCATGGAAAAGGATTGTTTTAGCTTTGTTCGTTAAATGCCATCAATGTTAGGTGCACGGTGATTTGATTCATGCACCTCCCATAGAATTGTATCCTGTGTCGGTACCCTGGCCATTCGTCACTTGGGGCATGGATGTTATTGGGTCAATCGATATGAAAGCCTCAAATGGGCACAGATTCCTATTTTTCATTTTGGTATCCCATCAACTATCATCACGGATAACGCTGCAAATTTGAACAGCTGATTGATGGGAGAGATATGCGAACAATTCAAAATAACACATAGCAACTCTACACCTTGCTGGCCCAAAGCCAATGATTCCGTTGAAGCAGCAAACAAAGATATCAAGAAGATTTTGAGAAAGATGATTCAAATCTCCCGGCAATGGCATGAAAAGTTATCTTTTGCATTATTGGGGTATCGCGCCACAGTGTGCATGTCAATAGGAGAAACCCCCTACCTTTTAATCTATGGAACTAAGGCAGTAATACATGAAGAGATGTAAATCCCGTCTCTCTGGATCATTGTTGAAGCTGAGATTGAAGACACTGAATGGGCCAAGACTCGTTTGGAACAGCTGGCCATAATTGATGAAAAACGAATGGTTGCGGTCTGCCATGGGCAATTGTACCAACAAAGAATGGCCCGTGCTTATAACAAGAAAGTATGCCCAAGGAATTTTGAGGCGGGACAACTTGTATTAAGGCGCATTCTTCCTCACCATCAAGAAGCAAAAGGAAAATTTGCTCCTAATTGGAAAGGCCTGTACACCATCAAAAAGATATTGCCGAAAGGAGCATTGTATCTGGGAAACACCGAAGGGGATGATCTCGAAGCAACCGTGAACGAAGATGCAGTTGAAAAGGTACTATTTCTAGGCTCCCTATAGCAACGATTTAATCCAGTTAGGATGACGAAGGCTTTCATTCCCATTACCCGAACACTATCAACCCAAAGCAAACCCATTTGAGTCGATTACTCTCCCTTGACTACCCTCTTCGGAGCCCGGGAGTGTTATTCAAAAGGAAAAAAAGAATAAAATAAAACAAAACCAAAAACAAAATTTCCTGAACTACGTCTGACTTGATTCCGAAAGGATACGCAGGCAGCCTTTTCCTGGGGTTCAGTCACACCAAAACAAAATCCCAATTCCCCCAAAAAGTGAAACTGGGGAAGATGATATAATGGCTCAGCCATGAGCCTACCGAAATGGTTCCGAAGTTGTAATTCCGTCCAAATTCTTTTACCCAGTAATCTTATCCAAGTCCTTCCGATCAATTGGCAAAGGCGTGGGAGTTGAAAAATATCATTGTTGGAATCTGATGCAGTCCAAATTGAGAGAAATAAAAAGAGAGAGAGTCTTATTAGTGAAAACCTACAGGCACCATAAGGCGACGGTGAGTAGAGAAATTGAAAATGAGAGAGTCTGTTTGGTGAAAACTCATAAAGAGCACTATCGGGCGACAATGAGAAAAGAAATGAGAGGGGTCGATTGGCGAAAACCCACAAAGGGCTTCGTCGGTCGAAAAGAATACACCTCCCACCATTGAAAGAGTCCTAGCAAGGTTCCCTAGTTTTGAAATACGGGCCAATGAGCTTACGAGAAGTTGAGAAAGTTTGTGCGGGTCGGGCATCCAATCCAAGAAGCATGTCATGTCCATTTGAAGCTTGCGTACATCCTCAGACAAGTCTTTCTTTTTCCCCCCCAAAAGGGACGCTTCTATTTTCATCCTTTTGCTCTCTATTTACTTTCTCTTCGAATCCCTTTCAGTGTGACTTTGATTCCAAAACTATCACAAAGAAAAGGTGGCAGGACTGGTTTTACAGGGCTCTGCCTTGTTGGAAATCATGTATATCTATGATATGTGCGCTTTGGTTGTATGAGCATGATTTTCAGGTATAGGTTTTGATGAATGACAAACAACGAAGTCAAGTGTCAAACAACGATATAATATGACAATCAATCAAATGGCGAGAAGCATACTGATGACAGAATTGCATGAACGAGCCAAAGAGTTCAAGACCGAAGACCCAAGACGTAGGTCGTTTGGTAGAACCAATGTAAGGACAACAAAGTTATCTTATCCTTTGGCTCAACACTAGGTCATCATAAACATGCATAAAATATTTTATTAAATCATATTTATCATAAACATGCATCTTTGTGTTAAAACAAAATGTGTTAAAGGTTCTAAACATGTCTTTTAAATCTGGGCCTCAACAATCGATTATTGAATCCTACAATCGATTGTATTAAGACAGTGTGATCTGAAGTTTTTCAAAATAGCAAACAATCGATTGTCTACTTTTAACAATCGATTATTTTGAGACAGTGTGCAACCGAAGTTTTTAAACATCTAAACAATCGATTGTTTTTGTCATACAATCGATTATATTCATAAACAATCGATTGTCATTTTCATACAATCGATTATATTTTGACCGTTCCCACAGAATCCTAAATTGATTTTTGAACGTTGAATACAATCGATTATTTAGTCCATACAATCGATTGTTTAGCCTAAAATCAGGAATCTGTCTTTTGAACGTTGGTCAAACAATCGATTATCTACTCCAAACAATCGATTGTTTGAGCACAGAATCAGGGATTTTATTTGTCAATTAAGAAATGGTAAGCACCACTTTTTCACCTATAAAAAGAGGTCTTTTGAGCTGATTTTAAACACACAGCTCCTCCATACATTGTTATACATATTGATCATTTTCAAGCATCATTTTAGAGCTTTTGTTGAGCCATTTGATAGACAACTTTGTGTTGTTCATAGAGCTTATTGTGTATCTCTTTATCCACTCTATTGAGGGAGTATTTGTTGTAAAAGAGAGTTGTTTGAGAAGAACATATCTTCTCATTTGTCGGGTCTGCTAAGTACCCAAAGTCTTAGTGGTTGAAGTCTTGGGGTGAGGTATCCTCAAGCAAGTGAAGTCTTAAGGTGTGGTATCCTTGAGCAACTGTAACGGTTTGTTAAGCACCCGTAAGCTTGACGAAAATAGTGGAAATCTCGAGAGAGTCTCTTGGGGACTGGACTAGCCACGGGTTGTGGTGAACCAGGATACATCGGTGCGTTCGTTCCTATTTATTTACTTATCGCACTTATTTAATTCCTGCAATTTTTAAATTTCGCAAGTTTACGCTATTTTTTATAACGCTATTCACCCCCCCCCCCTCTAGCGTTAAGTGTATTTTCTAACAATTGGTATCAGAGCCTAACTCTCTGTAAGACTTAACAGTTTGAGAGAATCCTCTATGGCTTCTACTAGTAGTGCTTTTGCAGGAATAGGTGAAGGTCACGTTACCTTTTTGCCTCCAATATTTGATTGAAGCAATTACACATATTGGAAAGATCGGATGAGAATCTTCATCAAATCAAACAACTTTTATCTATGGCAAATCATCAAGTATGGTGAGCAAATGACGACTAAAGTTTGGGAAGCCATGGTAAGTGAATAAAATACCAAGGCAATCAATATGTTGTATAGCGCTTTGAATCAAGAGGAGTATTGGAAAATTTCCCACTGCAAAACTGCTAAAGATATGTGGGACAAGCTTGAGGACACTTATGAAAGTACGCCTCAAGAAGCGGACAGCTCATGTGATGAACCAACTGCCCGGTGTCTTATGGCAAACAAAGAAGAAGAGGTAAGTACTTCTAACTCTCACTCGTTTGAAGAAATACAAAATGCTTATGATGAATTGTATGGTGAATTTGTTAATGCTTCCAAAACTATCATAGAATTGAAGAAAACACTTTCTTTGCAGAAAACACTTTCTTTGCAAGAAACAGATTTTCAGAAAACACTTTCTTTACAAGAAAAAGAGTTTGTAAAATCCTCTTCTTTGAAAGAAATAGATTTTGAAAAATTGACTAATGAAAATGATGTTCTTAAAAATAAAATTGAAGTTTTAGAAAAAGAAAATAATTTTTTGAAAAATGACATTGTTGATTTTAAAAATAAAATCAAGGAATTGAATGAAGCCTCTTCTATTGATAAATGTTCCAATTGTTCTTCTTGTAGTTCTTTAATACTAGAGAACACAGAACTTAGGAAAGCACTAGAAACACGTAGTGTTGATAGTCCTAAAATTGAAGATATTAAAAAGGATGTAAGTAATGAGGTCGGACCATCTAGAAAGAATTCTAGGAACCTCACTAATGAGTCAAAGATTAATTGTTTTAGACCACCTAGAAACAACTCTAGGAATTTTGTTAATGAGTCTAGAATGAATAATTATAGACCACCTAGACACAATTCTAGGAATTTTATAAATGAGTCTAGAATGAATAATTTTAGACCACCTAGACATGACTCTAGGAAATTCAACGCTTCTAGGGGGAACAACTTTAGATCACCTAGAACGCATTTGGCTCAACCTAGACATATGCACAATCCTAATGTTATATGTCACCATTGTAATCGGGTAGGACACATTGCACCCGTTTGTTTTGCTGAACATAGAGATTTATGTGTTGATTATGACTATTGTTACCCTAACCCCCAAGGACCCAAAAGAAGTTGGGTACCAAAAACCTATTTTTAGGTTCTTTTTGCAGGTGTGCTTGAAGACTACAATATTGTAGTGGATGCACCAAACATGAAACCTTAATGCATTAAGGGGGAACGTCGGTTAGTTATCGTATTTTGAATAAAAACGCAATGAGTTGATATGTGCAAATAATCTATACCAATTTTGGTTGATACATGCTTTAACAAGTTTTATTTTTGAATAACAATTAGTTTCAATTGGTTTTATAATAAATGATTGATTCATGTTTTGATGAATATTTTTAGTTTAAATAACAATTGGCATAGTTGAGAAAAATGATCGTTATTATTAGTATGCCATTTACTAACTTTTTATATGATCTTGTCTATAACGATTGGTATCGTCAATGGTTTAAATAACTTTTGGTATACTCTTTTAGCTAATGCCAAAAGGGGGAAGAATATGGGCGATATGCATGCTTTAATTGAGGGGGAATATTCAATTAAGGGGGAATTATATTGACTTGAATTGGATGCATAAATTGTATGTTGAGATATAGCATCTATTTAGGGGGAATTCAATATGCATATCTTCCGTTGTTTGTCATTATCAAAAAGGGGGAAATTGTAGGAAATCATGTATATCTATGATATGTGCGCTTTGGTTGTATGAGCATGATTTTCAGGTATTGGTTTTGATGAATGACAGACAACGAAGTCAAGTGTCAAACAACGATATAATATGACAATCAATCAAATGGCGAGAAGTATACTGATGACGGAATTGCATGAACGAGCCAAAGAGTTCAAGACCGAAGACCCAAGACGTAGGTCGTTTGGTAGAACCAATGTAAGGACAACGTTTAAGTTATCTTATCCTTTGGCTCAACACTAGGTCATCATAAACATGCATAAAATATTTTATTAAATCATATTTATCATAAACATGCATCTTTGTGTTAAAACAAAATGTGTTAAAGGTTCTAAACATATCTTTTAATCTGGGCCTCAACAATCGATTATTGAATCCTACAATCGATTGTATTAAGACAGTGTGATCTGAAGTTTTTCAAAATAGCAAACAATCGATTGTCTACTTTTAACAATCGATTATTTTGAGACAGTGTGCAACCGAAGTTTTTAAACATCTAAACAATCGATTATTTTTGTCATACAATCAATTATATTCATAAACAATCGATTATTTTTGTCATACAATCAATTATATTCATAAACAATCGATTGTCATTTTCATACAATCGATTATATTTTGACCGTTCCCACAGAATCCTAAATTGATTTTTGAACGTTGAATACAATCGATTATTTAGTCCATACAATCGATTGTTTAGCCTAAAATCAGGAATCTGTCTTTTGAACGTTGGTCAAACAATCGATTATCTATTCCAAAAAATCGATTGTTTGAGCACAGAATCAGGGATTTTATTTGTCAATTAAGCAACGGTAAGCACCACTTTTTCACCTATAAAAAGAGGTCTTATGAGCTGATTTTAAACTCACAACTCCTCCATACATTGTTATACATATTGATCATTTTCAAGCATCATTTTAGAGCTTTTGTTGAGCCATTTGATAGACAACTTTGTGTTGTTCATAGAGCTTATTGTGTATCTCTTTATCCACTCTATTGAGAGAGTATTTGTTGTAAAAGAGAGTTGTTTGAGAAGAACATATCTTCTCATTTGTCGGGTCTGCTAAGTACCCAATGTCTTAGTGGTTGAAGTCTTGGGGTGAGGTATCCTCAAGCAAGTGAAGTCTTAAGGAGTGGTATCCTTGAGCAACTGTAACGGTTTGTTAAGCACCCGTAAGCTTGACGAAAATAGTGGAAATCTCGAGAGAGTCTCTCGGGGACTGGACTAGCCATGGGTTGTGGTGAACCAGGATACATCGGTGCGTTCGTTCCTATTTATTTACTTATCGCACTTATTTAATTCCTGCAATTTTTAAATTCCGCAAGTTTACGCTATTTTTTATAACGCTATTCACCCCCCCCCCCTCTAGCGTTAAGTGTATTTTCTAACATGCCTAGCAAGAGTTAAAAGAGAGGTACTCAGCCTCAGCGGGTGCATTAAGCCAATCCCGAATGTCCAGGAGTGTTTATTCTTTGAAAGAAAAGATATTGAAAAGGAAAGAATGTCCTAAGATTAGAATTAAGTGAAGGGCCGGAGCCCCACGCGGACGAGTTGTCTTGAAATCTTGAAGGTTGAGGCCTTTGGTTTTAAAGAGAGAATAATCATCAAAACCAGCAAGCAGCAGAGGTTCTCGTCAGAAGTTGGGCCGGGACAAAGCAGTCTAGGCCACAAAACCAACCACCGTTTCAAACTAACCATTGTTCTTTGTTGAAAACTGAAACAAGTGTGATCCAATCATTCGTGCATAAGGCGGGTGCAGCCAAAAGAAAACGTGCAAGTGCTGAAACAGCTTTGTAGCAAATAATCAATGCAAAAGGGAAGTTTCCTCCAAGTTCTTTCCTGCATCCTATCAAAATAAAAAAATGGGGAAAATAGATTTAAAAAAAAAAGAAAATCCCGAAAGAGGATAGTTTATAATTCCCAATACCAATCTGGTACCCTTTAGCCAACATTAGGGCTCCAATCCTTGAGTTGCGCCTTAAACATAGGGCCTCCATTCCCTAGTCGCCTTAAGCCAACATCAGGGCTCCAATCCCTGAGTTGAGTTTTTTACCTTTTAGCCAACATTAGGAATCCAATCCCTGAGTTGTGCCTTTTAGACATAGGGCCTCCATTCCTTAGTCGCCATTAGCCAATATTAGGGCTCCAATCCCTGAGTTGACCTTTTTAAATTTTAGCCAACATTAGGGCTCCAATCCCTGAGTTGCGCTTTTTAGACAAAGGGTCTCCATTCCCTAGTTGCCTTTAGCCAATATTAGGGCTCCATTCCCTGAGTTGAGCTTTTTACTTTTTAGCCAACATTAGGGCTCCAATCCCTGAGTTGCACCTTTTAGACATAGGATCTCCATTTCCTAGTTGCATTTAGCCAACATTAGGGCTCCAATCCTTGAGTTGAGCTTTTTACATTTTTAGCCAACATTAGGGATCCAATCCTCGAGTTGACCTTTTTACTTTTTAGCCAAAATTAAGGCTCCAATCTCTGAGTTGCGCATTTTAGACATAGGGTCTCCATTTCCTAGTGCCTTTAGCCAACATTAGTGGTCTAATCCCTGATTGACTTTTTACCTTTTTAGTCACATTAGGGCTCCAATCCTAAGTTGTGCCTTTTAGACATAGGGCCTCCATTACCTAGTCGCCTTTAGCCAACATTAGGGCTCCAATCCCACTTTAGGTGTCCAATCCCTGAGTTGCGTCTTTTAGACATAGGGCCTCCATTCCCTAGCCGCCTTTAGCCAACATTAGGGCTCCAATCCCTGAGTTGCGCCTATTAGACATTGGGCCTCCATTCCTTAGTCTCTTTTAGCCAACATTCGGGCTCCAATCCCTGAGTTAAGCTTTTTATCTTTAGCCAACATTAGAGCTCCAACCCCTGAGTTGTGCCTTTAGACATAGGGCTTCCATTCCCTAGTCACCTTTGCCAATATTAGGGCTCTAATTCCTGAGTTGACGTTTTCGCAATAAGGCTCCACCCCAATTTTTTCTATCACAGACAAATACAATTCTTGAGAATGAAAAACAATGAGAAAATAAGTTCAGATTTTTGTCACTAATAACTCACGAAATTTTCCTAGTGAAAACTTGGGCTGAAAATTTCGTTCGTTTGTTTGTTATTTGAGCACGTTTGACTTCAAAGCACAGGGTCCGAGACAATCGAAAGAATGAAGTCTCAATCCAGAATAAAGAAAAGAAGAAAAAAAGAAAAGAACAGAAGAAGTGAATTCAAAATGTTGAAGAAAACAGAGATAAGGGCTGCTCAAAACTGGACTACAGTCACAAGCTCCGCCTGTCCGTTCTGATCCAATGCTGAAGAAAGAACCAACACATACAGCTTGCGAGCATCAAGATTCAGATCGAAGTCCACAGCAAAAGATGCTAAGACTCAAGATCAAGCTTCAAGAGATTTATATATAGGAATCTGGTAACTCATAGTTGTTAGGCATAGCTAGTTTAGCTTTGATTTTCCTTTTGGTGTAATAAGGAGGTCAATAAGCAGTAGCAGCAACAATAACAGTGAAATCACAACTCCCGGTAGTCTCAGCTACCAAAACTTTCAGAACTACACTAACCCGATTCCTTTATAGCCAAGGATATGTAGACAATCTCTGAAGCAAGGTTCGGTCGGACGTTTTTCAAAAAATGCTTCTCAATGGAATACCAAGCAGGCAAAAATCCCTCATGATTACTCGGTTATCTTTTCCCGAAAATCATTCGTGTCTCCGAGCAAAGAGGGGCAGCTGTGAGCACGTAATTTTTGCCTCGCTTAAATTATTCATATAGATTTCTTAGAATTAGGATTTTCCTTTTTATTATTTAATTTTTAGGATTTAATTGTATATTTTTGTGTGTATTTTTATATGTGTGTGAATAATAAGTCATAAAAAATATTTTAAAAATAGCATATTTGTATTTAGGATCCACTTTTATATTTTTAGCTCTATTAGTTAATTAACATTATAAAAATGGAAGAAAATAACAAAAATAGTCTGTTTTGCATTTTAATTTTAATTTTCGATTTTTCTTCTTAGTTTTCTTTTAAATTAGGAGTTAGTAAACTTTTGAAAAATTAATTAGTTTAGTTTTAGAATTGAATCAAGTTTTGTTATTCTTAATTTTGAATTTTAACAAAAGAAATCAAAAATATATAGAATTTGAAAAAAGAGAAAATCTGAAGAAGAAAAATGAAGACCAATTTGGGCCACTTTTTACATAAGTCCTAGCCCAATTGCACTCCTGAACCAGCCCAAACTACCCAAACCCCACATCATAACCCGTTCCAACCCCTTACTGCCCAAAACGACCCCGTTTCGCATCCCCTTGATCATGACCGTTGGATATCATCAATCTAACGGTCCTGAACTAACAAGGTTTGGAGTATATAATTGTCCTAACATACCCTACCCCCTACCCCATCTCACCGACTCTAACATCTCAGAGACCCAAACCTAATGCCACCACCCTCCATCGCAAACCGCCAACCAAAAATCGCCTCTACCGTCGGCGGTAGTCCAATGGCCACAAAAATAACACCAATCACTCTCCTAGCCTTCCCCTTTCCAAGTCCACCATTACCAGCCCTCAAATCAGAGCCAATCTTGTGGAATATTCGATCAAAACGTCGGCTGCTACGCCGTGTACGGGGCCACCGACGCCAAACGTCTTCAAACTAACACCACATGGCCACCGTACCTCCCTCAACCAAAATCCACAGGTCTCATTCCTCGAATATACGTCGAGCTTCTCGAATATCAAATCAAAAAATTTGGCCAAAAGCGCATCGCCTCCAAACCTCACCAAAATTACACCCTTTAGCCTCCTCACCCTCATCTTTTCTGAATCCACAACCCATAGCCATCGAATCACCTTCCAGTGGCTCGAATTTTATATCGAAGTTCGCCTTAGAACTCTAGTTTCATAAATTGGGGGTTTTCTGGTGGCTTGACCATTATAGGGGTTAGTTGTGTGTTTTCTCATGAAAACACACGATTAAATAGTAGTTTGGTCAAGCAATTTCAAGTTGATTTGCCCAGGCCAAGTCTCTATTCCGGTAATCCCTTTCTCTTTCATTTTTTATTGTGTTGCTGTCTTTTCTTAGTATTTGCTTGTTAATTTTCTTAGACTTATTTCTTTATGTTTTAGTTTATTTCCTCTGATTCAGTTTTGATTCATATTTTTGATTTTTAATTTTTCTATTCATGGTTCAAAATTATTGTTTGATTGTTAGTTTATTCTCTTAAATTCATGTTTTATTGATAATTACCCATATTTTGTTTAAGTCAGACTGCTAGTAATTAATTTAGGATTAAAAGTAAGTTAGTTCGATTTTGGAATTTAGGAGTTGTTTGTTTGTTCCTGAATATTTCCAGGCCCTATTAGTTAACCATGTTCATGTTGACCAAGTTTAAGAGGGGTTAGGGTTAGTATGGTCTGGGTTAGTAATTCAGGGGTGAATTCAAGGGTAGTATAGGCATGTTACAGTAAAAGAATCTTGCAGTAACTGAATTGGGACCCCCTAGAACTTTCTAGATTGGGGTTTTAATTCGAAATTTAGGAACTTGACAATATTACTTAACCAACAAGTCAGTAATTTAGGGACTAGTTAGTTAAAATAGAGAATTAAAAGGACTAAAGGCTAAAAATTAGAAGCTGAAGGTTGCCCTACCTAATTGCCTATAAAGGAATCAAGAACTTGCCTTGCAAGTGAGATCTGAGAGAGATTTTAGAGAGGGAGGCCTAAAAAATACAGTAAAAAGATACTGAAAATTAGAGGCAACCAAAACTCTAGAAAATCACTATTCCATTGGATTTTTTAGAGTGATCTTAAGTTCCAAGTTCTGAATTAAGACTCCAGCTTATATAAGGTTAAAAATGGTTTGAATTGTCTTATTATTCAGTAGTTGTAGCTTCAGGAGTTCCTTGGACTGATTTCTGAATTTTGATTTGGTTTATTCAAGTTGGTTTTGGGTTGTTGGTGGTGTTTGTTCATCTGAAACTAAGTCCTAGGCTGTTTTGATATTATTTTATGGGTTTTAAGACTGATATTATTGTCGTTGTTCCTTGTTTCCAAGCTGACCCTCCATTTCCTATTTTCTATTCAAATTTCAGGTACTTTTTAGTTCCAAATGATGTGTGAAGATTGAATCAAATGCATTCTCAAGTGTGAAGTTAATGGCTACCTGCTTCCCCATGAATTCACTATTGTTTTCTGCTTTAATTTTGAACTAGTTGTGTGTTTATTTGGACACTGCCTCAGTTATCATAATGGAATTTTTGAACTACTTTCAGAATTATGAGTATCCTATTTAGAAATATTAGCTTCAGTGTAGCTTAATTCACTTTCGAACCTACAATCATGTCAGTTTGAATCTTAAATTGGAATATAGTGTTACATAAGCGAGTTTTGCTTGCAAATGCCTATTTGAATGAATTGGAATGTCAAAATTAGAATTATGTTTAGCTTCAATTGAATAAATGCTTTTGGGACTACAAATAAGCAGGACTTTTGGACTCAAAATCAACCTGCAGTTTGACTTGATTAAGAGTTGAGTTGTTTCATTTTTATTGAAATTGCTAAGTCTGATTAGGTCTTCAATTCAGTGTTGTGGAGATTCAAAGTAAAAATCAGTATTCCAATGCAAAAACCGTTAATGTTAACCGAAGTCAAGTGTAGAATCGACTCACAAATTGCATAAACACTTCTTGCGATATTTTCTATTTGTGTATGAGATATGGATTTAAAGGTCAGCATATTTTTGAATCAAATGAACCATTTGTTTATTTACAAAAAACTGTTAACATACCCAAATTGAGATCAGTATAACTTTTGGGCCCAATAATATAATAGCAAACCCAAGTATTACCAGCCTTTGAACCAAGGCATTTTGCTAAACTGTGGACCGTCAAGAGCACCTCCAAATTGGGCTGGTTCTGAGGCCCAATGTTAGATACCCCTTTATAAAATTGAATGAATTCTCCTTTTTCTTGGGCCAATTTCAATACCCAATGTGTTGAAAGCCTTAATTAAAGCTAGGAGTTTAAATTTATAATACAGGTTTGAGGCCTTTCAATTTAAGTAGCAAACTTGAATTAAGGGGTCTTCAATAATGAAGATCCTCTTGTTTGAGTTTGGACTTGATCTTAAGGCCGAAATTTTCTTGAATGCTTTTAATAATAGCTAATCATTAAGTTTTTTTTAGAGACAATCCTTAATAGATAATATTAGCTCTTCTTTAGGATTTTCTTTTAAAATAAATTAAGGTGCGCCGTGCCAAATAAGATTCACAAATTGCATGGCCCTCTTTAATTATTTTTAAAATCCTTAGAACTCGGGAAGTGCCATTTAGTGTATTTTCATGGCCTCCTACAAAGTTATCAACGCGTTGGTTGCATTAGGAACGCAAATAATAAAGTTATTTTCTTAAACTCAGGTGCGTATTTTATGTGATCCAAATCAGAATCCCAAAATATTAAATAAAATGTGTTTCGGATCCGGGTGCGTTTCATGTGACGTGATCCAAAAACACGTTTTAAACGATGTTCAATCTTTCTTAGAAATCTAATTAAAAGCGGTAAGTAATTTTAAATTACACTATAGGATAAACATGTCTTAACATCAGATAATTAGCCAATTATGATGGTTTAAGCGACCATGCTAGAAGCACCGGATCCGGGGGTGCCTAACACCTTCCCTCGGGTCAACAGAATTCCTTGTTCAAAATCTCTGGTTCGCAGACTTCATTTGGAAAGTGAAAAATTTCCTTGATTTGAGATTCACGATAAACAGGTGACTTGGGACATCAAAAGTCAAACCTATCCCAAGTGGCTACTCTGGTAAATAAATAATCTCATTTTAAATAATGTCACTTAAAGTGAAAAAACTCCCTTATATATATTATCCTTCCGGGTGTAGAATATAAAAAGGAGGTGTGACAACAGTATTATATTACGATGATGTTATGCCTTGCAGTATTACATTACGGTGATGTCACGCTTCATAGTATTAAGTTACGACAATGTTGCACCCAGCAGTATTATATGTTGAATTTGTCGTAAAAAAATTGACACCAGTCCAAGAAAAAGATTATTTGAGGATTATAAGGATTATAAGTGATCAGTAAATTTGTGAAGGTAAGAGGGTTAGTAAAATCGGAGATAACGAATTTTGTCGAAGTTTGGCATTTTGGGATAAAATACGGCCCGAGCTAAAATATCTGATATTTATGAAATAGTATCATACAAGGTACTGCATGACCATAAGGTGTAAGAGGTATGTTAAAAAAGGGTAATATTTAATTAAGTTGAGGAAAATTTTAAATTATACGGATAATTGATTAATTATCAGATACAAAATATTATCCAATTAACTAATAATTGTGTACAGATTACTAATCTTCAGCCACCCTTCCACATGGCATAAAGCCACAATAGGCAAAAGATGACTCTTAGTCACTTTGCCAATGGCTACTATGTAGTAATCAAACCATGACTTAAGTCTTAATAAGACTTGTAGATCTTATCCAAGGGATTTAGTAGAAATTCTTTGTAAAAAGCTTCAAAACAATAATCTGTCTTGGATTAGAACCAAGGACATAAGGCAGAAGCATTTTAAAGCTTCAACAGAAGCAAAGTTTATTCAAGTTTCATTGAAGTCAAACAAGAATTTCGTCCATATCTCATAGAAGTAGAAGCTTCATCTCGTGCAAATAATTCAAAGGGATAGGTATGTTAAGGCTATCCCTTCTTATTTTTGGCATGTTTTATACGACACAAACAAAACGTGTAAATATACAAATTTCATAAATTACTCTATTCATAGAAGTATTAGAAATATATATGTTCTTGAATTTTCATGTGTTATAATATTTTATCATTTGTTCATGGGTCTCAGAAAAATAAAAAAGTTGAAAAAAATTTACTTTATGATATTACTCAAAGGCAAAATGGTCTTATGACATCCTGAAAGATTATATTAACGTACTTTTCATGCATTGCATTCATGTACATTGATCCCTGACCAGATTGCGTTATATACGCGTACACACACACACACACACATATATATATATGTATATATATATATACATATATATATATGTGTGTGTGTGTGTGTGTGTGTGTGTGTGTGTGTGTATTGGATATGGAAAAGGTTATGGCGTTATATAGGCACACCACCTGATCAGCTACTATACGTTGATGATTTTTGCCACAATGGCCGATATGATACAATGGAATGCCCTCAGAGGACGATGATGTTATGAAACATGTACCTGCGCATGGCGTGACATCAATAGGCATGCGCATGATGCTAAAAGTGTTTCATGATTTACAGAGTTATTCAGACTTACAGGTTGAGCCTAGTACTCTATATTTCTTCCAAGTCTGCTATGTACTTATTTATATGCCTTACATACTCGATACATTCTTCGTACTAACGTTCCTTTTATCTGGGAAAATTGCATTTGATTCCCGCAGATCCCGATTGATAGGTTGAGAGCCCTCCAAGTAGGCTATCAGCTCAACGGAAGATGTTGGTGCGCTCCGTATGCTTCAGAGTTGCTTGTTTGCATAGTATGATTTAGACGTGTATTATTTGGTTTGGCAGAACTCTTTCCCGGCCTTTATGACATTTATGTACTCTTAGAGGCTTGTAGACACATGCGGTGTACGTGAAATATTGTACGGCCTTGTCCGCCTATGTTTTTTGAGCTTATAAATAATCATGTTGTCCTATTAGGATCGTACGTCACGTGTATATGATAACGTAATAAGAAAGATATGTTATATTGGTATTCGGTTGAGTAAGGTACCAGGTGCTCATCGCGGCCCATTGGTTTGAGTCGTGATAAAAATGATATCAGAGCAGTTATGTCCTAGGGAGTCTACAAGCTGTGTCTAGTAAAGTCTTATTTATGGGTGTGTCGTGCACCACACTTATAAGTAGGAGGCTACGGGGCATTTAGGATTGTCACTTTTTCTTCTTACTCTAGATCATGTGGTAGAGCTAACTTATAAGAATTCAAATTTCGAAACTCTTTTTTTATTTGTAGTAAGATGATACCTACATCGAGAAAGAAGGTTGGAAACAGATATAGTTGTGGAAGACCTGAGTCAGAGGAATTGGATTTTGTATTATGCCTACGATAAGTAATAATGAGGTCTTTAGTAGATCATGAGTGTACTGAAAGGTATTGGCTTCCTAATAAGAAGATTTAAGGCAAGAATGCATATCCATATTTATAGTGAAGGATAATGAGAGATTAAAAAGATAAGTATAAGCTTTAGCAAGTAAAAGGAGCAAGGTGAAAAAAGATATGAGGTACCCAGTTAATGAAGGTTAACAGCGTTTATAATTGAAGTAGAGGAACATAAGCTTTTTGAGATATATTCAATAGTAACAGAGGTATATACAATTGGTCGCACCCATTCCAGATATGCCCTATGGGGGTTAACAAAAGTAGTATAAGAAGATATTATGGATGTATTGATTGCCTCAGTTGACGTTTCCGAAGGATATTACAAATGTGCTAATAGATCTCTTTATGAGACACCTAGATGATGCACTCTAAAATAGTGCAGCCATATATGAGTACTACAAGGACATGCACTATAAGCCTTGAAGGGATAAATATTACCTTAGTGTGACTCGCGTCTCTAGTAAAGCAATGTTAAGTAACTTGAAAAGCCACTGGATGGAGCAAGGAGAAGCTAAAAGAAAAAGAATGTCTTATTCAAGTTTTCAGAATAAAGTGATAGGCATAAATGTTAGCGGGAAATAAGAAAAGAGTTAATGAAGCATTATGAGTAAGATGTGGTACATGGATGACAACGGTAGATCAAAAAATGACAATATTACAAGATCTATAGTCAAGTGAAGGAAGAGATTAGAGGTGACAGACCTTAGGACAACAAAAGAGAGTATAGGCCATACAGTCACATCCTCATTTCGAAAAATAAGTTCGCGGCTCTAACATGATTAACAGAAGGAATGGTTAGACTCTAAAGTAATAGAAATCAGTATGGACTGGTGAATAAGATAAATTAAACATGAATAAGGAACTGAGTGAATTGTTAAAGTTTGTAGAAAATTAATTTGGGCCACAAGTCAAGAAAATGCTCTCGGCGCATTTTAGCTTAGCAATAGAACAGTAGCTCTTACTGGCGCACGATAGCAAGATCGCAATCGTCGTCGGAATATGGCTCGTCGCGGGCGTAACCCTCCACCTACTACTACTCAACTCGTCACACCTGAGAATGGCACAATCCAGGAACTTGAACCATTAACTTTTGGTAACTTTCTGCCTCAGAAGCTTCATTCTCCAATAGCGATGCATGCAGAGGTAGATACTTGTAAATCACCAGTGAAGAAGACTGAAGTAGCTTCAGAAATTGCTGCAAGGCGTTTACAATTCACTAATCTCATAGTTGGGGAGAAATCCAGTCTGACTTCTGCGGATGTGGTGCGAGGAAATCACAATACTCAGATGGGCAAACATCTCTCGTTTGTTCCCCCTACTGTGCGAGATGGTAAAAAAGTTGTTAAGATCAGTGAAGAGGATTTGAAACCACAAATGGATTATTGGCAAAATGCGTTGATTGGTTTCATAATTGGAGATCGACCTAGTGAGCAGAATATGGAGAATTTTGTTATTCATGTATGGAATTTTGTCACCAAACCTCAGGTACTGATTCATGCTGAAGGCTACTGTATTTTTAGATTAATAGTGCTGAGGACAGGGATTCAGTCATGCAATCAGGTCCCTATACTTTTAGGAATAGGCCAATGGTGTTGAGGCCATGGGAAGTTGATTTCAATTTTCAGAGTGATGTACTCAACACTGTCCCTATTTGGATTCGTTTCCCAGGCCTTCTAGTTGGATATTGGTCTACTGAGGTCTTGAGCAAGATGGCTAGTGCTATTGGAAAACCATTGTATACTGATAAATTTACTGCACATTATGATAAAATTTCATTTGCTAGAGTGCTTGTTGAAGTTGATGCTGCTTACTCTCTCCCTGACCAACTGGAGATTGAAACTTCTTATGGCCCTAAGATCCAGACAGTTGAGTATGACTGGAAACCTTCCTTTTGTAATCATTGCCTCAAATTTGGTCATGATTCACTTGATTGTTGGTACTATGCTGATAATTCAGAAAAGGAGAAGGAGGAACGGGTAGATATAAGGAATCTGAAAGATAGAGTAAAACAGCAGGGGAAACAAACAAAGAAAGAATGGATTGTAAAGAAGAATGTAACTAATGATGAAGTTCAGAATCAACAAGAGGCTTCTGTTAATCCACCAGTGCTTGTAGTGCAGGTAGTTCAGGATTCAAACATGGTTAATGAGGGTCAAGCAACTAGTCCCTTGCAACAAAATGAACTTATGAATCCAGAAGGGCAATTAAGTGAAGTAACTATTGCTATCACCAGTAATAGTGAACAGGTGGTTGACACTGGTAATAGAGGGAAAGCTATCATAAATGATATGGATAGCAGGGTGCAACAGTTTGATCCGGGACCCTCTTACAGCTTAACTCCTACTGAACCATGATTGTAGCCACATGGAACATTAGGGGGCTTAACCAGCCTCATAAGCAGAAGGAGTTGAAACAATTCCTTACTGTTAATAAAGTGGATGTAATAGGAATTCTTGAAACCAGAGTTAAGGAACATAAAGTCAAGAAGATATTTGATAAGGTTGCAAAGGGTTGGATGTTACAATGTAATTATGCAAAGGCTGTTAATGGGAGAATATGGCTATTATGGAAGACTCATTTACAGGTTCAAATAGCAAATTCCTCTGATCAGTTTATTCACTGTCTGATAGAGGATACAAGAAGTCTAGCCAGGTTTCAATTCAGTGTAATATATGCACAAAATACTGCACTGCTTAGGACACAACTGTGGAGGGATCTCAAATCAATTCCTATTCCCCAACAAGATGCATGGCTTATTTGTGGTGACTTTAATTATGTTCTAGGTTCTGAGGACAGAATTGGTTCTCCAGTAACTGAAGCTGAAGTTAAGGAGTTTAAAGATACTGTGTGTGAATTACAACTCACTGCACTTAGAGTTAAAGGCTGTCATTTCACTTGGACAAACAAACAAGATGCAGCTCATAGAGTATACAGTAAAATTGATTGGGCACTGGGAAATTATCAATGGTTGCAGCAGTATGGGCATCTGGAAGCTGATTATTTGAATCCTTCTGTATCTGATCATTCTCCTATCCTGATCAAATTTGGAGATCACAAACTTTTACATCCTAGACCATTCAGACTTTACAATGCTATATTGGAACATCCTCAATTCCATATCATTGTTCAACAAGTCTGGAGGCAAAACTGTATAGGCACACCTATGCAATTGATATGGCATAAACTGAGGGAAATGAAGAAGCAGTTAAAAGGCCTAAATGCTTATGTAACAAGTTACAAACAGAAAGTTGTGCAGGCAAGGGAAGCTCTAGATATTATTCAATGTCAGCTGCAGAATCATCCATTCAGTCAGGAATTAATTACTGAGGAGAAAACAGCAATTGAAGAACTTGAGAAATGGAATTGTATAGAAGAGCAAATAATGAGACAGAAGTCTAAAGCATGCTGGATTGAATGTGGAGATGCCAACACTAAATAATTTCATGCTCAATGGAAGATTAGAACAGGTCAAACCAACATTACATCCATTTATACAGATACTGGTTTAAAGCTCACTGATCCCCTAGCAGTGGAGCAGGAATTCCTGAGGGTTTTCAAATCTTTAATGGGGGAATGTGCATCTGAACTACCATGTGCTAACTCTCAGATTATGAAGGAAGGAAAGTGTCTCACAATTGATCAACAAAGACAACTCATAAGGGAGGTAACTTTGGAAGAGATCACTGAAGCAGTGAAAGAAATGCCTACAGATAAAGCTCCTGGTGTGGATGGATTTCCACTTGAGTTCTTCACTAAATACTGGGATCTGGTAAAGGGAGATATTCTATCTGCTGCCAAAGACTTCTTTAATACTTGCCAACTGCCTTATAATATCAAAACTACTGCCATAGCCCTTGTTCCAAAAGTAAAAGCTCCTATCACAGTAAAGGATTATAGACCTATTGCTTGTTGTACAACAATCTATAAAATCATCTCCAAAGTGCTTACCAGAAGAATGAAAGGTGTCATTGGGGAATTGGTGGAACCTGCTCAATCAGCTTTTATTGAAGGTAGGAGTATTATTGACAACATTTTGCTAAGCCAAGAAATTTTCAAGGGATACTCAAGGAAGGGAGTGTCTCCTAGATGTGTACTAAAAGTAGGACTGAGGAAAGCATATGACACTTTGGAATGGGGTTACTTGAGACAGATTCTAACTGACTTGGGCTTTCCAGCAAAATTCACTCAGTGGATTATGGCTTGTGTAGAAACTGTCTCTTACCCCTTAATAATGAATGGTGGTTTAACCAAACCATCTATTGCTAAGAGAGGCATAAGACAAGGAGATCCCATGTCACCTTACCTATTTGTGTTGGCTATGGAATATCTTAATAGAATTCTACAACAGATCTATAAGGATGGTAACTTCAATTTTCATCCTAAGTGCAGGAAACTTAATATCTCTCATATATGTTTTGCTGATGACCTTCTCATGTTTTGTAGAGCTCATGTAGTATCAATCCAGATACTGCATAAAGCTTTTCTTCAATTCTCAACAGCTTCTGGCCTACAGGCTAATACAAGTAAAAGTGATATTTATCTGGCTGGTGTGCAACCACAATACAGAGAGGAGATTCTTGACACCTTGGGATTCAGTGAAGGAACTTTGCCTTTTAGATACTTAGGGATCCCTTTGGACTCTAAGAAGTTGGCTATACATCATTATCTGCCTTTAATTGAGAAGATCACAAATAAAGTAACTTGTTGGTCTGCTAAGCTCTTGTCATATGCAGGCAGATGTCAATTGATCAAAGCAGTGGTTTTTGGAATGCAGTCTTACTGGGCTCAGATATTCATTATTCCTAAAAAGGTTTTGAAAGTCATTGATTCAGTTTGCAGAACCTTTCTCTGGACTGGTAAAGCTAATATATCTAGAAGAGCATTGGTGGCTTGGGAAACAGTATGCACACCTGTTTCTGCTGGAGGACTTAACATCTTAAATTATATGTGTGGAACAAGGCAGCTGTCACTAAACTGTTATGGGATTTGGCTAGGAAAAAAGATTGCTTATGGGTCGTTGGGTGCATACTTATTACATAAAGCAAGGAAATCATTCCACTCTTACCATACCAAAGGCTGATTCTTGGGTGGTTAGAAAGATTCTGGAGAGTAGAACAAGTATAATGGAGAGCTCTCAGCTTCAAGGGGATCTGCATGGTCGACTACACAGTGTGTGTAAGCAGAACAGGTTTAATATACAGAAGCTTTACCACTCTTTGATTCCTAGTTTCACTAAGGTTACTTGGAAAAAGTTATTACTGATTAAAAATGTGCTTCCTAGACATAAGTTTACTGCCTGGCTTGCTGCACACCATAGACTGCCCACAGTTGATAGATTGCAGACAATGGGACTGCAAATTCCAGTAGCTTGTGTTTTCTGTCAGCAGAATGTTGAAAATTTTAACCATCTGTTCTTTGAATGTAGTATCACAAACAGAATATGGTCCAGAATTTGTATTTGGTTGGGATACTCTAGAACTATTGGTTGCTGGGATGATGAACTCATGTGGATATGCAGCAAAGCTAACAGCAATCAGTGGAGAAATGCAATCACAGCATCTGCATTTATCACTACTGTTGCATTGATTTGGAGAGTAAGAAATCACATGAGGTTTGAAGGTGCTCCCTTTGTGGAAGAGTTGATATATAAAGAGATTGCATTATTGATACATCTTTGTGGCAGAAACTGCAAACAATGGCAGGATGGTTTGCGACAACTCAATTACTATCCTTAGCTTGTTAACTAATGCTTAATGATAGGATACATGTATGTAATGAGAACAGATAGTATTGTATTCATTGTAAGCATTTAGTATTAGATTAGTAGCTAGTCCAAATGCTACTGTACAGGAAATGTTGTACATCCTTTTCTGAGATTAATGAAAAGCAAGTTTAATCTAAAAATAGTCAACATCATGAGAATTTCATATTGTGTTCCGACAATAATAGAATGGACAACAGAAGGAGATCTATGATGAATTTAGAGAATGGTCTTCAAGGAGACGCTTCCCTAAAGAAAGCAAGGTGAGCAAAGTTCAGCTTACGGGTAATATATTTCCAGTTATACTAAGTTTCACCCTCGTAAGTAAGGAATTTTCCTATCCTTGGTACAGAATGATTAACACAAGGTGAGTAAGGGTTATCGATGATATGAAAGGATGCCAAAGATGAAGAGTTAAAATATCTATAGGTAGGTCATCGTACCTCCACTTATTAGTACCCCCCCCCCCCCAAAGGGGGGAATATGGAACGATGTGGAGTTAAGCTAGAATTTAGTGGTTCTAGTAATTATAGAATGATAAAGAAAGAATGCAAAAAAAAAATGAAAGAGGATGAGATTGAAATTATTCGAAGCCTACATATAAGTTACGATTCTAGAACATTATGAAAATACGATGACAAGGAGAAGAAGTAAAGGTTCCTGCCCGAAATGTTAGCAATAGATAAGGAGATGGTACAAGAGGTAAGTTAAAACAAAGGAAATAACCCAAGAAAGATTACTCGAAAAAATTATATGAGAATGGGCCAACGAGTAGTTGGTAGTTGATTAAGGAAGAGCCTAGTTATGGTCAAATAGGAGGTTATAGATGAGTTAGCATATCTTGAAAGATAAACATAGTAAAACCCAATATAGTGAACTCGGCCTCGCAGTGACATCATTGTAATGCTTAAGAAGTATTCAGATAGGAGATGGGGTTGTTAAAGGTACCTATGAGTATTGTGGGAATGAAAGATATTGCCACTGGAAGGTAATTAAAATATTAGTTCATAAGCAACCCTACAATCATAAGAGCACTGAGGTAAGCAACTACGGATAATAATAGGCAAGGAAAAATATCAAAAGGTAGGGTCAAGGGTTCTCCGTAAGTACTACAATGAAAGACTAGCTGAGAAAATAAGGAAGACGGCTTCAACTTAAGCACAACGACCTAATGAGGAAATGGTCTTGTAACAACAGTCTCACAACAACATTATAGCACTCCAAAAGAAAGTGGCACCTACTGTAACTAATGAATGGGAAGTAAAATTAAAAGTAATATTCAAGATCATATGAATTTCACGAAAACTCTGGCATATGTGGGCACTAAGATAAGCTAAGTATGGACGCAACAAGGGGATAGAAAGAGCAGGAAAAGTAATAATTTACGTTGAAAGAAAGCTAAAATAGAACGGAACGAATTATTCGATCAATGATCCAGAGTTAGTACAATATGGATACACTTAAGATTTTGGAACATTATCCATACAGCATATATGTTGACAATCATACAGCCGTAAAATATTCTGGTATAAGTTAAAAGAAGGAATTGACCCAGGTCATAGACGAAGGATTGAATTGTTAAAGGATTTTATCATGAATATTCCTCAGTGCCTATGAAAGTCTAAAGTAATAACTAGTACCAGGATCCGCAGATCGGAAGACAGCTTAAGCCAACATAAAAACTTATCAGAAAAAAGAGAAAACTAAAGAGTTATATCGATTAACAAAAACAGGATGGACCAAGAGAATTATAGACCTCAGTATCAATCTTAAATGGAAGAGGTAAAAGAGAAATAGTAAAGTTTCCATAATCTATAATGTCTCTATGATGAAGCTAATTGAAGAGTACCAACCTCATAAGAAGTCAGTATGAAGCTCTTACCGGATTGTGTGCACCAAAGGTGCAAGTATTATAACAGAGCGTCAGGTTGTGGACATAAATTACGCCTATGTGGAAAAGAGGTTATAAAAGAGCTGGAAGAATATGAGGCAATATTTTAAGGTAAGAAAGGAAAAGGTGAACAACATACAAGATACTCAATGCAGAAGGTTATGAATAGTCCGTACTGCAAAAAATAAGCTATAAGCACGGGATTCAGTATCCTGGAGTGATAGCAGCATAGTAGTAGCATACTTTCCAGCCTATGGTTTCTAAGTACCAAAAGGTCTAATTAGAGAGTGAAAGAAAATTTAGAGATGGTGTGATGTCTCGATGTTACAGAAAAGCATAAGGAAATCTATCGCAAGCTAAAGTATGATGTAACGATAAGGTTTTAGAAAGACAGGAATAAGTATAAGAGAAGGGCAAGTGAGAAGATGACGAAAATGGATAAGTCCTCGGGATTAAGTCAGTGAATACAAGGGAGTTGATGGTTACTCTATGTTATAGAAAGCTCAGTCTAATTTGAATGAACTCAAAATAGTCTAAGACTAGTAGCATTTAGAGGATATGGAATGCTTCCCTAGTAACAAAATAATAATGTAATTGTGATAGATAAAGGATAACGTTTAGGCCTTCGATTAAGTAACTATCTAACAAAGAAAAGAAAAGGAATCTCATGAATTGAACATGATTAAAATACCCACACAAGATGAATCGCATTGGGATGCTATAGAATACGGTTATGGAAGTATAGTATCACCCCCTAGGGGAATCAATCTAATTACTCTAGATGCCCCAATGAGACGCAAACCTTAGCGGTGGTATTACATAAGAGATCAAGTTATAAGTGGTAGATCATGGATCTACTTTAAGGTGAATCAACTATAGAGGGATAAAAGTTTAACAATATGAGATGATTAGACCATCAGGATAAGCAACAAGAGTAACCTGGAGTTTGTTGCAGACCTCGATAGCGATAAATCAAAGTAAGAGTTATGACATAGTATGACCTATGTAGCTACAGTAAAGTCATACGAATAGATAACTAGGTCTATGAAATAAGATATAGCCATATTCGCAAGTTCTACAAAGTACCAAGCGAAGAACTTTAGTATACCCATAGATGCCCAAAGTTAGTTCTTATTAAGTCTTGTATATGTTTACAAAGTAAGGCCTACAGATTCACTAAAACTTGAAGGAAAAGGAGAGAAAGATGCTAGGAACACTTACAAGGTCAGTATTGTAGAGGTTTCATGATAGGATGTAACAATAGTTACGAGATTGGAAGGAATTCGATCACAATCCATAGCGTGGATAAGAGACCTAAAGGGGGGAATGCCCTGGCATTTAGATTTATTCACAGAACAGTCGCCTAGATGGAAAGGGAAGTTCTAAAGTATTCCGAAGATATAAGTTATGAAATTATAAGAGCATTAATCAACATTCGATGATGAGTGTTCCAAAGGAGGGGGGGACTGATATTATGTTCCGCAGTATTATATTACGATGATGTTATGCTCTGCAGTAATTTATTATGATGATATTACCCTCTGCAGTAATATATTACAATGATGTTACCTCCTGCAGTATTATATTACGATAATGTTATGCTTTGCAGTATTACATTACGGTGACGTCATGCTTTGCAGTATTAAGTCATGACAGCATTACACCCAACAATATTGTACGTTGAATTTATTGTAAGGAAATTAACATCAGTCCAAGGAAAAGATTATTTGGTGATTATAAGGATTATAAGTGATAAGTAAATTCATGAAAGTAAGAGGGTAAGTAAAATGGAAGAAAATGAATTTTGTCGAAGTTTGGTATTTTGGGATAAAATGCGGCCCGAGCTAAAATATTCGGTATTTATGACCTAGTGCATATAAGGTAATACATGACCATAAGGTGTACAAGATATGTTAAAAAAGTATTTAATTAAGCTGGAATAATTTTTAAATTATGTGGGTAATTACTTAATTACGGGGAATGGAATATTACCCAGTTAACTAATAAGTGGGTAAAGATTAATAATCTTCACCCACCCTTCCACATGGCATAAAGCCACAATAGGTAAAATATGGCTCTTAGTTACTTTGCCAAGGCTACTATGTAGTAACCAAACCATGACTTAAGTCTTAATAAGACTTGAAGATCTTATCCATGGGATTTAGTAGGAATTATTTGTAAAAAGCTTCAAAACAATAATCTGTCTTGGATCAAGGACGTGAGGTAGAAGCATTTTAAAGCTTAAACAGAAGCAAATTTTATTCAAGTTTCATAGAATTCAAACAAGAATTTCGTTCATATCTCTCAGAAGTAGAAGCTTTATTTCGTGCAAATAATTCAAGGAATAGGTATTAAGGCTATCTCTTCTTTCTTTTGGAATGGTCTATACGATACAAACAAAACGTGCAGATGCACAAATTCCATAAATTACTCTATTGATAGAAGTATTAGAGATATCTATGTTCTTGAATTTTCATGTATTATAATATTTATCATATGTTCATGGGTCTCAGAAAAATACGAAAGTTGAAAAGAGCTAACTTTATGATATTACGCAAAAGCAAAATGGTCTTATAACATCCTGAAAGATTTTATTAACGTACTTTTCATGCGTTGAATTCATGTACATTGATCCGTGACCAGATGACATTATATACACACACCCATATATATATACATATATATATATATAAAGGATATGGGAAAGGTTATGGTGTTATATACGTATCATCCCCCTGATCAGCTGGTATACGTTGATGATTTTGCCCACAGTAGCCGATATGATACGATGGGATGCCCTCAGACGCTGATTATGTTATGAACATATTCCTATGCACGACATGACATTCATATGTATATGCATGATGCTAAAAGTATTTCATGATTTATAGAGTTATTCAGACTTACGGGTTGAGTCAAGTACTCTATATTTATTCCATGTCGTTATGTACTTATTTATGTGCCTTACATACTCTATAAATTTTTCGTACTGACGTCTCTTTTTCTTAGGGACACTGTATTTCATGCCCTTAGGTCCTGATAGATAGATCGAGAGCCTTCGATGTATGATATTAGCTCGGTGGAAGATGTTGGTGTGCTCCATTTGCTTCGAATTGCTTGTTAGGCTGATATGATTTAGAAGTGTATTGTTTGGTATGGCGGGACTCTGTCCCAACCTTTATGACATTTATGTACTCCTAGAGGCTTGTAGACATATGTCGTATACATAAAAGATTGTACAGCCTTGTCGACTTATGTTTTGAGTTTATAATAATAATGTTTGCCTATTAGGCCTGTATGTAACGTGTATATGATAATATAATAAGAAATATACGTCACGTTGATACTCGGTTGAGTAAGGTACTGGGTGCCCGTCATGGCCCATTGGTTTGGGTCGTGACATCGACATCCCCAACAACCTCATGAACGCAATCAGTGAGAGCTATAAAAGAATAGGCAATGATGTGACACACATTGCCTCCCCCAGGTGCGAGAGGTCGCATCTCCCTTGATGCAGCACAATGAACAAAATGGGAAAGGTGCATCCATATCCACAGGAGAAGGAATGTCGCTTGCCATGAAAAATATCCTCAAAGCATGGTTAACTGATACCTTAGTAAGTGTGCTCAACAAACATGCTTCATGCACGACTACAGAAACCGCGAGAGTCCACTCAACACAGCAAGGATATGAACAGGGCGATCAACAAAACCCTCCAACTCTAGGTATAACTCAGAATATTACTGACATTGCAGGTGATAGTGTCCTCGTCTCTGTTTTGAAAAGAATTAAACAAATAGAGAATGAGAATAAGGTGCTCAAACACCAAATGAAGGAACATCAGGAACGAGTAGACAATATACATGGTGTCCCTAAGTTATTGCCAAAAAGGGACGCTAGTAGGTTCATAGAACAACCATAGAGTGAGGAAGAAGCTTCATATGCCATACCAAAACCTTCAAAATGTTGTTGTATCTCAAAATATATGATGGGTCGAATGACCCCGAAGACCATGTGACCTATTATGTCAGTGCTGCCTTGAAGGGCAACGACCTCACCAAGGAACATATGTCTTCTATCTTGCTAAAGAAATTCGGTGAAACCCTAATTGTAGGGGGTATTAACATAGCATTCATAGCTACCAGCCCGCTCCATAGAAACATTCAAAGAAATGGCCGACAAGTTCGTGATAGCGCATTCTGGAACTAGCTGATGGCAAATATGATTGAAAATCTCAGGACCCTCCTGGAAAATGGGACTCGGTTAAAATTCAGCAAGGAGCATAATCCAACATAAAAGTTCCCCCCAGCAAGAGTCGTTAGGAACCGCGTGGATAATGGGAAAAACTTTAACTAGCTATCCCCAGCAGAAACAACTGAAAGTTAGAATTGGCATTTAATCTGGAACCCTCAGGACCCTCCTGGAAAATGGGACTTTCCCAAAGGATGGAGATAATCATGAAAAAAATGTCGAAACATGATTCGATTAAGAGTTGTCAGGACCCTCCTAGAGAATGGGACTCAATTTAATACTCAAACAGTCACGGGTAATATGGTCAGGAACAAAAATTTCCCCAACAAGAGTCATCAGGACCCGCCTGGATAATGGGATTTAATTTTAGAAGCTTTCAGAACCTGCTTGGATAAAGGGATGTAGCTCTAATCAGTAATCCCCTGCAGACACATATGGTCATCTAGTCAAGAGTTGTTAGGACCCGCCTGGATAATGGGAAGTAGCTTTAATCACTAGCCACCAGCAGATCCCCAGCAGATATAATTCATAACCAGACATAGTGGACAATCATACCTTTGGAGAATACAACCTAACCTTAAAGTTTTCATTAATGGAGAGTTGTCAGGACCCTCAAGGATAATAGGAATACTTTTCAAATTTCAAGTTTCGGTAATCAGGCGCCCACCTGTAAAATAAGAGAATACTTTTCAAATTTCAAGTTTGGTAATCAGGCGTCCACCTGCAAAACAAGGGAATACATTTCAAATTTCAAGTCTTGGTAATCAGGAGCCCACCCGGAGAACAAGGGAAGACTTTTCAAATTGCAAGTTTTGGTAATCAGGCGCCCACTTGGAGAACAAGGGAAGACTTTTCAAATTTCAAGTCTTGGTACTTAGGCGCCACCCGCAAAACAAGGGAATACATTTCAAATTTCAAGTCCTGGTAATCAGGCGCCCACTTGGAGAACAAGAGAAGACTTTTCAAATTTCAAGTTTTGTAATCAGGCGCTCACCTGGAGAACAAGGGAATACTTTTCAAATTTCAAGTCTTGGTAATCAGGCGCCCACCTGGAGAACAAGGAAGTGCTTTTCAGCTTTCAAGTCTTGGAAATCAAGTGACCACCTAGAGAACAAGGGAATGCTTTTACAATTTCAAGTTTTGGTAGTCAGGCATCCACCTCCAAAACAAGGGAATACATGTCAAGTCCAACAATTCTGCATCAAACATGGAAGAAGAGAAAACAAGAAGTTACAAGAAGAAATACGAGTCAGCAAGGCAACAACAGGGAGATGTACAAGCTACAAGGGAACAAGGATCAAGAAAAAGTCTGAAGACATAGATAGGTTCTTTTGTAACCCATAGTTCATAGCTTAGTCTAGCTTCTTTTTATTTTTACAAGGTGTAATAAGGAGTTCTAGCAAGCAATAGCAGCAACAACAACAACAGTGAGATCACAGCTTCGGTAGTCCCAGCTACCAAACACTCATGAACTATACTGACCCGATTCCTCTTCAGCCGAGGATATGTAGGCAACCTCTAAAGTAGGGTGCGGTCAAGCTTTTCAAAATTTTTTCTCATGGAGTGTCAAGCAGGCAAAAATCTCTCATGAATGCTCATTTATCTTTCCCCTAAAACCCTTCATATCTCCGAGCAAAGAGGGGCACCTGTGAGCACGTGTGTATTTGCATTTGTACGAGCATGATTAGTTTAGATAATTCATAAAAAATACAAAAATAGTACCTTGGCATTTATGATTCAATTTTATATTTTTAATTTTATTAGTTAATTACGAAAATAGTAATTTTACATTTTTAGTTTTAGTTTTCTTTAAATTGGGACTTGATTAATTTTATAAAAATTAATTAGCTTAATTTTAGGTTTAAATCAGTTCTTTGCTATTTTTATGTTAATTTGGTATTTAATAAAATTAATTTAATAATTAAAATAAATAAAAAAAAAGAAAAAAGTTGAAAATATGGTCTTAATTAAAAGACCCAGTCTGGGTCAGTTCTTTAAATAACAATCAGCCCAAAAAATGCCCAACCCGCCAAACCCAATCCAAACCCCAACCCGGTCCAGCATCATTAACCATCAAAACGATGTCGTTTTATGGCCTTTGAATCACGACCGTTGGATCTAATCAATCCAACGGTCCAGAGCTAACTAGGTATTATAGTATAAAAGTGTCCAAAAGCCCCCTACCCCTTAATCACCTCTCAAAACACCCCCAAGATATGTAGGTGTAACGTCGACATCTCCCACCGTCCCTCCACCGTCCGCCGCCGGCCGAAAATCGCCGCCACTACCGGTAAGTCTCCAAACGCTCCCAAAAATACACCACAACACCTCCTCCTTCTCCTCATTCCGAATTTGACCTTAATTTTCCTCTAATCCCCCTCAAACTCGTCGAATATCGAGTTGAAGCCATGACCGCTCCGCCGCCCACGGTGGCACCTACTCCAAATCACCTCAAAACAACACCTCATAACCCCCTGCGTACATCATTCCTAATATGTCATTACTTTCCTTCAAAACTATCCAGATTTGTTTGAATTTTCTATCAAAGTCCAAACTTCAACAGTTCGAGCTAATCGACCCAAGCCTCTGTTTCTTCAAATTGTTCAGTACAAATTGATGTCGTTCATTCGTTCTTACGAAGAATAAGCGATTGGCCTCAATTTCAGGTGAATCAAAGCTTCAAATGCAGTTTCAAGTTTAATTAGTAAGTTCTTAGCGTTCTTTTATTTCTTTAGTTGTTTTTTTGCTATATTGGATTTAATTAAAAGTAGATTCTCTCTCATGTCCAACCCCTTTTCATGCATAACTGATTCAGCTTTATTTTTTATTTCTTTTCTACTTGCCATTTTGTGGTTTGTGACTGAAAACATAAGTCTATTTCTCTTTAATTTTGTGTTTGATTTTGATTGTTTCGGACTGAAAACACGAGTCTATTTCTCTTTAATTTTGTGTTTGCTTCGATTGTTCTAGACTGAAAGCATGAGTCTATCCTTTTAATTTTGTGTTTGAGTTCGATTGTTGACTCATGACTATTATCAGCTTAGTTTTAATTTTATTTGTTTTTTGGTAGTTCACTATTTTTGTAGTTTTAGCTTTAGAACACTAGTATTAATTAGGCTTAAAATTTTTAGATTAGTTCAATCTTAGGATCTATTTGGCCATAGCTGAATGATGCTAGCTCCTGGGCATTAACTAGGGATACTTGACTAGGGTCAAAAGGGGCTGGGGTCAGTTCTCACTAGGTTAGTAATTTGGAAGTTGAATTAAGGGTAATTGGGGTAATTCCAATAAAAGATTAATGCAATAACTAATATTGGAACCCACTAGAATATTCTAGATGGAGTCTCAATCTGAAATTCAAGATTTAATTGATATAACTTGGGCAACAAGCCAAGAAACAAAAGACTAACTAGCTAAAACTGAAAAATAAAAGAAGGACTAAGGTGTAAATTAAAATCTGAAAGAAGTCCTAAGTTTTGCCTATAAAAAGGCATATCCCTACCTTGTTTTTCAAGTTTTATAAGGAGATTTGAAAAGTAAGGAAGCACTTTAATATACTAAAAGCTCCAGACAGCAGAAATCTCTTAAAGAAATACTGTTCTATTGCTTCCCGGGTCAAGTGTATTGGTTCCTTAATGCCCGTGAATTGAATATGTACCTGAACCTGGAGATCAACATGTTATAATTTAAATAGAACATTTCAAATGTATTATGAAAACTATTAATAGACTCAAATTAAAATTTGTATAAAAGTGAATGCCCAGTAATATAACAACAAGCCCAATGTGACTAGCCTTTGAATCAAGTTATTTGGTTGAACCATGGACTGTCAGGAGCACTTCCAAATTGGATTGATTTTAGGCCAAATGTTTGACAGCCCTTTATAGGGCTAATGGATTTTCCACCTCTTTGTACTGGCATCAAGGCCCAACTTGATGAAGGTCCTCGTCCACCTATTTATGCTATTAGTTTAATTCGTAACGCGGGTGTTGGGCTTTTCAAGTTAAGTAGTAAATTTAAATTAAGAGAGTTTTCTCTTGTTTAAGTTCGGACTTGAACTTCAGGCCCAAATTTTGTGGTGTTAATTAATTATGCTATTAGAGACTATCTTTAATAGAGAACAATAGACTCATAAGAATGCCCTTTAAAATAAAATGAGGTGCGTCTTGCCAAACAAAGCTTACAAATTGTGTGGCCCTTTTTAATTACCTCATTAAAATATTTAGAACTCAGGACGTGCATTTAGCGAATTTTCATGGCCTCACGCAAAGTTAATGACATGTTAGTCGTTTTAGGTACGTTCATTAATAATTTTACCTTCCTAAATTCGGGTGTGCATTTCATGTGACCCAAATCCAAATATTAAAACGTTGAATAAAATGTGTTGAAGATCCGAGTGCATTTCATGTGACGTGATCCAAAAATATATTTTAAATGACGTTCAATTTCCTCAAAAATTTAATTAAAAGCGGTAAGTAATTTTAAAATTGCACTATAGGATGACATGTATTAAAATCAGGTAAGTAAGCCGAATATAATAGTTGAAGCGATCGTGCTAGAACCACGAAACTCGTGAGTACCTAATACCTTCTCCCGGGTTAACAGAATTTCTTACCCGGATTTCTAGTTCGCTAACTGTTAAACAAAGTCAAATCTTCCTCGATTCGGGGTTTAAATGGGTGACTTGGGAAACCATTAATTATTTCAAGTGGCAACTCTGAAAATCTCTTAAATAATTAGATCTCGTTTCGATTGTTCTTAAATTGGAAAAAATCCCTTAACTATGCCATTCCCGGGGCTGTAGTGTAAAAAGAAGATGTGACACCACCATACCTTTAACTTTATGAAGATATTAATTCTTAATATTTGTAACAATTAAATTAGTATTCTAGGAATTTTATATTAACAATATTACTTCAAACCCCTAATATGACAAACTATTTAAATATTCAACATAAAAATTTCTAACTTAATATTTTACTAACAAATTTCATAACCAAGGGAACGAGAAGACAATAAATTAATTTTATCTTTTTTAACTTGGCAATCGCTAAGAAAACAAGCAA
Organism: Nicotiana benthamiana; assembly: GCA_034376525.1. NCBI lineage: Eukaryota > Viridiplantae > Streptophyta > Magnoliopsida > Solanales > Solanaceae > Nicotiana > Nicotiana benthamiana. The sequence goes on along the minus strand of CM067336.1, from coordinate 32,110,180 downwards.
AGTAATTAAGTACTACAAAAGATAAATGAAAAACAACTCACTACTTATATACTAAAATAATTCTTATAATTAATGTTAAACATTAGTAACAAATGAGTATCCAACTTAGCATAAGTTACTTGCACGCACTATCTATGGCATCAAAAATCAAGATTTAAAAGAAGCTAAGAAAAGAACTAAACTAAAAGAAAATTCTAAATAAGATAAAGATCACATTAAACGTACCAATACATAAATACATATAAAATTAAAAGATCGAAAAGATAAAGACAAAGGATATGAACCTTTGTAAAAGTTTTCAATCTCGAAACTAAACCTCTATTCAAACTCTATCATTTCTACGTAAGCAAGTTTTTGAAAGATGTAGAACCTTTCTTTCAATGAAATTATTTTTCTCTCAATTTTTGTGCCTTAGTCAGTTGCAGTTGTTTTTCTTTTCCCTCTAATCCCCTTCCTTCTCTTAAAAGTGTGCTATTTGTATTGAAAATCCTTGAGTGCCTATCGGTGCGTGTGAGATCGTGGGATTGAGGGGATATGGGACGTGAGGAGTGGGGGTTAGTTGTGAGAGAGTTGGGAATGTTAGGGACATGGGGAAAATGAGGTTATGGTTTATTTATTGTTATTCATTTTCATTTTCTAAAAATAAAATCAGATTTTTAAATAAAATTTTATAATAAACTTCATCACTTTAGTGTGATTTTAGTTCATTTTGGATCTTTTTTTCTTTTGGTCTTTTACTTTAAAAGATAATTAAATTATGAAAATAAGAAGAATAACCAACATTCTTATAATATAGTAAAACTAAATATGTACATGTACTTTAAAGGATACTAAAGCCTTATTTGTTTGCACTTACTGGAGGTCTGAATCTAACTCATTCAAATCTAGCCCATTAACTGCATTTGTTTTTTAAATCTTAACCCTAATTTATTCAGATCCAGCCCATTAAGTCTATTTATTTTTTCTCTCTTAAAAGCTCTTAATAGGTCTGAACAGATCTTATGGTCAGATCCATAGCATCTAGTATTCAGACTCACTGGAAAAACGACATAATGTTATTTTCGCAAAGATTCGCTCAATGATAAAGCTTTCTTTGAGCAAAGTTTCACGCTTTCTTCATCTTTTGTGCCTATAAGTATCAAGCCTCTCTCCACTCTCCATCTATCATCATCTACTCAAGCATGTTTTCTCTTGAACGGGTAAGATTCTAAAAACCTTTAAAAAGTATTTTGTTATTATATTTTGAAATTCGCAATATTCTTGCCTATTATTTTGTGAAAATATACTTGGGAGTTTCAAGATTTCAATTCGTATTCTCTTATAGTTAATTCTACAATGAAAAATTAAGAAAAGAGTTGTTGCAAAACTCTTTGGAAGTTACAGTAGCTTTCCATTTTAAATTACAGGTAATGTCACGACCAAAATCCACCAAAGGTTGTGGTGGCGCCGGATACTGCTATCAGGCAAGCCAAGCAAATCACTTAATCAAATTCTCGTTTAATACTTTTGAAAGCTAGGATTTTTCCTTCAATTTTTCATATTAAAAAGATAACTGCTTCAATTCAAATTAAATAATAAGCAACTATTACGAAAACATTTCAAAACCATCCCAGAACTCGGTATCACAAGTGCATAAGCATCTACTCATAGGAAAATAAAATACAACACCCGTCCGGAATATGGACGGGAAGTAAATACAGTACAGTGGAAGGGACTATACTAGCTGCGGGCCACCTCGAATAATGCAACTCACCTAGTCCCAGAATCATCTGTGCTGCTACACCCAGTAGGTCGCTAGAGTTACGTATACTTGTGCAAAAAATGCACAGAAGTGTAGTATGAGTACGTAAACTACGTGTACTCAATGAGTATTCCGTCTAATCTTGAAGAAGTAGAGACGAGATGGTCAATTTCGATACTTACCAGTGGTCCAATAATGATGTCAATAAACATTAAATCGTGAATTTCTATGAGCATCATTTTAATCCAATAGAAGGAAATGAGTAAATAATTAATTCGTTTACAGGAAATTTCCAAAAAAAAATTCTTTTCATTATTTATCCAAATACTTTCAAGCCATGAATAGGCAATAACTACTTCAATAAGTTCAAGGCAACAATACCAGTACGCGAAAACAATCACCATGGGACGTACAACCCGATCCAACATAAAAGTAAATTGTGCACTGCCGAGGGTGGAACGGCTCGAACCTTAGATATATCTATTACTCCGCTCGGGAATCATCCATGAGATGCGGTCAAGTATAAATAAACAACACCATGCTCGCGAATCACCCATGCGACACAGGTACACATAGAAGCATGTATTCAAATAGTCAATCAAGACTTCATGAGGGAAAAATAATTACCAAAAGAAATAGGAATTCTCTTTAACGGTCAAGAAAATGATGTTTAATCCTTTTGAAATTCATTTATTGTTTTGAATGCGATTTAAGCAATTCAAGCATGGACTCTCGTCACCTTGTGCTTACGTAGCCCCCACAAATAGGAGCACATTACCAATTAATTCACATATGGGGACATTTTCCTCTTACAAGGTTAAAAAGGAGACTCACCTCACTCTGAAGTTCCATAGCCAGCATTCCACGCCCTTTCGAAGACTCAAATCGATGCAAAAATGCTCCAAAACTAGCCAATAATTATATAAACCCACTAATATATGCTAAGGTACTCATTATAATTCAACTTATAAAAACTTCCAACCCCGATCGTAAATTTGACAAAAATGCCCTCAGGCCCACGTGCCCGGAATCCAAAATTTTGCGAAGATAAAGTTTACCCATGACCTTACGAACTTAAATATATAATTTTCTAGACTACCCCGACTTAACATAATAGTAGCTACGCATGGACTCTCGTCACCTCGTGCGTACTTAGCCCCCGCAAACAGGAGCACATAATTAAATAATTCACCTATGGGGACATTTCCCTCTTACAAGGTTAGAAAGGGGCTCGCCTTGCTCCGAAGATCCATACCGGCATTCCACGCCTTTCAGAAGACTCGAATCGATGCAACAACGCTCCAAAACTATCCAATAATTATGTAAACCCATTAATATATGCTAAGGTACTCATTATAATTCAATTTATAATAATTCCTAACTCCGATCGAAAAGTTGACAAAAATGCCATCAGTCCCACGTGCCCGAAATCCGAAATTTTTTGAAGATAAAGTTTACCCATGAACTCACGATCTCAAATATATGATTTTCTCTTAATTCCATATTTAAAATCGTGGTCAAAATCCAAGAATACTATTTTTCTAGGTTTTCTTCAAACCCCAAATTTTCTACTAATTCCTTGTCTAAATCCATACATAAACCTTGTACTTAACTCAAAGCTAGCATAAATTACTTACCTCATGATGAGTTATGAAAATGGCACTCCAAAGTCGGCTCCCATGGAAGAAAATGGGGTTGAAATGAACCCAACCCCGGATCTTAAAAGACCTCACTGCCTCAGCTATTTTCGCACATGCGGTCCCTTGACCGCTTCTGCGGTTCCGCAAGTGCGGCTAAAATGCTGCATCTGCGGTCCTCCCTAGGCCCCCCCCCCTTTTTCGCTTCTACGGCAAATCTTCCGCAGATGGGGTCCCGCTTCTACGGAACATTGACTGCATCTGCGGTCCACTCCAGCTGCCCCTCTTCCGCTTCTGCGACCAACCTTCTACAGATGCGGTCCCGCTTTTGTGGAATATTGACAGCATCTGCGGTCCTCGCGCCCTGACCAAAAATCTGCTTCTACGGCTCCCTTTCCTCTTTTGTGGGGTCGCTCTTGCGGTTAACCCACCGTAGAAGCGGAAGCGGTTATACCAGCAACCAGACCCTTCAACTGTCCAAAAATTCCAAATTTCGATCCGTTAATAATCTGGAATCCACCCGAGGCCCCCGGGACCCCAACCAATCATACCAACCAAAACCAAAAAATATTACGGACTCGCTTGAGGCCTCAAATCACATCAAAAGGGCTAAATCATGAATCGACCTCCAAACCAAACTTTATGAACTTTAGAGCTTCCAACTTCTACTCTCGATGCTTAAACTTATCAAATCACGTCCGATTGACCTCAAATTTTGCACATAATTCATATTTGACACTACGAACCTACTCCAGCTTTCAGAATTGGATTCCGACCCTGATATCAAAAAATTCCACTTCCAGTCAAACTTATCAAAAACTTCAAATTTCTATCTTTAGCCAAACAGCTCCAAAATGACCTACAGACCTTTGAACTCACTTCTGATCTCGCTCCCAACTCCCGAATCACAATATGGACCTGCTCCTAGACTCGGAATCCCAAATGGACATCGACATCACTGAAATGTACAACAGCCCAAACTTATAAAATTTCTTTCAAATTGCTACTTTCCACAATAGGTGCCAAAATATTCCCGGGTCGTCCAAAACCTGATCCGGGATTACGCCCAAGTCCGAAATCATCATACGAACCTGCTGGAACCTTCAGATCCTGATTCCGAGGTCGTTCACACAAAAATTCAACCTTAGTTAATTCTTTTAACTTTAAGCTTCCGAAATAAAAACTCTCTTTCCAAATCAACTTTGAACTTTCCGAAACTTAATTCTGATCATGCGTATAAGTCATAATACCTGAAATCAAGCTATTCATGGCCTCAGACTGCTGAACGACGTGCTAGAGCTCAAAACGACCGGTCGAATCGTTATACGTAACATATTAATGTTGAGTGTACTGCAAAATACAAGCTGTTTTCTCCTTTTCCAGAGACACAAGCAGGAGCACACTACTAGTCTGTACTTGTCGATAACCTAGTATTAGCTCTTTCTTTTACTTTTCATTGATTAGTTTTTGGATTTTACAAATTATCTATATTATTTATTCATATTGAGCAATAGCTTTGTTTTTGTATGTGACACACTTTAATTTTTCAAGTTCCAATATGTTCATATTATTAGGATATCTGACTTTCTCATTGTAAATGGACCATCGTGTTTATGATAACACGATATAAACGTTTTTTTAAGTAAGATGTAAATATTCACACAGCTAAGCAATTAAAATTCAAAAGATTGATGAAAGTTGAAAATTATTTCCAAATGTTGGCAGATTCTTAGAAATTATGGTAAAATAGACAATCTTTGTCTAGAAAGCAAGTGGTGTGATTTAAAATGAGGAAATTGTAGCATATGTGGAATTGAGCCATCAAGCTCCATTGGTCTAATATTTTCAAACTGGTAATTATTTAGAAGTTCTCTTTCAATCTGTTTTCAAGTTCTTCATAATTCTAATATCAGTATTGGTATTGATTAGTTATGTGGAATTTAGCTTCCTCTAAACAAGAAGACTTCATTTTTTTTATTGATGGATAACTTTATTTGATATCTTGCAAAAATCTTCAAGATGTTGTTTTATTTATATCTTTCGTATTGATGGGAGTGGTTCTAAAGTGTTCACAGTTACAAATAGGGTAAGAAATACTCCAGATTCTTTGTTTTTATAATGTATAAACACTACTTTTACGTTGGTGTTTTCATTGTTCCAATTTACTTATTACTTGTTATCCTTTATCATAAATGTACTATGTTCCTTTAGAGCTGCATAATGAACTATCGAAAGTAGTCTTTTCTTGAGCCAAGGGTCTTTCGAAATTAGCCTCTCTACCCCTTCGAGGTAGGCATAAAATCTGTGTACACTTTACCCTCCCCAGACCCATATTGTGGGATTTTATTGGATTGACATTGTTATTTTTGTTGCTTACCCATAACTCCAATGTATTGATTTTTATTTTCCTGTTCTCAGCCAATATTTTCTACAGAAGAGAAACTAGAAACAGATAAGAGAATGGTTGATTCTTAGTGATGAATAGGCTATGCACATATAATGTGAGCATTTACTTCATATTGATGTTCTGCATGGTATCAAAGTCACAGCTATTGGAGTAATAAGTATTAAACAAACAAAAATACTTATTAGTAAAGCCTTGTGGTATACTGTTGCTCTCCTTTATTTAGATCTTGCATTAAGTTGGTTGAGTAAATATGAAGAATTATGCAATTAATCAAATAACGAAAGTATATTTTGGATTTGTGATATTTCACTATTATCTAATAAGTTGTGACATGTTGTATTAAAGTTGTGTCTGCTTCTACAGATTTTTTTCTGCTAAATTTAAATATCTTTTTCTTTTGATTTTTTTATTGATTGTCTCGGTCTGCTACTTATACTTTCATCAGTCATGTATTATTTTATATTTCAGCTATGGAACAATCTAGTAAAAATTCAAGAGCGAGTTGGAAAAATATGGATGTAGTAAAAACGCTTTTAGAAAATTGTATTCAAGAGATATCCTTAAACGGGAGACTTGGAAGTAGTTTGAAGGTAGATTCATGGAACAAGGTTAAAATAGTTTTAGAGACTACTCATGGATTTAGCGTTATACAAAAGCAGATGAAAAATCATTATGACTATCTAATAGAAAAGTATCAAGCCTAGTTGCCAATAACTAAAAAGACCGGCAGTATTTATAACCCAGTAACCAATACCATTCTAATGTCTAATAGTGAATGGGATGAATACATAAAGGTTAGTTCACTATCCAGTAATTTAGCCTCTTATTTTCGTTTTTTCGTAAAGAAAAGGATTTGACATGCGTATTAAAAATTTCTTTATTATAGGTTCATTTAAAAGCAAAGGCATTAAAGACCTCTATCCTTCCCTGATCTTTGTACTAAACTTTTTGAGGGTTCTACAGCAACAGGAATTCATGGTTGGAGTCCAAGCCGTACATATCCTCGTCTTGTTGTCTCTTTGTATCCATCTCATTCTTCAGTTCCAAGTGAAAGGAGACCTTTGGGAAAGAAAAATAAATCGTCATTGTCTCAATTGGAAATTGATGACAAGATGAGTACGGCATTAGATATATTTATTAATAATAATAATGGACCTGACATTGAGGAATATATGAAAAAATTAGAAGCACTTGGACGGGAAGAACCATTGTACAGTGTAATATTAGTATACTTTGTGAAGGTGACAGCTACAGGAAAGCGTGGATGAAGATTCCAGAGGACGACAAGTTAAAGAGTTGGATTAAGGACATGAAAAAAATTACAAATTCTTTGATTTTGCTAATTAGCAAGATTATCCAGTAGATGTTAATAATATGGAACTTTCTTTGCTTTTTTCTACTAGTATCTATTATGCTTATGTAATTTTTTAATAATATGAAACTTTCGCTATCATCTATTATGCTTTTTTATTTTTTTAAATATTATATTGTGCTTATGGAATAAGTTTTCCTATGATATCCCTTTTTAAATGTCTTGTTTGACGTATGTTTGATGTCTACGCTATTGTTTTACTGATTAATTTATTGTGTTTATTTAACTTTTTTGTTTACATATAATATTATGCTTACTATCATGTATTATATATTCTCTTTCTTAAAACAGTTTAGACAAGGACACTGGAGAACAAATCTTATGGTTGATGTGCTTGTATTGGTGTAAAAATCATTTTAGACTCAAGAATATCCAAAGAAATAAAGATTTAACATCGTTTTTATCTGGTGAAAAGTACACATCAGAATTATTATCCGGCTCTAGTCGACAATGCTTAGAATCAATGCGCATGTCTCGTGATGCGTATGTTCGACTATGTCAACATTTTATGCATAAAGGATGGCTCATAGATAGCAAATATATTTATGTCGAAGAAAAGATTGCAATATTTTTTACTATTATAGGTCATAATGAGCGTTTTGTGGTTATCAAGAGAAGATTTCAACATTCTTTGTAAACGGTTCACAAATATTTTCAAGGGTTCTTGAAGCAATGATGAAATTTTCAAAAGAGGAGATATCATCGACAACATCCAATTCAAATTCGCATATCCCTAGTTCTCATAAAAAGCTACAAATTTTTTATAAGGTATTATGTATTTCCAAAATTATTATATAATTTTGTTAAAAAAATTTCATAACTTTTAACGTAAAAATAATTATTTATTTATTTACAGGAAGCAATAGGTGTAACATCTATTGACGAGACATTAATACATGCAATTATTCCAGTTAATCAACAAATTGTGTACAGAGAAAGAGGAAAGGGTAAATGTTATCATGATGATTTAGATATATGTGATTTTAACATGGTCTTCACTTATGTTTATGTTAGATGGGAAAGGGTAGCACATGATGCATGTGCTCTAACAGAGATCACATCTAATCCAAATAATGGCTTTCCATTTCCTCCTCCTAGTAAGTGATAAAACTTATATTAAGTTATTGTAAATAATAAGGTAGAAGTTTATTATGTCCATTTAACCTTTTATTTTGATGACAGGGAAATATTATTTATGTGATGCGGCATATCCCAACACTTGAGGGTTTTTAGCGCTATATCATAATATTCGATATTGGATGAAACAAGTGGACCTAGATGGACAGTTGAAGATTCGCAGTTTATGAACAATATACGTGAAGAACTTGCACTTCAGCTAATGCAAGGAAGAAGAAATACTTGATAGTTTTGTATTTTTGTTATTAGAAATATGTTTTTAGTGTTTGAACATTGGGACTTGAAAAATATTTAATTAAATATATTATTTAAATTTTATATATGGTATGTGTGACGACCCAAAGGGGCCATCACTTATTTTCCTACTTATTCTGTACAATCGAGGCCTTAAAAATATCATCTGGAGTTGCCTCGATTTACTAATTCATCAGCTAAGATATTCCTGAAAAGTCGAAAACTAAGTGATAAAGGTTTTGTGAAATCTTCTAAGATGTTAATGGCTAAAAGTATTGGGGTTAGGTGTGCAGTCCGGGCGTGTAACCGAAAAGCTTAGATATAAATTATGTGAGAAAAATGCTAAATTTTGATATTAAGTTGAACAAATTTAACTTTGGTCAATATTTTAGATAAATGGACTCGTACCCATGATTTGATGGTCCCATAGTGTCCATAGGAAAATATGGGACTTGGGCGTATGCCCGGAATCAAATTTCGAGGTCCCAGGCCCGAGAAATAATTTTTTTGTGAAATTATTCTTTGGAAATAATTAAAGAAATTGGAAATAAAATTTGATTAGAATACTATGGTAGTGGACCCGTATTTTAGTTCCGGCACCTGGTACAAGTCATAGATATGATTTAACCACTTTCTGTAAAGTTTGGTTGAAAACGAACATCGTTTGACGTATTTCGAACTTAAAATGGAAATTTGATGTTTTATGAAAATTTAGAGGCAATCATGAGTTTTGAGGCTCGATTCGATATATATGATGTTAGTAAATCCGTAGGATATTTTTGAGGTTGTGTGCATATTTGGTTTGGAGCCCCGAGGGCTCGAGTGAGTTTTGGATAGGTGTCGGATTGCATTTTTGAACTTGTAAAAACATATGGTATGTTTTCTTCTGTGATCTTCGCATTTGCGAAGATGAGCCTCGCAGTTGCAAGCTCGCGAATGCGAGCTTTGCTTCGCAATTGCAAAGCCTTGGGCCTGGGCATATGATCGCAAATGCGGCCTCAGCCCTCGCAAATGCGAACACTGGCAAAATAGTAAGGGTCAGCAAATGCAAACCCAGCTTTGCAATTACCATATTTGGTCAGAGTTCGCAATTGCGACAACTGAGACCCAGCAATTTCATACTTAGTTGAATTTTAGGCCATTTTTCACCCCACGTTCAAAATACAACTCTTTGGGCGATTTTCCAAGAATAAGACTTCATCCAAATCATTTGTAAGTTGGTTTTTGCTTATTTATTTTAATCTTTTACACCATTTAACATGTTTCTTGGTGAAATTGGAGGTTTTGGGTAGAACCTAGGTTTTTTCAAAAATTAGGGATTTGGACCTCAATTTGATGTCCGTTTTCAAAATAATTTATATATTTGGGTTCGTGGGGGAATGAGTAACTGGGTTTTGGTTCGAACCCCGGGTTTTGACCATGTTGGCCTGAGGAGTGTTTTGATCATTTTACCTTAATTCGCGTCTTAGCTTTGAATTAAATGGTAGAATTAATTTCTTGAGATGTTATTTACAATGTGTGATTGAATTGAATAGATTCGGGGCATTTGGAGTCGAGTACTCGTGGCAAGAATCTAGTTGCTAGTTGATTTTAGCTGGTTTGAGGTTAATATCTTGCCTAACCTTGTGTGGGGGACTTCCCCTTAGGAATTGAGTCTTCTTCATTACTTGTATTCCTTGTACGCGAGGTGACGAGTGCGTGCTCGGATTTATTGTGAACAATTTTCCCCTTTTAGGCTCTTAGATCCTTGTAATCACTGAATAAGAAGATGTTCTTGATACAATTGAGTTCCCTGTTATTAGCTTCACCTCTACATGTCTTACTTGGAATTTATTTTTCCGGTTTTGTTTGTTCTGGTTGCCTAATCGACTTTTACTTGATTAACCGTGGACACTTACCCTTTTATAGTCAAATTATCATTCCTAACTGCTCGTCTTTATTTGGAAAGCATTATTTCTGTCTCTCATGTAATTAATTGGTCTCAATTAGAAGGAAGTTAGATATTCTATGTTTAGCTGATATTTCCTTAACTATAATTATTTGGTTCATGTTAAATTCTTTGTTTTTGAACTGAGTATTATGGAATCGTTGTTTTCTTATCATTTATTCCTTGTTGAGTTGTCCTTGTTGCGCTTAGTATTTCTCTGAAACAATTATTCCTTGTGAGTTAGTTGTACTGCCTTTTGGTGAATGGAAATACCTGAGTGATTCTTTTTCGTCGTTCCTGTATATATTGTATTTGTTGTTGTTGTACTTGATATTGTGATGCACGAGGTATTCGCCTCGCTACTGTTGATATTGTGGTACATGAGGTTTCTGCCAAGCTACTGTTGATATTGTGGTGCACGAGGTTTCTGTCGTGCTACTGTTGATATTGTAACGCATGAGGTTTCTGTCGTGCATAAGGTGGGCTATATCAGGGGTTGATTGTAAAGGGCTATGACGGCCAATGAAGGCATTCATATTTGTTTAATATTGTGACTGTGGGTTTCTTACCGATATGAGATTTACCACTTGGAAGTTGTGAGGAAAACATTGTACGTGCAGTCTGTTCTATTTTCTTTGTTTACTAAGTGATAACATTCCTGTTAAAACCACCTGCACAAGCATACACCTAGTTGGACACCCCACTATAGGTGAATGCTTTCCAATTTTACTAAGGGTGGAGATGCGCCATCGTTTATCCGTTATATATATGAGAGTGGCCCTAGTTAGCCAGTTAGTTGTCAGTATGACCGTGAGATTGATGGGGCACCGGATGCCAAGTGTTAGATTTATGATGTTGGGTTTTCGTGAGTTTTGGTTGTCTAAGATTTTTGAAAAATTGTAGAAAGAGTTGAATAAGACCCTGTGTGATCATTATCGTATGATATGAGTTATTGACTTGTTTTCCCCTTTCTATGTTGTGACCATAGGATTTGGATTATGATTCTACCATCATTTTGTATCATCATTGTTACATTCGTGTTGTTACTTGCCGTTCATTTTTCCTTATTGTGAATTGTAGCATTTTTGGTCATTTATGCAGTATTTACAGGTATATACATTGTTTCTAGTATTCATATAATTATACTGTTTATCTGACCGGTAGGTATCTTGACTGTTCCTCGTCACTACTCCACCGAGATTAGTCTTGATACTTACTGGGCACCGCCGTGGTGTGCTCATGCTACTCTTCTGCACATTTTTGTTGTGCAGATACAGGTACTCCCACTGGGCGTTTTGAGTTCTAGCACATCATTCAGCAACCTGATGCTATGAGCACCTTCATTTCAGGTATTATGACTTGTACGTGTGGCCGGAATTGAATTTCTTAGCTCAGAGTTGATTTGGAAAGAGAAATCTCATTTTAGAAGCTTTAAGTTAGAAGAAGAAAGTGAGATCGGATTTTTGGGTAAACGACCTCGGAATTGGGATCTGAAAGTTTTAGCGGGTTCGTATGATGATTTTGGACTTAGGCGTATGCACAGGTCGGGTTTTGGATAACCCGGGGGCATTTTGGCGCCTATTGTGGAAGTTAGCATTTTGGAAGGAATTTTATAAGTTTGGCTTGAAGTGTATTTCAGTGTTATCGATGTCCGTTTGTGATTCCGAGTCTTGGAGTAGCTCTGTTTGTGATTTTGGAGTCGGGAGAGCGATCTGAAGTGAATTTAGAGGTCCATAGGTCATTTTGGAGCCATTTGGCTAAAGATAGAAAATTGAAGGTTTTTGGAGAAGTTTGGCCGGAAGTGGACTTTTTGATATCGGGGTCAAATTCCAATTCCAGAAGTTCGAGTAGGTCGCTAACGCCAAAAATGACTTGTGTGCAAAATTTGAAGTCAATCGGACGTGATTTGATAGGTTTTGGCATCGAAAGTAGAAGTTTGAAGTTCTAAAGTTCATTAAACTTGAATTTGAGGTTGATCCATAATCTTAGCATTGTTTGGTAAGATTTGAAGACTTGAGCAGGTCGGTGTTATGTTATGGAGTGGGTTGGTGTGATTGGACGGGGCCCCGGGAGGCCTCGGGTGTGTTTCGGGTTGTATCGCGCTCTTATTTGATGATTCACATCATTTCTTGGGACACAAAGGGGTACCATATTAATAAAATGAGCTCCAAATTAAGTTTTTATTAAACCATTAGATCTGTATCGAAATTTCTGAGTCATAGCAAAAAGAATCATCGAATTTGGACATCGTATGAGGAAGTTATACTCATTTTTGTGACCGAAAACTGCTGCTTCTAGTATGATCGCAATTGCGATGCCTAGTTCGCAATTGCAAACTTTTTATCGCAAATGCGACCTTTTCCAGCCGTTCTTTGTTCACATTTGCGAAGGCTTTCTTCGCTTTTGCGATGCGAAACCTGGAACGCAAATGCAACATCTGCAGCTTGATTTTAGCTATGTAACTTGAGTTTTTGCTTCATTTTATCATATTTTGAGCCCTAGGTCCAAAGTTGGCGATTTTGAGAGTGGATTTTCATATCAAATCATTGGGAAAGTTCCTCTAACTAATTTTCGATTATATTTTGTAATTTTACCTTAGATTTAACAACAAAATTCAAGAGAATCTAAAGAAGAATTTAGGTTTTTAAAGAAAAACCTAGAAATTGAGATTTTTGGATTTTGACCGCAATTTTAGGCATGGAATTGAGAATAAATTATATATGTGAGTTTAAGTCATGAGTAAACTTTATCTTCGAAAAATTTTGGATTCCGGGCACGTTGGACCGAGGGCATTTTTGTCAACTTTACGATCTGGGTTGGGAATTGTTATGAATTTGATTATAATGAGTATCTTAGCATATATTAATGGGCTTATATAATTATTGGCTAGATTAGGAGAATTTTTGCATCAATTTGAGTCTTCGAAAGGGCGTGGCATGCCGGTTATGGCTTCGGAGCAAGGTGAGTCTTCTTTCTAACCTTGTAAGAGGAAATGTCCCCATAGGTGAATTAATTGGTTATGTGCTACTATTTATAGAGGCTACGTACGGATGAGGTGACGAGAGTCTGTGCGTAGCTACTATTATGTTTAAGTCCGGGTAGTCTAGGACCCAAAAAGCATGTTATACTTGGAATATTTGTAAACTTATTGACCGCTTAAATTACTTAAATCACATCAAAACAGTAAATGAATTTCAAAAAGATTAACATCATTTTCTTAATCGTTAAAGAGAATTGCTATTTCTTTGGGTAATTATTTTTCCGTGATGAAATTAACTGTTTGAATGCATAATTATATGTGTACATGTGTAGCATGTATGATTGGCGAGCAGGGTGTTGTTTATTTATATTTGACTGTATCGCATTGATGATTCGCGAACGGGGTAATAGATGCATCTACGGTTTGAGTCGTTCCACCCTCGGCAGTGCACAATTTACTTTTATTAAGATCGGGTTGTACGCACCACGGTGATTATTTACGCGTACTGGTATTGTTGCCTTGAGCTTATTGAAGTAGTTATAGCCTATTCATGACTTGAAAGTATTTGGATAAATAATGGAAAGAAATATTTTTTTAGAAATTTCCTATAAACGAATTAATTGTTTACTCATTTCCTTCTATTGGATTAAAATGATGCTCATAGAAATCCATGATTTAATATATTATTGACATCATTATTGGACTACTAGTAAGTGTCGAAGTAGACCATCTGGTCTCTACTTCTTCGAGATTAGACGGGATACTCATTGAGTAGACATAGTTTTCATACTCATACTATACTATTGTGCATTTTTTGCACAGGTTTATGCATGGCAAGTGACTTATTGGCACAACGTCATGATTGACACGGAGACTAGATGAGCTGTATTTCCTCAAGGCGACCCGCAGCTAGTATAGTCTCTCTCAGGACCCTATTTACTTTTCTGTCCAATTGTATTCGGGACAGTTGTTGTGCTTTATTCATTTTATTTTATTTTATTCTTAGAAATTGATCATGTACTTGTGACACCGCGTTCTACGATGTATCTAGGTTTATTCAAAAAATTTAAAAGATGTTTAAATATTTTTTTATTCATTCGGAGGAATATATTGAGTATTGTTTTAATCGTATAAAAGAAGTGTTTTCAAAATTATTAAAACAAGAATTTAATTAATTTTTTTAGTTGGCTTGCCTAATAGGGGTGTCCGGCGCCACCACGACCCTTAGTGGATTTTGGGTCGTGACAACGTGGTATCAGAGCTCTAGGTTCTCGTAGGTCTCACGAGTCATGAGCAAGTCTATTAGAGTCTCGCAGATCGGTACAGAGATGTCTTTACTTATCTTCGGGAGGATAGAGGGCTGTTAGGAGTACTTCCCTCCTTGATTCCTTATCGTGCGATTTCATTCCTGTGAGGCTTATGCCTTTGTTTCTTTCCTACTCAATCTTATGTGACAAGAAGAGCTTGTTATAAATCTAGAATTGATGAATTGTAATGGCACTACGAATGTGGTGCGGGTGTTTCTCCCTACAGGGTTATTTGAGCTGTTATCGTCGCCTTGTGGAAGGATGTTCTATTGTTTCAGCTCAATAACAGTACTTTTGAGAGCCTTGAGGCTAGGCACAGGTTTCCATGATGCTTATGAGTGATTATTCTGCAGTATTGATATGATGGTAGAAAATTTGCCTACATGTCGGGGCAGTAAATTACTTGATGGGAAGTTTACTCAGTGCATGATTTAGAGATTCGGTATTTCATTCCTGGCGGGGAAGAGGCAATCGGGCTGAGAATGTTCAAGTTTGGGTTGATGGATAACAGGACGTGGTATTTGTGAGCGTGGTGGAGTTTTTCTTCTATGATGAGGTGTCATTGTCCTTATTGAACGTACTAAGCTCTCCAGTGTTATGACCTTCTACAATTCGCCTTTGAGGCAAGCTATTGTTAAATAGTATTGAAAATACGACTGTCAGGCATCGCCGGGTGAGGTATCTCAGGATTGAATCGGTGTTTCTAATGTCGACAGCTCGAGAAAGATGATCTTCAAAAAGGTTTAAATTAGTAGCGATGGTGGGTACAAGTGCTATGAAGATAGTTTTTATTAAGGCAACAACTGAGCAGCAAAGGATGAGAAAGACATGTGGGAAGTGACAGGCGGTGGCTAAAAATTCTAGAAGGCTGATAACGGGCCAAGGGTCTAGTAGTCGATTAAAGGGATGGGTTCCACCAAAGTGGGAGAGTGGAAGAGTTGCATATGGGCATTGTGGTAGGATGAGTATGCACTTTAATAAGGGCTTGGAGTGATTTGAGGGAATTTTAGTGGTCGGTGGATTGGGGTCTACGGACTTAATTAGAAGCATGGGCTATTATACGGCAGGAGACTTGGTATAACAGAAAGGAGCTGCTTGAAATGAAGAAGTATACAACATAACTTGAACGGGAAGGATGTTGTCGCACATTTAAATGATGTCCAAGAGAGGTGAATGGACTTGTGCAGCTGGAGAGTGAGCTCAAACTCAGGATGGGTTATTGATATCATAGTGATTATACCCCGTGCAACAGCGTTGGAAGATGCCGGAGAGTGATTTCTACAGGTGGATTATTCCTGCGAGCAGGTTTGCGGTCGCATGGTTGGCGAGGCTTCTGCAAAGAATTATATTGGTTATACAGCAAAGGGATCGTTCATGTGAATTTTGTTGATGATTCAGAGTATAAAAATGGGGGTTTTATAGTAATATATCGAGAATTTTGGCGGTTGATTGCGCAAGGTTATGTCAATAAGAGACTAGGAATCCCGGTGAACTCCAGAGTTGTGTAATAGTGGCTTCGAGCTAAGTGGGAGAGTCCCACCTTCTATGATTGGGTTACGTGGTTAACTACATGTGAAGTTTCTGGTGATTAGCATATTGATGGGTTATTTCAGCTACGAGAAAAGAACATAAGTGGTAATTTGAGTAAAGGGTTTATTAAAGGTTTGGTATCGTTGGCCTTATTGGCCCATGTTCAGACTTGGGGGTGATTCTGTCGAGTGTTCCGTCGAGAGGGTATGCTTGTGCTAGAAGAATCATGGAGTTGATTATATTCGTGCCAAGTCAGAGCAGGCGGCTCTCAGCAACTGTCCTAATAGATTCAAAGGGATAAGGCATGGTCCTAATGATTTCAAACCTATAAGTACATATTAGAATCAAGCTTTGTAGCAGCTTATGAGAAGGTACTCAGAATGTTCTATGATATTTTTACTGGCGGTGTAGCATTTGAGAGATATGAAATGGTTCCTGGGATTTGGGACAACATAGTCTCGTGATTCAAGGTCACTCGGGATGAGTGCAGTGGAGTATGTTATGTGTTGAATGGAGCTAGAATTATTTCTAAGGCAATCAATGATAAATTGGAAGAAAGTAGATTGATTAGCCATAGTTGAATTGGCCTATTGGTGTCAATCATTAGCTCCTTCAGCGTGATCAAGCCATGCAAGTGATTCGTGTTGGTACGTGTGAGGCCAAGCGGCCGCCGTAATTGATTTTATTTAGAAGCAATTTTCTGCTATGGCCTGTTATGTGTTTGCGGAACCTCGGAGGGCTATGGTGGCTTGGACCACTACTTAGAGATTTACATGTTCTACGGCTATGAGGATTCACCTGTGTGTTGCTATGGTTCTCCTAAAGTGATCTAAGTGAAAATGTTTTATATAATGAAGTGTCGATCTATTAGTAGTTCCAGAGTTGTTATGAAAGTCGTGTTCTATCACATATTGGCGTGATGGGTGAAGTAAGTGGTATGGAAATTGAAGTAAGGACCAAGGTTGTTGTTCGGTGTTGACAAGGATGTAACAAGCTCGGATGAGCAGGAAAGGAGTTAGATGTTTAAATTAAGTTGGTCATTTCCTCAGCGTCACCTGAGATTGGTGCTTTGTGAAAAAGGCTTTGCATCTTGTTTAAGGATTCGTGATCGCTTTTCAGCGTTAGTACGACCGATGGTTGGGATGTAGAGACCTATTAATTATTATGGTAGGTTGTGGGAGCGTGCCCATAGGGGGGTTGTATAAGTGTGGCATGTAGCCACTTGATTGGTTGAAAAATTTAAACCAAGTATGAAGATTATGGTGGTATCATTAATTTGAGAACTTAGGCCTAGAGGGCACTCAATTTATTGGGTTATGGACTGTGGAGGTTTGCTCCGGTTCTGATGGGTGATCTTGTGTGTGGTGAGAAGAAGGGGAGTTATTATGGACCCTTAAAAGGTTATTAGCCTAGTTCAGTCAGATCAAAATCAGCTTGAGGTCTATAGATGAATTTAAATGTGAATATGGGCCTTATATCAGGCCGAATGTGTTCATTTCAGCATAAGCGCTCCTTATGGAGGAGTAATCAGACGTGGGGTGTTATTTCGTCGTCAGCTATTTTATGTATGATATATCGGACCGTATGAGTTGTGATACAGCTTGGCGAATTTCTTATGCATTAAGGTTCCGCGTAAAGGTGATGTTATATGAGTAGGATGGCTCCTGAGTCTCAGATTGTATATCGCACCTTAATTGTGCCTGACTTTGTAGCCTATAGCGTTGTGTGTCTCCCATGGGAAATGGTATTATACACCTAGCGTGTTGGTGACCGAAATTTTGTATTTTATTGTTATGATCAATTTAGCTCGATATGCATCTCCTTATGTGAGTTCTACGTATGGATCGGGTGGCACAGCACCATGGTTATGTTGTGTGGATCGTGTGGCACGCCGCCATGGCTACCCAGTTTGGATCCACGCCGCAACACTGTGATGTTCAGTATAGTTTCCCATATCTGTTTTTATGTGTTCCGTTTCCTATTTTCTGAGGAAATCTCATACTAGATGTGTGCTCGCATCGCATGTAAGATTCGCGAGCGAGGTAATTAGATTTCCTTTTTCAGAATTCGTTTTCCTTTCGTATCGCGTTCAAATTGGTAGCCTATTGGCACATTGTGGCATCATATGAGACTTTTGATCAAGTCCGGGTTGACTTGTTGCCTAAGAAGTTCGTACTGGGTGAGACGAGATTATTGGATTTAGGATCAGCGCAATTTAATTATATAAATTATATTAGGGAGCAAAGACCATTATTCGGTTCAGAATGAGGCGATGGTTCTTATCAGGCGTATAGACTCAATGATTGGTTGGCTCGGCAGTTGGTTATGAATTTCTACACATCTCTTTCGTCATTGTGGTACTGTAAGAATTAGATCAAGACCTTTGTAGGTCATGAGGTGCAATGGGAGCATCAGATTCATGGAATTTCGGTTTAATTACTCAAAGAATGTCATTGTGGTTTTCTGAGTAAAGTGGTGCAAGGTGTGAATTCAGCTAAGATATGCAGTCATGTTTTGGTGTTGCGTGTAGTTATTGATATGGTGTTCAGATATTAGAAGCAGACCTCGCAGAGAACTCCGGATGTTGGAATTGGGCTTTAAGATTATTTTCTTGAATGAGAGGGGATATCTTCAGAATCGATAGAGCTAATATGCTCAACTGGGTTGTGGTAACACGGGAAGGTGCATGAGGTGTTAAACAGTAATTTCTGACTACTTCAGTGTAGTTCTCAACACGTTCGAGGATGAACACATGTTTAAGTGGGAGAGAATGTAATGACCCGACTGGTCGTTTTGAGCTCTAGCACGTCATTCAGTAGTCTGAGGCCATGAGAAGCTTTATTTCAGGTATTATGACTTGTACGCGCGGAATTTTGGGAAGTTCAGAGTTGATTTGGAAAGAGAATTCTCATTTCAGAAGCTTTAAGTTGGAAGAAGTAACTGAGATTGGATTTTTGGGTAAACGGCCTCGGAATTAGGATCTGAAGGTTCCAACAGGTTCGTATGATGATTTCAGACATGGGCGTATGCCCGAGTCGGGTTTTGGATATCCCGGGAGCGTTTTGGCACCTATTGTGGAAGTTAGCATTTTGCACACAAGTCATATTTGACATTACGGACCTACTCCAACTTCTGGAATCGGAATTCGACCCCAATATCAAAAATTCCACTTTCGGTCAAACTTCTCCAAAAACCTTCAATTTTCTATGAGTACCTTAGCATATATTAATGGGTTTATATAATTATTGGCTAGTTTTGGAGCATTTTTGCATCAATTTGAGTCTTGAAAAGGGCGTGGAATGCCTGTTATGGAACTTCAGAGCAAGGTGAGTCTCCTTTCTAACCTTGTAAGAGGAAAATGTCCCCATAGGTGAATTAATTGGTTATATGCTACTATTTATAAGGGCTACGTACGGACGAGGTGATAAGAGTCCGTGCGTAGCTACTATTATGTTTAAGTACGGGTAGTCTAGGACCCAAAAGGCATGTTATACATGAAATATTTGTAAACTTATTGACCGCTTAAATTACTTAAATCACATCAAAATAGTAAATTGATTTCAAAAGGATTAAACATCATTTTCTTGACCGTTAAAGAGAATTGCTATTTCTTTAGGTAATTATTTTTCCTTGATGAAGTCTTGATTGCCCGTTTGAATGCATGCTTCTGTACCTGCATCTCGTGGATGATTCGCGAGCGGGGTGTTGTTTATTTATATTTTACCGCATCGCATGGATGATTCGCGGGCGGAGTAATAGATGCACCTATGGTTCGAGCCGTTTGACCTTCGGCAGTGCACAATTTACTTTTATGTTTGATCGGGCCGTACGTCCCATGATGGTATTTGCGCATGCTAGGATTGTTGCCTTGAACTTATTGAAGTTTTTATTGCATATTCATGGCTTGAAAGTATTTGGATAAATAATGGAAAGAAATATTTTTTTGGAAATTTCCTATAAACGAACTAATTGTTTACTCGTTTCCTTCTATTGGATTAAAATCATGCTCATACAAATCCACGATTTAATGTATTATTTACATCTTTATGGGACCACTAGTAAGTGTCGAACTCGACCATGTAGTCTCTACTTCTTCGAGATTAGACGGAATACTCATTGAGTACACGTTGTTTTCGTACTCATACTACACTTCTGTGTATTTTTGTTGCACAGGTTTATGCATGGCTAGTGACTTATTGGCACAGCGTCATGGTTGACACGGAGACTAGGTGAGCTATATTTTTTCGAGGCGACCCGCAGCTAGTATAGTCTCTCTCAAGATCCTATTTACTTTTCTGTCCAATTATATTCCGAACAGCTGTTGTGCTTTATTCGTTTTTTTAATTTTATTCTTAGAAATTGCTCATGTACTTGTGACACCGAGTTCTGGGATGCATTGGGGTTTATTCAGAAATTTTAAAAGACTTTTAAATATTTTATTATTCATTCAGAGGAATATATTGAGTATTTTTTTAATCGTATAAAAGAAGTGTTTTCAAAATTATTAAAACAAGAACTTAATTAAGTTTTTTAGTTGGCTTGCCTGACAGCAGTGTCCGGCGCCACCACGTCCTTTAGTGGATTTTGGGTCATGACATAAATTGTACAAATTCAGATACTAAAAACAAACAGTCTTAGTCATTCAGTATTCAGACCTAAAGACAGCATATTAATCATTCAGTTGTGCATTATGATTCAGACGTCTGAATCTTAATACACATCTTCATATTTAAATGTGTATTCAGATTCAGACGTCTTAATCTTAAAAAAAACAAATTAGGCATAAGAAAGATTCAATAGCTTACATATTAAAAGAAACTATATATATATATATATATATATATATATATATATATATATATATATATATATATATATATATATATATATAAAATTTGTGCTCTTAGAATGAGAGTATTTTTGTATTTTTTTTACAAAAAAAATAAAACCTATTAAGAATTAGATAATAGTTTAAATATTAAGATTAAATTTAAAAGAAATATTTACACTAAAATAATAAAGAATTTAGGTGGGGTCAAAAATTTGTTGTTCACACATGATATCTTATCGGTTCAGTTATCAGTTTATCAAATTTGTAAACCGATATGCAAAACCGATATGCAAAACCGATAATATTCATAACCAAACCGAACGAACCAATGCCCACCCCTACCTCAATGAACCAATTTGGTGACTCATCTCGATAAAAACCGAGCCCAAGAAAGAACAAATAGATACCATGATGAGGGATCACCCAATCACACGGCTAAACAGGGAACAACATCAACCTTATGTTAGGGCACCCCCTTCCTTTCGCTACCCTTCAGGCCAAGGATAGGGACGCACAGGAACGAGAGAGGTATTCCCACTTTTTCCGTTAACAATTTTTGTATTTCACCTATAGAGGTAGTCAACGCACTTGAGAAGCTCGGAACAAAGGTAATGTGGCCACCAAAGAAGAGATCCTATCCGATCAAAGAAATCTGACGCCCTTTGTGAATTCCACTAGGAACACGGGCATCAGACAGAAGAATGCATCATCCTAAGGTAATAAATAGCAAACATGTTGCAGCTAGGGAACCTCAAATAGCTGCTGAGTGACATGGCAAGAAACATTATTCTTGGGTTCGACAACGTCAAGGCCCCCGAAGCCGCCCTCACCAGCGCGTACCATCAATTTGATTATTAGTGGCCGCAATAATTTCTCAATTAATGGAATCAAGTACACTACAACCCACAAGCTCAAAAGATCAATCACCCATGAACGATATTACAGACTCGAAGAAAGTATCATCTTCGACGAGTCAGATGCTGACGATTTAACTTTCCTTCATAATGATGCTCTAGTCCTTACATTGTGAATTTTAGATACTCATGTTAAATGTATCATGGTAGATGATGGGAATGGAGCGTGCATCATTCATCCTCGAGTCCTCGACCAAATGAGACTCGAGGACAAGATAAGGACACATTTCATTACACTAACCACTTTTAACAATACAATTGAGCGGACGTCGGGAGAAATTTACACTCCCCGTCCTCGCTGGAAGTGCAACCCTAGAGATGACATTCCATATAATGGATAAGGTTACTGTATACAAAACCATAGTGGAACGACCATGGATACATCCTATGAGAGTCATCCCCACCAGCTTATACTAAATGATAAAGTTCCCAACACCTTGGTGGATATTCAACATACGAGGGGAACATCGCACGTCCCAAGAGTGCTACCAAATCTCCATGGATAGCACGACAACTCAATAAAATAAAAATAAGGAAAAAGAAGCATAGCAATCAGCAGGGTCAAGGTCGTCACAATAAGATTACAGGATGTCATTATGGACCCTGAAATAGTCGAAGCCACAAAATCAACTATAGAGGACCTCGACCCATTCAAGTAGACCTCTACGACCCCACCAAAAAGGACTACATCAGCTACAAACTCCGAGAACCAGGTAAATTTAGTCAATTCTTAATAACTAATACAGATTTATTTGCCTTCAGCCATACAGATATGTCGGGCATCTCCAAACATATCGCCACACACAAATTGAACGTTGATCCATTCTATCACCCAGTAAGACATGTCTGACGAAAGTTTGACCCCACCATCAACGATATCATCCAGAAGGAAGTGGAGAAACTATTAGTAAATGGCTCCATCAGAGAGCTAAATTAGCCTAATTGGATAGCCAATGTGGTGATGATCAAAAATAAAAATGGGAAGTGGGGGATATGTGTGGACTTCACAGACCTAAACAAAGCATTCTTGAAAGATTCATCCACATTGCCGCACATCGTCCAAATCATTGACGCAATGACAGGGCACAAGTTGCTAAGTTTCCTAGACGTATACTCGGGATATACCCAGATACTCATGGAAGAAGAAGATGGAGAAAAAACCACGTTCATCACCTACAGAGCAACATATTATTATATGCTCATGTCGTTCAGGCTGAAGAGCGTACTCACATATCAGAGGTTGGTCATAAAAATGTTCAAAGATCAACTCGAAAATACCATGGAGGTATATATCGGCAATATGTTGATTAAATCTGTAAAGGTAGAAGACCACATCAACTACTTAAAGGAAGCCTTCGACTTACTAAAGCGACACATGATGAAACTAAACCCCAAGAAATGTGCATTTTGCATGGCCTCAGGAAAGTTTTTGGGTTTCTTAGTATCAGAGAGGAATTGAGGTCAACCCTAATCAAATCAAGGATATCAATGGGATACCCAAGTAGCTGACTACTAAGAAGCAAGTCCAAAAATTTACTGGTCAAATTGCCGCCATATCGATATTTATCTCGCGGTTATTTGATACATGTCATAGATTTTTTGGCGTACTCAAGAAGGATAGTAGCCTCGAATGGGCGTCCGAATACGTGCAAAAATTATGAGAATTGAAGGTGTATACGTCTTCACCACCTCTACTCTCGAAGCCTGAACCCGGGGAACACCTCTCTGTCTACCTTGCCATTTACAAAGTGGAAGTAAGCACGATCCTGGTTTGAAAAAGCAAAGATACGTAATCTCCTATTTATTAAATTAGTAAAACACTTGTCGATGCTGAGAGGAGGTACCCAAACCTCGAGAAATCAGCCCTGGCATTATTTATAGCTTCACGAAAGCTTAGACCTTATTTTCAGTAACATCTAATATCGGTTGTCACCACTTTTACTTTAATAAGAATTTTACATAAATACGAGCTGTCAGGGAGGCTGGCAATGTGGGCCATTGAGCTAAGTTAGCACGTTATGACATACCATCCTCAAACAGCAATAAAGTTGCAAGTGATCGGCGACTTGGATGCAAACTTTAGCGTAAAAGTAATGCCCGAGGCCGAGAAGGAAGCCACTCAAGCTTTTCTTCAAACCCAAGACCTTTAGGTTCTGTACATCCATGATGCATCCAGTGCTTCCGGATATGGACTAGGACTCGTGCTCGAGGTCTCTACCAGCGAAGCAATTCACCTATCCATATTATGCCTAGATATGACTGACAATGAGACCGAGTATGGGGCTATAATTGAAGGGTTAAGGCTAGCACTCAAGTATTAAGATAAACAGCTAAAACTCCAATGTGACTCTCTGTTCGTGATCAAAATATACGGGAACTTTCCAAACCAAAGAACAAAGGTTGCAAAAATATCAAGCCGGTACATATAAGTGTTGCCCAATTTTGAAGAATTCTAGCTTAACTAGATCCTAAGATCTCTGAACATCAAAGTAGATGACCCTCACTAAGTTGCCCACGGCCACCAGAAGCATCACAATCGGGGATAAAACGTAGTCCATATCCTCAACTCATCTCTAGTCCAAATCGAGGTAAAATCTATAAATCTGACTTAGGACTGGCACAATTGTATTATTACCTAGTTGCAGGATGCAACCCTCCCAAAGACAAAAGGAATCTAAAAAAGTAAAGATGCAAGCGGGCAGATACAACCTCCTTAATAACTACTTGTACAAGAGAACATATAGCAACCCTTTGGCGAAGTGTTTTGGTCCAAACCAAATCCAACAAGTTCTAAAGGAATTCCATGAAGGTTATTGTGATGCTTATTCCAGTAATCAAGCACTCGTCAGGTATATCATATGGGTCGGATATACTGGCCCATCATGAACAAAGACACCTCAAAATTCATAAAAAAATGCAAGCAATGTCAGAAATACACCCCAATAATTCACCAAGCGAGCAAACATCTTTATTTAGCCACCTCTCAATAGCCAATCATCAAATGAGGAATGGACATCGTGGGCACGCTCCTACCGGGGAGAGGTAATGTACAATTTATTTTAGTTTTAGCTGACTATTTCTCTAAATGTGTGGAAGCAGGAGTGTTTGCTTAAGTGCACGAGCAAGAGTTAATGGCATTCATATGGAAAAATATCATTTGCCGGTTCAGCCTACCCAGGGAGATAAGCTGCAACAACGGTCCCTAATTTATGTGAAAGAAAAGCACTGAATTCTTTCAGAAATAGCATATTAAGAGGATAATTTTAACTCCTTAACACCCAATGGGAAACAGGCAAGAAGAAACCTCCAATAATACCATATTAAACATGATTAAGAAAAACCTTGAAAAGGTCAAAAGACTGTGGCCAGAGATACTCCCAGAAGTCTTATGGGCTTACAGAACCACCCCAAGGGCAAGCACATGAGAGACGCCTTACTCTCTGGTCTCAGAAAAGAAGTAGTTATACCAATCAAGGTTGGAGGGACCAGCCTGAGGTACCCTCATGAGAGCGACACCAGCAACGACGAGAGTTGGAGACAAGAGCTCGACGAGGTCAACGAACGAAAAGATATGGCGTATGTAAGAATGGTAACCCAAAAACAATAGGCGGAAGGCTACTATATATCAAAAAGGCAAAGGTCCAACAACTCAAGACCGGGGGCTACTTACTCAAAGCCAAAACCCAAGAAAAATGAGATCTACGAGAAAGAAAATAGGGAACCAACTAGGATGGACCATACAAAATTACATGCAAAGCGAACAAGGCTTCATTCCAACTAGAGATAACGGAAGGAAAACAATTATCAAACAATTGGAATATCAATCACCTCAAATACGTCAAGTTCTAGAAATTAAGAAATTCCCCCAAGTCGTACTCTTTTTTCCCTCACATGATTTTTGCCTCGTTAGAGTTTTCTTAAGGATTTTTTTAACAAGGCGACGAGAGGGAAACTTTGAGTCAAAGTATATGAAGAATGGAGTGATTTCTCTTTCATTCCCCGACTCTTCAAAGTGATCCAAGTCGAACAATAAAGGGACTAGATATACCGGGATAGGGACTTGAACGCCAGCCAACGGTCAAAAACTTGTAACTCTCCAATTATGTAATCAAAGCAATGATGTAAACGTAATATAAATTCACACTTATCAAAACTACTCCAATGAAAGGTTAAGTTTCTCGAACAACCACCTACCGAAAATGGTTATTCGACCAACCTCGAACAAACACCTACTAACCATCGGCCGTGATTTAACAAAATGTTAAGTTCGACCATGTTTGAACAAAAACACCTGCTGGCCCTCGGCCATGACTTAACAAAAGGTTAAGTTTGACCAAGCTCTAACTAAACCTACTAGCTCGCGACTGCGATTAACAAAAGATTAAGTTCGACCAAGCTCGAACAAACACCTAATCGCCCTTGGTCGCAATTCAACGGAATGTTGGGGGAAATTAGAAGCATTAGATGTAGAAGGTCGTGCGAGAAATTGGGTTTTCTTGGCCTCCAGAGCAGCACTAGAGCTTGGAGTGTTCCCTATCCAACTCCCCAATCCTCTCCTCAAACTGGTCCTTCTTAGCCCTCACCATCGACCGATCATTCTCTCTCTCAGCGCGAAGAGTCTTGTTCGCCTACACAAGGATGTCCACTTTTCTCTTAGTATCCAGCGGAGAAGACTCAACCTTTTCAAGCTCCTTTGCCCGAGAAGATGAAGCCTTTTCTTGCCTCAATAGTATGGGGCTGCCATCAAGTGCCCCCTCCTTAATTGTTTCTCTCTCGAAACGCACCAGCACATCCATGTATGCCTTTTCTGATTGTAGGGCCTCAGAGTTCATCCCAGTACTTTACCTAATATGTATTACGACCGTCTCACAAAGAACAAAGTCCTCTTCCATTAACTCAGTGGCCAATGTGTGACGACCCGACCCCTCGTCACGTGAGTTACCGCCCTGTTTTCCCTATTTTTATACTTCTTTATGTTTCACATCAGTGTTGGGTGTGAACTAGTTGCTTTGGATTGGTTTTAGTATGAAATAAGGCACTTAGTCTCTTTAAGGAAGGTTTGTTTTGGAAAAGTCAACCGACTATTAACTTATGTATTAGGAGGCTCGGATGTGAATTCCGATTATTCGGTTAGTTTTGGGGAATGATTTGTAACTTAGGAGTGTGATCGGAAGTGATATTGGAGGTCCGGTGTAGAATTTGGCTTGAATTGGCGAAGTTAGTATTTTGGCAAATTCCGGTTGATAGGTGAGATTTTGATTCGGGGGTCAAAATAGAATTTGAAGAGTTGAAGTAGCTTTGTTAGGTGATTTGGGATATGTGTGCAAAATTTTAGGTGATTCAGAGGTGTTTTGGTTGGGTTTTTGATCGAATGCGTGTTTCGAAAGTTTTAGAAGAACTTAGGCGTGAATCCGATGTAATTTGATAGTTTTGGTTTTGTTTGATGTGTTTTGATGATTGGAGCAAGTTTTAATGATGCTTTTCGATGCGTTGATGCTTTTGGTTGAGGTCCCGGGGGCCTCGGGGTGATTTCGGATGGTTAATGGAAAGTTTTGGTTTGTGAACTTAAGAAAAATTGCAACTGCCAGGTATTTTCCCTTCTGCAGAATTGGGACAGCAGAAGCGGTACCGCATAAGCGAGAGGTGAGCCCCAGAAGCGGTAGGTACCGCAAACGTGAGAAGAGAGCCACAGAAGTGGCAGGTACAGCAGGTGCAAATTGGTGACAGCATTTGCGGAGTCACAGATGCGACAAGACGACCGCAGATGCGGTATTCGAGATTTCACAGGGGATCTGCAAATGCGAAGATATTTCTGCAAAAGCGGGAGCCGCAGATGCGGCTACATAAATGACTGGTCAGTGTTATTTAGTTTCTCCTTCGCGAAATTTTAAAGGGTTTCATCTTTTTCACTACGGACTTGGAGAATTAGGCGAGTTGCAAGAGAGCAATCAAGGGACTTCTTTGAGGTAAAGATTTCTGAGTCTAAAACACAATTCTAAGTTGTTATTATAAGAATTTAGACTGAAAAACTAAGGAACTTAAGGAGTTAAAATGGGAGTTAGGGCTTGAACTTAAGAGAGTTAAGAATGGGGATTTGAGGGGTCATTTGGACTCCGATTTTGGTAAAATTATATGTATAGACTCATGGCAAGATAAGGAATCCGTTAATGTTAAATTTTTTGGAATTCGAGAAGTGGGCCCGGGCTCGGGTTTTTGCCAATTTCGAGATTTTTGATGTTTTTTGATTTTTTGATTAAGTATTGTTCCTTTAGCCTATTGTGACGTATTCGTTGTGGTTTTGCTCAGATTCGACGCACGAGGAGGTCGATTTGAAAGGCAAGGTCATAGCGAGCTAGGATTTTGGGAAGCTTGAGGTGAGTAATAGATGTAAATGATGTCCTGAGGGTTTGAAACCCTAGTTTTGCACATCGTAGTGCTATATTGAGGTGACTTTCATGTTGGATAGCGAGCGTGGGGTAGAGCACTGTTGGAGATTGTGACTTGGTCCGTCCGGGTAGACTAATATATTGTGTATTTAACTGATATTTACTTGTTGCTATTACAATTTGAGCGGATTGCTATATTCGGGCTTCGTACCAATCGTTGGAATCCTTCAGGGATTGCTATTACTGGTTTCTTACCATTTTACGTATTATTGAACTCAATCCTAGTAATTAATACTATTTTTCAAACTCAGTCATCTTTTCTCAGACTTGAAACTTAAATAATATATTTTTAACGAAGTTTAAACTGAATATTTATATATTAGTGTGCCCGAGGGGCTTATGTGATTTTTGGACTAAGCATAGGATCGGGCTGCACGCCGCATCGATATTGTATTGATATTGATATGAGGCCGAGGACCTAATTGATGCCACGAGATGGCCTATATTGCGCTTGGGCCGTAAGGGGAACCCCCCGGAGTCTGCACACCCCTAGTGAGCGTCGTCGATGATAAATAAAGGGAGCGGGTTGCACGCCGCAACGGGTACTAGAGAGTACCGGACTATGTGTCGCATTTCATATTTGCATGTCACCTACTTACTTATCTGTTATAGTATTTCCATAATTGATGTTATTGGCTTACTGAATGAATACCATCTAGTTCAGGTTGCTGTATTTATAGAATTACTGTATGCTTATTCAGGATTTCTTATTCTCAGCATTTATGTATGTTTATTAGTCACTGGGTTGGGGTACTCACATTTCTCCCTGCACCTTACGTGCAGATCCAGGTACATCTGAGGCTGAGTGAGGTTTTTCTCTACCGAGCAGTTTATTCGGGAGCATCAAGGTAGCTGCATGACATCCGCAGTCCTGATCTTCCTTCTACCTTATTTGCTTTATTTCTGCAATTCTTTAGAACGATATGTAGTTGATTGATACTCATATATTAGAGGCTCAGAGCTGTACACCAAATTCTTCAGGTTGTGTAGTTGTATTTATTACTTGGGATTCTGCATGTTTTAGTTTTATTTCAGACTTTCCGTATTATGATTTAGTATATTATCTGTGTTAATTAACTCCTGAATGGTATAAAATGGGTTTAGGTTATGGAATTGGTCGGGCTTGCCTAGCAGTATGTTGGACGCCATCACGACTACGGTTGGGGTCGTGATACAATGACATTTCCCCCTCAGCCTCTACGGCTCTCCTCTTACGAGGCCTTAAATATTCATCATTGGGCCAGACATCATCGTTATCATCAACCAGCAACATGGGACGAGCAAAGAGAGCAGAAATTAGGATAGAGGTGGCAATATAAGCCTCATCACCCAAGATGGCGGCGGGTAAAATAGGCGCAACAGCCATGATGGGGTCGGAAACTAAAAGCATAGCAGTCCTCTTCCAAAAAGGGGCACATGCACCTGGCTACTTCAAGAAGACCCCCTAATAGGATCTAGGAAAGGAAGAAACTTGGGATTTAGCAGAGCAAGCCTACATGAAGCAAAAAGGTGCAATAACCACGTCCAAGAAAGAGAGATTACCTGCGAAGGGGAGAGCTCAAAGGGGAGATCTAGTCTGAACTTCTTAAAAAAGCTTGAGCAGCCATAAATCCCTGTGGCATGAGGCAGAATCTGCTCGATCCAGTAGAGGATGTGCACGATTAAAGAAGGAGGTTGGGCATTCGCTGCAAGGAAGGAAAAATCATTTGATTAGCTCAAAATAAGCAAAGAGATGCAAAAGGCAAAAAAAATATTGGGCACTTACCTGTATAATTCCAAGCCTCAATGAAGCCGACGATGTTAGCCACGACGTTCTTAGTCCTAACATAAAATAAATTAAGCAAGAATTGTCGACTGGCCTAATCATACATCTTCACCACAAGCACTTACCTCCATGGTTGCTAAGGTTCAACATCGTCCCCCTATAGAAGCTAGGAGAAAACAGGTGCACCAAATGTCGCACTGTCACTTCGACCCTAGAGAGCTCGGCAATTTGTGTCGACATCTTGTTAGAATTTATGCCGTTCACTAGAGGGGGGGTGAATAGTGAGGCACGAGAATATTGAAATATTGCGGAATTTAAAATTGCAGGAATAAGTAAATACGGTAATTGAAATAATCAAGAAAGAACACACCGTATTTTATCCTGGTTCACCACAACCCGTGGCTAGTCCAGTCCCCGAGAGACTCTCTCGAGATTCCACTATCTTCGTCAAGCTTACGGGTGCTTAACAAACCGTTACAGTTGCTCAAGGATACCGCACCTTAAGACTTCACTTGCTTGAGGATACCTCACCCCAAGACTTCAACCACTAAGACTTTGGGTACTTAGCAAACCCGACAAATGAGAAGATATGTTCTTCTCAAACAACTCTCTTTTACAACAAATACTCTCTCAATAGAGTGGATAAAGAGAAACAAAATAAGCTCTATGAACAACACAAAGTTGTCTATCAAATGGCTCAACAAAAGCTCTAAAATGATGCTTGAAAATGATCAATATGTATATCAATATATGCAGGAGTTGTGTGTTTAAAATCAGCTCAAAAGACCTCTTTTTATAGGTGAAAAAGTGGTGCTGACCGTTGCTTAATTGACAAATAAAATCCCTGATTCTGTGCTTCAACAATCGATTGTTTGGAGGTGACAATCGATTGTCTGACCAACTTTCAAAAAACAGATTCCTGATTTTAGGCTAAACAATCGATTGTTAACCCTGAATAATCGATTGTTCTTCAACGTTCAAAAATCAATTTAGGATTCTGTGGAACGGTCAAAAAATAATCGATTGTATGAAAGTAACAATCGATTGTGGGACAAAGACAATCGATTGTTTTGATATATAAAAACTTCGGTTGCACACTGTCTCAAAATAATCGATTGTTAAAGTGGACAATCGATTGTCAACAATCGATTGTTAAAGTAGACAATCGATTATGTTGTTCCAGTGTTCAAAACTTTGGCAACGGTCGATTATATACACTTGATATACACTGTGTATATCAGAGTATACTAGAATTGAAAACTTACTTCAAAACCCATTTTGGTTGAAATGAAAACGTTAAAATCATTTTGTTTGAAGTATATATTAAAAATATTTATGATATATATAATTTAATAAAATGATGACCTAATGTTGAGCCAAAGGATAAGATAACTTAAACGTTCTCCTTACATTGGTTTTACCAAACGACCTACGTCTTGGGTCTTCGGTCTTGAACTTCTTTGGCTCGTTCATGCAATTCCGTCATCAGTATGCTTCTCGCCATTTGATTATATCGTTGTTTGACACTTGACTACATTGTTTGTCATTCATCAAATCCTATACCTGAAAATCATGCTCATACAACCAAAGCGCACATATCAAAGGTATACATGATTTCCAACAATTTCCCCCTTTTTGATAATGACAAACAATGGAAGATATGCATATTGAATTCCCCCTAAATTCATGCTATATCTCAACATACAATTTATGCAAACAATTCATAGAAATCAATTCAATATAATTCCCCCTTAATTGAATATTCCCCCTCAATTAAGGCATGTATATCGCCCATATTCTTCCCCCTTTTGGCATTAGCAAAAAGACTATACCAAAAAATATTTAAACCATTGACGATACCAATCGTTATAAACAAGATCATATCAAATGTTAGTAAATGGCATACTAATGATAACGGTCATTTTTCTCAACAATATCAATTGTTATTTTAAACTAAGAATGTTCATCAAA
The DNA here is from genome assembly GCA_034376525.1 of Nicotiana benthamiana. NCBI lineage: Eukaryota > Viridiplantae > Streptophyta > Magnoliopsida > Solanales > Solanaceae > Nicotiana > Nicotiana benthamiana. The sequence continues at coordinate 32,077,981 of CM067336.1, read as the reverse complement.
ACATGAATCAATCAATTATTATAAACGAAATTGATACTAATTGTTATTCAAAAAGAACTGATTAAAGCATGTATCAACCAAAACTGATATAGATTATTTGCACATATCAACTCATTGTGTTTTTATTCAAAATACGATAACTAACCGACGTTCCCCCTTAATGCATTAAGGTTTTGTGCTTGGTGCATCCACTACAATATTGTAGTCTTCAAGCAGACCTGCAAAAAGAACCTAAAAATAGATTTTTGGTACCCAACTTCTTTTGGGTCCTTGGGGGTTAGGATAATAACAATTATAATCAACACATAAATTTCTATGATTAGCAAAACAAACGAGTGCAATGTGTCCTACCCGATTACAATAATGACATATAACATTAGGATTGTGCATATGTCTAGGTTGAGCCAAATGCGTTCTAGGTGATCTAAAGTCATTCCTACCCGCGTTGAAATTCCTAGAGTCATCTCTAGGTGGTCTAGAATAATTATTCCTAGACTCGTTAGCAAAAATCCTAGAATCATTTCTAGGTTGCGCAACTCCATTTCTATCATGATTCTTATTCATTTTACGCCTATAGTTATTCCTAGGCTTTTTCTTCTTTATTTCAGCTTTAGGAATATCAACACTACGTGTTTCTAGTGCTTTCCTAAGTTCTGTGTTCTCTAGTTTTAAAGAACTACAAGAAGAACAATTTGAACATGTATCAATAGAAGAAGCTTCATTCAATTCCTTGATTTTATTTTTAAAAACAGCAATGTCATTTTCCAAAAATTTGTTTTCTTTTTCTAAAACTTCAATTTTGTTTTTAAGAACACCATTTTCATTAGTCAATTTTTCAAAATCTATTTCTTTCAAAGAAGAGGATTTTTCAAAATCTTTTTCTTGTAAAGAAAGTGTTTTCTGAAAATCTGTTTGCAAAGAAAGTGATTTCTGCAAAGAAAGTGTTTTCTTCAATTCTTTTATCAATTTGGAAGCATTGACAAATTCACCATACAATTCATCATAGGCATTTTGTAAATCTTCAAATGAGTGAGAGTTAGATGTACTTACCTCTTCTTCTCCATTTGCCATGAGACATAATGCGCCGGCTTCATTGCCCGAGCTGTCTGAGTCCCGTGATACGCGCCTATGGTGTTTCCTCTTTTTCTTGTCCTTCTTCAAAGACTTACAAAACTTTTCAAATATATCACTTGAAGTATTTTCATCATCCCTTTCCGAATCACTTACCTCTTCTCTTTTAGAGGATGAGGCTTTGAAGGCTAAATTCGAATCACTTCTAAGATAAGGATTAAGAATTGTGCTATCATAAGTTTCGAGGTTACCTCTTAGTCCATCAATTGTGATATTCGTGTATTCCATCGACTCTTGGATGGCATTGGCTTTGGAACGCCATTCGGGAGTGAGACTCCGTAGGACTTTTCGAACAAGATCTTTGTTCGTGTAAACTTTCCCGAGAGCATGGAGATCGTTGACGATTCTTAAAAATCGTTCAAACATAACACCAATAGGTTCCTTCTCCATTTTAAAAGTTTCATACTTATGAGTTAGAAAATCAATTTTGGATTCTCGGACTTGAGGCGTACCTTCATAAATGATCTCGAGTTTGTCCCACATCTCCTTGGCGGTTGTGCAGCAAGAGATTTTCCGATAGTCATTCGGATTCACCGCACAATATAATACATGGATGGCCCTAGCATTATTTTCAACTATCTTCATGTCCTTGGCATCATATTCATCTTCCTTCTTTGGAACCGTGATTTCTCCAACTTTCTTTGTCGGTATTGGTTCACCGTTTTTGATGATTTGCCACAAACGAAAATTGTTTGCTTTGAGGAAGATACTCATCCGCCCTTTCCAATATGTATAGTTTGTTCCGTCAAATAGTGGAACGCAAGTGGTGGATTGTCCTTCATTCATCATTCCTGCTTTCAATATTCTATACACAAAAATATATATAGCTCTCAACCGGTTAAGGCATTCAGAGAGTTAGGCTCTGATACCAATTGTTAGAATTTATGCCGTTCACTAGGGGGGGGGGGTGAATAGTGAGGCACGAGAATATTGAAATATTGCGGAATTTAAAATTGCAGGAATAAGTAAATACGGTAATTGAAATAATCAAGAAAGAACACACCGTATTTTATCCTGGTTCACCACAACCCGTGGCTAGTCCAGTCCCCGAGAGACTCTCTCGAGATTCCACTATCTTCGTCAAGCTTACGGGTGCTTAACAAACCGTTACAGTTGCTCAAGGATACCGCACCTTAAGACTTCACTTGCTTGAGGATACCTCACCCCAAGACTTCAACCACTAAGACTTTGGGTACTTAGCAAACCCGACAAATGAGAAGATATGTTCTTCTCAAACAACTCTCTTTTACAACAAATACTCTCCCAATAGAGTGGATAAAGAGAAACAAAATAAGCTCTATGAACAACACAAAGTTGTCTATCAAATGGCTCAACAAAAGCTCTAAAATGATGCTTGAAAATGATCAATATGTATATCAATATATGCAGGAGTTGTGTGTTTAAAATCAGCTCAAAAGACCTCTTTTTATAGGTGAAAAAGTGGTGCTGACCGTTGCTTAATTGACAAATAAAATCCCTGATTCTGTGCTTCAACAATCGATTGTTTGGAGGTGACAATCGATTGTCTGACCAACTTTCAAAAAACAGATTCCTGATTTTAGGCTAAACAATCGATTGTTAACCCTGAATAATCGATTGTTCTTCAACGTTCAAAAATCAATTTAGGATTCTGTGGAACGGTCAAAAAATAATCGATTGTATGAAAGTGACAATCGATTGTGGGACAAAGACAATCGATTGTTTTGATATATAAAATCTTCGGTTGCACACTGTCTCAAAATAATCGATTGTTAAAGTGGACAATCGATTGTCAACAATCGATTGTTAAAGTAGACAATCGATTATGTTGTTCCAGTGTTCAAAACTTTGGCAACGGTCGATTATATACACTTGATATACACTGTGTATATCAGAGTATACCAGAATTGAAAACTTACTTCAAAACCCATTTTGGTTGAAATGAAAACGTTAAAATCATTTTGTTTGAAGTATATATTAAAAATATTTATGATATATATAATTTAATAAAATGATGACCTAATGTTGAGCCAAAGGATAAGATAACTTAAACGTTGTCCTTACATTGGTTCTATCAAACGACCTACGTCTTAGGTCTTCGGTCTTGAACTTCTTTGGCTCGTTCATGCAATTCCGTCATCAGTATGCTTCTCGCCATTTGATTATATCGTTGTTTGACACTTGACTTCATTGTTTGTCATTCATCAAAACCTATACCTGAAAATCATGCTCATACAACCAAAGCGCACATATCAAAGGTATACATAATTTCCAACACATCTTAATGACTTTGTAGATGTAAGAGGAAAGCTGAGCTAGACAAATGTCATAGTGGCGACAAGACTCCTCCACCGGTGAAAGAAGAGGAAATGAGTAACCAATAATGAATGGGTAAGCGTATAGAGCATAGTACTCAGGGCGGTGAACATGCGCTTCATCCCCTCGAGAGGGAATCAATTCGATGTGGTTGGGAGGCCAAACTTGGCTTTAAATTCTACTAATTTTTTGGATGCCATCGTCGATAGGAATTTCTTAGAGACCGCGCCTAATGATCGGTGGAGATCGGACGTGGATTCCGTGTTGCGAAGAAGTATCTCCTCCACCGATGGAAAAGCTTCATCCTCAACAATGGTAGCAACATTCCACCCATAAGTAGAAAACACAACCGCCAATAGAGTGACATGACTCCCTTTACCAATATCGGATGATAAGTTTGACATGTTTGTGAGAAAGTAAAGAAGAGTATTAGAAAAAAGAGTTTACAATACGAAAGAGTTCAAAGATATAGAGAAGAGAAGTTCAGAGAGAGAGTTTAAAGTCTCGAAACTTTGGGAGAGTAAAAATTTCAAATTCGGGTTTTTCTATCTCTATTTATATAGATTTGAGGCATCGAATCTGAAACGATTTGTCATAATGGGCACCAAACACAAAACAGTTTATCATGATTAGACTACAATCAAAACGTATATTCTACCAAATATTACACACAAATAGATGCAATGCGTCAGGAACAAGCATCATCATGACGTCATGATGTCACCCCTTTTCTTGAACCAGATGGCTCTAACAAATCACTCAAAAAATTTAAGGGATTTGAAATATGCAGCCCACAGAGAGCCACTCTAATAAACGATCTATAAGAGTAATATTGAATATGGTGTATTAGTAATACTGGGATTAATTATGCTGGGATTATTTCTTATCCGCTATTTAGTTTGGTATATTAAAATATTGCATAATTTATGAAAAATCTAGTTGTTTACAAAAATACCCTCCATTTTCTTTAACTTTGTAAGTTATTTTTATTGCAATTCTTTTATTACCCTCCACATTTTTTAGCTCTCTAAAGCCAGTTTTTTTTCTTTCAGGGGAGCAAAATTACAAAAGAAAACTAATTGAAATATTAAAATATTGTTTCTTTAACATAAAATATTAAAGTTAAAATAGAAAAAAAAATTTAATTGCTATGACTTATAATACAAAATATGAAAATCTTCATGTTTTGAAAAAAATGGATAGATTTTTATCAAATAAAGAAAACTTTAGTTTATACTTTGAACAATTCATAATCAATTTTTATATTAAATATGATATTATTTGATTATGGTGAATGCTAAAGGGAAAAATTAACTAAAATATCACTATAGAAAATATACAAAATGTGGTGAAAAGTATTTGGAATTAGGTTTTAAGGGATTAGAGGGACAATTATGTCTTTAACCATATTTATGTAAGTATTAAAAATTCTTGTGTATTGCTAATATTTGCTATCTCAAATAGGATGTATAACTAGTAGTACCAAACAAAAAATTAGTAATAAAAAAGATTGTGCATTACTTTTTCTAATATCTCCTATCAAACGATTCCTAAAGGCTTTTGGCGGAATTTCAGTATTGCATCAAAGATAATAGTGTGAAATTGAATTTTACACAATCAGATCACCCAAAAAATATTTATAGATAATACTCCATAAAAAGTAAAATTTGTAATCTTGAAAAATAAGACAAATTATTTAGAACAACATGCAACGGTGAAATGATAGAGCAAAAAGTCCTTGCATATATGACATGTATATAAGTTAACTTCTTCTGTTAATATAGTACCAATTTTTTCTTTCCAAAACATGTTTCACTAACGGAGATAGAAATTGAAGATAAACTACATATTCAACTTAGGTAAATGATAAAAATTCAAAAAACACATCTTGCCCTCAGCCGTTTCATTTGACGCAAATACATAAATTTTATTGTATTCCCTTCTCTTCTACTGAAAACCCCTCATATTAAACCCCACCTCCCCCCGCCCCTTTCCTCCCCCCCTTCCTCCCCCCCCCCCCCCCAAAAAAAAAAGAATCAGTGCAAGAAAAAAAATTATTTGTACAAGACCAATTATTGAGATGATACTCCAAAACTTTCTTTAATGAACCATTCGAATAAATATTTTAAAAGGCTGGGATAAGTCAATACACCATCAATTCATTTTCTTGTCTTCGGGGCAAAATCTAAGAAGAAAAAGATATATTTGCTCAACGTTTAAATAGGATTGCAGAACTTTATCCCCAAGTAATAATAGCACTCATCAATTAAGATATTGAAATATTCGTGACGTAACCATTAAGGCTTAAAATTTTAATATAACCCAAACCCTCTTCCAAAAGACAAGAAAATGCGAAAGGAAAAACATCAAGAAGCTCAGACATATACCCTACAAGACGTAAATAGTAACACACGAATTATCTTATGAATCGAAAATAAATATGATAAATTATTTATATTTAGTGTCTACACTAAATCATGAATTTATCATGTTCAAGTGTATAGTATATTGCGATCTAATGATAAACATGTAGATTGAAGACATATGTAATTTATTCATTCGAGTAAGTGTTTTTCTATTATGCTTCATTATATTTTGGAATTTGCCGTTCCTACCAAATTGTTTTTTTATGATTGTATTTGAACCATGCTATTGAGTCTTGGACCACTTCGATTTGTAACCACCAACATTATTCACGACATTTGTTTATTTTTTTCGTTTCCCCTTTAGAAGTGGGGTTGTAATTTAGATTTTAATTTTACATATCGATATTTTTTTTCTTTTTTCAAAGAGTTTTTTTTTTTAATATGGCGAAGTTTCAAATTTCCGAAAACATGACACTTAATAGAAAGTTGTGGAGGCCGAGTATTACAGTTGTAAGTTAGGAGATAGTTGAGTCTTGTGTTACCCTGTACTGTTGTGAGCCTAGTCTGGTAGGGTTTTTGTCTGAAATCGATAGGGACATTATCGTGTCTTACTATTTTTTTTTTTCATGCAGGACCTATTTATTAGCCATCATTTTTGTTTTACATTTTTTTCTCTGCATTTTATGTTTCTGTTTTTCCTATGATCTCTGTGGTGAAACTAATATTCTCTCATTTTTGTTTTTCTTACTATCTTGAGCCAAGGGCCTTCCGGAAGTAGTCTCTCTACTCCTTCGAAATATGAGTAAGGTTTGCGTACGTACTACTCAGATCCCACTAATAAGATTTTACTAGATTGTTTTTATTATTATATTTATACTAATTAAATAATTAATACCACAATGAGCAATTAAATTATTTTAATTAGATACACACGTATGGCTGTAAAAACTTGGTCGCAATATTGTATTTATATACATAGGTATTAATGTATCATCAAATTTGGAGGAACAAAAATGAGAACACCTTTTACTTTTAAATGATAAGAAGAAACCAAAAGACATATTCACATGCTTTAGTTAGCTACTTCTGCCGAAATTTCTTACAATGACATAAATACATAAAAGACATAAAAAGATCGTACTATCTACGTCTCATAATATGTGGTGTGATTACTAAAAATATTTATTTCAAATTATTTATTATTTTAAAAAATCATACTTCCTTAATAATCTATTGTATTCATATTTAGTAAAAATATAAATAATATCAGTGATAGAGATGATACATAAATTAAAAAAAAATTAATAAAAATAAAGCAGTCAAAAACTATTCATTCTTAAGAAGTGTGCACAAAAAAATATAATAAATATTATGACATAAAGAAAATATTAATTAAATTATTTTGCTGAATGTCTTGCGGATATTCTAAAAAACCATAGGCCCCAAAGAATGTGATGATTGAATCTAGTAAAGTGTTTTTCTGTTTCTCTTTTTCTACATTACTTGTATCCATCATAATAGCTTTCTAGCCTATCCACTTACTACTACATTAGGTAATTCAAAAAATGATAAGTAAGGATTCTACAATTACATAAAAAGAAAATAATATTATTCACTATGACAAATGAATCTTTTTCTGTTCTTACATTTTTTTCACATAATAACAGAATGTAGAAAAATAATTAGAACGTTGCTCCACTCGAATATGTAAGAAGAAGCGATTTGTGTGATATGTAAGTTAAATTGGTTAGACAAATATACGTAAAACATGTCTTTCAAGGTCACATAATTATATAAACATAGTACACTATATTACAAGGTGCATTCATATTTAGAATTCATAAATTTATAATTAAATCCATACAATAGATTAAATTCCACCAAAAATTAGCGATAAATCTAGAAAAAAAATGATGAAATGGTAAGTATTTTTACATCTTTAATCAAATGTTATGAATTCGGGTCACTTTTGTTGAGCCGAGAGTCTCCCAGGAATAATATTTTTATTTTTTTCGGGGTAAGAATAAGATGTGTATATACTGTCCTCAAATTTTACAAATAAAATTATACTAAATATGATATTATTGTGTCAAATATTATGAATTCGAATCCTCGGTATGAATTCCATTAATTTGAAGCCATTTTCCTGAATGAAACTTTTGGCACAATCCAGATTTGGGGAGGGAAAAAAAGGCAACGCTGAAGTATTGGTAGTTCCGTGCGCTTCGGTTCTTGTACGCTGTTGTTATTATAAGGGAAAGCTGGTTGCCTCTGATTTCAAACTGCCCTACCCTTCAGTTCACCCCCTACCCATTCCCCACCCTCAGCATAAAAAACTCAAAAAACTCCTATTCGCATTGCTCTCTCCGCTCTCTTCTCCAAAACACACACACATACACACAAAACTGTTTTTCACTTCTCACCCACATACATTCCATATATAGGAATAATAACAATAATTTTGTCCATCTTTTGTCGATATAATTAGATAGATAGAGGTAGAACTGCTAAACAACCTACCCCAGAAGGGAAAATTCATTTTCCTAATTCAATTCCAACCAAAGAATCATCACTGACAAAGAAATATTGAATCTTTGTGGCTTTCCTGAGGATAAAAGAGAAAAAGATTGAATTTTATCAACTTTTTCCAGGTTCTTGTTTTGTGTTTTTTTGGTAGTGTGATATGTATTTCTATATGTGTATGTAATGCATCACAAGAAATCTGAAGTCCAGATCGGAAAAGAAAGCAGTTGCATCTCTTCCGATTTCAATCCCACACCACCCCTTCTTTCTCCTTCTTCTTCTCTTCATCACAAACCTCCCCACCCCCATATTTACCCCCCTCCTACTCCTCCCCCTCAAGCTTTGATTTTTTCTTCTTCTTCCTCTCCTTCTGTGCCTCCCCTTCAAATCTTGATTGACAATGGAAATGACCCAATTATCCCTAGCCCCACCTCTACCACCACCAAGACCACCCCTCACAAGAGACCCCTTTTGGGTGTTTCCACAAACCACAACCACAACCCTTCATCTTCCTCAAGCTCTTCTATTCTAAAGTCTCCAACTTTATCTGATTCTCTTCACAAAAACCCTTTTTCTTCTGCTCCTAAGGGTCAATACCCATCAAGAATTTTGAACCATTTCCATGTTTACCACCGGCTCCGCCACCTCCGCCGTGTCCTTCGCCTCCATCTCCGGCTAATACTCCTCCTCTCCCTTCCTTTCTTCTATTTCTTGGTTTCTCATCCAACTAACTCTTTCTTTTTGGATTTTCTATCTGCTTTTGCTTTCTCTGCTGCTTTACTGTTTTCACTCAATTTAGCACTGCCTAGGCTTCCGTCAATCAGGTTGTTCTTGGCTAGGTCCTTGCCAATTAAGCTTACTTCAACTAACCAAGTATCTAGGCAGCATTTACCAGTGTTTTGGTCAATTGGGTCGCGGCCTAAGATCGATAAAAGGGTAAATTCAGGCTGTTGGGTGCAGGCTTACAGTAACGGAGATGTGTATGAGGGTGAGTTCCATAAGGGGAAATGTAGTGGCAGTGGAGTTTATTACTATTACATGAGTGGGAGGTATGAAGGTGATTGGGTTGATGGGAAGTATGACGGCTATGGGGTGGAAACGTGGGCGAGGGGAAGTCGATATAGGGGTCAGTATAGGCAGGGCCTTAGGCATGGTTTTGGGGTATATAGGTTTTACACAGGCGACGTGTATGCTGGAGAGTGGTCCAATGGTCAAAGTCATGGTTGTGGAGTTCATACATGTGAGGATGGTAGCCGGTATGTAGGTGAATTCAAGTGGGGAGTCAAGCATGGCCTTGGCCACTACCACTTCAGGTAATTTTTCATGGAGATGTTTTTGTTTGTTTTCATTGACTTTTGAAGGGATATGTAACCAGAAAATTTAATCTTTCTTGTTAATACCTAGTTGAGCTTTAGAAGCTTTACCAAATCTTTAGTTGTCTATATGTGGTATACCATATATATTAACCATAGATTATGTTATTTCTTAAAGACGAATAGTTTGCTTCGTGAAATGCTTGATATAGGCGGGAGAGGAGTGAAAGAGTTGTTGAGCTTGTTGCTATATGTCTCAATGTTGTGCAGCGTAAACTTTTAACTCCAGATGTACTGTATAGTGTATAACTATCCTCAATCTACTGGAGTCTAATAAAATGGGGAAGACGAGAAGTAAGGTGGTGCTAGTCCTCAATCTACTGGAGAGTAGACAAAACTAAATATAGTTTCCTCTAGTTGATTACATTAGGTTGTAGACTTGCGGATTATATTTGGTGAGCAACTAGTTGATTTCCGTCCAACTGGGAGATATGTTGTCCTTGTCCCCCTTTGTATTTTGTCATCTCTATACAGTTAGGCTTTTTGAAAAAGGCCTTCCTTTTTGTTTAGTTAAGCAAGTACTATTCTCCTTTCCTGTTTTGAAATGCATATTATGTCATTCCAGTTGCTTATAGTAGTTTTTCTTCTATCATTTTCAATTTAATTTCTACAATTGACTGTTAATGTATGGAACCATGTGCTCGAGAAAACATTCTTTCAGACTAGAGTCTTGTCAATATTTCCAGTTTTCCTCGAATCCATGACTACAGAAAGACAATCTTCTAGCCAAGTGAAGACTATGAAGTAATCTTTTGCATGTTGAACAGAAGATATGCAAAATAATTGCAAAAGAAAAACTACCTTTTGTAATTTTGTCCCTGCATTATGCATGACTTTGCTAAATTGGCAGTGCAAAACAGGGTAGCATTCATGCCTTGACTCTATGTCGAGATGACATATGAATATTTTCACTACCTATTGCAACTTCTGACTAATTATGAGCCTAATTAGGGACTGCCTAGAGGCACATTGATAAAGTTCCATTTATTATGATGTTAAGCTTATTTTAATTGAAGAGATACAGCTGATATCAACAGTGTTTGTGCTATGTTAAGTTTTAGCTTATCTCAAAATGTAAGGGAGAAAATTGTTGATGTGATGATCGCAGAGTACTGCCTGTATGGTTTTAGTGACATATAGTGAGATAGCACGTAACAGACCGAGAAAGAGTGTTACCAGGTCCAAAATCATTTATTTGGATTCAAGATAAAGGAGGAATGAAGTTTGCTTGATGTCTTAATTGCTTTGAAGTTTCTTTCTGATTTTCATGATTGTAAATGCTATAAAAATTTGGCCTTTTTTTTTATTTGTCTCTCAGATGATAAGGGTGCTTTGAAGTAGCATTTTTCTGGAGAATATAGTTCTGTTTTCCAGGACATAGAGCTATGTTGCACCTAGTCGTGTTGTGGGCTTTAAAATATACACACGCACACATATAAACATAGGTTTACTGTAGGTTTTTCCTTCTTTTCTCCGCTAAGTTTCTACTCTGGTTATCTATATCCTTTTATTTTGTTGTATTGATTTTCAATTTGAATGTTAGTGTCTGCATTGGGCACCCTTTCATGTACTGTGATGAGATGATTTAAGAAAGTAAGAAAGAATTCTATTCTCTTCAAAAAAATGATTAACTTGGTTTATTCTTTCCCATGTGAAGGAATGGAGATACATATGCTGGAGAATATTTTGCAGATAAGATGCATGGTTTTGGAGTATATTGTTTTGCAAATGGGCATCGCTACGAAGGAGCGTGGCATGAGGGAAAGAGACAAGGGCTTGGGATGTATACTTTTAGAAATGGAGAAACCCAATGTGGTCATTGGCAAAATGGGGTTCTTGACATTCCAAGCACGCAGAATGCCTCCTATCCTGTATCCCCTGTTGCTGTTTACCACTCCAAAGTGCTAAATGCTGTACAGGTAAAGATTAAATCGAACTTGATTTGAGGTCTGTTCAACAACCCCCCCCCCCCCCCCTCCCTCTCCTTCTATAGTGCATGGGAGATAAGAATTCACAGATTAGCCTTCCAATTCCTTCAAAGGCTCATGGTTTATTGACTGTTAAGTATGCGCTCTCTGAATCCTCGGATATCTATTGCTATGATTTGAATGCTTTTTTAAGTTTAGTTGGCACATCCTTAAGTCGTCTTAGGTTAGGATCAGTAGGCATGCACTGGTTCTCTTTTTCCTTCGTTTCTGACTCTTTCATTGTGAGCAAATTGACTTCTGTGCTAGAACAGTATTCGCCTTTTGGATATGCAAAACTTCCGTCATAATTGCAACTTGCTTCTCATGAATATCAAGGAAATTGTTTTAAAATTTCAGAAAATGCATGTGACCAGTCAAAAAAAGTTTTAGAAGGAGCCTGCATTCTTATTAACATGGCTAGAAAAAGTTCCAGGAAGCACAAAAAGCATAGTCATGAAAGCTTTCTCTTTAGTTTTTTTCCTTTTTCTGAATTGTAATTTTAATAGTGTACTTGGTTGACTCCTAAAGGAATATACATTGGAACTCGATTTTGGGTGCATTATAATCTTAAAACTTAAAAGGGGGACCTTGGAACAATGATAAAATTGTCTCCATGCCTTGGAACAATGGTAAAGTTGGGGTTTGAGCCGTAGAATCGGCCGCTGATGCTTGTATCAGGTAGGTTGCCTAACACCTCCTTGGGGTACGGCTCTTCCCCGAACCCTCCGTAAAGGCGGGATGCTTCGTGCACCAGGCTGCCCTTTATAATCTTGAAACTTGGAATCAGACTCTCGGTGGAAATACTCCGACATGATTCAATTCTTTAGAATAGTGAAAAAAGAAAATATAAATGGCATATGACTTTGAATTGTGTGCTAAATGCCTTTACATATTTCTATCAGGAGGCTCGTCGAGCAGCAGAGCGGGCATATGATGTGGCTAAGGTTGATGAAAGAGTGAGCAGAGCAGTTGCAGCTGCCAACAGGGCAGCCAATGCAGCTAGAGTGGCAGCAGTAAAAGCTATGCAAAAGCAAATGCATCGTCGGAGTAACAGTGATGACCTTCCAATCCCCGTGGCGTAAGAATGATGGAGTGTTTTTTAAGTTTAACCTCATAGAAATTTTGCATCCTTTTACGGAGGACTGCAATGGAATAATCTTACCTTAACCACCTTGTGTCCATGCGTGCTACCTCGTGTTTACTTTTCATTCCAGGAATTGAAGCAGGGCTGTGTTCTCTTTGCCGGGATTTTCGGATTTTGAGTGTCTAAAAGTTAAGCCACTCTTCAAGCTCCCTGTATTTATGTGGCTGAAACCTTGCTATAAGAGCCAACCTGTTTCTTCTGTTTTGTATAGATTAGCTAGTTTTGTAACATTTTTGAGTGCTGGTGCCCAATAGAGAATGTCAACCCAGCCGGCCTTTTATGTTTATTACTTATTAATGACTCTTGAGAATTAGTGGAAATATTATAAAAAGAAAAATTTACGTAAGAAAAATAATTGTTGTATTTCTTTTTTATTTTATTCAAATTGGGTGAACAACGGAAATCAATAATTATTTCAAGATCAGCCAGTTATTTGCAAGTCTTGGAGTGGTTTTGGAAAGTCTGAGCGGTAAGATCATGGAAGAGAGGTTGACTTGTGAGGAATCCGTTGTACATTGGAAGAGGTCTTATGAAGAAGTTGCAACTTGGGAGGAGGAATCATGTAATGCAATTTTAAAGGGTAATTACATAAGTTGTTAGTCGACCTATGGTTCAAATCCCGCTTACATACTTTCTATGGATCATAATAATCTTACACACGCAGCTTTTCTAAAATGTGCTTAATATACATCACCTTTGACCAGGTTTAAACGTGTGTAATACAAATTGGATCAAGTGCGTGAACAGTATTTCAAGACAATATTTTTCTTTAATAAGCGATCAAAAACACATTCCAACCACCATTTTTAAAAGATTAAAAGGGCCTTAACCAATTTCTATCCATACTAGGACCCAATTCTCATCTTCTTTTTCCACCTGAAAGCTCTAAATTGAAGAAATTTTTTTCTTCTTGAAGCTCGAAGCCAATATTACAACAACAACAACAACAACAACTACCCAGTATACTCCCACCAGGTGGGGTCTGGGGAGGGTAATCTGTAGACGAGCCTTACCCCTGCCCGAAAGGGCAGAGAGGCTGCTTCCAATCGACCCTCGGCGAGTAGAGTAAAATGGGAAAGCTGCATTAAGAAACAGAGATAAAATTAGAAACACAAGCAAGACAAAATCAAATAATAAAGCATATGTAATCCCACAAAAGTAACGTAAATAGTTATGCAAACATAAGCAACATATTACAATCTTCTCATATTTCTTCCTTCTCTTTTTTGATAAAAGGGTTAAATTTCTAGGGCTCAATTTTAAGGTTTGGGTAATCTGAGAAAATTTTGCTATTGTGGTGAAGAAGTTGTGGTGATACAATCATAGAGTGTTGATAATCCGGATCGTCGGTTTTACGGATGTCCATTTTATGAGGTAAATATCAATTGTACTTTTCTAATCGATTTTATATTACATAATAATTTTTTCTCTTAAATTTTTCAAAGGGACAGTCGATCAGCTTGTAATTTCTTTATGTGGTTTGACCCCCCAAATCCAGAGCACTTGAAAATGGTGATTTTGGGGCTGCTGAAGAAGAAGAGGGCATTTGATGTATTGTTGAAGGAAAATAGAAACCAAAGAAATTGGAAGAGATTGTGAGTGTTGATCCTAAATGCAATTATGTTGAAGTTTATTGTGTTAGGTAGTTCTAAAGATTGTTATATTATGTAAGAAAATGAATGAAGTTTTTTGATAGATTTTGTATCCCTTTGTTACAAATGAATGAAATCTTTTTGACAATTGTTAATATTATTTTGTTTGAGTTTGATGTTATGTGAGTTGAATGATTTTTTTTGGCAATTGTTGATGTTGTTTATTTGACTTTGTTGTTGTGTGAGCTGATAGTGCAGTTAAACACACCTCAATATATATACACTTCTCTATTTTGTCCCTTAATTTTCTTCCTTTGATATTCTCTGTTTTTTATAATTTCTTGTTGTGTAGAGTTTTAATGGGATTCACCAATGGATTTCAATAGTTTTACTATAGAGTTTTAACTTAGCAATTTTCCTTCGTGTTGCACAATTGATGTTCGAATTAAAATTCTCAATCAATAAATTTTGGAGGTGTTTGATTCTCCCACCATTGACAGCCATTAAAATACTTCGAAGTTTTGAATACGAATTTGGATTTTCAAAAACTATAATTTCTTTGGATTTTTGTTGTTGCAAACAATTGAGAATATTCTTTGGAGTTTATGTCTCAATTTTGAGGGTATTTGGTGAAGAATAGATTTGATTTTGGCTGAATTAAGAGAAAGAAGTCATACAATGACATACAATATACATATAAAATACATATAAAAGACATATTATGTTTAAGTTGTATGATATTGTAGGTTTATTTAATGGGTAAAGTAATGTATGAAAGTTATAGATAAGTTGTACATATGTTGTACGTATAATTAGTTGTATAAATTTTTATTTTTAGTTTGTGTCTTATTATAAATATATCAAATTTGTACGAAATTTATTTTTTAATTTGTAGATGTATCAAGTTTTTACGAAATTTAATTTTTTTCCCTCCTACTTAATAGTACTAGTTAAAAGCCCTAATACATAAAAATAATGTCATGCCCCCAAGTTCCCTTTGTAGAATGTCGTGACGATACCTAGCCTCTAAGACTACTAAGCCTAACAATATGCGGAGTAATTGAAATACAACTTAAAATCTTAAAACTTCAGCAATTACATAAATAAAATATGTAACTCGATATGTGCAACTCCCCAAAACCTCGTGAAATGTAAGTCACAAGTTCTAAGTAACAGTGCTGAACAATCCTATATATCAGTGTCTAATTGTGTGATGAAATAAGGAAGAACAAGATAAAAGGGGACTCTGAGGCCTGCGAACGGGGGCAGGTGTACCTTGAACTCTCCAAGACAACCTTAGCTCACTAATGCTGGGATCGATAGGAAGTACCTGGATCTGCATAAAAAGATATTGAGAAGCGTAATATGAGTACTCCACAAAGGTACCCAGTAAATGTCAAGCCTAACCTCGGTAGAATAGTGACAAGGTCAGGTCAAGGCTCTACTTAAGATAATAAGAAACCAGACGAAAGGTATAATGATATAATGACTATGACATTGGAAATGAAACAATAAGAAATTTACAAAATGTTAACAACACAGAATCAAGACAGTTAATACAACACGAAAGGAAATAAAGATTTACATGCTAGCGAAACAGACAACCAAGACAAATATAACAACTTGAGAAAGATCAACAAGGGCCACTACCGAGGTACCGCTTCATAGTCCAAAATATAAAATTAACTTACAGTCTTTCCTTATATCTCCCTGGGAGCCTTTATATTTAGTTTTAAGAATTATTTTTCCCGAAATAGCACCCCGCGTTTAGCCTACCTTATCACAACGCATGGCTTCTAGTAATTCCCCTACAAACCACGCGTATCAATCCCATATTATCTTGCTGCATGTGTTTCAACACCTAGACTTTATACTACCACATGCCTATCAATATCACAATATATCATAATTCGCACCTCAAGCGCCCAATATCATAAGTTGCCAGAAAATGCCAATAATAACATAGTTTCACAATAAGAAGCCCACGACTCAACCAAAATGTACATAAAGTCTCAACAATAATAATCTAATAGTAATTCAACAAATGATGTTTCACAACTTAGACTTTGCTTCACTAGAAACCACAACCTTTACAACTCAATATCAATCTCAACAACAATATATTCCAATAATAGTATTTTCAAGTAAATAATTCATAGTTAAATAATGATTACGAAATAAAAGAAAACAAGTAATTCAACTAAACATGTAGGACAAGTTGCAAATAAGAGATACGACAAGTAGACATGTGTAATTAAACTAAATATGGTAGCTATAACATGTTAAAGTAACTCAATCAAAACATGAAAGGAAACTACATAGTCAAAAATTAGAATTTCAATATTTAGCCCATGTACACACTTGTCACCTTACGTACACGGCCTTTACATTTTACAATTATCACAACAATACCAAATCCTAAGAAACATTTACCCTACACAAGGTAGACAAGTCGTTTACCTCAAACCATGCTAAATCAATCAACTAGAAGGCCTTTCCCTCAATTTTCCAACTCCAAACAGCTCAAAACTAGCCACAATAATTTCATACCATAAATATAACTACAGGAAACTAATTTTAACAAAACAATTACGATCTTCGCAAAGAATTAAAAAATCGCCCCAAAAAGTCAATCTGGGCCCGCATATCGGAATTCAGCCAAAATTATAAAAACCAAATACCCATTTGATGGCGAGTCCAGCTATACAAGAATTATTCAAATGCGGCCTCAATTCGCCTTTCAAAACTCGAAATTTTAGCCTAAGGAATTTCTACCAATTTTTTCTAATTTCCTACTCCAACGCACAAATTAAATGATGATATCATCAATAGATTATGTGAATTAATCAAAAACGAGTTAGAATTCCATACCCCAAAGTTCTCTCTGAAAATCCTTCGAAATTTCACCTTAAACTGAGCTATCTAAATCACAAAAATGAATTATGAATCAAACCCTCGAATTTCTCATTTTCTATCTAGTTAAATTGCACATGCGACCTTACTGGCGCATATGCAGGTAAGTGCTCGCTTTTGCGAGTACGCACCTCCGGTCAAACCCTCTGCATGTGCAATGACACTAGAAGCTGGGCACCTTCAACAAAAATCAGCAAGTCCAAATTGTTCTAGTTTCAATTCAAATTACATCTGGGCCCCTCGGGACCCCGTCCGAATATATGAACAAGTTTCAAGACACATAACAGACCTATTCGAGGCCTAACATCACATCAAACAACGTAAATTCTACAAACGGCAGCCCAAATTCAAGCCAATCTATGAACTTTCAAATTTCAAAAACAACGCCGAGTTAAAATAATTCGATTGACACTAAATTTTGCACACAAGTTAAATATGAATTACGGAACTATTTCAAATTCAACAATCAGTATCCAACCACGATATCACCAAAGTCAACTCCCAGTTAAACTTTTCAAAGTCCTCCAACTTTTGCCAATTCACGCAAAACGACTTACAGACCTCCAAATCAACATCCGAACATGCTCATAAGACCAAAGTCACCATACAGAGCTATTGGACCCGTCAAAACTCCATTCCTGAGTCATCTTCACTCAGGTCAAACTATGGTCAACTCCTATGACTTAACCTTCTAACTTAGGGACTATGTGTCCCAGTTCACTCCACCCAATACCAAAACCAACCACCGTAGAAAGTTACATAACTACAATATAGCATAGAGAAAGCAAAAATTTAGGGGGTCGTGGCTAAAATAATCAAAACGATCGTCCAGGTCGTTATATCATCCCCCTCATAAAACAAACGTTCATCCTCGAATGACTATAGAGACATACCCAAAGTGGTAAAAAAATGAGGATAATGGCTATGTATATCATGCTTAGTCTCCCAAGTCGCCTCCTCGACTGGCTGACCTCTCCACTGAAGTAATGCTCTTCGACCTCAACTTTCGATCCCGCCTATCCAAAATGGCCATCGGCTCCTCAACATAAGACAAATCCTTGTCCAACTGGACTGGGATGCAGTCCAACACATGAGACAGATCAACGGATACTTTTGGAGCGTAGAAATATGGAATACTGGATGAACTGCATCTAGACTGGTGGTAGTGCAAGTTGGTAAACCGCCTCTCCAGTCCTCTCAAGAATCTCAAAGGGCCCGATATACCTAGGGCTCAGCTTGACCTTCTTCCTGAACCTCATAATACCCTTATATATCATCCCTGGAAAGCCAATGTGGTGGTCGATGCCTTGAGTCGTAAAGCGGAGAGCTTGGGTAGTTTAGCATATCTGCTTGTAGCAGAGAGGCCATTAGACTTAGATGTTCAGGCCTTGGCCAACTAGACTGAATGTTTCTGAGCCGAGTCGAGTTTGGCTTATGTGGTTACTCGGTCTTCACTTTATGATCGTATCAGAGAGTGTCAGTATGACGACCCCCATCTATTTGTCCTCAAGGACATAGTTTAGCACGGCGATGCCAATGAGATCACTATTGGAGATGACAATGTATTAAGCTTTCTTTCTCTTGGCCATCGTTATCTCTATGTTGCAGGAATTAAAGTGATTTGTTGGGCAAATAAAGTGAATTGACCAAAAATGAATCTGCTATTCAAAACCTAGAAGTTTTCAATCCCTATTGTATTTGTATATATGTTTAACTTTTTTTTGTTAATCTTTTATGCTTATAGAAAGATGAGAGGAGAGAAAAAAGGAAAATAATATGACTAAATCCCTTAATTTAAGGAACTAATAATGGATAATACATGGAGGAGACGATAGAAAATATGAAAAGAGAAGAGAGAGAAAGAAAATAGGAAAAGGGTATAATTTAAGGCACTAATAGTGGATTGTATATAAATTATAAGCAAACCTTATTTAGGGAAGGTAATTTCCAAAACTGAGATAATTTTGGTAATAAGATTTCATATAGTGCATAGAAAAGAAAAACCCCTAATTAAAGCCATAACAATTTTCAATAATGCAACATAAGTATAAGTATTACATTGATTCATCTAATTTTACAAAGTAAGTACTTCGTAGTCTCATAAAAAAGAAAACTAAAAAGAAAGAAAAAAGAGGGCGGGAGGGAGAGAGTCCGGAACAAAAATATGGTTCATTTTGACTCAAGTGACCGAAATGTGTGGGAAAAAATTAGTTAAAAGACGTTATACTTTAACTGTCATTTGGCCAGTTAAGTATAGCGTCGTTTAAAAAGATGCTATATATATATATATATATATATATATATATATATATATATATATATATATATATATATATATATATAGAGAGAGAGAGAGAGAGAGAGAGAGAGAGAGAGAATTTTTTACTAAAATGTTATACATATTAAGTGGGCCCATAAATAATTCTTTTGTGGTTAACTGACATAACAATAATTCAACTGGGTATGACATTTCCTTTAAAATGCTATACCTCTAATAATTGAACCCCTGGGCTGGTTTTTGCCTTATTTTAAAAGGTGAAGGATTTTGTAAAAATCCATCCATAAACATATTCAAGTGTCCTAAAAAATTTTAAGTGTTCTGAAAATTTTCTTTGTTAAGCTTTTTTACATTTTGTCATAATGTCTGAAGAGCGAAAAATTAGGGTTTTATTATATTGGGGAGAGGTGAGGTTATGGTGGAGAATAATTCAATAAGCTATTGTTTATATCCACAGTGTCATTTTAAGTTGTCACTTACGGTGGAGTACGATAGATTGGTATTGTTGTTATGTAATAAAATGAGTGTGAGTAAACGTTCGGTGAATCTTAAAATAATCGGGAGATATATGTATTCTATGACACCGCAAGAGGTTGCTTGTTATGATGAGTTTAACATCGAAGACGATGAAACTCTGAGAGATTTTTGGGGACTCCAGATAAATACAGGGAATTTATTGTGATAAATTATTAGAAATGTACGTCAAGGTTGAAGACGTTCGCAATAATGAGGCTGCGCAAAGTAGGGAAATTCCTCAATCATCGGGTGGCTATTTTAGAGTTGTTTTAGCCAAACAGGTTCTAGCTGAAAGAGTTTGGCCGAATCTAAACTTATCTCCACGAGCGAAGAAATAATTTCTCCCCTAGTATATATAATCCCCAAACTGAGTGGTAAGCTTCAATTATTCTTTGTGTTACGATTTATATTTTTGTGTATTGTATTTGTATTAATACTTATATATTCCAGAGGAGCTACTGATCAAATTTGAATTTTTCAAGTTATGAACCAATGGTTAGTTGGAATATTCCTAGTTTTGGTGTATTGGATCATGATGGTCCACCCGGGAGTCAACATCAACAAGATAATGTGTATCATGGGATATCAACATATTATGATTGTAAACAAATATATAAAGTTATATGTATTATTTGGACCAATTTCAGTAACTCATTATTTCTTTGGTTATGCGGTGAAAACGAGCAACTTGATGGTCCGGTACTCACTCAATTGCTCGTATACGACGTATTTACTCGAGATTTGGCAGATGCGCAGAGTCAGGAAGATAATAGTGGTTATGACAACAATTCAATGAGTCTGGAGATGACACACCCTTCCGTAATGAGGGTGATGAGGAGGAGGAAGAGAATGCCAAACCTGATTTGACAAGGGAGCATGATCCACCTCCAATTAGACCAAGAGAGTACGAGTCCTACGTGTCGTTTTATTCAAGGAATATTCCCTACCCCTGACAATTTTCCAAGTACGAAAGATGTAGATGCCCTCACAAGGGATATTGATAAAATTTGAATAGCAATGTGGGATGAATCTAGACCATCAGTGTTGTCAAAGGGCATGCTTTTTCCTAATATGGCGCGCCTAAGCAAGACGGTGAAAATGTGCAGCGTAAAAGAGTGTTGTGAGATGATTGTATGGGAGACATATCCGGATGTATATAAGGTTATTTCCTATAGATGGTTTATGGATTGTAACTGGATGCTACGTGCGATAAAGAAGAAAACAAATATGTGCAAAGTGGGTAAAAACATTAGCAGCCACAATTGTGAAACTGACACGTTCAATGGGAACCACTTCAAGTTGGATGTTGACTTGATTTCTCTTCTCTTGATTCCATACATTGAAGTGTTCATAAGGTACAAGAAGATCGAAGAGCGTATCACATTCGTCCACCAAGAATATGGGTGTAATATTACCAAAAGAAAGGCATATCTCGGGCTCAAACGTGCGTTTGAAATTATTTATGGTGAATGGGATAAATCATTTGAAACTCTACCCAGGTACATGGTCGCATTACAACACTTTAATCCCGGGACTGTTGTTGAATGGAAGCTTGAGCGGAGTGCAAGAAATACCAGAATATGTATTTAGATACGTGTTCTGGGCATTTAAACCAGCAATTGATAGTTTTGTGCATTGTCGCCTGGTAATATCCATATATAGTACTCATGACTATGGAAAGTATGATATTAAGTTGTTGATCATCGTTGCAGTAGATGCCAATAGACAAATACTTCCCCTATCTTTTTCCATATTTGCCAATAAAAGCCAAGAGACATGGACATTATTTTTGAACTACTTGAAAGTGCATGTTGTCAAATAACGTTTACGTATTTGTCTAATATCTAAGCGACATAGGGGTATATTAAGTTCTGTAGAGCATTTGCCTGAATGACAAGAATTGTATGCATACCGCCATTACTGTGTGAGGCACTTGTAAGCCAATTTTCATAAGAAATATCCCAACAAGGACTTGCATGATTTAATGTGAATGGTTGCAACTGATCATTAGGGGTGCAAATTCAGGAAGCACATGGAATTGATCCTGCAGGAAGACAAATGAGCCTATCATTGGTTGATGTGACATGAGCTTCACAAGTGGACAATGCATGCGGATGGTGGAAGATAATGGGAACCCTAACTACAAAGATGTCGGAGTCTTTCAACAGGTTATTGAAGTCTGCACGTGTATTGCTTGTCACTGCCATGGTGCGGATGTCATTCAAACAGATGGGGAGAGGTTTGTTTACAAGCATAGAGGTGCATCGGAATTAATAGAGAGGGGGTGATGAATTTATGCCAATATCAATGAAAAGGTTTGAGAAATACAGGAGGCGAGCACATTGGCATTCTTTTTTATAGTATTGCATCGAGCGAAATATTTTTGAAGTTCGCACCGCTTCCCTCAAATAGGGGGAATAATATACACATTGTAAACAAAGCCAGCAGGTTGTTTTCTTGTAGGAAATACTCCATATACCTTATGCCATGTTCACATGCCATCAAGTGCTTTCAACATACAGGCTTAGGGCTAACCAACTATGTTGATAAGCAATACAATGTTGCTGCATACTTAAACACATATAGTGGACAGTTGCAACCAATGGGTGATGATCATTATTGGCCGCCAGAACCATTTAAAATGGTGTGTAACAAGGACTATTTGTATAAGCTACAAATGCAAAAAAGAACGTGTATATAGAACCAAATGGATGTTGGTGATACCGTTTATGCGCGTAACTATGGCATATGCTCGCGAATAGGACACGACCATTGTAAATGTCCTTCAGCTGGTTTTGGTGGCAGTGGTAATCCATCTCCTAGGGGAAGTTCATCTACTGTGCCCAACTATCAAGGATATATGTAGTGTGTTGTTTTCATAATGTGTTTGTAATAAGTATATGTACTTATTTATCTTGCAGAATGTATGAAAGAAGATTATGTTTCCGTTGTTGTTATATCTTTTTGATATTTAAAATTAATACATTAGTATAATAATCTAACATAAACCTATTTAAACAACCAAAAAAATTATCATTCGCTATTATCGTCGGTGTCTGGCACTATTTTATTGTCAGTGTCATTAACTTCCTCGTTAACATCACGTACGCACCCTTCGGGACCAAGGGCCGTAATATAGAGCCCAGTTGACATACATTTCTCACATTTCATCGCTATCATCAAGAAGACCACTTGCCTGATTTCTACAACAATATGGGACACCTACGTCCAACGTCTGTGTTAGAAACTTAGGTAGTCTCTCCCACTTGACAATTGTTGGGAAAGCAGGATAATTATTGCTCTATGCCATTTATCATTTTCTAATAAATCCCACTATTGATCCTCCGCTCCTCTCAAGAAGTTAAGATCATCCATTGCATGATGAACAGCAAGTGCCCCTTCCATCTCTAGAATCTCCTTCATCAGATGCATAATCACTTTTGGTTCATCTTTGTGTGTGTTTGTTTGGAAGGCTGTAGACAATACTTGTGGAACAACAAGCACATGCCAACGACATAGTACTTCGTAATCACACCATTTTGAGTAAAGGGAACCCATTGTAGTTTTTCGCCCCAAATTCACATACCTTCAGTCTTTGTACAATGCGTTTCGCCCTCAATAATGTGCCATGTGACCTTGAGATCAGTGTGTATATTGATAAGTTGATTTTCCAAGATACGTAGAATACTATACCACATGTCATCACTCAAGCCATTGTAGCAACCTAGAATATTTTTTTCAAGGTGGGGATCGATAGTATTAAGACGTGATCCAGGGGGATCTGTTGAACTACCTTTACACTTTTGCCTCTTTTGAACCACATATTAAATGTTAGTGGTATTTTTTTAATGGATGTTATAATGTTTATTCAAAAGGTCTTGTGAGATTCATATCACTTGGTTCAGTTTAAGAAGCTTTCTCATACCCGAAATAATGATTAACACGTGAAGCATAGCGCGGTTACATACCAGATTATGTGTATTGTCTTGTCGACCTGATAAAGTTGTCATTCTGCAAAATTTGTCTTCTGGAAAAGTTGTATTGTACCGTAAAGAATCATCAGTATGCAAAGTATTTCGCGGTTACATACCATGTTATGTGTATTGTCTTGTCAATCTGATAAAGTTGTCGTTCTATGAAAGCTGCTCGCATGGGAAAGATGTATTTTACCCTAAAGAATCATTAGCACGCGAAGCATAGCGCAATTACATATCACGTTATGTGTGTTGCTTTGCCTATAAATAACTAGCGCATTTTAGTTATTATTCGTACTTAACCAAAACAAATAACAACATTTTCCACAAAAGCATGGTTTTTTAATTAACAAATGTCTGGACGCAATAACGAACCATTGGGCTATTGTGGCAAACGATGTATGATAAACTCATGTCGGTATGATGGTCATGTTGGGCTCATATACTGGCTGTGTTTTAACATGTTTGGAGGTAATGACAAAAATTATTATGATTTTGAGGAATGGTATGATGAACCCATTGAGCAGGAAATCTACAAAAACTCTTTGCAGTATATTTGGAATATGAAATGTGAATATCGAGACCATGAGTCTGAAATGAAACGAGAAATTACAGAATTGCAGGAGAAACTAAAAGAGGCAGACGAAAAAAAATAAGCTGGAAGAGAAATTTAAGTGGTTGGAGCAGAGAATACTAGGTGGTAGTGACTAACCAATGACATGTATGTGTTGAGTGTAGTATTTTATCTTTATGTTTTTCGTGTCTTGTATTTTCATATGTTGTACTAAATTTGAATTATGTTAAGTTGCTATGTGTGATTACCCAAAAGGTCATCTTCTGTTTTAGAACTCGATTTTGTGTTCCGGGGCCTAAAAACCTTATTTATCTTTTCTAAATTTGTGTGTGCAGTTAGGGCATGCTTCCAGAAACATTTTATATGAAAAATTGATGAAATAATAATTTTTGCCTAAAAAGTTAATTTTTGTTGACGTCGGTCAATGTTTTGGATAAATATACCTAGACCCGTGTTCTGACGGTCCCAGTAGGTCTATAGTAAAATATGGAACCTCAGTGTATGCTCGAAATCGAATTCCGGGGTCCCTATCCCGAGAAATAAATTTTTTGATGAAAACTATAAAACTAGAATTTTAAAGGTTCTAAGAACTTGGTTAATATTTGATCTCATTGGAATCGGGTCCGTATTTGATTTTGGAGTTCAGTACAGGTCCGATACGATATTTACACACTATCTGTGAAATTTGGTGACAAATGGAATCAATTTGACGTGATTCAGGCATTTGGTTGAGAAAATAAAAATGCTGAAACTTTCTTGAAAGTTTCATGGAATTTGGTGCTAAATTCGTAGTTCTAGGTGTTATTTTGGCGATTTAATCACACGAGCAAGTTTGTATGATGTTTTAAGACTTATGTGCATGTTTGGTTTGGAGCTTTCGAGTGCTCGGGTGAGTTTTTGAAAGGCTACGGAGTGATTTGAACGTAAGAGAAATTGCTGGTATGCTTCAGGTGTGCAGACTTCGCAATTGCGAGGTCTGGCTCGCAAATGCTAGCCTCACATTTGCGAAGAATGTTCGCATTTGTAAAGCAGGGGAGGGGACTGAGTAGTTTTGCATTTGCAAAGAATAGGGCACATTTGTGGAAGTCCAATTTTGTATTTGCGACTGGGACTTCGCATTTGTGATGGCAGCAGACATGCGAGGAGTTCGCATTTCCGATACTTTTCTCATATTTACGAGCTTCACAAATGCGACATCTGCAACTGATAAGTTTAGACTTAGACGGGATTTTTCATTCATTCTCCCATTTTTCAAAACCTTAACATCAAATAAATGGCTATTTCTTCCCCAAATCATAGGTAAATTATTCTTAACTCATTTTCAATCTTTTACATATTTTCACAAGATTTCATCCTAGAATATACGGGTTTTCATTATGGAATTGGTAATTTTTGGGTAGAACTTAAGAATTTTGAAATTTGGGGATTTAGACCTCAAATTGAGGTCAGATTCCAAAACTAATTATACATACGAGCTCGAGGTGAATGGGTAATCGGGTTTTGGTCCGAATTTCGGGTTTTGACCAAGCATGCCCTGGGTCGGTTTTTGTTTTTTGGGGAAAATATTGGGAAACTTATAATAATGCATTGGAATTGATTTCTTTAGCGATAATTGATGTTATTAAGTTAATTATGACTAAATACGAGTGAATTGAAGGTAGAATCTAGAGGAAAAGCGGTAGTTGAGCTTTGAATTGGCCATTGGATCGAGGTAAGTATTGTGTCTAACTTCGACTTGAGGGATTAGGGATCCCCGACTCAATTATTATGTGAAAATCCATGTGTGTGGAGTATAGTTAAGGTGATGAGTGCCTATACGCTGCCAAATTATATATTTAACATGTTCATTTCCCCGTTCCTAATATATTATTTTCCTGTCTTAACTGTTGCATGCTTATTGGTGCTTCCATGTTTAAGTGCTTCTTTTTAGACGTTGTTTTCTTTATTGAAGGTATTAATTATTTTGTAGTACATTGTATCACATTATTGGTTTAAGTTGGTTTATCGGTGTTTCGTGGTACATTTTGGCTAGTCTCACTGTGTAGTATTAATTGATGAAGTTTCATAATTGTATAGATTTCCGTTTACTTTGGTTTGAGACATAAATGTTGTGGATGGTTTGAGCTAAATTGTGAAATACTTGTTCTTATTGTGTGATTGGTACTGATATGGTGGGATCAGGTTGCACATCGCAATATGAGGAATAAGGTGGTATATTGAGGAGGAATAACGGTGAAAGGTGATTGTCTAGTAGGATCGGGTTGCGTGCCGTAATAGGAGTAATAAGGGTGGACAAGTAGAATCGGGTTGTATGACGCAATAGGAGGAATAAGGTGATATATTGAGGAGAAATAAGGGTGGACTAGTGGGATCGGGTTGTACACCACAACAAGAGTAATAAGGGTGGATGTTCACATTGTTACTGATTATTGGTGGGATCGGAATTCGCGCCATATCATTTTATTGTTTATGTATTCTTCTTCTGTTGTGATTCTATCATGTAGCATTGTAACTCTCTTAAGGATTGGTAATAGGTGAGTACTGGCAAGATAATTGAGTTTCGTATTTATTTACTGCAAGTTACTATTCTATTTCGTTCCGCACTTCCTTTTGCTTTATTATATATTATATGCAGGTTATATATTATAAATTCACCATTGTAGCCTCGTCACTACCTCATTGAGGTTAGACTCGGCACTTACCAGTACATAGGGTCGGTTGTACTAATACTGCACTATGCACTATCTGTGCAGATTTTGGAGTTGGTTGTGGCTGATCGAGAGGTTGGGTTGCAGGCATTCATCTAGGAGACCCAACGTAGTCATGCAGGCGTCCGCATGCCCTGGCGTCCCCTCCTATGTTTCACATTCCTGTTTTATCTACTTTCGAGATAGATGTACTTTTCTTTCAAACTAATACTTATAGATATTCTTAGTATGTTCATGGATTGTGAAATCATTTTCTAGGCAGTAATAGCTTCGGTATTGTTAATAGTATATGGATAACCGGCTTATTATGTACTTCCACATTCAGTGTGATTTAGCTTTGTTAATTTTAATTATAAAATGTAAAGAAAAAAGGTGAATATAACTCTAACATTGGGTTGCCTAGCGAGTGCGATGTTAGGCGACATCACGGTCCCAATAATGGGAAATTCGGGTCGTGATACTATGTTTGTGTTTGTGTTGTAGTATTAAAACAACGAAGAACCAGAGAAATAAGAACGTAATGCACACATAATGTAAACAATAAAAATAGTTTTCATTATTTATTGATTGTCATATGTACATAAAATAAAAAATATATATCAATGTCTCCCATATCTTTTATGCTTTAAAGCAGCCTGTAGCCTCAGGCGCATCCCGTCCCGCCCGGAAACACTATCAGGATCATCCTCATCACGATGCCTCTTTATCAGAGGATGATCTCAACATGATCGTCAGTAAGGCTGGCAGGCTCAGTAGAAGGGATCGTCGGCGCAACAGTAATCTACAGAATAATGACATATATTAGTATATGAAATATATAATAGTAAAGTAATGGTTGATTGCATAAAAATAATTAAAATGTCTTACCACGGTCACAACGGGCTCCTGAATATACTCATACATCTCAGGTATGCGAGTGTCTCACCTAGTGGCCTCTGTGACGGGCGAGGATGATGGCTTAAAAAAATATGATTTAGACATTTATGACTAATCACTGAGATAAACCTAACAATTAAGTAATAGAGAATGCAAACTAACCAAGTCCTATGGAAGATCCTCAACATCCCTTGGTGGTGAGCCATAACTAAGTCGGCGTCCATTATCCTCGCATCGAACGAGCATCAAAAACTGTTGATGCCTCTAGAAGTTCAGGAAAATACGCATCCTATTCTGAGGTAAAGGCCATGCCCGCGATCAACAATGGAGCTGGCGGGGTCACCTACGAAGTTCTTGGAGTAAGCCCCAGGCTAAATAATGGGATATCGCTAGGATCAGGGTGGTCACCCGGTTGATCAAATCCAACATCCTCAACAGGTGACTCAACGCCCCTTGCTCAGGACCACCTCCTCGTTGACCCCTACCTCCTTGCCAACCACCACGACTTCATGGGATAACCCTACTTCGTGGCACACCTCTGCCACATCGACCATACTCAGGTTGCACTACTGGACCCCGATGGTACTGCTCTGGCCATATAATCATTCTCGTGTGCTAAGCGCGCATTATCCTGGGCTTACTGCAATGTACGGGCAGCCAAATTTGTAACCTGATGGCCGTAGTCGTGCAAAGCGCCTGCTCCCTCGCGAGCATGCTGCTGTATTTGCAGTACTAACTGGTAGAACATATGTAGTCCAATAACCTGCATAACATGTAAAATATTAATTGCAAAAGGGTAATGTTAACGTTATTACTAAGTATTCATTAAACAGTAATGTTACCAAATAACATACCAGCGCCTCATGCCTCCCGTTATATAGAACGAACCTACCGCCAGCGCGATGAATGGGATTCCCGATGATAAGTAGGGTAATGTTGCTGCACTAGCCAATATATGCATGCTCATCATCCATAAGATGAGCTGGAGGGGGTGGCGGAATCAGGTCAGTCTGCTGGTCCTAACTCTCGATCTGCGCCTCTAGCCATGCCTCATACGCCCGATCAACCTTCGAACGATCATCCCGCTAGTAATGATCCCTAACCCAAGCGAGTGGTGGAGGTACATACTGAGGTCGACCAAACTGGCGAAGGATTCTCTTGGTGGCATGATGCTCGAGAACATCGATACATACCAACGAGACGAAAGAGCTCCACATAACTCGGCCGGTCGAGCAATAATCGGGTAAACTAGATATAAGCGCGTCGCTGTAGAGCTTCCAAATGAGCAATCACGTAAAAACAAGAATCATGAGTATACGCAACACATATAAATCCAGATCAAGTAAACTTAAATATAGAATTACCTGCGAGTCCTCTAGAAAATCTAACAAGTCTATACAATAAGAGAGATTATGTCGAGCCTCATACTCGCGTCTGTATCCCCGCTTCTCAACCTACCTCCTAGCCAAAAGGAGAAATGGGAGAGGTGGTATATCCTGAGCTATGGATGGTAGAAGTGTCTGAAACTACAGGAACCGCTCCAAGGCCCAACTCTAATATACAATTTGGACGTAAAATTTAAGGTATATTTTTATAAATTATGTTACAATGAAGAGAGTATTTGTCTATATTTTCACCTGCAGCAGCGGCATAAATCATGCAGCGTCTCGCTGGGCACTCATACATGCCTGGCACATCTACCGATACAAGTAACCAAGAACAGCAACACCCAGTTGTACTGAGGTAAATCATCTAGCAGCTCAAGATGATAAAGAAATCTCAAGCTGACTAAGTTTCCTGAAGTGTTCGGGAACAATACGCTTCCAAACATAAGTAGCATTAGCGACCTCGTGTACCACCTAATATGAAGCTCTAGTGTATCACGATCAATGTCATCATGGATGGCCTCCAAATACTGTCGGATGAGCGTCAAAGAAATACGACTAGCCCCGACCAATACACCCTCTGTAGAAAATCACTCTATCATATGATATGTGCGCTTTGGTTGTATGAGCATGACTTTCAGGTATAGGTTTTGATGAATGACAAACAAAGAAGTCAAGTGTCAAACAACGATATTATATGACAAACAATCAATGCCGAGAAGCATATTGATGAACGAGTTGCAATGGAAAAGCCAAAGACGAGCTCAAATGTTCAAGACCGAAGACCCAAGGCGTAGGTTATTAGGTAGAACCAATGTAAGAGCAACGTTTAAGTTATCTCGTCTTTTGGCTCAACATAGGTCATCATAAATATGCATAAACATATTTTATTAAATCAGATTTATCATAAACATATTTTATTAAATCATATTTTATTAAATCATATTTATCATAAACATATTTTATTAAATCATATTTATCATAAACATATTTTAAATACTTCAAACAAAATGATTTTAACGTTTTCATTTTAACCAAAATGGTTTTTGAAGTAAGTTTTCAATTCTGGTATACTCTGGTATACACAGTGTATATCAAGTGTATATCAATGGTATATAATCGATTATAACCTTTAAATAATCGATTATCTTGTATCCGTTGCCAGTGTTTTGAACACTGCCTCAACATAATCGATTATGCTCAGCAAATAATCGATTATCTGGCGGAAAATCAGCTTCTGATTTTCTGAACATTGGAGAATAATCGATTATCTAATTTGCATAATCGATTATCTTGGCACAAAATCAGCATAATTGATTGCCAATTAAGCAACGGACATACACCATTTTTCACCTATAAAAAGAGGTCTTCTGAGCTGATTTTAAACACAAAACACCTCCCAATATTGATATACATATTGACATTATTTGAGCATCATTTTAGAGCTTTTGTTGAGCCATTTGAGAGACAACTTTGAGTTTTTCATAGAGCTTATTTGTATCTCTTTATCTACTCTTTTGAGAGAGTTCTTATTGTAAAAAGAGAAAGGTGTTTGAGAAGAACATATCTTCTCATTGATTGTCGGGTTTGCTAAGTACCCTAAGTCTTAGTGGTTGAAGTCTTGTGGTGCGGTATCCACCAGCAAAGTGAAGTCTTGTAGAGTGTACATCTACGAGCAACTGTAACGGTTTGTTAGGCACCCGTAAGCTTAACGAAGTTAGTGGAATCTCGAGAGAGTCTCTCGGGGACTGGACTAGCCACAGGTTGTGGCGAACCAGGATAAATTCGGTGCGTTCTTTCCTTGTTATTTTAATTACCGAATTTATTTTATTCCTGCAATTTTAATTCCGCACTATTTATCAATATTCTTGTGCCGCACTATTCACCCCCCCTCTAGTGACGGGCATAAATACTAACAATTTGTATCAGAGCCTAACTCTCTGAAAGCCTTAACCGGTTGAGAGCGATATATATTTTTTTGTTGAGAATATTGAACGCAGGAATGATGAGCGAAGGACACTCCCCCACTTGCCCTCCACTATTTGACGGAACAAACTATACATATTGGAAAGAGCGGATGAGAATCTTCATCAAAGCAAACAGTTTTCGTTTGTGGCAAATCATCAAAAACGGTGAACCAATGCCGACAAAGAAAGTTGGAGAAACCACGGTTCTAAAGGAGGAAGATGAATATGATGCCGAGGACATCAAGAAAGTTGAAAATAATGCAAGGGCCATCTACATATTATATTGTGCGGTGAATCCGGATGACTATCGGAAAATCTCTTGCTGCACAACCGCCAAGGAGATGTGGGATAAACTCGAGATCACTTATGAAGGTACGCCTCAAGTCCGAGAATCTAAAGTTGATTTTCTAACACATAAATATGAAATCTTCAAAATGGAGAAGGAACCCATTGGTATTATGTTCGAACGATTTTTAAGAATCGTCAACGATCTCCATGCTCTCGGAAAAGTTTACACGAACAAAGATCTTGTTCGAAAAGTCCTACGGAGTCTCACTCCCGAATGGCGTTCCAAAGCAAATGCCATCCAAGAGTCGATAGGATTCACGGATATCACAATTGATGGACTAAGAGGTAACCTCGAAACTTATGAAAGCACAATTCTTAATCCTTATCTTAGAAGTAATTCGAATTTTGCCTTCAAAGCCTCATCCTCTAAAAGAGAAGAGGTAAGTGACTCGGATAGCGATGATGATAATATTTCCAATGATATAATTGAAAAGTTTTATAAGTTTATGAAGAAGGAAATAAAGAAGGAAGAACCAAGTCCTTCATGCCAAAATTGTGGAAAACTTGGCCACACCAAATCACATTGTCCAAAAACAAAGGACAAGAAAAAGAAGAAACATCATCGGCGCGTGACATGGGATTCGGACAGCTCGGGCGATGAAACTGCCGCATTATGCTTCATGGCCGACAAAGAAGAAGAGGTAAGTATTTTTAACTCTTACTCATTTGAAGAAATACAAAATGCCTATGATGAATTATATGGTGAATTTGTTAAAGCTTCCAAAATTATAAAAGAATTGAAGAAAACACTTTCTTTGCAAGAAAAAGATTTTGAGAAAACACTTTCTTTGCAAGAAAAAGATTTTGAAAAACAACCTTCTTTGAAAGATAAAGATTTTGAAAAATTGACTTGTGATAATAAATTTTTCGAAAATGATAATATTGTTCTTAAAGATAAAATCAAAATTTTAGAAGAAGAAAATAAATTTTTGGAAAATGACAATGTTGATCTTAGAAACAGAATTAAGGAGATGCATGAAGTTTCTTCAATTGATCAAGTTTCTATTTGTTCATCTTGTGATTCTATGAAAATAGAGAACTTAGAACTTAGGAACACTCTTGAAAAACGTAGTGCCGATGATCTAAAAACAAGTGAAGACATTAAGAAAAATATTAGAAAGGATGATAGAAATAAGATTGCACCACCTAGAAATAATTCTAGGAATTTTGTAAATGAGCCTAGAACTAATCATCTTAGACCACCTAGAAACAATTCTAGGAATTTTGTTAATAAGTCTAAAACTAATAATTTTAGACCACCTAGAAATGACTCTAGGAATTTCAACGCTTCTAGGAATAACGACTTTAGACCACCTAGAACGCATTTGGCTCAACCAAGACGTATGCATAACCCTAATGTTATATGTCATTATTGTAACCGGGTAGGACACATTGCACCCGTATGTTTTGCTAAACATAGAGATTCATATTTTGATTATGATTATTATTTGCCTAACCCCCAAGGACCCAAAAGAAGTTGGGTACCAAAAACCTATTTTTAGGTTCTTTTGCAGGTGTGCTTGAAGACTACAATATTGTAGTAGATGCACCAAGCACGAAACCTAAATGCATCGAGGGGGAACGTCGGTTAGTTATCGCATTTTTGACAAAAACGTAATAGTTGATATATGCTAACAATTGATATTAATTATTGATTCATGATTCGATAAGCCTTATTTTGAATGACAATTGGTAGCAATTGATTTTATATTAAATGATTGATTCATGTTTTGATGAATATTTTTGGTTTAACTAACAGTTGGCATATTTGCGAAAAATGACTGTTATTATGGTTAGTATGCCTTTACTAACATTTGGTATCATTTGATGTTGATATGATCTTATTTCTAACAAATTGGTATCGTCAATAGCTTAAATAAAAACTGGTATACTCTTTTTGCTAATGCCAAAAGGGGGAAGAATTTGGGCGATATGCATACTTTAAT
Organism: Nicotiana benthamiana; assembly: GCA_034376525.1. Taxonomy (NCBI): domain Eukaryota; kingdom Viridiplantae; phylum Streptophyta; class Magnoliopsida; order Solanales; family Solanaceae; genus Nicotiana; species Nicotiana benthamiana. The sequence continues at coordinate 32,044,105 of CM067336.1, read as the reverse complement.
TAAGGGGGAATTATATTGAATTGCTTGCATGAATTGCATGTTGAGATATAGCATGAATTTAGGGGGAATTCGATATGCATATCTCCTATTGTTTGTCATTATCAAAAAGGGGGAAATTGTAGAAAATCACTCTATCATATGATATGTGCGCTTTGGTTGTATGAGCATGATTTTCAGGTATAGGTTTTGATGAATGACAAACAAAGAAGTCAAGTGTCAAACAACGATATTATATGACAATCAATCAATGCCGAGAAGCATATTGATGAACGAATTGCAATGGAAAAGCCAAAGACGAGCTCAAATGTTCAAGACCGAAGACCCAAGGCGTAGGTCATTAGGTAGAACCAATGTAAGAGCAACGTTTAAGTTATCTCGTCTTTTGGCTCAACATAGATCATCATAAATATGCATAAACATATTTTATTAAATCATATTTATCATAAACATATTTTATTAAATTATATTTTATTAAATCATATTTATCATAAACATATTTTATTAAATCATATTCATCATAAACATATTTTAAATACTTCAAACAAAATGATTTTAACGTTTTCATTTTAACCAAAATGGTTTTTGAAGTAAGTTTTCAATTCTGGTATACTCTGGTATACACAGTGTATATCAAGTGTATATCAATGGTATATAATCGATTATAACCTTTAAATAATCGATTATCTTGTATCCGTTGCCAGTGTTTTGAACACTGCCTCAACATAATCGATTATGCTCAGCAAATAATCGATTATCTGGCGGAAAATCAGCTTCTGATTTTCTGAACGTTGGAGAATAATCGATTATCTGATTTGCATAATCGATTATCTTGGCACAAAATCAACATAATTGATTGCCAATTAAGCAACGGACATACACCATTTTTCACCTATAAAAAGAGGTCTTCTGAGCTGATTTTAAACACACAACACCTCCCAATATTGATATACATATTGACATTATTTGAGCATCATTTTAGAGCTTTTGTTGAGCCATTTGAGAGACAACTTTGAGTTGTTCATAGAGCTTATTTGTATCTCTTTATCTACTCTTTTGAGAGAGTTCTTATTATAAAAAGAGAAAGGTGTTTGAGAAGAACATATCTTCTCATTGACTGCCGGGTTTGCTAAGTACCCTAAGTCTTAGTGGTTGAAGTCTTGTGGTGCGGTATCCACGAGCAAAGTGAAGTCTTTTAGAGTGTACATCTACGAGCAACTATAACGGTTTGTTAGGCACCCGTAAGCTTAACGAAGTTAGTGGAATCTCGAGAGAGTCTCTCGCGGACTGGACTAGCCACAGATTGTGGTGAACCAGGATAAATTCGGTGCGTTCTTTCCTTGTTATTTTAATTACCGAATTTATTTTATTCCTGCAATTTTAATTCCGCAATATTTATCAATATTCTTGTGCCGCACTATTCATCCCCCCCCTCTAGTGACGGGCATAAATACTAACACCCTCATCCTCTGACAGAAAATTAGTGAGCCACTGCAAAGTCTCCAGGTACTGAGCTTTCGTATATCTCTCATGCCTCGCAGCAAAGCAACAAAAACTCCATCAACCAGCAGCCCATAAAGGACCTCCACATCCTGTAGCATTATATCAGCCTCACCAATGGGCAAATGAAATGTGTGTGTCTTTAATCGCCACTACTCTATCAAAGTCGTGAGCAACAACTAATCCAGCTGCAGTTGGTCGATCTCAATGATCCTATAAAAGCCTATATCCTGCAGGAGTCTAATTACACGGGGATGGAGCTGACATTCCTTAAGAAAGTCCCAGAAATCGTCTATCCTTCTAGAATGTAAAATCGGGGCCAATAACTCCCCTTCCCAATAACGTAAAATTAATTACACGGGGATGTAATTAATTTTGTTCAATTAATCTTATAATTAGTTTTGTTTAATTTTACATTATTTTTCTTTTTCACAGCCTAAATATATTGTGATACCTTGAATATTAAGTTTTATTCAATATTTTTACTATATTGTTAGTTAGGTAGATACATTTTCAATATTATACTTTTATTTTTTATGCGTTACGTTTTATATTTTATATATTTGTTAATTATTTACCTAATTTTTAACACACATGATTTAATTATTAAATATTCATATTTTGGTTCCGAAAACAATATTTGAAGCCCAGTAACACCAGTGTATCCTGAATTCTTATCATCATGATGAGAATTGTTTTTCAATTTTTCATTCAACGGGTCTGTTATTTTATATGTTAGTTTATTATTGTATATGTTAATTTTATTATTTAATATATTAGTTTATTATTCTTTATCTTAGTTTTATTATTTAATATGTTAGTTTATTATTGTGTATGTTAGTTGTACTATTTAATATGTTTGTTTTTTTGTTATTTGCTTATTTTTTACTGTACTAAAATTAAATAATTAATTTTCATAATTATACAAGATTTAATTATTAAATAATTACATTTTGGTTCCGGACACAATATTTGAAGCCTAGTATCACCAATGTTATCCTGAATTCTTATGCTTTTATGTTTGTTGCCTATAACTGGAGATAATTCGTATTTAAATATCAGCTTTTTTACGTATTTTTGGGTATAAGAGATACTTAAATGATTCATTTCTATAAGTACAAGGATAGTACACTAAAGGGCACTATATTTTACTACGCTAAAAGGTCGAGTACTCCTAAAAGGTCACTACATTACAAACTAACACTACATTAGGCCACAAGATATCATTACAAGGTACTAAAGTAAAAATTTATCTATTTTACTAGTCTTTTAGCAACTTAATAATCTAAATTGGATAAGAATAACAAATCAATTTAATCACAAAACAATCACGAAATTATATATACCACCTTAAAAAGTGACTAATAAACATTTTTTAAGAACTAACAACAATTTCTCTATTTTAAAAATTATTTAAGCACGTTAATACTATAGTCCGGATAAAAAATAACAAATTAGTTAAATCGCAAAACAATCACTGTGAGCATGTGATTTTTGGCTCATACGAAATACTCCTATAAAATTCCAAAATAGATTTTTTCTGTTAATAATTGGCCATTTTTGTAGATTTTTATTTAATCTTTTGCATTTTGGGCATGTTTAAGTTTTATTTAAATTATGAAAAATACCAAAATATTACGCATGGCATTTAGGCTTTATTTTTAAATTTTTAGTATCAATCGGTAGTTGCTTGTTTTATAAAAAATTGAAAATCATAATGTTAGATAATACGCTTAACGCTGGAGGAGGGGTGAATAGCGTTATAATAAAAATTAGCGTAAACTTGCGGAATTTAAAAATTGCAGGAAAAAAATAAGTGCGATAAGTAAATAAATTAGAACAAACGCACCGATGTATCCTGGTTCACCACAACCCGTGGCTAGTCCAGTCCCCGAGAGACTCTCTCGAGATTTCCACTAACTTGTTAAGCTTACGGGTGCTCAACAAACCGTTACAACTTGAGGACACAAGCCTCAACAACCTTTGCTCGGAGATACAACACTCCAAGACTTCAACCAAGGAAACACAAGTTCCTTCTTACAACACAAGGGACTAACACTTCCCTTCAAGTGTACAAAAACACTTAGCACTCAAACAAGACACTCCTTTAAGAGTAGATATGAGTAAAAAGAATACGCTCAAGATCGCAACAACTTTCGACAAGAATTCGGCTCTCAAAAGCTTATGTAATTAATATAAAATGATAAGCAATAAAGTATGCAAGCTTTAGCAATTGTATGATCAGTTGTTGTATGTTGTTGTTGTTAAAAAACTGAATTGAAGCTGTATTTATAGCTAAAAAATTTTGTATTACCGTTGCCTAATTGCCAATTAAGAATTGCTGATTTTACTCTATGACAATCGATTGTCAAATTACCACAATCGATTGTTTGCCAGTTCTTCCAAAAATCAATCCCAGATTTTACGCTTAACAATCGATTGTCTAAGATCAATAATCGATTACTGGCAACGTTCAAAAAATCATTTCCAGATTTTACGTAAAACAATCGATTGTCAGAAATCTACAATCGATTACTTGGCAACGTTCAAAAAATCATTCCCGAATTTTAATTAAAACAATCGATTATAGCAAATCAATAATCGATTACTCAGCAACGTTCAAAAAATCCTTTCCAGATTTTAATTAAAACAATCGATTATAAGAAATCAATAATCGATTACTCAACAACGTTCAAAAAATCCTTTCCAGATTTTAATTAAAACAATCGATTATAAGAAATCAATAATCGATTACCTGACGGTATTTGAAAACATTTTGGCAACGGTCAGTTATACAATCGATTATACTAAGTTAACAATCGATTATATATCAGTCTTGAAAAATCAATTTAGACACTGCCTCTTGACAATCGATTGTCATAAGTTCACAATCGATTATTTAATAACTTTGAAAAAGTCTGGAAGACACTGCCTCAACACAATCGATTGTCATAAGTTCACAATCGATTATTTTGTGACTTTGAAAAATCTGATGGACACTGTCTCTTCACAATCGATTGTCATTAGCTTCACAATCGATTATTTTGAGCTTTGAAAAACTTTGATGGACACTGCCTCATCACAATCGATTGTCATAAGGTTCACAATCAATTGTCATGCAGATTTGAAAAATCTTATGCTCACTGCCTTAACACAATCGATTGTCATAAGTTCAAAATCGATTGTCAAGCAGCTGACTTAAATATAATCGATTATCATAAGTACATAATCGATTATCTTAGTCCAGATTTTAGAGGCATGTTTAAAAATCATTTTGACTAAAGTAAATATGCATTATTTAAAATCATTTTGCTCTAAATTAAATATGCATGATTTGTTAAAAATATTTTTACGAGAGAAGCCAAGTCTTGAGTTTAAGTTGTCGGATCAAGATCATAATTAAATACTGACTCATATAAAACTTAATCTCGATCTTTGTCTTGTGCTTGAATCTCTTTGGCTCGTTCATGCAATTCCGTCATCAGTATGCTTCTTGCCATTTGATTGATTGTCATACAATATCGTTGTTTGACACTTGACTTCATTGTTTGTCATTCATCAAAACCTATACCTGAAAATCATGCTCATACAACCAAAGCGCACATATCATAGATATACATGATTTCCAACACATAAAAAAAATGCTTCATTTTTATACACTTTTTTCTTTTATTGATTTTTCCTCTTTTAATTTAGGATTAAGCAGATTTTATAATTTTTGTAATTAGTTAATTAGTTTAATTTCATATTTTTACAGAATCTAGGATTTTAATTTTCGGCTTTTTAATTAAAAAAAAGAAAAAGAATTCGAAGAAAAGATTTGATTGGATATTGAACTAGTTCTTATACCCAAATTAGGCCCAAATTTTTCTATCTAACCCAAATACACTTGAACCCCTTAACTCAAAACATATACCCTTCCAATCTATCTATCTATCTATCTTTATCTATATATTTTTAAAAGGAGAGGATAAAGCTATCTCCTTAAGCCATATGGCAGCATAAAAAGAAGCCACATAGCATAATTAGTTATTAGTTATTGTATTTGAATTTAAAATTTTATAAAAAAATCATAATAATAAAAAAAACTACCATATATATATATATATATATATATATATATATATATATATATATATATATATATATATTAATTGGTTACTTTATTTTAATTAATAAATATAGATATTTATACATAGCTATAATTAAAAAATCAAAAATATATATATATAAAAAATAATTACCCATTTAAATTGGGTAAGAGTAGTTTCAAATTGGAGTTTTAAAATAAAAAAATAAAATTAACTATAATTAATAAGAATGAAAAAAGAAGAAGACAAACTACCCATTGAAATCGAGGAGTAGTTTCAAGTTAGAGTTTTAAATGAAAAATAAAATTAAAAAAAAAAAAAAATGCCATATGGCATAATTAGCTGCTAATTAGTTTTTTAATTAATAATTAGTTATTATTTATTATATTTGAATTTAAATATCTATAAAAATAAATATATATATATATATATATATATATATATATATATATATATATATATATATATATATATATATATATATATATATATATATATATATATATATATTGGTTACTTTTTATAATTAACAAATATAGATACTTTATAAGTAGTTATAATGAAAAAAAATCAAAAATATAAATATATAAAAAAATAACTACCCATTCAAATTGGGTGGGAGTAGTTTCAGTTGGAGTTTTAAAATTATTTTAAAATAAAAATACAGAAGAAAAAAAAAAGAGAAAAAAATTAGCTATAATAAAAATGAAGAAAGAAAAGAAAAACTACCCATTTAAATGTGGGAGTAGTTTAAAGTTGAAGTTTTAAAATAAAATTTTAAATTAACAAAATAAAAAATTACCATTTTAAATCAGAGAGTAGTTTCAAGTTGGAGTTTTATAATTGTTTTAAAATTAAAAAAACAAAAATAAAGCAATAAAAATCTTTTGATTCAAATTGTGGAGTAGTTTCTTTTTAATATTCTATATTCTATATATCTCCTATACATTATTAAAAGGAGAGAACAAAGCTCTCTTATTAATCCAAGTGGTAGTCTAGAAAGAAGCCACATGGCATAATTAGTTAATAACAAAATAAATTATTTGTTGATAATTAACAAAGAAATTAACCACATAAATTAACTACTCAAATATCAGTGAGGGTTGGGTATATAGTATTGACAAATAAGATAGCAATACGATCTAATAAGATAAAACAAGCCCGATTATAATTTAATTAATATTTTTTAATATTAACCGCACATCGGCGCAGATACGACTGTTAGTAGTATAGAATAACAAAAGCAAAACTATACCAGACTGTCAAGTGGATTAACCACAATCCTAACACATGTCAAAAATTAGGACAAGTTTCCAAGATCGTTGGAGTTTCAAATTCAAACTACAAATCAGAAAATAAACTTAAATTTATCAAATTTCAAAACGTTGCAATCCTCCCACGATTGAGTTTTGCAGTTAAAACTTGCAATCCTCCCACGATTGAGTTTTGCAGTTATTCTATTCATTTAAAGGATTAAAGGATTATTACACTTGCCTATTACAAATAGAATTCATCCCCTTCTTTGATTGGCTTTTATAAAAAAACAAAAATTAAAAAATAAATCTCACACGTTCTTAATTGGTTGTGTTTAATCAATTACCCACTAAAATCTGCAATTAGTTTTTTTTTTTATTAATAACAGTGAGAAAATAAGGAGGAAAGCAGTCAGGATTTATCCCACAGCTGATCGTGTTCTCAAACGTGGACTTCCAACCTAAATTCAATATTCTATCTACATCTCCATAACTGATTGATTTATGTGCTTTATATTTTCAAATCCTCTTCAACTTTCTATTTTATCTACCCAGTATACCAATTTGATTAAAATTGTTTTACAACTATGGCTACACAACTTCATAATATCAAACAAATTTTAGGAAACTCAGATGCAAATGAAATCTCAAAGTTAAAGTTGTTTGAATGTGAATAATTCCGAATTGATTTAAGCCGGAATTACTGTTTTCAATTGAATTGATCGAAGGTAACATGTTATTTTTACCTCATTCTTTTACTTACTTTATGCATATTAAGCATGTACCAGTGCTACAAATCTGATTAGTTATAAGAAATTAGTTGAAAGTCACATCACAGGCAACCAAATCAATCCGAGAATAAACATCACTACAAGAACACACTTGCATTTTATATGAAAGTTCTTTCTTCTGCATTAGTCAACTGTTTAAGAAGCTGCTTTAAATATTAACTTTATGTATGCCTTAACGCATGATTGTGCATTTTTATATACTAATATTTCACTTGTCGTGTATGTTTGAAATGAAGCTTCTTAGGCCTTTTAATATAATGAATTTGCTTTACATATTAAATTAGCATTAACTTACCATTTGTTGTTGCAACTCTTTAGAATATCAAAATAATATCTTCAATTTACTTTTGCTAGATTTGTTTGTCACTTCCAGTAATAATATTCTGTATATTTGCATGTGGAAAGGACAAGCTGTACATAAAAAGAAATAACCTAATATTATCTCTACTCGGATTTGAAGCTGGCACATAATAGTTTTCCACCACTTCATTAACCACTAAGCTACACTTTCGGGTGTTGTGGTAATAAATAAAATTGGTGGTATTTATATTGAATGAGAAGAGGCTAATGATATTTAAATTGAAACATTTGACCTTGCTGATGGGATTAGAGGGCGTCTTTTAGTGTTCTTTTATCACTTTGAATGGATTTTTATTAAACTTATTTGTGTATTCACGTGGTTTCCTTGGCAGATATAGCTCCATATAGACCGCTTACAGAAACTCAGTATTTTAGGTTTATACCTTGACATACAGAGAATGATCAAAAGATTAGTTTTCTGTTCACGTCCAAGAGATATTTTTCTGATAAAAATTATCCAATTAAAATGGATTTTTGACTTCTTTACTCTGCCAATTGTGTCGAATAGATATGGAGGTAAAGTTACTTTTGCTTCTTTGGTGATTGGTGTTGCAAGAGCTACTATGATATCGTTTATACATTACATCCATATTATTTTTAATAGTTTAGAAATAATTAATGTTTTTATATTCACTCTCATATTCCATGAACTTGCATAGTGTTCATTCACTCTCATATTCCCAGACAACTCTATTGTAAATGTTGCTCGATGGTCTAGAGCTATTATTTGAAATTTCTAACATAACAGTAAGTTTTGCAACTTTGGCTATATTCTTTTAGTCATACCATATAGAGTGACTTCATCGTATTTTTAATTATTTGTTGGGCTCTAACGTCTTTACGAATTTTTAATTGGTGAAGATTTTCAGAAAACGTATTTACGAGGGACAATACAAAACACGCACGCCATAAAAAAATATAATAGTTATTTTTGAGACTATAAGAATATTATTGTACTTTAGGAAATAACTATATATTTCTTTATTATTCTCCGCACAAATAGGCCACACTGATTCAGATTTTCCCATATTCTTTGGAGACCCTAGGACCTCTTGAACAAAAAACCGCGCTCTCTCTCTCTCTCTCTAATTCTTTCAAGGATAACGCCTGAAGAGCTTCTCCCAAAAAATGAAGTAATGGCTGGCTTCTTCATTTCCTCTCTCTTCTAAAGAACCAGAAATGAACCCACCCCTTTTGAACAAGAACCCAGCACACAAGCTGAAATTTTCTTAAAATTTTGTGTTTAAGACTATATGATGGCATCAATTGGAACCAAGTTCATTTTCAGATCTCTGTTTCATCTGTTTTCTTTCAAAAGAATTGAATTTGCTTTCCGATTTGCTATTGATTGCTGAAATTTTGGTTGAGTTTCGTTCAAATTTGCTCATGGGCTTAGGAAATTGCTGTTTTAGCTGTTGTTGAGTATCCCATGGAACATTTCAGGCTTTAGCTTTCATTTCAGCTTCATTTGGATAATTTTGAGCTGTATTTTTACTGTCGAGGTATGCTTTTCAGTCTAAAACAATATAACTATTTCTAGCATTAATGTTATAAAATCTGTATCCATGTGTTTACTTCAGCACTTGTTGAGTGATTTTATGTGTTATTAGCTTGGGAATCTGTATCCATTTTAGCTTACTTGATCCTGTGCACTGATTTTTGTTTCTCTTCAATGCATCTTGAAATAGTTAAACTGTTGACTTAATTTCTTGTTTTGTTGACCTTAAGGTTCTCCTGCAATTAGTAGCTAACTTAATCTCTTTCTCTTATGCTTCTGGAGATATTTTCATGCATCTTTGCTGTTAAGTTTTGGACATGAAATACTACTTGTGCAATTTGTATTAGAACTAGTGCTGTCATACTCCTATCACGTAATAAAGTTTAATGGTCATCCAAGAACTATAAATCTCTAATCAAAGTGTGCTTACTGTAAAAGAAATTTTTATTCGTTCTATTTGAAGGATTGCTTAAGCGTGTTCGCAACACGCATTGGAAGACAATAACAATCCTAGGTAGATTTTTTCAGGTGTAAAATTTATTTACGTGTCAAAAATCGGATCTAAGACGTACCTGGTGAAGAGAGTTTCTTTTTCAGAATTTCTTCGATAGTGCGAAGACTCTATGCGTATCCACACCGAGACCGATCCTTGCTATTAACTCTTTGATCAATGAAACCCGCGAACAAATTGAACGAAGAATATTGTGTTGAAATTTTTCTCAAAAATCTCAACTCAAATTAGAAGAACAAGAAACACTTTTCTTGTAATTGTATTTTTTCTCTTGGCTTTGTATTGAACTCTCACTTTCACAAAGTAGGTTTCTTCTCAAGAATAATAATAAAAAGACCGAAAAAGAACCATACAAATTTTCTCCATCACCCTTTATATAGTATCACGTACAAACCCTTTTCCTATTTGGTTGAGGTAATAATTTTCCTAGGGTAAAAGTTTATTCCAAAAATAAACTAATTAAAATGAAATCACTTTTTTTCATGAAAAGTGACTGTCGAAAATTTCTTATGGAAATTTTGTAAGGAAATTTTCGAAAATTTCCTTCTCTGTCAAGGAACGAAATTTTTTTCCTTTGGAAATTTTGAATCCAATTTTCTTTTTCCTTTTTCACGTAGATTTTCAATTTTCATTCCTTGAATCCAATTCTCAATTGGATTCAAATTCATAAACCTTTTTTCTATATTAATATAATATCTTCCTATAGAAAATATTGTTATGATTATGATTCCTACTAAAGACAACAACCTTCATTTGAATAATCGGATTTACAACTACATGAGCGGAAGCTAACCTGAATCCATATGTGGAAAAGTTGAGCCTTCTTCTTGATGATTATCCTTTGAGCTTTTGAACCTCTTGATTATTTCTTCAAGAATGACTTGTGGTTTGTATGTTACCACAAGAATGAATCCTCAACAATAACAATATATGAAAGGTTTACAAAATAGTATTATGATAATGATCAAGGTTTTGGCTTATGGTTTTCCACTCTATTTGCAAGACAATGGACAAATGGTTCTTACTTCAATGGGTAGAGAAAGAACTTGTCTTGTTAAAGAATGGGAACCATAACCCCACTTTATAACTCTAGGAGTTACATAACCCAAGAGACAAGAGTTACAAGACAAGAGTAATGTCTTGAGTAATGTCTTGCAAGAGTTACAAACCCAAGAGTCACAAGCATTCATGTAACCATAGTTACATATGTAACCTTAGTTAGCCCATCATAAACTAAGGTTACACTTTTGGGTATCTACACATTAGTCCTACACTTTAGTATGACAATACATTGGCCCCCTTAACATAATGTCCATAAGACCACATAATTAGGCCAAACCTTAAGATAGCACATAACATATAATTATTCATGTATTGTTCATATGTGTATAGATATAAGTCCATATATCTAGATATAAATCCATATATCTTACAATCTCCCACTTGGACGAGATATACAAACATATGTACAATCCTTGATATTATAAGTTACAAACCTTAGTTGCGCAAAATTGCTATCACAATAAAATTGTCATGAACAATCCGGTCCATCAATCATACCAACATAGGACCTAAGGGCTCGTCGTTACTCATTCGTAACTAGAACCAATCATAGATCACGTATATCAATATAACCAACGACATGGATCAAGTGTGGGTATGTAGCATGGAAATAACATAAAGTGTGGTCAATAGTATGTCTATTTACCAACTGGTTCACTTAATTGAGATCAAACAGAAACTGTAAGAGTACAATAAACTTTAAAACTGAATATCTGCAGATATAACTGAATTACTGAATTTCTGAATATAATGAACAATTACAAAAATGTGCAATACAAAACTCCCACTAAAATACATAATCCTTATCTGATTTGACACCCATACAAGCAACATGCTCATGAAAAACTTTTGGTGTCAATCCCTTAGTTAGCGGATCCGCAAGCATGGAGTTTGTACTAATGTACTCAATGCACAATTGTCCATTTTGTACTCTTTCTTTTACAACCCGAAATTTGACGTCCATATGTTTTGCTTTCGTCAAACTACTGTTGTTATTAGCATAAAGGACTGCTGATCTATTATCACATAATAGCCTAAGTGGCTTCTTAATAGAATCAACAATACGCAGTCCACCAACAAAATTCCGCAGCCATAATGCCTCATTGGATGCTTCAAAACATGCCATAAACTCTGCTTCCATTGTGGAAGTAGCTGTAAGAGTTTGCTTAATGCTTCTCCAAGAGATAGCACCACCCGCAAGCATGAAAATATAGCCTGAAGTAGACTTCAAACTATCCTGACATCCAGCAAAATCGGAATCGGTATACCCAATGATCTCAAGCTGGTCCGATTTCCGGTATGTAAGCATGTAATCCTTTGTTCTCTGTAAGTATCTCATGACCCGTTTGGCTGCCATCCAATGGTCCATTCCTGGATTACTAAGATATCTGCCTAACATCCCAACAATGTATGCTATATCAGGTCTTGTACACACCTGAGCATACATCAGACTACCTACCGCCGAAGCATAAGGTGTCTTCTCCATTTCCGAAATTTCATAAGTACTGTCTGGGCACTGTTTGAGACTAAATTTGTCTCCCTTAGCAACAGGGGTGTTGAATGGTTTACAATCCTGCATGCCAAATCTTTTCAGAACTTTATCGATATAGCCCTTTTGTGACAGACCGAGAACGCCTTTTGAGCAATCTCTCAGAATCTGAATTCCTAATACAAAAGAAGCTTCACCAAGATCTTTCATTTCAAATTTCTTTGAAAGAAATTTCTTAGTTTCAAGCAATAATGCTATATTGTTACAGGCAAGCAGTATGTCATCGACATATAAAACCAGAAAAATATACTTCCTCCCACTGAACTTATGGTATATACAGTCATCAGCAATATTCGGTTCAAAACCAAAAGATGTAACGACTGCATGAAACTTAAAATACCATTGACGAGAAGCTTGCTTGAGCCCATAGATGGATTTCTTTAATTTGCAAACCTTTTTCTTTGATTCATCCGAAACAAAGTTTTTAGGTTGCACCATATAAATTGTTTCCTCAATGTCACCATTGAGAAAAGCAGTCTTAACATCCATTTGATGAAGCTCAAGATCAAAATGTGCTACTAATGCCATTATAGTCCGGAAAGAGTCTTTCGATGAAACTGGAGAGAAAGTCTCTTTATAATCAATGCCTTCTTTCTGAGTGTAGCCTTTTGCGACAAGACGAGCTTTGTACTTAATAACATTGCCCCCTGAATCCCTTTTGGTTTTAAAAATCCATTTACAACCAATAGGTTTCGTACCTTCGGGCAACATAACAAGCTCCCAAACGTCATTATCGCTCATAGACTTCATCTCATCATTCATGGCATCAATCCACTTTTGAGAGTTAGAACACTTAATGACTTGACTGAAGTTGATTGGATCATCTTCCTCAAGTCCAACATCATTTTCTTGTTCTTGGAGAAATACATAATAATCATTCGAAATTGCATTTCTCCTCTCTCTAGTAGATCTCCTTAATGGCATTTCAGTTTCTTGAGGTTGTTGAGTTTGATTTACATTAGTTATATCAGGTTCCTGATGAGGGAGATTTCCGAGATTGTCTTGAACCGGAGTTGTATGATCCGAGTCAGTAAGACCAAGATCAACAATTTGAGGTAAAGACACATGTTCTTCCTCAAAGACAAAATCTTTAACAACTTTATCTCCCCACCCCCCAAACTCAATATCCTCAAAGAACCTAGCATTTCCCGTTTCAAAAATAGTTCGTGATATGGGATCATAAAACTTAAAACCCCTGGATTTTTCAGAATATCCAACAAAATAGCTACTAACTGTCTTAGCGTCCAGTTTCTTTTCAGTTGGCCTATAAGGCCTTGCCTCAGCTGGACAACCCCAAATGTGAAAATGCCGAATACTGGGTTTATGCCCAGTCCAAAGTTCATAAGGGGTTTTGATTGTAGCTTTAGTTGGAACTCTATTAAGAATATAAGTTGCAGTTTTTAATGCTTCACCCCAGAGTGAGTCTGGCAAAGAAGTTGAGAAATCATACTTCTTACCATATCCTTAAGGGTCCTATTTCGTCTCTCAGCTACACCATTCATCGTAGGACTTCCTGGCATAGTATATTGAGGGACGATCCCACACTCATCTAGGAATTTAGCAAAAGGCCCTGGACGTTGTTCACCGGAACCATCATATCGACCATAGTATTCACCTCCACGGTCAGATCTAACGGATTTAATTCTTTTGCTTAGTTGATTTTCAACTTCAGCCTTAAATGATTTGAACACGTCTATGGATTGGGACTTTTCGTGAATAAGATATAGGTACCCATAACGAGAGTAATCGTCTATGAATGTGATAAAGTATTGTTGACCATTCCGACAAGGAGTAGGAAATGGCCCGCAAATATCCGTATGTATCAATTCTAAGATGTCCGAAGCTCTCGTAGCACCTAATCTAGTCTTGTTTGTTTGTTTTCCTTTGATACACTCAATACATATATCCGAATTTGAGGCATCAAGAGGATCAAGAATTCCATCTGACACGAGTTTCTGAATTCTTTGAATGGATATATGACCCAAACGTTTATGCCAGAGGGAAATGAAATTCTCATTAGTTAATTTCCTTTTAGTACCACTTGTATGCAAAGTTTCTTTATTTGAAGTTATTGTGTCAACCAAATATAAGCTATCAAACGTTGATAAAACACCAGTACCAATAAGATTTGAACACTGAAAGAGACAAACTTTATTATCCCCAAATGTACATTTATAACCAGACATGTCCAATTGGGGAACTGAAATTAAGTTCAGTCTAAAAGACGGTACTATGAAAGTCTCATTCAAATCTACATGAAAACCAGTATTAAATAACAGCCTAAATTTGCCAACAGCTTCAACTGGCACCTTCTTGCCATCACCCACATAGATGTATCTTTCACCATCATTTGGTTTTCGGCAGTTCAGGCAACCCTGCATAGATATACTTATGTGAGTAGTAGCAGCAGAATCTACCCACCAAGTATCCTTAGGTACTGAAATTAAATTAACTTCAGAACAAACAAGAGAAAGAAATGTACCTTTTTTCGCACGCCAGGCATGGTACTTAGTACAGTCCTTCTTCACATGGTTAGTCCCCTTACAGAAGAAGCAACCTAATTCAGTGATTTCAACCTTAGGTTCCTGATGTTGCTTAATCTTGGGCCTTGCCACCGCAACTTCTTTACCTTTCCTCTTCTTAGAAACCCTTGAAGAGGATGCCTTAGAAGAAGATGCCAAGTGAGCACTTTCTGCCTTATCTTGCTTCAGCCTTTCCTCTTCTTGCACACAGTGTGAAATGAGCTCATTTAGAGTCCATTTCTCCTTCAGGCAGTTATAACTGACCTTAAACTGATTAAAGTGTGCAGGAAGAGATATCAAAACTAAGTACACAAGCAGTTCCTCAGGAAAATCTAGCTTGAGTGACTTAAGTTGTGAAGCAAGATGAGACATTTCCATAATGTACTCCCGAATGTTTCCCTTGCCTTTATACCTCATGGAAACAAGCTTACCCAATAGTATGCTTGTCTCCGCCTTTTCGTTTTGAAGAAAACGCTGTTCGAGGTTATCAAGGAAAACTTTGGCAACAGGTTCATCATTCATAGTGCCCCTGAATGACTCTGGAATTGCACGCTTCATGATCATGAGACTTATCCTATTCGAGCGTTCCCACTTCTCCATCGCTCTCCTATCATCAGGAGAGGATGTATCCTCAAGAGGAGTGGGTTGCTCAATCCGAAGGGATAAGTCAAGATCCATGCAACCGAGAACGATTAATACATTCTCTTTCCATTCCTTAAAATTAGTGCCGTTTAGCACTGGGATGCTATTGATATTGGCAGAGATCGTAGAAGCAGAAGAGTTTACTGAAAATAGAACAAAAGGATTACTAAATACATGCTTACATAAACTTGAACTTTAACTTTATAGATTCAAAATTAGGCAATTCCCATTACAAGATACCTAGCACAACATTGCTTTTAGTCTTTGGACAGAAAAACAACTTGCAAGTGGTACTCTTGGTGTAGTGATCAAACATAGACAATAAACTCCTGTCAAACATTAAACCTTCCTTTGGGCCGATTTAATATTCACATGGAAAACCAAATAATCGTCTCATATTTACCACCACAAGAATGTTCGAATTCCTGCCAAATAACACCTTCCTTTGGGCCGATGTTAAACGCATGGAAGACTAACATCCACAGTCATCTCATATTTTAAAATTAATCAATCTACACAATAGAGGTTACTTTGGCAACTTAATGCTTCAATTGAAAAACTAAAATATAAGATGCTATAAATTTTAGTTCCTTAAGCCATTTTATGAATCTCAACTTAATGTGTTACAAGATTAGATGTGTAACACTTGAATATTAATTGTTGATTGCTTGATAGGACAATTCTAGATATATAAGAATTGATGGACTATTAAACAATTAACATTCACTGAAACTTAAGAGAGTTGAAACATTTTTCTTAAACATTACTGGACCAGACAATCGATTGTCAAAACAGACAATCGATTGTCTGACATTTACTGAAATTTTTTAAGTCACTGGAAGTCACGAGGAAAAATTTTTCTAAGTCATTTGGGCCAGACAATCGATTGTCAAAACAGACAATCGATTGTTTGACGTTTTCTGAAAAAAAAAAAGTCTTTAGACCAGACAATCGATTGTCAAACCAGACAATCGATTGTTTGGTTTTTTCTGAAAAACTTTTTAAGTCTCTGTAATTGACAAGGAAAAATTTTTCTAAGTGTGGATCATCCAACAATCGATTGTCAGGCTAGACAATCGATTGTTTGAATTTTTTCTGGAAAAATCTTTCAGTCTGGAAACGTTTCAACTCACAAAAGTTAACTGCCAGAATTTTTAAACGATTCAGACAATCGATTGTCTAGCCTGACAATCGATTGTCTGACTAGTTGTGACAAAAGAAAGTTTTCTGAATAACACATGATTTTCAACATGGATCTTAAAAATAATAAACATGTTGTCAACCTACTAAAATCATGCTGAATCAATGATATAATAAACAAATACATCATCATCATAACAATCATAAGATCATGCTATTTCATGGTAGAATTTCTTGAACAAAGTTCTAAGTAAACTTAAACATGATTTCTTAAATAACATAAACCTTATGATCATCCAAATTATCCAAAATGAAGGGCGGCTCTGATACCAATTGTTATGATTATGATTCCTACTAAAGACAACAACCTTCATTTGAATAATCGGATTTACAACTACATGAGCGGAAGCTAACCTGAATCCATATGTGGAAAAGTTGAGCCTTCTTCTTGATGATTATCCTTTGAGCTTTTGAACCTCTTGATTATTTCTTCAAGAATGACTTGTGGTTTGTATGTTACCACAAGAATGAATCCTCAACAATAACAATATATGAAAGGTTTACAAAATAGTATTATGACAATGATCAAGGTTTTGGCTTATGGTTTTCCACTCTATTTGCAAGACAATGGACAAATGGTTCTTACTTCAATGGGTAGAGAAAGAACTTGTCTTGTTAAAGAATGGGAACCATAACCCCACTTTATAACTCTAGGAGTTACATAACCCAAGAGACAAGAGTTACAAGACAAGAGTAATGTCTTGAGTAATGTCTTGCAAGAGTTACAAACCCAAGAGTCACAAGCATTCATGTAACCATAGTTACATATGTAACCTTAGTTAGCCCATCATAAACTAAGGTTACACTTTTGGGTATCTACACATTAGTCCTACACTTTAGTATGACAATACATTGGCCCCCTTAACATAATGTCCATAAGACCACATAATTAGGCCAAACCTTAAGATAGCACATAACATATAATTATTCATGTATTGTTCATATGTGTATAGATATAAGTCCATATATCTAGATATAAATCCATATATCTTACAAATATTAATCACATTCCAAATAGGATAAAACTTCAATTAATAATCCAATTCAAAATTAGATTTATTAACAAGTCTTTATTAATATTATATTTTATATACATCTATTATATAAAATAATATTAATTATATATATCACATATATTTCAACCAAGAGATATTATTTAATTTCTATTCCAAATAGAAACTTCAATTTATTCACAATATTAGTTATAATCTTTGTGCTAGCAAAGAATATAATAATATTTCATTTGGACTAATAACTAAATTTATTTGACTAATTAAATTCTTTAATTTAATTATCAAATAATAAATTAATTAATCCTTTAGCAAAGATCAGAATACTCGTTAGTGTGCGACCCCATAAGTTCAATACTAAACCGGTAGTAAATTGATAATATCAATATACTAATCAAGGGTGGCGTCTAGCAACACTCCTTAACGACCGGATAGCATGAAGTATACAATTTACTCTTAAGAACCAGTAGAAGAATAATGTAGTAATTCCTTCTGTCCTTATAGCTCTGGATCACCCTAGGATATGGTTCAACTGTCAAATCCTAATAGGCGATCAACTATGTCTTCACGTCAAATATAATCGACCATTGAATGACCTAAGAAACTTGTTTCTTCTTTCATTCAATTGCCCTGGCCAAGGTCTTAGTTTGGTTGTTTATAATTCATGACAACATGGAGCTTAAACTCATTACCAAGAGTTGACATATTCCGTCTTGATCAATCACTAATTCTACAAGTATTTAATCGTACCCAATATCCTTTCAACTATCGCCCTAGGGCCATAGGTGTCTAGTATCAAGCACAATAAATAACTTGTCAATTACTATGACGATCTCAAGTCAAAGGAAACAGTTACATCACATTCTTCAAGAAAATATCCTATTGGCAGTTTATGGTAATTCTAACCATTAGGAATTATCCAATGAGTCGGTTAAATGATCATATCTCTATATGCATCATCTATCTATGTGATTTAGTTAATGAGATCAACTAATCTTTATCCGATAAAGACGATCACATAAATATTGATCTAACCGGATTACTAATGTCCAAATTAATAATCCTACGATCAAGAACAAATTTAGATTAAATTGTAATAGACTTTGCTCTCATTATCATGATCTCTATCACGATGACAAATCTCAAAATTTAATCAAGGACCTTATCAAAATAATCAAACAATTGATAATAATGATAAAAGAATATCAAATGCCATATATTTTATATCAAATGACATTCACAAAAATATGTTAAAGTTATCAAATATGATATTGGATCTGGGGCATATCTACTACATCCCTAACAATCTCCCACTTGCACTAGAGCCAATCGCTCTTGTACTTCATCCCCAATTTCCACTTGTGCTTGTCAAACTCCTTTGTGCCAAGCGCTTTAGTGAATGGGTCTGCAGCATTTTCCTTTCCATCAACCTTTTTAATCTCGACGTCTCCACGTTCAATGATCTCTCTTATCAAGTTATACCTTCGCAGAACGTGTTTGGACTTTTGATGTGATTTTGGTTCTTTTGCTTGAGCAATGGCTCCAGTATTGTCACACAACAATGGAACCACACCTTCCATTAAAGGAACCACACCAAGTTCAATTAAGAACTTTTTCATCCATACAGCTTCCTTAGCAGCTTCATTAGCTGCTATATATTCTGCTTCAGTCACTGAATCAACTACTGTAGCTTGTTTGGAACTTTTCCAACTCACTGCACCACCATTTAAGGTGAATACCTATCTGAAGAGAAACTTGCATCAGTATAACCTTCAAGTTTCAACTCAGAATCCCCATAGATGAGGAATTGGTCTTTAGTCCTTCTTAAGTACTTAAGAATGGTCTTTACCACCTTCCAATGTTCCTCACCAGGATTTGCCTGATATCGGCTAGTCACTTCAAGTGCATAAGCCACATCAGGACGTGTACATGTCATGGTATACATGATAGCTCCACTGCACTAGCGTATGGGATCCCACTCATGCGTTCTCTCTCTTCATGTGTTTTAGGACAATCCTCCCTACTGAGAGAAATTCCAGTGCCTATCGGTAGATAGCCTCTTTTGGAATTATCCATGTTATACCTCTTTAAGATAGTATCAACGTACAAAGACTGGGAGAGTCTAAGCAGCTTCCTAGATCTATCTCTATTGATCTTTATTCCTAATATATAAGCTGCTTCTCCCAAGTCTTTCATGGCAAACTGTTCAGATAGCCAAATCTTGGTATTTTGCAATGTCGATATATCATTTCCTATGAGCAATATATCATCAACATACAACACTAAAAATATAATTGTGCTCCCACTAACCTTTTTGTACACACAAGGTTCTTCTTCGCATCTAACAAAATTGAACTTTTCAATTGTTTTGTTAAATCGAATATTCTAACTTCGAGAAGCTTGCTTTAATCCATAAATAGATCTTTATAGCTTACAAATTTTATTATGATCAGACGAAGATATGAAACCTTCAGGTTGTGTCATGTACACATCCTTTTATAGCTCACCATTAAGGAAAGCCGTTTTCACATCCATTTGCCATATTTCATAATTATAGTATGCTGCTATAGCAAGCAAAATCCAAATATATTTGAGCATTGCCACGGGAGAGAAAGTCTCGTCATAGTCGACTCCTTCTTTCTGACGATACCCCTTGGCAACAAGACGTGCTTTGTAGGTCTCCACCTTTCCGTCTGCTCCAATCTTTTTCTTAAAAACCCATTTACAACCTATAGGTTTTATATCCTTTGAAGGTTCAACTAAAGTCCATACTTTATTTTCCTTCATGGATTCCATTTCGGATTCCATGGCCTTTTTCCACTTCTCATAATCAGAACTTTGTATAGCCACTTCATAGGTCTTAGGGTCATCATCATTATGATCAACCTCATTTGATAAATCATCGTGTACCAATAAATTTAATCTAGTTGGTACATGACGTTCTCGTGTAGACCTTCGAAGAGGTACTTGTACAACATGTTCACCTTGTGTTGGATTTCTTTATTGCTCAATTTGGTTTGGAACTGGTTCATTAACCTGTTCTTGAACTTCATTTAGTTCTTGAACTTCAACCGTTGAAGATGGCAATTTCCTTGGCAACTTCAAAACATACAATAAAGGTTCTTCAACTTGGGTCTCATGATCTTCATATTGTGTTGATTCATTAGTTTCTTGATCTTCATCAAGTTCTACCTCTCCATTATAATTTCCTTCCAAAAGGAATTCCGTTTCCAAAAAGGTTGCTCCTCTAGCCACAAACACTTTATGGTCAGAAGGATGATAGAAATTGTTGGAAACACGTTCTCAAGGCCTTATACTAAAACGTGTGTTCTTATGTGTAGGTTTTGATGAATGACAAACAAGCGCAAATTGATATATGACGAAGTTCAAGTACAAGCGCACAATTGGTGGATAACGAGATTCAAGCACAAGACATAGTTCTATAGTTTAAATGAGTCGTTCTTAATTGTGATCTTGATCCGACAACTTGACTCATGACATGGCTTCTCTCGTAAAACTATTTTTTACAAAATCATGCATATTTAATTTAATGCTAAATAATTTTAAATCATGCATATTTACTTCAGTCAAAATGATTTTTAAACACGCCTCTAAAAAGTGGACTAAGATAATCGATTATGTACTTATGATAATCGATTATGTTAAGCCAAGACTGCATGACAATCGATTGTGAACTAATGACAATCGATTGTGTTAAGGCAGTGAGCATCAGGTTTTTCAAAATCTGCATGACAATCGATTGTGAACCTTATGACAATCGATTGTGATGAGGCAGTGTCCATCAAAGTTTTTCAAAACTCAGAATAATCGATTGTGAAGCTAATGACAATCGATTGTGAAGAGACAGTGTCCTTCAGATTTTTCAAAGTCACAAAATAATCGATTGTGAACTTATGACAATCGATTGTGTTGAGGCAGTGACTTCCAGACTTTTTCAAAGTTATTAAATAATCGATTGTGAGTATATAACAATCGATTGTCACGAGGCAGTGTCTAAAATGATTTTCAAAGTCTGATAAATAATCGATTGTTAACATTGACAATCGATTGTGAAGCTGACCATTGTCGTAAAGTTTTCAAATACCGTCAGGTAATCGATTGTTGATTTTGTACGATCGATTGTTGATATTAAAATCTGGAAAAGATTTTTTGAACGTTGCTGAATAATCGATTGTTGATTTTGTACAATCTATTGTTGAAATTAAAATCTGGAAAGGATTTTTTGAACGTTGCTGAATAATCGATTATTGATTTGGTATAATCGATTGTTGTACGTAAAATCTGGAAATGATTTTTTGAACGTTTCCAATAATCGATTGTTGATCTTGGACAATCGATTGTTAAGCGTAAAATCTGGGATTGATTTTTGGTACGATTGGCAAACAATCGATTGTGGCTTCCTGACAATCGATTGTCACAGAGTAAAATCAGCAACTCTTAATTGGCAATTAGGCAACGGTAATGCCAAGTTTTTCAACTATAAATACAGCTTCATTTCAGTGTTTTAAACACAACAACACACAACAACTGATCATTCTATTGCTATAAGCTTGCATTCTATTGTTTATCATTTTATATTCATTCCGTAAAGCTTTTGAGAGCCAAAGTCTTGTCCATAGTTGTTGTGATCTTGAGCTTACTTCTTTTACTCATATCTACTCATTAAGGAGTGTTTTGTTTGAGTGTTTAGTGTTTTGTACACTTGTAAGAGAATTGTGATTCTCTTGTTGTAAGGAACTTGTGTTTCCTTGGTTGAAGTCTTGGAGTGTTGTATCTCCGAGCAAAGGTGTTAAGGCTTGTGTCCTTAAGTTGTAAAGGTTTGTTGAGCACCCGTAAGCTTGACAAGTTAGTGGAAAATCTCGAGAGAGTCTCTCGGGGACTGGACTAGCCACGTGTTGTGGTGAACCAGAATATATCGGTGCGTTCTTTCCTTTTTGTTTATTTAACGCACTTAATTATTTCCTGCAAATTTTAATTTCCGCAAGTTTACGCTAAATTTTATTATAACGCTATTCACCCCCTCCCCCCCTCTAGCGTTAAGCATATTATCTAACAATTGGTATCAGAGCCCAACTCTCTGAAGACTTAACAGTTTGAGAGAAACTTCCATGGCTTCTACTCGTGATTCTTTTGCAGGAATAGAGGAAGGACAGTGCTCCACCCGACCACCACTATTCAACGGTACAAACTATACGTACTGGAAGGAGAGGATGAAAATCTTCGTTCAAGCAAACAATTTTCATCTCTGGAAGGTGATAACAAAGGGAAATCAAATTCCAACCAAAAAGGTTGAAAACGAATCGGTTCCCAAGTCCGAAGAAGAATATGACGCGGATGATATCCGAAAGGTTCAAAATAATGCTAAAGCAATTAATTTATTATATTCGTGTTGCACAACGGCAAAGGAATTGTGGGACAAGCTGGAAATTACGTACGAAGGTACGGACCAGGTAAGGGAAGCTAAAATTGATTTCCTAACCCATGCTTATGAATTATTTCACATGAAGGAAGGTGAAAAGGTGGATGAAATGTTCGAACGATTTTCAATAATCGTAAATGACCTACATGCCCTCAAGAAGACATTCACGGATAGAGAACTTGTTCGAAAAATTCTTAGAAGTCTCACTCCGGCATGGCGATCAAAGGCCGACGCAATTCAAGAATCCATTGGCGTCTCAAATGTCACAATCGACGCATTAAGAGGTAACCTTAAGACTTATGAATCTACAATACTTAACCCTCTTGTTGATGATCAAAGGAGGCAAAGAATAGTGCTTAAGGCAAGCACAAGTCAACCTCAAGTTGATGAGGACGGAGACAACGAGTTTGGACTCGTTATCAAAAGATTTCAAAAGTTCATGCGAAAGGAGTATGAACGAAAGGGCAAAAAGCAAGGCGAGCAAATAAAGTGCTATGAATGCGGTGAAACCGGGCACATCAAATCAAATTGCCCAAACATCAAAAGGAGAAGAAACCTTTTAAGAAGCAACGTGCATACATTTCTTGGGGATGAGACTCCGGAGATGAGTCAAGCGAAGAAGAAGAAGACGAAGCCACAAACCTTTGTCTTATGGCGCAAGAAGACAAGCAAGATGAGGTATGTCAAATCTCTTCTAAAAACTTCTTTACTCTTGAAGAAATGCGAACTGCTTTTGATGAGCTATATACTGAATTTATTAAAGCTTCAAAAACTGTCAAGAGCATAAAAGAAAATGCTTCTCTAAAAGAAAAAGATTTTCAAAAATAGCTTTCTTTGAAAGAAAATGAGTTAGAAAAACTGGTTTTAGAAAATGAGAAGCTGAAAGAGGAAAATAAGTTTTTCGGAAAAAGAAGCGCCGACAAGCCCGAAAGTTCTATTAAAAATTGTTCTTCTTGCATGCATCTCAAAAATGAGGTAGATAGACGTAAAGGTACCTTAGATAAGTTTAATTCTTCCCACAAAAACTTGAATGAGGTCCTTGTTAATTTGAAGTCAACCAAGCATGGCATAGGTTTTAAGAATGAACCTAAAGAAAAGGTTGACGCCAAACCCCAACCACCTAAGGCTCAACCTAGGATTAATAAAACAAATGCTTATCGTAGAAATAGCAATCCTAGAACAAATATGCATGCTAGACCAAGTGTTGAACATTTTAGAAAACCTAGAAATGACTACCCTAGAAATGATGCATATTCTAGGCCAAACACTAGAAAGAGTTTTGAACCTCTTAGAACATCTAGACATGACCATTACTCTAGAAACGCTGCTCATTCTAGAACTAATAGTAGGAGAAATGGTTCTCATAAAATGTGCAATAGTCATAATAAAAATAGAGTAATTCATTTTCGTCCATCAAGTTACTATGAACCTAGAAGGATGCATAACCCCAACGTGACTTGTCATTATTGTAGACGCATTGGTCATATTACCCCTGCATTTTTTACACGACATAGACATATCACTCAACCGCATCATTATGATATGCCTAACCCTCAAGGACCTAAAATGGCATGGGTACCTAAAACGCATTAATTTGTTTTGTAGGTGTGTTTGAAGGGATCAAGTGTACTATGGTACCTTGATAGTGGATGCTCCAAACATATGACGGGAGAAGAATCGAAATTCCTTCAACTAGAACACAAAGAAGGAGGAAGTGTGATTTTTGGGGATAACAATAAAGGAAAGATTATTGGCATCGGATCGGTCGGTAAGGATGAAAATTCCTCTATTAAGCATATATTACTTGTTAAAGGTTTAAAGCATAATCTCTTGAGCATAAGTCAATTATGTGACAAGGGAAATCTTGCCCTATTTGATTCGGATGAATGCTTAGTGTTTAGACGTAGTGATTTTAAAATTATCCTTCGTGGTTTTAGAGTGGATAATATTTATATGGTTGATCTTGCAAATTCCTCACCCGAATATGTTGATTGTCTTATGAGCAAAGAGGATGATACTTGGCTATGGCATCGTAGAGTTGCTCATATAAACATGCATCTTTTGAACAAATTGATTTCTCAAAACTTAGTTATTGGCCTTCCCAATTTGAAAATGACTCTATTTGTGATTCTTGTCAAAAAGGGAAGCAAAAAAAAGCATCTTTCAAATTCAAAAATATTGTTTCAACTTCTAGACCATTGCAATTGCTTCACATGGATCTATTAGGACCATCTCGCATTGAAAGTCTAGGAAGAAATCGTTATGCTTTTGTGATTGTTGATGATTATTCTAGATTTACTTGGACTTTATTTCTTGCCAATAAAAGTGATGCTTTTTAGAATTTTAAATATTTTCTTAAGCGTGTTCAAAACGAGAAGGAAACAACCGTCACTTCAATTAGAAGTGATCATGGGGGAGAGTTTGATCACAATCTCTTTGCGGACTTCTGTGACGAACTCGGTATCGAGCATACCTTTTCCGCTCCACGTACACCACAACAAAATGGGGTGGTGGAAAGGAAAAATAGGTGTCTCGAAGAGATGGCTAGAACCATGCTCGAAGAGGCCAAGATTCCCAAACATTTTTGGGCGGATGCCGTGAGTACCGCATGCTACATCTTAAATAGAGTAGTCATAAGGCATATACTCATGAAAACTCCCTATGAACTCTATAAGGGAAGGAAACCAAATATCTCCCATTTTAGAGTATTCGGTTGTAAATGTTTTATTCATAACAATGGCAAAGATCAATTGGGAAAATTTGATGCTAAGTCCGATAAGGGAATTTTCATTGGTTATTCCTCACGTAGCAAAGCATATAGGGTCTTTAATAAAAGAACCGAAACTGTGGAGGAATCCCCTCATGTTGTATTTGCTGAAAATAATGCTCGCTTGACGAGAAAGGATACCGGTTTTGATCTTGCAGGTATTTTAGATAGCTTGAAAGACAAAATACAAGAGGAAACGCCAAAAGAAAATCAAGACGAAATTTTGAAACAACCAACGGAGGAAGCACCACAATTGGAGAATGAAACGAAAATGCCAAACGAGTGGAGGACAATTAAAGATCACCCTCTCGAACAGGTAATTGGCGACGTCGGAGAAAAGGTAAGTACCCGAAACACTCTTAAGAACACCCTAGGACACACTTCTTAAGAGATCACGCTCTCACTCAGCCACACTAGTTTAAGTTACTATTTCTTTACAAATTACTGACTTGAGCGTCGGAGACGTCTAATTCTATTTTGCAGGTATCGACCAAAAGGTAGGGGGAACAATAAAGAAATGGCATAAAACAATCGATTGTTACAGCAAATAATCGATTATTTTACTGTGCAGAAAATCGATTAGCAAGTATCACTAATCGATCATTTATAGTTTATGCTTATTATGAAGTTTTGTTTAACAATCGATTTTTTAGCTGTTTAATCGATTACCGTCTCAGCCATTCAGTACTGCTTTTCTACAACAATCGATTGTTCCATATATATAATCGATTATTTTCCGAGTCAGAAAATCACTGTGCTCACTGGAACAAAACAATCGATTACCATATTTTGACAATCGATTATTTCATGTCAAAAATTCAAAATTGTTACTGTTTGGTTCTGCAATCGATTTGTGTCAGTTCCGAGATTCAGTCAAATCTTAATGACAATCGATTATCTCATCCCAACAATCGATTGTCTAACGGTCAGTAAGATTTATTTTTACCGTTTCTGACTGTTTCAGCTTTCAATTTTTTGCAGATTTCTTCCATTAATGAAATGCCTTTCTTCCCTCTATAAATAGGCTCCATATATGTTCACTTTTATTCACTCAAGCATCAATTTTAGCTCTCAAACTATCAAAACTCTTTCAAGACTCTTGCAAATTCCAGCAATACTTGGTTAAAATGTCGGGCCGTCACTCTAAACGTTCCCGTTCTGCTAGGCATGGTGCATCCTCCTCTGCTGCTCCAAACTATCCTTACCAAGATGGTTCCGTTCTTTATTTTAATTCTGACATCGAGCTTACTCGATTTTTAACAAAATTTGAAAAGCGCGACATTCTTCCTCCCCGTTTTTCAACCAACAAGTATCTTGAATCTTATGGCCCTGCTGCAAATATACTCAAAAATTGTCAACTTCTTGACTTCTTACTTCTTACCTATCCTTACATCAATACTACTTTAATTCAAGCATTTTACTCCAACCTTCATGAGGATGATGACGGTGATCTTGTGACAAATATAAACGGTGTTCAAATTCTTATCTCCGATGAAAACCTCCATACCATTGCCCATCTTCCTCGTAATGGTGAAGACATTTTTCGGTACACCGAAGAGGCCGGAGCCCTTTTTGATGAAACAGCCCTCCTACATCAAATCGGTATTACTTCTTATGATCCAAATCTTTCTTCCCGTCGTCCTACAATTACGGGAATGGATCCCAATTATCGGTTGATTTTCTATTTCATCACCCGAGTCCTCAAGCCTCGTAAGCATAACCATACTACCATTTCCCAAGAGGACACCAAGCTCATGCATGCCATAATAATCGGAGCTAACATCAATTGGTGTCGGCTCGTCAAGATTCACATGCGTGACGCTATCGGAGATGATAGGCCTCTTCCTTATGCTCTCCTCATCATGAACTTTCTTGAAGCCTCCGGATTCATCACTTCCAAAGGTCCTCTCAAAAAGAGTACCAAGAAGTGGGAAATTTCAGAATCCTCCTTTCATCATGACGGTGATCATACAGCGCCTGCTCCTCCTCCAACCCGTCGAACTCGTCCAGCTCAAGAGCCTACCCTCCAATCAATTTCTGACCAAATTGCTTCTTTGACCTCTCTTGGTCAATTAACTCATGAGATCCATGGATATTTTGACCATGTTAATTATCCTTATGCGGGTCTTGTTCCATATGAAGCAGCGGCGGATGATGAGGCGGGAGATGATGGAAATGAATAATGTCTTTGTTTGTTGTTTTTAAGTTTGTTTTTATATGTTGCATTGTCTTCCCTGTTACTGTAATATCCTTTCCAATAAATAAACAAGTTTTATTTACATCTTTGGCATCTTCTTATATTATTTTTGCTAATGGCAAAAGGGGGAAGATAACGGGTATGCACTCTCAATATTCATAAGCTTAAATTGAGGGGGAATTCATATATTAAGGGGGAACTAATCGCATACTTATTGCATATCTTTACTTGTCTTGAATCGTCATTATAAATTGTTTAAGTTGCATATCCCGCTTAAAGTTTGCCATTATCAAAAAGGGGGAAATTGTTGGAAACACGTTCTCAAGGCCTTATACTAAAACGTGTGTTCTTATGTGTAGGTTTTGATGAATGACAAACAAGCGCAAATTGATATATGACGAAGTTCAAGTACAAGCGCACAATTGGTGGATAACGAGATTCAAGCACAAGACAAAGTTCTATAGTTTAAATGAGTCGTTCTTAATTGTGATCTTGATCCGACAACTTGACTCATGACATGGCTTCTCTCGTAAAACTATTTTTTACAAAATCATGCATATTTAATTTAATGCTAAATGATTTTAAATCATGCATATTTACTTCAGTCAAAATGATTTTTAAACACGCCTCTAAAAACTGGACTAAGATAATCGATTATGTACTTATGATAATCGATTATGTTAAGCCAAGACTGCATGACAATCGATTGTGAACTAATGACAATCGATTGTGTTAAGGCAGTGAGCATCAGGTTTTTCAAAACCTGCATGACAATCGATTGTGAACCTTATGACAATCGATTGTGATGAGGCAGTGTCCATCAAAGTTTTTCAAAACTCAGAATAATCGATTGTGAAGCTAATGACAATCGATTGTGAAGAGACGATGTCCTTCAGATTTTTCAAAGTCACAAAATAATCGATTGTGAACTTATGACAATCGATTGTGTTGAGGCAGTGACTTCCAGACTTTTTCAAAGTTATTAAATAATCAATTGTGAGTATATAACAATCGATTGTCACAAGGCAGTGTCTAAAATGATTTTCAAAGTCTGATAAATAATCGATTGTTAACATTGCACAATCGATTGTGAAGCTGACCGTTGTCGTAAAGTTTTCAAATACCGTCAGGTAATCGATTGTTGATTTTGTACAATCGATTGTTGATATTAAAATCTGGAAAAGATTTTTTGAACGTTGCTGAATAATCGATTGTTGATTTTGTACAATCGATTGTTGAAATTAAAATCTGGAAAGGATTTTTTGAACGTTGCTGAATAATCGATTATTGATTTGGTATAATCGATTGTTTTACGTAAAATCTGGAGATGATTTTTTGAACGTTGCCAATAATCGATTGTTGATCTTGGACAATCGATTGTTAAGCGTAAAATCTGGGATTGATTTTTGGTACGATTGGCAAACAATCGATTGTGGCTTCCTGACAATCGATTGTCACAGAGTAAAATCAGCAACTCTTAATTGGCAATTAGGCAACGGTAATGCCAAGTTTTTCAACTATAAATACAGCTTCATTTCAGTGTTTTAAACACAACAACACACAACAACTGATCATTCTATTGCTATAAGCTTGCATACTATTGTTTATCATTTTATATTCATTCCATAAAGCTTTTGAGAGCCAAAGTCTTGTCCATAGTTGTTGTGATCTTGAGCTTACTTCTTTTACTCATATCTACTCATTAAGGAGTGTTTTATTTGAGTGTTTAGTGTTTTGTACACTTGTAAGAGAATTGTGATTCTCTTGTTGTAAGGAACTTGTGTTTCCTTGGTTGAAGTCTTGGAGTGTTGTATCTCCGAGCAAAGGTGTTAAGGCTTGTGTCCTTAAGTTGTAAAGGTTTGTTGAGCACCCGTAAGCTTGACAAGTTAGTGGAAAATCTCGAGAGAGTCTCTCGGGGACTGGACTAGCCACGTGTTGTGGTGAACCAGAATACATCGGTGCGTTCTTTCCTTTTTGTTTATTTAACGCACTTAATTATTTCCTGCAAATTTTAATTTCCGCAAGTTTACGCTAAATTTTATTATAACGCTATTCACCCCCCCCCCCCCTCTAGCGTTAAGCGTATTATCTAACAGAAATAATATCCCCTTGTTTCCTTGGGATACCCAATGAACCTACACTTATCAGATCTTGAGTCAAGTTTATCAGACTGTAGTCTCTTAACATAAGCTGGACAACCCCAAATCTTAATATGTTTGAGGTTAGGCTTACATCCTTTCCATATCTCATATGGTGTTGTAGAGACTAACAGAGTGGGAACTTTATCCTCATAAATTTATTGGAAGATCAGTGAACCCCATCATAGATCTCACCATATCTAATAAGGTTCTATTTCTCCTTTCAGACACACCATTGTGTTGTGGTGTTCCTGGAGGTGTCCACTGTGAGAGAGTCCCATTCTCTTTGAGATATCTCATAAAATCTTCACTAAGATATTCTCCACCTCTCTCAGACCTAAGTACTTTGATACTTTTACCAGTCTGCTTCTCAACTTCACTACGGAATCTTTTGAACATTTCAATAGATTCAGACTTGTGTTTCATAAGATATACAAATCCATTTCTTGACATATCATCAGTGAAGGTAATGAAGTAAGAATATCCACCTCTAGCTTGAATTTCATGGGCCCACAAACATCTGTATGAATTAGTCCCAATAATTTAGAAGCTCTTTCTCCACTTCCAGTAAATGGAGATTTGGTCATTTTTCCTTTGAGACAAGATTCACAAGTTGGATATGATTCAAAATCATACTCGTTAAGGTACCCTTTCTTGTACAACTTGTTGATTCTTTTCTCTCCAATATGACCAAGCCTACAATGCCAAAGGTATGTTTGATTTACATGATCATCTCTTTTCCTCTTAAGACTTGAAACATGCATAATCGAATTAGCATTCACACTAGGTAAGACATAAACATCATGTTGGAGATAGTCATTCACATATAAATTATCACTATAATAAATAGAGCAAATACCATTGCCTATATTAATGCGAAAACCACGTTTGTCTAACATAGAAGCTGAAATTATGTTCGAAATAAATTTAGGAACGTAATAACAATCATCCAACATAAGTACTTTGCCTGTAGGCATTATTAAAGAAATTGATCCTACAGCTACGGCCGCAACTTTTGCACCATTTCCAAGTTGTAGACTAATTTCTCCTTTCTTTAGCCTCCTACTTATCTTGAACCCTTGCAACATATTGCAGATGTTATATTCACTGCCAGTATCTAATACCCACAGTGAAGAATTAGTAGTAGCTAAGGAAACCTTGAAAATATTTTTCATTAATGTCTCACCTTGTTTCTTGTCCTTTAGAGTTGCAAGATACTCCTTGCAGTTTTTCTTCCAATTATTTATGATAAACCTTTATGCCTTGAACATCATTCTCTGGAGGGATTATCATTGCAGGCTTATCGATCACATCCATAAGCTTTTCATGCATGAGAACAATTCTCAAATTTCTATACCAGTCATCAAAGTTTGGTCCTACCAATTTGTTGGTCTCAAGTATTTCACACAGTGATATAACAGACATATTGAGAAATCTAAAATATAGAAAAGAAAAAGAAGTAATATAACCATATTTGCATATATCATAAAGACATGGACTTTTATCTAAATGATATTTCCACTAATTATTTTAAACTATTTACCCTCATTATAGTTTACGAAATCTTTATTTCTTTTAGTGGAGTAAAGAAATTTTTTAACAATATGTATAATCCCCTTGGAAATCAATTCGTTTCTCACATATATTTTAAAGGTAGGTACTCTTACCAACTGTATCCCCATACAATTTTCTTAAATAGCTCTATGTCAAATAGTCCCCTGGTAGTCAGGTCGATTCTATTGGCATAGTTGAGTTCAACCATCATAATAGCAAAGAACTTATTAAATTTTATACTCCCCTGGGTAGTCCAGGCGTCTAGTGTAAAATTAGATAATTCTTTCAATCCATACATCTAATGCAATAAATAATTTTAACATATCCTCGAACTATAAGTCTCCTGGTAGTCAGGCCGCTCCTTATAAACAAGAAATAAGTAAAATTAATTACCTTGATGGATAGCTCTATAATAAAATATCTTATATTTATTAAAAGAACTCAAATTTTAGTAAGAGGGAATTGTTACAAAAATAATTTTTAATAACACGAAGATCGAATCTTTTATAGCATGTGAATTTAGTTCAAGTTGTCTCCATGCTTTGCCCCAAATTAATTTACATCACATGTAATAAATAATTCAAAATTATGTAATAAGCAAGCACATGGCATAAAACAAAATTCAACATCCTCTAACATATTTATCTTATATATCACATAAAAAGAATTCATGCTAGAATATTATTATTAATTAACATCTCATGAACTAGTAACAATTAAATTAACAATAGAATCATGTAACCTATTATAGATTCCCATTGTATCTAATACAAAATTTCAAATTCAAGTTATGAACGATCTCAATAGTTACATAATGCATATTTTATCCACAATAAAATCAACATTCAAACGATTTGACTATTGCACAAGGTACATCTATTATGGTTTGAACTCTTCAAATATAATATTAAAATATTTTGTAAATAAATTTTAGACACAATAAACCACGGCTCTGATACCACTGAAGGATTGCCTAAGGGTGTTCGCAACACGCATCGGAAGACAATAACAATCCTAGGTAGATTTTTTCATGTTTAAAATTTATTTACGTGTCAAAAATCGGATCTAAGACGTACCTGGTGAAGAGAGTTTCTTTTTCAGAATTTCTTCGATAGTGCGAAGACTCTATGCGTATTCACACCGAGACCGATCCTTGCTATCAACTCTTTGTTCAATGAAACCCGCGAACAAATTGAACGAAGAATATTGTGTTGAAATTTTTTCTCAAAAATCTCAACTCAAATTAGAAGAACAAGAAACACTTTTCTTGTAATTGTATTTTCTCTCTTGGCTTTGTATTGAACTCTCACTTTCACAAAGTAGGTTTCTTCTCAAGAATAATAATAAAAAAACGAAAAAGAACCATACAAATTTTCTCCATCACCCTTTATATAGTATCACCTACAAACCCTTTCCCTATTTGGTTGAGGTAATAATTTTTCTAGGGTAAAAGTTTATTCCAAAAATAAAATAATTAAAATGAAATCACTTTTTTTTTCATGAAAAGTGACTGTCGAAAATTTCTTATGGAAATTTTGTAAGGAAATTTTCGAAAATTTCCTTCTCTGTCAAGGAACGAATTTCTTTGGAAATTTTGATTCCAATTTTCTTTTTCCTTTTTCACGTGGATTTTCAATTTTCATTCCTTGAATCCAATTCTCAATTGGATTCAAATTCATAAACCTTTTTTTTTTATATTAATATAATATTTTCCTATAGAAAATATTAATCCCATTCCAAATAGGATAAAACTTCAACTAATAATCCAATTCAAAATTAGATTTATTAACAAGTCTTTATTAATATTATACTTTATATACATCTATTGTATAAAATAATATTAATTATATATATCACATATATTTCAACCAAGAGATATTATTTAATTTCTATTCCAAATAGAAACTTCAATTTATTCACATATTAGTTATAATCTTTGTGCTAGCAAAGAATATAATAATATTTCATTTGGACTAATAACTAAATTTATTTGACTAATTAAATTCTTTAATTTAATTATCAAATAATAAATTAATTAATCCTTTAGCAAAGATCAGAACACTCGTTAGTGTGCGACCCCATAAGTTCAATACTAAACCGGTAGTAAATTGATCATATCAATATACTAATCAAGGGTGGCGTCTAGCAACACTCCTTAACGACAGGATAGCATGAAGTATACAATTTACTCTCAAGAACCAGTAGAAGAATAATGTAGTAATTCATTCTATCCTTATAGCTCTGGATCACCCTAGGATATGGTTCAACTGTCAAATCCTAATAGGCGATCAACTATGTGTTCACGTCAAATATAATCGACCATTGAATGACCTAAGAAACTCATTTCTTCTTTCATTCAATTGCCCTGGTCAAGGTCTTAGTTTGGTCGTTTATAATTCATGACAACATAGAGCTTAAACTCATTACCAAGAGTTGACAGATTCCGTCTTGATCAATCACTAATTATACAAGTATTTAATCGTACCCAATATCTATTCAACTATCGCCCTAGGGCTATAGGTGTCTAGTATCAAAGCACAATAAATAACTTGTCAATTACTATGACGATCTCAAGTTAAAAGGAAACAGTTACATCACATTCTTCAAGAAAATATCCTATTGACAGTTTATGGTAATTCTAACCATTAGGAATTATCCAATGAGTCGGTTAAATGATCATATCTCTATATCCATCATCTATCTATGTGATTTAGTTGATGAGATCAACTAATCTTTATCCGATAAAGACGATCACATAAATATTGATCTAACCGGATTACTAATGTCCAAATTAATAATCCTACGATCAAGAATAAATTTAGATTAAATTGTAAAAGACTTTGCTCTCATTATCATGATCTCTATCACGATGACAAATCTCAAAATTTAATGAAGGACCTTATCAAAATAATCAATCAATTGATAATAATGATAAAAGAATATCAAATGCCATATATTTTATATCAAATGACATTCACAAAAATATGTTAAAGTTATCAAATATGATATTGGATCTAGGGCATATCTACTATATCCCTAACACTATTTTCATCCATTTAAATGTTTCGTTGTTTCTTGTAACCTTCTTATTATTGATGTAAAGTATTTTAATCCTTGTTGTTAATTACAAATTTATGTTGTACTCGTAGAATTCATGGCCCTCACATTAATACCAAAATTTGTGCGGAAAATACTTGAAATATTCTTAACTAGTGTAGAAAATACTTTGAACATCTGTAGTTTGCTTTAAGCGCGATTAAATAAATCATCATGATCATATATGGTTCCCGTGGCATGGTCACGATATGTAATCCTTAATTCGGGTGTGCATTTCATGCGACCCAACCACAACAACGTCGAATATTAATAAAATAAACATACCAGAATTGCTGGTTTATTTCATGTAGCGTGGTTCGCAGTGTGTTCCAAACAAATAAGTGTATGACAATCGTAACTTGTTCAAAGCAGTAATTCCATAAATCCTAAAAAAGCGGTTTAAAAATAATTAAAAGCGGTAAAAGGAATAAAAATGCACAATATGTTTAAACATGTAATAAATCGGATAATAGGCTAATTTTAATAGTTTAGGTGACCATGATAGAACCACAGAACCTGTGAATGCTTAACATCTTTTCTCGGGTTAACAGATCCTTATCTAGAATTTCCGATTCACAAACTTCAAAAAGGAAAGTCGAATTTCCTTGATTTGGGATTTTAAAATAAATCGGTGACTTGGGACACCAAATAAACTATTCCAAGTGGCGACTCTGAATTGAATAAATAATCTCATTTTGAATAATGTCACTTAAATTAGAAAAACTCCCTTATATACCTTCGGGTGTGTGAAAAAAAAGGTGTGACAATCACAAAATAACATAGAGCACATAAAAAAATAACATAATGCATTTTTGTACAACTTTTATCAAAAACTAAATTGAAATAGCTCAGTTTAAAGTTTTAGGAAAGTAGAAGAATTTGTGGTTTTGAGTCAAAACAACCAACAATGTCCGAGAGAACTCTTTAACTAGCACGTGGAATCAAGAATCTTTAGAGAACTCCTTAGCTAGCACATGTGATCGAGAATCTTTACTTTATGTAGGACTTGGTGGGCTCCACTCAAGCTTTTAGTATTAAAAATATGTAGGGGGGGGGGGGGGAGGGGACATCGTTTTTAATTGAGGGGGAGGGGGATACCATTATGTTTTTGTTGAAGGGAAGGGGACGACTATATCTATATATAGCTTTTCCGCTTTTTTAATTCAAATATAACGTCTTTTAAAAAGACGTTGTACATATTTGGGTAACTAATTTTTTTCCACACATTTCGGTCACAAAAATTAAATCGAACCACATTATGATTCCGAACAGAGAAACGCATGACACAGAATGTGCTGTATAACATACTACTCGTGAAGGTTAGTCCGGGCTGAGCCCGGCCCTATGGTTATTTAGGGTTGTGTTAATTTTTGTTAAATGTCACTCACTTTTAAATTTAAATTCACCATATTGGTTTTACATATAGAGATAGATTTATCCCTTTGAGGCTACTTCCACCTACTCATATACAGAGATGGAGTTAAGTTTACAAGCTTATGATCAGGATCCTAATCTTTTTAAATTATTACATTCTAAATTGATAATTTTTATATATTTAATAAAAATTATAAGATGAATACATGAGTTGAACCAAAGCTACTGGGATCGATAGTACTCGTAGCCGATAATGTAGCTCCGCCTCACTCATAAGTCATAACTAAAGCAAAAGTTAACTCTTTATACTTCCTCTGTTCACTTTTAATTGTCGATTTTTAACTTGTATTTTCTTTAAGAAAAAATCAATGAAGTATATATTTTACAAGTTTATCCATAATAATTATAATATTTTACAAAGTGCTGGCAAATGATTATTTGGGAAATGAATAATTAATAATAAAGGTAAAATAAGGAAAAAGAATTTTATCTTTCTCTTAATTTATTGAAATTGACAAGTAAAAATAATAGTAATTGTTATGAAATAATATAAGAACAAGAACAATAGAGAGAAAAGTAGAGAGATGAGTATTCTTATTGATACTTTGGGATGATTTACAATGGAATAGAACCCCTTTATTTATAGGGAGGTGGTGACTTAGCCACCAAGTAGTAAACCCTAGAATCTCTCTAAATATAGATATTCACCTTAAATAGGATTCTATTTATAACACTCCCCCTTGAATGTCTATTCAATAATGTGCCTCGTTAAAACCTTAACTAAATAAAACCCAATGGGAAAAAATTATAGAAAAGGAAAAAGAGTACACATGTTTGAATATGCGCCTATTGGTGGCCTCGTTAAAAACCTTGCAAGGAAAACCCAGTGGGACAAAACCTTGTAAGGGAAAAAGAGTGCAACGCGTATTAACTCCCCCTGAATAGGGCATCAATTCACATCCTTGAGCATTAGCATTCCAATCTTGTGCACCATCTTCAAAACGATCTTTTGTAGAGATTTGATAAATAAATCAGCCATATTGATTTGAATAAAAATTTCGCACCTTGAAATTATCATTCTTGATAGATATGAACATCTTCATATAATGTCGTGGAATGACTCTTCAATATCTCCATAGAGGTATTCTCGATGCCATCATGCTTATAGTTATAGCAAGATACATATGTACACAAGTTGCACTTAGGATGTGGTACTTCAGGACCAAGAATTGTATATGCTTCAAGCAACTTCAATCTTTCATGGATTGACATATAAGTTAAGTCACATAAGCCATATAATAGACTTTAGATGCATATCAAGTTTTCATGTCATGCTAAACAAGTAAGATATCGAAAACTGATTACACATACCATTGACTTTATACTTTCAAGTATTTGAACTACATGTCCAAAACTACATGTCTTTCATATGGAATCAATTCTGCTTGAATTGTATCTCTTCCATTTAGCCAATATTTTTGTTTGTATTCGACAAACTTTAAGATCCTCATCGATATTTAGCACTATCATAGATGTCGTCGACGAACATTTTATATCGGTTCCAGTAAATTTTCATAAAGACATAACATGGAGATCTCTTTATTCATATATTCAGGTACCTGAATCTCTCATGAGATTTTATGAAGTGTTATGTCATGTGATCTTCTAGATCATTTGCCTCCCCATTATGATCACTTTGATCGTTTGCTCATCTTCTTTATTAAGAAGTTATTTTGAAACCGATTTGTCTATACGCTTTAAGCGTATCAAAGACTTTGCCCTTCTGGGACTTAATATGAGCATTTGCAGTGAGAATATAGTTACTTTCTTTGGGCCAGCAAATGCGTATAGCATGCTTTGCAATATGTTGCAATTGAATTATCCTTTTATGAACTTCAGGTTCATATTATGATATTCGAGGATCTATATATACAAATGATAATTCATCCCATGTAACCTTTTCTCAAGTGTTTATCATGTCTCCCCCTCATGTTAGAAAAGCTAACTTGTTTCCTCAACTTTGAGAGTCCATCTTTGTGCATTATGGTGTTAATGAAAATATACACCGCACATCAATAATAATAAGATGAAATTATTTGGTTCCTGACCCTGAACCACTTGTGAGGGAAGAATATAATATACTCTCGTATACAACGTATATCAAACTGATATATATAACTTTGTTCTCATAAGAAACAGTTTAGCTATTAAGTGGAGGCACTCAATAATTATCTTGCTAAACCAACTATGATATAAACTAACTTATCAAGATGAACTATCTTGAATAGAAAATCTGGGAATTATGCTCGAAGTTATATTACTGAGCAAAACCTCGCAAGCACCGGCCAGTCTGCGGGTTAATAACAATCGCACATGTAACCATATTATAGATGCATCATATTTGGTATACATGGCAGGTGAATGGGCCCATATTCACCTTTGATATTTTCAGAATTTATGGGATTCAACCCGAACTCTTTAGTTGGTCAATCAATTAATGAGAACAAGTAATATAAGAATTCGTAAAGAACTTTCTAGTTCTTTAATATTTATCCATGTGAATTCTCTATTACCGCACATCATACTTAAAATGAGATGGCTAACCCTAATGCCAACTGAATAAATTATCAATATTGATAAACTTCAAACTTACACCATGACATGTGCAATTATCAATAAACTTCAAGTTTATTATGGTATGGGTTTTTATACCAATAAATATCCACTTTATTGTGGCATTCTTTTGTTTGTGTAGTACAAACTGGAGAATAAAGCGAGTAGCTTTTCATATACAAATTATCCCGCTACAAGTTGTAGTAATAGAAGATATCAAATCTTTCCTTTATTTATAGTCTCAATATAATCAATCGCTTTCGCATATACTTTGGAAACTGAATAAGTTTCTTTGAGACTTACTACCACACAATACCTTATTGGTAATCAATTGCGTTTCTCCAACATAGTAATAATTGGCTCTTCTAGAGCTCTCAATTAATTTTGTACTACCACAGATTCATCAACATCCATGTGGTGAATATCTCTTTTAAAGAGAAAGTTATACCATTATGGTCATGGTCAAAATTATATGCAAGATATGTTTCTTGCATTATCGTTGTCCTTTAATAGTCATATTTCCAAAATATTTTGGCGTACAATAGGTACGTGACCAACGATCATTCATGCCATAATAATGACATTATTTTCATATATCATCTCAAACCTCCTTCTAGGGGTGAGTGTGGTATATTCAATACCAATTTCATGTTCATATTCTTCCAATAATGAATATGTATTCGTGAATCAGATGTTGTCACATTCACTGCGGGGATATGTGATTTTATTATCCTTTTCAAATCTGTAAATGCGTCTGGCATTCGTTTTGCTATTCTTTGCAAATGGATAATATTTTGCACCTCTTTTTCACAAATAGAGGTATGTGGATCAAGATGAGATAATGAAGCATTTTTCTACAAAATTTCCCGTTTGGTTTCACCAACTTCTCCCCCTAATTTTGGGAAAAGTGTCTCATCGAATTGACAATCTGCAAATCGTGCAGTGTACAAATCCCCTGTCAATGTTTCGAGGTAGCGAATAATGGAGGGCGATTCAAAACCCAACATATATTCCTAACCTTCTTTGCAGACCCATTTTGGTGCAATATGGCGGTGCTATAGGCACATCTACTGCACATCCAAAAATTCTTAAATGGGATATATTAGGTTCATGACCCAAAACTCATTGCAACGGGGAATATTTGTGATAATTCGTCGTTCTGAGACGAACTAGCATTGCTGCATGCAAAATGGTGTGACCCCAAACCGAAGTGGGCAGCCTCGTTTTCATGAGTAAATGAGGAACTCAAGATTATTCTCATCTATTGTCTCAATATGATATCCATTTTGAATGATATCTTTAAAACTCAACAAGTTCCTTTTAGACTTGGAGGAGAACATTGCATTCTCTAAAATGTTGTTCCTTTAGGCAGAGTTATAGTTGCTCTTCCGGAGCCTTTAATCAATTTACTACTACCAGAATTTGTAGTAACATCTGCCTTACACATACTTAAATAAGAGTAATATTTCTTCTCTTTGAATATCGTATGTGTAGTACATGAATCAACTAAACAAATATTTTTACAGTTGGACGTTGATCCAAGCTTGCTTTGTGAGATATCCATATTTGCTTTCCCATGGTTTTGACATACAAAAAAAATACACGAGCATGAGAATAAACAAATTCAATCCGTTTGTTTCACATTTAAACAATATTTTCAAAATCTGCTGAGGTTATTCGACTAACTTAGTTGATAGTCGACTTTCTTGGGAAGCAGTCATTAGGTTAGTCGACTATCTAAATCAGATAGTCGACTATCTTGCCTTGCGGAAAAATCCAGTTTTAATGCGAAATATTAGTTAGTCGACTAACTAAGTTGATAGTCGACTAACTTAGTAAACAGTCATCAGGTTAGTCGACTATCTAAATCAGATAGTCGACTATCCTGCCTTGCGGAAAAATCCAGTTTTAGTGCGAAATATTAGATAATCGACTAAATGTTAGGTTAGTCGATTAACTCTACTGGAAAATAAAAATATCTTTGAAATTTAAGCATATTGAAACATTCTAAAGAACTAGTACTAACGTTATATCATAAACTAATTAATACGAACGGATACTAATGACTATTAGTTTATTCACTGACTAATACAAATAAGTAAATAAAATCAAACAATTCCATCACAGATCCATCACCAATTAAGTGGTCTATTTTCCCCTCAGGGTGCTCAAAGAAGTCTGCCACATCCAAGTGGGTGATGTCAAAATTGTCGTCAGAGACAAAATTGGTTTCAGGGCCTTTACTCTTTAGAGATGCTTGATAAAGCTCAATCAAATGTCTTGGTACACGGCAAATTTTCGCCCAGTGCCCTTTTCCACCGCAGCGATAACATATAGTTTATGAACTATTTGCTTTTGGATTCTCATCATATCGTGCTTGTGGCAGAGTGACCAACTTCAGGTTGTCATATCTCTCCTTTAAGCCATTCCACAAGATAGGTGGAACTTTGACAGTGATATATTCAATTTTCAAACCTTCATCAAGGTGATGGCGCAAGAAAATCAAGGCCTTAGCACAGTTTCAAACCTTCATCAAGGTGATGGCGCAAGAAAATCAAGGCC
Organism: Nicotiana benthamiana; assembly: GCA_034376525.1. Lineage (NCBI taxonomy): Eukaryota > Viridiplantae > Streptophyta > Magnoliopsida > Solanales > Solanaceae > Nicotiana > Nicotiana benthamiana. The sequence goes on along the minus strand of CM067336.1, from coordinate 32,002,378 downwards.
TTAGCACAGTTTCAAACCTTCATCAAGGTGATGGCGCAAGAAAATCAAGGCCTTAGCATAGTCTTGGGTGGATGCATTATTTCTGTCTTTAATGGCATCTCCAAGACCCATTGCATCCAAATGGATTTCAGCATCCAACACCCATGTCATATAGTTCTTGCCCGAAATTTCAAGGGCAACGAACTTTCTTTTCATAATGTCAGACATAAAACAAAATTACATCAAGAGCGTGTCCATACTTACGGGCTTTATTACAATTATCACATTCACTTCAGGGAATGGATCATAATCATCTGTATGTGCTATATACAATCTCATGTCAAATATTACTTTCATAAAGTGAAAGATTATTTGAGAATCTTTATTGTTCTCATTATCACAATGATGACGATTATAATTCCGTCTATTGCCAAGTCCACATCCATTGATACCTTCACGGCAATAATTTTGTCTTCTTTCAGACTTATCACATACTGCTATCACATTCTCTAAAGGGAATGAGAATGAAGCAAATTCAATGGGACGAATTTTCAATTCTTTGCCCACAATCATACATGAATTTAATCATGGCAAGACATAGAACTTTTACCACTTCACGTGGTTATAATTCCTTACAAACTCCATTAGACTTATAATCAAACTTTGTTGTCTACGTTTGTATATGAAATCAAATCGTAGAATTTCAAGAATTTGAAGGGAAAAGTAAATTACTTACCTTTAAGGTATACCAATAAATGTTGTGATATCGAATATACCTCTTGAGTTTCCATCCCGTTGCATTATTTTATGATGATACCATCTCTTCTATTTTCCGTATAGAAATTCTCATATGGAGCAGTAGCAATCCTTATTACACTCTTTTGCTTGGAAATTCACCTTCAAAAAGAAAACAAAAGTAAACAACGAGAAAGAAAAAAAATTGAAGAATTTCAGAAACCAAAATATCACAAATCTCGTTTCACTCGAATAGAAAAACCCAAACGACGGAACACGAATTAGAGTGGGTGAATCTGATTTCAACTCGAGATTCTGAGAGCGATAATTGCTGAATATTAAATTCAGTTGGTTAGAGACTCGTGCTGATAACGTGTTATGAAATAATATAAGAACAAGGACAATAGAGAGAAAAGTAGAGAGAGGAGTATTCTTATTGATACTTTGGGATGATTTACAATGGAATAGAACCCCTTTATTTATAGGGAGGTGGTGACTTAGCCACCAAGTAGTAAACCCTAGAATCTCTCTAAATATAGACATTCACCTTAAATAGGATTCTATTTATAACAGTAATATATTTTTAGTATAACGAATAAGTATAAATGAACTAAGCGACTAATAATTAAGATAACGCAGCAAAAGACATGATCATACCTAACTTGATTTTCACAAAGTGGGCGAAACATATAGGATCAACTTATATAAATCTTATCATTTTTCAAGTCGAACCAGTCTGTTAATTTATTGAACTATTTAATGGAATTTATGGTCGACCTTTTTTAGATATGACTCTGCCTATAGTGTTTGTCATTAACCTAGTAGTCAAACAGTCAAACTCTCCTTACTATTGTACGGTTGTACCTTGATTAGTCCGGGCTCCGGATCCAAATTGGTAAGGCAACCCGTATTCTCTGCTTCAGTCTCTAAAATATCTACAGTAAACATAATTTCCCCCTTTTCACCTCACGACACCATAACTCCGGCAGATACCTACCCAAACCCTACCACTTTCGGGTATCACGTTATAGCCAAAATTCTCCCAATTTCAACGGCTACTGGTAAGTTTTTCTTATAGCTAAATCCCCATCTTTGAATGCGAAAATCATCTAATTGTACTATTCAATTGCTTTTCCAACATCTTATTGTTTTTCTTTCAATTTGCTTCATTCTTTATGTAACCTTCTGGTGTGAGTTTTTAAAATTGCTGGTTGTTCTTTTCCTTTTCTTTTGTTCGTTGAAAACTATCTTGAGCATTCTGTGCGCTAATCTATATTTGCCCTTCTTCTTTTCTGGAAATTTGGACCTTTTCCATTAGTATTATCTTGCGGAACTAAAATTAACGGCTTAGTGTTGCCTTACAACCTATGGCATAGGCAATTCTTGATATTGAGGCTAATTTTGCATCAGTCTTCCTGTTCAAAATCTTCTCCTGTAAAAAGATCTTTTATAGTACTAATATAGATAAAAAAGCTTATTGAAGTTCTGGGCTAAAGCTGCTTTTGAGTTTATAACACTGCTCTCTAATGTTTTTTCAGTTATGTTATTGGATTCTGTGCGGCTGTTATAACCTTTCTGAGCCAAATGTGTGTTTTGCCTTATCATAATACCATTAAACTTGGGATTAGAATTCGCGGCAGGATCTGCACTAATTGAACTTGTTTAATTGGTGGTTGGAACCTTTATTGATCTATTGATGTGTGTGTCATTGGAACAGTCTCTCGTTAGTTAGCTAAAATCTATCTTGAGAAGTCTAGGGTTGTTTTTATTTTAATTTTGTACTTTGAATATCATAATTTTTCTGATGCAGTTGGTTTACATTTGTTGCACAGTTCAAAGTTCGGGTAGAAAATGGATATCGAAGTTGATCATTATGCTGTTTTGGATTTGCCCTCTGGAGAGGAAGGGGCCAAACTTTCTGAGAAAGACATATCTAAAGCCTATAAAAAGATGGCATTAGAGTTGCATCCAGACAAGAGGCCTGATGACCCAAATGCTCACTTGAACTTTCAAAAGCTGAAGACTTCATATGAGGTTCTGAAGGATGAGAAAGCTAGGAAGTTATTTGATGATCTACTTCGCGTGAAACGTGAAAAGATCCAACGCCAATCACAACAAGATTCAAAACGTAGAAAGATGATGTCAGATCTCGATGCAAGAGAACATGCTGCTTTTGCACCTGATGCCAGCGTTCTAGCTCGACAAGAGGAGGAGCGAATTGCTAAAAAGCTTAAAGAGGAAATTGCTCGAATTCGTGCAATGCATTCAAACAAAGTGCCTACTGCTACAGATCCTTCACAGAAAGAGACACATGCAAAGGCTAAGGCGAGTACAGAAGGCAAGGGGAGTAGTGTAGACAAGGAAAAGGTGCTTAAGGTATCTTGGGAGAAGATTGGTGAAGATTATACTGCCCAAAGACTGAGAGAGTTATTTAGTGAGTTTGGTGAGGTTGAAGATGTAGTAATTAAGAGTTCTAAGAAGAAAGGCTCCGCTCTTGTTGTCATGTCTTCTAAGGACGCAGCTGTGAGTACTTTTTGAAATTGAGAATTGATTTTAATCGTTCATCTCTTTAGTTAGTAGTACCTCACTAACGGGTTTTCTCTTTTTCAGAAAGCTGTTTGTGGAAATGTCTTGGGGGATCTATCAAATCCTCTCTTAGTTGTGCCTCTTCAGCCAACAGTTCAACCCACAATGCCAGCTCCATTTTTTAACGCTGAGAAAGATAGAGAACCTGAGGGCCCAAGTTTGAGTAATCTTGTAGGTGCTGGATACCAGAAATTTGAAGACTCAGTATTAGAAAAAATGAGAAAGGTATGAACTGCTTTGAACTGTTATTTGACATTCTGATATATCCTTTAGCACTATTGTATTCTGATATAATGAATAGGCAAATATGAATATTCTATATGAACTTTTCTCATTATTTTTACCTTAAGTCGAAAATCCTTCTACATATGCAACTTGGGTTGAGAAATCAAGAGTAGTAAACTGTTAAAAAGTTTTTGAAGTAATTCCAAGTGAGCTTCCAGCTAAAGTAGTTCTTTGATCCATTGTTATCAAAGGTGAAAAACGCAAAAAAGCTCTAAGGTCTATTAGGGCTTTAAGCAAAAAGCGCAAATAAAGTGTGGTTTTAATGAAAGAAAGGCGCAAATAGAGAAAAACTACAAATATGTATGTGTAGTCCAAGACTAATATCATAAGGACAAAGAAGTTGAAGAAAATCTACGATGAAGTAAAATATGAATTGCTTAGTGTCGCCTCCTCAGGATTACGCTCATTGGCAAGGAAAAGTATGCCTTAGAGGCTAGAGACTTGATGACAACAATGAAGCGCCCGCTAAGTAAGGCGAAGCACTCAACATGTTTTGAGCTAGGCATTAGGGCTTAAGCGCGCTTTATGCGCGCCTTTGATGACACTGCTTTGATCTGTGGAATAAAATCTTTTCTGACTCGGGTATCCTAAGAAAATAAGAAGTATGTATGAATGTTTTCTGCTGAGGAAATCTGATAGGGCTTGACTTTGCTTAGTGATAGAGGAAGTATTATTATGCCTATTCAACATAAACTAATGCGTTGGGTAGATCGTACAATTGCTGGGTATGAATTCTATTCTTAGTTGGAGAATGCCCATGCGTAGCCTTATTAGAGAATCTGCAGTTCTAAAAATAGCCCTAGATAGGTCATTGCTTAGAGGAGAGCAGGGACTTTATTACTGATGTGTTTTCATTGTATTATAATGATTATTCCAACATAAGAGCAGACTGGACTCCCAATCTCGGAGTGAATTAACCCTGTCTCACCACCACCTTAGTTTATTAGACCTTGGCGAATAGACTAGTTACCTTCACCCCGCTTTCAGTATGTTTGTTTTAACTGTTCAGTAGCTGCATAGACTTAAGGAAAATCTGATTCTGCTACGAGTTGCTAGAGAGACTGGACTGCTGCAAAGTTTGATGATGACATCTATTAATCTTTCTAATATGTCAACTAGCGGCTTGCTAATCCAACTAGGTGGTATAACCCGTCCATTTACTATTCTTCTGACTTTCTTCAGTCAACCACACGAGGGAGAGAGTTCTAAGAAGGGAAGGCTGAAGTGTTCGGGAAGGAGCAATGACAAAAGAGAAGATGAGGCACCTTGGGCACCAAGGAATTTGAATTAGATTTAACATGATTTGAAATAGAAAAGTTCCTATCATTTTTCTGTTTGACTCTTGAAAAGAAAGAGGGAATATCACCAAAATATTACTCCGAATTCCCTTTTCTACTTTATCCTAATGTTGTGGTTAGAAGCTGAAGTAAAATGATTATAGGTCAAATTAAGGTTTAGCACCACCATATGAGAACTATCGTGTATTATCTTAAATATCCAAAACAGAAAGGAACTTACTATCTACAAAAAGATTTAAGCTATGCTCGAATGGATTTACAGGTGTGCGAATGGATCAAAACACTACCTAATTAGAGTTTCTTATTTCTGTATGTCCTTTCTTGAATGGTTACTGCTACTATTTCAAATATCTCCATTTTCCTCTCTTCTTTTACAATTACTCTCTTGTTACATCTATATCTCAAAAAAAATAAAAAAAATACAGTGCTTCTTTACCCATCCTAAGTAAGTTTTTGGAATTTTCTTACAAATACGGTTTTACTAATCACAGGCTGCTCAACGGAAGAAATAGCATGCTGAAACTTCATCAAGTTCAAGTGCTGACATGTTAAGATTTCTCGGATGCTCAGTTAAAGAAGAGGTAAGTATTTGATATAGTATTTTGTCTTGTTCATATGGTTTAATATATTTTATGCAGTATGGGGGTATCAATCGAGTTCTGATCCTGTAATCCTCTGACTGGTCTACAGCAAGTAGTTGCAACATATGCAAATACAACAGATGGGAATTGAGAGGCAGACTGCTGTATATGTTAACGTCAGCAGTGTTCAGTATTTGACGTGAAGAATCCATTAGCTTAACAGGATTTCTTTTAACAAATACCAAAAATGTTCTATTTTTTATATAACTGAAAAGACTAAATTTGCTCGTGTATATTTGAAGGATCATATTAGAGTTATCCTCATAATTGAGGGACGATTTGTGTTAAAAGCTCACAATATTACGGGGCGTTCCGATCTTCAATGGTGGACACAGGAATAACGAAGAGGGTCTTAACTTTCTTGTTTAAATTGTATATTAAAACTTTGTCCACCTTGAATGATCTATTTCCGCTAGTCGAGCTCGAATCTACTAGTAAAACTGACACTCTCTTTTACCATTCCAGTGATGGGAAGTTGTTCCCAGGAAATAAAATAATCAATGATAACTAAAACAAAATAGCTTGAAATGCAATTTGTTATCAGGACTAACAATTCCTAAAATACAAGTGAAGGAAAATGTGGTATCTGATGGCTTACATCCTCCATTTCTATAAACAAACCAGCTATATGGAATGCAGAGTAATTCAATATTCATCATCATCATCGTGTTGATCGTAGTCATATCCTCCAACATCCTCATCATATTGCACGTCCTCGCCAAATGCTTCTTCGTAACTCTCATCTACTTCCGGATCAATTTTGCTGCTCTTTACCAAGTTATCATCCATTGAATCATCCACATTTCGATTTTTCTTTGGGTTCTCAAGTTTTGCCTGCATAAATAACATGAGCATGAGTTAAAACATATTTATGGACACACGCGTATCCTGCAACTATAAATGTTCAGAGTGCTTCAGGACTTCTCATCTAGTTCTGCTTCCTACCAGGAATTGGAGTGATTTTAAAGTATATTATTTCTCTTCTAGCTTTTAAACCGATAGGCATATATGTTGGTTACACATCTTTTTTTAAATAATAATAAGAAAATCCAGAAGCTGAACTAAGATCGGATCCACAGATAAACTATATCTTTCTCCTTTTAAAGAAACTACAACTCAGTTTTCGTAAGAAGAACTGAACAATCTATATCTCGGGATACAAAAATTGTGAGTTTCTCACATGCAACTCCCAGTGGTCATGAAATGAGCAGCAGCAGAAACAAAAACGATGGAGAATTCCACCCAAAAATATAAAAAATTTAAAGAACTTGATTACCGAGAAACCTACAAAAAGCTACTGGCACAAGGTTCGATAGTGGGCCTACACTCCTTTAACCTACACTCCCTAACCATATATAAGCTGCAGTAACCGTATCACCTGAAAGCAGAATTCTGTGACTCACAGCATCAGATATTTCTCATTGTCTATGCTACCGTGTTGGTACATCCTATAATTCTTTCCTCCTATTTCGGAATATATGGAAAGAGACGACGAAAAGAAGTTCCAAAATCTCAATCAGATACTTTCTTCATTACAGTTGGAGGAGACAAAGCATTGCCTAGAAGAAATGAATAAGCAAGAAAATGAGTAGAGAAAGATAAGAATCAATCAGTCAACTATAACATGATCCCAAACTAGTCGAGGTCGGCTATACGAACCATCTGTCATCATTTCGCTCTATCCTGGCTGATTTCATTCCAACACTAAGTGTTTAAGAGTGCTTCTCGTTAGCATTGCATGTCTCTAGTATGGTGTGTGAGTTTCCTTATATTTACCGAGAACTTACATTTAAGGTAAAAAACTACAATCTGAAACTGCATATCCAATACAAATTAATAAAAGATACCAAGAAACATTTGGAGTTTTTGTGAATCAAACGAACAAAAGGTATGTTCCTTAACACTAAAACTCCTCTTTCTCACTTGTCCTGGTGAATATTACCATATTGTGAGGCTAAACATAGAGCAACAGTGAGTGACAAACTTGCATGGTTTCAGATAACGACGAAGATACTATAGTTATTGGAGAACACTGAAGGAAAAGGTAAGAAACTTCCAGAATGCAGATTACTGCAAACAAAATGCCAAATATTGTAACTTCCTTTGCCTCTATCATACGCACCTTCCTAGTTAACATTTGCTTCGTTAGTTTGAGCAGGACCAGAATTTTTCAGTTCTGCAGCCCTTTTCTGTTGTTTTTCCTGCAGATGACAGATGGGGAGCTCTTGGAGGGAGGGAATAAAAAAAATTTTAAAAAAAAAAACTCTGAGAATTAATTTTCACCAGGTACCAAACTCGAGATAAGTTCAGAGTAATACCTTTCTTGATTTTGCAACAGCAGCAGCAGCAGCAGCCGCAAGCTCCTGTGCAGCTTGCACATCCTCCGAACAGTTAGCTAAATTGAACTCCTTATTGTTCTTTGCTGCTAATTCAGCCGCTTGCTTAGCCGCTTGTTCCTATAAATATTGATCGGAAAGCTCACTCATAAGAAAAAAGGGAGAGGCAGATAAGGAAGTGAGTGCAGACTATGTTATGTGATAAGAAAGATCACTGTAAAGATGGACCAAAAGGGAGCAAAAGTAAACCAATGGACTTATCATTTAGCCGCAATCAATTTAGTAGAACAGACCAAAGAATCACCAAAAATCCATCTCAAGATATTCTTAACGTATTTATAAATCCTAAGACCAGAATAAGACCTTGTGATTTACATACCGATTTTACATGGTGAATCATACAGAAGATAAACTAATTCACCTCAAGATATTCTCGGTTCATCTTTACCCAAATTATCTCCTTAAAACGCCTCTCCTCCTCATTGTGAAGATAACCATCAACCTGACAGCAATGCAGGTACAACGTAATAGCCATGACAAGTTAGTGAACCAGGAAATACATGCCCATAAATGTACAACTAATTCCATGCAAGCAAACTGCAATTCATAGAAAAAGTTGCAGCGCATTTGATTGAAGCAGAATAGTTCTCATATATTCACTAACAAACTGCAATAAAACAGTCTTTAATGTGCAATTACTTACTTTCCAGTATCTATTACATGTTAGTTTCCATATAACAGAATGATGCTTTCTAAGCAAAGCATGAAAGCAGGGTCAGGTAGTATCCTACTGATTTGCTAAGTATCACGCAATGAGGTCTGGCAGGATGAAATCCGACGAAATAACAAAACAAAGACAAAATCACAGCATTTGCATCTAGACTGACATAGTTTTTTATGAAAGCACTTAGGGATCAGTAACCAGTAGAGTAGCACACCTCTGCATCATCGATATCGGAAAAGTTCTCTGATTCGTCATGATCATCAGGACCCATACCATCCAAGCCATGTAATGTATCTGGAGTCGCATTATCATCAGTTTTAGGCACTGATAGTGCCCCTGCAATTGAGAGAAAAGTATAGTGAGTCCATTGAAAGGATCTTTTGTCAAAGCACAAACGTCCACATTAGTTTGTAATTATAAAGTAGCCCTTGCAGGTTTTTATGCAACAATCATACAGTTCAATCATTCATGTGCAGCAGCTTATCTCCGGGTTACTTGTGTTTTTTTTAAAAATTGAAACTCATTTCATTCTTGAGTATTATGTCAAAGATCATTCAAATGAACAGTGATTATAAAGAAGATAGAATATAGTTTAACAAAAAGTAGATCATCACCATACATGTGAGTGACAGGGAATGAATAGGAGATGCTGTAAGAAACACACAATTTTTATCTTTCTGCAGGATGTGCTTTTAAGCGCTTTTTAGCACGCCCATAATTTAGAGGTCGATCCCAATAAAATCTAGTGTCTAAGAAGAGATCCTCTTCTCCCTACCACTTATTTTCTTATAGATGCCTATTATTTTCTCTCAAATTTTTTCTTCCATCTGGAATTCTTTTAAAACCTGAGCTGGATCTTCAGTCAAAAGCTTTCTTGAAAGCACAAGATTCTACTTCCCAACTACAAGGTAAAATAATCTTTGGATAAGTAAAAGCTCCAATGAGTACCTGCAGATACTCGCCACCATTGTTCTCCACCTGATTGGACATGGGAATATTTGGATCCTCAGCATTTTCTTCAGCAGCTTCTTTTGCCATTAATCTTTCCCTCTCAGCGCATTGGAAGGCTGGAGGTTCAGAACCTCCATCAAGCCCACCTGAAAGTTTTACAAACTGCAAACACAGTCATGATTTTATATATGATTTGGCAGTATTACTAAAGTTTTAAAGGTCAGGGTAGCAAGTAGTTACATCAGTATAACAACTTTCACAAAGACCATGGGCAAAGGGGAGCTCAACGCTTTTCTTGTGTTCACATAGCACTTCTGTGATCCCAGATCCTTTCGATGCCGAATAAAGTTGCATGGTCAGCCTCTCTTCTTTCTCAAGCTCCTCAGCCCTTGTATTGAACTCATCAATCTAGTTGCAAGTAATTCAAGTAATACTATAAAACTCAGAAAAGAATTTTTTGGCTAACACGCCATCACAAAACAGAGGCAGCTTGCATCAAATTCCAACTATAATGTGTCAAGAAAAAAGGATGGAGTTAAAACATTTTAGATCCCAGGCAAATTTGTTTGAACTGCAAATAAAAATACTATATCAAGCACATCAGGATCATAAAAAGTAGCACATCACTAACCCTTAGGGGTTGGCCTGGTGGCAATTGACTTGAGCCTTGGGATTTGCTCCCTTTCAAGGTTTCAAGTTCGAAACCCACTGGGTGCAAACAATTTCTGAGGGCCATCGGACTGGGTAAAACCTGAATTGACCGTGGTGCACTTGCGGGAAACTCCTTGCCGAGGGCCTGTGCACCCCGTAATTAGTCGGGACTCAAAGAGACTCGGACACCCGGTGCAAATCAAACAAAAAGAAAAAGTAGCACATCACTGGTGAAGATTTCTCCATGACATGAGCATCAAAATGCCTCGAAGCCTGAGGTGCCCAGCCCATAGGTGAGTTCTTTTAAGACCCCCACTAGTAGAACAAGAAGAGGAAAAAGAGAAAAGAAGCAAGAAGCCAAAGGCAGATGAAATTAAAATCTTCTCCAGAGTGCAGCCAGTGGTTCGCTTCATGGCAGACCAAAATCTGATGACAGCTGCACACTAGATGATTTTATTTGCTCTTCTTTGTAAATGGAGGATTTTTTTATGAAGAGCATTAAGAAACATAAATATTCATTAGTAGAGGCAAAATTGTCAATCTCTCACCCAATAACATCAGCACGCTTCTCTGTGTACGTGATTGTATATGCACAACACAAGATTTACAATATTGGTTTCAGCATTGGTAACAAATTGCGTTATACACCTTATCATACCAACTTAAGATAAGAACCCAAACTCCATTATGCTTGTTCTTCCTTTGAGATGCCTGTTTTTCCTAATTATGTTTTTCAGTATTTCACAATATATCCAACTGAAAGATAAAACGAAATTTGAGCATTACAGGAGTAAGCACCTCACTGTACTAAACTGCTTTTCAAGATTTTACTTTAATAGCTGGTCCCCCTCCCACCAAAATCGCGCACATGACTAAATACATGCACATGAAGCTTTTCAAGTTGTGAATATTAAAGTACTACCAATGTCCATCCTACCAGCCTTGATTGTACATACCGTTAAGCTTCCAGATTCTGTGTTTTCGAATTCAATCAAACGCTTTGTCAATGTTGCTTCACAAATGCGCACGACTTTGATCTGTTGACTAAAAGAACAAAGAGAAAGTTAAAAAGGAAATATTCCTTGTAGAATAAATTAGGGAGTCGGCAACTAGTGCCGGTGTTAGTGCTATTAGGCTTGAACATGAAATAAGTCGAGAAAGTAGAACGAGAATAGTTGTAAGTCCAATGAAAAGAAAAGTCCAAACTTCGTGACCAAGAACAAGTAGCCCTTGAAAACTAGCTACAACACTTAAGAGTTTCTCAAAGCAATAAGAAGATTACAACATGAGCCCGTCTACAAAGAAATCTGATTTTTTTTATAACCATCGGGTCCAAGCCACCTGTGTGCACCTCGACTACAAGGTGTACCTGCTATCTCCCACCAACACAGGTATCGTGGCTTGGATAGATGGAACCTAGTGTTTTTGCCTCTGTTGGAGTTTGAACAGAGACCTCATGGTTCTCAATCCACTTCATTGACCACTAGACATTATTGAGTGCAAGAAATCCAATTGTTTTAATAAGTAGATTTGAAATTTCCATCAAAATTAAGAAAATCTAGAAAGACCACTTACAATTTCTGATTTAGTACAACTCAGTCCATGTGAAAGAGCAGAGATGTACAGTGCAGCTCCACATACCCCACTCGGCTTTCTCCCTATCAATAGAACATTTACAGATTAGAGCAAAAATGTTGGTGATTTTTATTTTTGATAAGAAAATGAACATTAGGCCCAACTCAACCCCAAATGTAGCTGTGAGAGTGAGAATTGCCTAGGACCATATAAGAGGCAACGGACCACTCTATCAAGTCTCAACTAATGCAGGACAATCTAAACCCCTCCCAGCACACCCAAACCTAGTTAACTTGAGCATGGACAACATAGGCCCAACACTAGGTAAACCAATAGAGATATGTTTGGCTCTGATACCATGACAAGAAAATGGACATTGGACCTAATTCAACGCTAAAAGTTTAACCTTTATTCGGTGAAGATTACAAGATCATATGAGACATCATATTCTCTCAACTAAAGTTAGAAAATTCATCAATATTTATTCCATTGCTAATGATTATGGGTTAAAACAACTTAATAGTTACCCCTTAGTTTAGGATGTTGTTGATAAAGAAACCAAAGTTACATGGAGTTGGTTCTTAGACTACTACAATATTCATTGGACCTCAAAATGGGAGAAGGGGTCATATTTATATCAGATATGCAGAAGGTATGAACCTAACAATTTAACCTGATCTTGTTTGTAATACATTTATGTATTTACTAATGTATCTCTTTTTTGTTTTCTCATTTTCAAGGTTTGATTGATTCAATCCACTTGGTCCTTCCAGAGGCATACTACATCTGGACACATAGAGAAAAATTGGTGAAAAAGACGTGCACGTCGAAAATATAAGAAGTACCTCTAGTGAGATGCATGGAGCACATATGAATAAGACTTTAAAGACCAATTAAGGAATATGGGACAAGTGGATGAAGATGGTAAGAAAGTTGTTAAAGATTTGATGAGGTACCCACCTGATCAGGGCCAACCCTGCACCTAGACAAAGCAACGAGAGTGGTCGAAGCAGCTTTTACCCGAGATGGCCGGGATCAAATCCACATGGAGTTGGAATTGGGAATTGGATTTCTATCTAAACTAGAGATGCATAATTGCTCTTAATTACTCTTCCAACCATCTTTGGTATTTTGATTACTTCTAATGTTATGCTAATAAGATGCTAAATTAAGCTAAGAGTAAGATACTTGAAAGATTGTCTAATCTAAGGCAAGGTTGTCATGTTGGGGATTACAATATAACCAATGCAAGAACCTTTTTACTTTATACCTCTCAGTAGTTTGAGTGATTTAGCCCTAATTGACTTTCCCAAGACCAATTGGGTATGATAATTTGTGCAAGCAATTTAGGTTTAAGCTGCGTATTACTATCTCTAGGTTGAACTCTTTAATTGGAGCTATCAATCTCGTGAATACACCACAATTCCTTATTGGACTAATTTTCCTACACTCAAGCTCTCTCTTCTCAAGAATAACCCAAGTCAAATAGGAACTAATTAGTTTTTACAACCACTAATTCAACATAAAAAATACAAATTAGTCGAAATATCAAACATTCATATACATTCAAGCCTTAACACTCAGGACACATCAAATACCCACACTAGGGTTGAGCCACGACCCTAGCTAATGGGTCTAGCTACTCATAATAATAGAAGAAAACTGATAAATAGATCAAGAAAAACCCATAAAATTTAATTACAAGCTAATATTTGAAGATTCAATGGTAAAACTACTCTAAAATTACTAAAAAGGGTTAAGAACTATTGTTCACGAGCGCATCTGAAAGTTAAAATACAACTGATTACCTAAAAATGGGACAAAAAGTATTTATACTATGCCGAATTTTCTGAAAGAAAATACCATTGCGGGGGGTTCCGCGGACCGCAAGAAATGGAGTATAGCAGCAGTGAGGCTTTTGGCTTCAAATATTTGCTCTCTGAACTTGGCCACCATGGGCCGCACAAAATTCACCGCGACCGCGGTGGCTTCTATTGAGGTCCGCACAGAACGGACCGCGGACCACATTGGGAATAAATCTCCAAACTCTATTTCTCTAATCTTCATCATTGTGGACCACACAATATCAAGTGCGGCGCGGTGAGGCCATTACGGTCTGCACAAAATGTTGTGTCGTCGCAATGCTTAAGTTTCCGAAATATGTACTCTTTGAATCTTTTCACTGCGGACCACACTAAATGGAATGCGGCCGCAGTGAATCTGTTGCACTGGGCCTGGACTTATTCTTGGTACTTGTGCATGTTTCACTCTTTTTTTAGCTGAACTTGACTAATTGTCACCTTAATGATCAAACCCTGTAAACAAGTACAACATGTAAGTCTTTGGGATTATTTTGTACACATTTTTAATCAAAACTCAAGTTAGAAATGAGTGTAAAATGAACCGTAATTCCTAGTTATCAACTCCCCCAAACTATAGCTTTTGTGTGTCCTCAAGTAAATAAAATAAGACCTAATCCTTAAGAGTAAATCCAAGAAAATTTAGCTGACCTAAAGTGGCTTCATCTAGCATCAATTGGGACTAACAATTGCCCTCAATTCAAATGAATCATTAAGAATATTCACTCTATTAAGCACCATGATTTTAGTGCGAGACAAGAGCATCAAGAATTGACTCAACCCATCAAGGGAAACTCTTTCTACTACTTTGGTTATTGTGGAACCCGAGCTCACACATCCTTAACTCTCCCTAAGCAAACCTCCCTTTTAGATTGTAGCACTTAGAACGGGGATAGTGGAAACACACTCATCTCTCCCAAAGAAAAGTCTCAAGTACAGCTCTAAGTTCCTTAAGCTTGCCCCTTATGTGAGTCACCACTAATGTAAGCTTCATCCAACTCAAGATCATATAGGGCTTTTGTGGAGATATAGTGAAGGCTTTTGGTTCAGCGTAGAATATATTTGGTCTAAGTATGTTCCATCTTCCCTTTATCACTTCATTTGCTTCATTTTGGCATATATTCTATTGACTTTATAAAGTCATTTAACTTCTTTCTAAGGGGTTAGAAAGATACATTGTCATTCTTTCTTATTCATTTCAAACCTTTTTCTCCTTTCTTAACTTTCCACACCTATTATCTCTTTACTTTTACTGAATCCCTTCATTTTTTTCTACATTGATCATTCTTTTTGTCTTTTTGATTTTCTTTTTTTTTTCATTGCCTTTCCTTTTCTTTATTTTGTACCTTTTACCACTTTGTTGCATTCCTCGTCTCTTCCCCTAAAATTATGATTTTGCCATATGCTAAGGAAAGATCGGGTGTCAAGAGAAAGGTATTTCTAGAACGGGTAAAGGCGTGTATTGTGGTTTTTTAAAGAAAAAGGTCTATGGCTCAAAAGGGTTGACTAGTCATATTATCATTGGTAGGCTATGGAAGTGTTCAAGATATCATTCGGATCAATGAGAGCCTATAATCATATCTCAAGTCAAATTACACTTAGGATTTCGCCTAGAAAAACATTCAGGGCAAGTTAGAGACTAATGGCTTGGGACTTGGATTTGAAATTCAAATTCTCACCACACAAGCTACGGGATTGCTAAGATTTGCACAACACAATGATCTCAAAAAATCACTTGATGATTATCGGCCAACACAAGAGTCTCAAGGTCACCACGTTTACCATCCTATACACAACAATTTGTTTTTGACCATAGGATCAAAAGCAAATGTGTTAGGACCAAGTGAAGCTTTTCTTGAGGCACCATTATTCACTAGCTACTATTTATAGAAAAAGCAAAAAGAAAATAGACTCAAACCCTTAAGAAGGTTGTCATGTCATCCATCATTGGGAAGAGCCATCTGGTTGACACAAATTCTACCTTTGGAAAGAATCGTGGCATTAAGAAAACCAAAAGCTTATTGCTCGCAAAAACTCAAAACAAAAAGCTATGAAAATAAAATAAGAATTTATGAAATAAAAAATGTGGAAAGTATAATGAATATATACAAGAGGGGATTTAGTCGAATATACATAAGGGAGAATGATATATACATTAAAACGTAACTTTATATACAGACCAAAAGTAAAAAGTATGAAAAGTGCAATAACATGATAAAATTATGTACATACCAATGCTAAAAAAACATAAAGAAAAAAGTAATGTCATATATACAGTCATCCATATAGGGCTACCCCATAAAATGAAATCTCGCACTTTCCTCAATGCTAACTAACCAAAATAAGCACAAGAAAATATAGAGAGGAAAAGAAACTCCCTATTGGCCCTCCGACTGCATAAGATCCTGAGTCTAGGTCCCTGGGTCCTAGATTTGCTCAGGAACCTATGACTGGCTCCGTGTAATCTGTGTCTCCACTGACACTTGGACCTGTACTGAGTTGTGGGCCTGTTCTAGAATATACGGTTGACTAGAGGAACATCCTTGTGAGTCCTACAACTCAATAATAGCATCATCAGTATGGGGAATCACCCTCTTCCTCTTGGCTGGCCTCTTTGTCTCCCGCTTCTGATGGGGCTGGGCTGTTGGAGCCGGGTCATGCAATAGAAGGTCCAAAGGCAAGTGATCCGCCTTCAACCTCTCTACCTCCACTCTCAACTCCTTCATCGACTCCTTGGATCCCCAAGTCTTCCTCGGTTTCTTTGCTTCTTTGGCCAAATCCTTCAATGATTTTCAGTGTGAACCCATAGCATCCAATATTAATTGTTGGTTCTCCGGGAGCTTCTTATGGTTCTCTAGAAGCTCCTTGAGAGTGTCTTCCACTGAATATGGGACTTGTGGCTGAGAAGGTGCAGACTAGGATGCCGTCGAAGTAGAAAGTACAAATAGTTTGGAAGTGGTTGTCTGCATCCAGTTGTTGATACTGGCAAGGGTCTGGCTCTGTGGAGGGTCCTAGGTCCATGTCTGGTGTGGCTGAAGGAAGCTTAGTAGGAGCCACTACTACTACTGGCTCTTCAGACTAACCAGTTGAAGTAGTGACTTTGCCCTTAGGGTCTTTGGGGTTGTCAAGACCCTTGTTGTTGTACCAGGAGAACGGTGCCTTTGCTTTCACTTTCACATCAAACCTCCTCTTCTCTACATCTAGATCCTCAATGTACATGGTCAGGAAATTGGGGAAGGGGTAGGATATATCACCTTCGTTCACCACCCATGTAATTACCCTGGACATCATATTCCCCATGTTGATCAGTACCCTACCATGATTGATGCCACCAATATAGCCTGGGAGATTGAAGGTGAGTTGTCGTTAGTGGTGGGGTCCAGATTGCTACAAATAAATGTTCCCCGCCCTTTTGCTTCAAAGTTAAGGGTCCTCCTCAGAATTTTACCCCCGCTTTCAACCATGTTGGGGTGGTACCTGGGATTTCCAAGTACTCAGCTAGCCATGGACGGGCATCCTCCCCTAAATCTATATTTTCTAAGTACAAGGTCTCATTTGTCGTTTTGCCATCAAACTTTACTTTCAAGTTCCGCACTTTAGTCACTGTAGTGCCCTTTTTTATATGGGCAACATTAGTGTAGAAATCCTTGACTAAGTGCTCATTGGCATGATCCACATGGCTTATGAAGTAGTTCCAACCTGCTCTCTCTCTCTGAATTGCCTCAACATATTAGAGTTGTGATGTAAAAGATCACGTGTGATGAGTTTTTGCTCTGGTATTAACTTCTTCTCGGGCCACAATTTTTCGAACTTATGGTAGGCCACTTCACTCATAAATCTGTCTTGACATGCCTTCGGGTTCCTGGTTCTCTCTACCCCTCCTACTTGGGGCTCACCCCTCCTTCTTCTTTTTCGGGACCCTCACCAGATAGTGAAGTTGTAGGTGAGGTAGAATAGGTATTATCACTGCCCCCCAACTGAGCTCTGAAATGACTCAGAAGATATGTGCATTGATGCTTGGGCAGTAGGAGATCTCGGAGGTGTATCCCTCAATCTGTTCCTCGCCGAACAGTCAGGAACATATTTTGGCATGGAGTCTGAGTCAGACACCTCCCGGGATGGCTCATACTCACTCCCCGAGTAGTCAATAGCTCTATCAACAGCCCTTATGATCCTTCTGGTGTTTTTGATGGTTTGCCGGGTTTGCGAGGTCAATCTAATCATGTCTCATCCCCAACCCCGAGGACTCTCTCTTACATTTCTATTTATCGCCTCCGCCTCGTGATTTCACCATTATCTGCAAAGAGAATACATTATATTCTTGTTATTATCCAATAATAGATGAAACAGTGAAGAAAAAATATTACAAACAGTTAGAATTGCAGATCGCGAACAACATAAAATGAAGTCCAGCAGCAAAAAAGCTACCTTAGACAACACAAAATGCAATGTGGTCCGCATTGAGGTGGGGATTAGACGAGACACTCTCTAATTCTAGGCACCACAGACTGCACAAAATGTATTGCGGTCCACATTGAGGCACTGTTCAACAAATTTTTCTCCATTTAAGCCTAAAATCATATATTATTACTTCCTTATTGTTTAATCATTAGTTATCATTGATTGACCCTAATCTCAGCATGTTTAAACAAACCTACGACACAGAATTGAAAGAAAACGGGAAGAAAAAGAAGAAAAACTAGCTAATTAAAATAAAATAACAAAGTTAAAAACTATGGAAAAACTAAGATTACCAGTTAGTAAGATGCAACACAGATGATCGATGGGAAGTGAACGAAAACGTGCAATTAGAGCTTGTGTGAATAGCAATTTTTCACTATTGGAGAGAAAGGGTCGAAAAGTTTGAAATGAGGACCTTAGGTCCTATTTATAGAAAAAAGAACTGGGGCCTATCTCACCTACCCACCGGGGACCGCACAAAATGGCACCACGGTCCGTGAAACTTAAAAACAAGTGGCACTAGGGAGATGTCCATTGCGGACTGCAAGAATTGCAATGCGGCCACAGTGGTCCACCGCAGACCGCACAGAATGCATTGTGGCCGTGGTGGAAAACTTCAAAGACTCCTAATTTTTGACCAATTAACTCTGCGGTCCACACTCAATTTTTCCCCTGCACTAAGGCCTTTGTGGCCACACAAAATGCAATGCGATCGCAGTGTGATTTTTCTCAACTTGGTCCTGCACTATATCAAAACAATCCTGCAGCATCTCATAACCAATTAGTCCAAAAATTAATCCTACACTATGAAGAGAATCAAAGAAAAACAAAAATAAAGACAAATGTGTTGCCTCCCAAGAAGCACATGATTTAACATCGAGGCACGATGTAGGTTACTATCAAATCACTTTAGATGGAGCACTGCCACCACATGACTCTCATCAATCTTGCCCAGGTAGGGCTTGACCATGTGCCCATTAACTCTTAAATCCTACCTATTTTTGTTCTTCAAGTCAAGTGCACCAAACGGAGACGCAAACACCACTTCAAAAGGTCCACTCTATTTTGACTTAAGCTTTATCGGAAACAAATGTAACCAAGAATTAAACAATACAACCAAATCACCCACTTTGAATTCTTTGACACAAGCATATTTATCATGAAGGTACTTTATCTTATCCTTATACAAGGACGAACTGGAGTAGGCATGTAATCAGAATTCATCAAGTTCGTTAAGCTGCTCAACACGAAGATTTGTTGCCACATCCCATTCAAGATTCAGCTTTCTCAAAGCCCACGTGGACATGTGCTCTAACTCAACCGGTAGATGGAAAGCTTTCGCAAATACCAACCGATACAGAGACATACTAATCGGAGTTTTATAAGTAGTTCTATAAGCCTATAGAGCATCATCCAAATTCTTTGACCAATCGGTCCTATTTGCATTGACTGTCTTAGACAATATACTCTTGATTTTCCTGTTTGAGACTTCAACTTGGCCACTCGCCTGAGGATGATAAGGAGTAGAAACTTTGTGATTGACACTATATTATGCAAGCAAATTGTCAAAAGCTCTATTACAAAAATGGGACCCCCCATTACTTATGATTGCACGAGGAGTGCCAAACCGTGTAAAAATGCTCTTCTTGAGAAACACAACAACACTTCGGGCCTCTCGCCTGAGGATGATAAGGAGTAGAAACTTTGTGATTGACACTATATTATGCAAGCAAATTGTCAAAAGCTCTATTACAAAAATGGGACCCCCCATTACTTATGATTGCACGAGGAGTGCCAAACCGTGTAAAAATGCTCTTCTTGAGAAACACAACAACACTTCGGGCCTCGGTGTTTGGTAAAGCCACGACTTCAACCCACTTTGAAACATAGTCAACCATCACAAGAAAGTATGTGTTCCCACAAGAGCTAAAACGGGCCCATAAAATCAATGCCCCATACATAAAAAATATTAACTTCAAGAATGGTATTGAGAGGCATCTCATATTTCTTTGAAATTCTGCCCGGTCTGACATTCGTCACACCTCTTCACAAGTTGACTTGCATCTTTGTACAAAGTTGGCCAATAAAACCCTCAACTAAGAACTTTTGAGTCCGTCCTCGCCCCGCCAAGATGACCACCATAGGGAGAGGAGTGACAGGCCTCTAAGATACTCAATTTCTCCTCCTCCAGGACACACCTCCGGATCACACCATCTGAGAAAATCTTGAACAAGTACGGCTCTTACCAATAGAAATCCAAGCTATCCCATTTGAGCTTCTTCCTTTGGTTAGAAGAGAGCTCATACGGGATTATACCAGTCACAAGAAAATTAACAACATCCGGAAACCATGGCATATCATTCACCGACACATAAAGGAATTGCTCGTTGAGAAATGAATCATTGATATCTAGGCCATCACGAGGCCTCCCCTTTTCACTACCCTTCCGGTCCACAATCTCCAAGTAAAATTCTTGAAGTAACAAGACCCATTGCATCCGTCTAGCTTTTGAAACCTTCTTCGTCATCAAGTACCACAGTGCAGTATGGTTGGTATGAACTATGACCTTAGCACCCATGAGATATGGCCAAAATTTATCTATCGCGAACACAATAGCCAAAAGCTCTTTCTCAGTCACCGTGTAGTTCACTTGAGCATCATTCATTATCTTGCTCGCATCACATATGAGCTCAAAAGGCAAACTCCATTGGATGCGGTGATAATAGGAGTAGTGTTCAACTTGTGCTTGAGAAGTTCAAAGGCTTGCATATACCTCTCCTCGAACAAGAACTTGACATATTTATCCAATAACTTGCATAAAGGATTCACTACATTCGAAAGGTCTTTGATAAATCTCAGGTAGAACCCCTCATGCCCAAGAAAATTTCTAACTCCCTTGAGAGAGGTAGGGAAGGGAGCCTTGAAATCACATCAAATTTTGATTTGTCCACCCCTATGCCATACTTTGATATTTTATGCCTAAGAACTGTGCCCTCTTCCACCATGAAGTGGCATTTCTCACAATTAAGAACAAGATTGGTTTCTTCACAACGGGCCAACACTCTATCAAGATTTTTCAAAATTCATCAAATGAATCACCACAACACTAAAGTCGTCCACGAATCCAAAATATCTTCCACCATATCGGTGAAAATGGCCAACATACACCGCTGGAATGTAGCCGGTGCATTACACAACCCAAAAGGCGTCCTACAAAAGGCAAAGGTGACATATGGACAAGTGAATGTGCTCTTCTCCTGATCTTCAAGAGCAATCAAGATTTCGTTATATCCATAATACTGATCGAGGCCAAATTTGCACTACTACAAAGTAGCGAGAGTGGTCGAAGCAGATTTTACTCGATAAGGTCGGGATCGATTTTCACAGGGAGCTAGCTATGGGAATTGAGTTTCTATCTAAAGTATAGATGCGTATTTGTTCCTAATTGTACTTCTAATCACACTTGGTTTAGATATTACTTCCAAATTTATGCTAATAAGATACTAAATTAAGCTAAGAGTAAACTATTGAAGGTTGTCTAAATAGTTAAAAGGTACTAGGGAAGTGACTTTCTCCTCACTTGACAGGTTCTCGAGTCTAAGACTAGGTTGTCATATTTGGGGATTATGAAATAACCATTGCATGATACTACTCACTTTATACCTCTCGGTAGTTTGAGTGATTTTTCCTAATTGACTTTCTCAAGACTAATTGGGTATGATAATTTGTGCAAGCAATTGAGGTTCAAGTCGGGTATTACTATCTCTAGGTTTAACCTTTTAATTGGGGCTATCAACCTCTTGAATACTCCCCAATTCCATGTTGGACTAATTTTCCTAGACTTAGGTTCTCTTTCTCAAGAAGATCCCAAGTCAAAAAGGCACAAGTTAGTCTTTGCAATCACTAATTCAACATTAAAACTATAAATTAGTCCAAATATCAAACATCCATAGACATTCAAGCCTTAAAACACAAGAACCATCAAATACCCACACTAGGGTTGAGCCACAACCCTAGCTAATGGGTCTAGCAACTCATGATAATAGAAGAAAATAAAGAAATAGATGAAGAAAAACCTATAATATTTAATTACTAGCTAAAACTTGAAGATTCAATGATAAAACTATAGTATAATTACTCAAAATACTAAAGGATTGTTCACGAGCGTAGCTCTACTTAAAATTACAACTGATGACCTAAAAATGGGAAATAAACTATTTATACGAGGCCGAATATCCTGAACAAAATTAATCTTGCAGGGGTAGTGCGGTCCGCACAAAGTCGAGTGCGGACGCACTAAGGCTCCCTGGCTTAATCTTCTACTCTCTGAACTTGGCCACTGTGGGCCGCACATTATAGGGGTAATGCGGTCCACACAAAGTCGAGTGCGGACGCACTGAGGCTCCTTGGCTTAAACTTCTACTATCTGAACTTGGCCACTGCGGGCTGCACAAAATGCTGTGCGGCCATGGCGGCTTCTACTGTGGTCCACAGAAAAAGGATCGCAGACCGCATTGGCTATGATCCCCAAAATTAGCAACTCCCTTAACTCCAGCTTTACGGACCGCACAAAGTCGAGTGCGGTCATAATGAAACCAATGTGGTCCTCACGAAATGCTTTGTGGCCACATTGCTTGAATGCCTGAAATGAGCACCTCTCTGAAATTTCTCTTTGTGGACCGCACTCGATTTTGTGAAGAGCCACCCTGTTCAGATAAATTTCGCCTTTGGAAAGAACTGTGGCATTAAGAAAATCAAAGGTTTATTGCACGCAAAAACTCAAAACAAGAAGCTACAAAAATAAAATATGAAGTTATGAAAGGAAAAATGTGTAAAGTAAAATGAATAATACAAGAGGGGATTTAGTCAAATATACATAAGGGAGAATGATATATACATTAAAACGTAAATATATATACAGACCAAAAGTGAAAAGTACAAAAAGTGTAATAAAATAATAAAATTATATACATACCAAAGATAAAAAGAAAGAAAGTATAAAATACTTTCATATATACAGTCATCCAAATGAGGTACCCCCTCAATTGAAAGCTGACATTGTCCTCAGTGCCAACTAACCAACAATAAGCACATAATAAAGAAGAGAGAAAAAAGAAACTCCCTATGGGCCCTCCGTCTGCATAGGATCCTATGTCTGGGTCCTTGGTCCTCTGTCTTAGGGAACCTATGACTGGCTCTATATGATCAGTGGCTCCACTGGGACTTGGGCCTGGACCTGGACTGAGTCATGGGCTTTTACCAAAATTTAGGGCTGGCTGGAGGAACCTCCCATCGGATCCTCTAACTCTATGACTGCATCGTCGGTACGGGGAATCACCCTCTTCCTCTTAGGTGGCCTCACCGACTCCTGCTCTAGCTAGGGCTGGGTTGGTGGCGTCGGGTCATGTAACAACAGATCTAGAGGCAAGTGATCTGCCTTCAACCTATCTACCTCCACCCTAAGCTCTTTCACCGACTCCTTTGAGGCATGCGTCTTTCTCATTTTCTTTGCCTCCTAGCAAGCTCCTTTAGTGTCTTTCCATTCAAATCTACAGCGTTCCTAATCAATTTTTGGTTCTCTAGGATCTTCTTCTGGTTGTCCGAAAGCTTCTTGAGAGTGTCCTACACGGACTACAGGGCCTGTGGCAGAGGATGTACTGACTCGGCTACCCCTGTTGTAGATAATACAGACAACTTAGAAGTAGCTATCTACATCCAGTTGTTGATATTGGTGAGGGTATGGCTCATACGGTAGGCAATCAAGGGGTATACGGTGGATGATGGAATCTATGGAGCTGAAAAAGTAAAGGGTCCTGGGGACATGTCTGATGTGGTGGAAAGAGGCCGAGTGGGAGCCACTGCCGCTAGTGGCTCTTCAGACTAGCTAGCTGAAGTAGTGGTTTTGTCCTAGAAGTGCTTGCCTTTAGGGTTGTCATCACTGTGTAGGTTATGCCTTCGCCTTCACTTTCATATCAAATTTTTTCTTCTCCACAGCCAAGTCCTCAAGGTACGTAGTAAGGAAGTTGGGGAAGGGATAAGATCTGTCACCTTCATTCATCACTCTGGGTCAATCTTATCATGTCATGTCCCCTACCCCGGGAGGACTCTCCTTTGCCTTTTTTGTTTATCTCTTCCGCCTCGTGATTTCACCATTATCTGCAAGAGAATACAATCTATGCTTGTTAGTATTAATAGAATCAGTGAAATTTAAAATTGCAGGAAAATTATTATAAACAATCAAAAATTGCTGAATATGGACCGGACAAAATAAAGTGCAGCCGCAAAAAGGCCATCGCGGACCGCACAAAGTGCATTATGGTCCGCATTCAGGTGGGGTTCAGACTACACACTCTCTAAATCTATGCACCGCGGATCGTACAAAATGCATTGTGGTCCGCATTGAGGCACCACGGACCACACAAAATCCATTCTAGCCGTGGTCCACTCGATAGTTTTCAGAACATTCACCCTTGCGATCCACCCAAAATAGCTTTGCGGACTACACAGTAGCTCCAAGGACCGCACAAAATCCACTGCGGTCCGTGGTGAGTGCCCAGTAGCAATACCAACCTAGGGTTCAAGTTTTTCACATTTTTAGTCCAAATTTTCATCTATTAATAATTCCTTAGGTGGTGCATCAGTGTTGTAACTAATTTTTCCTAATTAAAACATGATTAACTAAACAATGCTACAAATTAAAAGAAAAATGGGAAGCAAAGAAGAAAAACTAAGAGAAAATGAAAGTCAAAAGAAAATAGAAAAATTAAATAACTAAGAAGGAATTAAAGTTACCAGAAATGAGATGCACTCATGATTAATCGAGACTAAGCAGTTGAATTCGTACAATTTTAGAGTGATGAACAGTAATTTTTTAGGCTTCTGAGAGTAAAAGGTCGAAAATTTTGAAATGAGGTCCTCAGGTCCTACTTATAGAAAAAGGTCCTGGTTCCCAGCTACCTACACACCGGAGACCGCACAAAATGGCACATCGGTCCGTGGTGCTCAGAAATATGAAGCACTAGGAGGTTGGCCGCTATGGACCGCAAGAAATCCAGTGCGGCCGTAGTGGTTCCTCACGGACCATACAAAATGGAGTGCGGACGTGGTGGAAAACTTCAGAGACTTATCACTTTAGACAAATCACTCTGCAGTCTGTATTGATTTCTTTTCCCCTATACAAAGGTCTTTTGTAGTCGCACAAAATAAAGTGTGGTCCGCATTGCAACCTTTAGAGAGTGATCATTTTTCAACTTGGTCCTGCACTGCATCAACACAATCCCACAATATCTCACAACCAGTCAGTCCAAAAATAAATCATACACTAGAAAGAAAATCAAAGAAAAACAAGAAGAAAGACACATGGGTTGCCTCCCAAGAAGCATCTGATTTAACATCGCGGCACGATGCAGGTTGCCATCAAATCACATTAGATGAAGTAGTGCCACCTTATGGCTGTCATATGCCCATTCACTCTTAAAACCTCCCCATTTTTGTTCTTCAAGTCAAGTACAGCAAATCGAGTCACAATCACCACTTCAAAAGGTCCACTCATTTTGACTTAAGCTTTCCCAAAAACAGACGTAACCGAGAGTTGAACAAGAGAACCAAATCACTCATTTTGAACTCTGTTCCACTAGCATATTTGTCATGAAGGTATTTCATCTTGTCCTTGTACAAGGACGAACTGGAGTAGGCATGGAATCGAAATTCATCAAGATCATTAAGCTGCTCCACACGAAGATTTGCTGCCACATACCATTCAAGATTCACCTCCCTCAAGGCCCATATGGCCTTGTGATCTAACTCAACCGGTAGATGGAAAGCTTTCTCAAACACCAACCTATACGGAGACATACCAATCAGAGTCTTATAAGCAATACTATAAGCCCATAGAGTATCATCCAACTTCTTTGACCAATCGCTCCTATTTGCATTGACCATCTTTGACAATATACTCTTGATTTCCCTGTTTGAGACTTCAACTTGGCCACTCGCTTGAGGATGATGAGGAGTAGAAACTTTGTCCTTGACGCCATACTTTGCTAGCAATATGTCAAAAGCTCTATTAAAAATGAGACCCCCATCACTTATGATTGCACGATGAGTGCCAAACCTTGTAAAAATGCTCTTCTTGAGAAATGCAACAACACTCTGAACCTTATTGTGGGTAAAGCCACGGCTTTAACCTACTTTGAAACTTAGTTAACTGTCACAAGAATGTATGTGCTCCCACAAGAGCTAACAAATGGGCCCATAAAATCAATGTCCCATATATAAAAAAATATCAACTTCAAGGATGGTATTGAGAGGCATCTCGTCCTTTCTTTGAAATTCTGCGCGCTCTTTGACATTCCTTGCACCTCTTCACAAGTTCACTTGCATCTTTGTACAAAGTTGGCTAATAAAACCCGCAACTAAGAACTTTTGAGTCCGTCCTCGCCCCGCCATGATGGCCACCATAGGGAGAGGAGTGACAAGCCTCTAAGATGCTCAATTGCTCCTCCTCCGGTACACGCCCCCAGATCATGCCATCCATGCAAATCTTGAACAAGTATTGTTCATCTCAATAGAAATCCAAACTATCCCATTTGAGCTTCTTCCTTTGGTTAGAAGAGAGCTCACACGGGATTATACCAGTCACAAGGAAATTAGCAACGTCAGCAAACCATGCCTACTATTCACCAACACCAAAAGAGTTGTTCACCGGGAAATGAATCATTAATCTCTAGGCCATCATGAGGCCTCCCCTCCTCCTCCAAGCAGGACAAGTTATCCGCCACTTGGTTTTCACTACCCTTGCGATCCACAATCTCCTAGTCAAACTCTTGAAGTAACAATACCTATCGTATTAGTCTATCTTTGGGATCCTTCTTCATCATCAAATACCGAAGTGCGGCATGATCGGTATGGACTATGACCTTGGCACCCATAAGATACGACCGAAGTTTCTCTATCACGAACATAATAGCCAAAAGCTCTTTCTCAGTCACCGTGTAGTTCACTTGAGCATCATTCATTGTCTTGCTCTCATAGTATACCGTATAAAACATTTTATTCACTCTTTGACCCAAAACTGCCCCAACTATAATATCGCTCGCATCACACATGAGCTCGAAAGGCAAGCTCTAATTAGGTGTATAATATGAGTGGTGGTCAACTTGTGCTTGAGTAGTTCAAAGGCTTGCATACATCTTTCATCGAATCCAAACTTGGAATCTTTTTCCAATAACTTTCATAAGGGATTCACTACCTTTGAAAAGTCTTTGATAAATCTCCGGTAGAACCCTCCATGCCCAAGAAAACTTTTAACTCCCTTGAAAGAGGTAAGGGAGGGAGCCTTTAAATCACATCATTTTTTGCTTTGTCCACCTCTATATCATGCTTTGAAATTTTATGCCCAAGAACTATGTTGTTTTCCACCATGAATTGGCATTTTTAACAATTAAGAATAAGATTGGTTTCTTTACAACGGGCCAATACTCTATCAAGATTTTTCAAACATTCCTCAAATGAATCACCCACCACACTAAAGTCGTCCATGAAAACCTCCAAAATATCTTCTACCATATCAGTGAAAATGGCTATCATACACCGCTGAAATGTAACTGGGGCATTACACAACCCAAATGATATCTTAGAAAAGGCAAAGATGACATATGGACAAGTGAATGTGGTCTTCTCCTAATCTTCCAGAGCAATAAATATTTGGTTGTAACCCGAATACCCATCAAAGAAACAGTAGAAGGCACGCCCAACAAGTCGATCTAACATCTTATCAAGAAAAGGCAATTGAAAGTGATCCTTGCAGGTCATTTTATTCGACTTGCGGTAATCCATGCATATCCTCCAACTAATGATGGTCCTGGTAGGAATTGACTCATTTTGCAAATGAGCAACTACGGTCATGCCACCCTTCTTCGGTACAAATTGCACCGGCAAAGTCCAAGAGCTATCAGAGATGGGGTACACAACCCGACATCAAACCACTTGATCACCTCATTTTTCATAACTTCTTGCATTGCCTCGTTCAATATCCTCTGATGTTCCAAGGAGGGCTTTGCATCATCTTCCAAAATAATCTTGTGCATACAGAATGCGAGGCTTATTCCCTGAATATCAGCTAAGGTCCATCCAATTGCCTTCTTTTGCTTTTGAGGCACCACCAATGTGAAATCAACATGCATGTTAGTAAGACAAGAGGAAAAAATAACTGGCAAAGTAGCACTAGGTCCTAAGAACTCATACCTGAGGTGGGGCGGCAACGGCTTCAACTCCAACACGAGAGGTTCCTAAATTGAAGGTTTTATTGGTAGAGTCTTCCTATTCTCAAGGTACAGAGATAGTTTCCTAGGCTCATAAGAGTAAGAGACATCCCATGTAAAGCATTAACACAGTCCACTCGTCCTTCATCATCATTGACATCAATATTCAATAATATGGCCTCTAGAGGGTCCTCTATATTGATCATTGCACTTGTATCATCAACTATCATTGTTGTGACAACGTCCACAAAAGAGCACACCTCAGAACTGTTGATCTGCTTCATTGACTTGCACACATGAAAGATCACTTTCTCATCACCCACCCAGAAGGTGAGTTCCCATGTTTCCAATCAACTAAGGCCTTCCTAGTAGAAAGGAAAAGTCTCCCCAATATGATTGGAACTTCATAATCTACCTCACAATCCAAGATCACAAAATCAGCTGGCAAGATAAATTTGTCCATCGGGACTAGGACATCATCAATAATACTCGATGGTCTCTTCATAGTTATATCCGCCATTTGAAACTTCATGGAAGTTGGCCTTGGTTGCACAATACCCAAAGTCTTAAACACGGAGTAGGGCATCAAGTTGATACTTGCCCCCAAACCACATAGAGCCTTATCAAAGTACGCATTCCCAATGGTGCAAGGAATAATGAAAGCACCGGGATCTTCTAGCTTCGGGGCCATTGAATGTACTATTACACTAACTTGGGTGGGTCATCTTTATAGTTTTACAATACATGGATATTTTTTTGTCACCAAGTCCTTCATGAATTTAGCATAGCCCTGTATTTATTCAAGAGCCTCTACCAAAGGCACATTAATGGATAAGCTCCTCATCATATCAAAAAACTTTTAAACTTATTCTCATTTTTCTGCTTCGCGAGACTTTGAGGATAAGGTGGAGATGGCCTTGGCAAATAAGCCTTGGCTTTAGATACAACCAGCACTGGCATGTCTATTACATTTTCCCTAGACGGGTTCACGTCATTATAAGTTTCCACCTCGGTATCTTGAATATCAATCCTCACTTCTTCATTCACATTCTTATTAATCACATTTCAACCACCAAAGGAACTTCATCTTCTTGCAACTCAACTTTATCATTCAAAAATGCCTTTTTGGATGCATTCACATCACCACCTCTCACATTTATTGTAGTTACTGCCATAACATAATTGCTCCTGTCCTTTGGGTTAACCACCGTATGACTTGGTAGATCCCCTTTAGGACGAGTATTCAAGGGTTATGAGATTTGGTTTAATTGAACCTCCAAGTTTCTGATAGAGGTATTGATGTAAGCCAACTGAGCATCAGAGTCCACATTCTTTCCCGTCATCTGTTCAAACATCACTTCAATTCTCCCCATATCATTGTTGGAAGAACTAGGACATTGGGATGGAAATTGGGGTGGATTTTTCGGCTGTTGATACATTGAGGGCCTTTGAAAGCCTTGCCTCCAGTTTCCTTGATTTCCATTGTTCCATCCTCCCTGATTGTTGTTACCACCCCAGTAATTGTTGTTGCCATTCCAATTACCCTAATTGTTCTGATTATTGTTCTAATTTCCTCAATTGGAATTTCAGGTGTTGTTCCCACAATTACCATTGCCTTGTCGTTATTGATCACCCCAATTGCCTTAGGATCTCTATTGTTGTTGGTTGGAAGAATTGCCCATTTGGCCTTGATAACTGTTCACGTAATTTTTTCATTCTGCCCATAATAACCATCATCTTTGAATCTACCACAATCATTGTCAAATTGATCCGGACTTCCTTGGTTTTGTTGACCTCTTTGTCTTCTATTGTTCACTAGTATATTGACACCCTCCATGGTATTCACTTGGCAAGGATTTTGAACGTGTTGCAACTGCGCCTTTGCGAGCTGGTTCATTGTAGTTGTCAATTCTGCTATAGCCTTCCCATGATCATATAACTCTTTGTGCAAATGAGTGATCATGGGATCACCCCGGGGCACATTGGCTCTACTTTGCCAAGCGGAGGAAGTGACAGCCATCTCGTCAAGAATGTCACAAGCCTCATCATATGCCAGTTTCATAAAGTTTCCCCCAACAAGTTGATTCAGTATGCATTGGTTTGTTGTGTTAATGCCCCTGTAGAAAGTCTGCTGGATCATCGCCTTAGTCATATCATTGTTGGGATATTCCTTGACCATTGTTATATATCACTCCCAAATCTCATGTAACGGTTATGTGGGCTCCTACTTGAAAGCTAAGATCTCATCCAACAATGTTTCCATGAGCCCCGTTGGGAAAAAATTTGCGATGAACATATCCGCCAACTCATCCCAAGTAGTGATGGAATGGTTTAGAAGTCAACTCAAGCCAATCCAATACCTTCCCTCTAAGTGAGAAAGGGAAGAGTCTCAATCTAAGTTCATCCTCAGAGACATTAGTTTGCTTGCTCCCCCAATAGGTATCTACGAAACCCTTAAGATGTTTGTAAGCATTTTGATTGGCAGCGCCTGTGAAATAGCCACACTACTCCAGCAATGTCAAACATTACATTGGTAATTTGAAAATTGCCCGCACGGATCCGCGGCAGGACAATTGCACTTGCATAGCCTTGGTTTAGAATCACTCAAGGAGCCACTCTTGGAGGTGGTGGAGGAGGGTCTGGAATGTTATCTATGGAATTGGCCTAGCGGACTCTCCGTTGCCCTTGTGGTACTAGAGGCACCTCATCATATCTATTGTCATCTACCTCCTCTCCCGCAATCACATTTCTAAGAGGGTCGTTGTTATTTTCTTCCATTTTGTACCTAAAGTTGTGACACACACAAATTTATAATGCAGAAGGAAAGAAGAACAATACACAAAACTATTTAGATAGATTGCAAAAAATCTTAGCTTCCCAGCAACAGTGCCAAAAAGTGATCGAGGCCAACCCTGCACTACTACAAAGTAGCGAGAGTGGTCGAAGCATCTTTTACATGATAATGTCAGGATCGATTTCTACAGGGAGCTAATTATGGGAATTGAATTTCTATCTAAGTAGGGATGCGTATTTGTTCCTAATTGCACTTCTGATCATAGTTGGTTTTGATATTACTTCCAAATTTATACTAATAAGATACTAAATTAAGCTAAAAGTAAACTATTGAAGGTTATCTAAATAGTTAAAAGGAACTAGGGAAGTGACTTTCTCCTAGGTGGACACTTGACGGCTTCTCGAGTATATGGCTAGGTTGTCATATTTGGGGATTATGATATAACCATTTTACGATACTACCCATTCTATACCTCTCGGTAGTTTGAGTGATTTTGCCCTAATTGACTTTCTCAAGACCAATTGGGTATAATAATTTATGCAAACAATTGATGTTCAAGCCGAGTATTAAATCTCTAGGTTAACCCTTTAATTAGGGCTATCAATCTCTTGAGTATACCTCAATTCCTTGTTAGACTAATTTTCCTACACTTAGGATCTCTTTCTCAAGAAGAGCCCAAGTCAAAAAGGCACAAATAGTATTTGTAACCACTAATTCAACATTAAAACCATAAATTAGTCCAAATATCAAACACACACAGACATTCAAACATTAAAACATAAGACCCATCAAATACCCACACTAGGGTTGAGCCACAACCCTAGCTAATGGGTCTAACTACTCATGACAATAGAGGAAACAAAGAAATAGATGACGAAAAATCCATAATATTTTATTACTAGCTAAAACTTAAAAATTTAATGATAAAGCTATTGTAAAATTACTCAAAATAGAAAAGGAACACCGTTCACTAGTGCAGCTCCATTTAAAATTATACTTGATGACCTAAAAATGAGAAAAGAAACTATTTATACTAGGTTGAATTTCCTGGACAAAAATACCCATGCGGGGGTAGTGCGGTCCTTACAAAGTCGAATGCGGCCGCACTGAGGCTCCTTGGCTTAAACTTATTCTCTCTGACCTGGGCCGCCGCGGGCCACACAAAATACTCCACGGCCGCGGTAGCTTGTATTGCGGCCGCATTGATTGAATGTCTGGAATGGACACCTATCTAAACTTTCTTTGCGGACTGCACTAAATGGAATGTGTCCGCATTGGTCCTGTTATACTATGCATGGACTTGTTCTTTGTACTTGTGAATGTTTCACTCCTTTTTTAGCTGAATTTGACTAATTGTCACCTTATTAACCAAACCCTGCAACAAGTGCAATATGTAAGCCTTTGGGATTATTTTGTATATATTTTTAATCAAAAGTCAAGTAAGAAGGAGTGTGAAATGAATAATAATTCCTAGTTATCACCACCCCAAAGTTGGAGTGGAGCATTCTAAGGGAAAGTAGCAAATGGCAAGTAAGAAAAAAGGCAAGCAGCCAAAGAGACAAACATGTTTAAGAGATGAAGACAGTAATGATGAACATCCAATGTCACCACTTGCTGCAAATATATTGGTTGGGGAGAAATACAACTTTCAACACCATAACTCAATCAAGAAAGTCAGTTAAGACATCTAATTCAAGACACAAACATTCAGTTTTTGCCAACTCATTTAGTGCAAAGGAAACTACCTATCAGCAGTGTCTTTCCAGATTTAGAATTTCCTGATTTTGATTCAGATTCTTCCCCATATATTAGGCCAATGCGTTTCTCTAATGAAAGGAAACTTCTTATGAGACAACAAAGAATCATACCAGCTATAACAAGGACCATCAACTTTGTTGGTGACTCATTTGGTTTGAGTGTGCCCTAAAACAGACCATACTCAACTAAGAATCTTACCTGGAATGGTAAGAAAGCAATAACAGGAAATCGGCTGGAAAAGATAGCCAAATTGAAGACAAGAAAGGGTAATGGTAAGTCACTAAACTAATATGACTTGAACTAAAGGTGGAAAGTGAGTTAAGTGGTGAAAGTTTTTGTGAATTTTAACTTTAGAAGGCTTGTAGTTACTGCTATAAAAGTACAATTGCTAATTTTTTTTGGTGGAAGTAATTACTGTTATGACAGTATATTTACTATAGGACTTGGTGGTATGGACTCCAATAAAGTCCATTATGTGAATTTATGACAGTTGGTGTTTTGAAGTTGGTGATGCATTATGGCATTTGATATTATGAATTTCTTTGAATGTTAGTAAATTTTGAATCGTTTGCGGTATGAATATCTATGAAGTCTATTATGTGAATGTTATGATAGTTGGTGTTGTACTATGACAATTGGTATTATGAATTTCATTGAATGTTAGTAAATTGTGAACAGTTTTTGGTATGAATTTCCAAGTCCTTATGTTTAATTTTTATATTCATTATCTTGTTCATTGTCTTCTTGTTAATATAGATTCAACATATAAGGACATAGTAAAGATAAAACACCTTCTATAGCAGGTGTTTGTGCAGAGCAACACCTACTAATTCATTATGCAAAGTAGATGAAGACTACTTGGAGAATGCTAAAAATCGAAGCCTCATAATCATTCACCGTTTTCAGGCCAAAAACAGAAACCTCATACTATTAGACCTCCAATTGGAGTATCATTCTAAGGGCCTAAACCAATACAAGCTAATTAACATACATTACATCTCCAAAACCAATACATGCTAATAACATACATCTCCAAATTCTCAAGAAAATAATTTCCTACTACACTAAGCAATACATATCAATTCACTTCACAAAGAGAGGACCGAACTGACACAATGATAATCAACTAAAAAGAAAGAACTATAATGAAATCTACTTCATTACCTAGGCAGTAAATAATCTCATAACAATGTAACGACCCAACCGATCTTGCCTTTTAGAATTTTGTTTCCTTAAATAAAGCTCCCCATATTTGCTTTAGCTAATTTACAAATTTCAGGGACGGTTGGTCCAAGATTTGGAAGATCTTGGAGTGAAATATGCACATTTGGTCCATTTCTCGCAGAAGCAGTGAAGTTCATTTAATACGGGTTCGATGTCTTTTTTATCATATTTTCACTCCTCCATTGGGCGATTTTAGAGTTTTGAGAGAAGAACTTCATCTAACATCTTAAGTTTGGGATCATTCGGCTCTGAATTGAGGGCTTGGACTCGGTCTTGGGATTGGAAGTGCACTTTGGAACAAGGTGAGTCTCCTTTCTAATCTTGTAATAAGGAATTATCCCCATAGGTCTAATAATTGAATTAATTGCTATTATATGCGGGTGCTACCTACGTACTCGGTGACGAGAGTCCATACGTAGCGACAATTATGTCAAGTTCGAGTAGTCTAGGACGCATAAGCATGCTCTACGTGATATTCTTGTAACTTGGTGATAAATTCAGATTTGTATAAACTATTTTGATTAAGGTAAATGTGACTAGTGAAAGAACCTTATCCTGTTTGGTCTTTTAAAAGAGAATATTTGGTATTCATGTGAATTTTATATATATATATATATATATATACATATATATATATATATATATATATATATATATATATATATATATATATATATATATATATATATATATATATATATATATAATCATTGCTTTTTGATGAGTTTATTGTATTTGATCGTGTCGCACGGGTGATTCGCGAGCGGGGTGTGATTTGAGTCGTTCGACCATCAGCAATGCATAATTTACTTTTACATTGGATCGGGTCGTACGTCCCATACTGTTACTTGCGCATGTTTTGCTTAGCATTTCTTTGTGGACTGAATTCCATAACTGCTTGAGATACATGTGAATATCCATGATAATACTTGAGAAAGAATTGTTATTCCATGATTATTATATGCTAATAACTTGTGTTATCCATGCTTATTATAAATTGTTCTCACATTATTTGACCCTAGTATGAATTTTGAAGTCATTTTGAGAAAAATTGTGGAAGACATTAATCTACAAATTATATTTTCACAAAACTGGAGAAAAGAGAGCACCAAGATGGTTTCTTCAACTTTTTATCTTTCCATCTGATTAGTTTTTTTCAATGTAATATCATCACTGAGCATGTTATAAACGCGGGGATGATCATAATGTTCTTAATTCTTGCTACTTCTTTCTTTTTACATGCTTGTTAGTTCATGAGGCTGTAATGACCTCAATAGGATTAATAAGGTAAGGTTTACGCCGGTTATTGTTATATGGGTAACAATACCGGTGATATCCCCCCTTATTTTATTTTTCATATTTGTTGTAACTTTCCTTTTAATTTTATTAATAAAATCTAGCCCTAGGTGCTTGCCTAGTGGATTTCCAATAAAAAAAAACCTCTCGTCTCTACTTCTTCGAGATTAGATGGGATACTTACTGGGTACATATTATTTATGTACTCATACTACACTTCCGTACTTAGTTGTACATGTTAGAAAATATGCTTAACGCTAGGGGGGGGGGGTGAATAGCGTTATAATAAAAATTAGCGTAAACTTGCGGAATTTAAAAAATTGCAGGAAGGAAATAAGTGCGATAAGTAAATAAATAAGAACGAACGCACCGATGTATCCTGGTTCACCATAACCCGTGGCTAGTCCAGTCCCCGAGAGACTCTCTCGAGATTTCCACTAACACTGTTAAGCTTACGGGTGCTCAACAAACCTTTACAAACTGAGGACACAAGCCTCAACAACCTTTGCTCGAAGATACAACACTCCAAGACTTCAACCAAAGGAAACACAAGTTCCTTCTTACAATACAAGGGACTAACACTTCCCTTCAAGTGTATAAAATACTTAGCACTCACTTAAACAAGACTCTTAATAGAGTAGGTATGAGTAAACAGATACGCTCAAGAACGCAACAACTTTCGTCAATAATTTTGGCTCTCAAAACTTATGTAATGAATAGAAAGTGATGAACAATAGAGTATGCAAGCTATAGCAATTATATGATCAGTTGTTGTTTTTAGAAGACTGATTTGAAGCTGTATTTATAGTTGCAAAACCACGCATTACCGTTGCCTAATTGCCAATTCAGAATTGCTGATTTTACTCAGTGACAATCGATTGTCAAAATGCCACAATCGATTGTTTGCCAATCGTTCCAAAAATTATTCCCAGATTTTACGCTTAACAATCGATTATCTAAGATCAATAATCGATTACTGGTAACGTTCAAAAAATCATTTCCAGATTTTACTTAAAACAATCGATTGTCATAAATCTACAATCGATTACTTGGCAACGTTCAAAAAATCATTTCCAGATTTTACTTAAAACAATCGATTGTCATAAATCTACAATCGATTACTTGGCAACGTTCAAAAAATCTTTTTCAGATTTTATTTAAAACAATCGATTATTAGAAATCTATAATCGATTACCTGATGGTTTTTGAAAATATTTTGGCAACGGTCAATTACACAATCGATTATGCTATGAGAACAATCGATTATATATCAGTCTTTGAAAAATCAATTAGACACTGCCTTAATGCACTCGATTGTCAAAGGTTCACAATCGATTATTTTATGACTTTGAAAATGTCTGATAGACACTACCTCAACACAATCGATTGTAATAAGTTCACAATCGATTATTTTGTAGCTTTGAAAAACTTTGATGTACACTGCCCCAACACAATCGATTGTCATAAGTTCACAATCGATTGCCATGCAGATTTGAAAAATCTGATGCACACTGACTCAACACAATCGATTGTCATAAGTTCACAATCGATTGTCATGCAGCTGACTTAACATAATCGATTATCATAAGTACATAATCGATTATCTTAGTCCAGATTTTAGAGGCATGTTTAAAAATCATTTTGACTAAAGTATATATGCATGATTTAAAATCATTTTGCTTTAATTTAAATATGCATGATTTTGATAAAAATATTTTTACGAGAGAAGCCAAGTCTTGAGTCAAGTTATCGGATCAAGATCACAATTTAAAGAACGACTCATGTATAACTTTATATCTTTGCTTGATCTTGGTCTTGTGCTTGAATCTCGTTATATATCAATTGCGCGCTTGTGCTTGGACCTCGTCATATGTCCATTGCGCATAGTTTGTCATTCATAAAAACCTACAAATATAAACACACGTTTTAGTATAGTGCCTTGAGAACGTGTTTCAACAATTTCCCCCTTTTTGATAATGGCAAACTTTAGTCGGGATATGCATATTTGATAATTCATAATGATGATTCAAGACAAGTAAAGATATGCAACAATATGCAACAAGTCTCTAGATATGCAATTAGTTCCCCCTCAACATATGAGTTCCCCCTCAATTTATGCCAATAAAAAATTAGTGCATATCCCTTATTCTTCCCCCTTTTGCCATTAGCAAAAAAAATAGAATGAATAAGTAAATAACTTGTTTATTTATTAAACAAAAATATGAGTACAACAAAAGAAGACAATAAAACATAGAACAATAAACTAAAGAAATTATTCATTATCATCATTTCCCGCCTCGTCATCCGGCACTGCTTCATAAGGGACAAGTCCAGCATATGGATAATGAACATGATCAAAATATCCATGGACCTCATATGTCAATTGATTGACAGAGGTGGTCAAAGAAGCAATTTGGTCGGAAATAGATTGAAGAGTAGGTTCTTGAGGCTGACGCGATCGACGAGTTGGAGGAGGAGCAGGAGCTACATGATCGCTCATGGGAAAAGGAGGATTCGGAAATTTCTCATTTCTTGGTGCTCTTTTTGAGCGGATCGATAGAGGTGTTGAACCCGGAGGCTTCAAGAAAATTCATAATAAGGAGAGCATAGGGAAGTGGTCTATCGTACCCGATGGCATCAAGCATGTGAATTTTGACGAACTTACACCAATTGATGTGAGCTCCGGTTATAATGGCATGCATGAGCTTTGCGTCCTCTTGGGAGAGAGTGGTATGGTTATGTTTGCGAGACTTGAGGACTCGGGTTATGAAATAGAAAATCAAACTATATTCGGGGAGTATTCCCGTAATGGTAGGACGTCGAGTAGATAGATTAGGATCATAAGCTCCAAGTCCTATTTGGTTTAGGAGAATTTTCTCATCAAATAAGGCGCCGGCTTCTCTAATGTAGCGAGAAATGTTTTCCCCACTTCGAGGAAGATGAGCAATAGAATGCAAGTTTTCATTGGATAAAAGAATTTGAGCGCCATTAATGTTTGACACAAGCTCACCATCGTCGTCCTCATGAAGATTTGAGTAGAACGCTTGAATCAATGGAGGATTAA
This sequence comes from Nicotiana benthamiana, assembly GCA_034376525.1. Taxonomy (NCBI): domain Eukaryota; kingdom Viridiplantae; phylum Streptophyta; class Magnoliopsida; order Solanales; family Solanaceae; genus Nicotiana; species Nicotiana benthamiana. Next base: position 31,963,899 of record CM067336.1, on the reverse strand, counting down.
TATAAGGATAGGTAAGATATAAGAAGTCAAGAAATTGACATTCCTTAAGTATGTTTGCAGCGGGGGCGCATGATTCAAGATATTTACTTGTGGAAAAGCGAGGAGGAAGGATGTCACGCTTTTCGAATTTTGTTAAGAATCTAGTTAACTCGGTTTCAGAATTGAATTGTAATATAGACCCATCTTGGTAAGGGAAATTTGGAGGAGGAGCAGCAGCTGAAGAAGATGCACCATGTCTACCTGAACGGGAACGTTTAGTGTGTCTGCCCGACATTTTGAATAAGTAGAAATGGCCTTTGTAAGAAGCTTGAAAGATTTTTGAAATTTTGGGAGCTAAGATTGATGCTTGAGTGAAGAAATTGAAGGCATATGGTACCTATTTATAATGAGAAAGATGGCATTTCATTTATGGTGAAAATCTGCAGAAATTTATGAGGTAAAACGGTCAGAAACGGTAAGAAAAATTTTCACTGACCGTTACACAATCAATTGTGGAATTAAAACAATCGATTGTTATGGAGTTTTGACTTGAACTCGGAACTGACAAAAATCGATTGTGGGAATCTGGCAGGACCCAAACGGTAACAAATATTTGAATTACTGACAAAAAATAATCGATTGTTGAATTATGGTAATCGATTGTTGTGACACAGTGTGCACAGTGATTTTCTGACTCGGAAAATAATCGATTATATTTTTGAAACAATCGATTGTTTTAGGAAAGCAGTACTGAATGGCCTAGACGATAATCGATTATACAGAAAAAAATCGATTATAAAAAAAACTGCATAATAAGCATAAAATTTAAATAGTCGATTAGTGATACTTGCTAATCGATTGTCCGCACGGTAAACATGAGACATAAGAAAAAATAATCGGTTATTTGCTGTAACAATCTATTGTTCTATGCCATTGCTTTATAATTCCCCCTACCTTTAGGGCGATACCTGCAAAAGAAAATTAGACGTCTCCGACGCTCAAGTTAGTAATTTGTAAAGAAATAATGACTTAGATCAATGTGGCCAAGTGAGAACGTGATCTCTTAAGAAGTGTGTCCTAAGGTGTTCTTAAGAGTGTTTCGGGTACTTACCTTTTCTCCAAGGTCGCCAATTACCTGTTCGAGAGGGTGATCTTTGATTGTCCTCCATTCGTTAGGCATTTTCATTTCTTTCTCCAATTGTGGCGCTTCCTCCGATAATTGTTCCAAGATTTCATCTTGAATTTCCTTAGAAGTTTCCACTTGTACTTTGTCTTGAGGACTTATTGAGTTTAAGATACCTGCAGGATCAGAACCAGAATCCTTTCTCGCCAAGCGAGCATTATTTTCGGAAAACACAATATGAGGGGATTCCTCCACAGTTCCGGTTCTATTATTGAATACCCTATATGCTTTGCTACGTGAGGAATAACCAATAAAAATTCCTTCATCGGATTTGGCATCAAATTTTCCCAATTGATCTTTTCCATTGTTATGAATAAAGCATTTACAACCGAATACTCTAAAATGGGAGATATTTGGTTTCCTTCCCTTGTAGAGTTCATAAGGGGTTTTCATGAGTATTGGCCTTATGACTACTCTATTCAAAACGTAGCATGCGGTACTCACGGCATCCGCCCAAAAATGTTTGGGAATCTTAGCCTCATCGAGCATGGTTCTAGCCATCTCTTCGAGACACCTATTTTTCCTTTCCACCACCCCATTTTGTTGTGGTGTTCGTGGAGCGGAGAAGGTGTGCTCGATACCGAGTTCGTCACAAAAGTCTGCAAAGAGATTGTGATCAAACTCTCCCCCATGATCACTTCTTATTGAAGTGGCGGTTGTGTCCTTTTCGTTTTGAACACGTTTAAGAAAATATTTGAAATTATGAAAAGCTTCACTTTTATGAGCAAGAAATATAATCCATGTAAATCTAGAATAATCATCAACAATAACAAAAGCATAACGATTTGTACCAAGACTTTCAATGCGAGATGGTCCAAATAAGTCCATATGAAGTAATTGCAATGGTCTAGTAGTTGAAACAATATTTTTCGATTTAAAAGATGCTTTTGTTTGCTTCCCTTTTTGACAAGAATCACAAATAGAGTCTTTTTCAATTTTCAAGTTTGGAACACCAATAACTAAATTTTGTGAAACCAATTTGTTCAAAAGATGCATGTTGATGTGAGCTACTCTACGGTGCCATAACCACGTATCATCTTCTTTGCTCATAAGACAATCTACATATTCAGATGAAGAATTTTCGAGATCAACCATATAGATATTATCCATTCTAAATCCACGAAGAATAATTTTAAAATCGCTACGGCGAAAAACTAAGCATTCATTTGAATCAAATAAAACAAGATTTCCCTAGTCACATAATTGACTTATGCTCAAGAGATTATGTTTTAGACCCTTAACTAGCAATATATGCTTAATGGAAGAGGAGTCATCCTTACCGACCGATCCAATGCCGATAATTTTTCCTTTGTTGTTATCACCAAAAATAACGCTTCCTCCTTCCTTGTGTCCTAGTTGAAGGAACTTGGATTCGTCTCCAGTCATGTGCTTGGAGCATCCACTATCAAGGTATCAAAGTACACTTGACCCCTTCAAACATACCTACAAAACAGATTAATGAGTTTTAGGTACCCATGCCATTTTGGGTCCTTGGGGGTTAGGCAAATCATAGTGATGTGATTGAGTGTTATGTCTATATCGTGTAAAACAAGTAGGAGCAATATGTCCAATTCGTCTACAATAATGACAAACAACATTAGGATTATGCATTCGTCTAGGTTGATAGTAATTGGACGGACGAAATTCATTTACTCTATTCTTGACAATATGACTATTGCGCAATTCATGAAAATCATTTCTCCTACTATTTGTTCTAGGATATACAGCATTTCTAGGATAGTTGTTTCTAGGTTGAAAGCCATTTCTAGGTGTTCTACAAGGTTCAAAATTCCTTCTAGTGTTTGGCCTAGAGTATGCATTATTTCTAGAATGATTATTTCTAGGTTGTGATTGTTGAAATCCATTTCTAGGTTTGTTATATCTAGGATGAGCGTTTGTTTTATTAATCCTAGGTTGAGCCTTAGGTTGTTGGGGGTTGGCTTCAACCTTTTCTTTAGGCTCATTCTCAAAGCCTATGCCATGCTTGGTCGACTTCAAAATAACAAGAACTTCATTCAAATTTTTATGAGAAGAGATAAACTTATCTAGGGTGCCCTTAAGTCTTTCTACCTCATTTTTGAGATGCATGCAAGAAGTACAATTTTTACTAGAGCTCTCGGGTTTGTCGGCGCTTCTCTTGCCGAAAAATTTGTTTTCTTCTTTCAACTTCTCATTTTCCAAAATCAGTTTTTCCAAATCCTTTTCTTTCAAAGAGAGTTGTTTTTCAAAATCTTTTTCTTTTAAAGAAGCATTTTCTTTTATGCTTTTAACAGTTTTGGAAGCTTTAATAAATTCACTATACAACTCATCAAAAGCATTTTGCATTTCCTCAAGAGAATAGAAATTTTTGGAAGAAATTTGACATACCTCTTCTTGATTGTTTTCGTGAGCCATGAGACAAAGATTTGCGGCTTCGTCTTCTTCTTCCTCACTCGACTCGTCACCGGAGTCGCCTCCCCAAGATATGTATGCTCGTTGTTTCTTGAAGGGTTTCTTCTCCTTTTTGGCATTTGGGAAATTTGATTTAATGCGCCCGGTTTCTCCGCACTCATAGCACTTTATTTGATCTCCTTGCTTTTTGCCCTTTCGTTCATACTCTTTTCGCATGAACTTTTGAAATCTCTTAATAACGAGTCCGAACTCGTTGTCTCCGTCCTCATCATTTTGAGGTTGGCTTGTGCTTGCCTTGAGAGCGATCTTTTTTCCTTTGATCATCAACAAGAGGGTTAAGTATAGTAGATTCATAAGTTTTAAGATTACCTCTTAATCCGTCGATGGTGACATTTGAAACGCCAATAGATTCTTGAATCGCGTCGGCCTTGGATCGCCATGCCGGAGTGAGACTTCGGAGAATTTTTCGGTCAAGTTCCTTATCCGTGAAGGTCTTCTTAAGAGCATGTAAATCATTAACGATTTTTGAAAATCGTTCGAACATCTCATCGACCTTTTCGCCTTCCTTCATGTGAAACAATTCATATGCATGGGTTAGGAAATCAATTTTAGCTTCCCTTACCTGGTCCGTACCTTCATACGTAATTTCCAGCTTGTCCCACATTTGCTTCGCCGTTGTGCAGCATGATATTTTCCTGTAATCATCAGCATTTACAGCACAATATAATAAATTAATGGCTTTAGCGTTGTTTTGCACCTTTCGGATATCATCCGCATCGTATTCATCTTCGGACTTTGGAACATCATTATTTTCAACCTTTTTGGTTGGAATTTGTTCTCCCTTCATTATAACATTCCAAAGATGAAAACTATTTGATTGAACAAATATTCTCATCCTCTCCTTCCAGTACGTATAGTTTGTACCGTTGAATAGTGGTGGTCGGGTGGAGCATTGTCCTTCACCTATTCCTGTAAAAGAATCACGAGTAGAAGCCATGGATTGTTTCTCTCAAACGGTTAAGTCTTCAGAGAGTTGGGCTCTGATACCAATTGTTAGAAAATATGCTTAACGCTAGAGGGGGGGTGAATAGCGTTATAATAAAAATTAGCGTAAACTTGCGGAATTTAAAAAATTGCAGGAAGGAAATAAGTGCGATAAGTAAATAAATAAGAACGAACGCACCGATGTATCCTGGTTCACCATAACCCGTGGCTAGTCCAGTCCCCGAGAGACTCTCTCGAGATTTCCACTAACACTGTTAAGCTTACGGGTGCTCAACAAACCTTTACAAACTGAGGACACAAGCCTCAACAACCTTTGCTCGAAGATACAACACTCCAAGACTTCAACCAAAGGAAACACAAGTTCCTTCTTACAATACAAGGGACTAACACTTCCCTTCAAGTGTATAAAACACTTAGCACTCACTTAAACAAGACTCTCTTAATAGAGTAGGTATGAGTAAACAGATACGCTCAAGAACGCAACAACTTTTGTCAAGAATTTTGGCTCTCAAAACTTATGTAATGAATAGAAAGTGATGAACAATAGAGTATGCAAGCTATAGCAATTATATGATCAGTTGTTGTTTTCAGAAGACTGATTTGAAGCTGTATTTATAGTTGCAAAACCATGCATTACCGTTGCCTAATTGCCAATTAAGAATTGCTGATTTTACTCAGTGACAATCGATTGTCAAAATGTCACAACCGATTGTTTGCCAATCGTTCCAAAAATCATTCCCAGATTTTACGCTTAACAATCGATTATCTAAGATCAATAGTCGATTACTGGAAACGTTCAAAAAATCATTTCCAGATTTTACTTAAAACAATCGATTGTCAGAAATCTACAATCGATTACTTGGCAACGTTCAAAAAATCATTTCCAGATTTTACTTAAAACAATCGATTGTCAGAAATCTACAATCGATTACTTGGCAACGTTCAAAAAATCTTTTTCAGATTTTATTTAAAACAATCGATTATCAGAAATCTATAATCGATTACCTGACGGCTTTTGAAAATATTTTGGCAACGGTCAATTACACAATCGATTATGCTATGAGAACAATCGATTATATATCAGTCTTTGAAAAATCAATTAGACACTGCCTTAATGCACTCGATTGTCAAAGGTTCACAATCGATTATTTTATGATTTTGAAAATGTCTGATAGACACTGCCTCAACACAATTGATTGTCATATGTTCACAATCGATTATTTTGTAGCTTTGAAAAACTTTGATGTACACTGCCTCAACACAATCGATTGTCATAAGTTCACAATCGATTGTCATGCAGATTTGAAAAATCTGATGCACACTGACTCAACACAATCGATTGTCATAAGTTCACAATCGATTGTCATGCAGCTGAGTTAACATAATCGATTATCATAAGTACATAATCGATTATCTTAGTCCAGATTTTAGAGGCATGTTTAAAAATCATTTTGACTAAAGTAAATATGCATGATTTAAAATCATTTTGCTTTAAATTAAATATGCATGATTTTGATAAAAATGTTTTTACGAGAGAAGCCAAGTCTTGAGTCAAGTTATCGGATCAAGATCACAATTTAAAGAACGACTCATGTATAACTTTATATCTTTGCTTGATCTTGGTCTTGTGCTTGAATCTCGTTATATATCAATTGCGCGCTTGTGCTTGGACCTCGTCATATGTCCATTGCGCATAGTTTGTCATTCATCAAAACCTACAAATATGAACACACGTTTTAGTATAGTGCCTTGAGAACGTGTTTCAACAGTACAGAGTCTGAGGCAGGTGTATCTGGATATAAGTCTGGTGCGCATCTTTGAGTGAACTCGAGACTTCTACGGTGAGTTGCTTCCCTTCCATGTCGTTCAGCAACCTAAAGAAGTCTTTTTATGTATTTTTGCTATCTGTTCTGTTTCAGACAGTAGGATAATGTGTTTCTTTCGTATATTTTACTAGTTGCCCTCAGCTTGTGACACCAGGTCTTGGCACGCACATTAGTAGACAATATTATTCTGAGGTTGTATGATTATCATGATCTTATTAATCGTTTCTAATTTCATTTCGACTTAAATAATAATTTCAACTATTTCGGGGTAAAGGTAAATGAAATTTTAGTTAGCATTTTCTGTGCTGGCTTGCCCATCAATGATGTTGGGCACCATCATGACATATTATGAAAATGGTTTGTGACAACATGGTATCAGGGCACTAGGTTTACGTGGGTCTCACAAGTCATGGGCAAACCTAATAGAGTCTTGTAGATCGGTAAGGAGATGTCTGCATTTATCTTCGAGAGCTTATAGGGTAATAGGAAGAAATACTCTTTATTCATTCCTATCATGCAGTGGTTGGTATACTAAATTTCCCTCTTCTCTTCCCTTACATATGGTGAGGACACGCACTCCTGATGTTCTAAACCCGGGCAGAGCTGCTCCCCCTGTTGTTTGAGGCCGAGGCAGTGGACGGGGAAGGGCACCGACCCGTGGTAGGGGATGAGGGCATCCCAGAGTTATTCCAATAGTACCACCATCAGATCCTGCGGGAGATCCTATTATCGAGGAGCAGGGAGAAGTGCCCGCAGCTGAGCCCACCCCAGCATACTTTATGATAGCACCAGGATTTCAGGAAGTTATGGACTTATGCTTCAGTTCATGGATTCTATTACTCAGGCTGGTTTATTTCCAGCAGATCCAACTACCTCACAGACAGGACTGGATCATAGACCCCTACTGCTAAAGCTCCTGGACATGCAGCTGTAATGTATCAGACTCCGGGTGCACGACTCGTAGAAGAGGCCCATCCAATTGCTATAGTGGCGCCCTATCTTATACCATCTACGGACGGTGATTCGAAGAAGTTATTGGATAGATGTACCAGGCTTCACCCTCCTATCTTCGGGAGTAAGCGACATGAGGATTCCCAAGACTTTACTGATAGGTGCAAGGACAGACTGCACAACGTGAGGATATTGGAGTCATATGGAGTTGACTTCACTACTTTTCAACTGGAGCGCAGGGCCCATAGATAGTGGCAGTCCTATATTCTTGGAAGGCCAGCAGGTTCTCCTCCCCCTACCTGGGGTCAGTTCACCCAGTTGTTCTTGGATATGTATATTCTACCCTCTGAGAGGGAAGAGCTACTACGCCAGTTTGAGCATCTTTAATAGGGTCAGATGTCTGTGACCGATTATGAGGCGAGGTTCTCTAAGTTGTCTTGCCATGCACTCATGATACCTTCCACAGATGTAGAGAGAGTGCGTAGATTTGTTGCGGGATTGCACCCCGTTATTCGAGCTAACATGGACCGATAGGTTGAGATGGGTACTGAGTAGTAGTTAGTAGTAGAGATTGTTCGTAGGATTGAAGGGTATCGACTAAGGGGAAGAGAGCAGATTCAGCAGGACAAGAGGGCCCGATTTTCATGAGAGTTTAGAGGTGCCCCAGCTAAGGGTAGAGGTCACTTCGGGAGAGACCAGCCCAACAGACCCTCATATTCAGCACCACCACCCCCTCCCCGAGGTGCTCCAGTGAGACCGTATTTTAGTGCGATGTCGAAGAGTTCCTGCCGCCCATCAGCTATTCAGGGTTCCTCCAGCGGGTATTCTAGTTATCAGTATTCTTCTAGTGCTCAGTTCAGCGTCGTGCCAGAGAGTCCTTATCGCCCACCATCCATCCAGGGTTCTTCTAGTAGGTATTCGAGTCAGCAGGCTAAGACTCCAGGGCAGCAGGTTATGGTACTGAGAGTGTGCTACGAGCGCGGAGATCTGGGTCACCTGAAGAGGACCTACCACATGCTTTGGTGCAAGGCAGTGCAGTAGGGTTAGCAGCCCATGATTTCAGCACCATCTTCCTAGCCACCTAGAAGTGGAGGGCATGCTGGTACGGGCCGTCCTAGAGGTGGAGATCAGCCAGCTACTGCTCAGTAGGTAGGGGCTAGCCAGCTGGTGATCCAGCTAGATTCTATGCTTTTCTGGCTAGGCCAAATGCACTGGCCTCAGACACCGTCATCACATGTATTATTTCTGTTTGTGGTAGAGATGCTTCAGTATTATTTGACCCAGAGTCTACTTATTCATATGTATCATCTCTGTTTTCTTGTGTCCTGGTTATTCCTCCTGAGCATTTGGGCACTCTTGTTCATGTGTCTACTCCTGTGAGTGATTCTGTGGTTGTGGATCAGATCTACCAGTCTTGTGTAGTCACATTCTGTGGTTTTGAGACTAGAGTCGATCTCCTGTTGCTTGATATGATCGACTTTGAGGTCATCCTGCGCATGGACTGGTTATCTCCATATCACACCGTCCTAGATTACCATGGCAAGACTGTTTCACTAGTAATGCCATGGTTGGTGTGATTAGAGTGGAAGGGTTCCAAAGTCGATACACCTAGTTAGGTTATTTCTTTCCTGAAGGCTCGGCATATGGTCTAGAAGGGGCGCTCTATTTGATCGCCCACATTTAATATATACTATTTATTAAATTTTTAACTTATACCCATATTTTAAGCAATTTCAACCCCTTCCTCCTCTTCATCCTCCTCATTCGTTTTCTTGTTCTTCTTCCTCTTCTTCTTCTTCTTATTTCTTCTGCTGTTATTGGTGCTACTATGAAACTTCAGTTCATGGGATGATTGCCATAAATATATTTATCGGATTATTTAAAAATAAATTACGTAAGTTAGTAGACAATAATTTGTGATTATTTCATGTATGTAAGTTAGTAGACAATGATAATTTTGTTATTTATACGTTTATTATTACCAAAATTTATAATTTAGATACTATTGACAATCTGATTATTTATCTAGTATGTTATAAAGCTTTTTCACAAACTTTAGCTTATATAGTGCTATAGTTTTTATAAATGAATTAAATAACTTCAGCATCTTCTGCTGAAGTTTTTGAAAATGCCTTATGACAAAACTAATGAATCCAGGACAAAAAAACTTTATCTGAAGTTTTTACAAATGAACTAAATAACTTCAGAATCTTTTGCTTAAGTTTTTGAAAAAGCTTATCCAGGACAAACAAACTTCATTTTAGTGTTGAAATTTTTATAAATGAATTAAATAACATCAGCATCTCCCGCTGAAATTTTAGAAAAGCCTTAATGACAAAACTAAAGAATCCACGACAAAAAAACTTCAACTTGTTTAGTGCAATTACAAACAAAAACTTCAGTAAATAGAAAATAAAACTTCAACTATTATGCTTAAGTTCAGCAATTTCAAACAAAAACTTCATCAAATAGATAACAAAATTTCAACTACTATGCTTAAGTTCAGCAATTACAAACAAAAATTTCAACACATTTGCTACTTCAAGCCCGTCTACTAAAATGCTGATGTTTTGCGTGATTGACTTTCTACTTCAATCCTGTATGCCGAAGTTACACGAAAAAATAAGTACGCTTGCAATTTCTTTTGCAGACCAAAAAATTATTATAAAGGCAAATCCTCGGATATACGTTGCAGTGAAGATATGTTAAAAGTATTTGAAAGAATGGTTTGAAAAGACTTTGGTTTCATTCGGCTCCTTTATGGAGATGAGTCAATTTATAGATCTAAGATGTGAACAAAATTCGAAAAAAAAAAAAGAATTCTACCCATAGCATCTATGTCAGCTTTTGGTCTGAATACAGATAAAACGAATAGCTTTGTAGATGATCCTTCTAGAAGAAGGGGATTCTAACAACCTTGAGTTGGGACAAAAGTGCAGGAGCGGGGACAAGTTATTGAACAGGGTGGTCCGTAACATATAAGTCATGACACGAGTTATTATTCTGCCAAAACACCCTTTTGAAACAGTTAAGTTTACATCAGGATTATTATCATATCAACAAAACTGCACAGACCAAAAATAAAAGAATTGAAAGAGAAGAAAACCCTAGTCAAATTTAATAATTACGAGAAGAGAAACAAATATTTTTTTCAACTACTGCACAATAATCACTAATAGTCAATCACAAATAAAATAAAGTCACTTTTGTGTCTCATACAAACCTCGCTACTGGATTGAGGAAGAGGCAAAAAAGTTGAGCTATACCTCCTTCCTTCTCTGTGGTTGACTACTTTTTCTATTTTTTTCCATACTTCGGGAGAAAGAGATTGTCAGGTTCAACTTCTACTGATGACGCATATCATCGCTATTCTTAACCGAGACTCGGGTTAAGCGCTTCTCAGGATATTAGTTGTATGAGGCTCTTTTGTCTCACAAAATTGTGGACCACAATCTTACACTTTTAGAACCACATAATTCTGGGTTCACAAAACTATGAGACAAAATTACCTCATACAATTAGTATAAGTGGTATGAGACACAATAATCCCTTATCGTGCTATTTTGGACAACTAATGCAAAACCATCTCTAACTCATTCACAAAAAAAGTAAAGACATTTACACTTCTCGTGCTATTCTCGGCAACTCATCATAGAACACCGAGTATAGTGCAAATAGCTAACTATCGGTATTCTGCTGTTAGCAACTTCATTTAGGAAGGTAGAAACTGAAGAATTATTGTAAAGAAAACTAGGAAGATTTTTCCTAGTTGGGTAAATTCCAGAGAAAATGGTTCTTTCAGACGATACCAAACAAGGCAACACCAAACTATGTTTAAATTATAACATAATGAAAGAGCACATTAGCAAACAATCGTGCAGCTTTCAACTGCACCTAGTGCCCACCACATAAGCGCATGCAAAGCTAGGAAACATGAAACCCTTTAAGCTTCAACTTGATTAGGATATAAGTAGCTCTGGACATGTCAAGTTGGGCAAATTGTTCCGATCCTTAAGATAAATCAAAATTTTCAAACACAGTACAAATTACAGCTCTTTAATAGCAAAATCAAGATTCAACTTCACTTCCTTAAAATTTCAATAAACAGCTAAATGACTCTAACTCTCTGTCTGCTCCCTAAGCCTTCGAATAGTGCTCCTTACGGTAACAGCGCTAGCAGTGCTGGAAGAAAGGAGAAAAAAATTAGTACTTCAAGCACAGAACAAGAAAGAGAGCAGCAATAGTCCAGATGATAATTACTTCAGTGTATAAGCACCGCCAGCTTTCACTTTGCCGCAGTCTTTGCAACCCCAAATTCCAACAGCTTTCCTCTTGACGGCATACTGAACATAGTGACATTATTATTGATGTAATTATGAATTCGTGCTCTAAAGCAAATAATCATATAAAACCACATGGGAATTGTACCTTTCCGCAGAACTCACAGAAGTATTTGCTGTGCTGACTGACCTCCATCTTCTTGATCTGCTTCCTCAAACTGGCGCCATAACGGGTACCTACAAGGGAAAGAGGAGGTTATTCAAAGATATCATTAGACAAACAAATATGCACCTCCCCTTAACTTGTTCGGGGTGGGGTGGGGGGGGACCTTCTTAGAGGATACCTCTATCAGGCCATAGCAAATAACGAACAAACTCATGACCAGCAATGAAGTAACGGACACTATGTTTCACTTACATTAATATAACTGTGGTAGTTATACTAAACGTTTTAGCAAAACATTATCACAAATTTTTTTTACGAGAAAAACATTAAAATTAACGTTAAGCTGCAAATCCAAATGTCATTCATTTTCTCCTCTCAAGGCATGAAATCTTCTACAATACACTATTTCGCCATTAAGCTACAGAAGCAACACAAATCATAGAAGCATTTTAGACACGTACCATACTTCCCGACGATACCAGCCTTCTTGGTTCTCTTGGTCTGTGTAGAAATAAAAGTACAGTTTAACAACCATGTCAAGCTAAAATGATAAAACAAAAGGTTACGAAAAAGTTTGAGAAATACCCATGTATGTGGATGTGTATATATTTAGTCAAAAATATTTTAAATACATATAATAGTAGGTTTTAGATTCTAGAAAGTAAAGGCAGAGAATGTTGGCCATGTCAACAAAATCACAAGAGTCCTTACCTATAAGAAAAATCATGTCTCCTCACCCATTACATGTTATAGGCCTAGCTGTGCATGTAATAACCAGCTAATGGAGTGATACCGTGGAAGAACATTTAGCACCCATTTTAATATGGTTGAACATCAAATGCAAAAGAAAGGCCCATATCATAAGCTTAAAACCTCCAACTTAGCTACCTTAGCACTTCGGTGTAACTGGTACAGACACAGAGAGACACAGAGACACCAACAAAATTACTTAACCAAACATTTCACCTAACTGAGGATTAATTCCATACTTCACCCAGGAACTGCATTGCAATTAAACAAATCCCACAAATTGCATTCAACAATTACATCGTATATTTATTCAAATTGCAAATAACTGAATATCTAAAAAAGTAATGCTCGTCTGATTTAACAGTAAAGAGTACCATTTTGGCGAGCTACAAAAGCACCCTGAGACCTGATGGAAGAGAAAAGAAGCCGCTGCTGCTGCAATAAAACCCTAGACTGCGAAGAATCAGCTATGCTTTGGTGACTTTATATCAGTGGCCCGATTCCGAGTCTCTTTCAATTAATTCTAACCTGGATTTTGCCCTACAGCCCAGTAGGGACTTTTCTCTCGGATACAGGCCCATTTAGCTATTGATCTTCTTGGACAAGTTTCGTGAAAGAACATTTTTATGGCCTTTTTGGACAAGTTTCGTGTTTATGGGAAACTTACACAAATATCTCTAATAAGTTTTAATTTACCAATCTCTTGTCATTAGTCATAAATTTATCAAAACTAGCCAAACACATATAAAAATTAAAAAATTAAATAAATAAAGTTCTTTCTCTCAAAAAATCACATGCAAAACTCACCTTTCATATTTTTAAACGTGATTAGCAATGTTAGATGCGAGACCGAAAGGAAATTTCATGGATGAGATAGCAAATAAGGTGATGGAATACAAAAAATATATATAATATGTCAAAAATCTAATCAAAAAAGGAACTTTTGGGTATAGTTGAAATTTATTGAAAACATATAGATAAGTCAATATACAAAATTTGAGGAAGATTGGAGGTGATCTGGGCTGGTTTTGTATCAAAATTCGTAATTAAATCGAGTTCAAAAATTATTCTACGACACATGTATCACACTGGATATACATGTGATATACAATTGATACAAATATGATACATATGTAATACATAAATGATATACAATGCGATACACATATCATTTTTTTCATGTTCAATTTTTACTTAAAATTATTAATTCAAACCACCTCAAAACTTCATTAAATCATCAAAACTTGAGATTCAAACTCCTTAAGATGTACGCAGTCTATTATTATAATACTCACTCAAAAACGCAAAACTTTATTATTTTTTGCCACAAATAGCTAATTGGCTAATATTAGTAATCTTTGGCTAATATTAATAATATTTTTAAATTGATCAATTTTTATAGTGATTTACTTATAAATGGACATAGCTGGTAGTTTTTTCAATAAAAAAAATTGTATAGATTGATAAGTTATGTGTATTTTGTTTTGATGATTCGACAAACTTCATGAGAGAACAAGATAAGGAATCCGATACAGTTAGTTCCCTTGCATTCAGAGTAACTAGTCAAGTGTCTAGTTCAATTCTCAATGAAATCAAATAAGGAAACAACATAAGGAACATATGAGGTAACAAATAGGGACAAGTTCCCTTGATCGTTGTACAATAACTCTGCAGCCGTAAAGTTGTTGCACTGTATCGTCGAGCAGCAGTACAACAACACAGGTGTAGCTTGCTAAGGCCAAACTAAATGGCACTTTATTACATCACCCTTGATGACATCACACACACATATTATTAACATGAGACAAGTGATTTCTCTCCCAACACTTGAACATCAAAAGAAAATATTCTCTCAAGTGCCAGCCACCACATCTCCCGAAAACAAAGCTACTGCAACCTCAAGGACTAGATCCAAAGATTGAAGATATCTTCAGTCCTTATGTTTTTTGAGTATTTGTTATTTTGTTCTTCACTTGTAATTCCTACTTAGCTTAGTTAGATACATTGAATAGGAAATCTTTGTAAATCATAAACCATTGTGTTTGTGTCTTGATTAGAGTTAGTTGAGGTGGAAGTCTTTGTAATAGAGGTATTGCAAAATGACTTGTAATAGCTGTGTTACAATTTAGTGAGAAATGCCAAAGTCTTTGTAATAGAGTTATTATAAAGTGGCTTGCAACAGAGTATTACAAGTTAGTGAAGGATTAAGAGGTTAATTCCTAGGTTATATAGGTTGTAATCTGAAGTTTGCTCGGATAGTGGAGTTGAAATCCTACTAGGGTAGGCCCTGGTTTTTAATCCTCTGAGCAAGGAGTTTTCTATGTAAATATCGCATATATTTTATTTACTATCAATTTACTGTGCGAATAGATAGAGAACCTAGTTCCCTATACTGTTTAGTTTTATAGTCTATTGCTTACTATGATAACTGATAGAGAACCTGGTTCTCTATATAATTTGGTGGACCTTTAAATTCTATCAATTGGTATCAGAGTGGGTTCTTTCTAAAAGGTTAACGCATAGAAAGGATCTTCATGGCTGCTCCACCAAACTTTGATGAAGGACAATCAACATACAGATCACCAAGATTCAACTGGCAACATGTCATGCTCCAAGTTCTCCCTCCGTGAACTGTCATGATGACACCTAGTCCATACAACTAGATAAGCCTAAAAATTTGCTAAAAAGAGAAAACAGAAAATAAAACTAGCAAAATACAAGTGATATAATAGAGAAGTTAAAATTGTCGCTTGGCATATAAAACCTCACTCTCTTAACTGAACACAAGACACTCCCAAAATCCGGAATCCCATGAAATCATAAGCTATGGAAACTACAAAATGTTATTCCAGAATGTCTAATCAAAAGTAAATACATGAAGTTTATATCTAAAGGGAAAAATATAGAGGGACTCCTAGATCTGCGGATGCGGCTGATATACCTCGAAGTCTCTGACATAGACTGTCTTACTGGTAAAATGGCTGAGCAGCAGAACCTGGATCTGCAAATGAAAAACATATGCAGGAAATGGGATGAGTACACCACAGCGGTAGCTAGTAAGTGCAAAGCCTAACTTCGGTCGAGTAGTGACGAGGAAGGTCAGGGCCCTACTAGTTATAAATATACAACAAGGTAAGCATTATGAAATGAAGCAGTATGGTTAAAGTTCTAATAGTCGATAAAGAATAAAAACCTAGAAAGAATATAACTTAGTGCATAGAGATAGCAATATGGGGATCTACTGGGATATCATCCCGTAGTCTCAAACGTAAATGTGTAAGGGGATCTACCGGAATACCGATCTGTAGTCCCAAAGTAAATATCCAGTATAGGAAAATCTATCGAGCGTTGTCCCGTAGTCGCAGATGTAAATGTGCAGGGGGATCTAACAAAATACCGATCTGTAGTCCCAAAGTAAATATCCAGTACAGGAGAATCTACCGGGTGATGTCCCTTAGTACCAAATATAAACATGCATGGAGGGCTACTGGAATACCGATCTATAGTCCCAAAAGTAAACATACAATAGTCTCAATAAAGAATCTACAGTTCTATTCAAGTTCATACCAAGAAAATTAGAGATTTTTATTCTAAACATGCTGCACAGAATTCAAATAGACAGTTTAAGCAGATAGTACAGTAAATCACTTAAGCATGTTTTCCTAAGTTAAACAACATGCTTTAAGGGCAAGTAGTATACAACAAAAAGAACACGCGAATATTTACTTAATGAAAATGGTGTTTTTCAATAGTCCCCCCCCCCCCCCACAAGGTTAGGCAATCCACTTACCTCGAACTAGCTCAATCAACTCAAAATCACGTTCTTGCCACAGTACCCAACTCCAAATGGCCCAAATTTATTCAAATTAATCGCGTAATGTAAATATAACTTCAAATAACTAACTTAACCAAATAATTCGAAGCTAACACACGAAATTAAGAAAATTTCCCAAAAAAAAAGTCCCATAGTCCCATGTCTTGAATTTGGATAAAATTTACAAATTCGAAAACCACCAATCACTCACGAACACACTCGAACAAAAATTACCAAAATCCGACGTCAAAATCTCACTAAAAACTCGGATTATCAATTGGGGAACCTTTATCCCATTTTCAAACTTTTACCCCCAATTTCCTTAATTAGAAGAGGAAAACAACAATATAGTATAGTTCTAGGATCAAAATCAAGATAGAAACCGTTACCCAATGTTTCTCCTTCAAAAACCTTGAAGAATTCGCCCTCAACCGAGCTCCAAATTATTTTTCCAAGTTATGAGTTCAAACCATCATTTTTTTACCTTTTTCTGCCCGGCGATTTTTGCACCTGCGAGGGCCCAACCGCACCTGCGCTCCCTCTTCTGTGGCCTTATATCCTCACCTGCGACGTTCCATTAAACGACCATAAGTTGGACGTGCGACCCTATTCTCGCAGATGCGGTCCACTTTTGCGGTTCTTGGGCCGCATTTGCGACCAACTCCACTTGGGTCTCAGACCGCACCTGCGGTCTTGCACACGCGGGTGCTGTTATGTTAGGTTTAACAACTCAAATTTTTTCTTAAGTCCAAATTTCAATCCGTTAAGCATTCAAAACTCACCCGAGGCCCCCAAGACCTCACCAAACATACTAACAAGTCCTAAAACATCATACGAACTTATTCTAATCCTCAAATCACATCAAACAATGCTAAAACCACGAAGCACCTTCTAATCCAGACTTAAAGAACTTGAAATTTCAAGAATCCTACTACCGATGGCGAAACCAACCAAACCAAGTCCGATTGACCCCAAAATTTGCACACAAGTAACATTCAACCCTACGGGGCTATTCCAACTCTTGATATCAGATTCCGACCTCGATATCAAAATTTTACTATCAAACCGAAAACTTCAAAAAAAATCAACTTTCGGCATTTCAAGCCTAAATAAGCTATAGAGCTCCAAAACACAATCTGAACCCGCCTCTAAGCCTGAAATCACACAACGGAGCTAATGGAATTGAAAAAATTCCATTCCGAGGCCATATTCACACTGCTCTGGCTATGGTCCAAATTATAAAGCTTAAGATCTCATTGAGATACTAAGTGTCCTCAAGCACTCCAAAACTCAATATGAATTCCCTCGACAACTACAATAGCAGAAACAAGCATGGGTAAAGCAGTTAACAAGGGATCGAGGCATTAATTCTTAAAATGACCGGTTAAGTTGTTATATCCCCCCTCTTAAGACATTCATTCGTCCTCGTACGAGCATAGAGACATACCTGAAGTAGTGAAAGATGAGTGTAACAGTTGTGCATATCCTGCTCAGTCTCTGAAGTCGCCTCCTCGACTAGCTGACCCCGACAATGAACCTTCATTGATACAATATTCTTTGACCTCAGCTTTCGAACATGCCTGTCCAATATCGCAATTGGTTCATCAATATAAGATAGATCCTTGTTCAACTGGATTGAACTAAAATCCAACACGTGTGATAGATCATCGTGATATTTCTAGAGCATCGAAACATGAAATACCGGTTGAACTCCTATCAAGCTGGGAGGTAAGTCAAGCGCATAAGCTACCTCCCCAACACGTCGCAATATCTCAAAAGGACCAATAAACCTTGGACTCAATTTTCCCTTCTTCCCAATTCTCATAACGCTCTTCATAGGCAAAACCTGAAGCAAGACCTACTCTCCTACCATATAGGAAACATCACGAACCTTCCGGTCCGCATAGCCATTCTGTCTGGACTAGGTTGTGCGAAGTCTATCCTGAGTCACCTTAACCTTCTCCAAGGAGTCCTCAACTAAGCATATGCCTAATAATCTAGCCTCACCCGGCTCAAACCAGCCCACCGAGGATCTATACCGCCTACCACACAAAGCTTCATATGGTTCCATTTGAATGTTGGACTGATAACTCTTGTTGTAGGCAAACTCCACCAGTGGCAAGAACTAATCCTAAGAACCTCCAAACGCCATCACACATGCACATAGAATATCCTCAAGAATCTGAATAGTTTGCTCGGACTTTTCGTCTATATGGGGGTGAAATGTTATGCTCAACTCCACCCCAGTACCCAACTCATGTTGTACGACCCTCCCAAATCGTGATGTGAACTGAGTACCTCTGTCTGATATGGTGGAAACTGGAATACCATGTAGACGAACAATATCCCGGATATAAATCTCCGCTAACCGCTCTGAAGAATAGGTAGTACTCATGAATAAAGTGCGCATAATTAGTCAGCTGATCCAAAATCACCCAAATGGCATCAAACTTCTTCAAAGTCCATGAGAGTCCAACTACTAAGTCCATGGTGATCAGCTCCCGCTTCCACTCTGGAATCTCTATCTATTGATGCAAACCACCTGGTCTCTAGTGCTCATACTTCACCTATTGACAATTGAGGCACAAAGCTACAAACCTAACTATATCTTTCTTCATCCGCCTCCACCAATAGTGATTCCTCAAGTCTTGGTACATCTTCGCAGCACCCGTGTGGATGGAATACCGCGAACTATGGGCCTCCTCTAGAATCGACTCCCGAAGCCCATCAATATTGGGTACATTTATCTGACTCTGCGTCCTCAATACCTCATCATCACCAATAGTCACATCTCTAGCATTGCCATGTAGAACCTTGTCCTTGAAGATAAGCAAATAACGGCCATTATACTGACGCTCTGTAATACGATCAAATTAGGAAGACCGAGAAATCATACAAGCTAGACTTCAGTTGGACTTTGAATGATCCAATCTCAAAAACTGGCTGGCTAAGTCATGAACATCCACGCTAGGGGCCTCTCCGCTGCTAATAGGTAAGACAAACTCCCCAAACTCTTCGCACGATAACTCGAAGCATCGACTACCATATTGGCCTTGCACGGGTGATACAAGATAGTAATATCATAGTCCTTCAGCAGCTCTAACCACCTCATCTGGCGCAAATTAAGATCCTTCTGCTTGAACAAATACTGTAAACTCCGGTGATCAGTATAGATCTCACAAGGAACACCATACAAACAATTACACCAGATCTTCAAGGCGTGAATAATAGCAGCTAACTCGATATCATGGACAAACTAGTTCTTCTCGTGCACGTTCAACTGTGTGGATACATAGGCAATCACTCTACTATGCTGCATCAATACCGCTCCAAGGCCAATCCTCGAGGCATCACAATAGATAGTATAAGACCCCGAACCCGTAGACAATATCAAAACTGGGGCTATATTCAAAGTTGTCTTGAGCTTCCAGAAGCTATCCTCACACTCCTCCGTCCACTGGAACGGAGCACCCTTCTAGATCATCCTGGTCATAAGTGCTGCAATAGATAAAACCCCTACACAAATTGATGATAATAACCCGCCAAGCTAAGAAAATTGCGGATCTCTATAGCTGAGGATGGTCTGGGCCAACACTGCATTGCTTCCATTTTATTTGGATCCATCTTTATCCCCTCACTCGACACTATGTGACCCAAGAATGCCATAAAATCCAACAAAAACTCACATTTCGAGAACTTTGCATATAACTTCTTTTCTCTCAAAGTCTGAAGCACTATCCTTATGTGCTGATGATCTTCCCGACTCCGTGAGTATACAAGAATATCATCAATAAAGACAATGTCGAACGAGTCAAGATATGGCCGGAACACATTGTACATCAAATGCATGAAGGCTACTTCGGCATTGGTCAGCCAAATGACATAACAAGGAACCTGTAATGACCATACCGAGTCTTGAAAGCAATATTTAGGATATCTGGCTCCCGAATCTTCAACTGATGGTAACCTGAATGCAAGTCAATCTTAGAGAACGCTCGTGCACCCTGTAACTGGTCAAACAAATCATCAATACGAGGAAAAGGATATCGGTTCTTCACTATAATTGTGTTCAGTTGGCGATAATCATTGCACATACGCATAGAACCGTCCTTCTTCTTCACAAACAAGAGAAGAGAGCCTCAAGGTGATTCACTGGGCCAAAAAACCCTTATCAAGCAATTCCTGCAACTACTCCTTCAGCAGCTTTAACTTAGGAGGATTCATACTATAAGGAGGAATAGAAATAGATTGAGTTCCCAGCAACAAATCAATGCCAAAATCAATATCTCTATCGGGTGGCATACCCAGAAGATCAACTGGAAACACATCAAAGAAGTCCTGTACTACAAGGACTGAATAAACTATAGGGGTATCAACACTAGCTCCCTCACATAGGCCAGATACGTGTCATACCCTTTCTTATCCATTCGTTGAGCCTTAATGAAAGAAAAAACTCTATTAGGAGTGTGATCTAGAGTACCCCTCCACTCTACTCATGGTACACCTTGCATAGCCAGCGTCACGATTTCGGAGTGACAATCAAGAATTGCATAATGGGGTGACAACCAGTCCATGCCCAAGATAACATCAAAATCTACCATGCTGAGCAATAATAAATCGGCTCTGGTCTCAAAACCATTATGAGGAACCAAAATGACCGATAAACGCGGTCTACAATAAGAGAATCTCCCACAAGAGTAGAAACATAAACAGGGGAACTCAAAGAATCCCAAGATATGCCCAAATCAGGTCTATTGAAAGCACCCCGTGCAAGAGGCGCACTAGATACTATAGGTGCATAATAAAGCTCCTGAGGTCTAGGAGGAGCTGGAATAACACTGGCTGCTGGAAGAGTTGAGTAAACGGGGCGACTCACATAACCCCTACCATTAAGAACTGCGGCTGGGGCACGGACACCAGAATAATATTTTGACTCCCGCGACCTCTTGGCCTCACTCTCCTCTCTATCCCGAGCATGCATAACCTCTACCCTCCTAGCAATGCTCACTACTTGTTGATAAAAAATTTCTATCTCTAACTCCCGATCCATGCTAGACCTAATGTTGGGAATGAACCCCTCGATAAACTGAGAACTCTCTCACGAACTGTAGAAACCAAGGTTGGTGCATGCTTAGCCAAGTTAGTGAAACGGATAGCATACTCTGAAACATCCATAGTGCCCCACTGCAAATGCTCAACTCTACGCGTCATACATCCCTAAGGGTCTGAGGGACAAACTCTCCCAAGAACATATCTGAAAAGTGAGTCCAACTTAGGGAAGTTTCCTTAGCTAGACTATCCAACTTAAAAGTACGCAACCACTGATAGACTACTCCTCGAAGCTAGAAGGCAGTGAAAGACCCCATTCAATCCTAATATGCCCATAGTGTGGAGGATACGATAGCACTCCTACAGAAATCCCAGGGCATCATCTGATGCGAGACCACTGGATATAGGAGGCTTGTATTTCTTAAACCTCTCAAGCATTTACTGATCATCCTCTGAAGCTGCTGCCCTATCCTTAGGTTGATATGAGGCTACCAGTTGTACTGGTATAACCTTTGGGATCTTATTAACCTAGACCCTCTGCTCAAGAGTGCGGGCGACGGGAGTCTATGCTCCTCCCCTGGCTAAGGATGTGGCTGCAGCAAGGGGAATCAACCCTGCCTAAGCTAGAGTGGTGTAATGCTCAGGACTGTGCAAAGGTCTCCTAAAGAGCTGGAATAGTAGTGGTAGTAGGCATATTATATGCCTCGAAGGTGCTGGTGTCTCATATGTGGTAGCTTGCGCAGGTGTTCTGGATGTACCACGTATGCATCCTCGGCCTCTACACAGGCCCCAACCTCTGCCGGCTCTAGCAGGGGGCGTGAGTGCTTGGTCATCTTCGGTAGCACGTGTTCTCACCATCTGTGAGAGAATAAGAGACAGAAGTTTAGAATTGTTATATAAAAAATCTCGTACGATAAGGAAATCATTGAAGTAGAATTTTCCTAGCAGTTACATAGCCTCTTGTAGATAAGTACAGACGTCTCCGTACTGATCCGCGAGTCTCTAATAAATCAACTTGTGATTCATGACTCCTATGAACCTAGAGATATGATACCAACTTTCCATGACCCAAGTTTTCCCTCTGTGAACTATCATGATGACACCTAGTCCCTACGTCTAGGTAAGCCTAACAATTTGCGAAAAAGGAAAACAGAATACGAAACCAGCAAAATATAAGTAATATAATAGAAAAGTTAAAATAGCAGCTTAGCATATACAATCTCACTCTCTCAACTAAACACAAGGCACTCCCAAACCCGAAATCTCATAAAATCCCAAATTATGGAAACTAAAAGGTGTTTTAACTCTAAAATGTCTAATTAAAAGTAAATACATGAAGTCTAAAGCTAAAGGAAAGAATAGAGAAGGACTCCTGGATTTGCAAACACGACAGATATACCTCGAAGTCTCTGATATAAGCTGCCTCACTGGTAAAACGGGTGAGTAGCAGAACTTGGATCTGCACACGAAAAACATATGTAGAAAAGGGCCATATATTCTCACATACGACTTTTCATTAAACTTCAATTAGTCGCACATGTGACCCTATAATCGCAGATGCAGTCCGCTTTTGCGGTTCTTGGGCCGCATCTACGACCAACTCCACTTGGGCCTCAGACCACACCTGTAGTCCTTATATTGCTTTTGCGGTTCCGCACCTACGGTCCTACACACATAGGTGCGTTTATCGCAGGTTCAACAATTTAGATTTTTGCTTAAGTTCAAATTCCAATCCCTTAAGCATCCAAAACTCACCCGAGGCTCCCCGGGACCTTACCCAAACATGCCAACCAGTCCTAGAACATCATATGAACTCATGTCAATCCTCAAATCACATTAAACAATGCTAAAACCACGAATTACCCTCCAATCCAAACCTAAAGAACTTGAAATTACAAGAATACTACAACCGATGCTGAACCAACAAAACCAAGTCTGATTGACCCCAAAATTTGCACACAAGTCACATTCAACCCTACAAAGCAATTCCAACTCTCGAAATCAGATTTCGACCCCGATATCAAAATTTCACTATCGAATCGGAAACTTCAAAAAAATCAACTTTCGGCATTTTAAGCCTAAATAAGCTACAAACCTCCAAAACACAATTCGAAAATGCCCATAAGACTAAAATCACCCAATAGAGCTAATGAAATTGGCGAAATTCCATTTTAAGGCCGTCTTCATACTGCTCCAGCTACGGTCTAAATTCTAAAGCTTAAGCTATCATTGGGGGAATAAGTGTTCAAAAGCACTCCGAAACACAAAATGAATCCTCTCGATGACTCACAATATCATAAAAAAATAGGGGTAAAGTAGTTAATAGGGGATTAGGGCGTCAATTATTAAAACAACAAAACAAGAATGCATGACTTCATAATAGCCGAGGACTCCGAGCTTTAGGATATGATTTGTAATGGTCCCTTTGTCCCTATGAAGGCTATTGGTGAGGGAACGAGGAATGTTCGAAAAATAAGAAAAAATACAATGGTGCCGATTGAAAAGTTATTGAGAAGAACTTCAAGGCGAAGAATATTCTTGTGTGTGGTATTGGACTAGACGAGTATAATCATATCTCGGCATGTGAATCTGCCAAGGAAATCTGGGAAGCTCTTCAAACAACTCACGAGTGAACTACTCAGGTAAAGTAATCCAAAATAGATATGTTTACAACTGAGTATGAACTCTTTAAAATGGAAGAGCATGAGTCTATTCAGGAGATACATACACATTTTACCTCCATAATTAATGAGCTTCATTCACTTTGTGAAATTATTCCAGCCAACAAGCTGGTCCGGAAGATACTCAGTGTTCTACTAGGTTCCTAGGAGCGCAAGTTTAATGCTATCACTAAAGCCAAAGACCTGCAAAACTTGACTGTTGAACGAGCTTATTGGAAACCTCAAAACATATAAGATGAATAGAAAGAAGGATCTTGAAAGAAGAGAGCCCAATGAGGAGAGGAACCTGGTTCTCAAAGCTTCCCACAGTGAATCAAGTTGATGAATCTGAAATGACACATCTCACTCAAAGATTATTCATTAAATTGGTGGGATCCCAAATAAATGAAGTTCTAGCAGGAATTTGAAAGGAAATGATTTCTGTCCTAAATGTGGAAAGCCTGGACACTTCATTACTGCCCTCTTCATAAGTAGGATCATTACAAATCCAACACTGATAAGGCAGTTATAGGAACCAGGTCCCTGACAGGAAATTCAAGATGATGCTGACAACATGGTAAAGCAAGCTTTGGCTGACTGGGGAGATTCCTCCAATGAATATGAAGCTGAGGATAACCAAGGAGATACATCTATGATGGTTGTTGGCAATGAATCTTCAGAATATAAATCAATCTTTGCACTCATGGCTATTTGATTATGACGAGGACAGAGAGGAAGATGAGGTAAGTTTCCTTAGAAAATGTGTTAATTGATGCCTATCATAGACTCATTAATGAGAAAAATGCTTTGATAGAAGAAATTGGTGACATGGAAAAAGAGAAGGATGATATGGTAATTTCTATTGTAGACTTGAAGGAACAAGTGGAAGAAGTAACTAGAGAAAGCAACTTGTTGAAAAACCAAGTAAAAACTGGATGGACAATACTAATCGTAAAGAAGTGACTAGTAAGGCTCAACTTGAGCCTGAGAGTGAGCTTAAGAAAGTGAAAACAAGTCTTGTTGCCGATCTTGAAAAAAATAGACAACTTTAGGAGGATTTGAAAAGGGTTAGAAAAGATCTTGATAATTCACTTAAATGTACATTGTCCTCTGATGTAATAACGTCTATGTACAAGAGCAATGGTGGAAACAAGAAAGGAATCAGGTTCTAAAAGGCTAAAACCTTCTATTTTTCCCATAACATGTATGTAACTGTGGCTTATGTACTCATTGAGGTCAAACGGGTCAATATAAGGACTCTTGTAAAACTAAGATTCAGTCTTTGCAGAAACACAAAGTTTTTGTTAAAAAGAGGCTACTGATGAGGAACCTGGTTCCCTAAAAATAAAATATGTGATGCGTGCATGGTACAAAAGAAGTTTGATCTGCCTGTTCTATCATTATAAGGGGCCCAAGCTGGCTTGGGTTCCTAACTAATCATTGCTTTAGTGAGCAGGCTGGAGTGAGAGGTAGCAGTAAAAAAATGGCACATGGATAGTGCCTTCTCTATGCATAAAATTAGAAGAATGAATGATTTCCTCACTCTAGGCCTTACAATGTGAGAGTGTGTCCTTTGGGAATGACAAGAAGGTTATATTCTTGGTGTTGGCAAAATGAAAAAAACACTCTCACATGCAACTGAAAATGTGTACTATGTGAGTGGCTTGAAAATAGCTTGTTGAGTGTGTCTCAAATCTATGATAAGGAATATGAAGTGAAGTTCTTGGCCAAATCTTGCACTTTCACCAATCTTAAAACTGGTGAAATGGTATTGATAGCAAAGAGATTCAAGCATATTTATGTTGTCGACCTTGATTCACTGAATGGTGGCGATATAATATGATTAAGTGTCATTGATGATGAAGAGTTATGGTACAAATGACTAGGGCATGCGAGTTTTTATTTGATGAACAAGTTGGTTATGGAGGACCTGGTTCGTGGGCGAAGCATTCAACACTGCATGTACTTGATTAACAAATGCATGATTATGTCCCTTCTTGAGAACTCTCTTTATTAACTGAATGGGAGAAAACCAACGCTGACTTACCCAGGAGCTTTTGGATGCAAAATGTTTTGTTCTCAACAAAAGTGGCAAATGGTCACATAACAAAAAAAGATGAAGATGGAGAATTTTTAAATGCTCCTGGTGAAGCTATAAATATTGCAAATGGAAATACATATTTTATGAGTCAAGTCGAGAAAAGTGATTAAGGAGATGAAACAGAATCTCCAAAAGGAACAGAGGAACTTGGTCCCTTTATCACCTCGATTGAAGCTGAACATAGGGTTGTTGATGGTGCATTAGGTACTCCTGATGCAGGACAAAGAGTGGATGTCATAATTCTGTTGTGTCAATGACAACTCACGTATGGAGGAACATGTTCCTTTAAATTCTGAAGTTCAAGTATCCAACTAGAAGCAAAAGAGTTCACATCCCTTCAATATGTAATCACACCCTTAGACTCTGGTATTCAACCTAGTATGAAGGCAGGAACATGTTTTCCCTCTCAGCATTCTTGTCTTAAATCGAGCCTAATAACATCAAAAAAGCATTGAAAAATGCTAACTGGATGGCTGCTATGAAAGAAGAACTCTATTAGTTGAGAGGAGACAAGTGTGGCACCTGGTCCCTAGGCCTTCAGATAGAACAATGATTAGAACCTAGCCCAAAAGACTCTCACTTGAATGATGCCAAGGGAATTTTGAGGTATCCTAAGTGAATGCATGATTTGGTCCTCGTCTATTTTTCAGGAGATACTTTTGACATGGTTGGATATGTTGATGCTGATTATGTTGAATATTTGGTGGATAGAAAGAGCACATCTGGAACGGCACGTTTTGGGATCATATTTGATCTCATGGGGTACAAAGAAACAAATTGTGTGGCTCATTCTACTACTGAAGCTGAATATGTGGTTTCTGCTTCTTGCTGTGCTCAACTACTACAGATCAAGTAACATCTTGAAGACTTTGGTGTACTTACAGCTTTAACTTGGTAGAACACACGAGGACAAAGCATATTGATGTGCGACATGACTTTTTGAGGGATAATGCCAAAAAATTTCTTATTTGTATGAAGTTCTAGAAGATGGAGGACCAGGTAGCTGACATATTCACCAAGGCGCTGAGCAGTGAATACTTTGAAAGAAATCGTCTAGAGCTGGGGTTGATCAAGCTTAACTAAAGACATGGTCCCTCGATGATTGACTATGTAAGAAGACAAGGTACAATGCTAAAAAGTACTTTTTGGAGACATCTAACTCAGATCTATACTGCTACTAGTATAAGTACATGGCAGTTTCAAGACAAAACAAGTTTGAGTGACATTGCCCTTCTAGGAGTTTTTGCTCAATTTTCAAAAACCATCAAGGAACCTGATTCTTGTGACTCAAGTTAGTAGTCTCTTTAATACGTAGATGCCCTTTTAAACTGTTGCAAGCACGTGATTTTTTCCCTATATGAATAACTCCTACAGAATCCCAAGAAAATAAATTCTCTTAATTATTTGCCATTCTTAGGAATTTTTGTACAATTATTTTAATTTTTTGCATTTTTATACATATTTAAGTTTTATTAAAATCATGAAAAATATCAAAATATCATGCATTGCATTTAGGATTTGTTTTTATATTTTTAGAATTAACTAGTAATTATTTGCTTTAGAAAAATTGAAAAATCACAAAAAAATAGCTCATCTTTACATTTTTCATATTTAAATTTTTAGCTTATTGATTTTTTCTCTTTTAATTTAGAATTAAGTAGTTTTTATAATTTTTATAATTAGCTAATTAGTTTTGTTTCACACTTTTTGGATAATATAGGATTTTTAATCATTAGAATTTTTAATTTCTTTTTTAAAAAAACAAGAAAAGAAAAAGGAATTAAAAAGAGAGAGCCTGTTTGGGCTGCCCCATATCCAAACCAGTTTAAAAATCACCAGCCCACATCCCTTCTAAACCAGCCCAATTTCCCTCCCCAAACCCGTCTGCCTGACCCAAAATCCACCCTTTTAATAAAACCTAGACCTAAGAGATAGGGGAGAGATCTTTTTACTCAAGCAAGAGATAAGCACAGTTGCTCCCCTGTTTTTCTTCATCTTCTCCTCTTGATTTCAACAAATAGACCCGCCCTTAAAAGCGGCTCCTCTGAAGCTCCAGGCTTCTTCTTATTCATTCTTTTTCATTGTCATTTCTAGAATGCATTAGCAGAAGGCTACATCGCCCATTCAAAGCTTCAGTTTCCAGTTTTTATATTCTCTAGACGATTTCGGATTTGATGGAGCTGAAAGATTTCCTTGATGGTTGAGTTCATTACCTGTTGTTGTAGCCGATTTGTCCATGTCCATTGATTTCAACTCTTACTCGATTTTTCGAGTTGTTTTATTGCTTACTAAGGTATTTACTTCAAATCCCCAACAATGTAATTGACATAATTGTTGATTAAATGTCATCATCTACTGCAATCTGTTCATTTACACGTCTTTTGTAATTTTTATGCTGGTCACATTTCCTATTTAGTGTTCTCTTTAGTAAACTAATCCGGGACTGAGATTATGCTTTGTTTGTTGTTGTACACAAAAATTCTGATGCTATGTTACATGTTTCAATTAAATGTCAAAATCGTTAAGTAATGGTTGATTAAATTGACATGGTTTGCTGACAGAACCCGCCTTCTAAAAGCAGTAATTCATACTTAAGGTGAATTTACTAGGTTAAACTAATTTCAAATGGTTTTTGTTTGGAGGTGTATAATTAACAATAGTTGTTTCCTTGTGAATCGAGAATCTTTCGGGGAAATGAGAGACTACGGTTCAAGGAAATCAATTTTTATTGAAATTTAGTGTTGCTAGAACCTTTGCGAATATCTTGCTGATTGGGAATTCGTGTTTTGACATTTTACTCTAATTACTGAATATGGCACTCTTTGATTTGTGATCCAATCTGAAAAAAGTGAATCCAATTGACCAAAAGTAATTAGCTAATTAGCAAAAATTACTGTTTTGGAAGAGTCAGTGCCGCGTTTTGCATTCTGCGTATATACTGCGTAAATTTGTTAAGGCATGATTTTGCTTCTAATTTCAAAACTATTAGAAAATTGTTACAGCTGCTTTCAATGGCTCTGGAACATTAATTTATTGCTAGCTGAGTTCTGTTATTACATGAAAATGCAGATGAGGCACAATATTTTGTTTTTACCCATAACTATTTATCCTTACAATAATCTCAAAGTAGTCAAGAAAAATAATTCATGAATATCCGTAGTTTGTTTTAGTTGAGTAAAGCCTTTAGATTAATTTTAGGTGCACCACACCAAATAAAAATCACAAATTGCATGGCCCTCTTTAATTATTTTCTTAAAAAAACCTTAAAACTAGGGACGTGTCGTTTAGCGAATCTTCATGGCCTAAAGTTATCAACACCATTAGTTGCTTCTAGGCACGTTTATTAATAATTTTACCTTCTTAAACTTGGGTGTGCATTTCATGTGACCCAAATCTTAATCCTAAGTCTCGGATTGCGGGTGAATTTCATGTGACGCGATCCAAAAACATATTTTGGACGAAGTTCAATTTTCCTTAAAATTAATCAAAAGCGGTAAATATTTTAAAATTGCAATAGGCTAAAACATGTATTAAAATCAGATAATAGGCCAATTATAACAGTTTAAGCGACCGTGCTAGAACCACGGAATCCGAAGGTGCCTAACACCTTCCCTCAGGTTAACAGAATTCCTTATTCAGAATTTCTGGTTCGCAGACTTCACAAGGGAAATCGAATTTTCCTTGATTTGGGATTTTACAATAAATCGGTGACTTGGGACACCAGAAAACATACTATCCCAAGTGTTAACTCTAAAAAATAAATAATCTCATTTCGAATAATATCACTTAAAATGGAAAAACTCCCTTGTATACTATCCTTTGGGGTGGTGTATGAAAAAGGAGGTGTGACAACTGCTGAAGTTTAATGTCATTAATTTATTCTCTTCTCTCTCAAAATTTTTGAAGTCCAAAATGTTAAACTCTTTCCGAAATGCCATGTTGCCCCGAAAACCCATTTCATTCTCTCACACCCAAAAAAACCCAATTCTTTTATTCAAAACTAAATCAACCTTATCTCAAAAAGAATCCCTCTCTCCAAATATTCCAAAAGTGAACCCAACTCTGTCACAGTCCAAAATTTTAACTCCATCTAAATTGAAACCTAAGAAGTCTTTGGTAGACTTTGATAGGACTTTAACTGAAAAAGAATGGGGTGGATCTAATATTCTAGAGAGTGAGGTTGAAAATTTTGTTGGGGTTGTAGAAGCCTTAAAGAATTGAGGAATCAGTGAATGTGATGCAAAATGGGGAACTAAATGACGGACCCGGTCCCTCAAATCCTTCTTAGAATGTTAATTCTAATGATGATCTTTTTCTCTTCGGTTCTATGCTTAAATGAACCTCCAATTCAGTAAAAAGGATTGATGAAAAGTAGGTTGATCGGTGATGAAGTGCTATGACATGCTCATATGGTGATTGTGGAAGAGAGTATGAAGTTTAAATATCTTCATTTGTGAGAAGAATTCAAAAATAAATAAAGAAAAGAAAGTTTGCTAAGAAAGATGCAGCAAATGATAAAGGTGAACTGATTTAGAAGAAGAAAAAGAGGGAGCAAGTCCGTTTAGAGAAAGAAAAGGTAGTGTGAGTGAGGAACCTGGTTCCTTACAGAAGCAAAAGGTTGAGTTATCGGGTTTGGAGAGGTACAAGACTCTGAAGTCTCGGAAAGTGTTGTTAGGCAGAGTGTTGACTCATATATTGCTAAAAATGAAGGAACTTCTTGACATTGTTGAGTTCCAAAAAATAGATCCACCTCTTTATTCCTCCAAGCCCCAACATTTATGAAGAAGTAAAAACTTCTATGTTGTATGTGATACTCTGATGCTATGTGTGCATGGAACTTAGTTTGTTATTGATGAAGAGAAGTGTATGCGGTAAAAATTAGAGGGTTCGATTTTATGGTCATTATGACGCTTTGTAGGCACATGTCCAAAGGCTCGAGACAATGGTCGAGTTCCAACCCTAAGGGGTTATCAACGTTTGACCTCGGGATAGTACATATCGGTAGTCATGATTGGAAAATAAGAAGATCCCAAGGCACATGATTTAGGCTAACCAAGTATATTAGGTTAGTACGAGCCCGTACCGTGGCATTAAATGGTTGTACCATCCATATATCCTTATAATAAATGTATTTTGTACTATATTGGGATTCCCCCTCTTATATATATATATGTGTGTGTGTGTGTGTGTGTGTGTGTGTGTGTGTGTGTGTGTGTAGGGAACCCTTATCTTTTTGTAACAGATACAACATTCAATACAAAGAACAAGAACATTCTCTGGTCTCTAACTTAAACAGATTCACCCTTGATTATATTGCTTACATTCATTACATTTCTTGTATTTATTGTGGTTCATTCATTATTCTTCATTTATTGATCACAAAGAGCTCTTATCAAAGCTCTTAGAATTCTTATTCCTTCATCGGTTGTCCACGAATTAATACCGAGCTCAACCTCGAGGCCCCGTAACCTGGCTCGAGGCCCCGATTCTCAACCACTCGGTTTGCTTAAACATACTACCTTCAAGTTTTTATCTTATTTTCTAGTCTCACACTTAGAATTTACTGCCTAACAATTAGCACAAAAATAAATTACGTATTTTTAGAACCACAAAATCAGGTTTAATTACAATTACCATTTTCAAGGTAAACAGTTTGGCGTCCACCGTGGGGCTAAGAATAATAATGATTGTTTCTTGCTGGTTTACTACATAACGCGAGATATCTTTCACACTTCTTCTTGTCCAAGAATCTTTGATTTCAACTCAAAATGTCTAACTTAGTAAATGCATATGAAAACGACGGTCTTAAGGACTATAGGGAGAATGGTGTAGCTGTTCCAGGTATTGGTGTACCACCACGAAACCTTGAGTATGCCCCAGAACCAATTCCCGTAGATGTGGTCTCGCGCAATGCCCAACAAGTTGATATAAGCTCCCACACTAGCAAGAATGTACTCCAAGAAGACCTACAAGAAGCTCATAAAACCCTAGTTCAGGAGGAATAAGAGGTTAGCCTTCACGTCATTTTTGAGATTTTGCAGGCATGACAGCTAGCAATTTCTCAATTTTAGAGTCACCAAAAAACTCCAAGCACTGCAACACCGGAAACGGCTCCTCGAGCCGAAACATGTACTGGAAAGATCGAACAACAACGGGTAAGCAACCGACTTTGCTATCATGAAGATGCTCGAAGACCTCAAAAAGAGGATCAAATCGGGCTAAAAAATGATAGAAGCCAATGATAAAAAGGTGGAGCCTACAATTTAAGGGTCAATCAGATTTTGGGCGCACCCCCGATCATGAAGGGTGTAGACTCAAAGAAGTTCGTGGGGAAGTCATTCATATAAAATGCGCTCAAAATTACATTCCGAAGAAATTCAAAATGCCCGCTCTTCTGAAGTACAACGGAACCTCGAACCCTAATGAGCACATTACTTCTAACACTTGTCTGTGAAGGGCAACGACCTGAGGGACGATGAGATCGAATCCATCATACTAAAAAAGTTCGGGGAAACACTTTCGAAAGGGGCCATGATGTGGTATCACAATCAAGCCCCAAATTTGATAAAAAGAATCATTTTCCATGCTGGCATATTCTTTTATAAGGGCACACACCGGTGCCGTCACGGTGGCTACAAGGAAATATGACGTCTATAAAATCAAACAAAGAGAAAACGAGATGCTGCGGGAGTTTGTATCTCACTTCCAAATGGAATGAATGGAATTACCACCAGTCTCTGATTGTTGAGAAGTGCATGCCTTCACCCAAGGTTTGAATGAACGAAGCTCGGTGGCTTCGAAGCAGCTGAAGCAAAACTTGGTTGAATATCACGTCGTGACTTGGCCGGATGTCCAAAACTGGTATCAATCAAAGATTAGGGTCGAGGACGACCAACTGATAGCCCCCTGGGGTTCTGTATACCCCAACAGGCTCATGGAAAAGGAGCCGAAACCAAACAAGGAAAGGTACCAACCATACACTGAAGATAGAAGAAATGCCCCAAGGCGTAACATACCCCGGAACGACTGAAGGATAAACCGAGGACAAAATCCTTGGGGACTTGTGAGTAGAGCCAGATTTGACAAACACACAAGACTGCCGGAGGCACCTCGCTTGTGTGAATACAACTTTAACATTGACATTTTGGGCATTGTATATGCCATTGGTAAAGTCAAGGACACCAGGTGACGGAGGCCCATACTATTGGATCCGACGCAAAGGAAAGCCAACTTAGTATGCGAATTTCATGGCATATACGGTTACATGACCAAAGATTATAGTCACATATGAGAAGAAGTAGCCCGACTACTTAGCAAAGGGCACCTTTGAGAGTCCTTAGCGATCGAGCCAAATACCAGTTCCGAGAAATAGAGGCAAATAGGAAAAATGAAACAGATGATCCGCAACATGTCATTCACATGATCGTTGGAGGAATCAACATTCCGTAGGAACCCACTGTCAAAAGAACAAAATATCCATCACTTGTGAGAAGCGAAATCAGGGTTACGTACCCAAATAAGCTCTTACATTCGGCGACGAGGACATCGAGGCTCTATCTCAGCTTCATAAGGATGCCTTTGGTAATTTCTTTTCTTGTAAATACTTTTCAAATTAAGCATGTGCTTGTGGATCCAGGTAGCTTGGCTAACATTATCAGGCCGAGGGTGGTGGAGTAGCTCGGACTGCTTGAACGGATCATGCTCGCCTCTCGAGTTCTCAACGGGTTCAACATGACAAGTGAAACAACAAAAGAAGAAATCACCCTCATAGTTAACATGGCCGATACAACCTGAAATGTCAAGTTTCATGTCATCGAATGATACATGAGGTACAATGCCTTGCTTGGAAGACCATTGATACACTACATAAGAGTAGTACCATCCACTCTTAATCAAAATAATGAAGTTTCCGACAAAGGACGAAATAAAAATTATGTACGAAGAACATGCAGCAAAAGAGATGTTCGTAGTGCACGATGTGGCACCGGCATCGATGCCTCCAACATCAAAGGAGCCAAAGCATAGGCAAATAGTGAAATAGCAATCACAAGATACATTCTTGGCTACGCCTAACTAAACGAGCAAAGGACCGTACCGCCTCCCCTGAACAAACGGTTGAAGCATATCGAGGCTCGAAGAACCACCACCACAAAGGTATAATTGTCTCCTTTTTTATTTTACATCCTACACTAACCTATGTGCAGGTGCCCAAATAGAACAATCGAAGCAATTTCTAGCTTAAAGACCTTAGGTTTTAAAGTATGCATTGCACTCATTTCCTCCGATAAGATTTTATCCTAAGAAGGGTTTTACCCGTAAGGTTTTTAACGAGGTAACATTTATGCTACCTAAGGAGAACTTGTATCCAAGGATTCTCTTCAATCGCCTCGAATACTGGGGGGAACCCTCCGGGGAGGCCGCCTCCTCGGAGAAGTCGAGGTGTGCTAAAAAGTGTCTCGATAGGAATATGTATCGGGCCAAACGGCCAAACGAATCATCTTTGCATAGAATAACTGAACCCTTGATGACAAAAACATGCATACTTGTGCCAAGTAATCAAAGAATATTTTCTCCTCCATCAAAACACTTTGCACTTCGAGAAGTCTGCTATTTTTTACAAGAAATGGCTCTCGGGCAAGAAATTTCACGAACACTCGGGGACTGATGTCAAAAAATTTGAAAGTATATGACCTCCAGGTTGGAAATTTTGAACTGATAAGCCCTCAATAAGGCAACACCAAAGTTTAAAAATAACGGCTCCGGAGCCAAAAAACTTTCGATATCTGGGGAACTGTCATCGACTATCGCCATATCGATTTGTCAAAATAATTGTGACTATAAGACCCCATGCGGGCAACCTCAAGATCATAAGACCTTCACAAGGGAATACCAAATCTATAAGATCTTGCGCAAGGCATGAGTTATACTTGTACCAAGTAACTAAATCTGTAAGGCCTCAAGTAAGGCATGTTAAAATTTAAAAGACCTAACAAAAGGCATAATCTCGATCTTAAAGTTAAGGATATATATATATTTGAACGTGTAAGACCCCTAAAAAGGCATTCCCTTGATATAAACACTGAAACTACTTCATTCGGGGATTGAAAGGCTACGGCCAAGCACAATGATTGTGGTCACAAGGCTCCATCCAAACTCACACGACTCGAGGACGCCTGACCGCTGTTATAAAATCACAGACCTTCATATTACTTAAAAAATACTTCAAAAAGAACCGTTTAATCAGGCTACCATCGGCTTAAGAAAAGGGATTCTATCATATCAGCTCCAAACAACAGGCTTCGAAACCATTCAGCCATCGAGCGAAACCTCCCGGGGTGCGCATCTATCGCTGCATAATGACTCACAATCGAGGTTCTTATTGAACCGTCGAAGAGTTAGGTGAACATAAAAACTTCAAAAGTCTTTAACGAGGGAAAATAAAGCCTATAATAGAAATTAAAGGTCGTATTGACCCAATCCGTAAAAGCCACTTTCGCCAGCCCACATTACAGGTCCTATCGACCCAACGTGTAAAAGCTACTGTCACCATTCCATATTAGAGGTCGTACCGATCCAACGCGTAAGAGCCACTATCGCCAGCCCATATTAGAGGCTGTACCGACCCAACACATAAGAGCCAATGTCGCTAACCCATATTAGAGGTCGTACCGAACCAATGCATGAGAGCCACTGTGCCAGCCCATATTAGAGGTCGTACTGGCCAAACGTGTAAGAGTCTAAGGGCCAAGTTAAAATTCAAAACTTAAGGGTCAATAAGCACGTGCCAAAATCAGACTCAAAGACTGAGCCCAAGACGATTGATTAAAAAAATGCCTAAGGGCAAACACATATGAGCCCAAGAACCTGCCTATATTAAAGGTTGTACCGACCCCACACGTAAGAGCCTACGGGCCAGCCTAACAAGCCTCAGGGCAAGATTGTAAACCTGAGGGTTTCTACTCGAAAGCCAAATCATCCGGCCAATCATCAACGAACGTATAAAATTCAAAACAAAGAAATATATACTCAACCAAATGGAAATTCATAGAAGGAGGAAACCGAAAGGTTTCTTTATATGTGAATATATGAAATAATAAAAGGATACATTTGCAAATGCTCTCTGAGAGCCCTGTACAAAGAATCAAAAAGAAAAAGCCTAGTTTACGTCCTTATCGGGGAAAGTGTCCCCTCGGCCCCTTCCTCACTATCTTCGGCATCAGACAAGAGGAACTTGGCATTGTATCATCCACCTTGGCCTACCTTATCTCTTTCGAAGGATCGAAGCCCCAAGCATAAATCTCTTTGAGGGTTTCCCTTTGAGATTTGCACCAGGCAAATTCATTGCTTCTGTTCTCTCGATCAGAAGCACCTCACAACTTTTCCCGAACATTAGCAACGTATTTAAATAGATAATTACTTTCTTGTCGGCTTAGCCCGAATCTCTTCAGCCTCAGCCTAGGAATTCATGACCCCAACCTTCATCTCTAAAAGGTCGGACTCGAGCCTTGCAATCCTGCTCGTCTGAATCGGGCTATTTTCATAGGCATTCCGGATCTGTATCTTGAGGGAAGATACCTTGTCCAAAGCATTCTTCTCGGCCGCAATATGGGCATCTATCTAAGCCCTTAGCTCGTTACGCTCATACTTGGCCTGTCTAACCTCGCCCCAAAGGCATTCTAGGACCTCTAACTTGCTCTGCAACTAAAGCATCAAAATATGAATCTTCGAGAATAAAAAAACACGTATTCCGTAGTAGTAAAGGTTACCTATTTCTCAAGATGTCTTTCATAGTTCAGGATTCGATTTGCCTCGTACCGAAGGTGCCTCAATTCTTTTCCCCTTTTATCACAAAGGAGCCTAAGGAACTTCTCCCTATCCAAGGCTTTCCTTAACCTGGCTTCATAGCGGAGCAACTCGGACTTGAGCTTGTTAAAAGCCTATGAAAAGGAAGCTCAATGAGAAAATGAAGATGTAAAATCTAAAGACCAATAAAGCCAAATAAAGCTCACAGAATAAAAGCTGATGTGCCTCCCCAAAGGTTGAGCATGCATCTGCTGGCCTGGTCTCACCGACCCCAGTTGAACAAATCTCGTTGGGGACATGGTCTCTCGAGATCCCACTTGATTTGGACGGTCCCTAGTCTCAAACATCCCTTGAAGTGCCTTCGACGGGAAAAGAAGACGGTGGCAAGAGATGAACAATTTTTTCGATGCTAGAAGTCTCAGATGCGAAAGGTTCAGCTGTTACATCTTATTTGATCCTCCGAGCAGAGCTTGCCTCGCTATGAGCACACTCGTCCTTCTAGGGCTCCTTCCGTTTGTTATCAGTTCTCGACACGAAAGATGACTACCCTTCCTCCTCTCGGATGGGGCATAGTCTTATCTTAGAAAATTCTCCAATGACTGCAGTGACACAGTTAGTACACATAAAAGAAAGTACCTTTCAAAGAAAACAAGCCGCACAATACGTACCATGATTTTTTGCCCCCATATACCCTTGGACATATCTCTCCACTTACGCTCATCGTAAGTCGAGCAAGTTGCCAGTTTCCAAGACTAATTCGCCAAGTTGGGGACCTTGTATGGCATTCATGGGATTGCTGCAAAAAAGAAAAGAAAAAGAAAGCATCTTTACATAATCCGCCTCCACCATGGACAAAAATAACAAGAACACAAGAGTACCACTTACGTG
The DNA here is from genome assembly GCA_034376525.1 of Nicotiana benthamiana. NCBI lineage: Eukaryota > Viridiplantae > Streptophyta > Magnoliopsida > Solanales > Solanaceae > Nicotiana > Nicotiana benthamiana. Next base: position 31,926,053 of record CM067336.1, on the reverse strand, counting down.
TAAAATTCTATTTCTCAGGAAATGGAAGTATTTCCGTGGGGATAATATAAATAGTCCATACTCAGACGAAATGACTCATCCACCCTCGGTCCCCATCTTCTTAGTTGCTGGAGACAAAGGGTTGAGTTGATCGACATCGCATAGTAATCAAGCCTCAATAATCCAATGGTTGATACAGTCTAATAAGACAGTTGAGGGTGAACTTGAGCCTGACTTTATATACAAAATAACTTATCATCAGCACTATCCTCCAAAACGAACGGTGAACCTGTGCCAGAGTAACTCGACATCTAATAAAAAATTCGAGCATGACCCTATTGATAGGGCCAAATGTAAAGGATTACATATACACGTTCAAAAACCCTAAACATGAGCCATGATGCTCTCGTTCGGGGAAGGTACCTGCAGTACCACCTTTTCTCCCCATCCACAGTCTTTTACCAACTGCCTCGAGGTGATCCTCCCCCTATCGAGGAGATAAACCTCGATGCATGCTCCCGATGGACCTGGACATTGAGAGGTCTCTCTAGCGTGAAGTCTCTCCTCAAAACAATACCTTCCGGGATTAGCTCATCGAGCGCCGCCAGCGTACCGCCAACCGAGCGAGAGGGGAAGATAGAACTCTCATCTTCTGAAGAACAGGCTTGGGGGTAGTATCCATAACCATGGTAGAATAAGAAAAGGGAAATGGGAACTTAGGCGAAAGCCTTGAATTAAAATGGGGAAAGAACTGATGTGGGGAGGAAGAACTCTATAGAAATAGATAACTACTCAAAATAACAGAATCCTCAAGATAAGGGCAGAGCAAACTCATATATAGAGCATGTAACAATTGTTTGCTTACTTTCAAGACAGTTAATTCTAACAAGGCTATTATCGCTTTCGTGGAAGTGTACCGGCGGATCATCTCGGTCATATCACAACCGCACCATACGAACGATGTTGTTGTAAAACGCTCGAGGGATAAATTATTCCTGTATCAGTCTAGCCTCGAGATTGTGCATGATCTCTAGGATCCTCGACACCATCACAATGAGATTTAAAGAGCCGTCAACACCAATACAACCTCGAGATGGTGCCCGATCTCGAGAGGTAAAAGATTCCTATGTCATGTCTAGCCTCGAGATTTGCCCGATCTCTAGGATCCCCAATACCATCACGATGAGCTTTATAGAGCCGTCAACATCGATCTAGCCTCAAGATGGTGCCTAATCGCTACCAACCCTTCACTACTACAAAGTAGCAAGAGTGGTCGAAGTAGCTTTTACCTAAGATGATTAGGGTCGATTTCCACAGGTAGATAGAAATGGGAATTGGGTTCCTATCTAAATTGGAGCTGCGTAATTTCTCTTAATTGCTCTTCCAAATATTGGTCTTTTGATATGCAAATAAGATGCTAAATTAAGCTAAGTTAAGCTAAGAGTAAGATACTAAAGAGATTGTCTAAATAGTTAAGAATGCACTATGGAAGTGACTTTCTCCTAGGTGGATACTTGACGGATTCTCGAGTCTAAGGCAAGATTGTCATGTTGGGGGTTACGATATAACCAATGCACTAAGCCTTTGGGACTATTTTGTACATACTTTTAATCAAAACTCAAGTAAGAAGAAGTGTAAAATGAACCATAATCCCTAGTTATCAACTCTCCCAAACTTAAGCTTTATCTTGTCCTCAGGAAACCAAATAAGACCCACCCCTTAAAAGTAATCAAAGAAACTTCAGCCGACCTAAAGTAACCTCATCTAGCATCAATTGTGACTAACAATTTTCCTCAATTCAAATGAATCATTAACAACATTCGACCTTCTAAACACCATGGATTTAGTGTGACACAAGAGCATCAAGAGTTGACTCAACCCATCAAAGAAACTCTTTCTATTATTTTGATCATTGTGGAACCCAAAATCCCTCTCAAAGAAAGGTAAAAAATACGGCTCTAAGTACTATAAGCTTTCCCCTAATGTGAGTCACCACTAATGTAACCTTCATTAAACTCAAGATCATATTGGGATTTTGTAGAAAAATAGTGAAGGCTTATAGTTCAGGGTAGGAAATGTTTGGTCTAAATAGGTTCCATATTCCTTTTAGCACTTCTTTTACTTCATTTTGGCACATGTTCTCTTGACTTTTTAAATCATTTAACTTCTTTCTAAGGGGTCAGAGAGACACACTGTCACTCTTTCTTGTTCACTTCAAACATTTTTCTCCTTTCTCAAATTTCCATATCTTTCATCTCTTTACTTTTATTGAATCTCTTCATTCTTTTCTACATTGATCATTCTTTTTGTCTTTTTGATTTTCTTTCCTTTTCATTGCCTTCCCTTTTATTCATTTTGTACCTTTTACCACTTTGTTGCATTCTTCGTCTCTCTCCCCCTAAACTTATGTCTTTGCCTTGTGCTAAGGAAAGATCGGGTTCCAAGAGAGGGTAGTTTTAGAACGGGTAAAGTCTTTCATCGTGGTTTTTGAAAGAAAAAGGTCTATGACTCAAAATGGTTGACTAGGTATATTATCATTGGTAGGCTATGGAAGTGTTCAAGATATCATTCGGATCAAGGAGAGCCCATAATCACATCTCAAGTCAAATTACACTTAGGATTTCACCTATACAAACATTCATGGCAAGTTTTAGACTAATGGCTCAGGACTTGGACTTGTAGTTTAGATTCGCACCACACATGCTTTGGGTTTTGCAAAAGAGACAGAGTCAGGGGCTCACAACAACCTTAGCTAAGATTTGAGCAACACAATGGTCGAAAAACCACTTGATGATTATCGGCCAACACAAGAGTCTCAAAGTCACCACTTTCACCATTCTAAACACAACAATTTGTTTTTAATTATAGGATCAAAGGTAAATGTGTTAGGACCAAGTGCAGCTTTGCTTAAGCCACCCTTACCAACTAACTACTATTTACACAAAAAAGCAAAAATAAAATAGACTCAAACCCTTAAGAAGGTTTTCATGCCATCCATCATCGGGAAGAGCCACCCGGTTCACATGAATTCCACCTTTGGAAAGAACCGTGACACTAAGAAAACCAAAGGCTTATTGGACGTAAAAACTCAAACTAAGAAGCTATGAAAATAAAATAAGAAGATATGAAAGGAAAAATACGGAAAGTAAAAATGAATATATAGAAGAGAGAATTTAGTCGAATATACATAAGGGAGAATCAATATATACATTAGAAATTACTTTATACACAAACCAAAAGTAAAAAGTATGAAAAGTGCACTAAAATGATAAAATTATGTACAAACCAAAGGTAACAAGAAAGCATAAAGAAAAAATAATGTCATATATACAATCATCCAAATAAGGCTACCCCTTCAAATAAAATCTAGCATTGTCCTCAATGCTATCTAACGAAAATAAGCATACGAAAAGACAGAGAGAAAGAAGAAACTCTCTATTGGCCCTCCGTCAGCATAGGGTCCTAAGTCTAGGTTTCTAGGTCCTCGGTCTGCTCGGGAACCTATGACTAGCTCCCTGAAATCTGTGTCTCTACTAGGACCTAGGCCTGGACTGGCATGTATTGAAACCTGGGGCTGGCTAGAGGAACCTCCCTACGGGTCCTCCAACTTTATGATAACATCATCAGTACAAGGAAACACCCTCTTCCTCTTGGCTGGCCTCTCTGTCTCCTGCTCCGGCTGGGGTTGGGCTGCTGGAGCCTGGTCATGCAAGAAATTATCCAGAGCTAAGTGATTAGCCTTCAACCTCTCTATCTTCACCCTTAACTCTTCACCGACTCCTTTGAAACACGAGTTTTTCTCATTTTCTTTTCCTCCTTAGCAAGTTCCATGAGAATCAACTGCTTCCATGATCAATTTCTGGTTCTCTAGGAGCTTCTTTTGGTTGTACGAAAGCTCATTGAGAGTGTCCTCCATTGAGTGTGGGATCTATGCGGAGGAGGTGCGGAATGGGCTGCCACCGTAGTATAAAGTACAAACAACTTAGAAATGGCTGTCTGCATCTAGTTGTTGATACTGACAGGGGTTTGGCTCAGTCAGTGGGCAGTCAAAAGATATGCTGCAGATGACGGGATCTCCGAAACTGTAGAAGTGGACGGACCTGGGGCCATGTTCGGAGTGGCAGAGGGAGGCTGAGTAGAAGCCACTATTACTACTACTGGCTCTTCAGATTAGCCAATTGGGTACTGGTTTTTCCTTATGATCCATTGGGTTGTCAGGACCGTTGGTGTTGTACCAGGAGAACGGTGCCTTTGCTTTCACTTTCACATCAAATCTTCACTTATCCACATCTAGGTCCTCAAAGTACATGGTCAGAAAATTGGGAAAATGGTAGTTCTGGCACCTTCGTTCACCACCTGTGTAATTACCCAAGACATCATATTCCCGATGTTGATTGGGTACCCTGCCATGATCGATGCCACCAATATAGCCCAGGGGATAGGAAGTGAGTTTTCGTGAGTGGTGGGTTCTAGCCGGCTACAAACAAATGTCTCCCACAATTTTGCTTCAAATTTAGGGGTTCTCCTAAGAATTTTCACTCCCACGGTCAACCAATCTGGGATGGTTCCTGGGATTGTCAAGTACTCTGCCAACCAAGGATGAGTAGCCTCACCCAATGCCACCTTTTCTAAATACAGTGCCTCATCCTCCTCCGGGTAGCCCAGGTAGTCATTTATCATTTTTCCATTAGATTTTACTTTCAAATTCCGCGCTTTGGTTATTGTGGTGCCTTTTTTTATGTGGGCAACATTCATGTAAAACTCATTCACTAAGTTCTCATTGGCATCCTCCACATGGCCTATGAATGATCCCAGCCTGCTCTCTTCCTGAACTGACTTAACACATTGGGGTTGTGACGTAAAAAGGTCCCATGTTATAAATTTCCGCTCCGGTATTAACTTTCTCTTGAGCCACCATTCTCTGAACCTATGGTAGGCCAATTCACTTGCAAATTTGTCTTCCCATGCCTCAGGGTTCCTAGTTCTCTCCACCCTCTTACTTGAGGCTCACCCCCTCCTACTCCTTCTCCTTATTCTTCTACAAGACCCTCACCGGATAGTGAAGCTGTAGGTGAAGTAGAGTATGCATTGTCAATGTCTACAGCTGAGCTCCCAGATGACTCAAAAGATATGTGCACTGATGATTGGGTAGTAGGAGAGACGGGAGGTGTATCCATCAATCTATTCCTCTCCGTCCAGTCAAGAACATATTCTGGCACAAAGCCTGAGTCGGACGCCTCCCAAGAAGGCTCATACTCACTCGCGGATTGGTCAATAGCTCTATCAACAACCCTTATGATCCTTCTGGTGTTTTTTATGTTTTGCCGGGCTTGGGGGGTCACTCTAATCATGCCTCGTCCCCTGCCCCAGGAGGACTCTCCTTTACCTGATTGTTTATCACCTCTGTCTCGTGATTTCACCATTATCTGCAAGGAACATTCACTTAAGCTTTATTAGTAGCGGCAGAGTCAGTGAAGCATTACAGAAAAATTATTGCAGACAATCAAAATTGCAGACCGTGAACCACACAAAATGAAGTGCGGCCACAAAGAATCTATCGTAGACCGCACAAAATGCACTACGGTCCCCATTGTGGTAGGAACAAACTGCCCACTCTCTGATTAAACAAAATGCATTGCGGTCCGAATTGAGGCACCGTAAACCGCACAAAATCCATTGCGGATGTGGTCCTCTATTATCAGCTTTCAGAAGTTTAAGCACTGCGGTTCAAACAAAATAGCATTGCAGACCTCACTGAAGCACCGCGAACCGCAGGAAATCCACTATGGTCCGCGGTGAATGGTACCAAGCAACAACAACCTAGGGTCTAAGTGTTTTTAACTAATTAGTCCTACATTAAACATGATAAAACAAATCTATTTTATAGAATTGAAAGAAAATGAGAAGAAAAAGGAGAAAAACTAAGAAAAATAAAAGTTAAAAGAAAATAAAAAAAATTAAAAAACTCAGAAAGAATTAAAATTACCAAAATTGAGATGCAATGTTGATTAACAATATATAGCAGTTGAATTCGTATGGTTAGGTGAGAATGAACAATGATACTTAGCTTTAGAGTGCAAAGGGTTGAAAAGTTTGAAATGAGGGCCTCAGGTCCTATTTATAGAAAAAGGAACTAGGGGCCATCTCACCTACCCACCGCGGACCACATAAAATGGGACCGCAATTGGCGGTACTCAGTAACAAGGGGCACTGGGGAGATATCCACTGTGGACCGCAAGAACTGCAATGCGGTCGTAGTGGTCCATCCTGAACCGCATAAAGTGCATTGCAGCCGTGGTGGAAAACTCAAAAACTCCTCACTTTGTACTAATTAACTCTGCGGTCCACATTGAATTTTTGCCCCCGTACTAAGGCCTTTTCGGCCGCAAGAAATGCATTGCAGTCCACATTGCAAACTTCAGAGAGTGTGCATTTTTCCAACTTAGTCCTGCACTGCATTAAAACAATCCTACAGCAACCCACAACAGTTAGTCCAAAATCAAATCCTATATTACAAACAAAATCAAAGAAAAACAAAAAGAAAGACATATGCGTTGCCTCCCAAGAAGAGCCTGATTTAACGTTGCGACACAACACAAGTTACCATCAACTCACTTTAGATGGAGCGTTGCCACCACGTGGTTGTCACTAATGTTGCCTAGGTAGTGCTTGACCCTGTGCCTATTAACTTTGAAAACGTTCCCATTTTTGTTCTTCAAGTCAAGTTCACCAAACACCACTCACAAACACCACTTTAAAAGGTCCACTCCATTTCGACTTAAGCTTTCCCAGAAACAGACGTAACCGAGAATTGAACAAGAGAACCAAATCACCCACTTTGAACTCCTTGCCACGAGCATATTTATCATGAAGGTACTTCATCTTGTCCTTGTACAAGGACGAACTAGAGTAGGCATGGAATCAGAATTCATCAAGTTTATTAAGCTGCTCCATACAAAGATTTGCTATCATATCCCATTCAAGATTCACCTTCCTCAAAGCCCACATGGCCTTGTGCTCTAACTATACTCGGTAGATGACAAGATTTCCCAAACACCAACCGATACGGAGACATATCAATCGGAGTCTTGTAAGCAGTCCTATAAGCCCATAGAGCATCATCCAACTTCTTTGACCAATCCGTCCTATTTGCATTGACTGTCTTTGATAATATATTCTTGATTTCCCTATTTGACACTTCAACTTGGCCACTCGCCTGAGGATAAAGAGTAGAAACTTTATGATTGACCATACTTTGCAAGCAAAGTGTCAAAAGCTCTATTACAAAAATGAGACCCTCATCACTTATGATTCCACGAGGAGTGTCAAACCTTGTAAAAATGCTCTTCTTTATAAACGCAACAACACTCTGGGCCTCATTGTTGGGTAAAACCATGGCTTCAACCCACTTTGAAACATAGTCAACCGCTACTAGAATTATGTGTTTCCACACGAACTGACAAATGGGCCCATAAAATCGACGTCCCATACATCAAAAATATCAACTTCAAGGATGGTATTGAGAGGCATCTCATCTTTCTTCAAAATTCTACCCGCTCTTTGACATTCGTCACATCTCTTCACTAGTTCACTTGCATCATTGTACAAAGTTGGCCAATAAAACTCACAACTAAGAACTTTGAAAGCCGTCCTCGCCCCGCCATGATGGCCACCATAGGGAGAAGAATGACAAGCCTCTAAGATACTCAATTTTTCCTCCTCTGTGACATACCTTCGGATCACACCATCAGTGAAAATCTTGAACAAGTATGGCTCATCCCAATAGAAATACAAACTATGCAATTTAAGCTTCTTCATTTGGTTAGAATAGAGCTCACACGGGATTATACCTGTCACAAAGAAATTAGCAACACCCGCAAACAATGGCATACCATTCATTGTCACCAAAAGGAGTTGTTTGTTGGGAAATGAATCATTGATCTCTAGGACATCACGAGGCCTCCCCTCCTCCTCCAAGAAGGACAAGTGGTCCGCCACTTGGTGTTCACTACCCTTTCGGTCCATAATCTCCAAATCAAACTCTTGAAGTAAGAAGACTCATCACATCACTCTAGCTTGGGAATCCTTCTTCGCATCAAGTACCAAAGTGCAACATGATCGATATGAACTATGACCTTGGCACCCATGAGATATAGTCGAAATTTCTCCATCGCGAACATAATATCCGAAAGCTCTTTCTCGATCACTGTGTAGTTTACTTGAGCATCATTCATTGTCTTACTCTCTTAGTACACTGGATGAAACATTTTGTTCACTCTTTGACCCAAAACCGCCCCAACCACGACATCGCTCGCATCACACATGAGCTCAAAAGGAAAGCTCCAATTGGGTGTGGTAATAATAGGAGTGGTGGTCAAACTTCTGTTTGACAAGTTCAAAGGCTTGCATGCATCTCTCATCGGACACAAACTTAACATCTTTTTCCAATAACTTGCATAAGGGATTCACTACCTTCGAAAAGTCTTTGATAAATCTCCGATTGAACCCCGCATGCCCAAGAAAACTTCTAACTCCCTTGACATAGGTAGGGGATGGAGCCTTGAAATCACATCAATTTTTGATTTATCCAGCTGTATACAATGCTTTGAGATTTTATGCCCAAGAACTATGCCCTCTTCAACCATGAAGTGGCATTTCTGCCAATTAAGAACAAGATTGGTTTCTTCACAACATGCCAACACTCTATCAAGATTTTTCAAACATTCCTCAAATGAATCACCTATAATACTAAAGTCATCTATGAACACCTCCATAGGGAGAGTGGTCGAAGCAGCCTTTACCCGAGATGATCGAGATCGATTTCCATGGGGAGCTAAAAATGGGAATTGGGTTCCTATCTAAATTGGAGATGCGTAATTGCTCTTAATTGCTTTTCCAAACATCATTGGTCTTTTCATTGCTTCTAATATTATGTTAATAATATGCTAAGTTAAGCTAATAGTAAGATACTAAAAAGGTTATCTACATAGTTAAGAATGCATTAGGGTGTGACTTTCTCCTAGGTGGATACTTGACGGATTCTCGAGTCTAAGGTAAGATTGTCATGTTGGGGATTAGGATATAACAAATGCACTAAACTTCTCAATTTATACCTCTAGGTAGTTTGAGTGATTTTTCCCTAATTGACTTTCTCAAGACCAAATGGGTATGATAATTTGTGCAAGCAATTGAGGTTTAAGTCGGGTATTACTATCTCTAGATTTAACCCACTAATTGGGGCTATTAATCTCATGAATATGCCCTAATTCCTTGTTGAAATAATTTTCCTTGACTCAAGTTCTCTTTCTCAAGAAGAACCCAAGTCAATAGGCACAAATTAGTGTTTGCAACCACTAATTCAACTTAGAAAATACTAATTAGTCTAAATATCAAACACCCATAGACATTCAAGCCTTAAAACTCAAAACCCCTCAAATACCCATGCTAGGGTTGAGCCACAACCCTAGTTAAGGGGTTTAGCTACGCATGATAATAGAAGAAAACTGATAAATAGATGAAAAAACCCCTATAATATATAATTACAAGCTAATACTTGAAGATTTAATGATAATACTACTCAAAATTACTCAAAATAGGTAAGAAACCCTGTTCACGAGCATAGCTGAACCTTAGAATACAACTGATCACCTAAAAATGGGAAAAGAAACTAGATATACTAGGTAGAATTTTTTGGACAAAAATACCTCTGCGGGGATAGTGCGATCCACACAAAATCGAGTAAAGCAGCAAAGAGGCTTCTAGGCCTTAAATCTCAGCTCTCTGAACTTCACCACTGTGGGCCGCATAAAATGCACCGCTGCCACGATAACTTCTTATGTGATCCACAAAAAATAGACCGTGGCCTGCATTGGCATTAAGCTCCAGAACTTCAACTCTCTGAACTTCATTGTTGCAGACCGCACAATATCGAGTGCTGCCGGAATGAGCCATTGTGGTCTGCACAAACTGCTTTGCGGTCGCAATGCTTGATTTTCCAAACTTTTCACTCTCTAAATATCTTCACCGCGGACCGCGCCAAATAGAATGTGGCCGAAGTAGACCTGTTGCACTGTGCTTGGACTTGTTCTTAGTACTTGTGCATGTTTCACTCCTTTTAGAGCTGGGTTTGAATAGTTGTCACCTTTTTTACCAAGCCTTACAAACAAGTACAACAGGTAAGCCTTTGGGACAATTTTTTACATTTTAATCAAAACTCAAGTAAGAAAGAGTGTAAAATGAACCATAATCCCTATTTATCAGTGCTCGATTTCGAGGCTGTCCATCAAAATAAAATTGGGATCTAAGGAGCTATAGGCATCAATTCAGCCTCAAGGTGGTGCCCAATCTCGAGGATCACTATTATTATAACTATGATCTCTAAAGAACTATCCACTTAAACCTAGCCTCAAGATGGTACCTAATCTGACAGATCTCTGTTATTGCAAGTACGGGTTGTTCACCCAATTCTTTGGTCTCCGAGTTATTTGGGGCCGAATCAGTTCTCACTTGAGGGTTATTGATAAAGCCTTAGGTCTATCTTAACATTCATATCATTAATAATGGCCTCTCAACTATTTTAGCCCAGGAACCCTCCGAGTTCGAGCGTATCCTCACGCAGGGGCCATCTATAACGCCTCAAGGCTATCTTCATTCTAAGTCCAAAACCAATTTTTACTCCGTTAGAGGCTACCTGAGTTCAAGAAAGCTATCACTTAGGTATTAGGTGCAAGGCCTAAAAGCTATCTTAAAAATTTAGATTATCAAGAAAACCCATCCCTTGAGGACTATCAACGAGGTCTAAAAAGTCTAAGTTTTGTTCAAAAAATTCAAGGCCCCACTTTCACTTAATTCGAAGTCGGAAGTTTCAGCGGCTTAAATTGGTATCAAATCAATCTGGACCTAGTCCAGAAAATGACAAAGGCTTTTATGGAATATCATATTAACCAATCACGAACCAAAGGAATACCTACGCCCCTGTCTAGTATTCGAATCGATCTGTAAAGTCACGTGCTCAGATTTTTTACAAACGCATACAAAGGGAAATCTTGCACAAATTAGAGAAAAATTGAAGAACATTTTTATATTAATAAATAATGATTACAAAAATCCACGAGGGGTCCTTACACAGAAACAAAGAAGAAGAGAACAAGTCTAAAAGCCTAATCTACTGTAAGAGGTACAACCTCGGGAATGACATCTGCGAGAACTATTCCCTCAGGGACCCCATTTCTATCTTCCAAACGACGTCTTTAAGAACCTCAAAGAAGCATGAAAAGATGAAGAGGTTGTAGCCTATCAAAGAGCAAAATCTTTTAACAGACGAGGAAAATTGTGGCTTGGTGAGAAATTTGGCGAGTATGGGTCTCATCAACACTACTATTGTGAAGCTACTTCTTGAGACATTACACTGGTGCGGGATGTAATAGTTAATAGATGACACCATCTCACTCCGGAGAAATCTAGGGGAGTGAAGCGCCACCAGGTTGAAGTTAAGAGAGATGAGCAGTAGTTCACTGTCCACATATCATCTAATACGGGAACAGTTTGAAGCGTCTCTCTCGTTATTACAGGCCAACAACAACAATAACAAAAATTAATTACGATGCCACTCAGTGGGAAAAAGCACTAAGAATAGCCATGGCATGACTGGCAAAAGCATTGTCATTTGACCTTACGATCACATGCTTGAACCATGACAAATAGAGTTTAGATGAACATGAAGAGAAGAAAAGGGTTTGAGGCAGTTGAAGAGTAATTGGATGGAGTTTGAGTTCAAGAAACATCCCATTTATAGAAAGACAGTGGAATAATAGGTGGCACGATCAATGCCTTTTGGGTAGCGTAACAGATAGCAAAATTAATGTTTTTTAGGAAAAGGATCTGCGGCGATATTATCACTTTTTGAAAAAAAAACGGTGATACATTGAATGATTCTAGGAAGATGAACCAATTGGACATTTCAGTTATCACAAAAATCTTACATCATAAGCATGATGTCATCATAAGAGGTATGAGGAGATCGATGTCAAAATCGTTTCTTATCATTTTACTCTAAGAAATGCAGGGACTATCTGTATGCGGTAAAAATCAAAGAGTCTGATTTTATGGTCATTATAACGCTTTGTAGGATGTCTCCAAAGGCTCGAGACAATGGTCGAGTTTCAACCCTGAGGGGTTATCAATTATTGACATCGGGAAAGTGCAGATCGATAGTTATGATGGGAAAATGTGAAGTTCCCAAGGCGTGTGATTTAGGCTGACCAAATCTATTAGGCTAGTATGAGTCCATATCATGGCATTAAATGATTGTACCAGGCATATATCTTTTTAATAAATTCATTATTGGGATTTTCCCTCTTATATATATAGGGAACCTTTATCTTTTTGTAACAAATATAATATTCAATACAAGGAACACGAACATTCTCTACTCTCTAACTTAAACTCATTCTCCCTTGTTTCTATTATTTACATTCATTACATTTCTTGTATTTATTGTGCTTCATTAATTAGTCTTCATTTATTGCTCATTATTGATCACAAAGAGCTCTTATCAAAGATATTATAATTGTTAGTCCTTCATCGTCTATCCACAACTTAATATTATTTACATTCACTATATTTCTTGTATTTATTGTGCTTCATTAATTGTTCTTCATTTATTGCTCATTATTGATCACAAAGAGCTCTTATCAAAGATCTTATAATTGTTAGTCCTTCATCGTCTATCCACAACTTAATACAGAGCTCGACCTCGAGGCCCCATATAACCTGGCTCGAGGCCCCGATTCTCAACCACTCGATTTGCTTAAACATACTACCTTCAAGTTCTTATCTTATTTTCTAGTCTCACACTTAGCATGTACTGCCTAACAACTAGCATAAAAATAAATCACATATTTTTAGAACCAAAAAATCAAATCTAATTGTAATTACCATTTTCAAGGTAAACAAGAAGCTTGGGGAGATTCTTGGTGATCTGGTTGATGGTTCAACCTGCTCAGATAGGTAGAAAACCAGGTCCCTGTGGACCCTTGGCAGAATAGAATGCTAAGTTGAAGGATGAGAACTAAATAGTGAGGAAATAGATGGAGGACCTAACAGAGAAGATTATCATTGATCAAAGGATTGTGAATGAACAAATGGACAGGCTCATCAAGGCCTTAGCCCTTTACTTTTTCTCCTACCCAGTGATCCATGTCTTTCACTCCTTCAAACTCCCTTGATTCCTATCTTCTTTCGATCCCTATGTTTTATGACATTGGTACTTTAGTTGTTTAAATTATCATATTATGTATTGTTAAAACTATTGTGCTTTTATTATAATTACTCTACTGACTACTATGGGCAATTACTCTACTTTGTGCAATGATATTCACTTGTTGTTCTTGTTATTGTTTATGTTATGTTGCCCAAGTGGCATGAGTTAATATTATTGAACTTCTTTCTGGTTGTGCTTTTTCCGTTATTCTTCTAAATTATGCCAAAAGGGGGAAGTTATATAGGTGTCAACATAGGGGAGGAACATAATCAAATTGATATGTTGTGTTGTGCATCAAAGATAGCTCCGTTTCACATGGGAAACGTTGTTGATACCATGTTGATTATAGGTCTGATCCGCATGGAAACATTTGGGGAATCTGGTTCTCAAGAAGAACATTAATTTTGGGGTTGTCATCATCAAAAAAGGAAAAATTGATAAGTTATGTTATTTTGTATTTTTGTGATTGGCCAAAAATCTTGAAGAACTAGTTGTGATCAATTCTTTTGGTCTAATTTTCATAGGGGGTATGGCTGATTCGAAGGGGAACAATATGGAGATTTGGTTCTCGGGAGGGGGGGGATATCAATTCTAAGTTTGTCATCAAGAAAAAGGTGAAAATTGATAATTAATGCATCATTTGTTTTGATGATTTGACCAACTTTATGAGAGAACAAGATAAGGAATCTGATACAATTAATTCCCTTGTATTCAAGGTAACTAGCCAAATGTCTGGTTCAACTCTCAATGCAATCAAATAAGGAAACAACAGAGGAACAGATGAGGGAACAGATAGGGATCAGTTCCCCTGGTCGTTGTATAGTCAACTCTACAGCTGTAAAAGTTGTTGCACGGTACCGTCTGTTATGCCCCCTTTTTCTCGCGAAATCGGGTTTTTGACACTCGGGAAGCAAACTCATTCCCTTTTAGGAATTGGGTTTTTTGGAAGTGAAGAGTCGCTACCTAATGATTTAAGTGCATTAGGACACTAAGGAGGGTTCAATTTGGAGAACCAGAGATTGGGTAAGGGCTTGAAATTATCCCAATGGGAAGGTGTTAGGCACCCCTCAGGATCCACTAATGTGGTTCCCGACCAAGCTATTGTTGTGACTTAAATGCAAATAACACATAGGCAAGTAAGAGTTTCAGATAAGAGGGGATTTTCATGTAATGGTCATAAATAAACAAAATTAGCAAGAACTAAAGAGAGTTGATTTTTCTTTCTTAGAAAAAATGGTTTTAAAAGATTTAAAAGAAACAAAGAACGAAGGGGAGAGGTCCTAGGTTTATTAAAAATATCGATCACGTCATACAATACTCGGTAATTACTCCTCAGAAAGGGGCTACACGTGGTATTAACGCACTGGTCATCATATCTATATCTACACTTTTCCACCTTGTTAAAGGTATTAAAGCACAAAATGGTCTCGTTTATTTATTGCATGCTATTACCCGCCCCAATCCTATCAGTCTCGTAGGTGTTAAGACTACCAATCCTAACAGGGAGGGATTTTAGGCTTATTTATAGTTTAAAAAGTACAAAATACTAAAGCACCAGGAAAAACACAGGTATAGCAAGTTTGGGGGAAAGCATATAAACAAGTAAAAAGGCTCAAATACACCTCATGTAAACGGAGAAGCACATAATTTAGCATGTCTTGCACGTACTGTTTAGAGTCTGATTAAAACTTAAGTGGTTTAGGCAGGATGATTTATTATATAGTTCAGATAAGAAGCCTCAATCAGGCCTGCCTGCTTGTTGTAACATATTAAATCTAATTTCAATTTATAAGTTATCCTATGACTTGCCTAAGTGTTGGACGAAAATCTATAGGCATTATATTTATTGATTTCGGAAACAAGGATGCAAGCTGATTACATACTAATTTAAGAAAAAGTTGTTAGTCATTAAGGAAAGGTGAGTTTTAGCAAAAGATCACAAGGTCTACAGCTAGTAATGCATTATTATTGCTAGTCTTAGACTTGTAAACGAGTGATGCAAATTCAAATTTGATTAAAGTTCCTATTGGCATGCTTTCTATGTGTTTTCGATTTTAGAACACCTTCATAGACATACAGAAATCTTACAAACATGATGTCTATGTACTGTATTTTTATATGAACATGATATCTGATTGCAATTGGTTATTAAGACCTATGAATATGTTTGCCTAATGAGAAGTGGATATGAAGAATTTAGAAAAACCTTATAGGCATATTTTCTACGTGCATATGCAGAATTCAGATTTCGAGTAATTGTACACATGGGATCTAGGTGAAAGTGCAGGAGTTTCCATAAACATAGTAGTTATACAGGAGAATACAGAAATTCCTATGAACATGATAACTATATGAGAATGCAGGATTGCTATATATGAGAATGCAGGATTCCTATAACATGATAGCTGTTTGGGAATGCAGGATTCCTATAAATATGATATCTATATGAAAATGCATAATTCTTATAAACATGATATATACCCTCTTTTGCATACATAATTGCCTCTCCCTTTTCACTAGCTATCCCAGAGAGTTTTTGTTAAAAAATTATTATAACCCAGAAAAGAAAGTAAAGTACAGAAAAATACATCAGAAGCTAAAAGTACAACCAAGGAAAGCCTGATTAAGACTTTCTGTCTGAAACATGCAATAAACCAACTCCAAAAGATCATATTTCAAAGACTTTCTCCCATTTGAAGCGTGTCAAAGTTCTCTAAGAATATCACATGAACTCGGGGTAGTGCTTACACCCGAATGCATTACCAGATTAAGAATAGTGCGGTGTGGAAGGGCAAGCCCTCAAGTGTCCAAGTTCAGAGGAAACTCAAGGTCCCAAGGGAAGACTCACAAGAATAGGGCAGAACTTAGGAACTAAGAGAGAGTGCAAGTGCAGAAGTAAAATTCTGAAAGGGAAAAGGGAAAAGGGGATTAACTTGAAATTAGCACACATAAGAGTATAAGGGAATGGGGAATTTGCAGAGCGGGCGGATGGGCATATGCAGCAATGGGAGATGCTGGCACACCCTCTAGCCTGTTTACATAGAGGTTAGGACTCTATTAGTTCAAACTTAATTCATGGACAACAATTCACATTGCCATGCCTTCAGTCACAACCTACAAACAGATAGGGGTATGGAGCAAAGATTCACAACAGAAACATGCAAATGATATGAGCATACTAATTTAAATATTGAACTCTACATAAAGAGTAAAGTAGTCATGGATATAAAAGCTCTAAAAACACATTGTGATGATGCTAAATCTTGAATTAGGGCATACCAGTTTCAAAAAAATAAATAGAGAAAAAGTAGTCTTGTAAAAGCCACAGTGCAGGCAAAGAGAGAGTACTATTATAAGTTTAGAAGAGATTGTAAATTGTGAAGTGAAGGGTTGTAATTGTGTGTTCTGTGTTAAAGAGTCGTAGCTTTTATACTATGAAAACAATGAGGAAATAAGGTAAGCAAAAATAGTTAAGGAACTGATTATCAATCAGGTTGACAAGACTTCCCTTAATTAAGGGATTTAGATCCAAAACGAGTGACAACAATTTTAGAAAAGAAACTGAATAAACACTTTGTGCAAAGCATGCACTTAGGGGCAAGTACATAAGAGGTTATTTAAGGACAGGCTTTTGAAATACACGATTTTTGCAAATAAGGCAAGAAAATCAATTAACAACCAGTAAATCAAGAATTGTCTAAGATTTTGCATGAATGAATCAAGTCAGAAAAGATGAAGCAGGATTTTCCTTAGGTCGAGTCACAGAGGAAATTAGTAAACAGAAGGAAAGAAATCAATTAGACCATATTCAGAGGAGAATATGAGCTCATCACAAATTTGAAAGCCACTTTAGAGGGAAATTTATCATATATAAGGAGCATACGAACATATTAAGCATGAAGGAGACTGTTAGGTCATTGAAAATTAATAAAAAATCCAATGTAGAAGAGTTTAGCAAAAAGTCAGAAACAAGGATGTCCAAACTCAGTTCAGAGACTCGAAGTTGGTCTGAATGAGTTAGGGGTTCTAAGATAAAAACCCTAGTTCAAGAAAATCATAAGCAAAGATGAGAGAACAAGCAATTGAATCGAAAACATGTTTAGGGGTTTCCGAAAAGAATTGGAACTTCTAATATGCTTCTTTCAGCAGTATAACTTATGAGAAACATGATAGCAAAGTAACATGCAAGCACAGTAGAAGAGTCCAAGGCGAACAGAGTGGAAGAAACTAATTCAAAGCATAATGAGAAAAGACTGATGAGAACAATAGAAGAGAATGCTGAGGAGTTTCTTAAAAGAAACTTTAAACAGAGCTCAGTAAAAGAGCTTAATAAGGAAACTTAAGAACTAAGTAACAAAAAATACAGTAGGAGGAACATGAGAACACAGGAGAAAAGAAAACACAAGAGAAAATCATACAAGCACATAGTATAGAAAACACAACAAGGAACACATACAAAAACATGGTAGAAGAAAATATACTTTTTATAAACAAATTAAAGGTGCTAAAATAATAAATAACATATAAATATAACTGTAAATACGATAAAATCTTAAAATAGGCTAACATTGTAATTATGTGTGATTTAGCTTTAAAAATACTAAATAAAATTTTAAAAATATGCAAAAATTATATTAATCATATACTTAGTATAAATGTGATAATCCAATTAGCAAATTGCAAAAATGACAATTTTGAGAATAATTATTGGGTTTTCTTGATGAACTAAGGCAATAAAATTGGTTTAAAGATTAATGAAAATTAGGAAGACCCTTGGACATGCTTATATATGCATGCCTATGCTATTTGAAATGTATTTTATATATAAAAATATACAGGATAAAAATTGAGTATCTATAGCTTCCTCTCTTTACCCAAAAAGGATGAAAGAGTTATCGGGTAAAAAAAACAATGGTCAATTTTGACCGAATGAAATGGTTTGACGAGATTTGGTCGTACTCTGGTTCCTGAGCTACCTACATATCCCTGATCTTACAAGACTCAGACCAAATGTAGTTCAGGATCCATCAGCGGAGTATGCCGAGGAAGGCCTTTCAAGAACGGACGCAATACTAAGGTTGGTATGAATGGTCAAGGTTTAGTAGGGCTACGGGGACTGGAGCGAAATGCTCCTGCCGAGATGATCGTTGCTTGCCGGTTTACCTGCAAATAAACAATACAAATGTCACACCTCCTTTTTACACACAATGAGAGATATATAAAAGGAGTTTTTCCAAGTTAAGTGATATTATTCGAAATAAAATTATTTATTTTTATTCAGAGTCATCACTTGGAATACTTTATTGGTGTCCCAAGTCACCGGTTTATTTTAAATCCCAAATCAAGGAAAATTTAATTTTTCTTTTGAAGTCTGCGAACCAGAAATTCTATGAACCCGAGAGAAGGTGCTAGGTACCTCCGGATTCTGTAGTTCTAGCACAGTCGCTTAAACTATCATAATTGGCATACTATCTGATTTTAAAATACTTTTAAACCTATGTACATTTTAACTTTAACCCGCTTTTAATTATTTTAAGAAAGACTTCAACGTCATCTAAAATACTTTTGGACCACGCCACATGAAATGCACCACAATCCGAGACACATTTTATTTAACGTTGTTAAGATTTGGATTTGGGTCACATGAAATGCACACCGGAGTTTAGGGAGGTAATTTTTTAAAATAACGCGCCTAAAGCAACTACACATTGTCAAGTTTGCGAGGGCCATGAAAAATTCAACTAAATGGCACGCCTCGATTTCTAAGGATTAAAATTAATGAAGTGAGAGCCATGGGCTTGGGGATTTTATTTGGCGTGGCACGCCTTAAGTTATTTTAAAAGAATTTTATTATCTGAAATTGTTATGATCGGGTCATGTAAAATGCACCCTCAAATTTGAGAATTAAACATCATGACTATGTCATGAGAACCATACCCATAATCACGGTAGTTCGCGCCTAAAGTATTTCTACGAGTGTTTATGAATTATTTTACTAAACTGCTTTGAGATTACGCGAAGCCTACCACATTAGAGGCCCATTTCTTCTTGGCCTATCCTAGACCCAAAGTGCGTTTTTCACCTTAGCCCAGATTCAAATGGTTGTCCCCATTTTGTTTTTTTTTTAAAAAAATAATAAATGAAAAAATGAAAAAAGTCCAGAAACAAACAAACATTCCAAATGGATTGAAAATACAAAAAAAATCACACATAAAAAGAAATTGAAGGCAAATCAAAGCATTAAAAATTCCACAAAAATATAGCAAAAAATCAACGAAAAAGATCAAAGGAAAACTAAAAAAAATTTGATATTAGGAGCAGAAGAAAGCAGTAAGAAATGGAACCAAAATTGAAAATGGATTAAACACTAAATCATACAACAAGGTACGACAACCTGAAAATTTGAACAAAGTAGTTAAAGAAACAGAAAGAACGGACCGTCTTATATACATAAAGATTTGTTGAATACAAAGATGGAGTTTCGACGAGAGAACTCGAACAAACTGGACCGGGCGCACAGAGCTTCGTCGGAGACCTCGAGTGACAGAGTTTTTGAATTGTGTTTCCATGGAGTTTTGAGCTGCGTTTTTGGGTGATTATCGACTGCGTTTGGAGATGTTTTTGGCACAGTTTAGTGCTGTTTTTCAGCTGAGCATTAACGGGTTTGAGAGCTGTGTTTGCTGCACTTTTAACAACTTTTTCAGCTGCGTTTTGAGGCCCAATTTGAGATGAAAATGACTGATCTTTTGGAGCTTTTACATGGCTGTTTTTACTGGTGTTTGTAGTAGTTTTTCAGCTTCATTTTGAGAGAATTTAAGCTGCATTTTTGCTTTGTGTTGTGACTATTTTTCAGCTCGTTTTGGGTGAGGTTTTTAGCTGAAATGAGGTGATTAGGGGAGGAGAAGGAGATGAGCTTTTATGGTAGAAACATGAATGTTTTAGGAGAAATTGGAGAAGTTGGCTGCAGTCCCTTTCTTTTGTCCTTCTATTTTGCTTTTCTTTTTTATTGTGTATATATGAAAGTGCAGGTGCAAATTAAAAAGTGGGGCCTCAGGAATCTTCCCGGAAGGTGTGCTTCCAAATTAGAAGGATTTATAGTGCTTCCACATTTTCCCTTTCTGGTGACTCGAACCCAGAACCTAACAATCGTAGATAGAGGTGCTTTACCAATTGAGCAAGCCTCACTTGTCTTATCGTAAGGTGAGGGAATCCTAAGTAAAAATCTGAAAATTTTCCGCATGTGCGTTAATTTTTGTGAATAAAATATGCATGAGGGAGAATGTGACAGTGAATGCATATGAGTTAGTTAGAGAATTGATAAGGTAAGAATCTTTTGCCAAGCGGCACAATTTGATTGGCTCTCCTTTTTTCTTTTCCTTTCTCTCAAAAGATACTACTCTTATAGTTAAAAATAACAATTATCTACTTCTAATCTAAAATTATTTAAAATAATTCAAAATCACTAACTTACTGAAGTCAAAAGAAAAACATATATTTTTTGGGTGAGCTTTCTTTCCTTTTGCAAATTAGAACTAAATTTAATATCCTAAAAATACGAATCTTTTTGTGTGATTTTTAATTTTCTCAAAAAAGGTAAAATATAAGCTAAAATATGTAGATTAAACTTAAAACTATTTAAATACTAAAAGGTGGGTGAAAATTCAAATATGATCAAAAATTAGGTGCTCATAACTGCCCCTCTTTGCTCGGAAACACGAAAAAATTTCGGGCAAAGATAAAGTCATCCATGTGACTAATTTTTGACCATATCGTTATTCAAAAGAGGAAGAAAGTAAACAAAGGAAAGAGTGCGACTGAGTCCTGATTATATATCCCGAGTTATAAGGGAATCAGGTCGCGTGTAGTTCATGGGTGAATAAGGTGATGGAACACTGAGGTTGAGAGCCGATCGAGGTTCTATTCTGCCGAGGTTCTGGTCTGTGATTTTGTTATTACATCAAAATCAAAATATGAAAAAGACTAACTAAGCCTATCAAGTACGAGTTAAAATATTCCTATCTATAAATCTCTTGAAGTTTGATATTGAGTCTTGACTGGTTATTGCAGCAGACTCCGATCTGAATCTTGATGCTCATCAGTTGTAGGTGTTGGTTCTTTTTCTTCAGCTTTTCGGATCAAAGCAGGACATGCGAAGCTTGTGACTTCAATCATATCTTGAGCAGTCCGCATCTTTCTGTACTTTTGTATTTTGAGTTCACTTCTCTTTGTTTTCTTCTTTTTCTTTATTATGGACCGAGACTCATTCTTTTGGTCATCTCAAACCCTATGTCTCGAGGTAAAACCTTCTCAGACACCAAAAATAAACAAGCGAACAAAATTTTCTGCTCCAGTTTTCACTTGGAAAATTTCATGAGTTATTTGTAACTAAAATCTAAACTATTTTTTATAAGTGATAAAATAAGAATTGTGTATCTTTAGGAGGAAAGATTAGGGAATGTAGCCCTATATCTAAAATTTTCAACTAGGGAATGGAGGCCCTATGTTGGCAAAAAAGGCGACTAAGGAATGGAGGCTCTATGTCTAAAATCTCAACTCATGGATTGGAGCCCTAATGTTTGAAAAAAGGCGACTAGGGAATTGAGGCCTTATGTCTAAAATCTCACTCATGAATTGGAGCCCTGATATTGACAAAAATGCGACTAGGGAATGGAGGCCCTATGTCTAAAAATCTCAACTTAAGGATTGGAACCCTAATGTTGGCAAAAGGAGACTAGGGAATGATGCCCTATGTCTAAAATCTCAACTCAGGGATTGGAACCCCAATGTTGACAAAAAGGCGACTAGGAAATGGAATCCCTATGTCTAAAAATCTCCACTGAGGAATAGAGCCCTATGTGAGACTGTTAAATTGTGTACTTATTCTAAAATGAACAAGAAGGATTTTTTTTTTTAGAAAAATCAACATATTTTTTGATTTGAAACAAATTTCTCAAACGTTTTTTTCAAAGGCATGAACAAATGACCTTTTTTTTGAAACATCCTTTTTTTTCTTTTTCAAATTATCAAAAAGAAATTCGTCAGACTAGGTTTCCTATCTTAGGAGAAAGATTCATCATACTAAGATTTTGATCCTAGGAGAAAATTCATCAAACTAGGTCTTTTTTTCTTTGGTTTTCTTAGGATAAAAATTAATCAGACTAATTCTATCATAGGAGAAAGTTCATCAGACTAGGTCTTCTATCTTAGGAGAAAAATTCATCAGACTAAGATTTCGATCCTAGGAGAAGTTCATCAGACTAGGTCTTCTATCTTAGGAGAAAGATTCATCAGACTAAGATTTTGATCCTACATCAAACTAGGTCTCTTTTTTTGTCTTTGGTTATCTTAGGAGAAAGATTCATCATACTAAGATTTCTATCCTAGGAGAAAGCTCATCAGATTAGTGTCACACCTCCTTTTTACACGGCTACCTTGAAGGATAAAACGCATAAGGGAGTTTTTCCAATTAAAGTGACATTATTCGAAATGAGATTATTTATTAATTAAGCGTCGCTACTAGGGATAAGTTTAGATTTCAGTGTCCCAAGTCACCGGTTTATTTAAAATCCCAAATCGAGAAAATTTTTGACTGCCCAATTAGAGTCTGCGAACCAAATATTCTAAGTAAGGAATTATGTTGACCCGAGGGAAGGTGTTGGGCATCCCCGGATCCCGTGGTTCTAGCACAGTTGCTTAAACTATTATAAATAGCTAATTTCCTGATTTTTATACATGTTCGTCCTACAGTGCAATTATAAAGATTATTATCCGCTTTATTCATGTTTGGAATATTTGCAACATTATTAAAACACGTCTCGAACCACGTTGCATAAATGCACCAGAGTTCTCGACACATTTAAACATCGTTGAGACTTGAATTTGGGTCACATAAATGTGCACCCGAATTTAGGAAGATATCTCATTAAAATATCGTGCCTATAGCAACTACGTATTTGAAAATTCAAGAAGGGCCGTGAAATTCGCTAAACAACACCTCCAAATTTCTATACATTTTTTATTACAATTAAGGAGCCTACGTACTGCATGATTTTTGTCAGCGCGGCTCACTTTATTTTAGAAAGGCGACCTAAAGCGATTATAGTTTTTTATTATACGCGTCTCTAAAAAGATACGTCCTAATTATTTCATATGTGAATGATATATTCGAAAGAGAGACTCAGCATCTATATTTTTAGCCTTATTCATGGCTGGTTTTGCAATTTGGGCTTCGTTTAATAGCAAGCCCAGGGAATACATTTCCTTTTGTTTCGCAACTAATGGCAGTTTGGGCTTCAACTTGAGCCCAGAAGCATTGGACTACAGTAATCACAAAGATAAGGCTAAAATTTTCAAATTGTTATATTACAAAGATTAATTTTATTCGTGGTTGATCATTTTTAACACATAAAAATTGACAAAGAACATACTGGTATGATTTTCAGATTAACAAATCATTGAGCTACAGCCTCAGGTGTTCGAATTTAGCATCTAAAGGAAGAGACTGATGTACTCATCGGTCAGAGCACATACGCATATATCGAATCCCTACTACATACTAAGTCATGAACATTAGGTAAATTATGGACTAATCTATTTTGAAAACTACTGAAATCTAACAAATTAAAGTCATAGTCCAAGTACAGTCCACAATCATTACACGTTTATGCTTATTACAATACCAGAAATATTACTAATACTAATAACGTTTATAATATGACATTGATATAAAAAATTATAGGATCATCTTAGAAAACACCTACTCAGAATATTTCAAGGATGAACCTATGGAAAACAAACAAATGAAAAATCGGGAAGATAAAAAAACAAATAGAAAAAAAAACAAGGACGAGCATGTGACTTTAGATGGAAGCACCTACATAAAATATCTCGAAGATGAACAGATAGAAAACTTAAGGTACTGAAACAAATGAAAAATCAGGAAGATAAAAAGCAATTAGAAAAGAAAACAAGGACGGGCATGCAACTCTAGATGGAAGTACCTACCTAGAATATCTCGAAGATGAACAGATAGAAGACTTAATGTACTTACACAAATGAAAACAAGGAAGCAATTAGAAAAGAAAACAAACAAGATCAAAAGCAATAAAGCAATCAAATAAGGAGAACTTAGCTTTTTTTTTAGCGTTGTAACCCTAAAATTGGACTCTTAAAATCTCAAGTTTTTTCGACCCTTTATGAGAGGGTTTATGGTCTCTTAAGACCTTTGTTTCATTGTTGGAGAAGATGGGAGGGTATCAGGCTAGGGTTGATTATCTTTGGACGGGGTCTGGGCTTCAGATCTAATTTTTGGCCATGTTTAGTTGTATTCGAGGGTCGTTGGTCGTGGGGTTGTGGATGGGAAGGTGAGATGGTCACCAGGGACCATTTTTGAGGGGTTCCGGTGAGTTTAGGGTTTGGGTCAAAACTTCGATTTGATATTCGAAGAGGTTTGTGAGGATTCGAGGGAAAAGACATAAATGGTTGGAAAGAGGAGGATAAGGCGGTTTAGGGGTGTTAATTTGGACCATTTTGTTGTTGGTGCCACCGTAGGCGGCGGAGACGGCGACTATTCTTTTGAATTTTCGACAGGCTGTGGAGACACTTGAGGGGATCTAATGGTAGGAGGGGAAAGGGTAGGTTGAGGGGGTTAGGTGGTGTAAATTTGGGGCCATTTGGTGGTCGGCCACGCCATAAGGCGATTTCCGGTGGTGGTTTCAGGGTGGTGGATGACGGATCTATGGTGGTTGAGGGGTGGTGTTACACCGATGTATTTGTTATATGAGGATGATGATTTTGGTCTCCTGAATATACACAGGCGTTTGGACATATATATTGGACTTGGGTAAGGGGTTTCAGAGCCGTTCGATTGATGTAGATGAACGGTTGAGATTTATCGCCCCAAAACGATGTCGTTTTGGGGCGCTCTTACATGGACTTGGATCAAAGACGATTTTTTGGGTTGGTTTGGGTAATTTGAACGGGTATAAGGTTTTGGGCCACTCAGACTTGGCCCAATTGTAGCCAGCTTGATTTTAAAACATTTCAATCCTATTTTTTGTGTTTTCATATTCTTTTTTACAAATTTCCTAGTTTTTTTTATTTTAAAATTATGATTATACTAAATTAAAGTAATAACCCCTTAAACATAAACAAATATGATAATTAACAATAAAAATGCCAAAAAATTAAAATTTGCAATAAAATGCCAAATAAACTACTTATTTTTGTGATTTTTTTTTATATTTTGCAAAATGAACCTTAACTACCAATTAATTTAACCAAAATATTTGAAATTAAATCCTAAATGCCTATGTATTTTTTTGTGTATTTTTACGACTTGTCATGCATGCATCAATAAAAACATACACTGATATGCGTAATTAAATCCTAAAAATAAATAATAAAGAGGAAAAATCCCAAATTTGAGAATTCTGTAGGAGTAATTTCAACGAGGCAAAAATCACATGCTCACAGCTGCCCCTCTTTGCTCGGAAACACGAAGAGTTTTCGTGCAAAGACAAGTGAGCAAACACGAGCAATTTTCACCCGACTGAATATTTCGTGTGAAGCATTTCGAAAAATTCCTAACCGAACCTTGCTTCAAAGGTTGCCTACATATCCTTAGCGATAAAGGAATCGGGTTAGTGTAGTTCTGGAAGTTTTGGTAGCTTGTACTACCGTGGGCTGTGATTTCATTGTTGTTGCTGCTGCTACTGCTTACCGACTTTTTATTACACAAAAGAATATAAACAGCTAAGCTAGCTAGTTCTATGAACTATGAGTTACAAGGTTCCTATCCATAAATTTCTTGAAACTTGATCTTGAGTCTTGGCTAGCTCTTTTAGCAGACTTCGATCTGAATCCTGATGCTCGTTAGCTGCAGCTGCTGGTTTATTCCTCAATTTTGAAACAAAGCGGGACAGGCGAGTCTTGAGATTTCTATCAAAATTGAACAGTCGGTGTCTCTGTCCTCTTCATCATTTTGAATTATTTTTTAGTTCTTTTCTTATTTTCCCCTATTTTGGATTGAGACTTCCCGCTTCCGGTTATCTCAAATTTTGTGCCTTGAGGTATAACCTGCTTGGACACCAAGACAAACAAACAAACGAAATTTTCTGCCCCAGTTTTCATCGGGAAAATTTTGTGAGTTATCAGCAACACAAATCAAAGTTATTTCTTTACTAGAACAATAAAAGTCAGGATTGCGTATCTTTTGGGCTGACTACCAGGTTATGCTGGGAAGGAGAAAGGGTCCCTGCGAGGGATAGGAAGAGGATCCACGGGTTATGCCTAGATAAGAATGAAGAGTCCCTGCTGGGGATGAGAGGAAAGCCACGGGTTATGCAGGGATGAATGAAAAAAATTCCCGAGTTATGCCAAGGGAATCCGCGGGTTATGCCGGGATTGAAAGAAAAATTTCGAGGTTATGCTAGAGAGATCCGTGGGTTATGCCGGGATTGAATGGAAAATTCTTGGGTTATGCCAGGGAAATCCACGGGTTATGCCGGGATTGAAAAAAAAAACTCCTAGGTTATGCTAGGGAGATCCGCGGTTATGCCGGGATGAATGGGGAAAATTCCTCGGTTAAGCCAGGGGAATCCGCGGGTTATGCCGGGATTGAATGGAAAATTCTTGGGTTATGCCAGGGGAATCCACGAGTTATGCCAGGATTGAAAGAAAAACTCCTAGGTTACGCTAGGGAGATCCGCGGGTTATGCCGGGATGAACGGAAAATTCCTGGGTTATGCCAGGGGAATCCGCGGGTTATGCCAGGATTGAGGGAAAAACACCTAGGTACGCTAGGGGGATCCACGGGTTATGCCGGGATTGAATGGAAAATTCCTGGGTTATGCCAGGGGAATCAGCGGGCTATGCCGGGATTGAATGGAAAAGCTCATAGATTATGCTAGGGAGATCCACGGGTTATGCCGAGATTGAAAAAAAACTCCTAGGTTATGCTAGGGAGATCCGCGGGTTATGCGGGGATTGAAAGAAAACTCCTAGGTTATGCTAGGGAGATCCGTGGGTTATGCCGAAATCGAATGGAAAATTCCTGGGTTATGCCAGGGGATTACAAGGAAGTGAAGGGCCACAGAGATCTATTTGACTATGCTGGGGATGGAGAAGGTAAGGAAAACCACTTAGGCTATGCTAAGGATAGAGGAGCTTTAACTCCCAGACTGTGCTGGGGAGGAAAAAGTGGGAGAAAGGTGTCCTCAAGTTATGCTGGGGATGTAAAAAGAAACCTCTCGGGTTATGCTGGGAGCGAAGGAAGGAAATTTCTCGGTCTATGCTAGAGGGAGTGGAATGCAATCCATAGGTTATGCCAAGGAAATACACAAGTTGCATAAGGGGCATCTAGGAATATGGCCCTAAGTCTGGGGAAGGAGTCAGGGATTGGAATCTCATGCTATCATGTTTATTTATGAATTTTCATGAAACGAATGTAAAGAAAACTTCCCTTTTTGTTATTGATGCAACACCATTCTTAGCCCTTGTGTCATTCCTTCGATTGTATTAGTCATGTGTTCCTGTTGTCTCTAGGTTACACCTGTGTCAAATTTCAATCCAGAAACAGAGTAATTTACTAGCTTGAACAGTGATTGGTTTGTGGCCTTGTTCTGCTGGATTTCAACCTCATTTCTGTTGGAGGAAAAACCCTTGACTTCCGATCTTTGCCTCGTAGGTTGGTCAGGGGGTCCTCATCTTTCGGGTTGGTTTTTATTTTCCAGACCCTTGGTTATGATTTTGTCACAATTTCCATTTATGGCTTGCCTTTGGGATCTTTGGTAGGAACCATTATCCCGCTTGGGCTTAACCTTTCCGATTTGGATCCGCCTTTGTGGGCTCTTAACTTTGAATTTCTTTTCTTTCTATTTTCCTGCTTTTGAAGCGTTAGCCGTTGGGATCAGCTGGGGTTGGCTAAGTGCGCTTGCTGATACCGGATATTCCTTTTAGTTCTTGCCAGGAGAAAAACCCCTGAGACTGGTCCTACTACCTTGTCTTGCGGAATGGTCAGGACATCAAAGTTAATGGGAAAAGGAGTGGGAAAAAACAATAAAACACAACATGAATTTAGAGAGGTATGTCTCTTTTGGAGAAAAAAGGAGGACTTATCTAGGAGTGCGCGCTAGCTTTAAATGGAAATGACATGCTTCTTTGACTGAATACCCGGCCCAGATCCATTTCTGCTTTCTGATTTCAAATCTTTCAAAAACCAAGGAAACATGTTAAGGCTTGAGTGGCAATATTTACTTTTTTCGGCTGACGACGTCCTCTTGCGGGTTTTCGGAAATCGACCTCTACCATTTCTCTTCTCCCGTCGTCCGATAGCGCTCTTTGCGAGTTTTCACTAAACGGGCTCTCTCATTTCGTTTTTATCTGCTCACCGTCGCCTTATGGTGCCCAGAGGTTTTCACCGATAAGACTCTCTCATTTTATTTCTCTCAAAATTGAGTTGTGCCGAATCCCAACAATGGTATTTGTCACGTCCCTGTTTTGGCCAATTGATCGAAAGAAAATGGACCAAGTTCTTGATGGAAATTTACAACTTTGGAACCTTCGAGCGGATTTGTGACCGAAACAATACATTTCTACCCCAATTTTATTTTCATGGGGAATTGGGGTTTTATTTTAATATGACTGGACCTCAGGGAGAGGCTGCCTACGTATCCTTTCAGAAACAAGTCAGACGTAGTTCAGGAAGTGTTTCCTAAACTAATTTGTTTGTTGTTTTCTTTTTTTTCTCTTTTTTCATTTTGTTTCATTTTTCTTTTTGTTTTCTTCTTCTTTTTTTTCTCTTCTTTTTATTTGAATAGTACTTTCGGGTTCCAAAGAGGGTGATCAAAGAAACATAACTGGCTCAAAGGGTTTGCGAAGGATTGATAGTGTTTAGGGTAGCGGGAAAGAAAGCCTTCGTCATTTCAACCAACCGGAATCATTGCAATAGGGAGTTCAAACGTAATACCTTTTTACCGCATCTGCATTTACTGCTGCCTCGGGCTCATCTCCTTCAACGTCACTCAGGTACAGTGCTCCTTTGGGTAATATCTTTCTGACAATGTATGGACCTTTCCAGTTCGGAGCGAACTTTCCTTTGGCTTCCTGATGGTGAGGAAGTATACGCCTCAATACCAGCTGTCCGACTTCAAAATTTCTAGGGCACACTTTCTTGTTGTAAGCGCAGGCCATTCTTTGTTGGTACAACTTCCCATGACAAACCGCATCCATTCGTTTTTCATCAATTAATGACAATAGCTCCAAATGAGTTTTAACCCACTCACTATCCTCAATTTCTGCTTCGACAATTACTCGGAGCGAAGGGATTTCTACCTTTGCGGGTATGACAGCTTCAGCCGCATAGACCAGTAAATATGGAGTTGCTCCTACCGATGTGCGCACTGTAGTGCGATACCCATTAATGCAAAAGGCAACTTTTCATGCCATTGTCTTGAGCTTTGAATCATTTTCCTCAAAATTTTCGTGATGTTCTTGTAAGTTGCTTCAACGACACCATTAGCATTGGGCCGGTAAGGGTTGGAGTTTCTATGTGTTATCATAAATTGTTCACATATTTCTCCCATCAGACGACTGTTCAGATCGGTTGTGTTGTCTGTAATGATGGTTGCGGGAATCCCAAAATGAAAATTGATATTGGAATGCACAAATTACACCACGGCTTTCTTGGTAACAGACTTAAGAGTGATGGCTTCAACCAATTTTGTGAGGTAATCAATAGTGACCAATATGAATCTATGTTCATTTGAGGCTTTTGGCTCAATCGGCCCAATAACATCAATGCCCCAGGCAGCGAATGGCTAGGATGCTGACATAGGATGCAATTCAGATGGAGGTGCATGAACCAAATCACCGTGCACCTGACGTTGATGGTATTCCCGAACGAAGTTGAAGCAATCTTTCTCCATGGTCATCCAATAATACCTGGCTCGGAGTATTTTCTTTGCCAGTACGTACCCGTTCATATAAGGGCCACACACTCCCGCGTGTACTTCATGCATAATTCTCCCAGCTTCCTCGGTGTCAACACATCTCAGCAAATTGAGATTTGGAGTCTTTTTGTACAAGGTATCACCACTCAAGAAGAAATTGCTTGCGTGTCGTCGGATGGTTTTCTTTTGCTCCCCGGTGGCTTGCTCAAGATATTTCTGTGTTTTGAAGAATCTCTTGATGTCATAATACCAGGGTTGTGTGCTGGATTCTGCTTCGCTCACATTAAAATACCCGTGCCTTTCATTGATTTGGATTTTCAAAGGATCGACATAGGCATTTCCAGGGTAAGGCAACATGGAAGCCAGGGTTGCGAGTGCGTCTTCTAGCTCATTGTCACAATGAGGAATGTACCTGAATTGTACCGATTTGAACCGTTTGCAGAGGTCCTCCACATGCTGTCTAAAGGGGATGAGTTTAACGTCTCTTGTTTCCCACTCTCCTTGAGCTTGTCGGATGATCAAATTTGAATCCCCCATGATTAACAATTCCTCAACATCTTGGTCAATGGCCATGTTCATGCCCATGATGCAAGTCTCGTACTCAGCTGTATTATTGGTGCAGAAAAATTGGAGCCTAGCTGTAGCCGGATAATGCTGACACGTGGGTGAGATTAAAATTTCCCCAATCCTTATGCCTTTTCGTTTACTGCTCCGTCGAAGAACATTTTCCAAGCGGGGGTGTCTTCAGATGTTACCTCCACTGAATTCAATTCTTTATCAAGGAAATAGGTATTCAAAGGATGATATTCGTCGTCCACTGGACTTTAGGCCAGATGATCCGCTAATGCTTGAGTCTTTATTGCGGCACGAGCGATATACACTATGTCGAACTCGGTGAGCAAGATTTGCCATTTTTCCAATCGACCTGTAAGCATCGGTTTTTGGAATATATACTTCAGTGGATCCAGCCTGGTTATGAGGTAGGTGGTATGAGCTTGCAGGTAATGCCTTAACTTCTTATCCACCCATGTCAAGGCGGAACAGGTTCTTTCTACAGCGTGTACTTGGCCTCGTAACTAGCAAAAATTTTTGCTTAAATAATAGATGGCTTGCTCTTTCTTACTCGTGGCATCATGCTGCCCAAGAATACAACCAAAAGAGCTTTGCAGGACTGTTAGATAGAGAAATAGTGGCCTCCCCGGTTCCGCCGGGACCAAAACTGGTGGGTTGGACAAATATGTTTGATTCTGTCAAAAGCCTCTTGACACTCGACAGTCCATTTAACCACCGCATCCTTTTTCAATATCTCGAATATGGGCTCGTATGTGGAAGTCAGCTGGGCGATGAATCGGCTGATGTAAATTCAGTCTTCCCAGTAGGCTCATTACATCCTTCTTGGTCTTTGGAGGAGGTAGCTCTCGAAAGGATTTTATCTTGGTCGGATCCAACTTGATACCTCTTCGGATGACAATGAATCCTAGAAGTTTGCCTGACGGGACCCCAAATGCACACTTGGCTGGATTCAATATCAAATCATACTTGTGAAGCCTTTTGAAGAACTTTCTTAAGTCCCCTACATAATCACCTTGAGTTTTGGACTTGATGATCACATTGTCCACATACACTTCTATTTCCTGATGCATCATGTCGTGGAAACTGGTGGTCATGGCCCTCATATATGTAAGCATTACTCTGTAACAGTAAGTTCCCCAAGGTGTGTGAAGGCGGTTTTCTCATCATCTTCCTCATCCATCAACACTTGGTGGTATCCTACGTAGCAATCTACAAAGGACTGTATTTCGTGTTTGGCATAGTTATCAACAAGAATGTGGATGTTAGGTAGAGGGAAGTTGTCTTTGGGACTCGCCTTGTTTAAATCTCTGTAATCTACACACACTCGAGTTTTTCCGTCTTTCTTCGGTACCGGGACCACATTGGCCAACCATGTGGTGTATTGAACCACTCGGATTACCCCCGTCTCTAGCTGTTTTGTGATCTCTTCTTTGATCTTCTCGCTGACGTCAGGTTTGAACTTTCTTTGTTTTTGCTGGACTGGAGGGCATTCTGGGTATGTGGGCAACTTATTAACCACCAGATCGACACTCAACCCATGCATATCATCGTAAGACAAAGCAAATACATCTTTGAATTCCAAAAGAAGTTAAACCAGTGAATCCCGGATTTTTTTATTCACATGGACGCTTATTTTAGTTTCCTTGATTTCACTGGGATCGCCAAGTTAACCGGTTCAGTATCATTTAAGTTCGGCTTAGGTTTATTTTTCAAAATGTTCCAACTCTCGGTTTATTTCCTAAAAGCCTCTTCTTTATCATATTCCGGTTCTTGGTTCATTATTTCACAGATGGGCAGCGTGTTTGGGTCGTGGCATGAAGTCCACGAGCATGTCCTTTTATTTAAAGCCGCTATTGGGGCTGAAAGAAAAAAATGAAATGGAAGAAAAAACAAAAATCAGAAAAGGACAGAGAAGTGCAAACAATGAAATATTGATTTCATTTTTTTGAAATTGTAAGATAACAGGGTTTACATCTGGAATTTAATGGACAAAATGCTAAAGAAAAACACCCGAGTTACACCCTGAGATAACTCGTGATGCTGAAAAGGTATCAAGTCAGGACTATCAGGCCTCCCGCCTGACTGGGAAAGGTGTGGCCTTCCAGTTTTGCAACTTGGCATCCGATCCCATATAGAGCACTTCAGTACTGCATGAGCCTTCTCCCTGTTGGACCATGTTGGCTTCATACTATAATTTCCTCATGGCTCCTCATATCTCCTCAGTTTCTTCTGCTGTGAAGGTCTCATCTTCCTCTTCTTCACTGTACTTTGGTTTTACAAATGTTTTGTACAAGTGGGGTAGGGGTTGGGGTGAAGCCGATCCACGAAGTTTCCTACGATTGGCCCAGGTGATGTCCTCCGACGTTGGATGGAAGCCTAGCCCAAAAAACTACTTTGCGGCAGGCAAAGCGACCAGATCAGTTATTCCTTACAGAGAACTTCCAAGTCCCTTGCCTGGCCTAAGCCCTTGGTGTGTCATCTCTATTGCCACCCTGATTGAGGCAATTGAGAGGAAAGGCTGGGGGAAGGGTTCGCCTTCTTCGTATTGATCGGCTACCACAATTTCAAAAGCCTGTTAAACTATATGCTCACTTCCCTCTTTGTCTTTGAGGCAAAGGGTAGAGGGATCGCGGTAAATTGACTGCTCATCTTCTCCGTGGACCACAATCTCTTGGTTCTCATGTTCGAATTTCAACATTTGGTGCAGAGTGGAAGGCACCGCGTCTGCCCCGTGAATCCATGGTCTTCCCAGGAGATAGTTATAGGATGTGTCCATGTCCAATACTTGAAATATCACTTCAAAGTCGACCGGACCGATGGTCAATACTAATTCAATTTCCCTTATGGTGTCTCTCTTGATCCCGTCAAAAGGCCTGGACACACACACTGTTGGGACGTATCCTTTCTGTTCCAGTCTCAATTATTTGCAATGTTGACAATAGGCATATATCTACCCTAGAACCTCCGTCTATCATTACTCTTTTGACATAATAGCCCTCGCATTTGACGATGAGGTGCAAGGCTTTGTTTTGGGCAACTCTTTCTGGAGGTAAATCATTCTTGTTGAATATAACCTGATTAATAGCAAAGAATCTTTCCGCCATTTTCTCCAGTTGTTCCACGGAGAATCCAACCGGTACGTAAGCTTCGTTCAAGATTTTGGCCAACACTTTCTAGTGCTCTGGGTATTTCATCAGTAATGACAATAAAGATACCTGCTCGGGAGACTTTCGGATCTGGTCCACCACCTCATATTCTGCCATTTTCATTTTTTGAAAGAAGGCTTCTGCCTCTTTAGCATTTACGGTCTTTTTAGGTGGAAACAGCAATTTTGTGGCACTGTTTACTTCTTCCACATGCGAATATTTCTTTGCGGGATGGCCCCTTTGAGTTTCCCCAAAGATCTCTTTGCCCTTGTATGTGACCATGGTTTCTTGGTAGTTAAATGGGACTGTAGAAGGGTTTGTCATTAGCTTCTGAGGTGCACGATCGATTACCACAAGCCCATTTATCCTTGGTGGTTTATCGGTCCCCGTACCACATAAGCTCCCTTGGTTACATACATCGTTTTGTTTAACTCAAACCTTCTTGGGGGACTCAAAGTGGGCTATTTTTTGTTGACGCCCCCGTGGGATGTAAAGTATGGTTTCCTTGGTGGGTTTCGTCTCAGTTTTGATTTCAAACTTCTTCTCTGCTTCTCGATGCTTGGCTTAACTCATTTTCTTTTCTTCAACCTTCTTGGGGGTAGCCTTTGAGTTTCGGTCTGCATCAATAATGGCTATTATGGATTTTAGATCAGGGTCAAATTCTTTGTCCTCACAAATCATTTCGATGATAGGCCCATTGTTGTGAACCGGCAACGGGTTATTGGTTACGTTCGGGACATCTTCATCTCTCAGCACTATTTTCCTTTGTTCTATTAAATCCTCCACCGCTCGTTCCAGAGTCCAGCAGTTTTCGATGTCATGTTCTTCGGCCCCGGAATGATAAGCACAGCGTACACCTCATTAATAGGAAGGTGACTCGAGGTTTTGCCTGTTCGGGGGCACGGGCTGCAAGAGACCCATCTGAACCAGTTTTGGGAATAAGCTGGCATAAGACTCCCCTATTGGAGTAAAGTTTTGTCTCCTGGGTGGCTCCTTGGGGCGGAAATTATTTTTTGGAGGGCGGGGATTATAGTGGTTTTTGGGAGGCTAATTTCTTGGGACCTGGTTTTTGTTGCCTTGTTGTTGTGGTCGAGCAAATGGCTGGGCATTCATGACTGCATAAGGTTGAGGAACATAATGCATGTCTTGATGGGGATAGTAGTGTTGAGAGGCCCTTTCTGAGAATACAGTTCTGTGAGCATGATGTCTTCTTATCCCGGAGGCTGCCGTTGACACTTCTTCTTTCTTTGTGTTTCTTGCAACCCCTCCTGCCCCGCCTTGAATGGCTTGGGAGGTTGACCTTATGGCAGACTGGCTTAGAATTCTTCCTATTTTCAGGCCATTTTCTACCATCTCGCCGATCTTAATTGCCTCCGCAAAAGGTTTGACCATTGCTGACATCATATTTTTAAAATAATCTGCCTCTTGCGCTTTTAGGAAAACAGTGACCATCTCTATCTCGTCCATGGGTGGTTTTACTCTTGACGCTTGTTCGCGCCACTTGACAGCATATTCTGTAAAGGTTTCTGAAGGTTTCTTTTTCAAGTTGGCCAAAGAATTCCTATCAGGGGCAATGTCAATGTTATACTGGAACTGCCTTACGAAATCCCGGGCGAGATCATCCCAAATATGCCATCGAGTGATATCCTGATCCATGTACCATTCAAAAGCGATGCCTACTAGACTTTCCCCAAAATATGCCATAAGTAGTTCTTCTTTTCCACCTGCCCCACACAGCTGGTTGCAATATTTTTTCAAATGAGCAATCGGATTGCCGTGACCATCGTACTTTTTGAACTTCGGTGTTTTGAGTCCCACGGGAAGGTGTATATGTGGGAACATGCACAAATCCGAGTAAGACACGCTCTTCTGCACACTCAATCCTTGCATGTTTTTCAAACTCTGCTCAAGGCTTTTCATCCTTCTTGTTATTTCATCTTGTTCGGGTGTCTTAGGGGTTTTGTCCTGCATAGGTATGAATTCATATGCTGGTTGAGGATAATTGTATGTGGGGTATGGGGGAGGATCGATTTGGTAGTTAAGAGTTTTAAATGTGAAAGTTGTAGGATCAAACATGGGCCTCGGCACTGCAGGCTGTGTGGTGGCTACACATGGAGAAGCCGTAAAAATATTAGGGACTGGGCCAGATGTGAACATTAGAGGACAGGCTTCAGAAGGAGCTCCGACAAAGTTGGCGATATGGTAGGCTGCCCCAAAAGCGATATTTGGATGGCTAATGGGGATGGTGGAAGTACCCTTAGGGAAAAGCTCAGAAAATCCAGGGATAGCACTTGGAGGCTCTTTTCCATTTGTCCAAGCGTCCCACATCTCCATAACTCGGAGTCGAAGGATCCTATTTTCTTCAGCCCCCGCAGATTCTGAGGCTGGGATCCCCGCAATTGAGTTGTCCTCTGCGATGGGAACTGCTGGTAGAGTTATTTCGAATGACATATCTGCACTTCCTTTTGATCTAGTAAAGTATTTTTGCGATGCTAACTTACCACAAACCAATCATTGTTCTCTAATAACCTGGACTGGAAACTGGAATTTCAAACGGTTAGGTTGGGATAGATAACAAACAGGAAATCACATGTTGGGTATGATGCACCTACGCAGTTAACGGGTTTCTACATATTTGCAATGGTCGCATGTGCCATCCTACATTTATTCCGAACTTCCTTTTGTTCTCTACTTCTTATTTCCTATTAGCTTTCCTCTTTTAAAAGAATACGGTCGAATCCTATGAAGATTGCCTACATATCATGACACCCCATGAATCAGACCGAGCGTAGTTCATGGTAAAATGTGATGGAAATAATAGGATATTTTGGGATTTTTAATTTTTATAAAGACAAAAAAAGACTTTGATTACAAAAGCTAACAAAATTAAAGGCAACTACCAACTGGGAACACAACAGACTCGAATGGTGCGTAAAAGAACATACAAACAGACTCTTTTAAGAGAATACAAATTTATGAGTACATTAAGACTTCAACTATTTTTGGAGCTTGCGAGTCATCGTCCGGCCTTGCCGCAGGCTTGCGTGCTAAACTTCCTTGGAGGTGGTAGAGATCTTCCATAACTTGACGAACAAATGTCATGGCGGTAGCAAAGAACATGGATTTCATCATGTCCTCACAATGGTTGCACTTTGTGGTAATATATTCTGCGATTGCCCGTACCCTTTCCCTAATAACACCTTTTTCTGGTAGTAGATGCCCAATTTGCTCGGCCCTTGCTTCTAGAGTTTGTTCTCCTACCTGATTCAACTTTTGGAATTACCGCAAATCCCTCTCTAATCCTGCTATCACTTCATAAAAATGCTCTCTTTCGGTTTTAAAGTCCACGGCTTGCTTGGCCATTTTGTTTCCAGTCATGATGACCCTCCGCTTTAAACCAACAATCTCATTACTGTTCCTTTCTGTTAATTGCTCAAGGATGCGGGGTCGTTCCTCTGCACCTTTAATCAATTGTTTCTGAACCCTAGATAGCTCATGTTCTGCCTTATTCAGGTCTAACCCGTACTTGGTCACTTCACGCCGAAAATTTTCTATGAGTTTTTCATCTTTTGCACTTCTAGGAGGATTTTCTGTGGCTGCCTTTATTTTCTGGATTTGGGCTCGTAGGGCTTCGTTTTCTTTGGTCAATATCCTCTTTTCTCCCTCACTAGCCGCAGCTTGCAAACTGTTTACAGATTGCAACTCATGGATTTGCTTTTCCAACCTTCCTATAGTAGCCATATATTCACTTTCCTTGGCTAACCAATCTCACTGCTCTTGTGACGTCTCAGCAAATTCTTGGAGATGTGCTCTTTTAGCCAGCCTCCCAGGCTCTAAGTCTCTCTTGTACCAAGCAACATACCCCGGTGCAGCCTCACCTTTAGACATGTCGCGCAATTGAGTATCGGCTGTCAAGTATTGACATTCGCTCCAGATTTTACGCACAACGGCTTCAGGGAATTGACCATTTGGGCTTATCTCAACCGCAAAACGACTAATATCCTCGTCCCTGGGGATTATTTTGCATCTACCTAATTGTCTTAGTACTCTATATGGCGCATTGGGTTGGATACTTCGGAGTCCAATCAGAAGGAAATGGGGCCGGGTGGCCGGCATATACACAACATCATCCATAAGGAGCCACCCGAATGTCCATTCTATCTGATTTGCAGTGATGACCCAGAGATGCGACACCCATTCTGTGACAACCTCGGGCACTTTAAACACATCAAACCTGTTGCAGAACTCTTCTATGCATCTCTTTATTGGCGACCCCTAATTCATGAACCGATTCCGGTGGCATATATGCTCGATCATCCAAAATTGCAGCAACAAGTTACATCCCGCAAAGAAGTCTCCTCCTACTTTACAGGCGGTGAGAGCACAGAAGATTTCTGACAAGATCATTGGAGCGAGGGTACTTTTAGCCTGGGTCATCAAAGTGCTAACGACCCTTGCTATTCGTATGTCAATATTCCCATCTTTTCGCGGGAATACTAGAAGACCCAAGAAAAATACCATGAACGCAAAACATCGATGCTCCTCCCACTTGAGCTGATTTCCATTGCTACAAATAAGATTTTCGGGGTTATTGAATCCCCCGATATGGTCATACCTCTGATATATAAATTGCGGGGTGCAAAAGCCAGCTGATAAGTCCGGATCGTTAACCTTCCTACTAATTTTCAAGGAGTCCAGGAATTTATGCACGGCAAGGGCTCTTGGTGCAATCAGGTATTAGTGTCTCAAAGGGATTGTAGGGGTCCCGATATATTCGGTCATTTCCTCTAATGTCGGGGTGAGTTGAAAGTCCGAAAAATGGAAGACATTGTAGGCCGGGTCCCAAAATGTGATTAATGCTTTTATGATGTCTCCCCATGAGCTAATTTTAACAAACCGGTGAGGCATCCCAGATGTGTATTGACCCTTTTCTGCCTTGCTTCCCCCAGATCATTCCACCATAGTCGCAACTCCAAGGGAATTTTGTTCATAAACATTATCGTGCTCATTCTGCACATTTATTAAGGCGAATTAGTATTCTCAAAATATTAAAACCAATATTTTATGCAATTTATTTCTTAAAATCATGGTCCGACTTTGTGAATACGGCCTTGCAACACTTCCAAAGGAAGGTTTTTAGGCTGTGCTCGCTTGCTAGTTAAAATAAGACTCAGAAATGGGATTATTTATTAATTAAGAGTCGCCACTTGGGATAGGTTGGCTTTTGGTGTCCAAAGTCACCAGTTTATTTAAAATCCCAAATCGAGGAAATTTTTGACAGCCCAATGGGAGTCTGCGAACCAGAAATTCTAAGTAAGGAATTCTGTTGACCCGAGGGAAGGTGTTAGGCACCCCCCGGATCCCGTGATTCTAGCACAGTCGCTTAAACTACTAGAAATGGCTAATTTCCTGATTTTTATACATGTTCGTCCTACAGTGAAATTTTAAATATTATTATCCGCTTTATTCATTTTTGGAATATTTGCAACGTAATTAAAACACGTCTTAAACCACGTCACATAAATGCACCCCGATTCTCGACACATTTCAACATCGTAGAGACTTGGATTTGGGTTGCATAAATGTGCATTCGAATTTAGGAAGATATCTTATTAAAATATCACGCCTATAGCAACTACGTATTTGAAAATTCATGGAGGCCGTGAAATTCGATAAACAACAACTCCAATTACTATACATTTTTTATTACAGTTAAGGAGCCCACGTAATGCATGATTTTTGTTAGCGTGGCTCACTTTATTTTAGAAAGGCGACCTAAAGCGAATATAGTTTTCTATTATACGCGTCTCTAAAAAGATACGTCCTAATTATTTCATATGTGAATGATATATTCGAAAGAGAGACTCAGCATCTTATTTTTAGCCTCATTCATGGCTGATTTTGCAATTTGGGCTCGTTTAATAGCAAGCCCAGGGAATACATTTCCTTATGTTTTGCAACTAATGGAAGTTTGGGCTTTCAACTTGAGCCCAGAAACATTGGACTATACTTTAATCACAAGGATAAGGCTAAAATTTTCAAATCGTTATATTACAAAGATTAATGTTATTCGTGGTTGATCATTTTTAACACATAAAAATTGACAAAGAACATCCTGGTAGTGATTTTCAGATTAACAAATCAATGAGCTACAGCCTCAGGTGTTCGAATTTAGCATCTAAAGAAAGAGAGTGATGTACTCATCGGTCAGAGCACATATGCATATATTGAATCCCTACTACAGACTAAGTCATGAACATCAGGTAAATTATGGACTAATCTATTTTAAAACTACTGAAATCTAAACAAATTAAAGTCATAGTCCAAGTACAGTCCAGCATCATTACACGTTTATGCTTATTACAATACCAGAAATATTACTGAAACTAATAACGTTTATAATATGACATAGGATCATCTTCATTATCAGTTATGATCTCGAACATGTACAGCTATGACTTCCAGATTTTGAGTGAGAATGGTACCTGGAATTACAGCAGAAGAGCTCCTATAAGTAAGGCAAACGTAAGGCAAACAAGCAACAGTAGCCAAAACAACCAATAAACCTAGGAATGTATCAGGAATTCAGGAAAAACACTTTGAAAAGCCAAAGCACACAAGTTTCAATCCTTAATGCATATACTTCAAACCATCTTCAACTTCTAAGTAGTAAAATTTGATTATTATAGAAGATTTTGCCAGGAAA
This sequence comes from Nicotiana benthamiana, assembly GCA_034376525.1. NCBI lineage: Eukaryota > Viridiplantae > Streptophyta > Magnoliopsida > Solanales > Solanaceae > Nicotiana > Nicotiana benthamiana. The sequence continues at coordinate 31,885,439 of CM067336.1, read as the reverse complement.
ACTTGAAATTGATTTTCAGTCGAATATTATATGGAGTGTATCTCTCTATATCTGAAAATTGTCCTCTAGCTCCAGAAAAATCCCCTTTTCAAAATAATCAGGCGTCTCTTTAATAATCAAAGCCTTAGGGCAACAAAATCTTTTTGTTTTCCTTTTAGTCCTTTGCCCATTTTTCAGATTTGCCTAAATGATCCTTGATTTTCTAAATTGTGCCTCAAGTTTTGAGGCAAAATTAACAGAAATTGTACTTTGACCCTTCGCTAGAATGTTCCAGGAGTTTGTTACAAGATTCCCATATTCAAATACCCTTAATACCCCTGTTTTCTTTTCTTAATCACTGGCCTAAGTGCTTTAAATCCTGGTACCCATCTATTTGGTCAGGAAGTCGCCCTAATTAACTATTTAAGGCTATAAACCAAGGTTATTATTAGCAGCTAGGATCAACTTCTAAAAAAGCTATACATGGCCAATTGTTTAATTGCAGATTTTACTATATTATGCAGAAGAAAACGACCAAGGGTCAAGATTCGATTCAATGCAACACACATATTCAGGCAAATATCACACTATGAAACTAAATTACTCAGAAACATATACGAAGCTGAAGAGCACAAAATTCAAAAATACAGGACACTGATCAATTTCAAACCAAAGATGACCAATTCTGAGCTTAGCATGATAATTCAAATAAGTCGACAAGAATAACGGTGACTTCAAATATTAAGTGGACTATTCAGAAGCAAGTTACAAAGACAAGCAAGGAAGCAAATACTCAGAATATTTCAAAGATGAGCAAATGAAAACTTAAAATAACTGAGAATAAAGAAGATCAAAAGCAACTTAGAAAAGTAAACAAGGACGAGCATATGACTCTAGATGGAAACACCTACTCAGAATATTTCAAAGATGAACCAATGGAAAACAAATGTACTTAAACAAATGAAAAATCAGGAAGATAAAATAACAATTAAAAAAGAAAACAAGGACGAGCATGTGACTTTAGATGGAAGCACCTACTTAGAATATCTCAAAGATGAACAGATAGAAAACTTAAGGTACTTAAACAAATGAAAAATCAAGAAGATAAAAAGCAATTAGAAAAGAAAACAAGTACGAGCATGTGACTCTAGATGGAAGCACCTACTCAGAATATCTCGAAGATGAACAGATAGAAGACTTAATATACTTTAACAAATGAAAACAAGGAAGCAATTAGAAAAGAAAACAAACAAGATAAAAAGCAATAAAGCAATCAAACAAGGAGAACTTAGCTTTTTTTTTCAGCGTTGTAACCCTAAAATTGGACTCTTAAAATCTCAAGGTTCTTCGACCCTTTCTGAGAGGGTTTTTGGTCTCTTGAGACCTTTGTTTCATTGTTGGAGAAGAGGGGAGGGTATCAGGCTAGGTTGATTATCTTTGGGACAGGGTCTGGGCTTCAGATCTGATTTTTGGCCATGTCTAGTTGTATTCGAGGGTCGTTGGTCATGGGGTTGTGGATGGGAAGGTGAGATGGTCACCAGGGACCATTTTTGAGGGATTCCGGTGAGTTTAGGGTTTGGGTCAAAACTTCGATTTGATATTCGAAGAGGTTTGTGAGGATTCGAGGGAAAAGACTTAAATGGTTGGAAAGAGGAGGATAAGGTGGTTTAGGGGTGTTAATTTGGACCATTTTGTTGTTGGTGCCACCATAGGCGGCGGAGACGGCGACTATTCTTTTGAATATTCGACAAGCTGGGAAATATTTGAGGGGATCTAATGGTGGGAGGGGAAAGGGTAGGTTGAGGGGGTTCGCTGGTGTAAATTTGGGGCCATTTGGTGGCCGGCCACCGCCGTGAGGCGATTTTCGGCGGTGGTTTCAGGTGGTGGACGGTGGATCTATGGTGACTGAGGGGTGGTGTTACACCGGTGTTTTTGTTATACGAGGATGATGATTTTGGTCTCCTAAATATACACAGGTGTTTGGACATATATATTGGACTTGGGGAAGGGGTTTGGATTGATGTAGATGAACAGATGAGATTGATCGCCCAAAATAATGTCATTTTGGGGCGTCTCTGGACCTGGATCAGAGACGGGTATTTGGGCTGGTTTGGGTAATTTGGACAGGTATAAGGTTTTGGGTCACTCAGACTTGGCCCAATTGTGGCCATCCTAATTTTAAAACATCTTAATCCTATTTTTTGTGTTTTCATTTTCTTTTTTACAAATTTCTTAGTTTTTTTTTATTTTAAAATTATGATTAGACTAAATTAAACTAATAACCCCTTAAACATAAACAAATATGAGAATTAATAAAAAAAATGCCAAAAAATGAAAATTATCGATAAAATGCCAAATAAACTACTTATTTTTGTGATTTTTTTTTTTATATTTTGCAAAATAAACCTTAACTATCAATTAATTTAACAAAAATATGTGAAATTAAATCCTAAATGCTTATGTAATTTTTTGTGTATTTTTATGACTTTTCATGCATACATCAATGAAAACACACACTGATATGCACAACTAAATCCTAAAAATAAATAATAAAAAGGAAAATTCCTAAGTTTGAGAATTCTGTAGGAGTAATTTTAACGAGGCAAAAATCACATGCTCATAACTAGGTCTTCTATCTTAGGAGAAAAATTCATCACACTAAGATTTCGATCCTATGAGAAAGTTCATCAGACTAGGTCTTCTATCTTAGGAGAAAAATTCATCAGACTAAGATTTTGATCTTAGGAGAAAGTTCATCAGACTAGGTTTTCTATCTTAGGAGAAAAATTCATCAGACTATGATCTATCCGGGAAGAAAGTTCATCAGGCTACGTCTCTTATTTTGGTTATCTTAGGAGGAAGATTCATCAAACTAAGATTTTTATCCTAGGAGAAAGTTCATCAAACCAAGTCTTCTATCTTATGAGAAAGATTCATCAGACTAATATTTCGATCTTCGGAGAAAATTCATCAGACTAAGTCCTCTTTTCTTATCTTAGGATGAAGATTCATCAAACTAAGATTTTGATCTTAGGAAAAATTCATCATACTAGGTCTTCTATCTTTGGCGAAAAATTCATCAGACTAAGATTTTGATCCTAGGAGAAAGTTCATCAAACTAGGTCCATTTTTTTTTGTTATCTTAGGATAAAAATTAATCAGACTAAGATTTCTATCCTAGGAGAAAGTTTGTCAGACAAGGTCTTATATCTTAGGAGAAAGATTCACCAAACTAAGATTTCGATCTTAAGAGAAAATTCATTAGACTAGGTTCTCTTTTTGTTATCTTAGGAGAAAGATTCATCATACTAAGATTTCTATCCTAGGAGAAATTCCATTATACTAGGTCTTCTACTTTAGGAGAAAACTTCGTCGGACTAGGATTTGATCCTAAGAGAAATTTCATCAGACTAGGTTTTCCATCTTAGGAGAAAGATTCATCAGACTAAGATTTTGATCCTAGGAGAAAGTTCACCTGGCTATGTTTTTCTATCTTAGGAGAAAAATTCATCAGACTAAGATTTTTAATAGGAGAAAATCCATCAGACTAGGACTTTTATCCTAGGAGAAAAAATATGAAGAGCAATGCAAAATTTTATGCACAGTAGCAAGACAAATACATACAAAGATTGATAAAATTCCCTTTGTCGGTTCTTCTCTTCTTTTCTTTTTCTTCTCTTCTTTTTATTTTTTTCTTTTTTTTGGACCACCTTCCTTGCGTTGCTTTATTCCTGTGTCACACAAAGAAAAATTTGTCAGTTTTGAAAATGGTGGTCGGTTTGTGGCCTAAAGTCTTGGCAGCTTGGCTTCTGCTCCACCAACTTGAGTCAGTCTCAAAAGACTCTTGCTCTACATCGAACCTAATTGATTCACACCCAGTACCATTTGTATTTGTAGTTCGATCAGCCATATTTCGACTGGAAATCTATGCTCAAGTGGCACTTCTGATATCTTCAATGACTTCCTGCTTTCGAGCAATTTGTTTGTCAGAGTAGTTATTTTTGCTTGCGCCAAGTGGACTAATAAGAGTCTTCTAGGGGACGCCTTTGCATAATCCGCAGGGCATGTTGATAGTAACAACTGAGTGCACTGGCCAAATTTACTTTGTGCAATTGAAAAGCTGGCAGCAGATTTTGATGTCTTTTCTTGCTTGTTTTTACGAGGACTGACTCAGAGTGAAGGACACAATGATGCAAAGAAACAAGTATTAACAAAAAATGCCCCTGTCGGAAGGATAGAAGGAAGAGTATTTTTTTCTTTTTTTTTCTTTTTTTCTTTAAATAACTAGCCTTAGTGATCATGACATACATTTTGGACTTAAAAGTCGATCTATCAAACTAACCAAATCTTCCCTTTTACCATTCTTACGACTTTGAAGTCAGGCTTGTTCGTGCCAATCATATGCATTAACTTCACTGCTCACTTTTGACTAGTGGTGTCCCGAGGAGTTTTCACTGACAAGTCTCTCTCATTTATTCATCTCTACTTACTGTCGCCTTACAGTGCCCGTAAGGGTTTTCACTAGTAAGACTCTCTCTTTTTTTCAATTTTTTTCTTTCGTTTTTCTTTTGCGAGCATCTTGATAGTGTTCTATGTAGCGTGACAACCATTGCTCATTGCATACTTCTCTTGGCATTCTTGAAGGAATATCAGTAGGTCTTTATTTAGAAGGTTTTGGATAGGGTTGGACAGAAGGGCCGACATGAAGGCTCAATGCAGACTCAAAATAAAAGGGGTTGTAGACTTACAACTCTTGGAATCGATTCTTTCAAAAGTGACAAAATCTTTGCCCCAGTTTCAGCTATTGGGGATTTTTGGAATTTTTTTTCTTTTTCTTTGTATTCTTATTTGGTTGGACCAAGTCGTGAGGCTGCCTCCGTATCCTTATTCTTTAAGAAATCAAGTCGAACGTAGTTCAAATATCTATCCTAACTATAATTTTTCCTTTCTATTCCTCGATTTTTTTCCCTTTTTTTTCTTTTATTTCTTTTTGTTTGCCCCAACTTCTATCTTAGGAGGGCATGGATCTTCGATAGTTCTTTTCTTCTTCTTCTTTTTTTCACTTGAACTTTCTATGAATTGCCCCAGTTTGTACTCTTGGGACATGGACTTTTTTCTTTTTCTTTTTCCTTTTTCTTTTTTTTATTTTTTGTTGTATTTTTTTACTCCTGACTCTAAACTTGATTCCAAAAGAGGGTGGTCAAAGAAAATAATACAGGCTCAAAAGGGGTAGCGAAGGATATAAAGTGTTTAGATAGCATAAAAAGGGCCTCCCAGCCTCGAGAACCCTATTATAGTACCCTTTCACGATCACATCATTGATGAATATGCATGTCTTCTTGGGTCTTTTCCAGTGTAAACATGTATGCGCAACACTCTCCTAATTGTGAATTACCCTTATCAATTTGGGTGACTTTTCTTGGATTTTGTCTAGAAGATGTTTTTTGCCACTAACTGAACCACTTCAAGTTGTCTGGAATACACCTTCTATTGAAAAACACTTTCTATCTCTTAGTACTAAACAGACATTAACCCGTCCGATTATCCTTAAGCCCGATCTTCTCAAATCATTCAAAAGTTAGAGATCCTTAACTTTCATGAGTGTGACTGTTTTGGTTCCATGTAAACTCAACTCATGCTTATTTTTCAAATGTTTCACTTGTCTATTCTTTTTCAAAAGTGTGTCTTTCTTAGTTATCCAATTCAAGACTAAATCAGTTTTCTAAATGTGGCCAAAAATTTCACATGCATGTCGTATCACTAAAACTAGCGTGAAGAGAATTATGCACAAAGTGGACACAAAATAACTAGTTGTTTTTTATTGAATGAAGGATGAAAGGTCCGATAACACAGAAAGAAGAAGAAAAGAAGACAAAAATAAACTGCCATGGCTGAAAGAGGAGTGACTTTCCAGTTACTAAACGACATCTTAGCCACATATTCGCACATCAGCATTACCACGACATTTGACCATTTTTATTGATTTGGATTCAACACTCGAATTTTGACGATCATCCCGAGCAACCCATGTTTTATTACTTAAATCTGATAAAGTCAACCTCACATTTGTCTGCATTTTTAATTTTTCACCACCAACTTGTCTACTTGCCCTTTCTTGACCTTGGGTCAATGACAATGCTGCTTGTTCCATTGGTTGAGAAGATGCTATAATTTCCGAGAGATCTTGGTTTATTTTTGTGACTCCCCATTGCAAACCAACAAACATACCATATTTGACTAGCTTTTATTTCAAAACAACAAGCATGTTACAATAAACACTCTCTTTTTTTTCCTTTTTTTTTGTTTATTTCATTCACTTTATTTTTCTTTTTTTCTTTTCCCCTTTTTTCAACTATTCGATCGAACCCGATGTGGGTTGCCTATGTAGCATGACGCCGCAAGAATCAGATCTTGCGTAGTTCAGGAAGATTAAAAATAAATATATATTTTTCTGGATTTTGAATTTTCTTTTGTTTTTTCAAAAGAAAGTTTCAGCATTTTTGCAAAGAAAAACTTCTAAAGAAAAAAGATTTTTTTTCCTTTTTTTTTTGAATTTTGACTTTAATTGTTTTTGGAATTTCGATAGAAAAAATTTTAAAGAATAAAGAAAAATATTTTTATATTTATTGGTTTTTATTCTAAAGTTAAGAAAGTAGTACTTCTAAAGAAAAAGAAATTATTTTTGAACCTTGAATTTTTTTTTCAATTTTCGAAAGAAGACTAAAAATATTTTTGGATTTTTGGATTTTGAGAAGAAACTAAAAAAATATTTTTTTTGTATTTTAAAAAATTGGGATCTCAAAGAAAAACTTTTCTAAACAAGGAAGTAAAAGAGCAGTTTTGGATTTTTGAAAATTGGGGACTGAAATCGATGAGGTTTGTCTACGTATCTCACATCCGGTGAGAATCATAGCCACGTGTTCTACCAGTTTTGACGGAACAAGGGAACGTGACTTTTGAAAACATTGGCTTTTTTTTTCATTTTTGAATTTCGAAAGAGTTTCAGAAATTTCAAATATCTTTCTCTCAATCTTGGTTTTTCCCTTTGATTTTCTTTCTTTTTTTCTTTTATTCTCTTTTTTCCCTATTCTAGAAGCCAGTCAACATGCAAGCCAAAACAGACAGATACGCAAGTAGCACGTGAGATGCATCAAGATGGTCTTTTAATTTGGGTACACCTGTCCTAGATGGACCCAACCCCTACGTTGAGTCCCTAAAGTCAAATGCACGTGATGCAAATAAGCATTCCTACTAGGGATTCGGCATGAGATTATATTATTATAGGTTTAAAAACCTGGGTGTATTTGTTTTAGACCTGGCTTACTCGAGCGGACAACTCGAGCCAGGAGGGGGGAACAGCGTACCGGGAATACAAAAGCTTCACCAGCTTTGCAATTTGTCCGAACCTCGTTCTAAAATTGGAATATAACTCTAACAGAAAAGAAGTCACACGAAGTGCACACTTCTTAGATGATTTAGAAGACACAGAGAGAAGAGGGTTTCATAACAGTTTATATACAGTTCAAATAATATCAAAGCAGTAAAAGCGGCATTTAGCACATTATGTTCAAACATGCAAAAATCAGATAATAAATAAAGCCAAGTATAATAGTTATTCTAAGCTCGAATTCTGAACCCTGAACCAGAAGTTCTGGGTTTTTCCCCCCAGCAAAGTCGCCAGAGCTGTCAAACCTCCTTTTTATACACCCCAAGGGATATATAAAGGGAGTTTTTCCATTTAAGTGATATTATTCGAAATGAGATTGTTTATTTTTATTTAGAGTCCTCACTTGGAATATTTTATTGGTGTCCCAAGTCACCGGTTTATTTTAAATCTCAAATCGAGGAAAATTCGAGTTTCCTTTTGAAGTCTGGGAACCAGAAATTTTGAATAAGGAATTATGTTAACCCGGGGGAAGGTGTTAGGTACCCCCGGATTTCATGGTTCAAGCACGGTCGCTTAAACTATCATAATTGGCCTACTATCTGATTTTAAAACACTTTTAAACCTATGCTCATTTTCACTTTAAACCGCTTTAATTATTTTAAGGAAGATTTTAACATCATCTAAAACACGTCTTTGGACCACACCACATGAAATGCACCCGCAATTCGAGATACATTTTATTTAACATTGTTAAGATTTGGATTTGGGTCACATGAAATACACACCCGGGTTTTTGGAAGGTAATTTTTTAAAATAGTGCGCCTAAAGCAACTACGCACTTTCAAGTTTGCGAGGGCCATGGAAAATCAACTAAATGGCACGCCTAGATTTCTAAGGATTAAAATTAATTAAGTGAGAGTCATGGGCTTAGGGATTTTATTTGGTATGGCATGCCTCGAGTTATTTTAAAAGAATTTTATTATCCGAAATTATTATGATCGGGTCACATGAAATGCACCCTCGAATTTGGGAATTAACCATCATAACTATGTTACGGGAACCGTACCCATAATCATGATGGTTTATTAATCACACCTAAAACATTTCTACAAGTGTTTATGAATTATTTTACTAAATTACTTTGAGATTACGCAAAATCATGAGGTAAGGATTTGAAACTTATGGAGGCCTAAACTACCATATTTAATGTACAATCCAAAATCTAAAGCCCACCACATTAGAGGCCCATTTCTTCGTGGCCTATCCTAGACCCAAATTGCATTTTTCACCATAGCCCAGATTCAAATGGTTGTTCCTATTTTTTTTAAAAAAATAAATTAAAAAAGTCCAGCAACAAACAAACGTCTGAAATGGATTGAAGATCCAAACAAATCACACACACACAAAAAAAAAAAAAAAAAAAAAGACAAAACAAAGCATTAAAAATTCCACAAAACATAGCAAAAATCAAAGAAAAATACTAAAACTCAAACAGTTAAAAGAGAAACAACAAAGATCAAAGGAAAACTTAAAAAAATTGATATTAGGAGCAAAAGAAAGCAGTAAGAAATGGAACAAAAATTGGAAATGGATTAAAATTTAAATCAAACAACAAAGTAGGGCAACCTGAAAATTAGAACAAAGTAGTTACAGAAATAGAAAGAACAAACCGTCTTATATACATGAAGATTTGTTGAATATAATGATGGAGTTCCGACGAGAGAACTCGAACAAACCGGATCGGGCGCGCAGAGCTTTGTCGGAGACCTCAAGTGACAGAGTTTTGAGCTTTGTTTCCATTGAGTTTTCAGCTGCGTTTTTGGGTGATTATCGACTGCGTTTGGAGATGATCTTGGCACAGTTTAGTGTTGTTTTTCAGCTGAGTTTTGCCGGTTTGAGAGTTGTTTTTGCTGCACTTTTAACAGCTTTTTCAGCTGTGTTTTGAGGCCAAATTTGAGATGAAAATGGCTGGTCTTTTGGAGCTCTTACATGGCTATTTTCACTGGTTTTTAGAGCAGTTTTTCAGCTTCATTTTGAGAGAATTTAAGCTGCATTTTTGCTTTGTTCCGTGACTGTTTTTCAGCTCGTTTTAGGTAAGGTTTTTAGCTGAAATGAGGTGCTTTGGGGAGGAGAAGAGATGAGCTTTTAGGGTCGAAACATGGATGTTTTTAGGGAGAAATTGGAGAAGTTGCAGCGGCACTCCCTTTCTTTTATCCGTCTATTTTGCTTTTTTTAATTGTGCATATATCCTCTTCTCCAAGAAAAGTGCAGGTGCAAATTAAAAGGTGAGACCTCAGGAACCTTCCTGGAAGGTGTGTGATATATAGATATATATTCCATTGTGGGGCGAGGGAATCCCAAGTAAAATCTAAAAATTTCCCCGATGTGCGTGAATTTTTGTGAATAAAATGTGCATGAGGGAGAATGTGATAGTGAGTGTATGTGAGATAGTTAGGGAATGAAAAAGGTAAGAATCTTTTGGCAAGTGGCACAATTTGATTGGCTCACTTTTTTTCTTTTCCTTTCTCTTTTTTTTTTAAAGAATATATAAATAGACAAAAAAAAAGATACTACTCCAATAGTGTTATGAAATAGAAGATTCTTACACTTCTATTTAAGGTGAATGTCTTTAATGTACTTAATTAGAGAGATTTTAGAGTTCTATTATTGGTAGCAAGATCTTCCTCCTCCCTATAAATAGAGGTGCTCTCTACCATTGTAATTCACCCCTCTCAACACAATAAGAAGAACTCTCTCTACTCTTCTCTCTATTGCTATTGTTCTTGCTCTATTGTTCTTGTCTTTTGCTTTAGTTTATAACACGTTATCAGCACGACATTCTACCGTCTCAAGTACCATTCTCGAAAATCCAAGGTATTTTCTCTCTTCCTAATTTAATTTTCGAGTATGTCTGACATTATGAAAAGAAAGTTCGTTGCCCTTGAAATTTCGGGCAAGAACTATATGACATGGGTGTTGGATGCTGAAATCCACCTAGATGCTATGGGTCTCGGAGACACCCTCAAAGATAAAGAAAAAGCATCCACCCAAGATTGTGCGAAGGCCTTGATTTTCTTGCGCCACCACCTTGACGAAGGTTTGAAGATTGAATATCTCACCGTCAAGGATCCGCTCGTTTTGTGGAACAGCTTAAAGGAGAGATATGACAACCTGAAGTTGGTCACTCTGCCACAAGCACGATATGATTGGGCCCATCTGAGGCTACAGGACTTTAAGTCCGTTTCTGAATATAATTCTGCTATGTTCAGAATTACTTCTAAACTGAAGCTATGTGGAGATAACATCTCCGATTACGATATGCTTGAGAAAACGTTTACAACGTTTCATGCCTCCAATATGGTACTGCAGCAACAGTACCGAGAGAAAGGCTTTACGAAGTACTCTGAACTGATTTCTCTCTTACTAGTGGCTGAGCGAAATAATGATCTGCTCATGAGAAATCACGAAAATAGACCAACTGGGTCTACACCACTGCCTGAAGCAGATATGGTGCACTCGCATTATGCCAAACATAAAAGGGACCATGATCACGGTCATAAACGGGGTCAAAGCCAAGGACGTGGACAAGGAAGAAATTCCAAAGAAGTCCGTCACCCCCCAAAGAGAGATAACCACCGAAAGCAGAAACGGGGTCCAGAAGATCCTAAGGCAAATAGTTCAGAAACTATATATTATCGTTGCGGTGGAAATAGGCACTAGTCTCGGACTTGCCGTATACCAAGACACTTGGTTGACCTTTATCAAGCATCTCGAAAGAGAAAAGGCCCTGAAACAAATTTTGTCTATGACGACAATGAGGATATCACCCACCTGGATGTGGCAGACTTCTTTGAGCAACCCGAGGGAAAGATAGACCACCTAATCGGTGATGGAACCATGATGAAAGAAGATGGAGCTGTTTGATTCTACTTGTATTAGTCAATGAATAAATTAATAGTCATTAGCATTAGCTCGTATTAGTTAATTCATGATATGATGTTAGTATTAGCCCTTTAGAATGTTTCAATATGCTCAAATATTTTTATTGTACAGTAGAGGTAATCGACTAACCTAAAAACTAGTCGATCGTCTAATATTTAGCAATAAAACGAACTTTTTCCGCCAGGCCAGATATTCGAATATCAGAATCTGATATTCGAATATCTGGGCCAGATATTCGAATATCAAAATTCCTATATTCGAATATCTGGCAAGATATTAGAATATGTGCTTAAATATTTGAATATCTAATATTTTTCGCATTAAAGTATTATTTTTTCCGCAAGGCATTATATTCGAATATTAGAATACAATATTCGAATATCCTAAATAACTGCTTCCCAAAACGCTGTTTAAACGCGAAACAAAAGAATTGAAGTTGTTTATACTTATATTTATGTATTTCTTTTGTATGTTAAACTATGGGATAGCAAATATGGATATCCCACAAAGCGAACTTGGACCAACGTCCAATTGTAAAAGTATTTGCCTAGTTGATTCATGTACTACACATACAATACTCAAAGAAAAGAAGAGTAATTGTGTAAGGCAAACATTACTACAATCTATGGAAGTAGTAAATTGATTGAAGGCTCCGGAAGAGCAATTGTAACTCTGCCCAAAGGCATGACGTTAATCATAGAGAATGCAATGTTCTCCTCCAAGTCTAAGAAGGACTTGTTGAGTTTTAATGATATCAATCAAAGTGTTCTCCTCCAAGTCTAAAAGGAACTTGTTGAGTTTTAAAGATATCATTCAAAATGGATATCATATTGAGACAATAGATGAGAATAATCTTGAATTCTTCATGAAAACGAGGCTGCCCATTTCGGTTTGGGTTCACGCCATTTTGAATGCAACAATGCTAGTTTGTCGGCTGCCCGCTTCGACTTGGGTTCACGCCATTTTGCATGCAACAATACTAGTTTGTCGGCTACCCACTTCGGTTTGGGGTCACGCCATTTTGCATGAAGCAATGCTAGTTCGTCGGCTGCCCACTTCGGTTTGGGGTCACGCCATGTTGCATGCAGCAATGCTAGTTCGTCTCTGACTGACGAATTGACACAAATATTCCCCATTGCAATTGGTTTTGGGTCATGAACCCAATATATCCCATTTAAGAAGCTTTGGATGCGCAGTATATGTGCCTGTAGCACCGCCATCCCGCACCAAAATGGGTTTGCAAAGGAGGTTAGGAATATATGTTGAGTTTGACGCGTCCTCCATTATTCGCTACCTCGAAACATTGACAGGAGATTTGTTCACTGCACTATTTGCAGACTGTCAATTTGATGAGACACTTTTCCCAAAATTAGGGGGAGAAGTTGGTGAAACCAAACGGGAAATTTTGTGGAAAAATGGATCATTATCTCATCTTGATCCACATACCTCTATTTGAAAGAAAGAGGCACAAAAGATTATCCATTTGCAAAGAATAGCAAATCAAATGCCTGACGCATTTACGGACTTGAAGAGGATAACGAAATCCCACATTCACGCGGAAAATGTTCCGATCCGTATTGAAGTCCCTATTGGACAAATATCTAGTGTCATATCCAATGAGTCAAATGCACGCCAGAAGCGTGGCAGACCATTAGGTTCCAAAGATCGAAATCCTAGAAAGAGGAAAAAGAACGATCTAAATGACACTATGAAAGAATCACATGAGGACGCTCATGATTTGATTAATTCCGAGATTCACGAAGAGTCTATTGAGCCTGAGACTCTTGAAAATACGGAATGCAAGAATGTGAGGATCTCGAACCTCAATCTGTGGTAGTACAAAATTAATTGAGAGCTCTCGAAGAGCCAATTATTACTATGTTGGAGAAACACAATTGAGTATTGTGCTGTAGTAAGTCTCAAAGAAACTTATTCAGTTTCCAAAGTACACGCGAAAGCGATTGATTATATTGAGACTATAATAAAGGAAGGCTTTGATTCTCCTATTACTACAACTTGTAGCGGGGTAATTTGTATATGAAAAGCTACCCGCTTTGTTCTCCAGTTTGTACTACACAAACGAAAGAATGCCACAATAAAGTGGATATCTATTGGTACAAAACCCATGTCATAATAAACCCGAAGTTTATTGATAAGTGCACATGTCATGGTGTAAATTTGAAGTTTACCAATATTGATAATTTATTCAGTTGACATTCGTGTTAGCCATCTCATTTGAAGTATGATGTGCAAATTCACATAGGTGAATATCAAAGAACTAGAAAGTTCTTGTTCTCAGTAATGAACTGACCAACTAAAGAGTTCGGGTTGAAGCCCCTAAATTCTGGAAATATCAAAGGTGAATATGGGCCCATTCACCTGCCATGTATACCACATATGATGCATCTATGGAATGGTTACATGCGCAATTGTTATTGACCCGCAGCCTGGCCGGTGCTTGCTAGGTAAATCGCTCAGTAATCTAACTTCGAGCATAGTTTCCAGATTCTCTACTCAAGACAGTTCATCTTGATAAGTTGGTTTATATTAAAGTTGGTTTAGCAAGATAATTATTGAGTGCTTCCACTTAATAGCTAAACTGTTTCTTATGAGAACTAAGTTATATATATATATATCAGTTTGATATAAGTTGTATACGAGAGTATATTCTCCCCTCACAAGTGGTTCAGGGTCAGGAACCAAATAATTTCATCTTATTATTAAGGTGCTGTGTATATTGACATAATGCACAAAGATGATTTTCCAAAGTTGAGGAAACATGTTAGCTTTACTAACATGAGGGGAAGACATGATAAACACTTGAGAAAATGTTACATGGGATGAATTCTCATTTGTATATGTATATCCCCGAATATCATGATATGAACCTGAAGTTCATAAAAGGGATAATTCAAATTGCAACATATTGCAAAGCATGCTTTACGCATTTACTAACTCAAAGAAAGTAACTAAATGGAAGAGATACAATTCAAGAAGAATTGATTCCATATGAAAGACATGAAGTTTTGAACCTATAGTTCAAATGCTTGAAAGTATAAAAGTCAAAGGTATGTATAGTCAGCTTTCGATATCTTATTTGTTTAGTATCACTAATGAAAACTTGATATGCAGCTAAAGTTTATTATGTGACTTATATGACTTAACTTGAAAGATTTAAGTTGCTTGAAGCATATGCAATTCGTGGTCCTGAAGTACCACATCCTAAGTACAATTTGTGTACATATGTATCTTGCTATAACTATAAGCATGATGGATTTGAGAATGCATCTATGGAGATATTGAAGAGCTATTCCACGACATTATATGAAGATGTTCATATCTATCAAGAATGATGATTTCCAGGTGCGGAATATTTATTCAAGTCAATATGGTTGATTTATTCATCAAGCATCTACCAAAGATCGTTTTGAAGATGATGCACAAGATTGGAATGCAAATGCTCAAGGATATAAATCGATGTACTCATTAGGGGGAGTCAATGCGCGTTGCACTCTTTTTCCCTTACAAGGTTTTGTCCCAATTGGGTTTTCCTTGCAAGGTTTTTAACGAGGCAACCAATAGGCGCATATTCAAACATGTGTACTCTTTCCTTACTTTAATTTTTCCCATTGGGTTTTGTTTTAAGGTTTTAACGAGGCACATCATTGAATAGACATTCAAGGGGGAGTGTTATGAAATAGAAGATTCTTACACTTCTATTTAAGGTGAATGTCTTTAATGTATTTAATTAGAGAGATTTTAGAGTTCTATTAGTGGTAGCTAAATCTTCCTCTCCCCTATAAATAGAGGTGCCCCCTACCATTGTAAATCATCCCTTGAGACCCCTCTCAACTCAATAAGAAGAACTCTCTCTACTCTTCTCTCTATTGCTATTGTTCTTGCATTATTCAAAATCACTAACTTACTAAAGTCAAAGAAAAACATATATTTTTCTAGTGACTTTTTTTTGCCTTTTGCAAATTGGAACAACATTTAATATCCTAAAAAGATGAATCGTTTTGTGTCATTTTTAATTTTCTCAAAAAACGTAAAATAAAATAAAATATGTAGATTAAACTTAAAACTATTTTAGTACTAAAAGGCAGGAGTGAAAATTCAAATATGATCAAAAATTAAGTACTCACAACAAGCGTATATTGTGTATAAATTTAAACATGATGCAAGTTCCCGTTGGACCATGAATGTTGTCTTTGGACTGTTAGGATGACGTCCTTAGACCATGATATCCTGGGCCATGAAGCATATAATAAAGGATTCGCAGGCTATGAAATGATACTCTCGGGTTATGAGAATGATGCCTCCGAACTATGATGCCTTTGAATAATGATGTACAAAAGATAAGACGGGTCCTCAGGCCATGGCATGGCGTTCTCGGGCTATGAAAATGGTGCCTTCGAAAAATGACGCCTTTGGATAGTTTTGTAATCTTTCAGCCCATAAGATGTAGAAGGCGACGATCTTTCAGCTGATGCAAGATATGAATGAAGTGGCGATCTTTCAGCCGATACAAGAATTAAATAAAGTGGCGGTCTTTCAGTCGATGCAAAATGTAAATGAAGTGGCGATCTTTCATCCATACAAAATATAAATAAAGCGGCGATATTTTAGCCATGCAGGTGTAAATGAAGTGGCGATCTTTCAGCCATGCAGGAAGTAAATGAAGTGGGGATCTTTCAGCCATGCAAGATGGAGGTAGAGCTTAACCTCGGAAGGCAGGTAATAGCTTTATGCATTACAGAAAATGCAGATGGAGATAGAGCTTAGTCTCAGAAGGCAGAATGGTAGCCGTATACAATGCAAGAAATGTAGATGGAGACAGAGTTTAGTCTCAGAAGGCAGAATGGTAGCCTTAGGCAATGCATAAAATGTAGATAGAGACAGAGCTTAGTATCGGAAGGCAAAAAGGTAGCCTTATGTAGTGAAAGAAATACAGATGGAGACAAAACTTAGTCTCGGAAGGCATAATGGTGGCCATATGCAATGCAGAAGATGCGGGTAGAGGTAGAGCTTAACCTCGAAAGGCAGAATGGTAGCCTTAAACAATGCAGAATATGCATGTGGAGGTAGAGCTTAACCTCGAAAGGGGGAATAGTAGTCCTATGCAATGCAGAAATGCAAGTAGAGGTAGAGCTTAACCTCGGAAGACAGAATGACAGCCTTATGCAAGAGATAAAAGGCAAATAGTAATAAAATTTCCTTAGCTGATAGCCGAAATGCGATATTGTGGCTGCTGAGGATATTGTATGCAGATAGCAACTATGAATATGTATGATGGCTCTGGGAGTTGTATTTCTGAGCGATATGAGTGTACAATATATTCGATGATTTTACGACTTGGCTGCCTGTATCCAAAGAAAAATCATAAATTTTGTAAAGGGGAAATGTTAGTTCGTATCCAATATGAATTTGCTTGACCTGCTTGGCTCTACTTCGATGCTATTGTGTGTATCATTGGGGTAGCGTTGCTAAACCAAGCAATTTTGGTAACAGACATATATGATTCAGTAAAATATAACACAAATGCATAATCGAGAATAGTTTTTTTCAAATGAACCGACGACTGCGACGTGGTTCAAGACATTGCAACTCTTTTGGCTCCGGAATTTAGAGGCCCCTCCTTAAAATATTACCACAGTTTACTACGCTGCTGCTTCTAGCAATTGCTTGCGATGATCGACTGAAATCACTTCGAAATTTTGAGGGTCCTCCTCAAAATCCTGCCCTAATTTCCGATTGCAGAGGGAAATAAAAATTTTATTGAATTGTGAACGAACCCATAAGGCTGCCTAGGTATCCTCTCTTAAAGGGGAATCATGTCAAACGTAGTTCAAATTAAATCATATAGGAAAGCATAAGATTACACATAGTAACGCTTGACTGCATCTGAATTATTGGTTTCGGCCAAACTTCTGCGTCCATTTTTGCAAGTATAAGGGCTCCTCCTGTAAGAATCCGGTGAACCATGTATGTACCTTGTCAATTGAGAGAGAATTTCCATTTGGCTTCATCTTGATGCGTGAAGATTTTCTTTAAAACCAACTGCCCCGTGTGAACCATCTCGGCTTGACGCTCTTATTGAAGGCTCTGGACATTCTGTTCTGATAAAGCCGATCGTGGAAAACTGTGTTAATTCTCTTTCGATTAAAGCTAGTTGCCCGTAACAGCTCTTCACCCATTTTGTGTCATCGAGCTCAACTTCCTGTATGATCCTTAGCGAAGGAATTTCTACTTCAGCGGGAATGAAGGTTTTTGTACCATAAACTAGCATATAAGGGATTGCCCCAGTTGATATAAGGATTGTGGTGCGGTACCCCAGTAAAGCAAATGATAGCGTCTTGTACCATTGCTTATGTTTCTCTATCATTTTCCTTACTATCTTCTTGATATTCTTGTTGGCGGCTTCTACAGCTCTGTTCATCTGAGGTCGGTAGGTTGTAGAATTCTTGTGTTTGATCTTGAAGGTTTCATGCATGGCCTTCATCAGGTCACTGTTGAGGTTGGAACCATTGTCAGTGATGATTGATTCTGGAATCCCAAATCGACAAACAATGTGGTCGAGGACAAAGTCTGCCACGACTTTCTTAGTTACTACTCTTTGAGATGCTGCTTCGACCCATTTGGTAAAATAGTCAATTTCCACTAGGATGAGTTTGTGTCCGTTAGAATCTGCAGGTTCGATTGGTCCAATAAGATCCATTCCCCAAGCGGCAAACGGCCATGGTGAGTTTGTTGTATTAAGCTCGTTTGGGCTACCTTTACCACATCTGCATGTACCTGACAGTGGTGGCATTTCTGCACGTACTGGATGCAGTCTGTTTCCATAGTCATCCAAAAGTAACCTGTCTGGAGTATCTTCTTGGCTAAGATAAAACCATTCATATGTGGATTGTAGGTCCCGACATGGATTTTCTGTAGCAGTTTAGATGCTTCCTTTGCATCGACACAACTTAACAATCCCAAATCAGGAGTCCTCCTATATAGGATTCCTCCGCTGCTAAAGAAATTATTGGCCAAACTTCGAAGTATGCTCTTTTGAGTAGCGTTTGCAAGCACTAGGTATTCGTTTTTTGAAAAATATTCCATGATATCATGAAACCAAGGTTTTCCATCTGCTTCTTCTTCGACATGAGCATAGTAAGTTGGGCTGATCATAGATCTTTACCGGAAAAGAATCAATGAAGTTCGTATTTGGATAATGTATCATGGATGATAGGGTAGCCAATGCATCAGTGAACTCATTCTAGACTCTGGGAATATGCTGGAACTCTGTCTTTGTGAACCTCTTTCACTCCTACACATGGTGAAGATAAGGGAATATCTTGGAGTTCTTGGTCACCCATTCTTCTCGGACCTGATGTATAAGTAAGTTTGAATCCCCAATTACTAGCAACTCTTGGATGTTCATGTCAATCACCATCTTGAGCCCTAAGATGTAGGCCTCGTATTCGACCATATTGTTGGTGCACGAGAACATGAGTTTGGCGGACATCGAATAATGCTGACCTGTTTCTGATACTTGGACCGCTCATATGCCGACTCCTTTGAAATTTGTTGCTCCATCGGAAAACATTCTCCATCCGTTATAGGATTCTGCAATATCTTCTCCTATGAATGACACCTCTTTGTCAGGAAAATATGTTTTTAGGGGTTCGTATTCTCCATCCACGGGGTTTTCAGCTAATTAATCTGCTAGCGCCTACCCCTTGATTGCTTTTTGAGTCACGTAGACAATGTCGAATTCACTCAACAAGATTTTCCACTTCGCGAGCTTGCCAGTAGGCATGGGCTTCTGAAAGATATATTTCAAGGATCCATCCTTGATATTAGATATGTAGCATAGGCAGAGAAGCAGTGCCTCGGCTTCTAGGCCACCCAAGTTAGAACACAATAGGTGAGTTCCAACAGAGAATACCAAGCCTCGTATGGAGTAAACTTTTTGCTGAGGTAGTAGATGCATTGTTATGTCCCTCCTATCTCATCTTGCTTCCCAAGGACGCAATCAAAGGCACCATCTAACATTGTTATGTAAAGTAGCAGAGATCTTCCTGGTTCAGGCAGGACTAAGACTAGTAGTTTTGACAAATATTCCTTTATCCTATCGAAAGCTTTCTGGCATTCATCGGTCCATTTGGTGGTGGCATCCTTCCTGAACATCTTAAAGATCGGCTCACAGAGAATTGTGGATTGTGCTATGAATCGATTGATGTTGTTAAGTCTCCGCAAGAAACTCATTATATCCTTCTTGCTCCTTGGCGGTGGCAATTCTTGAATGGCTTTGATCTTCGATTGATTCAGTTCTATTCCCCGGCAACTCATAATAAACCCAAGTAATTTTCCAGCTGGAACCCTGAATGAACATTTTGCAAGATTCAGTTTTAGGTTGAACCTTCTCAGTCTATTGAAGAACTTTCTCAGATCTTCCATGTGATTATTGGCTTTCTTGGATTTGATGATGACATCATCTACATATACCTCGATCTCCTTGTGTATCATATCATGGAAAATGGTAGTCATGACCTTATGTAGGTGGCTCCTGCATTCTTTAACCTGAACGGCATCATCTTGTAGCAGTACATTCCCCACAGCGCAACTGAAGCTTCTTTCTCAGTGCCTTCTTCATCCATCCAGATCTGATAATATCCATCGAAATAATCTATGAATGATTGCAATTCATGCTTGCGCAATTGTCAATTAGGATGTGTATGTTTGGCAAGGGAAGTCGTCTTTTGGACTAGCCCGGTTTAGATCCCGGTACTCGACACAAACTCTAACCTTCTCGTCTTTCTTTGGTATTGGCACAGTGTTAGCTAACCATGTCGGGTATTCCACTACCCTAAGAACCTTAGCTTTAACTTGCGTAGTGACTTCTTCCTTGATTTTCAAACTCATATCTGACTTGAATTTTCTGAGCTTCAGCCTTACTGGTGGACATGTTGGATCAGTCAATAGTTTGTGTGCCACGATAAATGTACTCATCCCGGTCATGCCGTTGTACAACCAAGCGAATATGTCCTCATATTCTCCTAGAAATTTTGTGTATTGCTACTTTTCTGACGGTGACAAATGAACATTGGTTCATGTTTCTTTGACCTTTTCTACATCTTCCAAGTTAAATATCTCAGTCTCATCTAGGTTGGCTTTGGCCTGTTTTCAAAATCCTCAATTTCCTTAACAATTTCTTCTAGTATATCATCTTCCTCTGAATCTATGTCCGATTGTTGCGTTGTCTCGTTGCACGTCACAATCATTGGTTCATCAAGATAAGTAATAGTAATGTTGTATAAGTAAAGTAATGAGAGAAAAATAATAAGAGTAGGATTTATAAGAAAACCGAAATGCTTTAATAAATTCCATAACTGTTTTGAACATTGGAGCTCTTTCTTGCGAAAATCAAAAAAATGCAAAAGAAAAGTCAACTAGTAAAAAAAAATTGTAAATGATGCTTGTTCAACCTTGCTACCCCGAGGCTCGCTGGGCTTTAGTGTTTCTGATAGTCCAGTTATTGAGACATGCTCCTTTGCTTACAGCCTGTATGGAAGGGCATTCCTCCCCCTCCTCCTCGAGAATGACACAACAATCCATATTATCGTCTTCCAGGAACAGATTCCTCACTACTGCAAGTGCTTCCTCTTCTTCTGACTCGTAAAAAACTTTGGCCCGTCGGAAAGTCTTCTCCAAATGGGGTTTTGGCTGCTCCAATGTATAGTAAGGACCGCGCCATAATGGCGACCAATGGTTGAATTCCTCCCAAGTATACTCATATCCCAATCTGAATGTGGTGCCATGCTTCTTTAGTTTGATAAACTTAGCGATTCCCTAGAGATTCTTGCCAAGTCCCATGCCAGGTTCATATACACTTCAATTCAATATGCGTTCAATTTTATTATCCCACTATTTATCTTTATCAAAGGCGTTGACTCGCTTGATGTGGTGGTAAGTTTCCTCGCCTATCTTTCTTCTGCCTCCAATTACTGGGATAGTCTGGCGATTGTTTATGGGATTGCTACCATCTCCGTAAATGATCACCACTTAGTGGTTCCACTTAAATTTCACTACCTGATATAATGTTGACGCTATAGCCCCACCGGCATGAATCCATGGTCGTCCCAACAACAGATTCTAAGATGCCGACACGTCTATCACTTGAGAATCAACATCAAACCAAGTAGGACCCATTTGCAAACATAAGCTAATTTCCCCAATAGTGGACCTTTGGGATCCGTCGAAAGCTTTGATGTTGATGGCCCCGTCCTTGATCTCATGCAGCCTCTTTCCAAATGTCCTGAGTGTTGCCAAAGGATAAATGTTGAGGCTGGACCCTCGTCAATCAGGATCCCGGTGATAAAATAATCTTCGCACTGCACGATGATGTGCAATGCCTTATTATGATTCCAATACCTAGCCTACCATGTTTTCATCTCTTCTTCGATGATGTTACTTGGTATATATGCTTCACTCAGCACTTTTAGCAAGGCATCTTATGTGTATCAGAACTTTGTAGCAAAGCAAGGATAGAAATCTATGCTGGTGTTTTGTTTCAGCTGATCAATGGCTGAGTATTATTTGGCTTGTATCTTTCTCCAGAGATCATCCGGCCCAGCTTTAGTGACAGTCGGCCGATTAGAGGCCTGCTTGCTCGACTCAGCCAAATGCTCCAAGGTATAAACCTTATCAATTATTTTCATACCCTGTGCCGCAACGACTTCCCCCAAACTTGACTTTCCCTTTTATTTTAGCCTCGGTTGTATAGTCCCAAGTTCTATATAGTCCCAAGGTATGGCATTTGTGTGAAATGGTGTTATTTCCAAAATTGCTACTGGAATTGGCGTGGGTATCTCTACTCCGAGCGGATCAGGCCCCTTAGGCGGTAAAACTGCAACTTCAAAGGGTATGGGTGTGTTTGCTGGTGACATAAACTCAATCTCAATCGGCATTGGCGTCTTTGCAGAGGATGGTGCGTCGAACTCGAGTGCCATGGACATGTTTACCTCGGGCATCCCCAGAAGGCTGAATCTGGATCACAATCGGATTAAGGGTGACTACTGGCTTCTTTGGACCGTCGCCTTCTGTGATTAAACCATTCAATCCCTTGGGGTTCTAGTTATACTCTCTGCCCTTGTGGTTTGGCACAGGGTTATTACGGACATTCAAAGCAGGCTCCTTTGCTACAATAATCTTATTATAATAAAAGTATGGATCTTATACTTCAGAGAGCGGCATTCATTAATGGTATATCCTTTCATGTCGGAATGGTATGCACATGATTTTTTTAGATTGACCCACTGAGAAGGGTTTTTGGGGGTTATGTAAGCAATAGGGGTGGGATAACCAGCAGCTTTGATCCTATTCGTACAATTGGTCAATTAGTTCAGAAATGGCAGTATACTATTTGGGAGGTCTCCGGTCGAAATTTGGTCAAGGTCTAGGGAAGTTTTGACGTGGGGGAGATGATTGATAGTGGGATGGTTGTGTGTGTAAGCTTCGTAAACATGTGCTGGTTGGGAGTATTTGGGTGAAGTGGGTTGATATGCGGGAGGTGGAGATGACTGAAAAGTGGGTGGTGGAGTATGGTAAAAGGGTGAGGGTGCCTGGTAATTTGGGGTAGGTTGATATATGATTGGAGGTATTGGGTATGTTTGGTATTTGATAGGGGACTTGGTTCTCTGTGCAACCATTACAGCACATATGTCTCTTTTCTTGGATGTACCATCAGACTGCAAAACCTTATTGGTAGCTTGCAAGGCTTCAAAGTTCGTAACCATACCAACCTTGATGCCTTCCTCGATGATCCTTTCTCCTAGCTTGATGATGTCAGAAAAGTTGTGATTCTCGATCGACATCAACCTGTCATAATACTATGGGTCTTGAGCTCGGACGAAAAATTTGTTCATTTGTTCTTCCTCTAAGTCTAGTCTGACCTTAACAGCTTTTGTCCACCAACGAGTAGCATACTCGCGGAACGTTTCTGTGGGCTTCTTCTTCAGATTCTGAATGTAGAACACATCTGGTTAATTTTCTGTGTAGAATCTAAACCTGTCCATAAATTCAGACGCCATACTCACCGAGTTCAACCATTTCTTCGGATCTTGGCTGATGTACCAAGATAAGGTATCTCCTTTCAAGCTCCTCATGAAAAGCTTCATGCGGATTTTCTTGATTCTTCCCACTCCAACTAGTTTGTCACAGTATGTTCTCAAGTGGACCCTTAGATCCCCCGTGCCATCAAACATATCGAACTTGGGAGGTTTGTACCCCTCGGGCAATTCGACATCGGGTTGTATGCAAATATCTTTATAGTTTAGCCCCTCAATTCCCTTAGTACCTTCAACGCCTAGAATTCTGCTAGTCAACCTTTTAAGTTCTTCAACTAGATTTCTGATGACCAAGTCCTTGTCGTCGTACTCGGGTGTGCTTGAGATGGGCTGGGTGGAGTGTGGCATAGTCTCCACGTATATGGAGGTATTATTTTGGGTGTGGCGGTAGATATTTGTGGAGTTTTGGATTTCTGGGTTGATAGGTGGGGTGTTATTTGAAGTATAGCAGGTATTGCAGTGGCGGTGAGGAGCGAGATGGTTTTGCTTTGAGATGTTTTGAGGAGGACAGGATTCTGAGTATTTGGGAAATTAACGTTTGGAGTGGTGAGGGAAAATGACAAACTTGCCAAATTACAGACTTGATCAAGTTCTTCCTCAAATTTCAATAGCTTTTGTTCTAGTTGGGATGCGTTTTCCTTAGGAACTAGAGTACCATGAGTGACCTCTACCCGTTCAGTAGAGTTGTTCAAATCTTCCATTTTTCTTTTATTTTTGTGTCTGACAGGACTGGAATGAGGAGTAGGTGGAGGGCTCCTGGATCTCGTAAAATATGTTGATGTGGCCAGAATTCATGAACTAACCTTTTGGGGAAGGGAATAAACAAAAATAAAAACAAAAAAAGGTAACAAGTTAGTAAGGATCATTAGAAAAAATGTTGCAATATTTAAACACGTAATGCTTGAAATATAAAGCGCGTCCTAATTTTGGGGGCCTCGTTGTGCCCGAGGTAGGCCTAGCGACAAATTGATTTGGAGAACTTAGGATGCTAAATGCCTCATTTTACTGATAAAAGGTAGACGAATCCCAATTCGACACTAAAATGGCAAGAAATTAAAAATCACTAATGGCCATTGGTAATCTTATAAAGCGGATATGGAAATTCCTATCTATTTGGTCCCAAAGGGACCTTCCCCAGACTCGGCATATCATTGGATCCACCGACAGCTTCCCTACCTCGCGCAGTCCTAGCAGCAAGTAAGCTTTGGCCAGATCTCCGCCTTCATTTCCTTCAGCAGTCCGGCAGTATTCGACCCGCTTCAAAACTTCTTTTTCAACTCTACTTACCTCACTCCAAATAGACCAGACGTGTATTGGCACTGACGGCCATATCCTTTCATTCTTCAATTAGTTTGTGATTGGCTTTCTGTATCTCACGGCGTTCACTTTCGCATTCTCAGGTTCTCTTGCATAGATGGTTGTACTTGACTTGTGCTTTGTCCTTTTCATCTATGATCCGGTTACCTCGAAAAAAACCCGGGTTGACCCAGACTATTATTATTATCCTCCAACCAGCTCAAGTAATAGGGATCACAACCTGCATGGTATCTGTCTGGTTTAATGGTGTCCCTTCCTATGACAATCTTGCAATGCCACAAATGCTGAGCCTGGCACCTGTAAGGGCTATCGTCATTCAAGAAATCAGCCAGAAAGTGACTCATCTTGTCGACCCTTGATATAACATGCTTCCGACTTGCTTTTCTTATAACCGGAAGAGATGCTTATGGGTACGTTCCTCTTAAGCTGATCAGTATTAGAAAAGGTGCGTCCCTGGATCGGACGATGAAATCCTCAGTTAGGAACCACTCGAACATTCATTGTACCTGGTCCTCAATTAGATTTTTGAAGAGTTCGACCCATTCTCTAGCATTCTCAAGTTGGGCGAACATGTTGGGCATGTAATTCATTCTCTTTGGGTGATGAAAAGCATTATGATCATCCCAGTCCCTTTGATGGATTTCCTATCGATAGTCACCCTTTTGGAGATGTTCTACGAGCCAAAATTGAAGTAGCATATTACAACCCTCGAAGTGTTTGGCTCCCTGCTGACACCTTTTTAGGGCTCGGTATATCTCTGCAATGATCATCGGCACGAGACAAAATGGTTGTCCATAAATTCTCTCCATTAGAGTTTTGGTAACCATAGCTAGCCTGGTATGGATTCTTGCTTTCTTCATTGGGAAAACTATCATCCCCAGGAAACATAACATGAAGACAAAGACCGTTCGGTTAATATGCCCGAATGATGTAAGGGCGAACTCATCAGGACAAGTATGGTAAGATTTGTTGTGCCCTTACCTTTCGTACAAATAGTCAAAGGGAATGTATGACTCTTTCAAACATGTCAAGTCTGGATTCTTTTTTAGACCCATCATTTTGAGAAAACCTCTACCTTTGCGGTTTTCCGGCATTAATAAACTTGGAGTTTCCCATGGTATACCAGTCAGTCCTTATATTTCCTCAAGCAGGGGTGTCATCTCGATGTCTCAGAAATGGAACACAAGCCTATCACAATCCCAGAATAAAGTAGCAGCTTCTATGATCTTGTTGTTGGGTTGAATTTCCAAGAGAGATGGTAGGTTCCCGAAATATTTTCAGATGAGAGTGATCACTGGAGTAAAAATCCTTCCACCAGCTTAGCAGTTTGGTTAAATATCAATAATTGGCATAGAAGCATTTAGTTCTCCAAATAAATGCACAAAACATGATAGTGTCCATTTGGGTTTTGCGGAAACCGGTGGACTTTGGGCGAGGCTATCTTAAAGATTCATTACCTGGACAACATAACTGACTCGGCTAGGTTTGACCATGATGCATGCACAATTAAAGAGAGTAAGGTTTTTATGGGGCATTAGACTGGTACCCTTGAGCGGACAACTCAATAGGGGAAGGCGCGGAACCATCAATTACACCGTTGATCAACTGGTTTTACCGCAAATATGCCTTTGCCGGATTTAGGGGTGACAATATCGGAAGAGGGGAACCACTTATTATAAGCGTTGCTATGATATTTTTTTGGAACGAGTGTTATATGATATTGAATATATGAAGTTTCAATAACTAAAACAAGTTGTTACATATTTTCATGTTCATAAAATAATAATTACACTAATTTAAAATAGTAATAAAGGAATGCAGTAAAGGAAGGCAGTAAAAGAAATAAGGGAAAGAAATAAAGGACAAGTCAGTTTCGTGGCAGAAGAGATAATTAAATGATTAAAGGGATTAGACAAATAAAGACATATAAGAAAAGTAAAGTCAAAGTAATATCTTTTAATGGTTAAAGCTTAAAAGAAATCTCCAGCAGAGTTGTCGTGCTGTCGCGCCCCCTTTTTCTTGCAAAATCGGGTTTTTAACATTCGGTATAATAACTCGTTCCCGTTTGGGAATTGGGTTTTTGGAATTGAATAATCGTCACCTAATAATTTAAGTGCATTAGGACACTAAGGAGGGTTCAATTTGGATAACCAAAGATTGGGTAAGGGCTTGAAATTAACCTAAGTGTTAGGCGCCCCTCAGGATCCACTAGTGTGGTTCCCGACGAAGCTATTATTGTGACTTAAATGCAAATAACACATAAGCAAGTAATAGTTTCACATAAGAGGAGATTTTCATATAATGGTCAAAAATAAACAAAATCACCAAGAACTAAAGAGAGTTGATTTTTCTTTCTTAGAAGAAATGGTAAAGATTTAAAAGAAACAAAGAACAAAGGGAAGAGATCCTTGGTTTATTAATAATATGAATCACGTTAATGCAATACCCGGTAATCATTCCTCAAAGAGGGGTTACACGTGGTATTAATGCACTGATCATCATATCTATATCTACCATTTCCCGCGTTGTTTAAGGTATTATAGCGCGGAATGGTCTCGTTTACTTATTGCATGTTATTACCCGCACCAATCCTATCAGTCCCCGAGGTGTTAAGACTACCAATCCTAACAGAGAGGGATTTTGGGATTATTTACAGTTTAAAAAGGATAAAATACAAAGGCGCCAGGCAAAAACACAAATAGCGAGTTTGGGGGAAAGCATGTAAACAAGTAAAAAGGCTCAGATACACACACTATAAACGGAGAATCACATAATTTAGCATGTCTTACACGTACTGTTTAGAGTCTGATTAAAACTTAGGTGGTTAAGGCAGACTGATTTATTACATGGTTCAAATAAGAAGCCTCAATCAGGCCTGTCTGCTGGTTGTAACATATAAAATCTGATTTTTATATATAAATTATCATATGGCTTGCCTAAGTGTTGGATGAAAACATATAGGCATGATATCTACTGATTTTAAAAACAAGGATGTGAGCTGATTACATATTGATTTACGAAAAAGTTGTCAGTCATTAAGGAAAGGAGAGTTTTAGCAAAAGATCACAAGTTTTACAGCTAGTAATGCATTATTATTGCTAGCCTTAGACTTGTAAACGAGTGAGGCGATTCAGAATTGATTAAAGTTCCTATAGGCATGCTTTTTATGTGTTGTCGATTTTAGAACACCTTCATAGACATGCAGAAATCCTACAAACATGATGTCTAGGTACTGTATTTTTATATGAACATGATATCTAATTGCAATTGGTTATTAAGACCTATAAATATATTTGCCTAATGAGAAGTGGATATGCAGAATTCAGAAAACCCTATAGGCATATTTTCTACATGCATATGCAGATTTCCTATTTCGAGTAATTATACACATGGGATATAGGTGAAAGTGCAGAAGTTTCCATAAAAATGGTAGCTATACATGAGAATACAGAGATTCCTATGAACATGATAACTATATGAGAATGCAGGATTCCTGTATATGAGAATGCAGGAATCCTATAACATGATAGTTGTATGTGAATGCAGGATTCCTATAAATATGATATCTATATAAGAATGCAAGATTCCTATAAACATAATATCTATCCTCTTTTGCATATATAATTGCCCCTCCATTTTCACTATCCATCCTAGAGAGTTTTTATTACAAAATTATTACAACCCAGAAAAGAAAGTAGAGTACAGAAAAATACATCAGAAGCTAAAAGTAAAACCAAGGAAAGCCTGATTCAGACTTCCTTTCCGAAGCATGCAGTAAACCAACTCCAAGAGACCAGATTTCAAAGTCTTTCTCCCATTTGAGGTGTGTCAAAGTTCACTAAGAGTCTCACATGAACTCCGGACAGTGCTTACACCCTAATGCATTACCAGATTAAGATGTACTGCGGTGTGGAAGGGTCAACCCTCAAGTGTCCAAGTTCATAGGGAACTCAAGGTCCCAAGGCAAGGCTCACAAAAGGGGGGCAGAACTTAGGAACTAAGAGAAAGTGCAAGTGCAAAAGTAAAATTCTGAAAGTGGAAAAGGAAAGGGGGAATAACTTGAAAGCAGTACATATAAGTATATAGGGGAATGGGGAATTTACACGAGCAGGTTGATGGGCATACCCAGTAATAGGAGATGCTGGCCTATTTACATAGAGGTTAGGACCCTATTGGTTCAAACTTAATTCATGGACAACAACTCACATTGTCTTGCCTTAAGTCACAATTTACAAACACATAGGAGAAATAGGGGTACGGAACAAAGATTCACAACAGAAACAGTAAAAAGATATGAGCATACTAATTAAAGTGTTGAACTCAACATAAACAGTAAATTAGCCATGGATATAGAAGCTGTAAAAACAAATTGTGATGATGTTGAAGCTTAAATTAGGACATATCAATTTCAAAGAAACAAATAGAGAAAAAGCAGTAGTCTTGTAAAAGCCACAGTACAGGCAAAGAAAGAGTACTATTATGAGTTTAGAAGAGATTGTAAATTATGAAGTGAAGGCTTGTAATTGTGTGTTGTGTGTTAAAGAGTCGTGTCTTTATAGTATAAAAACCATGAGGAAGTAAGGTAAGAAAAAATAGTGAAGTCACTGATTGTCAATAAATTAGACATGACTTCCTTAATTAAGGGATTCAGATTCAAACGGGTAAAAACTATTTAAGGAAAGAAACAGAATAAACATTTTGTGCAAAGCATGCAATTGGGGGCACGTACATAAGAGGTTATTTAAGGAAAGGGTTTTGAAATATACGGTTTGTGCAAATAAGGCAAGAAAATCAATTAACAACTAGTTAATCAAAAAGGGTCTGAGATTTTACATGAATGAATAAAGTCAGAAAAGATGAAGAGGCGTTTTCCTTATGCCGAGTCACAGAGGAAATCAGTAAACAAAAGGAAAGAAATCAATCAGACTATATTCAGAGGAGAATATGAACTGATCACAAATTTGAAAGCCACTTTAGAGGGAATTTTATCATATATAAGGAGCATACGAACACATTAAGCATGAAGGAGATTGTTAGCTCATTGTAAAATTCGTAGAAAAATCCAATGTGGAAGAGTTTAGCAAAAAGTAAGAAACAAGGATGTCCAAACTCAGTTCAGAGACTCGAAGTTGGTCTGAAAGAGTTAG
Organism: Nicotiana benthamiana; assembly: GCA_034376525.1. NCBI lineage: Eukaryota > Viridiplantae > Streptophyta > Magnoliopsida > Solanales > Solanaceae > Nicotiana > Nicotiana benthamiana. The sequence continues at coordinate 31,855,554 of CM067336.1, read as the reverse complement.
GGGTTCTAAAATAAAAACCCTAGTTCAGGAAAATCATAAGCAAAGATGAGAGGGCAAGCAATTGAATTGAAAACATGTTCAGGGGTTTCCGAAAAAAATTGGAACTTCTAACATGCCTCTTTCAGCAGCAGAACTCATGAGAAACATGATAGCAAAGTAACATGCAAACACAGTAGAAGGGTCCGAGGAAAAAAGAGTGGAAGAGACTAGTTCAAAGCATAATGAGAAAAGACTGATGAGAACAGTAAAAGAGCATGCTGGGGAGTTCTTTAAAATGAACTTTAAACAGAGCTCAATAAAAGGAGTTTAATAAGGAAACTTAAGAACTTAGTAACAAAAATACAGTAGGAGGAACATGAGAACACATGAGAAAAGAAAACACAATAAAAAAGCATACAAGCACATAGTATAGAAAACACAACAAAGAACACATACAAAAACATGGTAGAAGAAAAAAATACAAGGGCACAGTAGAAAAACATACGAGAATATAGCATAGAAAACACAGTAGGAGAAGCATACAAGGGCATGGTAGAAGAAGACTATAAGAATATAGTAGAGTTAAATACACATGAAAGAAAAAGAAAGTCAAGAAACGCTTAAATTCTTTCTCAGAAAATCGTGGATCGAAAAAAAATAGTTTTGAAAGCAATTTTTGAAAGAAAACCCATAGAAATCGTTGAGGACTTAGGGAAAGCACAGATACACAGCGGTTCTTAAAAGGATTGGAGAAAATCTCGAAGTTTTAGGGTTTCAAAAGAACCCTAGAATTGAGAAATGCTTTGAAAGGTCACCGATCTACGTCGGAGACGTCAAAAATCAGACTCGAGCTACCATGGTACGCCGGAGCAAGGCCGGAGATGACCAGAGAACCTTGAATTGGTAGAGGTCTGGGTTCGAACCTTCAAGGTCAGGCCTTGAATCTTCAGAAATCAGTCATATAGGAGCAATATGAGGTGAGTATTGGACCCTCATAGCCTTGGAAGCCACATATTCCAGCAGTTTTCAAGGCGGAGGTGGTAGGAGACGATTAAGGCTTTGAGAATAATCGAGAGAGTTTGAGAGAGTGGAGTGCTTAGAGGAAAATGATATATGAGAAGTGAGGAGATTATGGTAGTCGTTTGGATTAAAAAGGCAAGAACGAATAGGGGTCGTTGATCTCTAAGATCAATGGCCAGGATAAGAGGGGGTCTAGGTAGGGTAGGTTTTAGTTGGGTCAGGGGAGGGTTTGAATTGTAATTGGGTTGAGGAATTGGGTTTAATTAAGAGCGCCAAATCTGGCTAGAATCGTAATAAACATAGGCCAGCATTTAAATAGCCATTTTTCATTATTTATTTTATAAAAAATAACAAAATACTTTCTATAAATAAATTAAAGGTGCTAAAATAATTAATAACATATAAATATTTAATTAAAAATTTTGGATTCAATTTTATAACTATAAATATAATCAAATCTTAGAATAGGCTAACATTGCAATTATGTGCGATTTAGCTTTAAAAATACTAAATAAATTTGTAAAAAATATGCAAAAATTATGTTAGCCATATCTTAGTATAAATTTGAGAATCTAATGAGAATTTCAAAAATGAAAATTTTGAGAATAATTATTGGATTTTCTTGATAAACTAAAGTAATAAAATAGGTTTAAAAATCTTTTAAAAATTAATGAAAATTAGGAAGACCCTTGGACATGCTTATATGTGCATGCCTATGCTATTTGAAAGGTTTTTTGTATATAAAAATATACAAGAAAAAAATTAGGTACCAACACCATGCACCAGTACAACAACACAGTTGTTGCTTGCTAAGGCCAAACTAAATGGCACTTTATACATCACCATTGATAACATCCCACATCCATATTATTAACATGAAACAAGGGATTTAATCTCCTCAATTCTTGCAAATCAAAAGAAAATATTCTCTCAAGTGCCAGCCACCACATCTCTTAAGAACAAAGCTATTGCAACCTCAAGGACCAGATCCAAAGAATGAAGATATCTTAAGTCCTTAGGTTTTGTTGAATCTTTGTTATTTGTTTTTCACTTGTAATTCCTACTTAGCTTAGTTAGAAACATTGTGTAGGAAACCTTTGTAAATCATAAACCATTGTGTTTGTGTCTTGGCTAGAGTTAGTCGAGTTGGAAGTCTTTGTAATAGAGGTATTACAAAGTGGCTTGTAATAGATGTGTTACACGTTAGTGGGGGATACCAAGACTTCGTAATAGAGTTATTACAAAATGACTTATAATAGAGTATTACAAGTTAGTGATTAATTCCTAGACTGAATAGGTTGTAATATGAAGTTTGCTCGATTAATGGAGTTGAAATCCTACTAGGATAGGTTATAGTTTTTAATCCCTTGAGCAAGGAAATTTCCACGTAAATATCACATGTTTTTTTATTTACTATCGATTTACTGTAGAAACAGATAGAGATCTTGGTTTCCTATACTATTTGATTTTATAATCTGTCGTTTACTGTGGGAATTGATAGAGAGCTTCGTTATCTATATGGTTTGGTGACCCTTAAATCCTATCGTATAGCTTTAAGGTTCATTTGGTTCGGTTATAGAATATCTCGTAATTATGACTATAAAATATCTGAGATTAACTAATATCCACAATTAAAATATGATAACTATAATCCCAAATTTTATGTTTGAATTAATATATATATATATATGAAATATTAATTCAAATATAAGATTTGAGATTATGTTTGAATTAATATTTCATATATATATATATATATATATACTAGATGCCATTAGTCCGTGCTAGTACGGGCCCAATACAATATATTGCACTATCTTTGATCCAAAATATCTTTTAAAGTTAAGATTTCTACATAAATAGATGGCCAATTCACTAATTACTTCTCTCATTTGATTTACATATATTATACTCTAATTATACATGATTATACATATTGTATATAAATTAGGCATATATTATTAATTTCCTAATTTTTTTGTTTAAACAAATGTCTGAGCAACTATTTAGATTAATTCTTCCTCTTAAAATTCTTCTTATAATTAATTAATTATATTAATAATAAGATTGATTGACAGAATTATTCTTTATTTCTCTAAAGCATGGAAAAATCATTGTTACATCGCTTATTAGACAGCAAGGGTAACTTTAAAATAAAAAATAATTAATATGTTCTTGATTTGTTAAAATGACGTTGACGCTAATTCTGTACCAATTTTGCAAAGCTAAAATGCCTATTTTGGATCAAATGCGACACTATATTTTACTTGAGAAATTATTGTTTGTCAGTGTTCAAATACTTTTTACAATCGTACTTCAGCGAGATAGAAGAAGATAAATTATTTGCAGCCACATTATTTGAACAAAAATTCTTACATTTGAAGAGGTCAACGAACCAACAATTCACAAAATATTGTACAAGTGTTTTATTAAACGTGCGGTACAATCATTATATAAAGATTATTTTAGAAAATTTACATGAACCTCTAATTTAATACGTAAACTTATCATTTGCGGTGCCAAAGACTATAATTGTTAATGGGATAGAGTAATGACTAAAACTAAACAATGCCTGCTTTTTTCCAACATCAAATGGATTTTCACCTGGCCAGGGGCGATTCAACGACGGCCTAAACCCAAACTTTATTAGGGGACTTTAAACTTAAATTCATACTAATTTGGTTCATGTTTTATAGTTGACATATGTGTATCCTGTCAAATAATTAAAAAAAATCAGAAATGGACTACTATAAAGTATATATATAGAGAGAGGAAATAATAAGTTAAAACAACATAACTCGATTCTAGAAGTTTATAACTTGGCATCAAAATAAAATTTTATTGTTTTAATTTATTTGTTGTAATGCTTAAGAACATAAGAAAGAATGAATGAAAAATGCTAATTTTAATTTACTCAATATCTTTTCTCCCTTGGTTTTTCTGGAGAATAGATAACTTAGTAGTAGTAATTAGAGAAAGAAAAGTGAATATAAAATACGAGTATTATTATGAGAAAAAAAATATTAATATTAGAATGTAAATTAATTATTAGTCACCATAAATCACATTGGCAAAATAATCAATTTCTTTTTCCTTGAAGATCTTATACTTTTTTCATAAATATTTAGCTTTTTCTAGAAAAATTACCACATAATCAGTAGTATATTATTAGTTTCAAAAGGGAGCCTAAAAATTTGGGGCCTGACTCCCTTTATACTATTTCTCAAGATAGGGAATTTCATTAAAAGATTAAACTCCTTTAAAAACCAAAAGAAAAACTATGAAATTTTCGTTTTCTCTTTAGATTCACTTATTTAAGCCATGCACGTTTTGCCGATGTCGAAAATCCATTAGAAAGAAAATGGACAAATCAAAAAGGAGAAAAGAGAGTCAAGTTTCTCTATACGAAAGCGAATCTTAACTATTTTCTTTTTAAAAAAAACTTTTTCTGTAAAAGTCCAAAATGTTTGGATTAACACAAGACTTTTGCCATATCTTTGAGTTAATATTTTATCCTAAGTCTTAACTATTATTTATTTAAGTAAAGATCAATGTCTTTTCCGATTAATTAAAACAATTGTATGCAAAAACTGGCATGGTATTTTATTCGATGAAAGAACATGTTGAAGAAAAGGGGTACATAAATTTAGAATTTAACTATTACTAAGGAGGTCCCACAGGTCAGTGGGTGAAAGTCATGGTAAATAACTAAACAGTTGTCTGCAAGATCCAGGCTCTTACTTCATCAATTGCTAATCATTTTTAGGAGTTTTTGTTTTTTTATATTTAATATATATAAATAAAATAAATTATATATGTATATATATTTATATTCTTATCGGGTTAACGAATTATTTGTTAAGTAAATTGAATAATTCGTCCCCAAACGAATAAGTTGTTAATACAAAAAAATTTAATTTATTTCTTATTCTTTAAGTTGTTAAACCATTACCAGTAAGCTATTAAATTTTGTTTCGAATAGATTTTCGGTGTTGGATGGACTTTTGAAACTTTGTAAAAGGCTGCAAGCCGTATGAGTTAAAGAAAATGCAAATGGGCCCACTTGTTTATTTTCAGGTGTGTCCATGGAAATGGGCAAAAACAATGTTGTTATAGCGTCCAGCACAGAAAATGTACACGTACATAACAAATGAGTACAACAATATTGCTGCACGAAAATCCTGGAATTCCAAAAGAAGACATTGGTCCAAGCTGGCAAGACAACGGCCAGCTGCTTCTATATATATAAACAACGTTCCAATTTTAAAAAGAAATAAAAAGCTAACTATAAGTCACCTAGTTAAATGATAGAAAAGATCAGTCATTCAAGTTTATACAAACTCTAGAATATTATAATATGCCTAACTAGTAAATACCGAGTAGCATTCTTATAGTTGAGAATCCGGAAGAGAAGGTATAACTAAAATGTTAGGAATCAGAGTAAAAAAACTTAGATGAGTCATTTATTTATTCTCTATATGTTTTTATATTGTATTTTACTTAAAGATTGGGACACGAGTAAAACTTTTAGGTAATTCATCGTGTACCATCACAGTTAACTCATTAACGAAATTATTTAGAATAAATACAGACAATTTTCACACTTTAGGGATGCAACAAGAATTAGAATTGTTGAAAGAGTAGAGACATAACTGACCCCAGTGATTTGTAGGGACCGAAAAGGGAAAATTAGAGGAGGAACGAACTCTCAAGTTTTGGAAATAAGAAAGAAGGATATTATATGGTGGAGTATTTATAGCGGAAAGTAGGGCTTTTAAATTTGGTCCAAGCTCAAATGACCCGTTCAACAAAATTTAAGGTTGGGTTAGAGTCGCCTATTTATTAAACTCGGTCCATTTTTATTCAACACATTAAAAGTTGGAATTTTTATATTCATATACCACATAAGAAACCTTTTCACCTCAATGTTTAAGATTTGACTTAATTACATCTAATATACTAAATTATCAATTCTATACCATAATTAATTAAGGATATAATTAATGAGACATTTTTTACTCCTTAATTAAAGGATTTTCGTTTAATTCCAATATCTCCACTCATCCCACGTTTATCTCTCCTAACCCCTCAGCCCACCCACGTTTTATTCATACTCACATTCTTTTTACAGGCTTCCACCATTGACAGCCATCAAAAAGCTCGAAAGCTTAGAATTCAAATTTGGGTTTTCAAAAATCATTACTTATTTTGATTCGGTGTTGTTGTAAATAATTGAGAATATATTTAGGAGTTTATATCTCAGTTTTGAGGGGTTTTGGTGAAGATTTAGACTTGTTTTTTGCTTCATTTCATATTGAAACAAGAAGAAGAAGAAGAAGAAGAAGAAGAAGAAGAAGAAGAAGAAGAAGAAGAAGAAGAAGAAGAAGAAGAAGAAGAAGAAGAAGAAGAAGAAGAAGAAGAAGAAGAAGAAGAAGAAGAAGAAGAAGAAGAAGAAGAAGAAGAAGAAGAAGAAGAAGAAGAAGAAGAAGAAGAAGAAGAAGAAGAAGAAGAAGAAGAAGAAGAAGAAGAAGAAGAAGAAGAAGAAGAAGAAGAAGAAGAAGAAGAAGAAGAAGAAGAAGAAGAAATTGTAGAAATTGAAGAAAAAATGTAGATTGTTTTTTTACAGAAGATTTGTAGAAATGTTAGTCATTTTTGATTTGTGAAAACAGAAAACAAAGCATCTACGATCAGAATACAAATAATCTACAATCCATCTACAAAATATCTACAAACTGGGCATATTGAATTTTAATATCCCAATTTCCATTCGATTGTAGTTTAATTGGAATTTTCGACATAATTAATTTTTTGCAGAAGTTTTAGTCATTTTTGAGCATCTACAATTAGAATACAAATAATCTATAATTTATCTACACTTTTTTATAGTTTATCTAAAATTTTAGATGCTTTATTAAATATATAAAAATATATAGACAGAAAAATATATAACAAGAAAATAATTGAAGGATATGTATAGACATGGAAAAAATATATATAAAAGAGAAGAAAAGCAGGCGTGCCACCACCAAATCTTTTGAAAAGATATATATATATATATATATATATATATATATATATATATATATATATATATATATATATATATATATATATCGGCACAATCATTTTGAAAAGAAGCATCCCGGGCAAGGCAATGAAGGGAGTATTCCAGCTTCAGCATCTTGTTTGGTATAATAATTGTAGGAAAAATATGTACATGGCGGCTAAATAAAAAACTGTGCACATTTTTTTATAATAAAGTATCATATATGGTATAGGAAAGAAAAAACGGCTTATATTGATCCATGAGTAACTTTACTAAAAAATCTTAGAAATATTTTTTTCTGTTTGATATGTTATATATGACCATGGCAAAAGAAAAAAAATTTCATTTAATAACTATACAATTCATAAAAAATGACACATATTAAGTAAAGCTTGATAAGAGTTGGACGGTTGAGCTGTGACTCAAATTTTAACTCATCCTCGCCCAAATAATTTTTGGACGGGTCAAATAATCCGAACAAGTATTGACTAAATCAATTTCGATCAGCCCAAAATTGGCTCATCCCGTCCATCTAATATCCCTAATTGAAAGTGTAGCTGGAAATTTACTATTATCAGGTACATTGTAATAGAAATAACCACAGCTCCCACAAGAGTAAACATGAATCGGAAAAATCCTAATGTGATGACTCAAAAGGTCATCACTTATTTTAAAATAAAATTCTATGTTTTAAGGCTTTAAAAATCTCTCTTAGACCACCTCGATTTGCATGCACAGTCCGGACGCGTAGGCGAAAAGCTTACATGTAAAAATATGTGAAAAATAATAAATTTTGACTATAAAATAAATTAATTTGACTTTAGTCAACATTTTGGATAAACAAACCCGGATTCGTAAGTTGACAACGCCGGAAGATCCGTAAGAAAATATGGGACTTTGGCGTATGCCCAAAATCGAATTCCGAGGCCCCAAGCCCGAGAAATGAATTTTTGAAGAAACTTATTTTCTGAAATTATTTATAAGGTTTGGAAATAAATTTTGATTATAACATGTTGGTACCGAGCTGTATTTTGGTTTCAGTTCCCAGTACATGTCTTACATATGATTTAAGATAATTCTGTGAAGTTTGGTAAGAAACGGAATCCACTTAACATGATTCGGACCTTAAATGCAAATTTGATGTTTAAAGAAGTTTTGAGAAATTTTAATTATCTTGAGGTTTAATTCGATGTTCATGATGTTATTTTGGTGATTTGAGTGCACGAATAAGTCCGTGAAATTTATTTAAGGTTGTGTGCGTATTTAGTTTGGAGCCCCGAGGGCTTGGATAGGTCACGGGGTGCATTTTAAACTCATAAAATTGCAGTTTCAGCTGAGCATAGCAGCCCTGCAGGCTTTGTATTTGCGAAGCCTGGCTCACAAATGTGATATCGCAAAAGCAAGTGGCTCCTTGCAATTGCGAGACCGGGTGCGTAGCGGGAAATCATAAATGTGAAAAATTGTGAAAATAATAAAATTTGACTATTAAATAAATTAATTTGAGTTCGATTAATATTTTGGGTAAAAGACCCGGACCCATGATTTGACGGTCCCGGAGGATCCGTAGGAAAATATTGGACTTGTGCGTATGCCCGGAATCAAATTCCAAGGTCCTAAACCCGAGAAATAAATTTTTGAAGAAAATTATTTTCTGAAATTGTTTCTAAGGTTTGGGAATAAAGTTTGATTAGAACATGTTGTTCGGGCCGTATTTTGGTTTCAATACATACATGTTGGTACGGGCCGAATTTTTGTATCAGAGACCTACAATTTTTGAAGGTTCTAAAATTATTCTCTTAAACACAAATACACTTAGGCGATTTTTTTCAAGAATTTCTTCTTCTTCAAATCAATTGTAAGTCGTTTTTAACTAACTTTCTTCAATTCTTAACATCTTTATAACATGATTTCGACTTCAAATTAATGATTTTCATGGGAAAAATTGGATTTTTTTGGGTAGAACCTAAGTTTTTCAAAAATTAGAATTTTGGACATCGATTTGAGGTCTAATTTCAAAATAAATTACATATTTGGGTTCGTGAGGTGGGTAATCGGGTTTTGGTTCGAACCTCGGATTTTTACCATGTGGGTCCGGGGGCGATTTTGATAGTATTGTTCCCTTGTCGGGATGTTTGTTTGATAGTATTGTTCCCTTGTCTGGATGTTGTTGAAATATCATTGTTCCCTTGCCAGGAAGTTCTTATGTTGCTTTTGTTCCCTTGCTGGGATTCCTTGTGATTATTGTCGGCTTGTAAAAGTGAGGGGGTGGTACGCCTACCGCAAGATTTAATAAAATAGGAGGGGATGGTACGTTTACCATAAGATATAATAAAATGGGAGCGGGTGGTATGCCTACCACAAGATTTAATAAAATGAGAGCGGGTGGTACGCCTACCACAAGATTAATGAAATATGAGCAAGTGGTACGCTTTCCACAAGATTTAATGAAATGGGAGCGGGCGGTACGCCTGCATAAGATACATGAAATGAGAGTGGATGGTACACCTACCACGAGATAAATGAAATGGGAGCAAGTGACACGCCTGCCACGTGATATGAGAAATGGGATCGGGTTGTACGCCTGCAATGAGATGTGAACTGAAAATGTAACCTGCCTTTGTTTTTCCTTATCCTTGGTAGTAGTTGAATTTTGATTCCCTATAATTCTCTAGATACTCTATTTTTACCTGTTATTCCCTGAAACATGTTCCCCTTCCCACTTTTATTTGTTTATTCTGTTTTACTTCCGCTATATATTATATAACTGCACAGGATTATTTGGTAGTTTGGTCCTAGCCTCGTCACTACTTCATCGAAGTTAGTCTAGGCACTTACTAGCACATGGGGCCGGTTGTGCTAATACTACACTATGCACTATGTGCAGATCCCAGAGCAACTTTTAGACCATAATGTGGAGGCTACCTTCAGTACACGCGGAGACCCAAAGTAGATCTGCAAGCGTCCGCAGGCCCTGGCGTCTCCTCTATCCTTATTTCCTGTTTCATTTTTCCTTGTTCAGAGATAATGTACTATTATTTTCTTCAGACTTTTGTATGTAGAATAAATCTTAGACCGTTTGTGACACTGTAACACCAGGTTTTGGGAGGTTAAGACTTAAGCATTGTGTTGATACAGTTTTCCTATATTTTATTGATGTCTTCCGCTTAAATTTGAATTTTCGTTGTTATCACTTTACCGCCTTATACTTGTTAAAAAATAATAATTGGTCAATGAAGTAGTTAGATTAAAGATTTGACTTGCCTAGCTCACACTAGTAGGTGCCATCACGACTCCTAGGAATGAAAAAATGGATCGTGACACATAATGAGTTGTAACAAATTTTTATGATTTAATTTATTAATAAAGTGAGTTGAAATAATATGGGTTCAGTTTACTCAAATATTTATAAAGTAAGTCATGTTTGGCCAAAAAGTGCGGTTGTTGGCTCAAATAATTTAATTTATGTATTAATGAGTTAAACCTAGTTAATAATAATATTTCTAAATGTGAATTATGAAAGCGTAATTAATGTCGGATAAATCTGGTAGAAAAATAATAACTATGTATGACAATTATTCCTAATAACGTGAGCAATAAATGAGCATTAAATAGCAACGAACAATAATAAATGGTATATGGGTAAATAAAGGAATGATTCACTCAATAAAGGAGATGCTGGATATTTTTCCTTCTGACAGTGATAAATAATAAACAAATCCTATGTTACGAGTTATCATCGGATCTGTTAGAAAATATAGAATAATGTGGATAAAAATCTTTGCAAAAAAGGTGTTGTTCATATCGTAGTAAGAGAGAGAATATTTTTATCAAAGTGTATTCTTACCAACAAATATCACCTGCCATACATCATTATCATTTTTTTAAAATTTATACGAGACATATTCTTAATAAACCCTAATAGTATAAGTGTGAAGAATATCCACTAGAATATTTTATTTAATACCCTATTTTGAAAATGAGTTGTTACTGCTCTGTCAATGATACCCTATTTTGAAAATGAGTTGTTACTGCTCTGTCAATGGCGCTCGACCTTGACCATTGTTGATGTCTCGACCTAGAATCTCGCTGCTTCCTAGTCGACCTCGACTAACGACATCTTGAACACTCTTCTTTTAGCATTATTTTATCTTAAATATATTAGGGCAGATTTTGACCAATATTAGTCAGGCGTACAATTATTTTTAGGTAAATTCTAGCAAAATTACCTTTATTTTAGAGTTTAAAGTTATTAAAAAAATTCATACTTGTGTCATTTCGAAGTAAAAATTATACGGAGCACCCTATTTGGTCACCCTCATTTAATCTATACCTATTTTTTAATTTTTTTTAACTTGTACCTATTTTTAAAATAATTTCAGCCCTATTTCTCCTCCACATCGCTTCCACAAAGTTGTATCCGCCTATTGTTTCTCAAACTTCTCCTTCTCCCTTTTCTGTATGAAATCTGTTACGGTTATGTATATAACCTGTATTCACACAAAAAAAAATTCATAATTAACAACAACCATAATTTCATCTATTAAAGAAAAATTAAGAAACTTAGAATTAGTTACTCCTATAGTGAGAATGGATAAGTTAATGAAAGCGACAAAAAGGAGAGCTGATATCATGGTTGACACTCCATCATTATTGGGTGAAAAAACTAATTGCTCTATATTTTCAGCCGTAGAAATTATTTGCTCAGTGGTTGGATTTTCTTTTGATAGCAAGAAATTTTCAGAAATAGTGGAAACCATAACCCAGTTACAAAATAAAAACTTCAAGTTACAATACAAAAACTTCAGCTCTAGAGCTGAAGTTCGCCAGTTACAAATCGTGAGTTGCAAAACAAAAACTCCAGCTCTAGAGCTGAAGTTCGCCAGTTACAAACAAAAACTTTCGCAGTTACAAAATAAAAACTTTAGCTCTAGAGCTGAAGTTCGCTAGTTACAAACAAAAACTTTTGCCAGTTATAAAACAAAAACTTCAGCTCTAGAGCTGAAGTTAACCAGTTACAAATCGTGAGTTGCAAAACAAAAACTTCAGCTCTAGAGCTGAAGTTCGCCAGTTACAAAAGCAGAGACTTCAGCTCTAGAGCTGAAGTTCACCAGTTACAAAATAAAAACTTCAGCTCTTGAGTCGAAGTTTGCCAGTTACTAAATAAAAACTTAAGCTCTAGAGCTGAACTTCAGGCCCGACTACTAGAATACTGAAGTTTTACGTGATTGTCTTTGCTACTTAAATCCCATATGTTGAAGTTATGCGAAAAAATGAATACGCTTGTAATTTTTTTTATAAAATAAATATAAATTAAAATATATTAAAAAATAAATATAGACAAATGCCGCCATTTTGGAAGACAGAACGAACGTTTGACATATGATTACGTGACATTTTACGCGGACCGGACGGGTCAATTGGTTGAAAAAGTCCAGCAATAAAATTGAAATAAGCTTTAGAATACTGCTAATACCACTAGTTCCTGTACTTTGAAAGCAGAACCTTCAAATTAAAGGATCCTTCGGAATAATACAATTAAATAATTTTTTTAATCTAACTTAACACGTTAAACCCACTTTTTTCAACCAATTGGTCGTCAGCTCCTCTTTGCCGACTCCTAATTTTACATGTGTTTCCTCCATCTCCGACTCCTCTATTAAATTTTCGTTCTTCCCTTAATTCTCTCGATTTCTTCTCCCCTTCCCAAAACCCTCTTCCCCGTATTTCTCAATTCCAGTTTTCTTCATTCAATTTATCAATTTATTCGCAGCCATATTGATTCTCTCTGAATTTCTTTTACCCTTTTACAAACAAAAATCCCTGCTCTCCATAATCCTCAATTCCCAATTTCTTTTCTTTGTTTAAATTTGTCAAATAATAAGCACACAGATCAGCCATGATGATGCTAGTAAACTGTTCCAATTGTCATACACCATTACAGCTACCACCAGGTGCACGATCCATTCGTTGTGCGATTTGTCAGGCAGTAACACAGCTTGCTGATCCACGTACTGCTCCTCCGCCACCACCTAATCAATACAATCACCCACCACCTGCTTCCTCTGCTGCTGTTGCACCTCCCTCTCCCTACAACCACGCACCTCCCGGTCCCCCACCTAATGCTCATGGTAGAAAGAAAGCTGTGATTGTTGGTATATCCTATAGGTACTCTAGGCATGAGCTGAAAGGGTGCCTTAATGATGCTAAGTGCATGAGGCATCTCTTGATGAACAAGTTCCATTTTCCTGAGTCTTCCATTCTTATGCTTACCGGTAAAATACCCAATCTTGATTACTTCTCATCTATTAGCAATGGAGTACGTATATTAACCTTGTGTATAAACTAGGATAGTTTCTTTGATCTCGTTTTAAAATTGTTTTGTTGCTTAGGATTAGGAGTTCATTTTAGCTGAGGGAATTAGCTTGGGATTGAGACACAGTTGATTGATACTTATAACTTTTTGGATATATAATGAAAGGAAAATTGGGGCAAGAGTATCTAATTCTGCTCGACCTTAATATATATTTTTTTCTAGGACCTTCAGCAAAGGGACTGTTCAGATTGTTTTTACAGCTGAGTTGGTAGTTGTATCCTAGGAAATTGAAACTGGTAGTTACTTTGTTCAGAATTATAGTGAAAGAGTGTTATCTTAATAGGCTGTGATTGTTCTGAGATTAATGTACCAAGAAATAGGGTTTTACCGAGTATTTAATGTATACATTTATTTTGGGCAATTAAGCTTGTGGAACGGGTAATGTATGATCTGCAATTTAGGGAAGTAATACATGGCTTTTCTTCTTCAATATTTGAGAGGCATATATGCTAGGAATTCCTTCCTTGCTGTAGGCAAGGTGTCTGCCATAATTAGCTGAATGATTTTCTAGTAAGTTTAGGGAACAGTAGTTTAAAAATAAATATAAATCAAGCTGCCAATGTAAATAACACTACATAAGCTTATATAATAGCAACTTTATCAAAAACAAAAACTTCATATGGTGTCAAGCGGAACTTTGATTGATTGATCTACACCTCCCAGAATATATCAGATTGCAAACAAGTAAGATTGTGGTTAAGTTTTCTTTGTTTTGGGCAAATCTATACACAAAACCCCTTTTCCCTATATACGTATGGTTCCCAAACAATATGAAATGCGTAAATTACCTTTCCAAAGAGTCCCTTTTAAGCGTAGGAATGATTGTCAATAGTGTTTCGGTGCTCAAGGGATAACCTAGTGTGGTAAGGGTCATCCACCTTCAACGATCAGGGTGGTTAAAGTCACCAGGGGAGCAACTGAGGAAAATCCACTATTGGGCTCCTAGGTAGGGGTGGCGGATGTTGTCTTCAAAATCTAACATCTGACATTAATGGTATTGGTGGACCAGGAGTCATATTAATAGCTTTTTTATCATTGTTTTTTCTTTATTAGTTTAGTTTTGGAATCTCTAGTCTTTTAATGACTAGAAACATTCTAAGGCATTACATTTTCTTTTGTACCTAACAAATTTTCTGGGATGGATAGATTATGATTTTAGGTTGAGACTCTTCTATTGGGTGAAACAATTATTTATCATATTTCGTCCATTGTACCTTATCTTGTCTAAATTCATGATGCAGAAGAGGAGACCGACCCATACAGAACTCCGACTAAACAGAACATGCGCATGGCATTATATTGGCTTGTACAAGGTTGCCAACCGGGAGACTCGCTGCTATTTCATTATTCTGGTCATGGCTCAAGGCAAAGGAATTACAATGGAGATGAAGTGGATGGATATGATGAAACTTTATGTCCGCTGGACTTTGAAACTCAGGGAATGATTGTTGATGATGAAATCAATGCGACAATTGTCAAGCCTCTTCCTCACGGTGTAAAGCTTCATGCAATAATAGATGCTTGCCACAGCGGAACCGTCCTAGACCTGCCATTTCTTTGCAGAATGAGTAGGTAGGTCACTGCTCCTCAGTACTTTGTGGTATCTTTCTTTGGTAGAAGTTGTTGTATGTGGTTTGAAACATTTAAGAGTAACTGGATGTACAAGAGGTTGAATTTCGTGAAATATGCTTAATGGGTATTCATGTGACACCTATGAGAACCTAACTGGATCAAAGGTTACGGAAGTATATGTTGTTCTGTTTCATCTAAGGTTAGGGCAGATAAATGAGAGCTGTTTCACTAATAAGTTCTTCTGCCATTTGAGAAATGATATGTTCCATGTCATGAACACTTTTTCAGTTCGAGTTTAATTGATTTGACTGAACAGAAAAACTTACAAATATCATGAAGTTAGGCAATACATATGGTGCACGATGTTACTGTTGTGATTTATAAGACATCTTGGGATCGTAGGCGGATCTACATTATAAGTTATGGGTGATTACTTACAGAACCAAACACTATTATTTATTATAAAAACTAGAAAATTTATACAAATATATTAACTGAGCACCCAGTCTTAGTAGCAATTTTGAGATGAAAAATAGTTAAGCACCCATGATTTAAAAATTCTAAACCGCCACTTTTAGGATTATCCATCATTGAAAATGTTTTATGCTTTTCTCCTTTTTTAGAAGTCATATCAACTACTTGACCATTCTAATGATTATTATTCCCCTTAACCATCTGTTATCTTCAGCTTTTTAGATTCCACTCTTTTTTACGATAATGCTTTTCTTTTAACTTCCTGGAAATAGGAGCGGACAATATGTGTGGGAAGACCATCGTCCTCGTTCTGGTATTTGGAAAGGAACTAATGGTGGTGAAGTAATCTCTTTTAGCGGTTGTGATGATAATCAAACTTCTGCTGATACATCTGTAAGTTTGATTAATCTTATTCCGGTTTAAGTAGAAATTATTAGGAGACAACTAATGACTTTGATCTGCAGGCTCTTTCAAAAGTAACTTCAACGGGTGCTATGACTTTCTGTTTCATTCAAGCAATTGAGCGCGGTCATGGAACCACATACGGAAGTATATTGACCGCAATGCGTAATGCCATTCGGCAAGCCGGAAGTTCCGGGGGCGACTTTGGTGGCAGTGTTGTCACATCTCTCATTTCCATGCTTTTGACAGGTGGTAGTGTCGGTATGGGTGGAGGCTTTAGTCAGGTAATTTCAGTATATTTAATTAATGTACTACTTAAGTGTAATGCACTTTTTTACTTAATTTTCCTCAATTATAGAATTCAAAAGTAGTTCTTGACCTTTTCTCTTTTATGTCACACTTTTTCCAGGAGCCCCAGTTAACAGCGTGCCAGCCATTTGATGTGTATGCGAAGCCATTCTCCTTGTGAAAAACTCCTGGCCTCCCCCCTCGTTGGTGTGTTTGGATTTGGATTTGGAATGTTTGTAAATATAGAAATTTTATCGGCTTCCATAATATGCTGCTTATGCATGAGAATGGGAATAGCTTTCTGATGGAATTCTTAATAATGGAATTATTGTTAACATAACTTGCCTCCTTTAACTGTTGCAGTATCTACTGATTTACTGAATTTTCTTAAGGACCTTTGTTCGAGAAGTTAGCTAAGATGTGACCCTTTTTACTATTGGTTGTTGACTTCAGAAGTTTGATGCTTACGTTCCTCTTTTGATCCTCTGTTTGTTAAAAAAGTTGTGTTTGAAACCTTTCTTGGATTAGACTACACACCACCTCTTGGCCTTTGCACGAGATGTGAAGGCCTGTACGCTCTCTCTATTTTTATCATCAGAATACTATTTTTGATCCCTGTCTTTCCTAAATTTCTTCTTTTTCTTAGTGATCTGGTTTGCGCTCTTTATTTTCTCTATGAATTCCTGAAAATATTTTTCTTTTATTCAATCTATTAATCATAGACGTTTTAGTGGAAATGTCTGTCTACTACCTGAAGTGTCTGGCAAGGATTACTTATGTGAGCTTGTATATTCAGTTTTTGAGCTTTCAAGAAGTGTTTGCTTGAAGCTAGTTAAATTTTTTCTTAATTTTTTTTAAAAACAACTCAAACAAACAGAGTTTGTTGGCAGAGACGCAGCCATGATTTCAACTTTATGAGTTCTTGATTTTAGAACAACCGTAATTAATGCCAATAATTGGATTCCAAATTTAAAATACAAAAACTAGTGGGGAAATTATTATTACGTCTACCATGAGAAAAATTCAAGAGAGTACTGATGAAACTCTTTCCGCAATTTGTTGGCGTTGATGAATAAGATACAGAAAGTAAGCACGTTAACAGGTCTGGTTGACTCGTTTTCGGACCAGCCCAGCCCGGTTGTAACCTAAACCCTAAACCCTAACCCTAAGCCCTAAACCCTAACCGGCCCGGACCGGTAGTTAGGGGGTCGGGTGGGCTAGGTTAGGAGGGTTGGTCCGTTTAAAAGAAAAAATAAGTTAAGTGGACCGGTTAACGAAAAATATTGTTGGACCGATTAATCGACCCAATCCCGAACCAGTTCAATGGCTGTAAATTTGATTTTTTTTTAAAGTGATATGAGAGTTGGCAACGGTCAGCTTCAATTTGGTCGATGCCCAACCGGTGGATTGCAAAAATAGTCCTTTTTGGGTAATTTTTTTTAAAATAACACTTTTAGTAATTACTAGCCCTTTGAAAAACTAAAAATACACTCCTCTATTCTTCATTCCTTCACTCATCTCTCATTTCTCAAACTCATATTCTCAATTATCATTCTCTCATTCTTCACCTAAAGTGCAATGAATTATTTGGCTCTTTTTTTTTGGAATTTAATTTATCGTATTATTTATTATTTGAAGTTTGAATAATTGAACATCAAACTTTGAAAAATTGACATTTCTCCGTAGTAACATTAGAGTTGCAAAATTATCAACTGTTCAATTTATTGGCTTATTGCCGAATTCGGTGCACTCATTCCAAATTATAAAAATTTTTTCCATCTTCATTGTATTCTATTATCTTAAATTCTTAATGAAATATAAAGATTTTAAAGCATTTGCATCCTTTTAGTCAAATACTCTTTTTATAAGATTTTTTTTGTTTTATATATTTACTTTATATTAATATAAATTGCGATGGTTATACAAAATACAAAAAAAACTAACCCGACCCGGTTCCTTGGATCTGTAACCCGTCCGATTTATTTTTTATCCGGATGGACCCTGATCCGTAAAATCCAGTTTGAAAAAATCGTAATCGGCCCGGATTGAAAACTAACCAATCACTTGTTTTCTCAACACAGCCCGGCCCGACCCATCCGTTCACCTATAACAATAAGTATAGAATAGTTTTTCTTTTCCACCCGTGAGCAGATGGAACAAGAGAGAAGTAGCCCTTTAAATGTATTATTGATTTCATAATTATTTCCTTAGTTTATGTTGTATTTTTTTTATTGATGCTCAAGTTCCTTTTGTTTTAATCCAAAGGATAACATTATTATATATCAATAAGTAGTCTCCGCATTAATGACGAGAAATTGGACGCTCTGATTTTGCCGTATACAGATAGTATCCGCATTTGTTAGAACGAATCAATAGGAAATAATTTTGATCCGAACTCTTCGGGCTTCCCGTGACGATGTCATAATGATGCAACAACCAATGACATATTCCTTCATGATAACCGGGACATCCTATAGACTTGTCTTTTCGGTGTCATTCAATGCACTGTCGATTCCTATTCTTCAAAGTGACAATACCGTGGTCGAGTCAATTTTCAAGAACACATTGATTCTTCCAAAAACATTGATGGTCGTGTTGTTACACCCTATAAATGGGGGTATTCTTGCACTGTCTCTTCATCCAAGTGCCTTTCTCCATTCATTCATCATTTTCTTTTCACTATCTTCCTTAATGGCTAACCACCATGTTTGGGGTTCACGACTTTACGGTTGTATGACAGAATTTTCATCAGTGGTGTGGTGGCCTTCTGCTTGAGCTTCCCCTTGTCAAGCGTGATCACACTGTCTTGTCGTTGTTGTTGTTGTTGTTACGCCTTCTACTACTGTTGTTATTAGCTCGAGGCGATGATACAGGGGGGGCGTTCCGATCTAGACGGGCATTTGGACTCTACACCACTGCTCGGGAGAGTATTTGGACTATACATTGTTGCTCGCTCTCCTACCTTGGCCTAGTGTGGCACTTCATTCCTTGGGTTTTTTCCCAGGGGATAAAATGGTACAACCGGCCATTGAGGCTGGTGTCCGCTGAATATTCAACCTTTGTCTTCAGCGGGCTATGTCTCTTTTTTCTGGCTCTTCTGCATCCTTCCCATCTTCTTAATCTTCTCCCTCGGAGATGTCATTCTGTGGGATCGAGCTGGGAACCTACAGGAGGTGGCGATCGAAGAATCACCTTCGAGGATGTGAGTTTAAGGAGGTGGCGCTCGGAGATGCTGCTACCGGAGATGAACCTTTGAGGATAGACTAGGCCTTTAGGCTGTTACTATGGGTGTGTACCCCTTCGCTTCTTTGTTTCTATGTAAGGACCTCTTGTGGGCTTTTATAATCGTATGTAAGGACCCGTTGCGGGCTATATAACCACACATTTATGAATATAAAGATATTTTCTTGACTCACATCTTTGATGCAAGCCATATTCTTTTACATTTGTGAAGACTCTGAATGTATACCTCTATTGATTATTGTCCATATATGACCTGGGTGCGAGTATTCTTTCTGATCTTTGGTTGATAAAAACGCTGCCTCTTGGAGCCCTCTGTTGTTCCTCGGACCAAGCTCGAATTGGTCCGATAGACTCGGGCCATCGGGACCCTTACCTTAGGTGATATAAAAATAGTACCTCGAGCCTAAAAAATTTTGAGAGTTGTCTCCAAGTGAGGGTTAGCTTTATGCGCCTGAAAACTTGCTTTGAGCTTGATGTAGATAACGTTTAAGGCATTGTAGATAGGTCCCATATGGGGGTTGCCCAGATTTAGGTGATTTCCTGAGGTCGAGCCCTTGTGGACGAGCTCAAAGCACTTATTCTTCTCCTTGAGTGGATCCTTCGAGATCGGATACCATCTTGAACTCAGTAATGGTGCTAGAGGCTTTCTGGAGCCTATCCTCTTTTTGATGGAGGTCCTCGAGGTCGGGTACCACCTCGGGACTAGAGATGACGATGTTGGCTTCTTGAAGCCTAACTTCTTTTTTATGGAGGTCCTCGAGGCCAAGTACCACCTCAGAATTGGCGAGGACACTTATTGGCTTCTTAAAGCCGAGGTCGGGTACCACCTCGGGACTAAGAAGATGTCGTTGGCTTCTTGAAGCCTAACTTTTTTCTTCGGGATTGGAGATAATGTCGTCGGCCTCTTTAAGCCTAGCTTCTTTTTTATAGAGATCCTTGAGGTCGGATACCCCCTCGAAACGTGTGTCAATATCATGGCCTCCCGGTGCCTAACTTGGGTAAGCGGACCATTTTTTTTACCTATATATATATATATATATATATATAGGGTTGCTTCCGCTTCTTGGGAGATCCCATTATTTTAGATAAATATCCTTCCATTTCGGCGTTGAGTCCTGTTAGAAATAACGCTCTACGCTAGAGGGGGGGTGAATAGCGTTTTAATGAAATTTAGCGTTTTCTTGCGGAATTTAAATTTTACAGGAAGTAAATAAGTGCAATAAAAATAACTTACACAAGGATATATCCTGGTTGGCCACAACAGTGGTTAGTCCAGTCCCCGAGAGACTCTCTCGAGATTTTCTACTAACTTGTCAAGCTTACGGGTGCTTAACAAACCTTTACAGTTGCTCGGGGTTCCTCACCTCAAAGACTTCACTTGCTCGGAGGTTCCTCACCTCAAAGACTTCACTTGCTCGGGGATACAATCCCAAAGACTTCACTTGCTCGGGGATACAATCCCAAAGACTTCACTTGCTCGGGGATACAATCCCAAAGACTTCACTTGCTCGGAGGTTCCTCACCTCAAAGACTTCAACAGAGGAAGCACAAGTTCCTCAACACAAAAGAATCAAAATTCTCTTACAAGTATTTGAAATACTTGAACACTCACTTAACAAAGGTACTCCTTGATGAGTAGATATGAGTAAAATAATACGCTCAAGATCACAACAACTTTGAACAATAATATGGCTCTCAAAGGCTTTATGAAATGAGTAGAAAATGATGAACAATTGAATGAAAGCTTAAAGCAATGTAATGATCAGTTAGAGTATGTTGTTGTGTTTAAAACACTGAGTTGAAGCTGTATTTATAGGTGCAAGACTTGGTCTTACCGTTGTCTAATTGCCAATTAAGAATTGCTGAATTTACTCAGTGACAATCGATTGTCAAGACTGAACAATCGATTATCTGCCAGTCAGATCAAAAATCAATCCCAGATTTTACGCTTAATAATCGATTACTTACAATCCATAATCGATTACTGGCAAAATTCAAATTCAGATAATCGATTATACCAAATCCATAATCGATTACATTGGCAACGTTCTAAAAATCATTTCCGGATTTTAAGCAAAACATCGATTATATGAAATCTATAATCGATTACTTCAGCAACGTTCTAAAAATCATTTCCAGATTTTAAGCAAAACATCGATTATATGAAAACCAATAATCGATTACTTTGAGGTATTTGAAAATCATTTGACAACGGTCAGCTTCAACAATCGATTGTCCTTTGCAACAATCGATTACTTGTTATTTTGTGAAAATCATGAAACTTACTGTCTCAGTGATAATCGATTATCTAAAGCAATAATCGATTACTTGTTATTTTCTGAAAATCATAAAACTTACTGTCTCAGTGATAATCGATTATCTCAAGACATAATCGATTACTTAATTAAATTTAAAATCACTGGAAGACATTGTCTCAACATAATCGATCACCATTAGTTCATAATCGATTATTTTGAGTATTGAAAAACTTTACCTCAACAACAATCGGTTGGCATTTGATCACAATCGATTATCATGCAGATTTGGAAAAAACTGATGTTCACTGTCTTACTCACAATCGATTACCATTAATTCATAATCGATTGTCATGCAGTCTTGGCTCAGAAACAATCGATTATCATAAGTTCATAATCGATTATTTTAGCCCAGATTTTTGAGGCATGTTTAGAAAACATTTTGTCTAATGTAAATATGCATCATTTGAAATCATTTGATACAGAAATAAGTATGCATGATTTTGGAAAATAGTTTTATGAGAGAAGCCATGTTATGGAGTCAAGTTATAGGATCAAGATCACATTTAAGAATAACTCAATAATAACAATTAAAAACAACGTCTTGGGCTTCAATCTCAACATTTGTGTTCTTGTACTTGAACTCCGTCATATATCAATTTGTGCTTTGTTTGTCATTCATCAAAACCTACAAAAGAATACACGTTTAGTATATCGCATTGAGAACGTGTTTCCAACAATTTCCCCCTTTTTGATAATGGCAAACATTAAGCGGGATATGCAATTTTGACAAATAATATTGACGATTCAAGACAAGTAACAAGTATGCATATTTGTTCTTGTTCCCCCCCAATTTAAGAATTCCCCCTCAAATTTAAGCTTATAAGTAATTTAAGCAATGTAGAGGTGGTGCATACCCGTTATCCCGTTATCTTCCCCCTTTTGCCATCAGCAAAAAAATAGTAAGGAAAGATACACAAAGACGAAATAAAACAGGGTTTATTTATTGAAAATTAAAGGGGTACAGCAGAGGGACATCCAACAATACAACAAAAAAAACAATACAATATCAATTATCTCCGTCACGATCCGCCTCGTCATCCGGCGCAGCTTCAAAGGGAACGAGACCCGCATAAGGATAGTGGACATGGTCAAAATAACCATGGATCTCGTGTGTCAACTGAGAGAGCTGGTCGGATATAGTTTGGAGAGTGGGCTCCTGAGATGGACGAGCACGACGGGCAGGACGGGTAGGAGGAGGAGCTGGAGCATGATCACCATCATGATGGAAGGATGATTCCGAGATTTCCCAGATTTTGGTACTCCTTTTGAGAGGACCATTTTCAGTAACAAATCCGGATGCTTCAAGAAAATTCATAATGAGGAGAGAATAAGGAAGGGGCATGTTATCGGCGACGGCATCGAGCATGTGCATTTTAATGAGCCGACACCAATTGATCTTGGCTCCAGTGACAATGGCATGTAAGAGCTTGGAGTCCTCTTGGGATATGGTGGTATGATTGTGCCTACGAGGTCTTAGGACACGGGTGATGAAGTAGAGGAGAAATCGATAATTTGGGTCCATGCCCGAGATAGTAGGACGACGAGAAGAAGCTTGATCATAAGAAATTCCGGCTTGGCGGAAAAGAATGGATTCATCAAAGAGAGAGCCGGCCTCATCAATATACCGGATAAGATCTTCACCATCGTTTGGAATGCGGGCGATGGTGTGAAGGTTCTCATCAGAGAGGAGAATGTGAATGCCATTGATGGAGGTGACCACCTCACCATCTTCATCTTTGTGAAGATTTGAATAGAATGCTTCAACTAAAGTTGTGTTAATATGAGGATGGGTAAGGAGCAAGAAATCATAGAGTTGACACTCTTTGAGCATGTTGGTGGCAGGGGCGAAAGGTTCAAGGAGCTTGCTTGTTGAGAAGCGAGGAGGAAGAATAAATCGCTTCTCAAACTTGGAGAGAAACCTAGAAAGTTCAGCTTGAGTTTCGAAGAACAAAACGGACCCGTCTTCATATGGGAAGTTTAGAGGAGGAGGGACTGTTGAGGCTGAGGCACCTTGCCTGGAACGAGAACGTTTGGAGGAGCGTCCAGACATATTGGAAAATTTTTACTGCTGAATTTTTGAGACTAAGATGCAAGGAATTGACCTTTGATTTTTAGAAATGGTGCTTGAGTGAGTGAGAATGATCCTATATGAGGGCTATTTATAGGAGAAGGAGTGATCAGCCATTTACTAAAGATACCTGCTGAAAATTGAAAGTTGGAACAGTCAAAGACGGTAAGAAATAAATTTACTGACCGTTAGATAATCGATTATTTGGCAGAGATAATCGATTGTATTTACTGTTGGATTGAATTTTGAAACTGACAAATCGATTTAAGAGACAAACGGTAAAAAAATTTGAATGAGATAATCGATTATCACCAAAATAATCGATTATGGAGCATTTATGTCCTGACAGCAATCGATGTTGGAGCCAAACGGTAACAAAAGTTTAAACAAGAAATAATCGATTGGCAATTTTGGTAATCGATTATTATTGAAATATGGTTGATACAGAGAACTCGGAGAATTTCTGAATATGACAACTAATCGATTATAGGAAGAAATAATCGATTGTCTGGAAAAGTATTGCTGAATGACTGAGACGGAAATCGATTATGCAATATAAGGAGTTAACAAATTAAACACATTTGCATAATAAAACTAATCAGTCAAAACAATCGATTATTGATACTGATAATCGATGTACTGCACAGTTGATAATCGATTATTTTCTTGGGATAATCGATTGCGGTGTGCTAAGACTTCATAATTTATCTTACCTTTGGGGAAGTACCTGCAAAATGGAATTAAACGTCTCCGACGCTCAAGTCAGTAATTTATAGCGACGTGAATAAATTACACTAGTGTTATCAAGTGATATCGTGAACTCTTAAGAATTGTGTCCTAGAGTGTTCTTAAGAGAGTTTCGGATACTTACCTTTCCTCCGACGTCGCCAATTACCTGATCAAGAGGGTGATCTTTGATCGTCCTTCATTCATTTTGTTCTTTAGTTTCACTCCCCAAATGTGGAGCTTCTTCCGTTGATTGTTCTACAATTTCATCATTGATTTCCTTCGATGCATTTTCTTGTATTTTGTTTTTCAAATCGCTTAAAATATCAACCGATCTGAATATGATTGTTTCCAAATATGACGCTTCCTCCTTCTTTGTGCTCTAGTTGAAGGGATTTGGATTCATCTCCCGTCATGTGTTTGGAGCATCCACTATCAAGGTACCATAGTACGCTTGATCCCTTCAAGTACACCTACAAAGCAAATTAATTTTCTTTGGGTACCCATGCCATCTTGGGTCCTTGAGGGTTAGGCATATTGTAATAATATGTTTGAGTAGCATGTCTATGACGAGTAAAACATGCGGGAGCAATATGACCAATGCGACTACAATAATGACATGTCACATTCGGATTATGCATTCGTCTAGGTTCATAGTAGCTAGATGAATGAAGGTTGCTTACCTTATTTTGAACGCTATCATTTCTCCTACTTTGATCTCTAGGATGGGTAGTGTTTCTAGAGTGATGATATCTAGGTTGAGGACCATTTTGGGGTCTTCTAGGAGGTTCACAATTTTGCCTAAAATATGCATCATGTCTATGGTGATTATTTCTAGGCGGAGGGTCATTTCTTGGTCTAGCATGCAAATTTGTTCTAGGATAGCTATTTCTAGGATACACATTTTTGTTGTTGTTCCTAGGTTGAGCTCTAGGTTTTTGAGGTTTAGCATCAACCTTTTCTTCATTTTTAAAACCTATTCCGTGCTTAGTTGATTTTAGGTTATCAAGAACAACATTTAAGTTTTTATGCGAGGAATTAAACTTATCTAGTGTGCCTTTAAGTCTACCTACTTCATTCTTAAGGTTCACACAAGAAACACAACCTTTAGTAGAACTTTCAGGTTTGTCGGCACTTCTCTTTCCATAAAACTTGTTTTGTTCGTGTAGCTTCTCATTTTCCAAAACCAGTTTTTCTAATTCCTTTTCTTTTAAAGAAATCTGTTTTTGAAAATCCGTTTCTTTTAGAGAAGCGTTTTCTCTTAAGCTAGTGATAGTTTTTGAAGCCTTTAAAAATTCAGTATATAACTCATCAAAAGCATTACGCATTTCATCAAGTGAAAAGTTTTCAGACGAAATTTGACGTACCTCATTTTGGTTGTCTTCTTGTGCCATGGGACAAAGGTTTGCAGCTTCGTCGTTTTCTTCTTCACTTGATTCATCTCCGGAGTCGCCTCCCCACGAGATATATGCCCGTTGCTTTTTAAAGGATTTCTTCTCCTTTTTGATGTTTGGGCAATTTGTTTTGAGGTGTCCAGTTTCTCCAATTTCATAGCATTTTATTTGCTCACCTTGTTTTTTTCCTTTGCGCTCATATTCCTTGCGCATAAACTTTTGGAATCTTTTAATGACTAATCCAAACTCGTTGTCTTCTTCCTCTTCAATCTTTGGTTGGCTTGTGCTTGCTTTTAGAGCAATCTTTTGCCTTCTTTGATCATCAACAAACGGGTCAAGAATAGTATATTCATAGGTTTTAAGATTACCTCTTAGTGCGTCGATGGTGACGTTTGAGACTCCAATGGATTCTTGAATAGCATCGGCTTTGGATCGCCATGCCGGTGTGAGGCTTCTAAGAACTTTTCGAACAAGTTCTCTATCCGTGAACGTCTTCTTGAGGACGTGTAGATCATTTACTATTGTTGAAAAGCGCTCAAACATCTCATCTACTTTTTCTCCTTCCTTCATATGAAACAATTCGTAAGCATGAGTAAGAAAATCAACTTTTGCTTCTCTTACCTGGTCAGTCCCTTCGTAAGTGACTTCTAATTTGTCCCACATCTCTTTTGCTGTTTTGCAACATGAAAGTTTCCTGTAATCGTTAGCGTTAATAGCACAATACAATAAATTTACAGCTTTATAATTATTTTGAATCATTCTATTGTCCTCTGTGGTGTACTCCTCTTCGGATTTGGGAATCCATTCGCCTTCCACTTTCTTGATTGGAATTTCATTTCCCTTTGTGTACACCTTCCAAAGGTAGGGACAATTTGACTGAATGAAGATTTCCATCCTCTCCTTCCAGTATGAGTAATTTGTGCCATTGAATAGAGGAGGTCGTGTAGGGCATTGTCCTTCTTCAATTCCTGCAAAAGAATCTAGAGTAGAAGCCATGGATGGTTCTCTCAAACTGTTAAGTTTTTCAGAGAGTTGGGCTCTGATACCAATTGTTAGAAATAACGCTCTACGCTAGAGGGGGGGGTGAATAGCGTTTTAATGAAATTTAGCGTTTTCTTGCGGAATTTAAATTTTACAGGAAGTAAATAAGTGCAATAAAAATAACTTACACAAGGATATATCCTGGTTGGCCACAACAATGGTTAGTCCAGTCCCCCAGAGACTCTCTCGAGATTTTCTACTAACTTGTCAAGCTTACGGGTGCTTAACAAACCTTTACAGTTGCTCGGAGATACAATCTCAAAGACTTCACTTGCTCGGAGGTTCCTCACCTCAAAGACTTCACTTGCTCGGGGATACAATCCCAAAGACTTCACTTGCTCAGGGATACAATCCCAAAGACTTCACTTGCTCGGGGATACAATCCCAAAGACTTCACTTGCTCGGGGATACAATCCCAAAGACTTCACTTGCTCGGGGATACAATCCCAAAGACTTCACTTGCTCGGAGGTTCCTCACCTCAAAGACTTCAACAGAGGAAGCACAAGTTCCTCAACACAAGAGAATCAAAATTCTCTTACAAGTATTTGAAATACTTGAACACTCACTTAACAAAGGTACTCCTTGATGAGTAGATATGAGTAAAATAATACGCTCAAGATCACAACAACTTTGAACAATAATATGGCTCTCAAAGGCTTTATGAAATGAGTAGAAAATGATGAACAATTGAATGAAAGCTTAAAGCAATGTAATGATCAGTTAGAGTATGTTGTTGTGTTTAAAACACTGAGTTGAAGCTGTATTTATAGGTGCAAGACTTGGTCTTACCGTTGTCTAATTGCCAATTAAGAATTGCTGAATTTACTCAGTGACAATCGATTGTCAAGACTGAACAATCGATTATCTGCCAGTCAGATCAAAAATCAATCCCAGATTTTACGCTTAATAATCGATTACTTACAATCCATAATCGATTACTGGCAAAATTCAAATTCAGATAATCGATTATACCAAATCCATAATCGATTACATTGGCAACGTTCTAAAAATCATTTCCGGATTTTAAGCAAAACATCGATTATATGAAATCTATAATCGATTACTTCAGCAACGTTCTAAAAATCATTTCCAGATTTTAAGCAAAACATCGATTATATGAAAACCAATAATCGATTACTTTGAGGTATTTGAAAATCATTTGACAACGGTCAGCTTCAACAATCGATTGTCCTTTGCAACAATCGATTACTTGTTATTTTGTGAAAATCATGAAACTTACTGTCTCAGTGATAATCGATTATCTAAAGCAATAATCGATTACTTGTTATTTTCTGAAAATCATAAAACTTACTGTCTCAGTGATAATCGATTATCTCAAGACATAATCGATTACTTAATTAAATTTAAAATCACTGGAAGACATTGTCTCAACATAATCGATCACCATTAGTTCATAATCGATTATTTTGAGTATTGAAAAACTTTACCTCAACAACAATCGGTTGGCATTTGATCACAATCGATTATCATGCAGATTTGGAAAAAACTGATGTTCACTGTCTTACTCACAATCGATTACCATTAATTCATAATCGATTGTCATGCAGTCTTGGCTCAGAAACAATCGATTATCATAAGTTCATAATCGATTATTTTAGCCCAGATTTTTGAGGCATGTTTAGAAAACATTTTGTCTAATGTAAATATGCATCATTTGAAATCATTTGATACAGAAATAAGTATGCATGATTTTGGAAAATAGTTTTATGAGAGAAGCCATGTTATAGAGTCAAGTTATAGGATCAAGATCACATTTAAGAATAACTCAATAATAACAATTAAAAACAACGTCTTGGGCTTCAATCTCAACATTTGTGTTCTTGTACTTGAACTCCGTCATATATCAATTTGTGCTTTGTTTGTCATTCATCAAAACCTACAAAAGAATACACGTTTAGTATATCGCATTGAGAACGTGTTTCCAACAAGTCCTTCGTTACCTTAGCACCAAAGTGTTTGTGTGGGTTCCTACTTCAGTTCTCTAGTCTTGCCATAGCCATGACTGCTACCTCGGGTCTATCCGTCAGGGAGGGGAGAGTTCCGCTCCTAGTGTTCAGGATCACCGAGAGTTTACCTTGAAGACTATTTCTTCGATAATAAAGGAGCACCTTGATTAGTGAGGAGAGACTGCAAGAAGGTGGAGCTACGGGTACTTTCCCCTGATGAGGGTATTACCGATCCTGCCGATGGATTCCTGAATGCATACACATATCCTATTACACTAGACCCCCTTGATAGGGTTGTGCTCGACTTCAGTTTAAAGTATCGAGTTACCTTTGTGCAGATACACCCATCGTTTTGGTGAATAATGTTGATGATGAGGTTCTTTGCGGAGAAGATGAGGCTTGAATTCACGCTCAGTCATCTCATTGGGTTGTACCGGCCCTTTCACCATCGAGGTCTGCTAACCTTGTGGTGCCGGCCAACCACGCTTTTTGTTGTTGAAGATGAGGAAGATGGAGATCGAGAATTGATGAGTCGACTTGTCTGGGTCTGGAATACTAATATTGTCCCCGTGGAATTTATGCCATTCCCCGAGGAATGAAACTACACATGTAAGTGGTGAATCCTGTGCCTTCTCAAATTTGCTTATGGCGAAGGCTAGTTTCATAATCGTGTTTCCTCCTTTTCTGTAGTAGTTTCATGGGTACAACGCGACATTCCTGATCTTCTTGGTTAGGTCCGAGAATTAGTAACCCACTCGAATCGTGATGAGCGTAGGTGGCAATTGTGTCCCATGGCAGATGGGAAGCAAAATATCATGGTATGTGTGTGTACTACTTTTTCCTTATCCTTTGTTCATTTGGAGAGACATTTTCCTCTTTTGTGTATTAATCTTGCTGCCGTAGATATCGAAGAGCCTTTAGAGGCGAGGTCCTGCTACTCTGCCAGCTCCCGGGCTAAAGAATGACAATAATAAGCAAGACGCACATTTACTGGGAGATGTGCTTAGAGTAAGGCAAAACGAGGCCGGGGCTTTGAGATAGAAACATCGTCCGAACCTACTGCGCCCGAAGTTTCTGGTTAAGGAAAGATGGCTTTTCCGAGCGATCATGCTTCGACCATAGTCAATTTTTCCAGGGCTGAGGGGACTAGATCAATAGATATGTGCTCGATCTTCGAGGAAGTCCGTCGACTTCACTTTGCGATGAGTCTCGACATAGGCCTTCCAAATCCCTCATCTTCCCTTCTTTATCAAGTTTTTATTTTGCAGGCTTTTGACAGGCTTAGGTCTGAGCTACTCTATCGTGGAGCTAGGTTCCGGAAAGGTCTCGATGTGGATAGATCCCTTAGGCTTCTTTGTGATGAAAAGAAGGTCGAGCTGTCATACTTGCAATATGAGGCATACCGGGGATCGAATTACGAGAGCTACTTGATAGAGTAGGTAATTTTCCATCCCGGGCGAGCATGTGCTCCATCTTTTAACTTTTGAGGTTAACTTTCATTTATCCTAGTTGCAAAAAAAGACGAAAGCCCTCGAACGTCTTTGGGACGAAGCCGACCAAATCAAGAATGATTCTGGCGAGCTAAGAGCTCAAGCGGAGGTTCGGGCTTCAAAAGAGAAAAATGCCTTGACTAAAGTTCCTGCCCTCGAGGTTCAACTCCGCTTAGCTCGTGATAATACTTGAGTTCAAGCGGATATGGTCACGAAGCTCGAATCTGATCTTTCAAAAGTCAGGGCTGAGATCGTTGATGCCCGAACCGGAGCAGTGCTGAGCCGAACTAAGGTCGATCAGGAGATGGCTATTTATTTGAAGGACGCTACCGATGCCCAAGCTGAGTTGAAGAGGGTCCTTAATCGTGAAGAGAGGATCAAAGAATATGCTCGGTTCAAGTCTTGAAGAAACACTCTCAAGGAGATCCGCATAAGGGGTTTTGTTCTCTCGAAAGAGTTGGCGCGAGCGAGAGTAGACAAGTGTGCTGCTCGGTTACTTATGTCTGACATCGAAGAGAGAGAAGATGAGGTTGGTTGGCTATAGCTCCTATGGGTATGGAGCAGATTTCGCCATTCTGTAAGTAGCATTTTCATAGCATGTTTGTAGATGGAGAATGTGTTTTTTCACGTATGTGTATAAAAGAAAACTTGTGGCTTTACCTCGTCTGTACCCTTTTCTGTCTTGAATTTGGCCAGGTGAACTGGTTTCAAAGTTGGTGAATATCTTTAGATTCGTGATATGGCCATGAGGCTTATTAGGCTGGCCCAAGGGCTCTTACGCACTCGGTCGATACGACCTTTAGTATAAGCTGGCGTTATAGCTCTTATGCTTTTGCTCAACTATTTTGGGTTTAGTCTTCGAGTCGGGCTTTTACTCGAGCTCATTTGACCCTCAAGCTTTTATATTTGTATGAGCTGGCGACAATGGCTCTTACGCTATTGATCGAAGCAATCTTTTATATGCGTGGCCCTAGGGCTCATTAGGCTGGCGTCAATGGCTCTTACGCTTTTTCCTAATGCATATGTAGGTAACTATTTTGGTTTCTATCTCCGAATCGGGTTACGACTAGAGATCATTTGAGCCTCAAGTTTTCATGTTTGTGTGAGCTGGCGATAATGGCTCTTACACGTTGGGCCGGCGCGGCCTTTTAACGTGAACCGAAGGCAAAGGATCTTATGCTTTGGGTCGAAACGACCTTTTATTGGATTTATTTTCCTCTCGTTAAGGGATTTTGAAATGATTTTGCCAGACGCGTTGTCGGTTCGGGAAGAACCTCAATTTAAATTCGTGTGCGGCAATGTTCGAGCACATAAAGGGGTTTGGCTTGTAGGCTGAGTAGCTTAAAGCCTTGTGATTTGAAGATGAAATGTCAAAGCTCTTTTGCCTATGTCGAGGGTAACCTGTTTAACCGGTTCTTTTCGAAGTAGATTCGAAGTAATGGCCTATGATTTTGTAGCAATGGTCGGGCGTCTCCAAGTCATGTTATTTTGGTTGGTACAACTGTATAACCGTAGTTATTTGTACTTGGAGGGAGCCATTTTTGATCTCTAGTGTAGTAGTTTAGGTGTCTAAATTGAGGGTATGACTTTTCAGGAATCTTACAAATGCAATATATAGCCTAAACTTCGGGATCGAATTTATGCTTGTAGTAAGGTCTTACAAAGTTTTCATGCATTTGTGGTCTTACAGATTTTTAGACAAGTATGATTCATGCCTTGTTTGAGGTTTTACAATTTTGTTTCTTTCCTTATGTAGGTCTTACGAGACCGAGTTTGCCCCCTCGGGGATCTTATGGCCTCGAGTTTTTTACTGAATGGTGATTGGCGACAGTCTTCGAGTCATCAAGATTGTTTTGGCTCGAGAGCCGTTACTCGTAAGCTCAGTATTGCCTCATTGAGGGCTTATAATTGTGGAGATTCCGACCTTGAGGTCATGCATTTTTTGAATTTCTGGCGCCACTCTCCGAGTGTTAAGGAAGTTTTTCTTTTTTAGATATGTTTAGTGATTTTAGTGTTGCCTTGTTGAGGACATATGAGTTTGGAGTTCTGAACCTGGGGTCATGCGGGTGCCGCATTATTAACATCAATATCCGAGTATTCGGGATGTTTTTGATGAAGGAATCATTTTTTTGCGAATATGCTGAGTTTCTTTTGGAGCATGAGATACTTTGGGCAAAAACTATTCTTTGATTACCGACATAAGTACATATGCCTCCCCCATCGAGGGCTCAGCTATGCGGACACGGTTAATTCGACTGTTTGGTCTGGTATATCATTTTCCCTTTGGGACCCTATTTGGCATTTCTCGGCTCTTCCGGGCGGATGATCTTCCGAGGTGATGTCCTTCGATACTCGGGCTTGATTATAAAAGAGGCCTGGAATACCTGTCAGATCTTCCTTATGTAGTATGTGGATGCTGCCTCGTTAAATTCTTGCCGCCAAAACCCTCTTCGGGATAAAAACTTGATCGAAGGAAAAGAGTGCAATGGATTCTTTAAAACCTTATGGTATTCGGACTAGGTTAATGCTTCTGACTGGTTTGGTCGGTCGCCTGCATAAGGGTTAGTATAAAAATGAAAATGAGACGTTCATACCTTATCATGGGATATGCCAATGATGTTTCGAGGTCTGATATGTCCCTGTTGTTAGTAATGAGGACACGGTACGGTCCTCTGCTATGTTTAATTGGGTTTAGCCGAAGATGTAGTTTGATTACCCTTTGGCTCTTTTGATGGTGGAGGTATTGGTGTCGGTGCCACGTCATGTACCGCGAATATTTCTCTTACCACGTGTTGTTCCCCATAGATGGTTTTAATCCTATCCTCTGTTGGGAATTTCATCTTTTGGTGAAGGGTGGGTGGTACTGATCTCATGCAGTGTATCCACGATCGTTCGAACAAGGCATTGTACCTCATGTCTTCTTCTATGACGGTAAATTTGACATTTTGGGTCGTGTGGGCCATGCTGACTGCGAGAGTGATCTCTCCTATTGTTGTTCACTTACCATGTTGAATCCGTTTAGTACTCGAGTGGCGGGCATGATTTGGTCTAGAAGTCCATGCTGCTCTATTACCCTCGACCTGATAATGTTGGTCGGGCTACCTGGATCCATGAGTACTCGTTTTAGTTGAAATGTATATACGAGGAAAGAGATTACCAGTGCATCATTTTAGGTTGAGACAAGGTCTGGAGTCCTTTTTGGTGAGCATGAGGGCATCTTCGGGTATGTGTCCTCGGGTTCACTTTTCTCTGGTGATGGATATTTTGGTCCTTCTCATCACGGGTTCCTGGGGAGCATCTACGCCACCCAATATCATGTGGACAACATATTGTGGCTCGTTTGTTTCATTCTTCTTGGTTACCTCTCTTTCTCGAAACTGATTTTTGGTCGGATCGCTTAAGAATACTCGGATGTGACCTTTACTGAGTAGTTTGGCTACTTCCTCTTGGAGCAGGTGGCAATATTCAGTCTTATGGCTGTGTGTATTATGAAATTCACATACTAAGTTATGATTCCTTTGGGAAGGATCCGATTCTATATTCCTGGGCCATCTGGTGTCTCTCATTTTGCTGATGGGGAACACGATATACGTCGATGTTGAAGTTGTATTCTGATAAGCGCAGTGCCCCGATTGGCCATGTGTTTCCATGAAATCAGGTTCTGTTAATGAGTCCCCGAGGACTCTATCCTCAGTTGACCAATCGGTCTTTGCGAGGTGGGTTGCGCCTTGGGGTGTTCCTCCTGTCTTCGGTGTATGGTTGATATCTTTTCTTATTTGGCTTTGTCTCCTTCGTCAGAAGCCTACTCGAGTATACTGAGCCCGAGGGGGCTCCTAGTTAATCATCATTGACCCTGAATTTTGACTGATATCGGTTGTGGATGTCCGTCCAGGTTTCGGCAGGATACTCGATCAGGTTCTCTTTCAGCCACCTTGAGGCCACCAAGCTCCGTTCATTCAGGACTTGAGTGAACGCCTACACTGCCCAGTCGTCGGAGACTGGGGTTAGTTCCAGTCGTTCTATTTGGAAGCGATATGCGAACTCTTGTGGCATTTATTTCTCCCTCTACTTGATCTTGAACACGTTAGATTTCCTCATTTTTACTTAGATGGCACCAGCATGTGCCTTTATGAAAGAGTTTGCCAGTATGGCAACGAGTCTATGGAGTTGGGAGCTAAATTGTGATATCACATATAGGCCCCCTTCGAGAGTGTTTCCCTGAACTTCTTCAGTAATATGGACTCGATCTTGTCGTCTTTGATGTCGTTTCCCTTCACTGCGCACGAGTAGGCAGTAACGTGCTCATTAAGGTCCGAGGTCCCATTGTACTATAGGAGTTTCGGCATTCTGAACTTCTTTGGAATGGGTTTTGGAGTCGCTTCCTCAGGGAACGGCCTTTGCACGAACTTCTTCGAATCCAAACCTTGACAAGCATACGCTCGGGATTTGGTCGACCTTGGAGTTGTAGGTCTCAATCTTCTTGTCATTCGCTGTTATCATTTTCTCGCCCGACTCGATCCTTTTGGTGAGGTCCTCTAGCATTTTTACGATGGCGGGATCAGCTATCGACCCATTATGGCTTGACCTCTCTGGTACATGTTCGATCGGGGGAGCTGTCCCCGGTGCTATCGTGCTTGGAGTCTTCTGGTGACTTTGGAGTTAAGCAATAGCCAACTATTGTGCCTGCAACATCTCAAATATAAAATGAAGGCTAACTTCCCATTCTTTTTAAGTTTGGGTTTTTTGGGCTTCCTGTTGGACGCCTTATTGTATTCTCATGTCGGTACATGAGGTTTCATCGACCTGTTGTACATCGTGCGAACCCGTGTCCGCTAGAATTTGTCCAGGTGCATTCTCAGGGTTCGGTGGTGGATTACCAGCGATCGAAACCACTACACCATTTTCTTCGTGGTTTTAAAGGTTGTCATTTTCAAATCTGTTTACTAAACCATATATTTTGACCTGAAATCTAAGATCTTGGACAAGAAAAAGTGTGAAAGATGACTTGCGTTTTGAAATGAAACCAGCAAGTAAACAGTCACTATTATTTTTTAGCCCCACTATGGGCGCCAAACTGTTTACCGTGAAAATGATAATAATAATTAAATTTGTTGATGAGACTCTAAAAATACGTGATCTATTTTTATGCAAGTTGTTAAGCAATTGATGCTAGGTGTTTGAAGTTTAGAGCCGAAATGCAAGCTAAAACAAAGTTATAATCAAACTGATAATCTAGGCGGGCGGGGTCTCGGACTGACCAATACGGGGCCTTATGGCTGATTTCTGAGCTCGGGCTCGAGTTATTAGGGGTAATCGGGGAAGGACTAACAGTTATAAAACAACCAGTGAAGGCTCTTTATGACCAATGATAAGCAATAAATGAAGAACAAGTATGAAAATAATAAATAAGATCATTCATATCGAGAGAGTATGTTAGAGAGAAAAGAGAGATGGGGTTCTTGATAATTCGTGTAGAATAGTTTAAGCAACAACAATTGTTTACAAAATGATAGGAATCCCCTTTATATAGAAGGGGGATCCTAGCATCGTACAAAATACATTAATTGTAAAGAAATGGAGATGGGACAACTAGATATGACACCTGATTCGGGTGCAGACTAAGCTGGCTAGGTTTTGTCAAACTTAGCTGTGTGTCTTCAGAACTCCCCCAATTTTACCCTTGCCCTGGTCGATATTGCCTCTAAGCCGGGCGTAGACGAGCCTCGAGGGAGGGAACTAAATTGTAGCCTCACAACCTCGAGGCCTCGAGATGATCTTCTGAAATGAATTAATGATGATAAATAGGACCCTCCGATTTCGCCGTATACAGTGGTAACAACTAGTTTTAAAGATAAAACCTTATAGAGAATATTCTCGGGAATATTTCTCTCATATGTACTATTAGTATTTTTGTGGCTCATGTGCTTTTATAAATAGAATTAGAAAGAATTGTAGAGTGGATTGGACACTCATTGTAAGAAACAACACATTGACATTCTATGAATATTCTTGCTTTATTAGCAACATATAAAATACACCTTTTCTTTTGATATGTGCCTATCGTTTCTCCCATGATCTAAGGTGGATCTGAAGATTATAAGGCTTATCAGCATCCATCTTTTTCAGAAGGAATATCAAAGAATTTCACCCTTTTTCGATGACTCACTTGCATTTATTAAATACCATTCATTATTATTTATTGCTATTTAATGCTATTATTTATTTTCTTGGGTCATTAAATATTGATTTATTGTTGTTATTTATTATTATTCGAATAGTACTCGCGACATCTCGTTACAAAATAAGTTAAATGACCTTTTGCATATTAATATTGGTTAAGATTAACTTTATTTTATTAGAAAATCTTATTGTTTAAACGAAGATACAAATTTTGGGTAAAATAGTTTGGTGCCGTCTGTTGGAATTTTCTAAGGCCAATCTTTTTGTTTTCATTAGATCCATGACTCACATGACTTATTAGTCTAACCAACTACAAAGTTTATCTCTTCTCTTTGTACGTATAAAAGCTTCCAAGGCAGGTAACCATGGAAAATGAATGAGGGTAACATATAACATTCTCCTTAACCTCAGGCTATGACACATAGCGCGAATATATGACGCCCACTGCCTACCCCATGCGAGAGAGATCGTTGATACGTAGGGATTTTGACTATTTATTAGCGCTTTTTTACTATTATTTTAATCCAAATGTAATTAATTGTATTCCTAAAAACTAATGAAATAAGCTTAATTGGAGGAGTATTGGAAAATGAGTCACAAAGATGAAATCTAACTCAAAAAGGAGTGATCTGAATTCAAGGAAAAAAATCAGGTACAAAGGCCCAAGTGCGGACTTCAAAATTGCATCTGCACCCGCAGAATGCAAGGGAAATCCATCAGAGCCTTAGAGAAAATGCAGACCGCACAATTATTGTGCGAGTGCAGAAGCTACCCATGAGCAGAAGTTTAGAGAGTGTGCATATGAAGATCAAAAGAAGTGCGGACCGCACATTAGTGTGCGACCGCAGAAGTCATCCACGCGGCCGCACTCAGAATTGTATGGCTCGCAAAAGGTCCCTACGCGGTTGCACTAAGATTTGTGGGGACCAAAGAACATTCAAGATGCGACCGCATTCCAGAATATGCGGCCGCTAATCTAGATCCTGTAGAGATTGAAGAAAAGTGCGGACCGCACATGGAATTGTGCGGCCGTAGAACCTCCGAAAGGGCGATTTTGTCCAAAATTTCCAGCCTTGTATAAATAGAATTAGGTCAAGTTTTGAATATTGAAACTCCTGTAGCAGTTTTCCTTACTACTTTAGGCAATTTTAGCTTACTTTAGCAATTTAACATTGGATTTTTGTCTTTTTATCTTTGAATACAAGTTTTATCATCTTTTCTTCCTTGTTGTTTTATACCCATTATGAGTATCTAAATTTTTAACTAGGGTTGTGACTTAACTATATTGTATAAACCTAATGGGTACTTGATTTATGACTTGCTTATGGTTGGGTGTTTATTATTTAACTTTGTTCTTGCTTTAGTATATAATTAATGGTTGCAAACATTGGTTCAGGCCTATTTGACTTGGTCTTAAGAAAGATAGACTTAGTCTAGGAAAACTTGGCTAACAAGAATTTGGGATGAAATCAAGAGATTGATAGTCCCAATTAAAGGGTTGAACCAATAGATAGCAAGACCCGACTTGAGCATTTTATCAACTGTTTATTCAATACTCATTTGGACTTGAGAAAGCCAAATTGCGCAAAATCACTCTCTTACCGAGAGGTATTGAATGGGTAATTGAGTGTTGATAGCTATATATACCCCGACCAAGAAAACAAGCTTTAAATTTTACAAACTGTTAGGAAAACACCTAGGTGAAGGTCATAGCTCTAGGCTTCTTACAATATTTGAAAACAACAACAAAAACACGACTTTTTAGTTTCATATTTTTTGAATTACAACCTTTAGAATAACTTAGAAGTAAAAACAAACCATAATTGTGGAAGTGCAATATAGATACTTCACGTGCTTATTCCAAATATATACTACTTTATCCAATTCATATAACTTCTTGTGGAATTCGACCCCGACTCTTAGTTGGGTATTACTATTGCATCGACCATTTCATAACCTCGAATAGAGGTATGAGTTGGACGAGATCAGTTGCCTACCCTTTTCTGCAGCACAACAAAACCAAGTGGGAAAGGAGCTTACACGTCCATGGGAGAAGGGGCTGCCACCTGCTATGAAAAATCTCCTCGAAGTATGGCTAACTGATACTCTAGCCAGAATACTTAGTAAACAAGCTCAATGCACAACCATAGAAACCACGAGAATCCATACAACACAATGTGGGAAGGAACATGATAGCCAACTAGACCCTCGGACTCAAGTAAAACTCACATTATTATTGATAATGCAGGTGACAGCATCCTCGCTGCCATATTGAAAAAAATAGAGGAAATGGAAAATGAGAACAATGCGCTTAAAGGCCAAAGAAAGAGCACAAAAACCGGTAGACAAAATACCAGGTGCCCTTAAACTATTACCGAGAAGGGATGCGGACAAGTTTGTGGAACAGTCGTACAATGAGGAAACGACCCTACATATCATACCAAAGACCTTTAAGATGCCCCCATATCTTAGAATCTATAATGGGGTGACTGACCCCAAAGTTCATGTGACTCATTACGTTACTTCTGTGAAAGGCGACGACCTAGCCAAAGAGAAATTGTCCTCCATCTTGCTGAATAAATTTGGTGAAAGGGCGTTGACATATTCACAATTACCAGCCCGTTCCATAGAAACATTTAAAGTAATGGCCGACAAGTTCGTAACGGCACATGCCGGGGACAAGAAAGTTGAAACAAGAGTAAATGACAAATTTGCCATTAAGTTATCCCAAGAGAGGGACTGAGGAATTTACTCGCCCGATTGAACGAGGTAAGGATGACCTTACCAAATATTTTGAAGGGATAGTCGTGCCAGCCTTTTAGAATGGATTGAGCAGATAGTTTCGATGGAGACCACAATGATTCTAAGTCGACTGATGAAGTATCCACATATCACTTGGGATGAAATCCATAATGCCTATTGTGCCGAGGTCAAAGCGGATGACGACGACCTCGATGGACCAACTCGACGGCTCGCCTCAGTACAATTTGATCCCATCAAATAATGCATAGATAGTAAGAGGAAAGGACACAGAGTGTCATGGCCAGGTAGGGAATGACATTAAACCTATGTTAGGACACTCTTTCCTCATTTCGTTATGAAGATGCATCTAGGCCAAGATCAGGAACTTACCAAAATGATTGAGGTATGCCCTCTTATTATCTGCTCATAACTTTATCGTATCGCTTACAAAAGTGATCTACTCTCTCAAGAAGCTCGGAACAAAGGTCAAATGGTCGCCCAAGATGACGTCGGATCCAAACACAAGGAAATTTGAAGCCCTTTGCGAGTTCCACGAAGAACGTGTACACAAAATAGAAAATTGCATCGCCATAAGGCTAGAGGTGGCAAACTTGCAGCAACAAGGTCACATCAAAGAACTTCTCAACGATAAAGGCAGGAACACCTTAGAAAGGGGTCGAGAACGTCCATGCCCGCCAAAGCCCCCTTCAATACCTCATACCATCAATATGGTTATTGGTGGAAATGACAACGCCTCTACCAATGACATCAAATTCACCTCCACCCACAAGCTCAAAAGATCGATCACTCACAAACGATATGACGAACTTGAAGAAAGTATCATCTTTGATGAGCAGATGCCGACGGTTTAGTTTCCCTCATAATAATGCAGTTGTCATTACTTTACGAATTTTAGATACTGATGTTAAGAGAATCATGGTCGATGACAGAAGTGAAGTGTGCATCATCTGTCCCCGAGTCCTCGCACAAGTGAGACCCGATGACAAGATAGTTTCATATTGCGTTACACTAGCCGACTTTAACAATGCAATTGAATGGATCACCCTCTTCGTTCTCAACGACAGAGTAACTCTAGAGATGACATTCCAAATCATGGACCAGGACACTGCATACAACACCATCATGGCATGACCATGGACACAGTCGTCCCCTCCAATTTATACCAAGTTATCAAATTCCCAACACCTTGGGGAATATTCAGCATATGAGGGAAACAACGTACATCCCATGAATGCTACCGAATCGCCATGGTTAACACGATAACTTAATAAAAGAAACAAAAGGAAAAGAAAGCATAGAAATTAACAAGGTCGAGGTCATCACAAGGCAAAGCCAAGAACGCCATTATGGATCCTGAGATGGTCGAAACCGCCGAATCAACCATAGAGGACCTCGACCCCGTTCAACTAGATCATGACGACCCCAACAAAAAGGCCTACATCAGCTGCAAACTCTAAGAACTAGGTAAATTTAGTCAATTCTTAATAACTAACACACATTT
The DNA here is from genome assembly GCA_034376525.1 of Nicotiana benthamiana. Lineage (NCBI taxonomy): Eukaryota > Viridiplantae > Streptophyta > Magnoliopsida > Solanales > Solanaceae > Nicotiana > Nicotiana benthamiana. Next base: position 31,814,708 of record CM067336.1, on the reverse strand, counting down.
ATTTGACTTTAGTTATGCAGACATGCTAGGTATCCCTAAAAATATCGCCACACACAAGCTGAATGTCGACCCTTCTACCCTGGTAAGGCAGGTTTGACAAAAGTCCAACCTTGCCATTAATAAAGCCGTCCATAAAGAAGTAGAGAAGTTATTGGCAGATCCATCAGGAAGTCGAAGTACCCCAAATGGATAGCCAATATGGTGATGGTAAAAAATAAAACGGGAAATGAAGGATGTGCGTGGACTCTACAAACCTAAAAAAAGCATGCCTAAAAGATTCATTCCCACAACTACACTTCGACCAACTCATCAACGCAACAGCCGCGCACAAGCTGTTATGTTTCCTGGACGCCTACTCAGGTTAGAACCAAATACTCATGGAGGAAGAGGACCAAGAGAAAACCACGTTCATCACCCATATGGGACGCATATTGTTATAGTGTCATGCCATTTGGGTTGAAGAATGCATGGGATGCCTTTCAAAGGTTGGTCACAAAAATGTTCAAATATCAACTCGGAAAAACCATAGAGGTGTATATCATGACATGCTGGTCAAGTTTGTAAAGGCAAATGATCATATCAACCACCTAAAGGAAGCTTTCGATATACGAAGAAAGTACATAATGAAATTAAACCCCAAGAAATACGCATTTGGCGTAGGCTCGGGAAAGTTTTTAGGTTTCTTGGTATCACATCGAGGGATTGAGGTCAACCTAGATCAAATCAAGGATATCAATGGGATACTAGAATAATTGACCACTAAAAAGAAAGTGCAGAGATTGGCCGATTGAATTGTCGCCCTATACAGATTCATCTCGTGGTTGTCCGATAGATGTCATAGGTTTTTTAGCATACTAAAAAGGATAACGGCCTAGAGTGGCACTTGAGTATGTACAAGCACTACAAAAACTAAAGGCGCACTTGTCATCACCACCCTTACTCTCAAAAACCGAGCCCAGGGAGCACCTCATTATTTACCTCACCGTTTTAGAAGTAACAGTAAGTGCGGTCTTGGTTCGAGAAAACACTTCTCAATGCCAAGACGAGGTACCATCACCTCGAGAAACTAACCTTGGCCCTAGTCGTAGCTTCACGAAAGCTTAGACCCTATTTTTGGTCCACCCTATCTCAGTCGTCACCACTTTTACTTTAAGAAGCATATTACACAAACACAAGTTGTTGGGGAGGCTGGCCAAATGGACCATCGAGTTTAGTGAGTACAACATCACTTATCAGCTTCTTATAGAGATAAAGTCGCAAGTACTCACAGACTTTAGCGTAAAAGTAATGCCGGAGGCTGAAAAGAAAGCCACTCAAGCTTCTCTTCAAACACAAGACCTTTGGGTCCTGCACACCGATGGCGCATCTAATGCATCCAAGTCCGGACTGGGACTCATATTCGAGGATCCCACCGGTGATATAATTCGTCAATCCATAAGATACCCTAATATGACTAATAAGGAGGTTGAGTTTAAGGCCATATTTGCAGGATTAAGATTGCACTCAATGAATTCAAAACATCAAAGCAAACGATCTCGTCAAGTTGGTCGCTGCCACAAAAAGTGTAACCCTATAGATAAGAGCGTAGTTCACCTCCTCATATTAGTGTTGGACTATATCTAGGTAAAATCATTAAATCTAACTTGGGACTGGCACAATTGTATTGTAAACTATTTGCAGGATGACATCCTCCCAAACGAAAAAAAGGAAGCCAAAAGCTAAGAATGCAAATCATTCTTCACAATGACTTATACAAAAGAACGTACGACAGTCCCTTGGCGAAATGCTTAGTCCCGAACCAAACCTAATGTATCCTTGAGAAAGCCTATGAAGGTCATTTTGGCAGTCATTCTAGTGACTAAGCACTCGTCAGGTGCCTCATATGGGCCAAGTATTATTAGCCCACTATGAAAAATGATGCCGTTGAATTTGTGAAGAAATATGAGTTGTGCCAAAAATACATCCCGATAATTCACCAAGCAGGCTACGTCACTTTTTCGTGGCCTTCATTAAATGGGGAATGGACATTGCAGGACCACTAATATCAGAACGAGGTAGCATAAATTTCCTTTTAGTTTTAATTGACTATTTCTCCATATGGGCGAAAGCAGGAGCATTCGCCCAAGTGCGTGAGCAAGAGGTAATCGCCTTAATATGGAAAAACATCATTTGCGGATTCGGTCTACCCAAAGAGATAAGGTGTGACAATGGGCCCTAGTTCACGATAAGAAAACCTCTAAATTCTTCGAAAAATGGCATACTAAAAGGATACTTTCAACTCCTTACCACCTGACTAGCAACAAACAAATGGAGTCCTATAATAAGTATATACTAAACATCATGAAAAAGAAACTCAAAGAGGCTAAGAGACCGTGTCCGGAAGTACTCCTAATGGTATTATGGGCAGACATAACTATCTCGAAGATGAGCGTATGCGATACACTTATTTTCTAGTCTATGGAACAAAAACAGTCATACTGGTCGAGGTCGAAGAAACTAGCCTGAGGTACTCCTAAGAAAGCGACACCAACAATTACGACAGCAGGAGGCATATCTCGACGAGGTCGATGAGCGAAGATATATGGCATACATAAGGATGGTCGCCTAGAAACAAAAAGCAGAATGTTACTACAATAAAAGTAAAAGGTCCAATTGCTCAAGATTGGGGACTACATACTAAAAGCCAAAACACAATAAAAGAAGGATCACGAAAAGGCAAGATAGGAGCCAACGTGAGGGTCCATATAAAATTATAGGCAAAGTAGAAAAGGGTTCGTTCCAACTAGAAACCATGGAAGGGAAACCCATGCCAAACAATTGGAATATCAGCCACCTCAAGTACTTCAACTTCTAAAAAACAAGAAATGATCTGTAAGTCATACTCTTTTTTCCCTCACTTGAGTTTTGTCCCAATAGGTCTTTTCTTAAGGAGGTTTTAATGAGGCGACGAGTGAGACACTTAAAGTTGAAGTATACGAGAGCATACATATTATTCATTGCCCGACTCCTTAAGATTCTCCAAATCGAACAATGAAGGGGCTAGATATATTGTGACTGGAACGCCAGCCAACACCCAAAACTTGTAATTTTCTTCAAAAATTGCCAGAGGGAAAAAAGTGATCAAAGCAGTGACATCTAAATAATAGAAATACACATTTTTTTTGAGATTGCTCTCTTGAATAGTTAAGTTCGACCAAGCTCGAACAGCATCTAACGGTCATCGGCTACTACTTTATGAAAGGTTAAGTTCGACCAAGTTCAAACAACACCTATCGGTCCTTGATCGCGACTTAATAAAAGGTTGAGTTTGACCAAGCTTGAACAACACCTATCAATCCTTGGCCATGACCTAATGAAAGGTTAAGTTCGTTCAAACTCGAACAACACCTATCGGCCCTCAGACAGGGCCTAATAAATGGCCAAGTTCGACTAGCTTGAACAATACCTATTTGTCCTCAGTCGCGACTCATTTAAAGGTATGATTCTACCTAGCTCGAATAACATATATCAAACCCAGCCAGTGATTTAACTTAAAAGTATGCTAATTTCACTTGAACAAAGTCCGGTACACCCACAACCACTCAATGGCATGGCTATCGCAACTTAGAAAATAACAATTAAGAAAACACGACATACAAAAACAAGGACACACAAAGACATAAGGCACATACGAAACCAAAAGAACATTTATATTCATAGAGAAAGTTTACGCAGACGCACTCGAAGATGCCAACAAATAAAAAAATTGATGAGCAACAAAACACAAAATCAGTGTCTGTCTTCGCCTAGAGCTCCATCGTCCTCTCCTCCCCCATCTCAGCTGTAAGCGGACTCTCACCATGAACTATATGCGAGCTTGTCCACATCTCCCTCATCACCCCCTTCGGAGTCAGCCTTAATCGTTTGCGTGGTCATAGTCACAAGCAAGTCATGCCTCACGAGCTTTGACTCGAGCCTCTTTGATAGTCGTCTCATAAACGAAGCTTGCCTTATTCAAATAACAAATCAAGTCCAGCTGGGCTTCAACTAGAATCCACTTCCCATATTGCTCTATATAAGTACTAGGTTACTCAGAGGCAGTAGACGTAGAGGGCCGCACAAGAAATTGGGTATTTTCCGCCTCAAGAGTAGAAATTAGATCATGCAACTCAAAGTTCTCCTTACCTAATTCCCCAACTCTTCCCTCGATCTTGGAGTCCTTAGCTTCAACCGCATAACAAATATCGCTTCGCTTGGAATGAAGAGACTTATTTACCAGCTCCAAAATCATTGTCTCCCTTCGAGCCTCTGATTGAGAGGACTATGCCTTCTCGAGTATCCACTGCCTCTCGGTGACTTCCCCCCTAAGAGTGTCAATCTCAAGTTGGTATCCATCCAACTTGCATCGCAGCTGAACCAGCTGGTTCTAAAGATCGCTATATTGAGCCTCCACGCCTTTAATTAGCTCTAGCTTCTCCTCCTTTATCTTCAATGCTCCCTCAAGGACATTGAACCTCTCCATAATCGTGATCAACTCCTCATCTTTCTTATTCAGTTCTTCTCTCAAGGCCACCCCAATGCCTTCTTAATGAAGCCACCTCTAAAGGCCCCGTTAGTTTTCACGATACTCTTCGTATTTACCCTTCAATTTCACAGAAATTTATTTACATATCTTCTCCCCCCCCCCCCCCCCGAGCACTCTTAATTTCCAGAATGACCGTCTGCAAATCAAAGAAAAGCCAAAAGTTAGAACTTAAAAACGAGTTAAGACAAAGAGAAAAGAACTAACAACAACCATACTTACCCTGAGAGCAAGACTGACGATGTTCTTTGACAGGGTACTGTCATTTATCTCATTGAGGGTCACACCCTCGACGTCAGAACAAAGAGGACGTCCCGATATTTCTTAGAAAATCATGATCCACTAGGATCGTGATGGTCCTCGATCCTCCTTCCATCCTGACCTCGATTTGAGCGAGTCCCTCATCAATCATCCTAAGATCATCATGGTTCATGTCGGAACACGATTCATTGCCCTCAATGATGACATTCTTTCCTATGTCCTCATCGGTCGGAGAAATATCCGCTGCCGGTCTGGAAGATGAATCCTCCTTTTGCCTCGCAGACATGGAGCCGTTACCAAGTGTCCTCTCCACGACCATTCCCCCCAGGATATAACAACACCCCCTCATTCGTTTGTTCCAATTGTGGGGCCTCGGAGGTCGCCCCAACATCGTCTCTGATGTATATCATCATCGTCTCTCGAAGCATGAATTCAGCCTACACTAAATCAATAGCCAAAGGAATTCCCCTCATCGATGTTCACAGCCTTCTTCTTAGGGGTCCTTAGGTCTTCAACACAGGGAGAGACTTCATCATCTTCATCGATGATCGAAAACGTCTGTGGAGCGGGTGCAACAGCTGGGATGGGGATGGAGTTTGAAAGGCATGGCAGATTTCTCATCCTAAACGTAGGCATGAACGCCATATTCCTTTTTGAAGTCACTCTGACCAACCTTAAGAAAAATAAGCATAGGGATTTACAACGACAGAAGCCAATATAAAATACGATCACGACCAGAAGAGAAAAATTACTCATCGACAGAAGGACATGTCTAAACTTTTGAAAGAAGCTCTGACAATCACAAATCCCCATGGAGTAAGGGATAACCTGCTTGACCCAGTCAGTGATACACACCGTAGAGGAGGAGGACAACTAGTGGTTGCAGGAGGAGAAGAATTATTCGACTAATTTGAAATGAACAAAGTGCTTCAAAGTTAAACACAAAAGAGAAAACTAGAAATTTATGTTTATGGTTCCAAGCCTCGGGGAAACCATCGACATTAGCCACAATGGTCTTAGTCTTGACATTAAAGTAGTCAAGCCAGAATTGCCGACTACCTTTCGTCCATCTACACCATCAAGCATTTGCCCCCACTATGTCGAAGGGTCAATATCGTCCCTCTGTAAAAGCTACTGCAAACACCACATGCCGTACCGTGACCTCAACTCTGACAAGTTCAGAAAATATTGATACCATCTTGATGACCTTAAAATATAAGGGGCGAGCTGAGTAGGGCAAATACCATAATGGAAACAAAAATCCTCCACCGGTGGGAGAAGGAGGAACGAGTAACCAATGGTAAACATGTAGGCATATAGACCACAATACCTGCGACGGTGGACGTGCACTTTGTCCTCACCAATAGGGATTAATTCAAAGTGATTGGGAAGGCCAAGCTTGGCTTTGAATTCAGCCAGGTGCTTAGATGGCATCGATGATAGAAATTTTTCGGGTTTCGTGTCCGCCGACCGTTTAAAATTGGACCTAGCCTCAGCGTTGCAAGGGATGATCTCCTCCACTGAAGGAAGATCTTCATCTTCTACGATGGCGACGGCATCCTCCCCGTGATTAGGGAACGGTATGGTTCTCTTCATCAATGTTAGAAGAAATATTAGACATGGTTATAATTACAAGAAGATAAGAGTAGAAAAGAAAATTAAGGCTCAGAGAGCAAATAAGATTCAAGAAGAGGAACGAAATTTATGAAGAGTAAGGATGGTATGAAATGAAGTAAAATTTAAATAATGAAAAAACAATCCTTATTTATTGATACTAAGACACCGAATCTGAAAATGGTTCACCATAATTGGCACTAGAATTGAAACGGCAGATCCAATCAAGAGCCACACGCGAATTGATGCAATATGTCGGGAATCGACATCATCATGACACATGACATCATAATGTCATTTCCTTTCTTAGACCATACGGTTCCAACAAATCCCCCTAGAAATTTAGGGATTTGAAATATGCGATCCACAAAAAGCCATGTCGCATGTTTGTCACAATGATCACGACTATTGTTATCTGTTTATTAAACTCACCACGAAGACGACCATGATTTTTATTATTCGCTCATTGAACTTGACCACGAGTACGACATCAATAAGCAGAAGGAATAACTGTATGTGCTAAAAATTATTATAATTATATGTGGGCCAAGTCAACATTAAGAAAGCCTTCGAATGTTGCCATGCGTTATCTATGTGCTTTCAACAGAGGACGAATGCGAGATCAAGGTGACATAACAAAGGACGAAGACGAGGTCGAGTCGACTCAGCAAAAAGACGAGGACAAGCACTCCCTTTAGCAGGGAAGTAACAACTAGTTTTAAAGATAAGGCCTTATAAAGAATGTTCTTAGGAATATTCCTCTCATATGTATTATTAGCGTTTTTATAGATTATGTGCTTTTATAAATAGAAAGAGAAAGAATTGTACCATGAATTGGACACTCATTGTAATAAACAACACATTGACATTCTTTGAAGATTCTAGGTTTATCAGTAACATACAGAATATACCTTTTTTAGATCCGTGCCTATCATTTCTCCCACGATCCAAGGAGGATATGAAGATTCTAAGGTGGCTCATTGTCATCCATCTTTGTCTGAAGAAATATAAAAAAAACCTCACCTTTTTTGGGTGAGTCACTTTCATTTAATAAATGTCATTCATTATCATTTATTATTATTTAATGCCATCATTTTTGTTCTTGGGCCATTAAATATTGCTTTATTTTTGTTGTTTATTACTATCTAAATAGTACTCGCGACATCTCGTTATAAAATCAGTTAAACGGCATTTGAATATTTATATTAGCTAAAAATAACTCTATTCCATTAGAAAATCTATTTGTTTAGACCAAAATATAAATTTTGGGTCAAACACATATACTTTTATTTTGGTCCAACTTTTGTTATATACATTTTTATTTTTCTCCACTATTAAAAAAAGTTTACACAGAGAAATACACAACATCTTCAATTTCACTTCACTCCCTTTTAAACTTCCTTACAAAACAAAAGAAATTAAATGACTTATTCCTTCTTTTTCGTTTGCTCCTCTGTCTCTTGTTTTACATCCCAACCAAACCTATTGATTTGTTATTTGAAAAGATATCTTAATTATATACTCAAGGTGATATAATCTTTGGGGTTACTAATTTTGAATTTTCTTGCAAACTAAATGATTTCCTAAACATTTACCAAGCATCTAAAAATGTGTGTATCTCGTCAGAAAATACTTACTCCTATCTTTTATATATATCAGATCACAAACAGGTCTAAAAAGGATTATAATGCACTCAAATAAACAGATCACAAGATGTATATATTTTATGTGAAAAAAAAGTCTTATGTTTTAACATACTGGGACTTGCAAGCATGTCTAGTAAAAGAATATAAAGCAACCAAAGTATGGTTTTATTTCCACGGCATTTTGTAATTGCACTAATCTATCTATTATATCTATACTATATTAAAAGCACAAATATTCTTAACAAAATGTTGTTCGCCTTTTTTATCCGTTGAAAATATATTTCATATTGGATAGAATTGTAATTTAAATTATTTTCCTAAGTTTTTAGATTTTAAAACCAATTAAAATTTGACTTATTAAATCTTTTCCTATTTAAACTATGTATATAATTCAAATATTTAGGACACTCAAATTAATTAAAAAGTTACCTTATATAGATCGAAAAAATATAACCAAAGTTGTTCACACGATAAAAGAAAACTTTATCAGAGGACCAATTATCTTCAAGGAGGTCCATGTTAGTACTATTATTTTAACTTTTAATTCTAACTAAATATTTGTAGTCTTACACAACTTTTCTTGAATATTTTTTAGAGAGTTGAATGAGGTAGAAACCAAATTAAATGTTCTATACTACGTGCACACTATTCTACGAAGAAATTGGGAATGCCGTTTTTAATTTTTGATGTTGGCTGTTTAATTATGACCACGCTTACAAAAATGACAAAATAAAAATTATTGATTACATAAAATTAGAAAAGTATACAAGAAAATTATTTTAGTAACAATCGTATCATGAAAATATTAGAAAACAATTATAATTTTCTTTTCGAATCAAATTAGACTAACTTTTAACGCTTCCAAATTAAAATATAAAAATTTATTATACACATACAAGAAAACTAACACATTAAATTCGTAAAAATTATTGAAATAATAAACTCTATGTTTTATTTTTACATGAAATTTATTGTTTTACTTCTTCTAGAATAGTATCGGCGTCTTATGCCAGTTAGACGACATCCTGTTTTATGTCTTTTTAGAATGAAATAAAAATATATAATTTTAAAAAAAAATAAATCTAAATCTTCAAAGTTATATGATCTTGTTGAAACTAAAGAGGATGCACGACTTATAAAAATATAGTAATAAAATTATAAAACTAAAATGATTTTATGTTAAATATATTGACGGGGATGATTGAGAACTTGTGAAACAAAGTTTCTTCTTTTGTCGAGTTAGCAAAATAGAATCAAGAATTATAAATTTCAGGAACTTAGAATTTTTTCTTTGACATATTTTATGATTTAACTACAAATTTAATATAATTTATAAAAATCTGTACTATTGAAATGAAATATACGCGCGACGCACGTATTGTGAGACTAGTATACTATATTAAAAGCACGAAAACTCTTCGCGAAATGTCGTTCGCCTTTTTTACCCTTTTAAATATAATTCACATCGGATAAAATAGTCCTTCGATTATTTTTCCTACTATTTAAGAAATCATTTAATTAATTTCCTACTATTTAGGAATAATAGTTTAATAATTTTCCTACTATATAAAGCTTTGATTTTTCAATTCCAATTCACACGGACAATTCGTTCACTGTCAACTCCATTTACATTTAGGTTCTAAAATCTTAAAACCAAAAGCAAATAAAAAAAATTTTGTTACAAAACTTAGCTCAAAGTAATAAACAAAAAGATAGACAATAAAGTAGAGAGAAATAGAGAAGAGAATATATTTCTTCTATGTATCCAAGTGTATTACAAAATGATTTCTCATCCTCTATTTATAGTACTACATAGAGGTATACTAAAAGAATTCCATAAATATGTCATTAAGCTTTTGAGATCATGGAGGTGTGAGAGTTACAACCATAAGTATTGGAGTAGTGGGAGTTATGGAGATAATGGATAAAAGTAGTGGGTGTTAAAGTAGTTATGAACATCCACCATAATCTAATATTTCATAACACTCCCCCTTGGATGTCCAAAGATAATGTGCCTCGTTAAAACCTTAACTAAAATAAAACCCAATGGAAAAAAAAATTCTAGAAAAGGAAAAAGAGTACACATATCTAACAAAATGCATTTTTGTTGCCTCGTTAAAAACCTTGCAAGGAAAACCCAGTGGGACAAAACCTTGTAAGGGAAAAGAGTGCAACGCGCATTAACTCCCCCTGAAAAGAGCATTAATTCACATCCTTGAGCCTTCGCATTCCAATCTTGTGTACCAGCTTCTTGAAGGTTGACGTTGGTAGAGATTTTGTGAACAAATCAGCCATATTATCACTTGAACGAATCTGTTGCACATTGATATCACCATTCTTTTGAAGATCATGTGTGAAAAATAACTTTGGTGAAATATGCTTTGTTCTATCTCCTTTTATGAATCCTCCCTTCAATTGGGCTATGCATGCTGCATTGTCATCATACAAAATCGTGGGTAGTTTATCACATTTCAAACCACATTTGTCTCGAATATGATGTATTATAGACCTCAATCACACACACTCTCGACTTGCTTCATGAATAGCGATTATCTCAGCATGATTAGATGAAGTAGCCACAATTGATTGCTTAGTCGATCGCCAAGATATGGCAGTGCCTCCACAGATAAACACATAACCTGTTTGAGATCGAGCCTTGTGTGGGTCAGATAAATATCCAGCATCAGCATAACCAACAAGATCAGGATTGCAATTATTGCTATAAAATAAGCCCATATCGGTAGTCCCTTTTATATACCGCAATATATGTTTGATTCCATTCCAATGTCTCCTTATGGGAGCAGAGCTATATCTTGCTAAGACATTAACTGAAAAAGTTATGTCAGGCCTTGTAGTATTTGCAAGATACATTAGTGCGCCAATTGCACTAAGATATGGTACTTCAGGACCAAGTAGCTCTTCATTCTTTTCTTGCGGTCGGAATAGATCCTTATTCACATCAAGTGATCGAACAACCATCGGAGTACTTAAAGGATATGCTCCATCCATGTAAAACCGTTTCAATACCTTTTCTATATAGGCAGATTGATGAACAAAAATTCCGTTTGCCAAATATTCAATTTGCAAACCAAGACATAATTTTCTCTTTCCGAGATCTTTCGTCTCGAATTCCTTCTTTAAATAATCAATTGCCTTTTGGAGTTCTATGGGAGTTCCAATAAGGTTTATGTCATCGACATATACGGCAAGTACAACAAATTCCGATGTTGTTTTCTTTATAAAAACACATGGGCAAATGGCATCATTTATATAGTATTCCTTTAATAAATACTCACTAAGACGATTATACCACATTCGTCCTGATTACTTTAGACCATACAAAGATCTTTGCAATTTGATTGAAAATATTTCCCGGGACTTTGAATTATGAGTGTTTGGCATTTTGAATCCATCGGGAATTTTCATGTATATCTCATTATCAAGTGAGCCATAAAGATAGGCAGTAACCACATCCATTAAATGCATGTCAAGCTTTTCAAGGACAGCAAAACTAATGAGATAACGGAAAGTTATAGCATCCATTACGGGTGAATATGTCTCTTCATAATCGACACCAGGCCTTTGAGAAAATCCTTGTGCAACAAGGCGTGCCTTATATCTTTGTACCTTGTTTTTCTCATTTCTCTTGCGTACAAAGACCCATCTATAGCCAACAGGCTTAACACCATTAGGTGTTTCAACTATAGGCCCAAAAACTTCACGTTTTGCAAGTGAATTCAATTCTGATTGGATTGCTTCTTGCCATTTTGGCCAATCAAGTCTTTGTCGACATTCTCCAACAGATTGAGGTTCAAGATCCTCACTTTCTTGCATAATGCTAGATGCAACATTATATGCAAAGACATAATCCACCACTATATCCACTCGATTAAAATTTGTCTCAATATCGATTGGATTTATTGATAGTTCCTTATTTTCCTGAGTCTCGGGCTCAATGGATTCTTCATGAATCTTAGAATTTATTAAATCGTGAATTTCCTCATGAGATTCTTTCGTAATGTCATTTTGATCATTTGCTTTCCTTTTTCTAGGATTTCGATCTTTGGAACCTAATGGCCTGCCACGTTTTAGGCGTGCTTTCGACTCATTAGATATGACACTAGAAGATTGTCCAATAGGGACATCAATACGGATTGGAACATTCTCTGCGGGGATGTGAGATTTTGTTATCCTTTTCAAGTCCGTAAATGCGTCAGGCATTTGATTTGCTATTCTTTGCAAATGGATAATATTTTGCACCTCTTTTTCACAAATAGAGGTATGTGGATCAAGATGAGATAATGATGGATTTTTCCACAAAATTTTCCGTTTGGTTTCACCAACTTCTCCCCCTAATTTTGGGAAAAGTGTCTCATCGAATCGACAGTCTGCAAATCGTGCAGTGAACAAGTCCCCTGTCAATGTTTCGAGGTAGCGAATAATGGAGGACGATCCAAACCCAACATATATTCCTAACCTTCTTTGCGGACCCATTTTGGTGCGGTATGGCGGTGCTACAGGCACATATACTGCGTATCCAAAAATTCTTAAATGGGATATATTAGGTTCATGACCCCAAAACTAATTGCAACGGGGAATATTTGTGATAATTGGTCGGTCTGAGACGAACTAGCATTGCTGCATGCAAAATGGCGTGACCCCAAACCGAAGTGGGCAGCCTCGTTTTCATGAGTAATGGTCTTGCAATCAACTGCAGACGTTTAATTAAAGATTCTGCAAGACCATTTTGAGTGTGAACATGAGCTACATGATGTTCCACTTTTATCCCAATTGATAAGCAATAATCATTAAATGCTTGGGATGAAAACTCAGCAGCATTATCTAGTCTAATAGACTTAATTGGATTATCAGGAAATTGTGCTCGTAATCGAATTATTTGTGCCATTAATTTTGCAAGCGCAAGGTTGCGTGATGACAATAGGCACACATGAGACCATCTAGAGGATGCGTCTATTAAGACCATAAAATATCTAAAGGACCCACTAGGTGGGTGAATAGGTCCACAAATATCCCCTTGTATACGTTCCAAAAACGTAGGTGACTCAGTTCTAACCTTTGTTGGTGATGGTCTAATAATTAACTTGCCTTGATAACAAGAAGTGCAAGAAAATTCATTATTTAGAAGAATCTTTAAATTCTTTAATGGATGCCCATATGAGATTTCTATAATCCGTCTCATCATAATTGATCCAGGATGTCCCAATCGATCATGCCAAAGTACAACAGTATTGGAATCAGTAACCTTTTGGTTTACTGTGGAATGTGCCTCAATTGCACTAATTTTTGTCCAATACAGGCCACAAGATAAAGATGGGAACTTCTCAATAACCCTCTTTTGGCCAGAGACATTCTTTGTAATGATGAGGTATTCAAGATTATTCTCATCTATTGTCTCAATATGATATCCATTTTGACGGATACCTTTAAAACTCCAGAAGTTCCTCTTGGACTTGGAAGAGAACATTGCATTCTCTGTGATAAATATTGTTCCTTTAGGCAGAGTTATAGTTGCTCTTCCGGAGCCTTCAATCAATTTACTACTACCATAAATTGTAGTAACATCTGCCTTACACATACTTAAATGAGAGAAATATTTCTTCTCTTTGAATATCGTATGTGTGGTACATGAATCAATTAAACAAATATTTTTACAATTGGATGTTGATCCAAGTTTGCTTTGTGAGATATCCATATTTGCTTCCCATGGTTTGACATACAAAAGAAATATACGAAAAATATTAGTATTTTTTTTTATAGATATGAGAATAAACAAATTTAAGTCTATGATTCAACATAATAGTTTCAGTGCGGTCATTATGAAAAAAAAAATTTATCATAGTTATTCTCCTTTTAATACTCTTGTATCTGTTGCTTAATAATTAAATAATATTTTCAAAATCTGCTGAGGTTAGTCGATTAACCAAATAGATAATCGACTAACCTGTTTCAACGTTTTAAAAAAAAAAACTAGTCGATGAACAGGCAACGGACATAAGGTTAATCGATTAACTAAAGTGATAATCGATTAACTTAGGCAACGGTCATTAGGTTAGTCGATTAACTAAATCGGATAGTCGACTAACATGCCTTGCGGAAAAGGTCCAGTTTAATAGAAAATATTGGTTAATCGATTATCTGTTATGTTAATCGATTAACTTACTGAAAAATCATTACAAATAAAGCATAAGATGAATGTGTAATCTAAAGTTATATAAAATTTGAACCATATCACAATAATAGATAACTTATGCAAACTATGATAATTGTTTATTCATTAACTACTACGAATAAGTAAAAATAAAAATATCAAACTGCTCAATCTTCTTTAACCATGGATCCATCACCAATCAAGTGATCTATTTTCCCCTCAGGGTGCTCAAAGAAGTCTGCCACATCCAAGTGGGTGATGTCAAAATTATTGTCAGAGACAAAATTGGTTTCAGGGCCTTTACTCTTTAGAGATGCTTGATAAAGCTCAACCAAATGTCTTGGTACACGGCAAATTTTTGCCCAGTGCCCTTTTCCACCGCAACGATAACATATAGTTTCTGAACTATTTGCTTTTGGATTCTCATAATTCCATTCCCGCTTTTGGTGGTTATATCTCTTTGGGGGGTGACTAACACCAGGAAAATTTCTTCCTTGTCCACGTCCACGGCCATGACCCCGACCACGACCACGACCATGATTAAAGCCATAGCCTTTTCCACGCTTAGCATAATGGGAATACACCTTATCTACTTCAGGCAATGGTGTAGACCCAGTGGGTCGATTTTCGTGATTTCTCATGAGTAGGTCATTGTTTCGCTCAGCCACAAGGAGAAGAGAAATCAGCTCAGAGTACTTTTTGAAACCTTTCTCTCTGTACTGTTGTTGCAGAACCATATTGGAGGCATGAAACGTTGTAAACGTTTTTTCAAGCATATCATAATCAGTTATAGTATCTCCACAGAGTTTCAATTTAGAAGTAATTCTAAACATTGCAGAATTATATTCAGAAACAGACTTAAAGTCTTGGAGCCTCAGATGAGCCCAATCATATCGTGCTTGTGGCAGAGTGACCAACTTTAAGTTGTCATATCTCTCCTTTAAGCCATTCCACAAGATAAGTGGATCTTTGACTGTGAGATATTCAATTTTCAAACCTTCATCAAGGTGATGGCGCAAGAAAATCAAGGCCTTAGCACAGTCTTGGGTGGATGCATTATTTCTGTCTTTAATGGCGTCTCCAAGACCCATTGCATCCAAATGGATTTCAGCATCCAACACCCATGTCATGTAGTTCTTCCCCGAAATTTCAAGGGCAACAAACTTTCTTTTCATAATGTCAGACATAATTAAAACAAAATTAGGAGGAGAAAATACCTTAATTTTCTCAAAGAGATTCTTGAGATAGTAGAGCTTCGTGCTGATAACGTGTTACAAAACTTAGCTCAAAGTAATAAACAAAAAGATAGACAACAAAGTAGAGAGAAATAGAGAAGAGAATATATTTCTTCTATGTATCCAAGTGTATTACAAAATGATTTTTCATCCTCTATTTATAGTACTACATAGAGGTATACTAAAAGAATTCCATAAATATGTCATTAAGCTTTTGAGATCATGGAGGAAGATCATGGGGGAGATCATGGAGGTGTGGGAGTTACAACCATAAGTATTGGAATAGTGGGAGTTATGGAGATAATGGATAAAAGTAGTGGGTGTTAAAGGAGTTATGGACATCCACCATAATCTAATATTTCATAACAAAATTAATATTATTAGGTTTAGTATTCTTTTATCCCTGTCATAATTGTCGTAGGATACAAGTCTCATCTTTAGTTTTTTAGAATTAATGTTACTTTAGGTTTAGCATTCTTTTACCATAACCGCATAAAAAACCATCAATTAATGTTAGTTAAGGATTAGTAAGATCCTACAGTTTTAAAATCAAAACCATTTAAAATAAAGAGGAAATGAACACTTCTATAAAAAAAAGTCAAAATGCCACATTCTTGATCATAAACCCCTGATAATATTGATGTCTGCAAAATTAAATTTATTTGTGATTGTCACTTTTGATTTTTATTTATAGTATGTACGATTATTAGTCTTCTTCAGTTATAAACTATTACGTATGTGTTTCTATTGTGTATTATATAATTATTATTATTTTTCTTAAAGGTAATTATTTGTAATGATAATCAAGTTTCTCCTTTTCCTTTAATCTGCTTTCTATTCTTCCTCTTTTTCTAATCCATTTTGTATCAGGATGAGTAGTGATGGTATTTTTTTTTTATTCAAAATTTTATCCAATGTGGTTTATTCAATTTATTGATTGGTGTTATTTTCAGATATTATAGTAGTAATTATTATTATATTATTAATATTACAAAAAAGAAGGAGGAAGAAAGAATGAAAATACATACACAAACCTAATGTTTGGTCTTGCATAGTCTGTTTAGGTTAAATTATTTAACATATAAAACCCTTAGGTGAATAAAGTTCCTAAATAGTAGGGATTCTATATATTTCAACTTAGAAAAGTTGCAATAACCAATATTTTAGTAGATATGAAATTTCTAAAATTTTGAAAAAATAATTATTACAATAATAATTTTATGTATTGTAAAACCTATTTTTAAAGGGTAAAAAAGCTAACAACATTTCGATAGGGTATGCTATAAAAAAGATATGAATAAATAGATTTAGACATGTACAATTTAGTATGGTTGAATATGGTATCAAATAATTATTTTGGATACTTAATTTAACATGAATTAATTATTTTGTATAATTAATACATATTCGATTGTTCTGTGTTGAAATAATTTAAATTTAAACGCTATTGTATTATAATTTCATTTTGTTAATTAGAATCATTTGAATTCACCATATAAGATCGTTCTCATATTTGTATTGCGCAAATGATTTATTTTCAAATAGTACAACACATATATGAGGTAAAATATTTTTTGATTTTAAATTCCTAAATATCAGGAATTCTTACACTTAATATATAATTTTTAATTGATTTCAAAGTCCTAAATATTAAAAATTAAATTAAATTACAATTTTATATCTTAAAGGGGTTTGGCTTTTTTATTTAGTTGTATTTTTATGTATTTGTTATATAAATACATATATGTATTTAGTTATATTTATATGTATTTGAGTTTTAATTAATTTTTGTATTCATTAAAATAGGATGCTTAAAGTTTATTTATACTAATAAATATATTTCCAAACAGTAGTGTTGTTGATCTATGTTTTTACTGTTTTTAGAGAGGGCCGACTCTAAAATGAAGAAGGGTAAGACTTTTGTGTTAGACCTCCAAATTAGAAAGGCTCATTTTTTAAAAATAATTGGTTTATAAATATTTTAAAAAATATTAGTACTTTTAATAAAGAAGTAAAGTTTTTATTTAAAAGAAAAGAGATCTTTTTAGATATATAAATAAAGTAATAATTTGGCATATTTAGAACTATGTAGATGAATAGTTTTCTCAACGTTATATAACGTATAAAAAATTTATTGTCCCTCTTTTAATATGTCTAAGTCAAATTTTGTTTTCTCCAATTCTTCATATTTCAGAAACCCCTATATATTTTTTGTCTTTCTCTTCAATATTCTTGCTCACCTTCTTTCTCCAATATTTCATTAGTTCAAGTATTCAACAAATACCTTGATGCTTCTAATAGTTCTATAAAATCTTATTTAAGATCAATAATATGTCAAGAAAGATTAAATGATCATTGACTATACTATCAATTGAATAGAAATAACTAGAGAAAACCAACTATCGAAAAGATAATTAATAATTTTGTATCTCAAAAGTTAGAAGAATAGACTTTAAATAAAACATATCTTATAATTTTCTTTTAAAAATTTAGAGTTTTACATTAAAATTTGACTTTAGGCCTGAACATGCTTGAGCTGTCCCTAATTTTAAATTGCCTACAAATATAATCGTTACTGATATTTAATATAACGATAAATATTTATTTGCATCAAACAAACCAATTTGACCTTAAGAGTAATAGAATATTATGAACATACATACCAGTTAATCATATTAAGTGATAAATATATATAAAAATTAAATATTTTGCATTTCATTGGTTTGGTATGAAAATGAAAGTGGAGTATTTCCTTTATTCCAATTATAACAATTGACAATTCCATCTGTGTTGGAATTTGAAAAATCAAAAGTCCATAAGCTACTTTATAGAGAAAGTGTGCTCAATTGTGTAACTTACAAAAAGTCAAAAGCTCATATGCTAGTAACTTATACAAAGAAAGAGTGTGTTCAATTTTGTTAAACCTATAGAACCATTATTGGTTAATTGACATATTATCTTAATATAATTCCATTTTCCTAAATGCTATCATACTAAAGGTGTATTAAATGTGCAAGTGCAACCATGCATAAAATTAAGTGATTTTACAAATAGGAATATTACTTTAAATTAGTTAAACCAAACAAATTTTTAATCTCCCGCTACAATTTACTATATATATTTTTTATAATGTTTGATTTCCTCTTAGACATATAACCTTGTTAATATAATGTGCGATTAATAAAATTTTATTTTTTTCGCATAAATAATATTCCACACACAAAAAGTTATGTGGAATACGAGTACATATATTAATAATTTGTGGATTATATCTAAAAAACCACAAAACTAACTTTTCTATAGTAAATAATTTTGTTAAATATAAATAAAGCATACGCTACAACAAATTAGTTTTTTGGTATACAATAGGTCGAATAACTAATAAGAAATAATACTTACACTATAATTTATTCCTTCCTACTCCATACACTATAAATTTTATATTTTTAATCCTTGTATAACAATCCATATATTATCAATTCTTACATAACTTACTTTCCTACCAAATGTCCTCGTGCTTTAGTGTATGTACATAAGGATAAACTTTTATGCACAGTCAAAACTAAATTAATAGATGCTTCATATTCTTTTACCTAAATATTATCACTTAATCATGATTAATTTATATGTATTCTTTCTATTATTACTTAACCAAGATAAATTTTATAATTTGAATTGTGTGACTTTTTGAGTACATATATTTTCCGGGAGGTGGTAGGTATTGTTGCCAAGTCCCAACCAACCTAGGTCAATCAATTTTTATTACCAAAAAGAACTAAAAAAAGAAAAAAAGTGTTATAAACTAAAGCAAAAGACAAGAACAATAGAACAAGAACAATAGCAATAGAGAGAAGAGTAGAGAGAGTTCTTCTTATTGAGTTGAGAGGGGTCTCAAGGGATGATTTACAATGGTAGGGGGCACCTCTATTTATAGGGGAGAGGAAGATTTAGCTACCACTAATAGAACTCTAAAATCTCTCTAATTAAATACATTAAAGACATTCACCTTAAATAGAAGTGTAAGAATCTTCTATTTCATAACACTCCCCCTTGAATGTCTATTCAACAATGTGCCTCATAAAACCTTAAAACCAAAACCCAATGGGAAAAATTAAAGTAAGGAAAAAGAGTACACATGTTTGAATATGCGCCTATTGGTTGCCTCGTTAAAAACCTTGCAAGGAAAACCCAGTGGGACAAAACCTTGTAAGGGAAAAAGAGTACAACGCGCATTGACTCCCCCTAATGAGTACATCAATTTATATCCTTGAGCATTTGCATTCCAATCTTGTGCATCATCTTCAAAACGATCTTTGGTAGATATTTGATAAATAAATCAACCATGTTGACTTGAATAAATATTCCGCACCTTGAAATCATCACTCTTGATAGATATGAACATCTTCATATAATGTCGTGGAATAGCTCTTCAATATCTCCATAGATGCATTCTCAAATCCATCATGCTTATAGTTATGGCAAGATACATATGTACACAAATTGTACTTAGGATGTGGTACTTCAGGACCAAGAATTGCATATGCTTCAAGCAACTTAAATCTTTCAAGTTAAGTCATGTAAGTCGCATAATATACTTTAGCTGCATATCAAGCTTTCATTAGTGATACTAAACAAATAAGATATCGAAAACTGACTATACATACCTTTGACTTTATACTTTCAAGCATTTGAACTATAGGTTCAAAACTTCATGTCTTTCATATGGAATCAATTCTTCTTGAATTGTATCTCTTCCATTTAGTTACTTTCTTTGAGTCAGCAAATGCGTATAGCATGCTTTGCAATATGTTGCAATTTGAATTATCCCTTTTATGAACTTCAGGTTCATATCATGATATTCGGGGATATACATATACAAATGAAAATTCATCCCATGTAACACTTTCTCAAGTGTTTATCATGTCTCCCCCTCATGTTAGTAAAACTAACATGTTTCCTCAACTTTGGAAAATCATCTTTGTGCATTATGTCAATATACACAGCACCTTAATAATAAGATGAAATTATTTGGTTCCTGACCCTGAACCACTTGTGAGGGGAGAATATACTCTCGTATACAACTTATATCAAACTGATATATATATATAACTTAGTTCTCATAAGAAACAGTTTAGCTATTAAGTGGAAGCACTCAGTAATTATCTTGCTAAACCAACTTTAATATAAACCAACTTATCAAGATGAACTGTCTTGAGTAGAGAATCTGGAAACTATGCTCGAAGTTAGATTACTGAGCGATTTACCTCGCAAGCACTGCCAGGCTGCGGGTTAATAACAATGGCGCATGTAACCATATCATAGATGCATCATATGTGGTATACATGGCAGGTGAATGGGCCCATATTCACCTTTGATATTTCCAGAATCAAGGGGCTTCAACCCGAACTCTTTAGTTGGTCAGTTCATTACTGAGAACAAGAACTTCTAGTTCTTTGATATTCACCTATGTGAATTTGCACATCATACTTCAAATGAGATGGCTAACACGAATGTCAACTGAATAAATTATCAATATTGGTAAACTTCAAATTTACACCATGACATGTGCACTTATCAATAAACTTCGGGTTTATTATGACATGGGTTTTATACCAATAGATATCCACTTTATTGTGGCATTCTTTCGTTTGTGTAGTACAAACTGGAGAACAAAGCGGGTAGCTTTTCATATACAAATTACCCCGCTACAAGTTGTAGTAATAGGAGAATCAAAGGCTTCCTTTATTTATAGTCTCAATATCATCAATCGCCTTCGCGTGTACTTTTGGAAACTGGATAAGTTTCTTTGAGACTTACTACAGCACAATACTCAATTGTGTTTCTCCAACATAGTAATAATTGGCTCTTCGAGAGCTCTCAATTAATTTTGTACTACCACAGATTCATCAACATTCATGTGGTGAATATCTTTCTTAAAGAGAAAGTTATACCATTATGGTCATGTCAAACTTATGTGCAAGATATGTTTCTTGCATTATCGTTGTCCTTTAATAGTCATATTTCCAAAATACTTTGGCGTACAATAGGTACGCGACCAACGATCATTCATGCCATATATCATCTCAAACCTCCTTCTAGGGGTGAGGGTGGTATTATCTCAAGCCTCCTTCTAGGAGTGAGTGTGGTATATTCAATACCAATTTCATGTTCATATTCTTCCAACATTGAATATGTATTTGTGAATCACATTCACTTCGAGGATATGTGATTTTGTTATCCTTTTCAAATCTATAAATGCTTCAGGCATTTGATTTGCTATTCTTTGCAAATGGATAATCTTTTGTGCCTCTTTCTTTCAAATAGATGTATGTAGATCAAGATGAGATAATGATGCATTTTTCCACAAAATTTCCCGTTTGGTTTCACCAACTTCTCCCCCTAATTTTGGGAAAAGTGTCTCATCAAATTGACAGTCTGCAAATAGTGCAGTGAACAAATCTCCTGTCAATGTTTCGAGGTAGCGAATAATGGAGGACGCGTCAAACTCAACATATATTCCTAACCTCCTTTGCAAACCCATTTTGGTGCGGGATGGCGGTGCTACAGGCACATATACTGCGCATCCAAAGCTTCTTAAATGGGATATATTGGGTTCATGACCCAAAACCAATTGCAATGGGGAATATTTGTGTCAATTCGTCAGTCAGAGACGAACTAGCATTGCTGCATGCAACATGGCGTGACCCCAAACCGAAGTGGGCAGCCGACGAACTAGCATTGCTTCATGCAAAATGGCGTGACCCCAAACCGAAGTGGGCAGCCGACAAACTAGTATTGTTGCATGCAAAATGGCGTGGACCCAAGTCGAAGCGGGCAGCCGACAAACTAGCATTGTTGCATTCAAAATGGCGTGAACCCAAACCGAAATGGGCAGCCTCGTTTTCATGAAGAATTTAAGATTATTCTCATCTATTGTCTCAATATGATATCCATTTTGAATGATATCTTTAAAACTCAACAAGTTCCTTTTAGACTTGGAGGAGAACACTTTGATTGATATCATTAAAACTCAACAAGTCCTTTTAGACTTGGAGGAGAACATTGCATTCTCTATGATTAACGTCATGCCTTTGGGCAGAGTTACAATTGCTCTTCCGGAGCCTTCAATCAATTTACTACTTCCATAGATTGTAGTAATGTTTGCCTTACACAATTACTCTTCTTTTCTTTGAGTATTGTATGTGTAGTACATGAATCAACTAGGCAAATACATTTACAGTTGGATGTTGATCCAAGTTCGCTTTGTGCGATATCCATTTTGCTTTCTCATAGTTTGACATACAAAAGAAATACATAAATATAAGTATAAACAACTTCAATTCTTTTGTTTCGCGTTTAAACAGCGTTTTGGGAAGCAGTTATTTAGGATATTCGAATATTGTATTCTAATATTCGAATATAATGCCTTGCGGAAAAAATAATACTTTAATGCGAAAAATATTAGATATTCGAATATTTAAGCACATATTCTAATATCTTTCCAGATATTCGAATATAGGAATTCTGATATTCGAATATCTGGCCTGGCGGAAAAAAGTTCGTTTTATTGCTAAATATTAGACGATCGACTAGTTTTTAGGTTAGTCGATTACCTCTACTGTACAATAAAAATATTTGAGCATATTGAAACATTCTAAAGGGCTAATACTAACATCATATCATGAATTAACTAATACGAGCTAATGCTAATGACTATTAATTTATTCATTGACTAATACAAGTAGAATCAAACAGCTCCATCTTCTTTCATCATGGTTCCATCGCCGATTAGGTGGTCTATCTTTCCCTCGGGTTGCTCAAAAAAGTCTGCCACATCCAGGTGGGTGAAGTCAAAGTTGTCATCAGAGACAAAATTTGTTTCAGGGCGTTTTCTCTTTCGAGATGCTTGATAAAGGTCAACCAAGTGTCTTGGTATTCGGCAAGTCTTAGACCAGTGCCCGTTTCCACCGCAACGATAACATATAGTTTCTGAACTATTTGCCTTAGGATCTTCTGGACCCCGTTTCTGCTTTCGGTGGTTATCTCTCTTTGGGGGGTGACGGACTTCTTTGGAATTTCTTCCTTGTCCACGTCCTTGGCTTTGACCCCGTTTATGACCGTGATCATGGTCCCTTTTATGTTTGGCATAATGCGAGTGCACCATATCTGCTTCAGGCAGTGGTGTAGACCCAGTTGGTCTATTTTCGTGATTTCTCATGAGCAGATCATTATTTCGCTCAGCCACTAGTAAGAGAGAAATCAGTTCAGAGTACTTCGTAAAGCCTTTCTCTCGGTACTGTTGCTGCAGTACCATATTGGAGGCATGAAACGTTGTAAACGTTTTCTCAAGCATATCGTAATCGGAGATGTTATCTCCACATAGCTTCAGTTTAGAAGTAATTCTGAACATAGCAGAATTATATTCAGAAACGGACTTAAAGTCCTATAGCCTCAGATGGGCCCAATCATATCGTGCTTGTGGCAGAGTGACCAACTTCAGGTTGTCATATCTCTCCTTTAAGTTGTTCCACAAAACAAGTGGATCCTTGACGGTGAGATATTCAATCTTCAAACCTTCGTCAAGGTGGTGGCGCAAGAAAATCAAGGCCTTCGCACAATCTTGGGTGGATGCTTTTTCTTTATCTTTGAGGGTGTCTCCGAGACCCATAGCATCTAGGTGGATTTCAGCATCCAACACCCATGTCATATAGTTCTTGCCCGAAATTTCAAGGGTAACGAACTTTCTTTTCATAATGTCAGACATACTCGAAAATTAAATTAGGAAGAGGGAAAATACCTTGGGTTTTCGAGAATGATACTTGAGACGGTAGAGTCTCGTGCTGATAACGTGTTATAAACTAAAGCAAAAGACAAGAACAATAGAACAAGAACAATAGCAATGAGAGAAGAGTAGAGAGAGTTCTTCTTATTGAGTTGAGAGGGGTCTCAAGGGATGATTTACAATGGTAGGGGCACCTCTATTTATAGGGGAGAGGAAGATTTAGCTACCACTAATAGAACTCTAAAATCTCTCTAATTAAATACATTAAAGACATTCACCTTAAATAGAAGTGTAAGAATCTTCTATTTCATAACAAAAAGATAATTTTTTTTAAATATAAATATTCCATCTTTTTTTCCATCAGATAAATTTCCCATTTATTCGTAAGTGTTTAATAATCCAGTAGTTTCTCTCTCTAATAAAACTTTTCGCTTGCCCGAAAAAAAAAACCCCCCACATAAACGCTCACAATACAACACGCACCCTTTTCCTTTTCCTTTTCCTCTCATTCTTCTGCTTCTTCTCCTCCTCCTTACTTTTCGTTAGCAGTGTGGTCATGGTTGTCACCAATCGCCACCCTCATTGAAACCCTAATTTCGCCACTCTTCTTTTCAGGTAAAACTACTGTAACTGACTATCGCTGTTTCTAGGGTTTGTTGATTGGTGAGTTGGGTGAAAAGCTCAATTTTTGGTTTTGTATTGAAGTGTGTTTCTATGATTTTCTCATAGAGATGTTAGTATTGAATTTTTATGCAACTTTTGATTTTCTTGCTGAGTTGATTGGTGGATCTGTTGTATTGTAGATAGACATTGGAAAAACACAGAATAAAGCGGTTTTTGAGGGTCTGGATTTATGTCCCACAATCAATCAAGGGCTGACACTCGCGAGTCTTCTCAGTACAGGAGAACCGGCCGATCCGGTAGCTTTAATCAGCACCGCGGCGGTAATAAAGGAAGTGGTGGCGGTGGCGGTGGGAGCGGCGCCGCCCCTCCTGTTTCTTCCACCACCAATCGCTCTCTATCTTCTAATAGAAGGTGGGTTTTCCGTTTGTTGCTGAGTCATTCTCTGAAATTTGATATTTTTGTAGTAAACTAGGGTTTTTCCGCCAGTATTTATTGGTGATTCTTAGATTTCCATTTTTGTTTGGTGCTGTTAGTTTCAACAAGAAGTATAATAGTGCACAGGGAGGGCAACATAGGGTAAGTGGTGCTAATGCTGGATCGGATTCTCATCAGAATGGTGCTCATCACCACCAACAGCAAGCATTGCATGGTATGTCAATTGATTATAATTTTGTTTGCATGTGTATTGGGGTTGTGAAGTAGTTTGTTTTGAAGGCTACGATGGTCTGTATAGGTTCAAAGTCAACTGCTTTGACGATTCTCTGTAGTTTGGTGCAACAAAATGTATTACTAGTATTTTTTTACTTCAATTCCACTAAGTTAAGTAATGGAGTTAATTTATTGTTGCAGAAGCGTCAGATGTTGTACCTGTTACTAGTGCGAATGCACCTGTTCTGGGTGCTCCTGTTCAGCAGACTGATGCTTCAACCCAAAAGATCACCCGAGCAGTGCCAAGAGCTCCAACTTCTAACGTTGCTGCATCAACCTCTGAGTCGACTGCACCTGTCACTCCTGCAAAAAGTATCTTCTTAGTCTTTTTATACTCTTTTTGTTTTTTTTGCGTGTGTGTGTGGGGGGGGGGGGGGGTTGGTTGTGGTTTGGTGTGTACTGTGTAGTAATATTTGTGATACTTCCTATGTATTGTATCTCTGGTATAGTTGTACTTCCAACTATTGAATGATATTACTTTCTGATGTTCTAGCTTCCGGAGATGCATCTAGGTCATTTCCACTTCAATTTGGAACCATAAGTCCAGGTGTCATGAATGTACTGCAGGTATCTCTTGACTCCACCATAGATGGTATTTTTCTTTTTTGGTTAATTTGAAAAGTTTCGCCCTAATAGTGGAGGGATATGCTTTTACAATGTTTATAGATACCTGCACGGACTAGCTCAGCTCCACCTAATTTGGATGAGCAGAAAAGAGCCCAGGTTTTTGATTCGTCTTCTTTTGTCTCTGATTATAATATAACTGCTACCTGATCTGATTACAGAGCTTGTCATTTAAGCACTTGGTTATTGTTGGAATATTGTGATGTTATTGTTGCCCATGGGCCAAGCTATTCACGACCTCTCTAAGTTGCTTATTTCTCTGATTCCTCCTTCATTCATTTGCAGGCTCGCAGTGACACTTCAAGAGCTATACCGTCATTGCCAACTCCATCTACGTCCAACCAGCCAATGCCAAGAAAGGATGCAGGACCCCGGAACCAGTCCACACCTGGCGAGTTTCATGGTGTGACGACCAAACCCAAAAGAGATGTACAAGTTTCAGCTCCACCCCCTGTGACCCAAACTCAAAAGCCTTCTGCACATCCCATGCCCGGAATGCACATGCAAATTCCATTTCACCAGCCACCACAAGTTCCTGTTCAGTTTGGTGGCCCTGGGCCACAAATTCCGTCTCATTCCATGTCTGCTACATCATTGCCAATGCCGATGCATCTGCCGATTGGCACTCCGCCTATGCAGCAGCCAATGTCTGTCTCAGGTCTTCAACCCCACCCAATGCAGTCTCAAGGGATGATGCATCAGGGGCAGGGCCTGAATTTTTCATCAGGAGTGGGACCTCAACTACCTCCGCAGTTGGGGAACATGGGAATGAATATGCCGTCACAGTTTCCTCAACAGCAGGCAGGAAAGTATCTAGGTGCACGTAAAACTGTGAAGATTACTCATCCAGAAACTCATGAAGAATTGAGGCTTGATGGGACTCCTGGTTCGAGGTCACATCCTAATATGCCACCTCAATCACAGCCTATTGCATCATTTCCTCCTGGTCATCCTATTAACTATTATCCTAATTCTTATAATTCCAGTTCTGTTTACTTTCAAGCTCCAAGTTCACTCCCTCTCAATAACCCTAAGAGTTCTCAGCCACCAAGGCATTTTAGTCAGGTTAGGCAAAGCTGAAGTCCTGTGTGGACTTTTCTATCTTAATTTTTCTTTGGCTTACAATTGAACTTCATATATGCTCACAACATAATATTATCTTGTTCATGCAAATCAATTTTAGGTGACAGTGAAACCGGCTGCTGGAACACATCCAGAAAAAGAGCAATTACCATCTGTCAGTTCAGCTGCTTTTGGAAAAGATCAAGTGAGACTTTCGAAGCCCCCTGGAGGAGATTCAGCTCACCCTCAAAAAGACATGGACACTTTACATCAGAGCTCCTCCGCGCAGTCAAAGATTGGCAATGCTTCAAAATCTGCATCAAGGCCTGTAGCAAACATACAATCTATTAAAGTGGCTGATTCTATCTCAGAGCAGAGCCCAGCAGCTGGTGTATTGTCATTGACCTCTCAGGCTCCCAGTGAGCCTTCAGTATCTGTAATTACAGATAGTAGTGTAGATGCAACAACTGGAATACTTGGAGGCCTTGAACCCGCCGAAGATCAACAGAAAATACAAGTAATAAGAGGACATGTGACTATGCAGGATAAGGTATTTGATTTGCATACTTCTTTGAATGTACTATACTAGCTCGATCCTACTTATGACTGAAAGTTTTGCAGGCTCTTGGGAAATCTACCTCAGTTTCAAGTCCCCCATCCCAGTATCCACTAGCTGGACCCGTGGTCAAGACTGCTGCTTCATTGGGCACTGCTGCACTGGGAAACAGTAGGGAAAATCTTTCTCCTTTGGAGTCTGTTGAATTGAAAAGCTGCATTACTGGAGATAGTGGAAAAGGAGTTTCACCTGAACTTTTGGATTCCAGAAATCTGGATGGAGGTAAGCCAGTACCTAAAAGTGGGGATAGATATGAAGTGACATTGCCGGAGGTTGGTGAACAGGGTGAGAATAGTATCTCGAAGCCATCTTCTGGATCTCTTCTGGTAAAATCTGTTGAGGTGTCTGGCCTGGCCGAAGAGGGATCTCCGGAGAAAGCAACAAATGCCAACATTGAGAGCCGTCAGCCAGAAACTGGAGAGAAAGATACAAATGCATCTGCCGGTTCAGCTGGAGTTGATAGCATGGCTGATAGCATAACATCATTCACTTGTAATCAGAATTTTACAGATACTGAGGCTTGCACGTCAGCAATAGGTCTATCAGCTCAAGATGATCAGGCATCAGATATTGCAGACCCCGAAGAAGCTGCTGTGACAGAATCAGCTGTAGTAAGTCAGGAATCTGCCTCTAATTTGGTTAAGAATTCTGATGAGGCCACTTCGAAGTGTGAAGATGAAAATACAGAAACTGAAACTGATAATACCGGTGTAGCTAAGTCGTCGTCTGGTATTAAGGAGAAATCTCTGGTGGATTCCAATGTGCCTAAGGTTACTGCGGCTAGGGGAAAGAAGAAAAAGAAAGAATTGTACAAGAAAGCAGATGCTGCTGCCGCGACTTCTGATCTCTATATGGCTTATAAGGGTCCAGAGAAAAAAGATGAACTTGCTCCATCTGTCGAACCCGGCGAAATCACTTCTAAGAATAACTCGAAGCCTCTATCTGATGATGCACCTCAGGAAGATCTTACATCAACTAAGAAGGTTAGTGAGGTTAAAGCAGAGCCAGATGATTGGGAGGATGCCGCAGATATATCTTCTCCTAAACTAGAAGCTGCTCCAGAGCACAAGAAGCAAGTTGATGGTGAAGACGGTGATGGTATGACAACCAAGAAATATTCAAGAGATTTCTTACTTAAATTTGTAGACCAATGTATTGATATTCCTCAGGGTTTTCAAGTTCCTTCTGATATAGCTGATATTTTGATAAATGCGAACATCAGTGTTTCCCGTGAGCCTTGCCCTAGTCCTGGAAGAGCTCTCGATAGGCCATCTAGTGGACATCGTGAACGCCGCGGAGGTGGCATTGGGGATGGAGATAAATGGAGTAAGGTGCCTGGGCCTCTTATGCCTGGGCGAGATATACAGCCGGACCTAGTTTATGGGGGAAATGTTATGGGATTTCGACCTGGCCCAGGTGGCAATTATGGTGTTTTGAGACACCCTCGAGCGCCGACGCCTATTCAGTATGCCGGGGGTATACTGTCTGGACCGATGCAATCTATGGGTCCTCATGGAGTCCAGAGAAATGGGGTTGATGCTGACAGGTGGCAGCGTGGAACTGCTTTCCAAAAGGGTTTAATGCCTTCTCCTCAGACACCAGCACAGATTATGCACAAAGCTGAAAGAAAGTATGAAGTAGGTAAAATAACAGACGAGGAACAAGCCAAACAGAGACAGCTGAAAGCTATCTTAAATAAGCTAACTCCCCAGAACTTCGAAAAATTATTCCAGCAAGTCAAAGAGGTCAATATTGACAATGTTGTGACGCTCAATGGTGTAATTTCTCAGATATTTGATAAAGCTTTGACGGAACCAACTTTTTGTGAGATGTATGCCAACTTCTGTCAGCACCTAGCAGCAGAGTTGCCTGATCTGAGCGTAGACAATGAAAAAATCACTTTTAAGAGGTTACTTCTGAACAAGTGTCAGGAAGAGTTTGAAAGAGGAGAACGAGAAGAACAAGAAGCTAATGTGACCAATGAGGAAGGCGAAGTAAAACTGTCAGAGGAGGAGAGGGAGGAAAAAAGAGTCAAAGCACGGCGACGAATGTTGGGGAATATCAGACTGATCGGAGAACTCTATAAGAAGAGAATGTTGACAGAGAGAATTATGCACGAGTGCATCAAGAAGTTGTTAGGTGACTATCATAATCCTGACGAGGAGAATATTGAAGCTTTGTGTAAGTTGATGAGTACAATTGGGGAGATGATAGATCACGCCAAAGCAAAGGAACATATGGATGCATACTTCGATAGGATGGAAAAGTTATCAAATAACATGAAACTTTCTTCTAGGGTGAGGTTTATGTTGAAGGATTCAATTGATCTAAGAAAAAACAAATGGCAGCAAAGGAGAAAAGTTGAAGGGCCTAAGAAGATCGAGGAAGTGCATAGGGATGCTGCCCAAGAACGACATGCACAAGCTACTAGGCTTGCTCGTACTTCTAGTTTGGGAGGTTCTACTAGAAGGGGTCAACCAATGGATTTTGCTCCAAGAGGGAGTATGTTGTGTTCTCCAGGCTCTCAGATGGGTGGTTTCCGTCCTATGTCTCCACAGGTCCGTGGCTTTGGCATGCAGGACGTACGGGTGGATGAGAAACATTCTTTCGATAATAGGACATTATCACTTCCCCTAACACAGAGGCCTCTTGGTGATGATCCAATCACACTTGGGCCCCAAGGTGGTCTTGCAAAGGGAATGTCTTCTAGGGGCCAACCTGCCCCGCCAAGCACTCCATTCACTGATAACGTGCCAAATTTTGGAGATTCTCGAAGGATGACACATGCCCAAAATGGCTATGGTTCTTTGCCCGAGAGGCCCCCTTATGCTTCAAGAGAGGAGCTTACGCCCAAATATATGCCTGATCGATTTTCTAGTCAATATGATCAAGCAAGTGCACCAGAAAGGAACTTGACTTATGGGAGTAGGGATCGTGGATTTGATACTTCTCGGCCTGCTTCACCACCTGTGAGAAGTGGAGGACCTACTTCCACAAAGAATGTTGCTTCTGAGAAGACTTGGTCAGAAGAACGTCTGCGGGACATGTCTATGGCTGCTATCAAGGAATTCTACAGGTACTTCCTTAACTAATTGTTTGCCTGATTATTATTTACTTGCATTATACTGGTATTGGTCCGGCTATGGCTCATGTGCAGTGCAGACACCATCATAGAATGGTTTCTTTTATTCACTTAAAATTAGTATCATTCTAGAACTGTTTACAGAAAGTTAGCTTCTGTTGCGATTTTGGTTCAACACTGGGTGTCTCTTGAACTGTTTTCACTTAACTGAAGATTTTGAAGGGGAGCCTTGGAACAACCGTAAATTTGTCTCCATGTGACCTATAGGTCACGAGTTTGAGCCATGGAAACAACTACTAATGCTTATGGTAGGTTAGGTTGTCTACATCACACCCCCGTGGGGCGGCCCTTCCCTCGACTCTGCGTGAATGCGGGATGCTTTGTGCGCCGGGCTGTCCTTTTTACTTCGCTGACTTGTTCAAGATATGGTCATGACCTTCTGAACCTTTAGGAAGCGTGGGCTTATATTTACGTTTCGGCAATTAAAGATCTTGAGGAAGACCTCATCCAATTGGCAACCTCAAGTAGTTTGATGTTGACTAGTCGTTATTTATGTTGTAAACCATGATAATCTAAAAGAGCAGTTCACCAACCAAAAAGGAGCGCAGTGTTAAGTTTGAAATTCAGGCTTGACAATTGATTTTGAGGATATCTGCAAAAGCATTTGCAGTGACAACTTAGAACAGCTGTGATCATAGTTTGGGTTGGTGTGCTTTCTTGGCAGTTTGACGCACGAGGAACTTCGGTATTTTGTTGACTGAGAGTTGGGTGTATTAGAAGAATCTGCTCACTGTTTGAGAACATGTACCTTCTAACTATCCAACTTTTCTGTCTCCTATTTTAATAGGGCAATTGAAACTTTTACTTTCTGGTAATTAAGAGCTCATACTTATAAAACATAAGCTCTTTTAGTATTTGATATCTTAAACTTCTCATCTTGTAGCAAAGTGTTGATTCTCCTAATACCCTAGTCGTGAACGATAAATGTAACATTGTTTCTTCATCCGATGTTTTGGTACGTAATTTTGTGCAGTATATTGTGACTTAATTCAGCTTATTATTAATTAACTTGAGCCTTTTCATTTCAGTGCGAAAGATGAGAAAGAGGTTACTTTGTGTGTAAAAGACCTGAATGCACCCAACTTCTATCCATCAATGATTTCAATTTGGGTTACCGACTCTTTCGAGAGGAAGGATATGGAGAGGGATCATTTGGCAAAGCTTCTCGTCAGTCTAGCTAAATCACAAGATGTGACAATAAGTCAAGATCAGCTTGTTAAAGGGTAGGCAGCTGTGTTTTCCTGTAAAACACAAGTACAACTTCAAACCACATGAAGTCTCTGGTTAACTTTATGTTTGTGTTTATTCTGTCAGGTTTGAATCCGTTCTTGTTACCTTGGAGGATGCAGTCAATGATGCCCCTAGAGCAGCAGAATTTCTTGGTCGCATCTTTGCAAAGGTCATAGTGGAAAATGTGCTACCTTTTAATGAAATTGGGCATTTGATATATAAAGGTGGGGAAGAGGAAGGACGCCTTGTGGAAATAGGGCTTGCTGCTGAAGTTCTTGGGAGTGCTTTGGAGGTAATCAAGCTAGAAAAAGGCGAGTCCGTCGTGTCGGAAATCTGCAGAAGTTCTACTATGCGGCTAGAGAATTTCCGGCCTCCAGGTTCTAACAAGCAATTAAAACTAGACAAATTTATTTAGGTAACAGGGAGGATTGTATCTTGGTAGAGATTCATGTCTAGATTTTAGGGCACATTTTTAATTTTGCAGATATATTTAAATGGTGATTAATATAAGGGTTTATATCCTTGCATGTTTTTTAGTACTTAGCAATAGGGTGAACGAATTTGTTTAATATCTTGGCCACTTCCAGTGAACACCATATTATCAGTTTAGAAAATAAGAACTTTTTAAGGAGAAGGGACACAACTTCGAAAGGGCCACACCTGAAGTTGAGCAAGTAAATATGCTTTCCTTGGGCTGTTGTATCATGGGCAAGCCTTAAAACTTAATTTTTTTATTGGAGATCACATTAGTTTCTTTATGTTATGAACCAACATGTTGCAATCTAAGAAGTTTAGGTATTAATTACAACAAAGAACTAAGTTAAAGTCGGTCCCCTCAACTCTTATATGCTTTTAGTCGTTTCTCTATAAACTCGCTTTCTTATGAATAGGGAAAAAATGGTCATTTGCAGGCAATCTGGAAATATCGGTCAATGAACCGTAAGGCATACTTATTATGTTTGGCTAAAGTGGATAATGGAGCATAGACTATTGTGTCATGTAATATCAAGTCGTTTGGACAGCTGATACTTCTTTAGCCAATTCAATTTCAGTTAAGGGTACCATTGTAGAATGCTTATGGGTCAAAGGCCTCCTGGTTGCTCGATTTATGAGACTATGACCCGTGTTATGTAGAGATGTAGGCCACTTTGGGAGCGTTTTTGGAAAAGATCTAACTTATATTCATTGGTGTAATGACTGTGTCTTAACCTATAAAGTAGGTAACTTGCGTTATTTTTCAGGTTACAATTCAACTTTTGTGAATGATTATCTATAGTTATTGTTTAGGAATGAGTATATAGAAGTTAAACTTTTTGGAGAAATGTGGTTATGCGGTTTAATTGTCGTTAACTGGCTGTTTGCTGAAGCTTCACGTCAATTGATCCATATCCCTTTTACAGCTTAGACTGGGTCAGACCAATTCTGGCATTTTCATGTCTAAGGTGTACTCCAATAATCACGTAAGGTGGGGGCTCTTAACCAAAGAACATTTAACGGCTCGTAAAAATTTCACTAATGGGACGCCCCATTTAACTTATGCCCAATTTTAAGGCCTGTTTTGTTTTTTTATTAAAGATTAAGACGTCTGAATTTGAATATATATATATTAATATTAAGACGTGAATACTAAATAATTAAGTCTGTTTATTTTTTAACATTTGAATGTATAAAATTTATCTTTATTTAAAAATTAGAAACATAAAATTCAAATAAAATACTAATTAATCTAATATTCTATCAATAAAATATATAATTTTTTAAAATACGATCGTTGCTGGTGGTGATGGCTAACGGTAGTACTTGTGAATACCGACTAAAGACGGTAATTGATGGTAGTTTTGGTTGGTGATGATGGTTAAGAATAGTAATTAGTGGTGATTGATAATGGTGGCGATTATGATTGATGATGGTTGTGATGGGTGGTGACAGTTAATAATGGCGGGTGGTGATGGTGGTTTATAGTGATGGGTAGTATCGGCTATGTTTGTGATGGTGATGGGGTGGTTAGTTGTGCTAGTTGAGGTGGATGAGCTTTGGTTGTGTTTGAGAATGATGATGGTGGGAATGGTGGGGATAGTGGGTGGTGGTGGTCGATGATGGCGGCGGCTGTGATTGAAGATGCTGGTAGTGGTGATAGTAGTTGAGTATGGTGATGGTGGTGGTTGAGTATGGTAATGGTGGATGACATGATGGTAGTTGATAATGGTAGGAAGTGGTGATAATGAATAATGGATGTGGATGATCACATGTTAATGAAATTAAGTCTGTATTATAGATTTTAATCATACAGACCTATTTAGATTTATTAAGTGGTTGCTAAATAAAAAAACACATATACTTAAGGGTCGTTTGGTTGGAATATGAATTATACCGGTATAAGTTATGCCGGTATAAGTTATATTGGGATAAGTTATGCTGAGATTAGTTATGTTGGGATTGTTGTTTATTCATCGTTTGGTATATCGTATTAAGAATGACAATTGCATATTTTCTAAGAGGAAGGTATAAGTTATATTAGTGCTAATTACCCCATCTTCTATAAGGTATAAGTTATCACAGTATTAGAATTAATACCGGGATAACTTACACCTGATTTGCAATCCAAACAGAGTATTAAGGTGGTATTAAATTTTTATATCACTCTTATACCTTTTTATACCCCGTAGCAAATGATCCTTTAATGATTAAGATTCAGCCATAGTTGCTATTTGAATAATTTGTGGAGGTTACGGCCGGTTTAAAGTGCAAAATGTTAAGAGGAAGAGGAAGAGGAAGAGCTAAACTTCAATTCCGATTCATAAGTTGCATACGATTTTCAGCCGCTATACGGTTCGCCTTATAGCCTTAAGGGTCTTGACTCGATGCACGAAAAAGTCTTTTTAAAACGCATCTCGGCGAAAGAGGACCGCTAACGCCCCTTTAGAGTAAGTATTTTATGTATCAATGAAATCAAAAGAAAGAAGGAAAACCAGTGTGTTTTGTATTACCCTCTTTCACCCCGAAAGATGAAATATGGGTTTTCCTCGAGGCGAAAAAGCTAATGCGGGTATTTTGATTTGTAGGTAATAAAACATATATTCACCGAGCAGCTCTGAGAATTGAAAAAACCATCCAAAAACAATAATTGTTTGTGGAGGTTTCTATAGAAAGACTCTTCCTTCTCTCTGACACGGTTGTTGAGACACACTAAGTAATGGGAAAGCGATATCAAGGGGTAGTGACTGTTTATGAAATATGAAAATGTTGAAAAGCAGGGATAATACAGTAATAGGATGGCATTTGCCTTCCTTCTAACATATAATTTACAGAGAGAGTAATCGGCATAATAAAGTAGGCAAATTTACTGTAGAAGTGAGGAAAATATTCTTAAAAGAGCTTAGTTGGTACCTATACTGAAGAGGCCAGACCTTGGGAAGGCATCCCCTATGCTAGAAGGTTTAACAACTCCAAATAATTGGAATTCTGGTATGGAAGAATATTGTCGACCATTACGAGCGATAGCGAAGCCAAGTCGTATAAAGACGAGCAACCCTTATAGCAATAGCAGATGACATAGAAAGAGAATCGAGAAGTATACACGCAAGAGTACTCAGGTACACAGCCAGTTAGGAGTGACAAACGAGCGGGTCAGATAGGATATAGTTCGGGTAAAAAATGAGTAATGAAAAAACAGATCAATTATCCGACCGAGTGACCGACCCATATTTCATTCGGATATGGGTTAACCGGCGGATAATATGGGTTATCCATATTATCCATGACTTATATATGATCACTTTTAACTTGAGGAACTCCCAATTTGAGGCTTTACAAATGTAAAAATTAGACCCATTGGTTACTCATTGGTTATCTATGTTCTAAATGGATAATATGGTTCTTATCCATATTTGACCCGTTTTTAAAAAGTTCATTATCCAACTCCTATTTAATGAATAATATAGGTGGTTAACTATTTTCTTTGAACTATTTTGCCACCCCTAACGCAGTCTAAATTATTTTTTGATAAATGAGAAATTAAAAATGATATGTATATCATTTATGTATCATATTTGTATCAAATGTGTATCACATGTATACATGTGTGTGATACATGCGATACATGTGTCACAGAAGAATTTTTTGAACTCGATTTTAACTACGGATTTTTGATACCAATTCAATCCAAATCACTTCCAGTCTTCCTTAAAATTTATATATACACACACACACACACACACACACACACTCTCTCTCTCTCTCTCTCTTGCTTTTATACATATTGTGTAGGTCTAGGGTCGAGATAACCTTATCCCCGACGAAATTGGAGAAAATTTATATCATTGGAGACCTGACTAGCGCCAGGCGCCCTACATGGCGCTCCAATATTCTAGCTTCTGTTTCTAGCGCCACAGGTAGGGCTGGGTGCCACATGTGGCGCTGAAATATGCCCTTTCTCTTTTTTCATTCGTTTTGGCTCTAATTTCGCACATATCGCCCCGATTGATTCCGGATCATTTCTACACATAAAACTACATCAAATTACCCTAAATCAACACATTTCCCATCCTAAATCCACGAAAAAAGTAAGATATGAGGTGATATACATACCAATGTATATACTTTATGCAAACATCACTTATCCATAAAATTTCCTTTTCGTCTTGCATATAATGTTGCTGATCACTCAAACAAATATGGAAGAAGATGATTCTTAAAGAAAAATAACCTTATTTATTTGGATTTTCAATTTTTATATATGCTTGCTAGTGTTGATAAATATATGACTAATAGCTAGATGTTAGTAAGTTAAAGCGTATTTAGATATTTACTTAAGATACCCAAACCTTATTCTATTTAGTGGATATACTATGCATATATAAGATATGAGTTTAACTTTTATATGCGACAGTTACAAAGAAATTTTTATATTATTGGTAGAAGATAAGTATGGGTAACCGCGTAACCATCCACAAGAATTATCTACTATGAGATATATAAAAAGGTAACTACAATGTAATTTATTTTCAAATGGTTTGAGTTTGGAGACACACTTAGATACATAAGCGTAGTCCCTCCCTAAATTGAAATTCTAAAAATTGGTGACTCCTGAAATATTGGAGATCCTATGAGATCTTCACCCACCCTCCCCACTGAGCTCAAACGCAGTCCAAAGCAGCAACATGAAGACAAGAAGGGCAGAGAATCAAGATGGAATCACACATTTTCTAGTCCTTTTTGGAATCCCAAAACCTTAAACTTAAATTATATTGAACTACAATATTGTATTGCATGCGTAAAGGTAGGCACACGACAAAGGACTCTTCATTTACCAATTACCACATGCAAATTTGTAAGAAAATTCTCAAATACGTAATATTGTAATCTTCGATACAACACAGGATTTGTCAAAATGTGCAAGGCCAAGAACCTGTCATTTCCAATCTTGATTCGACGTATCCTTCCTTAATTTGCCTGGCCGATGTCAGCCAGTTGATGTCAATTTGAAACAAAAGTACTTATATATTTACATAATAGCAATTTTTATACTATCAATATTATTTGATGTTATAACATGTTAGGTACCACTTACTATGTTACTATTTACTGTCGAATTTTACCTAAGTAATACTTTTATTTTTTCTTGTTCGTAGATCGTTATTATTACATGTTCTGTTATTTTCACAAATAGCTAGTATTAGTACCATTCTTGTATTTCTTATTTCTAGATCTTTGTTATTACACACCGTGTCTTTGCTGTTTGTTGTTGTTGTTGTTAAAGTTTTGTTGCTTCCGTTTTCACTGTTCCTTGATTCGATGGTGTATCAAAAACAACATTTCTACTTTCACAAGGTAGAAGTAAGGCATACGTACACATTATCCCTTTCAAATCTCACTTGTGGTATTACACTAAGTCTGTTGTTGTACTATCGAATGATCTATAGCATAGATTGTATTAAAAATTTTACACCGTAATTAGCGTATATATAGAACTTAAACTCTTTGAAACGAATAGAAGTTCTATTACTCCGTTTGCATGAATATTCCCCCCAAATGTAGGTCTTGTGCTTGCAACTGTAAGCTGTTAATAAATTTTCTGCTTTCATTATCATATCTTTACTTTAAGGAAATATTGATTTTGGCTGATTAGAGAATCAAAGAACTGACTCACTATTACTATGATACTCTCATGACTCTCACTATTCCCTAAGGAACTGTCCTACTTATAATTTTGAGTAGTCTACAACATATATGTGTGAAAGAATGAGTGTCCCATGAAAATCTTTAATAAAATGAGTGGAAGTAACTTAGTTTCTCTATAAACCATTTTGGATGCCCTTAGAATCTGTGAGACATTACCCGTTTTAATATCATTTAACATTTCGTAACTCAATTCTAAAGTTTACGCAAGAATTAAAATTTCTTTTTTGCTCTTTCTTTTATATTTTTGGCGGACTTAATGATTTATTGAGAAGTTCATGTTGGGATATGCGGAATAGCTACGGGGATAATAACCATAGTAGAATACAAAGGGAATTAAGAAATGGGCGATATTGATATTTTACTACAATTATATGGACTTAGTAGGAGTTTGGACATAAGAATTGTAGATTCCAAAAAAAAGTGAAAATGTTATAAATAGAACCCTATTTAAGGTGAATGTCTATACTTAGAGAGATTCTAGGGTTTACTACTTGGTGGCGCCACCACCTCCCTATAAATAAAGGGGTTCTCTCCCATTGTAAATAATCCTAAGTATCAATAAGAATACTCCTCTCTCTACTTTTCTCTCTATTGTTCTTGTTCTTGTATTATTGTTCTTGTTCTTATATTATTTCATAACACGTTATCAGCACGAGACTCTACCGTCTCAAGAATCCTCTTGAGAAAATTAAGGTATTTCCCTTTTTCCGAATTTGGTTTTAATTATGTCTGATATTATGAAAAGAAAGTTCGTTGCCCTTGAAATTTCGGGCAAGAACTATATGACATGGGTGTTGGATGCTGAAATCCACTTAGATGCTATGGGTCTTGGAGACGCCATTAAAGACAGAGATAAAACATCCACCCAAGACTGTGCTAAGGCCTTGATTTTCTTGAGCCATCAACTTGATGAAGGTTTGAAAATTGAATATCTCACAGTCAAAGATCCACTCATCTTGTGGAACGGCTTAAAGGAGAGATATGACAACCTTAAGTTGGTCACTCTGCCACAAGCACGATATGATTGGGCTCATCTGAGGCTCCAAGACTTTAAGTCTGTTTCTGAATATAATTCTGCAATGTTCAGAATTACTTCTAAATTGAAACTCTGTGGAGATAATATCTCTGATTATGATATGCTTGAGAAAACGTTTACAACGTTTCATGCCTCCAATATGGTACTGCAACAACAGTACAGAGAGAAAGGTTTCAAAAAGTACTCTGAACTGATTTCTCTTCTTCTTGTGGCTGAGCGAAACAATGACCTGCTCATGAGAAATCACGAAAATCGACCCACTGGGTCTACACCATTGCCTTAAGCAGATAAGGTGTATTCTCATTATGCCAAGCATGAAAAAGGCCATGGATCTAGTCATGGTCGTGGTCGTAATCGGGGTCATAGCCGTGGACGTAGACAAGGAAGAAATTTCCCTGATGTCCGTCACCCCCCAAAGAGAAATAACCACCAAAAGCAGAAACGGGATTATGAGAATCCAAAGGCAAATAGTTCAGAAACTATATGTTATCGTTGCGGTGGAAAAGGGCACTGGTCAAAAGCTTGCCGTGTACCAAGACATTTGGTTGATCTTTATCAAGCATCTCTAAAGAATAAAGGCCCTGAAACAAATTTTGTCTCTGACGACAATTTTGACATCACCCACCTGGATGTGGCAGACTTCTTTGAGCAACCCGAGGGGAAAATAGACCACTTAATCGGTGATGGATCTATGATGAAGGAAGATGGAATTGTTTGATTTTATTTTACTTACTTGTATTAGTTAATGAATAAACTAATAGTCATTAGTATCAGCTCGTATTAGTTAGTTTATGATATAATGTTAGTATTAGTTCTTTAGAATGTTTCAATATGCTTAAATTTCAAAGATATTTTTATTTTTCAGTAGAGTTAATCGACTAACCTAACAGTTAGTCGATTATCTAATATTTCGCATTAAAACTACAAAACAATCGATTATATACTTGTTAACAATCGATTATATTAAGACATAATCGATTATGTATGTTTAACAATCGATTATATTAAGACAGTATGATCTGAAGTTTTTCAAGATAGCAAATTATCGATTATGTATGTTTAACAATCGATTATATTAAGACATAATCGATTATGTATGTTTAACAATCGATTATATTAAGACAGTGTGATCTGAAGTTTTTCAAAATAGCAAATAATCGATTATGTATGTTTAAACAATCGATTATATTAAGACAGTGTGATCTGAAGTTTTTCAAATTAGCAAATAATCGATTATGTATGTTTAACAATCAATTATATTGAGACAAACGGATTGAATTTGTTTATTCTCATGTTCGTGTATTTTCTTTTGTATGTCAAACCATGGGAAAGCAAATATGGATATCTCACAAAGCAAACTTGGATCAAATATTTGTTTAGTTGATTCATGTACTACACATACGATACTCAAAGAAAAGAAATATTTCTCTCAACTAAGTATGTGTAAGGTAGATGTTATTACAATCTCTGGTAGTAGTAAATTGATTGAAGGTTCCGGAAGAGCAACTATAACTCTGCCTAGAGGAATAATGTTTATCATAGAGAATGCAATGTTCTCCTCCAAGTCTAAGAGAAACTTGTTGAGTTTTAAAGATATACGCCGGAATGGCTATCATGTTGAGACAATAGATGAGAATAATCTTGAATATCTCATCATTACAAAGAATGTCTCTGGCCAAAAGAGGGTTATTGAGAAATTCCCGTCTTTATCTTGTGGCATGTATTGGACAAAAATTAGTGCAATTGAGGCACATTCAACAGTAAACCAAAAGGTTACTGATTCCAATACTTTTGTACTTTGGCATGATCGATTGGGACACCCTGGATCAATCATGATGAGACGGATTATAGAAAGCTCATATGGGCATCCGTTAAAGAATTTCAAGATTCTTTTAAATAATGAATTTTCTTGCACTTCTTGTTATCAAGGCAAGTTAATTACAAGACCATCACCAACAAAGGTTGGGACTGAGTCACCTATGTTTTTGGAACGTATACAAGGGGACATTTGTGGACCTATTCACCCACCTAGTGGGTCTTTTAGATATTTTATGATCCTAATAGACGCATCCTGTAGATGGTCTCATGTGTGCCTGTTGTCATCACGCAACCTTGCGTTTGCAAAACTAATGGCACAAATAATTCGACTACGAGCACATTTTCCTGATAATCCAATCAAGTCTATTAGACTGGATAATGCTGCTGAGTTTTCATCCCAAGCATTTAATGATTATTGCTTATTAATTGGGATAAAAGTGGAACATTCTGTATCTCATGTTCACACTCAAAACGGTCTTGCAGAATCTTTAATTAAACGCCTGCAGTTGATTGCATGACCACTACTCATGAAAACGAGGCTGCCCACTTCGGTATGGGGTCACGCCATTTTGCATGCAGCAATGCTAATTCGTCTCAGACCGACGAATTATCACAAATATTCCCCGTTGCAATTGGTTTTGGGTCATGAACCCAATATATACCATTTAAGAATCTTTAGATGCGCAGTATATGTGCCTATAGCACCGCCATACCGCACCAAAATGGGTCCGCAAAGAAGGTTAGGAATATATGTTGGGTTTGAATCGCCCTTCATTATTCGCTACCTCGAAACATTGACAGGGGATTTGTTCACTGCACGATTTGCAGACTGTCAATTTGATGAGACACTTTTCCCAAAATTAGGGGGAGAAGTCGGTGAAACCAAACGGGAAATTTTGTGGAAAAATGCATCATTATCTCATCTTGATCCACGTACCTCTATTTGTGAAAAAGAGGTGCAAAAGATTATCCATTTGCAAAGAATAACAAATCAAATGCCTGACGCATTTACGGACTTGAAAAGGATAACAAAATCCCACATCCCCGCGGAGAATGTTCCAATCCGTATTGATGTCCCTGTTGGACAATCATCTAGTGTCATATCCAATGAGTCGAATGCACGCCTGAAGCGTGGCAGGCCATTAGGTTCCAAAGATCGAAATCCTAGAAAGAGGAAAGCAAACGATCAAAATGACACTACGAAAGAATCTCATGAGGAAATTCATGATTTAATAAACTCTGAGATTCATGAAGAATCCTTTGAGCCTGAGACTCAGGAAAATAAGGAACTATCCATAAATCTAATCGATATTGAGGCAAATTTTAATCGAGTGGATATAGTGGTGGATTATGTCTTTGCTTTTAATGTCGCATCTAGCATTATGTAAGAAAATGAGGATCTTGAACCTCAATCTGTTGGAGAATGTCGAAAAAGACATGATTGGCCAAAATGGCAAGAAGCAATTCAATCAGAATTGAATTCGCTGGCAAAACGTGAAATTTTTGGCCCTATAGTTGAAACACCTAATGGTGTTAAGCCTGTTGGCTATAAATGGGTCTTTGTACGCAAGAGAAATAAGAAAAACGAGGTACAAAGATATAAGGCACGCCTTGTTGCACAAGGATTTTCTTAAAGGCCTGGTGTCGATTATGAAGAGACATATTCGCCTGTAATGGATGCCATAACTTTTCGTTATCTCATTAGTTTTGCTGTCCTTGAAAAGCTTGACATGCATTTAATGGATGTGGTTACTGCCTATCTTTATGGCTCACTTGATAATGAGAAATACATGAAAATTCCCGATGGACTCAAAATGCCGAACGCTCATAATTCAAAGTCCCGGAAAATGTTTTCAATCAAATTGCAAGATCCTTGTATGGTCTAAAGCAATTAGGACGAATGTGGTATAATCGTCTTAGTGAGTATTTGTTAAAAGAAGGCTATATAAATGATGACATTGCCCGTGTGTTTTTATAAAGAAAACAACATCGGAATTTGTTGTACTTGCCGTATATGTCGATGACATAAACCTTATTGGAACCCCCATAGAACTCCAAAAGGCAATTGATTATCTAAAGAATGAATTCGAGATGAAAGATCTCGGAAAGACAAAATTATGTCTTGGTTTGCAAATTGAATATTTGGCAAACGAAATTTTTGTTCATCAATCTACCTATATAGAAAAGGTACTGAAACGGTTTTACATGGATGGAGCACATCCTTTAAGTACTCCGATGGTTGTTCGATCACTTGATGTGAATAAAGATCCATTCCGACCGCAAGAAAGGAATGAAGAGCTACTTGGTCCTGAAGTACCATATCTTAGTGCAACTGGCGCACTAATGTATCTTGCAAATACTACAAGGCCTGACATAACCTTTTCAGTTAATGTCTTAGTAAGGTATAGCTCGTCTCCTACAAGGAGATATTGGAATGGGATCAAACATATATTGCGGTACCTAAAAGGGACTACCGATATGGGCTTTTTATGGCAATAATTGCAGTCCTGATCTTGTTGGTTATGCTGATGCTGGATATTTATCCGACCCACACAAGGCTCGATCTCAAACATGTTATGTGTTTACCTGTGGAGGCACCGCCATATCTAGGCGATCGACTAAGCAATCAATTGTGGCTACTTCATCTAATCATGCCGAGATAATCGCTATTCATGAAGCAAGTCGGGAGTGTGTGTGGTTGAGCTCTATCATACACCATATTCAAGACAAATGTGGTTTGAAGTGTAACAAACTACCCACGACTTTGTATGAAGACAATGCAGCATGTATAGCTCAATTGAAGGGAGGTTTCATAAAAGGAGATAGAACAAAGCATATTTCACCAAAGTTATTTTTCACACATGATCTTCAAAAGAATGGTGATATCAATGTGCAACAGATTCGTTCAAGCGATAATATGGCTGATTTGTTTACAAAATCTCTACCAACGTCAACCTTCAAGAAGATAGTTCAAAAAAACTCAAGGATATGAATTGATGCTCTTTTCAGGGGGAGTTAATGCGCGTTGCACTCTTTTTCCCTTACAAGGTTTTGTCCCACTAGGTTTTCCTTGCAAGGTTTTTAACGAGGCAACCAATAGGCGCATATTCAAACATGTGTACTCTTTTTCCTTTTCTTTAATTTTTTCCCATTGGGTTTTGGTTTAGTTAAGGTTTTAACGAGGCACATTATTGAATAGACATTCAAGGGGGAGTGTTATAAATAGAACCCTATTTAAGGTGAATGTCTATATTTAGAGAGATTCTAGGGTTTACTACTTGGTGGCTAAGCCACCACCTCCCTATAAATAAAGGGGTTCTCTTCCATTGTAAATAATACTAAGTATCAATAAGAATACTCCTCTCTCTACTTTTCTCTCTATTGTTCTTGTTCTTGTATTATTGTTCTTGTTCTTATATTATTTCATAACAGAAAAAATTTTTCAAGTGAAAATATCATTTGGAAATTAGAATTATGTTTGGACAT
The DNA here is from genome assembly GCA_034376525.1 of Nicotiana benthamiana. NCBI lineage: Eukaryota > Viridiplantae > Streptophyta > Magnoliopsida > Solanales > Solanaceae > Nicotiana > Nicotiana benthamiana. Next base: position 31,769,914 of record CM067336.1, on the reverse strand, counting down.
GAATATAATTTTGGATTGTCTATAAATTTTTGTGAGTGATATGAGTGAATTTTGAAAAATAACTTTTTGAAGTTTTTCAAAATGTTAAAAAATACCAAAATTTATTTTCAAGTGAACACTGAAAAAAAATAAAAAATTTGGAAAAAGTAAACTTTTTTAATGTCCAAACAGGCTCTTAAATAATCACCTTACGAGAAAATGAGAATATTGATAATACAAAAGAATGGTAAAACCCAAAGCCTATAAAATTAGCAGCAAAAATTATTAGTGAATTTACCATAGAAATTAATCAAGAGCAAGCGACAAAGAAAACAAAAAAGAGAAAAAAATGGAAGACTGGATGTTCTCTAAATCCTAAACTTTCATAGATAGACAAGGGATAAAAGAGTTATTTTTGCTTGCTATCTAAAAAGAAAATTAATCTTAAGACTATAGAACCATACTCCCTCTTTGAGAAAGTCAAAAAGGGATAAATCTTATAGGAGTATTACCTATTAATTAATAATTCAAAGACTAATCTCGAATACCAATATCAACTGACCCCTTCTAATAATGTAAATGTTGTTTGACGCAAATTATGACCTAATGCATTATTGCCACCAGTAAGATTATACTAAATTAAATTGTTTATAATTTTTGAATATTAAAAATATATATTATACTAATGTAATTATTTAAAAGTTTTTTTATATTGGATATACCAGATTCCAGAATGATGCTTTACATTATCTATAACTATTTATAAGTTCCTTAACCATGAATATAAAGATACAGGAAGATTTAATGGACAGGTGGCAAAGCTAAAGATCTTTGATGAACAAATGAATCATCGATGTGAAATCACGTCGTACGATAATTAATTATTGCAGTAAGAATTATTCTGAGTCACAAATTTTAAAGTAGTACTACTCCTTTTCTTTAAATCAAAAGTGAAATCGAAACATTATACTAGCAGGAGTATTATTTTTCCTGATTTTGGTGCCATTTTTTACTAACGTGTTATTTGTACTTTATGTCGCTTTACAATTTTAAATTTTAAAATTAGTTTTTTTAGATATTTTATGTATAAAATTGAATTTTTCATATATATAAAAGTAAAATATTTACTCTATGACTGGGGAAAATTACGAATGAAGACTGCGCAGAGTATTTCAATTACTTCAAAGCTAACAGTTATATTGACTCGGCTAAACAAATTAAACTAAAACTTGACTTATATGACATCTATGTTTTCCCTTACTTAATCCTAAATAAATTAAACTGAAAATTATTAAAAATTATGAGGTGAATTAAGCTAGCTTGATGAAGTCAGCCGTCTCTTTTATTTCTACTTTCTTCTTTCCAAAGATTAATGTTAGCTAGTATCTCGTTAAAAATTCGTAATTTTTGAAGGAGTCTAAGCATAAATCTTACAATTATTAACCTTTTAATCTAACGACCTTTTTGGATATAATAAAATCCAACTTTGAAATTTACATGTAGACTTATGATAATAAGATTATCTCTTTGATATCTTTTGAAAATATTGTGTCCAACTTAACATCTTACGACAATTAGTGCAGCAGTCAAAATCTTTAAAATTTATTTTTTAAGCAATGTATAAGCCGTGGAAACATCATTTTGCATAATACAAGGTAAGACTGTGTATAATAAATTTTTAAAGTTCTTTCCTAGATTCCGCACATAGCAAAATCTTAGTGTACCAGGCTGCCTTGTTTTACGTAGATTTTAAATTTTGTTCGTCTTCGTATAAAATTTTACTATATTATATTAAGTTGACCTTTAATAATAAATAGCTTTTTAACAAACTAACTAACCAGTAAAATTCCTTTCTACACTACTTTTACTTATTTCTTTTGTAAGCTTTTGCTATTACAGATCTCGGATCTAATTTTAGATCGCTGAACTTTTGCTTTCTGCTACTTTTCTACGTTTTTTTTTCTTACTTCTCATTTCCTAGGTTTTTTGAATTTTTGCTTTTCGCCGGCAATTTTCTGGCGACCCTTGCTCTTTCCTTCCTATTATCTCTTCTGTTTTTTGTGGGTGTGTGTGGGTGTATTTTATTTTCTTGGACAGGTATCTTACTTTTCCGGCAAGGATTTCTGGCAAGCTACAGTACTTCCGGCGACTACACGTTCAGACTTTCGGCAGGACGCAACAGAGCTAAACAACACCGGTCCGGGCGTACAGGAGTCGGTAGCAGTTGACCTTGGGCACATCAAAGCCTACTTTCAGGTTTTTCAATCGGGAGTTGGTACCTCCCGCTCTCTTGTTTACTTTGTACACCTTTATACGTATTTTAGCTAGCATCCCGTGTGAGGTTTACTTTGTTGTTATCTAGTTTGCATCTTTTTGCGTATTCCGCTATAGTGCGTGTGTGCGTCACCACTCTCCATAATCATTTGGAGGGATAGTGGCCGCGGCGGGGGATGAGAATGTAAGGTCATGTCCTCAGGGGGCGGTGGCGGTGGCGGGGGTGAATAGGGGGGGGGGAGTTGTCCTGCGGGTAGGGCGGGAGGTAAGGGTGGGAAGATGGTAGCGGACGCGCATACATTAAGGATTGGGTCGTGGAACATAGGCACTGTGACGGGTAAGTCTATTGAGTTGGCGAAGGTTCTTCAGAAGAGGAGGGTTAACATAGCATGTATCCAGGAGACTAGGTGGAAAGGGTCGAAGGCGAGGAATATAGACGGGTTTAAGCTGTGGTATTCGGGGGTCGTGAGAGGTAAGAACGGAGTGGGCATCTTGGTAGATAGGGATCTAAGGGAGTCAATGGTCGAGGTTAGGCGAGTGAATGATAGGTTAATGGCTATTAAGTTGGTTATTGAGGGCTGCGTCCTCAACGTCATCAGCGCTTACGCGCTGCAAGCAGGCTTAGACGAGGAGGCTAAGAGGCGCTTTTGGGAGGGCTTGGATGATCTGGTGAGTAGTATCCCCCAAACTGAGAAGCTAGTAATTAGAGGAGACTTTAATGGTCATATTGGGGTTGATGCTGGTGGTTATGGTAAGGTGCACGGTGGCTTCGGCTTTGGGGTTAGGAACAGAGGAGGCACGTCACTGCTTGACTTCGCCGGGGCTTCCGAGCTTTTAATTGCGAACTCGGCATTTCAGTAGAGGGAGGAGCATTTGGTCACCTTTAAGAGTTCGGCGGCGAGGACTCAGATTGATTACCTCCTCCTCAGATGGAGCGATAGGGGTATGTGCAAGGACTGCAAGGTTATTCCGGGAGAGTCCCTTTCGACTCTTCATAGACTTCTAGTGATGTATGTCGGTCTTTGGGTGAAAAGGAAGAGGAGGGGTGCTCGTGGTCAACCGCGGATTAGATGGGGTACTTTGACTAAGGAGAAAGAACAGGAGTTGGAGAGGAGGTTAGCTGAGGGCGGAGCTTGGAGAAGTTCTGGGGCAGCGGACGCTATTTGGTCGGAGACGGAAAACTTGGTTAGGGAGGTAGCACGGGACGTGCTCGGGGTAGCCAAGGGCTATTCCGGCAGACATCAGGGTGACTGGTGGTGGAACGATGTAGTCGAAGGAAAAGTGGAGGCGAAGAAGGTGGCGTTTGCTAAGTTGGCAGGGAGCACAAGCGAAGAAGAACAGAGAGCGAACAGGGAGATTTACAAGGTGTCGAGGAAAGAAGCAAAGCTGGCGGTTACAGAAGCTAAAAACGCGGCGTTTGGTCGCATGAACGAGGAACTAGGGGAGATAGGCGGGGACAGAAAGTTATTCAGGTTAGCTAAAGCTAGGGAAAGGAAGGCACATGATCTTGACCAAGTTAGGTGCATCAAGGGCGAGGATGGTAGAGTTCTGATGGGGGAGTCTCAAGTCAAGCAGAGGTGGCAGGCGTACTTTCGAGACCTACTTAACGAGGAGGGGGATCGTAAAATAGAGCTAGGAGAGTTGGGGCATTCAAAGCAACATAGAGACCTTGGATACTGCAGGCGCATTAGGATGAAGGAAGTCATGAGGGCTTTGCGTAGGATGAGTAGGGGTCGAGCGACCGGGCCTGACGAGATCCCGGTGGAGTTCTGGAAGTGCATGGGTAGGTCAGGAGTGGAGTGGCTCGCCAAGTTGTTCAATGCGATCTTCATGACCAAAAGGATGCCGGATGAGTGGAGGTGGAGTACAGTGGTGCCCTTGTACAAGAACAAAGGGGACATCCAGTGTTGCAACAACTATAGGGGTATCAAATTAATAAGTCACACCATGAAGGTGTATGAGCGGGTGATCGAGGCGAGGGTGAGGGATATGACATCTATATCTGTGAACCAGTTCGGTTTCATGCCGGGTCGCTCCACTAAGAAGCTATCCACCTTATCAGGCGGCGGGTGGAGCAGTTCAGGGATAAGAAGAAGGATCTGCACATGGTGCTTATCGACTTGGAGAAGGCGTATGACAAGGTCCCAAGGGAAGTGCTATAGGTGCTTGGAGGCGAAGATCGTGCCGGAAGCCTACATTAGAGTAATCAAGGACATGTACGATGGAGATAAGACTAGGGTTAGGACGATGGGTGGCGACTCAGAACATTTTCTAGTGGTTATGGGGCTCCATCAAGGATCGGCGCTTAGCCTCTCTTGTTTGCCTTGGTGATGAATGCTCTAACCCGTCATATTCAAGGGGATGTGCCTTGGTGTATGCTATTTTCTGATGACATAGTCTTGATAGACGAGACGAGGGTCGGTATTAATGAGAGGTTAGAGGTCTGGAGACAGACTCTCGAGTCTAAGGGTTTCAAAATAAGCAGATCTAAGACAAAATACCTGGAGTGCAAGTTTAGTGCCGAGCCGAGTGAAGTAGGCAGGGACGTGATGATTGGATCTCAGGTCATCGCCAAGAGGGACAGTGTCAAATATCTTGGGTCGGTGATTCAGGGGGACGGAGAGATTGACAGGGACGTCACTCATCGTATAGGAGCGGGATGGTCAAAGTGGAGGCTTGCATAAGGAGTCCTGTGTGACAAGAATGTTCCACAGAAACTCAAGGGGAAATTTTATAGAGTTATGGTTAGACCTGCAATGTTGTATGGGGCGGAGTGCTGGCCAGTGAAGAACTCTCATGTTCAGAGAATGAAGGTTGCGGATATGAGAATGCTTAGGTGGATGTGCGGGCTCACCAGGTTAGATAAGATTAAGAATGAGGCTATTCGAGAGAAGGTGGGGGCGGCCCCGGTGGATGAGAAGATGCGAGAAGCGAGGCTGAGGTGGTTCTGGTATGTGCGGAGGAGAAGTCCTGATGCCCCGGTGAGGAGTTGTGAGCGGCTGGCGATTGTCGGAGTTCGGCGAGACAGGGGGAGGCCTAAGAGGTATTGGGGAGAGGTGATTAGGCATGACATGGATACCATGCGGGTTTCCGAGGACATGACCCTTGATAGGGAAGTGTGGAGATCTAGTATTAGGGTTGTAAGATAGGGGCTCCTAGAGTTTTTCGTACTCCTCACCCGGGGTTGGGTGATGCTTGGCAGGGCTATCCATAGATGAATAGTGTTTTGGCTTGTGTCCCCCTTATGGTAGTTATTTGTGGTAGTTTGGTAGCTACTGTATGATATTATTGCATGCTATTTTATTTATAGATTTATTTATTTTATTTATGGTTCTTATGTTTAAATAATTCTTTACACTATTCCTATTGGAGTTACGAATGCCCCTTTGTTGTTGTTGTCTTTGTTTTTCCCTCTCCTTCACTGAGCCGAGGGTCGATTGGAAACAACCTCTCTGCCCTTCGGGTAGGGGTAAGACTCGTCTACCTATTACCCTCCCCAGACCCCACTTTGTGGGACTATACTGGGTAGTTGTTGTTGTAACTAACCAGTAAAATAAAGTACTATTAAGTTGTATACGAATCCCACAATGATCTCAAGGCAGCCCCTGTGAATTTCAGTGCAACTCAATGTCAACATAAAATATATGTCAAATGGAATTTTAATTTCAGTGCAACTCAATGTCAACATAAAATATATGTCAAATGGAATTTTTACATATTATAGGATGCATCAGCATATGAAGTCACAAATTGATGTTTGAGTCAAATATTAGGAAATATGAAGGAAGTTTCCTCTTTGATTAATTAGTTGGTAATGGCTTGCTTCTCAAGACTATTGATAACTTAATTAGTAATTTGCTGATGAAGTTATTTAAATACAGAACTCAATCAACGACAACGACCTAATTTTAATTGACAACAAGAGTAAAACTACAATAATATTCAAATCCACAGCACATTCCCTTTTTGGCTTTTGACTTGTGACTTGAAAGACTTCCATTCCATGCACGTTAAGTTAATTATACTATGGCATGAAATCATTACAGTAAATTAGAAGAGTGACTTTGAATTTTTGAATTAATCACTTTAATTTCCTTTTCTTCTTCCTGTGATAACATAAAAATTTAACATCTTGTCACAATTATCAAAACAATAAACTGAAAATTATATCGGGAAGTTTCTAGGAAATTTAGAGAAACTAAGTTTACAGGAAATATTTGGGCAATTCAGTTTGTATTTTTTTTTTAATTGGAAAAATAGATAAAATATGTCTATGTAATATACTTTCTTTTTCCTATGCAATATACTTTGTACAATAAGTTTGAAAAGCTTTTTCTAGAAGAGTACACACGACTTAAAGGAAAAAGGCGAATTATCTTTTTTTTTTTTGAGTAGTAATAGGATTATATATATTAGTTACTAAACATCATTCAACATATTACATAGCATAGTGTTTGTTCGACAAAAAAGGGCGATGCAACAGACAATTTTGTTTTTCTCGGCAAATATTATTTATTTTCTTGTTTTTGATGCTTCCTTTGCTAGAGCATTCACAATTGCTTTTGCTTCTCTGAAGTTATGCCGAAGTAGAAAGGCCTTCTTCTGATGCATTAATTGCAAGAGTAAATTAAATTAGTTATTATGACAAGTTCGTTGTTAATAGCGTTTATCACTTCTATTGAGTCTGTTTCTATTTCCAATGGAAATAATTTGAACATGTGCGTCAGATGTAGCCTTCTTGGAGTACTTGCAATTCAATATGTAGAGGGAATAGGCCATGACAAAATTTCTGGAATCCTAGTATCCATTTACTTGTATTGTCCCTGAATACACCACCTATGCCGTTTTTCAAGTGTTAAAAGGCTCTGTTTATATTAAGTTTTATCCAAAGTAAGAGTCTATTACTCAAATGGTCATTCAATTATCCCACATTATCTCCTAAAGTCACTTTTTTTTCGTTTATAACAACAAAGTCACTGAACTATGCTGATTGCACTCAGAAGGTCACTCAACTAGATTTTCCAAATTTTGGATTGCCAAATACCTATTTTACCCTCTAAATTATAAACATTATCTTCTTCTTATTTTTAAAAACTTTTTAATATTATGATTTAAAATTTAGAGGATAAAATAGATATTTAGCAATCTAAAATGTAAAAAATTTATCAATTATCTAAAAATCGGGTAGGTTGAATAGTTTTCTCTGTCCTTCACTAAAACTTTCACGTTTAAATTGCGTGTCTCTTCAATACTTACGTAACACGAACTCACCGAATTGAAAGCAAAAGGGAAAACGAAAATTTATAGTATGAAAATGAGGATATTGTCAAGAATAGAATTCTAATTAGAGTGAATGTCTATCTTGTAGAGAGTTTTATTTTGAGGCTAAGTCATTTTCCTCACTATAAATAGAGGGGTCTTACCCCATTGTAAATCACCCCAAAATTCAATAAGAATTTTTTCTCTTTCTCTCTCTCTCTCTTTCTCTGCAATATTGCTCTTCTTCTTTTACTGTTTTATAACACGTTATCAGCACAAGACTCTAACTAATTTAGTGGAGGGTGGTTGTTTTAATTTATAGATATACTATTAAATAGTTGTCTAATGTACGAAAACTCTCTGTTGTCTCTTCCCCTTGCCTCCCTATTTTCTGCTTTATTTTTCGAATTTAGTCCATCAGTTCTCCTTCTGCCAATATCAATATCAGTGGTGAGGTTTCTCTATTACTGCCTTTTTACAAGTCGACTCTTCTGTGAGTTTTGCAATTTTTTGACAAGAGAATTTGAGGTTTCGGCTGTGGTTGATCGCTGCTTTTGCTTTGTTTCATCAAGAGTTACGGTTTGGAATGCCAATCTTAAATTTAGGAGGACGTTCATGAAGAATATTACGCTTATATCCATAAGAGGGGTTTACACAAATCTTCGAAACTATGGCTTTGGATACATGCACGATGCTCAATTTTTACATAATATTGAGCATAATGATTATTAATCGTTCTATGAACTTCCTTCAAGATTAATTCTAGATTTAAGGTAAGTATTTTAATTTACTTTTTCAATTTTTTGAAATTTAATAATTTGATTTTATGTACAAGCAAAGACAACAAAGTTTGGTTATAATTCTACTGGAGTTTGTTAGAGATTACACTCACATGAAGTGGTAAAATTTTTATGCCTTACCATGATCAAATTCATGTATGATTGTGGGCAAAGAATTAAAAATCCGTCCCATTGAATTTTCTCCATTCACATCCCCTTAAGAGAATGTGATAACAGTATATGATAAGTCTGAAAGAAGACAAAATTATAACCGTGAAGATATCAATGGATGTGGACGTGGCAATAGACGAAATTATAATCGCCATCATTGTGATAATGAGAATAAGGATTCTCAAAATAATCCTTCACTATGTGAAAGTAATATCTGTTATTGATTTGACACGAGATTTTATAAAGCACATATAGATGATTATGATCCATTCATGATATGAATGTGACAACATCTGACTTATGAATACATATTCATTCTTGGAAGAATATGAACGTGCTAGTGGTATATACCACACTCACCTCTAGAAGGAGGTTTGAAAGATAAGAAAATAATGTCATTATTATAGTATGAATGGTCATTGGTCACGTATCTATTGTACGCCAAAATATTTTAGTAATGTGGTTATTAAAGAATAACATTAATGCAAGAAACATATCTTGCATTTAATTTGACCAAGACCACAATGGTATAACATTATATCTTGCCTATACAAAGACATTTGTTTATCAAGCATCTCTAAAGAATAAAGGTCTTGAAGCCAATTTTGTCTCTGACAATGATTTTGACATCACCATTGGATGTAGCAGACTTCTTTGAACACCCTGATGGGAAAATACACCACTTGATCAGTGATAGATCCGTGGTTAAAGATGATTGAGTAGTTTAATTTTTATTTTTGCCTATTCATAATAGTCGTTAGTTTTATTTATTTTATAAAATAGTGTTAGATTGTTTTGATTTAATATAATTTTATGGAATAGTGTCAATTTGCTTTAAAATAATGTTTCGTCTTGCTTAGTCTTCTCAAAACAGAGTATCCATATTGATCAGTTTGCTTAATATCCGTTTAAAAACAAAATGTGTTAAATCACGTTACATGTGAAACTTACGTTATCCATACTTCATTACATAATCTGTTATGATTCCTTTGTTACTTTATCATTACGTGTTCGTACTTCCTAGAACATACAGTTATGGTTTGCGAATGTTTATATTTTATACATTTATATAACAACAAAATGATACTTCCAGTCACTAGTTCTGTACCGACAATCAAAGAAAAAAAGTATTTTTTTTCATACTAATATTATCGTATATTTTTTTTATATGTCAAATTATAGGAAACAAATATGGATACCTTACAAAATAAATGTGGATCAAAGTTCAACTGTAAAAATATTTGTTTAATTTATTCATGTACCACACATACAATATTCAAAGAGAAGTATGTGTAAGGCAGATGTTACTTTAATTTCTGGTAGTAGTAAATTAATTGAAGGCTCTGGAAGAGCTACTATAACTCTGCCTAAAGGAACAATACTTATCATAGAGAAAGCAATATTCTCCTCTAAGTCCAAGAAGAACTTGTTGAGTTTTAAAGATATCCGTCGAAATGGATTTCATATTGAGACAATAGATGAGAATAATCTTGAATATATCATTATTACTAAGAATGTCTCTGGCCAAAAGAGGGTTATTGAGAAGTTCCCATCTTTATCTTGTGGCCTATATTGGACAAGAATTAGTGCAATTGAGGCACATTCTACCGTAAATCAAAAGGTTACTGATTCCAATACTTTCGTACTTTGGCATGATCGATTAGGACATCATGGATCATTATGATGAGACGAATTATAGAAAACTCAAATGGGCATCCATTAAAGAATTTAAGATTCTTTTAAATAATGAATTTTCTTGAACTTCTTGTTATCAAGGCAAGTTAATTATTAGACCATCACCAACAAATGTTGAAAGTGAGTCACCTGAGTTTTTGAAACGTATACAAGGGGATATGTGTGGACCTAGTCACCCACCTAGTGGGTCGTTTAGATACTTTATAGTCTTAATAGACACATCTCCTAAATGGTTCCATGTTTGCAAAATTAATGGCACAGATAATTCGATTACGGGCTCAGTTCCCCGATAATTCAATTAAGTCTATTAGACTTGATAATGCTACTGAGTTTTCATCCCAAGCATTTAGTGATTATTGCTTATCAATTGGGATAAAATGGAACATACTGTAGCTCATATTCACACTCAAAATGATGTTGTAGAATCTCTAATTTAAACGTCTGCAATTGATAGCAAGACCGTTACTCATGAAAACGAGGTTGCCCACTTCTGTTTGGGGTCACACCATTTTACATGCAGCAATGCTAGTTCGTCTCAGACGGAAAAATTATCATAAATATTCCCCGTTGCAATTAGTTTTGGGTCATGAACCTAATATATCCCATCTAAGAATTTTTGGATGCGTAGTATATGTGCCTGTAGCACCGTCATATCGCACCAAAATTGGTCCTCAAAGAAGGTTAGGAATATATGTTGGGTTTGAATCGCCCTCCATTATTCTCTACCTCGAAACATTGACATGAGATTTGTTTACTGCACGATTTGCAGACTGTCGATTCGATGAGACACTTTCCCAAAATTAGGGGGAGAAGTTGGTGAAACCAAACAGAAAATTTTGTGAATAAATTTATCACTATCTCATCTTGATCCACGTGCCTCTATTTGTGAAAAAGATGTGCAAAAGATTATCCATTTGCAGATAAATAGCAAATCAAATGCAGACACATTTATGAATTCTCTTATATTGCTTGTTCTCATTAATTACGAGACCAACTAAAGTTGGGATTGAATCCCATTAAATCTGAAAATATCAAAGGTGAATATGGGCCCAATCACCTATCGTGTATACCACATAAGATGCATTTATGAGATGGTGACATGTGCGATTATTATTAACCCGCAACTTGGTATTTGCGAGGTAATTTGTTCAATAATTTTACTTAGAGCATAATTTTCAAATTTTCTGTCCAAGATAGTTTATCTTGATAAATTCGTTTATGTCACAGCTAGTTTAGCAATATAATTTTTTAAGTGCCTCCACTTATTAGCTAAACCATTGCTTATGAGAGCAAAGTTATCTATATCAGTTTGATATAGGTTATATACGAAAGTATATTATATTCTCCCCTGACAAGTGGTTCAGGGTCAGGAACCAAATAATTCCATCTCAATATTATTGATGTGCGGTGTATATTTTGATTAACGACATAAAACACAAAAATAAGTTCTCAAAGTTTAGGAAATAAGTTAGTTTTTCTAACATGAGGGGAAGACATGATAAACAATTGAGAAAAAGTTAAGTGGAATAAATTATCATTTGTATATCTAGATCCTCGAATAAGATACTATGAACTTGAAGTTCATAAAAGAATAATTCATTTGCAACATATTGCAAAGCATGCCAGACGCATTTGCTAACCCAAAGAATGTAACTATATCCTCATTGCAAATGCTCATATTAAGTCTTAGAATGACAAAGTCTATGGTACGCTTAAAGCGTATATACAAATCGATTTCAAATAAACTTCTTGATAAAGAAGATGAGCAAATGATCATAATAAAAGATCACATGACATAACACTTCATAAATCTCATGAGAGATTCATGTACCTGAATATATGAATGAAGAGATCTCTATGTTATGTCTTTATAAAAATTAATTGGAACCAACATAACATGTTTGTCAATGACATCTATCATAGCGCTAAGTATAGATGAGGATCTTAAGTCTATAGAATATAGACAAAACAGTATTGGCCAAATGGAAGAGATAAAATTCAAGTAGAATTGATTCCATATGAAAGGCATGTAGTTTTGGACATGTAGTTTTGATATGCATCTAAAGTCTATAATATGGCTTATATGACTTAACTTATATGACAAACCATGAAGGATTTAAGTTGCTTGAAACATCTACAATTCTTGATCTTGAGGTACCACTTCCTCGGTGCAATTTATGCACAAATGTATCTTGCTATAACTATAAGCATGATAATGTGATAGCGAGGATACCTTTATGGAGATAATGAAGAGTCTTTCCACGATATTTGTGAAGACATTATATATCTATCACGAGTTATGATTTCAAGGTGCAAATATTCATTATAGTTAATATGGCTGATTTATTTATCAAATCTCTACCAACGATCTTTTGAAGATGGTGCACAAGATTGGAATGCGAAGGCTCAAGGATGTGAATTGATGCTCTCATCAGGGGGAGTTAATGCACGTTGCACTCTTTTTCCCTTACAAGGTTTTGTCCCACTGAGTTTTCCTTGCAAGGTTTTTAACGAGGCAACCAAAAGGCGTATTATTAAATATGTGTACTCTTTTTCCTTTTCTAGAATTTTTTTTCCCATGAAGTTTTATTTTAGTTAAGGTTTTAACGAGGCACATTACTTATTGAGTAGACATTCAAGGGGGAGTGTTAAGAATAGAATTCTAATTAGAGTGAATGTCTATCTTATAGAGAGTTTTACTTTGAGGCTAAGTCATTTTTCTTCCTATAAATAGAGGGGTCTTACCCCATTGTAAATCACCCCAAAATTCAATAAGAATTTTCTCTCGCTTTCTATGCAATATTGCTCTTCTTCTTTTACTGTTTTATAATATTTATTTAAAGCATTGTCGACTAATACTTTCTTAAAATTTTGCTAGAAATTTGGAAAAGGATTCTAGTTATTTACTCCGTTAGTATAAAACTTATTAAATTATTAATTTAATTTAATATGTCAAAAAATAATATTTTTAATATCTCAAAAAGAGATATCTATGTTCATTCCTGGATATAATATTAATTACTATTTATTATACAAATTACTTTTATTATTTGTAACAGATTTTACAAATAGAATTATAAAATAATAAAACTGATTTTGAATACCTATATATTTGTATATATGATATTTGAAGACATTTTGTAGCCTTGTATGATTTTACATTTTGTTAATTAAAGCCTTAATGATTTTACATTTTGGACGTTACTTAGTCAAATGCAAACGGACCAAATATCTTAATTGTATTGATGGTTGAAACCGTTTTAATTTTCTAAATGAAAACGTTTGTTTATAACAGTCATTCCATTTTGAAAATAGCCATTATGGCTTGGACGTTATCTGAAAGATAGTTTATTTATATATATATTTTCATCTTCTAAGGTAGTGAAAAAAAGAAAAAAGTTAAAACTTTTCTTTCTTTTTCTTTTGTGCTAGGACTTCTTCTTATAAATCTTTGTTGTTTCTGTTCCTAGTTATATTAGAAGAGCTTGTTGAATCCTGGGGAATACGCCTAATATTATTCATCTCGATGTGGGCGAAATAACCTTAAGGACAATGTTTTTGACATGCCTCAAGCTAAACCTTTTATTCTCCATAACATCCAATTTTTACTACAATCTTAAAGATATTTTACGTTGTTGTTATGAAGAATAACGCTGCTAATGTTGTTGTTAATGCTACTACTCCTATTGTACCAACTGTATATGTTGCTGTTTTTAGTGAAGATAATTTTAACCGCAAGCAAGCTGTTGTTGACAAAGGAAAAAAAATTGCTACTAGAAGCAACCTTGGCGAGGAGAACAACCGTAAGAGAAAATTAAGTAACATGTATGATAAAACAAATGGTTATAAACCCAAAACCAACAATCAAAGCTTTAAGGAAAAAAGCAACTACTTTATGTGTGGCACACCTAGCCATTATGTTGCTCAATGGCAAAAAAAAGTTGGGAATAACAATGTCACTACGGCTAAAGTAAATTTGACTGAAGCCCATGTGGATGATATAATTGTTTGGTTGTTTCACAAGTGAACCTTGTGGCCAATGTGAAAGATTGAGTGTTAGATTTTGGAGCCACTAGACACATATGTGCTAGCAAAAAAGACTTTGTATCTTATACTCAAGTTGAGGAGGGAGAAGAAGTTATCTATCTTGGTAACTCAAGAACTACTCAAGTTCTTGAAAAAGGCAAAGTTCTTCTCAAACTCACATCTAGCAAAACTTTAGCATTGAATGTCGTGTTGTGTGTTCCTAGCATCCGAGCCAATTTGATCTCTGTGAGATTATCAGGAAAAGTGGGGGTGAATGTTTCTATTGAATCTGATAAGGTTGTGTTGACCAAGAATAACAATTTTGTTTGGAGATTATTATAACCACGACTTGTATTTACTCAATGTTATCAATGAAAATGCTAGTACTTCTGCTTATTTGATTGATTCTGTTAATTTATGGCATGCTAGATTAGGACATATTAGTTTATCTTATATTAAGAAAATGCATTTTGAAGTCTAAGAAATTAAGAAACTATGTGCTTCAGTATTTAGAGAATCTGAATTATTAAGTTTAATTCATACTAATTTAGGAGACTTGAAACAAACTATGACTAGAGGAGGGAAAAAATATTATGTGACTTTTATAGACGATTTTTCTAGATATACAAAAGTTTATTTCTTGAGAAATAAAGATGAAGCTTTGATAAGTTTTTAATTTATAAAGCTGAAGTAGAAAATCAATTGAATAAGAAAATCAAAAGAATTTGATCCGATAGAGGTGGTGAATTTATTTTTTTGAATGATTATTGTGAGAAAGAAGGCATAATTCACGAGATAACTCCGCCACATTCTCCACAATCAAATGGTATTGCGAAAGAAAAAATAGGACCTTAAAAAATGATGAATAGCATGTTTGTTAGTTATGGTGCTCCGGATATCATTTGGGTGAAGCCATTTTATCAGCTTGTCATTTATACAATAGAATTTCTTATAAGAAAAAGGTAAAACTCTTTATGAGTTGTGGAAAAGATATCCACCTAATTTGAAAAATTTGAAAGTGTGTGGGTGTCTTGCTAAAGTTATGTTGCCTGATCCCAAGAAAAGAAAAATAGGATCTAAAACATCTGATTGTATGCTCATTGGGTATGCTGAAAACAATACAACATACATATTTTTAGTAGTCAAAAGTGATGTACTTGAAAATAATACTATTATTGAAACAAAAAATGCTGAACTTTTTGAAAATATTTTTCCTTTAAAATTTGAAAAACTTCTGATGCTCCTATTATTCCAAGATTGTTCAATATAATTTTGAAAGTGAGGATTTAAGAAGAAGCAAAAGACCAAGGAAAGGAAAATCTTCTAGTAATGATTTTTATACTTATCTTGTAGATAATGATCCTTTAACATATTCTGAAGCTATTTCTTCGTATGAAGCCTCATTTTGGAAAGAAGCTATTGATGTAGAATTAAATTTATACAAAATAAAACTTGGATTTTAGTTGATTTACCTACGGGAGCTAAACCCATTGGTTGTAAATGAATTTTTAAGAAGAAACTCAATACGGATGGTGATAAATACAAAGTTAGACTTGTTGCAAAAGGTTTTACCCAAATGTAAAATGTTGATTATTTTGATACTTATGCTCATGTAACTAGAATTTCCTCAATTCGTGTTTTACTTGCCTTGGCTTCTATTTATAAACTTTTTATTCACCAAATGAATGTTAGAACTATATTTTTAAATGGTGATTTGGAAGAGAAAATTTATATGGAGCAACCTGAGGGTTGTATAGTGTATGACAAAGAAAATAAAGTATGCAAATTGCTAAAATCTTTATATGCTTTAAAGAAAGTGCCTAAACAGTGACATGAAAAATTTGATCAAGTATTGATTAATGATGATTTTTCATCAATTGAAGTAGATAAATGTGTTTTAAAAAATGTGTAGATGGTACATGTGTTATTATTTGCTTTTATGTGGATGACATGCTTATTTTTAGTTCTATCCTTGATTTGATATATAAAACCAAAATTTTCTTGTCTTCTAATTTTGAGATGAAAGACATGGGAGAAGCTAGTGTTATTTTAGGCATGAAAATAATAAGAGATGACAATAGTTTAATGTTGACTCAAGAAAATTATGTTGAAAAAATTCTTTAAAAAATTAAATAATTTTGATGTGGTACCTGTAACCACCCCTTACGATGCTAGTAGTCAACTAAAAAAGAATAAGGGAGATGTTGTAGATCAAAATTGTGACGACCCGACCCGTCGTCACGTGAGTTACCGTCCCGTTTTCCCATTTTCCGCTTCTTTATGCTTCATTATGAGTGTTTTGTGTGAACGAGTTGATTTGGATTGAATTGAGAAGGAAATGAGACACTTAGTCTCTTTAAGGAAGGCTTGTTTTGAAAAAGTCAATCGATATTGACTTATATACTAGGAGGCTTGGATGTGAATTCTGATGATTCTCTTAGCTTTGGGGATGATTTGTGATTTAGGAGTGTGATCAAAAGTGATTTTGGAGGTCCAGTGTAGAATTAGGCTTGAATTGACGAAGTTAGTATTTTGGCGAATTCTGGTTTGGTAAGTGAGATTTTGATTCGAGGGTCGGAATGGAAGTTCGAAAGTTGCTATAGCTTCATTAGGTTATTTGAGATGTGTGCGAAAGATTTTAGGTCATTCAGAAGTGTTATGGTTGAGTTTTTGATCAAATGCGTGTTTAAGAAGTTTTTGAAGAACTTAGGCTTGAATACGATATAATTTGATGGTTTTGTTGTTGTTTGTGGTGTTTTGATGATTGGAACAAGTTCGAATGATGTGTTAGGATAGGTTGGAACTTTTGGTTGAGGTCCCGGGGCCTCGGGTGAGTTTCGGATGGCTAAACAGGAAGTTTCAGACTTGGAAATGCAGCAGCAGTTGCAGGCCTCGCAAATGCAATGAAAGGTTTCGTATTTGCGTTCTCGCATTTGCGAGTGAGCCTTCACATTTGCGAAAAGGCTGGCATGAGGCAGGGTTCGCAATTGTGATAGTTTGATCGCAATTGCGACATTGGCAGGGTTCGCATTTGCGAGAAATGTGTCGCATTTGCGACCTTGGCAGTGTCCGCAATTGCGAGCCAGATATAGCATTTGCGACCTTGGCAGGAGAGGTTCACCTTCGATTTTGGTGTTCTTTATATGTATAGACTCATAGCGAGATAAAGAACCCGTTGGTATAAGAGTTTCTGAGTTTCGAGAAGTGAGTCCAGGGCTCAAGTTTTGCTAATTTTGAGTTTTTTGCTATTTTTTGATTGTTTTCGATTAGGTATTGTTCCATTGGCATGTTGTGACGTATTCATTGTGATTTTGATAAGATTCGACACGGAGGAGGTCGACTTGAATGGCAAATGCGTAGCGAGCTAGGATTTTGGCCAGCTTGAGGTGAGTAATAGACGTAAATGATGTCATGAGCATTTGAAACCCTGTATTTGCACATCGTAGTGCTATAATGAGGTGACTTGCATGCCGGTAGCGAGCGTGGGGTAGAGCACAATTGGGGATTGTGACTTAGTGTGTCCGGTAGATGAATATACTACATATTTAACTAAAATTCCTTATTATTACCTAATTTGATCTGATTGCTATATTTGAGCTTCGTGCCAATTGATTGAATCCTTCAGGGATTGCTATTACTTGTTTCTTACCATTTTTACATATTGTTGAACTCAGTCTTGGTATTTAATACTAATTTTTAAACTCAACCATCTTTTCTCAATTTTGAAACTTAAATAATATTTCTAATGGAGTTTGGGCTGAATGTTTATATATTGTTGGGCCCGAGGGGCTTATGTGATTTCGGACTGAGCATGGGATCGGGCTGCGCGCCGCAGCAGTATTATATTGATACTGATATGAGGTCAAGGGCCTTGTTGATGCCACGAGATATCTTATATTGCTCTTGGGCCTTAAGGGGCCCCTCATGGAGTCTACACACTCCCAGTGAGCACCATCGACGATAAATAAAGGGAGCGGGCTACACGCCGCAGTGGGTACTAGAGAGTACCGGACAATGTGTTGCATTTCATATTTGCATGTCATCTACTTACTTATCTGTGGTAGTATTTCTATGATTGTTGTTATTGGTTTACTGAGTGAATATTATCTGGTTCAGGTTGCTGTATTTATAGAATTATTCTGTGCCTATTCAGGATTTCTTATTCTCAGCCTTTATTTATGTTTATTACTCGCTGGGTCGGAGTACTCACATTACTCCCTGCACCCTGCGTGCAGATTCAGGTACATATGAGGCTGAGTGAGAATTTCTCTACCGAGAAGTTTATTCGGGAGCATCAAGATAGCTGCATGACGACCGCAGTCCTGATCCT
The DNA here is from genome assembly GCA_034376525.1 of Nicotiana benthamiana. Taxonomy (NCBI): domain Eukaryota; kingdom Viridiplantae; phylum Streptophyta; class Magnoliopsida; order Solanales; family Solanaceae; genus Nicotiana; species Nicotiana benthamiana. The sequence continues at coordinate 31,751,401 of CM067336.1, read as the reverse complement.
TCTTCTACCTTATTTGCTTTAAATCAACATTTCTTTAGAACGATATGTAGTAGAGTGATACTCAGGTATTAGAGGCTCAGACTTATGACACCAGATTCTTCAGGCTGTGTAGTTGTTTTTATTACTTGGGATTCCGCATGTTTCAGTTTTATTTCAGACTTTCAGTATTATGTTTAGTAAATTATCTATGTTAATTAACTCCTGAATGGTATAAAATGGTTAAGGTTATTGAATTGGTCGAGCTTGCCTAGCAGTGTGTTGGACGACATCACGACTGGGGTTGGGGTCGTGACAAAAATAAATATGCTCAAGTTATTGGTAGTCTAATGCATTTGATGAATTTTACTAGGCCTGATATTGCATATGTATGTAGATTGAGTAGATAGACTGATGTGACGACCCGACCGACCGTCTTAAGAATTAACGCCCGAACCCCAATTAACTATTTTTTCCAAGTCTATTTCTGCTAATTTGATTTTCCAGGATGTTCGGTTTTGAGTTTCGAAGAGTTTTGGGACACTTAGTCCCTAAATGAGAGCTTAAGTGTTGGAAAGTTATCTATTGTCGGAAAAGTATGAAGATGACCTCGAAATGGAAATCCGATGGTTCTGTTAGCTCCATTAGGTGATTTCGAGGTTAAGATCATGTTCGGATTTTGTTTTGGAGGTTTGTAGCTAATTTAGGCTTGAAATGCCGAAGTTTGAATTTTGGAAGTTTCTGGTCTGACAGTGAGATTTTGATCCGAGGGTCGGAATGGAATCTTGAGGTGCAGTAGTTCCGTCATGTCATTTGAAATGTGTGTGCAAAATTTCAGGTCACTCGGACATTGTTTAGTTAGGTTTTTGATCGAATGCGTATTTTGAGGAAAATTAGAGTTCTTAGGCTTAAATCCTTGATTAATCGACTTTGTTTTAAGTGGTTTAAGGATTGGTACAAGTTTGAATGATGTTATGGGATATGTCCGTAGGTTTGGTTGAGGTCCCAGGTGCCTCGGGTGTGTTTCAGATGCTTGACGGGGCATTTTGAGTTGCTTAAAATTGCAAACTTTGCTTCAGCTATTGCAGACATGTTTGCTTCTTTGCGATCACGTCCTCCTCCATGCATTCGCGTAGAGTAAATATTTAAGGAGGACATGTTACCTTTTGCATTCACTTTTGACCTCCCGTGTTCGTGAAGCTTTACCATTCCAAGACTTCATGTTCGCATACTATTCCACGCGTTCGCATAGAGCAATTCGAGCAGCCTTCATTTTTCCTTCTTCGCGAACGCGTGACTTCCTCTGCGTTCATGATGCATTAAATATCTGGGCAGTTATAAAATTTTTAAAACGAGGGTTTAGCCATTTTTATCAAAACTCATGCTTGAGAGCTCGGATTTGAGCGAGATTTCGAGGGTGTTTCAGAGGTATTAATTGGTTAACGATTCTAAACTCCCTTCTACTTGTAAACCATTAATCCAAATGTGAATTCCCCCTTTAATTTCATCTTTGGAGTGAAAATTTGGTAAAACTTCATAGATTGAATTATTGAATATTGAATGGGTTTTTGACATCCGACTTGGGAGATTTTTATGTGGTTTGACTCGTGAGAGTACGAGGATTCTAAAAATGTTAGTTTCATCGATTATGAGATGTTGGCCTGAGGGGCGTTTTGGTTATTTTACCTAATTTTACATCTTAGCTTTGAATTAAATTGTAGAATCAGTTGTTTAAGATGTTATTTACGATATGTAATTGAGTTTAATAGATTTGGGCTATTTGGAGTCAGATACTCATGGCAAAGGCATGATTTCTAGTTGATTTTGAGCCGATTCGAGGTAAGTGGCTTTTCTAACCTCGTATGGGGGACTTTTTCCCTTAGGATATGATATTTGGTAATTGAATTGTCTTGTGCGCGAGGTGACGAGCGCATATTTGTCCAAATTGTTGGAAATCCGATTTTCTTAAAGTACTTATTGGCATGTTTTCCTTCTTGTTTTATTACACTTGCAAATTTAGCATGTTGCTAGTTAGAAGACTATGCTTGAAACTTACACCCTTAAATATGGACATTGTAGCTTATCATCGTTCGCTATCCTCCTTCGTTGTACATCCAATTATGCAAAGCATTCAGCTTTAATATTGCCATGATCACGTGAGTAATTAGCAAGGTGGTTTGCCATCTTATTGACTCGACGAAAAATATGAGACACCTTAGCCTCACATACCTTCACTAATTTTCATATTTCCTAAACATATTAAACAATCATCCATGGTGGTTTCGATATCCTTTCAATTATATTTTTGAGCGTCATTGAATCAGTTTGTATCTAAATGGGCGTGATATGCCTTTGAGAACAAATTCACAAGGACCCAAGAACTGCAAAAGCTTCAGCTACTGTATTAGTGTTCTCCAGGATTTCCCTACCACATGCATACACCACGCTTCCAAGTTCATTCTTCATACAAAAACTAATAACACTTTTACCCAGATTTTCCCTAGAAGCCCCATTAGTGTTTACCTTAATCCCTCCCTCCCTAGGCAGTTCCCAAAGCACCTTGTAAATTTGTAATTTAGGTGTATTATGTTAGAAACTACGCTTTACGCTAGAGGGGGGGGGGTGAATAGCGTATTAATAGAATTTAGCGTTTTCTTGCGGAATTTAAACTTTGCAGGAAGTAAAATAAATGCAGAAAAATAAACTTACACAAAGATGTATACTGGTTGGCCACCAACGTGGTTAGTCCAGTCCCCGAGAGACTCTCTCGAGATTTTTCACTATCTTGTTAAGCTTAAGGGTGCTCAACAAACCGTTACACACTTGAGGACACAAGCCTCAAACAGTTGCTCGGAGATCGCAATCTCAAAGACTTCACCCAAGGAAACGCAAGTTCCTTGAAACAAGAGAATCGCAATTCTCTTACAAGTATATCAAATACTTGAACACTCACTTAACTAAAGTACTCCTTATTGAGTAGATATGGGTAAAAGAATATGTTCAAGATCACAACAACTTTAAGCAATAATATGGCTCTCAAAAGCTTTATGAAATGAGTAGAAAATGAAGAACAATTGAATGAAAGCTTATAGCAATGTATTGATCAGTTTGTGTATATTGTTCTTGTTAAAACACTGAAATGAAGCTGTATTTATAGTTGAAAAAGTTGGTTCAACCGTTGTCTAATTGCCAATTAAGAGTTGCTGAAATTACTCAGTGATAATCGATTATTAAGACCAAACAATCGATTATCTGCCAGTCAGTTTAAAAATCAATCCCGGATTTAACGCTTCACAATCGATTATACATAATCTATAATCGATTACTGGCAATATTCAAAATCAGATAATCGATTACACTAAGTTCATAATCGATTACTTTAGCAACGTTCTAAAAATCATTTCCGGATTTTAAGCAAAACATCGATTATATAAAATCTATAATCGATTACTTCAGCAACGTTCTAAAAATCATTTCCAGATTTTAAGCAAAACATCGATTATATAAAATCAATAATCGATTACTTCAGCAACGTTCTAAAAATCATTTCCAGATTTTAAGCAGAACATCGATTATCTAGAATCAATAATCGATTACCTTATGGTATTTGAAAATCATTTGACAACGGACAGCTTCAACAATCGATTGTCCTTTGCAACAATCGATTACTTGTTATTTTCTGAAAATCATAAAACTTACTGTCTTAGTGATAATCGATTATCTAAAGACATAATCGATTACTTAATTAAATTTAAAATCACTGGAAGACATCAACTCAACACAATCGATCACCATTAGTTCATAATCGATTATTTTGAGTATTGAAAAACTTTACCTCAACAACAATCGATTGTCATTTGTTCACAATCGATTATCATGCAGATTTGGAAAAACCTGATGTTCACTGTCTTACTCACAATCGATTACCATTAATTCATAATCGATTGTCATGCAGTCTTGGCTCAGAAATAATCGATTATCATAAGTACATAATCGATTATTTTAGCCCAGATTTTTGAGGCATGTTTAGAAAACATTTTGTCTAATGTAAATATGCATGATGTAAAATCTTTTTGACACAGAATTAAATATGCATGATTTTGGAAAATAGTTTTATGAGAGAGGCCATACTATGAGTCAAGTTATAGGATCGAGATTACAATTTAGAACAACTCAATAACAATTAAAAGCTATATCTTGAACTTCAATCGTATTCGCAACCATTGTGCGCTTGTACTTGAATTCCGTCATATATCAATTTTTGCTTCGTTTGTCATTCATCAAAACCTACAAAAGAGTACACGTTTAGTGTATTGCATTGAGAACGTGTTTCTAACAATTTCCCCCTTTTTGATAATGGCAAACATTAAGCGGGATATGCAATTTAGGCAAAAGATATTGACAATTCAAGACAAGTAACAATTATGCAATTTAGTTCTTGTTCCCCCTCAATATTTAAGAGTTCCCCCTCAATTTTAGCTTATAAGCAATCAATGAATTAAGAGGTGGTGCATACCCGATATCCCGTTTTCTTCCCCCTTTTGCCATTAGCAAAAAAACAGTAAGGAAAGATGCAAAAAGATGAAATAAACAAGGTTTATTTATTGGAAAAAAAAGAGGGTACATCAATGGGAACCAAAGAGAACAACAGCAAAAACCACAGAAAACAAAAAAATTTATTCATTTCCGTCGTTGTCCGCCTCGTTATCCGGCGCTGCTTCAAAAGGAACGAGAGCTGCATATGGATAATTGACATGATCAAAGTATCCATGGATCTCATGAGTGAGTTGAGCAAGCTGGTCGGATATGGTTTGGAGAGTAGGCTCTTGGGACGAACGAGCACGACGGGGTGGACGACTTGAAGAAGGAGCTGGAGCATGATCACCATCATGATGGAAAGAAGACTCCGAGATTTCCCAAATTTTGGTACTCCTTTTGAGAGGACCATTTTCCGTGACAAATCCGGATGCTTCAAGGAAGTTCATAATGAGGAGGGCATAAGGAAGAGGCATGTCATCACCGATGGCATCGAGCATATGAATTTTGATGAGCCGACACCAATTTATTTTGGCTCCGGTGACAATGGCATGCAGAAGTTTGGTATCCTCCTGGGAGATGGTGGTGTGATTGTGCCGTCTAGGCTTGAGGACTCGGGTGATGAAGTAAAGAATCAACCGGTAGTTTGGATCCATTCCCGTTATGGTAGGACGACGGGTAGAGATAGATGGATCATAGGAGGTTATACCGGCTTGGTGGAGAAGGATGGTTTCATCAAAGAGAGCCCCGACCTTATCAATATACCGGTAAAGGTCTTCACCTTCATTTGGAAGGCGGGCAATGGTGTGGAGATTCTCTTCAGAGAGAAGAATTTGAACCCCATTAATGGAGGTGACAAGTTCGCCATCTTCATCTTTATGGAGGTTTGAGTAAAAAGCTTGAACGAGAGTTGTGTTTATGTGAGGATGAGTGAGAAGCAAGAAGTCATATAGTTGACACTCCTTTAACATATTTGCGGCAGGAGTGAAAGGCTCAAGGAGTTTACTATTTGAGAACCGAGGAGGAAGAATGGTGCGTTTCTCAAATTTTGATAGGAACCTTGTGAGTTTATTTTCAGTTTCAAAGAACAAGACGGAACCGTCTTGGTATGGAAAATTTAAAGGAGGAGGGGCGGTTGAGGCTGATGCGCCATGTTTGGATCGGGAACGTTTTGAAGATCGTCCAGACATGTTAGGAGAAAGACTGCTGGAATTTGGCAAAGAAAATAGAAGAGATTTAGCTTTTGAATACTAGAGATAGTGCTTGAGTGGGTGAATGTGAGCTCTTATGATGCCTATTTATAGAGGAAAGGATTATCAAGCATTGAATGGAGACATTTGCTGAGATTTTGGTTTAGGAGCAGTCAGAAAATGGTAAGAATTAAAATTACTGACCGTTAGATAATCGATTATTGAACTGAAATAATCGATTGTATTTACTGTTTGATTGAGATTTTGAATCTGACAAATCGATTCTTGAGTCAAACGGTAAAAAATTTGAATGAAATAATCGATTGTTAAATTTTGGTAATCGATTATGGAGCATTTAAGACCTGACAGGAACCGATTGAGGAGCCAAACGGTAACAAAAAATTAATATGAAGTAATCGATTGTAAATTCTTGGTAATCGATTATTTAGGGAACTAATTTGATACAGTGAACTTGGAGAATATCAGAATTTGTCAAATAATCGATTGTATAAAAAAAATAATCGATTGTTGTAGAAAGCATTGCTGAATGACTGAGGCGGAAATCGATTATGCAATTTAGGAAGTAAAAAATTAAACACAGATGCATAATAGTAATAATCAGTCATAAACAATCGATTATTGATACTGATAATCGATGTACTGCACAGAAAATAATCGATTAGTGGCTTGAAATAGTCGATTATTTTGTGCTAAAACTTCATAATTCCCCCTACCTTTGGGGTGGTACCTGCAAAATAGATTTAAACGTCTCCGACGCTCAAGTTAGTAATTTATAGCGAAATTAATAAATTACACTAGTGTTAACAAGTAATGCCGTGAACTCTTAAGAATTGTGTCCTAGAGTGTTCTTAAGAGAGTTTCGGGTACTTACCTTTTCTCCAACATCGCCAATTACCTGTTCGAGAGGATGATCCTTGATCGTTCTCCACTCGTTAGGCGTATTTATTCCTTTTTCTAATTGTGGCGCTTCTTCCGTTGGTTGTTCCCCAATTTCATTTTTGTTTTCCTTTGAAGGTTCTTCTTGGATTTTATCTTTCAAGCTATCCAAGATACCTGCAAGATCAAAACCGGATTCCTTTCTTGCCAAGCGAGTATTATCTTCGGAAAACACAACATGAGGGGATTCCTCCACAATTTGGGTTCTTTTGTTAAAGATCCTATATGCTTTGCTACGTGAGGAATAACCAATGAAAATACCTTCATCCGATTTAGCATCAAACTTACCCAATTGGTCCTTCCCATTATTATGAACAAAACATTTACAACCAAAAACACGTAAATGAGAAATGTTGGGTTTTCTACCCTTATAAAGTTCATATGGGGTTTTCATGAGTATCGGCCGAATTGCTGCTCTATTTAAAACATAGCAAGCGGTACTCACGGCGTCCGCCCAAAAGTATTTGGGAATCTTAGCTTCGTCGAGCATGGTTTTAGCCATCTCTTCGAGACACCTATTTTTCCTTTCCACCACCCCATTTTGTTGTGGTGTCCGTGGAGCGGAAAAGGTGTGTTCGATTCCGAGTTCGTCACAAAAATCCGCAAAGAGATTGTGATCAAACTCTCCCCCATGATCACTTCTAATCGAAGTGACGGTCGATTCCTTTTCGTTTTGAACACGCTTATGGAAATACTTGAAATTTTGAAAAGCATCACTTTTATTTGCAAGAAATAGAGTCCAAGTAAATCTAGAAAAGTCATCAACAATTACAAAAACATATTTATTTTTACCAAGACTTTCAATACGAGAGGGACCAAATAAATCCATGTGAAGTAATTGCAAAGGTCTAGACGTTGAAACAATATTCTTGGATTTAAAAGATGCTTTGGTTTGCTTCCCTTTTTGACAAGAATCGCAAATAGAATCATTTTCAAACTTTAAACTGGGAAGACCAACTACTAAGTTTTGAGAAAGAAGCTTGTTCAAAAGATGCATGTTCATGTGTGCTACTCTACGATGCCATAGCCAAGAGTTATCCTCTTTGCTTACTAAACAATCAACATATTCGGGTGAGGAGTTTGCAAGATCAACCATATAGATATTATCAATTCTAAAACCACGAAGTATGATCTTGAAATCACTACGTCTAAATACAAGACATTCATCCGAATTAAATAGAGCAAGATTTCCCTTGTCACATAATTGGCTTATGCTCAAGAGATTATGCTTCAAACCTTTCACAAGTAGTATATGTTTAATAGAGGAGTTTTCGTCCTTACCGACCGAACCAATGCCGATGATTTTTCCTTTATTGTTATCACCAAATGTGACACTTCCTCCTTCTTTGTGCTCTAGTTGAAGGAATTTGGATTCATCTTCCGTCATGTGTTTGGAGCATCCACTATCAAGGTACCATAGTACACTTGATCCCTTCAAGCACACCTACAAAACAAATTAATGTTCTTTAGGTACCCATGCCATCTTGGGTCCTTGAGGGTTAGGCATGTTATAATGATGCAATTGATTTATATGTCTATGACGAGTAAAGCAAGCGGGAGCAATATGACCAATACGTCTACAATAATGACAAGTCACGTTGGGATTATGCATTTTTCTAGGTACATAGTAACTAGATGAATGAAGGTTTCTTACTCTACTTTGAACACCATTGTTTCTCCTATTATGAGCTCTAGGAGGTTCACAAGTTTGTTTAAAATATGCATCATTTCTAGAATATCTATTTCTAGGTGGAGGGTCATTTCTTGGTCTTCTAAATTGTTCAAGGTTTGGCCTAAAATATGCATCATTTCTAGGTCTTCTAGCATTTTCACTATTTGGTCTAACATGCAAGTTATTTCTAGGATTTCTACTTCTAGGATAAGCATTTTGGTTATTAGTCCTAGGTTGAGCTCTAGGTTGTTGTGGTTTAGCACCAACCTTTTCTTCATTTTTGAATCCTATTCCATGTTTAGTTGATTTTAGATTAACAAGCACATCATTCAAGTTTTTATGCAAAGAATTAAACTTATCTAATGTGCCTTTAAGTCTAGCTACTTCATTCTTAAGAAGCACACAAGAAGAACAGTTTCTAGTAGAACCTTCAGGTTTATCAGCACTTCTTTTTCCATAAAACTTATTTTCCTCTTTTAGCTTCTCATTTTCGAAAACCAGTTTTTCTAATTCTTTTTCTTTTAATGAAAGCTGTGTTTGAAAATCTTTTTCTTTTAGAGAAGCGCTTTCTTTAACACTTTTGACAGTTTTTGAAGCTTTGATAAATTCAGCATATAGTTCATCAAAAGCATTTCTCATTTCATCAAGAGTAAAGAAATTTTGAGAAGAGATTTGACTTACCTCGTCTTTGCCGTCTTCTTGAGCCATGAGACATAAATTTGCTGCTTCATCGTCTTCTTCTTCGCTTGCTTCATCTCCGGAATCTCCTCCCCAAGAGATGTATGCGCGTTGCTTTTTGAAGGGTTTCTTCTCCTTTTTGATGTTAGGGCAATTTGATTTTATGTGCCCGGTTTCTCCGCATTCATAGCATTTTAGTTGATCGCCTTGCTTTTTGTTCTTGCGTTCATACTCTTTGCGCATGAATTTTTGAAACCTTTTGATAACGAGTCCAAACTCGTTGCCACCTTCCTCATCAATTTGTGGTTGGCTAGCCTTTAGAGCAATCCTTTGCCTTCTTTGATCATCAACAAACGGGTTAAGTATAGTTGATTCATAGGTTTTGAGATTACCTCTTAATGCGTCAATTGTGACATTTGTGATGCCAATGGATTCTTGGATTGCATCGGCCTTTGATCACCATGCTGGAGTGAGACTTCTGAGGATCTTCCGGACAAGTTCTCTATCCGTAAACGTCTTTTTGAGGGCGTGTAGATCATTCACGATCATTGAGAATCGCTCAAACATTTCGTCTACTTTCTCTCCTTCCTTCATGTGGAATAGTTCATAAGAGTGAGTTAAGAAATCAATTTTAGCTTCTCGTACCTGGTCGGTTCCTTCGTATGTCACTTCAAGCTTATCCCACATTTCTTTTGCTGTTTTGCAACATGATATCTTCCTGTAGTCGTTAGCATTAACAGCACAATATAATAAATTTATAGCTTTGGCATTATTTTGAACCTTACGAATATCCTCCGCGGTATATTCCTCTTCGGTCTTTGGAACCCATTCGTCTTCCACCTTCTTGGTTGGGATTTGGTTTCCATTGGTGAATACTTTCCACAAATGAAAGCTATTTGATTGCACAAAGATTTGCATCCTCTCCTTCCAGTATGAGTAGTTTGTGCCGTTGAATAGAGGAGGTCGTGTAGAGCATTGTCCTTCTTCAATTCCTGCAAAAGAGTCAAGAGTAGAAGCCATGGATGGTTCTCTCAAACGGTTAAGTTTTCAGAGAGTTGGGCTCTGATACCAATTGTTAGAAACTACGCTTTACGCTAGAGGGGGGGGGGGTGAATAGCGTATTAATAGAATTTAGCGTTTTCTTGCGGAATTTAAACTTTGCAGGAAGTAAAATAAATGCAGAAAAATAAACTTACACAAAGATGTATACTGGTTGGCCACCAACGTGGCTAGTCCAGTCCCCGAGAGACTCTCTCGAGATTTTTCACTATCTTGTTAAGCTTAAGGGTGCTCAACAAACCGTTACACACTTGAGGACACAAGCCTCAAACAGTTGCTCGGAGATCGCAATCTCAAAGACTTCACCCAAGGAAACGCAAGTTCCTTGAAACAAGAGAATCGCAATTCTCTTACAAGTATATCAAATACTTGGACACTCACTTAACTAAAGTACTCCTTATTGAGTAGATATGAGTAAAAGAATATGTTCAAGATCACAACAACTTTAAGCAATAATATGGCTCTCAAAAGCTTTATGAAATGAGTAGAAAATGAAGAACAATTGAATGAAAGCTTATAGCAATGTAATGATCAGTTTGTGTATATTGTTCTTGTTAAAACACTGAAATGAAGCTGTATTTATAGTTGAAAAAGTTGGTTCAACCATTGTCTAATTGCCAATTAAGAGTTGCTGAAATTACTCAGTGATAATCGATTATTAAGACCAAACAATCGATTATCTGCCAGTCAGTTTAAAAATCAATCCCGGATTTAACGCTTCACAATCGATTATACATAATCTATAATCGATTACTGGCAATATTCAAAATCAGATAATCGATTACACTAAGTTCATAATCGATTACTTTAGCAACGTTCTAAAAATCATTTCCGGATTTTAAGCAAAACATCGATTATATAAAATCTATAATCGATTACTTCAGCAACGTTCTAAAAATCATTTCCAGATTTTAAGCAAAACATCGATTATATAAAATCAATAATCGATTACTTCAGCAACGTTCTAAAAATCATTTCCAGATTTTAAGCAGAACATCGATTATCTAGAATCAATAATCGATTACCTTATGGTATTTGAAAATCATTTGACAACGGACAGCTTCAACAATCGATTGTCCTTTGCAACAATCGATTACTTGTTATTTTCTGAAAATCATAAAACTTACTGTCTCAGTGATAATCGATTATCTAAAGACATAATCGATTACTTAATTAAATTTAAAATCACTGGAAGACATCAACTCAACACAATCGATCACCATTAGTTCATAATCGATTATTTTGAGTATTGAAAAACTTTACCTCAACAACAATCGATTGTCATTTGTTCACAATCGATTATCATGCAGATTTGGAAAAACCTGATGTTCACTGTCTTACTCACAATCGATTACCATTAATTCATAATCGATTGTCATGCAGTCTTGGCTTAGAAATAATCGATTATCATAAGTACATAATCGATTATTTTAGCCCAGATTTTTGAGGCATGTTTAGAAAACATTTTGTCTAATGTAAATATGCATGATGTAAAATCTTTTTGACACAGAATTAAATATGCATGATTTTGGAAAATAGTTTTATGAGAGAGGCCATACTATGAGTCAAGTTATAGGATCGAGATTACAATTTAGAACAACTCAATAACAATTAAAAGCTATATCTTGAACTTCAATCGTATTCGCAACCATTGTGCGCTTGTACTTGAATTCCGTCATATATCAATTTTTGCTTCGTTTGTCATTCATCAAAACCTACAAAAGAGTACACGTTTAGTGTATTGCATTGAGAACGTATTTCTAACATATTAATCTTCAACAAATGTAGCACGTCAAGCCACCTATGAAGACCTGCTTAATTCCAGGCTTCCTATAATTCACAAGTGCTTGAATGGTGGAAGACACTTGGTATATAACCCTACTAATCGTAACTATTTCACCATATTTATAATTGTTTTTCCTCTTCCACAACTTCTATACGATGATACATGGCAATGCTTGAAAAATGGGTCTAAGTCTTGGAATAACTTGTATTGTCCAACACTTCACCACTGCTTGGTGCAAGTTTAGCCCTTCCAAAGTTAATCCATCAAATGAAAAGAAATATAACCATACCTTTGAGGCAATATATGTTTTGAAGAAGATATGTTCTCTTGTTTCCACTTCTGGATTTGTACAACACTAAGATCTTGAAGGTGAAATGTAGCCTCACCTTCTAATGATATCATCAAGAGGCAGCTTCCCCTTCCATAGCTTCCACATGAAGAACAATATCTTGAATGGCAATCCTTTGGGCCACGCGTTTTTGTAGATAATGCTAGGCTCCCTTCTCTTCCTCAAATAGTCCCAAGCCGACTTAATAGGGAATTCTTCTTTTGGATCCAACATCTAGTAAGGTTTATCAATTTCTACATATACCATAGGAGGCTTGATATTCTCTATGATATGAGCACTAAGATCTTCAGGTAGTATTTCCCTCAACCTTTCATCATCCAAGACTCCCTCTTGAGCAACATTATGCACATTGTGTATTGATTCATCACAATAGAACTATCGGAGGAGTAACAAAATATAGTGCACCTAACCCTATTCAATTATCAAACCAAAAAAAGAGGATCCCATTTTTAGTTGCCACAATATCTGATGCTCCACCAAATCCCTTCACTCAAACATTCTTCTCAAAGAATGAGACCCAGCTCTCTAAGGCACAACCAATGCATTTAACTTCTTACAATACTTTTGACTCATGAAGGAACTTCAAAGAGTAGGTTTTATTCTAAGGATCCACCAAAACTTGCAAAACAAAGCTCTAGCAATATCATATAATGATCTAAAACTAACTCCTCCTTCCTTCACTGACAAACATAAGTTCTTCCATGATGCCCAATGTTTACTTTTTCCACCAATTGAATTGCTCCAACAGAATTGAGCAAATACTTGGTGTAGTTTTTCAATGACATAATTGGGGGATTAACAGCGGAGAGAAGGTGAAGTAATCAACACTTCTCTACCACCTATAGACAAGAGCTTTTCGTTCCAAGATTGCAACTTATCAAGAACCTTTTGAATAAGTCCTTTATAGTATTCCATCTTCCTTCAAGAGTGAAAAAATAGGACACCCCAAATAAGTGTGGATATTCTTTCCTTTTTATCCCAGTAACCCTTTGAACCTTGTTTACCACCTCCACGCTAGTTGAGTGATGCATATATATGGCTGATTTGGATTTGTTTATAAGCTATATAGAGGCAACTTCATATGTTCCAAGAACCTCCACAATAAGCCTAAAAAAGTAGGCATATGAAAAGGAGAAAATGATAGTATCATCAGCATAAGCTAGATGATTAATTTTAGGGCTCTATTTAAGTAATCCAAAATCACAAAAGTATGGATTCCTATGAAGTGAATTAATCCCCTTGACAAAGCCTCCACTGCCAATATAAATAAAGTACGAGATAGAGGATCTCCTTGCTTGACTCCTCTAGTTGATTTGAAGAATCAATGGTTAACCATTAAGTAGCATTGAATACTAATTATTAGAGACAAGACCAAAGATTAAATTAATGAATCTCACAAAACCCCATCTTTCTCAATACTTTTTCAAGAAAAATCAAGAAAGTCTATCATGAGCTTTTGTCATATCAAGCTTGATCACCACATTTTGAACTGTCTTAGTTCTCAATATTATATCACTGATAATCTCTTGGGTAAGTAACATATTCTCAACAATGATTCTCCATTTAACAAAACCATCCTGCTCGTCCAAAATTAGGCTGGGAAGAAGCTCCACCATCCTCTCATGAATAACTCTTGAAAACATTTTAATCGATGAAGTTTCTTAGGCTTATTCGTCTCATATTGAAAAATGTAATAATATCCTTCTTCTTTGGCAATAACACCAAGTTTTTATGAGTCACGAACTTAGGAAATTCTTGACTATTTAAGAAGGCCCTAACAATATCAAACACATCCGCTCCAATAATGTCCCAACAGGTATGAAAGAATGATCCATTGAAGCCATTCGAACCCCCTGCACTATCTCCATTTAGTCCAAACACAACCCTATTTATAACTTCTTCAATAATTGGTTGTTTGATAAGTTTCTCATTATGTTGCACCTCCACCATGCTAGGTACATAATCTAATATGTAAAAATTAGTTGGGACCCTATCTTCATGAAATTGTTCCTGGAAAATCTCACTGCCTCCGCTGCTATATCTTCACTGTTTTCAACCACTGCCCAATGCTATTTTGAATTCTTCTCAACTGCAACCTCTTTCTTCTCCCATTCACGTATGTATGAAATAATTTTATATTTCGATCACCATCATTATACTAGTTCATCCTAGCCTTTTGTTTTCCAAATTCCTCCTCCAAGTGAACATATCTAATGAATTATGCTTGTACCTTTGAAGCCTTTATCGATTATGTGGTGTTGGATGCAATTCAAACTATCTTTAATGGACTATGACAAGCTCCTCCAAGCTAGAAATCTTTTGGAAAATGTTACTATATGTGGCCTTGATCCACAGAGAGAGTGCTTTCTTCAGTTTGTTCATCTTATGGTTGAATAAGATGAAAGGATTACCACTGAAATATGCCCGCCAATTTTCTCTAACCATATCCAAAATATGCCATGTTTAGGCCTGACTTTTAGGAATCTGAATGATTTCTTGATGGGAGGTGTATTAGGATCACAAGATAGAAGCATACCAGTTTTTGAAACATGTGCGACTCCAATCTAGGTAAAATCTTGAAACTCCATATTACCTAAGCACCTATCCAACCTCTTAAAAATACAATCATCGTCAGTTCTTCCATTCCACTATGTGTAGATACAGCCCTTGAAGTCCAAATCAAACAAGTTACAAGTATTGATACAATATCTAAAATCTTCAATTTCATTCAAAGAAACTTGCTCCCCCTCCCCAAAGCTTCTCTTCATTATCAACTATCACATTAAAATCACCTTCGACAAGACATGGAAGAGTTATATAACTAACTAGTGCTTTCATTGTATCCCATAATTCAATTCTTTCAATTGTATCACATTTGGCTTATGCTAAGGTCAGAGGCGGACCTACGTGTATGATAGAGGGGTCATGGGACCCCGTAAACATCGAGAAAAATTCTCTCTCTCTCTCTCTCTCTATATATATATATATATACATATATATATATATATATATATATATATATATATATATATATATATATATCTTTAGAAATGACTTTACATTTAAGTGTTCACCCTGAAGCACAAAAGCATGCTAGGGCCACTAGTCAAATGTGCTATATACTTTCACTTCCGTGCGTGCAGGATGTCCTTGGTTCTAATCTCGTCCCCCTCATATTCTTTAACAAGTTTTCCTTTTTAGCTTAAATAGTAACTGGCTAGACTTTTCATTTATTTATATCTTGCGTTTTTAGATTAGGATTCAACCTTTCCTCCTAACCTCCGTTTATCCTTTTATTTATTTTTCAAATATTTTTTGTTTTAATTAAACCCTAGCCTTTAAAGCTCGAAATCACTTCTCTCTTCCCTTTTCTCAAACTCCAAATCCAACTTCACCTCTTAACTCACTTATGTATGTCAGTTATCATCGAAAGTTTGTTGGCATCAGGCGGGACCCTATAACTATTGGTAAATTTATCCATTAATGGGGCCTCCGTTATCTTCAAATCCTGGGTCCACCTCTGGCTAAGGTGACTCTAAATTCCTTAAGCGTCTGGTCATTTAATAGTCTTTGCGTAGGATGTTGATCTATATTAATAATTATCTCTACTTCACAATATGACAGTGCATAATTTGGTAGATAACGATTTACCGTACCGAAACTTAAAATTTTGGTATTTGGTATTTGGTTCAAGTTTCAAAAAAATTAATATTAGGTATGGTAATTCTAAGCAAGTAGCAAGACAATTTTAATGATCAAATTTATTTTTTTATGTATAGTTTCTCTCTCTCGATTGATATTTGTTAGATTTGGACAAAACTTTTATCAACAAATATCATAAGTTCTGTAATTTTGAATACTTTAATTAAGAATATTATAGTTTATGAGTTTATGCACTAGTTAATATTTAAACCAAATAAACCGAAGTTACCGAACCGAATAAACGAAATCGAAAGCAAAAAATCGAACTATACTGAATTTAATTAGGTATGATATTGGTATATCATTTTAAAAAATCGAATACCAAAAATACCGAACCAAAATATCTAAATACCATACCGTACCGATCGATGAATACCCCTATTCATAGCCGTCCTCCACAAAAGTCCATACCTTATTAGAAATATTTACAAAATCTTCAGGCATTCAAAGCTTCGTCCTATATGTTTTCAGCTTGTTTCTATTTTGCTTTGGCTCCATCAATCCAACTAAGTGAAATTTATATCATCTATGCGTTGTAACAAGCTTTTCAAAAGCTTGCATTGTATTGACTGACCTTATATTCCAGATAATCGCATTCATATCTAATTACTGAATTAGAAAGAGTCCTTCTCATTTGTACACCAATGCCAGGGATACTAGTATTCTCCTTTTGATGTTTCTTTCTTCCTCTACTCACTGATTTTGCTTTCTCAATCTGTGTTGGTGATAAATCTCCTTGTCTAGAAACCTTTATAAAATTTTGAACTGTGGATTCTACAACTAGATCTTTTTCTCCTCTTGTGTGTGGGTCTTCATCCTCTTGTTCCTGATTCTGCCCCATAATCTGAGTTTGCACAGGTTTTGGTATCATCAGCTCATTCAAATTTTCCTTTGCCACCTTCGGATGTTGAGCATTTGGAGCAGTATTCACCAGTGATAGGCTTTTTGTAGCTGGAATATCATTCCCAATAGTGTCTATGGTATTATGATTCAAAGTGCTTAGGGATCCATTAGGGTTAGGGTTGGAGTTACGTTTAGGATAAGGTATTTCAGTTGGTTTAGTGATTCTAAGTAGTTGTTTCTTGTTTGCATTGTTTTCATGCATTTTGAAAACACCTTTAACTACATCTACCTCGCCTTATTTTTTCTTGATAACCTTGATAGCTTCATTCAGTGTCATATGATCTTCCTCTTCATCAACATCTGCGAAAGAATCATTCTCCACTGATTGTTTATCATCTTTCATCTGATCTTCATCATCTTCCTCTTGACTTTCTTCTTCATTTTCTGAAAATTCCTCCGTTTGGTCACTCCATAATTTGCCCAGTTGTATATTGCCAACGTCTTGTGTTTGTGAAGGACCTTCTTCGCATACCTGATTTGTAGTAACAAAATGAGCTAAGTCATCACACCTTAATTTCGTAGTTACCTCCACAACATTATTATCTCCAGGGGTTCCACTGTTCCCCAATGTTTCCAACTACCTTACTACTCGTAAGAATCATTATAGGCCCTTTATCTTTATCCCTGTCATTCACATTGCTTGCCGCTTCATTCTTTTCTTTGTCTTGCACCATAAGTTCAGGATATAATTTCCAGTGTTAGGATTATGATTCCTACTAAAAACAACAACCTTCATATTGAATAATCGGAATTACAACTACATGAGCGGAAGCTAACCTGAATCCATATGTGTGAAATTTTATGAACCACCTTTGATAATTGTCCTTGATTCCTTTTAAACCTCTTGATCCTTTCTTCAAGTTTCGTGAAGTTTATATGTTACCACAAGAATGAATCCACAAGATTTAACAATATGAGAATTGTTACACAATAACAATAATATGACAATGATCAAATTTGGCTTATGGTTTTCCACCCTATTTGCAAGACAATGGACAATATGGTTCTTGATTCAATGGGAAGAAGAAGAACTTGTCTTGCTAAAGAATGGGAACCATAACCCCACTTTATAACTCTAGGAGTTACATAACCCAAGAGACAAGAGTTACAAGACAAAAGTTATGTCTTGAGTTATGTCTTGCAAGAGTTACAAAACTCAAGAGTCACAAGCATTCATGTAACCATAGTTACATTTGTAACCTTAGTTAGCCCATCATAAACTAAGGTTACCCTTTTGGGTATCTACACATTAGTCATACACATTAGTATGACAACACATTGGCCCCCTTAACATAATGTCCATAAGACCACATAATTAGGCCAAACCAAAAGATAGCACATAACATATAATTATCCATATATTGTTCATATGTGTGTAGATATAAGTCCATATATCTAGATATAAATCCATATATCTTACAATCTCCCACTTGGACGAGATATACATACATATGTACAAACCTTAATATTATATGTTACAAACCTTAGGTGCACAAAATTGCTATCACAATAAAATTGTCATGAACAATCCGGTCCATCAATCATACCAACATAGGAACTAAGTGCTCGTCGTTACTCATTCGTAACTAGAACCAATCATAGATCACGTATATCAATATAACCAACGATATGGATCAAGTGTAGGTATGTAGCATGGAAATAACATAAAGTGTGGTCAATAGAATGTCTATTTCCAACTGGTTCTCTTTATTGAGATCAAACATGAACTGTAAGAGTACAAAAACTTTAAAACTGAATATCTGCAGATATAACTGAATTACTGAATTTCTGAATATAATGAACAATTACATAAATGTGCAATACAAACTCCCACTAAAATACATAATCCTTATCTGATTTGACACCCATACAAGCAATATGCTCATGAAATACTTTTGGTGCCAATCCCTTAGTTAGCGGATCCGCAAGCATGGAGTTTGTACTAATGTACTCAATGCACAATTGTCCATTTTGTACTCTTTCTTTAACAACCCGAAATTTGACGTCCATATGTTTTGCTTTCGTCAAACTACTGTTGTTATTATCATAAAGGACTGCTGATCTGTTGTCACATAATAGCCTAAGAGGCTTCTGAATAGTATCAACAATACGCAGTCCACCAACAAAATTCCGCAGCCATAATGCCTCATTGGATGCTTCATAACATGCCATAAACTCCGCTTCCATGGTAGAAGTGGCTGTAAGAGTTTGCTTAATGCTTCTCCAAGAGATAGCACCACCCGCAAGCATGTAAATATAGCCTGAAGTAGACTTCAAACTATCCTGGCATCCAGCAAAATCGGAATCGGTATACCCAATGATCTCAAGCTGGTCCGATTTCTGGTATGTAAGCATGTAATCCTTTGTTCTCTGTAAGTACCTCATGACCCGTTTGGCTGCCTTCCAATGGTCCATTCCCGGATTGCTTAGATATGCCTAACATCCCAACAATGTATGCTATATCAGGTCGTGTACATACCTGAGCATACATCAGACTACCTACCGCCGAAGCATAAGGTGTCTTCTGCATTTCCGAAATTTCATAAGAATTGTTTGGGCACTGTTTGAGACTAAATTTGTCTCCCTTAGCAACAGGGGTGTCGCCTGGTTTACAATCCTGCATGCCAAATCTTTTCAGAACCTTATCGATATAGCCCTTTTGTGACAGACCGAGAACGCCTTTGGAGCGATCTCTTAGAATCTGAATTCCTAATACAAAAGAAGCTTCACCAAGATCTTTCATTTCAAATTTCTTTGAAAGAAATTTCTTAGTTTCAAGTAATAATGCTATATCGTTACAGGCAAGCAGTATGTCATCGACATATAAAACCAGAAAAATATACTTACTCCCACTGAACTTATGGTATATACAGTCATCAGCAATATTCGGTTCAAAACCAAAAGATGTAATGACTGCATGAAACTTATAATACCATTGACGAGAAGCTTGCTTGAGCCCATAGATGGATTTCTTTAATTTGCAAACCTTCTTCTCTGATTCATCCGAAACAAAGTTTTCAGGTTGCACCATATAAATTGTTTCCTCAATGTCACCATTGAGAAAAGCAGTCTTAACATCCATTTGATGAAGCTCAAGATCAAAATGTGCTACTAATGCCATTATAGTCCTGAAAGAGTCTTTCGATGAAACTGGAGAGAAAGTCTCTTTATAATCAATGCCTTCTTTCTGAGTGTAGCCTTTTGCGGCAAGACGAGCTTTGTACTTAATAACATTGCCCCCTTAATCCCTTTTAGTTTTAAAAATCCATTTACAACCAATAGGTTTCGTACCTTCGGGCAACGTAACAAGCTCCCAAACGTCATTATCACTCATAGACTTCATCTCATCATTCATGGAATCAATCCACTTTTGAGAGTTAGAACACTTAATGACTTGACGGAAGTTGATTGGATCATCTTCCTCAAGTCCAATATCACTTTCTTGTTCTTGGAGAAATACATAATAATCATCCGAAATTGCATTTCTCCTCTCTCTAGTGGATCTCCTTAATGGCATTTCAGTTACTTGAGGTTGTTGAGTTTGATTTTCATTAGTTATATCAGGTTCCTGATGGGGGAGATTTTCGAGATTGTCTTGAACCGGAGTTGTGTGATCCGAGTCAGTAAGACCAAGATCAACAATTTGAGGGAAAGACACATGTTCTTCCTCAAAGACAAAATCTCTAACAACTTTATCTCCCCACCCCCCAAACTCAATATCCTCAAAGAACCTAGCATTTCCCGTCTCAAAAATAGTTCGTGATGTGGGATCATAAAACTTAAAACCCCTGGATTTTTCAGAGTATCCAACAAAATAGCTACTAACCGTCTTAGCGTCCAGTTTCTTTTCATTCGGCCTATAAGGCCTTGCCTCAGCTGGACAACCCCAAATGTGTAAATGCCGAATACTGGGTTTATGCCCAGTCCAAAGTTCATAAGGGGTTTTGATTGTAGCTTTAGTTGGAACTCTATTTAGAATATAAGTTGTAGTTTTTAATGCTTCACCCCAGAGTGAGTCTGGCAAAGAAGTACGAGAAATCATACTTCTTACCATATCCTTAAGGGTCCTATTTCGTCTCTCAGCTACACCATTCATCGTAGGACTTCCTGGCATAGTATATCGAGGGACGATCCCACACTCATCTAGGAATTTAGCAAAAGGCCTTGGACGTTGTTCATCGGAACCATCATATCGACCATAGTATTCACCACCACGGTCAGATCTAACGGATTTAATTCTTTTGCTTAGTTGATTTTCAACTTCAGCCTTAAATGATTTGAACACGTCTATGGATTGGGACTTTTCGTGAATAAGATATAGGTACCCATAACGAGAGTAATCGTCTATGAATGTGATAAAGTATTGTTGACCATTCCGACAAGGAGTAGGAAATGGCCCGCAAATATCCGTATGTATCAATTCTAAGACGTCCGAAGCTCTCTTGGCACCTAATCTAGTCTTGTTTGTTTGTTTTCCCTTGATACACTCAATACAAATTTTCGAATTTGAGGTATCAAGAGAATCAAGAATTCCATCTGACACGAGTTTCTGAATTCTTTGAATGGATATGTGACCCAAACGTTTATGCCAGAGTGATATAGAATTCTCATTAGTTAATTTCCTTTTAGTACCACTTAAACTTGTATGCAAAGTTTCTTTATTTGAAGTTATTGTATCAACCAAATATAAGCTATCAAATGTTGATAAAACACCAGTACCAATAAGATTTGAACACTGAAAGAGACTAAATTTATTATCCCCAAATGTACATTATAACCAGATATGTCCAATTGGGGAACCGAAATTAAGTTCCGTCTAAAAGACGGTACAATAAAAGTCTCATCCAAATCTAAATGAAAACCAGTTTTAAACAACAGCCTAAATTTGCCAATAGCTTCAACTGGCACCTTCTTGCCGTCACCCACATAGATGTATCTTTCACCATCATTTTGTTTTCGGCAGTTCAGGCAACCCTGCATTGATATACTTATGTGAGTAGTAGCAGCAGAATCTACCCACCAAGTATCCTTAGGTACCGAAATTAAATTAACTTCAGAACAAACAAGAGAAAGAAGTGTACCTTTTTTCGCACGCCAGGCATGGTACTTGGTACAATCCTTCTTCACATGATTAGTCCCTTTACAGAAGAAGCAACCTAATGCAGTGATTTCAACCTTAGGTTCCTTATGTTGCTTATTCTTGGGCTTTGCAACCGCAACTTCCTTACCCTTCCTCTTCTTAGTTTCCTTAGAAGAGGATGCCAAATGAGCACTTTCTGTCTTATCTAGCTTTATCCTTTCCTCTTCTTGCACACAATGTGAAATGAGCTCGTTAAGAGACCATTTCTCCTTCAGGCAGTTGTAACTGACCTTAAACTGATTAAAGTGTGCAGGAAGAGATATCAAAACAAAGTACACAAGCAGTTCCTCAGTTAAATCCAGCTTGAGTGACTTAAGTTTCGAAGCAAGATGAGACATTTCCAAAATGTACTCCCGAATGTTTCCCTTGCCCATATACCTCATGGAAACAAGTTTACTCAATAGTGTACTTGTTTCCGCCTTTTCGTTTTGAATAAAACGCTGTTCGAGGTTTTCAAGGAAAACTTTGGCATTAGGTTCATCATTCATAGTGCCCCTGAATGATTCTGGGATTGCACGCTTCATAATCATGAGACTCATGCGATTCGAGCGTTCCCACTTCTCCATCACCCTCCTGTCATCAGGAGAGGATGTATCATCAAGAGGAGTAGGTTGCTCGGTCCGAAGTGCTAAGTCAAGATCCATGCAACCGAGAACGATCATGACGTTCTCTTTCCATTCCTTAAAGTTAGTGCCGTTAAGCACAGGGATGCTATTGATGTTGGCAGAGATCGTAGAAGCAGAAGAATTTACTGAAAATAGAACAAAAGGATTACTGAATACATGCTTACATAAACTTGAACTTTAACTTTATAGATTCAAAATTAGGCAATTCCCATTACAAGATACCTAGCACAACATTGATTTTAGTCTTTGGACAGAAAAACAACTTGTAAGTGGTACTCTTGGTGTTGTGATCAAACATAGACAATAAACTCCTGTCAAATATTAAACCTTCCTTTGGGCCGATTTAATATTCACATGGAAAACCAAATAATCGTCTCATATTTACCACCACAAGAATGTTCGAATTCCTACCAAATAACACCTTCCTTTGGGCCGGTGTTAAACGCATGGAAGACTAACATCCACAGTCATCTTATATTTTAAAATTAATCAATCTACACAATAGAGGTTACTTTGGCAACATAGTGCTTCAATTGAATAACTAAAATATTAGATGCTATAAACTTTAGTTCCTTAAGCCATTTTATGAATCTCAACTTAATGTGTTACATATTTTGATATGTAACACTTGAATATTAATCGTTGTTTACATGATAGGACAATTCTAAATATATTATAAGAATTGATGGACTTTAAAACAATTAATATTCACTGAAACTTAAGAGAGTTGAAACGTTTTTAACCTTACTGGACCAACACAATCGATTGTCAAAACCAGACAATCGATTGCTTGGTTTTCTGAAAAAGTTTTTAAGTTACTGGACCATCCACAATCGATTGTCAAAACCAGACAATCGATTGTTGTGGTTTTCTGAAAAAGTTTTTAAGTTACTGGACCATCCACAATCGATTGTCAAAACCAGACAATCGATTGTTGTGGTTTTATGAAAAATTTTTAAGTTACTGGATCATGACAATCGATTGTCTGGTTTTGACAATCGATTGTTTTGGTTTTGATAAAAATTTTTCAGTTTCTGGACCATCACAATCGATTGTCTACAATAGATAATCGATTGTATGGTGTTATTAAAAAAAACGTTTCAACTCACTGGACCAGAACAATCGATTGTCAGGCTTTAACAATCGATTGTCTGGTGTTCCAAAATAACTGCAAGAATATTTAACGTCTCAGACAATCGATTGTTTAAGGGAACAATCGATTGTCTGACTGGCAGTGACAAAAAATAATTTCCAGAATAACACATGATTTTCAACATGGATTTTAAACATAAAAAACATGTTGTTAACCAACTAAAATCATGCTGAAACATACAATGTTTTAACATCAAATACATTAAAACATAACAATCATAAGATCATGCTATTTCATGGTAGAATTTTATAAACAAAATTCTAATTAAACTTAAACATGATTTTTAACATAACATGAACCTTATGATCATCCAAATTATCCAAAATGAAGGGTGGCTCTAATACCAATTGTTAGGATTATGATTCCTACTAAAAACAACAACCTTCATATTGAATAATCGGAATTACAACTACATGAGCGGAAGCTAACATGAATCCATATGTGTGGAATTTTATGAACCACCTTTGATAATTGTCCTTGATTCCTTTTAAACCTCTTGATCCTTTCTTCAAGTTTCGTGAAGTTTGTATGTTACCACAAGAATGAATCCACAAGATTTAACAATATGAGAATTGTTACACAATAACAATAATATGACAATGATCAAATTTGGCTTATGGTTTTCCACCCTATTTGCAAGACAATGGACAATATGGTTCTTGATTCAATGGGAAGAAGAAGAACTTGTCTTGCTAAAGAATGGGAACCATAACCCCACTTTATAACTCTAGGAGTTACATAACCCAAGAGACAGAGTTACGAGACAAAAGTTATGTCTTGCAAGAGTTACAAAACTCAAGAGTCACAAGCATTCATGTAACCATAGTTACATTTGTAACCTTAGTTAGCCCATCATAAACTAAGGTTACCCTTTTGGGTATCTACACATTAGTCCTACACTTTAGTATGACAACACATTGGCCCCCTTAACATAATGTCCATAAGACCACATAATTAGGCCAAACCAAAAGATAGCACATAACATATAATTATCCATATATTGTTCATATGTGTGTAGATATAAGTCCATATATCTAGATATAAATCCATATATCTTACATCCAGTACTCAAAATCATCATGACTTTGTAACTTGCATGATTTATAATATTTAGGCAAATAATCATATTGAATCTTTACCCATTCAGTTCTTACCTCTCCAGTAGCTTCATTGTCGATATCCATACGAGCTTTCTTTGGTAGTTCGGCTAAAAAATCAACTAGCACCGTAACTCTTGCACAACTTGAACCTGTCTTATTAACTATTACCATATTTAGTTGTAATGGTTTCTCAACCGTTGATGCTAAAGAAAATAGGCATTCCTTAACAAAAAAGTAGGTAACAAGCCAGAAACGAAATCCAAACCACCACCTTATGAGTTTCTTCACATGCCTTGAATTTGGAATTATATATCAATGTTCTCATATGATACTCAAAGCCATCCTTGTCTTCACATAATAAACACTTCTCGACGTAAAATCTAGAAAATCTTGCCACAAAGTCAGTCGAATCAATATGTGCCTATCTCTAAGGAGTCCGATATTGTATTCTCCCTTAATATCACATTGCGTGGATAATTCTTCGAACTTCTTGTAACTCTGGCCATCAATACGAGAATTTGCATACCACAACATATTGCAAACCTGCAATAATGTTCATACTTTTCACCTCTGCTTCCGTAAACTTCACTAGAGGCTACCCATTCACAAAAGAGACGCGTCTCATTCACGTGCATGGGGTTATTTAATGGTTGGAATCTTTTTGAATAATCCAACGAAGTTTTTGTGGTTGGATTGTTGTTTAAATGTTAGGAAATAGTTGGGGGAGCCAAACCAACCCCCATAGGAGGTTGGTTGCCGGCCGTAGTGGCCATGAGAGGGCTGTCGCCAGTGACTCCTCTAGGGTTTAGAGATTTTTCTTAGAGAGAGAAGAGGATACAAGAGTTAAGAGTTTTATTTTTGACTCAGTTTTGTTCTTAAGTGTTTGACCCCAAAATTTTCAATTTTCACTTAAAGATTTGAAAAACTCAAAAAAATTATTGTTCAAAATTTCACCTCACCTCAGATCACTCACAAAAATTCAAATCACAACCCAAAATTGTATTCATGTCCAAACACGACTATAATTCTCAAATACGAATTTCACTTGAAAAACAAATTCACTTTTTCTGCAATTTTACAATTCTCATGTCCAAAATCTCTAAAGAAAGAATGCAAAAAGAGGAAACTTTATTTGGTTTACATTTGAATATAATTTTTCTTTATAGAAGAGCTGACACAGAAAAATCATACTTAATAAGAAAGTTTGCTTATCATTTGGTTGAGCTTTCATGCGTCTAACTTTTATTGTATTATCTTATTTGATTTGCATAATCTACAATTGATTTCATTGTAAGTCTGAAATACAATATAAAAGAAATGTTTTCCATTTAACCATTGCATTGTATTCTTGAAATTTAAGTTCAATTCCACTATATGACAACAACATTATTGATGATATTATTGAGTGAGAAAGCGTCCAAAACTAACTTAATGGTCACTAAAATGAAGTTAAAAATATTATTAGGTGATTTGACGGAAAGGTTTATTTGATGTAACTAATATATACAAGTTGGTCAGACACTACAATTATTTAAAAGACTATTGAGTGAGGAAATACCAATCAAGAGCCTAACACACCAAACTTTCACACCCCATTTGTAACAAAAAACTTAAAAAATTTCCTAGTCTTCTGAACAACAACAAAAGATAAGTTTGACCATTATGTACTAGGTAACCCCTATATTAGACCCCTTATGTCTCTGATTAAAAAAAAAAATTAAAGAAGAGAAATGAATAAGACAGAACTGTGTATATATATAAATAGAATCATAGTTGTCAAAATCTGACAAAAGATATCTATTTCCCCCACCCCACCCTACCCCACCCTGAAGAGAGAGAGAGAGGGCAGGAAGCGTCCAAAGAAAAAGAGGAAGTCTTTGGTCTAAGAAAGAGTGGTTACCAAATCCAGAAGGAGTTGAAGAACCAAGATTTTGAATATATTCTGACTCTGAGCAAAAATTCAAAAGCGAGTTTGGACCCTCTATAATATATGGTAGAAGCTTAATTTCTTCTTTCTTCCACCAACTTGGATAGCTGATATGAGTAGTACTTTTCTGGTGATAAAAGAGTCCAAGCGGTTGAACAAAATCACTGGTCCCGTTGGTATATATATTATTAACCATGTGTTTAATTTAGCTATAGTATTTATTATAAAACAATTATTTATTTAGTTTTAATAAAGTTTTAAATAGATCATATAATAGTCCGTGTCCTTTGTTTATATAGTAGATGATTTAGTGTATAGAGTTCAACTTATACACGAAAGATTAAATCATCGGTTCTTATAAGTATAAGGTTTGAGTTTACAATCTAATGATGAAATTGGACAAACTATCAGGAATGATTGTAGCACAAGATTAAATATAATTTATCTTGATTATGGGAATAATTTAGTTCTAACTTCTTGTGCTAATACATTTTGTATGTATTGAACGGACCTGGTAGAGATAAGTATTTTATACTGACTTAATAAAATAAACTCTCTAGCCATTAAATGTACCTATACTCTTAATCTTGATATAATTGTTATTAGTTGTGTATATTATTATTGTTTTGATTTATTAAAAGGCGAGATTCTTTCGTGGGTCAATATGCCTGGTAAATTGGATAATAATAATGTACATTGGCGAAAAATAGTTAGTTGATGGAATCCATGTCTCGGTTTAGAGATTGATGATACACCTTTATGAAAGCTTATAAGTTTTCATGTGTAAAACCCGGCCGGTGGATTTTGTATCCGACACATGAAATAAGTTAAGCAAAAGTCTAAAGGAAATAATCAATAAAAATTGTCAGTAATTTAATTTATTTGATTAGTATTTGAGTCTTAACATGGGGAGTTAAATAAGATTTTAATGATGAATTTTGAAATTGAATAAGGAGTGTAATTACGGATTTTTAGTGGAATAATTCGTAATTAATTATGGTAGATATTAATTTCGAAAATTAGAAATTAATTCCATAATTGGAGCCTTGTTAATTAAATTCTGTGGTCCATACTGTGCCTAAATAATAGGAAATAAAGGAATATTTTGGAAAAGGGTCTCAACCCTTAAAACTTGTGTTATAAATACATAAGGTTTTCCATCTAGAGGGAGAAGAACTCAAGAACATGTGGCTGAAATTTTCAGCCAAGTCTTCCTAGAAATTTCGCCCACACGAAATTGTTATTTCCGGTATTATTTGGGTAACACAGTAGAAGACCGTGAAACCGTTTGAGGATCACGATTGTGCGGGTGATAGCGATTCCATTGAGAAGTTATGGAACTAAAGGCTCACGTGGTAGAAGAGATATGTTCACGCTTCAAGATGTAACTCGTAAAATCTCGTTTATGCTAGTTGTCTAAATTACATGTGATTTTGATACTGGTATAACTGCTTATTATAATCCATCGGGTCCAACTACTAGAAATACATAACCAAAAAAGTAAAACTCCTTTGCTATGATCTTCTAATTAGTCTGAATCACATACCATATGTCAAGAAACATTTTTTTTCTTTTCTGCTTTTGCATGTGTTATTTACTACCAGTAGTCTTTTTTTGGTTGTGTGCTACCATTTTCTTGCTATGTTCCCATCTGGGTAATAATTTTTCCTTGTTTTATATCCATTTTTCATGTGTTTTTTACTTTGTGTACTTTGAATTTTGGTTAAAAAGCTATTCTTGATGTAGTTAGAGTCTCTTATTTTTGATGTTGTGGTTTTATGCAGGAATTAAATAGCTGTCCCTTGGCTCTGGGAGTTAAATTATTGAATCTTGAAAGTTCTGTAAACAATTTGTAAAGGGTGGAAAATGAAGTGTTTCTTTTACTTTAAGGATAGAAATAGAAACATGGAAAGAAAATCAGCACCAGTTGTACTTCAAGATCTGAGCAAATCAGATATTTCAAGTGGTGGTGCTGAAAGGGTGACTAAGTCTTCATGTTCAACTTCTTCTCCTCGTAGCTTCTCTGATTTTTATGAAGGGAAAGCTCAAAACCTGAGGGTTTTTACATTCTCTGAGCTTAAACAAGCAACTAATAATTTTAATAGGTTACTTAAGATTGGAGAAGGAGGTTTTGGATGTGTATATAAGGGTACTATTAAGCCTGCTGATGGAAAGGGTGAATCAACTGTTGTTGCCATTAAAAAACTCAATAGAGATGGTTATCAGGTAACTTTTTTTTTTTTTGTGTGTATGTGATCTTTGACAAGAGAGAAGTTGCTCTGATGGTAAGCAACCTCCACTTCCAACCAAGAGGTTGTGAGTTCGAGTCTCCCCAAGAGCAAGGTGGGAAGTTCTTGGAGGGAAGGATGCTGGAGGTTTATTTGGAAATAGTCTCTCTACCCAATGGTAGGGTGTACGGTTTGCGTACACAATACCCTCCCCAGACCCCATTACTAAGTGGGATTATACTGGGTTGTTGTTACGTGATCTTTGAATTTGTGTTAAGTTTGGCTGGTAACCAAAATTTAGTGACCAATTTTGCAAATTATTTATGCCCACATATGTGTTTTAGTGGCTTGAGTAAGGCCTTATCTGTTAAGTTGTTGCCATATGTGGAATTGTTTATGGCAGCTTTATCTGGTAATGAAGCATTAATGATATGCATCATTCTTTGTTGTCTTTAAAGGTCTATGTAAGCAGTGTACTTTTAAGTTGTCTTTTCTGTTTTTTGTTGCCATGTTACTGAAGATGTATGCTACTTACATTATAAAACTTTGGCCTCTTTGTATGATGAAAGGTGATGTTTAATCTTTCATCTTCACTGATTGAGTAATGCCCTTGAAATCAGTAGCTGCTTTCACATCCTCATGCGACTATTCAAGGAGAATGTACGTGTTATAAGTATGTATCTTGGTTGTGGAAGAGAGGAATCATAGACAACTTTGTTCCATTTACATGTCTGTTTTCTCCCTGCATTGTGCTTTCAATACTATTTCAAGTCATTTTTAGCTTACTTTGGCAATATGATCTACTGTGATATGCAGAGGTTCAAATTATCATTCGATTTCTGCCGAAATGTGTATCATTTCTATTTGGCAAGCAGATTCGAATGATCTGATTTTGTTCCAATTCTTTTGGTTGAAAGGTCTAATTTCAGCATTTACTTTGCAGCAAGTTATGGTTATTACATCTCGCGTCTCTAGATAATTATTGTGTGCTTGCAAACTGAAATCTGGAGTCGTTTGTTTTACATGCTAAACAATTTAAGTTGTATCTTATTATAAGCTGTAGTATTGTGTTGATCCTCTGATTGTTATGTAGGGACATAAACAATGGGTAGCAGAAGTGCAGTTTCTGGGAGTGGTAGATCACCCAAATCTTGTCAAACTAATAGGATATTGTGCCGTTGATGGGGAAAGAGGTATTCAGCGGCTACTTGTTTATGAATTCATGTCCAACAGAAGCCTAGAAGATCATCTCTTCAATACCGCTTTTCCTGTTCTTTCTTGGAAAAGAAGACTGCAAATAGCTCTTGGAGCAGCTGAGGGACTGGCTTATTTGCATGAAGAATTGGAAGTTCAGGTATTTTTTAAAATGTTTTCTGTGGTTCTCTTCCTAATTTTGAGTTATAAAATTACAAGAGTATAAACTCTTAGCCAGAATTTTCCTCAATATACAACCCTGTTGATACTATTTGCAATTTTACGTCAAGCAATAACAAGGAGAACTAAAACAGATGATGAGTATGGATAAGTTCTATTTATTATGTTTCTCTGTAAAAGAAAAAAAAATCAAAATCACTATAAGTCTTCAAATTTAGAATAAATTTGAGAGAAATAGTGTTAGGTAATGCAGATTGCATCCAGATATTGCCTGATTAGCCTTCTGTGAAGTTTTAAAAAGAGTTTGAGATAAGAGTATTGAGTCGACAATTACATGGCCATCCAACAATTTGGATTGGATGGATGTCACTTCTGGAAGCATATTTTGGGCGTTCAGAGTTCTTAAAAGAGTTTAATCCAAATGCTGAACCTTCATAGCTTTGCTTCTAATGTTTTTCCATCTGATGTCCTTAAAACATTTAAATTTTAATGTAGACTAAATTTTTCTGCTAAAGGTGAAGGTTCATTGAAATGGTTTCAGCCTTGACCTAAAAAATGTTTCTTTGCAGAGAGTTTTTCCATATCCGTTTCCTATTTTTCCAGTTTAAAAGGTTTTTTAACAGTAGAGTCTCTGTTTATCAGCCACCAGAAGGCTTGGAAATACTGATTCATCGCTCTGTTGCTTTATAGCAACAACAACAACAACCCAGTATAATCCCACTTAGTGGGGTCTGGGGAGGGTAGTGTGTACGGAGAACTTACCCCTACCCTTGTGTAGAGAGTTTCCAAATAGACCTCCGGCATCCTTCCCTCCAAGAACTTTCCACCTTGCTCTTGGGGAGACTCAAACTCACAACCTCTCGGTTGGAAGTGGGGGTTGCTTACCATCAGAGCAACCCCTGTTGTCCTGTTGCTTTATAGCAATTGTATATAAATCCAAATTTCATGGTCATTTTCTGTCAATTTTACAGGTGATATATCGTGATTTCAAGTCATCAAATGTGCTTTTGGATGATGACTTCATGCCAAAGCTTTCAGACTTCGGGCTTGCCAGAGAGGGCCCAACTGGCATGCACACGCACGTCTCTACAGCGGTATATTACATTGATCTGCTTAGATTTGTAGGTTTTACACCATTTATGAGAAAGAAAGCACAAGTGATTTTCTTTCTTATTTTCAGTGTAAAATGTGGTAGTTACTTATGGTAATATACCTAGATAACTCAGTGGAAACTGACCATAAATAACACGCTTTTGTAACCAGGTTGTCGGAACATGGGGATATGCAGCGCCTGATTACATAGAAACAGGACATCTCACAGCTAAGAGTGATGTGTGGAGTTTTGGTGTTGTATTGTATGAGATCCTAACCGGTCGACGGTCCCTAGAAAGGAAGAGACCGAAATCAGAACATAAACTTCTGGAGTGGGTTAAACGTTACCCTGCTGATAGCCGGAAATTTGGTATGATCATGGATCCAAGGCTGGAAAATCAGTTTTCGCTCAATGCAGCTCGAAAGATTGCAAAGTTAGCTGACACTTGTTTGATAAAATCTGCAAAAGATCGACCAAAGACGAGTCAGGTAGTAGAAACTCTGAAGCAGATCATTCAGATTTCTGGTGAGAATATCTCCACAGACACGAGTTTCCAGTGTGTCGAAGATGAACCTGTTGTAGAGGAAAATCCAAAGCAGACGGGAGCCTCAGAATCAACAAAAAGGCGAATGGCTCACTTGGCTAAACTTAGTGAACATGTTGGTGGAATAAGCAGAAGAAGATTTATGATCATGCAGAAGGCTAAAGTTATATAGAACAGTTTCTTTCCCCTCCTGCATATCAGATATCAAGAAGTTAAGAATTATGGTTTATTTAACCAGATTATGCATTTGCATTGTAGGCCACTATTCTGACTTGCCAGGAAAAAAATAAATTGTAGGTCACTATTCTCTTGTGCATCTTTTGTTAGCTATTATGTAATCTACTGAAGTATTCACTCCAGCTTTATTCTACCGGGTACCTATTACTCCCCAACACAAATATCAAGTAACTTTATCTGTCAAGGCTTAAGCAAATGGAAGAAATTACTTAAAGGGTCTTTTTTCATGAATATATTTTTGTTTCTTTTGAACGATACTCTCCTGCCCAAAGAAACACAAAGCAAAGAACAAAAAGAGGGAAGGTCTAGATGGGCACGTGAACCCATGATCTTTCCACCAAATTAGATATTTTATGCATACATTTTCTAGATTGATCTAATACTATCTATTGGCAACTTACCATATATGCTTCGAATAGGCTAAATGGTGCACTTGAATGCAGAATGCTAAGTTTTAATGATTAATTTCCACTTAATATTTCTTTTTTCCTTTAAGGGTGCACTCATGTTATAAAAAATTTAGATGCGCATTTGGGAAGGTGGGGAGGAAAGAAAGGGAAGAAAACACGAGTGAAGTTAGACAAAGAAATAATGGCGAGTTTGATTAGATTGTACTTATTCAACCATACTTTATGGAATCATTGAGGAATATAGTTTCAATATGGACCTGCCAACCATAGGAGACGTTGACTACTTACAGCATCGAACGCACTGAAGAAAGTTAATTTCTTCTTTATTGTTTGCCAGAGGATCGGAAGAACATAAGTTTGGTACATGTATAACCAAAATAAATACATACATGAATGACTAACCGCAACCCTGAAGAATTAATACCAGCTGAAGGAAAAATGATATAACACCCCCCCCCCTCCCTCCCCCCAAGGGAAAAAAGAAAAGAAAAGAAGTTTATAATAGGCGGAAGGAAAATGACTTAAATATTCAGTGGGGATCAAATTACACAATTTTTGTGTGGAGACTCCCATTGATGATACTAGTAGGCTATAAGCTTTCCAAACTCCAGAACACGTCCTTAATTTCAGCAGAGCCATAATACTATATATATAGCAAGAGAACCTTGTGCAGCCATTCCAACAGTCTCTAGGTCAAAGGACCATATGGCACTGATCACCACTACTTTGGAGTTTGGACAAAGCCCTTTGAACATCCTGAAATGTGAAAATTCAGTTCATCAACATAGGGCAGCCATTCTCCACTAAAGGGAAAAGAGGGAACAAAGGAAATTAATTGCTACTATAATGCTAGGATGGTGTCCTAGTCTCAAGAGTAAATCATTGTTCAGACTAGGAAAACACAACGTTTGACCTGTATTTGTTTGCAAGACATAGAACATATGAAAGTTGCATACACAATTATACTAGATGAAGATATGTTCACAAAATAAACTTACCAGATCCACCAGCGTTGGTGGGTTTGCAAAAATCAATAACAGCAACAACAAAGGTCTGGCTAGTTGGGGTCGACTTAGGAATCCTCATCATCTATTTCTCTCTACTGGGGCCAGATCTGTGAAACTTCAAATCAGCAGCTAGAGATAAAAACACTTTGTCACGATGTTTCCCATAATCGAGCACTTGATCTTTTATCATTCACCATAGCAGTTCTTTTCAGGATCAAATCTTTAGGCACATCCTCGCCAGCTATAGGAACAATTGATCTTTCCATTACCTTCATTATCACCTCAAGGAAACATCATTCAAATACCGGACATAGAGCAGCATCTAAGTCTCTTCTCCCACAGGTGCACAGAGGGGTGATAGAGGAGTTGTAACAGCATCTTTGTCAAGCTGTTCGCTAGCCCCAGTTTGATACTCCAAACTGCAAGAAAAACCAGAAAATCAGGTTTAACATCTTTTTTCTTTTAGGATAAAAAATGAATCAGATTTTAGATGACCAGAGTGGATCGTTTTTTTTTTTGAAACCACGCGGACGGAATTTTTGAGAAGGGACGACCAAATGGATAAACTATAGCATAATTATTATAAGCAAGAATTCACACTCGTATCAGACTTTCCATATCCTCCTTATTCACATGAAAATGTGACAACAGAACTGAGAGTGAGCAAACTTAAAAATGTAAAAGCCTGATTAACTTTAAATAGCTTCAGAATCATCATTGAGCTAGTGACAAAAATGTTACACTGAGAAAAGCAGTCTGGAAACTAAGGATGTTCTAAATCAATTGAAAATTGGGTAAAGACAAGCAAGAATGCTGTGTCACTGGTAAGTGGTAACTTGGCCTTTTTGGTGAGAGTAAAATTTCTGAATGAAAAGCAAGACTTCAGGAAGTGAAGAAAGGAAAGTAGACTTCAGGAGAGGCACAGTATTGAGGGCTCATTGCAGTTCAGAAGGCAATACTGGCAAAAAGTAGGAGGCAGATATGGAAGCCCAAAGGTTAGATCTCGATTTTTGGAAGAATTTTTCTAGATTAACAATGACACACAAAGTCAAAATAGTTGATTCTAAACCCTCTTTGTTTGAGATTCAAGAAAACAAATCTCATCTCATAAATCTTACGAGCCATCTCATAAAATCTATCCAGATTCCAGCATCAATATATTTTCATTCAACAAGAGAAACAACATAAGAGCTTATCAAGTCGGAACAATTTGATGATTTCAACAGGAGAAAGGCGTTCTTCAACAACAAAGAAATTCAAATTCAAGAAAGGTCTCCAAAGTTGATTCAAAACTAAAGACAGAAGAACAAAAGTCTTTAGAAAGTACAAATGGAAATAATACTAAAACTTAAAAAAGCAAACAATACCAAGTAAGAGAACATACCATCATTCACAAATCTTGAAAATTGCCATAGAAACTGCAGCTTCATGATGTGGTTTCCAATTTCAATTTTGGGAAGCATCATCAGTTCTAAATGATCAAGCTTCTTTAGAATCTGATAAACTTACTGAAGTCGCATTGATTCTTTCAGTAGGTTCTTCTGTTGTCCTTTCCAAGCTTGTTTACCTTTCGTATATTATAAAAAGGGCAGTCTGGTATACAAAACATCCCACCCTCACGCAAGGTCAAGGAAGGGTTGCACCCCAAGGGGGTTGTGATGTAAGCAGCCTACCCTGATGCAAGCATCAGTGGCCGATCCCACGGCTTGAACCTATGACCTACAGGTCACACGGAAACAACTTTACTGTTGCTGAAAAGTTCCCCTTGACCTTTCATAAATTCATTGAGAAAAATTTCTACGCTTGTAATCATTTAGTTTCTTGCTCTCATCAAAATGGCTATAAAGTTGCCTTGTTGACTAACTTGAAGGACCCACAAGGACCATCCTCAACTAGTTCGTAAGAGCTGTCGTTTTTATCACTATAAGCCTTACTTCTACGTATGTAGTCATAGGTAATGTACATGAGAAAGTCTAGAAAGAGACTCTTTCCTGTTGTTTCTGCACAACATTCTGTGTTTTCTTGTATACAGTGAGAAGCATTGTCCAAAATTTTATATGTTATTTTATCAAACTTAAAACCAATTTCGCCCAACTTCTGCCCCCACATCAATGCCCGCTGAGGTAGTCCCTGCTTCCATAGGTGAGAAAGTAGTAAGTTAGCTGTAACGGTGTTTGGGATGAATGCCATCTTAAGCAACTTTGCTGCCAAAATCATTGCACGGTCCAATATGTCATTGCAAGCACTATTCATCATAGTGTTGTATGTAACGGTATTTGGCACCACTCCAGCAGATACAAGCTCATCCAACATCATAACTGCTCGACTTATCCTCCTACTACTATAGAAACCATGAAGCTTTATATTGTAGGTTGTGATATCAGGTTCCCATCCACTAGCATACATTCTTGTCATAAAATTATCCGCATTGACCATGTCGAATGCTTTGCAGAATCCGCTGATCAAGGTGTTATATGTAACAATATCAGGTTGTATACCACTTCGCTGCATTTCCACAAAACTGTCAACAGCTAATCTCATTCTTCCATGTTTGCAGAAACCATTGATGATGGTATTAATTGTAATGACATCCGGGAGAAGACCCCTATCCCTCATGTCCCTCTCTAGTTTCTGAGCTTCATTCAGGTTTCCGCTATTACAGAAACCAGTAATTAGCGAATTATAAACAAAATTATTTGGCACAAGCCCTTTCTTAGTCATCTGGAAAAAGGCATCATACGCATCTTCAACAGATCCTGCTTTAGCAAGCCCATCTATTAATGCAGAAAAAGCAACAGAATCAGGAGCGATTCCCATCATTTCCATTTCTTCCCACAATATTCGAGCTCCTATTACATCCCCTTTCTTAAAATACCCATCCAGAAGCACAGTGAAAGCAGTTCTGTTAACTGGGAGGGACATTGCAATCATCTTAGCCATTAAATTTCTCGCTTCTTGCAGCCTCCCTGTCGTTGCCAAACCCATGAGAAGGGAAGCACACGTGGAAGCTGAAGGAGTGTGACCAAACTGAACCATAACATTATAGACTTCAAATGCTTTTTCTTCTAACCCTTCTTTGCTGTAAGCAGCAATAATGGAATTAAAAGCTATTACACTAACAGGTATCCCCTTCTCAAGCATATTATCCAACAATGTTACAGCCTCGTTCAACCTTCCTGCCCAACACAATCCTGCAATTGATACATCAGAGAATAAACAATCTGGAAAAATTCCCGTAACTGTTAGATCCCATAACAATCGGTCACCATCCTCTTCCCTACCATACTTATAGTGACCTGCCACCAAAATGTTAAGAGTTATAGCATCTGGAACTACACCATTCTTTCTCATTTCTTCATATAGCATATTTGCTTGATACATTTCCCGTGCTTTAACGTAGCCATCCATCAAAGCATTATATGTGATGGTGCTAGGAAAGACGCCCACCTCTTGCATCCCATCAAACACTTTTCTGGCTTCCATCATGTTGCCTTCTTTGCATAGGGCGTTAATTACTGTACTAAAGGTAGAGATACTAGGATTACATCCATGATCAATCATCATATGCACCCAGTGCAATGCATCTGAAGTCCATCCCCTAATACAGTATGCATTGATCAAAATATTATATGTAAAAACATCTGGCTCACATCCAAACTTCCTCATGAGATGACATAAACTCTCTCCCATATGAAGATTGCCTTTTCTACAATATCCAAGAATCATTACATTAAAGATATTGTTAGTAGGACGAGGCCCTTTATGCAACATATCCCGAAATAACTTCCAGACACTACCATAATCACCAATCCTAAGCAACAACTTAAATAGGATCCCGACAGATGATGAACTCGGCCACAACCCACTGTCTCTCATCTTACTCAAAATCTCTAATGCAGCCGAAACCATTTCTGCGGTTAAAAAAGCCCGCATTAATGAATCAAGAACCGAAAAGTCACATTCATACTTATAATGCTCCCTCCACATGAACTCCACAATCTCATCACTCCTACATTTTCCAATCCTCCTAATGATCCAAGATATTATATCCTGCGCCAACAGCCTCAACTGTCCAGCAGCCAATAAATGCGCACTAATACAACATGACTTCACTGTACTCTGAGAATAATCTTGAAAAACAAACTTAAAGAATGCAAATGCAACTTCCCTACTACCAATCAACTTCATAATTTTTACCAAAAAAGATGGGCAAAAATCTCTTGAAAATGCTTCCAAAATGTAACCTTTTTCATTTTTTATCATCGTTGATAACCCCACAACAATTTTACGCCTCTCATTTGAGGTAATGACAGTGCAAGTAGAAGAGTTTGCTAAATTCTTAAAAGGGGAAAACTGTTGAAGAAAATCAAATCCTTTTTCAGAATCTAATGAATTTGAACTGCAATATGAGCATTCAGTAGAAAAGCTGGTAATTTTAGGGTTTAGGACTTTGTGTGGTGGAGTGAGGAAGCGTAAAAATAGCAGTTGTGAAGTGTGCAAGGATGTTGGAAACAGGGGAAAATGACCCACCTTGTAATTGATGCGCATACGGCGCAAAGTAGCACACATTCGGAAATCCGCCGGAGATGTCGTCGGGGATGATTTTCCCGGCAAAGCTAACGGAGTTTTCGAAGGATTTGACGTGCACAGCGCAGCAAAATCTCGAGTGACAATGTCCATTCACTAAAATGTTAACATTGGACTTGCTCAGTAAAGTCAGATGGGCCAACCCAACTAGTCCAATAAAGAAGTTGGGCTTGTCCGCACATTGTTGCAACCGAAAATAGTAAAAATGGCGTGTAGTAGTCACTAATTAAGGGTATCTTTAAATTTTATTCATTAATTATTTCTCAGCAAAATAATCATTGCTAATAAAAAAAAGATAATTTAATCTTTTCTTTAATGTTTATGTTGCCAAGCCTTGTTTTTTTCATTTAGAAGAGGGAAAATTTGAGAGTGAATATTTCAGGGCAAATTTCGTGTGTTCTCAATAGCTGTATCATTCTTGCATTCAAAGGAGCTGTAGTTAATCTTTTTCCTTCTTCATCTTCTCTGAATCGAACGATCAAACTAGTAAACTTTTTTTCTATATGTGTAATCGCGATCAATGTTGTGTCAAGTATGTGTGAAATTTCAAAAATGATCATTATACGTTGATTCAGTGTCGGAAAGGTAGCGTATTTTTGTGATGTTGTTATTCAAAAATTTTTGATGCTCAAATGTTAAATGTGTTTGATTCAATATATTTGATTATGTAAGGATATTTCATAAAAATAGTCGTAAAAATTCATAAGCTTACTGTGTTTATGAATTTTTAGTTAATTGTGTTCATGAAAGATAAGAACCAAACGATATTAACTTTTAAAGTTGGAACTCAAAGTTAAGGAATGAGTGTCCTTAACTTTAGAAATTGAATCTTGAAGTTAAGGACGAAACGTCCTTAACTTTGGAACTTGAAAGTTGAAGTTCAGGACCAAGTGTCCTTATCTTGTCAACTTGAAACTATAAGTTAAGGACTGCCTGTCCTTAACTTTTTAACTTGAAACGTGAAGTTAAGGACCAAATGTCCTTAACTTTTGAACTTGAAACTATAAGTTAAGGACTGCCTATTCTTACCTCTTTTACTTGTAACTCTAAGTTAAGGACTAAGTGTCATTAACTTTTGAACTTGGAATTCAAAGTTAAGGACTGCTTGTCCTTAACTTTTTAACTTGAAACTTGAAGTTAAGGACCAAGTGTCCTTAACTTTTGAACTTGAAACTATAAGTTAAAGACTGCCTATTCTTACCTCTTTAACTTGTAACTCTACGTTAAGGACTAAGTGTCCTTAACTTTTGAACTTGGAATTCAAAGTTAAGGACTACCTGTCCTTAACTTTTGAACTTGAAACTTGAAGTTAAGGACCAAGAGTCCTTAACTTTTGAACTATAAATTTGAAGTTCAGGACCTAGTGTCCTTAACTTTGTAACTTTAAACTTTAAGTTAAGGACTGCTTGTCCTTAACTTTTTTACTTGAAACTTGAAGTTAAGGATGCTGTTATTCAGAAATTTTTGGTGTTGAAATGTGAAATGTGTTTGTGGTTGATTTAATATATTAGATTGTGTAAGGACATTTTATAAAAATAGTTGTAGAAATTCATAAGCTTACTAAGATTATGAATTTTTAGTTAAACGTGTTCATGAAAGATAAAGACTAAACGACATTAAGTTTTGAAGTTGGAACTCAAAGTTAAGGACTGAGTGTCCTTAACTTTTAAACTTGAAACTTGAAGTTAAGGACGAAGTATCCTTAACTTTGGAACTTGAAAGTTGAAGTTCAGCACCAAGTGTCCTTAACTTTTGAACTTGGAATTCAAAGTTAAGGACTGTCTGTCTTTAACTTTTTAACTTGAAACTTGAAGTTAATGACCAAGTGTCCTTAACTTTTGTGTTGGAAACACGTTCTCAAAGCATTATACTAAAACGTGTGTTCATATGTGTAGGTTTTGATGAATGACAAACATACGCAAATTGACATATGACGAAGCTCAAGTACAAGCGCACAATTGATATATATAACGAGATTCAAGCACAAGACAAGGTTTTATAGTTTTACATGAGTCATTCTTAATTGTGATCTTGACCCGACAACTTGACTCATGACATGGCTTCTCTCGTAAAACTATTTTTACAAAATCATGCATATTTAATTTAATGCTAAATGATTTTAAATCATGCATATTTACTTTAGTCAAAATGATTTTTAAACATGCCTCTAAAATCTGGACTAAGATAATCGATTATGTACTTATGATAATCGATTATGTTAAGCCAAGACTGCATGACAGTCGATTGTGAACTAATGACAATCGATTGTGTTAAGGCAGTGAGCATCAGGTTTTTAAAACCTGCATGACAATCGATTGTGAACCTTATGACAATCGATTGTGATGAGGCAGCGTACATCAAAGTTTTTCAAAACTCAGAATAATCGATTGTGAAGCTAATGACAATCGATTGTGAAGAGACAATGTCCATCAGATTTTTCAAAGTCACAAAATAATCGATTGTGAACATATGACAATCGATTGTGTTGAGGCAGTGTCTTCCAGACTTTTTCAAAGTTATTAAATAATCGATTGTGAGTATATAACAATCGATTGTCAAGAGGCAGTGTCTAAAATGATTTTCAAAGTCTGATAAATAATCGATTGTTAACATTGCATAATCGATTGTGAAGCTGACCGTTGTCGTAAAGTTTTCAAATACCGTCAGGTAATCGATTGTCGATTTTGTACAATCGATTGTTGAAATTAAAATCTGGAAAGGATTTTTTGAACGTTGCTGAATAATCGATTATTGATTTTGTATAATCGATTGTTTTACGTAAAATCTGGAAATGATTTTTTGAACGTTGCTAATAATCGATTGTTGATCTTGGATAATCGATTGTTACGCGTAAAATCTGGGATTGATTTCTGAAACGATTGGCAAACAATCGATTGTGGCTTCTTGACAATCGATTGTCACACAGTAAAATCAGCAACTCTTAATTGGCAATTAGGCAACGGTAATGCCAAGTGTTTCAACTATAAATACAGCTTCATTTCAGTGTTTTAAATACAATAACACACAACAACTGATCATACAATTGCTATAAGCTTGCATACTCTATTGCTAATCATTTTATATTCATTACATAAGTTTTGAGAGCCATATTCTTGTCCAAAGTTGTTGTGATCTTGAGCTTACTTCTTTTACTCATATCTACTCATTAAGGAGTGTTTTGTTTCAGTGTTTAGTGTTTTGTACACTTGTAAGAGAATTGTGATTCTCTTGTTGTGAGGAACTTGTGTTTCCTTGGTTGAAGTCTTGGAGTGTTGTATCTCCGAGCAAAGGTGTTAAGGCGTGTGTCCTTAAGTTGTAAAGGTTTGTTGAGCACCCGTAAGCTTGACAAGTTAGTGGAAAATCTCGAGAGAGTCTCTCGGGGACTGGACTAGCCACGTGTTGTGGTGAACCAGAATACATCGGTGCGTTCTTTCCTTTTGTTTATTTAATGGACTAATTTATTTCCTGCAAATTTTAATTTCCGCAAGTTTACGCTAAATTTTATTATAACGCTATTCACCCCCCCTCTAGCGTTAAGCGTATTATCTAACAATTGGTATTAGAGCCCAACTCTCTGAAGACTTAACAGTTTGAGAGAACCGTCCATGGCTTCTACTCGTGACTCTTTTGCAGGAATTGATGAAGGACAATGCTCCACACGACCACCTCTATTCAACGGTACAAACTATACGTACTGGAAGGAGAGGATGAAAATCTTCGTTCAAGCAAACAACTTTCATCTCTGGAAGGTGATAACGAAGGGAAATCAAATTCCAACCAAAAAGGTTGAAACCGAATGGGTTCCCAAGTCCGAAGAAGAATATGACGCGGATGATATCCGAAAGGTGCAAAATAATGCTTAAGCAATTAATTTATTATATTGTGCTGTAAATGCTGACGATTACAGGAAAATATCGTGTTGCACAACGGCGAAGGAAATGTGGGACAAGCTGGAAATTACGTACGAAGGTACGGACCAGGTAAGGGAAGCCAAAATTGATTTCCTAACCCATGCTTATGAATTATTTCACATGAAGGAAGGTGAAAAGGTGGATGAAATGTTTGAACGATTTTCAATAATCGTAAATGATCTACATGCTCTCAAGAAGACATTCACGGATAGAGAACTTGTTCAAAAAATTCTTAGAAGTCTCTGTTGGAAACACGTTTCAAATGCAATATACTAAACGTGTGTTCTTTTGTAGGTTTTGATGAATGTCAAACAAAGCAATAAGCGATATATAGCAGTGCTCAAGGACAAGCACATAATGGATGCATTACAAGAAGCTCAAGACAATGCTTGGAAATGTTATAATTGAGTCAATATTAATTGTGATCTTGATTCCTCAATCTTGGCTCATAACATGGCTTCTCTACTAAAATTATTTTTCCAAAATCATGCATATTTAAAGTAAGTGTCAAATGATTTTAAACTATGCATATTTACTTTTGTTAAAATGTTTTCCAAACATGCCTCAAAAATCTGGGCTAAGATAATCGATTATGTACTTATGATAATCGAGTATCTCTAAGCCAAGACTGCATGACAATCGATTGTGAATTAATGATAATCGATTGTGAGTAAGCCAGTTAACATCAGGTTTTTGCAAACTGCATAACAATCGATTGTGTACTTTCGATAATCGATTGTTAACTGAGGCAAAGTTTTCAAAACTCATAAAAATCGATTATGAACTAATGGTAATCGATTGGAATGAGAAAAATGTCTCCCAGTGATTTTAAGTAAAATAATAATCGATTGTGGCTTTTGATAATCGATTATATATGAGACAGTAAGTTTTGAAATTAATTAATAATCGATTGTTCTATTTGATAATCGATTGTTGAAGCTGACCGTTGTCATATTTTTTAAATTACCTTCAGGTAATCGATTGTGATATTTAACAATCGATGTTTTAGCGTAAAATCTGGAAAAGATTTTCTGAACGTTGTTAAAATAATCGATTATTGATTTCCTGATAATCGATGTTTTATGCCAAAAATTGGAAAGGATTTTTTAACGTTATAATTAATCGATTATTGATTTGAAGTAATCGATTGTTAACGTAAAATCTGGGATTGATTTTTTGATCTGATAGGCAAACAATCGATTGTTTAGTCCTGACAATCGATTGTCACTGAGTAATTTCAGCAATCCTTAATTGGCAATTAGACAACGGTAAGACTGAGTTTTTCACCTATAAATACAGGTTTAACTCAGTGTTTTCACAACAACAACATATACAATTTAAGTATTTTCATTGCTAAAAGCTTTCTTACATTGATCATCATTTTTATTCATCTATAAAGCTTTTTGAAGAGCCATTCTATTGAGCTAAGTTGTTGTGATCTTGAGCGTACTATTTCTACTCATATCTACTCATTGAGGAGTACTTTGTAAAGTGAGTGTGTCTTTGTGTTTGTAAGAGAATTGCGATTCTCGTTTGTTGAGGAACTTGTGTTTCCTCGGTTGAAGTCTTTGGGATTGTTATCCCCGAGCAATTGAAGTCTTTGGGATTGTTATCCCCGAGCAATTGAAGTCTTTGGGATTGTTATCCCCGAGCAATTGAAGTCTTTGGGATTGTTATCCCCGAGCAATTGAAGTCTTTGGGATTGTTATCCCCGAGCAATTGAAGTCTTTGGGATTGGTATCCCCGAGCAATTGAAGTCTTTGGGATTGTGATCCCCGAGCACCTAGGTGAGGCTTGTGTCCTCAGCTGTAACGGTTTGTTAAGCACCCGTAAGCTTGACAAGTTTAGTGGAAATCTCGAGAGAGTCTCTCGGGGACTGGACTAACCACGTTTGTGGCCAACCAGGATACATCTTTGTGTAAGTTTATTTTACTGCACTTGTCTTAATTTCTGCAAAGTTTTTAAATTCCGCACTAAAACGCTTAATAATTTTAAAACGCTATTCACCCCCCCCTCTAGCGTAAAGCGTTATTTCCAACAATTGGTATCAGAGCCATACTCTCTGAAAAACTTAACAGTTTGAGAGAACCATCCATGGCTTCTACTCATGATTCTTTTGCAGGAATCGGTGAAGGAAACTGCTACACCATGCCTCTAATATTTGATGGAAACAACGAAGAAGAGGTAAGTATCTCTA
This sequence comes from Nicotiana benthamiana, assembly GCA_034376525.1. Lineage (NCBI taxonomy): Eukaryota > Viridiplantae > Streptophyta > Magnoliopsida > Solanales > Solanaceae > Nicotiana > Nicotiana benthamiana. The sequence continues at coordinate 31,707,059 of CM067336.1, read as the reverse complement.
ACTCTCACTCGTTCGAAGAATTACAAAATGCATATGAAGACTTGTATGGTGAATTTTGTAATGCTGTCAAAATGATTAGAGATTTGAAGAAATCACTTTCCCAGCAAGAATTAGATTTTCAGAAAAATCTCTCTTTAAAAGAAAAAGATTTTGAAGAACGTCTCTTATTGAAAGAAAAAGATTTCAAAAATCAACTTTCTTTAAAACAAAAATTTTTTGAAAATCTGTCTCTTGATAACGAGAATCTTGTAAAAGAAAATCAGTTTTTGCAAAATGATAGTGTAGAACTTAGACAAGTCGTTAAGACTATGCATGAAGCTTCTTATGTTGATAAATGCTCTACTTGTACTTCCTGCGATTCTTTGAAGTTAGAAAACGCAGATCTTAGGAAAACTTTAGAATCACGAAGTATAGATGTCCCTAAGGTTATTGAAGAAAAGGAAACGTCGAGGAACAATCAACGGCATAAAAGCAGAAATCCCATTAGAAATTTTACTGATCCACCTAGAAATAATTCTAGGGCTGTAAATGAGTCTAGGACAAATTCCTTTAGACCACCTAGACATTACGCTAGGATGTATGAAAACAAGTCTAAAACTAACGCCTTTAGATCACCTAGATACAACTCTAGAAATTGGAAAAATGAATCTAGAGTTAATCACTTTACATCGCCTAGAATCAATACTAGGACTATTGTTGATAAGCCTAGAACGAACTACGTTAGACAACCTAGAAATGACTCTAGGATTCTCAACGCCTCTAGGAATGACTCTAGATCACCTAGAATGTATTTGGCGCAACCTAGGCATTGGCACAATCCAAACGTAGTATGCCATTATTGCAATCGGATAGGTCACATTGCACCTGTGTGTTTTGCTAAACATAGAAATTTATCTTGTGGTTATAATTATCATTTGCCTAACCCCAAAGGACCCAAAAAGATATGGGTACCAAAAACCTCTCCGTAGATATTTTTGCAGGTGTGCTTGAAGACTACAAAATTGTAGTAGATGTGCCAAGCACGACACCCAAAAGGCATCGAAAGGAATTTCGGTTAGCTATTTTTTTAAAACTGAATATGTGCAAATTATTAATGTTGACAGTTTTGTTGATATATGGCAGCTGGTGTTATTAACATATAAGTTGTCAACTTGATTCTCACCCTGAAAAACGTTGACATGCGTTATTTGTAAGAATCAATTTGTGAAATTTCTTGTTGACTATACTTGTTGATTGACATGCTGAAAATTCATTTTTGATTACTAGTATCAACTATTTAAATGCTTGATCCATGCTTTGACAAATGTTGATTTGTGCATTGAATGAGTATCTACTAAATCATGTTTAGTTGAATTATGTCTTGACAATTTTTTTAAAACAGCAAAGTGTTTTAAATCATGTTTTAATATATGGTTTGATAAATGCCTTTAGCATACTCTCATAATCGATTTTCAGAACTTAAAACCTTTTTGGTCTAGTCCACAATCGATTGTTCACAGGCACAATCGATTGTTCGTGTTTTTCTGAGTTTTCAAAAACTCTCTGCTTCTTGCAGATTTTTCAGGAACTAAGTGTCAAATAGTTCAACAATCGATTGTCCCCTTTCAACAATCGATTGTCAATCGGTAAAAATCTCAAAGATTTGTTACCATTCTGAATTCTGAACTCAACAGCTATCATTTAGCATCGTGTCAGTTCAAAATAGGCATAAACGCTCTTGAAATTTTTTAAAGGCTAGGCTTTCATTTTTATCATGCCCAATTGTATGTGTTGATATGTCTTTGTTAACCATCCGTATCAATTCTCCTTGAATCATGCTTTGTTTTGGTTCTCATTATTGCAAATGCGCTAAATGGAAATATTTGACATTTGTTGCAATATGGATTACTGAAAATAACCTTGTGCATCACTGTTAATAAAATAACATTTGATGCATTTGTTATGCTCTCCGTCAAATGGATCTTTCATTGCTTGTGTAACAATCGGTATTTCCTGTAAAATGTCAAATTGATGTGTTTTGCTTAAACAGGTGATAAGATGGTTGATTCATGATTTGACTATCTATTTGAAACAGCATGCGATATATGTTTTGACAAATGCCTTTCAAAATAACAATAATTTTTTTTTTTTTTTTGATAAAATTGATAAATTTATAGAAGTCGTCATATTTTATATTCCTCAATATCCTTCCTATTCTTCTGTGAATATGGTAAAAGGAATTAGCCTTAATACAATCTTCTTATCAAAAGAAGAAATGTTTTAGGCAATTTGTTACAAGTAAGAGGGAACTTGTGCTTTGAAAGAATTGATTGCATAAATTTTATTGATGATATTTTCTTAACAAATATCTGTTTGGTTTTTGAATTGTTATTATGGTGATAAATTGTTTATATATATATATCGGAAATGGCTTCACTTGATTAAATGTTGGAAATGCAAACGTGCTCGCTTGAAGCATTCAATTCAATTTCTAGCAAATTGAGATGTCAACGATGGAGGATGACATCAAGACAAACCGGGTATGATCGTTCCTTACTCTACCTTTTAGCTAGTTGAATTGGCATTATATGTCACAAGTATTGATATGAATGTTATTTTGATAAATTGCATAATTGATTAAGTGCATAAATTGTATTGAGTTTTGATTTTCTAAATTGGTATTTATAACAATTGGTGTTGATTATATGTATCCATGATGGAAAATCTATTTTCATAAAAACGTTTTCATCCGAAGAATCATTATCTTCCTCCATGTGTTGATGACGTTGTTTCATTCATAATCAATTGTCATAATTCCAAAATTGATTATAATATATTCAAAATTGATTACCATACTTCCAAAATCAATTTTCAGGACTTAGACCATTTTTTTTGCCCAGTAAACAATCGATTGTCAAATTCAACAATCGATTGTCAGTGATTTTCTGAAATTTCAAAAACATTCTGTTTCAAGCCAATTTCTCAGAATCTAAGTGTCAAACTTGACACAATCGATTGTCAGACGGTATTAATTCAAAAAATTCTTACCATTCTGCTCTGCTGACCCCCTTTAATCGATTGTCAGTTTCCTTTTCAGAATTCCAACGGGCATATCTGCTCAACAATCGATTGTCTCCAGCAAACAATCGATTGTCTCCAGCGGTCTTCTTAAAATCTGACCGTTTTTGAGTCTTCAATTCAGCCATGAATACCATATCTTCTCCGATATATATACTTTCTTCCTCCTCGTTTTTCCACAATGAGGTATCTTGAAAATTTTAGTCTTGCTATACACTTTCTTCAGCAATGCAATCTTCTAAACTTCCTTCTCCTTTCTTTTGACTTTTTAAATGCTACACTCGTTCGGGCATTCTATTCAAATCTCCGCCAGAACGATCAAGGTGATCTTGTCACCTTTGTAAATGGTGTTAAAATTATCATTTCTGATGAATCCCTAAACACCATTGCCTATCTCCCAAATGATGGAGAAGACATTTCTCAATATGTTGGAATAGAAGGAGAATTATTTGACGAAACCTCCTTTCTTCGTCAAGCTGGTCTTGTTAACTATGATCCACGTCTCACTTCTCGTCGTCCTACGATCACGGGAATGGATCCGAACTATCGGTTGATATTCTATTTCATCACCCGAGTTCTCAAGCCCCGAAAAAGCTGTCACACCACTATTTCCCAAGAAGATTGTAAACTCATGCATGCCATTTCTTCCGGAGCTCGATTAAATTATTGTAAATTAATCAAGCTTCACATGTGTGATGCTCTCGCCGAAGACAAACATCTTCCATATGCACTTCTTGTCATGCATTTTCTTGAATCCGCCGGCATTATCACGGCAAATGGTCCACTTAAAAATCGGACCAAACACTGGGAAATTTCTGAATCTTCATTTCACAGTGGTGGCAATCATGATAATCAACCTCCTCAAAATCCTCCACAAAATCCGCCTCAAAATCAAGATCCAAATGCGGAGATAGTAAATCATCTTACCCGTATTGAAACAAAAGTTGACACTTTGTCCCGCTATGTCCTAGGATATTTTGACCATATCAACTATCAATATGGCAATCTTGTCCCATTTGAGGCACCGCCGCAAAACATGGACGAAGATGATGATAACGAGGATTAAATATTTTCTTGTATTTTTTCATTAAATGGCCTATGTAATGTTTTATCTATTTAATGAAAAGTTGATTTTCATCTGCAATATCTCTCCTATTTCCATTATGCATACTTACATGTTTTCTTTGAATGTGTTGCATAAATTCAGGGGGAATCTTATATTTAGGGGGAATTTCTTTCCAGTGCAAACTATTCGATTATCCCGTATAATAATCGATTATGTTGACATTTGTTGAACTAGCATGCTATTATTAGACTTGTTATCTAGCCTTTTTTTTGTTAATGTCAAAAGGGGGAAAATAAACAGGCTATGCATGCATAATATATTCTTATGAAACATGACACTTGTCTTGGTTTATCAAAATAATTATTGCATATATCCCGCCTATGTTTGCCATTATCAAAAAGGGGGAAATTGTTGGAAACACGTTTCAAATGCAATATACTAAACGTGTGTTCTTTTGTAGGTTTTGATGAATGTCAAACAAAGCAATAAGCGATATATAGCAGTGCTCAAGGACAAGCACATAATGGATGCATTACAAGAAGCTCAAGACAATGCTTGGAAATGTTATAATTGAGTCAATATTAATTGTGATCTTGATTCCTCAATCTTGGCTCATAACATGGCTTCTCTACTAAAATTATTTTTCCAAAATCATGCATATTTAAAGTAAGTGTCAAATGATTTTAAACTATGCATATTTACTTTTGTTAAAATGTTTTCCAAACATGCCTCAAAAATCTGGGCTAAGATAATCGATTATGTACTTATGATAATCGAGTATCTCTAAGCCAAGACTGCATGACAATCGATTGTGAATTAATGATAATCGATTGTGAGTAAGCCAGTTAACATCAGGTTTTTGCAAACTGCATAACAATCGATTGTGTACTTTCGATAATCGATTGTTAACTGAGGCAAAGTTTTCAAAACTCATAAAAATCGATTATGAACTAATGGTAATCGATTGGAATGAGAAAAATGTCTCCCAGTGATTTTAAGTAAAATAATAATCGATTGTGGCTTTTGATAATCGATTATATATGAGACAGTAAGTTTTGAAATTAATTAATAATCGATTGTTCTATTTGATAATCGATTGTTGAAGCTGACCGTTGTCATATTTTTTAAATTACCTTCAGGTAATCGATTGTGATATTTAACAATCGATGTTTTAGCGTAAAATCTGGAAAAGATTTTCTGAACGTTGTTAAAATAATCGATTATTGATTTCCTGATAATCGATGTTTTATGCCAAAAATTGGAAAGGATTTTTTAACGTTATAATTAATCGATTATTGATTTGAAGTAATCGATTGTTAACGTAAAATCTGGGATTGATTTTTTGATCTGATAGGCAAACAATCGATTGTTTAGTCCTGACAATCGATTGTCACTGAGTAATTTCAGCAATCCTTAATTGGCAATTAGACAACGGTAAGACTGAGTTTTTCACCTATAAATACAGGTTTAACTCAGTGTTTTCACAACAACAACATATACAATTTAAGTATTTTCATTGCTAAAAGCTTTCTTACATTGATCATCATTTTTATTCATCTATAAAGCTTTTTGAAGAGCCATTCTATTGAGCTAAGTTGTTGTGATCTTGAGCGTACTATTTCTACTCATATCTACTCATTGAGGAGTACTTTGTAAAGTGAGTGTGTCTTTGTGTTTGTAAGAGAATTGCGATTCTCGTTTGTTGAGGAACTTGTGTTTCCTCGGTTGAAGTCTTTGGGATTGTTATCCCCGAGCAATTGAAGTCTTTGGGATTGTTATCCCCGAGCAATTGAAGTCTTTGGGATTGTTATCCCCGAGCAATTGAAGTCTTTGGGATTGTTATCCCCGAGCAATTGAAGTCTTTGGGATTGTTATCCCCGAGCAATTGAAGTCTTTGGGATTGGTATCCCCGAGCAATTGAAGTCTTTGGGATTGTGATCCCCGAGCACCTAGGTGAGGCTTGTGTCCTCAGCTGTAACGGTTTGTTAAGCACCCGTAAGCTTGACAAGTTTAGTGGAAATCTCGAGAGAGTCTCTCGGGGACTGGACTAACCACGTTTGTGGCCAACCAGGATACATCTTTGTGTAAGTTTATTTTACTGCACTTGTCTTAATTTCTGCAAAGTTTTTAAATTCCGCACTAAAACGCTTAATAATTTTAAAACGCTATTCACCCCCCCCTCTAGCGTAAAGCGTTATTTCCAACAGTCTCACTCCGGCATGGAGATCAAAGGCCGACGCGATTCAAGAGTCCATTGGCGTCTCAAATGTCACCATCGACGCATTAAGAGGTAATCTTAAGACTTATGAATCTACTATACTTAGCCCTCTTGTTGATGATCAAAGGAGGCAAAGAATCGCTCTTAAGGCAAGCACAAGCCAACCTCAAGTTGATGAGGACGGAGACAACGAGTTTGGACTCGTTATCAAAAGATTTCAAAAGTTCATGCGAAAGGAGTATGAACGAAAGGGCAAAAAGCAAGGCGAACAAATAAAGTGCTATGAATGCGGTGAAACCGGGCACATCAAATCAAATTGCCCAAACATAAAAAAGGAGAAGAAACCTTTTAAGAAGCAACGTGCATACATTTCTTGGGGAGGAGACTCCGGAGATGAGTCAAGCGCAGAAGACGAAGACGAAGCCGCAAACCTTTGTCTTATGGCGCAAGAAGACAAGCAAGATGAGGTATGTCAAACCTCTTCTAAAAACTTCTTTACTCTTGAAGAAATGCGAACTGCTTTTGATGAGCTATATACTGAATTTATTAAGGCTTCAAAAACTGTCAAGAGCATAAAAGAAATGCTTCTCTAAAAGAAAAAAGATTTTCAAAAACAGCTTTTTTTGAAAGAAAAGGATTTAGAAAAACTGGTTTTAGAAAATGAGAAGCTGAAAGAGGAAAACAAGTTTTTCGAAAAAAGAAGCGCCGACAAGCCCGAAAGTTCTATTAAAAATTGTTCTTCTTGCATGCATCTCAAAAATGAGGTAGATAGACTTAAAGGTACCTTAGATAAGTTTAATTCTTCCCACAAAAATTTGAATAAGGTCCTTGTTAATTTGAAATCAACCAAGCATGGCATAGGCTTTAAGAATGAGCCTAAAGAAAAGGTTGAAGCCAAACCCCAACCACCTAAGGCTCAACCTAGGATGAATAAAACAAATGCTTATCCTAGAAATAGCAATCCTAGAACAAATATGCATGCTAGACCAAATGTTGAACATTTTAGAAGACCTAGAAATAACTTACCACCTAGAAATGACTACCCTAGAAATGATGCATATTCTAGGCCAAACACTAGAAGGAGCTTTGAACCTTTTAGAACATCTAGACATGACCATTACTCTAGAAATGCTGCTCATTTTAGAACTAATAGGAGAAATGGTTCTCATGAAATGCGCATTAGTCATAATGAAAATAGAGTAAATCATTTTCGTCCATCAAGTTACTATGAACATAGAAGGATGCATAACCCCAACGTGACTTGTCATTACTGTAGACGCATTGGTCATATTGCTCCTGCACGTTTTACAAGACATAGACATATCACTCAATCGCATCATTATAATATGCCTAACCCTCAAGGACCCAAAATGGCATGGGTACCTAAAACGCATTAATTTGTTTTGTAGGTATGTTTGAAGGGATCAAGTGTACTATGGTACCTTGATAGTGGATGCTCCAAGCACATGACGGGAGACGAATCCAAATTCCTTCAACTAGAACACAAAGAAGGAGGAAGTGTGATTTTTGGGGATAACAATAAAGGAAAGATTATTGGCATCGGATCGGTCGGTAAGGATAAAAATTCCTCTATTAAGAATATATTACTTGTTAAAGGTTTAAAGCATAATCTCTTGAGCATAAGTCAATTATGTGACAAGGGAAATCTTGCCTTATTTGATTCGGATGAATGCTTAGTATTTAGACGTAGCGATTTCAAAATTATCCTTCGTGGTTTTAGAGTGGATAATATTTATATGGTTGATCTTGCTAATTCCTCACCCGAATATGTGGATTGCCTTATGAGCAAAGAGGATGATACTTGGCTATGGCATCGTAGAGTAGCACATATAAACATGCATCTTTTGAACAAATTGATTTCACAAAACTTAGTTATTGGTCTTCCCAATTTGAAATTTGAAAATGACTCTATTTGTGATTCTTGTCAAAAAGGGAAGCAAACAAAAGCATCTTTCAAATCGAAAAACATTGTTTCAACTACTAGACCATTGCAATTGCTTCACATGGATTTATTTGGACCATCTCGCATTGAAAGTCTAGGAAGAAATCGTTATGCCTTTGTTATTGTTGATGATTATTCCAGATTTACTTGGACTTTATTTCTTGCCCATAAAAGTGATGCTTTTTAAAATTTTAAATATTTCCTTAAACGTGTTCAAAACGAAAAGGAAACAACCGTCACTTCAATTAGAAGTGATCATGGGGGAGAGTTTGATCACAATCTCTTTGCGGACTTTTGTGACGAACTCGGTATCGAGCATACCTTTTCCGCTCCACGAACACCACAACAAAATGGGGTGGTGGAAAGGAAAAATAGGTGTCTCGAAGAGATGGCTAGGACCATGCTCGAAGAGGCTAAGATTCCCAAATATTTTTGGGCGGATGCCGTGAGTACCGCATGCTACATCTTAAATAGAGTAGTCATAAGGCCAATACTCATGAAGACCCCTTATGAACTCAACAAGGGAAGGAAACCAAATATCTCCCATTTTAGAGTATTCGATTGTAAAGTTTTTATTCATAACAATGGAAAAGATCAATTGGGAAAATTTGATGCTAAGTCCGATGAGGGAATTTTCATTGGTTACTCTTCACGTAGCAAAGCATATAGGGTTTTTAATAAAAGAACCGAAACTGTGGAGGAATCCCCTCATGTTGTATTTTCCGAAAATAATGCTCGCTTGGCGAGAAAGGATTCAGGTTTTGATCTTGCAGGTATTTTAGATAGCTTGAAAGACAAAATACAAGAGGAAACGCCTAAGGAAAATAAAGATGAAATCTTGGAACAACCAACGGAGGAAGTGCCACAGTTGGAGAATGAAACGAAAACGCCTAACGAGTGGAGGACAATCAAAGATCATCCACTCGAACAGGTAATTGGCGACGTCGGAGAAAAGGTAAGTACTCGAAACTCCCTTAAAAACACCTTAGGTCATACTGCTTTTGTTTCTCAAATTGAACCAACAACCAATCTTCGAAGCAATTGGGGATGAGTTTTGGACCTTGGCAATGCAAGAGGAGCTTAACCAATTCAAACGGAATGACGTTTGGGATTTGGTGCCAAGACCCGAAAATCATACCATAATTAGTACGAAATGGGTTTTTCGAAACAAACTAGATGAAAATGGTGTAATCACTAGAAACAAAGTTAGGCTTGTAGCAAAAGGCTATAATCAAGAAGAGGGTATTGACTATGAAGAAACATATGCTCCCGTAGCTAGATTAGAAGCTATTCGTCTATTACTCGCATTTGCCTCTTCTATGAATTTCAATTTATATCAAATGGATGTGAAAAGTGCTTTTCTAAATGGTGTTATTCAAGAAGAAGTTTATGTCGAACAACCCCCCGGTTTTGAAGACTTTAAATCTCCCGATCATGTTTTCAAGCTCAAAAAGGCTCTTTATGGTTTAAAACAAGCTCCCCGAGCTTGGTATGAAAGATTGAGTAAATTTCTATAGAAAAATGATTTCATTAGGGGGAAAGTTGACACCACCCTTTTTGTTAAGCATAAAAACAATGATATTTTATTAGTTCAAATATATGTGGATGATATCATATTTGGTGCTACTAACAATGTCTTATGCAAGGAATTTTCCGATTTAATGACAAGCGAATTTGAGATGTCTATGATGGGTGAGTTAACATTCTTTTTGGGATTACAAGTAAAGCAAAATGAAAGAAGGTACGTTCATTTGCCAAGCCAAATATTGCAAAGAATTGCTGAAACGATTTGAAATGAATAATGCAAAAGCAATGGCGACTCCCATGAGCACATCCGATCATCTAGACAAAGATGAGAAAGGTAAGGAAGTCGACACTAAGAAGTATCGAGGTATGATTGGCTCTCTTCTTTATCTTACTGCTAGTCGTCCGGACATCATGTTTAGCGTGTGCTTATGCGCCCGTTATCAATCGTGTCCGAAGGAGTCTCACCTTACTGCGGTAAAACGGATTTTGAAGTACCTCATTGGTACTACAAATGTGGGTCTATGGTACCCCAAAAGTTCTTCATGCCAACTCGTTGGCTGTTCCGACTCCGATTTTGCTGGATGCAAATTGGACCGCAAGAGCACTAGCGGCACTTGCCATTTGCTCGGTAGCTCTCTCGTTTCTTGGTTTAGCAAGAAACAAGTAAGTGTTGCGTTGTCCACAACCGAGGCTGAATATGTAGCTGCGGGGAGTTGTTGCACTCAAATCCTTTGGATGAAACAACAACTCTTGGACTATGGCCTAAGTCTTAATCATATCCCTCTTAGATGTGATAATACTAGTGCCATATGCTTGACAAAGAACCCCGTTCTTCATTCGCGAACAAAACACATTGAAATTAGACATCATTTTATAAGAGATCACGTTCTCAAGGGCGATGTCGAAATCGAATTTGTTGAAACCAAAGATCAATTGGCCGACATCTTTACAAAGCCCTTAGAGAAAGAGTCCTTCTTCCGAATTCGTAGTGAACTCGGGATTCTTGACTCCACGTTGATCTAAGTCATGCATTGCATCTTTTTATTTTACTTGATTTCTAACTTGAGCGTCGGAGACGTCTAACAAATTTTTGCAGGTATCGCCCTAAAGGTAGGGGGAATTATAAAGCATGACGCGCAATAATCAAGTCTTCTTCAGAAAAATCGGTTTCTGTCGTCTAATAATCGATTAACTCGTATCAATAATCGATTGTACTGCTATTACTTGAGTTATTGTACTCTCTTTATGTAATCACGTTTATTTTCAATAAATAAAAAAGTTTTTTAATCCTTGCCATCTTATTACATTTTTTTGCTAATGGCAACAGGGGGAAGATAACGGGTATGCACTCTCAATTCTTATTAATTAAGGGGGAATTCATATATTGAGAAGGAACTAATTTTGCATACTTGTTGCATATATTTACTTGTCTTGAATCGTCATTATGAATTGTCTAATTTGCATATCCCGCTTAAAGTTTGCCATTATCAAAAAGGGGGAAATTGTTGGAAACACGTTCTCAAAGCATTATACTAAAACGTGTGTTCATATGTGTAGGTTTTGATGAATGACAAACAAGCGCAAATTGACATATGACGAAGCTCAAGTACAAGCGCACAATTGATATATATAACGAGATTCAAGCACAAGACCAAGTTTTATAGTTTTACATGAGCCGTTCTTAATTGTGATCTTGACCCGACAACTTGACTCATGACATGGCTTCTCTCGTAAAATTATTTTTACAAAATCATGCATATTTAATTTAATGCTAAATGATTTTAAATCATGCATATTTACTTTAGTCAAAATGATTTTTAAACATGCCTCTAAAATCTGGACTAAGATAATCGATTATGTACTTATGATAATCGATTATGTTAAGCCAAGACTGCATGACAGTCGATTGTGAACTAATGACAATCGATTGTGTTAAGGCAGTGAGCATCAGGTTTTTCAAACCTGCATGACAATCGATTGTGAACCTTATGACAATCGATTGTGATGAGGCAGTGTACATCAAAGTTTTTCAAAACTCAGAATAATCGATTGTGAAGCTAATGACAATCGATTGTGAAGAGACAATGTCCATCAGATTTTTCAAAGTCACAAAATAATCGATTGTGAACATATGACAATCAATTGTGTTGAGGCAGTGTGTTCCAGACTTTTTCAAAGTTATTAAATAATCGATTGTGAGTATATAACAATCGATTGTCAAGAGGCAGTGTCTAAAATGATTTTCAAAGTCTGATAAATAATCGATTGTTAACATTGCACAATCGATTGTGAAGCTGACCGTTATCGTAAAAGTTTTCAAATACCGTCAGGTAATCGATTGTTGATTTTGTACAATCGATTATTGAAATTAAAATCTGGAAAGGATTTTTTGAACGTTGCTGAATAATCGATTATTGATTTTGTATAATCGATTGTTTTACGTAAAATCTGGAAATAATTTTTTGAACGTTGCTAATAATCGATTGTTGGTCTTGGATAATCGACTGTTACGCGTAAAATCTGGGATTGATTTCTGGAACGATTGGCAAACAATCGATTGTGGCTTCTTGACAATCGATTGTCACACAGTAAAATCGACAACTCTTAATTGGCAATTAGGCAACGGTAATGCCAAGTTTTTCAACTATAAATACAGCTTCATTTCAGTGTTTTAAATACAATAACACACAATAACTGATCATACAATTGCTATAAGCTTGCATACTCTATTGCTAATCATTTTATATTCATTACATAAGTTTTGAGAGCCATATTCTTGTCCAAAGTTGTTGTGATCTTGAGCTTACTTCTTTTACTCATATCTACTCATTAAGGAGTGTTTTGTTTGAGTGTTTAGTGTTTTGTACACTTGTAAGAGAATTGTGAATCTCTTGTTGTAAGGAACTTGTGTTTCTTTGGTTGAAGTCTTGGAGTGTTGTATCTCCGAGCAAAGGTGTTAAGGCGTGTGTCCTTAAGTTGTAAAGGTTTGTTGTGCACCCGTAAGCTTGGCAAGTTAGTGGAAAATCTCGAGAGAGTCTCTCGGGGACTGGACTAGCCACGTGTTGTGGTGAACCAGAATACATCGGTGCGTTCTTTCCTTTTGTTTATTTAACGCACTAATTTATTTCCTGCAAATTTTAATTTCCGCAAGTTTACGCTAAATTTTATTATAACGCTATTCACCCCCCCTCTAGCGTTAAGCGTATTATCTAACATTTTGAAATTGAAACTATAAGACGACTGATTATTCTTACCTGTTTAACTTGTAACTCTAAGTTACGGACTAAGTGTCCTTAACTTTTGAACTTGGAATTCAAGGTTAAGGACTGCATGTCCTTAACTTTTTAACTTGAATCTTGAAGTTAAGGACCAAGTGTCCTTAACTTTGAACTTGAACTATAAGTTAAGGACTTTCTATGCTTACCGCTTTAACATGTAACACTAAGTTAAGGACTAAGTGTCCTTTACTTTTGAACTTGGAATTCAAAGTTAAGGACTGCCTGTCCTTAACTTTTCAACTTGAAACTTGAAGTTAAGGACCAAGTGTCCTTAACTTTTGAACTACAAATTTGAAGTTCAGGACCTATTGTCCTTAACTTTTCAACTTTAAACTTTAAGTTAAGGACTGCTTGCCCCTATCTTTTTTACTTGAAACTTGAAGTTAAGGACCCAGTTCCTCCAACTAGCTATAAGTCCTAATCTTTATTTTTCTTTTTCTTTCTTTGTAGTCTGATAATGGAAGGAGATCGTGTGTTCAAGTTTGATGTTTGGTGTAATTTTATGGTGTATTGGAAATGCGATTTACAGTATAAGGAAACAATCAATTTTTTTTATCAAATAGGCAGTGGAACAAGTTGAGGGATGGTATTTTTGGCAACTTTTTTCGATTACAATGTGTGAAGTTCTGTAGTAAACTTATTAACTGTATATTGCTTTAAGAAATTGTAAATAATGACCCTGATTCGATGACATTTAAGGTTTTTGACCATGAATTAAGTTTACACGTGATACATTTCATACAATTACTGGCTTGAAGTGTTATTCCTCACCGGACATCAACACTTTACATGAAAAAAAGAATAGGCTTTCAAAAGTCTATTTCCTCAGAAAGGATAGAGTTGAGCTGGGTGATTTGTAGAATTTTATTAGTAGTTACCCACATGGTACAGCTGCAACATTTGTAGGCAGCTATAAAGATACAATGAAGTTGGCAACAATTTATTTTGTTGAATCTGTTTTGATGGGCAAGTGGAAGAATAAGAATGTGTTCGAGCAGATAATGAAAATTGTTGACGATGATGAACTCTGCTCTTCTTTCAACTGGGGCTCTCTTTCTTGTGAAACATTATTAAAACTATTGTAAAGTTGTTTGAAGCCGAATGAGAATGAGACCGAGAAAGAGAAAGATAAAGATAAAGATAAGGATAGCTACACTATACTTGGCTTTCCTTTTTCCTTTTGTGTTTGGATTATGGAAGTGGTTTCTATTTTCCAAGAAAAACAATTTGTGAACTTCCAAGAATCTGGTTATTCTCGGATGTTATGTTATTTTGAAATGAAATCTCCACGGTTTGATACTTTGTGTAAAAGTACTTCCATAATGAAAATGTAAGTTAATCTAATTACTAGCTATTTTTTTTGTTTATTTGTTTTAGTTCTAAAAACTTATGATTACTTTTTGTTATATATAGTTGTATAAGTTGATCGAGGTGTCACCATTTATTCCCGTTGAAGAAAATATACAGAGCCTCTTAGTTTGGACAAACCAATTACTCAAGATCAAAGCTCAATGCCTTCTTCCACACAATTTGATGAAGCTATGCTTAAGGAAATTGTTAAAGTAGGTTTTCTGCCTTTAAATAGCATTAGTTTCTAATTTGAATATTTTTTGCTTATGAGACTTTTTGGTATTTATGTCTTTTGATTCAAATATTATCAGAGAGTTTTAAGAAGGATCTGCAAGCTGGAGTTACTAGTTTGTGAACGAAATCATGGAAATAACATTATTTTCAGTTAGTTCAAGTTCAGGACTTTGTGTCCTTAACTTTTGAACTTAAAACTATAAGTTAAGGACTGTCTGTCCTTAACTATATAACTTAAAACAATAAGTTAAGGACTGCATGTCCTTAACTTCTGAACTTGGAATTCAAAGTTAAGGACTACCTATCCTAAATTTTTTAACTTGTAATTGAAACTTAAGGACTGCATGTCCTTAACTTTTGAACTTGGGATTCAAATTTAAGATTGCTTGTCCTTAACTTTTGAACCTGTAATTCAAACTTAAGGACTGCCTGTCCTTAACTTTTCAACCTGTCCTTAACTTTCTAGCTTAGTTTCTTTCTCAAGATATAAAGAAAACACTAGGATCAAAGCTTGATACTTTGTTGAAGATTTATGGGCAAGCTGATGAAAGGAGCATATAGGGAGAACCTAGTGTTCCAATGTGACGACCCAAAGGGTTATCACTGGTTTCCTTACTCATTCTGTACTTCCAAGGCCTAGAAAACCTCCTTTAGGGTTGCTGCAATTTACGTGCGCAGTCCGAGCGCGTAGCCAGAAAGCTTAAATATGAATTTTGTGAGAAAAATGCTAAATTTGGATATTAAATATAATAAATTTGACTTCGGTCAATATTTTGGGTGAACGGACTCGTACCAGTGATTTTATGGTCCTGGAGGATCCGTAGGAAAATATGGGACTCGGGCGCATGCCCCAAATCAAATTCCGAGGTCCCAAGCCCGAGAAATGAATTTTTGTGTGAAATTATTTTCTGGAAAGAATTAAGGAAATTGGAAATTAAATTTGATTAAAAGACTATGGTATGGGGCCCGTATTTTGGTTCCGGCGCATGGTAAGAGTCTTATACATGATTTAAGCACGTTCTGTAAAGTTTGGTTGAAAACGGACGTCGTTTGACGTGTTTCAGACTTAAAATGAAAATTTGATGTTTTATGAAAATTTTGGAGGAATCATGAGCTTTGAGGTTTGATAAGATGAATATGATGTTATTTTTGCGATTTGATCATGCGAGTAAGTCCATAGAATGTTTTTGAGGATGTAGGCATATTTGGTTTGAAGTCCTGAGGGCTCAGGTGAGTTTTGGATAGGCGATGGATTGAATTTTTGAACTTTGGAAAATTTGGTATGCTCAGCTTTGTGATCTTCGTAGTTGCAAAGATCATCTCGCAATTGCGAACTCGCAAATGCGAGCTTTGCATCGCAATTGCGAATTCTGGGATTTTGGCAACTGATCGCAAATACAATCTTAATGTTCGCAAATGCGAAAGTAGGGGGTCGCAAATGGGACTTTTCCCTTCGCAAATGCGAGAACTGGGAAAATGGGAAGGGTTCGCAAATGTGAACCTAGACTTTGCAATTCCCAAGCCAACAAAGTCGTGGGTTAGCAATTGCAAACCCCAATTCGAATTTCCCACATCTGAGACCAAGCAAATTTTATACTTAGTTGAATTTTGAACCATTTTTCACCAGTCGAGGGGTAAAGGTATAATTGAGGCTTGAGTTGAGTTTAAAGCATTGAGGTACGTGTTCGCTTTAACCCTAGCTTGAGGGATTAAGAGTTGAGTTGTATTTGCTAATTGTTTGTGTTGCGTACGATGTATGGGCATGGTGGCGAGTATCCATATGTTGGTGTCGAGCATGACTGTGGGTCTTAAATTGATAGTTGTGTATTCTTGATTGAACCTATCAAAGCCTTGATTGATGATCTTTGATACCGAGTATTGGTTGTAACTGTGTCGAGTAGAAATTGAATAGAATTGGTTATAGCTGACTCTCCCTTGCCGGGACATTTGAATTGGTGTTATTGTTTTTCCCTTGCGGGGAAGTTATTACATGGTCTTGTTCCCTTGCCGGGATTATATTGTGTATTGTGTTGGAAGAAATAGGATCGGGTGGTACGCCTACCACAAGATATTAATTGAAATGGGATCGGGTGGTATGCCTACTACAAGTTATTGATTGAAATGGGATTGTGTGGTATGCCTACCATAAGATATTGACTGAAATAATATCGGGTGGTACATACCATAAGATATTGATTGAAATGGGATCGGGTGGTACGCCTACCACAAGATATGATGAAATAGGATCGGGTGGTACGCGTACCACAAGATATGATAAAATGGGATTAGGTGGTATGACTACCACAAGATATTGATTGAAATGGGATCAGGTGGTATGCGTACCACAAGATAATGCTTGAAATGGGATTGGGTGGTACACATACCACGAGTTATGATGAAATGGGAGCGGGTGGTACGCCTACCATGAGAAATTGAGAAATGGGATCGGGTTTGCACGCCTGCAACGAGATGAGCATTTAAAGTGAAAGTAGTTTAATCTATTCTTATTCGTGTTAGATGCTTTATAGTTGGTTTCTTTGTCAGTTCTGAGAATTTTGTTCATTTTTGCTATCCCAAAGCATGTTTCCCCTTCCCAGTTTTACTTGTTTATTTCCTGTTGTTTCTTTCGCTATATATTATGTAATTGCACAGGTTTATCTGGAGTCTGGTCCTAGCCTCGTCACTACTTCACCGGGGTTAGGCTAGACAATTACTAGCACGTGGGGTCGATTGTGCTGATGCTACACTCTCCACTTATGTGCAGATACTGGAGTAGCTTTTGAGCAGCAATAGCTTGGGAGCGAGACTTCAGTACAGTGAGACACCAAGGTAGCCTTGCAGGCGTCTGCAGGGCCGACGTTGTTTTCATCTTTATTTCAACCTGTATCTCATGTTTTTCGAGACAAACAAAGTTACAGTTTCTTTCGGACCATTATGTTTAGTAAATCTTAGTAGTTCGTGGGTTCTGTGACACCTGATTATGGGGTAGAGACTATGTCAAACTTCCGCGTTATTATTCAGTTTGCATTAATATTAAGTCTTTGGATGTTTAGTTAAATACGTTGTTTTATCTTATTGTTGGTAATTAATTAAAAGGATTATGTGGTTGAGGAAAAGTGATTGAATTTGGCTTGCCTAGTTCCTATTAGTAGGCGCTATCACGACTCCCGAGGGTGGAATGGAAAATCTGGGTCATGACAAGTTGGTATTAGAGCACTAGGTTACATAGGTCTCACAACTCACGGACAAACTTAGTAGAGTCTGAGGGATCGGCACTGAGACGTCTGTATTTATCCCAGAGGCTACAGAGTTAGGACAATTTCACATTTGTTCTCTCTTGTCGTGCGGTTCTGTTTCTCAATTTCTGATTGTCTTTCTACTATGTTCTTTCTTATATGGCGAGAACACGCGCTTCCTCATCTTTTGATCAGCAGTCCCAGCCTAGTGAGCCCCCACTAGGGGTTGAGGGCGAGGCCGAGGTAAGGGCAGAGCTCAACCCTGAGCAACAACACCAGTGTCGGAGCCTCAGGTTGACTTCGACGAGGAGGTTTCGGCCCCAGCTCCAACAGTTCTGGTGGGCCTACCTCAGCTCCCAGAGGGGTTCATTGCAACCCCAGTTCTTCAAGACGCTCTAGTATGATTAGCTGGTTTTATGAAGAGCGTCACCCGGGCAGGGTTGCTTCGTCTAGCACAGCTATCTCTTAGGCTAAAGGAGGTCCCCTGACTCCTACTACTCGTACTCTGGAGCTGGTAGCTCCCCAAGTTTACATTCCAGTGGTTCAGCCAGCTATGACAGTCCAACTGTGAGTTATTGTTCACACCAGCAGTGGAGCGGCATGTCCGCAAATGCTTTGTGGAGGTTGGATAATTTCACCAAGCTCTTCACTACTATCTTCACCGGTGCACCCACCGAGGACCCTCAGGATTATTTGGACAGCTGCCACGAGATTCTTCGGAACATGGGTATTATTGAGTCTAATGGAGTTGATTTCGCGGCATTTCATTTACTGGATCTGCCAAGACTTGGTGGAGGGTATTTCTGTTTAGCTAGACCAGCAGGGTCTCCAGCCTTGAACTGGGAGCAGTTCAAATATACATTTCTGGAGAATTTTCTCCCTGTCACACAGCGTGAGGCCTATCAGAGGCAATTCGAACGTCTCTATCAGGGGTCCATGTTAGTCACCCAGTACGAGACTAGGTTTATTGAGTTAGCTTGCCATGCCATTGTCATACTCCCCACTGAGAGGGAGAGAGTGAGACAGATTATTGATGGACTCATGCAGCCTATCCGTCTCGAGATGGCCAGAGAGGCGGGAGTGATATCACTTTTTAGGAGGCAGCTAATGTTGCCCAAAGGATTGAGATGGTATTGCCGGGGGGGAAGACAAGAGACCCCGTTAGTCAGGATGATTCAGTAGTGCCTCATCTGGAGGTAGAGATTCATACGATAGGGGTCATCCTCCTAGACCCTTCCAGTCAGCACTCCAGGTTTCCCATGGTACATGTACTAAATGCTCCACAGTCTGCCTAGCCAGCTAGAGGCGGGGTAGAGGTGCTAGAGGTGGAGGTAAAGGTCATAGAGGTGGAGCTTAGGTCGCTAGGGTTGGAGGCCTGCCAACAACTGGTCGTCCTAGAGATGTGGTTCAGGGAGGTGGGGCCTAACCCCGGTGTTATGCTCTTCCAGCCAGACCAGCGGCTGAGTCTTCAGATATAGTCATTACACTTACTATTCTGGTTTGTGATGGAGATGCTTCAGTGCTATTTGATCTAGGGTCTACGTATTCGTATGTGTCATCTTACTTTGCACCACACCTGGTTATGCCTTGTGATGCATTGAGTATTCTTGTTTATGTGTCCATACTGGTGGGTGATTCTATCGTAGTCGACCAAGTTCATCATTCCTGCGTTGTAGTGATGGGGGGTCCTGAGACCGTGTTGATTTGTTGCTTCTAGACATGGTCAACTTTGATGTCATATTAGGGATGGGTTGGTTGTCCCCCCATCATGCGATCTTGGATTGCCATGCCAAGACCGTGACCTTAGCATTACCAGTTTGCCCCGTTTACAATAGAGAGGGACTCCTGGTCATTCCACTCATAGTGTTATCTCATATGTGAAGGCTCGACGTATGGTCGTTAAGGAGAAGGGGTGTTTAGATTATTTGGCTTATGTCCGTGATTCCAGTGCTGAGGTCACCTCTATTGATTCTGTTCCCATTGTTCAAGAGTTCCCTTATATGTTCCCTTCAGACCTGCCAGGTATACTGCCTAACAAGGATATTGACTTTTGCATTGATGTGTTCTTTAGGCACTCAGCCCATTTCTATCCCGCCATATGGCCCCGCCTGAGTTGGAAGAGTTAAAATATCAGTTGCATGACTTGTTGGAGAAGGCTTAATTAGGCCCAGCGGTGTTGTTCGTCAAGAAGATGGATGGGTCAATTAGAAATGTGTATTGATTACAGGCAGTTGAACAAGGTAACAATCAAGAATAAGTGTCCACTACCGAGGATTGATAATTTGTTCGATCAGCTTCAGGGTGCCAGGGTATTTTCCAAGATTGACTTGCGGTCTGGCTACCATCAGTTGAGGATTAGGGCATTCGATGTCCCTAAGATAGCTTTCTGCACTTGGTATGTGCATTATGAGTTCTTGGTATGTTATTTGGGTTGACCAATGCCCCACCAACATTTATGGAGTTGATGAACCGAGTGTTCAGGCCTTATTTGGACATGTTCATGATAGTCTTTATTGATGATATTTTGGTATAGTCGTGCAGCCAGGAGGAGCACAAGCAGCACCTTTGACTGGTTTTTCAGACTCTGAGGGGTAGTCAATTATATGCCAAGTTCTCCAAGTATGACTTCTGGCAGTAGCATTTTTGAGTCACGTTGTATTAGCAGGGGGTATTGAGGTGGACCCGAAGAAGATTGAGGCAGTAAAAACTGGCTTGGACCAGCATCAACTAAAGAGATTCGTAGTTTCTTGGAATTGGGGGGCTACTATCATCGGTTCGTGGAGGGATTTTCATCCATTGCAGCCGCGATGTCCAGGTTGACCTAGAAGGGTGCCCAGTTCAGGTGTTCGGACGAGTGTGAGACGAGGTTTCAGAAGCTGAAGCTAGCTCTGACTACAACAGCGGTGTTGGTTTTTCCCACATGACCAGGGCCTCACACAGTATATTGTGATGCTTCCTGCATGGGGCTTGACGCCGTGTTGATGCAGGATAGCAAGGTTATTGCCTAGCTTCGAGGCAGTTGAAGATTCATGAGTAGAACTATCCATACATGATTTGGAGTTAGCAGCTATTGTTCACGCGCTGAAGATTTGGAGGCATTATTTATATGCGTGGCATGTGAGGTGTTCACTGATCACAAGAGCCTTCAGTACTTGTTCAAGCAAAAGGAATTGAATTTGAGGCAGAGAAGGTGGTTGGAGTTGTTGAAGGATTATGATGTTACTGTCTTGTATCACCTGGGAAAGGCCAATTTGGTGGCTGATGCACTGAGTAGGAAGTTTGCTAGTGTGGGCAGTCATGCTCATATTTTGGTCAGCCAGATACCACTTGCTTTGGATGTTCAGGCCTTGGCCAATCGACTTGTGAGGTTGGATATTTTGAGCCTAGCCGAGTGTTAGCTTGCGCGGTCACTTGTTCTTTTTTATTAGAGCATATCCATGATCGGCAGTTTGATGATCCCCATTTTTGTGTCATTATAGACACGATGCAGCGTGGAGGTGCCAAGCAGGTGAACTTAGGTAATGATGGTATTTTGAGGTTTTAGGGGCGAGTTTTTGTTCCCAATGTTGATGGGATTCAAGAGTTAATCTTAGCGGAGGCTCATAGTTCCCGGTACTCTATTTATCCGGGTGCCACAAATATGTATCAGGACCCGAGGCAACATTATTGGTGGTGTAGAATGAAGAAAGACATTGTTGCGCATGTGGATCGATGTTTGAACTGTCAACAGGTTATGTATGAGCATCAGAGGCCAAGAGGATTGTTTAAGAGGATTGAGCTTCCCGAGTGGAAGTGGGAGAGGATTACCGTGGATTTTGTTATTGGACTTCCATTGACCCAGAAGAGGCTCGACGTTGTTTGAGTCATTGTTGATAGACTGACCAAGTCAGCGCATTTCATTCCTGTGGCAGTCTCCTATTCGTCCAAGAGACTAGCTGAGATTTATATCCGGGAGATTGTACGCCTTCATGGTGTGCCGGTGTCTATCATTTCAGACAAGGGTACGCAGTTTACCTCGCGTTTCTGGAAAGCAGTTCAGCTAGAGTTGGGCACTTAAGAGGAGTTGAGTACATCATTTCATCCCTAGACAGACGGTTAGTCCGGGCGGACTATTCAGATCTTAGAGGATATGCTCTAAGCCTGTGTCATTGACTTTCGAGGCTCGTGGGATTAGTTTTTTCCCTTAGCGGTGTTTGCCTACAACAACACCTACCAGTCAAGCATTCAGATGAATCCTTATTAGAATTTATATGGTAGGCGGTGCCGGTCTCCAGTTGGATGGTTTGAGCCGGGAGAGGCTCAGTTGTTGGATACAGATTTGGTTCAGGAGGCCTTGGACAACGTCAACATCATTCAGGATAGGCTTCGTTCAGCTTAGTCTAGGCAAAAGAGTTATGCAGACCGCAAGGTTCGAGATGTGGTATTTATGGTTGACAAGTAGGTATTGCTCCGAGTGTCGCCTATGATGGGCGTGATGAGATTTTGGAAGAAGGACAAGCTTAGCCCTAGGTTCATTGGTCCGTTTCAAATTCTCAGTCGAGTGGGAGAGGTGGCCTATAGACTTGTATTACCGCCTAGCTTATCAGTCGTGCATCCAGTTTTTCATGTATCCATGCTTCGGAGGTATCACGACGATCCAACCCACGTGGTAGACTTTAGCACTGTCCAGTTTGACAAGGATTTGTCTTATGAGAAGGAGCCGGTAGCTATTCTAGACTGATAGATTCATCAGTTAAGATCCAAGAGTTTTCCTTCTTTTTGTGTTCAATGGAGAGGTCATCCCCCTAAGCCATCGACTTGGGAGTCCTAGTCCGATTTGCGGAGTCGTTATCCTCATATTTTCCCCGACTCAGGTACTTCTTTCTTTTGTCTGTTCGAGGACGAACAGTTGTTTTAGAGGTGGAGAATGTGATAATCCAAAGGGTTCATCCTTGTTTTCTTAGTAATTCTGTGCTTCTAAGGCCTTGAAAACCTCATTTACGGTTGCCTCGATTTACGTGCATAGTCCGGGCGCGTAGACAAAAAGCATAAATATGTATTATGTGAGAAAAATGCTAAATTTTGATAATAAATTTGAATAAATCTGACTTCGGTCAACATTTTGGATGAACGAACTCGGACACGTGATTTGATGGTTCTGGAGGGTCAGTAGAAAATATGGGACTTACGCGTATGCCCGGAATCGAATTTCGAGGTCCCAAGCGCTAGAAATAAATATTTGTGTGAAATTATTTTCTGGAAATAATTAAGGAATTTGAAATTTGATTAAAAGACTATGGTATGGGGCTCGTATTTTGGTTCCGGCGCCCGGTACAAGTCTTATATATGATTTAAGCACGTGCTGTAAACTTTGGTTAAAAATGGACGTCGTTTGACATGTTTTAGACTTAAAATTGAAATTTGATGTTTTACGAATATTTGGGAGGAATCATGAGCTTTGAGTCTTGATTCGATGAATATGATGTTATTTTGGCAATTTGATCGCACGGGTAAGTCCGTAGGATGTTTTTGAGGGTATGTGCATATTTGGTATTGAGCCCCGAGGGCTTGGGTAAGTTTTGGATAGACCACGAATTGCATTTTTGAACTTTGGAAAATCTGGTATGCTCAGCTTTGTGATCATTGCATTTGCGAATATCATCTCGTAATTGCGAACTCGCAAATGTGAGCTTTGCATTGCAATTACGAATTCTAGGATTTTTTGCAACTCATCGCAAATACGATCTTAATGTTCACAAATGCGCAAGTAAGGGGGTCGCAAATGCGACTTTTCCCTTCGAAAATGCGAGAACTAGGAAAATGGGAAGGATCCGCAAATGCGAACCCAGACTTCACAATTCCCAAGCCAACACAGTCGGAGTTCGCAATTGCGAACCGCAGTTCGCATTTCCAATGTGACGACCTAAAGGGTCATCACTTGTTTCCTTATTCATTATGTACTTGCGAGGCCTAGAAAACCTCATTTAGGGTTGCCTCGATTTACGTGCACAGTCCGAGCGCGTAGCCTGAAAGCGTAAATATGAATTCTGTGAGAAAAATGCTAAATTTTGATATTAAATTGAAAAAATTTGATGTTCGCAAAATACAATCTTAATGTTCGCAAATGCGAAAGTAGGGGGGTCACAAATGCGACTTTTCCCATCGCAAATGCGAGAACTGGGGAAATGGGAAGGGTTCGCAAATGCGAACCTAGACTTTGCAATTCCCAAGCCAACAAAGTCGTGGGTTAGCAATTGCGAACCCCAGTTCGAATTTCCCACATCTGAGACCAAGCAAATTTTATACTTAGTCGAATTTGAACCATTTTTCACTAGTCGAGGGGTAAAGATATAATTGAGGCTTAAGTTGAGTTCAAAGCATCGAGGTACGTGTTCGGTTTAGATAGCTTGAGGGATTAGGAGTTGAGTCGTATTTGCTAATTGTTTGTGTTGCGTACGATGTATGGGCATGGTGACGAGTATCCATATGTTGGTGTCGAGCATGACCGTGGGTCTTAAATTGATAGTTGTGTATTCTTGATTGAACCTATCAAGGCCTTGATTGATAATCTTTGATACCGAGTATTGGTTATAACTGTGTCGAGTAGAAATTGAATAGAATTGGTTATAGCTGACTCTCCCTTGCCGGGACATTTGAATTGGTGTTATTGTTTTTCCCTTGCGGGGAAGTTATTACATGGTCTTGTTCCCTTGCCGGGATTATATTGTGTATTGTGTTGGAAGAAATAGGATCGGGTGGTACGCCTACAACAAGATATTAATTGAAATGGGATCGGATGGTATGCCTACTACAAGTTATTGATTGAAATTGGATTGCGTGGTATGCCTACCACAAGATATTGATTGAAATAATAACGGGTGGTACATACCATAAGATATTGATTGAAATGGGATCCGGTGGTACGCCTACCACAAGATATGATGAAATAGGATCGGGTGGTACGCCTACCACAAGATATGATAAAATGGGATCAGGTGTATGACTACCACAAGATATTGATTGAAATGGGATCAGGTGGTATGCGTACCACAAGATAATGCTTGAAATGGGATTGGTTGGTACACTTACCACGAGTTATGATGAAATGGGAGCGGGTGGTACGCCTACCATGAGAAATTGAGAAATGGGATCGGGTTTGCACGCCTGCAACGAGATGAGCATTTAAAGTGAAAGTAGTTTAATTTATTCTTATTTATGTTAGCACCTTTATAGTTGGTTTCTTTGTCAGTTCTGAGAATTTTGTTCATTTTTGCTATCCCCAAGGCATGTCTCCCCTTCCTAGTTATACTTGTTTATTTCATGCTGTTTCTTTCGCTATATATTATGTAATTGCACAGGTTTATCTGGAGTCTGGTCCTAGCCTCGTCACTAGTTCGCGAAGGTTAGGCCAGACACTTACTAGCATGTGCGTTCGGTTGTGCTGAAACTACACTCTCCACTTATGTGCAGATACTGGAGCAGCTTTTGAGCAGCAATAGCTTAGGAGCGAGACTTCAGTCCACTGAGACACCAAGGTAGCCTTGCAGGCATCCGCAGGCCCGACGTCTTTTTCATCTTTATTTCAACATGTATATCATGTATTTCTAGACAAACAAAGTTACAGTTTCTTTCGGATCATTGTATGTAGTAACTCTTAGTAGTTCGTGGGTTATGTGACACCTGATTATGGGGTAGAGACTATGTTGAACTTTCGCGTTATTATTCAATTTGCATTAATATCTAGTCTTTGGATGTTTAGTTAAATACGTTGTTTTATCTTATTGTTGGTAATTATTAAAAAGGATTATGTGGTTGATGAAAAGTGATTGAATTTGGTTTGCCTAGTTCCTATTAGTAGGCGCTATTACGACTCACGAGGGTGGAAAATCTGGGTCGTAACAAGTTGGTATAAGAGCACTAGGTTACATAGGTCTCACAACTCACAGACAAACTTAGTAGAGTCTGAGGGATTGGCACGGTCTGTATTTATCTCCCAGAGGCTACAGAGTTAGGAAAATTTCACATTTGTTCTCTCTTGTCGTGCGGTTCTGTTTCTAAATTTCTGATTGCCTTTCTACTATGTTCTTTCTTATATGGCGAGAACACGCGCTTCCTCATCTTTTGATCAGCATTCCCAGCCCCAGACAGCTTCCACTAGGGGTAGAGGACGAGGCCGAGGTAAGGGCAGAGCTCAACCCTTAGCAACAGCACCAGTGTCAGAGCCTCAGGTTGACTTCGACGAGGAGGTTCAGGCCCCAGCTCCAACAGTTCCGGTAGGCCTAGCTCAGGTCCCAGAGGGGTTCATTGCAACCCCAGTTCTTCAAGACGCTCTAGTATGATTAGCGGGTTTTATGAAGAGCGTCACCCGGGCAGGGTTGCTTCCTGTAGCAAAGCTATCTCTTAGGCTAAAGGAGGTCCCCAGACTACTACTCGTACTCTGGAGCAGGTAACTCCCCAGGTTTAGATTCCAGTGGTTTAGCCAGCTATGACAGTTCAATCGGGAGTTATTGTTCAGACCAGGAGTGGTGCGGCTATGTCCGCAGATGCTTTGTGGAGGTTGGATAAGTCCACCAAGCTCTTCACTACTATCTTCACCGGTGCACCCACCGAGGACCCTCAGTATTATTTGGACAGCTGCCACGAGGTTCTTCAGAACATGGGTATTATTGAGTCCAATGGAGTTGATTTCGCTACATTTCATTAATCTGGATCTGCCAAGACTTGGTGGAGGGTATTTCTATTTAGCTAGACCAGCAGGGTCTCCAGCCTTGACCTGGGAGCAGTTCAAACATACATTTCTGGAGAATTTTCTCCCTGTCACACAGCGTGAGGCCTATCAGAGGCAATTGGAGCGTCTCTATCGGGGGTCCATGTTAGTCACACAGTACAAGACTAGGTTTATTGAGTTGGCTTGCCATGCTATTGTCATACTCCCCACTGAGAGGGAGAGAGTGAGACGGTTTATTGATGGACTTATGCAGCCTATCCGTCTCCAGATGGCCAGAGAGGCGGGGAGTGATATCACATTTTAGGAGGCAGCTAATGTGGCCCAGTGGATTGAGATGGTATTGTCCGGGGGGGGGGGGGATGTGGTCATAGAGCAGACAAGTGACCCCGTTAGTCAGGCTGATTCAGTAGTGCCTCATCTGGAGGTAGAGATTCATACGATAGGGGTCATCCTCGTAGACCCTTCCAGTCAGCACTCCAGGTTTCCCATGGTACATGCACCAAATGCTCCACAGTCTGCCCAGCCAGCTAGAGGCGGGGTAGAGGTGCTAGAGGTGGAGGTAAAGGTCATAGAGGTGGAGCTTAGGTCGCCAGGGTTGGAGGCCCGCCAACAATCGGTCGTCCTAGAGATGTGGTTCAGGGAGGTGGGGCCTAGCCCCGGTATTATGCTCTTCCAGCCAGACCAGAGGCTGAGACTTTAGATACAGTCATTACACGTACTATTCTGGTTTGTGATAGAGATGCTTCAGTGCTATTTGATCTAGGGTCTACGTATTCGTATGTGTCATCTTACTTTGCACCACACCTGGTCATGCCTAGTGATGCATTGAGTATTCTTGTTTATGTTTCTATACCGGTGGGTAATTTTATCGTAGTCGACCGAGTTCATCGTTCCTGCATTGTAGTGATGGGGGGTCTTGAGACCCGTGTTGATTTATTGCTTCTAGACATGGTCGACTTTGATGTCATATTAGCGATGGATTGGTTGTCCCCGCATCATGCGATCTTGGATTGCCATGCTAATACCGTGACCGTAGCATTACCAGATTTGCCCCGTTTACAATAGACAGGGACTCCTGGTCATTCCACTCGTAGTGGTATCTCATATGTGAAGGCTCGACGTATGGTCGAGAAGGAGAATGGGTGTTTGTCTTATTTGGCTTATGTCCGTGATTCCAGTGCTGAGGTCCCCTCTATTGATTCTGTTCCCATTGTTCAAGAGTTCCCTGATATGTTCCCTTCAGACCTGCCGGGTATACTGCCTAACAGGGATATTGACTTTTGCGTTGATGTGTCTTTGGGCACTCAGCCCATTTCTATCCCCCCATATCATATGGCCCCGTCTGAGTTGAAAGAGTTAAAGGATCAGTTGCATGACTTGTTGGAGAAGGGCTTCATTAGGCCAGTGGTGTTGTTCGTCAAGAAGATGGATGGGTCAATGAGAAATGTGTATTGATTACAGGCATTTGAACAGGTAACAATCAAGAATAGGTATCCACTGCCGAGGATTGATAATTTGTTCGATCAGCTTCAGGGTGCCAGGGCATTTTCCAAGATTGACTTGCGGTCTAGCTACCATCAGTTGAGGATTAGGGCATCCGAGTTCCCTAAGATAGCTTTCCGCAGTTGGTATGTGCATTATGAGTTCTTGGTCATGTTATTTGGGCTGACCAATGCCCCCCAACATTTATGGAGTTGATGAACCGAGTGTTAAGGCCTTATTTGGACATGTTCATGATAGTCTTTATTGATGATATTTTGGTATACTCCTGCAGCCAGGAGGAGCACAAGCAGCACCTTAGACTGGTTCTTCAGAGTCTGAGGGGTAGTCAATTATATGCCAAGTTCTCCAAGTATGAGTTCATGCTGGGTTCAGTAGCATTTTTGGGTCACGTTGTATCAGCAGAGAGTATTCAGGTGGACCCGAAGAAGATTGAGGCAGTAAAAACTGGCTTGGACCAGCATCAGCTAAAGATATTCGGAGTTTCTTGGAATTGGCGGGCTACTATCATCGGTTCGTGGAGGGACTTTTATCCATTGCAGCCCCGATGACCAGGTTGACCTAGAAGGGTGCCCAGTTCAGGTGGTCGGACGAGTGTGAGGTGAGCTTTCAGAAGCTCAAGCCAGCTCTGACTACGACACCAGTGTTGGTTTTTCCCACAGGACTAGGGCCTTACACAGTATATTGTGATGCTTCCCGTATGGGGCTTGACGTAGTGTTGATGCAGAATAGCAAGGTTATTGCCTATGGATCGAGGCAGTTGAAGATTCATGAGTAGAACTATCCATCCATGATTTGGAGTTAGCAGCTATTGTTCACGCGCTGAAGATTTGGAGGTATTATTTGTATGCGTGGCATGTGAGGTGTTCATTGATCACAAGAGCCTTCAGTACTTGTTCAAGCAAAAGGAATTGAATTTGAGGCAGAGAAGGTGGTTTGAGTTGTTGAAGGATTAAGATGTTACTATCTTGTAATACCTGGGAAAGGCCAATGTGGTGGCCGATGCATTGAGTAGGAAGTTGGCTAGTGTGGGCAGTCTTGCTTATATTTTGGTCAGCCAGATACCACTTGCTTTGGATGTTTAGGCCTTGGCCAATCGACTTGTGAGGTTGGATATTTTTGAGCCTAGCCGAGTGTTAGCTTGCACGGTCACTTGTTCGTTTTTATTAGAGCATATCCGTGATCGGCAGTTTGATGATCTCCATTTCTGTGTCCTTATAGACACGATGCAGCGTGGAGGTGCCAAGCAGGTGACCGTAGGTAATGATGGTATTTTGAGGTTGCAGGGGCGAGTTTTTGTGCCCAATGTTGATGGGATTGAAGAGTTAATCTTAGCGGAGGCCCATAGTTCCCGGTATTCTTTTTATCCGGGTGCCACAAATATGTATCAGGACCCGAGGCAGCATTATTGGTGGTGTAGAATGAAGAAAGACATTGATGCATATGTGGATCGATGTTTGAACTGTCAGCAGGTTAAGTATGAGCATCGAAGGCCAAGAGGATTGTTTCAGAGGATTGAGCTTCCCGAGTGGAAGTGGGAGAGGATTACCGTGGATTTCGTTATTTGACTTCCATTGACCCAGAAGAGGCTCGACGTAGTTTGGGTCATTGTTGATAGACTGACCAAGTCAGTGCATTTCATTCCTGTGGTAGTCTCATATTTGTTCGAGAGACTAGCTGAAATTTATATCCGGGAGATTGTACGACTTCATGGTGTGCCGGTATCTATCATTTCGGACAGGGGTACGCAGTTTACCTCGTGTTTCTGGAAAGCAGTCAGCAAGAGTTTGGCACTCAGGTGGAGTTGAGTACATCATTTCATCCCTAGACAGACGGTTAGTACGGGCGGACTATTCAGATCTTAGAGGATATGCTCTGAGCCTGTGTCATTGACTTTCGAGGCTCGTGGGATTAGTTTTTTCCATTAGCGGTGTTTGCCTACAACAACACCTACCAGTCAAGAATTTAGATGGCTCCTTATTAGAATTTATATGGTAGGCGGTGCTGATCTCTAGTTGGATGGTTTGAGCGGGGAGAGGCTCGGTTGTTGGGTACAAATTTGGTTCAGGAGGCCTTGGACAACGTCAAGATCATTCAGGATAGGCTTCGTTCAGCTCAGTCTAGGGAAAAGAGTTTTGCAGGCCGTAAGGTTCGAGATGTGGTATTTATGGTTGGCAAGTGGGTATTGCTCCGAGTGTCGCCTATGAAGGGCGTGATGAGATTTTGGAAGAAGGACAAGCTTAGCCCTAGATTCATTGGTCCGTTTGAGATTCACAGTCGAGTGGGAGATGTGGCCTATAGACTTGTATTACCGCCTAGCTTATCAGTCGTGCATCCAGTTTTTCATGTATCCATGCTTCAGAGGTATCACGGCGATCCAGCCCACGTGCTAGACTTTAGCACTGTCCAGTTTGACAAGGATTTGTCTTATGAGGAGGAGCCAGTAGCTATTCTAGACTGATAGGTTTGTCAATTAAGATCCAAGAGATTTCCTTCTGTCCGTGTTCAGTGGAGAGGTCATCCCCCTAAGCCATCGACCTGGGAGTCCTAGTCCGATATGCGAAGTCGTTATCCTCATATTTTCCCCGACTCAGGTACTTCTTTCTTTTGCCCATTCGAGGACGAACAATTGTTTTAGAGGTGGAGAATGTGTCAATCCAAAGGGGTCATCACTTGTTTTCTTACTAAATCTGTGCTTCTGAGGTCTTGAAAACCTCATTTAGGGTTGCCTCGATTCACGTGCGTAGTCCGGGCTCGTAGCCAAAAAGCTTATATATGAATTATGTGAGATAAATGCTAAATTTTGATATTAAATTGAATAAATCTGACTTCGGTCAACATTTTGGATGAATGGACCCGGACACGTGATTTGACGGTTCTGGAGGGTCAGTAGAAAATATGGGACTTACGCGCATGCCTAGCATCGAATTCCGAGGTCCCAAGCGCGAGAAATGAATATTTGTATGAAATTATTTTTTGGAAATAATTAAGGAATTTGGAAATGAAATTTGATTAAAAGACTATGGTATGGGGCCCGTATTTTGGTTCCGGCGCCCGGTACAAGTCTTATATATGATTTAAGCACTTGCTGTAAACTTTGGTTAAAAATGGACGTCGTTTGACATGTTTTGGACTTAAAATTGAAATTTGATGTTTTACGAAAATTTGGGAGGAATCATGAGCTTTGAGTCTTGATTCGATGAGTATGATGTTATTTTAGCAATTTGATCGCACGAGTAAGTCCGTAGGATGTTTTTGAGGGTATGTGCATATTTGGTTTGGAGCCCTGAGGGCTTGGGTAAGTTTTGGATAGACCACGAATTGTATTTTTGAACTTTGGAAAATCTGGTATGCTCAGCTCTGTGATCTTTGCATTTTGCGAAGATCATCTCGCAATTGCAAAGTCGCAAATGTGAGCTTTGCATCCCAATTACGAATTCTGGGATTTTGGCAACTGATCGCAAATGCAATCTTAATGTTCGCTGCGCAAGTAGGGGGTCGTAAATGCGACTTTTCCCTTCGCAAATGCGAGAACTAGGAAAATGGGAAAGATCCGCAAATGCGAACCCAGACTTCACAATTCCCAAGCCAACACAGTCGGAGTTCGCAATTGCAAACCCCAGTTCGCAATTGCGAACCCCAGTTCGCATTTCCCACATCTGAAACCCAACAAATAACCATTTTCACCATTCTTTCAAAACACAAATTCCTTGGGCAATTTTACAAGAGAAATATTTCTTCCAAATCATTTGTAAGTTGGTTTTTACTTATTTCTTTCAATCTTTAACATCATTTAACACGTTTTCAACTTAAAATCAAGAATTTCCATGGGTGAAATTGGGGATTTTGGGTAGAACCTATGTTTTTCAAAAGTTGGGGATTTGGACCTCAATTTGAGGTCCGATTTCAAAACAAATCATAGATATGGATTTGTAGGGGAATGGGTAACCGGGTTTTGGTTCGGAACTTGGGTTTCGACCACGTGAGACCAGGGGCGTTTTCGGACTTTTTGGGCAAAACTTTTGAAAATCCATTTTTATACATTCAATTTGGTTCACTTAGCATTTGTCGATATATTTAAGTAATTTGTGACCAAATTCGAGTGGATTGGGGGAGGGACCGAGGGATAAAGCTATAATTGAGGCTTGAGTTGAGTTTAAAGCATCGATGTAAGTGTTCGGTTTAACCCTAGCTTGAGGGATTAGGAGTTGAGTCGTATTTGCTACTTGTTTGTGTTTCATACGACGTTTGGGCATAGTGATTGGTCTCCATATGTTGCCGTCGAGCATGATCGTTGGGTCTTAAATTGATAGTTGTGTATTCTTGATTGAACCTTTCAAAGCCTTGATTGATGATCCTTGATACTGAGTATTGGTTGTAACTGTGCCAAGTAGAAATTGAATAGAACTGGTTATAGCTGACTCTCCCTTGAGGGGACATTTGAATTATTGTTATTGTTTTTCCCTTGACGGGAAGTTATTACATGGTCTTGTTCCCTTGTCAGGATTATATTGTGCATTGTGTTGGAAGAAATGGGATCGAGCGGTACGCCTACCACAAGATATTGATTGAAATAGGATCGGGTGGTACACCTACCACAAGATATTGATTGAAATAGTATCGGGTGGTGCGCCTACTACAAGATATTGATTGAAATGGGATCGAGTGGTACGCCTACCACAAGATATTAATTGAAATGGTATCGAGTGGTACGCCTACCACAAGATATGATGAAATGGGATCGGGTGGTACGCCTACCACAAGATATGATGAAATGAGATCGGGTGGTACGCCTACCACAAGATATTGATTGAAATGGAATTGGATGGTACGCCTACCACAAGATAATGATTGAAATGGGATCGGGTGGTACGCCTACCATGAGTTATGATGAAATGGGAGCAGGTGGTACGTCTACCACGAGAAATTGAGAAATGGGATCGGGTTGCATGCCTGCAACGAGATGAGCATTTAAAGTGAAAGTTGTTTAATCTATTCTTATTCGTGTTAGCAACTTTATAGTTGGTTTCTTTGTCTGTTCTGAGAATTTTGTTCATTTTTGCTATCCCAGAGCATGTTTCCCCTCCCCAGTTTACTTGTTTATTTCTTGCTGTTTCTTTCGCCATATATTATGTAGTTGCACATGTTTATCTGGAGTCTGGTTCTAGCCTCGTCACTATTTTGCTGGGTTTAGGCCAGACACTTACCAACAAATGAGTTCGGTTGTGCTGATGCTACACTTTGCACTTATGTGTAGATACTAGAGCATCTTTTGAGTAGCATCAGTAGCCTGGGAGCAAGCCTTCAGTCCATGAGATGCCGAGGTAGCCTTGCAGGCGTCCGCAGGCCCGGCGTCTCTTTCATCTTTATTTCAGCCTTTATGTCATGTATTTCGAGATAACAGTTACAGTTTCTTTCATACCATTATTTTTAGTAAATCTTAGTAGTTCGTGGGTTATGTGACACCTGATTTTGGGTAGAGACTATGTTGAACTTCCGCATTTCCGTTTGCATTAATATTAAGTCTTTCGCTTTTTTAGTTAGATCAATTGTTTTTCTTATTGCTGGTAATTATTAAAAACGATTATGTGGTTGACGAACAGTGATTGGATTTGGCTTTCCTAGCTCCCATTAGTAGGCGCCATCACGACTCCCCAGGGTGGGAAATCTGGGTGGTGACATCCAATTACTAAAGATGGAGTTGATGATCATTGTCGTGCTATATAGCCTACTGTTACAATCAACAAAGATGCAAGTGGTGATGAACGTGTTGATATGGATGTGCATGTAGAAGTTTAGTATGAAACCAATTTTAGAGATGAACATCTAGATGATGATACTGAGAATGTCACTGATATTAGGAAATGTTAGATATAGATTATGAATTTTTTTCATTGAAATTTATATTGAATATGTTGAAACACGTTCTCAAGTCGCTAAACTAAACGTGTGTTCATATTTGTAGGTTTTGATAAATGACAAACCGACATGAACGGAACATTGACATATGCCGAAGTCCAAGCACAAGAGAAACAAAGATCAAGATTAAGTAAAGCAACAAAGTTATACATGAGTCGTTCTATAATTGTGATCTTGATCCGACAATTGATTCAAGACTTGGCTTCTCTCGTAAAATCATTTTTTATCAAACCATGCATCTTTATTTTAAAGCAAAATGATTTTCAAACATTTCATTTTAACCAAAATGAATTCTAAACATGTCTTTCAAATCTGGACAAACAAAATCGATTATGTACTTTATGATAATCGATTATGTTAAAGCAGTGTACACCAGATTTTACAAAGCTGTAAGATAATCGATTATGTACCTTATGATAATCGATTATGTTAAGGCAGTACACCAGATTTTACAAAGCTGCAAGATAATCGATTATGTACCTTATGATAATCGATTATGTTAAGGCAGTGTACACCAGATTTTACAAAGCAACAAGATAATCGATTATGTACCTTATGATAATCGATTATGTTAAGGCAGTGTTCACCAGATTTTTCAAAGCTACAAGATAATCGATTATGTGCCTTAGACTAATCGATCATGTTGAGACAGTGAGCATCAGATTTTACAAAGTAGCAAAATAATCGATTATGGCTTTTCTGGTAATCGGTTATATTAAAGACCGTTGCCAAAGTATTTTCAAACACTAAAAGATAATCGATTATGTACAATCAGACAATCGATTATGTTAAGCATAAAATCGGGGATTGATTTTTGAACGTTGTCAGGTAATCGATTATACGATTTGGATAATCGATTATTCTGCTTAAAATCTGGGAATGATTTTTAATCGATTGGCAGATAATCGATTATGCAGAATCAGATGATCGATTATCCTAGCACAAAATCAGCAATTTGTGATTGGCAATTAAGCAACGGTTTTGGGTGTTTTGAGCACTATAAATACAACTCAATTTCACTCTTCTAAGCACAACAACTGATTACATTCTGCTAAAGCTTGCATACTCTCTTATCAATCATTTTATATTCATTTCATAGCTATTTGAGAGCCAAATTTTTGACTAAGTTGTTGTGTTCTTGAGCGTATTGTTTTTACTCATATCTACTCTATAAAGAGAGCCTTATCTTGAGTGCTAACTATTTGTACACACTTGAAGGGATATTCTAATCTCTTGTCATAAGAAGGAAACGTAGTTCCTTGGTTTGAAGTCTTGAGGTGCGGTATCCTCGAGCAGGTTGAAGTCTTGTAGAGTGTATATCTACGAGCAATTGTAATGGTTTGTTAGGCACCCGTAAGCTTAACGAAGTTAGTGTAAAACTCGAGAGAGTCTCTCGGGGACTGGACTAACCACACGTTGTGGTGAACCAGGATAAAATCCTGTGTGTTCTCTCCTTATCATTTTAATTACTGCACTTACGTTATTCCTGCAATTTTTAGTTCCGCAAATTTACATTGTTTTTTATTATAACGCTATTCACCCCCCCTCTAGCGTTAAGCGTATATTCTAACAATTGGTATCAGAGCCTAACTCTCTGAAAGACTTAGCAGTTTGAGAGAAACAATCCATGGCTTCTACTCGTAAGATTAATGCAGGACTAGGTGAAGGACAATGCTTCACAAGGCCACCACTCTTTGATGGCACAAATTATACCTACTGGAAGGAGAGGATGAGGATTTTTATTCAATCAAACAACTTCCAATTGTGGAAAATCACAAAGAATGGAGAACAACATCCAACTAAAAAGGTTGGAGATGAACTCGTCCCGAAGTAGGAAGACGAATACGATATGGACGATATCAGAAAGGTGGAATATAATGCAAAGGCCATCAACATGCTATTTTGTGCTGTAAATCCCGATGACTATCGGAAAATCTCATGTTGCACCACGGCTAAGCAAATGTGGGATAAATTGGAGATCACCTACGAAGGTACGGACCAGGTAAGAGAAGCTAAAATAGATTTTCTAACCCACGAATATGAACTTTTTCATATGAAGGAAAACGAGAAGATAGACGATATGTTCGA
Organism: Nicotiana benthamiana; assembly: GCA_034376525.1. Taxonomy (NCBI): domain Eukaryota; kingdom Viridiplantae; phylum Streptophyta; class Magnoliopsida; order Solanales; family Solanaceae; genus Nicotiana; species Nicotiana benthamiana. The sequence continues at coordinate 31,670,916 of CM067336.1, read as the reverse complement.
ACGATTTTCAAAAATCGTCAATGATCTTCATGCTCTCAAGAAGACTTTCACGGATAGAGAGCTTGTCCGTAAAATTCTTCGAAGTCTCACTCCGGAATGGCGCTCCAAAGCCGACGCTATTCAAGAGTCAATCGGCATCACAAATGTCACAATCGACGGGCTTAGAGGTAATCTCAGAACCTTTGAATCTACTATTCTTAACCCTATTTTGGATGTTCAAAGGAAGCGAAGAATCGCCCTCAAGGCAAGCACGGCTCAACCTCAAAATGATGAGGACTCAAGCGACGAAGATAACGAGTTCGGACTCGTTATTAGGAAATTTCACAAGTTCATGCGAAAGGAGTTTGAACGAAAAGGTAAGCGACAAGGAGACCAATTAAAGTGCTATGGATGCGGAGAAATCGGGCACATAAAATCAAATTGTCCAAATACCAAAAAGGAGAAGAAAGCCGTCAAGAAACAAAGAGCATACATCTCTTGGGGAGGCGACTCCGGAGACGAATCAAGTGATGGAGAAGGAAACGAGACCGCAAACTTGTGTCTTATGGCACACGAAGAAACTCAAAATGAGGTATGTACTTCTTCTAAGAACTATTTCACTTTAGAAGAAATGCAAGATGCATTTGATGAGTTGTATAGAGTGTTTATTAGCGCTTCTAAATCTATAAAAGATTTAAGAAAACAATTTTCTTCAAAAGAAAAGGATTTTGAAAAACTCACTCTTGAAAATGAGAAATTAAAAGAGGAAAATAAGTTTTATGGCAAAAGAAGCGCCGATAAATCCGAAAGCTCAAATAAGGATTGTACTTCTTGCAAATCTCTAAAGGAAGAAGTAGAAAGTCTTAGAAGCACTTTGCACAAATTCAATCCTTCACACAAAAATCTCAATGAAGTGCTTGTAAATTTGAAATCCACTAAGCACGGTATAGGCTTTAAACACGAGCCAAAAGAAAAAGTTGAGTCCATTCCTAAACCACCTAAGACTCAACTTAGGCAAAACAAAATAAATGTCAACACTCAACCTAGAAATTTTAATCCTAGAATTGCAACTCATCCTAGAACAAATGCTAGGAGAAATATTGGAATGTATAGACCACCTAGACAAGATTTTCGAAAATCACATCAAAACTATATTTCTAAAAATATAGTGAACACTAGAAGAAACGTTGGCATGTATAGACCACCTAGACAAGATTTTCGAAAACTACATCAAAACTATGTTCCTAAAAATAGAGTGAATAAATTTAGAACCCCAAATTATTATCATCATAGAAGAATGCACAATCCGAATGTCATTTGTCATTATTGCAATAAAATTGGACACATTGCTCCCGCATGCTTCACTAGACATAGACATTTCACTGCAGGACAATCACACCAATATGTTGCACCTAACGCACAAGGACCCAAAATGGCTTGGGTACCAAAATCTCATTAATTTGTTTTGTAGGTGTGTTTGAAGGGATCAAGTGTACTTTGGTACCTTGATAGTGGATGCTCCAAACATATGACCGGGGATGCATCAAAATTCCTTCAACTAAAACCCGGCGGAAGGAGGAAATGTTATTTTTGGAGACAATAACAAAGGAAAGATTATCGGCATTGGATCGGTCGGTAAGGACGAATCCTCCTCCATTAAGCATATTTTGCTAGTTAAAGGTCTTAGACATAATCTCCTGAGCATAAGTCAATTATGTGACAAGGGAAATCTTGTATTGTTTGACTCCGAAGAATGCTTAGTAATCCATCGTAGTGATTTCAAAATTATTCTTCGCGGTATTAGAATGGATAATATCTATATGGTCGATCTTGAAAATTCTTCATCAAGTTTTGTAAACTGCCTTATGAGTAAAGAAGACGACATGTGGTTATGGCATCGTAGAGTAGCTCATGTAAATATGAGTCTTTTAAACAAACTAGTTTCACAAGATTTAGTTCTTGGTCTTCCAAACATGAAATTTAAAAAAGACTCTATTTGTGATTCATGTCAAAAATGGAAACAAACAAAGGCTTCTTTTAAATCCAAAAATGTTGTTTTAACCACTAGACCTTTACAACTTCTACACATGGACCTTTTCGGACCCTCTAGAATTAAAAGTCATGGTGGAAATCTTTATGCTTTTGTTATTGTTGATGACTATTCTAGATTTACATGGACGTTATTTCTTGCTCATAAAAGCAATGATTTTCAAGCTTTTAAAAGTTTTCTTAAACGTGTTCAAAATGAAAAGAACACAACCGTCACTTCCATAAGTAGTGATCATGGGGGAGAGTTCGATCATAATATCTTCGCGGTTTTTTGTGACGAACTCGGTATTGAACATACCTTTTCGGCTCCATGTACACCACAACAAAATGGAGTGGTAGAGCGTGAAAATCGATGTCTCGAAGAGATGGCTAGAACCATGCTCGATGAGGCCGAAATTCCCAAATATTTTTGGGCGGATGCCGTGAGTACCGCAAGCTATGTTTTAAACAGAGCCATCATTAGACCGATACTTATGAAAACTCCCTATGAACTCTATAAGGGAAGGAAACCAAATCTTTCCCATCTTAGAGTCTTCGGTTGTAAATGTTTTATTCACAACAACGGAAAAGATAATTTGGAAAAATTTGATGCAAAATCTGATGAAGGAATTTTTCTTGGTTACTCATCACGTAGCAAAGCATATAGAGTTTTTAATAATCGAACCAAAACTGTTGAGGAATCTCCTCATGTAGTATTTTGTGAAAATGATGCTCGCTTGGCGAGAAATGATTCTTGTGTTGATCTTGCAGAGGCTTTAAGGAAAATCAATCTTCAAGACGAGGTACAAAAGGAAAATCCAAAGGAAGTTCAAGATGAAGTCATGGAACAACCTTCGGAAGAAGTACCACCACAAGAAGAAGAATCGATGATGCCTAAGGCTTGGAGGACGTCTAAAGACCATCCTCTTGACAAGGTAATTGGCAACATCGAGAAAGGGGTAAGTACACGAAATCTTCTTAAAGACACCGTAGGACATATGGCTTTTGTTTCACAAATAGAACCTAAAACCATTTCTGAAGCAATTGGGGATGAGCATTGGACTTTGGCAATGCAAGAGGAGCTTAACCAATTCAAACGTAATGATGTTTGGGAATTGGTGCCAAGACCCGATAATCACACCATAATTGATACGAAATGGGTTTTTCGGAATAAATTAGATGAAAATGGTATAACCACTAGAAACAAAGCTAGGCTAGTTGCTAAGGGATATAATCAAGAAGAAGGCATTTATTATGAAGAAACCTATGCATCCGTTGCACGCCTAGAAGCCATTCGTTTATTACTTGCTTTTTCATCATCTATGAATTTCAAATTATTTCAAATGGATGTCAAAAGTGCCTTCCTCAATGGGTTTATTCAAGAGGAAGTGTATGTTGAACAACCCCCGGGATTTGAAGATTTTACATCTCCCGACCATGTCTTCAAGCTTAAGAAAGCTTTATATGGTCTTAAACAAGCTCCTTGAGCTTGGTATGAACGTCTAAGTAAATGTCTCTTAGACAATGAGTTTGAAAGGGGGAAAGTTGACACCACACTTTTTATCAAAAATAAAAATAATGACATTCTATTAGTTCAAATTTATGTCGATGATATTATTTTTGGTGCTACTAATGATTTTCTATGAGAGGAATTCTCTAAGTTAATGACTAGCGAATTCGAAATGTCAATGATGGGTGAGCTAAACTTCTTCTTGGGGCTGCAAGTGAAACAAATGAAAGAGGGAACTTTCATTTGCCAATCCAAATATTGCAAGGAGTTGCTAAATCGCTTTGAAATGAGCAACGCCAAAGCAATGGCCACCCCAATGAGTACATCTGACCATCTTGACAAAGATGAGAAAGGTAAGGAAGTAGACACCAAGAAGTATCGAGGTATGATCGGATCTCTTCTCTATCTTACTGCTAGTAGACCGGACATCATGTTTAGCGTGTGTCTATGCGCTCGATATCAATCATGTCCGAAGGAGTCACACTTAATTGCGGTAAAACGGATTATGAAGTATCTTGTTGGAACAATAAATGTGGGACTATGGTATCCCAAAGATTCTTCATGCCAACTTGTTGGCTATTCCGATTCCGATTTTTCGGGTTGCAAATTGGACCGCAAGAGCACTAGTCACTTGCCATTTGCTCGGTAGCTCCTTAGTTTAGCAAGAAACAAGTTAGTGTTGCGTTATCCACAACCAAGGCTGAATATATAGCCGCGGGGAGTTGTTGTGCTCAAATCCTTTGGATGAAGCAACAACTCTCGGATTATGGTCTTAGTATTGATCATGTTCCTCTTCGATGTGACAATACTAGCGCCATAAGCTTGACGAAGAATCCTATTCTTCACTCAAGAACGAAACACATAGAAATTAGACACCACTTTATAAGAGATCACGTTCTCAAAGGTGATGTCGAAATTGAGTTTGTTGAAACAAAAGATCAATTGGCCGACATCTTTATAAAGCCTTTAGAGAAAGAGTCCTTCTTCCGAATTCGTAGTGAACTCGGGATTCTTGACTCCACGTTGATCTAATTCATGCATTGCATTTTTATGTTTTAACGATTACTAACTTGAGCGTCGGAGGCACCTAATTCTTTTTTGCAGGTATCGCCCCAAAGACAGGGGGAATTATCAGACACCGGTGCAGAATAATCGATTTCTCTAAAGTCAATAATCGATTATTCCCCATTTACGTTTTATGTTTATTATGCTGGAAAATTGACATAATCGATTATACAACACTACAATCGATTATCTAACAGTTTTGGCTTTACAGGATTTTAGCTGTTAAATATAAAAAAAATCGATTATTACATATCCCTAATCGATTATATTGACATTTATTTTCAGGTGTTAAGTCACTGTGTGACAATAATCGATTATTTAAAACAGTGTAATCGATTTTCCTATTACCGTCTCGGATGTCCGTTACTACATTTCCTGAAATAATCGATTATCTCAAAAGCACAATCGATTATTCCCCGAGTCAGAAAATCACTGGGCACACTGTGTCAGAATAATTGATTACCATAGTTCCATAATCGATTATTCTCAGTCAGTATTTCAAAATAGTTACCATTTCTGACCGTTTGCTCCTTAAATTTTTTGCAGATTTCTTAATTTTAATGCAGTTTCATTCTTCACATTATAAATAGGTGCATTATATCTTCAATGTCTTCACTCAAACATTAATCTTAGCTCCCAAATTCTCAAAAATCTCTCAAACTCTTCAAAGGCTATTACTATTTATTCAAAATGATGGGCAAAACTTCCAAACGAGCTCGTTCCGGCAAAAATGTTGCCTCCTCTTCCGTCACTCGTCCACTAGTTCATTGTTATAAAGATGGTTCTTATTTACGATTCAATAGTGAAGCCGAACTTATGCGCTTTATTGAAAAATTTGAAAATCGAGAAATCCTTCCTCCTCAATTTTCCACGGATCGTTTCCTTAATCACAGCGCCCCTCCATCCACAGCAAATATGCTTATGCAAAGCCAACTCCTTGAATTCCTATATCTTCACACTCCTTACATTCGCCCTCCTCTAATTCGGGCCTTCTATTCAAATCTCGAGAAGGACGAAGATGGTGAAATTGTCTCGAACGTCAATGGAATTTCAATTCCTCTATCTGAGGCAAATATTCAAGCCCTCACTAAACTCCCGCGCAATGGGGAAGACATTTCTCTCTATACTAGGGAAGAAGGTACGTTATTTGATGAACAACTTCTCTTCACCCAAATTGGCATCGGTGAATTTATTGCAACTCCGGACCATCGTCGTCCAACCATTACAAACATGCTCCCGGAATATCGTCTAATTTTTTATTTCATCACCCGCGTTCTAAAAACGCGAAAATTCAATCACACAACTATCTCTCATGAGGATTCAAAACTCATGCATGCCATTATCACCGGGGCTCGCATCAATTGGTGCAAGTTCGTCGTGACTCACTTATATGATGCAATTGGGGAAGATAAGCCACTCCCCTATGCTTTTGTCGTTATGACCATTCTTGTTGCTTCCGGTATCGACACCTCCGTCAGTCCTCACAAAAAGGCGACAAAACATTGGGAAATTCAAGAATCTTCATTTCCCAATATCGGTGAGCATCCGCCTCCTCCTCCACCTCAAAGACGTCGTCATCCGGCCCCGTCCGATGCATCCCTCCAATCTATTTCCGAGCAACTTTCCTCCATATCCACATCCATAAATCGTATTGATATGAATGTCAATCGATTGACTCACGAGCTCCATGGATATTTTGATCACGTCCATTATCCATATGCCCAAATTGTCCTTCGGGAAGATATACCGGATGTCGAGACGAAAGTCAATGATGATAATGAATAATGTCTTGTCTCTTTGTTTTTCTAGTTTGCATAATATTCTGTCTTTTATTTTCATGTATTTGCAATATTGTTTAATCAATAAAGAGTTAGTTATTTTTTTGCTAATGTCAAAAGGGGGAAGATATGGGCTATGCACACTAATACATATTGGCATAAATTGAAGGGGAATTTATAACTTGAGGGGGAACTCGTTGCATATCTATATACTTGTCTTGGATCGTCATTATGAATTAATTAATATGCATATCCCGATATTGGTTTGCCATTATCAATAAAGGGGGAAATTGTTGAAACACGTTCTCAAGTCGCTAAACTAAATGTGTGTTCATATTTGTAGGATTTGATAAATGACAAACCGACGTGAACGGAACATTGACATATGCCGAAGTCCAAGCACAAGAGAAACAAAGATCAAGATTAAGTAAAGCAACAAAGTTATACATGAGTCGTTCTATAATTGTGATCTTAATCCGACAATTGATTCAAGACTTGGCTTCTCTCGTAAAATTATTTTTATCAAACCATGCATCTTTGTTTTAAAGAAAAATGATTTTCAAACATTTCATTTTAACCAAAATGAATTCTAAACATGTCTTTCAAATCTGGACAAACAAAATCGATTATGTACTTTATGATAATCTATTATGTTAAAGCAGTGTACACCAGATTTTACAAAGCTGTAAGATAATTGATTATGTATCTTATGATAATCGATTATGTTAAGGTAGTGTACACCAGATTTTACAAAGCTGCAAGATAATCGATTATGTACCTTATGATAATCGATTATGTTAAGGCAGTGTACACCAGATTTTACAAAGCTACAAGATAATCGATTATGTACCTTATGATAATCGATTATGTTAAGGCAGTGTTCACCAGATTTTTCAAAGCTACAAGATAATCGATTATGTGCCTTAGACTAATCGATTATGTTGAGACAGTGAGCATCAGATTTTACAAAGTAGCAAAATAATCGATTATGGCTTTTCTGGTAATCAATTATATTAAAGACCGTTGCCAAAGTATTTTCAAACACTGAAAGATAATCGATTATGTACAATCAGACAATCGATTATGTGAAGCATAAAATCGGGGATTGATTTTTGAACGTTGTCAGGTAATCGATTATACGATTTGGATAATTGATTATTCTGCTTAAAATTTGGGAATGATTTTTAAACGATTGGCAGATAATCGATTATGCAGAATCAGATGATCGATTATCCTAGTACAAAATCAGCAATTTGTGATTGGCAATTAAGCAACGGTTTTGGGTGTTTTGAGAACTATAAATACAACTCAAATTCACTCTTCTAAGCACAACAACTGATTACATTCTTGCTAAAGCTTACATACTCTCTTATCAATCATTTTATATTCATTTCATAGCTTTTTGAGAGCCAAATTCTTGACTAAGTTGTTGTGTTCTTGAGCGTATTGTTTTTACTCATATCTACTCTATAAAGAGAGCCTTGTCTTGAGTGCTAAGTGTTTGTACACACTTGAAGGGATATTCTAATCTCTTGCTGTAAGAAGGAAACATAGTTCCTTGGTTTGAAGTCTTGAGGTGCGGTATCCTCGAGCAGGTTGAAGTCTTGTAGAGTGTATATCTACGAGCAATTGTAACGGTTTGTTAGGCACCCGTAAGCTTAACAAAGTTAGTGTAAAACTCGAGAGAGTCTCTCGGGGACTGGACTAACCACACGTTGTGGTGAACCAGGATAAAATCCGGTGTGTTCTCTCCTTATCATTTTAATTACTGCACTTACGTTATTCCTGCAATTTTTAATTTCGCAAATTTACATTGTTTTTTATTATAACGCTATTCACCCCCCCCTCTAGCGTTAAGCGTATATTCTAACAGAATAGTGTAATACATATAAATATTTTTGTGATTACAAATATTTGTAGTATCTATTAATGCAGTGAAAGTTTAAGATGTAGGAGAATGTCAAGACCAGGAAAATCCAAAAAATGAAAGGAGTAACAAAAAAATTTTTTAAATGTGAATTGCAATCTCAGGAGGAATTAGAAAGTCCATTGGGAATAAGTGTCAGCAAAATTGTATGCAAGTGTTTAGAAGGAACATATGATCTGTCTATACCTCTGTCATATAAAGAAATATTTAGAGTTCAAACTTGTGCCAATCAAGGTTAGATAAGCTTTTCATTACATATTAAATTTTATTTTAGCGAATTATTAGAATTGGTATTAATTGCAAATATTACAGAATTTTTTGAAGCTGCAAGGGAAGAAGGTGCAGTGGAGTATCAAGAGAAAAGTTGAGTACAATCTCAAGACGTAGAAAATACCGTAAGAACAAGCAGACGTGAGATTGTTTCCAAATTCATAGATGCAGCATGTGATATCTCTACAGCTCCCTCTCTTACCGACAATATTGAAACCCAAGAAAATGTTAGTAAAGATAATGATTTAATTGGGATGATTTTGACTATTGAAAATGGTTAGACAATTTTTTTTAATTATATATATATTTTTCTTAATCAAATATTAGTAACAAGTACTAATTGTGTTAGCTCTTGTAAATATTTTAGAGAATCTTGTGAACTTGCAGTTGAAGAACACGGTGAACAATTGCAAGATAAAGAAAATGTGCAGTTGGAAGATAAAGAAAAAGATGCAAGCAATATCTTAGTTCAATTGTCTGATGAAAAAATAGAAGAAAGTAGTGTGAAGAAGACAAGTACTGATTGTGTCCTAAATATTATATTCATACTTAAAATTTTGTCTCTTTATATATATATATATATATATATATATATATATATATATATATATATATATATATATATATATATATATATATATATATATATATATATATATATATATATATATATATATATATATATATATATATATATATATATATATATTGTGTTTCATAGAAAAAGAATAATGAAGTTCTTAACCAATATACGAGGAAAAGAAAGAGAGATAGTATTGGTTATGATGCTCCGTCATTTTCTATTCTTACTTCTACTCCTCCAAGTACACAAATAAGCATTGGTGGGGCTTTGTCTATGGAGGTTGCGCCTACTAATGAGAGTTAGGCAAGCCAAAACCTTAATTAGTTACTTTATCAACCAATTACTTTTTATTAGCAATTATAGAGCGATAATCATGATAACAATGGAGATTTAATAAATAAGTGGAAGACAGTAATAAAATTACTAAAATCCGTGTCTATTGCATCAACTCAAATCTTAAGCACCCAAAATCTGGTGTCACTGTATCACAGATGATCTAAGAATTCTAAATACTAAGTCTAAAAATAAAGACACACTTTCTATAAAATGAGGAGATGAAATAGGGATATAAAAGATAGAGGAGACGTGGGGCCTGCATACTCCTGGAGGACTACCTCGAGATCTTGTAGACTAAAAGCCTGCTCCAAAACTATTGCTGTGAACCGTATGCTACTCCGGTATCGGGACCTGTGCAAAAGAGCACAGAGCATAGTATCAGCACAACCGACCCCATGTGCTATGTGTTTGGCCTAACCCGGCGAGGTAGTGACGAGGCTAGGACCAGACTCCACGTAATCCTGTGAAGTTATATTCATATACTGAAAAAATAAAAAAATATAAAAATTTTTAATGGGAGGGGAACATGCTTCAGGGATAACATACAATACGGAACTTCACAGGAAATATAATGGAAAATTAGAAATTTAATTCTAGCACAGATAAGGGAAATAAAAGCAGGTTTTCACTATCACTACACATCTCGTTGCAGGCGTGCAATTCGATTTCGTTTCTCATATTTCTGTGGTATGCGTACCACCCGCTCCCATTTGATTAAATCTCGTGGTAGGCATACCACCCCCTCCCATTTCATCAACAACTTGTGGTAGGCGTATCACCCGCTCCCATTTCATCAATACTTGTGGTAGGCATACCACCCTATCCTATTTAATCAATAACTTGTGGTAAGCGTACCACCCGCTCCCATTTCATTAATAACTCGTGGTAGGCATACCGCCCTCTCCCATTTCAATCCAACACAATATCGCAATAAAATCTCGCAAAGGGCAAAAGCAACATAGAAATTTCCCGTCAAGGGAATTACCACCTAAAACCAATTCCTTAGGCATAAATAAGGTCCATGAGGTTAAACTAAATCTTTACTCTATATCAAGAATCACCAATTAAACATCTATAGTGTCACTTAAGAACACAACAATAATCAACTTAGGACTCACAGTCATGCTCGACACCGATGTATAAATACTCGTCACCATGCCTATATGTCGTACTCAATCAAGCAACAAATAGCACATACGACTCAACTCCAAATCCCTCAAGCTAGGGTAGACCGAACACTTACCTCAACGCCTTGAACATTTCTCAAGTCTCAATTATAGCCTTGCCCGTCGATTCCACCGCCAATGTGTTCGTATCTAATCACAAACCACTTATTTATATTAATAAACACGAAATAAATCAACTCCAATGCATGAAAACGAGTTTCCCAAGGTTTTACCCAAAAAGTCAAAAATCGCCCCCGGGCCCACGTGGTCAAAACCCGAGGTTCGAACCAAATATGTTATTTGTTTTGAAATCGTACCTCAAATTGAGGTCCAAATCACCAATTTTTGAAAAAGCTAGGCTCTACCAAAAACACCCAATTTTTCCATGAAAATCTTTGATTGTTGGTCAAAATAATGTTAAAAGGTGTTAAAAATTGAAAGAAATGAGTAAAAACTATCTTACGATCGATTTGGAAGAAGACTTTTCTTGAAAAATCGCCCAAAGAAGTTTGTATTTGAAAAAGGTGTGAAATATGACTTAAATCGGCTAGCATAGAAAATGCAGCTCTGAGATGTAGGAATTGCAAGCATGGGTTTGCAATTACGAACCCCTCAGAAATTCCCAGCTTTCGCATTTGCAAGGGATTTGTCGCATTTGTGATAGGTGCGTTGAATTTGCGATGGCTCTTTGCATTTCCGAACAAATGGATCGCATTTGCGACCAGGCTTGCCCAGGTTTCGACTCGCATTTGTGATGCATTGCTCGCATTTGCGAGACTAGCATCGCAAATGCGAAGTGTGCAGATCCGAGATACCAATTATTTATTTTAAAAGTCCAAAATGCACCCATGGCCCATCTAAACCTCACCCGAGCCCTCGGGGCTCCGAACCAAATATACACATAACCTTAAAAACATCCTACAAACTTATCTATGCGATCAAATCGACAAAATAATATCATATACATCGAATTAAACCTCAAAATCCATGAATTCTTTCAAACTTTCCAAAGCATCAAATCTTTTATTTTAAGTCCGAATCACATCAAACGACATCGGTTTCCAACTAAATTTTACAGAAATGTCTTAAAACATATATAAGACCCGTACTAGGCGCCAGAACTAAAATACGGGCCCGATACCATCGTGTTCTAATCAAATGTCATTTCAAATTTCCTTGAACAATTCCAGAAAATATATTTACAAAATAATTCATTTCTCTTGCTTGGGGCCTTGGAATTCGATTCCGGGCATACGCCCAAGTCCCATATTTTTCTATGGATCCTCCGGGACCATCAAATTGCGGGTCCTGGTCCAGTTTTCTAAATGTTGACCGAAGTCAAATTTGTTTATTTTAAATCAAAGTTTAGCATTTTTTTTATAGAATTTCATATTTAAGCTTTCTGGTTGTGCCGTAAAACTGTGCACGCAAATTAAGACAACTCCAAATGAGGTTTTCAAGGCCTCAAAAGCACATAATTGATTAAAAACAGGTGATGCCCCTTGGGGTCGTCACATTCCCCACCTCTAAAACAACCGTTCATCCTCAAACAGACAGAAGAAGGAAGTACCTGAGTCGGGAAAAAGATGAAGATAACGGCTCCGCATATTGGACACGGACTCCTAGGTCGATGCCTCAGGAGGCTGACCTCTCTAGTGAACACGAACATATGGAAAGCTCTTGGATCTCAACTGTTGAACCTGCCGGTCTAGAATAGCCACCGGCTCCTCCTTGTAAGACAAGTCCTTCTTCTACTGGACAATGCTGAAATCTAACACGTGAGATGGATCACCGTGATACCTCTGAAGCATGGACACATGAAACACTAGATGCACGGTTGATAAGCTTGACGACAAAGCCATTCTATAAGCCACCTCTCCCACTCGATCAAGAATCTCAAGCGGGCCAATGAACCTAGGGCTAAGCTTGTCCTTCTTCCCAAATCTTATCACGCCCTTCATAGGCGACAGTCGGAGCAATATTCGCTCACCAACCATAAAAGCCACATCTCAAACCTTGCAGTCTGCATAGCTCTTTTACTTGGATTGAGCTGAAAAAAGCCGATCCTGAATGCTCCTGACCTTGTCTAAGGCCTCCTGAACCAAATCTGTACCCAATAGCCGAGCCTCTCGCAACTCAAACCATCCAACCGAAGATGGACACTGCCTACCATACAAAGCCTCATAGGGAGCCAGTTGGATGATCGACTGGTAACTGTTGCTGTAGGCAAACTCTGCTAAGGGAAAAAGCTGATCCCACGAACCTCCAAAGTCAATAACACAAGCACAGAGCATATTCTCCAAAATCTAAATAGTTCGCTCGGACTGCCCATCCGTTTGAGGATGAAATGCTGTGCTCAACTCAACCCGTGTGCCTAACTCTCACTGAACGGCTCCCTAAAAGTGCAAGGTAAACTGCGTACCCCGGTCCGAAATGATATATATGGGCACACCTGAAGGCGAACAATCTCCCAAATGTAGATCTCGCTTAACCTCTCAGAAGAATAGGAGACTACCACAGGAATGAAATGTGCTGACTTGGTCAGCCTATCAATAATGACCCGAACTGCGTCTAACTTCTTCTATGTCTGCGAAAGCACAGTAACGAAGTACATAGTGATCTGGTCCCACTTCCACTCGGGAAGCTCAATCCTCTGAAATAAACCACCAGACCTCTGCTCCTCATACTTAACCTGTTGACAATTCAAACACCGAGACACATATGCAACGATGTCCTTCTTCATTCTACGCTACCAATAATGTTGTCGCAAAGCCTGATATATCTTCGCGGCGCACGGATGAATAGAATACCAGGAACTATGGGTATCCTCTAAAATCAACTCTTGAAGCCCATCCACATTGGGCACACAAGCTCAACCTTGCAATCTCAAAACTCCATCAATATCTAAGGTAACCTTCTTGGCACCTCCACACTGCACCGTGACCCTAAGGACACACAAATGAGGTTCATCAGACAGTCTATCAGAAATACGCTTCAATAATGAAGATCGAGTGACCGTGAAAGATAAAACTTGACTAGGCTCAGAAATATCCAACCTCAAAAATCGATTGGCCAAAGCCTGAACATCCAAAGCAAGTGGCCTCTCACTGATCGGAATGTAAGCAAGGCTGCCCATACTGGCTGACTTCCTACTCAAGGAATAGACCACCATATTGGCATTCCCCGGGTGATATAAGATGGTAATATCATAATCCTTCAACAACTCCAACCACCTCCTCTGCCTCAAATTCAACTCCTTTTGCTTGAACAAGTACTGAAGACTCTTGTGGTCAGTGAACACCTCACATGCCACGCCATAAAGATAGTGCCTCCAGATCTTCAACGCATGAACAATGGCTGCCAACTCTAATTCATGAACCAGATAGTTCTTCTCATGAATCTTCAACTGCCTTGAAGCATAGGCAATGACCCTTCCATACTGCATCAACACTGTACCAAGCCTAACATGTTAGAATAAACTGTATAAGGCCCTAAACCTGTGGGAAAAACCAACACCAGTGCCGTAGCAGAGCTGTCTTGTGACTCTGAAAGCTCACCTCACACTCATCTGACCATCTGAACTAGGCACTCTTCTGGGTCAATCTAGTGATCGGGGTTGTGATGGATGCGGACCCCTCAATGTACCGATGATAGTAACCTGCCAATCCCAAAAAACTCCAAATCTCTGTAGCTAATGCTAGTCTAGGCCAATTCTTGACTATCTCAATCTTCTTTATATCAACCTGAATACCCTATGCTTATACAACGTGACCCAGGAATGCAACAAACTCAAACAGAACTCATACTTCGGTAATTTAACATATAGCTGGCTATCCCTCAAAGGCTGAAGAACCATCCTGATATGTTGCACGTACTCCTCCAGGCTGTGGAATATATCAAGATATCATCAACGAAGACTATCATGAACAAATCCAAATAAGACCTGAACACTCGGTTCATCAAATCTATAAAAGTTGTTGGGGTATTTGTCAACCCGAATGACATAAACGAGAACTCATAATGCCTGTACCGAGTGTGAAAATCTGTCTTAGGGATATTGGAAGCCCTAATTCTCACTTGATGGTAGCCAGATGTCAAGTCAATCTTTGAAAATACCTTGGCACCCTGAAGCTGGCCGAACAAATCGTCAATCCGTGACAACGAATATTTATTCTTGATTGTCACGTTGTTCAACTACCGGTAATTAATGCACATTCTCATCGAACCATCCTTTTTCTTAACGAACAACACCGACGTACCCGAAGGCGATACACTGGGTCTAATGAAACCCTTCTCAAGCATGTCCTGCAACTGTTCCTTTAACTTTTTCAACTCAAGCGGGGCCATACGAAATGGCAAGATAGAAATGGACTGGTTGCCTATAGCCACATCAATACAAAACTCAATATCCCTGTCGGGTGCCATACCCAGCATGTATAAAGGAAACACATCAAAGAACTTGTGATCAACGGGCACAGAATTAATAGAAGGGACCTCCGCACTAGAATTACAAACATATACCAAATAGTCCAAACACTCATTCTCGACCATATGTCGAGCCTTCATATAAGAGATAATGCTACATGTAGAATGACTACGAGCCCCTCTCCATTCTAAATGAGGCATACCCGATAGAACTAAGGTCACAGTCTTGGCATGACAATCTAAAATAGCGTGATAAGGTGATAACCAGTCCATTCCCAATATAACATTGAAGTCAACCATGCCTAAAAGCAACAAATCTAGACGAGTCTCGAGACCCCCAATCACCATAATAAATAAATGATGGACTCTATCAACCATGATAGAATCACCCACCAGTGTAGACACATAAATAGGAACATTAAATGAATCACTAGGCATGACCAGGTATAGTACAAAATATGATGACACGTACGAATATGTAGACCCTAGATAACATAGCACTGAAGCATCTCTATCGCAAATCAGAATGCTACCTATAATGATTGCATCTAAGCCTCAATCTCGGGCCTGGCTGCAAGGGCATAACATCGTGGCTAGGCCCTACCACCCTGATTTACCTATCTGGGACGGCCTGCTGCTGGCATCCATCTTTGATGGCTTGAGCTCCACCTCTAGGACCTCCACATCCACCTCTAGCACCTTCCCCTACCTCTAGCTGGCTGGGCGAGCTATGGAACATCTGGTGCCTGTACCATAGCATGAGAACCCTGCTGTGGAGAACTGCTGGAAGCTCAAGGGAAATACCTAGCACTGTGCCCCGTGTCACTACAAGCAAAACAAGCCCTCGGCTGATGGCCCTAGAAACTCTAAAATAGTGGTGCATGGATAGGATTTGGTGGTGCACTGTAGGATTGCTGATCAGAATATACTACCCGCAAGAACCACGACCACCTATAGCACCGTGAGATACCTGGAATGCTGACTGGTAAGGCATATGAGGATAACCCTATCATACGAATCTCTGCCTCCAGATGAGGCACCACTGAACCAGCCTGACTGACGAGGCCTCTTGTCTGCCCTGTGACCACCCCTTGTGATCATACCATCTCAACCTTACAGAACATATTGGCCACCTTCTGGAAGGATATCTCGCTCCCAGCCTCTCTGTCCATCTGAAGATGAATCGGCTAAATGAGTCCATCGATAAACCGTCTTACTCTTTCCCTCTTAGTAGGAAGTAGAATAAGAGCATGGCGAGCTAGGTCAATGAACCTGGTCTCATACTGGGTGGCCATCATGGAACTCTGCTGGAGGTGCTAAAACTGCCTTCGATAGGCCTTTCTTTGAGTAACGGGGAGAAACTTCTCCAGAAATAACACTAGAAACTACTCCCATGTAAAGGGTGGCGATCCTACTAGTCTATCTACGCAATAATCCCTCCACCTAGTCTTGGCGGACCCAAACAAGCAAAATGTAAAAAAATCAACCCCATTGGTCTCAACTATACCCATGTTTCGAAGAACCTCGCGATAACTATCTAGATAATCCTGGGGATCCTGAGTAGATGCACCGCTGAAAGTAGAACTGAAGAGCTTGGTAAACCTGTCCAGCCTCCACAAAGCATCGCGGATATAATCGCTCCATTGCCGCTCTGAGCTACCATACCCGGTTGTACTACCCTAACTGGCTAAACCACTGGAGTCTGAATCTAAAGAGTTACCTGCTCCAGAGTGCGAGTAGCGGGAGTTTGAGCCCCTCCTCCAGCCTAAGAAATGGCTGGTGCTACAGGAAGAAACCTACTTGGGTGACACTCTCCAAGAGGCCCACCTATCGGACCAGAGCATCCTGAAGAACAGGGGTAGCAAGAAACCCCTGTAGGACCTGAGCTGCGCCAACTGGAACTGTTGGGGCCGAAACTTTCTCCTAACAATCAACCTGAGGCTCTGCCACTAGTGTGGTTGTTTGGGGCTGAGCTCTGTCCCTACCTCGGCCTCTAGCACAGCCTCGACCTCGCCCTCTGCCCCTAATTGCAGCTTCATAGGGATCGGACTGCTGATCATTAGATGAGTAACCGTATGTTCTCGGCATCTGCAAAAGAATGTAGTAGAAATTCAATTAGTATTGAGAAACCAAACCCACGGCAAGAAAGAACAAATGTGAAACTTTTCCTAACTCTATAGCCTCTGATGGATAAATACAGTGTCTCTGTACCGATCCCTCAGACTCTACTAAGCTTGTCTGTGAACTCTGAGACTGATGTTACATAGAGCTCCGATTCCAACTTGTCACGACCCCGATTTCTCACCCTTGGGGTCGTGATGGCACCTACTAATTAGAGCTAGGCAAGCCAAAACCTTATTTAGTTATTTTATCAAACAATTACTTCTTATTAGCAATTATAGAGTGATAATCACGGTAACACTGGAGATTTAATAAATAAGTGGAAGACAATGATAAAAAATTGAACCCATGTCTATTACATCAAAACAAACCTTAACCACCCAAAACCTGGTGCCACAGTATCACAGACGATCTAAGAATGGTAAATACAAAGTCTGAAAACAAAGATACACTATCTCAAAAACGAGGAGATGAAACAGGGATATAAAAGATAAAGGAGACGCCAGGCTTGCGAACGCCTGCAGGACTACCTCGGGATCTCATGGACTGAAGTCTTGCTCCCAAACTACTACTGCGCACCGTATGCTATTCCAGTGTCGAGACCTTTGCAAAAGAGCACATAGCATTGTATCAGCACAAATGACCCCCTGTGCTGGTAAGTGTCTAGCCTAACTCCGGTGAGGTAGCGACGAGGCTAGGACCAGACTACAGATAAACCTGTACAGTTATATTCATATACAACAAAAAATAAACAAGTATACTCATTTTTAATGGGATGGGAACATGATTCTGGGATAGCATATAATACAAAACTTCATAGGAAATATAATGGTAAAATAACAATTTAACTCTAGCACGGATAATGGAAATAAAAGTAGGTTTTCACTGTCATTACACATCTCATTGCAGGCGTGCAACCCGATCCCATTTCTCATATTTCCGTGATAGGCGTACCACCGCTCACATTTCATTAAATCTCATGGTAAGTATACTACCTGCTAACATTTCATCAATAACTCTTGTTAGGCATACCACCCGCTCCCATTTTATCAATAACTTGTGGTAGGCGTACCACCCGATCCTATTTCATTAATAACTCGTGGTAGGCATACCACCCGCTTCAATTTCAATCCAACACAACATCGCAATAAAATACCGGCAGGGGAAACAAAAGCAACATAGAAATTTCCCCGCAAGGGAATAACTAGCTATAAACAATTCCTTAGGCATAATTAAGGTCCATGAGGTTAAACTAAATCTTTACTCAATATCAAGAATCATCAATTAAACATCCGAAATGTCACTTAAGAACGCAACAATAATCAACATAGGACTCACAGTCATCCTCGACATCGACGTATAGATACTCGTCACCACGTCGTACTCAATCAAGAAACAAATAGCACCTACGACTCAACTCCTAATCCCTCAATCTAGGGTTGACCAGACACTTACCTCAATGCCTTGAACACTTCTCAAGTCTCAATTATAGCCTTGCCCCTCGATTCCACTGCCAATTTATTCGTATCTAATCACAAATCACTTCTTTAAATAAATAAACGCTAACTGAATCAACCCCAATGCATGATAATGAGTTCCCCAAAGTTTTACCCAAAAAGTCAAAAATCGCCCATGGGCCCACGTAGTCCAAACCCAAGGTTCGAACAAAAACCGAAATTCCCACTCCCCCACAAACGCAAATATGTAGTTTATTTGAAATCGGACCTCAAATTGAGGTCCAAAACCCCAATTTTTTGAAAACCTAGGCTCTACCCAAAATACCCTATTTCCCCATTAAAATCTTTGATTTATGGTTGAAATCATATTAAAAGATGTTAAAGATTGAAAGAAATGAGTAAAACTAACTTATAATCAATTTGGAAGAAGACTTGTTGTTGAAAATTCGCCCAAAGGAGTTTGTGTCTGAAAAAGGCGTGGAAAATAACTTAAAATCAGATAAGTATAGAAAATTCAAGTCTCACATGTGGGAATTGCGAACATGGGTTCACAATAGTAAACACCTCAGAAATTCATAGCTTTTGTATTTATGAGAGATTTGTCACATTTGCGACATAGCATTTGCGATAGCTTCATCGCGTTGGCGATCCAAGGGGAAAGGAAAGTTTGCATTTGCGATCCCAGACGTCGCGTTTGCTATGACCCTTCGCATTTGCGAACAAATGGGTCACATTGACGACCATGCCTGCCCGGTTCTCATCTCGCATTTGTGATGCATTGCTCGCATTTGTGAGACTGGCTTCGCAATTTGCAAAGCCTGCAGATCAGAGATAACAATTATATTTTTTCAAAGTCTAAAATGCACCCATGACCCATCCAAAACTCACCCGGGCCCTCGGGGCTCCGAACCAAATATACGCACAACCTTAAAAAAATTCTACGAACTTATCTGTGTAATCAAATCGCCAAAATAACATCATATTCATCGAATTAAACCTCAAAATCCATGAATTCTTTCAAACTTTCCAAAGCATCATTATTTTCATTTTTTAACCAAATTTTACAGAAATGTCTTAAAACATATATAAGACATGTACTGGGCACCAGAACCAACATACGGGCCCGATATCATTGTGTTCTAATTAGATTTCATTTCAAAATTTCTTAAATTTCCGAAAAATAATTTTACACAAAAATTCATTTCTCGGGCTTGGGACCTCAAAATTAGATTTCGGGCACACGCCCAAGTCCCATATTTTCCTACGGACCCTCCGGCACCATCAAATCATGGGTCTGAGTATGTTTTCTCATAATATTGGTCGAAGTCAAATTTATTCATTTTAGCATCAGAACTTAGCATTTTTCATAGAACTTCATATTTAAGATTTTCAGTTACGCGCTTGGACTGCACACACAAATCGAGACAGCGCTAAATGAGGTTTTCAAGGCCTCGGAAGCATATAATTAACTAAAAACAGGTGATGACCCCTTTAGATCGTCACACAAGCCGACATAGCCCTGGTCACTTGAGGGCCTTAGAGATAGCAAGAGTGATATGAGAGAGGTCATTGGAGCCCTGAGAGGTAGTGAGAGGTCACCAGAGATAGCCATTGATAGGGGTCAGTGAGATTGGGGATTAGGGCTAGGATGAGAGCGTTTTAGTGCTGAGAGGATTTTAGGGCGGTGGTGTAAAATAGGAATTGGTTAGGGTTTAGGGGGGGGGTATAGTTTAATTTATTTTTGGTATTGGGAGATCTAGACCGTTGATTAGAATGATCAACATCCATGGTCTAACAAGAGCAGAGTCGGGTATCTTTGTTAGGGTCAAAGGGGTATTGGGCTTGGGTAATTTAATCAAATATTGCGCTGTGTATTGGGGCTGAATTGAAATGCAATTAGGCCATATTTTAAATAACTATTTTAAACACTATATAATTTATAAAAATAATAAATGATTTTTAATAAAAATAATTTCATGTACTAAAATGTTTTTAAATGGTTATATAACACTTTAAAAATATAAAAGATCATTTTATGCACTAATAATATAATTTTGCCTTAATAGGGCTAGTATTGCAAACATATGAAAATTAGCTTAAAATATAAATACAATTATAAAAAATATGCTAAAAATATTTAAACAACATTTTGGCATAAATAAAGAATTTAGATGGCTAAATTACCACAAAAATAAATTGAAAGATAATTATTGAAAATTTTATGTGTAAAAAGGGAATAAATCAAAAGCTTATATATGCAACATGCTATTTTGAAAGTATACATATGTATTAAAAATATATAGGAAAAAATTGGGTATCAACAGCTACCTTTCTTTACCTGGGGAGGATGAAAGAGTTTTCGAGTAAAGAAATAATGACCAATTTTGACTGGGTGGGATGCTTTGAAAGACAAAGGCCGGAATCTGGTCTTCGAGTTGCCTACATATCCTTGATTTTACAGGAATCAGTTCATGTGTAGTTCCTGATTCATCGGCAGAAAATACCGATGAAGTCACTGCAAAAACGAACACGAGATGCCGACGCGGCTATGGTGAGCGGTTAGGGTTTGAGATAGTTGAAGGAACTGGAGCAAGATTTCTCTTGATAGGATAGCAGTTGCTTTATGGTTACCTTTAAATAAAAGATACTATAAACATGTATTTGTGCAAAAATTTAAACATGATGCAGATTCGCTTTGGACTATGAAGATTGTCTTTGGATGGTTAAGGATGACGTCCTTGAATCATGAGGTACTAGGCCATGAATCATTTAGTGAGGGATTCACAGGCCATGAAATGATGTTCTCGGGCCATGAAGATGGTGCCTCCGAACCATGACACCTTTGAATAATGGTATGCAAATTTGAGGGATTCTCAGGCCAGGGCATGGTGTATTCCGGCTATGAGGATGATGCCTGTTAGACTATGACACATTTGGATAGATTGGCAATATTTCAGCCCATGATATGCAATAACATGATGTTAACAAGACAAGTCTTAGTCTTGTGGAATGGAGGCAGAGCTTAGCCTAATTGAAAAGCAAATAAATAGTGCTAGTAATTGACTGCTTAGTCCCATGCGGATGGAGGCAAGGATTAGCCTCATGCAAATAGGGAGCCAAGGATTAGCCATATACAGATATGAGGACAAGGATTAGCCTCATGAAAATATGGAGGGCAAGGATTAGACTCATACAAAAGGGAGGCATGGATTAACCTCATGCAAATAGGGAGACAAAGATTAGCCTCGTGCAGATATGGAGGCCAATATTAGCCTCATGCAGATATGGAGGCAAGGATTAGCCTCATGCAAATATGGAGGTAAGGATTACCCTCATGCAAATATGGAGGCATGGATGAGCCTCATGCATATATGGAGGTAGGTATTAGCCTCATGCAGATAGAGGCAAGGATTAAACTCATGCAAATAAGGAGGCATGGATTAGCCTTTGACAAATGGAGTCAGATATTAGCCTCATATAGATATGAAGGCAGGGATTATCCTCATATAGATAGAGGCAAGGATTAAACTCATGCAACTAGGGAGGTAGGGATTAACCTCATGCAAAGAGCAAAGAGCAAGTAGAAAGTAGGAGTAGTATATGTTTGAGCTGGAGGTGTAAATTTGGTGTATGATGGCATGATTGATAGTAATCTTGCTACGTGCATATATTTGCGGATGTTATCATTACGTAAGATGTGCCTGCGTTTGTGAGCATGTGATTTTTTCCCTATATGAATTACTCCCGTAAATTCAAAATCAAAATAATTGCTTCCAGTGCCTGCAATTTTGTAGATTTTTGTGGCATTGTCTGTTGAATTATTTGCATTTTTTGTGCATTTTTAATTAATGAAAAATACAAATAAAGGGACGTTGCATGTGCATTTAGGAGTTAGTTTTGCATTAATTAGTAGCCAAGTTATTTTAAAAAAAAAGATCAGAAATATCGTAATTTGCACTTATGATTGATTTTAAGTAAATTTTCCTCTTAATATTTTTAATTATGTGATAATAATTATCAAATGAATAATTAGGTTTTTAGGTTAACTAGAAATTTTTAGGTTTTAAATAATTTTGGGAAAAAATGAGAAAAAGAAGAAGAGTGAAAATCTGAAATTAAGTAAAAAAGGACCTAAATTGGGTCATATATACAATTAAATCAGCCCAAACCCCCTTCTTCTGCTAAAATCCGCCAGACCCGCACCCAATAACCTCTGTCCCGATACGTTCGCACAATACACACACGGATACCTACATGTGAAGCCCTAATCTCACCAGTGACCAGGCGACTGTTCTTCTTCTCCAAAGAAGAACATGAACCAAGTCTTAATTTAGCCCAAATCCAAGAGAGTGAGTCTCAAAGCGCGTTCATCCTTCTCTCCTCATTACCATCTCTAACCGTTTCTCACGCGAATATTCTCATTCCCTTCACTCGCTTGATTTGGAGATAAGGCACGCGATTGGAAATTTATGAGAAGGATTTGCTAGATGAGTGTGAGGCGTTGGATTGATTTCACTCAATCCAAGCCCCACATTCATCAAGAATTCGTTCTTAAAAGGAATTTTTGATGGATTTTGGAGGAGTTAGTTTTTAGAGGGATTTTTAGAGAGAGGTTTGTAGTTTTTTCGAAAATATGGGTTGGAGAGATAGCCTTCTTCTTCTTATCGTTTTCCTTCATTCTTAGTTGAACTTCAGAAAAAGAAAAATACAGAAAAATGTTCAATATTCAGTGTTTTTAGGGTTGTTTGGTTTATTGTTTACAAGCTTCAAAAAATATGGATTCCGTCTTTTCTTTCAGTTTGGATTCTGTATAAAAGGGAGTTCGACTGAGAGATAGTTGAACTCGTTATTGCTCGAGGCGTCGATTCGTAGCTATTGGTGCTCTGTGTTAATTTCAGTATTGAGACTAGTTTGATTTTCGTCCCAGGTTCAATTTTGCTCTTCCCTCTTATTTTTGTTGTGAAGGGAGTTATGGATGGACTGTAAAAAAAATTTCATTTAAAATAATAGATGAGGTTTGTGTGGTTATCTGCGATTTCATTTACTGTTCTGCTCTACTTTATGATTGTCAAATGAATATGAATCAATAGAGTATATCCTTATGGTTTTCCACTTGGTTATCTTATTCTCTAGTACGAATAATTTCTGGTAATCGCTATGTTCTCTTCTTTTGAACAAGCATAGCAGCTTGTGCTTGGATTTTGCTGTTACTAAAGCGTGAACACATGACCCTGGGAAGGTTGGAATGGCTGCTATATTGATATCGCGCTTAGTGTTTCACCTTTGTTTCGATATGTCTGTTGGGAGTTGAATTAGTGTCTTTGTGTAGGCGATTTGAGACCATTCGTTTGGCTATCAATTTGTTAACCAAATCTATTTTGAAAGTGAGACATATGTAGTTTTTTTTATAGTTCACGGCTAGAATTAAACTGTCGTATGGTTGCTAAATGAATGGCGAGTCGATAATCTGCTCATTTATGCTTTCCCTGACTATGCTCATTTGTGCTTCTCATGACTACGACATTTTTGGTTCCATGAAGTTCGATTTTGTCATTGTTCTGTTGTTATTCTTCCCCTGCTCGATGAGCCTGTTTCTGGACAAAATTGACATTTTCTTTAGCTTATTATAAGATCTTAACAAGCAACCCGTGATTCGTCTACTTGCTAGCATGTGTATCAGTTAATGGGAAGTAAAGAATTTGTTTGTAAGTACTAAAGCTAGCAATGAGAACCTCCCGTTTAGTCCAATCAAAAGAAGAAAATTATCTCGATGACATTTCTAAATTCTAAGTTTCTGCTCTCTCTCTTTAAATGCAAAAGGTTTTCTGTAAGTTGATAAAACTAAGTGTATAAAAGGTCTTCTACTCCTAGAACTAAATTATGGAGCTTCTTGTTCTCGTTAATCTTTGATTGTTATGAGCAAAATTGTCAAAAGCTCTTGCACAGAGCTAACTTTCTCATAAAGTAACTTCAGCTATTCTTTGTGGCACTCCCGAAGCTCTAAATTGGATTTTAAAATAGGTGTATTATGCTTTAGCTATTGATGGCTCGATTAATAGTGATTCTGCCTCATTTTTAGATTGAAAGTGTAATCCTTTTAGCTGCCCAATAGGTGGAAGCTGATGCTGTTTTCAAATGAGAGGTCTGTGTGAAGTGCTAGGATCATTTTGACTATGTCCGCTCCAAGGCAGATTTTGTGCGCGCTAATTTGAAATCCACGAGTCAAGCTTCTAATTGACCTTAAGTGTTTGTTGTTGTGATTATCACATTCCTACTAGGCATGTCTATCTATGCAATGGTTCGTGTGCATCAATTTGATTTTTGTGAAATCGCCCATGTTTTGTGTGTTATCAGATTTATAAGAGTTCTATTTTCTTAGATGATCTCCACAGTGTCAGATTCCTGTATTGGTGAAGGGGGTATGGTTTGTTCTTAAATTTTGAATGTAATTTACAAAATGTATCAGAAATAACCAAATTGATTTAGTTTATTTGATGAGTTTTAAACAGGATCATGAACCTTTGGACCTTGTAGATCAGTCCAGTTGATATGAAATAAACAATTCATAAACTTCGTAGAAATATTTTAGGCATGATCTTAATATACCTATTGTGGTTGTGTATACATTCTAGTAATATGACCATAATTTTAAATTAATTTGGAGTATGCGTTCGCGCAACTTCGATCAAATATTTTCTTAATAATAAAATAGGTTACAAGTTTTAATTATTTTACACAAGTTCATTAAATCACATATGGACTTTAGTAATTTCCTAGGTTAGGTAAAATATTCATAGAATATCCTTCAGCGCCGTTCAAAATACTAGTGTGATTGCGTATACGTCCGCGTAATACAATTACACTTATAAAAATAAAACTGGAGTATGCGTTCACGCAACTTCGGCCCAAACCTTTCTTAAAAATAATTAAGTGTTATTAATCGTGGACACGTTCACGTGACATGATTTTTGACGCGCCAAACAAGCGGGTATACGTACGCGTAACCCATTTCAAGATAATTTTATCAGTTAAAGCGGTAAAAGAAGAAAAAGCACATAGGGTTAACAATCAGTAATTAAACCATTTAACAAGCCAAGTAGGATCAAAGCGACCATGTTAGAACCACGAAATTCGAGAGTTCCTAACACCTTCTCCCGGGTTAACAGAATTTCTTACCCAAATTTCTGATTCGCAGACTATATAAACAAAGTCATTCTTTCCTCGATTCGCAATTTTAAAGCGGTGACTTGGGACACAATAAAATTATCCCAAGTGGCGACTTTGATTTTTAACAATTAATCCCGTTTCGATTGTCACTTAGATTGGAAAAACTCCCTTTATTATGCCCTTCCGGGGTGTAGTAATGCCAAAAGGAGGTGAGACAACGTTCAAGAAAAATTATGAGTTCTGTGAGTGGGGAGACCGGTTCATGTTTCTGTCCTCTAGCCTTGCTTTGCTCGATTCTAAAATCCTTTTCGAGTTCCCTTGATAACACCTTACTATCATGGAAATATAAGTTTTGAAAAATATGCAATTATTGATGAAAAATAGAGTCATTTTCAGAAATATTGATATATCAAGTAGTTTTAGGTGAACTAGTGGCTGTAAGACATCTCAAAGGCATTGCAACTCTCTTATATTGGAATTTTGAGGGTCCTCCTCAAAATTCTGCCCCAGCTTGGTAGATGATTTTTTTACCATTTGTGGATAATAGGCCTTGCTGAACCTACGTTGAAATTTTGAGAATCCTTTTCTGAATTCTGCCCCAGTTTCTTAACCAATTTTTGACCGCCTGACACATGTTGGCTAGACTTGCTCCTGAATTTTATGGGTCCTCCTCAAAATTCTGCCCCAGTTACTGATCTTTGGGGGATGAAAATTTTATTATGATATGACTGAACCCATAAGGCTGCCTATGTATCCTCTCTTAAACAAGAATCAGGTCAAGCATAGTTCAATTATATTAGGTGAGGAAATATAAATAATCTAAGCATATTATCTCTTGACTGCGTCTGAATCGATTGGCTTTGGGTAGAGAACCCTGTGAAGCATGTACTGACCTTGCCAATTTGGAGAGAATCTCACTTTGGTTTCATCTTGATGTGAGAAGATCTTCTTTAGCACCAACTAACCCGGTGCGAACTGTCTCGGTTTAACCCTTTTTTTGAAAGCTTTTGACATTCTATTCTGATAAATTTGGTCATGACATACTGCATTCATCCTCTTTCTAGCTGTAAGGGCCAATTGTTCATAGCGGCTCCTTATCCATTCTGCGTTTATAGGTTCAACTTTTTATATGATTCTTAAAGCATGAATATCTACCTCGGCTGGTATGACAGCCTTGGTACCATAAACCAGCATGTAGGGAGCGGTTGATGTGCGAACTGTAGTACAATATCCCAATAAATCAAAAGGTAGCTTCTTTTGCCGTTGTTTGTGGGTTTCTACCATTTCCTTAGTGTTTTCTTGATGTTTTTGTTGGCGGCTTCTACGGCTTCATTCCTCTGAGGTCTATAGGCTGTGGAATTCTTGTGATTGATTTTGAAAGTTTCACATATAGCTTTCATCATATCACTATTGAGTTTGGCGGCGTTATTTGTAACAATGGACTTGGCAACTCAAAATCAACAAACAATACGATTCTCGACAAAATCTGTGACGCCTTTCTTGGTTACAACTTTGTGAGATGTAGCTTCTACCCATTTTGTGAAGTAATAAATGGCTATCAGAATAAACCTATGTCCGTTTGAAGCAATAGGCTCAATCAGACCAATAACATCCATTCCTCAGGTGGCGAATGGACAAGGTGAGCTTGTTGCATTCAACTTGTTTGGCGGCACTTATATCATATCGGCATAGACTTGGCATTGGAAGCATTTGCAAACATACTGGATGCAATCCGTCTCCATGGTCATTCAAAAGTAACTGCCCCTGATTATCTTTTTAGCCAAGACAAAACCATTCATGTGCGGGTCGCAGGTCCCATAGTAAACTCAATAAGAAACTTGATTCTTAACGATCCAGTTTATTCTTCAATGATCTCTACAAAGCCAGTCGAGATCTCAGTTGCTAATAGAATTGCAACTCCACTGCCAATAGCTGCAAAGAATCAGATTAGGAGACCTCCAATGAGAAATGCAAAACGGAAAGAGGTCGCGCAATCATCTGTCTCAAACTTCAATCGATTGAGTAATTTAATATAAAGGTTGAAGCCTTATTTCAACCTTTAATTTCCCATCACATTAGTTTTTATGTAATATTATCATAATAGGTTGAATACGGAAAGGTTAGACCGGTTGCTATATGGGTAACAACTTCGGCGATATTTACTCCCTTATCCGTAACTCACCTATTTATGGTAATTTTGTGTTTGTTTTGTTTTGCTTTGTTTTCTTTTTATTCTATTAATAAAATCTAACCCTAGGCTTTGCCTAGTGGATTGCCAAAAATAAAAGGTCCCATCATGTATATCCTCAAGTAGCTTAGAAGCTTCCTCTACATCGACACATCTTAGTAAACCCAAATCAGAAGTTCTTCTGCACAAGTTTCCTCCGCTGTGGAAAAAGTGATTGGAAAATCTTCGGAGTGCGCATTTCTAAATGTGATTTTCATGCTCCAGAAATTCTCCCATGTCATAGATCCAAGGCTTTCCATCTATTTCTTCTTCAACATGAGCACAATATGCTATTTAATTATGGATTTTCACCAAAAAGGGATCAATATAATTATTAACTGGATGTCGTATCATAGATGACAAGGTGGCCAATGCGTCGGCAAACACATTTTGAATTCAGGGCACATGTCAGAATTCCATCTTTGCGAACCTTTTCACAATTACTACACATGGTACAAATATGTAAATACCTTGGAATTCTTGGTGGCCTACTCTCCCTGTACCTTGTGCACAACCAAATTTGAATCACCGATTACCAGTAAATCCTAAATGTTCATGTCGATCGCCTTGTTGATCCCTAGTGTGCAAGCTTCATACTCTGTCATCTTAAAGGTGCAGGGAAATATGAGTATAGCAAATACCTGATAATGTTGACCTATTTTCTGCTACCAAAACTGCTCAAATGCCCACTCCTTTGAAATTTTCTGCTCTATCAAAAAACATCCTCCAACCGTTGATGCTTCAGCAATGTATTCCCCTATGAATGAAACTTCTTCATGAGGAAGATATATTTTCCAAGGGTCATATTCTCCTCCCACCGAATTTTCAGCAAGGTGATCTACCAATGCTTGTCCTTTGACTGCCTTTTAGGGTACATAGATGATATCAGACTCACTTAATAGTATCTGCGATTTGGACCAATTTCCAATTGGCATGGGTTTCTGGAATATATACTTGAGAGGGTCCATCCTGGATATGAGATCTGTAGTGTAGGCATAGAAGTAATGCCTCAATTTATGAGTTGTCCAGGTCAAAGCATAGCAAGTGCGTTCCAACAGAGAATACCAGTCTTCATAAGGTGTGAACTTCTTACTCTGGTAGGATATGGCCTACTCCTTCCTTTCTGTCTAGTCATGTTGTCCCAAAACATGTCCGAAGTCTCCATCCAAAACAAATAGATAGAGTAACAAAGGTCGTTCTGGTTCTGTTGGGACCGGAATTTGTGGTGTGGATAAGTACTCCTTGATCTTGTCAAAAGCTTTCTGACAATCCTCGGTCCAGCTTGTTTCGGCATCTTTCCTCAAAATCTTGAAGATGGGTTCACATATGACTGTGGACAGTGCTATGAAACAACTGATACAGTTGAGATATCCTAGGAAGCTCATCACGTCCTTTTTTCTCTTAGGTGGTGCTAACTCTAAATAACCTTGAATTTTGACGGATCCAGCTCGATCCCTCAACGACTGACGATAAGTCTAAATAATTTTCCTACAGGAACCCCGAATGCACACTTTGCAGGATTCAATTTCAAATTTTACCTCCTCAGCTTGTCGAAGAACTTTCTCAAGCCTTCTATGTGATCTACGGCCTTCGTGGATTTGATATGATGTCCTCCATATACACCTCTATTTCTTTGTGTATCATATCATGAAATATAGTTGTATAGCTCTCATGTAAGTATCCCCACCATTCTTTAGATCAAATGGCATCATCTTGTAGCAGTATACCCACCAAGGTGTGATAAAAGCTATTTTCTCCACGTCTTCTTCATCCATCCAGATATGATGATAACCTTCGAAGCAATCCACAAAGGATTGGAGTTCATGCTTGGCCCAGTTGTCGATTAAAATATATATGTTTGGCAGTGGGAAGTCATCCTTGGGACTTGCTCTATTTAAATCTCGATAGTTAACACATACTTTAACCTTCCCATCCTTCTTCGGAACTGGCAAAATGTTAGCTAACTAGGTTTGGTACTCAACCACCCTGAGAACTTTGGCTTTGATTTGCTTGATGACTTCCAACTTGTCTTTCAAGCTCATATCTTGTTTGAACTTTTTGCTTCACTGGCGGACACATGGGGTTAGTAGGCAACTTGTGAGCCACTATGGACATGCTCAAACCGGTCATGTCATCACATGGCCATGCAAAAAATGTCCTCATAGTCTATTAGGAAACAAAGGTACTTTTCTTTCTCTGTTGGTGACAAGTAAATGCTGATGCAAGTCTCCTTGACGGTCCCGACGTCTCCTTGTTTTACTTCTTTGGTTTCGTCCAGATTGGACTTAGGCTTATTTGAAAAATTTTCAACCTCCTTCACATTTTCCTCGGGTATCTCATCTTCTTCATTTGACTTAGTATTCTCATGTTGCGTTGTCTCATTACATGTCACAGTCATCGGTTCATCAGGAAAAGTAATAATAACGTTGTAGAAATAAAAAGTGTATAAAATAGTAATGAATAATAAAGAGCAAATGCATTTGATAGAACTGAAACATCATCCAGACAAGCACGACTCAGTGAATCGAGCATTTATTTTGAAATAAGTAAATCTTTAAACAAAATTACTGGAAATTTTAAATGCCTAGAATGGCCATAGAAGTAAAATCTGCAAAGCTACCCAAGGACTCGGCGAGCTAGGGATGGTGTAGCGGTCCTTCTTGAGAACAACTCCCTTCTTTACAGTCTGAATATTAAGGCCTTCTTCCTTCTCCTCTTCAATTACGCCACTGTAGTCCATGTCTTCATCTTCCCAGAAAAATTTCTTCAACTAGTGCTTCCTCTTTTGTAGTTCCCCATATCGTATCAGCTTGGTGAAAGCTTTTTCCAAATGTGGCACTAGTTGCTCGAGAGGGTAGTAAGATCCACTCCATGGAGGAGACCATTTTCTACACCCTTGACATGTGTATTGGTATTCGGACCCAAATGTGGTACCATAATTTTTCAGCTGTATCGATTTAGTGATATCTTGGAGGTTCTTTCCCAATTCTTTGCAGGGTTTATATCCAGATCATGCCAATATGCTTTCTAATTTACCACCCACTATTTATTCATTTCGACGACAATTACCCATATCAATATGGTGATAGGTTTCCCCTCCTAGCCTTTTTCTATGTCCAACGACCAGGATAGTTTGACTGGTATAGAATTCCATCTCCATGGATGATCACCTCCTAACAATTCCATTCAAACTTCACGGCTTGATGTAGTGTGGAAGGCATGTCCCCAGTAGCATGGATCCATGGTCGGCCCAATAAAAGATTATATGAGGCTGGTATGTCAAGCACCCGAAACTCGATGTCAAACCAAGTTGGCCACATCTACATAGGTTGATTTCACCAATCGTGTCCTGTTGAGACCCATCGAAAGCTTTAATGTTCATGCTTTCTCCCCGTATTTCATGGAACCCTTTGTCCAACCTTTCCAAAGTGTCCAACAGACAAATATTGCGGCTTGAACCTCCATCAACCGGGACCGTAGCAATGAATTTGTCTTCAAATTGAACTATTATATGCAATGCTCGATTGTTATTCAACCCCTCGGGTGGTAGATCATCTTTTTGGAAGATGATCTTATGACTCTAATACTTGTCCTACCATGTTGGCTATTTCTCCGTCAGTGATTTTATTGGGTACATAAGCCTCGCTCATCACTTTCATTAAAGCGTTCTTATGTGCCTTTGAATTTTGCAACAGTGACAGGATAGATATATGAGTAGTGGTTTTGTTCAAATGGTCAACAATGGAGTACTCCTTTGCTTGCACTTTTCTCCATAGGTCATTTGGCTCTGTCTCAATGATTGGTTTCTTGGTTGTGGCATCCTTAATTGAACCTCCCAAATGTTCAGGCGTATAGACTCTTCCAGTTCTAGTCATTCCTTGTGCAGCATCAGATTCCTCTACATTGGCCTTCCCTTTTTGCCGAGCCTCGACAACATAATACCATGGTATTTCTTTTGAATAGAATGAAGGTGTGGTTGATACTGTCACTGTGAAAGGCGTAATCACTTCTACTTCAACCTCGAATAGAACTGATGCAGTTACCTCAACCTCAATTGGTAACCGAGTATGTACCACGATAGGAGTAAGTCTGACTATAACTTTAAATTCATCGCCTTCTAAAATAAGCCCAATCGACCCCTCAGGTTTCCACTCTTCATTCATCTCTATCGCATGTACGCTATCACATCTATGATCAGGGAGGGGGTTGTCGCTAACATTAGGTGTTGCATCCTTTTCCTGTATGACCTTGTTGTCAATTAGCATCTGGATCTTATCCTTCAATGTTCGACACTCAGCACAGGTGTTTCCCTTCATAATGGAATGATACGCACAATTTTTATTCTGATTAACCCATTAGGATGGGTTTGTAATGCCAAAGCAGTAACAAGAGTGACGTAACCTGCGGCTTTGAACCTTTCATACAACTAGTCCATGGGCTCAGCAATGGCAGTGTATTATCTGGGCGTCTTCGATGAAAGTTGGCTCTTGGTCTTGGATAATATTTACGAGTTTGTGGTGTCTGGGAATGTGGCGGTTGGGAGCTATTGGTATGATGGACAATGGTTGTTTGGGAGTATCTCGGAGATGAAGATTGATATGTGGGTTATGGTTCCCGGTACGTGGGTGGAGGTGTTTGATATGTGGGTGGAGGTTTTTGAAATGTAAGTGGAGGTGTTTGCTATGTGTATAGAGATTTCGGGCCTTGAACCACCATCATTGTCCCAACATCTTTCTTCTTTGATATGACGCCTGATTGCAATACCTTATTCGTGGCCTTTAGTGCCTTAAAGTTTGTTACCATCCCACTTTTGATTCCTTCTTTGATTCTTTCCGCGAGTATGATGATAGCGGAGAACTTATGATTTTCAATAATCATCAATCTTTCATAGAATTGCGGATTCTGTGCTCTGACGAAGAACTTGTTCATCCGTCCCTCGTCCAAAGATGGTCGTACTTTGGCCGCTTCTGATCTCCAATGGGTAGCGTATTCGCGGAAGGTCTCGGTGGGTTTCTTCTTGAGATTCTTGATGTAGAAAATATCTAGTGCATTTTCTGTGTTGAACCTGAACCAGTCCATAAAATCACACACCATACTTACCTAACTAGACCATTTCTTGGGATTTTGGTGATATACCAGGACAAAGCATCCCCAATAAGAATTCTCATAAAGATTTTCATTTGGATCTTTTCATTCTTTTCGACCCTAACAAACTTGTAACAATAAGTCTTCAAATGAACCTTGGGATCACCTGGTCCTTCAAACATCTCGAACTTGGAGAGTTTGTATCCCTCTGGCAGTTCTACATCTTAGCTGTATGCATAAGTCTTTATAGTTCAAACCTTCTATTCGTTTATCACACTCGACTCCCTGAACACGACTTGTCAACTTTTTGAGCTCTTCACCCATGCTTTTAATGAGCAGGTTCGTTTTAGAGGATTCCGGTGTATACGAGTTTGGTTGGATAAAGTGAGATATAATTTCCCATATATAGGGTTGCTCTAATGCGTGCCAAGGACTAGGGTTTAATGATGGTCATTGGTAGAGTTTTGGGGATCGAGAATAGGTGGTGATGTGTTTTGGGGAGTGTGGTAAGTGGTGGTTAGTGGGTGATGAATTGGTGCTGGTGTTGTAGCGGAGTTGGTATTGGTAATGGGTTGGGATTTTGGGGTGGAGTTGTGCATTGAATTGGTGCGGGAGGATTTTGTGTATGCTGGTTTTTTGTGCTTTAGGAAGGTGCTGGGTTATTTGTGTTATGTTGGTTGATATCAGGGAAATTCAAGGTGAGAGACACATTTGCCAAGTTGTGAAACTGCTCAAGTTCCCTTTTAATTCCAATATCATTTGTTCTAATCTCAATACCAGGCCATTCGGTGCCGGAGTGCTTCGTCCATCTATAGTTTTTGTGTTCTCAACATATTCTTTTCAGATACCACTTAAGTCATCCATTTTTGCTTTTCCTTTGCCTTTTGTGTTACTTGAAGGAGGAGGAGGTGGAGGCTCTATAGATCTAGTATGATATGCTGATAAGGTCAGTATGAGTGAACCAATATATGGTGATGGGAATAATACAAAAAAAGGAAAAAAAGGTAACAAGTTAGTGATGATTCTAATATGTTTGTAGTATTTAAACACATATTGTGGAAATGTAAATTCGTGCCTTAATTTGGGTGTCTTATTATACCCGGGGAATGCCTAGAGATAAATAGATGAGGAGAACTTTAAATTCTAATAAATGCTTCATTTCATAATATAAAAATAGACAAATCACAAAACAACACTAAGATAATAAAAAAAAAATAAGTCACTACTTGCATTTGGCATTATTACATTTTTAGGAAAGCAAATAAATGTAGCCTTTATTGGTCCCAGAAGGACCTCCCTAGATTGGCGCAGACCCTTTAGCAAGTAGGCTCTAGCCAGATGTCCTCTTTCAGCATTCTGGAATTCCTCAATCCCCTTTATGACTTTACCTTCCAGCTCCATCATTCCTCGCTTAAGATATTCCAACTTCCTGTTGGAAGAGACTGCCATTTCTTTCCGTTCTTCGATCAACCTCACATTCCTCTCATGTATTTCCTATTGCTGATTCTCAGAGTCGTAGATCCTCTTGCGCAGCCTGTTGCATTTGACTTGAGCTTCAGCTTCTTCGTCTATGATTCTATTCCCTTGATAGGCCCACGACATCACCATTCCTTTTAGATTGTCATCCAACTATGTTGGGTAGAGAGGTTCGCCCCTGCATGATACCTGTCTGGGTCAATGATGTTCTTTTCCACAATAATCTTGCAGCGCCACATGTGTTAAACTTGCCATTTGTAAGAGACGTCTTCGTCTTAAAAGTCTACCCTGAAATGACTCATCCTGAAAACCCATGTTTCTTGCCTGCTTGCCTCATAACTCGGATAGGGAAATAGGGGTATATCCCTCTCAACCCAATCAACACCAAGTGTGGAGCATCCCTGGATCTTATGATGAACTCGTCTGTTGGGAACTATTCAAACATCCATTGCACTTGTTCCTCAGTTAGATTGTCGAGGAACTCTAAACATTCTTTGGCACTTTCCGGTTGAGCAAACCTATTTGAAATGTAAGTCATCCGGTTGGGGTGATGGAAGGCAATATGGTCGTTCCAAGCCCTTCGGGGAAATTCTTGGTGATAGTGATGCGTTTGAAATGTTCAAACAACCACAACTGCAGCAACAAGTTATAAGCTTCGAAATGTTTGACCTCTCTTTGACAACACTCTAGAGCCCTGTAGATGTCGGCTATGATCATGGGGACTATGGTGTATGTCTGTCCATTGATCCTTTCCATCAATGTCTTGGTAACCATGGTCAACATAGTGTGAATTCTTTCCTATTTCATTGGGAACGCTATCGGGACTAAGAAGTATATGATGAACACGAATACTCTACGGTGGATGCAGCCCAAAGAAGTGAGAGAGAGCTCATCATGGTAGGTACGAATGACTTGCTATGACCACACCTCTCATATAGATATTAGAAGGGTATATAAGATTCCTTCAGGCACACTGGGTCGACATTCTTCTTCAGCCCCATCATCTTTGAAAACCCTTTGCCAGTACAGTTCTCTGGAACCAATAGCTTGGGACTATCCTAATCAATCCCGTAAGCCCTCCAACTTCTTCTAGAAGTTGTGTCATTTTTGTGTCACCAAAATGGAACACGACCCTTTCACTGTCCCAAAACAATGTGCCAGCCTCGATCAACTTGTTGTTTTGGCTCAATGTCTAGCAGGGAGGGCAAGTTTCCCAGGTACGTTATTACATGTTTCTTGTCACTTGAGAAAAGCTCCTCCCACCAATCTAGCAGCTATGGTGGGATATCACTAGCCATACCGAATCTGAGGACCTCGTGCCTCATTGTTTTGCAAAAGAAAAAGGGTTAGGCCTTCCCCACCAGACTCAACTATTTATACATTCATGATCAGCATATCGGGATTTAGTTCTCCAGAAATGCACGAAACACGGTAGTGTCCGTTGGGATTAAATAATTGAAAGGCAGTTACATAAAAAGAAAACATAAGACAAGTAAGTTTCAGGAAAAAAAAATCACAAGTGTTTAAAATAGGTAGTTAAATTCAAATAAGCGAAAGGGTACGAGATAAAGCATTCTTGAACTAATTCATAAAAATAAGTTCATTATGGTAAGAGCCTAAAGGTATCCCCAACAGAGTCGCCATGCTGTCACGCCCTTTTTTCTCCCTTTTAATGGGAAAGTCTAGGTTTCAACATTCATGGGGGGGGGGGGGGTAATAACTCATTTCCTTTTGGGAATTGGGTATTTTAAAGAGTCATCACTAGCAGATTATGGTGCATTAGGACATCTAGAGCGATTAGGTCTTGGACTGGTTTACAATTACCAGAGATTTTAGGGCAAGGGATCGAATCATAAGTCCACAATGGTGGGTCCCGACCAAACTTATACTTATGAATTAGTCCTTTTAACAAATAAACAGTTTAAACATATATTTGAAACTAAGGGGGCATGTTTAGGACATTATATGACTCAAATGAAAAATCATAAATTCTTAAAATAGGTAGTTAAATTCAAATAAGGGAAAAGGTACGAGATAAAACATGCTTGGACTAATTCATAAAAATAAGTTCATTATGCTAAGAGCCTAAAGGTATCCCCAATAGATTTGCCATGCTGTCGCGCCCCCTTTTCTCCCTTTTGACAGGGAAGTCTGGTTTTCGACATTATATTCATGGGGATAATAACTCATTTCCTTTTGGGAACTGGGTATTTTGAAGAGTCACCACCTAATGAATTATGATGTTTTAGGGCACCTAGAGTAATTGACTCTTGGACTAGTTTACAATTACCATAGATTTAGGGCAAGATCGAAATAACATTGAGATAAAGGTGTTAGGAACCCCTCTCGGTCTGCAACGGCAGGTCCCGACCGAACTTATACTTATGAATTAGTCCTTTTGACAAATAAACAGTTTAAACATATATTTTGCAACTAAGGGGCCAGGTTTAGGACATTATATGACTCAAATAATGAGACAAAAGGAAAGACTTGAGAAAATTGCATACATACAGAAAAGTAAAGTTTAGACAATGGGAATTTGGGAAGGAGGGGTCCTAGGTTGGTTAGTCGACAGGATCGCCCCACACAATGCCCGGTAAACACTCCCCAATGAGGGGCTACACGTGACATTAGTGCGTAGTCATCATATCCCTTCTACCCAATTCTTTTCCCTTGGTCATAGCCTAAAGCGTTCTAGAAACCTTGAAATTGTCCTATGCGTGCACTACGCGTCCCTTCCTCGTGGCTCTGGAGGTATTTTAGGACATCTATTTTTTTTGGACAGCTCTAGACCATCCTAAGGTTTTAAAGGATAAACATTTAGGTGTCAATCAAGAACAAATAGGATTGCACTTAATGAGAACAAATTATAGGCTCACGGTCCAATCCACATGTATAACAAGTAAATGCACGTCTTCGAACAGCATTCCAGTATTTAAGAAAAATCCTAGAACATGATATCTAGGAGAGCAGGGTTTATACATTATCGAATTCGGACAAAGTGCAAAAATACTATTTAGCATGCCTACTGACTTAAACATGTTAAATCTAGAAAATTTTAAATAATAAAAGCACAGTTTCAGAGTTTCAGAATTTGAATCCCCTTATAGGATTGCCTAAACGCAGAACAATGATGTCCTGAGAGCATGATATCTACGTTGATGCAGTAAAACATCGATCAAGTTTAAACGGATGCTTGAGATCCTATAGACATGCTTTCTAGCGACAGTAAATTAAGGCATTATTTGAAAACTCATTTAAAGAAGCGGACAGTTGATTAAACCAATTCAAAAGGAACTAACTTGGATTAAACTGATTTGTTTAACTAAATTGATTTTAAGTTCTCTAGGCAAGATTTCTGATTTTCATTCCTATAGGGATGATATCTAATTGTTAAAAGCTGATTTTCGAACTTATAGGCATGATTTCTAGTGATATGAATGTAGATATATGCAAAAATTGAACTCAATCACTTTACACTCTATATGCATGGTATCTAATAAAGTTGATTTTCACCCTATAGACATGGTATCTATTATTGAATCCATTTAGATCCTATAGGTATGATTTCTAATATCATGAAAGCAAAACAAACATTGCAAATGTATTAACATTATCCTATAGGCATGGTATCTGCCACACCTCCTTTTTTCACTACATCCCCAAAAGAGAGATAAGAGAGTTTTTCCAATTAAAGTGATAATCGAATCGGGATTATTTATTTAGTAAATTCAGAGTCGCCACTTGGGATAATTTTATGGTGTCCCAAGTGAGCGGGTCAAGTCCAAAATCGAGGAAAAATTGACTTTGTATTATAGTCCGCGAATACTGATATTCGGGTAAGGAATTCTATTAACCCAGGAGAATGTGATAGGCATTCTCGAATTCTGTAGTTCTAGCACGGTCACTTAACTATTATAATTGGCTTATTGTATGATTTTAACACATGTTTTAACCTATGGTTCCAATTTAACTTTATAACCGCTTCTATTTAACTAATTTTTAGGAAAAATTCAACATAATCTAAAACACATCTTGAACCATGTCACATAAGTACACCCACGGTCCACAACATATCTTATCTAACGTTGTTGAGATTTGGATTTGGGTCACATAAATGTGCACCTAAGTTTAGGAAGGTAAATTATTAAAATAACGCGCCAAAAGCAACTACATTGCGAGGGCCATGAAAATTCGCTAAATGGCACACCTCGATTTCTAAGGAGAAACAAGATTAATTAAACGAGGGCCATGCTATTGAGATTTTCGGTCGGCACATCACACCTTGATTTATTCTAACGAAAAGGTTTCTAAACTAACTCATTAGAAAATTATTTGTGTTGTCTAGTATCGCTCACCTCCACTCATCAACCTAGTCAATTTAAAACCAAAGGGAATTTTGATTTCTACTTTAAAGCAAATGCCTCAAATCAATCTAAGATTGGCTAATTACAATTACTGAGCTAACTTAACACCTTGAATAAAACTGGACCAATGGCCGACTTCAGTAAAGATAACCATATTGAAAATGGAAAAAAACATATGTGATAAAGCAAAGCAAATGATTCAGTCAAGAAAAAAAACCTCCAGACTTGGGCTCAAACGACTGGACCTACATATAAAAAGTGGCGGGTCTCTAACATAGGAACAATGCGAGCCCGTGTTTTAAAGAACGAGCATCAAGAAGTGCTGGACTCGAGAATAAGTCTCCATACACGCAGAACATCAAATTATGCAAGAGTTAGTGTGATCCCAATTTTTTTAGCAAAGTGACTATCACAAAGTGATCCTGGCCAGCCTTGATTTCATTACTTGGGCCAATATTAGGCCCAAATCTTAGAACCAGCCCTCATACACGATTAAGTACTTGCAATTCAATTAGAAACCATATGAAAAAGGAAGTGAAACTTTGTTTCCAAATTTTAAACTATTAGCTGAACATTATGAGTTATAACTAACAAATCTTACTTAAACATGCTCATAATCAACACTAAAGTAAACTGATGCTACTGAATTTTATCCCATTAGCTGAATCCTCTGAATTGAACCAACAAATCTAAATTAAGCATGATCACAGTCAACACTAAGAAAAACTAATGCCTGCATCTATTATTACAGTACTCAAGATCATTTTTTCCCTTTAAACACAATTCCAACAGCCACGAAATGCAAGAACATTCAGCCAAACCAATATGAGTGCATGATCGGCCTAACACAATTAACATGTTACCAAAACTTAGATGAATTCCTCAGCAACCAAGTCCCAATACCATTTACATTACAAGATTCCTCAAGCATGCATATGTGGTCAGAACTTTAATTCAGTTAACAAGTTGTCCCCAAGTCCTATAATAGTACCAAATCAAATACAAAGGCAAAAGCTTATTACCTAAAATAGAAATCAACAAAACAATATAACACACCAAGTAAGACAATAAATTCAAAATAAAACATGACTGGATCAATAGACATAACTAATGTTATGCTTTAAATTCTTCCTTCACACTTTATACTTCAGGTCAAAACTTCACAAACATGTAGAGTTTCAGGGACATGTACACGAGTGTACAAGATAAAATCAAAAATTCAGTTGTGAGATTTAGGAAGCAGCAAACAGCAACAGTAGATCAACAATGGGATTGGATCAATAGGAAACCACTCCATCCAACAATGGAACAGTGACCAAAAACTCAAATCAAAACTCTTCAAAAACCAGATTCATTCTATTTCAAACTTAGAATGCAACACAATGAGGCTTTTAGTGATTTAGAATGAACTATTAAGATTAGAAAAACCAAAACCCAAACAAAGCTTCAGTAATTTCTCAATAAAATTCCAAGAATCATTTCAGAAATTTTCATCAAAGCAGTCGTTCAGTTTTTGGTATCTTTTTTTATCTCTTGAAAGTCTGCCTTGAAATGCAAGGTGAGGTTCCTTTATAGGCATGGCATTTAGGGTTGCAGAACCCCACTAGTTTTAGCTTATAAATCCCTAGTTTAAATGTCCAATTTCTTTTTTTCATCAAGTCAGCCTCTAAGAAGCTTCGTATTTCTGTTACAACAAGATTCCCTACCCCAAATTTCCTCAAACTACCCTTACAACCCCTGATATTTACCCAATGAAACCAAACGGGTATAGGTCTAGTGGACCCAGTGTTTCAATTTGAAATTTGGGATAACCCCTTTTCTTTTGATCTAAATCCATTTCAATAATTCAAATCGAAAGGTCTAGAGGGCGGACAAACAGATTGGTATTGAAATTAGATAAACTTTTGAACTAATGCTCCCACTATGGCCCAAAATTTAAGAATAAGGAAATTAAGAAACAACTAAACTAATGAATCCAAATAAAATAAAAGGGAAAACATAATTAACTTCTAGATTGAACTAAGAAGAAACATGCAAAGATGATTTTGAGAAAAAAAAGAAAATAAGAAAATAAAAAAGATGACAACACAAAAAATGGAAAAGACAAATCCTATCTATGTACTCAAACCCCTTATTACACAATGACAAAATAAAAGAAGCTATACTAAACTATGATCTATGCATTACCAAAAATCCTATATGTTTCCTCAAACATGATCTTGTAATTCCTATTACCTTGTTGACTTGTATTTCCCGGGTGAAGTTCCCTTGTTGCTGACTTGAATTGTAATCTGAGATGTTTTCCCTTTTGTTCAGGCGGGCGCCTGATTGCTGAACTTGAACCGTATTCCCTTGCTTTCAAGGTGGGCGCTTGATTATCGAAACCTTAGTTGTATTCCCTTGCTCTCCTGGTGGTGCATGATTGCCAAAACTTTAACAATATTCCTTGCTCTCCAGGTGGGCGCTTGATTGCCAAAACTTGAATTGTATTCCCTTGCTCTCCAGGTGGGTTCCTAATTACCAAAACTTGAATTATATTCCCTTGAAACATGTGTTTTCTTCCTTTGAAACTTGAACCGCTTTCCTTTGAATCTGCTTTCCACTAATCTTTATTACAACAAAAAAAAAAAGAAAACAAAATAAATTTTCCTACCCCAGTTTGGTGTTAGGCGCATCTGTGAGTGTTGATTGAATCATGTTACCAAATATCTCTAAGAATTCAAAAGCTAAATCCCATTATTCAGGAGGGTCCTGAAAACTCCTAGTTAAATGACAATTTTAAATCTAAATTATATCTTCTAAAGGTATGACTCCCACTAAACCTTTTTATCTAAGAGGGTCTTAAAAATAGATCCCATTATCTAGAAGGGTCATGAAAATGAAAAATCAAGTCTTATCTTAAGAGTGACAACTTTTACTACTGAATTATACTACCCTATAGTAGAACTTATGCTAAATCTTGTTATCTAATGGAAATCTTAAAGCTAAGTCCCATTATTCAGGAGGGTTCTGAAAGCTCTTAATTGAGTCCTATCTCAAGCCTGAAAACTTTGAAGCCAACTTATATTCCTTTCGGGTAAATTTATACTAGGTTTTGGTACTCATGATTGTTTTGACTTTGAAATTAGGTCCCATTTTCTAGGAGGGTCCTGAGAATTTACAGTCAAACCTGTCTAGTGCTTGCCTGTCCTTACGGAGGGT
Organism: Nicotiana benthamiana; assembly: GCA_034376525.1. NCBI lineage: Eukaryota > Viridiplantae > Streptophyta > Magnoliopsida > Solanales > Solanaceae > Nicotiana > Nicotiana benthamiana. The sequence continues at coordinate 31,628,748 of CM067336.1, read as the reverse complement.
TTATCCGAAACAATCAAGATTTTATGCCCCTATTTCAATCAAAGAAAAATCTTGTTAGTTTAAAATATGGTGGTTAGTTTGTGGAATTCTTGCTGACGGTGGCCTCTTCACTGCCTTACTCTGTTTAGACTGGTTTTCCCCAACTGACCTATAACCGCTTGGCTTTTTGACTGACTTTCACCATCATTACCTTGAATGACCTGAGTGTTCTATACCCAAACTGTTGTGTTACGTCTCTGACCCATTTTTTGAACTATGCATCTCCCACGAAATTACTAAACTATTTCACCGATGGAACTGTCACTGACCTTTTATATCTCATTTCACATCATATGATCTCTAGCCCTGCCTTGGCCATGTTGTGCTTTCTGCAACTTTGGGAGTTGGAAGTGATATTTGAAATCCTTTCTTATTGCTTAAACGGAACTGATACTCGAAACATTTTAGAGAAATAAACCCAGAGATGCAATGACTCTGAGAAGTAGAGATAAGAAAAATCCAATTGGAAGACTGTCCGAAGGAAAAAGAAAAAGAGACTTATCTGAGTGGAGCAGCTGGCACCAATGATCATGAAATGCATTTTGGATTAGTCGGCCTAGTCTTTCCTATCAATCAACTTATAGTTGTTGTACTTTATTCCCCGAGATCTTCAAAACCTAATTTGTTTACCAAAACCTTGTCCTTGTTCGGCCTGCGATGCCCCAAAGGGTTTTCACCAACAAATCTGTCTCATTTGATTTTTCTTAGCTTTCATCTCCTTACGGTGCCCATTAGGGTTTTCACCAATAAGACTCTTTCATTTTCATTTTCCTTGTTTGGACCTAAGTGTTTCTCTGACATGAATCTCCTTTACTTGTTCGACTTGAATCTCCCGAAGACTGATCAGAAGGTCTTTCTTTGGAGTGTAATGTGGGCTTTTGGATAGGGTTATAAAGAAAGGGCATCCGAAGGCTCAAAAAAATTCAAATAGGTTCAAGGTTACAACTTTTGGAATCAGATTTCTTTTAATAAATGCAACTTCTGCCCCAATTTCTTTGCTTGGGGACTTTCAGATTTTTATTTTGATGGGACCGAATAGTGAGGCTGCCTACGTATCTTTAAAAGGAATCAGGTTGAATGTAGTTCATGTCATAGAAATTACTTTGTTTGGGCTTTTCTCTATTGTTTTCCCTTTTTCTTCTTCTTTTCTTCTTCCTTTTCTCTTTTTGTTGTTTTATTGTTGTTGTTTCTTCTTCTTTCTCTCTTTTTGTCTTTTCTTCTTCCTTTTCTCTTTTTGTTGTTTTATTGTTGTTGTTTCTTCTTCTTTCTCTCTTTTTATTTTTTCTTCTTTCTTTTCAATTTTTATTTTTTCTTTTCTGTCTTTTCCCTTACTTATCTTTCGTGCTTACATTTCTGCTCTTTGCTATTCATTCCAAAAGAGGGGTACGAAAGGAAATAAATAAGGCTTAAAGGGGTAACAAAGGATAAATTGTTTAGATAGCAAAACAAAAGGCCTTCGCCATTCCAATCTTTAAAACATGCCAAGTAAAAACAAGCATAATTTAGACAAAGAAATTATACAAAATATCTTTTGACCGCATCAGAGTTGATAGCCATGTCTACAAACTTCCTTCTATATATGTTAAATACAAAGCACCATTGGACAATACTCTAGTTACGATGAACGACCTCTACCAATTTGGGGCGAACTTGCCTTTGCCTCAGCCTGATGTGGAAGAATATATTTTAACACTTGCTCACCCACTTAAAACTTTTGTGGACGCATCTTCTTGTTATATGCTCTTGTCATTATCTGTTGATACAACTGGCCATGACACACTGCTGCCAATCTTTTTTCATTTATCAAATTCAATTGTTCCAGGCGGGTTTTGACCCACTCATCATCATCAATTTTTGATTCCGCAACAATCCGAAAGGATGGAATTTCGACTTCTATGGGTATCACTACTTCAGTGCCATACACCAACAAATAAGGAGTTGTCCCTACTGAATTACGAACAGTAGTGCGATAAACCAACAATGCAAAGAGCAGCTTTTCATGCTATTGCCTGGAACCTTTTACCATTTCCGAAATATTTTCTTTATGTTCTTGTTGGCTGCCTCGATGGGTCCATTCGCCTTGAGGCGGTATGGGGTGGAATTGCAATGTGTAATCTTGAACTACTGACATACCATTCTATGATGACTATTGAGATTAGCACCATTATTTGTAATGATCACCTTTGGGACCCTGAACCGACAAATGATATTTGAGTGCACGAAATTGGCCAACGCTTTATTGGTCATAGACTTGAAAGTTTTAGCCTCAATCCACTTGGTAAAATAATCGATGGCCACCAAAATGAACCTCCCCATTTGACGCTGCTGGCTTAATTAGCCTAATGACATCCATGCCCCACGCAACAAAAGGTCATGGTGTAGACATTGTGTTCAATTCAGATGGTGGAAAATGAATCAAATCTCCATGCACTTGGCACTGATGACACTTGCGCACGAAACTGATACAATCTCATTCCATAGTGAGCTAATAATAACCTGCTCGGAGAATCTTCTTTTCCAGCACGTACCCCCTTATATGCGGTCCATAGACTCCAGAATGTACTTCTGTCATGATAGTTGTGGCTTGTATAGCATCTATGCATCTCAACAATCCAAGATCTGGAGTCCTTTTACACAAAGCCCCTCCGCTGAAGAAAAATCTGCTCGCCAAACGCCGAATTGTTCTCCTTTTGATCACTTGTGGATTGTACCGGATATACTACCAATTTGAGTTACTCCTTTGATATTGTAGAACCAAGGCTCACCATCAAGTTATTCTTCCACCATATTACAGTAATCATGCTGATCCCGGACCTGAATATGCAAAGGGTCAACATAAGCCTTATTTGGATGATGTAACATTAACGCTAGAGTAGCCAAAGCATCAATAACCTCCTTATGGATCCTTGGAATATGCCTATACTATACTAATAAAAACTTGATAAATATCATGCAAACATTGCCGGTATGGTATGTGTTTTAAAACCCGCATTTCCTATTCTCCTTGAATCTGGTGCACCAGAAGGTCCGGGTATCCCAAGAACAAAACTTCCTGGACACCCATGTCTGCAGCTAACCTCAAACCCAAAATGCATGCCTCGTACTTAACCATGTTGTTTGTACAATAGAAATGAAGCTGAGTCGTAACAGGGTAATGATGCCCTGTTTCAGAAATAAGTACAACTCCTATCCTAATGCCTTTCATGTTAGCAGCTCCACCAATGAAAATTTTCCAACCTGGATCTTCCACTTGTTCCAACTCATTAATGTGCATGAACTCTTCATCAGGGAAATAAGTCTTCAAAGGTTCATATTCTTCATCTACCAGATTTTCAGCCATATAGTCAGCCAATGCCTGGGATTTCATCGCAGTCTGGGTCACGCAGACAATGTCAAATTTTATGAGCAAAATCTGCCACTTTGCAAGCCTTCCTGTGGGCATACGCTTATGAATGATTTACTTTAATGGATATAAACGAGAGATGAGGTAAGTAGTGTAAGGTGACAAATAATGCTTGAACTTTTGTGCGGCCAAAGTTACGCCGCAACATGTCCTTTCAAGGTGAGTGTACTTAACCTCGTAAGATGTGAACTTCTTGTTGAGATAATAGATGGCCTGCTCCTTTCTGCCAGTGATGTTATGCTGACCCAGCACATAACCAAACGAATTTTCCAAAAATCTTATCAAATGCTTCTTGACACTCATCTGTCTATTTGACCGTAGCATCCTTCTTGAACAGTTTGAAGAAAGGCTCACAAGTTGTCGTAAGATAAACAATAAACCTGTTGATATAGTTCAGCCTCCCTAATAGACTCATCATATCAGTCTTTTTCCTTGGGGGTGGAAATTATTGGATTGCCTTGATCTTTGACGGGTCCAGTTCAATACCTTGACGGCTGACTATGAATCCCAAAAACTTTCCAGATAGCACACCGAATGCGCACTGTAGGATTGACGTTGAGATTGTACATGTGAATCCTTTGGAAGAACTTCCTCAAATATTTGACACGGTCAGTCTGCTTTCTAGACTTTATTTATCACATCATCCACATAAACCTCAATCTCCTTGTGTATCATGTCGTAGAATATGGTCGTCACTGTCCTCGTGTAAGTTGCCCAGCATTTTTCAAATCGAAAGACATGACCCTATAGCAGTAGGTTCCCCATGGCATGATAAATGTCATCTTTTCTGCATCTTCCTCCTCCATTAGGATCTGATGATAGCCCGCATAATAATCGACAAAAGATCCAATCTCATGTTTAGCACAATTATCATTCAAAATGTGGATATTTGGCAGTGGGAAGTTATCTTTTTGACTTGCCTTGTTGAGATCACAGTAATCAACACACACTCTGGTCTTGCCATCCTTCTTTGGCACAGACACAACACTGGCTAACCAAGTGGGATACAACGAGACTCGAATGACCTTTTCCTCAAACGGCTTTGTGACCTCTTCTTTAATCTTTACACACATGTTAGTTTTAAACTTCCTTAACTTCTGTTTGACCGGAGGAAATGCCGGGTCAATGGGCAATTTGTGAACCACCAAGTTAGTGCTTAGACCCCGCATGTCATCATATGACCATGCAAAGATATCTTTGTACTCAAACAACTCTTTGATTATCTCGTCTCTGAGTTGTGGTTCAAGATGGACACTTATTTTAGTTTCTCTGATATTATTGGCATCCTCTAAATTGATTGCTTCTGTATCACTGAGGTTAGGCTTGTGTTTTTCTTCAAAATGGCTTAATTCTTTACAAATTTCTTTAAAGACCTCATCCTCATCATATTCAGACTCATCATCACATTCTATTTCTTGAATTATTATTTCAGAATTAGATTGGCTTTTAAGACTAGGCCGAAGATTCCTCATATATGTCATGTCATTGAAGGCAGCATAAAAATAAATGTACAAGGGAGAAGAAAAATAAAATAAAAACTATTAGGCATGATAAAAAAGGGAGATTGCATTTCATTGAAATTAAAAGATAACAAGGTTTATACACCCAAACATACGGAACATAGAATCTGAATTACAGCACTGGAATAATCCAGATAAACTGAAAGAAAATTAAAGCAACTACCAGAACTCCTTCCCGGTAGGGAGAGGAGTAGCTTCCCAATTGTTAATCTTTGCACTGGGCCCAATGAATTGCACATCCGCCTTGCTAGAACCCTCTCTAGCTTCCGCCATGTTCACCTCGTCGAACAACTTCTCAAACGTTTTAATCAACTCTTTATCAGGACCAACCACAGAATCGATAATTGTTGTTACTGGGCACTTCCTAGCGCCAGGCTTGACAAACGACCGGGAGAGATGTGGGATGGGCTGTGGGAGGACCCATCACCTCTATTTCAACTTTCTTGCTCTTTTCACATCTGCAACCGTGGGCTTGAATCCCAAACCAAATGTATCCAAGCTTTTGGGGAGAGACACCGGTTGTGCAATACCTTGCAGAGATGCACCCCAACCCTTGCCAGGTACAAAATCATTTTTCAACATTTCAACGGCTACCATGACTAGTGCGGCGGTCACCTTCAAAATTGGAACGCATTTCCCTTCTGAAATTTTCTCAACTGACACTGTGTCAAAAACCTAATAAACCCGAGGTCCCTTGTCGTCCCCTACCTCAATGAATAGAACAATGGCATTACTAGAAGCATATATATTATCCTTACCGTGCACAACGATTTCATGTCGATCCTATTCAAACGTGACCATCTAATGTAGCATAGGTGAGACTTCTTTAGCGTTATCAATCCAGAGTCAGCCCAACACGGATTATAAGAAATAACAACATTTAGCACCTAAAATTCCATGTTAAATTCAACTGGTCCTATTGTCAGCTCCAACACTATATCACCAACCGAATATTTCCCTCCATCATCGAACCACCGCACGCAAATACTGTTCTTGTGATTTCTTTCATCATCCACTTTCAACTTGTTAAAAGTAGTGAGAGGGAAAATGGTCGCACTAGAACCATTATCTACCAGTACCCGAGTAACCATAAAATCTTCGCATTTCACCGCAAGATAAAGGGCTCTACTGTGCTCAATACCCTCCATGGGTAACTCATCATCAGAAAAAGAGACTCTATTTACCTCAAATATCTTGTTAGTTATCTTTTCCAAATGGTTTAGTGAGTTTTGTCAGGAATGTGGGCCTCATTCAAGATTTTCATCAATGCCCAACGGTGCTCGTACGAATGAATTAACAATGACAACAGTGAAATATGAGCAGGCGTCTTCCTCAATTGCTACATAATGGAAGAGTATTGCACCTTCATTTTTCTCAAGAACTCTTCTGCCTCTTCTTCGGTCATAACTTTCTACTAACACTGGGTTATCTTTGGAGGTTTTGGATTTTCTTATCTCCTTGGGGGCAAAGAATCTCCCCAACCGAGTCAATCCATGGGTCTCATAGACTTTTTCTTTAACTTATTTTCCTTTGTAAGTCATTGTCACTCATTGTTAATTCCACGGGACATCCTTGCTGTTGACTATTGGTAGCTGGGTTATAGGTTTGATAAAGACAAGCTCTGTGCGGGCACCCTCCACAATAATGACAGACATTTTTGCCACCCCTGGCGCCGCCAATTTTCCTTTCTTTTGTTTCACTACAACATCGCTTGAGGACTCCTTCTTAATTACCGTAGATGGCTCACTGCTTCTCCCGCTCAACTTGACCACCGCCATCTCACTTGTTAGTTTTTCAATAGGCTTTACCTCACCGGTTCGGATCATCATGACGGTCTGCGAAGGCTTTTTGGACTCCCCTTCTTTATGCACTATCTCAATTATATTTGTCTGTTGATGGGTTGGCAGCAAATTCTGGTTGATATTGGCCGCCTCCGAAGCTTGGACTTCAATTCGATGTGTATCAATGAGCTCCTAGATAGCATTTTTCAAATGCCAGCACTTCTCTGTGTCATGCTGCGGAGCACCAGAACAATATTCACATCTTATAGAATAATCAAGATTTCTCGGAGGAGGATTTGGCAATTTTGACTCAATCGACCTCAGCATACCCAATTGTCTCAACCTGTGGAACAAACTGGTATAGGACTCTCCTAATAAAGTGAAGGTTTTCTTCTTTGCAACCTCTCATTCTTAAATGTTTGATTGGCCAGGAAAGCTGGTCTAGGAGGGTTTTTGTTGGCTCGTGGGGGCAGGTAGGCATTTTGTGGAGTTGGGTAGGTATTCTGTGAGGTTGGCACACGCCATTGTACGTGGCAGGAGGTTGGCTGTATGTTTGGGCATGGTGGACAAAAAAATAGAGATCTAGTGGTGGATAGTAGTGTTGGCGTAGAATATAGGGGGTGTGGGGTAAGGCTTAGTGGTGGAATCGAGGTTGATTATAGTGGTGAGGTGAGTCCCTGGGTCCGAACAAATCTCGTGAATCAATCGTTGCTACATCCTCTTTCTTCTTCTTTCCAATTACTCCCCCAGTTCCACTTTGAATGGACTGGGTGGTTGCCTTAATAGCCTAATAGCTCATGATTTTGTTTGTCTTGAGTCCCTCTTTATCACTTCATTGAAGGACTTGCTATGACTGATACTAGATGACCGTAATAAGTAGGTTCCAAGGCTTGTAGAAAATAATCTACCGTTTCACTTTCTTTCATTAGAGGGTCAACCCTTGCAGTTTGTTCTCTCCATCGAAAACCATACTCCCTGAAGCTTTCATTGTTCTTTTTCTTAATCTTTGTCAAAGATAGATGATTCAAAATAATCTAAAGATTGTATCGGAACTGACAAGCGAATGCTTGTGCTAGATCATCCCATGTATACCATCTTCCTTGAACCTGCCAAGTGTACTATTCCAATGCCGAGCCACTCAGACTTTAAGTGAAATATGTCATTACCAACTCGTCTTTCCTGCCAGCTCCTCTCATTTTGCTATAAAAAACTCTCAAGTGATACACTGGATCACTGTGCCCATCATACAGATCAAACTTGGGCATCTTGAACCCCGCCGGCAACTAGACGTCTAGAAATAAGCATAGATCCTTGTAAGCTACGCTGACATGACCTTGCAACCCTTGCATATTCCTGAATTACTGCTCCAGGCTTTTGACCTTTCTAAATATCTCTTCCTCTTCGAGATTCTTAGATGGCTTCTCAGTTTCCACAGAGAGATTGAAACGGGGAGTGTAAGAGTAAGGTTCCGGTGCCATTAAAGTAGGATCCGAAGGGTAATTCCGGCCATCATGTGTTAGGATTTATGCCCGTCACTAGAGGGGGGGGGGGGTGAATAGTGCGGCACAGGAATATTGATAAATATTGCGGAATTAAAATTGCAGGAATAAAATAAATTCGGTAATTAAAATAACAAGGAAAGAACGCACCGAATTTATCCTGGTTCACCACAACATGTGGCTAGTCTAGTCCCCGAGAGACTCTCTCGAGATTCCACTAACTCCGTTAAGCTTAAGGGTGCTTAAAAAACAGTTACACTTGCTCGTAGATGTACACTCTACAAGACTTCAACTTGCTCGAGGATACCTCACCCCAAGACTTCAACTTGCTCGTAGATATCGTGTTAGATAATACGCTTAACGCTAGAGGGGGGGTGAATAGCGTTATAATAAAAATTAGCGTAAACTTGCGTAATTTAAAAAATTGCAGGAAATAAATAAGTGCGATAAATAAACAAATAGGAAAGAACGCACCGATATATCCTGGTTCACCACAACCCGTGGCTAGTCCAGTCCCCGAGAGACTCTCTCGAGATTTCCACTAACTTGTCAAGCTTACGGGTGCTTAACAAACCTTTACAACTTGAGGACACAAGCCTCAACTTTTCCTCAAAGATACAACACTCCAAGACTTCAACCAAAGGCACAAGTTCCTTTACAACTTGAGGACACAAGCCTCAACTACCTTTGCTCGGAGATACAACGCTCCAAGACTTCAACCAAGGAAACACAAGTTCCTTCTTACAACAAGGGAAGAACAATTCCCTTCAAGTGTACAATACACTAAGCACTTAAACAAGACACTTCTTAATGAGTAGATATGAGTAAAAGAATAGGCTCAAGATTGCAACAACTTTCGACAAGAATTTGGCTCTCAAAAACTTATATGATGAATATAAAATGATAAGCAATAGAGTATGCAAGCTTATAGCAATTATATGATCAGTTGTTGTGTGTTGTTGTGTACTCAAAAGACTGAATTTAAGCTGTATTTATAGTTGAAAAACCTTGTATTACCGTTGCCTAATTGCCAATTAAGAACTGCTGATTTTACTCTGTGACAATTGATTGTCAAGAATCCACAATTGATTGTTTGCCAATCGTTTCAAAAATCAATCCCAAATTTTACGCTTAATAATCGATTATCTAAGAGCAACAATCGATTATTGGCAACGTTCAAAAAATCATTTCCAGATTTTACGTAAAACAATCGATTATACAAAATCAATAATCGATTATGCAGCAACGTTCAAAAAATCCTTTCCAGATTTTAATTTCAAGAATCGATTATACAAAATCAATAATCGATTACCTGACGGTAATTGAAAATATTTTGGCAACGGTTAGTTATACAATCGATTATACTAAGTTAACAATCGATTATATATCAGTCTTGAAAAATCAATTCAGACACTACCTCGTGACAATCGATTGTTATATACTCACAATCGATTATTTAATAATTTTGAAAAAAGTCTGGAAGACACTGCCTCAACACAATCGATTGTCATATGTGCACAATCGATTATTTTGTGACTTTGAAAAATCTGATGGACACTGTCTCTTCACAATCGATTGTCATTAACTCCACAATCGATTATTTTGATCGTTGAAAAACTTTGATGTACACTGCCTCATCACAATCGATTGTTATAAGTTTCACAATCGATTGTCATGCAGATTTGAAAAATCTGACGCTCACTGCCTTAACACAATCGATTGTCATAAGTTCACAATCGATTGTCAAACAGCTGACTTAAACATAATCGAGTATCATAAGTACATAATCGATTATCTTAGTCCAGATTTTAGAGGCATGTTTAAAAAATCATTTTGACTAAGGTAAATATGCATTATTTAAAATCATTTTGCTCTAAATTAAATATGCATGATTTAAAAATATTTTTACGAGAGAAGCCAAGTCTTGAGTTTAAGTTGTCAGATCAAGATCACAATTAAATACCGACTCATATAAAACTTAATCTCGATCTTTGTCTTGTGCTTGAATCTCGTTATATATCAATTTTGCGCTCGTGCTTGGACCTTGTCATATGTCAATTTGCGCATAGTTTGTCATTCATCAAAACTTACAAATACGAACACATGTTTAGTATAATGCCTTGATAACGTGTTTCCAACAATTTCCCCCTTTTTGATAATGGCAAACTTTAATCGGGATATGCATATTAAGCAATTCATAATGACGATTCAAGACAAGAAAAGATATGTAACAAGTATATGGATATGCAATTTGTTCCCCCTTAATATATGAATTCCCCCTCAATTTATGCCGATAAGTATTGAGAGTGCTTGATAGTGCATACTCGTTATCTTCCCCCTTTTGCCATTAGCAAAAAAAATGGAATAATTAAAAAAACTTGTTTATTTATTAAAAAAAATACGGGTACATAATGGGAACAATAAAATAGAAAGACAAATAAAGAAATTATTCATCATCATTTCCCGCCTCATCGTCCGGCACTGCTTCAAAGGGAACAAGACCGGCATATGGATAATGAACATGGTCAAAATATCCATGGATCTCATGAGCCAATTGACCGACAGAGGTGGTCAATGAAGCAATTTGGTCGGAAATGGATTGAAGAGTATGTACTTGAGGCTGACGCGATTGATGGTTTGGAGGAGGAGCAGCAAAGGAGGATGCACCATGCCTGGCTGAATGGGAACATTTAGAGTGACGGCCCGACATTTTCAATAAGAGGTAATGAACTTTGCAAGAGACTTTGAAAGAATTTTGATAGTTTGAGAGCTAAAATTGATGCTTGAGTAAATGAAATTAAGATATATGATGCCTATTTATAATGTGGAGAAAGGCAATTCATTGATGGAGAAAATCTGCCAGAATTTATGAGCCAAAACAGTCAGAAATAAATTGCACTGACCGTTAGACAATCGATTATTGGAATGAAATAATCGATTGTTATGAAGATTTGACTGAATCTCGGAACTGACACAAATCGATTGCAGGACCAAACGGTAACAAATTTTTGAATTACTGACATGAAATAAGCGATTGTCAAATTATGGTAATCGATTGTTGTGACACAGTGTGCACGGTGATTTTCTGACTCGGAAAATAATCGATTATATATATGAAACAATCGATTGTTTTAGAAAAGTAGTACTGAATGGCTGAGACGGTAATCGATTAAACAGTTAAAAATCGATTATTAAACAAAACTACATAATAAGCATAAACTATAAATAATCGATTAGTGATACTTGCTAATCGATTTTCTGCACAGTAAAATAATCGATTATTTGCTGTAATGATCGATTGTTCTGTGCCATATCTTTATAATTCCCTCTACCTTTAGGGCGATACCCGCATTAGACACTTCATTTGGACATGATTTATATTTAGCACATCAATAAACGCTAAATATTATATCAAGTCTACTGGCAATAAGGTAAAGTAAGGAACGATCATACCTCTGTAGTTCTTGGTATTGCTCTTCTTACCTTTCACTTTTCTGTCACGATGGTCTTATAAATTCATTGAGGTGACCATTGCTTTGGTGTTGCGCTTTTCAATATTGATTCAACAATTTCTTGCAATAGTTAGTTTGACAAGTGAAAGTTCCCACTTTCATTTGCTTAACTTGCAGCTCCGAGAGGAAATTTCGCTTGTCCATCATGGACATCTCAAATGAAATCTTAGAGACTCCTTGCATAAAACTCATTTGCTCAAAAAATAATACAATATCATTTTTAACATGTTTTGGAATGCAAAATATTAATAGCATAAAAGTTATCAACATAATTTTGAAGAATGATATTACCAATATGGAAGGTTGTTTTGAAATACAACAATAATGTCATCAAGATAAAATTCATGCAATCTATTCCCCCTTAATGAGAAGTTCCCCCTCAAATAAGGCAAACTAGAATGTAAAGACATTCCCCCTTACTTGAAGCATATCGCCTAAGCACTTTCTCTTTTTCGACATTTCCAAAAAGTCAAAATGAGATAGGAAAGACAACGAGGAGTATGCAATATGAAGATTGCTGGAATTTTATCAAAACATACCAACAAACCATAGATATACCAATTGTTATAAAATAATGATAAAATCATTTGTTGGCAAACATAACAAATGTATCAAATGTTATTTTATTAACGGTGATACTAAATGTTATTTTTAGAAAAAATATCAAACATTAATATATAACAAGTCAACCAAAGGTCGAATATACCGACCATTATTCAGACCAAAAGATACATTCATCAAGAGTCGATTTTTAACAGAAATACTTTTATCAACTGTTAAAAGCATGAATCATTTATTTCAGGAATATATCAATTATTTTTCAAACCAAAAATAGCATTTATCAAAAACATGAGTGAAACATTTTTGACAAAAATATGCTAACAGTTAATACACACCAGAGGAAATAATTTATTTTTCTGGTATATACTAACATTTATTTAAACCACAAATAACAGTTATCAATTCATAAGTGAAATGTTTTTATTAGAAGCAAGCTAATATACCAATTGATGTTTAACAATGAATTTTCAACATATGCATCAAGGATAATAGATATTAATTATTAACAAGGATATCTCAACACGTATCAACTATTATGATTAAGCACATCAAAATTTCTTTATCAATATAAGGCCAAATTAACAACACATATGTTAATATCGGTTGCTTGCATATATTATCAATTCGGTTTTTGTCAAAAAGGATAACTAACCGAAATTCCCCCCTGATGCGATAAGGTATTGTGCTTGGTGCATCTACTACAATATTGTAGCCTTCAAGCACACCTGCAAAAGAGATTAATGATCTTTTGGTACCCATGCCATTTTGGGTCCTTGGGGGTTAGGCATATCATAGTGATGCAATTGAGTAATATGTCTATGTCGTGTAAAACAAGCAGGAGCAATATGACCAATTCGTCTACAATAATGACAGGTCACGTTAGGATTATGCATCCTTCTAGGTTCATAGTAATTGGACGGACAAAAATTGTTTACTCTATTTTCGACACTATGACTATTGCGCATTTCATGAAAATCATTTCTCCTACTATTTGTTCTAGGATGTACAGCATTTCTAGAATAAATATTTCAAGGTTGGAAGTCATTTCTAGGTGTTCTAAATGGTTCAAAATTCCTTCTAGTGTTTTGCCTAGAATATGCATCATTTCTAGGGTAGTTATTTCTAGGTGGAAAGTCATTTCTAGGTCTCCTAAAATGTTCAACATTCCTTCTAGTATTTGGTCTTCTAGGATTGCTATTTCTAGGATGAGCATTTGTTTTATTAATCCTAGGTTGAGCCTTAGGTGGTTGTGGTTTGGCTTCAACCTTTTCTTTAGGCTCATTCTTAAAACCTATGCCATGCTTGGTTGACTTCAAATTAACAAGAACCTCATTCAAATTTTTGTGAGAAGAGTTAAACTTATCTAAGGTGCCCTTAAGTCTATCTACCTCATTTTTGAGATGCATGCAAGAAGTACAATTTTTAATAGAACTTTCGGGCTTGTCGGCGCTTCTCCTTCCGAAAAATTTGTTTTCCTCTTTCAACTTCTCATTCTCTAAAATCAGTTTTTCCAAATCCTTTTCTTTCAATAAGAGTTGTTTTTGAAAATCTGTTTCTTGCAATGAAAGAGTTTTCTGCAAATCTTTAATGGTCTTGGAAGCATTAACAACCTCACTATATAATTTATTATAAGCATTTTGCATTTCTTCAAGTGAGTGAGAGTTAGACGTACTTACCTCTTCTTCTTCGTTTTCCATGAGACATCGGCCAGTCGATTCACCACATGAGCTGTCCGCTTTATGAGGTGTGCTTTCATACATTTCCTCAAGCTTATCCCACATTTCTTTGGCAGATTTATAGTGGGAAATTTTCTTATAATCTTCCTGATTCAAGGCGATATACAACATATTTATTGCCTTAGTGTTGTATTCACTTACCTTGGCTTTCCCAACTTTTGTCGTCATATGTTCACCATGCATGATGATTTGCCATAGATAAAAGTTGTTGGCTGTGATGAAAATTCTCATCCGATCTTTCCAATATGTGTAATTGATTCCATCAAATATTGGCGGCAACAAGTTAAAGTGGCCTTCACCTATTCCTGCAAAAGCATCATGAGTAGAAGCCATGGATGTTTCTCTCAAATGGTTAAGTTTTCAGAGAGTTGGGCTCTGATACCAATTGTAAGATAATACGCTTAACGCTAGAGGGGGGGGGGTGAATAGCGTTATAATAAAAATTAGCGTAAACTTGCGTAATTTAAAAAATTGCAGGAAATAAATAAGTGCGATAAATAAACAAATAGGAAAGAACGCACCGATATATCCTGGTTCACCACAACCCGTGGCTAGTCCAGTCCCCGAGAGACTCTCTCGAGATTTCCACTAACTTGTCAAGCTTACGGGTGCTTAGCAAACCTTTACAACTTGAGGACACAAGCCTCAACTTTTGCTCGGAGATACAACACTCCAAGACTTCAACCAAAGGAAACACAAGTTCCTTTACAACTTGAGGACACAAGCCTCAACTACCTTTGCTCGGAGATACAACGCTCCAAGACTTCAACCAAGGAAACAAAAGTTCCTTCTTACAACAAGGGAAGAACAATTCCCTTCAAGTGTACAATACACTAAGCACTCAAACAAGACACTCCTTAATGAGTAGATATGAGTAAAAGAATACGCTCAAGATCGCAACAACTTTCGACAAGAATTTGGCTCTCAAAAACTTATATAATGAATATAAAATGATAAGCAATAGAGTACGCAAGCTTATAGCAATTATATGATCAGTTGTTGTGTGTTGTTGTGTACTCAAAAGACTGAATTTAAGCTGTATTTATTGTTGAAAAACCTTGTATTACCGTTGCCGAATTGCCAATTAAGAACTGCTGATTTTACTCTGTGACAATCGATTGTCAAGAATCCACAATCGATTGTTTGCCAATCGTTCCAAAAATCAATCCCAGATTTTACGCTTAACAATTGATTATCTAAGAGCAACAATCGATTATTGGCAACGTTCAAAAAATCATTTCCAGATTTTACGTAAAACAATCGATTATACAAAATCAATAATCGATTATTCAGCAACGTTCAAAAAATCCTTTCCAGATTTTAATTTCAACAATCGATTATACAAAATCAATAGTCGATTACCTGACGGTATTTGAAAATATTTTGGCAACGGTTAGTTATACAATCGATTATACTAAGTTAACAATCGATTATATATCAGTCTTGAAAAATCAATTTAGACACTGCCTCGTGACAATCGATTGTTATATACTCACAATCGATTATTTAGTGAAAAAAGTCTGGAAGACACTACCTCAACACAATCGATTGTCATATGTGCACAATCGATTATTTTGTGACTTTGAAAAATCTGATGGACACTGTCTCTTCACAATCGATTGTTATTAACTTCACAATCGATTATTTTGAGCGTTGAAAAACTTTGATGTACACTGCCTCATCACAATCGATTGTTATAAGGTTCACAATCGATTGTCATGCTGATTTGAAAAATCTTATGCTCACTGCCTTAACACAATCGATTGTCATAAGTTCACAATCGATTGTCAAACAGCTGACTTAAACATAATCGATTATCATGTACATAATCGATTATCTTAGTCCAGATTTTAGAGGCATGTTTAAAAAATCATTTTGACTAAGCTAAATATGAATTATTTAAAATCATTTTGCTCTAAATAATATATGCATGATTTAAAAATATTTTTACGAGAGAAGCCAAGTCTTGAGTTTAAGTTGTCGGATCAAGATCACAATTAAATACCGACTCATATAAAACTTAATCTTGATCTTTGTCTTGTGCTTGAATCTCGTTATATATCAATTGTGCGCTCGTGCTTGGACCTCGTCATATGTCAATTTGCGTATAGTTTGTCATTCATCAAAACCTACAAATACGAACACACGTTTAGTATAATGCCTTGAGAACGTGTTTCCAACATATCGCACCACAAGACTTCACACACTAAGACTTATGGTACTTAGCGAACCCGTCAATCAATGAGAAGATATGTTCTTCTCAAACACCTTTCTCTTTTACAACAAGAACTCTCTCAAAAGAGTAGATAAAGAGATACAAATTTAGCTCTATGAACAACTCAAAGTTGTCTCTCAAATGGCTCAACAAAAGCTCTAAAATGATGCTCAAATAATGTCAATATGTATATCAATATTGGGAGGTGTTGTGTGTTTAAAATCATCTCAAAAGACCTCTTTTTACAGGGGTTAAAGGGTGGATGTCTGTTGCTTAATTGGCAATCAATTATGCTGATTTTATGCTTACATAATCGATTATATGATCTGCACAATCGATTATCTTCTCAACGTTCATAAATCGGAACGTTGGGAAGGCTACTGACAGTAAATAATCGATTTTGTGATTTAAATAATCGATTATTTACCCTTGCGAAATTTCCAGCAAAGCTGGAATATACCAGAGTATACCAGAATCAAAGCTGGAGTATACAAAAATATACCAGAATCGAAAACTTACTTCAAAACCATTTTGGTTAAAATGAAAACGTTAAAATCATTTTGTTTGAAGTATATTAAAAATGTTTATGATATATATGATTTAATAAAATGATTTTATGCATGTTATGATGACCTATGTAATATACCAGAATATACCAGAATTGAAAACTTACTTCAAAAACCATTTTGGTTAAAATGAAAACGTTTAAAATCATTTTGTTTGAAGTATTTAAAATATGTTTATGATAAATATGATTTGATAAAATGATTTTATGCATACTTATGATGACCTATGTTGAGCCAAAAGACGAGATAACTTTAAACGTTGCTCTTACATTTGTTCTACCTAACGACCTACGCCTTGGGTCTTTGGTCTTGAATTTTTGAACTCGTCCTTGGCTTGTCTATGCAATTCCGTCATCAATATGCTTCTTGGCATTCAATCTTGATTGTTTGTCATATAATATCGTTGTTTGACACTTGACTTCATTAATTGTCATTCATCAAAACCTATACCTGAAAATCATGCTAATACAACCAAAGCGCACATATCATAGCTAGAATGATTTTCTACAATTTCCCCCTTTTTGATAATGACAAACAATAGGAGATATGCATATTGGATTCCCCCTAAATTCATGCTATATCTCAACATACAATTCATGTAAACAATTTAATATAATTCCCCCTTAATTGAATAATCCCCCTCAATTAAAGCATACTAGAATGTGAAGACATTCCCCCTTATTCGATGCATATCGCCTAAATTCTTCCCCCTTTTGGCATTAGCAAAAAGAGTATTCCAATTGTTATTTAAACCATTGACGATACCAATTGTTAGATAAAAAAAATCATATCAACATCAAACAATACCAAACGTTAGTAAAAATATACCAATCATAATAACGGTCATTTTTCGCAAATATACCAACTGTTATTTAAACTAAAAATATTCATCAAAACATGAATCAATCATTTAATATAAAAATAATTGATACCAATTGTTATTCAAAATAAAACTTATCAAAATATGGATCAATAATTAATATCAATTGTTAGCACATATCAACTATTATGTTTTTATCAAAGATACGATAACTAACCGAAGTTCCCCCTTGATGCAATAGGGTTTCGTGCTTGGTGCATCTCCTACGATTTTGTAGTCTTCAAGCACACCTGCAAACGTACCTAAGAATAGGTTTTCTTACCCAACTTCTTTTGGGTCCTTGGGGGTTAGGCAAATAATAATCATAATCAAAATATGAATCTCTATGTTTAGCAAAACATACGGGTGCAATGTGTCCTACCCGGTTACAATAATGACATATAACGTTCGGGTTGTGCATATGTCTAGGTTGAGCCAAATACGTTCTAGGTGATCTAAAGTTGTTATTCCTAGAAGCGTTGAAATTCCTAGAGTCATTTCTAGGTGGTCTAAAATTATTAATTTTAGACTCATTAACAAAAATCCTAGAATCATTTCTAGGTGGTCTAAAATGATTAATTTTAGACTTATTTGTAAGGTTCCTATAATTATTTCTAGATGGACAAACCTCATTACTATAATCCTTTTTAATTTCCTCACTTGTTTTAGGATCATTTACACTACGTTTCTCTAGTGTATTTCCAAGTTCTATGTTCTCTATTTTCAAAGAATTACAAGAAGAACAATTAGAACTTTGAATAATTGAAGAGGCTTCATTCATCTCCTTGATTTTATTTTGTGACATCGACATTGTCATTTTCCAAAAATCTATTTTCTTCTTCTAAAATTTTGATTTTATTTTTAAGAACAGTATTGTCATTTTCTAAAAGATCATTTTCTTTTAAAGAAGGTTGTTTTTCAAAATCTTTTTCTTGCAAAGAAAGTGTTTTCTCAAAAACTTTTTCTTGCAAAGAAAGTGTTTTCTCAAGATCTTTTTCTTGCAAAGAAAGTGTTTTCTTCAAATCTTTTATGGTTTTGGAAGCTTTAACAAATTCACCATATAGTTCATCATATGCATTTTGTATTTCTTCAAACGAGTAAGAGTAAGAAATACTTACCTCTTCTTCTTCGTTGGTCATGAGGCATAGTGCGGCAGTTTCATCGCCCGAGCTGTCCGAATCCCATGTTACGCGCCTATGGTATTTCTTCTTTTTCTTGTCCTTTAGTTTTGGACAATGTGATTTGATGTGGCCAAGTTTTCCACACTTTTGACATGAAGGACTTGGTTCTTCCTTCTTTATTTCCTTCTTCATAAACTTACAAAACTTTTCAATTATATCATTGGAAATAATATCATCATCGCTTTCCGAATCACTTACCTCTACTCTTTAGACGATGAGGCTTTGAAGGCAATATTCGAATTACTTCTAAGATAGGGATTAAGAATTGTGCTTTCATAAGTTTCGAGGTTACCTCTTAGTCCATCAATTGTGACATCCGTGATTCCTATCGACTCTTGGATGGCATTGGCTTTGGAACGCCATTCGGTAGTGAGACTCCGTAGGATTTTTCGAACAAGATCTTTGTTCGTGTACACTTTCCCGAGAGCATGAAGATCATTGACGATTATTGAGAATCGTTCGAACATAGAACCGATGGGTTCATTCTCCCTCATTCTAAAAATTTCATATTCATGTGTTAGAAAATCAACTTTAGATTCTCGGACTTGAGACGTATCTTCATAAGTGATCTCGAGTTTATCCCACATTTCCTTTGCGGTTGTGCAACAAGAGATTTTCCGATAGTCGTCCGGATTCACCGCACAAAATAGTAAGTTGACGGCCTTTGCGTTTCTTTCAACCTTCTTGATGTCCTCGGCATCATATTCATTTTCCTCCTTTGGAACCATGATTTCCCCAACCTTCTTTGTTGGCATTTGTTCACATTTCTTGATGATTTGCCATAATCGAAAGTTATGTGATTGGATGAATATTCTCATCCTCTCTTTCCAATATGCATAGTTTGTTCCGTCAAATAGTGGAGGGCTATAGGTGGAGTGTCCTTCGCCCATCATTCCTGCGTTCAATATTCTCAAAAACAAAAACATATATCGCTCTCAACTGGTTAAGGCTTTCAGAGAGTTAGGCTCTGATACTAATTGTTAGGATTTATGCCCGTCACTAGAGGGGGGGGGGTGAATATTGCGGAATTAAAATTGCAGGAATAAAATAAATTCGGTAATTAAAATAACAAGGAAAGAACGCACCGAATTTATCCTGGTTCACCACAACTTGTGGCTAGTCCAGTCCCCGAGAGACTCTCTCGAGATTCCACTAACTCCGTTAAGCTTACGGGTGCTTAACAAATCGTTACACTTGCTCGTAGATGTACACTATACAAGACTTCAACTTGCTCGAGGATACCTCACCCCAAGACTTCAACTTGCTCGTGGATACCGCACCATAAGAATTCACACACTAAGACTTAGGGTACTTAGCGAACCCGACAATCAATGAGAAGATATGTTCATCTCAAACACCTTTCTCTTTTACAACAAGAACTCTCTCAAAAGAGTAGATAAAGAGATACAAATTTAGCTCTATGAACAACTCAAAGTTGTCTCTCAAATGGCTCAACAAAAGCTCTAAAATGATGCTCAAATAATGTCAATATGTATATCAATATTGGAGGTGTTGTGTGTTTAAAATCATCTCAAAAGACCTCTTTTTATAGGGGTTAAAGGGTGGATGTCCGTTGCTTAATTGGCAATCAATTATGCTGATTTTATGCTTACATAATCGATTATATGATTTGCATAATCGATTATCTTCTCAACGTTCAAAAATCGGAACGTTGGGAAGGCTACTGACAGTAAATAATCGATTTTGTGAGTTAAATAATTGATTATTTACCCTTGCGAAATTTCCAGCAAAGCTAGAATATACCAGAATCAAAGCTGGAGTATACAAAAATATACCAGAATCGAAAACTTACTTCAAAAACCATTTTGGTTAAAATGAAAACGTTAAAATCATTTTGTTTGAAGTATATTAAAAATGTTTATGATATATATGATTTAATAAAATGATTTTATGCATGTTACGATGACCTATGTAATATACCAGAACATACCAGAATTGAAAACTTACTTCAGAAACCATTTTGGTTAAAATGAAAACGTTTAAAATCATTTTTTTTGAAGTATTTAAAATATGTTTATGATAAATATGATTTGATAAAATAATTTTGTGCATATTTATGATGACCTATGTTGAGCCAAAAGACGAGATAACTTTAAACGTTGCTCTTACATTTGTTCTACCTAACGACCTACGCCTTGGGTCTTTGGTCTTGAACTTTTGAACTCGTCCTTGGCTTGTCTATGCAATTCCGTCATCAATATGCTTCTTGGCATTCAATCTTGATTGTTTGTCATAAAATATCGTTGGTTGACACTTGACTTTATTGTTTGTCATTCATCAAAACCTATACCTGAAAATCATGCTAATACAACCAAAGCGCACATATCATAGATAGAACGATTTTCTACATCATGGACCTGGGGCAAAGGCTTGGTAGAGCAGCAGTGGAGTGTAGCGGGTGGGGCTACCACGAAAATAGGAGTGACATGTGGAGGAGGGTATGGAACTGGTTTGGGCGATGGAGCATGTAGTGTTTTGGAAGTGGTGCCATGGTAGTGGTGATGAATGGGAAAACTCGAAGATGAATTGGTGGTGGGATGTTCCTAGGACTTAGCTAATGGCGGAATGAAAGTGCAGTTGGCAGGGTAAGGTGGTGGTGAGTGCCCTATTACCTATGCTTGATACATCCCGACCATCTGTTCTTTTAGCTTATATATCTATTTTTTCAAATTAACACCCGACTCTTCCATCTATCTCAAAGGATTGATGAAACTTGCATCAAGTTCTTGGTTGGACATGATCGACTTATTTTTGGACCGGGTGTTCTATGGGTGAGTTTCCAGAATGCCAATCAAACTAACCACCTTCCTGTACTCATTATCAACAACAAACTTATTAGCAATTAGAGCTTAACAGATAGGAAACCGTACATTCGGTAAATTAATGCAGCTAAACAGTTAACCGTATGCATTTGAGCGGTTGCTTGCGTCATCCCGACTTTTCCTTATTTCCATTTGCAACCTCTCTTCTTCTCTCCTTTCTTTATTTTCTCTTTCATTCTTACCTCTATTTGCTTGATTTCTAGTTGATCCTTATCTCTCCTTCCTCCCTCTCATTTTGCCATAGTTTCCTTCCCACCGTTTCTTATTTTCTCTCTCTTTTCTTTTCTTTTTCTTTTCTTTCTTGTTTATCCTCTCTTTTTCTTTTCCTTTTCTCTTTTTTTTCTTTTGATTATAATCGAATCCTATGGAGATTGCCTACGTATCATGACCCTACACGAATTAGACCTTTGCGTAGTTCTAGGAGATAAGTGTGAAATAAATAATAGAAATAGTTTGGGGTTTTCAAATTTATAAAAATAATGCTTTGATTAAAAACAACTCAGAAACTAACAAACTTGCCAAGGAAAGAAATAACCTCTGATGGAATGATGAAAATACATACTCGAAAACAAACTAACAAACTCAAACATAAAGGTAAAAATACAGACATGCAAACAGACTAACATACTTCAATGAAAATCATGAATACATCAATGCCTCAAATATTCCTGGGGCCCACAGGACATCATTCGGTCTCACCACGTGCTTACGTGCTAAATCCCCTTGGAGGTGGTGGAGATCTTTCATTACTTGGCAGACAAAGGTCATCATAGTGTCAAAGAACATGGATCTATTCATATCTTCACAACTACTGCACTTCATCACGATGTAGTCGGCGATCCTTCTGACTCTCTCTCTTATGACACTCTTTTCTTGCAACAAACTCCCAATCTGCTGAGCCTAGTTTCCAAAGTTTGTTTAACTACTTGATTCTATTCTTACAGTTGTTGCAAATCATTTTCTAACTGTGCCATTGCTGTATAAAAGTATTTTTTTCCTTTAGCCTTAAAGCTTTCGCCTGCTTGACCATTTTGTTCTCAACGATGATGACTATTTTCTTCAATCCCGCAACCTCATTGTTTTATTTGTCTTTTAACTATTTAATAAGGCGCGCTCGTTCCTCCATATTCTTAGCCAATTTTGTTCTAACATGGCTAGTTCACCCTCTTCTTTGTTCAAATCGAAACCATACTCACTCACCTTTTGCCTAAGGTTATCTATAAGTTTTCCATCTTTTGCACTTTTTGCGTGGTTTTCTGCCGCTATTTTGATTTCCAGAATCTTGGATCGAAGGGCCTCATTTTCGTTAGCTAGATTTATCTTCTCACCCTCATCCACTACGGCTTGCAGAGCATTCTTAAATTGAAGATCCTTGACTTGCTTTTGGTGGCCCTGTACTCATTTTATTTCCCCAACCAATCCCATTGGGCTTGTGACGCCACGACAAATTCCTGAAGATGAGGTCGTTTGGCCGGCCTTCCAAACTCGATTTCCCTATTATACCAAGTAAGGTACTCTTGTGAAACTTCACCTTTGGATAGATCACACACACAGGTATTTGCCGTCAAATACTAACACTAGCACCAAATCTGGCGGACTGCTGGTTCATGAAACAGACCGTCAGGACCAATCTCGACTGCCTGGGTACTAAGATCTTCATCTTTCAAAACTATTTGACATCTCCCCAGCTATCTAAAAACCCGGTATGGGGCATATGTCTGGAACTCTTGAGAACCATCAAGAGGAAATGAAGCCCAGGCATGTTCATGATCTCATCTATAGGAAGCTATCCAAATATCCACTATATTTGATTTGCAGTGATGGAATGGAGGTGTGATATCAACTCTGTGACCCCTTTTTGGCAAGCTAATCGGATCAAACCTTGTATGAAATTTCTCTATGCAATTTTTCTCTGTCGACCCATAAATCATGAATTGAGGACGATGACATAGTTATTCAATCATCCACATCTGCAGAAACAAGTTGCACCCTTCAAAAAAGTCATATCCGGCTTTGCAGGCTGTGATGGCGTGGAAGATTTCAGCTACTATCATTGGTGCGAGGGTGCTTTTTTCTTGAGTAAGCAAAGTGCTCAGCTATCCGTATATCGATATCTCCGTTTTCCTTGGAAACACCAGAAGACCCAAGAATACAACCATAAAAGCAAAGCATTGTGCTCTTCCTATTTTAGGCGGTTCCCTTTGCTACAAATTTTGTTTTATGGATTGTTAAACCCTCCTTTGTGACCGTACCTCTGGTATATAAAGTGCAGAGTGGATCAGCCGGCTGCCAAATTTGGGTTATGGACTCCCTGCTTATCTTTAAGGAATCTAGAAACCTGTACATAGTGATGATTCTCGGAGCAACCCAATACTTGTGTGTCAAAGGAACCTTAGTGCTCCCAATATATTTGGCAATTTCTTCAAAAGTTGGGGTGAGTTCAAAATCTAAGAAATGAAACACGTTGTGAGCTGGGTCCCAGAATGTAACCAACGCCTTTATGATGTCTCCTCTAGGCTTAATCTTCAATAACCCGATGAGACTTCCGAGGTATTGATTGACCTTATCTTACCCTGATTGACCCAGATCTTCCCACCACATATGCAACTCCAAAGGGATTTTACTCATGACTAATATTGGCAAATTTTGACTCGTGCTCATTCTGCATATTTATTAAGGTGATTAAGCAAAATCATGATTTATTCGACTCAAAACAAGGTTGAAATTATATTTTTATGTTCAAATTTAATTCCAAAAATAAAAAAATGGCTTTGCAAATATGGCATTTCAGCACTTCCTGAGAGAAGATTTTAAGGTTGTGCTTGCTAGCCAGCCTAAAAATTCGAAAAATAGACCAAATGTGGATATTCTTGAAAAAACAACCTTCTAGCATCCTTTTGTGGATGTTCTATTTTTGACAAGAATGGCATCACCTTACTTATTTATAACAAAGAAATAAATTTTTTTTCTTTTGTGCTATTTTTTGTAAAAAAGAAAGTTGGACCCAATAGGGTTTGCCTATGTATTCCACATCCTGTGAGAATCAAACTGGCATAGTTCGACCAATTTTGACAAAACAAAAACCAACTTTTTTTTTCTTTTTCTCTTTTCCTAAGAACACACAAAAATTTTCTTTTTCAAAATTTCGGCAGAGTTTCTGTATATTTTGGACATCAGTTTTTTCAAAATAGACAATTATGTCTCTCCGTCATCACATTGACTCCTTCTCTTAAATTTTCCCCCATAAGCTGGTCAACATGCAAATCCGAAGCAAATGAATGTACAAGTAACAAGTAAGATGCATCAGGATAGTCTTTTATTTTTGGGCACATGTCCTAGACAAACCCAACCCTGTGTTGAGTCTCCAAAGTCAAATGCACATGATGCAAACAAATGTTCCTACTAGGGATTCGGCATGAGGCTGAGTTATTCTAGGTATAAAATCTGGGTATTTGTTCTAGACTTGTGTACCCGAGCGGACAACTAGAGCCGAGGAGGGGGAGACATACCGTGAACTAAAAAGCCATCTGGCTTAGTAACTTATCCAAGCCTATTTTATATTTCAAGGTATGACACTAACAGAATAAGAAGTCACGACCAGCGAGCACTTCCCCAAAGATGGGAAGAGAAGATAAGGGTTTCGTGGTAGTTTATATACAGTTCATATAATATCAATGTGGTAAAAGAAACATTTAGCACATCAGGGCCAAACATAATAAAATCAGATAAAGCCAAATATAACAATTCATGTAAGCTCAAATTCTCGAACCTTGAACCAGAAACTATGGGTTCGATCCCCAGCAGAGTCGCTAGAGCTGTCACACCTCCTTTTTTCACTACACCCCCAGAAGGGAGAAAAGGGAGTTTTTCCAATTAAAATGACAAGAAACAAGATTATCTATTTATTAAATTTAGAGTCGCCACCTGAGATAATTTTATTGTGTCCCAAGTCACCAGTTCAAATCCCGAACTGGGAAAAGATTAACTCTGTATTACAGTCCGCGAAGACAGAAATCAGGGTAAGGAATTCTGTTAACCCGGGAGAAGGTGTTAGGCATTTCCGGATTCCATGTTTCTAGCACAGTCGCTCAACTGTTATAACTGGCCTATTATCTGATTTTAACACATGTTTTAACCTCTGGTTCCATTTTAACTTTATAACCTCTTTTATTTAATTAATTTTTAGGAAAAATTCAACATTATCTAAAACACATCTTGAACCACGTCACATAAATACACCCGCGGTCCACGATACATTTTATCTAACGTTGTTGAGATTTGGATTTGGGACACATAAATGCGCACCTGAGTTTAGGAATAAATAATTAAAAAAATAATGCTCCTAAAGCAACTACGCGTTCACAACTTTGCGAGGGCCATGAAAGTTTGCTCAATGGAATGCCTCAATTTCTAAGGATAAACAAGTTTTATTAAACGAGGGATGTGCTATTGAGATTTTTGTTCGGCACGGTACACCTCGATTCAAATGATTTCTAAACTAACTCATGAGGGTCATTAAATTTTTTGGGTTGTCTAGTATGGCACACCTCCACTCGCCGGCCTAGTCAATTAAATACCAAATGGAATTTCGATTTCTACTTAAAAGCAAATGCCTCAAATCAATCGTAAATTGGCTAATTACAATTATTGAGCTAACCTAAAGGCTTGAATAAAACTAGGCTACTGGCCGACATCAGTGAAGATAACCTTATTGAAAACGAAAAGAAACATATGTAATAAATCAAAGCAAATGATTCAGTCCGAAAAACCGTCTAGTCTTGGGATCATACAATTGGCCCTACATATAAAAAGTGGTTTGTCTCTAACCCAGGTGCACGGACCCAGTTTTGAAGAACGAGCATCAGCAAATACTGGACTCAAGATTGAGTCTCCATACATCCAGAATATCAAATTTTTCAAGAGTCAATGTGATCCCAATTCATTAGCAAAGCTACTGTCACAAAGTGAACCTGGCCAGCCTTGATTTCATTACTTGGGACAATAATAAGCCCAAACCTCAGAACCAGTCCTCATGCACGATTAAGTACTTTCAATTCAATTAGAAACAATATGAAAAAGGAAGCAAAACTGAATTTTTGTTTTCCCAATTTTAAACGATTAGCTAAACATTCTGAGTTATAAGCAACAAATTTAACTTAAACATGCTCATAATCAACACTAAAGTAAACTGATGCTACTGAATTTTATCCTATTAGCTGAATCCTCTGAAACGAACCAACCAAGTTAAATTAGACATGCTCACAATCAGCACCAAGATAAACTGATACCTATCTCTATTATTGGAATACTCTGGATCACTTCTTTCCCCTTAACACAATTTCAACACCCACGAAATGCAAGAACACATTCAGCTAAAAAAATATGAGAATTTGATCTGTAGGAAATCATTCTATCCATGATATGTGTGCTTTGGTTATATTAGCATGATTTCCAGGTATAGGTTTTGATGAATGACAAACAATGAAGTCAAGTGTCAAACAACGTTATTATATGACAAACAATCAAGATTGAATGCCGAGAAGAATAAGGGATTGCATGGAAAAGCCAAGACGAGCTCAAAAGTTCAAGACCGAAGACCCAAGGCGTAGGTCGTTAGGTAGAACCAATGTAAGAGCAACGTTTTAAGTTATCTCGTCTTTTGGCTCAACATAGGTCATCATAAATATGCATAAAATCATTTTATCAAATCATAAATATCATAAACATTTTCATATACTTCAAACAAAATGATTTTCAACGTTTTCATTTTAACCAAAATTGTTTTTGAAGTAAGTTTTCGATTCTGGACAGGACAGCCAGATAATCGATTATCCTTAAGCTGATAATCGATTATGTTGGGATTCCAGCCAAAACTGGAAATTCCAGCATGGCTGCATAATCGATCATCACTATGACGATAATCGATTATCTGTTTTTTCCAGCTTAAACTGGAAATTCCAGAGAAGGTAAATAATCGATTATCCTCTAGAGAATAATCGATTATTCACTGACCGTTGCCTTCCAACATTCAGTTTTATGAAAGTTGAGAAGATAATCGATTATGTAAAGTAGATAATCGATTATCTTGGCATATAATCAGCATTATTGATTGCCTATTAAGCAACGGACATACAACCTCTACCACCTATAAATAGAGGTCATTGGGACTCATTTCATAAGAACAACATCTCTCATTATTCTTGAACATATTGATTACATTTATACATCATATTTAGAGCTTTTGTTGAGCCATTTGAGAGACAACTTTGTGTTGTTCATAGAGCTTATATTGTATCTCTTTATCTACTCTTCTTAGAGAGTTCTTGTTGTAAAAGAGAAAGGTTCTTGAGAAGACCATACCTTCTCATTGAGCGTTGGGTTTGCTAAGTACCTTCAATCTTAGTGTGTGAAGTCTTGTGGTGCGGTATCCACGAGCAAGGTGAAGTCTTGAGGTGAGGTATCCTCGAGCAAGTTGAAGTCTTGTAGAGCGTACATCTACGAGCAAGTGTAACGGTTTGTTAGGCACCCGTATGCTTAACGGAGTTAGTGTAAACTCGAGAGAGTCTCTCGAGAGACTGGACTAACCACACGTTGTGGTGAACCAGTATATATTTGGTGTGTCCTCTCCTTACTCTTTTAATTACTGCACTTACTTTTTTCCTGCAATTTTAATTCCACAAAATTTACCATCATTCTCATGCCTCGCTATTCACCCCCTCTAGTGAAGGGCATAAATCCTAACAGTTGGTATTAAAGCCTAACTCTCTGAAAGCCTTAATCGGTTGAGAGAACGATATATATCTTTTTGTTGAGAATGTTGAACGCAGGTATGATGAGCGAAGGACACTCTACCATTAGGCCTCCACTATTTGATGGAACCAATTATACATATTGGAAAGAGAGGATGAGAATATTCATCCAATCGAATAACTTTCGATTATGGCACATCATCAAGAACGGTGAACAAATGCCGACAAAGAAAGTTGGGGAAATCATGGTTCCAAAGGAGGAAGATGAATATAATGCCGAAGACATCAAGATGGTTGAAAATAACGCAAATGCCATCAATATGTTGTATTGTGCCGTGAATCCGGATGACTATCGGAAGATCTTTTGCTGCACAACCACCAAAGAGATGTGGGATAAGCTTGAAATCACTTATGAAGGTACGCCTCAAGTCCGAGAAGCTAGAGTTGATTTTCTAACACATGAATATGAACTCTTTAGAATGAAGGAGCCTGAAAGCATCGATGATATGTTTGATCGATTCTCAATGATCATCAAAGATCTCCATGCTCTTGGGAAAGTATATTCAAACAAAGATCTTGTTCGAAAAATCCTGCGGAGTCTCACTCCCGAATGGCGTTCCAAAGCCAATGCCATCCAAGAGTCGATGGGAATCACGGACGTCACAATTGATGGACTAAGAGCTAACCTCAAAACTTATGAAAGCACTATCCTTAATCCTTCATTTGGAAATAAGAAAAGTCCAGGTATTGCCTTCAAAGCCTCATCGTCTAAAAGAGTAGAAGTAAGTGATTCGGAAAGCGATGATGAAACTATTTCCAACGATTTAATTGAAAAGTTTTATAAGTTTATGAAGAAGGAAATGAAGAAGGAAGAACCAAGTCCTTCATGCCATAACTGCGGAAAACTTGGCCACACCAAGTCACATTGTCCAAAACCCAAGGACAAGAAGAAGAAGAAACACCAAAGGCACGTGACATGGGATTCGGACAGCTCGGGTGATGAAACTGCAGCCCTATGCCTCATGGCCAACGAGGAAGAAGAGGTAAGTACTCCTAAATCTTACTCTTATGAAGAATTACAAGAAGCTTTTCAAGAATTATATGATGAATTGAAAAAGTCTTCAAAAATCTCCAAAGAGGCCAAGGCTAAAATTAAAGTTTTAGAAGAGAAAAATAAAATTTTGGAAAATGACAATATTGATCTTAGAAATAAAATTAAGGAGATGAATGAAACTTCTTTAATTGATCAAAATTCTAATTGTTCATCTTGTGATTCTTTGAAATTAGAAAACATAGAACTTAGGAACATACTAGAAAAACGTAGTGTAGAAAATCCTAAAATAGTTGAAGAAATTAAGAAGAAAAAGCCCAGGAAAAATAAAAGGCGTAAGAAGAATATTAGAAAGGATGATAGAAATGTGGTTGGACCACCTAGAAATAATTCTAGGAACTTCATTAATGAGTCTAGAATTAATCATTTTAGACCACCTAGAAACGACTCTAGGAATTTTGTTAATGAGTCTAGTATGAATCATTTTAGACCACCTAGAAATGGCTCTAGGAATCTCAATACTTCTAGGAATAACGACGTTAGATCACCTAGAACGTTTTTGGCTCAACCAAGACATATGCACAACCCGAATGTTATATGTCATTATTGCAACCGGGTAGGACACATAGCACCCGTATGTTTTGCAAAACATAGAGATTTATCTTTTGACTATGATTATTATTTGCCTAACCCCCAAGGACCCAAAAGTGTTTGGGTACCTAAAACCTATTTTTAGGTACGTTTGCAGGTGTGCTTGAAGACTACAATATCGTAATAGATGCACCAAGCACGGAACCTTATTGCATCGAGGGGGAATTTCGGTTAGTTATCATATTTTTGATAAAAACGTAATAGTTGATATGCGTTAACAATTGATATATCTCTGTTAACAATTGGTATCAATTATTTTTGTTGATTCATGTTTTGATACTTTTATTTTGAATAACAATTGGTATCAATTATTTTTGTTAAAAATAATGATTGATTCATGTTTTGATGAGTATTATTTTTGGTTTGAATAACAGTTGGTATAGTATCGAAAAATAAATAATTCATGTTTTTAATACAACTATTGGTTTGTCAAAAATTAACTGTTGATATGTTGTTAAGTAATATGATTTGCTAAAAATAACCGTTATTATGGTTGTTATATTTTTGCTAACATTTGGTGTCATTTTATGTTGGTATGATTTTTTTTGAAAATCGCCATCATGTATATTCCTCATTGTATTTCCTATCTTATGTTTGACACTAACAGTTGGTATTCCCAAAAGGGGGAAGTGTCAAAAGGGGAAAGTAGCCTGTGTATACTCTCTTTTTGCTAATGCCAAAAGGGGGAAGGAATTAGGCGATATGCATCTAATAAGGGGGAATGTCTCCACCTTCTAGTATGCTTTAATTGAGGGGGAATACTCAATTAAGGGGGAATGTTTTGCATAATTTGTATGTTGAGATATAACATGAAGTTAGGGGGAATCCGATATGCTTATCTCCTATTGTTTGTCATTATCAAAAAGGGGAAAATTGTAGGAAATCATTCTATCCATGAAATGTGTGCTTTGGTTATATTAGCATGATTTCCAGGTATAGGTTTTGATGAATGACAAACAATAAAGTCAAGTGTCAAACAACGTTATTATATGACAAACAATCAAGATTGAATGCCGAGAAGCATATTGATGAAGGGATTGCATGGAAAAGCCAAGACGAGCTCAAAAGTTCAAGACCGAAGACCCAAGGCGTAGGTCGTTAGGTAGAACCAATGTAAGAGCAACGTTTTAAGTTATCTCGTCTTTTGGCTCAACATAGGTCATCATAAATATGCATAAAATCATTTTATCAAATCATAAATATCATAAACATTTTCATATACTTCAAACAAAATGATTTTCAACGTTTTCATTTTAACCAAAATGGTTTTTGAAGTAAGTTTTCGATTCTGGACAGAACAGCCAGATAATCAATTATCCTTAAGCTGATAATCGATTATGTTGGGATTCCAGCCAAAATTCGAAATTCCAGCATGGCTGCATAATCGATTATCACTATGAGGATAATCGATTATCTGTTTTTTCCAGCTTAAACTGGAAATTCCAGAGAAGGTAAATAATCGATTATCCTCTAGAGAATAATCGATTATTCACTGACCGTTGCCTTCCAACGTTCAGTTTTATGAACGTTGAGAATATAATCGATTATGTAAAGTAGATAATCGATTATCGTGGCATAAAATCAGCATTATTGATTGCCTATTAAGCAACGGACATACAACCTCTACCACCTATAAATAGAGGTCTTTGGGACTCATTTCATAAGAACAACATCTCTCATTGTTCTTGAACATATTGATTACATTTATACATCATATTTAGAGCTTTTGTTGAGACATTTGAGAGACAACTTTGTGTTGTTCATAGAGCTTATATTGTATCTCTTTATCTACTCTTCTTAGAGAGTTCTTGTTGTAAAAGAGAAAGGTTCTTGAGAACACCATACCTTCTCATTGAGCGTTGGGTTTGCTAAGTACCTTCAATCTTTGTGTGTGAAGTCTTGTGGTGCGGTATCCACGAGCAAGGTGAAGTCTTGAGGTGAGGTATCCTCGAGCAAGTTGAAGTCTTGTAGAGCGTACATCTACGAGCAAGTGTAACGGTTTGTTTGGCACCCGTAAGCTGAACGAAGTTAGTGTAAACTCGAGAGAGTCTCTCGAGAGACTGGACTAACCACACGTTGTGGTGAACCAGTATAAATTCGGTGTGTCCTCTCCTTACTCTTTTAATTACTGCACTTACTTTATTCCTGCAATTTTAATTCCGCAAAATTTACCATCATTCTCGTGCCTCACCATTCACGCCCCCTCTAGTGAAGGGCATAAATCCTAACATGATCGACCTAACATAATTAACACGTTACCAAAACGAAAATGAACTACTCAGCAACCAAGTCCCAATACCATTTACATTACAAGATTCCTCAAACATGCATATATGGTCTGAACTTTAACTTAGTTTCAAGTTTTCCCCAAGTCTTATAACAGTCCCAAACCAAATACAGAGGCAAAAGCTTATTTACCTAAAACAGAAATCAGCTAAACAATATAACAAACCAAGTAGGAGAAGAAATTCAAAACAAAACATGACTGAATCAGTAGAGATAGCTAATGTTATGCTTTAAATTCTTCCTTTTCACTTTATTCTTCAAGTCAAAACTTCACAAACATGTAGAGTATCAGGGATATGTACCTAAGTGTACAAGACAAAATTAGAAATTCAATCGTGAGATTTAGGAAGAAGCAAAAAACAAGAACAGATCAACAATTGGATAGGATCAACAGGAAACCACTCCACCCAGTGATGGAACAGTGAACCAAGATTAGAAACTCAAATAAAAACTCTTCAAAAACAAGATTCATTCCTTTTCAAACTCAGAATGCAACACTATGAGGCTTTTAGTGATTTCGAATGAACTGTTAAGATTAGAAGAACCAAAACCCAAAAAAAGTTTCAATAATTTCTCTATAAAACTCCAAGAATCATTTCAAAATTTTTTAGGGAAGCAGTCGTTCAATTTTTGGTATTTTTTTATCTCCTGAAAGTCTGTCTTGAAATGGAAGGTAAGGTGCCTTTATAGGCAAGACATTTAGGGCTGCAAAACCCCACTAGTTTTGCGCTTTGCCCTTTCTGAAATTTTCATTTTAGCTTAGAAATCCCTAGTTTAAACGTCCAATTTCATTTAGTCACCAAGTCAGATTCTAAGAAGCTTCCTATTTCTGTTACAACAAGATTCCCTACCCCAATTTCCCCAAACTACCCTTACAACCCTTATATTTACCAAAAGAAACCAAACGAGTATGGGTCAAGTAGAGCCAGTTAATTCAAAATCTGGCTAACCCCTTTCCTTTGGACCCAAGTCCATTTCACTAATTCAAATAGAAAGTTCTAGAGGGAAGACAAACCGACTGGTATGGAAATCAGATGAACTTTTGGACGAATGCTCCTACTACGTCCCAAAATTTAAAAATAAGGAAATTAAGAAACAACTAAACTAATGAATCCAAATAAACTAAAAGGGAAAACATTATTTAACTCCTAGACTGCACTAAGAAGAAACATGCAAAGATGCTTTTGAGAAAATGGAAGGAAAGAAGAAAATAAAGAAGATAACAACACAAATAATGGAAAAGAAAAAGTCGGGGTACCTACAAAATTGAAAGGAGAACCAACTTGGATAGATCTTTGAGGACTCTTCAACTTTTTGTAGACCTTAAATTCCCAAATGTCTTGCCGGTTTGATTTTCTACGGTTTTAGAGTTCACTTTTGATCTAATATTCGAGGAGTTTTTGGGGGATTAGAAGACAATGGAGTGAGGATTTGTAATGAGGAGATTGGGGAGGAGAGGTTTTGGGGTGTAGTTTTTGTGGTGTTTGGAGGTGGCACCGCCACCCTAAATCGGTAGGGGAAAGAGCGGCTGCTAGGGTTTATCAGTCTCTGAGAGGGGTGAGTTGAAAGAGACTGAGAGATGGGGGTTCTCATTTGGACACTTTTATATTAATTGAAGGACCAATTGTCAGCCGTCTGATCATTCAGGATCAATGGTTGGGATTCATGCTTATTGAAATGGGGTCATTTGTTTTAATGGGAGAGACTGGGCCGGTTTTGACAGGTTCTGGGCCAATTTGACGGGTATGGAAGGGGAAATCGTTTGGGCTTGCTGGTTCAAAGTAATATGGCCCAAATCTGACTTAACACTCTTTTTTTTTTGCTTTTCCTTTTTACTTCTTTTTTTCTAATTCCTTTCTAATTAAAATTTAAAGTAAATTAAATTAATTCCTAAGCATATGGTGCTATCCAATTAAATTGACTAACTCTAAACAACAATCACCACAGATAATTAAAACCAAATTAAGGAGAAACTACCAAAATTCCAAATTAAAAATAAAATGTGCAAAACAAACTATTTCTTTTGTGATTTTTCTCATTTTTATAAAACACATAATTACTAATAAACTCCAAAAGGCCAAATTAAATCCTAAATGTAAATGCAACATATTTCGTTTATATTGTTTCATAAATTAAACAAAACTGACATGCGTAGATAAATGCAAACCATTAACAAAAAATCTTCGAAATTGCCAATAATAGGAAACTTTTATTTTTCATGAATTTATGGGAGTAGCTCATATAGGTAAAGTCACGTGCTCACAATATCTACCCGAGTTACCCAACGGATATGTAGCTACACAACCCTTTTCACTTATCACCCAATGTTGTTTACAAATAATTAATACAGACCAGTTGAATAAATTACATAAACAATAAAGAAAAAGAAAAATTAACTATATGGAGCCTGAAGCAAGCCCAAATGACTTCCCCAAGCTTCCAATAGCCTCACATGCCTAGGTTCCATAGACCGTACATGTCTAGGCATGTCAGAGTTCCCTAAGTACCTCAAGGATCTCAGGCAGTGCTCACACTTAGACTTTCTCCCAAACAAGAACTGATTCATGTGCAGTGTGGAAAGGCCAGCTCTGACATGCTAGAGTTTAGAGAGACTCAAGGATCTAAAGGCATGACACATGCCACATGGGCAAACCTAATATTATAGGAGTAATGTGAGAGTGTATGACAGAGCTTTGTTTTGAAAATAGCACAGAGATGGCTTCAGAAGTGGAAAAGTTTTTAGAAACTAGGAAATAACTTGGCTATAAATTTGAGAAGAGTATCAAGCAGCAGACAATCAATTGGTCATAAGAGACATTCAAATCACTTAACAACAGAAATTCACATGGGGATGAGAGGATTGTGGCACATAAGAATCATTTTAGGGTACATGGATAGGGATAGTAGAAATATATAGTCACAAAATGCAAACAACACTTAGGATCCTAGAGATTTAGTCAATAGTTTAGGACATAAATAATAGTTGGCATGTCTTGAACATGTTTCAAACATATGGGTTGGATATGCTAAGTAAGGAAGCAAGCAAAGTGCAAAACATGCATTGAAAGGACATCATTTTAGACATGCTAGGCAAAGAACTAAGCAAGAAAATGTGAAGAATTAAGCATGCATTGAACATACATATATTAAACATGCTGATCAAAAAAGTGGGCAGGAATCAAGTTGACCTAATAATTAATTAACTAATGCAAGAACGAAAAAAACGCATAGGGTTTGGGTTCCAAAACTTCATTGGAGACATGCACCGGTTAAGGATAGCAAGACACAAGGTATAAAGTAGTGTAGTGCAATAAGTAGCCTTGGCTTACACCAGCTAGTTTAATGGAAGTAGTAAGTGACTAAAAGAGCAGAAAGCTTAAAGTATACGAGAAAGTTTTTGAACTAGTGTTCGCTGTGTTTTTTTTGAACTTAAAAGAAGAGGAGCTTTATATAGTAATCAAAAGTAGGTAAGATATCAATTAAGTAGTAAGTCAGGGAAGTCACACATAAATCAACAAGAACTTTCCTTAATCAAGGGACGGTTCAATCAACAGTAAAACATACTAAGTATTTAAGGAAAAGAATAAAGTAAAGTTTAGGCATATAATAGGTAATTAGCGGTAAATGCAAAACAGTTTAATAAATGGAAAAAGTTTGTAATAATCACTGGAATATAAATAAGGCAGGGAAAAACAATTAAGGTAGGCAAATTCAATCAAATTCAGTAAAGAAGTAAGAACCAAACGTTTAAAGGAAAGAATTCAAATTAAACTAGAGATTAAGGATTAAGAATAATAAAGGGCTTAGTTAAAGAGAAAGTCATGGAAGAATCAACATGCTTAGCATATAAAATGAGGTAGAGCATGAATAGTCAAGAATCGATACATAGTTTTAACAAAACAAAAGTTAAACAACACTGATTAAAGGAGAAGTATACAAGTCTTGCATGAATGGTCAGTATGAACACAAATACATAATATCAGTGAAATGCCGAACTAGGAAAATTCAGTAGAAGCATATTAGGACAAGAAAATTATGAGAAGTCACAAGAACCCAAGACAAGAACACAATCAGATGTACCTATATAAAGAAACCAAACAAAGAATCCTAAAAAATTAGGGTTTTTAGTACAAACACGTTAGGGCTATAGCAGGTTCCTAAAATTAGTCAAAAAATGTATGCGAAGCAGAAGTTTAAACACAAAGACTCATCAAACTAAATTTTAAAAAGAAATTCCGGAAACCCTAGCTTTAGGAAAAGATGAAAAATCACTTGAAATCATATGATTCTCGTAAGAATCTCAAGGCCGTTGTAAAACTCACTGGAAACAAACTCAAATCACCATAGATTTGTAATCTAGGAGGTTTTAGAAAAGAAATTAGGGTTTTGAAGAGAACCATACAGAGATGAAGAAATCTGTTTAGAAAACCATAGATTGTAGCTAATATAGGACGATCTCACTTAAAATAACCTCGGAATGGCCTAGAGAAGGCGAGAGATAAACCCCAGCTGCAAGTCGACATAGCCATGGTCCCTTGAGGGCCTTAGAGATGGCAAGAATGACATAAGAGAGGCCATTGGAGCCCTGGGAGGTGGTGAGAGGACATCAGAGATAGCCGTAGATGGGGGCCAGTGAGATTTGGGATTAGGGTTAGGGTGAGAGCATTTGAAAGTAGAGAGGATTTTAGGGCGGCACTGTAAGATGGGATATGGTTAGGGATAGGGGAGGCGTATATGTTAGTTTATTTTAGGTAATGGGAGATCTAGCCCGTTGACCAAAATGATCAACGGCCAGGATTTAACAAGAGCTGGGTTGGGTAGATTTTTTTGGGTCAGACGGGTATTGATCTTGAGCTGGGTATTGGTGGTGAAATTGAAATGCAAATAGGCCATAATTTAAATAGCCATTTTATACACTATGTAAATAATTTCATGTACTAAAATAGTTTAAAATAGTTATTTAACATTTTAAAAATATAAAGAATCATTTTATGTATCAACAACATCATTATTCATTAATAGGGCTAGTATTGTAAATATATACAAATTAGCTTTAACATGCAAAAGCAATTACAAAAACGTACTAAAAATATTTAAATAATATTTTTTCATAAATAAAAATTTAACAAGCCTAAATTACCAGATAAATAATTTGAAGGTTAATTATTGGAAATGTTATTAGTAAAAAAGGAAGGAATAAATGAATTTGAAGCATTTAAAATTATACAAAAAAAATTCTTATGCATGCTTATATATGCATATATTCTATTTTAAAAGTATATATACATATTAAAAAAATATATATAAACATTGGGTATCAACAAACATTACAAGGTGACAATGAGAAGAGAAATAAGAGAGGTCGGTTAGTAAAAACCCGCAAAGGGCGCCACTGATCAAAAAGGAATTCCTTACAACCATCAGCACTGATAGAGTGCTGGCAAGGTTTCTCGGTATAAGTTATTATGGGTTTACGAGAGTTGGATGGTTCAGATCGGGTATCCAGTCCAAGAAGCATTTCATGCCTATTCAAGTCTGCGTGCAATCCAGATAAGTCCTTCTTTCCTTTCCCCGAAAGGGACACTTTCATATGAATTCATCATTCTTTATGTTGGTTACTTTCATTTGAATCCCTTTCGGTATAATTCTCCTCCGAAACTAATACAATGAAAAGATGGTAAGATTGGTGTTACAGGATTTTTGTCAATGATTTTTGTTTGACAAAAGCTAAAGTTCAAGAAAAGACACTTAGTATCAGTAGGTGCATCAACTCAACCTCAACTAGCCATGATGACTGATGCTCCAGAGTCAAAAACTATTGAAAAGGAAAGAGATCAAAGTCAAGTGCCCATAAATGCAAGAAGAAATGAAAAGGCATAGCCCCACAATGGTTAACCATCATGTGGAATTTTGGAAAGTCAAGATCTCTGGGTTTAGAAATGAAACCAATTTCCAGAACGTCCGAAAGCAAGGGAGATTGTGTTGAAAGACTTGAGCCGATATCAAGTAATTGAAAGAATCAAAGCTACGAAACCAACCACTGTTTCAAACTAACAAAATGTTCTTTGATTTGAAGTCATGTGAATAGGACAATCCAAAACGACCTCGCAAGAAGCATGTGCAATAAAAGCAAGGTATGTTGAGTCCAAAACGGGCCCGCAACAAAAGTTAAACCGATGAGTGAATTTCTTTCAAACTCTTCATACATTCTCTTGAATAATACGCTAATGTGAAATGAAAAGAAAGAAGAAGAAAAATTCAAAACCATGGTAGCATAGGGTCTCTAATCTCTAGCTATGTTAGGGTCACATTCCCAAGTTGATGCCAGCATAACCTGTTAATATTTTCAACATAGGGTCATACTCCTTATATTTCCCAGGCGTAACCTGATGACCTTTTCCGGCATAACCTGATGACTTTTATGGCATAATCCGAGGACCTTTCTGGCATAACCCGATGATTTTTGTGGAATAACCTGAAGACCTTTTTAGGATAACCCAATGACCTTTCCGACATAGCCCGAGGATCTTTCCAACATAATCCGATGACTTTTCCTGCATAAGCCGATGAATTTCCTAGCATAACTCGAGGACCTTTCCGAAACAACCGGATGACTTTCCCGCCATAACCCGAGGACATTTTCGACATGACCTGATGAATTTTCCGGCATAACCTGAGGACCTTCCCGGGATAACCCGATGACTTTCCCAGAAACCCGAGAACCTTCCCAGCATAATCCGATGACTTTCTCGGCATAACCCGAGGACCTTTCCGTCATAACCCGATGACTTTCCCCTCATAACCCCAGGACCTTTCCGGCATAACCCGATGACTTTCCGACCATAACTCGAGAACCTTCCCGGCATAATCAGATGACTTCCCCGGCATATCCCGAGGAACTTTCTTGCATAACCTGTTGACTTTCCCCGCATAACCCAATGACTTTTCTGGTATAACCCGAGGATCCTTTCCTGCATAACCCAATGACTTTTTCGGTATAAACCCGAGGACCTTTTCCTGCATAACCCGATGACTTTTTCGGCATAACCCCAGAACCTTTCCGGCATAACTCGATGACTTTCCAGGCATAACTCGAGGACCTTTTCAGCATAACCCGATGACTTTCCCAGCATAACCCGAGGACCTTTTACGACATAGCCCAATGACTCTGGAGGCATAACCTGAAGACCCTTTCCGGCATAACCCGATGACCCTTTCCGACATAGCTCGATGACTTTCCTAGCATAACCCGAGGACCTTTCAGTATAACCCGGTGATTTTTCCAGCACAAGCTTGTAATCTTTTCCATCATAGGGTCCCACTCCCTAGTCGATACCAGCATACCCCGGTGATCTTTCCAACTTAGAGCCTCTGATCCCCATTTGAATTCATTTTAGATATAGGGTCTCCACTCCCTAATCTCTTTTTCTCAAAGGTACACAAGCTTGATGTTACTACTTTTAATAAAGAAATAATTTAGATTTTTTTTGCAATAAGTTACTAAAATTTCCTAGTGAAAATTATGGCAGAAAATTTCGATGATTTATTTGTTTTGGTGCCTAAACAGGTTTTTACCATAAGGGGCGAGATTTGAGATGACCAAAAGAAAAAGTCTCAATCAAAATAAAAGAAAAGAAAAATAAGAAAAGTGAGCTCTAAGTGTAGAAGCAGAAAAAAGATGCATACTTTTCAAGATATGATTGAAGTTACAAGCTTTGCATGTCCAACCTTGATCCAGAAAGCTGAAGAAGAATGAATCAACAGTTGCAATTAACGAGCATCAAGATTCAGATCAAAGTCTACAAAAAGAACCAGCAAAAACTCAAGATCAAGCTTTAGAAGGTTTATAGATAGGAATCTCGTAACTCTTAGTTGATAGGCTTAGCTAGTTTAGCTTTTCATCTTTTATTTTGGAGTAATAAGGAGTTCAACAAACAAAAATAGGAGAAACAACAGTAATCATGGTTTCTCGATAGTTCCATCTATCAAAACTTCTCGAACTACACTGACTGATTCCTTTATAACCAAGGATATGTAGGCAACCTTCGAAGCAAGGCCCGTTAAGACATTTTCCAAAAAATGCTTCTTATGGAGTTTCAAACAGGTAAAAATTGTTTGTAGTTGCTCATTTTATCTTTGCCCGAAATTTCTTCGTGTTTACGAGCAAAGAGGGCAGCTGTGAGCATATGATATTTTTCCCTATGAGAAATACTCCTACAAAAATAAAGAAATAGATTTTTCCAAATTATTTTCAATTTATAGGATTTTTATTAATTGTTTGCATGTTGCGCATGTTTAATTTATTAAAATCGTGGAAAATCTCCCAAAAAATCAAAAACATCATGCGTTCAATTTAGGTTTTTTCTCATATTTTAGGATTAATTACTTAATTAATTGCTTTATTAAAATGAAAATCACAAAAAAAAAAAAAACTATCATTCATTTACATTTTTAGCCTTTAATGTTTAATTAGTAATGATCTCTTCTTTAATTTAGGATCAAATAATTTTTTAAATATTATAATAGATAATTAGTTTAATTTTATAATTTAGATTAATTTAAGAATTTTATATAGGACTTTAATTAAAGAAAAAAATAAAAGAAAAAAGAAATTGGAAAAAGGGATTAATTAGAAAGTCCAATTTTTATGCCCAAATCCGTCCAAAATCTAGCCCAATTCCTTTTAAATACTTGGTCCAATCGCTACCACATAACGACCATGTTCCACGCACTTTCATCACAAACGTTGGATTCATTTGGTTTAACGGCTCGGAACTGATTACCCATTTCCTATAAAACTGTCCAAAAGACACCACCAAACACTAGAGATCAATCCCCATTTGTTGATACCTAATTTGTTTCCACATATATTTACATACAAAATACTTTTAAAATAGCGTGCACATGCATATATAAGCATGCCCAAGAGTGTTAGTATATTCCCTAGTTTTTAAATATTATAAAATCAATTCATTATCTATTTTTAGTAGTACAAAAACCAATAATTATTACCAAGATTATCATTTTAGCAAATAATTTATATATATTCCTATACTTATGCTAAAATATAATTAAGGTAATTTTTGTATATTTTTACAAATTTATTTGGTATTTTTAAAGCTAAATTGTATGCAATTGCAATTATAGCCTATTTTAATGATTGATGAAATTTTTTTTATTACAAAATTAGTTTCAGTATTTTTAGACTAATATTTATATAGTATTCGTTGGCTCATTTTTTTTATTTTTAAAACCATTATTACTATTTTAATAAAATAAAAAGTGCAGAAATTGGCTATTTAGCATTTAGCCCATTTCTATTTCAACTACAATCTCATTTACTTTCAATTTTAACCTTTAATTGACCCCTATTCCACCCCAAATTGCCCGACCCAATCCTAAGATCCAACCCGTTCCCCACCTACCATTTAAATCTGGACTGTTGATAACTTAAGATCAAGGACTAGAGATCACCCGTCCCTTTTTAACCCTAGATGACTACCCTAATTCCCTCATTTCTCACTCTCAGCCGCCTTTGAAACCTCTCATCTCTCAAAACTCTCTCAAACAAACCCTAACATATCCTACTGTTGCCTACCTCAGGATCACTTGAAATCATGGCCATTCCAATCTTGATACCCTCATACTAACCCTCTATACCCTTGTGTGCTCAATATTCAAAGAACCAAGGCCTTGATCTTGATGGTTCCCTTTCAGAGCATCTCATATCTGTCGATCTACGGCTTCTATGGCCACTATTCCGGCATATTTAAGCAATATGAGTCCTTTCGACTCAGGATTGGACTTTCCTCAAGACCTTTCCCATTTCTAGGATCTTCTCTACAACTCTAAGCCGTCTAAGGTTTTGTACTTGCTTATTTTTCTAGATATATGATATGTCTGGGCTTTACTTGACATTTTTAAGGTTCATCCCAAATTTCCTTTTCAAAATCGATCAATTTCGATTTTTTGGGTTTCTGAAAAGTTTCTTCAAATATCTTTCTTATTCTTTCTGTTCTTTCCTTATGTGTGATCATCTATGTTAGGCTCGTACATTTCCTTTTCTACTATGCATGAGATTCTTCTTTGTTTCTCTTTCTATTATGCAAGATTCTTATATTTTGTTGTTATTCTTGTACCCGCATGTAAATCCGTGTTGTTTCCCTTATTCTTTGCTATAAGTGATTATGGTTGAGTTCTTTGATTTTGTTCATTTTACATAACTCTATTTGTGTTCCTGTTAAGCATACTTCATCTGCTTTTGTTTAAAACTCATATCATCTCTTTCTTCTGAACTTGTTTAAATGCCGAGTTTTTTCAAACGTGTTCTCATAACCTTGAATCATTGTTCTTTCTATCGTGTGTGTTTGTTTGTCGTAAGTCTTTAGACAAGATTTCTAAGCCTCTTCCAATGACCTCTTTTTTCTCACCTCTATGCCTGACTCAATTCGAAACCCTGGGATTTGGGTGTTTCTTTGGCAAGTGATATTAGTGTTCCACTTCGGGACCCTAGGCTTTCTAACTCACTATGAGTCCACAACTGAA
The DNA here is from genome assembly GCA_034376525.1 of Nicotiana benthamiana. Lineage (NCBI taxonomy): Eukaryota > Viridiplantae > Streptophyta > Magnoliopsida > Solanales > Solanaceae > Nicotiana > Nicotiana benthamiana. The sequence goes on along the minus strand of CM067336.1, from coordinate 31,585,751 downwards.
CTTGAATCTGCTTTGCTTGTGACTCAAAGACTTTCAATGTTAGAATTTTTTTCTATATAAACCGACGATTCCTTTCCTTGATTGATATGCTTTATATATGATAAATTTTCCTTTTAAAGGTTTTTTTAACAACTAATTGACTGATTTTGAAATCCTTTTAATAAGGATGTCGAATTTTCACTGATTTTTCTTCGATTGAACGTCTTTTACAATCTTGACTTAGTTCATTCAAATTGAACTTGTAATTTTGGTTTCATGGTTGTTTGATTGATTCCCTTGTCATGTTTAGCACAAACCATGTACTGTTGATTGTTTTCCTTAAATAACTTCTACGTATGTACCTTTTTTGTGCTACTTTTAAAGGTTTTAATTTTAAATTTTTGTCCTTAGCATGCTTTTACCCATTGGAATCAGAATCCCTTACCAAAAGGGAGACTAATTTCAATAATATTTCCTTGCCTTTCTTACTTGTTTCTCTGCACTATAAAAATGGGGCATTACCTTTCTATACAGATCATCGATCATTGAACACTTCAAAAAATCCAATATTCTCACACCCTCAATTGCAATACTCTTTGAATAATATACTGTCTTCTGAGGTCTCTTGAACTGTTTGTTTGCATCTTGGCTTATAAGACTCCTACTTTCCCTTATTTGTTTCCTTGAAACTGGTATGTCTCAATTTTAGTTTCAACCTCTTCTCTATGTGTTTACATTACAGTTGCTATACTCCTTTTTACTACAATGAATGTGCTACTTTCTCTTTGCATATGCTATTTTTCATGAATCCCCCGTACCTTCACCCCTTCTATGTGTATGAGTTAAGGCTCATGGCCTGGCTGCATCCATATTGCTGCCCAGGTCTGAACCTGATCCATAATGGATAGTAACTATTAAGATTGGGCTAACAGGCTGGTCACGAGTGTGCCAGCATTCCTAATTGCTGGTCCCGTCCACCAGACTGCCCTAGCTTTCCCTTATTCCTTCTTTATTCACTTGCACTAATTCTTAGACTCTAAGCTATGCCACCCTCTTATGAGCCTTGTTGGGACCCTAAGTTCCCTCTAAACTTGGACATTAGAGGGCTGTCCCTTGCACACTGCACTTTGATCCAACCTGCTATGTATTTAGGGTGCAAGCACTGCCCGAAGCCCTTTGAGACTCTTGGGAACTTTGACACATCCCAAATAAGAGAAAGGATTTTGGGAAATCTAATCCTGGAAGTTGGTTTATCTCATATTGTTAGACTTTTTTTTTTAATTTTATTTAAGTTTAATAGTTAGCTTTCATTGATATCAAAAAAAGGTTTACAATGAGGAGTTCATCGTAGTAGTATGGACTAACCACCACTTCCAGTTCAACACTATACTAAAACATGAATTTACATCTAAGGCTAAGGGTAATGGTTAAGTTGTCGCAGTCCCGTTTGCCAACGCTTACAGTTTCTGCCACGAATATGAATGAGTATTACAACCTCGCGACAGAACTGGTTTTCCTCCAAAGCTTTCCCCTCAAATCTAATATAGTTTCTATTTCTCCAAATAAGTGCAACTGTGGTCACAAAGGCATTAGCAGCAACAGCCTTATGCCACAGTTTACTTCTAGCTTGACAGCAGACCCATTGGATTTCAGTATCCCAACTACCAATTATTCTGTTATAGCCCATCTAACGACATATTCTAAGCCACAGTCGATTAGTGACTGGGCATTCAAAAAACAGATGAGCAAAGTCATCTACCTGTTGATCACAGAATACACATTTCTCAGCCACATTCACTCCAATCTTCAGTAATCTGTCAACAGTAGGTAGTCGACCTTGAGCAGCAAGCCAAGCAGTGAATTTATGTCGAGGCAGAACATTAGATGTCAACAGCAGATTCTTCCATTCCACCCTAGGAAAGAAAGGAAGCATTACATGGTATAGTTTATGAATATGGAACCTGCTCTCTATTATCTTTCTAACTACCCAAGATGATGTCTTGGGGATGGGCATTGTAGCAATGTCACAGTTCTTTATTTAATAGTAGTGAATCCACTTGATCCATAAACATTCTTTCTTCCTAGCCAAGTCCCACAGAAGCTTAGTGATAGCTGCCTTATTCCATACATGCATGTCTATAATGTTGAGACCTCCAGCAGTGACAGGTCTACAGATCCTTTCCCATGCTACCAGAGCTCTTTTAGATATTGTTGCACTTCCAGTCCACAGATAAGATCTGCAGACAGCTTCTATGATTTTCAGAACTTTCTTCGGCAAGATGAATATTTGTGCCCAATAAGTTTGGATCCCAAATATCACAGTTTTGATCAATTGACTCCTTCCTGCATAAGATAATTATTTGGCAGACCAGCAGGTGATTTTATCAGTTATCCTCTCTATCAGTGGCAGGTAATGGTGGATGGCAAGCTTCTTTGAGTGGAGAGGTATCCCTAAATATTTGAAAGGTAGTTGACCCTCAATGTCTCCCAGAGACTGTAGTATGGCTTCTTTGACATTCTGATGAACCCCAGCCAGATAAGCAACACTCTTAGTGTTGTTTGCATACAGCCCAGAAGCTACAGAGAATGTAAGGAAAGCATCATGCAGAATCTGGATAGATATAATATTAGCTCGACAGAATAGGAGAAGATCATCAGCAAAACAAATATGGGCACAGTTCAGCTTCCTGCATCTTGGATGGAAGTTGAAATCTCCATTTCTATGTAACTGAGCCAACAGCCTATTCAAGTATTCCATAGCCAGAACAAACATGTAAGGTGGCATGGGATCTCCTTGTCGAATACCCCTTCTAGCAGTAAAAGGCTTAGTGAGTCCACCATTCAGCACTAGTGAGTAAGTCACAGAAGAGACACAAGCCATTGTCCAATTAACAAACTTAGCAGGGAATCCTAGATCAATGAGTAATTGTTTGAGGAAACTCCATTTAAGAGTGTCATATGCCTTCCTCAAATCCACATTCATAACACACCTAGGAGATACACCTTTTCTCGAATATCCTTTGAAAATTTCATGGCTGAGCAGGATATTATCAATTATGCTCCTCCCTTCAATAAAGGCTGACTGGGCTTTCCCAACAAGATCACCAATAACAGATTTCAGCCTCCTATTAATGACTTTGGATATGATCTTATAGACAGTGGTGCAGCATGCAATAGGCCTATAATCTTTCACTGTTCTAGGAGCTTTAATTTTAGGCACAAGGGCAATGGCAGTAGTATTGACCATGTGAAGCAGTTTACAAGTAGTAAAGAAATCCTTTGTAGCAGCATATACATCCTCCTTGACAATCTCCCAGTTGCTAGTAAAGAACTCCACAGGGAAGCCATCTACACCTAGTGCTTTGTCTTTAGGCATATCTTGGAAAACTTCAATGATTTCTTCTAGAGTAACATCCTAGATAAGTGAACTTTGCTGTGATAAGGTCAGAAAGTGTCCTTCCATAACAATAGCAGTGTTAATACAAGGCAATTCCTCAGCACATTCACCCATTAATGACTTGAATACCTCAATAAATTCCTTCTCCACACCCAATGGATCTGTCAGCTTCATACCTGCATCAGTGTATATAGAAGTAATGTTATTCTGACTGGTTCTGATCTTCCACTGAGCATGAAAATATTTTGTGTTTGCATCTCCACATTCTATCCAACAAGACTTTGATTTCTGCCTCATAATTTGTTCTTCTACATTGCTCCATTTCTCAATGTCATTAAGAGCTGCTTTCTCCTCTTTAAACAATTGCTCTGAAAATGGATTATGTAGCAACTGATTCTGTATAATATCAAGTGATTCTCAAGAATAGATTAGCTTCTGTTTGTAGGAAGCCATATGACTGTTCAGTTCTTTTAAGTGCTGCTTTAAGTTCTTCAATTTATACCAATATCTGTTGCAAAGGTGGACCTTCACACTTCTGAGTCCATACATGCTGCAGAATAGAAGAAAACTGGGGATCCTCCATAATAGCATTATAGAATCTGAAAGGTTTAGGATGCAATAACTTTTGACTCCCAAACTGTATGAGAATAGGAGAGTGGTCAGAGACTGAGGGATTCATAAAATTAGCTTCTAGATGCCCATACTGCTGAAGCCACTGAAAATTACCAAGTGCCCAATCAATTTTGCTATAGAAATGCTTATTTGTCCATGAATACTTCCACCCTTTTGATCTGAGGGAGGTCAATTGAAGATCATAAATGACCTCTTTAAACCCTCTAACTTCAGCATCTGTGACAGGAGAGCCAATCCTATCATCAGAGTATAAGGCAGAATTAAAATCACCACTGAGCAACCATGCATCTTGACTGGGAACATTTACTAATCTTAGATCATCCCACAACTGCTTCCTTAGGACTGCAAAATTCTGAGCATAAATGACACTCAATTGTATTATGATTTTATTCAAAGGATCTTCTAACAGGCAATGAATAAACTGGTCAGTCACACAATAGATATGGATCTGAATGTGAGGCTTCCAGATTAGCCATATCCTCCCATTGACAGCTTTGGTATAGTTGCATTGGACCTTCCACCCTTTAGCAATCTTATCAACAATCCTCTGTGCTTTATGTTCCTTAACTCTAGTTTCAAGACATCCCAGGACATCAACTTTATTCCTAACCAGAAAGTTTTTCAGTTCTTTCTGTTTATGGGCTTTTTTAAGCCCTCTAATGTTCCAGGTGACTATAATCATGGATCATTAGGCAGCAAGCTCCAAGAAGGACCAGGATCCAGCTGTTGTCCCCTCCTACCATCATCAAGAAATCCAGCAACAGCCTTGCCCATATCATGGTCAACCAAAACCTCAGTATCACCACTAGCAATACTTTCCTGATTGGCAGGGTCATCTAATTCATTTCCCTGACTTGCAACCATATCAGTATTAATCTGCACCCTCTGCATCTTCTCATCATGTTGGGCAGATTGTACTGGCAAGCTAGGCAATGTATTTGCAGGCATTGTTAAGCTTACCAGTGTATCTGCATTAGCTTTAGGTATCCATTCCTGCCTTGTAGTCTTTTCTGGTGTTTTAGCTTTAGTCCTTTGCCTTTTATCCCTCCTTTTCTCTTGTATCTCCTGTACCCCCTCAATGTGACCATTATACCAACAGTCAAGAGAGTCATGGCCAAACTTCAAGCAGTGATTGCAAAATATAGGCTTCCAGTCATACTCAATCACTTGTATCTTCAGCCCAAAAGGAGTTTCAATTTCAATTTCCTCAAGCAGAGGAAAAACAACAACTACTTCAACCAGTACTCTAGCAAATGAGATCTTCTCAACATTAGCTGTGAATTTATCTGTGTACAGAGGCTTACCCACTGCATTGACTAGTTTGCTTAAAATTTCAGGAGACCAGTAGCCCATTGGTAGACCAGGAAAACGAACCCAAACAGGTACAGTACTAAGAACAACATTTTGAAAAGAGAAATCAACATCCCAAGGTTTCAGCACCATAGGCTTGTTCTTGTACTAGTATGGTCCAGACTAGAGAACTAAGTTTTTATCCTCAACATTATTGAATCGAAAGATACAATAACATTCAGAGTGTAGTAGAATCTGTGGTTTAGCCACAAAATTCCAGACATGCATAACAAAATTCTCCAAACTTTTCACAGTGGGATTATCACCGATGATGTAACCAATTAATGATGCATTCCAGTACTCCGACTGAGGTTTCAATTCAGCTTCACTGGTTTTTAACTACTTTTTTCCCATCCCTATCAGTAGGCGGAACAAACGAGAGAGCCTTACCAAAATTACGATTACCCCTGACGACCTCAACAACAGTAGGAGATGAATGCTCAGATATGGCGATATCAGAGAACTGCAATCTTCTTACAGCCAAGCTTGCAGGAGCTGCATCACACACCTTCAATTGAGGCTCTACATTCACAATTTCATCTGCATGCGTAGTATCGGTTGCTTGGAATTTATGTGGTAGAAAGTTTCCAAACGTTAGTGGTTCAAGTTCTTTAGTTACGCCCGGTGCTGGAGTGACGATTTGGGCAGTGGAGACGGTTGGTTGTCGCCGGCAAGGAGCCATTATCGGCGAAAAAGCTTCGTGCTAACTTACGCCGAATTCTACTGTTCCATTGGTTTAACGTGCGCCGAATTGTACGGTTTGGGGTAGAAGATTGGTAATGGGTACTGTGATTCTTAAGACTTTATTGTTAGACTTTAAGTCTAAATTAGGTTGTTTAGATGTAGTTTAGATTTCTGATATAATTTATTTTTTACTTTTCTGGTTCATTTTGGTCTGTAATAATTTGTAATAGCTATGGGTATGGATAATGAAAAGGGATGGGATGAATATATGCAAAGGGTAGATAACTTGCCTATATGAATTTTCTGATTCTTGCATTCACATAAATTACTGCATTTATGTAGATAACTTGCTAATAGGATTTCTTTGAACTTCTGCATTCTCAAGTTAGAAATCCTGCCTATAGTGTTGCATTCCTGCATATAGAGATCTTGTCTCTAAGTTTTTGCATATTCTACATATAGAAACCATGATCATAGGGTTTTCTGCACTTCGTCATGCATATGTCATTAGGCAAATGATCCTAGATTTAATAACAATTTGCTTATATCTATCACTAGGCAAACTTGTTCATAGGTTTAAATAATAAGTAGCATGCTAGATATTATGCCCATAGGACTCTCTAAATTCTTGTATCTATGTCTATCGCTAGGAAAACTTATTCATAGGTATAAGTAATAAACAACCTTCTTGATACCATGCCTATAGGACTTTACACTTTTGTTTCAACCATAAAGTGTTTAAAATCAACTCGCTCAGGAACCATGCCTATAGGAGTAATCAGTTGAATCAGCTTCGTCTATTTCCTCTATGAGCATGAAGTCAGTAAATAAGATTGTTTAAAATCTACAGAGCCTTTAATTTATAAATCCAGTAATCCTTTCTCTTTTTTAGAAACCAGTATACTTTCTGCACTTATAGATATCATGCCTATAGGTCTCACCTAGGCAAGCTATCAGGTGATTAATTAATTGGGCCAGTTCTTGATAAATTACAGCCAAACCAAGCCTAATTCGGACTTCTCATATGAGAAATATGTGATAAATCAACCTGTCCTAACGCTTTGAAGTTAATTTAGAGCATAACTAGTACTTGAAGTCATGCTATATGGTTTTCTCCTTTAGTGAGGAGTCCTATTTAAGCCTTAATGCTATTTTCTTTCCCCTCTAACTGCTACATGTTCTTACTTGTCGCCTTAGACTTTTATCCTTTTAAACTCTAAAGAAGCCCCAACTCCTTACCCTTTAGGATTAGTAGTCCTAACGCCTCTGGGACCGATAGGAACTGGACATGTGATATCATGCAGTAGGTAACGATACCCTTCCGCGCTTTAGTGCCTCAACGGGGTAGGAAGGGTAGATATGGATATGATGACCGGTGTACCTCATATAGCCCCTCTCTTTTGATGAGCGATTATTGGGTGTTGCATTGACGTGATCCCATATTAATCATAAACCTAGGACCCCCTTCAATTTTACTTGTTTATACTTTTATAATTGTTTAAATCTTTTTTTTTTCAAAATTTCTGCCCTCTTTGCTTTTCTAATCTACTTGCAATATTATGTGAAAACACCTTCTACTTGAGCCTTTATTTGCTTACTTTTTACGTGAAGTCACAATTAACATGGTCGGGAAACACAGTAGTGGATCTTGGGGGGTGCCTAACACCTTCACCCCAAGATAATTTCTTGTCTTTACCCAAACTCTGGTTCGTCAACTCAAAACCCTTCTTAGTGTCCAAATGCACTAAATCATTAGGTGGCGACTCTTCAAATTCACAAACCCAATTCCCCAAAAGGTAACAAGTTGTCCTCCAAATGTCATAAATCCAATTTCACCTTAGAAAAAAGGGGACGTGACAACATGGCGATTCTGCTAGGGATATGTTTAGGCTTTTACCGTTTCATGTTATTTGTGACTTTACAACTTTTTATTTGCTTTTATTTAATGTATTTCTCTCTTCTACTGCGAAACTAACTTGGCTCTTTATATCTTTTCTTCAATGCGTTCTTTTACCGCTTTCCTTCAATATTGTTGTAATTATAAGAAATTTTTTTAATCAATACATTATGAACGCGAAAATACGTGACAACTTGTTTCATTCTTGTAGTTGCATATTCAACATCATATTCCACTCGTGCCAAAAAAAGTACCATAGCAATGCTTATAATGAGTTATTGGGCCCTTATGATACTATCACCCCCTGAATTTGGCAATGGCGTATTTACAGTAAAACTAGTTGATCAACGGTGTAGTCAACGGTTTCGTACCTTTCCCTCTTGAGTTTTCCTCTCAAGGGTACTGGTCTAGCACCCCATAGAAGTCTTACTCCATTCAATTATGCATGCATCAAGGTCAAACTTAGCCAAGTCAGTTATGTTGTCTGCGTAACGACTCTTTAAGATAGCCTTGTCCAAAGTCCACTAGGTTTCTCTGGAACCCAAACGGACACTATCATGTCTGTGCATTTATTTGGAGAACTAAAATGTTTCTTATACCAATTGTTGATATTAAATAGCCGAGTCTGGTGGGGGTAATGACCTAGCACTTTTTTTTTGCAGAAATGAAACATGAAATCCCCAGATTCGGCATGGTAACCATCATCCACCCAAGGTTGTTGAAGACCTTCACTCCACTTATAAGACACTAGTCCGCAAGTATTTGGGAAATTTGCCTTCCCTTCTGGAAATCCAATCCGACAACAAAATCATAGAAGCTGCAACTCTATTCAGGAATGGCTATAGGTGTGTATTCCATTTCAAGGACCTTCAAATAGAACCTTTTCTAGAAGAAATAGGAGGGCTAGCTGTTATCCTATGTATGACTCCGAGTTTACTTATGCCGGAAAATTTCAAGGGTAGGATTTTGTCAAAATCATGGGAATATTTTCTCAAAATGATGGGACTAATGAACAACCCAGACTTGACCTGCTTGAAGGATTCCAACATTCCTTTTGACCATTTATACGAAAGGTACGTCCATAGCAAGTCGTACCGCACTTACCCGGATAAACTCGCCCACACATCATTGGGGCATATCTTAAGAAGAGCCTTTGTCTTTATGTTCTGCTTTTTGTGGATGATTGTATTTCCTATGAAGAAGGCTAGGATTCATACTAAACTAGCCATGGTAACCAAAACATTAATGGAAGAAATTGGCGGGAAACCTTTTAGCATATTACCTATGATCGTTTGTAGAGATATACCGAGCCATGGAGAATTGTCAGCGAGGGGCCAAACACATTGAGGGTTGTTACTTACTGCTCCAACTCTAGCTCATGGAGCATATCCAAAAAGGTGAATATCGACAAGAGATCCTGTGCAGGGGCTGGGATGATCATATCGCCTTCGATCACCCAAGGCGAATGTACTATATGCCTAACATATTTGCTCAACCTGAAGATGATAAAGGAAGGGTAGAGTTGTTCAATAATCTTCCCGAGGACCAAGTGCAATGAATGTTATAATGGTTCCCTATTGAGAAGTTCATCTTCCAATCTCAGGACGCACCGCTTCTTATACTCATTTGTCTAAGAGGAAATTATCCTTCTATCCCTCTTCGAGTTATGAGGCATGCTGGAAGAAAGCAGGTTATAATAAGGGTTGAAAAAATGAGTCACTTCAGGGCCAAATTTTAGGAGGACAATAGCCCTCACAAGTGCGAGGCCCAATACATGTGGCACTGCAAAATCGTCTTGGGAAAAGATACTATTGAACCAAACAGGTATCCAAGTTGGTTGGAAGACGATCATAATGGTTTAGGACAACCGGGATTTGTTTGAGGTCATAGGATCATTGATGAAAGGGCTGAAGCACAGGTAAAGTACAACCAACTGTGCAAGATGATGCAGGAATGCAAAAATGAGCACAGTGAAATACAAGAAGCCAATCAAAAATTAATTGGAGAAAGGTAGGGCATGGCTGTCAGCGCCAACAAACGACTGATCTGTTTAGAGCAGGGCATAGTAGAGCTGGAAAAGAAGTTTATGAGGAGGATCGAAGATTGCCAAGTTGCTGAAGAAGATGAAGGCGGACGTCTAGTGAGAGCCTACTTGCTGCTAGGATTGCGTGAGTTGGGAGAGCTGTACGAAGGAACCAACATTGCCGAATATAGTAAAGGTCCTTCTAGGACCAAATATATAGGAGTCTTTTTTTCCTTTGAATATGATATAAAGCCTACGACCTTTAGTGATATTTTATTTAGTGTTGTTTTGGGATTCATCTTATTTTGTTATCAATTAAATGAGGCATTTAGTATTTTTAGTTCTCCAAATTTATTTGTCTCTAGGCCTACCTCGGGCAAAACGAGGCCCCCAAAATTAGGACACGTTTATATTCCCTGCACTACATGTTTAAATGTTGCAACATCTTTTCCTATGATCCTTACTAACTTGTCACCCTTTTGTTTTTACTTTTGTTTATTTCCCTCCCTAAAGGTTAATTTATGAACTCTGGCATCATCATCGTATTCCATAAGATCCAAGGGCCCTCCACATAGTCTTCCTCCTAGTCCTATAAGAAGCATGAACAAGGTAAAGATGGAAGATTTAAGCAACATTAGAAAGGAGAATGCAGTCGAACGGGTAGAGGTTACTCAGGGTATTCAGGTTTCCAAGGAGAATGCCTCTGAACTAGAACAAAAGTTACTAAAGTCCCAAGAAGAGCTTAACCAAGTCCGGAATTTTGTGAATCTGTCATTTTCCCTTGCTGCTCCAGAAGTCACTTGGAATCCCAGACCTCCACAAAATGCCCTAAACCATCTCGCTCCTCACCACCATTGCAATACTTGCCAAAATCCCAACAGCACTCCGTTGCTCATCCCGGAACCATTGAACCCCACAAATGACCATTGCCGCAACAACACCTCCATATATGTGGAAACCGTGCCTATCTCAAGCATACCTGAGTTCGATGACAAAGACTCTCTGTCATGACCCCAGTTCGCCCTTCGTGAACATGTCGTGATGGCACCCAGTCCCTATAACTTGGTATGCCTAGCAATGCAGAAAAACAACATAACTTGCGGAATAATTGATTAAAACTGTATATAAATGCCGCTCGGCATATACAACTCAATAATGCAGAAGTCTATAATATCACCCCAAAATCCGGAAACTCAGGGGAACAGAAGCTAGAAGAAGTACTGTATAATGCTCTAATCTCCAGAAATGTCTACAACAAGAGTACGATAGATCGCTAAATACTATAGATAGAGTAAAGAATGAGACTCCTCGGTCTACAAACGCGGTATATGTACCTCAAAGTCTCCGTAGCTCTCCCTACCTCAAAGATAGTGCGCCCGAGTGAAGTTACCTGGATCTGCGCATGAAAAACATGCACAGAAAAGGCATGAGTACGCCATCGCGGTACTTAGTAAGTGCCACGCCGAACCTCGGTTAGGTAGCGACAAGGAAGGTTAGAGACCTACAGAGATAAAATATAATAATAAGGCTGACAACAATATTAAATAAGAGAAAATCATGGATCTCCCAGGTTAGGTTACACAAATAACAATTTAACACGCAGAGGATAAGATAACACAGAGTAAAAGCGCTCAATATCAGTACCAATAACGGGGATCTCCAAAGGTTACCGTCATGTAGTCCTTTTTATCAATCTGTCCGAGGAGCTCCCGGGATACAATCCCGTAGTCCATCATATGAGTATATCCAAAGGATCTCCCGAGATACCGTTCCATAGTCTCAAATGTAAATATCCAGTAGTTCTATATAACTTTGCAAGGAGATTTATTAGGAATTGAACCTCCAGTCCCAAAGTAAATATGATGGGGGGATGTATCGGGAATCGAACCTGCAGTCCCAAAGTAAACATGCAGGGATCCATCGGGAATCGAAACTGCAGTCCCAAAGTAAATATGTACGGGGATCTATCGAGAATCGAACTCGCATTCACAAAGTGAATATTCATGGGGGATCTATCAGGAATCGAACCTGCATTCCCAATGTAAATATGAAAGGGAGAATTATCAGGAATCAAACCCACAATCCCAAAGTAATTGTGCAGGGGGGATCTATTGGAAATCGAACCCGCAGTCCCAAAGTAAATATGCAGGGGGGATCAATTGGGAATCAAACCCCGACTCCCAAAATAAATATGCAGGGGGTCTATCTGGAATCGAACTCGCATTCCAAAAGTAAACAAACAAGGGGGAGCTACCGGAATCCCGCATCCGTAGTCCCAATGTTAATACGCAGCCATAACAAGAAGATATTCAGCAAGAAGTTCAAAGAAATACAGGCAAACATGAAGTTCTAGCTTAACATGCTTCTAGTAGTACAAATAAAGCAATTTAAGCAAATAGGCAATTTAGATCAACTAGGCATGGTTTTATAAACTAATACTAGCTATAACTGCAAATAGAATAAAGAGGGTAAGAAAAAAAATCAATCTAAATATGTAAGTAAATCCGAATTTTCAACAATCAGCTCGAGTACGCGCTCGTCACCTCACGTACAAGGCATTCAATTACCAAATATCAAATCCTAAGGAGAAAGTCCCCCACACAAGGTTAGACAAGCCACTTATCTTGAAACGGCTCCAACTGAACTCGAAATCACATTTTTGCCATGCGTATTCGACTCCAAATGGCCCATATCTATTCAATTGAATTAAATATTGTAAATAACATCTCAAGCAACTGATTTTACTATTTAATTCAAAGCTAGGGTGCAAAATAGGTAAAATAACCAAAATACCCCTCAAGCCAATGTCTCTGAATTGAAAATTTTCACATTTTTAGAACCTGCGTACTCTCACGAGTTTAACCATATAAAAATCCCTCAAATTGGAGGTCAAACACCCAGTCAAAACTCAATAGTTTGGTCTATGAAGTTTTCCCCATTTTTCATTCAAAAATCTGAAATTAAGGATGAATTCAAGATTAGATTATGGTTTTAAGCATAAGGGAGTAGAGAATCGTTACCCAGTAGTTGCCCTCGAAATAGCTTCGAAATTCCTCCCAATCCGAGCTCCCAAACTGGTATTTTGATAAAAATGGCTAACCCTCATTTTTAATGATTTAATACTATTCAAGTGTATAAACCATCGTGAACGCGGAGGAAGTATCACGTTCGCGAAGATGAAAAATGGATTCTTCCAAAACTGACCCTTTTCGAATGCGAGGAAGGAACCATGAATGCGAAGGCCTGGAAACACGAAGCTACGCGAACACGACAGGCAGAATGCAAACACAATTAAGGGAGATGTGGAGCTTTGCGAAAACGAAGGACTAAATGCGAATGATATGAATAAACTGGTCCTCTTCCAGAATTACTCTACCTGAATGCGTGGAGGAGGACGCGAATGTAAAGAAGTGGAAGGTCAAAGCTACGTGAACATGAGAGGGAAGTCACAAATGCGACGAAGGATTTGGACCTGCAACTGCTGAAGCATTTTCTACAACTCTCAAAACCTCAAAATGCTCCATTGAGCATCCGAAACACACTCGAGGCCCTCAAGACCTCAACCAAACCTACAGACATATCCCTTAACATCAGTGAAACTTGTACCAATTCTCTCAAAACAGGCTTTCGATAAAAAACATAACCAAAAGACGTCCGAATGACCTAATATTTTGCACACACATCCCAAATGACATGATGGAACTATTGCCACTTCCAGAATTCTATTCTGACCCTCGGATCAAAATCTCACCATCAGACTGGAAACTTCAAAAATTCAAACTTCGGCATTTCAAGTCTAAATGAGCTACAGACTTCCAAAATGCATTCTGAACGCACTCCCATTCCCGAAATTACCTAACAAAGCTAACGGAACCATCGAATTTCCATTCCGACGTTGTCTTCACACTATTCCAACTAAAGACCACTTTTCAACATTTAAGCTCTCAATTAAGGACTAAGTGTCCCAAAACTCTCCGAAACTCAACACCGATCGTCTAGGTAAACCATAATAGCAAAAATGAACTTAGAGGAAGCAGTTAATATGGGATTGGGGAATTATCTCTTAAGACAACCGGCCGGGTCATCACATCCTCCTACTTAAACATTAGTTTGTCCTTGAACGAGCATAGAGAGCATACGTGAAGCAGTGAAAAGATGAGGGTATCCGTTGCGCATATCCCGTTCAGTCTATCAAGTCGTCTCCTCGGCCGGATGACCTTGCCACTGAACCTTTACTGAAGCGACGTTCTTTTAACTCAACTTCCTAACCTGCTTGTATAATATAGACACTGGCGCATGAATATAGGATAGATCCATGTTCAACTGGATTGAACTGCAATCCAAAACATGTGATGAATCACCGTGATACCTCTGGAGCATCGAAATATGAAATACCGGATGAACCCCGGCTAAATTAGGAGGTAAGGCAAGCTCATAAGCAACCTACCCAACTCCCCCCAAAATCTCAAAAGGTCCAATAAACCTCGGACTCAACATTCCTCTCTTTCCAAACCTCATGATCCCCTTCATAGGCAAAACCCGAAGCAAAACCCACTCTTCGACCATATATGAAACATCACGAACCTTCAGGTCCGCGTAACTCTTCTGTCTGGACTGGGCCATGTGGAGTCTATCCAGAATCACCTTGACCTTCTCCAATGCATCCTGAACAAACTTTGTGCACAATAGCCTGGCCTAACCCAGCTCAAACCAACCCACCGGAGATCTACACCGCCTACCATACAAGGCCTTATACGATGTCATCTGAATGCAGGACTGGTAGCTATTGTTGTAAGAAAACTCTGCCAATGGCAAGAACTGATCTCAAGACCCTCAAAGCTCAATCACACACGCACGACGCATATCCTTAAGAATAGGAATAGTGCGGTCGAACTGTCCGTCCGTCTGGGGGTGAAATTTTATGCTTAACTCCACTCGAGTACCTAACTCCTACTGAACGGCTCCCCAAAACCGTGATGTAAACTGAGTACCTCTGTCCAAAATAATAGAAATTAGAATACCATGTAGGAGAATGATCTGTCGGATATATATCTCCGCTAACCGCTCCGATGAATAAGTAGTACACATAGTTATAAAATGAGCGGACTTGGTCAACCGATCCACAATAACCCAAATGGCATCGAACTTCTTCGTAGTCTGAGGAAAGCAACTGCAAAATCCATGGTGATCCTCTCCCATTTCCACTCCAGAATTCTATCTGCTGAAGCAAGCAACCTGGTCTTTGGTGCTCATACTTCACCTGCTGGCAGTTAAGATATCTAGCAACATATCCAATCATATCCTTTTTCATACGCCTCAACCAATAATGCTGCCTCAAATCCTGATACATCTTCGCAGCACTCAGATGGATGGAATACCACGAACTATGGCCTCTGTTGAAATCAACTCCCGAAGCCCATCAACGTTGGGCACACAAATCCGGCCTTGCATCCTCAATAGCCCGTCATCTCTAATGGTCATATCTCTGGAATCGCCATGCTGAACTATGAACTTGAGGACAAGTAAATAAGGGTCATTATACAGCCGCTCCCTGATGCGATAGAAGAAGGAAGACCGAGAAACCACACAAGCTAGGACCCAATTGGGCTCCAAAAGATCCAATCTCAGAAACTGGCTGTCTAAGGCCTGAACATCCATCGCCAGAAACCTCTCTGAAGCTGGTAAATATGCCTAACTTACTAAACTCTCTTCTTGGTGACTCACGGCATCTGCTACCATGTTGGCCTTGCCCGGGTGATACAAAATAGTAATATCATAATCCTTTGGTAACTCCAACCACCTCCTTTGACGCAAATTTAGATCCTTCTGCTTGAGAAAATGTTGCAAACTGTTATGATCAGTATAAATCTCGCAAGGCACACCGTACAAATAATGACGCTAGATCTTCAAGGCATGCATAATAGCAACTAACTCAAGGTCTTGCACATGGTAGTTCTTCACATGTATCTTCAACTGCCTAGACACGTAGGTAATTACCCTACCGTCCTGCATCAACACCGCTCCAAGGCCAAATTTCGAGGCATCACAATAGACAGTATAGGACCCCGAACCGGTAGGCAATATCAAAATTAGGGCTGTAGTCAAAGTTGTCTTGAGCTTCTGAAAGCTCACCTCACACTCCTCTGTCCACTAAAATGGGGCACCCTTCTAGGTCAATCTAGTCATAGGGGCCGCAATCGATAAATACCCCTCCACTAAACGACGGTAGTAGTCAGCCAAAGGCTTGGTCTGCTGGATTGACCTCTAGAAACACCCCGCACAGGAGGCGTGCTAGAACTGGAGGTGGATCGTAAGGCTCCTGAGGTATAGGCGAAGCTGGAGCACTGCTGGCTGCTGGAAGAGCTGAATGAACGGGGCAACTCACAAAACCCCTAACATATCGACCTACTGCTGGGGTGCGAGCACCAAAGTAGTGGCCCGACTCTCGAGACCTTTTGGGCTCTCTCTCTCTCTCTCTCTCTCTACTTGCTCCCTCTCGAGCATACCCTCAATCCTCTTAGCAATGCTCACTACCTGCTAATAAGGAATGTCTATCTCCACTCTCGAGCCATGCTAGATCTGATGGGTGGGATAAGGCCCTCGATGAACCTGCAAACTCTCTCGCAGACTGTAGCAACCAAGGCTGGTCCATGCCTGGCCAATTTGGTATAATGGATAGCATACTCCGAAACGGTCATAGCACCCTGGTGCAAATGCTTAGACTCTACTTGCCATGTGTCCCTAACTGGGTCGGACAACCTCTCTTATAATCATTTCCGAGAACTGGGTCCAAGTTAGTGAAGCAGCCTCGACTGGACTGTCAATCTCATAAGTGCGCCACCAATCATAGGAGGCACCCCAAAACTAAAAAGCAGTAAAGAAAACCCCTCTGGCACTCTATGATGCCAATAGTGCAAAGAATATGGTGGCACTCCTCTAGAAATCCCAAGGCGTCGTCTCATGCTAATCCACTGAACACTGGGGGATCATACTTCTTGAACCTCTCAAGTCTTTGCTGCTCGACCTATGAAGCAGCTGACCCGTCCTCAGACTGAATTGGCGCTGCAGGTGGTGTGGGAATAATCTTGGGAGCCTACTTAACCTGCACTTGCTCCTCAGGAGTGCGGGCGGCGGGAGTCTATGCTTCTCCCCCGGCTTGAGATATGGCTGCGGTAAGGAGAATCAACCTTGCCTGAGCCAAGGTGGTGTGGAGAGCTGGAGTAGTAGTGGCAGTAGTAGGTGTGCCAGGTGCCTGAACTCCGGCTCGATCTGCTAGTAGTACCTCAGTGGCAGCTCGCGCGAGTTCTCTAGCTGCACCACATGCGCGTCTTCAATATCTCCCCTGGCCTCGACTTCTGACGGTTGCATTAGGGGGTGCGGGAGCCTAATTATCCCGATTAGCACGTGTCCTCACCATCCATGAGAGAACAGAAGACAGAAGTATAGAATTTTGTGATGTCAAAATATCGCACGACAAGGAAATAAATTGAAGTGGAATTTTTCTAACAGTTACATAAGCCTCTCGTAGATAAGTACAGACGTCTCTGTACCGATCAGCGAGACTCTAATAAATCAGCATGTGTCGCCTGGCTCCTATGAACCTAGTGATCTAATACCAACTTGTCACCACCCAAGTTCGCCCTCGAACATGTCATGATGGCACCTAGCCCTTATAACTAGGTAAGCCAAACAATGCGGAAAAACAAAATAACTCATAGAATAATTGATTAAAATTGTATATAAATGCCGCTTGGCATATACAACACAATAATGGGGAAGTCTACAATATCACCCAAAAATCCGAAAACTCACAGGAACGCAAGCTAGAAGAAGTACTGCAAAATGCTCTAATATCCAGAAATGCCAGACTCCTCGGTTTGCGGACGCGGCAGATGTACCTCAAATTCATCGTAGCTCTCCCTACCTTAATGATAGTGTACCTAAGTGGAGGTACATGGATCCACACATGAAAAACATGCACAGAAGGGGCATGAGTACACCACAACTGTACTCAGTGAGTGCCAAGCCTAACGTCGGTTGGGTAGTGACGAGGAAGGCTAGGGCCCTACTGAGATAAAATATAATAATAAGCCTGATAACAGTATGAAATAGGCAGAAATAATGGAATACAACTATGAAGTTACTCATGTTGCACAAAGAAAGATTTATCTCAAAGAGGATAAGATAACATAGAGTAAAATCGCTCAATATCAGTACCAAAAACAAGGATCTCCCAGATTATCGTCTTGTAGTTCTTTTCATCAGTGTGTCCAAGCAGCTCCCTAGGATATCGTCCCGTAGTCTATCATATGGGTATGACAGAAGGATCTTCCAGGATACCGTCTCGTAGTCCATCATATGAGAATAGCCGAAGGATCTCCCGAGAAACCATCCCGTAGCCCATCATATAAGTACATCCGAAGGATATCTCGAGATAACGTCCCATAGTCTCAAATGTAAATACCCAGTAGTTCGATATAACTATGCAAGGGGATCTATCAGGAATCGAACCTACAATCCCGAAGTAAATATGCAGGGGGGATCTATCAGGAATCGAACCCGTAGTCCCAAAGTAAATTGCAGGGGAGGGGATCTATCGGGAATCGAACCCACAGTCCCAGAGTAAATATGCAGGGGGGATCTACTGGAATCGACCTTGCAGTCCCAAAGTAAATATGCAGGGGGAATCAATTGAGTATCGAACCCGCAATCCCAAAGTAAATATGCAGGGGGATCTATCGGGAATCGAACCCGCAGCCCCAAAGTAAATATGCATATGGGGATCTATCGGAAATCGAACCCGCAATCCTAAAGTAAATATGCATGGGGGAGCTACAGGGAATCGAATTCGCAGACCCAATGTAAAAAAATAAGGGAGGGGGGAGCTACCGGAATCCCACATCCGCAGTCACAATGTAAATACGCAGCCACAACAGGAAGATATTCAGCAATGTATATCTCTAGGACACCTATAAAAGGGAAACATCTGATCAGTTGAGTACACAAAATAATTGGAATATATCTTGGTTTACTCGCTTTTCTCTTGAAATATTCTTTTACTACATAAATTAATTCCTTTTATACATTGTTTTGATTATTAATAACTCACATTCTTCTAAATTCTAGCTTTGACTAGGATCCCCTTTTTTGGTTAAATAAATTGGTTGCGTTACTGGAAATAAGATAATTTATTTTTTCTCGATTAACTTTTCTTGTTCGTCAACCATGTCAAACAACATTGTTAACATTTGAGGAAACCAAGAAAACCAACAAAATCACGGAGATCCAGAAGATATTAATGCTTCGATTCCTACTCCACGAGGCTCTCCCGGACAATCTCGAGAGGGAACCCCTGATGGATCTCAAATGAATGAACATGCTCAATTTGAGAATGCTGAAACTGTTGATGACACTTTGCAGAAATTAATTGTTGCTCAGGTCAATAAAGCTGTTGAACCGCTTGCCTGTTGCAACCCTGCACCAACACCCAATAATAATGCTTTAGAAAACCCTCATTCTGGACTTGTCAATTCAGGAAGTGGAGGGACTCCCAGTGAATTACAAGAGAGGAAACCAGGTAATGCTGATTTATAAAACTTAGTACTAACCTTGCAGAAACAACTCAAGGAGCAAAGTGAGCGCATATAGCAAATACCTGGGGTTCCACCCGTGATCAAAGGAGTAGATATGGATCGATATTCACAAAAACTCTTGAAGCCAAGTGCTGCTCCTCTTCCAATTCCAAAAAAATTTAAAATGCCTGACATTCCAAAATATGATAGAACATCAGACCCACGAGACCACGTGACTGCATTTACGACAGGAGTAAAAGGCAATGACTTAACTAAGCAGGAGATTGAATCTGTATTAGTTAAGAAATTAGGTGAAACACTCACTAAATGAGCGCTCACATGGTATTCCTTTCTACCTGAAAATTTTATAAATTCTTTTGCTGAGTTTGCAGATTCTTTCATCAAAGCATACGCGTGAGCTCAAAAGGTGGAAAAAAGAATGGAAGATATTTTCAAAATTAAGCAAGGAGACTCAGAGGTGCTTAGAGAATTTGTAGATAGATTTCAGCATGATAGAATGACATTGCCACGTATACCTGACAACTGTGCGACTATAGCTTTTGAAAGCAACTTGTAAGAAAAAAGTTCAGAAGCCACGAGGAGACTCAAAGATAACCTTTGAGAATTTCCAGCTACAACTTGGAATGACTTTTATAACAAATATAACATGAAGCTACGGATTGAGGAAGATACTGTTCCACGATTTCAAAAAGAAGAAAAGGTAAGTTCAAGACGTATGGAGATTGAAAAAAGGTCTGGTAAAAATAGATACAAGCCTTACATGGACCTGAAGGGAAGAGACTCACGATCAAATCAAGACAATTAGAGGTACGATCACAGATCAATGAATAGAGAATTAGGTTCAAGATTCAAGAACGATCGAAACAATCATGAGCCACGTGATGATGATTCAAATTTAAAAGCGAGATTTGGTGGTTATGACTTCAACGTTAGAACCTCCGAGCTCATGGCTATTTTGAAAAGCATGGGAGATAAGGTTCGATGGCAAAAGGTAATGAGATCAAATCCAAACAGGCACAACCTTGACCATTGGTGTGAGTTTCACAATGACCACGGGCATAAAACAGCCGACTGCAGATTTTTACAAAGTGAAGTAGATCATCAGTTGAAGCAAGGGTATCTCATGGAGCTGTTCAGCGAGAAAGGCAAGCAAGCCTACATGATAAATAGGCAGGAGCCTCGAAAAGCATCATCCTTGAAAATGACTGTCAATGTTATAAGTAGAGGTGAAGATATTAATGGTATATCGTACATGGCCGCAAACAAGATTTCAAAAATAACAATCACTGAAGGGAAATGGGTGCGACACACCTTGGAAGAGGACAACATTATATTCAACGATGCAAATGCAGATGAAGTATTAATACCCCACAACGACGCACTGGTAATATCTTTAACTGTATATGATACTAATGTAAAATGAATTTTGATTGATCCAGGTAGCTCGGTAAACATTATTTTACTAAGAGTATTGCGTGAAATGAAAGCCGATGACAAAATAATACCAAAAGCCCACACTCTATCTTGATTTGATAATTCCAGTGTAATCACGAAAGGGGAGGTAACACTCACCACATTCGCCAAAGGTGTCATCAAAGAAAGAAAGTTCTAGGTAGTATATATGGAGATGGCTTACAACATAATTCTTGGGAGTCCAAGGATCCACGCAATGGATGCAATACCTTTAATTTTGCATCAAGTTATTAAATTTCCATCGCCATGGGGAATCTATCAAATTTGTGGAGATCAACAAGCATCCAGGGGGATTCCGTTGTAGATACAAGCATGAGAAATTAAGGTAAATAGCAACCACAGAAGGTGGTTCAGGTCACCACAACGCAAACCTTAACTGAGCAAGGGCGAACACATATAGATTCAAGACTCGATACTATTCAAGAACTAGAGGAAAATGAAAATATCAAAACCACAATTGAATATTGGAGCATGTCGTGTTATTTGCTCGATGGCCTGATAGGAAAATATATGTTGGAGCTAATCTTAGCAAAGGAACGAGAGGTAAGTTAGTGAATTTTTGAAAACTAACGTGGACTTCTTTGCTTGGTCCCACTCTGACATGACAGGGATTCCACCGAATGTAATGAATCATAAATTTAATGAAGATCCCTCATACCCTCCAGTCAAACAAAAGAAAAGAAAATAAGGAACTTTCAAGAATCAGGTGATTGAAGTTGAAGTCCAAAAATTGCTGAAAACTTGGTTCTATTCATGAGTTAAAGTATCCTAACTGGTTAGCTAATACTGTTGTGGTTCCAAAGAAGAACGGTAAGTGGCGAGTTTGTGTAGATTATACTGATCTTAATAAAGCTTGCCCTAAAGACTCTTTTTCACTGCCACACATAGATCAATTGATTGATGCGACAACAGATCATGAGCTATTAAGCTTTTAGATGCATATTCAGGTTATAGTCAGATTAAATAGATCCAGAAGATGAGGGAAGAACTTCATTCATAACAGATAGGGGGACTTATTGTTATAAGGTAATGCCCTTTAGTCTAAAGAATACAGGTGCAACGTATCAAATGTTAGTTACCAAATATTTCAAGAACATTTAGGGAAAACCATGTAAGTATATATATATATATATATATATATATATATATATATATGATACGCTTGTCAAAACGCAGTATTCAAAGGATCATATATATCATTTATCTGATACATTTTCAATTTTGCGCAAATATAATATGAAGTTAAACCCTGAGAAATGTGCCTTTGGTGTTGCATCAAGTAAGTTTTTGGGTTTTATTGTTTCTAACCACTGTATTGAGGTAAATCATGCATAGATTAAGGCCATTGAGGAAATCCATGATATACTTAAAAATGAGAAAGAAATTCAAATGTTAACAAGGAGGATTGCAGCTTTGGGGAGATTCATTTCTAAGTCATCGGAGAAATGCTTTAAATTTTTCTCGGCCCTTAAAGAGCAGGATCATTTTGAATGGAATGAAGATCATCAACAGGAACTCAGGAACTTGAAAGCATACTTATCAAATCCACCCTTACTGGAAAAACCAAAGGTAGGGGAAAGGCTGCTTATTTACCTTGCCGTTTCGGAAGTAGCGGTAAGTGCTGTATTGGTCTGGGAGGAGCAAGGTAAACAATCCCCCATATATTATGTTAGTAAATCTTTGTTAAATGCGAAGACACGGTATCCTCAGTTAGAAAAACTTGCACTTGCATTAATCATGGCATCTAGGAAATTAAGACCTTATTTTCAGTGGCATCCTATTGCTATAGTAACTGCTTACCCTTTACGAAATATATTTCATAAGCATGAGTTATCAGGAAGATTGGCTAAGTGGGCTATAGAGTTAAGTGAATACGAAATCACTTATCAACCTAGGAATGCTATAAAATAACAAGCATTAGCTGATTTCGTGGCTGATTTTAGTAAAGATATGTAATTAGAAGCAAAAAAAGACTTGTAAGTATTTAATGGAGCTAACCCAGGAACTTGGAGTTTATTCGCTGATGGTTCATCTAACGTAAAAGGTGCAGGTGTAGGGATTGTCTTGGTACCACCTACGGGTGAAATCATTCGACAAACCATTAAATTTAGTTCCAAGACTAACAATGAAGTAGAGTATGAGGCTGTTATTGCAGGTCTAGAACTGGCACGAGATTTTGGCATAAATCAGATTATAATCAAGAGTGATTCACAACTCATGCTTAATCAAATACTGGGGACTTATACATCTAGGGAAACAAGTATGCAGCAATACCTATAAAAGGTAAGGGAATTGACAAAGCAATTTCAAACTTGGAAAGTTACACAAATACCAAGGGATGAAAATGTTGAAGCAGATTCTTTAGCTAACCTCGCATCAGCGGCAGATGCGGCAAGCGATTCAAACGCCTCAGTTATACATTTATTTCTTTCAGTTCTTGACCCAGATAAAAATGAGTTAAATTTTAACAGTTTAACTTGGGATTGGAGAAACGGAATTGTGCTTTTTTGCAGTATAGTACAGTGCCTGCAGATAAGAAGAAAGCTCACATGCTTCAAAAACGGGTTGCCCGTTATTGCTTAAAGCAAGGCAATTTATATTGCAAAATATTTGGAGGACCCCTAGCAAGGTGACTTGGACCTTCTGAAATGGAGTATGTAATCAGAGGGGTTCATGAGGGGCATTGTAGAAATTACGCAAAAGGAAGGTCATTGGTAGAGGAAAGTCATTGGTAAGAACCCTTATTAGATCAGGCTATTAGTAGCCTAAAATGGAAGTAGAAGCAGAAAGTTTCGTGGCTAAATGCGATAAATGCCAAAAGTACGGTAACAATATGCATAGACCTGCAGAGTTAATACATCCAGTAATTGCATCATGGCCATTTATGAAATGATGAATAGATATCATTGGTCCATTGCCACAAGCGAAAGGATAGGTAAAAGTTTTGCTCGTACTTACTGATTACTTTACTAAATAGGTAGAAGCATGTGCATTTAAATAAGTATGAGAAAAAGAAGTCAAGGATTTCATTTGGAGAAATATCATACGTCGATTTGGTGTACCAAAGGAGATTGTCTGTGATAATGGCCCTCAATTTATAAGAGCTCAAATCACTGAATTTTTTCAAAGTTGGAAAATTAAGAGGGTTACGTCAACACCTTATCACCGAGTGGGAAATGGGCAAGCAGAATCGAGATTATTATCATCAATCTAAAGAATCGATTAGAGGAATCAAAAGATAGCTGGCCTAAGGTGTTACCTGGAATTTTATCGCCGTATCGTACAACTGCAAAAACAAGCACGGGAGAAACACCGTTTTCATTAGTTTATGGAGTTGAGGCTCTGATTCCAGTTGAGATAGGAGAGCCAAGAACATCGTTCACATAGGTAAAACAAGAATTTAATGACGAAGAAATGCGAGTCAACCTTGACTTACTCGAAGGGAGGAGAGAAGCTGCATTAATAAGAATGGTAGCACAGAAACAAGTCATTGAACGACATTATAATAGAAAAGCACACCTCAAATTATTTAAAGTTGGGGACTTCATGCTTAAAAAGGGTTTTCAATCTTCAAAGGCAGCTAACGCGGGTAAATTAAGTCCAACATTGGAAGGACCCTATAGAATTCGGAATATAGCAGGAAATGGAGCATATGAACTGGAGACAATGGATGGCAAGATACTTTCTTTATATTGAAATGCTGTTCATTTGAAGAGATATTATTTCTAAGGAAGACTCACAGTCAGGTATCGTTATTTTAAGTTACATTTTTGAGTTTTTAAGATTTTACTAACGATTTTAGATGATTGGCGAAAAGCTTACCTGTACTAAATGATGAGTCACGGCCTGTAAGGTACATGGAATAAACCCAAAAATCCTGGCATAGGGTTACAATTATTCTGATAGAAATTCAAACGGGTTAAGCAGTCTTCATCTATAATAACACCTCCAAGTCCCGCATGTTTTTTTCTTTTCAGGAAAAGGACCTAATGAGGGAAACATTCAAGTGCTCGAGGCTTCAGTCTTTAATACTAAAACACTTGGGGACTACATAATATACACAAATATGTATAAAGGAGGCAAAGAAGATTGAAGAAATCAAGCCTGGAAAAGTCAAGTGCAAGGTAAAAATCACATGAAGTCACAATCCAAGATTAAAGAAAACCTTGCTATAGTTAGGGTAAAAGCCATGTACTGAAGCAGGTTATAAAGTAAAACCTTGCGTTTATTGTTTGAAAATGGGTTATAAAGAAAAACCCCGCATTTATTATTTTTTCATAAATCTGTTACAAGAAAAACAATTACGAGAAAGTTGTAGATGTACTCCAAATACATGAAAAGTATTATTCGAAACTTATCAAAGTTATTTCAAATAAATATGTGTGTTCCTATCTCTTGTTGAAACGCGTTCTCACAAGGCACTAAACTAAACGTGTGTTCATATTTGTAGGTTTTGATAAATGACAAACGATGCGCAATTGACATATGATGAGGTCCAAGCACAAACGCGCAATTGATACATAACGAGATTCAAGCACAAGACAAACAAAGATCAAGATTAAGCAAAGAAATAAAGTTATACATGAGTCGTTCTTTAATTGTGATCTTGATCCGACAGTTGACTCAAGACTTGGCTTCTCTCGCAAAATCATTTTTATCAAATCATGCATATTTAATTTAAAGCAAAATGATTTTAAATCATGCATATTTATTTTAACCAAAATGATTTTTAAACATGCCTCTAAAATCTGGACAAAGCTAATCGATTATGTACTTATGATAATCGATTATGTTAAGGCAGCTGCAAGACAATCGATTGTGTACCTTATGATAATCGATTGTGTTGAGGCAGTGTCCATCAGATTTTTCAAAGCTGCAAGACAATCGATTGTGTACCTTATGATAATCGATTGTGTTGAGGCAGTGTCCATCAGGTTTTTCAAAGCTACAAAATAATCGATTGTGCACCTTATGACAATCGATTGTGTTGAGGCAGTGTCTATTCGATTTTTCAAGATTGTAATATAATCGATTATACATATAGCATAATCGATTATGTAAATGACCGTTGCCAAAATATTTTCAAACTCTGTCTGGTAATCGATTGTATGATTCTGATAATCGATTATCCTAAGTAAAATCTAAATATGATTTTTTGAACGTTGCCAAGTAATCGATTATATGATTTTGATAAACGATTGTTTTAAGTAAAATCTGAAAAAGATTTTTTGAACGTTGCCAGATAATCGATTTTACGATTTAGATAATCGATTATTATGCGTAAAATCTGGGAATGATTTTTGGACGATTGGAAAATAATCGATTATGCAACTTAGACAATCGATTGTTTTAGCACAAAATCAGGAATTCTTAATTGGCAATTAGGCAACGGTTGTGCATGTTTTCAACACTATAAATACATCTTAAAATCAGTCTTTTAAGTACAATAACTGATCATATTATTGCTAAAGCTTGCATACTCTCTTATTCATTATTTTCTATTCATTACATAAGTTTTTGAGAGCCAAATTCTTGACGAAAGTTGTTGCGTTCTCGAGCGTATTTATTTTACTCATATCTACTCTTGAGTCTTGTTTTGAGTGCAAAGTATTTTTATACACTTGAAGGGAAGTGTTAATCCCTTGTATTGTAAGAAGGAACGTTGTGATTCCTTTGGTTGAAGTCTTGAAGTGTGGTATCTTCGAGCAAAGGTTGTTGAGGCTTGTGTGACTCAAGTTCTCAGTTTGTAACGGTTTGTTAAGCACCCGTAAGCTTAACGAAGTTAGTGAAAATCTCGAGAGAGTCTCTCGGGGATTGGACTAGCCACGGGTTGTGGTGAACCAGGATAACATCGGTGCGTTCGTTCCTTATTATTTACTTATCGCACTATTTCATTCCTGCAATTTTTAAATTCCGCAAATTTACGCTGTTTTTTATTATAATGCTATTCACCCCCTCTAGCGTTAAGCGTATATTCTAAGAATTGGTATCAGAGCCCAACTCTCTGAAAAACTTAGCCGTTTGAGAGAAACAATCCATGGCTTCTACTCGTGATTCTTTTGCAGGAATAGGTGAAGGACAATGCTCCACCCGACCACCACTTTTCGATGGCACAAACTATACGTACTGGAAGGAGAGGATGAGAATATTCATTCAACCGAATAATTTTCATATGTGGAAGGTTATTATGAAGGGAGAACAAATTCCAACCAAAAAGGTTGAAAATGAATGGGTTCCAAAATCCGAAGATGAATACGATGCGGATGATATCCGAAAAGTGCAGAACAACGCTAAATCCATCAACTTATTGTATTGTGCTATAAACGCTGATGATTACAGAAAAATATCATGTTGCACAACGGCGAAGCAAATGTGGGATAAGCTGGAAATCACGTACGAAGGTACGGACCAGGTAAGAGAGGCTAAAGGTGATTTTCTAACCCATGCATATGAACGATTTCACATGAAGGAAGGCGAAAGGGTAGATGACATGTTCGAACGATTTTCAAAAATCGTTAATGACTTACATGCTCTTAAGAAGACCTTCACGGATAAGGAACTTGTCCGAAAAATTCTCCGAAGTCTCACTCCGGAATGGCGCTCCAAGGCCGACGCGATTCAAGAGTCTATTGGCATTTCAAATGTCACCATCGACGGATTAAGAGGTAATCTTAAAACTTATGAATCTACTATACTTAACCCTCTTGTTAATGATCAAAGGAAACAAAGAATCGCCCTCAAGGCAAGCACAAGTCAACCTCAAAATGATGAGGACGGAGATAACGAGTTCGGACTCGTTATTAAGAGATTTCAGAAGTTCATGCGAAAAGAGTATGAACGAAAAGGCAAACAACAAGGAGATCAAGTAAAGTGCTATGGATGCGGAGAAATCGGGCACATTAAATCAAATTGCCCAAATGTCAAAAAGGAGAAGAAACCCTTCAAGAAACAACGAGCATACATATCTTGGGGAGGCGACTCCGGAGACGAGTCAAGTGAGGAAGAAGAAGACAAAACCGCAAATCTTTGTCTTATGGCACACGAAGACAATCAAGAAGAGGTATGTCAAATTTCTTCCAAAAACTTCTATTCTCTTGAGGAAATGCAAAATGCCTTTGATGAGTTGCATAGTGAATTCATTAAAGCTTCCAAAACTGTTAAAAACACTAAGGAAAATGCTTCTTTGAAAGAAAAAGATTTTGAAAGACAACTCTCTTTGAAAGAAAAAGATTTGGAAAAGTTGATTTTGGAAAATGAGAAGTTGAAAGAAGAAAACAAATTTTTCGGCAAGAGAAGCGCCAACAAACCCGAGAGCTTTAGTAAAAATTGTATTTCTTGCATGCATCTAAAAATTGAGGTAGAAAGACTTAAGGGCACCCTAGATAAGTTCAATTCTTCTCATAAAAATTTGAATGAAGTTCTTGTTAATTTGAAATCGACCAAACATGGGATAGGTTTTAAAAACGAGCCTAAAGAAAAAGTTGAAGCCAAACCCCAACCACCTAAGGCTAAACCTAGGATAAATCAAACAAATGTTCATCCTACAGATAACAATCCTAGAATCAACATGCATGCTAGACCAAACACTAGAAGAAACTTTGAACATTTTAGGACACCTAGAAATGGCCTTCAACCTAGAAATAACTATTCTAGAAATGATGCATATCCTAGACCAAACATTAGAAGAAACTTTGAACTTTTCCGAACACCTAGAAATGGCTTTCAACCTAGAAATAACTATTCTAGAAATGCTGCATATCCTAGAACAAATAGTAGGAGAAATGATTTTCATGAAATGCGCAATAGTCATATTGTCGAAAATAGAGTAAACAAAAATTTCGTCCGTCCAACTACTATCAACCTAGACGAATGCATAATCCTAATGTCATTTGTCATTATTGCAATCGAATTGGACATATTGCTCCTGCTTGTTTCACTAGACATAGACACTTAACTGCATGTCAAGCACAACATCATGTTACACCTAACTCTCAAGGACCCAAAACAGCTTGGGTACCAAAGACTCATTAATTTGTCTTGTAGGTATGTTTGAAGGGATCAAGTGTACTTTGGTACTTTGATAGTGGATGCTCCAAACACATGACCGGAGACGAATCCAAGTTTCTTCAACTAGAACACAAGGAAGGAGGAAGCGTTATTTTTGGAGATAACAACAAAGGAAAAATTATCGGCATTGGATCGGTCGGTAAGGATGAACCTTCTTCCATTAAGCATATTTTGCTAGTTAAAGGTCTAAAACATAATCTCTTGAGCATAAGTCAATTATGTGACAAGGGAAATCTTGTTTTATTTGATTCGGATGAATGCTTAGTTTTTCGCCGTAGCGATTTTAAAATTATTCTTCGTGGTTTTAGAATGGATAACATCTATATGGTTGATCTCGAAAATTCTTCATCTGAATATGTGAATTGTCTTATGAGCAAAGAAGATGAAATGTGGTTATGGCATCGTAGAGTAGCTCACATCAACATGCATCTTTTAAACAAATTAGTTTCACAAAATTTAGTTATTGGTCTTCCAAATTTGAAATTTGAAAAAGACTCTATCTGTGATTCTTTTCAAAAAGGGAAGCAAACAAAAGCATATTTTAAATCGAAAATATTGTTTCAACTACTAGACCTTTGCAACTTCTCCACATGGATCTCTTTGGACCATCTCGCATTGAAAGTCTAGGTAGAAATCGTTATGCTTTTGTTATTGTTGATGATTATTCTAGATTTACATGGACACTATTTCTTGCTCACAAAAGTGAGGCTTTTCATAATTTTAAATGCTTTCTTAAACGTGTTCAAAATGAAAAGGACACAACCGTCACTTCAATAAGAAGTAATCATGGGGGAGAGTTCGATCACAATCTCTTCGCGGAATTTTGTGACGAACTCGGTATCGAGCACACCTTCTCTGCTCCTCGTACACCACAACAAAATGGAGTGGTGGAAAGGAAAAATAGGTGCCTCGAAGAGATGGCTAGAACCATGCTCGATGAGGCTAAGATTCCCAAACATTTTTGGGCAGATGCCGTGAGTACCGCATGCTACGTTTTAAACAGAGTAGTCATAAGGCCAATACTCATGAAAACTCCCTATGAACTCTACAAGGGAAGGAAACCAAATATCTCCCATCTTAGAGTATTCGTTGTAAATGTTTTATTCATAACAATGGAAAAGACAATTTGGGAAAATTTGATGCAAAATCCGATGAAGGAATTTTTATTGGTTACTCTTTACGTAGCAAAGCATATAGAGTATTCAACAATAGAACCGAAACTATGGAGGAATCCCCTCATATTGTGTTTTCTGAAAATAATGCTCGCTTGGTGAGAAAGGATTCTGGTTTTGATCTTGTAGGTATTTTAAACTCAATAAGTCCTCAAGACAAAGTACAAGAGGAAAATCCAAAGGAAATTCAAAATGAAACCTTGGAACAATTATCGGAAGAGGCGCCCCAACTGGAGAAAGAAACGAAACTGCCTAACGCATGGAGGACAATCAAAGACCATCCTCTCGACCAGGTAATTAGCGACATTGAACAACAGGTAAGTACTCGAAACGCTCTTTAGAACACCTTAGGTCATACTGCTTTCGTCTCTCAAATTGAACCCTCAACCATCTCCGAAGCAATTGGGGATGAATTTTGGACCTTGGCAATGCAAGAGGAGCTTAACCAATTCAAACGAAATGACGTTTGGGATTTGGTGCCAAGACCCGAAAATCATACCATAATTGGTACGAAATGGGTTTTTCGAAATAAATTAGATGAAAATGGTGTAATCACTAGAAACAAAGCTTGGCTTGTAGCAAAAGGCTATAATCAAGAAGAGGGAATTGACTATGAAGAAACATATGCACCCGTAGCAAGGTTAGAAGCTATTCGTTTATTACTTGCTTTTGCCTCTTCTATGAATTTCAATTTATATCAAATGGATGTAAAAAGCGCTTTTCTAAATGGTGTCATTCAAGAAGAAGTTTATGTTGAACAACCCCCGGACTTTGAAGATTTTAAATCTCCCGATCATGTTTTCAAGCTTAAAAAGGCACTTTATGGTCTTAAACAAGCTCCCCGAGCTTAGTATGAACGATTGAGCAAATTTCTTTTGCAAAATGAATTCATTAGGGGAAAAGTTGACACCACTCTATTTGTTAAGCATAAAAACAATGATGTTTTATTAGTTCAAATCTATGTGGATGATATTATTTTTGGTGCTACTAACAATGCTTTGTGCAAGGAATTTTGTGATTTAATGACAAGCGAATTTGCGATGTCTATGATGGGTGAGCTAACCTTCTTTTTGGGGCTGCAAGTAAAGCAAATGGAAGAAGGAACCTTCATTTGTCAAGATAAATATTGCAAAGAATTGCTAAAATGATTTGAAATGACAACGCAAAAGCAATGGCCACTCCCATGAGCACATCCGACCATCTAGACAAAGATGAGAAAGGTAAGGAAGTCGACACCAAGAAGTATCGAGGTATGATTGGATCTCTCCTTTATCTTACTGTTAGTAGACCGGACATCATGTTTAGCGTGTGCTTATGCGCTCGTTATCAATCATGTCCTAAGGAGTCTCACCTAACTGCGGTGAAACGGATATTGAAGTATCTTGTTGGTACTGTAAATGTGGGTCTATGGTACCCCAAAGGTTCTTCACGCCAACTTGTTGGCTATTCCGATTCCGATTTTGCTGGATGCAAATTGGACCGCAAGAGCACTAGTGGCACTTGCCATTTGCTCGGTAGCTATCTAGTTTCTTGGTTTAGCAAGAAACAAGTAAGTGTTGCGTTGTCCACAACCGAGGCTGAATATATAGTCGCGGGGAGTTGTTGCGCTCAAATCCTTTGGATGAAACAGCAACTCTTGGACTATGGCCTAAGTATCGATCATATCCCTCTTAGTTGTGATAATACTAGTGCCATATGCTTGACGAAGAACCCCGTTCTTCATTCAAGAACAAAACACATTGAAATTAGGCATCATTTTATAAGAGATCACGTTCTCAAAGGTGATGTCGAAATTGAATTTGTTGAAACCAAACATCAATTGGCCGACATCTTTACAAAGCCTTTAGAGAAAGAGTCCTTCTTCCGAATTCGTAGTGAACTCGGGATTCTTGACTCCACGTTGATCTAAGTCATGCATTGCATTTTCCCTTTCACATAATTACTAACTTGAGCGTCGGAGGAGCCTAACTTATTTTTGCAGGTATCGCCCTAAAGGCAGGGGGAATTATAAAAGATTGGTGAAGAATAATCGATTCCTCTTCAGAATAATCGATTTCTCTTTAATATATAATCGATTATCAAGTATCACTAATCGATTATGTTGACATTATTTGTTTTATTATTCCTTTTATGAAATTGCAATTCTAGTTAATCAATAAACAAGTTATTTGCTTATTCTTTTTTGCTAATGTCAAAAGGGGGAAGAATAAGGGCTATGCACTTAATATTTATTGGCATAAATTGAGGGGGAATTCATATGTTGAGGGGGAATTAATTGCATATCTATTTACTTGTCTTGGATTGTCATTATGAATTATCTAATATGCATATCCCGATTAAGGTTTGCCATTATCAAAAAGGGGGAAATTGTTGAAACACGTTCTCACAAGGCACTAAAATAAACGTGTGTTCATATTTGTAGGTTTTGATAAATGACAAACGGTGCGCAATTGACATATGACGAGGTCCAATCACAAGCACGCAATTGATACATAACGAGATTCAAGCACAAGACAAACAAAGATCAAGATTAAGCAAAGAAATAAAGTTATACATGAGTCGTTCTTTAATTGTGATCTTGATCCGACAATTGACTCAAGACTTGGCTTCTCTCGTAAAATCATTTTTATCAAATCATGCATATTTAATTTAAAGCAAAATGATTTTAAATCATGCATATTTATTTTAACCAAAATGATTTTTAAACATGCCTCTAAAATCTGGACAAAGATAATCGATTATGTACTTATGATAATCGATTATGTTAAGGCAGCTGCAAGACAATTGATTGTGTACCTTATGATAATCGATTGTGTTGAGGCAGTGTCCATCAGATTTTTCAAAGCTGCAAGACAATCGATTGTGTACCTTATGATAATCGATTGTGTTGAGGCAGTGTCCATCAGGTTTTTCAAAGCTACAAAATAATCGATTGTGCACCTTATGACAATCGATTGTGTTGAGGCAGTGTCTATTCGATTTTTCAAGACTGTAATATAATCGATTATACATATAGCATAATCGATTATGCAAATGACCGTTGCCAAAATATTTTCAAACTCTGTCTGGTAATCGATTGTATGATTCTGATAATCGATTATCCTAAGTAAAATCTGAATATGATTTTTTGAACCTTGCCAAGTAATCGATTATATGATTTTGATAATCGATTGTTTTAAGTAAAATCTGAAAAAGATTTTTTGAACGTTTCCAGATAATTGATTATACGATTTAGATAATCGATTATTATGCGTAAAATCTGGGAATGATTTTTGGACGATTGGAAAACAATCGATTATGCAACTTAGGCAATCGATTGTTTTAGCACAAAATCAGCAATTCTTGATTGGCAATTAGGCAACGGTTGTGCATGTTTTCAACACTATAAATACATCTTAAAATCAGTCTTTTAAGTACAACAACTGATCATATCATTGCTAAAGCTTGTATACTCTCTTATTCATCATTTTCTATTCATTACATAAGTTTTTGAGAGCCAAATTCTTGACGAAAGTTGTTGTTGAGCGTATTTATTTTACTCATATCTACTCTTGAGGAGAGTCTTGTTTTGAGTGCAAAGTGTTTTTATACACTTGAAGGGAAGTGTTAATCCCTTGTATTGTAAGAAGGAACGTTGTGATTCCTTTGGTTGAAGTCTTGAAGTGTGGTATCTTCGAGCAAAGGTTGTTGAGGCTTGTGTGACTCAAGTTCTCAGTTTGTAACGATTTGTTAAGCACCCGTAAGCTTAACGAAGTTAGTGGAAATCTCGAGAGAGTCTCTCGGGGACTGGACTAGCCACGGGTTGTGGTGAACCAGGATAACATCGGTGCGTTCGTTCCTTATTATTTACTTATCACTCTTATTTCATTCCTGCAATTTTTAAATTCCGCAAGTTTACGCTGTTTTTTATTATAACGCTATTCACCCCCCCTCTAGCGTTAAGCGTATATTCTAACATCTCTTTCATTATATGATAACACCATTATGAAGTTGAGACGTGTTCTTCATTAAGTGTTGAAATATAAAAGGATCCTCTTTTATAAAACTCATGTTTAAGTTATTAAGTCATAATATTAACAAAAGCATTTTTATAGGACAAAAATGCAAAATTATTCTGTAAGTTCATAAGAAGAAAAAGGCAAGAGTAAACATAATAAGAAAAACTTAAGACTAAATTTAGTCATAAAGCTACAAAATTATTTATACACCGTGCCCCATAAAGGACCTGGCGACTTGCGTTCCAAAATCAACCCTCAAATGAAGCCAAGGGGTTTTACATTACTTTCCAAAGTAAAAAATATAGGAATTCAAGACAAGGAAAATTTTTCAATAAGAAGTTGAAGGAACTGAAGAAGATACATCAACGATTGCAAGTTGATCTTGATTCGCAGCAACATGCTCAACTTGGGTAAGAGCAATATCAGGAGCGGTTTCGACTTGGCTCGTAGTACTATGTTCGAAGAAAAAGTGATGCCTACATGAGTTTCAACCACGAGAGCTTCAATCACGGGAGAAGAGAAGTCCTAAGGTTGCTGAGTGTGTTCAATGGTTTCATTAATTTTAGCTGATTGAGACTCCAGGTCGAAGCCTTCATGACCCACCTCAATCATGGTATCAGACGTGAATTCAAAAAAGCCCAACTTACTTCGACATCAATTTTTCCTTCAAGGATCTCATAATCCTTCTTCTAGGAAGTAACCTCATTCTTAAGCTCTTCATTCTCGGCAAGGTAGAATTATAAGAAGCTTGAAGAGATGCTTGAGAACTCTCTAAAGCACGTACCTTGTCAGTAGAAATTCGCATATCTTCTTGTGCTTGAGTTAAATTTTGTACGAGCTCTTCAGCATAAACTTCTTTTTGATTCAACAGAGCCTTCAACGCCCTGTTCTCCTCACTAGCTTTAGAAAGCTATTTCATAAAAAAGGATTCAAGGCGTTCTTTCTCCTTTTGTACTTGGTTCATGGAAGCCTTGATAACCGCTAGCTCCGAAGTTAAGGCTC
Organism: Nicotiana benthamiana; assembly: GCA_034376525.1. Classification (NCBI taxonomy): domain Eukaryota; kingdom Viridiplantae; phylum Streptophyta; class Magnoliopsida; order Solanales; family Solanaceae; genus Nicotiana; species Nicotiana benthamiana. Next base: position 31,550,483 of record CM067336.1, on the reverse strand, counting down.
ATACCTGCTTCTCTAAGGTATCCCTGCTCTCTTGTAAATCCTCCATGTCAATTTGAGCACTGTTAAATTGCTCTTTCCAATTGATTTCTTTCAACTGTGAATCACATGCAACTTTGTCTAAATCACGTGCTGCCTTCTCCAAGAGAGAGATTCTATTCATTAGCTCTGTATCGATAAGATCTGTCCAAAAAAAGATATGGGAAATAAAAATCTCAATGACAGAAATTTTTACAAAGTAAAAAAGAGAAGTAAAGAAGAGAAAGAAGAAGAATACCTTTAGAGTGGCATGCACTATGTCATTCATCGGGGTCAGGTAGTTATGGCTCTCTAGTTTTGCCTTCTCGATTGGGCCAATTAGAGGCTTAAGCCAAACGTCTGCTTGACCAGATTTCCTCAGAAGGCTCCTGTCAGCAGGAACTTCAATAGTAACGCTCCTCATTGCAGCACTTCTACTCGAAGAACCCACCTCCGTATGGTGAACGATAGGTGGGGGAATTGTCAAAAGAGGAGAGGAGGAAGGAGTAGGAATAGTAGAGGGAGGAACGGAAGCAGTTGGAGCACGTAAGGAAAGAATAGCACGTGTGGGAGTTGAAAAGAAAGATAACGGGAGTTCATTTAAAACCGATCCTAAATCTCCAGTATCAAAACCATCGAAAAAAGTTGGTTAATGGACTCACAAGTATCACGAGGAGTGGCGTCTTTGTCAGGAATAATGATTGGTGCATCAACAGGAAGACAAGGTGAGACCTCAGCTTTGTTATCAGAGACGATATGCATTTTTGCTCATGGTCTCATAACCATGGATCCTCCTTTATCTTCTTCTTCAATTGCTTTCCTTTTTGCAGAAGAAGAGCCCAAGATTGTTTCACAAGCTAAGAAGGTTCTAGTACCCGAAGAGTCACGAGAAGCAGCAACTGCTTCAGCAGTGACTCCACGAATAACAAATCCTGATAAAAAGAAGGATGAAAGTTAGAACAATAAAAGAAAATATTTATATGTGTGAAAGGTAAAATAAAACCTCTTACCATGAGTCTTTTCTTTCCAACCATAACGGTTGGAAAGGTTTTTTCAGTACCTACCCTCAATTGGTGGAGCAGTCTTCAACAACTTATCTACCCAACCATGAAAGTTGGGTACATCCTCTATAACTCTCATGGTTGCTAAAAAAGAAGCAATATTATGGAAATTAATAAACTTGAAGGAAAAAGACACGAGAAGGATATAACATTTACGTGCAAAATACCACTTTTCAGGGAAGGGAACGTTGTCTTCACCCACTAAGCCAGTAGTGGGGGCAACAACAAATCGAGCATACCAACCACGGTCTTTATCATCTTCAGGGCTTACTAAAACCTTCTTGCTCTTGGCCGCCAAGGTAAAAATACCATTACGGAAAAGCTGAAGGGAGTTGAGGTGAATTAAGTGAAAAAAAGTAAACCTAACATTTGCCATATTGGCAAGATGCCTCAAACATGCAACCACCCTCCATACAATTGGACCAATCTGACCCAAGCAGACATTGAAAAAATGGAAAAAATCTAGAATGACTGGGTCGATGAGTGGTTTGAACCCTAAAGTGAAATGGTATATATAGACAAACGAGAATCCAATCATGTAAGAAGTGATCCTCTTTTCGAAGCATAACAATCTTTACGAATTATGAGAGCTAAAATTTCTATAACTTTGAGTCGGGAAGGCATCAGCATGATATAAGGTAGCGACTTGGTTTTCCTAGGGTTAGTATTTGGTGAAGTCATGTCGAAGAAGATCGAAGTGAGGAAGTAATGAATAAAGATTTGAAGAATTGAAGTGTTCAATAAGTTTTGTGTGGTAGCAGACAATGAAAGAAGTTGTATTTATATTGGTGGGAAACTGGAAAAAGGAAAAAGTACGATGATGGAAGAACCATAATAATGATAACTGACACTTTGAAAATAGCGGAGCCGTAGAAAAAGCCTTGAAAAGGGATGCAAAAATGTAGAACAAATGAGAAAACAACACGTATACGAAGCATTAAATGAAAGTGACAATTGAAGCGTCAGTTTTGTCATAGCATTTATGGTGATAAAGATTCTCTTTTAAAGAAATCCACTTTCCAAATATTCAACTGATGAATAAATGGAAAGTTAGGGGGACTATCCATTTTGGAAAAAATTGTATTTAAGGAAACGTGTCAAGACACGTCGAATGATTAAGTGGTCAAAGAATGACAACTAGTTATGAGGTACGAGCTACAACATGGACGGATTATAATAGGCATGAGCTAATGATAGAAGAGGAGGCACAAGTATATATTCAAACAACTCAGGGCTCGTACCTGTTGAAGTCGTTTATATCCAAGAGCCCAAAAAAATGAATCTGACAATAAAAAGAGCGCATATACGGCATGTACCAGGCATTGAATACGAAAATATATTAGCGAGTTTATATTAAATATAAAGATTATGTAACGTAGCATTCAATGTCTTTAATTACTCATAATAGCCTCATTATAATTTGGGCGAAACGTATATCTCTAGGACACCTATAAAAAGGAAACATCTGATCAGTTGAGGACACCAAATCATTTTAATATCTTGGTTAACTCGCGTTTCTCTTGAAATATTCTTTTTCTACATAAATTAATTCCTTTTATACATTTTTTGAATTATCAGTAACCCATATTCTTCTAAATTCTAGCTTTGACTAAAATTCCATTTTTTGGTTAAGGAAGAGGTATGTGTCGAGATTGAATATGGGTTCACGTAAATCCAATAATTTTTGTACAATTCATGCATATGTAATATTCAGTCGTGAAACCATAGTATTAACAATTAACTTGAATCTATCGAAAGAACCCACACGTTTTACACCTTAGATCCGCTTTAATCTCAGCAAATTAAGTGTATTTTTTTCTTTTCATATATAATCAATTATTAGGTCTTAATATGTTTCAACTAATTTTATCCTTACATAATCTTAAAATTATCATAGATAAATTATTAAGATTTTCACTTCAAGATTCATGTGATTTTATCTTTTTACCATTACTCATTTATTACCATGGCAAATAATCGTCTTGTCAATCATCATTATCACCTGCCAACCAACCACCTTTATAATCAGTTTCTATCGCATAATCAATTTTTTTTATTTTGTATCTGATACAACTGACACTAATTGTATAACACTTCTTTTTTTTTGTCTCAGAATTTTATAAACCCAAAAATCTAAAATTGTGAGTCCATAAATTTATGACACAAAAAAAGACCTCACACAACTAATATCAATTGTGTGAGGCACACAATAAAACTTCTCCACCACATCGGTCATTACTACCAACATTCTTTACCACTAGTGTCAATCACACAATAAAAATTCTCCACCACATTGGTCATTACTACCAGCATTCTTTATCACTAGTCTCAACTGCACAACCATCGACATCATAAGCCACCCCACCAATAGCCTGGATCACACAGCAACCACCAACCACTATTATACATTCCTAACTATGGACACCATTGCATAATTTTCACCAGCCACAACTGTAGAAATACTATCCAAGACTCCTCAACTAGCCATGACCACTTTCAATCACCACCTGAAAACTATCATCGCTAACCACCACTATCACTAGTATTTTTTTAAAGGATCATATTATGTTCATATTTGTATAGGTCAAAATCTGCTCTAGAATATTTGGGGCAAAATATCATTAAGGAAAGGGTCAGTCGAGGTTGACCGGGAAGCAATGAGATTTCTAATCGAGTTGTTAATAGTGACTGAGGTCGAGCACCGTAGATAGAATAATAATGGCTAGTTTTTGAAATAGGATATCAAAGCGAATATATATAAGATGTTAGAATATACGCTTAACGCTGGGGGGGGGGTGAATAGCGTTATAATAAAAAACAATGTAAACTTGCGGAATTAAAAATTGCAGGAATAACGTAAGTGCAGTAATTAAAAAGATAAGGAGAGAACACACCGAATTTTATCCTGGTTCACCACAACACGTGGTTAGTCCAGTCCCCGAGAGACTCTCTCGAGTTTTACACTAACTTCGTTAAGCTTACGGGTGCCTAACAAACCGTTACACTTGCTCGTAGATATACACTCTACAAGACTTCAACCTGCTCGAGGATACCACACCTCAAGACTTCAAACCAAGGAACTACTTTTTCTTCTTACAACAAGGGATTAGAATATCCCTTCAAGTGTGTACAAACACTTAGCACTCAAGACAAGACTCTCTCAATAGAGTAGATATGAGTAAAAGTAATACGCTCAAGAACACAACAATTTCGTCAAGAGTTTGGCTCTCAAAAACTTATGAAATGAATATAAAATGATTGCAAAGAGAGTATGTAAGCTTTAGCAAGAATGTATTCAGTTGTTGTGCTTAGAAGAGTGATTTTGAGTTGTATTTATAGTGCTCAAAACACCCAAGACCGTTGTTTAATTGCCAATCACAAATTGCTGAGTTTGTGCTAGGATAATCGATTATCTGATTCTGCATAATCGATTATCTGCCAAAGTTCAAAAATCAATCCCAGATTTTAAGCATAATAATCGATTATCCAAATCGTATAATCGATTACCTGATAACGTTCAAAAATCAATTCCCGATTTTATGCTTAACATAATCGATTATCTAATTGTACATAATCGATTATCTATCAGTGTTTGAAAATACTTTGGCAACGGTCTTTAATATAATCGATTACCAGAAAACCATAATCGATTATTTTGCTACTTTGAAAATTCTGATGCTTACTGTCTCAACATAATCGATTAGTCCAAGGCACATAATCGATTATTTTGCTACTTTGAATAATCTGATGCTCACTGTCTCAACATAATCGATTATCATAAGGTACATAATCGATTATCTTGTAGCCTTTAAAAATCTGGTGAGCACTGCCTTAACATAATCGATTATCATAAGGTACATAATCGATTATCTTGCAGCTTTGTAAAATCTGGTGTACACTGCCTTAACATAATCGATTATCATAAGGTACATAATCGATTATCTTTCAGCTTTGTAAAATCTGGTGTACACTGCCTTAACATAATCGATTATCATAAGGTACATAATCGATTATCTTTCAGTTTTGTAAAATCTGGTGTACACTGCCTTAACATAATCGATTATCATAAAGTACATAATCGATTATCTTTATCCAGATTTGAAAGACATGTTTAAAATTCATTTTGGTTAAAAATGAAATGTTTGAAAATCATTTTGCTTTAAAATAAAGATGCATGGTTTGATAAAAAATGATTTTATGAGAGAAGCCAAGTCTTGAATCAATTGTCGGATCAAGATCACAATTATAGAATGACTCATGTATAACTTTGTTGCTTTACTAAATCTTGATCTTTGTTTCTCTTGTGCTTGGACTTCGGCATATGTCAATGTTCCGTTCACGTTGGTTTGTCATTTATCAAAACCTACAAATATGAACACACGTTTAGTTTAGCGACTTGAGAACGTATTTCAACAATTTCCCCCTTTTTGATAATGGCAAACCAATATCGGGATATGCATATTAATTCATAATGGCTATCCAAGACAAGTATATAGATATGAAACATGTTCCCCCTCAAGTTATGAATTCCCCCTCAATTTATGCCAATAAGTATTAACGTGCATAGCCCATATCTTCCCCCTTTTGACATTAGCGAAAAAATAACTAACTCTTTATTGATTAAACAATATTGCAAATACATGAAAATAAAAGACAGAATATTATGCAAACTAGAAGAACAAGGAGACTAGACATTATTCAATGACTCGTGGAATAATCGATTTTGTGTTTGCGATAATCGATTATTTCATGAAATGTAGTAACGAACATCCGAGACGGTAATAGAAAAATCGATTACACTGTTTTAAGCAATCGATTATTTTCACACAGTGACTTAACACCTGAACATAAATGTCAACATAATCGATTAGGGATATGTGATAATCGATTTTTATATTTAACAGCTAGAATCCTGCAAAGCCAAAACTGTTAGATAATCGATTGTAGTGTCGTATAATCGATTATGTCAATTTTCCAGCATAATAAATATAAAGCGTAATTGGGGAATAATCGATTATTGACTTTAGAGAAATCGATTATTCTGCACCAGTGTCTGATAATTCCCCTGTCTTTAGGGCGATACCTGCAAAAAAGAATTAGGCGCCTCCGACGCTCAAGTTAGTAATCGTTAAAACATAAAAATGCAATGCATCAATTAGATCAACGTGGAGTCAAGAATCTGTTAGAAACACGTTCTCAATGCAATATACTAAACGTGTACTCTTTTGTAGGTTTTGATGAATGACAAACGAAGCAAAAAATTGATATATGACGGAATTCAAGTACAAGCGCACAATGGTTGCGAATAAGATTGAAAGTTCAAGATATAGCTTTTAATTGTTATTGAGTTGTTCTAAATTGTAATCTCGATCCTATAACTTGACTCATAGTATGGCCTCTCTCATAAAACTATTTTCCAAAATCATGCATATTTAATTCTGTGTCAAAAAGATTTTAAATCATGCATATTTACATTAGACAAAATGTTTTCTAAACATGCCTCAAAAATCTGGGCTAAAATAATCGATTATGTACTTATGATAATCGATTGTTTCTGAGCCAAGACTGCATGACAATCGATTATGAATTAATGGTAATCGATTGTGAGTAAGACAGTGAACATCAGGTTTTTCCAAATCTGCATGATAATCGATTGTGAACAAATGACAATCGATTGTTGTTGAGGTAAAGTTTTTCAATACTCAAAATAATCGATTATGAACTAATGGTGATCGATTGTGTTGAGTTGATGTCTTCCAGTGATTTTAAATTTAATTAAGTAATCGATTATGTCGTTAGATAATCGATTATCACTGAGACAGTAAGTTTTGTGATTTTCAGAAAATAACAAGTAATCGATTGTTGCAAAGGACAATCGATTGTTGAAGCTGACCGTTGTCAAATGATTTTCAAATACCATAAGGTAATCGATTATTGATTCTAGATAATCGATGTTCTGCTTAAAATCTGGAAATGATTTTTAGAACGTTGCTCAAGTAATCGATTATTGATTTTATATAATCGATGTTTTGCTTAAAATCCGGAAATGATTTTTAGAACGTTGCTAAAGTAATCGATTATGAACTTAGTGTAATCGATTATCTGATTTTGAATATTGCCAGTAATCGATTATAGATTATGTATAATCGATTGTGAAGCGTTAAATCCGGGATTGATTTTTAAACTGACTGGCAGATAATCGATTGTTTGGTCTTAATAATCGATTATCACTGAGTAATTTCAGCAACTCTTAATTGGCAATTAGACAACGGTTGAACCAACTTTTTCAACTATAAATACAGCTTCATTTCAGTGTTTTAACAACAACAACATACACAAAACTGATCATTACATTGCTATAAGCTTTCATTCAATTGTTCTTCATTTTCTACTCATTTCATAAAGCTTTTGAGAGCCATATTATTGCTTAAAGTTGTTGTGATCTTGAACATATTCTTTTACTCATATCTACTCAATAAGGAGTACTTTAGTTAAGTGAGTGTCCAAGTATTTGATATACTTGTAAGAGAATTGCGATTCTCTTGTTTCAAGGAACTTGCGTTTCCTTGGGTGAAGTCTTTGAGATTGCGATCTCCGAGCAACTGTTTGAGGCTTGTGTCCTCAAGTGTGTAACGGTTTGTTGAGCACCCTTAAGCTTAACAAGATAGTGAAAAATCTCGACAGAGTCTCTCGGGGACTGGACTAACCACGTTGGTGGCCAACCAGTATACATCTTTGTGTAAGTTTATTTTTCTGCATTTATTTTACTTCCTGCAAAGTTTAAATTCCGCAAGAAAACGCTAAATTCTATTAATACGCTATTCACCCCCCCTCTAGCGTAAAGCGTAGTTTCTAACAATTGGTATCAGAGCCCAACTCTCTGAAAGCTTAACCGTTTGAGAGAACCATCCATGGCTTCTACTCTTGACTCCTTTGCAGGAATTGAAGAAGGACAATGCTCTACACGACCTCCTCTATTCAACGGCACAAACTACTCATACTAGAAGGAGAGGATGCAAATCTTTGTGCAATCAAATAGCTTTCATTTGTGGAAAGTATTCACCAATGGAAACCAAATTCCAACCAAGAAGGTGGAAGACGAATGGGTTCCAAAGACCGAAGAGGAATATACCGCGGAGGATATTCGTAAGGTTCAAAATAATGCCAAAGCTATAAATTTATTATATTGTGCTGTTAATGCTAACGACTACAGGAAGATATCATGTTGCAAAACAGCAAAAGAAATGTGGGATAAGCTTGAAGTGACATACGAAGGAACCGACCAGGTACGAGAAGCTAAAATTGATTTCTTAACTCACTCTTATGAACTATTCCACATGAAGGAAGGAGAGAAAGTAGACGAAATGTTTGAGCGATTCTCAATGATCGTGAATGATCTACACTCCCTCAAAAAGACGTTTACGGATAGAGAACTTGTCCGGAAGATCCTCAGAAGACTCACTCCGGCATGGCGATCAAAGGACGATGCAATCCAAGAATCCATTGGCATCACAAATGTCACAATTGACGCATTAAGAGGTAATCTCAAAACCTATGAATCAACTATACTTAACCCGTTTGTTGATGATCAAAGAAGGCAAAGGATTGCTCTAAAGGCTAGCCAACCACAAATTGATGAGGAACGTGACAACGAGTTTGGACTCGTTATCAAAAGGTTTCAAAAATTCATGCGCAAAGAGTATGAACGCAAGAACAAAAAGCAAGGCGATCAACTAAAATGCTATGAATGCGGAGAAACCGGGCACATAAAATCAAATTGCCCTAACATAAAAAAGGAGAAGAAACCCTTCAAAAAGCAACGTGCATACATCTCTTGGGGAGGAGATTCCGGAGATGAAGCAAGCGAAGAAGAAGACGATGAAGCAGCAAATTTATGTCTCATGGCTCAAGAAGACGGCAAAGACGAGGTAAGTCAAATCTCTTCTCAAAATTTCTTTACTCTTGATGAAATGAGAAATGCTTTTGATGAACTATATGCTGAATTTATCAAAGCTTCAAAAACTGTCAAAAGTGTTAAAGAAAGCGCTTCTCTAAAAGAAAAAGATTTTCAAACACAGCTTTCATTAAAAGAAAAAGAATTAGAAAAACTGGTTTTCGAAAATGAGAAGCTAAAAGAGGAAAACAAGTTTTATGGAAAAAGAAGTGCTGATAAACCTGAAGGTTCTACTAGAAACTGTTCTTCTTGTGTGCTTCTTAAGAATGAAGTAGCTAGACTTAAAGGCACATTAGATAAGTTTAATTCTTCGCATAAAAACTTGAATGATGTGCTTGTTAATCTAAAATCAACTAAACATAGAATAGGATTCAAGAATGAAGAAAAGGTTGGTGCTAAACCACAACAACCTAGAGCTCAACCTAGGACTAATAACCAAAATGCTTATCCTAGAAGTAGAAATCCTAGAAATAACTTGTATGTTAGACCAAATAGTGAAAATGCTAGAAGACCTAGAAATGATGCATATTTTAGGCCAAACCTTGAACAATTTAGAAGACCAAGAAATGACCCTCAACCTAGAAATAGATATTCTAGAAATGATGCATATTTTAGACAAACTTGTGAACCTTCTAGAGCTCATAATAGGAGAAACAATGGTGTTCAAAGTAGAGTAAGCAACCTTCATTCATCTAGTTACTATGTACCTAGAAAAATGCATAATCCCAACGTGACTTGTCATTATTGTAGACGTATTGGTCATATTGCTCCCGCTTGCTTTACTCGTCATAGACATATAAATCAATTGCATCATTATAACATGCCTAACCCTCAAGGACCCAAGATGGCATGGGTACCTAAAGAACATTAATTTGTTTTGTAGGTGTGCTTGAAGGGATGAAGTGTACTATGCTACCTTGATAGTGGATGCTCCAAACACATGACGGGAGATGAATCCAAATTCCTTCAACTAGAGCACAAAGAAGGAGGAAGTGTCACATTTGGTGATAACAATAAAGGAAAAATCATCGGCATTGGTTCGGTCGGTAAGGACGAAAACTCCTCTATTAAACATATACTACTTGTGAAAGGTTTGAAGCATAATCTCTTGAGCATAAGCCAATTATGTGACAAGGGAAATCTTTCTCTATTTAATTCGGATGAATGTCTTGTATTTAGACGTAGTGATTTCAAGATCATACTTCGTGGTTTTAGAATTAATAATATCTATATGGTTGATCTTGCAAACTCCTCACCCGAATATGTTGATTGTTTAGTAAGCAAAGAGGATAACTCTTGGCTATGGCATCGTAGAGTAGCACACATGAACATGCATCTTTTGAACAAGCTTCTTTCTCAAAACTTAGTAGTTGGTCTTCCCAGTTTAAAGTTTGAAAATGATTCTATTTGCGATTCTTGTCAAAAAGGGAAGCAAACCAAAGCATCTTTCAAATCCAAGAATATTGTTTCAACGTCTAGACCTTTGCAATTACTTCACATGGATTTATTTGGTCCCTCTCGTATTGAAAGTCTTGGTAAAAATAAATATGTTTTTGTAATTGTTGATGACTTTTCTAGATTTACTTGGACTCTATTTCTTGCAAATAAAAGTGATGCTTTTCAAAATTTCAAGTATTTCCTTAAGCGTGTTCAAAACGAAAAGGAATCGACTGTCACTTCGATTAGAAGTGATCATGGGGGAGAGTTTGATCACAATCTCTTTGCGGATTTTTGTGACGAACTCGGAATCGAACACACCTTTTCCACTCCACGGACACCACAACAAAATGGGGTGGTGGAAAGGAAAAATAGGTGTCTCGAAGAGATGGCTAGAACCATGCTCGACGAAGCTAAGATTCCCAAATATTTTTGGGCGGACGCCGTGAGTACCGCTTGCTATGTTTTAAATAGAGTAGCAATTCGGCCGATACTCATGAAAACCCCATATGAACTTTATAAGGGTAGAAAACCCAACATTTCTCATTTACGTGTTTTTGGTTGTAAATGTTTTGTTCATAATAATGGCAAGGACCAATTGGGTAAGTTTGATGCTAAATCGGATGAAGGTATTTTCATTGGTTATTCCTCACGTAGCAAAGCATATAGGATCTTTAACAAAAGAACCCAATTTGTGGAGGAATCCCCTCATGTTGTGTTTTCCGAAGATAATACTCGCTTGGCGAGAAAGGAATCCGGTTTTGATCTTGCAGGTATCTTGGATAGCTTGAAAGATAAAATCCAAGAAGAACCTTCAAAGGAAAACAAAAATGAAATTGGGGAACAACCAACGGAAGAAGCGCCACAATTAGAAAAAGGAATAAATACGCCTAACGAGTGGAGAACGATCAAGGATCATCCTCTCGAACAGGTAATTGGCGATGTTGGAGAAAAGGTAAGTACCCGAAACTCTCTTAAGAACACTCTAGGACACAATTCTTAAGAGTTCACGGCATTACTTGTTAACACTAGTGTAATTTATTAATTTCGCTATAAATTACTAACTTGAGCGTCGGAGACGTTTAAATCTATTTTGCAGGTACCACCCCAAAGGTAGGGGGAATTATGAAGTTTTAGCACAAAATAATCGACTATTTCAAGCCACTAATCGATTATTTTCTGTGAAGTACGTCGATTATCAGTATCAATAATCGATTGTTTATGACTGATTATTACTATTATGCATCTGTGTTTAATTTTTTACTTCCTAAAGTGCATAATCGATTTCCGCCTCAGTCATTCAGCAATGCTTTCTACAACAATCGATTATTTTTTCATACAATCGATTATTTGACAAATTCTGATATTCTCCAAGTTCACTGTATCAAATTAGTTCCCTAAATAATCGATTACCAAGAATTGACAATCGATTACTTCATATTAATTTTTTGTTACCGTTTGGCTCCTCAATCGATTCCTGTCAGGTCTTAAATGCTCCATAATCGATTACCAAAATTTAACAATCGATTATTTCATTCAAATTTTTTACCGTTTGACTCAAGAATCGATTTGTCAGATTCAAAATCTCAATCAAACAGTAAATACAATCGATTATTTCAGTTCAATAATCGATTATCTAACGGTCAGTAATTTTAATTCTTACCGTTTTCTGACTGCTCCTAAACCAAAATCTCAGCAAATGTCTCCATTCAATACTTGATAATACTTTCCTCTATAAATAGGCATCATAAGAGCTCACATTCACCCACTCAAGCACTATCTCTAGTATTCAAAAGCTAAATCTCTTCTATTTTCTTTGCCAAATTCCAGTAGTCTTTCTCCTAACATGTCTGGACGATCTTCAAAACGTTCCCGATCCAAACATGGCGCATCAGCCTCAACCGCCCCTCCTCCTTTTAATTTTCTATACCAAGACGGTTCCGTCTTGTTCTTTGAAACTGAAAATGAACTCACAAGGTTCCTATCAAAATTTGAGAAACGCACCATTCTTCCTCCTCGGTTCTCAAATAGTAAACTCCTTGAGCCTTTCACCCCTGCCGCAAATATGTTAAAGGAGTGTCAACTATATGACTTCTTACTTCTCACTCATCCTCACATAAACACAACTCTCGTTCAAGCTTTTTACTCAAACCTCCATAAAGATGAAGATGGCGAACTTGTCACCTCCATTAATGGGGTTCAAATTCTTCTCTCTGAAGAGAATCTCCACACCATTGCCCGCCTTCCAAATGAAGGTGAAGACCTTTACCGGTATATTGATAAGGCCGGGGCTCTCTTTGATGAAACCATCCTTCTCCACCAAGCCGGTATAACCTCCTATGATCCATCTATCTCTACCGTCGTCCTACCATAACGGGAATGGATCCAAACTACCGGTTGATTCTTTACTTCATCACCCGAGTCCTCAAGCCTAGACGGCACAATCACACCACCATCTCCCAGGAGGATACCAAACTTCTGCATGCCATTGTCACCGGAGCCAAAATAAATTGGTGTCGGCTCATCAAAATTCATATGCTCGATGCCATCGGTGATGACATGCCTCTTCCTTATGCCCTCCTCATTATGAACTTCCTCCTCTTTTTTTCCAATAAATAAACCTTGTTTATTTCATCTTTTTGCATCTTTCCTTACTATTTTTTTGCTAATGGCAAAAGGGGGAAGAAAACGGGATATCGGGTATGCACCACCTCTTAATTCATTGATTGCTTATAAGCTAAAATTGAGGGGGAACTCTAAAATTGAGGGGGAACAAGAACAAAATTGCATAATTGTTACTTGTCTTGAATTGTCAATATCTTTTGCCTAAATTGCATATCCCGCTTAATGTTTGCCATTATCAAAAAGGGGGAAATTGTTAGAAACACGTTCTCAACGCAATATACTAAACGTGTACTCTTTTGTAGGTTTTGATGAATGACAAACGAAGCAAAAAATTGATATATGACGGAATTCAAGTACAAGCGCACAATGGTTGCGAATAAGATTGAAAGTTCAAGATATAGCTTTTAATTGTTATTGAGTTGTTCTAAATTGTAATCTCGATCCTATAACTTGACTCATAGTATGGCCTCTCTCATAAAACTATTTTCCAAAATCATGCATATTTAATTCTGTGTCAAAAAGATTTTAAATCATGCATATTTACATTAGACAAAATGTTTTCTAAACATGCCTAAAAAATCTGGGCTAAAATAATCGATTATGTACTTATGATAATCGATTGTTTCTGAGCCAAGACTGCATGACAATCGATTATGAATTAATAATAATCGATTGTGAGTAAGACAGTGAACATCAGGTTTTTCCAAATCTGCATGATAATCGATTGTGAACAAATGACAATCGATTGTTGTTGAGGTAAAGTTTTTCAATACTCAAAATAATCGATTATGAACTAATGGTGATCGATTGTGTTGAGTTGATGTCTTCCAGTGATTTTAAATTTAATTAAGTAATCGATTATGTCTTTAGATAATCGATTATCACTGAGACAGTAAGTTTTGTGATTTTCAGAAAATAACAAGTAATCGATTGTTGCAAAGGAAAATCGATTGTTGAAGCTGACCGTTGTCAAACGATTTTCAAATACCATAAGGTAATCGATTATTGATTCTAGATAATCGATGTTCTGCTTAAAATCTGGAAATGATTTTTAGAACGTTGCTGAAGTAATCGATTATTGATTTTATATAATCGATTTTTTGCTTAAAATCCGGAAATGATTTTTAGAACGTTGCTAAAGTAATCGATTATGAACTTAGTGTAATCGATTATCTGATTTTGAATATTGCCAGTAATCGATTATAGATTATGTATAATCGATTGTGAAGCGTTAAATCCGGGATTGATTTTTAAACTGACTGGCAGATAATCGATTGTTTGGTCTTAATAATCGATTATCACTGAGTAATTTCAGCAACTCTTAATTGGCAATTAGACAACGGTTGAACCAACTTTTTCAACTATAAATACAGCTTCATTTCAGTGTTTTAACAACAACAACATAGACAAAACTGATCATTACATTGCTATAAGCTTTCATTCAATTGTTCTTCATTTTCTACTCATTTCATAAAGCTTTTGAGAGCCATATTATTGCTTAAAGTTGTTGTGATCTTGAACATATTCTTTTACTCATATCTACTCAATAATGAGTACTTTAGTTAAGTGAGTGTCCAAGTATTTGATATACTTGTAAGAGAATTGCGATTCTCTTGTTTCAAGGAACTTGCATTTCCTTTGGTGAAGTCTTTGAGATTGCGATCTCCGAGCAACTGTTTGAGGCTTGTGTCCTCAAGTGTGTAACGGTTTGTTGAGCACCCTTAAGCTTAACAAGATAGTGAAAAATCTCGAGAGAGTCTCTCGGGGACTGGACTAACCACGTTGGTGGCCAACCAGTATACATCTTTGTGTAAGTTTATTTTTCTGCATTTATTTTACTTCCTGCAAAGTTTAAATTCCGCAAGAAAACGCTAAATACTATTAATACGCTATTCACCCCCCCTCTAGCGTAAAGCGTAGTTTCTAACAGAATCCCGAGTTCACATCGAATTCGGAAGAAGGACTCTTTCTCTAAAGGCTTTGTAAAGATGTCCGCCAATTGATTTTTGGTTTCAACAAATTCAATTTCGACATCGCCCTTGAGAACGTGATCTCTTATAAAGTGATGTCTGATTTCTATGTGTTTTGTTCTTGAGTGAAGAATAGGATTCTTCGTCAAGCTTATGGCGCTAGTATTGTCACATCGAAGAGGAACATGATCGATGCTAAGGCCATAGTCCGAGAGTTGTTGTTTCATCCAAAGGATTTGAGTGCAACAACTCCCCGTGGCTACATATTCAGCCTCGGTTGTGGACAACGCAACACTAACTTGCTTCTTGCTAAACCAAGAAACTAAGGAGCTACCGAGCAAATGGCAAGTGCCACTAGTGCTCTTGCGGTCCAATATGCAACCTCCAAAATTGGAATCGGAATAGCCAACAAGTTGGCATGAAGAATCTTTGGGATACCATAGTCCCACATTTATTGTTCCAACAAGATACTTCATAATCCGTTTTACCGCAGTTAAATGTGACTACTTCGGACATGATTGATATCGAGCGCATAAACACACACTAAACATGATGTCCGGTCTACTAGCAGTAAGATGGAGAAGAGATCCGATCATACCTCGATACTTCTTGGTGTCTACTTCCTTACCTTTCTCATCTTTGTCAAGATGGTCGGATGTACTCATTGGGGTGGCCATTGCTTTGGCGTTGCTCATTTCAAAGCGATTTAGCAACTCCTTGCAATATTTGGATTGGCAAATGAAAGTTCCCTCTGTCATTTGTTTCACTTGTAGCCCCAAGAAGAAGTTTAGCTCACCCATCATCGACATTTCGAATTCGCTAGTCATTAACTTAGAGAATTCCTCGCACAGAAGATCATTAGTAGCACCAAAAATAATATCATCGACATAAATTTGAACTAATAGAATGTCATTGTTTTTATTTTTGATAAAAAGTGTGGTGTCAACTTTCCCCCTTTCAAACTCATTGTCTAAGAGAAATTTACTTAGACGTTCATACCAAGCTCGAGGAGCTTGTTTAAGACCATATAAAACTTTCTTAATCTTGAAGACATGGTCGGGAGATGTAAAATCTTCAAAACCCGGGGGTTGTTCAACATACACTTCCTCTTGAATAAACCCATTGAGGAAGGCACTTTTGACATCTACTTGAAATAATTTGAAATTCATAGATGATGAAAAAGCAAGTAATAAACGAATGGCTGCTAGGCGTGCAACAGGTGCATAGGTTTCTTCATAATCAATGCCTTCTTCTTGATTATATCCCTTAGCAACTAGCCTAGCTTTGTTTCTAGTGATTATACCATTTTCATCTAATTTATTCCGAAAAACCCATTTCGTGCAAATTATGGTGTGATTATTGGGTCTTGGAACCAATTCCCAAACATCATTACGTTTGAATTGGTTAAGCTCCTCTTGCATTGCCAAGGTCCAATGCTCATCCTCAATTGCTTCAGAAATGGTTTTAGGTTCTATTTGTGAAACAAAAGCCATATGTCCTACAGTATCTTTAAGATGGTTTCGTGTACTTACCCCATTCTCGATGTTGCCAATTACCTTGTCAAGAGGATGGTCTTTAGACGTCCTCCAAGCCTTAGGCATCATCGATTCTTCTTCTTGTGGTGGTACTTCTTCCGAAGGTTGTTCCATGACTTCATCTTGAACTTCCTTTGGATCCTCCTTTCGTACCTCGTCTTGAAGATTGATTTTCTTTAAAGCATCTGTAAGACCAACACAAGAATCCTTTCTCGCCAAGCGAGCATCATTTTCACAAAATACTACATGAGGAGAGTCCTCAACAGTTTTGGTTCGATTATTAAACACTCTATATGCTTTGCTACGTGATGAGTAACCAAGAAAAATTCCTTCATCAGATTTCGCATCAAATTTTCCCAAGTTATCTTTTCCGTTGTTGTGAATAAAACATTTACAACCGAAGACTCTAAGATGAGAAAGATTTGGTTTCCTTCCCTTATAGAGTTCATAGGGAGTTTTAATGAGTATCGGTCTAATGATAGCTCTGTTTAAAATATAGCTTGCGGTACCCACGGCATCCGCCCAAAAATATTTGGGAATATCGGCCTCTTCGAGCATGGTTCTAGCCATCTCTTCGAGACATCGATTTTTGCGTTCTACCACTCCATTTTGTTCTGGTGTACATGGAGCCGAAAAGGTATGTTCAATACCGAGTTCGTCACAAAAGTCCGCGAAGAGATTGTGATCGAACTCCCCCCCATGATCACTTCTTATGGAAGTGACGGTTGTGTCCTTTTCATTTTGGACACGTTTAAGAAAACTTTTAAAATCTTGAAAGGCATTACTTTTATGAGCAAGAAATAACATCCATGTAAATCTAGAATGGTCATCAACAATTACAAAAGCATAAAGATTTCCACCAAGACTTTTAATTCTAGAAGGTCCGAAAAGGTCCATGTGTAGAAGTTGTAAAGGTCTAGTGGTTGAAACAACATTTTTGGATTTAAAAGAAGCCTTTGTTTGTTTTCCTTTTTGACATGAATCACAAATAGAGTCTTTTTCAAATTTCATGTTTGGAAGACCAAGTACTAAATCTTGTGAAACTAGTTTGTTTAAAAGATTCATATTTACATGAGCTACTCTACGGTGCCATAACCACATGTCGTTGTCTTTACTCAAAAGACAATTCACATAACTTGATGAAGAATTTCAAGATCAACCATATAGATATTATCCATTCTAAAACCACGAAGAATAATTTTAAAATCACTACGACGGATAACTAAGCATTCTTCGGAGTCAAACAATACAAGATTTCCCTTGTCACATAATTGACTTATGCTCAAGAGATTATGTTTAAGACCTTTAACAAGCAAAATATGCTTAATGGAGGAGGATTCGTCCTTACCGACCTATCCAATGCCGATAATTTTTCCTTTGTTTTTATTGTCTCCAAAAACAGCATTTCCTCCTTCCTTGGGTTTTAGTTGAAGGAATTTTGATGCATCCCCGGTCATATGTTTGGAGCATCCACTATCAAGTTACCAATGTACACTTGATCCCTTCAAACACACCTACAAAACAAATTAATGAGATTTTGGTACCCAAGCCATTTTGGGTCCTTGTGCGTTAGGTGCAACATATTGGTGTGATTGCCCTGCAGTGAAATGTCTATGTCTAGTGAAGCATGCGGGAGAAATATGTCCAATTTTATTGCAATAATGACAAATGACATTCGGATTGTGCATTCTTCTAGGATGATAGTAATTTGGGGGTCTAAAATTATTCACTCTATTTTTTAGGAACATAGTTTTGATGTAGTTTTCGAAAATCATGTCTAGGTGGTCTATACATGCCAACGTTTCTTCTAGTGTTCACTACATTTTTAGAAATATAGTTTTGATGTGGTTTTCGAAAACCTTGTCTAGGTGGTCTATACATTCCAATATTTCTCCTAGCATTTGTTCTAGAATAAGTGCAATTCTAGGATTAAAAAAATTTCTAGGTTGAGTGATGACATTTATTTTGTTTGGCCTAAGTTGAGTCTTAGGTGGTTTAGGAATGGACTCAACTTTTTCTTTTGGCTCGTGTTTGAAGCCTATACCGTGCTTAGTGGATTTCAAATTTACAAGCACTTCATTGAGATTTTTGTGTGAAGAATTGAATTTGTGCAAAGTGCTTCTAA
The DNA here is from genome assembly GCA_034376525.1 of Nicotiana benthamiana. Taxonomy (NCBI): domain Eukaryota; kingdom Viridiplantae; phylum Streptophyta; class Magnoliopsida; order Solanales; family Solanaceae; genus Nicotiana; species Nicotiana benthamiana. Next base: position 31,531,761 of record CM067336.1, on the reverse strand, counting down.
GACTTTCTACTTCTTCCTTTAGAGATTTTCAAGAAGTACAATCCTTATTTAAGATTTCGGGTTTATCGGCACTTCTTTTGCCATAAAACTTGTTTTCCTCTTTTAATTTCTCATTTTCAAGAGTAAATTTTCAAAATCCTTTTCTTTGAAGAAAATTATTTTCTTAAATCTTTTATAGATTTAGAAGCGCTAATAAACTCTTTATACAACTCATCAAATGCATCTTGAATTTCTTCTAAAGTGAAAAAGTTCTTAGAAGTAGTACATACCTCATTTTGATTTTCTTCGTGTGCCATAAGACACAAGTTTGCGGTCTCGTTTCCTTCTCCATCACTTGATTCATCTCCGGAGTCGCCTCCCCAAGAGATGTATGCTCTTTGTTTCTTGAATGGTTTCTTCTCCTTTTTGATGTTTGGACAATTTGATTGGATATGCCCGATTTCTCCGCATCCATAGCACTTCAATTGGTCGCCTTGTTGCTTACCTTTTCATTCATACTTCTTTTGCATGAACTTGTGAAATTTCTTAATAACGAGTCCAAGCTCGACATCTTCATCACTTGACTCCTCATCGTTTTGAGGTTGAGCAGTTGATGCTTTGAGCACAATCTTTCTTTTCCTTTGATCATCCAAAGAAGAGTTAAGAATAGTTGATTCATAAGTTTTAAGATTACCTCGTAGTCCGTCGATGGTGACGTTTGTGATGCCGATTGATTCTTGGATAGCATCGGCTTTGGAACGCCATTCCGGAGTGAGACTTCGTAGAATTTTCCGGACAAGCTCCTTATCCGTAAATGTCTTTTTGAGGGTGTGTAGTTCATTAACGATTTTTGAGAATCGTTCGAACATGTCATCTATCTTCTCGTTTTTCTTCATGCGAAACAGTTCATATTCGTGGGTTAGGAAATCAATTTTAGCTTCCCTTACCTGGTCCGTACCTTCGTAGGTGATTTCTAATTTGTCCCACATTTGCTTGGCAGTGGTGCAACATGATATTTTTCGATAGTCATCGGGGTTCACTGCACAATACATCATGTTGATTGCCTTTGCGTTGTTCTCTATTTTTCTGATATCGTCGGTGTCGTATTCGTCTTCCGTTTTTGGAACGAGTTCTTCTCCAACCTTTTTGGTAGGTTGTAGTTCTCTATTTTTGATAATTTTCCACAGTTGGAAGTTGTTTGATTGTATAAAAATCCTCATTCTCTCCTTCCAGTAAGTGTAGTTGGTGCCATCAAAAAGTGGTGGCCTTGTGAAGAACTGTCCTTCACCTAGTCCTGCATAAACACTACGAGTAGAAGCCATGGAAAGTTTCTCTCAAACTGTTAAGTCTTTCAGAGAGTTAGGCTCTGATACCAATTGTTAGAATATACGCTTAACGCTTGAGGGGGGGGGTGAATAGCATTATAATAAAAAACAATGTAAACTCTCGGAATTAAAAATTACAGGAATAACGTAAGTGCAGTAATTAAAAAGATAAGGAGAGAACACACCGAATTTTATCCTGTTTCACCAAAACACGTGGTTAGTCCAGTCCCCGAGAGACTCTCTCGAGTTTTACACTAACTTCGTTAAGCTTACGGGTGCCTAACAAACCGTTACACTTGCTCGTAGATATACACTCTACAAGACTTCAACCTGCTCGAGGATACCACACCTCAAGACTTCAAACCAAGGAACTACTTTTCCTTCTTACAACAAGGGATTAGAATATCGCTTCAAGTGTGTACAAACACTTAGCACTCAAGACAAGACTCTCTCAATAGAGTAGATATGAGTAAAAGTAATACGTTCAAGAACACGACAATTTCGTCAAGAGTTTGGCTCTCAAAAACTTATGAAATGAATATAAAATGATTGCAAAGAGAGTATGTAAGCTTTAGCAAGAATGTATTCAGTTGTTGTGCTTAGAAGAGTGATTTTGAGTTGTATTTATAGTGCTCAAAACACCCAAGACCGTTGTTTAATTGCCAATCACAAATTGCTGATTTTGTGCTAGGATAATCGATTATCTGATTCTGCATAATCGATTATCTGCCAACGTTCAAAAATCAATCCCAGATTTTAAGCATAATAATCGATTATCCAAATCGTATAATCGATTACCTGATAACGTTCAAAAATCAATTCCCGATTTTATGCTTAACATAATCGATTATCTAGTTGTACATAATCGATTATCTTTCAGTGTTTGAAAATACTTTGGCAACGGTCTTTAATATAATTGATTACCAGAAAACCATAATCGATTATTTTGCTACTTTGAAAAATCTGATGCTTACTGTCTCAACATAATCGATTAGTCCAAGGCACATAATCGATTATTTTGCTACTTTGAAAAATCTGATGCTCACTGTCTCAACATAATCGATTATCATAAGGTACATAATCGATTATCTTGTAGCCTTTAAAAATCTGGTGAGCACTGCCTTAACATAATCGATTATCATATGGTACACAATCGATTATCTTGCAGCTTTGTAAAATCTGGTGTACACTGCCTTAACATAATCGATTATCATAAGGTACATAATCGATTATCTTTCAGCTTTGTAAAATCTGGTGTACACTGCCTTAACATAATCGATTATCATAAAGTACATAATCGATTATCTTTGTCCAGATTTGAAAGACATGTTTAAAATTCATTTTGGTTAAAAATGAAATGTTTGAAAATCATCTTGCTTTAAAATAAAGATGCATGGTTTGATAAACAATGATTTTACGAGAGAAGCCAAGTCTTGAATCAATTGCCGGATCAAGATCACAATTATAGAACGACTCATGTATAACTTTGTTGCTTTACTAAATCTTGATTTTTGTTTCTCTTGTGCTTGGACTTCGGCATATGTCAATGTTCCGTTCACGTCGGTTTGTCATTTATCAAAACCTACAAATATGAACACACGTTTAGTTTAGCGACTTGAGAACGTGTTTCAACAAAAGAGGAAAAGTGACAATGGTGTAAGGCATGTAATATTCACTTGATAATAATATTTTTCAGAAGAAGATTCTCTCTCTCTAGCAAAGCTACAAACTTTACCTTTTCATCAAGATTCTCACTCACATTATTCCATACTTTTCCATCAGATCCAAGAATAGTCCAAACATTCTAGGATTTATCTACCACTCATCATTGTGATGAAGAAAAATCATCTAGTTCATTCATTATTGGGTGAATAACTCCTCATATTTACTTAAATGTCATTTATTATTATTTATTGCTAATTTCTCCTACATTATTGCTCACATATCTTTAGACATTCATTGAATGTTATTCTTAAAACTCTACCATAACTATCTATACGTTGGCCACGTCCTCAGAGTTAGAATTTAGGGAAATTATAATTAACTATTCATAGGAGGAGATTTAAATGGTCATATTGGGGTGACTGCAAGCGGTTATGGCGAGGCGCATGGAGGCTTTGGTTTTAGGGAGAGGAACGGAGGAGGTACCTCGCTGTTTGACTTCGCTAAGTCTTTTGGGTTGGTGATTGTGAACTCTTGCTTTTCGAAGAGGAAGGAGCATTTGGTTACTTTTCACAATGCGGTAGCGAAGACTCAGATTGACTACCTCCTCCTTAGGAGGTGTGACAGAGGGTTGTACAAGGACTACAAGATGATTCTGAGTGAGATACTCGCAATGCAGCATAGACTCTTGGTGATAAACGTTAGTATTAGGTTAAAGAGGAGAAAACGGTATGCTCGAGAAAAACCGAGAATCAGGTGGGCTGCCTTGACTAAGGATAAAACCTAAGAGTTAGGGTGGCGGTTGTCGGCTATGGGAGCTTGGAGGAGCAGTGGGATGCGAAAACTATGTGGTTAGCTATGGCAGACTGTATAAGAGAGGCGGCAAGAGAGGTGTTAGGGGTCTCGATCGGTGTCTCTAGTGGGTATAAAGAAGACTGGTGGTGCAATGAAGTGGTCTAAGGTAAAGTGGAAACAAAGAAGGTAGCGTACGTGAAGTTAGTGCAGAGCATAGTTGAAGAGGAGAGACGAACATGCATGGAGAGATATAAGGTAGCTATGAAGGATGCTAAACTATCGGTTACGGAGGCTAAGACTGTGGCTTATGGTTGTATGTACGAGGAACTGGGGAAAAGGTGGGGAGAAGAATTTAGTCTTGCTGGAAAAGTTGAGAGAGAGTAAGGCTTGGGATTTGGACCAAGTGAGATGCATCAAGGACGAAGATGGTAGAGTACTGATGGAAGATTTCCAGATTAAGAGGAGATGGAAGACTTACTTTCATAAACTTTTGAATGAAAAAGGGGATCGGGATATTATGCTAGGCTAAGTAGAGTATTCCAAGAGTTACCGTGAGTTTGGGCACTACAGGCATATTAAGGTTGTGGAGATTGTGGGAGCTATAAGTAAGATAACTAGGGGCAGAGTGATCGGCCCATTTGAGATTCTGGTAGAATTGTGGAAGTGTGTCGGTAGAGCAGGTTTGGAGTGGTTGACTAGGTTGTTTAATGTTATTTTCAAGGCAAAGAGGATGCCGGATGAGTGAAGGTGGAGTACACAGGTTGCATTATATAATAATAAAGGTGATATCCAGAGTTGTAATCATTATAGGGTTATCAAATTACTGAGTCATACCATGAAATTATGGGAGAGGGTGGTTGAATCAAGGTGAGGATGATAATGTCTATATCCGTCAACCAGTTTGGGTTCATGCCGTGTCGTTCTACCACAAAATCTATACACCTTGTTAGGAGGTTGGTGGAACTGTACAGAGAGAGAAAGAAAGATCTACACATGGTGTTTATTGACCTAGAGAAAGCAAAGATATGAGGATAGAATCACAGGTTATCCCAATTAGAGGCAGTTTCAAGTACCTTGGGTCGGTTATCCACGGGGGAAGGTAGATTGATGAGGTGTCACACACCATATTGGGGTAGGATGGATGAAGTGGAGGTGAGCATTCGGAGTCTTGTGTGACAATAGAATGCCAACGTTACTCAAAGGCAACTTTTATTAAGTGGTGGTTAGACAGGCCATGATGTATGGGGATGAGTGTTGGCCTGTTAAGAACTCACATATCCAAAAGCTGAAACTAGCAGAAATGAGGATGATGAGGTGGATGTGCAAGCACACTAGGATGGATAAGATTAGGAATGATGATATTTGGGAGAAGTTGCACGTGGCTATAATTTATGACAAGATGCGGGAAGCGCGACTCAGATGGTTTGGAAATTTACAGAGAAGAAGCCCAGGTGCTCAAGTAAGGAGGTGTGAGCGGCTGATTGTGGAGGGCATGGGAAGAGGTAGAAGGCGGCCTAATAAGTATTGGGGAGAGGTGATCAGACATGATATGGAGAGACTTTAGATTTCCGAGGAGATGACACTTGGTATGGAGTTGTGGAAGTCAAGTATTACGGTTGGAGGCTAGGAGGTAGTTTAGTCTTGCCTTACTTTGTACCTTTGTGAGCCTAGTCTGGTAGAGTTTTGTCTAAGATAGCTAGTGGCAATGTCGTCTCTACTATTTTCTCTTTTTGGCGCAGGGCCTATTTACTAGCCATCGTTTTTTCTTTGCATTTTTCTTCTGCTTTTTATGTTCCTATTTGCCCTACAATCTCTATAGTAAAATTAATATTGTCTCCTTTTTTATTTTTATTTTTCTTGAACCGAGGGTCTTTCGGAAATAACCTCTCTACTCCTTAGGGGTAGGGGTAAGGTTTGTGTACACACTACCCTCCCTAGACCACACTTGTGAGATTATATTGGGTTGTTGTTGTTGTTGTTGTAGGTTTAATCATCTAATAAACAAGTATAATCATTTTAACCGGAAATTAATACTTTTTGGTCAACAATTTGGTGTCGTATGTGGGAATTTCTTAGTTTTCTCTAGATCTATATCTAATATGGATCGCTAACATAGAAAAAAATGATAAGAACAAGATCTCCTTTCTCTGTATGCATAGATATAATATGGCAAGCAACAGAGAATAAAGAACAAGGATAATAGGAAACCTCACAACCAACCTCTTGAACACCGTCAATGAGATTTCTAGTAGAAGATGAGGATACAACGCCATATTTCCCCAGGCGAGGCAAATCGCCCCTCCTCGCTGTAGCATTATAAAATCTCTAGGTAAAATATTAAGACCTCGTTTAACCTCGTTTGGAAATCATTGATATATTTGATATGTGTGCTTTGGTTGTATTAGCATGATTTCCAGGTATAGGTTTTGATGAATGACAAACAATGAAGTCAATTGTCAAACAACGATATTGTATGACAAACGATGAAGATGCATTAGCAAACAATCGAGATGGTTGACGAATCAATGATGATGAATCAAACAATCAAGATTGGATTCCAAGAAGCATATTGATGAAGGGATTTCATGAAAAAGCCAAGACGAGCTCAAAAGTTCAAGACCGAAGACCCAAGGCGTAGGTCGTTAGGTAGAACCAAGGTAAGAGCAACGTTTAAGTTATCTCGTCTTTTGGCTCAACATAGGTCATCATAAATATGCATAAAATCATTTTATCAAATCATAAATATCATAAACATATTCCATACACTTCAAACAAAATGATTTTAACGTTTTCATTTTAACCAAAATAGTTTGTGAAGTAAGGTTTCACTTTTGGACAGAATGGGAGAATAATCGATTATTGCAAAGCTGATAATCGATTATTGAGGAAATTTCCAGCAAAACTGGAAATTCCAGAATGTGAGAATAATCGATTATTGAATAGTGAATAATCGATATTCTGGGAAATTCCAGCTTTGCTGGAAATTCCCGAGAAGTAAGATAATCGATTATCCTCTGGGAAATAATCGATTATCTTGTATCCGTTGCCTTCCAACGACTAGTTTTCTGAACGTTAAAGTCACATAATCGATTATGCAAAGTCTATAATCGATTATTCTGTTGGAAAATCAGATTTAGTGTTTGAACGTTGGGCAACGGCTATATCACCTCCACACCCTATAAATAGAGGTCTTTGGAGCTGATTTTAGATGAACAACATCTCTCATTATTCATTAACATATTGATAATATTTGTGCATCACATTTAGAGCTTTTGTTGAGCCATTTGAGAGACAACTTTGAGTTGTTCATAGAGCTTATATTGTATCTCTTTATCTACTCTTCTTAGAGAGTTCTTGTTATAAAAGAGAAAGGTTCTTGAGAAGACCATACCTTCTCATTGAGCGTTGGGTTTGCTAAGTACCTTCAATCTTAGTGTGTGAAGTCTTGTGGTGCGGTATCCACGAGCAAGGTGAAGTTTTGAGGTGAGGTATCCTCGAGCAAGTTGAAGTCTTGTAGAGCATACATCTGCGAGCAAGTGTAACGGTTTGTTAGGCACCCGCAAGCTTAACGGAGTTAGTGTAAACTCGAGAGAGTCTCTCGGGAGACTGGACTAACCACACGTTGTGGTGAACCAGTATAAATTCGGTGTGTCCTCTCCTTACTCTTTTAATTACTGCACTTACTTTATTCCTATAATTTTAATTTCGCAAAATTTACCATCATTCTCGTGCCTCACTATTCACCCCCCCCCCCCTAGTGAAGGGCATAAATCCTAACAGTTGGTATCAGAGCCTTACTCTCTTAAAGCCTTAACCGGTTGAGAGAACGATATATATTTTTTTGTTGAGAATGTTGAACACAGGTATGATGAGCGAAGGACACTCTACCATTAGGCCTTCACTATTTGATGGAACCAATTATACATATTGGAAAGAGAGGATGAGAATATTCATCCAATCAAATAACTTTCGATTATGGCACATCATAAAGAACGGTGAACAAATGGCAACAAAAAAAAGTTGGGGAAATCATGGTTCCAAAGGAGGAAGATGAATATAATGCCGAAGATATCAAGAAGGTTGAAAATAACGCAAAGGCCATCAATATGTTGTATTGTGCCGTGAATCCGGATGACTATCGGAAGATCTCTTGCTGCACAACCGCCAAAGAGATGTGGGATAATCTTGAAATCACTTATGAAGGTACGCCTCAAGTCCGAGAAGCTAGAGTTTATTTTCTAACACATGAATATGAACTCTTTAGAATGAAGGAGCCTGAAAGCATTGATGATATGTTTGATCGATTCTCAATGATCATCAACGATCTCCATGCTCTTGGGAAAGTATATTCGAACAAAGATCTTGTTCGAAAATTCCTGCAGAGTCTCACTCCCGAATGGCATTCCAAAGCCAATGCCATCCAAGAGTCGATTGGAATCACGGACGTCACAATTGATGGACTAAGAGGTAACCTCAAAACTTATGAAAGTACAATTCATAAACCTTTATTTGGAGATGAGAAAAGTCCAGGTATTGCCTTCAAAGCCTCATCTTCTGAAAGAGTAGAAGTAAGTGATTCGAAAAGCGATGACGATACTATTTTCAACGATTTAATTGAAAAGTTTTATAAGTTAATGAAGAAGGAAGAACCAAGTCTTTCATGCCATAATTGTGGAAAACTTGGCCACACTAAGTCACATTGTCCAAAACCCAAGGACAAGAAGAAGAAGAAACACCAAAGGCGCGTGACATAGGATTCGAACAGCTCGGGTGATGAAACTGCCGCCCTATGCCTCATGGCCAACGAGGAAGAAGAGGTAAGTACTCCGAACTCTTACTCTTATGAAGAATTACAAGAAGCTTTTCAAGAATTATATGATGAATTGAAAAAGTCTTCAAAAATCTCCAAAGAGGCCAAGGCTAAAATTAAAGTTTTAGAAGAGAAAAATAAATTTTTGGAAAACGACAATATTGATCTTAGAAATAAAATTAAGGGGATGAATGAAACTTCTTCAATTGATCAAAATTCTAATTGTTCATCTTGTGATTCTTTGAAATTCGAGAACATAGAACTTAGGAACACACTAGAAAAACGTAGTGTAGACAATCCTAAAACAGTTGAAGAAATTAAAAAGAAAAGGCCCAGGAAAAATAAAAGGCGTAAAAAGAATAAGAATCATGTTAGAAAATGCGATGCACAACCTAGAAATAACTCTAGGAATTTTGTAAATGAGTCTAGAATTAATCATTTTAGACCACCTAGAAATGATTCTAGGAATTTTATTAATGAGTCTAGAATTAATCATTTTAGACCACCTAGAAGTGACTCTAGGAATTTCAACGCTTCTAGGAATAACGACTTTAGATCACCTAGAACGTTTTTTTTCTCAACCAAGACATATGCACAACCCGAATGTTATATGTCATTATTGCAACCAGGTAGGACACATAGCACCCGTATGTTTTGCAAAACATAGGGATTTATCTTTTAGCTATGATTATTGTTTGCCTAACCCCCAAGGACCCAAAAGTGTTTGGGTACCTAAAACCTATTTTTAGGTACGTTTGCAGGTGTGCTTGAAGACTACAATATCATAGTAGATGCACCAAGCACGAAACCTTATTGCATCGAGGGGGAATTTCGGTTAGTTATCATATTTTTGATAAAAACGTAATAGTTGATTTGTGTTAACGATTGATATGTCTTTGTTAACAATTCGTATCAATTATTCTTGTTGATTCATGTTTTGATAACTTTTCTTTTGAATAATAATTGATATCAATTATTTTTGTTGAAAATAATGATTGATTCATGTTTTGATGAATATTATTTTTGGTTTGAATAACAGTTGGTATATTCTTGAAAAATAAATGATTCATGTTTTTAATACAACTATTGGTTTGTTAAAAATTAACAGTTGATATGTTTTTAAGTAATATGATTTGCTAAAAATAGCCTTTAATATGGTTGTTATGTTTTTACTAACATTTGGTATCATTTTATGTTGGTATGATTTTTAATTATTTGAAAATCGTCATCATGTATATTCCTCTTTGTATTTCCTATTTTATTTTTGACACTAACAGTTGGTTACCCAAAAGGGGGAAGTGTCAAAAGGGGGAAGTAGGCTTTGTATAATCTTTTTGCTAATGCCAAAAGGGGGAAGAGCTTAGGCGATATGCATCTAATAAGGGGGAATGTCTCTACCTTTTAGTATGCCTTATTTGAGGGGGAATACTCAATTAAGGGAGAATATTTTTCATGACTTATATGTTGAGATATAGCATGTCTTTAGGGGGAATCCGATATGCATATCTCCTATTGTTTGTCATTATCAAAAAGGGGAAATTGTAAGACCTCGTATAACCTCGTTTGGAAATCATTGATATATTTGATATGTGTGCTTTGGTTGTATTAGCATGATTTCCAGGTATAGGTTTTGATGAACGACAAACAATGAAGTCAATTGTCAAACAACGATATTGTATGACAAACGATGAAGATGCATTAGCAAACAATCGAGATGGTTGACGAATCAATGATGATAATCAAACAATCAAGATTGGATTCCAAGAAGCATATTGATGAAGAGATTGCATGGAAAAGCCAAGACGAGCTCAAAAGTTCAAGACCGAAGACCCAAGGCGTAGGTCGTTAGGTAGAACCAATGTAAGAGCAACGTTTAAGTTATCTCGTCTTTTGGCTCAATATAGGTCATCATAAATATGCATAAAATCATTTCATCAAATCATAAATATCATAAACATATTCCATGCACTTCAAACAAAATGATTTTAACGTTTTCATTTTAACCAAAATGGTTTTTGAAGTAAGGTTTCACTTCTGGACAGAATGGGAGAATAATCGATTATTGCAAAGCTGATAACCGATTATTGAGGAAATTTCCAGCAAAACTGGAAATTCCAGAATGTGAGAACAATCGATTATTGAATAGTGAATAATCGATTATTCTGGGAAATTCCAGCTTAGCTGGAAATTCCCGAGAAGTAAGATAATCGATTATCCTCTTGGAAATAATCGATTATCTTGTATCCGTTGCCTTCCAACGACTAGTTTTCTGAACGTTAAAGTCACATAATCGATTATGCAAATTCAATAATCGATTATTCTGTTGGAAAATCAGATTTAGTGTTTGAACGTTGGGCAACGGCTATATCACCTCCACACCCTATAAATAGAGGTCTTTGGAGCTGATTTTAGATGAACAACATCTCTCATTATTCATTAACATATTGATAATATTTGTGCATCACATTTAGAGCTTTTGTTGAGCCATTTGAGAGACAACTTTGTGTTGTTCATAGAGCTTATATTGTATCTCTTTATCTACTCTTCTTAGAGAGTTCTTGTTGTAAAAGAGAAAGGTTCTTGAGAAGACCATACCTTCTCATTGAGCGTTGGGTTTGCTAAGTACCTTCAATATTAGTGTGTGAAGACTTGTGGTGCGGTATCCACGAGCAAGGTGAAGTCTTGAGGTGAGGTATCCTCGAGCAAGTTGAAGTCTTGTAGAGCGTACATCTACGAGCAAGTGTAACGGTTTGTTAGGCACCCGCAAGCTTAACGGAGTTAGTGTAAACTCGAGAGAGTCTCTCGGGAGACTGGACTAACCACACGTTGTGGTGAACCAGTATAAATTCGGTGTGTCCTCTCCTTACTCTTTTAGTTACCGCACTTACTTTATTCCTGCAATTTTAATTCCGCAAAATTTACCATCATTCTCGTGCCTCACTATTCACCCCCCTCTAGTGAAGGGCATAAATCCTAACAAAAATATCTGTCACGTCCATGGTGGAAGAGACGACACCAGCATTATCAAACCTCTTCGAGGCTTGGATAACTGGCACGCTAACCGGCATCCTCCATAAGCCCGCTTAGGATACGACTGTAGAAAATGCAAGATCCTGCGTTATACCACCAATACATGAGCAACATAACTTCTTTCATCCTCCAATGACAGGTATTACTCACAATATTGTTAACAGTGCAGGTGACGCAACAACCTCGCAGCCATTTTGGAAAAGATGGAGGAAATGGAGAACGAGAACAAAGCACTTCGGGCCAAATGAGAGAACACCAAGAAGGGTCGATAAGATTCTGGGTGCCCCAAATCTCTTGCCAAAGTGAGATGCTAGTTGGTTCATCGTGCAATCACACAGTGATGACGCTGCCCTGCAATCTATACCAAGGACCTTTAAAATACCTCCCTAACTGAAAATATATTACAGCACAACCGACCCTAAAGACCATGTAAATCAGTATGTCGCCACCATAAAAGGCAATGACCTCACTAAGGAACAAGTTTCCTCCACTCTTTTTTTTGAAAAATATTTGGCGAGACCTTCACTGGAGGAGCATTAACATGGTATTCACAGCTGCCCGCGCATTCTGTTGAAACATTTGAAGAAATGACCGACAAGTTCATAACGGCCCAGGCTGGGGCCAAGAAGGCAGAGGTGAGAGTAAACAACATATTCACTATCAAACATTCGTCGAGAGAGGAATTGAGGGACTTCCTCACCCGATTAAACCGAGTAATAATGACCTTACCGAATGTATCATAAGGGATGGTTGTCAGAACTTTCGTAAAGGGCTGAGCAAAAATGGTTCAAGGGCAACAAGAAAGTTATTAAGTCGGCTTATGAAGTACCCCCTCAACTACTTGGGATGAAATACACAACGCATATTGTTTGAGGTCCGTGCAGACGAGGACGACCTCAATAGGCTGACACATTGATTGGCCTCGATATAAGCCGAATCCAAGAAAATGTATTAGAAGGGACCTCGTAGTTCCGCGACCCAACAGGGAACGATATATACCATGTGTCAGAATCGTATTCCATCCTCTCAGTGCCATAAAGAGGTCCCACCCTGACCAAGAGTCGGGATTCACCAGAACAAAAGAGGTATGCCCCTATTTTCTTCTCACAATTTTTGCGTGTCACCTACAAAAATAGTGTACGCCATGAAGAAGCTAGAAACTAAGGTGAAATGGCCACAAAAGATGAGGTCAGACCCGAAAACAAGAATATCAAATGCCCTTTGCAAGTTCCACCAAGATGGAGGACACAAAACCGAGGACTGCATCACCGTAAGACACGAGGTCATAAAACATGCTACGATGGGGACACCTAAATGAGTTGCGGGCGACCGAGGGAGGACTAATTTTTCCAGAGGACGTGAACAACATCAAGGATTGCTGAAGCCACTCTCACCAACACACACTGTCCATTTGATCATTGGCAGTAGCGATGATGCTTCTATCAACAATGTGAAATTCATTACAACCCATAAGCTCAAATGGTCAATCACCCACGAACAATATGATGAACTCGAAGAAAGTATCATCTTAAATAAGTCGGATACTGACAGTTTGGTTTTCCCTCACTAATACCCCTATTTTCACTTTGTGAATTTTAGATACCAATATGAGACGCATTAAGGTACAAGAAGAAGCAGCGTGTGCATTATCCACGCTCGACAACTTGCTCAAATAAAACTTGAGGATAAGATAGTACCATGTTGCATCACCCTAACGGGTTTTAAAATGCAGTTGAGTGAACATCAAGTGAGATAAAACTCCCTGTCGTAGCCGGTAACGTCACTCTTGAAACCACATTCAAGATATCACATACACCACCATAATAGGGCTACCATGGATACACACCATGAGATTCATCCCCTCTTGCTTATACCAAGTCATAATATTCCCAACTCTATGAGGAATATAATACGAGGGGAATATCACATATCTTGGGAATTCTACCGTGTCTCTCTAGATTGTAGGAGCACACAATAAGTGAAGTATGGAGAGAAGAAGCATGGAAATCAACAGGGTCGATGTTAAATGAGGACGTCACCAAAGATACCAATACGGTCGAAGCCGTAGATTCGCCACAGAAGACTTCAACCCCGTTCAACTAGACAACAACGACCATAGCAAGAAAGCCTACATCGGCTGCAAGCTTCAAGAACCAGGTAAATTTCCTTAATTCTTAACTACCAACGCAAACTTGTTTGATTTTAGCCATGCAGACATGCTAGATATCCCAAAAGAAATATCCAGACGAAAGCTAAACTTCGACCTATTCCACCCCCAGTTAGGTAGGTCAGGCGTAAGTTCAACTCTAGTAAATGATGCGGTACGCGAAGTGGTCAAAACATTATTAGAAAACAACTGCATCAAGGAGTCAATATACCCCCAGTGGGTGGCCAATGTAGTCGTGGTGAAAAATAAGAACAAGAAACGAAGGATGTGTGTAGACTTCATAGAATTGAACAAACCATGCCTTGAGGATCTGTTCTCATTACCTCACATTGACAAACTCATCGACTCAATGGATAGGCACGAGCTGTTGAGCTTCTTGAACGCCTACTCGGACCACAATCAAATCCTTATGGAAGAAGAGGATTAGGATAAAACCACATTCATTACCTATCAAGGGACGTACTGCTACGAGGTCGTGCCCTTCGGGCTGAAAAAAGCAGGGGCCACGCACCAAAGGTTAGTGATAAAGATGGTCAAAGACCAACTCAGTAAAACGATGGTGGTCTACATAGACGACATGGTTGTCAAGTCCAAAAGGAAAGAAGACCATATCGACCACTTGATAGAAACCTTCGACATACCCAGGCAATACAGAATGAAACTGAACCCCGATAAATGTGCATTTGGTTTATCTTGAGGAAAAGTCTTAGGTTTCCTAGTATCACTAAGGTATCGAGGTCATCCTTGACCAGATCAAAGCCGTCAAAGGGATACCAGGGCACTTGACCACCAAATATCAGGTTCAGAGGTTTACTAACCATGTCCCCGCCCTTTCAAGATTCATCCCACGATCATCGAATAGGTGTCACAAATTCTTTAGCATGCTCAAGAAAAATAATGGCCTCCAATGAACTTCAGAGTGTGTTTAAGCCTTGAAAGAACTAAAAGAATACTTGTCATCACCACAACTACTTTTAAAACTAGAGCCCGGGGAATGTTTCCTCGTGTACCTCACAGTATCCGAAGTGGCTGTGAGCACAGTCCTGGTCTAATAAAGCAAATGTACATAGTCTCCCATATATTACATTAGCAAAACATTAGTCGATGCCGAGATGAGATGCCCTCACCTCGAGAAATAGGTTTTGGTCTTAGTTGTAGCTTCACGAATGCTTAGATCATATGTCCAATGCCACCCCATCTCGAACGTCACTATTTTCCCCTTTAGAAGCATTTTGCATAAACCTGAGCTACCAGGAAGGTTGGCTAAATAGGCCATCGATGCTATCACATATCAACCGTGAAAAATGATAAAGTCGCAAGTACTTGCAGACTTCATCGTCAATTTTAGCACAAAAATAATGCTTGTAGTTGAAAGAGAAGTCATCCATGCTTCTCCCAAAACACAAAACCTCTGGGTCCTGTACACCGATTACATATCTAATGTGTCAAGATCTAGATTGGACTCGTACATAAAGTCCCCACCAGCGGGATCTAGATTGGACTCGTACTTAAGGTTCCCAGATATGACTAATAATAAGGCTGAGTATGAGGCTGCAATTGCAGGGTTAAGTTTGGAGCTTAAATACAAGAAAAATGATTGAGATTACGCTGCAACTCTCAACTCATGGTCAACCAAGTCACAAGGACTTTCCAAATTAAGGAAGCGTGGTTATAAGAATAACAAACTAAAATATTCAAGCTGCTGCCCGAGTTCAACGAATGTCAATTTGACTATATCCCCCAAGCATAGAATACCGAGGCGGATGGCCTCGCCAAATTAGCCGCAACCACCTAAAATATTACAACTGGAGACAAGAGTATAGTCCACCTTCACAACTCATCGATAGATGTAATTGAGGTACAAACCATTAATTTCACTAGGGACTGGTGTTACCATCTTGTTACATACTTGAAGGATGACATACTCCCAACTGATAATAAAGAGGCCAAGAAATTGCGAATGCAAGCAGCCAGGTACAACATAATTCACAATGACCTATACAAGAGAACGTATGCGGCCCTCTAGCGAAATGACTGGCCCCAAATCAAATATGACGCGTCCTTGAAGAGGTCTACGAATTTAAAAATTTGGTTTTTAGTAAGATGCCTCATACAGACAGGGCATTAGTGGCCCACCAGGAATAAAAATGATGCTAATTTTGTGAAAAAATGCGAGCGATGTCAAAAGTGCGCCCCAATGATCCACCAAGCAGGCGATCACCTCCTCTTTGTCACTTCTCCTTGGCCATTAATAAAATGGGGAATGGACTTAGTGGACCACGACCCGGCGGCAAGGTAACATATGATTTCTTTTGGTCTTAACTGACTATTTCTCTATGTGCGTAGAAGCAGGAGCATTCACCCAAATATGCGAGCAGGAAGTGATAGCCTTCATATGAAAAAATATAGTATACCATTTTGGCCTCCCCAAAGAGATCAATTGCGACAACGGACCCCAATTTACAAGAAAAAATGGTCTTTGAATCTTTTGGGAAATGGCGTATCAAGAGAATACTCTCAATGCCATATCATCCAACGAGTTACAAGCAAGTGGAGTCCTCCAACAAATTGATACTAAACATCATGAAGAAAGAACGCAAATATGTCAAAGGGTTATGGATGGAAGTACTACAATAAATACTCTAGGCCTACCGAACAACGCCAAATATCAGAAGAGGAGACACGCCTTACTCATTAGTCTATGGGACTGATGCTGTAATACCGATCGAAGTCGAAGAGCCTAGCCTGAGATACTCCCATAAGAGTGGGCTGAAAAACGACAAAAGCAGAAGTCAAGAGCTCGACGAAGTCGAAGAACAAAGGGATATGGGCAAAATAAGGATGAGCACCCAAAAACAACAAAAAGAACGCTATAATAACAAAAAGGCAAAGGTCAAACCACTCAAAGTCGGGGACCACGTACTCAAAGCTAAACCATAAGCAAGCAAAGACCCATAGGAACGTAAACTGGAAACAAATTGGGACGACCTTTACAAAATCACGGCAACATCAAACAAAGGGTCATTCCAACTAGAAACAGTGGAAGGAAAACTACTACCAAACAACTAGGATATCACCCACCTTAAGTACATCAACTTTTAAGAAAAAGCGTCCTCCAAGTCGTACTCTTTTTTCCCTCACTTGAGTTTTGTCCCAATTATGTTTTCTCAAGGAGGTTTTTAACGAGGTGACGAGAGGGACACTTTGGGTTGAAGCGAAAACAGACTGAAGTACATGATGGCTAATTCATTGCCAGACCTTTCAAGACTTCTCCATCTTGATCAATGAAGGGACTAAATAGATCGAGACTAGGACTGGAACACCATCCAATGCTTGGAAAAATATGTAAATTTCTCCAAGTGTATGAATAAAGCACAAATCCATTAAGCTTATTGAATGAAAGTTCACAATACCGACAAATGTTGCACCAATAGGCATTCTCCAAATGTATAACCAAGGCAATGTCATCTGAAAGTTTGGTGAATGAAAGTTCACAATACCGACAAATGTTGCACCAATAGGCATTCTTAGCAGGCCCTCAGTCACAACTAATTATAGGTTATATTCGACCTCATTCAAACCAACACGTAATTAGCCCACGACCCTAACTAATTATAGGTTATATTCGATCTCGTTCGAATCAAGACCTAATCGGCTCACAAACCTAATTAAGTGTTGGTTATACTTGACCTCATTCGAGTCAACACCTAATTAGCCCACGACCACAGCTAAGCATACGCTATATTTGACCTTGTTTAAATCAACACCTAATCGGCCAAAAACCCTAATTAAGTGTAGGTTATATTCGACCTCGTTCGAATCAACACCTAATTAGCCCACGACCCTAATTAAGTATTGGTTATACTCGACCTTGTTCTAGTAAACACCTAATCGATCCACGTCCCTAATTAAGTGTTGGTTATACTTGATCTCATTTTAATCAACACCTAATAAGACCACAACCACACCTAAGTCTAGATTATATTCGACCTCATTAGAATCAACAACTAAGCGGCCCACAACCCTAATTAAGCGTTGGTTATACTCGACCTCATTCGAATCAACAAGTATTAGGTTCTCAGCCATAAATAAACATATGATACGTTTCACCTTGTTGGAACTAACATCTACTAGCACTCGACCATGATCAAACTTAGCTTTTGTTTTGACCTCATTATTGCGACTAAGGAACCAAGGAAACCAAGCAAGAAAATAAAAAACGCATACAAACTCGAACAGAAGAAAAAGAATAAGGTACAAATAACAAAACTAGTATTTCTAACTTTGACCATTTTTACATAGGCTCGAATAGATGCCCACAAAAATCGCACAAGTCTGCGGCAAAACAAAAAGAAGGAAAAGAAAGCTACTATTCCCTACCTGGCCCAGCAGCGCCATCGAGCCCAATAACCTTAGCCATTCCTATCCACCTCCTTACCATTGTCATCATATCAGGATACTCATCCTCATACTAGGCATCCTTTTCAACCCGATCCACACCCGCATCCTCCTAGTCATCACTGGCCTCCGATATTGAAGAATTGTAGCCACAAGTTACTCAAGCTCTATATTCCTTAACACGAGCATTCTCAAAGATAGATTCTGAAATAGTTCCTGCCCCCATCAAATCTCGAAATAAATCCAACGTGGCCTCGGCATGAATCCACTCCTCGTACAAATCTCGCAGAATATAAGGAAAAGCAGAATTGCAGGAAGAGGATGTCCAAGCCAGTAACTTTTCATTCTCGTCCTCAAGAGCGGCAACTCGATCACTAAGTTCAAAATCCTCTTTCTCTAGTTCTCTAATTTGTTCATCAAGCTGCTCTTCTCTTAGTCTAGCTATCTCCAAGGCACTCACCCGCTCAGAATGAAGAACACATATCGCGACCTCTAAACCTCTGCTTTCCTCATAGCCCCCCTGTTGAGCTAACTCTGCCTTCTCGAGATCCACTGCTTTATCAGTGACCTTGCCACTTAGAGTTAACGCTTCTCAAGATAAACACACAACGAGATAACCTAGGCTTGGAGATGGCCATATTGGGCTTTGACCCCCCATGCTAACCTCAAGTTCTTCTTCTTTATCTCTAGGCCCCTTCAAGAATGCTGCCTTTTTTAATGACGCTCACCAGCTCATCATCCTTCTCCTTCAGTTCATCTAGGAGAGCCTGGATATTGCCGTTCATACCAAATCGTCTATTATTCTCGCAGTACTTGTCTGATACTCGTGGTATTTCTGCCCCGTCTTCATAAAGATAACCTTACCCCTATCCTCTCTTTGAGCACTTTCAATCCCCAAAATCACAGTGTGAAAAAGTGAGATAAAGAAAACAGAGAGTAAGAATGAAGCCGAAGCGATGAACTTGATGAACAAAAACAAAGTCGAAAAGCTTACCCTGAGAACGAAGTCGGCTATGCTCCTTGATATAGTAGCGTCATCCAGCTTTTCAAGGGTTTTACCCTTCACATCGGAATAGAGGAGACCATGGGAAGGGACTACGTTCTCTGTATATACGAGCAAATCTCGATCCATGAGTATTGCAGTGGTTTGCGGGCACCCATCTAATCTCACTTCAAGCCGGGTAAATCCTTCCCCCATCATCCTCACCTCTTCAACATCGATATCAAAGCCCATATCATAGCCATCCTTGTCAATGCCTTTACCCTTCTCATTGGCCGATGAAGAAGGAACATCATCCGATCGTGAGGCTGACGACTCATCCTGCCATAAAGAATCAGAAACCGTCATAGAAGGACTTTTAGCTTCCTTAATGGGTTTGGGAAGAGAGCTACCCTCTACGGTCTTAGCCGATGGTGGAACCGTATGACAATTCGATGTCATCTTTGAGCTCTATGGTTTCCACTTCAAGGATAACAAAATAGCCCCTTGTCGAGTCCCCAACCCTCAATCACTAACGTCCATCGATATTCTCTTATGGGGGACCAAACTCTCACTGCTTGACGATGATCCTCTTCCTCGTCCACTAGATGATACAAGGGAAAAGTCAAAAGCTCCACTGTATGTATGTCCGCGGGAAGAGAAGAAATCGATATGGGGCATCAGTAGGAGTGGGAAATGACAGAAGAATGAATGGAAGCAGATGAATGAGTGGGCTTAGCTGCAGCAACAATGGAAATAGATTCAAAAGAAGAAGTAGGCTTCTTCTCACAAAATGTAGGAGGAAGAGCCTTTTGCCACTTCGAAGATCCTCAAACTGAAAGATAAAGATCAAAATTATCACTTCCTATACTGAACTATATCGAGCAAGTGATCATAATGTCAAAATAATATAGATAAAAAATAGAACTCACTGGCCAAGGAAGAAGCAGACCCGAACTTCTTATGAAAGCCACTCACGAATCCCCACAGTGTGAACAGAGCCTAGACAACCCAGTTATGAATTTCCCAAACCAAAAAGGTGGCGTAGTATTGGTAGCATGATGAAGACACAAAATTTCAAACTATGAATCAAACATGCAAATCAATGTTTGAAAAAAAATACACACTTATGGGCGTAATTCCAAGTCTGGTAGAGGTTGATCACATTGGCCACCACATCTTAGGCTTTGCCAAAAAAATAGTTGAGCCAGAACTGACGATTTAACTTGTCATTCCCATCTTCACCACAAGACATTTACTTCCTCGGTGGCGAAGGTGCAACATCGTCCCCCTATAGAAACCAGGGGCGAAGAGATGCGTCTGATAGCGGAGTGTGACCCTGACCCTAGATAACATAGCATATTTCATAAACATCTTAATGAGCTTGTAGATGTATGGAGAGATTTGGGTGGGGTAAACTCTGTAATAGTTGCAAAATTCCTCCGCCAATGGAGAAGAGGAGCGATATAGCCGACATAGAAAGGATATGCATAGAACACGCAATACCTAAGGTGGTGTATTTTTACCATGTCATGCCTTGACTTGTACTAGATCGATGTGGGTAGGAATGTTGAATTTTTCCATAAGCTCAACTAGGTCAGCCTCTTCCATCACCGACTTCGAGACCTCAGGGTCGCCTTCAGGTGCCTTCAAAAACTCGAACCTAACTTTTCACTACAAGGGATTATTTCCTCCACTGTAGGAAAATTCTCGTCTTCAATAGCGATAGAGACACCATCAACATGAGAGGCAAAAGCACCGCTAGAGGGACATGGTCGATTTCCATAAGGAATTAGAGGACGCATTAGCCATATTGATTAACCAAGGATATTCAATAAAGGAAGTGTTAGAAGTAGCGACAATCGCTAAAACCAGCAAGAAAATATGCGAACAATGGAGCAAGAAGAAGGAAGCAACGGATTTTTATGAGGAGAGGTACATCAACGGTGGAAAAGGAAGAATATATAGAGTTTTTGATGCGAGGGTTTATTAAAGATTGAAGCGTGACCCACATACTGCTATTCATAAAAATTCTAGCATCATAACCAAGAAATTAATCTATCATTACCTGGCACTATAACCGAAGCAGAAGGTTTAACAAAAAAGCGCACGTTAAACAAAGAAATGCATTAGAAAATTATGTCATAATGATGATTGCCGCCATGATGTCATCTTGATACGTGGGACTCATGACCCTAAAAGTTACGGTCACAAAGTGACATGCTGTCAGTTCGCCCCAATCATCACGACTCGTCCAGATTCTTCGACCACGAAACACAATATCTGCTCATCAAGCTCACCCGAGGCCGGTCTCAATAAGCGGAGGGACTAAATGTATAGGTCAAAAATCTACCCTTGAATATTTGGGGCAAAATAGAATTAATGCAAGTGTCAGTTGAGGTCGACCAGGAAGCAACGAGATTCGTGGTCAAGCTGTCAATAGTGACCGAGGTTGAGCACTGTAGATAGAACAATAATGGTTAGTTTTTGAAATATGATAGTAAAGAGAATATTCGAGTGCATATTCTTTACACTTGTAGTATTAGGTTTTGTTCGGGATATGTCTCATATAAAGAGAAAACAATGGTGTAATGCATGTAATATTCATTTAATTAGAACACTTTTCAGAAGAAGATTCTTTCTCTCTAGCAAAGATACAAACTTTACCTTTTCATCAATATTCTCATTACATAATTCTATACTTTTCCATTATATCCAAGAATATTCCAAACATTCTAGGATTTATCTGTCACTCATCATTTTCAGAAGGAACAATCATCTAGTTTATTCATTATTGGGTGAATCACTCTTCCTATTTATTTAAACGGTATTTATTATTATTTATTATTGTTAGTTTCTTCTCCATTACTTGTCACATCTCTTTAGATATTAATTGAATATTATCCTTAAAACTCTGCCATATCTATCTACACGCTAGCCATGTCCTCAGTGTTAGCATTTAGGGAAATTATCATTAACTAGGTCTAATCCTCCAACAAACAAGTATTATTATTTTAACCAGAAGTTAATGTTTTTTGGTCAAACAATACTCTTTTGCGATAGTGATTGGTGCTTACTCCGTACTACTAAAAAATAGGAAGAGAGGGTCGCACTAGCTTTTACCCGAGTTGCGTGTCGCGATCGATTTCCATAGGGAACTAGGAATGGGGTCGAGTATCTATTTAGAGTGGAATTGTGTACTTGTTCCAAATATCACTTCCAATCATTTTTGGGTTTTTCTTTAATAATCTACTATTATTAACTACTAATTATAATTGCAACTAGATTATGCTAAGCGAGAATTTCTACAAGTTGTATCTAATGGATGAAAAGGCATTATGGTAGTGATTTAACCCATGTGGTTAATTGACGGGTAATTGCTTCTAAGGACGGATTGAAATGATTGGGGAAATATGGTATAGCCGTTGCACGATGTTACCCACTCTCACACCTCTCGGTAGAGAGAGTGGGTTTTCCCAATTGACTTTTCAAGACCAATTAGGCAGGCAGATTTTGTTCAAGCAACTAGGGTTCAAGTCGGGTATTTACTCTCTCGAGGTTTAACGCATTAATGGGGACTATCAAATCTCTTGAGTCCATCCCAATTTCTTGTTGGGTCAATTTTAAATACCGTTAATTTTGAAGGAATTTTGTATGATTATTCCAAAATGTCCCTTTTGTATCAATCACCCAACATAAATGAGCCAGTTGGCCGCCACCAACCAATCAGCTAGTAGGTACAACCACAATTTTGATTTTAAAAGAGAAGTTATATAAATGAAGAATTTGACTCAGTTATCTTATAGTTTTAAAAGAACATCGAGATGGTCAAGATAACAATTGAAACTATATTATATGAGTTTGAATCTAAATGAAATCAAGATTATTGCTATATAGACTATAATAGTTGGACCTTCGACACTCTGCCTAAACTACACAAAGAGAAAAAATCAAAAATTATGTTGGACGGACGTTTGTTGAACTGTTGTCTAAATTTTGACTACATTAAGAAACAACAACGATAATAAACCAGTAGAATCTCATTAGTGGGGTCTGGGGAGGGTAGACTGTATCCAGAGTTGTAACAATTATAAGGTTATCAAATTACTGAGTCATACCATGAAAGTATGGGAGAGGGTGTTGAAGCGAGGTGAGGATGATAATGTCTATATCCGTCAACCAGTTTGGGTTCATGCCGGGTCGTTTTACCACAAAATCTATACACCTTGTTAGGATTTTGGTGGAACTATATAGTGAGAGAAAGAAGGATCGGCCCATGGTGTTTATTGACCTAGAGAAAGCGTAGATGTGAGGATAGAATCATAGGTTATCCCAATTAGAGTTGGGGGAAGAGAAGCATCTTCACAATTACTCAACTGGACAATGGGTTCAGGCAGTTTTCAAAAATAATGCAGTTCAGGTCAATACCTTATGTCAAGACATTCCTTCACAGAACACAAAAGATGAGCAACAATTAGCAAACAACAAAGAAAATGAGTTTGTAGAAGATGCAAATTTTGACAAATGCAGGGCCAATGAAAGAGAAAAATGGGCAGCAGGGAAATTATGGCTCAACCAAACAGAGGAAGTCTTAGAAGAGGGTCAGATTACAGATACGATGCATAGTGATGATGAAATTAGAGGAAATGAAATGGAAAATGAGGACCAAAGGGTTAATGGTAATGTCAATGCAAATGATATACAATTCATAAGGGAATGTGCAAATACAGTAGCAGAAAAGTCAACAGAGGGAAACATCAACATCACAGATCCTGGAGGGACTTTGCATAATGATGAGATTCAAGTATTGAATGAAGTAGAAAATGCAGATACAAATCAAGACAAAATTTTTGAAAAAACCAAGAGTACATAGTGCAAGTCCATGCAAGAAGTGCTGTAACATTAAACACAACGAAGGGAGTAGCAGGAAGTATTATTCTTTCGAACAATACTCAGCCTTTCACCAATAATCATGAAGAAACTGCTGCTGAAGTTTCCAATCAGGAAAATAATGCTGACCTTACCAATCAGCCATATGATGTTGTCACATCAAAAGAACCAGTAGAAACACATGACCTAGCTGCCCATGCAGAACTTAGAGATGTAGATATGGATGAGGAATCAACTGCTCAAAATTTCCTTAATGTTGCCAAGCATGGGGATATGTCACCAAGGCATATTGAACCTGTAAAATCTCCAGAAAAAGGAAAAAAGCAACAGTCAAAAGAGAATTCAAATGTACATGTCACTGGAGTACAAACAAGGAGTACATTGTCCAAACACAAAGACATTTAATGGATGCCATTATATGGAATGTGAGGTCAGTAAACACAATGCAAGTATTTCAAAGACTGATTACAATGCATCGAAAACATCAATTTCAGTTCATAGGAATCATTGAACCTATGCACCAGTCTCACAAAATGGAGGGGTATAGAGTAAGAATTGGTTTGGCTCAGGCTGTGGTGAATGAGTCAAACAAGATGTTGGCTTTTATTGATGAAATTTTGCAGTTACTATTATGTATAACATGACTCAACAGCTGACTTTGAGATTGATGAACACTGAAACACATGCAGATCTCATCCTTACGCTAGTCTACGCCAAATGTGATTGCATTGAAAGAATTGATCTCTGGGATTCTTTGTATGCTATGGCATCACATATGACAGTTCCATGGATGGTTGGAGGAGAATTTAATGTGATATGGGACGAGGAGGAGAAGTTTTGAGTCTTACCAGTTTCTCTCCTTGAAGTAGATGACTTTAGGCATTGCATAAACACCTGCTCTTTGAACGATTTGGGATTTAAAGGAAGCATATTTACATGGTGGAACGGAAGATCAGAAGAGGACTGTATATTCAAAAGATTGGATAGATGTTTAGGCAATGACGAATTGCAACAAACCTTTCCTGGGTTGAAGGTAATTCACCCGTACAAAATCGGCTCTGATCTTTGCCCGATGCTGCTGAAATTATATATAAACACTCCCCAATTAAGAAGTCATTCAGATTTCTTAATTTCTGGACAAAGCATGAATCTTTTAAAGATGTAATGAAGGAGAATTGGAATGCTGATTTTAGCGCTAACCCTTTCAGCATTTTTAACTACAAGTTAAAGAAGCTTAAATATGCACTATCTTCCTGGAGCAGAGCTACGTATGAGGACATTTTCAAGAAGATTGAAAGTCTTGAGGAGGTGGTCCTGGTTTATGAAAAATAATTTGAAGTTAATCATACATAGATAAACTGACAGAGATTACAACTGGTCCAAGCTAAAATGCTTAAGTATCTTGCTTTAGAAGAACAATTTTTGAGACAAAAAGCAGGAATTTTATGGTTCAAAGATGGTGATAGAAACACAAAATTTTTCCATGCTCAAGTTTATTGGGAGAAGGAAGAGACTGGAATTAACAAGGATCCAGAATAGCCTTGGTAACTGGATTGAAGAAGATCACGTAATAGCAGAAGAAGCACTAATATTTTACAAGGAACTATTTACTGAGAGTTCACTTCCTTATGCTTTTGATATTCTAAACCAAGTACCATCAATGGTAGATTATGATCAACATGAGAGATTGATGGCTTTTCCTTCTAATGAGGAAGTGAAGAAAGGAGTCATGGGGCCGAATGGGGACACAGTAGGCGGTCCGGATGGTTTCACAGGCCTTTTACCAGACATGATGGGAAATCATTGAAGAAGATGTAGTCGGCATGGTCAAGTTTTTTTTCTGTGGTCACCAGTTTCCTAAGAGTGTGACGCACACAAACCTGGTTTTATTACCAAAGAAAAAAGAAGTGACTACCTTTGCAGACATGAGACCAATCAGTCTTAGCAACTTTGTTAACAAGATTTTCTCGCGGGTCATTCATGAAAGGTTGGTTGAATTGTTACCAAGCATAATCTCAGAGGAACAAGCAGGTTTTGTGAAGGGAAGAAACATCATTGAGAATGTTCTGCTAACTCAAGAAATCATTAAGGATATCAGGTTAAGAACAAAAGCAGGTCCAAACGTTGTGATAAAGCTAGACATGACAAAAGCTTATGATAGGTTATCATGGCTATTCCTATCTAAATTGCTAAGGAAGATGGGATTTCCTGAAGATTTTATTGGCTTGATTTATGACTTGATTGGGAATAATTGGTATTCTATTCTTATAAATGGTCCGTCAATGGTTTTTTCAAATCATCTACAGGAGTTAAGCAGGGACACCTTCTGTCACCTACCCTATTCATTATAGCACTGTCTCGAGGTTTGAACTCACTGCATACTAACCTGTATTTCTGTGGATTTGGACTTCCAAAATGGAGCCCAAAAATAAACTACCTGGCATATGCGGATGATCCAATCATTTTCTGCTCATCTGATGCAACCTCATTGAGAATTGTGATGGAGGTTCTTCAAGCTTATTAATCAACATCTGGTCAACTGGTAATCAAAGCCAAATAATCCATATATCTGCATCATTCAACGAATAATGAGGTGATTAACAAGGTGGAAAGGATTACTGGTTTAGGAAAACAATGTTTCCCAATGACCTACCCTGGATGTCCTATTTTTTATTCCAGAAGAAGGAGTGATTACTACCAGGGATTAATTACAAAGGTAATGGACAAACTGCAGGAATGGAAAGGCAAACTACTTTCTGTAGGAGGCAAGGTTGTATTGATCGCAAATGTTTTGCAAAGTATCTCAATTCATATGTTGTCAGCAGTTAATCCTCCAAGCTATGTGATCAACAAATTACATAGCATTTTTGCAAAAATTTTCTCGAGCAGCAATGTGTGAGGAAGCTCAAGACATTGGCCATCAAGGACTAACCTGTGTATGCCTTATGAGGAAGGGGGTATAGGTTTCAGATCCCTTCATGATGTATCCAAGGCACTATTCTGCAAATTGTGGTGGAATTTTAGGACAAAACCTAGTTTATGGAGTGCTTTTATGTGTCAAAAGTATTACAAGAAATTAAATCATGTAATTGTACCGTGGAAGGGTGGATCCCACATTTGGAGGAAAATGCTTCAATGCAGGGACTTGATTGAGCATCAAATCTACTGGAAATTGAGAATGGGCTCGGCTCAATTCTGGTTCGACAATTGGACCGAGATGGGAGCCTTATATTTCCAAATGCCTGCACAGTTTGCCGTTGATAAAGATATTCACAATGTCAATGATATGGTTGAGAATGGTATATGGAACTTGGAAAAATTATGTCAATCTCTACCTGAAGAGTGGGCTAACCACATAGTGCTGAATATTAGACCTTCAAAAGAATGTGCAAAGTTAGATACACTATTCTGGATGCTTGAAGCAAGGGGACACTTTTCAGTAAAAACTGCATGGGATTACTTGCGAAGAAGAGAAATTCCAAGGATAGCTTACAAGATGATATGGGTCAAAGGCTTACCATTCAAGATATCTTTCTTCCAGTGAAAGGTGTGGAAAGAAAAACTGCCACTTGATGATTTCTTGCATAGAATAGGATACTCCATCGCATCTAAATGTTGGTGCTGTGCTGAACTTAAGGAGGAGAATTTAGTACATTTATTCTTCACATCAAATGCAACTAGGAGTGTTTGGAGTTACTTCCTCATGAGAGCAGGAATTCAATTAGAAGGGTTGTCATTACAACAAGCAATAACAAAGTATTGGACGTCATCAATTATACCTAGATTGAAGTCAGTTTTTCAAGCTTTACCTGCATGCATTATGTGGGAGTTATGGAAGAGAATAAATAGCTTGAAATATGGAGAAGAAGTGTCAATAAGAAGAGTTATTTACCAAGTTTTATCAACGCTGCAGTCACTAGTACAACTGAAAAAACCAGGACTTCATGTGCCTCAACTGGCTCGACTTACTGACAATGATGGAGCAATACACACCTCGACTGAAGTTCGATAAAGTGCTATAGGAATATCCCCCAAGAGGATGGATAAAAGTGAATACTGATGAAGCATACAGAGGGAACCCATGGAGGAGTTCAATTGGCTTTTTTTTTACGGGATGAGATAGGTGATTTGATATATGCAGAAGGAAGAGAAATTAAGGAGGGTTCTAACAATGAAGCTGAGGAAACAACAATAGTAGAGGCAATGAGAATGTGCAAAACAATGAACCTCAACAATGTATGGCTTCAGACAGATTCAATGATGCTTCAAAAGATATTAGATGGACAATGGAAACTGCCATGGAATATTATGGATGCGGTGGAGGAAATCAACATACTCAAAGAGGGGTGTAATTTCAAGGTTTCTCACATTTTCAGAGAGGGAAACAATCTAGCAGACCACCTTGCAAACCAAGCTCTCGACAGTGGTAACATCGAGTGTTTTGAATTTTCAAAACTTGATGCCTTGAGCAGAAGGATTGTAAATGATGATAAGCTACAATGTTCAAAACTGAGAATAAGAGTGGCCATATATTAGGGAAGGAAAGGGAAGGAACCAAGGGCAACATGGAAATAAACTTTTCACTAACTGTTTTTTCCTTTTTGCAGGTAAAAGAGTTGTACCACTGTTTCTTTATCCTCATGACATGTCCACTAGTATCCACTGGATATATCTTGCATCTGAACAGAGGTACAACCTATAGAAGCGTCATCAAACACGAAAGCTTTGTTATTATATCAAGGGTATACAAAAGAATAAAAGAAACATTGAAATTAAGAATTGAACTATACTATGCAGAATTCTCAACGATTTTACAAATGTACAGCTCCGGTTTTTCAAGTTGTGAGTCACTTTGGCGATGCAACTCAATAACATTAATGTTGAGCACTTGCGTAAGATGGAGGAACAGAAATTGAGACTTGGACACAATTTTAAACATTTCATGCGTGAGTTGTATGCTGTCTCACATGAAGCTCGATACACTTCATGCTGAGTGGGATCCGCACGCCTTATACTTTCTCGCGTGCAAATTTCCAGCCAAATTTTTCTCGATACTGATGTTATGCAGCAGTCTTGCACGCTGCTTAAGGAACAGAAATCAAGACTTTGGACATAATTTTTCGCGTTTCATGCATGAGTTGCACGCTGTCTCACATAAAGCTCGATACACTTCATGCTGAAACGGATCCGCACGCCTTATTGCATTGGGAAGATT
The DNA here is from genome assembly GCA_034376525.1 of Nicotiana benthamiana. NCBI lineage: Eukaryota > Viridiplantae > Streptophyta > Magnoliopsida > Solanales > Solanaceae > Nicotiana > Nicotiana benthamiana. The sequence goes on along the minus strand of CM067336.1, from coordinate 31,502,511 downwards.
GATCATTTTTAATTCACGCATGCTGGACAATATCATGGGCAAGAGTGAAGCTTGGTCATTTTTAAATTATCACATAGGCCAACATGCACAGTAACCAGCATGATCCTTTCTCGCGTGCAAATTTCCAGCCAGATTTTTGCTTGATACTGATGTTATGCAGCAGTCTTGCACGCTTCCTGCTTAGGGAACTGGAGTCCTTACTCTAAGGATTTTCGAGACAAGTGAATCATACATTTTTTATTCAAATGATTCTCATTTATAGGGAATGGATTCACAAGCATGCTCATTTAGTCAAACGTAGTTTTCGAATGATTCCATTACAGGGGAATCGATTCACAAGCATGCTTCTTCAGTCAAACGTGGGTAACTCTAGACAACATGTCAAAATCTTGGTTGTAATCGCTGGATATAGAGCTGTTACGCACACTGTTTTTCTTCGATTATTGAGGAGTTGATGTCAATGTCCTTCGGAATATTGACATATTACGATCAAAACAACTGGTTATGAGCATCTTCATATGGCTCATTTAGCAGTAATGAGGTCACAGCTTTCTTAAGCCAATGCATCAATTATTCATTCAATTCCACTGGTCGCAGACGCGTAATATTGCGATGACACTCATTACGACCTCTATGGGTGGTATTAGCAAATTCTGCTCATTCCCTTGAGGAAGGAAAGGTGACATTGCACGGGCATGACAAAAATCTACAGAGTAATTCCAATTATCTAGATTGGTAGCACATTTTCTACTATAGATTGCAATTACTGATACAAAGTTTAAGAATAACACTTAACTTTGTTATTAGGAAGAATTTAACTGTCAAATTTTAGTCCCTCTTTTCGCATATCTTTCGAACCTTGTAATTTAGTTTTATTAAGTTTTTAATAATATAAATCTAGCCCTAGGCGCTTGCCTAGTGGATTGCAAAAAAATAAATAAATTAATATTGCCTCCTTTTTTCTTTTTATTTTTCTTGAGCCGAGGGTCTTTTGGAAATAACCTCTCGACTCCTTAGGGGTAGGGGTAAGGTCTGTGTACACACAACCCTCCCTAGACCCCATTTGTGAGATTATACTGGGTTGTTGTTCTTGTTGTTGTAGGTTTAATCTTCAAATAAACAAGTATAATAATTTTAACCGGAAATTAATACTTTTTGGTCAACAATTTGGTGCAGTCTGTAGGAATTTCTTAGTTTTCTCTAGATCTATAACTAATATGGATCGCTAACATAGAAAAAAATGACAAGAACATGATCTTCTTTCTTTGTATGCATAGATATAATATGGCAAGCAACAGAGAATATAGAAGGAATATTCTGTAACAATTTATAACCAAAGCGTAAGAAAGAAGGAGCATGAAACATGTCAAAATGCCTAGTTATCAACTCCCCCAAAACTGAAGTGTGACACAAGAGCATCTAGAGTTGACTCATTACACCAAAGCACTCTCTCAATTACTTTGGTGATTGTGGAGCCCAAATTCATGCGTCCTCAACTCTCCCTAAGCACACCTCACATTTTTTAATTTTGGCACAAAAATCGAGGTAAATAGAAATTCACTCATCTCTCTCAAGGAAAAGTCACAAGTCCGGCTCTAGTACCATATGCTTGCGCCATATGTAAGTATCCATTAATGTAGGTTTCATTCAACTCAAGATCATATAGGGCTTTTGTGGAGCCTTTGTGGAGGTTTTTGGTTCAGGGTAGGACGTGTTTTTGTTCAAGCGAGTTTCATATTCCCTTAAGCACTTCATTTGATTCATTTTGGCACAATTCACTTGACTCTTTGAGTCATTTCATTTCTTTCCAAGGGGTTAGAGAGACAAATTGTCAATCTTTCTTATGCATTTCAAACCTTTTCTCCTTTTTTCAACTTTCCACACCTTTCTTTCTTCGCTTTTCTTGAATCCCTTTTTGTTCTTTTTTTTTTCATTAAGCATTCTTTTTGTCTTTGCTTTTATTTCTTTTTCATTTCCCTTTATTTTCTTTATTTTTGTGCCTTTTATCACTTTATTTCCATCCTCATCTCTCCCCCCCCAATCTTATTCTTTTTCCATGTGCTCAAGGAAAGATCGGGTGCCAAGAGAGGGTATATTTTAGAACGGTTATAGACTTGTATCATAGTTCTTGAAAGAAAAAGGCCTAAGGCTCAAAAGGGTTAACTAGGGATCATATCATTGGTAGGCTATGGAATTGTTCAAACTATCATTTGGATCAAGGATAATCATTTCTCAAGTCAAATTTCACTTAAGATTTTGCCTCTACAAACACTCGGGGCAAGTACTAGACCAATGGCTCGGACTTGGACTCGCAATTCTATTTATCACAACACAAGCTAAAGGATTGCTAAAGACATAGAGTTAGGGGCCAACAACAACCTTAAATATGATTTGAGCACACAATGGTCCCCAAATAACCACTTGATGATTATCGGTTAACACAAGAGTCTAAGGGTCATGACTTTCACCATCTTAAACACAACATTTTGGTCTTTGACCATGGGACCAAAGGCAAAGGTGCTAGGCCCAAGTGAAGCTTTACTTGAGGTAACCTTAACTACAAACTACTAAAAATATAAAAACAAAAACAGACTTAAACCCTTAAGAAGGTTATCACGACATCCATCATAAGGAAGAGCCACCCGGTTCACACAACACTCCACCTTTGAAAAGAACCGTGGGATTAAGAAAATTAAATGCTTATGGAAAATGTTCAAAACAAACAAAAATGCTACGAACATAAATAAGAAGCGAAAAACTAAAATGGAAAATAGAATGTTCTTGGAGAAATTTCCCCATTTTCTGATGATCTTAGCAAAATGCCCTCTTTTTTACTTGAGTTAAAAGCTTGAAATTATTGTTTGGTGGTGGAAGTAGAAGTTAATGATCAATTATTATTAAAATCATTTGAATGTTGATAATTTGTACTTAAACTTTTAGTTCGGACACATATTGTAGATTAAGGAAAAAAGATCTCAAAACTCTATTGTTGAACCTTAGAAAGTGTTGAAGAAAACAAAATGGGTCTTTCTAATTTAGTGTTATTTATTATATTGGTGATTAATTCATATATATATATATATATATATATATATATATATATATATATATATATATATATATATATATATATATATATATATATATATATATATATTGGTATTTGGAAGCTTTACTTCAAATTTGAGATCACTTGGAGCAAATTTGAGGTGGTTTGATCGAAATTGAAGTTGCGAATTTATAGTACACTTTGTTAAAATAACCTAGAAAACATATGCCAATCCAATTAACTTTGATTAAAAATTATAATAGATAGGTAGATAATAGTATCAACTCTACCGAACCAGCAGAGAAATCCCTGAAAAACAGAAGTATGACAATCTGGTAAACTTTAATAAAAAATTTATATAAAGGTTAAATAACAACATCAACTCTACCACATTGGTAGAAAAATCATGATAAACAAAAGTGTGATAATCCGATAGACATCGAAGAATAATTTAATTCGATAGCGAAGTTCTTGTAGAACTTTTGCAGGTTCATGGTTATTTTTTAAATACCGTTAATTTTGAAGGTATTTTGTATGATTATTCCAAAATGTCCCCTTTGTATCAATCACCCAACATAAATGAGCCAGTTGGCCGCCACCAACAAATCAACTAGTTGGTACAACCACAATTTTGATTTTAAAAGAGAAGTTATATAAATGAAGAATTTGACTCAGTTAACTTATAATTTAAAGAAACTTCGAGATGGTCAAGATAACAATTTAAACTATATTCTATGAGTTTGAATCTAAATGAACTCAAGATTATTGATATATAGATTGTAATAGTTGGAGCTTCGACTCTCTGCCTAAACTACACAAAGAGAAAAAGTCAAAAACTATGTTGGACGGACCTTTTTTAAACTGTTGTCTGAATTTGACTACATTAAGAAACAATAACAGTAATAAACAAGTAGAAAAGTGTATCCATAGTTGTAACAATTATTGGGTTATCAAATTACTAAGTCATACCATGAAAGTACGGGAGAGGGTGTTGAAGCGAGGTAAGGATGATAATGTCTAAATCCGTCAACCAGTTTGGGTTCATGCCGGGTCGTTCTTCCAAAAAATCCATACACCTTGTTAGGAGTTTGGTGGAACAGTACAGAGAGAGAAAAAAGGATCTTCCCATGGTGTTTATTGACCTAGAGAAAGCGTAGATGTGAGGATAGAATCACAGGTTATCCCAATTAGAGGCAGTTTCAAGTACCTTGGATCGGTTATCCATGGGGGAAGGGAGATTGATGAGGTGTCACACACCGTATTGGGGTAGGATCGATGAAGTGGAGGTTAGCATTCGGAGTCTTGTGTGACAACAGAATGCCAATGTTACTCAAAGGCAAGTTTTATAAAGTGTTGGTTAGACAGGCCATGATGTATGTGGATGAGTGTTGGCCTGTTAAGAACTCACATATCCAAAAGCTGAAAGTAGCAGACATGAGGATGATGAGGTGGATGTGCAAGCACACTAGGATGGATAAGATTAGGAATGATGATATTCTGGAGAATTTGCACGAGGCTATAATTTATGACAAGATGCAGGAAGCGAGACTCAGATGGTTTGGAAATTTACAGAGAAGAAGCCCAGGTGCTCCAGTAAGAAGGTGTGAGCGGCTGCTTGTGGAGGGCATGAGAAGAGGTAGAAGGTGGCCTAAAAAGTATTGGGGAGAGATGATCAGACAGGATATGGCGAGGCTTTAGATTTCTGAGGAATGACACTTGGTAGGGAGTTGTGGAGGTCAAGTATTACGGTTGGAGGCTAGGAGGTAGTTTAGTCTTGCCTTACTTTGTATTTGTGACCCTATTCTGGTAGAGTTTTGTCTAAGATAGCTAGTGGCAGTGTCGTCTCTTACTATTTTCTCTTTTCGGCGCAGTGCCTATTTACTATCCATCAATTTTGCTTTGCATTTTTCTTCTGCTTTTTATGTTCCTATTTTCCCTACGATCTCTATAGTGAAATTAATATTGTCTCGTTTTTTCTTTTTATTTTTCTTCACCCGAGGGTTTTTTCGGAAATGACCTCCCTACTCCTTAGGGGTAGGGGTAAGGTCTGTGTACATACTACCCTCCCTCGACCCCACTTGGAGATTATACTAGGTTGTTGTTGTTGTTGTTGTTGTTGTATGTTTAATCTTCAAATAAACAAGTATAATCATTTTAATCGGAAATTTATACTTTTTGGTCAACAATTTGGTGCCGTCTGTGGGAATTTATTAGTTTTCTCTAGATCTATAACTAATATGGATCGCTAACATAGAAAAAAAATGACAAGAACATGATCTCCTTTCTTTGTATGCATAGATATAATGTGGCAAGCAACAGAGAATAAAGAACAAGGATAATAGGGAACCTCACAACCAACCTCTTGAACACCGTAAATGAGATTTCTAGTAGAAGATGAGGATACAACGCCCAATTTCCCCAGGCGAGGCAAACCGCCCCTCCTCGCTGTAGCATTAAAAAATCTCTAGGTAAAATAGCTTTCACGTCCATGGTGGAGACGACACCAGCAGTATTAAAGCTCCTCGAGGCTTGGATAACTGACACGCTAACCGGCATCATCCATAAGCCCGCTTAGAATACGATTGTAGAAAATGCAAGATCCTACGTTATACCACCAATAGATGAGCAACATAACTTGTTTCCTCCTCCAATGACAGGTATTACTCACAATATCGTTAACAGTGGAGGTGACGCAACACCCTCGCAGCCATTTTGGAAAAGAGGGAGGAAATGGAGAACGAGAACAAAGCACTTCGGGCAAAATGAGAGAACACCAAGAAGGGTCGATAAGATTTTGGGTGCCCTAAAGCTCTTAACAAAAGGAGATGCTAGCTGGTTCATCGAGCAACGACACAGTGATGACGCTGCCCTGCATGCTGTACCAAGGACCTTTAAAATACCTCCCTAACTGAAAATATAGGACATCACAACCGACCCTAAATACCATGAAACTCACTATGTCGCCACCATAAAAGGCAATGACCTCACAAAGGAACAAGTTTCTCCACTTTTTTTGAAAAAATTTTGGCGAGACCCTCACTGGAGGAGCATTAACATGGTATTCACAGTTGCTCGCGCATTCCATTGAAACATTTGAAGAAATGACCGACAAGTTCATAATGGCTCATCTTGGGTCCAAGAAGGTAGAGGTGAGAGTAAACAACATATTCACAATCAAACATTCGTCGAGAGAGGAATTGAGGGACTTTCTCGCCCGATTCAACCGAGTAAGAATGACCTTAATGAATGTATCAGAAGGGATGGTTGTCACAACTTTGCAGAACGGGCTGAGCAGTAATGGTTCAAGGGCAACAAGAAAGTTATTTAGTTGGCGTATGAAGTACCCCCCAACTACTTGGGATGAAATACACAACGCACATTGTTCTGAGGTCAGTTCAGACGAGGACGACCAGAATAGGCTGACACATCGATTGGCCTCGATATAAGCCAAATCCAAGAAAATGTATTAGGAGGGACGTCGTAGTTCCGCGACCAAATAGGGAACGATATCTACCATGTGTCAGAATCGTATTCCATCCTCTCAGTTCCATAAAGAGGGCCCACCCTGACCAAGAGTCGGGATTCACCGGAACAAAAGAGGTATGCCCCTATTTTCTGCTCAAAATTTTTGCGTGTCACCTACAGAAGTAGTCTACGCCTTGAAGAAGCTAGGAACTAAGGTGAAATGGCCACAAAAGATGAGCTCAGACCCGAATACAAGAAAATCAAATTCCATTTGCAAGTTCCACCAAGAGGGAGGAAACAAAACCGAGGACTGCATCGCCGTATGACACGAGGTCATAAACATGCAACGATAGGGACACCTAAATGAGTTGCGGGCGACTGAGGGAGGACTAATTTTTCTAGAGGATGTGAACAACATCAAGGACTGCTAAAGCCACTCTCACCAAAACACAATGTCCATATGATCATTGGCAGTAGCGATTATGCTTCTATCAACAGTGTGAAATTCAGTACAACCCATAAGCTCAAATGGTCAATCACCCACGAACAGTATGATGAACTCGAAGAAAGTATCATATTCAATAAGTCGGGTAGTGACAGTTTGGTTTTACCTCACTAATACCCCTATTTTCACTTTATGAATTTTAGATACCAATATGAGACGCATTACGGTACACGAAGAAGCAGCGTGTGCATTATCAACACTCGACTACTTGCTCAAATGAAACTTGAGGATAAGATAGTACCACGTTGCATCACCCTAACGGGTTTTAACAATGCAGTTGAGTGAACATCCAGTGAGATAAAACTCCATGTCGTAGTCGTTAACGTCACTCTTGAAACCACATTCCATATCATGGATCAAGATATCACATACACCACGATAATAGGGCTACCATGGATACACATCATGAGATTCATCCCATCTTGCTTATACCAAGTAATAATATTCCCAACTCTATGAGGAATATAATACGAGGGGAATATCACATATCTGGAAAGCTACCACATCTATCTAGATTGTAGGAGCACTCAATAAGTGAAGTATGGAGAAAAGATGTGTGGAAATCAACAGGGTCGATGTTAAATGAGAACGTCATCAAAGATACCAATACGGTCAAAGCTGTAGAATCGCCACAGAAGACTTCAAACCCCGTTCAACCAGACAACAATGACCATAGCAAGAAAGCCTACATTGGCTGCAAGCTTAAAGAACCAGGTAAATTTACTTAATTCTTAACTACCAACGCAAACTTGTTTGATTTTATCCATGCAGACATGCTAGGTATCCCAAAAGAAATATCCACACATAAGCTAAACTTCGACCTATTCCACCCCCAGTGAGGTTGGTTAGGCGTAAGTTCAACTCTAATAAATGATGCGGTACGCGAAGAGGTCAAAACATTATTAGAAAACAGCTGCATTAAGGAGTCAAAATACCCCCAGTGGGTGGCCAATGTAGTCGTGGTGAAAAATAAGAACAAGAAACGAAGGATGTGTAGACTTCATAGAATTGAACAAAGCATGCCCCCAGGATCTATTCTCATTACCTCACATTGACCAACTCATCGACTCTACGGATAGGCACGAGCTATTGAGCTTCTTGAACGCCTACTCGGGCAATAATCAAATCCATATGGAAGAAGAGGATTAGGATAAAACCAGTTTCATTACCTATCAACGGACGTACTGCTATAGGGTCATGCCCTTCGGGCTGAAAAACGCAGGGGCAACAAACCAAAGGTTAGTGATAAAGATGGTCAGAGACCAACTCAGTAAAATTATAGTGGTCTACATAGACGACATGCTGGTCAAGTCCAAAAGGAAAGTAGACCATATTGACCACTTGATAGAAACCTTCAACATACTCAGACAGTACAGAACGAAACTGAACATCGATAAATGTGCATTTGGTTTATCTTGAAGAAAAGACTTAGGTTTCCTAGTATCACTAAGGTATCGGGGTCATCCTTGACCAGATCAAACCGTCAAAGGGATACCGGGGCACTTGACGACCAAAAATCAGGTTCAAAGGTTTACTAACCACGTCACCGCTCTTTCAAGATTCATCTCACGATCATCGGATAGGTGCCACAAATTCGTTAAAATGATCAAGAAAAATAATGGCCTCCAATGAACTTTAGAGTGTGTTTAAGCCTTGAAGGAGCTAAAAGCATACTTGTCATCACCACAACTACTATTAAAACTAGAGACAAGGGAATGTCTCCTCGTGTACCTCACAGTATCCGAAGTGGCTGTGAGCACAGTCTTGGTCCGATAAAGCAAATGTACGTAGTCTCCCATCTATTACATTAGCAAAACATTAGTCGATGCCGAGATGAGATTCCCTCACCTCGAGAAATAGGTTTTGGTTTTAATTGTAGCTTCACGAATGCTTAGATCATATTTCTAATGCCACCCCATCTCGATCGTCACTATTTTTCCCTTTAGAAGCATTTTGCATATATCTAAGCTACCAGGAAGGTTGGCTAAATAGGCCATCGAATTAAGCGACCACGCTATCACATATCAACCGTGAACAATGATAAAGTCGCAATCACTTGCAGACTTCGTAGTTAATTTCAGCATAAAAATAATGCCTGCAGTCGAAAGAGAAGTCATCTATGCTTCTCCCCAAACACAAAACCTCTGGGTCCTGTACACCGATTACATATCTAATGTGTCGGGATCTAGATTGGTCTCGTACTTATAGTCCCCACCAGCGGGATCTATATTGTGCTCGTACTTAAGGTGCCCAGATATGACTAATAATAAGGCTGAGTATGAGGCTGCAATTGCAGGGTTAAGTTTGGAGCTTAAATACAAGAAAAACGATTGAGATTACGCTGCAACTCTCAACTCATGGTCAACCAAGTTAGATGGACTTTCCAAATTGAGGAAGCGTGGTTATAAGAATACCAAACTAAAATATTCAAGCTGCTGCCCGAGTTCAACGAATGTCAATTCGACTAGATCCCCCAAGTATAGAATACCGAGGCCGATGGCCTCACCAAATTAGCCGCAACCATTAAAAATATTACAACTAGAGACAGAAGTATAGTCCACCTTCTTAACTCATCGATAGATGTAATTGGGTTACAAACCATTAACTTCTCTTCGGACTGATGTTACCATCTTGTTACATAATTTAAGGACGACGTACTCCCAACTGATAATAAAGAGGCCAAGAAATTTCAAATGCAAGCAGCCAGGTACAACATAATTCACAATGACCCATACAAGAGAACGTATGGCGGCCCTCTATTAAAATGACTGGGCCCAGATCAAATATAATGCGTCCTTGAAGAGGTCTACAAATTTCAAAATTTGGTTTTTAGTTAGATGACTCATACGGATAGGGCATTACTGGCCCACCAGGAATAGAAAGGCTGCTAATTTTGTGAAAATATGCGAGCAATGTCAAAAGTGCGCCCCAATGATCTACCAAGCAGGCGATCACCTGCTCTTTGTCACTTCCCCTTGGCCATTAATAAAATGCAGAATGGACTTAGTGGACCCCGACCCGGCAGGGCAAGGTAACGTATGATTTCTTTTGGTCTTAATTGACCATTTCTCTAAGTGGGTAGAAGCAGAAGCATTCAACCAAATATGCGAGCAGGAAGTGAAAGCCTTCATATGAAAAAATATAGTATACCATTTTGGCCTCCCCAAAGAGATCAGTTGCGACAACGGACCCCAATTTACAAGAAAAAATGGTCGCTGAATCTTTTGGGAAATGGCGTATCAAGAGAATACTCTCAACGGCATATCATCCAACGAGTTACAAGCAAGAGGAGTCCTCCAACAAATTGATACAAAACATCATGAAGAAAGAATGCAAAGATGCCAAAGGGCTATGGATGGAAGTACTACTATAATTACTCTAGGCCTACCGAACAATGCCAAATATGAGAACAGGAGACACGCCTTACTCATTAGTCTATGGGACTGATGCTGTAATACTGATTGAAGTCGAAGAGCCTAGCCTGAGAAACTCCCATGAGAGTGGGCCGAGGAACGACAAAAGCAGAAGTCAAGAGCTCGACGAAGTTGAAGAACAAAGGGATATGGTAAAAATAAGGATGATCGCCCAAATACAACAAAAAGAGCGCTATTATAACAAAAAGGAAAAGGTCAAACCATTCAAAGTCGGGGACCACATACTCCAAGCTAAACCATAAGCAAGCAAAGACCAGTAGGAAGGTAAACTGGTAACTAATTGGGACGGCCCATACAAAATAGCGGCAACATCAAACAAAGGGTAATTCCAACTAGAAACAGTGGAAGGAAAACTACTACCAAACAACTAGAATATCACCCACCTTAAGTATATCAACTTTTAAGAAAAAGCGTCCTCCAAGTCGTACTCTTTTTTCCTTTACTTGAGTTTTGTCCCAATTATATTTTCTCAAGGAGGGTTTTAACGAGGAGACGAGAGGGAAACTTTGGGTTGTAGCGCAAACAGACCGAAGTACATGATGGCTAATTTATTGTTCGACCTCTCAAGACTTCTCCATATTTATCAATGAAGGGACTAAATAGATCGAGACTAGGACTGGAACACCAGCCAATGCTTGGAAAAATATGTAAATTTCTCCAAGTGTGTGAATAAAGCACAAATACATTAAGTTTATTTCTTTTGCTCCAAATATATAATCAAGGCAATGTCATCTGAAAGTTTGTTGAATGAAAGTTCACAATACCGACAAATGTTGCACCAATGTGCATTCTTAACAGACCCTCGGTCACAACTAATTATAGGTTATATTCGACCTTATTCGAATAGACACGTAATTAGCCCATGGCCCTAACTAATTATAGGTTATATTCGATATACTTTGAATCAACACCTAATCGGCTCACAAACCTAATTAAGTGTTGGTTATACTCGACCTCATTCGAGTCAACACCTAATCGGCCCACAACCACAACAAAGCATACGCTATATTGGACCTTGTTTGAATCAACACCTAATCGGCCAAAAACCCTAATTAAGTGTAGGTTATATTCGACCTCGTTCGAATAAACACCAAATTGGCCCACGACTCTAATTAAGTATTGGTTATACTCGACATTGTTCTAGTAAACACCTAATCAATCCACGTCCCTAATTAAGTGTTGGTTATATTTTATCTCATTTTAATCAACACCTAATTAGACCACAACAACAACTAAGTCTAGATTATATTCGATCTCATTAGAATCAACAACTAAGCGGCCCACAACCCTAATTAAGCGTTGGCTATACTCGACCTCATTCAAATCAACAAGTATTAGGTCCTCGGCCATAAATAAATATATAATACATTTGACCTTGTTGGAACTAACATCTACTAGCCCTCGCCATGATCAAACTTAGGTTTTTTTTGACCTCATTATTGCGACTAAGGAACCAAGGATACCAAGCAACAAAGTCAAAAGCATACAAACTCGAAAAGAAGAAAAAGAATAAGGTACAAATAACAAAACTAGTATTTCTTACTTTGACCATTTTTTACATAGGCTCGAATAGATGCCCACAAAAATCGCACAAGTCTGCGGCAAAACAAAAAGAAGGAAAAGAAAGCTACTATTCGCTACCTGGTGCAGCAGCGCCATCGGGCCTGATCACCTAAGCCATTCCTATCCGCCTCCTTACCATTGCCATCATATCAAGATACACATCCTCATACTAGGCATCCTTTTCAATCCGATCCACATCCGTACCTCCTCCTAATCACTAGCCTCCGGTATAGAAGAATCTTAGCCACAAGATACTCAAGCTCTATATTCTTTAACACGAGCATTCTCAAAGATAGCTTTTGAAATAGTTCCCGCCCCCATCAAATCTCGAAATAAATCCAACTTGGCCTCGGCATGAATCCACTCCTCGTACAAATCTCGCAGAATATAAGGAAAAGCAGAATTGCGGGAAGAGGATGGCCAAGCCAGTAACTGTTCATTCTCGTCCTCAAGAGCGGCAACTCGATCACTAAGTCCAAATTCCTCTTTCTCTAGTTCTCTAATCTGTTCATCAAGCCGCTCTTCTCTTAGTCTGGCCGTCTCCAAGGCACTCACCCGCTCAGAATAAAGAACAGATATCGCGACCTCTAAAGCCTCTGCTTTCCTTATAGCCCCCGGTTGAGCTAACTCTGCCTTCTCGAGATCCACTGCTTTCTCAGTGAGCTTGCCACTTAGAGCATCTACTTTGAGCTGACGCTTCTCAAGATAAACACACAACGATATAACCTAGGCTTAGGGATCGCCATATTGGGCTTTGACCCCCATGCTAACCTCAAGTTCATCTTCTTTATATCTTAGCCCCTTCGAGAATGCTGCCTTTTTTACTGACTCTCACCAGCTCATCATCCTTCTCCTTCAGTTCATCTGGGAGAGCCTGGATATTGTCGTTCTTACCAAATCATTTATACATATCGCAGTACTTGTCGCGATACTCGTGGTATTTCTACCCCGTCTTCATAAAGATAACCTTACCCCTATCCTCTCTTTGAGCGCTTTCCATCCCTGAAATCACAGTGTGAAAAAGTGAGATAATGAAAACAGAGAGTAAGAATGAAGCCGAAGAGATGAACTCGATGAACAAAAACAAAGTCGAAAAGCATACCCTAAGAACGAAGTCAGCTATGCTCCTTGATATAGTAGCGTCATCCAGCTTTTCAAGGGTTTTACCCTTCACGTCGGAATAGAGGAGACCTAGGGAAGGGACTACATTCTCCGTATCTACGAGCAAATATCGATCCATGAGAATTGAATTGGTTTGCGTGGACCCATCTAATCTTACTTCAAGCCGGTTAAATCCTTCCCCCATCATCCTTACCTCTTCAACATCGGTATTGAAGCCCATCTCATAGCCATCCTCGTCAATGCCTTTACCCCTCTTATTGGCCGATGAAGATGGAACATCATCCGATCGTGAGGCTTACGACTCATCCTGCCATAAAGAATCAGAAACCCTCAAAGACGGCCTTTCAGCTTCCTTCATGGGTTCGGGAAGAGAGCTACCGTCTACGGTCTCAACCGATGGTGGAACCTCGTATGACAATGCAATTTCATCTTTGAGCTCTATGGTTGCCACTTCAAGGATAACCAATCCTCCATCACTGACATCCATCAATATTCTCTTATGGGGGACCAAACTCTCACTGCTCGACGATGATCCTCTTCCTCGTCCCCTAGATGATACAAGTGAAAAGTCAAAAGCTCCACAGTATGTATATCCACGGGAAGAGAAGAAATCGATATGGGAATCAGTAGGAGAGGGAAATGATAGAAGAATGAATGGAAGTAGATGAATGAGTAGGCTTAGCTGTGGCAACAATGGAAATAGATCCCAAAGAAGAAGCAGGCTTCTTCTCACAAAATGAAGGAGGAAGAGCCTTTAGCCACTTTGAAGATCCTCAAACTGAAAGATAAAGATCAAAATTATCACATCCTATACTGAACTATTGCGAGCAAGTGATCATAAGGGGAAAATAATATAGATAAAAAATAGAACTCACCGGCCAAGGAAGAAGCAGGCCCGAACTTCTTATAAAAGCCACTCACGAATCCTCACAGTGTGAGGTAGAGCCTGGCCAACCCAGTTATGAATTTCCTAAACCAAAAAGGTGGCGTAGTATTGGTAGCATGAAGAAGACACAAAATATCAAACTATGACTCAAACATGCAAATCAATGTTTGAAAAAAAAATACACACTTATGGGCATAATTCCAAGTCTCGGGGAAGTCGATCGCATTGGACACCACATCCTAGGCTTTGCAAAAAACAAATAGTTGAGCCAGAACCGACGATTTAACTTCTCATTCCCATCTTTACCACAAGACATTTACTTCTTTGGTGGTGAAGGTGCAACATCGTCCCCTGTAGAAACCAAGGGCAAAGAGATACTTCTGATGGCAGAGTGTGACCCCGACCCTAGATAACTCAGCATATTTCATAAACATCTTAATGAGCATGTAGATGTATCGAGAGATTTGTGCGGGGTAAACTCCGTAATAGCGGCAAAATTCCTCCGCCAATGGGAGAAGAGGAATTGTATAGCCGACATAGAAAGGGTATGCATAGAAAACGCAATACCTAAGGTGGTGTATTTTTACCATGTCATGCCTTGACTAGGACTAGATCGACGTGGGTAGGAATGTTGAATTTTTCCATAAGCCCAAATAGGCCGACCTCTTCCGTCACTGACTTCGAGATCTCAGGGTCGCCTTCAGGTGCCTTCAAAAATTCGAATCTAACTTTTTCACTACAAGGGATTATTTCCTCCACTGTAGGAATATTCTCGTCTTTAATAGCGATAGAGACACCATCAGCATGAGAGGCAAAAGCACCTCCAAAGGGACATGGTCGATTGCCATACGGGAATTAGAGGATACATTAGCCATATTGATTAACCGAGGATATCCAATAAAGGAAGTGTTAGAAGTAGCGAGAACCGCTAAAACCAGGAAGAAAATATGCGAAAAATGGAGGAAGAAGAGGGAAGCAACGGATTTTTATGAGGAGAGGTACATCAACGGTGGAAAAGGTAGAAGATATAGAGCTTTTGATGTGAGGGTTTAGTAAAGATTGAAGGCCACATACCGCTATTAATAAAAATTCTAGCATCATAATCAAGAAATTAATCTATCATTACCTGGCACTATAACCGAAGCAGAAGGTTTAACCATAACGCACACGTGAAACAAAGCAATACATTAGAAAATTATGTCATAATGATGATTGCCGCCATGATGTCATCTTGATCTGTGGGACTCATGACCCTAAAAGTTACGGTCATAAAGTGACATGCTGCAATCTCTCCCCAATCATCATGACTCGTCCAAATGCTTCGACCATGAAACACAATATCTACTCATCAAGCTCACCCGAGGCCGGTCTCAAAAAGCGGAGGGACTAAATGTATAGGTCAAAATCTATACTAGAATATTTGGGCAAAGTAGCATTAAGGCAAGTGTCAGTTGAGGTCGACCAGGAAGCAGCGAGATTCGCGGTCAAACTGTCAATAGTGACCGGGGTTGAGCACTGTAGATAGAACAATAATGGTTAGTTTTTGAAATATGATATTAAAGAGAATATTCTAGTGCATATTCTTTACACTTGTAGTGTTAGGTTTTGTTAGGGATATGTCTTATATAAAGAGAAAGCAATGGTGTAATACATGTAATATTCATTTAATTAGAACACTTTTCAGAAGAAGATTCTTTCTCTCTAGCAAAGATACAACTTTTACCTTTTCATAAAGATTCTCATTACATAATTCTATACTTTTCCATTTTATCCAAGAATAGTCCGAACATTCTAGGAGCACTCATCATTGTCAGAAGGAACCATCATCTAGTTTATTCATTATTGGGTGAATCACTCCTCCTATTTATTTAAATGTCATTTATTATTATTTATTATTGTTAGTTACTTCTCCATTACTTGTCACAAATCTTTAGATATTCATTGAATGTTATCCTTAAAACTCTGCCATATCTATCTACACGCAAGCCATGTCCTCAGTGTTAGCATTTAGGGAAATTATCATTAACTAGGTCTAATGCTCTAACAACAACAACAATAACAACAACAATAACCCAGTATAATCCAATTTAGTGGGGTCTGGGGAGGGTAGTGTGTACGCAGACCATACCCCTACCTTACCCCTCCAACAAACAACTATAATTGTTTTAACCAGAAGTTAATGTTTTTTTGGTCAAACAATACTCTTTTGCGGTAGTGATTGCTGCTTACTCCATACTACTAAAAAGTATGAAGAGAGTGTCGCAATAGTTTTTACCCGATTTGCGTGTCGGGGTCGATTTCCACAGGGAACAAGGAATGGGGTCGACTATCTATTTAGAGTGGGATTGTGTACTTGTTCCAAATTTCACTGCCAATCATTATTGGGTTTTTCTTTAATAATCTACTATTATTAACTACTAATTATAATTGCAACTAGATTATGCTAAGCGAGAATTTCCACAAGTTGTATCTAATGGATGAAAGGCACTATGGTAGTGACTTTAACCCATGTGGTTAATTGACGGGTAATTGTTCCTAAGGACGGATTGAAATGATTGGGGAAATATGGTATAACCGTTGAACGATGTTACCCACTCTCACACCTCTCGGTAGAGAGAGTGATTTTTCCCAATTGACTTTCTCAAGACCAATTAGGTAGGCAAATTTTGTCCAAGCAACTAGGGTTCAAGGCGGGTATTTACTCTCTCGAGGCTTAATGGTTTAATTGGGACTATCAAATCTCTTGAGTCCATCCGGATCTCTTGTTGGATCAATTTTGGAGACTTATGCTCTCTTTGTCAAGAAGAAATCAAGTCAACTTAGCACAAATTAGTGTTTGCAATCATTAATTATTAAATAAAACCATAAAATTGATCTAAATAACAAACACCCATAGCCAATCTAGCCATAAATTGCAACACCCATCAATTATCCATAATAGAGTTGAGCCACAACCCTAACTAAAGGGTTTAGCTACTTATGCTTGAAGAGAAAATCAGATAAATAGATGAAGAGAAATACTTAATATTAAATTACTGAAGTAAATATAATGACAATGACTAAAACTATGTTAAAGTGCCCAAAATGGCTATAAAATGCCTTCTCACGAGCGCAGCTCAAGTTTGGTAATGGCTGATACCCTAAAAATGGAAAAAGGTTCTACTTATACTAAGCTGAAAAAATAGGAAAAAGTTCCCCTGCGAGGTCAGTGCGGACTAGACAAAATGGTGTGCGATCGCACTAGGCTCTTGACTTTAAAAAGTCAACTCTCTGAAGTTAGGCTCCGCAGACCGCATAGAATAAAATGCCATTGCGGAGGAGTCTAGCATGGTCCGCACAAACATGACCGAGGATTGCATAGGCTTGAACCTTGGCACTTAAATCTATCTGAAGTTTGCTTCCGCCGACCGCATAAAATGGTAGTGGGGTTGTGGTGTCTTCAGTGCGGACCGCACAATATGTACTATGGCCGCACTGCTTCGATGTCTTCAAATCCAGCTCTTTGTATCTCCCCAGTGCTGAACGCACAAAGTGTAGTGCGGCCGCACTAGGCATTTTTGTCCTGAGTTGTCTTGTCTTTGGTATTTGTGCAGGTTTTACTCCTTTTGAGCCGATCACTGACGTCTTGTCACTTTGTTGACCAAACCTGCAATCAAGCACAACGTATGAACCTTTTGGGAATATTTTGTAACAATTTATAACCAAAGAATTAGAAAGAAGGAGCATGAAACATGTCAAAATGCCTAGTTATCAACTACCCCGAACTTAAGCTTTTTCTTGTTGTCAAACTGAAAGTTAAATATCAAAATTATCACTTCCTATACTGCACTATAGTGAGAAAGTGATCATAAGGTCAAAATAATTTAGATAAAAAATAGAACTCACCGGTCAAGGAAGAAGCAGGACCGAACTTCTTATGAAAGCCACTCACGAATCCCCACAGTGTGAGGAAGAGCCTGGCCAACCCAGATATGAATTACCCAAACCAAAAAGGTGGCGTAGTATTGGTAGCATGAAGAAGACACAAAATTTCAAACTACGACTGAAACATGCAAATCAATGTTTGAAAAACAAAGACACACTTATGGGCGTAATACCAAGTCTCGGGGAGGTCGATCATATTGGCCACCACATCTTAGGCTTTGCGAAAAAAATAGTTGAGACAGAATTGACGATTTAACTTGTCATTCCCATCTTCACCACAAGACATTTACTTCCTCAGTGGCGAAGGTGCAACATCGTCCCCCTATAGAAACTAGGGGCAAAGAGTTGCGTCTGATGGCAGAGTGTGACCCCAACCCTAGATAACTCTGCATATTTCATAAACATCTTAATGAGATTGTAGATTTATGGAGAGATTTGGGCAGGGTAAACTCCGTAATAGTGGCAAAATTCCTCCGCCAATGGGAGAAGAGGAATGGTATAGCCGACATAGAAAGGATATGCATAGAACACGCAATACCTAAGGTGGTGTATTTTTACAATGTCATGCCTTGACTGGGAGTAGATCGATGGGTAGGAATGTTGATTTTTTCCATAAGCTCAACTAGGTCGGCCTCTTCCATCACGGACTTCGAGACCGCAGGGTTGCCTTCAGGTGCCTTCAAAAATTTGAACCTAACTTTTTCACTACAAGGGATTATTTCCTCAACAGTAGGAATATTCTCGTCTTCAATAGCGATAGAGACACCATCAGCATGAGAGGCAAAAGCACCTCCAAAGGGACATGGTCGATTGCCATACGGGAATTAGAGGATACATTAGCCATATTGATTAACTGAGAATATTCAATAAAGGAAGTGTTAGAAGTAGCGAGAATCACTAAAACCAGCAAGAATATATGCGAAAAATGGAGGAAGAAGAAGGAAGCAACGAATTTTTATGAGGAGAGGTACATCAACGATGGAAAAGGAAGAAGATATAGAGTTTTTTATGCGAGGGTTTAGTAAATACTGAAGCGTTGCCCACATACCGCTATTTATAAAAATTATAGCATCATAACCAAGAAATTAATTTATCATTACTTGGCACTATAACTGAAGCAGAGGGTTTAACCAAAAAGCGCATGTGAAACAAAGCAATGCATTAGAAAACTATGTCATAATGATGATTGCCGCCATGATGTCGTCTTGATCCGTGGGACTCATGACCCTAAAAGTTTTGGTCACAAATTGACATGCTGTCAGCTTGCCCTAATCATCACGACTCGTCCAGATGCTTCGACCACGAAACACAATATCTGCTCATCAATCTCACCTGAGGCCGGTCTCAATAAGCGGAGGGACTAGGAAGCACCGAGATTCGTGGTTAAGCTATCAATAGTGACCGAGGTTGAGCACTGTAGATAGAACAATAATGGTTAGTTTTTGAAATATGATATTAATGAGAATATTCTAGTACACATTCTTTACACTTGTAGTATTAGGTTTTGTTAGGGATATGTCTCATATAAATAGAAAACAATGGTGTAATGCATGTAATGTTCATTTAATTAGAACACGATTCAGAAGAAGATTCTTCTCTCTAGCAAAGATACAAACTTTACCGTTTCATCAAGATTCTCATTACATAATTCTATACTTTTCCATTATATCCAAGAATAGTCCGAACATTCTAGGATTTATCTGTCACTCATCATTGTCAGAAGGAACAATCACCTAGTTTATTCATTATTGGGTGAATCACTCCTTCTATTTATTTAATCGTCATTTATTATTATTTATTATTTTTAGTTGCTTCTCCATTACTTGTCACATCTCTTTAGATATTCATTGAATGTTATCCTTAAAACTTTTCCATATCTATCTACACGCTAGCCATGTCCTCAGTGTTAGCATTTAGGGAAATTATCATTAACTAGGTCTAATCCTCCAACAAACAAGTATAATTGTTTTAACCAGAAGTTAATATTTTTTGGTCAAACAGTAATCTTTTGCGGTAGTGATTTCTCCTTACTCCGTACTACTAAAAAGTAGAATGAGAGAGTTGCAATAGCTTTTACTCGATTTGCGTGTCGGGATCGATTTCCACAGGAAACTAGGAATGGGTCGAGTATCTATTTAGAGTGCGATTGTGTACTTGTTCCAAATATCACTTCCAATGATTTTTGGGTATTTCTTTAATAATCTACTATTATCAACTACTAATTATAATTGAAACTAGATTATGCTAACCCAGATTTTCTGCAGGTTGTATCTAATGGATGAAAAGGCACTATGGTAGTGACTTTAACCCATGTGGTTAATTGACACGTAATTGCTTCTAAGGACGGATTGAAATGATTGGGGAAATATGGTATAACTATTGCACGATGTTAACCACTCTCACACCTCTCGGTAGAGAGAGTAATTTTTTCCAATTGACTTTTCAAGACCAATTAGGCAAGCAGATTTTGTTCAAGCAACTAGGGTTCATGTCGGGTATTTACTCTCTCGAGGTTTAACGCGTTAATTGGACTATCAAATCTCTTGAATCCATCCCAATTTCTTGTTGGGTCAATTTTGGATACTTAGGCTCTCTTTGTCAAGAAGAGATCAAGTCAACTTAGCACAAACTAATGTTTGCAATCATTAATTATTAAATTAAACCATAAAATTGATCTAAATAACAAACACCCATAGACAATCTAGCCCTAAATTGCAACACTCATCAATTACCCATACTAGAGTTGAGCCACAACCCTAACTAATGGGTTTATCTACTCATGCTTGAAGAGAAAATCAGATAAATAGATGATGAGAAATACTTAATATTATATTACTGAAGTAAATATATTGATTCAATGACTAGAACTATGTTAAAGTGCCCAAAATGGCTATAAAATGCCTTCTCACGAGCGCAGCTCAAGTTTGGTAATGGCTGATACCCTAAAAATGGAAAAAGGTTCTACTTATACTAAGCTGAAAAACAGGAAAAAGTGCCCCTGCCAGGTCAGTGCGGGCCGCACAAAATGGTTTGCGGCCGCACTTGGCTCTTGACTCTAAAAAGTCAACTCTCTGAAGTCAGGCTTCGCGGACCGCACAGAATAGAATGCCATTGCAGAGGAGTCTAGCATGGTCCGCACAAACATGACTGAGGACTGCATAGGCTTGCACCTTGGCACTTGAATCTATTTGAAGTTTTCTTCCGCGGACCGCATAAAATGGTAGTGCGGCTTTGGTGTCTTCAGTGCAAACCACACAATATGTACTGTGGCCGCACAGGTTTGATGTCTTCAAATCCAGCTCTCTGAATCTCCCTAGTGGTGACCACATGACGTGTAGTGCGGCCGCACTAGGTATGTTTGTCCTAAGTTGTCTTGTCTTTGGTAATTGTGCAGGTTTTACTCCTTCTGAGCCAATCTTTGATGTCTTGTCACTTTGTTGATCAAGCATGCAATCAAGCACAACATATGAGCCTTTTGGGAATATTTTGTATCTATTTATTACCAAAGCGTAAGAAAGAAGGAACATGAAACATGTCAAAATGGCCAGTTATCAACTCCCCCAAACTTAAGATTTTGCTTCTCCTCAAGCAAATAAAATAAGACCTACATCTTATGGGAAAATCCAAGAATTTTCAGCTATCCTATTGTAACCTCAACTAGCATCAATTGGGATTAACAATTTCCCTTAACTCAAATGAATCATTAACAACCTTTAGGCTTTGAAAAATCATGGATTAAGTGTGACACAAGATCATCAAAAGTTGAATTATTACACCAAAGCACTCTCTCAATTACTTTTGTCATTGTGGAGCCCAAACTCATGCGTCCTCAACTCTCTCTAAGCACACCTCACATTTTTTAATATTGGCACAAAAACTGAGGTAAATGGAAATTCTCTCATCTCTCTCAAGGAAAAGTCACAAGTCCGGCTCTAGTACCATATGCTTGCCCCTTATGTAAGTATCCATTAATGTAGGTTTCATTCAACTCAAGATCATATAGGGATTTTGTGGAGGCTTTGTGAAGGTTTTTGGTTCAGGGTAGGACGTGTTTTTGTTCAAGCGAGTTCCATATTCCCTTAAGCACTTCTTTTGATTCATTTTGGCACAATTCACTTGACTCTTTGAGTCATTTCATTTCTTTCCAAGGGGTTAGAGAGACAAATTGTCACTCTTTCTTATGCATTTCAAACCTTTTCTCCTTTTTTCAACTTTCCACACCTTTCTTTCTTCGCTTTTCTTGAATCCCTTTTTATTCTTTTTTTTTCATTAAGCATTCTTTTTGTTTTTGCTTTTATTTCTTTTTCATTTCCCTTTCTTTTCTTTATTTTTGTGTCTTCTATCACTTAATTTCCAACCTCGTTTCTCCCCTCAAACTTATACTTATTCCATGTGCTCAAGAAAAGATCGGGTGCCAAGAGAGGGTATCTTTTAGAACAGGAATAGGCTTGTATCATAGTTCTTGAAAGAAAAAGGCCTAAGGCTCAAAATGGTTAACTAGGGATCATATCATTAGTAGGCTATGGAATTGTTCAAACTATCACTTGGATCAAGGAGAACGTATAATCACTTCTCAAGTCAAATTTCACTTAAGATTTTGCCTCAACAAACATTCAGGGCAAGTTTTAGACCAATGGCTCGGGACTTGGACTCGCAATTCAATTTCTCACCACACAAGCTAAAGGATTGCTAAAGACATAGAGTTAGGGGCCCACAATGACCTTAAAAACGATTTGAGCACACAATGGTCCCCCAAAAAAACACTTGATGATTATCGATTAACAAAAGAGTCTAAGGGTCATGACTTTCACCATCCTAATCACAACATTTTGTCTTTGACCATTGGACCAAAGGCAATGGTGCTAGGACCAAGTGAAGCTTTACTTGAGGTAACCTTAACTACAAACTACTAAAAACAAAAAAACAAAAACAGACTTAAACCTTTAAGAAGGTTGTCACGACATCCATCATTAGGAAGAGCCACCCGGTTAACTATGAGAAGCCGTTTTATTGCCAAAAAGCTATGAACATAAATAAGAAGCTAAAAAATAAATTTTTTTGTGGAAAATAGAATGTTCTTGGAGAAATTTCCCCATTTCTGATGATCTTAGCAAAATGCCCTCTTTTTTACTTGAGTTAAAAGCTTGAAATTATTGTTTTGTGGTGGAATATAGAAGTAAATGATCAATTATTATTAAACTCATTTGAATGTTGATAATTTGTACTTAAAGTTTTATTGACACAGATTGTAGATTAAGGAAAAAAGATCTCAAAACTCTATTGTTGGACCTTAGAAAGTGTTGAAGAAAACAAAATGGGTATTTTTAATTAAGTGTTATTTATTATATTGGTGATTAATTCATTTATATATATATATATGTGTGTGTGTGTGTGTGTGTGTGTGTGTGTGTGTGTGTGTGTGTATGTGTGTGTTTGGAAGCTTTACTTCAAATTTGAGATCATTTTGAGCAAATTTGAGGTAGTTTGATCGAAATTGAAGTTGCAAATTCATAGTACACTTTGTTATAATAACCTAGAAAAAGTATGTCAATCCAATGTGTTAGGATTTATGCCCGTCACTAGAGGGTGGGTGAATAGTGCGGCACGAGAATATTGATAAATATTGCGGAATTAAAAAATGCAGGAATAAAATAAATTCGGTAATAAAAATAACAAGGAAAGAACACACCGAATTTATCCTAGTTCACCACAACTTGTGGTTAGTCCAGTTCCCAAGAGACTCTCTCGAGATTCCATTAACTCCGTTAAGCTTTCGGGTGCCTAACAAACCGCTACACTTGCTAGTAGATGTACACTCTACAAGACTTCAACTTGCTCGAGGATACCGCACCTCATGACTTCAACCTTGCTCGTGGATACCGCACCACAAGACTTCAATCACTAAGACTTAGGGTACTTAGCGAACCCGACAATCAATGAGAAGATATGTTCTGCTCAAACACCTTTCTCTTTTACAACAAGAACTCTCTCAAAAGAGTAGATAAAGAGATACAAATTTAGCTCTATGAACAACTCAAAGTTGTCTCTCAAATGGCTCAACAAAAGCTCTAAAATGATGCTCAAATAATGTCAATATGTATATCAATAATGGGAGGTGTTGTGTGTTTAAAATCAGCTCAAAAGACCTCTTTTTATAGGGGTTAAAGGGTGGATGTCCGTTGCTTAATTGGCAATCAATTATGCTGATTATATGCAAGGAAAATCGATTATTTGATTTGCATAATCGATTATCCTTTTACCGTTACAAAATCGGAAGAGATTCTGCTCAAGAATAATCAATTATTTGGATGGCATAATCGATTATTTTGTTCCAGTGTTCAATACATTGGCAACGGATGCAAGATAATCGATTATTTAAGAATTATAATCGATTATATACCATTGATATACACTGTGTATACCACAGTATACCAGAATTGAAAACTTACTTCAAAAACCATTTTGGTTAAAATGAATACGTTAAAATCATTTTGTTTGAAGTATATTAAAAATGTTTATGATATATATGATTTAATAAAATAATTTTATGCATATTAATGATGACATATGTAATATACCAGAATTGAAAACTTACTTCAAAAACCATTTTGGTTAAAATGAAAACGTTAAAATCATTTTGTTTGAAGTATTTAAAATATGTTTATGATAAATATGATTTGATAAAATGATTATATGCATATTTATGATGACCTATGTTGAGCCAAAAGACGAGATAACTTTAAACGTTGCTCTTACATTTGTTCTACCTAACGACCTACGCCTTGGGTCTTTGGTCTTGAACTTTTGAACTCGTCTTTGGCTTGTCTATGCAATTCCGTCATCAATATGCTTCTTGGCATTCACTCTTGATTGTTTGTCATATAATATCGTTATTTGACACTTGACTTCATTGTTTGTCATTCATCAAAACGTATACCTGAAAATCATGCTAATACAACCAAAGCGCACATATCATAGATAGAATGATTTTCTACAATTTCCCCCTTTTTGACAATGACAAACAATAGGAGATATGCATATTGGATTCCCCCTAAATTCATGCTATATCTCAACATACAATTCATGTAAACAATTTAATATAATTCCCCCTTAATTGAATATTCCCCCTCAATTAAAGCATACTAGAATGTGAAGACATTCCCCCTTATTCGATGCATATCGCCTAAATTCTTCCCCCTTTTGGCATTAGCAAAAAGAGTATACCAATTGTTATTTAAACTATTGACGATACCAATCGTTAGATAAAAAAAATCATATCAACATCAAATAATACCAAACGTTAGTAAAAACATACCAATCATAATAACGGTCATTTTTCGCAAATATACCAACTGTTATTTAAACTAAAAATATTCATCAAAACATGAATCAATCATTTAATGTAAAAATAATTGATACCAATTGTTATTCAAAATAAAACTTATCAAAACGTGGATCAATAATTAATATCAATTGTTAGCACATATCAACTATTATGTTTTTATCAAAAATACGATAACTAACCGAAATTCCCCCTTGATGCAATAAGGTTTCTTGCTTGGTGCATCTACTACGATTTTGTAGTCTTCAAGCACACCTGCAAACGTACCTAAAAATAGATATTCGGTACCCAACTTCTTTTGGGTCCTTGGGGGTTATGCAAATAATAATCATAATCAAAATATGAATCTCTATGTTTAGCAAAACATACGGGTGCAATGTGTCCTATCCGGTTACAATTATGACATATAACGTTCGGGTTGTGCATATGTCTAGGTTGAGCCAAATACGTTCTAGGTGATCTAAAGTTGTTATTCCTAGAAGCGTTGAAATTCCTAGAGTCAATTCTAGGTGGTCTAAAATTATTAATTTTAGACTCATTAACAAAAATCCTAGAATAATTTCTAGGTGGTCTAAAATGATTAATTTTAGACTTATTTGTGAGGTTCCTATAATTATTTCTAGATGGACCAACCTCATTACTATAATCCTTTTTAATTTCCTCATGTTATAAATAGAACTCTATTTAGAGTGAATGTCTAAGAGTTTTAGTTTGAAGCTAAGTCATTTATCTTCCTATAAATAGAGGGGTCTTACCCCATTGTAAAACACCCCAAGTATCAATAAGAATACTCATCTCTCTCTATTCTCTCTATATTGTTCTTGTCTTTTATATTATTTCATAACACGTTATCAGCACGAGACTCTACCATCTCAAGAATAGCTATCGAGAAAAACTAAGGTATTTCTCTCTTCCTAATTTGATTTTCGATTATGTCTGACATTACGAAAAGAAAGTTTGTTGCCCTTGAAATTTTGGGCAAGAACTATATGACATGGGTGTTGGATGCTGAAATCCACTTAGATGCTATGGGTCTTGGAGACACCATTAAAGATAGAGATAAAGCATCCACCCAAGACTGTGCGAAGGCCTTGATTTTCTTGCGCCATCACCTTGATGAAGGTTTGAAGATTGAATATCTCACCGTCAAGGATCCACTCATCTTGTGGAAAGGCTTAAAGGAGAGATATGACAACCTGAAGTTGGTCACTCTGCCACAAGCACGATATGATTGGGCTCATCTGAGGCTCCAGGACTTTAAGTCTGTTTCTGAATATAATTCTGCAATGTTCAGAATTACTTCTAAATTGAAGCTATGTGGATATAATATCTCTAATTATGATATGCTTGAGAAAACATTTACAACGTTTCATGCCTCCAATATGGTACTGCAACAGCAGTACAGAGAGAAAGGCTTCACAAAGTACTCTGAACTGATTTCTCTTCTACTTGTGGCTGAGCGAAATAATGACCTGCTCATGAGAAATCACGAAAATCGACCCACTGGGTCTACACCACTGCCTGAAGCAGATAAGGTGCACTCTCATTATGCCAATCATGAAAAGGGCCATGGTCGTGGTCGTAATCGGGGTCATAGCCGTGGACGTAGACAAGGAAGAAATATCCATGATGTCCGTCGCCCCCCGAAGACAGATAACCGCCGAAAGCAGAAACGGGATTATGAGGATCCTAAGGCAAAAGGTTCAGAAACTATATGTTATCGTTGCGGTGGGAAAGGGCACTGGTCAAAAGCTTGCCGTGTACCAAGACATTTGGTTGACCTTTATCAAGCATCTCGAAAGAGTAAAGGCCCGGAAACAAATTTTGTCTCTGACAACAACTTTGACATCACCCACTTGGACGTGGCAGACTTCTTTGAGCAACCCGAGGGGAAGATAGACCACCTAATCGGTGATGGATCCGTGATGAAAGAAGATGGAGCTGTTTGATTTTATTTTACTTGTTTGTATTAGTTAATGAATAAACTAATAGCCATTAGTATTAGCTCGTATTAGTTAGTTCATGATATAATGTTAGTATTAGTTCTTTAGAAAGTATCAATATGCTTAAATATCAATAATATTTTTACTTTCCAGTAGAGGTAATCGACTAACCTGAAAAACTAGTCGGTTATCTCATATTTTCGCATTAAAACTGCAAAACAATCGATTGTCTATGTTTAACAATCGATTGTCTTTAAAACAGTGTGATCTGGAATTTTTCAAAAATAGTCAACAATCGATTGTCTATGTTTAACAATCGATTGACTTAAAACAGTGTGATTTGGAATTTTTCAAAAATAGTCAACAATCGATTGTCTATGTTTAACAATCGATTGTCTTAAAACAGTGTGATCTGGAATTTTTCAAAAATAGTCAACAATCGATTGTCTATCTTTAACAATCGGTTGTCTTAAAATAGTGTGATCTGGAATTTCTCAAAATAGCCAACAATCGATTGTCTATATCTAACAATCGATTGTCTTAAGACAGTGTGCTCTGGAATTTTTTTCAAAATAGCCAACAATCGATTGTCTATATTTAACAATCGATTGTCTTAAGTCAGTGTGCTCTGGCATTTTTCAAAATAGTCAACAATCGATTGTCTATATTTAACAATCGATTGTCTTAAGATAGTGTGCTCTGGAATTTTTTTCAAAATAGCCAACAATCGATTGTCTATATTCAACAATCGATTGTCTTAAGACAGTGTGCTCTGGAATTTTTCAAAATAGTCAACAATCGATTGTCTATATTTAACAATCGATTGTCTTAAGACAGTGTGCTCTGGAATTTTTCAAAATAGCCAACAATCGATTGTCTATATTTAACAATCGATTGTCTTAAGACAGTGTGATCTGAAGTTTTTCAAAATAGCAAATAATCGATTGTGTGTGTTTAACAATCGCTTGTCAATGTTCAACAATCGATTGTGTGTGTTTAACAATCGATTATTTTAAGAAAATGCTTAAACTGAAATTTTCAAACTGCATAGTAATCGATTATGGAAAACATATAATCGACTATCTGATTTAGTTAGTCAACTGACCTCAGCAGATTTTGAAAATATTGTTTAAATGTGAAACAAAAAGTTGTTTATTCTCATGTTCGTATATTTTCTTTTGTACCAAACCATGGGAAGTAAATTGATTGAAGGCTCCGGAAGAGCAACTGTAACTCTTCCCAAAGGCACGACGTTTATCTTAGAGAATGCAATATTCTCCTCCAAGTCTAAGAAGAACTTGTTGAGTTTTTGTTCTCCTCCAAGTCTAAAAGGAACTTGTTGAGTTTTAAAGATATCATTTAAAATGGATATCAGATTGAGACAATACATGAGTATAATCTTGAATACCTCATTTACTCATGAAAACGAGGCTGCCCACTTCGGTTTGGGGTCACGCCATTTTGCATGCAGCAATGCTAGTTCGTCGGCTGCCCACTTCGGTTTGGGGTCAGGCCATTTTGCATACAGCAATGCTAGTTCGTCTCCGACTGACGAATTGACACAAATATTCCCCGTTGCAATTGGTTTTGGGTCATGAACCCAATATATCCCATTTAAGAATCTTTGGATGCGCAGTATATGTGCCTATAGCACCGCCATCCCGCACCAAAGTGGGTCCGCAAAGAAGGTTAGGAATATATGTTTAGTTTGAATCGCCCTCCATTATTCGCTACCTCGAAACATTGACAGGAGATTTGCATGATTTGCAGACTGTCAATTTGATGAGACACTTTTCCCAAAATTAGGGGGAGAAGTTGGTGAAACCAAATGGGAAATTTTGTGGAAAAATGCATCATTATCTCATCTTGATCCACATACATCTATTTGTGAAAGAGAGGTACAAAAGATTATCCTTTTGCAAAGAATAGCAAATCAAATGCCTGACGCATTTACGGACTTGAAAATGATAACGAAATCCCACATCCCCGCGGAAAATGTTCCAATCCGTATTGATGTCCCTGTTGGACAATCATCTAGTGTCATAACCAATGAGTCGAATGCACGCCTGAAGCGTGGCAGGCCATTAGGTTCTAAAGATCGAAATCCTAGAAAGAGGAAAGCAAATGATAAAAATGACACTACGAAAGAATCTCATGAGGAAATTCATGATTTAACAAATTCTGAGATTCATGAAGAATCCATTGAGCCCGAGACTCTGGAAAATACGGAACTATCCATAAATCCAACTGATATTGAGGCAAATATTAATCGAGTGGATATAGTGGTGGATAATGTCTTTGCTTATAATGTCGCATCTAGCATTATGCAAGAATGTGAGGATCTCGAACCTCAATCTGTTGAAGAATGTCGAAAAAGACATGATTGGCCAAAGTGGCAAGAAGCAATTCAATCAGAATTGAATTCGCTGGCAAAACGTGAAGTTTTTTGGCCCTATAGTTGAAACACCTAATGGTGTTAAGCCTGTTGACTATATATATGGCATGAATGATCGTTGGTCACGTACCTATTGTACGCCAAAGTATTTTGGAAATATGATTATTAAAGGACAACGATAATGCAAGAAACATATCTTGCATATAAGTTTGACATGACCATAATGGTATTTCTCTTTAAGAAAGATATTCACCACATGGATGTTGATGAATCTGTGGTAGTACAAAATTAATTGAGAGCTCTAGAAGAGCCAATTATTACTATGTTGGAGAAACACAATTGAGTATTGTGCTGTAGTAAGTCTCAAAGAAACTTATTCAGTTTCCAAAGTACACGCGAAAGCGATTGATTATATTGAGACTATAAATAAAGGAAGGATTTGATATCTCCTATTACTACAACTTGTAGCGGGTAATTTGTATATGAAAAGCTACCCGCTTTGTTCTCCAGTTTGTACTACACAAACGAAAGAATGCCACAATAAAATGGATATCTATTGGTATAAAAACCCATGTCATAATAAACCTGAAGTTTATTGATAAGTGCACATGTCATGGTGTAAATTTGAAGTTTACCAATATTGATAATTTATTCAGTTGGCATTCGTGTTAGCCATCTCATTTTAAGTATGATGTGCAAATTCACATAGGTGAATATTAAAGAACTAGAAAGTTCTTTACGAATTCTCTTGTATCACTTGTTCTCATTAATGAACTGACCAACTAAAGAGTTCGGGTTGAAGCCCATAAATTCTGGAAATACCAAAGGTGAATATGTGCCCATTCACCTGCCATGTATACCACATATGATGCATCTATGAAATGGTTACATGCGCAGTTGTTATTAACCCGCAGCCTGGCCGGTGATTGCGAGGTAAATTGCTCAGTAATCTAACTTCGAGCATAATTTCCAGATTCTCTACTCAAGATAGTTCATCTTGATAAGTTGGTTTATATCAAAGTTGGTTTAGCAAGATAATTATTGAGTGCCTCCACTTAATAGCTAAACTGTTTCTTATGAGAACAAAGTTATATATATCAGTTTGATATACGTTGTATACGAGAGTATATTCTCCCCTCACAAGTGGTTCAGGGTCAGGAACCAAATAATTTCATCTTATTATTAATGTGCTGTGTATATTGACATAATAATACACAAAGAAGATTTCCCAAAGTTGAGGAAACAAGTTAGCTTTACTAACATGAGGGGGAGACATGATAAACACTTGAGAAAAGGTTACATGGGATGAATTATCATTTGTATATGTAAATCCCCGAATATCATGATATGAACCTGAAGTTCATAAAATGGATAATTCAATTGCAACATATTGCAAAGCATGCTATACGCATTTGCTGACCCAAAGAATGTAACTATATTCTCACTACAAATGCTCATATTAAGTCCCAGAAGGACAAAGTCTTTGATACGCTTAAAGCGTATAACAAATACTTGATTCCATATGAAAGACATGTAGATTTGGACATATAGTTCAAACCTGAAAGTATAAAGTCAAAGGTATGTATAATCAGTTTTCGATATCTTATTTGTTTAGCATGACATGAAAACTTGATATGCATCTAAAGTCTATTATGTGATTTATATGACTTAACTTGAAAGATTTAAGTTGCTTGAAGCATACCCAATTCTTGGTCCTGAAGTACCACATCCTAAGTACAATTTGTGTACATATGTATCTTGCTATAACTATAAGCATGATGGCATTGAGAATACATCTATGAAGATATTGAAGAGTCATTCCAGACATTATATGAAGATGTTCATATCTATCAAGAATGATGATTTCAAGGTGCGGAATATTTATTCAAGTCAATATGGTTGATTTATTTATCAAATATCTACCAAAGTTTGTTTTGAAGATGGTGCACAAGATTGAATGCAAATGCTCAAGGATATAAATTGATGTTCTTATCAGGGGGAGTTAATGCGCGTTGCACTCTTTTTCCCTTACAAGGTTTTGTCCCAACTGGGTTTTCCTTGCGAGGTTTTTAACGAGGCAACCAATAGGCGCATATTCAAACATGTGTACTCTTTTTCCTTCTCTTTAATTTTTCCCATTGGGTTTTGGTTTTAAGGTTTTAACGAGGCACATTGTTGAATAGATATTCAACGGGGAGTGTTATAAATAGAACTCTATTTAGAGTGAATGTCTAAGAGTTTTAGTTTGAAGCTAAGTCATTTATCTTCCTATAAATAAAGGGGTCTTACCCCATTGTAAAACACCCCAAGTATCAATAAGAATACTCCTCTCTCTCCCTATTCTCTCTATATTGTTCTTGTCTTTTATATTATTTCATTACACCTCACTTGTTTTAGGATCATTTACACTACATTTCTCTAGTGTATTTCTAAGTTCTATGTTCTCTATTTTCAAAGAATTACAAGAAGAACAATTAGAACTTTGAATAATTGAAGAGGCTTCATTCATCTCATTGATTTTATTTTTGAGATCGATATTGTCATTTTCCAAAAATCTATTTTCTTCTTCTAAAATTTTGATTTTATTTTTAAGAACAATATTGTCAGTTTCTAAAAAATCATTTTCTTCTTTTAGTTTTTCATTGTCACAAGACAATTTTTCAAAAACTTTTTCTTTTAAAGAAGGTTGTTTTTCAGAATCTTTTTCTTGCAAAGAAAGTGTTTTCTCAAAATCTTTTTCTTGCAAAGAAAGTGTTTTCTCAAAATCTTTTTCTTGCAAAGAAAGTGTTTTCGCAAAATCTTTTTCTTGCAAAGAAAGTATTTTCTTCAATTCTTTTATGGTTTTGGAAGCTTTAACAAATTCACCATATAATTCATCATAGGCATTTTGCATTTCTTCAAAAGTGTAAGAATTAGAAGTGCTTACCTCTTCTTCTTCGTCGGCCATGAAGCATAGGGCAGTCGTTTCATCACACGAGCTGTCTGAGTCCCATGTCACATGATTTTGGACTTGAGGCGTACCTTCATAAACGGCTTCAAGTTTATCCCACATTTCTTTGGCGGTTGTGCAATAGGAAATCCTCCGATAGTCATTTGAATTCACCGCACAATATAACATATTTATGGCCTTGGCATTATATTCATTCTCCTCCTTTGGAACCATGCTTCTCCAACTTTCTTTGTCGGCATACCGTTCTTAATGATTTGCCACAAACGAAAGTTATTTGATTGGATGAAGATTCTCATCCGCTCTTTCCAATATGTGTAATTTGTTCCATCAAATAGTGGAGGCATAGTGGTGGAGTGACCTTCGCTCATCATTCCTGCGTTCAACATTCTCAACAAAAAAATATATATCGCTCTCAACCGGTTAAGGCTTTCAGAGAGTTAGGCTCTGATACCAATTGTTAGGATTTATGCCCGTCACTAGAGGGGGGGTGAATAGTGCGGCACGAGAATATTGATAAATATTGCGGAATTAAAAAATGCAGGAATAAAATAAATTCGGTAATAAAAATAGCAAGGAAAGAACACACCGAATTTATCCTGGTTCACCACAACTTGTGGTTAGTCCAGTCCCCGAGAGACTCTCTCGAGATTCCACTAACTCCGTTAAGCTTTCGGGTGCCTAACAAACCGTTACACTTGCTCGTAGATGTACACTCTACAAGACTTCAACTTGCTCAAGGATACCGTACCTCAAGACTTCAACCTTGCTCGTGGATACCGCACCACAAGACTTAAATCACTAAGACTTAGGGTACTTAGCGAACCCGACAATCAATGAGAAGATATGTTCTTCTCAAACACCTTTCTCTTTAACAACGAGAACTCTCTCAAAAGAGTAGATAAAGAGATACAAATTTAGCTCTATGAACAACTCAAAGTTGTCTCTCAAATGGCTCAACAAAAGCTCTAAAATGATGCTCAAATAATGTCAATATGTATAACAATATTGGGAGGTGTTGTGTGTTTAAAATCAGCTCAAAAGACCTCTTTTTATGGGGGTTAAAGAGTGGATGTCCGTTGCTTAATTGGCAATCAATTATGCTGATTTTATGCAAGGATAATCGATTATTTGATTTGCATAATCGATTATCCTTTTACCGTTACAAAATCGGAAGAGATTCTACTCAAGAATAATCGATTATTTGGATGGCATAATCGATTATTTTGTTCCAGTGTTCAATACTTTGGCAACGGATGCAAGATAATCGATTATTTAAGAATTATAATCGATTATATACCATTGATATACACTGTGTATACCACAGTATACCAGAAATGAAAACTTACTTCAAAAACCATTTTGGTTAAAATGAAAACGTTAAAATCATTTTGTTTGAAGTATATTAAAAATGTTTATGATATATATGATTTAATAAAATAATTTTATGCATATTAATGATGACATATGTAATATACCAGAATTGAAAACTTACTTCAAAAACCATTTTGGTTAAAATGAAAACGTTAAAATCATTTTGTTTGAAGTATTTAAAATATGTTAATGATAAATATGATTTGATAAAATGATTTTATGCATATTTATGATGACCTATGTTGAGCCAAAAGACGAGATAACTTTAAACGTTGCTCTTACATTTGTTCTACCTAACGACCTACGCCTTGGGTCTTTGGTCTTGAACTTTTGAACTCGTCTTTGGCTTGTCTATGCAATTCCGTCATCAATATGCTTCTTGGCATTCACTCTTGATTGTTTGTCATATAATATCGTTGTTTGACACTTGACTTCATTGTTTGTCATTCATCAAAACCTATACCTGAAAATCATGCTAATACAACCAAAGCGCACATATCATAGATAGAATGATTTTCTACACAATGAAATTTAATTAAAAATTATAATAGATAGGTAGATAATAGAATCAACTCTACCGAACCAGTAGAGAAATCCCTGAAAAGCAGAAGTATGACAATATGGTAAACTTCAATAAACAATTTATATAAAGGTTTAATAACAACATAAACTCTACCACATTGGTAGAAAAATCATGAAGAACAAAAGTGTGATAATCTGATAGACGTCGAAGAATAATTTAATTCGATAACGAAGATCTTGTAGAACTTGTGCAGGTTCGTGGTTATTTTTTAAATACCGTTAATTTTGAAGGCATTTTGTATGATTATTCCAAGATGTCCCTTTTGTATCAATCACCGAACATAAATGAGCCAGTTGTCCGCCACCAACCAATCAGCTAGTTGGTACAACCACAATTTTGATTTTAAAAGAGAAGTTATATAAATGAAGAATTTGACTCAGTTAACTTATAGTTTTAAAGAAACTTCGAGATGGTCAAGAGAACAATTTAAACAATATTCTATGAGTTTGAATCTAAATGAACTCATGATTATTGCTATATAGATTGTAATAGTTGGACCTTCGACACTCTGCCTAAACTACTCAAAGAGAAAAAATCAAAAATTATGTTGGACAAACCTTTTTTAAACTGTTGTCTGAATTTTGACTACATTAAGAAACAACAACAATAATAACCCAGTAGAATCCCATTTGTGGGGTCTGGGGAGGGTAGAGTGTATCCAAAACATACCCCTACCCCAAAGGTATAGATAGTCTATTTTCGGAAGACCCTCGGCTCAGAGACAATAGATATGTAACAACAACAGAAAGTAGAAAACATAGTATCTAAACCGTAAAAGACAACAAATAAATAAAACGACCAAAAAAGTGTCAAACACAACAATAATTACTAGCAGTCCTAGACAAAACTCTATCAGACTAGCCGGCTCAACGAGGAGAAATGCTCGACTATCCCGAACCTACAACGCTAATGCTCAATTTGAACACCTTCCTATCAAGGTCTATGTCCTCAGAAACTTGAAGCTACACCATGTACCGCCTGATCACCTCGCCCTAATACTTCTTAGGCCGCCCTCTACCTCTTCTCGAACCTGATAGAACCAACTGCTCACACCTCCTAACCGGAGCATCTAAGCTTCTGCCCGGCATGTGCCCTTACCATCTTAGCCTCACATTTTGCATCTTGTCATCCAAAGGAGCCATGCCCGTCCTCTCTCGGATATCCTCATTCCTAATCTTATAAATCCTAGTGTGCCTGCCCATACATCTCGACATCCTTATTTCTGCTCCTTTTATCTTCTGGATATGTGAAATCTTGACTGGCTAACACTCAACCCCATACAACATGGTGGATCTAACAAACGCTTTATAGAACTTGTCTTTAGTTTTATTGGCACATTCTTGTCACACAGGACTCTAGAGGCTAACCTCCATTTCATCCACCCCACTTCGATATGGTGCCTGACATCCTCGTCGATCTCCCTATCTCCCTTGATAATTGCCCCTAGGTACTAGAAACTCTCTGTCTTAGGAACGCCTTATGAGTCAAGCCTTACTTCTATGTTTACTTCCCCTGACACGTTGATGAACTTACACTCGAAATATTCTTTTTTGGTCGTACTCAATTTGAAACCTTTAAACTCTAGGAGTGCCTCCATACTTCCAGTATCTCGATAACGCAACCTCGTGTCTTATAAATCAGAACTATATCATCAACGAACAACATACACTATGGAACCCTCCCTTGAATATGGTGTGTTAATGCATCCATCGCCAGCGCAAGTAAGAACGAGCTGAGTGCAAATATTTGGTGTAAAACTATAACCATAGTAAAAGGCTCGGATTCATCTCCCACAGTCCTAGCACGAGTCTTAGCTCCATCCTACATGTCTTTTATCGCCATTATATAAGATACTTGCACACCTTTCACTTTCAGGCATCTCCAAGGAACTTCCCTAGGGATCTTGTCATATGCCTTCTCTAGGTCAATAAATACCATGTGCAAATCCCTCTTCATATCCCTGTACTATTTAACCAACCTCCTGATAAGGTAGATAACTTCCTTAAAGAACACCCGACCGGTCGATTTGAGCATATGCATTTTGTTCAGCAATTCGACGTCTTGAGAAACACCCTATGATGTATTATTAGAGTCGTACATATGGGCTTGGCTAGTTGGGCCAGCCTAGCCCAGTCCGTAATTAGCAATTATTGAGCTAGAATTTTTGGAGTCTATTTAAAAAACGAGGCTTTTAAGCCCATGCCGAGTAAGCCTGTGGCCCGCGAGGCTTGACTGAGACTGGGTTGGTCCGGCCCATTGTCTTAATAGAAATATGTCTTTAAAATTAAAATACATAAAATATAAAAATTATATCACACAAAAAATTCCAAGATGATTATCCTATGCTTAAAGTTTATTAAGCTCATCATATTAAAATGTTAAAGTCTTAAAACATTGATTAGTTTTATAAAATTAATTATTTTTAATATCCAACTAAGTAATATTGAATCGAGTTGTAGATATAGATGAAAGTGGAGATGTTAGGACAACCTTCTCACAAGCGGATTGAAATGTGTTTGATGAAGATAAAGTGTTGGATATCCCAACCGAATCATGAATGTTCTCCTGAATAGTTTATTTTGAGTTTTGACTTTAGTGTATGATATATGGTATTGACTTTTACTTTTTAATATTTATTGTGATATACTAGAACAATATAAATATTAAAATTTGTGAAATTTCTCGAAGAAGATTTTTCTAAGTTAGAAATTAAAGATAAATATAAAATTATATTCTGAAAACTGATGGGTTGGCCTGTATAGGCCCGACCCATATAGGGCTGGGGTGGGCTGACCATTATAAGGCCTATCAAAATGGTGGCTTAGCCCAGCTTAGCGAAGCTCGTCAATTGCTAAAGCCTATATAGGCTGGTCCGACAACCTGGCCGGTCGTCTTAATAATTAATGCACCGATCCCTATTTACTACTTTTTCCAAGTTTATTTCTGCTAATTTTATTTGCTGGGAGGTTCAGTTTGAGTCTTGAAGAGTTATGGGATACTTAATCCCTAAATGAGAGCTTAAGTGCTGGAAAATTGATCATAGTCAGAACAGTATGAAAATGGCCTCTGAATGGAAATTCGATGGTTTTTAGCTCTGTTAGGTGATTTCGGGATTGGGAGCGTGTTTGGAATATGTTTTGGAGGTTCGATGTAGAATTAGGCTTGACTTGGCGAAGTTGGTATTCTGGCGATTTCCGGTTGATAGGTGAGACTTTTATCTGGTGGTTGGAATAGAATTCTGATAGTTTCTTCAGCTTTGTTATGTCATTTGGGATGTGTGTGCAAAAGTTCAGGTCATTCAGACGTGGTTTGGTTAGGTTTTCTATCGAAAGCGTGTTTTGAGAGAATTTGAAGTTCTTAGGATTAAATCCTTGGTCAATTCGAGTTTTCGACGTTGTTTTAGGTGTTTTATGGATTGGAAAAAGTTTGAATGATGTTATGAGATATGTACGTAGGTTTGGTTGAGGTCCCGAGGGCCTCGGGTGTGTTTCGGATGCTCAACGGAGCATTTTTGTGTTGTAATGGAGTTGCAGATATTTTTCTTCAGTTTTGCTGCAGGTTCTCCTTCTCTGCAATTGCAGGTTTACCTCCGCAATTGCATAGTGTAATTTCGTAGGGTGATGATCTTTTTCTACGCGATCGCATTAAAGGGTTCGCGATCGCGGAAGTCAGGCTTCCCTTCTTCGTGTTCGCAATTGTTCTCCCACGTTCGCATAGTAGAAATTAGGAGCTGGTATTTCGTTGCAATTTCCTCTTCGCGATCACGTGTCACTGTTTGCGATCACATAGGTCTGTTTCTTTCTCTTCTGCGATTGCATGGCTTGGGCTGTGTTTGTATAGGCTATTATTTGGAGCCTTTAAGTTTTACTCTTCGCGATCGTAAACGACTTCCTGCGATCGCAATGAAAAAATTACCTGGGCAGTGAGTTAAAACATTTCATCCATGATTTATGCCTCATTTCCACCATAGTTGAGTATTTAGGAGCTTCTTTGAGGGTGATTCAAGAGGGAATCAAGGATAATCGATTGGAGGAAAGATTTTTGAACCTAAAACGTGATTCTATTGTGAAAATAACCTAGAAATTCATGAAACTTGGGCAAAACAGGGAAGAACTA
The DNA here is from genome assembly GCA_034376525.1 of Nicotiana benthamiana. Classification (NCBI taxonomy): domain Eukaryota; kingdom Viridiplantae; phylum Streptophyta; class Magnoliopsida; order Solanales; family Solanaceae; genus Nicotiana; species Nicotiana benthamiana. The sequence continues at coordinate 31,463,863 of CM067336.1, read as the reverse complement.
GTGTTTGGGATTTTTAAATGTTAATCTAGGATTTGAGGGGCCATTTGAACTCTGCTTTTTGTGTTCTTATTATGTATAGACTCATGAGAGTATGAGGTTCCCGAAAATATAAGTTTTGTCCCATTCCTAGACGCAGCCCTGAGGGGTATTTTGGTCATTTTACCTAGTTTTGCACCTTAACTTCAAATCTAATCGTAGAATCAGTTGTTTGAGATTTTATTTATGATATGTAATTAAACTAAATAGATTTGGGATATTTGGAATCGGATACTCGTGGCAAGGGCGTGATTTCTAGTTGACTTTGAGCCGATTTAAGGTAAGAGATTTGTCTAACCTTGTGTGGGGGACCTTCCCCATAGGATATTATATTTGATAATTGAATGCCTTGTACGTGAGGTGACGAGCGCGTACTTGAGCTAATTGTTGAAAACTCGGTTTCACTTCAAATATTTAGCCCGAGTTTCTTTCTTACTGCCTTATTCTACTTGCTATTACAACCCGTGTTAGTTAGAAAAACATGCTTAGTTGATCTTATTTCCTATTTGCTTAAGTTTTTTTGACTGTACTACGTGAGGCATGTTAGTCTAGAACTGCTTGTTTCCTGGTATTCATTTTTTCACTCTATTCCTGAATATCTTCTTGTTTTGACTGCGCATTTATATTGGAACTACAGATGTGAGATTACGTAGCTCCCTCCCTTGTCTGTTTACTTTGGGATTATGGGTTAGATTCCCTATAGATCCCCCTGCACATTTACTTTGGTCTACGGGTTAGATTCCTAGTAGATCGCCTCGCATATATACTTTGAGACTACGTATTAGTTTCTCGGTAGACCCCCCTGCATATTTTCTTTGGGACTACGGATCGGATTTTGGTTGATCCCGCGAATTAATAGTTAGACTATGGGACGGTATCCCAGCAGATCCTTTAGATATACACATATGATGGACTATGGGATGGTATTCAGAGAGATCCTTAGATAGTTGATGAAGTAGACTAAAGGACGGTATCCGAGGAGATCCTCGTTGTTGGTGCTGGTATTGAGCTGTATACTCCGTGTTAACTTATTTTCTGCATGTTATTTATTACCGTGTGTAACCTGTCTTACTTTATAGTTGTACTTGTCACACCTCCTTTTTTACACGGCTACCCCGAAGGATAACAAATATAAGGGAGTTTTTTCCAATTAAAGTGACATTATTTGAAATGAGATTATTTATTTATTTAGAGTCGCCACTTGGGATAGGTTTGGATTTTGGTGTCCCAAGTCATCGGTTTTTTTTTGAATCCTAAATCGAGGAAAATTTTTGACTGCCCAATTGGAGTCTGCAAACTAGAAATTAAAAGTAAGGAATTCTTTTGATCCAAGGGAAGGTGTTAGGCACCCCCGGATCCCGTGGTTCTAGAACGGTCGTTTAAACTATTGTAAATAGCCAAAACTTTGATATTTACACACGTTCCTCCTAAAATGCAATTTTAATCACGTTACCGCTTTAAATATTTTTAAGGACATTTGCACTATCGTTAAAACATGTCGCAAACCACGTCACATAAATGCACACGCAATATTTGACTTATTTCAACTCTATTGAGATTTGGATTTGGATCACATAAATGGGCACACGTAATTAGGAAAATAAAATTATTATAGAAGCGGCTAAAAAGTGACTAACGCATTATTATCTTTGCGGGAAAACCGTGAAGTTCGCTAAACGGTGTGCCCCAAATCTTTAAATATTTTAATATATACATTTCACGAGGGCCACGCGATTTATGGATTCCATTTGGTGTGGCACAACTCGTTGTTATTTATTTTATTTAAAGGCCAAAACCTAAAACGAACTACTACTTTTGTACACTTATTATTTCAGACAATAAAGAGGAACAAATTGTATTTGGCCTTTGGTAGATGAATTGCTAAGCCCAAGCCCGGGCATGAGGCTGTCTAATTTAGGCTGAGGCGAGTCTACAGCCAATTATTTGAATCCACTATGGACTTCCTGAGACCGCATGACTAAAAACAAACTAAGTTGGAGCTATAAGACACACTTAGTTCAATCTAAATACCAATAAGTAATTCATTTTTAATCCAAATTTTGACCCAACAACTTATTCTGAATCTAGAATCACCTGAATACAATGGCTATTAAACTAAAAAATGATATTCCTACTAACCTCTATGGCTACTAAAAATTCAACTATGAATCACAAGTACGTGTAAATCAATATCAAAACCCCTGGTAGCCTCTAGTTGAACAAAATCCAATGGATACATAATGATCAAACTACACAACACTAAAACTAACTATAGGCTCAATCAAAAGATTTTGACAGTTTAGTCCAATTTACAAGCCTGATTAATATCCACAGTACATTGAAGATACTCAAAACAAATCAGTGTATAAAAATTTAGTAATTTATATGGATACATGAGTTTGGGATAGCTGAATGCTCAAATTACAGGCAGATTTCAATGCACAGGCTTCAAACACTAAGTTCCTTTGCCTTTGGCCATTAGAGATCGAGAAAACGCTAGTTGAGTCCTTCACTAGACTTGACTAGATTCAATTAGAGTCGCCAAATGGAGTTACAGGTTTGTTTTTTGCCAAAACAAACATGCAACTCCGTTTTGACAAGTTTGGGGGTTATTCAAATGAAACTGGGTTCATTTTTGGGTAGGGGAGGCTAAGGGGAGTATATGGTATTACCATCGGAGCCGGCGCCGCCGTGGACGGCGGAGCAGCCACTCATTTGAAGGGATATTCGATGAATTTGGCTAGGTCTTAAGGGGTGATTATAGGGGGGTTGGAAAGAGGAGAAGACGGGAAACACGGGGTGTAAATTTGGGTGGATTTGGGGTTACGCCGCTGGCGGCGGCGATTTCTGACGGCCGAATTCGGTGTTACGCCGGCGTAATTAGGGCATTTTTGAACTTGGTACAACATTTCTGATGGGGGGGGTGTTATCCGGCATTTATATAATGTTACATCCCTTGCATCTTGACCGTTCGATCAAGATTGATCAACGACTCAAATTTCTTGGCATAAAACGGTGTCGTTTTGTTTCTGAGGATTTTGGATCGGGCAAGGAGTTGGGTTTGTGTCAATTTTAGTAGGTTTTGTAATTTTTGGGCCAGATTTGTTGCAAGAATTGGCCTAAAATTGGTCTTTCAACAAAGCCAATATTATATACAATTAATTATTCTCTTTTTGTATATTTTTGTTTTATTATTTTCTTTCATATTTTTAATAACAAAAATAAATGTAGGCAAAACATATTTAACATTATTAAGCTAAATAAGCTCCTAAATGACCTAAATTCTACATTAACTAGTTTTTGTTATTTTTCCTTATTTTCAATATTAACTAATTAATAACCTAAAAAAATTTAAAAATTAAATCCTAAATGCAAACATGCCATTTTTATATTTTTTATGAATTATATAAATTAAAATATGCAACATGCAAATAAACACAAAATTTTGCAATTAATTCCTAAAATTCAAACAAAAACGAAATCACGCAAATAAATCCTAAAATTCAAATAACAAAGGAAAGATGCAAATAAACGCAATCTCACAATTAATTCCTAAAAATTCAAATAATAACAGAAAAATCCTAATTTATAGAATTTATTGGAACATTTCGAATGAGGTAAAAAAATCACATGCTCACAGCTGCCCCTCTTTTCTCGGAGACACGAAGGGTTTCCGGGCAAAGATAAATGAGCAACTGAGAGATTTTTTCCTGCTTTGCATTTCAGGAGAAGCATTTTGATAACTGTCTAACCGAACCTTGCTTCAAAGGTTGCCTACATATCCTTGGCTATAAAGGAATCAGGTCAGTGTAGTTCTGGAGTGTTTGGTAGCTAGGACTACCATGAGCTTTGATTTCACTATTGATGTTGCTGCTACTGCTTGCTGACCCCTTATTACACCAAAAGGAAATCAAAACTAAGCTAGCTATGCCTATCAACTATGAATTACAAGATTCCTATTTATAATTCTCTTGAAAGCTTGGTCCTGAGTCTCAACTGGATTCGCCGCAGACTTCAATCTGAATCTTGATGCTCGTAAGCTGTTGGTTCCAGTTTTTTCTTCAGCATTGAAATCAACTGGGACATGCACGTCTTGCGACTTTGAATCAAATTTGGACAATCCACATCTTTCTTTCAGACCATTCTGGATTTGTTTCCTTTTGTTATTCTCTTCTTTTCCTTTGTCCTGGATTGAGATTTGCTCTTACAGTCTTCTCAAATCGTCTGCCCTGAGGTAAAACCTGTTCGGACATCAAAGTAACCAATCGAAAGAAATTTTCTGCCCCATTTTGCACTAGGGAAATTTCGTGAGTTATTTGTAGCACGACTGTAAACTATTTCTATTTAAAACAATAAAATTAGGATTATGTATTTTTGAAAGATTGCCAGGTTATGTAGGCAAATGGCCAGGTTATGCCGGAAGAGAAACAGGTCCCTGGTGCGGGTAAGAGGAGAATCCAGGGGTTATGCCAGGGTAGGAGTAAAAGTCCCTGCTGGGAAGGGGAAGAAAATCCACGGGTTATGCCGGGACGTATGAGAAAAATTCATGGGTTATGCTAGGAGAATCCGCTTATGCCAGGATAGGAAGGAAAGGGGCTCCTAGGTTATGTTAGGGGATCCGCGGGTTATGCTAGGATTGGAATAAGGAAATCCTAAGTTATGCCAGGGGAATGCACATGTTATACTGGGACTGAAAAAGAAAAGATTCCTTGGTTATGCTAAGGGATCCGCGGGTAATGCCGGGATTTGAAAGAAGACTCCTGGGTTACACCATGGGATCTGCGAGTTATGCCGGTATTTGAAAGAACACTCCTAGGTTATGCCAGGGGGGTTAGTGGGTTATGAAAGGATTTGAAAGAAGACTCCTAGGTTATGTTAGGGGGATCCGCGGGTTATGCCGGGATTTGAAAGAGGACTCCTAGGTTATGCTAGGGGGGTCCAAGGGTTATTCCTGGAATTGAAGGAAAACTCCTAGGTTATGCCAGGGGGATCCGCGAGTTATGCCGGTATTTGAAAGAAGACTCCTAGGTTATGTTAGGGGGATCCACGGGTTTTGCCAGGATTTGGGTTTTGCCGGGATTTGACAGAAGACTCCTAGGTTATGCTAGGGGGGTCTCCGATTTATGCCGGGATCGGAAGAAAAGACTCCTGGGTTATGCCAGGAGAATCCGGGAGTTACGCCGGGATTTGAAAAAGAAAAGACTCCTAGGTTATGCTAGGGGGATCCGCGGGTTATGACGGGATATGAACATAAGAGACTCTTGGGGAAGAAAGGAGAAAAGCCCTCAGGTTATACTGGGGAATAGTGGGTAATGAAAGGCACGGAAGTCCCTCCGATTATGTTGGGGATAGAGAGAAAGGGAAGACCCTTAGGTTACGCTAAGGATATAAGGAGATTGGTCCTAAGGTTATGCCGGGGAATGAAAGAGAAAAGAAGGTCCTTCAGATTATGCTAGGGATGGGCAGAAAAAAAGGTCCCTCGGGTTATGCCTTGGATGGACATATATAAAGGTCCCTCAGGTTATGCTGGGGATGGAGAGAGGAACCCTCGGGTTATGCAGGGGAATGAAGGAAAGGAATCCTTAGTTTATGCTGGGGAGAACGGAGTATGATTCTCGGGTTGTGCCGATAAGGTCCACAGGTTATGCTGGGGAGAGCTTGGGGGGTGTGATCCTAGATTTGGGGAAGGAGTCGGGCATTGGAGTTCTATGCTATCATGTTTTGTGATTCTCCCTTCCTTCTTTTCATTTTTTAAAATTGTGGTAAATATGTAAAGAGAACTTCCCTCTTTTTTAATCATCTGTGCAAGGCCATTCTTAGCTCTTGTGCATTTCCTTTGATTGCATTTTCCATTTATCCCATTGCTTTGGATTAACCTGTTTCAAATTTCTAAACAGAACACGATTTGTTAGTTTGAAACAGTGATTGGTTCTGTGGCCTTGATTCGCTTGATCTCGGCCTCGCTTCTGTTAAGAAGACATTTGACTTTCCATACTTTGCTTTGTAGGTTGGTTAGGAGGTCTCATATTTCAGATTTGTTCCCTTTTATAGGCCTTTGGTTACGATTTCTTTGCCCCGATTTCCACTTCAGGGCCTGCCTTTTGAAAATTTTATGGAGGCAATTAGCCCACTCGGGCTTAACCTTTCCAATCTTCCTTGCCATCGTAGGCATTTGAATTTAATTTTCTTTCTTTCCACCTTTTTGATTTTGAAGCGTCAGCTGTCATGGCCAGCTGGGATCGGCTAGATGTGTCCGCTGAGACTGGGTATTTTCTTTTGTCTTTGCTAGGAGAACCCTTTGAGACTGGTCTTACCACATTTTCTTGCGGAATAATCATGAAATTAAGGTTAAGCCAAAAGGGATTGGGGGAACAACAAAAGCAATCATATGTATTTAAAAAGAAGTGTCCCTTTTGGGGAAAAAGGGGAGGACTTATCTGGGGGTGCATGCCGACTTCAAATGGATATGACATGCTTCTTGGACTGGATGCCCGACCCATACCCATTTCCTGCTTCTTGTGATCCATATATCAATCATTCAAAACCATGGAAACTTGCTCGGGCTTTTGATGGTGATATTTCTCCTTTTCAGCCGACAGCGCCCTTTGCGGGTTTTTGCCAATCGACCTCTCTCATTTCTCTTCTCCCGTCGCCCGATAGTGCTCTTTTACGAGTTTTCACTAAACGGTCTCTCGTTTTTATTTTCTCTACTCACCATCGCCTTATGGTGCTGAAGGTTTTCATCGATAAGACTCTCTCATTTTATTTCTCTGAAATCGAATTGTGCCAAATCCCAGCAATGGTGTTTGTCATGTCCCTGCCTTTGCTGATCGATCGGAAGGACTCGGGCCAGGTTCTTGGGGAATGGAGATTGGATGGAAACTTACAACCTTGGAACCATTCTGGCGGGTTCATGGCCGAACCATTTTATTATTTGTCCCAGTTTTGTTTTTGGGGAATTGGGCTTTTATATTATTATGACTGAACCTCAGGGAGAGGCTGCCTATGTATCCTTTCGGAATCAAGTCAGAGGTAGTTCACGAAATTTTTCCTAAACTAATTTGTTTGTTGTTTCCTCTTTTGTTTTCATTAATTTTTTTTTCTTTTTTTCTTCTTTTTTCTGTTCTTTTTTTTTTCTCTTTTGTTTTTTCTATTTTTTTTTGAAATAGCACTTCCGGGTTCCAAAGAGGGTGAATAAAGAAACGTAGCTGGCTCAAAAAGGTTTGCAAAGGATTGATAGTGTTTAGGGTAGCGGTAAATAAAAGCCGTCGTCGCTTCAACTAGCCTGAATCATTGCTGAGGGAGTTCAAACGTAATACCTTTTTACCGCATCTGCATTCACTGCTATCTCGGGATCGTCTCCTTCGATGTCACCTTGGTACAATGCTCCTCTAGGTAGTATCTTTCTGATAATGTATCGACCTTTCCAGTTCGGAGTAAACTTTCCCTTAGCTTCCTAATGGTGAGGGAGAATACGCCTCAATGCAAGCTGTCCAACTTCGAATTCCTAGGGCGCACTTTCTTGTTGTAAGTGCGGGCTATTCTTTGTTGATACAACCACTGTGGAAAACCACGGCCATTCGTTTTTCGTCAATTGGTGACAACTACTCTATCCGAGTCTTAACCTACTCGCTATCCTCAATTTCTGCTTCGATAATTACCTGGAGCGAAGGGATTTCTACCTCTGCGGGTATAACAACTTCAGTCCCATAGACCAATAAGTATGGAGTTGCCCTTACCGATGTGCGCACTGTGGTGCGATATCCAAGCAATGCAAAAGGTAGAGTTTTATGCCATTGTCTTGAGCTTTAAATCATTTTTCTTATAAATCTTCTTGATGTTGTTGTTAGCTGCTTCGATGGCACCGTTGGCTTTGGGCCGACAAAGAGTGTAGTTTATGTGTGTTATCTTGAATTGTTCACATATGTCTCCCATCAGGCGACTGTTCAGATTTGCCGCATTGTCTATAATGATGGTTGCAGGAACACCGAAGCGGCAAATGATTTTGGAATGCACAAAGTCTACTACAACTTTCATGGTGATTGAATTAAGTGTGATGGCTTCGACCCACTTTGTAAAGTAGTCAATAGCAACCAATATGAATCTGTGTCCATTCGAGGCTTTTGGTTCAATGGGCCCAATAAAGTCCATGCCCCAAGCAGCGAATGGCCAAGGTGCTGACATAGGATGCAACTCAGTTGGCGGTGCATGAATCAAATCACCGTGCACCTGACAATTATGACATTTTTGAACGAAGTTGAAGCTGAAGCAGTCTTTCTCCATGTCAACCAGTAATATCCCGCCCAATGTATTTTCTTTTCCAGTACATACCTGTTCATATGAAGCCCATACATTCCTGCATGTACCTCATGCATAATCCTTCCGGCATCCTCAGCATCAATACATCTTAGCAAGTTCAGATCTGGGGTCCTCTTGTATAAGATATCACCACTTAAGAGGAAACCGCTCACATGCCGTCGGATGGTTATCTTTTGATCCCCAATGGCCTGCTCGGTATACTCTTGTGTTTTCAGAAATTTCTTGATATCGTAATACTAGGGGTGAGTGCTGGATTCTGCTTCGGTCACATTACAATACCCATTCCTTTCCTTGATTTAGATTTACAAAGGATCGATATAGGTGTTTCCAGGGTAAGGCAACATGGAGGACAAAGTTGCAAGTACATATGCTAACTCATTGTGACATCGAGGAATATGCCTGAGCTGTACCAACTTGCATCGTTTGCTGAGATCCTCTAAATGTTTTTGATAAGGGATGAGTTTGACATCTCTCGTTTCCCATTCTACTTGGGCTTGCAGGATAATCATATCTGAATCCCCCATGATCAATAATTCCTCGACGTCCTGATCGATAGCCATATTCATGCCCATGATGTAGGCCTTGTATTCAGCTGTGTTGTTGGTGTAGAAAAATAAGAGCTGTGCTGTGGAAAGGTAATGTTGACCAGTGGGTGAGATCAAAATTGCCCCAATTCCTACTCGTTTCCCATTTACTGCTGCATCAAAGAACATTTTCCAAGCAGTGAGGTCTTCAGATGTTACCTCTACCGAATTCACTTCTTCATCTGGGAAATAGGTATTCAAGGGTTGATATTCCTCATCGACTGGGTTCTCATCTAGATGATCCGCTAATGCTTGGGCTTTCATTGCGGTGCGAGTGATGCAGACTATGTTGAACTCAGTGAGCAGGATCGGCCACTTTGCCAATCTCTCTGTGGGCATCGGTTTTTGGAATATGTATTTCAAAGGATCCAGCCTAGTGATGAGCTAGGTGTTATGGGCTAACAGATAATGCCTTAGCTTCTGGGCCACCCAAGTTAAGGCACAAAAGGTTCTTTCTAATAAGGAGTATTTGGCCTCGTAACTAGTGAACTTCTTGCTCAAGTAATAAATGTCCTGCTCCTTCTTTCCAATGATATCATGCTATCAGAGAATGCAACCAAAAGAGTTCTCCAGGATCGTAAAATATATAAACAATGGCCTTCCCGGTTCTGGTGGGACCAAGACTGGTGGAATAGACCGGTAATCTTTAATTTTGTCAAAAGCTTCTTGACACTCATTAGTCCATTTAATTGATGAATCTTTTTTCAACAACCTGAATATGGGCTCACACGTAGAAGCCAACTGGGCAATGCATCGGCTAATGTAATTCAGTCTTCCCAGTAGGATCATTTCATCCTTCTTGGTTTTGGGAGGAAGTAGCTCTCAAATGGATTTTATCTTTGTCGGATCTAGCTCGATACCCCTTTGGCTGACAATGAACCCCAAAATTTTGCCCGACAGGACCCCGAATGCACACTTGGTTGGATTCAATTTCAAATTATACTTGCGAAGCCTTTCAAAGAACTTCCTTAGGTCGCCTACATAGTCCCCTTGTGTCTTCGATTTGATAATCGCATTGTCCACATATACTTCTACCTTCTGGTGCATCATGTCATGAAAGATGGTGGTGATAGCCCTCATATATGTTGCCCCAACATTCTTTAAACCAAAAGGCATATCCCTGTAACAATAAGTCCCCCAAGGTGTAGTGAGGGCAGTTTTCTCAATATCTCTCTCATCCATCAACACCTGGTGGTATCCTGTGTAATAATCCACGAAAGATTGTATCTCGTGTTCGGCACAGTTGTCGCCAAGGATATGGATATTGGGCAAAGGGAAATTCTCTTTGGTACTAGACTTGTTCAAATCTCTGTAGTCTACACATACTCGGGTTTTCCAATCTTTCTTCGGCACCGGGACTACATTGGCCAACCATGTGGTATATCGAACCACTTGGATTACTCGCGCCTCCAACTGCTTTGTGATCTCTTCTTTGATCTTATCACTGATATCATGCTTGAACTTTCTCTATTTTTGTTGGACTGGAGGGCATTGAGGTATGTAGGCAACTTATGAACCACCAAATCAACACTCGGCCCAGGCATGTTGTCATAGGACCAAGCAAACACATCATTGAATTCAAAAAGAAGCTGAATCCGTGAGTCCCGGATTTCCTCGTTCACATGGATGCTTATTTTAGTTTCCCTGTTCTCACCAGGACCTCCCAAGTTAACCGATTTGGTATCATTTAGATTCGGCTTAGGTTTAATTTAAAAATGTTCCAACTCTCGGTTGATTCCCTAAAAGCCTCTTCTTCGTCATATTCCAGTTCTTGGTTTATTATTTCATAATTAGGCGGCATGTTTGGATCGGGGCATGAAGTCCGCGAGCATGTCATATTATTTAAAGTCGCGTTTATTGGGACTGAAAGAAATGATGAAATAAAAGGAAAATAGCAAAAATAAAAAAATTAAAAAATGTAGACGATGAAATAGTGATTTCATTTCTTTGAAATTGTAAGATAACATTGGAAATTAAAGGACAAATTACTAATGGAAAACACCCAAGTTGCACCCTGAAATAACTCGTGGTGCAAGAAAAGATGGCAAGACAGGACTATCGGGCCTCCCGCCTGACTGGGAAAGGTGTAGCCTTCCAATTTTGCAATTTGGCATCCGGTCCCATGTAGAGCACCTCAGTGATGCTCGAGCCTTCTCCAAGCTGGACCATGTTGGCTTCATACAATAATTTCCTCATGGCCCCACATATATCTTCAATTTCATTTGCTGGGAAGGTCTTATCTTCTTCCTCCTCACTGTATTTTGGCTTCACAAATGTTTCATACAAGTGGGGTAGAGGTTGAGGTAGAGCACATCCATGACGCTTTCTGCATTTTGCCCGGGTTATATTCTCTGGTATTGTGTGGAATCCTAACCCGAAAAAGTTTTCTGCGGTAGGCAAGGCAATTGGCTCAGTAATCCCTTGTAAAGAACTTCCGAGTCACTTCCCTAGTTTGAATCTGTGACGTATCATTTCTCTTGCCACCATGATTGAGGAATTGGAGAGGAAATGTTAGGGACATGGTTTGCCTTCTTCGTATTGATTAGCTACCATGATTTTGAAAGCGTGGTAAACTGTATGATTACTTCCTTCTTTAGCTTCGAGGCAGGGGACGGAGGGATCGTGATAGATTGACTGTTCATCTTCGCCATAGACCACGGCTTTCTAGTTCTCATGTTTGACTTTTAGCATTTGGTACATAATTGAAGGCACAACTCCTGCGGCGTGAATCCATGGTCTTCCCAAGAGGTAATTGTAGGATATGTCCATGTCTAATACTTGGAATGTTACCTCAAAATCAACCGGACCAATGGTCAATACCAGATCAATTTCTCCTATCGTGTCTCTTTTCATTCCATCGAAAGCTCGGACACACACATTGTTGGGGCGGATCCTCTCTGTCCCAATATCCTTCCTTTGCAATGTTGAAAGTGGGCATATGTTCACCCTGGAGGCTCCCTGTACCATTACTCTTTTGACGTAACAGCCTTCGCATTTGACGGTGAGATGCAGGGATTTTTTATGGGCGGCTCCCTCTGGAGGCAAATCATCTTGCTGAATGCAATCTAATTAATGGCGAAGAATCTCTCTGCCATCCTTTCCAATTGTTCCACGGAGGTTTGAACTGGCACGTAGCCTCATTTAAAGTTTTGGTTAACAACTTCTGGTGCTCCGGAGAATCAATCAGCAATGATAATAAAGATAATTGCTCAGGGGACTTCCGGAGCTGGTCCACCACTTCATAGTCCGGCATTTTCATCTTTCGAAAGAAGGCCTCCGCCTCTTCAGCGTTTACTGGCTTTTTGGGTGGGAATCGCCTTTTGGAAGCACTATTAACCTCTTCCAGGTCAGAATATATTTTTATGGGGTGGATTTCTTGAGTTTCCCTAGTGATTTCTTTACCTTTGTATGTGACCAGTGTTTCTTGATAGTTCCAATGGACTGTAGAAGGGTCCATCGTAGGCCTGTGAGGTGCGCGACCAATTAGCATGGGCTCATTCAGCCTTGCCAGTTTAGTTGGTCCCCATACCACATAGGCTTCTTTGGATACGTACATAGTCCTGTTTAACTCAAATCTTCTCGAGGGACTCAGAGTTGGCTGCTTTTCTTGACGACCCCACGGGATGTAAAGGACAGTTCCTTTGACGGGTGCCGGCTCAATTTTGGCTTCAACATTCTTTTCAGCTTTTGGGTTCTTGGTTTCACTCATTTTATTTTCTTCAACTTTCTTGGAGGTAGCCTTAGGCTTTTCATATGTATCAGCAATGGCTATTATGGCTTTCAAAGCAAGGTCAAATTCTTTGTCTTCGCAGATCATCTCGATGACCGACTCGCTGTTGTGGGCCGATAATGGGTTATTAGTCACATTTGGGACATCCTCATCCCTGAACACTATTTTCCTTTGTTCTACTAAATCTTCCACAACTCGCTTTAGAGTCCAATAATTTTCGGTGTCGTGCAATTCAGCCCCTTAGTGATAAGCACAGTGGACACCTTGTTGATAAGAAGGTGACTCAGGGTTTTGTTGGTTCGGGGGCACAGGCTGCAAGAGATCCATCTAGACTAGCTTTGGGAATAAGCTGGAATAAGACTCCCTAATTGGTGTAAAGTTTTGCCTTCTAGGTGGCTCCTTGGGACGAAAACTGTTTTAACGAGGGCGAGGATTATAGTGGTTTTAGGGAGGTTGATTTCTTGGGGCATGGTTCCTATTGACATGCTGCTGTGGTCGTGCAAATGGCTGGGCATTCGAAACTGTGTAAGTTTGGGGAGCATAATGCATATCTTGATGGGGATAATAGTGTTGGGGGGTTCTTTTCGCGAACATGGGCCTGTGAGCATGATGTCTTCTCTTATCGGAAGCTGCCATTGAAGCTTCTTCTTTCTTTTTGTTCCTTGCGACTCCTCCTACTTCGCCTTGGATGGCTTGGGAGGTTGTTCTTATGGTAGACTGACTCAAAATTCTTACTGTTCTCAAACCATTTTCTACCATCTCGCCAATCTTGATTGCTTCTGCAAAAGGCTTACCTATTGCCGACGTCATGTTTTGGAAATAGTCTGCTTCTTGGGCCTGGAGAGAGATAGTGACCATCTCTATTTCATACATGAGTGGCTTAACTCTTGACGCCTGTCCGAGCCACTTGATAGCATATTCTCTGAAACTGTCCGAAGGCTTCCTTTTCAAATTAGCCAAGGAATTCCTGTCTGGCGCAATGTCAATGTTGTACTCAATTTGCCATACACAATCCCGGGCAAGATCGTCCCAGATATGCCATCATGAGACGTCTTGGTCCATATACCATTCTAAAGCAATGCCCATCAGACTCTCTCCGAGGTATGCCGTTAATAGTTCTTCTTTTCGGCCTGCCCTACGAAATAAGTTACAATACTTTTTCAGGTGAGCGATGTGGTCGCCATGACCATCATACTTTTCAAATTTTGGCATTTTAAATCCCAGGGGAAGATGTACATGTGGGAACATGCGTAGAGCTGTTTATGAAACACTCGTTTGCCCACTCAAGTCGTGCATGTTCTTCAAGCTCTGCTTAAGGCTCTTCATCCTTCTTGCTATCGCATCTTGTTCAGGCACTTTAAGAGTTTTATCCTGCACTGGTGTAACCTCATATGGTGGTTGAGGATAAGTGTATGTGGGGTATGAAGGAGGCTCAGTCTGGTAATTGGGTGTTTGAAATGTGAAGGCTGTTAGATCAAACATGAGTCTCGGAACTACGGGCTATGTGGTGGCTGCACATGGGGGAGCCGTAAAAATATTGGGGACTGTGCTAGTGGTGAACACTTGAGGGCGGACTTCAGAAGGTGTTCCGACAAACTTGGCTGGTATGGTAGGTTGTCCCAAGAGAGTGTTTGGATGGCTTATAGGGACAGTGGAAGTACCCTGCAACCTTGGGAAGCGCTCTGGAAATCTAGGGATGGCACTCAGAGGTTCTTTTCCATTCGTCCATGCATGCCACATCTCCATGACTCTGAGACATAGGATCCTATTTTCCTCGGTTTCTGCAGACGATGAGGCCGGGATGCCTGTAATCAGACTATCCTCTGAGATGGGAACTGCCACCAAAGTCATTTTAGATAACATTTCTGCGCTTTCTTTCGATCTGGTGAAATACCGATGTGATGCCAGTTTACCACAAACCAACTACCGTTTCTAAAACCTGAGACTGGAATTTGTGGCAGCAACAAATGGTTAGTTTGAGACAGATAACAGATAGGGAATCACACGTTAGGTGTGATGGACCTATAAAGTTAACAGATGTCTACGTGTCTGCGATGGTCGTATGTTTCATCCCGACATTTATTCTAATTTCCTTTTGATTTCCACTCTTTATCTTCTTGCTTTCCCCTTTTGTGATTTCTATCTCTCTAGTTTTCTTTTCTTTTGGTTTTTCTCTTTTCATTTATTCCTCCCTCTTTTCTTTTGTGGCTTTTGTTTTTATTTTTAAGAATACGGTCGAATCCCTAGCAGATTGCCTATGTATCATGGCCCGCATGAATCAGACCAAGCATAGTTCATGAAAAATAAAATGAAAGCAATAAAATGTTTTTTTGAATTTTAATTTTCATAATAACAAAGTTTGATTACAAAGACTGGCAGACTTAAATAGACAACTAGCAGACTCTATTATAATAAGAACTACAGACTCCAAGGACAATTAACCCATGCATAAAAGAAAATACAGACTCTAAGACAAACTGACAGATTCTTTATAGAAAAATATAGTTTTCAGAAATCACGACTACATTAGGGCTTCAACTGCTCCTGAAGCCCGCGAGGCATCGTTGGGCCTTGCCGTAGGTCGACTAGCTAAATCCCTTGGAGGTGAAGAAGATCTTCCATTACTAGCGAACAAAAAACATGATAGTGGCAATGAACATATATCTAGGCATGTCCTCACAGCTGTTACATTTAATTTTGATGTAGTGAGCGATTCCTTTGATTCTTTCTCGTATGACACCTTTCTCCTGTAGTAACCGCCCAATCTATTCAGTTCGGGATCCCAAAATTTGTTTGGCTGCTTGATTATGCTTTTGAAGCTGTTGCAAATCCAATTCTAACTATGCCAATGCTGCGTAACAGTGCTCTCTTTCAATTTTGAACTCTTTT
Organism: Nicotiana benthamiana; assembly: GCA_034376525.1. Taxonomy (NCBI): domain Eukaryota; kingdom Viridiplantae; phylum Streptophyta; class Magnoliopsida; order Solanales; family Solanaceae; genus Nicotiana; species Nicotiana benthamiana. The sequence continues at coordinate 31,448,305 of CM067336.1, read as the reverse complement.
TCTTGTCTGGGCATGTTGCTTTCCGTGGTAGCGACCCTTTTCTTAAACCCTGACGCCTCACCGTCGAACTCGTCTTTTAATTTCCTGATCAGATGTGCTCGTTCTACAGCATTTTTGGCAATTGTTTCCGAGCCCTGGCCAGTTACTTTTCTACTTTATTCAAATCAAAACTATAGTCGTCCACCTTCTGTCTCAAGCCATCTATAAGTTTGCCATCCTTGGCACTCCGTACGGGGTTTTTCACTGCTACCTTTATCTTCTGAATTTGGACTCGAAGGGCTTCATTTTCATTGGCCAGTTTCTTCTTTTCGCCCTCATCTGCGGTGGCCTGCAAATACTTCTCAAATTGCAAATTCATGACCTCCTTCTCCAGTTTGCTTATCGTAGCCTCGTACTCACGTTCTTTAGCCAACCAATCCCACCGCTTTTGTGATGCTTCAACAAATTCCTAGAGATGGGGCCTTTTGGCTGGCCTTTCAAACTTAATTTCTCTCATATACCAAGAAAGATATTCTGGCGACATTTCACCTTTGAATCAATCCATTACACAAGTGTTTGCCTTCAGGTATTGGCATATATTCCAAATTTTGCAAACTGTTGATTCGGGGAACTGACCATCAGGTCCAATCTCGACTGCTCGTGTGCTGAGATCTTCATCTTTTGGCACTGCACCTTCCAAGTTGTCTCAAGACCCGATGTGGGGCATATGGCTGGATAATCCTAAGACCCATCAGAAGGAAAGGAGGTTCTGTTGCTGGCATGTAAATGATCTCATCCACAGACAACCATCCCAGCGTCCATTCTATTTGACCGGCAGGGAGGGACTGAAAGTAAGATATCCATCTTGCTACTCCTTCGGGCAAACAAAGCCCTTTAATTCTCGTGTAAAAATCCTCTATGTAAGTTTTCTCTACGGACCCATAACTTATAAATTGGGGACGGTGACATAGATGTTCGGTCATTCACATTTGCAATAACGGATTGCACCCTTCAAAGAAATCTTTCCGGGCCCTGCAAGCTGTTATAGCGCGAAAGATCTCCCGCAACTATCATAGGTGCGAGTGTACACTTAACTTGGGTGTGTAGAGTGCTGACAACTCCTGCTTTCTTTATGTCTATGTTCCCGTCTTTCCTTGGAAATGCCAGAAGCCCTAGAAAAGCCACCATAAAAGCGAATCGTCTGTGTTCTTCCCATTTGACACGGTTTCCCCTTGCTGCATATTTTGTTTTTGGATTTTTCAACCCCCCTATGTTACCATATCTGGTATACAAGAATGAAAATGTGCAAAACCCTGCCACGAGATTCGAGTCATGTTCCACTATGCTTATTTTCAAGGTATCTAAGAATTTGTGCATTGCTACAACTCTTGGAGCAACCAAATACTTATGTATCAAAGGAAGCTCAGTATTTCCGATGTACCCAGCTATTTCTTCTAAAGCCGGGGTAAGTTCAAAATCTGATCAGTGGAACACATTGTGCACTGGGTCCCAGCACGTGATCAATGCTCTTATGATGTCTCCTCGGGTTACATTCTCCAATAGCTCGGGAAGGCCCCCTAAATATTTTTTTATCTCATCTTGCCCTTCTATACCTAGATCATTCCACCACAGCCGCAACTCCAAAGGGAGTTTTCTTACAAATGTAAAAGGTTCATTATGAATTGTGCTCATCCTACGCATTTATTAAGGCGAATTAGTGACATATGACTTTATTCCTGTTCGAATTCAAAAATCAAAAGTCTTTCTTTTATGAAATTTATTTTCTAAAACCAAAAGCCCAGCTTTGCAGATACGACCTTTCAATATTTTCATAGGAAGGTTTTTTTAAGGATGTGTCTGCTAGCCGATCAAATAATGCAATGGAGACTCAAAGGTGGCCGTTTGTGCAAAATTAGCCTTCCGGCATCCCTTTCAGGAACATTCGGCTATTCTTGACGACAACAACGTCACCCAACAAATAAAAATTTGAAATTTATTTTTCTTTGTTTTGGCTATTTTTGCAAAAGGAAGGTTGGACCCAAGGGGGTTGCCTACGTATCCCACACTTGGTGAGAATCCAACCGGCGTGGTTTGAGCAAAACATTTTGTCAAAACTAAAAAAAATTTGAAAAATCCCCTTTTCTTTCTTTTGTTATTTTACTTTTTCTCTTTTTTTTTCTTTTTTTTCAAAAATCCGGCAGCACTTGGATGCTTTTTGAGCATTGGTTTTGCAAGACAAACGGTTAATCTCAGTCAGCCTTAGTACCACTTATTTTCTTAATTTCTTCCCTTATTCACAAGCCGGTGAACATGCAAATCCAAAGCAAATAAATGTGAAAGCAGCACGTAATATGCATCAGGATGGTACTTTCATTTCGGGTCACCTGTCCTAGACGGACCCAACCCCTGTATTGAGTCCCCTATGTCAAATGCACGTGATGCAAATAAATATTCCAACTAGGGATCCGGCATGAGGTTTTGTTTTACTAAGTTCAGAACCCGGGTATTTGTTCTAGACCATGTACCCGAGTGGAAAACTCGAGTCGAGGAGGGTGCTACGTACCGGGGACCCGCAAGATCGTTCTGCTTAGCAACTTGTCCAGGCCTCTTTCTTATTTTATGGTATGACACAAACAGAATAGGGAGTCTTGACCAGTGAGCACATCCCCGAAGATAAAGAGAGAAAGGTTTCATAAAAATTTATATACAAGTCATTCAATATCAAAGCGGTAAAGCATTTAGCACTTAGAATGGAACATGTAGGAAAATCAGAAGATGCCAAATATAACAGTTATCCTAAGCTCGAATTCTTGAACCCTGAACCATAGATTCTAGGTTCTGTTCCCTAGCAGAGTCGCCAGAGCTGTCACACCTCCTTTTTACACGGCTACCCCGAAGGATAAAAAATGTATAAGGGAGTTTTTCCTATTAAAGTGAAATTATTCAAAATCGGATTATTTATTTAATTAGATTCGCCACTTGGGATAGGTTTGACTTTTGGTGTCCCAAGTCACCATTTTATTTAGAATCCGAAATTGAGGAAATTTTCGACTGCCTAAATTGAGTCTGCGAACCAGAAATTCTGAGTAAGAAATTCTATTCACCCGAGGGAAGGTGTTAGGCACCCCTGGATCCCGTGTTCTAGCACAATCACATAAACTTCTATAACTGGCTAAAATTCTGATTTTACACATGTTCATCCTAAAGTGCAATTTAGATTATTTTTATACCGCTTTTAATATTTGTAAGGACATTTGCAATGTCGTTAAAACATGTTTCGGATCACGTCAACATAATATTTCAACTCTATTGAGATTTGGATTTGGGTCACATAAATGCGCACCCGTACTTAAGGAGATAAAATTATTAAAGACGCGCCTAAAGCGACTAACGTGTTATTATCTTTGCAGGAAAACCGTGAAATGCGCTAAACGGCGTGTCCTGAAATTCTATGTATATTAATATACTTTTTTCACGAGGGCGATGCAATTTTGGATTCCGTTTGGCGTGGCATACCTCAGTTCTTATTTTAAAGGCCAACCCTAGAGCAAACTATTCTTTTTCTACAAAATGCGCCTCTAAAAGACTTATCTAATTGATGTTAGAGTCCGGGCTTTCAAACTCTAGTCCATATTTAAATAAGGATCAAATTCCCTTTGTTCCAATGTGCTATCTAATTCGAAAATTCCAAATTCACTCAGTCATGCTTTCAGCTGAAGCTGGCCAGCAAGGATTATTGTATTTAGGCCTCAATGTGAGCCTAGAATTAAGATACATGGAGAACCAGGTACGGATGGTTCGAAATTGAACCTTATGTTGTTGTCTATTCGAGCCCAGGCTAATAAAGTCCAGTAAGCACGCAAATGACTTTCATATTTCCAGATTTTATGTTACACCGCGTGAGTGAGAAATAACACGAAGTAATAGCAAAACTAGAACCAACTTTCAGGTTCACATATAATTAACAATTTTATATTGTATAATGATTCACAGGAATAGTACTAAATAGACCTATTAGCAACATTCATCTACCCTAAGTCAAACCATGATAAAATCACATCAACTAAAACATGCATGTCACTATACCAAGGTTAATATTACATTTGAACTTTAAATCGGCTACTGACTATTTTTATACTTAAGGGGATCATGCTACTATCAGTACGCTTACTCATGGGATCGAAAATGAAGCAATTGTTTAACAGTCCAGGACAGTCCCATATTTAGTTACAGTGAATATCTAAACATATTAAAAGCTACTCGAAATTTAAACAACAAATATAGAAACAAGTTGGTGCAGCCAGCTTCATTTCTCGTCTCAAATTGGTTTTTACATAGTTAGGCTTAGGAAGAGTACCTGGAATTCGAGTAGACAAGAACTGAGGGTGAGCAAACTCAAACAGCTCAATAAGCACAGGAAAACATAGATCATGAGTAGTTAGTGAACCAGAAATGCTACCAAATAACCAGGGAAGTTTAAATCCAAACTCAAACTAGTAAAAAACAACCAAATGGCTCAAATGAACCCCAATCAGCTAAAACATGAACCCAAGGACAACATAGAATACCCAGGAGCATTTTAACACCATATAAAATAAACAATCCAACTCAAAATGGCTTGAAAAATAACCTAATCAACTCAAAATGAAATCGAGACAAATATTGAAAATTTGCCCTTCAAATATATATATTTCAGGTCATCGTTCTATCTCATACATCTAATTTTCTACTAGATAGCTGAGATTAAGATTATTCTAAAAAATATCCAATGGAACAGTATAACTTGGATTTTTGGAGGTTTTCAGGAATTTTTTTTGAGATTTTTTAGGCTTTAAAATTTTGGGAATTTTAGAGATATATTCAGACTGTGTAACTGAGCTTTTTGAATGAATTGGGTTTCCTTTTTATATCCAAGGGCTAGGGCAACCCCATTAGTTTATTTTAACTACTAGCCCTACTTTCAATTTTCAGATTTTACCTACTTGGTCCTTTATTTTCTGACTTGTTATCCAAGTCATTGCACTAAAACTATTAAATTTTGGACTAAGTTCCCCTTCTAGAAGAGTCTAAAGGATTCTAGCAATGTTTCTATTTATAGACTACCTATAGTACCCTAATTTTATCCTAAAATTACTAGAACAAAACTAAAACCCTATACTACCCTCTTAGTATATTAGAATTACCATTCTTTCCTAGGCTAAGTTTTAAAACTAATTACTATCTAACAACAATAACTAATACCATAATCAAATCTAAACCATTAATCTGGAATAACCAAAAATTCAACTCAGAATTCAAAAGAAAACTATTGGACCACAAAGTCGAGCAAAAACCTGAAATTAACATAATTAAACTGAATCATGCAAAGCTGTAACTACCTTTCCATTCTATTATTTGAATCAATCAAAATTGAAAACTGATTCGTATTTGTACTACTACCAAATTATTAGTTGAATATTAAACTAAGCTGAACAATAAAAGGTAAAGGGTTAGGAATTAAAAATAAGCTAAACAAAATCGAAGCTAATGCAACAAATATCAGAAGTGGAAATTAGGTATAAGAAATGGGGTAATTCAAAAACATGGTGGGAAACTAAACTTAGGGAATTATCATAAAAATGCAACCGCACTAATGGTAACCAAGAATCCAAAATCAAATCAATTGAACTAATCAGGATTTCCAATTAAAACAAACAATTAAACTAAAGCAAGGTAAATTGTTAATAAAAAGGTAAAAACAATAAGAACAAACAGAGGAAAAGATGAAAACTTATTGATTGTTCTTCGACTAAACTGCTGGGTTTGACTTGAATCCCCAAACAGAGTTACATGTTTGTTTTTGGTCAAAACAAACATGCAACTCCATTTGGAAACCCAAATACAGCTTTGAAAGTCCGTCCCAAAATTAGGTTAATTCTCAGATTTGAAATTCGAGGAGTTACATGGTTGTTCGAAGGAAATAAGGTTCATTTTTGGGTAGGGGAGGCCAATGGGAGTGTGGGGTGTGAATTTAGTAGCCATTGGAGCTGGCGCCGCCGTGGACGGTGGAACAGCCACTCCTTTGGAAGGATATTCGACATGTTTAGTTGGGTTTTGAGAGGTGATCTTATGGGGGTTGGAAAGAGGAAAAGACCGGGAGCATAGGGTATTAATTTGGAAGGATATGGAGTTACGATACCGGCAGCGATTTCCAGCCGGCGGAGGGCGTTGGAGGGACGGTGGGTGTGTGATGGTGTTACACCGGAGGTCGGATTGTACGAGGAGGGTAAGTTTTGTCTCTTAGGGGTGTGAGTATCATTCAGACACTTTTATCAAAGTGTAAGGCTCAATCTGAGTCGTTAGATCAGAAGGAATGAAGGGCTGAGATTGAGGGCCGTCAAACGACGTCGTCTTGGACCTAGTGTTTTTGGACTGGGAAAGGATGTTAGGTCTGGGTCAAATTTAATGAGTATAGTGGTTTTGTGCCAAGGTTTGTGACTAGAAGTGCCCCAAATCATGGTCTTTAATCAAAGACCCATATTTATGTATTTTCTCTTTAATATTTTTCTATTTAAATTTTTCAGATTTTTATAACAAAATATAAAAATAAGCCAAAACATATTTATCTTCTATAAAATAAAGCAATTAACCTTTCAAATAACCTAAATCATAAATTTTCAAAAAACGAAATTCACAAATGTAAGAATAATTAAAATTGTGTTATTTTATTAATTAACTAACAACCCAAAAGATAAAAAATGTAAAAATTAAGTCATAAGTGCAAATATGCTATTTTTTTATTTTTGTAAATCATATTATTTAAAAATGCGCAACATGCAAATAAACACAAAAATATGCAATTAATTCCTAAAAATTCAAATAATAGAAACAAAAAATGCAAATAAACACAAAATCACACAATTAATTCATAATATTTCAAATAATAAAAGAGAAATCGTAATTTACTGAATTTTATAGGAACATTTTGACCGAGGCAAAAATTACGTGTTCACACTGATGTCCGCTTGCGATGATCGGCTGAAGTTACATCAAAATTTTGAGGGTCCTCCTCAAAATTCTGCCCCAGTTTCTATTTGCGGGGTAAATAAATTTTTTATTGCATTGTCACCAAACCTATAAGGCTTCCTACATATCCTCTCTTAAACGGAAATTAGTTAAGACGTAGTTCAAATTACATCATGTATGAAGGCGTAAATATTACACATAGTATCGCTTCACTGCGTCTGAATTGATTGGCTTTGGCAACAGTTCCCCGTCCATTTCTGCAAGTATGAGGGCTCTTCCTATTAGAAACCAGTGAACCATAAATGGACCTTGCCAATTGGCAGAGAATTTTGCTATGGCTTCATTTTGATGTGGAAAGATTTTCTTCAATACCACCTGTCCTGGTGTGAATTCTCTCAGCTTGACTCTTTTTTGAATGCTCTGGACATTCTGTTCTGATAAATTTTACCATGACAGACTGCGTTCATGTTTTTTCCATCTATGAGAGCTAACTGCTCGTAGAGACACTTTACTCATTTTGCGTCTCCGAGTTCTGCTTCTTGCATGATTCTCAACGAAAGAATTTCTTCCTCGGCAGGAATGACTACATCTGTACCATAAACTAACATGTAGGGAGTTGCCCCGGTTGATGTGCGGACTGTGGTGTGATATCCCAAAAAAGCAAATGATAACTTCTCGTGCCACTATTTATGCTTTTCTATCGTTTTCCTTAGTATCTTCTTGATATTCTTGTTGGCAGCTTCTACGGCTCCATTCATCTGAGGTATATAAGTTGTAGAATCCTTGTGTTTTATGCAGAAGGTTTCACACATGACTTTCATCAAGTCGCTGGTGATATTGGAACCATGATGATTAACCCTAGAATTCCAAACCGACAAACAATGCGGTCACGGACAATGACTGCCACAACTTTCTTAGTCTCTGCTTTGTATGATGTTTCACCAACCCATTTGGTAAAGTAATCGCTTGCCACTTGAACGAACCTATGCCTGTTTGATGCAGAAGACACGATCGGTTAGATGAAATCCATTCCTCAAGTGGCGAACGGCCATGGCGAGCTTGTTGAAGTAAGCTCGTTTGGAGGCACCTTTATCATGTCTTTATGTATTTGAGCGTGATGGCACTTTCGGACATACTGGATGCAGTCCGTTTCCATAGTAATCCAAAAATAACCTGCCCGAGTATCTTTTTGGCTAAGAGAAAACCGTTCATATGTGGACCGCAGTTCCCAACATGGATTTCTTCTAATAGTTTAGATGCTTCTTTTGCGTCGACACACATTAGTAATCCCAAATCAGGAGTCCTCCTATACAGGATTCCTCCATTGTGAAAGAAATTGTTAGATAATTTTCGGAGTGTGCGCTTTTGAGTAGGATTTACATGTTCTGGGTATTCTCCCTTTTCCAAATATTCCTTGATATCATGAAACTGAGGATTTCCGTCTGCTTATTCTTCAACATGAGTACAATAAGATGGCTGATCAGGGATATTTACTAGAATATGGTCTATGGAGTTCTTGTCTGGATGCTGAATCATAGATGATAGGGTTGCCAATGCATCAGCCAACTCATTCTAGACCCTAGGAACATTCCGGAACTATGTCTTTCTGAATCTCTTCCTAAACTCTTGTACATGATGAAAATATGGGAGTATCATGGAGTTCTTAGTTTCCCATTCCTCCCGGACCTGATGTATAAGCAAATATGAATTTCCAATCACTAGCAACTCTTGGACGTTCATGTCAATGGCCATTTTGAGCCCTAGGATGCAAGCTTTGTATTCGGCCATATTGTTGGTGCATGGGATCCTGAGCTTGGTGGATATCGGATACTGCTGGTCGGTTTCTGATACTAGGAATTCTCCTATACCACCTCCTTTAAAGTTTGCTACTCCATCAAAAAACATCCTCCAACCGTCATAGGATTCTGCAATGTCTTCTCCTATGAAGGATGCCTCTTCATCATGAAAATATGTCTTTTAGGGCTCGTATTCTCCATTCATCAGGGTTTCTACAAGATTCTACTAGAACTTGTCCTTTTATTACTTTGTGAGTCACGTAGACAATGTCGAATTCACTCAGTAGGATCTGTCACTTGGCTAGCTTGCCAGTGGGCTTTTGAAAGATGTACTTTAACGGGTCCATTCTTGATATGAGATATGTGGTGTAAGCACAAAAATAGTGCCTCAGCTTCTGAGCTACCCAGGTTAGAGTACAACAGGTGCATTCCAACAGGGAATACAGGGAGTCGTACAGAGTTAACTTCTTGCTGATATAATAGATGGCCTGCTCTTTTCTCCCTGTTTCATCATGCTAACCCTGGAACACAACCAATTGCTGCATCTAGCACCACAAGGTATAGTATTAGGGGTCTAGTTGGCTTGGGCAGAACCAAAACATGCAGTGTTGACCAGTTCTCCTTAATTCTGTCGAAGGCCATTTAGCAATGATCGGTATATTTGGTAGCGGCATCCTTCTTCAGCATCTTAAAGATTTGCTCACAAATGACAGTGGATTGTGCTATGAACCAGTTGATGTAGTTAAGTATCCCCAAGAAACTCATTACTTCTATCTTTCTTTGGCAATGGCAATTCTTGAATAACTTTGACCTTTGATGGAACCAATTCTATCCCCTGGCGACACACAGTAAAACCAAGAAATTTCCCGCCTGTAACCTTGAATGTACATTTTGCGGAATTCAATTTTAGGTTGTATCTTCTTAGTCTATTGAAGAATTTCCTCAAATCGTCAATTTGATCCGCGAACATCTTGGACTTAATGATGACGTCGTCTACATACACTTTGATCTCCTTGTGTATCATGTCATGAAAGATGGTAGTCATGGCCCTCATGTAGGTGTCCCCAACATTCTTTAACCCGAATAGCATCATCTTCTACTAGTACATCCCCCATGGTGTATTGAAGGCCATTTTCTCAGCATCTTCTTTATCCATCCATATATGATGGTAAACAGCGAAACAATCAATAAACGACTGCAACTCGTGCTTGGCGCAATTATCAATCAAGAAGCGTATGTTCGGCAAGGGGAAGTCATCTTTTGGGCTGGCCTGTTAGAGGTCCCGTTAGTCGACACTTACTCTAATTTTTCTGTCCTTCTTTGGTACTGGCACGACATTGACTAACCATGTTGGATATTCTACTACCTTGAATACCTTGGCTTTGTCTTTCTTGGTGACTTCCTCCTTGAATTTTTAACTCATGTATGGTTTTAACTTTCTGAGCTTCTGCTTCACTAACAGACTGGCTGGATCGGTCGTTAATTTGTGAGCCACAATGGATGTACTTAGGCTAGTCATGTAATATGATCAGGCGAATATGTCTTCATACTCTCTTAGGAACTTTGTATATTCTTTATTTTTTGACGGTGACAAATGGACACCGATTCGTGTTTCTTTAATGTTTTCTACATCTCCCAGGTTGATAATCTCAATCTCGTCCAAGTTGGACTTAGGCCTATTCTCGAAATTCTCAACTTCCTTAACAATCACTTCTGGTACATCGTCTTCCTCTGAATATATGTCTATTTGTTGCGTTGTCTCGTTGTATGTCACAGTCATTGTTAGCATGTGATTTTTGCCTCGTTAAAATTACTCCTATAGAATTCCCAGATTCAGGATTTCTCCTTTTTATTATTTATTTTTAGGATTTAATTGCGCATGTTAGTGTGTTTTTTCATTGGTGCATGCATGACAAGTCATAAAAAGTACAAAAAAATTACATAAGCCTTTAGGATTTAATTTCACATGTTTTGTTAAAATTAATTAGTAATTAAGGTTTTGTATTGCGAAATAATAATAAAAAAATAACAGTTCATTTTGGAATTTATTTAATTTGTAGCTTCCAAATTGCAAATATCTTATTTGTTTAGTTTAGTTGAATTTAGTATAGTATGAATTTTAAAATAAAATTAGGAAGTTTTTAAAAATGAAAATGGAAAAAGAAAGTGGGAATTAAAAGTGATAGGGTGGCCACAATTAGGCCAAGCCTGGGTGGCCCAAACCCCCTTTACCCGTTCAAAATGCCCAAAAGTAGCCCAAAACCCGTCTCTGACCCAAGCTGCTATGAGAGGCGCCCCAAAACGACGTCGTTTTGGCGCAATCAATCTCAACCATTCATCGACGATGATCCAGCGGTCCTAAAACTCCCTTCCCAAAACCAATGTATATGTCCAAACGTGTGTGTTGTACTGAAAGACAAAAGTCTTCATCCTCGTACAAACCTTTGTCGATATAATACCGCCTATCAACCACCACAAACCACCATATAGCCGCCGGCCGGAAATCATCTTCTCCGGCAGCAAAGCTCAGATCCTGGCAAAAAATACACCCCTGACTCCCTGTACCCTTCTCTTTTTTTATGCCCTAAAAATCAAACCTTAAATATAAGCCGATCGCTTTGAATATTCGAATCTTTGGGCACCGCCTCTGCCGCCCACTGCGGCAGTGTCACCGCAACCCTCCCAAAATAACACCACATAAACCTCTCCCTGTCCCCATAACGAATCCACATTTGTATTCCTCCAATCCCTAACCATCTCTTCGAATATTAGATAGGACCTCTGACCCAAACCCCCAACCTCACCGAAATCCATCAAAAATGGTACCAGGTGACCTTCTCACTTTCCTTTCCACTAATCCACAACCATCAGCCTCCGAATACAACCGGACTTCGCCAAAAAGCAAATCAAAATAGCCTGAAACCCAGACCCCATCCCAAGCCAACTAACCCTAACCTAGTATTCTCTCCCCCTCTCAAATACCGATACAAGGGTCTTAGAAGGCCAACATCCTAGAAATGGTCGAAAACCTTGAAAGTGAAGGGTCCAAATTTCAGGGTTACAACGTTAATAGCTAAGTTCCCTTTGTTCTTCCTTCTTATTGCTTTAATTTCCTTTGTTCTTTCTTCTGATTGCTTTTAATTTTGATTGTTTTGATTTCTGATTACTTTTAATCTTCTTTGTTTTCGTTTGTGTGATTATTGAATTTTCTATTTGTGCATCTTTGAAATATCCTGAGTAGTTGCTTCCATCTAGAATCATATGCTTGTCTTTGTTTTAAGTTTTGATTACATGCTTATGAATAGTCTGCTTATCATTTGAAGTCATAGTTGGTTTTTTCGACTCATTTGGATTATCATGCTAAGCTTAGAATTTTTCATCTCTGGACTAACTTTCCACTTTTTGTTTCAAAATGTATCAGTGTCCATGTGCGATAAATCTTGTTTCTGAAGTTTGTGTTGTTTATCTTTATTTTCTTCGAACTAATTTTGTTCCATATTCTGAAACTTGTTTAAATCCTCCTGTATATATGTGTTGCGTCGATTTTTTACTTATCAATTTTTTGCCATTGTTTGTTTGCTTTTACATAAGTATAGCATAGTCTCCAATTGAATAGTTGGCCATGTCCAGTTTTCTCAAAATTCGATCCTAGCTGATAATGTAACCCTGGTTCATGACCTTGAGTAGTTAAATAGAGTCATTTTCTTGACCAGATGGATATGCATCAGCGTATAAAACATCTAGGCTATTAATTAAGAAGGGAAGACAGGGGTATTGGGGTATTTGAGCATAACAATCTTGTAACAAACTCCTGGAACATTCTAGTGAAGGTTCAAAATGCAATTTCTATTAATTCTCTGTCAAACTTGAGGCACAAGTTAAGAAATAAGGGATCAATTAAGCAAATATTAAAAATGGGTAAGGGACTAAAAAGAAAACAAGAAATATTTTGTTGCCCTAAAGGCCTTGGCTATAAAAGGGGTATCTGATTGTTTAGGAGATATACATTTTTTTGGAGATAGGTTTTTTTCAGAGAAAAGGTCGAGAACATTAATCAGAAAACCAATTCCCTAAAAATCTTAAGCTTTCCTGGCAAAAATCTTCTAAAATAATCAAAATTCTACTCATTAGAAGTTGAAGATGACTTGAGGCATGTGCATTTGAGGTGTTTGAGTTCTCAGAAGCAATTTTAGGCATTGATCTTAAGCTGGTTTGCTTTGTTCAAGTGTGGGATCAAAGCTTGTGTTGTTATTTGCTTTTTCAAAACTTTCCTGAGTTCCTAATACCATTCCTGGGCTTAACTGGTTGATTTGGCTGGTGTTTGTTGTTGTTTCTCGTTCATCTTACTCATAGGTTCCTCTTTGCGGTAATTCTAGGTACTATTCTCATTTAGAAAAATCTGGGAAGGCAACATTTGTGTATATTCGAGATTATGAAGATACTTAAATTATTATGTTAATTTCATAATACAAATGTTACTAATTTAGTATTATTTAGGATATTCATGTTATGTTATGTGTATAAATGTCTAAACTATGCCGGACTGTATCTGGACTGTGAACTCTAATTTGTTTTAATTTCAGTAAGTTGCAAATAAGGTAGCCAATAACCTGCCAGATTTTTCATGTGTGATTCAATAATAGGGGGTCGTTAATTGCATATGTACTCTGATTGACGAGTACATTAGTTTTTTTAGATTCGAAACCTGGGTTGTAACATATTAATTTACTAATACAAAATCACTACCAGGATTTCCTCTTGAACAATGTCTTTAATATGTTTAAAATGATCAATTATGTAATATCAACAGTTGTAGTGTAGCGACCTAAAAATTTTGTCCTTATCCTTGTGAATAATTTGTAGTCCAAATTTCGGTGCTCAATTGAAGGCCCAGAGTGTTGTAAATTGTGAAGTATGAGGAAACCTACTTTTAGGCTATCTATTTTCGTTGATAAAGCCCAATTGCATAAATGTGTCAAACAAACACTGAAAATGTGCATATTGATTGCTTCGTTTGAATAAGCCATTAATATATGAAATAGTTAGGACTTCTCCTTTATTTTAGAGACACGTATAATAAAAAACTATAGTTTCTTTATGTTGCCCTTTCTTTAAAAAACAAAATGGATGTGCCACAGTAAACAAAAGTCATGCACGATTTGGCCCTCTAATTGTAATAAAAATGTATAGAGATCTAGAGGTGCCGTTTAGCTAATTTCACAGCTTTTCCATGAATTTTAAAACGCGTAGTTGCTATAGGCGCGTATTTTGAAAATGTATTTTCCTAAGTTCGGGTGTGCATTTATGTGACCCAAATCCAAGTCTCAACGATGTTAAAATGTGTTGAGAAATCGGGTGCACTTATGTGACGTGGTTCGAGACGAGTTTTAATAACGTTGCAAATATTCCTAAAAATGACGTAAAGCAGTTAATAATCCTAAAAATTGCACTGTAGGACGAACATGTATAAAAATCAGGAAATTAGCCATTTATAATAGTTTAAGAGACCGTGTTATAATCACAGATTCTGATGTGCTCAACATCTTCCTTCGGATTAACAAAATTCATTACTCAAAAATTTCTGGTTCGTAGACTCCAATTGGGCAGTGGGAAAATTTCCTCGATTTGGGATCTTAAATAAATCAGTGACTTGGGACACCAAAAGTCAAACCTATCCTAATGGCGACTCTATAAACAAATAATCCCATTTCAAATAATGTCACTTTAATTTGAAAAACTCCATTATACGTGTCATCCTTTGGGGTAGCCGTGTAAAAAAGGAGAGTGTGACAGTCATTGGTTCATCAAGTAAAGTAATGGTAATGTTGTTTGAGTAAAGTAATGAAAATAATAAGTATAAGATTTATAAGAAAAATGAAATACTTCAATAAATTCCATGAATATTTTGAACATCGGAGCTTTTTCTCAAAAACAAGAAAGAAAATGCAAAAGGGAATTAAACTAGTAAAACAAAATAGTGTGTGGTTCTTTATTTCGCCTTGCTACCCCAAGGCACGCCTGGCTCTGGTAGTTCTGCTGGACCAATTGTTTAGGTGTTCCCCTCGGCTCACGGCTTGTATAGAAAGCCTTCCTCCCCCTCATCCTCCAAAATGACGCAACAGTCCGTGTTATCCTCTTCCAAGAAATAATTCTTCATTGGTGCCAGTACTTCCTCTCCTTCTGACTCGTAGATGACTTCGTCTTGTTGGGAAGTCTGCTCCAGACGGGGTATTGGCTGTTTCATATATAGTAAGGGTCGCGCCAGGGTGGCGATTAGTCCTTGAATTCTTCCCAAGTATACTCATATCCCAAATAAAAGGCGGAACTGTGTTTCTTTGGTTTGATCGACTTAGCGATTCCTTAGAGATTCTTGCCAAGTCCTTTGCCAAGTACATACCTGCACCTAGTTCTGTATGCTTTCGATTTTATTGTCCCACCATTTATCCTTGTCTATAACGTTAATACGCTCTATGTGATGGTAGGTTTCTCTACCTATTTTCCTTCTTCCTCCAATTGCTGGGATGGTCTGGCGTCTATATATGTGGTTGCTACCGTCACCATGAATGATCACTTACTGGTGATTCCAGTCAAATTTCACTTCCTAAAGTAGTGTTGATGCCATGGCCCCGGCATGAATCCATGGTCGTCCCAGCAGTAGATTGTAAGATGCCGACACATCTATTACTTGAAAATCAACATTGAACCAGGTATGCCCCATTAGAAAACATAGGCTGATCTCCCCAATAGTGGACCTTTGGGACCCGTCGAAAGCTTTGACGTTGAAAGACGCGCCCTTGATTTCATGCAGTCCCTTTCCCAATGTTCCGAGTGTTACAAAAGGACAAATGTTCATACTAGACCCTCCATCGACGAGGATCCGGGTGATAAAATAATCTTTGCACTGAACAATGATGTGCAATGCCTTGTTATGGCTTAGTCCTTTCGGTGTTAGCTCATCTTCGTGGAAGGTGATCTTGTAACTTTCCAATACTTGACCCACCATGTTTGTTATTTCTTCTCCAGTGATGTTGCTAGGTATATATGCCTCATTCAGCACATTTAGCAAGGCATTCTTGTGTGCATATGAATTTTGTAGAAAGGCCAGATATAGATATGCAATGGTGTTTTGCTCAGTTGGTCAATGACCGAATACTCCTTCGCTTGTATCTTTCTCTAAATATCATCGGGTCCAGTTCTAATGATGGTTTGTCGACTAGAGGTCTGCTAACTTGACTCAGCCAAGTGTTCTGGGGTGCCGATTCTTGTTATACCCCGTGCTGCAATCGTTTTCCCGAACTTGGCTTTTCCTTTCCTTTTTGCCTCAACTATGTAGTCCCATGGTATTGCTTTTGTGTGAAATGGTGTTGTAGATGTCATTACCACTGGAATAGGCACCCTTCTTTTTTAAGGTAATACAGTTACTTCAAAGGGTTCCTATGCTGTTGGGGATCCAAACTCGACCTCGATCGGTGTTGGAGTCTTTGCAGAGGCTGGTACTTTAAACTTAATTGGTATGAACATGTTTACTTCAATATCTTCAAAAGGCTAAATTTTGACTATGATCGGATTGAGAGTGACTATTGGCTTCTTTGGACTATATCCTTCTACTATCAACCCGATTGATCCCTCGGGATCCCAATCATCTTCTATCTCATCATATGTATACCTCCACCTTTGTAGTCTGTTAGAGGGTTGTTACAGATATTTGGGGAGGGCTCCTTTTCCGCAATGACATTGTTGTCTATCAAATCCTGGATTTTGTCCTTTAAGGAGCGGCACTCGTCAATGGTATGCCCTTTCATGCCGGAATGGTATGCACATGTTTTATTTGGGTTTACCTACTAGGAGGGGTTTTCAGGGTTTATGGCAGGGATAAGAGTGACATAACCAATAGTTTTGAGCTTTTCATATAGCTGGTCGATATGTTCGGCAATGGCGGTGTATTGTTTGGGAGGCCTGCAGTCAAAATTTTGCCATGGGGGAGGTGATGGATAGTGGGACAGTTGAGTGTTGTAGGCTTAGTAGACGTGTATAGGTAGGGAGTATTTGGGTGAAGTAGTCTGATAAGCGGGTGGTGGAGGCCATTCTTAAGTGGATGGTGAGGCTTGGTAAGAAGGTAAATGTGCTTGATAATTTGGAATGGGTTGATATGTGAGTGGAGATATCGAGTAGTATTGGTATTTGATACATGATTTGGTTCTCCGTGCAACCATTATGGCACCTACGTCCCTCTTTTCGGATATACCACCAAACTGCAAGCCTTGTTGGTGGCTTGCAAAGCTTCAAAGTTAGCGACCATACCATTTTTGATACCTTCGTCGATCCTTTCCCCTAATTTGATAATGTCAGAAAATTTCTGGCCTTCAATCAGCATCAACCTTTCATAGTACTATGGGTTTTGAGCCCAGACGAAAACCATGTATCATTTGTTCTTCCTTCAAGGCTGGCCTGACCTTAGCAGCTTCTAACCTCTACCGAGTAGCATACTTGCGGAATGTCTCCGTAGGTTTCTTCTTTAAGTTTTGGATATAGAACACATCCAGCGCATTCTTTTGTTGAATTTGAATATGTCCATAAAATCGGATGCCATACTCACCCAATTTGACAACTTCTTCGGGCTTGGCTAATGTACTTAGATAGAGCATCCCCTTTCAGACTTCTCATAAAGAGCTTTATGCGAATATTTTCGTCTTTCCTACTGTATGTTCTCAGGAGAACCCTAGGATCTCCTGTACTATCAAATATTTCGAACTTCGCAGGTTTGTACACCTCAAGCAGTTCAAAAATGGGATGTATACATAAATCTTCATAGTTTAATCCCTCAATTCCTTTGCTGCCTTCAACGCCTTGGATCCTAGTGGTCATCTTCTTAAGTTCTTCACCCAAATTTCTTATAAGAGAGTGTGACGACCTAGCCGGTCGTCTTAAGAATTAAAGCCCTGATCTCCTAGTAGCTGCTTCCCCTAAGTTCATTTATGCTATTTTGGTTTATCGGGACGTTCGATGTTGTGTTTCGGAGAGTTTTGTGACACTTAGTCCCTAAATTAGAGCATAAGTGTTGAAAAGTGGTCCATAGTCAGAACAATGTGAAGACAACCTCGAAATGGAAATTTGATGTTTCTGTTAGCTTCATTAGGTGATTTCGGGGTTGGGAGCGTGTTCAGAATGCATTTTAGAAGTTCGTAACTCATTTAGGCTTGAAATGCCGAACTTTGAATTTTTAAAGTTTTCGGTCCGATGGTGAGATTTTAACCCGAGGGTCGGAATGGATTTTTGGAAATTGTAGCAGTTCCATCATGTCCTGTGGGATGTGTTTGCAAAAGTTGATGTCATTTGGATATCTTTTGGTTAGGTTTTTGATCGAAAGCGTGTTTTGAGAGAATTTAAAGTTCTTAGGTTTGATCATTGATTAATTTGAGTTCCCGGCATTGTTTTAGGTGGTTTGAGGATTGATCTAACTTTCAATGATGTTATGGGATATGTCTATAGGTTTGGTTGAGGTTCCGGGGGCCTTAGGTGTATTTCGGATGGTCAAGGGAGCATTTTGGGGTTTTGAGGAGTTGTAGAAAATTCTTCAGCAATTGCAGGTCCAAATCCTTGTTCGCGATTTCCCTCTTTCATTCGTGTAACTTTAACCTTACCCTTCTTCGTGTTCGCATCCTCCTTCCCACGTTTGCGTAGAGTAATTCTTGAGGAGGACTCTCTTCATCGTGTTCGCATTTAGTCGTTCGCGTTCGTGAAGCTTCACGTCTCCCTGAATTGCGTTCCCATTCCGCCTGTCGTGTTCACATAGCTTCGTGGTTCTTGGACTTCGCATTTGCGGTTCCCTCCTTGCGTTCGCGAAGAGTCAGTTTTGGCAGCATTCATTTTTCCTCTTCACGAACACGAGACTTCCTCCGCGTTCGGTGATGCTTTAAACTCCTTGACAATATTAAATCATTCAAAAATAAAGGGTTAGCCGTTTTTATCAAAAGTACAACTTTGGGAGCTCGTATTTAGGAGAAATTTCGAAGGGTTTTCAAGGGCAACTACTGGGTAATGATTCTATGCTCCCTTATGCTTAAAACCTACTAATCTAATCACGAATTCATCCTTAATTTCGGATTTTTGAATGAAAAATGGGGAAAACTTCATAGACCAAACTATCAAGTTTTGAGTGGGTGTTTGACCTCCAATTGGAGAGATTTTTATATGGTTAGACTCGTGAGAGTACGAGGGTTCTAAAAATGTTAAAATGTTTTGATTCCGAGACATAGGCCCGAGGGTCTATTGGTCATTTTACCTAATTTCGAGCCTTAGCTTTGAATTAAATGGTATAATTAGTTGCTTGAGTTTTTTTATTTATGATATGTTTTGAATTAAATAGATTTGGGTCGTTTGAAGTCGGATACTCATGGCAAAAGTGTGATTGAATTGCAGCCGATTTGAAGTAATTGGCTTCTCTAACCTTGTGTTGGGGACTTTTCCCTTAGGATATGATGTCTGGTAATTGAATGCCCTATACACAAGGTGAAAAGAGCGTACTCGAGCTAATTGTTGAAAATATGGTTTTACTTACATATTTAGATTGAGTTTTCTTTCTTACTTGCTTTATACTATTTGCAGTTATAGTCTGTGTTAGTTCAGAAAATCATGCCTAGTTGATCTAAATTGCCTATTTTCTCAACTTGCTTTGTTTGTACTACGAGAAGCATGTTACGCTAGAAGTACATGTTGCCTTGTATTTCTTTAAACTTCATTGCTGAATATATTCTAGTTGTGGCTACATATTAATATTGGGACTAGGGATGTGGGATTCCAGTAGCTCTCCCCTTGTTTATTTACTTTGGGACTGCGGGTTCGATTCCAGATAGATCCCCCCCGCATATTTACTTTGGGACTGCAGGTTCGATTCAAGATAGATCCCTCCCTGCATATTTACTTTGGGACTGCGAGTTCCATTCCTGATAGATCACCGTCAGCATATTTACTTTTGGATTGCGGGTTTGATTCCCAATAGATCCCCCCTGTATATTTACTTTGGGATTGTGGGTTTGATTCCCGATAGATCCCCCTTGCATATTTACTTTGGGACAGTAGGTTCGAATCCCGTAGATCCCCCCTGCATATTTACTTTGGGACTGCGGGTTCGATTCTCGATTAATCCCCCATGCATATTTAATTTGGGACTGCAGGTTTGATTCCTAATATATCCCATTGCATAGTTATATGGAACTACTGGGTATTTACATTTGAGACTACGGGACGATATCCCGGGATATCCTTCGGATATACTCATATGATAAACTACGCGACGGTATGTTGGGAGATCCTTCGGATATACTCATATGATGGGCTACGGGACTATATCCCCGTAGATCCTTCGGATATACTCATATGTGTGTTAAATTGTTGTTCACGAAGGGGCACTTTGTCAGCATTCATTTTTCTCTTTGCACACGCGAGACTTCCTTCGCGTTCGCGGTACTTTAAACACTTGGACAATATTAAATCATTCAAAAATGAGGGTTATCCATTTTTATCAAAACTACATGTTTTGGAGCTCGGATTTGGGAGAAATTTCGAAGGTTTTTCGGGGGCAACTACTGGGTAGCGATTCTACACTCCCTTATGCTTAAAGTCCACAAATCTAATCACGAATTCATCCTTAATTTCGAATTTTTGAATGAAAAATAGGGAAAAACTTCATAGACCAAACTATCAAGTTTTGAGCGGGTTTTTGACCTCCGATTTAAGAGATTTTATATCGTTAGACTCGTGTGAGTACGAGGGTTTTGAAAATGTGAAAATTTTCCAATTTCGTGGCGTTGGTCTTAGGGGAATTTTGGTCATTTTACCTAATTCGCGCCTTAGCTTTGAAGTAAATAATAAAATCAGTTACTTGAGATGTTATTTATAATATGTAATTGAATTGAATATATTTCGGCTATTTGGAGTTTGATACTCGTGGCAAAAGTGTGATTTCGAGTTGAGTTGTAGACGGTTCGAGGTAAGTGGATTGTCTAACATTGTGTAGGGTACTTTCCTCTTAGGATATGATGTTTGCTAATTGAATGCGTTGTACATTAGGTGACGAGCGCGTACTCGAGCTAATTGTTGAAAATCCAGTTTTACATACATATTTAGATTGAATTTTCTTTCTTACCTGCTTTATTCTATTTGCCTTAATAGCATGTGTTGGTTTTGAAATCATGCCTAGTTGATCTAAATTGCCTATTTGTGTAAGTGGCTTTGTTTGTTCTACGAAAAGCATGTTAGGCTAGAACTTTGTGTTGCCTTGTATATCTTGGAACTTCATTGCCCAAATCATAATGAGGCTATTATGAGTAATTAAAGACATTGAATGCTACGTTACATATCTTTTCATTTAATACGAATTCCTTAACATATTTCCTACTTAATGTCTGTTACATGCCGTATCAACACTCTCTTTATAATCAGATTCATTCTTTTGGACTCTTGGATATAAACAACTTCAACATGTACGGGCGCTGAGTTATTTAAATATCTACTAGTGCCTCCTCTTCTATCATTAGTTCATTCCTATTGTAATTCGTCTCTGTTGTAACTCATGCCTCTTAACTAGCTGTCATTTTTTAACCACTTAATTAGTTTACGTGTCTTAGACACTTTTCCTTAAATGTATTTTTTCCTAATACACCCCTAGCTAAGATACGAATGATTCATTCATACTTCCATTAAATACAAAGAAAAAACGCCTTAATATGTCATCATAATGTAGTATTTATGAGTTTATAGCATTGTTTGTATAAAGTAGTAGTAACGTCATTATGTCAACTATTCCTTGGTGTTTGCTAGATCTTTTAATTTTTTAATAGAAACGGGTGGCATACCTAACCTAAATAATGGACACAACACAGATGTATCATACGAGAATGAAAATTCGAGCCATAGAATTATCAATTAATATAACACGAATCACTTATTGGATATAACAATATAATGTACTTATATTCTCTATATTAGTCGGCAATGACTTGGACTTCGAAGGGATTCCTCATTTTGGAATAGCCGGCAGTTAGGTTTACGATTGTATTATATAAACTCTAGTCGGTGGCGGTCCTACGTAAAAGTCGAGAGGTCATCGGATTTTATAAATTTTGATAAAAATTTATATATGGTTATGAAATAATATAAGAACAAGAACAATAATACAAGAACAAGAATAATAATACAAGAACAAGAACAATAGAGAGAAAAGTAGAGAGAGGAGTATTCTTATTGATACTTTGGGATGGTTTACAATGGAATAGAACCCCTTTATTTATAGGGAGGTGGTGACTTAGCCACCAAGAAGTAAACCCTAGAATCTCTCTAAATATGGACATTCACCTAAAATAGAATATTTTATAACACTCCCCCTTGAATGTCTATTCAATAATTTGCCTCGTTAAAACCTTAACTAAAACAAAACCCAATGGGAAAAAATTAAAGAAAAGGAAAAAGAGTACACAAGTTTGAATATGCGCCTATTGGTTGCCTCGTTAAAAACCTTGCAAGGAAAACCCATTGGGACAGAACCTTGTAAGGGAAAAAGAGTGCAACGCGCATTAACTCCCCCTGAAAAGAGCATCAATTCATATCCTTGAGTCTTCGCAATCCGATCTTGTGAACCAGCTTCTTGAAGGTTGACGTTGGTAGAGATTTTGTGAACAAATCAGCCATATTATCGCTTGAACGAATCTGTTGCACATTGATATCACCATTCTTTTGAAGATCATGTGTGAAAAATAACTTTGGTGAAATATGCTTTGTTCTATCTCCTTTTATGAATCCTCCCTTTAATTGAGCTATACATGCTGCATTGTCTTTATACAAAGTCGTGGGTAGTTTGTTACGATTCAAACCACATTTGTCTTGAATATGATGTATTATAGACCTCAACCACACACACTCCCTACTTGCTTCATGAATAGTGATTATCTCGGCATGATTAGATGAAGTAGCCACAATTGATTGCTTAGTCGATCGCCAAGATATGGCGGTGCCTCCACAGGTAAACACATAACCCGTTTGAGATCGAGCCTTGTGTAGGTCGGATAAATATCCAGCATCAGCATAACCAACAAGATCAGGACTGCAATTATTGCTATAAAATAAGCCCATATCGGTAGTCCCTTTTAGGTACCGCAATATATGTTTGATCCCATTCCAATGTCTCCTTGTGGGAGCCGAGCTATACCTTGCTAAGACATTAACTGAAAAGGTTATGTCAGGCCTTGTAGTATTTGCAAGATACATTAGTGCGCCAATTGCACTAAGATATGGTACTTCAGGACCAAGTAGCTCTTCATTCCTTTCTTGCGGTCGGAATGGATCTTTATTCACATCAAGTGATCAAACAACCATCGGAGTACTTAAAGGATATGCTCTATCCATGTAAAACCGTTTCAGTACCTTTTCTATATAGGTAGATTGATGAACAAAAATTCCGTTTGCCAAATATTCAATTTGCAAACCAAGACATAATTTTGTCTTTCCGAGATCTTTCACCTCGAATTCATTCTTTAGATAATCAATTGCCTTTTGGAGTTCTATGGGGGTTCCAATAAGGTTTATTTCATCGACATATACGGCAAGTACAACAAATTCCGATGTTGTTTTCTTTATAAAAACACATGGGCAAGTGGCATCATTTATATAGTCTTCTTTTAATAAATACTCACTAAGACGATTATACCACATTCGTCCTGATTGCTTTAGGCCATACAAGGATCTTTTCAATTTGATTGAAAACATTTTTCGGGACTTTGAATTATGAGCGTTTGGCACTTTGAGTCCATCGGGAATTTTCATGTATATCTCATTATCCAGTGAGCCATAATAGGCAGTAACCACATCCATTAAATGCATGTCAAGCTTTTCAAGGACAGCAAAACTAATGAGATAACGAAAAGTTATGGCATCCATTACAGGCGAATATGTCTCTTCATAATCGACACCAGGCCTTTGAGAAAATCTTTGTGCAACAAGGCGTGCCTTATATCTTTGTACCTCGTTTTTCTCATTTCTCTTGCGTACAAAGACCCATTTATAGCCAACAGGCTTAACACCATTAGGTGTTTCAACTATAGGGCCAAAAACTTCACGTTTTGCCAGTGAATTCAATTCTGATTGGATTGCTTCTTGCCATTTTTGCCAATCATGTCTTTTTCGACATTCTCCAACAGATTGAGGTTCAAGATCCTCACTTTCTTGCATAATGCTAGATGCGACATTAAAAGAAAAGACATAATCCACCGCTATATCCACTCGATTAAAATTTGCCTCAATATCGATTGGATTTATTGATAGTTCCTTATTTTCTTGAGTCTCGGGCTCAATGGATTCTTCATGAATCTCAGAATTTATTAAATCATGAATTTCCTCAGGATATTCTTTCGTAGTGTCATTTTGATCGTTTGCTTTCCTCTTTCTAGGATTTCGATCTTTGGAACCTAATGGCCTGCCACGCTTCAGGCGTGCATTCGACTCATTGGATATGACACTAGATGATTGTCCAACAGGGACATCAATACGGATTGGAACATTCTCTGCGGGGATGTGGGATTTTGTTATCCTTTTCAAGTCCGTAAATGCGTCAGGCATTTGATTTGCTATTCTTTGCAAATGGATAATCTTTTGCACCTCTTTTTCACAAATAGAGGTATGTGGATCAAGATGAGATAATGATGCATTTTTTCACAAAATTTCCCGTTTGGTTTCACCAACTTCTCCCCCTAATTTTGGGAAAAGTGTCTCATCAAATTGACAGTTTGCAAATCGTGCAGTGAACAAATCAGCTGTCAATGTTTCGAGGTAGCGAATAATGGAGGGCGATTCAAACCCAACATATATTCCTAACCTTCTTTGCGGACCCATTTTGGTGCGGTATGGCGGTGCTATAGGCACATATACTGTGCATCCAAAGATTCTTAAATGGGATATATTGGGTTCATGACCCAAAACCAATTGCAACGGGGAATATTTGTGATAATTCGTCGGTCTGAGACGAATTAGCATTGCTGCATGCAAAATGGCGTGACCCCATACCGAAGTGGGCAGCCTCATTTTCATGAGTAATGGTCTTGCAATCAACTGCAGGCGTTTAATTAAAGATTCTGCAAGACCGTTTTGAGTGAGAACATGAGCTACAGAATGTTCCACTTTTATCCCAATTTATAAGCAATAATCATTAAATGCTTGGGATGAAAACTCAGCAGCATTATCCAGTCTAATAGACTTGATTGGATTATCAGGAAATTGTGCTCGTAGTCGAATTATTTGTGCCATTAGTTTTGCAAACGCAAGGTTGCGTGATGACAACAGGCACACATGAGACCATCTACAGGATGCGTCTATTAAGACCATAAAATATCCAAAGGACCCACTAGGTGGGTGAATAGGTCCACAAATGTCCCCTTGTATACGTTCCAAAAACGTAGGTGACTCAGTCCCAATCTTTGTTGGTGATGGTCTAATAATTAACTTGCCTTGATAACAAGAAGTGCAAGAAAATTCATTATTTAAAAGAATCTTGAAATTCTTTAACGGATGCCCATATGAGCTTTCTATAATCCGTCTCATCATGATTGATCCAGGGTGTCCCAATCGATCATGCCAAAGTACAAAAGTATTGGAATCAGTAACCTTTTGGTTTACTGTTGAATGTGCCTCAATTACACTAATTTGTGTCCAATACAGGCCACAAGATAAAGACGGGAATTTCTCAATAACCCTCTTTTGGCCAGAGACATTCTTTATAATGATGAGATATTCAAGATTATTCTCATCTATTGTCTCAATATGATAGCCATTCCGGCGTATATCTTTAAAACTCAACAAGTTTCTCTTAGACTTGGAGGAGAACATTGCATTCTCTATGATAAACATTGTTCCTCTAGGCAGAGTTATAGTTGCTCTTCCGGGGCCTTCAATCAATTTACTACTACCAGAGATTGTAGTAACATCTGCCTTTGAGAGAAATATTTCTTTTTTTTGAGTATCGTATATGTAGTACATGAATCAACTAAACAAATATTTTTACAGTTGGACGTTGATCCAAGCTTGCTTTGTGAGATATCCATATTTGCTTTCCCATGGTTTGACATACAAAAGAAATACACGAACATGAGAATAAACAAATTCAATCCGTTTGTTTCACATTTAAACAATATTTTCAAAATCTGCTGAGGTTAGTCGATTAACTTAGTTGATAGTCGACTATCTTGGGAAGCAGTCATTAGGTTAGTCGACTAACTAAATCAGATAGTCGACTATCTTGCCTTGCGGAAAAGTCAAGTTTTAATGCGAAATATTAGTTAGTCGACTAACTAAGTTGATAGTCGACTAACTTAGTAAACAGTCATCAGGTTAGTCGACTAACTTAGCTTGCGGAAAAGTCCAGTTTTAATGCGAAATATTAGATAATAGACTAACTGTTAGGTTAATCGATTAACTCTACTGGAAAATAAAAATATCTTTGAAATTTAAGCATATTGAAACATTCTAAAGAACTAATACTAACATTATATCATAAACTAACTAATACGAGCTGATACTAATGACTATTAGTTTATTCACTAACTAATACAAATAAGTAAAACAAAATCAAACAATTCCATCTTCCTTTATCACAGATCCATCACCGATTAAGTGGTCTATTTTCCCCTCGGGTTGCTCAAAGAAGTCTGCCACATCCAGGTGGGTGATGTCAAAATTGTCGTCAGAGACAAAATTTGTTTCAGGGCCTTTATTCTTTAGAGATGCTTGATAAAGATCAACCAAATGTCTTGGTACACGGCAAGCTTTTGACCAGTGCCCTTTTCCACCGCAACGATAACATATAGCTTCTGAACTATTTGCCTTTGGATCCTCATAATCCCGTTTCTGCTTTTGGTGGTTATATCTCTTTGGGGGGTGACGGACATCAGGGAAATTTCTTCCTTGTCTACGTCCATGGCCATGACCCCGATTACGACCACGACCATGATTAAATCCATAGCCTTTTCCATGCTTGGCATAATGAGAATACACCTTATCTGCTTCAGGCAATGGTGTAGACCCAGTGGGGATTTTCGTGATTTCTCATGAGCAGGTCATTGTTTCGCTCAGCCACAAGGAGAAGAGAAATCAGTTCAGAGTACTTTTTGAAACATTTCTCTCTGTACTGTTGTTGCAGTACCATATTGGAGGCATGAAACGTTGTAAACGTTTTTTCAAGCATATCATAATCAGAGATATTATCTCCACAGAGTTTCAATTTAGAAGTAATTCTGAACATTGCAGAATTATATTCAGAAACAGACTTAAAGTCTTGGAGCCTCAGATGAGCCCAATCATATCGTGCTTGTGGCAGAGTGACCAACTTCAGGTTGTCATATCTCTCCTTTAAGCCTTTCCACAAGATGAGTGGATCTTTGACTGTGAGATATTCAATTTTCAAACCTTCATCAAGGTGATGGCGCAAGAAAATCAAGGCCTTAGCACAGTCTTGGGTGGATGCTTTATCTCTATCTTTAATGGCGTCTCCAAGACCCATAGCATCTAAGTGGATTTCAGCATCCAACACCCATGTCATATAGTTCTTGCCCGAAATTTCAAGGGCAACGAACTTTCTTTTCATAATATCAGACATAATTAAAACCAAATTCGGAAAAAAGGAAATACCTTAATTTTCTCAAGAGGAATCTTGAGACGGTAGAGTCTCGTGCTGATAACGTGTTATGAAATAATATAAGAACAAGAACAATAATACAAGAACAAGAACAATAATACAAGAACAAGAACAATAGAGAGAAAAGTAGAGAGAGGAGTATTCTTATTGATACTTTGGGATGGTTTACAATGGAATAGAACCCCTTTATTTATAGGGAGGTGGTGACTTAGCCACCAAGAAGTAAACCCTAGAATCTCTCTAAATATGGACATTCACCTAAAATAAAATATTTTATAACATATATGTAAATATATGTATCTTAAAAATAATTATATAAATAATTAGCACCTGAACACTAAAAGCCTTTAAGGAATATTAGTTGATTTGTAATTATTAATTAGCGTCGGTTTTAAGCTA
This sequence comes from Nicotiana benthamiana, assembly GCA_034376525.1. Lineage (NCBI taxonomy): Eukaryota > Viridiplantae > Streptophyta > Magnoliopsida > Solanales > Solanaceae > Nicotiana > Nicotiana benthamiana. The sequence continues at coordinate 31,420,450 of CM067336.1, read as the reverse complement.
AGTTTCTTCCTGAAAAAATTTAAATATTACGAATAGAAGCAACAGTTTCCTAGAAGGTGGACGAAATTGGTCCAGGAAACGAAAGCTATGGTACAATGAACCTGGACAATAAACACAACAACTTTCTTGCCTTCCCCTTTTTTATTATTTTTGAGAGTTTAACGGAGTATTCATCAATTCGATTATTTACGCCATCAGATCATCTATATGCGGTTATTATAAAAAGATCACGTATAAATAATAAATTAATAAATATCTTTGTTTAAACTATAATGATAGTGCAAAAATCTGTGCTCTATAAATGTAGTACTGATAATCTTCTTTATAATCGTGTTTTATGTGTAGATCTAGTAGAGTTAATGGTTCCTGGCAATGTGTGCTAAAGTAGAAGTGACATAAGCAAAGTTTGGAGCGCCAATATATATATATGCAATTCCAAAGGTCTACCTTAAAACTTTGTCCATTACCAGTTTAATTAATTAATTATCTCTTTCCAAATTTCATTTATGTAACATCATAAATCTTAAGAATCACCAACAATGTTGTAGAACTTTGCATCGACATATACTACTTTCCAGTTTGTTTCCTTTGATAGATAAAAATATTGAATCTCCGTAGTTAAGACTTATAACCAGGGGCGGATCTAGAGGGCGCATAGGAGTTCGTTCGAATCCCCTCCACCGAAAAATTATACTGTATATATAAGACAAAAAAAAAATTTATCTCTATATATTAAATTTTGACATCTCTTGACACAATCCAAAAGTGTAGCTTAGTGGTAAAGGGGGTTTGAAATCTTCCTAAATTTATAGGTTTAATTCCCACTAGCTATAATTTTTTAATCATTTTTTTTTAACCTCTTTCGCAAAGATTCTGCCTTCACCACTGACCTTTAGCTCTTTATTCTTTCATCAAAATTCGACGCAATAATAAATTGCTAATATTAAACGAAAGCAAATGATATACAATAATGAACGTGGACAATAAACACTTCATTCTCTTTTTTTAGGCCAGGGGTACGGCAGATGGGTCGTGAAGCAGGAGTGAATATAACTAAATTCAAACTACTATTAACCCATTATTTTTGCTTATGAAGTTGTCTTACATAAGTACAATTTTTTAAAACTATATTCTACTAAAATTATAGTAATTCTAAACTAATTAACTCTAAATCATAAAGCGACAGTGAGATATAGCAAGCTAGGAATACCTTCATCTTTTTACCTAATGCAAATATTTCTAGGCTCTCCACTTCTCTTTAAACTACATTCTTCTAATCCTTCTTATTGGGTGAGGGGGTTGAGAGCTGAGAGTGGTCCGTTGTGAAACTGTCCATCTACCAGCATAATTGTAAAATTAACTTTTGTCAACTACTCTCTTTATTCACTTTTATTTGACATGTTTTTAATTTTTATATTTTTTAAGAAATAATAAATGAAGTGTATAATTTACCATGATACTTATACTAATATTTAAATTTGAGAAAATAATTTAAAATAAGTAATAAATATTGTGGGTATAAAAGAAAAAAATTATCTTTTCTTGATATACGTTAAATGACAAATAAAAATAAAAATATATTTTTGTTATACATACCAAATAAAGTGAGCGAAGAGAGTTATTTATGTAACATCACCAATCTTAAGAATCACTTATTCTGAATTACTAACTTTAGGATCGGGATTTACTAGTTTCTTCCTTTTTTTTCTGTAGTTCATGAGGGATTAAATCTGCATTAATTGAGCTCTTCATAATTGATCGGAATTCGATGCAAACAAAGTAAACGAAATTGCGGTCATCGAACGTTTTACTATAACAATAAAGTCAAAAAATTATTTTTATCACATTAGAAAAATAGAAACTATAACTCAAATTTTAACATCATTTGCATCCAATTAGGATCTTGATCTTTTCTTCACATTGGAAATGAATTGTCGACCTTTCTTTTCTTTGTACTTTTTCTTTCAAAGTAAGATGCTTTCTGTATAGGATCTCGTTGTCTATGTTGAAAACAATGCCAAAGTTTCCTACCAATAATTAGTGATACAAAGCAAAACTTTTTTTTAAAAGCATCATGGTGGAGAATCTAGAAATAATGCAGTATTTAGAATTGGGCAATTCATAATAAGTGTAATAGTTTTATATGTATATATTTGAATTCTTCTATATTGATGAAGAGAAGCCATCTTCCTTACATAAAAGAGAAGGAAGAAGGAGAGGCATTTCAGACGCACTTAAGCTTCGGACTTCTCTGTGTTATTTTGTCTAAGTATTTTAATCAATTGTAGCTTAACCTTACGCATGGAGAATCATGAATCGTCATGATCCTTTATTCTTAACCATTTGATCAATACTTTAAACATTTGTACATAAGGATGATTCAAAAAGCAAATCTCATGTGCTTCTCGCATAAGCACATAGGAAAGAATAATTTATAGTTCTTTTATTACATAATAAACAAATAGGAATAGTACAAGTGTATAGGAATATTCTTTATTTGTTATTTTCAATATGATAGATCTGTATATATAGGACTTTACATTTATCAATACAAGGCAGAGAAAAGTTTCCACAATTTCTTCCTATTTCTTTTTTCGTGGTATCAAAGAAACAGTATCTCGATCCAAATCTCCTTTCTCTCGGAATATAGTATTCAACTATGGCAAGAGAAGAAGTTCTTCCCACTTCTTCTACTCCCATTACCTCTGGTTCAACCAGTCAAACAACTTCACAGGATGTGAATCATCCTCATTTCCTTCATTCATCTGATGCTCCTAGTTTGAATCTTTTTATCACACTTTTTGATGGTAGAGGATTTACAGGATGGAGCAGATCAATCCTCATAGCACTTTAAGAGCCAAAAACAAGATAGGCTTCATAAATGGTGCCAGTGAGGATCCAACGTTATGCACAAGATGCAACTTCATGGTGACTTCTTGGCTTCTGAACTCTTTATCCAAAGAGATAGGTGATAGTGTCATCTATTCAAAATCTACAAAAGATTTGTGGAATAGCCTTGAAAACAGATTTGGGGAAATTAATGGATCCAAGATGTACCAACTGTAAAAGAAAATATCAATGTTAGTTCAAGACAACAACAATACTGCTTGATACTTTATCACACTTAAGAAATTATAGGATGAACTTAATTTCCTCAACTCTCATCTGGTCTATGTTTATGATGAAAAAAGAAAAGTCACAAGTTCTTAGAAGACAAAAGGATCATTCAGTTTCTAATGGGACTAAATGATGTCTAGTCACAAGCAAGAGGAAACATCCTTATGATGAATTCATTGTCTGGGATATATTTTGCTTACCCGCTCCTTCTTCAAGATAAAAACCAAAGGGAGATATATGCAAGACCATAATTCAATGTTGATGCTTCCTCATTCGTGGTTAGGATTTAAGGTAAGGTTCCATAGAGAAACAACAACCAGTCACAACAAAAGCCATTGACTAACTCATCAGAGGTTAACAACACACGACAGAAACCTAAGGAAAAGAAAGTAAAATTTAATCCTAACGTGAGTTGTACAGATTGCTTGAGAACTGGGCATGTCAAGGCAACTGTTACAGGCTAAATGTGTTTCTAGATGATCTCCAATTCATCATATCAACACAAGTCAAGGCTAATGCTATAAATGAGGGACAAGACATTGACTATGGGAGCACTCGAAGCAATAATGCAACACCTCAAACTTAGTTTTTTAGTAATGAATAGGTGTCTAAGCTGATGAACCTAATCAAGCAGGCACTACTTGGAAACACAACAACACCAGGAACATCAATACAAATGCAGTAGCTTGTATTATGCTTAAATATACTGGAACTTGTTTGGCATCTTTTATCACAAAAACCTGGATCATTGATTCAGGGGCTTCTGAACACATGTGTTTTGATTCAAGTTATTTCTTAACTTAAGATCCACTTCTTGTTCATGTACATATTAGCCTATCTAACTCATTTCAATTATATGTCACACATATAGGTAGTTTTCCTATTCAGTCTGAAATGATCCTTGAAAGGGGTTTTTATGTTCCTTCCTTCAAATATAATTTACTCTCAGTCCATAAGTTGTATGTTCAGTTTTATTTCTCACTTAATCAAACTTCTTGTGCATGCATCATGCATGTCCCTTTAATAAGGATAGGACAAATTTTTGATAAATTAAGAGAAGGATTGTACCTGTTGGAGCCTAGCCTACCTAAGATATATTCTGGTTTTAGTTTAAGTACCAATGTATTTTCAATTCTAAAAGGAAGTGATTCCATTCTAGTTCCTAGTGTGAAGTATGTTGTTCTTTTTCTAATTCCAATACAAAGAACTCTAATCTACTCCAATGGCATGTTAGATTGGGGCATCTTCCATTCTCAATAATGAAATATCTTCAGTTCATACATTTTCCTTTCAATTTTAATTGTGTGTGAGATATTTGTCCAAAAGCTAGACAAACTAGATTACCTTTTCCTTTGAGTCAAATTAGAACTCATGAAAATTTTTATGTTATTCATATTGATGTATGGGGACCATTCAAAAGTATCACTTACAATGGATATAAATATTTCTTAATTGTGGTTGATGATTTTAGTAGGGGAACTTGGATATTTATTTAATGTTCCTAAAGCCATGGTTTCACTATCTTACAATCTTTCTTAGTCATGGTGGAGAGACAATATGCAAGGAAAGTTAAAAGAATCAGATCTGATAATGCAATGAAATTGGGAAAACGATCTTTTCAGTCTGATTTCCTTCAGTCTCAAGACATCTTCCATGAGACTTCATGTGTGGCAACTCTCCAACAGAATGGGGGTAGTTGAAAGAAAGCATAGGCATCTTTTGAAAGTGGCAAGAGAATTGTATTTTCAGTCACAAATTCATATTCAATACTGGGGAGAGTGTGTTTTGACTGCTACGTATCCAATCAATAGGTTTCTTTCTAGAGTTTTAAAAGGAAAAATACCTTATGAGACTTTATTTAAAAGGAGTCCACAGTATGTACAACTCATGTCATTTGGATGCTTATGCTATGCCTCTACTTTATCACAACGCAGAAACAAATTTAATCCCATGGCACAAGCTTGTATATGTACAGCATCAGAAAGGGTACAAATTGCTAGAGTTAAATTCTTAGGAGGTTTTTACCTCAAGAGATTATAAATTTCATGAAGCAATCTTTCCATTTTCTTCAACTCCTATAACCTCAACCCCATCCTCACCTTTCCTCTCTTATCCTTTCTTCCCTAACTTATCCATCACTACTGACACCACTTATCAAGATTTCATATCTCCCAACTCAATTATTAATCATCAGTCACACTCACCTGACCCTCTACATTCAAATACTTCTGAGAATAACACCCATATTTCTCTCAATAATCCTGGAACTCCTCTATCTGTTACCAGCCCCCCAGATTCTCCTTTTCATACTCCATCTCCTACTGTTTACTCTAGTTCTTATCCTACAATCCCAATACCACCACCTACTCTAAGAAAATCTGAGAGGATTTCCCAGAAACCTATATATCTTAATGATTGTGTCTGAAATAGCATTGTTTTCTCTAATCTTACATCATCCTATTTTCATCATGTATCTCATCTTAATGTGTTTTTTAGAGCCTTTTCTCTTAACAATCAGGCTATTTCCAAATCTATCTCTAGTTTTTTTATCCTATCAGCAATACTCAAGCTTCCCAAGATCTTGGATGGAGAAAAGCTATGGAAGCTGAAATTCAAGCTCTTCAAATCAATCACACCTGGGATGTTGTCTATTTACCCCCAGGCAAGAAGGCATTGCCTTGTAAATGGGTTTACAAGGTCAAACGCAAATTAGGCAGGTCAATTGAAAGGTTGAAAGCTTAGTTGGTTATCAGGAGGATATACAAATGGAAGGCATTGATTATGCTGAGACTTTTAGTCCAGTGGTCAAGATGAACACTATCAGATGCTATTTACTGAAGATGTTAAGAAAGGTTGGGAAGTCTTGAAACTGAATGTTAACAATGCATTTCTGCATGCAGATCTACAAGAAGAGGTGTATATGAATTTTTCAGCTGGTCTCACTCCCTCTCATCCTAATCAGGTGTGTTTATTGAAGAAATCACTATATGGACTTAAACACGTTTCAAGGCAATAGTATGCTCTTTTAGTAGGTGCTCTAAGCTACAAAGGCTATTCTAGTTCCTTGAATGACTATTTATTATTATACAAACACATAAACAAGCGGATATCCATTATAGCAGTATATGTTGACGTTATTCTTATCACAGGAAATGATACCACAGAAATGCAAAATATTACAAAATTTTTGGATTCTGAATTCAAAGTCAAGAGCTTGGGACATATTCACTATTTCATGGGGATGGAAATACTCAGAAAACAATAAGGGTACATAGTCATACAAAGAAAATTTACCTTGGAACTACTAGCTGGGTTTGATTGTAAAGGGCCTATTGTCTCAGCTCCTCTTGATCCATACTCCAAATTGCACACGGAATTAAAACCACCCATGGAGGATCCCACTCTTTATCGATGATTGGTGGGTAATATTAACTATCTCATCAATACTTAGCCAGATATTTATTTTGTTGTTCTTTGCCTCAGTCAATTATGCAAAGGCCTTCTCTTTCACATTTTTCTGCCGGTCACAGTGTACTATGATATCTTATATCAGACCCAGGTCAATGTATCTTTTTCTCTTTTGATCTCGTTGCTTTTTGTGGTGCTGACTAGGCTGTTTGTAAAGATTCTCGTCGCTCCGTCAGTGGTTTTTTATTACTCTTTGTTTACCTTAAAAATGATATTTACAATTATATTTAATTTTGTGATTTTAAAAATATTTGATTTATTTTTATACGAGTTGTTAGACAATAGATGCTAAGTTTACGTAAAGAAAACAAGATATGTCCTATTCTTGACAAGGTTACAATATAATGGCTCGCGCTGATTTATCCCATTTTTACAAATTCTGTGAGTTCTAATCACGTTCCCTTAGAAATTTTCTGCCTTTTCATGATATCGTCGATTTTCATGCTGGCTCGTGGTATACTATGACGAGTCTTCGGTATACCCTCTCGAGGTAAATGCTTCAGGGACGAGCCTTGGTCCGTGCTCCGAACCCATCGAGGCCCGGTTCAAAATGCCATAGAAACCTTAAAATCGATCTTCCCTGATTTTGACCGCATATACTCTTCAAGGTGCCCCCATTTCTTGGAAATCGAAGAAGCAGATCTCTATCTCTTTGTCATCCGCTGAATCTGGGTGTAGATCCATGAACGGGTAACTGCTGAAATCACTTAGCGTGTCCAACTTCTTCCTAATTTATCTGCTCCTCCAACTTTGACGGTTCCGTTACATTTGTGATAGTCAGGCGGCGATTCATATCGATTGTGATATCTCTTTCATTTGTTCCTTCGAAGTCCCACATTGCATATCTCTTTGCCAAACCCTTATCTGGGGTTTCTCACACCAACATCGTGAGCAGGCTAGGGTTTTTGTCTCTATCCTCCAGCTTGAGGGATGATGAAGAGAACCCATCTTCTTCTCAGCCATTTTCACGCGGAAAAGAGAAGGAAGAAGAAGAGACATTTCAAAAACCCGCATAAGTTTTGAACTTTTCTATTTTAATCAATTGTAGTTCAGCCTTACACGTGGAAGAATCATGGATGGTCAATATTTTAAATACTTGTAACATAAGGACGATTCAAGAAGAAAATTTCACGCACATAAGAAAGAATAATTTATAATTTTATGGTTACACAATACAAATAGGGATAGTACAAGTGTATATGAATAGGACGTTACGTTTATCAATGCCGGGAACAGAAAATTTTCCACATTCCTTCCTATTTTCTTTCATATATGTATATATAAATAATTTGAACAAAAAATGACTAATTGTTCTAAATCTACCTCGTACTCATTTTATATGTGATCAAAGTAATAATACTTCTAAAGTGTTAAGAATAAAATTCTAATTAGAGTGAATGTCTATGTTGTAGAGAGTTTTACTTTGAGGCTAAGTCATTTTTCCTCCTATAAATAGAGGGGTCTTACCCCATTGTAAATAACCCCAAAATTCAATAAGAATTATCTTTCTCTTTCTCTGCAATATTCCTCTTGTTCTTTGATTATTTTCACAACACGTTATCAGCACGAGACTCTAACCAATTGAGTAGAAGATTTGGAATTGAGCATAATGATTGTTAATAGTTTTCTGAACTTACTTCAATGATTAAATTCTGGATTTAAGGTAAGTATTTTACTTTTCTCTTTCAAATTCTTTTAATTCTATAATTTAATTTTAAATACAAGCAAAGACGATAAATTTTAATTGCAACTCCAATGGAGTTTCAAAGATATTATAACCAGCCAACATGGTAAATTTTCTATGTCATGCCATGATCAAATTCACGTATGATTGTGGGCAAAGAATTAAAAATTCGTCCCATTAAATTTGCTTCATTCTCATCCCTATGGAGAATGTGATAGCAATATGTGATAAGTCTGAAAGAAGACAAAATTATTACCGTGAAGGTATCAATGGATATGGATGTGGCAATAGACAAAATTATAATCGCCATCATTGTTATAATGAGAATAATAAGGATTCTCAAAATAATCCTTCACTCTGTGAAAGTAATATTTGTTATCAATTTGAAAATATGATATTTTATAAAACACATATGGATGATTATGGTCCATTCATGATGTGAGTGTGACAACATCTAATTTATGAATATATATTTATTCTTGGAAGAATATGAACATGCTAGTGGTAGTGAATATACCACACTCACCTTTAGAAGGAGGTTTGAGATGATATAATAAAATAATGTCATTATTATGGCATAAATGGTCATTCATCACGTACCTATTGTACGCCAAAATATTTTGGCAATGTGATTATTAAAGGACAACAATAATGCAAGAAACATATCTTGCATATAATTTTGACTATGACCATAATGGTATAACTTTCTTTTTAAAAGACATATTCACCATATGAATGTTGATGAATATATGGTAGTACCAAATTAATTGAGAAATCTGCAAGAGCCAAAATTATAATATTTTTGAGAAATATAATTGATTACCAATAATGTATTGTGTTGTAGTAAGTCTCAAAGGAATTTATTCAGTTTTAAAAGTATACGCGAAAGCGGTTGATTATATTGAGACAGTAAATAAAGGAAATATTTGATATCTTCTATTACTACAACTTGTAGTGGGATAATCTGTATGTGAAAAGCTACCCGCTTTATTCTCCAGTTTGTACTACACAAATAAAAGAATGCCACAATAAAGTGGATGTTTATTAATATAAAAACTCATATCATAATAAACATGGAGTTTATTGATAATTGCACATGTCATGATGTAAACCTGAACTTATCAATATTGATAATTTATTCAGTTGGCACGATCAATTTAGCCATATCAATTTAAGTATGATGTGCAAAAATAATAGAGAAATCACATGGGTAAATATTAAAGAACTAGAAAGTTCTTTATGAATTCTCTTATATTGCTTGTTCTCATTAATTAATAAACCAACTAAATTTTTTATTGAATCCCATGAATGTTGGAAATATGAAAGGTGAATATGGGCTCATTCACCTGCCATGTACACCACATAAGATGCATCTATGAGATTGTTACATGTGCGATTATTATTAACCTGCAACCTGGCCGGTGCTTGCGAGGTAACTTGCGCAATAATTTAATTTCGAGCATAATTTTCAGATTTTCTATTTAAGAAGTTCATCTTGATAAGTTGGTTTACATCATAATTGATTTAGCAAAATAATTTATTAAGTGCTTCTACTTAATAGCTAAAATGTTTCTTGTTAGAACAAAGTTATATATATCAATTCGATATGTGTTATATACGAAAGTATGTTGCATTCTCCCCTCACAAATGGTTCAGGGTTAGGAACCAAATAATTTTATCTTATTATTTATGTGTGGTGTATATTTTCATTACCACTATAATGCACAAAGATGGATTTTCAAAGTTGAGGAAGCAAGTTAGTTTTTCTAACATGGAGGGGAGACAAGATACAATAGTTGAGAAAAAGTTACATGGAATGAATTATTATTTATACATATAGATCCTCGAATAGGATAATATGAACTTGAAGTTCATAAAAGGATAATTCATTTGCAATATATTGCAAAGCATGTCATACGCATTTTTTGACCCAAAGAAACTAACTATCTTCTCACTGCAAATGCTCATATTAACTCCTAGAATGACAAAGTCTATGGTACGCTTAAAGCGTATAGACAAATCAATTTTAAATAAATTTCTTGATAGAAAAAATGAGCAAATGATCAAAGTGATCATAATAAATGAGGCAAGTGATCTAGAAGGTCACGTGACATAACACTTCATAAAATCTCATGAGAGATTCAGGTACCTGAATATATGAGTGAAGATCTCTATGTTATGTATTTATAAAAATTTATTAGAACCGATATAACATGTTCGTCGACGACATCTATCATAGCGCTAAGTATAGATGAAGATCTTAAGTCTATCGAATATAGACACAAAACTACAATTCAAGTAGAATTGATTCCATATGAAAGACATGTAATTTTGTACATGTAGTTCAAATACTTGAAAGTATAAAGTCAATTGTATGTGCAATCAGTTTTCGATATCTTATATGTCTATGCAAGACATAAAAACTTGATATGTACTAAAGCCTCTTTAGATGGCTTAACTTATATGACAATCCTCGAAGGACTTAAACCGCTTAAAGCATATATAATTTTTGGTCTTGAAGCACATGCTAAGTGCAATTTGTGCACATTTGTATCTTGCTATAACTATAAGCATGATAATGTGATAGTGAGGGTTTTCAAGGTGCAATATATTCATTGGAGTTAATATGGCTGATTTATTCACCAAAACTCTACCGACGTCAACCTTCAAAAAGCTAGTGCACAAGATTGGGATGCGAAAGCTCAAGGATGTGAATTGATGCTCTCTTCAAGGGGAGTTAATGCGCGTAGCACTCTTTTTCTCTTACAAGGTTTTGTCCCACTGGATTTTCCTAGCAAAGTTTTTAACGAGGCAACCAATATGCGCATTTCTAAATAAATATACTCTTTTTTCTTTTCTAAAATTTCTTTCCCATTGAGTTTCGTTTTAGTTAAAATTTTAACAAGGCACATTATTTATTGAGTAGATATTCAAGAGGGAGTATTAAAAATAGAACTCTAATTAGAGTAAATGTCTATCTTGAAGAGAGTTTTACTTTGATGCTAAATTATTTTTTCTCCTATAAATAAAAGGATCTTATCCCATTATAAATAACTCTAAAATTCAATAAGAATTTTCTCTTTCTGCAATATTACTCTTGTTTTATTATTTTCATAACATAAAGCAAATTATCAACGTCGAAAACTCAGATACCTTAATATTTTACATCCTTGAAGTAGCCGATGATTACCGGAACAGAAAGATAAAACATGAAGATTCGAAGATTAGAGATCTCAGATTCCATATATGGACGCCCATTTAATTTACATCCTCAAATATTTCACAAAGGGAAATATTAGAAACCGCAAAAAGAAAAAAGAAAAAAGAAAGATTCAACAAAATTGTTTGATGGAATTCACTCTCTTCATCTTCTACGTGATTCCCATCATATCTTTACAGAAGATTTTTTTACGGTGTCAAAATCCATCCTTATTTTTCTCCATATCGTAAAACTACTTGCAGCATCAGAAACCATTTTCTTCCCTTTTTATTAAATTTTTTGACTTTTAGCTTCCTCATTCATGATTTAATTGATAAATCCCAGGATTGAAAATTCAAGCCACTGCAACTGTGCCGTTTCTTACAGCTTTATTTGCATCATTTTCTTTAGTGGGGGTCTCTGTTTTTGTTCTTGAGGATCTCTTCGATGCAGAAAGTTTCCATTTTCTTTCATTAGCTTCATCCATTTCTATCTGTTCTTGTCTGCATTCTTGGCTACAAAATGGTGTATCCCCTCTGTAATCAAACAAAAATTCGCTCACATCAGATCCAGTGAACATTAAGAGGTAAAAAGAGAATTAGCGGTCAATATCTTTCGCAATTTACAACAATTAGGCATCAATCTAAACAAGTTAGATGAGCTATTTATATATATTTATATTCAATTGATCATACAAGAGCCGGATCCATTAATTAAAACTGAATTGAATGTTTTTTTTTTGTATTTATGTATGAGTTAAAAATTTTGAAAATCTTAGTGAAAGATGTATGTAAAATGCTAACCTGTACATGAAGATGTCACTGTTGTGAGCCAAGGGTCTCTGGCAAAGAGTGCAAGCATCAAGAAAATGAGGTTGGTAGTGGTGATCTTCACATCCAGTGTAATATAGTGCAGCTGACTTCATTCTTCTGTATAATGAAGAAGAAATTTAAAAACCTTGTTTTCTTCTGTAAAAAAGCTGGATCTTGCTGATATGATGTTGGTATGAATGATAAGTGCAGAGAATAAGAGAAGGAGAAGAGAAAAAGTAGATTGTGGGAGTAGGGCAAAGAAGGGCCAAACTCTCTTATATAATGATGGTCGGACAAGAAGAAGAAATAAAGAATGATTTAAAAACATTGATTCATTTATTTATCAAATAATTAAAGGACTGCCAAGTAACCAAATTCTATTGGTTACCGTTTGGCCATGGATTGCAATTTCGTTTTGAAAAATTTAATTTGGAAGAAGTTTGATTTGAAGATAAAAATATTTTTGGATATATATTTTTTAATTTTATTTTGAAAAATATGTATATAATTTTTAAGTTTTGGGATTTTGCCCCAAAATTAACAATTGGGTACTTTTAGAATTTGGAATTTTGCCAAAATATGTACAAAATTTATGGCAAAATATGAGTTTTGAAAATAAATTCCAAATTTATTTTGGCAAAACTCATGGCCAAACAGGGCCGTAGATTGCGGGAAGGGTTTTTGGAGCAACAATGAAATTACTTTCATATGATCTAAGGGCGAATGCACTATATAACTATTGGGTTCAACTGAAATTAATATTTTCAATAGAGCATAAATTTATGTGAAAAAATCACTAAAATTATAATAAATACTACTAGTAAATATAACCCATAAGTTTAAATGTTAAACTTATAGAACTAAAATCCTAAATTTACCTTTGGTGTGACCTATATGTCATTCAGAGGCGGATTAAGGGCAGAAGAGGTTCACCAACTCTCTTTGCTGAAAAATTATATTATATATAAAAAGAAAAGTTTATTTTTTACCAATACGTGGTTTCGAACTGTTAAATTAGTTATATTTGCATCAAACTCAAATACTTATATCATACTTCTTAAAATGTTTCCTTATTTGAACCTTGCATAATAAGGAAAATGTAATACTCGCGGTAGTAATTCTGAGACTTCAGGTTGCAAACATAGTTAAAAAGGAAAAAGAAAAAAAAAAGGAAAACTACTAGCTGTTTCTCAGAATCCAAGGGGTGGAACGGTGGCAGTATTACTACTAGCCCAATTTGGTCATGACAAGCAAGCAAAGAGTACTTTTTGTAAAATTGTGCTTTTTGAGCGCACTAACTTCTTTATTAGCAATTTGCTCCCTCATATTTGAGGGAATATTTGACAAGTGCATGAACTTTTATTATATTAGTATTAAATTGTGGTGCATGTATTTCTTTTCAGATTTGCATTACAAGTCTAGACTAATTTTTACCTTTTCTGTAAAGGGATGCTTTTTCATCCTAAGTACAAAAATAGCCGTACTAACCCTATAGTACAAAAAATAGCCGTACTAACCCTATAGTACAAAAAATAGCCGTACTAAAAAGAAATTTATTAGTCTCAAGCTTCTTATGACTCATTTCAACTTATTTAATTTTTACCACTATTCTTTTTTTTTCTTTTTAATCTTGGCATAGAGATTTTGTGATACAAAAGATACTATAATAATTTGTGATGCAAATTATTTAACATATAAAGAAACAAAATTTTATTGTCCATCAATTATTCCTATAATATTTTGAAACTTCAGATTATGGACGTGTAAAGTTTTTATGGCATAGATACTTAACACTATTTTTCATATAGCATAAAAACCTTTATATAGGCATATGAGTGTGTGAAAATTATCTTAACATATTTTTATTTTTAACGAAGACAATTAGTTTTTTGTTTTTGGTTTCTCATCTGGTGTCCAATATTCAAATTGAGGTTCGAATAAATATGATTGTACCGGAAAGATTCATATTTAGAAGTAGAATATTCCTTAACAAAGACGATTCCATATTAAAAACTCGAATTAGAAACATTTAATTAAGAATGAAAAACATTTATTGCTCCATCATAACTTTTATAGTTAAGAAGGCATAACTAGTAGTTTAATGTTTGGTCTGATACTCTGATTCCCAAAAGTAAAATATTGCAATTTTATTCCTCCAGCTAAAACTGTATTGTAGAAAAAAAAAGTTGTAGCTGGAGCTAAATTTCCCATAATATAGGACCTTGTAGCAAAAAGCAAAAAACACTAAGTTGAAACTAAAACCCACTTATTTTCTCCATCATCACAAGAAGACTTATCATGATTTCTCTAGAAAAGCCTCCCTTTTTGCTTTGTCATTTTTCTTTCCTCCCACATTGGAGCTGCGTCAGCGTAGGTCCCACTGACCCCACAATACAACACAGCTCTGGGCCCCATTTTCTATAATTAGAGCACAGCCAATTAAAAAACGCTAACTTGGAGGGACCCGATATACGTGGACCAGATTAGACATGCGGGCTCTATTTTCAATGTCTTTGTCTACCCCCTGCCCCAGCTCTCTGCCCGTACCCTTCGGGCAGCATTATTCTAACGTCTTCGATTATTGATTTTTGGTTTTCCGGTTACACGTCCATCCTCGTCAGTTCACCAGCGAAGCACCAAATCAGTACTCCTCCTGGACACGTGGTGTTAGATTTGTTGCTTGTTCGAGGCGTCACTTTTTACGAGGTCAATGGAATCAACGGCTGCGATCTATCACCGGAAGTAACTGAATTATTATTATTATTATAATTATTTAATGAACTGAATTATTGGGTTCACACAATTACTATACTTTGTCTTTTTTCTCCTTTTTTTTTGGCTCTCCCTCACTCTGTCATTCACACGTAGGATTTGTTTGGCCATTGTTATACATTCCTATTCTTTTTTAGTGGTGATCGTACAATGACCTACCATTCCAATGTGCAAAATTTATATATTCACTCCAATATTAACTGCATATATTGACATCACCAACCAATACCCTATATAAGTTGATGTAACGCAAAATTTTTTACGTAAGCGATGTGAACTTTAAACTAATACTCCTTAATTTTGAGATCATGAAATGAATAATTTGGTTGGTAAGTGAATTTGATTCTGACACTATATTTGTACATGTCCCAAATTGCGATATTTTTTGAAACAATATATGTATGTCAGGGCACCTCTTACAAATAGACAAGCCACAAGATATACAACCACAACAACTCTATAAAATTTCAACAGTAGGGTCTAAAAAAGATAGACTTTGCAGATTTTATTTCTATCTCAAAGAGGTGGCAAAGCTATTTTCAAGAGATCCTCAGCTAAGAGAAAATAAATTTGTAACAACAAAACACAAAAAATAATATTATTAACGTAAGAGACGGTAAATAAATAAAAATACAATAAAACAAATATTATGCAAAACTGTAAAACACAACATAAATCGCTAGCAGAGCTAGACAAAATACTATCATAGTAGTCGTTACAAAGAAGAAAACGGTTTGACTACCTTTTAACCTACAACCCTAATGCTCGACCTCCATACCTTCCTATCAAGAGCCATGTTTTCGAAAATCTGAAACCGCATCATGTCCTGTCTGATCACCTTGACTCAATACTTCTT
The DNA here is from genome assembly GCA_034376525.1 of Nicotiana benthamiana. Classification (NCBI taxonomy): domain Eukaryota; kingdom Viridiplantae; phylum Streptophyta; class Magnoliopsida; order Solanales; family Solanaceae; genus Nicotiana; species Nicotiana benthamiana. The sequence continues at coordinate 31,404,542 of CM067336.1, read as the reverse complement.
AGGTTGTCATCTACCTATTCCCGTACATGCCAAAGCGTACCGCTCACACCTCCTAACTGGGCATCTAAGCTTCTCCTTTGCACGTGTCCGAACCAACTTAGTCGTACTTCTCGCGCCTTGTCGTCCACCGGAGCTACACCCACCATCTCCCGAATATTATCATTCCTAATCTTATCCAACATAGTGTGCCTACAAATCCATCTCAACATCTTCATTTCTGCTACTTTCTTTCTGGATATGTGAATTCTTGACTAGCCAATACTCAGGCACATACAACATGACCGGTCGAACCACCGCTCTATAGAACTTACCTTTGAGTTTTCGTGGTACATTCTTGTCACACAGAACTCCAGATGTTAACCTTCATTTCATCCACCCCACCCTAATAAGGTGCGTAATATCCTCGTTGATATCCTCATCTCCTTGGATAATTGACCCTAAGTACTTAAAAATGTCTCTCTTGAGGATGATCTATGAGTCAAGCCTGACTTCCACATTCGCTTCCCTGTCATGTCGTTGAACTAACATTTCATATATTCCGTCTTAGTCCTACTCAACTTAAAACCTTGAGACTCTAAGGCATGCCTCTATACCTCTAGTCTCCATTAACGCCGCCCCACATCTCATCAATCAGAACTATATCATTAGCGACAACACGGCACCTCTCTTTGGATATGGTGTGTCATTGCGTCCATCGCCAGGGAAAATAAGAACGGGCTGAGCGCAGATCCTTGGTGTAATCTCATAACCATCGTAAAAGGATCCAAGTCACCTTCCAAAGTCCTAACTCGAGTCATAGCTCCCTCATACATATCTTATATCGCCCTAAGGTATGCGACCAGCACACCTTTCACCTCCAGACATCTCCAAAGAACGTCCTTGGGGACCTTGTCATACGCCTTCTCTAGGTCAATAGACACTATATGCAAATCTCTCCTCTTATCCCTGTATTGTTCCACCAACCTCCTGAGAAGGTGGATAGCTTCTGTAGTAGAATGCATGGCATGAATTCGAACTGGTTTCCGATATGGATACTGCCCTCCTTATCCTCCCTTCCACCACCCTCTCCTAAACTTTCATGGTATGACTTAGTAACTTGATGCCCCTATACTTGTTACAATTCTGGATATCACCTCTGTTCTTGTACACCAGAATTATTGTACTCTACCACCACTCATCATGCATACTATTCGTCTTGAAGATAACATTAAATAACCTAGTGAGCCATTCCAGGCCTGCTCTATCCGCATATCTCCAAAACTCTATTGGAATCTCGTTTGGTTCGGTCGCTTCACCACGACTCATCTTACCCATTGCACCCACGACCTCCTCAACCTTAATGCGCTTATAATTCCTAAAGTCGCAGTGGCTCTCGGAGAGCCCTAATTTTCCTAACACGATATTTCCACACACACCCCTTCATTTAGAAGTCTATGAAAGAATGATTGCCATCTCTGCCTAATCCGAGTCTCTTCCATCAATACTCGGGCGTCCTCGCCTTTGATGCACCTCATGTGATCCAGGCCGCGAGCCTTTTTCTCTCTCATGTTAGTCATCCGAAATAACTTCTTGTCCTCACCTTTGCTTCCAAGTCACTTTTTACCGACCAAATGCATCAGTCTTGGCCCCTATGACCTCCAATTTCGCCTTCTTCCTAGCCTTTTTATATCTTTCTCTGATCGTCGTTGGAGTTCTGTACTAACCTAATGTAAGCCGCTCTCCTCTGATCTTGAAATTTTCATTTCAAAGTATCCACATTAACTCGTTAACTATTAGGTTAGGACTGCATTAGCCATTTAATTGTCTATTTTAGTTACAACGTGAATCTACTAACTAGTAGAAACAAAGTTTAGCACATGAAGTGATTAAGGATCAAACAACAACGACAACTACTACCCAGTATAGTCCCACAAAGTGGATCTGGGGATGGTAATATGTAGACGGGCCTTACCCCTATTCGAAAGGACAAAAAGATTGTTTACAATCGACCCTCGGCTCAGTGATCAAGTTCCTCATATTGTGTTTTCCTTCAAGTGGATAAAAGAATTGATTTGAGAAGGGAATAAAAGAAAGGTGGTGTAGAATTCTTTACCTACATCAAATTCAGTTTTCCTGTGATACGTAACAAATCTATCCAAATTATACTATGTGATAAGCAATCAAATGATTTTTTCAATCAAGCATGTCGAGTTTTAGTACACAAAATAAAACTCTTCTTTATATTTTTTAGAGTTATTGTAATCTCCTTATTGGACTTTGCTTCATCCTCGTTTAAAATATGAAGGAAAATGAGAGATCAACTGAGGAATAATATTTTCTTGTTCCCTAGATTTTTCTATTTTCTTTGTACCTTTCTCTTAACCAACGATGTTTCTCTTTTATATTACATGTGTGGAAATCCAAGTACCCGACAAAGAGATTTCATTTGCTTATTTAAAGAATTGCAAGTTGTTTAAGATCTTTATCTTCGAATAATAAGTTGCCATCATGGTTTTAATACCTGGAACTGAGTCAGAAGCAATAATATCATGCATGTGATAGAACTAATTAACCCTAAAATACTTATGGACCCTAAACATGTGTGAGCATCTATTTTCCAAGTTGTAATAGTTTTTCTTTTCGTTATTTGGAATTGTTAGGTCAAATTAACAATCATATTGTAAATGTGTCTTTGCTTTTCAACTGATGATGATGTTACTAAGTTGTGGGAGAATTTAATTTGTACAGCCACTAACGAGTGTGACGAGATGAATGAAATTTATTTATTCTTAATTACAGATCTCGAATTCAAGCCTAAATAATAAATAAAGTAATTCTGCCAGAGAACATTTTTCTCTTTAACCGGCAGTATATCCAAATTAGTCAGGCTAATGAATTAATACTAGATAGCTAGGAATACAAAAAATAATAATTTAATTCTTACCATCTTTTCCTAGGTCAAGATACCGACTGTACATTGGATTTAATAAGAAAAGATGACATGGTTTATATTTATTCTTTCTCTGTTTTTGTGGTGTAATTTTTTGTATGCTAACTTACATTGATGATCATTTTTTTAGTTGATAAATTAAAATAACTCGTGATATCGCCAAATTATAATGAATATTATACATGAGATATTACGAAAAGATTGTTGGGCTAATGAATTATTTAGCCTCTAAATCCAAGCATAAACACTTATTTGTTGTATTTGTTGTACATTTTATTTAATTAGCTTATAATCTTCTTTTATTGTTCTTGGGCCATGTCTTGTTTTTGGGCCAGTAACAGATTAGGCCCAATTTCATTTTCTTCGGCCTAATGTAATAAGGCAGTCCATCAGCTATATCATGTATAGGTAGGGGATTCTACAGAATTCGGTGAAGTCACATTTCTTCAGATGAAAATATAAGAACACTGTCTCTTTCGAATTCTCTGGAACAACAACAGATGAAGCTCGATTCTCATCTCGACCTATCATGTTTTCATGGTATCAGATTGCGGTTTTCCGGGACGCTTCTTCTCTATTCTTCATCGACCCGGGTCAATTTTGTTGAGGTCTAACTGGCGGTTCCAGTTTCTGTGCGTTTTCAGTTAACTGGTGAATCGAAGGTTTGTTTTGGTTTCGCCTGTTGATATTCTCCTCAGCTCGGTGTTATGGGTAGTCTTTCGACACCTTTCGTGCTTGATTCTGGCATATTCACAAGTGTTGGTTTTTGTATCACTCGGAGCTAGGGTTTTCACCGTGTGTTGAAGGCCGTTCTTCTCCGGTAGAGAAGAAGTCGGGTAAACATATTCTCACCTTTAGTTAGGAAGTTTGCATGTGTTTTGGTGAAAATCTAGTCTGTCGAATCGGTCGCAGAAGTTGAATTGATTTCTACTTAGTGTTGTCCCTGTTGTTAAATATGAATCCTAATGGTGCTTCATCTATTGATCCTACGAGCCCTCTGTTTATCTACTCTTCTGATGTTCCTGGTGTTTCACTTGTACCTACTCCTTTTTCGGGTAGTGGTTTTGGGGGTTGGAAGAGAAAGATGATAGTGGCCTTATCTGCTAAGAATAAAATTGGTTTTGTTGATGGTACCTGTCTCCGACCAGCTACTAATATGGCTGAACAAAAGCTGTGGGGCAGATGTAACAATATGGTGATTTTCTGGTTGACTGCCTCTCTGTCTTCTCAGATAGCTGAGAGTGTACAATATTTGAAACTGCAAAAAGTATATGGGCACAACTGCAAGCCAGATATGGCAGTGCTAATAGGACCAAAATTTTTGAACTCAAAAGAGAACTTATTTACACTTCTCAAGGTTCTCTAGATATAGCATCATATTTTAACAAACTCAAAGGGTTATGGGATGAATTGGGAGTAGTGTGTACAAACCATGGCCAAAGGTGCATTTGTGCTGCCAAAAATGGTATCATACAAGAGGATGAGGAAAATAAGGTGTTTCAATTTCTCATGGACCTTAATGAGACATATATGGGGGTAAGGAGCAACTTGTTCATGATGCAACCTCCCCCTACTCTTGACAGTGTGTGTAACTTTCTTCTTAATGATGAGAAACGAAAACAAGTCCAACCCAACTCTCAACTCAATCCTGATTCCATGTCTTTCAGTGTTAATGCAAACTAAAGTCATGCATCTTCTTTTGGAATGAACCAAGCTGCAGTACCTAATCCTTCTTCTCTCAGACAATATACACAGAGAATCAGTTTTGATCAGACCAAGGGGTCTTTATTCTGTAGATACTGCAAGAAGTCTGGGCACTTAATTGACAAGTGTTACAAGCTTCATGGGTATCCACATAACCTCAAGTTTAACAAAGGAAGGAAAACTGCTGCTTCTCATCTAACTATTGGTGCTCACTTCAATCTTTCTGAAGGACACACATCTGATCTTACTGGTAATTCCACTGAGGGTCACCAATCTGTTCCAAATGTGGATGAACAGGGTTCTGTGATTTCAGGTTTGAGCAGACAACAATATGATCAATTGATGACTTTGCTTCAACAGACTCAGTTGGGAGACTCCAGTACTCAGGCTCTCACTCCCATGTGCACTGCCAACTTTGCTGGTACTATGCTAACTGAGAATCATGTTTCTGATTCCAAACTATGTATGCTTACTCAAATCAACCCTATTTCTTGGATAATAGACTCAGGGGCTTCTGACCATATGACATCTAATAAAGATTTACTCTTTAATATCATACCCTTAGTTGTACCTTATCTTGTGACTCTTCCCAATGGATACAAAGTTAAAGTGACCTCCACTGGATCCTTTACTTTAACTCCATTTATCACACTTCATAATGTGTTGTTTGTTCCTTCTTTCAAACACAACTTAATCTCTGTCCACAAACTGATAAAGCAGTTGCACTGTATAGTCTTGTTTACTGCAACTTTCTATTTTCTTCACATGTTACAGGCCCCTTCTCTGAGGATGCCTCTGGATCTTGGTAAGGAGAAGGATGTACTGTACAAGTTTGCTTGGATGCCACCCTCAGATTCCTCTTCTAGTTCTTGCAAACCTGTTTCAGTGTGTTCTTATTCTGATTCTTATAATTCTGTTTGTGCCTCTAGCTCTAATGCTGTTCCTTTGCCTTTCGCTGTAAATAACTCCATTTGTAATAATTCTAGTGGAAATTATATGAACTTCATTTGGCACTTAAGACTTGCTCACATTCCTTTTGCAAATATGAAACATATTTCTGCCTTGTCCCTTTCCCTTGCTCCTAAACAATCATTTCCTTGCTCTATTTGTCCTATGACTAGGCAAACTAGGCTTCTTTTCCCTAATAGTTCCATCAGTACAAGCAGACCTTTCCAATTAATTCATGTAGATACTTGGGGCCCTTACCATACACCAACTTCCTCTGGATCAAGATATTTCCTTACATTAGTGGATGATTTTTCTAGGGCCACCTGGACACACCTACTAGGATCTAAGACCAGTGCTTTTTGCATAATTAAGACTTTCTTGTCTATGGTTAAAACTCAGTTTGGTGCTACTGTTCAAATTATAAGAAGTGACAATGCCTTGGAATTAGGGTCCGGCCTTGATGGGGTTTCTTTCTTCAACCAACAGGGTATTATCCATCAAATTTCCTGTCCCCACACTCCTCAACAAAATGGTGTTGTTGAAAGGAAACACAGAACACTTCTTGAAGCTTGTAGAGCTTTACTTTTTCAGTCCAAACTGCCTGTATCATTTTGGGGGGATTGTTTATTAACTGCCACATATCTGCTCAATAGGATTCCATCCAGAATCCTTCAAAACAAATCCCCTTATGAAGTGCTATATGGTAAGACCCCTAATTACTCACATTTGAGAGCATTTGGTTGTCTTGCTTATGCTGCTGTCCCCATTCTACAGAGAGATAAACTAAAACCTAGAGCACTTTCATGTGTTTTTCTAGGATATCCTTTTGCAAAAAAGGGTTACAAGTTGTATGATCTAGTTTCCAAAAGATGCTTTGTGTCCAGGGATGTTGTGTTTCATGAGACATGTTTTCCTTTTGCATCTAATTCTGCTATTACTTCTGGTTCCCCTTCTTTTCCACCTCCTCTTGTCCCTTTTTCTGATCACCAAGATTCTGGGACACACATTTCTGTCCCACCTGGTTCCAATGTTCCCTTTCCTTCTAATTCTTTTCCTTCTGCTTCCAGCTATGCTCCTTCTTTTGCTTCTGACTCCACACATTCTAAACCTTTTCCTTCTGCATCCTTCAATCCTGATATTCCACCTCCTACTATTTCTTCCTCTACACATCCTCCTATTAACCGAAGATCTGGAAGGCAACACACCACTCCTTCTTATCTCAAAGACTATGTTTGTCAACTACCTTCTTTTTCTGGATCCTCTTCCTCTACTTCCAGTCTGGAATCTGAACCTCTTTATTATTCTCAAGCTGCCACAGTTCCAGCTTGGCAGGATGCCATGAGAAAGGAGTATGATGCATTGGATGCCAACCACACTTGAGATATTGTTCCCCTTCCTCCTGGTAAGAAACCCATAGGTTGCAAATGGGTCTATAAGATAAAATATAAAGCTGATGGCAGTGTTGAAAGGTATAAAACTAGGCTTATTATTAGAGGAGACACCCAGATTGAGGGGGTTGATTTCACTGAAACATTTTCCCATGTGATTAAAATGTCTACTGTCAAATGTTTGATTGTTGTACCTGTTAAGAAATATTGGGATCTTTTTCAACTTGATGTCAACAATGCCTTCTTGCATGGTGACCTAGATGAGGAAGTGTATATGAAGCTCCCTCCAGGTTTGAACATTTCTGCTCCTGCTGTCTCTTCTGCTTCCCCTCCCCCTGTGTGCAAATTGAAGAAGTCACTCCATGGGTTAAAACAGGCTTCGAGACAATGGTATGCCAAATTGTCTCAATCTCTATATTCCAGAGGTTATATCCACTCTTTGAATGATTACTCTTTGTTTATAAAGGGTCAGCCTGGTTGTCTTGTGCTGCTAGCAGTCTATGTGGATGACATCATTATCACTGGAGATGATGCAACTGAAATTTCTGCCCTAAAACATTTCTTGGATGATCAGATTAGAAATAAAGACCTGGGGTCTTTACATTATTTTCTTGGAATTGAAGTGCCTACTGTTCCTGGTGAGATACTTCTTAATCAAAAGAAATTTGTCTCTGACTTGTTACAGAAATTTGACTGTTCTGCAGTTTCTCCTGTAACTTCTCCTTTAGACCTTAATACCAAACTACATGCTAATTCTGGTGATCTGTTCCCTTCTCCTGACAAATATTGAAGCCTAATTGTGAAGCTTCTATTTTTGACACATACCAGACTTGATGTTTGCTTTGCTGTACAGAATTTGAGCCAGTTCTTGCAGTCTCCTAGAATACCTCATATGTCTGATGCCCTGCATGCTCTTAGGTATCTCAAAGGCACTATAAATTTGTGGCTTTTCTATTCTAACTCTCCTGATTTTTCTGTACATGCTTTTTCCGACAGTGACTGGGCTGCTTGCCCTGATACTCGCAGATCTATCACTGGTTTCTGTGTGATTTTAGGGGGAAGCATGGTAAGTTGGAAGTCCAAAAACCTGTGGTGTCCTTATCTTCTGCTGAAGCAGAGTACAGGGCTCTTAGTAAGGTGGTTGCTGAATTGTCTTGGTTTTCCAGACTGCTCACTGACCTTGGTGTTTCTGTGTCTCTTCCTTTTTCTGTATTTTGTGATAACCAGGCAGCCTTACATATAGCCAAGAACCCAGTTTTTCATGAGCGGACCAAGCACATTGAGGTTGATTGTCATTTTGTCCGGACTAAGCTTTATGATGGGCTGATTTCTCTCTCTCATGTTTCCACTTCTCAACAATTAGCTGATGTTCTCACCAAACCTTTGCCTGGAACTGTTCATCATGATCTTTTGCGCAAGTTGAATGTGGTTTCCCCCTCCAACTTGAGGGGGAGGGGGGTTGGGCTAATGGATTATTTAGCCTCTAAACCCAAGCATAAACACTGATTTGTTGTATTTGTTTTACATTTTATTTAATTAGCTTGTAATCTTCTTTTATTGTTCTAGGGGCATGTCTTGTTTTTGGGCCAGTCAACAGATGAAGCTCGATTCTTATCTCGCCCTAGCATGTTTTCAAAGATCATAGATGATACAGTCGGATGAATATTTTTCTCGTGTTAGGTATACAAATTAGGTAAAATTACAATTATTTAGATTAAATTTTTTATGCTTATGCCCTTGAGACTTTATGCAGTATTAAACTTAATTAAGATACGAACTTTAGTTTTGTGGCGCGAGTACTGTGCACGGAGGAGTGGAAATAACTTTTTTTGGTTTTAGTCTTCAGATAGCTTAAGTACCAAATCAACTAATTAATCCTATTATTACTTGCCACCAAATATAGGACCAAACAGTCTCCACAATAAATTAAGGTGGCATTTATTCGAAGTTTTCGAGTCTTTGCAAAAAAAATAATTGTTTGAGCTAAACCTTGATTCTTTTTTTTTTTAAGAAGAGAAGTTAGACTTAGATTTTGAAGTTTTTCGAAAATTCAAAAGCTCCACAATCTATTTTTACGAACTACTTACAGAAAAAGAAGATAATCGAGAGAAAAGTCATTTTTCTTTTCATCAATATGATATTTTGAACTCAAACTTATCAAAGTCTCTTCTCACAACGATATTTTGTTGTTGGTGGCAATATTCCTTCAGATTTCTTTCAAATGAAACTTAAAAGAAGAAGGTTTGTGTTCATATTCTCAGAAAATAGAAGAGACTAGTAAAGACATTTGAGTCGATATAGTATGTTGTAATTGGGGCTTTCCAAAATTTACAAACTCGTGTGCGACTAAAATAATTTCATTTTTCACCTAGTGCAAACTTGGAATATTTATCGCCAGATAATTAATGTTTTCCTTCTTTGTGTGGAGAAATTTATTTTTTTCATTAACTTAGTTTAGGTTGGAACATTTTACTAGTTCATCGATCTTTGTCCATGGGGTCCCAAGAAGACATGGACTTTTGACACATATTTAATGCTTTTTGGACTAATAAGGGTGGAATTGAAAGGATAAGAAAAAAAAAATGTGTTCTTGATTTTTATATTGAGGAGTATTTTGGACCAAAACTATTGGGATAAATAATAAAAAAATTTGAAGGAAGTATGCAAGACCTACACCATGAAAAATATTAAAAGAAAAAAAAGGAGTTTATAGTGCGAGCAAGTTATTTGAAAAAATATTTTTTTCCAATTATGACATAAAATCGGTAATATATGATTCTATAAGATTCTGTTAGAAACAATTTTTTTATCTTACACAAAGTAGCGGCACGATTTATATAAATACATTTCACCCTTCAAGATTTTACCTGTAGTGTTACACAAAATATATTATTGTTGTACGTTATTGTTATTGTTGTGGCCTGTGGCATCCTACAGGAAAACTATGGATTATTTTGTTTATTCGTTGCTGGTTTCACTAGAATGAAATGAGATGCAACAACTTGATTGATTGCCTTATTTATTTTGCCAACAGAAAATACCAAATTTTATTATTCGAAAACATATTCGTACATGATCCTACGTGAAAACCATGGACTATATTTGTTTATTAGTTGCTGGTTTCACTAGAATGAAACGAGATGCGACAATTGATTTTGATTGATTTCATTTTATCTCGACAATTAAATTTGATTTATAATTTTAAGAATATGTAATTTAATTCAATACTAATTAATAATTTAGAAATTAATATATAAATAAATAAATAAGTAAAATCAAATTAGTGTGCCATCCAGTCTCGACCTCGAAATAAGGTAGCCTCAAGGTAGGTCAAGAAGAGTAAAGTTAAATAACAATTCTGATGAACTATGAACGAGAAAGTAAAAGAATGTATTCTTTTGTCAATAATTGATTGTGTTACAAATGGTTGGGGTTGCCTTTATATAATAGGTAACCTTAAATAAGGTACATTTCTATTTACAGTAAAGACTCTTATTGGGACGGTTGTCTAACCATCTAGTACGGATTCGAGCAAATCAATTCTAGAATTTACGCCATGACCTTGGGAACATAGTGTAAATCTTGTTATTTCTGTTACAACCTCACAATGGCACCATCTCGGGGTTGGTCATACTTGGCTTCAGCGCTTATTGCTTACTTCGATCTTCGAGCTCTGTATTCTGTCGTCGGGCTCGAGCTTGGTCTATCAGCCTCGAACTCGACCTATCCTGAACTCGGACTTGAAGCGACCCCTCGAGCCCGTGAAATCGGGCATACCTAATTTTGACCGTATACAGATAGTCCCCGCATTTCTTGGAGTGTAATGACAAGAAACAACTTGAGTCTTCAAGCTTTGCTTATTCTTCCCAAAATACCAAATATCCCAAACTCGATTTTTCTTTGCTCATAAAATTGGCCAAAACATCTAAAACTGTTTTGCAAAAGGAAACCGCTCAAGTTCGGGCTAAGGAGCGCACCAAGTGTCGGTATCACATGGAGGCCTTTGAAGAAATCCATACTCGTGGCTTTTTTCTTTCGTCCGAGATCGATAGACCCTGAATGACCATTTGGACTAGAGTTTCAGTAGCTCTTAGGCTTAACAGTCGAGTGAGGATTTACTTGAACTAGAAGTAAAGTTAGCCCTTAGGCTTTATAGATAGTCCCAGAGTTAGAGTTTGCTCGAACTCGGGTTAAAATAGCCCTCGGGCTTTTATGATCGAGCGAGGATTTGCTCAAACTCGAAGTAAAGTTAGCCCGTAGGCTTTTTTATATTGGCCCTTAGGCTCTTTAGATCAACCCTTAGGCTCTTTAGATCGATCCTTAGGCTCTTTTAAGTCGGTCCTTAGGGTCTTTAAGTTGGGCCAATTTGGCCTCTAAAACCAGCTATAGTTTTTTCCTTTTTTTGGCTAAAAGACTTGATGAAGATTTCTTTATGCCTTAACACATATTTTTGTTACCCGTTGGGTTTTCATAGGGTTCAACAATCGGAACTCAATTTTTCCTTAATTCGTTTGTGTTAAGATATTGTAAAACCTCTTGAGCCTTTTTTGAAGACTGATATTATCGAAGCCTTTAAATTATTCGAGGGTTGGTTTTCCTTTTTTTGTTTGCTTTGCCAAGGGTAGCCCTATTTAACCGGTTTGTCAAAGTGTTTGAAAGCCTATAATTTATGGCGGTAGTCGGACGTCTCCGAGCTGCATTATTTCGGCCGTAACCCTTTTATATGACCATAGTCTTTAATATGGTTGTAGCCTTCGGGTATGTCTCTTGGACTTGTTTCCCAACAATATTTCAAACTTGTTCGAAATGTTAGTCCCTGAGTGTGATGGCTTTAGCCCATATATCGGGGGTGCCTATTTGAGGTCTTATTATTTCGAGCTTAGATAGCTCGAGTAGGTAGTCCTCGAGTGTTCGATGTATGCTTGCACTTGGGTTAAGATAGCCCTTGGGATTTTATGATCGAGTGAGGATTTGCTCGAACTCGAAGTAAGGTTAGCACTTGGGCTTTTGTATTTGTTACGAATTTTAGACGTCTCTGATCCGTGTTAAATTGGCGTAGCCTCTTTAGTCTGGAACTTGCCCTTTGCGCTTATCTTCCATTTCACTTCGAGTTTTCCCGAAGTGTCAGTTCCCAAGTGGGGTGGCCGTGGCCCCTAAAGTCAAGGATTGCCTTTAAGGTCTTATAGTCTAGAAATGTTAGTAGTTTGATTCCGTTCGCTTTTGGGACAACAACCCTCAAGCATGGGTCAGTTGTTCGAATTTTTGCCGTGGTCAACCATTAAACATGTTTACACAATATACCAAGAGTATAAATATGAAAATTTTCTAAAGGCAGGGGATATCGGCAAGGAAAAATACTTCTTTTTATAGATGATTATACATGTGCGCATGTTTGGTGTTAGGGTATGATTAAACTATGCGAACACAATGCATCTGACTGTTTGACCCTTACAACATTTTCCTATTGAGATCCTTCTGCCACGAAGTGATTTATTTGCAACAAAGTAGATATTCGAGGGTAATGCCCCCACTACTCGAGGCTTATTATAGGGAACCCCGAATACTGTTGAATTGCTCTAAGTTAGCACGACCAATGGCTGCCTCGTTAAAAAACCCATTTAAGAAAAAACCTGGTCTAAAGGAAAAAGAGTGTAATATGTGCTTTAAAATCCAAAGCTTCGTGTTGATCCTTGTCGATAGCCTGCCAGTGTTAGTAGAAAAAATAGAAAGGATTGGACTGGGATCATACCTTTATACGGATTTTGGATACTTAACATGATCTTCCTCGGCATCAAGCCCCCGTGAATTTTGCCTCGATCATTTCTCCTCTCATTTCGTGCAAAGCTTTACCCAGGCCCACTACCTCGATGGTTTTCATTATATGGTTAATATCAATCTCTATTCGACCTCGACCCTCGATCGATATCCCTTTTGATCCTATCCATGGATCTGCTAGGATAAACGGACCCCGAATGAGCCTCCAGTTAATCTTCCTTGACCCTAGTTTTCGACTGATACTGCTTATGTACGTCAGCCCACGTGACTTGCGGGTACTCGATTAAACTTTGCTTCAATTACTGTGAAGCTATGGGACTCCGAGTGTTGACACCTTGAGTGAAATCTTGAACAACCCATTTATCAGTGATCAGAAGCAAATCCATTCTCTCCGCTTGGGACCGAGATATGAATTCCTTGAGCATCTCGTTATTTTTCTATCTTACCTTGAAATGGCCCGACATCCTTGTTGCAATTTTAATGGCTCTAACGTGTGCCTTTAAAAAAGAATCTGCAAGCACAACAAACGAATCAAGAAAATTAGCGGGTAAGTTATGATACCATATCAAGGTACCCATAGATAGAGTCTCCCCGAATTTCTTCAGCGGTACATACTCGATTTCATCGTCTTCTAAATCATTTCCTTTTGTGGCATATGTGTAAGAGGCAACGTGCTTTTTGGGGTCCGAGGTCCCGTTGTATTTAGGTATATCAGCCTTCCTGATCTTCTTTGGGATAGACTTTGGAGCCGCACTCGGAGGGAATGATTTTAGTACGAACTTTTTGGAATCCATTCCTTTTAAGATTGGTGGTGCCCCTGGTATTTGATCGACAAGGGAGTTGTACGTCTCCACCCTTTTGTTAGTATCCTTAATCTTTTTCTCCCCCAACTCAATTATTTTGGTGAGTTCTTCAAACATCCTCATAATCGTGGGGTCAGTCCCCGAGCCATTACCGTCTGATCTTTCCGGCAGCAGCGCAGCACGACGACTATTTTCTGGTTTGATTATACTTGGAGTTTTATGTTGACTTTGAAGTTGAGCGATGGCAACATGTTGAGCTTAAAGCATCTCGAATATTACTTGGATACTGACTCCCCTATCTCCTATACCTTGTGTACCTTGGTCACCAGGTCGGGCTTTCCTATGTACACTTCCTCTGGGGTCTGCGACTAAATCCTCACTCAAAGCAATGCGCGAACTGACATCAACTGGTTCCATATTTGGCACTTCCCCAGGGTTAATCGATGGTACACCGACCTCTACACTGTTGTTTTCCCTATGGAATCCAAGACCATCGTCGTCGCGTACGGGTGCGTTTTGTGATTTTGACATATTTTATCCTGAGAACAAAATTCTTGACAAGAATAAGTGTCAAAATAACGTGTGTTATCAGAATTACTGAAATAACCACTACTATATTTTACCCCACAGGTGGGCGTCAAACAGTTTACCTTGAAAATATGAGTAACAATTAAAATTGATTTATGGTTTTAAAGATATGTGATTTAATCCAATACTAATTAATAACCAAGAAAAACTAACATATAAATGAAGGGAATAAGTAAAATCAAACTAGTGTGAAAGCCAATCTCAACCTCAAGCTAAGGTGGCATCGGGGTAGGTCAAAAACAGTAAAGTAAGAACAATAAAGTTAAAGGACAATTTTGATGAACAATGAACGAGAAAGTAGGAGAATATATTCTTTTGTCAATGGTTGATTGCGTTACAAATGATTATGGTCTCCTTTATATAATAGGGTAACCCTAGTAAAGAATCTTATTAGGACAGTTATCTAACCGCCTAATATGGACTCGTACAAATCTATTTCGAAATTTATGCCAGGATCTTGGGAACGTTTGGGAAACTTGCTATTTTTGTTACAAACTCACAACGACACCATCTGGGGGTTGGTCATACTCGACTTCGGCACTTATTGCGTACTTCGATCTTCGAGCCCTATGTTCTATTGTCGGGTTCGAGCTTGGTCTATTGGCCTCGAACTCGACCCATTCTAAACTCAAACTTGAAGTGACTTTCGAGTCCGTAAAATCAGACATACCTGATTTCAACTGTATACACGTGCATTGTTTATTTTTGCCAACAGAAATTCTCATAGCATTAATAGCCTTCTTGAAGTAAAATTATACTTGCCCTACCTTTTATTATCTTGTTGTAAGCTATCTTTCTCCGATCATTTGTAACCTCAAAAAAGGTTGCTAAGCAACAAAAGATGGAGAAAATTAAGTCAAAGTCATCTATCCAAAAGGTGAGGCTTAATTTGAAGTCAGATATCTACCATATGTGTTTCTATCCTCTACATTTTATGGTATATAGAAGAGACATAGTATATTCCTTTTGAAAGAGAATACGCACTTTATGATAAAGTAAAAGCACTTTATCCTACTAGGATGTAAATGATCTGATCCAAAAACTATGGCTCGTTTCAATTTGGACTTTAGTAATTATAGTAGTGATGAACAAAAATGTCTACATTACTATCTCCTCCTGTTCTACTAATTGTTGTCTTAGGGGTCTCAATCCTAGAATGTGAACATGGCAATATTTTTAAAAGCAGTTTTGGTTTATAACGTACTTTAGTGGGAAAAAAGGGGATGGATTTCGCTTTTGCTTTTTAGGTCAGACACGTTTTTGACCTATATTTATGATGCTTTTTCCAATCAAGAATATAGTAAGCGTATATAGGAATACAACTGATAATGTAAATGAGATGGAGTTAAAACCAATACAAAAGATACTATTATTTCCCATGATGGCAACAAATTAAAACAGCGGAAAACAGCTGGTAATACTAATACATATGATTGTTGGTTATAAAGAAGGACAGGGGCGGAGGGAGAGCATAGTTATAGGTTTAGACGAACTCAATATCTTTTGCTTAAATTTTATATTCATAAAATATATATAAATATTTAATTACGAATATAGTAATTAAGACGAATTATAAATTTATTATAAATTTAAAATCCTAATTCCGTTTCCGAAGGAAGGACGTATGACTCCATTATGTTTTAGTACATACGATGAGGGACAAAGGAGAAATGCTTCATCTTAGATTTCAAATGCAACTTATATTAAATTCATAATTTTAAATCACTGATTTGTGATAATGGAAATGAACTTCTTAGAACATGTCACACGATATGAATAAAAGGAAAAAATTTCAACCAATGATAATTCGCCAACGAAATTATGTCATTTTCCTCCAGCTTTTCCTGACAAAAAACAAATACAAGTTAGATATAGCTGGCTGAAGTGGCTTCACCAAAATTGAAGTGGGGATAGACCCCCAATAAAATAGACAAAAATGTATTAGAAGAACTAAATTTACCGCAATTCATATAGGGTTGGAGAAAAGATCGCATTTTAAAAGGTATTAATATAAATAGCATATTTTAATGCAAGACGGTTCGAATCTGTGAGCTATTTGGTGAACTGAATTTACCTTAATAACAATTATATTAGTAATAAAATTTGCATGAACAAATGCAAAGTCACAAAGGTCAGTTTTGGTGATCTCTATTCAGTAGTAGTTTCAATTAAGAACTCTATCCTAATTGATTGACCCCATTATCCGACCCACTTTTTTCCAATTGAATAAAGCATTTGTGTTATGAAATAATATAAAAGACAAGAACAATAACTCAAGAACAAGAACAATATAGAGAGAGAATAGGGAGAGAGAGAAGTATTCTTATTAATACTTTGGGGTTGTTCGGGGTGATTTACAATGGTAGAGAGCACCTCTATTTATAGGGAGAAGAATGACTTAGCTTCAAGCTAAAACTCTTAGACATTCACTCTAAATAGACTTCTATTTTATAACACTCCCCCTTGAATGTCTATTCAATAATGTGCCTCATAAAACCTTAAAACCAAAACCCATTGGGAAAAATTAAAGAAAGGAAAAAGAGTACACATGTTTGAATATGCGCCTATTGGTTGCCTCGTTAAAAACCTTGCAAGGAAAACCCAGTGGGAAAAAACCTTGTAAGGGAAAAAGAGTGCAACGCGCATTGACTCCCCCTAATGAGTACATCAATTTATATCCTTGAGCATTTGCATTCAATCTTGTGCATCATCTTCAAAACGATCTTTGATAGATAAATCATATTGACTTGAATAAATATTCCGCACCTTGAAATCATCATTCTTGATAGATATGAACATCTTCATATAATGTCGTGGAATAACTCTTCAATATCTTCATAGATGCATTCTCAATGCCACCATGCTCATAGTTATAGCAAGATACATATGTACACAAATTGTACTAAGGATGTGGTACTTCAGGACCACGAATTGCATATGCTTCAAGCAACTTAAATCTTTCAAATTAAGTCATATAAGCCATATAATAGACTTTAGATGCATATCAAGTTTTCCATGTCATGCTAGACAAATAAGATATCGAAAACTGACTATACATACCTTTGACTTTATACTTTCAAGCATTTGAACTATAGGTTCAAAACTACATGTCTTTCATATGGAATCAATTCTTCTTGAATTGAATCTCTTCCATTTAGTTACTTTCTTTGGGTCAGCAAATGCGTATAGCATGCTTTGCAATATGTTGCAATTGAATTATCCCTTTTATGAACTTCAGGTTCATATCATGATATTCGGGGATATACATATACAAATGATAATTCATCCCATGTAACCTTTTCTCAAGTGTTTATCATATCTCCTCCTCATGTTAGTAAAGCTAACTTGTTTCCTCAACTTTGGGAAATCATCTTTGTGCATTATCATGTCAATATACACAGCACATTAATAATAAGATGAAATTATTTGGTTCCTGACCCTGAACCACTTGTGAGGGGAGAATATAATATACTCTCGTATACAACGTATATCATACTGATATATATAACTTTGTTCTCACAAGAAACAGTTTAGCTATTAAGTGGAAGCACTCAATAATTATCTTGCTAAACCAACTTTGATATAAACCAACTTATCAAGATGAACTGTCTTGAGTAGAGAATCTGGAAATTATGCTCGAAGTTAGATTACTGAGCGATTTACCTCGCAAGCACCGGCCAGGCTGCGGGTTAATAACAATTGCGCATGTAACCATTTCATAGATGCATCATATGTGGTATACATGGCAGGTGAATGGGCCCATATTCACCTTTGATATTTCCAGAATTTATGGGCTTCAACCCGAACTCTTTAGTTGGTCAGTTCATTAATGAGAACAAGTGATACAAGAGAATTCGTAAAGAACTTTCTAGTTCTTTGATATTCACCTGTGTGAATTTGCACATCATACTTAAAATGAGATGGCTAACACGAATGCCAACTGAATAAATTATCAATATTGGTAACCATGACATGTGCACTCATCAATAAACTTCAGGTTTATTATGACATGGGTTTTATACCAATAGATATCCACTTTATTGTGGCATTATTTCGTTTGTGTAGTACAAACTGGAGAACAAAGCGGGTAGCTTCTCATATACAAATTACCCCGCTACAAGTTGTAGTAATAGGAGATACCAAAGCCTTCCTTTATTTATAGTCTCAATATAATCAATCGCTTTCGCGTGTACTTTGGAAACTGAATAAGTTTCTTTGAGACTTACTACAACATTCTCCAACATAGTAATAATTGGCTCTTCTAGAGCTCTCAATTAATTTTGTACTGTTGGACAATACGCTTTACGCTAGAGGGGGGGGGTGAATAGCGTTTTAAAAATATTAAGCGTTTTAGTGCGGAATTTAAAAACTTTGTAGAAATTAAAACAAGTGCAGTAGAATAAACTTACACAATGATGTATCCTGGTTGGCCACAAACGTGGTTAGTCCAGTCCCCGAAAGACTCTCTCGAGATTTCCACTAAACTTGTCAAGCTTACGGGTGCTTAACAAACCGTTACAGCTGAGGACACAAGCCTCACCTAGTTGCTTGGGGATCACAATCCCAAAGACTTCAATTGCTCGGGGATACCAATCCCAAAGACTTCAATTGCTCGGGGATAACAATCCCAAAGACTTCAACTGCTCGGGGATAACAATCCCAAAGACTTCAACTGCTCGGGGATAACAATCCCAAAGACTTCAACTGCTCGGGGATAACAATCCCAAAGACTTCAACTGCTCGGGGATAACAATCCCAAAGACTTCAACTGCTCGGGGATAACAATCCCAAAGACTTCAATCGAGGAATCACAAGTTCCTCAACAAACGAGAATCGCAATTCTCTTACAAACACAAAACACACTCACTTTACAAAGCACTCCTTAATGAGTAGATATGAGTAGAAATAGTACGCTCAAGATCACAACAACTTAGCTCAATAGAATGGCTCTTCAAAAAGCTTTATGGATGAATGGAAAATGATGATCAATGTAAGAAAGCTTTTAGCAATGAAAATACTCAAAGTGTATATGTTGTTGTTGTGAAAACACTGAGTTGAAGCTGTATTTATAGGTGAAAAACTCAGTCTTACCATTGTCTAATTGCCAATTAAGGATTGCTGAAATTACTCAGTGACAATCGATTGTCAAGACTAAACAATCGATTGTTTGCCTATCAGATTAAAAATTCAATCCCAGATTTTACGTCAACAATCGATTACTTCAAATCAATAATCGATTATTTATAACGTTAAGAAATCCTTTCCAATTTTTGGCATAAAACATCGATTGTCCGGAAATCAACAATCGATTATTTTAACAACGTTCAGAAAATCTTTTCCAGATTTTAAGCAAAACATCGATTGTTAAATATCAACAATCGATTACCTGAAGGTAATTGAAAATATATGACAACGGTCAGCTTCAACAATCGATTATCAAATGGAATAATCGATTATTAATTAATTTCAAAACTCTCTGTCTCATATATAATCGATTATCAAAAGCCACAATCGATTATCATTTTATTTAAAATCACTGGGAGACATTTTTCTCATTCTAATCGATTACCATTAGTTCATAATCGATTTTTTATGAGTTTTGAAAACTTTGCCTCAGTTAACAATCGATTATCATAAGTACACAATCGATTGTTATGCAGTTTGCAAAAACCTGATGTTAACTGACTTACTCACAATCGATTATCATTAATTCACAATCGATTGTCATGCAGTCTTGGCTTAGAGATACTCGATTATCATAAGTACATAATCGATTATCTTAGCCCAGATTTTTGAGGCATGCTTGGAAAACATTTTAACAAATGTAAATATGCATAGTTTAAAATCATTTGACACTTAATTTAAATATGCATGATTTTGGAAAAATAATTTTAGTAGAGAAGCCATGTTATGAGCCAAGTTGAGGAATCAAGATCACAATTAATATTGACTCAATTATAACATTTCTAAACTTTGTCTTGAGCTTCTTGTAATGCATCCATTTTGTGCTTGTCCTTGAGTACTGCTATATATCGCTTTTTGCTTTGTTTGACATTCATCAAAACCTACAAAAGAACACACGTTTAGTATATTGCATTTGAAACGTGTTTCCAACAATTTCCCCCTTTTTGATAATGGCAAACATAAGCGGGATATATGCAATAATTATTTTGATAATCCAAGACAAGTGTAAAGTATGCAATTTGATGTTTCCCCTCAATTCATGTTCCCCCTCACTTTAAGCATGAATGAAGTTGAGAGTGATATAGCATACTTCTTGATATCCCGTTTCTTCCCCCTTTTGCCATTAGCAAAAATATATACAAGGGAAGAATATGCAAAAAAACATATGAAATAAACAAAAGTTTATTTATTGGAAAATAACATTACATGGGTGGAGCCAAACACAATAAAACGAACAACAACTAACCAACCAAGGAAAAACAAATCAAAAACAACAATTTCACATCATCAAAAACAACAATTTCATCATTCATCACCCCCATCCCCTTCATCATCATTGGGAGGCGCTTGATATGGCACCACCTGAGCATAGGCATAATGCACGTGATCAAAGTAACCATGGACCTCACGGGTTAATTGAGTAATTTGGTCAGAGATAGTCCGGAGGGTAGGCTCCTGAGGAGGATGAGCACGACGGGCTTGTCGATTTTGAGGAGGAGCGGGAGCATGATCACCATCATGATGAAAGGAAGACTCCGAAATTTCCCAGATTTTGGTGCTCTTTTTGAGAGGACCATTAGCAATATTGACCCCGGAAGCTTCAAGAAATTTCATTATTAAGAGGGCATAGGGGAGAGGTATGTCATCTCTGGTGGCATTGAACATATGAGATTGAATAAGCTTGCACCAATTGATTTTAACACCGGTGATAATGGCATGAAGAAATTTGGCATCCTCTTGGGAAATGGTGGTGTGATTGAGTTTACGGGGTTTGAGAACACGAGTGATGAAATAGAGAATGAAACGATAATTCGGGTCCATACCCTTTATGGTGGGACGACGGGAAGAAGACTCATCATAGGCGACTCCGGCTTGGCGGAAGAGATTAGCTTCATCAATCATGTCCCCGGCATCATTTATATACTGGTAGATGTCTTCACCATCATGCGGAATGCCGGCAATGAGGTGGAGGTTATCTTCAGAAATTAGAATGGAAATGCCGTTAACATTGGTAACGAGTTCACCCTCATCATCTTTGTGAAGGTTGGAGTAAAAAGCTTCAACCAAAGTAATGTTGTAGTAGGGGTGAGTAAGGAGTAGGAAATTGAAAAGTTGGCACTCTCTTAGCATATTCGCGGCTGGAATGAATGGTGCAACAAGAGCGTTTGTTGAAAAGCGAGGAGGGAGAATAAGGCGTTTCTCAAATTTGGTTAAGAAACGGGTGAGCTCTTCATCGGATTCAAAGAATAGAACCGATCCATCTTGATATGGATGGCGAGAAGAAGAAGCACCTTGTTTGGAACGAGCACGTTTGGAGTTGCGGCTTGACATTTTTGAAAAGGATATGCTAGGATTTTTCAAAGATAACAAGATAATTTGATGCTTGGGAGGCTTGAGTGAGTATACAAGAGCATATGTGCAGCCTATATATAGAGAAGGAATGAATCTTACACTTATTTGAAAAGATTTGAAGAGATTTGAAGAGCTTTGAAGTCTGAAACGGTAAAAATAAATTCACTGACCGTTCAATAATCGATTGTTTGAATAGAATAATCGATTGTCATTAATGAAAATGATCTGACACATCGATTACACGCCAGAACGGTAAAAAAATTTGAAAAAGATAGTCGATTGTCAAACTTGGTAATCGATTGTTTTTCATATTTATGACCTGACAGGAATCGATTGTAGAGCCAAAACGGTAACATAAGTTTAAAACAGATAATCGATTGTCAATATATAGTAATCGATTATTTCACTCACAGAGAGTTTGGATTTTGGCAAATAATCGATTGGCAGAACAAATAATCGATTGTTTGGAAGGGGGATGCTAAAATGATGAGACTTAATTCTATCAAGCAATGTAAACATTCAACAAGATTTCATGACAAAAAAAAATTGAATCAACAGATAATCGATTATTGATACTGATAATCGATTGTAAGCATAAATAATCGATTATGATCGATTTTTCTTGTATCAAGACAATTTATACTTTCCTCTTACCTTTTGGGGGATACCTGCAAAATAGAATTAAACATCTCCGACGCTCAAGTCAGTAATCTATAAATGAAATAATAACTTTGAAACTAGTGTAGTCGGGTGAAAAACGTGAACTCTTAAGAATTTTGTCCTAGGATGTTCTTAAGAGGGTTTAGGGTACTTACCTTCCCTTCGACTTTGCCAATTACCTGATTTTGAACATCCTCCGTTCATTTTGGTCTTTTGGCTCATTCTTCAATTTAAGAAGCTTCTTCCACAATTTTGCCTTTGTCTTCCTTGTATTTTGTCTTTTAAATTTTTCGAAAATACTTCCGATTTTGAAAAAAATGCCTAAATCGACTTTTCCGTCTCTTCCTCCTTCTTTGTGCTTTAATTTAAGGAATTTTGAATTCGTCTCCCGTCAAGTGTTTGGAGTATCCACTACACTTGATTCCTTCAAGCACACCTGCAAAACAAATCAATGCTCTTTTGGTACCCATGCCATTTTGGGTCCTTGAGGGTTATGCATACTATAATGATATGTTTGAGTAGCATGTCTATGTCTAGTAAAGCATGCGGGAGCAATATGACCAATTCGTCTACAATAATGACATGTCACATTTGGATTATGCATGCGTCTAGGCTCATAGTAGCTAGAATAATGCACATTGTTTACTCTATTTTCATTTCTCCTAATTTGAGCACCATAATCATTTCTAGGTTGAACATTTCGGGATCTTCTAGCATGATCACTGTTGTGCCTAAAATATGCATCATGTCTATGGTGACGATTGCTAGGCGGAAGGTCATGTCTAGGTCTCCTAATATTTTGTCTAGCATGCATGTTTGTTTTAGGAAAGGCATTTTTGTTATTAATCCTAGATTGAGCTCTAGGTGGTTGGGTTTTTGCATCAACCTCTTCTTCATTTATGAAGCCTATTCCATGCTTGGTTGATTTCAAGTTATCAAGCACCACATTCAAGTTTTTATGAGAGGAGTTGAATTTATCTAGTGTGCCTTTTAATCTACCTACTTCATTCTTAAGGTCTACACAAGAAGCACAATTTTTTGTAGAACTCTCGGGCTTGTCAGAACTTCTTTTCCCATAAAACTTGTTTTGTTCTAGTAGCTTCTCATTTTCCAAAACCAATTTTTCCAATTCTTTTTCTTTTAATGAAAACTGTTTTTGAAAATCTTGTTCTTTTAGAGAAGCACTTTCTCTTAAACTAGTGACGGTTTTTGTAACTTTGAGAAATTCAGCATACAATTCATCAAAGGCATTTCTCATGTCATCAAGAGTGTAAAAATTTTGAGAAGAGATTTGACTTACCTCACTTTGATTTTCTTCCTGTTCCATGAGGCAGAGATTTGCCGCTTCTTCATTTTCTTCTTCACTGGATTCGTCTCCGGAATCTCCTCCCCAAGATATGTATGCTCGTTGCTTCTTGAAGGGTTTCTTCTCCTTTTTAAGATTTGGGCAGTTTGTTTTGATATGCCCTGTTTCACCACATTCATAACATTTAACTTGCTCACCTTGCTTTTTCCCTTTGCGGTCATATTCTTTTCGCATGAATTTTTGGAACTTTTTGATGATGAGTCCGAATTCGCTATCTCCATCCTCTTCAATTGGTGATTGACTTGTGCTCGCCTTTAGAGCAATCTTTTGCCTTCTTTGTTCATCAATAACAGGGTTAAGAATAGTGGATTCATAAGTCTTAAGATTACCTCTAAGAGCGTCTATGGTGACGTTCGTGATTTCAATTGACTCTTGAATTGCATCGGCCTTTGATCGCCATGCCGGTGTTAGACTCCTAAGGATTTTTCGAACTAGTTCTTTGTCTGTGAACGTCTTCTTGAGCGCGTGGAGATCATTCACTATTGATGAGAACCGCTCAAACATCTCGTCTACCTTTTCGCCTTCCTTCATATGGAACAATTCGTAAGCATGAGTTAAAAAGTCAATTTTAGCTTCTCTTACCTGGTCAGTCCCTTCGTAAGTGACCTCAAGCTTGTCCCACATTTCTTTCGTTGTTTTGCAGCAGGAGATTTTCCTGTAATCATTAGCATTAACAGCACAAAGTAATAAATTAATAGCTTTAAAATTATTTTGGACCATTCGATTATCCTCGGCGTTGAATTCCTCTTCTGATTTTGGCACCCATTCTCCTTCCACCTTTTTGACAGGAACCTCATTTCCTTTGGTGTACACCTTCCACAAGTAAGGGCTGTTTGATCTGACGAATATCTACATCCTTTCTTTCCAATATGAATAATTAGTCCCGTTAAACAAAGGAGGTCTTGTGGGGCACTGTCCTTCATCAATACCTGCAAAAGAGTCTAGAGTAGAAGCCATGGAAAGATTCTCTCAAACGGTTAAGTCTTTCAGAGAGTATGGCTCTGATACCAATTGTTGGACAATACGCTTTACGCTAGAGGGGGGGGGGTGAATAGCGTTTTAAAAATATTAAGCGTTTTAGTGCGGAATTTAAAAACTTTGCAGAAATTAAAACAAGTGCAGTAGAATAAACTTACACAATGATGTATCCTGGTTGGCCACAAACGTGGTTAGTCCAGTCCCCGAGAGACTCTCTCGAGATTTCCACTAAACTTGTCAAGCTTACGGGTGCTTAACAAACCGTTACAGCTGAGGACACAAGCCTCACCTAGTTGCTCGGGGATCACAATCCCAAAGACTTCAATTGCTCGGGGATACCAATCCCAAAGACTTCAATTGCTCGGGGATAACAATCCCAAAGACTTCAACTGCTCGGGGATAACAATCCCAAAGACTTCAACTGCTCGGGGATAACAATCCCAAAGACTTCAACTGCTCGGGGATAACAATCCCAAAGACTTCAACTGCTCGGGGATAACAATCCCAAAGACTTCAACCGAGGAATCACAAGTTCCTCAACAAACGAGAATCGCAATTCTCTTACAAACACAAAACACACTCACTTTACAAAGCACTCCTTAATGAGTAGATATGAGTAGAAATAGTACGCTCAAGATCACAACAACTTAGCTCAATAGAATGGCTCTTCAAAAAGCTTTATGGATGAATGGAAAATGATGATCAATGTAAGAAAGCTTTTAGCAATGAAAATACTCAAAGTGTATATGTTGTTGTTGTGAAAACACTGAGTTGAAGCTGTATTTATAGGTGAAAAACTCAGTCTTACCATTGTCTAATTGCCAATTAAGGATTGCTGAAATTACTCAGTGACAATCGATTGTCAAGACTAAACAATCGATTGTTTGCCTATCAGATTAAAAATTCAATCCCAGATTTTACGTCAACAATCGATTACTTCAAATCAATAATCGATTATTTATAACGTTAAGAAATCCTTTCCAATTTTTGGCATAAAACATCGATTGTCCGGAAATCAACAATCGATTATTTTAACAACGTTCAGAAAATCTTTTCCAGATTTTAAGCAAAACATCGATTGTTAAATATCAACAATCGATTACCTGAAGGTAATTGAAAATATATGACAACGGTCAGCTTCAACAATCGATTATCAAATGGAATAATCGATTATTAATTAATTTCAAAACTCTCTGTCTCATATATAATCGATTATCAAAAGTCACAATCGATTATCATTTTATTTAAAATCACTGGGAGACATTTTTCTCATTCTAATCGATTACCATTAGTTCATAATCGATTTTTTATGAGTTTTGAAAACTTTGCCTCAGTTAACAATCGATTATCATAAGTACACAATCGATTGTTATGCAGTTTGCAAAAACCTGATGTTAACTGACTTACTCACAATCGATTATCATTAATTCACAATCGATTGTCATGCAGTCTTGGCTTAGAGATACTCGATTATCATAAGTACATAATCGATTATCTTAGCCCAGATTTTTGAGGCATGCTTGGAAAACATTTTAACAAATGTAAATATGCATAGTTTAAAATCATTTGACACTTAATTTAAATATGCATGATTTTGGAAAAATAATTTTAGTAGAGAAGCCATGTTATGAGCCAAGTTGAGGAATCAAGATCACAATTAATATTGACTCAATTATAACATTTCTAAACTTTGTCTTGAGCTTCTTGTAATGCATCCATTTTGTGCTTGTCCTTGAGTACTGCTATATATCGCTTTTTGCTTTGTTTGACATTCATCAAAACCTACAAAAGAACACACGTTTAGTATATTGCATTTGAAACGTGTTTCCAACATGTACTACCACAGATTCATCAACATCCATGTGGTGAATATCTTTCTTAAAGAGAAAGTTATACCATTATGGTCATGTCAAACTTATATGCAAGATATGTTTCTTGCATTATCGTTGTCCTTTAATAGTCATATTTCCAAAATACTTTGGCGTACAATAGGTACGTGACCAACGATCATTCATGCCATATATCATCTCAAACCTCCTTCTAGGGGTGAGTGTGGTATCATCTCAAACCTCCATCTAGGGGTGAGTATGGTATATTTAATACCAATTTCATCTTCATATTCTTCCAATAATGAATATGTATTCGTGAATCAAATGTTGTCACATTCACTTCGAGGATATGTGATTTTGTTATCCTTTTCAAATCTATAAATGCGTCAGGCATTTGATTTGCTATTCTTTGCAAATGGATAATCTTTTGTGCCTCTTTCTCGTAAATAGAGGTGTGTGGATCAAGATGAGATAATGATGCATTTTTCCACAAAATTTCCTGTTTGGTTTCACCAACTTCTCCCCCTAATTTTGGGAAAAGTGTCTCATCAAATTGACAGTCTGCAAATCGTGCAGTGAACAAATCTCCTGTCAATGTTTCGAGGTAGCGAATAATGGAGGGCGATTCAACCTCGACATATATTCCTAACCTTCTTTGCAGACCCATTTTGGTGCGGGATGGCGGTGCTACAGGCACATATACTGCGCATCCAAAGATTCTTAAATGGGATATATTGGGTCCATGACCCAAAACCAATTGCAACGGGGAATATTTGTGTCAATTCGTCAGTCAGAGACGAACTAGCATTGCTGTATGCAAAATGGCGTGACCCCAAACCGAAGTGGGCAGCCGACAAACTAAAATGCTGCATGCAAAATGGCATGAACCCAAACCAAAGTGGGCAGCCGACGAACTAGCATTGCTGCATGCAAAATGGCGTGAACCCAAACCAAAATGGGCAGCCTCGTTTTCATGAAGAATTCAAGATTATTCTCATCTATTGTCTCAATATGATATTCATTTTGAATGATATCTTTAAAACTCAACAAGTTCCTTTTAGACTTGGAGGAGAACATTGCGATTGATATCATTAAAACTCAACAAGTTCTTCTTAGACTTGGAGGAGAATATTGCATTCTCTAAGATAAACGTCATGCCTTTGGGCAGAGTTACAGTTGCTCTTCCGGAGCCTTCAATCAATTTACTTCCCATGGTTTGACATATAAAAGAAAATATACGAACATTAGAATAAACAACTTCAATTCGTTTGTGTCACATAATATTTTCAAAATCTGCTGCTAACAGTTGACTAACAAAATCAGATATGTTATCCATAATTGATTACTTTGCAGTTTGAAAATTTTCAGCGTTTTTCATAAGACAATCGATTATTAAACACACACAATCGATTGTTTGAACATAGACAATCGATTGTTAAACACACACAATCGATTATTTGTTATTTTTGAAAAACTTCAGATCACACTGTTTAAGACAATCGATTGTAAGATATAGACAATCGATTGTTGGCTTATTTTGAAAAATTCAAGATTACACTGTCTAATGACAATCGATTGTTAAACATTGACAATCGATTGTTGACTGTTTTTGAAAAATTCCAGAATACACTGTCTAATGACAATCGATTGTTAGACATATACAATCGATTGTGGATGATTTTTGAAAAATCCCAGATTACACTGTCTAACGACAATCGATTGTTAAACATTGACAATCGATTGTTGACTGTTTTCGAAAAATTCCAGAATACTGTCTGATGACAATCGATTGTTAGATATATACAATCGATTGTGGATGATTTTTGAAAAATCCCAGATTACTGTCTAACGACAATCGATTGTTAAACATTGACAATCGATTGTTGACTGTTTTTGAAAAATTCCAGATCACACTGTTTTAAAGACAATCGATTGTTGATCATTGACAATCGATTGTTTTGCAGTTTTTATGCGAAATATGAGATAACCGACTAGTTTTTCAGGTTAGTCGATTACCTCTACTGGAAAGTAAAAATATTATTGATATTTGAGCATATTGATACATTCTAAAGAACTAATACTAACATTATATCATGAACTAACTAATACGAGCTAATACTAATGGCTATTAGTTTATTCATTCACTAATACAAACAAGTAAAATAAAATCAAATAGCTCCATCTTCTTTCATCACGGATCCATCACCGATTAGGTGGTCTATCTTCCCCTCGGGTTGCTCAAAGAAGTTTGCCACATCCAAGTGGGTGATGTCAAAGTTGTCGTCAGAGACAAAATTCGTTTCAGGGCGTTTACTCTTTCGAGATGCTTGATAAAGGTCAACCAAAAGTCATGGTATACGGCAAGCCTTTGACCAGTGCCCGTTTTCACCGCAACGATAAGATATAGTTTATAAACTATTTGCTTTTGGGTTCTTATCGTATCGTGCTTGTGGCAGAGTGACCAACTTCAGGTTGTCATATCTCTTCTTTAAGCCATTCCACAAGATAGGTGGATCCTTGACGGTGAGATATTCAATCTTCAAACCTTCATCAAGGTGATGGCGCAAGAAAATCAAGGCCTTCACACATTCTTGGGTGGATGCTTTTTCTCTATCTTTGATGGTGTCTCCGAGACCCATAGCATCTAAGTGGATTTCAGCATCCAACACCCATGTCATATAGTTCTTGCCCGAAATTTCAAGGGCAACGAACTTTCTTTTCATAATGTCAGACATAAAACAAATTTACATCAAGAGCGTGTTCATACTTACGGGCTCTATTACAGTTATCACATTCACTTCAGGGAATGGATCAAGATCATGTGCTTTACACAATCTCATGTCAAATATTACTTTCATAAAGTGAAAGATTATTTTGAGAATCCTTATTGTTCTCATTACCACAATAATGACGATTATAACTTCGTCTATTGCCATGTCCACATCCATTGATACCTTTACGGTAATTAGTCTTCTTTCAGACTTATCACATACTGCTACCACATTCTCTAAAGGGAATGGAGCAAATTCAATTGGACGGAATTCTTTGCCACGTCCACATTCATTGATACCTTCATGGTAATATTTTAGTCTTCTTTCAGACTTATCATATACTGCTTCCACATTCTCTAAAGGGAATGGAGCAAATTCAATGGGACGGATTTTCAATTATTTGCCCACAATCATACATGAATTTAATCATGGCAGGACATAGAGATTTTACCACTTCATGTGGTTATAATTTCTTACAAACTCCATTAGAGTTATAATCAAACTTTGTTTGTATATTAAATCAAATCGTAGAATTTCAAGAATTTGAAAGGGAAAAGTAAATTACTTACCTTTAAGGTATACCAATTATATTTTCAATGTTTTCTTCCTTTTCTCCACTAATGCAGACGACGGCGGCTCCGATGCGGAGAAATTGACGGCGGCTTAATCTTCTTAAAGAGCTTCTTGAGACGGTAGAGTCTCGTGCTGATAACGTGTTATGAAATAATATAAAAGACAAGAACAATAACTCAAGAACAAGAACAATATAGAGAGAGAATAGGGAGAGAGAGAAGTATTCTTATTAATACTTTGGGGTTGTTCGGGGTGATTTACAATGGTAGAGAGCACCTCTATTTATAGGGAGAAGAATGACTTAGCTTCAAGCTAAAACTCTTAGACATTCACTCTAAATAGACTTCTATTTTATAACAATCTGGATATATATCACACTGACTTGTCACTTTCTCACACATTATGTATTTCTATGCAGTTGAAAGTGGAATTTACAAGACAAAGAAAGTTGCGTGTTTTTGATTGAAATGCACCAGCACTACAGCAGAGGCAAGTCCTAGAGGAGTCTAATAAACTTAAACTCCAGTTGTTCCTTTAATTATCTGAAAATTGTTCTTTATTATTAATAGAATTATAATTAGAGTAAATGTCTATCTTTTAGAGTTTTATTTTATGTTTAAGTTATTTTTTCCTATAAATAAAGAAGTTTTAACCCATTGTAATCATTCCAAAATTCAACAAGAATTTTCTCTCTTTCTCTACAATACTATAATCAGCACGAGAAGCTACCGTCCCAAGAAGCTCTTTGAGAAGACTAAGGTATAACTTTTCTCCTCTTTTAATTATAACTGATATTATGAAAAGAAAGTCCGTTGCCCATGAAATTACGGGCAAGAACTATTTGATATGGTATTGGATGTTGAAATATATTTAGATGCAAAGGGTCTTGAAGGCGCTATTAAAGACAAAAATAAAGCATCTACTCAAGACTATGCTAAGCCTTGATTTTCTTGTGCCATCACCTTAATGAAGAGTTGAAAATAGAATATCCCGCGGTCAAAGATTCCACAAGCATGATATGATTTGGACTCATCTGAGGTTCCAAGATTTTAAGCATATTTCTGAATATAATTCTACAAATGTTCATAATTACTTCTAAATTAAAACTATGTGGAGATACTGACAATGATATGCTTGAAAACGCCTACAACATTTAATGCGTCCAATATAGTCATGCAACTAGTAGTACAGAGAGAAAGCTTTCAAAAAGCACTCTAAGTTGAATTATCTTCTCCTTGTGGCTGACCGAAACAACGACCTACTCAAGAGAAATCACGAAAATCGACCCACTTGGTCTACACCATTGCCTAAAGTAGATGCGGTGTATTCCCGTTATGCTAAACGTGAAAAAGACCGTGGCCCTATTCCTGGTGATGGTCGTGGCTATGACCGTGGACAAGGAAGTAATTTTCCTGGTTTTAACCATCTCCCAAAGAAAAATAACCACAAAAAATGGAAAGGAAAAGAAGAGAAGCCAAAGGCAAATGATTCAGAAATTGAATGCTATCGTTGCGGTGAAAAAGAGCATTGGGCAATATTTGTCGTATACCAAGATATTTGGTTGAGCTTTATCAAGCATCTCTAAAGAATAAAAGCCATGAAGCTAATCTTGTCTATGATAATGAATTTAACATTGCCCACTTGAATGTGGCAGATCTTTAAGTATCCTGATGGAAAAATAGACCACTTTATCGGTGATGGATCTATGGTTAAAGATGATTGAGCAATTTGCTTTTCAATTTTTACCTATTCATAATAGTTAGTGAATAAATATTATCTAATCATAGTTTTTTACATGAGTAATAGTCATTAATATCAATTAATGTTATTTGTTTTATGAAACAATGTTAATTCGTTTAGATTAAATATAATTCTAGTTTTTGTTTTAAGCATTATTTTTAGTTTGCTTAGTTTATGAATTTTCATATTCCTTATTAAAGTAATAATCACTGTCTACCCTTCTTCAAATGAAACGCAGAAAGTAAACCAGACTTCTAAGTTAATTGTTTCTCCGACTTGTACGCCAACTCTGAGAAAATAGTCGTATACAATCTGTTCCACAATTATAATTTAGAAGCTTGGTGCATCAGATTCTTGGAACTAGATTCATGCAATGAGAATAAATATCATATCCGCTAACTTAGTTATAACTGGATTTGTCCATTAGAAGTCTATCCATTTCTAATTTCTTATACCTAGTGTGATTCCATAAAATCTATAAAGCTGCAGCCTATTTAAACTCCCAACTCTTGCAAATAAGTATATATCTTTTAAAGTTAAATTGTAGTTGTATTCAATAATGATAATTTCACATTGTGTTCTTTAGGTGTAAGGTATTTTATTCTACTAAATGTCCTTATCTTCATCATTATTAGCATATCCATTCATTCAAAAAAGAAAATCCTTGTTAAAAGGTAGAATAAATTCACAAATATCTTTAATAGACAGCATATATTAGATTATTTGTATTTTTTTTGTATGTCAAATTATGGAAAATAAATATAAATATTTCTCAAAGCGAAATTATATCAAAGTTCAATTGTAAAAATATTTGTTTAGTTAATTTATGTACGACACATACAATACTTAAAGAGAAGAAATATTTTTCTCATTTAAATTGTATAAGACAGATGTTACTACAATTTTTTATAGTAGTAAATTAGCTGAAGGCTCTGGAAGAGCTACTATAACTCTGCCTAAGGGAACAATACTTATCATAAAGAATGCAATGTTCTCCTCCAAGTCCAAGATGAACTTGTTGAGTTTTAAAGATATCCGCCGAAATGGATATCATATTGAGACAATAAATGAGAATATAATTTTGAATATCTCGTAATTACCAAGAATGTTTCTGGCCAGAAAAGAGTAATTGAGAAATTTTTATTTTTATCTTGTAGTCTATATTGGACAAGAAGTAGTGCAATTGAAGCACATTCTATTATAAATCATAAGGTTATTGATTCCAATACTTTTGTACTTTGGCATGATCAATTGGGACATCCTGGATCAATTATGATGAGACGAATTATAGAAACTCAAATGGGCATCCATTAAAGAATATACATATTCTTTTAAATAATGAATTTTCTTGCACTTCTTGTTATCAGGCAAGCTAATTATTAGACCATCACCAACAATGGTTGGGATTGAGTCCCATGCGTTTTTGGAACGTATACAAGAGGATATTTATGGACCTATTCACCTACCTAGTGAGTCGTTTAGATATTTTATGATCTTAATAGATGCATCTTCTAGATGGTCTCATGTGTTCCTATTGTCGTCTTGCAATCTCGTGTTTGCAAAATTAATAGCACAAATAATTCGATTACGGGCGCAATTCTCCGATAATCCAACTAAGCCTATTAGACTTGATAATGCTTGTGACGACTCGGCGTCATCTTAAGAATTTACACCCCCAATACCCTATTAACTGCTTTTTCGGTATTTATTTTTGCTATTTTGATTTTTCGGGATGTTCGGTTTTGAGTTTCGGAGAGTTTTGGGACACTTAGTCCCTAAAAGAGAGCTTAAGTGTTAGAAATTTAACTGTAGTCGGAACAGTGTAAAAACGGTCTCGAAATGGAATTTTGATGGTTCGATTAGCTCTATTGGGTGATGTTAGGCTTAGGGGTGTGTTCAGATTGTGTTTTGGAGGTCTGTACCTAATTTAGGTTTGAAATACTGAAAGTCGAATTTTTGAAGTTTCCGGTTTGATAGTGAGATTCTGATCCGAGGGTAGTAATGAAATTCCGCAGATGGAGTATCTCCGTAGTATTGAACGTGACGTATGTGCAAAATTTCAGGTCATTCATACGAGGTTTGATAGACTTTTTGACCGAAAGCGTATTTTGAGAGTTTTTAAAGTTCTTTGGCTTGAATTCGATGCTAAATTGGTGTTTTGATGTTGTTTTGAGCGTTCCGAGGATTGGGACACGTTTGAATGGTGTTATGGAATATGTTGGTAGGTTTGGTTAAAGTCTCGGGGGCCTCAGGTGTGCTTCGGATGCTCAACGGGTCATTTTTAGAACTTAGAAAATTGCAGAAAATGTTGCAGCAGTTAGTTATGTTTTCCTTCCTCGCGTTCGCGAAGAGGAGCTGAGGCTGGTGAGGAATTTGTGCTTCGTGTTTGCATAGTATATCCCCATTCACGAAGCTGGGAGTTCTATACCTACGCGTTCGCGATGGCTTTCTCGAGTTCGCGTAGGAGGAGGAAGTTTTGATTCCCGTTGGCATCCCGGGCATCGCGTTCGCGATTAAGAAATCTTGCCCCATGTGAAATTATGCTTCGCAAACGCGAGGGGCCTTCCACGTTCACGAAGAAGGAAGACCTTGGCAGTATTTAAATAGACATCCATGATCCTTCTTTCTTTTTCCACCATTTTTTACCGTGATTGAAGCTTTTGAGGGTGATTATTGAGGAAAATAAAGGGGAATCACTTGGAAGTAATATTTTTGACTTCACGACTCATTTATATATGATTAAAGGCCTAATTAATGGTGAAAAGTTTGGGAGAAAAGGGTAATTAGGGCTTGAGATTAAGAGACCTTAAAATAAGTATTTGAAGAGTCAATTGAACTCCGATTTCAGTGTTCTTGTTATGTATACACTCGTGAGAGTATGAAAATTTAAATTTCACCCAATTCCAAGAAGTGAGAATGAGGGGTGTTTTGGTCCTTTTTACCTAATTTAGCGTATTTGCGTGGAATTTAATTGTAGAATAAGTTACTTGAAGTGTTATTTACACCATGCAATTGAATTGAATAGATTTAGGCTATTTGGAGTCAAGTACTCGTGGCAAATACGTGATTTCGGGTTGATTTTGAGTCGGTTCGAGGTAAATGGCTTGCCTAACCTTGTGTGGGGAACTTTCCCTTAGGATTTGGTATTATTGTTAATTGAAATGCCTTGTACGTGAGGTAACGAGTACGTACTTGTGCTAGTTGTCTGAAATCCGATTTTTATTAAGTAAGTACTAGTATGTTTTATTTCTCATTTTATTACTTGCACTATTAGGCATATTGTTAACATAGGAAAGCACGTCTAAGTGATTAATTGCCTTATCTGTTCAAACTGCTTTACCTAATGTCTGTGCAGCATGCTAGGCTAGAATTACTATTGCCTTAATATGGAATTTGACATTTTTGAATATGTTTGCTAATTGTTGTTGTGTAATTTACATTGGGACTACGAATTTGGGATTCCGGTAGCTCCCTCTCATATGTTTACATTTGATATTACGGATGTGGGATTCCGGTATATCCCCCTTACAGTTATAT
The DNA here is from genome assembly GCA_034376525.1 of Nicotiana benthamiana. Lineage (NCBI taxonomy): Eukaryota > Viridiplantae > Streptophyta > Magnoliopsida > Solanales > Solanaceae > Nicotiana > Nicotiana benthamiana. The sequence goes on along the minus strand of CM067336.1, from coordinate 31,369,417 downwards.
GGAACTACGGGATTGCACCCGGTAGATTCCCCCAGTACTACGTATTTACATTTGGGACTACGGAATGGGATTTCGGTAGATCCCCGCATAATATAAGTTGGATTACGGGACGATATCTTGGGAGATCCATTGGATATGTATATATAGGACTACAGGAAGGTATCCTGGTAGATCCTCGATCAATATTTTGGTGTCGAGCCGTATTTCTTTCTGTTCTACTTTACCTCTGTAATAGTTGTTGTTGTCCTTTATATCCTGTGTTACTTTTACTGTTGTACTTATTTATATTGTTCTATTTTACACTGCCGAACTGTATATTTTATTTAACCTCAGTAAGGCCCTGATCTTTCTCATTACTACCCGAGCGAGGTTAGGCTTGGCACTTACTGAGTACCATTGTGGTGTTCTTATTCCCTTTATGCACATGTTTTTCATGTGCAGATCTAGGTACTTCGACTCAGTCCTATCACTCGTGAGGCGAGGCGACTGTTCCAGAGACTTCGAGGTATATCTTACGCGTTTGCAAATTGAGGAGTCCCGTTCTATTCTATCTTTTAATTATTAGAGCTTCTGCATTTCTTTTCCTTGTTAGATATTCTGGAGTTAGACACTTGTAGATATTCAACGGCTTATGGTTTCATGAGATTCTTGGTTTTGGGAAGTGTTGTTAGTTTCAAGAAGTTGTATTATATATACCGAGTGGTATTTTAAATACTGTTTCATTCTGTTAGTTTTGATTTTTAATTATTTATTCCGTAAGTTTGTTTATCTTCTGTATTATTAGGCTTACCTACTCGTACGGACTGGGTACCGTAATGATAGTTCACGGAAGGCGAACTGAGATTATGACAAGATTGGTATCAGAGCTCTAGGTTCATAGAAGTCATGATTCACAAGCCGGTTTATTAGAGTCTCGTTGATCGGTATAGAGACATCTGTACTTATCTATGAGAGGCTATGTAACTGTTAGGAAAATTCCACTTTGTTTGATTTCCTTGCCGTGCAAGATTTTAATGTCGCAATTCTAAACTCTATCTTTTATTCTCTCACAGATGGTGAGGACACGTGATACCCGAGATGATCAGGCACTCGCACCCCCTACTGCAGTCATCAGAGGCCGGGGCGAGGGTAGATGCCGAGGACACGCACGTGGTGCAATCAGAGCACCCGCACAAGCTGCTATCGAGGTACCACCAGTAGTTCCAGACGGAGTCCAGATACCTAATATGCCTACTACTACTACCAATCCAGTGCTTTAGGAGACTCTTGCGCAGTTCATGCGCATGCGCACCACTCTTGCTCGGGCAAGGTTGCTTCCCCTTGCTGCAACCACATCTCATGCCGGGGAGGAGCATAGACTCCAGCCGCCCACACTCTTGAGCAACGAGTGCATGTTGATCAGATCCCAGAGATTATTCATGTACAGCCTGTAGCCCCTGGACAGCTCGAGGATAGGGCAGCGACATCAGAGGATGAGCAGGGGAGACTTGAGAGGTTCAAGAAGTATGATCCTCCTGTATTCAGTGTGGTAGAATTAGATGATGCCTTGGGATTTCTGGAGGAGTGCTACCGTATTCTCCGTACCATGGGTATATCAGGATTGTGCGGGGTTTCCTTCACTACTTTCTAACTTCAAGGGTCCGCCTATGAGTGGTGGTGCACTTATGAGTTAGATAGTCCAGACGAGGCTGCTTCACTGACTTGGACCCAGCTTTCAGATCTATTCTTGAGAGAGTTTGTTTTTTAAAGCCTCAGAGAAGCATGGCATGCCAAGTTTGAGAATTTACGCCAGCGTGCTATGACTGTCTCAGAGTATGCTGTCTGTTACACTAGCTTGGCTAGACATGCACCAGCCTTGGTTTCTACTATTTGCAAGAGCGTTCTCGATTTATTGAGGGACTTATTCCCAGCATCAGGTCTAGCATGACTCGTGAGTTGGAGATAGATATTTCTTTTCAGCAAGTGGCGAGCATTGCTAGCAGGATTAAGGGTATGCATGCTAGGGAGAGTGAAGAGAGGAATTCCAAAAGGTCATGAGAGTCGGGTCATTATTCTGGTGCCTGTTCCCCAGTCGCAAGTCGTTATGGTTGGGGTTATATAAGTCGCCTTGTCCATTCAGCTCTTCTAGCAGCCAGTGGTATTCCAGCACCTCCTAGGCCCCAGGAGCCTTATTATGCACCTCTGATTTCTAATGTGCCTCTTGCACCGGGTGCTTTTAGAGGTCAGTCCAGCAGACCTAGCCCGAACTAGTCACAGCCGCCACATTATCCTAGAGCTTGTTTTGAGTGTGGTGACACATGCCATATGGTGAGGGATTACCCCGGACTTGGGAAGGGTGCAGCTAAATAGACTTGTTAGCAACAAAGTTCCCCGCAGAGTTCTTAAGCTATAGTTACAGCTCCAATTGCTACCCCACCAGCTCAACCAGCTAGAGGTAGAGGTTGGAGAGGTAAAGGTATCCCTAGAGGGGGAGGCTAGGCTAGATACTATGCCCTTCCTGCCCGTACCGAGGCGGTTGCTTCTAGTTCTGTCATAACATGTACTATACTAGTTTGTCACAGAGATGCATCGGTTCTATTCTATCCAGGCTCCACTTATTCTTATATGTCTTCTTATTTTTCTCCACATTTGGGTGTACCTCGAGATTCTTTGAGTTCCCCTATTTATGTTTCTGCTCATGCGGGAGATTCTCTTGTTGTGGATCGCGTTTATCAGTCATATTTGGTTGCTCTTAGTGGTTTTGAGAACAGAGCTGATTTATTGTTGCTTAGCATGGTTAATTTTGATATTATCTTGGGCATGGACTGGTTGTCACCCCATTATGTTATTCTTGATTGTCACACCAAAATCGTGATGCTGGTTATGCCAGGTGCACCGCGTGTTGAGTGGATGGGTGCTTTAGATCTCACTACCAATAGAGTTATTTCTTTTCATAAGGCTTATCGTATGAGTGAGAATGGGTGTGACGCATATTTAGATTACGTGAGAGATATCAATATTGATACCTCTTCCGGTGATTTAGTCTCAGTAGTACGAGATTTTTCTGATGTGTTTCCAGCCGACCTTCCGGGCATGCCACCTTATAGAGATTGATTTTGGCATTGATTTACTGCCGGGCACTCAGATCATTTCTGTTCCTCCATATCGTATGGATCCTCTTAAGTTGAAAGGTTTGAAGGACTAGTTACAGGAATTCCTTGATAAGGGGTTTTTTTGGCCCAGTGTATCACCTTGGGGTGCTCGTGTCTTGTTTGTGAAGAAAAAGGTGGTTCTATGCGTATGTGTATTGAGTATCACCAGTTGAACAAAGTTACAGTGAAGAACCATTATCTTTGTATCGTATTGATGATCTGTTTGACCAGCTTCATGGTGCACGAGTGTTCTCTATGATTGACTTGCGTTCAGGGTACCATCAGTTGAAGACTCGTGAGCCAGATATCCTAAAACTGCTTTCAAGACTCAGTATGGTTATTACAAGTTCCTTGTTATGTCATTTGGGTTGACCAATGCCCCAACAGCCTTTATGCATTTGATGCACACTGTAATTTGGCCATATTTTGACTCATTTGTCATTGTCTTTATTGATGACATTTTGTAATATTCCCAGAGTCGGGAAGATCATACGCAACACCTGAGGACAGTGCTCCAGACTCTAAAGGAAAAGAAGTTATATGCAAAGTTCTAAAAATGTGAGTTTTGGTTGGATTTTGTGGCATTCTTTGGCCACGTGGTATCAAGTGAGGGTATTCAGGTGGATCCGAAGAAAGTAGAGGCAGTACAGAGTTGTCCCAAACCATCTCAACTATAGAGATCTGTAGTTTTCTCGGCTTGGCGGGTTACTATCGTCGTTTTATGGAGGGGTTTTCATCGATTGCAGACCTTATGACCAGACTGATTTAGAAGGGTGCTCCTTTCCAGTGGACGGACGAGTGTCAGGTGAGCTTTCAAAAGCTCAAGACATTTTTGACAGCAGCCCCAGTTTTGATATTTCCTACTGGTTCGGGGTCTTACACTATCTATTGTGATGCCTCTAGGATTAGCCTTGGAGTGGTATTGATGTAGGATGGTATTGCCTACGCATCCAGACAGTTGAAGGTGCATGAGAAACATTATCATGTCCATGATCTTTAGTTAGCTGCCATTGTTCACGCCTTGAAGATCTGGCATCATTATTTGTACGGTAAGCCTTGTGAGATTTATACTGATCATCGGAGCATACAACATCTGTTCAAGCAGAAGGATCTTAATTTGCATTAGAGGAGATTGCTAGAGCTGCTAAAGAACTATGATATCACTATTTTGTATCACCCGGGTAAGGCCAGTATGGTGGCCGATGCTTTGAGCCGCCGAGCAGAGAGTGTGGGGAGTTTGGCTTATTTATCAGAAGTAGAGAGACCTATGGCAGTGGATGTTCAGGCTTTAGCCAATCGGCTTGTGAGATTGGATCTTTCATAGCCCAGCCGGATTCTAGCTTTCATGGTCTCTCGATCTTCCTTATTTGATCGTATCAGGGAACATCAGTATGATGACCCTCATTTGCTTGTCCTCAAGGACAAGGTCTAGCACGGTGATGCCAGAGATGTTACTATTGGTGATGATGGGGTATTGGGATGCATGGTCGGATATGTGTACCCAATGTTGATGGGCTTCGGGAGCCGATTCTAGAGAAGGCACATAGTTCATGGTATTCCATCCTTTCAAGTGCTGCAAAGATGTATCAGGAGTTGAGGCAGCACTACTGGTGGAGGATGATGAAGAAAGACATAGGTTGGTTTATAGCTCGGTGCCTCAATTGTCATCAGGTGAAATATGAGCACCAGAGACCAGGTGGGTTGCTTCACCAGATAGAGATTCCAAAGTGGAAGTGGGAGTAGATCACCATGGATTTTTTAGTTGGGCTCCCATGGACTTTGAGGAAGTTCGGTGCCATCTGGGTAATTGTGGATCAGCTAACCAAGTCCGTGTATTTTATTCCTATGTGTATTCACTTATTCTTCGGAGCGATCGGCGGAGATTTATATCTAGGAGATTGTTCATCTGCATGGTATTCCATTTTTCATCATTTCGGATAGAGGTACTCAGTTCACAGCACGATTTTGGAGGGCCATTCAACATGAGTTGGGTACTTGGGTGGAGTTGAGTGCAACATTTCACCCTCAGACAGACGGACAGTCCAGAGTACACTTTTCAGATTCTCGAGGATATACTCTGTGCGTGTGTGATTGAGTATATAGGGTCTTGGGATGAGTTCTTTCCATTGGCAGAGTTTGCATACAACAACAGTTATCAGTCCAACATTCAGATGGCACCGTATGAGGCTTTATATGGTAGGCGGTATAGATCCCCAATGGGTTGGTTCGACCCGAGTGAGGATAGATTACTAGGCACTGACTTGGTTTAGGATACTTTGGACAAGGTGAAGGTGATTCAGGATAGACTCTATACGGCCCAGTCTAGACAGAAGAGTTACGTGGACCGGAAGGTTCGTGATGTTTCCTATATGGTTGGAGAGCGGGTTTTGCTTTGGGTTTCGCCTATGAAGGGCGTTATGAGATTTGGGAATAAAGAGAAGTTGAGTTAGCTGTTTATTATCCCTTTTGAGATATTGAGGCGTGTTGGGGAAATTGCTTATGAGCTCGCCTTACCTCCCAGCTTGGCAGGAGTTCATCTGATACTTCATGTTTCGATGCTCCGGAGGTATCACAACGATCTGTAGTACATGTTGGATTTCAGTTCAGTCCAGTTGGACAAAGATCTATGTTATGTTGAGGAGCCAGTGGAAATATTGGACAGCCAGATTAGAAAGTTGAGGTCAAAGAATATTGCATCAATAAAGGTTCATTTGTGGGGTCAGCCGGCCGAAGAGGCGACCTGGGAGATCGAGCAAGATATGTGCATTTGTTACCCTCATATTTTAACTACTTCAGGTATGTCTCTATGCTCGTTCGAGGATGAACTAATGTTTAAGTATAGGAGGATGTGATGACCCGGCTAGTCATCTTATGAATTTACACCCCGACCCCCTATTAAATGCTTTCTCCGTGTTTATTTTTACTATTTTGATTTGCCAGGATGTTCGATTTGAGTTTCAAAGAGTTTTGGTACACTTAGTCCCTAAATGAGAGCTTAAGTGTTGGAAATTTCACTATAGTCGAAACTGCGTGAGGAAGGCCTCGTAATAGAATTTCGATTGTTCCGATGGTTCTGTTAGCTTCGTGGATGATTTCAGGATTAGGGGTGTGTTCGGATTGTGTTTTAAAGGTCTGTAGCTAATTTAGGCTTGAAATGTCGAAGGTCGAATTTTTGAAGTTTCTGGTTTGCTATTAAGACTTTGATCCGAGGGTTGGAATGTAATTTCAGAAGTTGGAGTAGCTCTGTGATGTTGAATGTGACGTATGTGAAATTTTTTAGGTTATTCGGATGAGGTTTGTTAGACTTTTTAATCGAAAGCGTATTTTGAGAGTTTTTGAAGTTCTTAGGCTTGAATCCGATGCTAAATTGATGTTTTGATGTTGTTTTCAGCACTCTGAAGATTAGGAAAAGTTTAAATGATATTATGGAATATGTTGGTAGGTTTGGTTGAAGTATCAGGGGCCTCAGGTATGTTTCGGATGCTCAACGGGTCATTTTTGGAACTTAGGAAATTCCATATAATGCTGCAGCAGTTAGTTCTGGTTTCCTTCTTCATGTTCGTGAGTGGGGTCTCGCGTTTGCGAAGAGGAGCTGGGGCTGGTGAGCAATTTTTGCTTCGTGTTCGCGAAGCTGGGAGTTCTATACCTACGCGTTCGCGATGGCTTTCCCCCATTCGCGTACGAGGAGGAAGTTTTTAATCGTGTTCGCAATGAAAACATCTGGGCCCATGTCAAACTTTGCTTCGCGAATGAGAGGGGTCTTCTGCGTTTGGGAAGAAGGTAGACCTGCGCAGTATTTATATATCCATCAACAACCCTTCTTCATTTTTCTACCATTTTTTATCGGGATCGAATCTTTTGTGGGTGATTATTGAGGAAAACAAAGCGGAATCACTTGGAGGTAACATTTTTGACTTCATAACTAAGTTATATGTGATTAAAGACCTAATTAGTGGTGAAAAATTTGGAAAAAGGGGTAATTATGGCTTGAGATTAAGAGACCTTAAAATGGGTATTTGAGGGTATGTATAGAATCGTGAGAGTATGAGGATTCTGAAAATGTAAATTTCACCCAATTCTGAGATGTGGGCATGAGGGGCGTTTTGGTCATATTTACCTAATTTTATGTATTAGCTTAGAATTTAATTGTAGAATCAATTATTTGAAGTGCTATTTACACCATGAAATTAAATTGAATATATTTGGGCCATTTGGAGTCGAGTACTCGTGGCCAAGACGTGATTTCAGGTTGATTTTGAGTCGGTTCGAGGTAAGTGGCTTGCCTAACTTTGTGTGGGGTACCTTTCATTTAAGATTTGGTGTTATATTGTTAATTGAGATGCCTTGTATGTGAGGTGACGAGTACATCTTATTCTAATTGTTGGAAATTCGATTTTCATTAAGTAATTACTAGTATGTTTCCTTTACTATTTTATTACTTGCACTATAAGGCCTATTGTAAGCTTAGGAAAACATATCTAAGTGATTAATTGCTTTATCTGTTCAAACTGCTTTACCTGAGTTCTGTGCAGCATGCTAGGCTAGAATTACTATTGCCTTACTATGGAATTTGACATTTCTGAATATTTTTCCTGTTGCTGCTGTATAATTTATATTGGGACTATGGATGTGGGATTCCGATAGATCCCCCTGCACAGTTATATGGAATTACGGGATTGCTCCCGGTAGATTCCCCTATCACTGGGTATTTATATTTGGGAATATTGAACAAGATTTCGGTAGATCGTCGTGTATTATTAGTTGGACTATGGTACGGTATCCCAGAAGATCCATTGGATATATATTTTTGGGTCCACAGGACGGTATCCTGGGCAATCCCCGATTGTTATTTTGGTGTGTTGAGTTATATTTCTTTTTGTGTTTACTTTTCCTCTTTAATAGTTGTTGTTGTCCTTTATATCATGTGTTGTTTTTACTGTTGCACTAATTTATATTGTTCTATTCTACACTGTCGAACTGCATATTTTATTTAACCTCAGTAGGACCCTTACCTTCCTTGTCATTACCCGACTGAGGTTAGGCTTGGCAGTTACTAAGATCGTTGTAGTGTACTCATGCCCTTTCTGCGCATGTTTTTCATGTGCAGATCCAGGCACTTCGACTCAGTCCTATCATCTGTGAGGTGAGGCGACTGTTCCAGAGACTTCGAGGTATACCTGCCGCGTCCGCAAACCGAGGACCTTTCTATTCTCTTTTTTAAGTATTAGACCTTCTATATTTCTTTTCCTTGTTAGACATTTTAGAGTTAGACACTTATAGATATTCAAAAGCTTGTTTTTTCATGAGATTCTTGGTTTTGGAAAGTGTTGTTAGTTTCGAGAAGCTGTATTGTATATGCTAAGTGGCATCTTGAATACTGTTTCATTCTGTTAGTTTTGTTTTTAACTATTTCTTCCGCAGGTTTATTTATCTTTTGCGTTGTTAGGCTTACCTTGTTGTAGAGACTAGGTGTCGTCACGACAGTTCACGGAAGGCGAACTGGAGTCATGACAATGCTACTGAGTTTTCATCCCTAGCATTTAATGATTATTGCTTATCAATTAGAATAAAAGTGGAACACCCCGTAGCTCATGAGCACACCCAAAATGGCCTTGCAGAGTCTTTAATTAAACGTCTGCAATTGATAGCAAGACTGTTACTCATCACAATGAGGTTGACCACTTCTGTTTGGGTTCACGCTATTTTGCAAGCAGCAGTTCTAGTTCGTCTTAGACCGATATATTATTATAAATATTCCCCGTTGCAATTAGTTTTGGGTCATGAACCTAATATATCCCATTTAAGAATTTTTGGATAAGCAGTATATGTGCTTGTAGCCCGGCCATATCGCACCAAAATGGGTCCCCAAGGAAGGTTAGGAATATATGTTAGATTTGAATTGCCCTCTATTATTCTCTATCTTGAAACATTAATGGGGGATTTATTCACTACTCGATTTGCAGACTGTCAATTCGATGAGACACTTTTTCAAAATTCGGGAGAGAAAATGGTGAAACCAAACAGAAAATTTTATGGAAAATCCATCATTATCTGATCTTGATCCACGTGCCTTTGTTCGTAAAAAAAGAGGTGCAAAAGATTATCCATTTGCAAAGAATAGCAAATCAAACGTCAGACGCATTTACGAATCTGAAAAGGATAACAAAATGACATATCCCTGCAGAGAATGTTCCAATCCATATTGATGTCCCTATTTGACAATCTTCTAGTGTCATCGCTAATGAGTCAAAAGCACGCCTAAAACGTGGCAGACCATTGGGTTCTAAGGATAGAAATCATAGAAAAGGAAAACAAATGATCAAGATGACACTACAAAAGAGTCTCATGAAGAAATTCACTATATAACCAATCTTGATCTTCATGAGGAAATCACTGATCTTGAGACTCAAGAAAATAAGCAACTATCAATAAATCCATTCGATATTGAGACAAATTTGAATCGATTAGATATAGCGGTGGATTATCTATTTGTATATAATGTTTCATCTAGCATTATCCAAGATAGTGAGGATCCTGAACCTCAATCTGTTGGAGAATGTCGACAGAGACGTGATTGGCCAAAATGGCAAGAAGCAATCCAATCAGAGTTGAATTCACTTGCAAAACATGAAGTTTTTGGGCCAGTAGTCCAACCACCTAATGGTGTTAAGCTTGTTGGGTATAAATGGCTCTTTGTACGCAAGAGGAATGAGAAAAATGAGGTACAAAGATATAGGCACGCCTTGTTGCACAAGGATTTTCACAAGGCCTGGTGTCGATTATGAAGAGACATATTCACCCGTTATGGATGCTATGACATTCCGTTATTTCACTAGTTTTGCTATCTATGAAAAGCTTGACATGCACTTAATGGATGTGGTTACCGCCTACCTTTATGACTTACTTGATAATGAGATATTGATAACTAGGGAATTTGACGCATTTTATACTCCTTCTTGCTTATGCTTTGATCAAATATTCATACAAAATAGTCCCAGAAGGCTCACAAGTTTTGCTTGATTGCAGGTTTGATCAACAAAGTGACAAAATATCAAAGATCGGCTCAAAAGGAGTGAAACTTGCACAAATACCAAAAACCAGGCAAGCTCAGGCAGAACAAGCCCAATGCAGCTGTACACCACTTTGTGCGGTCCGCACTAGGAGATTTAGAGAAGGAAATTTCTGGCTTCAAGGCAGTGCGGCCGTACACTATTTTGTGTGGTTCGCACTGAAGGCAATATTACCGCAATCCATTCTCTATGGTCCGCGGTGCCAAGGTTCAAAGAGGTTGAATTTTGGAGTTTCGATCTGCCACGGTCTGCGGTCAACTTTGTGTGGACCGCACTGGAAGCTTTCGCGGCTGCGGTCTATTCTGTGTGGTCCGTGGAGCCCAAGTTCCAAGGGCTATTTTTCAAAGACAAAGCCCCAATGCGGACCGTGGTCCATTTTGTGTAGTCCGCACTAACCCCGTAGGGGCATTTTTGTCAAGATTTTTTAGCTTAGTATAAATAGATCATTTTTCCATTTTTAGGGTATCAGATATTGTAATACTTAGGTTGTGCTCGTGAGACGACCTTTCTTAGTCATATTGGGCATTTTTACCTACTTTTCATCATTGAATCTTTGTGTTTAGTTTAGCAATTAATTAATATATGTTTATCTTCATCTATTTTTTGTTTTTCTTCTTTGAAGATGAATAGCTAGACCCATTAGCTAGGGTTGTGGCTCAACCCTATTGTGGGTAATTGATGGATCTTGTATTTTAAGATTAAATTGACTATAGGTGTTTGGTATTTGGGTCAATTTCATGGTTAATTGCTGAATTAGTGGCTACAAATATTAGTTTGTGTTTAGTTGACTTGGGTTCTTCTTGAGAGAGAGAGATAGAGCCTAAGTCTCTTAAATTGATCCAACAAGGAATTGGGATGTATTCAAGAGATTGTTAGTATGGGGGGTCTCATTTTTGCAATAGGTCTTTTGACACTTTGCTTACAAAGTATGGGGTCACCTACAAAGTTTCCACCCCCTATCATCCTCAAGCAAGTGGACAAGTTGAAGTCTCCAACAGGGAATCAAAAGCATATTGTTAAAGACGGTCAATGCAAATAGGACCTATTGGTCAAAGAAGTTGGATGACGCTCTATGGGCTTATAGAACTGCTTACAAGACTCTTATTGGTATGTCTCCGTATTGGTTGGTGTTTGACAAAGCTTTCCATCTATGGGTTGAGTTAGAGCACAGGCCATGTGGGCCTTGAAGAAGTTGAACCTTGAGTGGGATGTAGTTGCTAGTCTTCGGGTGGAGCAACTCAATGAGCTTGACGAATTTAGATTCCATGCCTACTCTAGTTCGTCCATGTATAAGGATACAATTAAATACCTTCACGACAAGTATACTCGGGGAAAAGATTTCAAGGTGGGGGATTTGGTTCTCTTATTCAACTTTCGGCTAAGGTTGCTCCCGGGAAAGCTTAGTCAAAATGGAGGAAGTCGTTTGAAGTTGTGTGTGTGATCCCGTTTGGTGCTCTTGATTTAAAGAATAAAAATGGTGAAGTTTTTAGAGTGAATGGGCACCGGGTCAAGCATTATCTTAGGAAGATTGATGACAATCACTTGGTGGCTCTTGTTCATTTCAAATGATTGTAATGGTAACCTGTGTCGTGTCAAGATGTTAAATCAGGCACTTCTTGGGAGGCAACCCATATTTTTTCCATTCTTTTATTTGATTTGACTTTCATTATAGTGTAGGAATGATTTTTGGGCTAACTGGTTGTGAGATGTTACAGGATTTAGTTGATGTAGTGTAGGACATAATAGTGAAAAATGGTTAATTGGATTAGGTAATCATTTAGGCTAGGGTACTTAATGTCGTGAATCATGTGGACGTAATTGGTTAATTGAATTAGGTAATCATTTAGGGAATCCAACTAGGTGCAAAATTGGACATTAAAGTAAAATTTCATGAACCCTAAGTTAGTGCCATAATTGGGCACTCTGTGCGGATCGCGGTAAATTCTGTGTGATCCGCGGTGCCACACTGCGGTCCATAGTACCATTTTGTGCGAAACTGCACTGATGAATGTTGAGAAGATGAATCTTGGGCAGTGCGGCCGCGGTACACTTTGTGCGGTCCGTACTGCCTAGATACAAAGAGTGGGTAGTCTGACCCCCACGTCTGTGCAGACATCGATTGATTTTGTGTGGTCCGCAATAACCCCAATGCGACCATGGTTGATTTTGTATGGTCACACTGGTGAGATACAGAGGATGTGCTTTTAAAACCCACACATATGCAGACCACGGTCGATTCTCTGCGGTCTGCGATAGACCCTGTGCAGTCGCACTACCATTTTGTGTGGTCTGCACAGGGCAACTTCTGCAACAATTTCATTCATGTCTGCAACACTGTTTTATCTGAGACCACTAATACTAACAAGTTATTTGAATTGTGTTTGCAGACAATGGTAAGACAACAAGGAAAAAGCTCAAAATAACCAGGAAGAGGTGAATCCTCCCGGAGAGGGAAGCAGAAGATGATTAAACTTACTCTCCAAGTCTGGGAAAACATCAAAAGAACAAGGAAGTTAATAAATATGGTTGATAGAGCAATTGATCAATTGAGGAGTGAGAACAAGCCCTCCCGGGAGATCTGCTCAGACTCCATGCCAGAGTATGTCCCTGACTGGCCAGAGAGGCAAAGACTAACAAATACCACTCCTCCACCATCACCCACTACCCAAGCCCCAACAAATATGGATTCTGAGTCGTCTGAGGGATCAACATCCGGTAGTGAAGAATACTCTACCTCCCCACTACTTCATTATCCGGGAAGGGTGGAGGAGGATATAAGGAGGAAGTAGGGGGGATGAGGAGGTAGCTGCATGAGGAGAACCAAGGTTTGGGGGAGTTGATAGAACAATGAAGCCGGAGGTTTGGCGTGATAGTTTTGTGAGTGAGGTGGCTTACCACAAATTTAGGGAGTGGTGGCCGGTGAGAAAATTGATACCGTAGAGGAGCTTCATTATAAGAGATCTTTTACCCCACAACCCTAATGTACAAAAACAATTTAGGACTAGAACGGGTTGGGAACATTTTCTAGAGGAGTGTGTGGATGCTAATGAACACATGGTCAAGGAGTTTTATTGCAATGTAGCCCACATCAAAAAGGGCTCCAAAGTGACCAAGGTTTAAAATTTGAAAGTCTTATTGAAGGGAAGTACCTCAATGAATGTCTTGGCCTTAATGAGGAAGATGAGACCCTTTACTTGGCAAAGTTAGAAATGGGTGAGGGGGTTCGTCCCTAGCTAGCACAGTACCTGGCAATCCCAGGTACCACCCCAAACAGGTTAACCACTGGAGTAAAAATCTTGAGACGGACCTTAAACTTTGAGGCACGGGGATGGGAGACCTTTGTGTGTAACAGGCTGACCCCATGACACATGACCAGAACCTTCCCCTTTCCCGGGCTGTGCTGGTGGCTTCTATTATGGCAGGGTACCCCATCAACGTGGGGAATGTGATGTCTCGAATAATTTCTCTAGTGGTTACCGAGCATGACCTGAACTATCCTTTCCCCAGCACCCTCACAATGTACTTTTGGGACTTGAAGGTGGAAAAGAGGCCATATGACATCAAGGTCAAGGCGAAAGTCCCATTTTTCTAGTATGGCTTGCAGGGGTATGACAACCCCAAGAGCAAGAACTCCAAAGCCTCAAATGGCCAGTATGAAGAGCCAGTTTGGTAGTAGCCCCTGTTGAGCCTGCCTCCACTTATGCAAATATCCCTGCCGGTCCATCTACCTCCACAAATATCCATCTGGGTCCATCCACTTCAGCAGGCTCGGAGATCCCATATTCTCGTGCCCATCCTATTACTGCTCACCGACTGAGCTAGGCCTTATTAGCATAAACAACTAGATGCAGACTGCACCATCCAAGTTGTCCACCTTGACCTTAACTATAGAGGCTCAGTCGGCTCCTCCAGCCCCACAGGTAACCCAGTCGATTGAGGATGCGCTCAAAGAGATACTTGAGAACCAGAAGAATATCCTCGACACTCAGTTTGCTCTTTTAAAGGAATTTAATTCACATAGCAAGGCTCTCAAGGAGTTTGCTAAGGAGCATAAGAAGCTAAGGAAGACTAGGGCTTCCAAGGAGTCTGTGAAGGAGCTGCGTGTAGATGTTGAAAGGCTAAAGGCAGATCACCTGCCTTTAGAATTATTCCTTGAGGACCCAGTACCAGCAGCTCATCTACAGCCGGAGCAGTCACAGAGGCCTCCGAAGAGAAGGAGGATGATTCTTAGAGCCGATGATGCCATCATCCAGCTAGCAGACCCACTAGAGTTGAAGATGTATGAGTTTGGGATCCATAATGACCAAAGTAATTGAAAGAGTTCTTTGATGTATTGAGTCAACTCTTGATGCTCTTGTGCCGCACTTGATCCATGATTTTTCAAAGAGTAAACGTTGTTGATGATTCATTTGTATTGAGGACAATTATTAGTCCCAATTAATGCTAGTTGAGGTTATTTTAGGACAGCTAAAATTTTTTTGGATTTTCCCTTAAGGAGTGGGTCTTATTTTGCTTGCTTGAGGGTAAGAAAAAGCTCAAGTTTGGGGGAGTTGATAACTAGGGATTTTGACGCATTTTATACTCCATCTTGCTTTTGCTTTGATCAAATATTCATACAAAATAGTCCCAAAAGGCTCACAAGTTGTGCTTGATTGCAGGTTTGATCAATAAAGTGACAAAATGTCAAAGAGCGGCTCAAACGGAATAAAACTTGCATAAGCGCCAAAAACAAGTTAAGCTCAGGCAGAACAGCCCAGTGCCGCCGCACACCACTTTATGCGGTCTGCACTGGGAGATTCAGAGAAGGAAATTTCAGGCTTCAAGGCAGTGCGGCTGCATACCATTTTATGTGGTCCACACTTAAGGCAACGAGGCTGCAGTCCATTCTCTACGTTCTGCGGTGCCAAGATTCAGAGAGGTTGAATTTTGGAGTTTCGAGCCACCGCGGTCTCAGTCTACTTTGTGCGGACCGCGCTAGAAGCCTCCAATGCTTCATTCTGTGCAGTCCGCGGAGCCCAAGTTCAGAGAGCTATTTTTCAAAGCAAAAGCCCCAGTACGGACCGCGGTCCATTTTGTGCTGTCCGCACTAACCCTTAGGGGCATTTTTATCAAAATTTTTCAGCTTAGTATAAATAGATCCTTTTTCCATTTTTATGGTATCAGATATTGTAATACGTAACTGCGTTCGTGGGACAACTTTTCTTAGCCATTTTGGGAATTTTTACTTACTTTTCATCATTGAATCTTTGTATTTTGTTTAGCAATTAATTAATATGTGTTCATCTTCATCTATTTCTTGTTTTTCTTATTTTAACATGAGTAGTTAGACCTATTATCTAGGGTTGTGGCTCAACCCTAGTATGGATAATTGATGGGTCTTTTATTTTAAGGTTAAACTTACTATGGGTGTTTGGTATTTAGGTCAATTTCATGGTTAATTGCTGAATTAGTGGTTGCAAACACTAGTTTGTATTAAATTGACTTGGGTTCTTCTTGAAAGAGAGAGCCTAAGTCCCCGAAATTGATCCAACAAGGAATTAGGATGTAGTCAAGAGATTGATAGTCCTAAGAGTAATACCCATCTTGAACTTTAGTTGCTTGCGCAAATTCGCATACCCAATTGGTATTGAGAAAGTCAATTGGGCAAAATTATTTGAACCACCAAGAGGTGTAGAGTGGGCAAAGTAGTGCAACAGTTATATCATATTTCCCAATCATGTCAATTATGCATTAGTTTCAAATACCCGTCAATTGCCCACCTAGGCGGATGTCACTACCCTATTGCCTTTTAAACTATTAGATACAACGTGCAATATTTAACTCTTAGCTTAATCTGCTTGCATTTTCAATTAGTAGTTTAATAAAAATAGAATAATAAAGAAAACCCAAAAATGATAAGAAGATCAATTAAGAAAACACACACAAAATTCTAAGCTAGATAGATACTTAACTCCAACCCTACCTCTATGTAGATTTGATCCCAACCCAAACTCGAGTAAAAGCTATTACGACCATCTCTTACTACTCTTTAGTAGGCGGAGTTGGAAGTGATCAGATATACATGAAAATTTTTTAGGGATTTAAAATGCCTAACACAAATAATTCAATGTACCGGAAAATATTTTCCATCAAATTGCAAATATATTTGTATGGTTTAAAGTAATCAGGAAGAATATGGTATAATCATATTAGTGAGTATCTATTAAAGGAAGGCTATATAAATGATGTCATTTGCCCATGTGTTTTGTAAAGAAATCAACATCGTAATTTGTTGTACTTGCCGTATATGTCGATGACATAAACCTTATTGGAACTCCTACAAAACTCCAAAAGGCAATTGATTATTTAACGAAGGAATTCGAGATGAAAGATCTTGGAAAGACAAAGTTATGTATTGGTTTGTAAATTGAACATTTGGCAAATGGAATTTTTGTTCATCAATCTACCTATATAGAATAGGTATTGAAACAGTTATCATGGATGGAGCACACCCATTAAGTACTTCGATGATTTTTCAATCACTTGATGTGAATAAGGACCATTCCGAACTCAATAAGATAATGAAGAGCTACTTGGTCCTGAAGTACCATATGCTAGTGCAATTGTTGCACTAATGTATCTTGCTAATACTACAAGGCATGGCCTAACCTTTTTAGTTAATGTCTTAGCAAAATATAGCTTTGCTCCTACAAAGAGACATTAGAATGGAATCAAACACATATTGTGGTATCTAAAAGAGACTACTGATATGGGCTTATTTTATAGCAATAATTACAATCCCGATCATATTGGTTATGCTGATGCTGGGTATTTATTTCACCCACACAAGGCTCGATCTCAAACAGGTTATGTGTTTATCTGTGGAGGCACTGCAATATTTGGTGATTTACTAAGAAATCAATTGTGGCTACTTTATCTTACATGCTGAAATACTTTCTATTCATGAATCAAGTTGAGAATATTTGTGGTTGAGGTCCATAATACATCTTGTTTGAGACAAATGTGGTTTGAAATGTGACAAATTACCCACGATTTTGTATGAAGACAATGCAACATGCATAGCCCAATTAAAGGGAGGATTCATAAAAGGAGATAGGACAAAACACATTTCACCAAAGTTATTTTCACACATGATCTTCAAAAGAATGGTGATATTAATGTGCAACAAATTTGTTCAAATGATAATATGGTTAATTAGTTCACAAAATCTCTACCTGCGTCAACCTTCAAGAAGCTAGTGTACAAGATTGGGTTGCGAAGGCTCAAGGATGTGAAATGATGCTCTCATCAGGGGGAGTTTGATACGCGTTGCACTCTTTTTTCCTTACAAGGTTTTGTCCCACTGGGTTTTCCTTTCAAGGTTTGAATGAGGCAACTAAAAGGAGTGTTGTTAGATATGTGTACTCTTTTTCCTTTACTATATTTTTTCCCATTATGTTTTATTTTAGTTAATGTTTTGATGAGACACATTACTTACTGAGTAGACATTCAAGGAGGAGTGTTATGAATAGAAATGTAATTCCAGTGGATGTCTTTCTTTTAGAGAGTTTTACTAAGTATTTTCTTCTATAAATATAGGGGTCTTACCCCATTTTAAATCATTCCAAAATTCAATAAGAATTTCCTCTTTCCCTTTCTCTGCAATATTGTTCTTCTTCTTTTATTGTTTTATTACATATTTTTTCTTTTTTTTTTGATAACGGCTTTTCGCTACTACTCCCCTTACTTCGATTCATGTGTCACACCTATGATTTCGAGAATTAAACATTTTAAATTTGATAAGAAATTTATCTTTTTGAAAGGAAGTTACATATTTAAAAAGTATGTAAAAAGTATTTTATGTTACTATTTACCGCGAAAAATGTTAACAACAATTAAATTTGTAAATGAGATCTTAAAAATACGTGATCTATTCTCAAGTTAGTTTTGAGGGTAGTTTGTATTAAGACTATGCAGTATAACAATAAAATAAAAGTTGAATCGAGGAGGTAAGCAAACTGAAGGGGCCTGTTGCCCGAGCGTGGAGCATATCGATGGAGGCCTCGGGATAGGTTTGAGTTGAGATCGAGCTATCGGGGACATTTGGGGAAGGGATAAGAAGAAAAAATATGATTAAATAAGGCTCTTTATGGCCAATGCCAAACTAGACGGGCAAAGAACCAGTAAGAAAACAAAGAATGCGTGGTGGCCTCGGGCTAATAAGAACAAAGTGTCTTAGAAGAAAAGAGAGAGAGAGAGAGAGAGAATTGCATTTTTTGGAAAATGGAGCAACCACCCACCCTTTGGAAGGAGGGGCGGGTCCCCTTTATATAGAAGGGGAGTCTTGATTACAAGTATATGGAGAATAAATGCAAATTACGGTAATGGTATGGATTGACATGATACACAGCAGAGGCCCTAGATAGGTCGAGTTTGTCAAATATAGCCGAGTGCCAAGAGGGCATATTCCTCTATCCTGGCTTCGTCCTTTGTTTCCTTTGACTCGGGCTTCGACCATCCTTGAGTTTGAGAGTTCGGTCATGATCTCCTACTCTTGAAACCGTGGGATATACTTCCAAAATATCTAGATAGTGATAAATCAGCATTCTGATTTCTCCATATACATATAGTCTCCGCATTAATGATTCTGACACTTGACTCCTCGAGCTTCTTTTGGCGACGTTATACTGATGATGCAACCTCTGGCTCATGCTTTTCTACCTCATTCATTACATTTTTTGATTTTTTCTCCCCAAGGTATAGGTGCCACCTCCGTTTCGGTTTTAGTAGATGCATTAACTGCCTCTATTGGTCAATCTTTCGAAGCATGGATGATCGTGCCATAATCTCCTATAAATGGGGGGCTCCTTGGCCCTGTTTTTCACCATCTCACAGTTTCCGCTGTCTTGCTTACCCTTTCTTTTCTTATCTCCTTCTTTCCCCCTTTGAACATCATGGCTATGCTTTATGATCTTAAAGCCGTTTGGAGGAGCTTCCTCAGGCCGTTTTATGGCCTTTTAGGGGAGCTTCTTTCTGCTGGATACAGATGTACCATCCTGCTATCATCATGATTTTTGATAGCTGACCTTTTCCGCTACTGCTGGGTCGAGGCGATGATAAATGGAGAGACGATTCCTCCCTCATGTAGGCAATTGTGCAGATTATGCCTTAGAAGGGGGCTCGGAATATACATCGATGCTCACTTTCATACCCCGACTCGACGTGGCGCACTACTTCGAGATAGGGGCTTTCACGGCTGGAGGTTCCAAGAAGTGGATTCAAAGTAGACGTGCAACTGGGATCAACAATTGTTCGGCCCACTATCTCTTCGAGGCTTCTTTGGCCAAAGAAGGTCCTCAGGCTTCGGAAATCTATTGCATTTTTTCATCCCTTTCTGTCGCTTGCTCTGTTCCTTTTGGGGATATCACTGTGGAAGGTTGGGATGAACTCCCGAGTGGGCGCGCTTGCAGGGGCCATTTGCAAACTTTCAAAGGTGGATCGATATCCGAGTCTTTACCTTGCCCGTGCAACCCTTCATTTTATCCTTTAGGAACATAAATAATTTGTAGCCCTTTGTAATTGTATGTAACGACCCCTCGAGGGCTACTTGTACAAAAAATTTTATGAATAAGAAATCAACTTTGTCGATCTCTACTTTCGAAATTGCTCTATTTCGGTATGCCTCTATGCCCTTCGAGGCTCTTCGAATGTTTCTTTCTATATTGTTGATCGCCGATGTTTAGCTTAGACATAAGTGTTTGCCCAAATTTCTTTGCCGATCGACATGGGTTCTTTTCGGTCCCGTCATCATATTTTGGGATAACTCTATGTCGATCTGATTGATCAAGGCTATAGGAGTGCCCTAAGTTATTCGGAGATCATATGCTGAGTTCCGGGGTCTTGGGGAGTGTTTCCTCGGATGTAGGTCGACTTCGGGTACCCCGAGGTCCTTATTGATCTGGATGTAGATTATCCTCCTAGGTTGTATGAAATAAAGTTATGTTGAGGAGCCGGTATGCATTTGTGGTGTTTTCTCAGGCCTTTGTGTTGCTTTTCGAGATCGGAGCTTCCTACATTTGCTTTTCCTTCTTAGAGAGAGTGATTTGTGAGATCAGTTGCTTGCCTTGGTCTGAATGTCGGTCGATGAGAGTTCATCAAGGTCCAACCTCTCTAGGAGGGGGGTTTTTGGTCGTAGAGTGTGTCACAAGCATGGAGATAATATGAATGGCCCTATGAGTTGTGAATCCTCGTTGGAGGATGCTTCTGGGATTGATTATCGATCCGTCGATCTATATAGAGGTTGTTGGCATCCTGGGGCATACCTCGGTAGGTAAATCATTGCTACTTTTCATATATATGTGGAGCAGCCTGGGGTTCTCAACAAGACTTTAATATTTTCATGTAGCCGCCTTTCTGTTCCACCATAGGGGACTGCATATTCCTATGACGCTCATCCACTCCCTTTGTCATAGACGATGAGAAAGGATAGAATTGAGAGTAGGCCAATTGGTTCATCCGAGTTTGGATGGCTGACATCATCCCTGCAGAGTTCTTGCCATTTCCCGAATGGTGGAATCACGCTCGTCAGTGAGGTGTCTGGAGCTATTTAGATCTCGTCTATGGAGAAAATCAGCTAAGTAATAATGTTGTTTTTTCTATAGCAGCAACTTTGCAAATGTTGGGTGAAGTTCATGATCTGCCCGGCTGGGTTCACTGTGTTAGGATTTATGCTCGTCACTAGAGGGGGGGGGGTGAATAATGCGGCACGAGAATATTAATAAATATTGCGGAATTAAAATTGCAGGAATAAAATAAATTCGGTAATTAAAATAGTATGGAAAGAACACACCGAATTTATCCTGGTTCACCATAACTTGTGGTTAGTCCAGTCCCTGAGAGACTCTCTCGAGATTCCACTAACTCCGTTAAGCTTACGGGTGCCTAACAAACCGTTACACTTGCTCGTTGATGTACACTCTACAAGACTTCAACTTGATCGAGGATACCGCACCTCAAGACTTCACATTGCTCGTGGATACCGCACCACAAGACTTCAACCACTAAGATTGAGGGTACTTAGCAGACCCGACAATCAATGAGAATATATGGTCTTCTCAAACACCTTTCTCTTTTACAACAATAACTCTCTCAAAAGAGTGTATAAAGAGATACAATATTAGCTCTATGAACAACTCAAAGTTGTCTTTCAAATGGCTCAACAAAAGCTCTATAATGATGCACAAATGATATCAATATGTATATGAATAATGAGAGGTGTTGTGTATTTAAAATCAGCTCAAAAGACCTCTATTTATAGGGGTTAGAGGGTGTATGTCCGTTGCTTAATTGACAATCAATTATGCTGATTTTATGCAAGGATAATCGATTATTGGATTTAGATAATCGATTATTTTCTCTAACGTTCAAAAATCAGAAGCTGATTTTATGCTGGATAATCGATTATCAGATATGCATAATCGATTATTTTGTTACAGTGTTCAAAAACTTGGCAACGGATACAAGATAATCGATTATGCACTTCTGATAATCGATTATTTTGCTGTCTTGTAAATTCTGGTTTACACTGTCTTAACATAATCGATTATCACAATAAGCATAATCGATTATTTTTGTCCAGTTTTGAAAGACATGTTTAAAATTCATTTTGGCTAAAATGAAAATGTTTGAAATCATTTTGTTTGAAGTATTTGAAATATGATTTGATAAAATGATTTTATGCATATTTATGATGACCTATGTTGAGCCAAAAGACGAGATAACTTTAAACGTTGCTCTTACATTTGTTCTACCTAACGACCTACGCCTTGGGTCTTCGGTCTTGAACTTTTGAGCTCGTCTTTGGTTTGTCTATGCAATTCCGTCATCAATATGCTTCTCGGCATTCAATCTTGATTGTTTGTCATATAATAACATTGTTTGACACTTGACTTCATTATTTGTCATTCATCGACTTCGTTGTTTGTCATTCATCAAAAACCTATACCTGAAAATCATTGCTAATACAACCAAAGCACACATATCATGGATAGAATGATTTTCTACAATTTTCCCCTTTTTGATAATGAGAAACAACAGGAGATATGCATATCGGATTCCCCCTAAATTCATGCTATGTCTCAACATACAATTCATGCAAACAATTCCCCTTAATGATAATTCCCCCTCAAATAAGGCATACTATAACGTAGATACATTCCCCCTTATTTGATGCATATCGCCTAAACTCTTCCCCCTTTTGGCATTAGCAAAAAGAGAGTATACAAAGGCTATTATCCCCTTTCGACACTTCCCCCTTTTGGGTATATCAATTGTTAGTGTCAAATATAAGATAGGAAATACAATGAGGAATATACATTGACGATATCTAAAAGATCATACCAACATGAAATAATACCAAATGTTAGTAAAATATAACAACCATATCAAAGGTTATTTTTAGCAAATATATCAACTGTTAGACAAATATATCAATCATTATTGTCAAAATGATACCAATTGTTATAAAAACATGATAAAATTAATTGGTTACCAACTGTTAGGAAAAACAAAATAAACATTTGTTTTTGAAAAATATACCAACATTAAAAAATATCAACTGTTAATTTTTAATAAATCAAGAGTTGTATTAAAAATGAATTATTTATTTTTCAAGAATATACCAACTGTTATTCAAATCAAAACTAATATTCATCAAAACATGAATGAAATGTTTTTAACAAAAACATGCTAACAGTTAATACATACCAACTGTTACCAACTGTTAAACAAAAAGATACTAATTGTTTAACATATATCAACAATTAGGTTTTTATCAAAAAATAACCAATATTCATCAAAACATGGATCAATCATTATTTTTAACAAAAATAATTGATACCAATTGTTATTCAAAATAAAAGTTATCAAAACATGAATCAACAAAAATAATTAATATCAATTGTTAACAAAGATATATTAATTGTTGACACGTATCAACTATTATGTTTTTATCAAAAATGTGATAACTAACCGAAATTCCCCCTCGATGCAATAAGGTTTCGTGCTTGGTGCATCTACTACGATATTGTAGTCTTCAAGCACACCTGCAAACGTACCTAAAAATAGGTTTTTGGTACCCAAACACTTTTGGGTCCTTGGGGGTTAGGCAAATAATAATCATAGTCAAAAGATAAATCTCTATGTTTTGCAAAACATACGGGTGCTATGTGTCCTACCCGGTTGCAATAATGACATATAACATTCGGGTTGTGCATATGTCTTGGTTGAGCCAAAAATTCTAGGTGATCTAAAGTCGTTATTCCTAGACGTGTTGCGATTCCTAGAGTTATTTCTAGGTGGTCTAAAATGATTCATTTTAGACTTATTACCAAAATTCCTAGAGTTGTTTCTAGGTGGTCTAACTTCATTTCTATCATCCTTTTTACTTTCTTCAATTGTTTTAGGATTATCAACACTACGTTTTTCTAGTGTGTTCCTATGTTCTATGTTCTCTATTTTCAAAGACTTACAAGAAGAACAATTTGAACTTTGATCAATTGAAGAGGCTTCATTCATCTCCTTAATTTTATTTCTAAGATCAATATTGTCATTTTCCAAAAAATTATTTTTCTCTTCTAAAACTTTAATATTAGCCTTGGCCTCTTTGGAGATTTTTGAAGTCTTTTTCAATTCACCATATAAGTCATGAAAAGCTTCTTGTAATTCTACAAAATAATAAGAGTTAGAATTACTTACCTCTTCTTCCTCGTTGGCCATGAGGCATAATGCGGCAGTTTCATCGCCCGAGCTGTCCGAATCCCATGTCACGCGCCTTTGGTGTTTCTTCTTTTTCTTGTCCTTGGGTTTTGGACAATGTGACCCGGTGTGGCCAAGTTTTCCACACTTGTGGCATGAAGGACTTGGTTCGTCCTTCTTTATTTCCTTTTTCATACACTTATAAAACTTTTCGATCAAGGCATTGGAAATATTATCATCATCGCTATCTGAATCACTTACCTCTTCTCTTTTAGAGGATGAGGCTTTGAAGGCAAGATTCGAACTTTTACTTCTAAGATAGGGATTAAGAATGTGTTTTCATAAGTTTCGAGGTTACCTCTTAGTCCATCAATTGTGACATCCGTGATTCCTATCGACTCTTGGATGGCATTGGCTTTGGAACGCCATTCGGGAGTGAGACTCCGCAAGATTTTTCGAACTAGATCTTTGTTCGAATATACTTTTTCGAGAGCATGGAGATCGTTGATGATCATTGAGAACCGTTGGAACATAATATCGATGCTTTCATTCTTCCTCATTCTAAAGAGTTCATATTCATGTGTTAGAAAATCAACTTTAGATTCTCAGACTTGGGGAGTACCTTCATAAGTAATCTCGAGTTTATCCCACATCTCCTTGGCGGTTGTGCAACAAGAAATCTTCCGATAGTCATCCGGATTCACTGCACAATATAATAAGTGTTAGAATATACGCTTAACGCTAGGGGGGGGGGGTGAATAGAGTTATAATAAAATTTGCGGAATTTAAAAACAAGTTGCTGAATTAAAAGCTGCAGGAATAAAATAAATGCGGAAATTAAAAGAGTAAGGAAAGAACACACCAATGTATCCTGGTTCACCACACCTTGTGGCTAGTCCAGTGCCCGAGAGACTCTCTCGAGATTTCCACTAACACTGTTAAGCTTACGGGTGCTCAACAAACCGTTACAATCTGAGAGCTTGAGTCACACAAGCCTCAGCAAACCGTTAAGTTTACGGGTACCTAACAAACCGTTACACTTGAAAACTTGAATCCCACAAGTCTCAAACAACCTTGCTCGGAGATACCTCACTCCAAGACTTCTCAAGAAGAAATACAATATTCCCTCTTGCAACAAGTGTATGCAAACACTTACTACTCACTTAATCAAAGATTGGCTCGCAAAAATAATGAATTTAGATGAAAATGATTGCAACAATAATATGTGAGCTTTGTAAGAATTATGCTATGTTGTTGTGTTTAGAAAAGTGTTTCAGGGGTGTATTTATAGGCTTAAAAGAGTATCAAACCGTTGCCTAATTGTCAAACAAAATTCCTAAAATTGTGCTGTGACAATCGATTGTCAGGTCTTCACAATCGATTGTCTGACCATTTTTCAAAAAAATCCGACTTTTTAGCAGAAAATCGATTGTTTGAAAATCTGTAAGTCAACAATCGATTGTTGGAAGACCACAATCGATTGTGGTTCATATTTTCAAAATATTTCGGTCAGTTATTTGAAAAATGGCAGATTTGTGTGATCAAAATTCAACAAACAAATCCCTTATTTGAAGGAGTGATTGACTGATCAATAAATTAGTTTAGGACTTTGTAAAACGGATTTGTAAATAATTTTCAACCACCAAATCTTGACTTTAGATTGAAAATATGTTTTTGGAAATCTGAAGCTTCAACAATCGATTGTTAAGTCCTCACAATCGATTGTTGGCTTAATAAAAGCCTTCACACTGCCTCTCTGACAATCGATTGTTGAACCTTGACAACCGATTGTTAGTGAACTTTTGGTAACATACTGCCTCACTGACAATCGATTGTTGAGCCATGACAATCGATTGTTGAACCATAAAAGCTTAATTTTGAAAGTTCCGGTGTTCAAAGCTTTGGCAACGGTCGATTATATACCTTGGATATACACTTGATATCTACTGTGTATATCAGAGTATACCAGAATTGAAAACTTACTTCAAAACCCATTTTGGTTGAAATGAAAACGTTAAAAATATTTTGTTTGAAGTATATTAAAAATATTTATGATATATGTAATTTAATAAAATAATTTTATGAGAGAGCCAATATTAGAATATGTCGTTGAGTCAAGATCACAAAATAAAATTACTCAAACAAAAGATCTTCATTTATTTTCATTGCTTCATATATTCTCTTGATCTTGTCTTGAACTTGTTTGGACTCCAATTCTTGTCCCCTCAATTAATGACGCATATCCTTCCTCTATGCGTATTGAAAATTGCATACCTTCTTCCTTGTATGCTTTTGCATATCTACAAAATAAATACACTTTAGTTAAGTATAAATCAAAGTGTATTTCAATAATAACACACATATATTTTGGCATATATTTTTTTCCATCTAAATTGGTTTGTCAATTATCAAAACATATAATTATGAACATACATATGTTCCAACAATTTTCCCCTTTTTGATAATGGCAAACCTATATGGGAATATGCATATTACTCTTAAAAATATGCCAAATTTAATACAAGTTATTATTGAGTTCCCCCTCAATTTATGCAATAAGTATTTAAAATAAAATTGCATAAATATGCATATAGAAGGTATCTTCCCCCTTTCAATAAAATATGCATATAAACAAATAAGTATGCATATACCCTTATCTTCCTCAAAGCATAGAAAATAAATATACCCTTTATCTTCTAATGCATGAACAAGATAAATATGCATATACCCTTAATCTTCCCCCTTTTGACATTAACAAAAAGATAATTTCATTAATGAAGAAGGAAAATTACAATAAGAGTAATTGGAAAAACATTTCACTAAGTGAAAAATACAAATCAAATAATGAAAATACAATGAAAATACAAATCAAGAGTTTTCATTGTCGTCAAAATCATCGTCATCGCTAGAAGTACTTGCGGAGTAGACGTAAGAATACGAATAATTGACATGGTCAAAATATCCGTGGATTTCGTCACTAAGTCTTCGCACATTTCTTTCCGTGCTAGACACATTTCTATCAATTCGATTGATTGATGTTGATAGAGAAGCAAGTTGATCCAAGATGGTTTGAGACACATCCGGTTGAGCACGAGGACGACGAGCTTGAATTGGAGAAGGAGGATTTGGAATTTGATCATATTGTTGATCATGGCCATGAAAAGAGGTCTCTTGAATTTCCCAATATTTGGTACGAGATTTCTTGATACCAACATTGGTATTGATTTGAGACGCTTCAAAAAGATGCATTATAAGTAATGCATAAGGAAGAGGTTTGTCACTTCCTATTGAATCAAACATGCCTGTAAGAACAAATTTACACCAATTTATGCGTGCTTTAGAAATGATAGCATGCATAATTTTTGTATCTTCACGGCCAATTGATGCGTGATTGCTCTTTCTTGGTTTGAGAATCCGAGTGACAACATAAAGAATCAAATGAAATTCTGGAAAGATTCCTCTAATGGGAGCTCTATTTTGAGCTTGAGTGAAATCAAAATGTCCAATTCCAATAAGGTTGAAGAGGACATGTTCATTATAGAGTATTCCTTCGACATCGGTATAATGTTCGATGTCTTCTCCATCACGAGGAAGATTTGTGATGGCTTGAGTATTTTCTTTACTAAGAAGAATAGGAATACCATTATCTTGAGTAGAAAGGACTCCATCTTCATCTTTCTTAAGATTCGAATAGAATGCTTGAATCAAAAGAGGATGAATGAAATCATACTTCAAATAAACAAAGTTAAGAATTGAACTTTCGAGAAGTATATTGGAATGAGAATAATCCGCGAGATATCTAGCGGTTGTGAATCGAGGTGGAAGAATAACCCGATTCTCAAACTTTTGAACAAATCTTTGAAGTTCGATTTCATGTTCGAACCAAAGAACCGAACCATCATCATAGACGAAAATTGATGGAGGGGTATTGGAAGAATAACTCGATTTTCAAATTTTTGAATGAAACGTTGTGGCTCATTTTCTTGTTCAAACCAAACAATGGATCCATCTTTATAATAATGTATAGATGGAGGAGGGTCTGAAGAAGAAGGGACATTTTTCCCGGCACGAGAATGTTTAGAACTTCTATTTGCCATTGAAGATTGTAGGCAAGAAGAACTATTGGAAGAGTCTAATTTGAAGACTTTTGAAAGAGAATTCTTGAATATGAAGGATTTTGGTGTGAAACAAAGAATACACACTATTCCTATTTATAGAGTTCAAGAAATCATAGCAATAAATGACATGTAAAAAAAATCAGATTTTTGGATTGATTGGAACGGCTATAGAACGGTCGGATTTTTGAATTTCGACCGTGGATAGTCGAATATCTTATGTGATAGTCGAATATCTGGGAGCCATATTCAAATATTTTATGTAATATTTGAATATTTGGAAACAGATATACTCGAATAATTTCTGATTATGCGAATATCTGGAGAAATAGCTTGATTTTCTGGATAATCAAGTTATTCGAATAACTTCTACTTAGTCGATTAACTTCGACGACTTTGAAAAATCGTTTTCAACAGAAAATATTGGAAAATAATGTTTATCTTATGAAATTTATTTGAAAACATAAGAATAAACCATATATTTGATAAAAATATATATATCATAATAATTTTATCAAAAATATGCTATTTCAAAAATCAAAGATTCACAATCCAAAATAACTATTGACTTGAACTTAAAAGGAAAACTTCCTGTTGGTTCCCCCTGTCTCATAGGGCGATACCTGCAATAAAGAAAATATGCGTCTTCGACGCTCAAGTCAGTAATGTTCAAAATATAAATGCACTTAAAATATATGCATTTAGATCAACGTAGAGTCAAGAATTCCGAGTTCATTTCGAATACGGAAGGACTCTTTATCTAAAGGTTTTGTGAAGATGTCGGCTAATTTAAGTTTACTTTCAACAAACTCAATTTGGACATCACCTTTAAGAACGTGATCTATTGTAAAATGGAGCCTGATTTTAATATGCTTTGTTCTCGAATGAAGAATTGGATTCTTCTTCAAGCTTA
Source organism: Nicotiana benthamiana (assembly GCA_034376525.1). Taxonomy (NCBI): domain Eukaryota; kingdom Viridiplantae; phylum Streptophyta; class Magnoliopsida; order Solanales; family Solanaceae; genus Nicotiana; species Nicotiana benthamiana. Next base: position 31,340,454 of record CM067336.1, on the reverse strand, counting down.
TGGCACTAGTATTATCACATCGAAGAGGGACGTGATCAAGACTAAGACCATAATCCAAAAGTTGTTGTTTCATCCAAAAGGATTTGTGCACAACAACTCCCCGTGGCAATATATTCGGCCTTGGTTGTGGAAAAAGCGACACTAACATGTTTCTTGCTAATCCAAGAAACTAAGGAGTTACCGGACAAATGGCAAGTGCCAATTATGCTCTTGCGGTCTAATTTGCATCTAGCAAAATTAGAATCGGAATAGCCAAGTAATTGGCATGAAGAATCTTTGGGATACCAAAGTCCCACATTCAAAATTTCTAATAATATACTTCATTTTCCGTTTAACCGCATTAATACGTGACTCCTTTGGACATGATTTATATCTAGCATATCAATAAACGCTAAATATAATATCAAGTCTACTAGCAATAACGTAAATTAGGGAACGATCATACCTCGGTATATCTTGCTGTTCAACCTCCTTACCTTTCCCATATTTGTCAAGATGGTCACATGAATTCATTGAAGCGGCCATTGCATTGGTGTTGCTTGTTTCAAATATTTAGCAAGTCCTTGCAATATTGAGTTTGACAAATGAAGGTTCCTTCTTTCATTTGTTTCTCTTGCAACCTCAAGAAGAGTTTGAGCTCGTCCATCATTTGACATCTCAAATAGCTAGTAATGAGTTTTACAAACTCCTTGCATACAAACGCATTAGTAGCTCCAAAAACAAATATCATAAAAGTATTTTTGAAATACCAAAAATACTATCAACAAACGTTTTGGAACGCAAAATAATATTAATAACATAACAGTTATCAACATAAAAATTATTTTGAAATATTATCAACAGAACATATCAATAGATATTTCAAAATATATCAATTGTTTGAAAAGCATATCAATTTAATATTTTTCAGAAATATACCGATTGTTATAAAAACAATGGTAAATTCGTTTGTTGAAACATAACAAATGTACCAAATGTTATTTTATTAACAGTGATACTAATTATTGTTTTTAGTAAAACATATTACTAAAATATGTTAACAAAACAATTTATTGGAAACATGAATCAATTTTGAAAAATATACCAACTATTTTTCAAACTAAAAGATATATTCATCAAAAATAATTTTTGACAGAAATACTTTTACCAATTGTCAAAAACATGAATCATTTATTTCAGGAATATATCAATTATTTTTCATATCAAAAATAGCATTTATTAAAAAACACGAGTAAAAAGTTTTTAACACAAATATGCTAACAATTAATACACACCAAAAAATTATTTAATTTTCTAGTATATATCAACAGTTATTTAAACCACAAATAACAATTATCAAAACATAAATAAAATGTGTTTATCAGAAGCAAATTAACAGTTAATACAAACCAACTGTTATCAATTGTTGCCCAAACATTTCAAAAGTTATTTTGATCAAAAAGATACTAATTGTTAACCCATATCAACAATTAGATTTTTATCAAAACAACTAACAGAATATGGATCAATTATTATTTTTAACAAACATAATTGATACCAATTGTTATTTGAAAAGATTATCAAAACATGAATTAATAAAAATAATTGATACCAAAAATAATTATCAAAACATGGATCAATCATTTAATAATTAATGCCAATTGTTGAATCAACAAACATAATTGATATTAACAAGGATATCTCAATTGTTAACATATATCAACTATTACGATTAAGCACATCAAACATTTCAACAATATAAGAACCAAATTAACAACAAATATGTTAATATAGGTTGTTGACACATATCAATAATTCGGTTTTTATCAAAAAGGATAACTAACCGAAATTCCCCCTTGATGCATTGAGGTGTCGTGCTTGGTGCATCTACTACAATATTGTAGCCTTCAAGCACACCTGCAAAAGTACCTACGAAGAGGTTTTTGGTACCCAAACCATTTTGGGTCCTTGGGGGTTAGGCAAATAATAATCATAGCCAAAAGATAAATCCCTATGTTTCGCAAAACATACGGGTGCTATGTGTCCTACCCGATTACAATAATGGCATACAACATTCGGGTTGTGCCTATGCCTAGGTTGTGCCAAATATGTGCTAGGTGATCTAAAGTCATTCCTAGAAGCGTTGAAATTTCTAGAGTCATTTCTAGGTGGTCTAATGTAATTAATTCTAGATTTATCAACAAAAATCCTAGAATCATTTCTAGGCGGTCTAAAATGATTAATTCTAGACTCATTAAAAATCCTAGAATTATTTCTAGGTTGCCTAAAATTATTATTTCTAGGATTATTTGTAAAAATCCTAGATTCGTGTCTAGGTGGTCTAAAAGTGTTAGTTCTAGACTCATTGAAAATCCTAGAATTATTTCTAGGTGGAGCATCATGATTTCTAACATGATTCTTCTTCTTTTTACGCCTTCTATTTTTATTAGGCTTTTTCTTCTTAATCTCTTCAACTACCTTAGGAACGTCTACACTACGTGTTTCTAGCGTTTTCCTAAGTTCTACGTTTTCTAATTTCAAGGAATCACAGGATAAGCATTTAGAACATTGACCAATTGAAGATGCTTCATTCATCGCTTTGATCTTATTTCTAAGATCAACAATGTCATTTTCAAAAAATTTGTTTTCTTCTTCAAGCTTCTCGTTGTCACGAGTAAATTTTTCAAAATCTTTTTGTTTCAAAGAAAGTTGATTTTCAAAATCTTTTTCTTTTAAAGAAAATTGTTTTTCAAAATCCTTTTCTTTTAACGAAAGTGTTTTTTGAAAATCTGTTTCTTTCAAAGAAAGTGTTTTCTGCAAAGAAAGTGTTTTCTTCAAATCTTTTATCATTTTGGAAACATTAACAAATTCACTAAGTAGTTCATCATATGCATTTTGCAATTATTCAAATGAGTCAGAATTAGAAGTACTTACCTCTTCTTCTTCGTCGGCCATGAAGCATCGGGCAGTCGGTTCATCACATGGATTGTCCACTTTTTGAGGCATATTTTCATACGTGTCCTCAAGCTTATCCCACGTTTCTTTGGCAGTTTTGCAGTGGGAAATTTTCCGACAATTTTCCTGATTCAACGAGCTACACAACATATTTATTGCCTTGGTATTATATTCACTTACCATGGCTTTCCCAACTTGTGTCGTCATCTGCTCACCATACTTGATGATTTGCCATAGACGAAAGTTGTTCGACTGGATGAAAATTCTCATCCTATCCTTCCAATATGTGTAGTTGTTTCCATCAAATATTGGAGGTAAAAAGGTGCAAAATCCTTCACCTATTCCTGCATAATCACTACTAGAAGCCATAGAAAGAATCTCTCAAACTGTTAAGTCTTAAAGAGAGTTAGGCTCTGATACCAATTGTTAGAATATACGCTTAACGCTAGAGGGGGGGTGAATAGCGTTATAATAAAATTTGCGGAATTTAAAAACAAGTTGCTGAATTAAAAGCTGCAGGAATAAAATAAATGCGGAAATTAAAAGAGTAAGGAAAGAACACACCGATGTATCCTGGTTCACCACACCTTGTTGGCTAGTCCAGTACCCGAGAGACTCTCTCGAGATTTCCGCTAACACTGTTAAGCTTACGGGTGCTCAACAAACCGTTACAATCTGAGAGCTTGAGTCACACAAGCCTCAGCAAACCGTTAAGTTTACAGGTACCTAACAAACCGTTACGCTTGAAAACTTGAATCCCACAAGTCTCAAACAACCTTGCTCGGAGATACCTCACTCCAAGACTTCTCAAGAAGAAATACAATATTCCCTCTTGCAACAAGTGTATGCAAACACTTACTACTCACTTAATCAAAGATTGGCTCTCAAAAATAATGAATTTAGATGAAAATGATTGCAATAATAATATGTGAGCTTTGTAAGAATTATGCTATGTTGTTGTGTTTAGAAGAGTGTTTCAGGGGTGTATTTATAGGCTTAAAAGAGTATCAAACCGTTGCCTAATTGTCAAACAAAATCCCTGAAATTGTGCTGTGACAATCGATTGTCAGGTCTTCACAATCGATTGTCTGACCATTTTTCAAAAGACTAATCTTGACTTTTTAGCAGAAAATCGATTGTTTGAAAATCTGTAAGTCAACAATGTTGGAAACACGTTTCAAATGCAATATACTAAACGTGTGTTCTTTTGTAGGTTTTGATGAATGTCAAACAAAGCAAAAAGCGATATATAGCAGTACTCAAGGACAAGCACAAAATGGATGCATTACGAGAAGCTCAAGACAAAGTTTAGAAATGTTATAATTGAGTCAATATTAATTGTGATCTTGATTCCTCAACTTGGCTCATAACATGGCTTCTCTACTAAAATTATTTTTCCAAAATCATGCATATTTAAATTAAGTGTCAAATGATTTTAAACTATGCATATTTACATTTGTTAAAATGTTTTCCAAGCATGCCTCAAAAATCTGGGCTAAGATAATCGATTATGTACTTATGATAATCGAGTATCTCTAAGCCAAGACTGCATGACAATCGATTGTGAATTAATGATAATCGATTGTGAGTAAGTCAGTTAACATCAGGTTTTTGCAAACTGCATAACAATCGATTGTGTACTTACGATAATCGATTGTTAACTGAGGCAAAGTTTTCAAAACTCATAAAAATCGATTATGAACTAATGGTAATCGATTAGAATGAGAAAAATGTCTCCCAGTGATTTTAAATAAAATGATAATCGATTGTGGCTTTTGATAATCGATTATATATGAGACAGAGAGTTTTGAAATTAATTAATAATCGATTATTCCATTTGATAATCGATTGTTGAAGCTGACCGTTGTCATATATTTTCAATTACCTTCAGGTAATCGATTGTTGATATTTAACAATCGATGTTTTGCATAAAATCTGGAAAAGATTTTTTGAACGTTGTTAAAATAATCGATTGTTGATTTCCGGACAATCGATGTTTTATGCCAAAAATTGGAAAGGATTTCTTAACGTTATAAATAATCGATTATTGATTTGAAGTAATCGATTGTTGACGTAAAATCTGGGATTGAATTTTTAATCTGATAGGCAAACAATCGATTGTCTAGTCTTGACAATCGATTGTCACTGAGTAATTTCAGCAATCCTTAATTGGCAATTAGACAACGGTAAGACTGAGTTTTTCACCTATAAATACAGCTTCAACTCAGTGTTTTCACAACAACAACATATACACTTTGAGTATTTTCATTGCTAAAAGCTTTCTTACATTGATCATCATTTTCCATTCATCCATAAAGCTTTTTGAAGAGCCATTCTATTGAGCTAAGTTGTTGTGATCTTGAGCGTACTATTTCTACTCATATCTACTCATTAAGGAGTGCTTTGTAAAGTGAGTGTGTTTTGTGTTTGTAAGAGAATTGCGATTCTCGTTTGTTGAGGAACTTGTGATTCCTCGATTGAAGTCTTTGGGATTGTTATCCCCGAGCAGTTGAAGTCTTTGGGATTGTTATCCCCGAGCAGTTGAAGTCTTTGGGATTGTTATCCCCGAGCAGTTGAAGTCTTTGGGATTGTTATCCCCGAGCAATTGAAGTCTTTGGGATTGGTATCCCCGAGCAATTGAAGTCTTTGGGTTTGTGATCCCCGAGCAACTAGGTGAGGCTTGTGTCCTCAGCTGTAACGGTTTGTTAAGCACCCGTAAGCTTGACAAGTTTAGTGGAAATCTCGAGAGAGTCTCTCGGGGACTGGACTAACCACGTTTGTGGCCAACCAGGATACATCATTGTGTAAGTTTATTCTACTGCACTTGTTTTAATTTCTGCAAAGTTTTTAAATTCCGCACTAAAACGCTTAATATTTTTAAAACGCTATTCACCCCCCCCCCCTCTAGCGTAAAGCGTATTGTCCAACAAACAATCGATTGTTGGAAGACCACAATCGATTGTGGTTCATATTTTCAAAATATTTCGGTCAGTTATTTGAAAAATGGCAGATTTGTGTGATCAAAATTCAACAAACAAATCCCTGATTTGAAGGAGTGATTGACTGATCAATAAATTAGTTTAGGACTTTGTAAAACGGATTTGTAAATAATTTTCAACCACCAAATCTTGACTTTAAGAAGATTGAAAATATGTTTTTGGAAATCTGAAGCTTCAACAATTGATTGTTAAGTCATCACAATCGATTGTTGGCTTAATAAAAGCCTTTGATAACACACTGCCTCTCTGACAATCGATTGTTGAACCTTGACAATCGATTGTTGGCTTAGTGAACTTTTGGTTACTGCCTCACTGACAATCGATTGTTGAGCCATGACAATCGATTGTTAAACCATAAAAGCTTAATTTTGAAAGTTCCGGTGTTCAAAGCTTTGGCAACAATCGATTATATACCTTGGATATACACTTGATATCTACTGTGTATATCAGAGTATACCAGAATTGAAAACTTACTTCAAAACCCATTTTGGTTGAAATGAAAATGTTAAAAACATTTTGTTTGAAGAATATTAAAAATATTTATGATATATGTAATTTAATAAAATGATTTTATGAGAGAGCCAATATTAGAATATGTCGTTGAATCAAGATCACAAAATAAAATGACTCAAACAAAAGATCTTCATTTATTTTCATTGCTTCATATATTCTCTTGATCTTGTCTTGAACTTGTTTGGACTCCAATTCTTGTCCGCTCAATTAATGACGCATATTCTTCCTCTATGCGTATTGAAAATTGCATACCTTCTTCCTTGTATGCTTTTGCATATCTACAAGATAAATACACTTTAGTTAGATATAAATCAAAGTGTATTTCAATAATAACTCACATATATTTTGGCATATATTATTTTCCATCTAAATTGGTTTGTCAATTATCAAAACATATAATTATGAACATACATATGTTCCAACAATAAGTTGACGGCCTTTGCGTTATTTTCAACTTTCTTGATGTCCTCGGCATCATATTCATCTTCCTCCTTTGGAACCGTGGTTTCCCCAACTTTCTTTGTTGGCATTTGTTCACCGTTCTTGATGATTTGCCACAAGCGAAAGTATTTGATTGGATGAAGATTCTCATCCGCTCTTTCCAATATGTGTAATTTGTTCCATCAAGTAGTGGAGGCCTATAGGTGGAGTGTCCTTCGCTCATCATTCCTGCGTTCAATATTCTCAACAAAAAAAAATATATATCGTTCTCTTAACCGGTTAAGGTTTTCAGAGAGTTAGGCTCTAATACCAATTGTTAGGATTTATGCCCGTCACTAGAGGGGGGTGAATAGTGCGGCACGAGAATATTGATAAATATTGCAGAATTAAAATTGTAGGAATAAAATAATTTCGGTAATTAAAATAGTAAGGAAAGAGCACACCGAATTTATCCTGGTTCACCACAAGTTGTGGTTAGTCCAGTCCCCGAGAGACTCTCTCGAGATCCCACTAACTCCGTTAAGCTTACGGGTGCCTAACAAACCGTTACACTTGCTCGTCGATGTACACTCTACAAGACTTCAACTTGCTCGAGGATACAGCACCTCAAGACTTCACCTTGCTCGTGGATACCGCACCACAAGACTTCAACCACTAAGATTGAGGGTACTTAGCAAACCCGACAATCAATGAGAATATATGGTCTTCTCAAACACCTTTCTCTTTTACAACAATAACTCTCTCAAAAGAGTGGATAAAGAGATACAATATTAGCTCTATGAACAACTCAAAGTTGTCTCTCAAATGGCTCAACAAAAGCTCTATAATGATGCACAAATGATATCAATATGTATATGAATAATGAGAGGTGTTGTGTATTTAAAATCAGCTCAAAAGACCTCTATTTATAGGGGTTAGAGGGTGTATGTCCGTTGCTTAATTGACAATCAATTATGTTGATTTTATGCAAGGATAATCGATTATTTTCTCTAACGTTCAAAAATCAGAAGCTGATTTTATGCTGGATAATCGATTATCAGATATGCATAATCGATTATTTTGTTACAGTGTTCAGAAACTTGGCAACAGATACAAGATAATCGATTATGCACTTCTGATAATCGATTATTTTGTTGTTTTGTAAATTTCGGTTTACACTGTCTTAACATAATCGATCATCACAATAAGCATAATCGATTATTTCTGTCCAGTTTTGAAAGACATGTTTAAAATTCATTTTGGCTAAAATGAAAATGTTTGAAATCATTTTGTTTGAAGTATTTGAAATATGATTTGATAAAATGATTTTATGCATATTTATAATGACCTATGTTGAGCCAAAAGACGAGATAACTTTAAACGTTGCTCTTATATTTGTTCTACCTAACGACCTACGCCTTGGGTCTTCGGTCTTGAACTTTTGAGCTCGTCTTTGGTTTGTCTATGCAATTCCGTCATCAATATGCTTCTCGGCATTCAATCTTGATTGTTTGTCATATAATAACATTGTTTGACACTTGACTTCATTGTTTGTCATTCATCGACTTCGTTGTTTGTCATTCATCAAAAACATATACCTGAAAATCATTGCTAATATAACCAAAGCACACATATCATGGATAGAATGATTTTCTACAGAAAGCTGGTGATCCGTTCGTCCTGTGATGAACGTAGGTGGCGAGCTGGGAGTTGCACTGGATGGGAGGTGAAACACCGAGGTATGTGCATACGTTTCCTTTGCTCTGACTTCGTATATCTGAGGTAACACTTTTCCCTTCCATTCATGATGGATTCATCGCTTGCAGATATTAGGCGATCCCTTAGGATTTGGCAATATTGCTTTGATAAAGGGAAGGAGCCGTTGGCCTGTGGCTTGAGGGATGATGGCAATGAGGGAGATCGGCAATTGCAATATGAGGGAGCTTTTGGCGGTGTCGGTCGGGCTCGTGTCTCTGAGGAGGTGGTGTTACCCGAATCTATCATCCTCGGAGTGCTTGACTCCTGGCCGGTGGTTCTTATGGGTGAGCATGTCGCGCATGAGATTGGTTCTTCTAGGGCCGCAGGAAAAAATCAATAGGAGTGTGCTTTGACTTCGAGGAAGTCCGTCGACTCCATTTTGCGGTGAGTTTATGCATAGTTCACTTGTATCCCGTGTCTTTCTCCCTCTATTGATCCTTCCTTGTGCAGGCCTGTGATAGGCTTAGGTCTGAGCTACTCCGTCAAGGGGCCAAGCTCCAAAAAATTTGGGATGAGGGCGAGTCCCATGGGCTTCTGAGCAATGAGAAGGAAGTTGATCTGCAGCGTTGGCGAAATGAGACGCATCGGAGCTCGAACTATAAGAGATATTTGGCGGAGCTAGTAATTTTTTAGTAGTGTGTATTTCGCTACTTTCTGGACTTGAGGCTGATTCCTCTATGTTGTATCAGCTGCGAAAAAAGTAGGAGGCTCTGGACTACCTCAAAGGCGACATCAAACGCGTCAGGATTGCTTGCGAGGAGCTAAGGGATCAAGCATAGGCTCGAGCTTTGGAGGAGATGGATGCTTCAGCCAAGGTCCCTGCCCTCGAGGTCCAACTCCGCTTGACTTGAGACAATGCCAAAGTTCAAGCGGATATGATTGGGAAACTTGAATTGAACCAGTCGAAGGTCAGAGCTGAGATAATTGACGCCCGAGCGGAGACGGTGCTGAACCAGCCAAGGCTGATCATAAGATGGTGATTTGCGTGCAGGATGCCTCTGATTCCCAAGCTGAGCTGAAGTAGACCCTAGACCGGGAGCGAAGGACCGAGGAATATGTTCGTTGCAAATACCGGAAGGAGGTGTTCGAAGAAATTAGTGCAAGGGGCTTTGTTCTCTTGTAGGAATTGGCTCGAGCACGGGCGGATGAAAGCAACGCTCGGTCGCTTCTTGTCGATGTCACAAAAGGCAATTTTGGCAAGCTGTATCTCTTTAGTGCAGAGTATATATTTTGCCATTTTTGTAGCTTTACTCCGAATATATGTAGGGCATGCGTGTAGATGTAGAATACACTTTTTCTTGCACACATGATATATAAGGAGAGGTTTTGAAGTTTTATTTCTTCTGTACCTTTCTCTCGCTGTAATTATCAATCAGGCAGGTTTGTCATGGGGCTTGGCGAGGTCCTCCTTAGTTCAAAACTGATCGGTGACCCCTCGGTGTCATTCTTGACGTAAGCAGGTGTTAGGCCTCCATGCTCGGCCTGGCTGTTTAGGCTTAGTTTTCAAGTTGGGCTTTGTTTCGAGCCTTCTTATCTTTGCACTTTTTTTTTGTTCCCGTGCTTGCGGGTGGTAGTCGTATTTATCTTGTGCCCTTGGGCATTTGCTATTTTGACTGTTTTGGTCCAGTCTTCGAGTCACATTGTGACTTGAGATCCAGTTAACCCTTGGTTTTTTTCCTGCCAACATGGTCGAATGGTGACGACCCTTTGTACTTCTGGGCTGAAGTGATCTTATGGTCACGTAGCCTGGGGGATTAGTTGGCGGAAGATGGTATCATCCGAGACATGCCCTTAGGCATATTGCTTTTGAGTTATTTTAGCGGCATAGTCTCCGAGTCATGCTGCGACTCGGGCTACGATTAGCCTTTATGTCTCATCAAATCCTCAACCAATGATAGTGGCACTTGTGCCGTACCTTTAGGCATGCTATATTTTTTGGGTCCAATCTCCGAGTCGCGTTGCAGTTCGGGCTGCGATCGACCCTTAAATTGCCTCGAGTCTCCAAACGGCGACAATGGCACTTGCGTCGTGCCCTTAGGCATGTTGCATTTTTTGGGTCCAGTCTCCGAGTTGCATTGCGTTTCAAGCTGTAATCGACTCTTAAATCTTATTGAGTTTTTGTAGATGGTGGTACTTATGCCACTTGGTCATATAGACCTTTTAATATGTGGATCGTAGGTTTTGTATAGTTAACTATTTTGGATCCAGTCTCCAAATCGGGTTACGATTTGAGCTCATTTTAATCCTCAAATTGTCATGATTTTTTAGCTGACGACAAAGGCTCTTATGTTTTCTGGTTGTAGAGACCTTTCAGTATATGGCTCGTAGGCTTGCTTAGCTGGCGACAGTGGCTCTTATGCTGTTTTTTGGCCATGGGCTTTGTGTAGACTGTGTATCCGCTTATTTAGGTATTTTTGTAATATTTTGCTTGACCCGTCGTCGGTTCCAGAGGAACCTCGATTTCAAGTCATTGTCGGCAATGATTCGAGCACTAGTAAGGTCCATAGCTCGCAGGTCAAGTAGATCGACACTTTGCATTTTTTGGAGCCGACATTATCAGGGCTCATTTTTTCCTATGGAGGGAAGCCTGTTTTATCCGGGTCTTTCCAAAGTATATCAGAGTGATGGCCTGCGATTTTTTAGCAACAGTCGGCCGCCCTTGAGTCGCGCTTTTTGGGTTGTGTCATTCATTTCGACCATAGTCATATACGTTTGTCCGTATCCATTTTTGATCCCTTAGTGATAGTTTAGGCATCTAGGCCGAGGGTATGCCTTTTAGGGATTCTTACAAATGTGATGTATAGCCTAAATATCAGGATTTTCATACCTGTTGTGGTCTTACAGTTTTTCATGCATGTTGAGGTCTTACAGTTTATGGAACATATCTAGTTATGCGAGGCTTCCTATTAGGGTCTTACCGTTTCGGATTTTTCCAATTGTATGGCGATTGATAGTAGTCTTCGAGTCACCGAGTATGTTTAAGCCTAAAGACAGCTTCTCGTGAGCTCGGAGTTTCCTTCTAAGGGCTTTATGAGCCCGGAGTTCCGACCTTGGGGTCGTGCAAGTTGTCGAATTGCATACATTGAGTCTCCGATTATGTCGGATTAGTTTAGGCTTGAATACCACCCTTTGTAAACTTGGAGTTGTATCACGAGGGCTTTGTGAGCCAGGAGTCCTGACCCTGGAGTCGTGGGGTTGTTGAATCTTTTAAGTCTCCGAGCATATCCGATCTGTTTGATGGAGAAGCATTTTCCGCGAATATGTTGAAATAATCTTTCTCGAAATAGGAAATTCTTAGAAGATATTATTTATTGCATGGAGCAGATATATGCTGTGACAAAATGCTGAATATATATATATATATATATAGGTTGTAACTACATATGGTCTCGTTGTCATGAGCTCGGCCCGCACGGGCTCGGCTCCTCGGATTGTCTGACCCGCTTGTATGGTTCTATTTCGAGAACTAGCCTGCCATTTATTTGCTTTTCAGAGGAGATGACACTCTTTTAAGAGAAAACCATCACGTGTCACCCGACTATAGGAGGAAGCCCAGCGATCTCGTCGTAGCCTTTTCTGGAGGGCATGCTGCTCTGCTAATAATCTTGTTGGTGAAAGGTCGCAAACCCGGTCGAGGAAAGAGAGCTCAATGGATCCTGTAGGGGCCTAGGATCTCCGAGTAAAGATTAGGATTTATGAATGCCTTGGCTGACTGCCTGCATGTAGGTTATTAAAAAGAGAAAAGACAATCGAAGGAGTGGAGTAGTTCTTCCTTGCTACAGGATACGTAGGCATTGTTTCGAAATTTGCCACTGGCGCAGGCGGCTGGTTGGACGGCAAGGGATTTCCTCCTATTGCGCGTAGTTTTTTGTTGAGTGGCTAAGTTCCACCCTTGTCGAGGGTCCCGTCCTCTTTGGAGGAGAGCTGTTGACTTCGCCTCCAGGCATTGTACCTGTCATCATTCGAAGAACATGCCCTTATATTGCGGGCTCGGTGTCCTGGTTTGAACTCAAGCTAGATGTATAGAGGGAGGCGAATTTTTCCTTATAGTTGTGGCGGCCGGCACCTGGAATCCATCAATGGTTTAAAGTGTGGGGGTGATTCGATTCGTTTATCCGAATTGCCCTATCGGCTTTGGCCCGATGCCATTGGTGTGATTAGTCAAATCACCTACATTCACGGTCATGCTTCAATTTTTATAAGATAAATGAGGAAAAAAAGAGGTTACCAGCGTGTTAATACGAGGCTGAGGTGGAGTCTAGGCGTCCCTTCCTTTGGATTTAGGGGTACACTTTGAGTATATTCCTAGGATCTGCCGCCCCGGCGGTGGATACTTTCTTTCAGCATTTTCCAGACCTTTGAAAGTGTCGTCGCCCTTTTACTTCCGTAGCGATGCATTGTGGCTTGTCGGCTTTACTTTTCCTGGTCTCATTCCTTCTTGACCACTCGATGATACTTGGCGGCGATCCCCGTCGAATAGCACGGTCGTCGTTCTCCCGAGCTGGCGGTCTCGTGCGCCCTGTGGTTCCTACACCGAGCCGTATTTCTTAGCAAGGGTTTTGGTCGAATGGGTCCGGGCGTCCAGCACTCCCATCTTCGCTTATGGTGATTACAATATTTGATGTAGCGATGCAAAAATCATACCTTGTCGGACGGGGTTTCCTTACCAATTGTTCTTTGTTGAACCTGGTTCCATTAAAAGTTCCTTGAGGATGCTGCCCTCGGGACATCTCCACTTGCTATGCATGGGTGATATCTCTACCTACTTTGCATCAGCTTCTCTACCGGGAGTCTGCTCGGATATACCGAGCCTGATGAGGTTCTCAGATGGTTCCCTACGGTTTTGATTAGAGGCTGACACCGGGTGCGGTCATTTAACTAGCCCTCAGTCGGATACCTGATTTGTCTCTGCTTATAATGTCCTGGAATCATCGGGTGTGCCTTGTTTAGGCTTCGAACAAAGGCATGTGTTGTCTAACCATTCAAAGTTGGTAACGATCTCATTCGTCCTATCGGGGGATGGGTTGTGGCTCTTCGTGACATTTCATTTCTTCCTTGTTTGGCCATGGGTGTGTTGGGACTTTTTGGTAATGTTTTGTCGTACAGATGTGTGCTTTCGTGGAAGACCATGCTGGCATGGTGAGCGAGTATGTGAGGCTAGATGTCAGACGACGGTGCGATGTAACGGTTTCCTTCGGGAGAGCGTCTTTGAGGTTCCTCAGAGAGAAGGGCTTGTACCCGTCGTCTCGAGGGTTGCTGCCTTAACGAGCATGCGAGGGTGGTGGAGTGCCCGCAGGGAGCCAAGGTCCTATCGCATCTGGGCAGTTATGGTGTTCCGGGTTTCTACGGGGCGAGTTCCAGAGATGTTCCCCTGAGAGGGGATTGTTGCGGAAACTCCCATGAACCCGATCTGATCTTTTTGAGGAGATTCCCCAGTATCTCTGCTGCTCCGGGGTCAGTCATCGGTTCGTCGTCATTTGAACTCTCGGATACCAGCTCATCGTAAGAAAGTGTCCCGTTGTTGCTGCGTTGGGAGTCTCCGGGGTATTTCGGAGCTGAGCTATGCCCAGTTGTTGTTCCTGCAACATTTCAAGGATAATATGAAAAATAAATTCCCGATCCAACTGGGCCGGGTTTTTTTTAGCTTTCTATTGGTCAGCAAGTTGTATGCTATCATCGGTCTGTTGGGCTTCGTCGACTCGTCGGGCGCCTCGCAAGCCCGCGTCCACTTGACTCGACCCAAATGTGTTATCAGGATCCTGTGGCATCGCATCAATCGTTAGAACGGCTGTACTACTTCCACTATGGTTCTCAGGATAGTCGTTCTCGATTTTGCTCACCGAGCTAGGCATTAACCTGAAATCAAAAGATCTCGGACAAAGAAATAGTGAAGGGTAATGTGCGTTTACGTGACGAAACCAACAAAAAAATAACTAGTATTATTTTTAGCCACATGGTAGGCGCCAAACTATTTACTGTGAAAATGGTAACTACAATTAAATTCGTAAATGGGATTTTAAAAATATGTGATCTATTCTCAAGCTAGTTTTGAGGGCAGTTTGTATTAAGACTACATAGTATAACGATAAAATACAAGTTTAATCGAGGCGGTAAGTAGACCGAAGGGGTTTGTTGCCCGAGCGTGGAGCAGATCGATGGAGGCCTTAGAGCTGATGTTTGAGTTGAGATCGAGCTATCGGGGACAATTGGGGAAGGGATAACAAGTAAAAATGCGATTAAATAAGGCTCTTTATAGCTAATGCACAACTAGACTGGTGAAAAACTAGTAAGAAAACAAAGAATGCGTGGTGGTCTCGGGCTAATGAGAACAAAATGTCTTAGAAGAAAAGAGAGAGAGAGAGAGAGAGAGATATATATTATTGTATTATTGGAGAAATAGAGCAACCACCTGCCCTTTGGAAGGAGGGGCGAACCCCCTTTATATAGGAGGGGAGTCTTGTTTACAAGTATATGGAGAATAAATGCAAAGTACAGTGATGGGATGGATTGACATGATGCCACAGCATAGGCCTAGATAGGTCGAGTCTGTCGGATATAGCTGAGTGCCTAGAGGGCTTCTTCCTCTATCCTGGATTCGTCCTTTGTTCCTCCAACTCGAGCTTCGACAAGACCCGAGGTTGAGAGTTCGATCGTGATCTCCTACTCTCGAAACCCCGGGATATGCTTCCGAAATGTCTAGACAGTGAAAAATTGAGCCTTCCGATTTTGCCGTATACAGTTACAATAATTAATAATTTAAATTATTTAAAAGGCATATGAAAAGACCATAGTCAAAGAAAAATGCACTTGACTCTAGAAATTTGAATATTGTCACATACATTAAAACAGATAGAGTAATGTTTAGGGGTCATTTGGTTTGAATACAGCTTATGCCAGGATAAGTTACACTGGTATAAGTTATGATGTGATTGTTTTTTATGCATTATTTGGTATGTTGTATTAAATATGACAATTGTATAATTTGTAAGAATGTTGTATAAGTTATACCGGTACTAATTACCCTACCCTCTATAAGGTATAAGTTAACCTGGTGTTAATTTTAATCCTAGGATAACGTATACATGATTTTCTAACCAAACTAAGTATTAAGGTGATGTTAAATTTTTATACCAGCATTATACCTTCTTATACCTCGTACCAAACGACCCCTTTATACCAGTAATGTTCAATGAAGGAAGTTTTACCTCCTATAGCAAAGTTTAACACCTTATTTATATTAAATAAATTTCATTTTAAAAAATTATATTCTATAAATACTTTTTAATGTTTATATAAAAATATTTAATTTTGGTTACCTCCTATCTCTAAGCCACTAAATACGCTATTCACTTACACTATTTTCTTTCTCTTTCTATTTTGATGCGTTATTCAATAATGAAAACAGTAAGTTTCCTCTTTATCAATTCGCCATCTTCAACTGCTCCAATCCGAAAATGTATCTACTTTTTGATGTATTAATCAAATTATCTCTCTCTGATTCGCTGTACTTTCTGATTTTTTGGGATTTTTACATCTTTTGAGATATGGCATTGAAGGTCATGACGGTGTTTTTTGCCATTATAGAGGTCTTATCGGCAGTTGCTTCTGCTCAGGAAGTGACCTCGGCTCCGGAACCATCGCCAGACGAAGGCGGCACGTTTTCACTACCGACTTCCAGTGAATGACCGATTCTCCGGAAATTAAAGTTTGTTCTTGAACAAAGACGACAGAGTTTGGGACTGAGCAACTTGATTTTCTATTAATATATTTCACTGTATTTTTCATGTATTTCATTGTATTCATTGTATTTTTTTTCATTGTAATTCAATGTATCTCGTTGTATTTAATGCATATTATAGTATTCGCTGTCTTTTTTTTATTGTATTTCAATGTATCCCATTGTATTCTATGTATTTCATTGTATTCATTGTCTCGCTATATGCCATGAATGTATTCATATATTTTTCTATTAATATAATTTATGTATTCATATGTATCATATAATTTCTCTGAAGATTGCTATGTTTTTAGGGTATTTTATGGTTGAGAATCTTTTTTATAACTGAAATATAAAACTTGTATGTTATAATTGAGTTATATTAGAAGTCTATTATATTAATTGATTCACTTTCCGTTTAAAAATAGTGTAATCCCCTGTTTCACACCGTGAATATAGTCGAATACAATAATATGTCCAACTGTAATATCATGTTTCACGCCATGAATACAGTAGAATACACTCGAATACAACAACAATTAGTTGGACTTCCTTAATTCATGCTTATTTTTGCTATTATATTCATGAATACAGTAGCTTAAATACATCTAATATATCTTATAACAACGGAAACTGTATCTACAATTCATAATATAGTAAATTATATCTATAAATAATTAATTACCACTAAAAGATAGTGCTCTCTTTAATAAATTATTAACACTTTACATTTGAATGAAATTGTTTGTTACTATGGTAGGCCCATAACAGCATACTCCAAGTTTTATGTATAGAACCAGACGACTTCACTCAGCCATCCGTTACATTTTAAACTTTAGCCATTGATTGATCAGCAACTAACATACAATTTATTGTGGTAATGACACCACATAGCAACTCTGGCTGCTCTTTAGAAATTAATTAGTGTGTTTTGAATTTTAATTTTTTTTTAAAAAAATTGAATTATCTTAAGTTAAAATTTTTATTTTAAGAAATCAAAATAAAATTAATATTGACTAATTTCTAAAATAATCTTCTTAAGAATGGCTAGTTGTGCACGTGCCCCCAATTTATTTTAGGACACTTGACACGAAAAAAAATCACTCAGGTAAAATGAGTGCATCAAAGATCATATACTCATTAACTTCAGAAAGCAGTTAACAGCTAACATGGTGTCATTCTCGCTGTTCACCTTTGAATCAACATAATTTTCATCTTGCACTTTAGTCTTATGGAATAGCCAAAATGGAAAAAATAAAACTTAGAGATTAGGCACAGTGAGTAAATCAAAGAAAAGGATAGCCTAACTTTTTGTTTAGGTTGTACTGTCAATTTTCTATGTAACATTTTTGTTTGTTTCGAATCTTTTAATTCTTATAGTGAATGACGGCTATATACTTATAATGACATTTAGTGTTTAAATACTTTTTCGCTGTTATAAATAAAAAATTATCCAAATATTAATTATTTTTTCTTTTTTAATATTACATGTAAAAGAGAAAAAAATATTCAAATTTAAAATCTCAAAAAATATATATATTTCACTAGTTAAATATTGAGAAAGCTAATATATTATTAATAAATTCATAATTACGTGATAAAGAATTAAACTCTAAACCACACATTTAAATCTACTTAGAAAAATAAAATCCTTCAAGATTAATGAAAGAACTTTGTAATTGTGGCTTGTTTTGTAAATTTCATTCTTTTACTAGCGATATAACGCTTGAATTGGCGAAGATTCATATCCAAGTTTTTAGCATAAGAGGTATCCAGTAGCTTTCACTTGAAGACAATCTAAAAGTTTAATCGATAAATCTTCTATCTAAATATTTTTTAGCATTTGTCCAATAAAAAAGATATCATGTGCAAATCTTCAAAATTTATGTTTTATGCAAAATAAAAACTTTGTGCAATGAAAAAGCATGTATGCATATTTTTAGAATTATTATTAGTAACATTAAAGATTCTATATGGCTGCTATAGATGCGTAATTTCACAAAAAGCATTCTATTATAAACATGATTATTTTATTTAATGGTAAAAAGTTGTTATAGAGAAGTAAAAATATAACTTAAAAATCAGTTCTGAGAAAAATTAAATTTTTATAATGAATGATTATTATATATGGATATCGTTATAGATAGAGGCGGGCCCGAAATTTGAGCACGATAGGAGCACCACTATATGCTATTCACTAGTGATAAAATTCGATGCATAACTCTTGAAAACTTAATGATTATGACGACTTATCATTCATAAATAAAAAAAAGTTCTAGAAAATACCGAACAGAGAGAGAGAGAGAGAGAGGGAGAGATTTCTTCACAAAATGGGTGCTATGTGAAGAGAAAGAATTTGATTAACCATGTTTCACATTTTACGATTTCTATTTTTTAAATTAAAAAGGGAGATCAATGATCAAAAGGACGTTCAAACTTAAATTATCAAAAACTTATTAAAGACATCAAGATTAAGGGTATGTTAATAGTCAAAGAATCGAAGAAAATTCTCAAACTCTTTGTCGTTGAAGGATTTATATTTTTCTAATTATGGCCAATAAGTTATAATTTGAGGATTTTATGGTAGAGAAGAATTTTGAAAAAGAAAAATTAATTAAGTTGACTATTATGTGTTGGTGCTAAACTATAATTGAATTCAGAAACGGAAGAAGATAAAAGTAAAAAATAAAGCAAAAGACAGTTTCGAACCCCCGTCCATCCACAACAAAGTAGGGAACTTAATTGCACCACGCCTAATCGTCACTTCTCCTGTCCAGGTTATTATGTTTGAGGGCACAAGTAAAATATTTAACTATTTATATATATATAGTTATATAGTTATATATATACACACATTGATAAGATATATGCATAATTTTTGCCGAGACTAACGGAATAAACCCTCAATCTACAATGTGGATCCACCTCTAGTTAAAGAGAGGTATGATTATATAGCTTGTTGGGCCAACTTTTTTTGATAAAAATAATTTTATTTCTAAAGCACTTTCGGAGGTTAGTGGCCCTATCAGCATAACTGACCTCGAGCTTTAGTCAAATTTCTAAAAGGGAAAAAAACCTAGCTTTTCCCAAATAAATACATTTCCAAATTAAGAAAAATACATTTATTTTTAAAAGTTTGGACAAACCATTGCTAAAAGATATTTTTAAATTAATTGGTCAAATAAAAATTGATTTGTCTCTATCGAAAAGAGAAAATTATTCTTTATAGCCCCTCAAAATTTTAGTAGCATATGTTTTGTCCCTACTTATAAAAAAATGGTCATTCAGCCCAAACGTATTGCATATAGCAGCCGAAAGGAATAAGCATGACAATGCAAGTGCATGTAGCTCAATGGATAGAGTGCTTGTTTCCTAAGCTGAAGTTTGTAGGTTCGACCTCTACCTTGCGCGATAGAGCAACCTTTTTTTGCCTTTTTAAATGTACTTCTGGATCTGATAAGTATTAGCTAACAATTGAATGAAATATGTAATGCAAGTCATATACGAATTGTCTATTTTTGTGTAATAATAGTCTACTTTTGTATTTTTTTTGTATAATAACAGACTATTTTTATATTTTTTTTGCATAGTGGCAGTCTATTTTATATATTTTTATAGTAAAAGTCTATTTGCATAGTGACACTCTATTTTATATATTTTTGTATAGTAATAGTTTATTTTATATAATGACAATCTATTTTGTATATTTTTTTATATAGTAACAATTTATTTAGTATAATGATAGTCTATTTTGTATGTATTTTGTATAGTGAGAGCTAATTGTATATAAATAATATAATGGAAATTTATTTAGTATATTTTATATACTGATAGTCTATTTTGCACATATTTTGTATAATGACAGTCCATTTAGTATATTTTTGTATAATAACATTCTATTTTTGTATATATTACTAAGAAACTAAAAGAAGCCTCAAAAACAGAAGAAAGGGTAGAAAGTGAGGAAGAAAGAGATGTAAAAATAGAAACAACTTCCGAAATGAAGGGGACTAAACAGGAACAAGTGGGATCCACTGAAGAAGATCCTTATCCTTCTCCTTCCCCTTTTTCGGAAGAAAGGTGGGATCCGGACAAAATAGATGAAAAAGTGATACTTTTTTGTATATAAATTATATAATGACAGTCTATTTGTATATAAATTGTACAGTGACAGCCTATTTTGCATAATTTTTGAATAATGACAGTTTATTTTATAGATATTTTAACTTTTTTCATAGTAATCTCATATGTTCTTCCTCTCATTGAGAAACCAGCCATCGGTGTCCATGGCCTCATAGTCGCTGAAAATGGTAACAAGATCATCGGAGTTTTAAATTTTTAGCCAAAAATCTTCAAAATATTATCCACATATTTACAGAAACTATAAGAGAAAATCAAAGAAAGAAGACAAGGCTGTCTCTATCGTTGCCTTATGCTACACATTGTTCCTCTCGCTTTCCTCTTCTTCCCTATAGGTTGATGCTACTGATTTTTACTAGTCACGGCTGGTGTTGACCACTGGTTGGCGACGATATTACCTCTATCGATGACAACTGTTCCATAGTATTGATACGCCATTCCTCTCCTCCTTTATCTCTATTTCTTTTGTTTTAATGTTGATTAAACGGGTAAAAGTCCATATCTTCTTTGATCTGGCCGGTTCTAGGATTTTCAGCGTTTTGCTATTGTTTTAATGGCTAAAAGTCCAGATCTTCTTAGATCAGGTGATTCTAGGATTTTTCGGCAAGGAATTCGATCAGTGAAGTTTTCGACTAACAATTATCATTAATTTTAGATTATGACTTGTATGCGTTAATTTATGAGCTACCGGATAATATTTGTTTTGCCCATAAAGTTCTCTCTATCAAAAATACTTTTTTGAACAGCCCAAACCTACTAAGAAGTAGTAGTCTATGGAAAACATCTTTCATACAGAACAATATGATGTCTCAATCTAAATCAAGTATTAAGAGCTTTGTTCAAGCTTCCCACTTCTACTTATTTTCACAAGCGTTTAGTTAAAATATAGAGAAATTTTCGTAAAGCATTATCTTTTAGTAGTAATTAATTATCTATAAATATTATTTGCTATGTTACGGAATATAAATATCTTTTCTGTAGTTATAAGATGTATTTGATGTATTTAAATTATTGTATTCATGAATATAATAGTAAAAATAGGCGTGAATCGGTGAAGTCCAGGTAATCAATTGTTGTATTCGAGTGTATTCGACTGTATTCGTGGAGTGAAACATGAGATTACAGGTGGACAAATTATTATATTCAACTGTATCCACAGAGTGAAATAGGGGATTACATTGTTTTTAAAATAGAAAGTGAATCAATTAACATAATAGACTCCTAATATAACTCAACAATCTCAATTATAACACACAAATTCGTGTACTTTTCAGTAATAAAAAATATTCTCAAGCGCAAAATACCCCCAAAACATAGCAATCTTTAGAGAAATTATATAATACATCTAAATACATATATTATATTAATTAAAAACAATACGGTCGAATACATTCATGGCATATATCGATGCAATGAATATAATAAAATAGATAGAATATAGAGGAATACATTGAGATATAATGAGAAAAAAAGGCACTGATACAATGAAATATATGGAATACAACAAGATACATTGAATTCCAAAGAAAAAATAGTGAATACAATGAAATATATATAAATACAACAAGATTCATTGAAATGCTCTTAAAAAAAGGTAACAGAATCTTTAAATTACTCAACCCCAAACTTCAGATGACCTATTTTAGTCGATAATTTTCCGACAATCCACCGGGTTCCGACCATGATTCCATAAACAGCGATGAGAGAAAGAAAAAGAAAACGAGAAAGAGTAAATCCAATTGAAATAAGAACTTAACCCAACCCGAACCGACTGAACAAAATATACCACTATGCTATTGAAGCAGGAAAAACCAAAATTCTATTCTTTGTGGAGTTGTCCTTTAAGTTCAAATACCAATAACCAATCTATCGGATACACAGTTGAGCTCGTCACTACTAGATCGTGTGTAGGAAATAAACTTCTTTCATTAAGAATAATTGATTAACCATTAGAAATATGCTGTTGCTGTCGTCGGATGCGGGGAAGTGGGCTTACTACAAATTCGATGGAAAGAGGATGAGATCGGAAATTTTAAATGGATCGGGGAAGAGAATATGATGTATCAAAGTAGAGAGAGAAAGAAAATAGTATAACTAATTAGCGTATTTAGTGGCTTAGGACTAGGAGGTAACCAAAATTAAATATTTTGTTATAAACCTTAAAATGTATCTATAGAATATAATTTTTTTAAATAATATTTATTTAAATAAATAAGGTCTTAACCTTTGTTATAGGAGGTAAAAATTCCTAAAATATATTTCCCAAAACGTATTATACGAGATTAACAACAAGTTATTTTGCAGAAAAGAATTTAATAAATAAATTCAACTTTATTAATCAAAATGTAAAAAAAATAATCACAAATCATATCAAAATTTTAATCCATTTTCTCTCGATATTCTTTTTGAAAAAAGTATATGTGAGGCTCAACGAAGCCAGCTAGTTGCTGACCTGGACAACCCATGACGTGTCATTGCTGACATGTCACTCTTCTTCTTCAACCTCCCTCTCAAATCTCAACAACCCCAAAACACCACTTCGCCGTCGGCCCAAAGCCATGAAACCCCCAAAAAACCACCACAAACAACACCAACATCAATCCCAACAGATCCCAAAACCCAAAGCCAACAAATCCATCACAGAGATCCTATGGGTGTCCCTTGTAGCCACATGCATCAAACTCCTCCTCATCCCAGCTTATCACAGCACAGATTTCGAAGTCCACCGTAATTGGCTTGCTATTACTCACTCCCTTCCCCTTTCTCAATGGTACTCTGATCAAACTAGCCCATGGACCCTCGATTACCCTCCCTTTTTTGCCCATTTCGAGCATTTCCTTTCTTTCTTTGCTTCTCTTGTGGACCCCATCATGGTCCATCTTCATCATGGGCTCAATTACAAATCACTGCCCACAATTTATTTTCAAAGACTTACTGTTATAATATCTGATTTTGTGTTGGTTTTTGGTATTTATAGATTGACAAGGAATTTGGGGTATAAAGAGAGAGTCTTGATCTGGGTTTTGGTTATTTTTTCGCCCGGGTTGATGATTGTGGACCATTTGCATTTTCAGTATAATGGGTTTCTTTTGGGGATGCTTTTGATTTCGATTTCAGCATTGGAGGAAGGGAAGGATTTGCTAGGTGGTTTTGTTTTTGCAGTTTTGTTGTGTTTTAAGCATTTGTTTGCTGTTGCTGCTCCTGTTTATTTTGTTTATTTGTTGAGGCGTTATTGTAGGGGTGGGTTTATTAGGGGGTTTGGAAGATTGGTTATTATGGGGAGTGCTGTTGTGGCTGTTTTTGCTGCTGCTTATGGCCCTTTTCTGTATCATGGACAGGTAAATTTCTGCTCTTTTCTCCATAGCAAAGTTCTGATTTTTTTAGTTCTCTGTGTGAGTTGATAGTTATTTCTCAATTTGGATCGCATAATAAGTTGACATTAGGCTCGTAGAACAACAAAAACGTCTCAATCCAAGCTTGTTGGATTCAGCTATGTTAATTCTCACTAACCATGTTACTCCACTCAGACTTTAGGCCTGTAGAATGATAATAAAAATTGCTCCAATGTTAGCTAGTTTCAAGATTGTAGAAACATGGTGTTGTTTGCTGAATGTACTTCCTCAAATCTTATTGTCTTGTTCTTTCATTCTTGTAGCCTGATAGCTCATGATGCTTGAAATGCTCTGCAGTTAGATAACCGTGTTTCAAATTTAAGCTGATCAAAGTGGTTGTTTCTGTTTATTGAATGGTATGGTAAAGTTGGAAACCCATTGTCTGCGTACTCTACCATCATCTCCTGATAATTTGCCATCAATCCTGTTGCAGATACAGCAAGTGTTCCATCGAATGTTTCCTTTTGGTCGGGGACTCTGTCATGCTTACTGGGCTCCCAACTTCTGGGTATTCTATATAATTCTCGATAAAGTGTTAGCATTTTTGCTTGTAAAAATGGGTTGCAACGTCCAGGCACCGACAGCTTCGTTCACTGGTGGACTAGTTGGGGACTCCTCTCCTTTTGCTGTGTTACCTAGAGTAAGTATCCCCATTCATCTGATCATCCCAACATATGGCATGTGTGTGTGTTGTTTGTTGACAATAACTTCATTTACGAACTCAATCGTTAGGAATCTTAAAATACAAAAACATGGTAAAGAGTACCCTTTCACCAAATAATATTAGTTCAAAGACTTGAGAACAGCCCTTGCTTACACAACAACAACAATAACATACCCAGTAAAAATCCAACTAGTGAGGTCTGGGGAGGGTAGGATGTACGCAGACCTTACCCCTACCCCAGAAGAGTAGGGATGCTGTTTCCGGGAGACCCTCGGCTCAACAGAAGAGACCCTTGCTTACAATACCTATATATTGCAGGTCACCCCCATGATTACCTTCGGTTTTGTCTTGCTTGCAATAGCTCCATGTCTTATAAAGGCTTGGAGAGAACCCCAACCAAGGATGATTACTAGATGGATAGCCTATGCTTACACATGCGGCTTTATGTTAGGCTGGCATGTTCATGAGAAAGCTTCACTTCACTTTGTGATTCCCCTTGCCATCATTGCCTTGAAAAGTGTGGAAGATGCAAAACACTATTTCTGTTTGTCCATAGGTAATTTTCCCTGTCTTACTCACTTGTTAGCAATGGTTGATCTTCAAAGTCATTTGGAAGACGTGACTTTTTTTTTATTCAATATTTGCTGTGAATGGCTCTTATGACTGTACAAGAATCAGAGCTCTTTCAGTTGGAAATAAGTGCTACTTTCAAACATCAATTTACTATTAATGTCAATATTAGATCTCATAAGGTATCATGATATTTCAGTTGGTCAAAACATGGTTTTCAAAAATCCTGCCAGTGCAGTTTATCTTTAACATGAGAATCAGTACTTTGAATGATTACTAGGCTTCACAATTAAAATCCACTGGAAAAATGTACAAGGATTTGGTATTAAACCAGATAGTGGCATACATGATTTGTACATTTCTGCTTAGAACCCAATGTCAAAAGTTTCTTGGACTTTGATCAATGAAAGGCCTCCTTGCTTTGCTAACATCCTCGATGTTAAGATAGATTTCATGCTGAAATTCTTTTCCTAATTTCGTGTAAGTGGTCTTTCTTATGAAGTTGTAAAGAGACCTAAACTATTCGGACAAAGGTTTGTTAAAGCGGAAGTAATTTGGGAGTTTCCTAAGTTAATATACTTGAACAAGAACTCCAGAGAGGATTCAACAAGTTCATCTATTCTGCAGTACAATTAAATCTGCCACCATTGAGTCAAGTTGTCTTCTCTTTCTTTTTATCCTATTTTTTTGGATAGAACGCAACAAACAAGTAGTATTAGTATTCAACTATGGAATCTAGTACTGAGCTAGGATCACATTAAAATAAAAAGCTACAAACAAGTAGTATCGGTGTCTCTGTTATGTTGCTGAAGTTATCTTGTGAGTTTAATTGCATGAGGTTACCTATAACTTTGTCAAAACAAATTTGCATGTATGATATGGGTGTCCAATGAGCAGCTTTATGTTTAGCCTTTACTTTCCTCTTTATTTTTTTTCGTGTGCGCAGAGAAGGGTAGAGAGGGCAGTAGATAGAAGACTTAGGGGAGCTGGTCGATTTTCCATGGATATTTTGTGTCCCATGAAAAAAACTGTAAAAACAATTGGGTATATGAAAAACACTTGAAGTTTTATATTTCTCCGTCAGTCTGAGAGAATGCATTACTATGAAATGCCCCTTAAGTAAAAGCTCATATATTCTGTACTTAACTGTATGTTGGTGTTTGTTAGAGTGTACTCTTGCGGTATCCAACTTCAACCAGTGACGAAGATTTTCATTTGCCCCGGGAAATAAGCAAATTGAACGTTGAATTTTACCTCGACATACGTATCGGATATATTGTTTGCGTTATGCTACTTACTAGGTTCTTGAAATCTTTGCACAGATGGAATAAGACATGTATCAACATACTGTCTTGGCTTTCTTCCTTTGCATTTTTTTATATTGTTGTTGTGTTGTTGCTTCTTTTTCTCTTCCTTTTAATTTTGTCTTGGACCACTCTGTAACTTTTATTTCCGCAGACTTAACACCTAACCCTGCTGTGCATGCAGTGTCCTGCTATTCTCTTTTCCCGCTATTATTTGAAGCCCAAGAGTATCCAATTAAGGTTCTGTTACTGCTGTTACATGCTTCACTGATGTGGATTGGGTTCTCCTCGCATTTTGCGACAACTACTAGAAAAACAGCTGAATCTGAACAGACGAGATACGAAAAAACGAGGTTTGTTATTGGACGGTTTGGGAAGTTATACTTGGTAGGTCTCCTGGCTGTTGAGATATATGGACAATTAGTTCATCCTATCCTCTTCAATAAGAGGCTTCCTTTCTTGCCTCTTATGTTGATCAGCATATACTGTGGCTTTGGAAAGATGTACTCTTGGATGTGGCAGTTGAGGCAGATTATTATGTTACATTAACACATGTAGGATGCAAATACCAGCTGCTTATATACATATAATTTGATACACGTAGCTAAAATGCTCAATCTGGACTGGCTTTGTAGCATCATCTGTAGACAGTTTTGAGAATTTTCAATCTAATACCGGAGTGTCTTAGATATCAATAGCTTTGTTATTTACTTGTATCCGAGTTGTCAATGCTTTTTTTTTTTTCTTAAATGATTTGCAGGAAGTCTTGTGTTAAAATCTCTACCTCATCTTTGGTTTTTGGTGCTTGTTTGACTTCTTTTATTAGTTCTTTATTATGTCTTTCTGGATATTAGCTCACTCGGGAAGATTTAGGGGGCGGAAGGGGTTCGCTGAAAAATTACACTATATAAGACAAAATTTGGTTTTTACTTCTATATATTAAGTTTTGAACCCCCTTAACATAATTCAGAAATGTAATTTAGTGGTCATTGGAGGTTTAAAACCTTCATAAGATCATGAGTTTAATTTTCACTAGCTACAAATTTCTTTTTTTGAATCCCCTTCGTGAAGATCTGGCCATGTAGTGGGCTCATTATAAACATTAGGGGTCGTTTGACATGATAGTATTAGGGAAAATGATACATTTATTAGTTATTAATCCCTTTTT
The DNA here is from genome assembly GCA_034376525.1 of Nicotiana benthamiana. Taxonomy (NCBI): domain Eukaryota; kingdom Viridiplantae; phylum Streptophyta; class Magnoliopsida; order Solanales; family Solanaceae; genus Nicotiana; species Nicotiana benthamiana. The sequence continues at coordinate 31,312,875 of CM067336.1, read as the reverse complement.
GGTAGTGTTTTTCGGCATGTGTATAACTTATATTACTTATATATCCTATTAAGTATCATTTTTATGCGTAGCAAACCATGATATTAGTAATACCATAGTTTTAAATATTTGTATAAAGAGAAAATTGTCGTTTCAAAACTTCTAATATACCAAACTAAATAGTCAATAAAAAATAATATCAGTATGATAAATCCTAGTATTAAACGACCCCTTAGTGACTTATTGATGGCAGAAATATTTGGTATTTGTACGCAGTGGAATAGTTAATACTCCGTAGCAAATGGACTGAAATTCAAGAGAAAAAAAATGGATGCATTGAATCCTAAAAACTCGTAAACCTGCTCTTTACCAACATTAACCTGGTTGATTTGGATTGCTTCAACTGATTCAATCAATTTTTTAATTGGATTAGATTGGCTTGATAAATCACAGTCAATTCGGTGATTGAACAACAAAAATACTTTTAAGTGCTAATAAAGTCTATATTGTTAAAACCAACGAATACTAATGATTTTAAAAGGAAGATTTATACGGTTAGAAGTAAGAAAATATAAAAACCACGACTTTCTCATTAAAACAATAATTTAAGAGCATATTCGAAAAGACAAAATGTTACGAGAGATACCTGTATGCTCTAAACAATTTGTGGATTGGACAGGAAATCTAGTTATATGCTTGTTCCAAAAGAAGAGTAGGAAGTTTCAAATATTTTAGTGGGATCTTATCCACAGGCTAAGGTCCTCTTCGAGAAATATAATAAATTAAAGAAAAAACAGTTTAATTTTAATATTCAATTTTCAAAGGAATATATTTGAATTATCTCGTTCCTTGATAGCGACCAAATATAAAATATTAGGTTCCTTGTTATATGGTCAATTTGGAATAAGTATAAAGGTTTTAATGAACGGTACCATTTCTCACCCTTCCAATTTTTAGTATAATGTTTTCCTCAATGCGAGTTATTTTATACTTGTATAAGTCGTCATGACATTGCTCATTAATCCCATAAAGAATCTTAGGTCTTTATCAGCCTTCCAATTTTTATGTTTTTTCTATTTGAGTCCTTTTTTTTAGTTTTTTTATTTTATTTTTTTATTTTCATAATTGGTCTTGTGTAAGGCTCATTAAAAGAGAGAAGCAGCCTTTAGTCCCTACAATGTTTTTCTATTCATACCAAAAACTCGAGGTCGATATCTCTGATTATGGTAGAAGAAATCTTATTCATCACCCACAATTTTTGATGATTCTTTAAGAGTATATCTATCTTAGGAAAAGAAAATGAATTTTAAAGGCATTCCATTTCTATTCTTGCTAAATGCATGTTTGAGTATATTACAAAATTATGTTTTTAGCTGACAACAATGATGTGAATTTATAACCTACGTGCCCCTCAACTTTGAAACAAATTTTATCTTCGATAGATCTATGAAAAACTTGCTAAGTTATTGCTTACTCAATAGTAAACTCAATTTAATAGTAGTATCTTATTATTCGAATTACGTTCGTGGCATCGGTCCATTTGTAATACATAATTCACTAACTAAACAAATTGATTTTTTTAATTTTTATTTCTCACCCGGTATTCGATACTTATATTGGGGCCCGACTAATTTAGATTCGCACCGGAAAGTCCCACATTGGGGGTAAAGTGCTCCCAACAACGGTGATTTCATACCTAAGACTCGAACTCGAGACCTTTGACTAAGGGTGAATGAGTACTTATCACTCCACCACAATCCTTATTATTGACTTTCGAATCAATACATCATGTTTCTCCACTTTAAATTTTTTTTTTAGTTTCCTCAACATTCATTATCATGAAGCATGTTATTCTCTTGAAATAATATTTACAAATGTTATTATAACAATGTTCATTAAAAATTCTTGATTATCTTTTACTATAATAAAGCGACATATCAACCAGATGTAAGTAATTCTAAGCTTCGTGGACCGTGGTTGCATTCATAAGACTGTAATCTATAAGCTTCTCATTTAAATACTCCCAAAATCTAATAATCGTAAATCATTTTCTTTTTACCTAATAATCGGCAAATCCTTAATTTAACTGTTGATCCACTTCATCACTTGGTCTGTAGTCTTCGGCATGAAAATAGTAGATAATATTGATTAAGAATAAGAAGAAAATAAGAATAATATATTAAAAATATTGTATCGTTGCAAGTCACTTTCTTGAACGTGATTTCTGCCCGACTGGATACAAATTACTAAGATTGCTCGCTCTCCTAGGTTCTACAATATATCCAAACACGTGCACTCATAGCTGAAAGTTTAGAATTTACACAAAATAGTTACCCAAAAAGAAGAGAAGATAAAAGTATTTTTGTGTTAGATAACTCACAAAGAAGACTGCCTTTTATAGGCAAAACTGTTGGACAGTTACAGATGAAGAAATTAATTTGCAGCTGTTACAGAAAATAAAGATGGAGTTGTTACAAGAATTAACCATAGTGTTACAAAAATTAAACACAGCTATTACGAAAATTAAAGCATGGAAGTTACAAAGAAATAAATGGAATGTTACCCTTTTGCCTTCAGGACGAATTTCTCATGTGCGCGAGATCACTCTATTTTACTAGCTCTTTACAAGCCCAACAAAGAGAAATTCAATATAAAGAGAAGGAAATGACCTTCCACAACCAATGGGGTACACTTTGTCTTTCACAAAAGACAAAGAAGTAAAGAAGGAAATGGAGCACACTAAAATCTTTGGCTTTGCATTATCAAAATTAATTATACCAACAATCCCCCACTAATGCAATGACAAAAATGGAATAAGAACAATACTAGGCAAAAGAAGGAATATGTACTTAAGTATCAATATCTTTCAATTTAAATTGACACGTAGTGAAATGGGGCAACAACTAAAGTCACAGAGTGAAGTACTCTTGAACTGAATGAATATTAGTTGGGACCCCCACAATACATATTATATCCTTAATTTTATGCAAACTCGTGATACTAACAAAGTGCTTTTATGGTCATGCACATACCTTGGGTCTCATGAATGCTCTAGAAAGACATCCCAAGTCTTTTATAAAATGTGACCATACCTTTACACTCACGCAGGTGATTCCATCAAGTCTATTTACACCTAGACCACCTTAAGGCTATGGAATCATTAAGAGCAAAATAAGCTCAACCTTATAAAGCACTACCACACATCATAGGGATAGGAACTGTAGTGCATATTGAGGTTTCATATGGCTTCATTTGACCACAAATGGGTATCCACCATACTTTCTCAATCCATGGGATTTAGCCCCATCCCCTCGGTGTTTCGAGGATAACTCTCCTTGCCAAACCATTGGTTAAAGTATCTGCCAAATTTCTTTTGGATCTTACATATTCCAAGAAAATAACATCATGTTTCAACAATTGTTTTACCATACCATGCCTAATGCGAATGTCTTTCTTTTTCATTGTACATATTATTTTTAGCAATTCCACTTGCTAACTATGAGTTACAACATAGAGAAACTAGTGAAGCTTGTCTTCGCCACAAAGGCACGTCCGCCAATAAGTTTCTCAACCACTCTGCTTCTTGCCCTGCCAACTCAAGAGCAATAAATTCATACTCCATACTAGATAGTGCTATACAAATCTGTTTTGAAAATATCATTAAATGACACTTGCACCAAAGTAAACACATAGCTACTAGTGGAGCTAACTTCATCATTGTGAGTGGTTAGTATGAATCACAAAATCCTTAAAAAATAAAAAAAAATTATTAAAATGCAAACACCAATGCATAGTACCTCTCAAATACCTTAGCAAATGATGGAGAGTATTCTAGTATTCACTACTAGGGTTAAGAGTATATATACTCAATCTACGAACAACACAAGAAATATCAGGTTATGTATAATTCATGAGAAACATTATATTACCAATTATCTTAGCATACTTAATTTGAGAAATACTAAATTTCTTATTCTTTTTCAAGTGTATGCTAAGATCATAGGGAGCTCTAAAATGTGCTACATCAAAACAATTAAACATTTTAAATATTTTTTCAATATAAATAGACTAAGATAATGAAAAAATATTAGAAGTTCTTCTAATTTTAATCCCTAAAATCACATCTACTTCTCCAAGATCTTTCATTTCAAATTTAGAAGACAAAATATTCTTAGTCTCATTAACAACATTCACATTAGGCTCAAAGATTAACATGCCATCCACATACAGTTATACAATAACACAATCTGATTATATCATCTTGGAATAAATACAAGTATTAGATGCATTAACAATAAAAACATTACCCACTAATATGCTATTAAACTTTTTGTACCATTACTTAGGTGTCTGCTTAGACCATACAAAGACTTTCTCAATTTGCATACTTTACCTCCTGTCCTTGGATCACAAATCCCTCAGGTTGAGATTATACATCTCTTACTCTAGATCACCATTTAGGAAAATTGTTTTATCATCCATTTGATGTATCACTAAATTATGAATAGCAGCTAAAGCAACAAGAGTACTATTAGTCGCTATCTTAGTCACATGAGAATAAGTGTCAAAGTAATCAATGTATTTTTTTTTTGTTAGAACCCCTAATAACAAGTCTAGTCTTATATTTCTCAATTGTACCATCAGGTCTTAATTTCTTCTTAAGTATCCACTTGCTACTTATGAGTTTACAAACTTTAGGCAAATCACACAAGCCCAAGTGTGATTAGAACTATAGAGTTTAATTTACTTTTAATGGTCTCTTTCCAAAAAAATAACATCTATTGATCTTATTACTTTATTATAAGTCTTAGTATCTTCTTCTATTAGATAGATAGACACTAATTCATCATTTAAAACATCAAGATCAATATTTCGGTCAAGAAAGTAATGGTAAAGTCAGGACCAAAGCTAGCTTCAATTCTATGCCTCTTACTCCTTCTAAGTTCATTTTCGTGCTCATTAGTAGTAACACTAGAAGAAGGTGCAATATGAGAATTAACAGACATAGATATAGAAGCATTATTAAGCACATCACTAGGCACATTATTTTTCAATAGAAAAACATGCTCAAAAACTTCTGTATCGCTATAATCACAAATAGAACTATCATTCTAAGGCATAAATCTATAATTAACACTATTTTGGGCATAACCAATGAAAAATCATCAAAAGTTATGGGTCTAATAATTACTTATTTAAAATCAGGTAGACCAACCTTAGCCAAATACCCCCACACTTTCAGAATTTTTAAGTTAGGGGAAAACTCTTTCCATAACTTATACGAGGTTTTATCTAAATTCTTATGGGAGACCTTGATAAGAATATAGCATGCAGATAAAACAACTTTCCCCTACATATTATCAGATAAACCGAACTCAAAAGCATTGAATTCATCATTTCCTTAAGGCTTATAATTTTTTCGTTCATCTATACCATTTTGTTGGGGAGTATAGGGAGAACTATACTAATGTATAATATTAATAGAATATAAGGTTTCACCAAATTCTATAAAGAACCAGGTACTTTTATCGGGTTTAACAGTACACACACAAAACAAAATGACAAGAGGAACTTTACGTGAAAAATTTCCAGCTCAACGGGATTAAAAACTACGACCTACCTTTATAGAATTTCAACTTCACTACTGAGCCACTTTCATATTACAAAGCCATTCAACCTAGTAATTAAACTCTTAATCTCTCACAAACTTGTAATACTCTATTACAAGCCACTTTGTAATAACTCTAGACTTTACAACATGACTAACTCTAGCCAAGACTCAAACACGCTGGTTTAAGGTTTACAAGGGGTTCCTATAGAATGCTTCTAAATAAGCTATATAGGAATTACAATTGAAGAATAATTACAAAGTCACAACTCAACTATGGACGTACAATTACTCGATGTGGGAAATGGTTCGTAGTTGCTTTGTTTTTTGTTCTTGAAGCACTTAAAACTCATTTGATGGATGTTCACGTCAGTAGGATTTTTTGTTAAAACTCTAAGTGTTCAACTATTGTGTTTTACCTCCCTTGAATGCATATATACATGTGGATATCACTTAAAATGATGTAAGAAAAGTAGGAAAAAAGGTCTTCCCTGGAAACTTGTTTGTAGCACTATTCCTACACTGTAGCATGTGCAGGTAGCAACTTTATTATTCAATTAAATCTCCCCCATTTTGGCATCATAAAAAGCTCAAAACGAGTAACAGCATAAAGAAGTCTAGTGTAGTTAACTTATGACACTTATGTGCTCATAACATGATAGAAAATAGAAACAAAAGAGCAGAAACATAGATAGAAAAAAGGAAATCACTTTCATTAACCAGATTTGAATTTTTGCAAGAGGGTGCAGAATCATTGTTTTCATCCACAATCTAAAACAAACAAAAACATCACCAAAAATAACTTAAGAAGATAGACTCTAGAAACTGGACACTGATGGGACATTCTATAAGGGACACCGGAGGAAGGGGCTTGGAAGAGGAAGTAAGGGTTTGGAGGACAAGATCCATGCGAGCATTCGCGGATATTTTCCCATTGAGAAGTCTTTATTTCAGGCCCTCCACCTGTTTCCTCAGTTCAGCATTCTCCTTTGTTAGGTGTGAAACCTCTATGTAAGAACTGTTAGAACCAGGTGCCTCTTGCAACTAACTAAGCTGACTCTCAAGAATCGTGTTCCTAGACTTCAACTTCAGGATATCCTCTCTGGCATTATTCTGAGATTTATCGGTTGAGAGATTGTAGAAGTGCTTCCAACTCCTCCAACTTTTTCAATACACTCACACTCCTCAAGAGTAGTTTTGAAAATGATTGCTTTTTGGTGCCCACTTTGGTTGTCCCGGAGATACTTTGAAAAACTCAAAGACCATTGTGATAAGGAACCATAAGGCAATCCAGGATTCCCATCTCTAAGGTTTTCTACATTTTGCATATGCTAAATCATTATGGCAGGCAAATTATTAGAGGTAAATTATCTAAGTCTTCCATGAGGAATAGGTCAGCTTTGGATGCAACGTATCTTCTTTCAGTGCGGGAAAGCAACACCGTGTTTACCATCTCAAAGAGAAACTGATATAATGTAAGGATTGCCTTCTTATGCACATGTTCCCTATGTTGTACTTCCATTTTCCTAGACAATGACATTTCTGAAGTTTGGTTCTGAGGCACCCTGAACAGAAGACAGTACATCGGCAGGAACACCCAAAATTGACCCCAATAAGGCAGAATCCATCACTATGTCCACCCCATTTACCAACACAGATTTGATCACCATCTACTGTGAAGAGACTGGTGTAAAGACTCCGTACCTCCTCCTCATACACTGTAGGAGCCTCACTTACAAACGGATTGTTCTACTGTTAAGAATCACAAATGTCCACTAATTGTCTCATCCTAGCAGACTCTAGAATGTCAAAGGCAAATGTGCGGCCCCACGGTAATTTATAATTCCCCAACTTCCTTTTCTCAAACCTCATAGACTCACTCACTTTTGCTTTCATGATGGAACCAGGTTCCTCATCATCATCATCCCTTTTTTTCTTTTCACTAACTTGCTTACAGAATTTTCCTTCTCCACTGACTTGTTTTGTATATGTTCACCTGATTTTTCCACTTCTTCCTCATCAGAGTATTCACCACTCTCCTTCATTTTCTTGTCACCAGAATGTTTTACCAACTTTTCACTGGAACCAACATCAGCACTCTTGGAAGAACTCTCATCACCCTTATAGGTGTGTCTTTTGGATTGAGAGAGAGTGATCCTTCCTTGAAGACTTGCATGGTTAGGGAACTAGGTTCTTCTTTGGTTTCATCATCCATATCAACTACAGGGACATCCTTTGCTGGTACAACTTTTATCTCCTTGACCAACCTTCTCCTTCTCCGACTCCTTTTACTCTTCTCGAGAGCAGACTCTAGAGCCTCCTTTTGCTACAGTTGTGTAGTGGGTCACTTAAGAGGTGTCTCTGAAGTTACCACTAGCTTAGTCGTGGCCCTGATAAAACTAGCGTAAGACAAATCATTTGTGTCTTCTTCACTGTCAGGGTTCATCTTAGGCAGCACCGTATTCAAAGGCTCAGCATAGAAGTATGAGGAACGAGCAGGATCAACACTAGCCTAGGGAGATGACTCCTGACCTAGATCCTCCATAGAGGGTTCAGGTTCATCATTTGGGACCAGTAGCATCATCTTGTGCCGATTTTTCAAATGGCACTAGTGCTCATTTTTCTATTGATGTGTGAGGCTCAGAACCTCCTGCACATTCCTCTACAATGACCCCTTCTGAAGCAATGGAAAATGTATTCTCTTTTCCCTCTTTTTTATTGTGGTTTACATGGAGATTTCAAGAGAAAAAGGAGTGATATCTGCAGAGTCAGAACTTGTCACGACGGTCTCAATATTTTCGTGACTGATCACTAGATCTTCACTCCAGTGCCCAACCATGGATAGAATTGAAGATTCTTGAACGAGGTTCACTTGTTTAACCTGTTGACTCTATTTAATTGGTGAGACTATAGAAGGACAAATATTCTCAGACTTGTCAGATAAGGAGCAGAGTCGAAGTGGGTAGGAGAGGGAGTGAAGTGTGGAGGAGAATCTATTTTAAGGTTTGGACTAGTGATTGTGTTGGCAGGGGAGTTCACCGGCGAAATACTGACAGGTGAGGACTCAATCATAGTGTTGTCAGGCACACTGAAGGTAGATTTATTCTTAGACATGGTGAGATTGTTCTCAAAGGATTATGGATTTGAGAAGAGAGAAGATAAGAAGGAAATCTTGAATTGGAAGAGAAAGGGTTATGATGTTGATTTAATTATGACGAGGGACCGGTTCTGAAACGGCGACAACCTTTTTCTTGGGATATGTACCACTCAGAAAAGGAGTGACGTTTGGGCTGTGGCGTATTGCTGAAGAGACATGACTTTAAAGAGACTATCACATTGATGATGATGTGGCATTGTTCTTGTCCATTTTAAATTGTGTATAAAAGAACAAAGAAGATAGTAACCTATATCAGAAAACGTAGTTCCCTGATATATTTGGCAACTGAGTTTTAACCCCTTATTCATCATGCACAACATCATTTGTTGTTCTGTACTCATCATGTCTGTCTACCTATAACGGTATAGAGTTTAGTTAAACTTAGCTGGAAAACACTTTAGCTAGCTTTTACCTGACTGTGACTTTCATAATCAATTATGAGGAACCTGGTTCTTAGTTGGGTTTACTATCCCCCAGTACAAGGAGATTTTTCTCAGAATGCTTTCTTCCTAGGGCTTTTGGTGAAGATGTTTGCAACTTGATCTTCAACAATCAATGTATTTGGCCCTCTTGAGTTGGACTCAAGCTCTTCTAATTTGCTGCTTGGTTCACAACATTTGAGCATAGTAGGAGGCCGATGATACATATTCTACTTCAGCTGTTGAGAGTGCCATTAAATTTTGCTTCCTTGAGCCTCATGAGACAAGATAGGAACCCAGAGAATTTCCCATTTTAGGCAAGCTTTTCCTATCCATTACATGAAAGATAGTAGAGAACCATGTCTTGTGTTCTCTAAGATATCTCAAAATTCTTACACCAGCCTTCAGATGAGAATATTTTGGATTTGACTAAAATCTTGCACAGAACCCAACTTTGAGAACGATGTCTAGTCTACTTGCAGTCAGATAAAATAGTGATTTAGTGATGTCTCTATGAATGGCTTGATTTATAGGAGAACCAGGTTCATCCATGTGTATGAATGCTGTGACCTGTGAGTGATGATGACATGTAATGCTTCTTTGCCAAAATCCTCTTTCAAACGATTCATTTTTTCAACTTATGTTATTATAGATGTGGGACCCAGTTCCTTGCTTGAATCAATGGGCATTTTCTACCAATATTTCTGTTCTCTTTTGAGACAAGTACATTAGGAAGATTCTCCATATCTTCTACGATAATATTTTCAAAGTTGACCCTTCCCATTGTTGAGAGCAAAATGATTGTAACTAGATATCCTTAATTGAGTCAGCAACTTTGGTCAAGATGTTTGTAATCCCTCTATCAAATAATATTAACCATGCCCAGTCTTAAGAGTCCTTTCTTCTTTTCAATAAATCCATTTGCTGTGGTGTTCTTGGAGCTAAGCGGTTGAGTAATTCTTATTTGAATACATCATTCATCGACTATTGCATTATCTAAACCTGTTCCACGTACTTGGATCTTCTTGACAAAAGCCACAATTACTTGAAAGATCTCATCCTTGGTTCTGAAGCAATGTCTTCCCCTTTTGGGCTTGAATAAAGATCTAGTATGCTTTCCTTTAGCACACGCATTGCACACTTTATGTTACTTTATACTCAACTTGATTAGACCATGAACCAGGCCCTTGAGATCCAATTTGTTTAGTGATAGACAACTTTCAATGCTCCAGTCTTCTATCCCATAGTTCATTATTGTCTTCAACAACTTTCAACCAACTTATATCTTCAGGCTATAACATCACCTTACCAGTCACAGGTTTTGAGATTGCACATATCCTAGTCAAGAATTTCACTTTATTTCCCTTGACACATATCTTCCAACTCCTAAAGAGTACCCCTTTTAGCTATTTTCAAAAGGGTACACTGTCTCCCTACAGGGTTTTCTGTGAAGGAAATTGATTGAATTTTCATTTATATGCTTTGAGCAGCTGCTGTCCATATGCCATTGTTGGTTGCTCACCTTCATTGTTCCCTGCACAAGGAAATCAAGGGTTAGATTTAGGAACCCAAATGAGTTTGGGTACCTTTTTAAGAGGGAAGGGATGCATGAGTGCTCTCTTAGTCCAAGTAGGCAAAATGTGTTTCTTATTTGGTGTACCAGGTTCTCTAACAGTAGTTACTCTCTCAACAAAAACTTTATTATTCTAAGGAGACTGAACCCTGGCCATGCACTTTTCCTTGAGGTGCCCTTTGTTACCAGAGTGGGTATATAGCTATTTATCGGTTACAGTAACATACTTATTATATGCAACGACCCGACTAGTCGCTTTTCTTGTTAGAACCCATCGCCCTAAATAAGACTTTCCACACTTTCTTTGACTAGTTTACGACCTACAAGGATGAATGGTTTGGGATTTGGAAGAGTTTTAGCAGTAATACGCACACTTGGTTTTTTAAGATTTTCCTAAAAGGATAAGTTGACTTTGGTCAGCATTTTCAGTAAACGGACCCGTTATTATATTTTGAGGATTCCGGAGGATCCATAGGAAAATATGGGACTTGGGCATATATCCGAAAATCATATTCCAAGGTCTTTAGCCTGAGTAATGGAATTTTGTTAGAAATTATTAAAATTGAACTTTTAAGGATTTAATGAAATTAGATAATGCTTGATCATATTAGTATCGGTTCCGTATGTTGATTCCGTAGCCCGATACAGGTCAAATAACATTTAAGACTTGCCCGCAAAATTTGAAGTCAATCTGAGTAGTATAAGTATGTTTCGGTGCGTTAGAAGTGAATTGAAGAACTTGAAGATCATAAGTTTTATTCAATTGATTTTAGGGGGTGATTAGTAGATTCATCGTTGTTTTGGGCGTTTTGTGAGTTCGAGCGAGTACATATCATGATTTCAAACTTGTCTGTATGTTTAGGCGGGGCCCAGGGCCCCAAGCATCAATCAGGCGAGGCTCCAGTGAAGTTGGAAATTTTGGGAAGGAGCTAAAGCTCCAATTAACTATCATAACCGCACCTGCGCTTGGTCAGTCCCAAGTGCGAGAATATAGAAGCAATCTTCCTCTCACAGATGCGGCCAAGCCAAGCCAGGACCAAAGCTGCAGAACCGGCTATTTTTTGTAGAAGCGGAGATGCAAAAGTGGCTTGTGTCTCAGCAAATGTGGCCCAGCAGCCCAGTTGAAATTCTACAGAAACGGACGCCTTTCCGCTGATTGCGTGGGTGCAGGTGCAACCCTGGACTACTGATGCGAAAACCAGTTAAGCAGTGAGCTTCATTTATTACGGGCTCCAAGCATTTTTGCTCATTTCCACTCGTTTATTGGGCGATTTTTGAGCTCTTGAGAGAAGATTTTTGCCTAGCATCTTGAGGTAAGTTCATCCTCTTTATTTTTAGTTTAATACTTGAGTTTTGGGTAGATTAACACGCAAATATTAGGAAGAATCAAGGGATTAGAGCAAAACCTAGGGTTTTGATAAAACTTAGATCTTACCATGGAAATTGTTATGGAATGAAGATGAAATCATATAATATTGATCCTGAGGTTATTGAGAACAACTCCCTTCGAAAATTTTTGGAATCGGGGCATGTGGGCCTAGGGTAGGATATTAGGAAACTTGAGTTTATGGTTGGGAAATTACTTTAGTAATTAAAATATGAACTCTTGAGCTTGTATTGAGTAGTTCCTACTTTGTTTAATTAGTTTCGGATCGTGCGGCTCGAAATTGAGTGTTTGAGCACGTTTTTGATATTGGAAGTATGTTTTGGAGTGAGTTGAGTCTCCTATTTAACCTTGTAATAGGAAATTATCCCATTAGGTGTAAAAATTGAATAATTTGCCACAAAATGCGGGGGCTACGTACGCACTTGGTGGCGAGAGCCCGTGCATAGACATTATATGCTTAAGACTGGGTAGTCTAGGATCCAAAAGCATGCTTTATGTGATGTTCGTGTAACTTTATGATTAATTTAGGATTTGCTTAAATCGTGTTAAATATGGTAAATGAATCTAATGAGAGGAACACCATTTTTCTTGGCCTTTTTAAAGAGAAGTTGATATTTTCATGAGTAATTGTTCTCCTGGCATATAATCTTGTCTACCTGTTGTTGTGTTTAATAATATTTGATTGCGTCACATGTATGATTCACGATCAGGATAATAGATGCATCTATGGTTCGCGCTGTTCGACCCTCCGTTAGTGCACAATTTATTTTCATGTTGGATCGGGCCGTACGACCTCGGCACTTCTTGCGTATGCTTCTTGCTTAGTGTATTGTTGTGGACGGAAATTTTTCATATGTCCTAAAATGTAAATGGCTAACAGAGATATCACCTAGGATAGGACATGTTGCTTCTTGCTATGAACTGTTAATCATTTGTGCTATCCATGCTTAATATAATATCTTTAATATTAATTGACCCTAATAAGTGTCAAGTCGACCTCTCGTCTCTACTTCTTCGAGATTAGACAAGATACGTACTGGGTACATATTGCTTATGTACTCATACAACACTTCTATATTTAATTGTACAAGATCTGAGACAGGTACATCTGGTTACCAGGCTGGTGCAATCCATTGATCCAACTCGAAGATTCCACGGTGAGCTGCTTCCCTCCTATGTCGTTCAGTAGCCCGATGGATTCTTCCTTTACTTTTGGCTATCTATTCCATTTCGGACAATAGGATTAAAGTATTCTTTTCTATATTCTACTAGCTGCCCAGTTAATTGTAACACCATATCTTGGTACACATTTTAGTAGACTATCTTTTGTAGAGATTGTATAATTATTATGGCATAATGTTAAATTTTCTTGTTTTAAATTCAAACTTAGATATTTTCGTAATGGTTTTAGGATAAAATAAAACTAGAATATGTTCACATTTTCCGCGTTGGCTTCCCTAACAACGATGTTGCGCCATCACAGCCTGAGGTGAAATTGGGTCGTGACATTATATGGGTTGTAAGGAATTTCTCCCTTTGAAACCCAAACCCTTTCTTGTTTCCCCTGCTATTGGTGTACATGGTAGTGATAGAACTAGAGGACCAGGTACACATAAGCAATTTTTCAAGGTCACTCTTTACCTTCCCTAGTTCTTTCTAAAGCTTTGCACACAGACTAGTCTTCACCAAATTCAACTCATTTTCAAGCTTAATGTGTGTAGTTTCCAGGCCTATTTACCATTTTAAATTCCTCAATTGTTTCTTTCAAGTCTACTACCACCACTACTAGGTCATCTCTTTCTTGCTCAATGATAGCAATTTTCAATGATAGCAACTTTCTCAGTCAAGGTTTCCTTTTCTTTACTTTCACACTCAATGGTTTCTTTTAAGTCCCCCGCACCAACCATTAGATCATCTCTTTTATGTTCGATACTAGCATTTTTCTTTTCTAAGGGATTCTTATCTTTTTTCAGGTTCTCTATTGTTTCTTCAAATCAACTACAACGACAATTGGGTCATCTCCGGTTTGTTCAGCTTCCGCTAGTTCTATAGTTAATGCATTTTTATCATTGATAAGATTATGGTATGCATCAATTAGTAGATTTTATAATGACATGAGCTTTTTAGGAGAGTAAGATTTCAGATTTCTCTGAACATCCAAAAAGTTTATCTCATCGTCGTTGCCATCTTCATTAGATTGAGACATTAAAGAAAAGATTGAATCATACTCAATTGTTTAATTTTACACTGCCATCATTGAACTACCACCATGGGGTTGACTTCACTACTTTTTAGGTGGAGGGCAGGGCCCGTAGATGGTGGAAGTCTTATGTTCTTGGCAGGCCCACAAGTTCTCCTTTCATCACCTGGAGTCAGTTCTTGCAGTTATTCTTAGACATGTATATACCACCCTCTAAGAGGGAAGAGCCGCGGTATCAGCTTGAGCATCTTGAGTAGGGTCATATGTCTGTGACCAGTTATGAGGTGAGGTTTTCTGAGTTATCTTGTCATGAATTGATGATACTTCCCACTGACACAGAAAGGGTGCGAAGGTTTGTTGCAAGGTTACATTCTGGCATTAGGGCTGATATAGCCTGAGAGGTGTAGATGAGGACTTCTTATCAGCTAGTGGTAGAGGTTGCTCGGGGGATTGAGGGATATCGTCTGAGAGTAGAGAGCAGGCACAACAGGACAAGAGGGTCCGATTCTCTGTAGAATTTGGAGGTGCCCTGGCTAGGGATAGAGGTCAGTTTATGAGGGGTCAGCCCAGCAGGCCCCATATTCAGCACCACCACCTACTCAGGGTGCTCCAGCGTGCCCCTATTTTAGCGCCATAGCAGAGATTTCTTATTGCCTTCAAACTATTCAGGGTTCTACCAGTGGACATTCATGCCCCCAGGTTCTTCTAGTTTCTATTCCAGTGCTACGCCAGAGAGTTCATACCATCCTCCAGCCATTTATAGTTCCTTCGATGGGTATTCAGGCCATTGGGGCCAAGCTTCCGGACATCATGCTACGGTGCCGAGAGTTTTCTACAAGTGTGGAGACCCATGTCATATGAAGAGGACCTACCCCAGGCTTCGGAGCAAGGTAGTACAACATGGTCAGCAGCCTATGATTGCAGCATTGGTTGCCCATCCACCTAGAAGCGAGGGATAGGATGGTAGAGTCTGTCATAGAGGTGGAAGCCAGATAAGAAGAGGTCATCCAGATATTCCTCAGCTAGGTGGAGGCCATCCATCTGGCGCTCCAGCCAGATTCTATGCCCTTCCGTGCAGACCAGATGCATTGGCATCAAATGCCATTATCACATGTATTATTTCCATCTGTGATAGAGATTCTTCTATTTATTCGATCTAGGGTCCATCTATTCATATGTATCGTCTCTGTTTGCCCATTTTCTACTTGTTTCTCCTGAGCCCTTGGGCACTCATGTACATGTGTCCACTCTTGCGGGCGATTCTGGGGATGTGGATTGGATCTAGTGGTTCTGCATGGTCATCTTATGTGGTTTTAAGACCAGAGAAGATCTCCTATTGCTTGACATGATCAACTTTGAGGTCATTCCGGGCATGGATAGGTTATCCCTATACCACGCCGTCCTTGATTGTCATGACAAGACTGTTACATTAGCAATGCCAAGGTTTCTGGGGTTGGAGTTGAAGGGTTCCACAGTTTATACATCTAGTCGGGTTATCTCTTTCCTAAAGGCTCGATATATGGTCGACAAGGGGTGTTTGGCTTATCTGGCATATGTTCGGGATACCACCGTAGAGTCTCTGATGATTGATACAGTTCCAGTAGTTCGGGAGTTTGCCGATGTGTTTCTTGCTGATCTTCATGGCATGCCACTTGATCGCGATATTGATTTCTATATTAATTTGGCTCCAGGTACCCATCCTATATCTATTCCCCCGTACCTTATAGCTCCAAAAGAGTTGAAGGAGAAGCTTGAAGAGTTATTAGCTAAGGGGTTTATTAGACCTAGTATATCATCTTGGGGTGCAACACTGTTGTTTGTAAAGAAGAAAGATGGTACTATACAGATGTGTATTGATTACCGCTAGTTGTTCAAGGCTACCATCAACTACTAGTATTCGTTACCGCACATTGATGATTTGTTAGACCAATTGTATGGTGTTAGGGTCTTCTCTAAGATTGACTTGAGATTAGGGTACTATCAGTTGAGGATTCGAGACTCAGATGTTCCGAAGACCGTGTTCCATACCAGATATGGTCATTATGAGGTTCCTAGTGATGTCCTTTGGCCAGACAATGCCCCAGTGGAGTTTATGGACTTGATGAACATGGTGTTCAAACATTATATTGATTCCTTTGTCATCTTCTTCATTGATGACATTTTAATATACTCACGTAGCCTAGGAGAGCAAGAGTAGCACTGGAGAGTAGTCCTTTATACCTTGTGAGAACAGAAGCTATATGCTAAGTTCTCCAAGTGTGAGTTTTGACTAGAGTCAGTGGAATCCTTGGGAAATATTGTGTCGGGAGAGGGTATTAAGGTGGATCCCAAAAAGGTTGAGGCATTTAATAGTTGGCCACGTCCTACTTTAGTGATCAAGATCAAGAGTTTCCTAGGGTTAGTAGGTTACTAACGACGATTCATGCAGGCTTTTAATCTATTGCATCACCTCAAACTAGATTGACCCAGAAGGGTGCTCCTTTCTGTTGGTTCGACGATTAAGAGGCAAGCTTTCATAAGCTCAAGACAGCTATGACTACGGTGATAATTCTTATGTTGCCTCTTGGTTCAAGGATGTATAAAGTATATTGTAATGCTTCATGTGTTGATCTAGGTTGTGTACTGATGCACGATGGGTGAGTTATTACATATGTTTCATGCCAGCTGAAGATTAATGAGAAGAATTATCATATACATGATCTTAATATATGGAGGCATTATCTGTGTGGGGTGTCATGTGTGGTCTACACTGATCAACACAGTTTAAAGCATTTGTTCAAGAAGATGGATCACAATTTGACGCAGCATAGATGGCTCGAGTTGCTGAAGGATTATGGCATCACCATTCTTTATCATCCGGGCAAGGCAAATGTGGTCGCGCATGCCTTGAGTAGGAAAGTAGAGAGCATGGGTACATTCATTTCAGGAGAGGAGAGGCCAATTGCCTTGTGCATTTATTCCTTGGCTAACAGACCTGTGAGGTTAGACATTTCAGAGTCTAGCCGTATCCTTGTGTGTGTTGTTGCTCAGTCTTCATTATTGGGGCAGATGAAGACCCGACAATTTGATGATCCATACTTGGCGATTCTTAGGCAGGGTAGTGCCAAAGAGGTTTCTATTGGTGAGGATGGTGTTCTACGACTCCAAGGTTGCCTATGCGTTCATAATGTTGATGATATGAGGGAGAGGATCCTAGAGGAGGCACACATTATGTGATATTCCATTCATCCAAGCGCTATAAAGATGCGCCGTGACTTGAGACATCATTATTGGTGGCAGAGGATGAAGAAGGACGTAGTGGAGCATGTGGTTAGGTGTTTGAATTTCCAGCAGGTTAAGTATGAACCCCAGAGGCTAGGTGGTTTACTTTAGCAAATGTCTATACCATAGTGGAAGTGGGAGTGCATTACTATGGACTTCGTAGTTGGGTTGCCCCGAACCTTGCAGAAGTTTGATGCAGTGTGGGTCATTGTTGATAGGTTGACCAAGTTAGCCCACTTTATTCCGATTGTGACTACTTACACCTAAGAGAGATTGGCTCACATTTACATTTAGGAGATAGTTCAGTTTCACGGTGTGCTTGTTTCCATCATATCAAATAGAGGCCCTCAGTTCACTTCCTATTTTTGGAGAGCCATGCAAAGTGAGTTGGGGACCTGTGTGGAGCTTAGCATGCATTCCACCCTCAAAGTGACGGGCAGTCAGAGCGGATAGTTTAGATCTTGGAGGACATGCTCAGAGCATGTGTAATTGACTTAGGAAGATAGTGGGATCAGTTCTTGCCCTTGGCAAAGTTTGCTTACAACAACAGCTATCAGTCCACCATAGAGATAACTCCATTTGAGGATTTATATGTTCGGCAATGTCGTTCTCCTATCGAGTGGTTTTAGCCTGGTGAGGCTAAGCTGTATGGTACAGACTTGGTGAAAGATGCCCTGGAGAAGGTAAAGTTGATTCAAGAGAGGCTTCGCACAACTCAGTCCAGACAGAAGAGTTGCGTAGATCATAAGGCGCGTGATGTATCATTCGTGGTTGGTGAAAAGGTCCTCTTGAAAGTCTTGCTAATGAAGGGTGTTATCATAAGGGCAAGTTGAGCCCAAAGTTTATTGGCTCGTTTGAGGTGTTGAGGCATGTTGGGGAAGTTTCTTATGAGCTTGCTTTACCCCCGATCTTGTCAGGAGTTCATACTGCTTTCTTCGTATCGATGTTGCAAAAGTATCATGCCGATTTGTCCCATGCGTTAGACTTCAGTACTATTTAGGATGATGTGAGTCTGGGTTACGAGGAGGAGCCAGTTGCCATCATTGATAGTCAGGATCGCCAGTTGAGATCCAAAAGGATTTTCACAGTAAAGGTCCAGTAGAGAGGCCAACCAGTTGAGGAAGCAACCTAGGAATACGAGGAGGACATGCGAAGTAGATACCTCCATCTTTTTCCTAGCCCAGGTAATTTTCTATGTTCGTTCAAGGATGAACGTTTGTTTAAAAGGTTGAGAATGTAACGACTCGATTGATTGTTTTCCTTGTTAGAACTCCCTCCCCCTAAATAAGACTTTCCACACTCGCTTTAACTAATTTAATACAACCTGCGGGGATGGTTGATTCGGGGATTTAGAAGAGTTTTAGCGGTAATATGCAAACTTGGTTTCCCTAAGATTTTCCTAATAGGCTAAGTTGACTTTGATAAACATTTTCAGTAAATGGACCCGGACTTGTGTTTGACGGTCCTAGAGGGTATGTAGGAAAATATGGGACCTGGGAATATGCCGAGAATCGAATTCTGAGGTCCCTAGCTCGAGTAATAAATTTTATTTAGAAATTGTTAAAACTAAAATTTTAAGGATTTATTGAAATTAGATAATGCTTGATCATATTGTTATCACGTCCATATGTTGATTTCAGAGCCAGGTACATGTCAAAAATAACATTTAATACTTGCCTGCCACAATTGAAGTCAATCCAAATAGTATAAGTACGTTTCAGCGCGTTAGAAGTGAATTGAAGAACTTGAAGTTCATAAGTTTATTTCAATTGGTTTTAGGGAGTGATTCTTATATTTAGCATTATTTCGGGCATTCTGTGAGTTTGAGTGAGTCCGTTTCATAATTTTAAACTTGTTGGTATGTTCGATCAGGGCCCGGTGGACCCGAGCATCAATTGGGTGAGGCTCGAGTGAAGTTGGAAAGTTTGGGAAGGAGCTGAAGCTCCAACTATCTGTCATAACTGCACCTACGGCTGGTCAACCACATGTGCAAGACCACAGAAGCAGTCTTCCCCTCACAGATGTGGCCAAGCCAGGCCAGGCCCAAAGCCGCAGAAGCAGAGACGCAGAAGCAGCTTGTGTCTCGTAGATGTGGCCCAACGGCCCAGTTAAAATTCTGCAGAAGCAAATGTCTTTCGCTAGATACGATGGGCGCAGGTGCGGTCCAGGACCGCAGATGCGGAAACAACTGAAGTAGTGAGCTTCATTTATTACGAGCTCCTAGACATTTTTGCTCATTATTTTTAGTTTGATACTTGAGTTTTGTGTAGATTAATACGTAAAAATTAGGAAAAATCAAGGGATTAGAGCACAAAATTTTAGATTTTACCACGGAAATTATTATAGAATGAAGTAGAAATCATATATTATTGATCCTTAGGTTATAGAGAACAACTCCCTTCAAAAAGTTTTGGAATCGGGGCACGTGGGCCTACAGTCGGATTTTAGGAAAATGAGTTTAATGTTGGGAAATTACATTAGTAATTAAAATGTGAACGCTTGAGCTTGTATTGACTAGTTCCTGCTTCATTTAATTAGTTTGAGATCGTACGGCTCGAAACTGAGGGTTTGAGAACGTTTTTGATATTGGAAGTATGCTTTGGAGCAAGGTGATTCTCCTACCTAACCTTGTAAGAGGGAATTGTCTCCATAGA
The DNA here is from genome assembly GCA_034376525.1 of Nicotiana benthamiana. Taxonomy (NCBI): domain Eukaryota; kingdom Viridiplantae; phylum Streptophyta; class Magnoliopsida; order Solanales; family Solanaceae; genus Nicotiana; species Nicotiana benthamiana. The sequence goes on along the minus strand of CM067336.1, from coordinate 31,292,637 downwards.
TGTAATAATTGAATAATTTTCCAGTAAATGTGTGGGCTATGTACGTACTAGGTGACGAGAGTCGGTGTGTAGCCAGTACATGCTTAAATCCGGGTAATCTAGGATCCAAAAGCGTGCTTTATGTGATGTTCGTGTAACTTTATGATTAGTTTGGGATATCCTTAAATCGTGTTGAATATGGTAAATGAATCTAATAAGAGGAACACCATTTTTCTTGGCTCTTTTAAAGAGAAGTTGATATTTTCATGAGTAATTGTTCTCCTGATATATATTCTTGTCTGACTGTTGTTGTATTTAATTACATTTGACTGCATTGTATGTATGATTCATGAGTGGGGTAATAGATGCATCTATGGTTCGCGAAGTTCGACCTAACGATAGTGCATACTTTATTTTCATGTTGGATCACGTCGTAGAACTCGACACTACTTGTGTATGCTTCTTTCCTGGTGTATTGCTGTGGATGGAACTTTGTCATATATCCTGAAATGTAAATGGCTAACTGAGATATCACCTAGGATAGGACATGTTGCTTCTTGCTATAAACTATTAATCATTTGTGCTATCCATACTTAATATAACATCTTTCATATTAGTTGACCCTAGTAAGTGTCAAGTCGACCTCTCGTCTCTACTTCTTTGATATTAGATAGGATATTTACTGGATACATATTATCTATGTACTCATACTACACTTCTATACGTAATTGTACAGGATCTGAGGCAGGTGCATCTAGTTACAAGGCTGGTGCATTCCCTTAGTCCGGCTCGAGGATTCCACAGTGAGTTGCTACCCTCCTGTGCCGTTCAGCAACCTGATGGAGTCTTCCTTTACTTTTGGCTGTCTATGCCATTTCGGACAGTAGGATAGAAGTATTCTTGTATATTTTGCTAGCTGCCCACATACTTGTGACACAAGTTCTTGGCACACACTTTAGTAGTCTATCTTTTGTTAGAATTGTATAATTATTGTGGCATGATGTTAAATTTCATTGTTTTAAATTCAAACATAGAGATTTTTAGTAATGGTTTTGGGAAAAAGTAAAACTAGAATATATTCAAATCTTCCGTGTTGGCTTGCATAACAACGGTGTTGGCTGCCATCATGACCTGAGGTGAAATTGGGTCAAAACATTATAAGGGATGTAGGGAATATCTTCCTTTTGAAACCCAACCCCTTGATTGTTTCCCCCGATGTTGGTGTACATGGTAGTGATAACATTAGAGGACTAGGTCCACTTAAGTGATTTTTCAAGGTCCCTCTTTTCCATCCGTAGTCTTCACCAAATTCAACTCGTTTTTAAGCTTAATGTGTGCCTCACTTTCATTCCCTTTGTTTTTCATAGTTTCAAGGCCTATTTACCATTTTAAATTCCTCAATTGTTTCTTCCAAGTCTACTACCACCACTACTAGGTCATCTCTTTCTTGCTCACTAATACCAACTTTCTAAGTCAAGGTTTCATTTTCTTTTTCTTGCACACTCAATGGTTTCTTTTAAGTCCCCCAAAACAACTATTAGATCATTTCTTTTATGTTATATACTAGCAATGTTCTCTTCTAAGGTATTCTTTTCTTTTTTCAGGTTCTCTATTGTTTCTTTCAAATCGACTACAATCACTACTAGGTCATCTCTAGTTTGTTCAGCTTCCGCTACTTCTATAGTTAATGCATCTTTATCATTGATAAGACTATGATATGCATAAATTAGCACATTTTCTGATGACGTGAGCTTCTTAGGAGAGTAAGATTTTAGATTTCTCTAAATATCCCGAAAGTTTACCTCATCGTCGTCGTCATCTTCATCGTCATTAGGGCCATGTCCCCGTCTTCACCAACTTTTCAACAAGTTCATCCATAGTCAGTGTCTGCAAGTCCTTAGCCTTTATAATGGCATTAACTTTTCTTTCCCAAGAACTCGGCAATATACTAAGGACTTTTTTGACAAGCTTGTTTCTTGGAATACTTTTACCAAGAGAGTGAATCTCATTGGTGATGGAGGTGAATAGAGTATACATATCTTGGATGGATTCATCATCTTTCATTCTCAAGAGCTCATATTCTATTGTGAACATATCAATTTTTTATTGCTTCACCTGTGTTGTTCCCTCATGATCCGTCTGAAGAGCCTCCCAGATCTCTTTTGCTGATTGACAAGTTGATATCTTGTTATATTCATCAGGGCCAATGCCACACACAATAATTTTCTGAGCACGAAAATTCTTTTTTATAACCTTTGTATCAAAGTCATTGAATTCCTTCCTCGTCTTGGGAATGGATAGAGCTGGATCGCCAAGGTTCTTTGTAGGGACAAAAGGTTCGTCACATATGACATCTTATAAGTCAGAATCTTCAGCCACGATGAAATTGTGCATCCTAGTTTTCCACCAGCCATAGTATTGACTGTTGAACCTTGGTGATCTGTAAGTAAACTGGCCTTTTTTCGAAGTTTGGAGGAGCAACCATGAGGATCATTTCTAGGTGTTAACCTGATAGAAAGAACTCTCTATGATACCAATTGATAGAATATAAGGGTCCACCAAACTTTGTCGAGAACCATGTTCTTATCAGGTTCAACAGTACACACATAATAGTAAATAAATGACAAGAGGAATTTTACATGAAAAATTCCTAGCTCAACGGGATTAAAAACCATGACCTACCCTTGTAGGATTTTAACTTCACTATAAGCAACTATTATTTACAACCTATACAACCTAGGAATTAAACTCTTAATCCCTCACTAATGTGTAATATTTTATTACATGTCACTTTGTAATAACTCTATTCAAAGACTTTACAACATGACTAAATCTAGCCAAGATTCAAACACATTGGTTTAAGGTTTACACGGGGTTCCTATAGAATGTTTCTAAATAAGCTAGATAGGAATTACAATTGAAAAACTATTACAAATTCACAACTCAACTAAGTACATGCAATAGCTCGATGTGGGAACTGGTCTGTAGTTTCTTTGTTCTTTGTTCTTGAAGCACTTGAAACTCACTTGCTGGATGTTCACGTCAGTTGGCTCTTTTGTGAATATCTCTTTGTTCAAGTGTTGTGTTTTACCTCCCTTGAATACATATAAACATGTGTGACATAACTTACAATGATGCAAGCAAGGTAGGTAAAACAGTCTTCCTGGAAAGTTGACTGCAGCACCGTTCCTGCATTGTAGCGTGTGCAGGCAGCATCTTTCCAGTTTCAAAGTGACTTCGTACAATCTTCTCGTGAACGGGTAGGGACGTTCCCTCAGTTTTTCCTTCCACTCTGAAGAGTTGAATCATATTCTACACTGAATCCCAACCTGGAACCTTGTGATCTTAAGGTCTTGTAAATGTATAACAGGTTACTTATCTGGTTCTAGATAGTAAGTTTGTTAGATCATCAAAACATAAAGTAAAGTACTTATGACCAAATTACTTGTAACCTATCAAACCATTTTCTCACAAAATGCTTCTAGAGTATTAGTACTATATTCATCACCCTTGTAAGACCTAAGTCTCTTGATTTTTTGTCTAATTCATTCTCTACTTCTGCCTTTTATTTCAAAAACATGCTTTCGGACTCATCTTTTGACTTAATAAGATATACCTTAGTGTATCTAGAAAAGTCATCTACAAAGGTGATGTAGTATTTTTTTCCACATTTACTAATAGCGTTCTTGAAATCTGTTAAGTTTGAATGTACTAGTTCAAGCAATTATATCTTTCTACTAGTTATATTATTAAAAGGCTTTTTGGTATATTTTGCTTGTACACAAACATGACATGTAGAAATATTATCTACATTAATTGCAAGAATTAATTTTATTTTTCTAAGTCTTTTAATATAAGCAATATTAACATGAACTACTCTACCATGCCACAAATCAATGGACGCAACAACATAAGCAGAATTGAAAGTATTAGCATTATTAGTAATCTCTTGAGCGATGTTCAGTACAAATAAAACCCCCCAAGGTAACCCTTCCAACAAAGTCTCTCATAATAGAAATAACAACTTTATTATATTTAAAAACAAGTTTAAGACCTGCTTTGTTGAGAAGCGCACCAGAAACTAAGTTTCTACGAAAGGAGGGTACATATACAACATTGTTCAAAGAAAAGGTTTTTCCAGAAGTTACCTCATGGAGAATTTTCCATTTACCCATAACTCCAGCTTTAGTGAAGTTACCCATGTAGGCACACACAGATTCCTCAAAGTCGTGATACAGCTCCTTGTTGGCGCAAAGGTGCCTTGAAGTTCCATGTCCAGTATCCAATCAATCTTGTTAGCCACCATGTTTGCCTCAACAACCACACCATCAATGACATCACCGCCCTTAGAAAGGTTAGCTTGGACGGGAGCTTTTCCTCCATTCTTTGAGCTTTGTCCTTGTCTGGTTGCATTGAAAAGCTTTGTGACCAATTTAGCCGTAGACATAGCAAGGTCCTTTCAACTTTTGAATATGGCCCTCTGGCTTATTGAAGTAATTATGCTTCTTTACATGTCCTTTCTTCTGCCTTTCTTCTATTTTCCTTTAAACCTGTCTTTCACAAAAGTACTAGAAGATTCCACAAGGTTAGATTAGAAGAAATAAGAGAGAGAAGAGAGAGAGAGAGAGAGAGAGAGAGAGAGAGAGAGAGAGATTTCATCTTATCCTTAAGCCATTCATACTCCTCATATTTGAGACGGTTTACTTCCCGAGTCCTCATGTGACTGATCAGTTCTCTTAGAGTTAAGTTTTTCTTCTTGTGTTTTAGTTGATTCTTGTAATCACTCTAGGAAGGTGGAAACTTTTCAAGCAGAACATTAGCCTGAAGAATCTCACATATCTCTATGCCCTCAATCAGAACATCAGCAGTTAAGTCTCATACTCGTGATCTTGCTCCATAACCGGCTTATCATCAACCATCTGAAACTTGATCAACTTTCTAACCACATACTTCTTTTTTCCTACGTCATCTGCACTATATTTCTTCTCCAAACTGTCCCATATAACTTTAGAAGATTTATAATTTATAAACAAATCAAAGAGAGGGTTAGTCATATGGTTATGTATATGCCCTCTAACTGTTTTATTATCCTTTTCAAATTTCTTCTTAGCAGTATCATTAGCAACAACACTAATAGCAACATTAGAACTATCAGCAACAACATCAACAGAAGGATCGCTAAACAAAATATAATCAACTTCTAATTGTTCAAAGAAAATTAAATGTTTCTGGGACCAACGGTTATAATTATTTCCATCTAAAGGCTTAAGCTTTGACAGACCAGGAAGTGTTTTATTCAAAGTGGTAGCCATTAGTCAATATTATATGTAAATTTTTTTCAAATTGTAAGGAAATGAGTAGATAATATTGGCTAAGAACAAGAAGAAAACAAGAACAACTTATTAAAAATACTGTGTCGCAGCAAGCTACTACCTTTAAAATTATTTCGGCCTGAGTAGGTACGAATCATTAAGACCGGTCGCTCCCCAAGGTTCCGCAGCACCTCTAAACACGTGCATTCATGGCTGAAAGTTTAGAATTTGCACAAGACAGTTGGCTAGAAAGAAGAGAAGATAAATATATTTTATGTGTTAGATAATTCAAAAAGAAGAATGCCTTTTATAGGCAAAACTGTTGGATAGTTATAGATGAAGAAATTAATCTGTAGCTGTTACAAAAAATAAAGGTGGAGATGTTACAAGAATTAACCACAGGTGTTACAAAAATTAAATACAGCTGTTACAAAAATTAACTTATGGCAGCTACAAAGAAATAAATGGAACATTACAAAATTCAATTCAAAGAGAGTGAATTTGGGCATATTTTGGTAAGCGCACAAAATGAAGAAGTAATTTTAGCAAACCCAGATTTCGAATAGGCCTCACGTATATCTCGCGCACAGAGGGGTTGGGGAGTCGACCTGTTTTGCCTTCAAGACCATATTCTCATGTCCGCGAGACCACTCCTTTTTACTAACTTTTTACAAGCCTAACAAAGAGCAGTTCAATATAAAGAGAAGGAAATGACTTTACACAACTAATAAGGGACACTTTGTCTTTCACAAAAGACAAAGAAATAAAGAAGGAAAAGGGAACACAATGAAATCTTTGGCTTTGCATTATCAAGATTAATAATACCTGCATGAACAAACCCCACAACTCTGTAAAGGTGAAAACAAAAACTGTGGTGTTAGCCTGTTAGGACCCGTTTGTCCATAGATTTTCTTTTTTGTACCTTTTCGGATATTTTTTTCAAAATCATGTTTGTTAATCAAATTTTGTAAGTTTTTGAAAAAAATTCGAAAATGTTATAAATAGTATTTTATTTTTGATAAATGTCTATATTTTAGAGAGATTTTAGGATTGTTATTTGGTGGCTAAGTCACTTATCACGCCCTAAAACCACGTGTCCGGCACTCGGTACTGTACCTGACCCGCATGAATCATCCCATAAATTAATACTCATTTATATGCCTAATATGGGAATGTGAAGCCTCTTCAAGTACGTCATTTTAAGATATAACCCAAAACGTGAGAAATATCTTTAAGCAAATATATTGCTTCGAAAAAAACTTCACATCAATAAAAGAAGGTTCCATTCATGCATGCCATATGAGTAACCATAGTATTACAATCCAAAATTGAACACTACTATTATCTATGAAATCTCTATGACACAAAATGACATATCCAACAAGGGCATAACCCGATGGCTCAAAAATATAATAATATAATAAAGTCCTCCATGGGTGCATGGGTGGAGTCTTACCAAAAGTGTCAACAGAAAATGTAGAGATACCCTATCCACGCGATCCAAGCTGCTCAGGTCAAGTCCTTGAAAACAGAAACGTAAATGTGGCCGGAAGGCCTAAGATCTACATGTCTAGTACGAATCATGAACCGGTCCCCAACAAAAATATAGAACAGGAATTGAGAATATATAAGATATGCAATAACAATTGATATAAGAAAGAAGTCTTCATGTCAATTAACAATTTTGAAAATAAAATACAATAATATGGTAAAAACATATTTCAAAGTCTTCGTTTAGCAGTAATCTTTGGAAATCACGTTAGATTTTTCATTTACCGGGAGCACTATATCATCACCGACATGGAAGAAAGTCAACTAGGTTATGTACCTCGCAACAAGTATCATATACCCTACTTGTTCAGATCGTCTCATCGTTGTGCCGCATGAATCGACTCAACCATGCTAATAAAGTAGCACAATATTAACCCCTAATGAAAAGTACTCTGTTGTAGTTCCCAACCGTAAGGTAGGTTCTACACCTATATTCGCACGTGTAGCTTCATGACCTAATGAGGAAAAGCGTCCAAGGTCAATCTCGATAAAACTTAAGTAACTCCCAAAACCTTTACATTTGTCAATGACAATATTCATAGCCAAAACAACTATTTGAGAATAGTTTAATCCAAGATATTTTACGACTCATGTATTTTCCATTTCAAAAAAATACTACAGTTCTATTTCTCATTTATTTAGTTTTAAAATTTGAATAACATTTCAAGAAAATAATATTTATAGAATATTTTTTATGCAAGAAATGGTACAATCTCAACTCGTCTGTCCCCACAAGCTAGGACTCTCCTTTGTAAAAATCAATTTATCGTGTTTTGATATGAGTTTGAAAAAAAAAACCAAGGGTAATAAGTTTCAAAGTACCTCAAATTACTTCCAACCTTACCCCAAATGATCCAATAATGCCAACGAATCAAAATCTACATATACAAACTCACATAATTCAATAACGCGTCACAACAATACCAACTAAGCCAACTAAGTGTATAACAATTTAATCCAATTTCTCTAAGTTTAGCAGGAATCCTCATTTCATCGTTTGAAGGTCAACCCTTGAATTTTAACTCCAAATCCTTTATTAAACATATCATAGGATCTAGTCGTTCTACTAGACGCTCAAAATAATATTGTTCAAACAAGACACAACACTATTCATCATCCCTACCAACCAACTCATCTAGGTAAATAGCTATTTAAAAATAATTTTATATTCATAAGTATACTCTACTACGTACATGGAGTATAATACACAAGTTTGGAGTTTAAGAGATTACCTCTTTGTCAGACTCTAAAATTTTTAAGATTTGAGTTCTTGGAGTGTTCTTGAGATTTGCTTCAAAAATCTATGAATCTCACGATGTTGGAGGGTTAAGAGACGCAATAAATGAATCAAATATACCAATAAAATATATTTAATTCTCATCTTGAAAATGCATTCATGGTATGAGACTCTTTTGTCTTTCTAAGTCTTCAAAGACAATGCCCAAAATAAAAAGACAATCCTCCCTCGTAATTGCCTTTAAAAAGGCTTTAGAACCCGGATGTCGCATTAGGGATGTGAATTCGAATCGGTTTATCGATAAATCGAATCGATTATCTGTTATCGAAATCGAAAAAATCAAAATCGAAAAAATCGAAACCTTATTGAAACGATAACGATTAGCATATGTACAAATCGATAATCGATAAGTAATTATCGATAAGGGTCAAAATCGAATCGATAAATCGAATGCACACCCCTATCACTGTAGACACTTATAAAATGAATAATTACCTATTTGTGTAGATTAATATAACATACAGTATGTATATATATTCCGCTACTATTTTGAAAGCGACTATGCAATATCATTTTCCCTAATCTATACCCTTTCATTTACTCTAAGTCCATTACCCTATTATTTCCTCTACCACATTTAAGGAATAATCATATTTAAAGATCAAGGGAATGAAGTTCAAATTAGTGAAAAATAAAATTAGTCATGATGGTGTATTTTGTCTTGTTTTATTTTTTATACGGTTGGAGTGTTGGTGGCATACATTTGATTCCTTACTTTAGTTTTTTTGCATGTGCTTGTTCATACAATTTTTATGTTATAAATGGTTTTATCTTATTTTAGCTTCTATTTGTCCATATAAGTTAGGTGCGTTTACAGCGATATACTTTCCGTGGAATCCCACAAATTTTCTTATTGGTGTAATCGATAACCGAATTGATAAGACCCCAAAATCGATAAATCGAAATCGAAAAAATCGAAACCTTATTGAAACGATAACGATAAGCATATGTACAAATCGATAATCCATAAGTAATTATCAATAACGATCAAAATCGAATCGATAAATCGAACACACCCCTATGTCGCATGGGAAGATTCACATGCTTCGTCGCATGCGTCCTAGCTCCTTCAACATGAGAGGACGCTAACTTTGGCTCTATGGGACAAGTTCACTGCCTCAAATTTTGGCAGCTTCAAAATCAAGACATATAGACTTCATTCTTTGTTTGCCAATTTACTAGTCTTGGAGTTTGTATTCCTTTGTCCCCTTATTTCATGACATCCCTTAACTTTCCAATTCATTTTTAATTAAGCTCCTTTGTTGCAAGCTTGATGTCTTTGTTTTATTTTCACTAATTTTTGTTCATATTATCTAATATTCATTCCTTTGAAGCTTAATATATCCCAAGCGCTCCTAATGGCCTATTTAAATTTCCATAAACCCAACACTCAATCATAAATTAAATAATTATTCCCTAGCATTCCAACAACTTGTTCCACTCCAATAATCTGATATAGCTCGAGTTTAATTAAATTATATTCTTAAGTCCTAAATTAGCCGAACAAATTACAAAATTTCACGGGGCTTTACATAACTTTACCATTATAAATAGAGGGGTTCTATTTTATTGTAATTCAATCAAAATAAATAATAATATTCTCTCTCTCTCTCTCTTTAATTTTCTCTACAATACTCTTCTTCTTTTATTATTTTATAATACGACATCAGTACGAGACCCCAATCAATTGAGTAGAGGCTTTAGGATACATGCATAATGCTCAACTTATACATAATATTGAGCATAGTAATTGTTAATTTTTCCATGAATTTCCTCATGAATAAATTCTAGATTTAAAGTAATTATTTTACCTTATTTTTCTCTTTTAAATTTTTGACATTCTATAATTTGATTTTAAATACAAGCAAAGACAATAATTTTGATTATAAATCTAATAAAGTTTGTATGAAATTATAACCACCTGAATTTGTAAAATTTCTATGTGTTGTCAGGATCAAATTCATGTATGATTATGAGCACAAGAAGTGAAAACCCTTCCTACTGAATTTGCTTAGTTCTTGTTCCCTTAAGAGAATGTGGTAGCAATATGTGATAAGTCTGAAAGAAGACAAAATTAATACCATAAAGGTATCAATTGATGTGGACGTGACAATAGACAAAATTATAATCGTCATAATTGTGATAATGAGAATAATAAGGATTCTCAAAATAATCCTTCACTCTGTGAAATTAATATTTGTCATCGATTTGACACGAGATTTTATAAAGCACGTATGAATTATTATTTTTCATTCTTGAAGTAAATGTGAAAGCAATGTGATAATCATTACGAATAGATATTCATTTTTGGAAGAATATGAATGTGCTAGTGATAGTAAATATACCATACTCACCTCTAAAAGTAGGTTTGAGAAGAATAAGAAAAATAATTTTATTATTATGGCATGAATGATTATTGATCATGTACCTATTGTTAATATGCCAAAATATTATGACAATGTGAATATTATAAGGCAAGAGCAATGGAAGCGACATATCTTACCTATAATAATTTTGACCATGACCATATGATATAAATTTCTCTTTAAAAGAGACATTCACCATATAGATGTTGATAAATATGTGGTAGTACAAAATTAACTGAGAGCTCTGGAAGAGCCAGTTATACTATTTAAGAGAAATAAAATTGGTTATCAATAAGGTATTGTGTCGTACTAAGTCTCAAAGAAACTTATTTAGTTTCTAAGTATTCACAAAATCGGTTGGTTATATTGAGACTATAACTAAAGAAAATATTTAATATCTTCTATTTCTATAACTTGTAGCGGAAAAATATGTATGTGAAAAGTTACCCACTTTATTATCTAGTTTGTACTACACAATAAACGATACCACAATGAAGTAGAAGTTTATTGATATAAAAATCCATATCATAATTGTGACTGCCCGGCCGTCGTCTTAAGAATTAACGCCCGGATTCCTCTATTAACTTCTTTCCCCAAGTTTGTTTCTGCTTATTTGATTTGCCGAGACGTTCGGTTTTGAGTTCCGGAGAGTTTTTGCCTAGTCAGAACCGTGCAAAGACGGCCTCAAAATTGAAATCCGATGGTTCCATTAGCTTCGTTAGGTGATTTCGGGGTTGGATGCGTGTTCAAAATGTATTTTGGAGGTCCGTAGCTAATTTAAGCTTTAAATGCTGAAGTTTAAATTTCTGAAGTTTCCGGTTGATAGGTGAGATTTTGATCCGAGTGTCGAAATGGAATTATGGAAGCTGTGGTAGTTCCGTCATGTCATTTGGAATGTGTGTGCAAAATTTCAGGTTATTCGGACGTGAATTAGTTAGGTTTTTGATCGAAAGCGTGTCTTGAAAGAATTTGAAGTTCTTAGGCTAGAATCATTAATTAATTTGAGTTTCTGGCTTTGTTTAGGCGTTTTAAGTATTGGTACAAGTTTGAATAATATTATGGGATATGTCCGTAGTTTTGGTCGAGGTCCCGGGGGCCTCGGGTGTATTTCAGGTGACGGAGCATTTTGGAGTTGGGAAAAGTTGCAGAAAACCTTTAGCAATTGTAGGTCCCATTCTATTCTTCGTGTTCGTGACGCTCCTCTCGCGTTCGCGAAATTCTGACCTTCTTCTTCTATGCGTTCATATCCTCCTCCACGCGTTCGCGTAGAGTAATCCTGGAGGAAGACCAGTTTCCTCATCGCGTTCGCATCCAGTCCTTCCGCGTCCGTTTCACCTTTTCCTCCATCGTGTTTGCTTACAGCTTGTCGCGTTCGCGTAGCCTTGTCAGCTCAGGCCCTCGTGTTCGCGTACTGCCTCTTGCAATTGCAAAGAGCATTTTTGGCAACTTCTATTTTTCTTCTTCGCGAACGTGAGAATTCTTCCATGTTCGTGATGCATTAAAGGCCTGGGTAGATATAAACATATCAAAATCCGAGGGTTAGCCATGTTTATCAAAACATACGCTTGGGAGCTTAGATTCGGGAGAAATTTCGAGGGATATTCAAGGGAAACTACTAGGTAGTGATTCTCTACTATCTTATGCTTAAAACTCACTAATCTAATCATGAATTCCCCCTAAAGTTTTGGATTTTTGAATGAAAAATGGGTAAAACTTCATAGACCAAATTATTGAGTTTTAAGTGGGTGTTTGACCTCCGATTTGGGAGATTTTTATATGGTTAGACTCGTGAGAGTACGAGGGTTGTGAAAACGTGAAAAGTTTCCAATTCCGAGACGTTGATCTGAGGGGCTTTTTGGTTATTTTACCTAATCTCGCGCCTTAGCTTAGAATTTAATAGTAGAATCAGTTTCTTGAGATGTTATTTATGATATGTAATTGAATTGAATAGATTTGGGCCATTTGGAGTCGGATACTCGCGGCAAAAGTGTGATTTCAACTTAATTTTAGAGTCGGTTCGAGGTAAGTGGCTTGTCTAACCTTGTGTAGGGGACTTTCCTCTTAGGATATGATGTTTGGTGATTGAATGCCATGTACGTGAGGTGACGAGTGCGTACTTGAGCTAATTGTTGAAAATTTCGATTTTACTTAAATATTTAGACTGATTCTCTTTCTTACTTGCTTAATTCTATTTGCAAATTTTAGCCTGTGTTAGTTTAGAAAAGCATGCTTAGTTGATCTAAATTGCCTATTTGCTTAAGTTGCCTTGTTTGTACTACGTGAAGCATGTTAGGCTAGAACTACCTGTTGCCCTGTAGTTATTGAACTTCTGAATATCTTCTTTTTGTGATTGCGTATTTACGTTGGGACTACGGATGTGGGATTCCAGTAGCTCCCCCCCCCCCCCAACGCTTGTTTGTTTGCTTTGGGACTACGGGTTAGATTTTTGGTACATCCCCCTGCATATTTACTTTAGGACTACGGGTTTGATTCTCGGTAGATCCTCCTGCATATTTACTTTGGGTCTACGGGTTAGATTTCTGGTAGATCCCCTTGCACATTTACTTTGGGATTGCGAGTTCGATTCCCATAGACCCCCCCCCCCCCCGCGCGCGCTGATAGTTGGACTACGAGACGGTATCTCGGGAGATCCTTCTGATATATACATACGATGGACTATGGGACAATATCCTAGGAGATCCTCGGACACTTGATGAAATGGACTACAGGATGGTATCCTGCGAGATCCTCGTTGTTAGTACTGATACTGAGTTGTTTACTCTGTGCTACCTTACCTACTGTGTATTATTTGTTGCATTGTATAACCTGTCCAACTTCATAGTTGTACTCATTATTTCTATTCATTTCATATTTTTGTAAGATTTATTACTATGCTTATTCTCAGCAGGGCCATCACCTTCCTCGTCACAATCCGACCGAGGTTAGGCTTGACACTTACTGAGTACCCTTGTGGTGTACTCATGCCCCCTTCTGTGCATGTTTTTCATGTGCAGATCTAGGTACCTCCACCCAGACGGATTATCCTTGAGGCAGGGAGAGATATAGAGACTTCGAGGTACATCTGTCGCATCCGCAGATCGAAGGGTCTCCTTCTTTACTCTATCCTGTAGTGTTTAGCCTTCTACCATACCTTTGTTGTAGACATTTTGGAGATTAGAGCACTTATTGTATTCTTTTAGCTTGTGTTCCCATGAGTTTCCGGATTTTGGGGTGATATTGTAGACTTTCGCCTGTTTGAGTTGTATGTCCTGAGTGGCATTTTACATTCCGCGTTTTATTTTGATACATTTGTGGTTTTGAGTCATAATGTTTCGCAGATTATTTGTTTGCGTTATAAGGCTTACCTAGTTGTAGGGAATAGGTGCAGTCATGACATGTTCATAGAGGGAAAACTGGGGTCGTGACAAGTTGGTATCAGAGCTCTAGGTTTATAGGAGTCATGGAACACATGCCGGTTTATTAGAGTCTCGCTGATCAGTACGGAGACGTCTGTACTTATCAACGAGGGGCTATGTAACAGTTAGTAAAATTTCACTTTATTTGATTCCCTGTCGTACGAGATTTGTGACGTCACAATCCTAAACTCCTTACTTCTATTCTCTAACAGATGGTGAGGACACGTGCTACTCGAGATGATCAGGCACCTGCACCCCCTACTACAGTCGTTAGAGGGCGAGGCAGGGGTAGAGGCCGAGGACACACGTGTGGTGCAACCAGAGCACCTGCACGAGCTGCCGCCGTGGTACCACCAGTAGACCCAGTCGGAGTATAGGTACCCGACACGCCTACTGCCACTACTACTTAGCCCTTTAGGAGACTTTGGCACAATTCCTGAGCATGTTTGGTACATTGATTCAGGCGGGATTGATTCAAGTTATACTGACTACTTCACAAGTTGGGGGAGGGACTCAGACTCCCGCCGCCCCCACTCTAGAGTAGCGAGTTCCCATTGGACAGGTTCTAAGTGTCATGGCGACACAAACTGTTATCCCAGTTTAATGGGTGGTGAGGACCTCTTGCCGAGTAGGAGACAGGTGGGTCCAAGAGAGAGAGGACAGAAGAGGTCAGGAGGGAGATTATAGAGGATAAGTAGGCCTTGTACATTGGGGAGACCCATTGGTCCTTATTTTGGAGGAAGAGTACGGCATGGTAGAGGTTTCGTGGGTTAGCCAGCTTTGTTTGCATCCTAAATTTCACACAGGGTTTCAGGTGCTTAGGGGTTTGAGAGTACCCGTACTGCACAGTTTCCACCCCCACGTTGGTCGCGAGGTTTCTTTTAGTGTGAAGACGTATGCCATGTGGTGAGGTATTGCCCTAGACTTGATAGGAGTGCACCTTCACGGACCTCTCAGCCACAGCGTACCCCGCAAAGTTCTCAAGCTATGGTTACAGCCTTAGTTGCTACCCCACTTGCCCGTACCGAGGTTGTGGCCTCTGCTTCTGTCATCACAGGTACTGTCATAGTTTGTTAAAGAGGTGTACCATTCTACTCGATCTAGGCTTCAATTATTTTTATGTGCCTTCTTATTTTTCTCTTCATTTTGGTGTATCTCGAGATTCTTTAAGTTTCCCTGTTTATGTTTCTACTATTGTGGAGGGATTAACTTGTTGTGGATCACGTTTATCAGTCATGTTTGGTTATTATTCGTGGTTTTGAGGCCAGAGCAGACTTATCGCTACTAAACATGGTGAATTTTGATATTATTTTAGGCATGGAATGGTTGTCCCCTAATTTTTCTATTCTTGATAGTCACGCCAAAATCGTGACGTTGGCTATGCCAGGTGCACCGTGTGTCGAGTGGAGTGGTACTTTAGATCACACTCCCAATAGAGTTGTCTCTTTTATTAAAGCTCAGTTTATGGTTGAGAAGGGGTGTGCCGCGTATCTAGCTTATGTGAGAGATGTCAGTATTGATACCCCTTATGTTGAATTAGTCCCAGTGATGCGAGATTATCCCGATGTATTTCCAGCTGATCTTCCCGGCATGCCACTTGATAGAGACATTGATTTTGGAATTGATTTGTTGCCGGGCAATCAGCCCATTTCTGTCCCTCCATATCCTATGGCTCCTCCTGAGTTGAAGGAGTTGAAGGGTCAGTTGCAGGAATTGCTTGATAAGGGTTTTATTTGACCCAGTGTTTCACCTTGGGGTGCTCTTATCTTATTAGTGAAGAAAACTGATGGTTCTATGCATATGTGCATCGATTATTGTCAGTTGAACAAAGTTACAATGAAGAACCGTTATCTTTTGCCTCGTATTGATGATCTACTTGACCAACCTCAGGGTGCACGGGTGTTCTCTAAGATTGATTTGCATTAAGGTTACAATCAGTTGAAGATTCAGGAGCCAAATATCCCGAAGACCGCCTTCAAGACTCGGTATGGCCATTACGAGTTCTTGTTATGTCATTTGGGCTGACCAATGCCCCCAACAACTTTTATGCATTTGATGCACAGTGTGTTCAGGCCGTATATGTATTCTTTTGTCATTGTCTTTATTGATGAGATTCTGGTGTATTCCTGAAGTCGGGAAGATCATGAGCATTATCTAAGGACAGTGCTCCAGACTATGAGGGAGAAGAGGTTATATGCGATGTTCTCAAAATGTGAGTTTTGGTTGGATTCAGTGGCATTCTTAGGTCACGTGGTATCGAGTGAGGGCATTCGGGTGGATCCGAAGAAGGTAGAGGCTGTGCAGAGTTGGCCCAGGCTGTCCTCAGCTATAGAGATTCGTAGTTTCCTTGTTTTGGAAAGCTACTACTGTTGTTTTGTGGAAGGATTTTCACCGATTGCAGCCCCTATGACTAGATTGATCCAGAAGGGTGCTCCATTTTAGTGGATCGAAGAGTGTGAGGCGAGCTTTCAAAAGCTCAAGATAGCTTTGACTACTGCCCCAATTTTGGTGTTGCCTACAAGTTCAGGGTCTTACCGTCTATTGTGATTCCTCGAGAGTTGGCCTTGGAGCAGTATTTATGCAGGACGTAGGGTGATTGGCTACGCATCCAGATAGTTGAAGATACACGAGAAGAATTATCTTGTCCGTGATCTTGAGTTAGCTGCCATTTTTCACGCCCTGAAGATTTGGCGCCATTATCTATACGGTGTGCTATGTGAGATTTGAACTAATCATAGGAGTTTGCAGCATTTGTTCAAGCAGAAGGATCTAAATTTGCGCCATAGGAGGTGGTTAGAGTTGCTAAAGGATTATAGTATCACTATTTTATATCATCGGGGCAAGGCCAAAGTAGTAGCTGGTGCCTTGAGTCACCGGGCGGAGATTTTGGGAAGTTTGGCATATCTACCAGTATCGGAGAGGCCTATGGCGATGAATGTTCAGGCCTTAGCCAGCCAGTTTGTGAGATTGGATATTTTAGAGCCCAGTCGGGTTCTATCTTGCATGATTTCTCGGTCTTTATTATTTGATTGTATCATGGAGCGGCAGTATGATGACCCTCATTTGTTTGTCCTTAAGGACAGGGTTCAGCATAGTGATGACAGAGATGTGCCCATCGGTGAGGATGGACTGTTGAGGGTGCAGGATTCGGTTTGTGTACCTAATATCGATGGGCTACAGGAGTTAATTCTAGAGGAGGCCCATAGTTCGTGGTATTCCATCCATCCGGGTGACGTGAAGATTTATCAAGACTTGATGCAGCACTACTGGTGGAGGAAGATGAATAAGGATATAGTGGGATATGTATCCAAATGCCTCAAATGCTAGTAGGTGAAGTACGATCATCAGAGACTGGGTGGGTTGCTTCAGCAGATAGAGATTCCCGAGTGGAAGTGGGCGCGGATCACCATGTATTTTGTAATTGGAGTCCCACGGACCTTGAATAAGTTTGATGATATCTGGGTTATTGTGGATCGGCTAACCAACTACACTCATTTCATTCATGTGTGCACCACTTATTCTTCGGATCGGCTGGCATAGATTTATATCCGAGAGATTGTCCGTCTACATGGCATTCCAATTTCTATTATTTCAGACAAAGGTACTCCAATCACATCAATGTTCTAGAGGGTCTTCGGCAAGAGTTGGGTACTTGGGTGGAGTTGAGGATAACATTTCACCCCCCAAACGGGCGGTCAGTCCAAGTGCACTATTCAAATTTTTGGAGGGTCTTGGGATCTGTTCTTTCCATTGGCGGAGTTCTCTTACAACAATAGCTACCAGTCCAGCATTTAGATACCACCGTATTATGCCCTAAATGGTAGGCAGTGTAGATCTTCGGTGGGTTGGTTCGAGTCGGGAGAGGCCAGAATATTGGGCACAGATTTGGTTCATGATGCTTTGGAGAAGGTCAAGGTAATTTAGGATAGACTCCGAGCATCCCAGTCCATGTAGAAGAGCTATGCAGATCGGGAGGTTTGTGATGTTTCATTTATGGTTGGAGAGCGGATTTTTCTATGAGTTTTGCCTATGAATGGCGTCATGAGATTTGGGAGAAAAGGGAAGTTGAGTCCGAGGTTCATTGGCTCTTTTGAGATATTGAGGCATGTTGGGGAGGTTGCTTATGAGCTTGCCTTACCTCCCAGCATGGCAAGGGTTCATACGGTATTTTATGTTTCGATGCTCCCGAGGTATCACGGTGACCCGTCGTATGTGTTGGATTTCAGTTCAGTCTAGTTGGACAATGATCTATCTTATGTGGAGGAGCCAGTTGCAATATTGGACGGGCAGATCCGGAAGTTGAGGTCAAAGAGCATTGCCTCAGCAAAGGTTCAGTGGCGAGGTCAGCTGGCCGAGGAGGCGACCTGGGAGACCGAGCAGGATATGCGCAGCAGCTACCCTCACATTTTTACTACTTCAGGTATGTCTTCATGCTCGTTTGAGGATGAATGAATGTTTTAGTACAGGAGGATGTGAAGACCTAGACGGTCTTCTTAATAATTAACACCCTGATCCCCCTATTAACTGCTTCCCCAAGTTTGTTTCTACTTATTTGATTTGCCGGGATGTTCGGTTTTGAGTTTCGAAGAGTTTTTGGGACACTTAGTCCCTAATTGAGAGCTTAAGTGTTGGAAAGTTGTCCCTAGTCAGACCAGTGTAAAGACGGCCTTGGAATGGAAATCTGATGGTTCTGTTTGCTTCGTTAGGTGATTTTGAGGTTGGGAGCGTGTTCGGAATGTGTCTTGGAGGTCCATAGCTAATTTAGGCTTTAAATGTTGAAGTTTGAATTTCTAATGTTTCCGGTTGATAGGTGGGATTTTAATTCGAGGGTCGGAATGGATATTCGGAAGTTGCAATAGTTCCATCATGTCATTTGGGATGTGTGTGCAAACGTTCAGGTCATTCGGACTTGTTTTGGTTAGGTTTTTGATCGAAAGCGTGTTTTGAGAGAATTTGAAGTTCTTAGGCTTGAATCATTGAGTAATTTGAGTTTCCTGTGTTGTTTTAGGTGGTTTATGGATTGGTACAAGTTTGAACAATGTTATGGGATATGTCCGTAGTTTCGGTTGAGGTCCCGGGGGCCTTGGGTGTGTTTTGGATGCTCAACGGAGCATTTTGGAGTTGAGAAAAGTTGCAGAAAACCTTCAGCAGTTGCATGTCCCATTCTGTTCTACGTGTTCACGATGCTCCTCTCGCATTCGTGAAGTTCTAACCTTCTTCTTCTATGCGCTCGCGTCCTCCTCCACGCATTCATGTAGAGTAATAATGGAGGGAGACCAGTTTCCTCATCACGTTCGCGTCCGGTCCTTACGCGTTTGCAATGTTCCACCTTTTCCTCCATCACGTTCGCGTACACATTGTTGCGTTCGCGTAGCCTTGTCAGCTCAGCCCTCATGTTCGCGTACTGCCTCTCGCGATTGCGAAGAGCATTTTTGGCAACTTCTATTTTTTTTCTTCGCGAATGCGAGCATTTTTCCGCGTTCGCGATGCATTAAAGGCCTGGGCAGATATAAACATATCAAAATCCGACGGTTAGCCATTTTTATCAAAACACATGCTTGGGAGCTCGGATATGGGAAACATTTCGAGGGATTTTTGAGGGCTACTAGGTAACGAGTCTCTACTCTCTTATGCTTCAAACCCACTAATCTAATCATGAATTCCCCCTAAATGTTTGTATTTTTTAATGAAAAATTGGTAAAACTTCATAGACCAAATTATTGAGTTTTGAGTGGGTGTTTGACCTCCGATTTGGGAGATTTTTATATGGTTAGACTTGTGAGAGTACGAGGGTTCTGGAAACGTGAAAAGTTTTCGATTCCGAGACGTTGGCTTGAGGGGCGTTTTGGTCATTTTACCTAATCTCACGCCTTAGCTTTGAATTTAAAAGTAGAATCAGTTGCTTGAGATGTTATTTATAATATATAATTGAATTGAATAGATTTGGGTCATTTGGAGTCGGATATGTATGGCAAAAGTGTGATTTCGAGTTAATTTTAGAGCTGGTTCGAGGTAAGTGGCCTATATAACCTTGTGTGGGGGACTTTCCCATTAGGATATGATGTTTGGTGACCGAATTCCCTGTACGTGAGGTGACGAGCACGTACTTGAGCTAATTGTTAAAAAATTTGGTTTTACTTAAATATTTAGATTGAGTTTCTTTCTTACTTGCTTTATTCTATTTGCAAATTTTAGCCTACGTTAGTTTAGAAAAGCATGCTTAGTTGATCTAAATTACCTATTTACTTAAGTTTCTGTGTTCGTACTACGTGAAGCATGTTAGGCTAGAACGACATGTTGCCCAGTATTTCTTAAACTTCATTGCTGAATATCTTCTTGTTGTGACTGCGTATTTACATTGGGACTACGGATGTTGGATTTCGGTAGCTCCCTCCCTTTGTTTAGTTACTTTGGAACTACGGATTAGATTCCTGGTAGATCCCCCTGAATATTTACTTTAGGACTACGAGTTAGATTCCCTGTAGATCTCCCTGTATATTTACTTTGGGACTACATGTTAGATTCCCGATAGATCCCCTGCACATTTACTTTGGGACTACGGTCTCGGTAGATCCCCATGCACATTTACTTTGGGACTGCATGTTCGATTCCCGATTGATCCCCCTGCACGTTGATAGTTGGACTATGGAACTGTATCCCCGGAGATCCTTCAGATATATACATATGATGGACTATGGTATGGTATCTCGGGAGATCCTCGGACAGTTGATGAAATGGACTACACGGCGGTATCCTGGGAGATCCTCATTGTTGGTATTGATACTGAGCTTTTTACTCATTATTTCTGTTCATTTCATATTGTTGCAAGGTTTATTACTATGCTTATTCTCAGTAAGGCCCTGAACTTCCTCGTCACTACCCGACCGAGGTTAGGCTTGGCACTTACTGAGTACCGCTTTGGTGTACTCATGCCCCCTTCTATGTATGGTTTTCATGTGAAAATCTAGGTACCTCCACCCAGTCGCACTATCCTTGAGACAGGGAGAGCTACAGAGACTTTGACGTGCATCTGCCTCGTCCGCAGACCGAAGAGTCTCCTTCTTTACTCTATATGTAGTGTTTAGCCTTCCATTGTACCTTTGTTGTAGACATTCTGGATATTAGAGCACTTATTGTATTCTTCTAGCTTGTGCTCCCGTGAGTTTTAGGGTTTTGAGGTGATATTGTAGACTTCCGCCTTTTTGAGTTGTATGTGCCAAGTGGCATTTTACATTCCGCGTTTCATTTTGATGCATTTGTGGTTTTGAGTCATAATTTTTCCCAGATTATTCACTTGAGTTATAAGGCTTATCTAGTTGTAGGGACTAGGTGCCGTCACAATATATTCACGGAGGGTGAACTGGGTCATGACAATAATAAACTTCGAGTTTATTTATAATTGCCACATCATGGTGTAAACTTAAAATTTATCAATATTAATAATTTATTTAGTTGCCATAATCGGTTTGGCCATGTTAATCTAAGTATGAATGTGCAAAAATAAAAGAGAATTCATATGAGTAAATATTAAAGAACTAGAAAGTTCTTTACGAATTCTCTTATGTTATTTGTTCTCATTAATTAGTAGACCAACTAAAATTGGTATTGAATCCCATGAATGCTGAAAATATCAAAGGTGAAATGGACCCATTCACCTTCCATGTATACCACATAATATGCATCTATGAGATGGTCACATGTGCGATTATTATTAACTCGCAACATGGTGTTTGCCACATAACTTGCTCAATAATTTCATTTATAGCATAATTTTAAGATTTTCTATTCAAGACAGTTCATCTTGATAAGTTGGTTACATTATTGTTGGTTTAGTAAAATAATTTATTGAGCGCTTCCACTTAATAGCTAAACTATTACTTATGAGAACAAAGTTATTTATATCAATTTGATATACGTTATATACGAAAACATATTACCTTCTCCCCTCACAAGTGGTTAAGATCAGGAATCAAATAATTTTATTTTATTATTATTGATATGCGGCTTCTATTATGATTAGCGCCATAATTTACAAAGATGAATTCCCAAAATTGAGGAAGAAAGTTAGTTTTAATGATATGAGGCGGAGACAAGATAAAAAGTTGAGAAAAGGTTACGTGGAAAAAATTATCATTTGTACATCTTGATCCTCGAATAAGATAATATGAACTTGAAGTTCTTAAAAAATAATTCATTTGCAATATATTACAAAGCATGACAGATATATTTGCTAACCCGAAGAAATTAACTATATTCTCAATACAAATGCTCCTAATAGAATAAGTCCTAGAAGGATAAAGTATATGGTACGCTTAAAGCGCATAGACAAATAAATTTCAAATAAATTTCTTCATAAAGAAGATGAGCAAATGATCGAAATGATCATAGTAAAGAGGCAAGTGATCTAGAATATCACATGATATAACACTTCATAAAATCTCAGAAGAGGTTCAGGTACCTGGAAACATGTATGAAGAGATCTCTATGTCAAGTGTTTATGAAAAAAAGGAGGTTGGAACAAATATAAAATGTTTGTCGACTACATCTATGATACCGCAAAGTATAGATGAGAATATTAAGTCTGTTGAACATAGAAACAAAAATATTAGACAAATGTTTCACGACCCAATTTTCGAACCCGGTCGTGATAGCCTTCTCGTGAAGACAAGGACAGCCAGACCAAAACTGAACACCTCTGATAAGCAGTTAAATACCAGAAACAGTTCTAAAACATGATATAATAGCCATGATTTGAAGAAATAGCTATAACAAAAGAAAACAAATATCCTGACACAGCCCAAATCGAGGTTTACAAGTCATGAGCAACTGATGAATCCTGATACAAGTCTACTAAATATGAAATATGATATAATAGTCCGAAGACATAGAATAATAATATAAGGGAGCCACGGGGCTGCGGACGCCAACATTAACTTTGTAGTCTCTGAAACACTGCCTGGACTAAGAGGATAAGCACTTAGGAGCGAGATCTGCTACGTCTGTTATGCACACACGGTGCAAAGAGTAATGTGCGTACTCCAACCCAGTGGGTAATAATTATAAATAATGGCTGAAAGTGAGAAAATACGTAAAGGCACAAGGCAATTCTATATCAAAGAGTAAAATAACTTAAAGCAGTAAATCCGTGAAGAAGTTAAAACCAAAACAGGTAATTTAGCATGCAATAACAAGTAGAAATCGCCCCTCGGGCACATTATCAACTACTCAGGACAGTATCATCCCCTCGGACTCACTCTCAGAATAATATCAGCCCGTCAGGCTTACTCCCAGATCATGATGGGTACCCCCTGCTCAATGTGGGTGTGCATACTCGGAGGGGGCCCTTACGGCCCAATCGTTATATCAAGCCACCTTGCGGCACCAACTCTCGGCACTCGGGCTCACATCACTCAACACTCGGCCTCACATCACTCAAGCCATCTCGTGGCATATAAATGTATCTCATGACCTCAGCCTCATGTCATTCAGCATATCCTCACATATATCCCTCGACCGCACTCAGTCAGAAAATCATCACAAGCCCCTCGATCTTAAGTAAAACAGTAGTTCTCATCCCAAAACATCATTTACTATTTTTCTTAAGTATCAAAATTTAATAAAAGTGGTTG
This sequence comes from Nicotiana benthamiana, assembly GCA_034376525.1. Lineage (NCBI taxonomy): Eukaryota > Viridiplantae > Streptophyta > Magnoliopsida > Solanales > Solanaceae > Nicotiana > Nicotiana benthamiana. Next base: position 31,269,087 of record CM067336.1, on the reverse strand, counting down.
AGTTATGAAAACAAGGGTAACCAATATGATTGAGTTCAAGTAATATGTCAAATCGGTGAGGAAATAACGATAAAAATCCCCGAAGGGTTCAAATAGTTTGCATGAAACAAAACATGAAAATCAGCCTAAATCATGATGATAACAAATAAGTTTCAGTCAAATATACGGTAAAATCATCAACCGGGACAGACCATATCACGATCCCCAGTAGTAAACGACCCCACGCTCATCATCAAGTGTGTGTCTCACCTCAATACAACACCACATTGTGCAATCTGGGGTTTCAAACCCTCAGGACATTATTTACAATTAATACTCACCTCGAACCGACCACAACTCTAGCTCGCGACGGCTTTGCCCCTCAAATCGGCCTCCACGTGCGTCGAATTTATCAAAAATTAGAACGAATAGGTCACAATATGCCAAAGGAACAAAATCCAAGCAGAAAAAATTTAAAAAATATCAAAAATCCCAAAATTAGCAAAATCCAAGCCCTGGACCCACTTCTCAAAATTGATAAATGTTTACATCAATGGGTTACTTATCTCTCCACGAGTTCATACATACCAAAAGTTCTCAAATCCGACCCTAAATGGTCCTTCAAATCCCAAAATAAATTTCAAAATCCCAAGCCCTAGTTTCTTCCATTTTTTAACTTGAGTTCCATAGATTTCTAGGTAGATTTCACACTAAAGGTGAGTTTTAAGTTCGTAAATCTTACCTCCAATCAATTGCCCTTGAATCCCTCTTCAATTACCCTCAAAGGATCTCAAAATTGCCAAAAATGGAGTAAAGATAAAGATCCAACTTGAGGATGAAATGTTTGTAAACTTTCTGTCCAGTCCTGATATTCCTTCATTATGAGTGTGACCTCAGCCTCGCGATGGGGAAGCACATTTTTATTTTTCTCAAAATTAACCCTATGTGAATGCAACACTCTCCCTGCAAACGCGATGTCATAGAATCTTATACCTACACGAATGTGGTCACACATACGCGAACAAGAAGAACAATAGCTCCTGGACCCTTCACACGCAAACTCCACTACATGAATGCGACTGACCCTCACGCGAACGCGAAGCACCAGCCTCCAACCTCCCGCGAATGCAAGGCCTCAAATGCAAACGCAAAGGCCAAACCTAAACCACCCCAAAGTCCTTCTACGCGGTCACGATAGTCCCCACACGATTGCGAAGGCCAATTTCTCTGCAGCATCTGAACAGAGATTTCTGCAACATTTCAACTCCCCCGAGGCCCTCGGGACCTCAACCAGAAGCACCAATACATCCTAAAACCTCGTTCAAACTTGTTCCAATCATCAAAATAGCTCAAACAACACCAAATTCATCAATTCCCATCGAATTCAAGCCTAGGTTTTCTAAACACTTCTGAAATACGCTTTCGATCAAAAACTCAACCAAACCACGCGCGAATGACCTGCAATTTTGCAAACACATCCCAAATGACATAACGAAGCTATAAGAACTCTCGGAATTCTATTCCGAACCCTGGATCAAAATCTCACCTACCAACCATAAATATCCAAAATACTAACTTTGCCAATTCAATCCTAATTCTACACCGGACCTCCAAAACCAATTCCGATCACTCTCTTAAGTCATAAATCACCTCCTCTCAAAGCTAACTGAATCTTCGGAACTCATATTCGAGCCCTCTAACACATAAGTTTGTATCTGATTGACTTTTCCAACTTAAACCTTCTTAAAAGACACTAAGTGTCTCATTTCTTACCAAATCCACTCGAACGTAAACAAATCAACTCGACCACATAAAACACAGATAATGAAGCATAAAGAAGCAGAAATAGGGAAAACGGAGCGGTAATTCATGAGACGACTGTCCCGGTCGTCACATCCTCCCCGTCTTAAAAGAATGTTCATCCTCGAATGAGTCAAGAAACATACTTGAAGCCTGGAATAGGTGAGGATATTTGCTCTTCATCTCTCGCTCGGTCTCCCAGGTAGCCTCTTCCACGTGCAGACCTCTCCACTACACCTTCACTGAAGCTACATCCGTCGACCTCAACTTCTGAACCTGACGCTCCAAAATGGTTGCTGGCTCTAAATCATAAGTCAAATCACCCTCTAATTAAATCGTGCTGGAATCTAGAACATGGAACGGGTCCCCAATATACTTTCGGAGCATAGAAACATGGAAAACTGGATTCACGCTCGATTAGCTGGGTGGCAAGGCAAGCTCATAAACCACATCTCCAATCCTCTAAAGTACCTCAAAAGGCCCAATGAATTGCAGACTCAACTTTTCCTTCTTTCCGAATCTCATCACACCCTTTATGGGTGAAACCTTCAGCAATACCTTCTTATCCACCATGTAGGACACATCTCTAACCTTTTAGTCCGCATAAATCTTCTGCCTCGACTGCGCCGTACAAAGTCTCTCCTGAGTCACCTTTACCTTATCTAAAGCATCATGAACCAAATCTTTCCCTAACAGCCTAGCCTCACCGGACTCGAGCCAACCAACTGGAGATCTACACCGCCTCACATACAAGCCTCATATGGAGCCATCTGAATACTCGACTGGTAGCTGTTGTTGTAGGCGAACTCTGCAAGTGGTTGGAACCGATCCCATGACCCTCCAATATCAATAACATAGGCACGGAGCATATCCTCCAATATCTGAATGGTGCGCTCGGACTGCCCGTCCGTCTGAGGGTGAAAGGTTGTCCTCAACTGTACTTGAGTACCCACTCTCGCTGAATAGACTGCCAAAACTAGGAAGTAACTAAGTGCCCCGATCTGAGATGATAGAAACTGGGACACCATGCAACCTAACAATCTCTCGAATATATATCTCTGCCATCCACTCCAAAGAATAAGTAGTACTAATAGGAATGAAGTGCGCGGACTTGGTCAGCCTATCCAAAATCATCCAAATAGCATCAAACTTCTTCAAAGTCCATAGAAGTCTAACAACAAAGTCCATAGTGATCCTCTCCCACTTCCACTTAGGAATAACTATCTGCTGAAGCAAGCCACCCGGTCTCTGATGCTCACATTTTACCTGCTGACAATTGAGACATCGAGCCACAAATTCCACAATATCTTTCTCCATTCTCATCCACCAATAGTGCTGCCTAAAGTCCTAATACATCTTTGCGCACCTGGATGAATAGAATACCGCGATCCAGCCTTACATCTTCAATACTGCATCGTCACTGATGGTCACATCTTTAGCATCATCATGCTAAACTTTATCCCTAAGGAAACGAAAATGCGGATTATCATATTAGCACTCTCTGATGCGGTCATACAAGGAATACCGAGAAAACACACACGCCAACACCCGACTGGGCTCTGAAATATCCAATCTCACGAACCGATTTGCCAAAGCCTGAACATCAACTGCGAGGGCTCTCTCCCCAACTGCAATGTATGCCAACCTACCCATGCTCACTTCATTTTTGTCTCAAAGCATCGTTCACCATATTGGCCTTTCCCGAGTGGTACAATATGGTGATATCATAATCCTTAAGCAACACTAACCATCTCCGCTGCCTCAAATTAAGATTCTTTTGTTTAAACAGATGTTAAAGGCTGTGATGATCAGTGAATACCTTACAGGATACGCCATACAAATAATGCCTCCAAATCTTCAGTGCATGAACTATAGCAGCCAAATCCAAATTATGAACGGGGTAGTTCTTCTTAAGGGCTTCAACTTACAAGAAGCATAAGCAATAACTATACCTTCCTACATCAATACACAACCAATCCCTACTCGCAAAGCATCGCAATACATGGTATAGGAACCTGAAGCAAATGGCAAGACCAATATTGTAACTGTGGTCAAAGCTGTCTTGAGCTTCTGAAAGCTCTTCTCACACTCGTCCGACCAAACAAATGATACACCTTTCTGAGTCAACCCGCTCAAGGGCGATGCGATAGATGACAACCCCTAAACAAACCGGCGATAATAACCTGCCAAGCCAAGAAAGTTACGAATCTCTATGGCTGAAGATAGTCTAGGTCAAGTCGGAACCGCCTCTATCTTCTTTGGATCAACCTGAAGACCCATGTTGGACAACACGTTGCCCAAGAAAGCCACTAAACTGAGCCAAAACTCACACTTGGAGAATCTTGCATAAAGCTTCTCCTGCCTCAATCTCTGCAATACCACTCCCAAATGATCTGCATGCTCCTCTTGACTATGCGAGTACACCAGAATATCATCAATGAATACTATGATGAACGAATAGATAAGGCCGAAATACACTGTTCATCAAATGCATGAACAATGCTGGGGCATTGCTTAGCCCGAAAGGCATCACAAGAAACTTATAATGGCCTATAATCGATGCACATTCTCATAGTGCCATCCTTCTTCTTCACAAACATAACCGGCGCACCCCAAGGTGACACACTAGGCCAAATAAACCCCTTATCTAGGAGTTCTTGAAGTTGCTCCTTCTATTCTTTCAACTCTACTAGTGCCATACGGTATGGGGGAATAGAAATAGGTTGAGTACCCGACAGGTCAATACCAAAACCAATATCCATATCTGGTGGCATACCCGACAGGTCTACAGGAAATACATCAGAGAAATCCCGCAACTGGGACAGAATCAATGCTAGGAGTCTCAGCTCCCACATCCCTCACAAACGCTAGATATGAAAGGCAACCCTTCCTAACCATACGTTGGGCCTTCAAGAAAGATATCACTCTACTAGGAACATAATCCATCACACCATGTCACTCGATATGAGGACACCCGACATAGCCAAAGTTATTGTCTTAGCATGATAATCTAGAATAGCACGACATGGAGATAACCAATCCGAGCCCAAAATGACATCAAAATCTACCATGCTCAATAGCAATAGATCCACTCGGGTCTCCAGACCCCCAATAGTCACCATACATGACCGGTACACATGGTACACAATAATAGTATCAATCACCGGGGTAGATGCATGAACAGGTGAGGCAAGAAACTCTCGGGACTTACCCAAATGGTGATAAAAATACATTCAGGATCAAATAGTACACAGGCATCTCTGTGGCAAACTAAAATAATACATGTAATGATAGCATCTGAAGCAACGGCATTTGGCCTGCCTAGCATAGCATAAAAATGGGGCTGGCCACCGCCTGATCGGCCTCCCCCTCTAGGGAGACCCTTGGCTGCCTGACCTCCACCCCTAGCTGGCTGGGCAGGCGGCAAAGTAACTGGAGCAGAGGTCGAGGGATGGCTGCTCTGCTGAGATGAACTAGCAGCAGGACGAGGACATTGCCTCCACAAATGCCCAAACTCTCCACACTCGAAGCAACTCCCAGGTGCTGGAAAATAGGGCTAATGGGAAACCCTCTCACCGGAGTGACCAGCTGATGCACTTGGCATAGTAGAACCCTGAGCTGAGGGGGCACGAGATGAACTTTGAGCTGGGAGGGTGCTTAGTGAAGGATGGCTCTAATGAGACCCATGATAACCACGACCTGAAGATTCCCTACAATACTCTAGACGGGTTGACTGGGCATACCTAAAAGAACGACCTCTACCATGCTGCAACTGGCCCCTCTAAGGAGCACAACTGTAACTGTCTGATCCTCGAGGCCTCTTGGCCTCCCTTTCCTCTCGATCCTGATGGTGAATTGTCTCAATCTCGCGAGCGATATCAACCACCTCCTCGAACATAGCACCCAACACTCTCTGGTCATAAGAATACAAAGATGGTAGTTAAGGCCATCAACAAATCTTCTGATCCTCTCACGATCGGTCGGAACCATCCAGATGGCATGACGAGCCAACTCAGAAAACTATGACTCATACTGTAACACATTCATATCCCCATGTCGCAACTACACAAACTGTCTACGCGGATCCTCTCTATAGGACTGCGATACATACTTCTCCAAGAAAAGAGTGGAGAATTGCTGCCAAGTAAGGGGCCCTACACCAACCGGCCTACGCCTCCCATATACGTCCCACCAAGTGAAGGAAGCCCCAATAAACCGAAAGGTGGTAAATGCCACACCACTAGTCTAAAGAATCCCTACTATACAGACCATCTTCTGACACTTATCTAGAAAACCCCGGGCATCCTCGCCCTCAGCACCACTGAATGACAGAGGTTAGAGTCTATATAACCTCTCAAGACGATGATGTTCATCATCTGGCATAACTGGTACCATAAACTCTTGAACTAGTGCAACTAGCTGGGCTGTAGGTGCCGACACAAAAGAAGAAAACCATCCCAACACAGCCTAAACCGGCATGTCACAAGTCATTAGCAACAAATGAATCCTAATACAAGTCAACTAAATACAAAATCTGATACAACAGTTTGAAGACATAGAATAATAGATAAGGGAGGCACGGGGCTACAGACGCTAACAGCTATCTCGTAGTCTCCAAAACACTGGCTGGACTAGGAAGATCAACACTCAAGAAAGAGATCTACTACGCCTGAATCTGTACACACGGTGCAGAGAGTAATGTGAGTACTCCGACCCAGTGAGTAATACTTAGAAATAATGGTTGAAAGTAAGAAAACACGTAAAAGGCAAAAGTCAATTCTATATCAAGCAGTAAAATCATTTAAATCAATAAATCTGTGAAGAAGTTAAATAAAATCCCTTTAAAAAGGTAATTTATCATGCAATAACAAGTAGAAATCGCCCCTCGGGCACAATATCAACCACTCAGGACAATATCAGTCCCTCGGGCTCACTCTCAGAACAATATCAGGCCCTCGAACTCACTCTCAGATCATGATGAGTACCAGCACTCACTGTGGGTGTGTAGACTCTGGAAGGGCCCCTTACGGCTCAAGTGCTATATCAAGCCATCTCGTGACATCAACTCTCGGCACTCGGACTCACATCACTCAAGCCACCTCATGTCATATAAATTTATCTTAGGCCCTCAGCCTCATATTACTCAGCATATCCTCACATATGGCCCTCGGCCGTACTCAGCCAGAAAAATCATCACAAGCCCCTCAGGTATAAGTAAAATAGTAGTTCTCAGCCCAAAACATCATTTAAGTCTCAAAATTTAATAAAAATGGTTGAGTTATGAAAACAGGGGTAACCAATAGGACCGAGTTCAAGTAATATGTCAAATCGATAAGGAAATAGTGATAAAAATCCCCGAAAGGTTCAAATAGTTGGCACGAAGCCCGAATCATGATTATAATAAAATAGTTTCGGTCAAATATACGATAAAATCATCAATCGGGATGGCCCATGTCGCGATCCCCTGTACTAAAAAACCCCATGCTCATTATCAAGCGTATGTCTCCCCTCAACACAGTACTACATTGTGCAATCCAGGGTTTCAAACCCTCAGAACATTTTTTACAATCACTACTCACCTCGAACTAGCTACAACTCTAGCTCGTGATGCCTTTGCCCATCAAATCGGCCTTCCACGCATGTCGAATCTATCCAAAATTAGAATGAATACGTCACAATATGCCAAGGGAACAAAATCCAAGTAAAAACAATTGAAAAATATAAAACAATCCTGAAATTAACAAAACCCGAACATCGGGCCCACTTCTCAAAACTCATAAACTTTTACATCAACATGTTCTTTATCTCTCTGCGAGTTCATACATTCCAAAAGTTCTCAAATCCGACCCCAAATGGTCCTTCAAATCCCCAAATCAATATCAAATCCCAAGCCCTAGTTTCTTCCATTTTTTTGGCTTAACTTCCATAGATTTCTAGGTAGATTTCACAATAAAGGAGAGTTTTAAGTTCATAAATCTTACCTCCGATTGATTTCCCTAGAATCCCTCTTCAATTCCCCTGAAAAGCTCTCAAAATTGCCAACAATGGAATAAAAATGAGCTCCAATTTGCGGATAAAATGTTTATAAACATTCTATCGGTTCCTGATATTCCTTCATCGCGATCGCGACCTCAGCCTCGCGATTGCTAACACTTTTTCTCAAAATTAACCCCACACAAATGCGACACTCTCCCCCCAAACACGATTCTTTAGAATCTTATACCTACACAAAAGCGGTCACACAAATGCGAACATGAAAAATAATAGCTCCTGGACCGTTCACACGCCAAATCCACTATGTGAACGCGACTAACCCTCATGTAAATGCGAGGCACCAGCCCCCAGCCTTCTACGAACGCAAGGCCTCAAACGCGAATGCAAAGGAAAAACTAGAACCACCCTAAAATCCTTCTACACGATCGCGATATGCCCCATACGATCGCAAAGGCCAATTTCTCTATTACATCTGAACAGAGATTCTGCAACATTTCAACTTCAAAAATAGTCTGATTGACCACCCGAAACTCCCCCGAGGCCCTTGGGACCTCAACCAAAAGCACCAACACATCCTAAAACCCCGTTCAAACTTGTTCCAATAATCAAAACACCTCAAACAACACCAAATCCAACAATTCCCATCTGATTCAAGCCTAATATTTCTAAAAACTTCCGAAATACGCTTTCAATAAACAACCTGACCAAACACAGCTCGAATGACCTAAAACTTCGCGCACATCCCAAATGACATAATGAAGCTACAGCAACTCTCAGAATTCCATTCCGACCCCCGGATCAAAATCTCACCTACCAATCGAAAATCGCCAAAACACTAACTTCGCCAATTCAAGCCTAATTCTACAGCGGACATACAAAACCAATTCCAATCACTCTCCTAAGTCATAAAACACCTACTGTGACGACCCGACCCGTCTTCTTCCATATTTCAGCCCATTTATCCCCGTATTATGCTTCCCCGTGTGTTGATATATGTGTTTGGTGAGTTTGAAGTGTGTTGGGTTGAATTTGGTTAGAAATGAGACCAATATTCTCTTTAAGGAAAGATTAAGTTGGCAAAGTCAACCAGATGTTGACTAATGAGTTAGAGGGCTCGGAACGAATTTTCGGCTATTCGACTAGTTTCGGATGGTGATTTGTGACTTGGGAGAGAAGGCGGAATTGAATTTGGAGGCCCGGTGTAGAATTAGGCTTGAATTGCCTAAGTTGAATTTCGGCGAATTCCAGTTGATATGTGAGATTTTGATCTGGGGGTCAGAATGGAATTCCGAGAGTTGCAGTAGCTTCGTTAGGTGATTCTAGATATATCTAAAAAATTTAGGTCATTCGGGCATCGTTTGGTTGGTTTTGGCATCAAATGAGATTTTGAGAAGTTCATATTTATCTTAGGCTTTGATTTGATGATTTTGGTGATTTTTGGTGTTAACGCTAGTGTTTTTATGGCTTGAGCAAGTTTGAATGAGGTATTTGGTCATAATTGTGTTATTGGTTTGGACCCTAGGGGCCTCGGGGTGATATCAGATGGTTAAACGAGGAATTTTTGGAGTTAAGCTTGAAAAATGGTTGTTGCTTCTGGTATTTTTGCGGGAGCTGCGGGGAGACCTCTTAAGCGGTGTACGCAGAAGCGGACAATAAGCCGCAAAAGTGGCCAAGGGGGAAGCCAGAGACCGCAGAAGCGGTCAAAGGGACTGCGTACACGGGAGTCACGGAAGTGGTAGATCGACCGCAGAAGAGGCCACTGAAGAAATAGTCAGACCGCGGAAGCGGTCAACTGGACGCGGAAGCGAGGACTACTGAAGCGGAAAATACCGCAGAAGCGAAAATTGTCCAGTTTTAAAGAATCAGTGGGTTTAATATTTTGAGAAGAGGAAGAACATTTTAGACTTCGGGCTTAGGCGATTAAGGGTGACTTTGGAGAGATATTTGAGGGGATTCTTCAGGTATGAACTTTAGACCTTGAATATGTAATTATGGTGCTAAATCATAGATTAAACACTTAGAAATCAAGGGTTTAAATGTCAAATATGGAGGTTAGAGCTTGAAACCCAAGTGAGCTTTAAGTGTCGATTTGAGGGGTCAAATGAACTTCGATTCTCGTAAATTTGATATGTATTGACTCGCGGCGAGTCGAGGATTCTGAAAATGTGAATTTCGTTATTTTTTGAGAAGTGGGCCCGGGGCTCGGGTTTTGCCAACTTCGTTTTTTAGTGTATTTTGAGTCATGTCGATTGGGTTACATTCCATTTGCCTATAGTGACAGATTCCTATTTGTTTTGATTAGATTTGGCATCTGCGAAGGATGATTCTCGAGGGAAAGGCATTGCGAGCTAGTTTGCGGCCGGCTTGAGGTGAGTAATGGGTGTAGATGATGTCCCGAGGGTTCGAAACCCCGGTATATCACATTGTGACGCTGTGTTGAGGCGGGACACGTACTTTGTTGGGAGTGCGGGGTCGATTAGGATTGGGGGCTATGGCGTAGTCCTACTGTGTGGCTTTGTACTGTTTTGTGGGCTATAATTGAGCCAGTAAACCTCCTACTTGGATGGTTATGAACATATTTGGGTTGCGTTCTGTTTATCTTGATCCCGTGAAGATCGTCATCACTGCTTTTTATGCATTATAGCATGTTTTCATGACATTAGTCCTGCACCAGAGCACTGTCTAACATGAATTGGTAAATATTGAGGTTTGACACCTAATTCTATGATTTCTAATAAACTGAACTAAAAATGGTAAGATATATGAGTCTGTGAGGCTTGCATGCATGTAGCTAGACTGATAGTGGATCGGGTTTGTGCGCTGCAGCGTATGTTAGTATGATATTGCGCTTGGGCTGTAGGAGCCCCTCCAGATTCTGAACCCCCACAGTGAGCGTGGGTATCCAAATGGATCGGACTGCATCCTCAGTGGTCATGCATTGCATTGCATCTCATGCATTTATTTACTGTTTCTTTATTTGGATATATCTGAGATTTGTACTGCATATAACTGTTTAACGGCTTTACTCGGTGCTATATTGTGGATTTCCTAATTTCGGGTTTTTATACATGCTTAATACTCGCTGAGTTGGTAGACACACCCCATACTCCCTACACCTTGTGTTCAGATTCAGGTGCTCCAGAGACTTAGTGCTGCTGCTATTGATTTCTTGAGCAATTTAGAGTATTGAGGTAGCTTCCCAGCATCTACAGGACCACTTACTCTATCTCTATCAGTCATGTTCTTTTGCTATTTTGCCAGACTATGTTTCATTTCTGCTCAGACTTGTATTCTGTTTTGTTAGAGGCTCTGGACTCGTGACTCCTCGGTTTTTGGGACGATTATTATTCATCTGTGTTTTTCTTGGGTATGAATTAACCCTTGGTTTGCGAGTTTGTTATTGAATTTCAATGGTTATTCCTAAATTTTTTCTCTTTGGGCTGGGATGCCGTTCTTTATTGTGGTTTGGTCGGGCTTGCCTAGCCTCGCCGCCGGGTTCCATCACGACTGGGTTTTGGTCGTGACAAGTTGGTATCATAGCCTAGGTTACTAGGCCTCACGAGTCATGAGCTGGTTTAGTAGAGTATTGTTTATTGGTGTGTCGTGCACCACATTTATAAGAAGGAGGCTACAGAACCTTTAGGAAACACTCCACTTTCTTCAAATCTTATCGTGCGTTCTTGATTTAGTTTGAAGTGGCAACCTTGAAATTCCTTCCTAACGTTTGTATGCGTCCATGAGCGTCCAGTATTATATGTGCCTTGATAGCTAGTGATTCCCCTATCGAGGGGCAAATTATGATTCCTATGAGTTGATGTTGGGCAAGTCTAGAGGACTTGAGGCTGAATCTCTGTCTATGGCTTGAGCACCAAGGTGCTGATTGAGCGAGCTAGTGTTATCAGCTTATTAGTTCAGTATTGTCCCTAATTGTGGTGATTGCGGCTGGATAGCTATGTGGTGTGTATGTTGGTGCCGTGTAATGTGTCCATATGACTTGGAAGTGTTGAAGAAGGTCTACTAGATGGTAGATGAACCATTAGATGTTTGATTCTTATTGTGAAATGGAGATGTGGCCCGAGTTATGGCGGAATGAAGAATCTTTTCGAGTCTCCTAGCTGGGAGTATGTGTGTTGTGGTATGAGTCCAGACTCAGGAAGACCAATTGATTGCGTAAGGAGTATGACGGTGGATGATGTACCGAAATATTATTTTGAGGCAAGCAGGTGGGTATCTCCTGCAGATTATTCTGAAGTGATATGATCATTATGTGTATGTTAGAGGATCATATGTATAATTAAAAGGTATTTTTTTTAAATGTTATGATTCGAAAAGGTGCAGCGCATGTTCAGGTATCAATTTTGATAATATAATACGTGTAGCATTGAGATTTCTATTATTGATATACATTGTGATGTTTTGTCAAGCTGTGGAAGTGTTGTTAGAATGGTTTTGGTGGTTCTCTAGCAAGTGGATAAGCTCAATTACAAACGAAACTCTACCAAAATATTTGGAAATTTGGGACTTAGTAGAAATTTTGACGCCTTAAGGGTTGGCTTAACGGTTGTGTGAATGAATGCAAGAATTGGGGGAAAGTTAGAATTTCTGATGATTTGTGTTTCCACAAGCTTGTGAAAGAGTGAGTTTAATATCATTATGATATTACGATAGCAATAGAGCATATGTGTTGTGATGTAAATGGCTTCGAGCTAAGTTGGGGAGGTTGTTGTGGATGCGTTGGTCATATTGTTATGTACTGTGTGAATTCTAATTCGATGCATATGAGTGAATCAGTTCTGGTTGCAGAAAGTGAGCCGAGGGTGGTGCGAGTGAAGCTAAATTTTGCCAAAGCTTATATGGTGCTTCACAGATGTGGGAAAATAAGGGAATGTCTCGAGTTGTTGATAAAGAATGCTTGGCCTAAGGAAAAAAACTTTGTTTGGTTGTATTGGAATAAGATCTCGTCCCGTGGTGTCAGAGTGATGATAAGGCACAAGTGGTTCGACGCATTAAGTCAAGTGAATTGCAGTGTGTATAAGAGTGGTGTACTTTTGAGAATACTTTCTGATGTGATCGAAATTTGATAGGTATCACTCTGGTGTTTTGAGGCTGAGTATGTGACCAAGTTAGTGATTTCATTAGCATAGGTCAAGACTTGTGGTATTTCTACATTGATAACAGGATTCTAGGTATCAATATTTGGAAAGTAAGGGTAACCGATTTAGAGTCGCAGAAAGTTCTTTGGGTAAAGTATTTTGTAATGTGGTAATTCAGAGCACGTTTGAGAAAGTATTCAGTGGCCTATGGGTCTTAGACGGTGTGGTCTGGTGTTGGGTCTCGTATAGTGAGACTGGGTTGAGACATTATGGTGCTACAACAAGAGAGTATATCTAGTTGAAAAACAAATCAGGTGGGAATCAAGACAAATAGAGTAACTTGTTAGCGACCCGAATCGGTATGGCAAAGATATTACCAATCATGGTATGTGTTGAGGAAATAGGTTCTTACCATCGTTGGGCAGCGAAGCTCCAGAGTACTGAAAGTCTGCTTAGCTTGGTTTAGGTAGAGAGATTCCGTCCTTGGCAGTTTAACTTGTGCAATTGGAATTGGGAGAGAATTCTTGTTGAGTTTCATCGTGGTTTGGAGATTTATATTTGCAATGGACATGTAGAGCATGGAGTGTATAATAAACTTTTTTTCTAAAGGGAATCAATGAAAGTCATAGACTAGTTGGGTGCGTCGATGTCTACGGCACAGAAGGGAGATGGAAGTTCTCTGTTATCCTGAATATTGCGTATGCGGTATGCTGTAAAGTACCGAGATGGGTGTGTGCGAGTTTTCGACTCAGCTCTGAAAGGTATGGTGAATTTGGCTATGTCTTAGGTAATGATTAGCTTCAGGTAATCAAGGAACTGGTACTGGTAAGTGGAAGTGATTTGACGATAGCATAAGTTTCAGAAAGAGGGTAATTCCACAAATGTAACATTAGTAGTGTTACGACAATTCCTTATGGGATCGACTGCGGATATCTGAGTTGTTTGATGGCGCATGGGAGTCTTAAAATATCCCTCGTGGAATAGTTGGGTACTTGAGGTGTAATCTATATTTCGCATTGTGGAAATTTGAATCGGGCAAGTTGATCCGTGTGCTATAAGTAGTCGGAGACTGGGAGTTCTCCGATGCAGTTTATGTGGTAATTGAGGATTCGGTGTGTTGTATTGGTACTGTCAGCGACTATTGGGAATTTGGAAGCCCAGTGGATCTTTCCTTGCTTAGTATATTAAATTCTAAATATGCTATGGGGATGTAGAGTGATTGTCCCAGTGTCAGATTATTCTAAATGATTGTGCTATGTGTAATGTTGGGAAATTCCACAGGTTGCGTGGTGGGGTGTATCGGACTATTTAGCTGGATGGTTGTGTTCCAGAGATTAGCGGTCATCTGGGAAGAATTGCTTTCCTTAATTGGGCCTTCAAGACGGGTTTCAGTATAGAGGTTTATTCCATTGATTTTGGTTCCAGTATTGAGGGACTTTTCAGATGTGTCCTTGTGGTCGGGCATGTCGCCAGGCGAGACTGTGGATTTCAGTAACTATCTGGTGCTGGGCACCATGTCGTGTGGCTTCGTCACGAGTCATAGTAGTGGGAGTGGAATTTTGTAGCTTACAACGCTAATAAGATATCTTTACGCACTCAACTGCTTCGACCGATGTTGGTATTTTGTTATTATGAGAAAATTTGGCTCGATGTGCACCTCCCTATATGAGATATTGTGTGGAACGAGTGGCACACCGCCAAGAGTATGTTATCTGGATCGGGTTGCGCGCCACAACAGTGTGAGGTTGAGAATAGCTTTCCATGTGTTTCTTTGTATTCCTTGCTTCTCGGCTTCTGATGAAACTCCATATTGAGAATTGCTTTGCGAATAGTGTATCGGTTGTGTCCTTTCAAGACTGAATGGGGTATATTACTTGTTTCACCGTGAGTGTGAGGGGAAATTTGGTTTCAAGAAAAGATCTATGCATGGCTGTCTACTGCGAGCATGGTAACACGAGGCGTTTCATGTGTAACGATGTTTGGATAGGATCGCGAGTTGTGACGAGGATACGTGAAGTTATGATCTCTCGAGGAGGATTCAGGACTCTATTCCTATAATGTGAGACAGGGTCTCAGTTTGGTTTTGTGAATGTATTGATGAGCGTGAGGTATCTTTCGGTTGAGTCATTTGCCTGATTTGGGTATGTATAGACTGTTCCTTATTGGCGCGTGTATTATGCAATTGTGGCTTAGGCCTGTATTGAGGCACCATATCACCAGAAGTGGTATGATAGATGAGGTGATCATTGGGTTACTAATAAGTATGAGCAGATTTGATTTCAGCTAGTTAGAGTGGTAACATCGAGGTTTGGGCCGAAACATCAGTTGTGGTAATAGTCAACTTGGAAGTGACTTCATGAATGGATGATCTGAAGAATTGCTATGGTTCGTTTCGTGTTTTAGTGATCGTTTGCAATATGCGAAAGTGTTGGAATAAGACTTTAGCTAGATAATAGGTTTCCAATTGATAATTGAGTATTGTGGGTAACTGTTGTGAAAAGAGACTATTGTTCCGAGTGTTGGAATGTGGTGTAAATTGTATGAATTCAGCTGAGGTTGCAGGTGTGGGTTATTACAGCTGGTTCGGATTGATTCTGAGTATATATGCGAGGTTCTGATCTTGTGTGTGATTTCGAGTAGTGTAGTGTAATTCTACGGTTTATGGGCCAGATGGATTGTGAAATTTCTGTTGTGTTGTGTTATCGGTACCTATGTGAGTAATGGTGACGTGGGATCACCCCGATCATATGACTGGTAAAGTCGTGTGGTTATTGGGTTGCTTCTAGTACGCTATGGGTACACTCGAGGACGAGGTTTGTTTAAGTTGGGGAGGATGTGACGACCCGACCCATCGTCTTCCGTATTTCAGCCTCGTTATACCCGTATTATGCTTCCCCATGTGTTGATATATGTGTTTGGTGAGTTTGAAGTGTGTTTGGTTGAATTTGGTTAGAAATGAGACCAATAGTCTCTTTAAGGAAAGCTTAAGTTGGCAAAGTCAACCGGATGTTGACTTATGAGTTAGAGGGCTCGGAATGGATTTCCGGCTATTCGACTAGTTTTGGATGGTGATTTGTGGCTTGGGAGAGAAGGCAGAATTGAATTTGGATGCCGGTGTAGAATTAGGCTTGAATTGGCTAAGTTGGATTTCGGCGAATTCCGGTTGATAGGTGAGATTTTGATCCGGGGTTCGGAATGGAATTCCGAGAGTTGCAGTAGCTTCGTTAGGTTATTCTGGATATGTCTGCAAATTTTCAGGTCATTCTCGCTTCATTTGGTTGGTTTCGCATCGAATGAGATTTTAAGAAGTTCATGATTATCTTAAGGTGTTATTTAATGATTTTTGTGATTTTTGGTGTTTAAGCTAGTGTTTTTATGGCTCGAGCAAGTTTGAATGAGGTATTTGGTCATAATTGTGTTTTTGGTTTGGACCCCGGGGGCCTCGGGGTGATATCGGATGTTAAACGAGGAATTTTTGGAGTTAAGCTTGAAAAAAGGTTACTGCTTCTGGTATTTTTGCGGGAGCGGCGGGGAGACCGCATAAGCGGTGTCCGCAGAAGCGGACAATAAGCCACAGAAGCGGCCAAGGGGGAAGCCAGAGATTGCAGAAGCGGTCAAAGGGAACGCGTACGCGGGAGTCGCGAAAGCGGTAAATCGACCGCAGAAGAGGCCGCTAAAGAAATGGTCAGACCACGAAAAACGGTCAAGTGGACGCGGAAGTGAGAACCGCTGAAGCGGAAAAATACCGCGGAAGCGGAAATCTTCCAGTTTTAAAGAATCAGTGGGTTTAATATTTTGAGAAGAGGAAAAACATTTTAGACTTCGGGCTTAGGCGATTAAGGGCGACTTTGGAGAGATTTTCGAGGGGATTCTTCAGGTATGATCTCTTAGACCTCGAATATGTAATTATGGTGGTAAATCATATTTTAAACATTTAGAAATTAAGGTTCTAAATGTCAAAAATGGAGGTTAGGGCTTGAAACCCAAGTGAGATTTAAGTGTCGATTTGAGGGGTCAAATGAACTTCGATTCTCGTAAATTTCATACGTATGGTCTCGTGGCGAGTCAAGGATTCTGAAAATTTGAATTTCGTAATTTTCGAGAAGTGGGCCCGGGGCTCAGGTTTTGCCAACTTCATTTTTTGGGTGTATTTCGGGTCATGTCGATTGGGTTATGTTCCATTTGCCTATTTTGACGGATTCCTGTTGGTTTTGATCATATTTGGCATCCGCGAAGGATGATTCTCGAGGGAAAGGCATTGTGAGCTAGTTTTCGACCGGCTTGAGGTGAGTAATGGCTGTAGATGATGACCCGAGGGTTCGAAACCCCGGTATATCACATTGTTACGATGTGTTGAGGCGAGACACGTACTCTATTGGGAGTACAGAGTCGATTAGGATTGGGGGCTATGGCGTAGTATTACCGTGTGGCTTTGTACTGTTTTGTGGTCTATAATTGAGCCGGTAAACCTCTTACTTGGATGGTTATGAACATATTTGGGATGCGTATCGGTTATCTGGATCCCGTGAGGATCGTCATCACTGTTTTTATGCATTATAGCATGTTTTCATGACATCAGTCCTGCACTAGAACACTGTCTAATATGAATTGGTAAATACTGAGGTTTGACACCTAATTCTATGATTTCCGATAAACTAAACTAAAAATGGTAAGATATATGTGCCTATGAGGCTTGCATGCATGTAGCTGGACTGATAGTGGATCGGGCTGTGTGTCGCAGCGTATGTTACTATGATATTGTGCTTGGGCAGTAGGAACCCCTCCGGAGTCTGAACCCCCACAGTGAGTGCGGGTACCCAAATGGATCGGAATGCACGTTCCGCAGTGGTCATGAATTGCATTGCATCTCATACATTTATTTACTGTTGCTCTATTTGGATATATCTGATACTTGTACTACATAGAACTGTTTAACTAGCTTTACTCTGTGTTTTATTGTGGATTTCCTGCTTTCGGGTTTTTATACATGATTATTACTCGCTGAGTTCGTAGACTCACCCCATACTCCCTGCACCTTGTGTGCAGATTCAGGTGCTCCAGAGACTTAGTGCTGCTATTGTTGATTTTTCGAGTTATTCAGAGTATTGAGGTAGCTGCCCAGCGTCCGCAAGACCACTTACTATGTCTCTATCAGTCATGTTCTTTCGCTATTGTGTCAGACTCTGTTTCATTTCCGTTCAGACTTGTGTTCTCTTTTGTTAGAGGCTTTGGACTCGTGACTCCTTGGTTTTTGGGAGGATTATAATTCAGTTGTGTTTTTCTTGGGTATGAATTACCCCTTGGGTTGGGAGTTTGTTATTGAATTTCGCTGGTTATTCCTAAATTATTTCTCTTTGGGCTAGGATGTCGTTCTTAATTGTGGTTTGGTCGGGATTGCCTTGCCTCACGGCCGGGCGCCATCATGACCGGGTTTGGGCTGTGACACCTACCAAAGCTAATCGAATCATTGAAACTTACATCCAATCTCTCTAACACATAAGTCAATATCTGGTTGACTTTTTCAACTTAAACCTTCTTAAAAGAGACTAAGTGTCATTTCTTACCAAATCCAATCCTAGCGCAAACCAATCAACTCAACCATATAAAACACAGATAAAAAAGCATAAAGAAGCAGAAATAGGGGAAATGGAGTGGTAACTCATGAGACGGCCGGTCGGGTCATCACAAAATAGAAGAGACACAATTCGAATAGAATTGGTTTCATATGAAAGTGATTGCACACACAATTGGCTTGTCTCATTTCTTGCCAAATCCACTCCGAACGCAAACCAATCAACTCAACCACATAAAACACAGATAAAAAAGCAGAAATATGGGAAATAGAGTGGTAACTCATGAGACGACCGGTCGGGTCGTCACAAAATGGAAGAGACACAATTCGAATAGAATTGGTTTCATATGAAAGATATATAGTTCAAAAACTTGAAAGTATAAAGCCAATAGTGTATGCAATCTCTTTCATCTATCTTATATGTATATCATGGCATGAATATGTATCGAAAGTCGATTTTAATGGATTATATGACTTAGCTTACATGACAATCTCTGAAGGATTTAACTCACTTAAAGCATATATAATTCTTGGTCCAGAAGTAGCGCATCCTAAGTGCAATTTGTGTGTGTGCACACACACATACACACATACATATATACATACACACGCTCACACACACACACACACACACACACATATATATATATATATATGTAACGACCCGATTGGTCATTTTGAGCAATTACGTCCGGTTCAGCACTTTGAGGTCATGAGCAGCTTTATATTATGTGTATCGACTTGCGAGCATGGTTGGATTCAGTTTCCAAATAAATTGGAGTCAAATTGGAAGAATGAATAAAGTTTTGTAAGCTTAAGCGGTGAGAATTTGACCGGAATTTGGTTTTTGAGTAAACAGCTCCGGAATGAGTTTTGAAAGATGTCAGTAGCTTTATATGGCGATTTTGGACTTAGGTGTGCATTCGGATTTATATTTGGAGGTCCATAGAATATTATGAGGCATTTTGACGAAAGTTGGAAAAGTTAAAGTTTAGAAAATGAAGAGGTTTGACCCATAGTTGACTTTCTTTTATCAAGGTTTGAATGTGATTCTCATAGATGAACAGCTAGTTACGTCATTCGAGACTTGCCTGCAAAATTTGGTGTTATTTGAAGTTGGTTTGATATGGTTCAGATGCATGGTTGCAATTCTAGAAGTTATTGAAGTTCATGGTGTCTTTCATGCGTTTTGACATACGATTCGTGGTTCTAGAGATTATTTTGATGTTCTGATCGTGCAAGCAAGTTTGTGTTATGTATCTAGACATGTGGAAGTGTTTAGTGTGGAGCCTCAGGGACTCGGTTGAGTTTTGGATTAGCTTCGAATTGTTGTGTTAAACTTATGTGTGTTGGTTCTGGTTTTCTTGAATTTGCAAGGTTATGGTCTCAATTGCGAGTACCATAACTGTGAGGTAGTCAGCGCAATTGCGAACTTGGACTACTAGGTAATGGGTTGCATTTGCGAAGAAAATCCCGCATTTTTGAAGCCCTCAGAGTTCGCGTTTGCAGACTCCCTGTCACATTTGTGATAAATACAATACTATTCCAGGCTTCGCATTTGCGAAGCTTACTTCAATTTTACAAGTTTGCATTTGCAAACTCACTGTCGCAAATGTGATATCTGCAGGCTGCTAAAAGCTGGGTATTTTGAAATTTTGCTCATTTTTCATATTCTTTGAACCCTAACTCTGAGAATGGGCGATTTTGAGAGAAAATGTTTATACCATATCATTGGGTTAGTGTCTTTAATCAATTTTCAACTATATTTTGTGATTATATCTTAGACTTAATATCAATTCATGAGAATCTAAAGAAAAATTAGGGGAAAATTATGAAATCTTTCAAAAATGTAAAATGCTGATTTGAGGGACCAAATGGTGTCGGAATTAGATAATTTTTGTATGGGTGAACTCATATTGGAGTGGGTATTCAGTTTTTGTAAATTCTATCGGGTTCCAATGCGGGCTCGAGAAGTTGAATTTTGTTGACTTTTTCCAAATTGTGTAAGAATCATAGTTTTGTTAATTGAAATTATTTTCTCTTGCATTGTTTGATGTATTCAAGTTGTTTTTTGCTAGATTGAGCGTAGTATTGATGAATTGGTAAAGAAAAAGCTAAATTGAGTATTGAATTGACCGGATTGAGGTAAGTATCTTGCCTAACCTTGTGTAGGGGACTTCCCCTTAGGATTTAAGTCTTCTATGCTACTTATAGTCTATGCACGTGAGGTGACGAGTGCGTGCTCGGACTTATTTATGGAAAATTTTCCTTTAGGGTTCTTAGGTCCTCCATATGACATTGTTAGATTTCCTCTAACTCTTACTTGTTACTTTGCCCTTGTTTGCCTTAAATCAAGTATTTGTCCTCCTTATTGTTTTTGTTATCTCTTGATTGTGAATTCCTCCATGACCCCATGCATATATGCTATGTGTCCAAATTGTTGTGGTTGTTGGTGTAGTTACCATGTGCTTTATATGTCTTGTTATTTTGTAAAGGTTGTGGTGCTTCTTGGTTTTCTGTGTTTTCTCTTATTGTCATGTACCCATACTTTTAGTGGTAGAAATCCTTGTGATTGGATTGTTGAATTATTGTTGTTGTTGATTTTAAATTATGTTGGGTTACTGATATGTTGAGGAGGAATAACGGAGGATCTATATTGTCTGGTGGGACTGGGTTACACGCTGCAAAAAGTAATAAGGAAGGCCAAGTGGGATCAGGTTGCACGCCGCAACAGGAGAAAAAAGGTGATACATATATTGAGTAGTAATAAGGGAGGAATGGTGGGATCGGGTTGCACGTCGAAACAAGGAGTAATAAGAGAGAATGATTATGTTGTTACTGATATGGAGATGTATATCCTATTGCTCTAATTGTATTGTTAAGGAGGAATAAGGGAGGATTGGTGTGATTGGTGTGATTGGGTTGCACGTCATAACAAAAATATACTACTTTCTTTATTTAAATTGATAGAAAGAATAAGGGAGGATTGGTGGGATCAAAATGCACGCCGCATCAATATATATATATATATATATATATATATATATATATATATATATATATATATATATAGAGAGAGAGAGAGAGAGAGAGAGAGAGAGAGAGAGAGAGAGAGAGAGATACGCATGCTTGTGTATTCCTCTTTGATTGTATAAGTTATTCAGTGGTCTTAGATTTCATTTAGGATTTGGTTATAGTTTAAAATTGAGAAGACCCTAGTCACTTGTTTAAGACTTTGAAAATTTGTATTTTGGGTCTCACTAAGTGAATTCATTTTTTAAGGAAATTTACTACATTGAAACGTTTCCCCTTGTTTTGTTAGGTTATTAGAAAATCGTGACTTAAAATAAAGGAAGTAGTATTACGCTATTATATACAATTTTTAAATTTGAACTCGCTGTGTATATATACACCTTTCAATAATTTAAATTCCTATAAATGTTATATTTTATTTCAATTAGTAAATTTTCTTAACTCGATGATATTGAATCTTACTTTAAATTTTTTTTACTAAGTTTTAATTTATTTAAATGCTATATTAAAGGTAATAATTCAACCAATGTTGTATTTTATTTGAAAGGGCATTTTCTTTACTCAAATAATTTCTAAAAATAACTTCATCTTTTCTTACTGATTTCACAATTGGCTTAGAAATTGTAATTTGCCTTATGTTGTATAAGTGAGGCTCCTTGGAAATCTTGAATTCATTCATTACGGACATTACATACTGGGTAACACCAGGATGTTATTGTGCAAAGCGAGATACAAATATGTGGTCACAAAGTGCCATGTGTGCTAAAGATTTTGGAACTTGAGGTTATGATATAAGACATCGAGGATTCATAATTGTGTATCAGAAATGATATAATTGATTGAGTTAGCATGGCCTTCTTTATTCGAACACATTTTTACTAGTCCGTGTCATAGCTATGTTGGTGTTATTTTACCTGGGTTATCTTTCCTTTTCATTCGAGTTTTCTTTTATTGTCTCTACTATTTCTAGTTTAATTTCTCCCTACTATTGATATTACTTTGTTATCTATATTTTAATATTTTATTATCATATAATGTCCAATTTATTTGACCAGTAGGTGTCTTGACTGCTCTTCGTCACTACCCCACTGAGGTTAGTCTTGATACTTAATGGGCGCCGTTATGATGTGCTTATACTAAACTTTTGTGCATTGTTTTGTACATATCTGGTATTTAATCGATAGTAGATGTATGGATCGTCGCGGTGGATACTCAAGGCAAACCTGCTACTGCGTTCGCAGGCTTCAGAGTCACTTTCACTTGTACTTACTCCTATTTGTTTCTTTGTTTCTGAAAAAATGACATATTTATTTTGTATAACTACTCTTAGAAAGGCTTATGACTTGTACTACCGGTTTTGATAGTTGTAATTGTTCAAAGACTATCTAATTTGAAGACAGTAAATATCAATGTCATTTCTATTAAAGCTAGGCTTACCTAGTTTAGAGACTAAGCGTCATCATGAATCTTTTGGAGGAATTTTCGGGTCGTGACAAGTTAGTATCTAGGTTCATAGGTGCTACGAGTCATAAGCGGGTTTAGTAGAGTCTTGCGGATCGGTACGGAGACGTTTGTACTTATCTTCGGGAGGCTACAAAACTATTAGTAAATTCCACTTCTTCCATTTATTATCGTGCGATATTGATTCAGCTCAAAGTATATAACTTATGTTCCTTTACATCCACTCGTGTATGATTATGTTCCATTATGCACCAGTGGTTCATGATGCTACAAACGGGCTATGAGGGAGTCAGGGCTGCTCAGACATTGTGTGAAGGTATTGCCCAGACTGAAGATACAGAGGTATTGAGGAATTATTCGGATGTTCATATGGAGGCACAAAGGTTCTCGACATCTAATTGATTAGTGCGAGCTTGAGAATGTTTAATTGGTTAACTAGTCATCGCGATTGTAGCAAGGTCACGTGGTGGATGTTGAGTGGGGATGGTTAGTAGTATTGGAGTACCTTGTGATTTCTGTTGTACGAGCTATGAAGGTTAGTTTTGCCGATCACCAAATAATGTTTTCTATGGCTTCACGCCAAGTGAAGGAGAAGGAGTCTATTAGCGACATTCAGCTTGCAGAGTTAGATTTACATCAGTGTTGGCCTAAGGTATGTGTATATCTGGCATTGGTAGGTTCCCGGATTTTGTGTATGCAAAGGTTTGAGATCTTGCACGGGATGATGTTGGAATTTGCGGTATTTCTATGTCATTAATGGATCTATATTTCAGTATCAAGGAGAGTCGGAGGAACAACTTCGGATTCACAGAAGGTCTATTCAGCGTAAGTATCGTGGTTGCGGCAGTACGGGGTGCCTCAGAGGAAATACGGTAGCTTATGAGCTTCTGGGATACGTGGTTCGTGTTTGGATAATCTGTATTTGTGGCTTTGATCGGAGTTATTGCATATCGACTATCATGGGTCAGCTCTATGGTGTTGGGTCAGCATGGTAACAGAAGTAATTGGTCCTTTTGGATAAGAATTCTCTAATAGCATTTGTGGCAACACTCTGGTATTAGACGGTTTGTGTGACTCGATTGAGTGGGGAGATGAGGTCCAAATGTCTTAGTTATGTGCGGGTGTATCTCGGAGAATTCTTGATGGTTTAGGCAACGACTTTCGATTAGCTGCTATAGACGTAAGGAATATGTTGTACATTGTGGATTTTTCCTGAATAGGTATCAAAAATTTATAGGGTGTTTTCATTGTTCGCTATAATACATGAAGAGTCTGCATTATTGGAAGAACCTTGAGTTTTAGTTTGCGGGTGCGTGGCTAGTAGCATGGTGATTACTGGGTTTTGAGGCTTTCGAGGTTCATGTTTTATTACGCATCAGGAAATTTTCTATGGTTACTTAGACAGGATGATGGGATGTGAGTGATGTATCAACCATTTGATTTATGTAGTTGAGTTCGAGTATGGAAATTTCAGTGTTCCTGAGGTTTTGGGACTAGATGTACCCATATGTGGACTATTTCCTATTAGTGGATTGTGAAGAACTGTTGAGAATGGGATAATTAATAGCATGTGTTATCGATAGTTGATGTGGATATTTTTAAAAAATATTATCTAACTGGGAAAGATCAGGATTTGGTTGGGGACTATTTGGAAGATCAGCGAGAACATGTATTTTGTATCCGATCAAGTTTGTATGCTCTTGTGAGATTGTCATTATGGTTATGTTATCAGGAAGAATGGATATTATTTGTGCCCCTAGCCTATGTTATGTGCTACTCTTTTATTTTTTAGGTGGTGAGGTTGTATTATTATTCCCCACGCATGTTGTAATTTTGTTCAGGCCTTAGGCCGATGCGGGAGAGATAACCCTCGTGATGTTGATTTGCTCATTTCACCTTATATGTGCTTTCTTCTCTCATATTTTATTACATTAATACATTATTCCCAGAGTTTTACTGTTATCTCTGTTGTGCTTGATATCAGTATTCATATGATCAGTGAACCTAAGTATTTTGGCTAGATGAGCATTTAGGAGTGGGTTGCACGCCATAGCGGATGTTATGTGGGGTACCCTTTCCTTGCATTTATTTGGTATTGTGTTTTCCCTCTGTCAAATGATTTGATGAAAAGTATACTTTTTTTGTCACACATATTGTACTTGTTAGATAATTCTTGTACTTTTCTTTTCTTTATTTGTGCTGCATAATTGATTTATTATTGGTTTGGTGTACGAAATGTGTAGTGTGAGAATCTGTGTGGTTCCGTGATGAGTTGTTAGTTGGGATTCTTGTATTGGCTTATATGCGGTTCTTATACCTGAGACTAGTACTATGGTATAGGGGTGAGGAGTGTTTGGAAGTAAGAGGGTGTTGCTGCTAAGATTTGGGTAATGGTTGTGGCGGGCAAAAGGGCTTCTTGACTTGTTGACTTCATGGGCTGCTAGGAGTTTCTGCATGTTTCTTTATCATGGTAGTGTTGTGAAGGTCTGGAACAAGGTTATATCCAATTAGAAGTGTATTGCTGGCAATCAGGATGTTATTTGAGCATTTATGTCGGTAAGAGGGAACTGTTTCGGGCATTTGCGTGGTGTGGAAAAACATATAATATATTATGGATTGGAGTTTTTGACTCAGTTCAACTTGATCAGGTTTATGCTATGATATGGAATTTAGGTCCTACGATGAATTTCAGATGCTGAGGTTTGGGTTTTGTTCTAAGGTTATGGACTAAGGATGAGATAAGACCTTCTATTAAGTTGGATTGACAGTCTTACATTGGTTTGGGTGATGGGGAATCACCCCCGGGCATATGTATGATAATCTCATTCAGTGGTTCGATGGATTTGGAGAGACTACAAGCACGTCCGAGTATAAACATATGTTTAAGTGGAGGAAGACGTAACGACCTGACTGGTCATTTTGAGCAATTGTGTCCGGTTTGGCAGTTTGAGGTCACGAGCAGCTTCATATTATCTATATCAACTTGCGGGCTTGGTTAGATTCTATTTCCGGATGAATCAGAGTCGAATTAGAAGAAGGAATATAGTTTTGGAAGCTTAAGCGATGAGAATTTGACTTTTGAGTAAACAACTCCGGAATAAGTTTTGGATGATGTCAATAATTCTATATGGAAATTTTGGACTTGGGCGTGCATTCTGATTTGGAGTTGGAGGCCCATAGAGTAATTTGAGGCATTTCGGAAAGTTGGAAAAGTTAAAGTTTAAAAAATAGAGAGGTTTGACCTATAATTGAATTTTGTGTTATCGAGGTCAGAATGCAAGTCCGATAGTTAGAACAACTGGGTTACATCATTTGGAACTTTCCTACGAAATTTGTTGTCGTTTGGAGTTGATTTGACATGGTTCCGACGCGGTTTCAATGCTAGAAGTTCTTGAAGTTCATGGTTATTTTCATGCATTTTGGAATCCGATTCGTGGTTCTAGAGATTATTTTGGTGTTCCAATTGTGCAAGCGAGTTTATGTTATGTACTCGGACCTGTGGGATTGTTTGGTTTAGAGCCTCAGGGGCTCGGGTGAGTTTTGGATTAACTTTAGATTATTTTGTTAAACTTATGTGTGTTGGTTCTGGTTTTCTCTCATTTGCGATATTTTGTTCGCAATTGCGAGGTAGTCATCTCATTTGAGAACCACAAGATTGCATTTGCAAAGAAAATCCCGCATTTACAAAGCCCTAAGACTTTGCATTGCGAACTCCTTGTCGCATTTGCGATGAAGACAATACTATTCCAGGCTTCTCATTTGCGAAGCTTTCTTCAATTTTGCGAGTTTGCATTTGCAAACCTAGTGTCGCAAATATGACATTTGCATCTTGAAAAAAGCTGGGTATTCCGAGTTTTTGCTTATGTTTCATATTCTTTGAACCCTAACTCCGAGAGTAGGCGGTTTTGAGAAAAGGTTTTCATACCAAATTATTGGGTAAGTGTTTCTAGTCAATTTTCAACTATATTATTGATTATATCTTAGATTTAACATCAAATTCATGAGAATCTAAAGGAAATTTTGGGGGGAAATTGTGAAATCTTTCAAAAATGTAAACTGATGATTTGATGGACCAAATGGTGTCGGAATTAGATAATTTTCATATGGGTGAACTCGTATTGGAGTGAAAATTCAAGTTTTGTAAATTTGAGTTGACTTTTTGCAAATTGTGTAAGAATCATAATTTTGTTAATTGAAACTGCTTTCTCTTGCATCGTTTGACATATTCAATATGTTTTTGGCTAGATTGAGTTGAGCGTTGATGAATTGGTAAAGGAAAAGCTAAATTGAGTACTGATTTGGCCGGATTGAGGTAAGTATCTTGCCTAACCTTGTGTGGGGGACTTCCCCTTAGGATTTGAGTCTTCTATGTTAATTGTAGTTTGTGCATGCTAGGTGACGAGTGCATGCTCGGACTTATTTGTGGAAAATTTGCCTCTAGGGTTTGTAGGTCCTTATGTTCATTAAGGGGTAAGTTTTTCCAATATGATTGGTTTCCTAATTGGTTGTTTTACCTCTATATCCTCAATATGACATTGTTAGATTTCCTATAACTCTTACTTGTTACTTTGCCCTTATTTGCCTTAATTGAAGTATTTGTCCTCCTTATTCTTTTTGTTATCTCTTGATTGTGAATTCCTCTATGACCCCGTGCATATATGTTATGTGTCCAAATTGTTTTGGTTGCTGGTGTAGTTATCATGTGCTTTATATGTCTTGTTGTTTTGTAAAGATTGTGGCGCTTCTTGGTTTTTCTGTATTTTCTCTTGTTGCCATGTACTCATACTTGATGTTAACATCAATCTTCCCTTCTCTTCTTGGTGTTGGATTATTTATATGTTGAGGATGAATAAGGGAAGATTGATGCTATCTGGTGGGATCGTGTTGCAGGATGCAACAAGGAGTAATAAGGGTGCACAGGTGGGATCGGGTTGCACGCCACAACAAGAGGAACAAGGGTGATATATTGTAGAGACCCTAAAGGTCATCTCTTGTTTTAAAAGTCAAAATTATATTTTGAGGCGTTATAAACCTCTTTTTGTCTAACCTCGATTTGCATGCACAGTCTGGGCGTGTTTCCTAAAAGCTTTTATGTGGAATTTAAGAAAAAGATTGATTTTGACCTTTAAAACTGATTAAGTTGATTTTGGTGAACATTCTTAGTAAAAAGACTCGTACACATGATTTGACGGTCATATGGGTCCATAGTAAAATATGAGACTTGGGTGTATGCCCGGAATCAAATTCCGAGGTCCCTGGCCCGAGAAAATAATTTTTAAAGAAAGTTATTTGCTAGAAAATATTAAGACTTTTTGAAATGAAATTATGTGTGTTCTTGATGGTATCAGGCTCGTATCTTGGTTCCGGAGCCCGGTACAAGTTCTAATAATAATTAAGTCAAATTTGTGGAATTTCGTATAAATTGGGCCTTTAGTAGAGAAAATGAAAATTTCAGTGTTCTTAAATAATTCCATAAATTTGAGGTTAAATTCGTAGTTGCTGATATTATTTTAATGATTTGATTGCACGAGTAAGACCGTATGATGTTTTTAAATTTGTGTGCATGTTTGGTTTAGAGCCCCAAGTGCTAGGGTGAGTTTTGGATAGGCCACGGGGTGAATTGGACATAGGAAAATGCAGCTGTGCATTTGGTATTTTGCACATGCCTCTAATCTCACAATTGCGAGATTAGGCTTTGCAATTGCGAAGTGGTCAGGCTTGGGAAATGCGACCAAAGTATCGCAATTGTGAGCCAAGCCTAGGAAGGCCCTCATCACAAATGCAACCTCAGGACAGGGAAATGCGCATGCCCTTTATCGCAAATGCGAGGATTCCTTCGCAAATGCAAAGATGACATAATTTTAAAGATGACATGATTGCGACATCTACGACTTGTTAAGTGGGATTTTGATGGGATTCTCCATTATTTTACAACTCTTTCAAACCCTAAACTCCCATAGGCTATTTTTCTTAAAGAGACTTCTTCCCTAGATCATAGGTAAACAATTTCTAACTTATTTTCTTTAATCTATAAAATCTTTTTACATGATTTCACTTCAAAATCTAAGATTTTCATGGGGAAATTATGTGTTTTTGGGTAGGACTTAAGATTTTAAAATTTTGGGGATTTAGACCTCCATTTGAGGTCTGTTTTCAAACTAATGGCATATGCTATCTCTCAGGCTGGGGAGGAGCACATACTCTTGCTACTCGTACTCCCGATCAAATGAGCAGTACCAGTTGGAGTAATTCACCCGACTATAGTAGCTCAGACCGGTGATGGAGCAGCCATGTATGTTGATGCATTTGGAGATTGGACAGGTATACTAAGCTCTTCACTGCTACTTCTTGCGGTACATCTTCAGAGGATCCCCAGGACTATTTGGACAGTTGTCATGAGGTTTTGCGGAACATGGGGATAGTGGAGACTAATAAGGTCAACTTTGCTGCTTTTCATCTATCAGATTTTGCCAATACTAGGTGGAGAGATTATCGTTTGGCTAGACCAGCTGGGTCACCGGCTTTGACTTAGGATCTTCTCTCAGCTATTCCTCGAGAAGTTTCTTCCTATCACTCACAAACAGAGTTATCCTTGGCGGTTTGAGCATCTACAGCAGGGTTCAATGATCGTTACTCAGTACGAGACTAGATTTATTACCTTGGCCTGTCATGCTCTTATTATACTTCCCACCGAAAGAGAGAGGGTGAAGAGGTTCATTGAGGGACTCGCTCAGCCTATGCGACTGCAGATGGCTAAGGATACAGAGAGCGACATTTCTTTATAGGATGCACCCAATGTGGCCATTGGAGTTGAGATGGTTCTATTACCAGAGAGTGGCCGGGGGTCTGACAAGAGGCCTCGTCATTCTGGCAAGTTCAGTGGTGCCTCATCTAGAGGCAGGGATTTTTTGGTAGGTTCCATTCTCCCAGGACATTTCATTCAGCACTTCAGGCTTCTCATGGTGCTCTAGGTGGTCGTGGTTCTCTTATGCAGTATTCAGATCAGCTACCTTATAGTGCATTACCAGCTCATGTCAGTGCACCTCCGCTCTAGAGTATTCAGGGTGTTTACTCAGGCCGTCATAGTCAGTAGTCTCAGTAGCCGAGGGCTTGTTACACTTGTGGAAACACGAGGAATATTGCTAGATTTTGCTCTCGAGCACCGAGTAGCTCTCAGCATCAGGTTTCCCGTGCCATAGTTCAGACACTATGTGTCATCTTATTTTTCCCTTTACCCCTGTTGTGCCTCGTGATTCTTTGAGTGTACATGTATATGTGTCTACACTGATTGGTGATTCTATTATTGTAGATCGAGTATATCATTTGTGTGTGGTTATTATTAAGGGTCTTGAGACCCGTATGGGTCTCCTACTTCTCGATATTGTAGACTTTGATTTCATTTTGGGGATGGACTATTATCCCCTTATCATGTTGTATTGGACTGTCACTCTAATAATGTAACCTTAGCATTGCTGAAGTTGCCTCGTTTAGAGTGGAAAGGGACTCTTGGTCATTCTACCAGCAGGGTTATCTCATATATGAAGGCTTGGCGTATGGTTGATAAGGGATGTTTCGCCTATTTGGTGTATGTTTACGATTACAATATCGAGGTTCCTTCTATGGATTTTGTGCTCGTAGATCGTCAGTTTCCATAAGTATTTCCTTCAGACCTACTGGGATGCTACCCAACGGGGATATTAACTTTTGCATTGATTTGGCTCCAGGAACTCAGCCCATTTGTATTTTGGCATATCATATGGCCCCGCCAGAGTTGAAAGAGTTGAAAGAGCTGCTGCAAGACTTGCTTGATAAGGGCTTTATCAGACATAGTGTCTCGCCTTGATGTACGCCAACGTTGTTTGTTAAGAAGAAGGATGGATCGATGGGGATGTGTATAAATTATTAGCAGTTGAACAAGGTCACGATCAATAATAAGTATCCTTTTCCGAGGACTGATGATTTGTTTGATCAGCTTCAAGGTACCAAAGCATTTTCGAAGATTGATTTGATATCTGGCTACCATCAGTTGAGGATTAGGGCATCTGATGTCCCTAAAATAGCTTTTTGCACTCGATACAGACAATATGAATTCTTATAGATGTCATTTGGGTTGACAAATGATCCAGCAACTTTCATGGATTTGATTAATCGAGTTTCAACCTTATTTGGATTCCTTCGTGATTATATTCATTAATGATATTTTGATTTATTCCCGCAGCCGGCAAGAGCACGAGCACATCTTCGTGTCGTTCTTAAGACTCTTAAGGATAGTCAGTTATATGCCAATTTTTCAAAATGTGAGTTTTGGTTGAGTTCAGTAGCATTCTTGGGTCATGTTGTATCAGTAGAGGGTACTCAGGATGACCCTAAGAAGATTGAGGCAATCAAGGACTGGCCTAGACCCACATTAGCTATAGAGATCTGGAGTTTCTTGGATTTATAGGCTACTACCGTTGGTTTGTAGATGGGGTTTCATCTATTGTACCCCTGATGATTAGGCTGGCCTAGAAGGGTGCCCAATTCAGGTGGTCAGATGAGTGTGGGGCAAGCTTTTAGAAGCTTAAGACAACTTTGACTATGGCGTCGGTATTGGTATTGCCTACAGGTTTAGTGCTATATATAGCGTATAGTGATGCATCTCGTATCGAACTTGGTGTTGTGTTGACGCAGAATGGCAAGGTTATTGCATATGCTTCACGACAGTTGAAGATCAACAAGAAAAATTATCCAGTTTATGATTTGGAGCTAGCAGTCATTGTTCACGCGCTAAAGATTTGGAGGCATTATTCAAATGGCGTGTCATGTGAGGAGTTCACGGATCATTAGAGTTTGCAATACTTGTTCAAGCAGAAGGAGCTAAATTTGAGGCAGAGGAGGTGGTTGGAGCTATTGAAAAACTATGATATTACCATCTTGTACCATGCAGGAAAGTCCAATGTAATGACCGATGCTTTGAATAGGAAGTCAGCCAGTATGGGTAGTCTTGCGTATATTCCGGCTAGTAAGAGACCACTTGCTTTGGATGATCAGGCTTAGCCAATCAAATCGTGAGGTTGGATATTTCTAAGCCCAACCGTGTGCTACCTTGCACAGTCGCTCATTCTTCATTATTTGAGTGAATCCAAGTTGAGCAGTATGATGGTCCTCATTTGCTTGTCCTTAGAGATACAGTGCAACACTGAGGTGCCAAACATGTTATAGTTGAAGATGATGGAGTTTTGAGGATGCATGATCGTATTTATGTGCCTAATATAAATAGACTTCATGAGTTAATTCTAAAGGAGGCCCATAGTTCCTGGTACTCCAATCATCGGGCCGTCGCTAAGATGTATCAGGACTTCCGGAAGCATTATTAGTGGAGGAGGATGAAGAAGGATATTATTGCGTATGTAGCTCGGTGTTTGAATTGTCAGCATGTAAAGTACGAGCATCAGAGACCTGGTGATTTGTCCCATAAGACTAAGATTCCTGAGTGGAAGTGGGAGCGTATCTCTATGGACTTCATTTTTGGAGTACCACTGACTCAGAGGAAGTTTGGCGCAGTGTGGGTTATTATGGATAGGCTAACTAATCAGTGCATTTCATTCTTATGGCAGTTTCCTATTCTTCTGAGTGGTTAGCAAATATTTATATTCGGGAGATCATTCGTCTTCATGGTGTGCCCGTGTCTATTATTTCTTACTAAGGTATGCAGTTTACCTCGCTTTTTTGGAGGGCAGATCAATGTGAGTTGGGTAATCGGGTCGAGTTGAGCACAACATTTCATTCTCAGACAGAAGAACAGTCCGAGCGTACTATTCAAATTTTGGAGGATATGCTCCGAGCATGTGGTAATGACTTTGAAGGTTTATGGGATCAGTTCTTGCCATTAGCAGAGTTTTCCTACAATAATAGTTACCAGTCGAGCATCCAAATGGCTCCCTTTGAGACACTATATGGTACGCAGTGTCGGTCGCCGGTAGAATGATTTGAGCCATAAGAGACTCAATTGTCGGGTACAGATCTAGTATTGTATACCTTGGATAAGGTTAAGATCATTCAGGATAGATTTTATACAGCTCAGTCAAGGCAAAAGAGTTACGACGGCCTTAAAGTTCGTGATGTGGCATTCATGGTCGGGGAGCGAGTATTGCTTCAGGTGTCGCCTATGTAGGGTGTGATGAGATTTGGGAAGAAGGACAAGCTAAGCCCTAGATTTATCGGTCCTTTTGAAATTCTTGATCGAGTGGGAGAGGTGGCTTATAGACTTGCGTTGCTACTGAGTTTATCAGTTGTGCACCCAGTGTTTCATGTGTTTATGCTTCAGAAGAAAGGCGATCCATCCTTAGACTTCAGCACTGTCCAGTTGGACAAAGACTTGACATATGAGGAGGAGCCACTAGCTATTTTAGACCGGCAGATTCGTGAGTTGTGATGGAAGAATTTCCCTTCAGTTCGTATGCAGTGGAGAGGTCAGCCTGTTGAGGAAGCGACCTGGGAGTCTAATTTGATAAGCGGAGCCGTTATCCTCATCTTTTCACCGACTCAGTTACTTTTCTATGTTTGTTCAAGGACGAATAGTTATTTTAGAGGTGGAGAATGTGATGACCCTAAAGGTTATCTCTTGTTTTTGAAGTCAAAACTATGTCACAAGGCCTCAAAAACCTCTTTTTGTCTCACCTCAATTTGTGTGCGTAGTCTAGGCACATTTTCTGAAAGCTTTTGTGTGAAATTTAAGAAAAAGGTTGATTTTGACCTTTAAAATTGGTTAAAGTTGACTTTGGTAAAAAGTCTTCGTAAAAGGATCCGGACCTGTGATTTGATGGTCTCGTAGGGTCCGTAGTAATATATATAAGACTTGAGAGTATGCCCGAAATTGAATTTCGAGGTCCCTGGCCCGAGAAAAGAATTTTTAAAGAAAATTATTTGCTGAAAAATATAAAGACTTTTTAAAATGAATTGATGCGTGTTCTTGATGGTATCGGGCCTGTATCTTGGTTTCGAAGCCCGGTACAGGTTCAAAATAATAATTAAGTTGAATTTGTGGAATTTGGTATAAATCAAACCTTTAGTAGAGAAAATGGAAATTTCACTATTCTTAAAGAATTTCATGAATTTGAGGTTAATTCATAGTTTTTGATATTATTTTAATGATTCGGTCGCACGAGCAAGTCCATATGATATTTTTAGACTTGCATGTTTGTTTGGTTTAGAGCCGCGAGGGCTCGGGTGAGTTTTAGATAGGCCACGAGGTGAATTGCACTTAGGAAAATGCAGTTGTGCATATGGTATTTTGCACAGGCCTCTAATATCGCAATTGCGAGATCAGGCTTCGCAATTAAGAAGCGGTCAGGCTTGGGAAATGCGACCAAATTATCGCAATTGGAAGCCAAGCCTAGTAAGGCCCTCATCACAAATGCGACCTTAGGGCTGGGAAATATGAAGGCCCTTCATCGCAAATGCGAGGATTCCTTCGCAAATACGAAGATGACAGGATTTCAAAGAGTTTGCTATTGCGGACCCCGATCACAATTGCGACATCTGCAATCTATTAAGTGGGATTTTGACGATATTCTCATCATTTTACAACTCTTTCAAATCCTAAACCCCCATAGGCGATTTTCTTGAAGAGAGTTCTTCCCCAAATCATAGGTAAATGATTTCTAACTTATTTTCTTCAATCTATAATATCTTTTTACATGATTTCACTTCAGAATCTAAGGTTTTCATAGGAAAATTGGGTGTTTTCGGGTAGGAATTAGGATTCTCATATCTTGGGGTTTTGGACCTCTATTTGAAGTCCAGTTTCAAAACTAATTCCATATTTGAGTTCGTGAGTGAATGGGTGATTGAGTTTTGGTTCAAACTTTGGGTTTTGACTGAACGTCCCGGGGTCGATTTTTTAGTTTTTGGAAAAAATAACGGGAAAGCTATTATTTAGCATTTATTCATGTTATAAAGTAAATTATGACTAGATAGAAGCATTTGGAAGTGGAACCGAGAGGTAAAGCGGTAATTGAGGCTTATCTTGTCTGTGGAATCAGGGTGAGTGTTTGGCCTAACCTTAGCTTAAAGGAATAAGAGTTGTGGTCTTATTTGCTAAGTGTTAGTATCGAGTACAACGTATAGGTTTGGTAACGAGTATCTATACGCTGGTGTCAAGCATGCCCGCGAGTCTTATACCATGATTTTTGTGACTCTATTATGTATAGATCATGCTCAAATTGATGATTTTTAATGTTGAACAAAGCTTATGAACATTCTCTTGGTAACTGACTATTGTTAAGTATTGGCTCAAGTTGAGTTTCATATTGTAAAATAATTGTTGAAAACGAGATTGGTTATAGATGAATCCCTTGCCAGGATATTATTATTGATATTGTTGGTTCCCTTGCCAAGACGTATTGTTTCTATTGTTTCGGTAAAGAAGAGTGTAAAGCACGAAGGGTGAAGTAGTGCATGATATTGTGAGTGAGTGTAATACATGAAGGGTGATGTTGTGATGATGTTATGAGAGTTAATGCACGAAGGGCAATGTCATGTCATGATTTGAGAGGTAATGCACGAAGGATGATGTCGTACCGATATTGTAAGGAATAATGGACGAAGAGTGATGTTGTACCATGATTATCAGAGGTAATGCACGAAGGATGATGCCGTGCCGTTTTTGTTGTTTCATATGGTGAGGACGAGAGTAAAAGCACAAAGGGTGATGTCGTGCACGTGTTTCCTATTTCATTATTCTTGTTGATATAAATATGATGTTCATTTTGCTTCTTTATTGATGATTCATTATTGTTTTATTATTAGATTCTGATATTCCCCGTAGCATGTACCCTTCCCACATTATTTTGTTGATTCTGTTTGCATATGATTTAACTGCACAGGTATATATGATCGTCGTGTCCTAGCCTCGTCACTACTTCGCCGAGGTTAGGCTCGTACTTAATCAATACATGGGGTCGATTGTATTGATGCTACACTTTGCACTCTTTTGTGTATATTTCGGTACCGGACCCGGTGAGTAGCTGAGGTAGTTGGCTTCAGTCCAGGGAGACGAAGGTAGATCTATTGGCATCCATAGTGCCTAAAGTCCCCCTTCCCTGTTTTAGCTTTCTGCTATCTTTCTTCATTCCGAGAACAGTTGTACTTTTCTTTTCAGACTTGTGTTTGTCGTAAAATCTTAGTCGTTCGTGAAATTGTGACTCCGAATTTGTGGGTAAGCATGTATCGGATTATTTGAATTTGGTATAACTCTTCCACACTTTTCATTTGTTTATCTTTAATTACTATTTACATCTGTTTGGGTTGATTGCTATTGAGCTGAAATCTTAATAGTTGGCTTGCCTAGCTTATATGAATATGAGCCATCACGATTTTCGAGGGAAAAAAATTGGATCTTGATATATATATATATATATATATATATATATACTTGTGTATTCCTCTTTGATTGTACAAGTTATTCAATGGTTTTACATTTCATTTAGGATTTGATTATAGTTAAATACTGAGAAGATCCTAGTTTATTTGTTTAAGACTTGACAATTTATATTTAGAGTCTCACCGAGTGAATCTATATTTAATCTAAATTTACTACGTTGAAATATTTCCTCCTGTCCTGTTAAGTTATTAGTAAACCGTGACTTAAAATAAAGGAAGTAGTATTATCCTTCTATATACGATTTTTTTAATTTGAACTCGCCGTGTATATATACAACTTTCAATAATTCAAATTCCTATAAATATTATATTTTATTTTAATTAGTTTCTCAATTAAATTTTCTTAAGCCGATGATATTGAATCTTACCTTAAAAGGAACTTTTATTAAGTTTTATTTTATCGAAATCCTATATTAAAGGTAATAATTCATTCGATGATGTATTCTAAAGATAATTTCGTCTTTTCTTATTGATTTTTTAATTGGTTTACCTTATCATCCTTTGAGAATTTACATGACCAGTCCAGCAGATCATATAATAAGAGGGTGTTGATCCTTGAGACAGTGGCCAAGGTCAGGTCCTGTGTTGTCATGTTGGATCTAGAATGTGATAAGCTCATTACTGAGATGTTTCAGCACTTCCTTAAAGCTATAAGGTAGTGCCATATATATTAATCGTTCAACAGTAATTTTGTTTCTGTAACGTTTGGTTATTTTTATTTTTTTTTCAAATGATTTCTAAAGATAATTTTATATTTTCTTGTTGATTTTTTAATTGGTTTAAAAATTGTAAATATACCTTATCTTGTGTAAGTGAGACTCTTTGGGCATCTTGATTGCATTCATTACGGACATTATATACTAGGTAGCACGAGGATATTGTTGTGCAAAGTGAGATAGAAATATGTGGGCGCAAAGTGCCATGTGTGCTCAAGGTTTTGAAATTTGAGGTTATGATATGAGACATTGAGGATTCGAAATTGTGTATCAGAAATGACGTAATTGATTGAGTTAACATTGCCTTCTTTATTCGAGCATATTTTTATTTGTATGTATCCCAGCTACGTTGGTGTTAATTTACATGGTTATCTTTTGTTTTCATCAGTGTTTCCCTTTATTGTCTCTACTATTTGTAGTTTGATTTCTCTTTATTGTTGATATTAATTTGTTCTCTTTATCTTGATATTTTATTATCATATCTTGTTTAATTCATTTGACCAGTAGGAGTCTTGACTGGTCCTCGTCACTATCCCATCGAGGTAAGTCTTGATTCTTATTGGGCACCACCGTGGTGTACTCTTATTATACTTCTATATATTTTTTGTACAGATCCATGTATTTAATCGATAGTAATTGTGTAGATCGTCACGGTGAAGACTCAAGACAAACCTGCTGCGTTCACAGGCTTTAAAGTCACCTTCATTTGTACTTACTGCCATTTGTTTCTTTGTTGCTGGAACAGAGGTGTATTTATTTTGTATTACTACTTTTAGAAAGGCATATGATTTGTACTACCAGTTTTGAAAATTGTAATTGTTCAGAGATTATCTAATTTGAAGTTAGTAAATAAAAAAATTATTTCTGTTAAAGCTAGGCTTACCTAGTTTAGAGACTAAGTGTCTTCACGACTCCTTCGGAGGAATTTTGGGTCGTGTATATATATATATATATATATATATATATATATATATATATATAACTATAAGCATGATAATGTAATAGCAATAATTTTACCTTTATAGAGATATTTAAAAGATCATTCAATGACATTATATGAAGTACATATTTATCAAGAATGATGATTTCAAGATACAACATATTCATTCAAGTTAATATGGCTAATTTGTTTATCAAATCTATAGTAACGATCTTTTGAAGATGGTGCACAAGATTGCAATGCGAAGGCTCAAAGATGTGAATTGATTCTCTCACCAGGGGGAGGTGGTATGCATTGTACTTTTTCTCCTTATAAGCTTTTGTTACTTAGTGGCTAAGTCACTTTTCTCTTATAAATAAAGGGGTTCTATTTCATTGCAATTCAACCCAAATCAATAGTAATTCTCTCTCTTTACTTTTCTCTGTAATACTCTTATTCTTTTATTATTTTATAACAAAAAATGAGTTTCTCACAATTTTTGGAAAAACTTTTTCCTCCACTCAGCAATAACAACCCAGTAAAATCTCGCAAGTATGGTCTGAAAATGGTAGTGTGTACATAAACCTTACCCCTACCGTGAAGGAGTAGAGAGGTTGTTTCCAGTAGACCCTAGGCTAAAGAGGATGAAAAAAGACAACATATGATTACCATCAATAGAAATCATAGAAATAATAACAACATCATAAGAACGAGATAATAGATGAAAAACAATAACAATAAGGGAAGTTTTTGTCCATTTATAAGTAGCTCATTACAAAAATTAGCCAATTCATAAATTATTACTAGTTTTATCCAAATGTTACTACAACAACAACAACAACAACTACCCAGTATATTCCCACCAGGTGGGGTCTGGGGAGGGTAATATGTAGACGAGCCTTACCCCTACCCGAAAAGGTAGAGAGGCTGTTTCCATTCGATCCTCGCGCATAGGATAAAATGAAAAGCTGCATTAAAACAAAAACAAAAACAAAAACAAAGACAAAATTAGAAACAAAAACAAGACAAAACAAAACAATAAAGCATTAGTAAATCCCGCAGAAATAACGTAAATAATTATGTAAACATAAGAAACATAAATACAGTCGCATGCAATAATAACAAACCGTAACTACCCTACTAACAACCATAAGGGGACATAAGCTAAAACACTAATCATCTATGGGTGACCCTGCTATCCCACACCCAACCCCGGGTGAGGCGTACGAAGAACTCTATGAGCCCCTAGCCTACAACCCTGATTCTAGACCTCCAGACTCCCCTATCAAGGGTCATGTCCTCGGAAACCTGCATTCTAGTCATGTCCTGCCAAATCACCTCTCCCCAGTGCTTCTTAGGCCTCCCTCTTCCTCGCCGACTGCCAACAATCTCCAGCCGCTCGCAGCTCCTCACCGGGGCATCAGGACCCCTCCTCCGTACATGCCCGAACCACCTCAGCCTCGCTTCCCGCATCTTCTCATCCACCGGGGCCACCCCTACCTTCTGTCGAATAACTTCATTCTTAATCTTATCTAGCCTGGTGTGCCCACACATCCACCTAAGCATCCTCATCTCCGCAACCTTCATTCTCTGAACATGGGAGTTCTTCACGGGCCAGCACTCCGCCCCATACAACATCGCAAGTCTAACCACGGCTCTGTAGAATTTCCCCTTGAGTTTGTGTGGAATTTTCTTGTCACACAGGACCCCTGAAGCAAGCCTCCACTTTGACCACCCCGCTCCTATTCGATGGGTGACGTCCCCGTCAATCTCTCCGTCCCCCTGAATCACAGACCCAAGATATCGGACACTATCCCTCTTGGCAATGGCTTGAGAACCAAGCATCACGTCCCTGCCTACCCCACTCGGCTCGTCGCCAAACTTGCACTCCAGGTATTCTGTCTTTGATCTACTTATTTTGAAACCTTTAGACTCGAGGGTCTGTCTCCACACCTCTAACCTTTCACTAACACCGACTCTCGTCTCGTCTATCAATACTATATCATCAGCAAAAAGCATACACCAAGGCACATCCCCTTGGATATGTCGGGTTAGAGCATCTATCACTAAGGCAAACAACAGGGGGCTCAGCGCCGATCCTTGATGGAGCCCCATTACCACAGGAAAATGGTCTGATTCGCCACCCACCATCCTAACCCTAGTCTTAGCTCCATTATACATGTCCTTGATTACTCTGATATAGGCTTCGGCACACTCTTCGCCTCCAAGCACCTCCCTCGGGACCTTGTCATACGCCTTCTCCAAGTCGATAAGCACCATGTGAAGGTCCTTCTTCTTATCCCTGAATTGTTCCGCCAGTCGCCTGACTAGGTGAATAGCCTCTGTGGTTGAGCGGCCCGGCATAAAACCGAACTGGTTCCCAGATATAGTTGTCGCCTCCCTCACCCGCGCCTCAATCACCCTCTCCCATACCTTCATCGTGTGGCTTATTAATTTGATACCCCTATAATTGTTGCAGCACTGGATGTCCCCTTTGTTCTTGTACAAGGGCACCACTGTACTCCACCTCCACTCATCCGGCATCCTTTTGGTCTTGAAGATCGCATTGAATAGCCTAGAGAGCCACTCCCCTCCAGATTTACCC
Organism: Nicotiana benthamiana; assembly: GCA_034376525.1. Classification (NCBI taxonomy): domain Eukaryota; kingdom Viridiplantae; phylum Streptophyta; class Magnoliopsida; order Solanales; family Solanaceae; genus Nicotiana; species Nicotiana benthamiana. The sequence continues at coordinate 31,228,493 of CM067336.1, read as the reverse complement.
ATGCACTTCCAGAACTCCACCGGGATCTCGTCAGGCCCGGTCGCTCGACCCCTACTCATCCTAAGCAATGCCCCTAAGACCTCCTCCACCCTAATGCGCCTGCAGTACCCAAGGTCTCTATGTTGCTATGAATGCCCCAACTCTCCTAGCTCTATGCTCCGATCCACCTCCTCGTTAAGAAGGTCCAGAAAGTACGCCTGCCACCTCTGTTTGATTTGAGATTCCCCCATCAAAACTCTACCATCCTCGTCCTTGATACACCTGACTTGGTCTAGATCACGTGCCTTCCTTTCTCTTGCTTTAGCCAACCGGAATAACTTCTTATCCCCACCTCTCTCCCCTAGTTCCTCATACATGCGACCGAACGCCGCGTCTTTAGCTTCCGTGACTGCCATCTTAGCTTCTCTTCTCGCCTCCTTGTAGATCAACCTGTTCGCTTTCCGCTCCTCCTCGCTTGTGCTCCCTGCCAACCTAGCGAACGCCGCCTTCTTCACCACCACTTTTCCTTTGACTACCTCGTTCCACCACCAATCACCCTGATGTCTGCCTGAATATCCCTTAGCTACCCCGAGCACGTCCCGTGCTACCCCCCTAGCCAAGTTTGCCATCACTGCCCACATAGCGTCCGCTTCCCCATAACTTCTCCAAGCTCCGCCCTCCACTGACCTCCTTTCCAACTCCTGTGCTTTCTCCTTAGACAAAGCTCCCCATCTAATCCGCGGCTGACCCCGGGCGCCCCTCCTCTTCTCTTCACCCAGAGATCGACATCCATCACTAGTAGTCTATGGAGAGTTGAAAGAGACTCTCCCGGAATAACCTTGCAGTCCTTGCACAATATTAGCCAATTAGTTATTTGTAGCCAAAAAGAAATTACTTTCTTATGCGAGGGCGTTATTAGAATAGACTGGGTACAACTTAAGGAGCTTGAATCTTAATTTTGGGATGATTTGGTGAAGTTTTGAGGTTGTTTGAATTGAAAAATCTAAGTAAAAACTAAACCTAAAAAGAGATATGTGTATCACACTACATATCATTTGGGTATCACATATGTATCATATTTGTATCAATTATGTATCACATGTGTAATCCATGTATACATGTGTGTGAGATACATGCGTGATTTATGTTTGATACATGTGTCGCAGGAATTTTTTTTTAACTCGAGTTAATTATGAATTGTGATACAAAACCAGTCCAAATCACCTCCAATTTTTCTCAAATTTAGTATATTAACTTATCTATATAATTTTAATGAATTTCAACTATACCTATTGAAAAAGTTCCTTTTGCTTAGATTTTTGGAATATTGTATTTTTTTTGTATTTTATCACCTTATTTGCTACTTATTCATGGAATTTTCTTTCCGTTCTGCATCTAATGTTGCTAATCACCTTAAAAATATGGAAAGTAATTTTTGCATGTGATTCTTCGAGAGAAAGAACCTTATTTATTTGGTTTTTCAAATTTTATGTGTACTTGGCTGTTTTGGTAAAGTTATGATTAATGGCTAGAGGTTGGTAAGTTTAGACTTATTTGGGATATTTGTGTAAGTTTTCATAATAATAACAAGTAAATAAGGCTCGGTACTATGAAAAAGAGAAGAATAGTGTGAATACAATATTAACCACTAGCAGTTTGAGATAAAACTTTATCAAACTAGCCTCACACCCGGTACAAAGTAGAAAAATGCTCAAATACCTCCTAATCTGCAACCTTAATGCTCGACCTTTACACCTTCTTTCAAAGACTCGAAAATTTGAAGTCGTGTCATGTACTGCCTGATCACCTCTCCCCAATACTTCTTAAGACGTCCCCTACCTTTTCTCGTACCCGCTAAAGCCAACCCTCATACCTCCTTATTGGGACATCCGGGGTTTTCCCCTGCATGTGCACGAACCATCTGAACTAGCTTCCCGCATCTTGTCATACAAAGGAGTCACGCCCACCTTCTCCTGAATATCTTCATTCCTAATCTTATCCATCCTAGTGTTACCGCACATTCACCTCAACATCTTCAATCAAATTGTAATACTTTTTCAAGCGAAATGTATGTCCAAACATAATTATAAATCACTAATTTTATTTTCAACTTAACTTCAAGTATTTCTTTTAAAAAAAATTAAATTATGTCAAAATACCGATAGTATACTTTTAAAAATTAAGGGGATTCTTTTAGTTAATCAACTCGTTTTCGATATCTGCTTTGGTTTCCATTAATCCGAATTTGAACCACCTAAAGTTCAATACAAGAAAAAATGCTCCCTATCAGTTTGTTTTTTCTATTCTTGATACTCAAACCCAAAATCTTTAGTATTTGAAACAAAATCAAAGAAAGTTACTTGTAAAAATTGAACGCGTGATGAGTAAAGCAACGGTTAAAAGAAATAAAAAAGGCCAAATACATATACAACCTATTTAACTTGACACTATTTTTTATTTTGGCACTTTATTTTATTTTGTTCTATTTTAGCTCTCTAATTTTATTTTATATGTTCCATTTTGATCCTCAACTTTTTTTATGTTCCACTTTAATATAAAAGCTGAAACTAGTACAAAAAATAAAACACGTATGTATATACAAATCTAAGATATAATAAATTTCCAATTAAATATTTCTACTTTGTTTTTCATCCATGTCAAATGGATATACTAAAATACCTGATCCGATTGCAATTTTTATGAGTTTATTTTATCTATACGTCCATATATAAAATTGACAGATAAGAGCTTTGGAACTTATAGAATAAAGATGGGATAATAGTGGATGAAAAAAAAATGAGACACTGATTTTAATTTTTGTTTTGAAGTAGAACATAAAAAATAAAGTTAGAGGTTAAAAATGGAACAAAATAAAATAAAATGTTAAAATGAAAAATGGTGTAAGTTACATATGTTGTATATTGTATATGTATTTGACCAATAAAAAAAAAGAGGGGACCACCATCATAGGAAGCATCCAAATTTTAAAAAATTTGCTCATTCATTCATATAAAAGCTATTTTTGGGTTATCAGCTCCATTATTTCAAGAAACATAGTTTAGTAGCAATTATGGGTTCGAGCAGCAGTCGTATAAAAGCATCATCATCGTCATCATCAACAAGAAGGTCAGGGTCAGGGTCAGGGTCAAGACTCAAACGGACTAAGCTCAAACTTTCTTCTCTCCTTTGTGGTGCCTCCACTTCTCAGACGGACCTTGAGGCACTTCTCTCAAACTTCTATATTTTTTGTGTCTTTTAGCAAAAAAGGGATCTTTTTCCTTTCGGGTTTTGTTTTGAGGTACCTATTTACATTGGTGCTGTGATTTATCTGATTAAGTGTTTGTGTTCTTCATGATTCTGATGCTTGTAACAAAACTGTGATAATGGTCAAAACTCAAAAGGGGATTGCTTCAATTAATTGTTCTTTTTTCTTTGGGTAATTTGCTACTTCCTTGAAATTGAATTTATTTGACCTTTTTCCTTTGCTTAAAAGGGCTGCAACTGATACTAGTAGTTCAGTCTGATCATCTAAAGTTGACTTTTTTGTGTTCCTATGGTGTCTATGCAGTCTTTTTCTTTTCTTTTAATTTTTCTAGCTGGGATTGGTGTAATGTAACCTAAATGGTCTTAGTTGTTCTTTTATTTTTGGTGGTTAAATTGGTGGCATGATGGGCTTGGTTTTGTTTACAGTAGCAGCAACAACAACAACAACCAAGTATAATCGCATTTAGTGGGGTCTGGGCAGGTAGTGTGTACGCAAACCTTACCCTTACCCCTACCGTTGGGTAGAGAGGCTGTTTCCAAATAGAGCCCCGGCATCCTTCCCTCCAAGAACTTCCCACCTTTCCCACCTTGCTCTTGGGGAGACTCGAACTCACAACCTCTCGGTTGGAAGTGGGGGTTGCTTACCATCAGAGCAACCCCTCTTGTCAAGAGCATTTTTGTAAATTCTTTTGTAAATGTGGAAATCTACTTTTGGGATATTTAAAAGAAGGTAGTTTGCTGTATTGATAGAACAGTAGGAATGCCGATAGAAGCTCCAAAAATTTTCTTGTTTCATGCTTGGAAATTAGCTGCTTATTGAAAGTTATTTATTGTTGCTCCGGTTCGTCTTAGATACGAGAGTCCCTTTCATCTTTGCGATGTGTTAACACTATACCAGAAACTAATAGTTAATTGTAATGAATAGGCTTGCTGAACAAATGGTGTTCTGTCCTTTCATACTATGCTTGTAAAGCTTATTGCCGCTATGAGTCTTTTCTCTTGGTTATAACTTCTAGCTATTTTTGAGGCCACAAATAGTTAATGGTGCATCGCTAACATTTAGAGCCTATGTGTAGTGTGCTCAACTTCTCTGATTAGAGAAGGGCTGCTAATGTCTTTTATTAGGCTGTATTGTTCTAGGAGCAGTTAAAAACTTAAAGCAGAAAAAAAAAAAGTTTCGTTCCGGTTGAACTAGTTTGCACCCTCTATCTGTGGTGATAGAGCTGGGTGCGTTGACACATTTGACTGTAGTTTCTCTAGACCTGGATTTGCATTTGATTTTGTTCCAGTGTCCTGTTTTATATCATGCATCCACCTGATTTCCCACTGATTATAATTATGTGTGAATTTCAGAGATTTTTTTTCTCTTTTTAGTATAAATAAATAAATAAAAGATAATTCTTTACTGCTTTTTGAACTGCTTGCTTGAAATTCAAGTTTTTTGCAAAATGTAATAATATATTTTCTTTTATTAGTTATATTCTTCATCCATAAATTTGAAATTGAGATATGATGATGCTGTACAGCTTGAAATTCATCCCCAAAATTTGCTGGGAAGTTCATTAGAAAATCAAACTCTGGTTGGTGATTTTTCTCAGTATTCTGTAGCAGAATCTTCTTCAACATTTAGTTCAGAAGTTGGTCTTGGTAGTTCCAAACCTGAGACTGGATCTTCATCAGAAAGCACTAGTGGTCTTATTGAGGATGCTTTTGTCGAATATAACTCGATAAATGCAGAAGTGAACATCAATAGTGCATGCCTTTCAAATGATAAGCATTCAGTATGTAACCGGGTTAGTTCTTCTTTCATTTCATAACTCCACATTTTGGACAAATAGTTATTTAGCTACTGCATATGTAAAACAACCATCTCAAGAATTGGTCTCTTCACAGGCAAGAGGCAGCTTGGCTGCAGCTGTTAGTACCTGCAATTCTGAGAATGAAGGTGAATCTGTGATGTGCTTGAATACTGAAGACTCTCACTCTGTGCCAGAGGAGTGCAGAAGCGCATGTTCACATGGGGATTCGATGGAGAATCACGGGGATATAGATATTGAGTCAAGTTCTGATTTTAGATCTATTTCTCTTTCTTCTGACTCTATACCTAGGCATCAATTTCTCGAGGGTGATGCCTCTCAAGAAGCATCAACTTCAAGTTCTGCATTTGTCTTGTTGGACAGTGCGCTTGGAGTAACCACTCAAGATGTGCTACATGTTGATGTGGTGAGTATCTCTTCCAATATTTTATCTAGTAGCATTGCTGATATAGGCAGTCGTGAAACACGAAGAAACAGGAGGAGGCTCTTTTGGGATGCTATATCAACACGCAGTTTAAGGAGGGATAGTGATTCTCCAGCCATTGTTTTTGCAACTGGTCATGCTGATGATCTAGGATCTCGTGACAGATGGCTAATTGATTTGAGTGGTGATCTCCATTATGATGGAGTTGGATTTGATTCTGGTTATGGGACTGGCAGAAATCATGGCAGAAGTGAACAAAGACAGCCAACAAGATCTGAGGTAATATATCAAGAACTTTATCTATCATTTTAGTGCTTTTGACTGTTTAAGGTGGATATAGACAATCCCTGCAATTTTCTTTTATAGAGAAGGAGGTTTAGCTTAGTAAGATTTTTTTCTGATCGTAATAAGCCTGAATTATATCAAGAGAAGGTAAATGCTCTAGTCTGCTTATTAGAAGGTTCTGGTATGATGGTTAATTATTTTCATCCTCTTATGTTACACTTGCTAGTCTCGAAAGCAGGATTATCTAGGCGTATGGTTCATTTTTATGGTTTGCACTATATGATATTAGATCTTTTTGTGTCATTTTAATTTCGCTTACTGGGTATATCTTCCACTAGATGAATGTAATATCTTTATTTGAAGGTTTTTCCCCTACTGGTTTATTTGATTCGCTTCCGATAGAAAATCTCAGGAAAACATTGGTTTCAACTAATTTCCCCCTTTTTTCTATCTACATCGTTGATCTTTCTTTATTTAGGCACGTACTGTTACATGGAAAAATCAAAGGTAAACTCCCTTTGATGGCAGCAATTCAAAAGAAATCGTTGATCTTGTTTTTTTTTGGTGTTTTTAGCATATGTGTTTGCACAAATATGTGATTATGAATCTACATCTTTTTATGAGCGCAAAAATGCATCTTAACTTTGTGTTCTGTCATTGTAGTATCATGAGACTACTTTTGAATATGGACTACTTCACACTTATAACACGTCTTTCTTGGGGCGTTTAGTTTCATGTTTTCTTTTGTTTTTTTAAATTTATTTTAACCTACCTAGAATTCATTATGATAATCCCAATCACCTATCTGCATTACATATACAGATATCTGAAAGAGTTCTTCAAGGCCTTGGTAGCGAAGTTCCACAACATCTTTGCTCATCCGGCCTTCATCCTGATGGTACATGTTCGTGTGAACCATTACTCACAACTGAAGAGTTCAGTACCATTGCAAGTATTTCACGAATAATTATGCTTGCTGAGGCCTTATTTGAGGTATGTCTCCAGCATCTAATGTCCTTCTTAAGTTTCAAATTCTGGTTGGTATGGTTTGTTAGGAAAGACAACTCGCAAATATTCTCTATGCATCTATCTTTTAGTATTGCCCTACTCAAGTCGCGTTAAGGAGAATTATTGTTGTGAACTCTCCATGTTGTTTATTAATTTTAGAATGTCAAGTTTACTGTTATTTCCACTATAAACACTTGGAAGGAAATAAGAAAGCAAGATGAACAGTTCTGTATATTTTTGTTATCATCAGCTCGTGCTACTTAATTACTGCCCTATTTTCCAACATTAGTCGATAGATTTCGAATGAATCATAAAAAGCTATTTGACGACTGAGTTTGTCTAACTCTAGATTGACTGATTGAAGAACGTAATGTCCTAATTTGTTTGTCTGCAAGTTGGTACTTGGTTAGTCTTTGAACCAAAATAAAATAGATCCGATTAGGCGTTTACTGATCTTCGGTCGAGATCTTCTTTCCTCTACAAAAGTTTGTTCCATTTGTGAAACAATCTGTTTAGTTTGGCCGTGCTCCAAAACAGACTTGCTAGACTGCCGTTTGGATCTTCATGCTGCTAAACAGAGTGTTGTGATATTGTCATGATTGTTGATATGTCATGTTGCTCCATTTTTGGAATCTCAAGTATTTTGATCTCTGCTTGTTAGCCACTGTAAAGTTTTTAAAAGTTTAATTTTTTCAATCCCTCCAATTTTTTGATATATTTTTTTCAACCCCACAAGAGGGGTTGCTCTGATGGTAAGCAACCCCCACTTCCAACCGAGAGGTTGTGAGTTCGAATCTCCCCAAGAGCAAGGTGAAAAGTTCTTGGAGGGAAGGATGTCGGGGGTCTATTTGGAAACAGCCTCTCTACCCAAAGGTAGGGGTAAGGTCTGCGCACGCATTACCCTCCCCAGACCCTACTAAGTGGGATAATACTGGGTTATTGTTGTTATTGTTGTTGTTATTGTCGCATGCGACGGTATTTATGTTTGTTATGTTTACATAATCATTTACGTTATTTCTGCAGGATTACTTATGCTTTGTTTTGTTATTGTGTTTTGTCTTGCCTTGGTTCCTAACTTTATCTTTGTTTTCCAATGCAGCTTTTCATTCTGTCCTATGCGCCGAGGGTCGCTTGGAAGCAGCCTCTCTGCCCTTTTGGGTAGGGGTAAGGCTGTCTACATATTACCTTCCCCAGACCCCACCTGGTGGGAGTATACTGGGTAGTTGTTGTTGTTGTTGTTGTTTTTTCAACCCCACCATACTGAGGCAATATGATTGTAGTTAGATTTTTACCCATCAAAAACTCCATTGTTGTTAAATTTCCCAGCTTGAAAAAATTTAATCAAATCTAAGTTAACTGATCTGTGTTACCAAATGTTTGTTAATCAGTCCTAAAGAAAATTTGTGTCTGCGCTATTTTTTTGGAAATAGGCCACCAAGGGAATAAAAATCAAGGAGTGAAGTAGAAATGTTTGACATCTGTATCCAGTATTACCCTATATAAGAATTTCATCTGAAAGCGTGAATACATCCTACATTTTGCATTCAGAAGGCACTTGATTGTTGCCAGTTTCCTTAATCACTGAACCCTAGTCTGGTTTCAGTGCAGCTTGAATTTTAGTATATTTTACAGTGTTCAGCTCCTTCGCCGAGAAGAATTTCTTTTACATGGACACAGAGATTCAGAGGGATACTGGTTACAGAGTGAATGTACTTGCAATATTGAAGGCTAAAGGAATGAGGGTTTTCATGGTTACTGATAATTTTTGACCAGCTAGTACTTTCTGGTATCTATAATTGGCTTCTTATGTGGCTGCTTTGAGCTGACATATTTAGTAATGGCTTGGTTTCTTTTCTGTAGGTCCTGGATGAGATTCATCGACAGTCTTTCACACTATCCCTATCTACGCTTTCGCTTCCAGCTCCAGATTCTGTTGTGGACTCGTTTCCTGTCAAGTCTCACAAGAAGTTAGGAGCTGTAGACAATGCACCTACAGATATCCAACAGTATGTCTTCTTAACTAGTTGAATAGTTGATATGCTTTCATGAGCTATGTTGCCTCTTAAGGTTTATAAGTTAGCAGTTACCAATTAGCACTACCTCCTCTCCTCCTAATAATATTCTCCTATTTGTTAGGCTGAAACCACTGAAGAAAAGAAAAGAAAAGAAACTTAAGGAATGTGGAGAGAGCAAAAGATAAAGAATAGGACAAAAGAAAAACTGTAGAAACTTGAGAGTTGTTCATGTAGATTGTCAGTTCTATTATTCTCCTCTCCACTAATTGCAGTAATTTGTTGTTAATTAGGGTTTGTTAGGAAAATCAAATTTAAAGTTCCCTCATGCATGAGTTATGGCTTAGTTAGCATGCTTGTGAAAACTTATAAAAATAAAATTGATCTCTCTTTATTTTCTCTTTAAAAACTATTGACGCATAAACTTCCCACTTTGGACTGATGTAATGGGATCTAATAAACCTACCTTTTAGCCAGTTGTTAGACATAAGGCACTGACTTTTAGATCCTTAGGCAGTCTTCACAAAAAACATCCTGAAATATCAAAAATTGTATGCCTGAGGGGTTATGAGCTTTACTCAGTTTATTTTGACGCGCTTCTATTACTCTATCATCTATCAAAGGATCTATCTGATTCTTTTAAAACTGAAGAATCATACTTGATCAGTTATTTGCAAGTTTCAACTCTAAGTGGACCTTGCCTTATGGTCACTAGGGTCGGGCTATCCAAGTATCGAAACTAAAATTTAAGTCCACCAAATTTTTCATCTCCAGTAGTTTCTGCAAATTCAAAGATATATTTTAAACATTAACTTAGTGTTGATGGGGGGACTTTCCATTCCGTAGTCTTTGACCTTTCTATTGGGGTTTTCATTAAAGTATATAACCTATTGCTAATAACATTAAATATTCAGTTCTTTTTTCCTTGTTTGGTCTCTTCCAAAATAATTGACTTGTATCCTTATATGGAGAATATATTTCACATCAAGAATTCAAACTAATGTAAACAAGTGTTACTTGATAATGTTTTAATTTTTAAACTTGAACGTGACATATTTTTAACTATTATTCTACTTCTCTCATTTTAAACAGTTAATTTCAACAATTATCAGTCATACTAAATATCGTAAATCTATTCAGACATTTTGATTCTTAGAACCCTGCATGTCAAATCTAATGTACGGGGACAGAAGTGGAACCGTGTGCAATGAGAGGAGACAATGGCCATGAATGACATACATGCTTTTGTGGCAAAGAGCAGTCGTATATTTAATTTTTCTGTATAACGAGTTGTGATATGTTTTTGCAGGTGCCACATTTGTTTGGCCGAGTATGAAGAGGGCGACAAACTGAGGGTCCTCCCTTGCCGCCATGAGTACCATATGCTTTGTATTGATAAATGGCTTAAGGAGGTAAACCGGTACGTTCAGACAATTCTTTTCTGTCTTGGTTTTTCCCTTTATCTCAATCCATTTTGAGATATAGTTTGTGCCCGACTTTGATTTGATTTCCTACTTTCCTGGTTTTCCAGGGTTTGCCCAGTCTGCAGGTTCAATGTTTGTGAGAATCCTGGGGTTGATTCTGCCTAAATTCAGAAGCTTCTTAACAATGGTGCTAATTGTGAATACAAAACAGATTTAGGATAAAATGTTAGTGTTGTAATAGCTGTGAGATTGTAAATATATAGGAGTAATACATTTAGGTAATAAAAGTAACAATGTTTTATGAAGAAGTGTCATATACCTGTGAAAATTTCTTATTTTCGTTTCATTTCTGTTTGAGGTCACCAACGGGATAACCCAGCGGCCGAAATATTTCTTAACTGCAACGACTCACTATTACACTTCAATTCCAGGCAAGTGAGAGCCGTCCCATGCACCCAGGGTCAGATACATCGGTGTAAAAGATTTCCTTTGTTTTTTGGGAGCTTGGTTTACTTGACAGAAGGGTGCAGTAGAAATACCTGGTCTATAATGAGGACTGCTATTGGGAAATATCTTCCCACTCCCAGGAGCCAGGACTTCCTCTTTCCCTTTAAAATAGGCATGGGTGCGGGGACAGGACAAGGGAGTTCATGTGCGAATCAGGACAAGATAGATTAAAAGCTAAGAAAATTGCCAAGTGGCAACAATAACAATAACAATGTACCTAATATATTTTTTACCATATAGAAAAACTGTTTTCGATAGACCTTTGGCTAAATTAAAAATATGCTAAGCGAGACGAGTCCAAAAAAAAAAGCTCTTGTGGATTAAGGTTTCACTTGCCCGCCTTGCCCAGTTTGCTGTCCATTTTTTAAAGTTTGTTTAGTCATTTCTGGAGTTTGAAATGATGAAAAATCTTTTATATGGCCTTCCTTTAGAAAATTGAATATAATAAATACTACTGTAATTTCAGGTACATGTGATTTTAGTTTAGATATCAATTAGCATGCCAACAGAGACCGAGCAGCGCCTGCAACCACATACTTGAGCTATTGTAATACTTATGCTTCATAAGAACAAAAATCATAATTACAGTTAAAAAATTCCTATAGGATTGGTCTGTCTGTTATTATCATAATTAAGAGCAGTCAGATTGTATTGAAGAATTGCTGCTCTTATAGTTGCTGACTTTCCTTTAATGGACTCCCATGTCATGAAAGGAACCCAAAATTAATTTATTTTTTCCTGAAAAATAACTTTAATTTCCTTCTGAAAAAAGAATTATGACCAGAAAGCAATGGCTTAGAAGTTTCAAAATTGAATAAGATCATTTTTAAGGGTGTGGTCTGACAGTTAATAAAGTGAATAAAACTTATGGAAGAATAGCATTTGAATCCCAGAAAAAACATTGGTGATTTTTTCTAAATGTCAGAGCCTCGTGGATAATATTATTCAATAATTATATAGATAAAAATAGCATATAGTTAAAAAAAGTTGAGCAAGCGGCACATGTCCAGAATCTAATTGTGATTTTTTAGACTCAAATTACCTAAATAAGTGTAAAAAAAAGTTACCTTTTTATATATAACGCCAAAATACGTCACGGTATATCTTAACAATAACTTTTGCCGTTAAGGTATAGCGTGGCGTATTTTGGCGCTATATATGCTGACTATTTGACTGACAGGTATAGCATGTTGTATTTTTATGTTATATATGTTATACATATAGCGTAAAAATACAACACGCTATACCCCAATTAAATAATCCCCTTTGTCTTCTTCCCCGACTAGAACGAGCCCTTCCTATTTTTTTACTTCAACTAATTTCTCGTCCACCAACCCCATTATCGTCTTTGAAAGAAAAAAAATTATGGGCCCCACCCGTCACACAAAACGTTAAGAACGTAGGTCTCACATCGTAGTAAAGCATCGTATTATTGTGGTTTCACTTTTTCGGACTCAAATTTTCACACAAAATAGTACATCGAGGTATTTCGATTTATTTTATGTCGAAACTTGTATAATAATGCATAATAGTTGATTGAATGTGTTTCCGTGTCGTTTTGTGTTTTATTTGCGAAACTAATTGTTATATTTATCCGGACTTAGATATTAATGTTCTAAAAATAATGTAAAATTGAGAAATAAATTTTTTTAATATCAGGATTTAGATATTAGTATTTCCGCATCGTTTTGTGTTTTGTTTGCGAAACTATTGTGTTATATGTATTTTGTGAATGTTATTGATTAAAATGCATTTGTTGTTTATATTTTATTTAGATTATTTATCAGCATAGTAAAATATAGAACCTTTTAACATAATAAACTGTAGAGTATTTTAGCATAGAATCCCTGTAGTTTAAGTATTTCTTATACTGGTAAATGAAAATATATACTTTGTACAATTAAATAATTAAAAATTAAGAATGCAAATTAAAAAACAAACACACACACAATTATTCATGATAGTTTGGTACTACTAGACCTAAAATATTGAGCCTGGAACCCAATAGGTATATACATATACTTTGTACATTAAAAATTTAAATTATAAATAAACACACACAAAAATATCAAATATTAAATTTGACACACATAAATATTCATGATAGTTTGGTGCTACTTGGCCTCAAATATCGAGTCTAGAACCCAATAGGTATATATACTTTGTACAATTACATATTAAAAATTAAGAATTTAAATTATAAAAGAAACACACACAAAATTATCAAAATATTCAAATTGACACACATAATTATTCATGATAGTTTGGTGCTACTGGCCCTCAAATATCGAGCCTAGAACCCAATACGTATATATACTTTGTACACTTAATAATTAAAAGTTAAGAATTTAAATTACAAAACAAACACACAGAATTATCAAAATATTGAATTTGACACACATAAATATTCATGATAGTTTGGTGCTACTGGGCCTCAACTATCGAGCCTGAAACCCAACAGGCATATATACTTTGTAGAATTACACATTAAACATATAATTAATATTGTTTAATTTATAGTTGACGACATGGACGCGCAGCCTATACATCTCAGCCCTTACTCTCGTGAGTTATTAGTGCTACAGAGCGATCATAGGTCCACCCATTGTCGCACCTCGTTTTTCCTATCAAAGTGACAATCGAAAACGGGATTATTTATTAAAATCAAAGTCGCCACTTGGGATAGTTTATGGTGTCCCAAGTTACCGGGTTAAAATCCCGAATCGAGGAAGATGACTCTAATTACGATCTGCGGATATAGAAATCAAGGTAAGAAACTATGTTAACCCAAAAGAAGGTGTTAGGCACTCCCGAGTTCTGTGGTCTAACACAGTCGCTTTGATCATACTTGGCTTAATCAAATTGTTTAATTACTGATCTTAGAACCTATGTGAATTTACCCTTTAATACTTTTTAAATTAAGAAAATTATCTTGAAACGGGTCACGCGTACGTGCACCCACTTATTTGGCACGACAAAAATCATGTCACGCGAACGTGTTCACAATTAATAGCGTTTTATTATTATTAAGAAACGTTTGACCACAGTTGCGCAAATGCATACTCCGAGTTTGTTTTTAAAATAGTAATCATGTCATGCGACCGTGTCCGCGACCACAATAATATATTAAACGTACCTAAAGCAAACTACGAGCATTTATTATTTGTAATATCTAAATTAAGAAATTAATACGAGGGCCATGTACGATTAACTTTTGGATGGCGCACCTCGAACTATAAAATCCTAAATCAATTAGCCACCTATTAAACCAATTATTATTAAGCAAAATTTGATTGAGGTTATGCGAACGTATACTCCGAATTGATTTTTAAAATTGTAATTGTGTCATGCGAACGCGTACACAATCACAATTTTATTTTAGAAGGCCCTAAAGGCTTTTCTACGAATGTTCATCTTTAATGTCTAATTAGTAGTTGTGAGGGTCATAGGTTAATTTTGACGGCACACCTCAGTCTAATGACAAGAATTACTTTAACCAAGGTGATTTAAGGCCATATTTACGCAATTACTAAAAAGAAAGGGGTTGCGCTGGACTTTCAAGTATTTGGGCCACGCCTGTTATAGACAAAGTTAGCAACAACAGTTAAATGTGGATCTGGGTTCGAAAGTGGGCTCGAAAGCAATCCCTAAAACGATAAGTCATACAACTCCCATTTCCAAGTGGCCCCAACGTCCAAGCCCAAAGTAAACCCAAATCAGGCAAAAGGATGAATGCTAAAGGATATGGGACTCAAGATCGAGTCCCTACAGAAACAAGGAAACATTTGAAGCCAAAGGAATCCAGCTGAACCCCTTGACTATGAACTGGCTCGAGTGTTCAAATACCATTAAACTAAATCAATTTCAACAGAGTAAGCAAGAAATGTGCATTATCTAATTTAGACGCAAACATGTAGAAAATTAAAACACTACATAATTAATGAACCATATACCCCTTTGCTTGAACATTGAAATTACTGCCAACTGCTATTGAGTTCATACATAGTAATTTTAACAGTGAAAACTCTAGACATTAAGCATACAGTGACCCAATAGCCCTTGAGTTCATTCAATTTTTCTTAAAACAAAACTTAAATTATAAACATCAAAATCGTTAGTAGAGGTTAACTTGGAACTTAACATCACTGAGATTGAACTAATTCAATCAAAATCTAAAAGTAGTGTTACTTATCCAAATCGAATCTACACTATGATAGTACAAATATCCAAGGACTCAGCAGAAATAGTTTAAACTAGGCTGAAACCAAAATAACACATGAAAGTCCAATATAACCCCAATACAAATTGTAATGTCTATGGCATGAATAAATACAATGAATCAAGTAATAGAACATAATTTAATATAGAACAAGTATAATTTTTCAATAACACAACTTGATATTCAGCTAACTAAAGTTTACATCTCCCATCATGCTTCAGATTCAAGCTTCACACATCAATAAAGTCCAAAGATGTATTTGGATATCAAAGTAAACCAAAAGAAAATGAAGATTTCAGCAGTAGCAGCTGATCGAATGAATCAGCAGGCCAAACACAGCAAGGTTCAAGCTCCCTTAGACCATTTGTGACCCAGACAACAGAAATTCTTTAAAATTTTGGAAATTCTGACTAACTATGAAGATCAAGAGCAAGACCAAAGCAAATTTCAACCAAAAAAATACAGAAAATGTTCAGTATTTTTAGAGTATCAAAACTTGCCTGAAAAATGAATGAAAGAGGTCCTTAAATAAGTAGCCTAAGGCAGACCTAGTACAACTAACCAATTCCCTTTCTACCCTTTCTTTCTTGGTTATTTTACCCATTTTATCCCTTTAAAAATATTTGAAACCCTTGCCCTTAACAAACCAGCTCTCATCTTATACTCTAGAACCTTCTATGCTAATAGAAAATGATTCCCTCAAGCCTCAAATCCCTAAATTGGCCCTTGACACCCTGTATTTACCTTCAGAGTGCCAAGTTGGGTCATGTTAATCCAAGACCCCAAATGAACGGGTCTCTTAACTGGGTCAGTGATGACCAAAGTTAATACAAGAGACCAAACCATCACAAATGATGAAACAAAGAAGCTCAGATTCAGAAGAAAAAAAAAAGATAAACAATATTTCAGAACTTTACGATTAAACCTGACTTAACTACTTAACTAAAATGAAATTCACCATTAAAGAAGACAAGACAAAATAATGAAGCAAATAAAAAAGAAGACCAGGAAAATGTTGTAATGAACAGGGTCATGAGAAAAAAAACGGAAAAGTACCAATTATGCCGAAATGACTTGACCATTTGAGACGACTCGATAAGCAGTGAAGGGAGTCGAGGATTGGTCATAATCCAATGAGTTTGCCAAAATCTATCGTACTCGGAATGAGCTAAAACCAACGCCAATCGATTGCTCATGTTAAGATCAATCGACTAATGTAAGTTATAGGTCAAAGCAAGCCGGAACTCCCCGCGAATTTAGAAAAATAGAATAACCTAGGGTTTGAACTTCCTAGATTTGGAATTAGGGAAATTGTGATGGGATTTTTGGGAAATAGGTGTTGGGGATAGGATTTAGAAGGGCCTGAGGGTGCATGGTACGAATTTGGGATGGTTTGGAGCCGCCGCCGGCGGATGGCTTGGGAATTCCAAGGAGGCGGGTTTAGGATTCATAAAGAAGCTCTGAGTGAGAAGATGAATGAGGGGGCGATTTGGGGAGGTAGGGTTACTTCCGACATTTAAATATAAGTGATCTCCCAGTTCTTAGCCGTTCGATGAGTAAAAATCAATAGTTGGGATAAAAACATCAAAACGACATCGTTTGATTAGGCCAGGGACACTAGACCGGGTTAGAGGAATTGGACATGGGCGAATAGGTGAGGGGGTTTGGCTCAATTAAATTTTTGGCCCAAATTGCTCTAATTTCCGATTCTCTTTTTACTTTTTCCTAATTTTCAATTTGTTTCTTCTTTTTTTCTTTTCCTTTTCAAATTAATTCAGACCTAATTAAACTCTTAAACTAAATTAACTTACACAATTAAGCTAATAATCCACCATAATAATTATAAAAATGATTAACTCCTAAATTAGAAGAAGAACTACAAATTTAAAATTAAAAGGCCAAAAATGCAAAAGCGAGCCATCTTTTGTAATTTTTTATTTGTATAAAACACCTAATTTACTAATTAAACTAAAAATATAAAAATAATCCTCAAATGCAATGCGAAGTATTTTGTTTTGTATTTTTTCTTTCATGATATAAATGAAATAAATATGCATAGACAAATAAAACTAATTAACAAAAACCCTACGAAAAATTTACAAAATTACAAATAATGGGAAAAACTATTTTCTTAAACTTTATGGGAGTAATTCATATAAAAAAATTACGCGCTCACGCCCATATATGGGACGGAGAGTTACTGTCCCATACTCCCCCCGCTAGGAGAGTGGACGACTTGTGGGATTTTTTGAGGCCTAGAGATCTTCATTCCCGTGTAGTCCAGCGCCTATAGGACACATGATTCTATAGGTTTATTAAGATCAGGCGGATGCATCTCGACTAGGATTTGATCACGGCGTTGATTGAGCGGTGGCGACCGAAGAGGCACACTTTTCACCTTTCCATTAGCAAGGCCACCATCACGCTGCAGGACGTGGAGGTTTTGTATGGCCTGCTCGTTGATGCCATGGATGTTTCACTACCTATTGCTGTGAGATCTATGTCGCGCGATGATTATTTGGACATGTTGCAGCAGCTCACGGGTTTCAGGCCACATGACGCGACTGCATCGTCGGGTGCCAGTCAGTTGATTTTGAAACCTATTAGACAGTACCTGGAGGTACTCTACCTCGATATCACTGACGATACTGAGGAGATACATATCACCCGATATTTGAGGTTGTTGTTGCTTCTTCTATTTGGAGGGGTCTTGTTCCCGAACACTTCGGGGAACCTAGTCAGCCTAAGATTTCTCCATCATATTCAGCTGCTAGATGAGTTACCAAATTATAGCTTGGGTGATGCTATTCTCGCCTACATGTACAGGCAGATGTACCAAGCGAGCATGGGCACCTAGAGAGATGTTTGTGGTTTTCTGCCACTTCTACAGGTGACAACATATTCGAATAGTGTGTTCATTAGTTCCAACTCTACCTAGTTAGAATTTATCTTAAACCTTACGTCAACTTTGTATATTAGGTTTGGGACTGGGAGCGGTTCTTGCAATTTCAGCCACCTTTACCACAATTACCTCATAATATAGCACCTCAGTTTCCCCCTCTAGCCAGGAGGTGGGTTCTCCGCCGTACACTTGCACGAGAATATGATGCTCATCATAATCTCCCCCTTTGCAGAGGGATGTGTTGGATCTGCTAGAGGACGCACAGGTAAATATGTACCTAAACTTACCTGGTATAAATTAACTTAGTGTTGCGCATACTCTCGTTTTGTGTTCTTATTTGGTAGTTCATCTGGATGCCATACAACGACGATTTGATAAAGCAATTTCAAACCCAGAAGGTTATCAAAATACCAAGGGATGAAAATGTTGAAGCGGACGCCCTAGCTAATCTCGCATCTATGGCTGATGTGGCAAGTGATGCAAATGCCTCACTTATTCATTTATTCCATTAAGTTCTCGATCCGATAAGAATGAGGTAAATTTTAATAAATTGGCTTAGGATTGGAGGAACGAGATTGTTACTTTTTTGCAGTATGGTACCGTCCCTGATGATAAGAAAAAAGCTCATGTGCTTCGAAAGAAGGTTGCTCGGTACTGCTTAAAGCAAGGCAATCTATGTTGTAAAATGTTCGGGGGTCCCTTAGCAAGATGCCACGTACCTTCTCAAATGAAGTACGTAATGAGAGAAATATACGAGGGGCAATGTGGGAATCATGCAGGAGGAAGATCATTGGTAAGAACCCTAATTAGGGCAGGCTATTATTGGCCTAAAATAGAAAAAGAAGCAGAAATTTTTGTGGTTAAATGCTATAAATGCCAAAGATATGGTAACAATATGCACAAACCTCTAGAGTTACTACATCAAATAATTGCACAGTGGTCATTTATGAAATGGGGAATGGATATCGTAGGTCTATTACCACAAGCAAAAGGACAAGTAATATTTTTGCTCCTACTTACTGATTATTTTACTAAATAGGTAGAGGCAGGAACATTCAAACATGTACGAGAAAAGGAAGTTAAATATTTCATATGGCGGAATATCATATGCCGATTCGAGGTACCAAAGGAGATCGTGTATGATAATGGACCTTAGTTTATAGGAGCTCAAATCACGAAATTCATTTAAAGTTGGCAGATTAAAAGGATTACGTTTACACCTTACCATCCGGTGGGTAATATGCAGGCAGAATCAACAAATAAAGTCATTATAAACAATTTAAAGAAGTGATTAGAAGATTCAAAAGGAAATTGGCCAGAAGTGCTACCTAGTGTTTTATGGGCATATGGTACAACAACAAAAATAAGTACATGAGAAACACCATTTTCATTGGTTTACGGTGCAGAAGCTCTAATACCTGTTGAGATAGGAGAGCCAAGTACAAGGTTTACTCAGGCAACATATGAGTCTAATAATGAGGAAATGTGTATAAATCTAGATTTGCTTGAAGGAAGGAGAGAAGCTGCACTAATAAGAATGGCAGCACAGAGCAGGTCGTAGAACGGTATGACAACCGGAAAGCCGCCTCAGATTCTTTAAAATTGGGGACTTCGTTCTTAAAAAAGCTTTTCAATCTATGAAGGCAACTAACACAGGTAAATTAAATCCAATATGTTAAGGACCCTATAAGATTCATGGTATTGCAGGTAAAGGAGCATTTAAACTGGAAACAATGGATGGCAAAATACTATATTCACATTGGAATGTTGTTCATTTGAAGAGATATTACTTCTAAGGAATACCCACGGTCAGGTATCTTTGTTTTAAAATTTTACTTTGAATTGTTAAAATTACTAATGATTTTAGATGATAGGCAAAAAGCTAGCCCGTACTAAATGATGAGTCACGACCTGCAAGGCACGTGGAATACATTAACTTCCCGGCCTAGAGTTACAAAAATTCTAATAGAAATTCAAATGGGTTAAGCAGTCTTCATTTATAATTGCACCTCCGAGTCCCATATATTTTTACTTTTTTCAAGAAAAGGAACAAATGAGAGGAATAACCAAGTGCCCGAGGCTTCATACTTCAACACTCAAACACTTGGGGGACTACATAATATACACAGGCAAGTGTATAAAGAAGGCAAAGAAATAAGATTAAGAAAAATCGAAGATCAAGACTACAAAGGTCAAGTGCAGAGTAAAAGTCACGAGCTAAGGCCAAAAGAAAACCTTATAATTAGGGTAAAGACTACGTAATGAAACGGGTTATAAATAAAAACCTCGTTTTTACACTATTTTTTCTTTTTTAAATTTATTACAAGAAAAACAGTTATGAGAAAGTTATAGATGTAATTCAAATACATGTAAAGTATCATTAAAAACTAGACAAGGTTCAAATAAAAACTTGTCAAAGTTTCAAAGAAACATGTGTGTTCCTATTTCTTTTATCATATGTTAAACACCATTATAAAGTTGAGACGTCTTCTTCATTAAGTGTTGAATGTAAAAGGAACCTCTTTTATAAAATTCATATTTAATTTAGTTATTCATTAAGTTAACAGAAGCATTTTTTAAGAATAAAAATGCAGATAATTCTATAAGCCTTTAGAAATAAAGGCAAGAATAAATTAAATAGAAGTTCAAGATAATAACGAGAAAACTTCTAATTAAAAAACTTAAGACTAAGTAAGAACTTTTCATAAAACTGCAAATTATTTATACAAATTGCCCCATGAAAGTTCTGGGGACTTGCGTTTCCAAAATAAATCCTCAAATGAAACCAAGGGTTTGACCACAATTTTTCAAGCAAAGACAAAAAAAAAGATATTCAAACAACTAAGATTGGTAACTGAGAAGTTGGAGGTATTAAAGTAGGTGCATCAGCAGCAGCGAGTTCAACTTGGGCAGGTGCATCAACAGTTGCGGGATCAACTTGACTTGTAGCAACAGGCTCGACTAGGTTTGAAAGAGTTGGGATACCCATATCAACTTCAACATTCACAGAAGCTTCAGCCATTGTTAAAAAGCTGTTCAATGGACTCATGAGTATCAATGGGATCAACGTCGTCATTGAAAATTACAACTAAGGCTTCAATAGACTCGGTAAAAGGAACAGAAGGTCGGGGAGATGCCTCTGCTTCATCATCAGAAATGATGTGCTTTCTAGTTCTTGGCGTTGTTACCAAAGAGCCCCCTCTTCCTCTTCTTCAGAGTCTTCTTCAGCATCGTTTTTCTTTGATGAGGAACCCAAAACTATTTCTTGAGCTCTTTCTAAAGAGATACGGGTTCTCGAGGAGACACGGGAAGCCGCAACTACCTCGACAGTAACTCCTTGAATAGCGAATCCTAATAAAAAGAGGGATTGGAATTAGTAAAAAAAACTATATACAAAATGGAATAAAACAAAAACTCTTACTATGGACTTTTACTTTTCAACCAAAACGGTTAGAAAGTGTCTTCTAAGACCTGCCATCTATTGGTGCGATCTTCAATAACTGATCTACTCAATCAGGAAAATTAGGAACATTTTCCACAGCTCCCATGGTTGCTAAAAAAAGCAAAAGTATAAAAGTTGGCAAACTTGAAGAAAAAAAGCATGAGAAAGTTAAAAAGACTTACGTGCAAAATTACACTTCTCAGGGAAGGGAACATTATCTTTACCCACTAAACCAACAGTGGAGGCAGCAACAAACCTGGCGTATCAACCTTGGTCTTTGTCATCCTCGGGACTCACAAAAACTCTCTTGCTCCTGGCTACTAATGTGAAAACACCATTGCATAAGAGTTTAGGGGAATAAAGGTGAATCAAATGTGGGAAAGTAAAAGGAACACCGGATGTGTTGGTCAAATGCCTCAAACACGCAACAACCATCCATATGATTGGGCCAATATGACCCAAACAGACATCGAAAAAATGACAGAATTCAAGAATGACCGGGTCAATAGCTGGCTTGAACCCTAAAGTGAAAGAGTATGTATAAACACAAGAAACCCCCGTTAAGTAGGAGGTGATTTTTTTCTTTGGATTGGGGATAATAATAGGAAAATCACTACCCAATGATAGTCTCTACGAACTACAGGAGCCAATACTAATATAATCTGAGTAGGATAGATTTCAGCATGATCTAAACTAGAGACTTGATTCCTAAGGGATTCTCTGTCATGATAAAAAGATAGTTCCATATGAACTATCTCTTCTACTGTAGGTTCACGAAGCGGTGCAGAAGGTTCTTTACCTCTTGAAGAAGACCTTTGTGAAAGCAAACCCCTAATTCTAGAAGAAGGGCCAGAACTAGGTGAAGGCATAACAGAACCACCACGAGCAGACACTAAATTACAAAGTCTACCTCCCCTTCTGCTCCTGATGAGGTCATGTGGAAGGTATCAACTATGGGAACTCTCCTAGGTTAGGGTTTGATGAAGACATAGTGAAGAAGGGAGATACGATGAGGAAGTAAATAGGGATTTGAGAAATTGAATATTCGGTAAACTTTAAGTGGTAAAGACAAAGAAAGAAGTTATATTTATATTGATAAGCAATCGCCGAAGGAAAAAGTGTAATGATGGAAGTACCATAATAATGATAACTGATGTTTCGTGAATAGTGGAGCTGTAAAAAAAGCCTTAAAAAAAGTTGCAAAACTACAGAGTTAATGAAAAGGCGACATGCATGAAGAGTATTAAATGGAGGTGACAATTGAAGCATCAATTTTGTCATAGCATTACTGGTGATGAAAATTCTCGTTTAATGAAATCCACTTCCTAAAAAATTTAACTGATGAATAAATGGCAAGTGGAGGGACTATCTGTATTGGGAGAAATTGAGTTTACATATAAAGATGACGTGTCAAGACATGTAGAATGGTCAAAGAGTTACAACTAGCAAAGAGGCACGAATAGCAACAAATACGAGCAAGGGCAAAGGAAGAGGTACGAGCAGTTATTCAAAAGACTCATCACCCATACCTATTCAAGTCATTTAGATCCGCGAATCAAGGAGAATTAATCTGACAATATGTAAGAGTGAATATACAATATTTAATGAGTATTAAACACTAAATACGTTAGAGAATCTGTATTAAATATAATGATTGTGTAACGTAGCATTTAATATCCTTAATTACTCATAATAGCCTTATCATGACAAAGGCAAAACGCATGTCTCTCAAATAGCTATAAAAGGGAGATAGTTGATTAATTGTAGGGACACGGAACACTATCTGAATATACTTTAGTTTACTTATTTTTCTCTTGATTATATTCTTGCTATCCAAATTATTTTCTTTTACACATTCTTTCGATTATTAGTAACCTGCATTCTTCTAAATTATAACTTTGATCGAAATTTCATTTTTTGGTTAAACAATCATCGCAACAAAACCAAAATATGGCAAAGAATCATGAAAAGATGTAAGACTCCTAGTGCATAAAATTTTCATATATATGCTAGGACTTATGTCCTTGTGGCAATATGGTAAGAGAAACTCTTCAGAACTCACAGCTCAAATGGATCTTTGGCTATGTATACAATGAGTTACATTATGATCTCCTGCATATAATATTGTGTTGTGCAAGACAATGCTAGTTAATGAATGTATGAGCAACAACAATAATCCCAGTGTAATCCCAAAAGTGTGGTCTTAGGAGGGTAGTGTGTACGCAGATCTTACCTCCACCTCGTGAAGGTAGAGAAGCTGTTTTCAAAATGAATGTATCAGCAGTAGAAGAAAAATAAACATACATGGAAATTAATGTTCTCTCCTTGGAAGCTGAGCTTAGGTCGATGAGATAAAACAAGCAAATTTATTTGCAATGCTTTGATCGGTATGTTGTCTCTTGACAATCTGTATGTTCACTATTTTATGCAGAAGAAGAGAACAACAACAACAACAACAACTACCCAGTATAGTCCCACAAAGTGGGGTATGGGGAGGGTAATATGTAGACGGGCCTTATCCCTACTCGAAAGGGCAGAGAGGCCGTTTCCAATCGACCCTCGGCTCAGTGGAGAAAAGGAAAAAAAAAAGAGCATTAGTAACTCCAGCAGAAATAGCGTAAATAATTATTATCTAAACATAAGAACCATAAATAAAATAGCATGCAAATATACCAGATAGTAACTACCATAAATAACTACCAAAGGGAGACACAAACCAATGCACAAATCTTCTACGGATAGGCCTGCCAAGCCTCACCCAACCCCGGGTGAGGAGTACGAAACACTCTAGGAGCCCCTATCCTACAACCCTGATATTAGACCTCCAAACTTTCCTATCAAGGGCCATGTCCTCGGAAACTCGCATTCTAGCCATGTCATGCCTAATCACCTCTCCCCAATACCTCTTAGGCCTCCCTCTGCCTCGTTGTACGCCAACCATCGCCAGCCGCTCACAACTCCTCACCGGGGCTTCAGGACTTCTCCTTCGCACATGCCCGAACCACCTCAGCCTCGATTCTCGCATCTTCTCATCCACCGGGGCCACCCCCACCTTCTCTCGAATAACTTCATTCTTAATCTTATCTAACCTGGTGAGCCCGCACATCCACCTGAGCATCTTCATCTCCGCAACCTTCATTCTCTGAACATGAGAGTTCTTCACTAGCCAGCACTCCGCCCCATACAACATGGCAGGTCTAACCACAGCTCTGTAAAATTTCCCCTTGAGTTTCTTTGGAACTTTCTTGTCACACAGGACTCCTAATGCAAGCCTCTACTTTGACCACCCCGCTCCTATACGATGAGTGACGTCCCCGTCAATCTCTCCGTCCCCCTGAATCACCGACCCAAGGTATCTGACACTGTCCCTATTGGCGATGACCTGAGATCCAATCATCACGTCCTTGCCGACTTCGCTCGGCACTAAACTTGCACTCCAGGTATTCTGTCTTAGATCTGCTTATTTTGAGACCCTTAGACTCGAGAGTCTGCCTCCATACCTCTAACCTCTCAATAACACCGACTCTCGTCTCGTCTATCAAAACTATGTCGTCAGCAAATAGCATGCACCAAGGCACATCCCCTTGAATATGTCGGGTTAGAGCATCCATCACCAAGGCAAACAAGAGAGGGCTAAGCGCCGATCCTTGATGGAGCCCCCATAACCACTGGAAAATGGTCTGAGTCGCCACCCATCGTCCTAACCCTAGTCTTAGCTCCATCGTACATGTCCTTGATTACTCTGATGTAGGCTTCCGGCACGCTCCAAGCACCTCCACAGCACCTCCCTAGGGACATTGTCATACGCCTTCTCCAAGTCGATTAGCACCATGTGCAGGTCTTTCTTCTTATCCCTGAACTGCTCCACCAGCCTCCTGACAAGGTGGATAGCTTCTGTAGTGGAGCGACCCGGCATGAAACCGAACTGGTTCACAGATATAGATGTCATCTCCCTCACCCTCGCCTCGATCACCCGCTCACAGACCTTCATGGTATGCCTTATTAATTTGATACCCCTATAGTTGTTACAACACTGGATGTCCCCTTTGTTCTTGTACAAGGGCACCACTGTACTCCACCTCCACTCCTCCGGCATACTTTTGGTCATGAAGATCGTATTGAACAACCTTGAGAGCCACTCCACTCCTGGTCTACCCATGCATTTCCAGAACTCCACCAGGATCTCGTCAGGCCCGGTCGCTCGACCCCTACTCATCCTACGCAAAGCCCTCATGACCTCCTCCGCCCTAATGCGCATGCAGTACCCAAGGTCTCTATGTTGCTCTGAATACCCCAAATCCCCTAGCTCTATGTTACGATCCCCCACCTCGTTAAGTAAGTCGCGAAAGTACACCTGCCACCTCTGCTTGACTTGAGACTCCCCCATCAGAACTCTACCATACTCGTCCTTGATGCACCTAACCTGGTCAAGATCATGCGCCTTCCTTTCCCTTGCTTTAGCTAACCGAAATAACTTCTTGTCCCCGCCTTTCTCCCCTAATTCCTCGTACATGCAACCAGACGCCGCATTTTTAGCTTCCGTAACCGCCAGCTTTGCTTCTTTCCTCGCCACCTTATAGATCTCCCTGTTCGCTCTCCGCTCTTCTTCGCTTGTGCTCCCTGCCAACTTAGCAAACGCCGCCTTCTTCACCTCCACTCTTCCTTCGACTACATCGTTCCACCACCATTCACCCTGATGTCTGCCTGAATAGCCCTTGGCTACACCGAGCACATCCCGTGCTACCTCCCTAACCAAGTTCACCGTCTCTGACCACATAGCGTCCGCTTCCCCAAAACTTCTCCAAGCTCCGCCCTCAGCTAACCTCCTCTCTAACTCCTGTGCTCTCTCCTTAGTCAAAACACCCATCCGCGGTTGTCCCCGAGCACCCCTCCTCTTCCTCTTCACCCAAAGACCGACATCCATCACAAGGAGTCTATGAAGAGTCGAAAGGGACTCTTCCGGAATAACCTTGCAGTCCTTGCACATACTTCTATCGCTCCTTCTGAGGAGGAGGTAATCAATCTGAGTCCTCGCCGCCGAACTCTTGAAAGTGACCAAATGCTCCTCCCTCTTCTGAAATGACGAGTTCGCAATCAGGAGCTCGGAAGCCCTGGCGAAATCAAGCAGTGACGTGCCTCCTCCGTTCCTAACCCCAAAGCCGAAGCCACCATGCACCTCACCATAACCACTAGCATCAGCCCTAATATGACCATTAAAGTCCCCTCCAATGACTAACTTCTCAGAATGGGGAATACTACTCACCAGATCGTCCAAGCCCTCCCAAAAGTGCCTTTTAACCTCCTCGTCTAAGCCCGCGTGCGGGGCATAAGCGCTGATGACGTTGAGTACGCAACCCCCAATAACCAACTTAATAGACATTAACCTATCGTTCACTCGCCTAACCTCAACCACGGACTCCCTTAGATCCCTATCTACCAAGATGCCCACTCTATTCTTACCTCTCACGACCCCAGAATACCACAACTTAAACCCGTCTACATTCCTTGCCTTCGATCCTTTCCACCTAGTCTCCTGGACACAGGTTATGTTAACCCTCCTCTTCTGAAGAACCTTCGCCAACTCAATGTAATTACCCGTCAGAGTGCCTATGTTCCACGACCCAATCCTTAATCTATGAGCGTCCGCTACCATCTTCCAACCCTTACCTCCCGCCCTACCCGCAGGACCACTCCCTGCCCCCCTACTCACCCCCGCCACCGCCCCCACCCCCCGAGGACATGACCTTATACTATCATCCCCCCGCGGTCACTATCCCTCCAACCGACTATGGAGAGTAGTGACGCACACACATCTATAGCTGAATACGCAAAAGGATGCAAACTAGATAGCAACAGAATAAATCTCACACGGAGTGCTAGCAAGAATACGTAAAAAGGTGTACAGAGTAAGCAAGAGAGCGGAGGTACCAACTCCTGGTGGAAAAACCTGAAAGTAGCCTTTGATGTGCCCGAAGGTCAACTGCTACCAACTCTTGCACGTCCCGGCCGGTGTTGCTTAGCTCTTCCCTCCCAAACGCCGCCAACTGGCCTCGCTGCCGCGACTAGTACCTGGGGCAAGTTTTAACGTTTCGACCAGTGTTATTTCGCTCGTCACTTCCAAATGCCGCAAGCTCGCCTTGTCCGCCACGTCTAGTACCTGAAAATCACACAAACAACAACCTCCCACAAAAACAATGGGGGTTGCCTAACTCGGGAGAGGGGGGTTGCCTGGGAATCACTGAGAGGGGGGTGGGGTAGGGGGTAGGGCAAGGGACTGCGGTGGGTCGCTGGAGGGGGAGGAGGTCGTCGGAGGTGGGAGGAGGTCGCCGGAGGGGGACGGGGAGGGGGGAGGGGGGAGGGGGAGGGGGAGGGGGCTGGGTAATTAATTACCATTGCGTGAGAGGAGAGGGGGAGGGGGCTGGGTAATTCAGCATCAATAATGGGTTTCCAAGGTCGATTCAGCAGAATGCACGACAAAATTTTCGCTGAGTGCATACATTGTTCTGTCAAAACAGTTTGGAGACGAATTGTTGAAAGTGGATAATACAGTACAAAACCAAAATCCAAATTATGTTCGATAAAAGACCTTCGTCTTTGTGCGCTCTGCTGCAAGAGAAGCTGGTTCCACTATAACACCCTTTCTTCTGCTTAACCCCCTCACCAAGATCATCAAGTACGAACGTAGTATTTCTCTGGCTACTACTAAACAAAACACACCATAAGTAAGGCCCTTTGTGCTTGTGAGCTTTGATAATACCAACTCCAACTTCAGTATGAGTTTTATTCCTCAAAAGAGAAAGAGTCCTTTTGTCATGAACAAGTGCATTTGAGAAGGCTTCTGATGGCTCAAGATATTTTTGTTGACAGCCGAGTATGTAGCCAGATATGGTTCCAAAAGTGGGTAGCTCCACACCACAGTTCGGTGCAAAAACTTCAGTGAAGTCGTCTTCTGGAGGCTGACAATTTACACTGTTGTTAGAAGTGCAATTCACCATACATTCCTCTGCATATTGTAAGGCTATGCACCCAAGTCCAGGACTATTACTAAGTTGAGGAAGCTTTTGAGTAGTTCTATTCTTGTTGATGATATCAACAAGGTCATTTGCAGAATTTCCTGTAGCATTAAATACAGAAATCATGAAGTTCTAATTATGAAGTGCTGGTTCAAGCATAGGGTACTAAATTCAATTGCATTTTTTAAAATTCATCAGTTGCTAAACACTACTATTGTGAAGTCCAAAAAACATATAGTTCAGCTAGAAAAATTCCCTCACCTCCCTCCTGCTAACTTAATTAATCGT
The DNA here is from genome assembly GCA_034376525.1 of Nicotiana benthamiana. NCBI lineage: Eukaryota > Viridiplantae > Streptophyta > Magnoliopsida > Solanales > Solanaceae > Nicotiana > Nicotiana benthamiana. The sequence goes on along the minus strand of CM067336.1, from coordinate 31,199,909 downwards.
CCCAAGCTCTCAAGGTCCATCAAGTGGTGTCATGTCTACCAGTTGAACGTTGACCCTTTATAAGTCATTTGTTTTAAAAGTTCCATGTTGTATTCTTTTATCAATCCAAAGACACGATATGATTATGGCCCTTGCTTGTAACTAATATTCGGATAATATATAGGTTCTTACAGCCATCAGTATCTGTCCCTCCAAGCATATATATAAGGCATTGGCCAAGTTAATACTTCTTTGTTTTCTTCTTTACACCACTTTCTTTACAATAAGACTTTTCCAGATATTGATATCCTGGTGCTATTTTAGCTTGTCAGTCCTTAGAAGAATTACAGTTCTGGCTCCGTATTTATAAACTTTAGTATTGCGTGAGTAATACCGGTTTAAAACTGCACTTGCAAATCTTCCTTTAACTTCTTTTCTCTTTTTCTTTTGTGATAAATAATCCTTTCTTCAGCTTCATAATTTAGGATCACCAAATATTCCAACTAGGAACATGATGGGAGACAAAAAGAAGTACTAGAAGCGCATGAAAAACGTGCAAATGATGGAAGACTCAGGAAGTAAACAAAGAACTCTACAGAATGAATGTAAGAGTAGACTATTATCAATCTACTAGTTCTACTACCAGTTTACATTTTCATCAGTTATTTCAAGTTGTTAGATGTGGAGAATCTAGACAAACACATACATTCTCTTGAGTGTTTATTGAGACATGGGTACCAGAAAACTAAGTAGGTTCTCTACTATTCAAGTTCTCCATATTCAAATCAAATCCATTTCAGTTGCTCAAATTTCGTTCTTGACTGTTCTTAAAGATCTAAGAGTATGTTAGACAAGCCATGAAAAAGCTCTGAGCCAAGTATTCAGTCAGAAAACTTGGAATGCTGAATACAATTAAATAAGATTGTGGATGGAACTAAGAACATATGTTATAATGTATGTGCCCTGATGTAGAGCACTCAATGGGCTATGGTGGCCCCATTTCACCGTACCACCTGGGGAAATCTGGTAACGACAGACCTTTGGGTGCAAATTCAACATCACGCAAGTGAATCAAAATGATGAATATGGTGCATGAAAGTGAGGCGCATTGCATCCTCGATTTAATCATATGAACGACGAAGATTCACAAAAGGAAGCGCGATAAGCATTGTGCTTTCCGAGGCAACCTGTGCCTCAGAATTTGGGGGGGGGGGGATTGAGTCGGTGAGTGACAGTGCCTACCAAGCAAGAGTTTCTTGGAGAGCCATAATGTAATCCAAAATACTTTGGTAGTAAGTGAATGTCTCTAGTTGCTAGATGCTCCACCTCTGGATACAGCTAAAGATCGATAAGGGTTCAATGGGAAACAGTGGATATTGGTACCAATTACATCCACAAACCCAAATATAGGCATGTGTTGTTATAAAAAATACTCCTACATCACTATAGCATGCATTGTAAATGGTAGTATTATGCAGCACTATTAGGAAACAAAATAGTTAAGTGCTTCTTTCAATAATGTAGACAAGAGAGGTTGCTCTGATGGTAAGCAACCCCACTTCCAACCGAGAGCAACCGAGAGGTTGTGAGTTCGAGTGAGTTCGAGCCTCCCCAAGAGCAAGGTGGGAAGTTCTTGGAGGAAGGATGCCGGGGGTTTATTTGGAAACAGCCTCTCTAGCCAAGTGTAGGGGTAAGGTCTGCGTACCCAGACCCCACTAAGTGGGATTATACTGGGTTGTTGTTGTTCTTTCAATAATGTCAAAACAATAACTAAAATCAACTAAGCAAAGCTTTGAATCTATAGCCTGATTTCAAAGCCACATCCCTACCTCTCTCAACATGTTTTTTTTTTTCAGCAATAACATTTTTCATCAAATTCCTTCAGTTTAAACAAAAGAACATTATTCACAACAAGGTTTTGTCAGCTATTTATTAGACAATGAAGATAATCCACCCATCCAAAGCTGGGTTTTGTAGAGCATAAAGTTGTTAGACTACATTATTGGAAACGGAAGACACTAAAGTAAAAATTTATAAATGCAGAAAGTAGGCAAGAAAATAAAAGGAATGAAGCAATTTAAATGTAGAGAGTAGATTACCGTGGTACTTGGAAGAAGCAACAACAGCTAAGAGGAGACTACAAACAACAAAATACTGAAAGCAGAAGAGCTTCTTCACCATCATCACAGCCACTCACAACCCAAAGACTAAAACCCAAAAATGTGAGCTTGATAAAAAGAAAAAAGGAGAAAGTGAAGACAAAAAGGAGAAAGTGAAGACAAAAAGGAAAAAGGAGGAAACTTTCCGAGATAAAAAAAAAGGATCTTTGCCTTTAACAATGTCGAGTGTATACTATGGAGAGTTAAAAGGGACACTGGGGTTCATTTTGGTGGAAAAATAAAAGGATCATTCGCAGGAAAGTAGACAAATTATTGAATTTCTTGCAGGGAATTGAGGAGAAAAGAAGAAAGTGGTGGTCCCAAGTAGCCGTTCTTTAATTTCCTTTTTGGTCACTAAGTTTTTTTTCTAATAGTTTAAGAAAAGTGATTTTGGCTATAATGATCCTAAAATGAAAGTAATTGTATATCATCTTTGATAAGTTCAATAGTAACTATACACTTAATGGTGAATAACCTAAAACCAGAGACAGATTTTAGATTCATAATTGTACCGCATCTAATACAATTTATATTTATACATATTTAATATATATATATATATATATATATATATATATATATATATATATATATATATATATATATATATATATATATATATATATATATATATATATATATATATATATATATATATATATATAATATGAGTAAAAGTTATAAGTTCATATGAACCCGTAACTTCTACGTTAAATATATTTTTGCCTAAAACATATATATCGTATACAACTCCACGCAAGTTAAGTTATGTGTCTTTGAGCGTCTTCGGCATAACAAAGAATTATATACAAGTTATGTATTAGCTTCCCATTTTTTTACAATAAAAAATATATACAAATTATATATAATAGCTCACGACAAGATTTGTATACATATAAGTAACTTTAGGTACTTTTTGTAAATAAAAAAAACTTAATTAAACCAAATAAATATTATCCCGATTTTGTATTTATATGAAAAAATTTCTTTTGATATTAGATGATTTGGAGTATTATCATTTTTAGCTCGTATCAGAAACAATTTATATATAGTAGTCGAAAAAGTGTATAAAATTTATATAATTTTATATATAACATACATAATTTATGTATATATAAAAAAAATATGAATTTTATATACTATTATTTTTATAAGGCTATACAATATTATTTATCAGATGATTTTGTAGGCAATAAATCGACGCAAAAATAACAAGAGAAAATCTAATATAAGTCGTCTCTTGGCCAGAGCATTAGTAGAGCAGCTTCAACTCATCATCGCACTCTCTTTTTTTTAGTACTGAACTTAGTTTTCGCTCCATCAGAACATCTATTGATTTCGCTATCGGGGCATGCGCTAAGGTGAGGCTAAGACGGTCGCGAATTTCTTTACAAATCTACTACAAACATTTTGAGGTATAGACAATGTAAATTAGTAAATTACAATTCGAACGATCTAGAACAAAGACGAAGCCAATGATCTCTTGTAGGAGGAGTTACAATTATACCCCTCACAACCCCTTTAATTGTCCTTATTGGACTGGGTCACCAAACGGCAAACACCTACTGTACTCTCTATTCTCTACACTGTAAACAGCAGCTGCTCTCGCCTTATCCATGGCTTCTACATTCATTACGGTGGCTAAACCCTTCACTTCTCACTCAAAAAATCTTACCTCTTTCTCTACCCAAAGACCTATAGGTACATATCTCACAACCCAATCTCTTTCTTGATAGAAATCCCCTTTTGGCTGAAACTGTCATATTTATGTTTTCTGGTTCTTTTATTTACTTCTTATTTACCCCTTTTCATATTTTGTACAGGTCTGAAGACAAATTCATTAAGAATTAATGCAATTTCCAAGAAATGGGAACCCACAAAGGTGATGCCTCTTATGCTTATTTAAGTCAAATTGGATAGTTTTGTTATTTGAACTAGGAAAATGAAGAATTTCAGTGAAGCTTGGATATTGATTTTGTTCTTTTTGAATATAGGTTGTGCCGCAAGCTGATAGAGTTTTGATTCGGTTAGAGGAGTTGTCTGAGGTACCTTTATATATGTCCTTTAACTGTTTTTTTTTTGGGTCCCAATTTGCCTAGTTGAATTTTATTGTATATATTGCAAGAACTGGACTTGTGTATTAAGTAGACGTGCTATCAAGTTAGTGTTTTGGAAACCAGTGATTTTGGCACCACATTTGTGTATTGTCTTCACAACTAGATATGACTGTAACTCAATTTTCTGTAGATTCTCAAAAGGGCCTTGATTCTTTTGCGATAGGTATGGTGTCTAAAGTTAGTCCTTTTAATTTTTCTTGAGTCTTTCCATGAGAGCAAACTTAATATGTTAGAAGTACTGTAAATTGGGTGCTAGATTTATTTGTGTTTGGTGCCAATGATTTATACTGTACATCAGGAAAAGGTTATTTTTCATAAAGGATTAAGCTAGCTTAAATCATATGGATGTAATGTATGTTTGTGATGCTTCATTTGTGAAAGAAGAAGAAAAGGCATGCTAGTCCAGCATGTTATATGTACAACAACAACAACTACCCAGTATACTCCCACCAGGTGGGGTCTGGGGAGGGTAATATGTAGACAAGCCTTACCCCTACCCGAAAGGGCAGAGAGGCTGTTTCCAATCGACCCCCGGCTCATAGGATAAAAGGAAAAACAGCAGTAAAACATAAACAAAGACAAAATCTATGTATATATGGATTATACATAGATTCATCATGCAATGGTCTCAGCAGGAATGAGTATCTTTGATCTTGCTGTTTGTAATGCAATGGTCCAATTAACATCCCCCCCCCCCCCCCCCCCCACAATGATTGTTTCTTATGTAACTTGTTGTTTGTAATGCTCCTAGAAATTTTAATGCTTAATCGGAAACAAACAGCTTATGCGTGCCAGTAAAGAAGTCTAGATGATGTGTTGATGCAACTTGCAAGGTTGTTTGACCTACATGAATTATGGCACATCTGTGCTTAGCATAAATTCGGAAACATCCACTCTACACTCCAGGGTAGGTGTAAGGTCAGCGTACACACTACCCTCCCAGACCCCACACATGGGATTATATTGGGTTGTTGTTGTTGTGCTTAGCATAAAATAATTTTGGTTTGTCTGGTGTTATATAAGGCTAGCCAGATACATAGCATTATGGCAACCTTTCTGTAATATTCACGGAAAGAAAGAGTTTGTGTGCAGAAATCTGCTGGTGGAGTTTTGCTTCCAAAATCAGCAGTGAAGTTCGAGCGCTATCTTATGGGAGAAGTAAGTTTTATGCATATTATTTATTCATTTAGACAGATTGGAGATGCATATGATGCTGTAAAATATCCTTTTGATGACTGACTGAGACCAACTTCGTTAATTTTAGGTTCTCTCTGTTGGTTCAGAGGTTGCTCAAGTAGAGGCGGGGAAGAAGGTAAGCCTTTTGAAGTTTTTGATTTAGTTGATGTCTATCAAAGAGTAAGCTTTCATTTTTATTTTATTTGTACGCTTCATGGTACTAGTTCCTTTGGAAAGAATTGTCAAGTCAGAGCTTTGCACGTGTGCTGCTAATCTTGCATTCCTGCCTTCCGTTTTCTCACTGATCCTTTTTTATAAAGAATATTTTTACTGATCCTTTGTGTACTTTCTTCTGAATGAATGATATGGTTCTTTTGCAGGTTCTTTTCTCTGACATCAACGCTTACGAGGTATGCAGTTTAGTAATGAGCTGATATATAATTGTGTTTATTGACATGCCTAAGCACCACTCTGTTACATACTTTATTATTTTTTTCCCCTGCTGTAAGGATCTAAATTCTATTCGTGGCAAGCTAGTTCTCTTTGGAAAAATCATTTACTTATAGTCTCTTCTAGTTTTGATAGGCCAGGAATATATAGTGTTATTTCCCTTTGTGTCATTTACTTGCGCCATGATGCAAAATGGTGAAGACTTTTTTTGGTCCGTGTTATTTCCGTTAGTATCATACACTGTTAATTACTCTAGGGATCACGAGTATAAGAAGAATGAGACTGTTAAAACTAGTCTTACCTGATAAAAATTAGTAGAATGCAACTGGAGCTATTATTACCTACCTGAGACAGAGTAATTTACTGGACGACACGAAAGCCTTTAAAATTAGTTTGAAGTTCGATGCTGATCTAGGCTTCCTCATAAATAGAGATTTGATGTATTGTGAAGGTTTGCGGTGAAGAAGATTACTTAGGATCAACAGTTCATCTTACTTGGTTATTGAAGGGTCAAATGGCTGTTATTGTACAATCTGCTTACTGTTGCTTGTTTAATCTATCTAGAATGCTCAACTATTGTTTATTCTGAAGACTTGATTGGATTATGGGCATCACATCCTTGAGGAGTGTCCCGAACTGCTGTCCTATTAAATCCACATTAAGTTTGTTCTTGGTATTCTCAAATTTGGTATTGTCATCCTTGGTGGAAGGTAGGTTAATGGTGTCGTATTTTTCAGTAAGGAGGATCGTGATATGGAGGTTTGAAACCGGGTTCTAATTCCTGGTAGGATGCTTCTAGAAATAGCCTAAGATAAACAGATGTGTGTTGCCAAAGCAGTTAATGTTAGCTTTGGAGTCCATAGGTGGTTAGCCCTCTACACGGCTGGTGGAGTAGCTGGTGTTTAATGAATAATACTTTCAACATGCTGTATTATCGGGTAGAAGCTAGCAAATCCAACTTAGATGTCCTTAAAGATGTGAATTTTGCCAAACGGCCGAAGCTTTGTGAATGCCTAAAGTATGACTCTAATTAGTTATAACAGGAACAATGAAAAATGAATCTACATCTACGTGTTGTAGTGATTGCTAGAGTAAGTAATGATTTGGAGCCGTGAAATGCTGTTTCAAAGTCAAAGACGGGGTCAGTTGCATTATTTTTGTTGTCTGGTCTAGACTAGCTTATAGACTGTTGGGAAAAAGGCCAAATTATTCTATTGCTGATTTGTCTTTGATTTTTTATTTGTTTTAATTGCCACGTCATCAGTAACTACTTTCATTAGTGTCTATTACTGACAAATCAAGTGATTTTCTGTGAAATTATGTATATCTCAATCTGTATCAGGTGGATTTGGGAACTGATGCAAGGCATTGTTTCTGCAAGGAGAGCGAGTTGCTTGCTTTGGTTGAATAAATGGTCTCCTATTTGCATTATGTTAGGGCGCCAAGTTTTGTCAGGTTCTACCTCTCAAAAGACAGCAAATGTGTTGTAACATCTCATCTTTTGTAGAACAACAAAAATGTTGAGATTAATATTTCTAGTGGATGTTATTCTGATTTACAAACGGTAAGTGTTGAGATTGAGATAAATTTTCGACAAATATTACTTCATAAAGAATTTAGACCCTTTCCTCCGCGCTGTCAGGACGATTCCATTTCTCACGGACTCACTTCGTTATACGCCTGTTGAGTTTATTATACAAATTCATGTGAACATAGTGGATTTATCGACCTCTCTTTTCTAGTGTCACCTCATCCTTCTCGTTTGCAAAAGAACGAGAGCAGTTAAGGACACATTTTCTTTATATTTGTATATTCGCAGATGGGATCTTCACTATCTATTTCACTACATCAGCAATCATAAGCCACCAATTCTACAACTAAACTCTGGCACCCCTTAGAAACTAAGAATAGCATCACTTGATTTAAGGTCAACTCGCGATGGGGATTGTAATCCTTTCTACTTTTTGGTTAAAATAATACGGTATAGTCAGTTTTTAGACCGGTCATTTAATAATCGGTGTTTATCAAATTAATGAAAATAATTATTATTTTGCTGCAACAGAAATCGGTCCAGTATAATATATTCGAGTTCGGTGCACGTGTGCATGAATTCCAGCATACTTTGCTGACTCTAGTATAATATATTGGGACTAGAGCACTGGTGTTCCAAACTACAGTATATTATGCTGGAATTCTAATGTACTTATGTTGGAGTTCAGGTATACTTATGCTGGAATTCCAGCATAATATAGTGGAGTATTTTTCGGGTTTTGAATAATATTTTCGTTTATATTTATCTTTACATGAAAAGTGACTAAATATCCATTATTTTTGAAATTGGACTATTTTTAAACGAACTTTTTGAGATATAGTGACAGACCAGAGGCTCGATTAGAAGGAATAAGTGGAGAAGATGTGTTATATCAGGTAATTCTTTTGTAAGTCTTTTAATATCCTAATTGGATTTGAATCGTCCAATTTGAACAGTTAAAGCTAACGCACTATCTATACCCTCAGAAAATTCTTTATTTAATTTGAGCCTATTACTTGTTGGACTTCATATCACCAATAATGGATCGTGTTTAGAGTTGCAGAAATCTGAATGGCATTCGTGTAACACCATTTACAAAAAGGAAAGTTTGATTTTCCAAAACATTTCCAAGAACGATTGGAACATCTGAATGTCCTTGGGGTATTATAGCTTTTCACCTTCAGGATCTCCAAATTTCAGAAATGAATTAAAAATATATATAAAAACAATTTACTTAAGTAAGGTGACTAGTACTGAAGAAGGAACAAAAATTGCCTATGCAAGGGTTGTTTGCTCACAAATAGCATCTCTAGCGGCAACAATTCTAACTAAAAAGAAATCAACATGAAAGGTAAAGTTTGGGGTTAAGTTCTAAAACTCAAATAGGCGTAACTCGATCATTCCCTCTTTCCTTTTCGGAGAATACCATGCTACCACTTTCCCAGACTGTAGAACCCTCAAAGAGTAATTTAAACTGCATACAAAATCCTCCAATTGTAGGCCAGACCTGCCAGCGGGCGTATTGAGCAAAAACTTTGAATCCACTCTAACGACAATTGGTCCAGCGACCTGCAGTTGAAACCAAAACCATGGTAAAAAAAATGCAATATAAAAAACAAAATTCCATTCACAAAGGCATTGGGGAGGCAATTTCAGCTTTAGACATGCACTCCACTCAAGAGTTAAGTTCTACAAGTCCTAAAGCACCATTAAGAGTTCGTTCGGATTGGCTTATTTTAAGTGTTTTTAAACCAAAATAGCTTTTAAGCCATTTAGTATTTGAATAAAATAAAAAAAGTGCTTTTAAACAGTTGTTTTAAGCTAAAATTAACAAAAACAAGCCAAAAGCCAAAAGTTAGAACACCTAACTTATGGTTTCAAAACTATTTTGGCTTAAAAGTCACTTAAAACAAGCCCATCCAAACGGGCTCTAAGTTTCCTACATAACAAAGCTAATAGCATAAAACCAGTTCTATTTTTGTTTTCTTCTCCAAATGTGTTCCCTTGCTATAGAGACTATGGAGGCTAAATCACATCTAGTATACATTGAAATTACCTCTGTAGACAATGTGACAGAAACAAATATTTGATACTTACCTGTTGCTGAAGTATCAATTCGAGCCTGGGTGAAGAGCGCACATCTCTTGCATTATCAGCTGCTGCTTTTCTGAAAACTTTTGTAAGCTGTTTGGCTAACGCTGAAGCAGATGAGACATCTAGACGAGCATCTATCCTGGTGAGGTCTCCGAACGACTCTTTGAATTTACCATGTTGAAAAGTATAACAAAGCGAACCAAATAAATCAACACCAAAAAACCTTCTATGCCTAGAATCAGACGGGCTACTGCTACCATTGTTGAGCCATGCCTCAAGAGTTCCCCCTATACCAACAAGTTGAAGTACAAGATAAGGCAAGAGACTAGGAAGATAAAGCTATGTTGTGAATGCTGTGAATTTGGAGTAGCACTGGTGGATAGCATCAGATATGCATGAAATTGTCACCCCACCAATTTCATAAGAACTGATGCCGCTAAGAAACTTGAAGGAGTTCTACTGATTCAAAGCTCTCATGAGATATTAACAAAGTTGGTCAGAATTTTTTAAGGAAAATATTGTTAGCTTCTGCAATAGTCCAGGAACATGCTCAAGAATTAACCTACCCATTAAGTCAATTTAGTTATCAAAGTAAAGAAAACAAAACTTCTGAAATGTATGTAACAATTATTTTAAAATGTTTCACAATGAGTACAAAATAACTCCACAGAAATAATTGAAACCCCAGATTCTAGCAGAGGCAAAGCAAGAAAGTTCATACAGAGGAAAGGATAATCTCAAACTATCTGTATATTTGAATAAACTAGAAATTTATCTTCTTCTTTTTTTGACAAAATAAACTAGACATTTATCTTCTATGCTGGAAATTTAAATTCCAAGTACATTGATACTTCAGATTCAGTTAGAAGGTTTAGATATAGATCTTGTATGCATAAAAGATAATCACAGTGTAGTTCAGCCAACAATGTCATAGAACAATCTGGAAACTATCAAACTATATCAAATCAAGTACACTATAGTTTTTTGTGGCCAGTGAAGTTACCAATAATTCCAGATACTGCTGCATGAGGCTCTCTAAGACGAATATCATAAGAAGGGCGATAAAACCGTCCCTTATCTGTCTCAATAACAATGTCTTCTTTTTTTTCCTTGACTCTCCAGAGATCTTCGCTTTTCTCATAAGAAAAGGCAGCTTTTCCACATATTCCTTGCATCATATTGAGTGGTGGCTCATCGGTAATGTTATCCACAGCCTGAGGATGCCCACCATTTTTATGTAAACCAAAACGATATCGGAATCCATTCTCAGAAACCAGCGATGAGCAGTCAAAGGATATTGACTCTGGGACCTCCCAATATCTTCCCTTATGGTCTATGAATAGCTCAGGCCATGCTGCTTCCAAAGTAACATCATGCTCAGGAAGCTGCAATGAATATGGAGGAATAGTGAATCAAACACCACAATAGTAAAAGCCCATAAGCTGGGAATACAAATTAACCACATAGATGAGCACGCTATGATAGCCTCATTCTCATTCATAGTTACATGTATGTTATGATGTTCAACATTTAACTTCTTTAATAAGTTGGGTATTCTCAAATTTCAGGAATCTTTTAAAAAGCGAGCTAGGAGAAAATAAACAGGGAACCTTCACTTCTCCTTATCTTATTGCCCGCCAGCAGAAGCAATTTAGGATTTGTTTCTCTGCTGAATTATTCCAGTTCAACAAAGAGGCAACAGATTCCAAGTTGTTTAAACAAAAGTGAGAAAACTAAGCTAAATATCATTTAGCTTAGTTATACAGGGAAAAGCCCATGATCGCCATTGCCGAAATCTACCACCAAAGGAAGTAATAAGTAAAGTAGCCTTCTAGGTTCCAAAACTCTAAGGAGTTGTTTGGTTCAAATACAATTTATACATGGATTATAATGTCGGGATTAATAATAGAGGGCTTAGTAAATAGTAATGCGGGGATTATTTCTTGCTGGCGTTTGGTTCATTGTACTAAACTTGGATACACAAGATATCATTTAAAAATATTTGTTTATCTTTTAAACGGAACAATACTGAGTTTACAATTATAGCCCAGGATACTTGGCCCTGATAGGCTTCTAAGAAAAAAGACAATAGATAGTTTTTGGTGTTTGTTGGTCGTGGGATAAGATAATACACCAATTGGTGTACAATTCTATACAAGGATCAGTTATACATGAATAGAAAATAAAAATCAAACGTTGTAAACTATTCAAACTACTCTATAAAATGATTATTTCTCCTTGTATGTCAAACAAAATGACCCCTAACAGTGTGCTAAAGCCTGGGATTGCAAAGGGATACTAATGCATGTCCTAAACGAGATACAAATCTAGGAACAAAACAGAAAAATAACAACCAACAAAATAGAGGCACAACATTTATTAATACCTATTTTGGATGCGCAAACGGGCTTAAAGGATTAAATAAAATGACCAACAATGCATGCCACAACCTGTCATCATTTACTAAATCTAAAAGCATCAACATTATCTTTACAACAACAACAACCCAGTATAATCCCACTTAGTGGGGTCTGGGGAGGGTAGTATGTACGCAGACCTTACCCCTACCCTTGGGTAGAGAGGCTGTTTCCAAATAGACCCCCGGCATCCTTCCCTCCAAGAACTTCCCACCTTGCTCTTGGGGAGACTCGAACTCACAACCTCTCGGTTGGAAGTGGGGGTTGCTTACCATCAGAGCAACCCCTCTTGTCATATCAACATTATCTTTCAATTTGCAATTTTGTCAATTTGTATCCTAAGATATTATGCACATCAAAATCAATTTTTTAATGTGCCATCATGAAAATATGGGTTTTCATAGGATGTTGACTACCGCGGATGCAGCACTGCCATCCCTACGTTAGTAATGGAAGCACTTTAACGAGACGAGAGCATATAAGGAAATAAAAGATCGCATTCCAATAGTAGAGCACCACATGTTGAAGGACTTCAGATCCTTGCCTTATTAAGAAGCATGGCCCTGAAGCGCCGACCTTTCTTCTCACCGTGTTCTTCAGTGCTCAATAACAGAGAAGAAGCGGGTGTCAGGGATAGCTGTGAGCACACATTAAAGGCATAAAGTGATTTTTCCAAGAAATGCTTGCCAATGTCTTTTAATACTGGCAGCTCCCACTCATCTACACTGGATAACTCTGCTTTAATGTCAGAAAACAGTTTCTTTGGCCGAAACTGACCTATGAATCCAAGCCACCTATGAAGGTGAATCATAGATAAATAGTTCATCTATCATATATATAAAGAGAGGGCAATATAAAGGGAGAAAGCAGTAAATTGGGGGAGCAAAAATAGTCGGTAGAGCCTCTTTGACCAGTAGGGGTGGCAAAATGGTTCAAAGAAAACAGTTAACCACCCATATTATGCCCTAAAAATGGGTTGGATAATGAACTTTTTAAAAACATATCAAATATGGATAAGAACCATATTATCCATTTAGAAAATGGATAATCAATGGGTCTAACTTTTACATTTGTAAAGCCTCAAATTGGAGGTTCCTCAAGTTAGGGAGACTAAGAATTCTCCAAAAAGTGATCATACACAAGAACCAAAGTGATCACTAAGAATTCATCCGTATTAAATACGGATCGGGTCGGATAATGGATCCATTTTTTCATTACCCGTTTTCGACCTGAACCATATCCGACCCAACCCGCACGTTTGCCACTCCTATTGACCAGTATGGTTGTCCAAGCACAGATAAGCAATCAGCTATGAAAGAAGTGAAGATCATCAAAATATATCTAGCTGGAAGACACAGTCAAAAGCGCTACGCTTTGAAGCAAAACACCTGATGGATAAAGAACTTTGGGAAAAAGCATATTACTTCCCTACTGTTTCCAGGATGAGCATTTATCACAATATGGTTGTGGAAATTAGTTGAAAACTGTCTTCTACATATGAAACAAAGCTTTTTGCCCAGGCACCAAGTACATCGCCTTAGGCCCTCAGTTTTTTCCTCAAAAACTTTATTTGGTAATAATTCATCCATTCAAGTATAAGAACTTTGTGTATTTAAACAATAAATGCTTTTTTTTTCAATCAAGATAATTCTGTTCAGTATTTTAGACAGCTTGGTGTCCTTGAAAAAATATGTGCAGTTGCAAGTTCAAGTTCAAGACCATCAATATTTTGCCACCTAGGCAAGTAGAATGCAGTAACTATTCCGTACATGTTCAATTTGACGTTGACTTATAGAGGAAACCTTTATAGCAGTAAACGTGATTTTATTTTTTTTGATTGTGGTGTCTGGACTAGCTTGCGCACGCTTGGACTAATTCCTGGGTTACATGGACACATTTTTTAAAGAGATAACAGAAATAATCCAGACAAAATTTTGAATCTAAATGAAATTTACTACATCATGTTGAGAAATCAAAGAGTAAGGATTTCAAGTGTAAATAGTAATTATGTTACCAGTTAGAAGTGGAAGCTTTAAACAAAAGGGACTGAAGAGCAAAAGAGCCCAATTCCTTATTGGGAGTGGGAGAATATGAGGGAATGATTCCCAGAGGAAACCCATTTCCGAGCAGAGAGAGTTGTTGAACTCTGAGGGCTCTGCTGGCCTTGCTGCCATCGAGCGGTTTGGGCTCTCCAGGAATGGACCGAGCCGTCGAGTCTAGGGCATTTGGTGTAGATATGTTGAGGTCCCAAAACGCTGCGTCCATCGCCGTCCTCATATTCGCCATTTTCTTCACGCCGGCGAAAACGAGGTTGAGGTTGAGGTTGGGGAGTGTGGATGTTTCCTTATCTGTGATTGTCGCTCTATTTTGGAAGAACGTGACTGCTAGCAAAGGAGGGTTTTGAATTTGGGGTTTAGCCGTTTCCCTTCTCTTTTTCTCTTTCTTATTTTTTCCTCCTTAATTACATTTTGGGACTTGACTAATGCGATTTATCTCATAAAAATAAGTTATTCAATTTCGGTACACAAAAAGTTATATTGGATTATGAAATTCATATATATAAGCTTTTACTATATTATGTTGGTGTAGACAATAAATTTATGTCGAGAAAATAAAAAGATCGAAAAATATCACAACAATCGTAGTATTTTTATTTAGAATATTTGAGTGTTATAATCTATATGAATCATCTGATTCTTCTTTCTAATAGTAAATAAATTCAAGGGTCTTTGAGCTTGATCTTGAATCTATATTTATTTCCACGAACAATGATCTTGTTCTTGAGCTTGAGCTTAAGCTGGATTGCTTGAACTTGACCTTGATTTGTCTTCATTCTTGAGCTTGAACTTGAACTTGTGGAGAAATTTGTAGTGTTTGATCCACGAGCTCTTTCTTGCTTCTTGTTCTATCTTCCGGTTCCTTTTCTGGGTTATGAAGACCCCTATTTATAATTGTGGAATAGAAGAGTTGTGATAAGAACAAACTATTTCCGGCCAATCAAATTGAAGTGTGACATGACCACATTTGGTTGGCCAGAATATGTCACTTGCACACGTGGCGAGATTTCATTGGCCTTTTAGTGTGACTTGGCATGCCTTGTCATTTTGACATGTGGCATGATCCTATTGGCTCTTTCGCTTGACTTGGGGCACCACGTCATTTGACACATGGTACCAAACTGGGCCTCTAGGAAGATGATATTTTGGGCTTAATGAAGTAGTTTAATCACTTTAGCCCAATTAAATGGGCTAGCTCAATGAATTAAGATTTATTTATATATATTGGATTTATATAATTAATCAATTATATTAGCCTATACTATTTATTTGGACCAATATATCTTAAATTTAAAATATAAATTAAATTACTTTAATAAATTTAAATTCAATAAATTTGATATGCCTACAAATACCTCCACTTCAAGGCTTAGTGAGGTTTAGGCTTGTTGGATTTCGAGAATAAGACTTGAAGTACTCATACTTAAATACTCGTACAAGAGCTTATACATCTGCAAAATTGAATAAACCTCACAACACTGTTATACTTCAAGGGATAATATGTTTACGTCATATAGAATATTTCTGAAGTTAAATAGATTTGGATTTTTCCACTTCTTTCCACGTGAGTCCAGCAATTTAAGAATCTTAAAATATGCACACCAAAAAGTTGTGAAGATAAAAAGCAATTTGTTGCATATCTCATATGTTGATGATAGTGGGTACACCTAAGTCCATTGGACTTTGGAACAAAACACAAAATAACAGTCCCGCGAAACATGACAGCCTTCCCAATTGTAGTTGAATACGAAATTTGACAAGCCACCGCCTTTGCTAGTCCAATTTTATCAGGGATGGCAATGTACTTTGACTCAATTTAGGAGATAATTGTACAGTCCCACATCGAGGAACTACTCTTCTGTAGCTTCTTTGCAAACTCTACATAAACCCCACGCTCCAATGTTTCTAGAGCATCAATTCTCACTCTTCGCAAGCCACTTGAGTCTAGTTTTGTGGACTCGGAAGCTTTGACGGGAAGGTAATTTTTTCTTTTCTTTTTTTCTTGTGTTTTCTTTTTTGTTGTCTTTTTTTAGATCAAACGAGAAAGATATGTTCTTGTTAGTGAAATGATCCATGCATGAAAAAGGCGGTCTCAAGGTATGAGGGAATGAGCATTCATCCATGTCTAAATATCGGAGAAATTACTTTCATAAGCCAATTTGGGAATGAGCATTCATCCATGTCTAAATATCGGAGAAATTACTTTCATAAGCCAATTCTTAAAGGGATTACTCTCAATGTGGTCCAATTATTACTCTCAAAATGGCTCAATTCTTGGAGATATTACTTAAATTGAAGAGATCACTCTTAAAGTGGCCCAATTACCGAAGAGATTACTCTCAAAGTAGCCCGATTCTTGGAGAGATTACTCTCAATGTGGCCCAATGCTTAGAGAGAATACTCTCAAAACGGTCTGATTCTTGGAGAGATTACTCTCACAATGGCTCGACTATCAGTGAGGTCAACTTAAAGTGCAAAGGGGCTCAAATGTCCACCTTAAGATTGGAAAGTTATAGTTCCTTTAAGGACAAACCCACGAAGAGGCCAACTTAAGGTGCAAAGGGACTTATGTGTCCACCTTAAGATTGGAAAGTTATAAAGCTTCAACTCGAAGATGACATCAACTTGAACACTTGGAAAACTTTGAAGATTTTTCGGACTTTGTGGACTTCAACTCGAAGATTCAGAGGGCTTAAATAATTCAACTTTAAGACCGACGAATTTGAAGACTGAAACTTGAAGACCGACAAACTTGAAGACTCCAACTTTGAGACTTGGAGAGCCTAAATATTTCAACTTGAAGATTGGTGAATTTGAAGGCTTCAACTTGAAGACTGACGGACTTGAAAACTTCAACTTTGAGACTTAGAGGGCCTAAATATTTCAACTTGAAGATCAACCAATTTGAAGACTTCAACTTGAAGACCGACGGATTTAAAGACTTCAACTTTGAGACTTGGAGGGCCTAAATATTTCAACTTGAAAATCAGCTGATTTGAAGATTTCAACTTGAAGATTGACGGGGTTGAAGATTTCAACTTGGGGACTTCAACTTAAATACACTTGAAGACTTCAACTTGGAGACTTCAATGGCTTAAATATTTCAGCCTCTCTTTTGATTTACATTGTTCGACTTTTATCTTAGTCGTATAATTTTCATTTTTATGTGCTTGTAACAAATGATTTATATCTTGTCGTGGGATAGTCCAAATAATGAACTGTTTGATGACTTCAATATATATCAAATACTAAGAATCAAAAAACCTTCAGAATCACCCGAATAATATTTTGAAACCAACTTTAGATTTCACCATGTTGAAAATTTTAGATTTACGCAGTCTCACCAAAAAAATCATATCTCGATGTAGAAATATCGAAATTGCAAACCGTTTGATTTCAAGAAAACTAGACTTCAAGATCTAGAACATATCCCAAATTCTTAATCAAACAACTTCAGAATCGTCCTAGAAAATATTTTGAAATCAACTTTATATTGCACCATGCTATCAATTCAAGATTTATGCAGTCTCACCAAAAAATTTATATCTCGGTGTAGAAATATCGAAATTGCAAACCGTTTGGTTTAAAAAAAAAACTAGACTTCAAGACCTAGAACATATTCAAAATTCTTAATCAAACAACTTCAAAATCGTCCCAGACAATATTTTGAAATCAACTTTATATTGCACCACGCTATCAATTTCAGATTTGTGCAGTCTCACCAAAAAATTCATATCTCGGTATGGAAGCCTAGAGATCGGAAGATGTCTTACATTCCATAAATCAAAATTTAAGAGCCATATTCTCACAAATATCTTGGGGTTCAAATCTTACTGAATTTGAAACGTTGCACCAAACAATCATTTCCTTATACTTGTGTGTCCTTTTGACGGCTCGCTTCTCCCCCCTCCCCCCTTTTTTAGGTAGAGGGCGGACTTGGAGACCAAAAAACTTGAAGGTTTGGCGAACCTGAAGACATAGAGAATCCCTGGACTTCAATACAAATACTTGATATCCTTCTAAAATTGGCCCATTGAAGATATCAATTTACCAATGAGGGTTGGCAGTGGTCCAACAACATCCCATCCCTAAGCGTCAAATGGCCAGGATGCAACAATTGGGTGCAACACTTCCTGAGGTTGATGAATAAACTTCGCATGGAATTGACAAGCCTTGCATCTTCGGGCGTAGTCCAAGCAATCTTTTACCATCGTTGGCCAATAATATCTCATCCTTTTTATATGGAAGTGGAGCTTTGGACCAGACTGGTGTGACCCACATAACCTATAATGTGCCTCTTGCAAAGCTTGGAGAGCTTCTTATTCTCCTAGGCATCGCACGAGTACTCCCTCGAACGACCTTCTATATAGAGTCTCTTTGTAGTAAAGGAAGCGAGGTGCACATTGATAGATTTTAGTCCTTCTCCTTGGATTTTCTGGAAGTATCCCATAGCACAAGTAGTCGATAGTGGGTTGTCGCCATTCTTCTTTCTCAACTTCAGAAATGGCAACAAGATGCTTGAGTTCGTTTTCTTCACCTTCAGCCCCATTTGGCAGCGGTACTACCCATTTTTGGCAGACGGTAACTTGTGCTTGGTTAGGCAGGGCTAATGATGAAGCTAGAGTAGCTAAAGCATCAGCCTTCTTATTTTCTTTCCTTGACATATAATGAATAGTCACATCACCGAGCCACGCCATCAACTTTTTAGCGTAATCATGATATAGGCATAATTCAGTCTTCTTAACCTCGTAACTATCCAAAAGTTGATTGAACACTAACTGGGAGTCACCAAATATTTTGCAATTGCAATTTTTTCATATCAACCATTTTGAGCCTACGTATTAATGCTTGATACTCAGCAACACTGTTGGAACAGAGTTGTGTCAAGGTGAAGGAGTAGGGAAAGACTTCACCTTGGGGAGTGACAAATACTACGCCAGCCCCGGCTCCCTCATGATGCGCAGCACCATCAAAGTACATCTTCCATGGAGGTTGAACTTCAACGACCATTCCGTCCTCATCAGGTAGTTCATCAGTTAGCTCCCGGTCATTAGGTATCAGATGATCTACTATGAAGTCTGCCAATGTTTGTCCTTTTACAGCCTTTTGAGGGATGTACATAATCTCGAATTGTTGAAATTGGAGGTACCATCTCGCTAGTCGATCACTAAGAATAGGTTTTGACATCACGAACTTGATGGGATTTGCTTTAGAAACAAGATGGACAACATGAGCTTGAAAGTAGTGCTTCAACTTTTGAATTGAGAAGACTAGAACCAAACATAACTTTTCAATTGGCGAATAATTCAACTTGATAGGTGTCATCATCCGGCTCAAGTAGTAAAGAGAGTTTTTCTTTTCCCTTACTATTTTCTTGGGCCAACAGTGCTCCAACAAACCTTTCCTGTGCCACAGTGTATAGTATCAATGGCTTTCTAGGTATATGAGTTGCTAAAACAGGAGGCTTCATCAAGTAGGTTTTGATACTTTCGAAGGCATTGCTACAAGCTTGGTCCCACTTGAAAGGAACTCCTTTCTTCATGAGGCGACTAAATGGTTGGCACTTCCCAGCCAGGTTTGATATGAATCTTCTAAGTTATGCTAGCTTTCCTTGCATGATTTTCAATTCATGGATATCTAGAGGCTTAGGAATTTTCAAAATGGCATCCACTTTGGCTTGATCAATTTCGATCCCTCGATGTCGGAAAATGAAACCAAGGAACTTTTCAGAAGTAACTCCAAAGGCACATTTCAACGAATTCATCCTAAGTTGGTACCTCCAGAGCAATTCAAATACCATCCTCAAGTCTTTCATGTGGTCGCCCTTCTCTCTTGATTTCACTACCAAGGCGTCAACATAGCATTCAACATTCTTGTGGAGAAGACGAAAATATTCTGCATAGCCCTTTGGTAAGTAACACCGGCATTCTTCAAGCCAAACGGAATTACCTTGTAGCAATAAATACCCTTGGGGGTGCGAAACGCAGTAAGCTCTTCATCTTTTGGTGCCATGCGAATTTGATAATAGCCCGACGAACCATCCATGAAAGACATTGCTTCGTACCCACTAGTAGAATCTATCATCAGCTTTGGAATAGGAAGCAAAAATTCATCTTTCGAACATGCATTGTTGAGATCTCTAAAGTCAATGCACACTTTGAATCTGGCCATTCTTCTTCCTTATAAAGACAATACTTGAAACCCATGTTGGGTATTTAACTTTACGAATAAAGCCAGATTCGATGTGTTTGTTAACTTCTGTTTCAATCAAGGGAACCAAGTCCGGCATAAAACGCCTTTGAGCTTGTTTAACAGGGCGAGCACCATTTTTGACTTCAAGGTGATGGACTGCTACTTTCGGGTCCAAGCTAGGCATCTCTTTGTAACTCCAAGCAAAGACATCCCTGAACTCTTTGAGTAACTCAATATAAGTGCCCTCTTCATCAGCTTCTAGTAAAGCACTTAGGTAGGTTGGTCTTGGTTCTTCATCGGTGCCAAGGTTAACTTCTTTTAAGGCATTAACTGTCGTCTTCACTCCTTCTTCAAGTTCAGGTGGAGCATCTTTTGCATCTTCATCTTCTTAAGGGTCGCCATCATTGAAGGATATGTGATAACATGGCGAAACATCCTCCAATTCTGCATTATCTTCCATTGAATATAGAACGCCATTCTCGACTTGTACAATAATATGACACAAAGAACCCATGCTTTCTTCATCTTCATCGCGTTCCTTAGTATAGACCACAGTATATGGCTTTACCTTCAGTACTTCTTTATATGAAACCACTAGTTTTGTTTGTCGCCTCATTCTAGAAGGAACCAAACTTTGGATATCCTTAGAGATCTCATGGATTTTGGGTGAAGCGGGTGTTCTTATGCTTTGAAAATTTCTCTGGATCTTGTTTCCCTTCTTTAGTGGACCCAATCTTTCAAACACGGAGGTCCTCACAGGTGATTTTCCAAGTAGATCAAAGACAGAAGGCTTGTTAAAAGCGGCTGATTCATCTTTTATAGTGATATAATTGTTGCTTCCCTTCTTATTGAGATGCACACTAGTGACGATTGTCTGTATCCAAAACCTTCACGTGGTTGCTTCATTGCAGCTTCTGATGGGAGCTTTCCTAACTTTGACAGCTTATTAGGATTGTATCCAGCTTTAGTAAATATCTTGTAAGCATTAGGATCAAAACCTTCATCTGTTCGCTTTATAAGGAGTGTCACATTCTGCAAACGATTTTGGGCTACAAACCCTGCAAGCAGCATTGAGGATGACTTTACTACCTCAATTCGTTTGACCGGAAGAGTTAACTCCTTTAGCATGTTAGCTTGGTGATTAAATGATTCACCTTCAGCTTTCTTCCTTTTTAGGGACATATTGGAGCTCCAGACTTACATTCTTGTCATAAGACGTAATATACCCTCAATAAGATATATTCGCGTTGGGGTTTGTCCCTCCTTACTAACAGCTTTAGCTTCACTAGTAGTCACCTCTTCTCTTTTAGTTGAGGGATCTTTGTTCTTGCTTTTCATGCCATCATCAGCTTTCAGCTCATTCACAATGCGATTCTTCAAGTAGAACTTTGCATCAACGAAGTGTGATTCAGCCTCGGTGAATGGCTCATCATCAGCAACTACCGTCTTCTCGATTCCACCCTCATATTATTTTAAACATTGATGGTAGGTAGATGGAACTACTTTATTCAGAGTATAGATGTGAGATTCTTATCTTATGGATAATTTCGGAAGTGGAAATGTGGTTCTAAGGTTTATGGCTAGGATGGATTGTGAAACTTTAGTTACTTTGTGTTATTGGACCTATATGAGATAGTGTGACATGGGATTACCCAAGGATATGCGCATGGTAAGATTATTTAGCGATTGGTTGGCTTTTGGAACAACGCTGGGCACATTCGAGGACGAACATATGTTTAAGTGGGGGGGGGGGGGATGTAATGACCTCACCGGTCGTTTTGAGATTTTGCAATTTCCTCGCCAATTCTTGGACATGACTTTTTCGTGTAATGTATTATGACTTATATAAATCATTGCTTTTAGCTTTCAGGGAAACCTGAATGAATTTGGATGAATAGTTCTCAGTTTGAAGCTTGAAATTGAAAGGTTTGACCAAGTTTTAACTTATTGGTAAACGGCCTCAAAATGCAAATTTTATGGCTTGGATAGTTTTGTTAGGTGATCTGGGACTTAGAAGTGTGTCCAGAATATTTTTGTGATATTTGGTGTAGAATTAGGCTTGAATTAGGGAAAGTTAGCTTTTGGCGATTTCCGATCGGTAGTGGAAAATAGGCAATCAGGGTTAGAATGGAATTCCGAAAGTTGGAATAGGTTTGGAATGTCATTTTGGATATGTCTGCAAAATTTCATATCAATCGGAGTTGTTTTGGATAGTTTCGGCGTCATTGGTGGAATTTAGGAATTTCAAAGTTTTTAGGTTGAATTTGATGTGATTTTGGTATTTTGATGTTGTTTTTGGTATTTCGAAGGCTCGACTAAGTTCAAATGATGTTATGGGACGTGTTGGTATATTTATTGGCGTTTCTGAGGGCCTCGGTTGGATTTCGAAAGATTAACACATCAATTTAGACTAGAAGAAAAGCTGCTGCATTTTTTTCACAGCAACATGAACAGTAACTCGGGTGAACTGTACTAAGGTGAACAGTAACTCAGGTGTAAAGTACTCGGGTGAACAGTAACTCGGATGAACAGTACTCGGGTGAACAGCAACGTGTGAACAATATTTAAATAAACCCTCCGCGACCATTAAAACCTTTTACACCATTTTTGAACAGAAAAAGAGCTTTGAGGCGATTTTGAAGAGATGAAATCATTGTTCTTCATTGAGGTAAAGATTTTGGATCCTAAAACTCGATTATTTGTGATTAAGGAATAAAAAATTAGTGTTTAATTCATGAACATCAGTAGAAAAAGGTGGAGTTAGGGCTTGTATTATGAGACCTTCTAGGGATGATTTGAGGGGTCAAACAAACTACAATTTTTGAGTTCTTTATATGTATGGACTAGTGATATGATGGAGAATATTTTAGTATAAAGTTTTTCTAGTTCCAGGATGCGAGCCCGAAGGTGGGGTTTTGACTGATTTCGGATTTTGTGCTTAAAATCGATATTTTTCAATTGGAATTCATCCGTGTAGCATAGTTTGATGATAAAAATCTAAATTTGGTAGATTTGGAGCACTAGGAAGTTGGTTCGAGAGGCAAGCGTGTTGCAGAGTAGCTTTTCGGGATGAGTAATAATTTTAAATTTTGTTATCAGGGTCTGAAACCCCGGACTACACAACGTTCGAATGTGTGTAGGTGACGCACACGCTAAATGACGAGCGTGGGGTCGTGTACCGTTGGAAATTGTGACTTAGTCCATCCCGAATGACTATTTTGCTGTATATTTGGTAGCTAATTTCTTGATATTATTATACTTTGGGCTAAATATCATATTTAGGCTTCGTGCCAACTGTTTGAACCCTTAGGGGATCGTTAATGATATCTACCTCACTATTTGATTTCATACTTGTGCTCAGTCATGTCATATCTTTCAATATTTTCAAAACTCAGCTATATTACTTTGTTTTAGAAACATTATATGATGTTTTAAAGATATTTTGAGCTGAGCTGCATATTTTACTTTTGCCCGAGGGGCTTATGAGATTCTGACTGAGTGAGACCGATGGCTTGTATTGTGAGGATACTTTTGGGCTGGGCTGAGCTGCACATCACAGCAGTGATACAATAATTATGATAATGAGGCTGAGGGTCTAAGATTGTACGCCACGAGGTGGCTTGATATCGATATTGGGCCAAGAGCCTATTTATGATGCCATGAGATAGCTTGATATTGCGCTTGGCCCATAAGGGGGCCCTCCAGAAGTCTGCACATCCCCAGTGAGTGCGAGTACTCATTGTGGTATGAGATATAGCCCGCAGGGCAGATTTTGATGTTATTGTGCTCGAGGGGAAGTTCTTATGTGTTTATCTTTCTAGTTATTTTTCATATATTGTTGACTGCTTAAAGGTGTTTATGAGATTTTCCTGCTTAATTATATTTACTGACTGTTGTTATGCCTCTTATAGCTTAATGTTGTGTTTAACGTGATTTTATATCGCTCAGTCTTCATTTATTTTTATTACTCACTGAGTTGGAAGTACTAAATTTACTCTATGCACCTTGTGTGCAGATTCAGGTATTTCTGAACCCGGTAGCGGGTATTGGTTGCTCAGAGACAGAGTCATCGGAATTTAGCAAGGCAGCTGCCCGACATTCGCAAAACTGTTTTTCTCCCTCTAAATTTCATTAGACTGTATCTAGTACATTTTAGACTCTTGTTGTATTCAGACCTTAGTAGATGCTCATGACTAGTGACACCCCGGTATCGGTCTGTGTTGGGTTTGTTTTTGAAAATTATACTGTTAACTACTTATTTTTGAGATTTTATCATGTTTAAGACTTAATACTTATTATTTTATTGCTTAAGCTTGAAATGAGGATGTGTCGGTCGGCCTTGTCTTCACGAGAGGCGCATCACGACTGAATTTGGGTTTAGGATCGTGACAGGCCATGACAATCCCAACAAATGAGATTACTCCATTATGGAGTATTTAAATCGCACAACAAAAAGAAAATTTAGAATATTGCCAATACTCTTAGAAAATTCAAAAACTAACAAGAATAAAATAAAATAGTTAAAGAAAGATGTTAAGACCAAAGTTTATAGAAAAGTAGTTCTCCGTCCTCCCCTTCGATGCCAAATTTGCGTTCTATTTATAGAAAAGTCTTGCAGGAATAAAATGATTAGACCTGTCCAAGACTAATAGCTTGGACACGTATGAAGATATGATCTTGGATATATTTGAAGATATGATCTTGGACACGTATGAAGATATGATCTTCGACACGTCTGAGGATATGAGCTTGGATGTGTCCAAAGATAGGAACTTGGATATGTCCAAGGTAGGAGCTTGGATATGTCAAAACTTCAATTATTGTCTTCCATTTGTCATTTCAATCTTGTGTTTGCCATAGCAGACTTTCATCGAGCATTTTATCTTTTTCTTTTGTTATTCATAATCTGTTTTCTTCTTTTTTTTCTTGTAAAAAAGCTAGAAAGAGGCAAAATTCGAAATATAATTTAAGTATATTATTTAAAGTAGGATATTAAAAGTATATAATAAATAAATATTTTATATTCATTATGTATCAAATCACCACTATTATCCTTAGCCCCACAGTGAACGCCAAACCGTTTACCCCAAAATTAGGTAATAATTAAATTTGTATGTGATTTTAATGATATATGGTTTAATTCAACACGGACAATTAAGAATATTAGATAAAATAATTATAAATGAAAGAAATGATCAAACTAGTTGTAATGTTATGACCAAGTTTGATCTTAAGCTGATCAATGACCTTGTCCTCGATTGGACCCTCGCTTCGTGCCCAGTCGTGAATGAAGGATAGAACAAGTGAGCAGAATTCATAACAGTGGCTAGAAGGTAAAAGTGAATGTTTATTGCCTTGAATAGCGTGTTACAATGTGTCAGACTAAAAAAAATTATTTATATTGTAGGAGAATTTTAGTCCTAGTACAAATCTAAGAAAATGTAAAAATCTTTTTCTCCCAGTAATTGTTGACCCATAATCAACACCAAGCAAGATTCTCGCCGTGATATCCGGTTGACAACGAGTATTGCGGCTCCTATTAGTCGTTCATAATCGTTCACCGCATCTCTCGAGGTCTAGAAGTCATACTCGATTCGGGGTACTTCGCTTTACCACGTCTGATGTTGGACATATTGTTCATCCTTCCCGAATCTCGATGGGCCTCTGGCCCCGATAACAATATCACAGGTCTATGTTTCCCCCTTCATTCTTTCATCGGGGGATTTGGTTGGATATTGCCCTCAATTTTATCCGCACACACTAATGTTGATGAACAAAAAAACTATTTGAGTAGGAAAGTAATACAAATATGATATGACAATGTATTTTGTTAATATATATTGTACAACGTTAAAATGGAGTGAATTATAGCTAATTAGTTATTTAAAATCAATTAATTGTATATAAGATCTAAATACTTGAGAACTTAAAATTATTTCAAATTTTAATTACGGTTAATTAATTAAAAATCCTAAACATTCAAACTTCCTGCATAGTTCAGATACGAAAGAATTTAATAAATTAAATAAAATTGATTTCAAAGTGCGTAACAGTAGAAAAAATTAGCATGAAATATTATAGTTATATTATACAACTCAAATAAAAATAACATATAAGATTAATTTTTTGTTGATTTTGGAACCCTGCATATTAGGACTTCTAATATTATTCAAATTAGGATAAGAACCAAGATTTTAACTGATTTAAAAGTTCTAAAATATCACTCAGAAAAATAGTAAAATTTTTAATTTTGTTATGAAATAGAAGATTCTTACACTTCTATTTAAGGTGAATGTCTTTAATGTATCTAATTAGAGAGATTTTAGAGTTCTATTAGTGGTAGCTAAATCTTCCTCTCCCCTATAAATAGAGGTGCCCCCTACCATTGTAAATCATCCCTTGAGACCCCTCTCAACTCAATAAGAAGAACTCTCTCTACTCTTCTCTCTATTGCTATTGTTCTTGTTCTATTGTTCTTGTCTTTTGCTTTAGTTTATAACACGTTATCAGCACGAGTCTCTAACCAATTGAAATTTTCGATTGTCTTAACTTTTGTTTGTGTAGGGTTTTGCTTCAAAGAAAGAAGGAAAAGAAAGAAAAAAAAAAAAGGGAAACGAAAAACAAAGAGAGAAACAGAAAACTTTCTCTGGAAAGCAAAAGGAAAAAGAAAAGAAAGAAAAACGTGAAAAGAAAAAGGAAAGAAAGAAAGGAAAGGAAGAAAGGAAGAAAATATATTTGGTATACCTTAAAGGTAAGTAATTTACTTTTCCTTTTCAAATTCTTGGAATTCTATAAATTTTATATACAAAGTTTGATTATAACTCTAATGGAGTTTGTGAGAAATTATAACCACACGAAGTGGTAAAATCTCTATGTCCTTCCATGATTAAATTCATGTATGATTGTGGACGTGACAAAGAATTCCGTCAAATTAAATTTGCTCCATTCCCTTTAGAGAATGTGGTAGCAGCTTGTGTAAAGCACATGATTTTGATCCATTCCCTGAAGTGAATGTGATAATTGTAATAGAGCCCGTAAGTATGAACACGCTCTTGATGTAATTGTGTCATATGAAAAGAAAGTTCGTTGCCCTCGAAATTTCGGGCAAGAACTATATGACATGGGTGTTGGATGATGAAATCCACTTTGATGCTATGTGTCTCGAAGACGCCATTAAAAACAGAAATAGTGCATCCACCCAAAACTATGCTAAGGCCTTGATTTTCTTGCGCCATCACCTTAATAAAGGTTTGAACCTATGCTAAGGCCTTGATTTTCTTGCGCCATTACCTTAATGAAGGTTTGAAACTGTATGAAGGCCTTGATTTTCTTGCGCCATCACCTTGATGAAAGTTTGAAGATTGAATATCTCAACATCAAGGATTCACCCATCTTGTGGAAAGGCTTAAAGAAGAGAGATGACAACATGAAGTTGGTCACTCTGCCACAAGCACGATACGATAAGAATCCAAAAGCAAATAGTTTATAAACTATATATTATCGTTGCGGTGAAAACGGGCACTGGTCTAAGTCTTGCCGTATACCAAGACATTTGGTTGACCTTTATTAAGCATCTCGAAAGAGTAAACGCCCCATAACGAATTTTGTCTCTGACGACAACTTGAATGTGGCAGACTTCTTTGAGCAACCCGATGGAAAGATAGACCACCTAATCGGTGACGGAACCGTGATGAAAGAAGATGGAGCTGTTTGATTCTACTTGTATTAGTCAATAAATAAATTAATAGTCATTAGCATTAGCTCGTATTAGTTAGTTCATGATGTGATGTTTGTAGTAGTTCATTAGAATGTTTTCAATATGCTCAAATATCAATAAAACCTTTATTTTCCAGTAGAGGTAATCGACTAGCCTGAAAAACTAGTCGGTTATCTCACGTTTCGCATAAAACTGCAAAACAATCGATTGTCAATGATCAACAATCGATTGTCTTTAAAAATAGTGGCCTGGAATTCTTCAAAGATGATCAACAATCGATTGTCGTCGACTAACAATCGATTATCTTGAAACAGTGAGGTCCGGAAATTTTCAAAAATAGCCAACAATCGATTGTCTTTGTCTAACAATCGATTGTCTTGAAACAGTGAGGTCTGGAATTTTTCAAAAATCATCCACAATCGATTGTCTATGTCTAACAATCGATTGTCGTTAGGCAGTGTGATCTGAAGTTTTTCAAAAATAACAAATAATCGATTGTTTGTGTTTAACAATCGATTGTCTATGTTCAAACAATCGATTGTGTGTGTTTAATAATCGATTGTCTTATGAAAAACGCTGAAAATTTTCAAACTGCAAAGGAATTGATTATGGATAACATATCTGATTTTGTTAGCCAACTGTTAGTAGCAGATTTTGAAAATATTATGTGACACAAAAGAATTGAACTTATTTATTCTTATGTTCGTGTATTTCTTTTGTATGTTAAACTATGGGATAGCAAATATGGATATCTCACAAAGCGAACTTGGACCAACGTCCAATTGTAAAAGTATTTGCCTAGTTGATTCATGTACTACACATACAATACTCAAAGAAAAGAAGAGTAATTGTGTAAGGCAAACATTACTACAATCTATGGAAGTAGTAAATTGATTGAAGGCTCCGGAAGAGCAATTGTAACTCTGCCCAAAGGCATGACGTTAATCATAGAGAATGCAATGTTCTCCTCCAAGTCTAAGAAGGACTTGTTGAGTTTTAATGATATCAATCAAAGTGTTCTCCTCCGAGTCTAAAAGGAACTTGTTGAGTTTTAAAGATATCATTCAAAATGGATATCATATTGAGACAATAGATGAGAATAATCTTGAATTCTTCATGAAAACGAGGCTGCCCATTTCGGTTTGGGTTCACGCCATTTTGAATGCAACAATGCTAGTTTGT
This sequence comes from Nicotiana benthamiana, assembly GCA_034376525.1. Taxonomy (NCBI): domain Eukaryota; kingdom Viridiplantae; phylum Streptophyta; class Magnoliopsida; order Solanales; family Solanaceae; genus Nicotiana; species Nicotiana benthamiana. The sequence goes on along the minus strand of CM067336.1, from coordinate 31,170,838 downwards.
CGGCTGCCCGCTTCGACTTGGGTTCACGCCATTTTGCATGCAACAATACTAGTTTGTCGGCTGCCCACTTCGGTTTGGGGTCATGCCATTTTGCATGAAGCAATGCTAGTTCGTCGGCTGCCCACTTCGGTTTGGGGTCACGCCATGTTGCATGCAGCAATGCTAGTTCGTCTCTGACTGACGAATTGACACAAATATTCCCCATTGCAATTGGTTTTGGGTCATGAACCCAATATATCCCATTTAAGAAGCTTTGGATGCGCAGTATAGGTGCCTGTAGCACCGCCATCCCGCACCAAAATGGGTTTGCAAAGAAGGTTAGGAATATATGTTGAGTATGAATCGTCCTCCATTATTCGCTACCTCGAAACATTGACAGGAGATTTGTTCACTGCACTATTTGCAGACTGTCAATTTGATGAGACACTTTTCCCAAAATTAGGGGGAGAAGTCGGTGAAACCAAATGGGAAATTTTGTGGAAAAATGTATCATTATCTCATCTTGATCCACATACCTCTATTTGAAAGAAAGAGGTACAAAAGATTATCCATTTGCAAAGAATAGCAAATCAAATGCCTGACGCATTTACGGACTTGAAGAGGATAACGAAATCACACATTCACGCGGGAAAATGTTCCGATCCGTATTGAAGTTCCTATTGGACAAATATCTAGTGTCATATCCAATGAGTCAAATGCACGCCAGAAGCGTGGCAGACCATTAGGTTCCAAAAATCGAAATCCTAGAAAGAGGAAAAAGAACGATCTAAATGACACTATGAAAGAATCACATGAGGACGCTCATGATTTGATTAATTCCGAGATTCACGAAGAATCTATTGAGCCTGAGACTCTTGAAAATACGGAATGCAAGAATGTGAGGATCTCGAACCTCAGTCTGTGGTAGTACAAAATTAATTGAGAGCTCTCGAAGAGCCAATTATTACTATGTTGGAGAAACACAATTGAGTATTGTGCTGTAGTAAGTCTCAAAGAAACTTATTCAGTTTCCAAAAGTACACGCGAAGGCGATTGATGATATTGAGACTATAAATAAAGGAAGGCTTTGATTCTCCTATTACTACAACTTATAGCGGGGTAATTTGTATATGAAAAGCTACCCGCTTTGTTCTCCAGTTTGTACTACACAAACGAAAGAATGCCACAATAAAGTGGATATCTATTGGTATAAAACCCATGTCATAATAAACCCGAAGTTTATTGATAAGTGCACATGTCATGGTGTAAATTTGAAATTTACCAATATTGATAATTTATTCAGTTGACATTCGTGTTAGCCATCTCATTTGAAGTATGATGTGCAAATTCACATAGGTGAATATCAAAGAACTAGAAGTTCTTGTTCTCAGTAATGAACTGACCAACTAAAGAGTTCGGGTTGAAGCCCATAAATTCTGGAAATATGAAAGGTGAATATGGGCCCATTCACCTGCCATGTATACCACATATGATGCATCTATGATATGGTTACATGCGCCATTGTTATTAACCCGCAGCCTGGCAGTGCTTGCGAGGTAAATCGCTCAGTAATCTAACTTCGAGCATAGTTTCCAGATTCTCTACTCAAGACAGTTCATCTTGATAAGTTGGTTTATATTAAAGTTGGTTTAGCAAGATAAGTATTGAGTGCTTCCACTTAATAGCTAAACTGTTTCTTATGAGAACTAAGTTATATATATCAGTTTGATATAAGTTGTATACGAGAGTATATTCTCCCCTCACAAGTGGTTCAGGGTCAGGAACCAAATAATTTCATCTTATTATTAAGGTGCTGTGTATATTGACATAATGCACAAAGATGATTTTTCAAAGTTGAGGAAACATGTTAGCTTTACTAACATGAGGGGGAGACATGATAAACACTTGAGAAAATGTTACATGGGATGAATTCTCATTTGTATATGTATATCCCCGAATATCATGATATGAACCTGTAGTTCATAAAAAGGGATAATTCAAATTGCAACATATTGCAAAGCATGCTTTACGCATTTACTGACTCAAAGAAAGTAACTAAATGGAAGAGATACAATTCAAGAAGAATTGATTCCATATGAAAGACATGTAGCTTTGAACCTATAGTTCATATGCTTGAAAGTATAAAGGCAAAGGTATGTATAGTCAATTTTTCGATATCTTATTTGTTTAGCATGACATGAAACTTTGATATGCAGCTAAAGTCTATTATGTGACTTACATGACTTAACTTGAAAGATTTAAGTTGCTTGAAGCATATGCAATTCTTGGTCCTGAAGTACCACATCCTAAGTACAATTTGTGTACATATGTATCTTGCCATAACTATAAGCATGATGGCATTGAGAATGCATCTATGGAGATATTGAAGTGTTATTCCACGACATTATATGAAGATGTTCATATCTATCAAGAATGATGATTTCAAGGTACGGAATATTTATTCAAGTCAATATGGTTGATTTGTCAAATCTCTACCAAAGATCGTTCTGAAGATGATGCACAAGATTGGAATGCAAATGCTCAAGGATATAAATCAATGTACTCATTAGGGGGAGTCAATGCGCGTTGCACTCTTTTTCCCTTACAAGGTTTTGTCCCACTGGGTTTTCCTTGCAAGGTTTTTAACGAGGCAACCAATAGGCGCATATTCAAACATGTGTACTCTTTTTCCTTACTTTAATTTTTCCCATTGGGTTTTGGTTTTAAGGTTTTATGAGGCACATCATTGAATAGACATTCAATGGGGAGTGTTATGAAATAGAAGATTCTTACACTTTTATTTAAGGTGAATGTCTTTAATGTATCTAATTAGAGAGATTTTAGAGTTCTATTAGTGGTAGCTAAATCTTCCTCTCCCCTATAAATAGAGGTGCCCCCTACCATTGTAAATCATCCCTTGAGACCCCTCTCAACTCAATAAGAAGAACTCTCTCTACTCTTCTCTCTATTGCTATTGTTCTTGTTCTATTGTTCTTGTCTTTTGCTTTAGTTTATAACAAATTTTTCGTTTAATGAAAACTTTACTTTAACTGAGTTTGAAATCAATTAATAGCATTTTTTAAACGGATAATTTCAGAGACTTTTCGTCAGGTTTCGCTCTATCATACTGACCTCCCTTGTAGTTTACGATTTTACGTATACCTTTCTTATATTGATTTGCTTGTAACTATTCTTTAAACCTATTTAAAATAAACGTACAAAAAATATAATTTTACAGATTTGCCCTTAGAAAGTAAGCTAAGAATTTTCTTTTTTCATCGTCTAACAGTGTTAATGCTACTTATAACGTCACTCCATTCCCTCTAAAATTTCGAAATTTTATTTTTGAGTTATTTGTTAAATAAATAGATAAATTCATAGTTCTAAAAATGTTCTCCAACATAATCGTATTTGAAGCGTGACTAGATTTAATAGAATCTTATTCACAATACCCTCATCATTAACATCATCTAACTATATTGTACTCGTCAGTCTCCTCCATTTATATTCCAAAATCCAGTCGACGAAACAAAGAAATTCTTCTAGAGATTTGAGAATTCTTTCAGAAAGCATTATTCTTCAATATCTTCGTGACTTCGTCAACCACTTTGAGCACTTGACCTAATTTTAAGGAGGGGCAGCCGGGGATATATGATATCTTTTGTTTACGTAAGGTTCGAGAAAGAGATGTAACTTGTACTGTGGATAATTTATTCAAATAAAAATACTATTAACTATTTTCATGGTTCGAACCAAGTCTATCCAAATACTAATAATTATTTTCATGGTTCAAACTAAGTCTATCCAAATACAAATACTAGTAACTGTTTTCACTGTTGGAATTAACCATGGGCGGGTGTATAGGTAAGATGACGGGGTATATGAACTCATGGTCTCTCGGCAAAATTAAATATTTTATGTGCATATTTTTTAAAATTAGTATGATATTAACTGTTGGCACCCATGCTCCAAAAGGCTGAATGAGACACTTGGTTGAAGGCTATATTATTTATCTAGAGGAATAGGGATCAATTCCACTTAATACATTTTTTCTTCTTTTTTATTAATTATGTACCCATGTATTAAAAATTCTTAATTCGCCTCTGGAATTAACCAGTAACCTATAGGTCATATCGAATTTTTTTTTTCTATTTTGCTTTTTTCTAATAAAGCAGGCACTTGTGGAAAGCAACAATAACTTATTACCACTCATTAGACAATTGAATTATCATACTACGTACTTGATATTTGCCTCAAAGAAGTAAATTCTACTGCGATTTTACGAAGTTGGTTTTGTAGTGATGTCATATAACTTGATTTGCTTTGTAATCCTACATAAAATTTGGCAAGTGCATGTATATATTATGCTTAAAGCAACTACAACTATCATTTTTCTTGACTTACAATGGTTAAATTTTGAATTCAGCATGTTGTCTCTCTTTTTTTGTGTGGTGGAAATCTAACCATTAGAGACACATGCTTGAATCTCATGTGAGAATAAAATATTTCCTTAAACAAAAGTGCATCTTAATTAGGTACCAAACTTGGCATATATATGATGCGTGTAAGTAATTGAGAGGGGGAAAAAGGGACCCAATTAGTTCATCATTTGATGCATAAATTTTGGACAAATTCAAACACAAATTAAAGCAACTTTTAGTCTTTGATAACTTGTTGAGTAGAATTTACAACCCAACTAGGTATTTAATGAACATCCCAAGTAGCTCTTTTCAAACAATTAATTCGTCATTTTCTATGTATATATCAAATTAAAACTTTCTGAGTTTCACTTTGGCATAATCAATGAATGGAGAAACAAATGTCATTTGCTCTAAAAAATAAGTGTCATTTGCTCTTTGAATCTTTGAAAACGAAAGAAAGATGAGTTTTCCTTGATTCCAAGAATTCTTATGTACTCTGCCAATAAAGCAAGTAATAATTGTTACTCCTTTCTTTCATAGTATTAGAAGTATTTTAATAAAATTGAATTTGTATCAATCCGGTACAATAATAAACAAATAGAACAATTAACCCTAAGTAGAAAGGAAAACGACTTACCATTGATGCCTTAATTAAACACACGTGATCATCGATCGACGGAGGGGGATTGCGTCTGTGACGAGACCAGTTTAACCTAGGGTGTTCGTCGATCGGTACGTATGATATTTAGATATTTGGTTGGATATTTTTGATATTTGATTTCTTAAAATTCTATATCAATATCGTACCTAATTAAATTCGGTATGATTCGGTTTTTCTCCTTTCAGTTTCGATTTATTTGGTTCGATAACTCCGACTTATTCGATTTGAATACTAACTAGTGCTATACACTCTAATATTTTTAATTAAAGTATTCAAAAATTCAAAACTGAAATGTTTGTTAACAAAAGTTTTATCCAAAACTAGCAAATATCGACCCAAATAGAGAAAATTGTACATAAAAGAATATTTGATCATTAGAAATGTCTTATTTCTTGTTTAGAGTTAATTGATGAACTTTGAGAATAAAGGAAAGTAAACTTTCAGATTTTTTATATTTATGTTATAGTTGATAATATATGTTTTGTGTAATATAATATATATTTCGGTACGGTATCGGTATTTCGGTATTTTATCTTAAAATACCACATACCATACCTAATACAATTTTTTTTAAAACATAAAACAAATAGCATGCCAAATATCAAAATACCGTATACCAAATACCAAAATTTTTAATTTCGGTACAGTAATTCGATATTTACCAAATTATACCCAGCCCTAGTCTAACCTAAAGTTAAGGCTCTTCCCTCTTTTGATGGCGAATCTTAATTGACAGACACTAATAGTTTGTTTGGTCAAACTTTTCCAAATTCAATGTTTTTAAAAATCAGTTTTGAGAAAAATACACTTAGAAATACTTTTTAAAAGTTTGACCAAATACTAATTGCTTCTCGGCAATGGTTTTAAAATTAATTATGCCGAATACAGATTGTTTTTCACTAAACGTATTTTAAAAAAATATTAAAATAAACTAATTTTTGAAGATCGACGAAACAAACTATAAAAACCGATTAAAAGAAGAAGCAGGATAGTATAAAGTAGGTGACATTAGGATAGAATCATATTATAAGTAAAAGTAGATGGGCAATTCCAAAGATCAGAGGAGCCTTTTGATAAAGTAAAGATATGATGGGATTAGGAATTAGATCCTTTTTTAACCTAGGAATCTCTTTTCTAAAACCCTAAAAGGTAAAGAAAACCTTTCTCTATTTTCTTCTCTCTTTTGTGTTTAAATGAATGACAAATGAGATTTTGATGCCGAAAAGAGGCTCTAATACGCATCAACAATACTTTCTTGTTTTTTTCGCCACCATAGAGCTAAGTTACAATTCTATATATTATTAGCTGATGTTGCTTATGTTTTCTTGTTCTACAATTTTTATTTTTATTTTTATTTTTATTTTTGTACTGTTTTTAAAAACTTTTTTTTACTTTTGTATATTTATCTGGAGTCCAAGATTTATCGAAAACATCCTCAAAATTGAATACTTACTATCCTTCCCAAATTCTATATAGGAGATTACACTGAATTTATTGTAGAACTAAGTTACAAGAACACTCAATCCAATACACAATAAATGATTATTTTATGTTTTTATTTTGATCTAAAATAAGTGTCCCTTTACATAATCAAGAAGGAATTAATTTTTCTTTTAAATTTACCCTTATTTACATATTTCAATGTGTCAATGTAACAATTAATTAAGATTAATTTAATGAATACATCATTTTTTCTCTAGGTGTTAATGTGTATGCCAAAAACAAAATGGTCATATATTATAGACCGGATAAAATATTATTTACTATTATTATTTGCAATGAGAAGGACGACAAACAGTGGTGGAAAAAATAATGTATATAATACAATAGCGATACCTCTTGAAATAATTATCAAAAGGCAAAATAAATTTGAAACGAGAAAGCAAAGTTTATTTTAAAAAGACCCACAATTTCATATTCAAAATAATAGAATTCATGCGATTATAAGTCAATAGTGCTTGATTTGTGCAAAATACTGCTTATATCACTTGAGACAAACTAAATCTAGCCCATCCATTTTAGTTGACAGTTATTAGCTTCATAACTTTCAAAGAATGGGCATACCATGATGTGTACGTACTAGTTTTTCTAACAAATTAAAGCCTCCCATGCCAGTTTGTTAATGCTTATACCTTAAAGACAAGACTTTATGAATTGTAAATTATAATATAATAATATAAAATATTAATAATTGAGTTTTAAATTTTATTTTGTACATATTTAAAGTTAATTTTTAAATATATATACAGTTTGAACAAAAGTTATTATATTCGACCGAACCTGTAATTTCAAGTGAGGTTCTTATTTAATCAATCACTGTTCCTTAATTGGGAAATCGAACTTTTACACCTGCTCAAATATAAGAGAAGTTATTTCCACCATTGAATGTTGAAAATGCCTGAAGATACCTTTGTTAGGGATATAGTAGATATGCCCTAGATCCAATATTATATTTGATAACTTGAACATAATTTTGTGAATGTCATTTGATATAAAATATATGGCATTTGATATTCTTTTATCATTATTATTAATTGTTTGATTAATTTGATACGGTCCTTGATTAAATTTTTGAGATTTGTCATCGTGATAGAGATCATGATAATGAGAGCAAAGTCTTTTACAATTTAATCTAAATTTGTTCTTGATCGTAGGATTATTAATTTGGACATTAGTAATCCGGTTAGATCAATATTTATGTGATTGTCTTTATCGGATAAAGATTAGTTGATCTCATTAACTAAATCACATAGATAGATGATGCATATAGAGATATGATCATTGAACCGACTCATTGGATAATTCCTAATGGTTAGAATTACCATAATTGTCAATAGGATATTTTCTTAAAAAATGTGACGTAACCGTTTCCTTTGACTTGAGATCGTCATAGTAATTGACAAGTTATTTATTGTGCTTTGATACTAGACACCTATGGCCCTAGGGCGATAGTTGAAAGGATATTGGGTACGATTAAATACTTGTAGAATTAGTGGTTGATAAAGATGGAATTTGTCAACTCTTGGTAATGAGTTTAAGCTCCATGTTGTCATGAATTATAAATGACCAAACTAAGACCTTGGCCAGGGCAATTGAATGAAAGCAGAAATGAGTTTCTTAGGTCATTCAATGGTCGATTATATTTGACGTGAACACATAGTTGATCACCTATTAGAATTTGACAGTTGAACCATATCCTAGGGTGATCCAGAGCTATAAGGACAGAAGGAATTACTACATTATTCTTCTACTGGTTCTTGAGAATAAATTGTATACTTCATGCTATCCGGTCGTTAAGGAGTGTTGCTAGACGCCACCCTTGATTAGTATATTGATATGATCAATTAACTACCGGTTTAGTATTGAACCTATGGGGTCGCACACTAACGAGTGTTCTGATCTTTGCTAAAGAATTGATTAACTTATTATTTGATAATTAAATTAAAGAATTTAATTAGTCAAATATATTTAGTTATTAGTCCAAATAAAATATTATTATATTCTTTGCTAGCACAAAGATTATAATTAATATTGTGAATAAATTGAAGTTTCTATTTGGAATAAAAATTAAATAATATCTCTTGGTTGAAATATATGAGATATATATAATTAATATTATTTTATATAATAGATGTATACAAAATATAATATTAATAAAGACTTGTTAATAAATCTAATTTTATATTGGATTATTAGTTGAAGTTTTATCCTATTTGGAATGGGATTAATATTTTCAATAGGAAAATATTATATTATTAAATAAAAAATAAAAAAACAAATTAGAATCCAATTTGGAATTGGACTCAAAAAGTCCAAAACAAAAGAAAAGAATTTTCGGCTCCTTCTACAGAGAAGGAAAATTCGAAAATTTTTATACAAAGATTTTCCATAAGTTTATTTTTGGAATAAACTTTTACCCTAGGAAATTATTACTTCAACCAAATAGGAAAAGGGTTTGTAGGTGATACTATATAAAGGGTGATGAAGAAAATTTGTATGGTTCTTTTTTCATTTTTTTTTATTATTCTTGAGAAGAAAACATACTTTGTAAAAGTGAGAGTTCAATACAAAGCCAAGAGAGAAAATACAATTACAAGAAAAGTGTTTCTTGTTATTCTAATTTGAGTTGAGATTTTTGAGAAAAATTTCAACACAATATTCTCGTTCAATTTGTTCGCGGGTTTCATTGATCAAAGAGTTGATAGCAAGGATCGGTCTCGGTGTGGATACGCATAGAGTCTTCGTACTATCGAAGAAATTCTGAAAAAGAAACTCTCTTTACCAGGTACGTCTCAGATCCGATCTTTGACACGTAAATAAATTTTATACATGAAAAATTCTACCTAAAATTGTTATTGTCTTCCGCTGCGTGTTACGAACACCCTTAAGCAATCCTTCAACCTATTCATAGGATAATTTTCTTTTGCTATCTTGATGTAACTGGAAATCAACAATTCCGTCATTATTTTACTTGCAACAAAGTTAAAAAAACAAAAGAAGAAAAATAGAAAAGGAAATATCTCTTTTCAAGTAGAAAAGAGTTTGACTGCAAGACTTAGATACATCTCTAAATCATTGCTAGAGCATAAAGCCAAGTTATTAACACTATCACATAAGATGACATATGGAATTAAGATTACCACTAAAGTTAAAAAAGACTAGAATAAACAATGGAGTAACATTTAGGCTTTAACAACAAGAGTTAAATTTCTAAAACAACAACACCTAATGCATGCCTAAGGACAAAAGTCATAAAACATGTATTAAGAACAAAATCATGATTAGCCGGTTAAAATTTCATAAATAAATCAAACCCTCTTCCATTATTTTATAAACTAAATAAAAATGCTTCTTCCCCTTTAAAACTATAAATATACACCCTCTTTGGGAGAAAACAAGAAAGACATGTCATACCAAACAACCACAAAATGAAGCCTCTCTCCTTATTTTCCCCACTATTCCATGGCTCACAAGGCCAGAGTTTAATACAAAATACTTCATTTCTACAAGCTGCTCCAGCCAGTCAATGTGCTACTCTTCGTGGACTCGGGATGATTTCGATTAGGTTAATTCGATACAACGTTACAGATACGAGGTGTAATATTAAGATTTTAATGAAGGAAAAGAAGTTGGATCCTTATGTAAGAATATGTTTGAGTGATTGTTTTGAACTTTATTCAGATGCTATCAAGCTTGCTATGAAGAGTTATAACGCGAAGAAATATTATGATGCTAATATACAAATAAGTTCAATTATGGATGCTGCTACGACATGTGAAGATGGATTTAAGGATAAAGATGGCGTTATGTCACCATTAACAAAGAGAAATGAAATCACTTTTCACTTGTCTGCAGTGGCACTTTCTGTTATGAATCTTATTAAGAATAATGGGTCAACTGGTTGATATTTTATATTCAAGAATTCTTTATTTTGAATGTTAGTATTCATCTATGTTAGATTTTCCTTCATAAGGTAGCTTCTCTATCTTTCTTCTCCTTTTATTTTGGGATGGTATTTCCTTGAATTTCTATACTTAAACAATTTGTTTGTCTGTCCTATATTGGATATCTTACTTGTTTTAAAAATTGCAAGAATCAGTTAATTAAGCTTGGTGATATTATGATAAATTTAATTTATTTGATGTTTTAAGGTAGTAGAGTAATATTTTAGGATTTTACTTGTAATAAGCACCAACTGTGCAAAAAAAATGTACACTATTAATTTATTTTAACTTGTTTTAATTAGGAGGTAATCTAGCTTATTTATCAGGTTGCTAATCTCACGTTTATGGATGATTTAGCTGTATTGTGTAGTTGATTAAAAAACTCTTAATAGTTTAAGCGTATAAAATTAATTAAACTATATATAGTTTGAACTATTCTTTTCCCCCTACACAATTAGTAAAACTCGCACAAAGTAGAGCTAAAATTTTTATATACATTACAACGTTATTGTTGTTGAGTAAAAACTTTGTTTTAAGAGTGCTCCCGTTAGTAAACTTGCTATCATAAGAACTGCCAAAATTTAAAATGAAATTTGGTATAGGAAAAAAGATTCTAAATAAACTACTATGCTGGTTATCAATTTAGTAAATTAAAGTTTCCATTTTAATTTTTTAATTTTTATAGTAAAGTTCGGCTTTTAAGATGAAGGGAATTTTGGAATGACTCAAGGCGTCAATGTCACAATGTCATCTCACGTCATCTTGTTGAGATGGGTTTGATAGCCTTTGTTTCATTGTTTGTTGGACCTAATCTAAGGCTGTATCCGGTTTCGGTTCTGGGTCTATTTGGGTAAACGGTTCCGGTTCTGGTGGTTCCCGATTCTGGCGGTTCCGGTTCTGGCGGTTCCGGAGCCGGAACCGGAACCATACGGTTCCGGAACCACCCGGTTCCGGTTCTGGCAGTTCCGGAACCGCGGGTCTGGCGGTTCCAGGCGGTTCCGACCTTTTTTTTTTTAATTAAATATCTTGTATAGTAGTGATTAGTATATTGTAAAATATATTTTTATATGGTGTACTATGTTGTTACTATAGCATATATTGTGTTTGGAAATTAGTATATATTCAAAATAAATAGTGTATATTTTGTATATAAGTAGTATATGTTGTAGTAAAGTAGTATATATTGTATATAAATAATGTATATTGTGTAGTAGTTAGTATTAATAGTATTATGTGTTGTATGTTATATATTATATGTTATATAAATATTTTATATTCAAGGATTGATATAGAAGTAAAGACAAAGAAATATTGAGACAAATATATTCAAGTATATGATAAAAAGCATATTTATTGACCAAAATGGCATATCTTTCTTAGTCTTCCTTCCCCCAATGGAATGAGCACAACATGGTACTAATACCACCATTAAAAGGAAAAAAAAACTAAAAGAAGACATGCCAATGTACAAGTTACATCATAATTTATGTATTATTTCTAACAAATCTCATAAAACCTTCAAGGTTTGGAGGTGGTTGTGTTGGCGGTGGTGGAAATGAAGCTTGTTCATCACCACTTCCGGGTGAAGATGATTCTTGAGCAAGTTCTGCTAGCATTTCTTCATAGCACTCATCTATTTCGGGTTGAGATTCAGCTAGCCCAAAGTTTCTTCTTTCAGAGCGGATCCAATTTCGGAAGAGCACTGATTTTTCCAAGCTGTCCCGCGTCGACGCTCTATGATCTCCTATTTGTAGTCTGGCTTGACTAAATACGCTCTCCGATGCAACAGTTGACGCTTGAATTGACAGAACATCCCGAGCCATCCTTGCAAGAACGGGAAAATGCTTTTCCCTTGTCTTCCACCAATCCAAAAGGTCGAAAGATCCGTCTGGATTATCATTCTCTAGCCCCTGCGACAAATAAACTTGAAGTTCGTTTAGATGGGAAATATCATCTAAATTCTCACCTTGAGTACCCCTGAACTCCGTCCACGATTTAAGAGCTGTTAAGCCAGCAACTCTTTTAGACGATTGTGACGTGGACGAAGTAGGAGTTGGAATATTAGGCCTAGCATGCTCTAAGGCCTGTTTATAAGCATTATAAACAGTTTGAGCATTCATTAATTGATGTTTTCGCATCAGATAGTGTAGCCATTTCTTCTGGTGAAAGATCTAAACATTGATAAATACTAGTATACCAAAAGTTAGGACCTCCTGCTTTCATAGTAGGGTTTAACAAAGCAGCCACACCAAAAATAGGAGGGATTGGAAAAAAATATTTTTTAAATTTCTTTTTCATTTCAAATATTGCATTTTCATAAATTTCCCCTCCCTCGTTAAAATCAGCAAATAAATTAGCAAGTGCGGCAATATATACTAAACAGTTTGAAATTGTAGGATAATATTGGCCAGATAAAGCAGTTGTAGCCACACTAAAATGTTCTAAAAAATCTAAAAGAATCTTAACGTTATTCCAATCTTGATTAGTTAGCATATCATTATCTTCATCCTCACAATCCCTAGAATTATAAGTAGCGGTTATTGGGTTTCTATATTCGTACGCCACTACTAAGCTTTCATACATGTAGTTCCACCTAGTCGGACAAGGTTTAGGAACCTTTCTTTCTCTAAGGCCACTTTCGTCACATTTTTTATAATATTCTCTAAGTCTACTTCTACGGTTTGAATAAAAAAGCCAATTAAGAGCGAATTTAACTTTTTCAATTTCTATATTTAAAATTCTCATACCATCTCCAACAATTAAATGATAAATATGGCATATACATCTAACATGGAAAATATTTGTAAAAGCAGAATTAAGTTTTCTAGTTAAAATACCTATTGCAGTTGTGTTGCTACTAGCGTTATCCATGGAAATTGACATTATTCTATCACTAAAACAAAAATATCTACAAACATCATAAACAGTGCTAGCAATAAACTTACATGTATGCCGTGAATTAATTATTCTATATGCTATAATGCGTTTTTGCATGGTCCAGTCTTCGTCTATCCAATGACTGGTCACGGTTAGATAATCACAATCATTTCCTTCTACCAATATCAGTTGTAATAGACATACGATTACTTATATGAGTAAATAAATAGCGCAAGTACTGTTCATATTCATGCTTATATTTATAAATGTCGGCCTTAACTGTGGCGCGAGGCTAACCTTTATATGTAGGATTAAATACTCGTCTAATATATTGAATCCAAGCAGGATTAGAAGCAAAAGAATAAGGTAAACACATAACAGTAATCATTTTAGCTAATTCTTCACGATCCTTGTTAGGATCGTTGTACAATATACCTCCGGTGACAGTGTTTATTCCTGGTTGAACCATGTTAGAACCAGTACTTTGGTTAATTGTAGTATCAGGACTTGACTTCCCCTCTTGTTCCGCTTTCGTTTGAAAATATCTAGCCTTATCGCTAGAATGTATATATATATGTTTAACTAAACTACCTGTTCCGCTACGATCACCCGTATACCTATGAACAAGTTCTTTACCACAAGTTTTGCATTTAGCCCTATCTTTATCTCTTAGTTGAATAAGAAAATGCCAAACTAATGAAGTTTCTGTACGTTTCCGAGGTTGTCTACTAAAAGTGGGAGTTTGTACGGGTGGGTGTTCTGGGTCATTAGGAGCAGGACTAGTAGGTGTATCATCTAAATCTACCGGAGGTTGGGTTTCGTCATCGTCATCACCCTCATTTCCCTCTGATATTGGTGCATTAGGATAAAGCAAATTCATAATATCATCATCTATTCTATCACCGACTGCTATATCATGTAGAAAATTAACATCGCTAAATTGAAAACACGGGTGATCACTATCAAGTATTCCTAAGTTTTCATTAGTATTTCTAGGTTGGCTACTAGTTTGAACTTGTTTATCTTTTCTAGGTCTGGGAGCCGGGGGAGGGGTAGGATTTTGGCTACTACTATCACTGGATTTAGATGTACCTTTTCCGAACATTTTTTTCAATGAAAATGCCATACTAATTATAATTAAGGAAAATATCAACACACAACAAATATTCTTAGCACGTAAGAGTTGAAACGAGTTTACCGGATTGACGAACAACTTCTTGAAAATTGACAATCGTTGTAATTGAACACTTGAAAACTTCAATTCAACAACTTCACAATGTTTCACGAATTTGCAACAAAAATTAAGCACTTGCACAGAAAGATTGAAAGAGAGCTTGAGAGAGATTGAGAGAGATTGAGTAAGATTGATGAATTGGTGAATTAAAATGAAAGAATGAGGGGGTATTTATAGTTGAGAAATGGGAAATTGTGTAATTATATAAAGTTTGGGGTTAAATTAAATTTGAGGGGTCAAATGGCTAAATTTTAAAAATGCCAAACGGCTATTTCTGCAATACCAACGTTCTGATTTTCAGAATTTAAAAAAAAAAAAAAAATTTTAAAATATGGCCGTTGGGAACCGGATAGAACCGGAACCGGACCGGTTCCGGCGGTTCTAAACGGTTCCGCCAACGGTCCGAATTTAAAAAAAATTTTTTTTTTTTAAAATCGGAACCGTTTAGAACCGCCTGAACCGGTCCGGTTGCGGTTCTGGCGGTTCCGGTTCCACGGTTCTAAAGGGTGGAACCGGCCCAGAACCGCGGAACCGGAACGCGGAACCGGAACCGTATAACCGGAACCGTTTAGAACCGCGGAACCGCCAGAATCGCGATTTCGATCACGCTTCCGGTTCGGAACCGTTACATGGTACAGCCTTAACCTAATCAAGTAGTGGAGTAATTATACTTCCTAAGATATTGACCCTTTTCCACAATAGTAAATTGCCTATATTTTTACACACGTTTTACGTTTCTTTAATAAAACTGCTCCTATAAATTATGGTAAAAGTAAATGGCAGACGCCATTTAGACAGGGGTTGTCACCCCCCACCTCTTTGCAGAGAAAAAAAATTCTTCATCTAATTGTTTAACTATATTTTAAAAACGAAAAAGCCAGTCTTTCTTTATTTCTCGACTACCACAATATGCATATATAACAGACTGATATCGAGTTAAAATAATACAACATTTATATCATTTTAAGATATGAATAAAATTTTAAAATTAATATTGTTCTAGACTCAAACTCACTTTTGTACTACTAGAATTGCAACATAAATACATATGATTAGTGAAGAGAATTTGAGCATAGCTACATAACCACTGATAAACGAATTCTCGTAGCATTATACAAAGTTCATATGCACGAAGCATATCACATGAGAAAGAATTATATTTTTAGGGGTATGATATAAACAATTCATTTTAATACAATTTAGTAATTGTTTACATTGTTCGAAATCGTAACTCATAGGTTACACCAATAATATTGTTGTTGCTTCAAGTGTTCGCTTCATGTTGTTCATAAACAAAAGGGTAAATGTGATATCAAGGTAGTAGTGTTGCTCAAAAATCGGGTCCGGTGGGGAAGGCGGAAATAACAAATCATAGACTTTAGTGTGTTATTCGGCTGTTCCAATATTCTTTTTTCTGAAGAGATTTTTGCTTTTATTTGAAATGACAATGTCTCCTTCAATCAATCAACAAAAGAAACAGAAAAAAGAGGCGATGGCATAATCCAACGAATCTTATTCTGTTTAACCATATGGGATGAGAAGCATACTGCTTG
Organism: Nicotiana benthamiana; assembly: GCA_034376525.1. NCBI lineage: Eukaryota > Viridiplantae > Streptophyta > Magnoliopsida > Solanales > Solanaceae > Nicotiana > Nicotiana benthamiana. The sequence continues at coordinate 31,154,669 of CM067336.1, read as the reverse complement.
GACTAATTCGGATTTACCTTTTTAATTTTTTTGTTCATATATATTTTGGAGCTCCGTCTAGATTCACGTCGTAAATCCATTATAATTTCATTTAATGGGGTTCGGGGAGAGAAATGATGTTTTCAAATAAAAACTCGATATTCTTTTCCTCCAAAACTTTTTACAACTCACAACCTCTTAATTAAAAATAAAAATTTATTTATCATCAGAGCAACCCCTCTTATCTGTTCTTAATTGAGATAGAGTTGGCATAAAAGAAAATCAGAACAACATTCATTTTCAGTTCTTCACTTTTATGAAAGAGAAAACCCACCTTCATTTCTTTTCGAAAATCTTCTATGTATTGATTCGTAATCCTTCGTCGCCGTTGTACTTCTAAAGAAAGGATTTCAAGCGGACTTAGTTTCAATATTGATATTTAACATCTCATGTTTTAATACGTAGTAAAAAAAATTTCACCATATAAGAGTATGCGAAGCTCCGAATATATGAAAGCACAGAAAAGCTTTTTCCCTGTTAGGATCGAATTAAATGAAAAATAAATAAATGACTATTGTTTAGTAGCTATTAATTTGTTATAGCTATTATTTATTTAATTACTTTTTATAGTTATGTATTCACTTGTTATAGAGTGTATTCGGTATATTCAAATTCTGTATTCAATTCGGCGCAAAATAAGAAAGTTCAGGTAATCATAGACTGTATTCATATGTATTCGCGAATACAGTAATAGAAATCTGCGAAAACCCGGGAGTGAAAAAAAAATTGATAGGACTGAATTGAATAAAGAAAGAATATATAGAACCTTGCGCATTTTCTCCTCTCGGCAATGTAATGGTAGAAAGGTCTTTATTTCTTTAAAAACGATAAGTGAATCGATTAGTGCGATAGACTCTTAATATAACTCAAAAAACTCAATTATAATATACAAAATTTATATTTTCATTTGTAAAAAAGATTCTCAGTTGAAAAATACTCCAAAAACATAGCAATATTCAAAGATTCAATCCATCATTTCTTCCTTTTTTTGGTGGTATTTTACTAAAATATTTTTTAATTGTATCTTTACAAATAAATTTATTATATACTAAAATTATATAATTACATTGAATACAATTAAATACATACAATATATTGAATACATGAAGTATAGCAGATCATTTATAGTGCAAAACATATGAATACATACTACAAATACATTTATATATATACACTCACACACACACACATCTGAATACGTAAATTATATTAATTAAAAAATATATGAATACATTCTACATCAAATTGAATACATATTGCTAAATATATACTGCTAGACAAAACAATGAAACAAAGTGAAGCTTTGAAACTATATAAAAGTGGAAAAAACTAAAGACAATGAATATAATGAAATACATAGAATACACTTAGATACATTGAATACAATAAAAATAACCCCTGAATCATCATCCATAAGTTTCAATACATACGGAGCTGGAGGAGGCGATGGACTAACAGGAAACTGAGTCAAACCCTTTGAAGGGGTTTCTTTGCCAAACTTCTTCTCTACCATTTGAAGCTCGGCGCATAGCTTCTCGATGTTCCCTTCAATGCGGCCTTGAAGACGGTGGCGCGTAAAGCTCATACCACCCATGGACCAGTGTCCTTCCTCCGCCATAACATTAATGGATCAATAATGGAGACTGGCAGATCCACTCGCTCTTCATTGGGCTTGTAAAATCGTGGCCTAGGGAGGCTGCTATCATAAAATTTTGCCGGTCCTAGAGCTTCTACCATGCTTCAAAATGCATATCAAAATGTAAATGTAAAAAGTAGAGAATCGTGGTTGTATTCACGGAGAAGAGACTGGCGTTGAGAAAGAGAGAGATTGTGGAGAGATATTAGATTCTGAAGTTGTATACTATGTGGTGGTCTTGTGAGACAAAGAATAGAAAGTATGAGATAGACAAATATTACCAAGCATATTTAATGGTTAAAAAGTAGAAAGTGACAATAAATACATATTTTGCTATAAAACTTAAAAGGTAACTATAGAAAATAATATTTTAAAAGGATATTTATTTGTAATAAATAAGGTGTAAAGCTTTGCTATAGGAGGTAAAAGGAATAACAACTTAGCATTTTCAAAAAAATATTAAAGATAGGTAAAATATAAGAAAAACTACCGGCTATATCCATTTATAAGTAGCTCATTACAAAAGTTGACCAATTCATAAAATATTACTAATATTAGTCAAATATTACTAATATCAGCCAATTAGCTATTTGTAACGAAAAAGGGCAATTGTTTTATGAGTGAGTGTTATTAGAATACATTGAGTACATCTTAAGAAGCTTGAATCTCAGTTTTAGGATGATTTGGTGAAATTTTAAGGTGGTTTGAATTGAAAATTTGAAGTAAAAACTGAACATGACAAAAAGATATGTGTATCACACTTTGCATTTGTGTATCACATATGTATCATATTTGTATCAATGATGTATAAAATGTTTATCCATGTATACCTGTGTGTGAGGTACATGCATGATACATGTATCACAGAAGAATATTGTGAACTCAATTTAATTACGAATTTTAATACAAAATCAGTCCAAATCACCTTTGGATAGGTCAAAATCTAACCACAAGTGGGTTATCATTAAATGGAATGGTGAGGGGTCGACCAAGACGTAGTCGTACCTACGAGGAATAACAACAATATCTCAGTTGTTATCGAGATCGAGCCATCAGAAGGCCTGCACGCTAGCACACACATCTTAATACTCAGGCAAGTAAAGAAGAGTATAGTCATGGGAGGGTCCATTTAGTAAAGACCGTTGGATAAAGGGGAAGGTTGATAATACATATATGAGGGGAAAATGCAAGAAATGGGGGCTCCCATCGAAGAAAACAGAGGAGAAATGTATCGAAGATAAGAACAATAGGAGATCCACAACCACAAACCAATAGTCCAGATTTTGATTACAGCCATTTGGAATCATCATTGTTGAATCAACAAAGATTGATCTCATAGTTATCAACAACTTTCCCTCTTTTCCTTCTTTGATCTTACAAGTACGGAATACATATATCAAATATATAAGCTTATAATTCACATTTGATGTCTGTTAATCATCTTAAGGAATACTATAGAAGCTTGGCCTCCTTCGATTTTAATATTCAATATGTTCAGATCTAGAGTTAATTATATTTGGCAAAGGTTTACCCTCCATTTTCATATTAATTAGTTTAGCAAAAGGTTCAATACTTTTTGGTCAAACAATTTGGTGTCGTTTATGGGAATTTCTTAGCCAATTTTTTTTAGTTTTCTTTAGATATAGAACCAGCCAAATATCAATGCCAGGCTATCATAACCTCACCATCACGACATAAACACCACCCCGAAAAATGGTAAGTAAACTTTTGAGACAACCGTACCAATCTAGGCCAGATCTCTACATAGAATAGAAATTACGACCAGTGTCTATACGAAACCCATGCCTCACCTATGGCGATGGGTTTGACTCGCCATATGCACGTTTAAAGTAGAATCACGATCATCATGCGCAACGCAACCCCATTTGATTTATTCACCTTATATACCAACCCGTGATCCCACCCCTTAGGGAGGGACGATAACCTAAGGTGTGAACCTTCCGAACAGCAAGCATATCATGCCCTATTTTCGTACCCACATGCAATGGATGATTGATTAACAAAATATGACATGTTTTCCATATTGTTTGTGCATATCAGACGGGGTCGAATGGGGACTCGATCTCGGTGTCCCAACGAGTAAGGTAAGTCTAACCCACGTGAAGCCTAGACACAGTTAACAATAAAGCCAAACACGGCTGCCAAATCTGAAATCATCATTCAAGTGTGAGGCAAAGCGAGCGATCCTACATCGTTGTTCCTCCTTTCGCCGACTTGCCAGACCAAGGTAACAGGCGATTTCGTTTAGTTTTAACTTACCACACTCCCTTGTTGGTTCAAAATAGGAAATGCACAACATTCTCCAATCAAAGAAAAATTAAGCCAACTGGGACTCACCCAATAAACGCATATCATTCACCCAGGAAACGCACAACATTCTCCAATGAAAGAAAAATTAAGCAAACTGGGACTCGCCAAATAAATGCATATCATTCTATAATGAAAGCGAAAGTAAGCAAACTGGGACTCACCTAGGAAACACACATCTTTCTCCAATGAAAGATAAATTTAGCAAACTGGAACTCACCTTGGAAACGTAAGTATTTTCCAATAAAAGTGAAGAAAAGAAAATTGGGACATGCCCCGGTGACCGCGTAAACAATACGTTAACACCCCTATGGCTATCACCAAAAGAGAAGTTTGACCTCTCTTGAGTTACGACGGGTTACAAATTTGACCTTGCTCGAAATAATACCTTTACAGCCATCAGCCATCGCCAAAGTAGAAGTTCAACCTTGCTTGAATTACGACGGGTTACAATTTTGACCTTGCTCGAAATAACACCCCTATGGGCTATCGTCAAAATAGAAGTTCGACCTTGATCGAATTCCAACGGGTTACAATTTTGACCTTGTTCAAAATAACACCCCTACGGCCATCGCCAAAAGTGAAGTTTGACCTCGCTCGAATTACGACGGGTTAAAATTTTAACCTTGTTCGAAATAACACCCCTACGACCATCGGTCATCACTAAAGGAGAAGTTCGACCTCACTCGAATTACGACGGGTTACAATTTTGATCTTGCTCGAAATAAAACCCCTATAGCTATCTGACATCACCAAAAGAGAAGTTCGACCCCACTCGAATTATGACGAGTTATAATTTTGACCTTGCTCAAAATAACAACCCTATGGCCATCGGCCATCGCCAAAAGAGAAGTTTTTAAACTCGCTCGAATTACGGCAGGTTACAATTTCGATCTTGCTCTAAATAATACCCCTACGGCCATCAGCAATCACCAAGAGAGAAGTTCGAACTCGCTCAAATTATGACGGGTTACAGTTTTAACCTTGCTCGAAATAACAACCCTACAGTCATCACCCTTTGCCAAAAGAGAAATTCAACCTCGCTCGAATTACAACGGGTTACAATTTTGACCTTGCTCGAAATAACACCCCTGCAGCCATTGGCAATCGTCAAATATGTTACAAATCTACCTTGCTCAAAATAACACCTTTATAGCCACCAATCACCATAAAATAAAAGAAAATTTTGACCTCGTTCAAATACAAGTCAGAAATTGACTTCGCCCAAGATGGCGACTCCAAGTTTGAACTCGTTCGAGTATATAAGTTAAAAATTGACTTCAACCAAGACGGCGACTCAAAGTACGAACTCATTCAAGCATCAACATTTGACTTTGTATGGCGACTCCAAGTTTGATCTCATTCTAATATAAGTTAGGGCTTGACTTCTCCCAAGATGGCTAGTCCTAGTTCCACCTCGTTTGAATTAAGATTGATTCCGCCCAAATTGGCAAACCAGAAGTCAATATCGCCCGAACTTGAAAATCCAATATGTCTTCCTTAGGATTCATACAATGAGATCCACCCGATCAGCGCAAGGTCGGTTTCCCAATTAAAAAAGTTAGAGACTCATCAAAAAGAAATCTGAAGGTCTACGTCTAAAAGAGAAATATAACAAGAGGAGAAAGAGAAAATCAAAAGATACACAAACAAAGGCGAAAAAATTGTTTCATTTAAATATACTTGAGCAACAGCCGCACCTTAAAAAAGGCCGAAACATGCCCTAAAATAAGAGGAAAAAATAAATAACAAAAAAACAAATTAAAAAAAAAGCACAATGGTTGCAACAAAGTTTCACTTAGCGTCCTCCCCACTACTATTCTCCCCTACATCACCATCATCAAAAAGGAGCTCATCCTCGACATCAATGCCCTCACCAGCCTCCGGCGTCGTGGGGTCGTAACCACAGGAAGTACGAGCCTCGCGTGCATTCGCCCGAGCATCTTCAAAGGCAACATCAGAAACATTCCCTGCATCTCACAAACCCTTGTATATATCTCGCTGGGCCTCGATGTGGACCCATAACTCGTACAAGCGGCGGGGAACTGCAATAGAGGCAAATCCGACCTGGGTCATCAGTTGTGCCTTCTCAGCTTCGAGTGCCACGAACCGGTCTCCTAGGCTCGAAGCCTCCCGGTCAATTTCACCAATACGCTCATTGAGCCACGCCTCCATCAGCGTGGTTGTTGCCCTATCAGATTCCTTCTCAGATTTGAAGATACGGATAGTTTTCTCTAGCGCCACCGCTCTCGCCAAAGCCGACGTCCAAGTATCTTCTGCACTTTCCATCTCGGCCACTTTCTTCTCCAGCTCGTCCAACTTCCCCATCCATTCTCTACTCAAATCTTTGACTCTGGTAGCCCTTTTCTCAAGTTTGGATTACAAAGACAACATTTGCCTAAAGGTCCTCACACTCCTTGGCAACTCCTTTCCCTACCTTGAGCTCCTCGTCTTTGGCATGAAACATCTCTACAAGCTCACTGCATCTACGAATAGACCGTATCAGGTCCTCATCTCTTTTCTCCAACTCCTCCATGGCATATCGGGTACTGGCGCCTGCTCTGAGCTGCTCATACATATCACGGCATGTATTACGGTACCGTTAATATTTCTCAACTATCTTTAAAAAAATCCTGGCCCGCAGCTTCGTCCTATGAGTACCCTCGACCTCCAACATATAGGTCTACAAGATAGAAGAGAAGGAGGAAAGGAGTTAGTAAAAAAATGAAGGTCACTAAGCAGAGCATACAAAAAGGAACTCACCCTTAGGCCCAAAGTGGCCACACCACGTGACAACTCAGAGTCGCTAACATCCTGAAAAGCTCCACTTTCAACAGTAGAGCACAGAAGATCGAACTGCGGCACAAAGTCCACTGTATTTTGCAGCAGGTTGAGTTTAGACAGAATTCCAAGTATTCGAGAAGGGCCTCTCGCTTCTACTATTGTTTGGGTAAAGCTTTCCTCAAACATCCTCATGTCCTCAGGATCAATGTCAGACTCAGATTCATAGTCGTCAATCATGAAACCCTTCCCCCTCTCACTGACCGAAGAGGGGGCATGATTCGGCTGCGATGTTGAAGGGCCGCCTAAGAAAACGACGGCAGCCTCGGAAATCTATCTCTATTCCACGTCAACCCCTTGAACGCTCCCAATAGACGTCGTCTCCATGGTTGGATTGGCACTACCTCCGACTCAGTCACCGTTGGGGCAAGGACACCCCTCGAAGAAGTTTTGGCCGGGAAAACCTCTTCCAACACTACCTTCCGCCTCTTAGATAATAGGTGCAGGACGAACAATTGTTCTTGGCTCTGGCCGGCAGCCGACCTCGCCGTAGGACGGGTAGAGAATGCTGGTTGACAGAATGCGAGCGGAGGAGCCATCATCCTCTTCACTACTCCCTGACTTTTCAATAAGGAGGGATTAGATCGTGCAACCACAAAGTTTTAAAAAAATTATGAAAAATGAAACAAATTAAAACTACAAGACAACACACCAGAAAGAGGCTTGCGCCCAAACTTCTTATGGAAGGGCGCGCGAATTGCCACTGTATGAGGGAGAATTGCATTCACCCACTTGCGGATATCTGCAACCAACGGAAGGGTAATCTCTTAGTTGCAAAGGAAAAACAAGTATTCAGCGATGTCTCCTAAAAAAAGATAATTGACGACCGTCTTACGGAAAATTACAAAGTAAAGGAAAACCAACGAGCAAATTTCTGGAAATCATGCCTAGTCCTCCATAAGGTGCTCTGTTCGGATATAATAGTAGCGTGATTGGACTTATCATCCATCTTCACCACCAAACTCTTAGTTCCTAACTGGCACATATATATCATCGTACCCCGAAGAAAATGAGGGGCAATGATATGAAGCATGTGCCTCAGGGAAATTCCACGGCTGGCCAGCTCCGCGTACTTGATGAGCAGAAGAAAGAGTGTACGCATACGGGGAGAGTTGAGCCAGGCACACTTCGTAGAATCGGCATAAGTCCACCACCAGAGAGGGAGGAGGGAGCATGTACCTACGAGTGGGTTATCAATAAATGGAATAGTGATGGGTCGACCTAGCCGTAGTCGTACCCACGAGGCACAACATCGACGAGTATCTCGGCCGTTGTCGAGATCGAGCCGTCTGAAGTCCTGCACGATAATACATGCGTCGTAATACTGGGCAAGTAAGGAAAAGTATAGTCATGAGAGGGTCCATTGGGTAAAGACCGTTGGATAAAGGGGAAGGTTGGTTATACATATATGAGGGGAGAATGCAAGAAAAGGGGGGCTCCCATCAAAGAAAAGAGAGGAGCAATGTATCAAAGATGAGAACCAGAGGAGATCCACAATCACAAATCAACAGTCCAGATGTTGGTTACAACCCTTTGGAATCATCGTTGTTTGAATCAACAAAGATAGATCTCATAGTTATCAATAACTTTCCCTCTTTTCCTTATTTGCTCTTACAAGTACGGAACATATATCAAAGATGTAAGTTTATCATTTACATTTGATGTCTGTTAATCATCTTAAGAAATATTATAGAAGCTTGGCCTTCTTCGATTATAGTATTCAATATGTTTGGATAAGATTTACCCTCACACACACACACACACACACACACACACACACACACACACACATATATATATATATATATATATATATATATATCACTCTTAAACTATGGAAGAAGATTTTTGTATGTGATTCTTTGAGAGAGAAAACCTTATTTATTTGGTTTTTCAAGTTTTATATGTGCTTGGCTAGTTTTGCAAAGTTAATGACTAATGGTTAGTGGTTGGTAAGTTGAGACTTATTTGGGACATTTGTGTAAGTTTTCCAAAATATAAACACACGGGCATATAACTCGGGGATTTGCATCTATACTCGCTTTTTGGGTCACATTTTAACTTGTGCCGGCTTTCCAAAATAAATTGCAAGTGTACCCACTTTTCCGTGTAACTTCAGCATAAGTGGCTGAAGTAGCAAAGGCAATCACGCAAAATTTCAGCATTCTAGTAGACGGGCCTAAAGTAGCAAGTGTGCTGAAATTTTTGTTTGTACTTGCTGAACTTAAGCATAGTAGCTGAAGTTTTGTTCTCTATTTGCTGAAGTTTTTATTTGTAATAGCTGAACTTAAGCATAATAGCTGAAGTTTTATTCTCTATTTGTTGAAGTTTTTGTTTTGTGATTGCACTAAAAATAAGTTGAAGTTTTTTTTTGTCTTTGATTCATTATTTTTGTCATTAAGCTTTTTTAAAAACTTCAGTAGAAGATGTTAAAGTTATTTAGTTCATTTAGTGCTGAAGTTTTTTTTGTCTTGAATAAGCTTTATAAAAAATTTAGCAGAAAATGCTTAAGTTATTTAATTCATTTGTAAAAACTTCAGCACTAAAAGCTGAAATTTTTTTATCCTGAATTCATTAGTTTTGTCATAAAGCTTTTTTCGAAACTGCAGCAGAAGATGACGAAGTTATTTAGTTCATTTGTAAAAATTTCAGCACTATATAAGTTGAAGTTTTTGTTGTCTCGGATAAGCTTTTTTAAAAATTTTAGCAGAAGATGTTGAAGATACTTAATTTATTTGTAAAAACTTCAACACTAAAAACTGAATATTTTTTGTTCTGGATTCATTAGTTTTGTCATAAAGCTTTTTCCAAAACTTCAGGAAAATATGCTGAAGTTATTTAGTTCATTTATAAAAACTTCAGCACTATATATGCTGAAATTTTTGAAAAAGCTTTCTAACATACTAAATAAATAATCAGATTGCCAACAGTATCTACATCATAAATTTTGAAAACAATAAACGTGAAAAGAACAGAATTATCATTGTCTACTAACTTACTTACGAGGAAATATTCATAAATTATTGTCTACTAACTTACGTAATTATTTATAATTTATTTTTAAATACTCTGATAAATATATTTATGGCAATCATCCCATGAACTAAAGTTTCACAGCAGTACCAATAGCAGCAGAAAGAAGAAGGAGGAGGAGGAGGAGGAGGAGGAGGAGGAGAAAAGAGGCTGAAATTGTTTAAAAGTAGGTACAAGTTGATTTTTTTTTTTTAAAAAAAATAAGCATAAGTTAAATGGAGGCGACCAAATAAAATGCTCCATGCAATTTTCACCATATAACCTTGAAGTTAATATCAGTTCAAACATCTTGGTTTCTTGTGTCATTTGAAGGATACTTGAAGAAAAATAGAATATTCACAATCCCTAATTAATTTTATTTGCTTAAGCAAATTCGAGATGAATAAGAATTTCATATTGATTAATCTTTTTCCTGCCTTTTAGTTAGTTAATGGGATTAGGGCTGTGTATATACCAGGTATAATCGATATCCTAATCGATAAAATGTTAATAGCTTATTGATATTAGGCTATTGGGTAAATAATTTGATAACGATTTAATATTATTTGACTATTGGGTTATCGGTTTGGGTTTCGATTTTCTAATTTTATTAATGGTTTAATCGATAGCCTAATAAGTTTTAATAAAATTACAGTTATACCCACTAAGTATATAAAGTCACGATATGGCTTCATTCTCTCATTCTCTCAATTCTCTTGACAATATTCTTCATCTTCAAATCTTAATCTTTAGAATAAGTTTTAAACTTTTCTGAGTTCTCACCTTATTTCTTTAGTTATTTTTAGTTTTAATTTTTTAAAAATATATAGTATTTGCAAGCTTAGGATTTTATATTTTCCTATGAATTATGTCCACCCGCAACGAGATAGTTAATAAGATTAGATTGTTGAATGCCTTATTCTTTACTCCCGATAACCTATAACTTTGAAAATTGAGATCATTCATTGGGATTTTCAAATGCAAGAAAATTTGAAATTTAATCCCTTTTTTCTTAAGAGCAAAAATTCAGTTACTTCTCTTAACGATATGATTACAATTTCTATAATTAAAAACATGAATTTTTGGATATTTTTTATTCTTATCGGGTAAATCGATAAGGATATGTAACTGACTAAACGATACCCAATAACCGATATCTTATTGGTTGGATTATCGGTTTAGCATATTTATAAACTCATAATCAATATGCCAAACCGGTAATATTTATAATCGAACCGAACCGACCGATATCCCCTAAATAAAATAACATATCCTATTTTATCACGAGGTTGAATGGCTTGATAACTTATCAAGATCGTATGATTTACTACAACTGGAAAATTAGCAGCAGGTCCCGTTGATCAGTTAGAATATAAATTTCTGGAGGCAAAGATAGAGTTTTTAAACAATTCTTACATAATAATAACAGAAAAAATCAAGTAACATATAAAACTAAACAGATAATGTAATATACTATTCTGCGAGACAAGTATATATGGATAAGTCTGTACAGAACTATTTTTTCTAATCGTAGAAGAAAATCGTGATAACGTCAAAAAGAGGCCATAAATTTCTTTTTGGCGGGACGGGACGATGCATCCCATCTCAGAGTCCGAAACTGAAATGATTTTTTTGGCACAAAATACGTTTATACAGTTTAGAAAAACTATTATATTTTTAATTAAGATACAGTATAATACTTCATTTTATTTTAACAGAAAGATAATCGTTACAGTTAACGTAATATCATACTGCGTTTTATTAAAAAACTAATTTTTTATAGGAAAACACATCATAGTACTACGTTTAAGGAAAACACAGTTCTATATTGCATTTCCCTATAAAATTTGGGCCCCTCATAATAACAGTTCTGCAGGACTGCAGAGAATATTTATTTTTAGTATAAAACGTATTATAATACTATATTTTACACTTAAACGTATTATTATACTGCATTATTACACTAATTTTTGGGCCCACCAATAAGTATTCTGCGGATAACTGACATAATAATAATTCAAATTCATAAAACGTGGTATTATACTGCATCTTACATAAAAAAAATTATGCACCCCAAGCTCGGACTTGCCTTATTTAAAGGCGTTTGAATTTTATGAAAATTCATTCAAAACTTTCTTTCAAACTTCCGTTTTCTCTCTTCTTCTTATCAATTATTCTTTTATAATGTCCGAAGAGCCAAAAATAACAGTTTCATTAATCGGGGAGGGGGGAGGGGGGAGGTGAGGTTGTGCTGGAGAATAACTCTGTGAGGTATAGCTCACCTCTAAGTGTTATGTTAAATTATCGCTTCCAATGGAGTACGACAAATTGGTATCGTTGTTATATAAAAAATGAGTATGAGAAAACGTTCGATAAACCTTAAAACAACCGGTAGATTTCATATTCAGTGACTCCGTAGGGGTTTGCATATTTTTCTGAGTTTAATATCAAAGATGATGAAATTCTTAGAGATTTTTTGCGGATTCTGGATGAATACAGGAAATTTATTGTAATAAAATTATTGAAAATATATGTCAAGGTTGAAGACATTCCCAATAATGAGGGCGTGCATAGTAGGGATAACTCCTAGTCATCGGATAGTTATTCTGGAGCAGTTTTTACCAGACAGATTACTTATCACAGAGCTTGCCTTGATTTAAACTTGTCACCACTAGCGAATGAGCAACCACGAAATAATTTTTAACTTTATATAATCTACAATACGACTGGTAAACTTCAATTTTTCTACGCTTTTGCGATGTTTTATTTATATTTTAATTGGATTTGTATTAACATTCATATTTTTCATTGGGGGTACCGTCCGGATATGAATTTTACAAGTTATGACCCCGCCCTTAGTTGAAATATGCGTAGTTCTGACGTATTGGACCATGGTGGTCCGTTCGAGAGTCATCACCAACAAGATAATATCCATCATGAAACGTCAAGACAGTACGACTTGTAAGTAAAATGATATAGCTATATGTAAAATATTTATCTAGTTGGGTAGCTTATTATTTTGTTCTTTTTGTGCAGTAAAAACAAGCATCTTGGTGCTCCTGATCTCACACAGTTGCCCATAAACGACGTATTGACTCATAATTTGGCAAATGCACAAAGTCAGGAAGATGATAGTTATTATGAATAATGCGGATGAGTCTGGAGATGACACACCCTTCCTTGATGAGGGTGATGATGAGGAGGAAGTGAATATTGAACCTGAGCTGACGAGGGAGCATGCTCCTCCACCTCCTACTATACCAAGAGTGTAACAGTCTCACATGCCATTTTATGAGCGGAATATTCCCTACCTTGATAATTTTCCAAGTATACCGAACGTGGATGCCCTCACAAGGGATGATGATGAAATTCAGTCATCAATGTGGGATGAGTCTAGATCAGTGGTGCTGACAAAGGGCATGTATTTCCCCGATAAAGCTCGCCTAATTAGGTCTGTAAAATTTTATAGTGTAAGAGAGTATCGTGAGATGACCGTAAAAGAGTCAACTACGGAGGTAAACAAAGTTATATGACGTAGAAAATTTATGGGTTGTCACTGAATATTGCGTGCCAGCAAGAAGAAATCAGGTTTGTGGAGAGTGTGTAAATTTATTAGCACCCACAAATGTGAAAAAGACACACTCAATGAGAATCACTTCAACTTGGTTGTAAACTTGATTTCTCTTGTCTTGATTTCATATTTGGAAGTTTCCATTAGGTTCAATATTAAAGAGTGTATTATAGTCCCCCACCAGGATTATGGTTGTACTATAACCAAAAGAAAGGCATATCTCGGTTGCAAATGTGCCTTTGAACTTATTTATGGCGACTGGAATAATTTTTTTCATCTCAATATAGGTACATGGCCGCACTGAAACACTTTAACCCTGGGACTGTTGTTGAATGGAGGCGTGAGCGGAGTCCGGACAGACCCGAATATATTTTCAGCTATGTGTTGTGATCATTTAAACCAATAATAATGGTTTTGTGCATTGTCGTCCTATAATTTTCATAGAGGGTACTCATGTCTTAGAAAGTATGATATTAAGCTTTTGATTGCAGTTGCAGAAGATGCCAACAAACAACTATTTTCACTAGCTTTTGCCATTTGTGCCAATGAAAGCGAAGAAACGTGGACGCCTTTTTTGAACCACTTGAAACAGCATGCTGTCAAACATCGTTCAGGTATTTGTCTAATATCTTATTGACATGGTGGTATTTTAAGTTCTACGGCATTCGCCTGAATTGAGGGAACCATATGCATATCACCGTTACTGTTAAGGCACCTAAAGGCCAATTTCCAAAAGAAATATCCTGACAAGGCCTTGCATGACTTAATGTGGATGGCTGCAACTGAGTACTAGCAGTACAAATTTATGAGACGCATGGAAGCTATCTGACAGTTAGATCCACGAGCTTATACTTGGCTGATAGGACATGAGCTTCACATGTGGACATTGCATGCTGATGGCAGCAGACGATCACTACTACAAAAAGAGCATTTGGGAGAAATTATTTAGCGACAATAAGTCAATTGCTGCTAATATATTCTATAAGCTGAAATATATGCAGCAAATGACCATTAGCCACTAAAAATAATCTTTTATCGACAATAAAATTAAATTACCATTAGAAATTACTAATTGACTTTTAGTGCATAGGTTTTTTAAAAAAAATCCCTTCCTGCCCCATTAATTAATCTTTCCCTCTATTTTTAAGGACAAGATCGAAGATTCCCTCCAATCAGAAAATCATTGGAAAACCTATTCATTCATTGACTCCAATCAGAAAATCATACAAAAACCTATTCCTTCATTGATACGGAAGAGACGATCTATTAATAAAATCACACATATACATAGGTCTCAGGCCAGCCTTTTTCCCAGATAACTGCAATTCTTTCCCCGGTATCTTCTCTTTTTACCCAGCAGATGCGATTAATGTTGAGCTTTGGATTGTGCTGCTTGATTATGCGATATCGTTGCTGTTAGTATTCTCTGTTTTTTTCGTTTTTACTTCTTTTTTCATGTAGGTTTCAAGATTTTTTCATAACTCATTCTTCTCCTTCAATTTCTTGTCTTTTTTAGCAAAACAATCTGCTTGCCAGGTACAAATTTGTGCCTTCAACTGTTGCAATTTGAGATTTGCTAAAGTACATTTTTTTCTGCATATGCCGGTTGTTGGTGATATCCGATTGCTCTTAAATTAACGTGGGATGATTGGGTTTATTCCTCCTTTGTTCCTTGATTTTTTTTTCTGATTTTGTTCCTCTATTTTCTACTATTCTTGTGATTATTTAGAAATTTTTTAAGTGTCGTCGATGCATTGAATCTACCATTTCTCGAGATGTTGTGTGTAATTTTCGTTGTCGTTGATGCATAGTGGTCTCAAATCTTTATATTTTCTTACCTTGACGTCTCTGTGGAATACACCTTTACTATGACAATAGCCAACTGCATTTGTTCCTTTGTATATTTTCTATTATTTGTGATTCTTCAAAAATTTTCATTACCGTTGATGCATATCGGTGTCGAATCCTCTGTAGTCAATAGTTTGACATAAAATACAGAAAGTGCAATGGTGCTATTGCTTGGCCTCGTTGGATCGGAATTCCTTTTCCCTTTACTATTCATAAATAACAAATCTTGGACTCTCAATATAAATCTCATAGTCATAGTTTTAGCTGTCTACTACAAAAAGGTCTTTGGCGGTAATTATTTAGCGAAAATTAGGTAATTATCGCTAATGAATTATTTAAGTTGAAATATTAGCCCACATGATCAATATCCACTAAAAGATATTCCTTTACGACAATAAAGAAAATTACCGCCAAAAAACACTAATTGAAATCAACTTTTTTATTATTTTAACTTTCCCTCGTACAAAAATAAAATATTTCCCTCCAATTTTTTTGGATAAAAAATTCCATCCCTCCGATTAGAAAATGATAGGAAAACATATTATCTTCAAAATTGAAGACGCGGTCAGTCGTCAATTTGAAGGTGAAGTACGCTGAGCAAATTAGTTTAACTGTTTGATTGTTTTAATTGTTTAAATGATACTTTTAATAAATTTTTGTTTAATAATTTTAATTGTTAAAATAATATTTTTCAGTCATGGAATACCTGCTAATATGATGGTTATTTTATTTTAACTATATGTTTCATTAATTCCACTTTTTTATTTACGCATTTTTAGCTCTTTCAATAATTGTAGAAAAGAAAAGACTATCTTGAACGTCATGGACAATCCTACAAATAAAAGATGGAAGTATTGTGAAAGAGTTAGTAAAAAATATTTGGATGGAGTAGAGAATTTTTTAAAATTATGCCTTTTCTGAAAAACAAGATGGAGAAAAAATTACATGTCCTTATACGGAGGGTGTGCTTATCCATCAAGTAAATCAGGTTACAACATATGATCATCTTGTGGTTAATAGTATTATACCATCATATGATACTCGGTTTTATCATGGTGAGTCTCTAAAGGGATCAATCAAAGCTGAAGCAAATAACCACAGTCAGTCAACTCAAAGGGGCGATGATATGAGAGGAATGATACATGATACATTTCCAGGTGTTACACAGTTTATGGATACTGACGTAAGTGAAATAGGTGGCATAGAGAAAGACTTAAAAGAGAATACTGCTCATCCATCTGGAAATCAACCTCATCCAGAGGTGGATAAGTTTGAACAGCTCATGAAGGAGGCAAATGAAGAATTATATCTTGGATGTACGAAGTTTAGCAAACTCCCTTTTTTTGCTGCATTTGTATCGTATAAAATGCATGTTCAAGTGGTCAAATGAATCTTTTAATTTTTTGCTTGGACTATTGAACGATGCACTACCTGAAGGAGAAAAATTAGCTCCTTCTTTGTATGAGACCAAAAAGATAGTTGAAGGCTTGGTCTTAATGTATGAAACAATCCATGCTTGTCCCAACGATTGCATGCTTTTCAGGAAAGAGTTTGCTAATAAGAACGTCAATAAATGCAAAGTATGAGGGGCTTCTAGATGGAAAAATGGTACCAGAAAAATTTCAGCCAAAGTCTTAAGGTATTTTCCTTTTAAACCAAGGCTACAGATATTGTTTATGTCTTCAGAAACTTCTAAAGCAATATGATGGCATCATGATGAGAGCACCAAAGATGGAGTTTTACGACATCCTGTAGATTCTGAAGCTTGAAAAAATTTCGATAGTAAATATCCTGAATTTTCTGGAGGCCTTGCAATTTGTGCCTAGGATTATCTTCTGATGGATTTAATTCATTTGGCACAATGCGAACTGTTCACAGTACATGACCAGTGATTTTAGTACCATATAATCTTCCACCATGGATGTGCATGAAAGAAGAGTTCTTCATACTGTCCTTACTTATTCCTGGACCAAAAGCGTCTGGAAATAATATTGATGTCTTTTGTAACCTTTAATCGAAAAGTTAAATGAATTATGGGATGTAAAGGTAGAAACATATGATGCCTCTACTAAGGAGATATTTTAAATGCGAGCTGCTCTCATGTGGACTATAAATAATTTTCCAGCATATGGTAATATCTCTGGATGGTGCATTTATGATGGTTTGTCTGCCCTTCTTGTAACATAAATACTCAATCTAGACGGCTAAACCATGGCAGAAAGTTTTGTTATATGGGGCATCAACACTTTTTGAAGTCGAGACACAAATATCAAAATGATGCAAAATAATTTGATGAGACTAAAGAAACAAGACATGCACCTTGTCCAGTATATGGGTCACTTGTGTTGAATCAAGTTAAAGATATATAATTTACTTTCGGCCAGTCGAGTGAAGGGTGTTAGAAAATACGCTTAACGGTAGGGGGGGGGGGTGAATAGCGTTATAATAAAAATTAGCGTAAACTTGCGGAATTTAAAAATTGCAGGAAAGAAATAAGTGCGATAAGTAAATAAATAAGAACGAACGCACCGATGTATCCTGGTTCACCACAACCCGTGGCTAGTCAAGTCCCCGAGAGACTCTCTCGAGATTTCCACTAACACTGTTAAGCTTACGGGTGCTCAACAAACCTTTACAAACTGAGGACACAAGCCTCAACAACCTTTGCTCGAAGATACAACACTTCAAGACTTCAACCAAAGGAAACACAAGTTCCTTCTTACAATACAAGAGACTAACACTTCCCTTCAAGTGTATAAAACACTTAGCACTCACTTAAACAAGACTCTCTTAATAGAGTAGATATGAGTAAACAGATACGCTCAAGAACGCAACAACTTTCGTCAAGAATTTTAGCTCTCAAAACTTATGTAATGAATAGAAAGTGATGAACAATAGAGTATGCAAGCTATAGCAATAATATGACCAGTTGTTGTGTTTAGAAGACTGATTTGAAGCTGTATTTATAGTTGCAAAACCATGCATTACCGTTGCCTAATTGCCAATTAAGAATTGCTGATTTTACTCAGTGACAATCGATTGTCAAAATGCCACAATCGATTGTTTGCCAATCGTTCCAAAAATCATTCCCATATTTTACGCTTAACAATCGATTATCTAAGATCAATAATCGATTACTGGCAACATTCAAAAAATCATTTCCAGATTTTACTTAAAACAATCGATTGTCAGAAATCTACAATCGATTACTTGTCAACGTTCAAAAAATCATTTCCGAATTTTACTTAAAACAATCGATTGTCAGAAATCTACAATCGATTACTTGGCAACGTTCAAAAAATCTTTTTCAGATTTTATTTAAAACAATCGATTATTAGAAATCTATAAATATTTTGGCAACGGTCAATTACACAATCGATTATGCTATGAGAACAATCGATTATATATCAGTCTTTGAAAAATCAATTAGACACTGTCTTAATGCAATCGATTGTCAAAGGTTCACAATCGATTATTTAGTGACTTTGAAAATGTCTGATAGACACTACCTCAACACAATCGATTGTCATAAGTTCACAATCGATTATTTTGTAGCTTTGAAAAACTGATGTACACTGCCTCAACACAATCGATTGTCATAAGGTTCACAATCGATTGTCATGCAGATTTGAAAAATCTGATGCACACTGCCTTAGCACAATCGATTGTCATAAGTTCACAATCGATTGTCATGCAGCTGACTTAACATAATCGATTATCATAAATACATAATCGATCATCTTAGTCCAGATTTTAGAGGCATGTTTAAAAATCATTTTGACTAAAGTAAATATGCATGATTTAGATCATTTTGCTTTAAATTAAATATGCATGATTTGATAAAAATGTTTTTACGAGAGAAGCCAAGTCTTGAGTCAAGTTATCGGATCAAGATCACAATTTAAAGAACGACTCATGTATATCTTTATATCTTTGCTTGATCTTGGTCTTGTGCTTGAATCTCGTTATATATCAATTGCGCGCTTGTGCTTGGACCTCGTCATATGTCCATTGCGCATAGTTTGTCATTCATCAAAACCTACAAATATGAACACACGTTTTAGTATAGTGCCTTGAGAACGTGTTTCAACAATTTCCCCCTTTTTGATAATGGCAAACTTTTGTCGGGATATGCATATTTGATAATTCATAATACGATTCAAGACAAGTAAAGATATGCAACAATATACAACAAGTCTCTAGATGTGCAATTAGTTCCCCCCTCAACATATTAGTTCCCCCTCAACATATAAATTCCCCCTCAATTTATGCCAATAAAAAATTAGTGCATATACCTTATTCTTCCCCCTTTTGACATTAGCAAAAATGGAAAAAGTAAAAGACATAATAAAGCAAATAATATCAACATAATCGATTATTGATACTAGATAATCGATTATATACTAAAGAGAAATCGATCATCTTTAGGAGAAATCGATTATTCTGCATCAATCTTTATAATTCCCCCTGCCTTTAGGGCGATACCTGCAAAAATTCGTTAGACGTCTTCGACGCTCAAGTTAGAAATCATGAGAAAGGAAAAATGCAATGCATGACTTAGATCAACGTGGAGTCAAGAATCCCGAGTGCACTACGAATTCGGAAGAAGGACTCTTTCTCTAAGGGTTTTGTAAAGATGTCGGCCAATTGATCTTTGGTTTCAACAAATTCAATTTCGACATCACCCTTGAGAACGTGATCTCTTATAAAATGATGCCTAATTTCAATGTGTTTTGTTCTTGAATGAAGAACGGGGTTCTTCGTCAAGCATATGGCGCTAGTATTGTCACACCTAAGAGGGATATGATCAAGACTTAGGCCATAGTCCAAGAGTTGTTGTTTCATCCAAAGGATTTGAGCGCAACAACTCCCCGCGGCTACATATTCAGCCTCGGTTGTGGACAACGCAACACTTACTTGTTTCTTGCTAAACCAAGAAACGAGAGAGCTACCGAGCAAATGGCAAGTGCCACTAGTGCTCTTGCGGTCCAATTTGCATCCAGCAAAATCGGAATCGGAATAGCCAACAAGTTGGCATGAGGAACCTTTGGGGTACCATAGACCCACATTTACAGTACCAACAAGATACTTCAATATCCGTTTCACCGCAGTTAGGTGAGACTCCTTCGGACACGATTGATAACGAGTGCATAAGCACACGCTAAACATGATGTCCGGTCTACTAGTAGTAAGATAAAGGAGAGATCCAATCATACCTCGATACTTTTTGGTGTCGACTTCCTTACCTTTCTCATCTTTGTCTAGATGATCGGATGTGCTCATGGGAGTGGCCATTGCTTTTGCGTTGGTCATTTCAAATCGTTTCAGCAATTCTTTGCAATATTTAGCTTGACAAATGAAAGTTCCTTCTTTCATTTGCTTTACTTGCAGCCCTAAAAAGAATGTTAGCTCACCCATCATAGACATCTCAAATTCGCTCGTCATTAAATCGGAAAATTCCTTGCACAAAACATTGTTAGTAGCACCAAATATAATATCATCCACATAGATTTGAACTAATAAAATATCATTGTTTTTATGCTTAACGAAAAGAGTGGTGTCAACTTTCCTTCTAATGAAATCATTTTCGAAAAGAAATTTACTCAATCTTTCATACCAAGCTCGGGGAGCTTGTTTAAGACCATAAAGAGCCTTTTTAAGTTTGAAAACATGATTTGGAGATTTAAAATCTTCAAAACCCGGGGGTTATTCAACATAAACTTCTTCTTGAATAACACCATTTAGAAAAGCACTTTTTACATCCATTTGATACAAATTGAAATTCATAGAAGATGCAAAGACAAGTAATAAACGAATAGCTTCTAACCTTGCTACGGGAGCATATGTTTCTTCATAGTCAATACCCTCTTCTTGATTGTAGCCTTTTGCTACAAGCCTAGCTTTGTTTCTAGTGATTACACCATTTTCATCTAATTTGTTTTGAAAAACCCATTTCGTACCAATTATGGTATGATTTTCGGGTCTTGGCACCAAATCCCAAACGTCATTCCGTTTGAATTGGCTAAGCTCCTCTTGCATTGCCAAGGTCCAAATTTCATCCCCAATTGCTTCGGAGATGGTTGTGGGTTCAATTTGAGAAACAAAAGAAGTATGTCCTAAGGTGTTCTTAAGAGAGTTTCGGGTACTTACCTTTTCTCCGACGTCGCCAATTACCTGTTCGAGTGGATGGTCTTTGATTGTCCTCCATGCGTTGGGTAATTTGGTTTCTTCTTCCAATTGTGGAGCTTCCTCCGATAATTGCTCCAAAATTTCATCTTGATTTTCATTTGAATTTTCCTCATATACTTTGACTTGAGGGATTATATTATTTATTGTACCTGCAAGATCAAAACCAGAATCCTTTCTCGCCAAGCGAGCATTATTTTCGGAAAACACAATATGCGGAGATTCGTCAACAGTTTTGGTTCTATTATTGTATACTCTATAAGCTTTGCTACATGATGAATATCCAAGAAAAATTCCTTCATCGGATTTGGCATCAAATTTTCCCAATTGATCTTTTCCATTGTTATGAATAAAGCATTTATAACCGATACTCTAAAATGGGAGATATTTGGTTTCCTTCCCTTGTAGAGTTCATAAGGGGTTTTCATGAGTATTGGCCTTATGACTACTCTATTCAAAATGTAGCATGCGGTACTCACGGCATCCGCCCAAAAATGTTTGGGAATCTTAGCCTCATCGCATGGTTCTAGCCATCTCTTCGAGACACCTATTTTTCCTTTCCACCACCCCATTTTGTTGTGGTGTTCGTGGAGCGGAGAAGGTGTGCTCGATACCGAGTTCGTCACAAAAGTCCGCAAAGAGATTGTGATCAAACTCTCCCCCATGATCACTTCTTATTGAAGTGACGGTTGTATCCTTTTTGTTTTGAACACGTATAAGAAAATATTTGAAATTATGAAAAGCTTCACTTTTATGAGCAAGAAATAGAGTCCATGTAAATCCAGAATAATCATCAACAATAACAAAAGCATAACGATTTCTACCAAGACTTTCAATGCGAGATGGTCCAAATAAGTCCATGTGAAGTAATTGCAAAGGTCTAGTAGTTGAAACAATATTTTTCGATTTAAAAGATGCTTTTTTTTGCTTCCCTTTTTGACAAGAATCACAAATAGAGTCTTTTTCAAATTTCAAGTTTGGAAGACCAATAACTAAATTTTGTGAAACCAATTTGTTCAAAAGATGCATGTTGATGTGAGCAACTCTACGGTGCCATAACCACGTATCATCTTCTTTGCTCATAAGACAATCTACATATTCAGATGAAGAATTTTCGAGATCAACCATATAGATATTATCCATTCTAAATCCACGAAGAATAATTTTAAAATTGCTACGGCGAAAAACTAAGCATTCATTTGAATCAAATAAAACAAGATTTCCCTTGTCACATAATTGACTTATGCTCAAGAGATTATGTTTTAGACCCTTAACTAGCAATATATGCTTAATGGAAGAGGAGTCATCCTTACCGACCGATCCAATGCCGATAATTTTTCCTTTGTTGTTATCACCAAAAATAACGCTTCCTCCTTCCTTGTGTTCTAGTTGAAGGAACTTGGATTCGTCTCCAGTCATGTGCTTGGAGCATCCACTATCAAGGTACCAAAGTACACTTGACCCCTTCAAACACACCTACAAAACAGATTAATGAGTTTTAGGTACCCATGCCATTTTGGGTCCTTGGGGGTTAGGCAAGTCATAGTGATGTGATTGAGTGTTATGTCTATGTCGTGTAAAACAAGCAGGAGCAATATGTCCAATTCGTCTACAATAATGACAAACAACATTAGGATTATGCATTCGTCTAGGTTGATAGTAATTGGACGGACGAAATTCATTTACTCTATTCTTGACAATATGACTATTGCGCAATTCATGAAAATCATTTCTCCTACTATTTGTTCTAGGATATGCAGCATTTCTAGAATATTTATTTCTAGGTTGAGAGCCATTTCTAGGTGTTCTAAAAGGTTCAAAGTTCCTTCTAGTGTTTGGCCTAGAATATGCGTTATTTCTAGAATGATTAATTCTAGGTTGCGATTGTTGAAAGCCCTTTCTAGGTTTGTTATATCTAGGATGAGCGTTTGTTTTATTAATCCTAGGTTGAGCCTTAGGTTGTTGGGGGTTGGCTTCAACCTTTTCTTTAGGCTCATTTTTAAAACCTATGCCATGCTTGGTCGACTTCAAATTAACAAGAACTTCATTCAAATTTTTATGAGAAGAATTAAACTTATCTAGGGTGCCCTTAAGTCTTTCTACCTCATTTTTGAGATGCATGCAAGAAGTACAATTTTTACTAGAACTTTCGGGTTTGTCGGCGCTTCTCTTGCCGAAAAATTTGTTTTCTTCTTTCAACTTCTCATTTTCCAAAATCAGTTTTTCCAAATCCTTTTCTTACAAAGAGAGTTGTTTTTCAAAATCTTTTTCTTTCAAAGAGGCATTTTCCTTTATGCTTTTAACAGTTTTGGAAGCTTTATTAAATTCACTATACAATTCATCAAAAGCATTTTGCATTTCCTCAAGAGAATAGAAATTTATGGAAGAAATTTGACATACCTCTTCTTGGTTGTCTTCTTGTGCCATGAGACAAAGATTTGCGGCTTCGTCTTCTTCTTCCTCACTCGACTCGTCTCCGGAGTCGCCTGCCCGAGATATGTATGCTCGTTGTTTCTTGAAGGATTTCTTCTCCTTTTTGGCATTTGGGCAATTTGATTTAATGTGCCCGGTTTCTCCGCACTCATAGCACTTTATTTGATCTCCTTGCTTTCTGCCCTTTCGTTCATACTCTTTTCGCATGAACTTTTGAAATCTCTTAATAACAAGTCTGAACTCGTTGTCTCCGTCCTCATCATTTTGAGGTTGGCTTGTGCTTGCCTTGAGAGCGATCTTTTGTTTCCTTTGATTATCAACAAGAGGGTTAAGTATAGTAATTCATAACTTTTAAGATTACCTCTTAATCCGTCGATGGTGACATTTGAAACGCCAATAGATTCTTGAATCGCGTCGGCCTTGGATCGCCATGCCGGAGTGAGACTTCGGAGAATTTTTCGGACAAGTTCCTTATCCGTGAAGGTCTACTTAAGAGCATGTAAATCATTAACGATTTTTGAAAATCATTCGAACATCTCATCGACCTTTTCGCCTTCCTTCATGTGAAACAATTCATATGCATGGGTTAGGAAATCAATTTTAGCTTCCCTTACCTGGTCCGTACCTTCGTACGTAATTTCCAGCTTGTCCCACATTTGCTTCGCCGTTGTGCAACATGACATATTCCTGTAATCATCAACATTTACAGCACAATATAATAAATTAATGGCTTTAGCGTTGTTTTGCACCTTTCGGATATCATCCGCATCGTATTCATCTTCGGACTTTGGAACATCTTTATTTTCAACCTTTTTGGTTGGAATTTGTTCTCCCTTCATTATAACCTTCCAAAGATAAAAACTATTTGATTGAACAAATATTCTCATCCTCTCCTTCCAGTACGTATAGTTTGTACCGTCGAATAATGGTGGTCGGGTGGAGCATTGTCCTTCACCTATTCCTGCAAAAGAATCACGAGTAGAAGCCATGGATTGTTTCTCTCAAACGGTTAAGTCTTCAGAGAGTTGGGCTCTGATACCAATTGTTAGAAAATATGCTTAACGCTAGAGGGGGGGGGGGGGTGAATAGCGTTATAATAAAAATTAGTGTAAACTTGCGGAATTTAAAAATTGCAGGAAAGAAATAAGTGCGATAAGTAAATAAATAAGAACGAACGCACCGATGTATCCTGGTTCACCACAACCCGTGGCTAGTCCAGTCCCCGAGAGACTCTCTCACGATTTTCACTAACACTGTTAAGCTTACGGGTGCTCAACAAACCTTTACAAACTGAGGACACAAGCCTCAACAACCTTTGCTCGAAGATACAACACTTCAAGACTTCAACCAAAGGAAACACAAGTTCCTTCTTACAATACAAGGGACTAACACTTCCCTTCAAGTGTATAAAACACTTAGCACTCACTTAAACAAGACTCTCTTAATAGAGTAGATATGAGTAAACAGATACGCTCAAGAACGCAACAACTTTCGTCAAGAATTTTGGCTCTCAAAACTTATGTAATGAATAGAAAGTGATGAACAATAGAGTATACAAGCTATAGCAATAATATGATCAGTTGTTGTGTTTAGAAGACTGATTTGAAGCTGTATTTATTGTTGCATAACCATGCATTACTGTTGCCTAATTGCCAATTAAGAATTGCTGATTTTACTCAGTGACAATCGATTGTCAAAATTCCACAATCGATTGTTTGCCAATCATTCCAAAAATCATTTCCAGATTTTACGCTTAACAATCGATTATCTAAGATCAATAATCGATTACTGGCAACGTTCAAAAAATCATTTCCAGATTTTACTTAAAATAATCGATTGTCAGAAATCTACAATCGATTACTTGGCAACGTTCAAAAAATCATTTCCGGATTTTACTTAAAACAATCGATTGTCAGAAATCTACAATCGATTACTTGGCAACGTTCAAAAAATCTTTTTCAGATTTTATTTAAAACAATCGATTATTAAAAATCTATAATCGATTACCTGACGGTGTTTGAAAATATTTTGACAACGGTCAATTACACAATCGATTATGCTATGAGAACAATCGATTATATATCAGTCTTTGAAAAATCAATTAGACACTGCCTTAATGCAATCGATTGTCAAAGGTTCACAATCGATTATTTAGTGACTTTGAGAATGTCTGATAGACACTGCCTCAACACAATCGATTGTCATAAGTTCACAATCGATTATTTTGTAGCTTTGAAAAACTTTGATGTACAATGCCTCAACACAATCGATTGTCATAAGGTTCACAATCGATTGTCATGCAGATTTGAAAAATCTGATGCACACTGCCTTAACACAATCGATTGTCATAAGTTAAGGAAGATGACTTGGGGTTCACACTTGTGAATTTCTCACGCCTAACATACTCTGGCGATCGAGAACTTCATGAGCCCTTTATTTTTGCAGAACAAGCTCAACAAGTTATATTTGTACAAGATCCTGAATGGTTTGTCCATAGGTTAATTAAACCTCGAGATATTTTTAATATGGGAGACGAAAATAATGTGTCGTTTGAGAATTCTCCTAGTGTACTCATTTTCATAGAGTTTTTAATTTAGTTATGCTCAATTTTTATTTATGATTTATAAGATATATTTTTAATATTTCAATGACAGAGACGTACCCAAGCAAATAGAAATAATAGGGCCAAGCAAACGATGCCTCACACAGGAGGATCCAAAAGTATTGTTACTTTGATGAATGAGCAGGTAATCTTGTAAAAATTACAAACTATAATATTTTAAACCTTTTTTGTCAAACATATTTGATACCATTTTTATTGTATTAGGCTATAAATGGATTGAGCCAACACGAGCAAAAATTTTCTTATTAACTCATAAAAAATATAAGGATGGTAGGCCACTGGATGATGATTATGTCAAGACAATCGTAAGATTTATTCTTTCTTTTATTTTGTTGGTTTGATGACTCCGTCAAACAATGTGCATTTTTTCCTGCTCATGAATTCCAAAATTGATTTATTGTGTATTCTATGGTCAGGAAATGATAAATGAAAGGATGACCAATAGCGACAGATCTACTGAGCAACCTCCTCGTAGTGTTGCTTGGGAATGCGATGTGTATTCTCAGGTGTTGGGAAATGAAAAAAGTGGGTATGTTCGTGGTTTAGGACTAGGTCCAACTCCTTCTGTTCTATGGGGTAGTAGGTTTTCCTTAGGAAATACCGTTGCAGATGATTCTTCTAATGAGGTTATACAAAGGTTAGAACAGAAGATAATCGAGTTAAAGGAGAAACAAAATGAAGAAATGAATATGGTGAAACAAAATCAGGAGATGGTGCAGCCAGAATTACTCCAAATGAGACAACTCATGCGCAAATATGCTCATGATGCATCTATGCCACAAAGTAGCAATGGCACCTCCGGTGAACAGGTAACTCCATTTCATAATCTTTAGACATTTTTAATGAAATTCTAATCATATAAAAGTATTGTTATCTAACATGTTAATATTTATTAGACCACGGATGCCAATAGTGGACATGAACGAGTATCACAAACATCAAGGATGCCTAGTGTTGCTAAAAATGTTCAACCTTCTCATGGTTCTACTCATCTTTGTCCTTTGTCGCTATTGTTTTTCCAGTTTTCGTGTGCGATCCATGCTTGTTCTCTTGATATCCCATCATATTCCCAGTAGCATATTGTTCAAAATTGCAGTTGTAGCTTTTCAGATTAATGGATTAGTAGTTTATCTATGACGATTGCTTGAGTTTCTCGTTCAATCTAACTCGTCAAAACACGTACCAGTTGATATCTTATGAATTTAGAGCATAGAATAAGATAGATTTTATGATAGATGTGTTGAATGCAATAAAATATAGGCATGTCTTTTCGGTTTGTATCACCAGAAATAGACACCTCCCTGAAACTATTCCAATTGAAAGCCAAAACTACTGCTAATGAGTAACCAAATGCAATAAACTCGTTGCTTGAAAGCTTCTTTGTTTTTTTCTCTGCATGCTTAAATTGAAGCTTGTCATAATTTTTGTCAAGCCTTAAAAAGGTCAGATAGATAAACTCCCTGATATTTATTGGCAGTAGGAAACTAGGAAGGTTGAAAAGATACAGGTATGATATCTGTTTCTGTTTAATTTTTCACTTTAAAGAACAAGGCTGCTCACTTACTGTACATCACAATTGATTGAATGTCTTCTACTTTACATTCTTATAGCTCATAACAATATTAGCTAATTGAGCTGTCATGTTAGACGATTGTGCGCTTTTAGCTTGTCACTTGAAATCTTCATTTCATATGATTTGCTGATGGTCAATTCTGGTGACAATATAAATGCAGTGATCGTGTAAATGCATATTTATTGTGTTTACTCTAAAAATGTTCTTTTTTCTGCAAGTCCAAAATCTGCAAGAAAAGATTCAACTGTAGACCAACCAAAATGTTATTGGCCTTCATATCGCGATGGACTATAGGAGGATTACAATCATGGTGAAGATAAGCTAAACCTTGAGCTGCTCCTAATATGATATTATACGTAGCATCCTAATCCATAAATAAAGAAGAACTAGCTGTACATAAAGCCAGGAGGTTCTCTGTTTGGGTGTAGAACTAGGTGTAGCATTTGCTTGTTGAGTCGTAAATGGTTGATATCTCACTAGGACATGAAGGAGAATCCCAACTCAAACTTGGCTTCCATTTATTAGCCAAATTAGTTGTCAAACTGAAAGGAAATCCAGTTGATCTGATATTTTTCCCATTGAGTAATATAATCATTTGTTGAATCTTGATTACTCCTTAACTCTGCTTCATCATCTTCCATTCTATACTTCTTTGCATCTCTTGTCATGAACCAATTGAGAAGCTATTCATCTGTTGATGTACATCGACCATTCATCTATTGAGCAACATAACATAATTTAACAGTTGAGCAGCATAACATGATTTAACACACTCGAGAGTCCCTAAGAATATATAAAAAGGAAAATGTCCTACTACATTAGTTATTAATGTAGTGACAAGATAAGAACAATTTTAGTATGAGACATGATAATCTGTTGTAAAGACGAGAGTGCGGGGGAATTCAGTTTGTTGTCCAGCTCTGTTCAACAATCTCGTGCACCTTCCTATAGTATTCACGCTTGTTCTCACAGAACAGGCGTGCTACTTCTGTATTAGCTGGAGAGCTAGGATTTTGATCATAGAGCAAAGACTGCAGCAGGAAAAATCACATGTAAGGGGTCTAATCAATAGCAAAGATGCTAATAGCTTGTAGGGTTGATTCGAACCTTCAAAATCAATAGTCTCAGAAGTTAAGACGAGGGATGTGTTGAAAAACATGGAAACCTCAGGCGACGAAACTGATCAGTATTCTGCTTTATAACAGTGGCTACAAAAACTCTTTCTGATTTCCTTTGTGGTGTTTTTTGTCTGATTTTTTTTCTGTTCTTGAGTTTGTGTATAAATGGCTGGTTTGTTTAACTAGTGTAGTAAGTTTTCTCAAGTGTTGCATCTGGCAAGTTTTCATCTTTAGATGATGCTGTCATTTAGATGCTGCTGTTGTTATTTTGATTTGAGTCTTTCGTCTTCCTTATTGTGGTTGAGGTAATCTACATATGTTGTTGTCATTTAGTTGCATTTTGCAAAACATTTGTTTAATTCTTGTTTTCAGTTTTGCTTCTTGATTGAATGGAATGTTCAAGATGTTTTTTCACATTATACTTTATCTTTTGACATAATTATTTTATAAGTTCAGGTTATGCTGTCTGATGTTGAATAATTTAGCTGGTGAAAGAGTTCAAAATGATAAAAAGTTACGGAAATGATTTGAAGACCCATTATTTGTTTGGATTAGTTATATAATGACATTAGCTATTTAGTCTAAATAATATATTTTTTATGTTTTAAATTACTGTGATATTAATATTTTTTATTAGTACTTCCTTTTGTTTGTTAAGATTAATGAGATACATTATGTTTTTTTGAATTAATATAAATATATTTTATTATTTGAGTCATATTCTTTATGAATGTAGTAACTATTATTAATTATGTCTAAATTATTTATAATTGATGTAAAATAATTGTTGTTAAAGATATTGACTTTTAGTGGCAATTTAGTTAAACATATTAGCCATTAGAATGGAAGCTAAAAAGGCAAACAAAGATTGTTTCAGAAGGGATATTATGGTCATTTTAATTGCCACAAAATAATTGCCATTAAAGATGTGAATTTTTAGTGACAAATATTTTTAATTTAGGGGCTATAAAAAATAGATGCTAAAGAAGTATAATTAGCCGCTTGAATTAGATTTAGTCGTCACTATAGTTGCAACAAACAATTGCCTTAAAGATGTGATTTTTAGCGTCAAGTATTTTAAATGTAGCGGCTATAATAATGGATACTAAATATGTATAATTAGCCATTTTGAATTGGATTTAGTAGCCATTATAAATGCCGCAAATAATTATCATTAAAGATAATAACTTTAGCGGTAATAAAACATACCGTTTACCACTTTTTACGAGAATAGCCGTTAAAAGCTTTGCCGACCCCAATTTCAGCAGCAAAAGACTAATGGCCGGTAAAGGATATAGCGGCTATTATTATTGCCGTTAAAGTCATTTTGTATTGCCGCTAAATGTCTTATTTGTAGTAGCGGATGGGGAGCCCTGACTACAAATGTGTCAGAGTCATTCAACGGCTTGTTAAAGTCTGCCTGTGGATTGCCTATCACTGCCATGGTTTGCATGACATTCAAACATAGTACGGAGAGGTTAGTTGAAAGGCATGGGGCTGTATCAGCATTGATGGATAGGGATGTTCAACTTATGCCAATACCCATGAGAAGATTTGAAAGGTACATGAGGCGAGGATATTGGCACATTTTTACAATACGATCACGACCGGGGTATTTTTGAAGTTAAGACTGTTATCCGCGGATACCGTGGGAATAATCTACAGACGGTGAATGAAGCTAGAAAGTTGTGTTCATGTGGGAAATGGACCATCTACCACATATCGTGCGCACATGCCTTGAAGTGCTTTAAACAAGTTGGTTTAAAGAAAACCAATTATATTGATAGGCAATACAGTGTTGCTGCATACGAAGACACGTATAGTCGGCAGTTGCCGCCATTAGGTGCTGAGCATTATTGGCCATCGGAACCTTTTAAGATGGTAAGGACTATTTGCGCAAGCTGCAAGTGCAAAAGAGAACGCGTATACGGAACCAAATGGATGTTGGTGACACCATTTATACACGCAAAATGTGGCATATGCTCGCAAATAGGACACGGCCGTCGTAAATGTCCTTCAGGTGGTATGCGTGGCAGTGGTAATCCACTTCCTGGTACAAGTTCGTCGAATGTACCCAACTATCAAGGATACCCCTAGTCTTTTATTTTCGTATTATTTTTTGTAATGCGTGTCTGTAGTTGTGTATGTTGCAATATCTTTCAATAAGTTTAAAATTTTGTTAGTTTAATAAATTAAATAATTAATTATTTAATTAGACTGAATAATTATCTGCGGGTTCCAGGCTTGATCTTTGAGGCCCAGTAGCACCAAATATCCTTAATTATTATGTGTGTCAATTTCAATAAGTTTAAAATTTTGTTAGTTTAATAAATTAAATAATTAATTATTTAATTAGACTGAGTAAGTTTCTATGGGTTCCAGACTCGATATTTGAGTTAACTTGACAACATATATTAATTTGTTAGTTTTGTAAGTTTATTTGTATAAATTAAATAATTTATTTTGTAAAGTGTAATTGGATAGATGTTATAGTTAGTACATGCTTAAACTACTTAAACTCTACGCTAAAAGGCTCTATATTTTACTACACTAAAAGGCTCTATATTTTACTACGCTATAAGACTCTATATTTTACTATGCTAAAGAACTCTACATTATACTGCTAAAAGACCACTATTCTTTAATCAAATAAATAATCTATACTAAATAAAACAATATGAACATAACATTCACGAAATTACATATAAAACATTAGATATTTGTGACAATTTCATTAAAAATAAAAATTATTAATCAAGTTTTAACTATTTTTTGTCCCAAGGTTAATAATTCAATCCGGGTAAAAATAACATACAAATTTAAACACAACATAGTGCAAATCAACATGGAAACACATTCAACAAAACAAATATACATATGCTCTACGAATTTCAACATAAACAAAATCGAAATATCTCGATTTAAGTTTTTTGAAATAGATCCAAGTCAAAATTTTGACCCCGAAAGATGGAATCCAAGGCTTGGGATGTATGCAGACCTACGCTCTTCACTTTTTGTGTAACGGATGGGCCAAAATTTATTTTTTTTTAATTTGAGAGGGGCGGGGGGCAAGCAAAATGGTGACGCAGTATGGTAATGCATTTTCCTTAAATGCAATACTATGCAGCATTTTCCTTTTTAAAGTTAATTTTTTAATGAAACATAATATCATACTGCATTTTAATTAGAAATGTAACTTTTTTTTAAACTGTAGAAACGTATTTTGTGCCCAAAAAACATCATTTCAGTTTCGAACTCTCCCATCTCATCCTTCAACGGCTGCTGTCAATCAGTCAACACTCTACAGAGTTTAAACTGTACAATAAGTTTAATAGTATGCAATATCCGTGAATATTATCGTTTAACACAATTCATTGTCCTATCCTATTTATTGGCCGTTAGAAAAACCCACATAACACTACTTTCAACTATAGCTCAAAGAGACCATTTATCCTTGTAGGATTTTGAAATTGGAACTGCTGCCATTTGTACCTTTAGAGGTCATTTGGTACGAGGAATAAGGACAATAATCCTGGAATGGAATTTTGGATTGCATCATCCTGTATTAGGTTATAGGTATTAGCTAATCCTGAGATAAATTTTACACTAAAATGGTGGGATTAAGCAGTCCTAGGATAGCTACCCCATGGCATACCCTGAAATATTCCACCATTGTGCCAAACGAGTTACTACTCATAATTCCAACTACAAGTTTCCACCACCTTTACAAGTTCCTGAGCCTGAATAGACATTTTTCAAATCAGTGCAACAATCAAAGCAAGCTTGATTATTTGCCATTCGAATACTATAAGAGGAAGGACAGTAACAGTGATGACATAATCCTCAATGGCAAAGCCTGAGCAACAGGACTTCCAAAGAGTCTGATTATTGCCTCTCTCAAGAGGATCAAATTTCTACAACCTTGAACTAGTCAAACGACAAGGAGCAAGTGTAAACAAACAAAGATGCATTGAGTTTAACTAGACATTGGATGATTATAAATATACTCAATTGCATGTTCGCAGGATTCTATCCTGACAGCTTCCTTGTCTGGAATCTCCAGTTTGAACTCTTCCTCCAGAGCCATTACAATCTCAACTGTATCTAAGCTGTCTAAGCCCAGATCCTTCTCAAAGTGGACTTCAGGGCTCACCTGTATAAAAGATAACCATTAATCATAAAGCCCACAATGATTTCTCGGATAACGAATGAGTATCCAGTTAATTTTTCAGGTTTAAATTCTTTAACAACCAGCTTATGTACCGGCATAATGGAAAGATGGAAAGAGAGGACTGCATTTGCCGTGGGCTCATGGCATTGAATCAATTAAGTCAACAAACACCACTAACAGAATATATCAACATTACTTGTTTTGATAATATAGAACACCAAATGGCGACAGAGAAAGTGATAAAAGTTTTTTTTTTTGGGGGGGGGGGGGGGGGGGGGTTTGGAATATCACTTTTATAAAGTTCTCAACCTACATTCTGATTGACCAGTTGTCTTCTCTTTTTAATGGGAAGAAAAAGCTGCATTATCATACTCTCTTTATCCACTTTGAAAGCTTGCAGGTAAATCTAACTATTGTGCATAATTCATCATCACACTGAAAGTTCGGTGCAAGAACTGCAGAGGCCTAAGTGAAACACCTATTGGCATATTCTTGACAGACATTTATCCTTAATAGCTCTCCTCTCACAACAAAGCTCTAAAAGCATCATTTCCTTTTCCAGACAATTATCTCCGAATGGATCAACAATGAACAAAGTTATAGTCCATTGGACCCCAAGTAAGCTACTTAAAATGGTTCATGCCTCCTAAATTGCTCGGACTCTTCACTTTCGGTGCAGTGTTATCAAAGGCGAAAAGTGCAAAAAAGCTCTAAAGTTTGTTGGGGCATTAAGCACAAAGCGCAAATAATGCGTGGGCTTTAATGATAAAAGGCGCAACTGGAGAAAATGTAGAAATATGTATTTATAGTCCAAGATTAATAATTATAAGCATAAATAACAAATATATTGACAAAAAAATTGAATTCTTTTTTACGATAAAGTGAAATATCAATTGTTAAATGTCACATTTTCAAGATTACACTCATTGGTAAGGAAAAGTATATCTTAGAGCCTTGATGCGATAGTAAAGTGCCCACAAAGCGAGTGGAAGCGCTCAACAGCTTTGAGCCTCGCTCAGGGCTTAAGCACGCTTTAAGCTCGCCTTTGACAACACTGTTTCGGTGTCACACCCGTGTCAACACGACGTGGGTGTGGTGAGGGTGTGAGATCTGTACAAGATCTGGTAAATCGATTTGGGTACTTTGACCAAAACCAAGGGAGAAATTCGAGATCGATACAATAATTTCTAAAATAAAAACAAAACCTATGGTGAAATTGAAGAAAATGGAATACCTTTTTTTGATAAGGATAAAGAGAATTTTTCTACCCTTTACAAGCACCACGTAAGTTTTCCACATAATATCTCATAATCAAGGCATATTTTTGTAACTCTAGTTTTAAATATATAAATTATTTTTAGCTGAATCTCTGCACCCATATACGCACCTCGATTCATACACCTGAATCTTATTATTTAGATCATGAAGGATTCGACATCTACATCCGCATCCGAGTCCGAACTACTTAGCATGTCTCTGCAATTTGTTCCAAATTTAATCTTCAATATGCTAAGCAACAGCTTAGGGTTGGATGCCTTCCTGGCTGGTGCTACTATTCAACTTATGTGCAGTCTCTATCCTTAGTTCACCTATTTCTTATTACAACCCTAAATCCCTCCTTCCCCGGTCCCACCAACCTGCCCCCCCCCCCCCCCCCCGCCCCAAAAAAAATCTTGATAACCTTGGTGTTCGGATCAACTTGTGTGCACCTTGGCTAATTCCACAGGTACATATGCCTCCCACTACCACAGGTATCGAGTAACTCTGTACACCAAGGCTTAGATATATTGGAAGAAATCGCCTAGCAGTTTTGCCTCCGCTGGGATTTGAACTCGAAACCTCCTAAATTCCCCCTTAATTTCCTTCAATAACCAATTAGTTGAGTTATCTTGAAAATGAATGGCAGCTAAAGTTCTGCTAACCTGGCACTTCAATGCAATGACATCTAATAGGAAGATCAGTTCTTTTCTACAGACTCAAACTATGCTAAGTTTGATTGAAATTCATGAAAAGTAAATGATTCTAAAGCTAAGCTCTGAACATAGCATGCAGCAGATGCCTGGAGAAAATTCTTGCCTAACTTGTTTTCCAGTCTTTAGGTCATCTA
Organism: Nicotiana benthamiana; assembly: GCA_034376525.1. Lineage (NCBI taxonomy): Eukaryota > Viridiplantae > Streptophyta > Magnoliopsida > Solanales > Solanaceae > Nicotiana > Nicotiana benthamiana. Next base: position 31,119,183 of record CM067336.1, on the reverse strand, counting down.
GAGCTATGAATAAACATTTGCCATCCACCTAAAAGGAAACAGAAAAGATAAGAAAAGGAATCAACTTCTCTTTCCATTCTCAAGCTTCCCACATAGAGATTACACAATTGAGCATTTTGTGTAACGATGTTACACACTAAAATTACACAAGTGAGAATTTTGGATGACCGTGGTAGCTGTACAAGCACCTCGACTATTCCACTGGGTACCTCCTACCTCTCACAAGCACTGTAGCACAAGTATCTGATGACTCTAGATGGGAAATAGATAACTATACAATTTGATAAAAGATAAACATGTACCACTTCCTTTTCATTTTGTTTTGTTTCAGGTAAATAGACTCCCATATCATCTGGATAAACATATGTCCATTTTACCAAAGCTATAGCTAAATAACAACCCTAATGTCCCAGCCTTGACCACTAAACAGCTACCTACGATGCAAATAAACCATCAATTCAACATGTATTCATATATCTCAGATCTGATTCATTCCGTCAAATGGGTTTTTATCAAATAAATCAAAATTTAAACCCTCCAATAAAGAGAATAGAGGAAAATACCTTGGAAGGATCGACTTTGGGGAAGCATTTGACGACGTCAAGGACTCTGTTGATGACCTCATCTTTGGTGATATGGTCATCGTGCGACGACATCAATCTGACAGCGTTTAGCCTCGATCCATTTGCAGCTAAGGCTTGGGTTGCCGGGACCCGGATGTGGCGGAGTATACCAGATCTCAACACCGACGCCATTGTCATTCTCGTCGTTCTCTCTTTTCTGTTTCGGCCTTGTTGCGAGGGGAAGAAGTTCTGAATTAGACTGAGGTTTTGAGGATTAGTTTGGGTATTTTACACCTATCCCTTGGACCGGAATAGCCAGCCCCGGTTCAGAAGTGCTTAGTAAATAGTGACTTGTATATTAAGGTTTTTCCAATTTTACATTTAAAAAAGCTCCAACTTCTCGATTTATGGATTTTTTTCAGTGTCCGTCTTCGAAAATTTTTATTTTATAATGGACGAATATCCCTGCATTTCTCAAAGGTAATCATATAGTTGTAAATTCTCGAAATATATATCTAAAAATCACTCAAACGAAATTAATTTTACGATTTTAAACTTTAAATTGTTCCTTTATTAATAACCTAATAATACATGTTGAATATGAAGTTACTTCAAAAGAAATTGTAATTCTTAAATTCATCTGTTTACTCCAAACAAACAAAAAACTACTAGTGTATTATTCCTTTAATAGTTCTGCTTTTCTTTTGGTCAAAACTTGGAGACGTTTATATTTGTTTGAATTCTAGAAAAAACTGATTTTTGAAAATTGCATTTTTTTTCCAAAAATAAATTTGTAAAGAAGTCTGTGTTTGGAGTTTGGACTAGTTTTTATTAAGGTTTTGGTAAAGCTACTCACGTATTCATGTTTTGAATAAACAAAAAATTAGTATGACCTTTATATCATATACTTTGTAGATTATATTTTATACCAACATAATCTTAAAGCTCAGTCTTTTCTTTAACTTTTTTCTTTTACGTGGGATAAAGAAACGCGAGGAAGGGAGACAATGAGAATTGAACTCACTCTTATTGAGGGAAAGGTTTCAACATTCCACTATGGTGGAACTCAATTTTCGGCAATGGAGCTCATTCTAATATCAAAGGCAAATAAAAGAAATAAAGGGAACATATCAACCAAATTGGACATAATCACAAAATGGCACAATAGTGGAAACAGTTGCATGCACTATCCATGACATATGTGTATTGGGAAAAAATTGAGTTTTTATTAAAAGTGACGTGGCATGATACGTGGATTAGTCAAACAGTCAAAGAACAATAAATGATTAAAAGGTACGGAGGACAACAGGCACGGTAGAAGAAAAGGAAACAAGCACGAGAAGGAACCTTAGATACGATTCTCGTGTCTATCCAAGACATTCAATATCAACGGATAAAAAGGACATTGAAGATATGAATCTGAAGACAAAAGTAGTCTACATTCATTATTAAATACTTGATACGTTAGTTATTCAGTATTTAATAGCAATGATTATGTAACGTCTCATTAAATGCTCTTTATTATTTAAAATAATCCGTTACTCCTTGTCAACTATAAAAGTAGGAAGTTTTATCATTTGCAGGGACACAGAGAACATTCTTGAGATCATGGTGAAATACAATTTTTTATTGCTTTATTCTTATTATTTGAAAGCCAATTATATTTTGGTCTCTTTGATTATCAGTAACCCGATTTCTTCTCTAAAATTCAAGTTTTGACCAAAATTACAGTTTTTTGGTTAAACACTGTGTATCAGAGTCTTGTATGGGCTCCGTTTTGTTTGCCTCCTAATATCTTTGGCTGATACAAGTACTAACATACAATATCACATAGCCAATTTGACAACTAATGTTCTTTATCCACATGCTTAAGTTTCAAAGTTTAGCAGTAAAGTACCATTATCTTTTCTTTAGAACTCATTCAGGTGCTTCCCATTGCAAAATTTTCTTCTTTCAGAATTCATTTACTCTTAGGCTACGGTCCTCAAATCGGCATCCGCTTACCCATGTTAACCCTGTTACGTGGAAAGAACTACACAACACAAAGGAAACAGTTCTTAGCTTCAATCCAGAAAACGCTTTGCCTAATAATGAACATGCTAAGCTTTGCTTCAAACAAGTTAGCAGATATAGAAAAGATTCTTCAACACACTAATATATATATGACAGTTGGAAGCTACAAACTATAATGGGCGTAATTGTACAAAAGCCAATCAACAAAAACTTCTCTATACTAAAAATCTATGAACTATCCAGAGATGAATTTCAGGAATCCAACAAAGAGACAAAATTCCTTAGGCGTAACCAGTTGACAACCATAATGTGATGCATGAAAGAATCTGAAGCTAATTGCACATATAACTTTTAATGCTACTAGAGAAGATACATATACAACATAGTGACATACCGATGACACAGATGATTTGCGAAAGATTCCACCAACGATAGGTACCTTCCTCAGAAAAACAGCAACAGTGGGCCTAAAGCCACTGCATTAAATAGTATGCCTTATTAGCCAACACTGTTTATTCTTGGCGAGACACAAGGATGCAAGAAAAAGGGTTACCTAAACAGCACAAAAAGACCGCAGGTCTCCCAAATCATGCCTAGCACAGGCCATCCCAGCATTATAAGCACGAAACCAACAGCAAAGGAGGCAGAACCCTATCAGATAATTAAAGCTTTGGAATATGAAAATGGAGATGCAAAGGAAAAAAGGTAATAGCAAAGACATAGATGAAGCAGGACATGGGAGGGTCCGTGAACTTGGAACCTTAAAATTTTGTCGTTTCATGAAAATTTGTAAGATAGACATCACTCCAATGGTTAAGGTCACCCCAGACAGGAGGAGGATCTGATCACACAAAAAGTTCCATCAAAGATGATACAAAGTACAAACAAACATATTAAAGGGCACAGGCACAAAGCATTAGAGGATGAACTACAAAATAGTTGTCAGATTGTCAATAAAGAAAATCTTACATTCCCAATGGCAACGAAGCTCCTCTCAAAGAAGAGAAACACTCCAAGCAGAGTAAAAACTAAACCAAATCCAATCAATCCACGCCCAATCTCTGTCACATGTCAGAAAAAGTAAGAACTTGAGACAACAAATAAGGCAACATTATTACAGCATATTAAACCAACCACGAAACCACCATAAGCTGCAGTTTTGCTTCAGAACAGTGAGGAGGTTGTTTAAAAATATGGATTATAAAGCATATTCAAGAAAAGATATACAAGACTTCTCTTCGAAATTGATAGAGATTTTGCACAGTGCAATATATATGTTAATTTCTTGATAAGTTTCCACAATAGAATATGATGATAGTAGAGCACCACATGATCCTATGCCTTTATCAACTTTAATCAACGTCAGTTTTGACAATTATGCTTTACTTTGGGAGATAACATCTAACCTAGCATACACAAGGAAAGAAATTTATCAAATTAGTTCAAATTGTACATTCCACAAATGAAAATTTTGATATGTTTACGTGGTGAACTAAAGAACTGATACAACTTTATACTATACTTCAGCAGCGTAGTTTACTACTTTTTCTTAGATCAAAGTACATCATTAGTAATACCCATGCTACAGCTTTCTGGAGCCATTTTACAATCTCGGATCTCAGATGAGATTGAAGGTTTTGATTTCCCATGGTTGAGGAACTGTGTATTTGGAGCAAGCATGTCAAAATCACTAGGAACTTAAACTTTTTTAAAGGTGTCCTGAAAACATATGCCGTTCAACTTTCACATGTCCAGAAAAGAGCCAACTAATTCTCTTGGTGTTCTGTAGCAAAACTGAATGACTAGAGAGCGATAAATATACCTTCGTGTAAGTTCAAAGTCAAATGAATAAAAGAAGCAAGATCAAATAAAACGTACTGGAGATGCTTTAGGATTCAAACTTCTTGAAAATTTTAAGACAGAAACTGAATTCACTATGTAAGAAATAGACGTCGTTTTCTGCGATTGAGTGAAATTGCTATTAGACAGAGACTGATTACTGCGAATCTTGAAGGTACTTCCAAAAATTGTTCAAACTCACCTTTAAGGCATCCTATTCCCCGTTTTGGCTTTCTTTTGGAATCGTCTTCATCTAAAGAAGATTTCCTTCCTTGTTCTTCCCTCCTCCTGTGATCTTGAACTTCTAAGTGATTTCTGAAAGCTCCCATTATGACTATTACCCAACAGAAGATAAGATCTTTAATTTCGGCCCATTGGGATGGGGAAAAGAGAGATCATATAATATTTCTGAAGAAAGTCATCTTAAATCTGACTAATATTACTACCTAACATACATACTATGATGCTGAAATTTAATAAGATAATCAAACAGAAACAAATAATTACACCAAAATCTCGAATACAACTTAAGTTTTCTTCCTGGAGAAATCGAAGTAAAATATTTGATCTGCAAAACAACATTTTGTAACATTTCTTGCAAAATGAAGAAAGAAATATAAAGAAACCCATCAAGTTCAAGCCTACACCGACCAGCATCATGGTGAATTTGTAAAGCAGTAACAATACTCAAAGTGCGTCGATAATGAGATTTGATATCATAGAGCTGCCATAACAGACTTAACAGAACCAGGCAACCAGCAGTTGATGTTTTCAATGCTACATCACATGGTGCAGACAAAGAAAATCAAAGACGGACTCTATCAATTATAAAGTATAAGCAAACAAGTTCGTACAGAATTCTTTGATTAAGACGACAGACTGAAAAATAATAACAACTAATGATCTATTACATTGATAATCCAAAAAAAACAAAAATTATACAGTTTATATGAATCAGAACACTCCATGTGGTACTTTGACCATATGGAAGAACTATTTCAAAGGCATCATTTCTGGATTTACAGAAAATAAGAGAAGTCAAAGATAATGAGGTTAGAAAGGCGGAGTATGCACTCACTCTTAACATCACTTTCTTCAAATGAAACCATCCTGTTAACCAGAACTTGAAACCTCAACTACCAAATAACCTGACAATAAAAACACAAATATACATGATGGAACAGACGGTTGCATCAGTACTCATCTCTTTAGTGGCATCGTAATTTTTGCAAACTCAAAACAAACATAATTAAGCAGCATAAATATTCAATACTGGACCGAATCACTTCCACTAACAAATACTCCTACTCACTGCTAGATAGGTCATAGATGAAAAGGCATGATATTTTTTAAAGTTCAAAGCCTAAAATAACTGAAATATAAGGAGCCACGAAGTTAGAAGCTCTACAGCCATTGCTATTGCCCTAATTTCTTAACTAACGAATTGCGAATGCGATAAAGCTCATAAATTTTCCTATATCCAACGCTGTTAATCATTCAAGTAGCTGCGAGTAAGAGAATACTTCAGCAATAGCGCGATCATACGAACCACACTATCAATCCGAATAACCAAAAATGAGTCAGACGCTAGAAAAGAAAAAAGCACAAAATCACTACAATCAACGAATATTAAATTGACAAAAAAATCACGAGAAATTGAAGCTTATTTTACGAGAATTGACGAATTTCACCGTAATACCATTACGCATAAGTACTGTTTGTATGTAAACATCAATCATCTAATAGGCCGTGAATGCATGAGTGTTTGTACGATTCGTGAAATGCAAAATCGATAAACAGAGAGGGGAAGAAGAGAGAGCATGGAGTGTTTACCTGTATGTCAGAGAGAAGAGCTTCTACAGAAAAGGCGCGGTTGGCATTTCTGTTTTCAGTTAGCTAAGTATATATGAAGCCTATCCAACGTGGATATAGGTTTATTTCCATTAATGCATTTAAAATGATTTGATCGTATATAAATATTTGTAACCCTTCTGTATAAACCACTAGACATTTAAAAAGTTTCACACTCGATATGTGTTTGGCATGAAAGAAAATATTTCAAATTTTTTATATTTGGTTAGATTAAGCACGTTTAGATATAGCAATTTGTTCATAAAATTTTCAATTTTCACTTGAAAATGCATTTTAAAAATTTTCGAAAATTTTAAAAACTCCAAAAAGTCGTTTTTCAAAATTTTCACTCAAATCACTCACAAAACTTCAAGAACAACCAAAATTATATTCATGTCCAAAACTCTAAATTACAAATACCATTTTCACTTGAATTTTTTCCGCCTATTTTGGAATTTTACAATTCTTATGTCCAAACGCCCACTAAATATTTTGAAAAATATTTTTCACATGAACTCATTTTCCTCTAATTGGAGGAAAATATTTTCTCTATCAAAAGAAGATAAAATATTTTCCAAAACTCTGTTCCAACCTATGATAAGTATTTTCTTCGTGAAAGAGTATTTTTTTCCATCAAAATGAGTACTTTTTTTTCAAGATGTAGAAAAAGTATTTTCTTTCATTCAGCGAAACGAGTAATTTCTTTTCATGTTGCAAAAAGGATTTCTTTTTACGAAATAAAGATTTTCTTTTTAGTTATCGAGCTCAAATTTCAACATTGTTTTTGTGAAAAAAAATAAAGTAGCACATTAGTTCATTTGCGTTGTGTGAATTTTGAAGAAAAAAAATCAAATTGTTGAAGAAATAGAGTATGTTTGGGGGTGGGGGGGAGGGGAGGGGTGGAGTACAGGAATCATGAGGATTTTGGAGAAGGTGGGGTTTGGAAGAGTAGTATAGAAAATTATTTTTCTAAAAATATTTTATACTCTCTAACCAAACACTAGAAATCATTTTTTGAAAATAGTTTTTCACTCACCAATCAAATAAGAAAAAATAAGTAATAAAACACTCATTTTTCAAGAAAATATTTTCTAAGAAAACGCTTTCCATGAAAAACATTTCTTTCACATGAAGCACTCCGTCAAAGTATACCAATTCTTTTTTAGTGTTAGCTTGTTTTTTTTATTCTGTGTTCAGTATTCACATTGGGGCTGGCTAAATCCAGATTCTCGATGAAAAATTACATATTGGGGAGTAAAGTGCTCCGTAACAAAGGCTACTCCATACTAGAGACTCGAACCCATGACATCTGATTAAGGATGAAGGAATACTTACCACAACCCTTGTTAGCTTGTGTTTGTTTGTTCTACAATGCTAACAAATTCATATTTTGAATGTCATGGTATTTGGCTACGAAAAGTTCATTGCAGTATCAAAAATGAATCTAAGATTTTGAGTTTATGCATTCTGAATTTTAAAAGTTATTTTATTAAGTTGAAAATAAATTATTTGTATATGTTCAGTAGATTTTTTAATACAAATACAAGTTTCAGTCATCCCGTAGCTAGAACTGTAGTTTCGTCTTTGCTCACTAATCTGTATATTTACAAGTAACCTTCATAAAAGGTAAGATTTGTTAAAAAACAATAAAAGAAAAAAATAGTATTACAGAGAAAAGCAAAGAAGAAAATTCTTATTGACTTAGCCACCAAGTTAAATTCCTAAAATCTTTCTAAAATATAGACATTCACCTTAAATACAGTTCTACTTATAACGCTCTCCCTTGAATGTCTATTCAATAGATAATACACCTCGTTAAAATTTTAACTAAAATAAAACCAGTGGAAAAAAATTCTATAGAAGGAAAAAGAGTATATGTGTCTAACAATGCACCTTTTGGTTGCCCCACTAAAAATCTTACAAGGAAAATCCATTGGACAAAACCTTGTAAGGGAAAAAGAGTATAACGTGTATTAACTCCCCCTGGTGAGCGTATCAATTCACATCCTTGAGCCTTTGCATCTCAATCTTGTGCACCATCTTCAAGAGATAAGCAAATCAGCTATACTGACATGGATGAATATTTTGCACCTTGAAATCATCATTCTTGATAGATATATAATGCCATGGAATGACTCTTCAATATCTCCATAGAGGTATTCTCATTATCACATTATCATCTTATAGTTATAGCAAGATACATATGTACACAAATTGCACTTAGGATGTGATACTTTAGGACCAAGAATTGTATATACTTTAAGTGATTTAAATCCTTCAGAGATTGTCATATAAGTCATACAAATCGACTTTAGATGCATATCAAGTTTTTATGCCATGCTAGACATATAAGATGAATAAAGGTGATTGGACACACCATTGACTTTATACTTTCAAGTATTTGAACTGCAAGTCCAAAACTATATGTCTTTCATATGAAACCAATTCTACTTGAATTATTTACCCAATATATATATATATATATATATATATATATATATATATATATATATATATATATATATATATATATATATATTTATATAATATTGCCACGGTCTTGATTTGCCCTCACTATCGTGGCGATACCTAGTCTCTACGACAAGGTAAGCCTAACAATAAAAAAATAAATAAATTTGCGGAAGAAATAATTAAAATCCAAAATAGTGAAATAAAAACAGTGATTCGAATGTCGCTCGACATACACAATAATGACTTTCGAAAACTAATACATTTACCAAAACCCGAAATATCATGATCACAAGCCTTTGAATGTCTACAACATCTAACTCCAGAATATGTAACAAAGAAACGAAAGTACATAAGGGCTAATACAAAAAAAAAGTAGAAATGGACTCTTTGGTCTGCGGACTCGACATATATACCTTGGAGTCTCTATTAGCATCTCGTCTCAAGCGTGATAAAGTCTGAGTGGAAGTACTTGGATCTGCACATGAAAAACATGCGCAGAAAAGATATGAGTACACCACATCGGTACTTAGTAAGTGTCAAACCTAACCTCGGTCGGATAGTGACAAGGAAGGTCAGGACCCTACTAAGGTTAAATCAAATATATAACAATGTAGAACAAGACAGTATAATTGAGTGCAAATGTAAGAATAAACCATAATAGAAAGAACAACAACAACAACTAGAATAGAGACAAGATAATCAAGGAAAGAAAATATAGCTCAACACAAAGATAACAACCGGGGATCTCCTAGGATACTGTCCAATAGTCCCAATTATAACTACCTAGTGGATCTTCCAGATACTGTCCCATAGTCCATCATATATATCCGAAGGATCTCTCGGGATCTCATCCCATAGTCCAACTGTCAGTACGCGGGGATCTATCGAAATTCTGATCCATAGTCCCAAATGTAAATACCCAGTACTGGAGGAACCTACCTGGTGCAGTCCCTTAGTTCCATATAATTGTGCAAGGGAATCGACCGGAATCGCACATCCATACTACCAAATAAATAGACAAGGGGTTCTACCAGAATCCCACATCCATAGTCCCAAATAAACAGACAAGGGAGATCTACCGGAATCTCACATCCGTAGTCCCAATATAAATACACAGCAACAACACGAAGAATATTCATAAATTGTCAACTCCATACCAAAGCAAACATGTATTACTATCCTAGAATGCTACACAGAATTCAAGTAAATAGTTTGAGCAAGTAAACCAATTAAATCACTTAGGCATGCTTTCCTAAGCTAACAACAAGCTTAAATTGCAAGTATTAATAATGAGAGAAGAAAACATAATTTTAATTACTTAGCGAAAACCAACAACAATTAGCACAATAACACACTCGTCACCTCACGTACAAGGTATTTCAAATATCAAAAATACCAAATCCTAAGAGGAAGTCCCCCCACACAAGGTTAGGCAAGCCACTAACCTTCAACCGACTCAAAATCAACTTGAAACCATGCTCTTGCCACGAGTACTCGACTCCAGATGGACCGAAACTATTCAATTCAATTTCATAATGTAAATAACACTTCAAGTAATTGATTCTACAAATAAATTCTAAGCTAATACGAGAAATTAGGTAAAATAACCAAAATGCCCCTCGGGCCCACGTCTCGGAATCAGGTAAGACTTATATTTTTGGAATCACTATACTCTCACGAGTCTATCCATATCAAAACACTGAAATCGGAGTTTAATTGACCCCTCAAATACCCACTTTAATGTCTCTTAATCTCAAGCCCTAATTACCCATTTTACATTGATTTTTCCCAATTTTCACCACTAATTAGACCTTAGCCACATATTAACGAGTTATGAAGTCAAGAATATTATCCCCAAGTGATTCCCCTTTGGTTTCCTCAAAAATCTCCCTCAAAGGCTTCAATCCCCATTCAAAAATGGTGAAAGAATAACTCAAATTCGCGAAGGCAATTATTTATATGATCTGCCCACCTAATCCGCTTCTGTGGTCATGGGACCGCACCTGCAGTCTCGCTTTTGCGGAACCAAAGTCTCTCATGCGACAAATCTCTAAAGCCTGGTTTTCGCATTTGCGGTTGACCTTACGCAGATGGGAATTCGCTTCTGCGATCTCTTGCTGGACCTCCCCTTCCCGCTTCTGCGACGGCTCTACTGCTTTTGCGGTTTTGCACCTGCGGCCCCCAATCTGCATGTGCGTTTGTGAAGCCTTGAAACTTGAGTTGCAACTCATAACTCCAAATCTTTCTATCAGACATCCGAAATCATCCCGAGGTCCCTGGGGTCCAACCAAAAGCACGAACAAGTCATATACCACTATCCCAAAACTTATACAAATCTCCACAACACCTCAAACAACATCAAATCAAATAGTTAGCATTAGATTCAAGCTCAAGAACTTCAAAAACTCTCAAAATATGCTTTCGATCAAACAATCTATCAAACCTCGTCTGAATGACCTGAAACTTTTCACACACGTCACATTCAATCCCACAGAGCTACTCCAACTTCTCGAATACCATTCCATCCCTCGAATCAAAATCTCACTATCAACTCGGAAACTTTAAAATTTCAACTTTCGGCATTTCAAGCCTAAATTAGCTACAGATCTCCAAATCACAATCCGAACACGTTCCTAAACCCAAAATCACACAATGGAGCTAACAGAACCATCGAAATACCATTTCGAGGTCATCTTCACACTGTTCCAACTACGGTCAAATTTCCAAAACTTAAACTCTCATTTAGGGACTAAGTGTCCCAAAACTCTTCGAAACTCCAAATATTTCCTCCCGGCAACTCACAATAGCAGAAACAAACACGGGGAAAGTAGTTAATAGGAGATCAGGACGTTAATTCTTAAGACGGACGGTCGGGTCATTACATCCTCCTACACTTGAACATTCGTTCATTCGTCCTCGAACAAGCATAGAGACATACCTGAAATAGTGAAAAGATGAGGGTAACAACTGCACATATCCTGCTGATCTCCCAGGTCGCCTCCTCGACCGGCTGACCCCGCCACTAAACCTTTACTGATGCAATGTTCTTTGACCTCAGCTTCCTAACCTGCCTGTCCAATATTACCACTAGCTCTTCAACATAGGTTAGATCTTTGTCCAACTGGACTGAACTGAAATGCAACACACACGATGGATCATCGTGATACCTGTCACACCTTCTTTTGGCATTACTACACCCCGCGAATGGCATAATAAAGGGAGTTTTCCAATTTAAGTGATAATCGAAATGAGATTAATTATTAAAAATCAGAGTCGCCACTTGAGATAATTTATGGTGTCCCAAGTCACCGGTTTAAAATCCCAAATTGAGGAAAGAATGACTCTGTTATTATAGTCTGCGAATCAAAAATCCGAGTAAGGAATTCTGTTAACACGGGAGAAGGTGTTAGGCACTCCCGAGTTCCGTGGTTCTAGCACGGTCGCTTTGATCCTACTTGGCTTGTTAAAATTATTTAATACTGATTTTTATACCTGTGTTCATTTATCTCTTTCCCCGCTTTTAATTAGAAATTATCTTGAAACGGGTTACGCGTACGTATACCTGCTTGTTTGGCACGTCAAAAATTATGTCACGCGAACATGTCCACAATTAATAACACTTTATTATTTTTAAGAAAATTTTGGGCCGAAGTTGCGCGAACGCATACTCCAGTTTTGTTTTTATAAGTGTAATTGTGTTACGCGAACGTATACGCAATCACACTAGTATTTTAAACGGCCCTAAAGGATATTCTATGAATATTATACTTTATCTAACCTAGGAAATTACTAAAAGGCCCTATGTGATTTTAATGAACTTATGTAAACTAAAAATAATTAAAACTTGTAACATATTTTATTATTAAGAAAAGGTTAGTCGAAGTTGCGCGAACGCATACTACAAAAGTAATTTAGAATCATGGTTGTATTATGCGAACGTATACGCAACCACAATTGTATTTTAAAAAGGCCCTGAAGGCTTGCTACGAAGATTTATTGCCTATTATATCTATACTATAAGATTAACTAGAGGGACACGCGATTAATTCGTTCTAATTCAACATCTTCACACTAATCAATAAGATAATTTAAAAAAATGAATTCAAATGGGATGAAGGTCCAAACAAAGCATTTATTCTACTAGTTCTGTTAGCGATGCTAAAATTGTGAACGACCTCAAAGTTTAGTGGGAAGCAAACCAATACTATACATTAAATGTTGCAAGGATAGATTTGATCTTTATTCAGGTATTCGAACATTCATGATCAAGCATCATTTCAATGGCAAATAAAATGATGAACCTATAAGCAAGTAAACCAGGCTATAAATCTGGGTTCATTTAAAATATTGTGTCAAACCATAACCACACCTGTTCGATCTTATGCTTACCCTAAATCAATTTGGAACCACTTAGAGTTTACAATTCAATGGATCTTCCTTCTTTAGCTATTCTCGAACCCAGACTATATCACGCCTCTAGACTCCAATTTTTAATACATGACTAATAAACAAGTTATTCAAACGCTCAGATATCAAATCACTAGAGAATTCTCGCCAATCCCAGAAATACTGAACGCGTATCAGCCAATAACATATACACCTAAATCGCTAACTCATGCAGTATCGAACTTGAAAATACTCTCTAAGCTACAGCATGTCAGGCAATGGTTTTAACAATTATTTACAAATACATTATGTGTCAAACCATCCTAATCTAGTCATCAATTTGAAATAGACAAGTTAAATATACATAAATAATGATATTTATTTCATGTTTTTCAATTCCTGCTTCAAGCTACACCTCGAGTATACCCATAGAGTTGGATGGTACCTGGAAATTAAAAGTAAGAGGTAGGCGAATCAACAATAATAAACAGCAGCCAAAACAGCACCAGTAGAACAAACTCAAGCCAAAGGAAAATTGATATGAAACCAACGGGACAAAATTCCAGTTGAATGGAGAATGGGACAGTTTCAAACCATGCTTCTGAAAAACCAAGTTTAACCAAACTCAAGCATTTGAGGAACCCAACTGCATTTGGGCAACCTAATGGAACAGTATCATTTTTGTGTTTATGATTTTTTCAGAATTTACATGGAACCCAGTAAAGGGGCCACTTGATCATGTATTTTCTTGCCTTTAAAATCCCTTTTCTATATTTTTTTTAGCTTCTAATCCCTTTGTATTCTCAGGTTTTTAGCATCCAAGTTCTTCCAGCTTACTATGAGGAAACTCCATATAACAGTATTTTTTAGTCTCTTTTTATATGTGTTTTCTGTATTTTTTTAGCCTATTCTCTCTTGCCTTGAAAGATAAGACTAGTGTCTTGATATAGGCCTACCATTATGGCAACCTTGGAGTCTTTTTTTCAACCTGGTCCCTCTTTTATTTATTAATTGGTCCTTAAGAGCTTAACTTGTTTTCCAAGATATACCTACCAACTTATTGAAATACCAACTAGAACCTCCTTTTATCTCAATCCCTGCATTACTACTTACTGTGACTACCTATTTTGCCTATAAGTCTATCCAGAATTACTATCCAGTTATGCCTAAACATGAATTAGACTATCTAGAATCCATGGAAAATCAATACCTCATATTAGCAACAACAAACGTGGACCAACACCCTAAATTAAAATACTTGAAGAAACAAAATCATGCTTTCGCCTATAACACTTGAAATCAAATACCAATTTAAAGAAGAACAATTCATATTTGCAGTTTGCAAATCACAAACAACCAGAAGAGATATGGACTCATGTTTCCGTGAAATAAAAATGAATAATAAAAACATGATGGAAAAGAAATAAAGAAGAAAACAAAAAAACCAGATGAATTAAACCTGAATCCAAAATGGGTTGTGAATTTAAAAGGAGAACGGTTAGCTAAGACTTACTGAACACTGCATGGCATCGATTTTCATAGATTCGATTCCCAGATCCAGGGCTAGGAGTTGGCTGGCTCGAACCACTAACCTTTGGACTTCGGATCTGGATTTGATCGAAGTTTGAACAATCTTGAAAGGGAATATTAAACATGGGGTATGAGGAAGGTATGGGAGTTTTGGGGCGTTGCTCTGAGGTTAGTTGGGAACGGCGACACCGCTGCCACCATTTCGATTGAAGATTCGAGGGGGTTGATTGACATTTGAAGGGTGATAGTGGTGTATTCAGGAAGAGGAAGGTTGGGGGATCAATTGGTGCTGATTTGGGGTCGTTTGGAGAATCGCCGCCGCCAGCGACGATTTCCAGCCGGCGGTGGACGGCGAACGGTGGTAATACACCGGTTGTAATTAGGGGTGTATGGGAGATGGTTTGGAGGGGTGGGTGGGGGAGTTTGGATAATTTTATATCGATTTCAATTCAGTTTTGAGCCATTGGGTCATGTATCCTCGACGCCTCAGATCTACCAGCACCAAACGACGTCGTTCTCGTAATGGGGAAGCCAGACCGAGTCAGGGGACGTGGGTTTGGGTTGGGCGAGGGAAGAAAAGGCTTGGGCTTGACAATTTTAACAAAATAGCCCAAAAGAAAATCTGACTTCCCAACTCTTTAAAAATCATTTTTCAACAATTGTTTTTCTCTCTTTTTTC
This sequence comes from Nicotiana benthamiana, assembly GCA_034376525.1. Taxonomy (NCBI): domain Eukaryota; kingdom Viridiplantae; phylum Streptophyta; class Magnoliopsida; order Solanales; family Solanaceae; genus Nicotiana; species Nicotiana benthamiana. The sequence continues at coordinate 31,103,850 of CM067336.1, read as the reverse complement.
TTTTCATAATTAACTTAAAATATAAACTAAATACTAAAACCTATAGTTAAACCAAAATGATAATTATCACAACTAATCAAAGTAAAAGTGAAATCACTAAAATAGAACATTAATTCTAAAAGTACAGATTGAACCATTTTTTGTTATTTTCCTTTTTATAAAGTTACTAATTTGTTAATTAGTCCTGAACTGTAAAGTCAAATCCTAATATGCAAAAATGCAATATATTTTTGTGTTTTTCATGAATTAAGATGCACAGATAAAATGCAAACAATTAACAAAAAATGCTACAAAGATCCACAAAATTCCAAACAATAAATGAAATTATTTTGCTCGAATTTATGTGAGTAATTCAGGTAGGGAAAAAATCACGTGCTCACAATACCTCCGGAGCATCGAAACATGAAATACCCGAATAAACTTCTGCCAAGCTGGGAGGTAAGGCAAGCTCATAAGCAACCTCCCCTACACGTCGAAATATCTCAAAAGGACCAATAAACCTCAGACTCAACTTCTCTTTCTTCCCAAATCTCATAACGCCCTTCATAGGCAAAACCCAAAGTAGAACCCGCTCTCTACCCATATAGGAAACATCAAGAACCTTCCGGTGTGCGTAACTCTTCTGTCTGGTGGGCTGTATGGAGCCTATCCTGAATTACCTTAAACTTCTCCAAAGCATCCTGAACCAAGTCTGTGCCCAACAATCTAGCCTCGCCCGGCTCGAACCAACCCACTGGGGATCTACACTGCCTACTATATAAAGCCTCATTCGGTGCCATCTGAATGCTGGATTGATAGATTTTGTTGTAGGAAAACTTCGCCCATGGCAGGAACTAATCCCAAGACCCTCCAAACTCAATCACACACGCATGGTGAATATCCTCAAGAATCTTAATAATGCGCTCAGACTGTCCATCCGTCTGAGGGTGAAATGTTGTACTCAACTCCAGCTGAGTGCCCAACTCATTCTAAACGGCCCTCCAGAACCGTGATATGAACTGAGTACCTCTATCTGAAATGATAGAAACTAGAATACCATGCAGACGAACAATCTCTCGGATATAAATCTCCGCTAGATGCTCCAAAGAATAGGTAGTACATATAGGGATGAAATGCACGGACTTGGTCAGCCAATCCACAATCACCCATATGGCATCAGACTTCCTCAAAGTCCGTGGGAGCCTAACTACAAAGTCCATGGTGATTTGTTCCCACTTCTACTACTAAATCTCTATCTGTTGAAGCAACTCACCCGGTCTTTAGTGATCATACTTCACATGCTGACAATTGAGGCACCGAGCTATAAACCCAACTATATTCTTCTTCATCCGCCTCCACCAATAGTGCTGTCTCAAATCCTGTTACATTTTCGCAGCACCCGAATGGATGGAATATCGCGAACTGTGCGCCTCTTCTAGAATCATATCTTGAAGTCCATCAACATTGGGTACATAAACCCGACCCTGCATCCCCAATACCCCGTCATCACCAATAGTCACATCTCTGTCATCGCCATGCAAAACCTTATCCTTGAGAACAAGCAAACGAGGGTCATTAAATTGTCGCTCTCGGATACAATCAAACAACGAAGATCGAGAGACTATGCAGGCTAGAGCCCGACTAGACTCTGAAAGATCTAATATCACAAACTAACTGGCGCCATGGGCCTCTCTACTTCTAGTAAATAAGTTAAACTCCCGAAACTCTCTGCCCGGCAACTCAAAGCATCGACCACCACATTGGCCTTACCTAGGTGATACAAAATAGTGATATCATAGTCTTTCAGCAGCTCTAACCACCTCCTCTGGTGCAAATTAAGATCCTTCTGCTTGAAAAGATACTGCAAACTCCGGTGATCAGTATAAATCTCACAAGGCACACCGTACAAATAATGACGCATATCTTCAAGGCGTGAATACTAGAGGCTAACTCAAGATCATGGACATGATAATTCTTCTTATGTACCTTCAACTATCTGGATGCGTAAGCAATCACCCTACCGTCTTGCATCAATACCGCTCCAAGGCCAATCCTCGATGCACAATAGACAGTATAAGACCCTGAACCTACAGGCAATATTAAAATTGAGGTTGTAGTCAAAGCTGTCTTGAGCTTCTGAAAGCTCGCATCACACTCTTCCATCTACTGGAACGGAGCACCCTTCTGGGTCAGTTTGGTCAGAGGTGCTGCAATAGATGAAAACCCCTCAACAAATCAACGGTAGTAACCCGTCAAGCCAAGAAAACTATGAATCTCTGTATCTGAGGATGGTCTGGGCCAACTCTGCACTGCTTCCACTTTCTTCGGATCTACTTTTATCCCCTCACTAGAAACCATATGACCTAAGAAGGCCATGGAATCCAACTAAAAATCATATTTCGAGAACTTAGCATATAACTTCTTCTCTCTCAGAGTCTGAAGCACAGTTCTCAAGTGTTTCTCATGATCTTCCTGACTTCGGGAATACACGAGAATATCATCAATAAACACAACGATGAACGAGTCAAGATATGGACGGAACATGTTGTGAATCAAATGCATAAAGGCTGTTGGGGCATTGGTCAGCTCAAATGACATAACAAGGAATTTGTAATGATCATATCGGGTTCTGAAAGCAGTCTTGGGGATATTTGGATCTTGAATCTTCAGCTGATGGTACCTTGAATGTAAGTTAATCTTAGAAAACACTCGTGCACCCTGTAGATGGTCAAATAAATCATCAATATGAGGTAATGGATAACGGTTCTTCGCGGTAACTTTGTTGAACTGGCAATAATCAATGCACATACGCATAGAATCATCCTTTTTCTTCAAAAATAAGACAGGAGCACCCCAAGGTGATACTCTAAGCCGAATAAAACCCTTATCAAGCAATTCTTGTAACTGATCCTTCAACTCCTTCAACTCAGGAGGAGCCATACGATATGGAGGAATAGAAATGGGCTGAGTGCCCGGCAACAGATCAATGCCAAAATCAATATCTCTATCGAGCGACATGCCTAGAAGGTCAGCTGGAAACACATCAGAAAAATCTCGCACTACTGGGACTGAATCAACTGATGGGTATCAATACTGATATCTCACATAATCTAGATACGCGTCATACCCTTTAACAACTATTCGTTGAGCCTTAAGGAAAGAAATAACTCTACTAGGAATGTGATCTAAAGCACATCTCCACTCAACACACGGTATACCTAGCATAGCAAGCATTATGGTTTTGGCGTGACACTCAAGAATAGCATAATGAGGCGACACCCAGTCCACGCCATAATAATAAAATTAACCATGCTGAGCAACAATAAATCGGTTTTGGTCTCAAAACCACTAAGAGCAACCAAACATGACCGGTAAATGCAGTCTACCACAAGAGAATCTCCCACAAGGGTAGAAACATAAATTGGGGAACTCAATGAATCCCGAGATTCACCCAAATGCGAAGCGAAATAAGAAGACACATCAGAATAAATGGAGCTTGGATCGAAAAGAACCGATGCATCTTTGTGACAAACCAAGACAATACCTATGATGATAGAATCCGAGGCAACAGCCTCGGTACGGGCAGGAAGAGCATAGTATCCGGCCTGGCCTCCCCCTCTAGGGCGGCCTCTACCTCCCCGACCTCCACTTCTAGCATGGTGAGCATGTAGGGTAGCAACTCGGGCTGTAACCATAGCCTGGGAACTCTGGGGGATATGCGGTGGCTGAGAAGTTTGTGGAGGTGCACCCCTCCTAAGTCTTGGGAAATCCCTTACCATAAGGCGTATATCACCACACTTAAAATAAGCTCTGGGAGGACGTGGTGACTGTGACTGGATCGAGCCATGTCGGCTGGACTGACCACTAAAAGCACCCCACATAGGAGGTGCACTAGATACCTGAGGTGCATAATAAGGCTCCTAAGGCCTAGGATGAGCTGGAATACAATTGGCTGCTGGAAGAGCTAAATGAATAGCGAAACTCATATAACCTCTACCATGACGACCTATAGTTGGGGCGCAGGCACTAGAATAGTGGCCCGACTCTTGAGGCTCCTTGGCCCCCCCTCTTATCTCTATTCCTAACATGTATACCCTCAATCCTCCTAGCAATGCTCATCACATGCTGATAATTAAAAATATCCATCTCCAACTCGCGAGCCATGCTAGACCTGATGCTAGGAATAAGCCCCTCAATTAATCAGTGAACTCTCTCACGAATAGTAGAGACCAAGGCTGGTGCATGTCTAGCCAAGCTAGTGAAATGGACATCATACTCCGAGACAGTCATAGTACCCTAGCGCAAATGCTCAAACTTTACGCGCCATGCCTCTCTAAGGCTCTGAGGGGCATACTCTCTCAAGAACATATCTGAAAACTGAGCCAAGTCAAGGAAGCTGCCTCATCTGGACTGTCTAACTCTTAAGTACGCTACCACTCATAGGCAAACCCTCGCAGCTGGAAGGTAGTGAAGGAAACATTGCTCGATCCTGAAATACCTATGGTACAAAGAATACGGTAGCACTCATCTAGAAATCCTAGAGCATCATTGTCACGCCTCAACCTCGAGAAGCGCGAATGGTGCTCAATCGAGTGAACTCAACTGAGCAAACCTTATCAAAAACTACATACCCAACTCATTATGAATTAGGAGACAATGTTTCATTTATTCAGACAAGGAATGATAGTACATTCAATATTTTAGTTCATTTTTTTTATCATAGCATCAAATCATAATTAAGTTTCCATGATTCCATATAGTTATATTTTAGAAGAAAGCAGGAGTACAAGGCTACAACACGGCTCATTGACCTATCCAAAACCCATATATAACCCACACAAACGTCTGTGGAGCCTCTAAGGATACAAAAGACAGTGATAAAAACGCCAGTAACAAGGCCCCGGCTATAACTCAAAAATGGATATCTATAGCTAAAGGTGTACAACATGATCCCCTTGAAAGAGGAAAGGGGCTCACCAAGATTTGAGGAAAAGGATGCTCCGCTACGCACGATCGGCACTATCTTCTATAGAGCCACCTACATTCATTTAAAAATGTAGCGTCCCCGGCAAAAGGGACGTTAGTACCGTGGAATAGTACTAGCATGTATAACTAAACACCATCCTGATAGAAATAACATCCATATAAGAGTAAAGAGGAAATCGTAAAGACAACAAAGTTTCAAATAAGCACCATGTCAACAATATAAGGAGATTCCCATGATTTTCACATAGTTTCTGAAATTTTAGGTTGGAGCATCCCATAGTGTTGCATCATTATCCACTTTGCCACTACTTCTTAAGCGGAGTCTTATCATGGCCCGACCGGCAAGCCGCCTTCCGTAGACGTTACCATTATTTTATTCACACTTTCCAGTTTCAATATTCAATACATTACCACCATATATATATATATATATCATGGCGTCCGATCACGGCCTGATCAGCTTATCCGCCTCCCCGAGACGTTACCATTTAACAATATTCAACTCATTCCAATCCTTGGTCACACAAGTATTATTTTACCAGTACTTGAGGCCATAATTTCCACATTCCATAATTCATGTTTCACATTTCTCTCATTCCTAACATTTACTTTGCCACTTAAAGTCGTAGGCATATACAAAGCAATTAATTTCGTAAGCGTAGAAGGAAATTCATCAAGTTTTGGCATATTATCCAAAGTAACCTAGGCATGATAGCTAGGCATTTAGCACATAAATCAGGTTCTCCACACATCTTCCATTTACAAGAATAGTACATTAAACACATAAGGAAGTACTTACTACATACATTTTCACAACATCAATTCACTTAACATAGCAATCACTGCATCACATACGTTTCGAACTTACAACACTTACACGGGCACCATGGAAGCTAAATTTCTAAGACGGTGGGGTTTTAGCCATATATACTTCAATAACGCTTTCCCCATTTTCTTATGAAATTCCGGGACTCTTAGTACTTCTATCTATTGCATAAGAATTACAATTGAACCAAGAATCAGAGACGAGATTAAGATTCTAGCTCGTTTGAGCATATTATCAAACATATGAGGTGCATTATGATCTTAGGTCACTTGCATAAGTAATTTCTTCAATGCTGTACTCCAATTAATATCCTTTTTAGTTCTCATCTTCCACATATCCCACTATCTCTTATGCATGCAAGACTATTAGCACTTTTTCCCAAGAACTCAATTGTTAATCACCTATTTTTAAATAGAATTCCAAAATTACAGAGCACGGAACAAGTTCTTACCTTTTCAAGGTGACCTAGTAACTTTCTTGACAATCTTCAAGATTTTGGGGTAAGAGTTGGGTGGGGATTAGATGAAGGTCACCCCTTCTCTCTCTAGAACTCCTCTCCTCACTCTATTTTTAGTAAAGAAGGACATAAAGAAGGTCGGATGGGGGTGTTTATGTGAAATAGGGTCTGGTTTTAAAAATTAGAAAATAGGAGCCCGACTTAGATTTGAGATCGTATACGCGATCGAATACCTGACATGCAGCCCGCAAAATGGACCGCAAACATGGTCTTGAGATCTGGACAAACTGTCTGGGTATGCGACAGAAATACGATTCGCATACCTGTTCTGCGGTCACATAATGCACCGCAAAAATGCCCTTCACAAAATTCCAAAGAGATTATGCAATGACTATGCTGCCTGCATAGTTGACCTCAATTTAACCAACATATCGACTGACTCTACAACGACTATACGGTGCGCATATCCATTATGCGACTGAATAATAGACCGCAAAAATGCATTATTCTGGAGAGCATAATTTTTTAACTTTTTAGTGCACAGATTAAGATCACTCATCCTCGAATGAGGGTCAAGGCTCACTTATTAGGAATGTTTATGCAACCTCAGCTTTCCACAACATGAAACATATCCACAACCCTAAATTTGGCTAACTGCTTAAATTTCCAAAAATTTCACCAGAGTTTCCTTTGTAACTAGGCATATCCACCTGTCAAAGGGCCCCAGATACATATCATAACAGCATATACATATTCCATAGACACAACCTAACTTGTACAACACCAACAATGGCCACATAGCTAATGTATATAACCGAAATGGAACCGTTCTATATAAATCAAATCAAAAGTTAAGAGTTCATAGGAGTCAAATGAATAAAGGCTATTAAAAGTATTCAAACAAATGTGGTACTTCTTTCTCATTTCTTCCTCTTCTTCCCAAGTGGCTTCCCCGACTTGCTGGTTATGCCATAACACTTTTATGGAGGAAATATCTTTATTTCTCAACTTCCAGACTTGCCTGTCAAGAATGGCATTGGGAACTTCTTCATATGACAATTCTTCATTAACCTCAAGAGTTTCAACTGGCACAATAATGGACGGATCTCCTACTACCTTCTTCAACATGGACACATGGAAGACTGGATGTACCAATAACATCTCAGGTGGCAGCTCGAGCTTGTATGCCACCTGCCCAATCCTCTTAATGATTTTGTACGGCCCACAGACCTCGGACTTCATTTTCCTTCCTTTCCAAATCGCACGATGCCCTTCATGGGGGAAACCTTCGAGAATACTCATTCATCTTCTTTTAACTCCAAATCCCTGCGACACACATCCGAATAAGATTTTTGGTGATTCTGAGCAATTTTTAACCTTTTCTTTAATAATCTTGACTTTCTCCATGGCCTGATGCACGAGGTCCGACCATATCAATTTAGCTTCTCCAACCTCGAACCACCCAATGGGAGATCTACATCTCCAACCATACAATGCCTCAAATGGTGCCACCTGGATACTAGCATGGAAGCTGTTGTTGTAAGAAAATTATATGAGCGATAAATGGCCATCCAACTACCTTTAAAATCAAGAGTGCAAGAACACAACATATCCTCAAACATCTGAATAGTCTACTCCACTTACCCGTCGGTCTGAGGGTAGAAGGTTGTGTTAAGATTTACCTGCGTACCTAAACCTTGCTGAAATTTCTTCAGAAGTTAGCAGTGAACAGAGACCCTCGATCTGAAATGATTGAGACTGGAGTGCCATGCAACCTGACTATTTCTTTGATACATAACTGAGCATATTGTTCCGTTGTGTTGGTAGATTTCACTAGCAAGAAGTGTGCTAATTTCATGAGTCGATCCATGATCACCCAAATTGAGTCGAACTTTCACGGAGTGTGCGTCAAGACTACCTCAAAATACATGTTGATCATCTCCCATTTCCATATTGGAATTTCTATGCTTTGAGCCAATCCACCAGGTCTTTGATGTTCGGCCTTCACTTGCTGACTGTTCGGATTATTCCACCAATAATCTTCCTTGAGATTATGATATATCTTCGTGGAACCTGGGTGTACGGAATACTTGGAAGTGTGATCTTCTGCCATGATCCTTTCCCAAAGACCGTCAATATCTGAAACAGATAGGTGTCCTTGGTACTGTAGGGTACCATCATCCATGCCAAGGGAAAAAGCTGTGGTCTTGTATTTATGAATCCCCTACTGCAGTTGTGCTAACGTTGGGTCGTTGAATTGTTTCTCTTTCACTTCCGCCACAAGCGATAATTCAGCCCTATTTTGCACAATCAGCCCTCCTTCACTAGAGTCCGCAAGGCGAACTCCCAAACTAGATAACTAGTGAGCCTCCATGGCCAATGGCCTCTGGTGTGCCTCTAAATTTGCCAAACTTCCTATAGATTTTTGACTAAGAGCATCCTCTACAACATTAGCCTTTCTCGGGTGATAGAGGATATCAATGTCATAGTCCTTGAGTAACTCTAGCCATCTTCTCTGTCTCAAATTCAACTCCTTCTATTTGAAAATATACCGAAGGCTCTTGTGATCCATAAATATATCCATATGGATCCCATACAAATAATTTCGCCTAATATTTAGCGCAAACACCACTGTCGCAAGCTCTAAGTCATAGGTTGGATAGTCTTTTCATGATTCTTGAGCTGCCTAGAAATGTAGGCTATAACCTTGTCGTGTTGCAATAACACAACCCAATCCCGATCCTGGAAGCATCACAATATACCACAAATACCTATGTACCCTCTGGCAGGGTTAAGACCGGCGTTGTAGTCAGTCTTGATTTCAATTCCTGGAAACTCCTTTCACAAGTGTCGGACCACTGAAACTTAACTGCTTTCTGGGTCAGTTTAGTCAATGGGAGAGGCAAGAGTAGAAAACCCATCCATAAACCTTTGGTAAACCTAAGAAACTGGGAATCTCTATTGGAGTGGTAGGTCTAGGCCAATTCTTTACCGCTGCAATCTTCTGAGGATCAATAATAATTCCTTCCCTAGAGACAATATGACCCAAGAACGCGATAGATTCAAGCCAAATTTCACATTTCGAAAATTTTACATATAGTTGATGTTGCTGAAGAGTCTGCAAAACTGCCCTGAGATGGGAAACATGGTCCTCCCAACTTTGGGAATACACAAGAATATCATCAATGAAGACTATCACAAAGGGGTCTAGAAAAGGCTTGAAGACTCTATTCATAAGATCCATGAAAGCTACAGGGGCATTTGTTAGCCCAAATGACATCACCAAGAAATTCGAAGTGCCCATACTGAGTTTTGAATGTTGTTTTTGGAATGTCCTATTCTCTTATCTTCAATTGATGATACCCTGACCGCAAGTCGATCTTTGAGAAACATGTAGCACCTTGCAATTGATCAAACAAGTCATCTATTCTTGGCAGGTGGTATTTATTTTTGAGTGTGACTTTGTTGAATTGCCGGTAGTCAATCACATCCGTAGAAACCCATCTTTCTTTCTTACAAACAAGACCGGTGTGCCCTATGGTGACACACTCAATCGGATGAAACCCTTTTCTAGCAAATCCTTCAATTGTTCCTTTAGCTCTTTCAAATTTTCGGTGCAATTCAGTAAGGTGGAATCGATATGGGCTGCGTGCATGTCATTACATCAATCCCAAAATCAATCTCCTGTCTGGTGAAATCCTAGGGAGCTCATCTAGAAAGACATCCGGAAATTCATTCACGACCGATACAGACTCAAGGCTAGGCGCCTCGACATTGGTGTCCGTAACACGTACTAAATGATAAATACACCTCTTCTTGATCATCTTCGCGACCTTAAGATAAGAAATAACCGACCTTTAGGCACTACATTATCTCCCTTCCATTCAACAACTTGAAATGCCACTCGGCATACACAATAACAACTCTCGAAAACTAATACATTTCCTAAAACCCTAAAACTCATGATCACAAGCCTTTGAATGTCTACAACATCTAACGCCAGATTATCTAACAAGGAAACGAAAGTGCAGAGGGGCTAATACAAAAAAAAAAGGAAGAGTAGAAAAGGACTCTTCAGTCTCCGGACGCGACAGATATGCCTCGGAGTCTCTATGAGCGCCTCGTCTCAAGCGTAATAAGTCCGAGTAGAAATTCCTAGATCTCCACATGAAAAATATGTGCAGAAAGAGTATGAGTACACCACAACGGTATTCAGTAAGTGCCAAGCCTAACCTCGGCCGGGTAGTGATGAGGAAAGTCAGGGCCCTACTGAGGTCAAAATCAAATATAATCAGAGACAAGATAACCATGGAAAGAAAATACAGCTCAACACATAGATTACAACTGAGGATCTCCCAGGATACCGTCCTGTAGTCCAATTATTACTATTTAGTGGATCTCCCAAGATACCGTCCTGTAGTCCATCATATATATCCGAAGTATCTCCTGGGATATCATTCCGTAGTTCAACTGTCAATGCGCGAGTATCTATCAGAATCCCATTCCGTAGTCGCAAATATAAATACTCAGTACTGGGGAACCTACCGGGTGCAGTCCCGTAGTTCCATATAACTATGCCAGGGGTTCTACTGAAATCCTACATCCGTAGTCCTAAATAAACAAACAAGGGGAATCTACCAGAATCCCACATTCGTAGTCCAAAATAAACAGACAAGGGGGACCTACCAGAATCCCACATCTGTAGTCCCAATGTAAATACACAGCAGCAACACATGAAGAATATTCATAAATTGTCAACTTTATACCAAGTCAAACAGATATTACTAGCCTCGCATGCTCTACATAATTCAGTTAAACAGTTTGAGCAAGTGAAATAATTAAATTACTTAGACATGCTTCCTTAAGCTAACGACACGCTTAAATTGCAAGTAGTAATAATGGGAGAAGAAAATACAATTTTAATTACTTACCAAAAATGGGATTTTCAAGAATTAGCACAAGTAAGCACTCGTCACCTCACGTACAAGGCATTTCAAATATCAAAAATACTAAATCCTAAGGGGAAGTCCCTCACACAAGGTTAGGCAAGCCATTTACCTCAAACCGACACAAAATCAACTCGAAATCATGCTCTTGACACGAGTACTCGACTCCAGATGGCCCGAATATATACAATTCAATTGTATAATATAAAAAATACTTCGACTAAGTGATTCTACAAATAAATTCTAAGCTAATATGCGAAATTAGATAAAATGACCAAAACACTCCTCGGGCCTACATCTCAGAATCGGGTAAAACTTACATATTCAGAATCCTCATACTGTCACAAGTCTATACATATCAAGAACACTAAAATCGGAGTTCAATTTACCCATCACCTACCTACTTTAAAGTTTCTTAATATCAAGCCCTAGTTACCCATTTTGCACTGATTTTCCCTAATTTTTCACCACTAATTAGACCTTCAGTCACATATAAATGAGTTATGAGGTAAAGAATATTTCCAAGTGATTCCCCTTTGGTTTCTTCAGAAATATCCCTCAAAGGCTTCAATCCTGTTCAAAAAATGGTGAAAGAATAACTCAAATTTGCGAAGACAACTTTTTATATGGTCTGAACATCTAATCCACTTCCGCGGTCATGGGACCGCACCTGTAGTCCTGCTTTTTCGGAACAAAAGTTGTTTCTGCAATAAATCACTAAGGCCTGGTTTCTACATCTGCGATTGACCTTAAGCAAATGCGAATCCGCTTGTGCGGTGAAGTTCCCGCTGCTGCGGTCTCCTGTTGGCCCTCCCCTTTCTGCTTCTGCGATGATTCCACCGCTTATGCAGTCTTGAACCGCGGTCCCCAAGCCGCAGGTGCGATTATGACATCAACCTTGAAACTTTAGCTACAACTCACAACTCCAAACCTTTCTATCAAACATTCTAAATCATGCCGAGGTCCCCGGGACCTCAATCAAAAGCACAAACAAGTCATATACCTCAATCAAAACTTAAAAAAATCTCCACAATTCCTCACAACATCGAATCAACCTGTTAGCATCAGATTCAAGCCTAAGAACTTAAAAAACTCTCAAAATACGTTTTCGATCAAAAGGTCTATCAAACCTCATCCGAATGACCTGAAATTTTAGAAAAACGTCACATTCAACCCTACGGAGCTACTCCAACTTCCTAAATTCCATTCTGACCCTCGGATCAAAATCTCACTATCGACCCGGAAACTTCAAAATTTCAACCTTCGGCATTTCTAGCCTAAATTAGCTACAGACCTCCAAAACACAATTCGAACACGCTCTGAAACACGAAATTACCCGACAGAGCTAACTGAACTATCAGAATTTCATTCCGAGGCTATCTTCATACTATTTCGACTACAGTTAAATTTTTAAAACTTAAACTCTCATTTAGGGACTAAGTGTCCCAAACTCTCCGAAACTTCAAATATTTCTTCCCGGCAACTCACGATAGTAATAACAAATACAGAAAAAGCAGTTAATAGTGTATCAGGGAGTTAATTCTTTAGACGCCCGGTCGGATCGTCACACACACACACATATACATATATATATATATATACATACATATATATATATATACATATGCGCACACACACACATACACACACACACACACACACACACACCAACCTCCTTTTTTACAAAGGCACAACATAGAGATCTCTCTATTCATATTTTCAGGTACCTGAATCTCTCATGAGATTTTATGAAGTTTTATATCATGTGATCTTATAGATCACTTGCCTCTTTTATTATGATCATTTTCTCGTCTTCTTTATCAAGAAATTTATTTGAAATCGATATGTCTATACGCTTTAAGCGTACCATAGACTTTGTCCTTCTAAGGCCTAATATGAGCATTTGCAATGAGAATATAATTTCTTTCTTTGGGTCAGCAAATGTGTCTGTCATGCTTTGCAATATATTTCAAATGAATTATCTTTTTATGAACTTTATGTTCGTATTATCTTATTCGAGGATCGAAATGTACAAATGATAATTCATTCCACGTAAATTTTTCTCAAGTGTTTATCATATCTCCCCATCATGTTAGAAAAACTAAATTGTTTTCTCAACTTTGAGAACCCATCTTTGTGCATCATGGTATTAATCAAAATATACAGCGCGCATCAATAATAATAAGATGGAATTATTTGGTTCTTGACCCTGAACCACTTGTGAGGGGAGAAAATAATATACTTTGATATATAATGTATATCAAATTGATATAGATAACTTTATTCTCATAGAAAATTGTTTAGCTATTAAGTGGAGACACTCGATAAATCATTTTGCTAAACAAGATATGATGTAAACTAACTTATCAAGATGAACTATCTTGAATAAAAAATCTGGAAATTATGCTCTAAATCAAATTATTGAGCAAGTTACCTCGCAAACACCATATTGTGGGTTAATAATAATCGCACATATAACCATCTCATAGATACATCTTATGTGGTATACATGATAGATGAATTAGCTTATATTCATCTATGATATTCCAGCATTCATGGGATTCTATCCCAATTTTAATTGGTTTATTAATTTATGAAAACAACATAAGAGAATTCATTTAGAATTTTCATATTCTTTAATATTTACCCATGTGAATTCTCTTTTATTTTTTCACATCATACTTAAATTATCATGGCTAAACCAATTATGCCAACTGAATAAATTATCAATATTGATAAAGTTCAAATTTATACCATGACGTGTGCAATTATCAGTAAATTCCAAGTGTATTATGATATGAGTTTTTATATCAATAAATATCCATTTTGTTGTGATATTCTTTTATTTAGAGTACAAACTAGAGAATCAAGCGGGTATTTTTTCACATGCATATTACCCCGCTACAATTTGTAGTAATATAAGATATTAAATATTTCCTTTATTTATAGTCTTAGTATAACCAACATCTTCGCGAATACTTTAGAAATTCAATTAAGTTTCTTTGAGACTAACTACAACAGAATGCCTTATTGTTAATCAATTTTATTCCTCCAAAATTGTAATAGTTGCCTCTTCCAGAGCTCTCAATTAATTTGTACTACCACATATTCATCAACATCCATATGGTGAATATCTCTTTCAAAGAGAAAGTTATACCATTATGGTCATGGTCATAATTCTATACAAGATATGTTCCTTGCATTATTGTTGCTCTTTAATAATCACATCGCCAAAATATTTTGGCGTACATATGTATGTGACCACTATCAATTCATGCAATAATAATGACATTATTTTCTTATTTCCCCTCAAACCTCATTCTAGAGGTGTGTATGGTATATTCACTATCACTAGTACGTTCATATTCTTCCAAGAATGAATATGTATTCATAAATCACAAGTTATAACATTCACAATGTGAATGTACCATAATCATCTATATGTGATTTACAAACTCTCATGTCAAATCGATGACAAATATTACTTTCACGAAGTGAAGGATCATTTTGAGAATCCTTGTTGTTCTCATTACCATAATGATAACGATTATAATTTCGTCTATTTCCACGTGCACATCCATTGAAACATTCATAATAACAATTTTATCCTTTTCAAACTTATCACATACTGCTATCACATTCTCTTAAGGGAATGAGAATGAAATAAATTCAATGTGACGGGTTTTTAATTCTTTGCCCACAATCATACACGAATTTGATCACGACAATGCATAGAAATTTTACCACTTTGGGTGGTTATAATTTCTTTCAAATTCCGTTAGAGTTACAATCAAACGTTATCGTCTTTGCTTGTATTTAAGATTAAATTATAGAATGTTAAAAATGTAAAAGAGAAAAATAAAGTAAAATACTTACTTTAAATCCAGAATTTAATCATGAATAAAGTTCTTGGAACAATTGGCAATCATTATGATCAATCCCAAAGCTTCTACCCAATTGATTAGAGTCTTGTGGTGATACCGTGTTATTATAAAATAATAATGAAGAAAAAGAGTATTACAGATAAAAGTAGAGAGAGAATTCTTATTGATTTGGGATGAATTATAATGGAATAGGACTCATGTATTTATAAAGGATAAGTAACTTAGCCACCAAATAAAATTCCTAAAATCTCTCTAAAATATAGATATTTACTTTAAATATCTATTTATAACAAGATTTAATATTAAAGTAAGATAGACTATTATTACAAGTAAAAGTAATCTAATGGTGTAAAATTTAAAGTAAATATTAGTTAAACTCTTTGTACAACTTGAAAATCAGAGGCGATTTCAAAAAAGAAATAGTACAAAATAGAAAAAAGAAGAATATGAATACAACAAAAATGAATCTATAAAATTTTTACGAAAGCCAGCAAATCGCACCGCAAATGTCATGTGCCAGATTCAAGTAATGCAACCATGTTACGGAACACAGACTGCGTGTTTCGCCCAACCCCAACCCCTCTTCAAACCACTTATCACGCGCTCTGCTACCTCCCCATACAACACACACACACACACACTTAATTTCTCTCGCTAAACCCACGAATCCATACTCCCATTTGCTTTCCCCGTGATCATTTTCCGGCGAGATCTCTGATACTCCGTCGGAAAATCCTGATCGGATCCGCTATCTCTGAACTGCGATTCACTTTGCGATTTCGAAAGATCCGATTAGATATGGCTCCAGTTTCGGCTCTTGCGAAGTACAAGCTCGTCTTCTTAGGAGATCAATCTGTCGGCAAAACCAGTATTATCACGCGATTCATGTATGATAAATTCGATAACACTTATCAGGTACACACCTTTTCTGCTTCATTATTCATGTGATTCGTTAACCTCTTTTTTCTGGGGATCTGCTTCTTAATTACATTTGTCTTCTGCTTGTTGTTAGCGATATTTAGTTTGCTCTATAAGGACTTGATGATCTTTTTTTTGTTAGAGTTTTTATTTGTGCTACTATCAACTTTTGTGGTGGGCTTTGTTCCTGATTCAGTATACGCTTAGCTTTGACATTAACATTGGAAGGTTAGTCTTTCGAGCATCACTTGATAAATTTATGCATAGTAGAATCAGAGAGAGTAGGTGAAGACATGTTAATTACTAGTATTCTATATAGAGGTTGAATTTTTCTAATCTCGTTTAGAATGGTGCTGTATAATATGGTTTATCTGAAACAGATCTGAATGTCGGATACCCTTGCATCTGAAAAAATTTATGGTTTATATCTGGAACATATCTGAGTGCGCATTTTGTGCGCAAGTGATTTTCAATATCTTTATCTATAACACACATTTATTGCTACTTGTATGTATCATATGCTTATACTGGGAGGCATGTGCACTGCCATGCATTCGGTAATATACTTATATTTCTCACCATGCATTGTTGGTCATATTATTTGTTAGAGTGTAGTACAAAAGTATAGTTTATTTGTCTGTTTGCAAATTTTGAGTGGAGTACGTTGCTCTCTTTAAGTTGGTTTCCTTAATGACTGATAGGTCTTGCAGCGTTGAATGTGAAGTAACAACTCCTCTGTTATACAAGTATTGGAAATATACACTTCAGCACTCAGCAGTGGGATAGAGAAATTGTTCCGAGTTTATTGCTTGTCATGCCATATTTCTCGGTCTCTAATAATCCGAAAAGCAGCTTTTTCTTCCTTGCACATCGTTGACAAGATAATGTATCACACTCTTAGACCTTAGCAGTTAATGACTAGTTTTACCTTTTTCGTGATTTGCCGACTTTTAGACTATGATTAGAACAACCTCAATTTCCATGCTTTGATGGAATAGCTTTTGTGTTCTCTTTTTGATAGTGAAACTGCTCGTAACCTTGATTTTCTAGTCCCTGCTATGCTTCTTCTAGTGAAGTATTTCAAGTTGAAGAATAATCTTTCTTCTCATCCTCATTTTACTTAATTTCTTGTTCAGGCTACAATTGGTATTGACTTTCTGTCTAAGACTATGTACCTTGAAGATCGTACAGTACGATTGCAGCTATGGTAAGATATGCTTCTTGATGAGACAATACCTGCTCTGCAAACTCTAATTAGCATAAATGCTATTTATAACATTCTTAATATGTCACCTTTGTGTCGTTTTTTGTAAAGGAGAAATAGCATAAATCTATTCAACTAAGACAATTAACTGTACAATGTGATGTCTTGAGTTACCTATTCAATAAAAAGTGATGTCGCCCCTTGGTTTTATGGGTTGTTAACATATATCAGGAGATGGCAATTGGTTAGTTTATATTTTCTTGCTAAAACAGATATATTTAGTGATGCCTTCAGATATGCTGATCTTGCTTCAGTTTTCTGGTGGAGAAACAGAGATCCTAATGTTTAACTCTATCCCTCCTATTGGGTTATGAGTAATTGTCAAATTCCTACACATATTTTTGGAAATAACCTAGCCTGTCAAAGCATTCTTCTCTAGCTAGTTCTTGGTAATAAATTTCCTTTGACCTGTTTTCATTGATTGGGAAAAAATTTCACTTTTCCTAGGCTTCTTTGTTTGGTTCACTTGATGCTGGGTGTAGCAGTCAATTTACATTTTAAAGTGCTCTTAGATTTGCTTTTCGTGATACCTTTTCAGGGATACTGCAGGTCAAGAGAGATTTAGGAGTCTCATACCAAGCTATATTAGGGACTCCTCTGTTGCTGTCATTGTGTTTGATGTTGCTAGTATGTTACTTTTCGATATTATGCAGTTTTTTCCTGATCATACTCAATTTATCTGTAATCCTTTCTTATAGATGCTTACTTGGAAAAGAATTACATAGATGGTATATCCCTTGCTAAAGTGACTTTGTACTTTTTATGATTCCAGGCAGGCAGTCCTTCTTAAATACTTCAAAGTGGATTGAGGAGGTTCGAACTGAGAGGGGCAGCGATGTTATTATTGTCCTTGTTGGTAACAAAACTGATCTAGTTGACAAAAGGTAGCCATAACTATTTCATTCTCGTTTTTCCTTTTTCTTTCTGGAGGGTATGGGGGTAAGATACTTTGTTTGAGACTAGTGGTGTGTAATCTTTACCTTCCTTTATGTACTCTTATCACATATCTCATTCAATTTACTGGCCTTTTTCTTACTCATTTTTGGCTACGTGATGTCAAGGTCTCTACTAAAGATCCTTAACGTTCTTACCTATCTTGTTCCTTGTGTCTACCTCATGGAGTAATAAAGTAATTGTCATTTTTTTTGTATGTGCTACAAATTCCACTTTCTGTGAAGAAAAAGGAGATAGTTGTAGGAGAACCATGGTCCACTATGTTTAAGCTCCTTCCGGATTTACAGAAGAGCTAAGGGAATGTTTTAGGGTACACCCATCTTTGCTCCTTGCAAAATGTAGTGAGTGCCTAAGGAAATGGTTAAATATTTGTGAGCTTTGTGTTGTGTTGTCTGCTACTGGAGTTTTGTGCTCTTATGAGTAGTTTATTATTGCTATAGTAATGGCAGAATTCTCATGCGCTCGTTGGTCCTGTGAAAAATTGCAGGCAAGTTTCAATCGAGGAAGGAGAAGCAAAAGCTCGCGAACTAAATGTGATGTTCATTGAAACCAGTGCGAAGGCCGGCTTCAATATTAAAGTAAGTAATGTTAGCTTTAAACTTGGCTTCAATAAAATGTGAGAAAGCTTATCTTTCGTCGGGAGATTACAATCTGCATCATTTGTGCTGTCATGCTAAGAAAATCAGGCTTTGATGTTTTCAAGTTATTGTTGTGAACTGTTATTATTGCACCCACTAGCTATTTTGTTGCTGATAGTGCATAATCAACCTTGCAGCCTCTTTTTAGAAAAATCGCAGCAGCATTGCCAGGAATGGAAACACTGTCTTCCGCTAAGCAAGAAGACATGGTTGATGTCAACCTCAAGTCAAGCAACCCAAATGCGTCCCAGTCACAACCACAGTCAGGAGGATGTGCTTGTTAATTTTATGGTTTGCAATTCTATAGATTTCAACTCAAGTTCTTAAATTTTGTTTTCCATGACAAATGCGTCTGTAAATTTCTTTCGACTTTCGAAACATTTGAATACTTTGAGTTTTGTTATTTGTTAAAGTTGGATACAGGAGGTTGTCGTCCTAGTTGAGTAAGACCTAGCATGTGTCACTTATTTGTATTAGTCTCTAGACCTATGCAATTTAGCAGTTTTCCTTTTGGGGAAAAACTCTTCTAAGTGCATACTATCAGTTGATTCATTG
Organism: Nicotiana benthamiana; assembly: GCA_034376525.1. Taxonomy (NCBI): domain Eukaryota; kingdom Viridiplantae; phylum Streptophyta; class Magnoliopsida; order Solanales; family Solanaceae; genus Nicotiana; species Nicotiana benthamiana. The sequence continues at coordinate 31,084,443 of CM067336.1, read as the reverse complement.
TGGTTCTTTAATAGGAAATTTTGGTTGGACGTGCTTGAGTAAGTGATGGTTGAACAGGATGTAGCTTTGCTAGTACAATACTACTCTGGCTGTGACATACTTCTCTGCAGATCATTTTTTAACCTTGCGCGAAAATTTGTGTATGGTTGAAATAGATGGTACTATAAAAGCAGCTACATTACGGCCTCATAAGTCTACTTCTCGCTGGAATGTAGACCAAATCCCGATATGTCACTTTGAGTTATCTAAGAGTAAATAGTTCTGTGTTCCTCTGCCAACGTTGTAACAGGAGTGTGCTTGTTATTACTGGTTTATACTTCTCATGTTCTGAGATATTGCAGCATCATTTGTTAATCTCAAGCCTTTGCTTTACATTTACCAATCAGTTCCAGAGTGCTAGTAATCTTGAATGCGGGTTAATTTATTGGACTATGATTTATGTAATATCCTCGATTGATTAGGAAAATTCTGTTTCGACGTTCTCTCATGTGATAAGAGCACCCTTATTACTATGCCGTTTGAACGAAATGCAGCCCAAAATCTAGCCCATTATCCTTTGACTGATTCAACTGGATTGCCGTGGTGTTATTGATCACTACTTGCTATATTCGGGAATCGAGAACCTATTCCACGAGATGTTTGTTATTACTTCACTAAAGAAGAGACAAATAGTAGTTGTGATAGAAAAGAAAAAGGAAATTACGTACGAACATATTCCAAGCCAGTGTTCCACAAGATATTTCGAATGCAGCGGAACTATTGATACGGTTAAAAAGAAAATTTTCAAACTGATAGTACGTGTTATTTTGTTTCTGTAATTTTTGGTAAACGAAAGGAGCGCTATTTTGTTTCCGGCTTGTGAAAAGATTATCCCGGTTCAAAATTTGCATCACTAACACCTACTAAGTCTACAACATTTGATTCCCTACATAAAACTCTAAATTAAAGATACAACACTTTATGCGTTAATAGTATTTGCACTTGTTTTATGTGTGATGGCATGTGAAAGTTGAAATCAATCCGTGTGTTACGAGCAAAGCACCTCAAATTACATTAATACTTTTAAATAATAGCTTCTTGTTTAATAAATAAGAATCAATAAAAATTTATGATAGTATGGAGTACTAAGAATTCTTGATTAAGTTTAACTATGTTTTATAGGATCCTGAGTTTTTCTTTTTTTTGTGCGTGTATACACACTAATTAGTGGCACCACGTTAATTTTAGTGTCATAACTATTATTGTTCACCACCTAATTCGATCTTATTATTTATTATCTGTTATAAATAGAACTCTATTTAAGGTGAATGTCTATCTTATAGAAGAGTTTTACTTTGAGGCTAAGTCTTTTCTATGCCTATAAATAGAGGGGTCTTACCCCATTGTAAATCATCTCAAAGTATCAATAAGAATACTCCTCTCCCTATTCTCTCTATATTGTTCTTGTTCTTGTTCTTATATTATTTCATAACACGTTATCAGCACGAGTCTCTAACCAATTGAATTTGATTTCTTCCTCCTACAGAATTTTTATACGGAAAAATTAAGAAGAGCAGAAGGACGAGTATTGTTGTTGTCGTCTTGTTGAAGATGATAGAATAGTTATTTCTTGGATTATAGTTCTTATCTCCCTATACGCATTATTGTTCATAGGACTCAATTCTTTTATTTATTCTTCAATATCTGTTTTCACTGTATGCTTTTGTCCTTCTTATTGTTTTGTAGAATGATGCTCCGAAGAATAATAAGAGCTAACGCCAAGGTACAAGAAATTATTTTCTTGAAGATTGGATTGTCTTTTGAACTTTGTGTACAGGAACAACCCAATGGAATGGGACAGTGGAAAGAAAGCATTGTCATAACTTGACTTTAGCCCGAGCCTTGCGCTATCAAGTGTGCATGTACGTCACATAACATATTGGGTAGAAGCTTTGGGATTGAACATAATGATTGTAAGTTGTTCCATGAACTTCCTTCATGATTAAATTCTGGATTTAAGGTATGTATTTTACCTTTCTCTTTCAAATTCTTGACATTCTATAATTTGATTTTAAATACTAGCAAAGACGATAAATTTTGATTGCAACTCTAATGGAGTTTGTAAGAAATTACACTCACATGAAGTGGTAAAATTTCTATGCCTTGCCATGATCAAATTCATGTATGATTGTGGGCAAAGAATTGAAAATCCGTCCCATTGAATTTGCTCCATTCCCTTTAGAGAATGTAGTAGCAGTATGTGATAAGTCTGAAAGAAGACAAAATTATTACCATGAAGGTATCAATGAATGTGGACGTGGCAAAGAATTAAAATTCCGTCCAATTGAATATGCTCCATTCCCTTTAAAGAATGTGATAGCAGTATGTGATAAGTCTGAAAGAAGACAAAATTATTACCGTGAAGGTATCAATGGATGTGGACGTGGCAATAGACGAAATTATAATCGTCATTATTGTGGTAATGAGAACAATAAGGATTCTCAAAATAATCTTTCACTTTATGAAAGTAATATTTGACATGGGATTGTGTATAGCACATACAGATGATTATGATCCATTCCCTGAAGTGAATGTGATAATTGTAATAGAGCCCGTAAGTATGAACACGCTCTTGACGTAATTTTGTTTCATGTCTGACATTATAAAAGGAAAGTTCGTTGCCCTTGAAATTTCGGGCAAGAACTATATGACATGGGTGTTGGATGCTGAAATCCACTTAGATGCTATGGGTCTTAGAGACGCCATTAAAGACAAAAATAATGCATCCACCCAAGACTATGCTAAGGCCTTAATTTACTTGCGCCATCGCCTTGATGAAGGTTTGAAACTGTGCTAAGGCCTTGATTTTCTTGCGCCATCACCTTGATGAAGGTTTGAAAATTGAATATATCACAGTCAAAGATCCACCTATCTTGTGGAAAGGCTTAAAGGAGAGATATGACAACCTGAAGTTGGTCACTCCGCCACAAGCACGATACGATAAGAATCCTAAGGCAAATAGTTCAGAAACTATATGTTATCGTTGCGGTGGAAAAGGGCACTGGTCAAAAGCTTGCCGTATACCAAGATATTTGGTTGACCTTTATCAAGCATCTCGAAAGAGTAAAGGCCCTGAAACAAATTTTGTCTCTGACAACAACTTTGACATCGCCCACTTGGATGTGGCAGACTTCTTTGAGCACCCTGAGGGGAAAATAGACCACCTAATCAGTGATGGATCTGTGATAAAAGAAGATGGAGTTGTTTGATTTTACTTTATTTATTTGTATTAGTTAGTGAATAAACTAATAATCATTAATATCAGCTCGTATTAGTTAGTTTATGATATAATGTTAGTATTAGTTCTTTAGAATGTTTCAATATGCTTAAATTTCGAAGAAATTTTTATTTTCCAGCAAAGTTAGTCGATTAACTAATAAAGTCGACTATCTAATATTTTGTATTAAAACTGGAATTTCCGCAAGCTAAGATATTCGAATATCTGATTTAGATATTCGAATAACCTGATTTAGTTATTCGAATATCCTGATGACTGTTTTCTGAGATAGTCGAATATCAACTTGGTTAGTCGACTATCTAATATTTCGTATTAAAATTGGACTTTTCCGCAAGGCATGATAGTCGACTATCTGATTTAGTTAGTCGAATAACCTCAGCAGATTTTGAAAATATTGTTTAAATATGAAGCAAACACATTTCTATATTCTCATGTTCATATATTTTCTTTTGTATGTCAAACCATGGGAATTAAATTGATTGAAGGCTCCTGGAGAGCAACTATAACTCTGCCTAAAGGAACAATATTTTAGAGAATGCAATGTTCTCCTCCAAGTCTAAGAGGAACTTGTTGAGTTTTAATGATATCAGTCAAAATGTTCTCCTCTAAGTCTAAAAGGAACTTGTTGAGTTTTAGAGATATCATTCAAAATGGATATTAGGTTGAGACAATACATGAGTATAATCTTGAATACCTCATTTACTCATGAAAACGAGGCTGCCCACTTCGGTTTGGGGTCACGCCATTTTGCATGCAGCAATGCTAGTTCGTCGGCTGCCCACTTCGGTTTGGGGTCACGCCATTTTGCATGCAGCAATGCTAGTTCGTCTCTGACTGACGAATTGTCACAAATATTCCCCGTTGCAATTAGTTTTGGGTCATGAACCTAATATATCCCATTTAAGAATTGTTGGATGCGCAGTATATGTGCCTGTAGCACCGCCATACCGCACCAAAATGGGTCCGCAAAGAAGGTTAGGAATATATGTTGAGTTTGAATCGTCCTCCATTATTCGCTACCTCGAAACATTGACATGGGATTTGTACACTGCACGATTTGCAGACTGTCAATTTGATGAGACACTTTTCCCAAAATTAGGGGGAGAAGTTGGTGAAACCAAACGGGAAATTTTATGGAAAAATGCATCATTATCTCATCTTGATCCACATACCTCCATTTGTGAAAATGAGGTGCAAAAGATTATCCAATTGCAAAGAATAGCAAATCAAATGCCTGACGCATTTACGGACTTGAAAAGGATAACAAAATCACATATCCCCGAAGTGAATGTGACAACATCTGATTCACGAATACATATTCATTATTGGAAGAATATGAACATGAAATTGGTATTGAATATACCACACTCACCCCTAGAAGGAGGTTTGAGATGATGTCATTATTATGGCATGAATGATCGTTGGTCACGTACCTATTGTACGCCAAAGTATTTTGGAAATATGACTATTAAAGGACAACGATAATGCAAGAAACATATCTTGCATATAAGTTTGACATGACCATAATGGTATAACTTTCTCTTTAAGAAAGATATTCACCACATGGATGTTGATGAATTTGTGGGAGTACAAAATTAATTGAGAGCTCTAGAAGAGCCAATTATTACTATGTTGGAGAAACACAATTGAGTATTATGCTGTAGTAAGTCTCAAAGAAACTTATTCAGTTTCCAAAGTACACGCGAAAGCGCTGATTATATTGAGACTATAAATAAAGGAAAGATTTGATATCTTCTATTACTACAACTTGTAGCGGGATAATTTGTATATGAAAAGCTACCCGCTTTATTCTCCAGTTTGTACTACACAAAAAAAAGAATGCCACAGTAAAGTGGATATCTATTGGTATAAAAACCCATGTCATAATAAACCTGAAGTTTATTGATAAGTGCACATGTCATGGTGTAAATTTGAAGTTTACCAATATTGATAATTTATTCAGTTGGCATTCGGGTTAGCCATCTCATTTTAAGTATGATGTGCAATAATAGAGAATTCACATGGGTGAATATTAAAGAACTAGAAAGTTCTTTACGCATTCTCTTGTATCACTTGTTCTCATTAATGAATTGACCAACTAAAGAGTTCGGGTTGAAGCCCATAAATTCTGGAAATATCAAAGGTGAATATGGGCCCATTCACCTGCCATGTATACCACATATGATGCACTTATGAAATGGTTACATGCGCGATTGTTATTGACCCGCAGCATGACCGGTGCTTGCGAGGTAAATTGCTCAGTAATATAACTTCGAGCATAATTTTCACATTTTCTACTCAAGATAGTTCATCTTGATAAGTTGGTTTATATCAAAGTTGGTTTAGCAAGATAATTATTGAGCGCCTCCACTTAATAGCTAAACTGTTTCTTATGAGAACAAAGTTATATATATCAGTTTGATATACGTTGTATACGAGAGTATATTACATTCTCCCTCACAAGTGGTTCAGGGTCAGGAACCAAATAATTTCATCTTATTATTAATGTGCTGTGTATATTGACATGATAATGCACAAAGATGATTTCTCAAAGTTGAGGAAACAAGTTAGCTTTTCTAACATGAGGGGGAGACATGATAAACACTTGAGAAAATGTTACATGAGATGAATTATCATTTGTATATATAGATCCTCGAATATCATAATATGAACCTGAAGTTCATAAAAGGATAATTCAATTGCAACATATTGCAAAGCATGCTATACGCATTTGCTGACCCAAAGAATGTAACTATATTCTCACTGCGAATGCTCATATTAAGTCATAGAAGGACAAAGTCTTGGATACGCTTGAAGCGTATAGACAAATCGGTTTCAAAAGGAACTTCTTAATAAAAAAGATGAGCAAATGATCAAAGTGATCATGATAAAGTCAATGATATGTGTAATCAGTTTTCGATATCTTATTTGTTTAGCATGACATGAAAACTTGATATGCATCTAAAGTCTATTATATGGCTTATATGACTTAACTTATATGTCAATCCATGAAAGATTGAAGTTGCTTGAAGCATATACAATTCTTGGTCCTGAAGTACCACATCCTAAGTGCAACTTGTGTACATATGTATCTTGCTATAACTATAAGCATGACGGCATCGAGAATACCTCTATGGAGATATTGAAGAGTCATTCCACGACATTATATGAAGATGTTCATATCTATCAAGAATGATAATTTCAAGGTGCGGAATATTTATTCAAATCAATATGGCTGATTTATTTATCAAATCTCTATAAAAGATTGTTTTGAAGATGGTGCACAAGATTGGAATGCAAATGCTCAAGGATGTGAATTGATGTTCTTTTCAGGCGGAGTTAATGCGTGTTGCACTCTTTTTCCCTTACAAGGTTTTGTCCCACTGGGTTTTCCTTGCAAGGTTTTTAACGAGGCAACCAATAGGCGCATATTCAAACATGTGTACTCTTTTTCCTCGACTGAAAGGAGAGGAAAGCTTCTTCACTTTCGGCACGGGCGCGGACTCCATTCCCAATGAACAACATGATCTTGACCTATCATTTGTTCAATTTTTTTCTTTAATTTTTTCCCATTGGGTTTTGTTTTAGTTAAGGTTTTAACGAGGCACATTATTGAATAGACATTCAAGGGGGAGTGTTATAAATAGAACTCTATTTAAGGTGAATGTCTATCTTATAGAAGAGTTTTACGTTGAGGCTAAGTCTTTTCTATGCCTATAAATAGAGGGGTCTTACCCCATTGTAAATCATCTCAAAGTATCAATAAGAATACTCCTCTCCCTATTCTCTCTATATTGTTCTTGTTCTTGTATTATTGTTCTTGTTCTTATATTATTTCATAACATTATCGTCATTATACAGTAATTTCTTATAATAAGTTTTGTATAACTAGTCTTTGCACCAAACATCAAGCCTTATCAGCCGCTACTTTACTCAACCAAATAAACCGAGTCTAAATCCAAATTCACAAACATTACGCAACACGAAACCTTCTTGCGATTAAGCCTTTTTCATTTTGACGGTGAACCTAATCGCATTTATCCAATCCAATTAAGAGATACTCCACTAACTTTTCTACAAGTCAAACATCTATGTAGTACACAAATAAGAGAACTATGATGTTCTCATTTATTCCTCACAGGTTGTTGAGATATGTAAATAGGCAATGATGATACTACTCACATGTAGACCTTTTTGGTCATTAAAGGAAAGAGTCATATCTGAGCCAAATAGGCTACCTCTGCAATTAGGCTATTTTTGTAATTTGTTTGTCTATGTCTGTAATTAGACTAGTTGTGTAAATAGGCTATACTTGCAATTAGGCCAGTCATGTAAATAGGCTATATATGTAAAAGTGGTTGTGTTTGATATAGGGGTCAGGGGTCGTTTGTAGGAACCGAGGCGTCATTTTCAGAAATGAATTCTGAGTCTTCTTCGAGACTCTTCGATGCTCTCCCTTCTCTCTACTTTCTCTCTCTAAATTTCTTCGATATTGTGCATGTTTTCACAGGTCTGTCAAATACTTGTCCCACGTGTCCTCTTCCTATTGATCATAGCTCATGCACATCAATTTCACTTATGTCCAGCTCAGTTTTCTTTTTCCCATCGTGGTCATCTCGATGACCCTTCGAAATATGCCTTCAATTTCCAATGAGTTCTGCTAATTTTGCTGGTACTTTGATGTCTGAGAGTCTTGTTTCTGATTCCAAGCTGTGCATGCTTACAAACATAAATTCTGCTACCTGGATCATTGATTCAGGGGCTTCCAATCACATGACTTATGATAAAAATCTACTTTTTGATATTATACCCTTAGCTATCCCTTACCTTGTTTCCCTTCCCAATGGTTATAAAGTAAAGGTCACTTGTACAGGATCATTTGCATTGACTCCTTCTCTTACTCTTCACAATGTACTCTTGGTTCCTTCTTTCAAACATAATTTGATTTCTGTTCATAAATTGATGAAACAATTGAATTGTTTAGTTTTGTTTACACCAACCTCATGTCTTCTTTACCTGTTACAGGACCTTTCTCTGAAGAGGCTTCTGGATCTTGGTAAAGAGGAGGCTGGTTTGTACAAGTACTCTTGGTCACCTCCTTCCTCTTTTGCCTCTTCCAAGTCTTCTTCTACTCCTGAGCATACTGTTTCACATGTTTGTAATGATGATGTTGTTTCTGATGGCAAACATTTTAGCTCAATTGTACAATCTCCCAGTTGTAATAATGTTGCTACTGCTGATATGAACTATATTTGGCATTTGAGATTAGCACACACTTCCTTTGCTAATATGAAACATGTTTCTGGCTTACCTTTTTCTTTTGCTGCTAAACAACCTTTTCCTTGCTCCATTTGTCCTATGGCTAAACAAACCAGACTGCCTTTCCCTGATAGTATCATTAGTACTACTAAACCATTTCAACTTATACATGTAGATACTTGGGGCCCTTACCATACCCCTACATCCCTTGGTAGTAAATACTTTCTCACCATAGTTGATGACTTTTCTAGGGCCACTTGGACACATTTGATGGGTTCTAAAAGTAATGCCTTCCCTCTATTAAAATCTTTCATTTCCTATGTTCAAACTCAGTTCAATTCCATGGTCCAGGTTGTCAGGAGTGATAATGCCCTGGAACTGGGTTCCAATGCAGAAGGGATTTCCTTTTTCAGTAAACTTGGGATTGTGCATCAAACAACTTGCCCTCATTCTCCTCAACAGAATGGGGTTGTTGAGAGAAAACACAGATCCTTACTTGAAACTTGTAGGGCTCTTCTTTTTCAGTCTGGTTTGCCTATATCATTTTGGGGTGATTGTTTGTTAACTGCAACATACATCCTTAATAGATTGCCATCCAGAATACTTCATTACAAATCACCTCATGAATTATTGCATGGTTCTCCCCCTTCTTACTCTCACCTAAGAACTTTTGGTTGTTTGGCTTATGCTGCTGTCCCTATCCCTCAAAGGGATAAACTGAAGTCCAGAGCTCATTCTTGTGTTTTTATTGGTTACCCTTTTGGTAAGAAAGGCTACAAATTGTATGATTTGAATTCTAAGAAATGTTTTGTTTCTAGAGATGTTGTCTTTCATGAAACTCACTTTCCCTTTAAAACTGCACCTCCATCTTCCTCTCCTCCTCCTCCTGTTCCCTTTTCTGATGACATTCTTGAACATTCTTTACTGCTACCAACTTCCAGTGATTCTTCCCCTTCTTCTCCTCTTAGTTCTTCTCCTGCCTCTCCTGTATCCATTCCTTCTCCCCTTTTCAATCATGATACTACTCCTCCTACTTTACCTGTCTCTCAGCCTGTTTCCTTGCCCAGAAAATCCACCAGACAACATATTCCCCCTCCTTACCTCAAAGACTATGTTTGCCAACATCCAGCCTTCTCTGGTTCCTCTTCCTCCAACTTGGAATCTGAACCTATGTTTTACTCTCAAGCTGCCTCTGTACCAGCTTGGCAGGATGCCATGAGGAAGGAATTTGATGCATTGGATGCTAACCATACTTGGGACATTGTGCATCTTCCTCCAGGCAAGAAACCTATTGGCTGTAAGTGGGTTTAGATCAAATATAAATCTGATGGCTCTATTGAAAGATACAAGGCAAGGTTGGTTATTAGAGGTGATACACAGGTTGAGGGTGTGGACTTTACAGACACATTTTCTCATGTTGTTAAGATGACTTCAGTGAAATGCATTATTGCAGTGGCTGTTAAAAACCACTGGCCATTGTTTCAGCTTGATGTTAACAATGCCTTCCTCCATGGTGATTTGGATGAGGAAGTGTATATGAAACTTCCTCCAGGTTTGGTGGTATCTGATTCTGCTTCTCCTTCTTCTTCTTCTCTTCCTCTGGTTTGTAAACTAAAGAAATCTTTATATGGGCTCAGGCAGGCCTCCAGGCAGTGGTATGCTAAGCTGTCATCTGCTCTTCATTCAAGAGGTTACAGGCACTCTTTGAATGATTATTCCCTGTTCTTAAAAGGTACCCCTGATTCCCTTGTTGTAGTGGCTGTGTATGTTGATGACATTATAGTAACTGGGCATGACTGTGATGAGATTGCTGGCTTAAAAGCCTTCTTGGATGATACTTTCAAAATCAAGGATTTGGGGTCATTGCATTATTTTCTGGTTCTTGAGGTTAAACATGTCCCTGGTGGGATACATCTGAATCAGCATAAGTATGTTAATGACTTGTTGCATGCTTTTGACTGTGTATCTGTTTCTCCTGTTGTTTCCCCTCTGGACATTTCTTCCAAACTGACTGCTGATTCTGGTGACCTTTTGCCCGCTCCTGGCCAGTTCAGGACTCTTGTTGGCAAATTGTTGTTCTTAACCCATACTCGCCCTGATATATGCTTTGCCGTGCAACATCTGAGTCAATATCTTAAATGCCCAAGGGTTCCCCATATGTCTGCTGCTATGCATGTTTTGAGGTATCTTAAAGGCACTTCTTCTTTGGGTCTCTTTTACTCTGATGTTCCTGATTACTCTGTGACTGGGTACTCTGATAGTGACTGGGCAGCCTGTCCTGACACTAGAAGATCTGTTACTGGTTTTTGTGTATTGTTGGGTGGCAGTCTTATAAGTTGGAAATCGAAAAAGCAACCAGTTGTCTCTCTTTCTTCTGCTGAAGCTGAGTACAGGGCTTTGAACAAGGTTACTGCTGAACTAACTTGGCTCTCTCGTTTACTTGCTGATCTTGGGGTATCTGTTCCTTCTCCTATTTCTGTATTTTGTGATAGTCAGGCTGCTGTCCACATTGCTAATAATCCAGTTTTCCATGAACGTACTAAGCATATTGAGGTGGAAATGTCATTATGTTCGCACTTTGCTACACAATGGTTTCCTAAAGCTTTCCCATGTTTCCACTTCTCATCAGCTGGCTGATCCGTTGACCAAGGCATTATCTGGGACTGCTCTCTCTCCTCTATTGTCCAAGTTAAAGGTGGTTTCCCCCTTCAACTTGAGGGGGGGTGTTGAGATATGTAAATAGGCAATGATGATACTACTCACATGTAGACCTTTTTGGTCATTAAAGGAAAGAGTCATATCTGAGCCAAATAGGCTACCTCTGCAATTAGGCTATTTTTGTAATTTGTTTGTCTATGTCTGTAATTAGACTAGTTGTGTAAATAGGCTATACTTGCAATTAGGCCAGTCATGTAAATAGGCTATATATGTAAAAGTGGTTGTGTTTGATATAGGGGTCAGGGGTCGTTTGTAGGAACCGAGGCGTCATTTTCAGAAATGAATTCTGAGTCTTCTTCGAGACTCTTCGATGCTCTCCCTTCTCTCTACTTTCTCTCTCTAAATTTCTAAATTTCTTCGATATTGTGCATGTTTTCACAGGTATGTCAAATACTTGTCCCACGTGTCCTCTTCCTATTGATCATAGCTCAATGCACATCAATTTCACTTATGTCCAGCTCAGTTTTCTTTTTCCCATCGTGGTCATCTTGATGACCATTCGAAATATGCCTTCAATTTCCAACGTTCTTTTCCTTTTTTCTTTTTTAACAATACCTTTTACGTAATATTTAGGGGTTTGGAAGGGGAGGGGGGGGGGGGTGCGGGGGTGGAGGGGGGTGGATTTCCAAAGATCCTCCATCCAAAAGTTTTCCCCTTTAAATTTGCAACAATCAAATATTTGTAATTTATTGAAGTTCCGTTCTTCTCTCTGACTTAAGGCTGCTGAGTGTGGCCGTTTGACCAAATTTCGTCCTTCTTTTCCACCATGACAGGTCCTCTCTTTCTCCCTTTTCTGCGTGTTCACATAAACTTTTAATCGTTTTTGTTTATACTTTGTGAGTTTTTTGTTTGTTTATGGTCAATTGTTATTTCAATTTGAAAAGGGATTATTAGGTCTCTGTGGCTTGACTTTTTCTGTTTCCTTTCTGATCACTCTGTTGCTGAGTTGCTTGTATTGTGGGTTGTGTTGTGATGAGGGGATCGAATGGATTCATATAACTTTTGTTTTCCTAATTACGAATAAAGAATTGATTTCCAGTAATTCTTTTTTAGTATCATCCATTAATTTGATAAAAATCTAATCCTTTTCTTGGTTAAACGGTAAATTTAGAAGGGAAAATGATAAAATACTAGTTTTTATTCTTTCTGTCAAGTATGAGTGTAAGTTTTAACATTTGCAGCTCTGAGCTATTGTTGTAGCATACACTTCAAGTCGCCGTGGGGTAAGCTTTTATTATCTTTCTCTAGTAAATGGTGAAAGAGTCAATTTAGATGAAGTGAAAAGCACTTTTTTGTGAACTGCACTAGGGTGTTTTTGAGTGCCAATGAAAAACATGTATCTTTTCTCTAGATTCTTAATCCAGTGATCCATGTTATTGCACGAAGTCATCACATTTGAGCAGCAGAGACGGAGCTAGAGTATCATGTACGGGTTCGATGAACCCAGTAGCTTTTGCTTAGGCATAGTACTTGTATAAGGATTTTATTTTTTGAATATGTATACTTATTTTGTTGCGAACCCAATTACTAGGACAAGCTATGGGTTCAATGGCACATTCAAAGCCCACAAACTTTAAATACTAGCTCTACCTCTGTAATGAGCACCCCTGAGAAATTTAGAAGAGGTTGGATTGCTTCTGTTTGGTAATGGGACATAATAGTAGTTGTTATTCTTCGATTACTTCTCAATTGTTCCTGAATAACTGCTTGTGCTTGTTAGAAGAATATGTGGATACAAAGAGACTATAGATTTGAGGTATATTTCTGTTACACTATATATGGGATATTAGAGCAGAGAGGACAATTGTCTACTTTCAATCAGTGGCTATTATCAGAAGTTCCATCTATAACCTCTCTTGTATATTGTTTTTGGTTACATGATCGGTTGTGTTCTTTGTAATTGGGAATACCACTCTCATTATGTCCTCAATTGTTGATCTAACAGCAGATAATCAGCAACCAATTTTGGGAAAAGATGTTGCCTCAAACGGGCAGCATCCGCTGACGAAGCTGAACCGTCTGCACTTTTGGCTTCTATTGGCACTCAACATTATTTTCTTGCTTGCTGGTCAAGCTGCTGCTGTTATTTTGGGACGATTTTACTATGATAAGGGTGGTAATAGTAAATGGATGGCCACTCTCGTCCAAACAGCTGCTTTTCCTGTTCTTTTCATTCCTTACCTTTTCATTACTTCTCCTCAAAATGATTCAGAAGGCTCCAATCGAGCTTCTTTCATCACAGTTAGCATAGTCTATTTCGTAATTGGTGCAATGGTTGCAGGAGATAACATGCTATATTCCATTGGACTATTGTATCTCTCTGCTTCTACGTATTCCCTTATTTGTGCAACGCAATTGATTTTCAGTGCAGTCCTTTCTTTCTTCCTAAACGGTCAGAAGTTCACAGCATTGATCATGAATTCTGTGGTCGTGCTTACTTTATCTACTGCTCTTCTTGCTGTGAACGATGATACTGATATGCCTACAGGCGTAACCAAGTGGAAATATGTCATTGGATTTCTAGCTACTCTTGGTGCTTCAGCTATGTACGCTCTCTTGCTTTCTCTCATGCAGCTTTCATTCCAAAAGGTTCTAAAGAAAGAAACATTTTCTGTGGTTCTGGAGATGCAAATTTACACGGCACTTGTAGCCACCAGTGTCTGTATTGTGGGTCTCTTTGCTAGTGGAGAATGGAAGACTTTGCAGGGAGAAATGGGTAGTTTTACTGCTGGAAAACTTTCATATGTGATGACTCTGGTTTGGACTGCTATAGCTTGGCAGATTTGCTCAGTCGGGGTTGTAGGTTTGGTTTTCGTGGTGTCCTCCTTGTTCTCTAATGTTATTAGTACACTTTCCTTGGCGATCACCCCTATTGCTGCTGTCGTAATCCTCCATGACAAGATGAACGGTGTGAAGATAATCGCCATGCTGTTGGCAATTTGGGGCTTCGGGACTTACTTATACCAGAATTACGTCGATGATCTTAAGGCAAGGAAAGCACCAAGCGCCGTTGATGATGCTCCAACCGAGTCAAGATCTTGCTGAAGTCTTAAGCCCAGGCAAGTGCATAGGCTATAGTTTTAAGAATTGTTAAGAGTTTTTGGAACTCAGAGCTAAAAAAAGTTAGATACTTGTTTGTAGTTAGAAATTTTGCCCTATTGGAATTATCATTTACAAATGCCTGTTTAATAGAATGGCAATTTAGCAACAAACGTCTGATTTCACATCATTAATAAAAATTAACAGTTTAGTGGTAGAAGAGGTTTGATTAACATTATTTAGATGTAAGGTCTTGGATTCAAAAATCCCTGTAAAAATATTATAGTATATGATATTCGTGACAGAATATAACAGTAGTAGTGGCAAGGTTTTTGTATCCATGCAAACTATATATGAATCAACCTTACAATAATTGTAAATTTAGACTCTTTAGTCCATCCAGAGTAATAATTGGAGACAACTTTAATACATGCACGATTATACTATCCATGTTCTCTTTGTGAAAAACGGAATGAAAAATGACAATTATGTCGACCCATGGAAAATATGCACCAAGAAGAAAAAAAATGTATCAAAGTTGAAATTCTTTTTGTTATCTAATCTAAGATGGGATTTCCATCTTTATTGTACAAAATGCAGCGCAAAGTAAAGCAATTAATTTTGACTGATTCTCTTGAAAAGACATCTTAGATGGCCGTGGTGTTATTGATCACTCCTCGTTACCTACGAGATTTTTCCCCTCTGAGATATTCCTTTTTTACTCCATTGGTGCATTTTATTTAAGTTATAAAAGAAAAACAACAAATTTAAAGGAATATATTCCAAATTGATACGTCTTTTTCAATTTGGATTACTTTTGGCATAATTTCCTTTTCAATCTGATCTAAACAATAAACTTATGAAGATTATTACTACTCTTATACAATGCTACTATCATCCATTTATGATATAACTTCCTTTCTACTTTACTACTATCTTTTAAGAGTACTATCATTATTTGTTCCTCAATCTTGTATTCGGTTCTGTTTTGGATAGTAGCCAAACCCGATTGAAGTAACATTAAGGGCTCGTTTACATGAAATTGTGAACAACAATACAATATTTGTCTCCCTACATAAATTGTGCATTACACATGCAACACTCAGTTAGCACGTTTGTTATCTCTAAATAATTTCAATATAACTTATATGGTAAATAGTTTGGCGCCCAGGAATAATAAAGAATGCTTTTTCTTTCTAAGATTTCAGCGCACGTTATGCTAACGTACGCCGTGTGAGAAGCAGCCATGGCGAGAAAGCGAGCACGACCTAAACGTGAGCCACTCGTGATGGTCGATGAATCTATCAGTGCAACAGTAATTGCAAATACCCTAGCTAAGGGATCCATGCAGCAAGTAACAACACTAGTTGGACACCAATTTCAGTCTAATTATCAAAAATTAGGCTCACCTGTAATGCTAAGGGACTGGCGAAGAGGATAGATCTCAGTGCAGTGCAGATGAATGTGTTTTCATCTTCGTGTGAATGCACTCCAATAAGTACAGCTATGGAGATTACTCAGGAAAGGGTAACAAGGGATAAATGGAAAGGAAAAGAAGTGCAGAGTACTAACCAAGGAGGTGAGTGGCCAGTTTTAGCTAGTAATAGCAGAATGTCACTAGAATCTACAACAATAACTACAAAAAATGGCTTTCAGATATTGCAACAAGAAGATGAGAGAATGGAGGAAAATAGACCATCTGATTGGGGAGGTGAAATCATTATTCACCAATGACTTGGCTAATTTGGAATATTAGGAGATTGAATAAGAGGTATAATCAAAAAGAAATAAAGCAGTACATAAGGATAAACATATCAAGTTGGCTGGTTTAGTTGAAACAAAGGTGAAAGAAGGCAATGCAAGAAAGGTGATTAGTAGAATAATCCCTAGTTGGAATAAGATGAAAAATTATGAGTATGTTGTGAATGAAAGGGTATGGATCATATGGGATAAGCAAATATATGCAGTACAACTACTAGACAAACAAGACCAATTCATTCACTATCTAGTAACTGGGAAGCATAATGGGATGTATTATTATCTCATAGTGGTGTATATATAGAATGTTGCAGATGAATGAAGAACTCTATGGGAGCACACAAAAAGATTAAAGCAGATTACTAAAAGACCTTGGTTAATAGGGGGAGATTTCAATGCTATACTCATTGCCCAAGATAGAATCTCTAAAGTGCCTATGACAAATGATGATATAAAAAAACTTGCTGAGTTATGCCATGACATTGGTCTTACAGAATTACAATTGAAAAAGAATTATTTTACATGGACCAACAAGAAACACAGTGTTGATATGGTGTGGAGTCGTAAAGATAGGATGTTTAGAAATGATATTTGGATGATGAACTATAGTCATCTGAGTACTGATTATGGGGAGCCTTATAATTCAGATTATAATTCCATGTGCATCAGTATAAGACAACCTAGGATTCTTACCAAGAGCCCATTCAGATTCTTTAATGTATGGCAATCACCTTGATTTTGAAATGATAATAAAGAAAGAATAGAGCAGGAACAAAGTAGCATGGAAAATGAAAAATATTTGGGTCAGACATAAAAGGATGAAAAGGCAATTTAATCAGCTAAATGAAACTGAGTTCAAAAGAGAAGCTGAGAAGATAGATCAAGCAAGGCAAACCATTTGTCACATACAAAGCCAAATGCAAAGTAGTTATAATGACCTGTTTCAAGTCCAAGAGAAGGAATGGTTGCAAAAACTGGAAACATGGTCAATGGTGGAAGAGAAGATATTGCAGCTAAAGGCTTGATCAAACTGGATCAAATTGCGTGATGCTAATAATAAATTTTTTCTACAGTAATAAAGAAGAGGCAACAGAAAAAATAAATTGTTGAACTACAGACACTATTAGGGAGTACCATAACAGAATATGCAACTATAAAAGAAGAGATCATATCCTTCTATAAAGGCTTAATGGGAACTAATTTACATATATTACATAATGGTAATAAGGAAAGGTCCAACTCTAACACAACAACAACAACAAGATCTAAATGTTGAAGTTACTAAACAAGAGATAGATGAGGTTCTGAAAGGAATAAGAAGTGATAAAGCACCTGGTATAGATGTGTATAATTCAGAATTCTTCAAGAAAGCATGGCCAATGATCAAAGAAGAAATGCATGCTGCAGTGAAAGAATTTTTTCATACAACGGTGATGTTTCCAGCAATCAACTGCACCACCATCACTTTCTACCTAAAATTCCCAATCTAGTGACAATTAAGGATTTCAAGCCTATTTATCATTGTATTGTGTTATACAAGCTTATCTCTAAAGTCATAGCTGGTAGACTGCAGAAGATCATGCCATGTATCATATTTGAAGCCCAAGCGGGATTTATCCTATGGAGGAAAATAGCAGACAATACCATTCTTGCTCATGAGTTAGTTAAAGCTAATAGCATGAAACATATCTCCCCTAGATGCATGATGAATGTTAACATGATGAAAGCATATGATTCTATTGAATGAGTGTATTTGGAACAACTATTAGAATATTTATGCTTCCCCGCAAAATTCGTTAACTAGGTGAGAACTTGTGTATCAACATTAAGCTATTCAATCATGATAAATGAGGAGTTGACAAATCCTTTTGAAACTGCCAAAGGACTCAAACATGGTGATCCGATGTCACCATTTTTATTTGCAATTGCAATGGGATATCTAAGCAGGCTACTCAAAGGGCTGAAGCAAGACAAGGAATACAAGTTCCATTCAAGGTGTGGCTAGATATGACTCATATTAGCTTTACAGATGACCTACTAATGTTTGCTAGGGGTGATAGTAAATCAGTTTGCACTATTCATGCTTGCTTTATGTAATTTTCTACTGCATCTGGGCTGTTAGCCAATCCTAATAAGAGTACAATCTACTTTGGGGGAGTTGCTCAGGATATTAGGCAAGTAATTATACAGAATACTGGATATTTAGTTGGGGAATTGCTTTCAAATATCTGGGCATCCTATTGGATACAAAGAAGTTCACATCTTTGCAATGACAACCATTGATTGACAAAATAGTTGCAAGGATCTCCTCTTGGACAACTCGAAAATTATTTTATGCTGGAATGGTATAGTTAGTTCAAAAATTGATATTTGGTATCTAATTTTATTGGTCCCAAATATTTATCTTGCCAGATAAAGTGACGAATTTAATAGAGTCATACTACAAAAGCTATATATGGTCTGACTCTAATGCAATTACAAAGAGAGCATTGATAGTGTGGGAGAAAATGTGTTTGCCTAAATCTGCTGGAGGTCATAATCTGGTGAACATCAGAGTTTGGAATAGAGCTGTTATCACTAATGTATACTGGGATCTGGCACAGAAGAAAGAAAAAAATTGGATAAAATGAATCCACACATATAACATAAAAGGGCAAAGTATAATGGAGATGAATATACCCCAACATGCAAGCTGGTTGGTGAGAAAGATCATGGAGGCAAGAAGTGTAATTCAACAAATGGCTACAGTAAAGCACAATCTGAGTAGCACCAAACAAGTATACTTAGGCATTCTAGGAAGATACAACAAGGTGGCATGGAGAACCTTAATGTTCCATAATGAAGCTAGGCCTAAGGCAGTATTCACTATATGGATGCAATGTCATGGGAGACTGTTGACAACAAATAGGCTAGCAAACTGGGGAATTCAAGTAAATCCAAAATGTTGCTTATGTAATAGTGCATATGAATCACATGTACATCTGTTTAGTAAATGCAGTTTTGCTAAGACAACATGGGGAAGGTTTTTGCAATGACTACGACTACATAATGTTCTAATACAATCCTATACACAAATGATGGCATGGTTGATACCACAAGCTAAGGGGAAATTATGTAAAGCCAAAATAATGAAAATCATGTATGCAAAATACATTTATGAGATATGGAAAGAAAGGAACCTTAGAATATTTGAAGAGACAACAAGGACTACAGATCAAATAATAAGAGAAGTGGCATGTGTTTGCAATATTAGAACTTAAGGAGTAGTGATGGCACAAATATAACAACTTATATTTTGAAGACAATATAGGGACTAACCAGCTTACTTGTATAACGTCTCTTATGTACTACTCATAATATAGTCATAGAGTTAGAAATATGTAAGGATTAAGAAAGCCGAGAACAGAGCGGCATGCCGGAAGAAATTGGAAGATCGACGACGGAACGCAGAATGCTATTTTATGACAGCAACACAACAAAGAAGAATTTTATGGGGCTGAATTTTTCTTGGTTGTAAAGCAGATGTTGGAGCAGCTCCTCTATGCTGTGGGTGTGACAAGGGGGTGAGCCGCTCCTATATCTAACTAGCACTCACCCCGATCACATATTGGCACGTTCATGATGCATCATAATCAAAAGGCCGTAAAGTATAGAAGACATATGCATCAATGTACTGTCATGATCGCTAATGGAAGAGGAAAAGTTTTCAGATGAGATGGACCCTCAAGAGATGAGCAAGAACCCCTAATTGCTTAGAGGTCGCACTCTGTCCCGCTTGATGGACGAAATCTTCTCTCCTTTTAGAATTCTTTCTCCCACACACCGTTTTTGCCCTCTTTTACCGAAGAAGAAAGAATATCTTCCAAACGGACAGAGAACTAAATTTCCATTAGATTCCCGTTTCATAATGATTTTATTAGTAATTAACGAAAAATATAATTTCCAAAAAGAAAAACTTATGTGATAATACGTGGAATATATATATATATATATTTTCCAAACGGACAGAGAACTAAATATCCATTATATTCCCGTTTCATAATGATTTTATTAGTAATTAACGAAAAATATAATTTCCAAAAAGAAAAACTTATGTGATAATACGTGGAATATATATATATATATATATATATGTTTATTATCAGTAACTGGATAAGAGTACTCAAAATGACGAAACATCCTTAAACTAAACTGTTATTGTAGTAAGCACAAATACATTTCTTTAGTAAAAGCAAGAATTATCTTAGCATTATAGCATGGAACAGTTCTTAAAAATTTTAAACTTAATTTTTACGTATTTAAAATACTAATTCTTATAAATCGTGGTTCACCAACAATTCACAACCACTACGCAAAACTTATTAGGTTCATACAATACTTATCTTGATATCATTGCCTCCAAATTGACATATCAATTAAGCACTAAACCAAGACTTCACTAACATAATACATGGATTGACTGAGACAATTTTTACAATTGATTTGTCGGATTAATATCAAAGTTCTAATCACCATGAGCCATTTAGTATGTTAAACTTTTTCTTGAGAACTTGATACTCGCAGTGAAGCTTTTTAAATAATGTTTGTGTACAATCTTATGGTAATTAAATATTTCTTTATAGATGGATTAAACTAAAGAGGAAGGAGAAAACTAGCAGCATACATATAGCCACTATAAAGGCATTTAATTTGTGCATTCTGTATCACGTCAAGTTGAAGAGCGGGGATTTAGGCCTTTCTTTGTGTTTCCTTCGTCATTGGTAATTTATTATCTGCATTACTGCTTGTATAGTTGAGTTTGTTTATACGGTAAAGGTTAAAACTGCCTTCAACCTATCGACTCCGGAATAAAATTGCCCTCCGTTAACCTTTTGCAAAGAAAATATCCCCACCGTTAAATTTGTGGCATACTTCTGCCCCCAAAATCTAGCAGATGCTTGTATTTAATTTTTAATTATTTTTTAATGCCACGTGTCACGTAATGATTGGCCATTAAATAAACTTAACCCAAAATCAATTCTCACCCAAGTTCCGATCCAACCCGACCGACCCGACCCAAAAAGGTTAACGGAGGGCAATTTTGTTCCGGAGTCAATACGTTGAAGGCAGTTTTGACCCTTTTTTCGTTCTTTATATGTCCCAATTTGCTAGTGACATGCTTGAAGTGTAATGAGATTTTCTGCTTTCCAACAAATGTAAAGAGCTTGATATATCACATATATTCATCTTCAGTTAAAGTGGATTGGTCATTCCTATCCAATGGGGGGCTAGTTTTTCATGGCTTGGTTATGGGGGACGGGTTGGACGCTTGGTTCATGATGGAGGGGGGTTGTTTGGTTGTGAAGTTTTCCGGCGATGTGAAGGTGACGGGCTGGACGGGGAAGATGAAGCAACGGGGTAGCCATGGGAGGTCGTTTGGTGGTTTAAGGTTAGAGAGGGTGTGTTGTGAGGAAGATGAAGAGGGGGTTTGGTGTTTTTTGGGTCGGGTCGGTCGGGGTGCTTGTATTTAATTTTTAATTTTTTTTAATTCCACGTGTCACGTTTTGATTGGCCATTAAATAAACTTGACCCAAAATCAATTCTCACCCAAGTCCCGACCCGACCCGACCAAAAAAGGTTAACGGAGGGCAATTTTGTTCCGGAGTCAATACGTTGAGGGCAGTTTTGACCCTTTTTCCGTTCTTTATATGTCCCAATTTTTAACCTTTTTTGGGTCGGGTCGGTCGGGTCGGAACTTGGGTGAGAATTGATTTTTGGTCAAGTTTATTTAATGGCCAATCGTTACATGACACATGGCATTAAAATAATTAAAAATTAAATACAAGCATCTGTTAGATTTTGGGGGCAGAAGTATGCCACAAATTTAACAGTGAGGGCATTTTCTTTGCAAAAGGTTAACGGAGGGCAATGTTGTTCCGGATTCGATAGGCTGAGGGCAGTTTTGACCCTTTACCGTTATATTATATGAGAAGCTGAAAAAATAAAGGAGCGTGATAGTAAAAATAGCACGGTATAGTTAGTATTCAGATTGGTTATTCAAAAATAGCTAGCGTTTATCAAGTTAATGAGAAATAGTCTTTATTTTGCTGGAACAGATACCGGTCCAACATATTATACTGGAGTTCGATGTATTTGTGTATGAATGCCAGCATATTATGCTGGATCGGTATACTTTGCTGACTCCAGTATAATATACTGGAGACTGGAGCATCAGTGCTCCAAACTCCAGTATATTATACCAAACCACTATACTTGCTGCAACTCCAGTATGTTATGCTGGAATTCTAGTGTACATATGCTGAAACTCTATCATATTATGATGGAGTATTTTTCGGGTTTAGAATAATGTTTTCGCTTAAATTTATTTTTACATAAAAAATTGTTAAATTTTAATTATTTTTTAAATTAAACTATTTTTTAACAACGAACTATAATATTGATTATTGTTGAATTTCTCCCTGTGATAGTCTACATACAGTAAAATTTGGATGGTTTATACTTTATACACTTTTTTCAACCATCGGGTATTCGAAATGCACTGAGCTCATTAATCGGATTTCCCGGCGTAGAAAGCTCAATATAGAGTTTTAACGTTTTTTTTGAAAGAGGACTTCGTTCCACAACTAGAATTCAAGACATTTGATTAGGACAGGGATTCTTTACCATTCTACTGCACTTACATTTATACACCGGCTATGAGCTTTTTAAATTTTTAGTTATTTTATTATATATTTTCTTAATTGCGATGCGCTTATTTTTCAAAATGACATTACTGATTTGAGTCTTGGAGTTTATGCTCTAATTCAAATAGAAAAAATAAATAGTAAAATCGGGCAGCTGTTTATATAAAGATTCCTTTAAATTAAGAAAAATTTACCTATAGCAAAGGTATACACCCTTTATTATAAACTAAAATAATTTTAAAATATATTTTTTATAACTAGCACAATAGGTATTTGTATTGTACACTAATACGCTATTTATGTTTTCTCACAGTTAACATACTATATACACAGTTGAAATCAGGTGTGCCCGATTTCGTAGGTTTGAGGGATCGCTTCGACAATAAGTTCAAAATGGATCGGGCTTGAGCCAGATGACAGAGAAGAAGACTTGAAGATCGAAGCGCTCGATGAATACCGAGGCCAAGTATGACCAACCTCGAGATAAAACTATTATGGTTTTATAATAGAAAGAGCAAGATTCTCTCAGTGGTCCTAAGATCATGGCGTAAATTTCGGAACGAATTTGTACTAGGCGGTTAGACACATGTCCAATAAGATTCCCTACTAAAAATGAAAATATACCTTATTTAGGACGCCCCTATAATATAAAGGGGAGCCCATTCATTTGTAACATCATCAATCATTGACAAGAGAATATACATACATGATCTTCTTGCTTACTGTTCATTTGAATTGCCTTATAATTTATTATTCTCGCTGACCCACCTCGAGGCTGCCATAGCTCGACGTCGAGATTTGCTTACACACTGGTTTGACTTCCTCTATTCTTTAATTTATACATCTGATTCCTTGTTTATCAATTAGTATTCGATTAAACCATGTATCTTTAAAATCACAAAACAAGTTTAATTCTTACTCGGATTTTAGGGTAAATAGTTTTTCACCCACCGTGAGGCTAAGGATAATAGTGATTGTTTCAGTATTGATTCTGATAACACGCTTTATTTTCACACTTGTTCTTGTCAAGAATTTTTGTTTTCAGGTTAAAACATGTCAAGCTCTTAGAATGCACCCGTATATGGCGACTATGGTATTGGATTCCATGGGAAAACCGATAATGTAATTGCTCCAGAAGTCTGTGTACCACCTATTAACCTTGAGGAAGTATCGACTGCCGATCCAGTCGACGTCAATTTGCACATTTCTTTGAATACAAACTTAGGTGCAGACCCCGAATTGAGTGTACACAGGGAAGGCCGATTTGGTGGCCAAGGAACACTGGGTGTAGGACACAAGGGAGTTAGTCTCCAAGTAATTTTCGAGATGCTATAGGCTCAATATACCACTATTGCTCAGCTTCAGAGTCAACATAGAACTATTAGTGTGGTCGAGCCAAAAATCACTTTCCGTACAGAGTTAGTATCAGAAAGGATGAGCGATAACGAATCAGGGACTGATCCTACAATTATGAAAATGCTCGAGGAGCTCACCAAAATAATCGAATCCGGAGAAAAGAAGATCGAAGATAATGAGAAAAAGGTGGAAACATACAACTCCCTAGTTGATTAAATACCGGGGGCACCCTCGATCTTTAAGGGTTTCGATTCAAAAAATTTCGTGCAGAAACCTTTTCCTCGGGGTGTGGCTCTGAAGTCCATTCCAAAGAAGTTCCGTGTGCCAGATATACGAAAATACAACGGGACCACCGATCCTAATGAACATATCATTACATACACATGCGTGATAAAGGGAAATGACTTAGAAGACAATGAGATCAAGTCCGTTTTGGCAATTTTTTTTGGGAAACTCTATCAAATTGAGCAATGATTTGGCATCACAACTTGCCACCGAATTCCATCGATTCATTTTCCATGTTAGCGGATTCTTTTGTGAAGGCGCACGCCGGGGCCATAAAGGTTGCAACGAGAAAATCAAACATTTCCAAGATAAGACAAACAGATAACAAAATGCCGAGGGTGTTCGTGTCCCGATTTTATAAGGAGAGAATGGAGTTACCATCGGTCACAAATTATTGGGCCATTCAAGCTTTCACTAAGGGCTTGAATGAGCGGAGTTCGATAGCGTCACGATAGTTAAATCAAAATTTGATCGAGTATCCAGCTGTAACTTGAAATGCACAATCGATATCAATCGAAGATCAGGGTCGAGGAAGACTAGCTAGAGCCCCTTCAAGTTCAGTTCATCCAAATCGACTGGCAGTTAAAGCCCCGAGGGATATCGATAGGGAACTAAGGACGAACAGAGAACGATGTCAACCATATTTCGTAGATCAAAGAAACCATGATTCGAGACGCAATCCTTCTCGAAATGACAGACGAAATGATCGAGGAAAAAGTTCTCTAGGAATTATGAGTACGAGTGGTTTTGCTAAACATGCCAATCTCATAGAAGCACCTCAATTATCGGAGTATAATTTCAGTGTCGATGCATCGGGAATTTTATCGGCTATCGGAAGGATCGTCGACACCAGATGGATCAGACCTATATAGACCGATCCTTCTCAAAGGAACCCAAACTTGATGTGTAAATATCATGGCACACATGGCCATAAGACAGAATACTGCAAACAGCTGTGGGAAAATGTAGCTTGTTTGTTCAACGAGGGCCACCTTCGAGAGTTCCTCAGTGATCGAGCTAAGAATCACTTCAAAGAAAGATACACCAATAGAAAGAATGAGCAGGAAAAACCGCAACATGTAATTCATATGATCGTTGGCAGGGTCGATGTTCCATAAGGGACTATGTTCAAACGTACCAAGGTGTCGATCACTAAAGAAAAACGGACTCGGGGTTATGTGCCCAAAGGCATCTTATCATTCAATGAAGAAGAAGCGAAAGACATTTCTTAGCCACATAATGATGCCCTGGTAATTTCCATTCTGTTAAATAAAATTCAAGTTAAACATGTTTTAGTGGATCCAGGTAGCTCAACAAACATAATCAAATCGAGGGCCGTAGAGAATCTAGACCTGCATGACCAAATTGTGCTTGCATCTCGAGTCCTAAACAGCTTTAACATGGCAAGTGAAACAACGTAGGGGGAGATTTTTCTACCAGTAAATGTGGCCGGGACCATCCAAGATACAAAATTCCATCTTATCGAAGGTGACATAATATATGATGTATTGCTCGGAAGGCCCTGGATCCACAACATGAGGGCATTACTGTCGACCCTCCACTAAATGATGAAATTCCCGATAATGGATGATGCGAAAATAGTTTACGAAGAACGAAAAACTGCAACAAAAATGTTTGCGGTGAATGAGGTGATGCAGATATCATCACCTTTTATCTTAGAGAAATCGAGCACCAAAGATAAGTAGACAGCCAAATAGCAATCACCATCTCCAGCCTCGACCGAATCGGAGAAACAGGTAATCGAAGAAGTAGAATAGGATTTCGTTACTCTTCGAACTTTCGTTGTTCCTAAAGAATCATATGCAACCAAGTCAATGGTCGAGGAGCTGGAACAGGTGATACTGATCGAGTATCTACTCGAATGAAAGGTATACTTGGGAATGGAGTTGACCCCCGAACTTAGGAAAAAACTTACTCAATTTCTTATCAATAACTTGGATTATTTTTCTTGGTCCTATTTAGACATGACAGGGATCCCACCGGAGATAATAACGCACCAGCTAAGCCTCGACCCCAGGTTCAAACTGGTAAAGAAAAAGAGAAGGCCCTAGTCCGAGATAAAGCATGAATTCATAAAGAATGAGGTAACTAAGCTTTTTAAAATAGGATCGATTAAGGAGGTAAAATAACCTCAATGGCTAGCCAATGTAGTTGTAGTCCCTATAAAAGGGAACAAACTTAGAATGTGTGTAGATTACAAGGATTTGAACAAGGCCTGACTTAAAGACTCTTTTCCACTACCTAACATCAATCGCATGATCGATGCCACGACTGGCCACGAGATCTTTACCTTTATCGATGCCTATTCTGGGTATAGTCAAATTCAGATGAACCCGGAAGACCAGGAGAATACCTCGTTTATCACAAAGTATGGAACTTATTGTTACAATGTAATGCCCTTCGGGCTAAAAAATGTAAGAGCTACATACCAACGCCTAGTTAACAAAATGTTCGAGGAACAAATAGGTAAATCAATGGAAGTTTACATTGACGATATGTTAGTTAAGTCCCTATGCATAGAGGACCATTTGACTCATTTGCAGGAAACATTCGAAATCATGAAGAAGTACAACATGAAACTTAACCTCGAAAAATGTAATGTCAGAGTCGGCTCGGGCAAGTTCCTCGACTTCATAGTATCAAATCGGGGAATCAAAATCAACCCCAATAAGCTTAAGGACATCGAGGATCTCCCCATCGTAGATAGTGGGAAATCTGTACAAGGGCTAACCAGACGGGTAGATGCCTTGGGCCGATTGATTTCGAGGTCATCAGATTGAAGCCACATATTCTTTTCCTTACTCAAAAAGAACAATAATTTTGTATGGAACCCGGAATATCGTCAAGCATTGGAGGGATTGAAGCGATACTTATTCGATCCCACCTCTGCTCCACACTCTGAAAGTAGATGAGAAGTTATACTTATACTTGATAGTGTCCAAGATAGCGGTAAGTGGTGTACTAGTTCGAGAAGAGGAAGTTACGCAGTTTCCTGTTTATTACATAAGTCAGACCTCCGAAGATGTTGAAACTAGGTAGCTACACTTAGAGAAATTGGTAATTGCATTAATAAGCATACTTAGAAAATTAAACCCGTATTCCCAGTGTCACTCAATATATGTGATAACCACTTATCCACTCCGTAATGTTTTTCAAATGACTGAGTTGTTGACCGATTGGCCAAATGGGCTGTGAACTTGGCGGGTAAGATATCGAATATCAACCCCGAATGACCATCAAGTCTCAAATTTTAGCAGACTTTGTGGCTGATTTTATGCCAACCCTCGTACTCAAAGTAGAAAAGGAACTCCTTCTAAAATTGGGTACGTCATTGTGGGTATGGACCCTCTTTACGGATGGTGCCTCAAATGTGAAAGGGTCTAGTCTTGGCATTATTTTGAAACCACCAGAAGGTAGCACTTTCAGACAATTTATCAAAGCTTCTAGGTTGACTAACAACGAGTTCGAATATGAGGTCATGATTCCAGGTCTCGAGCTAGCTAAATGTTGGGGGAAGAAGTCATTGAACCCAAATATGGCTCTTTATTGGTGGTGAACCAAGTAAACAAAAGTTTCGAAGTTCGGGAGGATAGAATGCAAAGGTTTTTGGACAAGTTACATATAACATTGCAACATTTCAAGGAGTGAACTCTAGATCGTGTACCTCAAGAACAAAATAATGAGGCCGATGCACTTGCAAATTTGGGGTCATCAGTCGAAGAAGACGATATTATCCCAAGGACTCCAATTATCGAGATATGTGGTCGAGGAGGGTCACGCGCGAGATAAATTCTACAATCTTGACCTGAGATGGGTGGAATATATATATTGAATACTTAAAGAACAGAAAGCTCCCATCGGACCCTAAAGAGTCAATAACTCTATGAACAAAGTCGTCAGTTTCACATTGGATGAAGCTGGAATATGATACAAGAGGACTTTCGATGGAAAATTAGTGGTATGTTTAGGGCTGGCGGACACCGATATGTTTTATGTGAAGTCCACAAAGGAAGTTATGGGAACCACTCTAATGCTGATTCTTTGATTCACAAAATCATTACAGCAGGGTACTACTTGGATAATATGGAAAAAAGACACTAAGGAGTTTGTTTGAAAATACGATTAATGTTATAGGTTTGCACCGATGATCCATCAGTCCGAAGAGCAACTTCATTCAGCCCTATCCCCGTGGCCATTCATGAAATAGGGGATGGATATCGTCGGCCCTCTGCCAACGACTCCAAGTAAAGCTAAATTCATTTTGTTTATGACTGACTATTTTCTGGGTGGAAGCATATGCCTTCGATAAGGTCAGAGAAAAAGAAGTTATAGACATCATCTAGGATCACATCGTGTATCGATTCGGGATACCTGCTAAAATCATAGGCAACAACAAAAAGCAATTCATCGACAGCAATGTAATAAAGTTCCTGGAAGAAGCACAAAATAAAAAAGATCTTATTGATGCCGTATCACCCACAAATGGACAGGTCAAATCTACAAATAAGACTATCATTCAAAACTTAAAGAAAAGGTTGAACGATGCTAAAAGAAAATGGAGAGAAGTTTTAGCCGAAGTTCTTTGGGCATATTGAACGATATCGAAGTCCAGCATGGAAGGAACCCCGTTCTCTTTAGTGTATGGCTCCGAGGCCTTAATTCCAATCGAGGTCAGGGAACCTAGCACTAGATTTTGACATGCAACGGAGGAATCAAATCACGAGGCCATGAATACTAGCCTCGAGCAATTGGATGAAAAGTGAGAAGCTGCACTTGTTCGAATGGCTGCAGAGAAGAAAAGAATTGAGAGATATTAAAATAGAAGAGCCAACCTTTGCCACTTTAGAATTGGGTCCTTAGTTCTAAGGAAAGTCACCCTCAATACTCAAGACCCAAGCGAAGGGAAACTAGGCCCAAATTGGTGTTGACACCCAATTTTTTCCTATATAATTTTTAATATGAAAAATACCTTCAAAATATTATATATATGCATATATAAGCATGTATAAATATTTTATTAGTTTTTCCTAATTTTTAAAGGCTTTTAAGCAATTTATTCCCCTATTTTATCCATAAAAAATCCAATAATAATTCCTAAAATCATTATTTTTTGTATTTCATTTGTTGGAATTTCATATTTATGCTAAGATATAGCTAGGGTAATTTTTTGCATATTTTTACAAACCTATTTAGCATTTTTAAAGCTAAATTGCACATAATTGTAGTAATTAGCCTCTTTTAAGATTTAA
This sequence comes from Nicotiana benthamiana, assembly GCA_034376525.1. Classification (NCBI taxonomy): domain Eukaryota; kingdom Viridiplantae; phylum Streptophyta; class Magnoliopsida; order Solanales; family Solanaceae; genus Nicotiana; species Nicotiana benthamiana. The sequence goes on along the minus strand of CM067336.1, from coordinate 31,054,798 downwards.
CTGTATTTATATTCATAACATTAAGTCCTATATTTTTATATTGTTAATTATCTGTTATAATTCATTTTAATTTTTTCAATTATTTACAGAAATTAATTATATATTTTTTTATAAAATAAATATGAAAAAATTGCTATTTAAAATCGAGCCAGATTGACTTGCAATTTCAGCCTAAAATTAGGCCTAAATCAGCCCGATTCTCCAACCCAATTGTAACCCAAACCCGATCCCTAACCCAACTAAATATACCCAAACCCGGATACCCACCTAACCCCTTTAATCCCAACCGTTGATCATATAGATCAACGACCACCAGCTGCCCTTTCCTTTTTAATTCCAAACGACCCCTTACCCTACCTCATTATTCACCTACCGCTTCCCTTGAATTCCCCTTCCCTATTAATTCTCTCTAAAACTCCCATGAACCCTAGCCGCCGCTATCTCACCCCACCTTAATACCTACTCAATCTATGACCTTCCGTGGTCGTCTGAAGCATGTACCCGTCTTCCATGGCTCCTATGTGCTTGGTTCTATGGTTTCATGAGCATACTTCGGAGGAGTCTGGTATAGTCCTTGCTCGACTACTGTTCATGGCTTTTTTCTGGTCATCCTTGACCTTTCCCCTGCCAGTCATGACCATTCGAGTCAGATCCTTGACTCTTCTGGATAGATCGGTAACTTTCAAAGTCTTTCTCACCTTTTTTGGGTTCTTCGAAACCCTAACCTTTAAAATCTTTTGATTTTCTCTCAGATCTACTTTAGATTTGTACTTGCTACAAATGTTTCAAGTGTTTTCTCGAAAGTTTTTCCACTTTCTTTCAAAATGACCCTTCATCTTCTCCGACTAGGATTTCCCTTTAAGTTTTCTTTTCAAAGATCTCGGATTATTAACTTGTTTGTGAATTTGCTAAGTTTTGGTCATCTTTTTCTTCTATTTGTTTCGTCATGGTAAAACCCATGTTCCTTTGTGGTCTCATTCGAGTTCTGAAACTGTTTAGTAGTACTTGTTTTATTTATTTGTTTATCATATTTTAAAGTCGATTATTGTTGAAAACCCGAGGTCTTTTTGGTCTGAAACTATTTGTTTGAGTATGCACTTGATTCGACTAAAGTTCCTTCTTTCTGACTCTCTCTTCTTTATGTGACTTGTTTGATTTTGAGTTTTTCTATCTTTTTAACTCGACCTTTGTTGAAACCATAACTTTTCGAAAGGTTTCCTCACTTGTCACTGTGAGGCCTTTACTTATTTGACTCTCTTTTTCACTTTGGCTATACGTGTGAGCCCTGATTATCTAACTTTGTTCACTACTGAATCCTATGTTTATATCTGCTACTACTGTATGTTGTTTCTTTTGCCCATGTGCGTGTCCTCGCATGTCTGATGTTTCTGTTCACTTTGTTTATTTACTGAAGTGCAGAAACATATTTTTCCTTGATTAATCTCGACCTTGTAACTCGTTTCAAAATCTTTCCTTATATGAACCCAAATTTCACTCGTCTGTTTAAAATTAATTGATTCTTTTCCCTTTACTGTGATGTTTTACCTTGCTGATTTCTTACCCAAACTAGGCATATTTTTGTAATAAGACTCGATTTTCCACTGCACGCTTTTACTACCCCTTATATGGCAACAATCAGTCTGCTTCAGAATTGATTTTCTTTCTTTAACTAGACCTGTTGCTACCCATTAGACAGCGATTCCTTAATTAAAGAGGAATCACTTGGGTAATTGATTCCGACTTGTGATTGTTTCCATGTTTATATCAAGACTTTACTTATTACCTCTCCTTCACTCATTTTAAAAAAACTATAAATACCCTGCACCCCTCTTAACACACGAACACAAGGCAAAAAAACACTTGAGTTAAGACACGCACTCCTCTAAAATCTCTTTCTTTTCTCTATTGCTACATGTATTACTTCCTTACCTAGCTGGATGAAAGCCAAGACTAGGCTATGGGAAGCTTTCTTATTTTTGTTTTCTGCATTTGCATCTTTACTGGTATGTTCTAACTAATTTTTAGCCTCAACAACAACATGTTTCTTTACTGTTTCTTTCATCCTTGTTTGTCTCCGATTTGTATTTAATCAAGTTCTATTATTAAGCATATTGAAATTTTCCCTTTATGTTCTGAATTAATGCTTTCTTATGAATTCTGTTAGTTACTTGTTATGGTCTATGAATTCAAAACCCCCCACCCCCAATCTGTTTTGTTTCTGTGGTTGGTTTAGGGCATGATGACATTGAGCACTACTGTGCATGACCCAACCTTGATCCCCTGGGATCATGACTTCCATGTCTCCTCTAGATGCTGTGTGTTCTGATTGGTTTATTGGCATGCCGACACCATCTATTGCTATGCATGCCCAAAGATGATCCCTTCCTATGCATATATGCTTTGCAATGTCTTCCCAAATCCCTGATCCCTCTGTATGAAACTATTGGTTTTGTGCTTTACTATTATTGTTTTTCCCATCACCCCTTTACCCCTCTCCTGACTCACCTCATTTTTAAACTCTATTCTTGCGCTCCCACTATATTCTTAAACTTAATTTTTTCCCCTCTTGTGTGAGACTTACCTTGGAACCTATGATCTCCCTCTGAACTTGGACATATAAGGGTTGTCCCTTCCGTACTGCATTCATCTCTATCTGGCTCTATGAACCTGGGTGAAAGCACTGCCCGGGTCCTTTGAGACCATTAGGGAACTCCAACTCACCTAGGTCTGAGAAAGACTTTGAAATCAACGGCATTGTCAATGATATGGTTCATTGTATATCTTAGATAAAAAGTCAAATCAAGCTTTCATATGGTTGTAGCTTTTTCTTTCTTTCCTTTTTTTGTAATTCAAGCACTTGGCCTGTAATAATTTGTAATGAATATTGGGGTTTGGCTAGTGAAAAAGTCCAGGAAATATGCATGTTTTAGCTATTAAAAGGGTAGAAAGCATATTACTGGGTTTACAACCATACTTGCACAATAGAATCCATGCTTAGGACTCATTTCATGCATTAAAAATCATGTTCCTTAGCATTTACAATTATTGTTTTCAGCATTGCCTATTTTTTTACTATCACATCACTTAGAAATTCATGCGTTAAATGTGTTAATAATAAATATTTCAGCAATCATGTTCCTACTACAATGCACACTTTGAGATCATGTTTTAGGCTTAATAACTCTAACAAACATATAATCTCTGCATATTTTGGAGACCATGTTTTAAACGCTTTAATAGTTGTGCATATAGAAATCCTGTTTAGGATTCTGCATGTCCATTCTTCTGCATATCTGCACAACTAGATATCATGTCTATAGGGTTAAAATCACTCAACTAGATATCATGCCTATATGGGTTTAAAATCAGTTCTAATAGAGATCATTCCTATAAGATCTAAAACCAGTTTAGTTAAAAAAATTGGTTTGACTCGTACCGTCCTAAATCGGCTTAAACAACCTACTCTTTTTATCAACACGGTTTGGAAAGCATAGGATCCAAATCGCCTATTAAATTAGTCACTGTTTACAACATCGCTAGAGATATCATGCTCATAGGATGACAGTAAAATGCCTAGGAAAGACTTAGGTAAATACTTGAATAAAATTGGAACTACCTTTGTTTAGTTAGCAACTGCTACAACCAGAAGGCATACCTGATTTGGACTTTTTATCTGAGGTATCGGATGAATCTGGCTTTGACTTAAAATCCTCTGTTTTAGGACTTCTAAAAATTTAGACTTTAACTTTTGTTTGATTCATGCTATTTGATTGCTTTGTTTGAGGAGGTATATGTGAGCCTTCAGTGTTTTATGTGCTCCCCATTTTATTGTGATGTCCTATGTGTTTTGTATGTCTCCCTAGCTTTTTCACCTTTGAAACTTCCAAAGTCAGCCTAATATCCCTTCCTTTTAGGAATAGTAGTCCTATGTACCTCCAGGACTGATAGGAATGTGACAGGTAATAGCTTGCAATGGTGTACGAGACCAATCTGCGCTTTAGTACCTAAAACCGGATGGGAAGGGTAGATATGGATATGATGACCGGTGCGCTAATACCACATGTAGCCCCTTTTTTGAGGAGTGATCACCGGGGTATTGCATTGATGTGATCTATATTTTAAATAAATCTAGGACCTCCCTTCCTCTCTTTCCTTTTCTTTTAATGTTTTATAACTTGTCAAAAAATCAGCCTTTGATAATTGCTCTTTCGAAATTTATGTTACTTTCAAATATTTGCGGATCAAAATCCCTCTTATTTGAGCCTTATCTGTTTATAAATGAATTGCTTCAAATTCACAAAGAACTATCTGGACGGGAACTACACTAGTAGATCCTGAGTGGTGCCTAACATCTTCCCGATAGGATAATTGCAAGCCCTTACCCTATCTCCGGTTATCAAGAAAACTTAGAAATGAACCATGTAGGTGTCCTAATGCACTATAAATCATTAGGTGATGACTCTTCAAAAAATGCAAAACCTAGTTCCCAAAAGGAATGAGTTGTCCTATGCCCAAAGTGTCATAATCCCGATTCTCCCGACGTGGGGAGGGAGGGAAAAAAGGGAGCGCGACAACTAGGAAGGACCATATCGAGTCATCAGAAAGGGTTCTTACAAACTTGGCACGATGGAAGGCGAATAGTTGCCAAACAATTTGAATGTTTCACTACTCAAACGATATTATTTCTGAGGTATGATTCTTTCCCTTCTCTGTTTGCATTTGATACTAACTTATTGCAGGTGTTCAATCGAAGCATCGAGGAAACTTTTCACAAAAAGGTCTTAGGTTTTAAATCACTCATTGCACTCTTTTTCCCTTAGATGTTAACCCAAATGGGTTTTCCGGCGAGGTTTTTATCGAGGCAATAATTATGTGCTACATGAGAAAAATTCATCAGTATTCAAGGCTTCTTTTTATTCAACCTTGAATGCTGGGGGACATCACCCTCGGAGCTTACATTATCGAGAAAAATACTTTATGTCAAAGGGTCTTGATTGGGAAACCATGTAATAGGCCAAATGGTTGAGTGAATTGTGCCCATTGATATTAGTCGAGCCCCGAAGGTGAAACATGTATGCATGTATCGATTATTCAAAGAAGTATATATCAAACATTTTGTGTCTCAAAGAAAATCTGGTACTATACTCTATACTTATGATTTTGTGAGAAATGGCTCAAGGTCCAAGTGAATATATACCTCGAACACCTGGGGACTGCACACTTGAATTATCTAAATTTGAAGTCACAAAACTTCAAAGAGGCACCTCTCGACGTAAAGGCCAAGGACATCATACTGTGGACTGACATTTTGAACAAGTTCTAAATGTTATCGGGAAATAAGTCCAAGAGGCATGCTCAAAGGCTACGACCATACTAAAGGCTACAGCCGAAATAAAGTCTACGACTGAAATAACGCGACTCGGAGACGTTCGAATCCAGAAATAAACAACAGGCCTTCAAATACTTCGAAAAAATCGGTTAAAAGGCTATCCCTGGCTTACATTATCGAGAAAAATACTTTATGTCAAAGGGTCTTGATAGGGAAACCATGTAATAGGCCAAATGATTGAGTGAATTTTGCCCGTAGAGATTAGTCGAGCCCCGATGGTGAAACATGTACGCATGTATCGATTATTCAAAGAAGTATCCTTTCTATATCAAACATTTTGTGTGTCAAAGAAAATCTGCTACTATACTTTATACTTATGATTTTGTGAGAAATGCCTCAAGGTCCAAGTGAATATATACCTCAAACACCCGGGGACTGCACACTTGAATTATCTAAATTTGAAGTCACAAAACTTCAAAGAGGCACCCCTCGACGTAAAGGCCAAGGACATCATACTCGGGACTGTCATTTTGAACAAGTTCAAAATGTTATCGGGAAATAAGTCCAAGAGGCATGCTAGAAGGCTACGAGCATACTAAAGGCTACAGCCTAAATAAAGTCTACGGCTGAAATACCGAATCCAGCAATTAACAACATGCCTTCAAATACTTCAAAAAAATTGGTTAAAAGGCTATCCCTGGCAAAACCACTAAAAGGGCTTCCATAAAATCTGCCCTCGAAAAACCTTAGGAGGCATCAAATTATCCTAACATGAATGTGTTACGGTAAAAAAAGCAAAGGGGTTCTAATCGACATCGGACCCCAAAAAAACCAATGGGTAAAATATACATGCTAAGGCATAAAGAAATTTTTAATAAGTCTTTTAATCCATATCAGCCCAACCTAAAAAAACCTAAGCGCCAAAACCTAAGAGCTCGAGAGCTTCTTCTAACTCAACTCGTACCTAAGGGTCCCACTATCGCAAGCTCGCATAAAATCAACTTTAGCATAGCTTGAGGATTTATTAAAAAACCTTAAGAGGTATTCTATTATAAGTTCAAAGCGTTCCCATTGGTTACTAAAAACATAAGGGTTTGTTTTACTCTAAGATCGAGCTAGTGCTTACTCGATTATTGAAGTTATAACATCAAAAAGTTTAACAAGACAAACACAAAGAAGACTTTACCACAAATCAGAAATGGAGCAGAAAAAAGGAATTTTTATATACATAACAGGTAATTACAATGCCCACAATGGGGCCTTACACAAAACAAACAAAATCCTAAGGATCTAGTATACTTTGGGAGCTGTATATTTGGGAGCCATATCTTCGAGAAGCTCCTCCTCGGGGACCTTATCCTCTTCTCCTCCTCTCGGATCTACTAGCGAAGTCTTCATTATCGTAGAGTAAAGCTGTAACCTCGTCCTCCAAAATTTTTGCATTCTCGGTATCAGTTGAGAGGTCAAAGCCACGAGCGTGCACTTCCTCGAAAGTCTCTCTCCGGGATTGTCGCCTGGCATGATTGACAACACATGACAATTTGACTTCAGCAGCTATAGAGATCTACCTTAGCTCCATTTGAGCAGCCTCAACATCTCTCAAGTATATGGCAATGGTTTTATCGGCCGTGACCTTCGTCTTCTTGACCTCAACCTTGGTTTCAGCAAGTTTGACCTCGATCTCGCCGATATTTTTGGCCTAGGTTAAAATTTTCTCTTTAGCACCCTAGAGCTGGGTCTTAGCCGATGCCAATTTTGCTAGAGTAACTTATTTCTCCATAGCAAGTCGGTCCATATTTTCCTTCCATCGGTTGCAATCGGCCTTAAACTGATTGATTCCCCTTGAAGCAGCCCGATCATCTCCAGTTTTTGCTAGAGCTGAGACACTTAAGTATTAGCCTCCATATTTGCATCGGGTAGACCATTCTTTTTCAAAATGACAATTACCTAGTTGTCAAGCTCGGCCTCATTTTTACGAGCATTGCCAAGTCTGCCCAAAGGTCCTTGAGCTCCTCTTCGTTTTGACTGCAAAGGAGCTTTAGGGCCTTCTCTTTATCCGAGGTCTTCTAAAGCTCAGCCTCGCATTGGCTCAGGTTGACCCTAAACCTGGTAAAGGCCTATGCAGAAAAAGAGATATCAATTAGGGCAAGGGGAGAAGAAGAAATTTCATTGATTGGAGTTAATGTACTTGAGAGAAAAGACATTGAGCCTCTTCGAAGAGAGTAGATGGGTCGTTGAGATCGGCAACATCATATGCTGGTAAAGGAGGAGAGTGACATATTGTCATGGCCCCAAGCAAATCGCTCGAGGCGCTTGTTCAGCCCTAGGGATTTCAGAACTTGTCCCCTTTGGTGTGCTTTTTGAATATCGAGGAACAATCTCAACCTTGGGTGATTCGGGGGCTTTGCCCCTGTCTTTCTTTGGAGCTTCCTCACCACGAGGAAAGGTCTCCGGTTTGGAGGGCTTGATAGCTTCAATTGGCTTCTTGGATCGGGTCACTAGCACTGATTCTTTGCCCTCGTCTTCTTTTTCATCATTCAGCTGGTGGAGTGAGTCTATGTCCACGTGAACGATATTACTAATGTGCCTTTGACTAGGACCCCTTCTATCTTGGGGGATTTCGGGCTTGAAAACCCTTTTTCTCTTATTATCTTTCCTCGATTTCGGAATCAGGGACTCGGTCTCTTCCCTAAGAGGGGCTGGCCTCATTTTAGAGACATCTCCAGTTACTACATGAATGGAAATTAGGTATGAGCGAAGTAACATATCCATTAAAGGGGAAAGCATAAAAAACTTACGAGAAGAACTTACCGTGGTGTTTGGCATCCCATTTGCCCCTCTCCAAATCACGCCATTGGTGCTCGTCATACGAGGACGTCACAACTAGTTTTTGGACCCAGTCTTCGAGGTTGGCGATCGCATGGGGCATCCAAGCACGCGTTGAAATAAAGGTGAAGGCATCACGGAATGCGAAAACGGAATACAAAAGTCTACTAGGAAAAAACTTCATTTACAATTCGAATTCCATTTTTCTGGGAACAACATTTTCTCCTCTGGGATGATGTCACAAGCCCTCACTCGCATGAACCGGCTCATCCAGCCTCGGTACTTATCCTCTTCATAGCTTCAAAGAAGGCCTTAGTCGACCGGCGTTGGATCTTGTTCAACCCTCAAAAAAGTTGAGGCAGATACATTTAGATAAGGTGATTGAGGGTGAACTCTAGCCCATTGGCCCTGCTGGAGAAATAGTAAAGAATGATCGCTCTACGCCAGAAAGAAGGGTGGATCTGGCGGAGAGTGTCCTGATAGCTCTTGCAGAAGTCGATCACGATTAGATTGATGGGACTCAACATGAAGGGTTAAGTGTAAACATTTAGGAATAACTCCACATGAGTAGTAATACTCTCCGGGCGGGGATCAATTACTACGACCTCGTCCCCTCTGCCACAGTTCTTCTTGATGGCCTTGAGGTGCTTCTCCATTATCAAGAAAATATACCTCGATACGTGCTCTCATCGGCCAGGAATCGCGAGGGAATTTTCAACTTTGAAGTCTTTTTTATGAAACATAGGCCGGGAATAATCTCGTGAAGGGTTGACACTGTATTATCAGTCGATCGGGAAGAGGATGAGGAAGCTTTCTCCTTTTAAGAAACTGTTTGGAGGTTTTCACCGTTGATTTGGGTTAGAAGAAGCAGAAATAGGTGGAGCTTGATATTTTTCGGCACAAAAAGGGTAGGAGTAACAAGTTATGAGAGAGAAAGATGAAGAGGGGGAGAGATAAGGGAAGTTTGAAGGTTGTTTGAAGATGAAAGTAAAAGTTTTTTATTCGAATTTAAGCCATGTATTTATAGGAAAGCGGCGACGGTTCAAGGGCGCTAGTGGCCGACTACCACTAGTGAAGCATTTAATGTTTTGTGAAAGCGAACCGATGAGACGTTTCGGTCACTTTCGAGCGCCTACATCACGGGGGTGATGTCATCATCAGGGACTCTAAAAACTTGAAGCTCAAGTCGTTTCTTATCATTTTGTTCTATAAAATATGAGGACTATCTGTACACGGTCAAAATCATGTGTCCCCAATTTCGTAGGCTCGAGGGGTCGCTTCGAGAATAAGTTCAAAATAGACCGGGCTCGAGCCCGATGGGGGAGTACAAGACTCGAAGATCGAAGTGCTCGATGAACACTGAGGCCAAGTATGACAACATTGAGATAATACCATTATGGTTTTATAATGGAAAAAGTGAGATTCTCGCAGCGGCCCTACGATCACGACGTAAATTTTGGAATGAATTTGTACTAGACTGTTAGACAGTTGTCCAATAAGATTTCCTATTAAAAATATAAATGTACCTTATTTAGGACTACCCTTATTATATAAATGGGAGCCCATTTATTTGTAACATCATCAATCATTGACAAAAGAATATACATACATCATCTTCTTGCTTACGGTTCATTTGAATTGCCTTATAATTTATTATTCTCGCTGACGCACCTCGAGGCTGCCATAGCTCGAAGTCGAGATTTGCTTTCACACTGGTTTGGCTTCCTCTATTTTTTAATTTATACATCTGATTCCTTATTTATCAATTAGTATTGGATTAAATAGCATATATTTAAAACCATAAAATAAGGTTAATTGTTACTCGAATTTTAAGGTAAACACACACGATTCTCTCTCAAAATCCCAGCAAATTATTTCTTCTTCTCTCTCTCTTCGAGCAAAATGCCTACTTCTAATCGTGAATCTTCTAGCCGAATACTCCAGGGTTACTATAATTTAAAAAAACTTCTAAAGGTTCAGTCAATCTATAGTATACACCAACATAAACGTTGGATTAATAATGGGGCAGAAGTTCTTAAAACGATGATCATCAATTTCTACATAACTATGAGACAGAATCATCAGCATCCTCATCCACTATTGGCTCGTCATCTTAGAGAAACAGATTTGGCTATGGCTACGCCGGAGAAGATGTGAGGGACGAATTTTTATTCGTCTCCATTTTTAGTTTTAATGCAATGTATACAGTATTTTGTTTGGATGAAAAATGCCATCTGCGACGAACTTCTTTTATCTTCTATGCAATTTAGTCACATACAATAATATAAATATACTGTATTTTGTATAAATACACTCAATTACATTGTATTTTTCTATAAATACATTATTTTTTGCTTGTATTTATGTATACTGAAGATCTAAAATATAGTTGAATATCACCGGGTGTTATGGGTTTTTATTATTTGAATTTAGTCATTGAATACGGTGAATTGAATAAAATTTATAATAGTGAATATTTGTGAATTGAATACAATATATACAGTCAAATTGAATGGAAATGTATACACCCTATTTTCTTAATTTTTTATTGTTTGAATACCACTGAATTCAATATAATATAACTAAATACAATTCCATATTGCTCTTTCCATTATTAAACACCTGTAAATCATTGGGCTTATAAATATATCCGTGCAAATACATGGAATATATAATTAAATATCTGTAATCCATGTTTCTTACCTCATTGTATTTATGACTACAGGCGTACGAATACATGGAATACAACACAATAGCAGCGAAATTTATTTAGAAATAATTTTTTTGAGTTAAATTAGGAGTGATATACGCTAATTGATCATATTTTCGTTATTAAACAACTGGATTCCCCTATTTTTACGCGAATTCTGTTATTGTATTCATGAATATAATTGCACGAATAATACAGTAGCAAAACGGGACTCCCATACTTTTTAGGTGAATTCCACTACTGTATTCTTGAATACAATAGCGTGAATACAGAAAATACAGTATCATAACAACAAATATTAGCTATAGCTTAATTATGTATACAATAACTATAAAAAGTTAATAGCCCCTAAATAATAGCAGTTTCTAAAAATGCCTCTTAAATTAAAGGAAATTTTACCTCCTATAACAAAGGTTGATACCTTATTTACTATAAATAAATTCCCTTCTAAAAAAATTATCTAATATGGCTACTTTTTATTTTTTACAGCAAAATATCTATTTATGGTCACTTCCTGCCTTTTAACCATTAAATATGTTGTGTATTCTCTCTCTCTCTCTCTCTCTCTCTCTCTCTCTCTCTCTCTCTCTCTCCTCCTTTCTCTTTTCTCTTTCTTTTCATTTTCCCCCCAGTTGTTTTCTCCCCTAGTTTTAGAAATCCTAGGAGGGGTTGTGTTCTGGCAACGACATATCCATCCGGTGATCACTTCTCTCCTTCCTCGTTGTGTCACCCTTGACTCCCTCATCCGACCGACGATTTCTTTCACAAAGTTGTGTTATACATTCTAAATTTTTCTTAAATTTTGCATTAATTGTTCATATATGTATTGTGAGATCTGAAGAAGTTCTGTCTCTAGTTTCCATTTGATCCTTTACATTGGTGCTTCTTCAACAATTGTCTTCATTTAACAGACGGCGACGCCTCACACAGCGGCGGCCTGGATATCGGTGGATTCGGGATGAAGTTTGGAGTTGAGAAACTTGAAGAGTCTGTTACCTTTTTTTTCATTGTATCTCAATGTATCTTGCTGTATTCCATGTATTTTATTGTATTTACTATCTTTTTTGTCATTATATTTCAATGTATCTTGGTATATTTTATGTATTTCATTGTATTCGTTGTCTTGATGTATTCCATGAATGTATTCATATATCTTTTTATTAATATAATTTACGTATTCAGATGTATATATGTATTCAAATATTTCTACAGTATGTATTCATATGTTTTTGCACTATAGATGACATGCTATACTTTATGTATTCAATGTATTTTTGTGCATTTAATTGTATTCAATGTAATTATATAATTTTAATATATAAATCTATTTGTAAAGATACTACTAAAAAATATTTTAGTAAATATACCATTAGAAAAAGAAATGATGGATTGAATCTCTCAAGATTGCTTTTTTTTTTGGATAATTTTCGGTTGAGAATCTTTTCTATAACTGAAAATACAATTTTTGTGTGTTATAACTGAGTTTGTTGAGTTATATTAGAAGTCTATCGCATTAATTGATTCACTTACTGTTTTTAAACAACTGAAGACCTTTTTTTTGACAAAATACCTTAAAGTGCTCCTAAACTTGACTCAAATTATTAGTATCCTCCCCGAACTATATTCGGTCTTAGTTACCTCCCTTAACATAGCCTTTTGAGAGCTATTATCCCTCTAGACCCCTATGTAGCAAAAAGTACGGGTGCACTCACCCGCCACATGGATTTTTCTGTCTATGTGGTATTTTTTTCGAAAAATAAAATAGTTTTTTACCTTTTTAAAAATATTACTTCTTAGATACATTTTTTCGAATTCAATTTATAATAAAACTTGGATAGAACTACATTACTTAGGCTCAATATATTTATTTGGCCAAAAGTAATAAAGTTATAGTTAATATGTTTTTAAATTTTACCTAGAAATAAAGATTTAAACAATTAAAATACATAGTCAAGGCAATTAAAAAGCTATAAAAAATACATAGTTGAAATAAATAGTCATTGTGTTAAAAGAAAAAATAAAAGAGTGTACAATTGCAAGAAATTATAAGTGTAATTGTATGCTCTTTTTATTTCTTCTTTTGATGCAATGACTATTTATTTCAATTGTGTATTTTTACTTTTTTAGGTAAAATTGTAAAAAAAAAAAATAGAGCACTGTAATTTAGAGCTATATAAAAAATTATTGCCAATATAATTAATTTCAAATTATGTATATTTTACAACTTTTTAGATGCCTTGACTATTTAGTTCAATTGTATAAATCATTATTTTCAGGTTAAATTAAAAAAAAGATTAACTAAAACTTTATTATTTTTGGCCAAATAAAAATATTTATACTAAATAATATACTTCAATGCAAGTTTATTATAAATTGTATCCGAAAATCTTTATCTAAAAAGTAATATTTTTTAAAGGTAATGTTTTTAATAAAAAATGTCACATAGACAGAAAAATCTACGTGGCAGGTGAGTGCATTTATAATTTCTATCAAATCAGCGTTTAGGGAGATAATAACTCTCAAATAGCCAAGTTGAAAAAGATAATTAAGATCGAAAATAATTTAAAAAAAATACTAATAATCTGAATCAAATTTAAGAATAATTTAACGTAATTTGCCTAAAGATAAAGATAAAGAACGAGGAGAAAGAGTGGATGGGAGAAATGCAACGTCAATGAAATACCACTTAGTGAATCCCAATTTATTGGGTCGAGTGTTGGATGATGCGGAAGAATTTAGGCATATGTTTTGAGTCCTGAAGTTATTCAAGTCTCTTTTAACGAGAGCCTGAGACGTGGTGGTTTGCGGAGCTGAATTTGTTAGAAATTTGTTACAACGGCCCATTTGTTATATTCCAGCATTTAATTTTCAGAAATCATTATATTTTAGTAATTAGTAGCTCGTTATCGCTATTATTTACTAAATTACTTTTTATAATTATGTTTTCAGTTGTAATAAATTATATTTAAAATATTTTTGTTACTGTATTTATGAATACAGTAATAAAACTCGGCGGAAAACAAGGGAGTCCAGTTAAGGAGAAAATGTATTCGGTTGTATTCGCGAGTTGTATTCGTGAATACAATAACGGAATTTGCGAGAAAAGGCAAATTACCTTAAACCACCCTTAAACTTGGTTCAGATTATTAGTATCCTCCCTAAATTATATCCGGTCCTAATTATCCCCCTCAACTTGGCATTTTGAGAGTCATTACCTTCTAGACGCTGATGTGGTAGAAAGTGTGGGTGCACTCACCTACCACGTGTATTTTCTGTCAATATGGCATTTTTTTGAACAAAATATTTTTTTACCTTTTAAAAATATTACTTTTAGATAAAAATTTTCGAATACAATTTATAATAAAACTTGCATAGAACTACATTATATAGGATAAATATTTTTATTTGGCCAAAAATAATAAACTTTTAGTTAATCTTTTTTTAATTTGACGTAAAAATAAGGATTTATACAATTGAAATGAATAGTCAAGGCATCTAAAAAGTTATAAAGAATACATAATTTGAAATTAATTATTTTGGCTATAATTTTTTATATAGCTCTAAATTACGGTGCTCTATTTTTTATGATTTTACCTAAAAGAGTAAAAATACACAGTTGAAATAAATAGTCATTACATCAAAAGAAGAAATAAAAAGAGCATACAATTGCACTTGTAATTTCTTGCAATTGTATACTCTTTTATTTCTTCTTTTTAATGTAATGACTATTTATTTCAACTATGTATTTTTTATAACTTTTTAATTGTCTTGACTATTTATTTTAATTATTTAAATCTTATTTTGGGTGAAATTTAAAAAAAAAATTAACTATAACTTTATTAGTTTTAGCCAAATAAAAATATTGAGTCTAAATAATGTAGTTCTATCCAAGTTTTATTATAAATTATATTCGAAAAATGTATCAAAAAGTAATATTTTTAAAAAGGTAAAAAAATATTTTATTTTTCAAAAAAATGCCACATAAACAGAAAAAATCGCGTGGCGGGTGAGTGCACCCGTACTTCGTGCCACATTAGGGCCTATGGAGGTAATGACTCTCAAAATGCTAAGTTAAGGGAAGTAACTAAGACCGACTATAGTTCGGGGATGATACTAATAATCTAAGTCAAATTCAGGGCCATTTTAAGGTATTTTGCCTTATCTTTAACATAAATAGGTATGAAATTTTTATGCTGTTTTGTCAACTGTGTAGGGTTTAGTTTGTCTAATGTATATTGATTAACTTTTTCATTTTATAATTTCCGGAATATAAGTAGAACGGTTGTCTGTCTTAAGCAATCACACTAAAAAATACTAAAGAAAGAAAGAGCAGAGGAATTTGGAATGTGATAGATTATTGGTTAATTTGTTTTATGATTAGTTAAATTATGTAATAATATTTTGGAGGAAGAACATGTTTGATTGTGTTGACATTGACGAAGAAAATAGCATTCATTGTACTAACTAATTTTTATATTTATTGACCCGTGAAATCTATAGGGGTGTGCTTGAACCCTTTCCTCATGTGTTCATTTGTAGAGCCTAATTAAGGGATAGTTGTAATTAACTACTTGATTTATCAGCTTCCGACTCGACAGGTTACAAATTAAAGTGACACTAGTAAGGATCGACTTTATCAAGATTATAGTGAATTACAAATTTTTGAAGCATTAGTCCGGTATAATTCATAAAACTGAAAAAGTTTAAACATATTTTTGTATGATACAAAATTAAGTATATTTTCCTTCGTTAATACTTTAGTTTATTTATGCCTTTACAGTCACATAGTTGGTCTATATATACCCTTACTGTTACATAGTTGGACCAAATATGCCCTTTTCAAAACAAAAATTCACCCAAAGTAATTAGCTCTTTTGTTAATTATACTAAAATGCATTACAAACACTATTTTCTTTTTATTATTACTTTGTTTCTTTATTTTTCTCTTTTTTTTACTTTTTCTTTCTCCTATATCTGATTTCCTCCATTGTCGATGTCTTCTCCATTTTTTTCAACAAATTCACGTGATTTATTCCTAAAAATCAAACCTACAGTAGTAAAAGCTTCCAAGCAAGAAGACTCTAGTTATTCTGAAAAGAAGGAGATGAAAATTGTCGGAGAAATTATTTTAGTGGTGTTAATTTGGTGAGGTAGGATATGATTATTCAGATTTAAGGTGTTGTTCAATGTAGAGTTTCAAATCTGAAGGGAACAAGACCTTCAAAATCTAATTAACAATATCCTATCTTCACCTAATTAACACCACTGGAAAAAAAATTCGATAATTTTCATCTCCTTCAGGTCAGACGAATCTGTAGAGTTTGTGGTAATAAAATTAGCATGAATTCATGAGTATTGTCAAGTTAAATAAATGATGAAAATGGAGAAGGCATCACAATAAAGAAACTCAGATATAGGAGAAAGCAAAAGGAACAAAAAGAAAAGAAAAGAAAAAAAAAGAAAAAAGTACTAATAAAAAGGAAATAATATTTGTAATACAATTTAATACAGCTAACAAAGAGCTAATTAATTTGGGTGAATTTTCGTTTCGAAAAGGACATATTTGGATCAACTATATAATAACAAGGGCATATATGGATCAACTATGTGACATTAAGAACATATATGAGCTAAAGTATTAACGAAGGCTACAGTTTCATATTATACAAGGACATATTTGGACCTTTTTTCTATTTTTAAAATTTAAGAAGTCGAGGCATACCTGCTGACTCCTTACATAACATGTCTCTAGTTACTGAAGGCTAACTAGATCATTTTCAAAGTGAAATTAATACATTATTATTATTTTTTAAAAATAAACCTTAGTACTTAAAAATTAGAATAGTTTCAAATTTTAAAAATATAGCAAAGTACGACTTTTCAATTGTGAAATCTTATTTTGCTAAAAAAGATTGTAGTCTTGCAAGTAATAAGTTACAACTCAATATACATGTCATGACTCAAGGGTTTGAATCATACTGACCTAATAGACCGTCCATTATCTTCCAACTGAGCCTTCTCAGTCCAAAAATGGACTCAAAATTTTAACGTGACTTAAGCATTATTAATTTTTTTAATTAGTTCCCCAAAAAGACTAGTGTTCAGGGTATATATTATTTTCAAGGCGTATATATATGCATGTACAAAAATTTTGCCGAAATTTACAGAGTTCAATAACTCTTCAATACTACTATCAAATATGAGAATTAGCAGAAGGAATTTGAGTAGAAGCTTCCATGGCTGAAGTCCATGGAGCTCAGAGATAGTGAAGAAGCTTTGAGAAGAGAGGATTTGGACGGAGAAGGTTATCTTCATTCGTTGAAAAGAAAAGAAAAGTAGTGCGCCTACATATACAATACACTGTACAGCTGTCATTTGCTAACCGCCTAACTAACACTACCTAAAATAGTGACACTAACTAACAACTTAATAGACCAATTATAGTAATAGACATTCCTAACAAATTGGGCTACAAATTAAATACAATACAACTCTAATCTCAATACACCCCCTCAACTTGGAAGGGAGGTACTCACTACCAAACTTGCAAAGTGATGAGGAATGCTTGATGCCTATCAATGACTTAATAAGTGTGTCTGCTAACTGTTCTTTTGTGTGGGCATAATGCAAGGGAATCAATCCTTTAATTATCTTGTCCCTAGCAAAATAATAACCCATTTTTATATGTTTTGTTCGTTTATAAAATACTGGATTCCTCGCAATGTTCAAAACTATTTGGTTATCACAGTAGACTGGAATAAGAAAGGTTAAAAGCATGGTTAGTTTCTCGAGAAGTTTGAATAGCCAAACAAGTTCTTCAACCACTTTTTGGCAGATCTATACTCTGCTTCTATAAAGCATAAGGACATAGTGGAATGTTTCTTCGATTTCTAACTGGTTGGACTATCCCCAAGCAATACAATATAACCACTAACTGACTTTCTAGTCTAAGAGCAAGCTGCCCAATCTAAATCATAAAGGACTTCCAGTCTTTAATTTGCACTGTTGAATAAGAGGAACCCTATACCATGATCACTTTTTAACTATCTGAGCACATGCATAACAGTTTTGAGATGAGAGTCTCTAGGATTCTGCATATATTGGCTGAGATGTTGAACACTGTAAGCAACGTTAAGTCATGTGGTGGTGAGGAAGTTTAATTTCCCCATTAGTTTTCTGTATTGAGTAGGGTCTATGAGTAAATTGCCATCAGCTGCCTTTAACTTTGTTGAAGGATCAAAAAGAGAAGACATTGAAGTGTAGTGTGAACACTCAAACTCTTTTATCAGATCAGTTGTAAACTTCCTTTGTGTAATTATTGCCCCATCATGCTTATATAGCATTTCTAATCCCAAGAAGTAGTGTAAAATCCCTAGGTCCTTTATCTCAAAAGGTCTCATATAGGAAGGTCTTCAGGGCTTTAATTTCTCCCAAATTTATCCATGTTAGAAGAACATCATCTACATATACTGCTACAAAAAGGACTGAACTCACTTCCATTTTGTATAACAAAAAATAATCCAAAATGGAGTGCACCTATCCCTTAGAACATAAGGCCTCAGTCAGCTTGACATACCACTACCTAATGGCATGCTTCAACCATACAAGGATTTGTTCAGCTTACACACCAAACCTTGTTTTCTATTGCTAGCCTTGGTGGAACCTGCATGCATACTTCCTCATTGTCTTCATGTAGAAAGGCATAGTTTACATCAAGATGGAAGATTTCCTAGCCCTTCTTCACTACCGTGCTGACTAATGAGCTGACAGTAGTCATCTTTACAATTGGTGAGACGGTCTTAGTATATCCTATCCCTGCTTGCTGAGTATATCCCTTAATAACTAGCCTAGCTTTAAACCTTTCAACACTCCTATTTGCTTTATACTTAACTTTGTACATCTACTTATATCCTATTGTTTTCTTTCCTGCAAGTAATGGCACAAGATCCAGGTGTGATTGGAGTAAATGTTCATCAAATTCTTGGTTCATAGCCTTTTGCCAAGTAGGTATGACAACTGCATCCTCATATGACTTGGGCTCACAATCAAAAGAAAGTTGCTCAATCAAATGTTGACTATCATTAGCTAAGGCACTGAGGGATATAGGTTATAAATGGGGAACATATGTGTGAAAAGAGAAAGAGGGTGAACTGTGGTCATCATTTAGAATCTACTCACTACTATATGTGCTAAGTTTAGGTACATTGCAAAATATAGTCCTTCAAATAGCTATGAGATTTGAGTGTTCTCTGAGGTCTTTTATGGATTAAGGTTGTAGTCTGCTCAGATTGTGCACAGCTTGGTGAATCACTTAGAAGAGATTGTTGCTGGCTCTGGGTATATGAATGCACAATTCAGGGGATATGCTGAAGGTTCTATTTGAATTTGAGGAGCTCTAGTAGTCTTGGTGAGATGGTGAATTAGATTCACGACTGTTGTCATTAGTGTCAATACCAAATGACAGTTCAGGTGACGTTGATTGTTGATGATCCTGATGTGGATCACTACCATTACTATTGCCAGTAGGATTGGCAGTTTCAGTATGAGTTATACTGGCCCTATATATGGAAAAGGAAGAGATATATGTTCACACTTAGACACTAGATCAGTATGATTCCCTGGTAGTGCAAAAAGGAAAAACTGTTTCATGAAAAAGTACATCTCTTGAAACGTGTATCTTTCTAGCGGCAAGGCTGAGTAATCTGTACCCTTTTTTATCCAAAAGGGTATCCTACAAGCACTTGAGATATTGACCTTGGTTCAAACTTATCTTTGTGAGGTTTCATATTTGTAGGAAATCATAGACACCCCAAACTTCGAAGGTGTGAGTAGTTTGGTTTCCTCCCATACAGAATCTCAAAGGGACATCTGCCTCTAAGATATGAGGATAGTAATCTATTGATTAAATAGGTAGAGGTTAGAATGTATTATCACCAACACATTGTAGGTAACTCAGACCGATATAGCAATGCTCTTGCAGTTCAAGAAGGTACTTATGTTTTCTTTCAACTATACCATTCAGTTGTGGAGTATAAGGGCAGGTTTTCTGGTGTGTGATCCCTTTGGTCTAGAAAAACATTAGTGTATCATTATTCACAAATTCTTAGCCATTGTCAGCCCTGGTAGTCTTTATAGAGGTATTGAACTGATTTTGGACCATTGCGAAGAAGGCTTTTTATAACATGTAAGGCATCGATTTTGTTGGTTAGAAGATGTGTCCAAGTACATCTACTATAATCATCAACTAGGGTAATGAAGTATTTGTAATTATCATGAGTTGGTGCATGGTAAGGACCCTATATGTCTACATGTAGGCGTTCAAATATCCTGGTTGTGGATGTAGTTCTTTCTGGGAACGAAGATCTATTTTGTCTGGCCACAGGGCATATTGAGTAGAAAAAAGGTTGTTTGTTTGCAAAAGTTATTGGTGAAAAATTGATTCCCTTCATCTTGATAAAAGTCACATGGCTTAGCCTATTATGCCACAAGATATCTACAAGATTTTCATTAGAAGTACATGCTCTGCACACTGAGCCTATCTCATTAGAGAATCTTTAATGGGATTCAAGCAGCTTGTACACCTTTATTATTAAAAACATGGAAAGAAATAGATGCACTAGGTACAGAATTACAAGTGGTGTGTAAGTAGCTGATATTATTGATATTGTGACTATGATCTGAGATGGTTGCACTAGGTGCAGAATTGTGTATGGGTGATCTAGTGGAGATTTTAGTGATAGCAGAAGAATTGTTCTTTCTTGAACTTGGACAATGAAAGTAGAGAATGTCCTTAGCTTTACCAATCTCCGGAAGCCTCCTCAGTAAAAAGCACCGTAGAAGAATACATGCCTCCTCAATGAAACCCCCCACAGAAGAATACATGAGAATTTAGTGAATATGATAATGCAATCAAGCTAGACTGTCAATGAATGTACAGAAATTAGATTAAATCTGAAACTAGGCACATATATGACTCCTTTTAGAGTAAATTGAGGATTGAGAATTACATCTCCAATTAATGTCACCTTTACTTTGTATCCATTTGGTAAAGAGACTAAAAATTGGATAAACTAAAGTTTTAATATTTCTTAGTGAGGCTTTGTTATAGGTCATATGGTTAGTGGCTCCTGAGTCAAGAATCCAGGAATCAATATTTTCTTTAAAACTTTCAAAAGACTATTTATTGTGCTCAACAAAGGTGGTACAAGCAGTCATACCTACAAAGTTAACGGCTCAACCATTCATGTTGATGTTTCCGGAGTTGTCTGCATTGTTTCCATTTTTAAAGCTATCTAATATGCTCAGTAGTTGACAATACTGTTCCTTGCTCCGTTGTTTCATAGCTCGACATTGATCCTGAAAGTTTCCTCCTTCATTAGCCACATTCATCCCATTATTTGTTATCTCAAATACATTTGCTGCTAGTTTCTTTCCCTTGTTGCCATTGTTGTACTTCGAACCCTGGTGTCCATAAATTTTATAACACTTATCCTTGGTATTCCCTGGCCTTTTGCAAAAGTCATAGAATGGTCTAGGTCTATTTTCCATATTGCCTCTTTCACAGCTTTTTCTTCCAGAAGTATTCATGTGTTGGTTGTAGTTTGTTCTAAAATTATTATTCCCTGGACTATTTAAATTTAGGGATGTAGATTCAACCATGAGGTGCTGACTATGTGGTTTGACTTTCCTTTGCCTTTCTTCTTGTATGAGAATAGAAAAGGCTTGTGCAATACTCAGGAGAGGATTCAACATGTTTCCTCTCACAACAGTGTATATCTTGTTCAACCCCATTAAAAATTATATCAGTCTTCTATCTTCTTTAGCCTTACACATATTTGCTTCAGCTCCATAAGTGCACTGGCAACTACCTTGTGCATGTGCATTCAATATATTCAGCTCTTCCCATACCTTCTTCATTTTCATATAGTAACCTATGATGTCCAGTGTTCCTTGACTTAAGTCATTAATTTCCTTTTGAAGTTGATAAAGTTGCGCACCATGATTTGATCATACCTGATGTTCTTAAGGTCAATACCGCACAAGAAGGAAATGGGTGTGATTTGTGTGGTACCTAATTTTTTGATCTAGAACAACTTGGTTCTTCTAGGTATTCTAAGTACTATTGTTGCGAAATTAAAAGTGCAGAAAATAAAGAACACAGAGATTTTAACGTGAAAAACACTTGGCTCAAAAGGTGAAAAACCCACGAGCTATTACTTAGTAGGATTTTCCCAAACATCCACTAAAATCACAGAGCCAAAGCAGCATTTACAAAAACTCTTTGTAAACCTAAGAATTAACTATAATCCCAGTGTGGCACACAACCTCAAATGTTGAGACACTTTCAAGTTAACTCTAACTTGAATACTCAAAGTACCTAATACTATTTCTTCTATGAAAGCTGGAAAGTTACAACTTTAAACCACCTAACAAAATTGAACTAGAATAAGAATAAACAGAATGTAATTGGTTCTTCTATCTTGTCCATGTAGTTTCAGGAATTCATACTCAAATCTCACATAAATTGCTCGCAAAATTGCATTGCCTTTTTGCTCTCAATTTAATTTTACTTCTGTGTTTGTGCAATACCTGTAAAAGAGAACATCACAGTTATTTAATGAGTTAGCAATTAGAGTTTGATCGAGACTCAATTGCTGATCGTCCATCGAAACTGAGTCCTTGAATAATACAAACTCCAACCCTATCCTTTATCCGGATTGTGTCATCTTCCTAGAAGGAGACTTCCTCTCGTCATCCAATATGCAACCTTTTCAATCAGTTCAGAAGATATTGCTGCTTGATATTTGAGACTTATCTTCTTCACGTGCAACTCAAATATATATGTTGATAAACACTACGCCTCTCATGATGGACCTGGTCCACGACTGAGTTCATTTGTCATTCTTCAAAACTTCACCTGAACTTAGGCCAACAAATTCCCCCTTTTTGAAGATGACAAAATCTGTGCTTTTGCTGCTCAAAGAACATGTAGGAACTCAGCTTATCCATCAACACTTTAATTTACATCAAGGACCAGGTTTAATTAGGTTATAAATATCACATTATTAATAATAAAGAGTAAAGCACAATATCTCTTCCCCCTTTTGGCATTATCGAAAAGTTACATACACATTGTGAATCCCAGATTTATATAATTACTCATGGCCACTGGGGCTACTTCAAGTGAAAACATGGTTCAATTAATCAACAATCAACAAACAAAATCAACTATTAAGATAATCATCATAGAACAAGAGAGAATAAATTTTCATTGATAAGGATATGTTTCCACCTACAAACCACAAAAACAAAGAAATACTTCCAAACATGAGCAACAAGAACAGAAAAAGTCCCAAAACTGGGTCACTCGGGGGTTCTAGATGGGTGCAGAAGACAAGAACTGGACATCCTAAGGCTTGAAGGAACTAGAGGGATGGGTTTAGAGAATGTTAAGCATATTTCGAAGCATTCCATCACTCTTCTCCTTTTCCTTTGCTAGCTCAGCTCTAAGGCCATCTATCTCAGTTTCCAATTCAGCAACATGAGCCTGTAGCCTAGCAATTTCAGCATCCTTAGTTCCATATTCTTGAACCAAAGCCCTAACCTTGCTATTCACAGGAGTCTTCAGAGATGAACCAGGTTCAACTGGGGTGGCATTTACTGGATAGTCACAAGCCATAAGAGTCCAGACACCAAACTGTTCCTTACTTGATGTCATCTCCCATTTATTCAAAGGCACATTCAGCCTTTCTAGAATAGTAGTCAATAGAAATCCATATGGAGTGGCATGAGCCTTGGAGCCATTAATGAATCTATCCAATAGTTTGACAATGAAAGCATGCCAATTTATCTGCATTCTTCTGACAAGGCTCTTCATAAGAACCAGGTCCATATATTTGGCAGTGTGCTTCCTTTCCTGTCTGGGCAGCGAGTACTTGTTAACAAACTCAAACAGGACCTTGTGCTCAGCCCTCATCTCATTTTTCTACACAATCTGGCTTCAGGCACATCTTCAACACTTACAGTATCACAAAAAATTCTGGTGATTTGGAGAGCAGTAGGGAGAGAATCCAGACAAAGTCACCTCTGCCTAGTATAATCATCATATCCCACACTGGGTATGTCCAGAATCTTACCCAATTTGGCTGAATCAAACTGCGCCTTTACTCCTTTCACCATGCTGGTGACAACCCCATTCTTCACAATGGCATTGGCCATAAACTCAATCAACTCCTTCCTGTCCAGCTTCCCATCCATTTCAAGGACCATGTGCTGCCACGTTTGAGCAGCTAAGGCATCCACCAGTCTTCTCATTCCTGGCTCATCCAGGTCTTTCAACAATCTTCCTTTCAAAATCTTTCTTTTGCCAAAGATGGAAAACCTATCTTGCTCCTTCTCAGATTTCTCCTCCTCTTCTTCTCCACTCCATTCTTCTTCTTCTTCTTCTTCTTCTTTAGCAATTTTTACTTGCTTTCTTTTTACTGCAGATCTAGTTCTTTTAGCTAAAGAGGGTTCAGTAGATACAGACTCGGAGGAAGACTTCTTGGAAGAAGTCTTGGATATTTTTTCTTTGGGTGTAGGAACCTCCACCGTTGTTCCTCTTTCTTGATAGACCAGCTCCATCTCCTCCACTTCTTCTTCTGCAGCCTCAGAACTTTTCACAACCTTCACTTTTCCCTTCTCCTTCTTCTTTTTCCTGCTTTCTTCCAGAGCTTTTTGTAACTCTACTTCACTTTGTTTGACCCTGCTTCTAGTAGCTCTTCCCTTTGGTATAAGGGGACAGTAGGCTTTGGAGATGACACTTTGCTTTTCTTTGTCGACTTGGAAGCAGTTGGAGCCTTTTGTGAGGAATCTTTGCGCTTCTTTAGATCATAACTGGCTCCAACCTTTTTCAGAATGTCAGCTAGAGTTCCCTATATAGAGGAAGCAGGTGCATCTTGTTGCTTGCATAGATGAACAAGCCATTCGACAGCCTCCCCAAAACCACTTCCCCCCGACTTGTTTCCACTCTCTTCACCACCTCCACAGATAGCAAGAGCTTTTTCTTTCGTTTTACCTATCCTCCTACTTGATTCAACACCCTTTACATCTTTCACAGAACCAACCAAAACAAAAATATTATCTACATTTTCAACCACATCATAAAGTACCAAACATGTATTTACCTCACCAAGGGTTTCTTGATTTTTGTCAGTGTTAGAAGACCCATGTTCTTCACCTTCGCTGGGGAAATAAAGGCTTCATAATCAAAGATGGAGTCAGATTCTCGAGCAAGATTTTCCTTCTTATGGCTAGCCCTCAATTTCTCATTTATGGCTTTTCTTAGAGACCTAGAAGCCACAGTTTTTCTAGCTAGCATTTTTGTCTACGAAACCTAGGTTTTGGGGAAACACTACGAGGAGTAGAAAAAGACGTATTAGAATGGGATACTGGTGGGGGAGTGCCTGGATTATATTGGGGGTTAGTCATGGTGAATTATTTTTGGAGGGGATTTGGGAATTTTGGAGAGAAAAGAGGTGATCAGAACTAAAGAGGGTTTTTTATGGTTATGAAATAATTAAGAAGGGTATGGTGAGTATTTAGAGGTGATTAGAATTAATTGAGGTAACGACAACTTTTTCAGGAGTCAATCAGGAGTCTAATCAAAGTAGAATGCCGGTCTCTTTAGTGATTATTAGGCATTGCTAGATTTTAGGCAAAAATCTTGTTTTTAGAATTTTAGGAGAATGGAACTGGTTCAATTCTCAACAGATGAAACTTTTGGGAGTTTGATGAAAGTAGGACTTCTGCTCATGATAGGAAAATTAGTCTTTCTAATGGTTCAAAGTATAGAAAACATACCTGAACTTTCTCATGAGCATATACTGATGAACCAGGTTCTTAAAGTAAAACTCTCTTGAAAATGCCTCAAATGTCATAATAGAAAAACTTTGTAAGAGATCAGTGAGGCATATATACACATGTCAAAGGAGTATACTGATTAAATTATGAGAATGTGTAAGAATTGATCTAGTTATTTACACAAAGTTAGAAATCCTAACCAAAAGATTTTTTTTTCATTGTGCATTTTGAATTGGACCTTTAGGTGATCTTAATCATCCCTATTCTAACATGTTCCTCTCAAAGTTTTCTCTATTCAGTGCTTTAGTGAAGATGTCAGCTATTTATGTATCAGTAGCACAAAATTCTATTGAAAACAATCCTTTCTATAGTTATCTCTTAAGAAGTAGTGTCTAACATATTTATGCTTGGTCCTTTTATGATGAACATGATTCTTTGTTATACTTATAGCACTAGTGTTATCACAGAATATTGGAATACACCCCACTTCAATTTTAAAATATATCAGTTGTTGTTAAATCCATAGCAATTGAGCACAACAAGAAGTAGCAGACATATTCAGCTTGAGCAGTAGATAGAGTTACTGAATTTTGATTTTTGATAGCCCATGACACAAGACATGAACCAAGGAAGTGTGCCATACCTGAGGTGATCTTCCTATCCACTAGGAAACCTATATAATCTACATCAACATATCCTACTAAATTAAAATTACTACATTTGGGATACCAAAGAAACAGATCAGTGGTGCCTTTCAGATATCTTAGTATCTTCTTAACAGCAGTCAAGTGAGACTCTTTTGGATTTTCCTGAAAACGAGCACAAAGTCCTACACTGAAAACAATATCAGGTCTGCTGGCAGTAAGATACAAAAGTGAACCAATCATACCCCTATGCAACTTTTGATCAACTGATGAACCAGGTTCATGAACATCTAATTTAGTGGCAGTTGCAATAGGTGTGTCTTATTCTTTAGAACCCTCAATTTTAAACTTTTTGATTAATTGTTTTGTATACTTTTGTTGATGGATCATGGTTCCATTTGGACTTTGTTTGATCTGCAAGCCTGAGAAGAAGTTAAGCTCGCCCATCATGCTCATTTCAAACTCACTCCCCATTAGTTTTGCAAAGTCCTTACTCAACCTATCAGTAGTGGCCCCAAATATTATGTCATCAATTATATATTTTCACAACAAGAAGGTCTTTATCTTTTTCCCCTAAGAATAAGGTACTGTCAATTTTACATTTTTTGCAACCATGCTCCAGTAGGAATTTAGATAGCCGTTCATACCAAGATCTTGGGGCCTGCTTGAGCCCATATAGAGCTTTGTCTAACTTGTACACATGCTCAGGACATTCCTTCCTTTCAAACCCTGGGGGTTGTTTCACAAACACTTCTTCCTTTAGGTAGCCATTCAGGAAGGACTTTTGATATCCATCTGATGGAGAGTGAATTCCATGTGTGATGCAAAAGCTATGAGGAGTCTAATTCCCTCTAGTATTGCAAATGAAGCAAATATCTCATCATAGTTAATGCCTTCCTCTTGGTTGTAGCCTTGAACCACCAGCCTTGCTTTGTTTCTTGTAACTGTTCAATCTTCATCAAGTTTGTTCCTGAAGACCTATTTTATGCCAATGACTGATCTGTCCTTGGGTCTTGGAACTAGATGCCAAACTTTACTTCTTTCAAATTGGTTGAGTTCATCCTGCATTACATTCACCCAATCTGCATCCTGCAAAGATTCAATATTTTTAGGTTCAATAAGGGATAGGAAAGCATCAAAAGCACACAAATTTTTCAGCCGTGATCTAGTTTTGACTCCAGATGTTGGATCACTGATAATGTTCTGAATAGGATGACAACTTTGATACTTGTGAGGTTTCACAACCTACTGGTTTCTGCTAGATGTCTATCCCATGTTCTGTTGCTGAGGAACATGTTCATGAACAGGTTCCTCTTAGGGGTTTGATTCAATTTCTCCTTGATTAGTTTCCCCTGTCAGGTTGCGCTTATTAGAAGGACATGTTCCATCACCTATTCCTAATTTTGATGCCAATTTGACTTGTGTTAAGGATTCAGTAGATTCCTTTACTAGTCCAATGGCTTCATCTTCATGTTCCTATCTCTCAGAAAGAATGTTAGTTTTATCGAATACAACATATACAATTTTCTCTACACTTAGAGTCTTTTATTAAATACTTTATACGCTTTGCTATGTGAAGAATATCCCAAGAATACTCCCTCATCACTTCTGAGATCAAACTTACCTAGGGAGTCTTTTCCATTATTATGCACATAGCACTTGCAACCAAATGCCCTAAGATGAGATATATTTGCTTTTCTCCCTTTAAGTAACTCATAGGGATTTTTCTCTACAAGAGGTCTAGTCATGCATCTATTAATAATGTAGTATGCAGTGTTTAAAGCCTCTGCCCAGAAGTTGTGAAGTAATTTACTAGAAAGAAGCAATGGTCCTTGCCATATCCTCAAGGGTCCTATTGTTCCTTTCACCTACTCTATTTTGCTAAGGAGTCCTAGGAGAAGAGAAGTTATGATCTACACTATTTTCATCACAGTATTCAGCAAACTTTGCATTTTCAAATTCAATTTCATGATCAGACCTAATGGATGCAAGTTGATTTCCTAATTCTTTCTGACTCTTGCTAACAAAAGCAGTAAACATATAGAATGCTTCTTCTTTGGATTTTAGAAATGGTACCCACGTAAATCTAGAATAATCATCAATAAGTACCATTAGATATTTCTTTCCACCTCTATTCATGGTTCTCGTTGGACCACAAAGATCTATATGAACCAGTTCCAACGTCTTGGACGTACTTACTATTTTCTTGGTTTTGAAGGATGATTTTACCTGCTTTACCCTTGCACATGCTTCATAAAATTTGTCTTTCTTGAACTTAATGTTGGTAACCATATCACCAAGTCCTTGGAGACTAGTTTGTTTAGTTGATTTAGACTGGCATGACCAAGTCTTTTGTACCACAGGGAGGAGGAGGGGATCATAACCAACACACTTAAGCAAGTGAGTTTATTTTCTGAAAAAGTGGACAAATCT
This sequence comes from Nicotiana benthamiana, assembly GCA_034376525.1. NCBI lineage: Eukaryota > Viridiplantae > Streptophyta > Magnoliopsida > Solanales > Solanaceae > Nicotiana > Nicotiana benthamiana. The sequence goes on along the minus strand of CM067336.1, from coordinate 31,026,015 downwards.
ACAATGTAAATATTGTTAACTCTTTTTTCCTGCAAAACAATCTTATCAATGGTAAGGTTAATCACAAAGCATTTGGTAGAGGTGAAAGCTACAAGGTTACCTCTGTCATACAGTTGTGACACACTTATTAGGCTATATTTCAAGCCATCTGTCAAGTAGATATTCTTAATGGAATGATAGTCTGTCTTTCCTACCTTTCCAACCCCAATGATCTTACCTTTCTTTCTATTACCAAAGGAGACATTACCTCCCTTTAGTTCCTCAAGTGAAAGGAACTGGTCCTTGTTCCTAGTCATATGTTTTGAGCAGCCACTATCCATATACCATATTTGGCTCCTCTCTTTCACTTGGAACTGCAAAAAGAAATTAGGGGTTAGTCTTAGGAACCCAAACTAGTTTGGGTCCCTTTCTATAAGCAAAAAGATGAATCAGATTCCTTCTTGCCCACCCAGGCAGCTTGTGTTTCTCTTGAACAAAAGCTTTATTCTTTTGGCTGGCCTCTTTTACATTATATTCCTTTTTGTAATGGCCAGTCTTGCCACAGTGTGTGCAAATTTTATTTTCAGGAAGTGTGAGGTACTTGTTTTTAGGGTCCTATTTTGGAGCTTGAGTCCCATGACCAAGTACTCTTTTGTTGCTATTGTGGTGCTCTTACAACCAAGAGAGTGCATCAAAAGCCTTGTTCTACTTGCAAGTTCTGTCTAGTTATGTTTCACCTTTCCTAGATATTCTTTTAGGACTTTGATGAATTCATATTTCTTATACAATTCATCTTTCATTTTTCCCAAATTTTCTTCTAGAGTGAGATACGTGTGATTGGCTTTATTCTTTCCTATTCCTAGTTTCAGTTTTAAATTTTCACACCTAAGTTCTAGGACACTGTTATCAAGTTCAAGAACCCGATTCTTCAACTCAGCATTTGTATTATCACTCTCATTAGCCCTAGACTGTAGACTTTTGCATTTTTCTTTTAGGATCACACATTCCCTAGACAGAACTTCTTTCTCATTGTTAATTATTTCAGACTCATCAATGAAGTCTAGTAATAGCTCAGTCAACCTTTCTTTAGGAAAAAGTTTAATCTTATCTTTGAGATGAAGAATACTTACCTCTTGTTCATCATCTGATTCTCCAATAGACATCAGTGCTTGCTCTTCTTCAGCTTTATTTTCCGAGTCTTCATCTGAGGTTTCTCCCCAAGCAGCAACCATAGCCTTGGTTGAACCTTTGTTCCTTTTCGGTTGAACCTGTTCTTTCTTCCTGTTTCTTCGTTCAGCCCTTTCTTTCTTCCACTCAATTTCCCATTGAGGGCAATTCTTGATTACGTGATCAGTCTTACCACACATGTAGCAACCCTCATTGGTTTGTTTCTCAGGAGCTCTTGATTTGTTTAAGATTGTACCTCTTGAAGAACCCTTCCCTCTCATCAGATACTTTTTGAAATCTCTAGTGATCATGGCCATCTCATCGTCTTCTAGATCTGAACCTTCAGCAATTATGAGGACTAGGCTTCTCTCCTTCTTGGGTGTATCTATCTTCATGGTTTGCCTTCTCAGTTCATAAGCAGTAAGATTTCCAATCAGTTCATCCAATCTGAGAGTGGCCATATTCTTGGATTACTGAATGGCAGTGAGTTTTCTTTCCCATGAGACTGGAAGAACCCTTGTTAGGATTTCTTCAACCTTGTCTTCTTCAAGAATAATCCTTCCAAGAGACTTGAGTTCATTTGTCAGTGTAGTGAACCTAGTATACATCTCTTGGATATTTTCTCCTTCCTTGATATTAAAATTCTCATATTGAGAATACGACGATGTTCCTCTGGACCTCTTCACTTGAGGTGTTCCTTCATGAGCCATTTGCAAAGTGTCTCAGATTACCTTAGCAGTGGTACAACTTTGGATCTTGTTGTACTCATCTGGACCTAGTCCACACACAAGCCATTTCTTGGCCTTAGCATTTTTCTCCCACTTTTTCAGGTCTTCAGTAGTGCAGTCAGCTCTTGTCTTTGGTACTTCCACTCCTTCCTCATTCTTCTTTGTGGTTGCTAAAGGACCGTCAGTGACTATGTCCTAGAGTTCATAGTCTTCTTCTATTATGTGATCCCTCATCCTGTTCTTCCACCAAGAATAGTACTGTCCACTGAAAAGTGGAGGCCTGGCGGTAGATTGACCTTCCCAGTTCCCAATTGGTGCACTCATGTTGATCTTTTCCTAAGGTGTTGGCCTTTTCAAGGGTAATCCACTCTGATACAAATTGATGTTCTTAAAGTCAATACCACACAAGAGGGGGGAGGGTGATTTATGTGGTACCCAACTTTTCGTTCAAAAAAACCTGGTTCTTCTAGGTGTTCTAACTACTACTGTTATGGAATTAAAAGTACAGAAAATAAAGAACACATAGATTTTTACGTGGAAAACACCTGGCTCAAAAGGTGAAAAAACTACGACCTACTACTCAGTATGATTTTTTCAAACATCCACTAAAATCACTAAGTCAAAACAATATTTACAAAAACTCTTTGTAAACCTAAGGATTAACTCTAATCGCAGTGTGGGGTACAACCTCAATTGTTGTGACACTTTCAAGTTAACTCTAACTTGAATACTCAAAGTACCTAATACAATTGCTTCTATGAAAGATGGAAAGGTAGAACTTTAAAACACATACTACAATTGAACTAGAATAAGAACAACACAATGGAATTACTTTTTCTATCTTGTCCAAGTAGCTTCAGGAATGCATACTCAAATCTCACATAAATTGCTCGCAAAATTGCCTCACATTTTTACTCTCAATTTAATTTCATTTATGTGTTTGTGTACCTGTAAAAGAAAACAATCACAGTTATTTAATGAGTTAGTAATTAGAGTTTGATTGAGACTTAATTGCTGATTTCCATCAAAGTTGAGTCATTGAACAATACAAACTCAAACCTTATCCTTTATCCAGATTGTGTCCTCTTCCTAGAAAGAGACTTCCTCTCCTCATCCAATATGCAACCTTTTCAATTAGTTCAGAAGATATTTCTGCTTGATCCTTGAGACTTATCTTCTTCACATGCAACTCGCATGTATAGGTTGATAGACGATGTGTCTCTCATGATGGACCTGGTCCATGACTGAATTCATTTGTCATACTTAAAAACTTCACCTGAACTTGGGCTAACAATACCTATCCTCTAACTCCTGCCATAATTCTTTTGCATCATTCACATATTGTAAACTATCCGCTAGAACCTTTGAAAGAAAATTTAGGATCCATGAGGTTGCCATATCATCACACTATTTCTATTGATCAAAAGTTGCATATATTTGATATTTTCCTATGATGAAACCAATCTTATTCTTCACTGAGAGAGCTCTAAGTATACCTCTCCTCCAAGATCTATATCCCGTCCAACAAAGGCTTTCACGTTGACCCGGCATTCTCTGATGGATGCATGTACAGTAGACTCGAGGTATCTAAAGCATCCTTGTCTCCTTTGCTTTCCTCATCTCCAGCCATCGCTCAAATCGTGAATCACGGGACGGAAGATTGAACATGAATCGAAGACAAAATCAAAGTAACAGCGGCAACACAGAAAAGCCACACAATTTCGAGCAAATTTAAAACTAAAATTGCTATAAGTCGTCGCTATCAGTCGAAACTACAACAGAGTACAACTTTGAGCAAAACCTCAAAAATTGAATTATGCTCTTGAAAAAAACCTAAATCTTCAATTTGAAATGGGAGAGAGAATGAAGTAAGCAATCATGAGTTACCTCAAATGTAGCCTATGCTCTGATATCACGTCAAACTTGAGAATAAGCAGAAGGAATTTGAGCAGAAGCTCAACTGCCATGGCTGAAGTCCATGAAGTTCAGAGACAGTGAAGAAGCTTCGAGAAGAGAGGATTTGGACTGAGCATGTTATCTTCATTCGTTGAAAAGAAAAGAGTAGTAGTGTGCCTACATATACAAGACACTGTATAACTGTGATTTGCTAACTGCCTAACTAACACTAACAACTTAACCGGCCAATTGCAGTAATAGCAATTTCTAACAAATATAGCTACAAATTAATTATAATATAATTCTAACCTCAACAGCTACACATAAGTCCGCCTACGTCGCCCACTTATTTATTAGTTATATGAAAAATGAAAGAGCTTAACATGTTTTCTAACTTTTATTAAAACAAGTAAAGTGGTTTCGCTTATGTTAAAAGTATTTTGACAACTACTATATACAAACATTAAATGTAATGTTCTCGCCTTTGTGTAAACTGTACGCAACAATATTATTATGATCGTTCTAGTTATGAAGACTTTCAATATGAAATGTAAGAGCAAAAACTTATAACTATGAAAGGGCTGGCTTTTGTTATTTTGTAGTAACACCTGTTAGAATAATGATTCCGACTAAAATACAATAACCTTCATATTGAACAATTTGGAACAACAACTACATGAGCGGAAGCTTACTTGAATCCATATGTGGAAATCCTTGAACCTCCTTTGATGATTGTTTGAAGTGTGCCTTAGCAAGTTCCTTAGTCCTTCCTTCAAGATTGTCTTCTTGATCCTTCTTGAAGTATGGATTTCACAACAACAATAATATCACAATAACCAAAGTTGGTGTATGGCTTTCCACAAGAATATCACACAAGACCAAATATGGGAATGGTTTTCCACAAGAATTTGCAAGACAACAATGGAGTTTCTCTTGATTCAATGGGAGGAAGAAGAGATTATGTCTTGCAATAATGTGGGAACCATAACCCCCACTTTATAACAAAAGAGTTACATAACCCAAGAGTCACAAGAGTTACATAACTCAAGAGTCACAAGCATGTAACCATTGTTACATATATGTAACCTTAGTTAGCCCATCATTAACTAAGGTTACCCTTTTGGGTATCTACACATTAGTCCTACACTTTATATGACAATACATTGGCCCCCTTAACATAATGTCCATAAGACCACAAAATTAGGCCAAACCAAAAGATAGCACATAACATATAGTTTATCCATATATTGTTCATATGTATGTAGATATAAGTCCATATATCTTACAATCTCCCACTTGGACGAGATACACATACATATGTACAAACCTTAGCATTATATGTTACAAATAACCTTAGGAGCTCAAAATTGCTATCACAATAAAATTGTCATGAACAATCCGGTCCACCAATCATACCAACATAGGAACTAAGTGCTCTTCGTTACTCATTCATAACTAGAACCAACATAGATCACGTATATCAATATAACCAACGACATGGATCAAGTGTAGGTATGTAGCATGGAAATAACATAAAGTGTGGTCAATAGAATGTCTATTTCCAACTGGTTCTCTTTATTGAGATCAATCATAAACTGTAAGAGTACAAAAAAACTTTAAAACTGAATATCTGCGCAGATATAACTGAATTACTGAATTTCTGAATATAATGGACAATACATAAATGTACGATACAAACTCCCACTAAAATACATAATCCTTATCTGAATTGACACCCATACAAGCAATATGCTCATGAAATACTTTTGGTGTCAATCCCTTAGTGAGCGGATCCGCAAGCATGGAGTTTGTACTAATGTACTCAATGCACAATTGTCCATTTTGTACTCTTTCTTTAACAACTCGAAATTTGACGTCCATATGTCTTGCTTTCGTCAAACTACTGTTGTTATTAGCATAAAGGACTGCCGATCTGTTATCGCATAATAGCCTAAGTGGCCTTTTGATGCTACCAACAATTCGCAGTCCACCAACAAAATTCCGCAGCCATAATGCCTCATTGGATGCTTCATAACATGCCATAAACTCCGCTTCCATGGTGGAAGTGGCTGTAAGAGTTTGCTTGATGCTTCTCCAAGAGATAGCACCGCCCGCAAGCATGTAAATATAGCCTGAAGTGGACTTCAAACTATCCTGACATCCAGCAAAATCGGAATCGATATACCCAATGATCTCAAGTTGGTCCGATTTCCGGTATGTAAGCATGTAATCCTTTGTTCTCTGTAAGTACCTCATGACCCGTTTGGCTGCCTTCCAATGGTCCATTCCCGGATTGCTTAGATATCTGCCTAACATCCCAACAATGTATGCTATATCAGGTCGTGTACATACCTGAGCATACATCAGACTACCTACAGCCGAAGCATAAGGCGTCTTCTGCATTTCCGAAATTTCATAATTATTATTTGGGCACTGTTTGAGACTAAACTTGTCTCTCTTAGCAACAGGGGTGTTGCCTGGTTTATAATCTTGCATGCCAAATCTTTTAAGAACCTTATCGATATAGCCCTTCTGTGACAGACCGAGAACACCTTTGGAGCGATCTCGTTGTATCTGAATTCCTAATACAAAAGAAGCTTCACCATGATCTTTCATTTCAAATTTCTTTGAAAGAAATTTCTTAGTTTCATGAAATAATGCTATATCATTACAGGCAAGCAGTATGTCATCGACATATAAAACCAGAAAAATATACTTACTCCCACTGAACTTATGGTATATACAGTCATCAGCAATATTCGGTTCAAAACCAAAAGATGTAATGACTGCATGAAACTTATAATACCATTGACGAGAAGCTTGCTTGAGCCCATAGATGGATTTCTTTAATTTGCAAACCTTTTTCTCTGATTCATCCGAAACAAAGTTTTCAGGTTGCACCATATAAATTGTTTCCTCAATGTCACCATTTAGAAACGCTGTCTTAACATCCATCTGATGAAGCTCAAGATCAAAATGTGCTACTAATGCCATTATAGTCCTGAAAGAGTCTTTCGACGAAACTGGAGAGAAAGTCTCTTTATAATCAATGCCTTCCTTCTGAGTGTAGCCTTTTGCGACAAGACGAGCTTTGTACTTAATAACATTGCCCTCTGAATCCCTTTTGGTTTTAAAAATCCATTTACAACCAATAGGTTTAATACCTTCGGGCAATGTAACAAGCTCCCAAACGTCATTATCGCTCACAGACTTCATCTCATCATTAATGGCATCAATCCACTTTTGAGAGTTAGAACCCTTAATGACTTGACGGAAGTTGATTGGATCATCTTCCTCAAGTCCAATATCACTTTCTTGTTCTTGGAGAAATACAACATAATCATCCGGAATTGCATTTCTCCTCTCTCTAGCGGATCTCCTTAATGGCACTTCAGTTTCTTGAGGTTGTTGAGTTTGATTTTCATTAGTAATTACAGGATCCTGATTGGGGAGATTTTCGAGATTGTCTTGAACTGGAGTTGTATGAGCTGTGTCAGGAATGAGAACTCCCTGACCAAGATCAACAACTTGAGGGAAAGACACATGTTCTTCCTCAAAGACAAAATCTCTAACAACTTTATCTCCCCACCCCCCAAACTCAATATCCTCAAAGAACCTAGCATTACCCGTCTCAAAAATAGTTCTAGAAGTGGGATCATAAAACTTAAAACCCCTGGATCTTTCAGAGTATCCAACAAAATAGCTACTAACCGTCTTAGCATCCAGTTTCCTTTCATTCGGCCTATAAGGCCTTGCCTCAGCTGGACTACCCCAAATGTGTAAATGCCTAATACTGGGTTTATGCCCAGTCCAAAGTTCATATGGGGTTTTGATTGTAGCTTTAGTTGGAACTCTATTAAGAAAATAAGCTGCGGTTTTTAATGCTTCACCCCAGAGTGAGTCTGGCAAAGTAGTACGAAAAAGCATACTTCTTACCATATCCTTAAGGGTCCGATTTCGTCTCTCAGCTATACCATTCATCGTAAGACTGCCTGGCATAGTATACTGAGGGACGATCCCACACTCATCTAGGAATTTAGCAAATGGCCCTGGACGTTGTTCACCTGAACCATCATATCGACCATAGTATTCACCACCACGGTCAGATCTAACGGATTTAATTCTTTTGCTTAGTTGATTTTCAACTTCAGCCTTAAATGATTTGAACACGTCTATGGATTGGGACTTTTCATGAATAAGATATAGGTACCCATAACGAGAGTAATCGTCTATGAATGTGATAAAGTATTATTGACCATTCCTACAAGGAGTAGGAAATGGCCCACAAATATCCGTATGTATCAATTCTAAGACGTCCGAAGCTCTCTTAGCACCTAATCTCGTCTTGTTTGTTTGTTTTCCCTTGATACACTCAACACAAATATCCGAATTTGAGGAATCAAGAGAATCAAGAATTTTGTCTGACACGAGTTTCTGAATTCTTTGAATAGATATATGACCCAAACGTTTATGCCAGAGTGATATAGAATTCTCATTAGTTAATTTTCTTTTGGTACCACTTAAACTTGTATGCAAGGTTTCATTATTTGAGGTTATTGTATCAACCAAATATAGGCTATCAAATGTTGATAAAAGACCAGTACCAATAAGATTTGAATTCTGAAAGAGACTAACTTTGTTATCACCAAAAGAGCATGTATAACCGGATATGTCCAATTTGGGAACAGAAATTAAATTCCGTCTAAAAGACGGTACAACAAAAGTCTCATCCAAATCTAAATGAAAACCGGTCTTAAACAACAACCTAAATTTGCCAATAGCCTCAACTGGCACCTTCTTACCTAAATTTGCCAATAGCCTCATTTAGAGTCCATTTCTCCTTCAGGCAGTTATAACCGACCTTAAACTGATTAAAGTGTGCAGGAAGAGATATCAAAACAAAGTACACAAGCAATTCCTCAGGTAATACTAGCTTGAGTGACTTAAGTTTCGAAGCAAGATGAGACATTTCCAAAATGTACTCCCTAATGTTTCCCTTGCCCTTATACCTCATGGAAACAAGATTACTCACTAGTGTACTTGTTTCCGCCTTTTCGTTTTGCATAAAACGCTTTTCAAGGTTTTCAAGGAAAACTTTGGCATTAGCTTCATCATTCATAGTGCCCCTGAATGATTCTGGAATTGCACGCTTCATGATCATTAGACTCATGCGATTCGAGCGTTCCCACTTCTCCATCTCCCTCCTTTCTTCAGGAGAGGATGTATCCTCAAGAGAAGCAGGTTACTCAATCCGAAGAGCAAGGTCAAGATCCATGCAACCGAGAACGATCATTATGTTCTCTTTCCATTCCTTAAAGTTTGTGCCGTTAAGCACAGGGATGCTATTGATGTTGGCAGATATCGAAGCAGCAGAAGAATTAACTGAAAATAGAACAAAAGGATGACTTAACACATGCTTACAATTACTTGAACTTTAAATTTACTTTATAGATTCAAAATAGGCAAATCCCATTACAAGATACCTAGCACAACATTGATTTTAGTCTTTGGACAGAAAATCAACTTGTAAGTGGTACTCTTGGTGTGGTGATCAAATTTAGACGATAAACTCCTGTCAAATATCAAGCCTTTCTTTGGGCCGACTTAATATTCACATGGAAAACCAAATAATTGTCTCATATTTATCACCACAAGCATGTTCGAATTCCTGCCAAATAACAACCTTCCTTTGGGCCGGTGTTAAACGCATGGAAGACTAACATCCACAGTCATCTTATATTTCAAGATCAATCAATCTACACAATAGAGGTTACTTTGGCAACATAATGCTTCAATTGACTAATTTAAAATATTAGATGCTAAAAACTTTAGTTCCTTAAGCCATATTATGAATCTTAACTTAGTATGCTACATGTTTTGACATGCAAAAACTGAATATTAATTGTTATTAGACTTAGTTGGACAATTCCAAAATCTGAAAATTGATGGACTAAAAAACAATTAATATTCAAAACTTAAATATTAATGTATAATACATTAATAATTTTAAAAACTTAATATTAATTGACACATTATAAATATTCAATTAAAATCTGAAACTTAAAAGACTTAAAACATTTTATTAATTAAAAAAAAAACGTTTCTTACATTATGTCCTTATTAAACAATCAAAACAAAACGTTTTTTTTGTTTTGGCAGAACCTTTTGTGGCGACTGTTGCCGTCACTGAAGGTTAAAAAAGTTTCTGTCTTTATTGGCAGAACCTTTTGTGGCGATTGTTGCCGTCACTGAAGGTTTAAAAGTTTCTGTCCTTATTGCAGAACCTTTTGTGGCGACTGTTGCTGCCACTAAAATCATAGAAGTCGCCGCTAAATATATTAGTGGCGACATTTGTCGTCACTGAAGGTTAAAAAAGTTTCAACAACTTAATATGGTCTTCAACAAGAAACTTAAACAAGAAAACATGTTTCTCATCAACCAAAATCATGCAAAATTCAATGTTTCAATTCAAGTAATAATAACATGATATTAAAACATCAAAGTTCATCAAAAACATAACATTCATAAAATCATGCTATTTCATGGCACTAGAATTTCATAAACAAAATTCTAACTTAACTTGAACATGAACTTTATATAACATGAATCTTATGAACATCCAAATTATCCAATTATGAAGGTGGCTCTGATACCAATTGTTAGAATAATGATTCCGACTAAAATACAATAACCTTCATATTGAACAATTTGGAACAACAACTACATGAGCGGAAGCTTACTTGAATCCATATGTGGAAATCCTTGAACCTCCTTTGATGATTGTTTGAAGTGTGCCTTAGCAGGTTCCTTAGTCCTTCCTTCAAGATTGTCTTCTTGATCCTTCTTGAAGTATGGATTTCACAACAACAATAATATCACAACAACCAAAGTTGGTGTATGGCTTTCCACAAGAATATCACACAAGACCAAATATGGGAATGGTTTTCCACAAGAATTTGCAAGACAACAATGGAGTTTCTCTTGATTCAATGGGAGGAAGAAGAGATTATGTCTTGCAATAATGTGGGAACCATAACCCCCACTTTATAACAAAAGAGTTACATAACCCAAGAGTCACAAGAGTTACATAACTCAAGAGTCACAAGCATGTAACCATTGTTACATATATGTAACCTTAGTTAGCCCATCATTAACTAAGGTTACCCTTTTGGGTATCTACACATTAGTCCTACATTTTATATGATAATACATTGGCCCCCTTAACATAATGTCCATAAGACCACAAAATTAGGCCAAACCAAAAGATAGCACATAACATATAACTTATTCATATATTGTTCATATGTATATAGATATAACTCCATATATCTTACAACACCTGCGTGAAAGTGGTTAACAGTTTGTCCCAAAATAAGAGAGTGAATCATAGTGCTATTGCTATGATTACGTTGACTAACACACTTATTATTGTGGACAAAGCCAACTACTCATACAAACTTAGGTTCAAAGAAAGGATCTTTTTACTATAAAAAAGAAGAATTTAATTTATACATGACGAAAGTCTAAAATTGCTAAAATTTTGGTTAACAATACAAAATATTAAAATTAGTGGCATTTCGGAGGACACCAAGCGCGTATATTTGTGATAATAATCGTTATGCAACAATCATACAAAATACTAATAAATAAGGGTGTTTATGTAAAGCGTAAGCGAAATAGAGTTTCCATTGATATTAAAAGTGAATAATATAAATATGGTGCAATTGATATTATTATGTGAGGCAAATGATTTTGTTAACATTGGACAAAACCAACTTGGGATCAAAGTGCTCGCAAGGGAGTGAAAAAGTATGTTATAAAATAGATGAAAATTATAAAGTTTGAGGTTTAAATTCCAGTAGATATGAAAAAAAACAAAATCGCCCCAACTGCTTATAACGTTATAAAATTGAATTTAAGGTCAAAGAATCATGGGAAAAAAAAAAAGTAACACATATTAAAGTAGATATTTATACGTGGTAAAATGGACGGTTAATGGTTGTTTACCTACAAATACATAAACTTAGAAAATCTAATGATTGAATAATGAAAAAGATTATACTAAACTTAGATTTATTAGGATTATTGGATTCCATATGTGCCTTGCACTACCAAGTTACGTTGAAATTACTTATCGGTTTAAGGTTTCAATTACCATGGGTTGGTAGCTATAAATAGCATGCTCCACAGTTTACTAGGAGAAAAAGATGTTAATTACAACTAATTATCAATTTATGAACTAAGCCTTGCTTCACCTACAATTAGAAAGTCTTTCTGCTTTTGATCGTTCTTTCTAAAGGATAAATGTTTCATAATGAAAAAAACAAAAGGAATAATTGAAAAATTGCATAGCTACTCGAATAAGTTACCATTTTCGCAAAAAAAAAAAAAAAAAATTGTTCCATCCTTTTTGCAGGACCATCTCTTTCAAATTGTCAACTTATACTTAATGTAAACCCATACATGTAGTTGCTTTTAATTAAAAAAAGCTTCATTGCTCAAATGTTGTTGAGCTAAAAGACTATCTAGCTTCCAAACCTAAACACATACATTGATTTTGTATTGTTTATTTATTGTATACTGTCTGTATAGTGTGTATATTTTATTTTTGGGACAGAAGCAAGTCTGGGCCCATTTTCATTTGTTTCACACTTGGCCCAAGTTAGTGATATATCTCCTAGAAGCTTCTGTAAAGAGAGAGAGAGACAAATATTTTTGATACAATTTTGCTTTTGGAGTTCTCGAGGAGCTCTCTGAAAACCGACTCATCTTCATCTCCATTTTGCTATGTTTTCATGGTATCAGAGCGGGTGATCTTCGGACGCTTCTCCGTCATTTGTTATTAACTCTGTCAGAGTTGTATTGAAGATTTTTTTTAGATATTTGTGGGAGATTTTTTTGTTGACAAACTCTATGTGTATCGAGCGGTCAATCGGAACTTTTATGCTATCTGATAGTTCGATCTTCCCTGGGTGGACGTTTTGGGTAGCTTTTCGACGTCCTCGACCTGATTCCCGTAAGTTTCCAGGTTCTAGGGTTTCTGCTGTTCGGAGCTAGGGTTTTCTTTGTCAATCGAAGGCGTTCTTCTCCGGTCGCGAAGAAGGCGGGTAAATCTTTTCTTGTTCTAGGTGCTATATGCTTTACATGTGGTTTTTTTATACAACTCTAGTTTTCCAAATTGTTTACCGAGTCTGTTTTTGATTTCAAACTCATTGTTGTTCATGACTTCTAACATGAGTGTTAATACATCATCTGTTGACCCTACCAGCCCTTTTTTTGTTTATTCCTCTGATATTCCTGGTGTTTCTCTTGTCTCCACTCCCTTCTTGGTTAGTGGTTATGGGGGTTGGAAGAGGAAAATGATTGTCGCCCTGTCTGCTAAGAATAAAATTGGCATTGTTGATGGTACATGTCCCCGACCAGCCACTAATGTGGCTGAACAAAAGCTATGGGACAGATGTAACAATATGGTAATCTCCTGGTTAACTGCTTCCTTGTCTCCTCAGATAGCTGAGAGTGTGCAGTATTCTGATACTGCACAGAGTATATGGGCACACCTCGAAGCTAGATATGGTACTGCTAACAGAACCAAAATTTTTGAACTAAAAAGAGAACTCTCTCATACTTCTCAAGGATCTCTAGATGTAGCCTCATATTTTAACAAACTTAAAGGACTGTGGGATGAATTAGGAACAATGTGTACAAATAATGGGCAAAGATGTATTTGTGCTGCCAAAAATGGCATCATACAAGAAGATGATGAGAATAAGGTGTTTCAGTTTCTCTTGGGCCTTAATGAAGCATACATGGGGGTAAGGAGTAACTTACTGATGATGCAGCCTCCTCCTACCCTTGACAGTTTCTATAATATAGTCCTCAATGATGAGAAACAGAGACAAGTCTAGTCCATTTCTCAGTTTAATCCAGACTCTATGTCTTTCAATGTCAACACAAAAAAACATTCAGTTGGAATCAATCAGGTCACAGTGCCTAATCCTTCTCCTTTCAGACAAAGAGTTAATTTTGACCCAGCCAGAGGTTCTGTATTCTGTAGATACTGCAAAACATCTGGGCACTTAATTGATAAGTGTTACAAGATTCATGGGTATCCACAAAATATCAAATTTAACAAGGGAAGGAGACCTGTTGCTGCTAATATCGCTACTGGTGTGGATTTCCCTTCTTCTGAGGGAAATATGTCTGCTCCTCATGGAAATCATCCTGAAAGCCATCACCTTGTTCCAAGCATGGATGGCCAGAGTTCTGTGATACCAGGGTTGAGCAGACAACAATATGACCAATTGATGACCTTTCTACAACAAACTCAGTTAGGGGACTCTACTGCCAGACTCCTCATCCCATGTATGCTGCCAATTTTGCTGGTACTATGCTAACTGAGAGCCCTGTTTCAGATTCCAAATTTTGCATGCTTACTCACATTGATTCTTCCAACTGGATAATAGACTCAGGGGCATCTAACCATATGACCTATAATAAAAATTTACTCTTTAACATCACACCTTTAACTGTGCCCTATCTTGTAACTCTTCCTAATGGATATAAAGTGAAAGTGACATGCACAGGATCTTTTGCATTAACTCCATTCATCATTCTTCATGATGTCTTGTTTGTTCCTTTTTTCAAACACAACTTGATTTTTGTCCACAAACTAGTAAAACAGTTGCATTGCATAGTCTTGTTTACTGCAACTTCCTGTTTCCTCCACATATTACAGGCCCCTTTCTCTGAAGATGTCTTTGGATCTTGGTAAAGAGGAGGTTGGTCTGTACAAGTTTGCTTGGGTGCCAGCTTCCCCTTCTTCTTTTAATTGTTGTTCATCTGCTTCTGTATGTTCCCTTTATGATTCTTGTAATCATGACTGTTCTTCTAGCCATAAAGTTGTTGCTTTACCTTCAACTGTAAATAGTTCCATCTGTAATAAGACTGTTGCAACTGACATGAATTACATTTGGCATTTGAGGCTGGCTCATATTTCATTAGCAAACATGAAACACATTTCTGCCTTGTCATTTCCATTTGCTTCTAAACAGCCCTTCCCTTGTTCTATTTGTCCTATGGCTAGACAAACTAGACTTCCCTTTCCTGATAGCACAATAAGTACATGTAGACCTTTCCAATTGATTCATGAAGATACTTGGGGTCCTTATCACACTCCCACTTCTTCTGGCTCTAGATACTTTCTTACAATAGTTGATGGCTTTTCTAGAGCAACCTGGACACATTTAATGGGGTCTAAAAGCAATGCTTTCTGCATGCTTAAGTCTTTTTTGTGTATGGTTAAAACCAGTTTAATGCTGTTGTTCAAACTATTAGAAGTGACAATGCTTTGGAATTGGGGTCTAGCATTGATGGTGCATCTTTCTTTAGCCAACAAGGCATTATTCATTAAACAACTTGTCCCCATACTCCTCAACAGAATGGTGTTGTTGAAAGGAAACATAGGACTCTTCTTGATACCTGTAGAGCCTTACTCTTCCAATCTGGTTTACCCATCTCTTTCTGGGGAGACCGTCTGTTGACTGCTACATACCTTATTAACGGGATACCCTCCAGGCTTCTCCAAGGAAAATCCCATTATGAAATTTTATATGGCAAGGCCCCTACTTACTCTCATTTAAGGGTATTTGGTTGCCTTGCCTATGCTTCTGTTCCAATCCCACAGAGGGATAAGCTGAAACCTAGAGCAATTTCCTGTGTTTTTCTAAGATATCCTTTTGCCAAAAAGGGTTACAAGTTGTATGATCTCAGTTCCAAAAAATGTTTTGTGTCCAGGGATGTATTTCATGAGACTTCATTTCCTTTTAGAACTGCCTCTAACCCTTCTCTTTCTTCCTCTTCCTTTCCTTTTGTTTCTTCTCCTGAACAGTCCTTTTCTGAAACTCACCTGTCTGTTCCTATCTCTGCCTTTCCTTCTTCTCCTTCTGCTACTCCTCCTTCCTCTTCCAGTCCTGTTACTTCCTCGGTTCCTCCATCACTGCCTCCTCCTCCCAACCTTCCTGCTTCCAATCCTCCTTTTAATCCTGATATTTCTCCTCCTGCTATACCTCCTTTCACAGCACCTAATGTTCCCAGAAAATCTGGAAGGTAGCACAACCTTTCCTCTTATCTTAAGGATTATGTCTGTCACCTTCCTTCCTTTTCTAGATCTTCTTCTTCTCCTCTGGAATCTGAACCTCTTTATTATTCTCAAGCTGCGTCAGTCCCAGTATGACAGGATGCCATGAGAAAGAGTTTGATGCATTGGATGCTAACCATACCTGGGATGTTGTTCCCCTTCCTCCTGGTAAGAAACCCATAGGATGCAAGTGGATTTATAAGATCACATACAAGGCCGATGGTAGTGTTGAAAGATATAAGGCTAGACTTGTTATTAGAGGGGATACTCAAATTGAAGGGGTTGATTTCACTTACACCTTTTCTCATGTGGTTAAGATGTCCACTGTTAAATGTCTTATTGTTGTTGCTATTAAGAATCATTGGGCTCTCTTTCAGCTTGATGTTAATAATGCTTTCTTGCATTGTGATCTGAATGAGGAGGTTTATATGAAACTTCCTCCAGGTTTAACAGTTTCTGTCCCTTCTACTGATTCTATTTGCTCTGCATCCCATCCTCTTGTATGTAAGTTGAAGAAATCTCTTTACGGATTGAGACAGGCCTCCAGACAATGGTATGCTAAACTGTCTTCTGCCCTCTACTCCAGAGGATATACACATTCTTTGAATGATTATTCTTTGTTTATCAAGGGCCAACCTGGTTGTCTTGTGGTTGTGGCAGTCTATGTGGATGATATTTTTATTACTGGGAACGACAATGATGAGCTTTCTGCCCTGAAACTTTTTCTGGATGACCAGTTCAGGATTAAAGACCTGGGGTCTTTGCATTATTTCCTGGGCATTGATATGTCTGTTGTTCCTGGTGGAATGTATCTTAATCAGCATAAATATGTCTCTGACCTGCTGCATCAATTTGACTGTATGAATGTTTCTCCTGTTGTTTGTCCTTTGGATCTTAATGTCAAACTCCATGCTGATTCTGGTGACCTCTTCTCCTCCTCTAATCAATATAGGAGCCTCATTGGTAAGCTCTTATTTTTGACCTACACCAGGCCTGACATCTGCAGCTGTTCAGCATCTGAGTCAATTTTTAAAGTGTCCCAGAGTTCCTCATATGGCTGCTGTCCTACATGTCCTCAGATATCTTAAGGGCACTATGCATTTGGGTCTTTTCTATTCTGCCATTTCTGATTTCTCAGTCCATGCATATTCAGACAGTGATTGGGCTGCCTGTCCTGATACTCGCAGGTCTGTTACTAGTTTTTGTGTGCTTTTGGGAGGTAGCTTGATTAGTTGGAAGTCCAAAAAGTAGCCAGTAGTTTCTTTATCCTTTGCTGAAGCAGAATATAGGGCACTTAGTAAGGTGGTTGCTGAATTATCTTGGATTTCTCGACTGCTCACTGACATTGGTGTTTCTGTCTCTCTTCCCTTTTCTGTTTTAGTGACAACTAGGCTGCTATACATATTGCCAAGAATCCAGTCTTTCATGAGCGGACCAAGCATATTGAGGTCGATTGCTATTTTGTTCGAAATCAGTTGAATGCTGGGATGATTTCTCTCTCTCATGTCTCTACTTCTCATCAACTGGCTGACCTTCTCATCAAGCCCTTGCCTGGCACTGTCCTCCATCCTTTTTTTGTCAAGTTGAAGGTGGTCTCCCCCTCCAACTTGGGGGGGGGGGGTGTTGAGCTAAAAGACTATCTAGCTTCCAAACCTAGACACATACATTGATTTTGTATTGTATATTTATTGTATACTGTCTGTATATTGTGTATATTTTATTTTTGGACCAGAAGCAAGTCTGGGCCTATTTTTATTTGTTTCATATTTGGCCCAAATTAGTGATATTAGTGATATATCTCCTAGAAGCTTCTGTAAAGAGAGAGAGAGAGATATTTTTGATACAATTTTGCTTTTGGAATTCTCGATGAGCTCTCTGAAAACCGATTCTTCTTCATCTCATCTTCATCTCCATTTTGCTATGTTTTCAAATGTTTCCAATGATTTATTTATATAAAATATTATTTTATATTCTTGATATTTAGACGCGTGAAGTGTAACAAAATTTTGACTTGTATCAATATGTCTTATATACTTAGCTTTTTATTCACAATTAAAAAAAAAACTCCAAATGGTCAATGAAATTTAATGAAATGCGAAGGAAGGGCACTATTAATGCATGTGGAAATTTACGCAAGTAATTCCAAGTTTTCCTTACAGCTATATTTGACATTTGCACTCACTTCGTCACTTTTCTTGAGTTGGAGTCTCTTATAATTTGTATACTAAATCGCTACACGTTAATACTATACATGTTTGACATAAATTTATTTATTAATATTTCATTTTGTCACTATTACCTAACTTTCTTTTTGCACATGGATAAGTTGAAATAGCTTGTATTTTAAAATAAGCCAAAAAACGTCTACGACTTGGTAGTTAATAAATATATGAAATAGAGGAGAAATCGGCTTCATAACAAAATTTAATAAATAAAAGGAATTTGTCACCCACCAAGAGTACCCCAATCAAAAATGTACTTGAATTATTTTGAGTGCGGTTCATTTCACACAACCAATATGATTAGAAAATTGTGGATTTGATCTTACATATGTTGACTGACATCAATTAAATGATACACAGTTGCAAAAGGATTAAAAATTGTAAACATCACTCAGATCAAATCAATTAGATCTATCTTTATGAATTTAAGCCAGTGGTCAGCAACAATAAATTATATGCAAAAGGCAGCACGTCTTAAAAAAGAAAATTAATAATATCAAGGAAATGCGACACACATTGACATTGCTAAATGACGTTTAAAGTTTTTAATTTGTGGTTAAGCTTGACTTTTTTAAATATATTTTCGTACAATATTCTGTTCTTTTATTTTTTGTTTTGGTTGATCAGGATTCAAGAGATCAAGTTTATATTTTTAAGATTATTACACAAATAACCGTCTAGATTCAGTATTTACTTTTTCTAATCAATATACATAGATTACACGTTAATTATACATATATATATATATATATATATATATATATATATATATATATATATATATATATATATATATATATATATATATATATATATATATAATTATCAAATCTGAGTTGGCTTTTCATTTCTTCCCATTATTAAAATAATCTGTTTTGGATTAGATTCAAAAGGAGATGGATAGAAAGAAAGAAATGTAATTGTCAGTCAATCAATTATAGAATTAGAAAATACGAAACTTACAAATCAGAAATCCTTGACTCGATTGAACACCAAAAAATCATATATAAATCATAAAAGACATAAAAAGTAGTAATAATTTTCGAGCCATGAGTTCGATAAGACTTGGCAAAGTTATCCCATTGTCGTCGAATCAATTCATAAAATAGGGAATTACTATATATAAATCACGTATTCATGAACGGAGAAGAAAAGGAAGAAAGTGACACATTCAAGTGTAATAAGGACAAATAGAAAGTTTTTAACAAAATTTTCAACAAAAATGATTGTAGAAAAAGAGTAAAGAAAATTCTATACAACTACTTCAACTGATGTGTAGAGCCCTTGCATCTGAACAAAGAAACCAAAATTAGGTTCACATCTTAGAAAAAGTTCCAAATGCTAAAAGTTTCTAACAAATGGAGTCTAAGATATATCCTTATTGAATATAACCACCAATTCGCTTCTTCCCCAAAAACCAACTCTCTAGTCAATTTTTCTTGCCTTTTTGAGTGTGAAATGTGAATAGTCTTATGCCAAGTTTTTCTGTAAATAGTCATACCATTAAAGTGAGTATATCAAGTGATGAGATGCGTAGAGATAAGGGTGTACAAATAAAATCGATAAATCGTACCAAATCAATAATTCGAATCAAATTGAAAAAAAAAAATGCGATGTGGTTTGATATTGAAAAATAAAACCCGGCCATAATTAGTTTGGTTTAGTTTAGTTTTAACTAAAACAAAGTCAAATCGAAATCAAACCAATTCGATAACAAATTTATATAACTTTTGAAACTATTTTATATATAAATATTTATTATAATGTAATTTATAAATATTTCTTAAACTTTTTCACAGTTTTATCTTTTAACGAACCATTTCAAATTTAGGCTTAAGTTTCTTGAATGATAACTAAATTTTATAGCCCATAAATGTAGTAACTCACACAAAGTTCAACTGAATACTTTTGAAGTATTGGCTAACAACCTGATACTTAACTATAGTTAATTAATATTGTAAGAACTAACTAGGCTGGTTAGTTTGTTAATAAAGGTAGTTTGTTAGTGATTAGAGGTATATAGATATTTGTACTCTTGAACAGTTAGTTTCACAATTTCATTGTTGCGTCGTCAGCCACTTCAATGAAACAGTTTTCATTTCTCATCATTTTCACTGTGCTAGACTTCTCTCTTCTCAAGCTCTAGATCAAATGTCCATGGCAATTAATATAGTATTAGAGCCACTAGCAACGATTTAACCTTTTCTGCGATTCTCTCCTCTGCTTCTAGATTACTTTAATTCTGCAAAATTAGGTACAAAACTGTCTTAGAGTGATCTCAAATCAAAGCTAAGGTTTGTAATTTCTCTAAAGTTGTAGTCAACAATGTCGATTGGTACGGAAGATGATAATACAACAACTAGTACAATAGCTAATGATATTTTTGGCAATTTTTCTTCTGCTGGTTTGTTGTTCCCCTCTATCGATCATAATCACCCAACGTACTTGCAACCAACTGAGACACTAGATAGTTCTCTAGTCTTTATTCAATTGACTGGTTCTGATAACTATGCCTTGTGGAGTCGTGCTATGAGAATTGATTTGTTAGGTAAAAGTAAGTTAGGTTTTGTCGATGGAAGGTTTCTAAGATTAAAGTTCGAACTAGAGCTTCATGATTTGTGGGAAAAGGTTAATGTTGCTGTTTTATCTTGGATAATACATATTGTAAGACGTGGTTTGCTGAGTAGTACACTATATGCATCCAGTGCTCATAAACTATGAGAAGACCTAAAAGAGAGATTTGCCAAAGTGAATGGTTCTAGGGTATTGTTTCTTCATATTGAAATGCAAAACTTGACTCAAGAAATCATGACTATAGCAGACTACTTCTCAAAGCTGAGAGATTCGTGGGATGAGTTTGACGTTCTAATGTCATGCCCAACTTGTCCATGTCCTGAATCTAAAGAATGAGCTCTGCACTTTAAGGCTCAGAGACTGCTGCAATTTCTCACTGGTTTGAATAAATCCTATGCATAATCAAGAAGTCAAATTATGATGATAACTCCAGTGCCTACTATTAACAAGTTATTCACTAGTTGCTGATCAAGAGAGCTAAAGAAATTTGGTAAGAATATCTCAAGTTAAACAGCTTGCAGAAGGTCTATAGGGCATTGCTTTTTATAGAAATAAAGGTCCAAATATCACAAGTGGAGGTTACAGGAAAAGGAAGAACAATATTCAATGTCAATATTGTTATTACAAAGATCATACCAAAGAAAATTGCTTCAAACTAATAGGCTATCCACTAGACTTCAAGTCTAAAAAAAGGAAGTGCACTTGGACTCTATGCTAATTTTGCGGGTAATCTAAACTTTGTAGATGAGGAAGAGCACATCAGTTGTGAAAATAAGTTGAACCCTGTGTCTCATCGCCAAAAGGGATTCATCTCAGCTAATCTTGTGACACCAAAATGACACAAACACAACCCTTTCTCACTCAGATGCAATACTAGCCGATTGTTCAGATTCTCTCCAAAGGAAATGCATAAGGCCCCAGCTCATCTAGCAAAATAGTTGTTGCGGATATTCTAAATCATGTGAATGCCTTTGTGTCTCAATGCAACAATAATGACTAGATAATTGACACTGGAGCCTCAAATAACATGCATCTAGACTTGAGTAATAAACACATAAGTCAAGTTCTATAAAAAGAAAAACATATTCCATCTCCCCAATGGTAATGCAGTGCCAATTTTATACACAGGAAGTACATCTGTATTAGATAATCAGAAGATCTCTAATGTACTCTGCATTCTAGACTTTAAGTTCAATTTACTCTTAGTCTCACAACTTACTAACGAACTAAAATGTATGGTATGCTTCTTTCCTGACTTATGTATTTTCCAGGATCTTTAGAGTGGTCAGTTGAAGAGGATTGGTAAAGAGGAACATAGACATATGTGCTCAAAAGAGGTATCTCAAAACAAGTTTTAGCCCAAATTTCAAATAAAAGTGCATCACAACTACTACTCCTACTATTGCATGATCAAGCTGTTCATGGCATAGCAGATTGGGACATGCACCCTTAGACTCAATAAGAAGAGTAGACAAGTTAAATAAACTGACTACTAATGACAGTCACCACTATATCGTGTGTCCTTTAGCCAAGAAAACCAAACTTCTTTTCCATTTTAGTAATATTGTCACTAAGTCTATTTTTGAATTAGTCCACTATGATATTTGGGAGGCATGAAGATTTCCTACCCATGATGGAAGAAGATTCTTTGTCACTATAATAGATGATTGTAGTAGATATTTGGATCTTTCTATTAACCTCTAATTTTGAAGCTTATGTTGTGTTCAAGTTCAAAATGTATTCTCTACAACTGTATAAAAAACTCTGTGAACTGATAATGAAAGTGAGTTCTTCAGTAAATATTTCAAAAGTATGTTGTCTAGTATTTGTATTACGCATGAAAGTACATGTGTGTATACACCCCAAAAGAGTGGAGTTGTAAAAAAAATACAAAACCATTCTGAATATGGCAAGGCCACTCTTATTTCAAGCTTCTATTCCCTTAATATTTTAGGGTGAGTGTGTTACTGGTGTTGTATATGAATAGACTCCCTTATAAAGTAGCTGACTATAAATCACCTTTTGAGATGCTTTATTTTCATTCTTTTTCTCTATCGTCTTTGGTTGTCTGTGTTATACTGCCTCCCCCAAAGTTCTAGATAAGTTATCACCTAAGGTTGTTCTTGCGGTACTTATGGGATACTCTTCAACACAAAAGGGCTATTTCCTGCATAAATTGCACTTCAAAACCTTTCTAGTGAGAAAAAATGTAATATTCAAGGAAGAGATTTTTCCTTTCAAACATATCAAGTCATATGGTAATCCTGTGTTTTTTGTCTTGGATTTACTCTCCCCAGTGGTGGTTCATGAGAATCCTACAATATCAGTCATTCCAACATCATCACCCTTGGATTCAGATACTAATAACTTCCTAAATATTGAGTTACAACAGACATCTAATGTAGTTGAAATTGCTTTACAAGAAGAGCTTATGTAGATACTTGGAAATGTTGAACCTACTGTGGCCCTTGATAATTCTAAATTTGATGATACGCTTGACTATTCTGAACCTTCTTATAAGATTCCTACTTCTGATGCAGTTAGTGATGAACCTTCTACATGTTGTAGGAACTCTTCTAGACCAAGCAACCCTTCTAATTGGCTACAGGACTATGTTACATAGACTATAGGAACCAAGTGCAACTTTCCTATCTCTGCACATGTGGACTATACTCGTCTCGCCCTTGCTTATATACAAGAAATCTTAGCTTATACAGTAGCTCCAAAACCAACTTCTTTCAAGGAAGTTGTATTTGATCCTAGGTGGATAGATGCCATGTAGCTTGAATTACATGCCTTGGAGGATGACAATACATGGTCTGTTGTAGACCTATAATCCTAGTAAAACACTCCTTAGTTGTAGGTGAGTGTTTAGGTTCAAGTATAAGGCTACATGTCAATTTGAAAGGTTCAAGGCTCGACTAGTGGCTAAGGGTTATAGTCAAAGAGAAGGGTCGGGCTATGTAGAAACATTCTCACCAATAGCTAAGATGGTCACGGTGAGATATGTTATTGTTGTCACTTCCTCAAAACATTGGTACATCCATCAAATGGATGTACATAATTTTTTCAATAGGGACCTAGATAAAGACGTGTACATGGTCTTTCCTGAGGGTTTTTTAGACATGGGGAGTCTCAAAAGGTCTACAAACTCCACAAGTCCTTGTATGGCCTTAACCAAGCACCCATGCGGTGAAATCTAAAGCTTACATAAGCACTGGTACACATGTGGTTTCGATAGAGTCACTATGACTATTCCCTGTTTATCAGAAGAGTTGGGTTTGATTATTGGCAACAATCATAAGCTGCTATGTGAAACAAGGTTAGATATTCAAGGGAGGTTTACAATAAAGGACATGGGAGAACTAAAGTTCTTTATAGGAATTAAATTTGCAAGATCAAATAAGGGGATCCTAATGAGTCAAATGAAATATCTTTAGAGTTGAAATCTGAAGCAGGTCTAGGTGGAGCAAAGCCATCTAACACACATATGGAGCTCAACCAAAAGCTGACCACAGTAGAATATGATATGTCCTTCAGGGAAGGGAATGCTATTATTGATGAAGTGCCACGGGATCCTAGTGTCGATCAAAGAATGGTTAGGAAAATGCTATATCTTGAGTCAATTTATGCATTATCCAAGAACCTCTCATATAGAGGCATCATCAAGAGTAGTGAGATATATAAAGCAGGCACCGGGCTTACGATTGCTTATGCCTGTAGAAGACTCAAAGAGTCTGATTGCCCAATATGATTCTAATTAGGGAGTTTGTGTGCAAACAAGAAGATCGGTAACCGATTATCTGGTAAAGTTTGAAATACCCTAGTGTCTTGGAAATTCAAGAAGCAAAGCATTGTATCCAAAAGCTCAGTTGAAGTAGAATATAGAAGCACGACTTCATGTGCAGTAGAAATAACTTGGTTGATAGGATATATACAGAATTAGGAGTCAAATTAGTCTATTTGTGAAGCTAGTATGTGAAAGTAAGGAAGCAATTCAAATTACTGCAAATCCAATCTTTCATGAGAAAACAAAACATATTGAAATTGATTGTCACTGTATTAGAAAACTATGTGAAGGAATACTGAACATTGAATATGTGCATGCTGAAGATCAATTAGCAGACCTGCTAACTAAGAGTCTGGGAGAGCACAACATGAGTATTTATTAAATCAACTAGGATTGAAGAATGTGTATCAGCCATCGGCTTGAAGGGGAGTATTGAAGTTCTGATTAACAAGCCGATACTTAACTATAGTTAACTATTATTGTAATATCTAACTAGGTTGTTGGTTTGTTAATAAAGGTAGTTAGTTAGTGGTTAGAGATATATAAATATCGGTATTCTTAGAACAGTTAGCTACACAATTTCATTTTTGCTTCTTCAGCCACTTCAATGAAACAATTTTCGTTTGTCATCTCTTTCACTGTGCTAGTCCTCTGTCTTCTCAAGCTCTAGATAAATTATCCATGGCAACTCACAAATACTAAAGCTAACAAAAAAAATTTAATTCAACACTAGGAATAACGATATTGTTGGATATTTATTTCAGTTTTATATTGGTTTATAAAGAAAATGCATAATTTAGTTTATATTTTTCTTTAACGCTTAGTTATGTAGTTAATATTAGTACGTATTAGCTACACTTATTTTAGCATGACTTATATAGTATTTTTAGATTATGCTAATTTTTATTATGGCTTAATAATTTGCAATATTTGCTTTACAAAATTATTTTAATCTTTCTTATTGAATACTTTAGTATAATGTTATTACTTATCTTATATTATAGTGTTAGTTTTTTGGAAAATACATTATAAGTTGTATCTTACTAGGACATACGAAATATTTGGATTATAAGTTACACATTTTATGCTATGAAGACTTTATCGGAGAAAAATCCCGAAAACTCAAAAAATCCCGAAAACCCCAAGACAATCCGAGATTGAAAAACTTAACTTTATTGTTGTGTTTTGGTTTATAACTTTAAAAATCCGACACCATTTGGCGTGATGGTCGGGATTTCTCTACCTTTTATCATATACTTCGACTTTGAGCCCAGGAATTAAGCAGGCATTTGGACATAAAAATTATAATTTTTAAAAAGAAAAATAGTAGTTGGAGTTAAGTTGAAAATTAGTATTTGAAATTTTAAATTATATTTGAATATGCATTTTGCTTAAAAAAATTATTCTAATTTGTGGGTGGGAAAAATCGAAAAAAAAATAAATTTTTTTGATGGACAAGCGGGTCCTAAGAATTCTGATTAGGGAGTACTTTATCCGTTTTGGTAAACTTACTCGAAGATAGTCAAATTAGTTTATGAGTGAGTAAATTTCTGATACAGTATGCCTGAAGAAAAAACGAAAAACAGAATGGGATTGTTGAATCCTTTTTTATATGCTTAATTGTTCATTTTTACTTATTTATTATTTGATCAGAAAGATTTAAAATTGAATAATCAGATTTATGGCAAGGCAATATTTGGATTCATGAATAAGTTGAACTAAACCATTTAAAACAGGGCGGAGTACAGCTCACTCCATTTGTACACTATTATACTGGCACGCAATCTACATCCGGATTTTCTAAATTGGAAGAGTAGTGTTTTTATGTTTTAACTTATATAATACTGCTTTTTTTTTAAAAACGTCACAGTATTTAATATGTTATCTACTTTGATAAAATTTTCTTGTTTACAAAATTTGAAGTATATTAAATACTCAAGATTTAATCTGTAATATGATGTTCCCTTTTAACAATTAAATTTTCAATCCTTACTCTGTATTAGGAAAAATTGTATTTAAATATAAAGGAGACGTGTCAAGACACGTAGATTAATTAAATGGTCAAAGAATTATAACTAACGAAGAGGCACGAGTTGTAACAGGTAAGAGCAAATGGCTGAGGAAGAGGCATGGACAGTTATTCAAATAACTCAGCGCCCGTACCTATTTAAGTCATTAATATCCGAGGATCAAAAAGAATGAATCTGACAATAAAAAAGAGTACAAATACGGCATTTAATAGGCATTAAATGTGGAATACATTAAGGAATTTGTATTGAATGTAATGATTACGTAACGTAGCATTCAATGTCTTTAATTACTCATAATAGTCTCATTATGATTTGGACAAATAGTATATCTCCAAGATATCTATAAAAGGGAGACATCTGATCAATTGTAGAGACAGGAAATACTATTGGAATATACTTTGGTTTACTTGTTTTTCTCTTGCGCACTCTCTTGCTACATAAATTGTTTCCTTTTATTCATTTCTTTGATTATCACTAACCCGTATTCTTCTGAATTCTAGCTTTGACTAAAATTTTATTTGTTGGTTAAACAAATTGGCTCCGTTACCGCGAATATGATAATCTATTTTCTTGTTCGCCTAACTTTTCTTGTTGCATCAACTATGTCGAACAACAATGACAACACTCGAGGAAACCAATAAAACCAACAAAATCACGGAGATCCACAAAATATTAACACTCCTATTCCTACTCCACAAGGCTCTCCCCGAAAATCTCGTGATGGTACTCCTGATGGATCTCAAATAAACGAGCATACTCAATTTGAGAATGCTGAAGCTGACGATATAGGTGACCAACGGGTGGGCCGGGCCGGGTCCGGGTCCAAATTTTATGACCCGTCCGGGTCCGGGCCGGTCCGGTCCGGGTTCAATTGGGGGCGGGTTGCAATTGGGCTGGGTTGATCCGGTCCGGGCCGGGCCGGGTTTATTTTTTTTTTTTTTTGAATTACGTATAGTATAAATATTAAGTTATATTAATACTTTGTAATAATTGAATGAACACAACAAAAGATGGGGAAAAAATTGCACTTATTGCAAGTGCTACTTTATTTCTTAAATTCAAAATTTCAAACTGAAAAACTAAAATGTATCATAATTAGTTTACAATTTACATCAAATGGCTTGCATTGCAATAGCAAGTTCTTCCATATTAATATGAACCTCTGGACCTTCTTCTGGAGTGTTAAATTCGGATGGGTTTCCGTGCGTTAATATATCTCCAAGTTCTTCGTCTTCCGGGCTATCAAGATCTTCCTTTCCTTGATTTCTTCGTTCAGATCTTATCCAATCTCTTAGACACACTAAGACTTCCAAAGCATTGCTTCCCAATGAGTGCCGCGTGTCTCCAAGTTGTTGTCTTGCTTGGCTAAATGCACTCTCGGATGCAACAGTGGAAATTGGGACATTCAGGACATCCCGCGCCATAGCGTAAAGAACGGGAAATTGCTTTGAATTTTCCTGCCACCAGCCTAACGGTGAAAATTCCTTGGTGCGAGGCTCCTTTTGCTTCTGCAAGTAAAATTGCAGTTCATCTATATTCCTACTACTACTTTGAGTGTTAGAAAAAGTTGAAAAAATATTAAAACTATCAAAGCCTTCATCATCATCTCCGACTACATTAGAAGTGCTACATTGCATAGTGGGATTTGCAGCAGTTGAAGCACGAGCATTATCACATTGAGTTGCATAATAAGTATATAGATATTGTAAATGTTCATTTAGTTGGTTCATAGATTCATACAAATTTGGGCTTTCAGTGGGCCCAATCTCCATATAATTGTATAAAGCATTCATTAATTGTTGACAATCAGACATTTTAATTGAAGGATTTAAAACTGCACCAATTAAGTAAACAGGAGGAATTGGAAAGAAATATTTTTTAAATTTTGCTTGCATACTTGCAACAACATCCGTATATCTATCTTTCTTCTTAAATTCAAATAGTAGCAAAGAAATTTCAGCTATATGTACTAAAGCCAAAGTAATAGTTGGGTAATATGCCCCAGAAAACACAACAGTAGCAGTATAAAATTTATGTAAAAATTTAATCACATCACTAATGACCTCCCAGGTATCACCGGTTAACATACGCCTAGGATCAGTACAATGTGCATTAGCAACTTCTGTTATTGGAAATCTATATTTGTAGCAACATTTTAAAAATATATACGTATAATTCCATCTAGTAACTACTTCGTCGGGCATGAATCTAGGTGTAAGGTTATATTGCATACACTTGTTCTTAAATTCTCTTATTCTAGATTGTCTATTATTTCCCTGAATTACTCCAACAGCTCTTCTAACTAGAGTAATCTCAGTTGAAAATAAATCGAGCCCACTTTTAACAATTAAATTGTAAACATGACATGCACATCTAACATGAAAAATATCATCAAGAGGTGGATGTAAATTCAATTTTAAAATTGAAACTGCAGCATTGTTGTTTGAAGCATTATCAAAAGACATACACAAAACTTTTTGGTTTAGATTATAAAATTCGATAACTTCACCAATTGTACTACTAATTTCGACAACTATCTTCTATCTCATCAAAAAATTTCCAAACAGGACTTCTTTTTCTACGATTAGATTTAGAAGTTGGAGCGACTGGTGGTCTTCTACCCCTTGTTGCACTAGCAACTCCAACTCCAATACTACCAACATTTGCACTAGTAGGTGTAGGTGGTATCTCATCTTCTATTCCAATTTCGTTATCTTCTATTCCGAAATCTTGGTGTAATTGTTCATAATCAATATTTACATCTTGCAAATTAGGCGATGATTCAGAAACATGTGTTATTGGTTCATTATTACTATTACTACCAGAAGCTATAGGACTTTTTTTACTACTTCCTCTACCACTTCCACTCCTACCA
This sequence comes from Nicotiana benthamiana, assembly GCA_034376525.1. Lineage (NCBI taxonomy): Eukaryota > Viridiplantae > Streptophyta > Magnoliopsida > Solanales > Solanaceae > Nicotiana > Nicotiana benthamiana. The sequence continues at coordinate 30,996,618 of CM067336.1, read as the reverse complement.
GTAACTTTTCTATACGCTCTTTTAGCAGCATTCAACATATTGGAAAATTTAATATATAAGCTAAAATCAAATATGCAATTAAAATATTAAATAAGAGAAAGAGTTGGAGAGAGTGCACCGAATTCGACAATAAATTGAGCACTTGAACAGTTGAACTTCAAGAATGTTGAACACTTGAACTTCAAGAATCAAGCTTCGAATGCCGATTTCCAAATAAGAAATTACGATAAATTAAATTCGGGAAAATAAAGACAATAAAATTATGAAAGTAGAATATGAATTCTTGAAAATTGAAGAGAAGAGAGTGATTGATATTTGCTAATTTGAGAATTGAGAGAGAGATAGATAATTTTGAGTGAGGAAATGAAGAAGAGGGGAGGGTATTTATAGATTTTTAGAAGGGTTATTAATGTAATTTAATAAAAACAAAAAAAAAACAAAAAAAAAAACAAAAAAGGGCCAAAAATGCAAAAAGACCCGTTGGCCAACGGTTCTGGACCGTTGCCAACGGGCAAGTGGGCCCCAGCAGTTAAAAAAATTTTTTTTTTTAAAAAAAAAAAATTTTACCGTTATAACCGGTCCGGGTTGGCCGGTTCGCCCGGTATTTCTCTTCCCGGGCCGGTCCGGTCCGGGTTAATTGCCCGGTACGGCCTTACGTCCCAACCCCCTACCCCCCCCTAACCCACCCCCCCCCCCCCCCCCGCGCTAAACCGGTCTGGTCCGGGCCGGTTTTGACCGGGCCGGTCCGTGCCGGTCCCGGGTCAACCCGGCCCGGTTGACACCTTAAGCTGACGATGATGCTTTGCAGAAATTAATTGCTACTCAGGTCAATAAAGTTGTTGAGACACTTGTTAACCAGTTACCTGTTGCAACACCCACACTGACTCCGAATAACAACACTTTGAAAAACCCTCGTTCTGGACTTGTTAACTCAGGCAGCGATGGAAATCACAGTGAATCACAAGAGAGAGAACCAGGTAATGTAGTTAATTCTGATTTATGAAACTTAGTGCTAACCTTGCAGAAACAGCTCAAAGAGCAAAGTTAGCACATAAAGCAGATACTGGGGTGCCACCTATAATCAATACTGGGGTGCCACCTATTATCAAAGGGGTAAATATGGATCGGTATTTGTAAAAACCCTAGAAGCCAAGTGATATTCTAAAATTCCAATTCCCAAAAAGTTTAAAAATTCGTGATATTCTAAAATATGATGGAACGACAGACCCACGAGACCACGTGACTACATTCACAACGGGCGTAAAAGGCAACGATTTGACTAAGCAGGAAATTGAATCTATATTAGTCAAAAAATTTGGCGGAACACTCACTAAAGGAGCGCTAACATGTATTCTTTTTTACCCAAAAATTCTATAAATACTTTTGCAGAGCTTGCATATTCTTTCATCAAAGCACACTCGGGAGCTCAAAAAGGTGGAAAAAAATAAAAGATATTTTCAAGATCAAGCAAGGAACTCAAAATTGCTTAGAGAATTCGTGGATAGATTTTAACGTGAAAGAATGACATTGCCACGTGTACCTGACAACTGGGCAACTATAACTTTCACAAACAATTTGAATGAAAAAAGCTCGAAAGCTACAAGGAGACTCAATGAAAGCCTTCGAGAATTCCAAGCTACAACGTGGAATAATGTGTATAACAGGTATAGCTAGGAGCTAAGGATTGAGGAAGATACTTTTCCACGATTTCAAAAAGAAGAAAAGGTAAGTTAAAGACGTGTGGAGACCGAAAAAAGATCCGATAAAAATAGATACGAGCCTTACATGGGACCTGCAGGAAACGATTCACGGTCAAAGTAGGATAATCAAAGGTACGATCAGAGATTAAGAAATAGAGAATCAGGTTCTTCATCAAGATTCAGGAACGAACAAAACAACTACAAGTCACGAGATGATGATAGAAATTTAAAAGCAAGATTCAGTGGTTATAACTTCAACGTCAGCACCTCCGAGCTCATAGCTGTTTTGAGAAGCATTGGGGATAAGGTCGATGGTCAAAGGAAATGAGATCGAATCCAAACAGGCGCAACCTTAATCATTGGTGCGAGTTTCATAATGACCACAGACATAAAACAAGAGACTGCAGATTTTTACAAAGTGAAGTTGATCATTTATTGAAACAAGAATATCTTACTGAGTCGTTCATTGAGAAAGGCAAGCAAGCTTACATGAAGAACAAACAGGAGCCTCCAAAACCACATTCCCCCAAATGAACTGTCAATGTTATAAGTGGGGGTGAAGACATCAATGGTATATCATATACGACAGCTAACAAGATTTCCAAAATAACAATTACCCAATGGAAACGGGTGCAGCACGTCTTAGAGGAAGACAACATTACATTCAACGATGCATACACGGATGGCGTATTAATACCTCATAACGACGCACTGGAAATATTTTTAATTGTATATGATACTAATGTGAAACAAGTTTTGATTGATTTAGGTAGCTCTGTGAACATTATTTTGCTAAGGGTATTGCCTGAGATGCAAGTCGAAGATAAAGTAATACCAAAGGCCCATACTCTACATGGATTTGATAATTCTAGTGTTGTCATGAAAGGAGAGGTAACACTCACCACATTCACTGAAGGTGTCGTTACAGATACAAAGTTTCAGGTAGTAGATATGGAGATGACTTACAACATGATTCTTGGGAGACCATCGATCCACGAAATGAATGTTGTTCCTTTAACTTTGTATCAAGTTATTAAATTTCCGTCGCTATGGGGAATCTGTCAAATTCGTGGAGATCAACACACATCCAGGGCGATCAACTCCATTGCAGATACAAGCACGAGAAGTGAATTAAATAGCAACCAGAGAAGGTAGTTGAGGCCACCACAACACAAACCTCAACTGAGCAAGGACAAACATATAAGATTCAAGGCCTAATACCATTCAAGAACCAAAAGAGAATGAAAATATCAAAACATCAATAGTGGAATTAGAGCCTTTCGTGTTATTTGCTCTATTGTTCTAGACGTTAATACCACATAAGAGGGGGGTGATTTGTGTGGTACCTGATTTTTGCACTAGAAGAACCTGGTTCTTCTAGATGTACTAACTATGACTGTTTGCAGAATTAAGAGTGCATAAAATAAAGAAGGCAGAGATTTTTACGTGGAAAACACCTGGCTCAAAAGGTGAAAAACCATGACCTACTACTCAGTAGGATTTTCCCAAACATCCACTATACTCAATGAGCCAAAAACAACATTTACAAAACTCTTTGTGATCCTAAGGATTAACTCTAATCCCAGTGTGGCACACAGCCTCAGCTGTTGCGACACTTTCAAGTTAACTCTAACTTGAATACTCAAAGTATCTAGTACATTTTCTTCTATGAAAGCTGGAAAGGTATAATTTCAAATCACCTACTACAATTGAACTAGAATAATAATAAACACAATGGAATTGGTTCTTCTATCTTGTTCAACTAGCTGCAGGCGTGCACACTTAATCTCAGGTAAATTGCTTGCAATATAGCCTTGCTCTTTTGCTCTCAATTTAGCTTTAAATTCTACGTATTTGTGCATATCTTTACAAGAGAACAATATTACTTTTACAGAGTTAGTAATCAGAGTTTGAAAAAAACTCGAATTGCTGATCCTTCATCATATTCGAGTCCTAAAACAATTCAAACTCCAATACTTATCCTTGATCTGGATATAGTTCTCTTCACATAAGGAGACTTCAACTCCTTATCCCATATTCAATCTTTTCGATCAGTTCATAAGGTATTGCTGCTTGATCCTAAAGGCTTATCTTCTTCACTTGCATCTCATGTGCATAGCCATAACAACTGTGTCTCCTAAGATGGACATGGTCCTTCACCGAGTTCATTTGTCATTATTCAAAACTTCAACTGAGCTTGGGCCAACAAATTCCCCCTTTTTGATGATGACAAACTCTGTACTTTTACTGATCAGAGAACCTGTAGAACTCAGCTAAATTATTAACACTTGAAAATTTTAACTCATCATTACAGGACAGATTTAATTAGGTCATAAACATCAATGTTCAGAAATAGACATAATTTCTTTTTAAGCACAATATCATATCTTGCCCATTTTGGCATCATCGAAAAGTTGCATAACAATGTGAATCCCAGAATTTTAATCATTACTGATGGACACTGGGGCAACTGCAAGTGAACACATGCTTTAGTGAATAAATAATCAACTTGAAAAAATAACTATTAAGATCACAATCTTCATAAAGCAAGAGAAATGCAAATTTTCATTAATAAGTCTGTGCTTCTACAAGACAGTCCACAAAAAGAAAGAACAAAAACAACCAACCATCAGCAAAAACAAGAAAAATCCCTAATCTGGGTCACTAGGGGGTAACTGAACTGGTTCAAAGCTATGACAAAAAAGGATAAGGCTTTGAGGAACTAGAGGGTTGGGATTGGAGCAAGTTGAGAATTGTTTGTAGCATCCCTTCACTCTTTTCCTTTTCTTTTGCTAGCTCTGCTTTCATCCCATTCCTTTCATCTTCCAGCTCAGCAACACGAGCCTGAAGCCTAGTAGTTCAGCATCTTTGGCCTCACATTCTTGAACCAAGGCCCTAACTTTGCTATTCACTCGAGTCTTCACTGATGAACCAGGTTCAACAGGGCCTACACTGAGGAGATAGTCACAAGTCTGGAGGGTTTTGATTCCAAAGTGCTCCTTATTGGATGTCATTTCCCATTTCTTCAAAGGAACGTTCAGCCTATCCAGTACTGTTGTCAGAATGAATCCATAAGGAGTAGCATAAGCCTTGATCCATTGGTGACTCTGTCCAGAAGTTTGACTATGAAAGCAGGCCAGTTCATCTGCTTACCCTCACAAGGCACTCTATGAGAACCAGGTCCATGTAATTTGCATTATCAATCTCTCCAGTCTAGGCAACAGGAACTTGTTCACAAACTCAAATAGCACTTTATGCTATGGCTTCATCTCACTCTTTTGAACAAATCTTTCCTCAGGCACATCTTCATCATCCTTTGTATCACAGAAGTTCCTGGTGATTTGGAGTGCAGGTGTCAAATCATCTAGACAAGGCCACCTTTATCTAGTGTAATCATCATATCCCTCACTTGGAATGTCTTGAATCCTCCCCAATTCAGGTGCATCAAACTTCACCTTCACTCCTTTCACTACACTGGTTACTAGCCCTTTTTTCACAGAGCCATTTGCCATGAATTCAATCAGCTCTTTTCTGGCTAGTTTTCCATCTATCTGAAGGACCTTGTCCTTCCATCCTTGTGCAGCCAAAGCATCCACCAATCTAAGCATACCTGGCTCCTCCAGTTCTTTCAGCAACATTCCCTTTAATATCTTTCTCCTGCTAAAAATAACAAAATGATCTTGCTCCTTTTCAGACTCCTCCTCTTCTTCTTCACTCCACTCTTCTTCTTCTTTTTCAGTAACTTTTACTTGTTTTCTCTTCACTGTCTTTTGCCCAATGAGGGTTCAGCAGGTACAGATTTTTGAAGACTTCTTTACATGAGTCTTGGTTCCTTTTAGTTTGGCAATGGAAACCTCTGCAGTTGTACCTCTCTCTTGATGGACCAGTTCTATTTCATCCTCCTCTTCTTCAGCAACCTCATAACTTTCCACAACCATTTCTTTTCCTTTTTTCCTTCTTCCTTTTCTTACTCTTATCTAAAGTTTTATGCAGTTCTGCCTCACTTTGCTTTAGTTTGCTCCTTGTGACTCTTCCCCAATGTACAGAAGTAGCATCACTCTTGGGAGACGATACTTTGCATTTCTTTGTTGATTTAGAAGCAACTGGGGTCTTTTGTGAAGACGCCTTGCGCTTCTTTGGGTCATAACTGGGCCCCACCTTCTTTAGAATATCCGCTAAAGTTTCCTCCACAGATGAACGAGGTTCACCTTGTTTCTTACTCAAGTGAACAAGTCCCTCAGCAGCTTCTCCAGATCTGCTTCCCTCTGACTTTAAGCCATACTCTTCTACATTGCCACATATAGCAAGAACCTCTCATTTCTTCGTCTTTCTCCTCCTATTAGACTCAGCCCGTTCAACATTATTTACAAAACCTACGAACACAAGCCTATTGTCTTCCCTCTCTGCCACATCAGAAAATACAAAATAAGTGTTTGCCTTACTGGGGTTTCTTGACTCTTGTCATTGTCAGAAGACCTAGATTTTCTCCTTCACTAGTAGAGATGAATTTTTCGGACTCAGCTCTTGAGTTAGATTCCTCAACTAGAACCTCTTTCTTTTGGTTTGCCTTTAATTTCTCGTTTAGGGCTTTTCTCAGAAAGCTGGATGCTACAGTTTTTCTGGCTAACATCTTTTACCGGAGAAATCTAGGTTTTGGGGTTTCAATAGGAGGTGTTGATGATGAAGTATTAGGGGAAACTGGTTGGGAAGTTCCAGGATTATCTTGAGGATTAGTCATGGCGGAGTATTTCTGGAAATCTTTTGGGAATTTTGGAGAATAAAAGGGATTATCAAAAATCTTGATAGGTGAATGACGGTTAGGAGTGATGAGAATTAGTGTGGTAGGAGTTTAAAGAGAGATCATGATTAAGGCAGTAACAACAACCTTTTCAGTAGTCAATTAGGAGTCTAATCAAATTAGAGTTCTGGTCTCTTTAGAGATTAATAAGGGACGCTAGTTTTTTGGAAAAAGAATCTCGTTTTAGTTAGACTCCTAGGATAATGAAACTGGTTCAATGCTCAACGGATAGAATTTCTGAAAGTTTGGTGTAACTAGGACTTCTGCTCATGATTGGTAATTTTATCTTTCTAATTCTGGAAAGTATAGAAACATACCTGAACTTTCTCATGAGCATTTACTGATGAACCATGTTCTTCAAGTAAAACTTCTCTTGATCATGCCTCAAATGTCAGAATAGAGAAAATTTGTAAGAGATTAGCGATTCATATAAACACGTCATAAAAAAATTTAATTTTTTTTCATTGTGCATTCTGAACTGGACTTTATTAGGTGATCTTAATCATACTTAATTCCAACATGTTCCTTTCAAAGTTTTCTCTACTTAGTGCTTTAGAAGATGTCAGCTATTTGTTTATCAGTAGTACAAAATTCTACGGAGATTAACCCTTTCTCATAGTTATCTCTCAAGAAGTGGTGTCTAACATCTATGTTCTTGGTCTTTTTATGATGAACATGGTTCTTTGTCATACTTATAGTACTAGTGTTATCACAAAATATTGGAATACATCCCACTTCAATTCCAAAGTCTACCAGCTGTTGTTTGATCCATAGCAATTGAGCACAACAAGAAGCAGCAACAACATATTCAGCTTCGGCTGTAGATAGGGCTACTGAATTTTTTTTTTGGTAGCCCATGACACTAGATATGACCCTAGGAAATATGTCATACCTGAAGTACTCTTCCTGTCCATTAAGAAACTTGTATAATCAGCATCAGCATATCCTACTAGATCAAAATTACTACCTTTGGGATACCAAAGACACAAATCAGTGGTGCCTTTCAGATATCTCAATTTCCTCTTGACAACTATCAAATATGACTCCTTTGGATTTTCCTAGAAACGAGCACAAAGCTCTACACTGAAAACAATGTCAGGTCTGATGGTAGTAAGATACAAGAGTGAACCAATAATACCCCTATACAGCTTTTGATCAACTGATTAGCCAGGTTCATCAATATCTAATTTAGTGGCAGTTGCAATAGGTGTATCTATTTCTTTGGAGTCCTCTATTTTAATCCTTTTGATTATTTCTTTTGTATATTTATTTTGATGGATCATGGTCCCATGTGGGCTTTATTTGATCTACAAGCCTAGGAAGAAATTTAGTTCACCCATCATACTCATTTCAAACTCACTCCCCCTTAATTTTGCAAATCTTTACTCAACTTATTAGTGGTAGCCCCAAACATTATGTCATCAACATATATTTGTACAACAAGGAGGTCTTTACCCTTTTCCCTTAGGAACAAAATGCTGTCAATTTTACCTCTTTTGTACCCATGCTTCAGTTGGAATGTTGATAGTCATTCATACCAGGCTCTTGGGGCCTGATTAAGTCCATATAGAGCCTTGTCCAACTTGTACAAATGCTCATGACATTCCTTGCTTTCAAATCCTAGAGGTTATTTCACAAACACTTCTTCCTTGAGGTAGCCATTTAGGAAGGCACTTTTGACATCCATCTGATGGAGAGTGAATTCTATATGTGCTGCAAAGACAATGAGGAGTCTGATTGCTTCTAGTCTTGCAACTGGAGCAAAGGTTTCATTATAGTCAATGCCTTCCTCTTGGCTGTAGCCTTGAACCACTAGCCTTGCCTTGTTTCTTGTGACAGTTCCATCTCCATCAAGTTTGTTCCTGAAGATCCATTTGGTACGAATGATTGATCTGTCTTTGGGTCTTGGAACTAGATGTCAGACTTGACTTCTTTCAAATTGGTTAAGCTCCTCCTGCTTAGCATTTACCCAATCTGCATCTTGCAAAGCCTCAACAACATTTTTAGGTTCAATAAGAGATATAAAAGCATCAAATGCACATAGATTCTTTAGTTGTGATCTGGTTTTGACTCCAGATGTTAGATCAGTGAGAATGTTCTCAATAGGATGAGAAATTTGATACTTGTGAGGTTTCACAACCAACTAGTTTCTACTGAATGTTTCAGCCATTTACTAAGAAACGGGTTCCTTCATGGAGTTTATTTCAATTCCTCTTTGATTTCTTCCCCCGTCAGGTTGCCCTGTAGACCTGTTCCATCACCTGTTCCTTCAGTAGGTGCCGCTTTGACTTGAGCTGATGCTTCACCCAAGTCTTTGACCAGTCCAATGGCTTCATCTTCATGTTCTTGTCCCTCAGAAAGAATGTTAGTTTCATTAAATACAACATGCACACATTCTCCTACACACAAAGTTCTTTTATTGAACACTTTATATGCTTTGATAGGTGAAGAATATCCCAAGAATACTCCCTCATCACTTCAGGGATCAAACTTACCGAGGGAGTCTTTTCCATTATTGTGCATATAGCACTTGCAACCAAAAGCCTGAAGATGAGATATGTTTGGTTTTCTCCCTTTAATTAACTCATAGGGAGCTTTCTCAACAAGCGGTCTAGTCATGCATCTATTGATTATGTAGCATGCAGTGTTTACAGCCTCTGCCCAGAAGCTGTGGAGTAATTTACTAGAGAAAAGCATAGTCCTTGCCATATCCTCAAGGGCCCTGTTCGTTCTTTCAACTACTCCATTTTGCTGAGGAGTCCTAAGGGCAGAGAAGTTCTAATCTATACCATTTTCATCACAATATTCAGCAAATTTTGCATTTTCAAATTCAGTTCCATGATCAGAACTAATGGATGTAAGTTGATTTCCTAATTATTTCTGAGTTTTTCTAACAAAAGCAGTAAACATTTCAAATGTCTCATCTTTAGATGTCAGAAATAGTACCCAGGTAAATCTGGAGTAATCATCAACAAGCACCATCACATATTTCTTTTCTTCTCTGATCATGGTTCTCATTGGACCACAGAGATCCATATGAACCAGTTCCAACGTCTTGGACGTACTTACCATTTTCTTGGATTTGAAGGATGACCTTACATGCTTCCCCTTGTACGTGCCTCACAAACTTTGTCTTTCTTGAACTTGATATTAGGCAATCCTATTACCATGTCCTTGGAGACTAATTTGTTTAGCTGATTTAGACTGGCATGGCCAAGTCTTTTGTGCCACAGGAGAGGATCATTATCTAACATACTTAAACAAGTGAGTTCATTTTCTGAAAGAGTTGAAAAATCTACAATGTAAATATTGTTAACTCGTTTTCCCTGCAAAACAACCTTGTCAGTGATAAGGTTAATCACAAAACATTTGGTGGAGGTAAAAGCCACAAGGTTTTCTCTGTCACACAATTGTGACACACTTATTAAGCTATATTTCAAACCATCTATCAGGTAGATATTCTCCATGGAGTGAGAATCAGTCTTGCCTACTTTTCCAACCCCAAATGATCTCACCTTTCTTTCCATTTCCAAAGGAGACATTACCTCCTTTTAAGTCCTCAAGTGAAAGGAACTGGTCCTTGTCCCCAGTCATGTGTTTTGAGAAGCCACTATCCATATACCATATTTGGCTCATCCCTCTCACTTGGACCTGCTAAAGGAAATCAGGGCTTTGTCTTAGGAACACAAACTAGTTTGGATCCCTTTCTATAAGCAAGTGGATGAATTAAATTCTTTCTTACCCATCCATGCAACTTATTCTTTTCTTTGACAAAAACTTTGTTCCTTTGACTGGCCATTTCTTTTGCATTACATTCATATTTGTAATTACCAGTCTTACCGCAATGTGTGCAGATTTTATTTTTAGGAAGAGTGAGGTACTTACTTTTTGGATCCCATTTAGGAGCTTGAGTCCCATAGCCAAGTCCTTTTATTCCACTTGCAAGTTCTGTCTAGTTCATGTTTTACTTTTCCTAGATCTTCTTTTAAAGCTTTGATGAATTCATCTTTTCAGTATAATTCATATTTCATTTTTCCCAAACTTTCTTCTAGAGTGACATGTGTGTGATCAGCAATATTCTTTCTTGTTCCTAATTTTAGTTTCAGATTTTCAGACCTAAGTTCTAATACACTATTGTCAAGTTGGTTCTTCAACTCAGCATTTTTGTTATCACTCTCATTTACCCTAGACTCTAGACTTTTACATTTTTCTTTTACACATTCCCTAGACAGAACTTCCTTCTCATTGTTAATTATCTCAGACTCATCAATGAAATACATTAATAGCTCAGTCAGCTTTTCTTTAGACAAGAATTTAATCTTGTCTTTGAGATGAAGAATACTTACCTCTTGTTCATCATCTGATTCTCCGATGGCCACTAGTTCACTGAGTTCATTTGTCACTGAGTTCATTTGTCATTTTTCAAAACTTCAACTGATCTTGGGCCAACATGCTCACTGGCCTAATAAGAAAGTCTACATTGGGGCCAATCTTAGCCAAGATATGAGAGGTAAGTTAATTGAATTTTTGAAAACTAACATGGACTGCTTTGCTTGGTCCCATTCTAACATGACGGGGATACCACCGGAGTTGATGACTCATAAACTAAATAAAGATCCATCATACCCTCATGTAAAGCAAAAGAAAAGAAACCAAGGAACTTTCAAGAATAAGGTGATTCAAGAAGAAGTCAAAAAATTGATGAAAATTAGTTCCATTCGTGAGGTGAAGTATCCTAACTGGTTAGCTAATACTGTTGTAGTTCCAAATAAGAACGGTAATTGGCTAGTTTGTGTAGATTACACTGATATTAATAAAGCTTGCCCTAAAGATTCTTTTCTACTACCACACATAGATAAATTTATTGATGGGACTGCAGGTCATGAGCTATTATGTTTTTTAGATGCATATTCAAGTTATAATTAGATTAAAATGGATCCAGGAGATGAAAAAAACATCATTCATAACAGACAGGGGGACTTATTGTTATAAAGTAATGCCATTTGATCTAAAGAATGCATGTGCAACGTATCAGAGGTTAGTTACCAAAACGTTTCAACAGCAATTAGGAAAAACCATGGAAGTATATATAGATGATATGCTTGTTAAAACTCAATATTCAAAGGATCACGTATCACATTTATCTGACACATTGAAGAAATCCTCGATATACTTCCAAACAAGAAAGAATTTCAAAGATTAACATGGAGAATTGCAGCCTTGGGGAGAATCACTTTTAAATCATCAGAGAATTGCTCTAAATTCTTCTCAGTCCTTAAAAAGCAGGATCATTTTGAATGGAATGAAGAATGTCAACAGGCACTCAGAAATTTGAGAACGTACTTATTAAATCTACCTTTACTGGCAAAACCAAAGGCTGGGGAAAGACTACTTTTTTACCTTGTTGTTTCGAAAGTAGCGGTAGCTCCGGAGGAACAAGGTATACAATTATCCATCTATTATGTAAGTAAATCTTTGTTAGATGCGGAGACGCGGTATCCTCAGTTAGAAAAACTTGCACTTGCATTAATCATGGCATCTAGGAAGTTAAGACCTTACTTTCAGTGTCATCCTATTGCTATAGTAACTGCCTACCCTTTACGTAATATATTACATAAACATGAGTTATCAGGTAGATAGGAGAAGTGGGCTATACAGTTAAGTGAATATAAAATTACATTCCAGCCTAGGACTACTATAAAATCACAAGTATTAGCTGATTTTGCGACTGATTTTAGCCAAGGCATGCAATTAGAAGCAGAGAAAGAATTATAGGTGTTCAATGGAGCTAACCAAGGAACTTGGACTTTATTCTCTTATGGTTCATCTAACGTAAAAGGTGTAGGTTTAGGGATTTTTTTGGTACCACCAACGGGTAAAACCATTCGACAAGCTATTAAATATAACTCTATAACTAACAATGAAGCGGAGTATGAGGCTGAGACCTACCATCCATTGGTACGGTCTTCAGTAATTTATCTACCCAACCACGGAAATTGAGAACATCCTCCACAACTCTCATGGTTGCTAAAAAAAAGAGGCACGAGAAAGAAGCAGAATTAGAAAAGGTGATTGACTTAAAGAAAAAGGTACGAGAAAGATAAAAGACTTACGTACAAAATTCCATTTTTCAGGGAAAGGAACGTTATCTTCACCGACTAAACCTACAGCAGGGGCAGCAATAAACCGAACATACCAGCCACGGTCCTTGTCATCTTTAGGGCTCACCAAAACACTCTTACTCTTGGCTACTAAAGTAAAAACACCATTACTGAAAAGCCTCGGGGAGTAAAGGTGAATCAGGTGAGGAAAAGTAAAAGGAACACCAACTATATTGACTAAATGCCTCAAATAGGCAACAATTCTCCATATGATTGGGACAATTTGACCAACGGCAAAATTCAAGAATAACTGGGTCAATAACTGGTCTGAACCCTAAGGTGAAAGCGTATGTATAAACAAAAGAGAACCTAGTCAAATAAGAGGTAATTATTTTATTTGGATTAGGAATAATATTAGGAAAATCACTACTCCAACGGCAATATTTACGAACTATAGGAATCAGAATTATTGTAATTTGAGTGGGATAAGCATCAACACAATCTAAAGTAGAAACCTGATTCCTAAGAGATTCCATATCATGATAAAAAGATCATTGAGTAGGGACTATCTCCCACACGAAGGGCTCACGCAATGGTTCAGAAGGTTCTTTACCCCTAGAAGAAGATTTCTGAGAAAGGAAACCTTTGGTTCTAGAAGAAGGACCAGAGCTAGAAGAAGGTATTGAAGAACCACCACGAGTAGATCCTAAGCTACGAAGCCTACCTACCCTTCTACTCCTAATGGGGGCATTAGGGAAAGAATCAACAATTGGAACTCTCCTAGGGTTAGGGTTTGGTGAAGATATGGCGAAGAGGAATGCTATGAGGAAGAGAGAAGTAAATAAAGGTTTGAGGAATTAAGTGTTCAGTAAAGCTTTATGTGGTAAAAAGCAATGAAAAAGTTAATATTTATATTGATAAGCAACCGCCAAAGGTAAAAGTGCAGTGATGAAAGAACCATAATAATGATAACTGGCACTTCGTGAATAGTGGAGCCATAAAAAAGCCTTGAAAAGGGCTGCAAAACTACAGAACCAAAAGAAAAATGACACGTGTACGGAGCATTAAATGGAAGCGAGAATTGAAGTGTCAATTTTTTTTGTAGCATTAATGGTGAGAAAAATTCTCTTTTAATGAAATTCACTTCCCAAATATTCAACTGATGAATAAATGGAAAGTGGAGGGACTATCTGTATTGGGAAAAGTTGTATTTAAATATAAAAAGAGACGTGTCAAGACATGTAGATTGATCATTTAATAGGTATTAAATGTGGAATCCGTTAGAAAATTAATATTTAATGTAATGATTATGTAATGTAGCATTCATTGTCTTTAATTACTCATAATAGCCTCATTATGATTTGGGCAAAACGTATATCTCCAAGATATCTATAAAAGGAAGACATCTGATCAATTGTAGGGACATGAAACTTATTTTTCTCTTGAATACTCTCTTGCTACCTAAATTGTTTCTTTTTATTCATTCTTTTGATTATCAGTAACATGTGTTCTTCTGAATTTTAGCTTTGACTAAAGTTATATTTTTTTGGTTAAAGATACTTTAGTTTTTCTTCAATTATTATCGATATGCATGGTATATAAATTAGATCAACGCCTTAACTTCTAATTAAGAGCTGTCAAAAACTATCATATAAAATAAAAAGAAAGTATACTATAATTAAATTCTATGAAAAGGGGGTAACACATCTGGATCCAAGAAATGAATACGTTACTCTGAGTAGTGAGTACTAACAAACAACCGAAACAAAACTAAAACTATAACCTGCAAAAGGAGAAATTATTTATCAATATATACGAGTTGGACAAAATCCAAGGGAAATGCTTAAAACTGTGCAAAATGGGTGAAATTAAAGTTACATGCACGCAAAAGAAAACACACATGAGAAACGAACCCAAAATCTATATCTCTTGGAAGTGAAAATAACAAGAATAGTCCCTTATCTTTGGGAGTAAGTTTATGATGATGCTCTAAATATGCCCCTACTTGTTTTGGTCCTTTAAATTTGACAAAACTAACAGATTTGGTCCACATCTATTTTTTAAAATTAAATTTAATAGACCCACCAGATGAGCTCACGTGAGCCTCAAAATTGAGAGAATTCTCTCCTCAAAATTTGTTCACCCTCCTCGCTTTCTTTTCCCCATATCTCTCTTAATAGCTTAGCTGTAGTATGAAACTAAAATTAATAGAAGAGCCAAAAAAATAAAATTGTCTACCTTTTCCTCTCAATCATGATCTTCTCTCCCGTTAATATGCACAAGTTTAAATATTTGAATTTATGATTTACGAGTCATCTAACAACTTATTATAGCAGAGAGAAATAAGAATACATTTCAACAAGTAAAATTTGTGATATTACTAGGCCAGAAAATCCTCTCGTTAATAGTGCGTTCAATAACCAAATGTAGCAATAATGACCAAATATTTATGTCAACAATAATATCAATATTGATAGAGTTTATTAAACCAACCAGTATTAATGATTTGAATCCCTTCTAAAGGTGAAAGATAAAGTTCTTTAAGCATAGTTTTTTTATGCGTGCCCTTCCTATATGCATCTCTCATACTTTGAGATGTGAGCCTAATTACTAATATTAGGCTATATAGATGATACTTATATTTAATATGGTTATGCTTTATTATTATTTTATAGGTAAATTGACATGTCGATTGGAAACAGCCTCTCTGTCCTTTCGGATAAGGGTAAGGCTCGTCTACATATTATCCTCTCCAAACCCCACTTTGTGGGACTATACTGGGTAGTTATTTTTGTTGTTGTTGTTGTTATAGGTAAATTGCCAATAAAATGTTCTAAATAGTGTTCTTTTGTTTCACATGGAATGTTCTATGTGAGGAAGCACCACAGAATATTTTGGAGGAGATAATGTGAAGAAAACGCCCACTCGAAAAGTACCCGAGCACAAAGAAACAAGAAAAATGGCCTGGGCAAATTTCACTGCAACCGCGGTGGATTAAAATCCGAGGCAGAAAGTTCAGCTCTCACCGCGGTCTAGCCGCAATATTGCCGCGTCCACGGTGAACTGTTCACGCGTCAAGAAAATCTGGGGACCAAAGTGTAAATTTGAAATTTTTTTTTGCCAAACCCTTATAAGCTTTAGAAACTTGCCCAATATTATTTTTAAGCTTGTTTTTAGATCACTTTGAAGGTGAGACAATTGTGAGCAGATCAACCGAACATTAGGGTTCTTCTATCTCTTTTATTTTTTTGCTTTAATCATTATGAATAATTTAGTATTTTCATTTTGTTTCGTCATAAGTATTATTTGTCTAAGATTTGATGGAACCTATTGACGGATGAACTTCTTGATTATATTAATATAGTTTTCCATCTTAATCTCTATTTGTTCAACTACTTGCTTGTTGTAGTTAATTGACACGATCCTCAATTAGCTATACCTATTTAGTGTGCATAACTCGGAAGAGAGTGCATATTTAAGTAGTTGTTGAAGAACACCACTCCCAAAGTATAAGAGGGATCTATAACTGCGGGTATAAAGGCGGGATTAGAGTTAACGAACCCTTGGTTGCAATCTAAAGTGAGCTGTAATAAAAAAAAAAGTCACTAGTGTAACTCGGGAGAGAGCATCTAGTAAATTATCATAATTACTCGAGAGAGATTTACGGTAAGAGGAGCTCTCATGATTGGTAGAGATGATTTGGTGATTCTACGTGAAGCATAATCAGAAGGGATTCCATCAATAGGGGAAATCATAGCCCTAGAACATTTTCTTAATTGTTTACACTTCAATCATAGTTAGTTTTCAGTTATTTATTTATTGTCAATCATAGTTAATAGAAATACCATCAAGTGCTATTGATAATGTTTGAAAAATTGATTTCGTAGAATTTAGTAAGTCCAATAAAAATAATTGATAAGTTAATTCTTCATGGATTCGACTCTAAATTAAATACTCAAACTATATTTGCAATATTTACTTTTTTTTTTTATAAAGTATAATTGAACATGATCAATTTATCTTTTTTGCTGCAGGCTTACAACTAAGCTTTCAACAGGGATATGGGCGAAAGGAAGCGGGAAGAACCGTTAAAGTGCACTTGAGAAATGGATGGAAAGTTTTGTCAAACTAAAAAGACTAGAACAAGTAGAGACATATTTAAGGGACCGTCATAAATTTACTCTCAAAATAAGGGACCATTTTTGCTATTTTCTCTCTTTTGGAACATCAACACATGAGTAATACGAACTATATGTCTATGCTTTTGATAAACTTGTGGAAGGGAGAAAATCGTGCGGACAGTGATACATCATATTAAAAGTATTCTTTTTAATTGTTTTAGTTTAATAAGTAAAGAGCGAGGTTTAAACATATTCATTTAGGTGGGTTTAGTTCTAAGCGCAACCTATTTAAAAATAATCTTATTTGAGAAATATGGTCGGAGTACTACTTACATAGAGGCAAACTTTGTGTTTGAGATTTGGAGTTGTAGCCTATAGAAGTTTAGGTGAAGAAGATAGACCAAGTTTATTTTGGTAGAAAAATCATGTCAAGAGTTAGAATTGTTAGATGTTTGTCCTAATTTTTCTTACAATATTTGCGTATATAGTGGAAATCGGGTCTTCGGTGGAAAAAGTGATACCACGTCAGAAAATCAGGACGTCGAACTCGAGATCGAAGTTCCTTTGTAAGATCATAGTCGATTACACTTACCGGGGTTAGAAGAAAGCATGGTTCGAGGTGACACTGGTATGAGTCAATAACGGAAAGTGGAAGATATCCGCTACGGGCCAGAGATCATGGTATAAATTTCGGAATGGATTAGTCTTCAGCTATTAAATAGTTGTCAAATACGATTTCCTACTATAATTTGGAGTGAACATTATTTAGGATACCCATATTATATAAAGGGGGATCTCATCCATTTGCAACACATTAATTATTGCTCATTGATAATATATATGAATAAGGAATTAAATAGACAATTAAAGAATAAAATAGATCAAACCAGTGTGTAAGCTAAATCTCGACCTCAAACTGTGACAATCTCAAGGTATGGTAATGGGAAGAATAAATAATAAAATAACTTTGATAAATAGTAAGAGAAATAGCGAAAGAATAGTAATCGTATATATATATATATATATGTACACAACTCCTGAGTTTATCAAATACCAGGGGCACCCCCAACCCTAAAGGGATGGGTTCGAAAAAGTTCGAGCAAGAGTCTTTTTCTCAGAGTGCGGCTTCGAAGCCCATTTTTAAGAAGTTTCGTAAGCCGGATATACCTAAATCCAACGGGACCACCGATTCTAATGAATACATCACTTCATACACATGTGAAATTAAAGTAAATGACTTAGATAACGATGAGATTGAGTCTGTTTTGCTGAAAAAATTTGGGAAAATTTTATCAAAGGGAACAATGATTTTATATCACGATGTGCCACCAAATTCCGCCGACTCATTCGCCATGTAGCAGATTCTTTGCTAAAGGCACACGCCGGGTCCATAAAGTTCACAACAAGAAAATAGCGCATTTTTCAGATAAGACAAAGTGAAAAGGAAATGCTAAGGGAATTCGTATCCCAATTTCAAATGGATTGCATGAAGTTGCCACTGGTCACAGTTGTTTTGGCCATTCAAGCTTTCACCCTAGGGTTGAACGAGAGGAGTTCGATAACATCACGAAGTTGAAACAAAATTTGATTGAGTATCCAACTGTAACTTGGGCAAATGTGCACAATCGATATCAATCGAAGATCACGGTCGAGGATGACCAACTAGGAGCCCCTTCATGTTTAGTACATCCAAACAGGTTGGCAGTTGAAACCTCAAAGGGCGTCAACAGGGAGCCAAGGTCGAATAGAGAACAATATCAACCATATACTACAGATTGAAGGAACAACGGTTTAGGACACAATCCCTCCCAGAATGTCCGAAGAAGCAATCGAGGACAGAATTCTCAAAAATTTAGCAAAGGTGGTTTTGATAAGCATGTCGATCCCGTGGAGGCACCTCATTTATCAGAGTATAACTTCATCATCGATGCATCGGGCGTTATATCGACAATCGGCAGGATCAAAGATACTAGGTTGCCCAGACCCATACAAACCGATCATTCCCGAAGAAACCCAAATTTGATATGCAACTGAGGAAAGAGGTAGCCCATCTATTCAATGATCACCTTCGAGTTTTACTCAACAATCAATCTAAGAATAATTTCAGGTAAACTGAAGCCAACAGGAAAAATAAATAGGAGAAAGCCTAATATGTCATTCATATGATCGTCGGTGGGGTTGATGTCCCCTAGGACCCATCTTCAAATGCACTAAGGTCTCAATCACTAGGGGCGCTCTCCCCCATTCGAAAAACCCTAGAACTGGACCCTCCGGGCACACTCGTCATTTGTTTATCACTGTAGGAAATATCTTTTACCTCGATTGATAGGGGATTTTTCTTGGAGTACCTTCCGAGATCTCTTCGGCCCCAGGGTGAATCTTTTTGGCCATCACCAGCCTAGCCGTTGTTGTATCTTTGATGCTCCCCTCTTTCACGGAACCGGCTCACAGTCGACGTCTCCCCCTCTCTTATTCATCTCGTAACTTTTTGTCTACGCCAACAGAAAGAGCAACAGAGTCTCCCCTCGACTTACGAGCCCTACTCTTCTTAGAATTCGGGGTATCAAAAGGCGAGGCTCTTCTCCTTTTCTTATCCTTGGCGGGTTTGGGAACCACCTCTTTCCCAGGCGGGCCAGCCTCAATTCAGCAACATCCCTGAGGCCTGCATAAAAGGAAGTCAAGTTTGAGAGAAAGGAAGCATTTTAGAAAAGGACGTCGTAAGCACACAGGATAACTTACCATGATTTTTAGCCTGCCATCTGCTACTTTCAAAGTCACGACAGTATCGCTCGGTATAAGAAGAAGTTGCAGCCAGCTACCAAACCCAATCCTCAAGGCCGAGGAGTGCGTGAGGCATCCAGGCAACCACTGCATAACAGATAAGGGTGTTACACAAAGTAAAAAACAAAGTACGAAGGTTAATGGCTAATACTTACGATCGGGGTTCCACTTCTGGGGGAACGACAGTTTCTCCTCGAGGATGAGGCAGCAGGTCCTTACACGAATGAACTGGCTCATCCAACCTCGATCCTTGTCTTCATCGATACTTGCAAAGAAGTGCTTCGGTGGTTCGCGTTGAAGCTTGATTAATCCTCGATAAAGCTTTGGTCGATACAGTCATATAAGGTGGCTGAGAGTGAATTCCAACCCATTGGCCTTACCGGGGAAAAAACGGAGCATAATCACTATGCACCAGAATGAGAGATGCACCTGACCTAGGGCAACCTGGTATATCTTGCAATAATGATTACGTGTTCAAGAGGACCCAATATAAAGGGGTAAGTGTAAACATTTAGAATCCTCTCCACGTGAGTGGTTATACTTTCTTCGGGGTAGGGATTTGTACGATGACCTCGAGCCCCCAGTTGCAGTCTTTCTTCACGGCATCAAGTTGTTTCGTCGTTATCGAGCAAATATATCTCGATACGTTTTCACATTAGCCATGGACCGATAGAGGGTTCTAGACTTTGAAATCATTTTTTAGGACAGAGGGGCCAGGGAATAATCTTGTGAAGGAGCGGCTCCACCGATATTTTATCAAAGGTCGGCCGGGAAGAAGAAGAAAAGGCTTTCTCCTTTTGAGGGACAATTTTGAAGGTTTTTGCCATTGATTCAGATGATATGAAGCAGAAAGAGGTAGAGTTTTGTATTTTTTGTCCTAAAAGATTGAATCAATTGGCGGTGGAAGAGAAGAGATAGAGAGAGGAAGAAACTTAGAGAAATTGGTGAAGATGAAAGTAAGGTTTTGATTCAAATGGGAAACATGTATTTATAGGTTCATGGTGACGATTCAGTGGTGCTAGTGGCCGACTTTCACTGGAAAGCATTTAAATGTTTTAGGGAACCGAACCAATGGGACATTTCGATCACCTTGAACGCTTATATCATGGGGATGACATCATTATTGGGTTCCCCGGAACAACAAGGCTCAAGTCGTTTCTTTTCATTTTATTCTAAAAAACGAGGGGTCTATCTGTATACGATGGAAATTGGGACTATCCGATTTTGGTCTTTGATGGAAAAAGTTATACCACGTCGAAAAACCAGGACATCGAGCTCGGAGTCGAAATTCTATTACAAGGTCATGGTCAATAACACTTACCGAGGTCATATGAATGCATGCTTCGAGATGAAGTCGGTAGGAGTCAATGACGTAAAGTATGAGATACCCGCAACAGACCGGAGATCGCGACATTAATTTCGGAATGGATTGGTCTACAGCGCTTAAACAGTTATCAAATAAAATTTTCTTCTATAATTAAAAATGTACCTTATTTAGGACTCCCCTATTATATAAAGGGGAGATCCCATCCATTTATAACACATTGATGATTACTCATTGATAAGAAAATATATGCTTACTATTCTCTTGCTATTTCACTTGTTGTTCATCAGAGTTGTTTATTACTTATTCTTTCCATTACCATTCCTCGAGATTGCCACCATTCGAGGTCGAGATTTAGCTTACACATTGATCTAATCTATTTTATTCTTTAATTTATCTATTTAATTCTTTGTTCATCAATTGGCATATTAAATCACTTATCCTTAAAATTACAGTACAAGTTTAATTGTTACTCAAATTTTAGGGTAAACAATTTGGTTTTTCTATTTTTTGAAGGAAGGTCAACATATATATATATATATATATATATATATATATTTGGCTTCCTTCAACATATTTCTTGAAGGAAAGAAAATATATGATTCATATTTGGCTATTCCTTTTTCTTAGAGGAAAATGTTTTGGCTTCTATAAATTAAGAATATTTCCTTCTCATTGAGTATCATCCACAATGTAACCATAAAGGTTTTGAGAGTCTAGTTTAGGGGGCAAATTATGTGAGACAAGTGATTAGCATGCGGCTTTTGTTCGCCTCTTTGTGAGGTTATTATCTCGGTAGTGTGAGCTCTATTATATATAGTGATTTATTCATCTCGCCGTGTGAACATAGATTAATTGACTGAATCATGTTAAACATTTGTATTTCTTTTGATATATATCTTTTTGTTGCCTGATTATTCATCGTTCAAAATTTTCTTTACTAACTTTCGCATAATATCTGGTTATTTCGATCTTGGTCCTAAATTTAGAGCTAAATGGATTCAAGGTCCATAATAGTATTTAATTAGGAAAGAATGTGACAACGAACATTCTTTCTGTTTCCTTTTTTCTCCCGAAATGGAAAAGAAAAGAGGAAAATGAAAGAGAGGAGCTTATTCAAATAAGCTAAGGGCAAGGAAACTAATTAGCATATTCGAAGTACATCCTTGTTTGAACTTTCCTACAACCCTTCAAATTCAATCATCGTCTAATGATTTGTGAAATCTTGAATAAGAATATTTAGGGCTCTTTTTAGTCATAAAACTTGAGTAACACATTAAACAGAAAGATAATCGATACCTTTTCCTGTTTCCCCTTCTTTATTTCATAAAAGAGACCCATTATCCTTTATGAAATTCAATTTTTCTCTCTTCAGTGTATGTACGCGAATTTAAATTTGAACTAATTTAAATCAAGCACAATAGTGGCATATATGCACTTTCCATTACATGTTATGTTATTCCTTGCATAAATGAAGTATTCTAAGTTCATTTTTAGGTCAAAATTATAAAATATGACAATCAAATTGTACTAGTACTTGTTATATTGGATCTTTTTTTAACAAACTTTAATCGTTTCATATTATTAAGCGGTTGCGTTTTTACTTTGGATTAACCAAAGTTAGATATACTTCATAAATAATTAAAATTGAGCACCAAAACCAATCAAGTCCCCGAAATTGATGCTCGTAAACCAACTATTATCAACAAAAAGAAAGTGAAGTAAACTTTTTCAAGTTCCTTGAAATCAGACTTATTTTAAAAAAAAAAACTAAAATTGCAGTTATAACAATTGTACAGTAGTCCTACTATTTAGAAAAAGTGGCAAAGACGGAAGCATTAGATATCCAAAAGAAGATACTACCACCAACCTGGACCTGAAGTACCTCCTTTTTTTCCCCTTTCTCTCCATAACCATAATGAAGCTTTGTCTCAGCCATATTGAATTTCATCAAATAAGGTTTTTTTAACAAAGTTCTTTTTAAATTTGTTTTCTGGTGTTGTAGCCTAATGTAGTGTAATGCAATATAGAACAATTTGTATTAAGCTACTTATGGGAATTATTGCAGCAGCTGGTCGATTATGTTGTTCCACATACACCTTTAGCACATCTCAGGCAGATGTATAATGAGTACAACGTATATGCACTCACAGCATAGGGATCAAATCTATTAAAAAGGAAAATTTGATGAAAGTATTTTATATTTACGTAGAATTTGAGAAGCACTGCATCCTACGTAAATAATTTACCATAATATAAATCTTCACTACTTTTTTCATCAAGTTATTGGTAACAGCAAAATTTTGAGTTAAGTGTGTTAGCTCCAACAGTGCATACAGTATTAATGTGTACGTATAGTGGAGTAAAGGAGTAAGCCCACCAGCAACTGTGAAGTCAGAGTCAAACATTAAATACATTTGCTGCTCTCTCTGACGGGACCCTCTAGCAACCTTATTAATGTTAGTGTACGTTGGTCCAAAATAAATAATTTTATTATATTTTTATATAAATTAAAAAATTTACTTTTAGTATTATTAATAATAAAATTGATTATATTAATATTAACTGTTTCACATAAATATTTTTACTATATATTTCAATTTTATTTATTTCAAAAATAATATAAGAAAAAAATAATTAATTTATTCTTAAAATCTAAAAACTTATTTATTTTGGATCGGTGGGAATATTCAATACTACCACTAACTAATTATTTCAATATTTTTAATGGCAACTTTTGTTTTGTGGGTATGCATTTACTATCTCTTTATATGTATATATATTCTGTACATACATATGTTTTTAGCACCCACCCACCACCTTAAATTTTCAGGGGCCCCCCATATCTCCCCTTTTCTTTATTATATTCCCTTGGATTCGACTCTCTTCTTCTTTCCCTCTTTAACAAAATGTAAAGCAAAGAAGTTTACATTTTTTTGGGCAACTAGATTATATTCTACTAGCCAATTAAATGAAAAGAAATATTTAAACAAAATTAAACTTACCCATATAAAACATCTGCGCGTCACTCAAGCAAGTTATAGTTTTAAATATCAATGTCTATTTTAAAGCAAAAATAAGATAAACATATCAATCTTTTTACTAAAACAAAGGCAACTATATATATAGCCCATAATTTTACACATGGTTTTGCACTGTTCACTCATCAAAAACAAATATA
The DNA here is from genome assembly GCA_034376525.1 of Nicotiana benthamiana. Classification (NCBI taxonomy): domain Eukaryota; kingdom Viridiplantae; phylum Streptophyta; class Magnoliopsida; order Solanales; family Solanaceae; genus Nicotiana; species Nicotiana benthamiana. Next base: position 30,972,612 of record CM067336.1, on the reverse strand, counting down.
ATCTTGCAGCCTACCTAACGCTGAAAACAAAATGGGGAGCATCATCCACCATGTTACTCAACCACACCCAATCCACTATGTTTTGTTCTTTGACAATGTGAGTGAATGGGTCGGGTAATTCGGATAATCCATTCTACTCAAATGTCGGGAAACAAGTTACACATTGGAAAATAAATCTAGATAAAATAGTTTGATTATTTTTTTCCTGTATGTAGTGGAATTGTACAGAGAAAAACCTGATGAGAAGAAAAAAAAAAACTAAAACAAACAAGGGCAAAACCGTACTTTCATTTTTATATCATCACAGTCGTGAAGTCGTGATCGTCAAATTGGTCAAATGTCAACGTTAACTGAAATCAATGGTTGGGATTGAACCTTCCGAAATCGGCAAGCTTCCTCGATCTATTCTTGCAAAAGGACGTCGCTGTGGAAAGCTGAGGCTTTGCTGGTACTCTTATCTCGCCGGAGAATATCATTTCCGGCGGCATTCCCTTCTGATTCCAATTTCTGCTTGGGCTGGCACGCACTAAAGGACTCAAGCAAAACGCCATCCCGGAGAAGTTCCGATTATGACTCGATTTACCTCGCCGGCTATGTTGAGCTGCCGGTGTTCTCCTCGGAGTCAGTTTTGACGACTCCGACGAGTACCCGCTCGATCCGCCGTTACAATGTTCGTCTTCCTCATCGTCCGAATATCGAGCCGGAGACATTCCTCGATCACGATTACGACACGTCCTCCGATGACCTCCGATCGTCGATTCTTCTACAGAAAACGTGCGCGACTGCTTTTTCCGACGACCAGAGAGAATCGTTGTGAACCACGACGGTGAAGAAGACGACGCCTGGTAAGCATCGCCGAAATTCGAAACCCTAGGATCCGAATCTAATTTCTCCGTCCTGGATCTAAACAGACCCGAGAAAAATCTAAAATAACCTTTCTTCTTATAAGGCATATGGCCAGCAGCAATTACCGTACCGTTGGGACCCACTTGTGGAGTACTGTAAAATCTTTGATCTGGAATAGAGGGAAGCGAATTGTGCTGGAATTGCCACGGCGTTGTATCAGATTTCCGGCGAGAAATATACGGGGATACAGAGCGCGGAAACACCAGCGGCGGAGGATTACTATCAGATTTCCGATGATCCTCGTGAAACAGCTGCTGCTGCACGTGAGCTCGGGCCTGACCTTGGGCTTGGGCTTGGGCCTGGGCCTGTGCGGCAATAAGCGCAAAGAGCCGTTCACGGAGGCAGGAAGCGCAGACTCCGACGCCGCTACTCAGGTCCGAAAGGTGCTTTTTACACCTCATTTACCCAAATCGAAAAACAAAAGAAAAAAAAGTTTTTGCAAAATTCCAATGCTATTTATATACTTGAATTTTTATGAAATTTAAAAAGAAAAAAGGCAAATAGAAGAATGAAGAAGCAACATTTATGGAGCTTGTGGTTGTTGTTGTTATAGCCTTTTCTGGGTTGGAGAATGGAAGGATCTGAGACTGGGTTTGTCTTCTTCTTGCTTTTGCTTTTAGAGAGAGAAAAAATAAGAGGAGAGAGAAGAGTGGAGAAGATTAGGGGTGAAGAGAGTGCAAGCTTTTATGTGTAAGAAAATGAGTGCTTTTTATCTTTTTCTTTGTTCTTATAGGTTCAAATTAAAGAGGGATAGTGTGACACGAGGATGAGAGCACTAATATTTAAACACAAATCTACAGAATCCCGTTGTTAATTTAATGAATATTGATTAAGGAACACTAAAGTAATCCCAGATTGCCAGCACTTAAAGAAACAAAATTAGCACTAATTTTTTAGGATTAATCAAATTTTGTGAATCTCGCGTTTAGTATGATAGTTTTCTTTACTTTTTCTTCAATTTAAACCCTTTAGTATTATTGTGTACTCTTTCCGATCTAAAATAAGTGATTTTTTGATCTTTTTTTGGTCCAAAATAAGTAATTTTTTCTGATTTTAAGATTGAATTAATTATTTTTTTCCTATATTGTACTTGAAGTAAATAGTGTTAGAATATGTGTTAGGATTATTTATGTGAGATAGTAAATGTTAATATGATCAATTTCATTGCTAATTAAAGCTAAAAAGGTAAATTTCTTAATCTATATGAAAATATCGAAAAAAAATCACTTATTTTGGAGCGAAAGGAGTAATACATACGTTCATTTTACTAAAGCACGAGAAAGATAATTTTTTTTCTTATTTTACCCTTATCATTAGTTTCTAATTTTTCAAAACTTTTAGAATTATTATTATTATTATTATTAAGGATAAAATTGTAATATAAATATTCTACTTATTTATTTTTCTTGAAGGAAATAAAATTTTAAAAATAGACGATTAAAAATGAACGGAGGGAGTATTAGTTAAAAGTTACCCAGTCCATTCTCAATTATTAGCCGTTTTGATGTATTGAATTTTTTTAATATCATACGTTCTGAGAAAATAGAAGGATTATGTATTCTCTTTTTTCCAAATTCACTCTTGGTGCTCCAAATGGTTAAATGTAATTATGTAAACCATTTAAGAAAAAAAGAGCTAGTTCAAAGGAAATACTTTTATGACTGTGCAAAAAAAAAAAAGTTATTGTAAATGATATATAAAAAATAGAAAAAAGTACTTCCTCCGTTTCAATTAGCAATAGAATTGACCATATTAACGTTTGTTATCTCACATATATACTCCTAATACATATTCCGTAACTATTTACTCAAAGGATAATATAAGAAAAAATAATTAATTTGTTCTTAAAATTTAAAAAAGTTACTTATTTTTGGATTATAAAAAAAAACTAAAAAATTATTTATTTTGGACCCAAAAGCGTACAAAATAAATCTTATTATTCGTCTTTTCAAGACCGAGCTTTTTAAAGAATAATGATGACGGAGTGCTCTTGTCATGGTTTACTTCTTTCTTTTTCTTTTTCTTATTATTTTATTTAATCATTTTATTGATACTATTCTGAATGGTCAACTTTACCGATGATAACACCCTTAAATATAACGGTGGTTATTTGAGGTAAGTATTACCTGATCCATAAGAAATAAACCAAAAATTAATGTTGGTCAATCTCGCAAATTACTTGCTTAAATGGGAACTAGTATGCTAAAAGTACTTCATTGTTTCAAAGATAAAGTCATAATATCACCTCAGAAAAATCTTAAAACTTTTATAACCTTGTCTTAAATGCAAGGTTTGGTACCTTTCTTAGCTTTTTGGCGAATATCAACTTTGGGTGCTTATCGGGCGGATTGAATGGCTTTTTATTTTTAACGGTTTAGATTAACGGTTATCTACTTTTAAATGTATTAATTTCTTAGCCATCCGATAAGATATAGGGCGAATTGATATCGGGTTAGCTCTTATCAGGCGGTTTATCGGCCTAACATACATATTCACTAAATATCTCTCATTCTCCCCGTCTTAGAAATAATGAATTGCCACAAAAAATAACATTTCAGAGGTAATATGATGCTTTCAATTTTCTTTGCCAGAGTCATTCAATTTGATTCCAATGATTAGGAAATTAGCTTTACCATCTCCGACATGTTGCCGAACAGGAGGATTACAACCAAAAATAAATTAAAAATAGAACAAAAAAGTTTCTAGATCCCGAGATTAAAAATTCTTAGAAGTAGAAATAAATTTTCGTTAATCATTTTCAAGGGTTTTAGTTTTTATATTTAATATATATAAATAAAAATAATATATATATATATATATATTCTTAACGGGTTAATGGATTAGCCGTTAAGAAAATTGAATAATCCGTCATTAAACAGATAAGCCGTTAATAAAAAAATTCAAATCAATTCCCCGTCCATTAAGCCGTTAAGCCATTACCAGTAGGCCGTTAAGCTTCGGTTCGAATCAATTTTCGGTTTCGGATCGGTTTTGAACACCCCTAATATCAACGGTAGAATTTTAAGATCCTCCAAGTCAGAAATTCAAATTCAAATGGACTTATGACAAAATGATTAGTACTTCTAATTTAATGTTAATGATTCAGCCAACGATGTCTGATTAAGTACACTGATTTGACCAAAGCTGTAATTAAAGTGTTAATGGACAAATGGTTTCGTTCCCGCCTTATATTAAACGCAGCTATTCTTGCCGCTCCGTGATGGAAGGAAAAAAACGATTACCAGAGTCGATGGCGAGTAATAAATTCTTTCTCTAATGCAACGGAAAGCACCAAATAATGTTTCATTTATTGCTTATATAGAAAATTGTTTTGTGCTAATGCATACTTAAGAAAAAAACTAATTAAAATGGAATTGGATCTTCGGTTTCTTAAATGAAATTATTATGGGTATATTTGGTGCCTTCATTAGATTCCTTGGAAGGGCGACATAAGGTTAAGCAATTGATGTCAGTGCAGTTACTGTCCGCCAATTGAGGTCTCCTCCGTACGCTATGGCATCTGCCTGCAATTGGGCGCTGGCGAGGGATATCGGTGCTGCGACAAAAGCACATGCCTGTTTGTCACCTGATACAGCCAAGACCACGGAGTCGCCGGTGGTGCTAAGTGTTGGGAGGCTTGCTAGGATGCCACGAGGCGCTACAAAGGGGTCATGGCACATGGCTAGAAGCTGCCCATGACATTCCCCCTCCCTCCCACCTGAGTTGGCGACGTCCTCGGTGCCTTACATGCAAGATAATCATCAATTAGGCTCTTGTAGCCTTTTAGGTTTGTTCCCATCTCCCAAGTATTTTCCTCTGCATCACAACCCTGCTATTTTACCAAGAAATCTTGGTGATCTTTCATTGAGGCTGAATCACTCTATTATCAAGGATAGTTTCAACACACCTTTTTCCGGTTGAATTGCAGCCTCGAATACTGCATATTGTGAGCTGGTTCCGTGAAGAATTCTCTGTGTCTTCCCAAAAAGGTTTCAGAAAGTTGATATGGAAGGCATGATAAATTTTTCACCAAGCTGGGCATCCACCCGTATGCAACTTTCCCAATGTGCCTTTCAATGGACAAGGGTCAAATACTTTTTTGCAATAGGCGAGGGTCATGGACCCTCGCAAATAAGTACTGCTTTGGGATTTTGACCATCATTTTGTCTCCTACTTGAGATTCAATAAAGCGACGATTTTGATCAGCATGCCTCTTCATCTGCTTTTGGGCTTTAACGATTTAGATCAGTACTATCTCCAAATTTGCTTCCATTCTTTTGAAAAGCTAGCAGGTCGAGGAGACTTTGACGTGTTTGTTGCATTCATGGTGTGTGGGAGTAGTGGTTGTTGTCCAATAACAATGTCAAAAGCGCTTTTATTTGTACCAGAGCTCTTTTGTATATTGAAACACAGTTGAACATCATCCAGAAGCGTCACCCAATTCTTCTGCAATCCAGTTACAAAGTGGTGGAGATATTCCTCCAACATATTATTGAACCGCTCCGTCTGGCCATCAGATTGCGGATGAAAACTTGAAGTGTGACTCAATTTTAACCCAAGGCACTTAAATAGTTGGGCCCAAAAGTTGCTAATGAAGCACGAGTCGTGATCACTAATAATGTCTTTGGGCAGGCCCAAATATTTGACGACATGAGAGAAGAAGAGTCGAGCAGTATCTTCTGATGATGTATATTGTGGGGCTGCTATAAAGGTAGCATACTTGGAAGATCGATCCACCACAACCAAGATAGTTCTGAGATATCTAACCTTGGGTAATCCGGTGATGAAATCCAGGAAAACGCTTTCCCGAGGTCTCTTTGGGACAGCTAGTGGTTCCAAAAGCTCCGCTTGTGTCAAGCGGTCCGAGTTGTCCTTCTGGCATACTAGACAAGTCTTCACATACTGAGTGACATCATCGACCATTTGAAGCCAATAATATGCACTGTGAAGTAACTCCATGGTGCGTTCTTCACCGGGATGGATGACCCACAGAGTATCATGACATTCCTCTAGAGAAAACCCCTTGCAGATCTCCTCCTTTATGAACATAAAGTCGGTTCCCTTTCACTTTCAGAAAACCGTCTTCCATATCGAACTGGCGAGTCTTGCCCTATCCCACCAAGTCAACCAAATGTTGTGTAGCAGGATCCTCGATGAGTAGATCATGTATATGGTCCTTGATGGAGGTGGCTACTTCACTCCCCCTTAGGGTTGCGAGTTGGCACACCGAATGCTAGATCAGCTGTCCTACTATGCGCATCAGCAACATGATTGGTCTTCCCATTTAGGTATTTCAGTTGAAGTGGAATTCAGCTAGGAGTTCCTGCCACCTGGCATGTCGACCATTCAGCTTTGGCTGAGTCATGAAATGGCTAACATTTGTGTTGTCTGTCTTTACCCTGAATGGGGTTCCCAGCAGATAGTGCCTCCAAAGGCGAAAGTAGTAGACGACAACCAATAATTCTTTCTCATAGTGGCATAGTGCCGCTATACATCCTTCAGCTTCCAGCTCTCGTACGCTATAAGATTCCCTTCTTGTAGCAAAACTCTGCCAAGGGCATAGTTAGATGCATCCGTTTATACCTCGAATGGCCTTGCCAAATCACGGAGGGACAAGAGGGGCCTACTAGACAATGCTGCTTTTAAAGCGTTGAAGGCATTCGCTCGCCTGGGTCCCCAATCCCAGTGAGTGACCTTTTTTAGGAGTTCCATCAATGGTAGCGATAAGGGAGTAGTGTTTCACAAATCGCCGATAGAAATTGCATAGGCCAAGCCCTCAAGGCATGGATATCCTTAGGCGGCAGCCAACCTGTGATTACCTGAATCTTCTGTTGGTCCATCTTGATCCGTCATTCCTCGATGACATGTCCGAGGAAGTTAATTTGCTTTTGAGCAAATGAGAACTTGGATAGCTTCACATATAGTTCATGCTCCCGCAATCGAACTAGGACCTTCCACAAGTGCACTAGGTGTTCTTCCAATATTTGCCTATATACCATAATATCATCCAAGTAGACCACCACGAATTCGTCAATGTACTATCGGAAGACTTGGTTCATCAGGGTGCAAAATATAGCTGGGGCGTTAGTCAAATCCGAACGGCATAACCAGGAAGTCGTACGACCCATATCTTGTCACAGAGGTTGTCTTGTGTTCGTCCCCTCTACAATCCGAACTTGCCAGTAACGTGTCTTCAGGTTTATCTTGGTGAACATCGTCGCACCACCCAGTCTATCGACAAGTCTGTCATTGATATGGTACCTGTTCTTCACTATGATTTTGTTTAGAGCCAAATAATCCACACAGAGTCGCAGGCTGCCATCGTGTTTCTTTTGGAATAGAACAAGAGACTCGTATGAGGACTTGGAGGGCACAATGATTCCTGCATCTAGCATTTTCGTCAATTGTCTCCGAAGCTCGGTGAGTTCATGTTGTGACATTTTGTAAGGAGCTCGGGAGGGTGGCTTCGCGCTCAGCACCAACTCAATTTCATAGTCCATACTGCGCCTAGTGGGGAGTCGCTTTGGCATGTCTTGTGGCATGACATCTTCAAACTCCAGTAGTAGCTCATTCCCGGGATTAGGAATGAAGCCCGATGAGCGTTATATATCTTCAATGCAGAGGGTTGTCAGGAACGTAGGTTCGTGTCTTTTGACCACTTCTTCAGCTGCAAGGCCGAGATATTTTCAACGTCCATCTTCATGGGCATGCACAGGATAATATAAGGCTTGGACCCATTTGTTCCCATCATCAGTAGCATTTCTTTATATGGTATGGGAATGATGTTAGTTTTCCTTAAGAATTCCAACCCAAGTATCAACTCGAAGACATCTATGATCACCACTGCAGGTTGAATTTCCTTCTTAAGGCCAAGCTTCACGGGTACCTTTTTGGATATTCTATCCACTAGCTTAGGAGGTGAGTTAAGAGCCTTGAAACGACCTCTAGATTTTCCTACAACTAGACCAACTAGGCCTACTGCTGGAGGTTGAATGATCTTATGAAAATCCAGTTGCTGGGCCAAGGTCTGATGGTCAGCCATCTTCGTTTCTAGTAGGACTAACATTGCCGGCATATGCATCTTCACCATCTCTAAACAGTGGCTTTTGTATTCGGCATTGTTACCACCTCTAACATTCCATATGATGTATTTCATCATTGGGGATGTGGGTGATTGGCGAGTTCCTTTGAGGGCTCGTTGGACCTAAAAGACTTGGCACTTGATGGGGAAGAGACTTCCTCTTCAGGCTTAGAATATGTGTTAGATTTAGTAGTGGTTTCAATGGTCCATGCGTTTGGGCTGAGACTAGGCTCATTCCACACTTGGAAAAGGATTTGGGGCATAGGACAACTATTATTTCTCTTATTTCTGAGCTGAATTCGATCGATCTTACCGAGTCTAACAGTATCGAGTCAGTTTTTGGTATTGGGTAAGTCTGTTCCAGCTTCTCTGGGGCATCCTTCTTCTTGAGTATCTTCAGTGCTTTAGAAATTCCTTGTTGAATGTTCTGAAGGGGTGGTGAGTTGTTCATTCTCTTTGGAGTGGATGATGAGGGTTTTGTTGACAGGTCGATCGGAATGAAGACTAGCTCCGCCATTAGGTCTTCCTTCATCAGATCTGGGAAGAAGGGTAGAGCTTGAAAACTTTGAAGGATGTGGTTGTTGAGTGATTATGGGTCTGTTAGCAGTGATGGGCTCTCGCCCTTTGGGCATCGATTTCCATAGGAGAGGGCCACATGCCACTAAGGCCTTGTTTAGGGCTTTTACTGTCACTCTGGCTAGGTGTGCCAGATTTTGCACTATCAGTGTCACCTTTCTGTTGTCTAGAGTGAATTCATACAGCAGGCCCTGACCCTGCAAGGCAACCTCCAACTAGAAGGCCGGTTAGTAGTCTGGTGGTAGTGGGTGGGTGGAGATAGTGATTGGAGGAATGGTTTTTTGCCATTTTTGATTTGCTACATTGGTAAGGATGGGAGTGAGGTTTAGGGATTAATCACCCATCATAAACCTTTTTGGTGTCATATCTTGGACAGTGGAAGGGTTCCCGGGTGTTGGGATTAGGGGTGTTGTTTGTTCATTAATTGGGAATATAATGGAGGTAAACATTATGGTCTTTCCGACTAGAGAGGCGGAAGAGTGCAGACAGGGCACTCGATTACCATTTCTGTCACTTGGATTTTCTCCATTAGCGATTGCTTTAGTAGCTTTGGTAGGGGAAGCATAGGCTTTAAAGTTTGGGTGGGGAGTTAAGTTGTCAATGGTACCCATGGTTGAGTACCGGTTCGAGTGCAAGAAAACGACCCCATTGGTCATTCCGCTCAGTGTGATTATTTAATTATTGGGGGATTGGGTTGGCTTCCGCTTGAGGAATGGGCTGATGATTCGAGTCAGTGAGGTCATCTGAAGTAGGCCCTGCTTTTTGTTTGGCTCCCGTGTTGGGCTAGTCCCTTGGGCTTGGGTGGCACATGCTTGGGCATGTGTTGGTCACTAGGGGGAGTTTTTGTTGGGCCTAGTGGCTTGCTTTTTTTTTTTGAGTACTGTGTATTGGTTTTTTTAAATTATAGTTAAAAGTTTTTATTTGTAGGAATTTACTTGAAATGGCATCGAACATGTTTACCTGTACTTCTTCTGCTTGTGCAGTTTGTTGTGGTTTAGGGACATTACCTTCAATGGGGATAGTTACTTTTGGCTGACCCTACCTGCGTCTTCATGGGAAGGTGATAGTCTTCCATTCACTTTCTTCTAGGGCTTGTTCTGTATGGTGAGCTTCGTGTGTTCCATTGGCTGTTGTGGAGGAGTGTGGTTTATAGTTGCATTTTGGAGCAGTATATCCTATCCTGCCACAACTGGTGCATAGAATTCCCTCTCCTTCATAGACCACTGTTTGTTTATAGTCTCCAATGATTACTGTAGTTTCTATTGGAGTTTCTATCGGAACTTGGATACAAACGCGTGCATATCCCCCCTTAGGGTAGAGGATGTACATTGATCTATCTTTAGGAGTTTACCTAGTTTTCTCCCGACTTTTTCCAAGATAACCCTGTCGTAGAACTCTATTGGTAGCTGGGGTAACCTTATCCAAATGGCAGTAGAAGTAAGGGTAGCTTCCTCAGGGACAGAGTTTGGTTCCCACTTCCGAACATAAAGGAATTTTCTAGAAACAAACCATGGTCCTGGGTGTAGAGCCTGAACTATGTTTTCTTCTAAGCTAAATTTTACTATGAAGAAGTCTCATCCTAGGTCAATCAAGATTAACTGTTCAGATAGCTTCCATAGGTTAATAATTTATATCTAAGCAGGTGGTGAGGCGTCTTTTTAAAAAAAAATATATTTTGATAATTACTAAGTATCGCCATGGCTTGTATAGTCGTTCTTTCTCTTCTGGTGAGAGGGGGATGGAGCCTTCAATGTGCTTTTCTTTAGCTGACTCTGGTGTTGATTGGCTTTCCAAGTCGTAGTAGTTGGTTTGATAACAAGCTTGTTTGTCTAGGAGTATTTTCTTATAGGAGTAAAGAGATGTTTATACCTTCATTTGAACTTGTTTATCCGAGAAATCAGGTGGAAAGATGGTTTGATCAACGGGGGTTCCATGGTGGAATTCGTCGGTTTTTTAGAGAGAAATAGAAAAGGAGACATATACTGAAATAGTTGGGTTCCACTTATGTGACTTGTTTATCATTATAACAAACTGTTGGAAATATATTTGACAAAGATATTTGATGCAACCAATTCAGAAAAAGAAAACTCCTCCCAAATCACGTAAACTTGGGAATAATAATAATAATAATAATAATAATAATAATAATAATAAAAAAAATAAATAATAAATAATAATAATAATAATAATAATAATAATAATAATAATAATAATAATAATAATAATAATAATAATAATAATAATAATAATAATAATAATAATAATAATAAATACTTCCTTCTGTTTGGCTCTTCATGAGGGACATATTGCAGCTTCACACATACATATTACATAGTAGCAATTGTGCTACAACATTTATTATTCTCAATCCAAATATGTTGAGCTCATGATTATATGAATTATTATTATATTAGTAGCATTTTCTTATGAACAAACACTGCATTAATTTGAACTTAGGTTAATAAGTGTAACATTTTGTGTGAACACAAAAGTTGACATATCAAAGGATTGGAGTTGTACATTACGTTTGCAATTGATCTAGTTTTCATCTTTTATGTGTGGAGTTTCAAACCTTCAATAATACGGAGCCGACTTCACAAGTGATAAGAATGGACTTTGGGCCTAACTCAACCCCAAAAGCTAGCTTATGAGGTGAGGATTGTCCAAGCCATATAAGGAGATCAAGGACCTCAAATCCCTCCGATGTGGGACCACTCAACAACAAGTAAGGGTAAATTATGCGTAACTAGTACTCTTCCTAAACCCTATATATTTATGGGATTACATCGATCTTGTTATTGATATTGTAGGAGGGTCGAGTTCTTTACATTTTTATATTCTCTCTTTGCAGATCTATTCAAAATAAGTTTTTCTTTAAAATAGGGACAAGACTAGGTAAAATTGGGGTAAACGGGGGGAAAACATAAGTACTAGGGAAGTTTTTCTTTTCTTTTTATTTACTTATTTATTTTCTGGACTTTTTGAAGCAAATACATCTCTAGAATGTTAGTAATTGGTGTTTGGGAGTTTGACATTGGATGGATAAGGAAGTAAACCACTGTGATTTTGTCTTTTTCTCGGCTTCTTATAAAGTCAACAATTATATTGTATCAATTCTGTCTTTTAAATATTTAATGCTATGATACTGTTTTTCTGAGGTGTTTTGACTGGTGTGAATGTTAAAATTCTGTCTTTTAAATATTTAATGCTATGATACTGTAGAGGTGTTTTTGACTGGTGTGAATGTTAAAATTGATGTAACCCTCATTTTGAGGAGAACATAATATACTAGGTGTGTCTCGATCGAAATATGACTTTTTTAAAACTCTTTTTCTTCTTTTGCGTGGAACACCTCAATCCAAATATGTATTCATGGTTGATAATGACGATAAAGTTAAGTTTATGCGTGTTGATAGTGTAAAAAAATTTGTGTGTTAAAATTGATTAAACGATATTTGCAATATCTCTAATTAAGTATTATGATATATCCATTAATATTACAAAGATCATGCAAAAGTTTTTATACTTTTAAGATATAGTATCTTAAATCAAGTTCTCAAGTTGGTTCATAGAGAAAAATAAGAGTAAATAATACTTCCTCCTCCGATACACCTTAATTGATTTTTTAGTTATTTTCATAGCTTCCGCTCATTAATAAATTATTAAGTATATACAAAGAATAACTCATTAAATTAGAGAAATATGGTAGAATTATGAATCTGAATCCATATTAAAATTCAAATTATGAATCTGCTTTTGTACTTGATGTGTGTTTTAGAATGTCGTTATAGAGGTAATATTGAAATTTTAGAATATGTTTATAGTAAATTAGCCCTAGTGCAGATATTAGCTTCAACATATATTCTTAAGTTGTAAAGAACATGATGCAATAAAAAAAATTCTATCATAAATTATGCACCGAATATGAAAATAAATGTCTTCAATTTAACAAAAGATTAATGTTATAGCAAAATCGTATGGGCGAGTCTTCCACAAAATTGGTGTATATACCCATCTCCTTCCCCGAAACCCCATGCCATAATTTTCTTTTTACAAATGCTATTCATTATTCATATGTCCGAGAAAGTTCCAATTTTAATCCCATTATGATTTGGTCAAAGTGAAGAATAATATAATGTGAGAAGAGAGAAAGATCAAACAAAGCTACTACTCCGTGAATTTTTCCTTTATATCAAATTGAATATGTATAAATAATGCAACTTCAACGAGAGACATCATTTAATTTGAGGCCTGAAAAGTAATACTTCAGGGTATTATGTGATGCATATTGGAGCAAATATTATTGGAGAGAGTTCTAGATAGTTTTCCCAATGTTTTGCCATCTGTCCCATCTTTTCTTTGAATATGGTTCACTAACGTAACCACCAAAAATATTATAGTGAGATTTCTAATTTTTTGTTTTTCACCCGATATTCATTATATATTTATATTAAAATTTGATTAATCCGAATTTATATTATCTAAGGCTCATTGGAAAGGGAAGCCCTTTTCCTAAAATTGTGTTACATGGCTCAAATATAAAAATTTTGCTTAAGAATGAAGGAATTTTATTTATCGCACCAAAAATTTTGACGGTGAGGATTCCCTAGAGACTATTGAAATCTTGCCTGTCATAGCAACCTTCCAATATATCTTGTGTATCATTTTTCTTAAAATCATTGTGGAAAAACTAAAATTTTGTTGTGAACATAATAATTAGTCAGTGGATGATACAGGTTTTCTACGACTTAATAAATTATGAAGATCAAAAAATCCACTTCATGATATATATTGATGGCGTTTAACTGGAATTAAGGATATTCGCTCTGAAAATATTATAATTTTAATGCTAATTTTCAAGAATAAAAAATGAATATAAATACATGATATAGACACACCAGGTACAGTATGTATTTATTTGCCATGTGCAGCTGAAAGTGCATTTGCTACTGAGGAAGCCTGGAGCTATATATTATCATCATAAATGAGTCTCACTCTTGGTAGACTAAGCTGCAAACTAACTTACTCGCAAATATTTAACGAGATATGTATTTTTATCTATCTATTTATCGCTTTTTTATGATTAAATAATATGTATTTTAAAAGTATTATTTATTACACCTGACTACATCGAGAAAGTATTGTCAGACTTTCATCGTCGAAAATAATCGCATAATAAATATATCCTTGTAAAATTATGATTTAGGTGGCATTTTGATCGTAAAGCAGTTTTCCGTGTGTTCTTTATTTTGTTTCCTTGTTTGGATAATAACTTATTTGCAAAGATTTAAATTTGGAAATAAAACAGTTGCAATAGTTTTTGTTTCCTAAAACACACCAGATGCATATACTGATTTGCCAACAAAAAAAAAATAGTTGTAATTTTTAAATGTTAATTATTTTAAGCTTATTTTTTAAAGATATTAATTGGTATAAGCTTTTGAATCTCAACTTTGGAAATTATATGTCCTGCTATAATTAACCATTTTTAGTATTCACTATTCGATTCACGACAAATTTCACCCAAAAAAATTATATATAATCGTACAATGTTTCTGCTTTTTCTTGTTTTTAATATCTTTTTTAATTTCTTCTGTTTGCCTCGAGCTGAGGGGCCGTCATCCCTTGTATTTCACCCTATATAAAATTGTTGCCAATAATTTTTTGTCAAATAGAACTGCTTAATTATATTCAGATAATTTTACACGTTTATTAACCACTTGTCTCAAACGCAAAAGACAAGAATAAACCATCTTTCTGATTAGAAAATGATTAATCCAATAACAAAGTCTAAGAAGCTCATTAGAGTGTCAGCAACTAGATTATAGTAGCTGAGTTAGTAACTAGTCCCTCTCCATGACAAGAAAATAAAGGTTAATATTTAAATTAGGGATAAGATTTTGACTTGAACTACCTAAACAATAATATTCTATTCATTCCTCTTTCTTCACATTTATAAATGATTATGGTGTCTCTAATTATTGTCCTAGAAAATATCAAAAGCTTACTCGTGACCAGGAGCAATTTGGCGGATCAGGTTGAATATGGGCGATTCGAAAATAGATAACGTATAAGTTAATCGACAAATAATATGAATATTTGTATATTATTCATGCCTTTTAGAATATGATTACTTTTAGGAGAATTTTTAGTTTTTCAAACTTATGAAAATCCCAATTTAAGTCTTAAAAAATATAAGAGTTAAATTCACTAGTTAACCATTGATTAAGTGGACAACATGAATCTTATCCATATTTGATCTATTTTTAAAAGTTCGTAATTCAACCCATTTTTCAGTTACTAATACGGATGAATAACAAATTTTTTAATCCATTTTGCCATCAATGCTCGCGAGAGGTTACCAAACTATCAAATTTTAGGTTTCAAAGGGTTTCAATGCCTTTGAAAGAAAAATTGAAGTTAAAATCTATGTTGTACTTGGCAGATAATCCTTTTCAGTTATGAATTGCCTTTTTCTGTTGAATCTAGCTTAGATAGGCTATATTTAAAAATTTACCTGTAAATTTCTTGGTGTGAGATTATTAATATGACTTTTTCCTTAGACTTAAAACTAGAAGAAAGGAAAAAGGAAAAAAAAGGAAAAAGTACAAAATGTATGGAAACTGAAGAAAGGGTTAGAGTGAAGCAACGTACAACTCAAATTTGAGATCCAAGTGGGTGCTTGGACTCGCCCACCTCTTTTGAAGCATGCACCTATTTATTTTATAAAAATAGCATGGTATAGTTAATTTTTGGACTGTCATTCAAAAATAGTCATCATTTATCAAGTCACTAAAAATAGCCACTATTTTGCTACAATAGAGACCGGTCCAGCATAATATACTGGAGTTCAGTGCACCTGTGTATGAACTCCAGCCACTGGCGGATATAAATGGATACTTGTGGGTGCTTTAGCACCCATTACTTTTAATCGAATTTAGTAAATATGCATAGGCAATTATAAAAATAGTTAGATAAATATAGAGTGATCACCCATAACTAAACTTGTTTTTCCTCTTGTTTCAGAGTTTTTTATCGGCGAGCACCCATCACTTTAAAATTCTGGATCCGTCACTGATTCCAGCATATTATGCTGGACCAGCATACTTTGCTGGCTCCAGTATAATATACTGGAGACAGGAGCACCAGTGTTATTGAATTACTTCCTTGTAAATCACCTCCGTACAACACACAAATCCTGAGTCTTCCTAAGTCCTGAACATGAGCCAATAAGGCCAGTTATAGAACACATTTACTAATTCTTTTGCTCAGACTGCCACTTATGTTCTTCTCCTCTTAGCCGAAATAACTTACCAATACGTGGATAAGTCGAAACCTCACAAGGAGATAACCGTACAACCCAATAGTAGGTGGTAGGGCTCTCCTACTTAGCTTGAACCCACCATTACAACTCCGGAACCCACCAAGATTCCTTATCTTTTATCGACATAACATTGCACAATCAAACCGCCTAATTCCTCGAAATACTTCTGTATAACCCTTTATGAATAGTTTGAAGCATTAACCATATTCACATAACCGATCATTTTACCGTATAGCCAGTAGAATCCTTCACAGAAGCTTCGACAACCACTCGACCATTGATCTGCTCACATGAGATAAACCACCTATGGAAATTACATGTCGACACCTCCCAGTGACGCTGCACGGGGCAGAACTACTACAACATCAATAACCCATCCCGAGTCCATACTCATCCGCCAATTACACTAGTCCGCTCACTTTATATGGACATCAAGTAAATGTGCAACAATATCTTCCAATTCAAAGTTAGGTTGTATCCTTCTTCATATCAAGAAACTCCCTCCTATTGTATCAAATCTCCCACCGTATAATAGACAATAATTCAAATTAAGCCCGTAGACCCAATCACCGTCCATTATCATTCCCCGGTCATTAAGGTATGTGATTATCCTACCACTACACCCATATACTACTCTGTCGCTCTCCCACTTTAGGAAAACTCACCTCTTTAAGAAACTACTTGACCTCCGCTTCTTTCACCTGGCCTTCTAGAAGTTAACCACCGCATGAAACTTCTTACATATCCTTTCTCGCCTTTTGCTGCCCAGTTGTTGCCTTAAATCAATATCTATCTTTTGTAGAACTTGCCCCAATAGATCACTACTACTTTAAACCTTTTTGAAGATCGTCTTTCTCAAGCCGTCAACATTAGAAATACCGATTCAATCCTAAACCACCGCACCTTGTGATCTTTGACGGCTGTTCTGTCACGACCCCAGTTCACCCTCCGTGAAAATGTCGTGACGGCACCTAGTCCCTACGACTAGGTAAGGCTAACAATGAGGAAACAAAATAACTTGCGAAAGTAAATAATTCAAAATTGAACAACTAGAAGAAAACTGTATATAAATGTCGCTCGGCATATACAACTCAACATCACGGAAGCCTACAATATTATCCCAAAACACAGAATCTCACGGGAATACAAGCCGAAAGAAATGTAGTACAATACTGTAACTCCGAATATCTAAAACAATAGTAAAAAGGAAGCTTAACTGCTAAAAGATAGAATAAAATAGAGACTCCTTGGTATGCAGACGCAGCAGATGTACCTCAAAGTCTTTGCTATATCTCTCTGCCTCAAGGTGATACATCTGGGTAGAGGTACCTGGATCTGCACATGAAAAACAAGCGCAGAAGGGGCATGAGTACACCACAACGGTACTCAGTAAGTGCCAAGCCTAACCTCGGCCGGGTAGTGACAAGGAAGGTCATGGCCTTACTGAGGTTAAACATAATAATAAGTTTCAACAGTATGAAATAAACAATATAAATGAGTACAGCAATGAAATAAGATAGGATATACAAGGCAACAATAAATACACAAGGAATAGGGTAGCACGGAGTAAAAACAGCTCAATACCAGTAGCAACAACGAGGATCTCCCGGAATAGCGTCCTGTAGTCGCTTTCATCAACTGCCAAAGGATCTCCCATGATACCTTCCCATAGTCCATCATATATATATATATATATATATATATATATATATATATATATATATATATATCCGAAGGATCTCCCGGGATACCGTCCCGTAGTCCGGCTATCAATGTGCGGGGATCTACGGGAATCAGATCCGTAGTCCCAAAGTAAATATGCGGGGGGATCTGCTAGAAATCTAACCCGTAGTCCCAAAGTAAATGTACAGGGGGATCTACCGAGAATCTAACCCGTAGTCACAAAGTAAACAAACAAGGGAGGACGGAGCTACCGAAATCCCACATCCATAGTCCCAATGTAAATACACAGCCACAATAAGAAGATATTCAGAAATGGAGTTCAATAACAAGGCAACAGATAGTGCTAGCCTAACATACTTCACCTAATGCAATCAAAACAACTTAAGCAAATAGACAATATAGGTCAACTAAGCATGTTTTTCTAAACTAAAACAGGCTATATTTGCTAGCAGAATAAAGACGGTAAGAAAGAAATTCAGTTCAAATACCTAAAGCAAAATCGAATTTTCGACAATTAGCTCAAGTACACGATCGTCACCTCACGTACAAGGCATTCAATTACCAAATATCATATCCTTAGGGGAAGGTCCCCCACACAATGTTAGACATGCCACTTACCTCGAAGTAATTCTAAAATAAACTTAAAACCACACGTTTGCCACGAGTATCCAACTCCAAATGGTCCAAATCTATTCAATTCAATCACATATCATAAATAACATCTCAAGCAACTGATTCTACGATTTAATTCAATACTAAGACGCTAAATTAGGTAAAATAACTAAAATGCCCCTCAGGCCAATGTCTCAAAATCTAGTAAAATTAACATTTCAAAAACCTTGTACTCGCACAAGTCCAACCTTATATAAATCTCCCAAATCGGATGTCAAAAACCCACTCAAAACTCAAAAATTTGGTCTATGAAGTATTATCAATTTTCATTCAATATCTGAAATTAAAGGAGGAATTCACGCTTAAGTTAGTTGGTTTCAAGCAAAAAGGAGTTTAGAATCGTTACTCAATCGATATCTCAGAAAATCCCTTGAAATCTCGCTCAAGTCCGAGCTCTCAAGCTTAAGTTTTGGTAAAAATGGCTAAACCCGCGATTTTGAAATCTTATATTTGCCCAGGTAATTTGTTCAATGCGATCGCAGGAAATCATATACGATCACAAAGAGTAAAAGTTAAAGGCTTAAACATTGGCCTATACGAACGCATCATATGGCATGCGATCGGAGAAGAGGAAGGAACGGACATATGCGATCGGGAACTAGGCCACGCGATCACAAAGAGAAAAATGTCCACTGAGCCATTGACTCAGTTTCTGTTATGCAAACGCGAGAAATGGATTGCGATTGCAAAGAAGGAAGCAAATAAACTTCCGCGATCGTGAACCAACTAATGCGATTGCGTAGAACAAAATCACCCTCCTCCGGAATTACTCTATGCGAACGCGGGGGAAAGGATGTGATCGCACCGAAGAAAAGGTCTGCAACAGACCTGAAGCAAAATCTGCAATATTTTTCCAACTAACATTCCCCGTTGGGCATCCGAAACACACCCGAGGCCCCCGGAACCTCAACCACACCTACGAACATATCCCATAACATCATTCAAACTTGGTCCAACCTTCGGAACGATCAAAATAACATCAAACACCTATTTTTCATCAAATTCAACCTTAAGAACTTCAAAAACTCTAAAAACACATTTTCGATAAAAAAACTCTATCAAACCTCTTCTGAATGACCTGAAGTTTTACACACACATCCCAAATGACATGACAGAACTATTGCAACTTTCAGAATTCTATTTCGACCCTCGGATCAAAATCTCACTATCGGACCGAAAACTTCAAAAATTCAAACTTCGGCATTTCAAGCCTAAATTAGTTATGGACTCCAAAACACATTTTGAACACACTCCCAACCCCAAAATTACCTAACGGAGCTAATGGAACTATAAGATTTGCATTCTGAGGCTATCTTCACACTGTTCCGATAATGGATAACTTTCCAACACTTAAGCTCTCATTTAGGGACTAAGTGTCCCAAAACTCTCCAAAACTCAAAACCAAATATCCTGGCAAATCAAATTGGCTGAGATAGACTTAGGGAAAGAAGTTAATAGGGGATCGGGATGTTAATTCTTAAGACGACCGGTCGGGTCGTCACACGTTCCCTGATGCTATTTGACAATACACTGCCTAAAGGTGAATTGAAGAAGATCATAACACCGAAAAACTTAACACATTCAATCGAGGACGACGACAACGCGTCCTAGATAAAAATTCCACCACGCTCACAAATACCAAGCCTCGTTACTCCATCAACCCAAAATTGATCATTCTTAGTCTGATTTCCTTTCCTTCGCCGGAATAAAATATCGAATATCTTAATCATGCACTGAGTAAACCTTTCTTCAAGTTCTTCGCTGCCCCGACGCATAGGCAAGCATCCTACCATCACATCAATACTACGCGACCACCGTTCATAAGCATTATGGCAACTAGGTCATAGTCTCAGAGCTCCCAGAAGTATGGCTATTGAGATGAAACGACAGAATATCTTGCCACAAGGAGATGACAATAGCTCAAACAATTATGCAGGGAGAAACATCCGGCACCACATTCGTAGTACCATTATAATTACTCACTCGCCAATTCATATACAGTGCTTCACGTTGCATAATATTTTAATAGAAAGGAAATAAAGGCATAAGCCTTAAAGGGAATCAAATCGCACGATGAGGAATCAAGAAGGGAAGTGCTCTTACAAATCTGTAGCCTCTCAAAGATAGGTACAGACGTCTTCATACCAATCCGTGATACTCTACTAGACTTGCTCATGACCTGTGAGACCTAAGGGAAACTAGCGCTCTGATACCATATTGTCACAATCCAAAATCCATTAAGGGTCGTGACGGCGCTGGACACCACTGTCAGGTAAGCCACACCAAGAAGTTAATTAAGTTCTCATTTTAGTAATTATTGAAATTATTTCTTTTATACATTAAACAATAAATAATGAAATCCACTGAAATAAAATTATTTCTTACACAAACTAATTATTGAATAATCCCATACTCATCTCAGAACCTAGTGTCACAAATGCTTGAGCTATTTTTAGGAAATCAAACGAAGTACAATAACTGTCCAGAATACAAATTGGACAACAGGTAAATACTATACACTGAAAGAGACGTACATGTGCCTGTGCAACAAAAATACACAGCAAGTGTAGCATGAGTACAAAAACAACGTATACTCAGTAAGTATCCCGTCTAATCTCCAAGAAGTAGAGACGAGAGGTCGACTTCGACATTTACTAGTGGTCCAATAATAATATACAAATTGTACAATAAATTAAGGATTTTTATAAACATGGCTATAACTCAATATAATGAAGCAAGTAAACAATTCTTTTATTCATAGGGAAATTTCCAAATCCGTTTTCATATTTATACATATATTCTCAATCTAGGAAGTCAATGTACTTATTTATAAATATCAAGGCAAGCAATAAAAACATGCACAAATCATGCCGAGGTCATACGGCACGATCCAATAATATTTAAATTGTGCATAACCAGAGGGTCGAATGGCGCGATTCATAGATACATCTATTACCCCACGCGCGAATCATACATACAACGCGATAAAACATAAATAAACAACCACCCTACTCGTGAATCATACATGCGATGCAGGTATACATAGAAACACATATTCAAACAGTCAATCAAGACTTCATCAGGGGAAACCATTATTCAAGGAGGCGTATTTCTCTTTTACAAGTAAATAAAATAAAGTTTAACTCTTTTAGAAAGTCATTTGCCACTTGGGTATGATTTAAGCAATTTAAACTATGAATAAGTTATGATTATTACAAGTAAAGCATGTTTTTGGGTCCTAGACTACCTGGACATAAGCATGATAGTAGTTATACACAGACTCTCGTCATCTAGTGCGTACATATCCCCACATATAGGAGCACATAACCAATAAACTCACATATGGGAACAATTCCCTCATACAAGGTTAGAAAGGAGACTCACCTCGCTCCGAAGTTCCATAACTGGCATTCTACACCCTTCCGAAGACTCAAATTGATGCACAACGTTTCAAACTAGCCAATAATTATGTAAACCCATTAATACGTGTTCAATTAATCATAATAATCTAATTTATAACAATATCTAACCCTGATCGAAAAGTTGACAAAAATGTCATCAAGTCCACGTGCCCGGATTCCGAAATTGTTTGAAGATAAAGCTTGCCCACAACCACACAAACTCCAATATATAATTTAATCTCAATTTCGTGTACAAAAGTTTTGTAAGAATCCAAGAATACAATTTTTTTAGGTTTTCCTCAAATTTTCAAATTTCTAGTAATTTTCACAATTTAATCAGCAATAAAACCATGTATTTAACATACAAGAGGTGGGATTAACGTACCTCATGATTGATGATGAAATCACTCTCTTCAAAGACTCCAAGATCTCCCAACCAAAGTGAAAATGTGTGAAAAATGAGCCAAAACTCATTTTTAAAGAACATACTACCCAGCCCGAGCTCTCGCACCTGCGGTCCACCTGCTGCTTCTGCGGTTCCAAACCTACGAAAATTTTCATCACAGGTGCGGTCTCAGCTAATTCGCCCATATCCGTATTTGCAGAGCCAGGACCGCTTCTGCGATCTCGCTTCTGCAGAAGCTGCATCGCACTTGCATCCCCAGCCAAGCCCAACTATTTTCCGCTACTGTGACACCAAGGTCACTTCTGCGGCTCTGCACCTGCGGTCAAAACCTCGCAGGTGCGGTTACACCAGATACCAGCTGCTTCAATCCTTCTTCAAATTCTAAATTTGATCCGTTAACCATCCGAAATCCACCTGAGGCCTCAGGACCCCAACCAATCATACCAACCAGTACCATAATATAATGCGGACCTGCTCGAGGCCTCAAATCACATCAAACAACATCGAAATCATTAATCACACCCCAATTCGAGCTTTATGAACTTTATAACTTCAAACTTCTACATTCGATGCCGAAACCTATCAAGTCATGTCTGATTGACCTCAAATTTCGCACAGAACTCATATTTGACATTGCGGACCTACTCAAAATTCCGGAATCAAAATCCGACCCTGATATCAAAAAGTCCACTTCCAGTCAAACTTCTCAAAAACCTTCAAATTTTCTAACTTTTGCTAAATGACTCCGAAATGATCTACATGCCTCCCAATCCACTTCTGATCGCGCTCCAACACCAAAATCACCATACAGAGCTACTCTCTTGGAATCCCAAACAAACATTAATAACATTAAAATACACCTCAACCCAAACTTATGAATTCTTCCAAAATACTAACTCCCATAATAGGTGCCAAAATGTTCCCGGGTCTTCCGAAACCCGGTCCAGACATACGCCCATGTTCGCAATCATCACACGAACCTGCTTGTAACCTTCGAGTCCAAATTTCGAGGTCGTTTACTCAAAAATCCAATCCTTGTCAATTCTTTCAACTTAAAGCTTCCGAAATGAGAATTCTCTCTCCAAATGAACTCCGAACTTCCCAGAATTCAATTTCGGCCCTGCTTACAAGTCATAATACCTTAGGTGAAGCTACTCAGGGCCTAAAATCGCTGAACGATGTGCTAGAGCTCAAAGTGACCGGTCGGGTCGTTACTTAAACTATAATTCAGTTGTCACTTGATCTAATTCACCGAATATCATACTAACAGCTGTTGAGCACCATCAACTACATAATCAGATTCTAAGAATCAACATGTAATTGATTGCCATGCAAACATTGATCTTTTTCCCTATAAATATCAATACAGATTCTACCATTAGCAGTAACACAACTAGTTATAGAGCAAGAAAACATAATATACGGCCACCAAATCTCCATATATACTAGTTAGAGTAGAAATGATAATAGAATATTGGAAAATGAAATAAAAATATAAGTAGCAAAAAGACTTCTAGTACCATGTGATACTAATATGGTATACGTGTATACCAACTAAATGTGTTAATCGATCTGGGCTGACCTGTTTTCAACCTGCCTTAGCCCGGGTCAGCCTGTTATTGTAGCATTTAGGTGCGGGATGGTACAGGTTGGGTGGGGGCGGGTTTTAGAGGAACACATTTTGGATACCTGTGCACTGTAACCTGTTAAACCCGCTAACCCATTAATGGGTTGTTAACGAGCTTCAGCCCGACTCAACACGGTTTCCGTTACAATTTTATTATTATTTGGACCATTGCCAATGGTCAAATTCAGAAATGACCATTGGGGACCGGCCATATTTTGCATAAATGGCCATTTCGACCTCCTCCATTAAAAATATAACCCTTTCATCTATTTCTGAAAGTTCACCTGAAAATTAATATGCATATTATGAGTGGATGCAAGAAATTTATGTATAGACAATTATCTAGATGATATTCAATCACCCGATATTCTTAAAAAACCACCACCTATACATGTTAATGCTAGTCAAACTAAGTGGAATTGTACTTATTTATTGTTAAGATATTGATATAAATATAGAATGCCTATATGTGAAGTTGATAATTCTCATTGTACAGATCCTAGGCGTTTGTTAACATCTAGAAATTCGGATGTCATTCAAGACGTTGTACAATTTTTACAAAATTTTATGTGGCTACACTTGAGTTTTCTGGAGCTTATTATCCTACTATTGTAAATGGTTTAGTTCATATTGCTGAAATTTCTCTTTTACTACATAATCCGAAGAAGAAAGAAGGATACACTTCTGTTGTTGAATCAATACTAGATAAGTTTAAAAAATACTTCTATCCGATTCCCCATATTTACCTAACTGGTGTTATTTTCAACCCTGCTATCAAAATGATAAAGCATCGTCAATTAATCAGTGCTTTATATACTTATATGGATATTGGACTAACTGAAACTCCTAATATTGACAGTTTTATTTTCTGATCTATACAGTCATTTACAAACATTATATAATTATTATGCTAACATTGTTGATGCTTCATCGATTGTAAATGAAAATATTCCTTCAACTAATACTTCAACATTTGGAATAGCTTTGGATCATGATAATAGTGTTCAAGATTATTTGATTTGGTCTACACTAGTTCGGGTTCATTCCGGGGCGATCTTCTACAGAAGCTATCCACATTATTAGGAGGATGGCAGATAAATACAAGGATAAAAAGAAGGATCTCCACATGGTGTTTATCGACCTAGAGAAAGCGTATGGCAAGGTTCACAGGGAGATCTTATGGAGCTGCTTAGAGGTTAAAGGGGTCCTGGTTGCCTACATTAGAGTGATTAAAGATATGTATGATGGAGCTAAGACTCGGGTTAGGACAGTAGGAGGCGATTCTGAGCATTTTCCTATTGTAATGTGGTTGCACCAAGGGTCTGCATTCAGCCCTTTCCTATTTTCCCCGGTGATGGATTCCATAATGCATTATATTCAAGGGGAAGTACCATGGTGTATGCTATTTGTTGATGACGTAGTCCTAATTGATGAGACCCGATGCGGTATCAATGAGAGGCTAGAGGGAGATATGCCTTTGAGTTTAAAGGTTTCAGGTTGAGGAGGACGAAGACGGAATACCTCGTGTGCAAATTTGGGGCCGAGCCGGCGAAAGCGGGAGTGGAAGTGAGGTTTGACTCTCTAGTCATCCCTAAAAGGGATAGTTTCAAGTACCTTGGGTAGTTATTCAAGGGACCACGGAGATCGACGAGGATGTCACACATCGTATAGGGGTGGGGGTGGATGAAATGGATGCTAGCAATGGGAGTGCTATGTGATAAGAAAATGCAATCGTTACTAAAAGGTAAGTTTTATAGAGCAGTAGTTAGGCCTGCCGTGTTGTGTGGGACCGAGTGTTGGCCGGTTAAGAACTCACACATCCAAAAGATGAAAGTAGCAGAGATGAGGATCTTGAGGTGGATGTGCGCACATATAAAGATGGATAAGATTAGTAATGAAGATATTCGAGAGAAGGTGCGCGTGGCCCCCATAGAGGACAAGATGCGGGAAGCAAGACACAGATTGTTCGGGCAGATTCAGAGGAGGAGAACCGATGCACCGGTGAGAAGGTGTGAGCGACTGGTTGTGGTGGGCACGAGGAGAGATAGAGGGAGACCTAAGAAGTATTGGGGAGAGGTGTCAGGCAGGACATGGTGCAACTTAGGATTACTGAGGACGTGGCCCTTGGCAGGGAAATGTGGAGGTCGAGCATTTAGGTTGTAGGTTAGAGGGAAGTTGTGGATATTTTACAGCCCACTAGAGTGAGACTAGCCAGTTAGGAGTTAGTCTTAGGATGCTACTGATCAGCTACTAATGCAGGGCTTTATCTGTTGGATATTAGTATACTTATGTTATTTTAGTATGAGTCTATTGATAGTACTAATATATCGTCTCTTGTTACTTTCCTGAGCTAAGGGTCTCCTTGAAACAACCTCTTTGCCTCTCGTCTTAGGGATAAGGTTTGTGTACATGTTACCCTCCTTAGACCCCACTTGTGGCATTATACTGGATTGTTGTTGTTGTTATAAGAGAGCATCAACAAACCAATAGCACGAATATTGATGAACTCCAATGCTACTTGCAAAAGTCACCAGAGCCCTTCACAAAGGATTTTCTACTGTTGGGTTGGTGGAAAAGGAACTCAAATCTATTTCCTATTTTTTGGCTATGGCTCGAGACGTGCTAAATGTGCCAATTTCAACAATCGCATCAGAGAGAACATTTAGCCAAGGAAGGTAGCAGCTAGGAGATACCCGTCATTCATTGGGCAGCAACACTTTAGAAATTTTAGTGTGCTTCAGATATTGGATAAGATCATAATGGCGAAATCAAGGGCATGCCGAGATAGACGAAGAGAAGTGTCACACATCCTTTCGGCTACTACAACCCGGCGAAGGGCGTAGATACGGGAGTTTTTTCCAATTAAAGGACAATCGAAACGAGATTCAATTATTTAAGAGAATTTCAAAGTCTCCACTTGGAAGATTTATGATGTCCCAAGTCACCGTTTAGAATCCCGAATGGAGGAAAGAATGACTCCGTTTAACAGTCCACGAACCAGAAATCCGGGTAAGGAATTCAATTAACCCGGGAGGAGGTGTTAGGCATTCCCGGATTCCGTGGTTCTAGCACGGTCACTCAACTGTTATATTTGGCTTAAATTATCTGATTTTCTAGAATTATGAACCTATGTGCATTTTAAATCTTTTAACCACTTTTATTATTATTATTATTTTTAAAGAGAATTGCAAAATCGTTAAAACATGTCTCGAACCACATCACATAAATGCACCCGTGGTTCTTGACACATTTCAACTTCGTTGGGATTTGAATTTGGGCCACATAAATGTGCACCCGAATTTAGGAAAGTAATGTTATTAAGCACGCGCCTAGAGCAGCTATGCATTATTAACTATGCGAGAGGCCGTGAAAATTCGCTAAACGGCTCGCCCCGAGTTCTATGTATTTTCTTTTAAAGACATAATTAAAGATGGCCACGCATTTGTGATGTTATTTGGCGCGGCGCACCTCGAGTCTATTTTAAAGGATACTTAAACTCAATGCCCGGAGTGCCATAACTATTTGTTATCTATTACGACTTACCTCCAAATTACTTCAAGAAGCTAATTAATTAAGATTAAACATAAAAGGGACCTTAAGTAATTGATTTAAGGCCCACACGGGGGAGGCATTAATTCTTCTAATGCAAGGAAACCAATGGCTCAACTTACAGATTTGGCCCTAGTTATATTTGACGGAAAATTATCCAGTTAGGCCCATGAATAGGTCCAGGTTCATGAGGGCACGCCAAAAAGTCCTCACTAAAAGCTCACATGTGAAATCAATTGGGCTCCCAAATGAAGCCCAGCTCGGTAGCCTAATTGCGGATGGCACCATCACACATGGGACAAATGACAGCACAAGGCAAAAACATTGAATAATTTGAAGCAAATCACACCATTTAGGAAAAAAAAACTGGAAATTCAAATGCAAAGCAGATTTAAGGCTAATATGGATTCATTTAAATCATCTAATACCGTAATTTCCCTAAAGATTCGACACATGAAATTCAAAGTTATAATCAACATTCAGTTATAGCAATGCCAAGGATCAAACCACAACTATAATAAGGCTAAACTTAATAAAAGAAAGCCGACTCAAATGAAATAAAATGCACATAGCCTAGATCTAACACCACTGTTCATCTAATTAGTCGTATCAAAAGGGAGATTATTACATGACTAACACGATCAAACCAGCTACAACCTACTTTGGACATTACATAGATTCAAACTTCAAAAAAACTATAGAGTAAAGTAAAATAATAACAGAACAGGTGATGTCCACAAATAACAATACATTCATTTCCTCCTCAAGTCATTGCTTCAATAACATGCTTAAATGGACTCCAAGAAAGGGAATATACCTAGAAATAGCAAAAGAAAGCATCGAAATGAGAAATCAACATAAGAGCAATAACAAGAGCAATATCCAACAACAAACCAACCCAGGAATGGTTAAAGGACACCACTTTAAACAATTTTGAACTAAGACAATATCACTCAAGGTGCAGAATAAGATTTCGACCAAAATGACCCCAAAACTTGGACATCACACATATTTCAGCTCATTTTTAACTATCAATTGTTTAAAATTTCTATGGAGTGGATTCCACAAGAATTCTCGGAGATTATTCAATGACAACAGTAATATTTTGGTGTTTTCATCTTCAAGATTGAATGAAACAATAGAGTTTTACAGTTTTTCTGGATTTTTTAACTCTCTAAAATAGCAGCTTTTGTTTCTAGGTTTTTCAGCCTCAATGAACCTTTGCCCCTGAAGGCATTTGGGTCCCTTTTATATCTAAAGCTTTTAGGGCAACCCCTTTTTCTTTTTTACCCCCCTTAGTCCTTATACTATCTTTAGATTTACTATCTTAGTCCCCCATTTCCTAGCTTGCTATCCAAGTTATAACAAATAAAAGGTCTGAATTTCAATTTGACCCCTATTCTAGAAGCTTCCAGGGATTTCCATTCTAGTAACTACAGGTTTCTCATGCTGAATTACTTATACTACACCTTACCCTTTCCCAGAATTACTTAAACGACACAATTACATTTTCAGCTTCCTTTCACTCTAGTAAAACTAACTATTGTCAATTAGCTTATGAACTAGAAACCTCACAGCTGTAACCAAAATTTAAACAAACTAACCTAGCTAAACAAATTGAAATTAAACTCTAAGCAATCTTAAATGTATCATAGAACTAAAATTAAACCAATCAATAAAAAAACAACTGAAACTCATTATGCAGAATAAACGAACAAAACCAAAAATACAAAGCAGCAGATAAACATGGAATCAAATCAAACCATTCAAATTACTAATAAATCTAAACTATATGGTTAAAAAAAGAATCAGAAACTTGAAACGAAACCCTAAACTAATCACAAATATAATAATGGAATAAAAAACAAAAAATAAAAATAAAAATCACAAATAAAACAGAGAAGGAAGTAAGAACAAAATACCTCAAAACTCTGATTTAAACTCAAACATTGGCGGATTTCTTGGCATTATTTGGGGTCAAACCGTCCTTAATCATGTGTTTTCTAAGACTAAGGGCTATTAGAGCCCAAAATCAAAGAAACCCCAAACTCGAACAATTAGGGTTCTGGGTCAAGTTTCGATTTAGGATTCGAAATGAACGGGGAGGATTCGAGGATTGAGGGTCGTGGATTTAAGATGATGGGTGTAAGGAGAGTGCATGGTGTTAATTTGGTGGATTTTGGAAGGGTTGTATTGTGGCCGGACTTTTCAAATTAAAATTCGAGAAGCTGTGGTGTGATTCGAGGGACACTAGTGTTAGACTTGTGACAAAGATGGAAAAGGGAGCCTGGGGTGTATTTTTGGTAACCATTGGAGCCGGCGCCGCAGTGGAAGGTGGACTATTTGCTCCTTTGGAAGAAGATTCGACGAGTGGTGGGGTTGGAAAGGGGAGGGTTAGGAGGTGATATGGTGTAATTTTAGGGTTCATCTGAGCTACACCGCTGCCGCCGGCAATTTCTGGCCGGCGGCGGATGGTGGAGAGACGGAGAGACAGGGGTGGCATTACACCGGAGAGGTTAGGGTATTTGGGAGACGGTGTGGAGGGGCGGTGGGGGGAGTGTTCCGACACTTTTATATTTAATTTAGGCCAGTTTTGGATCGTCTGATCTACTGAGATCAACAGTCCAAATCAATCATTGGCAAAATGGTGTCGTTTTGGATTCCAAAGGCTGGATCGGGTTTGGGGACGTGGGTTTGGGCTAGGGTCTGGGTAGTATTTGGACTAGCCGAAATTATTTATATCCCTTTTTTTCAGCCTTTATTTTGTTTTTGTTATTAATATATATATTTTTTAGATTTTGTTAATATAAAAATTAAAAATACAAAGACCAACTTAAATTCCAAATCAACTAATTATTTTCCAAAACTAAATCCTATGGTAAATTCGAAAATTAAAACAAAACAATACAAAAGAACTTTTTCTTGTTATTTTCTTTCTTTATTCCTCTTTTTCTTTTCAAATTAAATCTTAAAATAAAAAATTAGCTCCTAATAAGATCATTCTACCAAATTTAATTAATTTGCTCTAAATGATAATTATCACAAATAATTAAATTCAAAAGAAAGCCTGCAACAATTTCAAAAATTAAAATTTAAAAGAAAAGTAAACTAACTCCTAATTCCTAAAATATGCAAAGTTACTCTAAATGCAATGCATATATTTTTTGTGTTTTTTTTATGAACTAAAAATGCACACAAGAATGCAAACAAATAACAGAACATGCCACATAATCAGCCGAAATTAAAAATAATTAAAATAACAAAAGGAAATTATTTTGTTTGAAGTTACGCGAGTAATTCACATAGGGCAGAAATTACATGCTCACAGCTGCCCCTCTTTGTTCGAAACATGAAATATTTTCGTGCAAAGATAAGTGAGCAAATACGAGCGACTTTTGCCCGTTTGAATACTCCGTGTGAATCATTTTTGAAAAGTTTGACCGCGCCCTGCTTCCGAGGTTGTCTACATATTCTTGGCTAAAAAGGAATCAGGTCAGTGTAGTTCGAAAATGTTTGGTAGCTGGGACTACCAGGATCTGTGATTTCACTACTGCTGCTGCTACTTCTACTGCTACTGCTAGACCTCCTTATTACACCTTGTGAAAAATGAAGAATCTAATCTAAGCTATGAACTAGGAATTACAAAAGAACCTATCTACGTCTTCAATCTTGCTCTCGATCCTTGTTGCTTTGCTGCCTTGTATTTCTTCCTGTGAACTCCTTGTTGCCTTGTTGATTTCTTGTTTTCTCTTCTTCTATGTTGAATTTTAAAAAATATTCCCTTATTCTAACAAGTGGGCGCCTGATTACCTAAACTTGAATCTTGGAAAATATTCCCTTATTCTAGCAGGTGGGTGCCTGATTACCAAACTTGGATCTTAGAAATATTCCCTTATTC
Source organism: Nicotiana benthamiana (assembly GCA_034376525.1). Classification (NCBI taxonomy): domain Eukaryota; kingdom Viridiplantae; phylum Streptophyta; class Magnoliopsida; order Solanales; family Solanaceae; genus Nicotiana; species Nicotiana benthamiana. Next base: position 30,941,489 of record CM067336.1, on the reverse strand, counting down.
TAATAGGTGAGCGCCTGATTATCAAACTTGGATCTTGAAAAGTATTCCCTTTTTATATAGGTGGGCGCTTGATTACCAAAGCTTGAATCTTGAAAAGTATTCTCTTGTTCTACATGTGGGAGCCTGATTACAAAACTTGAATCTTGAAAAGTATTACCTTGTTCTACAGGTGGGTGCCTGATTACCAAAGCTTGAGTCTTTAAAAGTATTCCCTTATTCTAATAGGTGGATGCCTAATTACCAAATTTGAATCTTGAAAGGTATTCCCTTGTTCTACGGCGCCTGATTACCAAAGCTTGAATCTTGAAAAGTATTCCTTTGTTCTATAGGTGGGCGCCTGATTACCAAAACTTAAAATTTTGAAAAATATTCCCTTGTTCTACAGGTAGGCGCCTGATACCAATGCTTGAATCTTGAAATTCCTTTGTTCTATTGGTGGGCGCCTGATTACCAAAACTTAAAATTTTGAAAAATAATCCATTGTTCTCCATGTGGACGCCTGAATGCCAAAACTTGAGTTTTTTAAAATATTCCCTTGTTCACCAGGTGGGCGCCTGATTACCAAGCTTGAATCTTGAAAAATATTCCGTTGTTCTTAAGGTGGGCACCTAAATACCAAAGCTTGATGGGCTCCTGATTACCAAAGCTTGAATCTTGAAAAGTATTCCGTTGTTCTACAGGTGGGCGCCTGATTACCAAACTTGAATATTGAAAAGTATTTCCTTGTTCTACAGGTGGGCGCCTAATTACGAAAGCTTCAATCTTGAAAAGTATTCCCTTATTCTAACAGGTGGGCGCCTGATTACCAAGCTTGAATCTTGAAAAGTATTTCCTTTTTCTACAGGTGAGCGCCTGATTACCAAAGCTTGAATCTTGAAAAGTATGCCCTTGTTCTATAGGTGGACGCCTGATTACCAAAGCTTGAATCCTGAAAAGTATTCCCTTGTTCTACAGGTGGGCGCCTGATTACCAAAGCTTGAATCTTGAAAAGTATTCCCTTATTCTAACATGTGGGCGCCTGATTACCAAACTTGAATCTTGAAAAGTATTCCCTTATTCTACAGGTGGACGCCTGATTACCAAATTTTGAATCGTTAAAAGTATTCCCTTGTTCTACAGGTGGGCGCCTGATTACCAAAGCTTGAATCGTGAAAAAGTATTCCCTTATTCTAACAGGTGGGCGCATGATTACCAAACTTGAATCTTGAAAGGTATTCCCTTGTTCCACAGGTGGGCTCTTGATTACCAAAGCTTGAATTTTGAAAAGTATTCACTTGTTCTATAGGTGTACGCTTGACTACCAAAGTTTGAATCTTGAAAAGTATTCCCTTATTCTAACAGGTGGGCGCCTGATTACCAAACTTGAATCTTGAAAGGTATTCCCTTATTCACTATGTCTTGCTATGAGTCATATCTGCGGGGGATCTGCTGGTGACTGGTGATTAAGCTACTTCCCATTATCCAGGAGGGTCTTGACAACTCTTAATTTGATGACAATATGTGTCTGCTAGGGGTTAGTATTTAAAGCTAGGTCTCATTATCTAGGGGGTCCTGACAACTCCTACGATTAAATCCCATTATCCAGGTGGGTCTGACGACTTTTGCTGACTCTTGTCGGGGAAATATTTGAGTCCTCCCATGTTACCCCACTGTTTGTGTTTTGGGATATGTCCTATTTTTCAGGAGGGTCCTGATAACTCTTAACTGAATCCTACTTCAACATGCATTTCATTTTATGCCATTTGTTATCCATGATTACCCCTAACCTTAAAATAAGTCCCATTTTCCAGGAGGGTCCTGAGGGTTCCAACTTAAATGCCAATTCTAGTTTTTGGCTGTTTCATCTAGTGATTATTGTTCTGGAGAGTTTCTACGACTCTTACTGGGGGAGGTGTTGGTGCTTGCCCATGTTACCCGCACCTGTTTGAGTTTTAAACTGCGTTCCATCTCAACTTCCATGCCTCTTTTTACCCTTAGTTGTTTCTGTTGGGGTTTTCTAGTTAAGTTTGTCCCCTTATGCTCTTTGCTGGGGAGGATATTTATGACGGACTATGTCCCTTTTGTGTTTTAACTGAGTCCCACTTCTAGGTGGGCTGTGAGATTTTGATCATACCTTCCATGTGCCTGCCTTCTCCTGCGGATGACCCTCCCCTTTGGATTCTTCCGGAATTTTTCTGCCCCTGTGTCAATCAAGGAGAACTTGTCAGTTTGAAAAGTGGTGGTTAGCTTGCGACATTCTTTTTTAGAGTGGTCTCCCCACTGCCGTGTTCCGTTGTCTTCCATTTTCCATGTTGATGATGAGTTGCCTGAGCTGCTTAGCTGACCCCCCGAACCTTTACGGCTTACATTGCTCCCAATCATTGTGTTACATTTCTAACCCTTTTGCCAGAATCCTTGCACCTTACTCGAGATTGCCAGTTCGATGCATTACGCTTAGCTAGCCCTCTGACCCTTGTAACTTTACTTTGTTCCTCATCTTTGTGTTGCATTTTCGAGCCCTTGCTAAAATTCTTACATCTTTCGTGAGATTACCCGGTCAATTTACAATGTTTGGCTGATCCTTGACCTTTGTGTCTTTACTTTGCTCCCCACCTTTTGTTGCATTTCTGACCTTTTTCCGGAATTCTTTATGTCCTTCCCCGACGATTGATGAGTTAATGTATTATGCTTGGTCGGCCCTTGTGAACTTTCCCATCTTTGTGTTGTGCTTCTGACTCTTTTTCGCCAGAAACCTTGCATGTGTGTTATGCTCGGCTGACGCCAGAACCTTTGTATTTTTACTCTGCACCCCCATTTTTGTGTGGTGCTTCTTCGTTTTTCCAGCTCTTTTCTCTTCCGTCAATTTCATCCTTGAAGCTCTTGCGAATCCCTCCCCTTGCTGTTTCAAACTTTGCTGCCTTTGTTACGTTTTTTGGGTGTCATGCGCGTTGTCCCTTAGGGATCTGATACTGGGCTTTGAAATTTCTCTCATTTACTTAAACAAAAGACTTTAGAGACTCGAAAGAAAAAATAAAATGCAATGACTCAGAACAGTATTTAGGGTAAAGAATTCCCCGTTCGCTGACTGTTGGAAGGAAGAGAAAGGAAACTTATCTGAGGAAAAACAGTTGGTTTTTCATGATCATGACATGCACTTCGGCCTAGTCGATCCAGTTAGTCCCGATGAGCGGCCTTCTGTTGCCATGCTTTTGTTGTTGTGACCATTTCTAACCCAATTCTGTCAACCAAACCCTAACTTTGCTTGCCTTACGATGTTCTGAACAGATCTCCCCCCAAATGCCCTGTTTTTTTGTTGTTGCTTCTTGCCTTGCTTTCACCTCATGGTGCTCATGAGGGTTTTCACCGATGAGACTCTCTCATTTTATTTCTCTCAACTCGCATCGCCTTACAGTGCCTGTGAGGGTTTTCACCAATAAGAGTCTCTCATTTTATTATTTTCTGCAGGAACTAGAATGCCGTCCCGAGGTATGGTCCACTTCTTCTTGCTTGCCCAAGCATTCCTTACAGATTGATCAGAAGGTCATTCTTTGGACTGTAACGTAGGCTTTGGATAGGGTTCGAAAGAAAGGGTGTGAAAGGCTCAAAATCGCTTTTAGAGGTTCAAGATATACAACTTTTGGAATCCAAACCAACGCAATTTCTTCCCTAGTTTCTTGCTTGGGGCTTTTGGATTTTATTTGAATATGACCAAGCCGTGAGGTTGCTATGTATCCTAAAAAGGAATCAGGTCATACGTAGTTCCTACTGATTCCCTATGTTCACCATCGTTTTGATTTCCTTTTCCTCCTATCTTTCTGCTACTTTTCTTACTTTTCCCATTTCTTCTCTCCTTTTTTCCTTTTCTTTTTTTCTTACTTTTCTTCTCTTTTTTTCATTTTTTTCTTCTTTTCTTTCTTTTTCTTTACGTTTCCTGTCTTTTCTTCTTCTTTTTTTCTTTCTTCATTTGTTTTGCTTTACTTTCTCTCTTCATTATTGTTTGTTCGCCGCCTTTTATAATTGTGTTTCTGACTCTTGTTATTGATTCCGAAAGAGGAGATATGAAAAGAAAAATAACTGAAGCTCAAAGGGATTAACAAAGGGTAAAGTGTTTAGATAGCTGAATAAAATGCCTTCGTCATTCGAATCTATAAACATGCCAAGTACAAATAAACGCCAAGTATTGACAATGATCCAAACAAAAGAAGATCATATATAATATCTTTTGACGGCATCTCAATTGATTGCCATTTCTACACATTTCCTTCCACATCTGTCAGATACAAGGCTCCATTAGACAGCACTCTTGACATGACAAACGGTCCTTGCCAGTTTGGAGCGAACTTGCCCTTTGCCTCAGCCTGGTGAGGGTGGATGCGTTTCAACACTAATTGACCCATTTCAAACTTTTTGTGACGCACTTTCTTGTTATATGCTCTGGCCATCCTCTATTGATGCAACTGGCTGTGACACACCGCTACCAATCTTTTCTCGTCAATCAAACTCAACTGATCCAATCGCGTTTTAACCCATTCTTCGTCATCAATTCCTTCTTCAGCCACGATCCGAAGAGAGGGGATTTCAATTTCAGCCGGGATTACTGCCTCTGTGCCATATTCCAACAAGTATGGAGTTGCCCCTACCGTGGTGCGAATGGTAGTGCGATAGCCTAACAATGCAAAGGGTAACCTCTCATGGCACTTCCTGGACCCTTCCACTATTTTACGAAGTATATTCTTTATGTTCTTATTGGCTACCTCGAGCGCTCCATTTCCCTTGGGGCGGTACGAGGTAGAATTTCGATGTGTGATCTTGAACTGCTGACATTCTCTCATTATGTGATTGTTGATATTTTCCCCGTTGTCAATGATGAGAGTCTTGGGGATTCCGAACTGACAAATGATATTTGCATGCACAAAGTCGACCACGACTTTCTTGGTCACTTCCTTGAATGTTTTGGCTTCAACCAATTTGGTGAAATAGTCAATAGCAACCAGGATAAACATATGTCCATTTAAAGCTGCTGGCTCAATTGGTCCGATGACGTCCATGCCGCAAGCAACGAAAGGCCATGGTACAGACATTGTATGCAATTCTGACGGCGGGGAATGAATTAAATCTCCATGCACCTGACATTGATGACATTTGCGCACGAAGTTGATACAATCCCGCTACATGGTGAGCCAATAATATCATGCCCTGAGAATTTTCTTTGCCAAAGCATATCCTGTTATGTGTAGCCCGCAGACGCCAGCGTAGACCTCATTCATGATGGTTGTCGCCTGCCCAGCATCTACGCATCTTAACAGACCAAGATCTGGCGTCCTTTTATATAATATTCCTCCACTGAAGAAGAAACCACTTGACAAACAATGGATTGTTCTCTTGTGGTCACTCGTGGCTTGTATTAGGTACACACCTCTCCTAATCTATCCTTTGATGTCGTGGAACCAAGGCTCACCGTCAAGCTCTTCCTCCACCATGTTGCAATAATCATGTTGATCATGGACTCGGATATGTATCGGGTCAACATAAACCTTGTCCGGAAAATGTAACATTGACGCCAAAGTAGCCAAGGTATCAGCAACCTCATTGTGAATTCTGGGGATGTGCCTGAACTCTATTGACCGGAATCGTTAACAAAGATCATGCAAGCATTGCCGGTATTGTATGAGCTTTAAGTCTCTTGTTTCCCACTCCCCATGAATTTGGTGTATCAGAAGGTCCGAGTTTCCCAAGACCAAGACTTCCTAGACACCCATGTCTACTGCTAATCTCAGCCCCAAAATACATGCCTCATATTCTGCCATGTTGTTGGTCCAATAGAAGCAGAGTTGAGCTGTGACTGGGTAGTGACGCGCTTCTTCCGAAATGAGCACTGCTCTTATCTCGACACCTTTCATGTTGGCATCCCAATCAAAGAACAATTTCCATCCCGACTTCTCACCCTATTTTGTTTTGTCAATATGCATCACTTACTCACTCGGGAATTATGTGTTCACGGGCTCATATTCTTCATCTATCGGATTCTCAGCTAAATGATCTACCAGTTCCTGTGCTTTCATGGTAGTACTAGTCACATAGATAATGTCAAACTCAGTGAGCAAGATTGCCATTTTGCGAGCCTTCCTATGGGCATGGGCTTCTAGAAAATATACTCCAGCGGGTCCAGATGCGAGATGAGATAAGTGGTATATGAGGACAAGTAATGCTTCAACTTCTGTGCTACCCACGTCAAGGAACAAATATTCTTTCGAGATGAGTATACTTAACCTCAGAAGCCGTGAATTTCTTGCTGAGGTAGTATATGGCCTGCTCTTTTCTCCCGGTAACATCGTGCTGACCCAACACGCATCCAAATGAGTTGTCCAAGACTGTCAAATATAAGATCAAGGGCCTTCCTAGTTCTAGCGTGACCAATACCGATGGGTTCGACAAATATTCCTTTATCTTGTCAAAAGCCTCTTGGCACTCTCCCGTCCATTTCACTGCAACATCCTTTTTCAATAGCTTAAAGATAGGCTCGCAGATGGTTGTGAGCTGAGCAATTAACCGACTGATGTAATTCAATCTTCCCAATAGACTCATCACCTCTATTTTGTTCCTTGGTGGCGGTAGCTCCTGTATAGCTTTGATCTTTGATGGGTCTAGTTCAATGCTTCGTCGGCTGACCATGAACCCCAACAACTTCCCAGAGGGGACCCCGAATGCGCATTTTGTCGGGTTGAGTTTGAGGTCATTCCTGCGGAGCCTCTGGAAGAATTTCATTAGGTCTTTGACATGATCTGATTTCTTTCTGGACTTCACATAATCCACATAGACCTCAATTTCCTTATGTATCATATCGTGAAAAATGGTTGTCATTTCCCTCATGTATGTCGCCCCAGCGTTCTTCAAATAAAAAAGGCAGACCCTATAGCAATATGTCTCATATGGCTTGATGAATGCTGTTTTCTCCGTATCTTCTTCATCCATTAGGATCTGATGGTAACCTGCGTGACAATCCATAAACGACCCAATCTCATGCTTCGCACAGTTGTCGATCAGTATGTGAATGTTCGGCAGGGGGAAGTTGTCCTTTAGGCTTGCTTTATTAAGGTCACGATAATCAAAACACACCCTGATTTTACCATCCTTCTTTGGTACGGGCACAACATCAGCTAACCAGGTGGGATATCGTGTGACTCGGATGACTTTTGCCTCAAACTGCTTGGTCACTTCTTCTTTGATTTTCACACTCACATCAATTTTAATATTTCTCAACTTTTGTTTGACGGGAGGGCAGGCTGGGTCAGTGAATAACTTATGAACTACCAATTTGGTGCTCAATCCGGGCATATCATTGTAGGACCATGCAAAGACATCTTTGTACTCAAGCAATACTTCAATTATTTCTTTCCTAAGTTGTGATTCCAGATGGACACTTATTTTTTCTCTCTAACGTTATTCGCGCTTCCTAAATTGACCGCCTCTGTATCGCTCAAGTTTGGTTTGGGTTTCTCCTCAAATTATCTTAACTCTTTGCTATTCTCATCCCAAGCCCCTTCTTCATCGTATTCTAGCTCATCCTCATGCTCTATTTCCTGAATTATTATTTTTGAACTAGACCGGTTCTTAAGACTGGGCCAAAGAGTCCTTATGCATTTCAAATCATTGGAACCAGCATAAAAACAACTGTACAAGAGAGAAAGGAAAGAGAAGTAAAGAAAAATGGGAACTATCAGCATTACTGGAAAGGAAATTGCATTTCATCAGAATCAAAGATAACAAAATTTACATATCCAAACGGACGAAAATGACAACTGAATTATCAACTCTGAAGCTAATCCAAACTAGACTGAAAGAAAAATCAAAGTCGACTACCACGACTCCCTACGGGTGGGAAGAGAAGTGGCTTCCCAGCTATTGACTTTTGCGTATGCTCCCACAAACTGCACATCTGCCCTGCTCGATCCTTCTCCTGCCTCGACCATATTTATCTCATTGATCAGCCTTTCTAATCCCTTATCCATATCCCCATCCGTGTCAATCAGCAGACTGGGAATCCTTGGCACAGAGTAATTGCTACTACTGGGCTTGACAAATGATTTGGACAACCTCACGATGGGCTTTGGGAGAGCCCAAGCCCTCTGCTTGAGCTTCCTGGCTTGCCTTATGTCTGCAGTTGTAGGCTTGAATGCAAGACCAAAAGTGTCTATATTTCTGGGGAGGGATACTGGTTGCACAATGCCTTGTAAATCAGTACCCAACCCCTTGCCAGGTGTGAAACCATTCTTCAACATTTCTGAAGCCACCATGACCGACGTAGCTGCTATCTTTGGAGTCATGACAACCTCACCTTCTGGGATCTTCTCAAGTGACACCGTATCAAATACTTAGTATACCCATGGCCCTTTGTTGTCTTCAGATTCAATAAAAGGTACGATAGCATCACCTGAAACAAACTAATTGTCTTCACCGTGCACCACACTCTCTTGCCTGTCCCATTCAAATTTGACAATCTGGTGCAAAGTAGATAGCATCGCCTTGGCTGCGTGAATCTAGGGCCTACCTAACAACAGGTTATAAGAAACTACCACGTCCAGCACTTGAAATTCCATGGTGAATTCAACGGGCCCTATTGTCACTTCTAGCACTATATCCCCTACTGAGTCTTTGCCTACGCCATTGAAACCTCGAACACAAATATTATTCTCGTGGACACTTTCATTATCCACCTTCATCTTGGTCAATGTGGAGAGTGGAAAAATATTCGCACAGGACCCGTTGTCGACCAGCACCCAGGTGAACACATCATCTTTACATATTACAGCCAAATAAAGGGCCTGATTATGCTTAGTGCCCTCCATGGGGAGTTCATCGTCAGAGAAGGTGACCCGATTTACCTCAAATATCTTGTATGCAATCTTTTCCAAATGATTCACTGTTATCTTGTCAGGGACATGGGCTTCATTTAAAATCTTCATCAGCGCCCAGCGGTGTTCAGATGAATGGATTAGTAAGGACAGTAAGGAGATCTGAGCTGGTGTCTTCCTCAACTGCTCTATGATAGAGTAGTCCTGCATTTTCATTTTCTTCAAGAATTCTTCTGTCTCTTCTTCCGATACAACTTTCTTCACTGATCCTTGGTTTTCTTTAGAGATCCTGCTTTTCTTCAACTCTTCAGGGCAAAGTATCTCCCCGACTGAGTTAAGCCTCGGGCTTCACAAACTTCTTCTGTAACTTTCTTTCCTTTATAAATGATTATTACTTGTTCATACCTCCAAGGATCGGCTTTGCTGTTGACGACTGGCGACTGGATTACTAGTTTTACAATGGTAGGGTCTATGCAAACACCTTCCACAACCATGACAGGCTCTCTAACTGCCCCGTGTATTATCACTTTTTTTCCGGTTCCTGTTTTGGTGCAACCGTGCATGATGAGCTCCCTTGAACTATTAAAGGTTTTTTGCTTCTCCTTTTGCGTCAATCACTGACTTCTCACTGCTCACATTCTCAATTTTCTTAACTTCACTAGATTTGTTCATCATTCCTGTCTGTAAGGGACTTTTTGACTCTCCCCCTTTCTCCACGATCTCAATCATGTTGGTCTCATGATGTGCCAGCAGTGGGTTTTGGTTAATGTTGGGTGCCTATGGAGTATGTACTTCAATCCGGTGGAAGTTAATAAGTTCCTGTATAGCATTATTTAAATGCCAACACTTTTTGGTATCATGCCCTGGTGCACCGGAACAATATTTACAGCTAACAGAATAATCTGGATTCTTTTGGGGAGGATTTGGCAACTTGTCTTCGATTGGTCTTAACATATCCAATTGCCAAAGCTTGTGGAATAGACTAGTGTACGATTTTCCCAGTGGAGTGAAAGTCTTCTTCTTTTGCACCCTTTCACTTTTCTAGACTGGATTGGCTTGGAAAGCAAGTTTCGAGGGTTGTTGGTAGGCTCTTGGAGGTGGGTAGTGATTTTATGGAGTTGGGTAGGCATTTTGTGGGGCTGGAGCATGCTATTGTGCGTGGGCGAGAGGTTGGGTATACGCTTGTGCGTGATGGACTGAGAAGCAAGGTTCCAATGGTGGATAGTAATATTGCGGTGAGTTGTAGGTGTGGGTATTTTTGGTGGTGAGGACGAAGTTGGGTGTAATAAGATAGAGCTCGAGGCTTGAACCAAGTTTTCGACTCCAATGTTGCTACTTCCTCCTTCTTCTTCTTTCCAAATGCTCCCCCATCTCCTCCCTCGATAGCCTGAGTGGTTGCCTTGATTGTAGAGTAGCTCATGATCTTTTTGGATTTGAGGCCTTCCTCGTTAGATGCGCGACCGGATCACCATGTTCGTCATATAAGTCAAATTTAGGCATCTTGAAACCTGGAGGCAACTGCACGTCTTGAAATAGAAAAAGGTCCTTGAACGCCTTGCTCACCTGGCCACCTAACTCCGGCATGCCCCTGAATGATTGTTCTAAACTTCTGACCTTTCTGAACAACTCCTCCTGCTCATGGATTTTGATTGGCTTTTCAACTCCCGCCGGGATATAAGAGTAAGGTTCATGGGCTTTGTAAGCAGGTTCTGGTGGATAGTATTGGTGGTTGTAAGCTTGAAGCAAGGGTTCACTTAACGATCTATGAGGTGCCACGTAGATGGGTGCAATTGGCGGAGGAGGGTGAGGAGCGACTTTGGGTAGCAGAGCTGGTGGTGGTTGAGAGGTCATAGCCTGGTGCTGCGAGTAGATACGAAAACTTGATGGTGAATCAGTGGTGGACTGGTCAGGAGCTTGGGCCAGTGGGGGGATGAAGGTTTGGATTAGCAGGATAGGTTGGGGGTGGCTGTCCTCTTGCCCATGCCTGGTACATATCAGCTATTTGGTGCTTTAGTTTGTACATTTCCTCCTTCATGGCATTAACGTCCAATTTCTCTACTTCTATTGAGGGGTCAAAATGCTCACATCGGTTTCCTGATTGGCCATGACTTGCTTGCTGTTAGACCGCGTGTTGTAGGAGTGGGTTGCCAGAATGCCGCAAGTACTAACTGCCTGTCTAGACTGGAATAACAAAACACCAAAACTTTTTAAAGGTTAGGTTGTAGTACGCAAGCGGCCACATATTGGGTGTGAATGCACCTAAATAATGATTGGTTACCACATGCATCGGTTGCTTGCATCATCCCGATTTTCATTTTCTTTGTTTGCAAAGCCCCCCTCTTTTTGACTTCATTTTCTCTCTCTCTCCTACTTTTTTTTCTTGTTTATTTCCTTGTATCTCCTCTGCCTTTGGTTGTGGTCGGGTCCTGTGTAGATTGCCTACGTATTATGACCCCGCATGAATCAGGTCGAATGTAGTTCTTGCAAAAATAAAAGGTGAGGAAACAATAAATCATTTGGCATTCTCAATTTTCACAATAGCAAAACTTTGGTTACAAAGACTCAAAACTGACAGATTTAATGAGAAACTAACAGACTCTGGTGAAAGACGAACTACAGACTCGAAGAACACTAACCTTGCATAAATAAAATACAGACTCCCGGACGAACTTGATAGACTTCAAGAAAAAAACAATCTCAAGAAATCATGAATATATTAGTGCTTCAATTGCTCTTGGGACCCGCGTGGCATTGTTCCGCCTTGTTGTAGGTCGACTAGCTAAAACCTCTTAGAGGTGATGAAGATCTTCCATTACACGGCGAACAAAAAGCACCGCGGTGGCAAAGAACATAGATCTAGGCATATCCTCACAATTGCTACATTTCATTGCGATATAGTGGGCGATCCCTTTGATTCTCTCTCGTACGACACCTTTCTCCTGGAATAACCACCCAATCTCCTCAGTTCTTTCTTCCAAAATTTGTTCGGCTACTTGATTTTGCTCTTGAATCAGTTGCAAATCCAATTCTAACTGTATCAATGCTGTGTAACAATGTTCCCTTTCAATTTTGAACTCCTTTGTCTGTTTGAGCATTTTGTTTTCTACGATGACGACCCTTTTCTTTAACCCTGTCAACTCACTGTCGAACTCTTCTTTTAGTTGCCTAACCATACGTGCTCGTTCTGCCGCATTTTTAGCCAACTGTTTTCGAGCCCTTACTAGTTCCCTTTCTACTTTATTTAAATCGAATCCGTAGTCACTCACCCTCTATATCAAGCCATCTATAAGCTTTATATCCTTGGCACTCCGGACGGGGTTTTCTGCTGCTACTTTCATTTTCTGAAATCTGGGCCCGAAGGACATCATTTTCCTTGACTAGTTTCTTCTTCTTGCCTTCATCTATGGCGGCCTACAAATCTCGAATTGCAAATTCATGACCTGCTTCTCCGGTTTGCTTATTGTAGCCTGGTATTCTTGTTCTTTAGACAACCAATCCCACTGCTCTTGCGATGCTTCGATGAATTCCTGGAGGTGGAGCCTTTTGGCTGGCCTCTCAGACTTAATTTATCTCATGTACCAAACAAGGTATCCTGGTGACACTTCGCCTCTGGACCGATCCCGTATGGAAGTGTTTGCTATTAGGTATTGGCATTCATTCCAAATTTTGTGGACCGTTGCTTTGGGGAACTGACCATCAGGTCCAATCTCAACTACCCAAATACTAAGATCTTCGTCCTTGGGCACTATCTGGCACCTTCCGAGTTGTCTCAAGATCCGATGAGGGGCATAAGGCTGGATGCTCCTAAGACCCATCAGAATGAAGTGAGGCTCTATCGACGGCATGTATATGATCTCGTCCACAGACAACCATCCCAGCGTCTACTCTATTTGGCCGACAGTGAGGGACTGAAGGTAGGATATCCATCTTGTTACCCCTTCGGGCAAACTGAGCCCTTCCATTCTTGTGTAAAACTCTTCTATGCAAGTTTTCTCCGCTGACCTTTAGCTCATGAACTGAGGACAGTGGCACAAATGTTCGAGTATCCACATTTGCAACAACAGATTGCACCCCTCTAGTAGCGTATGCAGGATTTTCGTAAGTGGTGTCACTATTTATAGTAAAAGGTTGTAACAGTCAAATATATTTTATGGAGCCACGGGAGTTCGAACCCAAGACCTCTCACATAATACTTTAAGCTAACAACCACTAGACTACTAAGATGTTTTATTGCAAGTGGTGTCACTTTTAATAGTTTTATCTTGTATTTCTGTTTTACTTATTATATATACATAGTAAAAAATTTTGACGAAGCGGTGTCCCGTGACACCGCTTGCCACCATGTAAATTTCCCCCTACATCCCTCGAAGAAATCTTTCCCGGCCCTGCAAGCTGTGATAGCACGAAAGATCTCAGCTACTATCATAAGCGCGAGTGTGCACTTAGCTTGGGTGCGTAGAGTGCTGACAACCCCTGCAATTTTTATGTCAATGTTCCCATCTTTACTTGAAAATATCAGGAGCCCTAGAAAATCCACCATAAAAGCGAAATGTCTGTGTTCTTCCCACTTAACGTGGTTTCCTTTGCTGCAGATTTTGTTCTCTGGATTTTTGAACCCCCCTATGTGACCATACCTGGTATACAAGAATGAAAAGGTGCAAAACCCTGCCGCCAGGTTTGAGTCGTGTACCACTCTGCTTATCTTCATGGTATCTAAGAATTTGTGCACTGCTACAATTCTTGGGGATACTTGTGTCTCAAAGGAAGTTCAGCATAAATGTACCCGGCTATTTCCTCTAAGGTCGGGGTAAGTTCAAAATTTGAGAAGTGGAACACATTGTGCGTCGGGTCCCAACACGTGACCAACGGTCTTATGATGTTGCCTCGAGGTGCAATCTCCAATAGTCCGGGAAGGCCTCCCAAATATTTCTTTACCTCGTCTTGCCCTTCTATGCCTAGATCATTCCACCTTAACCGCAACTCCAAAGGGACCCTGCTTACGAATGAAAAGGTTTTGTTTTGGATTGTGCTCATCCTGCACATTTATTAAGGTGAATTAGCAACTTAAGACTCTATTCCGTTTGACTTCAAAATCAAAAATTGTCCCCTCTCTCTTATGCAATTTATTTCTGAAATCAAAGCCCAACTTTGCAGGCACAACCTTTCAGCACCTCCGGAGGAAGATTTTAAGGTTGTGTCCACTAACTGGCCAAAATAAAATAAAAATACACAGGGGGGCGTTTGTGCAAAATCAGCCTTCCGGCATCCCTTTTGGTAACATTCGGCTGTTCTTGACAACAACGGCAGCACCCGATTTATTTAGGACAACAAGTAAAATTTGACATTTGTTTTTCTTTGTTCAGGCTATTTTTGCAAAATGGAGGTTGGACCCGATGGGGGTTGCCTACGTATCTCGTACCTGACGAGAATCAAACCGGCATAGTTCGGAAAACATTATTTTGAAAATAGTACTATGTTTTCCCTTTATCATAAAACAAAACCATTCGTTTTTTAAAACAAGCATTCTCTTTTTCTTAGGCGAATAAAACAGACTCCCTTTTGTTTCCAATTTTTGTTTTTCTTTTCTTTCTCTTTTTTTCCTTTTCTTTTTCTTTCAAAAATTTCACAAAGCTTCGGCACTTTTTGGACATTGGTTCTTTTAAAGCAGGTGGCTAACTCTCCTTACCCGTAAAAAGCCGGTCAGCATGCAAATCCAAAATAAATGCACAAGTAGGATGCATCAGGATGGTCTATTATTCCGGGTACACCTGTCCTAGACGAACCCAACCCATGTGTTGAGTACCCTAAATCAAATGCATGATGCAGGTAAGCATTTCTACTAGGGATCTGTCATGAGGTTATGTTATTCTATGTTTGAAACCTGGGTATTTGTTCTACACTGTGTACACGAGCGGACAACTCGATTCGAGGAGGGGGCTATGTACCGGGGACCCGCAAGATCGTCCGGCTTTGTAACTTGTCCGAGCCTCTTTCTTATTGTCAGGTATTACACTAACAGAATAGGGAGTCTCGACCAGCGAGCACATCCCCGGAGGTGAGAAGAGAAGGGTTTCGCGGCAGTTTATATACAATTAAGATAATATCAAAGCGGTAAAAGGCAACATTTTGCACATTAAGTCAACATGTACAAACAAAATAGATAATAAACAAAGCCAAATACAACAATTATTCTAAGCTTGAATTCTAGAACTCTGAACCAGAGATTCTAGGTTCGATCCCCAGCAGAGTCGCCAGTGCTGTCACACCTCTTTCAGCTACTACAACCCGGCGAATGGCGTAGATAAGGGAGTTTTTTCCAATTAAAAGACAATCGAAACGGGATTTAATTATTTAATAGAATTTCAGAGTCACCACTTGGGAGATTTATGGTGTCCCGAGTCACCGTTAAGAACCCTGAATTGAGGAAAGAATGACTCTGTTTAACAGTCCGCAAACCAGAAATCTAGGTAAGAAATTCTGTTAACCCGGGAGAAGGTGTTAGGCATTCCCGGAGTCCGTGGTTCTAGCACGGTCGCTCAACTGTTATATTTGGCTTAAATTATCGGATTTTGTATTATTATGAACCTATGTGCATTTTGAATCTTTTAACCCCTTTTATTATTGTTTTTAAAGAGAATTGCAACGTTGTTAAAACATGTCTCGAACCACATCACACAAATGCACACGTGGTTCTTGACACATTTCAACTTCGTTGGGATTTGGATTTGGGTCACATAAATATACACCCGAATTTAGGAAAGTAAAGTTATTAAGCACTTGCCTAGAGCAGCTACGCATTATTAACTGTGCGAGAGGCTGTGAAAATTCGCTAAACGGCTCGTCCCGAGTTCTAAGTATTTTTTTAAAGACATAATTAAAGATGGCCACGCATTTGTGATTTTATTTGGCGCGGCGCACCTTGAGTCTATTTTAAATGATACTTAAACTCAATGTCCGGAGTGCCATAACTATTTGTTATCTATTACGGCTTACCTCTAAATTACTTCAAGAAGCTAGTTAATTAATATTGAACATAAAAGGGACCTTAAGTAATTGATTGAAGGCCCGCGTGGGGCAGGGATTAGTTCTTCTAATGCAAGGAAACCAATGGCTCAACTTACAGATTTGGCCCTAGTTATATTTGATGGAAAACTTTCCAGTTAGGCCCATGAATAGGTCCAGGTTCATGAGGGCACGCCAAACAGTCCTCACTAAAAGCTCACATGTGAAATCAATTGGGCTCCCAAATGAAGCCCAACTCGGTAGTCTAATTGCGGATGGCACCATTGCACATGAGCCAAATGACAGCACAAGGCATAAACATTGAATAATTTGAAGCAAATCGCACCATTTAGGAAAAAAACAACTGGAAATTCAAATGCAAAACAGATTTAAGGCTAATATGAATTCATTTAAATCATCTAATGCAGTAATTTCCCTAAAAGTACATTCAACACATGAAATTCGAAGTTATAACCAACATTCAGTTATAGCAATTCCAAGGATCAAACCACAACTATGATAAGGCTAAACTTAATAAAACAAAGCCGACTCAAATGAAATAAATTACACATAGCCTAGCTCTAACACCACTATGCCATCTAATTAGTCGTATCAAAAGGGAGATCATTACATGACTAACACGATCAAACCAGCTACGACCTACTTTGGACATTACATGGATTCAAACTTCAAAAAAATTATAGAGTAAAGTAAAATAATAACAGAACAGGTGATGTCCACAAATAACAATGCATTCATTTCCTCCTCAAGTCATTGCTTCAATTTACATGCTTAAATGGACTTCAAGAACTGGAATATACTTGGAAATAGCAAAAGAAAGCAGAGAAATGAGAAATCAATAGAAGAGTAGCAACAAGAGCAATATCCAGCAACAAACCAACCCAGGAATGGTTGAAGGACACCACTTTAAACAATTTTGAACTCAGACAATATCATTCAAGGTGCAAAATCAGATTTCGAACAAAATGACCCCAAAACTTGGACATCAGACATATTTCAGCTCATTTTTAACCATCAATTGCTTAAATTTTTTTATGGACTGGATTCCACAAGAATCTCGGAGATTATTCAATGACAACAGTAATATTTTGGTATTTTCATCTTCAAGCTTGAATGAAACAGTAGAGTTTTACAGTTTTTCTGGATTTTTCAGCTCTCTAAATAGTAGCTTTTGTTTCTGGGGTTTTCAGCCTCAATGAACCCTTGTCCTTGAAGGCATTTGGGTTCCCTTTATATCTAAAGCTTTTAGGGCAATCCCTTTTTCTTTTTTTACCCCCCTAGTCCTTATCCTATCTTCAGATTTACTATCTTAGTCCCTCATTTCCTAGTTTGCTACCCAAGTTATAACAAATAAAAGGTCTGAATTTCAATTTGACCCCTATTCTAGAAGCTTCCATGGATTCCCATTCTAGTAACTTCAGGTTTCTCATGTTGAATTACTTATACTACCCCTTACCCTTTCCCAGAATTACTTAAACGACACAATTACATTTTCAGCTTCCTTTCACTCTAGTCAAACTAAATATGGTCAATTAGCTTATGAACTAGAAATCTTCCAGCTGTAACCAAAATTTAAACTAACTAACCTAACTAAACAAATTGAAATTAAACGCTAAGGAATCTTAAATGTATCATAGAACTAAAATTAAATCAATCCATAAAAAACAACAGAAACTCATTATGCAGAATAAACGAACAAAACTAAAAAATACAAAGCAACAGATGAACATGGAATCAAATCGAACCATTCAAATTACTAATAAATCTAAACTATATGGCTAAAAAAAGAATCAAAAACTTGAAACGAACCCTAAACTAATCACAAATATAACAACGGAATAAAAAAATAAAAATAAAAATAAAAATCACAAATAAAAACAGAGAAAGAAGTAAGAACAATATACCTCGAAACTCTGATTTAAACTAAAACATTGGCGAATTTCTTAGCATTATTTGGGGTCAAACCGTCCTTAATCATGTATTTTAAGACTAAGGGCTATTAGAGCCCAAAATCAAAGAAACCCCAAACTCGAACAATTAGGGTTCTGGGTCAAGTTTCGATTTAGGATTCAAAATGAACGGGGAGGATTCGAGGATTGAGGGTCGTGGATTTAAGATAAGGGGTGTAAAGAGAGTGCATGGTGTTAATTTGGTGGATTTTGGAAAGGGTTGTATTCTTTCCGGACTTTTCAAATTCAAATTCGAGAAGTTGTGGTATGATTCGAAGGACACTGGTGTTAGATCTGTGACAAAGATGGAAAGGGGAGCCTGGGTGTATTTTTGGTAACCATTGGAGCCGGCGCCGCCATGAACGGCGGACCAGTCGCTCCTTTGGATGAAGATTCAACAAGATTGGCAGATATTTAGGGAAACAGGTGGTGGGGTTGGAAAGGGGAGGGTTAGGAGGTGATATGGTGTAATTTTGGGGTTCATCGGAGCTACGCCGCCACCGTTGGGGATTTTCGGCCGGCGACGAACGGTGGAGAGACGGAGGGACAGGGGTGGCGTTACACTGGAGAGGTTAGGGTGTTTGGAAGACGATTTGGAGGGGTGGGGGGAGTGCTCCGACACTTTCATATTTAATTTAGGCCAGTTTTGGACCGTCTGATCTACTCAGATCAACGATCCAGATTAATCATTAGCAAAACGGTGTCGTTTTGGAATCCAGAGGCTAGACCGGGTGGGGACGTGGGTATTGGGTGGGGTCCGGGTAGTATTTGGGCTAGCCCAAATTATTTGTATCCCTTTTTTTCAGCCTTTATTTTTTTCGTTATTAATATATATATTTTTTAGATTTTGTTAAAATACAAAAACTAAAAATGCAAAGACCAACTTAAGTTCCAGATCAACTAATTATTTTTCAAAACTAAATCCTGTGGTAAATTCGAAAATTAAAACAAAACAATACAAAAGAACTATTTCTTGTTATTTTTTTTTTCCTTTTTCCTATTTTTCTTTTGAAATTAAATCCTAAAATCAAAAATTAGCTCCTAGTAAAATTATTCTACCAAATTAAATTAATGAACTCTAAATGACAATTATCACAATTAATTAAATGCAAAAGAAAGTCTGCGACAATACCAAAAATTAAAATTAAAAAAAGAGTAAACTAACTCCTAATTCCTAATATATGCAAAGTTACTCTATATGCAATGCATATATTTTTTTATATTTTTTTACGAACTAAAAATGCACATGAATGCAAATATATAATAGAACACGCCACAAAATCAGCCAAAATTAAAAATAATTAAAATAACAAAAGAAAATTATTTTATTTTAAATTATTGGAGTAATTTATATAGGCAAAAAATCACGTGTTCACAAGAAGGCAAGAAATTAGAGATATAATGGTTTATAATTCCGATTCAACAATTGCTAAAAATCAAGAACCTCATGTTACATGGAAGAACTTACAAAAATGATGCAGAATATGTGATATTTTATTTCGTAATAATTGTTGTAAACTTTTAATTTGCAAGTTCAAAAATAAAAAAATAAAAAAAGAACTTGCAAATTAATTTGAAGTATAAAACAAAAGCCTTCACAGTTTTTCTTACATATTGCCTGTTGGTCTTATAAAATAATTTTTATAGCCACTTACTTTCTAGTTTCAATTTTATAATTTTAAAATTCAAATTTCAAATTTAATCTTTAAAGTTTAAACTTCAAAGTTGAATTCTAAGCCTTAATAGTTTTAAGTATCAATAACATTGAATCAGAAAAATTTAATTTAATTTAAAAAATACACTAGCTCCGCCGCTCGAACCCGTATGGGCCCAAAATAACCCAAAAACTTCCAACCCGCTACCAGCTCGTTGACCCAGCCTGCTAATCGTCCTGGTCCAATAACGGACGGGCTATTTTTTTCATTCAACCCGTCACAGCCCGTCCGATAAATACCTCTAATACAACGGAGTATATGATTGCTCTAGAATATTTCTACAACTCTCTGGACTATACTATTGTACGAGAATATTAAAGGAATCAATAAAAGCATGAGAAAATCACATGCTCATATTGCAAGTTAAATATTCATTTCGTATACTAACAGGATATATTGTTGTATGAGGTCGTTCCAATAATTATCTATAACTATAAAAACTATTACATAATAGACATAATTTATATCCATTGACACAAAAGAAAATTCACCATTGGAAATCACGTTCATAAAAATAATTTCATAATATAATTCATTTAAAAATGCAGCTAAAACAACCAAAAAAATTCTCAAACTATCATATGATATCAATATGCCATATAACTATACCAACATGGAATACAATTTTATGGGTCAATTTCCGGCAACGTAATGACTATACAACTATTAAATAACACATATGCATAAAGAGAAAGATAAAAAAATAGTATACCACATATTAATATACTTCTAAGATATTGTACTATATTACTATTATTAAAAGAAAATTAAATAGTGTACCAATTAAATGCAGCTAATACAATATGACACCAATACAGTATATAACAATATTAATAGGGTATATAGTTGTACGATATCATTCTAACAACTGCATGTAACTATAAAAACTATTACTTAATATACAAAATCTATGTCCATAGGTGTAAGAAAATTCAGCACAGTAAAACATGATCATATGAATTATTTTAGAATAGAATTCACTTAAAATACAACTAAAACAACCAAAAAATATTCCAACCACCATATGATTTAAATACGACGTATAATCATACTAATAGGGTAGACAGTTCTACTAACTAATTCCAAGCAACTATATATGACTATACTACTATTACATAATACACATGCATAAAGAGAAAAATGTTAAAAGTAGTATACCACATATTAATATAATAATATATTTCAAAATATTGTACTATAATACTACTATATAAAACAAACTCATAAAGAAAAAATTGAAATGATTACATAATAGACATGCATAAAGGAAAATTAATAAATTCAAGATACTATATTATTCTACTATTACAAAATAAAATCAAATAGTGTACCAATTTAGTGAAGCTATCATTTTGGTATACAGTAAATATT
Organism: Nicotiana benthamiana; assembly: GCA_034376525.1. NCBI lineage: Eukaryota > Viridiplantae > Streptophyta > Magnoliopsida > Solanales > Solanaceae > Nicotiana > Nicotiana benthamiana. The sequence continues at coordinate 30,920,600 of CM067336.1, read as the reverse complement.
CTTCTTCGCCAGTTCAACGCAATAAATTATTCCCTATTAAATTAACCAAAACTGGTAATAATATGTTATTTTGGTATATAGAGAATTAGTTCACTCATTGAAAAAAATTAGTAGTATACCATCGTAGTTAATTATATACTCTTGAATTAATTATTGTATACCGATACAGTATACACCATACCATTTTGATATACATAACAAATACGTCTTTTTTGATAGTTCAACTCAATTTCAATCCAAAATGTTAAAAAGGAACCCAAAGGAAACGTTTAAAAAGGATCAAATTACAGTAATATACTATTATGTTATATTGTATAACGTAATAGTATATGTTGGAATGAATTGGTATATTTGTATACTGACAGGTATATAATACAAATTTGTCTTCTGCTCTAGTTCAACAATATTTCAATCCAAATTTCTAAAATCTACTATAAAATCTCTACTAAATTAACTAAAACTTTTGCTACAACCTCCAATCAACTTTCCGAACAAACAAAAGCATGATCTGATCTAAATAATTAAAAACTCAAATAAACCAAGTTATGAGTTTCAACCTTCAGGGTCCTTCAATGGTAGATTTAAATTTTTGTGCAATAAATTTCCAAAAACCAGTATCAAAGGTAAAATATACACATCAGAGAACAATAACTAATGAATTTCAGTAGTATCACATTATAAAAAAATCAGATATGGCGTTTTGAACTCATTCATATGGAGTTTTAATTTATTTTTTCCAAATTTGAAATTACATCCATTATGTAATGACTAATAATAAGTTAAGAAGAAGATTATCACGGTGTAGTACTCTTGGCAACGTCGATGGAGGTTTATGATGGAATTTATATGATAGTGTATGTTTCAAATGGGAAGGAAAGATTATCAAATGATCTAAAAAAATTGGAGATTGGCAGTTGGTAATTAGTTTTAGTTAGAAAGGTATGTATTATAATAATTTTAACAATGCTTAAAGATGGATAAATACTTTGATTTTAAGAGGTAGCTTGTGTAGTTTCCTCAATCTTGTTAGGGTACTAGAATACTTAGTAAAAATAGCCCGGGCTAGTCAATTTTCGGGTTGGTCATTCAAAAATAGTCAGTATTTGTAAAGTCATTGAAAATAGCCATTATTTTACTGCAATAAGAAAATTTCCAGCATAATATACTAGCGATTGGTGCACCTATGTATGAATTTTCAGTATATTATGCTGGAACTCCAATACGCAAAAAGTTCCAGTATACTGGAGATATGAGCATGTATGAACTTCCAGTATATTATGTTGCACCGGTATATTATATTGGAACTCCAGTATATTATACTGGAGTATTTTTTGGATTTTAAACAATATTTCGTTGAGATTTATCTTTATGTTTACCTTGAAAATGGTTTTTACAATTAGATTTGATTTTGTAGTTCAAAAAATACGATCTATTTTTATGCTAGTAGTTAAGTGATAGATGCTACGTATGAATCATGATAAGATGAGAGTTTGAAGATAGCATGTTAGACAAACTGAATGGCTATGAATTAGGGCCTCGGACTGGCCTAAGATGGGCCTTGAGGTTGAGCTGATGAGCTCGACTAGGGATGATTGATGAAGGATTAACAATTCCAAAGGCCTCAACGGTGGCTCTTTATGATCAATGATGATTAATAAAAGAGGAAACAATCAGTGAAACACAATAAATGTAAGCAATAAATCAAAGGAAAGATAATGGAGAATATTTAAGTTAGAGAGCAGAGAATGTTCTTGTTCTTGTACTGAATATCATGTGTGCCAGAAATAACAAGGGTCCTCTTTATATAAGAGCGAGAATCGCAACACAGTACAAGTATATTTATTATAAAGATATGCAGCTGGTTCAGCGATTTAATGTCAAAGTACGACTTGTACTATGCTTATAGGCCTGGTCAACTCTAATACGTGTCTTGGGAATTTCCCGCTTGTCCGCCACCAAAATGCAATTCCTTGAGCCTTCAGGAGATAGGCTATGGAGTATCATAATAATCATAAAATCGGACTCTCCGATTTTAGCCATATACAGTTGTCTTTTGTAGGCTTTGTCAATCCTCATCACGTATTTTCGGTAGCCTTCCGCCTTTTCATAATGGTCATCGACTTACATGCTACCTCGAGGCGCGTCACGACAAGTCTTAATTATCCCTGCATCGGGTTGTGCTTCTATCTCGTCGAGTCCGATCTTGGAATGCCATCAAAGCCTCAAAATCAGGCCTCGCTAATTTAACGGCATACAGATAGTCCCTATATTTTTTAACAATGAAAAGATAAGAAATGATCCTGACCTCAAATTTCTCAAACCTCTCGTGATGATGTCATGATCGTAACATGAGCATTTCGAGTGAATGAAAGTGTCCCATCAATTCGTCTTCCTAAAAGCATTAATTATACCGTTAATTCATATTCCCCAAAGGCGTTTATTGCGCCATCGATCTATTTCCCCAAAAGAATTGATTGCATCGTTGATTCATTTCCCCAAAGTTATTGCTTGCGCTGTTGATTACATTATCATCTCTCTATAAATGGGGGGTTGCTTGATCATCCCTTTATATCGGGCCTTCTCAATAGAGTCGTGCTCGAGTTTTGTAGAAGTTATCAGGTTATCCTAGCACGAGTTCACCTGTTATTTTGGAGGATAGTGTTGATAATAAGGTTCTTTGCAGAGAAAGCCGGGCTCGATTTCACCTTCAGCCACTTTAACAGATTTTACCGGCCTTTGCATTACCGAGGCTCGGTTAATCTACGATGTCGATCCACCCAGCATTAATGAAGAGATGGGGACCAAGGGTGGATGAGTCAATTTGTCTGAGTACGGACTATAGACATTATTCCCACATAGTTCCTGCCATTCCTTCAGAAATGGAATTTCACACGTAAGTGGTACACTTGTGCTTTTGTTGTTTTTGTGCATAATGGAGACAGACTCCGTAAAGGTGTTTTTTTTCCCTTTCCGCAGTGATACCGTTGTTACCATACGAGTTCCTCGATCTGGAAGATTGGACTCGAAAACTGGCAGCTTGCTTGACCTACGATGAGCGTAAGCGGCAAGATCTATTGAAGGGTAGATGGGAGGCAAAACACGACGGTGAGTACCGTATGGTTCTTTTCTTTAAGGAATATTTCCCTTTGTGTTTCCTAACTTCTTCACTACAGGCGTTGGAGAATTTTCTGAGATGATACCATGCCCTCTCAGTCAGGAGGGAGGATCATCTGCTTGGGGATCGAAGAGCGATAACAAGTGTAAGGAAGCCTTGGCATACGAGGAGATTTATAGTGAGGCAGGGTCTATCCGGAGGTTCAAAGGAGATGCAACCGTTGAGGTAGATCATGTACCTAATAGCCATTGTGTGCACACTTGTGCAAGAGAAGAGAGCGGTCACACATCGATGGCTCGAGCCAAAAGACCTTTCAGGGCGGCCGAGGTTTCTAGCCCTGGGTGAGTGGCTTCTCTCTTGCCTACCGGTGTCAATGGTTCGGTTCAATCGGTTTATATACCATATCAATTTTTCGGTTATTTTATGTTTATAACCAAAATTGAACTATTCAAAACCGTGCCAATTAGGGGTGTGTATTCAATTTATCGACTCGATTTTGACTCTTATCGATAATTACTTATCAATTATCGATTTGTACACATGCTTACCGTTATCGTTTCAATAAGGTTTCGATTTTTTCAATTTCGATTTATCGATTTTGGGGGCTTACCGATTCGGTTATCGATTACACGAATATAAGAATTTGCGGGATTCCATATAAAGTATATCGCTATAAATGCGCCTAACTAATATGGACAAAAAGAAGCGAAAATAAGATGAATACCATTTATAATATAAAAATTACGCAACAAGAACATGCAACAAAACTAAAGTAATGGATCAAATATGTGCCACCAACACTCCAATGGTATAAAAAATAAAAACAAAACAAAACACCTTATCATGGCTAATTCTGTTTTCCATTAATTTGAACTTCATTCTCGTGATCTTTAAATATGATCATTCCTTGAATGTGGTAGAGGAAATAATAGGGTAAGGGACTTAGGGTAAAAGAAAGGGTATAGATTAGGGAAAATAATATAGTATAGCCTCTTTCAAAATAGTAGCGGAATATATATACATTATGTATGTTATATTAATCTACACAAATAGGTAATTACTCATTTAACAAGTGTTTACAGTCTAGGGTGTGCATTCGATTTATCGATTCGATTTTGACCCTTATCGATAATTACTTATCTATTATCGATTTGTACATATGTTTATCGTTATCGTTTCAATAAGGTTTCGATTTTTTCTATTTCGATAACAAATAATCGATTCGATATATCAATAAACCGATTCGAATGCACACCCCTAGTGCCAATAGTTTTTGTTTCTCTTTGATTTTGGTACGGTTCGGTTAATTTTTGAGATATTTTAAAAATGCCATATAAGATTCACATACCCTTGAGTGTGGAGAGGTTGTTTCTGAAAGACCCTCGATAAGAATAAAGAATATCATCTAAAATAAAACGGGAGGTATTTGGTTCTCCATGTTTTTGGTAGGGAATAGAAGGATAATGTGACGATCCAATGGGGTCATCACTTATTTTGTACTTCCGAGGCCTTGAAAACCTCATCCGGGCGCATAGCTGGAAAGCTTAGATATAAATTCTGTGAGAAAAATGATATTAAGTTGAATAAATTTGACTCTGATCAACTTTTTGGGTAAACGGATCCGGACCCGTGATTCGACGGTCCTGGAGGGTCTGCAGGAAAATATGGGACTTGGGTGTATGCCCGGAATTGAATTCCGAGATCCCGAGCCTGAGAAATGAATTTTTGTGTGAAATTATTTTCTGAAAATAATTAAGAAAATTAGAATTAAAATTTGATTAAAAGATTATGGTATCGGGCCCGTATTTTTTTGTTCCTATACACAAGTCTTATATATGGATTAAACACTTTCTGTAAAGTTTGGTTGAAAACATACGTCTTTTGATGTGTTTCGGACTTAAATGGGAATTTGATGTTTTATGAAACTTTGGAGGAAATCATGAGTTTTGAGGCTCGATTCGATATATATGATGTTATTTTGGCGATTTGATCGCACAAATGAGTCTGTAGGATGTCTTTGAGGTTGTGTGCATATTTGGTTTGGAGCCCCGAGGGCTCGAGTGATTTTTGGATAGGTGTCGGATTGCATTTTTGAACTTGTAATGATCTGGTATATTTTCTTCTGTGATCTTCGCATTTGCGAAGATGAGCCTTGCAATTGCGAGCTCGCAAATGCGAGCTTTGCTTCACAATTGTGAAGCCTTGGGCCTGGGCATATGATCGCAAATGCGATCCAGTTTGTCGCAAATGCAAAAAGGTATAGCCAGCTGGAATCGCAAATGCGATCGATTCTCTCGCAAATGCGGAGGCACTCACCTTGTTCAGAGATCGCAAATGCGAACACCCTATCGCAAATGTGAAAGCTGGACTATGGCAAATGTGACATTTCTGTTCGCAAATGCGAAGTCCCCATCTATGCTCAAGGTTCAAAAATGCGAACAATTCTTGGCATTTCCCAAACCTTTGCGAACCCACCTTCGCATTTCCCACATCTGAGGCCTGCATATTTTACGTTTAGCCGAATTTTTGAACCATTTTAACATTCTTTCAAATCACAAACCTCTTTGGTTGATTTTCCAAGCACAAGACTTCTTCCAGATCATTTGTAAGTTCGTTTTTAGTCATTTATTTCAATCTTTAACATCATTTGACATGTTTTCCACTAAAAATCAATGATTTTTATGGGTGAAATTGGAGGTTTTGGGTAGAACCTATGTTTTTCTAAAATTGGGGATTTGGACCTCAATTTGAGGTCTGATTTAAAAAAATGATATATTTGTGTTCGCGGGGGAATGAGTAACCGGGTTTTGGCTCGAACACCAGGTTTTGACCACGTTGGCCTGAGGGGAATTTTTGGTCATTTTACTTAAATTCGTGTCTTAGCTTTGAATTAAATAGTAGAATCATTTTCTTGAAATGTTATTTACAATGTGTGATTGAATTGATTAGATTCGGGCCATTTGGAGTCGAGTACTCGTGGAAAGAACGGGGCTGCTAGTTGATTTTATCCGATTCGAGGTAAGTATCTTGCCTAACCTTGTGTGGGGGATTTTCCCTTAGGATTTGAGTCTTCTGTGTTGCTTGTATTCCTTGTACGCGAGGTGACGAGTGCGTGCTCGGATTTATTTGTGAACAATTTGTCCCTTCTAGGCTTTTAGATCCTTGTAATCACCGAATATGAAGTTGTTCTTGATACGATTGAGTTTCCTGTTACTAGTTTCACCTCTACATGTCTTACTTGGAATTTATTTGCCCATTTTGGTTTGTTCTTGTTGCCTAATCAACTTTTACTTGATTAACTATAGACATTTACCCTCCTATAGTCACGTTATCGTTCCTAATTGCTTGTCTTTATTTGGAAAGCATTGTTTCTGTCTCTCGTGTAATTAATTGGCCTTAATTGGAAAGAAGTTAGATATCCTATGTTGAGTTATTATTTCCTTAATTGTCACTATTTGATTCATGTAACTTCTTTGTTGTTGAACTGAGTATTTTGGAATCGTTGTTTCTTATCATTTATTCTTTGTTGAGTGTCCTTGTTGCGCTTAGTATTTCTCTGTTACATTTATTCCTTCTCAGTTAGTTGCACCGGCTTTTGGTGAACGAAAATTCCTGAGTTGATTCTCTTGATTCATTTCTATATATATTGTATTTGTTGCTATTGTACTTGATATTGTGGTGCACGAGGTTTCTGCCGTGCTACTATTGATTTTATGGTGCACGAGGTTTCTGCCGTGCGGTTGTTGATATTGTGATGCACGAGGTTTCTTCCGTGATACTGTTGATATTGTGATGCACGAGGTTTCTGCTGTGCGGTTATTGATATTGTGATGCACGAAGTTTCTGCCGGCAATTTTTGTTGAGGTTTTGCACACGGTCTTTACCGTGCCACTGTTGCTATTGATATATTGCACATGCGGCATAATAAGACGGGATATGTTCATATGCTTATATGTGAGTTGCGCATGTGGTGAAATAAGGTGGAAAATACTATGATACACGTGTGGCGAAATAAGGCTGTACTTATTATGTTATTAATTGCACACGTGGCGAAATAAGGTGGGCTATGTCAGAGATTGATTGTAAGGATTGTGACGGCCTGTGGAGGCATTCCTATCTTCGTTTAATATTTTTATTGTATTGTCTTTCCTATATGAGATTTATCTTTTGGATGTGGTAAGGGAACATTGTGCGCGTTGTCGCTCTTATTCTTATCTTTATTAGCTGGTAGAAATCTTGTTAAAGCACTCGCACAAGCATACGCGTAGTTAAAACACTCCTATTGGAGGTGAAGTTCCCTTGGTTTTGCTGAGCATAGAGGTACGTCCTTGTTTAATCATTATATATGTAAGAGTGGCCCTAGATGGCTTGTTAGTTGTCAACATGACTGTGAGGCTGATGGGGCACATGATGCCAAGTGTTAGATTTCAGATGCTGGGATTTTGTGAGTTATGGTTTGTCCGAGATTTGGTAAATTTATGAAAATAGTCGAATAAGAACTTAGGTGAACATCATCGTAGAACATGAGATATTGTCTTGTTTTTCCCCTTACTATGTTGTGATCTTAGGAGTTGGATTGTGTTGCCGTCATTATGTATCATCACTTTTTATATTCTCGTTTTTACTAGTTGTTCTTTTTCCCTCTTTGTGATTGTAGCATTATTAGTCACTCTGTGCACTCTTTACATAAATATATGTATATCATTTCAGATGTTCCTATAACTATACTGTTTATTTGACGGATAGGTATCTTGACTGTTCCCCGTCACTACTCCATCGAGGTTAGTCTTGATACTTACTGGGCACCGCCGTGGTGTGCTCATGTTACTCTTCTGTACATTTTTTTGTGTAGATACATGTACTTCCCACTCAGTTCCGTCAGCCTTGGAAGGAGGCGTATCAGTAGAGACTTCGAGGTATATCTGCTACGTCCGCGGACCGAGGAGTCCCTCTTCAGCTTTCTGTAATAAGTATAGATCTTCCAGTATTTTTTCTTTGTATAGATATTCTTGAGTCAGGGCCTCTTATGTATCCCTTAGCTTGTAGTCTGTGAGATTCCGGGTTTTGGGGTGTTATAGTAGACTTTCGCATTTATTTTTAGTTGTATATGCCGAACGGCAGTTAGATACAGATTTCTTTTAATTGTTAAGTTTTAGTTAATTATTCCACAAGTTGTGTTATTTTTTGCATTGTTAAGCTTACCAAGTATAGGATTTAGGTGTCATCACGATATGTTCACGCATGACGGATTGGGGTCGTGACAGATAATGAAGCAAAAACTCCAGACAGATCAAAAAGACATTAAGCTGACGGAGACAAATAAACAACTAAAGGCTATATCATACACATTTGTTTAGAAAGCTAAAATTTAGTTCATGCACAAATTGGATAATACTACAGAAAGGAAGAATATATGGATGTCAACACCCACCATTTTCCAGTTATAGCTGCTTCAGCTTAACCAAAACATGCTAAAATTCTGCACGTAATATTCTACGTAACAAAACGTAAAGAAAAATAGCACTATTACATTGACACAATGTCATTGATACTTGCAACCAAGCACCTATAATATAACGATAAAAAGAATTTGATTGTTAACAGTCAACTTTGTAAATTACATAAAATAACAAAACGTATAATTGATCTAATAAGGTAGTGAGGCAGCGACGATACCATCGGGAACATCAACTCACCTTCTATATGTAAAGAAAGAGAAAAATAAATTGCTATTTTTTTATTAAAAAAAACATGTGATGAAAATAATTAATTTTGTTTCACACCATTGGCACCACCGACGAGCCGCCGGTAGCTACAGGTAAGTACCCCCTCTCTCTCCTCGGAACCGTCAACAGTGGTCTCTCACGGTGGTCTTTCTTCGACACCTCCTAAACCACGGAGACATACACCGTCAGGCGCACAACCCCTGCGAGTTTCGTCGCCGGAAGCTGCCTCACGCGCCGCCGACGACCGCCCACGCGCCGCCACTGACACCCACGCGCCGCGCGCTCAGCACTGCTCCGGAAATTTTTTCGGTTGGCTCCTTTTGTACAGTATTTCCCCCCCTCAATTTCGACCAACCCGGTTCTTCCGGAATATTCCCCTGCTCACTTTCATTATATACTGTCCATTTAGCCATCCCACTTTTCTTACTGCTTAACACAACAGATACGGGGTTGTCCAGAGGTCGGGGACTTTTGTTTTCGCCAGAAATTTTTCTGGATCCCTTGCACCTTTCTTTTTTATTCTCTCCTCTGCTTTTGTGGGTGTATTTTATTTTCTTGGACAGGTACCTATTTCACTGGCGAGGATCTCCGACAACTATCGTTCAAACTCTCGTTCAGACTCGCGGCAGGACGCAATAGAGCCGCACATCTTGCTTAGATTCAGGAAAACTCGGGCGCGGCAAAGCACACTTTCAGGTTTTTCCACCGGGAGTTGGTACCTCCCGCTCTCTTGCTTATTTTGTGCACCTTTTTGCGTATTTTAGCTAGCATTCCGAGTGTGGTCTATTCTGTTGTTATCTAGTTTGCTACATTTGCGTTTTTCGCTATAGTGCGTGTGTGTGCCACTTACCCCATATCGGTTGGTGGGATAGTGGCCGCGGCGGGGGATGATAGCGTAAGGTCATGTCCTCAGGGGGTGGGGGTGGTAGCGGGGGTGAGTAGGGGAGCAGGGGGCGGCACTGCGGGCAGGGCGGGAGGTAAGGGTGGGAAGAGGGCGGCGGACGCCCATAGATTAAGGATTGGGTCTTGGAACATAGGCACTCTGACGGGTAAGTCCATTGAGTTGGCGAAGGTTCTTCAGCAGAAAAGGGTTAACATAGCGTGCGTCCAGGAGACGAGGTGGAAAGGGACAAAGGCGCGGGATGCTGATGGGTTTAAGCTGTGGTACTCTGGACTCGAGAGGGGTAAGAATGGAGTGGGCATCTTGGTTGATAGGGACCTGAGGGAGTCCGTGGTCGAGGTTAGGCGAGTGAATGATAGGTTAATGTCTATTAAGCTGGTTATTGGGGGTGGAGTCCTCAACGTCATCAGCGCTTACGCGCCGCACGCAGGCTTAGACGAGGAGGCTAAAAGGCGCTTTTGGGGGGACTTAGATGATCTGGTGGGGAGTATTCCCCAGTCTGAGAAGTTAGTTATTGGAGGGGACTTTAATGGTCATATTGGGGCTGAGGCTGGTGGATATGATGAGGTGCACGGGGGCTTTGGCTTTGGTGCCAGGAACGGAGGAGGCACTTCGCTGCTTGATTTCACCAGGGCTTCCGAGCTCCTGATTGCGAACTCGACATTCCGGAAGAGGGAGGAGCATTTGGTCACCTTCAAGAGTTCGGCGGCGAGGACTCAGATTGATTACATCCTCATCCGAAGGAGCGATAGGGGCTTGTGCAAGGACTGCAAGGTTATCCGGGAGAGTCTCTTTCAACTCTTCATAGACTTCTAGTGATGGATGTCGATCTCTGGGTGAAGAAGAAGCGGAGGGGCGCCCAGGGTCTACCGCGGATTAGATGGGGAGCTTTGTCTAAGGAGAAAGCGCAGGAGTTAGAAAGGAGGTTAGTGGAGGGCGGAGCTTGGAGAAGTTATGGGGAAGCGGACGCTATGTGGAAGTGACGGCGAACTTGGTCAGGGGGGCAGCACGGGACGTGCTCGGGGTAGCTAAGGGATATTCAGGCAGACATCAGGGTGATTGGTGGTGGAACGAGGTAGTCAAAGGAAAAGTGGAGGTGAAGAAGGCGGCGTTCGCTAGGTTGGCAGGGAGCACAAGCGAGGAGGAGCGGAGAGCGAACAAGTTGGTCTACAGGGAGGCGAGAAGAGAAGCTAAGATGGCAGTCACGGAAGCTAAAAACGCGGCGTTCGGTCGCATGTATGAGGAACTAGGGGAGAGAGGTGGGGATAAGAAGTTATTCCGGCTGGCTAAAGCAAGGGAAAGGAAGGCACGTGATCTAGACCAAGTCAGGTGTATCAAGGACGAGGATGGTAGAGTTCTGATGGGGGAATCGCAAATCAAACAAAGGTGGCAGGCGTACTTTCGGGACCTTCTTAATGAGGAGGGGGACCGGAGCATAGAGCTAGGGGAGTTGGGGCATTCAGAGCGACATAGAGACCTTGGGTATTGCAGGCGCATTAGGGCGGAGGAGGTCTTAGGGGCGTTGCGTAGGATGAGTAGGGGTCGAGCGACCGGACCTGACGAGATCCCGGTGGAGTTCTGGAAGTGCATGGGTAAATCTGGAGGGGAGTGGCTCTCTAGGCTGTTCAATGCGATCTTCAGGTCTAAAAGGATGCTGGATGAGTGGAGGTGGAGTACAGTGGTGCCCTTGTACAAGAACAAAGGGGACATTTAGTGCTGCAACAACTATAGGGGCATCAAATTAATAAGCCACACGATGAAGGTTTGGGAGAGGGTGATTGAGGCGCGGGTGAGGGAGGCGACAACTATATCTGGGAACCAGTTCGGTTTCATGCCGGGACGCTCCACCACAGAGGCGATTCACCTAGTCAGGCGGATGGCGGAATAATTCAGGGATAAGAAGAAGGACCTTCATATGGTGCTTATCGACTTGGAGAAGGCGTATGACAAGGTCCCGAGGGAGGTGCTATGGAGGTGCTTAGAGGCGAAGAGTGTGCCAGAAGCCTATATCAGAGTAATCAAGGACATGTACAATGGATCTAAGACTAGGGTTAGGACGGTGGGGGGCGAATCAGACCATTTTCCTGTGGTAATGGGGCTCCATCAAGGATCGGCGCTGAGCCCCCTGTTGTTCGCCTTAGTGATGGATGCTCTGACCCGACATATCCAAGGGGATGTGCCTTGGTGTATGCTCTTTGCTGATGATATAATATTGATAGACGAGACGAGGGCCGGTGTTAGTGAAAGGTTAGAGATATGGAGACAGACCCTCGAGTCTAAGGGTTTCAAAATAAGCATATCTAAGACAGAATATCTGGAGTGCAAGTTCGGCGACGAGCCGAGTGGGGTAGGCAGGGAAGTGATGATTGGTTCTCAGGCCATCGCCAAGAGGGACAGGGTAAGATATCTTGGGTCTGTGATTCAGGAGGACGGAGAGATTGACGGGGACGTCACCCATCAGATAGGAGCGGGGTGGTCAAAGTGGAGGCTCGCTTCAGGGGTCCTGTGTGACAAGAAAATTCCACACAAACTCAAGGGGAAATTCTACAGAGCCGTGGTTAGACCTGCGATGTTGTATGGGGCGGAGTGCTGACCCGTGAAGAACTCGCATGTTCAGAGAATGAAGGTTGCGGAGATGAGGATGCTTAGGTGGATGTGTGGGCACACCAGGCTGGATAAGATCGAGAATGAAGTTATTCGACAGAAGGTAGGGGTGGCCCCGGTGGACGAGAAGATTCGGGAAGCGAGGCTGAGGTGGTTCGGGCATGTTCGGAGGAGGGGCCCCGATGCCCCGGTGAGGAGCTGCGAGCGGCTGGAGATTGTTGGTGGTCGGCGAGGGAGAGGGAGGCCGAAGAAGCATTGGGGAGAGGTGATTAGGCAGGACATGACCAGAATGCAGGTTTTCGAGGACATGACCCTTGATAGGGGAGTCTGGAGGTCTAGAATCAGGATTGTAGGCTAGGGGCTCATAGAGTTCTTCGTACGCCTCTCCCGGAGTTGGATGGGATAGTGGGGTTACTCATAGGTGATTAGTGTTTTAGCTTATGTCCCCATATGGTTGTTAGTATGGTAGTTACTGATTGTTACTATTGCATGCGACTGTATTTATGTTGCTTATGTTTTCATAATTATTTACGTTACTTCTGCGGGATTACTTATGCTTTATTATTTTGTTTTATCTTGCGTGTGTTTCTAATTTTGCCTTTGTTTCTTAATGCAGCTTCTCCTTTTTAATCCTACACGCCGAGGGTCGATTGGAAACAGCCTCTCTGCCCTTTTGGGCAGGGGTAAGGCTTGTCTACATATTACCCTCCCCAGACCCCACCTGATGGGAATATACTGGGTAGTTGTTGTTGTTGTCGTCGTCTTACAAGTGAGTCATGAACCTTAATTAGTCATCAAAATTAGCAATAATAGTTGGTGCTGAATTCAAACAATCTGCAAAGAGTAAAGCAAATAAAATTAACTTAATGAATATTAATGTAATCCTTCACGTTAATAAAGAAAATAATTAAATTAATAAAGAAAATCTTATTACCTTCTTCAAGATCTTTAATATTACTCCGCGATTCACGTAAATCAACAACAGTAGAACGCAACCAGTTTTGCACACAAATTAGAGTTTCTATAGTTTTAGGAGTTAAAGAACTCCTAAATAAATCAATTACACGACCACTAGTACTAAAAGCTTGTTCACTCGATACAATAGACGTTGTAATGGCTAGAACACCCTTGACCAACTTTGAAAGAATAGAAAATCTAGTTATATTTCCTTTCCACCAATCCAATAAATTAAATTCATTTCTCTTTTCAATGAGCTTATTATTCAAGTATTTGGCTACCTCTGATGCGTTCTCTATTTTCTTTTGTGATTCTATGCGCTATGCGAACTGAGAGTCAAGAAAGTCTAAACTTTTATCATATTCATCAATATTCATGCCATGAGAAACTTCATTCGAAGTTAAATCTTCAAATTTCTCGTGTTCAAATGTATATAATCTCTTATACTTCATGATACAACGTATCAAGATACTCTGTCACACTAGAAATCCTTGATTTTATTAAGATATTATTATGACCATACATTTCACCAAAGCAAAACTCAACATATTCAAACTTGAAACGTGGATACAACACAATAGCAACAAACAATAAATAATTGGTCTTACTATTAAAGGACCAATATTTATCGAATTTCTCCATCATTTTTAGTGCCATGCTTCTCATGCCATCATTCTCATTAAGGAAAAGAGATCCAATTGCAGAATAAACAGCAACCAATTCACGAAAAAAAGTGTCAGAAGTAGTATACAATGAGCCAGAAAACTTCAATGTCACGTTATAGAATAACTTTAAGACATTTGCGAAGCATCTTGCAACTTGAAAATTTCCATGCTTAGGAGGGCCAATGATTTTCTTATATGTTTTTTTCTTATTCACTGACTTCTTCCTCCCATCTCTCAATTCTTCACAAAAATTACTGACATCATTCATATTGAAAAATTCAATAATTTTTACTTTTATCCTTATTATTTTTTGTTTCTTTTTTTCATCTCCGTTTCCATTATAACCTCTATCAAAATATTTCTTATAATTTGGATCATCTAATTCCATCCTTAAAAAAGCTTTCTCAAAATTCTCAATATGTTGTAACATTTTATATGTGAAATTCCACCTAGCATCAACATCAAGACAGACAGGATGATTCCATGAAATCTTCTCTTTCTCAACATATTTTTTGAACAAATTATACTTGGCAGGAGAGGATCGCACATATCTTATTGCATTTCAAATTCTAATAATGGCCTTATCTTGCTCTGCTAAACCTTCTTTTAAATTAACAATATGAGCCGCATATCTGACATGTATGTATTTGTTGTCTAAAATTAAATCTTTCCACTTAACACACTTCATCAAGTAATCAAGGCATGTATCATTAGAACTTGCATTGTTCACTGTTACTGTAAGAAAACTTTTAACTCCCCAATTAATTAAACATTCCTCAACAGAACTAGCAATAATCCTTCCCGCATGGCTCTCAATAAGCTAAAAGTTTAAAATTCTCTTTTGATATAACCAATCATCATTAATCCAATGTGCTGTGAGACATATATAATTAAGATTTTGAGTTGATGTCCAAGTATCTGTGGTAAGGCACCCATGATGATTTTTAATTATCGTTTTCAAAATGGATTTCTCTTTCGCATAAAGCTCTAGACAATCTTTTATAACTGTATTCCTTGAAGGGATGATAAATCTCAAGTACTCTACTATATCTCTTAAAACCCTCCCTTTCTGCAATCTTAAATAGCACTTCATCAAAAATAATTATGGCAGCAAGGGCATTTTAATTTCCTCTACATTAAGAGGTCTTAGTTTACCTACTTTTATTTTATCACCTTCCTCGCCTTTGATGGTAAAATCAATTATAGATTTTTGATTTTTTTTCTCTTCTGTAAGGATATAATTTACACCTATCTAGATGGTTTCATATGCCCGAAGTGTCATTTCGGCATGAAGCGATAACTTCTTTTTTACAATAATTAAATGTCCCTTAAGTGGTTCGCCTCCTTCAATTCTTGTAAAATAATGCTAAGCTTCTGACCCATGATCACTATTTTTCTTTTGAGGGACTTTTTGATTGGTCTTTTTTTATTTTTGAGGTGGTTGAGGAGGAATACCTGCTTTAGAATCTGTTGTACTATTTTTTGCGTTACCATGACCAAAGATATTCTGTTGAAGGGATTGCTCCATAAACTCAACTTGTATAAATCAAAACTAATTTATTAGTAACTAAAAGAAAGAATTAAGATTCCAAAAAATAAGATATTCAAGCTCAAAATATGTCTTTAAACTTTGATAGCAATATTGCTCTAGTGAAAAATTCTCCTTATAAAAAATATAAATAAAATAGTGCTTGATAACAAAATATAAAGGACAATGTAAGATATTTTACTACTAGTTATTGCATTTGTGTACACGTAAATATTCTATATTTGTAATGATAGTAGCATATGATAAGCATCATATACTAGTAGCAATGTTGAGTGTAATAACTTAACAGAAGTACTTATTTAAATTTGATATTTGCCAATTTGAGTTGTTTGTACAAACTTTATTTTGTTATTCTATGCAATATATATATATATATATATATATATATATATATATATATATATATATATATATATATATATATATATATATATATATATATATATATATATATATATATATATTCCAAAGTAACTACTTTTAAAACCTATTTTCCTTATGACTATTTCGATTGAAATTTGGAACGAGAAACTAATAGGCATCCAAGAGAAGAGAAATCAAACCTTGTGCTTTGCTGCAAAGTTAAGGACGCCGACTAAGGAAAATAGGTTTTAAAAGTAGTTACTTTGGAATATATACTATATAAAAAATCTACTATATTTTTTCGATACAGTTTTAGATTTATATAAAAACCTACGATTTTATTTTAAAAGATCTAAAATTAGTTCGGTGCGGTTCGGTTCGGTTCGGTTGGTTCAATCAGTTTTTAAATAACCATTGACACCCCTACTCTTGCCACCGTCTCCTTCCCTGGTCGAAGGTACTTCGAGGGACAAGGATCTTTCACCACTATCTTCTTCTCCCATCATAGATTTTTTGTCGTTGTCTTCTTCTCTCGTCGTAGGTACTTCTAGGGATGCAGATTTTCTGTCGTCGTCGTCTTCTCCTGTTGAAGGTACTTCGAGGGATGTAGATTTTATGTCCTTGTCTTCTTCTCTTGTCGAAGGTACTTCGAGGGATGCAGATTTTCTGCCGTTGTCTTCTTCTCCCGTCGAAGGTACTTCGAGGGATGTTCGAGGCCAGAGACCGTCCAAATCAATTGGGGCTTCGAGCAATCATATCTCCATCGAGAATGGTTCAGCCGGGGCCCATAAGGTCAAGCGAATAGATGTACGCTCAACTTATGAGGAGGCTCAGCGGCTCTGTTCTGTAGTGAGTCTTGGTTCACTTTGTTGGTTTTCAGTTCTGTATTTTAATTTTCTCACTAAGCTTCTTTTCCATAGGCTTTTGACAAAATCAAGTCCGAGTTGCTCCACCATGAGGCCAGGTTGCAGAAAGCCTAAGATGGGTAGAAATCCCTCAGGATTCTTTGTGATAAAAGGGTAAAAGAGTTGATACATCTTCTGTACGAGATGAATCAGATCCGGAACTACGAAGACCACCTCGAGAGACATGTGACCTTTGTTTCGAGGGGATGCATATTTTTTCTTCTATTCTCGGAGATAAATATTTGATACTTCAATTGCAGAGAAAGACGAAGGGCCTGGAATGCCGTTGGGTCAAGGTTGGTCAGGCCAAGTATGAGTATAATGAGCTAAGGGCTCATATTGATGCCCAATTTGCGGTCAAGAAGAACACTTTGGCCAAGGTTTCTGCCCTCGAGGTGCAACTCTAGATTTCTCGTAAAAATAGGTCGATCCAAACAAGCAGGATTGTAAGGCTCGAGCCTGACCTTTTGAAGATGAAGCCGAGGTCGTGGATGCCCGGGCTGAAGATGAAGAGATTCGAGCTAAAGTGTACAAGAAAGTGGACGTCTATTTAAAAGATGTTGCCGATGCTCGGGCTGAGTTGAGAAGGGCTTCCAATCAAGAGAGCAGAAGCAATGAATATGCCCGGTGCAGATCCTATGGGGAAACCATCAAGGAGATCCGCGCTAGGGGCTTCAATCTTTCAGAAGAGATAGAGCTGTCTAATACGGATGAATACGATGTCAAGTTCCTTGTATTCAATGACGAAGATAATGAGGAAGAGGTCGATGGAGACTTAGTTCCCGAGGGGAAACTATACTAGGATTTCCCTTTCTGATTTTACATACAATGCTCTTAGATAGCATTGTAAATGAAGTCATGTATTTTTTCACATATACATATAAAAAGAAGCCTTTCGGTTTTCCCCTTTCATGAATTTTCCCTTTGATTGTGTATGTTTTTATTTTGCCTTGAATTTTTGACATTTGTCAATGATTAGCCAGATGAATTGGATTTCGAGGTAAAACCCTTAGGTTACAAATCGGCCTTGAGGCTTGTTAAGCTGGCCCGTAGGATCTTACGCATTTTTCCTTAGGTATTTTATTAGTTAACCGTTTCGGGCTCGGTCTTCGAGTTGGGTTTTGACTCGAGCTCATCGTCCCTTAAGTTTTTGAATTTTAAGCTGGCTCTTAGGCTTTTATGCGTTGAGACGGTACGACCTCTAATATAGGATGGCGCTTAGGCTATTATGCGTTGGGTCGTTACGACCTATAATATGGACTGGTGCTTAGGCTCCTACGAGTTGAGTCGGTACGACCTCAGATATAGGTTGGCGCTTAGCCTTTTATGCGTTGGGTCGGTATGACCTTTGATATACGCTGGCGCTTGAGTTCTTACGCATTAGGTCAATACGACCTCTGATATAGGCTGGCGTTTAGGCTCTTACGCATAGAGTCGGTACGACCTCTCATATAGGCTGGCACTTAGGCTCTTACGTGTTAGGTCAGTATGACCTCCAATATAGGCTGGTTCTTAGGCTCTTATACGTTGGGTTGGTACGACCTCTAATATAGGCTGGCGCTAAGGCTCTTAGCATTAGGTCGGTATGACCTCTAATATAGGCTTTATTTTTTCCTCATTAAAGACTTTTTAAAGTTTTTGTGTTCACCTGACTCTTTGACGGATTGTTAAGAACCTCGATTGTGAGACGTTATGTAATGATAAATGAGCACCTCGGGAAGTTTCACTTGATGGCTGAATTGTTTCGAAGCCTTTTCACTATTTGGAGCTAATATGATCGAAGC
Source organism: Nicotiana benthamiana (assembly GCA_034376525.1). Lineage (NCBI taxonomy): Eukaryota > Viridiplantae > Streptophyta > Magnoliopsida > Solanales > Solanaceae > Nicotiana > Nicotiana benthamiana. The sequence goes on along the minus strand of CM067336.1, from coordinate 30,902,031 downwards.
TCTTTTTCTTATACCAAGGGTAGCCTGATTAACCGGTTCTTTTCAAAGTATTTTTAATGTAATTGAAGGCTTGTGATTTTATGGTGACGGTTGGGCATCCCCGAGCCGCGTTAGTTTGGCCAGAGCCTTATGACTATAGTTATTGCGTTTGGCCGTAGCCTTTTAGTCCCCGAGTAAGGTAGCTTCGGCGTCTATATCGAGAGTATGCCTTTTTAGGGGTCTTACAAGTTCGAGTATATAGCCTTGACTTTAGGATCGGGATTATGCCCTTTCTAAGGTCTTATAAATTTGAACATGTCTTACTTAAGGTCTTACAGATTCTTTGGTTACTTGGCACAAGTATAATTCATGCGTTGCTTGAGGTCTTACAGAATTGGTATTTCCTAATGGAGGTCTTATGAGCTCGAGGTTGCCTCATAGAGGTCTTACATTTTCTAGTACTACCACATAGAGGTCCTTTGGGCTCAAGGTTTCTCTCTTGGAGTCTTATGGTCTCGAGTTTTGATAGCTTGATGGGGTGACGGTCGGCAATAGTCCCCGAGTCGTCGAAATATTTTTTGGCTCTAGAGTCATTACTTGTAAAATTGATGTTGCCTCACAAAGGTCTTATGAGCTCGAAGTTTCCTGCCCGGAGGTCTTCTGACTTCGAGTTTTTGATGTCAGTTCCCGAGTGTTCGGGGAATTTCTAGCCTTGGGGTTGTTTCTTGTAACATCTATATACTTGTGAAAATAGCAAACTTCTTTGAAGCGCGAAGTGTTTTGACGATAAAACATACTCCTTTGATTACTTTGTGCAAGTATATATTTTAATCGTTGAGGGTTTGATTATTCTATGCAGACACAGTTCTTTTGACCGTCTGGCCCGATACATCATTTTTCTATGAAACCCTCTTTTGCGCTTCTTAATTTCTCGGGGGAGGTAATTTCCCGGGGGGATTCCCCCTAGTATTCGAGGTTGATTGGAGAGGAGTCTTGAATGCTTGTTGAGTCCTCCTTAGGTAGCATATAGACGTAGCCTTATTAAAAACCTTGCTAGTAAAATCCTTTTTAGGATAAAATCCGACCGAAAGAAAATAGTGCAATGCATGCTTTAAACCCAAGGCCTTTGATTCAGAGGAAGTTTGGTGTCTTCCACCGAATGCATTAGTAGTAATAGCATTTGAGCATCGATTTGTTCCAATTTCTTGGAAGTTGTTCACTTTCCATGGTGTTGAGCTTGTAGGACCCTTTGTCGACCATTCCGAGGATGCGGTACAGTCCTTCCCAACTCGTGCCTAGCTTAACTTCATTAGGGTTTTGAGTTTTTAGGGTGACTTTCCTTAGGACTAAGTTCTCAATGCTGAAATGTTGGAGATTTGTTCTCCTGTTATAGTACCTTTCGATTTATTGTGTTTTTGGGCGTCATTCAGACCAATTAAGTTTCTCGCTTTTTATCTAATAGTGTTAGGGCTGCAGTCATGGTCTCGTTCTTTGAGCTCTCGATGGCATGTCGAAATCTGGTGCTCCACTCTCCAACCTCGACTGGTATCAAAGCCTTGGATCCATATACCATAGAGAAAGGCATCTCTCCCGTGCTCGATTTTGGAGTTGTTCGATATGCCTGCGAGTAACATTTCCCTCCATTTTCCTTTCGCATATTCTAACTTCTTTTTCAAGTTTCAAATGATGGTCTTGTTTGTGGACTCGGCCTAACCGTTTGCGCATGGGTGGAAGGGTGTTGACAAGACCCTTTTGATTGTATGGTCCTCAAGGAACTTAGTTACTTTGCTTTTTATGAACTTCTTCCCGTTATCACATATTATCTCGAAGGGAATCTCGAATCGACACACGATATGATCTCAGATGAGGTTAATGACTTCTTTTTCTCTTATCTTCTCGAAGGCTTGAGCTTCCACCCATTTTGAGAAGTAGTCAGTCATAAATAAAGTAAATCTAGCTTTATCCGGTGCCGTTGGTAGGGGTCCGACAATGTCCATCCCTCACTTCATGAATGACCATGGTGACAAGACTAAATGTAGCTGTTAACCGGGTTGGTGAATCATTGTTGTAAATCTCTGGAATTTGTCGCATTTTTGGACGAATTCTTTGGTGTCTTTCTCCAAGTTGTCCCAATAGTAGCATGTTATGACCACCTTTTTGGACTAAAGAAGTGGCACCGTCGTGATTTCCGCAGGTGCCCTCATGGTTTTCTCGGAGCACGTAATCTGTGTCCCATAGTCCTAGGCATACTACTAGGGGCCATTAAAGGTTCCGTACAGAATTTCATTTTCGCCGAGTGAGAATCAAGTTACTTTGGTTTGCAGGGCCCTCGACTCTTTTGGGTCCGCGGGTAGCTTCCCACTTCCCAAATAATCAATATATTTATTTCTCAATCCCATGTCACGCTAGTGGAGTTGATCTCGGCATGGTCTTCTTCGATCATTGATTTGGATAGCTGAAAAATCGCCCAGGGAGTATGTCTCCTCGACATATGATCCCAGATTTGCGGGCATCAACCTCGATATTCTGCTCTGAGGTATGTGGACAAGAGTCCATTCTTTGAACCGGTGCAATGTGACTTGGATTTTGTCTAAGTATCTTTGCATCATGTCTTCTTGAACCTTGAAGTTCCCATTTACCTGATTTATCACTAGAAGGGAATCACATTTTGCTTTGATAACTTCTACTCCTAAGCATTTGGCCAACTCCAGACCTACAATCATAGCCTCATACATGGTATCGTTGTTAGTCAATTTTGTAATTTTTATAGATTGCCTAATCATGCCGCCCGTAGGTGGCTTCAGAACTATACCGAGCCCAGACACTTTCACGTTTGAGGCGCCATCAGTGAACAAGATCCATACCCCCGAATAAGTGCCCGTTTTTAGTAGAAGTTCTTTCTCTACCTCTGGCACAAAGGCACGTGTAATGTAAACCACAAAATTTTCCAGAATTTAGGACTTGATTGTCATTTAGGATTGATACTCGATACCATATACCCCGACTTTGATGGCCCATTTGTCCGGTCAGCCCGATAATTCAGGCTTATGCAATATGTTTCGAAGAGGATGTGTCATTAATACACAAATACGATGGCATTGAAAATAAGGCTTTCAAAAGCTAATTTTTCTAGGTGCAGATACCTGGTTTCGGCATCTCCAAGGGTTCGACTTATATAATAGGCGGTGAATATACTACCTTGTTCTTCTCAAACCAGCATACTGCTTACCGCTACCTCGGATATGGCCAGGTATAAATACAACATTTTATCATCCTTTGGGGTGAGGAATAAAGGTGGGCTTTTCATATATTGCTTCAATTCCTTTAAGGAACGTTGGCATTCCAGAGTCCATTCGAAGTTGTTTTTCTTTTTGAGTAAGGAGAAAAAATGATGACTCCTATCTCATGACCTCAATATGAATCAGCCAAAGGCTGTTATCTGCCCTGTCAACCGTTGCACGACCTTCACATTGTTTACCACTGTGATTTCTTTGATGGCTTTGATTCTGTCGAGGTATGATCTCAATCCCCCTGTTTGACACCATGAAGCATAAGAATTTGCCCGAACAACTCCGAAGGCATATTTCTCGGGATTGAGTTTCATGTTATAGCTTTTGAGGATGCCGAATGTTTCCTACAAATGAGTCAAATGTTCCTCTATGCACAGGGACTTAAATAGCATATCATTAATGCAACCTTTCATGGATTTGCCTTTTTGATACTCGAAAATCTTATTAACTAGTCGTTGGTAGATGCCTCCCGCTTTTTTAGCCCGAAGGGCACACGTTGTAGCAGTACATACCGTACTTCATGATGAACGAAGTTTTTTTCCTTATCCTTGGGGTTTATCTGAATTTGATTATACCCCAAGTAGGTGTCGAGAAAGGTGAGGATCTCATGGCTGGCCGTGGCATAAATCAAGCAGTCGATATTGGGCAATAGGAATGAATCTTTTGGGCACACTTTATTTGAGTCTTTATAATCTACGCACATTCTTAACCTATTCACTTTTTTGGAAACTACCACCACATTAGCCAACCAATTAGGATATTTTACCTCCATAATAGATCCTATTTTGAGGAGATTTGTTACCTCATCCTTGATGAATGCATGTTTTACCTCAGATTGAGGGCTTCTTTTTTGCTTTACCAGTTTGAACCTGGGGTCGACACTTAGTTGATGGATGGTTATTTCCGGCGGGATCCCTGTCATATCTAAATAGGACCAAGCAAAACAATCGATTTATTAATAAGAAATTGAATGAGTTTTTTCCGAATTTTGGAGGTTATTCCCATTCCTAGGCATACCTTCTGATCTGGGAGATGCCCGATCAAGACAACTTGTTCCAGATCTGCAACTCTTGATTTTTTTGCATCCTATTCTTCGGGGAAACAAAGATTCGGGGAGCGAGGAAGTCTTCTTAATCGTCCTCGAGTGTCTGTTTTCCCTCCGACTCCTCCGAGGTGGAGGGTACGAAAGTTGGTGCCTCCCTATGAACCTTGAGTATTTCATTCTGGGGAGCCTTCCGCATTTTCATAACGCTCATCGACTTACATGCTGCATCGAGACACGTCACCGCAAGTCTTCGATATGCCCTGCTTCAGGGTGTGCTTCTATCCCATCGAGTCCGGTCTTGGGAGTGCCATGGAAGCCTTAAAAAATCGGGGCTCGCTGATTTTAACCGCATACGCTTTACATGAAAATTTGATAAATTTCCATTACTTTTGAATTTGTGGATACTTTTTAATGTCCACTTGTAAATCTGGCTATATTTGAATTTTTCCAGAATACTTAGCCTCTGGCCCAAAAAGGAGATGTGATGTTGAAGACTATCTGAGCTGCTGGGCCTATAAGCACTCATTATCGACAAAAATTCAAAAATAGCCAAATTTACAAGTGGTCATTCAAAAATAGCCACAAGTTCAAAATAATTGAAATTTAACCACTATTTACATAAGGATAAATTTGAATGAAAACACTATTCAAAATTCAGAAAATACTCCAATATAATATACTGGAGTTCTAGTATAATTTACCGATCCAGCATAATATGCTGGAAATTTATATACAGATGTTCCAATCTAAAGGTGTTAATCGGGCTGCGTTGACCCATTTTCAACCCGCTTCGACCCGGTTCAACATGTTATTATAGCGTTTAGGTGCGGGATGGGACTGGTTGGGAGGACAAATACATTTTGGGTATCGGTGCACCGTAACCTGCTAAGCCCGCTAATCCATTAACGAGTCGTTAAAGTGATGCAGCCCAGTCCAGCCCGGTTACTGTCACAAATTTTTTTTAAAATTATTTAGACCGTTGCTAACGGTCAAATTCAAAAATGACCTTTGGGGAATGGAAAGATTTTGCACAAATGACCATTTCGACCTCTCCCATTAAAAATATAGCCCCCCCCCCCCACCCCTAATAATTAAAAAATTATATTTTTAACCTTTTAAAATCTATAAATAGCCACTTTCTTCTTTATTTTTTCTCACAATTCGCTCTCTTACTACTCTAATTCTATCTTGATATTATTGTTCTTAAATTCTCAAATCTCAATTACTTATTATTTCAAGGTTCATCAATTATTTAGTTTAGCCATTACAAAATTATTATTATCAAATATCAAGTATTCAAGTGAAGTGTGGTATCAAATACTATCAAGATTCAAGTATCAACTATCAAGTTTCGGTCTATCAATTGAAGTTTGATTTTTATACCAAAATTAGTGTGGCATCCAAAATCCCGGTATACTCGTTCCATCTCTTTTTCTTATTTGGTGTACACTTATTTTATTCTTTAAAACTATTAATTTAATTTATATAATGGATTTACTTCGAGTATCCAAAAAAGTGTGTACTAGTAGAGGTGGTAGTGGTAGTAAGAAAACTTCCAAAATATCAAGAGGTGGTGCTGGTTCTTCTAGTAGCTTTACACATATTTCTGAAAGTTCACCTGAAAACTATGTAGATTATGAGCGAATGCAAGAAAATTATGGTATAGATGATGATTTTGATGATATTTTAGATGAAATTCAATCACCCGATAATCTTGACATACCACCACCTGCACCTGGTAATGCTAGTCAAACTCAAAATATTAGGGGTGGAACAAGTAAGCCTCCCCTTTCTATTGCAAGAATTTTATTTAGAGATGAAATCACTTTAGTTAGCAGAGCTGTTGGTGTAATACAAGAAAATAATACAAGTGCTAGATTAAATGCATTTAAGAAAAAATACATACATTATGGACTAAAACCAAGACTCATGCCTGAAGAAATAGTTATTACATGGAATTATACTTATTAATTCTTAAGATGATGTTATAAATATAGAATTCCTGTAACTGAAGATGCTAATTCTCATTGTACGTGTTTGTTAACATCTAGAAATTGGGATGTAATTCAAGATGTTGTACAATTTTTACAAAATTTTATGTTGCTACACTTGAGTTTTCTGAAGCTTATTATCCTACTATTGTAAATCGTTTAGTTCATATTGCTAAAATTTCTCTTTTACTACATAATTTGAAGAAGAAAGAAGGACACATTTCTGTTGTTGAATCAATGCTAGATAAGTTTAAAAAATACTTCTATCCTATTCCACATATTTACCTAATTGGTGCTATTTTAAACCCTACTATCAAAATGATAAAGTGCCGCCAATTAATCAATATTTTATATACTTATATGAATATTGGACCAACTGAAACTCCTAATATTGACACTTGTATTTCCGATCTACACAGTCATTTACAAACTTTATATAATTATTATGCTAATATTGTTGATGCTTCTTCGGTATAGATGCAAATATTCTTTCAACTAATAATTCAACATCTAGAACAAATTCGGATGATGATGATGGTATTCAAGATTATTTGATTTGGTCTACACTAGGAGAGCATCAACAAACCATTAGCAGGAATATTGACAAACTCCAATTCTACTTGCAAAACTCACCAGAGCCATTCACAAAAGATTTTCTACCACTGGGTTGGTGGAAGAGCAACTCAAATTGATTTCCTATTCTTTCGGCTGTGGATCGAGACGTGCTAAATGTGCCGATTTCAACAGTCACATCAGAGAGCGCATTTAGCCAAGCAAGGCAGCAGCTAGGAGATACTTGTCATTTATCGGGCAACAACGCTTTAGAATTTCTAGTGTGCTTCATATATTGGATAAGATCGTAACGGCGAAATCAAGGGCGTGCCGAGATAGACGAAGGAAGGACAAAGAAATTGGAGATATAATGGTTTATGGTTCCAATTCCACCAATACCGAAAACCATGAACCTCATGTTGACATGGAAGAACTTACAAAAATGATACAAAATATGTGATGTATTATTTCTTAATAATTGTTGTAAACATTTAATTTGCAAGCTCAAAAATAAAAAAAATAAAAAAGAACTTGCAAATTAATTTAAAGTATAAAATAAAAGCATTCGGAGTTTTTTCCTTACATATTGTATATTAGTCTTATTAAATAATTTTTGTATCCATTTACTTTCTAATTTTAATTTTACAATTTTTTCAAATTTCAAATTTAAAACTGTAAAGTTTAAACTTCAAAGTTTAATTTTAAGCCTTAAAAGTTTGTAAACACTTAAATATCAATAATATTGAATAAGAAATAAAATTTAATTAAAAAAATTACACTAGCCTGACCGGCCTGAACCCATTAAGTCTGAACTTGAACAGGCCCAAAATAACCCAAAAATTTCCAACCCGCTACCATCCCGTTATACTAGCCCGCTAACCAACTCAGACCAATAACGGACGGGCTGATTTTTTTATCACGTCCCAGCCCGTATGATAAATACGTCTGTTCTAATCTCCAATATATTATACTGGAACTTTTCGCGAATTGGAGTTCCATCATAATATGCTGGAAGTTCATACACATGTGCATCGATCTCCAGTATATTATGCTGGAACTTTCTATGTTGCAGGAAATTGTGGCTATTTTTAAATAACCTTGCAAACTCTGGCTTTTTTAAATGATCAATCCGAAAACTGGCTAGCACGTACTATTTTTGCGTCATTATCCGAAATAGATTACTCAAAATTAGACTTTTGTAGCATGATAATTCAAAATTTCTTGCTTGTTTGTTACTCATAAATGAGCTATTCACAAAGGTAAATGACATTGCTTTGGAAACTTTACCTCCAATATTAAACTATTACAACCTATTTATTATAAAGCAAAATAATTTTAAAATATTATTACTTATAGCTACATTTTATATTTTATATAAAAATAGGTATTTATTTATACCTACTCTTGAGGTATGAAATACATCAATTACGGTTTATATATATATATATATATATATATATATATATATATATATATATATATATATATATATATATATATATATATATTCTCAATTATCTCTCTTCTCTGTCAAATCAGCAAAATCAAATCAACAGAATCGTCGGCATCATAATCGTGGTCATTGTCGGCGTCAGAATCCTTAGCGTCATCATCCACTGTTGGCTCATCCTCTTAGGCGAATAGATCTGACCATGGCCACTCGAAGAAGATTTGAGGGCCGGATTTTTATTTGTCTCTATTTTTAGTTTTAGTACAATGTATATAATATTTTCTTGGCCGAAAAATGATATCTCCGGCGAACTTTCTTCTTTTCTTTGCTATTTTAGTCATAAATACATTGTATTATGTATAAATACACTCAACCATATTATATTTTATATAAATTCATTATTTTTTTTATCGGTATTTATGTATTCCGAAGATCTGTATTTTTTTAATACAGACGAATATCATTGTGTTTTGTGATTTTTTGTTGGTTGACTACAGTCGAATTGAATACGGTAAATTGAATACAATATATAATAGTGCATAATGAATATATCTGAATTTAATAAAATAGTATTTGTCACGATCCAAAATCCACTAGTCGTGGTGCCACCTAACCCAACATGCTAGGTAAGCCAGTTAATAATTAACCATTTCAATTTAAACTTAATAAAATAATTACTCAAAGGAATTATCTAAATCTTACACACTTCCCAAGAACCGGTGGTACAAACCGTGAGCTTCTAAGATAAGAGTTTACAAAGCAGATATGAAGTAAATATATCTTCTGTTTGAAAAGTAAATAAACAGAGTTTTACAATCTAAGGCTACCCTAAACAAGCGGTAGCTACCACAGGGACGCAGGTACATCTTCCAATCCAGCTTCCGTCGAATACAACAACATCGACATCTGAAATCTGCACGCAATGTGCAGAAAGTGCAGTATGAGTACAACAGACCCCATGTACTCAAAAAGTAACAAAACAAACTTTAGGTTGAAAGTAGTGACAAACTAGAATATAGGTCGGGTCTAACACAAAATAACCAACAACAGTTCATAACAATGTAGAACATATAAATGAGGAAGTGACTTAGAGGTAAAATGCTCAGCTTATAGATCCGCTTTTCAAGAATATCAGTGAAACTCAAATCCCTTACCAAAATTGTCGTAAAGTATGAGATAGATTGAAAACTGAAATTTTTCTAAAAATCCTTTTCACAATAAATAAGATGTTTTATTTTCTTCACAGATAACAAGTGTGAAATACCTCTATATACCATATATCAATGTGTGCAAAAAGTCATGGATGACGTATACCGTACAATATACGAAAAATACATATTTATGCATGTATGTCATGTGTGCATGCTAATGCCATGTATCTCAAAGATGAATTATGTACTCATACTCTTAGAGAACTCAATATCACTATCTCACATTTTTCACTCATCATACTCAATCATTTGGTACTGTATATAGTCCATTTGGACCAAGGAAGATCCATCCTAGAATATATATATATATATATATATATATATATATATATATACACACACACACACATCACTGACCATCAGTCACTCAGTACCGAGGAAGGCCAATCCGACCCATGGAGAAGATCCATATCCGGATATATAAACGCTTCAAATAAGATCCATGTTCAGGGAAGATCCATCCCTCAATATAATAAACCGCGCCCAATGTGGATGTGCAGAATCCGGAGGGTCTCATATGGCCCAAGCACTATAATAAGTCAATCATGGCATAAATCAACCAGACCTTTTGCCTTACTCAATAATCAATAAAACATGTTGCGGTGTGCAGTCCAATCCCATAACTGTCACTCATAATCAGGCTCTCGGCCTCACTAAGTCACCAGTCTCTCCAATGTCACCCACGGGCTCACAATGTCATGCCAACTGGCCCAGAATAATAATACGATGTATCAATAAGTAACAACTGAAACTGAAATATGATATGAAAGCATGAATGTGACTAAGTATGAAATACCAATGGAATCATTAAGATGACAGCAAGAAACGACCGCAAGGGGTCCCAACAATATCACCATAAATACTAAACATGATATCTAGCATGATGTACATATCAATTACTTTATCACATGGTGAGAAAATACAAATATCAACAAAGTGAGCCACTAAGCAGTGCCATGGAAACAACATAGTCATACACACGCCCGTGACCTAGCAAGTGTGTCACCTCAACACCAATCATAGAGCACATAATTTGGGGTTTCATACCCTTAGCACTAAGTTTAAAAGAGTTACTTATCTTAAACTAGCCTATTCCGACACTGAGCAAGCCAAGCGATGCTCCGCGAATGTGTCACGTGCGTAACAACCTCCAAACGGCCTCACACTAGCAAAAAGCAACCCAAATATATCATATAAGCCCAGGGAAACAATTATAAATGATAAAGATCGAATTTTATATCAAATCCAAAATTCGGCCAAAATCACACCTGGGCCCATGCCTCGAAACTCGACCAAAATTACAAAATTCGATAACTCACTCAATTATGAGTCGAACCATACTAGTTTCACTCAATTCCAACTCCAAGTCGACATTCAAAACGCAAATATTCATATTATGAAAATTTAGGCCTAAACCCCTAATTCCCTCTTTAAAATTCATCAACCAATTGCAAAAATTGAAGATAGATTCATGGAATATAACAAAAACTGAATATAGAACATTTACCCCAATACATATGGTGAAAATTGCTTCAAGAACCGCCTCAATCAAAGCTCCATAGCTCTCAAAATGCAAAAATTATTGAAACCCTCAAAATAGAGTACTTTATAAACTGCCCAGGACTCACCTTTCATGAACGCGGGAAAACTATCGCGTTTGGGATGAATGAAAATACTGGCTACCGAAAACGCTTTACGCCTTCGTGGTATGGACCTCACGAATGCGACTCACAATAGCTCCTCCTTATGTGATCATGCAAGCTATTTTGCGAACATGAAAGGATACCCCCCAGCCCTAGCTTCTCATCTCTGCCCTACGCGAACGCATACATAACGGCGCGAACGTGATGTCCAGACCTCACAAAGGCTCACAAACGCGATGCTACTGGCGCGAACACAATGAAGGGAAAAAGGCCAACTCCCCTGATACTCTACGTGATCGTATGCTAATCTTTGCGATCGCGAAGAATGTTTAAAATATCAGCAAACAACATCTACCAGCAGCGAAATCATGAAGGAAAAATGCTCTGAAATTCGTCCGAAACTCACCCGAGCCCCTTGGGACCACATCCAAACATACAACAAGTCACATAACATCATATAGACATACTTGAGACCTCAAAACACACATACCAATTTCGAAACAACGAATCACACCTCAATTCGAAAATTATTGAACTTTAAAACTTCAACTTCCACAACCGATGCTGAAACCTATTAAATCACGTCCTATTGACCTCAAATTTTGCAGATAAATCAAATTTGACATTATGGACCTTCTCCAACTTCTAGAATCGGAATCCGACCCTGATATAAAAAAGTTCACTCCCGGTCAAACTTTGTCAAAATTCCAACTATCGTCATTTCAAGTCAAATTTCACTACCGACCTCCAAATAAAAATATGGATGCTCTCCTAAGTCCGAAGTCACCCAACGGAGCTAATGAAACCATCATAAATTTAATTTGAGGTTAAATACTAAAAGGTCAAACTTAGTAAAACCTTTCAAATTTGAAGCTTTTAGCTGAGAATGATTCTTCTAAATCAATTCGAATAACCTGAAAATCAAAATCGATGATTCACATAAGTCATAATATATCATACGGAGCTACTTATGCTCTCAAACAACTGAGCAAAGTACGATTTCTCAAAACGACCGGTCGGGTCGTTACAATATTTACCATATTATTTGATCACTTCACTGTATTTATATAAATACAGTCACGAATACATGGGATACAACACAATATCCACAAACTTAATTTAAAATTAATTTTGTTGAGTTCAATTAGGATTGATACATGCTAATTGATCATTTTTTTGTTATTAAACAACCGGACTCCCAATATTTTAGGCGAATTCCGCTACTATATTCATGAATACAGTAGCGCAATTACAGTCGCACGTCAACATAATTTATGTAGAATTGATTTTGTGAGCTAAATTAGGAGCAATACACACTAATTAATGTTCTTTTCATTACTAAGCAGTTGTGCTTCTCTATTTTTATGCAAATTTTGCTAATGTATTTATGAATACAGTAGCACGAAATATAACGAATACAACCGCACAACTGACTTCCCTATTTTCTAGGCAAATTTCGCGTAACAACTAAATAGTAGCTATACGAAGTAATTATGTACTCTACCGTTTCAAAATAAATTAGATGGAGTACTTTTCCTTTTAGTTTGTTCCAAAATAAATGACACATTTCTGAATTTGAAAATAATTTAACTTTCAACTCTTCATTTTACCTATTTTACCCTTAATGAGAATTTTTATAACCACACAAATATCATGGCTCCACAAACTTTTACCCCGTAAGTTTTTAAGATTATAAGTTTTAAAAGACTTTTTTTTCTTTCTTAAACTCGTTGCAGTCAAACTACCTCATCTAAACTGAAATGGATAGAGTATATGGTAGCTATAAGAAGTTAATATAGTCACTAAATAATGTAGTGGTTTGTGAAATTCCAAAGTCATGTTAATAGCCATATACATAGATTATACACATATAATATATAAATTATACGATTATTTTTAGTTTAAGCGGTTAAATGAATTCGGTTTAACTCTTTAATGATATTCTGTTGTCCAAACATTAACGGTGTAAAAAAAATGGACTTAGACGCTATACCTTTAGAATTAGTTTTCCCTTAAAATTGTGCTGATGGTAAGAGAATTAAGGAAAATAAAGCAATTGGGTTTTGTGCATGTGTGGAATGGTAGATAGTTTTTCAACCACAATTCCAAATGTGTTAGAGAACTGCGAACCTCGACAATGTAGGGCTCGTTTGGTTGGAAGTTGAAGTCATTTCATGAATAATTATCTCGCAATTAATTATCTTAAAATTATTATCTTACTTTTTTATAGGAACAAAAAAAAATATTATAATTTTAGGATAATTAATTTCAGTATAATTTTATACTACGATATTATTCCAACCAAATATAAAATAATCTCACATATAATTTAATAATTTAGAAATTAATTTTCTCTTATTCCTCGTACCAAACGAGCCATATACAATAATTAATCATGCACGCATATTAGTGTAGATAAGCTTATTGAGTTTGACTGTGCTAAACTTAGTACTTCTGTTATCAACTAGCTATATAGGTACTTCGCTGTAAATGTTTATTGTTGCATGCCGAGTAAACAAATAACCATGCAATCACTATTTTTCTTTGATTGCATGATTTTTTTGGTTCACTATCTATTTATACTGTTTTAAGTGTTATACACCTACCCTACTCGTCATCTGATCTTTTATTTGATTTTTTTAATGCGTATTTGGGGATAGTGGCAAGGTTTTCCAGAATTGGCCACTTAGTGGTGGTCCTCTAATATCATGAAATCAGCTACTTTTTCTTTGGAAGAAACATTAATAGGTAGGAATCACTGTGGTGCAACTTTAGTTGTGAGTTGTGACGTTAGCGACTCAAATGTTATTTCAAATAATCCCGACTTCCATATATGTTCTTGAGCGATCATAGCAAGGGACTCTACGCAGAGGTGGAGCCATAATTTAATATTTATGAATATGAATTTTCAACCAGTTTAAGTTACTGAATTTTAAATTACTAATTTATATATATTAAAAAAAAAATTTAAATAAATACAAAATTTGAACTATAATTACTGAGTTCGCCCGAACCCACAACCACGAGGCTAGCTCCGCCCCTGACTCGAGGCTCAAAGTCATCGACTGCCTACTATCACATTTGAATCCTCTTTTATTTCTCAAATGCTTTCTATCTGCTTCTTCATTTCATTGGTTAACAGTATGACCTGTAGCTCATATACCCATAGGCAGAATTAGGATTTCACGCTAATGGGTTCGGGATTCTAATCGTTTTAAGTTATTGAATTCTAAATTGATAATTTATACATACTCAATAAATTTTCTAAGACAAATTTCAAACCAAAGCTACTAGGTTCAGCCGAACTCATTCCCCGCACTCTAGCTCCGCCCCGGCATATACCACCACTAAAAATACAGTCATGAAAATTATTGATTTTTCTATTGGAGTCCTATCATTCTTGAAAAAGCACTGAACATTTTTATGTTGCCCCTTCTCCTAGTAGGAAGTAAGAAAAGCTAATACCCTAGTAGGTAGCAACAACCGTAGAAATTGAGCACTTACTGAATAGGGTAGCTATCTTGGTTGACAGGGATCCTAGGGAGCTAATGATAGAAGTTAGGAGAGTGAACGACAGACTGATGGCTATTAAGTTGATTGTAGGACAGCGTGCTTTAAATGTGATTAGTGTTGCACGTATCAAGTAGGTTTGGATGAGGAGATTAAAAGGCGCTTCTAGGAAGAATTTGATGTGTTGGTACGTGATATTCCGCTCACCGAGAAGTTATTCATAGGAGGTGACTTCAATGGTCACATAGGGGCGACATCTAGGGGGTATGACGACGCGCATGACGGCTTTGGCTTTGGAGTTAGAAACGGGGGAGGTACTTTGTTGTTGAACTGTGCTAAAGCCTTTGATTTGGTGATTGTCAACTCGTATTTTCCAAAAAAGGAGGAGCACTTGATTACATTGCTGAGATTGTCGACCAAGATTCAAATTGATTATCTACTCCTACGGAAGTGGAGTCTGTGCATGGATTGCAAGGTTATGCCAAGCGAGAATTTCACGACTCAGCATATATAGATTATTGGTGATAGACTTGGAGATCGTGAGGAAGAGGAGGAAGAGAGTCGTGAATGGTCAAAGTGCAAGAGTTGGGGGATGGGAGTTTTTGGCTATGGGAGCCTGGAGGAGCCGTGGGGACGCGAGATGTGTGTGGACCACAATAGCAGAGTGTATTAGAGTAGCTGCGAGAGAAATGTTAAGGGTCTCGAAGGATTTCTCTAGCAGCCAGAGAGACTGGTGGTGGAGTGAGGAGGTACAAGATAAAGTGGAAGTCAAGCACGCAGTGTACTTGACGCTTATAGAGAGCATGAATAAGGAGGCAAAGAGGATCACAAAAAAATCCTTCTTGCGGCAATTAATATGTTCTTTAGCGGCAATAAAAATTGCCTTAAAAATATTTACTGGTAGTTAATCATTGGCTAGTGAATCCAGTGTCGCTAAAGGTTTTGGCGACCATTACAACAAATGATGGTAAAGATCCCCTTTATTGCCACTAAAAATCCATGAACTTTAGTGTCACGACCCTAAATCCTGACTTGGTCGTGATGGCGCCTCTTGAAGACAAGGCCAGCTGACATATTTCTCTTTCAATCTTAAGAAATAAATTAATAATTAATTTAACATGATATCATCTCAAAAATAAATAGTTAACAGTATAATTTACGAAAAACAAATCCAACACAGTCCGATACTGGGGTGTCACTAGTCATGTGCATCTATCAATCTACTACAAGTTTGAAAGATCTACAAAGCTATTACAGAATCACTAGCAAGAGAAAGGAAATGAGATAAAGGGGGAGAAACACAAGGCTGCAAACGTCGAGCAGCTATCTCGTGTACTTCAAAATTTGTCGGGAGCTCTTAACCCTCGCAAGCAGGATCAGCAACGCCTGAATCTGTAAACGGGATACATGGAGTAAAATAAGTACTCTAACTTAGTGAGTAATAATCATAAATGAAGATTGAGAAATATGAAATCACGTAAGGCACATAACAGGCTATAACGAGCAGTGAAAGCCAGCAGAAACAATGAAGCAGTAAAGAGGCGTAAAGTCACTGAATTCAGTTTAAACTTTATAACAATGCCTTTATAACAATTAAGCATGTAAATGATAGGCAAATAGGAAAGATAAACACATAAAGGATTGCTTATCAAGCATAATGTCAATAATATGCCCATCGGGCAATATCTCAGAAACAATACCAGCCCCTCGGGCAATATCTCACATCATAATGACTCGCGCTTACTGAGGGTGTGCAGACTCCGGGAGGGGCCCATTAGGCCCAATCGCAGTATCAAGCTATCTAGTGGCGTATAAATCTCAAGCCATCGGCCTCATAATTAACAAGACACCTCATGACATATAATCTCAGGCACTCGGCCTTATAATCATAATCATTGTATCCTTACAACACAGATCCTCGCCCCTTACTCAGTCAGAATCTCATAAGTCACTCAGGTAACAGTAAAACATGATGCTTAGCCTAATTATCATTTAAAATATCATTTATGTATTGAAATAGAGTATACGATGGTTGAATTATGAAAACAGTGGTATATAACATGACTGAGTGAAAGTATAAAAGCAGAACCGTGAGGAAGTATTGATAAAATCCCCTAAGGGTCGAAATAGTTGGCACACAGCCCAAATATGGTATTCAGCCCAAAACATGATGATAACAAATAATTTTCAATCAAATACGCGGTAAAGCAGTCATTCAGGATGGACTAAGTAACAATCCCAACAGTGCACGACCCCACGCTCGTCATCTAGCTTGTACAACACCTCAATATAGCACTATGATGTGTAACTCCGGGGTTTCATATCCTTAGGACATTATTTACAATCATTACTCACCTCAATTCAGTCCAAATTCCAGCTCGCGATGCTTTTGCCTCTTTAATCAGCCTCCACTCTCGTTGAATCTATCCAAAATCAGAATCACAACGACAAATATGCTAAGAGAACGAAGTAATCAATTTACAATTTAAATTCCGAAATTACCAAAAACTGACCCCTGGACCCACGTCTCGGAATTATATAAAATTTATATCAATAGATTCCCTATCTCCCCACGAGTTCATGCATATCAAAAGTTCTAAAATTCGACCACAAATAGTCCTTCAAATCCTCAATCAAAGGTCTAAGTTTCCAAGCCCTGATTTTCCTAAATTTCACTCCTTAAATTCCATTAATTACAGTCCTAATACCGTTAAATAATACCATAGGAACGATTTTTAAGGTCCAAAACCCTTACCTCAATGAAGTCCCCTTAAAATCCTTCTTCAAATAGCCCAAAAAGCTCCAAAAACTAACTTAGAAATGGTGAAATAGCTCAAAAATTTTGAAGGGAATAATTTATACCTTCTGGCCCAGGGATTTCGCATCTACGGCCAGATACTTGCTTCTACGGTATCATATTTGCGGTCCATTAACCACTTTTGTGGTACCGCATTTGCGGTCTTTGAACCGCTTCTGCAATTTTTCATTTAAATCCCAACTTCCGCATATGCGATGCTAACTCCGCACCTGCGCCATCACAGGTGCGGTCACCCAACTGATTTTGCGGTCAGAACCTTCCTAGCCTTTTTCCGCTTCTGCAGCCTTCTTCTTCGCATTTGTGGAATGGCACATGCGGTCCCCAATCCACAGGTGCGGAAACAATAAAAGCAGAAAAATCTGCAGCTTCACCAAAAACTCCAAACCATCCGTCAACCATTCGAAGTCATTCTGTGGCTCCCAGGACCTCAACCAAAAGCACAAACATAACTCATAACCTTATTCAAACTCTTCTCAACCCTCGGAACGCTCAAAACAACATTAAAACACCAAAATCACATCAAATTCAAGCCTAAAATTTCAAAATCTTCCGAATTCTGCTTTTGATAAAAAAAACCCAACCAAACCACATCTGAATAACCTAAAATTTTCCACACACATCGAAAATGATATAATAGAACTACTAAAATTATTGGAATTCCATATCGACCCCTATATCCAATTCTCATTACCAACCAAAAATCGCCGAAATACTAATTTCGCCAATTCTAGCCTAAGTCTACTTCGAACCTCCAAAACTTATTCCAATCACGCTCCTAAGTCTCATATCACCTTCCGAAGCTATCCGAACCATCAGAATTTACATCCGAGCCCTCTAACATAGAAGTCAACATCCGGTTAACTTTTTCAACTTAAGCTTCCTCAAAAGAGACTACGTGTCTCAAACCTTACCAAATCCTTTCCGAACTCGAGCCAACCAACCCCATCACGCATAGAACTAATAAACAAAGCAATAAGAAGCAGAAATGAGGAAACAGAGCAGTAATTCATGAGACGACTGACCGGATCGTCACATTTAGTGGCAATAATTTACCGGTAATTAATATGTCTACAAAAACTCCCCAGAATATCCAAAGCTACACATTTTATGGCTTTTGTTATTACCGGTAAATATCATTTAATTGCTGATAAAGACCATTCGAAAAGAATTCTTTTAGCAGCAAATGTAATGGCCACCGAAACTATCTGCCAATTGGTCTTTATCTATATACTATTTTTGTTATTTCCAGTAAAGATCCATCTTATTGCTAAAAAGGTTTATTTATTCATGATTTTTTATTGCACGTTGTACGTTTTTAAATTCATGTATAATAATAATAGCAATAATAATAAAATCCATTCAAAAGAGCTTAATGAACTGCATTAAATCCTAAGTAAAACAACTACTAAACCATAATTTCATAGTGCCAACTAAATAACTAAAGAGGTAAACTGTTCGAATCTAATATCTAGTACCATTTGGTCTAATAACTAATATTATCAAATAGCTATAATACTATACAACAAATGCGCATTAAATTTTCTCCAACTCTTGATCATGATGGAGTCTTCTACACGAAAAATGTCTGAAGATCCACTTAATCTTTGGCTAAACATTCGAGTATTAGTTGTTTGTTTTCCCAAGACCATATACTATCTCGCAACAAGTCTCCAAAGATACATGTCTTGCATATCTCAATACCTTTATAGGAAATAAATCAAAGCATGAAATTAGTATACCTTTTATTGTGGTATCAAGCCATGAACGGTGTGATATTGCACAAGTACGTTAAAACCAATGATCTTAAAATATCCTCCATCACTTCTGAAATCAAGCAACAAAGCATAAGATTTTGGTATGTATCAAAGCATTAGGTTCGTCATTGACTTGTCTGTTTTACCTGCAGGCTTTTAAGCCATCAT
The DNA here is from genome assembly GCA_034376525.1 of Nicotiana benthamiana. NCBI lineage: Eukaryota > Viridiplantae > Streptophyta > Magnoliopsida > Solanales > Solanaceae > Nicotiana > Nicotiana benthamiana. Next base: position 30,882,620 of record CM067336.1, on the reverse strand, counting down.
AAATATGAGAGAAATAGTCTCAAAACAAGTTCTAGTTAAGAGAAAGTAGGTTGATTTTTGAGGATCTCAATAATATTTCAAGAAACATATTTACGTAGAAATTAACTCACAACTACAATAGCTTAGAACCAAAACTAGAAATAGAGCAGCAGTACTTTTAAGTTAATTTCACAAGATTAAATACCTAGGCTTTAAATAAGATGACATGCTTGCCACTCTATTGAAACTATGCGAAACGGCAAAAATCCTAACTAAATCCGAACCAAGCTGACAATCTCATGAAATTTGTTATTCCTATCTGAACTACCAATAACAGAGATGCCATTACTCACTTTTCTGTTTTACTTTATAAATTTAATTATATTTTTGTGTATAATTGTTTGATGCCTGCTGATAAAAGTAGCATGAAACATCTGCTCTTTTCTATCTCCTCTAGAATGAGTAAAGGAAATATTCCGAGGAAGAAATAATCGCTTGGATATCTAATATTCAGAATGATTGGAACACCAGAAAGGACATATGGTTACGCATGAAAGCTCTTGACTACAACCAGCTGATATTATATCACTTATAGAACCTTTAATGTGTGTGTGACTAATATTTCTCTTAAAAATAATTTCTACTCTCAAAACTAAATCTCCATGTTTGAACTAATATGTATTTAAAATACCTAAAAATATTTATCATTACTTTAAAGAATAGTTGAAAGTACCAAGGTAGGTTTCAGCTCACTTTGTTTGTATAGAGAAAAGTACATCATTTTAGGGTAAACAAAAAGAAAGAGGTGCATATTCAAAATGGTACAATGTAATTTCAAATAAAGTACCATATTTCATAAAAAATACAAATAAGCTAGATAATAAAATATTAAGAAAAGATAGATAAGATATTGCCATATTAGACGCTCATCAATTCAAACAAGTTCTACTATCTTTTCTAGGACAATTAAGTAATTACTCAAATGAGAGGACTGAAAACAAGGAGTTAATAATCAAATATTTCTTTTATTATACCATGGATAAATAAGAAGCTGCGGAGCAGAGATCAGCAACATATATTCAAAGACTAAAAAGACAAAAAAAAAATTACATTGCAATGGTAATAGTAGTCCTTGTATTGCTCTTTCGTGGTCACTATTTATATACGAGATCTATATATTTTCTTGACATGGATCATCAGGACCTATTATAAATATCGACATATTAGGAAACAATTGGACCAAGTAAGTATCTTTAGCATATTATAATATATAAAAATACCTTTAATAAGAGACTTAAGAAAAATCTCCACCAAACTCAACACAAACAAAAATTGCAGTTGCTTCTAGTAGAAAATAAATATAAAACTGAATGATATTATAAGACTGCACTTCTTTATCATATTTTTCACTGACTATATTGCCAAATCAAATTTGCATATTTTGTTCTCCATGAGAAAGCACTTTAGCTGCAAGAACTCGTAAAAGCCATTTCAAAGTATGCAATTATGAAATAAAAAGAATATATATTGTAGCATTTAATTCATGCTCAGTAGAAAATAATTCATGCTCAGTAGCAGAAACTTATCTAATAATAGTAGTGCAGCACCATGGATGAAAAACAAAGTTTTTAAGTTTCCAAGTTCACACGATAACTTAGTATAACAAGATTAGTATTCAGCCTTTGCACTGAACATCAAATAGTTTCCCTTATATCTTGAAATAGTTTCTGCATATACCTATGCAAGAATGGAAACAGAACAACGTATCTCTAATTAGAATAAAATTCTCACCATCTTTAATCCTCACTCTATTGAGAGCTGCATGAGACAGCTAAAAAGAAATACATGCCATTTAGAAGTACCCGTTGAAGAAAAAAGTACATGACGATTGGGACAAAGTACCCCTTTGAAAAATGTAAGTTAATATAAAATAGAATCAGAAATGGCTTACTCAATAGGTGATTTCATATCAAAAGGTACCAAATTCATATTTAACACATAATAAACTTGATGTGTAACATTGTCAGGAGTGGAAGTCTAACTTACTTTGTCATTATTTTTTAAGTTAATGCATCAAGTGTTAAATAAAATAATCAACTTTCTAAGATATTTAACGAACAACAGGTTTCCTCATAAAAACTGCTTGAGGTAATACATTAAGATTAAATTTTTTTACCTAAACCTTTGCCACATCACATCACTTCAACTATAAGTAAAAGCATGACACCTTCTTATATTTTCATCCTCTTTATCCTCCAACATGAAGCATTTAAACTACAATGTATCCCTTGTTAGAGAAGAGTAATTTAAGCAGATAATTCATCAAAAGAGCTAATTGAAATATGTTGTCAAAGACACATGGCTAGAGTAAATATTGCATAAGAACTCAACACTTGCGGTCGTGTCTCGTATTTATTTTATTTTGTAATTATCAAATAATTTATTACTTTATCCTCCTTCATTTTATCTAACTAAGCAACAGTCAGAAAATTTAAAATGGTCCATAGGAACTATACATAGCTATAGTTCTTTGTTTCTACTAACATATTGAAACTTTCTATCTTAATACGTTTTTAGCTACAATTTCTTGAGATTTGTTCTTTCATTTTAGATCTAGAGTATTTCAAGGTTAAATTTCATTCTCCTAACGTAAAGAATGCAACAACCAAAAGAACATGATTATAAAATCAAATAAAAAGTAAAATTTCAAGAAAATCAATAACATTCCACAAAGCACCTGATGCCAAAAAGTGTTTGACAATTGCAATTTATCAAGAGACATAAAACAAAACAGATTATAAGGGACCATGACCTCAGAGACATAGCTCTTGGCTTTTTCAATTTCAGAAAAATGGCGTGTTCAGTTTATGGCGCTTCTAATCCCATTGATGTTGAAAGCAACTAATTTTCATCCATAACTCCAACTTTTGACATATTAATGAAGCAAGAACAAAGCCTAAAATATTATGATGTTCCTTCATAAATTAATAGGAAAAATAAATGATCTTTGTCGAAGAAGATGAAGTCGATGATTAATAAGCGGGTAATTCAATAGAGCATGAGTTAGAATTTTGGGCTTTAGGGTTTCAGTGGATTTTACATCCTCATTCTCGATGAAAAGGGAATGAAAGAATTAAATACTAGATTATGACTATTAGGAGGGGAATGAAAAACAATTTTGGGGCAGGGCAAAAACAAGTCCCGCTCTTACAAGAAATAAGCTTTTAGTGGCTATTTTTTAATTGTCGGGAAAGTGCTTATTCTTGGAAATTATTCAAGTGCCGCTAATATTGGCCCTTATGGAATTAATTACTGGCAATTAGTTTATTGATGCTAAATAATTGCCACCATATGCCTTTTTTATAGTAGTAAACATGGTGAGGTATATAAGGGCTAAGAAGGAGGTGAAGTTAGTAGTTATCGCGGCTAAGACTATGGCGTTTTGGCGTTTGTATGAAGAGCTTGGGGCCAAAAGCTAGGATAAGAAGCTACACAAGATACCAAGGTGAGAGAGCGAAAGACCTGTGATCTGGATCAAGTTAAGTATATCAAAGATGAGGAAAGTAGAGCTTTGATGGAAGAGGCTCATATATTAGACGAAAATGGCAGACATATTTCCATAAACTCCTAAACGAAGAGAGTGATACGGACATTATGTTGGGTGACTTAGAGCACTCCGAGATGCACCGGGATTTCAATTATTGTAGGCGCATAAGAGTAGATAAGGTCGAATGGGCTATGCGTAAGATACATAGGGGTAGAGCTTTCGGGCCAAATAAAATACCTGTGGAATTTTAGAATAATGTGGATATAGTAAGTTTGGATTGGCTCACTAAGCTGTTCAACATCATTTTTAGGACCAAGAAGATGACTGATGAATGGAGGTGGAGTACGATGATTCCTCTGTGTAAAATAAGAGCGGCATCCAAAGTTTCAATAAGTATAAGGGGATCAAGTTGTTAAGCCAAACTATGAAATTTTGGGAGAGGATGGTTGAAGTGAGGGCGAGGACTGGCATGTCCATTTATGAGAACTAGCTCGGTTTCATGCCAAGGCGTTCGACTATGGAAGCCATTCACATTGTGAGGAGATTGGTAGAGCGATATAGGGAGATGAAGAAGGACTTGCACATGGTATTCATTGACCTTGAGAAAGCATATGACAAAGTCCAGAGAGAGGTGATATAGCGATGCTTGGAGGCTAATGGGGTCCCAGTAGTTTATATTAGGGTGATTAAAGATATGTATAATAAAGGTAAGATTTGGGTTAGGGCAGCGAGAGGAGACTCATAACACTTTCTGGTTATGATGGGGTTGCACTAGGGATCACCTCTTAGTCAATTGCTATTTTTCTTGGCAATGGACACATTTTCGTGACACCTTCAAGGTGAGGTGCCATGATGCATGTTATTTGGTGATGATATAGTTTTAATTGACGAGACACAAGGTGGTGTTAATGAAAGGCTGGAGGTTTGGAGGCAGACCCTAGAGTCTAAGGGTGTCAAGTTAAGCAGGACTAAGATGGAATACTATGAGTGAAAGTTCAGCAGTGGTACCCAGGAAGGGGATATGGAGGCGAGGCTTGATACTCAAGTCATCCCCAAGAGAGGTAGTTTCAATTATCTTGGATCTATAATACAAGGTAACAAGGAGGTTGATGAAGATGTCACACATCGTATCGGAGCGGGATGGAAGAAGTGGAGACTCACTTCTGGTGTCTTATGTGATAAGAATGTACCACTAAGACTTAAAGGTAAGTTCTACAAGGTTGTAATGAGATCGACTATGTTATATGGAGTTGAGTGTTGGCCGGTCAAGAACTCTCATACCTAGAAGCTAATAAGTAGTTGACATGAGTCTATTAAGGTGGATTTGTGGGCATACCCTGTTTGATAAGATTAGGAATAATTAATCAGGGAAAGGTGGGAGTGCCCCATATGGAGGATAAGATGCAGGAGGTGAGGTTGAGATGGTTGGGACATGTTTAGAGGAGAAGTATAGAAGCCCAGTTAGAAGGTACCAGCGGTTAACCTTAGTGGATAGCTGTCGATGCGCCCTTTTTCTCGCAAAATCGGATTTATGATATTTGGGTAGACAACTCTTTTCCTTTTAGGAATTGGGTTGGAATTGAAGAGTCGCCACCTAATGATTTAGTGCATTATGACACTAAGAAGGATTTTGATTAGAAAACCAGAGAATGGGTAAGGGTTGAAATTATCTCGAGAGGAAGGTATTAGGCACCCATCGAGATCCACTAGTGTGGTCCCTGACCATGCTGTAATTGTGACTTTAAGTGCAAATGACAAGTAAACAAGCAAGGATTACAAATACAGGGTAGTTTTCACATAAGTTACAAGCAAAGAAGTTAAAGAATTTGACGTATGGGAAGAAAAAGTTTTGAAGTTCTAAAAATAAACAAGTAAAGGGAAGGGGTTTTCACATAATTGTTGCAAGCAATTGAAGTAAAATAAGTTAAAGAAGCTGAAAGTTGAGCAAGTTTTAAAATTCTGAAAATGAACAAGTAAGGAGCAGGGGGTCCGAGGTTTATAAATAATATGGATCACCCCACACAACACCCGGTAACAGTTTATTTACGTGGTATTATCGTGTGGTCATCATATCCATATCTACCCTTTCCCACCCTATTAAGGTATTAAACTTGGAATGGTCTCGTTTTCCTATTGCATGCTACTTCCAGTCCTAAATCCTATCAGCCCCGGAGGCATTTGAGACTACTAGTCCTAAAGGAAGAGAGATTTGGCTTTCGTGGTTTAAAAGGATAAAATTCTAAGGCGACAATCAAAATATGTAGAGCACGTCTAAGGAAACACACAACAATTAAAGGCTCAAACAGGCCTCCTCAACTTAAAGACAGATCGTTCATCATCTCTTAACATACTAGTTATGGTCTTAATTAATCTTAAAGGAAACGGGAGGCAGACTAATTTATTACATATTTTAGATGAGAAACCCAAATCAGACCTGCCTGCTAGTTGGAATTTTAACAAAGTCCGATTCTATTAGCTAATTCACCTTATGGCTTGCCTAGGCGAAACCTATAGGCATGATACCTAACAATGCAGGAGCGTACTAATTTCAAAAGAAGAAGACTTGTTGGTTACACAGAAGCATAAGCTCTGTAGATATTAAGCAATGCTATTTACTAAATTTAGATTTAGACAAAATAGACGATTCAGATTTAGTTGATAGCTCATATAGGCATGCTTTCTAGGTTCTAAATAATTTAAAATGTTTGAAGTGGAAATAAAAGTACAGGAATCCTATAGGCATGGTGTCTAGAATGTTGTTTGTTATTCAAACCTATAAATATGTTTGCCTAGTGATAGACGCATATGCATAATTCAGGGAGTCATATAGCTATGTTATCTATGTGGTATGCAGAAATATGGAAAACCTACAGATATGGTTTCTATATGTAATGCAGGAAGCTATAGGCATGATTTTATAAATGTAGAAGTGTAGAAACTTATAGACATGGTTTCTATATGAGAATGTAAAACCTATAAACATGATTTCTAAATGAAGTGCAGATGCTATAAACATGTTTTCTAGATAATACAGAAGTTCAAAAACTTATAAGCATGGTTTCTATACAAAAATTAAGAACTTATGGACATGGTTTCTATATTAAATATGTAACCTATAAACATGATATCCATATGAAAAATGTAGAACTGAAAGCAGGACATGATGGCTGAAATGTATTAAATTCCTATGAATATGATATCTACCCCTTTAATGCATGATACACCCTCCCCTTTTCACTAAAAACCCCAATAGTTATTACAAGATTATTACAACCCAGAATTGAATAAGAAAAGGAAGTAAAATTACATCAGAAAACTAAAATATTTCCAACCAAGGAGAGCCTGATTCAGTCTTCTGTCTATAGCATGAAGTAAACCAACTCCAAAGATCAAATTTTCAAATCATTTCTCATTTTTGAGTGTATCAGAGTTCCCAAGAGCCTCATGGACTTTGGGCAATGCTTACACCCAAATTTATTACAGAATTGAATTACGGTGCAGCGTGGAAGGGCTAGCCCTCAAATATCCAAGTTCAGAGATAACTCAAGGTCCCAAATCAAGGCTCATAGGAGGGGGAAAAACTTAGAAGCTAGGAGAGAGTGTAAGTGCAATAGAGGAGATTCTGGGGAAGGCCAAGACAGGCTGGTGGTCACACCCAGCAATTGGAAGTGCATGTACACCCCGACCCGTCTGTTAGCCATATTGTTCGGGAGTTAGGACCTCTTAAAGGATCAAGTCCAGGCATGAGCAACAATTTGTATGTTTCCATGTTCTGAACTTTAACTCAAACACATAGAGGGGAATAAGGGTGTAGGGATTCATAACAGAAACAAGTGCAAAGAAAACAACATACACATTTAACACTAAGCATAGATAACAAAGTAGACATGATCGTGGAAGCTGTAAAATAAACACATTGCGATGAGGCTGAAAACTAAACTAGAACATACCAGTTTCAGGGAAACAAAAGAAGAAAGCAATAGTCTTTTGAAGCCAAAGTACAAACAAATAGTCAGAATGCTATGATCAGAGAACTATGATACATGAGTAGCGTAAAAGTGTTGAATGGATAGTGTATGATTGAAAGTTTGTCGTATTAACTATGTATAATGTGTTAAAGAAGGTCATATATTTATAGTGTAGAAAGCATGCGGAAATGGGTAGGAGAATAGTTTTGAAATCAATTTCACAAGGTATCCCTTTAACTAAGGGATTCTGATTTCAAACGTGTAAAAGTAATTAAGGAAAGAGACCAATAAAAAATCTTTTTAAAGCAGTACAAAAGGGGTAACTACATAGAGGTATATTTAAGGAGAAGTCTTGACAGCACTCAGTTTGTGCAAATAAGAAAATGCAATCAATTGAACAGTCAGTAAATCCCAAGGTTTGAATTTGGTATGGATGAATCTAATCAGAAAAGGTGGAGCAAGGTTTTACTTAAAGAAAAATTAGTAACAATCAACTAAACCTAATGAAAAGGATTCTGAATCAATCATAAGTAGGAAAACCTTTTCGAAAGAAAGAATTCATTACACATATAAAACATACAGCCATTCTCAAGCACGAAGAACTGTCATACCAATCAGTAGAAGAGTCTAGCATAGAAAAAGTTACGAGTTGTAAACACAGAAGTTCAACTTAGCTCATAGACTCAGAATGATTCTAAAAGAGTCGAGGATTCAAAAATAGAACCCTAGTCCAAACACAAGATCAAACTAGTCAAAACCCCTAAATTCTAGTGTTTCCAACTCGAACCAGATATAGAGACGAGGAGACAAATAATTGAAGCAAGCTCAGAGGTCTCTTTCAGAGACTTATGAGAAAACACAAACAGATACAATAGCAAGTTTAAAACAACAAAGAGAAGAAACTAATTTGGAACATAGTGGGCATAAAATGAACATGTTTAATAAAACCTGGGATTTAAACAAGTCGAGAAGAGAGAAGAGTTAGTATAACACTTAAGAAAACAGTCGAGGAAACATGTTTAAAGAGAACTCAAACAAGTTATGTAAAAAGGCAATCAAGGAACTTAAGAACGCACTAGGAGATACAAATAGTAGGAGAACACAAAATACCACAAAAGTATATCAACAAGACATATAGGAAAACACAGTAGGACGAACATGTACGCATGGTGTAGAAACACAAATAGAAAGACAAGGCATAGAAGAACATATATAGTAGCAAAACATAAGAAAGCTGTAGAAACACATGCGTGAAAAATATACACAAATAAGAAGAAAAAGAATAGTCGAAGAAAACATTTAGGGTTTTTCAGAAACCCTAAGTCGGAGAGAAGTAATTTTTGGAATAAAAATTGGGGGAAACGTTTTAAAACTCAAGTAAAGCACAGATATATAGCCGATCTAAGAAAAAAATAGAGAAACCCTTGGATAGCTAGGGTTTCAGAGGAACCCTAAAGCGAGAAAGACTTGGAAAAGGTCCGATCTAAGTCGGATGAATCAGAACCAGGCTCGAAATGCTTTTGATACGCCGGAGCAAAGTCGGAGAGGTCATGGAACCTTGAACTGGAGAAAATCTGAACGGACACCATCTAGGTCAGACCTTGAAACTTCAAACACCAAGCATTTAAGAGTAGAGATAGATGGGTATATGTCATCCATAGCCTAGTAGGCCATGGATTCTGGTGAGTTTACGGTTGAAAATGGTAGAAGACGATTAGGGTTTCAAGAACCTTCCAGAGAGTTTGAGATCAGAGAGTGTTTGGGGGCGGCTGAGAGAAGATAATAAGGGGATTAGGGTAGTAATTTTGGTTTAATTATGGAAGGGTGGATAGGAGCCGTTGATCATAGAGATCAACGGTCCAGTTCAAAAGGGCTTTGGTTGGGTAATTAAAACAGGTTGACGGTATGGTATTGGGCTGGTCCGGTTGGGATTAAAAATTAAGTCAATTAGGGGGTTTAATGTGGCTATAATCGAAATATAATGGGGTTGTAATTGAAACGAAATGAAGCCAAATTTTAAATAGCCAGTTTTCCTTTTTTAATTTATAAAAATAGTAAACATGACTTTGAAAGCAAATTAATCATACTGGATCAGTTAATATTATGTAAATATTGATTTAAAAATATTAGAAACAATTTCATAGCTGTAAAATATTATTAATTCTCAAAATAGGCTAAAATTGCAATTATATGCAATTTGACTTTTAAATTACCAAATAAACTTTTTTAAATGTATAAACATTAATCTAGCTATATTTTGGTATAAATATAAGAATAAAATAAGTTATTCACAAAGATGATAATTTTGGGAATAATTATTGGTTTTTATATTGTTAAAATGGATAATAAATGATTAAAAAATATTTTACAAAGTGGAAAAAATACTAAAATACTTAGGCATACTTATATATGCATATATATAGTATTTGAAAGTATTTTGCATATAAAAAGTAGACAGGAAAAAATTGGGTATCAACAGTTGTCCCTCTTTACCCGGGAATGATGGAAGAGTTGTCGGGTAAAGATATGATGGCCAATTTTGACTGAACGGAATGGTTTGAAGTGATTGACTGTACTCTGGTTCCTGATTTTCCTACATATCCCTGGTCTTATAGGAATCAGGCCGTATGTAGTTCAGGATCTGTCGGCGGAGTATGTCGGTTGAGATCTTTCAAGAATGGATGCGATATTTAGGTTGGGATGGGCGGTTAAGAGTCTAGTAGGTCTGCTGGAACCGGAGCGGGAGCGCTCCTAGCGAGATAGTCGTTGCTTGTTGGATTACCTGCAAATAAACAAGTCGCGCATATATCGTGCATAAAATTAAACGTGATGCAATTTCCCATCGGACCATAAATGTTGTCTTTGGACAGTCAGGATGACGTCCGCAAACCAAGATGTCCTAGGCCATAAAGCATATAATAAAGAATTCTCATGCCATGAAATGATGCTCTCGGGCAATAAGTGTTGGAAACACGTTCTCAAGGCTTTATACTAAAACGTGTGTTCTTATGTGTAGGTTTTGATGAATGACAAACGAAGCGCAAATTGATATATGACGAAGTTCAAGTACAAGCGCACAATTGGTGGATAACGAGATTCAAGCACAAGACAAAGTTTTATAGTTTAAATGAGTCGTTCTTAATTGTGTTCTTGATCCGACAACTTGACTCATGACATGGCTTCTCTCGTAAAATTATTTTTACAAAATCATGCATATTTAATTTAATGCTAAATGATTTTAAATCATGCATATTTACTTCAGTCAAAATTATTTTAAAACATGCCTCTAAAATCTGGACTAAGATAATCGATTATGTACTTATGATAATCGATTATGTTAAGCCAAGACTGCATGACAATCGATTTTGAACTAATGATAATCGATTGTGTTAAGGCAGTGAGCATCAGGTTTTTCAAAACCTGCATGACAATCGATTGTGAACCTTATGACAATCGATTGTGATGAGGCAGTGTCCATCAAAGTTTTTCAAAACTCAGAATAATCGATTGTGAAGCTAATAACAATCGATTGTGAAGAGACAGTGTCCATCAGATTTTTAAAAGTCACAAAATAATCGATTGTGAACATATGACAATCGATTGTGTTGAGGCAGTGTCTTCCAGACTTTTTCAAAGTTATTAAATAATCGATTGTGAGTATATAACAATCGATTGTCACGAGGCAGTGTCTAAAATGATTTTCAAAGTCTGATAAATAATCGATTGTTAACTTTGCACAATCGATTGTGAAGCTGACCGTTGCCGTAAAGTTTTCAAATACCGTCAGGTAATCGATTGTTGATTTTGTACAATCGATTGTTGATATTAAAATCTGGAAAAGATTTTTTGAACGTTGCTGAATAATCGATTATTGATCTGGTAAAATCGATTGTTTCACGTAAAATCTGGAAATGATTTTTTGAACGTTGCCAATAATCAATTGTTGGTCTTGGACAATCGATTGTTAAGCGTAAAATCTGGGATTGATTTTTGGAACGATTGGCAAACAATCGATTGTGGCTTCCTGACAATCGATTGTCACAGAGTAAAATCAGCAACTCTTAATTGGCAATTAGGCAACGGTAATGCCAAGTTTTTCAACTATAAATACAGCTTCATTTCAGTGTTTTAAACACAACAACACACAACAACTGATCATTCTATTGCTATAAGCTTGCATACTATAGTTTATCATTTTATATTCATTTCATAAAGCTTTTGAGAGCCAAAGTCTTGTCCATAGTTGTTGTGATCTTGAGCTTACTTCTTTTACTCATATCTACTCATTAAGGAGTGTTTTGTTTGAGTGTTTAGTGTTTTGTACACTTGTATGAGAATTGTGATTCTCTTGTTGTAAGGAACTTGTGTTTCCTTGGTTGAAGTCTTGGAGTGTTGTATCTCCGAGCAAAGGTGTTAAGGCTTGTGTCCTTAAGTTGTAAAGGTTTGTTGAGCACCCGTAAGCTTGACAAGTTAGTGGAAAATCTCGAGAGAGTCTCTCGGGGACTGGACTAGCCATGTGTTATGGTGAACCAGAATACATCGGTGCGTTCTTTCCTTTTGTTTATTTAACGCACTTAATTATTTCTTGCAAATTTTAATTTCCGCAAGTTTACGCTAAATTTTATTATAACGCTATTCACCCCCCCCCCCCTCTAGCGTTAAGCGTATTATCTAACAATTGGTATCAGAGCCCAACTCTCTGAAGACTTAACAGTTTGAGAGAAACTTCCATGGCTTCTACTCGTGATTCTTTTGCAGGAATAGAGGAAGGACAGTGCTCCACCCGACCACCACTATTCAATGGTACAAACTATATGTACTGGAAGGAGAGGATGAAAATCTTCGCTCAAGCAAACAATTTTCATCTCTGGAAGGTGATAACAAAGGGAAATCAAATTCCAACCAAAAAGGTTGAAAACGAATGGGTTCCCAAGTCCGAAGAAGAATATGACGCGGATGATATCTGAAAGGTTCAAAATAATGCTAAAGCAATTAATTTATTATATTGTGCTGTAAATGCTGACAATTACAGGAAAATATCGTGTTGCACAACGGCAAAGGAAATGTGGGACAAGCTGGAAATTACGTACGAAGGTACGGACCAGGTAAGGGAAGCTAAAATTGATTTCCTAACCCATGCTTATGAATTATTTCACATGAAGGAAGGTGAAAAGGTGGATGAAATGTTCGAACGATTTTCAATAATCGTAAATGACCTACATGCCCTCAAGAAGACATTCAAGGATAGAGAACTTGTTCGAAAAATTCTTAGAAGTCTCACTCCGGCATGGCGATCAAAGGCCGACGCAATTCAAGAATCCATTGGCGTCTCAAATGTCACAATCGACGCATTAAGAGGTAACCTTAAGACTTATGAATCTACAATACTTAACCCTCTTGTTGATGATCAAAGGAGGCAAAGAATAGCGCTTAAGGCAAGCACAAGTCAACCTCAAGTTGATGAGGACGGAGACAACGAGTTTGGATTCGTTATCAAAAGATTTCCAAAGTTCATGCGAAAGGAGTATGAACGAAAGGGCAAAAAGCAAGGCGAGCAAATAAAGTGCTATGAATGCGGTGAAACCGGGCACATCAAATCAAATTTCCCAAACATCAAAAAGGAGAAGAAACCTTTTAAGAAGCAACGTGCATACATTTCTTGGGGAGGAGACTCCGGAGATGAGTCAAGCGAAGAAGAAGAAGACGAAGCCGCAAACCTTTGTCTTATGGCGCAAGAAGACAAGCAAGATGAGGTATGTCAAATCTCTTCTAAAAACTTCTTTACTCTTGAAGAAAAGCGAACTGCTTTTGATGAGCTATATACTGAATTTATTAAAGCTTCAAAAACTATCAAGAGCATAAAGAAAATGCTTCTCTAAAAGAAAAAGATTTTCAAAAACAGCTTTCTTTGAAAGAAAAGGAGTTAGAAAAACTGGTTTTAGAAAATGAGAAGCTGAAAGAGGAAAACAAGTTTTTCGGAAAAAGAAGCGCCGACAAGCCCGAAAATTCTATTAAAAATTGCTCTTCTTGCATGCATCTCGAAAATGAGGTAGATAGACTTAAAGGTACCTTAGATAGGTTTAATTCTTCCCACAAAAACTTGAATGAGGTCCTTGTTAATTTGAAGTCAACCAAGCATGGCATAGGTTTTAAGAATGAGCCTAAAGAAAAGGTTGAAGCCAAACCCCAACCACCTAAGGCTCAATCTAGGATTAATAAAACAAATGCTTATCGTAGAAATAGCAATCCTAGAACAAATATGCATGCTAGAACAAATGTTGAACATTTTAGAAGACCTAGAAATGACTTACCACCTAGAAATGACTTACCACCTAGAAATGACTTACCACCTAGAAATGACTACCCTAGAAATGATGCATATTCTAGGCCAGACACTAGAAGGAGTTTTGAACTTTTTAGAACATCTAGACATGACCATTACTCTAGAAATGCTGCTCATTTTAGAACTAATAGTAGGAGAAATGGTTCTCATGAAATGCGCAATAGTCAAAATGAAAATAGAGTAATTCATTTTCGTCCATCAAGTTACTATGAACCTAGAAGGATGCATAACCCCAACGTGACTTGTCATTATTGTAGACGCATTGGTCATATTGCCCCTGCATGTTTTACACGACATAGACATATCACTCAATCGCATCATTATGATATGCCTAACCCTCAAGGACCCAAAATGGCATGGGTACCTAAAACGCATTAATTTGTTTTGTAGGTGTGTTTGAAGGGATCAAGTGTACTATGGTACCTTGATAGTGGATGCTCCAAACATATGACGGGAGACGAATCCAAATTCCTTCAACTAGAACACAAAGAAGGAGGAAGTGTGATTTTTGGGGATAACAATAAAGGAAAGATTATTGGCATCGGATCGGTCGGTAAGGACGATAATTCCTCTATTAAGCATATATTACTTGTTAAAGGTTTAAAGCATAATCTCTTGAGCATAAGTCAATTATGTGACAAGGGAAATCTTGCCCTATTTGATTCGGATGAATGCTTAGTGCTTAGACGTAGTGATTTTAAAATTATCCTTCGTGGTTTTAAAGTGGATAATATTTAAATGGTTGATCTTGCTAATTCCTCACCCGAATATGTTGATTGTCTTATGAGCAAAGAGGATGATACTTGGCTATGGCATCGTAGAGTTGCTCATATAAACATGCATCTTTTGAACAAATTGATTTCACAAAACTTAGTTATTGGTCTTCCCAATTTGAAATTTGAAAATGACTCTATTTGTGATTCTTGTCAAAAAGGGAAGCAAACAAAAGCATCTTTCAAATCCAAAAACTTTGTTTCAACTTCTAGACCATTGCAATTGCTTCACATGGATTTATTTGGACCATCTCGCATTGAAAGTCTAGGAAGAAATCGCTATGCTTTTGTGATTGTTGATGATTATTCTAGATTTACTTGGACTTTATTTCTTGCCAATAAAAGTGATGCTTTTCAGAATTTTAAATATTTTCTTAAGCGTGTTCAAAACGAGAAGGAAACAACCGTCACTTCAATTAGAAGTGATCATGGGGGAGAGTTTGATCACAATCTCTTTGCGGACTTTTGTGACGAACTCGGTATCGAGCATACCTTTTCCGCTCCACGAACACCACAACAAAATGGGGTGGTGGAAAGGAAAAATAGGTGTCTCGAAGAGATGGCTAGAACCATGCTCGAAGAGGCTAAGATTCCCAAACATTTTTTGGCGGATGCCGTGAGTACCGCATGCTACATCTTAAATAGAGTAGTCATAAGGCCTATACTCATGAAAACTCCCTATGAACTCTATAAGGGAAGGAAACCAAATATCTCCCATTTTAGAGTATTCGGTTGTAAATGTTTTATTCATAACAATGGCAAAGATCAATTGGGAAAGTTTGATGCTAAGTCCGATGAGGGAATTTTCATTGGTTATTCCTCACGTAGCAAAGCATATAGGGTTTTTAATAAAAGAACCGAAACTGTGGAGGAATCCCCTCATGTTGTATTTGCCGAAAATAATGCTCGCTTGGCGAGAAAGGATACCGGTTTTGATCTTGCAGGTATTTTAGATAGCTTGAAAGACAAAATACAAGAGGAAACGCCTAAAGAAAATCAAGACAAAATTTTGAAACAACCAACGGAGGAAGCGCCACAATTGGAGAATGAAACGAAAATGCCAAACGAGTGGAGGACAATTAAAGATCACCCTCTCGAACAGGTAATTGGCGACGTCGGAGAAAAGGTACGTACCCGAAACACTCATAAGAACACCCTAGGACACACTTCTTAAGAGATCACACTCTCACTCGGCCACACTAGTTTAAGTTACTATTTCTTTACAAATTACTGACTTGAGCGTCGGAGACGTCTAATTCTATTTTGCAGGTATCGCCCAAAAGGTAGGGGGAACTATAAAGAAATGGCATAAAACAATCGATTGTTACAGCAAATAATCGATTATTTTACTGTGCAGAAAATCGATTAGCAAGTATCACTAATCGATCATTTATAGTTTATGCTTATTATGAAGTTTTGTTTAACAATCGATTTTTTAGCTGTTTAATCGATTACCGTCTCAGCCATTCAGTACTGCTTTTCTACAACAATCGATTGTTCCATATATATAATCGATTATTTTCCGAGTCAGAAAATCACTGTGCTCACTGGAACAAAACAATCGATTACCATATTTTGACAATCGATTATTTCATGTCAGAAATTCAAAATTGTTACCGTTTGGTTCTGCAATGATTTGTGTCAGTTCCGAGATTCAGTCAAATCTTAATGACAATCGATTATCTCATCCCAACAATCGATTGTCTAACGGTCAGTAAGATTTATTTTTACCGTTTCTGACTGTTTCAGCTTTCAATTTTTTGCAGATTTATTCCATTAATGAAATGCCTTTCTTCCCTCTATAAATAGGCTCCATATATGTTCATTTTTATTCACTCAAGCATCAATTTTAGCTCTCAAACTATCAAAATTCTTTCAAGACTCTTGCCAATTCCAGCAATACTTAGTTAAAATGTCGGGCCGTCACTCTAAACGTTCCCGTTCTGCTAGGCATGGTACATCCTCCTCTGCTGCTCCAAACTATCCTTACCAAGATGGTTCCGTTCTTTATTTTAATTCTGACATCGAGCTTACTCGATTTTTAACAAAATTTGAAAAGCGCGACATTCTTCCTCCCCGTTTTTCAACCAACAAGTATCTTGAATCTTATGGCCCTGCTGCAAATATACTCAAAAATTGTCAACTTCTTGACTTCTTACTTCTTACCCATCCTTACATCAATACTACTTTAATTCAAGCATTTTACTCCAACCTTCATGAGGATGATGACGGCGATCTTGTGACAAATATAAACGGTGTTCAAATTCTTATCTCCGATGAAAACCTCCATACCATTGCCCATCTTCCTCGTAATGGTGAAGACATTTTTCGGTACACCGGAGAGGCCGGAGCCCTTTTTGATGAAACAACCCTCCTACATCAAATCGGTATTACTTCTTATGATCCAAATCTTTCTTCCCATCGTCCTACAATTACGGGAATGGATCCCAATTATCAGTTGATTTTCTATTTCATCACCCGAGTCCTCAAGCCTCGTAAGCATAACCATACTACCATTTCCCAAGAGGACACCAAGCTCATACATGCCATTATAACCGGAGCTAACATCAATTGGTGTCGGCTCGTCAAGATTCACATGCGTGACGCTATCGAAGATGATAGGCCTCTTCCTTATGCTCTCCTCATCATGAACTTTCTTGAAGCCTCCGGATTCATCACTTCCAGCGGTCCTCTAAAAAAGAGTACCAAGAAGTGGGAAATTTCAGAATCCTCCTTTCATCATGACGGTGATCATACAGCGCCTGCTCCTCCTCCAACCCGTCGAACTCGTCCAGCTCAAGAGCCTACCCTCCAATCAATTTCCGACCAAATTGCTTCATTGACCTCTTCTCTTGGTCAATTAACTCATGAGATCCATGGATATTTTGACCATGTTAATTATCCTTATGCGGGTCTTGTTCCATATGAAGCAGCGCCGGATGATGAGGCGGGAGATGATGGAAATGAATAATTTCTTTGTTCGTTGTTTTTAAGTTTGTTTCTATATGTTGCATTGTCTTCCCTGTTACTGTAATCTCCTTCCCAATAAATAAACAAGTTTTATTTACATCTTTGGCATCTTCTTATATTATTTTTGCTAATGGCAAAAGGGGGAAGATAACGGGTATCCACTCTCAATATTCATAAGCATAAATTGAGGGGGAATTCATATATTAAGGGGGAACTAATCGCATACTTATTGCATATCTTTACCTGTCTTGAATCGTCATTATAAATTGTTTAAGTTGCATATCCCGCTTAAAGTTTGCCATTATCAAAAAGGGGGAAATTGTTGGAAACACGTTCTCAAGGCTTTATACTAAAACGTGTGTTCTTATGTGTAGGTTTTGATGAATGACAAACGAAGCGCAAATTGATATATGACAAAGTTCAAGTACAAGCGCACAATTGGTGGATAACGAGATTCAAGCACAAGACAAAGTGTTATAGTTTAAATGAGTCGTTCTTAATTGTGTTCTTGATCCGACAACTTGACTCATGACATGGCTTCTCTCGTAAAATTATTTTTACAAAATCATGCATATTTAATTTAATGCTAAATGATTTTAAATCATGCATATTTACTTCAGTCAAAATTATTTTTAAACATGCCTCTAAAATATGGACTAAGATAATCGATTATGTACTTATGATAATCGATTATGTTAAGCCAAGACTGCATGACAATCGATTGTGAACTAATGATAATCGATTGTGTTAAGGCAGTGAGCATCAGGTTTTTCAAAACCTGCATGACAATCGATTGTGAACCTTATGACAATCGATTGTGATGAGGCAGTGTCCATCAAAGTTTTTCAAAACTCAGAATAATCGATTGTGAAGCTAATGACAATCGATTGTGAAGAGACAGTGTCCATCAGATTTTTAAAAGTCACAAAATAATCGATTGTGAACATATGACAATCGATTGTGTTGAGGCAGTGTCTTCCAGACTTTTTCAAAGTTATTAAATAATCGATTGTGAGTATATAACAATCGATTGTCACGAGGCAGTGTCTAAAATGATTTTCAAAGTCTGATAAATAATCGATTGTTAACTTTGCACAATCGATTGTGAAGCTGACCGTTGCCGTAAAGTTTTCAAATACCGTCAGGTAATCGATTGTTGATTTTGTACAATCGATTGTTGATATTAAAATCTGGAAAAGATTTTTTGAACGTTGCTGAATAATCGATTATTGATCTGGTAAAATCGATTGTTTCACGTAAAATCTGGAAATGATT
The DNA here is from genome assembly GCA_034376525.1 of Nicotiana benthamiana. Classification (NCBI taxonomy): domain Eukaryota; kingdom Viridiplantae; phylum Streptophyta; class Magnoliopsida; order Solanales; family Solanaceae; genus Nicotiana; species Nicotiana benthamiana. The sequence goes on along the minus strand of CM067336.1, from coordinate 30,863,765 downwards.
TTTTGAACGTTGCCAATAATCGATTGTTGGTCTTGGACAATCGATTGTTAAGCGTAAAATCTGGGATTGATTTTTGGAACGATTGGCAAACAATCGATTGTGGCTTCCTGACAATCGATTGTCACAGAGTAAAATCAGCAACTCTTAATTGGCAATTAGGCAACGGTAATGCCAAGTTTTTCAACTATAAATACAACTTCATTTCAGTGTTTTAAGCACAACAACACACAACAACTGATCATTCTATTGCTATAAGCTTGCATACTATTGTTTATCATTTTATATTCATTTCATAAAGCTTTTGAGAGCCAAAGTCTTGTCCATAGTTGTTGTGATCTTGAGCTTACTTCTTTTACTCATATCTACTCATTAAGGAGTGTTTTGTTTGAGTGTTTAGTGTTTTATACACTTGTAAGAGAATTGTGATTCTCTTGTTGTAAGGAACTTGTGTTTCCTTGGTTGAAGTCTTGGAGTGTTGTATCTCCGAGCAAAGGTGTTAAGGCTTGTGTCCTTAAGTTGTAAAGGTTTGTTGAGCACCCGTAAGCTTGAAAAGTTAGTGGAAAATCTCGAGAGAGTCTCTCGGGGACTGGACTAGCCACGTGTTGTGGTGAACCAGAATACATCGGTGCGTTCTTTCCTTTTGTTTATTTAACGCACTTAATTATTTCCTGCAAATTTTAATTTCTGCAAGTTTACACTAAATTTTATTATAACGCTATTCATCCCCCCCCTCTCTAGCGTTAAGCGTATTATCTAACAATAAGAATGATACCTATGAGCGATGATGCCTTTGAATAATGATATGTAAGAGATAAAGGAGTCCTCAGGCCATGTCATAGGGTTCTTGGGCTACGAAGATGGTGCCTCCGAACAATGACTCCCTTGGATAAATTGGCGTTCTTTCATCCCATGAAATGCAAAAGGTGGCGATCTTTCAGCCCATAAGAGCGTAAATAAAGTGGCGATATTTTATCCAATGCAAGACATAAATAAAGGTGGCGATATTTCAGCCAACGCGGGATTTAAATGAAGTGGCGATAATTCAGCCATGCAAAAAATGTGAGTAAAATGGCGATCTTTCAACCGATGCAGATGGAGACAGAGCTTAGTCTCGGATGGCAGAGTAGTAGCCTTATGCGATGCTAGAAATGCATATGAAGATAGAGCTTAGTCTCGGAAGGCAAAATAGTAGCCTTATGCAATGCAGGAAATGCAGATAGAGAACCGATCTTAGTCTAGAAAGGCAAAATAGTACCTATATACAATGCCTAAATGCAGATGGAGGTAGAGCTTAACCTCAGAAGGCAGAGTAGTACCCTTATGAAATGCAAGAAATGCAGACGAAGGTAGAGCTTAACCTCGGAAGGCAGATAGTAGTCTTATGCAAGGGATAAAAGGCAAATAGTGATAAAAATTATTAGCTGACAACAGGTAGTTGATTGTGATATTGCGGCTGCTGAGGTTATTATATGCGGTTAGCGTTTGTGGAGCGATAATTCTGAGAGCTGTACTCCTGAATAGTATGAGTATATAAATTTGCAACTTAGGTGCTTGCATCCAAAGAAAAATCGTGAGTTTTGTAAAGGGGAAAGGTTAGTTCCGTGTCCCCGCTGACTTCGCTTGACCGGCTCGGCTCTATATTGGTTATACTGTGGATATCCCTGGTGTAGCGTTGCTCAACAGAACAATTTTGGTGACAGACATGCATGATTTAGTAGAAATATAACGTAAATACGTAACTAAGAATAATTTTCTTTAGATGAACCAACGACTGAGACGCGATCCAAGACATTGCAACCTCTCTCGCTTCAGAATTTTGAGGGTCCCTCTCAAAATTCTGCCCCATTTTGCTGGATCGACACTTCTTACGGCTGCTTGAGAGGATTGGCTGAAATTACTTCGGAATTTTGAGGGCCCTCCTCAAAATTCTGCCCCATTTTCAATTTGCAGGGGGAAATGAAAATTTTATTGAATTGTGACTGAACCCATAAGATTGCCTATGTATCCCCTCTTAAATGGGAATCAGGTCAAGTGTAGTTCAAATTACATAAGAAAATCATAAATGGTTATCCATAGTATGGATTGACTACGTCTGAATTGATTGGTTTTGGCCAAACTTCTCCGTCCATTTCTGCAAGTATAAGTGCTCCTCCCGTTATAACCCGGTGATCCATATATGGTCCTTGCCAGTTGGTAAAGAACTTCCCTTTGGCTTTATGTTAATGTGGAAAAATCTTCTTTAATACCAGCTACCCCAGTGTGAACCGTCTTGGTTTGACTCTCTTGTTGAAAGCTTTGGACATTCTGTTCTGATAAAGCTGACCATGGAAAACTGCATTCATTCTCTTCCCATCTATAAGAGCCAACTTCTCGTAACGACTCTTCACCCACTCTATGTCGTTGAGTTCTGCTTCCTGTATGATGCTTAGCGAGGGAATTTCTACCTCGATGGGAATGACCACTTTTGTACTGTAAACCAGCATGTAGGGAGTTTCCCATGTTGATGTGCGGACTGTGGTGCGGTACCCCCAATAAAGCAAATTATAAATTCTCATGCCACTGCTTATGCTTCTCTATCATTTTCCTCAGTATCTTCTTGATATTCTTATTGGCGGCTTCTAGGCTCTATTCATCTAAGGTCTGTAGGGGTAGAATTCTTGTGTTTGATCTTAAAGGTTTCACACATGGCTTTCATCAAATCTCTATTGAGGTTGGAGCCGTTATCAATAATGATTGACTCTGGAATTCCAAATCGACAAACGATACGGTCACAGACAAAGTCTGTCATGACCTTCTTGGTCACTGCTGTGTAAGATGATACTTCAACCTATTTGGTGAAATAGTCAATTTTGATGCGAAATGTTTGATTGGTCTAATAACATCCATCCCCCATGTGGGCAACGGCCATGGCGATCTTGTTGCATTAAGCTCATTTGGAGGCACCTTTACTATGTCGGTATATATTTGACAGCGACGACATTTGCGGACATACTGGATGTAGTCTGTCTCCATAGTCATTCAAAAACAACTTACTCAAAGTATCTTCTTGGCTAACACAAAACCGTTCATATGTGGTCCACAGGTCCCAACATGAATTTCCTCTAGCAGTTTAGATGCTTCCTTCGCGTCGACACACCTTAGTAATCCCAAATCTGCAGTCCTCTTATATAGGATTCCTCTGCTGTGAAAGAAATTATTGGAAAATCTTCGAAGCGTGCGCTTCTGAGGAGTATTTGCAAGCTCTTGGTATTCTACATTTGCCAAATATTCCTTGATGTCATGAAACCAAGGCTTTCTGTCTGTTTATTCTTTGACGTGAGCACAATAAGCTGGCCGATTGTAGATCTTCATGGGAATGGATCGATGAAGTTCGTATCTGGATGTTGTATCATAGGTGATAGGGTGGCTAATGCATCGGCAAACTTGCTCTGGATTCTGGGAATATGTTGGAATTCCGTCTTTGTGAACCTCTTCCTCAACTCCTGCACATGATGCAGGTACGGGAGTATCTTGGAGTTCTTGGTTGCCCATTCTTCTCGTAATTGATGTATAAGTAAGTCTAAATCTACAATCACTAGAAACTCTTATATGTTCATGTCAATGGCCATATTGATCCCTAAGATGCAGGCTTCGTACTCGGCCATATTGTTAGTACAGGAGAACATGAGCTTGGAAGATATCGGATAATGCTGGCCAGTTTTTGACACTAGGATTGCTCCTATGCTAACTCCTTTGAAATTTGGTGCTCTATCGAAAAACATCCCCCAACCATCATAGGGTTATGCAATGTCTTCTCCTACAAATGATACATCCTCATCAAGAAAATACGTCTTCAGAGGTTCGTATTCTCCGTCCAAAGGATTTTCTATAAGGTGATCTGCTAGTGCTTGTCCTTTGATTGCCTTTTAAGTCACGTAGACAATGTCAAATTCACTCAACAGGATTTTCCACTTAGCTAGCTTGCCAGTGGGCATGGGCTTCTGGAAGATGTAATTCAACGGATCCATCATTGATATGAGATATGTAGTATAAGCACAAAAATAGTGCCTCAATTTCTGAGCTACCCAAGTCAGAGCACAACAGGTGCGTACCAACAGAGAATACCGGGCCTTGTATAGGGTAAACTTCTTACTGAGATAATAGATGGCCTGCTCCTTCCTCCTCATTTCATCATGCTGCCCCAGAACACATCTGAATGCTCCATCCAATACTGCAAGGCAGACTATTAAGGGTCTACTGGCTCGGGCGGGACCAAAACTGGTGGTGTTGACAAGTACTCTTTGATTATGTCGAAGGCATTTTGGTAGTCATCGGTCCATTTGGTAGCGGTGTCCTTCTTTAACATCTTAAATATTGGCTCACAGATGACAGTAGATTGTGCTATGAACCATTTGATGTAGTTAAGTCTCCCCAAGAAACTCATTACTTCTTTCTTATTATTTGGCAGTGGAAATATTGAATAGATTTGACCTTTGATGGATCCAATTCTATCCCTCGGTGACTCACGATGAACCTAAGCAATTTTCCAAGTGGAACACCGAATGCACATTTTGCAGGATTCAATTTTAGGTTGTACCTTCTCATTATATTGAAGAATTTCCTCAAATCTTCCATATGATCAACAACTTTCTTGGACTTGATAATGATGTCGTCTACATACACTTTGATCTCCTTATGTATCATGTCATGGGAAATGGTGGTCATGGCCCTCATGTAGGTGGCCCATGCATTCTTTAACCCAAACAACAACATCTTGTAGCAATACATCCCCAACGACATAATAAAAGCTGTTTTCTCAGCATTTTCCTCATCCATCCATATTTGATGGTACCCAGTAAAACAATCAACAAATGACTGCAGCTCATGCTTGGCGCAATTATCAATCAAGATGTGTATATTTGGCAAGGGGAAGTCATCTATTGGACTGGCCCGGTTGAGATCCCGGTAGTCGATACAGATTCTAACCTTTCCATCCTTCTTCGGTACGGGCAACATGTTGGCTAACCATGTCGGATACTGTACTAACTTGAGAACCTTAGCTTTGACCTGCTTAGTAACCTCTTCCTTGATTTTCGAACTCATATCTAGCTTGAATTTTCTGAGCTTCTATTTTATTGGCAGACATGACGGATCAGTTGACAATTTGTGAGCCACAATAGATGTGCTCAAACCAGTCATCTCGTTGTACGACTAGGAAAATATGTCCTTATACTCTCTTAAAAACTCCGTATATTCTTTCTTTTATGACGGTGACAAATGAATGTTGATTCGTGTTTCTTTGACATTTTCTGCATCTCCCAAGTTAACAATCTCAGTTTCATCCAAGTTGGACTTGGGCCTATTTTGGAATTTCTTAACTTCCTTAACAATCTCTTCCAGTATATCATCTTCCTTTGAATCTATGTCTATTTGCGTTGTCTCATTGCATGTTACAATCATCAGTTCATCGAGATAAGTAATAGTAATGCTGTATAAATAAAGTAATGAGAGAAATAATGAGAGTAAGATTTATAAGAAAACTGAAGCGCTTTTGATAAATTCCAGAAATGGTTTGAACATTGGAGCTCTTTCTTGCAAAAACAAAAGTGCGAAAAGAAAGTAAACTAGCAAAATAAAATAGTGCATGGTATTTGTTCAACCTTGCTACCCCGAGGCATGCCGCGCTCTGGTGGTTCTGACAGTCCAGTTGTTGAGGCGTGCTCCTATGTTTACAGCTTGTATAGAAGGGTCTTCCTCCCCCTCCTCCTCAAATATGACACAACAGTCCATATCATTGTTTTTCCAGGAACAAATTCCTCATTGCTGCTAGGGCTTCTTCTTCTTCTGACCCATAGATGACCTCGGCCGGTTGGAAGGATAGTAAGGACCGTGTTAAGGTGGCGACCATTCATTGAATTCTTTCCAGGTGTACTCATATCCTAATCCGAAAGTTGTGTCATGCTTCTTGAGCTTGATGGGCTTAGATATTCCTTGGAGATTCTTGCCATGTCCCTTGTCAGGTTCATACCCACTCCACTTCAATATGCTTTCAATTTTGTTACCCCACCATTTATCCTTATCGACGGCGTTAACTCGTTCGATGTGGTGGTAAGTTTCTCCGCTTATCTTTCTTCTTCCTCCAATTGTGCGGATGGTCTGGCAACTCTATATGGGATTGCTACCATCGCCATGAATGATTACCTCCTAGTGATTTCACTCAAACTTCACTGCCTGATGTAGTATAGATGCCACAGCCTTGGCGGCTTGAATCCATGGTCTTCCCAACAATAGGTTGTAAGATGTCGGCACGTCTATCACTTGAAAATCAACATCAAACCAAGTAGGCCCCATTTGCAAACACAAGCTAATTTCCCCAATATTAGACCTTTAAGCCCATCGAATGCCTTAACATTTATGGCCCCGTCCTTGATTTCATGCAGCCATTTCCCTAATGCTCTAAGTGTCACTAGCAGACACATGTTGAGACTGGACCTCCCATCGACCAGGATCTCGGTGATAAAATAATTTTTGCACTGCACAATGATGTGCAATGCCTTGTTGTGACTCAATCCCTCCAGTGGCAGCTCATCTTCGTGGAAAGTGATTTTGTGGCTTTCCAATACCTGACCTACCATGTTTGCCATTTCTCCTCCGATGATGTTGCTTGGTACATATGCCATTCTCATCACTCTTATCAAGGCATTCTTGTGTGCATCGGAACTCTGTAGCAAAGCAAGGATAGAAATCTGCGCCGGTATTTTGTTCAGCTGATCATTGACTGAGGATTCCTTCACTTGTATCTTTCTCCAGAGATCATTGGGCCCAGCTTCGATAATGTTTTGTAAACCAGATGTCTGCTTACTTGTCTCAGCCAAGTGTTCTGGAGCGTAAACCCTGTCGGTCCTTATCACACCCTGTGTTGCAACTGCTTCCCCAAACTTGGCTTTCCCTTTCCTTCTTGCCTCAGATGTGTAGTCCCATGCTATGGATTTTGTGTGGAATGGTGCTACGACTGTCATTGATACCAGAATGGGAACCCTTGCTTTGGAAGGTAATACAGCAAATTCAAATGGTACATGCGCCTTTGTGGACCCAAACTCGACCTCAATTGGTACTGGCATCTTTGTGGAGGCTGGTGTTTCAAACTCAAATTGTATGGACATGTTCACCTCGACGTCTTCAGAAGACTGAATCTGGACTACAATCGGATTAAGGGTGATTTTGGTTTCTTTGTATCGTCACCTTCTGTGATCAAACTGATTGATCCTTTGGGATCCCAATCATCCTCTATTTCAATCATATAAACACCTCCACCATTGTGGTCTGGTAGAGGGTTCTTACGGACATTCAGGGCTGGCTCCTTTGCCACGATGATCTTGTTGTCAATCAAAGCCTAGATCTTATCCTTCAGGGATCAGAATTCATAAATGGCGTGCCCTTTCATGCCAAAATGGAATGCACGAGTTTTTGTTTGGGTTGACCCATTGGGAAGGGTTTTCAGGGGTTATAGCAGGGATAGGGGTGACATATCCAACAGCTTTGAGTCTTTCATACATATGGTCGATTGGTTTAGCAATGGCGGTATACTGTTTGGGAGGTCTGCCGCCGAAATTTAGTCGGGGTCTAGGAAAGTTTTGACGAGGGAGAGGTGATTGATAGTGGGATTGTTCAGTGTTGTAGGCTTGGTAGGCTGGGAATATCTGGGAGAAGTGGGTTGATATGTATGAGGTGGAGACGATTGATAGGAGGCGGTGAGGTTTGGTACGAAGGTGCGGGTGTTTGGAAATTTGGAGTGGGCTGATATGTAAATGGAGATGTTGGGTAAGTTTGGTATTTGACAGGTGAATTGGTTCTCCGTGCAAACTTTACAGCACCTATTTCCCTCTTCTTGGACGTACCACTAGACTGTAGAGCCTTGTTGGTGGCTTGCAAAGCTTCAAAGTTCGTAACCATACCACTCTTGATACCTTCCTCAATCCTTTATCCTAGCTTGATAATGTCAGAGAATTTGTGGTTTTCGATCAACATCAGTCTTTCATAGTATTGCGGATCTTGAGCCCGGACAAAGAACTTGTTTATTTGTTCCTCCCATAAAGCAGGTCGGACCTTAGCAGCCTCTGATCTCCAACGAGTGGCATACTCGCAGAATGTTTCTTTGGGTTTCTTCTTTAAATTTTGAATGTAAAACACATCCGGTGCATTTTCCATATTGAACCTGAATCTATCCATGAAGTCGGATGCCATACTTAACCAGTTCGACCACTTATTTGGGTCTTGGCTAATGTACCAGGACAGAGCATCTCCTTTCAGGATCTTCATGAAAAGCTTCATGCAGATCTTCTCATCTTTTCCTACTCCGACAAGCTTGTAGTAGTATGTACTCAAGTGAACCCTGGGATCCCCTGTACCATCAAATATTTTGAATTTGGGAGGTTTGTACCCCACGGGTAGTTCGACATCGGGTTGTATGTATAGATCTTCATAGTTTAGCCCTTCAATTCCCTTACTTCCTTCAACGCCTTGAATTCTGGTGGTTAACTTCTTAAGCTCTTTGGCCAGATTTCTGATGAGCAAGTCATTATTATCGGACTCAAGTGTGCTTGAGATAGGTTGGGTGGAGTATGGCACGATCTCTACGTAGATGGGGGTGTTGTATTGGGTGTGGCAGTGGTCATTTGTGGAGTTCAACGATTCAGGGATGATCAGTGGAGTATTGCAGTGGTGGTGAAGAGCGAGATGCTTTGGGATATTTTATGGAGATATAGGATTCTGAGTATTTGGGAAGGTAGCTTCTGGAGTGGTGAGGCAAAATGACAGACTTGCCAAATTCAGGACTTGATCAAGCTCTTCTTGGAATTTCAGTAGTTTTGGTTCTATCTAAGAGGCATTTTCCTTGGGCACCATATCAGCACGGGTGACCTCTACTCGTTTAGCTGAGTTGTTTGAATCTTCCATTTTTCTTTTGCTTTTGTGCCTGACAGGACTGGGAGAAGGAGTAGGTGGAGGGCCCCTGGATCTTGTAAAGTATGTTGATGTTTCTAGAGTTCACGAACTAATCTTTGGGGAAGGAAATAAACAAAAAGTAAAACAAAAGGTGATAAGTCAGAAAGGATTATAAGAAAAGATGTTGCAATATTTAAACACATAATGCACAAATTTAAAGCGTGTCTTAGTGCTCGTTGTGCCCAAGGTAGGCCTAGTGACAAGTTAATTTGGAGAACTTAGAATGCTAAATGACTTATTTTATTGGTAAAAAGGTAGACGAATCCCAAAACGACACTAAATAACAAGGAGTAAAATGTCAGTAGTGGCCATAGGCCTTATTAAATTTCTCAAAGCAAATGCTCTATCTATTTGTCCTAGAAGGACCTTCCCCAGACTCGGCAGGGTTAGCTCCTTCGAACATCTCTCCCAGCTCGCACAGTCCTAGCAGCAGGTAAGCTCTAGCCAGATGTCCTCCTTCATTTCCTTCAGGAATTCGGCCGTCTTCGACCCTTTTCAGAAACCTTTTTTCTAGTTCTACTATACCCTGCTCTAAACAGACCAGTCATTTGTTACCGCTAACAACCATATCCTCCCATTCATCAATTATCTCTTGATTGGCTTCTTGTATTTCATGGTGCTCATTTTCACAATCCCTCATCCTCTTGCACAGTTGGTTGTACTTCACTTGTGCTTCAGCCTTTTCATTGATGATTATGTGACCTCGAACAAACCCAGGTTGACCCAAACCATTGTGATTGTCCTCCAGCCAGTGTGAAAGTGTAGGGTACAACCAGCATGGTAGCGATCTGGTTCGATGGTTTCCTTTCCCAAGACAATTTTGTAGTGCCACATATGTTGAGCCTTGCACTTGTACGGACTATCGTCATTCTGGAAGTCAACCCGGAAGTGATCCATCTTGTCGACCCTTGGTATAACCTGCTTCCTACCAGCCTGTCTCATAACTCGGAGAGGGACTTAAGGGTAGGTCCCTCTTAAACCGATCAGTATCAGAAATAGTAGATCCCTAGATCGAACGATGAATTCTTCAGTGAGGAACCACTCGAACATCCATTGCACCCGGTCCTCAGTCATATTATCAAAGAGTTCGACCCATTCTCAAGAATTCTCCAGTCGAGTGAACATGCTGGGCATGTAATTCATTCGCTTCGGGTTATGAAAGGCGATATGATCGTCCCAGTCTCTACGATGGATTTCCAGTCAGTACATACCCTTTTGGAGATGTTCCGTGAGCCACAGTTGAAGTAGCAGATTACAACCCTTGAAATGTTAGTCTCCCTATTGATACTTTCTAGGGCCCGGTATATTTCCACAATGATCATTGGCACGAGACTGAATGGTTGTTCGTCAATTCCTTCCATTAGAGTTTTGGTGACCATAGATACCCTGGTGTGGATTCTTGATTTCTTCATTAGAAACACTATCATCCCCAGGAAACTGAACACGAAGACAAAGAGCCTTCGATGGATGTGCCCCAATGACGTAAGGTCGAACTTGTCAGGATAAGTACGGTAAGATTTAATGTGACCGTACCTTTCATACAAATAGTTAAAGGGAATGTACCACTCCTTCAAACATGTCAAGTCTGAATTCTTATTCAATCCCATTATTTTGAGAAAACCTCTACCCTTGCGGTTTTCCAGCATTAACAAACGCGGAGTTTCCCACGACATTCCAGCCAGTCCTCCTATTTCCTCAAGCAGGGGTGTCATCTCAATGTCACCAAAGCGGAACACAGACCTATCAAAATCCCAAAATAGAGTAGAAACTTATATGATTTTGTTGTTGGGTTGAATTTTCAAGAGAGAAGGTAGATTCCCTAAACATTTTCTAACAAGAGCCTGATCACTGGAATGAAGATCCTCCCACCAGCTCAACAATTTAGGGTGGATGTTGGTGACCATGCCGAATCTGGGGACTTCGTGCTTTATATTTTTGCAAGACTAAAAGTTAGGCCCTTACCCCCCACCAGACTCGACTATTTTACAACTATTAGCATAGAAGACATTTAGTTCTCTAAATAAATGCACAAAACATGATAATGTCCTTTTGGGTTTCTAGGAAACCTAGTGGACTTGGATAAGGCTATCTTAAAGAGTCATTGTGCGGATAACATAACTGGATCGGCTAGGGTTGACAGTGATGCATGCACCTTTAAACGGAGTCAGGTTTCTATGGGGTATTAGACTGGTACCCTTGAGTGGACAACTCAAGAGGGAAAGTATGGAACCGTCGACTACACCATTGATCGACTGGTTTTACCGCAAATATGCCTTTTCCAGATTTTGGGTAATAATATTGGAAGGTCGTAACCACTCATTTTAAGCATTACTATGGTATTTTGTTTGGAACGAGTGGAATATGATTTTGAATATGTAGTTACAATAATTAACAAGTTTTCACGTATTTGTACGTTCATAAAGTAATAACTATAATAGTTTCTCATAATTTACAACAGTATTAAAGGAAAGCGATAAAGGAAAGCATTAAGAGAAATAAGGAAAAGAAACAAATAGCCAAGTCAGTTTCGATGTTGATGAGGAGAAGTACTTAAAGGCATTTAAACAAACAAAGATATATAAATAAGCATAAAGTCACAAATAACATAAAATGGTAAAAGCCTTAAAGAAATCCCTAGCGGAGTCGCCATGCTGTCAATGCCCCATTTTTCTCATGAAATCGGGTTTATGACATTTGGGCGGACAATTTTTTTCCTTTCGGGAATTGGGTTGGAAATGAAGAGTCGCCACCTAATGATTAAGTGCATTAGGACACTGAGAAGAATTTTGATTTAGAAAGCCAGTGAATAGATAAGAGCTTGAAATTATCTCGAGGGAAATGTGTTAGGCACCCCTCGAGATCCACTAATATGATTCTCGGTCATGCTATAATTATGAATTTAAGTGCAACTTACAAGTAAACAAGCAAGAATTACAAACACAGGGTAGTTTTCACATAATGGTTGCAATCAAAGAAGTTAAAGAAGCTGAAGTCTGGGAAGAAAATAGTTTGAAGTTCTTAAAATAATCAAGTAAATGGAAGGGATTTTCCATAATTGTTGCAAGCAATTAAAGTAAAAGAAGTTAAAAAGCTGAAAGTTGAGCAATTTTTAAAATTCTGAAAATAAACAAGTAAGGGGAAAGGTGTCCTAGGTTTATAAATAATATTGATCACCCCACACAACATCCGGTAACCATTTATACACGTGGTATTATCGCGTGGTCATCATATATATATCTACCATTTCCCACCCACGTTAAGGTATTAAATGTGGAAGGATCTCATTTTCCTATTGCATGCTACTACCCGTCCCAAATCCTATCAGCACCGGAGGCATTTGGGACTATTAGTCCTAAAGGGAAGGGAGATTTGCCTTTCATGGTTTACAAGGATAAAATTCTAAGACGAAAATGAAAATATGTAGAGGGGGTATAGGGAAATACACAATAATTAAAGTCTCAAACATGCCTCCTCAACTTAAAGACAGATCGTTCAGCATGTCTTACATATACTAGTTATGGTCTTATTTAAACTTAAAGGAAACGAGAGGAAAATTGATTTATTACATATTTTAGATAAGAAACCCGAATAAGACCTTCCTACTGGTTGGAATTTTAATGAAGTCTGATTCCATTAACTAATTCACCCTATGGCTTGCCTAGGCAAAACCTATATGCATGATACCTAACAATGCAGGAACGTACTAATTTTAAAAGAAGAAGACTTGTTGGTTACACAGAAGCATAAGCTATGTAGATATTAAGCAATGCTATTTACTGATTTTAGACTTAGACAAAAGAGACGACTCAGATTTAGTTCATAACTTCTATAGGCATGCTTTCTAGCTGCTAAAAGATTTAAAACGTTTGCAGTCGAAATAAAAGTACAGGAATCCTATAGGCATCGTGTCTAGAATGTTGTTTGTTATTCAAACCTATAAATACGTTTGCCTAGTGATAGATGCATATGCATAATTCAGGAAGTCCTATAGACATGTTATCTATGTGGTATGCAGAAATATGGAAAACCTACACACATGGTTTCTATATGTAATGCAGGAAGCTATAGGCATGGTTTTATAACTGCAGAAATGTAGAAACTAATAGAGATGGTTTCTATATGAGAATGTAGAACCTATAAATATGATTTCTATATGAAGTGCGGAACTTATAAACATATTTTCTAGATAATACAGAAGTGCAAAAACTTATAAGCATGGTTTCTATACAAAAATACAGAACTTATGGACATGGTTTCTATATGAAATATGTAATCTATAAACATGATCTCTATATGAAATATGCAAAACTGAAAGCAGGACATGATGGCTGAAACGTATTAAATTCCTATGAACATGATATCTACCCTTTCATGCATGATGTACCCTCCCATTTTCACTAAAACCCCCAATAGTTATTACAAGATTATTATAACCCAGAATTGAATAAGAAAAAGAAGTAAAATTACATCAGAAAACTAAAAAATTTCCAACCAAGGAGAGCCTGATTCAGTCTTCTGTCTAAAACATGAAGTAAACCAACTCCAAAGATCAAATTTTCAAAGCCTTTCTCATTTTTGGGTGTATCAGAGTTCCCAAGAGCCTCATGGACTCCGGGCAGTGCTTACACCCAAATTTATTATAGAAATGAATTACAGTGCAGTGTGGAAGGGCTAGCCCTTAAATGTCCAAGTTTAGAGGGAACTTATGATCCCAAAGCAAGGTTCATAGGAGGGGGGAAAAACTTAGAAACTAGGAGAGAGTGTGAGTGCAATAGAGGGGATTCTGGGGAAAGCCAAGATAGGCTGGTGGTCATACCCAGCAATTGGAGGTGATGGTACACCCCAACCAGCCTGTTAGCCATATTGTTTGGGAGTTAGGACCCCTTAAGGAATCAAGTCCATATATGAGCAATAATTTGGATATTGCCATGTTCTGAACTTTAACTCATACACATAAAGGGGAATAGGGTACAACAAAAACAAGTGCAAATAGAACAATATACAAATTTAACACTAAGCATAGATAACAAAGTAGATAGGATCGTGGAAGCTGTAAAATAGACACATTGGGATAAGGTTGAAAACTAAACTAGAACATACATGTTTTAGGGAAACAAAAGAAGAAAGCAGTAGTCTTGTGAAGCCAAAGTGCTAACAAATAGTCAGAATGCTATGATAAGAGAACTATGATACTTGAGTAGCGTAAAAGTGTTGAATAGATAGTTTGTGACTGAAAGTTGGTCGTATTAGTTGTGTATAATGTGTTAATTAAGGTCATGTATTTATAGTGTAGAAAGCAAGCAGAAATAGGTAGGAGAATAATTTTGAAATCAATTTCACAGGGTCTCCCTTTAATTAAGGGATTATGATTTCAAACGGGTAAAAGTAATTAAGGAAAGAGACCAATCAAACATCTTTTCAAAGCAGTAGAAGATGGGTAAATACATAGAGGTATATTTAAGGAAAAGTCTTGACAGCACTCAGTTTGTGCAAATAAGGAAAGAAAATCAATTAAACAACCAGTAAATCCCAAGGTTTAAATTTGGTATGGATGAATCCAGTCAAAAAAGGTGGAGAAGGGTTTTACTTAAAGAAAAATCAGTAACAATAATTAAACCTAAAGAAAAGGACTCAGAATCAATCATAAGTTGGAAAACCTTTTCGAAAGAAAGAATTCATACACATATAAGACATCCAACCATCCTCAAGCACGAAAAACTGTCATACCAATCAGTAGAAGAGCCTAGCATAGAAAAAATTCCGAGTTGTAAACACAGAACTTCAGCTTAGCTCATAGACTCAGAATGAGTCTAAAATAGTCAAGGGTTCCAAAATAGAACCCTAGTCCAAACACAAGATCAAACTCATCAAAACCCCTAGATTCTAGGGTTTTCAACTCGAATAAGATATAGAGACGAGGAGACAAATATTGAAGCAGGCTCAAAGGTCTCTTTCGGAGACTTATAAGAAAATAAACATATACAATAACAAGTTTGAAACAACAAAGTGAAGAAACTAATTTGGAACATAGTAGGGGTAGAACGAACATGTTTAAGAAAACCTAGGATTTAAACAAGTCCAAAAGAGAGAAGAGGTAGTATAACACTTAAGAAAACAGTAGACGAAACATGTTTAAAGAGAACTCAAACAAGGTCCGGTAAAAAGGCAAGCAAGGAACTTAAGAACTCAATAGGAGATAAATACAGTAGGAGAACACAAAATACCGAAAAAGTATATCGACAAGACATATAGGAAAACACAGTACGACGAACATGTAAGCATGGTGTAGAAACACAAATAGAAAGACAAGGCACATAAGAACATATATAGTAGCAAACCATAAGAAAGCAGTAAAAACACATGCGTGACAAATATACACAAAGAAAAAGGAAAAGAACATTCGGAGAAAACATTTTGAGTTTTTCAGAAACCCTAAGCCGGAGAGAAGTAATTTTTGAAAGAAAAATTAGGAAAAACGTTTTAAAACTGAAGTAGAGCACAGATATAGAACCGATCTAAGAAAACAAACAGAGAAAACCTCGGATAGCTAGGGTTTCAGAGGAAACCTAAAGCGAGAAAGGCTTGAAAAAGGTCTGATCTAAGTTGGATGAGTCAGAACCAGGCCCGAAATGCTTTGGATACGCCGGAGCAACGTCGGAGAGTCCATTGAACCTTTAATCTTAGAAAATCTTAAGGGAAACCATCAAGGTCAGACTTTGAAACTTCAAACACCAAGAATTTAATAGCAGAGATAGATGGGTATAGGCTTGAGAGGCCATGTATTCCGGTAGTTTGCGGTTGAAAATAGTAGAAGGCGATTAGGGTTTCAAGAATCTTCGAGAGAGTTTGAGAGATGAGATTGTTTGGGAGCGGCTGAGAGAAGAGAATGAGGGGATTAGAGTAGTCATTTAAGTTTAATTATGGAAGAGTGGATAGGAGCCGTTGATCTCAAAGATCAACGGTCCAGATCAAAAGGGCTTGGGTCGGGTAATTAAAATGGGTTGAGGGTATATGATTGGGCTGGTCCGAATGGGATTCAAAATTGGTTCAGTTAGGGGGGGGGGGGGGGGTTCAATGTAACTATAGTCGAAATGTAATAAGGCTGTAATTAAAACGAAATGAGGACAAATTTTAAATAGCCATTTTTTTCTTTTATTTTATAAAAATAGTAAACATGACTTTGAAAGAAATTAAGCGTACTGGATCATTTAATAATATGTAAATATTGATTTAAAAATATTGGAACAAATTCCATAATTATAAAATATTATTAATTCTCAAAATAGACTAAAATTGTAATTATATGCAATTTGACTTTTAAAATACCAAATAAATTTGTAAAAATGTATAAAAATTCCTCTAGCTATATTTTGGTATAGATATGAAAATAAAATAAGTTATTCACCAAGATGATAATTTTGGAAATAATTATTGGTTTTTATACTGCTAAAATAGACAATAAATTATTTATTTTTTTATAATTGAAAAATACTAAAACACTTAGGCATACGTATATATGTATATATATAGTATTTGAAAGTATTTTGCATATAAAAAATAGACGGGAAAAAATTGGGTATCAACAGTAGCAGGAGGGGTAGAGGTAGGCGTAAGAAGTTTTGGGAAGAAGTTATTAGGCGGGACACGGTGTAGCTGGAACTGGCTGAGGATACGGTCCTAGACAGGAAGGTGTGGAGGTCAAAGATTAGTTTCTCTTTGTCTTACTCAGTTCGCTAGCATTAGTGTTAATATGATATCTTTTTTCCATAGAAGACTATTACTACGTAGAGTTTGACTGCATTCTTAGATTCAATCTTATTTCATATTGTTGTTATTCTTACTTGTTGCAATTACCTTTTCTTTTCAATCGTTTTATAGCCGAGGATTTATCGAAAATAACCTCTCTACCCTTCTAGAGATAGGACTAAGACTGCATACTTCTTATCATTCTCAAACTTCACTTATGAAAAACTATTGAATTTCTTATTGTTGATGTTGTTGTTATTGAAGTTGAGCTCACTTGCTTTAGTAATTGCCATGAGCAATTTTCAAACAATCATCCCCAAAGGGTATTATATTGTGGGATGGTTGGAATCCCTTCACTTTCAACCAAATATCTCGAGATGTGAAGTGACAACTTCGAGCAGTGGCAAGTCCGAGAAGAATTTGACTCACAAGTTTGTACACTTTTTGAATCATGTATAACCAAAAATATAAGATACGGAATAGTGACCGACCACAATGTTCTGCACCACAGAACACCCATCCCATCCTTGCGTCACTATTTTTAATCAATACTTGAGGGTCTTTTATCCTATTTGGGTCTAGCTAATACAGGAAAATTGGGATACCTGAAAACATTGGATGTTGGGGGTTTTGTGTAGTTTTCAAGTTAAAGAAGTTACTCTAATTGGATCCGCCCAAACTTATTCGAAAACATGTTCTTAGAGGTTCATCAAAGTCAAGACATGATGGAATTACTAATTTTTTTTAGGAATTATTTAGCACGCGAACTAATTATTACGAAATTATAATCCTAAAATTAAAATTTTAAAATAAAAAATAATTATAAGTTTGATGGTATAAGGTAAGATAAAATGGAGTATTTAAGATTACGTCTAGAACAAAGTTCATAAGTATAATTTTTAGTTGACGGTCAACCAAATATTATATAAATTTAATTTTACACTTTATCACACCTTATCTCACGTATCAAACCAACTCTTAATCTTTTTTGCCACCTAACAGTGTTATGCTCCTAGTGAAGTTTTGCAATGTTTCATATAGGTATGCAATTACTGAAATGAACTATTCTAAATGTATTAATTTGTCTATATGATTTTTCTTTTGTTTTGTTTTTGTTTTGTTTTCTTTACTTCACTGAGCCGATGGTCGATTGGAAACAGTCTCTCTATCCTTTCGGGTAGGTGCCCACTTTGTGGGACTATACTGGCTAGTTGTTATTGTTGTTAAAAAAATGGTGCAACCAAAACCAATTGTCCTTTACTTCCAAAGGCTCCTTTTTTTGGCATCACTTTCAGCAAGCTGGCCTACAAGCAGGTCCAATGTTGCAACACCAAAGCTAATTTCAAAATTCAAAATTTCCAGAACGTTAGAACAAAAAATATATATTAAAAAGGTCAAAAAGGAAAGGTACAACTCCTATTAGCTATAGTTAATAGCCATACATAGGTCAAAGGAACAAACATATGCGCATCCACCGCAACATATCCCAACCCCTATATTTTCTTTGAAATAAAATTGAAACCAAGTCCAATTTCAATGACCCTTTTCTCTCTCCTTTCCCCTTTCTCTCTGTAAACAGGAAACAACGCACTTTCACTTTCAAGTCCAAATCTTGGTTCCTTAATTATAGATCTGAGGTTTAGAATTTTTCATTAGTTGAGAGAGAAATAAATTAAGGGGAAAATTTTTAACTATGGAAAGTTTAATCGGATTGGTGAATCGGATTCAGAGAGCATGTACAGCTCTAGGTGATTATGGTGGTGGAGATAATGCATTTTCTTCACTATGGGATGCTCTTCCTTCAGTTGCTGTTGTTGGTGGTCAGGTAGGTCCCGTTTACCTTATTCGGTTTCTTCATTTTTCCCAGATGGGGTTAAACTGGAACTTGGATTTAACTTAGGGAGATTGATAATTACTAGATCCATGTCGGTTAAGGTGGAAATGAGCCTCTTGTATATGGGTTTATGTTTAGATTTTGATTTTTAAGTTTTAAAATGGTGGAATCTTGATTTATTCTTTTATTAACCTCTGCTGTTGATTGTTCTTAAAGTAATCGTTTTGTGTGCTATTTTTTGCTGAATATGGAGGCAATAAGATTCTTGAATATGGGTTTGTGCTGATTTTGGTTTTTAAGTAGTGAAAAGTTGGAATTTTTGTTATTTTTGCCTCTGTTATTGATTGTTCTTAGAGTAATGTTTTCTTTTAAGCTAATTTCTTTGTGAATTCAGAGGAAATGAGACTCTTGAATATGGTTTTGTGCTGATTTGATTTCAAGTAGTGAAAATGGTGGAATTTTGAATTGTACCTTTGTTATTCATGGTTATAGGCTAATACTGTTTTTGTTGCTTGCTTGCATTAACTTAGAGTTCTGGAAAGTCATCTGTGTTGGAAAGCATAGTAGGCCGAGATTTTCTTCCTCGTGGATCAGGTGAGACTTTTATCTTTAATTCTTTATCATACTTTTACTTATGAAATACTTTTATCTTTGTCATTCATCATGCCATTCTGACCTTCTACACTTCTATTTTACATAATTATCTGTGGTATCTATTCAGGGATTGTTACGAGGAGACCGTTGGTGCTGCAGCTTCATAAGACTGATGACGGACAGCAGGAATATGCAGAGTTTGGTCACCTGCCGAGAAGACGGTTCACAGATTTTGGTAATATCGGATAACCTCCATTTTTTCTTATTCTTTTGGGGCATTAGTTTAATTCCCAACCACCAGCACCAGCACAACCCCCAAAACCCATTTCTGAATTATCTTAACTCTTTGCTAAGTCATGACAGCTATGATGTCGAAGTAACTAAGAGACATTTTTGCTTTTAAGTGAAGTATATGAGAGACATCATTACTTGTACGTAGAAGAGTAGCCATATTCAGCAACTTAATAGAATTAGGGTGTATGGAGTCAGACCAGGAAATGTTAGTTATATTAGTTCGTTCTGTTGCTCTTCTTTCTCTTTCTCTTAATGTGTGTGTGTGCATGTGCAGAGACATGTATTTGTGCCCTCGAGCACTTGTATCAGCAGTTTACCTATTAGTATCAGATTCTGATTTGACAAAATGTGTGTGTTCCTTATGACTTTTTTAACAGCCGTCGTCCGCAAGGAGATTTCGGATGAAACTGATAGAATCACAGGGAAAACTAAGCAGATTTCTCCCGTTCCTATCCACCTGAGCATATACTCTCCAAATGGTATGCTGTACACCATTCTTTACATGTGCTTAATGATTCATTTATGGTCCCAAAAAGTAATCTTTCTACATGCAGCAGTATGTTTTCTAGTAGTTTCTGACCACAGTTAAGTATACAAAAAATTTGTTTCTGAAGTTGGTTATTTCGCATACATGTCTGCTTTTCTAAATTTAAATCGAAGATGGACTTGATCTTTTGGTATTTCGTCTTAAAGTTCTCATGTAATACCAAGAATGGATGGTCCTTTCTCTTGTTCCTTCTGGTGGGTGACTGCTCTAAAGAGCATAGAATTCTCTCTTTATCGTGCTAACTCCATATTATGTGTTTTCTCTTGGCAGTGGTCAACTTAACACTGATTGATTTACCTGGTTTAACAAAAGTGGCTGTTGGTATGTTCTATACATCCTTTCGTTATTTGCATTCTTTTTAAGTCCATCAAAGCTGTCTCCAATGCAACAATACTCATTACTGCAGACGGGCAGTCTGAAACCATAGTTGAAGACATTGAAAATATGGTTCGAACCTATGTTGAGAAGGTAACGAGAAACTAATTTTACTTTCTTATTCTGCTGACATGTGCTCGGTTTGTATCCATCTCTTCATCTGAACTCTTTCCTCTCATGTAGCCCAACTGCATTATTCTAGCAGTTTCTCCTGCCAATCAGGATATTGCCACTTCTGACGCAATAAAACTTGCAAGAGAAGTGGACCCCACAGGTATAATCTTTTGATATTAACATTTCTGGGACTCTTGAGTCCTGTAGTTTGAGTACTTGTCAAAGAGTATCCATATTTTGAGAAATGTACAGTGCTCGACTTTGCCATTATCATTATCATGCAGGTGAAAGGACATTTGGAGTGTTAACTAAGTTAGATTTGATGGACAAAGGCACTAATGCTCTAGATGTGAGTTTTATTTATTTATTTATTATATTACCTGGGAATTTTTTATTTTGCTTAATCCATCTGAAATAATTGCTTCATGAATTGGATAGCATATCCAAATCTCATTCTCTGAGTCTTTGTTTCACTTTGTATACTAGAATTTGGTAGCACTACGAGTAGTTGATTCTTTTTCCTTGAATTTAAGGTTCTTGAAGGAAGAGCCTATCGTTTGCAACATCCCTGGGTTGGTATTGTGAATCGTTCACAAGCGGACATAAACAAAAATGTGGACATGATCTATGCAAGAAGAAAGGAGCGTGAATATTTTGCTACCAGTCCGGACTATGGGCATCTGGCTAGTAAAATGGGTTCAGAGTACCTTGCAAAACTACTGTCAAAGGTATAGATTTAGTTATTTTCGTGTAAGGAGGAGTTCCTAAATAAGTTAAGCAGAGTTCATATTGAGATTTTTCCATTTCAGCACTTGGAACAATTTATTAAGGCAAGAATACCAAGTATCACCTCTCTTATCAATAAAAGCATAGATGAGCTTGAATCAGAAATGGACCACCTTGGAAGACCTATTGCTGTTGATTCAGGCGTAAGCTCTGATTTCTATCTCTCTCATTGCTACTGTTGATTAAGAGATTTTGCTAGTCTCAGTACTGAACTGGTCTATTTCAGGCTCAACTGTATACCATTTTGGAACTTTGCCGTGCCTTTGATAAGATATTTAAGGAGCATCTAGATGGAGGGTAAGTGGATTACTTTTTTGTGTTCCTTAAATTTCCAAATATTAGGGAAATTAGGACCAAGACTGTGCTAGTCCCATATTGTTTTCAGCTTGATTCTCGTTATCTATGATGAAACTTTTTTTGTTTTTTCGGGGGGTGGGGTGTGGGACGGGGGATCAGTAGAGTGGAAAGAGGACTTTTGGATAAGAGTATACTGAGACCATCAAATGCAACACATAATCTAACTTTCACTAGTGTAGTGCTTAAAAAAATCAAAGGAACATAGTGGAGAACCAGAAAGCTTTATATATGAGTGGAAAGAGGACCGTGTGTTCTATGTGAGGTTTTCAGTAGACATTGGTCAAACTTATTTATGACTTTATATACCCCCTTTTCTTTTTGGGGGGGGGGGGGGGTAGACTAGAGTTGAATGAGGGGTTTGGCAAAGGGTGAAAATCGACCACCAAATATGACACAGTACCCATAAAACACAAGGAATTTAAATAAATTTTTACTCATGAGAACTTGAAAAATCAAAAGGATCTGTAGTATAGCACCCATAAAACACAAGGAACTTAAATAAATTGGCAACATATCCCAGTAGACATGTCACTCTTGTCTATCTTGTCTGTAAAGGATAAACGTGCTTGTACTGATTCAAGATGAACTTCCAGTCTATTGCTTGGTTTGCACATATCTGACATGTATTGATCTCTTGTTGTCGATCAGTCGACCTGGTGGTGATCGAATTTATGGAGTTTTTGACAACCAACTACCTGCTGCTTTGAGAAAACTCCCGTTTGACCGATATCTTTCTGTGCAAAATGTGAGGAAAGTTGTTTCAGAGGCAGATGGTTACCAGCCTCACTTGATAGCACCTGAACAAGGTTATAGACGGCTAATTGAAGGGGCCTTAAATTATTTTAGAGGCCCAGCTGAAGCCTCTGTTGATGCTGTAAGTAATTGTTAAAAATTTATCAGGCCCAAGTAGTTAATGCTTCTTATCAATGTTAAGTTTATAAGCAACTAATCCTCAAAACTACATATCAGGTTCACTTTGTGTTGAAGGAACTAGTGAGGAAATCTATTGGAGAATGTCAGGTAATGGTGACCAGGCAGCTGGATTGAATTCTACTTTTTCTATCTCCCATCTCGCAACCCCTTTCTCCCTTTTCGTATATTTCTAAATTTATATTGGTGGAGCAGGAGTTGAAGCGATTTCCCAGTTTGCAATCTACAATAGCTGCAGCTTCTAATGAAGCCTTAGAAAAATTTCGGGATGAAGGTAAAAAGACGGTAGTAAGACTAGTGGACATGGAATCATCTTACTTAACAGTGGATTTCTTCAGAAAACTACCTCAGGAGATGGAAAACCAGAAAGGGGGAAAGCCAGAAGCTTCTGCTGCCGTAGACCGCTATGGAGAATATCACTTTCGGCGGATAGGTTCAAATGTATCGTCTTATGTGAATATGGTGTCGGATACATTGAGGAACACAATCCCCAAAGCAGTGGTTTATTGTCAAGTTAAGGAGGCCAAACAATCTTTGTTAAATTACTTCTACACTCAGATTGGGAAGAAAGAGGTACTTGTCCCTTTTATTCATGTTTATTTAATTTTAATACAATCGTTTGTTCAAGTTGTCCCCCCCCCCCCCCCCCCCTAACTGTTATCTTGATTAGACATACAATCTACCACATATGACTGAGTTTTAAGGTGGTGTTGAATATTATAGCTTAAGAGTACAAGTCTGCTAAGGGTTTGAGTTTTATATCGGTTAAGTTGTTTTGGAAATATTGGTTACTCTTCAAAGAAAGACTCTGCATCATCGAAATCTTGTCATGTTGGCACTGATTCTTGTTAGTGTAATAACAAGTGGGCGAATTGATAATCGGAGGAACATTTTCCTTAAACCAAAATTCAATGAGCATTGCAATAAGATAGAATTTAGTGCATATAGATACAACTGCTGAGTTGTGTGCAAATTTATCTCAGGGCAAGGCACTTGCAGAACTGTTAGATGAAGACCCTGCATTGATGGAGAGAAGAATGCAATGTGCTAAGAGGCTCGAACTATACAAGAAAGCAAGAGATGAGATTGATTCTGTAGCATGGGTACGATGAGATAATTGTGTGAGACCTTCTAATGATACAACAAATTCACGACTTGGGTGAATCAATGTTGCTGCTTGATCAGCCTAAAATTCTTTAATTGTTGTAGAATTTTTTCACATTATTTGGCTTGGATTGTTGCTTTATCGTTGCTATATATTTGTAATACGGCATTCATTTCATTCTGCTCAGCTGCTCCATTTTTGTACTTGAATTTGTACATATGGGCTTTGAGTAATGTATAACTATCAGGGAACTTTAACATACAAAGTATTTCTTAAATGGTGTTAAATTAGTCTGAGACTCGATTTTCTAAATCGAGACTTGATTTTTAGACTGTAAATATCTTTCTGAAACGAGATCTCCGTCGACAGTTTGGTCCCTTTAAGAATTACACGGTTCAACTTACTGAGACAATAAGAATGGGATAAAAGTTGAAGGGCAAAAATGGAGAACAAATATGCGTACTAATTGTAAAATGTGCAGAGAAGGATCACTTTAGGAGGGGAAAAAACGAAAATTTAGCTGGTTGGCTCAATCACTTGAAGCATTCTCTTTCAGATTCAAGTACCCTTTATTTAGTTTTTTTCAGGTTGCAAGATCCTCAGCTCTTCCATTATACAATAAGGGACTCTTACGAAACTCTGCAACTAAAACATTACATTCCAAAAACGTTTTGACAATGGGTGTTTTTGGTGTGTTTGTACTTCCTGCTTGTCAGCGTTGGCTTAGAACAAACAGTCTTTAAAGTTAATGAAACAAGCCTTGCCGCGGCTGTGTCCTGTTTCAGAGTTTGGCTTTAAACAAATCAATCCACAAACAATAGTGAAGGTATACCAATGCTATGAATGACCCAATATCAAATACGGGTAAAAATATCAGCAAAAAATCATTCTCCAAACAAGCATTCTATTCTTCAAGCAAGAGATCTCAAGTCATTTGACCTCTGAGCCAGTCTCTCAGGAATTTGTGATCTTAAACCGATAACTGTCCAGGAACTTACAAATGAGATGAGCAACATAAAATAGAATCATAATGAACACGCAACTCAGCACACAAATTAAAGACTAGTTTCCATCTTTTGACTAAAACATAGGCACGGGAAACTAGCCCCACTTTGTGGGACTATACTGGGTAGTTGTTGTTGTTGTTGTTGTTGTTATAGGCACGGGAAACTAACTCACAGCATGTTTTTGTCTAAAAGACGCAGGAGGGTTGGTAGGGGGCTAGTCATTGATCTATTAGTAGTTCCACTTTTGCTTTCCACCTTATCAAGAGAAAAAAAGACGTAATACTCTTGCTTTCATGTATATCTATTTCACGACTTATCCGGAGGAAAGCAAATGAGTACCTCTAAGTCTGAATACATGGATGTCAGACTGGCTTACAATCAGAGTGCCATGACAGGAGCCACTATGAGTATCCTCTTCAACTTCCTACATAACAAGGAAACCATATTAACTTCAAAGCTTCCTTTCTCACCCAAACAATCACAGAATTACTACCCTAAGAGTATCAATGCCATGGGCTGAAGCTAAGAAAAAAACCCCTGAACGAGCAAGTTGTCACTGAAGAGGCGTCGTTGATGCATTCTGTAACAGCTTTACCAGAATCAAAACCATATCTGCTAGTGACATGCCACATCCAAATTACATTTAATACCTAAGTACCTGAATTGGGTTAATCAAAGAGATTCACTGATACATGAAGGAAATGAAACTAATATAAACTACCCAAGTAAGATAACTGCACAGGAGAATCCTTTGTCATTTTGGATTGAACATGAGGTTATTAATTTGATCAATCCGGATATCAGATATAGGCTCTATAGGTTGCTCATCGTCATCTATTGAAGGGCCATTGCTCAATGGTTCTCTCGTGAATTCATCTGTAGAATAGACCAAATGCAAACATCAATAGCTAGATCCCACCATTGCGTAAAGCAACATCACATATTCTCAACAGACAATGCTAAAATTGTGTTACGCATGTGCAAGACAGAAACTCAAAGAAGATCCTTTCCACCGCCATAATGAGAAAGTCAGCTTACAATTACCATATATCATGCTCAAAGAAGTTGGAGGAGGGGTAGCCAAGAAGTTGAGACCAATGTAAAATCCTACAGCTAGTATTATAGTCATCATCGCATAAGCTGGCACAGCTAATGCCCAGTACCTGAAAAACGAACATCAATTTAACAGGAAGTCACATACATCTTGTGACAATTAGCAAGCAACCAGTTAAGCCCTTAAGGCTTAACCAAGCAAATTATTTTCCTCTCAGACACTCTGCAAATGCTTTAAGTCCCTTTCATGCAGTTGTACACTTCTAAAATGTGGGAGCAGTATATCTCAATATCTAAAATGCATGCAGGTAAGGAGTTTATATATCAAATTTTCATGCATTTTGTTTCGCATTTGTTTAAAAAATAGGTGAATTTCTTTTTCAACCGAACACCATTAAAGATTCATAGGTGCTTTTTCTTTTTTTGCACAAACCGAGAAACTTTTTCTCTAATTGTGTTTGCTTGGACAAAAAGGCCAAAAAGATTTTAGAAGTCTATCTTTCAACACTTGTTGGAAACAAAAGCCATTTGCAGCCGTGAAGCGAAGCAGAACCTAGTTAATTGGAATAAAACTAGCCAGCTTCTGGCTCGGATGTTAAGAAGCTAGGCTCAACCAAGTTGAGTGCAACTACATTTTGTTTACCTGCTCGGATAGTAAACAATACCCAAAGAATGCAACCAATTTTCTGGAAGATATGCCCACACCAGGAAAAGAACTGTCCATAAAAATAATAGAGACAGATCAGACTTCCCTATACGTGAAATCAAAGGACTGTTGGAATACAAGTGGAATTAGGTTAAAGCAAAGCAGACATACATACAAAAGATGAGAGCTCAATGCTTTACGACAGACAACAGATTGTAGAAATATCAACTATTTTCAACGTTAGCAGAGTAATATATCCAGTTTAACATTGGTTCCCAAGAAAAATGAGTTCGCAATTCGACCGTTTATCCAGATAGATACCACAAAGGCAAAGGAGTGGAACCAAAACGGAAGGCTCACAGGTAACGAAGATGAATGCATAACGATGACATTACACTACTAAAGATTCAACTGCATTGCCAGACCATGAAATTAAAGGCAAAAGCAAATATTCAAATAAATGGATATAATCCAAGTAACAAACTAAACTTCGTTAAAAATGAGACCTGTAACAACAACAGTAGTAATGGAGCCAACAAATCCATAAACTTCAGAAGTCTTGGGTCCTTGATCTCCAGAAACACCAAATCCTGAACCTCTGTCATCTGAATCTGGAAAGAATACAGTGGTCGTCCTATTTTTGGAGAAACTTAAGATCCTCCTAGGGCTATTAACGGAACGAGGATCTTCCCAACCTTTATCTTCCGGCATCCCAAGATCACACAAGAGCCAAAGCGTCACTCTGAATAAGAATTAAAACTATCCCAAAGATTCCCAAAACACCCAGAGGATAGATATTAGTACTAAAAAATTTGCAGGCAGCATTAACAATTTCCACAAAACACCCAGCAAGCAAAAGCATAAAAACCATGAGGATCATTAGTTGCATAGCAATTATGGAACTAAAGGAGACTAGCAAGCGTTTTCGTCCTTATATTTCAGCACCGTCTGAAAGGGGAAGAAAAGACGTCCCAACCAGGTCTCACATGAATTTCACTCGGAAAAAGAGTGGAAGTATCGTGAGTGAAACCATTATTTCACTCGAAATACTCCTAAACAAGTTTTTTCAACTTTAAAATTCCTTATTTCAGGTTGATTTGAAATCGATGGCCAAACAAATCATTTCATGATTGAATAACTAATAGAACAAATTTGTTGTCAGTTTTCACTATTAACTGTTCAAAGTACAAAAGAAAAATATAAAAATAGGACGTGGCTAATTCCTGGAAAAATTTAGTCTGCTGTAAACTCCAATCAATTAGGTGCTTGTGTTCTTATTACAGAATGCTAAAATGCGGTGAAAAGACAACAACAATAAAATGCCTCTATCCCAAAACTAGCTTTCCTCAGCTAATTTCTAGTATATACTCTGGAAAAAAAAAACAATTTGAGAATGCAGAAAATCAAATACCCGAGAAAGCCCTTTCTCAGCGGCGAGCAAATTAGGGCATTTTTCAAGTCTTAATTCCAAATACAGAAGTACCCCAACTCTTTTATAGTATATATTTCAGCTTGGTCTCAGGTATAAATAAATCTTAGATATAAAATGGGATTCACAACAAGAACGTAACAAACATAATATTTGAGTTTCATTTCAGATTCGATAAAACGCAATTCCAGAAATTATAATAGTACCCCAAAAATGCAATTATATAGACATATTTCTGAATTAAATCCACAAGAGAAAAACTGCTCACCGAGTTCCTTCAGCTGCTACCAATTTGGAGACATCTCAGCTCTGCAATTGAAAAGGATAAAGGAAGTTTTGAGTTGTGACTTCTCCTGCATGTAAATCTCTTTTTTATCTTCATTCATTCTGTTAAAACAATTGGAACAAATTTTGTTTTTTTCCTGATTAATTTCTCAAGACAATAAATTTTTATAATAACAAAAATAATTTTGTTTTATAAAAGAACGTGCATAGGAAATTCTTTTGAAGTCAAATGTATCAGGAAAAGTACTGTGAGAAAAATAATAAGGCCAAAAAGATCTAAATAAAAGCATGAGACTCTTTTCAAATCGATCATCGGTATCTTTATCGATAAGAATTTCTCGCTTTAATTTAGGAAAACTCGAACTCATAACTATTTGCTGAAAGTGTAAGTTGCTTACTATGAGAGCAACCCCTCATGAAATTAATATTCTAATACTTTTAAGTAATTAGATTCTAAATTAATAATTTATACATAATTTAATAATTTTTAAAAATAAATGCAGGATTTCGACAACCGAACCCGTAACCAAAGGGCTAACTCCGCCAATGAAGTTAACAATCATTTTATAGAGAAACGTTTATAAGTGTAATTCCTCTTCCATTCCCTTCTTATTTATATGATGTTCATAAATAATTTTAATTATAAAAAATATGTTAATACCCCATATCTTCGTAAAAAAAGTATTCGTAAGTCAATTAATGTAAGCTAAGAAATGAGATCATCTCTGAGAGTACACAAAGTAAGTTAGTCATGTTACCTTGGAGATTACAAATCTTTAAGATCATGAATACCAAGAACAAAGAGGGTTGAAAGGCTAAGAAGTTAAATAAATTGAAGAAAATAAGTCTTGAATGTCGACAAGTTGGAAATGCTATAACGTGTACTTTTGTGACGAGTCTAGGGTGCTTAACAAGATAAGGAGGTTATGTTATAAGTTATTTTAGTTGTATGATAGTTGTGTGTTATGTTTTTAAGTCAAGCAAGTTATGGAACAAAAGTTAGCAAAGGTCATCACAAGTTACATTTATAAATATACTGAAAATTAGGTTAAATGTAGATGCGATTTTCTTCCAATATACTTGGAATTAGAGGATGATCTACCTACCAATTGAAGATATATGATTCTATTTTTGAACGTATTAAATCATTTGTCAATACGATATCAGAGTACAAAGATATGTGTGTTCCGCAAAACTGCGCAGACTGCTAGGCGACAAGTAGGTCTGTCACCTACTTGCTTAAATGAGAGTCCAATAAGAAGCTATTTCGGGTCGTCCAAAGAGTAGCCCATTAAGAGCTTATCTCATGCAATATAACACTCAATTATATAACAAAATAACCAGACCTAAACCCCTGCAAATATTTTTCCAAAAATTGCCCACAAACCCAAATTGAGTTTCTTTCCTTTTCAAGTTCAAGTTGGAGGTAAAACCTAGAGTTTGAAGAACCAAGATATGAAATGAGTTAATCAACAAATAAGGTATATTTAATGTTTTCTTTCATCCATTTTTTCTACTAGAGATGTATGGAAATATGTATTATAATTTTAAGAACTTACTGGATGGTGATTGGAAGCAATGTGTTCGAGTTATTCACTTGTAGCGGACTGTTTTGTGGATTGTTTTGTGTTGCTGTTAGATTGCGTGTTTTGCTATTGTTTTTTAGAGATTTGGAGAAGAAAGGGTGTGGATAAACACCACATAAATTCAGGGTGGAGGGTTGTCCATTCGTCGTAACATATTCGGGCTGTTTGACACTACTACGGTGGTCGTTTTGTGTATGAATAGATTAGGGTATGTTGAGCTATTTTGTAGTATTTTGTGGTGTATATAAGGTTGGAAAATAAAGTGTATATATTGATATTGTTGTGTAATTGTGTTGTTGGTGTTATCTTGAATTTGGAGGAAGTAAGGATTATTGGGAAGATGCTGCCCATTTTAATACAAAATAAGCTTGTCGTTCGTTGTCCGATAGTTGTACCTTTTATAACTTAATGATAGTATTATTATCGTTGTTGTAGATTAAGATGCGAAGAGGCAAGTTCAACTTGGTGATTGGAAAGATTGTGATAAGGTATGTTAAGGCTAAACCTTTCCTGCATTTTGGCATGATCCAGTAACTACATGTGTTTGATAACAAGACATAAAGAGATGTAGGTATTCCTAACTTATGTACATTATCCTAGCATTATAGGTTACAATATTCTCTCTTATTGGGACTTTATATTCAGTTTATTATTGTGTTCTTTCAGTTAAGAGAACAGAGTGTGTGTGTGTGTGTGTGTATCTATATATATATATATATACACACACACATTATTAAAGTATTTTTACCACCATCGAGCTATAATTGGAGGGCAGGCGCGTATTAGGTAGTACTATAGTATTTTTATACATTATTACAGCATTTTCACCACCATCGAGCTATAATCGATGGGCAGGCTCGTATTAGTTAGTACTATAGTATTTTTACCACAATCGAGCTATAATCAATGGGCATGCCCCTATTGGGCAACCTTTGCCCATATGGTAAATTATCCCATCTGGCCGAGCGCCTATGAGTGAGCCCAGAATGGCTGAGATACAGAGCGTAGAATGGATAAATGCTTATGAGCGAGACTACTATTGCAAAGTAGTTACACATACCGAGCCTTATAAGGCCGGACAACTATTTTACATACTATATAGAGAGAGTTGAGTCAATATCAGCAGGTAAGGATATCTTCTGATTATCTTTAACTATAGTTACATTTAGTTATTAAATCATCAGTTCAATTTAACTTTGAGTTATTCTGTTGCCTTACATACTCAGTACATTATTTCGTATTGATGTTCCTTCACTGGGGATACTGCATTTCATGCCTGCAAATTCTGATAGACAGCTGGATAGACCTTCCCAGTAGACAGATCCAAACATCAGCTTGGTTGGTAAGCTCCACTTCCCTAGATTTAAGTCTAGACCTTGGAGTCCATTTTATACATACAGGTTTGATGGATAGGTCGAGGCCATGTCCCAACCATAATACAATTTAGCTATCTCTATAGGCTTGTAGACAAGTCCAGTATAGTTTGTATATTAGTAGATGTTCATGGCGACCTTATTAGCCTGCACACACACACACACACACACACACACACACACACACACACACACACATATATATATATATATATATATATATATATATATATATATATATATATATATATGAGAGATTTTGGGTATATTTACCCCTTGATAAGAGAGACGATATTTTCAGATGATTCAGAATATGGCCTCATCGGCCTAGGTTGAGGGTTACCCCTACAGAGTTCACAACTAGTAGAGAGAGAATTGTTAACGAATTGGCCTTTGACCCTATTAAATCGTGCATAACAGATATGCAAATTTTCCTATTACCCTACGACGGGAATATCTAACACATTCACCGAATAACAGGCCATGGGAGTATCAGAAGGTAAAAGTATAAGTTTTAACAGGTAACAGAATCAAGGTGAAGTACGGTACGAGGTACCTAGTAATGAAGATTATCTGGATTTTCACGTCAGGCAGAGAAATAAAAGGATTCTAAGTTACTTCAATAGAAATAGAGGTATGTACACTTGGACACACCCATCTCAGTTATTCCCTATGTGAGATAACATATATAGTTTAATAGAATGATAGGATATCAGGATCCAGCTTGGGTTAGAGTAAGCCGAAATGGTGGATTGAGCCAGGGGAGCTAAAGGTGAAAGAATGTTTTGTTAAAGTTTTCATAACAATGGGATAGGCAGAATTATTAGTAGGAGAATAAGAAGAGAGTAAATGAAGCATTATGAGTAAGGTATGATATAAATAGGTGATAATGGAAAATAAAAATATGGTAGGATGACAGAGTCTATGGTAAGTGAAGAAAAACACAAGGGATGATAGGATTTGAGACTATAAAAGAGTATAGTTATAAAGTCATATCCTAATTTCGAGAAATATGTTGGTGACTCCAACATGATTACTAGAAAGCTAAGTTAGACCCCTGGAGTGATAGAATTCAGCATAGGCTAGTAAACAAGATAAATCAAACATGATTTAGGGACCAAAGGATTCGATAATAGTTAGCATCGTAAGAATGTCTTCTGGCAAAAATAGAATGGACAATAGAAGAATAATAATTAAAGGCCATTCAGGAAGATGCTTCTAAAGAAAGAACTATGAGCAGAGTTAAGCTTAAGGAATGAAGTGTGCCAGTTACACTAGGTGTCACCCTCGCACGTAAGAAATTTAGTTATCCCTGGTAGAGAAGGGCTACCGCAAGGCGACTAAGAGTTATTGAAGATGTGAAAAGAGGCCGAAGATGAAGAGGTAAAATATTTGTAGGTGAATCTTCATATCATTAAATGTTAGTTCTCCCTAAAGTAGGGACGATGGGGTGACATGGTATTAAGTCGTAGTTAAGTGGTTTAGGTAACTACGGAATAGTAAAGGAAGAATGTGGTAAAAAAGCGAAAGGAGTGAGATTGAATTTATTTAGATTATACATATATACTACGACTCCAGAACACTAAGTAAGCACAATGCTCGGGAGAGACAGTAAGGGTTCCTGACTAGGCACTTGATACATTAGGAGTAGTGCAAGAGGTAAATAGATAAATGAAACAGCCCTAATGAGATTACACGGACTATAGATATGAGAATGGACCAACAAATAGTTATTAGTTGATTCAAGAAGAGCCTAGTTATGGCTAGACAAGAGGATACAGATAAATCAACAGATCGTGCAAGATAAAACTAGTAAACCCCAGCATATGGAATTCACTCTTGCATATACGACATCGTAATCCTTGAGAAATATTCAGATAAGAGTTGAGGTATTTATAGTTTTCGTAAAAGTTTTACGGAAATAAAAAAGAGTGCCACGAGGGAGACAAAAAAATTGAGTTCAGAAGTAACCCTATATGAACAAAGGACAGAGGTATGTAACTAAGGATATTTATAGGCTAGTAAGCACATCGGAAATTCCGTCGGGTATATGATGTAATTAGCTTATATCTTTACAAGAGTTAGAGGGTCTCCCCTAAGTGATACAACGAAAGACTAGTTAAGGAAATAAGGAATAAGGCTTCAACATAAGCGTAGTTACCTAAAGAAGAAATGATCTTGGAACAACAATCTCACTACAATATTGTATGCACTCTATAAGAAAGTGGCACCTATCGTGAAGTAAAATCAAAAGTAATATTCGTGATCATATGAGTTGCATGAAATACCAATATATGTGGGCACTTAGGTAATCCATATATTCATTCAACAAGTGGCAGAATGACTAGGGAATGCTTACTTTTAAAGAAAACAGAGAAGGCACAAATGGAATTATTTGATCAATGACGCAGAGATAGTTATGTTATGAATGCACTTAAGATTTCGGAGTGTTATCCATGCAGCAAATATGTATTGACATTCCTACAGCTAAAGGATACTTCAGTATAAGTTAAAAGAAAGAGTTGAGTCCAGATCATTGACAAAAGCTTGAATTGTTAGAAAGTTATATGATGGATATTCTATAGCATCCACGAAGGGCTAAAGTAATAACTAATACCTTGAGCCGCAGATCAGATGATAGTGTAAGCCTACTTAAAGGATGAGATAGAAGAGGAAACTGAAGAGTTACATCAGCAAGTGAATCAAGAGTTTGATTATTAGACCCCGATGATTATAGAAATCTTGATTTAGAACATTACAAAATCACTCTTAATATAAGAGATACATGATAAATAGTGAAACAAGCATATTCTATACAGCTCTATGATAAAGCCAGTTAGAAGAGTACCGGCCTCATAAGAAGTTAGTATGAAGCTCTCACCGGATTGTGTATGGATAAGAGGTGCAAGTATTATAATAAATCTTTAAGGTGTGGATGTGAATTCCACCATGTGGAAGGGAGGTTATGAAAGTGACAGAAGATATGATGCAATATTTAAAGATAAGAAAGCTAAAGGCAAAGAAGGTACGAGATATATAAGTGCAGAAGAATATGAATAGTCCAGATTTATATAGAGGGCTAGAAGCAACGTGATTCAGTATCCAAAAATTAAAGTGGCGTTGTCAGTGGCATATCTTCCAGCCTATGGTTTTCAGGTAACGAGAGATCTAGTTAATAGAGTAAAAAAGAGTTAGAGATGACGTGATGTCTCACTTGAGGTTCTAGAATAACCTAAGAAAATCTATGGTGCTAGCAAGCTAAAGGAAGATTATGAGTAGTATAAATAGATACGTGTAGGTCGCAAGCTAAAGTATGATAGATCGAAAATGTTTTAGGTATACAAGAGTAAGGATAGGAAAAGGTGAGTGAGATTGTGACGATAATAGATAAGTCCTCGTGATTAAACCCATTACAACAAGAGAGCTACTAGTTTTCATAAGTTATAAAAAGCTAAGTATAACTTGAATGAACTCAGATTAGTTTAATACTAGGGGCATTTAGAAAATATGGAATGTTTCCCTGGTAATTGAATGAGTGTGAAATAGTGATAAATGATAAGAGAATAGCGTTTAGGCCTTTGGTTGAGTATTAAAGAGAATGGATTTCATGAATTGTATAAGATAAGAATACCCCCATAATATGAATGATGTTGGGATGCTATAAGTACGGTTATTGAAGTATAGTATCGTCCCTAAGTGGATCAAGAAAATCACTTAAGATGTTCCCCGATGAGACGTGATCCCTAGTGGCAATGTATTATGTAAAATGTTTCAAG
This sequence comes from Nicotiana benthamiana, assembly GCA_034376525.1. Lineage (NCBI taxonomy): Eukaryota > Viridiplantae > Streptophyta > Magnoliopsida > Solanales > Solanaceae > Nicotiana > Nicotiana benthamiana. The sequence goes on along the minus strand of CM067336.1, from coordinate 30,828,946 downwards.
TTATGAGTGATAGATTAAGATAAACATTAAGATGAATCAACTATGGATGGATAAATTAAAATTTAAAAAGTATGAGAGGAGATTAGGTTTCCATTGTTAATATTAACAATAATGATAAAGTATTAAAGGACTTAGATTTATATATGTAGGATAAGCTACGAAAGAATAGCCTAGAGTTGGGTAGAAAACCTCGGTAATAACAAACTAAAGTAAGTGTTATGGTATAGTATGACCTAGACGTAGTAAATCCATTAGGATAGATAAATGAGGATATGAAACAAAAGATAACAATAGTGGTAAGGTCAGCAAAGTATCACACGAATGACTTCAGTACACCTACAGATGCTTAGAGGGACAGCTTGCCATAGTTCTGTATATATTCAGAAAGTGGGCCTAGAGATAGGCTAAAAACCGGAGGAAATATGTGAAAAAAATTTCATAGGCGCCCGTACAAGGACAAAGTCTTACAGGCTACATGATAGAAGGTAGCAATAATTATGAGATCAGAAGAATTCTGACCACAAGTCGTGGTGTGAGAAAGAGGCCTGAAGGGGGGATTTCCTTATCCTTTGTATTTATTCACATAACAATTGCTTAGATGGAAAGTGCATAATTAAAGTATTTGCAAGGGCTAACGGTTATGAGACTGATAAGCGCATAGGTCAATATTCAAGGACGAGTGTTCTAAAATGGGGAATGATGTTACACCTTATATATTCGTATGCAAGAGTATTCGTAAGTCAACTGATGTAAGATCAGAATGAGATCATCTTTGAGAGTACATAAAGTAAGTTAATTTTTTTACCTTGGAGATTACAAATCTTAATATCATGGATAACAATTACCAAGAGGGTTGAAAGGTTAAAAAGCTAAACAAATTGAAGAAAATAAGTTTTGTCGAATGTCGACAAGTTGGAATGTTATAACGTGTACTTTTGTGATGAGACTAGGGTTCTTAACAAGATAAGGAGATTGTGTTATGGGTTATTTTAGTCTTGTGATAGTCATGTGTTATGTTTTTTGATTCAATCAAGTTCTGGAACAAAAATTGGCAAAGGCCGTTACAAGTTACATTCATAAATGTGCTGAAAATTAGGTCAAATGTAGATGCAAGTTTTTCCCAATATACTAGGATATAGAGGATGATATACCTACTAAATTGAATATATATGAGTCTATTTTCTAACGCATTAAACCGTCTATCAATACAATATAGAGTAGAGAGACAACACCTCATAATGCACTCTTTCCTTCACTACATTTTCGAGCACCTGAAAACCCTAGAAAATAGGGGCATAGAGGGGAACAATAGCAAAGAAATAGTTTCACACCAATCAGAGAGTCCTACACAAACTTGTTTGAAAAGTTAAATCATTCTGGCCTGATTTATCTGTTGCTCGACTATACTCCAAACGCATATGCAAAAGGTTTTTATCCTACTGTCCGATGCATGTACCACTCTAACGTCCAAGGGCATAGCGTTGAAGATTGTCGTGCTTTGAAAAGGAAAATAGAAAGAATGATTCAATGAGGGGTAATTATGATCAAGGACAGTGATAGGGAGCATGTGAGTCCTCTTGGGAAATTGCTGACTTAAGTTAATGATATTTAAATGGGTAATGGTCTTGGTAATATTGATGTGGAACTCAGTGGCTAACATGCCGAGATTGGTAATTTGAACGATGCTCCTTTCTTGGCTAGCGAGGGAGAATTTTTGGTGATTTATTTTGTTCTCATTTATGTTGTCCGGGTTATTTTCAGGGATGTAATCCAGATATTGTCTTGTGACTCAAACCCTTCTATCCTTTTATTTTGCCTAGTTTGTTTAGTCATAGTAGCTCGTTTAGTGTTGTCTAATTTATTCCAGGGTTGTAAACCCGATGTATTTTACTTTTTTTGTTGTTCAAACCCTTTCACAATTTGTGTAATGCAATTTCCTATTTTCTGTTATTTTTTGTTAGTGTTTGTTTAGTTTTCTTTCCCTTTTATAGTTTTTTTCCTACTAACCCTAGTGACATGACATGCACATGTAATTCTCAGTCTGGTCTTAAAAGTTAGTTTAGTCATGAAGCAATTAAACAATGTTGAAGATGATAGGGATATTTGAGGGAAATAAGTAAAGGCATTTTGAGATATCTTCAAGCCCAAATTGTGTGAAATTAGGGCAGATGGAACATAAAAAAACACTATTAAAACGCATCCTACGATATTAGGTTGAAGCTAAAAGGAAGTTTTCCCCAAATTGGCAGGGACCGTTGGTGGTAATGAGAGTGTTATCCAATGGTGCTTTGTATTTAACAGATGTAGACGGCAAATGTGTGGATATGGTTATCAATTCCTATGTAGTCAAAAGATATTATGTATGATTTCTTTGGTTTGTTTAATTGTGTTGTTTGTATTTGGCATGCTTTGAAGATTGGTATGACGAAGATATTTTATTCTACTATCTAAACACTTTATCAGAAGTATAGTTTAGAAATATGATACAAAATAAAGAAAAAAGGAGAAAAAGAGAAATAAATAATGGAAAAAGAGTAAAGAAAAGAAAAGAAAAAAAGGAGAAAAAGAAAAAAAGGAGAGAAAAGTACAAAAACAAAGCAATTCCTATGTCATGAACTACGTTCAACCTGATTCCTTTTAAGAATTTGTAAGCATACTCACGGTTCGGTACCATCAAAATAAAAATTCAAAAGTCCCTAAGTAATGAAATTGAGGTAGAAGTTGTGGTTGTTGTAACAGATCAGATTCGGAAAGTGATATTTTTGAGCCCTTTTAAGCTGTATTTGAGCCTTTATTATAACCTTTCTTTCTAATCCTATCCAAAAGCCTACATTACGGTCTAAAGAAAGACATTTCGATCAATCTTTGAGTAGTGCCAAGTCAAGCGAGTTAGAGGTATGATTCATATCAGGGACAACACTTAGTTCTACACAAGGAAAACAAAAATGAGAATGTTTTATTGGTGAAAACATTCACGGGCACCATATGGCGACGATAAGTTGAGAGAAAGAACAAAATGAGAGAGGCTTGATGGTGAAAACCCTCCAGGCACTACAAGTTGAATAAGGATTGTGAATCAGATAGGATAATCAGAGCATCGAATCCCAGTTTCACGGTGAAGAGGTACAACAAGAGTTGAATATTAGACTTGCTTGACAGATTAGGCCACTTAATCCAAAGGTGCATGTCATGGTCGTTAGAGTTGGTATCCACATTTGATAAGTTTCTACTTTGTAGTTCTCTTTTTAGGAATCATCTCTTTCCATTGTCCTTTGCTTTGTTCATTTTGTCTTGATTACTTCCTCTTCTTGAGTCTGTTTGGTCAAAACAAGTCAGAAATGACGTCAAAATGTGCTACCAGTTTTCCAGTTGCACAGAGTTGAGTCTGGTTAGCACATCAAAGCGACATAAGTCAGGAAAGAGCAGTATACACACTGAATGGATAACAATCGATGTGCTTTGGGATACATGACAAATGCAAAAGTTCGGTAAATGTCAATACATGAGCAAAATGCAACAGATAGAAGGTATTAAGTTTGAATGAATCAGAGGTATTCTTTGTGATAAGGGTGGCAGATAAAGTGGTTAGTCAATAAACAAGCAATGTCTTTCAAGTTGAAATCAAAGTTATCATGGCAAGTGAAGGAGCAATCACCCTCAAAGTCAAGGCCACAAACCAACCACCATATTTAAACTCACAAGTTTTCTTTGTCTGAAATAGGGATGAAAGCTATATTCATATCAAAGCTTGGAAGTTTGAATTTTTCAGGTGTAATGCCCTAGTTCTACTTACACAAAGACTATTAAGAAGATCATACATCACCCCTAGGAGATGCACCTCATAGCCTGGGTCTTTCAAGTTATATTTTATTTTAGGAGACGCACTTCCTACATTGAGTTTTCCCCTTAGGAGACACACTTCATGGTTTAAATCATTTAATTTTTACCCGATAGGAGACACACTTCCTAGTTAGGGTCTTTCAAGTTATATACTTTTTTATTTTAGGAGACACACTTCCTAAATTGATATTTTACCACTAGGAGATGCATTTCCTATTAGGTTCATTTGAGTTATTCCTATGAGATGTACTTCCTAGTTTGAGCCATTAATATTTCACCAATAAGAGATTCACTTCCTAGTCCGGGTCTTTTAAGTTATATTTCATTTTAGGAGACGCACTTCCTAAATTGGTATTTTACCCCTAGGAGACGCACTTCCTAGTTTGGGTCATTTAAGTTCATTCATAGGAGATACACTTCCTAGCTTCCTAAATTGAGATTTCATCCCTAGGAGACACGCTTCCTAGTCTAGGTTTTTCAGGTTATATTTTTGTTTTATGAGACGCACTTCCTAAAAGGATAGTTCATTCCTAGGAGACGCTCTTCCTAGTTTAGAATCATTGAAGTTTCACCCTTAGGAGATGCACTTGAGATGCACTTCCTAGTCTAGGTGTTTCAGGTTATATTTTGTTTTAGGAGATGCATTTCCTACATTGAGATTTTACCCCTAGGAGATGCACTTCCTAATTTGAGTCATTGAAGTTTCACTTTAGGAGATGCACTTCCTAGTTTGTATCTTTCAGGAGACACACTTTCTAAATTGAGATTTCGCCCATAGGAGACTCACTTCCTAGTCTAGGATTTTCAGGATATACTTTTAGGATGCACACTTCCTAAATTGAGATTTTACCCCTAGGAGATGACTTCCTAGTGTGAGTAATACAAGTTTTACCCCTAGGAGACGCACTTCCTAATGTGAGTCATACATGTTTTACCCCTAGGAGACTCACTTTCTAGTTTGGTTCATTCAAGTTCCAGCCTTAAGAGACACACTTCCTAATTTGGTTTGTTCAAGTTTCACTCGTAGGAGACGCACCTCCTAATATGAGTCTTTCATGTTTTATTTTTAGCGGACACATTTGCTGGTCAAATTTCTTGGCCTTACTCACAAGAGATGCACTTCCTAATCAAGTTTCTAGTTTACTTTCATCATTGCATCAATAGCATAAGTGGTTTACAGTTTTGCTAACAACTCATAAACCTTCTGAGTGCAAACTGGGGTAGAAAATTTTGTTTGTTTTGTTTTTTTGATTGCAGGCACCCACTGGAGAATAAGGGAAGACAGTTCAAGTTTCAAGGGAAAATATTTCAAGTTTCAAAGGAAAACAGTTCAAGTTCAGCAATCAGGCGCCCACCTAGAGAACAAGGGAAGACAATTTAATTTTCAAGGGAAAACTGTTCGAGTTTCAAGGGAAAACAATTCAAGTTTCAAAGAAAGATAGTTCAAGTTTTGGCTACCAGGCGCCCATATGAAAAACAAGGGAATTTACTTCAGAATACAATTCAAGTCAGCAACAAAAAAGCCCCCAGCAAGAATGCGAGTCAACAGTCCGAGATAATCAACAAAAGTTAGTCACAATCCAGAATTAAAAAAAAAAAAAGAGAAGTGAATCCAAAATGCACAAGTAGAGAAAGATGTGAAAGGCTCAAGATGTGGCTGAAGTCAAGAGCACGACGTGTCCAAGTTTGATTAGAAGAAGCTATAGAAGAATAAATCAGCACCTGCATCTAGCAAGCATCAAGGTTCAAATCTAAAGTCTGTATGAAGAACTATTCAAGACTCAAGATCAAGCTTCAGAAGACTTATAGATAGGAATCTTGTAACTTATAGTTGACATGCTTAGTTAGTCCTTTTTATTTTTTGATTTTGATGTAATAACAAGACCGCGGTTCGGAACCTCGACAGAACGTCACCTCAATCAGCTCTCCACCTCGGTGTACTCCATCACAGTTCCTACTCCCGAACTACACTGACCTGATTTCTTTATTGCAAAGGATATGTAGGCAACCTTAGAAGCAAGGTACGCCCAGATATTTCAGAAATACTTCCCACACAGTATCAAACGGGAAAAATCGCTCGTATCCGCTCACTTTATCTTTGCCCAAATATTCTTCATATTTCTGAGTAAAGAGGGGCAGCTATGAGCATGTAATTTTCACCTTATGTGAAATACTCCTACAAATTAAAGAAATAGATTTTTCCCCAATTGTTTGCAATTTTATAGAATTTTTATAGGATTTTTATTAATTGTTTTGCGTTTCTTTGCATGTTTAATTTTATTAAAATCATGAAAAATACCAAAAATACCATGCATTAAATTTAGATTCATTGTTCACATTTTAATATTAATTGTTTAATTATTTGATTTTTTAAAAATAAAAATTTTAATGATGACTCATTTTTCCATTCTTAGCTTTTAATTTTGGATTATTATGTTTTCTCTTTAAATTTAGGATCAATTAATTTTTATAAATATTATAGTTAGATAATTAGCTTAATTTTACAATTTACATTAATTTAGGTTTTTAATTAATTATAGAAAAAAAGAAAAGAAAATTGAGAAAGGCTAGTTTTTTTAATTCAATTGGGCCAAATACCTTAGAAGCCCAAATTTTCCCCAACCCAACAAAAACCGGGTCGACCCAACCCAACACCCAAGACCCGGACCCTTATTCTACTTTAATTAACCTAAAATCTAAATTACAACTTAGACCCTAGACCCTTAAGCAAAAGAATCCATCGCACAAACCAAACCCCTCCCCCCCCACAATCGGCTTCTTCTTCCTCGCCAGACCCCATCCCCGCAGCCTTTCCCTTACCGCCAACACTACCCAAATTCAACGACACATAAAATACACACATGGATACACACACGTCCATACACTTAAAGAAGGAAAAGACAAAAACAACTGAGAACAAAGTTCTGTGAGCATGTGATTTTCGCTTCGTTTAATTACTCCTATAATATTCATTAGAATTAGGGTTTCTTTCCTTTTATTATTTGAATTTCAGGAATTAATTGCATGGTTTTGTTGTCTTGTTTGCATTTTCGGGTGCATTATTAATGATAATTCATGAAAAATACAAACTTACTGCATGAGCATTTAGAATTTATTCACATTTTTACACTAATTACTAACTAGGTCTTTAAAAATATAAGGAAAGTCATAAAGGAACTTTGATTTATTTGGTTTGATTTTAATTTTAGTTTTTTTAGGTTTATTATTTTCTTTAAAGTGGCATTAGGTTAATTGTAGCTTAAATAGGTATTTTAAATTAATTTTGAGGTTTATTTTAGTTGAAAAATAAAAAAGAGTAAAATGAAAAGAAAGAATTAAAAGGATTTAAAAGGGTTGGCTTACACTTGGGCCAGATTTATTTAGAGCCCAAACCGAATCCCAATACCCAGTTTTATTCTAGCCCAATCGCCCATCCAACCCAACATCAAATCAACCATAACCCGACCCCAGCCCCAATCCATACCAAAACAACGTCGTTTAGGGTACGTTAATCCTGACTGTCTAGGTTGTTTAATCTAATGGTCAGGAACTAAGGATTCATTGATATATATATATATATATATATATATATATATATATATATATATATATATATATATATATATATATCTGTCCAAATACGTGCCCCCTCCTGTCCGTCTCTATTGCTCCCTCTCACAGAACCCTAACGCCGCTGGCCAAAAATCACCTCCGCCGACAGCAGAGCTCCAAATGGTCCAAAAATAACACCACCAGTTCCCCTTGACCTCTTCTACCGAAATTTGAGCCCCACTTCCTTCAAATATTCCTCAAGCCCGTCGAATATCCAAATTAGTGGTCACTGCCTCCGCCGCCCACGGCGGCGCCACCTCTAAATGTTACCAGATTAACATCCCAGGTGTTTCTCCTTCTCCTCTTTCTAAATCTATATTCTATTTCCCTCAAATCCTAGTCGAAGTGTTCGAATCTTAAATCAAGGAAACAGTCAAACCCCAAAACCACCCAAAAACCACCAAAACAACACCCCATAACCCATTTCCCTCCCTCATGCTTAATATGTCGTTAGTTTCCTTTAAAACCATCCAGAATTGCACAATTCTTAAATCTAGGGTTCGTTCAAGGCTGTTCGAATTTCCAAGGTCGCCAGTGTTTGATTTGGGTCTCGAATAATTCTATGATTTGTTCTTGGAAAAGAACAAGTACATAACATTATTCGAGGATCAAATCCAAGGTCAGCCAAGTAAAACGCTCAAAACCAGTGAGTTTTTTTTTTGTTTTGTTATTTGAATTAATTTCGCTCCCATGATTGTTTTGCTTCATGATTTAATTACTTTGAGTCGTCATCTGTTTTAAGTCAGTAAGTCTTTTTCAGCTGGTTAAATTTTTCTTCATGTTAATTCTGATTTGTCTTAGTAATTGTTTTGATTTGATTTCTTCATGTTAATTCTGATTTTGTATTTGGTTTCAATTAATTGATTCAGGGATGTTATGGTTGATTTGATCTAAGTCATGTGCGTTTATGGTTAGTTCATCGATTATCCTAGGTTAGTTAGAATTAATGTGTTTAGGTAAATTAATTTTTTTAGATTGGTTTGGATATAGCTGAATACCCCAACCCTGTTTTGACTAACATTGATTAGTTTGGACTAAGGTTAACCATTTTGAGAGTTAGTTTGGCTGGTTTGGTAAATTTCAGATTAAGTAAAGGTTAGTATAGGCATTCCCAAATAGAGAATAATGCTGTAGTTAAAACTCGAACCTCTTACACTCTTCTAAAAGAGGGTTTTAGTTAAATTTCTGTAGCTTAGTGTTAAAACTTGAGCCACAAGCTAATAAATAAGGGACGAAACAGTTAAAAAGTTGGAAATAAAATAGGGACTAAGGGTGCAAAACTAAAAACAGAGGGCTGCCCTATTTGCTTGCCTTTAAAGGCATTGCGAACTTGGCTTTCAAAGGAGGAGAAGCTTGAAATCTCGAAACACACAAAGTTAAAAGAGTAAAGGGACAATCTGAAAAATTTGAATTTCAAATTCAAAAAAATAAAATCAAATCTGAACTCTTAGAGTTTGAAATTTCATCTTAGATCATAGTTTCTTCAAAAACCAAAAAAAAAAAAAAATTGCAAAAGCAACAGAAAAACTCAAAAAGATACTGTTACATTGAAGTTTTTCTTTAATTAGTTTCAAATTTCAGTAGTTAATTTGAATTCTTAGCTTGAATAGAGATGTGTTTCTGGTTGACGAAGTTGCAGAAGTTGTCCTGGGTTTAACTTCAAGTTTGTTGGGTTCTATCGAATCTATTTTGAGTATTTTGTTGGTGCTATTCTTCCTTCATTCATTCCTGGGCTTTTTGATGCCGTTTTGGATTCAAAATTGATCATGTGCTATTGATTTCACTGTTGATTTTGTTTGCTGCTACTGACTTCTCTCTCCCCATTGTTATGACTTCCAGGTACACTTCGTGAATCCAACGATGTAGACATCAAGTTGAAATATGAAACGAAGTTTGCTGCATGATTTTGTTGGAGATTTGGCTGTCTAATATTTTATATTTGAATAGTTTCCTCGATTTAGTTAATGTTCTTGTTGTAAATAAATATGGACTGTATTGGAATATGGAACTATTGGACTTGTTGTTATTCATCTAATATTCGCCTAGTATAATATAGTTTAACCTCTTGTGCTAATTTGATTTGTTTGAGATTTAGAGAATTGTGGTAAGAAGTTCACAGTATAGTTAATCTCTTATATTTTAGAGTAGCTAATTCTCTTAATTTGTTTACCATGCCATTTTGAAGAAGTAAAGCTCAAAATTAGTTCATTTACATTCGAAACAGTAGCATGTTTCAGTTCCACACGATTTGCTCTCAGTTAGGTTAATTAAGTAGTATATTTCAGGCCAAGTATTTGTTAGTATGTGAAATTATCTCAAAAGTCTTCTCTCAATATTTTCTTCAATTTTCTTCATGTTTTGTGTAAATCAGAGTTTAAGTCTTGTCGTTAGCTCATTAATGTCGTCATTACTTGTTCTAAAATCAGCTAACATAGTAATATAAATTTCAACCTATTTCAAATAAAGACCGAACTACCCATGCCATAATTTTGGGCTTAATTTGGCCCAGTCACAAGCTACCCAGAACATCAGGTTGGGCCTTATCAGGCTGCTTAATTCTATTAGGGTGAATGATGGCACATATAGGGGCTTAAAGCACAGTATAATCGTTTTTGTTTTGTATTGGGTGCATTGATGGTTTAATTTATTCATTAGAGTTTTGGTTGTGATGACAGTAAATAGATTTGAATTATAGATTTGGGCCTTTCGGGTTAGGTAGCGAATTCAAAATAAGAGTTTTCCCCTCTTGGTTTGAGTTCAGACTTGAACTTGAGGCCCGAGTTTTATAACAATAAGTAATTAAGGCTCTTTTAGAGACAACTCACAATAGAAAATGGTAGTTCTTATAGGCTGGACTTCAAAAATAAAAATCGGGTGCGTCGCGCCAAGAAAATTCTCAAATTTTGTGGCCTTCTTTAAATACTTATATAAAATACTTAGAATCCGGGACGTGCCGTTAAGTGAATTTTCATGGCCTCCCGCAAGTTAATAACACGTTAGTCACTTTAGGCACGTTCTTTAATAATCTTACCTTCCTAAATTTGGGTGTGCATTTCATGTGACCCAAATCCAAATCCCAAAACGTTGAATAAAATGTGTCGAGGTTCGGGTGCATTTCATGTGACGTGATCCAAAAACATGTTTTAAACGACGTTCAATTTCCGAAAAATTATTAATTTAAAGTAGTAATAATTCTAAAAATTGCACTATAGTATGGCATGTGTTAAAATTAGATTTTTAGCCAATAATAAGAGTTTAAGCGACCATGCTAGAATCACGGGATGCGAGGGTGCCTAACACCTTCCCTCGGGTTAACAGAATTCCTTACTCAAGAATTTCTGGTTCACAGACTCCATTCGGGAAGTCGAAAATTTCCTCCATTTGGGATTCAAAAACAAACCGGTGACTTGGGACACCAAAAGCCAAAACCTATCCCAAGTGGCGACTCTAAAATAAATAAATAATTCCATTTCGAATAATGCCACTTAATTGAAAAGACTCCCTTATACATTATCCTTCGGGGTAGGTGTGTAAAAAAGGAGGTGTGACAGCTATGACGACTCTGCTGGGGATAAATAGGAGACCCAGAATCTATGGTTCAGGGTTTAAGAATTCGAGCTTAAGAATAACTGTTATGATTGGCTTTATCTGATTTTCCTAAATGTTTCTTCCTAATGTGCTAAATGTTTTATTGCTTGATATTTGGTGAATTGTATATATAAATTGCTACAAAAATGGTGCATACGTTCGCGTAGCCCGCTTTTTATGTAGAAATTATACCAAATAAGACAGGGTTGGGCAAGCAACAAGGCCGACAGACTTTCGTGCTCCCAGTATGTTGCCCCCTTCTCATCCCCAGTTGTCCGCTCGGTACCACAGGTCTAGAACAATAAACCCAGGATTCAAACCTAGAATAACTCGACCTCATGTCGGATCCCTAGTAGGAACATTTATTTGCATCACGTCCATTTGACTTAGTGGACTCAACACAGGGGTGGGTCTGTCTAGGACAGATGTACCCAAATTAAAATACCATCCTGATGCATCTTACGTGCTACTTGTGCATTTATTTGCTCGGCTTTGCATGCTGACCATCTTGTAAATAATAGGAGAAATTTAAAAAGAAAAGAGAGAAAAAAACAAGAAAAATTAGAGAGAGAGAAAAGAATAATAGTTTTAGGGTTGAGTGAGTTATTCACCTGTTTTGAAAACCCAATCCCAAATGATACCAAAACTCTGCCAAAATTTTTAGAAAATCAAAGAAAAGAAAAAGATTTTCAAAAAAAAATAGTTTGGTTCTGTCAAATCTACTAGAACTACGCGGGTCTGATTCTCACCGGATGTGAGATACGTAGGCAAACCTTATCGGTTCTGATCTCAATTTTTAAATGATTCAAAAATATTTTCCTTTACTTTCTTCTTTCAAAAATTGAAAAGAAAGTTCGTATTTCTTTAATAAATTCAAAATAAAATCCTAATTTTAAAAAACTATCCAAAATATTTTCCTTTAGTTCCTTTTTTTTAAATATACCCTTAGAAAATTCAAAACAAAAAGACTGTTAAAACTCAAAAAATTGTTTCCTTCTTTTTAATGTCTTTCATACAAATAAGAAAAGTTAATAAAAAATTAAAATCCATAAATACAGGTTTCCTTCATTTTGAAGTATTTTTTCAAAAAAAAAAAAGCAGAAACAAAAGTCCAAAAAATATGGGTTTCCTTCATTTCGAAATAGTTTTTCAAAAAAAACAAAAGGGAAAATAAAAAAAAGAAATAAAATCAGAAACAAAAATCCAAAAAAAAAACTCTTTATATGTCTTTCTTTTGTAAATGTTCATTAAATTTTGAAAAGAAAAATTGAAGTCCGAAAACAAGCAAAAAAAAAAACGAACAAAAAAATTACTTTTGTAAATAAACAAAAACTCGAAAATCCAAAACATTGTCTATAAAGTTCCTTCTTCGAAATTAAGAGGCAACATCCAAAATAAAAAAAAATTCTTCTTTAGAAAGATAGAAAAGAAATGAAAATTTGCAACAAAAAATTTTTTTCATTTCCAATCTAAAAAAAAGGAAATTTTAGAAGCCTTTCTTTCAAAAAATAAAAGAAAAATCAAAGATCCAAAGAAAAATCCCTTTCTTCTTTTAAAGCATCTTTTTTCATAGAAAGTCCAAAAGAAAAAATCAAATTAAAAAAGAAGAAATTTTTTTCCTTGTCTTAAAGTTTTAAAGGTATGAGATTTATAAAAAAAACAAAAAAAGAAAAAGAAAAGCAGCTGGTTTAATCGATTCCTAATCTTTCTGAACTACACAAGATCTGATTCATGCGGGGTCATGATACGTAGGCAATCCCCATCGGATCCAATTATAGCCATAAATAAATTGAGTGAAGAATAAACTTGGAAAAACAAAAAAAATAGAGAAAAAAATTTGAGTGAAACAAAGATGAAGAGAAAAATGGGCGACAAGAAATAAAAGAGTGATAAACAAAAAGAGAGAAAAGAGAGTGCCAAAATAAAAGAGCGGCAAAATAAAATGAGAAAATCAAGAGTGATTAGTTAAAGCCGGGATGAAACATGCAACTGTTCAAACACATGGTAGAAATGTTTAATTGCTTAGGTGCATTGCATCTAAACATGCGATTCCCTATCTGTTAAGCGTCTCAAAACTAACAAGGTTGTTGCATATGCAAAAAGCCAGGTTTTGGTGGTTGGTTTTGTTGGTAGTCTAGCCTCCCCTCCTTCACAAGATCTAAAGGCACAGATGGCCTCTGGTAGCAATCTACCAGTCTTCAGTCCTGAGGATAGCCCGACATCGGCTATTCTCTCACCAGAATCAACAGGTGCTGAAGAGAATAAGATGTTGTGTCTCCGCATAATGGAAATGTTGGATGCGTGGTCTAATAGTAGGGAACCTCCAAATGCAGTCCCTGGATTCCCTAAGTTGATCCCCAAGTCAAGTGAGGCTACAAACACCCATGTGCCTAACACGTTCTTCCTATGCGAACACCCTACAATGCCCTCCAATGATCTTGGCATACCTTCTGTGGTTCGTCCCCAGGCACCGGATTCAAAGGCACAACCTCATATGTTCACATTTCAGGGTCCACAGTTTCAGTCAGGAATAGCATATGTGACCCCACACTCTCTCACTCAACCTCCGCGACATGATCTCCAAACGGGGCAAGGAAAAGTTGTTAAACATCCCGAGCAAGAGGAAATGGCTCAGAAGATGAAGAGCGTGGAAATAAACCTATAAAATATGCAAGGACTAAGTGGTCAAAAGAGTGTCTCATACTCTAACCTCTGTATGTTTTCCCATGTCCACTAGCCACCCGGCTTCAAGATACCAAAACTTGAGAAGCATGACGGGCACGGAGACCCGGTTGCTCATATGAAATGATACTGTAACCAGTTGAGAGGTACTGATAGAAATGAGGAGATGCTAATGGCCTATTTTGGGGAAAGTCTCGCTGGAATTGCTTTTGAGTGGTATATGGATCAAGAAATTATTCATTGGCAAGTGTGGGATGATATGGCTCCTTATTTGGTCCGCCAGTTCCAATATAATGTGGACATTACTTCCGATAGAAATTCCTTGTCCAATCTGAAAAAGAAAACTGAGGAAAACTTCTGCGAATATGCTGTCAAATGGTGCGAGCAAGCTGCTAGGGTAAAGCCTCCAATGGACGAAACTGAAATGGCCATGGTTTTTTTTGCAAGCCCAAGAGGTTGAGTACTTCGAGAAAATGATGTCTGTTGTGGGTAAACCGTTCACCGAGGCTATCAAAATTCGGGAAATGGTTGAGACCAGTTTAGAAACAGGTCGAATCTTGAGTCATGCTGCTTTTAAGGCCACATCACAGTTTGCTCAGAATGGTTCAAAAAGTTCAATAAACAAAAATGGGAATGAAGAGGCAGTCATGATGATTTCAAGCTCGATGGGGTCCCGCAGGTCATTCAACCAATCATATGTGCCTACTATTGTTCCACCATACTATTATTCCTTTTGAGATGCTGCTTATGCCGTGGCACCACCTTCCTATGCGGTTATAAGCGCACAATCTTACACTTAGCCACAACATTATACACAAAACCGAGCTCTACCTCCCAGAAATGCCCATCCTTACCAATCTCTATATAATCCTCAACCAAATAATCCCCAATACAATCCTCGCCCAAGAGAGCCTTTCAGAAAGAGTCAGTTTACCCGCATACGGTAAATCGTATTCAAGCTTGTTCCAAAAGTTAATCAGGTTAAATTTATTGCATCTAGTGGCCCAAAACTAGCCAAACCCAAAGTCTCCCTCACATCGAGCTGATACTAGTTGTGAATACCACTCTAGAGCAGTGGGACAAAGTACAGAGGACTGTTGGACCCTCAAAAGGGTAGTTGAAGATTTGATTGAAGTTGAAAGAATTGTTTTCCGGGATGAAGATGCTCCCGATGTGATGAACAATCCGTTGGTGTCCCACAACAACGGGCCAATAGTCAGAATGATTTGTGAAAATGAGGAAATCGATTCGGCACTCAAGGCCATAGATTCCATTGTCGATACAGAAAGAAAGCCACAAAGTGGTCGTCAAACATGAAAGTGTCCCACCAAACGGGAGTCTCGGTAGCCAGTCTTGTTATCCTTTTTGCGTCTGGATTATCTGAGGGTGTGATCCGGTTGGTTTACGTTATTGTCTTACATTTCCGATGTAAACCCTTTTATCTTCAAAAACTAAAAAAATCAAAAGAGAAAAAAAATACAAAAACTACAAAAAAAATCAAAGGAAATTAAAATTTCATTGTCCAGGAATATCTCTTTTCTTAATCTTATCATTTTTCCTATTCTCTTCTGTTAAATGCAGATTTAAATAGCATGACATGCTTGCGGACTTCGTGCCCAGATCCCAAAACGTTATTAGACTTTGAAATAATGAATCAAAAGTCGAAATGCAAAGAAGATAAGTATTAGGAAATAAAGAAAAGAGTTTGAACAACTGAATGCCAATTGGCTCCAGAATCGAAAAGGTCCATACATTACAACAAGAGTACTGCCAAAAGAGTATGTTGTACTTGGAACGCATTGAAGGAAATGTCCCTGAAACAACTCTCAATGCAAATGCAATAAAAAGGTACTATGTTGGAACCTCCATATAGTTCTAATATTCTCCGGTTGGGATGACGAAGGCTTTCATTCTCACTACCCAAACACTATCAACCCTTTGCAAACCCTTTGAGCCAGCTCCTATATTTTGATTACTCTCTTTGGAATATGAAAGTATTATTGAAAAATGAAATGAAAAAAATGAGAAAAAAAAGAAGAAGAAAAAGAAACAAAAAAAGAAGAAACGAAAAAAGGAAGAAAAAGAAAATAAAGACACAAAGAGGAAAGGAAAAAAAGACAAAGAAAGAGAAACAAAAATAGTTTAGGAAATACTCCCGAACTACGTCTGACTTGATTCCGGAAAGATATGTAGGCAGCCTCTCTCTAGGGTTCAGTCACACCAAAATAAAAATCCGAAGTCCCCTAAAAAATGAAACTAGGGAAGATGATATATTGGCTCAGCCATAAGCCCACCAAAATTGTTCCAAAGTTGTAATTCAGTCAAAAATGTTTTTACCCAAAAACCCTATTCAAGTCCTTCCGATCAATTGGTGAGAATGCTCAAGGATAAGAGAATACAACTAGTTGGATCCAATGTAATCCGAATTGAGAAAAATAAAATAAGAGATTCTTATTGGTGAAAACTCACACGGGCATCGTAAGGCAATGGTAAGCATAAAAAAATCAAAATGAGAGAGTTTTATTGGTGAAAACACACACGGGCATCGTAAGGCGATGGTAAGCAGAAAAAAAATCAAAATGAGAGAGTCTTGTTAGTGAAACCCACATGGGCACTATGAAGCAATGGTGAGAAGAGAAATGAGGAAGGTCAGCTAGTGGAAACCTAAAAATGGCCCCATTGATTGAAAAGAAGGTCCTCGCAACCATTGGTATCAAAAAAGTCCTGGCAAGGTTTCTAGAGTTTTGAAGCAAAAGTAGTGATGAATTTCTGAGAGTCGGACGGTTTACACATATCAGGCATCCAGTCCAAAAGGCATGTCATTTTCATTGAAGTTCGCATGTACTCCAGATTAGTCCCTCTTTCCTTTCCCTAAAAGGGACACTTATTGTTTTGAAACTCATTCTCCATTCTATTGTTTGTTTTCTTTGAATCCCTTTTTGTCTAAAACCGTTCCAAAACTAAGACAAAGAAGGAATAGCAAGACTGATTTACAGGGCTCTTGTTTGACACGAGCTAATGTGCAAAAGGCACTCATTCTCGCCAAAGGCATCAAATCAACTCCGACTAGCCATGGCGGACGATACTTCAAAATCAAACTCTTGGAAGGAGACAATCAATTTAAAGTGCCTATAAAGGCAAATGAAATTGAAAAGGTTGAGTCCCACACGACTAACCGTATTGGCAAAGGTTTTAAAAGTCAAGGTGCACCAATGCTCTGAAATTGAAGTTGCAAGAAAGAAGTCAAAAATGAAAGGCCTACGAAGGCGAAATAAAGATGGAAAAGGTTAAGTCCCACGCCACTAGCCGTTGTAGCAAAGTTTGAGGAGACAAAAGTTCCCTAATGTTCCGAAGAAAAGAAAGAGAATGAAAAAAGAATCTGAAAGGAAAGGCTTACGAAGGTGAAATAAATTTGAAAGTTGAGTTCCTCCGACCAACCATCAAGGCAAAGACTGGAAATCAGAGGTTATCAACAGAAGGAGGGGGCCGAGATCAAGCAATCAAGGCAACAAAACCAACCCCCGTTCCAAACTAACAATTGTTCTTTGTTTGCAAATTGAAACAAGTGCAATTCGAGCAATCGGGAAAAAGCAGGTGCAGCCCCAAAGGAAATGCATAGGAGCTAGGAACAGCCTCAACGCAACAACCAGCCCAAAAGGGAAGTTTTCTTCAAACCATTTTCGTAGTTTAATAAAAGAAAAAAAGAAAAGGAGAATAAGAAATAATGGTAGCATAAGGCCTCCAATCCCTAACTCCATCCTTCCAAACCTAGGACCATATTCCTTAGTTTCTCCCCGGCATAACCCGTGGATTCCCCTAGCATAACCCAGGCGCCGTTTTCTTCCTATCCCGGCATAACTCGTGGATCCCCCTGGCATAACCCAGGACCTTTTCCTTCCTATCTAACATAACCCGTGGATCCCCCTGGCATAACCCAGGAGCCCTTTTCTTCCTATCCGGCATAACCCGTGGGTCCCCCTAGCATAACTCAAGAGCCTTTTTCTTCCTATCCCGGCATAACCCGTGGATCTCCCTGGCATAACCCAGGAGCGTTTTTCTTCCTATCCCAGCATAACCCGTGGATCCCCCTGGCATAACCCAGGAGCCATTTTCTTCCTATCCCTGCATAACCCCTGGCATAACCCAGGAGCCCTTTTCTTCCTATCCCGGCATAACCCATGGATCCCCCTGGTATAAACCATGAGCTTTTTTTCTTCCATCCCGACATAACCTATGGATCCCCATGGAATAACCTAGGAGCCTTTTTCTTCCTATCCTGGCATAACCCGTGGATCCCCTTGCATAACCTAAGAGCCTTTTTCTTCCTATCCCGGCATAACCCGTGGATCCCCCTGGCATAACCCAGGAGATTTTTTCTTCCTACCCCGGCATAACTCTTGGATCCCCCTGCCATAACCCAGGATCCCTTTTCTTCCTATCCCGGCATAACTCGTGATCCCCCTGACATAACCCATAAGCCTTTTTCTCCCTATCCCGGCATAACCTGTGGATCCCACTGGCATAAACCATGAGCCTTTTTCTTCCTATCCCGGCATAACCTGTGGAACCCCCTGACATAACCCAGGAGCCTTTTTTTCCAATCCCGGCATAACGCGTGGATCCCCCTGGAATAACCCTGGAGCCCTTTTCTTCCTATCCCGGCATAACCCGGATACACCTGGCATAACCCAGGATTCCTTTTCTTCCTATCCCGACATAACCCGTGGATCTTCGTGGCATAACCTAGGAGCCTTTTATTCGTCCCGGCATAACCCGCGGAGACCCATGGCATAATCCAGGAGCCTTTTTCTTCCTATCCCGGCATAACATGTGGATCCCCCTGGCATAACCCAGGAGCCTTTTTCTTCCTATCCCGGCATAACCCGTGGATCCCCCTGACATAACGTAGGAGCCTTTCTCCTCCTATCCCGGCATAACCCACGGATACCCATGGCATAACCCAGGAGCCCTTTTCTTCCTATCATGGCATAACCCGGATACACCTGGCATAACCCAGGATTCCTTTCCTTCCTATCCCGACATAAACCGTGGATCGCCCTAGCATAACCTAGGAGCCTTTTATTCATTCCGGCATAACCCGCGGATACCCCTGGCATAACCCAGGAATTTTTTCATTTCCTCCCGGCATAACCAAGGAATCTTTTCATTTCATCCCGGCATAACCCGTGGATTTTACCTTTCATCCCCATCAGGGACCCTTTATTCCTATCCCAGCATAACCCGTAGATTCTCCTCTTATCCCCAGCAGGGACCCTTTTTCTTTCCCGACATAACCCGTCCATCTGCTAGCATAAACCTAGCAATCTTTCCAAAGAATACACAATCCGGGCTTTTACTACTTTCAATAAAGAAATAGGTTAAACTCGTTTTGCAAATAACTCGCGAAATTCTCCCAGTGAAAACTAGGGTATAAAATTTCGTTCATTTTTTTGGTGTTCGGACAGGTCTTTACCTCAAGACACAGGATTCGAGGTGACCAAAAGAATGAGTCTTAATCCGGAACAAAGAAAATAGGAAAAAGAAACAAATTCAAAGTGATGGAAGAAGAAAGATGTGGACTGCTCAAATTTGATTCAAAATCACAAGTCCTGTATGGCCCGCTCCACTAAAATGCTGAAGAAAGATCTGACACCTACAACTTACGAGCATCAAGATTCATATCAAGTCCACAAAAAATCCATCTGAGACTCAATATGAAGTTTCAAGAGATTTATAGATAGGAATCTTGTAACTCATAGTTGATAGGCATAGCTAGCTTAGCTTTGATTTTCCTTTTGGTGTAATAAGGAGGTCAGCAGGCAGTAGCAGCAACATTTGCAGTGAAATCACAGCTCCTGGTAGTCCTAGCTACCAAACACTCCAAAAATACACCGACCTGATTTCTTTATAGCCAAGGATATGTAGGCAATCTTTGAAGCAGGGTCCGGTCAGACGATTTTCAAAAAATGCTTCTCATGGCAAGCCAAGCATGCAAAAATCTCTCATGATTGATCACTTATCTTTGCCCAAAAATCCTTCATGTCTCCGAGCAAAGAGGGGCAGCTGTGAGCATGTGATTTTTGCCTCGTTTAATTACTCCGATAAAATTCATTAGAATTAGGATTTCTTTCCTTTTATTATTTGAATTTCATGAATTAATTGCATGATTTTATTGTTTTGTTTGCATTTTTGTGTGCATTATTAATGATAATTCATGAAAAATACAAAATTACTGTATGAGCATTTAGAATTTGATTTTTATATTTTTATACTAATTACTAACCAGGTCTTTACAAATATAAGGAAAGTCATAAATAACCTTCGATTTTTTTGGTTTGATTTTAATTTTAGTTTTTTTAGGTTTATTAATTACCTTAAATTGGTATTAGGTTAATTGTAGCTTAATTAGGTAGTTTTAAATTAATTTTGAGGTTTATTTTAGTTGAAAAAAAGAGTAAAATGAAAAGAAAGAATTAAAAGGATTTAAAAGGGTTGGCTTACATTTGGGCCAGATTTATTTAAAGCTCAAACAGATCCCCAATACCCGGTTTTATTCCAGCCCAAATGTCCATCCAACCCAACCCCAAATCAACCATAACCCGACCCAGCCCCAATCCATACCAAAACGACATCGTTTAGGGTATATTAAACCTGACCGTCTAGGTTGTTTAATCTAACAATCATGAACTAAGGATTCATTGATATATATATATATATATATATATATATATATATATATATATATATATATATATATATATATATATATATATATATTTATATATATTTATATATATATATATATATATATATATATATATATATATATATATATATGTCCAAACACGTGCCCCCTCCTGTCAGTCTCTATTGCTCCTTCTCACAGAAACCGTAACGCCGCCGGCCGAAAATTGTCTCCGCTGACGGCAGTGCTCCAAACGGTCCAAAAATAACACCAACGATTCCCCTTGACCTCATCTACCGAAATCCGAGCCCCACTTACTTTGAATATTCCTCAAGCCCGTCGAATATCCAAATTAGTGGTCGCCGCACTCGCCGCCCGTGGCGGCGCCACCTCTAAATGTTACCAGATTAACACCCCAGGTGCTTCTCCCTCTCCTCTTCCTAAATCTATACTCTATTTCCCTCAAATCCTAGCCGAAGTGTTCGAATCTTAAATCAAACCCTATCAATAAATCTCACTCATAACACGGCTCAGGCCCCAACTTAGTCATCAATCTCTCAAGTCTCTGGGCTCACAAATCATATACCAATCAGTCCAAACAATAATATATAACACAACCATAAATAGTAACAGAGACTGAGATATGATATACAAATGATGGATATGATTGAGTACAAAGTTGCCATCAAAGAAAATAATTTAACAACAGAAAGACCTAGTGGGTCTCAAGCGGATAAGCATATATCATAGCATAATTTCTCACGTGGATTGCAGCTCAATTACTCTAACTCATAAGTGTCACGACCCCAAACCGGCCCAGTCGTGATGGTGCCTCTCATGAAGACAAGGCCAGCCGACACAACACCAATATAACCTTTTAATCATCTAGAGTCATTTTTAAGCCTTTAATACAAAATTTCAAAATAAAAATCTGAATGAACAGTGCATAAATAACATACAAGCCCACCATTAGGGTGTCACTAGTCATGAGCATCTATCAATGAATGAATACAACAAGAGTCTAAAAATGTACTAAATACAGTAATAGAAATGAGAGGAAGGAAGCAGCGTTGTGAACGTCGTGCAACCACCTTACTAACTCTGACGACTCTGTGTCTGAGCAATCGACACTCGCTATCGGGTTCTAAAATACCTGAATCTGCACACGAGGTGCAGAGAGTGATGTGAGTACTTCAACCTAGAAAGTAATAAGAGTAAATAAAGACAGAGCAGTAGGAAACAATGAGTCCACATTTATCTTAACTCAATAAGCACAACAGGCTTTTAAATAAAAGTACGAGTCAACCGTCTCATTTAAAATCTAGCTTTTGGTAAAAATCATTTAAAATACCTTTCAGCAACTTCAATAGGGGTTCAATACCATTTATAATAAAATAGGTAAAAACCATAATCGGCCCCTCGAGCAAAACGCTAAAACAACCCCTCGAGCAAAACGATAATCATAAACACCTCATAACTTGAAAATATCAGAGGAAATAACCAATGCCAAATCCGTGATTAAATTTTGAACATCTCGTAAACCCCAGCTTAAATGAAAGTTGTTTTAAAATATTTGTTCAACAATTTCGACGGATCAATATAAAGATGAGTGAAAGCAGTCAATAAATTATATATTTGATAGAAACTCACTTTAAAGAGGAGTGAAAATCAACATGTTCATAAACAGACCCCTCGGGTAAAGTATCACTCATATGTGTTAGGATTTATGCCCGTCACTAGAGGGGGGGGGGGGTGAATAGTGAGGCACGAGAATGTCGATAAATTTTGTGGAATTAAAATTGCAGGAGTAAAGTAAGTGCAGTAATTAAAAGAGTAAGGAGAGGACACACCGAATTTATACTGGTTCACCATAACGTGTGGTTAGTCCAGTCTCCCGAGAGACTCTCTCGAGTTTACACTAACTCCGTTAAGCTTACGGGTGCCTAACAAACTGTTACACTTGCTCGTAGATGTACGCTCTACAAGACTTCAACTTGCTCGAGGATACCTCACCTCAAGACTTCACCTTGCTCGTGGATACCGCACCACAAGACTTCACACACTAAGATTGAAGGTACTTAGCAAACCCGACAATCAATGAGAAGATATGGTCTTCTCAAGAACCTTTCTCTTTTACAACAAGAACTCTCTAAGAAGAGTAGATAAAGAGATACAATATAAGCTCTATGAACAACACAAAGTTGTCTCTCAAATGGCTCAACAAAAGCTCTAAATATGATGTAGAAATGTCATCAATATGTTCAAGAATAATGAGAGATGTTGTTCATATGAAATGAGTCAAAAAGACCTCTATTTATAGGTGGTAGAGGTTGTATGTCCGTTGCTTAATTGACAATCAATAATGCTGATTTTATGCTGGAATAATCGATTATCAGCTTAACGTTCAAAAATCAGACGCTGAATTTATGCTAGCATAATCGATTATTGCCTTGTGCATAATCGATTATTTTTTCAGCGTTTAAAAACTTCGGCAACGGTTAGTGAATAATCGATTATTCTATAGAGGATAATCGATTATTTACCCTTTCTGGAATTTCCAGTTTAAGCTGGAAAAGTCAGATAATCGATTATCTACTTTGTGATAATCGATTATGCAGCCATGCTGGAATTTCCAGATTTGGCTAGAAATCCAACATAATCGATTATCTTCAGAAGGATAATCGATTATCTGGCTGTTCTGTCCAGAATCGAAAACTTACTTCAAAAACCATTTTGGTTAAAATGAAAACGTTGAAAATCATTTTGTTTGAAGTTTATGAAAATGTTTATGATATTTATGATTTGATAAAACGATTTAATGCATATTTATGATGACCTATGTTGAGCCAAAAGACGAGATAACTTAAACGTTGCTCTTACATTAGTTCTACCTAACGACCTACGCCTTGTGTCTTCGGTCGTGAACTTTTGAGCTCGTCTTGGATTTTCCATGCAATCCCTTCATCAATATACTTCTCGGCATTCAATCTTGATTGTTTGTCATATAATAACGTTGTTTGACACTTGACTTCATTGTTTGTCATTCATCAAAACCTATACCTGGAAGTCATGCTAATACAACCAAAGCACACATATCATGGATAGAATGATTTCCTACAATATGCGTGTATATATCTATAGCCCCTCGGGCAAGTATCTCAGTCACTCATGACTCAACTTTTACCAATCAGCGCTCACACTCAACTCTCACACTCAAAAGGTACCATATAGTAACCGTTGTGGCGTGCAGCCCGATCCACATATCTTTGCGGCTACAGCACAATCCATATATATAGTCGACTGCAGTCACTGGGGGTGTGCAAACTCCGGAAGGGATCCTACAGCCGAAGTGCTATATCGCTGCAGCATGCAGCCAGATCCATATATATATGTAGGTATATATATATATATATATATATATCCTGATCCATAAATACATTATCCTTACAGCTAGGACCTCGGCCTCTCTCAGTTATTAACCTCACAATCAAATCCCCCCCTACCGTCTATCTTAGTCGTCAACTCACGATCACTCGCACCATCAGTAAAACAGGGAACTCAGCCCAAACAGTTTTCACATTTTTAAGAAATATAGTGATAATACCAGATTTTAAACAATAACGGGTAAAACATGACTAAGGATATGCTATCAATCACATAGAGTGAGGAAAAATAGTAAAAAAATGCTCCTAAGGGTCTCAACAGGTCGTCACAAGGCCCCAAGCATGGCATATAATCCAATATATAATATAAGTCTCTAGAACATGGAATATCATAAGATTTTCAAATCAAGTACGCGACTTAACAGTCGTACGGGATGCGAATTTCTATGTATCGCGGTTGCAAGATCTATGCGATCGCGAGCCTCCCCACGCGATCCTGATGAAGAAATACCTGCAACAGAACTGAAGCCAAAATCTTCAACTTTTAATATATAAATTTTTTCCGTTTAAGCACCCGAAACTCACCCGAGGCCCCTGGACCTCAACCAAAGACACTAACATAACCCATAACATCATTCAAACTTGTTCCAACCTTCTGAACGCTCAAAACAATCATTAATACACCGAATCTCATCGAATTCAAGCCTAAGGATTTCAAGAACTTCCAAATTACGTTTTTGTTAAAAACCCAACCAAACCACGTTCGAATGACCTGAAATTTTGCACACACGTAACAAATGACATGATGAAACTACTACAACTTCCGAAATCTCATTTCGACCTCTATATCAAAATTTCACCCAGCAACCGAAAAATGCCGAAATCTCTATTTCGCCACTTCAAGCCTAAAACCTTCCACGAACCTCCAAAATGCATTATGATCACGCTCCTAAGTCACAAATCACCTAAAAAATCTAACCAAATCATAAAAATTCTAATCCGAGATCATATACAAACAAGTCAAATCTTGGTTAAATCTTTCAAATTTTAAGCTTTAACTGAAAACTATTCTCTTCCAACCTCATTCCGATTACCCTGAACACCAAAACCAATTATTTAAATAAGTCATAATACATCACACGGGGCAAATCATGCCCGAGAACTGGAGATAAAAGTGCAAAAGCTCAAAGCGACAGGTCGGGTCGTTACAGCCTCCCCCACTTAAACACACGTTCGTCCTCGAATGTGGCCCGAGTTGTTCCAGAAGCCAATCAATCGCTGAATAACCTTACCATGCATATACATAGGGGTGATCCCACGTCACCCTATCTCATATACGACTGATAACAGAATGCAACTAAAATTTCATAATTTATCCTAGACCATTAACCTTAGAACTACATTTTCACTTCTGAAATCATCCGTTAGATCAAAATCTCACATCCACACTCTGAATAAGACCGAACTAGCCGTAATAACCTGTATCTACTGTCTCAGGTGCAATCACATGATATATCACATAACTCACACTTGTAGCGATAACTTCTAATCACAACAGCTGCACATAATATCCGAATTCCGATAGAAAAACTCTTATCAACTAAAGTCTCATCCCAACACTTTCATATACTGCCAATGATCACTAAATCACGCGGTAAGCCATAACCATTTCTCGATCAACCATTCATGAAGCCACTTCTCCCTTGGCCAATATTATAGCAAAATTTCCAAGCCGAATAATTCGGATCCTCATCCTCATCTATTGAACTGCCAATGATCACTAAATCAAGCGGTAAGCCATCACCATTTCTTGATCAACCATTCATGAAGCCACTTCTCCCTTGGCCAATGCTATAGCAAATTTCCAAGCCGAACCTTGATATTGTCCTTCTGACATGCTGAAATCGAATCTGTTTGTATTCACTAATGATCCCAACGATCTCATCTAACCCAATACACTACTCTGGCGACAAGACATATAAATATGGGCCTAATCAACCACTTGAATAATACACGCACTAATAAGAAATGGTCTGAACATACTCAAATCATGAAAATGACTGAATGAAACAGTTGTACCTCAAGCTCGCCAGCACCACCACAACACAAGTTGGAGAACCCATCTCACATCAGTGAAACAGAACATACGAATCCAACCCACAAGGTCATACCTCCACATAACTTCGTTGCGATGCGCGATCCTATCCAAACGCTGCTCCACATGAAGTACCTCAAGTCACTTTGCTTGAAATTGATGACCATGCGTATTTCATGTCTAGAACCAAAAGCAAGTCATCATAAGCATGGAAAAGAAATTGACATACATTACACATACCTGAAAGGATATAACCAATACGCCATCCACCAAGCAATACCCTGTACTCTTCCCGCTCTACTTCCACTATGAGATCCCAATAGAACTGCACCATATGTGCCTATAACCAACAAATCATATCACCTTGCTACACGAAAAGATAACTCATAGACCTTCCCAGATCACTAATAAGCTCAATAAAAATTGGATTAACACATCCCTCAACAATATAATTCGAGGTCAACAAAGCCATCCCGATGCAGAATACGCATCCATATAAGTGTACTAATGAACCCTACACCAACTTTAGTCACTCATAACAGATAAATAATCCTCCAAAGGTTCACAATGATTGAACCATAGCACATACTAATATCTGACTAACTTACCCCAATTTTCCATCTACAACCACGAGAGATACTCAAAAAAATTTATGTGTCGTCAAGCAAACTCGAATATCAGCAGCTGATCTAACAAGAAGTGCTGCATTACTACCGAAGTATCATCAACTTAATCATATTGCCCTTTTTCCAGAAGCACGCACCTCATTAAATCACCTCAATTGGTATTACAATTTCCTTAATCATCTGAAAATCATCTCTTATTATCTAAAACTGCCCGTGCTACTTAAGAATTCAAGACCTTCCTTTCAAATTTGAACTGGACCTTACATATGCACACCTCAATCCTACACAACATACTACATGAACCATATCATCCTAGGAAACATGAGAACTTCATCTCCCTTCCGAGACACAAACATCTACGTACTCAACTGGTCAAGAACTTTCCATTAATCCTATCTAGAAGAAAATCACTATGCATCCCATGCTTCTCATGCCCATAGAAAATACACATCTCTAATCGTAGCAAAAAGCCATCAAGAACTCTCCGAATTTCATTTGCACAAACTAAACCATCAGGACTAAATCCTTTTAACTCAACCAAGCTATTCAGGCCACTAAAACCCAAGGGCATTGTAGCTAAACACATGTATAAACTCATTACCTCATAGGAATTCGAAGAACTAACCATATCTTAAGCATATATACAACTTTAAAATACCCAATTGTCATATGTAGAATATTGAACACATTAGAACCATTCTCACAAGTCATCCACTCTACTCAAACCGCAATTTACCCAGTCAAAAGAACCAAACAACCTACGCCTCATTAGCAGTTCAAACACTACAGAATGTAACCTCATCCCAATACAACCAAGTAACTTCCTTCTCTATGCACCGAGAATCTATTACCAACAACAACTCAAGATATTCTGAGATTTTCTTACACCTATGAAGCATGACATAAACTTTGTCAAAAATTTTCTTTACTCGAGACATACTGGGTCTAAATCTCCATAAGCCATAACTGATTCACCAGTACGCCTCAAACTGGAACTAACATAGCACATAACCATGAAATTGCCTAATCAATTGCGGACTCCCCTACTTGGCTCGAAGCCACAAACCAAAACACGCACCATAACTCATAATGCATATACACTATTGCTGCCATAATACCATAGTGATATTAAACTCAATCCTTTTTGAGCTCGTGAAACACAAACCATCTGGTACGTTAAATCTTCTGCAAATATCGCACTCATCCTTGCAACAGTCAAGCCCACTCTCTTAAGCGACCCAAATTTAAATTTCAACACTTATATTTCACTTGTAAATTAGATCTTCTAACAAACAACAAGAGGATCACACAACCTCAGAATACTTCATAGGAGATAACCCACATGCTTTACCTCCAACTAACATTCCTGCATACCTTCTGTTGTCATAATCTTTATGTAGTCACTAGTTTTTCCTGAGTCTAAACTCATACCGCAACATGAAATCTACTTCATTCCCAACTGGAAACATGAAAAGATTCTTCACATTCCCATAACTCTGGGCTATACCTCAATCAAGATGGAAATCAAGCACTCAATATTTCTTATATTCCCTAGTAGACCGTTCGTCGCTTGCAAAACATATAGATACCTCTTGCAGTAGCAACATACTCATTACATAGCCATGCAGCCATCACTTTCCCTAATAGGGACACTATCGAATATATCAGTTCGAAGACACTTGATCACATAATTAGCACCTCGATGGTCGAGCTATAGGCAAATATGCGGCCTCCAGTTCTCCAGACTGGCCCAACATCAACATACAAAGAACACGTCTCGCCCCTCCATCGAGGAATCACAAGCCATCGATGCACATCTGATACTGAGCGCTCATGCACGTATAAGAATGCATGAAAATAATTCAAAGACTTACATTTCAAGCTAAATCAAGGATGCACGATAAGAATTCAAGAATGTGAAGTTTTCCTAAAGGTTCTGCAGTCTCTCGAGGATAAATATAGGCGTCTTTGTACCGATCCACGAGAGTCTACTAAACCTGCTCATGACTCGTGAGACCTATGTAACTTAGGCTCTGATACCAACTTAGCACGACCCCAAACTGGATTGGTCGTGATGTCGCCTCTCGTGAAGACAAGGCCGGCCGACTCAACACCCATATAACCATTTAATCATCTAAAGTCATTTTTCGCCTTTAATTGAACAATATTTTAAAATAAAAATCTGAATGAACAGTGCAAAAATATCATACAAGCCCGACATCAGGGTATCACTAGTAATAAGCATTTATCAAGGTTTGAATATAACAAAAGTCTAAAAATGTACTAAATATAGTAATAAAAATGAGAGGAAGGAAACAGTGCTGCGAACGTCGTGCATCCACCTTGCTAACTCTGATGACTCCGTGTCTAAGCAATCGATACCAACTATCGAGTTCTGAAATACCTGAATCTACACATGAGGTGCAAGGAGTAATGTGAGTACTCCAACCCAGTAAGTAATAAGAGTAAATAAATACTAAGCCATAGGAAACAATGAATCCACATTTAGTAACCACTGCGGCATGCATCCCGGTCCATATAAGTATCGCTGCTGCGTGCAGCCCGATCCATAGAGACACACACACACACACACATATATAGAGAGAGCTGTAGCGTACAACCCGATCCATAGATATATAATCCTCACAGCCAGGCCCTCAGCCTCTCTTAGTCATTAACCTCACAATCAGACCCTCGGTCTATCTCAGTCATCAACTCAGGATCACTCGGACCATCAGTAAAAGAGGGAACTCACCTAAAATAGTTTTCTCCTTTTTAAAAAATATAGTGATAAAACCAGATTTTAATTAATAACGGGTAAAACATGATTGAGGATATGCTATCTAACACATAGAGTGAGTAAAAATAGTAAAAACAAATGACCCTAAGGGTCTCAACAGGTCGGCACAAGGCCCCAAATATGCATACAACCCAAAATATAATATAAGTCTCTAGAACATGGAATATCATAAGATTTTCAAATCAAGTACGCAACTTAGCAGTCATACGGGGATGGACCAAGTCACAATCCCTAATGGTGCACAACTCCACGCTCGTCATCTAGAGTGTGTGCCACCTCAAAGTAACACAACGATGTGTAATCCGGGGTTTCAGACCCTCAGAACAAAATTTACAATCATTACTTACCTTGATCTGATCCAAACTCTAGCCCGCGTGTCTGGCTCATACGGATTGACCTCCAGATGCTCCAAATCTAGCCACAATCAGTATATAATCATTAAAATATGCCAAGGGAGCAAAGCCCACTCGAAAATATCCTATTTACATTAAAAATCCCGAAATTGTTCAATCCTGGCCCCCGAGTCCATGTCTTGGAATCCGATAAAATTAACATCAATGAAATCCTTATCCTCACACGAGTCTGTACATAACAAGAACATCAAAATTGGAGTCCAAATAACCCCTCAAATCCTCATTTAAAGTCTCTTAATCTCAAGCCCTAATTCTTCAATTTAGGCTTAGATTCCATGATTTACTAGGTGGAATTCACATAATAATCGAGTTTTGAGTGCAAAAATCTTACCTCCAAGAAATCTTCTTGAATTCCCTCTTCAATTAGCTCACACAGCTCCAAAATCGCTCAACAATGGAGGAACTTAGCCTCAAATTTGTTAAAATGGGCTTTTAATTATTCTGCCCAACTCTCATTTTTACTTAATCGGGATTGCAGAAAACCCATCACGATCGCGAAGCACAACCCAAAACTCACTCTACGCAATTGCGTGTATCCTCACGCAAACACGATGCCCAAAATCTTCCAACTATGAGATCGCGAATGAGACCACGTGACCGTGATCCACAAAAACATAAATCTATGCGATCATAGCCCTATCTATGCGAACGCGAAGAGCAACCTTGATGCCCCCCCGCCCCCGAGATAACTCTACGCGATCGCGAGCCTCCTCATGCGATCGCGATGAAGAAATACCTGCAACAGAACTGAAGCCAAAATCCGCAACTTTTAATATACAAATTTGATCTGTTTAACCACCCGAAACTCACCCGAGGCCCCCTAAACCTCAACCAAAGGCAGTAACATAAACCATAATATCATTCAAACTTGTTCTAACCTTCGGGTCGCTCAAAATAATCATTAAAATACCAAATCTCATTGGATTCAAGCCTAAGGATTTCAAGAACTTCCAAATTACGTCTTTGATAAAAAAAATCCAACCAAACCACGTTCGAATGACCTGAAATTTTGCACATATTTACCTAATGACATGACAGAACTATTACAATTTCTGGAATTTCATTCCGACCTCTATGTCAAAATCTCACCTATTAACCGAAAAACATCGAAATCTCAGAATGCATTCTGATCACGCTCCTAAGTCCCAAACCACCTAACAAAGCTTACAAAATCATAACAATTCTGATCCGATATCATATACAAACAAGTCAAATCTTGGTCAAACCTTTCAAATTTTAAGCTTCAAGTGAGAACTGTTCTCTTCTAAATTCATTTTGATTACCCTGAAAACCAAAACCAACGATTTACATAAGTCATAATACATCACATAGGGCAAGCCATGCCCGAGAACTGGCGATCAAAGCGCAAAAGCTCAAAATGGCCGGTCGGGTCAATACAATCAGTATCACATGAATATCAACAAGGTTTGATGACTACACAGTACCACGGGATCAACGTGGTAAAAATTACTACTCAACATCAACCACAAAACACACAATTCAAGGATTCATACCCTCATAACCACATTAAGTAGTGTTGTTTACCTCAAATTGTGCAAATCACCACTTTAATAAACCCCGGCCTCGTGAATCAGCCTCATAACTCCTCGAGTATATCCACAAATAACTCGATACAATCAACACAAGCAATAGGAATCAATTCCATATGACAAAGCTATGTTCTTTATCAAAAGTATAAAAGTCAACTCAAAAAATCAACCCCGGGCTCATGTCTTAGAATCCGACAAATTAGCAAAATTCGAACACACATTCAACCATGAGTCCAACCATATAAAAATTACTCAATTTCGATCACAACTCGACCTTCAATTCATCAAACTAAAGCCTATGAACTTTCTACAATTTCCCCAATTTCCCCAATTTTTCCAACCTAAAACACTAATTCAATGATAAAAATAATAATAGATTCATGTATATTAATGAGATCCGAGTTTGAATCACTTATCCTAATAAATTATATGAAAATACCTCCAAGAATTGCCTCAATCCGTGCTCACAAAATCAAATGATGAAATATAACTCTAACCCTCATTTTGATATTTAATAGTCGACCCAGATGTTTTTCTTCACGATAACGGAAAGTCCCTCCACGATCCCGAAAAACAAAATAAATTGCCCAAAAAAATAGCCTATGCGAATATGAAGACCAAGTCGCGAACGCAATACACAAACTCTCAGACCTACGTGATTGCAATCTCCTCACGTGATCGCGAAGAACAAATCATGTGAACTACATTCTCCCTCATTCTTCTTTGCGAACACGACCTAACGCACGTGTTTGTGTAGCACTGGCTTCCCAAGCTTTGTGATCACATACACTTTTTCATGAAAGCATAGAACTTCCCCAACTGCCTTCATTACTCTTTGAGATCACGATCCTCCACTCGATATTGCGTATAAGGAAACCAACAACATAAAAAATCAGCAGTCCCACCAAGTTCAAAATGTGCTGAACATGATCTGAATCACACTCGAGGCTTCCAGGACCTCAACCAAATATGCCAACAAGTCCTAAAACATAATACAAACTTAGTCGAGGCCTCAAATCATATAAAACAACATAAAAACATGAATCACACCCCAATTCAAGCCTAATGAACTAATGAATTTCCAACTTCTACGATTGATGCCAAAACCTATCAAATCAACTCCAATTGACCTTAAATTTTGCAAACAAGTCATAAATAACACAAAAGACCTATTCCAACTTTCAAAACCTAAATCTAAGCCATGTAACCACAAAATCAACTCTCAATCAAACTTCTCAACTCTCCAAATTTCTATTTTTCCAGCTTTCGCCAATTCAAGCAAAAATCATCTACGGACCTTTAAATCAAGATCCAGATACATTCCTAAGTCCAAAATCACCATACTGAGCTTTCAAAACCATAAAAATTCAATTCCAGAGTCATTCACACATAAGTCAACATTCAGTCAACTCTTTCAACTTAGACTTCCAACCTTGAGACTAAGTGTCCCATTTCATTTCGAAATATCCTCGAAATCAAACCAACTACACCGAAAATTCACTCAATAAGAACATAATAAGAAATAAATGAAGAAACAGGCATGTAATACTTAAAACGACCTGGTACAAATGGACCTTGAGTTGATGGAGTACAAGATAAACTCTGAGCTGGGAGGGAACTAAGATATGACTACCCATGATGAGTACTACATGAACCATGGCTAGTTGATGCACCATGATGAACCAGACGATCCATATGAACGGTCATGTAAGGATGGACGATGCTATGGTGGGATTGACCCCAAAAGAAACATCACTAAAACCACTCAAACCACGAGGCTCTTAGCCTCCCTCTCCTCACGCCCCTAACTACGGACCAACCCTAGCTACTGAGCAATATCAACCACCTCATTGAACCTAGAACTCGATACATTCTGTCGAGTCATAACAAGGTGCAGTCTATAGTTGATGCTATCACTGAGTCTTCTAATCCTCTCCCTCTCTGTGTGGATCTACCATATCGCGTGATGAGCCATCTATGAAAATCTTATCTCGTGTTGGGCCACATATATAACCCTACTAGCATAGCTTCTCAAACTGCTTACGGAACTCCTCTCTATGGGTTAGTGGTACAAATTTCTCCGAGAAGAGAACGGAGAACTCGTGCCATGAAAGTGGTAAAGCATCGGCTAGCCTATTCCTCTCATAGTCTTCCCATTATCTAAAGGTTTCCCCAATAGCAGAAAAGGTTTAAATGAGACTCCACTAGTCTCTACAGTACTCGCCATCTGAAGAATCTGATGGTACCTATCAAAGAAGTCATAAGCATACTCTAAATCAGCCTCACTAAATGATGGAAGCTTGAGCCTCCCAAACCTCTCTAGTCTCTTTTGCTCCTCATCACTCATAATGAGACCCACCTAGGCCTGAGAAACTGCAACCAGCTGGGTTGGTAGTACCCCTGGTGTCTGAAGTCCTTGCATCAGTGGTTTTGGAGTATGGGCGACAGGAGTCTAAGCACTTCCCCGTGCCTGATAAGTGGCTGGCATGACTGAAACTTATACTGCCTGAGAAAGGCTTGTGCAAATAGTCAATATCTGGGTCAGAGCCTCCTGAAGTCCTGGAATCACAATGGGCACAACTTGTGCCTAAGCTTGTCCCACTAGCTCAACCACAGCTGGAATCTACTTATGAGTAAGAGCAATTAGTGGGTCTACAGGTGTTTATATAGCTATTGTACGAGCTGAACCCAGCCTCTATTATGTCCCAGACCTCTCGCCATAGCTGGTGGTACTGTGGCCGATCGCCCAATCCAGTAACACTTAACTTCACCATCTATGATAGAATAGAATAACAAAAGTTTATTTTCCGGAATCAAAAAATTTGCACCACAATAATACTAGAAACTGAAGTTTTCCAATGATTCGGCATCCTCTCGAAGATAAGTACATATGTCTTCATCTTGATCTGCAAGACTATACTAAACTTGCTCATGACTCGTAAGACCTATGTAGCCTAGGGTCTTATACTAACTTGTCACGACCCAAATCTCACATGTCGTAATAGTTCTTACCGTAATACTAGGAAAGCCGACAATCTCAATAAAGACAAAGGAATACGTCTCGTCAAAGAGGGCGATAAGTCAAGTTCTAATATAGACCCTGAAGATGTTAAGATGATCGAGGTAGAGATAGAATGGGAGTCAAGAACTATCATGATTCCAATAGATCATGCAGAAAAACACCAAAGTCATGGTCAACACTCTCGATCCTCTCTGCTCCAAAGCCGAGCATATGACCCTCAAAAAAATGAGTGATGATAGCTTGTAGAGCATCACCGGCCTCGCCCTCAGGGCAAGTGTAGTCGTGCCTTATTTTCTTATTTGATTTGTCTTGCTTCTAAGAGTTAGCTTTTACTTTTCTTTAATTTGCATACTATCATCCTAGGGATTAAAAGCATGTGGAGGGAGAAGAAGCGGAAAGAGATTTACTAGAAGTTGTAGGTTAGGTATCAGGAATTTCAGGGGAAGTACCCGGACATGCAAATGTGGGTTCACGAGGAGGGAGACATGCCGGCCTTGAGGGAGGAGTTGACAAAGAAAGATGAGTTTATGGCAGCGATGAAGAGATTCAACATTCTCAACGGGCCGTTAAGAAGGAAGAAAAAAGGAGCTTGAATTGAGCAAGGGCGTGGAGGCCCAATGTAAAGACCTCCAAAGTGAGATGGTTCAACTGCAACATCAGTTGGACGAATGCTAGGTCAAGATTGACGCTCTTATCAGGAAGTCATTGAGAGGAAATAGATACTTGAGGATGCAGAATTCTCCCAACGGAGGCTCGGGGGAGGGGGGGGGATGTTGTTTTGGAGTTGCTAAGAAAGCTCTTCATTATGAATGAGATAACATTCTATTACTGGTTGAAGCTAAGGAAGCCAAGCTCGAGGAGAGAATTGGAGAGTTGGTTAAGGATAACTCCTAGCTGCTGCTCTTGAGGTCGCGAATGCTCGATTTCTCGAGTGGCCTTCTATATCTCACACCTATGAGTTTTCTGACATTTCCCAAGAGAGGCACGAGGATTAGATCCTCAGTAAAGATCGATTGAACATGATCCGTGAGTTGAACAAGACGGGTTTTGTCTTTGACACGACCACTTAAAGGCTTGAGTGAAAGCTCGTGAGCCCCGACTTGCCTATGACTGTGATCCTACCATAACTTAGCCCGATTTCAAGGAAGCCGATAGGCGGGGTTATGGACCAACTTGCGTATAACGCTTGGTATGACTCTATTTAGGGTCGAGGCAGGGAAGGAGAGGATGGGGGAGATCAAGGTGGCGACAACCATTGTTTGTTTTTTGTTTTGTTACTCAACATTTGTATTATATCGTTTGTTGGCGTCTTTGAATGTCTTTGTAAATCTTTCTTATGAAATACAATAACTTTTTTGGATGGTGTCTCTTTGTGTTGTCCCTACATTCTTTCCTGCTCTCAGATTGTACTGAGTTAAGTCATCGAGTTGGTCTTTTGAGGTCGTTGTCGTCTACTTTGACCTCGGCATAGTAAGCATTGTGGATTTCATCCCAAGTGGCTGGTGGGTACTTCAATAATTGACTCAGTAACTTTTTGTTTGCTCTCAAACTCTCTCTATTAAATCCATTATGAAAATCTGCCACGGCCATCCCTTCTGATATGTTTGGTAAGATCATCCTCACCCTGTTGAATTGAGCGAGAAAGTCCCTCAATCCCTCTTATGGGAATTGTTTAATGGCGAAGATATCGTTTACCTTTGTTTCAGCTTTTTTTGCCTTGGAATGCGCCATTATGAATTTATCGACTATCTCTTCTAATGTTTCTATGAAATAAGCTGGCAGCTACGAATACCACGTCAACACCCCTCCAGTGAGAGTTTCACCAATACATTTCAGCAATACAGAAGACACCTGCTCTTTGGTGAGGTAGTTTCCTTTCACAACGATGACATGGTGGGTTACGTAATCTTTAGGATCAATCGTTCCATCATAGATTCTAAGATATGGGGGCATCTTGAAGGTCTTTAGTATGGCATATGGAGCCGCTTCTTCCTTCTACAGTTGTTTCACAAACCTGGTATTTTGTAGATACGTTCCCGGTGCTCTTTTATTTGTTCTCTGAGTTCCTTGTTCTTATTTTCTATTTCTTCCATCCTTTTTATCACGTTGCGAGGATTCTATCACTTGTATTGTCAATAATAGTGTGAGTGTTACCTGATGTTGAAGTGTTTGGTTGGTCATTCTGTTTGTTCTTGTGTTATGCTGCATGGAATCGCGTGGTTTTTATGGTCGTGCGCGGCTTGTTACTGATCACGCTGACTAAATGCTAGTTAGCCATGCTTCAAAGAGCTTTCTTATAGCGGGTGTCTTCCCCTCTCCCGCGAATGTGGAGGACTCTTTCCCGTTTGGTTTGTTATGCTGGAGAAAGGTACGTGTGACCTTTTCGTGGGTGTCACTTCCTCATCTTGGGTGAGGAAGTGATGACACTTATGAGGTTGAGGGTAACGTTATCTATTGTCTTCGTTTTGCTTCGTTAATTATTTGCCATTGAGAGTTTTTTGGTACACAAAAATAAAGAAAAAAGATAATCTTTATGGTTTGTTATATCAACAAGTTAAGTGAGTTCTAGATCTAATTGAAGCTAAAAAATTGGCAGAGAAATTCCCACAGACGGCACCAAATTGTATGACCCTAAATTTAGATCTAGGTTTATACAATCTTTTTTACAATAGTATAGGGTTAATCTTAATCAATAGTAATATCTAAGTAATAGACCAAATATTTTTATAGTAGTATCCCGCGTGTGTTGTTGAATGGAAGTGAATGACAACAATAATAGTATAATAAATAACTCAAGAATATGGAGGATAGCAATAAATAATAATAAATGACATTTAAGTAAATAAATGAGTGCAGGTCACCCAACAAAGGTGAGATTCCCTAATAATTCTCTGACAAGGATAGATAATGATAAGCCTTAGAATATTCAAATCCTCCTTGGATCAGAGTAGATAATATAGATAAATATGTAAGGGAAAGGTGAACTTTGTATGTATATAATAAAGAGAGAATCTTCAGAGAGTGTAAATGTATTATTCTTTACAACGAATGTCCTGTCCCCCTCTATAACTACATATCTTTCTATCTATAAGGGTAGATGACTCACAAAACCCTAAATAATGCAAGTGGGAGGAAGATTCACTGGAATATTCTCTGGGAACCTAATCCTAGAGCTAGTCATTACTGCTTTAATATAAGGAGTGCGCGTCCTCGTCCTCTATTGAGTCACTTCGACCTTTCCACTGCACCATCTTGTCGTGACATCGACCTTTTGAATCCAGGTCATTATACCCTATTGTCAACATGTGGCAGCTCGAACTCTTCCTTGATGATGACTTGGTCCACATGTAATCATGGTAGTTTTTGTCCATACACAACCCTTTTTAAGTTTTGCTTACATTACATGAATGTATTGTTTCCAAGGATGTTCAAGCTAATGTCCATTATATATTATAAGTATTCTATATTAGTAACAAATAAGGTACCATTTAAGTCTATCCTAAAATATAAGGGCTTATATTGAACCTTTCTTCAACCAAATTAGTACTCTCAGATCACGTAACAATGGGGTTGCACCAGGAATAGACTCTTTGCCCATTCCTATTTGCCTTGGAAATGGACGTATTAATGTGGCACATCCAAGGGGAGGTGGAGTGGTGCATGCTGTTTGTAGATGTATAGTGCAGATAGACGAGATCCGAGGCAGGGTCAACGCGAGGTTGGAGATTTAGAGACAGACCTTGGAATCTAAAAATTTGAAGTGGGCCAGGATAAAAATCGAGTAATTGAAGTGCAAATTTAGTGGCAGGACCGTTGAAGCTGGAGTGGATGTGAAGCTTGAGACTCAAGTACACACTACCCTCCCCATACCCCAAGTATGAGAATATACTATGTATGTTGTTATTGTTGATAATAAAATGCAGGTCAATTGGTTTTGTAGGAATGTCAACAGCCTTGTATGTAAGTTGTATCCTTGTGCAAAAAAATGTTTGAATTGTATAGTCTCTGGTTGACATTGTCACCATTTGATTTGTCAGTGAAGGTTCCAAAAGCTTGCATATTTAGCTAATTGTTGATATAATATAATACTCTGAGAACCAAAATCCAAATAAGATTTGAACAACATTTAAATAGGAATGAATGAGGTTGAAAGGATTTATATATAATAACAAATAACATTTTCCCTCTAAATTAAACTTGTTAAATGGGTTGGTCCAGTCCACTAACAACTCGATTCAACCCGGTTCAGCCCGGTTTGCTAAGGGGGTGGGACAAAATGGTGAGGGTTAGGGATTTATCCAAACAGAGGTGGACCTTTTTTGGTAACTGGTGCCCCGAAACCCGGTAAGCTCAGTAACCCACTAATGGATCTTTACTGGACTACATCCCAGTTACCGTTATGTAATATATATTTTTTACCGTTTCCAAAGGTCAAATACGAAAATGACCGTTGTGCAATGACCATTTTCGGACATTTCGGTCTACCCCCTTAAGAAAATAGCCTCCCATCTCTAATAATTGATAATTATATTTTCTTACCATTTAAAAACTATAAATATCCCCCCATCTTTTTCATTTTTCTTACAATTTTCTCTCTTACTACTCTAATTCTCTCTCAGTTCTCTCTTGGTAATATTGCTTAGTGGTCTAAAGTTCTCAACTTATTATTTCAACTTTTATCAAATATTTACTTTAGCCACTACAAAATTATAATTATCAATTATCAAATATCAAGTGAAGTGTGGTATCAATATCATCCAATATCAGTTGAAATGTGATATCAAATTAAGTGCGGTATCTGGACTTCCGGTACACTCGTTCAATTTCTCTCTCTTCTTTGGTGTTTATTTTAATTTTATTACTTAGAATTATTAATTTAGTTTTTTTAATTTAATTTACATAATAAATATATTTAGAGAAGCCAAAAAAAAAACACATACTAGTATGAGTGGTAGTAGTAAGAGTACAAAATCCTAAAAGATCAAGAGGTGGTACTGGTTCTTCTAGTAGCTTTATACATATTTCTAAAAGTGCACTTGAAAATCTAAATGTAGATTATGAGAAACTTCAAGAAGATTATAATATAGATGATAATTTAGATAATATTCAATCACCTAATAATCTTGAAACACTACCACCTACAACTGGTATTGCTATTCAAAATACTAGAAGTGTCGGTCATGGTAATACAAGTAGGCTTCCCCTCCTTACTAAGAAGAATCGAAGATTAATAAGTAAGTGGAGGTAATTTTTTGAAAGATAAGAAGAAGATACAAATTATGTAAGATGTACTATTTGAAAGGAAGTGTACAAACATAAAATCAGAGGTAAGCAAGGGGGAACGGGTTACCTTTGTAGGCACATGGTATTTAATAATCCTATTGTATGGGGTGCTGATGAAGAATTTTGCCAATAAAAATTTAACCCGAGTACTGGCGGTTAAATGGGTAAATACGATACACTGAAAGATCGCGAAGGATTAGATAAAATGATTTTTTAGATTGTTTACATTTTAGTTTTGCTGCTTCACCATATCTTGTTACTTATATTCAGAGAATATATAATCATTTTTTAAATGTATTCCTAAAAGTACTTGTAGAGCTGGCAACTTTAGGATTTTTGAACAATATCAGACATATACCCATATTTGTTCGCTAGTCTTATTCTTAGAGTTTCTCTTGCTTCTGATATTGGCCGTGATGTTAATAAAAATGATTATCTGCTTGTTACATGTCATTGGATAAATGTTAATTTTTGCATGCAAAAAGGTATTATTGCTTTTAAATATGATGAAGATCAAAGTCATACTGGTGCATTTATATTATATGAGTATATATGAAGTTTCTATATTTTACAATCTTTCAGAAAAAGTTTTGTGTATGTCATTTAAAAATACTTCTAACAATAATTCTGCTATTACAGTATTAAAATTGCATCTACATCCATCACTTCCTGCAATATTTTTTGTGAGGTGCACATGTCATATTTTTGTAACTTAATTGTTAAGAGTGGACTTGAATTATTTAGAAATGAGATCACTTTAGTTAGAAGAGTTGTTGGTGTAATTCATGAAAATAATAGAAAAGCTAGATTAAATGCATTTAAGGATAAATGTGTACAATATGGACTAAAACCAAGAATCATGCCTCAAGAAATAGTTACCAGGTTGATGTACACTTATTTATTCTACGATGATGTTATAAATATGAAATGCCTATAACCAAAGTTGTTAATTCTCATTGTATTGATTCTAACGTTTTGTTAACATCTAGAACATGGGATGTCATTGGTATAATGATTCAGTCGGTCATTTGAGTATTATAGCCATGTTTCCTCATTTATTGCTTATTATGTGCTTATTGTTTTTGTGTGACTTAACGGGATAGTTGGTGTGATTCCGAGGATATTTCGGAATGAATTGGGACACTTAGTCCGAAGTCTAGAAGCGTAAGTTGAAAGAGTTGATCGAATATTGACTTATATGTAAATAACTCAGGAATGGAGTTTTGATAGCTCCAATATCTCCGTATAGTGATTTTGGACTTAGGAGTGTGTCTGGATATATATTTAGAAGTCCGTAGAAGATTTTGGCTTGAATTTGCGAAAGTTGGAAAAATAAACGTTTGGAGAGTTGAGAAGTTTGACTGAGAGTTAACTTTATGGTTACGCACTCGGACTTTAGTTTCGGAGGTTGGAATTGGTATGTTGTAACATTTATAACTTGTGTGCAAAATTTGAGGTTAATCGGAATTGATTTAATAGGTTTCTGCATCGATTATAGGAGTTAGAAATTTATTAGTTTCATTTGGGTTGAATTGGCGTGTGATTTGTGCGTTTGAAGTTGTTTCATGTAATTTGACGCCTCGACTAAGTTCGTATCGTGTTTTAGGACTTGTTGGAATATTTGGTTGAGGTCCCAAAGGCATCAAGTGTGATTCGGATCATGTTCGGTGCATTTTTAACATGGAGGGACTGCTAATTTTTGTTTTTGGTGGTTTTCTTATACGTGGCCGCGAGTGGAAGATCGCAATCGCGAAGAGTAACATAGGCAGTTGGGGAATTTATGCTATGCATTCATGAGAAGGTGTTTATGATCGCGAAGCTTGGGAAAGTAGTTCTATACGAACGCGTGTGTTATGTTACACAGAGCCTTCCTGAGATTCCTTGGAAGGGAAACGTAAGGCTAAGCAACCGATGTCAGTACGGTTGCTGTCCGCCAATGAGGTCCATGTCGCACGCTAGACTAGATTGTCAGTGACGTGCGGGAAAACCAATGTCACGAGCAATTGCAGAAGCTGAGATAGAATTGAGTTTTGAATGATGATGATGATCTTATTGATGACTGAATGTTGATTACAAAAGATGCGGTGTCGAGGGGGAGAGACAACAGTACAGAAAATGCTTGCTTGAAAATGTTTGAATGATTGATCCCCCTAATAATAATATATAAAAAAAAACCAAGATTACATGACAAACCCTAAGAAAGCTGTAAAAACATCATGAGTGAAAATGAAGTAAAACTAGCCTAGAATTACAATGAAAGAAGACTTAGTTTATTACAATGTAGGAACAAGTCTGATGGCAGCAACTTTGTCTTGCGGGTCAGGGTCTACGCGCGTGGTGTTGTGGGCGTGCGACACTTGTTGTGGTTGCTTGAGGCTGGGCGCTGGAACTTGGCATCGAGGTTTGTGCGCGAGGCGTTGTTGGAAAGGACCTGCCGTTGGGTGCCACCAAGGCATCAGGATCTATGCGCATGACATTTTCAGTGCGCGAGGCATTGTTATCATTGGCCAGCCGCTAGACGCTGGCGAGATGCATCGGTGGGGCGACAGAGACACATGGGCGTTTGTCACTTGGCGCAGCCAAGACCACGGGGCCGACCATGGCGCTAGGCATTAAGAAGCTTGCTAGGTCGCCACGGGGCGCGACCAAGGTGTATTCGGCGTGTATGGAATGCAACCCATGACATTCTCCCCCACCTGAGTTGGCGCCGTCCTCGGAGCCTTATGATAAGGATGATGCTGATGATGATGAGTCAGGTGGTTCATGGATGGGAGGTTTGTGCCCTTCTATTCTTTGAGCTTGTTTTTGTAGCAATGCAATGATTTCATGCGGCCGACATGGAAGACTTGATGGATCTTCCACCATGATGGAGTTTTCACCTGATATGTACACTTCCTAAAGCGTTTTTCTATGGGCAGGGGCCCGAAGTAGTTTTGTTGCAGGCGAGGGTCAAGGGTCCTTTCTGCAAATAAGTATCGCTTTGGGATACATAACATTACCTTGTCCCCTGCTTGATGTTGGGAAAAGCAAATATTTTGTTCAGTGAACCTTTTTGCCCGCTATTGGGCTTTGACAAGATAGCTCCGCACTATCCCCATGTTGCACTACCATTCGCTCGAGAAGTTGGCAGCTCGAGGAGATTTCGGCATGATTGATGCATTCATTGTTTGCGGGAGAAGCGGTTGCTGTCCGGTAACAATTTCAAAAGGGCTTTCGTTGGTATGATGTCTCTTTTGAGAATTGAAACACAATTGAGCAACATCCAAGAGCTCCACCCAATGCTGTTGTGATCCAGTTGCAAAGTTGCGGAGATAGTCCTCCAGCATGTCATTGAACCGGTCTGTCTGACCATCCGATGCTGGATGGACGTCTGAGTTGTGCCTCAATGTCGACCCAAAGCACTTAAAGAGATGGGTCCAAAAGTTGCTAGTGAAGCGTGGGTCGCGCGTACTAATAATATCTTTGGGTAGTCCCCAATGTTTGACAATGTGTGAGAAGAAGAGTCGAGATGTATCTTCTGCTGAGATGTTTCGTTGGGCTGCTATGAAAGTTGCATAGTTTGAAAACTGATCTATGACAACCAAGATGGATGCAAGATTACCGACTTGGGGCAATCCCGTGATGAATCTGAGGGAAAGATTTCACATGGTCTCCGTGGGACATGTAACGGCTGCAATGGTCCCTTATGTGATGAGTGCTCCAACTTGTCCTCGTGGCATGGCCGACAAGTCTTTGCCCGCTGAGGAGCGTTACCAGTATGTTGGGGCTGATGACATGAGGGATGATTGTTGTTGCGAAGGATCGCCGGAACTAGGGGTTCATATTTGTTGGCTGCCTTCTCCAACTGCAAGGTCGAGACGTTCATAGTGGACGTCTTTATGGGGCTGCATGGTATAGTGCAGGGCTTGGCCCTATTTTCTCCAACCATTAAGAGCATGTTAGCATGGGGCACTGGTCTGGTGTTGGTCTGCCACATGAACTCTAGACCCACTATTATGTCAAAGTCATCTATGATTGTGATGTGCAGTTCGATGCTTCGTTTGTATGGGCCAAGTTTCACTGGTACATCTGTAGTTATTCCACCAAATGTATGGGGCAATGATTTGATAGCCTTGACGTGGCCTTTACTCTTATGCACAATTAGACATAGGCACTCTACCTGAGTTGAAACCAAGTAGTTTTGGGTAGCACTCGTGTCTATTAGTGCGTGAAGGGACTTGCCGTTCACTTTCAGTTTGACAAACATTAGGGTCCTCACTTGTGTAGAAGGCCATTCGTCTATCCTTTCCTTCCCTTTCTTGGTGATTGAGCTTGAGATTTTCTTAGCAGGACATGCACTGGTCCCTGCTAAGGCATGTGGGATAGAGCCAACAATTGCATTGAAGGTGCCTATCTAGTCATCTTCAGATGTGTCTGATGCATCTGACTCATCCTCGACAATTTGATGCGCATTGATCTTGAGGGATGGGCATTCATTATTCCAATGCTCTCCACCGCAATGACGGTATTCTGAGGGAGGATTTTTCTCCTAATTGTTGTTGATAGATGCAGAGCTGTTGCTATTTGAGGGAGGAGTCTTAGTCTTTGATTCACTCCGATCTCCCACACTTTTGCCTGGGCCACCATTGTTGGGATGGTTCCCGTGGAATCCCCCTGGGACAGGCAGTTGGTCCCTGTTATTCTGAGTTCCCAAACGATAATCCCTAAGGCATTCTGCAGTTGAATGGCCTTGGGCGGGGTTTCTACATACGGGCTTGAGGTTTCAAACCTTCTATGAATGCAAAGAGTTTGTCTTTGTTCCCCATGTTGCGTATGTTCAGCATGAGCGCGGAGAATTCACGCACGTACCCCCTTACAAACTTGGTGTGACGGAGCTCCCGTAGTTTTATCCTTGCGTTGTATTCCACATTTTCGGGGAAGAACTGCAGGCATATGACTGCCTTCAATTCATCCCATTCTGGAGAGTATCTTCACCGGCCTTGATGGCTTCGTATTTGACGCGCCACCAAAGTTTGGCATCGCCCTGAAGATACATGGCAGTAGTTGTTGTTTGAAACACGTTCTCAAAGCAATATACTAAAACGTGTGTTCTTTTGTATATGTTTTGATGAATGACAAACGAAGCGAAAATTGATATATGACGAAGTTCAAGAAACAAGCGCACAATTGATATACAACGAGATTCAAGCTCAAGACAAAGTTTTATAGTTTAATTGAGTCATTCTTAATTGTGATCTTGATCCTACAACTTGACTCGTAACATG
Organism: Nicotiana benthamiana; assembly: GCA_034376525.1. NCBI lineage: Eukaryota > Viridiplantae > Streptophyta > Magnoliopsida > Solanales > Solanaceae > Nicotiana > Nicotiana benthamiana. Next base: position 30,784,103 of record CM067336.1, on the reverse strand, counting down.
GCTTCTCTCATAAAACTATTTTCCAAAATCATGCATATTTAATTTAATGTCAAATGATTTTAAATCATGCATATTTACAGTAGTCAAAATAATTTATAGACATGCCTTAAAAATCTTGACTAAGATAATCGATTATGTACTTATGATAATCGATTGTTTTAAGCCAAGACTGCATGACAATCGATTGTGAACTAATGACAATCGATTGTGAGTAAGACAGTGAGCATCAGGTTTTTCAAACCTGCATGACAATCGATTGTGAACTAATGACAATCGATTGTGACTGAGGCAGTGTCCATCAAAGTTTTTCAAAACTCAGAATAATCGATTATGAACTAATGGTAATCGATTATGTTGTGACAGTGTCTTCCAGTGATTTTCAAATTTAATAAATAATCGATTGTTACATTGGACAATCGATTGTCAAAGAGACAGTGTCTAAAATGTTTTTCAAAAACTGATAAGTAATCGATTGTTGACTTTGTGCAATCGATTGTGAAGCTGACCGTTCTCGTAAAGTTTTCAAATACCGTCAGGTAATCGATTATTGATTCTGTATAATCGATTGTTTTGATTGAAATCCGGAAAAGATTTTTTGAACGTTATTGGGTAATCGATTATTGATTTTGTATAATCGATTGTTTTGATTAAAATCCGGAAAAGATTTTTTGAACGTTGCTGAGTAATCGATTGTTGATTCTGGACAATCGATTGTTTGTGGTAAAATCTGGGAAGGATTTTTTGAACGTTGCCAGTAATCGATTATGGATTGTAAGTAATCGATTATCAAGCGTAAAATCTGGGATTGAATTTTGGTCTGACTGGCAGACAATCGATTGTTGGGGTTTGACAATCGATTGTCAGTGAGTAAAATCAGCAACTCTTAATTGGCAATTAGGCAACGGTAATGCCAAGTTTTTCAACTATAAATACAGCTTCATTTAAGTGTTTTAAACACAACAACATACTACAACTGATCATTACATTGCTATAAGCTTGCATACTTTTGTTTATCATTTTATATTCAATTTCATAAAGCTTGTGAGAGCCATATTCTTGTCCAAAGTTGTTGTGATCTAGAGCTTATTTCTTTTTACTCATACCTACTCATAAAGGAGTATATTGTTTGAGTGTTTTAGTGTTTGTACACTTGGAAGAGAATTGTGATTCTCTTGTTGTAAGGAACTTGTGTTTCCTTGGTTGAAGTCTTGGAGTGTTGTAACTCCGAGCAAAGGTGTTGAGGCTTGCGTCCTCAAGTTGTAAAGGTTTGTTAAGCACCCGGAAGCTTGACAAGTTAGTGGAAAATCTCGAGAGAGTCTCTCGGGGACTGGACTAGCCACACGTTGTGGTAAACCAGGATATATCTGTGTGTAAGTTATTATTTATCGCACTTATTTACTTCCTGCAAATTTTAATTTCCGCAAGTTTACGCTAAATTTTATTATAACGCTATTCACCCCTCCTCTAGCGTTAAGCGTATTTTCTAACAATTGGTATCAGAGCCATACTCTCTGAAGACTTAACAGTTTGAGAGAACCATCCATGGCTTCTACTCGTGACTCTTTTGCAGGAATTGATGAAGGACAGTGCTCCACACGACCACCTCTATTCAATGGTACAAATTACACGTACTGGAAGGAGAGGATGATGATCTTCGTTCAATCCAACAGTTTTCACCTTTGGAAGGTGTTTACAAAGGGAAATCAAATTCCAACCAAGAAGGTGGAAAATGAATGGGTTCCCAAGTCCGAGGATGAGTATGACGCGGATGACATCCGAAAGGTCCAAAATAATGCTAAAGCAATAAACTTATTATATTGTGATGTTAATGCTGACGATTACAGGAAAATATCGTGTTGCACAACAGCAAAGGAGATGTGGGACAAGCTAGAAGTTACATACGAAGGAACGGATCAGGTAAGGGAAGCAAAAATTGATTTCCTAACCCATGCTTATGAATTATTTCACATGAAGGAAGGAGAAAAGGTGGACGAAATGTTTGAACGATTTCAAAATCGTAAATGATCTACATGCCCTCAAAAAGACATTCACGGATAGAGAACTTGTACGGAAGATCCTTAGAAGTCTCACTCCGGCATGGCGATCAAAGGCCGACGCAATCCAAGAATCCATCGGTGTCTCAAATGTCACAATTGACGCATTAAGAGATAATCTCAAGACCTATGAATCTACTATTCTTAACCCTCTTGTTGATGATCAAAGGAGGCAAAGAATAGCTCTAATGGCGAGCACAAGTCAACCGCAAATTGATGAGGAAGGAGACAATGAGTTTGGACTCGTTATCAAAAGATTTCAAAAGTTCATGCGCAAGGAGTATGAACGCAAAGGGAAAAGCAAGGAGAAATAAAATGCTACGAATGCGGAGAAACTGGGCACATCAAGTCAAATAGCCCAAACCTCAAAAAGGAAAAGAAACCTTTTAAAAAGCAACGCGCATATATTTCTTGGGGAGGTGACTCCGGAGATGAGTCAAGCGAAGGAGAAGAAGACGAAGCAGCAAATCTTTGCCTCATGGCACAAGAAGATAACAAAGACGAGGTATGTCAAATTTCGTCTCAAAACTTCTTTACTCTTGATGAAATGCGAACTGCTTTTGATGAATTATATACTGAATTTATTAAAGCTTCAAAAACAGTCAAAAGCGTAAAAGAAAATGCTTCTCTAAAAGAAAAAGATTTTCAAAAACAGCTTTCTTTAAAAGAAAAGGATTTAGAAAAACTGGTTTTAGAAAATGAGAAGCTGAAAGAGGAAAACAAGTTTTTTGGAAAAAGAAGTTCCGATAAGCCCGAAAGCTCTACTAGAAATTGCACTTCTTGTTTGCATCTTAAGAATGAAGTAAGTAGGCTTAAAGGCACATTAGATAAGTTTAATTCTTCGCACAAAAACTTGAATGATGTTCTTGTTAACTTGAAATCAACCAAGCATGGAATAGGCTTTAAGAATGAAGAAAAGGTTGAAGCTAAACCCCAACAACCTAAAGCTCAACCTAGGATTAACAATAGAAATGCTTATCCTAGAAACAACAACTCTAGAGCCAATATGCACGCTAGACAAAATGCTGAACATTTTAGAAGACCTAGGAATGACTTACCACCTAGAAATAGTAACCCTAGAAATGATGCATACTTTAGGCCAAATTTTGAACCCCTTAGAAGACCTAGCAATGGCCCTCAACCGAGAAACAATCACTCTAGAAATGCTGCCCATCCTAGAGCTCATAGTAGGAGAAATAAATCTCATGAAATGCGAAATAGTCATAGTGTTCAAAATAGAGTAAGAAATTTTCATCCGTCTAGTTACTATGAACCTAGAAGGATGCATAACCCAAATGTGACTTGTCATTATTGTAAACGTATTGGTCATATTTCTCCCGCATGCTTTACACGTCATAGACATATTACTCAATTGCATCATTATAATATGCCTAACCCCCAAGGACCCAAGATGGCATGGGTACCTAAAGAACATTAATTTGTTTTGTAGGTGTGCTTGAAGGGATCAAGTGTTCTATGGTACCTTGATAGTGGATGCTCCAAGCATATGACGGGAGATGAATCCAAATTCCTTCAATTAGAGCACAAAGAAGGAGGAAGTGTTATCTTCGGTGATAACAATAAAGGAAAGATCATCGGCATCGGCTCGGTCGGTAAGGATGAAAAATCCTCTATTAAGCATATATTACTTGTTAAAGGATTAAAGCATAATCTCTTGAGCATAAGCCAATTGTGTGACAAGGGAAATCTTGCTTTATTTGATTCGGATGAATGCTTAGTGTTCAGACGTAGTGATTTCAAAATTATCCTCCGTGGTTTTAGAGTGGATAATATTTATATGGTTGATCTTGCTAAATCCTCACCCGATTATGTTGATTGTCTAATGAGTAAAGAGGATGATACTTGGCTATGGCATCGTAGAGTAGCACATATCAATATGCATCTTTTGAACAAATTGATTTCTCAAAACTTAGTTGTTGGTCTTCCCATTTTAAAATTTGAAAATGACTCTATTTGTGACTCGTGTCAAAAGGGGAAACAAACAAAAGCATCTTTCAAATCTAAAAACATTATTTCAACTTCTAGACCATTGCAATTGCTTCACATGGATTTATTTGGACCATCTCGCATTGAAAGTCTAGGAAGAAATCGCTATGCTTTTGTGATTGTTGATGATTATTCTAGATTTACTTGGACTTTATTTCTTGCCAATAAAAGTGATGCTTTTCAGAATTTTAAATATTTTCTTAAGCGTGTTCAAAACGAGAAGGAAACAACCGTCACTTCAATTAGAAGTGATCATGGGGGAGAGTTTGATCACAATCTCTTTGCGGACTTTTGTGATGAACTCGGAATCGAGCATACCTTTACCGCTCCACGTACACCACAACAAAATGGGGTGGTGGAAAGGAAAAATAGGTGTCTCGAAGAGATGGCTAGAACCATGCTCGACGAAGCTAAGATACCCAAACATTTTTGGGCGGACGCCGTGAGTACCGCTTGCTATGTTCTAAATAGAGTAGTAATTCGGCCGATACTCATGAAAACCCCCTATGAACTTTATAAGGGTAGAAAACCAAATATTTCCCATTTTAGAGTTTTTGGTTGCAAATGTTTTGTTCATAACAATGGCAAAGACCAATTGGGTAAATTTGATGCTAAGTCGGATGAAGGTATTTTCATTGGATATTCCTCACGTAGTAAAACATATAGGGTCTTTAATAAAAGAATCCAAATTGTGGAGGAATCCCCTCATGTTGTATTTTCCGAAAATAATGCTCGCTTGGCGAGAAAGGATTCCGGTTTTGATCTTGCAGGTATCTTAGACAGCTTGAAAGACAAAATACAAGAGGAACCACCCAAGGAACATAAAGATGAAACTGGGGAACAACCAACGGAAGAAGCGCCACAATTGGAAAAACAAATGAATATGCCTAACGAGTGGAGGACAATCAAAGATCACCCTCTCAAACAGGTAATTGGCAACGTTGGAGACAAGGTAAGTACCCGAAACTCTCTCAAAAATACCTTAGAACATACTGCTTTTGTTTCTCAAATTGAACCCAAAACCATCTCAGAAGCAATTGGGGATGAATTTTGGACCTTGGCAATGCAAGAGGAGCTTAACCAATTCGAACGCAATGACGTTTGGGATTTGGTGCCAAGACCCGAAGGTCATACCATAATTGGTACGAAATGGGTTTTTCGCAATAAACTAGATGAAAATGGTATAATCACTAGAAACTAAGCTAGGCTTGTAGCAAAAGGCTATAATCAAGAAGAGGGTATTGACTATGAGGAAACATATGCTCCCGTAGCTAGATTAGAAGCTATTCGCTTATTGCTTGCATTTGCCTCTTCTATGAATTTCAATTTATATCAAATGGATGTGAAAAGTGCTTTTCTAAACGGTTTTATTCAAGAAGAAGTTTATGTTGAACAAACCCCCGGCTTTGAAAACTTTAAATCTCCCGATCATGTTTTCAAACTCAAAAAGGCTCTTTATGGTTTAAAACAAGCTCCCCGAGCTTGGTATGAAAGATTAAGTAAGTTTCTTTTGGAAAATGATTTCATAAGGGGGAAAGTTGACACAACTCTCTTTGTTAAGCATAAAAACAATGATATTTTGTTAGTTCAAATATATGTAGATGATATTATATTTGGTGCTACTAACAATGTTTTATGCAAGGAATTTTCCGATTTAATGACAAGCGAATTTGAGATGTCTATGATGGGTGAGTTAACATTCTTTTTGGGATTACAAGTAAAGCAAATGAAAGAAGGTACATTCATTTGTCAAGCCAAATATTGCAAAGAATTGCTGAAACGATTTGAGATGAACAATGCAAAAGAAATGGCAACTCCCATGAGCACATCCGATCATCTAGACAAAGATGAGAAAGGTAAGGAAGTCGACACCAAAAAGTATCGAGGTATGATTGGCTCTCTTCTTTATCTTACTGCTAGTCGTCCGGACATCATGTTTAGCGTGTGCTTATGCGCTCGTTATCAATCGTGTCCGAAGGAGTCTCACCTTACTGCGGTAAAACGGATTTTAAGGTATGTTGTTGGTACTACAAATGTGGGTCTATGGTACCCCAAAGGCTCTTCATGCCAACTTGTTGGCTACTCCGATTCCGATTTTGCTGGATGCAAATTGGACCGCAAGAGCACTAGTGGCACTTGCCATTTGCTCGGTAGCTCTCTCGTTTCTTGGTTTAGCAAGAAACAAGTAAGTGTTGTGTTGTCCACAACTGAAGCTGAATATGTAGCCGCAGGGAGTTATTGCGCTCAAATCCTATGGATGAAACAACAACTCTTGGACTATGGCCTAAGTCTTGATCATATCCCTCTTAGATGTGATAATACTAGTGCCATATGCTTGACGAAGAACCCCGTTCTTCATTCGCGAACAAAACACATTGAAATTAGACATCATGTTATTAGAGATCACGTTCTCAAAGGCGATGTCGAAATTGAACTTGTTGAAACCAAAAACCAATTGGCAGACATCTTTACAAAGCCTTTAGAGAAAGAGTCCTTCTTCCGAATTCGCAGTGAACTCGGGATCCTTGACTCCACGTTGAACTAAGTCATGCATTGCATTTTTTTTACATGATTTCTAACTTGAGCGTCGGAGACGTCTAACTATTTTTGCAGGTATCGCCCCAAAGGAAAGGGGAATTATAAAGCTTGACGTACAACAATCGGTTTCCATCGTCTAAAAATCGATTATTTCGTATCAATAATCGATTATGTTGCTATTATTCGGGTTGATGTTGCTGTAGTTTCTTTTAATAAATAAACAAGGTTTATTTCATCTTTGGCATCTTATTATTATTTTTGCTAATGGAAAAAGGGGGAAGATAACGGGTATGATGCACTCTCAAATTATAAGCTTAAATTGAGGGGGAATTCTCAAATTGAGGGGGAACAAATTACATGCTTGTTGCATGTATATACTTGTCTTGAATCGTCAATATAAATTGCTTGTCTTGCATATCCCGCTTAATGTTTGCCATTATCAAAAAGGGGGATATTGTTGGAAACACGTTCTCAATGCAATATACTAAAACATGTGTTCTTTTGTATAGGTTTTGATGAATGACAAACGAAGAGAAAATTGATATATGACGAAGTTCAAGAAACAAGCGCACAATTGATATACAACGAGATTCAAGCTCAAGACGAAGTTTTATAGTTTAATTGAGTCATTCTTAACTGTGATCTTGATCCTACAACTTGACTCGTAACATGGCTTCTCTCATAAAACTATTTTCCAAAATCATGCATATTTAATTTAATGTCAAATAATTTTAAATCATGCATATTTACAGTAGTCAAAATAATTTTTAGACATGCCTTAAAAATCTGGACTAAGATAATCGATTATGTACTTATGATAATCGATTGTTTTAAGCCAAGACTGCATGACAATCGATTGTGAACTAATGACAATCGATTATGAGTAAGACAGTGAGCATCAGGTTTTTCAAACCTGCATGACAATCGATTGTGAACTAATGACAATCGATTGTGACTGAGGCAGTGTCCATCAAAGTTTTTCAAAACTCAGAATAATAGATTATGAACTAATGGTAATCGATTATGTTTAGACAGTGTCTTCCAGTGATTTTCAAATTTATTAAATAATCGATTGTTACATTGGACAATCGATTGTCAAAGAGACAGTGTCTAAAATGTTTTTCAAAAATTGATAAGTAATCGATTGTTGACTTTGTGCAATCGATTGTGAAGCTGACCGTTGTCGTAAAGTTTTCAAACACCGTCAGGTAATCGATTATTGATTCTGTATAATCGATTGTTTTGATTGAAATCCGGAAAAGATTTTTTGAACGTTATTGGGTAATCGATTATTGATTTTGTATAATCGATTGTTTTGATTAAAATCCGGAAAAGATTTTTTGAACGTTGCTGAGTAATCGATTGTTGATTCTGGACAATCGATTGTTTGTGGTAAAATCTGGGAAGGATTTTTTGAACGTTGCCAGTAATCGATTATGGATTGTAAGTAATCGATTATCAAGCGTAAAATCTGGGATTGAATTTTGGTCTGACTGGCAGACAATCGATTGTTGGGGTTTGACAATCGATTGTCAGTGAGTAAAATCAGCAACTCTTAATTGGCAATTAGGCAACGTAATGCCAAGTTTTTCAACTATAAATACAGCTTCATTTCAGTGTTTTAAACACAACAACATACTACAACTGATCATTACATTGCTATAAGCTTGCATACTTTTGCTTATCATTTTATATTCAATTTCATAAAGCTTGTGAGAGCCATATTCTTGTCCAAAGTTGTTGTGATCTAGAGCTTATTTCTTTTTACTCATACCTACTCATAAAGGAGTATATTGTTTTAGTGTTTTAGTGTTTGTACACTTGGAAGAGAATTGTGATTCTCTTGTTGTAAGGAACTTGTGTTTCCTTGGTTGAAGTCTTGGAGTGTTGTAACTCCGAGCAAAGGTGTTGAGGCTTGCGTCCTCAAGTTGTAAAGGTTTGTTAAGCACCCGGAAGCTTGACAAGTTAGTGGAAAATCTCGAGAGAGTCTCTTGGGGATTGGACTAGCCACACGTTGTGGTAAACCAGGATATATCTGTGTGTAAGTTATTATTTATCGCACTTATTTACTTCCTGCAAATTTTAATTTCCGCAAGTTTACGCTAAATTTTATTATAACGCTATTCACCCCCCTCTAGCGTTAAGCGTATTTTCTAACAGTTGTTACCTTCTTGGATTCCTCCAACTGGCCCACGGCATCGAAGTATTTTTCGATGTCGAAGATGGAGTTTTCCACTTCGTTAGCATCCCGAGATCCGTCTTATGGATTTGGCTACGGTATCTTAAGTTTTTGTGGAATGATTATGGGGTTTACAGTACCCCTGATGTGGTTGTTGCCTCCTTGAAGCAGGCTTTTTAGGGCAGCATTGACAACAATGAGCAGGCCTGTCAAGTCGTCTATGGCTTGATGCATGGTAGGTAGTTTGTCTACCTCCTATTCCCGATGGGCTAAATCGTCGGCACGCTCCTGATGGAGGTCCTCAAATTAGCCATGAATATTGGCAGTTTCAACAGCTATTGTTTGTCGGTCATCCTCAGAGTAGCGACTAATGTTTGCGATGTCATTATCGGCCTGTCGCATTCAACTGTGTAGGTCGTCCAACCTTTGCTCTAGGTTGGTGCTCAGATCAACCACCGTATCCATGATGGGTCGTAAACGGTCAACTGTCTCCTTTAGGGATGCTAGACGCTCCCCATGATTCACCATGGTCAGAAATGGTGATGATGACAAATGTGATCCCTCGTTCGATGTCGAGCCTAAGCTCTGATACCAACTGTTATGCAACGCCTTCCTGAGATTCCTTGGAAGGGCAATGTAAGGCTAAAAAACCGATGTCAGTATGGTTGTTGTCCGCCAATGAGGTCACCGCCGCACGCTAGACTATATTGTTAGTGACGTGTGGGAAAACCAATGTCACGAGCAATTGCGGAAGCTGAGAGAGAATTGAGTTTTGAATGATGATGATGATCTTATTGATGACTGAATGTTGATTACAAAAGATGTGGTGTCGAGGGGGAGAGGCACCAGTACAGAAAATGCTTGCTTGAAAATGTTTGATTGCTTGATCCCCCCAAATAATACTAAAAAAATAAAAACCATGACTACATGACTGGACCTAAGAAAGCTGTAAAGCATGCTGAATGAAAATGAAGTAAAACTAGCCTAGAATTACAATGAAAGAAGACTTAGTTTATTACAACGTAGGAACAAGTCTGATGGCAGCAACTTTGTCTTGCGGGTCAGGGTTTGCGCGCGGGGTGCTGTGGGCCTGCGACACTTGTTGTGGTTGCCTGAGGCTGGGCGCTGGAGCTTGGCATCAGGGTCTGTGCGTGAGGCGCTACAGGAATGGGCCTCCCGCTGGGCGCCGGCAAGGACTCAGGATCTGTGCGCGCGACATTGTCTGTGCGCGAGGTGCTATTGTCATTGGCCTGCCGCTGGGCGCTGGCGAGATGCATTGGTGGGGAGACAGAGGCACATGGGCATTTGTCACTTGGCGCAGCCAAGACCACGGGGCCGACCATGGTGCTAGGAATTGAGAGGCTTGTTAGGTCGCCGTGGGGAGTGTATGGAAAGCAACCTATGACAATTAGTTCACGTTCACGAAGAAGGATGAGGGATACTTGAGTTCATATGATTTGTTCTTCGCGATCGCATGAAGAGATTCGTGATCGCGTAGGTCTGGGAGTCTTTGTATTGCGTTCGCAACTTGGTCTTTGCGTTCGCATAGGATATTTTATTAGGCAACTTATTTTTGTTCTCTGCAATCGTGAGGGACTTTCACAATCACGAAGAGAAACATCTCGGAAGACAGTTAAATATCAAAACGAGGGTTAGAGTTATATTTCATAATTTGATTTTGGGAGCTCTAATCGAGTAGAATCTTGGAGGGATTTTCAAGAAATTGATTGGGATAAGTTATTCTAACTCGGATTTGGTTAACATACATGAATATATCATTGTTTTTACCATTTAATTAGTATTTTATGTTGGAAAAATTGGAAAAAACTATAAAAACTTCGTAGGTTTTAATTTAAAGGTCGAATTGTGATCAGAATTGAGTAATTTTGGTATGGTTGTACTCGTGTTTGAATGAATGCTCGTATTTTGCTAATTTATTTGAATTCCGAGACATTGGGCTATGGTTGAATTTTTGAGTTAACTTTTGTTAAATAACTTAGCTTTGTCTTATTAGAGTAGATATTTGCACGGTTTTGAGATAAGTAACACATCTAAACTTGGTTCTAAGGTGATGATTCCCTGAGTTACGTGTTATGTGATTGGTGTTCAGGTGACGCACATGCTAGGTGACTGGCTTTATCACGACCCCAGTAAACCCTCCATGAACATGTCGTGCTGGCACTTAGTTCCTACAACTAGGTAAGCCTAACAATGTGAAAATTAATATAACTTGCGGAAACATTTAATTAAATTAAGCAAAACTAGAAGAAAATTGTATATAAGTGCCACTTGGAATATACAACTCAAAAATAAATGCAAAAGTCCACAACTCAATCCCAAAACCCAAAAACTCACGGGAAACAAAGGCTAAAAGAAATACTGTAAATTCTCTAATCTCAAGAATGTCTACATCAAACGTATGATAGAATCTAGACACTACAGATAGAATAAGGAAAGAAACTATTCGGTATGCGGACACTGCAGATATATCTCAAGTCACCGCTAGATCTCTCCGCCTCGATGATTGTTCGCCTGACATGAAGTACCTGGATCTGCACATGAAAATATGCACAGAAGAGTCATGAGTACACAACAGCGTTACTCAATAAGTGCCAAGCCTAACCTCGGTTGGGTAGTAACGAAGAAGGTCAGGGCCCTACTGAGATAAACATAATACATGATAAGGTAAGGAAAACAGAATAGATAAAGTCTATAGTGAGAATTTAAACAGGATAAATAAGGGAACCATCAATAAGAAGAAAAAACAAATCAATATAAGGAACACTACTCACAACAGGAAATAATATCAGGGGATCTCTTGGTATCCTCACCACATACACTAGGGATCTCTTAGTGTCCCATGGATCTCTTGGTATCCTCATCATATTTACTAGGGATCTCTTGGTATCCTCATCATATTCACTAGGGATCTCTTAATATCCCGCCGATCTATTAGTATTCTCATCATATTTACTACGGATCTCTTAGTATCCCGAGGATCTCTTTGTATCCTCATCATATTCACTAGGGATCTCTTAATATCCCAAGGATCTCTTGGTATCCTCATCATATTCACTAGGGATCTCCTGGTATCCCGAGGATGTCTTGGTATCCTCATCTTATTCTCTAGGGATCTCTAGGTATCCCGAGGATCTCTTGGTATCCTCATCATATTCAGTAGGGATTTCTTGGTATCCCAAGGATATCTTGGTATCCTCCATCTTACATTTACATGTGTCGGGGATCTCTTGGTATCCCGCACCTCAGTCAAGAACATAACAAGTACAGTGGATCTCCCGGGATATCATCCGTAGTCCCAATTTAAAACAAACAATAACAGCCCGAAACATTAGGATAAATGCTAAATTCAGAAAAAATGATAGAAGGTCCTAGTCTAATATGCTTCACGTAGCACAAACTAGATAGTTTAAGCACTTAAGCAAGTAAGTCGAATAAACATGCTTCTCTAGAATGACCAAAATGCCCCTTGTTCCAACATGGTCAAAACCCAAAGTTTAAACAAAAATATGTTACCCATTCCCCCACGAATCCAATTATGTGATTACTTTTGAAATCGGACCTGCGCTTGAGGTCCAACCCCTAATTTTAGCAAAACCCTAGGTCCTACCCAATATACCCAAATTTCCCAATTAAATTCTTTGATTTGACAGTGAAATTATGTTAAAAGGTGTTAAGGAGTGAAGAAAATGAGTTAGAAATCACTTATAAATCGCTTTGAAGAAGAAGAATTGCTTAGAAAATCGCCTGTTAGGTTCTGGGTTATTGAAAAGTGAGAAATAACTGAAAATGCCGTGTATTTATACTCTTTGTCGCCCCAGCGCGGACCACACAAAAAGGACCGCGGTCGCGCTTGGCAACTGGGAAATCGCTACCCTTGAAACCCCCAGCGCGGACCACGCAAAAAGGACCCAGGCCGCGCTGGTGGAACTGAAGATTGTTGGTTCTCTGAAGCTTGCCGCAAGGACCGCATGAGGACGACCGCGGCTGCGCAGCACACACCGCGGACCGTGCTATGGCGACTTCGGCCATGCAGCACACACCGCAGACTGCACAAAGGCGAATGCGGCCGCGCAATGCACACCGCGGACCGCACAAAGGCGATCTCAGGCGCGCTGGAGCCTGCAACTTTTCCTAACCTACAATATCTGGTGTTTTTAAGTCTAAGACCTCCCGGAATCTACTTAAAACTTACCCGAGCCCTCGGGGCTCCAAAACAAATGTACGCAAAACCTCGAGTACACCCTACGAACTCATCCGCGCGATTAAATTGCCAAATAATATCATATACACCAATCAAGCCTCAAAGCTCATGATTCCTTCTCAAAATTTTCACAAGACATAAATTCCCATTTCGGATCTAAAACACGTCAAAAAACGCCCGTTCTCAACCAAACATTATAGAAAGTGCTTAAATCATATATAAAATTTGTATCGTGCACCGGAATCAAAATACGGGCCCGATACTCTAGTCTTCTGATCAAATTTTGTTTCCATTTCCCTTAATTATTTCCAAAAAAAATTTCACATAAAAATTAATTTCTCGGACTTGGGACCTCAAAATTCAATTCTAGGTATACGCTCAAGTCCTATATTGTTTCACGGACCCTCTGGGACCATCAAATTACGGGTCCGGGTTCGCTTACCAAAACGTTGACCGAAGTCAAATTTATTCAATTTAGTATCAAAATTTAGCAATTTTTTCTCACAGAATTCATATTTAAGTTTTCCGGTTACGCGGCCGGATTATGCATGCAAATCGAGGTAAACATAGAGGAGGTTTTATGGCCTCAGAAGTACAGAACAGAAAATAATAAGTGATGATCCCATTGGGTCGTCACATCCTCCCCCACTAAAACAATCGTTCGTCCTCAAACGAACAAAAGAAGAAGTACTTGAGTTGGGAAAAAGGTGAGGATAACGGCTCTGCATATCAGACTCAGATTTCCAGGTCGATGCCTCAGGAGGATGACTCTCCATTGGACACGAACAGAAGGAAATCTCTTGGATCTCAACTGACAAACCTGCTGGTGTAGAATGGCTACCGGCTCCTCCTCATAGGACAATTCCTTATCCAACTGGACAGTGCTGAAATCTAACACGTGGGCTGGATCGCCGTGATACCTCCGAAGCATGGATACATGAAAGACTGGATGCATGGTTGATAAGCTAGGCGGCAATGCGATTCTATAAGCCACCTCTCTCACTCGATCAAGAATCTCAAATGGACCAATGTACATAGGGCTAAGCTTTCCCTTCTTCCCAAATCTCATCACGCCCTTCATAGGCGATACTCAAAGCAATACCCTCTCACCAACCAAAAATGCTACATCTTGAACTTCGCGGTCAGCATAACTTTTTTGCCTATAGTGAGCTGAACGAAGCCTATCTTGAATGATCTTGACCTTGTCCAAGGCCTCCTGAACCAAATCTATACCTAATAACCGATCCACCCCCAGCTCAAACTATCCAACCGGTGATCGACACCATCTGTCATATAAAGCCTCGTAAGGAACCATCTGGATGCTTGATTGGTAGTTGTTGTTGTTGAAGGCGAACTCCGCTAATGGCAAGAACTAATCCCAAGACCCACCAAAATCAATCGCACATGCACAGAGCATGACCTCAAGGATCTGGATAGTGCGCTCGAACTATCCGTCCGTCTGGGGGTGAAATGTTGTACTCAACTCCACCCGAGTACCAAACTCCTGCTGCACTGCCTTCCAGAACCGCGATGTAAATTGAGTACCTCCATCTGAAATAATAAAGATTGGAATGCCATGAAGACGTACAATCTCTCGGATATAAATCTCTGCCAACCGCTCCAATAAATAAGTGGTACACGCAGGAATGAAGTGAGCGACTTAGTCAGCCGATCCACAATGACCCAATGGCATCAAACTTCTTCAAGGTCTGTGGGAGTGTAGAAAAAAAATCCATGGTGATGCACTCCCATTTTCACTCCGGAATCTCTATCTGCTGAAGCAACCCACCTGGTCTCTGGTGCTCATACTTCACGTACTGACAGTTGAGGCATCTAGCCATATATCAAACTATATCCTTCTTCATCCGCCTCCACCAATAGTATTGCCTCAAGTCCTGATACATCTTCATGGCACCCCAGATGGATGGAATACCGCGAACTATGAGCCTCTGCTAAAATCAACTCCTGAAGCCGATCAACATTAGGCACCCAAATCCGACCCTGCATCCTCAACGCCCTGTCATCTATAATGGTCACCTCTCTGGTCGCCGTGTTGAACCGTGGCCCTAAGGACAAGCAGATGGGGGTCATCACCGCTCCCTGATATGATCGAAAAAGAAGACCGGGAAGCCACACAAGCTAGAAACCGACTGGGATCCAAAAGATCCAATATTATAAACTGACTGGCTAAGGCCGGAACATGCATCGCCATAGGTCTCTCTAAGACTAATCAATATGCCAAACTCTCCAAACTCTCTGCCCGGAGACTCAAGGCATCTGCTACCACATTGGCCTTGCCCGAGTGATACAGAATAGTGATATCATAGTCCTTTAGCAAATCTAACCACCTCCTCTAGCGAAAAATTAGATCCTTCTGCTTGAACAAATGCTGCAAACTCCTATGATCTGTATAAATCTCACAAGGCACACCGTACAAATAATGACGTAAGGCATGAAAAATAGCAACTAACTCAAGGTCGTGGACATAGTAGTTCTTCTCATGTATCTTTAATTGTCTGGATGCGTAGTCAATCACCCTATCGTCCTGCATCAACACCACTCCAAGGCCAACCCGTGAAGCATCACAATAAATCATATTAGATCCTGAACCAGTAAGCAATATCAGGATAGGGGCTGTAGTCAAAGCTGTCATGAGCTTCTGAAAGCTCGCCTCACACTCCTTTGTCCACTGAAAGGTAGCATCCTTCTGGATCAATCTAGTCATAGGGGCTGCGATCGATAAAAACCCCTCCACAAAATAACGGTAATAACCCGCAATGCCAAGGAAACCGCGAAACTTTGTGGCTGAGGACGGCCTGGGCCAACTCTACATGGCCTCTATCTTCCTCGGATCTACCCAAATGCCCTCGCTCGAAATAACATGGCCTAAGAATGCCACTAAATCCAACCAAAACTCACATTTTGAGAACTTCGCATATAACTTCTGCTCTCTCAAGGTTTGAAGCACGGTCCTAAGGTGCTGCTTATGGTCTTCCCAAATCCGTGAATAAACCAAAATATCATCAATAGAAACAATAACGAATGAGTCGAGATACGGCATGAATACACTATGCATCAGATGCATAAAATATGTTGGGGCATTGGTCAGCCCAAATGACATAACAAAGAACTCGTAAGACCATACCGAGTCCTGAAGGCAGTCTTCGGGATATCTGGTTCCCGAATCTTCAACTGATGGTAATCTGAGCGCAAGTCAATCTTAGAAAATACGTGTGCGCCCTGCAGCTGGTCAAATAGATCATCAATACTAGGCAAAGGATAACGGCTCTTCATGGTAACCTTGTTCAACTGGAGATAATCAATACACATAAGCATAGAACCATCTTTCTTCTTCACAAAAAAGATAGGAGCACCCCTCGGTGAAACACTGGGGTGAATAAAACCTTATCAAGCAATTCGTGTAACTGATCCTTTAACTCGGGAGGAGCTATACGATATAGAGGAATGGAAATAGGCTGAGTGCCCGGCAACAAATCAATGCCAAAATCAATGTCCCTATCAGGCGGCATGCCCGAAAGATCAGCTGGAAACACATCGGGATAATCCCATACCACTGGGACAGAATCGACAGAAGGGGTATCCACACTGACATATCTCACATAGGCTAAGTATGTTGCACACCCCTTCTCAGCCATATGCTGAGCTTTAAGGAAAGAGATAACTTTACTGGGAGTGTGATCTAAAGTGCCACTCCACTCAATACGTGGAATACCTAGCATAGCCAGCGTCACGGTGTTGGCATGACAATCAAGGATAGCATAATGGGGCGACAACTAGTCCATGCCTATGATAATATCAAAATCAACCATGCTGGGTAACAATAAATTTGCCCAAGTCTCAAAACCACGAATAGAAACTAAACATGGCTGATAAACACGGTCCAAAACAAGGGAATCCCCCACAGGAGTAGAAACATAAACAGGGGCACTCAAGGAATCCCGAGGCAAACCCAAATGCGGAGCAAAGTAAGAAGACACATATGAATAAGTGGAGCCCGGGTCAAATAAAACTGACGCCTCTCTGTGACAAACCAGTATAATATCTGTAATGACGGAGATGGAGGCAACAGCCTCGGCACGAGCAGGAAGGGCATAATATCTAGCCTGGCCTCCCCCTCGAAGGCGACCTCTATCTCCCTGACCTCTGCCCCTAGCCGGCTGGGCAGCTAGGGTAGCAGCTCGAGCTGTGATCATGGCCTGAGAACTCTGCTGAGCACGCTGTGGCAGAAAAGTCTATGGGGGCACACTCCTCCCAAGTCTAGGGAAATCCCTCACCACATGGCGGGTGTCTCCACACTTAATACAAGATCTGGGAGGGAACGGTGGTTGTAACTGGCTCGGGCCAGACCTGCTGGACCGACCTCTAAATGCACCCCGTATAGGAGGCGCGCTAGAAACTGGAGGTGTATAATAAGGCTCCTGAGGTATAGACAGAGCTGAAGCAATGTTGGCTGCTGGAAGAGCTGAATGAATAGGGCAACCCATATAACCCCTACCATGATGACCTGCTGCTGGGGTATGGGCACCAGAGTAGTGACCCGACTCTCGAGACCTCTTGGCTTCCCTCTCCCCTCGCTCCCTGGCGAGCATACCCTCAATCCTCCTAGCAATGCTCAGTACCTGCTGATAAGGAATGTCTATCTCAAACTCTCAAGCCATGCTACACCTAATGGGTGGGATAAGACCCTCAATGAACCTACGAACTCTCTCCCAAATTCTAGCAACCAAAGCCGGTGCATGCCTGGCAAATCTAGTATAATGGATAGCATACTCCGAAACAGTCATATACCCCTTGCGTAAATGCTCAAACTCTGCGCGACATGCGTCCCTAATACTATGGGGAACAAACTCTCTCATATAAATCTCCAAGAATTGGGTCCAAGTCAGTGACGCAGCATCGACTGGATTATCTATCTCATAAGTGTGCCACCAATCATTGGCAGCTCCCCAAAGATGAAAAGTAGTAAAGGAGACCGCGCTGGACTCTACTATGCCCATAGTGCGGAGAATATGGTGGCACTCCTCTAGAAATCCCAAGGCATCATATGTCACTAATCCACTGAAACCAGAGGATCATACTTCTTGAACCTCTCCAACCTCGATGCTCATCCTCAGAAGCAGCTGCCCTATCCACAGGCTGGATTGGCACTGTAGGCGGAATGGGAATGATCTTTGGAGCTTGCTCAACCTGCACTCGCTGCTCAAAAGTGCAGACTACGGGAGTCTGTGCTCCTCCCCCGGCCTGGGATATGGATGCAGCAAAGGAAAACAACCCTGCCTGAGCCAAGGTGGTGTACATAGACAATAATTGAGCTAACGTCTCCTGAAGGGCTAGAGTAGTAATGGAAGTAGTAGGCGTGATAGGTGTCTTGGCTTCGGCTAGATCTGCATATGGTGCCTCAGCGGCAGCTTGCACAGGTGCTCTGGTTGCAGTACGTGTGCGTCCTCTACCTCTACCCCGGCCCCAGCCTCGGACGGCTGCAGAAGGGGGTGCGGGTGCCTGATTGTCACGAGTAGTGCGTGTCCTCACAATTTGTGAGAGAATAGAAGACAAAAGTTTAGATTTGATGTCAAAAATATCGCACAACAAGGAAATCAATAAAGTGAAGATTTTTCCTAAACGGTTACATAGCCTCTTATAGATAAGTACAAACGAGAAACTAAAGCTCTAATAAACCGGCTTGTGTTCCGTGACTCCTATGAACCTAGAGCTCTGATACCAACTCGTCACGACCCCGATTCACCCTTCATGAACATGTCGTGATGGCACCTAGTTCCTACAACTAGGTAAGCCTAACAATGCGGAAATTAATATAACTTGCGGAAACATTTAATTAAATTAAGCAAAACTAGAAGAAAACGGTATACAAGTGCCTCTTGGCATATACAACTCAAAAATAAATGCGGAAGTCTACTACTCAATCCCAAAACGTAGAAGCTCACGAGAAACAAAGGCTAAAAGAAATATTGTAAATGCTATAATCTCCAAAATGTCTACATCAAACGTATGATAGAATCTAAACACTACAGATAGAATAAGGAACGAAACTCTTCAGTCTGCAGACGCTGCAGATATACCTCAAGTCTCCGCTAGATCTCTCTGCCTCGATGATAATGTGCCTGAGATGAAGTACCTGGATCTGCACATGAAAAACATACATAGAAGAGGCATGAGTACACCGCAGCGGTACTCAGTAAGTGCCAAGTCTAACCTCGGCTCGGTAGTGACGAGGGAGTTTAGGGCCCTACTAAGATAAACATAATATATGATAAGATAAGGAAAATAGTACAGATAAAGTCTACAACGAGAATCTAAACAGGATAAATATAGGAAACAACAATAGGAAGCAGACACAAAGAAATATAAGGAATACTACTCACAACAGGAAATAATAGCCGGGGATCTCTTGGTATCCTCACCACATACACTAGGGATCTCTTTGTATCCCGAGGATCACTTGGTATCCTCGTCATATTCACTAGGGATCTCTTGGTATCCCGAGGATCTCTTGGTATCCTCATCATATTCACTAGGGATCTCTTAGTATCCTGAGGATCTCTTGGTATCCTCATCATATTCATTAGGGATCTCTTAGTATCCCGAGGATCTCTTGGTATCCTCATCATATTCACTAGGGATTTCTTGGTATCCTCATCATATTTACTAGGGATCGTATCCTGAGGATCTATTAGCATCCTCATCATATTCACTAGGAATCTCTTGGTATCCCGAGGATCTCTTGGTATCCTCCATCTATATTTACATGTGCCCGCGATCTCTTGCTATCTCGCACCTCAATCCAGAACATAACAAGTACAGGGGGATCTCTCGGGATGCCGTCCTGTAGTCCCAATTTAAAACACACAATAACAGCCCGAAACATTAGGATAAATGCTAAATTTAGAACAAGTGATAGAAGGTCCTAGCCAAACATGCTTCACATAGCACAAAAAAGACAGTTTATGCACTTAAGCAAGTAAGTCCAATAAACATGCTTCTCTAAACTAGCATAGGATAACTTGCAAATCAAAATAATCCGATAAGCTAGAAAAACTCAATTTAAATACTTCAAGTAAAAATGGATTTCTAACAAATAACTCAAGTACGCGCTCGTCACCTCATGGATGGGGCTTTAAAATATCAACCTTCATATCCTAAGGGGAATAGGTCCCCCCACACAAGGTCAGACAAGCCACTTACCTCGAACCAGCTCAATATCAACTAGAAACCACGCCTTTTCCACGGTTACCTCACTCCAAATGGCCCAAATCTATTCATTTCAATTACATCCCATAAATGACATCTCAAGCAACTGATCCTACTATTCAATTTAAAGATAAGATGCAAATTTAGATAAAATGACCAAAATGCCCAACGTGGTCAAAACCCGAAGTTCGAACAAAAATCCAATTACCCAATCCCCCACGAATCCAATTATGTGATTAGTTTTGAAATCGGGCCTCGAATGAGGTCCAACCCCCAATTTTTGCAAAACCCTAGGTCCTAACCAATATACCCAAATTTCCCCATTAATATCTTCGATTTGACGTTGAAATTATGTTAAAAGGTGCTAAGGAGTGAAAAATATGAGTTAGAAATCAGTTACCAATCAATTTTAAGAAGAAGAATTGCTTAGAAAATCGCCTCTTAGGTCTTGGGTTTTTGAAAAGTGAGAAATAACTGAAAATTCTGTGTATTTATACTCTATGACGCCCCAACGCCGACTGCACAAAAAGGACCACGGTCGCACTTGGCAACAGGGAAATCCGCTACCCTCTGAGACCCCCAGCACGGACCATGCAAAAAGGACCGTGGTCGCGCCGGTGGAACTGAAGACTGATGGCTCTCTGAAGCATGCCACGCAGACCGCGCGAGGACGACCGCGGCCGCACAGCACACACCGCGGACAGTGCTAAGGCAATCGTAGCCTCGCAGCACACACCACGGACCATGCTATGGCGACCGCGGCCGTGCAGCAAACATCATGGACCGTGCTAAGGCGACCGCCGGCATGTTGGAGCCTGCAACTTTTCCTGACCTGCAATATCTGGTGTTTTTAAGTCTAAGTCCTCCCAGAACCTACTCGAAACTCACCCGAGCCCCAGGCATCCAAACCAAATATACGCACAACCTTGAGTACACCCTATGAACTCATCCGCAAGATTAAATCGCCAAATAATAATATATACACCGAATCAAGCCTCAAAGCTCTTGATTCCTTCTCAAAAGTTTCATAAGACATAAACTTCCCATTTTGGGTCCAAAACACGTCAAACATCGTCCGTTCTCAACCAAACTTTACAGAAAGTGCTTAAATCATATATAAGACTTGTACCGAACACCGGAATCAAAATACGAGCCCGATACTCTAGTCCTCCGATCAAATTTTGTTTCCATTTCCCTTAATTATTTCCAGAAAATAATTTCACACAAAAATTAATTTCTCGGACTTGGGACCTCAAAATTCAATTCCGGGCATACGCTCAAGTCCATATTTTTCCACGGACCCTCTGGGACCATCAAATCATGAGTTCGGGTTCGTTTACCAAAAACGTTAACAAAAGTCAAATTTATTCAATTTAGTATCAAAATTTAGCAATTTTTTTCTCACATAATTCATATACAATTTTTCCGGTTACGCGCCCGGACTGTGCATACAAATCAAGGTAACTCGAGAGGAGGTTTTAAGGCCTCGAAAGTATATAACAAAAAATAAATAAGTGATGATCCCATTGGGTCGTCACAGGCTTGTCGGCATGCACCGTAGTAATTATGACCCGGTCGATTCTGTGGTATTGTGTAGTCAACAAACCTTATAGCTATTTATGTGATCCCTACGAGTTAGAGTAACTGTATGCAATCCATGTCAGAAATCATGTTAGACTATATGCTTATTCGGCTAAAACCTATTGGGGTCATTCCTGCTGTTGAATTATTTGCTTAGATGGTAATTTTGTACTCAGTCACATCCACGATTTGCATATCATATCTCAGTCTTTATTACTATTTATTATTGTGTTATATATCATTGTTTGGGCTGATTGGCATGAGATTTGTGAGCCCGAGAGACTGGAGAGATTGATGACTGAGTTGGGCTTGAGAGCCGTATTGTGAGTAAGTTTTATGGACCAGGATGCACGCCCTCGTAAGTTTTATGATTTTATATATATTATTAAATGGATTGGTCTGCAAATGGTAGCATGACTTTTAGGCTTTATTAGCACAAGGGTCCTGGTACTATCCAGGTGCGAAGAACCCCGGAGGTGACTGCAATGAGCAGAAATCTCACTCACGGGCCTAAACGACGAGCTTATGGTATTAGGTTGTGCATCGTAGCATGCCAGATTATCTTTATATTAGCACTTGGGCAGGATCCGCATATCCGTAGTCTGACATACCAGCACTGAGCACATGTACCGTACAACGCTGAGTGACTAAGTGCAATGAGCGAGAATTGAGATAGTCATATTAAGTACTCTTAGAGTGTGAGTACATGAGGTTTTCATTATGAT
Source organism: Nicotiana benthamiana (assembly GCA_034376525.1). Lineage (NCBI taxonomy): Eukaryota > Viridiplantae > Streptophyta > Magnoliopsida > Solanales > Solanaceae > Nicotiana > Nicotiana benthamiana. The sequence continues at coordinate 30,761,570 of CM067336.1, read as the reverse complement.
GCATCACATGTGACATGCACATTTGAGAGGTAGATATAGAGATGTGGCATTGCTCATATCAGTCATACTTAACATATTTTATCTACACTGAGCTTATTTGTTAAACCTGATAGCATGTCTACATTCATGTACTGTGTACCAACAGATTATGAGTTTCTCTGAGATATTATTGTCATAATTTTTGTCTTATCTATATTGTTAAAGATCGGTATTTAGAAGGTATTGGTTGAGCTCGTTACTGCTTTCAGCCCAAGGTTAGTCTTGTTACTTATTGAGTATATTGGGTCGGTTGTACTCATACTACACTCTGCACTTCATGTGTAAATCCAGGTACTTCTGAGCATGGAGATTGCTAGCTTTGGAGCTTTATCTATCACAGACTTTTGAGGTAATTGCCTTGGCGTCCGTAGATCTTGATTATCCTTCTTTTCAGTTATTTGTACTGTTCCATCTTTCTAGACAGTGTTCAACAGTTAGACTATGTTGTTAATTAGATTCTCATATACTCAGCTCCACCTATATTTTGGGGAATATTGTATTGAGTCGCGATATTTTTCCTATCAATTTATGAGATTCTACTCTTGAGCTTATTTTACTATATTTCCAGATTTAGAGATGTGTAGTCTACCAGCAGGAGAAGCATCCCTAGCCGACCTAGAAGAAGAGACCTCCTCACGAGGCATAGAGCTATCACCAAACACCCCCTTTATGACTGCCTCCACATCGGGGTGCAAAGACACAGCTGCACTAATATCTCCTAACTGAGGCTCCTCAGAGTCACCCCAACATCCTCCGCAATATATATTGTCGTAGTCTCCTAAATCATGAACTCCTCTTCTTATAAGTCAACGGTTGCAGGTACACCTTCTCCTACATCCACGACTTTCCTCTTTGGGGTCTTAAGTCTATGTCATGTGGAGAAACCTCCTCATCCTCAATGATGAGTAGAACCAAGGAGGGAGCAACCGTGGTGGAGACGGAAGGCATAGCAACCCTTATCCTCCTAAGAGAAGGCACAAGCGCTCTATCCCTTCTTGTAGCTCCCTTGACAGAACTTAGAAGAAGCATAAAAACATGAGCACAACGATATAAGCAAGAATGAGTACGACGCCAACTCGAAGAATAGATTACCGGTCGAGGGGAGGGGCAACTTGAACCACTGAAAGAAGCTCATCCAATCACAAATCCTCATAGTATAGGGGAGAACTTGTCAATTAGGTTAGCAAGATATATCACCAATTGAAGAGGACGACCAATGGCTACAAAAAAAGAAGGATTGTTCGACAATCTTGGAATGAACAAGTATTTAAAAAGGTAAAAACAAAAGCACGATTACTTAGGAGCGTGGTTCCAAGCCTTAGGAAATCCTGTAACATCGGCTACGACGACCTCAGTCTTGACAAAGAAATAGTCGATCCAGAATTGTCGGCTACCTTTGTCATCCATTTTTACTACCAAACATTTGCCCCATGATGTCGAAGGTTCAATATCATTCCTCAATAAAGCCGGCCACGAACAGATGCTCCAAGCTTCGCACCATGACCTCGACTCCGGCCAATTTAGTAAATTTTGATAGCATCTTGATCACTTTATAAACATAGGGGGCGAGCAGAGCAGGAAAACGTTATAATGATGACAAACTTCTCCACCAGTGGAAAGAGGGGGAATGAGTAGCCAATGGAGAATGGGTAGGCTTAAAGGTCACAGTACTTGGACGGTGGGTGTGTATTTCGTAGTTGTAAACGAGAATTAGTTCCATGTTGTCGGGGAGGCCAAACTTGGATTTGAATTCAGCCAAGCGCTTAGCCATCATCAATGATTGGAATTTCTCAATCATCACCTCCGACGCTCGCTAAAAATCAAGGAATACTTCGAAGGCTTCTACGTGTCATCAATATGATATAGTGATATGGCTTCAAAAGGTCAATGTCACGAGAAGACAATGCACCACCGAAGAGGTCGAAGTGACTCAACAGCGGACGAGGACGAGCACTCCTTTTATTAAAGTAGTAATGTCTAGCTCTATGATTACGGTTCCCTAGAGGATATTTCGGTGAATATTCCTATTTGTTATACTATTTAGGGTTTTATGGTCCATGTACCCTTATAAATAGAAAGATATGTAGTTATAGAGGGGGAATAATGGGACATTCATTGTAAAGAACAAATCTGAAGATTCTCCCTTTGTAATATACATGCAAAGTTCACGTTTTCCTTACATCTCTATCTATCTTTTCTTCTCCGATCCAAGGATGATCTGAATATTCAAAGGTTTATCATGATATATCATTGTGAGAATAATTACTAGGGAATCTCCCCTTTGTTTGGTGACCTCCACACATTTATTTACTTAAATGCTATTTATTTTTATTTATTACTATCCTCCATATTCTTAAGTCAATTATTATACCATTATTGTTGTCATTCACTTCCATTCAACAACACACGTGATATCTTACAATAAAAATATTTAGTCTATCATCTATATATTAATATTGGTTAAGATTAACTCTATCCTATTATCAATTTGATTCTATAAATCTAGATATAAATTTTGAGTTATATATGTTGACATACGAAGGTGGTGGAGCCGAAAATCTCCACAAGAGGATTCGAAAAATCCACGAATGTCGCACCTAGATTCAAAAAATCGCGATCTAAAATAATTTAAGTACCCTCGTTTTTACTAAATTCAAAATTTTCTTAATAAATTCAAAAGGTATATGTATAAGAAGTTATTTTATCCTATTTATACAGTAAATTTATTTGCGAAGATGATACAATTGAACCCCCTAAACTGAACTTAGGTCCGCCACTGTTTGAATCAAGTTTCATGTGCTATTATTGTTGCATAACCAACTATATTTCGGTCACTTTACCCTAATTGTAGTGCTTATTTTTTGAGTCCAAAACCAAAATGTGGTTCTTTTGGATTCAAAATGTATTGGGAAAAACTAGTGACTAAAATATATATAAAGCCTTAACTAAAGGCGCTATACCCTAACGGTGGTTTGCCCAGTTATGTATAGCGACCTTAGGTAAGGCGCTATATATATAAAGCTTTAACGTACCACACTATATATATTACATGTACCACTAATAATTCTTCTAGGTTTAAGTGACATAACAACAATTTAACTGAGTATCGTGTCTTAAGCTAAGGCGATATACCTCAATAATTGTAACGCCCCTCAGTTTTTGCCTTATTTAAAGAGGTTAAGGATTTTGTAAAAATCCATTCATAATTATTTTCAGCTTTTTTGAAATATTTCTTCATTAAGTTATTGTCAATTTTGTCATAATGTCTCAAGAGCGAAGAATTAGGATTCTATCATATTGATGGGTGAGGTTGTGGTGGTGAATGACGCAGTAAGCTATAGTTTATCTCCACGGTGTGTAAAGTTGCCTAGATTAAATGCGAGAAATGTGTGTCAATTTAGGCTAGATTATGATGTCCTCGGTCCGAAGGGTACGTACATTATGTTGACGAAGAAGCTGAAGACAATGACAATGAAATAGTGCCAGATAGCAATGATAATGGCAAATGACAATTATTTTTTTTCTTTGGGTGTATGTTCAATTGTTGGACTAAAGTATTAAAGCTAAATATCAATCAGACTTAACACCAATGGAAACATAATTTTATTTTTTTTGTTATGCAAGATGAACATATACATACACTTATTACAATAAATTATTGAAATAAAACACTACGGGTATCCTTGAAATTGGACACGTTGGATGAACTTCCAGCGGGAGTTGAATTACCACACCTATCCAAACCAACTGAGGGACATTTATGACTTTCGCATCCTGTTTGCGAGTATATGCCACATTTACGCGCATAAACGGTATCACCAACATCCATTTAGTTCTGTATATGCATTCTTTTTTGCACTTATCATTGACGCAAATACTCCTTGTTACACACAATTTTAAATGGTGTTGGTGGTCAATACTTCTTAGCACTCATTGGCTGCAATTGTCCACTATAGGTGTTTAAGCATGCAGCAACACTATATTCTTTATCAACATAGTTGGTTGTCGCGAAACTTATATGTTGAAAGCACTTCATGTCATGTGAGCACGGTATGTGGTAGATGGACTATTTTCCAAAAGAGCATAACCTTATGGCTTCATTTATGGTGTGTATATTATTCCCCTGGTTTTGATGGATAGCGGTGCAAATTTCAAAAATATTTCGCTCGTTGCAATACTGTAAAAATGAATGCCAATGTGCTCGCTTCTTATATTTCTCAAATCATTTTATTAGTATTGGCATAAATTCAATACCCATTTCCATCAATGACGATGCACATCTAGCCTTTTCAATAAATCTCTTCGTTATTTGCTTGAATGACATCCACACCATAGCAGTGACAAGCAATCCACATGCAGACTTCAACACTCGTTGAAAGAGTACTATGACACATTTGCAGTCATAATTCCCCATATTCTACCACCATCTGCATGCAATGTCCACTTGTCTAGCTCGTGTCACATCAACCAATGATAGGCTCTTGGTTCTTCTTGCATAATCGATTCCATGTGCCTCCTGAATTTACACTTTTGGTGATATATTGTAGCAATCCACATTAAATCATGCAAATCCTTGTTGGGATGTGCCTTTTGGAAATTAGCCTTCAGGTGCCTCACACAGTAACTGTGGTAGGCATATGTTTCCTGCTATGTAGGAAAATTATGTACAGAACTTAAAATACCGCCATGCTAATTAGATATTAGACAAGTACCTGAACGTTGTTTGACAATGTGCTCCTTCAAGTGGTTCAAAACTAGTGTCCATATCTCTTGGTTTTCATTGGCACAAATAGAAAAATCTAGGGAAAATATATTTTCATTAGCATCTACTGCAATGGCGATCAACAATTTAATATCATACTTTCCATAGATATTAGCACCGTCTATTGATATTACCGGCCCACAGTGCACAAAACCATCAATTGCTGGTTTAAATGTCCAAAACATATATCTAAATATATGTTATGGTATTCCCGGACTTCGCTCCAGCTCCCATTCAACAACAATCCCGGGGTTAAAGTATTGCAATGCGGCCATATACCTGGGTAGAGATGCAAGTGACTTATCCAGTTATAATAAACAATTTCAAACGCACGTTTGCGCCCGAGAAATGTCTTTATTTTGATAATGGTACATCTATATTTCTGGTGGATAGATATTGTACACTCTTTGGTCTTGTACCTTATGGACGCTTCAATGTGTAGAATCAAGACAAGAGGAATAAAGTCAACATCCAAGTTAAAGTGGTTCCCACTAAATATGTCCTTTTCACAATTTTGCGTACCAATGTATTTATCCATAACCCACATATTTGTTTTCTTCTTCCTCACATGCAATATCTAATTACAACCTGTAAACCATCTACAAAAAATAACCTAGTTACATCTAGAGATGACTCTGCTACCATCAGCTCATGACACTCTTTTACGATGTACACTCGCACCGCCCTACTTAAGCGCACTTTCTTAGGAAAAAGAATGCCATTTGACTGCACCTTTGCGATGGATTCATCCCATATTGCTTTGTCCTAATTTCGTCAATATCCCTTGTGAGGGCATCTACATACGACATACTTGGAAAATGATCAAGGTAGGGAATCTCCCTTGAATGAAATGACACGTGGGACTCATACGCTCTTGGTCTAATGGGAGGCAGATCATGCTCCCTCGTCAAATCAGGTTCAGCATTTTCTTCCTCCTCATCATCACCCTCATCAAGGAAGGGTGTGTCATCTCCATACTCATTGGCATTATTTTCATAATAACTATTCTCTTCCTGACTATGCGCATCTACCAGATCCTGATTAAGTATGTCGTCTTTGGAAAATTGACTAAAGACATGACCTTTAAGTTGCTCGTTTTCACTGCACAATCAATAAAATAATAGATTACTCAAATTGATCCAAACTTTACATATAGCTTTATCACTTCACTTATAAATCATAATGTGTTGATATCCCATGAGGGACATTATCGTGTTGATGTTGACTCTCAAATAGACTACCATAATCCAACACACCAAAACTAAGCATATTCCAAGTGGGCGTTGGTTTATAACTTGTAAAATTTATATCTGGTTGGTATCCCCTGTAGATATATGACTGTTAATAGAAATTCAATACATAAAAATATACATCTTATCACAAAGGAAAATTGAAGTTTATCACTCAGATTGTGGATCAAGTAAAGTAGGAGACAAATTATTTCCTCTCTCTTCATTCGCCTCTGGAAATAAGTTTAGATCATGCCAAACTCTTTTACCGAAATCTGTTCGGCTAAAATTGCTTCAAAATAACCATCAGATGATTGGGGATATCCCTACTTTGCGCGACGTCATTATTGTGAACGTCTTCAGCATTCACGTACATTTCCAACAGTTTTATCACAAGAAATTCTCGGTATTCATCCGAAGTCCTCACAAAATCACTCAGAGGTTCATTGTCCTTGATGTTAAACTCAAAATAACAAGTAACCCCTTGCGGAGTCACATAATATGGATATCTTTCGATTACTTTAATATTCACCAAATATTTAATCACACTTATTTTTTTACATAACAACAGTACCAATATATCGTACTCAATTGTAAGTGGCAACTTAACATGATACTGTGGAGATAAACTATAGCTTACTGAGTTATTCTCCACCACAATCTCACCCCCTCCCCATCCCCCAATATAATAAAACCCTAATTCATCGTCTTTGGGCATTATGACAAAATGCAAAATAACTTAACGAAGAAATATTTCAGAAGACTTGAAAATATTTATGAATAAATTTTTATAAAATCGTTAACCTCTTTAAATAACGCAAAATTCAGTCCCAAGGTATAATTATTTGAGATATTGAGCCTTAGCTTAAGCAGCTATACCAAGTTGAATTATTGTTATGTCAGTTAAGCCCAGAAGAATTATTGATGGGCCCACTAATATATATAGCGCAGTATGTTATAGCTTTATATATATAGCACTTTATATAAGGGCGGTATACTTAACTGGGCAAACAATTGTTAAGATATAACGCTTTTAGCTAAAGCTTTATATATTTTTTGGCACCAATTTTTTACATATATTTTGGTTCTTTGAGTCCAAAAGAACCATATTTGATTCCGGGCTCCTTGTTTTTCTTTTGCCTAACACAACTCCGCTCAGAACGGAAAAGAGAATAAAGAGAGCAAGTTAGCCGCGAGTAGCTATCAGCTATGCTCAAACATTAATATATTCATGCATGTTGTATATATAGGGCTACTATCGGGCGGATCAGGCAATTATTTGCGTTTAACGGTACGACTTATCAGTTATTAATTTTTAAATATATTAATCTGCTAGCCGTCCAATAAAATAGTTGATGAATTAGTATCAATTTAATTATTATCGGGCGATTATCAAATGGTTTATCGGTCTATTTATATATGTTCTATGTAAGTTTACATATTTTCTAAGAGATGCATATGATATTCTTTGACTTTTGGAAAAACAATTATGCAATTAGATGTTTATTGACTTGACTGGAATTGTTACTGATTTCATCCACTGAATTAATGAGATGCATTACTACCTTAATTAACAGTATAATATAATGGTAAGTGATTACCACTAAGGCACTAACCAGGAAAAATAGAAAAGGAAAGCCATGTATTTTGGCTACAAATACTAACACTTGTTAAAAGAAAATTGGGAATTGATACTTCACGCTTGACACTTGACCGTGTATATATATATATATATTCTTAACGGATTATCTTTTAAAAAAATTAAATAATTCGCCCTAATTCGATAAGTCATTAATAAGAAAAAATTCAATCAGTTCCCCGTCCGTTAAACCATTAATCTGATACCAGTAAGCCATTAAACTTCGGTTTTGAACAACCTAATGTTATACCAATTTACCTGAGCATCAAATTACATCCACTTCAAATTCGTTTTTCAATTAAAGCTTGCGGTTAACATCAGTAGCATAGTCAGAAATTTTGTCAAAAATGTTCAAAATTTAAATAAATCATTTTTCGTCGATGATTGGTATACTAAACTTTTTAGATCAAACTACGAAACATTTAGCAAAACAATAAAAAGCTTTAAATAGAACTATAATTTTTATAAATAAAATTAGGGTAACAAAAAGAAAACATTAGAAGTTTTACTAATAAAAACAAGCATAAAATCAAAGAAAAGAGAGAGTCCGGGAGGATTTGTAGTGTGTAAAGAGCTGTTGTTGAAGAAATTTTGTAGAGTTTGAATTCTAAATTATAAAATTTATTCGAGAAATAACTTTTACATACAAAAATACTTTCAAGATTAGTTATTTATTTCTACACAAATTTTAAATTTTAAGAGTTATTGTAGTACAAAATATTTCAGATTGAAAAAGAATCAAATAGACCACATGGTGATCTCGGCTTAATTTTGGCAAATAAAATAGGCAAAATTTTGAACCTGTGAATAACAAGTTATTTTGAACACCCTGAATCGCTGGACTGTTTCACTCAAATGTGTTAGGGTATTCAAAATATAATATATATAACCATATAAAATATTATTTAACTTATAGACACAGTATAATTGTTTTTGCCAAGGATGTGCGCTTGACCATCCTGGGATATGGTGGCTACGTCAGTGGTTAGCATATGTGCTTCACTTAGGGGTCATTTGGTAGATGAGATATGAGATAATAATTTCGAGATTTGATGGATGATTATTTTATCCGATGTTTGGTTGAATTTTGAATTCGGAATTAACAATCTCAAGATTACTTTATACCATATTATGATATTTTCCTATCCCACATTAAGGGTGAAATAATATTTTCGGCATTTTATTTACAGAATAAAATAATACAATGACAAAAATGACCTTTTTCAAGGCTCTTCTTCTAAAGTCCTTTATAAGAATCAAGATTATAATTGAAAATAAAAATTTATCTCAATTTATCTAGTATATGCCAAATACATATTTTATATTATATCTCATATGTCTGCCTCTTGGTCTTATGCACCAAATGTCCCACAGTAAAATATATCCATTAAATAATCTCACTAGTATTTAATCTCCGAATTATGCTTTCGTCAAATTATAATTTCGAAATTACTTATATCTTTTAGGATGAGAATTTGTTAATATATCAGGGTTTCTGCATGGAGGCACCAAATGTTCTCACCTAACGGACTATTAGTGCTCCATTGAATATATCAAGTCAGTTTATGTCACGATCCCAATTTTTCATCTTCGCGAGTTATGATGATGCTTACTAATGAGAGCTAGAAAAGTCAAATTTAATTACCCGTTAATAACAAAATCCCTTTTTACCACTTATTGGGAATAATATATAAGCGTCGAAATCAAATAATAAGCAAAAGTCTTAAATATATAAAATTGAATCGAAAAGCGGAATATTCAATATAAGCCTATACACAAGAATGGTGTCACAATACTCACGAACTACTAAGAGTGCTAAATAAAATCATCTGAAAACAAAATATAATTGTTTGTCTCGAATACAAAGAGATAACAGACTAAAATAAGAATAAAGGAGACACCGGGCCTGTGGACGCTTACAGAGCTGCCTCCGTGTCTCGTTGGATTGAAGGTTGGCTCCCAATCCAGTACTGCTGCTCACTAAGTTGCTCCGGCACCTGGATCTGTGCAAAATAACACAGAGTGTAGCATCAGCACAATCGACCCCATGTGCTGGTAAGGCCTAGTCTAACCCCGGCGAATCAGTGACGAGGCTAGACAGGACTACCACATAAACCTGTGCAATAATATATATATCTACAACGGGAAAACAACAAGAATAACCATTTAAATGGGAAGGGAACATGCTTCGGGGATAGCAGATAACACAGAAACTCAAGAAAATAATAAGGAACATCAATAAATTATCTCTATCACGGACAAGGAAAATAAAGCATATTTTACTATATGTACACATCTCGTTGCAAGCGTGCAACTCGATCCCATTTTCTCAATGTTTCTGTGGTAGGCGTACCACTGCTCCCAAATCATCAAACCTCGTGGTAGGCATACCACCCGCTCCCATTTCATCATATCGGCGGTTCTTCCAAATGAAATTTACTCTAATAACGCAACAAGTAATAAGGATTCATAAGACAAGTATACAATAAGTATGACTTACTGAGGAGAACAAATATGACAAGTAGCAATTAATTATAGGATTTAAGGAGTAATTAGGAAATTTAATATTTAATGTGTCGAATGTCAAGTAGCAATTAAGTCACCTAATCGTGTAGCAATTATGGCATGAATTCAAGATATGAAGTTGCACAAGTATACCTTAATTCAATAATAACAAGTAACACAATAAATGGAGATGTCAACACAAAGACTCACAGTCGTAGTGGAATAAGACAATTAAATCAACTTGAACCGATAACAATAAGAAATCATAACAAACTGCAATAGGTGCACGGCATCACCCTTCGTGTATTTACTCTTTTTCCTCACATAACAATTGTTGCGGCGTGAAACCTGATCCATATCATTTAACATTGTTGCGGCATGCAACCCGATCCATATCATTTAACATTGTTGAGGCATACAACCCGATCCATATCATTTAATATTGTTCGGCGCGCAACCCGATCCACAAATATCAAACAATGCACAGCGTCACCATTCATGCTTTACACTCTCTCACTCAATCAACAATTACAAACAAGGGCAAGGATATAACAAAACAATAATGGGAGTCCCGGGAATGGAACACAAATAACAATTAAAATCCGGCAAGGGTACAACATCAATAATATCAACGTCTCGATAAGGAAAAATATTCAATAATCAACCACGCCCCGGCAAGGGGAAATATCATTAAAAACTTTCATCTCCTAGTTTACATTATTACTTGAGTCAATGCTCCAAAGATTTACTTAGCTCATATACCTTCACAAATTTGTATTTCAACTCGAGCCAATGCTCCACTAAGTTCCAAGATCACAATTTCTTTCACAAGGTCTTTACAACATATCGAAGTCATCAAATAAGCACGGAAGGCATAACAATAAACTATCCGTAAATAAGGACTAATCGTCATGCTAGACACCAATGTATAGATACTCGTCACCATGCCTATACATCGTACTCGACAATTAGCAAGTATCAAACAAGACTCAACTCATATTCCCTCAAGCTAGGGCTAAACTAAACACTTGCCTCAACTTTCACGGCCAAAATCAATTCACAACAACCGCTTTCCCTCTCGAACTCGGCTCCAACTCAATCAAATCTATACAATAATGACTTCACAATATCAATATGTGCTAAATAAATCAAACCTAATGTCTAATTATAGATTTCCAAGCTGTCTTTCCAAAATTCAAAAAATTAACCCCGGGCCCGCTTGGTCAAAACACGAAGTTCGGACCAAATTCATATCACTCATTCCCCCACGAGCCCGAATATATAATTTATTTTCAAATTCGACCCCAAAACGAGGTATAAATCAAGAAAAAGTAAAAAGCCCTAACTCTACTCAATTCCCCCAATTTCTACCCTAAATTACATGTTTTAGGCCTAGGAATTCAATAAATATTGATGAAAAACGAAGAAATGAGATAAGATTTACTAACCCAAGAAGTCTTGGTTAAAAGGAGCTTTAATGGACGCCTAAGTGCTTGGAGAAGAAAGGAGTTCGTGTATTTTTTTGTGAAAATCCCATAGCTACTGTTCTAGAAATTATAATATAACTGGGCAGAAAATACTCTATGCGATCGTGAAGGAGCTCATGCGATCGCATAGGGATAGGAATGTTGGCCACTGCGATCGCGGAAGATCTATTGCGAACGCGTAGAAGAAAGCAGGCTCCATTCCAGATTTTTTGGTTTTTACACATTGTGATCACGGAAAGGTAATGCGATCGTATGAAACGAAGAGTGGATACTCTACGCGATCACATGAGAATATATGCGATCGCATTGAACAAACAGGGCACCTAGAATTTAACTCTATGCGATCGCGGAAAGGCCTATGCGATCGCATAGCACTGGATATCTGAACACCAGATCTGAAACTTCTGCAAATTTTCTAAGGCTGAAATCACTCCGAAACACCTCGGAAATACTCCCGAGCCCTTGGGCTCCTAATCCAACATATACACTAACTAAAAAAATCCTAGGAATTTAACCGTGCGATCAAATCGCCAAAATAACATCAAGAACAAGGAATCAAACCTCAAAATCGCTAGTTTTTCTTCAAACTTCATAAACTTTCAAATTTAGAGCTTTAGGTCCGAAACACGTCAAACAACGTCCGATTTCAACAAAACTTCACAAACATATCTTAAAACACATATAAGACTTGAACCAGGCGCTGGAATCAAAATACGGGCCCGATACCAACACATTCTAATCAATTTCATTTCCATTTCTCTTAATAATTTCAGAAAAATAATTTATTTTAAAAATTCATTTCTCGGGCTCGGGACTTTGAATTTCGATTCTGGGCATATGCCCAAGTCCTATATTTTTTCATGGACTCTCCGAGACCATCAAATCACGGGTTTGGGTCCATTTACCCAAAATATTGACCAAAGTCAAATTTATTCAATTAAATATTAAAATTTAGCATTTTTCACAGAATTTCATATTTGATTTTTACGGCTATGCGCCCGGACTGCGCACGTAAATCGAGGCAACTAATAATGAGATTTTCAAGGCTTCGAAATCACAGAAAGAGTAAGGAAACAAGTGATGACCTTTTGAGTCGTCAACCGTTCGTCCTCGAATGGACAAAAGAAAGAAGTGCCTGAGTCGGGGAAAAGCTGAGGGTAACGACTCCGCACATCAGACTCGGACTCCCACGTCTATGCCTCAGGGGGCTGACCTCTCCAGTGAACACAAACAGAGGGAAAATTTTGGATCTCAAATGACGAACCTGTCGGTCCATAATAGCTATCGGCTCCTCCTCATAAGACAGATCCTTGTCCCACTGGACAGTGCTGAAGTCCAATACGTGGGCTGGATTGCCGTGATACCTTTGAAGCGTGGATACATGAAAAACTGGATGCACGACTGAAAAGCTAGGCGGAAATGTAAGTCTATAAGCCACCTCTCCCACTCAATCAAGAATCTCAAATGGACCAATGAACCTAGGGCTAAGCTTGCCCTTCTTCCAAAATCTCATCACACCCTTCATAGGCAACACCCGGAGCAATACCCACTCACCAACCATAAATGCCACATGTCGAACCCTGCGGTCTGCATAACTGCCTAGACTAAGTTGAACGAAGCCTATCCTGAATGATCTTGACATTGTCCAAGGCATCCTGGACCAAATCTTTACCCAACAACCGAGCTTCTCCCGACTCAAACCATCCAACTGGAGACCGATATCGCCTACCTTATATAGCCTCGTAAGGAGCCATCTGAATGCCCGACTGGTAGTTGTTGTTATAGGCAAACTACTGATCCCACGAACCTCCAAAGTCTATAACAACAAGCTCGAAGCATATCGTCCAAAATCTGAATAGTTCGCTTGGACTGCCCGTCCGTCTGGGGATGAAATGTTGTGCTCAACTCAACCCGTTTGCCCCAAATCCTGCTGAACTGCTCCCCAGAAATGCGAGGTAAACTGCGTACCCCTGTCCGAAATGATAGATATCGGCACACTATGAAGGCGAACAATCTCCCCGATATAAATCTCTGCTAATATCTCGGATGAATAATAGACTGCCACAAGAATGAAATGCGGTGACTTGGTAAGCCTATCAACAATGAATCAAACTACGTCGAACCTTTTCAAGTCAACGAAATTCCAGTAACGAAATCCATCGTAATCCTCTTCCACTTGCACTAGGTAAGTTCAATCCTATGAAACAATCCTCCGGGCCTCTGATGGTCATACTTAACCTACTGACAGTTCAAATATCGAGCCACATACACAACAATATCTTTCATCATTCTACGCCACCAATAATGCTGCCTCAGATCCTGATCATCTTCGCAATGCCCGGATAAATAGAATAAGGGGAACTGTGGGCCTCCTCTAAGATCAACTCTCGAATCCCATCAGCATTTGGCACGCAAACCCTTCCCTGCAATCTCAAAGCACCATCATAACCTAAGGGCACCTGCTTGGCACCTCCACGTTGCACCGTGTCTCTAAGGACACCCAAATGGAGATCATCAAACTGTTGATCACGGATACGCTCCAATAACGAAAGAACGAGCGACCGTGCAAGATTACACTCGGCTAGGGTCATAAATATTCAACCTCATGAGTCGATTGGCCAAGTCCTGGACATCCAAAGCAAGCAGTCTCTGGCTGACCAAAATATAAGATAAACTGCCTATACTAGATGACTCAACGCATTGGCCACCACATTGGCCTTTCCCGGGTGATACAAGATAGTAACATCATAATCCTTCAACAACTCCAACCACCTTCTCTGCCTCAAGTTCAATTCCTTTTGCTTGAACAAGTACTGAAGGCTCTTGTGATCAGTGAATACCTCATATGCCACGCTATACAGATAATGCCTCCAAATCCTCAACGCGATGGCTGCCAACTCTAGATCATGCACTGGATAGTTCTTCTCATGAATCTTCAATTATCTCGAAGAATAGGCAATGACCTTGCTATCCTGCGTCAACATTGCTCTAAGCCCAACACGGGAAGCATCACAATAAACTGCATAAGGACCTGATCCTGTGGGCAAAACCAACACTGGTGTCGTAGTAAAAGTTTTCTTGAGCTTCTGAAAGCTCACCTCACACTTCTCCGACCATCTGAACTGAGCACCCTTCTGCGTCAATCTGGTCATCGGGGCTGCAATAGATGAAAACCCATCCAGGAACCGATGATAGTAGCCTGCCAACCCCAAGAAACTCTGAATCTGTAGTTGATGCTGGTCTAGGCCAGTTCTTGACTGCCTCTATCTTCTTCGGGTCCACCTGAATACTCTCTGCTGATACAACATGAACCATAAATGCAACTGAACCCAACCCGAATTCACACTTCGAGAACTTAGCATATAACTGACTATCACTCAGAGTCTGCAGAACTACTCTACGGTGTTGCTCGTGCTCCTCCTGGCTGCGGGAGTATATAATTATATCATCAATGAACCCTATCACGAATGAATCCAAATAAGACCTGAACACCCGATTCATCAAGTCCATGTAAGCTGCTGGGGCATTTGTCAACCTGAGTGACATAACTAAGAACTCATAATGCATGTACCGAGTGCGGAAAGCTGTCTTAGGGACATCAGATGCTCTAATCCTTAACTGATGGTAACCAGATCGCAAGTCAATCTTGGAAAATACCCTAGCACTCTGAAGCTGGTCGAACAAATCATCAATCTTAGGCGGTGGATACTTATTCTTGATCATTACCTTGTTCAATTGCCTGTAATAATACACATTCTCGTTAACCTATCCTTCTTCTTGACAAATAACATCGTTGCGTCCCAAGGTGAGACACTAGGTCTAATGAAACCCTTCTCAAGCAAATCGTGCAACTGTTGTTTTAACTTCTTCAACTCCGGCGGGGCCATACGATATTACACTGCGGGTAGAATGACCCAGAGTCCCTCTCCACTCTGACCGAGGCATACCCGATAAAGCAAGATCACAGTCTTGGAATGATAGTCCAAGGCAGCGTGGTAAGGTGATAACCAGTCCATCTCTAATATAACATCAAACTAATCATGTCCAGAAGAAACAAATCTACACGAGTCTCAAATCTACTAATAACCACTATACATGAACAATGGACGCAATTCGCCACAATAGAATCACCCACCGGTATAGACACATAAACAGTTCACTCAAAGAATCACTAGGCATGACCAGATACGACGCAAAATAAAAGCAAAGCTTCTCTACCACATACCAGAACAATACCTGCAACTCCACCTCTAATACATTTACCTCCACCTCTAGCATCTCTACCTCCATCTCTAATACATTTACCTCCTCAAGGCCTTCGAAGACGAAGTTGATCTATCACTGGTCTGTGTTGCTACTCAGCTGAAGAAGTGGTACATGACCTCGCCATTCGCAAAAGCACAAGAGTAGAAACTGAATTAACTTTGAGAAACAGAGCCGCACGACAAGAAAGAACAAATGTGAAACTTTTTCCTAACTTTGTAGCCTCTGGGGGATAAATATAGACGTCTCTATACCAATCCCTCAGACTCTACTAAGCTTGTCCGTGAGTTGTAAGACCTATGTAACCTAGAGCTCTGATACCAACTTGTCATGACCCGAATTTCCCACCCTCGGGAGTCGGGATGGGCCTACTAATGATAGCTAGGCAAGCCAAGTTTAATTACTTTCTGTTAATAACAAAATCCCTTTTTACCATTTATTGGCAATAATATAAAAGCGTCGAAATCAAATAATAAGCGGAAGTCTCAAATATAGAAAGCTGAATTGAAAAGCAGAATATTCAATATAAGCCTCTACCTAAGACTGGTGTCACAGTACTCACGAGATAGTAAGTATGGTAAATACAATCGTCTGAAAGAAAAAAATAACTATTTATCTCGGATACAAAGAGATAACAGACTAAAATAAGGATAGAGGAGACGCCGGGCCTGTAGATGCTTGCAGGGCTACCTCGGTGCCTCGCTGGACTGAAGGTTGGATCCTAATCCAGTACTGTTGCTCAATAAGTTGCTCCGGCACCTAGATCTGTGCAAAATAGTACAGAGTGTAGCATCAGCACAACTGACCTCATGTACTGGTAAGTGCCTAGCCTAACCCCGGCAAAGTAGTGACGAGACTAGACAGGACTACCACATAAACTTGTGCAGTAATATATATATATACTACAGTGAGAAAACAACAAGAATAATCATTTTAAATGGGAAGGGAACATGCTTCGGGGATAACAGATAACACAGCAACTCAAGAGAATAATAAGGAACACTAAGAAATTATCTCTATCACAAGTAAGGAAAATAAAGCAGATTTCACTATCTGTACACATCTCGTTGCATGTGTGCAACCCGATCCCGTTTCTCAATGTTTATGTGGTATGTGTACCACCGCTCCCAAATCATCAAACCTCGTGGTAGGCGTACCACCCGCTCTTATTTCATTATATCAGCAGTTCTTCAAAATTAAATTTACTCTAATAACCCAATAATTAACACGAATTTATAAGACAACAAGTACACAATAAGTATGACTCACTAAGGAGAACAAATAATGATAAGTAGCAATTAATTATGGGCTTTAAAGAGTAATTAGCAAATTTAGTATTTAATGTGTCGAATGTCAAGTAGCAATTAAGTCACCTAATAATGTAGCAATTATGACATAAATTCAAGACATGAAGTTGCACAAGCATACCTTGATTCAATAGTAACAAGTAACACAATAAAGGGAGATGTCAATACAAAGAATTACAGTCATAGTGGAATAAGATAATTAAATGCACTAGAACTGATAACAATAAGAAATCATAACAAATGGTAATAGGTGCACGGCATCACCCTTCGTGATTTTACTCTCTTTCCTCATATAACAACATTGTTGCGGCATGCAACCCAATCCATATCATTTAACATTGTTGTGTTGTACAACCCGATCCATATCATTTAACATTGTTGCGGCGCGCAACCCGATCCACAATTATCAAATAATGCACGACATCACCCTTCGTGCTTTATAATCTTCCTCACCCAATCAACAATCACAAACAAGGGCAAGGGTATAACAAAACAATAATGGAAATCCCAGAGAGGGAACACAAACAAATAATTAAAACTTCGCAAGGGTACAACATCAATAATCTCAACGTCCCGGCAAGGGAAAATATTAAATAATCAACCACGCCCCGGCAAGGGAAAATATCATTAACTCTTTCTTTTTATTTCTTTTTCATCTCATTGTTTACATTATTACTTGAGCTAATGCTCCAAAGATTTACTTATCTCATCTACCTTCACAATTTGTATTTCAAATCGAGCCAATGCTCCACGGAGTTCTAAGATCACAATTTCTTTCACAAGGTCTTTACAACATATTAAAGTCATCAATTAAGCATGGATGGCATAACAATAACCAAACTATCTGTAAATAAGGACTCACGATCATGCTAGACACCAATATATATACTCGTCACCATGCCTATACATCGTACTCGACAATTAGCAAGTAGCAAACAAGACTCAACTCCTATTTCCTCAAGCTAGGGTTAAACCAAACACTTACCTAGACTTCTACGGCCAAAATCAATCCACAACAACCGCTTTCCCTCTCGAACTGGGCTCCAAATCAATCAAATCTATACAATAATAACTTCACAATATCAATATGTGATAAATAAATCAAACCCAATGTCTAATTATAGATTTCCAAGCTGTCTTTCCAAAATTCCAACAATTGACCCCGGGTCCGCTTGATCAAAACACGAGGTTCGGACCAAATTCATATCACCCATCCCCCACGAGCCCGCATAATTTATTTTCAAATTCGACCCCAAAACGAGGTCTAAATCAAAAAAAAAGTAAAAAGCCCTAACTCTACTCAATTCTCCCAATTTCTACCCAATTCAATAGACATTGATGGAAAATGAAGAAAATGAGTTAAGATTTACTAACCCAAGAAGTCTTGGTGAAAAGGAGCTTCAATGGATGCCTAAGTTCTTGAAGAAGAAAGGAGTTCGTATATTTTTTTTGTGAAAATCCCTTAGCTATTGTTCTGGAAATATAATATAACTGGGAAGAAAATACTCTATGAATGTTGGCCACTACGATCGTGGAAGGTCTATTGCGAACACGTAGAAGAAAGCAGGCTCCATTCTGGATTTTTTGCCTTTTATACATTGCGATCACGGAAAAGTAATGCGATCGCATTAAACGAAGAGTGGCTACTCTACGCGATCGCAGGAGAATATATGCGATCGCATTGAACAAACATGGCACCTGGAATTTAACTCTATACGATCGCGGAAAGGCCTATGCGATCGTATAGCACTGGATATCAGAACACCAGAACTTAAACTTCTGCAACTTTCCTAAGGCCTAAATCACTCTGAAACACCTCTGAAACACTCCCGAGCCATCGGGGCTCCTGACCCAACATATACACTAACTCAACAACATCCTAGGAATATAACCATGCGATCAAATCGCCAAAATAACATCAAGAACAAGGAATCAAACCTCAAAATCACTAGTTTTTCTTTATACTTCATAGACTTTAAAATTTAGAGTTTTAGGTCCGAAACACGTCAAACGACATCCGATTTAAACAAAACTTCACAGAAATATCTTACAACACGTATAAGACCCTTACCAGGCGCTGGAACTAAAATATGGGCCCGATACCAACACGTTCTAATCAATTTTTATTTCCATTTTTCTTAACAATTTTGCAGAAAAATAATTTGTTTTAAAAATGCATTTCTCGGGTTCGGAACCTCGGATTTCGATTTCGGGCATACGCCCGAGTCCTATATTTTTTCACGGACCCTCCGAGACCATCAAATCACGGGTCTAGATCTATTTACCCAAAATATTGATCGAAGTCAAATTTATTCAATTAAATATCAAATTTTAGCATTTTTCATAAAATTTCACATTTAAGCTTTCCAGTTACGCGCCGGACTGCACACGCAAATCGAGACAACTAAAAAATGAGGCCTCAGAAGCACTGAAAGAGTAAGAAAACAAGTGATGACCTTTTAGGTCGTCACAGTTTAGGTCTACCCTCAAAGATAAGGGGTCATATTGGTCCTCAATTGAGAAGTTTTATTGTGTGCCTCACGCAACTGACATTAGTTGTGTGAGGTTCCTTTTTATTTCACAAATTTATAGACCTTAATCTTATATTTTTAGTACAAAATTATAAGACAAAAAAATATCTTATACAATTAGTATCAGCTGTATAAGACGCAAAATAAAATTTTTCATTTGTTTATTTCTGACTCCTTTGACTTTGAGCTTCTGTATGATGTTTCTTTATGAGACATTTTCATAAAATACTGCTGCTTTTAATTTCATTGCTCTATTCTTTCTCGATCCCTGCATCTAATTGCTTGGGTCCTTTTGCTACCTTGTCAGTTGTCATATTCATTATCTACCTTTAAAAAAAGTACATTTATCTTCAAGCTTAATGGTTGAAATTGTTCCATTTAGTGACCCTCTTCTCCCTTAAGAAAACTGTTAAAACATTCTAAGTATATAGATTGAATCAATAAATTATGTAGCTTCGCAAAAAGATCTACATAATTGAGCATACGCCAAAAAATCATACTGCGGACTGAACGGTAAGAGGAGAAACGAAACAAAGAATTAACCTAAATAAATGTCCACCTAATCTATAAAATTAAAAATATCAGGGGATGTATATATATATAAATTTTATGTTACATCAGTAACTGAATAATTATATGTAATCAATGTATATCGACTAGAAAAAGTAAACATTGAATTCGACTGACTATTGATATAACATTTAGGGGTCGTTTGGTTGGTAGTTATACAGGATTAATTTTTTCAGAATTGCTATCTCATCCTCCCATAAAAATAAAAACAACATTATAATACTAAAATAATTAATCCCTAATTAGTTATACAGTAATTTTTTTTGGTAATTAAACTTTGTATTAATCACCAAAGTGTTAACCTTAAATTCCATAGCCCAGTTCATACCTCAACTGGCTATCAAAACTGAAACTAAACTATCCTAGTATTAAAGCAAACACTGATTAAGTAATATCTCTAGCCTAGGAGGAGCTCTAACATTACAATTATAAGCAATATTCCTAAGTAGCTTGTCACTGGTACAATATGTATTTTCGAATATCCTCGCATTCCTTTCCAGCCAAACAACATAAAACATCTCTGTCATTGTCATTTTGAATATGTGAGCTCGAGGGGATTTGCCTTTAGATTTCTCAATGAGCCACTGAACAAACTGAAGCCAGTTTTGTCCAGTAGGTTGCTTAATTCCAATCCAATGCAACATGTGAGTTCTCAGTTCAGTTGCATAAGAGCAATGCAGGAATAAGTGTTCCCTAGTTTCCACAGGTTGTTGGCACATGACACAAGTGTCTGTTACATCCAGATTCCATTTGATCAACCTTATTTTGGTGGGCAGCCTATCTTGCAGGAGCAGCCATAGGTTGAAGATTGCTTTGGGTCGAGCAATATTCTGTATTGTTAAGTTCTTCCACCTGACTCTTGGTACCTCTCCTATCTGCTGTAGGTAGAGCTGTCTAATAGTGCACACTGATTTATCCAGCATTTGGTGTTGCTGCAGTAATTCAATGCCTTCATGTTGCAGCGACTCATGAGAAGCTATTGTCTGTTTCAAATTAGTTGTTTATTATTTTTTGCTAATTATCATTCTAAGGTTCTATTGGAAATCACTCCCCTTCATGTTGCAGCGACTCATGAGAAGCTACTGTCTGTTTCAAATTAGTTGTTATACAGTAATTTTAACTCATCTTAAATTAGTTTCGAGATTAACTATCTCTTATTAATCGTAACAAACAAGCCTTTAAAGCGGTAATGCTTTATTCGTTCCCTTAAGGGAGAAAATAGAAATTCTTCGTTCCTTGATCATTGAATACTTGACTTTTCGAGCGTGGAGCCCATAAAAAGCCAGTGAAACGGCGCGCCAACGGTCAAAAAAGCAACTGTTGATAATAGAGAAAATCGCGGCCAGCTGCTCACCATTTGCTTTCTGCAATTCTTCGTAATCTGCTTGTGAAAAAGTTACTCTTGTTGTAGGACATCAATTCTTTTGCATCTATAACCTTCTTTCAAACAAAAAATCCTTAGCAATGTCTAACCAATTAAGATTACCTTTTCTCAGCTTCAACCATCTGATAATATACCTCATTTTGCTACTATCACAATCCCTACAAGTTCTCTCAACATGTCGTTCTTTCTGTAACAACATTCCTATAAATTACCCATTTAGCATCGACGATGGTTGTGGCGTGCCACAGTATCGCCACATGCTAAATTGTTCAGCTACTGATTTATTCTTCCTAACACCATCAGGAAATTACAAAGTACAATCCATAGACTATGACAAAAAAACTATGACCATTTTCGATCCGTCAATGTCTACTTGTTCAATCTTACAACCTCACCATGACTTCAAAATGTCAGAAATTCAATCAGCTATAATCCCACCTTCACCTGACACAATTTTCATCCTCATGAATTGCTCTATTGATTCACCAGTACTTAACCATTACAAATCTGTCTGTTTTAATTTCTCTGGTCATTCTTGTGACGAACTTTACGGATCGTGCACTTCGTTTAAGTTGTTTCATATGCTGTCGAATAGTACACCGGCTTGTTGTTTTACGGGTTATGAGACAGTGAAGTATATGAGTATGGATATATTGGATTGTACGCATTATACGAGTGTTTATAATTCGGATAAATTGGAGGGAGTTGGACCATTGGATTGGCTTTATGGGATGAAGTTGTCATTCAGTGTCCCTGATACAGGATGTGAACATTGTGCTAAATCTGGTGGAACTTGTGGATTTGATGTGGAGACTGAGATGGCACAATGTATTTGCTCAAGCACTAGTAATTCTACCAGAGATTGTGGTAAGGACTGAGACGTAACCCTTTCATCTGGTTTAGCTGGTGTGATTTTTTAACTTAAATGCATGGACAATTTAATTAATTTTTAGACTATCTATTTGTCTTAACAGTGTCTTTTATCTTGCTTTTTTCAGCTGGGGGCAGAGATACAAACTTTGCTGAGAGTTACAGAGCATCCTCATTTCCAGGACTACAACTATTATATATCTTGGCTCTTGGGGCCATTTGTTACCACATCGTTCTATAAGTTCTGTTTTTCTCTTCTTCTATAAGTTGTGTTGATTATTTTTCTTCTCTTACTAATTCACGTTGCCTAAGTTTGGCACTTTTATTGTTGTGCACACTCAAAAATTGAAGTAGTTATTCAATCTTATGGCATTGGAACAATGTTTATAGCCATCTCATATTCTTCAACTCATTTGGATACGAAGATAGAAAAGTAAAGTGACGGGAAAAGATGGTTGATTGGGAGAAAGGGAGAGAAAAGATGTATATGATCATTTTGATAATTGTTACCAAAAGAACTTAGCCCATACACGTGAAAAAGAAAAAAACTTGGCGAAATATTGGAGTTGTTCCAAGTAATGTGGTGAAGCGATTTTCTAAAAATATTTGCTCTTTTATCCATTTAATGTTATCTAAAATCAATGTTCAGTTTCTAAATGGAATTTGTTTATTTATTTTTATTTGTAATATATAAAAGGTAAAATATGACCCAAATCTTCCTGTAAATCTTTAAATGTTACATTTTCAGTTTTCTCTGATATCGCGGCTGACCATAACATGCCACCAAAATGTTCACTAAACGGCGCTATTTAACGCTTGGGTTCTCTCTATTGTTAGAGTTAGGGATGTTCCCATTTTTGTTAATTTCAGGGTTTCTTTGAATTTAAAAGTGCACTTAGTAAGTTTTCATACTAAGGCTCAATCCAATTAAGTCCGTAGTGTCTACCGATTTCGCCATATCCCCCTTTCTTTTTGAGACTAGGTTCTCATTTTGATGTCATTCCTTTTTCTTTTTCTTTCATTTATACTGGAACCATTGAATTCATTAGATACCGATTCCTATCTCGAAAACGTGTTTTCTCCTCTTTGATTTTCTTAACTATCTTCTATGGTTCGATTTGGATTGGTTTTTTAAAAAAACAAACCAAACTAACTAAGTCGATTTTTTAAATATTAGAACCAAACCAAACCAATTAAGTCGGTTTTTCTCGATTCGGTTTATATCGATTTTTTGATTATTTGTCGGTTTTTTCTTAAATATAGGACATGTGTACCAAACACATATTCCGACGATTACATTTTCAATGTAGCACTATCAAATCAATTGCCCTTTGAGAAATCTATTATTTACCAAAATATATTAATAATAATTGAATCAAATAATAATGAATAATTTAAGGACTCAATTAAAAATATATTATTTTTAACACGGAACGGATTCTTACACTAAATAAAAGAAAACTACCAATCAAACTAGAATGTAAATGTAAAGAACTATATTAAAAGTGCAAACTATTAATATTTACCATAAATATTTTGAAACTTTATACAATAATATAAATATATATAGGTGTAATAATAAATTTGAAATAACTACTCTTATAGTCGGTGTGGTTCGATTTTTTTCAGATTAAAACCAAAACCGAACCAAATTTGATCAGTTTTTGAAATTCAAAATCAAAACCAAACCAAACCACCAAATATCAATTTTTTTGGTCGATTTGGTTTGGTTTTGTTTTTCGGATTTTTATGAACACCCTTAGTTAGAGCCGTCAAATGGGCTTGGTTGGGAGATTAGCCCTACCCAACTCGCTATTTGAGTAGGGTTGGGCTAGGAATTTTTTAGCTAATTTAAAATTGAGATATTTTCTTACCTATACCATATATGAAACCTTATTACTAAAAATGTGCATAATTTCTAAATTACCCGCCCAGTCCATATTATTTCTACAGTTTTTGTACCAATCATTAAAAGCTAATTAATAGTAGCTGTATCTTCCTATTTTGCGAGCTAAATTGTAGGAGCAGAATATTCTGAACATATTTGGCGTAAATAAGATCATATCATATCACGGAAATCGCTCATCTTCAATTTATAAACAAATTTATTCTTTTTCAATCTGAAATTCAACCAATCTACAATTTTTCTACAATTTTTCTACAAATCAAAAACGACTAAAACTTCTACAAATCTTCTGCAAAAAAAAAACAATCTACAATTATCTACAATTTTTTTACAACGTATCTACAATTCTTTTTCGAGTTTAAATCTGAAATTCAGCCAAAACAAGTCTAAATCTTCACCAAAACCTCTCAAAATTGAGATATAAACTCCAAAATATATTTCCAATTATTTACAACAACACCCAATCAAAACAAATAATAATTTTTAAAAACTTAAATTTGAATTCAAAGCTTTCAAGTTTTTAATGGTTGCAAATGATGGAAGCATGTAAAAAGAATGTAGGTATGGGTAAAACGTGGGTGGGGTTGAGGGGTTAGGAGAGAGAAATGTGGGATGAGTGGAGATATTAGAATTAAACGAAAATTCTTTAATTAAGGAGTAAAAAACATCTTATTAACTATATCCTTAATGAATTATGCTATAGAATTGGTAATTTTGTATACTAAGTGTAATTAAGTCAAACCCTAAACATTGAGGGTAAAAGGGTTTTCTATGTGGCATATGAATGTAACAATTTCTTTAAAATTGAGGTTTATAAGCCCGATCCAAATTAGTCCGCTGGCCTTTAAGGCTTGGCCGACCCATGAGCCAAAAATTAAATAAATTCAAATTAATTAACTATTAAATATTTAATATTTAAAAAAAGTAAAAACTATAAAACCATTAACTGTAATCCCTATTCCCCAATACTAGATTGCTCGTTTACCTTTCCATATCAACTAGAATTTAAATTTTTGACATGCATGTAATGTGATAAAATTAATTTTCCTTTTGCTTAATTAATAACGAACTCGAAAAGTTTAAACGGCCAATAGTAATTTTTTCAAGAAAAGTATTACTTTAAGCAACCAATAATCGTTTGGATTATTTTTATATACTTATTAATATTTAAACTGCTCTTCAGTATAGAAAGAATTTGATTTTAAAAAAAAAATAAGCACTAGCAAAGCTCACGAATTTTAAAAATTTTATGGACCATAATGACGAAATCAAAAAATAATGTTAATCCTAATTTTAAAAAATCTCATCATACAAACTTATTGAAACAATCTCTAATCTGAGAAAAATGAAAGAAAAACATTAAGAAAATATTCATGTAAATATAAAAAAGAAGAGCTAGGGATATGAAGGATTTGCGTTTCAATTACGAGATTCCTCGTTAAATATCAAATTTTTTACGCTTTAAGCAAATAGAAGTTGTTTACATGATTAATTAACTTTGTCACGAAAAATATTTAAGGACTTAAAGAATTTTTTTTTCTAAAAAAAATTGAAGGGCAGCCCGCCTTTGCCACTGTCCTTTTAGGGCTGGCCATTTTGAGGTCCATTCATGTGACGGGCCGGCTCGTCCTAACGCACAAAATTTGAAAGCCCACGAGGTTTGGACTGGACTGAACTAGCCCGTTTTGACAGCTTTAATTATTGTATTGAAGAAACTGGCTCCTGAATGCTCATTTTTTGTTGGGAGTTTTGATCCTTTCAAAATTAAAAAAGAAAGGGATTTTTTCCTAACTATATCATATATGAAACCTTATTACCAAAAAATGTGTATAGTTTGTATATTACCCGCCCAGTACACACTTTAACTATAATTTATATTAATTAGTAGAATCTGTCATTTATAGCGCGCGAAAACTAGTGCCACAAAATCTGGGATTGATTTATTCCACATTAAATTCGAAATCTGAAACGGAAAGGAGATCTGGAAGCTGCATAATTTTGGAACGGAAAGGAGATTTCTGTTCTTCATCTTCATCTTCATCTGTTCTTCTATATATTTTCCGCAATTGATAGCCATTAAAAAGTTTGACAACTTTGAATTCAAATTTGGGTTTTCAAAACCCATTATTTGTTTGGATTGGATGTTTTTGAAAATGATCAAGAATATGGTTTGGAGTTTATATCTCAATTTTGAGGGGTTTTGGTGAAGATTAGACTTAGTTTTGACTGAATTTCAAATTGAAACTCGAAGAAGAAGAAGAAAAGAAGACATATTTCCAGAAATTGTAGATAAATCGTAGATTGGGAAGACCAAAACTTCTGCAAATCTTCTACAATTATGTCGAATATACCAATTATGCTACAATTGAAATGGGAATTGGGATATTAAAATTCAATGTATCCAGTTTGTAGATATCTTGTAGATAAATTGTAGATTATTTGTATTCTGATTGTAGATGCATTGTTTTCTATTTTCGCAAATCCAAAACGACTAAAGCTTCTACAAAATCTTCTGCAAAAAACAGTCTACATTTTATCTGCAATTTTTCTAATTTGACTACAATTTATCTATAAATTCTCAAAATATGTCTTCTTCTTCTTCTTCTTCTTCTTCTTCTTCTTCTTCTTCGTCGAGTTTCAATATGAAATTCACCCAAAACTAAATCTAAATCTTTACCAAAATCCCTCAAAATTGAGATATAAACTCCTAAACATATTCCGAATTATTTACAACAACACATATCAAAATAAATAATGATTTTTGAAAACTCCAATTTGAATTTAAAGCTTCAAAGCTTTTTAATTGGGGTCAATGGTGGAATTCAAAACAGAAACGTGGGGGGAGGGCGGGGGGTACGGGTAAAGGTAAAACGGGGAGGGGGGAGTGAGTGGGAGAAGTGGGAAGATATGGTCCTATAATTATGCCTAATATAAATGCACCCTTAATTATATTCCTAATTTAAATTATGATATATAAATGTAATTTGGTATACTGAAATATAATTAACATAAACCTTAAATATTGAGGATAGTAAAATTTCATACATGATATAGGAAGGTAAAAATTCAAAAAAAAAAAAAAAGGTGAATAACAATTATTGTGACTCAGTTCTAATCTTTTGAGAGAAAAAGGACAGCCTTGTATATACGCTGTTTTTTGTTATGATAGAGGTGAGCAAAGCTTGAAGTAAGATTTTGTATAGAATATTTCAAGCTTTTGACTAAATGCATAGATTTGGAAGCAAAAAAGAACTAGTCGTATAAATGTTGATATAGAAAAGGACCTTGAAGTCGATTTATATAAAGCCCCTCAACTGACTTAATTCGTCATTGTATAAAATCAAATCAGGATAAATAAATTTTTATGCTAAGCATTAATTAATAAATTAATAAAAAGAACCGACTATCACAAATTAAGCTACATTAATAATTTTTTCGACTATCTAATATATAACATATAATTTTTTACAAATATTACAGGGAGTCAATTACTCAAATAGTCGTTAAGCTATCTCAAATTGTCTTCTAAAGTCACTTTTCTTTCGTTTGTAACAAAAAAATCGCTAAAATATGTCTATTGCACTTAGAAAGTCACTCAAATAGAGTTTCCAAATTTCGAATTGCCAAATACCTATTTTACCCTTTAAATTATAAATATTGTCTTCTTTTTATTTTTTTAAACTTTTTAATATTAACAAAAAAATTGCAAAAATTTATTTACACAATTCAGAATGAAATTGTAAAATATATATTCCATGCACGTAATATAAAAATAATTATTTAAATAAAAATATTTTAATAATATACATTATAAATTCTTGAAAATTTTGCTCAAATATATTATTATGTTTCTACCAACTTTCCAACGACACAAAGTTATGTCATTGGAAAGCAGGGGGACTATCTGTATAGGGTAAAATATGATATGTATATGATTGAGATAATTTTCAAAAATATATAATGTACATTATAAAAATAAACTTTATTTCAATAATTATTTTTATATTACGTGCATGGAATATATATTTTACAACCTTTATTTTCTTTCATTCTGAATTATGTAAATGAATTTTTGAATTTTTGTTTCAAATACTAAAATTATTATTACTAAGAAATTATTCTAATTAATTTTTTTACTATGCTCATTATTTTGTTATTCTAGCATTATATATGTTTAAATATATTATTTTAATTTATAAATAATATTTATTTGTTCTATATGTAAGTCCATAATGTAAATTAAAAAGGGAAAATTATAATATTAAAAAGTTTAAAAAATAATAAAAAGAATATAAATGTTTATGATTTAGAGAGTAAAATAAGTATTTTGCAATCTAAAATTTGAAAAACCTAGTTGAGTGATCTTCTGGGTGAAATAAGTATCATTCAGTGACTTTATTAATAAAAACGAAAAAAATAACTTCAACGAATAATTTAAGATAGTTAAATAAATATTACATGTGGTTCAAGTTATACTTTTCTCTTTTACTTCAATCCCTAACGAATAAAAGAAGAGAGAGGCAGTCTAATTTTCTTTATTCCTTTTAATTAATTTTTCTCATATTTCTCCTCAAACTGATAAAGCTGCAGCTGAAAGATAAACAAGAAATTCTTTTATTAATCAGCCAATAATCAGCCAATAATCAGCCATAGTTTGGACTGCGTATAGTTAGCAAGTCAGGATTAAGGGAAAAAATGGCAACCTCTGTAGGGGTGTTTGCCTGATTATGGTGTCTTTTCTGCCTCTATATCATAGCGAGAACAGGTATTACTCTTCTGCTTTTCCGCTTGATAGAATGTTGAAACAATATATGAATTTTTTCTTGAATTGCATTTTCTATGTAAAGTATTTGCATCTCTCCCACGAAATAAGGAGTGTCTACTTGTTACTTTCATCTAACTATATGCCTGTTCCCTGTTCGATGTTATTCCAGAATGAAAACATCAAATGTTTTCTGCTCTTCCGTGCATTTTGCTATATTATGTGTCCAGTTGTAGCAGACTTTTTTACCCCTCATAACCCTCTCCCCTTCTGCAGGTGTAAAATTCAAGCGTTATTAAGCATTCGGGGGCTAAGCTAAGCTGTTTGTCTGAATTAAGAAAATGAAGAACATCTTTTCAGTATTTATATTATCAGTGTCCAGACCAGTTTAAACACACCTCTACTAATTTTGCTTAGGCTTATAATTAATATAAGAAGAACTCAGCTAGGGTGATGGCAGCTGCAAAGCTGCATTTGTCTGTTCGTCAAATTTGTCGTGCTTTTGCCTCTTCAGCAAGAATGCTTGAAGAAACCATTAAAGCAGTGGTGGAAGCAAAAAGATATGAACAGATTCCTGATATTTTGAGCTCCTCTAAAGGGTCTAACCGCAATCCGAATCCCTTTTCATTTTTATCCACCTTTCCTGAGAACACAAGACTCCAACTTGTTGACGAAATTTTACAATCTTCTATTCCAGTCAGGCCTCGTTGTCGCCCTCGAATTGCATATTCCTCTCTCCTTTCCTACACTCTCCAAAGCTCAAATCCTCTCCCACTCGCTCTTGCCATTCTCCAGCGTACCCTTCGCTCTGGCTGCCTTCCCGTACCTCAAACTCACCTCCTACTCTCCACAGCATGGCTTGAACGTCGGGGAAAATCTCATTCCGTTTCAAGCATATTGTTGGAAATGCAGGATATTGGATATAGCCCTGATTGTGGCACATGCAATTACATCATTTCATCACTTTGCAAGGTCGATCAGATAGATGAAGCAGCTAATGTATTGAAGGGCATGGCCCAGGCTGGTTGTATCCCGGATTTAGATAGTTACGGTACTTTAATTGACAACTTATCCGAGCAAAGAATGACGCCTGCTATCATAGAGATGGTGAATGAAATGGTTGTGAGGTTTGGCCTAAGCCCGAGAAACGACACTTTGGTGAAAGCATTAGCAGCAAACGAGCTAAGAAAGAGATATGGAGAGCCATTGAAGTAATTGAGTTTTTACAAAATGAGGGTGTCCATGTTGGGTTCGAGTGCTACGAGTTAGTCCTTGAAGGGTGCTTAGAGAACCGCCAGGTTGTTTTGGCTGGAAAATTTGTGATAGAAATGACCAAGAGAGGGTTCATACCATACATAAGGTCAAGGCAAAAGGTTGTTGAAGGCCTGGCAAATATTGGTGAATGGGAACTTGCCAACGCTGTGAGGCAGAGATTTGTAGAACTAAAGTCATAGTTTTGTGCATACATGTGAAACAATAAGCTTTTTAAAAAAGGCAGCCAGGTGCACTAAGCTTTCGATATGCGCAGGATCTAGAGAAGGGTCGGACCACATGAGTCTATTGTACGTAGCGTTACCCTACATTTCTACAAGAGATTGTTTTCAGGTCTCGAATCCGAGCAATAAGCTTTACGAAAAGGCAAAAAGAACCTGTGTTGGTGGGGATATCAGATACTAGGTGGAATAATCGAGGTGCACAAGCTTCCGGACACCACCATTATATGTAATAAAAGAAATGGATCTAGATCATTTTC
Organism: Nicotiana benthamiana; assembly: GCA_034376525.1. NCBI lineage: Eukaryota > Viridiplantae > Streptophyta > Magnoliopsida > Solanales > Solanaceae > Nicotiana > Nicotiana benthamiana. The sequence goes on along the minus strand of CM067336.1, from coordinate 30,730,563 downwards.
CAGATTGAAGGAACATGTGGTTATACTAGTGTGACAGCGATATCAGAACCGCAATTGGGAGTCTTCTCACAACCCATGTACTATATATCACTTATTCGTTTAGTGATTAGTTTATGAAACTCCTAAGAGTTTTTTATGCATTCTCATATGCTTTAACGGGGATAACACTTACTCCCTCTGTGGGAGTATCATTCATTGGCATCTCCTATTATAGCTTATATAAGCAGGGGCGGATCTAGCATATAATGTGCGGGTTCAATTGAACCCATAACTTTTGACGTGGAGTAAAAATTCATAAAAATTACAAAAATAGTAGAGATGAACCTATAACTTTCAAATTATAATAGGTTCAATGCTAAAAGTTCTAAAAGTTGAACCCTAAAGTTTAAATCTTGAATCCACCTCTGTATATAACTAAACTTGGTTCAATTGTTAATGAAAAACACGAAATTTTGTTGAATTCTGTTACAAGCACCTAATATCCTGTATATAATTTTGGGGAAATTGTACTTAATTTACTTATTATGAATGTTCGTACGTTGGCCTCTGTCTTTAGAGTGAAAAAAGAGATTTTGCTGTATTTTGTTTTTAGTTTTGTTGTCTAAATATGATGAATCCCCTTAATCTTTGGATACATAAGTTGCATAGCTCTTCTATAATTAATTTGAGATTAAAATGCAGCTGATTGAGTTTGAAAATCATGACTTCTCATTTCCGTTGAATTGTTTAAAGTTCACGCGTTACAAAATTAAGAGAAGCAAGTGATAATAAACTATTAAAATCTAGAATTTTTTTCCTGACGTCCACTTAAGAAAGAAAGCCATGACAAGTTTTATATAAAATGACTAAAAGTTTCATGAGAGATCAAAGTTAAATTGGAAGATTCTACTTTGGCTGTCCGATATTTAACCAGATTGGAATGTCTGCATGTCCCTTTCTAGCATTCCCCCAATATATAACTAGTCTGATAAAAGTAGAGACAGAGTGGTAATACACTGCGAATTAACAACGAAATGGATATAGTAAGTATTGGTTTGAAACTCGAAGTTACTTATTCGATTCTTATTTTCAAGAACATATTATTTGCTATTGTAATTGTGAAATTCAATTTCTTTCTAACGAAAGTTACATGTTCTAATAACTGGGCAGTGTCTGTTTAACCAAAAAAGGATAATCTTTGGTTAAAACAATTAATTAGTTATTAAGGAGTGTTAATCCTAGCTAAAGCTAATAACTTCAAACCTTCAGCTGACGACACAAAAGATATGAGCGGTAAACAAACGGAATAAATGTGCTAACAATAAATATATCGAATGTAATAATGTGCATAAAGTATCAAGTATTAAATAACAATAAATGGTAATAAATGTAAATAAAGAGGAAGATTCACCCAATATTGAATGAGGTGCATGATTCCTCCCTCTGACAAAGATTAATGACAAGAATATAAGAGAATATAGAGCATTTTTTCGGATCTGGTGAAAATGATAATAGATAATCCAAAAAGGTCGAGTCCCTCCAGAAAGTTGTTCTTTGTATTTATCTAGAGAGCTTAATTTTCAAAAGTGTTCTTATCATATGGAATATTACATGCCCTTTGTCTTATCTCTTATTCTATTTATATGTGATATTCTCAAAGAACCCTAAAAGTACAAACAAAGAGAATATTTAAGAGAATATTCTCTCTAAAGATCCCAATACAAAACTAGCCGTTATTACTATTTGCTCTACTCGACCTCGGCCGTGGTTGACTACTTGACGACTCGTTCCATTGATCATTGGTCGACTTTGGCCAAATTGCCCACGATAAGTTACAAATTACTCACGAGAATTACTTCGTCATGTTGACTTTCCTGGGTCGGATTTTGACCCATTCAGTTAGTCCTGCAGCTTATCGAGGTTATCCTTTGGTCAATCTTGGTGAACGGACTTCATTAGTCACAGTCGAAAAATTCAGGTGGCAGGTCGAGTAGTAAAGATCACGGTCGAGATGGTAATGTGGCGCTTTGCATGCCATAGCTTATCGTGACGTTGGTTCAGACTAACGTCACAACATTATGCATCATTATTACACATTTTCCCAATGCGATACATCACCTCCCGTGCCGGTTCCGTTTCAATCTTTGTGTATCGGCGGTTGATTTTCTCTATTGGAATGTCTGTGTTCTCTATAAATAGGGATTGGGAATCACTTGTATGATCCTTTATGTTTTCTAGCATTTGAATCTGCATATTTTCCTCCCTTCTTCTTCTTCCTGTATTCTCGCTCCCGTTGCTTCCATTTTCAGACCTTTGTTTTTCTTTCTGATTTGCGCGATTTCTGCTACTTCTACCTCTTTTTGTTCGTATCTTCTGCATTTACAACTAACAAAAATGGTTAATACACCTCTTATCTCTGATTGGGTTTTTGAACCAACTCCACTAGCAGTGAGAATGCCCCCTCATGATGATGAGGTTGTTGTCGCAACCGAAGATGAGAGCTTTCCCACCGTAGAGGAAATTATTCCTCATAATTCAGGCTCCAGGTTGGACTTCTCGAAGTCACATGCAGACGAGCCTGAGCTTGTGAAGTCCGAGATAGATGCATCCTATCTTGCCGGCTTAGGGCCAAGTACAACATCCCTGCTCACATCGATCTGGTCCTAGCTGGGAACGATGTGATCCATATTCATCGTATTGGGTATTGCGCATTTTATGCGTAACCGTTCCAAGTGGATATTCTCTTCCTCTCTCCTTGTTAGCGGAGGAATTCTGCCGGTACTACGGCATCTGTCAGGCCTTGCTCTCCCCATATATTTCTAAACTCTTCCTTATGTTGATAAAGTACGCGGAGCTGGCCAACCGCGATATTTCCATCTGCCATCTGCTATCTGCTATAACTTTTCGCGCCAAGATTTCACCGAGGTATGATGATGCACCTCCGCCACCATGGGATCATGTTATTGGTGGTGAAGATGGACAATAAGGCAAATCGTCGTTTTGGTTTAACTACTTCTACATTAAGACTGAGCCCGTGGTGGCGAACCCTAGTGGATTCCCTAAAGTATGGAACTTCGCCAGTAAGTGTTTTTGTAACTTATTGCTTGTTGTCTCTCTCCGATGACTTAATCGTTCTTCTTCCTCTTTTGTGCAACCGAGAAGGAGTCTCCTACACTGGTCGATGACATTCTCGAATGGGTGAGTTAAATTTTATCCCACATGGTGGGGATCCGCAAATGGTTGTCTTTTAAGAAGAAGTTTGGATGTAAACCTTCTTCGACCGGTAAGTCATCCATTTTAATCTTCCGTTTCTTCGAATTTCATGGCGTATTCTTTTTCACTCCCTTCCTTTATGGGGTAGGATCAGTTTTAATTTCTGTTTTTACTGTCAGGTCAGAGGGCTGCGAGAAGAGTGAAGGCTCCTACCCCCCCCCCCCCCCCCGTTTTTCGTCAGGTGGGTGCATCAACCTGTTTCTGCTTGCTGCTACTGCAAGCAAATGCATACTGATAGCCGCTTCTTCTTAGACCTTGGCAGGCCTTTCGACGAAGACTTTGGCTTTTCCTATATTGCACTTAGTGGACGAGTCATCGCTGAGTGAGGAGGAAGCAGGTCCATTAAAAAGGCAGAGAGTAGAAGTTGGAGGCGAGATAGTAGAAAACAAATGGTCAAAAAGAGGTGATCCGGAGCTGGCCATTGGTGCATCTGAGGAGAACGTGGGTTTGAACACAGAAACTTTGCCACTTGCAGAGGTTGCACAAATTGCTCCTTTGGTCGAAGTCATTGCTGAAGAATGAGGGCAATCAGAAGTGGCGGAGGCCGTTGTAAGGGGCGATCCGTCTCCATCTGGGCAGGCTTACGTTCCTTCATCGGTCGAGGAGAAGGAAGGGTGTGGCCATGGACGGCTATGATACTGATTCACATTGACCCCGAAGAGGTATGTATATTCGATTAGGGGTTTACTCGGGTAGAAGTGAGGACAGGAGTATCTACTCGCACCATAGTCATTCCCTTGGACTGCGACTTATTGGTGAATAGCATAGTTCCTTCTTTGGTTCCTCTCTGCTCTAGTGCCGACAATAGGACTTTACAGACGTTTAATGATGTCGATCTGTCGCTAGGCATATCTAGAATGGCTTTGAGGGAAATTTTACATTTTGTTATTTTTGTTGTTCTTGTACCTTACGTCTTTTCTCCTTTTTGTTTTTACTAACTCTTTTTGGCTCTTCCTCTTTTACTAGACTCTCATTTTGAAGATCAAGACCCAACCAAGAGGTAAGAAAATGATTTTGAAGTTTCGTGAGTACGGTGCCAAGTACTGTGAGATACGTGCCCGATTTAGTGCGGACGGCATTTTCTAGTCTCTTAGAGATTAGTTGAGGTAGACAACGATGAACTCGTGAAGGTCACCAGCAAATGTAGTGAGCTCGAGGGAGCTCTTAGGATTAAGGAGGAAAAGCTTGAGGTGAGCAGGGGGTCGCGGCTGAGTATGCCGATCTTCAAGCTCAAGTGACATCCCTGTGGGCCGAACTTGAGCAGAATTCTGCCAGGATCAATGACTTGATTGAAAATACGAAAGCGTTGGGGAAGGTCGAGGAGGCAGGATGGCGGTTTTGGCGACGATGGCGGAGTTGGAGGAGGTTGTCCGCATCCTAAGGTCTGAACAATCGAGTGAAGCGAAGGCGGCCGGCTCAGGGAGGCAAGGCTTGATGAGCGGATTGGTAGGCTTGAGGGAGAAGTTTCGAATTTAAATGATCAGGTTGGCACTCTTGAGGCCGAAAGGGTGCAGCTATTGGCTCGACCATCTTCCTCTCGCACTTCCACTTATTCTGACATTTGGCGAGATTTGTACAATAGGCCCAGCTAGATATATTTAGGGACTTGACGCCAACAGAGAAAGTTACTGAGGTTGAGTTCGAGGGTGCTCGTTCCAAGGCACGCACAACGCGAATTGCATATGGTTATGATCCTACCACACCACGAGGGGGCAATGGCGAACACTAACTTGACGAAATCAAACAAGGTGCTTGGTACAATAATGCATACTCGAGCTGTGAGGATGATAGCGGGGACGATGCCACTGAGTGATGTTTTTTGTAATCTTTTGTTTTTAATATCAAGTGAGGTCGAACGTGATTTGATTCGAGCAAGACCGAATGTTACTCTTAATTAATTCGAGCGAGGTCGAATGTGAGTAGATTCGAGCGAGGTCGAATGTTACTCTTAATTAATTTGAGCGAGGTCGAATGTTAGTTGATTCGAGCGAGGTTAAATGTTACTCTTAGTTAATTCGAGCGAAGTCAAATGTGAGTCGATTCGAGTAAGGTTGAATATTACTCTTAATTAATTCGAGCGAGGTCGAATGTAAGTCGATTTGAGCGAGGTCGAATATTAACAACAACCCAGTATGGTCCCACGAGTGGGGTAGGACCACTCTTAATTAATTCAAACAAGGTCGAATATGAGTCGATTTGTGCGATGTTGAATGTTACTCTTAATGAACTCGAACGAGATCGAATGTGAGTCGACGCGAGGTCGAATGTTACTCTTAATTAGTTTGAATGAGGTCGAATGTGAGTGTCTTAATTGGTGAAATGTTAAACTTGGAGACATAGACGAACATCATCTACTTGTATGCTTGGCTTACATACATATTGGAGAAATTTACATGTTTTTCAGGCTGATATTCCAATCCCACTCTACCTAGTCCCTTTAGTGGTTGACCTGAAAAAGTTTTTGAGGGGTCGAGCGATGAACTAGCTAACTTGTATTCTCGTCTGCGTGTGCTTAACTTCGAAATTTCCTCCTCGTTGCCTCATTAAAACCTCCCGAAGAAAACCTAATTGGGACAAAACGCGGGTGAGAGAAAAAGAGTGTGGCCTAGAGAACATCTTTCCTTAGAAGTTGAATTACTTGAGGCGGGTGAAGTTCCAGCTGTTTGTTAGCAGTTTTCCTTCCATCGTTTTCAGTTGGAACGACCCTTTGCTTGTTGCCGCCGTAATTTTGTATGGGTTGTCCCAATTAGTCCCTACCTTTCCTTCCCGTGGATCCTTGTTTGCTTGTGTTTTGGCTTTGAGTATGTAGTCCCCGACTTTAAGCAGTATGATGTTGGCCTTTTTGTTGTAATATCGCACTGCGTGTTGTTTCTAAGCAACCATCATTATGTAAGCCATGTCTCTTCGTTCTTCGGCCTCATCGAGGTCTTGCCTCTTGCTTTCTTTGTTTCTCAGCCCGCTCTCCTGTGAGTACATTAGACTTGGTTCTCCTACCTCTACCAATATTACTGCTTCAATCCCATAATGTGCTTGTTTTCGGCGTTGTGCGGTATGCACATAGCACTTCCGGCAATAACTCCGGCCACAATCCCTTGGTATTGTCGAGCTTCTTTTTCATGATATTCAATATCGACTTGTTGGAGGACTCTATAGACATTGCCCGCGGGATGATATAGCGTGGAGAGTATTCTTTTGATATACCATTTCTTGAAGAACTGGGCAATCCTTTTCCAAATGAGTTGAGGCATGTTGTCACGACTGATTTCTTTGGGGAGGCCGAAGCGGCACACGATATTCCTCCATATGAAGACGATTACCTCTTTCTCACGTACTTGGGCGAATGCACCTACTTCCACCTACTTGAAAAACTATTAAGTTAAAACTAAAAGAAATTGTACGTTACCTCGTCCTACTATGAAGGGTCCAACGATGTCCATCCCTCATTTGATGAAAGACCAAAGCAAGGTGACTGAGTAGAGGTGCTCGCGCGCTTGGTGGATCGTGGGGGCGTATCTTTGGAATTGTTCACATTTTTTTAGGAAGTCAATGACCTTTTTTTTCATTGTGGGCCAGTGTTAGCTTGCTAGTATGAGGCATCTGACTAGGGCTAGATTGCCGGTATGAGCTTCGCAGAGACCTTTGTGGACTTCTTGTAGAACATATCGTGTATGGTTTGGGCCTAAGCATTTCGCTAGGGGTGCCATACGTTCTTTTGTACAGGTAGTTGTTGATGATGTTGTACCTGGATGCTTGCATTCGAAGCTTTTTGGCTTCTTTTTTATTGTGTGGAACGACGCCGTCCTCTAAATATGTGGCAATACGATTGTGCCAGTCCCAAGTTAGGTTTATAGTTTGTACCTCAATTTGATCGACGATGAGTGGAGGAGAGTGATCACGTTCCCTTCTCCAGCTATGCTTTTAGTGGTCGCTGCCAGTCTGGCAAGGCCACCTGCTTCGATATTCTATGATTGAGGTATTTAGTCGAGTTGGCATTCATCAAACTCAGATAAAAACTTACAGATATCGACCTAGTATTTTTATAGTCTTTGTTCTTTGATTTGGAAAGTCTCTATGACTTGATTGACGACGAGTTGAGAGTCGTAGAGTAGGAAGATTTGCTTTGCTCCATACTTGAGTGCCAATTTTAGTCCTGCAGTCACAGCCTTATACTCGGCCTCATTATTAGTCATGTTTGGTCATCTTATGGATTGGCTAATTATTTCTCATGTTGGGACCTCGAGCACGAGTCCCGGTTCTGATCATGATGCATTAGACGCCATCGTATACAAAACCCATAGGTCATGTATTTTGGGGGAAGTACATGCGACTTTCTTTTCAACTTTAGGCATTATTTTTGTGTTGAAGTCAGCAACAAAATCGGCGAACACATGCAACTTTATCATCGTTCGTAGCTCATAGGTTATATCATGCTCACTCAATTCTATGGCCCATTTGGCCAATCTGCTCGATAGCTCAAGTTTGTGCTCCTCAAGGGAAAGGTCGTGACCACCGAGATGGGGTGACACTGGAAATAGGTTCTAAGCTTTCGTGAAGCTACAACCAAAGCCTGCGCTAGCTTCTCGAGGTGTGGGTACCTCATTTCGGCATCAACCATTGTTTTGCTAATATAATAGATGGGAGATTGCGTACCTTTGTTTTCTCGGACCAAGACCACGGCTATATCAGACACGGCTAGGTAGACGAGGAGACGTTCTACACATTCCGCATTTGCAAGGAGTGTGGGTGAAGATATGTATACCTTTATTTCAAGGCTTCGACGCACTGGGATTTCCATTGGAGTCCATTGTCTTTCTTGAGTACACCAAAAAATTTATGGCATCTGTCGGAGGACCGTAAATGAACCTTGACAGGGTGGGTATGCGCTCGGTCAACTTTTGTACTTATTTCTTACTAGTTAGATTCTCCGCTATTCCTTCTATCACTTTGATTTGGTTGGGGTTGACCTTGATGCCTCGCTATGATACTAAGAAGCCGAGGAATTTTCCCGATGTTACTCTGAAGATGCACTTTTTGGGGTTCAATTTCATACCATACTGTCTGAGTATGCCGAAGGCCTCTTTCAAGTGGTCTATGTGATCCTCTTTCTTTTTTAACTTGACCAACATGTCGTCGATGTAGGCTTCCATGGTTTTGCTGAGCTGATCTTTGAACTTTTTGGTTGCCAACCTCTAATACATTGCCCCCGCGTTTTTCAGTCTGAAAGGTGTCACTCTGTAGCAATATGTTCCCTGGTAAGTGATGAAAGTGATCTTTTCTCGATCTTCCTCCATGGGGATCTGGTTGTAGCTCGAGTAGGCGTCTACGAAACTTAATAGCTCGTGCCCAACCGTTGCGTTAATGAGCTGGTCAATATAGGGTAGTGGGAATGAGTTTTTCGAGCACGCGTTGTTCAGATCCGTGAAGTCTACGCACATCCATCATTTCCCATTCTTCTTTTTCATCATGACTACATTGGCGACCCATTGAGAGTATTTTGATTATCTAATAGAGCCATTTTCCAGCAATATTTCATCTTCTTCGCGGACTGCGTCATTTGTTGCGGGGTTGAACTTCCGCCTAACTTGCCGCACTAAGAGGTAAAATGGGTCGACTTTCAACTTGTGTGTCGCTATCTCTTTCGTAATTCCATGGAAAAGGCAAACAAGTTTGCGTTATTAGTTAGAAATTGATGGAATTTACAGGGTTCCTGATATTTGTGGCCGATGTAGGCTTTTTTGTTGTGGTCGTCTTTGTCGAGTTGTACGGGATCGAGATCCTCTACGGTTGACCCCGTTGCCTTTATGATTTTGGGGTCCCTAATGATGTCTTTCCCTTCGTCACCACCCGACCCCGACCTTGTTAATTGTTATGCCTCCTCGGCTTTGCCCTTCAACTATTGGGTGTATATGTAGTCTTGGGTGATGCGGTAGCATTCTCGGCCAGTGTGTTTCTCTCCTCGAATGTTGAATACCTCCCCAAAGGATGGGGAATTTGATGACTTGATATAAGCTGCAGGGGACGGCTTTCATGGTGTGTAACCAAAGCCTACCTATAATGGTCTTGTACATTGTACCTTGGTCCATGATGTGGAACATGGTCTCCAAAGTGACGTCGCCATGATTTCTTTAGATGTCCGCTCAATTGTATTGTTAAAATCCGTCAGCATGATGCAACATGGCACTATCCTATCCTCGACCTTTATTTGTGCGAGAACTCGACGGTGGAAAATGCACGCGCCGCTCCCATTATCGGCCATAATATGCTTTGCATCGGTGTATAAGATGTGTAAAGTAATGACAAAGGCATCCTATTGAGGAAAGACCAAATTGTGGGTATCCGACTCATCGAAAATAATACTTTCTTCGAGTTCGTCATACCGTTCGTGAGTGATTGACCATTTCAGCTTGTGGGTGGTCGTGAATTTTACGTTGTTGATTGACGCATAGTCGCCTCCTCCGATGATCATTTGGATGGTTCGAGTTGGGGAGGGCAGTTTTGGTGGACCCTGATGTTGTTCGCATCCTCGAGCAAAGTTTTCCCTTCCTCGATCGCTCAAGAGTTCTTTCAGATGACCTTGGTAAAACATGTTCACTACCTCTTGCCTTAGAGCAATGCAGTTCTCGATTTTATGGCCCCGTTCCTGATGGAATTCGTATAGTGCGTTTGATTTTCTTGTATTTGGGTCGGACTTCATCTTCTATGGCCACTTCACGTTTGGGCCGAGCTTCTCCAGGGTGTAGACTATTTCTGAGGGAGAAACACAAAATTTGTGAGTAAATAGTAGTGGACACATACCTCTTTCACTTTGGTGAGTCCCTGTTTGCATCCTAGGCGAGCCGTCACCGTGACGAGGAGGTGGTACGACGATAGCTCTAACATATGGTTGATGTCTTTCACGATTGGGTCACGGGCCTGCATGGTCCCTTTTATTATCGTTTCTTCAGTCTTTCTTGGATTCGATCATTGAGTTGGTCCATTTAGGTCGTCCTTATCAGCCCGTACTTTGGCGCAATAGGTGTTCTATATCTCGTCCCAAGTGGTTAGGGGATATTTCATTAGTCGGCTTTGCAATTTTCCAGTCGCCCTCGAAGTGTTCCTGGTTAACCCGTTTTGGAAAGTTGCTACTACCATTCCCTCTGATACATTTGATAAGGTCATCCTCACATGGTTGAATCGGGGCGAGGAAATCTCTTAGTCCTTTGCCAGGTGACTGTTCAATGGCAAAAATGTCGTTGACCCTCGCTTAAGCTTTCTTAGCCCCGGCATGGGCATTATAAATTTGTCAGCCATTTCCTCAAACGTCTCTATGGAGCCTGCAGTCATTTGTGAGTACCAAGTTAGTGCTCCCCCAGTGAGGGTTTCACCAAACTTCTTCAGCAGTATGGAAGACACTTGTTCTTTGGCGAGGTCGTATCCTTTTACTGTTGTGACATAGTGGGTCACATGATCCTCAGGGTCCATCGTGTCATCGTATATTTTCATGTATGGAGGCGTTTTGAAGGTTCTAGGTATGGAATTTGGTGCAACTTCGTCGTTGTATGGTTGCTCAACATACCGGACGACTTCCCTTTTTGGTAAGCGTTTTGGGGCGCTTGGTATTATGTCTACCCTTTCTTGATGCTATTTCATTTGGTCTTGGAGCATTTTGTTCTCGTTCTCCATCTCCTCCATCTTCCTCAGAATGGTTTTGAAGATGTCGTTACCTGCACCACTAACATTGTGAGTAATACTTGTTACAAGAGGAGGGCCGTGCTGCTCGTTTGTCACTGGTGTGACGCAAAATACTGTATCTTCTCCATTCATCCTTTGGGTGGTCTTGTCGAGAATGCCAGTTAGGGTGTTTATCAACCACGCCTCAAGCAGCTTTTTCACTATCGGTGGTTCCTCTTTCGTTGTGAATGTAGAAGCCCCTTTACTATGCGAGATTGTTGTTGATACCCAATTTTCCCTCATATTTTTAAAATATACATCTATACTTACAAAATAATGCATATGAATCATCACTTGATTCTTAGACATATACAAGCACGTTCCATAATTTTTTTTATAATTCAAAGGGGTTTTAATTCTGTTTATTCCTACATTTTACTATATAAATATTCATTAATTGCATCACAAATTATTTTATAATGATTTTTATCATCTAATTTCGTCATTTAAACCCATATTAGGTTTTAAATATTTTTAACATATATGTCATAAATACATTTGCATTTTTAGGCTAGAATTGCAAATTTTGCAATAATAGCCTATATATACTTATAATTACTTTATTTATTCAAAAAATAACTTTTTATATTCTTACAGTGTTAAATAATTCTTGTTAATCATTTTGTAACATATTATTTAGTAATTTAATTAGATATTTAAACAATAACCCCTTTTCCTTAATCATTTTCAGACCTAATCAATAACCCCGACCCAATTACTTAAAATCATACCCCAGTGCGCCCTGGTCTAAACCAAATAACTCTTACCCAATTAAATTACCTGACCCAGAACCTCTTTTAATCATGATCCTTGATCTCTGAGATCAACAGTCCACGTTACCCCTATCCTTTAATCTAACCCCTAACCCTAACTCCTCATTCCCAAAACGCTGCCACCTCTATACTCTCTCTTCTTCTCTAAAACCCTAACATCGTCACCCAATCTCCCCTCAATTCCAACCAGATATAGAACTCATTAATGATCTTCTTACCGTATTGAGCCATTCTTGCTATTGGATACTCGTTTATGGCATAACATAGTGGCTTGCCTAACTTGGCAATCCGATTTCCCTTATTTCAAACCAAATCTAGTTCGAATCTTTCCTTGTTTCATCTATGTTATTTCTTCATCTTTTTGGGGTACGAATCTCAGAGATTTTCTTTATTCTTTATTTACCCTAAAGCTTGGGTTTAGATCTTTTAATATCTGTTAAGATTTTGTTCTTATTTTTGTCACAAAACTTATTTATGTTTTCACATGTATATATATATGAATCATTTTGCGATTTTTCGTTAAAAGTTTTCTGCCTAATTTACTCGCCCTAAAACTAGGACCTAGATCTTTTTAAGGAGATGTTATGGTTATGTTTTTCTTAAGTACCTTCTTTGATATTCGTCTATGTACATGTTTTGTGATTTTAGTTAAAGTTTTCTGACTAATCTCATTTGCCCTAAAATTAGGGCTCATATCTTTTAAGATTTGTTCAACTTCTATTTTTCGGTTGAATATCTTCTTGAATGTTTCGTATACCTATATATGTGCATGTTATTGTGATCTACTCGCCCAAAATTAGAGCTCAGATCTTTTCTAATCTATTATGATTCCTCAATTCTGAGTATTTTCTTTTTAATGTTCTCGTGTATCTATGTGAATCTGTGTTATTCCTTTGGTTATTTCTAACTATTTTACTTACCCTAAAATTTGGGTTCCGATTCTTTACTTCCTTGCTGATTTTATCTATCTATTTATGACTCTTGCGTTTAGTTGTTACCTAAGAGCCTTTGATTCCCAGACATGTTTGATTCCCTAAATTATTGTGATTGCATATTTCACGTGTCTATATACTGTTATTGTTGGCTTACCTTAAATAATGTTCAGAGTTTTACTTCTTTAATTAATTGTTAGCTTTCCTTGTTTGATTGTTACCTTATTTATGGACCCTAGTTTAATGCTATTTAAACTCATCCCCTCTTTCCCTTAGGACAAGACTGAGAACTCGAAACTATTCTCACTATTAAGACTCTATACTTTATACTTTATTCTATTCTGCTTTGATTCCTGACCGGCTGGGAGCCAATGCAAGAAATCTTCTTGTTGTTTGTTGTTGTTGATGATCATTGCTCCATCACTTAGCTTCTTTATACTTCATTTGAACTAGTAAGTCACTAAAACTTCTTTACATTTCAGTTCTTCAATATGCCAATGTTATTAGATTCATTTCTCTATGTGTTGTAGACATGTAAACTAGTTGATAAAATCTGTTTAATTATGTGCCGTTAAGGCTATCGTTGAGTATGTCTAATATCTTTCCCTAAAACTAGCTAATCATGTATCCCTTAGTTTATTGTCAAATCTGTTAGCATGTTATTCCACTGATTGTGCTCACTATGCTCTTATTTCATTGATAACTAGTATGTTGTTTGATTTATGATTGATCAGTGACTTTCTTCTAGATAACTTATCTTAATCTGAATTCTTTACTATCTTTGTGAAGTATGTCTTGATTTCTTGCTAAAGTTTCAAGCTTGTTAATTTCAAAAACATATTAGTTTCAAAACGTTTGTCTCTGTTAATTCTGTGTGTGACTCTATCCCTAAGTATGATTTCTAATCCTGTCCTGCACTCTTCTGAACCCTAATCCTTGCTAACATGAATATTGTCCTTGGCCTTCTTGGTGTGAGCATTGCTCAGGGTTCCTATGAGACCCTCATGAACTCTGACACTCCAGGATATGTTCTCTAATCTTCCCTTGAATTAGTTCTGATTTTCACTCTAGTGTGAGCACTACCCGGGGTTCATGAAGCCCTTGGGAACTCTGACACACTAGAAGACTGGGCTAGGTATGCTTGTTCTTTACAACATAAGCGGGTCAATCACTTTGTGGTTCTATGAGCAATGGCTCTGCATAAGTTGTGAATTTGAAGGGCCTGGCCCATCCGGATGTTGTATTAGGCATGCTGAAGGCATCATATAGTTTACACACTTTATAATTCATTCGGTTGATTCTGGTCTGTAATAATTATTTGTAATAAGGGGTAATTATAAAATTGGGAAATGGGTTTATTTGATTTTCTGTGGGTAGATAACATGCTTATAGGTTTTTTCTGCTATTATTATGTTAGATAACATGCCCATAGATTTTAGTCCAGAAATTGTGTGCTAAAATTTGTCTAAATGCCTATGTCTGCTATCGCATATTAGAAAACCCGCCTATAGGAATTTTATTCTAGTTCAAGTAAATTCTACGAGTATATCTGCTTTGTTATTCATAATCATATATCATGCCTATAGGAAATGCAGTAATTAGTTTACATTCCAGCACACTCAGATCTGTTTCTTTAGAAATCATGTTTATAGGCCTTAATGAATCGTCATTATCCCTTAGTTAATATGCACGCCTTTAGGAATTAATAAACAAACTCAATTACTAAGAACTCATAGGGATAACTGTTATTTGTGTCAACTGCTAAAGCTGGAAATTCACATACCATTAGAAAGCACGCCTATAGGAGTAACCAATAATTTTGAAGCTTTTTTGTTGCCCATTTTCGATTAAATCACTTAGATAACTTACCTATATGTTTAAATGCTCTAATTGAATTTAGTAGTCAATTACAGGATCACTTAGAAATTACTCTCAGCATGTTTAAAAATGCAAAACCAAGTAGAAATCATGTTTATAGGATCTAATATCCTTAACTGATTAAACCGGCAATATGCCAATATGTTCGCGTGCATTTTGCTAAATTGAGCCTTTATCTGCTTTTTGTATGAAAGTCCAACATGCTTTGTATGTCGCTTAATTTTACAAATCTGAGCAACATAGGTTGAGTCTAGAACCATCCAAAAAATAGAGGTCCCAACGGCTCCAGGACCATAGGTAAGGGACGAGCAATGCACGCATAGGACACAAGTTAGAATTGATTAGAGCGCTTTAGGTAAAACTCAAACATAGTAATCGGGTAGTATGTGCCACTGAATAAAATGAGTAACATTCCCGTCTTGGGGGAGTTACGAAATATTATTTATGTTGCACGGGGTGATCCTATAGGCTAAAACACTTAGGGCACCCGTCCCTATTAAATGATTCCTTTGCTTTTTTTATTAGGCTAATTCACATAAGTTAAGTTCGGTCGAGATCCACCGTTAGGGATCTCGAGGGGTGCCTAACACTTTTCCTTCGAGGTAATTTGAATCCTTACTCGATCTCTGGTGATGCAAACTAGTATAATCTGAGTTATTTGTAATAGGTGCCCTAATGCACCTTAACCCATTAGGTAGCGATTCTCCCAATAACCAATCCCTTTCCATTCTTAAAAGGAGTTGTCAAATGTCGAAACCTGATTTCGAGAGAAAAAGGGGTGCGATAGCTGTGATGCTGCCGTGAAGGAGGGGTGAACCACTCCGCCTGGGGGAGGTGTTTGGTGTCACGTCCTCAGTATATGTTCCACTGACCTCGTTGATGGTATTTCTTATTATTTGTCTAGAAATAATAAGAAATATTGTTCTTTTATACAGGAGAACAAGTTGCTGCGTCTGGTGTAGAAAAAGTGAGTATTTTTCTTGCAAGACTTGTTCTTAGAATATAAAATTTTTGTTTTGGGAAACAAAAACTACTGTTTTTTAGCTTTTCTAGAACAATCAAGTTCTTCAAACTCAGTAGCACTAATTGGCTAACTGGACGTGCACCATTCTCATCTGCTCAAATATAAATGGTGTTAGTCCCTATAAAGGTCAAATCCGCGAGAGGTTTCGTCCTGGGATTTTCAGAGCCACAATAGTAGAACAATCTTTTGGCAAATAAATCTATCACATTGCTATAAAGACGAGCGCTGAAGAATACAGAAGACGTATGGATTCTAACAGTTGAGAATAACTGATACTAAAACTTCTAATATAGCTAGTTGCTAGGAACAAATATAGAAGGTGAATTTTAAACAAATATGATGCCATTTTCTTGGATAGTGTCAAGAATAATCCCAAGTCTACCTTCTATTCGCTCATTCCTCCCCGGCTCATATGCAATGGCGTAGACATCAGCTTCTTTTGATCGCTCTGCAATCAACTTGCCTATCACCCTGGCAGCGTTGTTGTCAGTAAGGGAAGGCAATGAGTTCCTTAAGTCTTTCGCATTTGTGGTAGCAACAGAGATCACCTTGCTGGTTCCTCGATGCATTACTTTTGCATGGATAAATCGTTTTGAAAAGAAAATGTTTAGCAAAAAAGGTCTCAAATACATATCTGTCCTTTGTTTCCATGATTTCCTGTTGGGCCTTTTTGCAGCTTCACTCCTAGATCTTCTTGTCCATGCAGCCTCAATAACAAACTTCTACAAAACAAAAGCAAAAAACAATACTCAAATGACGAGTGAAACATCAACTCATGCTACAGTTTCTAAGCCCTATTGTTTCTATCTGTTATCCATGCTAAACTAAGGTATAATCATGTATAGAGAAGACAGGCCAGAATACAATAATACTTTCAGAAATTGTACATTGTATGTATACCTCACATTTTGATCCGAACTCATCTCTTGTTAGTACAAGCATATTAACCGACCAACAACAACAAACCCAGTGTAATTCAACAAGTGGGATTTGGGGAGGGTAGTGTATACTCATACCTAGAGAAGATAGAAAGGTTGTGGCCGATAGAGAAAAATGTTTTTCACAGATAAGAAACTTCACAACTTCAAACATTCTTTTCTTCTCATATCTTTATTTGAAGAAAACGAAAAACAAGAATCTTGTCTGCGAACCATGAATGATTCAAAAAGTTTACTTGAGTACTTGCAGAAAAACTATCAAGTACCCTTTTCTAGGCTATTAGATAAGCAATGATGAAACACTAATGGATACATTTCTGAAGTTAAAAAAAAACAACAACTACCCAGTAATATCCCACAAAGTGGGGTGTGGGGAGGGTAATATGTAGACGACCTTACCCCTACCCGAAATGACAGAGAGGCTGTTTCCAATCGACCCTCGGTTCTGCACATTCCCAAACACCAAAAATAAGACAACAACAACAACCCAGTATAATCCCACTTAGCGGGGTCTGGGGAGGGTAGTGTGTACACAGACCTTACCCCTACCCTTGGGTAGAGAGGTTGTTTCCAAAATAGACCCCCGGCATCCTTCCCTCAAAGAACTTCTCACCTTGCTCTTGGAGAGACTCGAACTCAAAACCTCTCGGTTGGAAGTGGGGGTTGCTTACCATCAGAGCAATCCATCTTGTCTTCAAGTTTGCTCTATCAGATACAGAAATAAGAGTTTTTCAGAAAGCATTTTCCTTCATACCAAACACACCCAATATTTTTCTTCAGCAAATTGAGGCTCAGATTTGTTGTTATGATAAGGCAAAAGAGAAGCCAACCACGCCATGGCTGCAACACCAATTGCATGTGAGATGGAAGAGTCTCAACTCCCAATCACAGGCCATACCGACTTGCAGATTAAAATAGCCAGATAAAGAATATTCAAATTTCCCTCACATGACTGATCACTGTCGTATACTCAAATCTTAGAGTTACTTCCCAAAATAAAGAGAACCTAGGCAATAACGTGTTGCCTCCATTTTCTCCAAATCCATCCAATACAGAGAACAAAGGTAAGTCTTCCATACTCTATTAAGCATGTGACAGCAGAACCATTCCTATAATGTGGTTTTAGGTTTTTCATTCCACATGCTTTATTAATGGGGAGACAATTTTTTGTTTTGTATGATCCAAAAGCATCACTATATAGCACCTATACTTATATGTAGAAGTTACTTTCCAAAAATCAGCACATCTGTTCAAAAATCAAGTAATAAAAAGAAGAACGGCATATGTACCCAAACCAAGTACAATATAAGTTCAACGAAGAGATTTAAAACATTGATCAAAATACTCGGAAAGGAAACCTCTGCATGTTAATACTGCTTTCCGGGGTATAATTGCAGGTAAAGATGACAGAAATATAATGCCAAACAAGTTAAAGGTGAGATAGTGAACAAAACTACTATAAGGTTTCCGTAAATTGTCTCTATCCTAAAGCAATGTCAACAAAATTAAGTTGCCAATTCTGAAACTCAGAGTATGAGAATCTTTTATGTTAACAGCTAAATCAAATGCAAATGCAATACCAATACCAATAGGCCGAGCTAACCTGGTGTCCACAATCCTTTTTCACATCAATACGCTCTCATTCAACCACCTTCTCTTTCCCCTTCCACAAAGGAGGTGCTATCCAGTCAGAAACTTAGAAACCATAAGAGGCTCAATGTCTAATTTGCTTGGAACAAACATTAAATATCTACGAGTTGCTTTCAGTACTTCTCAAATTGACAATGCAAAAATACGTCAGTAACCTAGATTTCATAAAAATCCAAACTTTCAAAAGGAACAATGGCATCTCAATCTGAATTTTTAAAACTGAACAATTATACTCCTCACTCCTCAGCTAAGCCCCAAAAGTGCCGGGTGGAGGGAAGCAATCAGGATAAGGTCAATAGTATTCCCATTTCATTGCAACCTATTAATTATATGGAGTTCAAAATTCTATTCTCAAGTAGTTTGATTTTTCACCCTTTAAAGAATATCATGAAATGTGTATACATATTGAGCAAGAAATTGATAGAATTAATTACAGGACCAAACAAATCCTCTAAAAAAAAAGAAATATCAGAAGAAAATTGAATAAACAAAGAATCATAAAATTGTGAGATAAGATGAAAAAAGAAGAAAGATACCTGGCGGAGAGAGAGATTAGAAGGGCACGGAATGGAAGAAACAGAAAGTTTGAGTTGGGGAAAAGAAGAAGACCATGAAAGGGAATTGGGTTTATCTCCACACACAGATGGAAGCAATTCGGAGGAAAGGGAGAAACAGAGAGGTGATACAGATGTAGAAGAAGAGGAAGAAAGGGAAGAAGTAGCCATTGCAAGAATGACAGTTCCAAATTAGCAAGTATGCTGTTTGGTTTACTTTGTTCCAGGATATCCTGTCTAAAGAACTAAAAAGCAGAAAGGATAGCATGATTATTACTCTATTTTAACTGGAAATATAGGTAATTTCATTGATGTCCAAGGATACCTTGATTATTACAAAAAATACACGGTATGAACCCCGGAAATGTTAATTAACTCCAAATACCTTTGAAATATTTATTTTACCTTTTATACCTATGCTATAAAAGTTTATTATTTTCTAAACTTTTGATATCACAAATAAATCCCATTTTTTAAGTAATTAAAGTTCTCTCATTCCAACTTAATAAATATCTTAAAATACTCCATCATTCCACGTTTCAATGAATTGAAATTATATATATTTACCAAAAAGTCCACCCCAGTAATTTCTTTATCAAGTTCTCTATAATCTTTTTCTTCTTTTTCATCTATATAATTAAAAAAAAAATAACATGACAATGTTCTGATTTGGGATATAATATATAAACAATAAAATATTAAAATATGCTATTCAAACCAACACACTGTAATATCCTAATTAAAAATACATTATTCAAATCAAACAACTATCGTATTTCAATCTGAAATATTCAAATCAAACATAACATAATATTCTAATTTGGAATACAATATTCAAATCAAACATACCACAATATTCTAATTTGGAATACATTATTCAAACCAAAGTTTTTCAAATTAAAAAATTATAGAATATTTGGTTTGTATATTATATTCCAAATTAAAATATTGTTTGAGTATTGTATCCCAAATTAGAATATTATAGTATGTTCTATTTGAATACTACATTCCAAATTAGAATATTATAGTATATTTAGTTTGAATGTTGTATTCCAAATTAGAAAATTCTAGTATTTGAATAGTGTATTATAAATTAAAATTTTATGATATATTTAGTTTAAATAATATATGCTAAATTAAAATACTGTGATATGCTTGGTTTAAATAGCATACTTGTCATTAGATTATTGTGATATATTCGATTTGAGTTGTTTTTCAAATTATAATATTGTGGTATGTTCAAAATATATGGGAAGATTTGAAAGTATAGAGTATATAATATCAAAAATGAAGTTCCGACAGAAAATTAAAATATGATTTAATTAGGGAAAATGTGAATTTCAAAATTTCGTGAGTACATATTTCAATAATTAAGGCTACATTTAAGGGATATTATCCCCATTGTGATTGTTGAGTTGTCCCACATCGGAGGGATTTGAGATCCTTGGTCTCCTTATATGGCTTGGACAATCCTCACCTCATAAGCTAGCTTTTGGGGTTGAGTTAGGCCCAAGGTCCATTCTTATCATGGTATCAGAGCCAGGCCCATCCCAATTATTGTTACCGATGTTGGGCCCCCATTTATGTTGTCCACGCTCCAGAAATCTGGGCGTGATGGGGGGTGTTGAGTTGTCCCACATCGGAGGGATTTGAGGTCCTTGGTCTCCTTATATGGCTTGGACAATCCTCACCTCATAAGCTAGCTTTTGGGGTTGAGTTAGGCCCAAGGCCCATTCTTATCAGTGATTATTACACATATAAGATTCTCTATCAAGATATATGATGTAATTTTTTTATAGGTATACAATATAATTTTCATAATTAAGACATAATAAGTAAAGAAATTTATAGATAGATATCCGGTGTTAAAACTCCATAATTGTAAGTATAAAATGTTGGAGTTTTTGTGGGCCTCTTATGTATTTCCCGTGGCCTATAAGGCCCAAATGAACCTGCATATGCCCAAAAGTGCTGCTATAGGGCTACCCTATTGGACCTTGGTCCTTTACCCTTTCTTGAGGGGACAAGTGCACATATAACCATTTCTAGAGATGCTATTTAGAAATGAATTTTTTTTATAAAGTATTATCTTTTAGTGGTAATTAGTTATTTATAGATATCATTGCTATATTATGAATTGTAGATAGGTTTCTATTGTTATAAGATGTATTTGATGTATTTAAGCTACTGTATTCATGAATACAGTAGCATTTCTAGGCGTGAAACAGGGAATTACAGTTAGACAAATTATTATATTCGAGTGTATTTGACTGTATTCATGGCGTGAAACATGGAATTACAGTTGTACAGATTATTGTATTCGACTGTATTCACGGTGTGAAACATGGAATTACACCGTTTTAAACAGAAAATGAATCAATTAACATAATCGACTCCTAATACAACTCAATAAACTCAATTACAACATACAAATTATGTATTTTCGCTTATAAAAAAGATTCTCAAACAAAAATACCCCAAAAACTTAGCAATCTTCAGAGAAATTATATAATACATCTGAATACATAAATTATATTAATTATAAAAATATATAAATACATTCATAGCATATAGTGAGACAGTGAATACAATAAAATACATAAAATACAGCATTATATATTGAAATACAATAAAAAAAGAAGATAGTGAATATAATAAAATACATGGAATACAACGATATACATCAAATTACAATGAATACAATGAAATATATGAAAATACAGCATGATACATTGAAATATATTAACAGAAAACCAAGTTGCTCATTCCCAAATTGAATTTCTGGACATGCTCGATAACCTTCCGATTTTTATCATCGACAAATTAAATCACCGTATATTGCTGCAGCTTTCATTGATGATAAAATTCAACCTTAACCCTAGATGTTCTACGTCTAGACCTTTCTTGTGACCTTATCAATAGCAATGGGCTTACCTACTACTGAGGCAATAAACAACAGTGATTTCCTCGCGAACAACATAGGCGGAAGATTCGGAAACGAGATCCAAACAAAGCCTCTTAAAGTCTCTTCTTTAAGGTTAAATCCAATATTCTATGGAAATAACTTAAACTGATTTTCTTTCCCATTCAAGGATATGTAGTTAACAGATTTAGCCGCTGCAAGAACGTAGTCATCATATCTGTCGAATATAATCAAAATATGTCTTCTTGCGAGCCATCCAATAAGGCATGTCCTTGAGTTCCAAACTGCAAAGGCAGTTGTTTATGAAATGATAGCATATCAGATTGTCGCCCTATAGAGAGAGGAGAGAGAGATAGAGAGAGAACATCTGGGTTTTAACTAATGGTAGGTGATGTGGGTGAGAGGAATTTTGAGATCGAACATCGTATTTTCAAGGAATGTGGGAAGAAAATGACATGTATCAAAGTAGAGAGAGAAAGAACATAATGTAACTGAATAATTTATTAGTGGCTTAGAGGTAGGAGGTAAACAAAACTAGATGTTTTACTATAAATATTAAAAGGTATCTATAGAATATAATTTTTTTAAAATGTTATTTATTTAAAATAAATAAGGTGTTAACCTTTGCTATATGAGGAAAAAATTCCTTTAAAAATTAGCTAGTACTTATTTTATCCTAAAATTTTCAATTAAAAATCTTAATTTCAGAACAAGAGTAATCTTTGAGTAAGAGACAGGGAGATCACATATTAGACTCAAAAGGCTAACGAGTGGATCTAGAGCGATATTAGTAGCTCGAAACTGAATTATTTTTACGAGAGAGAGTGAGAGAAAACAACACATCAACTTTATGGGTTGAATTAGAGAGATAGAAGCCTAGAATGATAGAAACATGAAGAGAAAGTAGTTATGAAAATGATATCACTAAAGTTTCTCTTTGATACCATGTGAAAGAATTTGAGAATCCAATTTGAAACCTAAATGATACGGATGGAGCATATAATTAGAAGATTCAACCTAATCCAATATTCCTGGCACGAATCATTAATATATGTACAAAATGATACCTCCCATGTTTTTATTTTTTTTTTCATAATTTAATGTTTACTGTGAAAATTGTGATAACAATTAAATTTGATTATGTGATTCTAAAAATACGTGATATATTTTTATGCTAGCTATTAGACAGTTGATGCTATGTGAAAGACGTAGAAATGAGATAAGATCTTAGAACAAGGTGATAACCAAACCGGTAGGTTAGCAATCGGGGTTTCGAGCTTATCGATTCGAGGTCTCGAGGTCAATTTTGATGCTCAGCTGGGAGCTATCTAGGGCAATTAATGTACGACTAACAGTTACAATAAAATCAATGATGGCTCTCTGCAGCCAATAATGTGAAATAAATTAAGAACAATAAATGAAGGTAATAATTGGAAGCAATAATATCAATAGAATGTAGAGAGGTTGCTCTAATGGTAAGCAACCTCCACTTCCAACCAAGAGGTTGTGAGTTCGAGTCTCCCCAAAAGCAAGGTGGGAAGTTCTTGGAGGAAAGGATGTCGAGGGTCTATTGGAAACAACCTCTCTATCCCAGGATAGGGATAAGGTCTGCGTACACACTACCCTCCCCAAACCCCACTAAATGGAATTATACTGGATTATTGTTGTTGTTGTTGTAATAATATCAAGAGAATGTGTGAGAGAGAAGAGAAAATATTCTTGTATATTTGGTATGGAGCAACCAGCCTTTGCAAAATAAAAAAGATTCCCTTTATATAAAAGAGGGAGTCCTAACATAGTACAAATATATTAATTGCAAAGATATGGGGATGGGACAGCTAGTTGACACCATGATTTGGATCTAAACTTAACTCACTAGATTTTATCAGTCCTAGTTGTGCCCCTTGGAAACTCCCCACCTTCCTGTCATAGCCGTTAGTATGCTTCACCCCGAGGTCGAGTGTCGATAGACTTTGATGGTGAACCTGCGAACCTTGTAAAATATGCTTACGAGGCATCATAACATTCAATAAAATTGGACCCTCCAATTTTACTGTATACAGATAGTTCCCGCATTTCTTAGAGTGAAAGTGATAAGGAATGATCTTGAATTCCTGCCCCTCTGGTACTTCCGTAATGATGGAAGTCATATGGTTCCAAAAAGACAACGCACATACAACCCCTGAAAGCCTTCGTATTGATTACGACGGTTGGTTGTCCCTTGGAATCCTTCATCGTGCGTGCAGGGCCTCTATAAATACTTCTCTTCTCGTTCTTTACAACTTACTGCACCACCTATCCCCCAAAAAGGTTCCTCCTACCTTTACTTTTGTTTTTTTTCAAAAATGCAACTTCCCTTTCTCTTTCGAAATCTTTTAGGAACGAATAAAATTTTCGTCTCTGCCTCTCAAGAGAGCGTGACCTCCTCCTCTTTGCTTCCATCTAAAGGAAAATCGGCAGTGCCTCCTCGTGCTGAGGAATGTGTTCCAAATTTTTTTGCAACAGCTTCCGAATTCAAGGTCAAGAAACCTTCTTTGAAGCTTGGGCGCCGTTAGCCCGTGTCTTAGTATATTAGCTTGGTATCTGATGTCGAAAGGGTAATGACTGATTGCCATTGGGGAAACGCGATGCTTGGGGATATCCTTACTCGAGAGGATGACAAAACAACATACAAAGCCAATTTTCCCAGTGTGTATACTTACCTATTTACCCTTGGGCTGGTAGGGCCATCCTTGCCTCAGATAGACCCTGTGATTCTCGACTTCTGCCAATAGTATCAAGTGACCCTTGACTTAATTCACCCTTTATTCTGGCGCACTGTATACATGATCAAGTAATATGTGAAAATGATTGAGGAGATTCACTTCACCCTCGATCACCTAATCAGTATGTGCAGCCCCCATCTCTTCCGTGGGGGTCTGATTGAGCTCCACTGCTGAGATTCGAGGGCCCTTTTTGATTGTCTCGAATAAGTTAGGAACGGAGGAAGAATGGTCCACTTTGTCTGAGTAAGGACTTCAGAGCTAATCCTAATGTAAAGGATGTCATTCCTCGAAAGGTGGAATATGGAACGTAAGTAGATACACTATATAGCATTTCCTTGCTTCCTTTTAGGTATATCTTTCCATGCGCTTAATTTTCTCCGATGATATAGCCATGGCTATTTACCCTGGCACGGTCATGGATCTCTTGGGTTGGGTCGGTCGGCTGGACTCGATTCAGCCATATGCCAGGCAAGTGTGGCGTGACCTGTCTCGAGCTCGATAGAAGGCTAAGGACCATGGTGAGCTTTCGCCCCTGTTGCGGTCGTACCTTTCGACCTGAATCGCTACTGATAATGCTCTCATTCCCAGTGAGTACCTCTCTCTTTTGTATAGATATGGGGGAGATCCCTTTGATGAAGGGAACATTGCTTGGTGAAGAGAATACTTTTGGGCCTGATGAAGGGAAGAAAAGACAAAGGGAACCGTTGAATGAACCTCCAAAATCCAAGAAGATCAAGGAGGAAGAAACTAAGGCTGACCTCGCAGCCTTAAATCTGGGAGCAGCTGGAAGTCCCCGAGTTGAAAGCGAGCGGGAAATAATTTCTTGGCACTGCCCGAGGGAGGGGAAAACCTGACCGACCCTCATGCCGTAGAGATGGTAACTCTTGAGATTGAGCTTGATGTCGTCGTGGTCCAACTTCGGAATGAGGAAGCCAATGAAGGGGTATTGGGCGATGTCCCCAAGCCGTTCGATTGCCAAAATACCCATCGAGTGGAACACATTTGGTAGGCGATTTGTATGAGCCCAGTTTTGGAGCCCTTCATGGACAAGAGATGGCCCTGATTGACTCTACGGGTGCCGTTGTTGTAAGTGATTCCCCTTAGAGAACGACCTTACCCCTAAAGGGCATGTAAGATAATCCGAATGAAGAATCTCCCAATGCGAGGGTGCCTATCAAAGACAGAGAGGCACTCGAAAGACCTTCATCCACTCCCGAGGGAATTCCCAAGCTCGATGCTTCACTCGTTTTCGGTGAGATGAGCAGGCTTTGCGAGCAGGTAGCTTTTGTAAATCATGTCCTTCGCTCTGGTTTTTGTCGCTATGATCTTTGTCCTTTTCATGGCTTCAGGCAAAGGCACTTTATAACCAGACTTCGCCCGATTTCAGGCTGAGGTGACCCGTCATGAGCGTGAGAAGGTTTATCTTATTGAACATGTTACATAGTTTCCGTTAATGTTTGCTAGATCCCAATGTTTTAATGTCATGGATTTAATCTATGCAATTTGAGAAGGAAGGTGCCCTGCTGAGGGAGAGGTTCTGACCAAGAGATTTTGAAGTCCTCAAACTCAAACGGCATGTGAGAGAGATAACCTCTAAGAGGGATACTCTTCAGGAAAATATGGCCTCAGTCAATCGTCGGCTTCAAGATGAGAGGGCGGACAATGACAAATATAGAGGTCTCCACTTTGAGTTAGTATTTATACTACTCGGGATCAAAATCGAAGCTGAGGTGATTATATCCACGCACAAAGAAGGGTGAAGTTGTAATAAATGCTAACACAGGGAGAGTGCCTAAGGGGGTCGGACTGAAATTTACTCGAGTCATGGAGAACACTCGATTAGAATATCGGAGGCAAACCCTAGAGGGCATACATGTAAGGGATATCGAGTTGTCTGCCGGGCCCGAGAGCATGAAGACCCTAAAGGAGGGAGTTGCTACCCTATTTGCTTCTAGAGATGTATCGGGTAGTGGCTTAGAAGATAACGAGAATGGAAGCGGGATTCCTCAAGGGGAAAAGTCCACCGAAGGTCCTAAGGCTGTAGCCGGAACTGTTGGGGCGCAACCTCCTGCGGAGCTGTCGAAGATGCAGACTCGATGATTGATCGAGGTTCTGTTTGTCCCCCTTTTTTGTAAGGATTTTTCAAAATCCTTGTAAACGTAACTCTGCGAGCCATATGTATAATATGATTTTTGCTTTTTATCATTTCGATCTTTTTCCCTTTGCCTTTTAAGAATAATAAGCAATATTTTTAACAATCGATTCGAGGCCTTAGACCTTGGGTCATGCCATCGGGTTTTTGCTATTGCTGAGTGGCCAGTGATGGTTGAGAGTCGGTCCCCGAGTGTTCTCAAGTTAGGCCTGTATTTTATACGTTGGATCATTGTGACCTATGATTTTAACGCTAGCAGTAGTGGCTCTTAAGCGTTTGGTCTGTGCGACCTCTGATTTTAGTGTTGGCAATAGTGGCTATTACGTATTTGCTGTTGAGCATATCCAGTTAATTATTTTGGGTTCAGCCTCCAAATCGGGTTACGACTCGACCCTCATGTTTTTGAATTGCAAGCTGGCCTTTAGGCTCTTACTCCTTGGGTCGATGCGGCATTTAGTGTGGGTTGGCGACAATGGATCTTACACCTTGGGTTGATGTGGACTTTTATGTGGGCTGGCAATAATGGCTCTTACGCCTTGGGTCGATGCGACCTTTAATATAGGCTTTGATTTTCCCTCGTTAAGGACTTTTTGAAATAATATTTTCCTGACTCTTTGACGGTTTAATAAAAAACCTCGATTCTGAGTTGTTGTGTGGCGATGATCGAGTACCTCGAGAGGTTTGGATTAGAGGTTGAGTATCTCTAAGCTAGTATTTAGGAGATGAAGTGGTCGAAGATCTTTTGCCTATGTTGAGGGTAGCCTATTTAACTGGTTGTTTCTGAAGTATATTTGAAGTAATTGAAGGCCTGCGATTTATAGCGACGGTCGTACGTCCCTGAGTCGCATTTGTTTGGCTGGTACAGACTTGTGACTGGAGTCATTCGTGTTTGGCCGGAGCCTTTAAGTCCCGAGTGAAATAGTTTGGCGTCTATTTTGAGGGTATGCCTTTTTAGGCGTCGTACAAGTTTGATATATAGGTGAAGCTTTAGGATTGGGTTTTTGCCTTTAGTAAGGTCTTATATGTTTTACATGCCTTTGAGGTCTTACAATTTTGGATATTTCGTACAAGTATGGTTCACGCCTCGCTTAAGGTCTTACAGATATCATTGTTGCCTTATATATGTCTTATGAGACCGAGGCTACCCGCATATGGTCTTATGGCATCTGGTTTTGATAAGCCGATGGAGATGGCGATTGATGACAGTCCCTGAGTCATTGGGGGTTTCTTTGATCAGGAGCCATTACTTGTGAACATGGTATTGCCTCATCGAGGGCTTATGATTTTGGAGTTTCCGACTCGGAGATCGTGTACCCTTGAGTTTTCGACGCCAGTCCCTGAGTGTTCAGGATGTTTTTGGCTCTAGATTTGTTTTGTGACCTCGTTGTTGCCTCATTGAGGGCTTACAAGTTAGGAGCTCCAACTCGGGGTCACATTGTTTTAAGTTGTCTACGCTAGTCCTCGAGTGTTCGAGATATTATTTGGCTCTGGGCCGTTTTTTGCAAAAATATCGAGCTTTTGAGATACGAAATGCTTTTGGGGAGTATTATTTGATTACTTGGTACAAGTATACATGTTTTTTTATTGCGGATTTGGTTGTTCTAAGTGGACACAGTTTGTTCGACCTTTTGGCCCGGTATATTATTTTCCTACCGAGACCCTTCTTACGTATCTTGGCTTCTCTGAGTTGGTGACCTTCCGGGGGGATGCCCCCTAGTATTCGTGGTTGATTGGAAAAGAAGCCCCGAATACTTGTGGAGTCTTCCTCAGGTAGCATATGGGTGTTGCCTTGTTAAAAACCTTGCTGTTAAAAACCTTGCTGGTTAAACCCTTGTTGGAATAAAATCCGGTCAATGGAAAAGAGTGCAACGCTTGTGTGATGACCTAAAAGGTCATAACTTATTTTTAAAGTAAATTCTGTGTTTCGAGGCCTTAGAAGCCTATTTTAGCATCACCTCGATTTTTGTGCATAGTTCGGACGCGTAACCGAAAAGTCTAGATGTGAAAATCTATGAAAAGTAATAAAATTATGACTATAAAATGGATTAATTTAACTTCGATCAACATTTTGGATAAACGAACCCGGACCAATGATTTGATGCTCCCGAAGGGTTCGTAGGAAAATATGGGACTTGGGTGTATGCTCGGAACCGAATTGCGAGGTCCCAAGCCCGAGAAATGAATTTTTGAAGAAAATTATTTTCTGAAATTGTTTATAAGGTTTGGAATTGAATTTTGATTAGAACATATTGGTATTGGGCCCGTATTTTGGTTCTGGCGCCTGGTACATGTCTTATATATGATTTAAGATAATTATGTAAAGTTTGGTAAGAAACAAAATCCATTTGACGTGATTCAGACCTTAAATGCAAATTTGATGTTAAAGAAGTTTTGAGAAATTTCATTGATCTTGAGATTTAATTCGATATTCATGATGTTATTTTGGAGATTATAGTATATGAATAAGTCCGTAGGATATTTCTGAGGTTCTGTGTATATTTGGTTTTGAGGCCCCGAGGGCTCGGTTGGGTTTTGGATAGGCCACTGGGTTAAATTTTGGACTTAAGGAATTGAAGGCCTGCAGGCTTCACATTTCCCAACCCCCCTTCACAATTCTCAGGCTTCGTATTTCCCAACATCCTTTTGCAATTCCAAGGCTTCGCATTTCCCAACCTCTCTTCGCAATTTCCCAGCCAGTAGAGGTCGAGGTTCGCAATCGCGAACCCCTGTTCGCAATTCTGACATCTGAGACCTGCAACTTCTATACTTAGACGATTTTCAACTCATTTTTCATATACTGTCAAAACAAAAACTCCCTAGGGCTATTTTTAAGAATAACTCTTCTCCCAAATTGATTGTATGTTATTTTTTACTAGTTTCCCTCAATCATTAACATCTTTTAACATGATTTTAACCCAAAATAAATAATTTTTATGGGGGAAATTGAGTGTTTTGGGTAGAACCTAGATTTTCATGGGTGAAATTGGCCTAGCTTGGTCATTACTTCGCCGAGTTAAGGCTAGACACTTACCAGCACATATGGTTGGTTGTGCTGATACTACACTCTACACTATGTGCAGACCTCATAACAGCTTTTGGATCGTATTGTGAAGGCTACCTTCAGTCCACGCTAAGATCCAAGGTAGACCTGCAGGCGCCCACAAGCCCTGGCGTCTCCCTCTATCTCTATTTCCTGTTTCATTTTCCTTTTATTCAGAAACAATATACTATTATTTCTTCAGACTTTGTATTGTAGCAATCTTAGACAGTCTGTGACTCTGTGAACCAGGTTTTGGAAGGTTAAGGCTTAAGTACTTGTAACAGATATTGTTTTTATATATCTTATTGTTGTCTTCCACTTAAATTTGAATTTTCACTGTTATCACGTCACCACCTTATATTGGTAAAAAGAAGTAATTGGTTAATGAAGTAATTAGGTTAAAGGTTGGCTTTCCTAGCTAAGATTAGTAGGCGCTATCATGACTCCCGAGGGTGGAAAATTCGGGTCATGACAAGTTGGTATCAGAGCTCTAGGTTACATGGGTATCACAGTGCACAGACAAGTTTAGTAGAGTCTGAGGGATCGGTACGGAGATACATGTATTTATCCTAGAGGCTACAGAGTTAGGAAAAATTCACATTTATTCTTTCTTGTCGTGCGGTTTGGTTTCTCAATATTGATTGAATTTCTATGATGTTCTCTTGCAGATGCCGAGAACACGTGCTTCCTCATTCACTGACCAACAGCCCGAGCCCCTAGTAGCGGCTCCCAAGAGGGGCAAAGGGCGAGGCCGAGGCCGTACTAGAGGCCGAGGTAGGGGCAGAGCTCAGCCCAAGGCAGCAACACCCGCAACGGAGCCTCAAGTTGATTTTAATGATGAGGTTCCGATCCCAGCAGTTTCGGTGGGCCCAGCTCAGGTCCTTGAGGGGTTTATTGCTACCCCGGTTTCCAAGATGCTCTGGTCCGTCTAATGGGCCTTATGGAGAGTGTCACCTGGGAAGGTTTGCTTCCTGTAGTAGAAGCCGTCTCTCCGGTTGGAGGAGGAGCCCATACTCCTGCTAGTCGCACTACAGAGCAGGTAGCTCCCCAGTTTCAGACTCGAACAATTTAGCCAATTGGAGAAGTTCAGCAGGGTATGGTAGCCCAGGTCGGTGATGGAACAGCTATGTATGTCGATGCTTTGTGGAGATTGGACAGGTTCGCCAAGGTCTTTACTACTGCGTTCAGCAGTGCATCATCGGAGGATCCTCAGGATTATCTAGATAGTTGTTATGAGGTTCTCCAGAATATGGGGACAATTGTGACTAAAGGGCTCGATTTTGCTACTTCTTGCTATTCTAGATCCTCCAAGACTTGGTAGAGAGATTATTGCTTGGCTATACTAGCCAGATCACCAGCCTTGACTTGGGAGTTATTTATGCAACTATTTCTGGAGAAGTTTCTCCCTTTTACTCAAAGAGAGGCCTATCAGAGGTAGTTTGAGTGTCTCCAACATGGTTTTATGATTTTCACCCAGTATGAGACCAGATTCACCGATTTTCCTTGTCATGCTCTTATCATACTTCCTATTGAGGGAGAGAGAGGGGGTGAGGAGGTTCATTGGTGGAGTTATTCAGCCGATTCGTCTTTAGATGGCTAGAGAGACTGGGAGTGAGATATCTTTCCAGGAGGCTACCAATGTGGCCTACCGAGTTGAGATAGTTCTATCGTAGGGAGGTGGTCATGGGTCAGACAAGAGGAATCATCATTCAGGCCAATTCAGCGGTACCTCATTTGGAGGTAGGTATCCGTATGGTAGAGGCCATCCTCCTAGACCTTTTAAGTCATCACTTCAGGTTTCTTTAGACTGGGAGTGAGATATCTTTCCAGAAGGCGACCAATGTGTCTTGGAGAGTTGAGATAGTTCTATCGCAGGGAGGTGGTCATGGGTCAGAGAAGAGGACACATCAATTAGGCCGATTCAGTGGTACGTCGTTTGGAGGTAGGGATTCGTATGGTAGAGTCCATCTTCCTAGGCCTTTTCCAGTTAGCACTTCAGGTTTTTCACGGTGCCTCAGGTGGTTGTGGTCCTCAGATGCAGTATTTTGATCATCATTCCTATAGTGCACCACCAGCTCCTATCAGTGCACCACCGCTTCAAAGTTTTTGGGGTGGTCCTTCAGTTCATTAGGGTCAGCAGCCGAGGGAACGCTTGTGGTGATATGGGTCACATAGCTAGGTTTTTGCCTCGAGCACCGAGTAACTCGGCATCAGGGTTAATATGCCATGGTACAGGCACCAGGTGTCCACAGCCCGCCAGCCAGTCAGAGGTAGGGTTAGAGGTGCTAGAGGTGGAGGTAGAGGTATTAGAGGTAAAGCTCAAACAGCTAGAGGTGGAGGTAGTGGTATTAGAGGTAGAGCTCAAACAGCTAGAGGTGGAGGCCAACTAGTAGCAGGCCATTCCAGAGATTTAGTTCAAGGTGGTGGGGCCCTTCCCTGATGTTATACCCTTCTAGCCAGGCTCGAGGCTGAGGCTTCAGATGCAGTTATTACAAGTACAATTCTGGTTTGTGATAGAGATGCTTTAGTGTTATTTGATCCAGGCTCTACCTACTCGTATGTGTCATCTTATTTTTCACTGTATCTGCTCATGCCTAGTGATTCTTTGAGTGTTTATGTTTATGTGTCTACCGGTGGGTGATTCTATTGTGGTAGATCGAGTCCATCGTTCATGTATAGTTGTGATTGGGCTTCTTGAGACTCGTGTAGATTTTCTTTTTCAGTACATGGTTGATTTTGATATCATATTGGGGATTGACAGCAGGTTAAGTATGAGCATCAACGGCCTGGTGGAATGTTCCATAAGATTGAGATTTTTGAGTGAAAGTGGGAGCAGATCATTATTGAATTTGTTGTTGGACTCCCACAAACTCAGAGGAAGTTTGATGCAGTATGGGTTATTGTTGATAGGCTGACCAAGTTAGCGCATTTCATTCATGTGGCAGTTTCCTACTCTTTCGAGAGATTAGCTGAGATCTATATCAGGGAGATTGTTCGTCTTCATGGTGCACCAGTGTCTATCATTTAAGACTAAGGTACACACTTTACCTCATATTTCTAGAGAGAAGTTCAGCTAGACTTGGGCATACGGGTTGAGTTGAGCACAACATTTCATGCTCAGACGGACGGGCAGTACGAGCGGACCATTCATATTTTGGAGGATATGCTCTGAGCTTGTGTCATTGACTTTGGAGGCTTGTAGGATCAGTTTTTACCTTTAGAAGAGTTTGCCTACAGAAACAGCTACCAGCCGAGTATCCAGATGGCTCCTTATGAGGCTTTATATGGTAGGCGGTGTCGGTATCCAGTTGGATGATTTGACCCGGGGGAGGCTCGGGTTTTTGGTCGGATCTAATATAGGATGCCTTGGACAAGGTCAAAATTTTTCAGGATAGGCTTCATGCAACTTAGTCCAGGAAAAAGAGTTACACTGACTGCAAGGTTCATGATTTGGCATTTATGGTCGGTGAGAGTGTATTGCTTCAAGTCTCTCCTATGAAGGGCGTGATGATATTTGGGAAGAAGGGCAATCTCAGACCTAGGTTCATTGTCCCGTTTGATATTCTTGATTTAGTGGGATAGGCGGCTTGTATACTTTCATTGCCACCGAGCTTATCAACCGTGCATCTAGTGTTTCATATGTCTATGCTTTGGAGGTATCACGACGATCCATCCCATATGTTAAACTTCAGCACTGTCCAGATGGATTAGGACTTATCTGATGAGGAGGAGCCGGTAGCTATTCTAGACTGGCAGGTTCGTCAATTGAGATCGAAGAGTTTTCTTTCTGTGCGTGTTCAGTGGAGAGGCCATCCTCACATCGACCTGGTAGTTCGAGTTCGATATGCGAAACTATTATCCTCATATTTTCCTCGACTTAGGCGCTTCCTCCTTCTATTCGTTCGAGGACGAACAATTGTTTTAGAGGTGGAGAACGCGATAACCCAAAAGGTCATCACTTGTTTTTAAAATGAACTCTGCGTTTCGAGGCCTTAGAAACCTCTTTTAGCATCACCTCGATCTATGTGCACAGTCCAGGCGTGTAGCCAAAAAGTTTAGATGTGAAACTCTATGAAAAATGATAAAAAATTGACTATAAAATGAATTAATTTGATTTCGATCAATTTTTAGGTAAACGGACCCAGACTCGTGATTTGAGGACCTCAAAAGGTCTGTAGGAAAATACGGGACTTGGGCATATGTCCAAAATCGAATTTCGAGGTCCCAAGCCCGAGAAATGAATTTTTGACGAAAATTGTTTTCTGAAATTGTTTATAAGGTTTGGAAATAAATTTTGATTAGATTATGTTGGTATCAGGCTCGTATTTTGGTTCCGGCGCACGATACAAGTTTTATGTGTAATTTAAGATAATTTTGTGAAGTTTGGTTAGAAGTGGAATCCATTTGACGTGGTTCGGACCTTAAATGCTAAATTGATATTTAAATAAGTTTTGAGAATTTTCATTCATCTTGAGATTTAATTCGATGTCAATGATTTTATTTTGGTGATTTCAGTACACGAATAAGTCTGTATGATATTTTTGAGCTTGTGTGTACATTTCGTTTGGAGCCCAAGGGATCGGGCGAGTTTTGCATAGGCCACAGGCTGAATTTTTTGAATTAAGGAACTGCAGGATTGCAAGCTTCTATTTACCAACCTCCATTCGCAATTCCCAGGATTTGCGTTTGCCAACATTCCTTCGCAATTCCCAGGCTTCGCATTTCCCAACCTCCCTTCACAATTTCCAAGTTCGTATTTTGCAACCTCCCTTCGAAAATCCCAAGCCAGCAGAGGTCGGGGTTCCCAATTGGGAACCCCTCTTCGCAATTCCCACATCTGAGAACTGCAACTCTTAGAATATTTTCAACCCATTTTGCATATCCTCTCAAAATAAAAACTTCCTAGAGTGATTTTTCAAGAACAACTCTTCTTCCAAATTGATTGTAAGTCAATTTTTACTAGTTTCCTTCAATCATTAACATCTTTTAACGTGATTTCAATTCAAAATCAATGATTTTCATGGGAGAAATTGGGTAATTTCTATGTGGTAATTGATGAGTACAATGTATAGGTATGGTGACAAGTATCTAGACGTTGGTGTATAGCATGCCCGTGAGTCTTATATTGCGATTTTCATGACTTCGTTGTATTATTCACACCTTGGTGAAGATTTCTATTTATTATACAAAGCTTGTGGATGTAATTGTGACACTTAAACTTTGAGGAGCATTGGCTCGAGTTGTATAATGAGAAGTGAATTTATAAAAGATGGTTGAACCTTTAGAGCATTGGCTCGAGTTGTGAGGCAAATTGTGAAGTAAAAGTGAGAAAGAGAAAGAGATCGTTATGTTGCCTCCCTTACCGGGATATTGTTGCTTTATTTGTTATCTCCCTTGACGGGATGTTGATATTATTGATGTTGTTCCCTTTTCGGGACTTAATTGTTGAATTGTTTTTCCCTTGCCGGGATTCTTATTATATTCTCATTTATTCCCTTGACCTATTATTTGTGATTGTTGTTTGGGCGAGGAAGAGAGTTAAAGCACGAAAGGTAGTGACGTGCATTGTTTTGTGAGGAAAGAGTTTAAAGCACAAATAGTGATGTCGTGCATTATTTTGTGAGGAAAGAGTGTAAAACACGAAGGGTGATGCCATGCTGCACGATGTATCATTCTATGCCGATGATGTTGGTTATATGGTGAAGAAAGAGAGTAAAAGCATGAAGGGTGATGCCGTGCACATTGTTATTATATAATTGCTTTGGTGAGGACGAGAGTAAAAGCACGAAGGGTGATGCCGTGCATTTATTGATTTCTGATTCTTGTTGATATCCGAGTTATGTTGTTTCTTTCGTTACTTAATGTCTTTCTATTCGGAATTGTTATCTCCCCTACAACATGCTCCCTTTCCCATATTGACTAGTTATTTAGTATTTCTTTTCCGTTGTATATATTTGAACCGCACAGGTTTATTTGGTAGTTTGGCCCTAGCCTCGTCACTACTTCGCCGAGGTTAGGCTAGGCACATACCAGCACATGAGGTCGGTTGTGCTGATACTATACTCTGCACTATGTGCATATCCTGTAGCAAATTTTGGACTGCAGTGTGGATGCTACCTTTAGTCTACGCGGAGATCCAAGGTAGACCTACAAGCGTCTGCATGCCCTAGCGTCTCCCTCTATCCTTATTTCCTATTTCATTTTCCTTTTATTCAGAATAAATGTATTGTTATTTCTTCAGACTTTGTATGTAGCAATGTTAGACAGTCTTTGACTCTGTGATACCAGGTTTTGAGAGGTTAAGGTTAAGTGTTTATAATAGATACAGTTTTCATATATCTTATTGTTGTCTTCCACTTAAATTTGAATTTCCACTATTATGACGTTACCGCCTTGTATTGTTAAAAAGAAATAATTGGTTAACGAAGTAATTAGGTTAAAGATTTGGCTTGCCTAGATCACATAAGTAGGCGCCATCACGACTCCCGAGGGTGGAAAATCCAGGTCATGACAGCTTGCCTTAGCAGTAGTATCATTTCGACATTGATATGTTCCAATTGCTTGGAAGCTGCTCGCCTTCCATGGTACCGAGCTTGTATGACCATTTGCCGATTGCTCCGAGGACACGGTGCAGTCCTTCCCAATTTCGGCCTAGCTTTCCTTTATTAGGGTTTTAGGTTTTGAGGGTGAATTCTCATAGGACCAAGTCCTCGACTCCAAGATGTCGGAGGTTTTCTCTCTTGTTATAATACCTTTTGATCCTTTACTTTTGGACAGCCATTTGGACCAGCGAGGTTTCTCACTTTTCATCTAATAGTTCAAGGGCCATAGTCATGGCCTCGTTGACCGAGCTCTCAATGGTGTGTCAAAATCTGGCGCTTGGCTCCCTGATCTCCAGTGATATCAGGGCATCGGTACCATATGCTAGAGAGAAAGGTGTTTCCTATGTTCTTGACTTTGAAGTTGTTCGATATGCCCACAGTACTTCGGGCAATATTTCTCTCCATTTTTCTTTAGCGCTTCCAACTTCTTTTTTAAGTTTTGGATGATTGTTTTGTTTGTGGACTCGTCCTGGCCGTTTGCACATGGGTGCTAAGGAGTTGATATGATTCTCTTGATTTTTTGATCCTCAAGGAACTGTGTTACTTTGCATCCTCTGAGCTGCCTCCAATTATCGCATGTTATCTCGGAAGGAATCCCGAATTGGCATATAAAATGATCCTAAATGAAGTTAATGACTTCTTTTTCTCGTATCTTCTCGAGGCCTATGCTTCCACCCATTTTGAGAAATTGTTAGTCATAAATAAAATGAATTTAGATTTACCTGGAGCTGTTGGTAGGGGTCCGACGATGTCCATTCCCCATTTCATTAATGGCCATGGCGGTAAGATCGAGTGTAGCTGTTCGCCGGGTTGGTGAATCATAGGGGAAAATCTCTGGCATTTGTCTCACTTTTGGACGAATTGCTTAGTGTCTTTTTCCATGTTGTCCCAGTAGTAGCCTGCCCTGATCACCTTTCGGACTAAGGAATCGGCACCGGAGTGATTTTTACAAGTACCTTCATGAATTTCTCAGAGTACATAATCTGTGTCCCCTGGCCCTAGGCATACTGCTAGGGGGCCATCGAATGTTCTTCCATATAGAGTCTCGTTTTCATCGAGTGAGAACCGGGATGCTTTGGTTTGCATGGCCCATCAATTCCTTTGGGTACGCGGGTAATTTTCCATCTTTCAGATAGTCAGTGTAATTATTTCTCGTAGGTAATCTCGGCATGACCTTTCTCGACCACTAATTTGGAGAGCTGAATAATAGCCCTAGGGAGTATATCATCTTCTTAAACAGATGATCCCAGGTTTGCGAGGGCATCGACCTTGCTTTTCTGCTCACGAAGCATGTGGACCAGCGTCCATTCTTTGAAATGGAGTAATGTGATTTGGATTTTTTCCAAGTACCTTTGTATCATGTCTTCTCGGACCTCGTAGATCCAATTTACCTGGTTTACTACCAGGAGTGAATCGTATCTTGCCTCAACGAACACAGCTCCCAGGCTTTTGGCCAATTCCAGACCTGCAATCACAGCCTCATACTCAGCTTCATTGCTAGTCAATTTTGTAGTTTTTATAGATTGCCTGATTATGCCACCCGTGGGCAGCTTCAGAACTATACCGAGCTCGAATTCTCTTACGTTTGTGGTGATGTCGGTGAATAGGGTCCATATCCTAGAATATGCGCCTGATTTTAGCAAGAGTTCCTTTTCAACCTCGGGCACGTGGGAAGGTTAGAACTCGGCCACGAAGTCTACCAGAATCTGGGACTTGATGGCCTTTCGGGGTTGATACTCGATATTATGCCCCCCGAGTTTGATGGCCCATTTGTCCAATTGGCCCGATAGTTCAGGATTATGCAATATGCTTCTATCATGACCCGGAAGTCCCACCCCCGGGAGTCATGATGGCGCATACTCGTGGAAGCTAGGCAAGCCATGAACTTTAAAACCTTTAACTCTTTTTTCTTAATACATGTTTAACCATTTAAATTAACATTGAATCAAGCATTTAAATGATTGTTGAAAATATAATTTGGCGAAAGTCTCAGGTAAATATGAAACCAAAATATCTAGAAAACCCATACATGTCTCTACCTAGAACCTGGTGTCACAACATCCACGAACTACTAAGAATACTACATACATCAGTTTGAAAGAAAGATGATATTTTCTGTCTCGAGTACATGAGATAACAGAATACAAGATATGATAGAGGAGACGTCGGGCCTGTGGACATCTGCAAGGCTACCTTGGTGTCTCGGTGGACTGAAGGATGGATCCTGAGCTGATTTTACTACTCAAATGTTGCTCCGGTATTTGCACATAAGTGCAAAGTTTAGCATCAGCACAACCAACCCTATGTGCTGGTAAGTGTCTGGCCGAACCCCAGCGAAGTAGTGACAAGGCTAGGACCAGACTCTAGAAAAACTTGTGCAGTGATATAATATACAACGGAAAAGAAATACATGAAGTAACCAGTCAAAGTGGGATGGGGAAATATGCTATGTGGGAGATAACAACCCGGTGGAAAACATCAAGCAAGTAAAGAAATAACATAACTAGAATATAAACGAGAATCAGAATAATCAACAATTTGCACGACACCACCCTTCGTGCTTTTACTCTCATCCTCACCCAAGAAATTTTATATTAAAAATGTGCACGGCATCACTCTTCGTTCTTTTACTCTCGTCCTCACCAAATCAATCATATAATAATGTTATGCACAACATCACCCTTCAATAAAAATCGGTACAGAATGGTACATCGTACTATGTGTTTTACACTCTTTCTTCACAATAGCAAACAATCCACGACATCTCCCTTCGTGCTTGAACACTCTTCCTCACCAAAATGCACGGCATCGCCCTTCGTGCTTTAACACTTTTCCTCACCAAACAACAATCACAAAAAAGGGGCAAGAGAGTGAACAAATAATAATAGAAAATATCGGTAAGGGAACACCATTAAATAATTAAATTTCGGCAAGGGAACACATCAATAATCTCAATATCTCGATAATGGAGATAATCGACAAAACAACAAACATCCCGGCAAGGGAATAATTTAATAACTCTTTCTCTTTCTTCCACCTTTTTTGTCTTCATAACTTACTCTACCACTTGATCTAGTTCTCCAAAGGGTTCAATATCTCATATACGTTCATAATTTGTAATATAACTCGATCCAATGCTCCTCGATGTTCAAAGGACACAATTTCTTTCACAAGCTTTTCACAAACATATAGACATCATCACCAAAGCATGAAAGATACAACGAAATCATGATATTTACAATATAAAGACTCATGGTCATACTAGACACCAATGTATAGATACTCGTCACTATGCCTATACGTCGTACTCAACAATTATCACATAGCAAATATGACTCAATTC
Source organism: Nicotiana benthamiana (assembly GCA_034376525.1). Taxonomy (NCBI): domain Eukaryota; kingdom Viridiplantae; phylum Streptophyta; class Magnoliopsida; order Solanales; family Solanaceae; genus Nicotiana; species Nicotiana benthamiana. The sequence continues at coordinate 30,691,027 of CM067336.1, read as the reverse complement.
CTAATCCCTCAAGCTAAGGTTAGACCGGACACTTACCTTGATGCCTTGAACATCACTAAAGTCTCAATTATAGCTTTACCCCCTTGATTCCACCACCAATGCGCTCGAATCTAGTCATGAGTTAATTAATTACATTAATAAATACTAAATGAATCAACCCTAATGCATGAACATGAGTTTTCCAAAGTTTTATTCGAAAAGTCAAAAATTGCCCACGGGCCCACGTGGTCAAAACTCGAGGTTCAGACAAAAACCCGATTACCTATTTCCTCACGAATTCAAATATATAATTTTTTTTTTGAAATCCGACCTCAAATTGAGGTCCAATCCCTAATTTTTTTGAAAAAAAAACCTAGGTTCTACCCAAAGCACCAATTTTCCGCCATGAAAATCTTTGGTTTGAAGTTGAAATCATGTTAAAAGATGTTAAGGAGTGAAGAAATGAGTTAGAAATCACTTACCAACATTTTGGAGAAGAAAGGTTATTTGAAAAGTCGCCTCCTATGTTGTTGGGTTTTGAAAAATAAAAAATAACTGAAAAATCCTGTCTATTTATACCCTTCTCAGACCCCCTGTGTGAACCGCACAAAATGGACTATGGCCGCACAACCCATCTTGAGGATACTACAACCTAGGGATCCTGTGCGGACCGTACAAAGTCGACTGGCGACCGCATATGCCCACACGCGCACCACACTAATTCGACTGCGGACCATGCTTCCCCCTCCGCAGTCACACAATTTCTCGCGGACTGCACTAGTGGGTTCAGAGAGCCGAAGTTGCTCTGAACCTGCGACATCTGAGTTCAAGCCTAAAACATCCCGAAATCTACTCGAAACTCATCTGAGCCCATAGAACTCCAAACCAAGCATAGGTACTAACCCAACAACATCATACGAACTTATCCGTGCAATCTAATTGCCAAAATAACCTCAAAAACAATGAATCAATCGTCAAAATCAAGAACTCTTTCTTCAACTTCATCAAGTTTTAAATTTAGCAATTCAAGTCTGAATCACGTCAAATGACGTTCGGTTTTAACCAAATTTTACAAGAAAGACTTAAACCATATATAGGACATGTGCTAGTCGCCAGAACCAAATTACGGCCTCATACCATCACTTTCTAATCATATTTTATTTCAAATTTCTATAAGCATTTTCAAAAAACAATTTTTATAAAAAAATTCATTTCTCGTGCTTAGGGCCTCGGAATTTAATTCCGGGCATACGCCCAAGTCCCATATTTTCATACGGACTCTCTGTGACCGACGAATTAGGGTCTGGGTTCGTTTACCCAAAATGTTGACCGAAGTCAATTTAACTCATTTTATAACCAAATTTTATCATTTTTTCATAGAATTTCATATTTAAGCTTTCCGGCTACATGTCAGGACTGTGTACGTAAATCGAAAAGACTCTAAATGAGGCTTTCAAGGCCTCAAAAGAACATAATTCAGTTTAAAAACAAGTAATGGCTTTTTGGGCCATTATATTCTCCACCTCTAAAACAACTATTCATCCTCGAATAGATAAAAGAAGGAAGTACCCGAGTCGGGGAAAAGATGAGGATAACGCCTCCGCATATCGAACTCGAACTCCCAGGTTGATGCCTCAGCAGGCTGACCTCTCTATTGAACACGAACAAAAGGAAACTCTTCGACCTCAACTGACAAACCTGCCTTTCTAGAATAGCTACCGGCTCCTTCTCATAAGTCAAGTCCTTGTTCATTTGGACAGTGCTGAAATCTAACACGTGGGATGGATTGCCGTGATATTTCTGGAGCATGTACATATGAAACACTAGATGCACGATGATAAGCTCGGTAGCAATGCAAGTCTATAAGCCACCTCTCCCACTCGATCAAGAATCTCAAACGGACCAATGAACCTAGGCCTAATCTTTCCCTTTTCGACAAATCTCATCACACCCTTCATAAGCGACACTCCGAGAAACAACCACTTATTGACCATAAAAGCCACATCTTAGACCTTGCGGTCTACATAACTCTTTTTCCTTGACTGAGCTATACGAAGCCTATCTTGAATGATCTTGACCTTGTCCAAGGCCTTCTAAATCAGATCTCTACCCAACAACTAAGCCCCCCTAGCTCAAACCATCCAACCAGAGATCAACACTGCCGACCATATAAAGCCTCGTAAGGAGCCATTCGAATACTCGGCTAGTATCTGTTGCTGTAGGCGAACTCTGCTAAAGGCATAAATTTATCCAACGACCCTCCAAAGTTGATAACACAAGCTCGGAGCTTATCCTCCAATATCTGAATAGTTCTCTCGGACTGTCCGTCTCTTTGGGGATGAAATATTGTGCTCAACTCAACCCGCGTGCCCAACTCTCGCTGAACTGCTCCCCAAAAACGCGAGGTAATACCCGACCAGGCTCAGAAATATCCAACCTCACAAACCAATTGGCCAAAGCCTGAACATCCAAGGCAAGCGGTCTCTCACCGACCAGTATATAAGCAAGACTGCCCATACTGGCTCACTTCCTACTCAAAGTATCGGTCACCACATTGCCTTTGCTGGGTGATGTAAGATGGTGATTTCATAATCCTTCAACAACTCCAACCACCTCTCTTACCTCAAATTCAACTCTTTTTGCTTGAACAAATACTGAAGACTCTTATGATCCCTGAACACTTCACATGCCATGCCATACAAGTAATGCCTCCAAATCTTCAATGTGTGAACAATGGCTGTTAACTCTAAATCATGAACCGGATAGTTCTTTTAATAAATCTTCAACTGCCTCAAAGCATAGGCAATGACATTGCCATCCTACATAAACAATGCACCAAGCCCAATGCAGGAAGCATCACAATAAACTGTGTACGGCCCTAAACCTGTGGGCAAAACCAACACCAGTGTCGTAGTGAAAACTGTATTGAGCTTCTAAAAGCTCGCCTCACACTCGTCCATCCATTTGAACTGGGCACTCTTCTTGGTCAACCTGGTCATTGGGGCTGCAATTGATGAAAACCCCTCCACAAATCGACGATAGTAGCCTGCCAACCCCAAGAAGCTCTGAATCTCTGTAGCTGATACTGGTCTAGGCCAGTTCTTGACCGCCTCAATCTTCTTCAGATCAATCTGAATACGCTCTGCTAATACAACATGACCCAAGAATGTGAATGAACTCAAACAGAACTCACACTTTGAGAACTTAGCATATAACTAACTATCCTTCAGAATCTAGAGAACCACTCTGAGATGTTGCTCGTGCTATCCCTGGATGCAGGAATATATCAAAATATCATCAATGAATACTATTACGAACGAATCCAAATAAGTCCTGAACACTCGGTTCATCAAATCCATAAAAGCTGTTGGGGCATTTGTTTACCCAAATGATATAACCAAGAATTCATAATGTCTGTACCGAGTGCAGAAAGCTGTCTTAGGGATATCAGATGCCCTAATCCTCAACTGATGGTAGCCAGATCTCAAGTCAATCTTTGAAAATACCTTGGCACCCTTAAGTTAATCGAACAAATCATTAATCCTCGGAAATGGATACTTATCTTGATTGTAACCTTGTTCAATTGCCGGTAATCACTATACATTCTTATTGACCCATCCTTCTTTTTAACAAACAACACCGGCGCACCCCAAGGCGAAACACTGGATCTACTAAAAACCTTCTCAAGGAAGTCCTGCAACTGCTCTTTCAACTCTTTCAACTCTAGTGGGGCCATGCGATATAGCAGAATAGAAATGGGGTGAGTGCCCGGAGCCATGTCAATGTAGAAGTCAATATCCCTGTCAGGTGGCATGCCCAACAGGTCTGAAGGAAAAACCTCAAGAAACTCACAAATCATGGGCAGAGAATCAATAGATGGAACCTCAACACTAGAATCACGAACATATGCCAAATAAGCCAAACACTCCTTCTCGACCATACACCGAGCCTTCACATACGAGATAACACTATGGGTAGAATGACCAGGAGTCCCTCTCTACTCTAAAAAGAGGCATACACGATGAAGATAAGGTCACCGTAGTGGCATGGTAGTCCAACATATCATGATAAGATGATAACCGGTCCATCCCCAATATAACATCAAAATCAACCATGTCTAAAACCAACAAATCTACACGAGTCTCAAGACCTCAATCACCACAATACATGAACTATGGACTCGATCTATCATAATAGAATCACTTACTGGGGTAGATACATAAACAAGAATACTCAATGAATCGCTAGGCATAACCAAATACGATGCAAAATGAGATGACACGTATGGGTAGGTAAACCACGGATCAAATAATACTGATGCATCTCTATCACAAACCAGAATAGTACCTGTAATGACTGCATCTGAAGCCTCAGCCTCGGGCCCGACTGGAAGGGCGTAACATTGGGGCTGGCCCCACCACCCTAACTACCTCTCTAGGATGGCTTGCTACTGGCTGGCCTCCACCTCTGGCGGCCTGAGCTCCACCTCTAGGACCTCTAACTCCACCTCTAGCACATCTACCCCCACCCCTAGCTAGTTGGGCGGGCTGTGGAACACCTGGAGCTTGTATCATAGCACGAGAACCCTGATGTTGAGAGCTACCCTGTGCTCGAGTGCAAAACCTGGTGATGTGAGCTGGATCACTGGAAGTGTAACAAGCTCTTGGCTGCTGCGACTTCTAGCCCTATCGGCCTAAATGACCACCTCAGAAACTCTGAAGCTGCGACGCACTAATGGGAGCTGGTGGTGTACTGTAAGGCTGCTGATCAGAATAATGCGTTTGAGAACCACGATCACCTGAAGTACCAGGAGAGACCTAGAGAGTTGAATGAAATGGCCTAAGAGGATAACCTCTACCATATGAATCTCTACCTCCAGATGAGATACCACTGAATCTTACTGAATGACTAGGTCTCTTATATGACCCATGACCACCTCTCTACGATAGAACCATCTCAACTCTATGGGCAACATTGGCCGCCTCTTGAAAAGTGATCTCACTCCAGGCCTCCTTGGCCATCTAAAAAAGGATTGGCTGAATAAGTCCGTCGATCAACCTCCTCACCCTCTCTCTCTCGACAAGAAGTATGACAATGGCATGGCGAGCTAAGTTGATGAACCTGGTCTCATACTGAGTAGTTGTCATGGAACCCTGCCGGAGGCGCTCAAACTGCCTTTGATAGGCCTTTCTTTGTGTAACGGGGAGGAACTTCTCTAGAAACAACACTGTAAATTGCTCCCAAGTAAAAGATGGCGACCCGACTCGCCTAGCTAAGCAATAATCCCTCCACCAAGTCTTGGCGGATCTAGAGAGGTGAAATATAGCAAAATCGACCCCACTGGTCTCAACAATACCCATGTTCCTGAAAACCTCGTGGCAGCTGTTTAGATAATCCTAGGGATCCTCAGTAGATGCACTGTGAAAGTAGAAGTGAAGTGCTTGGTGAACCTATCCAACCTCCATAAAGCATCGACGGATATAGCCGCTCTATCGCCAGTCTGAGCTACCATACTCGGCTGCACTGGCCCAACTGGCTGAACCACTGGAGTCTGAATCTGGGGAGCTACCTGCTCTGGAGTGCGGTTAGCAGGAGTCTGGGCCCCTTCTCCAGCCTGAGAGATGGCTGGTTCCATGGGAAGCAAGGATGCACGAGTGACATTCTCTATGAGGCCCACTAATCAGACCATAGCATCCTAAAGAACTGGGGTAGCAATAAAACCCGTTGGGACCTGAGCTGGGCCCATCGAAGTTGCTCGAGTTGGAACCTCGTCATCAAAATGAACCTGAGGCTCCACCATTGGTGCTACTACTCGGGGCTGAGCTGTTCCCCTACCTTAGCCTCTAGCATGACCTCGGCCTTGCCCTTTGCCCCTCATGGGATCTGCTGTTGGGGGCTCGGTCTGTTGAGCGATAGAGTAGAAAGCGCGTGTTCTCTCCATCTGGGAAAGAACAAAGTTGAGATCCAATTAGCATTGAGAAACAGAACTGCACGACAAGAAAGAACAAATGTGAAGTTTTCCTAACTCTCTAGACTTTGGGGTATAAATGCAGACGTCTCCATACCGATCCCTCAGACTTTACTGAGCTTATCCATGAGTCGTGAGACCTATGTAACCTAGGGATCTGATACCAACTTTTCACGATTTGGAAGCTCCACCCTCCGAAGTCGTGATGGTGCCTACTCGTGGAAGTTAGACAATCTATGAACTTTGAAACCTTTAACTCTTTTATTTTAATACATGTTTAACCAATTAAATTAACATTGAATAAGCATTTAAATGACAACGAAAAATATAATTTGGCGAAAGTCTCAGGTAAATATGAAACCAAAATATCTATAAAAATCCATATATATCTCTAGCCAGAACATGGTCACAACATCCACGGACTACTAAGAATACTACATACATTAGTTTTAAAGAAAGATGATATTGTTTGTCTCGAGTACATGAGATAACAGAATAAAAGATGGGATATAAGAGACACCGTGCCTGCAGACGCGTGTAAGGCTTCATAGGTGTCTCAATGGTCTGAAGGCTGGCTCCCAAGCTAATGCTGCTGCTCAAACGCTACTCCGGTATCTGCACATAAGTGCAGAGTATAGCATCAGCACAACCGACCCTATGTGTCGGTAAGTGTTTGGCCTAACCATAGTGAGGTAGTAACAAGGGTAGGACCAGACTCTAGATAAGCCTGTGCAGTTATATAATATGCAGCGGAAAAGAAATACAGTAAGTAAACAATAAAAGTGGGAGGGGGAAACATGTTGTGGGAGAGATAACAGTCCGAATGGAAAACATCAAGTAAGTAAAGAAACAACATAACTAGAATACCGATTTGCAAGGCACCACCCTTCGTGCTTTTACTCTCTTCCTCACTAAATCAATCATATAATAGTGATGTGTACGATATCACCCTTTATGCTTTTACTCTCATGCCTCACCATATGATCAATAAAAATTGGTACGGAATAGTACATCATACGGAATGACATCACCCTTCGTGATTTACACTCTTTCCTACAATAGCAAACAATGCACGACATCACCCTTCATACTTTAACACGTTTCCTCACCCAAACAACAATCACAAAAAAGGGGCAAGTGAGTGAACAAAATAATAATAGAAAATTCCGGTAAGGGAACACCATTAAATAATTAAATCCCGGCAAAGGAACACATCAATAATCTCAACATCCCGGCAAGGAAGATAATCAACAAAACAACAAATATCCCGGCAAGGGAACAATTTAATAACTCTTTCTCTTTCTTTCACCCCTTTATTTTTCTTCATAACTCACTTTCCCACTTGAGCCAATGCTCCAAAGGGTTCAATATCTCATATACGTTCATAATTTGTAGCATAAGTCGAGCCAATGCTCCTCGATGTTCAAAGGTCATAATTTCTTTCACAAGCTTTTCACAACATATAGACATCATCACCAAGGCATGAAAGATACAATGAAATCATGATATTCACAATATAAAGATTCACTGTCATGCTAGAAATCATATAGATACTCGTCACCATGCCTATACATCGTACTCAACAATTATCACATAGCAAATTTGACTCAACTCCTAATCCCTCAAGCTAAGGTTAGATTGGACACCTACCTCGATGCCTTGAACACCATTTAAGTCTCAATTATAGCTTTACCCTTCGATTCTACCATCAATGTGCTCGACTATAGTCATGAGTTACTTAATTACATCAATAAATACTATATAAATCAACCCCAATGCATGAAAATGAGTTTTCTAAAGTTTTACCCAAAAAGTCAATCGGCCGCGCCTATGTGGTCAAAACCTAAGTTTCGGACCAAAACCCGATTACCCACTCCCCCACGAATTCAAATATATAATTTTTTTTTGAAACCGGACCTCAAATTGAGGTCTAATCCCTAATTTGTTTGAAAAAACCTAGGTTCTACCCAAAATACCCATTTTCCCCCATGAAAATCTTTGATTCGAAGTTGAAATCATGTTAACAGATGTTAAAGATTGAAGAAAATGAGTTAGATGTCACTTACCAACGTTTTGGAGAAGAAAGGTTGTTTGAAAAATTACCTCTTATGTTTCTGTGTTTTGTAAAATTAAAAATAACTGAAAATCCCGTCTATTTATATCCCTCTCAGACCCCCTATGTGGACCACACAAAATGGACTACGACTGCACAGCCGTTCTTGAGGATACTGCAACCTAGTGATCCTGTGCGGACCGCACAAAGTCGGTTGTAGCCGCACAGGCCTGCACCGCGGACCGCACTAAGTCGTCCGCGGACTGCGCTACCCCCTCCGCGGTCGCACACAATTTCCCGTGGACCGCACTAGCGGGTTCAGAGAGCTGAAGTTTTTCTGAACCTGCAACGTCTGATTTCAAGCCTAATACATCCCAAAATCAACCCGAAACTCACCCGAGCACATGAAACTCCAAACCAAGCATAAGTACTAACCCAACCACATCATACGGACTTATCCGTGCGATCAAATTGCCACAATATCCTAAAAATAATGAATCAAGCCTAAAAATCAAGACTTTTTCTCTAACTTCATCAACTTTCAAATTTAGCAATTCAAATCCGAACCACGTCAAACGACGTCCGTTTTTAACCAAATTTTGCAAGAAAGACTTAAACCATACGTAGAACCTGCATCGGGTGTCGGAACCAAAATATGGGACTAATACCATCGCTTTCTAATCAGATTTCATTTCAAATTTCTTTAAGCATTTTCAGAAAAGAATTTTTCTTGAAAACAAATTCATTTCTTGGGCTTGGGTCCTCGGAATTCGATTCCGGGCATACGCCCAAGTCCCATATAATCCTACGGACCCTGAGAGACCATTGAATTACGGGTCCGGGTGCATTTACCCAAAATATTAACTGATGTCAACAACTCATTTTATAACCAAATTTCATCATTTTTCACAGAATTTCACATTTAAGCTTTCTGACTACGCGCCCGGACTACGCATGCAAATTGGGACAACTGTAAATAAGGTTTTCAATGCCTCAGAAGTACAGAATTTAGTTTAAAAATAAGTAATGGCTTTTTGGGCCATCATAGCTTAGGAGAGGGTATGTTGTTAAAACGGAAATACGGTGGCATTGAAAATAGGGTTTCAATTTTCGCGATGCGCTTACTAATGCAAGAGATATTTTTTTAGGTGTGGATACCTGGTTTCGGCATCCCTTAGGGTCCAACTTACATAATAAACAGGAAATTCTTGATCTTTTCGAACCAGCACACTGCTAACGCTATCTCGGATACAGCCAGGTATAGATACATCATTTAATCCTCTTTTGGCATGTGGAGCAAAGGCAAACTAGTCAGATACCTCTTTAGTTCCTCTAAGGCGTGTTGGAATTCTGGAGTCCACTCGAAGTTGTTTTTTAAGTAAAGAGAAGAAATGGTGACTTTTGTCCGAGGACCTTGATATGAATATGCCTAGAGATACTATTCGCCCCAACGACCTTTATATTATTTACTACTGTGATTTTTTAGATGGCCTTGATGTTATAGAGGTTGATCTCGATCCCATGTTTCTATACCATGAAGCCTAAGAATTTGTCCGAACCCACTCTGAAGGAACATTGTTAAGCTTCATCTTGTAACTTCTGAGGATATCGAACGTTTCCTACAAATGAGTCTAATGGTCCTCTACGCAGAGATTTAACTAGTATATCATCAATATAAACTTCCACAGATTTGCCTGTTTGATTCTTGAACATTTTATTAACTAGACGTTGGTACGCGACCCCTGCGTTTTTTAGCCCGGAGGGCATTACATTGTAACAGTAGGTACTATACTTCGTGATTAATGAATTCTTTTCCCTATCCTCGGTGTTCATCTGAATTTGATTATATCCTGACTAGGCATCAAGAAAGGTGAAGGCCTTATGGCCGGCCGTAATATCAATCAGAATATCGATTTTAGGCAATGGAAAAGAATCCTTGAGGCACACCTTATTTAAATCTTTATAATCTACGCACATTCTTAACTTATTTATGCTTGTGGGCACTATCACTACGTTGGCCAGCCATTCGGGGTACTTTACCTCTCTAATAGACCCTATTTTAAGGAGTTCCGTTACCTTGTCCTTGATGAATGCATGTTTTACTTCGGACTGGGGCCTTATTTTTTACTTCATCGGTTTAAACCTAGGGTCGAGACCCAATCGGTAGATGGTTATTTTCGGTGGGATTCCTGTCATATCAAAATGGGACCAAGCAAAACAGTTGATATTGTTAATAAGGAATTGAATGAGTTTTTTCCCGAGTTCGCAGGTTAATCCCATTTCTAGGTATACCTTCTCATCTGAGAGATGCTCAATCAAAAGAGCTTCCTCCAGTTTTTCAATTGTTGATTTTGTTGCATCCGGCTCTTCTGGGGCAACGGAAGTTCGAGGGGCGAGGAAATCTTCTTCATCGTACTCGGGGACCTATATGCTCCTAGACTCATCCAAGGTGGAGCGTATAGGGCTTGGTGCCTCATCGTAAAATGCGAACATTATTTTGCCGCATATTGTTCTCCATATATGGTTGATATGCCATCTTTTGTTGGAAATTTTATCATCTGGTGCAGAGTTGACGGCACCGCCCTCATGCTGTGTATCCCCGACCTGCCAAGCAATGCGTTGTACCTCATGTCACCAATGATGATGTGGAGCTTGGTATTCTAAACTGTACCATACATGTCAATCAAAGGACTATCTCTCATTTCGTTACTTCAGCGGCCATGTTGAATCCATGGAGGACCTGGGAGGCGGGTACGATTTGATCGAGAAACCCAAACTATTCTACTACGTTTGACCTGATTACGTTGGTCGAGCTGCTTTGATCCACGAGCACACGTTTAATTTGAATGTTTCTTAAAAGGAATGAAATTCTCAATTACCATTTATTTGGTTTTTTTATGTGATAAATAAGTCTAATTTTTTTATAAAAGTGCAATAATATAGAATTAGAAAGAAACAAAATATTTAAAAGTTGAGGTTGATAATTTATGTGATATTCTGCCAAATTGAAGTAGGAAGAAGGTGAGAAATGTCTATCATTAAAATTGGTGGAGCCACTTGGACATTGGACAATTGCGTTATAAGACAGATACACATTCAGCTAAGTATTATACTCTAATCAATTCGCCAGATAGATATATCCTTTGTTATACACCTATACTTTGTTCTGAAACACATACACAGAGCACTTGAGAAATTCCTAATCAAAGGGCCATGTATTTTCATTTTGATCTATTAACCACTGTTACAGTTGCCGCCGCCACCGTTTTCTTGATTTGCACTATCAAAATACAGTGGTTCCGCCCTGACAATCACTTGCCGCCGCCGTTCGCCGTCGAGGATGACGGTTACAATGGAGGCAAATGCTGTGCGGTGTGCCTCAACGACGTGATCGGCGGCGAGAGTTGCCGGAAACTGCCGAAATGCGGCCATATTTTTCACGTTGAGTGTGTGGACGCTTGGCTACAGTGCAATTGGACGTGCCCACTTTGCAGAAGGCAAGGAAAATACTTAATTTTCCGTTGTAAAGACTTTCTGCTTAAGGTTTTTAGTCCTTTTACTGAAGAACTTATGATGGTTTTGATGGAGAGCGTAATTTTGCCCCGTCCTTAAATTTATCTTTTCTTTTTTGGGTTTTTACTTTTCAAGAGATCGATGATTTACTAAAGTTTCTTCTGTATTTTCCTTGCCTAGTTTTCAGTGGTTAAGAAGAGTTTTTTTTTCTTTAATTAATTCGTGAAAAAAAAGATTGTGAAGTTTTGGGTTCTTTTGTTTTTACATCCTTTTTTTCCTCCCTAATGTTTGATTGGCAGAACGAAAGGGAAAGGATGTGTAGTGGAAGAAGCTTCAAATCAGCTTTCCTTCTTTGTTTGAACAGTAGTAATAAGTTTTATTTTGTGTCTATAAGTTAGGCGCAAAACATAAATAATAGTAGACTTAAAAAAATATGATTTTCCTGATGTTTGGTTTGCCGTTATTGTATTTGTGACAATTGTAGGATTATAACCAGACCATAATACATATAAATGGCCCTTTATGTTATTCCACAAACACCTCAATTGACTCATCTATAAATTAAATATTTTAAGTGACTATTAAATAAACACTCAAATGCAGCAAATTATAGGCGTGAATTATAATTGATAATGACACATCAAAGTAAATTAATAAAAGGATGGCACGTGTATTAATTAAAATGAAAACAATCATCTGACCCCCTACCCCACGCGCCCCACCTAGCTATCTCAATAAATTAGTCCAAACCTGCAAAAAATGGAATCTCACCGAACTGATCAAAAATTTGAATTGACAGACATCTCCTACAACCCAAATACTACACGAGCAAAAGCTCTCTGATCTCGTCAATGCCTATATATGATTGCTAAATTGTTTGGTAGATGAATGAATACTCATTAGCAGAACAATTACATACACATTAGAGGCGAGTTAAGATGAATACATCATAGTATCTCCATAAATAAATAAACAATCCAGTAGTATTATTCAACAACAAATTAGGTTCAGTAAAATTAAGTCAACAGTGGTCAAGCACGTGAATGTTAGAGATTTAAAGCATCAAAGAAGCAGCAAATACAACTACAATAGCAGATCCGGTGACGACGACTCTATTCAAGGAGGCAGAATAAGGAGAGTTGGCAGAATAACCGTCGGGAGCGGTGGCGATGGATGGAGCAGAAGCACCGGAAGAAGGAGATGGTACGGAGTACTGACGGTTGGTGGAGCTGGTAGAGACAGATTGAAGATTTGTCCTTGGTATGCTTACTGGTATATGGTGGAGGCAGCTAGAGTAGTGGTGAAGGAGGTGGATGGAGTTGTTATGACAGCGGCAGTAGCAGTGGTGGAGTTGGTGGTGGCAGTTTGATGTTGAGGTAACCATTTTCCTATATTGGTGGTCGTGGCAGTTTGATGTTGAGGTACCCATTTTCCTATATTGGCTTGCTATTTGGCTGCCATGGAAATTGTTCTTGTCCTCTATCGAAGGTGAAAACTTTGAAGGAGAAAAGGAAAGTGAGGACCACATAAAATAAGCTCAAATATGAATATAAAATACACATTTTGTCATGTCAGAAATTTACGGAAAAGAAAGCGTGTAATTAGTAATGGAGTTATTTAAAATATTTGTCTGCTCGTTAAAGACAATATAAAAGGACCGTTATAAATAATTCATGTAATGTTGGTGATAATTGAAAGAACAGTCTAGATAAAGGGGTAGAGGGTGTGTGTGTGAGGGAGGGGGGAGGTCATTAAATGGATGTATTAAAAGGATCTTATATTATAGACTTGTCACATGATCTGATAAAATGAACTTTCAGACTTTATCTTTTGGTGACTCAGATCTAACTAATTATAACTCTTCGTTGGGAGAGGCCAATGTGCAGTGCTCAATCTATTTATATATAATAATAGAGGTAAAAAAATATTATAATGATAATTGGCATAATATTAAATTGATACATATAATTGTTTGAATAAATTTTCAACTTTGTTGGAGTTTCAAATTTATTTTAAAAAGTTATAGCACACTTTTTTTTAAAATTTAAAATTTTAGAATTTTGAATTCTTTTCTAAAAAATAACTGATTTTACATTGTACCATAAGCACACGTTTTTTTCTCTCTAAAAGAGAATTTCTTTTATAAAACTTAGCTCAAAGTAATATTATAAAATAATAAAATAGACAAGAATGTAAATAGAAATAGAAGAGAGATTCTTATTTTTTCAATGTATTCAAGTGTGTACAATGTGATGTCCAAACCTTTTATTTATAGGATGACATTGAAGTATACAACGGAATATCATAAACATGGTATTAATTATTGAGATCATGGGAAAAGATTATGGGAAGGTTATGGATGTGTGGGAGTTACAACTATAATTGTAAAAAGTAGTGGGAGTTATCTACTTAGCGGAGAAGAGTGGTGGGAGTAACTTCTTTAGGAGTTATAATCATCTACTACAAAATAATATTTCATATCACTCCCCCTTGGATGTTTATAGATAATGTGCCTCGTTAAAACCTTACTAAGAAAAAACCCCGTGGGAAAAAAATTTTGTGAAGGAAAAAGAGTACACACATCTTTTAATATGCATTATTTGCTGTCTCATTAAAAACTTTACCAGAAAAAACCCAGTGGGATAAAATCGTATTTAAGGAAAAAAGAGTACAACGCGTACTTGCCTCCCCCTGACGAAAATATCACTTTATTCTTCAGAGACGACGAATTCCAAGCTTGTATAACAAACTTCTATAATATTGAGATCCATAATGTCTTGTGAAAAAGTTTGTCAAATAATCACTTAAATAAATTTGTTGAAGAACTTTGGTGAATGTGCTTTATTTTATCTCCTTCGATAGTCCTTCTTTCAACATTATCTTCAGTATTATTGGAATCTTCTCTTCAAAGTCAAGTCACATGTCTGTTGTGTGTTGAACCCCTTGCTTTATCAGTTGCTTATCTTGGCATGACTTGAACAAGTATCAAATTAACTGCCTTGTAAAATGATAATATGGCAGTACTCTCAAATGCAAATAGAATGTTTGAAGAACGAACTTCAGAAAAATGCCTGCATTTGTATAACCAACAAAATCTTGGCAATATTTGTTAGGATAATCAAATCTACATCAAGTATTCCTTTTGAAATATTATACTAATCATGTTTGATATAGTCTTTATACCTTCAGTTGTTGGGACTATTCGTCCAACTTCATATTTTCCAAAAGAAGTCAACTTTCATCGCATATTTTTCATTTGGCCAATCATATATCTGTCCAAATTCCATGACATATTTGAGCTCAAGATCCTCGTCAATATTAATAATATCGAGCGCCACATTATATTAACAACATCGTCGATGATCATTTTACGTCGGTTCCATCATCGTACAATAACGATATAACTTATCGAGGTCTCATTATTTTTAGGTACCTGAATCTCTCTCATGAGGTCTTATAAAATGTTATGTCATGGTGATCTTATAAAGCAATTGCCTCCTTATTATAACCATCTTGAACATTTACTCCCTCCTTCTTCAAGGAGTTTTATCTTTGAAACCGATAGTCTGATACGTTTCATGCGTCCCATAGACTATATCATGGACTTTAACATATTTGGAGCATTAACAGCTGAAATATGACATTTAACTTAGGGTGAGCAAATGCGCATGTCATTATTTTGCAAATGAATTATCACTTGAACTTCAAGTTCACATTTTCTTGTACGAGGATCTCGATAAACTCATAATAATTCGTTCCAGGTATTGTACTCATAATTATTCATTCCATGTATTATTTTTTTTCAGCTGCTCATTTTCTCCCCCTAATGTTGCGATTACCAATACACATCCCCAACTTTCTAGTGGGACCCATCTTTATGCATTGTGGTAGGGTAATTATATCATATCACACATCCATATTTCTATATAAAAATTATTTGGTTACTGACCTTGAACCAATTGTGATAAGGAGAATTTATCATAACTTGTTGGCTAGATGCGTACAAGTGCTATTATATATTAAATAATATATCTTATACCAAATTTCGATTTGAGAATTTTATTCTCATAACTAATGGTTTAGCTTAATTGGAGAATACAAATTTTACTAAACCAACTTTGATTTAAACCAACATTATAAATAAATTATCATTATTTATGTTATGGAACTGTGCTCTAATAACTTGAGCAAGCAACCTTACAAAAGTCAAATTGCAAGTTGATAACCAACGCACATGTGACCATATAATAGATGCATTTATTAAAATTATATAATAGTAAACGGTCCACATGGTAGGTGACTGGACTCATGTATATATCACCTTTTATGTGTTTCAAAAATTAGGGAATACAATCCCAACTCTAGCTGGTATAATAATCAATTTATCATGAGAATAAGTTGTACATGAGAATTTTTGAAGAATCTCCGAATTCTTCAATATATGTCAATATGAATTCTCAATCATTTTTCACATCATAATTGAACCGGAATGGCCAACCTGTCATGCCAACTAATATTTCTTCCAATAAATATTTAGTTTACCATTACATTTAATTCCATCACCATGCTTATACATTTGTAGTACAAATAGAAGAAAAATCGGATAAGCTTTCATATTTACCCGGTATGATTATAGTAATATGAAAATATTTAATTTTCCTTTCATCTATATTCTCAATATGCCAACCACTTTGGCAAATATATTTAAAACCCAAAAATTTACTTTTTGAGACTTACTACCACCAATGCCATGAATAATTTTATTTATTCGGGTAGTAACAAATTCGCTCTTCCGGAGTTCTCAATAATTTTGTACTACAAAATCTTTTGTCACACCATTCATATGGTGAATGTCTCATTCGAGAAAATCATATCATAATAATTGTCATGGTCAAAATCATCATAAGCACAATCATTTCTTGCTTTAATTTTTCCTTTAATAATCTTTTATAAGACATGACAAAATATTTTTTTTTGGCGTACCACATGTACGCGACCAATGACATATTCATATAACCACATTGTAATGTTCATTATCATTATTTCTTTCAAGCCTCCCTTAGAGGTGAGTTGTGGTATTCATCCAAGCATGCATTGCACGTCTTTATTCATTACTTTTATCACATATTGTCACATTCACCTTCAGGAATGGGTACGCATTCTCAATGCTTATCATGCATCACATCTTCTTCAAGGAATGGATCATATTCAGCGACATGCTTTATTATTTTTCCATACCAATTTGGTGGTAAATATTGCCTTCAATTTTTGAAGGACTATTTGAGAACCCTTCTTGTTCTCATTTTTATAATTATCATAATGATGACTATTCTTATTGTTTTTGGCTCGCCCATGTTCATTGGTCAACCACTTGTCTTCATGTAGACTTATTATGCACTTCTACCACATTCACTTCAAGAATGGTGAAAATCAAGGGGGATAGGCTTCATGCTTTTTCATGAAAAATACGTTATTTTTCTTTGGTCATCATTATATCATCAATATGACGCATTTGGCACTAAAACCCAATGCGTTACTTATATAAAAGCTTGCTAAGCCATAATTAGTTGGGACTTGAATCCACCGTCTTATCCTTTTATAATATTTATCACAAATATTTTACTTCACTTCAAGAAATGTAATATAATGTTACATAGTCATAAATCAAATTTTAGTAAGTTCAACATAGTAAACACTATCATAAAAATAAGTGAATTAAAAATGAAAAAAAATATTATCAATGACCAGTTTTGGTCCAGTAAATACTTATGTACTAATATACTATATGTAAACTTATCAAAACATATTAATGTATATCATGCACTACCATTTCAATAACTATAAATTTATTTAAAGTGTAATGAGATATATTCTACTCCAGAAAACAATCAAGCTTATTCAATATTACTAGCATATTCTGTATTTACACAAAACGTATCCCAATAAACTAGCCAGATATAAACTTTTTCAAATTATTGGTTCATATGTATGGAAAATAATAAAGACTATTATAAAGACATAGTGTTTCGTGCAAATAAAAAACCATGAGAACCAAATGACACATGTATATGACTAGTAATTTTGTCTAAAAATTAAGCACTGCTTTACATGTGCTATTGTAAAATATTTTTTTTCATGTGTTACATAAAGAACCAACCTTTGTATTACACATACGCATGGTCAACTTTTAAGATTTACTGGCACCATTTCTAAAAATGAGGATGGGATTGCTTCTAAGTAAAAACTATCATTCTTAAAAATAATCTAATTAGATTTATAATTTATCACATGTCTATGCAAAAGTATCATTGTTGCATAGTTCAAAATACAATCCTTTTGGGGTTAATATTAATCTTAATTTCATGAATTTGAAGCAAGAATATGTAACACTCATCATCATATTGAATAAGATGATACATCAAACTAAGGTCAAGTAAATATTATCATTAAATGACACTGGCTTGAGATCAATATGAGGTTAATTATGCTATTGCAGTATAAAATTTTACCTTTCTCATCTTTATGCACATAAGACTAAATCAATGACACAACAATGTCATCTTTAGTACTTATCACAAAATCTTTGTCAAGATGTAATGAAAGTTTTCCTTGGCAAAGCAGCAAAAGCAGTTATAGCTTCCATGGAAGGTTTCACTTCTTTTAGGAAGCATTAGCGAAAATAAAATAGCATTATGAAGGAAAAGAAAAACTCCAAATAAGTAGAAACAACAAAATTACAAAATAGAAATTTATAGCTTCTAAGATTTTCACTAAAACTTTGATTTTGATTTAGAAGACAATTGTGATTGTTACTTATAGATCGGAGTAAAACTTTGCCCATAAAAACTTTATACAAGGTCTAATTTCTTAGGATTAAAGAACAAAAAGTATATATTTTTTGCACTAGTATTAATGTATAAACTCTTACCATTAAGATCATGAATAAAGTTACTTGCACGCCAAAATGGTATGACCAGAGTCGAAGTTAAAGAGCACTACCACGACATCTTGATGTAGAAGAATATGAAATGAGCAATTCGTGCTGATAAGAGTTATAAAACTTAGCTCAAAGTAATAATATAAAACAATAATAAGACAAGAATGTAAAGAGAAAGAGAGGAGAGATTCTTATTTTGTCAATGTATTCAAGGTGTACAATGTGATGTCCAAACCTTCTATTTATAGGATGACATTGAGGTATACAAAGGGATATCATAAAAATGGTATTAACTATTGAGATCATGGGACGTTATTAACTATTGAGATCATGGGAAAAGATCATGGGAAGGTTATGAAGGTGTGGAAATTACAACTATAATGATGAAAAATAGTGAAAGTTATCTACTTAAATAGATACCAATTTCCCTAAATTTTCTCTGCAAAACCTAAAATAATCTCTCAGCTATCTAACCACTATTGTAACCGAGAGTCATTGATATCTTATATGATTCTTCAATTTATATTGTTATTTGGTCTTGCCTCAGATACCTTGAGGATAAACTAGGGAAAAAAGATTACTTAATTTAGATATTTTTGTTTCTATCATGCTTTAGTGAATTGTAACCTAGAGTTATTGAAAATATGGCTATTCATGATGACTTCATCAAGGATATACCAATTTCGAAAATGCAATGGAAATTGATTGTCCATTTATAGGATGTATCCGATCGTTAATATGTAAACGAAATCATATCTCTCTGCTGTTATGGAAGTCGTGACTACACAATTACTTTAATTTATATTTTTATTTGGTCATGTCTCAGACAGAAACATGATAAATTGGGGAAAAAGGATTCTTTGCGATTTAGATATATTTGTTTTCATCATGTTTTAGTCCATTGTATCCGAAAGTCATTGATATCTTATATGAAGCTTATGGACTTTATGGAAGCCACGAATCATATTTGATGGTATTTCAATTCCTGTCATGACTTATGTAAAGCAACAAAAACTTTTTTCTTTATCATGCTGTCATATTATCTAATAGAGCATCTTCATTTCCTATACTGGGAACAATATAAATATATGATAAGTTTGACAAATGAATGACGATATGATACCTTTAAAATCACATTTCCTTTCTTCTTTTCTCATTAATTGAACTTAAAGTTTCATTAAGTTTGTTGTTTAAAATTGAACAAATTATGTATCTTGCTCTATGGACCTTCTTTGTAAAATGCGTCTTCACAGATTGTGCTTGGCATTTTTTTTATCTGCCATCTAGAACCTCTCAATATATGGACTTTTTAATTGTTTGTATTCATTTAAGTTTGTGAATATATCATTTTATACTGCACATTTACTCAATTCAATTTCAGTATTTGGTTGAAAAAAAATAGAGTCGAATATTATTCAAAATTAAATTTACGAATACCACTGGAACAAATGTACACAAGATGTTGATCGATAGAAAGGCAGATAAAAATTCTGAAAGTTAAATAAGATTTTTGTGGATATAAAGTGATAACATCTTATTCAATTTTGTTATAACTACTTTGATCAACCCACTTTAGGAATTTCACCAAACAGCTTATGTCCGGAAAGATGTTTGTGAATGTAAATTAGTTATGACAAAGTATGAAATTTTCAAAGAGGCTAAGACGACTTCTATGAAAATAATTATTTATGTGAATTCTATTTCATATACAAATGGAAATTAAATAAGATGTTTGTAGATTCAAAGTTATAACATCTTATTATAATGTGACACTTTCTCATAACTTACCGTTCTTCTTCTTCCAAATTTGTGGATTCTTACCTGCCTTTGTGTTGTGAAAGAATGTAAATAGTTGAATTAGTAGTTATCATTTAAGTAAGAGAAAAACATTTGCAGCATATAGGGAATGTATATAATTGTGTACTAATTTTTCTATAGCTGCAATTTATATGTTGCCTTGCCTTGCATCTTGCTTGATTTAAAGGGGATTATGGTTGTAAATAGTTCACAAAATGAAATAACTGTTATATACTTACTTGATTTTCTTTTTTCGTAATATGATACCTTTTAATAATTAATCTGTCATTCTAGGGTGATAGAATATATGCCTCAATCGGAAAGTACGTTATAAATTTGTGTTAAACTCGTTACATATCACATAAATAACATTGTTGTCAAACCACATAACTTGAAATTAAAGACTACAACACAAATTTCAAGCTGATATTTACATAAAGGTGATGTGTTGAGGAAACATCGATCCTTCATTTGATATGGCGACCTTTAACTTGTGTCCTTTTGAGCAGCTAACAAATTAACATGATATTGATGGGACGGAATAATTCGCCAATTCTTCTCTTCCATTTTATTCTAATATTCAGTTATATTAAGTTGTGCAACTAACTTTTATATTTATAAATGTCATTGGTCAGATTGTGACATGTGGAACTCTTCAAACCTATAAGTAAGGACAAAATACGAAGGATATACATTCGGTAGTTGTCAAGTCCTAGCCGGGAGTTTCCTTTCACGTAGTTGTCTTTTATCAATAAAATTATGTAAAATAGAATTGCACACTTGACTGAACTACCATTATCTTTTTCCAGAATGGAAATCAAATTCTATTCCTTCCCCTATTTTTAAACAATCTAACCCTTATGTGATGCAAAATTAGTTTATCTATCCCACAGTTAACATCATAGAGGATGATTGCAAGATATATGAAGTTGGCTTCTGTTGGATGTCTCCCAAACCAAGCAGATGGTCATCTCTACCGGTTAGGCACTAAAATTGTCTATTTTTTATAATTTGATCAATTTTCAGTAAAATATTTATCCCATATTTTTCTGTTTTCCTTATTTATTGGTTGCCAAGAGATCAATGGAGTTATCATCAATGTTTCACATACATGAGATTGAAGTATTCCCCTGAGTTATTTCTTGAATTAAGAGATTACTTTATGCTTTTTGATAGAGTAAATAGATTCATTGAGGGGACCAAGAATATGTAGGATTAAGCGACTCATTCCGTTAGCTCAAATACATGAGATTTAGTGTAGGACTATGGAGCTTATAATGTCTGTAAAATAGATAATGCTACTTATACGAGAGTTTACACCACCTAAATAGATTCATAAGACACCTAACTTTCAGGTTTTATTTGGAGTTGAGATACTATCAAAACATTTATGATCCATTATTGTCAAATACACCAAAAATTACTAGCAAGTATTTTCTCGAGATGCTCCTGATGAGGAACTGACTTAAAAAATAACATAGCAATAATGTGCCTATAAGTTCCTACACTGCTAACTAATTGAAGGAATCTATTGTGAAATTAAAAATTTTGTTTCAACTTATGCTTTCAAGATAGCATGTGATGTATATATTCTGTTATACTATCTACTTGCCTATTTTGTTTATGCGCCTTTTCTATCATATAAGGTGTTTGAAGATGGATATTGAAAAATTGATGGGGAGATCGCTAGGATAATATTGAT
Source organism: Nicotiana benthamiana (assembly GCA_034376525.1). Lineage (NCBI taxonomy): Eukaryota > Viridiplantae > Streptophyta > Magnoliopsida > Solanales > Solanaceae > Nicotiana > Nicotiana benthamiana. The sequence continues at coordinate 30,669,078 of CM067336.1, read as the reverse complement.
TTACTTAGATCGGCATCTAAAGAGATCTATCCTCTAATTGAGTTTAAAGTAAAATCACGCTGCGAACTTGATAAATTCTTGAATCTTTGTTTGAAACATACAATGAGTATCAATTTTATACATAAATATTATAAAGAGCAAAAACATTCCAACATATATAACGAACTAGCCATTAAATATAACAAAATTGAAATTCTTTCACACTTCTTTGTCTTTACCATATTTTTCCACTAATATTTTTTATGATAAAATTATATTTAATAATCTCCGTACAACGTGCGAGATACTAGTCTTAAAAAACGGGAAGTGTAAAAGGCGATGAAGGTCTAAAGTAACAAATTTTGTTTCTTTCCTAATTGGTATTTCGAACAAAAATGTGACAGGCTCCAAATACCCATATTTATGAAACAAATTAAACAACTCTTCCCTGTAATCTAGCATGACGAATAAAGTAAGAGAAGCCGCATTAATACTCCCTTTGTTCTATTTTAAGTGAATTTTTAGTTTTTTCTTTGTTGTGATTTATAATAATAATTCTTTCGAATATTAAGAAGAAATTAACTTTTTTTTTCAAAAGTCGCACTTGAATAAAGAGTCCAGAAATAGTTTATTATATTTCTAATAAGCAGATTAAAGTTAATATATTTAATTTTATTATTAATTAATATTAAAAATAATATGTATAAAAAGCGCAAAAAAAAAACACTTTAAATTGATCGGAGGGAGTAACTTTATAAAGATGGTCAGTTGTCCCATGCTTGATAAGAGTATGTGAAAGGAAATTATCTTTACCGTCTGCATTAGATAGTGTAGCGATTCTCAGGTTAGAATTGCCACAAAAATGGAAAGCAAGAATATAGACAGAAAAAAATAATCAAGTATTCATTCAACATTGTAAGAATATAAATTTTATTTAAAATTAAATCTATAAAATAATTTGGACTATATTTTACATCCGAGATATATTAGTTCAAATAAATACTACGGACTAATATAATATAATTAAATTAATAATATAAGTCCAATATATATAAACGAAATAAATAAGTCTTAATCCATTGGGCTAGTCCAATCTAAAGTGATGAGCCCACTTCACTAAGACCAAGATGTCATCTTCCTAGAGGCCCAGTTTGGTGCCACGTGTCAAATGACGTGGCACGCCAAGGCAAACGGAAGAGCTATTAGGATCATGCCACGTGTCAAAATGACAAGGCATGCCAAGTCACACTAAAAGGCCAATGAAATCGCGTCACGTGTGCAAGTGACATGTTCTGGCCAATCAAATGAGGTCATGTCACCCTTCAATTTGATTGGTCGGAAGGAGTTTGTTCTTATCATGACTCTTCCCTTCCACAACTATAAATAGGGGCATTCATAACTCAGAAAAGACACCAGAAGTTATAACAAGAAGCAAGAAAGAGCTCGTGGATCTAACGCTGCAAATTTCTCCACAATTTCAAGCTTCAAGCAATCAAGTTCACGTTCAAGCAATCAAGTTCACGTTCAAGCAATCAAGTTCAAGCTCAAGAACGAAGAACAAGCAATTTCGAGCTCAAGAACAAGATCATCGTTCCTGGCAACAAATATAGATTCAAGATCAAACTCCAAGGCCCTTGCATTTATTTACCATTGGAAAGAAGAATAAGAGGATTAATAGAGATTGTACACTCAAATATTCGAAATAAAATACTACGATTGTTGCGATATTTCTCGGTCTTGATTTTATTTTCTCGTCACAAATTTATTGTCAACAAGCTCTGGCACGCCCAGTGGGACCATCTCTACCTCTCATCTCAACTTTTCAATCACCAAAGTTCAAGAACATTGAAATGACTCCAAAGAAAATCAACTCCGGTTCAACTTCCACCAAGGCTGCTAATTCCAGGTTCTACGTTGATGTGGAAAGCATCCTCTATATCACTTTTGTAACCTTCGGCCCAATTACGAGGAGCAAAGCAAGCTATTTAGGACAACATGCACCCCAAGCGTCGTCCGCATTAACCCTTGTTTTCAGATGTTCATCCTCAAAAGGAGCAAGATCTGCCACAAGCGCATCTGAATGAGGAAGCGATGTTGCTGAAAAGATCAGGAAAACACTAGCTCTGCTTGATCTCTCCAGCTCCAAGCACTCTGCTGTGAAGGAAGATGATGATGCTTCAAGTGATGGATCCTCCCCACTTACACCATATAACGCGATCCAATCAAGGATCAATCTGTGTGAAAATCCATGCTACTCTTCATCATCCACGGCAATCATGCAAGCCATGGTGAGAAACACTTCATCCATGGAGGAGCAGTTGGCAAATTTGACGGAAGCAATCGCTGGCTTGACTAAATGCATGCAAAATAAAGAGGCTAGAATTGACAAGCTAACAGACAAGGTGGGAATCTTGATGGAGGAAGAATCTACCCTAGCACCCGGCAAGCTCCCAAAAGTTCTAGAGAGCGACTCTCCGCCGAGACAAGCAGCATCCACTAAGGATATCCCTATCTCATCTGAAGGGATGATTCCAATTGATCAATTGAAGGAGTTCATTGAAGGAACCATCTAGAACAAATATGAAGTTGCTGCTAAGTCTTCCTTACATATGCAAAGCCGTACACTGCGAGGGTCGATATGTTGAAGATGCCTGCTGGCTGTCAACCTCCAAAGTTTCAACAGTTTGATGATAAAGGTAACCCAAAGCAACATGTAGCGCACTTTGTTGAGACATGCAACAATGCTGGGACTTATGGAGACTACCTCATCAAACAATTTGTCCGCTCATTAAAAGGAAACGCTTTTGATTGGTACACCGACCTCGAGGATGGATCAATCGATAGTTGGGATCAACTAGAGCAAGAGTTCCTCAATCGCTTTTATAGCACGAGACACACTGTGAGTATGATAGAGCTCACAAATACTCATCAAAGAAAGGGGGAACCGGTCGACTTTATCAATCGTTGGAGGAATGCAAGCCTCAACTGCAAGGACATGCTTAGTGAAGCTTCGGGCATAGAGATGTGCATCCAAGACATGCATTGGGGATTGCGCTACATCTTGCAAGGTATCAAGCCTAGCACATTTGAAGAACTTGCAACTCGTGCCCATGACATGTAATTGAGTATGGCCTCCGCCGGAAATGAAAGGTTGCCCATCTTTGAACCTCGCAAAGCGAATGGCAAGCAAGAAGTTAGGAAGTGGGGCAAGTTCGTACCCAAGTCTGAAAGCAAAGAAGCTATGAATGTCAACACATCACCTATGAAGTTCATGATGAAGGTGAGCAAGAAGCAGAGTATGAAATCTACTTCTTTTCAAGACAAGCCAAGTGGAAAGTTGACTCCAAAAAAAATGCAGGAGAAACAGTACCCATTCCTAGATTCTGATGTGCCAGCCATTTTCGAAGATCTCCTGGAGTTAAATCTTATTGAGCTTCCGAAAATGAAGCGAACAAATGAAGCTGGGAAAACAACTGACCCAAATTACTGCAAATATCATCGACTTATAAGCCACCATCTGGAGAAGTGCTTTTTCTTCAAGGATAAAGTCATGGACTTGGCTCGTGAAAAGAAGATCGTGCTTGAAGATGAGAAAGCAGGTGCTAACCAAGTCTCCATCACCTTTGGCTCATTCAGTCCGAATGAATTATGTGGTTTTAAAGAAAGCAAAGGTAAAGAATTACTGGAGAGCAACAAAAACTGAAGTCAACCAACCTGATGATGATGAAGGTTGGACGTTGGTGACTCATCGTAGGCGCCACAAAAGGAGCCCACAAAAAGAATCAGTGGAACAACCAACAAGGAATATGATCGTAAAAAGACCAATAAAAAAGAATCCAATTAGACTGTAAGCATATGATTTTTGACCAGTCGAAACAAACTCCTACGGGACACTTAACGTTTAGGATTTTCTCTTTTAACATATTAGGATTTTAATTTTTTGACATTAACTGTATATGCATGTTCATTACTGCGTGTCAGGATTAATTATGGTTTTAATTGTTAAATAAACTTGTTTCCTAAATTAAAATATAAAATATATATTGTGCCAGCACTTGAATTTGTGTTTATTCATTTTTGATTGGTTTTAATTTTATTTGCGATTTGTGGTTTTTAAATTAATTTATTAATTACTTTTAGTTAAAAGAAAAGACAAAAATTAATAATAAAAAAATACAATACATGTATACATATATAGGAGACCACTCAGGCTGGCCACAATTGGGCCAGACCTGAGTGGCCATATTTGTTCCGTCTCTGAACCCATACAAACAAGCCCAAACGATCAGCCAGTCAGTCCACACCCACATCAATCCAAACGACGTCATTTAGAGCCCTTTCCATCATAGGCGTCGATCCCCACACAATCCAACGGCTACCAAACCCCCACTTCAATCCATACATATATGTCCAAACCGTTTCAGTATACACACGACCAAAATCACATTCCTCGTATCTCCACCGCCGATCATTGACAACCCCGTCAACACCCATAGACTACCCACAACGCCACCGATGACCACCACTTGACCACCCTACTACCGCCGTCAGAAATTGCCTCACGGCGGCAACCGGCAACCAAACAGCCCCAAAATTACACCATTTAACCACCATGGCTTCCTCTACCCCGTCCCATAATAAGTTATCTTCGAATACCACCCCTTCATCTCGAATACCTCTTTTAAGGTGGGCGGAAACCCCACCTCCGATGACCCCTATCCCAAAGCGTCCCAAAAATACACCACTAAGACACCTCGACCTCCCCGTTCCAACCATGCACACCACCATTCTCAAATCTTCCTGAGACTCTTCGAATCTTAGTCTGAAACCCAACCCTAAGTCCCCAAACATGCCAAAAAGGCCACAAAATGTTCCCAGGCAATCCCTAAACCCTAGTGACTCTAACCATGCCACCCTTGACCCCCAAACACCCTCAACCATTAACAAATCCAAATCTGAGACCTATTTAAGGTCTCAAAATCCTGGAGACTCCCCTGAGTCCTTTAAATCGATGATACACCATCTTAGAGAGTTCAGAACCATATGAAAGGGGCCAAGATCCGGTTGACTTGATTTAAACAAGAACAAAAAAGAGAGCTAAGATTTCTGCTATCTTTCATTTTTTTCGTTAGCTTTTGATAACTAATTAGGGTGAAATATTCATGCTTGTTTGTTTGTCACTAGCATCTGAATTTTTCATTTTTCTTTAGTTTTTTTATAACTGATTGGGTTCAATTAAAGTCTGAACTCCTTTATTCGATTCTAGTAATTCTTCTGGAAATTAGGGTTCAATATTCATGTTTTTTTATTTGTCACTAAGCCTGGAATAATTGATTAGGCTAGTACATGTTTTATAGTCTGCATTTCTTTTAATTTTGTTGTTTGTATGGTTGTCCACAAAAGTTCTCCTAAGATTAGGGTTTAATGTTCACAGGCTTGTTTGTTTGTCGTTAATTCAGCATCCTGTTACAATTAGCTTTTAAGTGATATGATTCTTATAATTTGATGAATTATACTGATTTCTTGATTGGTTTGATGGATTGTGTCACTGAATGCCTGTTATAATTAGCTTGTCAATTTTGGCAAGTTTTGATAATCACAAGTTGTTTAGTTTAAAAGGTGATCTGAATTTAGCTGACCAACTTTAGTTAGGGATGAACTAGGGTTAATGGAGCTGACTGGGGACAGGTTCAGGGGTAGGGTAATTTAGGAATGTTACTAAGGGTATAAAAGGGATTCAAAATTATAAAAATCTGATAAGAATCCTGTAGAACTTTCCATTAGGGAGTAATACATAATTCAAGCCTCAAATTTGAAGCACAAGTTAAGAATTGAAGGACTACTTAGGCAAAAAATACAATTTGAGATAAGGACTGAAAGAAACTAGTAAAAATCTGATGCCCTAACAGTTTTGCTATAAATTGAACCATATGGGGTATTAGAGGGGATCCCAAAACCTTTATCTTTAACAATAGAGATGAAAATACTGATCTGGAACTTTTCTCTACAATTTTAAAGCTGAAATACTAATTCTAGATCTGAAAATACCATTAGGATTGTTTTGAATCATTTTCTGAAGATTTAACTCTCCAAAACTCTGCTGAAATCTGGATATACTGTTTTATTGGCTATTGGTTATTTAGCTGGTCCCTTCTATTTACTCATAGGCTATTTCCTCTGATGCATTACAGGTACCATCTAAAGCTCATGTATATGTGAAGTTCAAAGTGAAATATACTATCAAATGTGAAGATCTTGTTGTCATTTACACTTTTTTTGTTTATTTTTCTTTTCCCATTTCCCTTGTTGGTTTGAATATAGGTGTAGCAACATAGTGGTTATTATGTTGTAGTGTTAGGATGAATCATGTTTGTAATAATTGAACATTTGGGACTGTGTCTATGTGTAATAATTGGACCCTCAATTCGAATTTTGTATGTGCTTATATTTCAATCCAGTTGGTTCAAGTGCTGAGTTTGTGCACTCAGAACCGCTGGATTTGGAAGCAGCAGTTCCAGTGATCATGCTAAGCAAACCAAAAGTATTGTTAAACCTTTCAATTTATTTAGATTTCCTCATGCTTAATAATTTATTTCAGATTTGTCCTTTATAGTGTAACTTGAACCACATTCGAATGTTAGAATTGGATTCTGATACTATGGCTGATGAGTATATGAATTGTCTGATTCAAATCTAAGGTAGAAATTGATATAAAAATGGTTGTGAGTATTCTTCTTCGTGAAAGTGTAATGATTCAATTTGTGTATACAATTCTGACTCAAAATAGCGGCTAAGAACTGGACTCCTTTGTCCAGACCAACAGTGGGCTCACTAGCAAAGTCCAGTAAGCGCCAAGCACTGTAATTTAATACGATTTGCTGGGCTAAGTGATTCGCAGCCCAAACATGTCAAAAAATGATTATCAATTGCAGCCCGAGCATTATGTACTTCAGGGCTTTCCAAAAGTCAATTTATTTGTGTGTTAGTTGGTCATGAACGACGCCAAGGCACATATAATCTTCCCAAGCTCCTAGATCTTACGTGAAATAAATAGTGGATTTAAACACAGCTTTAACGAATTTATCATATGCCAGAATACCTTTATAAAATAAATTGAGCCATGTAGTTCAAACAAATACCATGTGTAGGCTCCTTAATTGACTAGAACACGTAGAAAGAATAGGAGGTGTCGCTTAGCAAATTTCACGGCTCTCCCATAAATTTCAAAGACGTAGTTGCTATAGGTGTATGTTTAATAAAACTACTTTCCTAAATTCGTGTGCGCACTTATGTGACCCAAATCTCAACGAAGTTGGAACGTGTCAAAATCCACGGGTGCATTTATGTGACGTGGTTTGAGGGGAGTTCTAACGACGTTGTAATTCGCTTTAAAAATAATGATAAAATCATTTTAAAGTTAAAGAGCACAAAAGGTAAAGCATGTTCTAAAATCAGATAATTTAAGCCAAATATGACAGTTGAGCTACCGTGCTAGAACCACGGAGCTCGGGAATGCCTAACACCTTCTCCTGGGTTAACAGACTCCTTACTCGGATTTCTGGTTCGCGGACTATAAACAGAGTCATTATTTCCTCGATTCGGGATTCTAAACGGTGATTTGGACACCACAAATCTTCCAAGTGGCGACTCTGAAATTCCCTCAAATAATGGAATTCTGTTTCGATTGTCCTTAAATTGGAAAAAACTCCCTTATCTACGCCCTTCGCCGAGGTTTAGATAGCCAAAAAGGAGGTGTGACTGCTCTGGCGACTCTACTGGGGATAAAACCTAGAATCTCTGGTTCAGGGTTCAAGAATTCGAGCTTAGAATAATTATTGTATTTTGATTCTTTTATTATTTCATTTTACATGTTGACATAATGTGCAAAATGATTCTTTTACCGCTTTGATATTATTCGAATTGTACATAAACTGTTACGAAACCCTTCTCCGTTTACCTCAGGGGATGTGCTTACTGGTTGAGACTCCCTATTGTGTTAGTGTCTTACCCAAAAATAAGAAAGAGGCCAGACAAGTTCAAAGTCGGACGATCTCGCGGGTCCCCGGTACGTAGCCCCCTCCTCAACTCGAGTTGTCCGCTCGGGTAAACAGTCTAGACCCTATACCGGGATTTTCAACTTAGTAGAACAAAACTTCATGTCGGATCCCTAGTAGGAACGTTTATTTGCATAATGTATTTTGACTTAGGGGACTCAACACAGGGGTTAGATCCGTCTAGGACTGGTACCTTGAAACATAAGACCACCCTGATGCATTTTTGCGTGCTACTTGCGCATTTATTTGCCTTGGACTCGCATGTTGACCGGCCTGTAAACAAAGGGATTCGATTGAGAGGAATAAGCAGTGCTAGGGTAATCGCTTTGAAAATCAATGCTTAAATAGCGGTGAAATGCTGCCCGATTTTTTTTGTTTTTTCAAAAAAAAAGTACAAAAGCAAAACAAAACAAAACCAAACAAAAAAAACAAAACAAAAAGAGGCACCAAGTTTTTCAAGATTTTCAATAATGTCCGCGGGTTTTGATAAATTATTTTAGGACGGGTCCAACCTTTTTTCTACAAAATGCCCGAGTTTATTTTTTTTCACTTCAAAATGAGTCGGATGGTGCCGTAATTGCAATAATAGCTAAATGACTCTACAAGGGACGCCGGAAGGTTGACTTTACGCAAATGGCCACCCCTGGATATTATTAGGGTCGGTAAGCAAGCACAATCTAAAAATCCTTCTAGCCGAAGTGTTGAAAGGCCGTATTCACAAAGCCGATCCTTGTTTTAAAATAAATGTCAATTTTTATGTTTTGAGAATACTAATTCGCCCTAATAAATGTGCAGAATGAGCACAATAATCAACAAAATTCCTTTGGAGCTGCGGATGTGGTGGAATGACCTCGGAGAAGCCGGACGGAAAAAGGTCAATGCGCATCTGGGAAGCCTCACCGGCTTACTAAAAATCAACCCTAGAGGGGATATCATAAAGGCACTAATCACCTTCTGGGACCCTGCCCACAACGTCTTCCGCTTCTTAGATTTTGAGCTGACCCCAACTTTGGAGGAAATGACTGGATACATTGGGACCCACACAATCCCACTAAGACATCAATACTTGATAGCACCTAGGGCCCTCTCTGTGCACAAATTTCTGGATGTTGAGATAATTAGCAGAAAGATTCACAACCCTGATCTGTCGGCTGGATTTTGCACCCTCCAGTTCATATACCAAAGATATGGCCACATCGGAGGATTCAACAACCCTGAAAAACTCATCTGTAGCAAGGGCAATCAGTTCAAATGGGAGGAGCATTGATGCTTTGCGTTTATGGTCTCCTTGTTGGGTCTTTTAGTATTCCCGTGAAAGGACGGAAACATCGATATACAGATTGCGGGGATCATTAGTACCTTGATGACTCAGGAAAAGGGCACCCTTGCCCCGATGATCCTGTCTGATATCTTCCGAGCCTTACCACTTGCAAACCAGGAGGGGATTTCTTTGAAGGTTGCAACTTGCTATTACAAATCTAGATGATTGAGTATCTATGTCCCAAGCCTCGGTTCATGAAAGGTGGTTTTCCAACAAAAGGTTGCATAGAAGAAGTTGACAACAGGGTGAAGGGGTTTAAATTACCAAAGGGTGTCACAGAGTGCGTGTCACATCTCCAGTCTATTTAGGCAAATCAAATACAATGGACGCTCAGCTTGCTCCCCGTGTACGAAATTCTGCATATGCCCATAACAGAGTCACATTTTCTCCTAATGGGTATTAGAAGCATCCATACTTATGACCCGCATCGTGTCTTGAGACAACTCATAAGATGCCAGATAGTGCCAAAAGAAGAAGATCTTAGCATCCGGTAGTCAAAATTAGGCCTGGTCGTAAGTTTCCCGAAGCCATGGTTTGCAAAATCTGGAATGAATGCCAATACCTATCCACTGACACTTGTGTGAAAGATCCTGCCAAAGGTGACGTGTCTCCAGGATACCTTGCTTGGTATAAGAGGGAAATTGAGCATGAAAGACCATCCAAAAGGCCTCACATCTGATAATTCGTCAAGACATCACAAGAACAGTGGGATCGGTTAGCCAAAGAACATGAATATCGTACTACCATTGGAAAGCTAGAAAAGAAAATTCAGGAATTGCAATTCAAAAATTGCCTGTTAACTGCTGCTAGCGAAGGGGGAAAGAAGGTATTGGCGAAAGAAAATGAAGCTCTGCGAGCTCAGATTCAAAAAATGAAAACAGTCGCAAAAAACCCTCCGAAGAGTATAAAGGATGAAAAGCTTATAGAGAATCTGCGCCGAAAGGTAACTGAATATGGTTTTGATCTGAATAAGGCAGAGGGTGAATTTTCTAGAGCTCGGAGACAATTATCTAAGAGTGCTGAAGAAAGGGCCCGCATACTGGAGCAGTTAAAAGAAGGAAATGGCAACGAAAATGCTGGGCTAAAACAGAGGGTTATCATAGCTGAGAGCAAAATGGCCAAGCAGGCCAAGGATTTCAAAGCTGAGATGGAGCACTGTTATGCTGTAATAGTTTCAAAAGCTAAATCAAGCAGCTGAGCGGACATTGGAATAACAGGCTGAACAAATAGGGCGTCTGCTCTAAGAAAAGGGGATTATCAGGGAGAAGGTGCGGGCATTGCAGACTACATTGCCACCAAATGCAATCATTGTGAAGACATGACAAAGTCTATGTTTTTTGCCGCTGCTATGACCTTTGTCCGAAAAGTAATTGAAGATCCCCATTATCCCCAAGGAAGCTTAGCACGCAAACCCACAAGGTCGAGTGACGCCCCGCCAGCTCCAAAGGCATTTCAAGCGTTGATGTATTCATAGATTTATATTTTTGCTGAAAAAAAGAAATAAAAAGAGAGCCTGTTTTTTGTTCTTTCAAGTCTTTAAGGGTGTTGGATCCCTTTCTGGTAGTTTCTCTTAGACGCTGTAATTAAAGTTTTTATCTTTATCAAATAAAAATCCCAAATATATATTTGCTGCGTACTTAACCTTTTGTTTTTCGTGAACTATGCTTGGTCTTATTCATGCAAAGTCATGATACGTAGGCAATCTACATAGGGTTCAACCATACTTGAATAAATTTATAAATCGAATAAAAATAAAAGGGGAGAGAATAGGGGAGTCTCACGAATAAAAGTCGGGATGACTCAAGCAGTCAATGCATATAAGGACCTATTGTCATTTAAGTGCATGAATATGTGGCTGCTTACACATTGGAAACTAACCACTAACGAGTCTTAGGTATTGTGCATTACAGATCCTAATTAGACAGGTGACTAGTATTCGTGGCACCCTGGCAACTCACTCCTACAACACACGGTCAATGAGCAAACAAGTTATGGCTAACCAAGACACTGATGTCAGCTTCGTAGACCCCTCGAAGGAGGCAGAGGAACTGTACGTGAACGCTATGAAAAAGGAAATGTACAAGCTTAAACACCAAATGTCTGAAATGTACCAGGCATGGGAAAGAGGACAGTCGCCCCCAACATATCCTGCCAACCCACCTTTCATCCCGCCACTGGCCTAGGCATCTGACCAGTTTGTTACTGATCCGCCCCCAAGTTTCCCTATGTACTCTCAGCATCAGGGTTTTGCCTCCCATCCACCAACCCAACTACCTAAAGTCACTCCTCACCCTCCCTCGCCAATCGCTCCTATCTATGTGGCACCTCTACCTTCTGCACTGCACAGGTCATCCAGTGAACCACTGCTACAAGCCTATGACCCTCAATAATATCCCCAAGAACCCGCTTACAAAGCCCAAGAGCCTTACTCTTATGCGCCTCGTCCTGAAATCCCAATGAGAGTTGAGAAGCCGATCAAAGATTCCGAACACGAAGAAATGCTCAGAAAAGTCCAGAGTCCGGAACAATCATTCAGGGACATATGTGTGTTAGGGGGGCAGGTGAGCGTAGCCTTTAAAGATCTTTGCTTATTCTCGGACGTACAGTTGCCTCTAGGTTTCAAAATGCCTAAACTTGACCTGTATGATGGTCACAACGATCCTGATGCGCATCTGAGAGGGGTTTGCAGTAAAATGAGGGGAGCAGGAGGAAAGGACTAATTGCTAATGGCATACTTTAGCCAGAGCTTGAGTGGATCGGCGTTAGAGTGGTATACTCGACAGGATCCCAACCGGTGGTAAACCTGGGATGACTTAGCACAAGCATTTGCATTCCACTTTCAGTATAATCTAGAGATCGTCCCGGATCGCCTATATCTCACAAAGCTGGAGAAGAAACACAACTAGAGTTTCAGAGAGTATGGTTTCCGGTGGAGGGAACAAGCAGCCAGAGTTGATCCTCGCATGAAGGAGAGTGAGATGATGGACTATTTTCTGCAAGCTTTGGAACCTACCTACTTTGGGCATCTGGTATCAACAGTAGGGAAGTCTTTCAACGAAGTAGTCAAGATGGGAAGTATGGTGGAGCAAGGCCTCAAATCCAACAAAATCACGAGTTACTCTGCAATCAAGGCAACTACTAATGCCATCCAAGGTGGAGCTGAAGGAGGTTTTGGGAAGAAGAAGAAAGAAGAAGTAGCAACAGTGGAATCGGGAACCTGGTTCAGGCCTCGGGCACCATCTCACTACGGTCAGCCCCGTCCTCACAACCAGACATACCCACACACCCCATATAGCCCGCCGCGACATTATTATCTACCACTAGAACCTCGTTCCTCATTCCATCATGCACACGCATATACCCAACCTCCCACTCACACACAATGGCGTGCGCCACCCCCTCAAAACACCTATCCAAATCCACAAAACCAATACCCGCCTCCAAGCGCTTACCACAAAATCCCGAGGCCCGCTCCCCGAGGAAATCCGGTCATGAGAAACAAAAGGGTACGGAAAAAGAAGACTTTCACTCCGCTGGGAGAATCTTACACTAGTCTGTTCCACCGGCTGCGACAACAGGATATATTAAGACCAATTGAGGTGAAGCTGCCAAATCCTCCCCCAAAGAATTTAGATTATTCGGTCAGCTGTGAATAATGTTCTAGTGCACCAGGGCATGACACAGAAAAATGTTGGCACTTAAAGAACGCCATCCAAGAACTGATTGACTCCCACATGATCGAGGTGCAGACTCCGGAGGTGCCCAATATTAACCGAAACCCGCTGCCGACCCACCAGGAGACCAACATGATTGAAATTGAGGAGGGAAAGGGAGAGTTAAGAAGACCTTCACAAATGATAATGATGATCAAATCTAGTGAGCCAACCAAGGTCACGAGCAGTAAGAAGCTGGTAATCAGGGCAAAGGAAGGCAACAAAACTATCATAGAGCAGGGGAGCTCAACAAGTGTAGGTGCACCAAAGCGGGAACATGCAAAAGAAACAGTACAGGGGGCGGCTAGAGAACCTGCCGAGGTTGTGGAAGGTGTCCGCATAAAGCCAGTTATTGTGAAGCCAGTAATCCAACCACCAATCATTAACAATAGAGCCATTTCTTGGAGATATGAACAAGCAATAGTAATGTACAATAGAACAGTTGGGGAAAACACCGGCCCAGATCTCTTTGTTATCCTTACTAATCCACTCAGATGAGCACCGCCGAGTGTTGATGAAGATTTTGAATGAAGCTCATGTCCCAGACAAGATAACGGTGAATCATTTGGAAAATATTGCAAACAAAATATTCGAGGTAAACCGGGTCACATTCTTCGATGATGAATTGCCTATGGAGGGCACGGAGCACAACCGGGCTCTCTATTTGACTGTGAAGTGTGAAAATGCCGTGGTCACTCGAGATTTGGTCGACAAGGGGTCCAGTGCAAACAATTGTCTATTATAAAAATTGACCAAGTTTAAGGTGGAAACCGAAAAGGTCCGCAAGAATAACATTTGTGTTCGAGGGTTCGACTGCGGAGGTAAAGACACCATAGGAGACATAGTGTTGGAAGTAACTATACGGCCCATCGAGTTCATTATGGAATTCCGTGTGTTGGATGTATCGGTCTCTATAATCTGTTATTGGGTAGACCCTGGATTCATGCAGCCAAAGAAGTACCATCTACACTGCACCAGATGGTCAAATTTGGGTCGGATAGGAAAGAAATTATCGTGCATGGAGAGGATAGCCAGTGTACCCCAGGTGACGCGATCGTTCCTTTAATTGAATCTTAGGACAACAAAGGACCATGGGTTTACCAGGTGTTCGATACGGTGTGAGTTCAGAAGATCCCAGAAGGTGAGATTGTTGTAACCCCAAGGATAACAACCACATTGTCATGGTAGCTTCAGAAATGTATGAGAAATGGCTTTATACCCGGCAAAGGATTGGGAGATTCTCTGCAAGGCATTGCGCAACCAGTGTTCCTTCCAAAGAATCTAGACACTTTTGGTTTAGGGTTCAAACCCACGGCCCAGACATAAAGCGAGCCAGGAAGCTGAGACAGAAAGGCTAGTTTCTCCTGAAGCCTATCCCAAGTTTATCCAAATCATTTGTCAAACCCAGTAATGGTCCCAGACCCAAGATTTATAGCCCGCTGATCGACGCGGACAGAGATCTTGATAAGGGGCTAGAAAGGCTGTTCAACGAGGTGAATGTGGTAGAGGCGGGAGAAGGATCGAGCAAGTCAAATGTGCAATTTGTGGGGCACGTGCAAGAATCAATAACTGGGAAGCCACTCCTCTTCCCACTCGGAGGGAGTCCTTGTAGTTGGCTTTGATTTTCCTTTCAGTCTAGTTTGTATTAGTGTCATTCAGTTGTTATTTCCGTCCATTTGGATGCGCAAACTTTGTTATTTTCTATTCTAATGAAATGCAATTTCCCTTTCAGCAAGGCTGATAGTTTCATTTTCTCTTTAACTTTTCTTCCTTTTTCTCTTTTGTTTTGTTATTTTTATGCTGGTTCCAGTGAATTGACATGCATAAGGACCCCTCTACCCAATCTTAGAACCAAGCCTTGTATAGAGATAATAATTCAGGAAATAGAACATGAGGACGAATCAGGGTACGATGAGGAAGGGGAATGAGATGAGATTAGCAAAGAAATGACCCAATTAGAAGAGAAACCCAAACCAAACCTGAATGATACAGAGGCAATCAATCTAGGAAGCCCAGATAATATCAAAGAAACAAAATTAAGTGTCTATCTGGAGCCGCAACTTAGGGAGGAAATAATCAAAGTATTGTTGCAGTATAAGGATGTCTTTGCATGGTCTTAGGAAGACATGCCCGGATTGAGAACTGATTTGGTAGTCCACAAATTACCTACTGACCCGGCTTGCATCCCTGTCAAACAAAAGTTGAGGAACTTTAAAACTGAGGTAAGAGTGAAAATCAAAGAAGAGGTGACCAAGCAGTTTGAGGCAAAAGTTATCCGAGTCACACGATATCCCACCTGGTTAGCTAATGTCGTGCCCGTACCAAAGAAGGATGGTAAAACCAGAGTATGTGTTGATTACCGTGACCTCAACAAAGCAAGTCCAAAAGACAACTTCCCCCTACCAAACATCCACATATTAATTGACAATTGTGCGAAGCATGAGATCGGGTCATTCGTGGATTGTTATGCGAGCTATCATCTGATTTTAATGGATGAAGAAGATGCTGAGAAAACAACATTTATCACACCATGGGGGACATACTGCTATAGGTTCATGCCTATTGGTTTGAAAAACGTCTGGGCGACATACATGCGGGTAGTGACAACCATTTTCCACGATATGATGCACAAGGAAATTGAGGTCTATGTGGACGATGTGATTGTGAAGTCCAGAAAGCAATATGATCATGTCAAAGATCTAAGGAAATTCTTCCAAAGGCTTCGCAGGTATGATCTCAAACTCAACCCTGCAAAAAGTGCAGTTGGGTCCCCTCGGGAAAGTTGTTAGGGTTCATAGTAAGCCGCAGAGGCATCGAGCTAGACCCATCAAAAATCAAAGCTATACAGGAATTGTCACCACCCATAAACAAAATAGAAGTGATGAGTCTATTGGGAAGGCTGAATTACATCACTCAGTTCATCGCCCAACTCACAACCATCTGCGAGCCCATCTTTAAGTTGTTAAAGAAGGACGATGCGGCAAAATGGACAGGAGAGTGCCAAGAAGCTTTTGATAAGATAAAGGGATGTCTGTCAAACCCACTAGTACTGGTCCCTCCGGAACCAGGGAGGCCTTTTATTTTATATTTGACAGTCCTTGACAATTCATTTGGGTGCCTATTGGGTCAGCACGATGTTACTGGGAGAAAAGAGCAAGCCATATATTACCTCAGCAAGAAATTTACGACCTATGAGGTTAAGTACACCCATCTTGAAAGGACATGTTGCACCTTGACATGGGTATCCCAGAAGTTGAAGCATTATTTGTCATCATACACCACTTACCTCATCTCCCGACTGGACCCGTTGAAATACATTTTCCAGAAGCCCATGCCCACAGGGAGGCTCGCAAAGTGGCAGATCTTTCTTACTAAATTCGACATCATCTACATAACTAGGACTGCTATGAAGGCACAGGCATTGGCAGACCATTTAGCAGAGAATCCCGTAGTTGAAAAATGTGAACCCTTGAACACATATTTTCCGGACGAAGAAGTGATACACGTCAATGAAATGGAACATGATGAGAAGTCCGGGTGGAAATTGTTCTTCGATAGGGCAGCCAACATAAAAGGCGTCGGGATAGGAGCGGTACTCATTTCTGAAGAAGGGCATTATTACCCAGTCACAGCTCAACATTGTTTCTATTGCACCAACAACATGGCGGAGTACGAGGCATGCATTTTGAGGTTAGCAACAGACATGGGCGGCCAGGAAGTCTTGGTCTTGGGAGACTCGGACCTCCTGGTACACCAGATCCAAGGGGAGTGGGAGACGAGAGATTTAAAACTCATACCTTATCGGCAATGCTTGCATGATTTTTGTCAACGATTCATGTCAGTAGAGTTCAGGCACATTCCTAGAATTCACAATGAAGTTGCCGATGCCCTGGCTACTTTGGCATCAATGTTACATCACCCGGACAAGGCTTATGTTGACCCGATACATATCCAAAGCCATGATCAACACGCCTATTGCAACATGGTGGAAGAGGATCTTGACGGTGAGCCTTGGTTCCACAACATCACGGAATATATCAGGAAAGGTGTGTACCCGGTGCAAGCTACAAGTGACCAGAAAAGAACAATCTGTCGTTTATCACATGGATTTTTCTTCACTGGAGGAGTATTATACAAGAGAACTCCAGATCCGGGTTTGCTAAGATGCATAGATGCTAAGTAGGAAACAGTCATCATGAATGAGGTACATGCTGGCATTTGTGGGCCGCACATGAATGGATATATCTTGGCAAAGAAGATCCTCTGGGCAGGGTATTATTGGCTCACCATTGAACGGGATTGTATCAGCTTTGTGCGCAAATGCCACTAGTGTCAGATACACGGGGACCTAATTCACTCTTCTCCATCTGAACTGTACACGATGTCTTCACCTTGGCCTTTCATTTACTGGGGCATGGACGTCAGCGGACCCATTGAGCCAGCAGCGTCCAATGGAAACC
Organism: Nicotiana benthamiana; assembly: GCA_034376525.1. NCBI lineage: Eukaryota > Viridiplantae > Streptophyta > Magnoliopsida > Solanales > Solanaceae > Nicotiana > Nicotiana benthamiana. The sequence continues at coordinate 30,651,551 of CM067336.1, read as the reverse complement.
GATTTATCCTGGCTGTTATTGATAACTTCACCAAGTGGGTTGAAGCCAAAACCTTCAGAGCAGTGACCAAGAAGGTCGTGGTCGATTTTGTGCACAAAAACATTATCTGTTGGTTCGGGATCCCCAAAACACTCATCACCGATAATGGGGCAAACTAAAATAGTCACCTAATGAGAGAGGTATGCCAGCAGTTCGGGATCACGCATCAAAACTCTACGCCGTACCGCCACAAGGCGAATGGAGCAGTTGAGGCAGCAAATAAGAACATAAAGAAGATACTTCGAAAAATGGTGGAAGGATCCAGGCAGTGGCATGAGAAGCTTCCTTTTGCATTATTAGGCTATCGCTCCACTGTCTGCACTTCAGTGGGGGCTACTCCATAGTTATTGGTTTACGGCAAAGAGGCGGTGATCCCGGACAAGGATGAAATCCCCTCTCTTCGGATCGTGGTTGAAGCAGGAATCGACGATGAAGAATGGGTCAAAGCCCGTCAGGAACATTTGAGTTTTATTGACGAGAAACGATTGGTGGCAGTCTGTCATGGCCAGTTGTATCAATAGAAATGGCTAGGGCATATAATAAGAAGGTGCACCCCATAAAGTTTGAAGTAGGTCAACTGGTACTGAAACGAATCCACCTGCACCAGGCCGAGGCGAAAGACAAGTTCGCCCCAAACTGACAAGGACCATTCAGCGTATCAAGAGGGTTATCCAACAGAGCGTTGTATCTGACGGACGTGGAAGGGAAATGTGCGGAAATGGCCATCAATGCAGATGATGTCAAAAGATATTATGTATGATTTTCTTCAGATCAATGTTAATACTTGGCACCTGATTGTACTTAGCATATTTTGAAGATTGGAATAACGAAGGCATTTTGTTCTGCTATCCAAACACTTTATCTTTTGCTAACCCTTTTGAGCTTTAATTACTTTCTTTCATACCCCTCTTTCGGAATCAATAACAAGGTTAGAAACGCGCGTTAAATGGAAAATAAGGGGAAGAATGAAAAGAATGAAAAATGATAGTAAAAAAACAACAACAAAAGAAAAAAAAAAGAGAAAAGAGAATAGGAAAGAAAGAAAAAGAAAGCAAAACAAAGAAAACTAGAAAGAAACAACAACAAAAAAGGGAATCGGTATATACTACGTTTGACCTGATTCCCTTAAAAAGGATACGTAGGCAGCCTCACGATTCGGTCTCATTAAAATTAAAATCCAAAAGTCCCCAAGCAAGAAACTGGGGTAGACATTGTGGTTGTTGTAAGAATTTGATTCCGAAAGTTGTAATTTTGGAACCCATTTAAATTATTTCGAGCCTTTGATTCCCTTTCTTCTTAACCATATCCAAAGGCCCATTTTACAGTCCAAAGGAAGACCTTCTGATCAGTCTTCAAAAGATGTCGAGTCGAGCAGGTAGAGGGTACTCATGTCAGGGACATCAATTTGAGCCAGACAAGAAGAGATAATAAAATGAGGGAGTCTTATCGGTGAAACCCCTCACGGGCACCATAAGGCGACGAGAGATTGAGAGAAAATAAAATGAGAGAGTGTTATCGGTGAAAACCTTCACATGCACCGTGAGGCGAAGGTAAGGCAAAAGCAAAACTCAAGAAGGGGCTATTGATTGGATGAATACTGCAGGGCAAGACGGCTCAGGAATAGGTTTATAAAGGTCACAACGGCAAAAAGTGTGGCAGCAGAAGGCCGGTCATCGAAATCGATTGGGTCGAATAGGCCGAAGTGCATGTCATGATTGCAGGAACCAGTAGCTTTCCTTTCAGACAAGTCCTCTTCTTTGCTTTTCCTCAACAGCAAGAATGGAATTCTTCGTTCTAAATACCATTCAGAGTCTTTGTATTTCATTATTCTTTCAAGTCTAAATTCTTTTGTTTAAACAAAAAGAACGGCAAATCCAATTATCAAGCTCCCAAAGGAACAAAGCGCATGACGACCAAAGGCGTAACAAAGATAACAAGTGTGGAACAACAAAGGGAAGGATTCATAAAAATTGTAATTGATGGAGGAGACAAGCATTGGCAAAGTTGAAGGAATACCACACGGGAATGGGCATGCAAATGAAACACAAAGATTCAGTTAGAATGTAAAATCGGCACAACACAAATATGGGAAAGGTCAAGGGTTGACCCAGCATGGAACCTCAAATCATCAACCATCGGGGAAAGGTATAAAGAATTCTGGAAAGGGGGCGGAAGTGTAAAACAAGATGGGAGGTAAATGTAAAGCTACAAAGGTTAGAGGGTCAGCCAAGCATAATACATTGTCTTGGTAATCTCGGGAAAGGTGAAAGAATTCGGGAAAAAGGGCTAGGAATGCAACACAGTGATGGGCGAGCAAAGTAAAGCCATAAAGGTTCGGGGGTCAGCCAACCAACTCAGGCAACACATCATCAACATGGAAATTTTAGCACGACGGAACATGACAATGAGGAGGCCACTTCCAACAAGAATGCTGTGAGCCAACCACCGCTTTTCAAACTGACAAGTTTTCTTTGATTCACACAGGGGCAGAAAAATTCTAGAAGAGCCTAAATGAGGTCATCCACAGGGGAAGGCAGGCACGACAGGTATGATGAAAATCTCAGAATCCACTTGGAAGTGGCACTCAATTAAAATTCCAAATGGACATAGTCCGTTATAAACACCCTCCCCAGCAAAGAACATAACAGGACAAGCTTTAACTAGAAAAAATATAGTAGAAACAACCAAGTGTTAAAATAGGCGTGAAAGTTGAGATGGAACACAGTTTAGAACTCAAGCAGGGGCGAGTAACATGAGCAAGCACCAACACCTCCCCAGTAAGAGTCGTAGAAACAACCAGGAAATAGAATTGGCATTTAAGTTGGAACCTTCAGGACCCTCCCGAAAAGTGGGAATTAGAGCCAAACTCTCCCCAGCCAGAGCCAACAGAGCCATCAGGACCCTTCTGAAAAAGGGGACTTAGGGCAAATATTCTCCCCAACTAGAGTCGATAAGAGTCAAGAAAAGTCATCAGGACCCTCCTGAAGAATGGGATTTAGAGGAAAATATTCAAAATTCCCTAGCTGAGTCAGTAAGAGTTACCAGGACTTCCCTGAAAGATGGGACTTAGATATTTCCCCAACCAGAGTCAATAAAAGTCATCAGGACCCTCCTAAAAGATGGGACTTAGATATTTCTCCAACCAGAGTCAATAAAGGTCATCAGGACCCTCCTGAAAAATGGGACTTAGAGCAGATATTTCCCCAACCAGAGTCAATAAAGTCATCATGACCCCCCTGAAAATGGGACTTAGATTAGATATTCCCCCAGCAGGAGTCAACAAGAGTTGTCAGGACCCATCTGGATAATGGGAAGTAATTTTAACCACCTATCCCCGACAAGACCCCCAACTAATATAACCTGTAGCAAGACATGGTGGAAATAATACCTTTTTCAGAAAATACAGCATAATCTTGAAATTGTCAGCAGTGGAGATTGTCGAGACCAGTTTGTTATCAGGCTCCCACCTGGAGAACAAGGGAATATTTTTCAGTTTTAAGTTTTTGCAATCAAGGGAATATGTTTCAGTTCTAAGTTTTTGAAATCAGGCGTCCACCTCGAGAACGAGGGAATATTTTTTAAGTTTTAAGTTTTTGACACCAAGGGAATATTTTTCAGTTTTAATTTTTTGCAATCAGGCGCCCACCTGGAGAACAAGGGAATATTTTTCAGTTTTAAGTTTTTGCAATCAGGCGCCCACCTGGAGAACAAGGAAATATTTTTCAATTTTATGTTTTTACAATCACGCGCCCACCTGGAGAACAAGGGAATATTTTTCAGTTTTAAGTTTTTGCAATCAGGCCCCCCCTGGAGAACAAGAGAATATTTTTCAGTTTTAAGTTTTTTGCAATCAGGCGCCCACCTGGAGAACAATGGAATATTTTTCAGTTTTATGTTTTTGCAATCAGGCGCCCACCTGGAGAACAAGGGAATATTTTTCAGTATTAAGTTTTTTTGCAATCAGGCGCCCACCTGGAGAACAAGGGAATATTTGTCAGTTCTAAGTTTTTCCAATCAGGCGCCCACCTGGAGAACAATGGAATATTTTTCAGTTTTAAGTTTTTGCAATCAAGCGCCTATCTGGAGAACAAAGGAATATTTTTTCAGTTTTAAGTTTTGCAATCAGGCCCACACTTGGAGAACAAGGGAATATTTTTCAGTTTAAGTTTTTGCAATCAGGAGCCCACCTGGAGAATAAGGGAATATTTTTTCAGTTTTAAGTTTTTGCGGTCAGGTGCCCACCTGGAGAACAAGAGAACATTTTTCAGTTTTATATTTTTTGCAATCAGGCGCCCACCTGGAGAACAAGGGAATATTTTTCAGTTTTAAGTTTTTGCAATCAGGCGCCCACCTGGAGAACAAGAGAATATTTTTCACAATTTCAGGTTTTGTAATCAGGCGCCCACCTGTAGAACAAGGGAATATTTTTCAATGCAACTCGAGTTCTGCAGTCAGGCACCCACCTGCAGAATGAGGGAATAGTTTCAACGGAATACATGTCGAAATCCAAAAGTTCGGCATCGGACATGAAGAGAAAGGAAAATAGTCAGCGAGGTCGCAAGAGGTTCGCAGAAAGATATACAAGGCAACAAAGCAACAAGGATCAAGATTGAAGACGTAGATAGGTTTTTCTTTGTAATCTGTAGTTTATAGTTTAGTATAGTTTTCTTTTTTACTTTTTATAAGGAGTAATAAGGAGGACAATGGACAGTAACAACAGCCAATCACAGTCTCTCGGTAGTCCCAACTACCAAAACTTCAAGAACTACACTGATCAGATTCATCTATTGCCGAGCATATGTAGGCAACCTTTGAAGAAAGGTTCTGACACAAAGTTTTCAAAATGCTTCACATGGAGTATTCAATTGGATAAAATCGCTCATATTTTCTCACTTCTCTTTGCACAAAAACCGTTCGTGTTCTCGCGCAAAGAGGGGAAGCTGTGAGTATATGATTTTTGACCAGTCGAAACAATCTCCTACAAGACTCTTAAAGTTTAGGATTTTCTCTTTTAAAATATTAGGATTTTAATTTTTAGACCTTAATTGCATATGCATGTTCATTATTGCGTGTCAGGATTAATTAGGGTTTTAATTGTTAAATAAACTTGTTTCATAAATTAAAATACAAAATAAATATATGTGCCAGCACTTGAAGTTGTGTTTATTCATTTTTTATTGGTTTTAATTTCATTTGTGATTTGTGGTTTTTAAATAAATTTAGTAATTACTTTTAGTTAAAAGAAAAGACAAAAATTAATAATAACAAAATGCAATACATGTATACATATATAGGCAGCCACTCAGGCTGGCCGCAATTGGGCTTGACCTGAGTGGCCCAATTTGTTTCATCTCTGAACCCATAAAAACAAGCCCAAACGATCAGCTAGTCCAGTCCACACCCACATCCATCCAAATGACGCTGTTTAGAGCCCTTTCCATCACAGTCGTAGATCCCCACACCATCCAACGGCTACCAAACCCCCACTTCAATCCATACATATATGTCTAAACCCCTTCAGTATACACACGACCAAAATCACCTTCCTCGTATCTCCACCGCCAATCATTGACCACCCCGTCAACACCCATTGACCACCCAACGCCACCGTTGACCACCGCTTGACCACCCTAATGCCGCCGCCGGAAATCGCCTCACGGCGGCAACCGGCAACCAAACGGCCCTAAAATTATACCTTTAACCACCATGTCTTCCTCTACCCCATCCCATAATCAGTTACCTTCGAATACCACCCCTCCGTCTCGAATACCTCTTTTAAGGTGGCCGGAAACCCCACCTCCGGCGACCCCCATCCCAAAGCCTCCCAAAACTACAACACTAAGACACCTCAACCTCCCCATTCCAACCATGCATACCACCATTCTCATATCACCCTGAGACTCTTCGAATTCTCAGTCTGAAACCCAACCCTAAGTTCCCAAGCATGCCGGAAAGGCCCCAAAACCTTCCCAGGCAATCCGTATACCCTAGTGACACTAACCATGCCACCATTGACCCCCAAACACCCTCAACCAGTAAGCAATCCAAATCTGAGACCTATTGGAGGTCTCAGAATCCTGGAGACTCCCCAGAGTCCTTTAAATTGATGATACACCACCTTAAAGAGTTCTGAACCATATGGAAGAGGCCAAGATCCAGCTGACTTGATTTAAACAATAACAAAAATGAGAGATAAGTTTTCTGCTTATCTTTCATTTTTTCTTTAGCTTTTGATAACTGATTAGGGTCAAATATGCATGGTTTTTTCTTTGTCACTTGCCTCTGCTTATTTTCATTTTTCTTTATTTTTTTTATAAGTGATTGGGTTCAATAATTAAAGTCTTAACTGCTGTTATTCGATTATAGTTGTTCTTCTGGAAATTAGGTTCAATATTCATGTTTGTTTGTTTGTCACTAAGACTGGAATAATTGACTAGGTTAGTACATGTTTTAAAGTCTTCATTTCTTTTAATTTTGGTTGTTTGTCTGGTTGTCCACAAAAGTTCTCCTAAGATTAGGGTTTAATGTTCATAGGCTTGTTTGTTTGTCATTAGTTCAGCATCATGTTACAGTTAGCTTTTAAGTGATATGATTCTCATAATTTGATGAATTTTACTGATTTTCTGATTGGTTTGATTGTTTGATTGTGTCACTAAATGCCTGTTATAATTAGCTTGTCAATTTTGGCCAGTTCTGATAATTACAAGTTGTTTAGTTTAAAAGGTGATCTGAATTTAGCTGACCAAGGTTTGATAGGGCTGAACTATGGTTAAAGGAACTAATTGGGGACAGGTTCAGGGGTATGGTAATTTAGGAAAGTTAGTAAAGGTATAAAAGGGATTTGAAATTATAAAAATCTGATAAGAATCATGTAGAACTTTCCAGCATGGACTAATACATAATTCCAGCGTCAAACTTGAGGCACAAGTTAAGAATTGAAGGACTACTTAGGCAAAAAATACAATTTGAGATGAGGACTGAAAAGAAACTAGTAAAAATCTGATGCCCCTAACAGTTTTGCTATAAATTGAACCATTTGGGGTATTAGAGGGGATCCAAAAACCTTTATCTTTAACATTTGAGATGGAAATACTAATCTGAAACTTTTCTCTACAATTCTAAATCTGAAATACTAATTCTAGATCTGAAAATACCATTAGGATTGTTTTGAATCATTTTCTGAAGATTTAACTCTCCAAAACTCTGCTGAAATCTGGAAATCCTATTTTATTGGTTGTTGGTTGTTTAGCTGATCCCTTCTATTTACTCATAGGCTATTTCCTGTGTTGCATTACATGTACCATCTAAAGCTCATGTATATGTGAAGTTCAAAGTGAAATATACTCTCAAATGTGAAGATCTTGTTGTCATTTACATTTTTTTTGTTTATTTTTCTTTCCCCATTTCCCATGTTGGTTTGAATATAGGTGTAGCAACACAGTGGTTATTATGCTGTAATGTTAGGATGAATCATGTGTGTAATAATTGAACATTTGGGACCGTGGCTATGTATAATAATTGGACTCTCAATTCGAATTTTGTATGTGCTTCAATTTCAGTCCAGTTGGTTCAAGTGCTGAGTTTGTGCACTCAGAACTGCTGGATTTGGAAGCAGCAGTTCTAGTGATCATGCTAAGCAAACCAAAAGTATTTATTAACCTTTCAATTTACTTAGATCTCCGTATGCTTAATAATTTATTTCAGATTTGTCCTTTATAGTGTAACTTGAACCACATTCGAATGTTAGAATTGGATTCAGATACTCTGGCTGATGAGCATATGAATTGTCTGATCCAAATATAAGGTAGAAATTGATATAAAAATGGTTGTGAGTATTATTCTTCATGAATGTGTAATAATTCAATTTGTGTATACAATTCTGAGTAAAAATAGATGCTAAGAACTGGACTCTTTTTTCCAGACCAACACTAGGCTCACTAGCAAAGTTCAGTAAGTGCCAAGCATTGTAATTTAATACAATTTTTCTGGGCTAAGTGATTCGAAACCCAAACCTGTCAAAAAATGATTATCAATTGCAGCCCGAGCGTTATGTGCTTCAGGGCTGTCCAAAACTCAATTTATTTGTGTGTCAGTTGGTCATGAACGAGGCCAAGGAACATGTAATCTTCCAAAGCACCTCCATCATGCATGAAATAATTAGTGGATTTAAACATAACTTTAACAAATTTAGCATATGCTAGAATACCATGATAAAATAACATGTAATTCAAACAAATACCATGCGTAGGCTCCTTAATTCACTAGAACACGTAGAAAGAATAGGAGGTGTCGTTTAACAAATTTCATGGCTCTCCCATAAATGTCAAAGACGTAGTTGCTATAGGTGTGTGTTTAATAAAAGTACTTTCCTAAATTCGGGTGCGTATTTATGTGAGCCAAATCCAAATCTCAACAAAGTTGGAACGTGTCAAAATCCACGGGTTCATTTATGTGACGTGGTTAGAGGCGTGTTCTAACGACGTTGTGATTCTCTTTAAAAAAAATGATAAAAGCAGTTTAAAATAAAGAGCACATAAGGTAAATAATGTTCTAAAATCAGAGAATTTAAGCCAAATATGACATTTGAGAGACCGTGCTAGAACTACTGAGCCCGGGAATTCCTAACACCTTCTCCCGGGTTAAAAGAATTCCTTACTAGAATTTCTGGTTCACGGTCTGTAAACAGAGTCATTCTTTTCTCGATTCGGGATTCTAAACGGTGACTTGGGAAACCATAAATCTCCCAAGTTGAGACTCTGAAATTCTCTCAAATAATGGAATCACTTTTCTATTGTCCTTAAATTGGAAAAAACTCCCTTATCTATGCACTTCACCGGGTTTTGGATAGCCAAAAAGGAGGTGTGACATAGACATTTAAAGAAAGCAAAAGTGGAGATGCACCTCCCTCAAAGGCCAAGAAATCCAATGGCCTCGGAGGAGTTTTTACCAAGTTGTTTCCGCACGAAGACTTCCCATGAGGGCATTGATGCCTCTTGTTACCATGCTGACAAAGGAGAGGAAAAGAGTGATGACCAACCATTGGCACCATCTTCAGAAAAGTCCATCGAGACCACTCCTCAAGAAGTTAATTCTTGTGAGGGGAAGGTCATGTTCACAAATTATGATCTTTTGCTAGGTAACACTCCTCATAACCGCCCATTGTACCTAGTTGGCTATATGCGCGATGAAAGGGTAAATCGTATTTTGGTCGATGGAGGATCCTCAGTGAACATTTTTCCAACCCATACTGTGAAGGAACCTGGTATTCCAATGAGTGAACCCTCAGAAAGTCGTGTGATGATCCAAGGATTCAACCAAGGGGGGAAAAAGCCATAGGAGCGATCAGGCTAGGAATAACTATTGAAGATATGCAGTCAAGTGCATGGCTGCATGTGATCGACACGAAGACTTCATACAATGTTTTGCTTGGGAGGCCTTGGATACATGAGAATAACGTAGTTCTATCTAACTACCATCAATGTTTAAAATACTATGAAGGTGAAGTCGAGAAGACGATAATTGCTGATGATGAGCCATTCACCGAGGGTAAGTCACACTTCGCTGATGCAAAGTTCTACTTAAAGAACCACATTGTGAAAGAGCTGAATGCTGATGATGGTATGAAAAGCAATAAAAAGACCTCAACTAAAGGAGAATAGGCGACTACCGGTGAAGCCAAAGCTGTTAGTACGGGTGTACAACCCAACGTGAATAAATCTTATAGAGGGAATATTACACCTTATGGCAAGAAAGTAAGTCCATCGCTCTAATATTCCCCTAAAAGGAAGAAAGACGAAGGTGAACCATCTAATCGCCAAGCTAGTACACTAAAGGATTTAACTCTCCCGGTCAAATGAATTGAGGTAGTAAAGTCGTCCTCAAAGCTGCGTGCAGGGTTTGTAGCCCAAAATCGTGTGCAGAATGTGGTACTCCCTACAAAACGAACAGATGAAGGTTTTGACCCTAACGCTTACAAGCTAATTGCAAAAGCTGGATACAATCCCAATGAGCCGTCAAAGTTAGGGAAGATCCCTTCATAAGCTGTAATGAGGCAACCACGTGAAGGTTTGGGATACAAGCAACCGTCACCCGTGCACATTTCAATAAGAAGGGAGAGCAGCAAGTATATCACCGAGAAGATGAATCAGCCGCTTCTAACAAGCCTTCTATCTTTGATCGACTAGGAAGATCACCTGTGAGGACCTCTGTGTTTGAAAGGTTGGGTCCAATAAAGAAGGGGAACAAGTTCCGGAGAAATTTTCAAAGCATAAGAACACCCGCTTCACCCAAATTCCAGGAGATCTCTAAAGATTTCCAAAGTTTGGCTCCTTCTAGAATGAGGCGACAAACAAAACTTATAGTTTCATATGAAGAAATACTGAAGGTAAAGCCATATACTGTGGTCTACACTAAGAAACGTAACGAAGATAAAGAAAGTGTAGGTTCTTCGTATCATGTCACTGTACAAAGCGAGAATGGTGTTCCGTATTCGATGAAGGATAACGCAGAATTGGAGCATGTTCCACCAAGTTATCACATATCCTTTAATGATGGGGATCCTCAAGAAGATGAAGATGCAAAAGATGCTCCACCTGAACATGAAGAAGGGGTGAAGATGATGGTTGATGCCTAAAAGAAGTTAACCTTGGCACCGATGAAGAACCAAGACCCACCTACCTAAGTGCTCTACTCGAAGCTGATGAAGAAAGCATTATATTGAGCTACTCAAAGAGTTCAGGGATGTCTTCGCTTGGAGTTACAAAGAGATGCCTGGCTTGGACCCGAAAGTAGCAGTCAATCACCTTGCAGTCAAAAATGGCGCTCGCCTTGTTAAACAAGCTCAAAGGCGCTTCAGGCCGGACTTGGTTCCCCTGATTGAAGTTGAAGTTAACAAACTCATTGAAGGTGGATTTATTTGGGAAGTTGAATACCCAACATGGGTTTCGAGTATTGTCCCTGTGAGGAAAAAGAATGGCCAGATTCGAGTATGCGTTGACTTCAGGGACCGTTGACTTCAGGGACCTCAATAATTCATGTCCCAAAGATGAATTCCCGCTTTCTATTCTATATCTGATGATCGATTGTACTACTGGTTACGAGGCAATGTCTTTCATGGACGGTTCGTTGGGCTATAACCAAATTTGCATGGCCCCGAAAAATGAAGAGCTTATTGCATTCCGCACTCCGAAAGGTACTACTTACTAAAGGGCTATGCAAAATATTTTTGACGATCTTCTCCACAAAAACGTCGAATGCTATGTTAACGACTTGGTGGTGAAATCAATAAAGAAGGGCGACCACATGAAAGACTTGAGGATGGTATTTGAATTGCTCCGGAGATACCAACATAGGATGAATCCGTTGAAATGTGCCTTTGGAGTTACTTATAGAAAGTTCCTTGGTTTCATTGTCCGACATCAAGGGATCGAAATCGATCAAGCCAAAGTAGATGCCATTTTGAAAATGCCTGAGCCTCGAGATATCCATGAATTGAAAAGTCTGCAAGGAAAGCTAGCGTACCTTAGGAGGTTCATTTCGAACCTAGCTGGGAGGTGCCAACCATTCAGTCACTTTATGACGAAAGGCGTCCCTTTCAGATGGGACCAAGCATACAGTAATGCCTTTTAGAGCATTCAATCCTACTTGATGAAGCCTTCATTTTTAGCAGCCCATGTACCTTGAAAGCCATTGATACTATACATTGCGGCATAAGAAAGGTCTGTTGGAGCACTGTTGGCCCAAGAAAATAGTGAGGGGAAAGAAAACTCTCTTTACTACTTGAGCAGGATGATGACACCAAACGAGTAGAATTATTCTCCAATTGAGAAGTTGTGCTTGGCGCTAGTCTTCTCAATTCAAAAGTTGAAGCACTACTTTCAAGCTCATGTTGTCCGTCTTGTTTCTAAAGAAAATCCCAGCTAGTTCGTTATGTTAAAACCCGTTCTTAGTGATCAATTAGCGAGGTGGTACCTCCAATTTCAACAATTTGAGATTTTGTACATCCCTCAAAAGGCTATAAAAGGACAAGCATTGGCAGATTTCTTGGCAGATCATCATATACCTGATGACTGGAGCTTACTGATGAACTACCTGATGATGATGCAATGGTCGTTGAAGTTCAACCTCCATGGACGATGTACTTTGATGGTGCCGCGCATCGTGGCGGAGTTGGGGCTGGCATAGTATTTGTCACTCCTCAGTGTGAAGTCTTCCCCTACTCCTTCACCTTGACACAACTCTGTTCCAACAATGTTGCTGAGTATCAAGCATTAATACTTGGGCTTGAAATAGCCGTTGATATGAAGCAATTGCAATTGCAAGTCTTTGGTGACTCTCAGTTAGTGGTCAACCATCATTTGGGCAGTTACGAGGTTAAGAAGCCTGAACTACGCCAATATCATGATTATGCTAAAAAGTTTATGGGATGGCTCGGTGATGTGACTATTCTGCATGTGCCAAGGAAAGAAAATAAGAAGGCTGATGCTTTAGCTGCCCTAGCTTCATCTTTAACCCTACTTGATCAAGCGCAAGTACTGTTTTCCAAAAATGGGTAGTAGCGCTGCCAAATGAGGCTAAAGGTGAAGAAAACGAACTCGAACATCTTGTTGCTATTTCTGAAGTTGAGAAATAAGAATGGCGCCAACCCATTATCGACTACTTATGCTATGGGATACTTCCAGAAAATCCGAGGAGAAGGACTGAAATTCCTCGTCGTACGCCTCGCTTCTTTTACTACTAGGATACTTTATACAGAAGGTCGTTTGAGTGAGTACTCTTGTGATGCCTAGGAGAAGAAGAAGCTCTACAAGCTTTGCAAGAGGCACATTCTGGGGTATATGGGTCACACCAGTCAGGACCAAAGCTCCACTTCCATATAAAAAGGATGGGATATTATTTGCCAACGATGGTAAAAGATTGCTTGGTCTACGCTCAAAGGTGCAAGGCTTGTCAATTCCATGCGAATTTTATTCATCAATCTCCTAAAGTGTTACACCCGACTGTTGCATCCTGGCCATTTTACGCTTGGGGATTGGATGTTGTTGGACCACTGCCAAAGTCCTCTGGTGGCTACCTATACATCTTGGCTGCAACTGACTACTTCTCAAAATGGGAGAAGTTGTTGCCCTGAAGGATGTAAAGAAGGAAAATGATGCAAGTTTCATCTGAGTGAACATCATCTATCACTTTGGTATTCCCCGTTACATAATAATGGATAATGTCAAGTCGTTCGACAATAGGTTGATGAACAAGATTTGTGAGCTCTTTGGCTTCAAGAACGTAACTATTTAATGTACAATGTTGCCGCCAATGGTCTAGCCGAGGCATTCAACAAGATTCTTTGCAACTTGTTAAAGAAAGTCGTCTCCAAATCAAAACGAGATTGGAGTGACTGTTTGGAAGAAGCTCTATGGGCATATAGGACGACTCACCGCACGCTAACACAGGCGACTCCTTATTCACTTGTTTATGGGGTCGAAGCCGTCTTGCCACTTGAGCATCAAATACCTTCGTTACGACAATCTATTCAAGAAGGGATCACTGATGAAGAAAATGCTCGGCTTCGGTTAGCAGAGTTGGAAGCTCTCCATGAAAAGAGATTGTAAGCTCAATAGAGTCTTGAATGTTATCAAGCTCAATTATCTCGCGCCTTCAATAAAAGTGTTCGCTTGAGATCCTTTCAAGTAGGAAATCAAGTCCTTGCCGTACGAAGACCCATAATTACTTCCCATAAACCTGTTGGGAAGTTCACTTCAAAGTGGGATGGACCATATGTCGTGCAAGAAGCTTACTCAAGTGGGGCTTACAACCTGGTTGATGCAGATGGTATGAGAATTGGCCTTATAAACGGCAAGTTTTTGACGAAGTATTATCCTTGAAGTCATGACGCTCCTCGATACACGATCCTAAACTGCACGTTGCTACACTCCTGGACCGCAAGAGTATAAACTGTGTACGGACAAAAAAAAAGAGTCTTCTAGGTTGAAAACCTCGAAAAAGGCGGCCAAGGAAAAATTAGGACGTTAAAAAAAAGAGTCTACTAGGTTAAAAATCTTGAAAGAGGCGGCCTAGGGAAAAAATTAGGACGTAAAAAAAACAAAAAAAAATCACCTAGTCTGAACTACGGTATGACTTGATCCTCTTCATCGAGGTATGTAGGAAGCTTAGAGTTTCATTCTAAGTTCAGTCGCATAATTTCAAAGAATACATATTGTCCCAATTGTTGTTTGAATTAAGTATGAAGGAACGCGAGATCAAGGTGAGATTTCATCCTTCTGTTATACTTCGATCTCATTTGATTTAAAGGGGGTAACCCTCATTGGTAAATTAATATCTTCAATGGGCCGATTTTAGAAGGATGGAAATTATTTATATTGAAATCTAGGGATTCTCTATGTCTTCAATCTCTCCAAATCTTCAAGTTTTTTGGTCTCAAATTCCGCCCTCTACCAAAAAATGGGAAGAGAAGCGAGGCGTCAAAAGAAAGCACGAGTATAGGGAAATGATTGCTTGGTACAACATTTCAAATTCAGTGAGAACCCGAAGATATTTGTGAGGATGTCGTTATTAAATTTCTATTTATTGCAAGTAAGACATCTTCCGATTTCTACGCTTCCATATCAAGATGCAAAATATTTGGTGAAGTCACGCGAATCTGAAATTGTCGGTGTATCAGAGTTTAGTATTGACTTTTAAATATTATCTGAATGTTTCTGTAAGAAATTAAATGTTAAATTTTTGATATGTTATATATTTGGATGTTAAGTTTCCAATAGATCAAATGGTTCATGATTTCGACGTTCCTACTTCAGGATACAAAACTTTTGGCAAAATCGCGTAAATCTGAAATTTTCAACATAGTGGAACCTAAAGTTAATTTCAAAATATTATCTGGGACGATTATGAAGTTACTTGATTGAGAATTTTGGATATGTTCTAGATATTGGAGTTTAGTATTCAAGAAATCAAACGGTTTGTAATTTCAACATTCCTACACCAAGATATGATTTTTTTAGAGAGACTGCACAAATATGGAATTGATAGCGAGGTACAACATAAAATTGGTTTCAAAATATTATTCAGAAAGAATATGAAGTTGTTTGATTTAGAATTTTGGATATGCTCTAGATTTTGAAGTCTAGTTTTCTTGAAATCAAACGATTTGCAATTCCGATACCTTTACACCTAGATATGAATTTTTTTGGTGAAACTGCGCAAATCTAAATTTGCAACATGGTGGAATCTAAAGTTAGTTCCAAAATACTATTTGGGGCAATTCTGAAGGTGTTTGATTCTAAATATTTGATATATTTTAGATATTGAATTCTAATTTCGAAAAAAAGAAATGGTTCGTTACTTGGACTCTTCCCGATAATATATGAATCTTTCGTTGCAAGTGTGTAAAGTAAAAGTTATGCAACTAAATAAATGTCAAGTAATGTAAAGAAAACGAGAGGCAATCTTATCTAAGATGAAATAAATATTCACTAGGTCAACCTAATATAAGGAGAAAAGGGGAGATAGCGCTAACAACCTATCTAAACACAATTTGTAGTTGATCAACTCTTGACAGCTAGTTTCCAGGCTCTTCTTCTTCTCCTCCAAATTGGCCGAATCATCAGCAGTCAACAAATTTACGTAATCATATGAAGAGACCTCAGTCTCGGCAGATGAAATTTTTTCCTGAATCTCTTCAACCTCCTTTTGAGTCACTTCTATAACACCTTCGAGGTTCTCCCTCTCTTGTTGTAATGTCTACAACTTCTTCACGACTCTCTTCAATTTCTTTTCACTAGAGGAAACTTTCTTGACTTTCTCACTTGCTTCAGGTTTGAACGATTCAAGATGCTCTTTTGCTTTGGAAATCAGTTCTAGCTTCTCATATTCACTCGTCTTATCAGCCATATTGTATCTCTCTTGGTTATATGATGCGGCAAGTTAAAAAAAAAGAATTCAGTAAATCTTCCAATGGAGAAAAATTCAGAATATTTGTCTTCTTCATATCCTCGAAAATCTCAATGATTTGCTCCCTATAAGATGAGAGTAATTCCGGACGAGTTTTGGAGAGCCTATCGCAAATTTCCTCCCAAAGTCCCAAAATGAATTCCTTCTCGCGATTGAAAACAATGCTTTTTTCCTTCAAATATAGATACCGCTGTATTTTTCATTAGTGAAATGCGAGTTATCTCATTTGGAGTTTTCCTTTTTAGGGATTCGTCATGAGGAATAGATGACGCCTTTGACGATGACTTCACTTTAGATGTAGACCCTCCAATAGATTCATCACTCACATGGGGCTTGTCACGTGGGGATACCATCGGGCGCCCAATGGTGTTTAACTGCATTAAGAAAAGGCAAAATAAGTAAGTAATTAATAAGTGAATATACTCCTAAAAACGGGGGGATGGGGAATGAGCGAGGTGATTGTATTTTACCTCTTCGTTACAAGTTGTATGCGTTCTTGAGGGACTATTAACACTTCTCTAGATCTCTACTGGGTTAGGCCGTTTCCTTTTCCAATTTTGATCTTCATTGGTACTCTAGCTGGTGTCTTGAGGAACACAAGTGTTAAATGAAAGAACTAGAGGTTGTTTCTCTATAGCTGTTGAAGTGCACACCACTTCTGTTAAAGCTGCCTTCGAGGATTTAAGCTTCCTCTTTTAAGGTTGTGTAACTACTTTTGGGATCGGAGTTGATATTTTTTTAACTTTTGAGATCGTCTTTCCAACACATTGATCTTCACCTCCTAAAGGGGTTGTAGACTTTAGCCCAACATTGTCTACCAAAGCTTGTAAGTTATTCTCGAGAAACTTCCCATGCGCTTTATCCCACCAAGACATATAATTAATGGAGAAAGGCTTCTCCATAGCATCCCCCGTTGGAGGAAAAACCGCACGTGACATAGATTGATACAATGTGCAAATCCTCCAAAATCTGATTCCTTCATCTAGAGAAGAGTTACGGATATCATTCTCCAAAAAGCCGAGGACATTCTAGTAAAATCCAAATTGACGACGAAATCGATGCAGACTATACAACTCGATGATGAATGAGTTACCATACCTTAAAGGGAGGTAATTAAAACGTAAGCTCATGAAGTAATTTGATTCCAACTCTTGAGGGCCATCGTTATCCACGTAATAATAAGGACGGGAATTGGTCAACATTGTTGGTGCCCAAACTATATCCTCCCCATTGTGGATGCATGTTCTTCCATCTTTCTCATCAAAGTACCTTGCACCCCCCTCTCCTGAGAATGCCACCATCAAAGTGAAAGACGGACCCTTAGCAAGTGGATAGTGGGTTTTGAAGTAATGTGCAAGCCATCCGTAAACATAATGAATGGGGAAAGAAATTTTGACCTGATCAAGTTGGGCAGAACGCGAAATCTTATTCAAACCATGATAAATACTCGCCAAAACTGGGACTGCAAGGCTAACCTGTCGCTCGCCTTCCATAATGCTTGCCATCTTAAAAGTCTCAGGACGAATGGAGTTTTCTATTTTGGGGAACACAAAGGCACACAACCAAATTGATAAGAATGTTGCTACATATGTTTCATCTTTCTTGTCATATCTCACCCTAAGCTTAGAGAATGTAGTTTCTTGATTAGTCGACCACCTCGTCGTCTCGGGAATAACTCCGTTAGGATTATGTGTTGACTTTAAGCGTGCGGATTTCTTTTCCTTTCGAAACGAGTCAGGTCTGTATATTAATGTTTTTTATACCAAAAACTTGTCCACTTGCTGAAGGAGACCATTTGGGAAGCACCCGTACCTTCCTTAAGAGGATGAAATGCAGCAAATAAGTACTCACAAGATCGAGGAATAAATCTGATTTGTTTTACATTCAAAACAATGAGTTCTCTTGTCTCAGGTACCACTTCTTTGTATGGAGAACCCGCAATGGGCAAGCCCTCAAGGATATGTAAGTTCCAAATAGATATAGATAGCTCCAGCTGATGTAAGAAGTGTTTTCGTCTTGGGGAACCAAGCCTCACAAAATGCTTGCAAAATGTTCGAGTTTCGATCATAAGTGAAAAGTGAGACATAGACAGCATCATAAATCTTTGTTGTACTCAGTGTTTGTTGGCTTACGCCAAGCACGTCTTCAGCCCATTCCCAATATTCTGGGAAATGACGATACTCTCCCTCGATTTTTGTTGCGTTTCCCCAATGTACTTCGCCTTGAATTATGCGACTTCCTAAGTTTGAAAGGGTGCTAGCAATATTTACATGACGATGGATTGGCGCTTGGAGACACCACATCTTGGATAATGGATTAGAAGTTGATTTGTGCTCCAAGGTCCAGTTCTCTACATGAAGGGAGTTCTTTAGAGGAGGCCATGGGGTTGCATATCGGCTGGCTTGTGAGGTGAGAACCAAAAGCTTGGTCTGTTCTATTCCATCTTCCGTCTCGATGATGAGATATATAAATTTTGAGGAAGGTGAGGTATAGTCCCTGAAATTTGCCATATCTTCGTGCTTTAAAAAAAAGAAAGAAAAGAAGGGTTACCAAAGTCCAAATCAAGAATATTAGAATGGGTGCAAAAGTCTAAATAGATGAAATGCTCTCCAAGAATCGAGCCATTTAAAGAGAAATATCTCCAAGAATCGGGCCATTTTGAGAGTAATACCATTTTGAGAGTAATCTCTCCAAGAATCGGGCCATTTTGAGAGTAATCTCTCCAAGAATCGGGCCATTTTGAGAGTAACTCTCAAAGAATCTGGCCATTTTGAGAGTAATCTCTCCAAGAATTGGTCAGGAATGAGTACACATCACCTCACACCCTAAAACCGCATTCCTCGTACGTGGATCTCGCTTGAACTACAAAAAATGACAAAAGAAGAAAAGCACAAGAAAATAAGAAAAAAATTATTTTCGTGTCAACGTTTATGAATCTACAAAATTAGACTCAGCTGGCTTGATGCTCAATAAATTAGAGCCAAGAGATTTATATAGGTCTCCATAGGATGCTTACAATAGTACATTGACGATGTGGGACTGCAATTATAAAGGGAACTCCTATAAGGACTCTAATTTGTTTATGGCGCAACAATAAATCCAAGACGAACTCGAATTGTGGTAAGAATTGCAAAGTAATTCTACGAAATGTTGTCGGAGGCTAACATTTCCTTTTAAAGAAATAGTAGGAAATCATGTTCAGGTGGCAAATTCTATATTGAAATCACAATTTTCAATATTTTTGTCTTGTCCCTATTACATTAAATGGTCATTATATTATGTAAATAATTAACCAAGTATACACATAAAAAATTACATGGACAATCTTTTGTGCTCTAAACTGATCTAAGCCAAATTTGATAGACCTCCAATACTTCATGACCTGTTTGGTTATGACAAGTCTACACTTCAACGAGCCTTGAAGTAGGGGGCATTTGTAGGCACATAAATTTTATTTAAAATTAAATATATAAAATAATTTGGACTATATTTAAAATTCGAGATATATTAGTTCAAATAAATACTACAGACTAATACAATATAATTGAATTAATTATATAAGTCCAATATATATGGATTAAATAAATAAGTCTTAATTCATTGAGCTAGTCCAATCTAATGTGATGAGCACACTTCACTAAACCGAAGATGTCATCTTCCTAGAGGACTATTTTGGTGCCACGTGTCAAATGACGCGGCGCGCCAAGTCAAACGGAAGAGCCAATAGGGTCATTCCACGTGTCAAAATGACAAGGCATGCCAAGTCACACTAAAAGGCCAATGAAAACGTTACGTGTGCAAGTGACATGTTCTAGCCAATCAAATGAGGCCATGTCACCCTTCAATTTGATTGGTCGGAATGAGTTTTCTTATCATGACTCTTCCCTTCCACAACTATAAATAGGGGTCTTCATAACACAGAAAAGACACCAGAAGTTATAACAAGAAGCAAGAAAGAGCTCGTGGATTAAACGCTGCAAATTTCTCCACAAGTTTCAAGCTTCAAGCAATCAAGTTCACGTTCAAGCAATCAAGTTCAAGCTCAAGAACGAAGAACAAGCAATTTCGAGCTCAAGAACAAGATCATCGTTCGTGGCAACAAATATAGATTCAAGATCAAGCTCCAAGGCCCTTGAATTTATTTACCATTGGAAAGGAGAATAAGAGGATTAATAGAGATTGTACACTCAAATATTCGAAATAAAATACTACAATTGTTGCGATATTTTTCGGTCTTGATTTTATTTTCTCGACGCAAATTTATTGTCAACAAACATAACTTGGAAAAAAGCGGATTACACGGTATTTTTATATTTGTTTCGCTTTATGTGAATCTATTTAATTTCGCACAAAGTTTTTTTTAAAAAAAGAGGTTTTGAAGCATGTAGTCCTAAAATAACATTTGTGTAAATCAGGGGCGGTCCGACGAGTTTTGTTGCCTACAGCCAAATTTTATAAGGGGCCTTAATGTTTTTTAAAAATTTGTTTATTTATTTGAAGTCTATTTTATTTCAGTTTTTTTCTAAAATCAATAATGCCTAATAAGTCTTTGTTAATTGACAATATAGCTAATCCATTTAACCTTTATTAAGACATTGTTGATTTTCGTTCTTCTCCGATTGTCGTTCTGATTACTCCTTTTTCTTTTGTCTCTGATGAAGAAGAATCTTGGATGTTCTTGCTTCCAGTAGAAGTATTCAAGGAGGATATTCTTTCTTCTTTGCCTTTGCGTACAAAGTAAGATGCACTCTATTCTTGTACTTGTTGAGACTTAATATAATCAAGTAATTAAAAGAATATATGCTCTCTTAAACAGTTTAAGCTTTAGACGAAATGGCCACACGCTTCAACATTACCTTGCTAGCTAAACTGGATTTAGAACTTGAACTTGTAGAAGAAGCTGATATGCTATCTTTTCCAGGACTAATAAACTCTGCTAATAACTTGTGTCGATTAATCAGTTTGGATGAATCAGTAAGTCCTTTATAATATGGACTTCTTGCAGAGTATCTCTTTTCTTCTTGAATTGTATTTCTTTTATTGAATTCCACGAGATTATCAGCTGTTAAATTTGAGTTCTTTGAAAATGAATCACCTTTTCTTGACATAAGCTCATTTGCTTTTTTAGGCCATGTTGGTTTTAATGAGTCAGCTGATTTGTAGGATCTTACTGAAGGAGGTATTGTAAGTGAGTTTGTAGGAGAATTTTGAGTTTCTGATATGTTGTAGGGAACAGATTTTGAACGTGGGATTGATGGACTCGGCATTGAAGAGCCGAGAATGAAAGCTGCTGGTTTTTTTTCCTTGTGTAGAAAAGAGGATTAATAAGGAGGTAATAAAAAAGAATGTTGTAAGTTAACTCAATAATGATATTAATGTGAATGGAAAAAAGATACTTTCAACTGTAGGTCCATGGGCGATCATCTAGAGAATATCATAAGGCATGTTACGTTATTAACAATGTTTTATTTTTCTTTCTTGAACTTAAGTCAAACCTATTTTGCATGGCTGTACTATTACAGTAGAGACAGTATAGCAGGCAATAGTCCATGCAAAAGCAGCTCATGACCAGTTAAAGGTTAATCTATCTCTACTCTTTAACTTTTTTTGTTTGGTTCCATCTCTAGGGATGTTTGTGCTTTATATCACATCTCCTTTTCTTTCCCACCTGGTGTTTGGAACTCCCGACTAATTCGAATTCGCTCCGGGAAGTCTCATATTGGGGTAAAGCGCTTTCTAACGAAGGCAACTATATACTTAGGGGCTCGAACCCAAGACCTTTGATTAAGGATGAAGAAATACTCACCACTCCACCACAATCCTTGTTGGTTTATATCGCATCTCCTATTATCCTCTGAATGATTTTTGAATGAGTTTAAATTCTATATATATTGAGAGTATAAGAGAATTTGTGCTAAAAGATTAATTATATGTAATCATCCATAATAAGGGAAGTTGCTGACCTGACAAATACACACTATAATTGCTAAAGGGGGAGGTATTGAGGTAGAGTGTTGTGTATGTATTCGGATAAATTCAATAACTTTTGCTTAGATTCTATTATTATAGTAGGAAATTCATTAAATATATATAAATATTTAATTGCGAACCTAGTAACGTATTTGGTGTCAAGTTCTTTTTTTTAAAAAAACCACCACCAATGCATTGCGCCATTGGTGTTGGGGGTTAGGCTCGATCCCTACCATGTCTATTCATAAGAATCCAAAATTACAAAAAGGAGGGGGGCATGGACCTAAACCTCCAAAACTGACGAGTCAATCTGCAATAAGAAGGAAGAGGGGGCTTATATAACTCTTCCTTATCAATCTACTTATATAACTTACAGAGAAATTACATTTGTCATATCTTCGGAAGTTGTCATTTATCTAGTTGAAAGTGTCCTTTCAGCTCTCTTGGAAGATGTTGGAAAAAGTAATAGAAGGTAGCATTTCCACTAGATGAGGCAAGCTTAGCGAAGAAATCTGCCATTTGACTAAAACAACGTTTGAAGATTACCTCTGTTCCATTTACTGCAACATTGATGTCTGTGATAGTCTTTTTGAGTTTGAGGTTGTTGGTGTCTTTGTTGTTCAACATATCAGTCACAATCTTAGAGTCCAGTTCTAAGTCAAAGGCACAGATTCCATTCTGGAGGCACCCCATATTTGGCTGCTTGTGCTTCCGCTTGGTTGTTCCTATTGCATTAGATTGGATTGGAAAATGAGTCATTTATGGTAGTTACTGTATGATATTATTGTATGCTATTTTATTTATGGCTCTTATGTTCATATAATTATTTACGCTATTCCTACTGGAGTTAATAATGCTCTTTTGTTTTTGTTTTTGTTTTTTGTTTTTCCTTTCCTTCACTGAGCCGAGTGTCGATTGGAAACAGCCTCTCTGTCCTTTTGGGTAGGGGTAAGGCTCGTCTACATATTACCCTCCCCAGACTCCACTTTATGGGACTATACTGGGTAGTAGTAGTTGTTGTTGTTGTTGTAAGACATTGTTGATTTTAGGTGATATTTTATCAATTTTAATTTTGATTTCTTTTTTTACTGGAACGTCGGAAACAGGAGTTATTAAATTATTCTATAAGTATTATAGACATTCGAAAAGGAATCAAAAATTTTATTTGACCGAGTGTATCAGTTAAATTGTTATCTTCTAAATGTACTATTATTTTAAATATTTTTTATTCTGAAAACAAATCTAAACCATCAGTATTGAGCTGATTAATATGCTTTAAAAAACATTCAACATTAAGACAATATTTTTCAAATTTTCATCATCTAATGACCTTAATTTTTACTGTTAAATTAAAAATCAAAACTATTCTCATATGCGAATTGTTCAAATATATTTTAAAGTGAAAAAGTAGCCTTGTCTACTATGTATAAAGTAATCAATTCCAGAGGACTATTCCAAAGACTTTGAGATTTTATTATCAATATTTTTATCAAATTGTTACTTCTTATGTATCATACACTTTTACAAAATTCTAGTTCGATGTTTATTTCAAGTGCTATTTTCTTGATAGAAATCATTGTAGTTGCAAATCTATCTTCTCTATACATGTTAAAGAAGGAAATCAAACTTTTTCGCTACACAATTTTTTTTTAGAACTTATACATAATCTATTAGTCAAAGTGGAGGCTTGCATCAGGAGTCCTGTGTGACAAGAAAGTTCCATACAAACTCAAGGGGAAATTCTATAGAGCCGTGGTTAGACCTGCGATGTTTTATGGGGCGGAGTGCTGGCCCGTGAAGAACTCTCATGTTCATCGAATGAAGGTTGCGGAGATGAGGATGCTTAGGTGGATGTGCGGGCACATCAGGCTAGGTAAGATTAAGAATGAAGTTATTCGAGAGAAGGTGGGGGTGGCCCCGGTGGATGAGAAGATGCGAGAAGCGAGGCTGAGGTGGTTCGGGCATGTGCGGAGGAGAAGTCCCGATGCCCCGGTGAGGAGCTGCGAGCGGCTGGAGATTGTTGGCGGTCGGCGAGGCAGAGGGAGGCCTAAGAAGTATCGGGGAGAGGTGATTAGGCAGGACATGGCTAGAATGCAGGTTTCCGAGGACATGACCCTTGATATGAAAGTCTGGAGGTCTAGAATCAGGGTTGTAGGATAGGGGCTCCTAGAGTTTTTCGTACGCCTCCTCCGGGGTTGGGCGTGGGTCAGCAGGGTTACCCATAGATGACTTGTGTTTTAGCTTAGCTTATGTCCCCCCTATGGCTGTTAGTTATGGTAGTTACTGTATGATATTATTGCATGCGATTGTATTTATGTTTCTTTTGTTTAGATAATTATTTACGCTACTTCTGCTGGAGTTACTAATGCTCTATTGTTTTTCTTTTTGTCTTTCTTTTTGTTTTACTGCTGTTTTTCCTTTTATCCTATGAGCCGAGGGTCGATTGGAAACAGCCTCTCTGCCCTTTCGGGTAGGGGTAAGGCTCGTCTACATATTACCGTCCCCAGACCCCACCTGGTGGGAGTATACTGGGTAGTTGTTGTTGTTGTTGTTATACATAATCTATTAGGTGTAACAAAAATATGGGGCTCTTAAAAATATGAAGCCTAAAGCAGTTGATTTACTTACTTTATGACAGGATTGCCCCTAGTATAAATGTAATTTTTTAAAATTTGTAATCTTAAATATATTATAATATTTGTATGGTTTAAAAAAAATTTCATTAAAAGTATAATGGCTAATTAAGGTTACATTTTTTCTAAATGTATTAATAAGATTTTATTTTTTGGAACATGATAAAAAAAAGGGTCATATAAATTAAAACAACGAGAATATTATAACATATTCTAACAACTCAATACGTGCCCGTCACGGTTGTGTCCAGCTTTAGGATTAAAAACAAAAAACACAAAAGAATAAAACAACAATAGACAAACTTTGAATACTAATGCATAAAATAGAAATAAAGGAAAAGAATTGAAACAATTAGACATGAAGAGAACCGACGCAGCAGGTAACGTTGCTGTCTTATAGGCTGTTTGGCCAAGACTTTTTTTTTTTTTGTCAAAAATGCTTTTTTTTTTTATTACTAAAAGTATTTTTGGTTAAAAATTAAGGTGTCTGACCAAATTTTTCAAGGAAAAAAAATACTTTTGAGGAGAAGCAGAAGCAATTTTGGAGAAGCAAAAAAATTAATTTCTCTCCAAAAATACTTTTTTTGATAAGCACTTTTGAGAAAAATACACTTAGAAGCAGTTTTTACAGCTTGGCCAAATACTAATTGCTGCTCAAAGTACTTTTCAATCTAATTAGCCAAACACAAACTGCTTCTCACCAAAAGTACTTTTGATAAAAATACTTTTTTTTTAAAAAAACACTTACCAAAACAAGCTGATTTTTGCAGTTTCGCTAAACGAGCTATTAATTGGTGAAAAAGTTAGAATCAATTCTTTAATTTCTGATTTGTAGAATTGAAAATTGAATCAAGTCATGAATATAGATGAAAGGTGCACCATTTATCACAAGGAACCTGAAACCCTTATGCACATTTTTCTCATGTGCCCAAATGCCAAAAACCTTTGGGATAACCTGGGAATTGATACTTTCACAATTCAACCTCATCGTCAAAACTAGCTTAAATCTCTCTAATTAAAAAGTTTAATAATTCCTAATAAACTAATCAATTGGAATACAATATTTTCCTTTGTTGTTTGGAATATTTGGATTACTAGGAATACCAACAATATAAATATTACTATTATTTATTCATCCCTCCGTAAGATTATTGACCAATCTGTTGAGTACTGTTTGCTTACAAATAGGGAGTCAAATTGGAATAGAAAAATCAATCTCACCATCAACTAGATTAAACCTCATAAGGGTGCTATAAACTAAACATAGATGGTGCCTATAAAAAGGATAGAGGTGTTGGAGGCATTGGATGGGCAATAAGAAATAAGAAGGGGACTGACTAATTGATTTTGCTTCAAAAACTATTATAAAAAATCCAGACCATGCGAAACTTATGGCACTCTACGAAGGGCTTTGTATTGAAAACAACAGAAAACTCTATCCCTTGGAAATTGAGACTGACATTACACAGGTAATCTCTTTCATTCATGATGGCTGCAAAACTTACAATTCTATTATAAATTACGGTAGGTTGCTTCTGGCTCAAACGAGCATCATGAAAATGCACCAAATCTTCATGCAGGGGAAGAAAGTTGCTCGCAATTTAGCAAAGCATACAATATCCATCTTAGTTTTAAATATATTAGATTTTTCTTATATATCCACCACCTTTCTCTTGGCCATGATGCTGGCAGACAAGAGTGGTGAGGGTCGTGAAAAAACGATTTCTTATAAGTGTTGTAGAATCATAGCTGTTTTGGGTAATTCGCATGCCATGCATGGGTTATCTTCTATCAATGATTATCAAGATCATAACTATTTCTGCAATGCTTAATGTTTATGTTTAATAGAACAAGTATCTTTATGTTCAAAAAAAAAGAAAATTGAATCGAGTCGTCATTTTGCATATTAGTTTCCAAGAGAAAAAAGTGAAAAAGAAAAAAATCCAAGGCTGTAATAAAACAATAAAGGAAGAAGACTGTATTGCAGAGAAAGAGAGAGAGAGAGAGAGAGAGAGAGAGAGAGAGAGAGAGAGAGAGAGGGAGGAAATTCTTATTGAATTTTGGGATGAATTACAATGGAATAGAACATTCTATTTATAGGGAGATGGTGACTTAGCCACCAAGTAATAAACCTTAAAATCTCTCTAAATATAGACATTCACCATAAATAGAATTTTGTTTATAATACTCCCCCTTGAATGTCTATTCAACAGATAATGTGCCTCGTTAAAATCTTAATTAAAATAAAACCCAATGGGAAAAAATTTCTAGAAAAGGAAAAGGAGCATACATGTTTAGAAATTTACCTATTGGTTGCCTCGTTAAAAACCTTGCAAGGAAAACCCAGTGGGCAAAACTTAGTAAGGGAAAAAGAGTGCAACGTGCATTAACTCCCTTTGATAAGAGCATCAATTCACATCTTTGAGTCTTTGCATACCAATCTTGTACACTAGCTTCTTGAAGGTTGACGTCGGTAGAGACTTGGTGAACAAATCAGCCATATTATAACTTGAACGAATTTGTTGCATATTAATATCACCATTCTTTTGAAGATCATGCGTGAAAATAGTTTGGTTAAATGTGCTTTGTTCTATCTCCTTTTATGAATCCTCCACTCAATTAAGCTATGCATGATGCATTATCTTCATACAAAAATGTGGGTAACTTGTCACATTTCACACCACATTTGTCTCGAATAAGATGTATTATAGACCTCAACCACACAAATTCCCAACTTGCTTCATGAATAACAATTATCTCAGCATGATTAGATGAAGTAGCCACAATTGATTGCTTAGTCGATCGCTAATATATGGCAGTGCCTCAACAGGTAAATACATAACATGTTTGAGACCGAGCCTTTTGTGGGTTAGATAAATACCCAGCATCAGCATAACCAACAAGATCGGAACTGCAATTATTGCCATAAAATAGGCGTATATCGCTAGTCCCTGTTAGATACCGCAATATGTGTTTGACTCCATTCCAGTGTCTCCTTGTAGGAGTAGAGCTATATCTTGCCAAGACATTAACTGAAAAAGCTATGTCGGGCCTTGTCGTATTAGCAAGATACATTAGTACACCAATTACACTAAGATATGGTACTTCAGGTCCAAGTAGCTCTTCATTCTCTTCTTGAGGTTGGAATGGATCCTTATTTACATCAAGTGATCGTACAACCATCAGAGTACTTAATGAATGTGCTCCATCCATCTAAAACTGTTTCAGTACCTTTTTTATGTAGGTAGATTGATGAATGAAAATTCCGTTTGCTAAATGTTCAACTTGCAAACCAAGACATAATTTTGTCTTTCCGAGATCTTTCATCTCGAATTCCTTCTTTAAATAATTAATTGCCTTTTGGAGTTTTATAGAAGTTCCAATAAGGTTTATGTCATTAACATATACGGCAAGTACAATAAATTCCGATGTTGTTTTCTTTATAAAAACACATGGGCAAATGGCATCATTTATATAGCCTTCCTTTAATAAATACTCACTAGGACGATTATAGCACATTCGTCCTGATTGCTTTAGACCGTACAAAGATCTTTGCAATTTGATTGAAAATATTTCCCGGGACTTCAAATTATTTGCGTTAATTGAATCCCTTGGGAATTTTCATGTATATCTTATTATCAAGTCAGCCATAAAGGTAGATGTAACCACATTCATTAAATGCATGTCAAGCTTTTCAGGGACATCAAATTGTGTACAATAACGGAATGTTATGGTATCCATAACGAGTGAATATGTCTCTTCATAATCGACACTAGGCCTTTGTAAAAATCCTTGTGCAACAAGGCGTGTCTTGTATATTTGTACCTTATTTTTCTCATTTCTCTTGCGTACAAAGACCCATTTATAGCCAAAAGGCTTAACACTATTAGGTGTTTGGACTATAAGCCCAAAAACTTCATATTTTGCAAGTAAAGTCAACTCTGATTGGATTGCTTCTTACCATTTTGGCCAATCAAGTGTTTGTCGACATTCTCCAACATATTGAGATTCAAGATCCTCATTATCTTGCATAATGCTAGATGCAATATTATATGCAAAGACATAATCCACCATTATATCCAATCGATTCAAATTTTGTCTCAATATCAATTGGATTTATTGATAGTTTCTTATTTTCTTGAGTCTCGTGCTCCGTGGGTTCCTTATGAATCTCAGAATTTATTAAATCGTAAATTTCTTAGCGAGATTCTTTCATAGTGTCATTTTGATCATTTGTTTTCCTTTTTTCTAGGATTTCGATCTTTGGAACCCAATGGTTTGCCACGTTTTAGGCGTGTTTTCGACTCATTAGCTATGACACTAGAAGATTGTTCAATAGGAACATCAATACAGATTGGAATATTCTCTGCAGGGATATTTGATTTTGTTATCCTTTTCAAATCTGTAAATGCATCGGATGTTTGATTTGCTATTCTCTACAAATGGATAATCTTTTGCACTTCTTTTTCACAAATAGAGGCACGTGGATCAAGATGAGATAATGATGGATTTTTACAAAATTTCTCGTTTGGTTTCACCAACTTCCCCCCTAATTTTGGGAAAAGTATCTCATCGAATCGAAAGTCTGCAAATCATGTAGTAAACAAATCTCCCGTTAATGTTTCGAGGTAGTGAATAATGGAGGGCGATTCAAACCCAACATATATTCCTAACCTTCTTTGGGGACCCATTTTAGTGTGATATGGCAGTGCTACATGCACATATACTACGCATCTAGAAATTCTTAAATGAGATATATTAGGTTCATGACCCAAAACTAATTACAATGGGGAATCTTTATGATAATTTGTCTGTCTGAGACGAACTAGTATTGCTGCATGCAAAATGGCCTGACCCCAAATAGAAGTGGGCAACCTCGTTTTCATGAGTAACAGTCTTGCTATCAGTTGTAGACATTTAGTAAAGACTCTGCAAGGTCATTTTGAGTCTGAACATGAGCTACAGGGAAACTTATCCCAAGTGATAAGCAATAATCGTTAAATATTTGGGATGAAAACTCAGCACCATTATCAAGTCTAATAGACTTAATTGGATTGTCAGGGAATTGCCTCCATAATTGAATTATTTGTGTCATTAATTTTGCAAACGTGAGGTTGTGTGATTATAATAGGCACACATGAGACCATCTAGAAGATGCATCTATTAAGACCATAAAATATCTAAATGATCCACTAGGGTGAATAGGTCCACAAGTGTCCCCTTGTATATGTTCCAAAAATGTTGGGGGCTCAATCCCAACCTTTGTTGGTGATGATCTTATAATTAACTTGCCTTGATAACAACAAGTGCAAGAAAATTCATTATTTAAAAGAATCTTTAAATTCTTTAATGGATGCCCATTTGAGTTTTCTATAATTCTTCTCACCATAATTGATCCAAGGTGTCCCAATCGATTATGCCAAAGTACAAAAGTATTAGAATCAGTAACCTTTTGATTTACGGTAGAATATGCCTCAATTGCACTAATTCTTATCCAATACAGGCCACAAGATAAAGATGAAAACTTCTCAATAACTCTCTTTTGGCCAGAGACATTTTTGGTAATGATGGGATATTCAAGATTATTCTCATCTATTGTCTTAATATGACATCCATTTCGGTGGATATCTTTAAAACTCAACAAGTTCCTCTTGGACTTGGAGGAAAATATTGCATTCTCTATGATAAGTATTGTTCCCTTAGGCAGAGTTATAGTAGCTTTTTCAGAGCCTTCAATTAAATTACTACTACCAGTAACTGTAGTAACATCTGCCTTACACATACTTAAACGAGAGAAATATTTTTTCTCTTTGAATATTGTATATGTCGTACATCAATCAATTAAACAAATAATTTTACAATTGAACTTTGATCCAAGTTTACCTGGAGAGATATCGACATTTGTTTGATCCATTGAATAAAGACTGTTGAACGTTTTCTAATCTTGATTCACAGTTGAAAGGTCTTCTAGGTCTTGATCAATTGTTGTTTACTAATTCTACTCTAAGAGGTAAGGGAAGACAACAAACACTACTGACTTACGTACACAACCTTTCAGCATAGGCGTAACTGGCTATTGAAAACATAAAACATGTTTCTTAATCTTTTTGAGACGGTAGAATTACGTGTTGATAACGTGTAATAAAATAATAAAAGAAGAACAATATTGCAGAGAAAGAGAGAAAGGAAATTCTTATTCAATTTTGGGATGAATTACAATGGAATAGAACCCTCTATTTATAGGGAGATGGTAACTTAGCCACCAAGTAATAAACCCTAGAATCTCTCTAAATATAGACATTCATCATAAATAGAATTTTATTTATAACAAAAATGAAATATGCTACCTAACACCGATAAGGAGACTAAAGGATAAAATATTCCGGTGGTTTGGTACGATGAATAAATCATTTATATATTTCGAGATTTAAAGTTTAGTACAATCTTATTACTTTTTGGTTACCAATTTTGAGATAATTTATGTTAAAATTAAAAATAGTATCAAGATAATTTATACCCGCCACAAGGTGAATAGTAATCTCAAGATAAGTCATTTCATGATAAAAAAGTAAAATTGACAATATCAGGATTAATATACCAAACAGTCAATGAAAAGTAATACCAGGATAACTAATCTCATCATAATTAATCCTAGTATAATTAATATCAATATAATTAATACCAACATAACATGTCTTTGAACCAAAAGAACTGTAGTTCTCAAAAGTTATTTGATAGGGTATATAAAAATAATACTAAAAAAGGTATAGTAGTTATGTTGTGGTTAGTAACGATGAGATTAGTTATAATGAGATTATTTCATATCGGCTGTTTGTTTGGTTTATTAAAAGTTTTAGTAGTGCATTTCTGTCTTTACATATACTTGTCATGTATTAAACTCATAGTATTGCTAATGCTATAATTTGCTATGTACAAAACTAATACTGGAAAAGATGGATAACTAATACCTCTATTTATTGTTTTACCTAATATATCCTATCAAATCACCTCTCACCGAAAAGTTTTATTTTGTATCTCATACAACTGATACTAGTTATATGAGACTCCCTTTTATCTTATAAATTTATGGATCCCAAATTTTATATTTCCGAGTCTACATAAATTTGAATAACAAAATTATAAGATAAAAAAGTTATCTCAATTATATGAGAGATAAAATAAAAATTTTCCACCTCACCATAAAAAATAACACCAGTTCCGGGGTATGGGGGGGGGGGAGGGGGGAGAGGGACTTTTGGATTGGAATGAAGGGAAAGTGTGGACGAGAATGTAACCATGTTTTGTAAATAGGGATATAAGTTGGGGGGGGGGGGGGAGGGGGGGGAACAAATAGGGATACATCTTTTATATGTCATATTCATCTATTTCCTCAATGAAAACAAATCTTAATAAGTACTCTATCCTGATTTAAATAGAGAGTTTGGATTTTGAGAATCAAATAAAAAATTTATTTGACTGTATTTTTTTTTGTGTTTTTTAATATGTTTTATATTATTAAATATTGTGATTTTTATAATATTTTTTATATAATTGTTAAATATATAAATTATATTTAAAACAACTTAAAATTTTTTATGTCTAAATATACGGTCAAAATTAAAAATTTTAAATTTCGAAATTCATTAGTCACGTGAGGGAGTAATATTTTATGGGCAACCATATCCATCCATTTAATTTCGTGTGTCAATTTGAAAGCCGTACTTGGAACATAAAAAAATAAACGTACTCCCATTATAGACTGTATTGTAGTGTCGGCTATAACGTGCTCTGAAAAAAAAAACACACACGCAGAGCACGATTGCAGAATCAGGGAATGGATTTTCATTTTGAGCCATTAGCGACAGTCACAGCCGCCGCCGCCCTTTTCTTGATTTGCACTATCAAATTCCGGTGGTTTCGCCCTGAGAATCACCTACCGCCGCCGTTCTCCGTAGAGGATAACCACGACGACGAGGGAGGTAGTTGCTGTGCCGTGTGCCTCAACGATGTGAGCGTCGGCGACATGTGCCGGAAACTGCCGAAATGCGACCATGTTTTTCACTTGGAATGCGTCGACGCTTGGCTACAGTCTAATTGGACGTGCCCACTTTGCAGAAGGCAAATTACAGATGCTACTCCTAAGCAACAACGTGAAAACACCATCTTCTCTTTACTATTTTCCCGTTGTGAAGATTATCTGGCCAAAATTAATGCTCATGCCGAACAACTCATGACGGTTTTGTTCGAGAGCGGAGTTTTTGTCCATCCTTGAATTTTATTCGAGTTTTAAAGTTAAGGGTCCTAAAGTTGTCGCCATTGAGGCCAAAAGAAGAAAGAGGAGCTCTAATGGCTTATATTAGCTTAACTATAATTGTAATAAATCATGTAATGGGGTGTGACTTATATATGCTTGGTCTTTTGTACTAAGAAAGTAGCGAAAAGAGATAAAAATAATGTAAATTTTGTCATAATTGGGAAGCATTATCATATTTGATCAGTTTTTTTTTCTTCTTTCTTCATTGGATTTGTCTTCTAATTGTCAAGGTGTATTCATATTTTTTCACGAATTACTACTTTTCAAAAGCTCAAGTCGCAATATTCTACATGTAGTTATGTTAATTTGAGCTAATCCAGCAATTCAATGATCAATTCAGAGTTAGTCCGGGGACAAGTTATGTTGAGATTGGTTATTCTCGTATTATTTCTTTTTAACTTGGTAGTTGTTGATTCTTAAAATCGGATAACAATTAAACTTATAAATAGTTTTAAGAATATATGATTTCACCTAGCACCAATTGATAAATACTATAATTAATAACAAAAATAAACAACAAAGTAAAGCAAACCAGTATTGAAATACAATTCAGCCCTTGAGCTGGGTCGCCCTCGAACTGAGTGGGTAAGAATAGAGTTATGAAACCAACTAATGAACAAGAGAATATAAGATAAAAGAGTATTGTATTTCTTTGATATTGTCACGACCCGAATTTTCACCCTCGTGGGTCGTGATGGCGCCTACTGGCGAAAGTTAGGTAAGCCAGCTATTCCGATTTAATTATCCTTTTTAAGTCTTTAAGTCCTTATAATTTCAAAATAACGGAAATAATAATATCAATAACAAAGCGGAAGACGAAGTGTGATAATTTAACTTAATACAAACTGCGAAAGTCTAAATACAACTCTACCCAGAATTTGGTGTCACAAGCGGAAGACACCTTTCATCCATTAATGTCAAACTTCCAACAAATTTCAATTGATTCTTCTTCAAAAAAGTCTTTTTCTCGGTTATCCAATTCAAGATTAAATCAATTTTTTAAGATATGGCCAAAAATTTCACGTGCATGTCATGTCACTACAACTAGCGGCAAAAGAACTAAGTTTGGAATGGCACAAAATAACAAACTTTATTTTACTGAGTAAAAGATGGAAGGGTTTAAAAACAAGACAAACAACCTAAGATCCGAGTTACAACCCTTAAATAACCCAAATAATGAAAATAGCAACATAACAAACGGACGAGACTCACACAAACAGAATGTAGGGATAGATGGGTTTGACTAAATAAAACAAATAAAATATGGATCACAACCATGAAAATAACCCAGATAATAGAAAAAACATAAAAAAAAACTACCAATATTCCTTCCAAGTAAAGAAAGAATGGCTTTTCAATTGCTAAGCTTGACATTAGCCACAAATTTGCTCATCAAAAATGTCATGGCCTACTCCAATTTCGCTCAGCAAGTTTCCGAGAGGATTCTCATACTCCATGTCACCAGGCATTATCCCCACAAAGCGTGCATCATCATTAGAAGGTAAAGGATTCTGCATGATATTCTGGGTGTCACTGTCTCGGATCACAATCAATTTTCCCTGGATCATCTTTTCTATTTCTTTGTTCAAATTCCGACTGCTTTCAACATTGTGCCCATGTACATTGGAATGGTATTCGCACCTTTTAGAAGGGTCAAAGCTTCTTGCATATGGGTCCACATGATTTGAAAGAATAGGCGGAATCATGTCATAATGCTTTAATTTCTCAAATAAGCTTGCATAAGACTCTCATATTGGTGTAAAATATCTTTCAGCCTCTGTCCCTTTCTATATCCCTGACTTGGATGTGGGTTATATGGCACTTGAAAATTTTGTGGAGGCTGGTGGAGATTTGTGACGCTCATGCTCGCCTTCTGGGGTGGTTTGGTGGCTAGACAACATACTGAGGTAGAGAAACAGAGTATGGTGGGTTCTGAGATGGATAATGTTGCTCAGGAGCATCATTAGAAAACAGACGAGACTGGTCATACCTTTGAGATGCTCTCTTAGGACCTCTTCTCGGCCCTGATGTCATCATGATTTCCTCTTCCTTCTCATTCATGTCAATATAATTAGCGTATTAAAACTAGACAATCTGAGTTGCGGCTTTGAAAACTGCTTGGCTTATAATTCTACATGTCATAAGATCATTTTTAACCATTTCTCACATTTCGATTGCTTCTGTGAAGGATTTACCCACTGCGGACATCATATTTTGAAAATAATCTGGCTCTTCAGACTGAATAGATATACTGACTATCTCGTGGTCATCCATAGGTGGCTTAACTCTAGCTTCTTTCTCTCTCTATTTAATGGCATATTCCCTAAAACTTTCAGTTGGTTTCTTCTTCAGGTTTGAAAGGAAATTGCAGTCTGGGGTGATGTCAATCTTGTATTGAAACTTCTTGACAAAGGCTTGTTCCATGTCATCCTAGACATACTAGCGAGACGAGTCTTGATCTATAAATCATTCGGAGGTTACTCCCGTAAGGCTTTCCACAAAATAAGCCATCAGCAATTCTTCATTTCTTCCTACACCTCTTAGCTGATTGCAATACCTTTTCAGGTGGGCTATTGTGTCTTCATGTCCATCATACTTGTCAAATTTGGGGATCTTGAAACCAAGTGGAAAATGAACATCAGGCAACATACATAGATACTTGAAGGCAATACTCTTCTGGCCTGTCAACCCTTGCATGTTTTTTAACTGTTATTCTAAACTTTTCACTCTTTGGGTCATTTCTTCCTATGTTATCTTTAGGGTACACTTCTCAATTTTTGCATGAAGATCAAGAAAGTACAAGTGGTACCTAGGAGAATGATATTGCTCTTGTTGGGTAGCAAATTGTGTCTCATGACAAGGCTATCATTGGTCAAGGGTCATACTTGACACATTTTGGTCATTTGTTATTTCAGTATTTTATTTTCCTCAACCACAGTAGACTTTTGTTGAATCCTCTGACCATGAGTCTCTTGATCACTAGTAACAACTTCGATGTCAGTTATCATTTTTTCCTTTAGATTTCGTGTTATCAGCTTACCACAAACCGACCACCTCAAACTTTCTTTACAATCCAAACCAAAAGACACATTAGAATGGACTCAATCAG
Organism: Nicotiana benthamiana; assembly: GCA_034376525.1. Lineage (NCBI taxonomy): Eukaryota > Viridiplantae > Streptophyta > Magnoliopsida > Solanales > Solanaceae > Nicotiana > Nicotiana benthamiana. The sequence goes on along the minus strand of CM067336.1, from coordinate 30,615,523 downwards.
TACTTATTATTATCATCATTTTTCTCATTTTTTTTCATTTTTTCATTTTTTTTAATAGTGATTGAGCCTGATAAGGGTTGCCTACATATCATGTGAGAGCATGAATCAGATCTTGCGTAGTCCGGGAAGATTAAGAATAAAGAAAATAAATTAATTCTTTTTTATTGCATTTTGAAATTTTTTTAAAAATTTTCGAAAGAAAGACTTATAAAAAGGAAAGAAAATATTTTGAAAATTTTAATATTTTGTAGAATTTCGAAAGGAACACTTCTAAAGAAGAAAAAATATATCTTTGAATATTTGAACTTTTATGTTAAAATTGTGAAAGAAAACTTCTAAAGAAAATATTTTGAATCTAGAATTTTCTTTTTAATTTTCGAAAGAAAATTTTCTAATGAAGAATGAAAATATTTTTTGCATTTTTAGAAAGAAATTCAAAAATATATATATTTTGGATTTTTTAAAATCGGGATCTTAAAGAAATAATTTTCTGAAGAAGAAAGTAAAGAAAAATATTTTTGGTATTTTTGAAAATTGGAGTTTTAAAGAAAGATTTTCTAAAGAAGGAAGCAAAGAAAAGTAATTTTGGATTTTTCGAAAATTGAGGTCTTAAAGAAAGATTTTTCTAAAGAAGGAAGTAAAAAAAAATATTTTTGAATTTTTTGAAAATTGAGGGTTGGAACCGATGAGGTTTGCCTATTGGTGAGAATCAGACCCGCATAGTTCGGTCTGTTTTGACGGAACAAAAGAAACATGACTTTTGAAAATATTGGCTTATTCTCTTTTCTCTTATCTCTTTAAAAATTTCGACAAGTTTCCAATTTCAATACCTACCTCTCACTTTGTCTCCCCCCCCCCCCCCCCTTCAATTTCTTTTCCTATTTTAGAAGCTAGTCAACATGCATGATGAAACAGATAGATGTGCAAGTAGCACGTAAGATGCATTAGGATGGTCTTTTAATTCGAGTACACAGCGGACCCATGCCCTCTGTTGAGTCCCTAAAGTCAAATGCACGTGATACAAACAGGCGTATCTACTAGGGATCCGTCACGAGGCTATTTTATTCTAGGTTTAAAACCTGGGTGCATTGTTCTAAACCCGGCTTAGCCGAGGGGACAACTCAGGAAGGGGGGCAGTGTACGGGAATACAAAAGCTTCACCGGCTTTGCAACTTATCCGAACCTCGTTCTAAAATTAGGATATGACTCTAATAGAAAAGAAACAACACGAAATGTACGCTTCCCAGATGATTTAGAAGACTCATAGAGAAGAGGATTTCGTAATAGTTTATATACAATTCAAACAATATCAAAAGCGGTAAAAAGAGGCATTTAGCACATTAGCCTCAAACACGTAAAATAAATCAGATAATAAATAAAAGCCAACTATAACAATTATTCTAAACTCGAATTCTTGAATCATGAACTAGAAGTTCTGGGTTCTTCTCCTAGCAGAATCATCAGAGCTGTCACGCCTCCTTTTTCTATCCGAAAGGGATATAAGAGAATTTTTCCAATTAAAGTGATATAAATCAAAATGAGATTATTTTATTTAATTTCAGAGTCGCCACTTAGGATATTTATGGTGTCCTAAGTCACCTTGAAATCCCAAATCGAGAAGGTTTTGACTCTGTTTTACAGTCTGCGAAATACAGAAATTCGGGTAAAGAATTTTGTTAATCCGAAAGAAGGTGTTAGGCATTCCTGGGTTTCGTGGTTTTAGTACGGTCGCTCAACTATTAATAATTGGCCTAATAACCTAATTTATTACATATTTCAAACCTATTGTGCATTTTTAACTTTATAAACGCTTTTGTTTATTTATGAATTTATTTTTGGAACAAGCTACGATTATCGTACACTTGTTATTTTTAGTACACATTGCAACCGCACTACATGAATCCATAGCTTAACAAACTGCACTGGGATACTAAGAAGTAAAGCACATCCAAGCACCCGCAATCTATGATATGCTTATTTTATCATTATTTAAATGTGAGGTCAGATCACATGAAATACACACTCGAATTGGATATTATATATCTGATCATGCCACATGAACTGTACCCATAATCACATGAAATACAGACCTAAACTGGTTATATGAAGATTATAGGTAGTGTTACATTGCAAAACTGATAGGAATAAAACTTGAAGGCTTGGTTGGTATTACTTGTTCCTTCAAAACTACTTACAAAGTTTCACTATCCTAGCAGTATAACCATTATAACTAATGCGAGTCAAATATGTTGAATTTCCTATAAAGGCTTAAGAGATGAGAGGCCTTTATTATGCAAATAATACCAAATAGCCTCCTTATATTGAAAAATTCTGGACATTAATTTAGTTCGTGACCAAAGTTTCAGTAATCTTTCTCCCCAAACAGCTTATCACAAAACGATGGACATTATACATATATTATTCTTAAACAGTTATAAGAATAAAACCTTAGGAATCAACTTCAATATATTCTTATTTTATTAATAAAATCATCCATGCAAAGTATCAGTCATACTGTGATGCATATGAAGTGAAACGTCATAAACAAACACCGATAAAATAAAATTAAGAATATCTATTATTATCCTCGATAATGACAATATGGATACAAACAACAATTGAAAATAGATACTATTTCATAAATTATCAGACTATCAAACAGGAAACAAAATGAAAAGCATAATTGACAGATGATAGAACCAAGGAGTTACTTGTAACCCTTAAAGCAAAAAGCCCAAGCTCTGCTCCTACTTTCTCACCTCAACTTTTTCATTTAACCCATTTTTCTCGTGTCAATTCTCTTTCCCTCCATTCTGTCTGTTCCTCCTCTTAAGCTTTTCCGTTTTTTATTCTTTAGGTGAGGTCGGCTGGTACCGTTTTTTAGGTTAGAAGAGGAAGGGGTCAGCTAGTGTGTAGTTTTTGGAGAGAATTGTTTGCATCAGTTGTATGTGTGACTGTGTGACTGTGTGACTGTGACTGTGTGTTTTTGTCACTGATTCAGGGACTGGAGGTGGAAGGCCGCTCGCTTTTGAGTGTAGGAATTTTTGTCTTAGCTAGATCTAGGTCTACAGATTGTAGAAGAAGAGTTATTTTAAAGTGTTAGGGTTTTATGGGTATTGGGTTTTGATTTATGGGCTAAGGGTTCAAAAATTAAGTCTAAAAAATGGTTGTTTGAGCCCAAATTTTACTCTTTCTCCTTGAACAAGACAAAAAATTTTATTCCATTTACTTATTAATCCTACTTAAGTAAAATAACTATTAAAATAAACTAACAGTTAAAACAAACTTATTTTTAATATTTTTTAAATAACATAGAAAAATAAAAATAGATAAAAATAGTGTTAGTACATTAAGTACTAATTAACCTTAAATTGAATAGACTTGAAATTATCTTTTTGTGTTTTCTATTTTTCAAATTCTAAATAACAATAAAAATAATATATTAGAATCCTAGAAAAATTCAAATAACTCAAATAAATATATAAAATATGTGAAACTGCTAATATAGCTTGAAGACGTGGGGGGTCAAAAATCACATGTCTACAGAGGGTGATTTCATTCTAAAGTCCTAACGTATGGTTGAGAAAGGTTGCATTTCATACTTAGCATTTGTGAGGGATGTTAGTGTAGAGACTCCCAACATTATTTCTGTTCCAATTGTGAGGGATTTTCTCGATGTGTTTCCTGGAGACCTGTTCGGCAAGCCACCGGACAAGGATATTGATTTTGGTATCGATCTGGTGCCAGACACTTCACCCATTTCTATTCCACCATATCGTATGGCACCAGCGAAGTTGAAGAAGTTAAAGGAGCAGCTTCAAGAACTCTTTGATAAGGGGTTTATTTGGCCAAGTGTGTCGCCTTGGGGTGCGGCTGTTCTATTTGTGAAAGAGAATGATGGCTTTATGAGGATGTGCACTGATTACATACAGTTGAATAAGGTCACAGTCAAGAACAAGTATCCTTTGCCTCGTATTGATGATCTATTTGTTCAGCTTCAGGGAGAGAGAGAGAGAGTGTTCTCCAAGATTGATCTTCGTTCAAGGTATCACCAGCTAAAGATCAGGAACTTGGATATCCTTTAAGACAACTTTCAAGACGCGATATGGTCATTATTAGTTTCTTGTGGTGTCATTTAGGCTAGCTAATGCTCCAGCAGCGTTCATGCAAGTGATGAACATCATGTTTTGTCCCTATCTCTCTCGTTCGTGATTGTCTTTGTTGATGATATTCTGGTATACTCGCATAGTCATGAGGAGCATGCGGAGCATTTGAGAGTTGTGTTGTAGAGATTGAGGAAGGAGAAACCTTATGCAAAGTTCTACAAATGTGAGTTTTGGATCATTTCAGTGGCTTTCTTGGGGCACGTGGTGTCTAGTGAGAGTATTCAGGTTGATTCGATGAAGATAGAGGTGGTTCAGAGTTGGCCCAAATCGTCCTCAGCCACAGAGATTTGCAGCTTTCTTGGTTTGGCGAGTTATTACCGCTAGTTTGTTCAGGGATTTTCATCTATTGCTTCACCCTTGACCAAATTGACTCAAAAGGATGCTCCTTTCATGTGGTCGGATGAGTATGAGGCGAGCTTTCAGAAGCTTAAGACTACCTTGACCATAATTCCAGTGTTAGTTTTACCATCAGCTTCAGGTTCATATACCGCATATTGTAATGCTTCAAGAGTTGGTATTGGGTGTATGTTGATGTAGGAGGGTAGAGTTATTGCCTATGCTTCTCGTCAATTGAAGCTTCATGAGAAGAAATACCCCATTCATGATTTAGAGTTGGATGCCTTTGTTCATGCATTAAATATTTGGAGGCATTATTTTTATGGTGTATTTTGTGAGGTGTTTACTGATCATCGTAGCCTCCAGCACTTGTTCAAGCAGAATGATCTCAATTTGAGGCAGCAGAGATGGTTGGAGCTTCTAAAGGACTGTGATAGTACTATTTTGTACCATCCGGGGAAGGATAATGTGTTGGCCAATGCCTTTAGTAGGAAGGCGGTGAGTATGGGGAGTTTGGCATATATTCCTGTTGGGGAGAGACCTCTTGCATTTGATATTCAAGACTTGGCCAATCGGTTCATGAGGTTGGATATTTCAGAGCTCAGCGGGTATTCGCTTGTGTGATTTATCAGTCTACCTTATTTTATCACATCAGAGAGCGTCAGTATGATGATCTTTATTTTCTTTTCCTTATGTACAGAGTTCAGCACAACGATGCCAAAGATGTGACTATTGGTGATGATGGGGTATTGAGTATGTAGGGTCGGATATCTGTGCTCAATGTGGATGGGCTTAGGGAGTTGATTCTGGAGGAGGCCCATAGCTCGCGGTATTCTATTCAGAGCTCAGTCGGGCATTGGCTTGTGTGATTTATCAGTCTACCTTATTTTATAACATCAGAGAGCGTCAGTATGATGATCCTAATTTCTTGTCCTTAAGGACAGAGTTCAGAATGACGATGCCATAGATGTGACTATTGGTGATGATGGGGTATTGAGTATGTAGGGTCGGATCTGTGTGCACAATGTGGATGAGCTTAGGGAGTTGATTCTGGAGGAGGCCCATAGCTCGCGGTATTCTATTCATCCGGGTGCCGCGAAGATGTATCAGGATTTAAGGAAGCACTATTGTTGGAGAAGAATGAAGAATGATATTGTGGGATTTCTAGTTCGGTGTCTCAATTGTCAGCAGGTGAAATATGAGCATCAGAAACCAAGTGGCTTGCTTCAGTAGATGGATATTCCCGAGTAGAAGTGGGAGAGGATTACTATGTACTTCATTGTTGGACTTCCTTGGACTTTGAAGAAATTTGATGCTATTTGGGTAATTGTTGATCGACTGATCAAGTCTGCACACTTCATTCCTATGTGTAATACCTATTCTTTAGAGCGACTGGCAGGGATTTATATCCAAGAGATTGTTCGGTTACATGGTGTTCCGGTTTTCATCATCTCAGATAGAGGTACTCAATTTACTTTGCATTTTTGGAGAGCCCTGTAGAGAGAGTTGGGTACTCAGGTGGAGTTGATCACAACTTGTCATCCTCATATGGAGGATAGTCCGAGCGTACCATTCAAATATTGGAGGACATGTTGCGTGCTTTTGTCATTGATTTTGGAGGTTCATGGGGTGAGTTTTTGCCGTATTCAGAGTTTTCCTACAACAACAGCTATTAGTCCAGCATTCAGATGGCACCATATGAGGCCTTGTATGGGAGGTGAGTTGAGCACATCATTTCTCCAGTTTGTTGGTTTGAGCCCAATGAGGCTAGGCTAGAGAAGGTGAAAGTGATTCAGGAGAGACTTCGTACATCGCAGTCGCATCAAAAGAGTTATGCAAACCGGAAGGTTCGAGATGTGTCCTACATGGTTGGTGAGAAGGTTTTGCTGAAGATCTCGCCCATGAAGGGTGTTATGAGATTTGGAAAAAAAGGGAAGTTGAATCCGCAGTTCATTCGGCCTTTTAAGGAACTTAGGAGGATTGCAGAGGTAGCTTATATGCTTGCTTTTCCACCCATCTAATCGAATGTGCATCCATTGTTTCATGTTTCTATGCTCCGGGAGTATGTTGGGGACCCATCTCATGTTTTGTACTTCAGCACGGTTCAGTTGGATGATGATTTGACCTTTGATGTGGAGCCAATGGCTATTTTGAGTCGTCAGGTTCAAAAGTTGAGGTCGAAGGATATAGCTTCAGTGAAGGTGCAGTGATGAGGTCGGCCCGTGGAGGAGGCTACCTAGGAGACCAAGCGAGAGATGCGGAGCAGATATCCTCACCTATTTGAGGCTTCAGGTATGTTTCTTGACACGCTCAAGGACGAGTGTTTTATTAAGTTGGGGAGGATGTGATGACCCGAATCATCATCTCATGAGTTATGGCCCCGTTTCCCCCATTTCTGCTTCTTTGTGCTTCATTATCCGTGTCTTATGTGAACGAGTCGGTTTGGAGTGGTTTTGATAAGAATTGAGACACTTGGTCTCTTTTAAGAAGGTGTAAGTTAGAAAAGTCAAACATAAGTTGACTTACGAGTTAGAGGGCTCAGAAGTGAAATATGATGGTTTGGTTAGCTTAAGGGGATTATTTGTGACTTAGGAGTGTGATCGGATGTGGTTTTGGAGGTCCGGTGTAGAATTAGGTTTGAATTGGCGAAGTTAGTATTTTGGCAATTTTCGGTTGATAGGTGAGATTTTGATCCGAGGGTTAGAATGAAATTTCGAGCGTAGTTGTAGCTTTGTTATGTGATTTGGGACGTGCATGTAAAATTTCAGGTCACCCGGAGGTGATTTGGTTGGGTTTTTTATCAAATGCGTGTTTCGGAAGTTTTTGGAACACTTAGGCTTGAATTCGATGTGAATTGATGACTTTGGTATTGTTTGAGGTATTTCCATGATTGTAAAATGTTTGGATGATGTTTTAGGAAGTGTTGGTGTTTTTGGTTGAGGTCCCGGAGGCCTCGGGGTGATTTCGGAAGGCTAACGGGGAGTTTCGAGCCTTGGTGAATTCCAGAAAATAGCAGTATCAGTGCAGGTTCAGTTTGGCCTTCGCAATCACGAGCCTGGGGCCGCGTTCGCATAGGAGAATCTCGGCAGGCCAGTCTTTTTCTCTACGCGTTCGTTCTAAGGAGACCGCATTCGCGGGGAGTTATTCGCGTTCGCATAGGAGGATCTGCGGTCCTGTTCGTTTTGTTCTTCGCGTTCAAGGCCAAGGGGTCGCGTTCGCGTAGTTGAGGCTCTGTAAGCTTCACATTTATGGGGTTTAGACGCGTTCACAAATGGTAATTTTTGTCAAGGAAATATTTGTGCATCTCGAAGTCGGGGGTTTGACCGTGTTCGAGTAGAAGGGATTCCAGAAGCTGGGCAGAAGGGTTTTAAACACTTCATCTGCAAGCTTAAGTCATTTTTCCTTCATTGTTGGGTATTTTGTGAGCTCTTTGGGAGACAATGAAGAGGGATTCGAAGAGGATTGATTGGAGGTAAGTTTTATGAACAAAAAATATGATTATATTGTGAAGTTAACCTAGAAATTCATGGACATTTAGCTAAAATTGGAAGAACTAGGGCTTGGGATTTTAAGATTATAAATTGGGATTTGAAGGGTCATTTGAGATCAGATTCAAGAGTTTTTTATATGTATGGAATTTAGCTGAGATAAGGAACCCGTTGATTTTAAAAAATTTGAGTTTGGAGACGTGGGCTCGGGACTTGGTGTTTGCTAATTTCAAAATTTTTTATATTTTTTTATTGTTTTCGCACATCATTTCTCCAGTTGGTTGGTTTGAGCCCAGCGAGGCTAGGCTATTAGGGACAGAATTGGTTCATGATGCCTTAGAGAAGGTGAAGGTGATTCAGGAGAGACTTCGTACATCGTAGTTGCATCAGAAGAATAATGCAAACCAAAAGGTTCGAGATGTGTCCTACATGGTTGGTGAGAAGGTTTTGCTGAAGGTCTCGCCCATGAAGGGTGTGATGAGATTTGGAAAGAAAGGGAAGTTGAGTCCGTGGTTCATTCGGCCTTTTGAGGAACATAGGAGGATTGGAGAGGTGGTTTATATGCTTTCTTTGCCACACAACTTATCAAGTGTCCATTCGGTGTTTCATGTTTCTATTCTCCAGAAGTTTGTTGGGGACCCGTCTCATGTTTTGGACTTCAGCACGGATAAGTTGGATGATGATTTGACCTTTGATGTTGTCGAGGACCTAGTTGGTGCCACGAGATGGCTTGATATTGCGGTTGGGCTGTAAGGGGCCTCTCGGAGTCTGCACACCCCAGTGAGCACCATCACCATAAATAAATGGATCGGGCTGCACACCGCAGCGGGTATTATAGGATACCATTCTATGTGTCATTTCTTTATTTGGTTGTCATTTATCTGCTTTTCTGTTGTAATATTTCCATATTTTGATTTTGTTGGTTTATTGCTTTCATATTACTTGTTTAAAACTGCCGAACTACAGATTACTCTGTGCTTTCTATGATTTCTTATTCAGCCATTATTTATGTTTATTACTCACTAGATGGGAGTATTCACATTACTACATGCACATTTCATACTGATCCAGCTGCATCAGAGGCTGAGTGAGGATTTTCTGTTGAGCAGCACATCTCCAGGAGCATCGAGGTAGTTGCATAGCATACGCAGCCTGATCTCTCCCTTCGATCCTTTGTTTTATTTCATACTTCCTAGATTGAAATGTATAAGGTTGATAAACCTGTATTAGAAGCTCAACCTTGTTACGCCGGATGTTTATGGGCTATGTAGAAGTATCGTTAATTATTATTCTGCATATTTAAATCTTATTTCAGACTTACAATATGATGATTTGGTAATTCAATGGTGTTAGCTAATGATGAACTGCTTAATAAAATGGGTTAAGGATGTTAATTGGTCGGGCTTGCCTAGCAGTGTGTTGGTCGCTATCACGACCGGGGTTGGGATCGTGAAAAGTTGGTATTAGAGCCTAGGTTACTTGATCTCACATGTTATGCGCCGATTTAGTGTAGTCTCGCGAACCGGTACGGAAACATCTGTATTGATCCTCGAAAGGTTGTAGAACCTTTAGGAAAAGCTTAACATTCTTGAGACTCTTGTCGTGTAACTTCTTTTATCCGAGAACTAAATTTCTGTTATCCTATTCTCTCCCATATGGCAAGAACTTGTGCTATCGGACGAGGTGGACGATCACCAGTGCCACCCACTGAGGCCACCTAAGGTCGTGGACGCGGTCGTGGCCACGGCAGAGGCAAAGTAGTAAGGGCAGCACCTGTTGATCCACCAGCTGCACCAGATCCGGATCAGGCTCCAACAGCACCAGTTCAGGCTCCAGCAGCACCTATTCAAGCACCAAATCTGCCCATTGTGATCCCGGGTCTTCAAGATGCCTTGGCACAGATCTTATCAGTTTGCACTGGCCTGGCTCAGGCCGTCTCAGCCTCTACCACTATAGCTACTTCACAGGCCGGGGGAGGCAATCAGACCTCCCCTCCTTGCAAACCTGACCAAGTAGTGCAGGGATTAGAGACGTCGAAAGCACCTCCAGCTCAGCCGGTTGCACCAGTCCAAGACTTCGTAGTTCCAGCTATGCCAGACGATGAGCAACATTGTTTCGAGAGGTTTGGTAGGCTCCAGCCTCCCTCATCTAGTGGTTCTGAGGACGAGGCCTAGGGTTTTCTTGACAATGTCAGCAAATGCTCCGTACAGCAGGGATTCTTGAGTCGAGTGGTGTGGCATTTACCACCTTTCAGTTCTCGGGGGCTGCTTTTACTTGGCGGGAGGATTTATGGAGGAGTAGGCCTATTAGTGTAGCACCCCTTACTTGGCAGCAGTTCTCCGCTCTCTTCTTGGAGAAGTATGTACCGTAGTCCCACAGAGAGGAGCTGTGTAAACAGTTCGTGTGGTTGACGATGGGGGATATGACTAGCCCGTCAAGCTATTTGGATGATGCCGACAGATCGTGAGAGGATCAGGAGATTTATGGATGGCCTTTACTATCTCCGTATTCTGATGACTAGAGAGAGTATTGGGTGCTTCATTCGAGGAGGTGGTCAATATCGTTTGTGAGATTGAGACGGTTCGTCGTAGGGAGCGAGAGGAGAGGGAGGCCAAGAGGCCTCAAGGATCGGGCAGTTTCAGTGGTGCTCTATCTACGAGCCAGTTCCAGCGAGGTAGAGGTTGTTCTTTCAGGCATGCTCAGTCGGCCCGTCCAGAGTACAGAGGGGCATCTTCAGATCGTGGTCATCATGGGTTCCAGCAGGGACAGTATTCACTTAGCGCCTACCCAGCTCAGAGTTCATCTCGTGCCACATCAACTTAGGGTTCTTCTGCGCCGAGTGCATCTGCTAGTCACTCTGGTGCGAGGGGTTCCCTTTAGTCCCCATCTCCAGCACCGGGTAGTTGTTATGAGTGCGGAGAGTTTTGGCACATGAGGCGGTAGTGTCCTCGACTTCATGGTGGTCAGTTTCAGAAAAGGGATCAGCCCTCGACTTCTGCTCTAGCTACTTCACCACCCGCCCAGCCAGCTAGGGTGAGGATCAGGCAGCTAGGGGTCACCCCAGAGGGAGAGGCCTTCAAGCGGTGGCCAGGCTCATTTTTATGTTCTGCCAGACAAGTCGGATGCCATTTCTTCAGATGCTATCATTACAGGTATTGTCTCAATCTGCCACAGAGATGCCTCTGCATTATTTGATCCCAGTTCCACCTATTATTATGTGTCCTCATATTTTGCTCGCCATTTTGGTATGACCCAAGAGTTTCTTACTTTGCATGTTCATGTTTCTACCTTGCTGGGCGACACCATTATTGTAGACCGTGTGTACCGGTCATATATTTTGACTATTGGGGGTCTGGAAACCCGAGTTGATCTATTGCTATTGAGAATGGTGGACTTTGATGTGATTTTAGTCATGGATTGGTTATCTCTGTGTCATGTTATTTAGACTGTCATTCTAAGACAGTCACCTTGGCTATGCCGGGTGTACCGCGGATTGAGTGGCGTGGTGTGACGGATTATATTCTCTAGCAGAGTGATATCTTTCTTAAAGACCCTGCATATCGTTGGGAAGGGTCGTCTTTCATATCTAGCTTTTTTGCAAGACGTTGGAGCTAAGACTCCCGGTATTGATTCTTTCCTAGTTGTGAGGGATTTTCCCGATATTTTTCCTGCAGACTTGTCGGGCATGCCACCGGAAAGGGATATCGATTTTGGTATTGACCTAGTGTCGGGCACTCAGCCCATCTCTATTCTCCCAAATCGTATGGCACCAGCAAATTTGATAGAATTAAAGGAGCAGCATCAGGAACTCCTAGATAAGGGGTTCATTCGGCCTAGTGTGGCATCGTGGGGTGCGGCGGTTCTGTTTGTGAAGAAAACGGATGGCACAATGAGAATGTACATTGATTACATACAATTGAGCAAAGTAACCATCAAGAACAAGTATCCCCTGCCTCTCATAGATGATTTATTTTACCAGCTTTAGGGAGCGGGGGTGTTTTCCAAGATTGATCTCTGTTTGGGCTATTACCAATTGAACGTCAGGGAATTAGATATTTCTAACACTGCTTTCAAGACTAGATATGGTCACTATGAGTTTCTTGTCATGTCTTTCGGGCTGACCAATGCCCCAACACCGTTCATGCATTTTATGAATAGCGTATTTCAGCCTTATTTGGATTCATTCGTTATTGTATTCATTGATGATATTCTGGTATACTCACGTAGTCAGGAGGATCATGCAGAGTATTTGTCGATTGTATTTCAGAAATTAAGGGAGGAGAAGCTTTATGCAAAGTTCTCTTAGTGTGAGTTTTGGCTCAGTTTAGTGGCTTTCTTAGGGCACGTGGTGTCCAGCGAGGGTATCCAGGTTGATCCAAAGAAGATAGAGGCAGTTCAGAGTTGGCCTAGACCGTCCTCAGCCATAGAGATTTGTAGTTTCCTTGGCTTGGCAGGTTATTATCTCCGGTTTGTTCAAGGGTTCTCTTCTATTGCATCCCCCTTGACCAGGTTGACTCAGAAGGGCATTTCATTTGTGTGGTCGGATGAGTGTAAAGAGAGCATTCAGAAGCTCAAGACAGCTTTGACCACAGCTCCAGTATTGGTTTTGCCATCAGCTTCAGGTTCATATACCATATATTGTGATGCTTCGAGAGTTGGGAATTGTTGTGTATTGATGTATGAGGGTAGAGTTATTGCTTATGCTTCTCGTCAGTTGAAGCCCCATGAGAAGAACTACCATGTTCATGATTTATAGTTGGCTGCTATAGTTCATGTGTTGAAGATTTAGAGGCACTACTTGTATGGTGTATCTTGTGAGGTATTCACTAATCACCGCAGTCTTCAACATTTGTGCAAGCAAAAGGATCTTATTTTGAGGCAGCAGAGGTTGCTAGAGTTGCTTAAGAATTATGATATCACTATTTTATATCATCGGGGAAAGGCCAATGTAGTGGCAATGCTTTGAGCCAGAAGGCAGTGAGTAAGGGGAGTTTGGCGTACATTCCAGTTGGGGAGAGACCCTTTGCAGTTGATGTTCAGGCCTTGGCCAATCAGCTTGTGAGATTAGATATTTCGGACCCAACCGGGTGTTAGCTTGTGTGGTTTCTCGGTCTTTCTTATATGATCACATCAGAGAGCGTCACTATGATGATCTGCATTTGCTTGTCCTTAAGGACAGAGTCCAGCATGGCGATGCAAGAGATGTAACCATTGATTATGATGGCATGTTAAGGATGCAGGGTTGGATTTGTGTGCCCAATGTGGATGGGCTTAGGAAGCTGATTCAGGAGGAGGCCCATAGCTCGCAGTATTCTATTCATCCTGGTGCCACGAAGATGTATCAGAATTTGAGGCAGCTCTATTGGTGGAGAAGAATGAAGAAAGATATTGTGGGATTTCTAGCTCGGTGTCTCAGTTGCTAGCAGGTGAAATATAAGCATCAGAGACCGAGTGGCTTGCCTCAGCAGATGGATATTCCCGAGTGGAAGTGGGAGAGGATTACTATGGACTTCGTTGTTGGACTTCCTCGGACTATGAAGAAATTTGATGCTATTTGGGTGATTTTTGATCGGCTGACCAAGCCTGTACACTTCATTCCTGTGTATACTACCTATTCTTCAGCGCGACTAGCAGGGATTTATATCTGGGAGATTGTGTGGTTGCACGGTGTTCCGGTTTCCATCATCTCAGATAGAGGTACTCAATTTATTTTGCAATTTTCACTTGGGTTTTGTTCCCTTTGCCTATTGTTACGTATTCGTTGTGTTTTTTGTCAGATTCGACGCACGAGGAGGCCGATTTGAGAGGTAAGGGCATAGCGAGCTAGATCTTTAGCCGGTTCGAGGTGAATAATGAATGTAAAATGATGTCCTGAGGGTTTGAAACTCCAGATTTGCACATTGTAGTGCTATATTGAGTTGAGACACGGGCTTGATGATGAGCGCGGGGTCGTTTGCTATTGGGGATTCTGACTTGGTCCGTCCTGAGTGATGTTTTTACCGTGCATTTGACTGAAGCTTATTTAATATCATCATTATTTGGACTAGCTGTCATATTTGGGCTTCGTGCCAACTACTTGAACCTTCGGGGAGTTTTTATCACTATATGTATTTACTACCTGAACTCAGTCGTACCGTTTTCTACTATTTTACTACTCAACCATCTTTACTCAGATTTCTTAAACTAAAAGATATATTAAATGGCATTTTGGGCTGAGAACCACTATTTTATTATTGCCGGAGGGCCATGTGATTTCTAGACTGAGTATGGGATCAGGCTACGCGTCGCAGCTGTGTTATAATGATATTCATATGAGGCAGAGGGCCTAGTTGGTTCCACGAGATGGTTTGATATTACGCTTGGGACGTAAGGGGCCCCTCTCGGAGTCTCCACACCCCTAGTGAGGGTTGTCGACGATAAATAAATAGACTGGGATGCACGCCGCAGCGGGTACTATAAGGTACCGTTCTATGTGTTGCATTTCTTTATTTGGATGTCATTTATTTGCTTATCTGTTGTAGTATTTCTATATTTCGATTTCATTTGTTTATCGCTTTCATATTACTTTTTTAAAATTGTCGAACTATAGATTACGCTGTATTTCTATGATTTCTTATTCTCATCCATTATTTATGTTTATTACTCAATGGGTCGGAGTACTGACATTACTCCCTGCACCTTGTGTGCAGAGCTAGGTACATCAGAGGTTGAGTGAGGATTTTTTCTGTTGAGCAGCGCATATCCGGGAGCAATGAGGTAGCGGCATGGCGTTCGTAGCCCTGATATCTCCCTTCTGTCCTTTGTTTTATTTCATACTTCCTAGATTGACATGATTCGGTTGATAAACGTGTATTAGAGGCTCAAACTTGTGACACCGGATCTTTATGGGCTATGTATTAGTATCGTTAATTAAAATTCCGCATATTTAACTCTTATTTCAAACTTCTAATATCATGATTAAGTAATTCAATGGTGTTAGCTAACGATGAACTCCTTAATGAAATTGATTAAGGCTGTTAATTGGTTTGGCTTGCCTAGCACTGTGTTGGGTGCTATCACGACCGAGGTTGGGGTCGTGACATAAATTTCTCATGGCCCTCGCAAACTTAAAACTATATAATTGCTTTAGGCGCGTAATTTAAAATAATTTCCTTAAACTCGGGTGTACATTTCATGTGACCCAAATCCAAATTTCAACAATGTTAGATAAAACATGTCGTGGACTGCGGGTGTATTTCATGTGGCGTGGTTCAAGACATGTTTTAGATAACGTTGAATATTCCTAAAATTAATTAAAAGCGGCTAAAACATGTATTAAAATCAGATAATAGGCTAATTATGATAGTTTAAGAGATCGTGCTAGAACCACGAAATCCGGGGGTGCTAATACCTTCCTTAGGGTTAATAGAATTCCTTATTCAAAATTTCTAGTTCGCATACTTCAAAAGGAAAGTCGAATTTCCTCGATTTGGGATTTAAAATAAATCGGTGACTTGGGACACCAATTAAAATATTCCAAGTAGTTACTCAGAAATAAATAAAATAATCCCACTTCGAATAATATCACTTCAATAGAAAAAACTCCCCTATATCCGCTTTCATGATGGTAAAAAGGAGGTCTGATAGCTCTTGCAACTCTGCTAGGGAAAAGAACCCAGAACTTCTTGTTTAGAGTCAAAATTCGAGCTTAGAATAACTGTTATAGTTGGCTTTTATTTATTATCTGACTTTTACATGTTTGAGCCTAATGTGCTAAAATTGTGCTTTTTACCGCTTTGATATTGAATGAATTGGATATAAACTGTTACGAAACCCTTCTTCTCTCTGAGTCTTCTAAATCATCTGGGAAGTGCGCACTTCGTTTGACTTATTTTTCTATTAGAGTCATATCCCAATTTTAGAATGAGGTTCAGACAAGTTGCAAAGCCGGTGAAGCTTCTGTATATCCGGTACGTTGCCCCTCCCCCCCCCCCCCCCACCGATCGAGCTTTCCACTTCGATAAGCCTGGTCTAAAACAATAAACCTAGGATTTAAACCTAGTATTACAAAACCTCAAGCCGGATCCTTAGTAGGAACGTTTGTTTGCATCACGTACATTTGACTTGGAAAACTCAAAACAGGGGTTGGGTCGATCTAAGACATGTGTATCTGAAACTAAAAGATCATCCTGATGCATCTTACATGCTACTTGCATATCTGTCTGTTTCGGCTTGCATGTTGACTGGCTTCTAGAATAGGCAAAGAAATTGAAAAAAAAAGAGATAAATCAAAATAAAAAAAGTGAAAGAAGAGAAAAGAAAAGAGTGAGATGTACGTATTTGAAGTATCCGAAACTCTGCCAAAATTTTGAAAATTAGAAGAAAAAAAGAGGTCATTTCAAAATAAGTAATGTTTTCCCTGTTCCGTCAAAACTGGGCGAACTACACAAGTTTGGTTCTCATCGTATGTGAGATACATAGGTTAACCTCATCGGTTCTGACTTATCATTTTCAAAAAATTCAAAAATATTTTACTTTACCTCCTTCTTTAGAAGGTCTTTCTTTTACACGCTAAAGTATTAAAAAAATACAAAAATATTTCTTCCAATTTTCCTCAAAATCCGAAAAACATTTCATTCGTCTTTTGAAAATTCAAAAGAAAATTCAAGATTCAACAATATGTTCTCTTTTATTTAAAGTATTCCTTGCAAAAATTCAAAAAAAAATCAAAAATCCAAAAAAATATTTTTCTTTCTTCTTTAGAAGTTTTTCTTTCAAAATTTTGAAAAAAAAATCAGAAAATTCAAAAATATTTTCATTCTTCTTTCAACAATTGAAAAAAAAATTCAAAATTCAAAAAATATTTTCCTCTTTCTTTAGAAGCATTTCTTTCATATATTAAAAATAAAATTACAAAAAAAAAATGCCTTTCTTATTTAGAAGGCTTTCTTTCAAATTTTGAAAAATAAAAAATAAAAAAACGCAAAATCCAAAAACAAAAATATTTCCTTCAAAAATTATCTTTCAAAATTCCAAAAATAAATAAATAATAATAATAATCAAAAAATATTTTCGTTTTCCTTTATATAAGTCTTTCTTTCAAAAATTAAAAAACAAAAGAAAAAGAAAAAGAAAAATCCAAAAAGAAGGCGTTACTTTATTTACTTTATTCCTCATCTTCTCAAACTACGCAAGATCTGATTCATATTCCTACATGATACGTAGGCAACTCACATCAGGTTCGATCACCAAAAAAATGGAAAAAATGAAAAAAAAATGTTGATAATAATAAAGGCCGACTGAGTCCATTCTAACATGTTTTCTTTTGAATTGTAAAGAAAGTTAAAGGTTGGCCGATTTGTGGTAAGATGGAAACACAAGATCCAAAGGAAAAGTGATAACTTGCATCGAAGCTGTTACAAGTGCTCAATAGACTCAGGGTCAAAGGCTTCAACAAGAGTCTACTATGTTTGAGAAAAATAGAATACTAAAACAGCAAATGATCGAAATGTGTCAAGCATGGGCCAGTGTGCAAGTACAGCCTCGTCATGAGTCACAATTTGCTACACAGCAAGAGCAGTACCACCCTCCTGAGTACCACTCGTACTCGTTTGATCTTCCTACAGACATTGAGAAGCCTACCCCAAAGATGGAACATGAAGAAATGACCCAAAGAGTGAAAAGCTTAGAACAACGATTGAAAATTATGCAAGGGTTGGCAGGTCAAAAGATTTTTACCTTCAAATATCTATGAATGTTCCCGATGTCCAATTGCCACCTGGTTTTAAGACTCTTAAATTTGAAAAGTATGATGGACAAGGAGACCACATAGATCACATGAAAAGGTATTGCAATCAACTGAGAGGTGCATGAAAAAATAAAGAATTGCTTATGGCTTATTTTAGGGGAAGTCTTACGGGAGTAGCCTCCGAATGTTTTATGGATCAAGACACGTCTCACTGGTATGTGTGGAATTACATGGCACAAGCCTTTGTAAAATAGCTCCAATACAACATTCACATTGCACTAGACCGCAATTCCCTTTCAAACCTGAAGAAGAAACCAACTAAAAGTTTCAGAGAATATGCCATTAAATGGAGAGAGTAAGAAGCTAGAGTGAAGCCACATGGATGACCACGAGCTAATCATTTTCTTTCTTCATGCTCAAGAGCCAGATTACTTTAAAAACATGATATCCGCAAATGGTAAGTCCTTCCCGGAAGCAATCAAAATGGGAGAAATAGTAGAGAATAGCCTTAAGACAGGCAGAAGTTGTAAGTCAAGCAGCCCTCAAAGCTGCAGCTCAGGCTTTCTAAATTGAATCGGGTGCCACGAATGAGATGGATAAAGAAGTCATGATGACATCAGGATCGAGAAGAGGTTGTAGGAGAGCATCTTGAAGGGATGACCAGCCTCGTCTATTTTTTTATGATGCTCCTGGGCACTATTATCTGCCTCAGAACTCACAATACTGTGTTGCTCCACCTCAATATGCTGTCTAGCCACCAAAACACCCTAGAAGGCGAGCACCGGCATTGCAAAATGTCTGCTAGCCTC
The DNA here is from genome assembly GCA_034376525.1 of Nicotiana benthamiana. Lineage (NCBI taxonomy): Eukaryota > Viridiplantae > Streptophyta > Magnoliopsida > Solanales > Solanaceae > Nicotiana > Nicotiana benthamiana. Next base: position 30,596,997 of record CM067336.1, on the reverse strand, counting down.
TACAAAATTTTCAAGTGCCCTATAACCCACATCCAAGCCAAGGGTACAGATGGGAACAAAGGTTGAAAGATAATTTTACACCAATATGAGAGGCATATGAAAGCTTATTTGAGAAGTTAAAGCATTATGATATGATTGCACCCATTCCTCCAAATCATGTGGAAACACATGCAAGAAGTTTTGACCCTTCTAAAAGGTGTGAATACCATTCAAATGTCCAGGGGCATAATATTGAAAGTTGTCGGGATTTGAAATGAGAAATAGAAAGGATGATCCACAAAAAATTGATTGTGATCCAAGATAGTGACACCCAGAATATCACGTAGAGGTTTTTACCTGCACATGATGATGCACACTTCGTGGGGATGATGCCTGGTGACATGGAGTATGAGAATCCTCTCGAGAACTTGCCAACTGAAATTGGAGAAGGCCATGGTGATTTTGATGAACAAATTTATGGCTAAATTTCAAGCTTAGCAATTGAAAAATCATTCTCTCCTCACTCTTAAGGAATCTCGGTAGCTTGTTTGATGTTTTTTTCTGTTATCTGGGTTATTGGAAGGTTATGATCCAGATTTTATTTGTTTTATTGAGTCAAACCCTTCTACCATTCTATTATGTTTGTATGAGTCATGTCTATCTATTTTGTTGTTATTCTCATTATCTGGGCTATATTAGGGTTGTAACTCCGATCTTAATTTGGTTGTCCTGTTGTCAAACTCTTCCATCCTTATTCAATAAGATATATTTTGTCATTTTGTTCTTAGTACTTTCTTGTTAGTTCTAATAACATGACATGCATGAGGAAATGTTGGCCAGATCTTAGAAACGAATTTGATCTGGAATTGGATAAGTGAGAAAGAAAAAAACACTTTTGAGGATGAATAAAGAGTTGAAATACTTTGGAATTAAGGTTGAGTAAAATTCACCTTCAAATCATTGTGAAGAGCGGGCTTGAGGATGTTTAATCAATTGAATTTTGTTGGAAAGCTTGACATTAAGGGATGGAAAGTGTCTTGTGACCATGACACACCAAGAAAATAGACATGTTCTTCAATGTTGTGATCGCGAAATGATACTATGTTTGGCATTCTCGAGGTTGGGGCCCTTTTTCTGCTACGCAAAACACTTTTTTATCCTGTGTCACCCCTTTGAGTCTAAGTTATTTTCTTTTACCACCCTCTTTTGGAATAAAATTTAGAGTCTAGAGTCAAAAAATAAAAAAAGGAAAAAGAAGGAAAAAGGAAAAGAAAAAGAAAAAAAATCCATGTCCCAAGAGTACACACTAGGACAATTCTTTGAAAGTTCAAATGAAAAATGAAGAAGAAAAGAATTGTCCAAAGTCTATGCTCTCAGAAGATAGAAGCTGAGGCAAACCAAAAAAAGAAGAAAAAAACGAGGAAGAAGAAAAGAAAAAGAAAAGGAAAAAAAAAGACAGAGGAAAGAAAGTTGAAAAATAGTTAGGTCAAATGTTTGAACTACGTTAGACCTGATTCCTCTAAAAATGGATACATAGGCAGCCTCACAGTTCGGTCCAAACAAATAAGAATTCAAAGAAAAGAGGAAGCAAATTCCAAAAAAATCCCCAATAGCTTAAACTAGGGCAGATATTTTATTTCACTTTTGAAATAGTCGATTCCAAGAGTTATAAGTCTACAACCCCCTTTAATTTAAGTCAACTTTGAGTCGTCATGCCGACCCTTCTGTCCAACCCTATCCAAAACCTTCCAAATAAAGACCTCCTGATATGCCTTCAAAAATACCAAGAGAAGCATGCAATGAGCAATGGTTGTCATGCAACATAGAGCACTGTCAAGTTGGTCACAATAAAAAAAGAAGCGGAAAGAATAAAGAAAAAAAATGAGAGATTCTTACTAGAAAGAACCCTCACAGGCACTATAAGGTGATTGTAAGAAGAGATAAATAAATGAGAGAGACTTGTTGGTGAAAACTCCTCATGACACCACAAGTCAAAAGTGAGTCATGAAGTCGATGCAAAGGATCGGCATGAACAAGCCCGACTTCAAAGATCATAATAATGGCAAAATGGGAAATTGAATTAGTTTGATAGATCAGGAAGTTTAGTTCAAAATGCATGTCACGATCATTAAGGCTAGTTACTATAAAAAAAAAGGAAAAAAAACTCTTCCTCCTGTCCTTCCGACAGAGGTATTTCTTGTTAATATTTGTTTTTTGCATTATTGTGTCCTTCGCTCTGAGTCAGTCCTTGTCAAAATAAGCAAGAAAAGATTCAAAATCTGCTACTAGCATTTCAATTGCATAAAGTAAATTTGGCCAGCACACTCAGTTGTTACTATCAACGTGCCTTGACAATTCATGCAAAGGCTTCCCCAAAAAGTCTCTTGCAGCCTACTTGGTGCAAGCAAATATGGCTAGTGATTCTCTCTGACAGACGAATTGCTCAAAAAGAAGGAAGTCATTCAAGGTATCAGAAAAGGTTACCTAAGCAAAGATCTCCATTTAGGATAAGGTTGTGTGAGCTGCAAATACAAATGGTACTGGGTGCAAAACAATCAGATTTGGTGCAGAACAAAAGTCTCTAGAGACCAACTCAGGTTGATCGAGCAAAACTCAAGCTGCTCAAGACTCATGGCCACAAACCGACCACCACTTGTAAAACTGAAAAAGTTTTCTTTTTTTTGAAACAGGAACAAAGCGATGCAAGGAAAGTGGTTAAAACAAGGGAAAAGATAAGGAAAAAAAACAACAACAAAAAAGAAGAAAAAAAAAAAGAAAAGAGACGACAAAGGGAAGTTTCTCAAATTTTCACCTTTATTTGTATTGCTATTGTACACAAAATCTTGCCATTGATCCTCACATTTTCCTCCTAGGATAAAAAGTCCTAGTTTGATGGATTTTCCTCCCAATCAAAATCTTAGTCTTATGAATCTTTCTCCTAGGATTAAAAAAGGGACCTAGTCTGATGAATTTTATCCTAAGATCAAATCTTAGTCTAATGAATCTTTGTCCTAAGATAGAAGACATAGTCTGATGAACTTTCTCCTAGAATCAAAATATTAGTCTGATGAAGCTTTCTCCTAAGATAAAAAGTCCTAGTTTGATGAACTTTCTCCTATGATAGAAATCTTAGTCTGATGAATCTTTCCCCTAAGATAGAAAACCTAATCTGATGAATTTTCTCCTAGGATGGAAATCTCATTCTGATGAATCTTTTTCTTATGATAACTAAAAAGGGTCCTAGTCTAATGGATTTTCTCCTAGGATCAAATCTTAGTCTGGTGAATCTTTCTCCTAAGATAGAAGACCTAGTCTGATGAACTTTCTCCTAAGATCAAAATCTTAGTAGGATTAATCTTTCTCCTAATATAACTAAAGAGGACCTAGTCTGATGAATTTTCTCCTAGGATCAAAATCTTAGTCTGATGAATCTTTCTCTTAAGATAGAAGACCTAGTCTGATGAACTTTCTCCTAGGATAAAAATCTTAGTCTAATGAATCTTTCTCCTAAGATAGAAAACCTAGTCTGATAAACTTTATCCTAAGATCAATGTCTGAGTCTGATGAATCTTTCTCCTAAGATAAGAGACCTAGTCTGATGAACTTTTGCCTACGATCAAAATCTTAGTCTGATGAATCTTTCTCCTAAGATAGAAGACCTAGTCTGATGAACTTTCTCCTAGGATCAAATCTTAATTTGATGAATCTTTCTCCTAAGATAGAAGACCCAGTCTAATAAACTTTATCTTATGATAGAAATCTTAGTCTGATGAATTTTTCTCCTAAGATAACTAAAGAAAAAAAAAAGACCTAGTCTGATGAACTTTCTTCTAGGATCAAAATCTTAGTCCGATAAATATTTCTCCTAAGATAGGAAATCTAGTCTGACAAATTTTCTCCTAGGAAATTTGAAAAAGAAAAAAAGGGATGTCCCCAAAAAAAGGTCATTTGCTCATGCCTTTGGAAAAAAAACGCGTGAGAAATTTGTTTAAAAGAATGATTTTCTCAAAAAGAAAAAAGATGATGATTTTTCTATTAAATTAAAAGAAAAAAATCCTTATTGGTTCATTTTAGCATAAGTACACAATTTAGCAGTCTCATTTTTTCAACATAAGGCTCGAATCCCAAGTTGAGATTTTTAGACATATGTGTGACGACCTGACCCCTCGTCTCGTGAGTTACCACCCAATTTTCTCCATTTTATGCTTCTTCATGTGTCATTATCAGTATTTAGTGTGTTAGAGTTGATTTGGATTGGTTTTGATAGGAAATGAGACACTTAGTCTCTTTACGGAAGGTTTGGTTTGGAACAGTCAACGGGATGTTGACATATGAGTTAGAAGGCTTGGATTTGATTTACGGTGATTTGGTAAGCTTCGGGGAGTGATTTGTGACTTAAGAGTGTGATCAAAAGTGAATTTGGAGGTCCGATGTAGAATTAGGCTTGAATTGGCGAAGTTAGCATTTTGGCAATTTCCGATTGATAGGTGAGATTTCGATCTGAGGTTCGGAATGGAATTCTGAGAGTTGCGGTAGCTTCTTTGGGTCATTTGGGATGTGTGTGTAAAATTTTAGGACATCCGGAGGTGATTTGGTTGGGTTTTTTATCGAATGCGTGTTTCAAAAGTTTTAGAAGAACTTAGGCTTTAATCTGATTTAATTTGATGGTTTTGGTGTTGTTTGTGGTATTTTGATGGTTGGATCAAGTTCGAATGATGTTTTAGGATGGGTTGGAACTTTTGATTGAGGACTCGGGGGCCTCGGGATGATTTTGGAATGCCATCGGGGTGAATTTTGGACTTGTTGCATTTCTAAAATTTCTGGTATCTGGTATTTTCGCATCCACGGAAAAGGGGCCACAAATGCGGTTCAGTGGATGCGGTGAGGGAGTCGCAAATGTGGATTTTGAGTCATTATAGGACTTCCACAAAAGCGGATGGTGGTCCGCATAGGCGACGTATGCAAAAGCGGATATAGACCGCAGAAGCGATCCAGGCGGTTAAGTGAAGCATCGCAGAAGTGGAATAATTCTGCAGAAGCAGAAACCACAAATGCGGTAATTGGATCGCAAAAGCGAAAATAAGGTCTAGGCAGAAGGGTTTTAAAATAACATTTCATCCGCGAGCTTAGGTTTATTTCCACCATTTTTTAGCAACCTTGAGAGCTTTTGGACGGAAGTTGAAGGGATTTCGACTGGGTGTGATATATCAAATTGAGATTTGATGGGTCATTTGGACTTGTATTTGGGAAATTTTGGTATGTATAGACTCGTGGCGAGATAAGAAATCTGATGGTGTTAATTTTTTTTATTTTCGAGAAGTGGGCCAAAGGCTCGAGTTTTACTAATTCCGGGAATTCTTGTTGTTTTTCGATTATTTTGATTGGGTTTTGTTCCCTTGGCATATTGTGACGGATTCGTTGCGGTTTTTGTCAGATTCGACGAGCGAGGAGGTCGACTCGGGAAGCAAGGGATTAGCGAGCTACACTTTTGGTCGGCTTGAGGTGAGTAATGAATGTAAATGATGTCTTGAGCATTTGAAACCCCGTAATTTCACATTGTAATGCTATATTGAGGCAAGACACGCGCTCTATGACGAGTGCAGGGTCGTTTACTATTGGGGATTGCGACTTGGTCCGTCTCAAGTGATGTTTTACCATGTTTTCGATTAGAACTTATTTGAGAATCATCCTTGTTTGGATTAAATTGTTATATTTGGGCTTTGTGCCAATTATTTGAATCCTTCAGGGATTGTTATCACTGTTATCACATTATCTGACATGTTATTTGATCTCAGCCCTAAATTTTAATATTGTTTTGCGAACTCAGCCATCTTTCTAAGATTTGAAAACCTAAACAACATTTTATTGACGTTTTGAGCTGAGAACTATTATTTTAATACTGCTCGAGCGGCTTTTGTAAATTTCTGGACTGAGCATGGATCGGGTTGCGCGCCGCAGCAGTATTATATTGATATTGAGGCTGAGAGCCTGATTGATGCCACAATATGGCTTGATATTGCACTTGGGCTGTAGGAGCCCCTCCCGGAGTCTGTACACACCCCCAATGAGTGTTGTCGACATTAAAAATATCGGGTTGTAAGCCGCAGCGGGTACTAGAGTGTAGCGTTCTATGTGTTGCATTTCATTCATGCATTTGTTCTTTATTTGTTTGCCTGTCATAGTATTTTTGTACTCTTATTTCATTGAATCGTTGCTTTATTATTAAATACTCCACATGGCCAATTATAGTTTACTTTGCGTTTTTCCATAATTTCTTATTCTCAACCTTTATTTATGTCTATTACTCTCTGGGTTAGAGTACTTACATTACTCCCTACACCTTGCATGCAGATCCAGGTGCATCACAGACTGAGTAAGGATTTTAGCTGAGCAACACAGCATTCGGGAGCATCGAGGTAGTTGCATGGCGTTCGCAGCCTTGATCTATCCCCTCTATCTCTATCTTTTATCCCGCATTTCCTAAACAGGCATGTAGTAGGTTGAGATTCTGTATTAGAGGCTCAGATTCGTGACACCGAATTCCATTGGGCTATTTTGCATTATTTTATTAAACTTCCGCACAATTTATCATTATTCCTAGACTTTTAATATAATGGCTTAGTAAGTTCCCCTGTGTTATTTATCTATAATCTGTGTAAGAATTTGGGGAATGTTATTAAAAGGTCGGGCTTGCCTAGTAGTGTGGTGGGTGCCATCATGATCAGGGTTGGGGTCGTGATAATAGGACCTCCATTCCCTAGTCGCTTTTTTTGCCAACATTAGGGCTCTAATCCCTGAGTTGAGATTTTTAGACATAGGGCCTCCATTCCCTAGTCGACTTTTGTCAACATTAGGACTCCAATCCCTAATTTAAGATTTTTAGACATATGGCCTCCAATCCCTAGTTGCCTTTTTTCTTAACATTAGGACTCCAATCCCTGAGTTGAGATTTTAGACATAGGGCATCCATTCCCTAGTTGTCTTTTTTGCCAACATTAGGGCTCCAATCCCTAATTTGAGATTTTTAGACATAGGGCCTCCATTCCCAAGTCGCCTTTTTTCCAACATAGGGCATCCATTCCCTAGTTGAGAATTTTAGATATAGGGTTCCATTCCCTAATCTTTCCTCTTAAAGATACACAATCAGTATTTTATCACTTTCAAAAAAAATAGTTTAGATTTTTTATACAAATAACTCATGAAATTTTTCTAGTGAAAATTGGGGCAGAAAATTTCGTTCGTTAGTTTGTTTTGGTGTCTGAGCAGGTTTTACCGCGAGACACAGGGTTCGATATGACCAAAATAATGAGTCTCAATCCAGAATAAAGAAAAAAAAGAAAAGAAAAAGAAGTGAATTCAAAATGCAGAAGCGGAGAAAGATGCGGACTGCTCAAGATATAATTGAAGTCACAAATTTCGCATGTCTCGCCTTGATCCGAAAAGCTGAAGAAGAAAGAACCAGCACTTGCAGCTAACAAACATCAAGATTCAGATCAGGGTCCTCGTGAAGAACCAACCAAGACTCCAGATCAAGCTTCAGAAGACTCATAGATAGGAATCTTGTAACTCGTAGCTGATAGGCCTAGTTAGTCTTTTTCATATTTTGATTTTGATGTAATAATGGGACAGCGGACCGGAACCTCGACGAAACGGCACCTCACTCGGCTCTCAACCTCGGTACTCCATCATCCCATTCACCTCTGAACTACGCGTGGCCCGATTCCTTTATAGCCAAGGATATGTATGCAGCTCAAATACCAGGCTTCAGTCACATTCTCCTTTCTTTTAGCTTTCGATTTCCCTAAATAAGGGTCGGGTCAAAAATACATCTAGTCATTCTTTGTCTGAAAACTCTTCGTGTTTCCAGTCAAAGAGGGGCAGTTGTAGATATGTGATTTTGGTCCTCCCCAAGATTTTGCATATTTTAGCATATAAATATTTAATTTAGGGCTAATATAGTTATTTCAACTAATTTTTGACTCTTTTTGCTTTATTTATCATATAAATAAAAATTACAAAAATAAGTATCTTCATCTTTAAGTTAAATTCAATTAGAATATTTACATTTATAGTATTATAATATTCGAAAGTACAAGAAAAATAGTTTCAATAGTATTTAGTTTTGTATTAGTTTATTTTAATTTAGAGTTCTATATTTTTATAGATTCATTATATTATTTGATCTCTTTAGGCTAAGTTCAAACCCAAAAGACATGGTCCAATACTCCAACTCAATTACCCTTAGCTCATTTTTCTCAACCCATTAGCACACGTAAGTGCAAGATTTAATCCTAGTCATATATTTTCTTCTAATCTAATGGTCCGCATCCTTTCCATCTCCATATAAAATACCAATTATAGAAACCATATCCCATGTTTTTATTTTCTAGATCTAGACCTAGCTAACACAAAAAGTTACCAAAAAAAAAAGAGATCAGCCGTAGGTGAAGCCAGCCAACCACACTAGCACGTTTTTGATTCTTGAATTGGATTCACGAGTTCCGCTTTTTCTTATCGTGTGATATCAATCTTCCTGTCACTTTCGGTATTGAGAAATTGGAAGGCAAATTGTTATCACCTAAGCTCTCCGATTCAGATAAGTTCCTGTTTTGCAATTGATAAAAAAAGCTAGAGATGTGTGTTCGTCCATTTTCAAAAACGAGAAAAGACATAAGGGAAAGTGGCTTTATTATTTTTCAAGATCTGATTTGACGGAGGGTTTTTGATTGGGATTGATTTAGATTTCAAGCTTTCGGGTGTCGAATTGAGGTTTCGGTTCGCAATTTCAGTGTTGTAGTCCAATAATTATTGCTTTGTTTAGTCCGATTGATTTGTAATTTTCAGCTCGGTTCATCAATAAAAAGTTAATTTCTCAATTTTCATTCTCATTTCATTGTGTTATATTAGCTTGGTGTGTGTGTTGGTTGACTTGTGATTTTACATTGTTTGAATAGTATGTCTAGTTTTCATTTAAATTATTTTAATCAGTTTTATTTCGATTGTGATGTATGTAGTCTTGGTTCTCAAATAAATTATTTTAATCGGGTAGATGAAAAAATTGAAGTTGTTTCTTTCTTGGCAAGGAATAAGAATGGGCTATAAGGTGGGTTTAGACCATAAGGAATCTGGGCAAGTAATAGATCATGTTAGCTAGCCTAGTCGCCTCAATAATGTCTTGTTCATAAATTTGCTTTCACAATTATCTCAAAGATTAGGAAAATAATCCAAATGCCGTAGTTGCTTTAGGCGTGATTAATTAACCATTATGAATATGGGTACAGTTGTGACATAGTTACGATGCCTAATTTCAAAATTCGGGGGTGCATTTTATGTGACCCGATTATAACAACTTCGAATAATAAAATCCTTTGAAATAAAATTGAAATCATGGTGTGCCATGCCAAATAAAATCTCAAAACTCATGGCCCTTAATTAATTTTAACCCTTTAGAAATCTAGGTGTGCCATTTAGTTGAATTTTTCATGGCCCTCGCAAACTTGAAAGTAAGTAATTGCTTTAGGTGCGTAATTTATTTTTAATTAATTTTCTTAAACTCGGGTGTGCATTTCATGTGACCCAAATCCAAATTTCAAAAACGTTAGATAAAATATGTCATAGATCGCGGGTGCATTTCATGTGGCGTGGTTCAAAACATGTTTTAGATAACGTTGAATCTTCCTAAAATTAATTTAAAATGGCTAATAAGTTAAAAATATACCATAGGCTAAAACATGTATTAAAATCAGATAATAGGTCAATTATGATAGTTTAAGCTACCGTGCTAGAACCACGGAATCTGGGGGTGCCTAACATCTTCCATCAGGTTAACAAAATTCCTTATTCAGAATTTCTGGTTCGCACACTTCAAAAGAAAAGTCGAATTTTCTCGATTTGGGATTTAAAATAAATCGGTGACTTGGAACACCAATTAAAATATTCTAAGTGGCGACTCTTAAATAAATAAAATAATCACATTTCGAATAATATCACTTAAATTGAAAAAACTCTCTTATATCCGCTTTCGGAGCGGTAAAAAGGAGGTGTGACACTGATCTCCCATATAATGTCTCATGGCTTGCGACAAAGTAATAGGAAGTTCATCAACCGACTACTCATACAGAACCTCCACGTCCTACAGCGTGATAATGACCTCGCCAATAGACAAATGGAATGTGTACGTCTTTGGTTGCCATCGCTCTATCAAAGTCGTGATCAACGACTAATCCAGCTGCACCCGGCCGATATCAATGATCCTATGGAAACCTGTATGGAAATCTGACTATGCGGGGATGGAGCTGGCAGTTCATAAGAAAGTCCCACATATCGTCTACTCCCCTAGAATGTAAAGTCTGGGCGAATAACTGCCCCTCCCATATGTAAGAATACCTATGCTCGGCCTGTAGCAATAATAGCTTTAGGAAGGCAGGTCCAGGATGTAAAGACGGAAACTCCAAAACGACTACTGTAAATTGAACAAAATTAATTATATTATTTATTTCCATAGCTTAATTAAATTGTAATACCTTCAATATTAAATTTTATTTGATATTTTTACTATATTATTAATTAGGTTGATACATTTTCATATTATAATTTTATATTTAATATGTTAGTTTTATTATTTTATATGTTTATTAGTTATTCACCTATTTTTTTAGTATAATAAAATTAAATAATTAACTTTTGTAACTATACAGGATTTATGTAACAACTCGACAGGTTTCTCTGGCATGACTTGCCTCGTGTGATGTAGTATAACTTATGTAAATTATTGGTTTTGATTTTAGGGTCTTCGGAATGAATTTGAAAGAACAATTCTCAGTTTGAAGCTTGAAATTTAAAAGATTTGATTAAGATTTGACTTACTTGTATATGATCTCGGATTGGAATTTTTATAATTTGTTTAGCTTCATTAGGTAATTTGGGGCTCAAGAGCGTGAACGAAATGCATTTTGGAGGTACGTGGAAGGTTTAGGCGTGAATTGGCGAAATTTAGATTTTGGCGTTTTTCAGTTGATATATAAGATGTTGATATAGGGGTCAGTTTGTGTTATTTGTGACATATGTGCAAAATTTCAGGTCATTCGGATAAGTTTTGGCAGACTTTTTTATCAAAAGCAGAATTCGAAAGATTTTGAAAACTTAGTTTAAATTCAATGTGTTTTGGTTGATCCGATATTGTTTGAGGTGGTTTAAATATTGGTATAAGTTTGAATAAGATTATGGGTTATGTTTGTGCTTTTGATCCAAATCCCAGGGGCCTCGGGGTGATTTTAGATGGTTGATGGAGAAGTTGGAGCTTTTGGCGACCTGCATATTTTTGCTGTTTTTGGTATTTATGCACCTGCGAATTGGGGACCGCAGGTGCGATGCCGCAGATGCGAGAAAGGAGGTCGCAGAAGCAGAAAAAGCCTAGGAAGGCAAGAACTGCAGATGCGGTTGTGGGACCGCACCTGTGAAGGCTCATATGCGGAATGTTCATCGCAGATGCGATTTTGGCCGGTTAAGTGAAGAACCGCAGAAGAGGTTCACTAGCTGCAAATGCGGTACTGAAAAAGCGAAAATTGGCCGCAGATGCGGAAATTCTTGGGTGAGAATGTATAAGTTATTTCCTTCGTGAATTTCAGAGGGTTTCATCATTTTAAAAGCGACTTTTGGAGTTTTGGACGATTTTGAAGAGAAAAATCAAGGAGACATCATTAAGGTAAGGTTTTTGATGATGAAAACTCATTTTATGCCATTAATTCGTGGATTAGAGCTGTAATTAAGGGTAAAATTAGAGAAACTAGGGCTTAGAAACCTAGGCCTTTGATTGAGGATTTGAAAGTCTATTTGTCGTCGAATTTTGAAACTTTTGATATGTATGAACTCGTGAGAAGATAAGGAATCTAAATATGTAAAATTTTATCAAATTTTGAGGCTTGGTCCTGGGGGTCGGGTTTTGGTAATTTTTGGATTCGTATTGTTTTTTTTCGATTATTTTCGAGTGAGCTTGGTCCCTTTAGCATATTTTGATGATTACGTTTTGATTTTGGTAGATTTGGAGCATCCGAAGGTCAATTCGAGGGGCAAAGGCATTACAAGATAGAGTTTGGTCGGATTGAGGTGAGTAATAATTTTAAATGTTGTCCTAACGGTATAAGACCCCAGATTACATAACGTTCGACTATGTTGGGGTGATGCACACACTAGATGACGAGCATGGGGTCGTGCACCGTTAGGGATTGTGACTTAGTCCATCCCGAATGACTGTTTTACTGCGTTCTTAATAGAAAATTATTTGATATTGTCATGTTTTAGGCTAAATGCCATATTTGGGCTTCATGCCAACTGTTTGGACCCTTCGGGGATTTTACAGATATTTACTCACTGTTTGATTTCATACTTGTGCTTAGTCATGCTATATTTTTACTATTTTCAAAACTCAGCCATATTATTCTGTTTAAATACCTTAAATGATATTTTTAAGATATTTTGAGCTGCGCTTCATATTTTTATTGATGCACGAGGGGCTTATGAGATTCTGACTGAGTAAGGCTTAGGGCATGTATTGTGAGGATACTTTTGGTCGGGCTATATGCTGCAGCAGTGATAGACTAATTTTGATAATGAGGCTAAGAGCCTGATATTTTACGCCACTTGGTGGCTTGTGATTGATATGAGGTTGAGAGCATATTTATGATGCCACGGGATGGCTTGATATTGTGTTTGAGCTGTAAGGGGTCCTTCCCGGAGTCTATAGACCCCAGTGAGTGTGGGTACCCATTGTGATATGATATATAGCCTGAGGGACTAGTATTGTTCAGTGATATTTCCCGAGGGGTTGATTCTGTTGTTGTTACTGAGCCCGAGGGGTAGTTCTTGTGTGTTTACGTTTCTAGCTGTTTTTCCTTTAATTGTTCAACTGCTTAAAAGGTGTTCTATGAAATTTTACTGTTTAATTGTGTTTACTGATTTTGTTCTGCCTCGTATAGCTTATTGTTGTGTTTAACGAGATTTATGTCGCTCGGTCTTTATTTATTGTTATTACTCACTGATTTGGAGTACTCACTTTACTCCATGCATCCTTATGTGCAGATTCGGATGCTACAGGTCCTGCTTCTGAGGGTTGATAGTTCCAGCAAATCCTCGGAGATTTACTAGGTAGCTGCTTGGCGATTCGCAGCCCAGTGCATCCTCTCTCTGTTTTATTTCCTTTTTGATTCAGTTATGTAGTAGTGGGGTAGACTCTCATACTTGTAGTATTGTTTTCAATGCTCATCACTGGTGATACCCCGATGTCGGGCAGTATTGGTACTTTTAGTTCGCAACTTATACTGTTATTTTATGATTTTATTTCTGTTAAAGACTTAGTATTTGTTACTTTAACTTCTTAAAGTGAATTGGAAGTGCATCGGCTGGCCATGTCTTCACGGGAGGCGCCATCACGATTGGATTTGGGTTTAGGGTCGTGACAATTTTATTATTAAATATTTCGTACAGAGTATTTGAGGCCTAATAGCATCAATGTAACCTGAATTTTCATGTTCATGATGGAAAACATTTTCCGATTTATCACTCCACAAGTCTGTTATTTTATATATTAGTTTATTAGTGTATATGTTAGTTTTGTTATTTCATATGTTTGTTAGTTATTCACCTGTTTTTTACTATCATAAGATTAAATAATTAATTTTCGTAACTATACAAGATTTAATTATTAAATATTTACAATTTGGTTTCGGATACAATATTTGAGGCCCAGTAGCACCGATGTATCCTGAATTCTTATGTTCTTATGTTTGTTGACTATAATTGGAGATAGTTTGTGTTTGAACTATCTGCTTTTTGACATATTTTTGGGAATAAAGATACTTAAAAGATTAATTTCTATACTAAAGGGAATTACGTTTTACTACGCTAAAATGTCACTACATTATAAATACAAGCACTACATACGACACCACTACAGGGAACTAAAATAATAATTTATCTAGTTTATTAGTCTTTTAGCAAATAAATAAACTAAACCGAATAAAAACAAAAAATCAATTTAATCACAAAATAATCACGAAAATACATATACCACAGTGAAAACTAACTAATTAATATTTTTTTAGCAACTAATAATAATTTTTCTATTTTATGCTTTTTTTAGCACACTAATACTATAGTCCGAATAAAAAATAATAATTAGTCAAATCACAAAACAATCACAAAATAACATAGAGAACATAAAAAATAACTAATATGCATTTTTTTACAAATTTTAACAAAAATTAAGTCAAAATACCTCAATTTAAGGTTTTAGAAAGTCGAAGATTTTGTGATTTGAAGCCGAAACAAGAAACAATGTCTGAGATAACGCCTTAGCTCGTACGTAGGACCGGAAATTTTTATTTTTCGTAGGACGGGTGCGCTCCACTCAAGCTTTTTCTTATTAAAAATGGAGTGGGGACCGTTTTGATTTTTTAATTTGGGGGGGGGGGGGGGGAGCAATTCTGTTTTCGAGGAAGGGAAGGAGACGATGTATATTTATATGTGTAGCGTTTTTTGTTAAGACGATAAACATAGTCTTGATAAAAAATGCTATATTTTTCTGCTTAAATTAATTCACATATAGCGTCCTTTTAAAAGACGTTATATTTAATTAGCTAAACGGCCATTAAGGTAAAAAGACGATGTGTATATATATATATATATTGGTCACTATATTTTTTTATATATATATTTATTCTTTGAATTTAAAAAATTACATTTTGATCCGGACTCCCAAAAAAGTACGTAAGCCTTGAAGTGATAACCCGTAGGAGAGGACATCTTTATTATTAATTAGTCATAAGCTTTTTTTAGCATAGCTCACAAATGATTTTTTCCCTCTTCTAGATGTACTAGTTACGATTAGTTGGGCTTGCGCCCGGGCTTAACAACCATAGTAAACGGTAAAAAAAATATAGATCTTTATATAAATAGTCAATCATCTTCTTTATTTACTTTTTCTAATTATATTCATATATTTTATATTGAATATATATAATTTTACATATATAATACATGAATTATGCATATATTATACCTTCGTCGTCTATTTCTAGTTTGAGTGGTTGGAAGAACGGCTATTTGGGTTGAATTTTCAAAATTTTTTGTGGCATTCAGTTTTGCTTCACATGTTGGATTTATGCCCAGATTTAAAAAAAAAGTTTAATTGATACTCAATTTTTAGATAATTTCAGATGCATACACTTTTCTCTTCTTCTTTACTGCTATTTTCTTCTTCTTTGTGCTTAGAGTTTCTTCTTATTATTATTAGTTATAAAATGTATTTAAATTTGTTGCCTTTTCGACAATTTGATGGTTGTGATCTGCTTTTATTACATTTGAAAGTTGTGTTTCAAATTTGAGCTCATTTGGAGTAAATTTTGGTATTGACTTGTTGAAAATCGAAAAATAAATTTATGTTTTAGAACTTAAAATGCGAAATTTGAAGTTGCATTCAATAGATTGAACTACTGAAGATTCAAATTTTTGAAGTTGCATTTGACAGGTAAAAGAACTTCATATTTGATCTCTGAAGTTTTTTTTTGGTAATTAAGGTTTTTCATTAATCACCAATGAAGTAACATTACAGAACCACAGTCGAGCTTCAACTCAGCTGACTGTCTGGGAAATAACATATTGAATATGCTTACTATCCTAACTGCCTAACACTACTATATTCTAAGGTGTTGCAATTGATGTCTAATTTTTGGGGTGCCTCTAACATTACAATTATACACTATGTCTCTCAGTAAAGCAGTATTACATCGAAAAACCTTGTTGAAAACTCTTGCATTCCTTTCCAGCAATATAGCATACGCCAATCAGCTGTAACCATTTTGAAAATGGCTGCACGACAGGTTCTACCCTTGGCTCTGCTAATCAACCATTGCATTTTCTGGTTCCAATCAATACTAGGTGGAGATTTTTTCGATTTCGACTTATCGATTTTGGAGGCTTATCGATTCGATTTATCGATTTTCAATAAGGAAGATTTTTCAATTAAGTGTCCTTGAGGGATCTAGACTTTAAATCTACTCTGCATCACTACAATAGACAAAATTTAGTTTGCTACAATACGAAAAAAGGATAAATGCTTGAAGGAAATACCTGTCACTGCATAACCTACACACCTCTCTGTTGAACTAGAAGTTTCAAGTAGAAATACCTCTTCCTGTTGTTCCATATACTGACGGATCCAATCTGCTTGTGCACGATCGACTGTACGTAGAGATTCACTATCACTTCGACCCTTTGGCACAACTGAAAATTCAGGTTTTTTCTCATCTGTAACTTCTGCCACAGATGAATCTGCTGAAGGAACTCAATCATCTCGAGCAGTTGATATGATACCTCACTTGCCAATTCTGGAAATTAAACATAAAAAAATTTCATCAATACTACCTTCATTCAATTGAGAAGTACCACTGGAAAACTTCAGAGGAAGCTCATTCCCTCGCAAATTCAAGCATAGCCAATCTAAAGCAGCTTCAAATGTAGCTCTCTCCTTCGTAATCATATAAACAATTAGTAATTCAAACACTTGAAATCAATATTTTGCCAAATAGAGTTTAGTCCATACCGAAAGAATATTACATTATATATTTAAGCTTTACCTTATTCAAATATTTACTGCACATATGAAGCGCCAATAAGACTGCACGAAGTTGCTAATTACTTACATATCCAGTTATTCATACTTCTGCTTAATCTAGCTTCGTAATTCAAAATCAACTAGAGACTTCATGAAAAGCTAAGTTCCAATTCAAACATTCTATGAAATTAAGCAAAACTATAGTCTGTCCAGTAGCGGTCCAAATCAGTCCTAATTAGGTACACATAATTCAGAATTAAAGCTACACTAATCTCACGCCTAATTAACTAACACTAAATCATGATTCATAGTTCAATGACTCAGTATAATTCCAGATGAATCACATAGTTCAAACAGTCTACAAATTAAAACCAAACAGTCCATCACCGTCCATTACAAACCTAAATCGTTCGAGTCAATACCAAACAGTCCTAATTCAGCAATTCTCTAATGCAACATAATTCAAATAAACTACAATCAAACAAATACATTGGGCTGCCTACAGTTACAGAGATTCAAATGAGCATAATACTTCATTTCATTCCAAGTTTTGAGGTTACATCAAAGTGAATTTGAAGAGTGTACCTGGAAATTGGGAAGGAATAAGGAGAAGGAGAAGTTAGCAACAAACAGACGAGCAGCAAACACAGTAGCACTTGAGAACCTAGAAAATAGAAGGAGCAGCCCAGAAATAAATTGAATCCAACAGCAGTAGAAGATAAAACCAATTCAAATCTCCAAAACAGTATCAAATGCTCAAATATGCGACCCAAATCTACTCGACCAGCTAACAAATACCTCCAGACACCCTTGTAAACCCATGAATCAAAGCATGAGCAGAGAAATTCAAATAGGAATTAAACGAGCTTAATGTTTGTTGGGGAAGAAGAAGAGAAAATGAGGAAGAAGATGAAGAAGAAGCTGCGCAGGTTAGGCGTTAGGGTTAGCCAAATCTGTAAGTAATGTATTGTATAGCATAATAGCAGTATTGCCAGTATATAATGCGAAGGGTTAGGCACTGGTAGGGTAGTAATATTATTATAAAATAAGGGTATATTTGTCTTTTTCTGTATCTTATCGATTTATCGATAAACCGATAAACCGAATGGCAAAAATCGAAATCGAATCGATAAACCGATAAGGAAAATTTTTCGAAATCGAAATCGAATCGATAAACCGATAAACCGATAACAAATAGTCGATTCGATTTATCGATAAACCGATTCGAATGCACACCCCTAGGTATAACTGAATTAAATATATTTTATACATCTATTAACTAAATATAGTTGGATGTGTGACTATTTAAATTAATTTTTTTAAATTTGTAGATACCCATTATATTCAAGCGAAGCTAAAAGAATTTACTTTTTTCTTTTGACAAAAGCTAAACTTTCTTAAAATTTTAATTGACTCAAAATTTCGTAATTGACAAAATATTACAAAAATAGTAGTAATTTGCATACAACTTAAGCTTGTAACCTATTAAATTTTACCTTTTTCAATAAATGAATAAGCAAATTCTTGTCAGCACTTTCTTAGTCTTATTTTACATGATCGAGATATTGGACCGTAAATTAATATATTTAAGTCCAATAGAATTTCCTTCCAATCTATTTGTAAAAACTTTATGCAACCTGTAGTTATTTTTCAATAGCTCGTTTCAAAAAATTTTGTTTAAAAGTGCACGGTTTCCAAAAGCATCTATATCTATATAAATATATAAAAGAGGGACAAAGAGTACTGACATAGTATTTCTCATAGTCCAGGAAATATATTTATCTATTATCTTATTTTTTGGCTTTTTTTTTCAATTTTACTGTTTCTTTTATTTAAAATTTGAACAAGTTCCTAATACTTTAAATGAAAGGCCATTGAAGACGAAACATACAAATACGACCGTTTCTAACCTTTTCAAGACCTTCCTCATTCCTAAAAGGAACTGTTCATTTAAATTCCCATATTTCCGTTCTCTCTCATTGAAATTTCTCTTAAAATTGTTTTCTTTAATTATTAAATGTTCTATTCATCTACGTCTTCTTCAATCGTTTCAAACCTTTATCCTCAGATTATAATTGCTTATTTAATTTGTTACATAATTATCTGGTGTTCGTTCTTATATATATTGCCATCTCGCTGGTAGATGCACCTCCCTACTAGATCGTCTGGAATAAGTTGCTAACGCTGTATTAGATGAAATTCTTTCTCACTTATTTTGGTCGATAACTTTCTAATTAATTGACAAAATTTACTTTACTTTATCTTTCCTTTCAGGCAAATTCATTTAAATACAATGATTTTATGTTGTTGGAGTTGTCATTAACATTTTTACCACATTTCTCAGTTGCACTTTTCCCATGTGATTGCAACAAATATGGAGCAAAGTCCCACTCCAAAGTCAAAATTGTTACTTAGCCAGAGGTATACAACTCCTCTTTCTTTTATATCATGACTATAAATATGATCACCAACGGGATAATTCTCTAGATGCAAGTTATTTTCTGTTACGACAATAATATTTTTTCCCTCCAATTATTTTATCCTGGTATTATCTTTTATTAATTCAAGTTATTTGATTTTGTAGTTTTGGAAATTTTGCTTAAGATTAGGAAGAGATTAAGGGGAGGCAAAGAAAAATAAGAACAAACAAATGGAAAAGGAAAGAGAAATAGAAAAAATAGAAAAGGGAAGGAAAGGGAATTTTCGGCCGAAATTGGAGCTTAATTTGAGAAGAATATTTCATATGGTTCGTTTCATATATGGTAGGTTTCAATCACTTTATTTTTTTTCTTTTACTACCTCGTATTTTATTTAAAAAATAAGAAAAAATAATAAAAAGTACTAATAACTATAAAAAAAATTAAACATACAAAACAAAATATTACTCCCTTTGATTTAATTTATTTAAATCTTTTCTGAGTAAGAGGGATAAACTGACTAATTTTTATTGTATATTTGGATATAGTTATTTTAAAATTTTTAAAAATAAACTTTCCATATGCAGTAACTAAAGTACTATAAATCACAATAATTAATAACTCATAATATTTATAAACTATTTCTAAGAATGTGCTCAAAGATAAATTTATTGGACTTTCAAAAAGTAATAGATTCACCGAGGGAATTTATTTTAATACATATAAACATCTTTCTATATATGCAAACACATTCATAAAAAGTGAAAGTACTTTTTAATTGAAGTAGTTATATGACAAGTACGAGAAAAATAATTTTAAAGGATTTATCATTATTTTTTAACTTTATAATTTTGCATGTAAAAAATAATTTTATAACCACGTGAAGCACGGTCATATATACTAGTTAGTCATATAATTCACATATATATACTGCGTGCAACAATGTAGAAAGAAGATTACCTTTTATGAATATATTGGCAAATACTGAGGTGAGAAACAATTTAGGTGGGGCTGGGCTTGGGGTTCACGTGAGGAGTGAGTATGGAACCAAAATATTATTTTTTTGGACAAAACTAACATTAATGAAAATACCATTTTGTATATAGCACAATATAAAACCACGTTATACTTTAATGATGTTTTAATCGTTAAAGTACAATGCGGTTTAAAACCGCACTATATATGTATAGCATATATAACATATTAAATCACCACATTATACATAGAATCATTGGATGGCTCAATGTTTGAAGGGTGTAGCTATAAAAATAGTTTTATCCTTGAGGTATAACATTCTAATCCTTACACCAACATTCTTGTATATTCCTATTTCTTTTTTATTTTTTGTTTCTTTTCATTATTTGGTTTAAGTGCTTAGATATAAACACTTTAATAAAGAAGCCTTTTATTATTTCTTTAAAAAATCAACCTATACTTTTAATAGTTGTTGTTTTTTGTTATACATAAAATAAAATTATTTTTTTCCTTTTATTTTAAATTAAAATTATAAGTTTTATTATATATATATATATATATATATATATATATATATATATATATATATATATATATATATATATTGATATCTTTCTTTCTAAATTTAGTTAGTAAATATATAGTATTCAATATATAAAAAAATAATACAATTTGAAAAATAGAAAAATATATGTACATCTATATTATATTAAAAAGAGAATAGTGAAGCATGTGGTTAAGTCAAGTGGCAAGCTAAAAAGAAGCCACTTGACTAATTTAAGACAACAATAGAAATTTGAATTACAAATAAAAAAATAATTAATAAAAATAGTTTAATAAATCTTATGCTCAATTTAGATAAATCTTAGACAAATCTAATCTATATATCTACGTTTAAATTTATATTTATATGTATATTTCGCTATATCTATATATAAAATAGAATATTCATACAATACTATTCCTTTTATAGTAATAATTAGGTATTTACAATTTAAATATTATCATATAAGGGGTAATATAATATGCCGAACAATATTCTTGATTTTTATCATATTGATATATAAAAATTCTAAACTAAAAAATAAATTTGATATCATACTTATTTGTTATCATTTAGTAGGCCTTTAAATATTAGCAATACCGTAATTAGAGGTCAAGATAAATTAGACTATTTGATTGGTCAAGATATTTTTTCTATTTTTTGGATTGTATTCTTTTCTTATATAATAATATATATGCTAATTAAATTTACAAAAAAAAAGATATCAAAAAATAAAATAATTCAACCAATAGATTAAGATATATATATATATATATATATATATATATATATATATATATATATATATATATATATATATATATATCATATATAGTTCTCTTATGGAAAAAACTTATAATTATAATTTGAAAATAACAGAAAAAAATAATTTTGTTTTACGTATAACAAAAAATAACAACTATTAAAAATATTGGTTGATTTTTAAAGAAATAATAAAAGGTTTATCTAAACACTTAAATCAAATATGAAAAGAAACAAAAAATGAAAAAGAAATAGGAACATACAAGAATATTGGTGTAGGGATTCGAACCTTGTATCTCAAGGACAAAACTATCTTTATAGCTACATGCCCAATGGTTTTATGTATAACGTGATGATTTAATATATATATATATATATATATATATATATATATATATATATATATATATATATATATATATATATATATATATATATATATATATATAACGCAGTTAATTCATGCGCTATACATACATAGCGCATTTCTAAACCGCATTATACTTTAACGGCTAAAATATCATTAAAGTATAACGTGATTTTATACTGTATTATATATAAAATGATAATTTCTTTTTTTTATACTATTACTATTACATTTATCCAAAAAGACAATATTTTGGTTCCAGACTTGTACAAAGTGAGACAACAAAAGCTATTGTATGGGAAAATATGTAGTGATGGATGATGACAGAATTATAAGGCAATTTAGTCAAGATATTTACGAAATTAAACATGGGGTAAAATTCTATTTTGACTAACCATTATGTTCCATTTTAGTTGAAACTATTATTTTACCCTTTGAATCCCAAACAAGCATGTTAACTTGCTGCATGCTTATTCCCCCATTAATAGTTAGAATAGAATTAGAAACCCATTTACCTTTCTCTCTCTCTGTAGCTCTCGTCTGTTGTATAAATTATACAATATGATAGAATCATGGGCGGTTATAATTATGGATACGTGAACTTATGATTTTTTTATCAAAATTAGATATTTAATATATTTTTTTTTTAAATTATCCAATATTATTTGTTAACATTTATGCTCCACAACTGAATGATATTGAATTCTGAGTTATTTACCTAAAGAAAATGGATCAATTTCCACTTAGAGTATGTTTGGAAAGTCATGTGTAATTTTTTTTTTTTGATAATTAAAGGTTATATTAATCACCAAAGAGATTTCAGTACAAAACCATAGTGCAGTTACTACACAGCTGACTATCATATCTAGACTCTATATCAACTATCGCTATACATATCCCTCTATTTACAGAAGATATTGCTGAAGCTATAACCTAATTTTGGGGGTTCCTCTAATATTACAAGTATAAGCAATGGTCCTATGTAGTTTATCACTGCTACAGAAGACATTTTCAAAGATCCTCGCATTTCTTTCTAACCACAGAGCATAGAACAATTCTGCTACAACCATTTTGAATATGTGAGCCCGGCTCGATTTCCCTTTAGCATTACCAATAATCCATTGAACAAACTGTTCCCAATTCAGGAAACTGGGGTGAGTTTCCCTAATCCAAGACAATGTCTGGTGCCTTAGCTGAGTAGCAAAGGGACAGCTATGGAAGAGGTGATCTCTGGTCTCCGGAGCTTGTTGGCACAGCACAGAGATGCCATCCACATTCATACTCCACTGTAGCAGCCTATCCTTGGTTGGTAATCTATCCTGAAGTACCAGCCACAGATTGAAAACAGCCTTAGGCCTAGCATAGTTTTGAGTAGTTAAGTTCTTCCATGTAACTCTAGGGAGTTGACCAATCTGAAGCAGATATAATAGTCTAATAGAGCACACTGGCCTGTGCAAACTCTGATATTGCTGCAGTAGTCCACTTGCTGCAATTATCTTTCGAACCATCCAACTAGCTTGTTTGGGTATAGACATGGTCTCCAGTTGCTGCTGTTTTATATACACTGTGTGAATCCATCTGAGCCACAGAGTATCTTTCTTGTGAGCCAAATCCCACCATAGCTTAGCAATGGCTGCTTTATTCCACAGCATGAGGTTTATGAGGTTCAGCCCACCAGCTGACTTTGGCAGGCACATTTTGTCCCAGGCAATGTATGTTTTCTTAGTGATACCCACTGACCCAGACCATATAAAACTTCTACAAACTGCTTCAATAAGCTTTAGGATTTTTAAAGTTATGAGGAAAAGTTGAGCCCAGTAAGCTTGTATACCAAAGACCACTAATTGGACCAATTGAAGTCTTCCAGCATAGGACAATTCCCTGGCAGTCCAAGATGTGATCCTAGCAGTGATTCTATCAACCAGTGGCTGCCACTGAATCAAAGCCATCTTCTTTGTAGATAAAGGTATGCCCAAATATTTGAAAGGCGAATCTCCATATACATAGCCTAGATGGTCAATAATTTGTTGCTGGACTTCAGTATTTACCCCTGCAAAGTAAACTGAACTTTTGATCAGATTAGCTTTCAGCCCAGAAGCTTCAGTGAATTGAGAGAAGTAATTGAACATGGTAATTACAGATTGTTTTTCACCTTTAGCAAACATCAGCAGGTCATCAGCAAAGCTGATATGTGTGATGCCCAGTTTTTTACAGCCTGGATAGAATATAAAATCTTGGTCTTTCTTTAATTCAGCCAAAGATCTGCTTAAGTACTCCATTACTATAGCAAAGAGAAATGGAGAGATTGGATCACCTTGTCTAAGGACTTTAGCTGCTTTAAAAGGTTCAGTTGTTTCCCCATTAATCATCATTGTATAGCTGACTGTTTGGACACATTCCATAATCCAGCTTGTGAATCTGACTGGAAATCCAGTTGCCTCGATTACCTGTTGCAAGAAAATCCATTCGACAGAATCATATGTCTTCTGTAGGTCAATTTTGATCATGCATCTAGGAGTTACATGAGATCCGGAGTAATTTTTGATTAATTTATGGGCCGTATAACATTGTCTGCAATCTTTCTGCCTGGGATGAATCCTGCTTGAGCATCACAGATGATGCTAGCCATGATTTTCTGCATTCTGTTGTCTAATATCTTGGAAATCAATTTATATAACACTGAACAGCAAGTTATTGGTCTGTACTCTTTGACTGTTGTTGGATTAGGAACTTTAGGTATCAGGGTAAGGGAGGCACAGTTGACTGGTTTGTACATCCTGTTGGTCTGGAAGAAATTCTTGATTGCACCAATTATCTGTTTGCCAGTGATGCTCCAAGTCTGCTTGAAGAACAGGCATTATACCTATCAATTCCTGGGGCTTTGTCATCACCAATTGCCTTCAGACTGTCCAGAATCTCAGAATTAGTGATATCAGCAACTAGATCTTTCTTCTGTTGATGTGTTAGCATAGGACCATTGGTCATATACAGTCGATTTATAGCTGGAAGAGAGACAGTTGTTGTACCCATTAAGGACTTATAAAAACCATTGACCTCCTTTTTAATAACATCTGGATTGGTAATCTTGGACCCCCATGCTGTAACCAGTTCAGTAATACTGTTGTGTTGATGCCTTTCCTTCAAGACAACAGAGAAATATTTGTTGTTTGAATCCCCCAGCTGGATCCATTTTGCCCTGGACTTCTGTTGTAGCATACCTTCTTCAATCAATGACCACTTTTCCAGCTTCAGTATTGTCTCCTTCTCTTTAAGTTGCAATTCATCAGTATAAGCCAGTACCATCTGATTTTGGACGTCCTTCTATTCCTCTCTACTACAATCAATTCTCTGGGTAATTCTTAAAATCTCTAGTGTTTAAAGATTTTAAGGCTGGTTTAAGTGACTTGAGATTGATCCACACAGCTTTCATAGACCACTGAGTATTGCTGTGCCAGTTCTCCTTGACCAGTTGATGAAAGTCTACATGATTGGCCCATGCATTAAAAAATCTGAAAGGAGTCTTCCTTTGCCTAATAGTTTCAGCCAGTATAATCACCATAGGGTTATGATAAGAGATTAAGTGATAGCCATATACAGTTTGCACATGACTCCAGTTAATCATCCATTCATAATTGCCAAAGATTCTGTCCTGTCTGCTACAAATTCTGTCCCTGCCTGTTTTCTTGTTTGTCCAGGTGAAATATTCCCCCTGCCAGGGAAGTTCAGAAAGTCCAGCCTGCTGTATACATTGAGTGAAGTCTAGGATCTCAGCTTGTTTCACTTGGTTACACGATTGTCTGTCATTTGCATACAGGACAACATTGAAATCCCCAGCCACTAGCCAAGGGCTGTAATAACAACAGAATAGTAATTACTTGGATGTGTAATTACTAGGTTAATAATTACTTAGTCTGAAAATTATACAAACATAGTAATTACAATAACTTATTTGTTTATCATAATGTAATTATAGTGTAATTACGAATGTCATGTTTGATTGTATTACCAAGCTATACTTAAATATTATGTGTGTCATTTTCAATAATTTTTTATAGTTTATTAGTTTAATCAATTAAATTAAAAATTCTTGAATTGGACTCAATAATTATGAATGACTTACAGGCTTAATAAATTAAATAATTAATTATTGATTTGGATTAAAAAATTATCTATGAGTTCCGGGATCGATATTTGAATTATCTGACAACATATATTAATTTGTTACTTTTGTAAGTTTATTTTTATAAATTAAATAATTAATTTTGCAAAATATTATTGGATAGAGTTTGCAGTTACTACATACTTAAGGCTCTATATTTTACTAAGCTAAAGAGCTCTATATTTTACTGCGCTAAAAGGTTCTATATTTTACTACACTAAAAGGCTCTTTATTTTACTATGTTAAAAGGTCACTATTACATATAAAAATAACAAACAAATATGAATAAAAAACTAAATAAATAATATTTATTTATTATTTAACCAAATAAAAACATAACATTAACAATACAAATTATTTATCAAATTTTAATATTTTTTGTCCCAAAGCTAATAAATTAATTCGCGTATAAATAAGATATAACTTTAAATACAAATATAACACAAATATAACACAAATTAACATGGAAACACATTAAACAATACCAATATGCATGTATTGTATGAGTTTCGACATAAACAAAATTGAAATATCTCGATTTAAGTTTTTTGAATTTAATTTAAATTGAAATTTTGCACCCGAAAGAAGATATTTAAGATTTTCTTGTGTGTGAGACCTACATTATTTGCTTTATAGGTGACGGGTGGGGCTCAAATTTTTTAAAAAAAATTTCAAAAGGGGACCGTTGGTGAGATTTTTAATAGGGTTTGCGAGTTTGTGTTAGGGAAGAAGAGATGGGGTTTATTTTAATTACATAATTTGCAGTATTATACTACGAATTAGTAATTTACAGTATAATAATGCGAATTGTGGCCCAAAAACCGGAGTAAACAATTCGCAGTTTAATACTACGAATTAAAGGAAATTTTTTTTATAACTCGCAATACTATATTATGAATTAATACTATTTTATTATAATTTATAATACTATACTACAAATTATTTAATGGTAAAATTTTTATTAATGTAATTCGCTACATAATATTGCAAATTATATATTTAGATAATTTTTTTTATAATAATAAAAACGTATTTTGTACCAAAAAATTATTGGATTCGAAAGAGGAGAGTTCACGGACCGCCAAGCTACAGCAATATGTGAAGGCTGCACGTGATTTCTGACAACTTTTGCGGTTCAATAAATGACTTTCGTACAAATAAAAAAGTGTTAAAATAAAATTCTTTTTGGAGTGAATGTTATGTTGTAGAGTTTTACTTTGAGGCATGGGTCTTACGATTGTAAATCACCCCAAAACTCAATAAGAATTTTCTCTTTCTCTGCAATATTGTTCTTGTTCTTTTATTAAGCTCTTTGAGAAGATTAAGCCGCCGGTCCCGACTTCATCATAATCACAGCTGCCCTACTCTGTGCATTCATCTACATCATAGGACTCATCTCGGTTGTTCGATGCGCTTGGCTCTGACGAGTCCGCGAAGGTACCGGAGGTCAGTCATCATCGGCGGCAAACAGAGGGTTGAAAAAAAAAAGTGTTACAGTCGCTGCCTAAGTTCACCTACGACAGTACTTCTTCAACCACCGGCGCCGCGACGGAGTGCGCTATATGTCTGGCAGAATACAGGGAAGGAGACGAGATTAGGGTTCTGCCTCAGTGTGGCCATGGCTTTCATGTTCAGTGTATTGACACCTGGCTTGGTTCACACTCTTCATGCCCATCGTGCCGTCAGATTCTTGTAGATGGTCAGTGCCGGAAGTGCGGCGAGTTCCCTGCAGTTTTCGGCAACTCCAACGGTGCTCAAATTCCTGGGCAGAGCTAGCATAAAGGCTTGAAAATGGTCCCCAGTTGAGCTGGTGAAGTTGTGACTTCACTTTGTCGAGAAGCTAAAGAGAAGGCGATAAATATGAAGCTTCCTGCTTTTGTTATTGAAAAGAAGAAGGTGACAAAATATATGGCTGCTGAGTTGTCGATATTTTAGAAGAATTACGGCGTGGAATCAGAACAATGTGGAACTGGAGAATGATATTATGGACGGATTCTTCTTGCTTGGAGGCTTTTCGCGATTGCGGTTACGCTTCAAGAGATAAGTATCGATTTTACGTTCGATTAAAATCTATGATTATGTGTTGTCTATATTACATGCAAGTGATCCTGGCTATTTGCTTCCACTGTTCATATTTGCTTCCGCCGTTCATATTTGCTTCCCATCAATTGGTATCAGTTCCTGCTTACATCTAAGTAGATAACGTAGATAATATATGTGTGATTATATATCTCGGTGTTGAGTTACGTTGAGGACGTACTGGTTTTGCAAATATGAGCTTTTGTGATTTTAAAAGACGGGAACGAAATTGCTGTTTGTTCTCGTTCTCAAAAGTAACGGCGTTTATGTTGGTCTTCAATGTGAATTTTAGTTGCCTCTCCTTTTGTTGATTGAGGAGGAAAAGAATACAATATTTCCGCTAGGGTTCTTTTTAAAAGGATTGTGTCTGTGGCAATTCTTTTTTTTTCTTTTTCCATGTGGTTAATTAGAAAGAACTAAAAGAAAACAAAAGGAGGGTCTCTGGTTGTTATTTTTGTCGGCAATGGCATGAAAGTGGATTTAATATTTTACAAAGATTATAACAATGGCGACTAGATCTATTGATAGTAGTGAAATACTTATTATTAAAGGAAAGGTAGAAGGCAACTGTCGTATTTTTGTGGTAAGATAAGATAATATTTTATCTTTCTAATTATTTGCACATGGACAGGTAGTGGTTGGAACAAGTAGGTTTAATCACTAAAATGTGTAAGAATGACTGCATTGTTTTGTTTATATTATTGCTCTATTTTAGGCACACGTGCCTTGTTAGATGGTTTAGCCAAGAATCAATGATGATTAATGAATATCGTGCTAGCAAAGTCATTATTTGGTTATGTGGAATTATAGATTGATGGCTAACATGGGCTTTATAAACAAAGAGTCAAAAACCAATAATGATGGTGCTATTATTATCTACTTTGTTAATAAGGATTATAATTATATGAACACAGTCTTTCTCCTTTTGTATGCATATTATTACAATGTATATTTAATAATTCACGATAAATATTATGAAATATTAGATAGGACAGCAATGCTAGTTCCTCTCAGACCGACAAATTATCACAAATATTCTCCGTTGCAATTAGTTTTAGGTCATGAACCTAATATATCCCTTTTAAGTATTTTTGATGCGCAGTATATGTGCCTGTAGCACCGCCATATCGCACCAAAATGGATCCGCAAAGAAGGTTAGGAATATATGTTGGGTTTGAATCACCCTCCATTATTCTCTACCTCGAAACATTGACAGGGGATTTGTTCACTGCACGATTTGCAGACTGTCGATTCGATGAGACACTTTTCCCAAAATTAGGGGGAGAAGTTGGTGAAACCAAACGGAAAATTTTGTGGAAAATTCATCATTATCTCATCTTGATCCACATGCCTCTATTTGTGAAAAAGAGGTGCAAAAGATTATCCATTTGTAAAGAATTAAAAATCCGTCCCATTGAATTTGCTCCATTCTCATTCCCTATAGAGAATGTGATAGCAGTATGTGATAAGTCTGAAAGAAGATAAAATTATTACCGTGAAGGTATCAATGGATGTGGACGTGACAATAGACGAAATTATAATCGTCATTATTGTGATATTAAGAACAATAAGGATTCTCAAAATAATCATTCACTCTGTGAAAGTAATATCTGTCATCGATTTGACATGAGATTTTATAGCACATATAAATGATTATGGTCCATTCATGATGGGAATGTGACAACATCTGATTTATGAAGACATATTCATTCTTAGAAGAATATGAACGTGTTAGTGGTAGTGAATATACCACACCCGCCTCTAGAAGGAGATTTGAAATGATATAAGAAAATAATGTCATTATTATGGCATGAATGGTCATTGATCACGTACCTATTGTACGCCAAAATATTTTGGTAATGTGATTATTAAAGGACAATAATAATGCAAGAAACATATCTTGCATATAATTTTGACCATGACCATAATGGTATAACTTTCTCTTTGAAAAAGATATTCACCATATGGATATTGATGAATATGTGGTAGTACCAAATTAATTGAGAACTCTGCAAGAGCTAATTATACTATTTTGAAGAAACACAATTGATTACCAATAAGGTATTGTGTTGTAGTAAGTCTCAAAGAAACTTATTCAGTTTCCAAAGTATATGCGAAAGCGATTGATTATATTGAGACTATAAATAAAGGAAAGATTTGTTATCTTCTATTACTACAACTTGTAGCGGGATAATCTGTATGTGAAAAGCTACCCGCTTTATTCTCCAGTTTGTATTACACAAATGAAAGAATGTCACAATAAAGTGGATATTTATTGATATAAAAACCCATATCATAATAAACATGGAGTTTATTGAGAAATGCACATGTCATGGTGTAAACATGAACTTATCAATATTGATCTTTATTCAGTTGGCATAATCATTTTAGCCATATCAATTTAAAGTGTGATGTGCAAAAATAAACGAGAATCTATATGGGTAAATATTAAAGAACTAGAAAGATCTTTACGAATTATCTTAGGTTGCTTGTTCTCGTTAAGTGATAGATCAATTAAAATTGGGATTGAATCCCATGAATTCTGGAAATAGCAAAGGTGAATATGAGCCCATTCACCTGTCATGTATACCACATAAGATGCATCTATGAGATGGTTACATGTGCGATTATCATTAACCCGCAACATGGTGTTTTGCGAGGTAACTTGCTCAATAATTCAATTTAGAGCGTAATTTTCAGATTTTCTACTCAAGAAGTTCATCTTGATAAGTTGGTTTACATCATAGTTGGTTTAGCAAAATAATTTATTGAGTGCTTCCACTTAATAGCTAAACTATTGCTTATGAGAACAAAGTTATCTATATCATTATGATATACGTTATATACGAAAGTATATTACATTCTCCCCCCACAAATGGTTCAGGGTCAGGAACCAAATAATTCCATCTTATTATTAGTGATGTGCGGTATATATTTTCATTAACACCATAATGCACAAAGATGGATTTCCAAAGTTGAGGGAGCAAGTCAGTTTTTCTAACATGAGGGGGAGACAAGATACAACAGTTGAGAATAAAGTTACACGGAATGAATTATTATTTATACATATAGATCCTAGAATAGGATAATATGAACTTGAAGTTCATAAAAGGATAATTCATTTGCAATATATTGCAAAGAATGCCATACGCATTTATTGACCCAAATAAAGTAACTATATTCTCATTGCAAATGCTCATATTAAGTCCTAGAAGGACAAAATCTATGATATGCTTAAAGCGTATAGACAAATCAGTTTCAAATAGAACTTCTTGATAAAGAAGATGAGCAAATGATCAAAGTGATCATAATAAATGAGGCAAGTGATCTAGAAGGTCACGTGACATAACACTTCATAAAATCTCATGAGAGATTCAGGTACCTGAAAATATGAATGAAGAGATCTCTACGTTATGTATTTATGAAAATTTATTGGAACTGATATAACATGTTTGTCGACGACATCTATGATAGCACTAATATAATGAGGATCTTAAATCTGTCGCCTATAGATACAAAAGTATTGGCCAAATGGAAGAGATACAATTCAAGTAGAATTGATTCCATATGAAAGACATGTATTTTGGACATGTAGTTCAAATACTTAAAAGTACAAAGTCAATGGTATGTGCAATCAGTTTTTCATATCTTATTTGTTTAGCATGACATGAAAACTTGATATTCATCTACAGTCTATAATATGGCTTATATTACTTAACTTATATGACAATCCATAAAGGATTTAAGTTGCTTGAAGCATCTACAATTCTTGATCTTGAGGTACCACTTCCTCAGTGTAATTTATGCACAAATGTATCTTGCTGTAACTATAAGCATGATAATGTGATAGCGAGGATACCTTTATGGAGATATTGAAGAGTCATTCCACGATATCTGTGAAGACATTATATATCTATCACGAGTTATGATTTCAAAGGTGCAAATATTCATTATAGTTAATATGACTGATTTTATTTATCAAATTTACTAACGATCTCTTGAAGATGGTGCACAAGATTGGAACGCGAAGGCTCAAGGATGTGAATTGATGCTCTCTTCAGGGGGAGTTAATACGCGTTGCACTCTTTTTCCCTTACAAGGTTTTGTCCCACTGGGTTTTCCTTGCAAGGTTTTTAACGAGGCAACCAATAGGCGCATTTCTAAATATGTGTACTCTTTTTCCTTTTCTAGAATTTTTTCCCACAAGGTTTTATTTTAGTTAAGGTTTTAACGAGGCATATTATTTATTGAGTAGACATTCAAGGGGAGTGTTAAGAATAGAATTCTCTTTGGAGTGAATGTCTATCTTGTAGAGAGTTTTACTTTGAGGCTAAGTCATTTTTCCTCCTATAAATAGATGGGTCTTACCCCATTATAAATCACCCCAAAACTCAATAAGAATTGTATCTCTTTCTCTGCAACATTGTTCTTGTTCTTTTATTGTTTCATAACAAAAATTTTCTCCTATTTATTTGACCCTCTTGTAGGCTACTTGGATCAGGTTGGAGTCATTAGCGGAAGTGGTCAAACAACACTTGCCAAAAAAAATTCCTTTGACCAACTCAATATTTAGGCTTTGGAGTCTTTTTTAGCCAGAGTTGTTTTCCCTCTTCTCAACTCCGTCTCTCTCTCAGGCGATACGGTGTTAGATCTGCAGAATTTTATTTCTCTATTTATGTTTTTTTTTTCTTTTTTGCTAAGTAAACTTTATTTTTTCGCGATCTGTTTTCAGATATTTTCTTTATTCCGTTATGGGATCACAGAGTTCATTTCATATTGTATAGGTTGATTCCTACGTCTATTTGTGAAATTGAATTAGTGTTTGTGTTATATCTAGCTCTTTCTCCAATTTCTCGACTCCTCAATTTTTTTTGGAGTTCTAATTTTTCTTGTTTCAGGTTAGGCTACTTGAGCTTGCTAACTGTATTCTTCATTTTTTTTTGTGAGCGATTACTGGTCAGGATTATGAAGAAGACTATAAACAACCAAGCCATGGAACTGAGCTAGCTGCTTGAAAATTTTGATACAGTAAGTGCTATTCTACATCTCAGATCTAATATTTATTGACATATTGAAAATGATCATGCTGCTTTGTTTATCCGCACTATGAAGTTACTGGTCAGCCATACCACTATCATAAAAGAAGACTTGTAGAAACTTGCAGAATAAACATTTACAGAGAACATAACTGATATAAGGCATCACTGTTCTGTTTTAATATTTGGACTTCCACTGGTTAAGAAGATTGGGCGTTTTATAACTGTTCATTAAGAAGTAGACAACAATTTTTATAGTGATTGTTGTTGACTTGCTGACGCCTTTCCCTTTTTTTTGATAATCTATTGCTTTGCATTCTTAATTATCCCCAACCATAAAGTGAAGGGAAGCGCAAAGTGGCTAAGATGATCCTAAGAACCAAAAGTCATGCAATTAACTTAGAAATAAAATTTTCTATTAATTTTGTTTTACAAGAGGACGCAACATATATATTCAAACAAACTTGGGATGTATTTCATTGGATGTTTATGAATGAGTGTGCCTAAAGTGTAAAGATCTGAAGTACCAAACGATCTCCCCGTTAACATTCTATGAGAATTATAATTTTAACCCCTTGTACTTAGATATCTAAAAAGATAAAACATTCTTTAGCATCCTTAAACCAACTAGCTGACATGTACATAAGATGAAGAATGGTATTATGTTTATTTGTGGACCGCTATAAAAGAAGAAACATAAAAACAACTTAAAGATGTACCCAGTTTTGAAATATACAAGCAGCAGATCTACTTGATGAACACTGATTCATTAAGTATTTCCCTTTTGGTAAATCATGCACTAAGGAATGAATCACAGGAACAACACCTCCATTTAACACAAGCGAGAAGCTCTTATTCTTCGGACAACATAAATTAAAGGACACGGGGATTTGCCTTGGTTATAGCAAACCAATCCTACCAAGAAGGTAACGATGTCTAGTTAGAACATTATGGACCAAATGACAATGTCGACTTAGGATAGAAGGTGCCTCCATTAACACAAGATAATACTGTTAACAAATATGAGTTTCTAACTGAGTAGACGTAAGCTCATATTTTATATCACCAAATTGTGAACTCATGAAAAGCTTAAAATATGCATATTCTGGAATCAACAAACAAATGATGTCCCACTTATGAACAAGAAAAAGGAAATTGAATTTCAACTTGCTAAGAAATATAAAAATTGAGTTCGATTGACCTAAAAATAAGATTGAACTTAAAATTGACCGAAAATGGAGATCGAGTCAATCCTTGAGTTGGACTAAATGGAAAGTTAGCTCAAAAGAACGTAAATGACTTTAAATGTTGGCATGAGTTTAGCAAGCATAGAAGTTAACAGTCATGAGATAGAATTCTGATAGAAACAGTCGAATTGAATTTAACACAAAACTTATATATTACTGAAATTACATTAAAAGAGAAAACAATATGAGCTGATTGCTTCCCTGGTCTTATAGATTGTATTTTAGTGTCCAGGCTCAAAAGGAAAATCCTGCCCGTGTTGCGGTCAAGGAAAATTATTGGGTGTGAAAGATAAGATGTTTATTACACTATTACAAACTTGTAAGTCACACTGATTCAAGATATGATCATGACAAAGCAGTCTATTATTTTTAAGGCTGTGATTCAGCGGCAGAAGTCATGGTTAATGGGCGAAAACCATGATCAAGACTGGCTTTCCACACTCTTTCAATATCAAACATCATATTGCCACACTCATTCTCATTCCAGCCTTCCAATGCGTGCAAAATCCCTCCTATTCTTGATGCACTCATCACCCTTCTTGGTAGCCAGTTCTGGGGTTATAATATTAGTCATAAATTTACTTTAATTATCCGAAAAGATCAAGCAAAAACTTGAGGAAATTTAAAAATATCTTCTCTAACCTCACAAGAGTCTACATTTTCAAGTTGTTTTGGGATAGTCATGGCTGGTGTGCTGAAGTAGAAGCAATCCTTTCGAGCTTTCCTTGGAGGGAATTGTGAATAAGGAATGAATAATGTCCCTTTTGGTGCTTTCAATTGTTCATCTTCACTCAATCCATCCCCTACTAGCCATATCTGCAATAGAATACTTCAATCAAGAACTATTTTCTACGAGACCTTGGGGTGTGGAGAGAGAGGAGGGGGGTGAGTGAGAGGAAAGAGTTCTCTTTTTTTGTCTGAATTTTTTGAAATCTAAAATGGTTCAGAGGTCAACTATGAATTACTCTGGATTAGGAGAGAAGGGGGAGGGGAATGGAGTTTTTATAAATTATCAAAATTCAGGAAATTATCTGATGTATTATGGTTTATACCTTTGACGCATAAGTCTTTGAAAGGACCAAATTGGTAGCAACCTCAGGGGTAAGCCTTGCTTTAAGTCTCTTGAGCTCTTCTCCGTCTAACATGACAACCTATAAGTGAAAAATTCAATGAATGAAAGTCTGGGAAACCAAAATCATGGAGGAGATTAATAGTGAAAGATACCTGAATTCCTCTTTGGCACAAGACAAGGGCAATGGAGCAAGAAACTTTGGACAAACGACCTCTAAGGACCACTTGGGAAGTTCCTTTAGGAATGGAGTTTAGGACCACAGCAACAACTAGACTACTTCCATCAACCACCTTCACTTTCATCTGCGGATGCCTCCTTATGTAAAGTTCACCGTTATTATTCAGCTCCTCCTCCTGTTAGAACCGTACATTTGTGTAATATTGTAAGTATCAACTGGAACCCTCTTTTGTCCAGCCAACAAACACTGGATATAGGGTGTTGGGAGATTTTTTTTTAAGTTCATTTTCTCGCTAATTGTGAATATCTGCCATAGCTAACATAATGTTTTTCTCAGAAAATTGCATTTTAGGTAGAGATCATGCATTTTTCTTATATATAAAGTAAGGATGAGAATTATTTGATTTTCTATAGTTTTTACTTACCTGATTTAGGAGTCCAAGGCTCAAAACTTTTATGCCTTTCTGATCAGCTTCCATGATGGCCTCCTCAATCAAATTGTTAATAGTATCTCTTTGCCATTGCATAAAGTACTGAACAAAGTAAAAAATTAGCCAACCAGTCGCTTTAACAATGTATCCAGAACATACAACTAGTCATGATTAACAAAACTCCTTACTTGTTTCCTGTATCTTGGGACAGCCCAAGTTTGTAAGTTAAGATTCTTGAATAAATTTCTCTCAACAACAAATGTTTGACCATAAATCCAAGTAATAAAAAACGACCATAGGGTAACGGGCCACATTAACCATAAATACCACTTGGAAGCATGAGGCGTCGAGGCCAAGGATGCAAGCCCTAGTCGGAGATGGTAGATTGATTCTGGGGTTGTTAGATGTGTTAGGTGCACAACGTCAGGCAAGTCAGCTTTCCTCTCAAGAGACTTTTCATACAATGTATCCGACGACTTGTCCACTGTACCATACAGATAGTCATACATTGGCATGAAAAGTGAATAATTTGTTCTAAATTGAGTGTGATGTAACGAGTGGTACCTGTGCCATCAAAGAATTGACATTAGTGGTAAATAGGGGTAGCAAATGGGCGAGCCGGGTCGGATATGAGCACGTCGTAAACGGGTAACAAAAACGGATAAATTATCCGATCCGACCCGTATTTGAGACGGATAAAAAATGCGTTATCAGGCAATTATCCATGACTTCTTGGTTATGATCGCTTATTGGGGAATTTCTAGTCTCCCAAACTTGAGGAACCCCTAATTTGTCGCTTTACAAATGTAAAAGTTAAATATATTAGTTATTCATCTGGTTAACCATTTTCTAAGTGGATAATATGGTTCTTATCCATATTCAACCCGTGTTTAAAAAGTTCATTATTTAATCCATTTTTTAATTGATAATATGGGTGGATAACTATTTTCTTTTACCCATTATGCCACCTCTTGTGGTAAAAAATAAAACAAATTCATCAGGGATTCCCTAGTCTGCCTAGTCAGTAGGAAAAAATACATTTGAAAGAAGACTTATATTTCCATTTTTCCTTTTATTTCCTGGTGAGCTAAAGTTAGAAGCAGATACAAAATTTCTGTTCACTGAGGTCTCTAACTTTGTTTGTACAGAAGTACCAAAATTGCATTTCTTTTGTCTTCTAATTAAACTGCGCTGCTACCTTCTAGATATGCATGATTAAATACATCTTGGGGTCCCCTGAATGTGAAGAAATATTAATGTTCTGGAAGTAAAAAAATGAAAAAGTTATTTGTGTAGATTATCCTTGTCAATTCAGTTTCCAAAGAGATCCAAGAGTGGGGGACTGTGCATTTGAGCCTTTTATTTTGCACTTCTCCTTCGAATGAGTGTTCCCTGATCAGTCTCCTCCAAGCCAAACTTCCGAAACTACTACTCTCTCGTCCTTTCTGTTTCTTTTTTCCTCCATGGGTATAATAATATTTTGTTGCCAACTTTATTCATTGTAACATTAAAGTCACCTTATTGGGTAGGTTTTGTCATTTATGGATAAAGTTTAATGACTTACTATTGTAATAAGTATATTTCAACTACTTTAATGTGACAATAAAGTTATGTGGTGGTCGGTACAGTTTAGTTACGTTAATGTTATACCGGGTAAAGTTCGGTTACTTTAGCGCGACAAAGTAATTTCTAACTTTGCCATTATAATGGATAAAGTACATGAAATTTCGCCCTTAAAAGTAAATAGTAAATTCCTTTTGCTTGCAACTGTTTGTAATTATATTTGTTCACTCAATTAAATTCCGATGATATTTCAAATCCTTGTTAAAGATAGCCCTTGCAAATGAAAGTTGAACATGAAAAACACATCAGGATGAAAAAACACGTCAGGTGAAGTCTTGTCAAGGCAAACCAAACAAACGTCTAAAGCACAGTTGATGCTATAACTATAAAAATTGAAATATAGGGAAAACAGACTCACGAGGGCGTATATATCAAGTACTTGAGAGGGGGAAACATAGAGAACATCCACTTAGGAATGAGCTCAAAGTTGCAATGCCCCATGTTGTTCATGAAATCAACATAAGTGATGTATGCACCAAATGCAGCTATAGAAGCAGTTCCAGTGAAAAAAGTTGTGACCGCCGGTATAACAAAAATAGTGTAATATGCTATGATCTCAGCAAACGGATGAATAAC
Organism: Nicotiana benthamiana; assembly: GCA_034376525.1. NCBI lineage: Eukaryota > Viridiplantae > Streptophyta > Magnoliopsida > Solanales > Solanaceae > Nicotiana > Nicotiana benthamiana. Next base: position 30,558,944 of record CM067336.1, on the reverse strand, counting down.
AGCTGCAACAATAAAAAACTTTGCTTTGTAGTATTTGCACATAGGTCATTGATTATCTTTGAAATTAAACTGAAACCAAGTGACCTACAAGCCAGTAGGCAGGTCTTTAATATGCAGAAAGCCAATTGACAAAGTACTTAAATTCTCATCCATCCCATTTAAATCATATAAGTGACAGCCATTCCACAAGAACTTTTTAACATTATCTACCGACTGTTGTCGATATTATTTTCTAGGTTACTATCTCAGGCTTAGTATAAGCTCCTTGTAATATCTGATGTATTTTCTCCAAGACTGATTGTTCTGCCTCAAGAAAACTACATCAAATTAAACATATGATATAAAACGTTTACGAAGACCACTTACAGGTGATGGGCTCAGTAACCATGGAGGAGTGATGATGGGAATGATAACGAGAGTAGAGAAAATGGTGGTGCAGAGCTCTGTGAAGCCAATAATAGAGAAACTCCACCGGACCGAGATGCATCAAGGCAGTTATTATGATCCCATCAGTCCTCCACAAAGGCAAGTGATGAGTCTGTTGGAACTTCAGGTATGCAATGTAGAATAACATTCCATTAAATATGATTTGATCATCCCTACAAAAATACTTCAACCTTAGATCAATTTTGTCATGTACAGTTTGTTTTGCGCGTTCTTTTTTGCTTTGTTGGATTCTTTTTAGACACTGTCGGAACCTAATTAGTACTAACAAAGCATGGTTTAGAGATTAGACATGTGCGACCTAATCCAAGATTCTGACTCCTACCAGACGTATAGATTTTCTTCTGGCTGAAACTTTCCGATAACATCTTCAGCTGGAGGACACTTGATTTGCATCATAACCTTTAGTGCACAAAAGCGTCTTAGATGTAGCAATTCAGCCCACAAATTTTTTTTGGGGTGTGTGTGTGGTGATGTAACCGTCCAGCCTACTAGTGCTATCTCAGCTTTGGGCTAGGCCCACAAGGTCTTAAAATGTGTCACTAGGATCTAACTTCTAAGGTTTGTTTTCTTATATACTCAATATCTCTTTATGCTTTGCTGTATATGAGATTTGTCTAGTGTGTTACACCACCTCTCTTAAAGATTCAACATTGTCGTAAGATGTGAGATTCACCTGAACTCAGTTGAGATTTTACCCTACCGTCTCTCCTAATGATGTGAAATTTGCTTAAAACTCAGCTTTCAGTTGAGAATTGCCCAACCATCACTTAAGGTTGTATGAGTGGTTCTGATATCATATGTAACTTCCATCCTACAAGGCATCATCTTTGTCGTATTTTTGCCAAGTGAAATGTACATAGTGTTACATTAATGACCACCAGGGGTTCAATTATTTGTTATAAAATCAAATCTTCCTTGCTAAGAAATTGGAGGCGAGGTTGAATATTACCACTTAACAACTGTGGAGTGGGTGAGGTTGGAATGTACATACCAGTTTCGTTCTCTGTCAACTTGATCAAATTCAATGCTCTTGTCAAGAATCCGATTATCACCCTTGGCAGTCCTGTAGCGGGATAGGGATATCCACACCTGGTTGTGAACTATTCTCCATAGGAGATATGGGAGTATAGCTATGTATGTAATGTCCTTCTGACTTTCATCTTTGCCCATGAAGAATGAGTATATGCTATGACCCACAAATGGTGCCAAAAGCAAGTACTTCATGTCAACAAATTATTTCACAAAAAAAAAGAGAGTAGAGAGTTTAGCAAGTCTAGCTATAACTTCTTGATTCAGCACAGAATCGCTTAGAGGAAAAAAATGACACAAAGGTGGTTTATGCATTAAAGTGTAAACTTAAATGTCAATGCCAATACTACGTAACACAAGTTCTGATGAAAACATTATAGTGTTACATGGAGCTAATTAGTTACTTACCTTTTACTTTTAAAAGGAAGATGACCAAAAAATGTAACTGAGTTAGGGTACCATGAGCTAGCATTTTAACAGAAGAGACAGTAGACCTTTTGAAAGCAGTACATATTCAAATGAGAAAGAATATTGTTGTTAGATTTAACTATTACTACTGCTATATTAGAAAGCACTAAAGGAAGTGTCTTTTATCCCTCTCTATTCTGGACAACCGTACAATCAACTGAATCAAGGAATATGTATTCCAACAAAAGAAAGAAAGAAAGAAGGAAGAGATGCATGTAACTTCTTAAGATTACATCATTTTAAGTCTACATGCTTTCCAATATACTGTAAAAATAACATGTTTTGACTGTATAAGAAAGAGGAAACAATAGTTGGGAATTCAAGAAAGCGTACCTTGAAGTTCCCAAGGCGTGCCCATGGCCACTCTGTGAGAATGCCAGGTTTAGTAGCCATTCTTTTGTTACTTCACCACAAAGCTTGAGAAAACTAAGTATTTGTAGCTTTGCCAACTTGTTCTTTCCCTGTGTTCTCTTACAAGCCTCTGCTTCCACTGCCCTATATATACACGCTATTGAATCTTGTTATACAAGACTGCATGTACAATATTCTGCCAATGAATAATGCCCGTATAAACTGCCCTCAAAGTCAATCCTAATCATCTGGTAATAATGTAGCATGCAGGAACAAACTATACCTAGCAATAGATTATGCTACATTAATTGTGTGTTTGCGTAGAAAGTTGGAAATGCGCAATAAAAGTAGGAACGATGCCGTTTCATTTTAGAGTTTAATAGAGTTTCTAGAGTTCAATGTTTTGGACAATAATGTGAGAAAAAAAGACAAATATATTTGGTGAATCAAGAGAAATGACGTGTTATAGCTCACATATGATCAGAACTATATAGATACTGTAGAATGGGAAATATTGAGTAATTATAATCTACGTTTGAGCTTTTTAAAAGAAGGTGAATGGAAAGAATTGAAGGAAAAAGATAAGAGATGTGACATCACATTTTTTGAGGCATGCATATTCAATATTTTCCCACAACTACAAGTTCGGAAAAGTAAAAAAATTGTAACCTTGTTCATAGTAATTAATTGTGGACGTAACCTTTTGCTTTTTTCCAAACAGTGTGAAGGGCCACCAAGAGATAAGTATCTAGTGTACTATATGTGAGTCCACACCTAAGCAATAGATTATGCTACATTAGTTGTGTGTTTTCGCACCTAGTTGGAAAATATGCATTTAATAAAAGTGAGTGACGCCATGCCAATGCTACGATTCATGTCAAGAAATGATATTGGTGATGGTAGAGTAAACTCTAAAATATTGGTGATGGTAGAGTAAACTCTAACACGTATGATCAGAGGCCAATTCAGGTTAATGTTAATGGATTCCTGTAACGATATCAAGTACATTGTAAATTTATTAGATACTTTTACAATGTTTAAATAAAATTTATTGGATTTACGTAGACACGGTGGATCCGCCCATGCCTATTTGGTTTATCTCAAAAGTTAGTTTTGCTCATTTGATCTATCATTTTCACGCCCAAATTAAATATTTCTTGCTAAATTCCTTATTTTATTATGAGATTTTCATAATTTTTTTCTATATAAAGTTTAATAGCAATGTTTAATTTAACAAGTGACACATCATTGTATCATTGAGATTTTGAACATATGTTTTATTTTTCAGATAACATATCAACTATTAATCAGATGAACTGATATTAGAGAGAAATTGATTCAACCGTGACGGTTTTGCAAAAGTATAATTTTAATTGAACTCAATAGTTTAATTGAAAATTTAATTGAAACTTTAGTACAAATTACGAAATAAATTTCCGCAGATAACTACTTAATTGAAAAGAATCATTTATACCCCTACTGAGGCACATAATTAGATTCTAACTGAGCGTCTTTTCTAGCCGATACGACATAGCGGTCCTTGAATTCCAATGTACAAAGTTTTGATTACTGCATTTATTACTCTCAAAATATCAATGGAAAAGAGTGTCATTATTAGTATGTTTTAATTCTGGTAAAAGTTGGCAGCCAAATATAACGTTATATATTTTTTACGAATGGTAAACTGCAATAACTCGTACTTGGTATGAGCAAAATACTTTGAAGAAAATAATTGATATCTGGTATATAGGTGTCAAAAATTATTTTAAAGGAAATTTCTTTATATAAAAAATAGGAAAAAACGATATTCACATATCTTCACATAGAGGTGAAAAATTTTGTTATCATATTATGATGCTTATAGTTATAGCAAGATATACTTTTGCATAAATTGCACTGAAGTAGCGGTACTTCAAGATCAAGAATTGCATATGCTTCAAGCAACTTAAATCCTTCATGGATTATCATATAATTAAGTCATATAAGCGATATAATAGACTTTAGATGCATATCAAATTTTCATGTCATGCTAGACAAATAAGATATCAAAAACCGATTGCACATACTATTGACTTCTACTTTCAAGTGTTTGAACTACATGTCCAAATTACATGCCTGTCATATTAAACCAATTCTATTTGAATTATGTAGCGTCTATTTGGCCAATATTTTGTGTCTTTCTCGACAGTCTTAAGATCTTCATCTATACTTAGCGCTATGATAGATATCGTCGACAAACTTTTTATATCGGTTCCAACCTCCTTAACTTTCAAAAAGACATAGCGTAAAGATTTCTTCATTCATATATTCAGGTACCTGAATCTCTCACGAGATTTTATGAAGTGTTATGTCATGTGATCTTCAAGATCACTTGCTTCCTTTATTATGATCATTTTAGTCATTTGCTCATCTTCGTTATCAAGAAGTTTTATTTGAAACCGATTGTCTATACGCTTTAAATGTACCATAGACTTGTCCTTCTAGGATTTTATAGGAGCATTTGCAATGAGAATATAGTTACTTTTTTGGGTCAGCAAATGCGTCTGGCATGCTTTGCAATATATTGCAAATGAATTATCTCTTTTGAACTTCAAGTTCATTATCTTATTCGAGGATCTAGATGTATAAATGATAATTCATTCCACATAACTTTTTCTCAACTGTTTATCATGTCTCCCCCTCATGTTAGAAAAACTAACTTGTTACCTCAACTTTGAGAATCCACCTTTGTGCATTATGGTGTTAATCAAAATATATACACCACACATTAATAATAATAAGATGGAATTATTTGGTTCCTGACCCTGAACCACTTGTGAGGGGGAAAAATAATATACTTTGTTATATAACGTATATCAAATTGATATAGATAACTTTGTTCTCATTAACAATAATTCAGCTAATAAGTGGAGGCACTTAATAAATTATTTTTCTAATCCAACTGTGATGTAAATCAGCTTATCAAGATGAACTTCTTGAATAGAAAATTTAGAAATCAAATTATTGAGCAAGTTACCTCACAAACACCATGTTGCGAGTTAATAATAATTGCGCATGTAACCAACTCATAGATGAATCTTATGGTATACATGGCAGGTGAATAGGCCTATATTCACCTGTGATATTTTCAGAATTCACGGGATTCAATCCCAACATTAGTTGGTTAATTAATTCATAAGAATAAGCAATATAAGAGAATTCGTAAAAAACTTTCTAGTTCTTTAATATTTACTCATGTGAATTCTCTATTATTTTTGCATATCATGCTTAAATTGATATGGCTAAACTGATTATGCCAACTGAATAAATTATCAATTATTATAAGTTCAGGTTTACACCATGACATGTGCAATTATCAATAAACTCCAGATTTATTATGATATGAGTTTTTATATCAATAATTATCCACTTTAGTATGATGCTCTTTTATTTGTGTAGTTAAGGGTGTTAAATGGGTCGGGTCAGTCCGGTTTCAAAATGGCCCAGACCGGTAGAACCCGAAACCGGCCCGAACCATTAAGGGGGGCTGGGCTGGGTAGGGGGTTAAGGAGGGTTTGGACGGTTTAAATTTTTGAAATGGGTTGCCCGGTAAAATCCGCTAGATGAATAGTGCCATTAAACTGGTTACCCGGCCCGGTCCTGACTGTGAATATAACATAAATACACCGTGAATATACTATAATATACCATGAATATATTGTAAATATATCGTCAATATACCATGAATATACTATAAATATACCATGAATATACCACTTATTGTATACTATATTAACATAATTTAAAATTGTTGGAATTTAACATATAGTGTTCATATTTAGGGTGTTCAACTATAAATGCTCAAATCATAGAATATGATGGTAACATATTATTTTTAAAATATGCTATATATGTGTTATTTTAATATTTTAAGACAATTTGTGTTATTTTAAATTATTAGACACTAATAAACATAATTTAAAATTGTTGGTATTTAATATATAGTGTATATATTTAGGGTATAAAACTATAAATGCTTAAATCATAGAATATGATGGTAACATATTGTTTTTAAAATATGCTACATATGTGTTATTTTAAGATTTTAAGACAATTTATGTTATTTTAAATTATTAGACGTATTTATGCATAATGTTTTAGTTTGTTATATTATTTTGAAGTATTATTAATTTATTATGGATGAAAATTTAGTTTACTATTTATTACTTTCATAGAGTGAAGGATTATTTTGAGAATCCTTATTATTCTCATTATTCAATGATGATGATCATAATTTATTCGTCTATTGCTACGTCCACATCCATTGATACATTCATAGTAGTAGTTTTGTCTTTTTTCAGACTTATCATATATTGCTATCACATTCTCTAAATGGAATGAGAATGGAGCAAATTCAATGGGACAGGTTTTCAATTCTTTACCCACAATCATACATGAATTTGATCATGGTAATGCATAGGAATTTTACTACTTTGGGTGGTTGTAATTTCTTTCAAACTCCATTAGAGTTGCAATTAAAATTTATCGTCTTTGCTTATATTTAAATATAGAATGTCAAGACTTTGAAAGAGAAAAGTAAATACTTACCCTAAATCCAGAATTTAATCATGAAGGAAGTTCATAGAACAATTGATAATTATTATGCTCAATCCCAAAGCTTCTACTCAATTGGTTAGAGTCTCGTGCTGATAACGTGTAATAAAACAATAAAGAGAACAAGAACAATATTGCAGAGAAAGAGAGAGAGAGAGAAAGAGATAGAGAGAGAGAGAGAGAGAGAATTCTTATTGAATTTTTGGGATGATTTACAATGGGATAAGACCCCTCTATTTATAGGGGAAAAATGACTTAGCCACAAAATAAAACTCTCTAAAAGATAGACATTCACTATAAATAGAATTCTATTCATAACATTTTAAGGAAATTTCTTTACATAAAAAATAGGGAAAAACAACTTCAATTTTCTCGTTTCCGCGTAGAAATTATTTTCTTTCACAACGATCTCAAATGTTAGTTTTATATCGTTATTCCAACTGATAGAGAAAATGACAAAAATAGTTCTGTATTCTGAATAAATTTGATTCTTTAAATTTACCAAAAGAGCACTTTTCATATTTAATCTTAATTATCCCGTAGAACTAAATATTATTTTTAGAGGATGCACTAATCATTCAAAAAAAACATAAAGTTATTTTTGGATAAGCATTTTATTTAAAGATACATTGAAGTTTTGTAAGTGGAAGAAAAAATTTTATCTAAAAACTAGCCTAAATGAGTTTTTGAAACTTGAAATTTTTTCAAAATTTGGTCTATTTCATGAACAAATAATGTTTTTAAGTTTTTCCTAGAAAAAGTAATTTTTTTGTATCTAAACGGGAGCTGAAATCCAATCCTCTAGCATCTCCTTATGAGCTTGCTTTGCCTGCTAGTCTATCGGGAGTTAATCTGGTCTTCAATGTGTCTATGCTTCGGAGGTACCATGCCGACATGTCGCATGTGTTAGATTACAACACCGTTCAGCTAGATGAGAGCTTGGGTTACGAGGATGAGCAAGTTGCTATTGTTGACATGCGGGTTTGCCAGTTGAGGTTTGAGAAGATTTTTGCGGTAAAGTTACAGTGGATGGGTCAACCAGTCGGGAGGCCACTTGGGAGACCGTGGAGGAAATGCAAAGCATATATCATCACCCATTCAACACTCAAGGTATGATTCTAGATTCATTCGAGGATAAACGTTTGTTTAAGAGGTGGAGAATGTATACCCGATTAGTTATTTTGATTTTTGGATCCTTGTTTCACTAATTAAGACTCTCCTTATGTGTCTTTACTGCTTTATGACTTGTGAGGATGGTTGACTTGGATTTGGAAGGATTGGGGTTGAAACCGGAACACTTAGTTTCTTAATAGTGGCTTATGATGGTCAAGTTTGACTTGATATAATATTTTGAGCACACGATATCGGAACTGGGATTTGAAGGTCTTAATAGATTCGTATGGTGATTTTGGACTTGGACTTGCGTTCGCATTGGCTTTCAGATGACACGGGAGCGTTTTAGCGCTTATGATGAAAGTTGGCGCATCGAAGGTATTCGAGTTCTTTAAATTTGGTTATGAGTAGACATTGGTGTTATCGAGGTTCGTTTGGGATTCCGAGCCTAGAAATAGTTTTGTATGGTGATTTATGACTTGTACGCATAATTTGCGATCATTCCGAGTATTCTAAGTATGATTCGGTGCGTTCGGAGTAAGTTGAAAAACTTGAAGTTCATAATTTAATTCAATTTGGTTGGGGTGTGATTCTTAGTTTTGATATTATTTTACGTATTTCGAGAGTTCAAGCATGTCCATATTATATTTGTGGACTTGTTGGTGCATTTGGATGGGATCCTGGGTGGCTCAGGTGAGTTTCGAACCACCCGGAGCTAAGTTCAAAAATCTGTCATTGTTGGTTCTGGTTTCGTTCTTCGCGATCGTAGGGGTTGGATCGCATTCGCAAAGAAGGAAATTGGGGGACTGGAAATTTATGCTTCGCATTTACGACACCCATTTCGTGTTCGTGAAGGTCTAAAACCAGTGGCCTTCGCGTTCGCGTGAGAGGGTCCGCGTTCGTGTAGAGGAAGTTGGGGCTAGGAGTGGCACGCTGATTTTCGCGTTCGCAAAGAAGCCCTCGCGTTCACGTAGGGAAGGTCAGGCAAGCCTTCGCGTTCACGAGGCTCTAGTCGTGATTGCGAAGTTCAATTTTTTGGGGCCTTAGCAGCTTGCCTTTGCGATCGCGGGGCCTCTTCAACAATCAGTGAAGAAGGAATGCCTGGGTAGAAAGGTTTTTAAAAGTGGGGAGTTAGGCTTATTTGGTTCATTTATCTCAACATGTGGCTGATTTTAGAGCTCTTTTAGGAGGTTTTTCATCTAGCACCTTGAGGTAAGTATTTTCTACACAATATGAGTTTATATATATCTTATGGGTAGACTTTAACATAGAAATTATAGAAATTTTACCAGATTGTTGAGCAACCTAGGTTTTGATAAAAATGGAATTAGATCACGAAAATAATTATGGAATTGAGTAGAAATTATATAGTTGGGTTCGTACAGTTATAGATAATATTTATCTTCAAAAAATTTCGGAATCCGGGCACGTTGGCTTGGGGGTAAATTTTAAGAATCTTCCAATTTGGGTTGGGTAGTTACTCTAATATCTAAACTATGAACTTTTGAGTAAATATTGATTAAATTATGTATTATTTGGCTAGTTTCGGATTGTTCGACACCCACTTGAGGCCTTTAGAGTGACTTGTGGACCAGAAAGTGAACTTGGGAACGAGGTAAGTATCTTACCTAACCTTGTAAGAAAGAATTTATCACATAAGTATTTAAATTGCTATTTGTTATTGATTGTTGGTGCTACATATGCACGAAGTGATGAGAGTCTGTGCGTAGCTAAAATTCATGTTATGTCCGAGTAGACATAGATCTTTATTATGCTATTACTTGCACTACTTGGAATCAACTTGTTAATTTAATTGCTTGTATTAGTAAGTAAAACTTGGGTAAATATATGTTAAAATCGAGATTCATTACTTAGAGAATTGGTAGAAGTGCTTAATTTTTTATGGAAATTACATCCTTTCATGGGCTTATCTCGAAGTTGTAAATATGAAATTCGAAATCCGAAAAGTTTCTCTATTCTTGTGGACCAGGCCGAATGCCTTGGCAATATTTACATATATATATATTGTGGGATGCATCCATGGATCGGACCGTACGACATCGGCATAATTCGTGCGTGTTATCACTCGGAGTCGAGTATCACTTGATATGCATGTCATGATTGAGGTTTCATAATACATGTTAAGCGCTTACTTGTTGAGATTAATATGTTATATTTGAGGACTTTAAATTGTTATTTTGGTAAATGATCATTTAATTATTGCCTCCTATTTCATTATTGTTGTTGTGTTTCATGCCTATTAAATAATCTTGTACATTATGTATATTGCCCATTACTAAGTGTCGAAATCGACTCCTCGTCACTACTTCATCAAGGTTAGACTAGATACTTACTGGGTACATTTTGTTTATGTACTTATGCTACACTTCTACACATATTGTGGAGGTTTTGTGGCAGGTGCATCTGGAGTTTGTTGTCTGGGCGTCTATCCGCATTATCCGAAGGCTTAGTGGTGAGATGCTTTCCCATGCTCTGTTTGCAAACACCCGGAGCCTTCTCTTGTCATGATTTTATAATTCCTGTCTGTTTTTTTTCAGACAATAGATCTTAGGGAGTTTTGTATATTCTACTAGATGTTTTTGCACTTGTGATAACGGGCTTTGGGAATTTTAGTAGACATTCATGGGCATTGATTGTTTAACTTACCACCTTACTTCTCCTTTTAGTTTATGCTTTACATTACCATGCTCATTTACTATTGGTTTCCGCATTTAAATAAAAATCAAAGTCTTTAAAAATATTAAAATGAGGAATTAAATTGGTAGATTAATATTTGCTTGCCTAGTGGCGACGTTGGGTGTCATCATGGCCTATTGTGAAAATTGGGTCATGACAACTTGGTACCAGCGATCTAGGTTAATATAGGTTTCACAAGCCATGAGCGGTCCTAATAAAGTCTTGCACATCGGTGATAATTAGGGATTCTAGCATATTTTATGCTCCTTTTGCTTAGGTTTTAGATTAAAAGTGTGTACAAATATTCCCGAAAGATAACTTATTGTGCTTGTTTGCAGTGTTTGGTCAAAAAGAGTCAAGAAAGTTATAACCGGCTCATAAAGGAGTGAAACTTGTACAAGTTCAAAGCTGAGTCAAAGGCACTGACAACGAAGAAATAGAGCGGGCGCGGAGGGTCCACCGCTGAGGCGATCTTAACTACGCTCTCAACGGTAGTAGGGTTCATAGAGTCACTTTTTGGGCTTAACTATCACAGAATTTTCAAGCCATTCCTAGATACCTTTATTATCGTGTTTATAGACGATATTTTGGTATACTCTAAGAGCAAGGAAGATCATGCAGAACACCTCCAAATAGCCCTGCAGACCTTGAAGGAGAATGAGCTTTATTCCAAGTTCTCAAAATGTGAGTTCTGGTCGCAGTCAGTGTCATTCTTAGGCCACTTGGTATCTAGTGAAGGCATAAAAGTGGACCCTCAGAAGAGAGAAGTAGTCAAGAATTGGCCTAGGATGATAATGTCAACCCAAATCAAGCGTTTCTTGGGGTTAGCTAGCTAATATAGAAGGTTTGTAGAGGGAGTTTCCTCACTTGAACCTCCATTAACTAAGTTGACTCAGAAAGCAGTTAAGTTCCAATGGTCAGACGGTTGTGAGCAGAGTTTTCAAGAGTTAAAGAAGAGATTGACCACTACACATATGTTAACCTTGTCGACATGTTCGGGTGGGTTCACAGTGTATTGTGATGCCTCCAGAGTTGGTCTCGGTTGTGTTCTTATGCAAAATAGAAAAGTTATTGCTTATGCTTCCAGGCAGTTAAAGAATCATGAAAAAAATACCCAACACATGACTTGGAGCTTGCGGCAGTGGTGTTTGCATTAAAGATATGGCGACACTACCTTTATGGCGAGCATTTTGAAGTATTTACAGATCACAAAATCCTCCAATATATTTTCAAGCAAAAAGAATTAAATTTGAGGCAAAGAAACTGGCTCGAGCTACTGAAAGATTATGATGTTAATATCTTTTATCACTCGTACAAATCTAATGTGGCAGCAGATGCACTTAGTAGGAAGTCAATGGGTGTCTTGGCCCATCTTGCAGTGTAAAGATTAACTTTGGGTTGATAAATTCAAAAATTGCAAATGATGGAATTAGATTGGATGAGACCGAAGAAGGAAGTATAACTGCTTATGCCTTTGCACAATCCTCTCTAGTTGTGCATGTTAAGGCTAAGCAAGATGAAGATCTGTACATAGTGAGGCTAAAAGAAGGAGTTCGAAATAAAGAAATTACTACTTTCACTCTAGGAAATAACGGAGTTTTGAAGTTGAATGATCGGTTATATGTGCCTGATGTAGATGATCTTAGAAAGGCCATAATGGAAGAAGCTCACAGTTCAAGGTACTCTATCTACCCAGGTGCTACCAAACTATATCTGGACTTAAAAGAGTTGTATTGGTGGAAAGGCATGAAGAAGCAAGTAGCAGAACATGCGGCTAAATGTTTGAATTGCCAGCAAGTCAAAGCCGAGCATTAGAGGCCTGGTGGCCTAGCTCAAGATATTGAAATACCACTGTGGGAATGGGAGATGATTAATATGGATTTTGTAGTAGGTATATCTCGCACATACCGTAAGCATGATTCAATTTGGGTTATTGTGGACCGACTTACAATGTCCGCATATTTTCTACCAGTAAAGACGACAGATTTCGCAGAGCAGTATGTATAGTTGTACATCAAAGAAATATTCTGATTGCATGGTACTCCAGTTTCAATCATATCTGATAGATGTCCTCAGTTCACGTCGCATTTTTGGCAAGCATTTCAGAAAAGATTAGGTATCAAGGTCAATTTAAGCACTGATTTCCACCCACTGACCGATGGTCAGGTAGAAAGGACCATTCGGACTCTCGAAGATATGTTACGAGCATGTTTTATAGATTTTGGAGGTAATTGGGATGATCACTTGCCGCTTATTGAATTTGCTTATAATAACAACAATCATGCTAGCATTGGTATGGCTCCTTATGAAGCGCTATATGGGCGAAGATGTAGGTTTCCAGTGGGTTGGTTTGAACCAACAGAGGTTCCATTGATTGGTCCAGAGTTTGTTTTTGAGGCCTTATAGAAAGTTCAACTAATTAGAGAAAGAAGCAGCTCTGAGTCGTCAAAAGTCCTATTTTAACAAAGGGAATCGTGACTTAGAGTTCATGGTTGGTGACAAGGTGTTTTTGAAAGTTTCACCAATGAAAGGAGTTATGAGGTTTGGTAAGAAGGGAAAATTTAGTCCTGGATTTATTGGACCTTATGACATTATAGAAAAGAAGGGAAACGTGGCTTATGAGCTAGCGTTGCCCGTTTAGTTGTCCTATGTTCATCCTGTCTTTCATGTGTCTATGCTTAGAAAGTACATTCATGATGAGTCGCATATAATACCTGCCGATATCATAGAAATTAAATAAGGCTTGACTTATGAAGATCTACCTATATAATTCTCGATATGCAAGTAAGAAAGTTGAGAACAAAAGATTTAGCATCGGTAAAAATTTTGTGGAGTAATCATGATTCGTAGTAGGATACGTGGGAGGTCGAGGAAGATGTGAGAAAGAAATATTTATATTTATTTGAGGAAAAAGGTATGTGAAGTTTGGTTTGAGATTTATATTTTATTTATTAAATACAAGTTAACATGTGTTTATGTCATTACTAGATTATACTTAGCTGTTGAATTTAGTTTTTGTTAGAGTATATTTAGTTATTTAACAACTTAGTACTACGCTAGAGTATATTTAACTCATTAAAGTGATTTGCTTTTACTAAAGTATTTTGCTTTAGATTCTTGTTGGTTATTATGGTACCTCCTTACCGGATTGTGAGTAATTAATTTTTGAACTGTGTACGGTTTCTATGAATGGCATGTTATAGTATGTTTGGTTGTAGGTGCAGTTGTGGTATTTGTGACAGGGGTATTTTTTGGATAATCCACTGTACAAAGAAAATTTTGCCAAATTTTTTTAAAATTTAAGGAGTTAGCCAAAATTTTGAGCCCCTTGGAAGATTGAATAGTGCTAAAAAAATTTATGAGGTTCAAGGACATAAGAAATGATTGTTAGCTTAAGAATGAGGCTTTAGCAACAATTGAGGACAAATGTTTTTAAGGAGGGAAGATTGTAACACTCCTCAAATTAAAAAAAAATTCGAGACACGTTAATTAGAGAATTAAATTATTATTGTTCTTATTATTCTTATTATTATTATTATTATTTTTCTTGCTCATAGTCAATATATATATATATATATATATATATATATATATATATATATATATATATATATATATATATATACATATATATATATATATATATATATATATATATATATATCTAAATAATTGGATATACAATTAGAGAAATATTAATAATTTCAATATTATTAGTTATTAAAAATAGATATTAATAATTATTAGTTAAGTTAAATTTAAAAAATGGACTGTTGGAAAGTAAACGCTTCAAGCCTTAAGAAAGCACTGTCATTCATGTAAAAGGCAAAAGGCAATAAGGGTGTTCATAGGGCGGATTGGGCGGCTTTTTACTTTTAACGGTTTGGCTTAACGGTTATCGGCTTTTAAATGTATTCATCCGTTAGCCACCCGATAAGATATCGGGCGGATTGGTATCGGGTTAGTTCTTATCGGGCGGTTACCGGGCGATTTATCGATTTTATACCTAAGGACTCAAATGTATTCTGTCCGCACACTACATTGTCCAATGTTCAGTTTCATTTCTACTTCTTTTCCTGTTAGCAATCTTGAAGCAGCAAGATGCACATGCTATGCGCCCATTTTCACACTGTTTTAACCCAAGAAGGAAAAAGATATATGTCAGAAGAATATATCTTTGTTCACAAAGAACACAACTTTAGAAATAGGGAAAAAGAAAAATGCTCTTTGAATTATAGCATTTGTTGCATATGGTCTTAACTCTTGCTTGATTCAAAAAGTCCAGTACATGCACTTAAATTTCAAAACATTTAGCCTTAAAAATTTTGGTATTCTGTTCTACAACCTTATACACTTATACTTTTCATTTTTATAATTTTTAGTTTTTATATTTAATATATATAATTATGTAAGTAAAAATAAATAAATATATATATATATATATATATATATATTCTTAACGGGTTAACGGATTATCCGTTAAGAAATTAAATAATCCGCCCCCAAACCGATAAGCCGTTAATAAAAAAAATTCAATCCGTTCTCCGTCCGTTAAGCCGTTAAGCCGTTACCGTTAAGCCTTTAAGCTTCGAGTCGGTTCGGTTTTCGAATTCGAATAGGTTTTGAACACCCCTAAAAGGCAAAGCCTTAAACAAAACAAAAGCAAAGAAAAAGGCTGAAGGCTAAAAAGCCTCAACAGAACAAAAAAGCTAAAACGTGCATTCACTAGAAGGCTAAGAAGTCTTACACGATAAACAGAAACAGAGCCTTACGAAATAGACCTATTTACTCGTGCAGACAACGGAAAATTTTAGAGTTCTTTATAAATCATTAATTCTTGAATTCAAATATATAAAAAAGTTTATTGTCAATTATTCTAGAATAATAGTAGGTAAGAATAAAATAGTTAATTTCCTTCTTCTTCTTTATCAACAGTAAATTTCATATTTAGGTGTGAAATTTTGAAATTAATTAAAATATACTGTTGTTGTAGAATCAATTATTTGACGGGTATAAATTGGACTTTGGTCTATGTATTAACTTGAGAAGTTTTAAGGTGAGTTGATATAACCCTTTACTAAAGTGGCTTAACTCACAAAAATACACATACACTTGTTTGATGAATTACTTAAAAGAGTTTATATTTACTTAAATGGAACAAGTGAGCACCTATTAACATAGAATTGCTTTAGCAAAAGTTTAGATGGTTTATTATGATATATGTGTATAAATTTTTAGATTTTTGTGTTAGTCTTTTTTTTTTTTTTGTGCAAACTTTCAAAAGAAACGCACCTCAAGTTTCACTAAATCACAAATTTAAACTACAGTAAGCCTCCAAAAAGACTACTTGAACTCTAAACGAAAACATTCAGCTAAAACCAAGTAACAAAAGAAGTAATCAAATGTACCCTATTTTGGTCGATGACGTCAACGATGACGACAAGCTTCCCATAGTCCTTCCCGTAGTTAACGAGCGCAACTCTTCCGATTCCAACTAACCTCTTGAACGGCATTTTCAGTTATCTGAAGGAGTTGTGAAGCTGCGATAAGAGTGAGCGGTAAAAGGAGAAAGTTTGTGTTATTCTTATATGCTATTTTTATTTTTGAAAATTTATGAAGAAATAAGAATTTTTAGAAATTCTTTTAGATGTTTATTTAGTTCTTATGTCATGCTTTACATTTAAGGCTACCAACATGAGCATGTACATATGTTTCAAAAAGAAAAGATTTAAACTTGAAAAGTCACAAGAAAAAGTTTTAGAAAGAAAATATTTTTTAGAGTATCCTTTATTCTCAAAAGGGTTCGTCGTCGAGGCCGAGGGTCCTTACCAAGGCGTTGACTTTCTGAAACTACTTGTGCCAAAGTAGGGAGCACACAAGCCGAGGGTCTCGTTGTTGAGAATTTGCTTAGTCATGCTAAGGTATGATACATGAGTATGAGAACAGCGAGTGACACCTCGTGGATTGGGCCTATTCGATCAGGTTGTAATAAAACCCGTGTCGATCACACAGTGATTAAGACAGAATTAAGTCAGGATAGTTTGAACTCCCAAAGTATAAAGAGAAGTAATATTTTTTAAGAAAAAGAAAAGAATTTATTTTAGAATATTCATAAACTGCTATTATGCAATTATTTTAGAATTGTTCTTAGAGGATTTATATTTTTAATGCAGTTATATTCTTTGCTCGTAATGTGTATAGTATTAAATTTTCGTCTCTTATCGTTGAGACTCAATGAGTACAATGAATGATATTGGCGTTCTCTTTTTGGGAACCTACGTTGGTCTGCAATACAATATAGGAATCGATTTTGCAGGCGAGCATGCTACAGTTTAGGACTTCCCTCCCTTCCAGTGCTAATGGTAAGCTCCGTTTTTATTCGTGGAGTATTCCATAAAGTCATCTTTATTTAGCTATTTATTTGTTTACTTAGAGAACTAGTCAGAAAATCGCATGTCATGAGCAGTGCGTAAATTTATCAGTAGATGATTCATAGACACAGTTGGTGGGTTAAGATTAAGATATTTTTGATAATAACTTAGCAGTATTTTATTGGCTACTACGAATAAAGTTTTAAAGTTGGCTTATTTTAGATATTTAAATTATTTAAAATATTTGGTTATAATAGTGCCTTGTGGCATATAAAGTTTTAAGTTATAATAAATTTGATAAGAGCATATGGTTTTCTCGGTCATGTTTAGCGATTGGGTGTCCGTTCCGACTTGTTCAGAAAATGGATTGTGACAGGTGCACTTGTTCCATCTCCTAATTTTTAATATATAATTTTTACATATCATTTTAGTACTTAATTTTTGTGTTTACTTCATGTGTTCTATTTTAGTATTTCATTTGTGTGTTTATTTTAGTGTTATGTTTTTAAATTTAATTTGATATTTAAATTATGGTACCTAAAAATGTATTTGGCATGTTTTAAAAAAAGTAGTAATAAAAATAGTAAGAGTGAAAGTAGTAGTAATCCAAATCCTAGTCCTAATCCTAACCCTTTTCGTGGAATTAGAAAACACATAGATAGAATGACTCATGTTGATGAAATTTTATTTTCCCAACCCCCTACGTCATATAATATTAATGCTGGAGAATAACTAGATCATGAAACTTTACAAAGATAATTCGATAATGATTTTTTTTAGGACGAAGAAAATGAGGATGAAGAAAATGAGGAAGAAGAATTGGATAAAACACCCACTAGTCCTGCAACACAAGGTCCAACTCAGAGTCAATCTCAGTTTGGAGCTTTACCCCCTATAAGGATAAGCCTATGGCTGAACATCCCAAAAACATCACTTGTATGGAAATTTTTTAAATATGATAAAATCAATCATCGTGCTATATGTGAAAAATGTAAGCAACAATTCGTACACACAATAAGTGATGGGACGAGGGGTTTAACTAGACACTTACAAAAGGATCACAAATATTTATGGATACAAGCTAGCATAGAATCCGGAAAAATTATAGATCCTACTACCGGTACTGGCACTCATAGTGGATGTAGTTCTAATCAAGTTCAACAACAACTTAACCCTGCTTCTGGTCATGTTTTACGCCCCTATAACAAAGATAGAGATCGCGAGAACTTAGCAAAAATGGTGGTTGCATGTGGCTTACCTTTTACTTTTTCTTCTCACCCGATTTTTGTACATTATATACAAGAAACTTATAACCCTGCTTTTCAAGGTTTTCCTAAGACCACAGTTAGAACTGATATTTTTAAATTTCAAACCGAATATCTTCAGTATATTCGTTGTGTATTTTTTCATTTAGATTGTAAAGTGTCTACCACATCTGATATAGGTCGTAGTCCTAATGGTTGTGATTATTTAACTATTACATGTCATTGGGTTGATCATCACTGGAACATGCAAAAACGTATTATTGGTTATAAATTTGTTGATTCAAAATACATTGACGCATATATTGCAATTACTATTCTATAAATACTTGATTTTTTTGGACTCATTGATAAAGTTTTAACTATCACCTTTAGATAATACTTCTGTTAACACAACCACAACAAATAGCTTAAAAATTAAGCTGTCCAATTAATATAGCAATTTTTCATGTTAAATGTGCATGCCATATTTTTAACCCTTTGAATAAGCAGCGGAAGTCATGGTTAATGGGTGAAATCCATGATGAAGACTTGCTTTCCACACTTTCTCAATATCAAGCATCATGTCACCACATTTCTGTTCATTCCAACCTTCCAGTGCATGCAAAATTCCAGCTATTCTCCGGGCACTCATCACTCTTCTTGGCAGCCAATTCTAGAAAAAAATCACTCATGAATTTCTTTAATTATCAAAACACGATCAAATTGATATAGAGAATTAAATGATCTTTTCTAACCTCGCAAGAGTCTACATTTTCAAGATATTTTGGAGTAATCATTGCTTTATCTCAAAACTTAGAAGGTATAAGCTGTGGAATTGGTGTCAACATAGTATAAAGTTCTTGCTTTAAATAGTCTTGGGAAAGCTAGATTTAGCAAACTGAAGAAATCTATATTCGGTGCAAGGTAGGCATAGGAGTTGATGTGTAGCATTAGATGAAACTGGCTGATTTAAAAAGGGCCTACTATGGCAACTACATTCCATAGCTGCTTCTACTGGTATTAGTGTTACATCGTTATTTCCTCTTTATCCTTCGATCATTTAGAAGCTACATACATTTTTTATTTTACTAACTCCAAACTCCTGAAATAAATTCCAGCATAAAGCTGCTTTGTGGTGACTCCATCGAATAAAATCCTTTTTGAATCTCCAAATTGTCGCATTCATTGAAATCCCTTCCTCCACTTGTGAGAATTTGTTGCATATGTAATGTGGTTAGTGAATGGGCGTTAAGGAGGATCTCCACCTGTCATTTGAAGCTCTGCTGGAAGTACGTGTTCTTGCATGGAGTAACAGGTAGAAGGAGAGCCATCAAGGAATTGGGTATCCCTTTAAAAAGGGCTGGAAGACCCTTTTAGATGCGAAATTCTTCGTTTTTTTATCACATGCTACCCATTGGTCAGTGACCAACCGAGGTGCTCTATACTTCGTCACTACTTGTAAGGCGTGACGTTTTAATGAAAGAAGACATTCAAAATTCGAATGTCTAGCTATTTAATGGATAAGGGAATAGATTATAGCTGTTCAGCTTCACTCAGTGCAATCTTGTAGAAAGAACAACTCAAACTTAGGCATTCAACTGTTAAATATAAACCCTAAACCTATATTTTTAAAATATATATAATTAATAACAACCTTTAAAGTTAAACTGTTTTGTAACTTGAAGCATTTTCTAGGAAAACTAACAAATGCCTATCAGAAATTCTAAACAAGGGATATCTTGAGTCCAAATTGATAAACATAATTTACTTTGAAATTTGATTCCTCCATATTGTAGACCATGTATAACTTGGTCTCACCATGAAAAGTTTTAGATAGTGCTGTTAAGCTTTTGATGAATTAGTAGACAAGCTATTCGGATATATTTAGTGGGGCTTAGGCGAAAGGGCAAACAAATCTAATTTATTAGCTTCATGGCAGAAAACCAGAATTCTATCCTTATAATCCTTATCCTTACATACATTTAGATCACATCCAGAGCCTGCTGATATCTAAGGTAAAAACAACGCAATTACCTCTTCGTGTATAAATGTATCAAGTTAAAGATCCTTCTTTTTATCCATTTAGATATTCAACTATATGCAGCCTCTCTGCAAGTAAAATGAAGCTGATTGACTGACATGTAAGCGTTATCGAGGAATCTCTCTTTTCTTCTTCCTGTAAGGGCATGATTTTCTGAAATGTCCTGCTAGGAATGATTTCTCGACATGCTTCACCTACATATTACGGAGTATCATTTATTTTTCCTAGTGCTTTCATTCTCTGGTATGCTTCTGCTGATTGGCACTGCCAACCACAAGACACAAGTAATGTAGTGCTTTTACATTTACATACAAATCCTACTGCATTACCACTTCAGTGGACATCGGGACTAACATATATACTGTTGCAGGGTATAGATTTTATTCGTATTGGAAGATATGAGGTTGTACACGAGGAAGTTCGAGAGAATTGCTTATCAAGTTTGTTTCTGGTAACTTTGTCAAAGAGTTTGCTTCATGATTGGCCCGCAGAATACTAATTTACTGCTGGACTTTCTCCTACAGTGATGGACACTCATGGTCTTGAAGAGATAAAGCAAAGGATAGAGCAAAGCAAAGTTGTTGCTGTTACGTGTTTGGGGATAACTAGCCCATTGCTTTCAAACAAGAGATTTGATGTGTGTATCATGGATGAAGCCGGACAAACTACATTGCCGGTAAGTTTCTATAGTTTGTGTTGTAGTGAAGCATTTGAACATTTTGTTCAATAGAGGTCTTGATTGGGTTAAACTTGTCAAAGTTGCTATTGCTGATTGCAATTGTTCTATATATCCCAATTAACAATGTTTTTATTTTTTTGATAAGGTAAAGTTTTATTAAGGAAGGTACCGAGATGGTAGAGTTACACCAGACCGAAAACTGCCATAATACTTATCAACTACAGCCAACTATCTCCTCCAAAAAATCTATGTATTATTCTAGATTTTCATATAACACCAAAAAAAGAACAAATTCCAAAGACATCTATTTTTAATCCTGGATACACGCTGTCTTATCCCTTCGAAGAACTCTGTTTCTCTCCAACCATGTTGTCTGTAGGAGAACAATTTAAAGATAGAAGACCTTTAAATATAAGAAGGAAAGAGATTTTGTTTAGTTGATAAATGAAGAAATGGAGGTAGTTTGGAAGGTTTAATATATGTAGCTATATGGAGAGAGACTTTTGTAATTCTTCAACTTTTATTACACAAGGGATCACTTTGGTACACACTTGAGCTCACACTTTGCTTCACTCCTTTTGTACATCATACAAATGAGGAGGTCTTCCCCTATTTATAGGCATCAACCTCCATGTTCTACGACATTCTAGAATATTCCATATAAGTATCCTAAACAATATTCATATCTACCTATTCTCATATGTTCTAGAATATTCCACTACTCTAGAATATTCTCACATTCTCTACTATACATAAAAGAGTTTCTATCATCTTCTAGAATATTCCAGAGAACTCCATAATGTTCTCGAACCTTCTAGAACATTCTAGCTCATTCTAGACTATTTTAGAATAGTCT
This sequence comes from Nicotiana benthamiana, assembly GCA_034376525.1. NCBI lineage: Eukaryota > Viridiplantae > Streptophyta > Magnoliopsida > Solanales > Solanaceae > Nicotiana > Nicotiana benthamiana. The sequence continues at coordinate 30,537,055 of CM067336.1, read as the reverse complement.
AGAATATTCTAGTAATATCTAGCTTTGGTTTAATTTAATGTTCACATTGCCTCCCTTAAACCAAAGCCTCGTAGGTGGTCATTCCTAATAACTTTTTCATCTTCAGAAAAGTCTCCATCTTCAATGCCTTGGTGAAAATATCTGCCACCTGTTCACCAGTTCTGCAGTAGCCAATTCGGATCTCATTTTCTCGTACCATCTCTCGAATGAAATGATATTTGATATCAATGTGTTTGCTGCGACCATGAAGTACTGGATTCTTCGCCAACTCGATTGCTGATTGGTTGTCACATAATATCGTGGTTGGACCATCATGTTTGTGTTGAATAAACCTGAGCATTCTTCTCAACCATACCGCCTCTGTAGCAGCATTTGATGCAGCAATGTACTCGGCTTCAGCAGTGGATAATGCTATCACTGGTTGTTTCTTTGAACTCCAAGAAAACACACCCGAACCAGTGAAGAATGCATAGCCGGAAGTACTTTTTCTCTCGATCGTATCACCAGCCCAATCACTGTTAGTGTATCCAAGAAGTTCAAGTGACTCACCTCTAGGATAGCAGATTCCATCTCCTTGAGTTCCTTTGTCGACTTCTCCCGTTGGTCTGTACTTTGTTTTGTATACCCACTTTACTCCAATGGGTTTCTTTCCTCTTGGAAGGTCGGTAAGCTCCCAAGTATCATTCTTCTCAATAAATGGATTTCCTCCTCCATTGCTTTCACCCAACGTTCTTCTTCAATTGCATCCTTGAAATCCACAGGATCGCAATCTGAAAACAAGGCAAAGTTCAAAATATCTTCGTCAGTTAGAGTATCAACATCATTACCGACAACGTAATCCTCCAAATGAGCCGGTAGATGTCGTTGCCTATGTGATCGACCATGCTGTATTGGTTGTATTTCTGAGGGAGACTGTTGTTGCGCAGGTTCATCATGCTCCTCGTCATCAAGATATGATGGTGCTGGAGGTTGAGATGGCTCAACTGCTTTTTTCTTCCAATCCCATGCTCCATGTTCATCAAAGGTGACATCTCTACTGACAATAACCTTTTTGCTGTCTGGATTATATAGCTTGTACCCTTTTGTCTGTCGACTGCAGCCAAAATATGCTCTTTTCTGCTTTCTCGTCAAGCTTCTTTCGCTGTGGATCGGGTACATGCGCATAGGCAAGACAACCAAATATTCGTAAATGAGAAATATTTGGTTTTCTACCTGTCCATACCTCATAAGGTGTTTTTCCATGGTTGCTTCTCGTAGGGCACCTGTTTAATATGTAAATTGCAGTAGTGACAGCTTCAGCCCAGAATTCTTTAGGCAGCTGTTTTGCTGCCAGCATTGACCGCACCATATCCATCACAGTCCTGTTCTTTCTTTCCGCAACTCCATTTTGTTGAGGAGTGTACCTTGCAGTCAACTGATGTTGAATCTCATGCTTCTTCAATGTTCTCAGAGTCTTTATAAAATGGCCACTTTGTTTTTCAACATATGTTTTGAAGCTTTTGAATGTGTCACAAGCTTCAGACTTATTTTTCAGCAAATACACCCATGCTTTTCTACTGAAATCATCAATAAAAGTAATGAAGTACTTACTTTCACCGAGCGAAGGAACTTCCACCGAGCACAAATCAGAATGTATCAGCTGCAATGGGTGTTTTGCTCTCCAAGCTTTGCCTTTACGAAATGGCTCTCTATGCTTCTTCCCCAAAATGCATGCTTCACACTATCTTGGAACAAAGTCAAGTGAAGGCAAACCTGACACCATCTTATTCTTCACAAGATATTGTAAACCGTCGAAATTAAAGTGGCCAAACCTCATGTGCCATAACCAAGTATCATCAAGAGCAATTGAATTATAGCAGGGTAAGTGACCGTAGTTGAAAGTTACTGGAAACATCCGATTTTTGGTCATACTTACCTTGGCTATAATTTTCATACTCTTGTCTCTTATAGTGCATATATCATTACTGAAATGCACTTCATATCCATTGTGTTGGAGCTGACCCAAGCTCAACAAATTATGCAGCAGGTTAGGCACGTAGTAAACATCTTTTATGGAGCACTCAAGCCCATTCTCCATGGTGACCGGTATTCTCCCTTTCCCGACAACTTGCATAACTTGATTATTTCCAAATTTAACCGTGGATTTAAAAGACTCGTCCAAATCAGCAAATATCTCTTCTTACCGCACATATGATTACTACATCCGGAGTCAACGTACCAGACATCATTGTTAGTTTCTTCACTAACAGAAGCCATAGATGCGGAGTAAAAAATGATTTCACTTTTATCCCTTTCATCCTCGGCTACTCGAGCATGAACTTGTTTATTTTCAGTTCTTTTACTCCAACAATCTTTAGCATAATGACCCAATTTACCGCAGTTATAGCATTTAAGGGGAGGTTTTTGCTGACCTGGATTGTTGTAATTTCCTCTTGGCTGGAAATGATGATTACCTCTTCCACGGCCACGATAGTTGCCGGTGCCTCCACGACCTCTGCCTCGGAAACCATGTCCTCTAGTTTCCGCCACATTAGAAGATTCTCCTCTCTCTTTAACTTTAGTATGTGCCTGCAATGCCTTCTCTGCCGGATCTTTCTCCAATGACTCTTCTAATTTCCCATTAATTCTATTCTCATGAAGAATTAATGAGCCCGGAAGCTCCTCGGTACTTAAAGTTGAAAGATCCTTGGTCTCTTGAATTACTGCCACAATATGATCAAACTTCATAGGTAAAGTATTAAGTACCTTTTCAACGAATGTCTCATCGCTGAGGGTATGACCATTGAGCTCCATCTCATTCTTGATCTCCGTCAACCTCGAAAAGTATCCTCAACTGTCTCTGACTTCTCCATCGTGGCAAGCTCGAACTTCCTTTTTAGCGCCATCAAATTATTCTTTTGGACCTTATCAACTCCACGATATGCTTTGGCCAAAATATCCCAAGCCTGTTTTGTTGTTTGAGCTGTGGAAATTTTGCCAAACACAGACATATCAATGGCCTGGTGTATTTGGGACAAGGCCATACTATCACGCCTTATTTCATTCTCTTCGGCACCTTCCTCCAGTTCTTCTCGCATATATTTTAACAAATTATACGCCTTCAGATGTGTCTCCATCTGAATCCTCCAAAAGTTGTAATTTTGTTTCCCCGTCAACTTGGGAACCATGCACACGATATTCTTTCCTGCCATAGTTAATGAATCACCCTCCTAACGAACCAATGGCTCTGATACCAGATGTAGGAGAACAATTTAAAGATAGAAGACCTTTAAATGTAAGAAGGAAAGAGATTTTGTTTAGTTGATAAATGAAGAAATGGAGGTAGTTTGGAAGGTTTAATATATGTAGCTATATGGAGAGAGACTTTTGTAATTCTTCAACTTTTATTACTCAAGGGATCACTTTGGTACACACTTGAGCTCACACTTTGCTTCACTCCTTTTGTACATCATACAAATGAGGAGGTCTTCCCCTATTTATAGGCATCAACCTCCATGTTCTACGACATTCTAGAATATTCCATATAAGTATCCTAAACAATATTCATATCTACCTATTCTCATATGTTCTAGAATATTCCACTACTCTAGAATATTCTCACATTCTCTACTATACATAAAAGAGTTTCTATCATCTTCTAGAATATTCCAGAGAACTCCATAATGTTCTCGAACCTTCTAGAACATTCTAGCTCATTCTAGACTATTTTAGAATAGTCTAGAATATTTTAGTAATATCTAGCTTTGGTTTAATTTAATGTTCACATTGTCCATAAGACACAGGGGGATTGTTCTCCACACTGCCTGCTGACTTCTTGCGACTTGTTGATGTTGCCATGTCTACAGCAGACTTATTACATTTCGTGGCATAACCCATTTGATACCATACAAACCAAGGAATAGCTCCCAACGCTGTCTTGCCACTTTCCAATGAATGAGGAGATGATCGACTGTTTCTAATTCTTCTTCACACATATAGCATCTATTAAATAGTTCCTCTCTTCTGCTGATTATTCTGACTTAAACAAGCTTCCTTGTTGCCACCCACCCAAAACATGCTGCTTTAACAGGAGCTTTTGATTTCCTTATTGCTTTCCATGGCCAATCAGATTCATATCTCCCTTGTTGCTTCTGTAAAAGAGTATACCTCTGCTAACTATGAATTTCCCATCATTACTTGCTGCCCCGAAATCATTGAATCTCTCCTATTGCCCTCCTAAGACAAGAGGGGTTGCTCCGATGGTAAGCAACCCCACTTCCAACCGAGAGGTTGTGAGTTCGAGTCTCCCCAAGAGCAAGGTGGGAAGTTCTTGGAGGGAAGGATGCCGGGGGTCTATTTGGAAAAAGTCTCTCTACTCAAGGGTAGGGGTAAGGTCTGCGTACACACTACCCTCCACAGACCCCAATAAGTGAGATTATACTGGGTTGATGTTGTTGTCTCCTATTGCCCTCCAAACTGATACTCTCCAGAAATTGCATTAACTGAGCGAATTAATCTACTACCCAGTCATTAAGGCCCCTCCTGAAGATCAACTGCCAGCCATTACTTGAGTAAAGCCTGCTACCTTCCCATTCTTGTCAGAGAAGCAGCGATGTAAAACTGTAAATTTTGATTTGAGACTTTCATTCCCCATCCATACACCAGTCCAGAATTGGATATTTTTACCATTTCCCAGCTTCAACTTTACAAACTGACTACATTCATTCCATAGACTACTGATAGTGCTCCAAATTCCCCCTTTGGAAGAGGATTGGACTGCACGAGGAGTCCAAAATTCCGTTCTGCCATATTTGACATCTACGAGTGTTTCTGTTAGAATATGTAATAGTAGAACCCTAATTCAATGTGTATTAGGAGTAGCCTAATCCAATGTTTATTAGGAGTAGGATAGGTTATGTGTGTGTATATAGGGCTCATTGTATCATGTTTAATCTCAGTTATATTTTTCTCCCGTGCTTTCTCACAGTTTCCATAACCTATTGCTTTCATCGTTATATCTCCAAAGCCACTTAAATAATAGGCTTTTGTTGTGCAGCCTTAAATTCCTTACCCCCAAAACAATCTCTTTTGCTTTTCCGTTTCTGTGTTCTTAGAGCTAGTTATTTTTATGAACTACATTTGTCACCAGATCACAAGTCCTTGCTTAAAAAACAAATGACAATATTAGATTTACAATCCAGGTATCATTGGGACCATTGACATTTGCATCAAAATTTGTTCTAGTTGGGGATCATTATCAATTACCACCACTCGTCCAGGTAATCTTGCTTCTCTTTGTGTTGAGCTCCAATGCTTGTGTAACTTGTGATACCAAAACTTCGAACTGTTTCCATATTAGAGTGCAGAGGCTAGAGAAAATGGAATGGCAGTAAGCCTGTTCTGCAGACTCTCGGAAGCTCATCCCCAAGCAATTTGTGCTTTGCAAAGCCAGGTATCTTCAAATTTCAATAAGATGTTTCTTTCCACCTCTGAAGTTCGTTTGGGTTAATATAGTTGCCACTACTGTGCTACAACTTGCAGTACCGCATGTGTGAAGCCATAATGGAATTATCGAATGCCTTGATATATGGTCACAGATTGGGATGTGGTTCTTCTCAAGTAGAAAAAGCCAAAATCAAGTACACAGCATTGCCATCTGGACCTACGTGGATAAAGGAGGTAATAGTCGGTGATTACATTGCTTCCTAGTACAATGCTGCTTTATTTTAGTAATGATCCAAATATAAGAGGCCTGCCTCAGCTAGAAAGAATGATCTTAGGATGGAAAATAGATGTCGCTTTCAAGTATGATACTACTTTATTCTATATATTCCAAACTATAGAGGCCTGCACCTCCTATAAAGAAATTGATGCCTGGATGGACTATACGCCTGGTGAAACTTGTCCATTTTTTGAGCACTCATAAGTTCTTCCCTGTATATAAGTTAAACGTTTGAGCTGCTGGTTCATTTCCGCAAAGTTAATTCCGGCAATAAACCACTCAAATCTGCTCTTTCTACTTGCTTCTCAAGGAGCAAGTCTGCTCATAATTTCATGTCATAACCACAGTGATGCCTTTTCATCTTAGAGTGATTTACGCTTTCATTTATGTATATTTTTTCGATGTACTTATTTAGGTATATGCACTCAAATTAAAGAGGTGTCATGTAAAACATAGTGCACTTTTAGTTTTTAGTGTTTCCGTCTGGTAACCAGACACAATATAAGGCATCTTTTGCCTGTCCATTCTTTTCTGTCCGGGCCCTCGAGAAAATAGAAAAATCCAGTTTCTAACTGAAGCTCTACTACTTGTGAATTCTGAGGTTTTTTATTGGTTGATCTAATAGGTTTAGACTACTGAGGAAAAATGTCAAAAACAGAATAGCCTAAACACATGTTCTTCACTACCCTTGTATTAATGAGATCGAATTGTTGGTTGATCTCTTGTGTTTCAAAAAGTGAAATTTGTCTACCTGCTGTCCAAAGTTTCTCATTGCACAATCTTAAAGGTCCTTAGAAAGGATGACTCTTACCATAGTAATTCATACAAAGTTGTACATTGTACATAACTGACAAGGAGGAGTTCAACTTTGTATACAAAGGTCGTGATGGGAATGTAGGAAAACAGTAGGAGAAATTTTACAAGGGAGAAATTTAGTGCAGTTACTTGGTGTGATCATTATCTGACAAGGATGATCTCATCTTAAGCAGTTATATTCCTTCCAGATAAATATGTCGTATGAATTGTGAGGGTTAATACCCCAACTGCTTGTCGTCTTATTCTGTGAAATAACCTGGTATGATCTGTCTTGACAGGCTTTGAATCCAGACAGACCTGTCGTCTTTATAAACACAGGTCAGGCAAATTTCCATCTCAAATCAAATTATGCAGGCTTGTCAAATGCAGTTTAAAAGTTCTTGTCCTAAGCTGTTGGCTTATCTGTTTTTCCAAACAAGATTTGTTGCTTGCATTTGAAACAAATGACCGTAAAGCTGTAAATAACCCAATGGAAGCAAATATCATTACTGAGGTATGAATGCCTCTTGCTTCTTCCATGGATATTAATGACCATTAGCATCGGATTACAAGAAATATATTAAGCTGTAATTTCTATATAATGATTTTGGCCTACAGATAGTGCGTAGATTGTTGAGCAGAGGTATATTGGAGGAAGATATAGGGATCATTACACCCTACAACTCTCAGGCAGATCTTATCCGGCAATCTGTTTCCACATCAGTGGAGATACATACCATTGATAAATACCAGGTAATATATGTTGATGTAATTACATCCTTGAAAAACATCTTAAATTTGCAACTTTTCTTATTCATTAAAAAAGACAGCTCCTTTTTGGCAGGGTAGTAAAAGGGGAAAGGAAATCAGTAGACCAGCCTTACTAGAAACATATCTGTCTTTGGTTATTCTCTGACACGTTTGTAATTGTCAGCTACACACGTAGGCAACCTAGTACAGTTTTGAACTATAGGGTCCTGAATGCCAGCTGGAAGTAGAGAGCAGAAAATGATTGGCTTTCCGTTTCTGAAACAGAAGTTCAAGAAGCCTAAAACTTCTCAATACCCTAGCCCAGAACAAGAAGTCTAATCCCTCGCATCTCACAGTGCTACTTCAGAGACACTTACTTGTGTTCACCTGACTTTGCCTAGAAAAAAGCCCCAAGTCCTTGTCCGGTTGTTCGTTATATATCCTCAACCATTTAAAGATTATATGTGCCATCTATTAGGCCCAAGAAGCTTGTTTGGAAATTCACGAATGATCCAATCTACAGGATTGTTTGCTTTTAGAATCATTTTCTGTGGCTCATGGTGGTCTTGCAGTTACATCAAATTACTTGATTTCTTAGGTAGAAAGGACTATGAGATCGGTACATTCCCTAATTGTTCTAATGTAATCTACTCGTTGCAGGGAAGGGATAAAGATTGCATTCTGCTATCCTTCGTAAGGTCAAGTGAAAATCCAAGAAACTATGTTTCTTCATTGCTTGGAGACTGGCACAGGATTAACGTGGCTCTTACACTTTCTAAGGTTTAGATACTGTTCCTTGAGACATTTGACTGAAAATTTTGCTCTATTTGAGACTTTGTGAAGTTCCTCAGGATATACAGAATAATGTACTTACTCTTTTGATTGAACAGAAGAAGTTGATAATGGTAGGTTCATGCATTACACTGTCACACGTGCCTCTGCTAAAACTTCTCATAGAAAAGGTGGAAGAACAAGGTGGCATTTTGAGCGTCTCCAAGAAGGATATTGCTCAAAAACCGGAATTGAAGAGATGTTCCAACCTGAGATGATGGAACATCTCCCAAAATTTTGAGATCCCCAACCCCCCCCCCTCCCCCCCCCCCCCTCCCTCTCCCAAAAAAAAAAATTGCTATATCTTAAATTATTGCTAAATCCAGCCTTTTTAGGGGTTGCATTTTTGTATTCTTATGCAAATGTAAATATTAATGGCTAATGCTCAGTAAGACCAAGCCATCCACTTGTGTAAATAATAGTAAAAATTCTTGGGTGAAATGAAATTGTTCAAGGTTAAACTTCACATTTCACGAATGTCTGTATATGATGTGTCAGATTGCCATTCCAATGCTGGCAAAATTCTAGAACGTTTTACATTGGGTAACCTTTCATCAGTAACCGAATTGGCAGACATTGGTCAATATAGCCAATTTTAGTGTGCACCTTCAATTTCGCTGCATTATGTTATAATCCAACGAGCAATTTTGTTCGTAAAATAAATGAAGGACTAACCATAAAAGCAATCTCTTTATTGCATTTGGCCAATGAAGTGAAAAATGGTATTATTGGATGTAATGAGAATTCTCGAATTGATTTACGGGGATGCCGTTCATCATGTTTAGAAAGGTCAAGGTAAGAATGAAGATCACACGTTTCACAGTTCGCACTCTACACTCAGGCAGAAAATTGGAAGCAAGATAAGTTCCCATTGGTATAATCAGATCTCTCTAAAACAGAATTTAAAATTTAATTGTTATTTAATTATTATAGACACTTTCCAAAGAGTCAGTTTTTTTTTTTTAGGAACTAATGGTAAAAGATATAAAAAATTACTTAGATTTAAAACCTCTAAAGATAAGCATATTTCACTGAAGAAAGCTAATATATTGTTAACAAGTACATATTGATGTAATTTTCTTTGTCAAAATTGGTGCTGTATTGAATATTCAAAATATATGTGGCTTTATGACAACAGAGCATTAGTAGTGCTTTCTTTATTATGAAAATAAATGACAATTAACATAAGTGAAAAATAATAATTTCAATTAATATTTGAGCAAAAGTTATTATAGAGGGATAATTTTATACAGAGTGTACTGTTAAAATGATAGTTGTTATAGATAAAAAGCTTATTATAACCCCCCCCCCCCCCCCCCAAAAAAAAAAAAACTTAACTGTTAATAGCGGAATGTTATTATAAAGTTGTTATAGAAATCTTGAGTCTTGACTGTAAGGTTCTGCTCCAAAAAAAAACTTAACTGTTAATAGCGGATTGTTATTATAAATGTTGTTTCTCAAATAAAATCACCTAAAGCAGATACAAAAACACTGCCATAGCTTTATCACAGCCTTCCTCGACAGAAAGATTTTTTCGGAAGAAGAAAAATACAGCTTTTTTCTTCCCGACGATCACCCTATTATAACACTATCTGGTTCATTGGTGCAAACAACTAATACTAATACTAATACTAATAATAATAATAATAATAATAATAATAATAATAATAATAATAATAATAATAATAATAATAATAATAATAATAATAATAATAATAATAATAATAATAATAATAATAATAATAATGGAAAAGGACCAAGACTATCCCTATCGTTTGCTAAATGGTTTATAAATACCCTATGTTCATCTATCCGTTCAAAAAAATACACTCCGTTCATCTATCCGTTCAAAAAAATACAGTCCGTCCATCTACCCGTCCAAAAAAATACATAAAGTTAATTTATAAACCATTTAGCAAACGATAGGGATGGTCTTTCATTTAATGATATGACGATTTTTAATTGGGCCACGTGGCACTATTGACCAATATAGGTCTTATTTTACCCATTTGCCTGGTCTGATCCTATTTATTTGAAAATATGGCTTTGGCTTTCACTTCATCTGTAATTCATGGCTCTTTGTTCCCCTCTTTTCTCTTTATGAACATCCCAAGGGTAACCCTTTACTCTTTTTTTTACCTTTTATAGATTCAATCTTTATCCTAAAATGTGATAATTTCAAGCTTTTTAGCACCTTGATTTCAATTTTCTTGTGTGCTTGTATAAGCTATATGCAGTTATTTTTTCTCTGTTATTTTGTGGCTCGTTTGTCTTCTTATGAACAATTCAAAGATTTCCATTACTTGTCCCTTTCAAAGTTTTAATATTTCTCCTAGTTTTGATTGATATATTTGGACAAATTTAGCATTTGAGCTCAATTTTTTTGTTTCTGATTTTTGGTTTGTTTTGATCCTTGTCTTCTTACTTAACAACCCAAATGTATCTATTGATTTTCTATTTAAGAGTTTCAATACTTATCTTGAATTTGATTGGAGAACTTACAAAATCTGGTTTGAATTTTGGGTTATTTGATTTTGGATTTTATCTATTCTTTAATTAATTTGTTATTGTGTGTATGCAGTGTCCCAATTGGAGAAGAAGAAAGGGGGAGATAAGATGAGTGGGAATGAGTGTAGTAGATACAACCCATTTTGTGAATAGGTGGAATAAGGTAAATGGGTTGAAATAATATTCATTTTTTGTTCCAATCAAAGATTTTCACGTGGTCCAATTAAAAATCGCCACGTCATTAAATGAAAGACTCGTCTCTATCGTTTGCTAAATGGTTTAAAAATACCCACCATCCATCTATCCATTTCAAAAAAACACACTCCATTAGTTCTGCCATTAGTCGCGGGGATATTTTTATTAATAGAATTAACTTATGTGTGTTTTTTTGAACGGATAAATGGACGAAAGGTATTTATAAACCATTTAGCAAACGATAGGGATAGTTTTGACCTTTTTCAATAATAATAATAATAATAATAATAATAATAATAATAATAATAATAATAATAACAATAACTAAACAAATCAAAAAGGGACCCAGAGTATTTGTTTGGTTATAAAAGCTTCTCATTAAAGGTACAATTGTAACATTAAGCTAAATCATCACCAAATTTAAAAAGGATTCATTCTTTTTGGAACGGACCAAAAAAAAATTCACATAATCTGAAACAGAGGGAGTAACTACTACCAGAAACCGGCCAACTTCTTTGACAAAAGAAATACTAATTACCAGGGAAAGGGAAAAGGGAAGGGGAGCAGGGGGAAAAAGACAATGGACAATCGAACCCATCTGTATTGCGTGGAAAATGCCCAAGGGTACGATTGCGTTTGTAAGCTTTGGTGGTAACTACAACTTAATTTCCACAACTATTATATTCACAATTTTTTTTGGAGTAAGTGGACATTCACATGCTTGCTGCATACAGAGTTCATGTACAGTTGAAATAGCTGTTTAAGTTTGCATGCGTTGTATTTTTATCGAGAGCAAAACTCACCAACATTTGCACTAGTGACCTTATTTGTGCAGGAGATATTTGCAGATACCCAACAAAATAATCAAGTCTCTGTAATCAAATTCATTGCCCATGGTAACAGGAATTCTGGCCTAGTCTAGTTAACAGACAAAACTTCGTATAGTATAATCAACAAACAAGGAAATAAAAGAAAATGAGTTGGAAAAAGAAACAAAGTTCTAAACCAAATATCCCTAAAGCTCTCAGTTTGCTTCTCCTTATAGCAGCTGTCGCAGAAAATGTTGGACAGGGCTTATCAAACTCTTGAATTCACTGTTGGCTCTCTTCAAAAGGAATAATCTCCTCAGTAACATTTATTATTTCCTCGACTTCAACTTCCTTTGCCTCATATTCCTCCTCTACGTCACTAGCTTCCCCATCACGCAACTTCTCCCTCTCCATTTTCTCCTCTTCATGCAGCCGCTTCCACTCGTTAATCCATGCTTCCCATTCTTCTTTCAACTTCTTTCGTTTTTCACGATCTTGCTCACTCAATTGCAATGAAACATCCTGATCCTCTGCCTCATACTTCTTGCTGTATCGTTTCAAGTTCTTAGCGATCTCTTCCTCTTTCTCCTTGCTCAAGAAAGATGGTGGCCTGGGGCGCCACAAATACTGCAGCAAACAAGATTATTGATATGAGTATCCAGCAGGTCATGTAATGAATATAAGCATGTTCCTTCCAAAAAACAGGAGCAGCCAATCAGAGCATACAACCACACAGCAAATACGAGATGATGAACAGGGGAACTGCATCAAATATATATTAGCAGCATACGAAAAATAACAGGAAATCAGTAAAAAGTTGCAGCAAACACTTAGTGCTGAGACACAAGTCCTAGCACATCAACTAACAGAAAGCCAGCCCTAGAGCATCAAGTACAGCATGTAAGAAACGCATACCGGGGGGGGGGGGGGGCATCCCAAACTTTTAGTAACAATGTAGGTGGCAGAATAATGTGAACAGTGTGACCAAATCACTTATAGGCCAAAGTAGGAACAAGTACAGCGAGCAGTATGGAAAGGCTGTTACCTGGAAGAAATGATCCTTAAGTATCCTATACAATAGCTTTCCATTGAAAGACCAAATGTTGAATCCATTTTCCATCTCATGAACCGAGGTAACAGATGTTGCTACATACCTTGACATACACAATAAAGCAAAAGTATAAGAACCAAAACAGGAAGGTGTCTCAAGGCGAAACTAATGAAAGAGCAAAATTCAATACCTTCCAGTAGGATCCCATTCAACATCTGTGGCCATAAAATGCTCAGCAGATGCCATGGTTTCAAGCTCATCTACATCAAAGAATTCCAACTGCCCATTGAAACCTTTCAGTCCAGCCAAAATAAGGAAGCGGCCTCCAGGTGACCAGTAGAGAGCATTAGCCTGCTTTCCCTTGAGAGTTGTCAGCTTTGAAACACGGCCCGTGTTAGTGCCAGACCGCACAGAGTAGAAACTGATGTCTGGCCTAGGGTTGTCACCATGGATAACAGCAAATCTGTGACCCTTTGGCTCCCAGGCAAATGCAATGATTTTGTCGTTCTTGTTGTCAAGCTCCAAAACCTCAATCGGAATGTCCCGTTCTTTGATTCTGAACAGCTCAAAACCAGTGTAAGTGCTTTTCTTAGTCTTCGTGTACCGGTCAACTTTGACAGCAAGGTAGTCTCCATTGCTTTGCCAATACATTTTGCAATCACTAACGCTGAAGAGATTCTTCTGCCTCAACTCCTCTTTGCTTGGGATTTGCACAAGACTGACCTGTCAATTTAATACAGGTTTAATTCAAATGCAAATAAAAGCCGTTCCTCCAAATTAGTGATGACTTGCATAAAAGTTTTAGCACAAACCCTGGCAGGTTGATTTCCGCATTCAGGAACAAAAAGTGCAAGAATTGGATCTGCTGGCGACCAGCTAAAATCCATAACATTTTCAACCTTGATAGATTTCTTGTCAATAAGAGAGAAAGTCTCTGTTTCATAAACAGATATGACATTCTTTCCTATTCTTGCAAAGTACTTGTCTTCTTTACCACCACTCCACCTGAAATCATCTCAAAAAGAAAGTTAAGAAAGTATTCCAGCCCCACTTTTCATTATATTTTTGAGGAATCGTGTATGCACTGAAGCATGCAAGAGTTTGCAAATGTTAGGTATAACTTTAACAACAGGTAGCAGAGAAGGATAGAAAGCGTCTCTTACAATAGGATCAAATCTCACCTAAAAACTGGCCACGACACACCAGTAACACCTCCAGTTCCTCCAACTGCAAATTCATCAGCACTTCCCTTGAAATCTCTCATCACTTTCCCAGTTCTCACATCAAAAATATTTAGCACAACCCTCTGAAAGAAACCCAAATTAGAGACAATCCAGTATGGCCACAATCAGATACACAAACACAATAAAGCTCAGACTTACATGAGTGTCACGGGGGTTACTTGGCTCGTGGCTGCTGTATGTCACCAGATATCTCTCACCAGGGGAGAAATCAATCAGCTTTACCTGAATTTCAAGCCAGCAGAGGTAAAGTCACAAAACATCTGCAAAGGTTCATTAGAAAATAAACAGAAACTAACCTGTGGATGTGCATAGCGCATCAGACGGTTGAAAGTGGTGGCACCACCCCAAATTGCAGCACCTTGTCTGTGAACTGTTGCCAAATACGTTCCCAGAGGGGACCATTGAACAAAACTCTCGGTCCAGAACTGCACTCAAAGAGACATCGTTAGCAAAAGTATAGTAATTACCCATCTTCATAAAAGAAAAAAATATCTTTTAAAGAAACATTTTTTGTACAAGACCCATTTTGAATTCTGAAAATATGAGACACTAAACAGTAACAACCCCCCCCCCCCCCATGAATGGATAGCTAAATGAGCACAAAGAGGAAATAAGTTCACTTACCGAACGTTTGTAAACAAGCTCAGGCTTCAACTGTCTTGCATCATTCCAGAGGACCTCTGTGTCATTGCCAGCCCGAATCACAAACTGGTCTCTAGCTTTCTCATCAGTAAGCCACTGTTGCAGATTCTCCTGCCAGGATACAGACATCTCAATATTAGCAGATGAATGAAAAACTAATATTTAAGACACATAGTGCTCGCCGGAGAAAAAGACAGATGATGAAGAGCCTAACCCCTGGAACATAAGGCTTGATCTCTGGTGGAGCCCACTCATCCGGAACTTTCAGGAATTTTTCAATGTCGTCAAACATGTTAACAGCAAATATATGCGACCTATCTAACTTGTATCCATGTGTCTTCTCCTTACTCAGCTCAGCTTCCTAAAGCAGAAAAACATAGCAACATGACACTGGTTAACATCTTCCACAATTCCGTTACAAGTCTCACGCGTTGTCTACAGAAAGGAGATACATTGTAGCTGCTAGAGAGAAAAAAAATGGAGTACCTGAGGAGTATTATACTCGATGAAGCAGTACCCAAGGGTTTTCTGAGTCTCAGGATCAACAGGCATCCAGAGACCATCCTCCTTAATAACACCAAGTTGGCTGTAAATTTTCCGAACTACTCCTTCCAACTTCTCAAATTTCTCTTTAGGTACCACAGGAAGATTGTCCACCACCAGTATGTTCCCAAAACCAGCATCAAACTCCAAGGGGTCCTCCTCCATTAGGTCATCATCATCACTGATAATATCCAATACCATACAAATTCAAAACCAAAGGAAAAACTACAAAACCCATTTTCACAGTATATGAACCAAAGAGAATTTAAACTCCACAAACCCTTTCTTTATCGGTATGAACCAAAACCACAATTACAAACCAAAAGAACCTAAATTTCAAACAAAAGAAACGAAACCAAGCAGAAACACATAAAATTTCATATATAAATTAAGGTATTACCCAGTGTCAAATCCCCAATAGAGACGCTAAAAACAATATCTTATCAACATATGAACGAACTCAAGGAGAATACAAAAACACATAAAAATCCATATACAAGTCAAGGTTTTTTAAATGGTAATGAATCTATAACTCAACATATCCAAGACTCGAAAACACAAAACTCAACACATTCAAGATCCAACAACAACAGCAAAGTGAAATCCCAAAGTGAGGACTTGGGAGGCTAGTGAGTCGCAAAACCCAAGAAATCACTAAAAGTCCAACCTTCGCAACATATTAACAGGCCTTGCACACTCAATAGAAGAACATTGACAAAATCCAAACTTCACAGCACAGAAAAGAATCCCAGACATATACGTCCATAAAAAAAATTAGCATATTGAACTGGATATAAACATAAAATAAAACCAACAAAATCAAAAATCCACAAAACACTAGAAATTTCTAATCTTCAACGCATATGAACCAAAACAATAAACTCAAAAAAAAAAGACCCATACTTTACAGCAAATAAAGGAAACCCATATCATCACCACATAAAAAGCGCATATATAAATCATAAAAATGCAGAAACACAAAAAAAAAACAAGGGAAAGTCGAGATTTAAGACCTGGGTATGCCACAATCTTCACCAGGAGGAAGATGAATGGAGTCGAGATCGATTTGGGAAAGATCCACACCAATCCTAGCGGCTATGGCTGTGATTTCTCCCATAGACGTAACGTCCGCCATGATTAGAACTCTCTTCTCTTTGTTTAGCTTTCTTTCTGTGTTCTATATGGAATGGTGCGTATAGGAGAGAGGTAGCCACCTTTGAAGCTGAAAGCAGAAGTGTGAGCTTAGGGATAGAGGCAATGTGCACGCATATGAAGAGTGGAAGGTAGGGTTTTTCTGTAGCTCTTATTGGGATTACGCTGTTCTTTTTTTAAATTCCGGGTAAATGGGTCGGTTAAATGGGTCGGTTAAATGGGTCGGCTAGGGCGGATCTCCCATTGGATCCTTTTTGAAGAATTAATCAAAATAATTGCTTAACTTGTTATGAAATAGAAGATTCTTACACTTCTATTTAAGGTGAATGTCTTTAATGTATCTAATTAGAGAGATTTTAGAGTTCTATTAGTGGTAGCTAAATCTTCCTCTCCCCTATAAATAGAGGTGCCCCCTACCATTGTAAATCATCCTTGAGACCCCTCTCAACTCAATAAGAAGAACTCTCTCTACTCTTCTCTCTATTGCTATTGTTCTTGTTCTATTGTTCTTGTCTTTTGCTTTAGTTTATAACACGTTATCAGCACGAGACTCTACCGTCTCAAGTATCATTCTCGAAAATTCAAGGTATTTTTCCTCTTCCTAATTTAATTTTCGAGTATGTCTGACATTATGAAAAGAAAGTTCGTTGCCCTTGAAATTTCGGGCAAGAACTATATGACATGGGTGTTGGATGCTGAAATCCACCTAGATGCTATGGGTCTCGGAGACACCCTCAAAGATAAAGAAAAAGCATCCACCCAAGATTGTGCGAAGGCCTTGATTTTCTTGCGCCACCACCTTGACGAAGGTTTGAAGATTGAATATCTCACCGTCAAGGATCCACTCGTTTTGTGGAACAGCTTAAAGGAGAGATATGACAACCTGAAGTTGGTCACTCTGCCACAAGCACGATATGATTGGGCCCATCTGAGGCTACAGGACTTTAAGTCCGTTTCTGAATATAATTCTGCTATGTTCAGAATTACTTCTAAACTGAAGCTATGTGGAGATAACATCTCCGATTATGATATGCTTGAGAAAACGTTTACAACGTTTCATGCCTCCAATATGGTACTGCAGCAACAGTACCGAGAGAAAGGCTTTACGAAGTACTCTGAACTGATTTCTCTCTTACTAGTGGCTGAGCGAAATAATGATCTGCTCAAGAGAAATCACGAAAATAGACCAACTGGGTCTACACCACTGCCTGAAGCAGATATGGTGCACTCGCATTATGCCAAACATAAAAGGGACCATGATCACGGTCATAAACGGGGTCAAAGCCAAGGACGTGGACAAGGAAGAAATTCCAAAGAAGTCCGTCACCCCCCAAAGAGAGATAACCACCGAAAGCAGAAACGGGGTCCAGAAGATCCTAAGGCAAATAGTTCAGAAACTATATGTTATCGTTGCGGTGGAAATGGGCACTGGTCTAGGATTTGCCGTACACCAAGACACTTGGTTGACCTTTATCAAGCATCTCGAAAGAGAAAAGGCCCTGAAACAAATTTTGTCTATAACGACAATGAGGATATCACCCACCTGGATGTGGCAGACTTCTTTGAGCAACCCGATGGAAAAATAGACCACCTAATCGGCGATGGATCCGTGATGAAAGAAGATGGAGTTATTTGATTTTGTTCTACTTATTTGTATTAGTTAGTGAATAAACTAATAGTCATTAGCATTAGCTCGTATTAGTTAGTTCATGAAGCAATGTTAGCAGTAGTTCTTTAGAATATCTTCAATATGCTCAAATATCAATAAAACTTTTATTTTCCAGTGGGGGTAATCGACTAGCCTGAAAAACTAGTCGATTATCAACTATTTTCGCATTAAAGTTGAAAAACAATTGATCAACAATCGATTGTCGTTGACTAACAATCGATTGTCTTGAAACAGTGAGGTCTGGAAATTATCAAAAATAGCCAACAATCGATTGTCTTTGTCTAACAATCGATTGTCTTGAAACAGTGAGGTCTGGAATTTTTCAAAAATCACCCACAATCGATTGTCTATATCTAACAATCGATTGTCGTTAGGCAGTGTAATCTGGAATTTTTCAAAAATCATCCACAATCGATTGTCTATGTAAAACAATCGATTGTCTATGTTCCAACAATCGATTGTGTGGGTTTAATAATCGATTGTCTTATGAAAAACGCTGAAATTTTCAAACTGCAAAGGAATTGATTATGGATAACATATCTGATTTTGTTAGCCAACTGTTAGTAGCAGATTTTGAAAATATTATGTGACACAAAAGAATTGAACTTGCTTATTCTTATGTTCCTGTATTTCTTTTGTATGTCATACCATGGAAAGTAAATTGATCGAAGGCTCCGGAAGAGCCATTGTAACTCTGCCCAAGGGCACGACGTTAATCATAGAGAATGCTATGTTCTCCTCCAAGTCTATGAGAAACTTGTTGAGTTTTAAAGATGTACACCGGAATGGCTACAATATTGAGACAATGGATGAAGATAATCTCGAATATCTCGTCCTCACTTCAAAGAATGTCTCCGGCCAAAAGAGGGTTATTGAGAAATTCCCGTCTTTATCTTGTGGCCTGTATTGGACAAGAATTAGTGCAATTGAGGCACATTCAACAGTAAATCTAAAGAATACTGAGTCCAATACATTTGTACTTTGGCATGATCGACTGGGTCACCCAGGATCAACCATGATGAGACGGATTATAGAAAGCTCATATGGGCATCCGTTAAAGAATTTCAAAATTCTTTCAAGTAATGAATATCCTTGCACTTCGTGTTATCAAGGCAAGCTGATTATCAGACCATCCCCAACAAAGGTTGGGACTGAGTCACCCCAGTTTCTGGAACGTATACAAGGGGACATTTGTGGACCTATTCACCCACCTAGTGGGTAGTTTAGGTATTTCATGGTCTTGATAGACGCATCCTGTAGATGGTCTAATGTGTGCTTGTTGCCATCACGCAACCTTGCGTTTGCAAAGTTAATGGATAATAGATGAGAATAATCTTGAACTCTTCATGAAAACGAGGCTGCCCATTTCGGTTTGGGTTCACGCCATTTTGCATGCAACAATACTAGTTTGTCGGCTGCCCACTTCGGTTTGGGGTCACGCCATTTTGCATGAAGCAATGCTAGTTCGTCGGCTGCCCACTTCGATTTGGGGTCACGCCATGTTGCATGCAGCAATGCTAGTTCGTCTCTGACTGACGAATTGACACAAATATTCCCCATTGCAATTGGTTTTGGGTCATGAACCCAATATATCCCATTTAAGAAGCTTTGGATGCGCAGTATATGTGCCTGTAGCACCGCCATCCCGCACCAAAATGGGTTTGCAAAGGAGGTTAGGAATATATGTTGAGTTTGACGCGTCCTCCATTATTCGCTACCTCGAAACATTGACAGGAGATTTGTTCACTGCACTATTTGCAGACTGTCAATTTGATGAGACACTTTTCCCAAAATTAGGGGGAGAAGTTGGTGAAACCAAACGGGAAATTTTGTGGAAAAAATGTATCATTATCTCATCTTGATCCACATACCTCTATTTGAAAGAAAGAGGTACAAAAGATTATCCATTTGCTAAGAATAGCAAATCAAATGCCTGACGCATTTACGGACTTGAAGAGGATAACGAAATCACACATTCACGCGGGAAAATGTTCCGATCCGTATTGAAGTCCCTATTGGACAAATATCTGGTGTCATATCCAATGAGTCAAATGCACGCCAGAAGCGTGGCAGACCATTAGGTTCCAAAGATCGAAATCCTAGAAAGAGGAAAAAGAACGATCTAAATGACACTATGAAAGAATCACATGAGGACGCTCATGATTTGATTAATTCCGAGATTCACGAAGAATCTATTGAGCCTGAGACTCTTGAAAATACGGAATGCAAGAATGTGAGGATCTCGAACCTCAGTCTGTGGTAGTACAAAATTAATTGAGAGCTCTCGAAGAGCCAATTATTACTATGTTGGAGAAACACAATTTACTATTGTGCTGTAGTAAGTCTCAAAGAAACTTATTCAGTTTCCAAAAGTACATGCGAAGGCGATTGATGATATTGAGACTATAAATAAAGGAAGGCTTTGATTCTCCTATTACTACAACTTGTAGCGGGGTAATTTGTATATGAAAAGCTACCCGCTTTGTTCTCCAGTTTGTACTACACAAACGAAAGAATGCCACAATAAAGTGGATATCTATTGGTATAAAACCCATGTCATAATAAACCCGAAGTTTATTGATAAGTGCACATGTCATGGTGTAAATTTGAAGTTTACCAATATTGATAATTTAGTCAGTTGACATTTGTGTTAGCCATCTCATTTGAAGTATGATGTGCAAATTCACATAGGTGAATATTAAAGAACTAGAAAGTTCTTTACGAATACTCTTGTATCACTTGTTCTCATTAATGAACTGACCAACTAAAGAGTTCGGGTTGAAGCCCCTTGATTCTGGAAATATCAAAGGTGAATATGGGCCCATTCACCTGCCATGTATACCACATATGATGCATCTATGGAATGGTTACATGCGCAATTGTTATTGACCCGCAGCCTGGCCGGTGCTTGCGGGGTAAATCGCTCAGTAATCTAACTTCGAGCATAGTTTCCAGATTCTCTACTCAAGACAGTTCATCTTGATAAGTTGGTTTATATCAAAGTTGGTTTAGCAAGATAATTATTGAGTGCTTCCACTTAATAGCTAAACTGTTCTTTATGAGAACGAAGTTGTATATATATCAGTTTGATATAAGTTGTATACGAGAGTATATTCTCCCCTCAAAAGTGGTTCAGGGTCAGGAACCAAATAATTTCATCTTATTATTAAGGTGCTATGTATATTGACATAATGCACAAAGATGATTTCCCAAAGTTGAGGAAACATGTTAGCTTTACTAACATGAGGGGGAGACATGATAAACACTTGAGAAAGTGTTACATGGGATGAATTATCATTTGTATATGTATATCCCCGAACATCATGATATGAACCTGAAGTTCATAAAAGGGATAATTCAATTGCAACATATTGCAAAGCATGCTATACGCATTTGCTGACTCAAAGAAAGTAACTAAATGGAAGAGATACAATTCAAGAAGAATTGATTCCATATGAAAGACATGTAGCTTTGAACCTATAGTTCATATGCTTGAAAGTATAAAGGCAAAGGTATGTATAATCAATTTTCGATATCTTATTTGTTTAGCATGACATGAAACTTTGATATGCAGCTAAAGTCTATTATGTGACTTACATGACTTAACTTGAAAGATTTAAGTTGCTTGAAGCATATGAAATTCTCGGTCCTGAAGTACCGCATCCTAAGTACAATTTGTGTACATATGAATCTTGCCATAACTATAAGCATGATGGATTTGAGAATGCATCTATGGAGATATTGAAGAGCTATTCCACGACATTATATGAAGATGTTCATATCTATCAAGAATGATGATTTCAAGATGATGCACAAGATTGGAATGCAAATGCTCAAGGATATAAATCGATGTACTCATTAGGGGGAGTCAATGCGCGTTGCACTCTTTTTCCCTTACAAGGTTTTGTCCCACTGGGTTTTCCTTGCAAGGTTTTTAACGAGGCAACCAATAGGCGCATATTCAAACATGTGTACTCTTTTTCCTTACTTTAATTTTTCCCATTGGGTTTTGGTTTTAAGGTTTTATGAGGCACATCATTGAATAGACATTCAAGGGGGAGTGTTATGAAATAGAAGATTCTTACACTTCTATTTAAGGTGAATGTCTTTAATGTATCTAATTAGAGAGATTTTAGAGTTCTATTAGTGGTAGCTAAATCTTCCTCTCCCCTATAAATAGAGGTGCCCCCTACCATTGTAAATCATCCTTGAGACCCCTCTCAACTCAATAAAAAGAACTCTTTCTACTCTTCTCTCTATTGCTATTGTTCTTGTTCTATTGTTCTTGTCTTTTGCTTTAGTTTATAACATAACTAATAATTTAAACTAAAATCGGTGGATATGGATGTATATTATATTTATAACTAAATTTAGGATACGTGCGTGAATACCCTATATCACTGTAAATAAAATTTTAAGAAATATAAGCTCTTAAAAATAAAAATTTTAAAAATATAAGCTCGCGCAAAAACGAATATTCAGCCTATTTAGTTAACAAAGTAACAATTTACCAAGCTAAGTATGAAAACAACCAAGACAATTTTGGAAGATGATCTATTATGTATTCCTTTTTTTGCTTGTCATATCAAAATGATTATCCATCTAGCTAGGTACTATATATTCTGGACATGTCACCCACAAAAACAAAAGAATAAGCAGTGACAAATTATCTAATCAAATAATAAAAATTCATCGCTAATCATGTTTAGTGATAAATTAACGAGCGCATCGCCTTTCTTTTTTCCAATTTTTTTGTTGAAATAAATCTTTACTTTAGGGTTTTGTGTTACTGGATCTTCCTTTATAATCCCACATTTTGAAAAAAACTTCAATTATTTCTTCAACTGTTACATCTTCTGGTATAACAACAGGGGTTTTTCTATTGAATTCAAAATTCAGTTTTTTTTTCTTCTGAATTTGGGGGTTTCCATTTACTGCTGAAATATTGGGGTTTTTTGTTTTTGTTTAGTTGCATCTTGATTTTTATTGTTCTTTATTGTTTTTTTGTTGTTGTGCTTTGAACTACGTTTCCGGTTTCCGGTTGAGAACTTAGCGAAAATCAAGATCTCTGATTTTGTGCTTTGATTCTTGCTTTTCGCCGGAAATTTTTCCGGCAACTCCTGCTCTTTTCTTTCTATTCTTTCCTCTGCTTTTTTGTGGGTGTGTGTGGGTGTGTTCTGTTTTCTTGGACAAGTGACTATTCTACCGGCGAGGATTTTCGGCAAGCCACAGTACTCCCGGTGACTCCCGTCCAGACTCGCGGCAGGACGCAATAGAACTACACGAAGCTTCAGGAAAACTTGGGCGCATCAAAGCATACTTTCAAGTTTTTCCACCGGGAGTTGGTACCTCCCGCTCTTGTTTACTTTGCACACCTTTTTACATATTTTAGCTAGCATTTCGAGTGTGGTCTATTCTGTTGCTATCTAGTTTGTACCTTTTTGCGTATTTCGTTATAGTGCGTGTGTGCGCCACTGTTCTCCAAAGTCGGTTGGAGGGATAGTGGCTGCGGTGGGGGATGATAGCGTAAGGTCATGTCCTCGGGGGGTGGGGGTGGGGGCGGGAGTGAGTAGGGGAGCAGGGGGTGGTCCTGCGGGTAGGGCGGGAGGTAAGGGTGGGAAGAGGGTAGCGGACGCCCATAGATTAAGGATTGGGTCATGGAACATAGGCACTCTGACGGGTAAGTCCATAGAGTTGGCGAAGGTTCTTCAGAGGAAGAGGGTTAAAATAGCGTGTGTCCAGGAGACTAGGTGGAAAGGGTCGAAGGCGATGAATGTATATGGGTTTAAGCTGTGGTATTCTGGGGTCGTGAGAGGTAAGAATGGAGTGGGCATCTTGGTAGATAGGGACCTAAGGGAGTCCGTGGTCGAGGTTAGGCGAGTGAATGATAGGTTGATGTCAATTAAGCTGGTAGTTGGGGGTTGCGTCCTCAACGTCATCAGCGCTTACGCGCCGCAAGCGGGCTTAGACGAGGAGGCTAAGAGGCGCTTTTGGGAGGACTTGGATGATCTGGTGAGTAGTATTCCCCAATCTGAGAAGTTAATTATTGGAGGGGACTTTAATGGTCATATTGGGGGTGATGTTGGTGGCTATGATGAGGTGCACGGCGGCTTCGGCTTTGGGGTTAGGAACGGAGGAGGCACTTCGCTGCTTGATTTCGCCAGGGCTTCCGAGCTTCTGATTGCGAACTCGACATTTCAGAAGAGGGAGGAGCATTTGGTCACCTTCAAGAGTTCGGCGGCGAGGACTCAGATTGATTACATCCTCATCAGAAGGAGCGATATGGGTATGTGCAAGGATTGTAAGGTTATTCCGGGAGAGTCTCTTTCAACTCTTCATAGACTCCTAGTGATGGATGTCGGTCTCTGGGTGAAGAGGAAGAGGAGGGGCGCTCGGGGACAACCGCGGATTAGATGGGGTGCTTTGACTAAGGAGAAAGCACAGGAGTTGGAAAGGAGGTTAGTTGAGGGCGGAGCTTGGAGAAGTTCTGGGGAAGCGGACGCTATGTGGACAGTGACGGCGAACTTGGTTAGGGGGGTAGCACGGGACGTGCTCGGGGTAGCCAAGGGATATTCAGGCAGACATCAGGGTGACTGGTGGTGGAACGATGTAGTCAAAGGAAAAGTAGAGGTGAAGAAGGCGGCGTTCGCTAGGTTGGAAGGGAGCACAAGCGAGGAAGAACGGAGAGCGAACAGGGTGATCTACAAGGTGGCGAGGAAAGAAGCAAGGATGGCAGTCACAGAAGCTAAAAATGCGGCGTTCGGTCGCATGTACGAGGAACTAGGGGAGAGAGGCGGGGATAAGAAGTTATTCCGGTTAGCTAAAGCAATGGAAAGGAAGGCACGTGATCTAGGCCAAGTTAGGTGTATCAAGGGCGAGGATGGTAAAGTTCTGATGGGGGAATCTCAAATCAAACAGAGGTGGCAGGCGTACTTTCGGGACTTACTTAACGAGGAGGGGGATCGTAACATAGAGCTAGGGGAGTTGGGGCATTCAGAACAACATAGAGACCTTGGGTACTGCAAGCGCATTAGGGTGGAGGAGGTCATGGGGGCTTTGCGTAGGATGAGTAGGGGTCGAGCGACCGGGCCTGACGAGATCCCGGTGGAGTTCTGGAAGTGCATGGGTAAGTCAGGAGGGGAGTGGCTCTCCAGGTTGTTCAATGCGATCTTCAGGACCAAAAGGATGCCGGATGAGTGGAGGTGGAGTACAGTGGTGCCCTTGTACAAGAACAAAGGGGACATCCAGTGCTGCAACAACTATACGGGTATCAAATTAATAAGTCACACGATGAAGGTTTGGGAGAAGGTGATTGAGGCGCGGGTGAGGGAGGTGACATCTATATCTGGGAACCAGTTCGGTTTCATGCCGGGCCGCTCCACTACAGAAGCTATCCACCTTGTCAGGCGGATGGCGGAGCAATTCAGGGATAAGAAGAAGGACCTACACATGGTGCTTATCGACTTGGAGAAGGCGTATGACAAGGTCCCAAGGGAGGTGCTATGGAGGTGCTTGGAGGCGAAGAGCGTGCCGGAAGCCTACATCAGAGTAATCAAGGACATGTACAATGGAGCTAAGACTAGGGTTAGGATGGTGGGTGGCGAATCAGACCATTTTCCAGTGGTTATGGGGCTCCATCAAGGATCGGCGCTGAGCCCCCTCTTGTTTGCCTTAGTGATAGATGCTCTAACCCGACATATTCAAGGGATGTGCCTTGGTGTATGCTATTTGCTGATGACATAGTATTGATAGATGAGACGAAGGTCGGTGTTATTGAAAGGTTAGAGGTATGGAGACAAGCTCTCGAGTCTAAAGGTTTCAAAATAAGCAGATCTAAGACAGAGTACCTGGAGTGCAAGTTTAGCGCCGAGCCGAGCGAAGTAGGCAGGGGCGTGATGATTGGTTCTCAGGCCATTGCCAAGAGGGACAGTGTCCGTTATCTTGGGTCTGTGATTCAGGGGGACGGAGAAATTGATGGGGACGTCACTCATCGTATAGGAGCGGGGTGGTCAAAGTGGAGGCTTGCATCAGGAGTCCTGTGTGACAAGAAAATTCCACACAAACTCAAGGGGAAATTCTATAGAGCCGCGGTTAGACCTGCGATGTTGTATGGGGCGGAGTGCTGGCCCGTGAAGAACTCTCATGTTCAGAGAATGAAGGTTGCAGAGATGAGGATGCTTAGGTGGATGTGCGGTCACACCAGGCTAGATAAAATTAAGAATGAAGTTATTCGAGAGAAGGTGGGGGTGGCCCTGGTGGATGAGAAGATACGAGAAGCGAGGCTGAGGTGGTTCGGGCATATGCGGAGGAGAAGTCCCGATGCCCCAGTGAGGAGCTGCGAGCGGCTGGAGATTGTTGGCGGTCGGCGAGGCAGAGGGAGGCCTAAGAAGTATTGGGGAGAGGTGATTAGGCAGGACATGACTAGAATGCAAGTTTCCGAGGACATGACCCGCGATAGGAAAGTCTGGAGGTCTAGAATCAGGGTTGTAGGATAGGGGCTCCTAGAGTTTTTCGTACGCCTCATCCGGGGTTGGGTGTGGGTCAGTAGGGTTACTTATAGATGATTTGTGTTTTAGCTTATGTCCCCCCCTATGGCTGTTAGTTATGGTAGTTACTGTATGATATTATTGCATGCGATTGTATTTATGTTTCGTATGTTTAGATAATTATTTACGCTATTTACGCTATTTCTGCTGGAGTTACTAATGCTCTATTGTTTTTGTTTTTGTCTTTGTTTTTGTTCTACTGCTGTTTTTCCTTTATCCTATGCGTCGGGGTCGATTGGAAACATCCTCTCTGCCCTTTCGGGTAGGGGTAAGGCTTGTCTACATATTACCCTCCCTAGACCCCACCTGATGGGAGTATAGTGAGTAATTGTTGTTGTTGTTGTTGGTAAATTAACAAAAGATTATGAAGAAATCCTATTAACCAAAAAAACGAGTTCCGTCTCTAAGTCATCTTGAAAAGCCAAATTACTTAAGAAATTCTTTTGGAAATAATATTAGTTTTTTTTTTTTACCAAAAAGAAAAGTCCGTCTCCATCTATTTAATAAAAATTAGTTTAATGGTACGTGTTTTCCGCATATATTCTATATATGAATATACAACTTTGAAAAATCTCTCTCTATCTTACATATCTACATGATATGTTTGAGTTGTAAATAAAAAATAAAAAATTGCTATTCTTGTTATAAATACACTTCTATTTAAGGTGAATGTCTTTAATTAGAGAGATTCTAGAGTTCTATTCTTGGTAGATAAATCATCCTCCTCCCTATAAATAGAGGTGCTCTCTACCATTGTAAATAACTCCTAACATTCTCTAAGTATCAATAAGAAGAACTCTCTCTACTCTTCTCTCTATTTGCTCTTGTTCTTGCATTATTGTTCTTGTCTTTTATATTATTTCATAACACGTTATCAGCACGAGACTCTACCGTCTCAAGAACCATTCTCGAGAAATCTAAGGTATTTCCCTCTTCCTAATTTAATTTTCGATTATGTCTGACATTACAAAAAGAAAGTTCGTTGCCCTTGAAATTTCGGGCAAGAACTATATGACATAGGTGTTGGATGCTGAAATCCACTTAGATGCTATGGGTCTCGGAGACACCATCAAAGATAGAGAAAAAGCATCCACCCAAGAATGTGCGAAGGCCTTGATTTTCTTGCGCCACCACCTTGATGAAGGTTTGAAGATTGAATATCTCACCGTCAAGGATCCACTCGTCTTGTGGAACGGCTTAAAGGAGAGATATGACAACCTGAAGTTGGTCACTCTGCCACAAGCACGATATGATTGGGCTCATCTGAGGCTCCAGGACTTTAAGTCCATTTCTGAATATAATTCTGCTATGTTCAGAATTACTTCCAAATTGAAGCTATGCGGGGATAATATCTCCGATTATGATATGCTTGAGAAAACGTTTACAACGTTTCATGCCTCCAATATAGTACTGCAACAACAGTACAGAGAGAAAGGCTTTACAAAGTACTCTGAACTGATATCTCTTCTACTAGTGGCTGAGCGAAATAATGACCTGCTCATGAGAAATCATGAAAATCGACCCACTGGGTCTGCACCACTGCCTGAAGCAGATAAGGTGCACTCTCATTATGCCAAACATGAAAAGGACCATGGTCATGGTCGTAAACGGGGTCATAGCCAGGGAAGTAGACAAGGAAGAAATTCCAATGAAGTCCGTCACCCCCCAAAGAGAGATAACCGCCGAAAGCAGAAACGGGGTCATGAAGATCCTAAGGAAAATGGTTCAGAAGCTATATGTTATCGTTGCGGTGGGAAAGGGCACTGGTCAAAGACTTGCCGTATACCAAGACACTTGGTTGACCTTTATCAAGCATCTCGAAAGAGAAAAGGCCCTGAAACAAATTTTGTCTATGACGACAATGAGGACATCACCCACCTGGATGTGGCAGACTTCTTTGAGCAACCCGAGGGGAAAATAGACCACCTAATCGGCGATGGGTCCGTGATGAAAGAAGATGGAGTTATTTGATTTTGTTCTACTTATTTGTATTAGTTAGTGAATAAACTAATAGTCATTAGTATTAGCTCGTATTAGTTAGTTCATGATGCAATGTTAGCAGTAGTTCTTTAGAATATCTTCAATATGCTCAAATATCAATAAAATTTTTATTTTCCAGTAGGGGTAATCGACTAGCCTGAAAAACTAGTCGATTATCTACTATTTTCGCATTAAAGTTGAAAAACAATTGATCAACAATCGATTGTCTTTGGCTAACAATCGATTGTCATTAAGACAGTAATCTGGAATTTTTCAAAAATCATCCACAATCGATTGTCTTTGTCTAACAATCGATTGTCTTGAAACAGTAAGGTCTGGAATTTTTCAAAATAGCCAACAATCGATTTTCTATGCATAACAATCGATTGTCTTGAAACAGTGTGCTCTGGAATTTTTCAAAATAGCCAACAATCGATTGTCTATGCATAACAATCGATTGTCTTAAGACAGTGATCTGAAGTTTTTTCAAAATAGCTAACAATCGATTGTCTATGCATAACAATCGATTGTCAATGTTCAACAATCGATTGTTTGTAAGTAACAATGGATTGTTTGAAGAAAACGTTTAAACTGAAATTTTCAAACTGCAAAGTAATGGATAACATATCTGATTTTGTTAGTCAACTGTTAGCAGCAGATTTTGAAAATATTATGTGACACAAAAGAATTGAACTTGTTTATTCTTATGTTCTTGTATCTCTTTTGTATGTCAAACTATGGGATAGCAAATATGGATATCTCACAAAGCAAACTTGGATCAACATCCAACTGTAAAAGTATTTGCCTAGTTGATTCATGTACTACACATACAATACTCAAAGAAATGAAGTATTTCTCTCAACTAAATATGTGTAAGGCAAACGTTACTACAATCTCTGGAAGTAGTAAATTGATTGAAGGCTCCGGAAGAGCAATTGTAACTCTGCCCAAGGGCACGACGTTAATCATAGAGAATGCAATGTTCTCCTCCAAGTCTAAAAGAAACTTGTTGAGTCTTAAAGATGTACGCCGGAATGGCTATCATATTGAGACAATGGATGAAGATAATCTTGAATATCTCGTCATCACAAAGAATGTCTCCGGCCAAAAGAGTGTTATTGAGAAATTCCCGTCTTTATCTTGTGGCCTGTATTGGACAAGAATTAGTGCAATGAGGCACATTCAACAGTAAACCAAAGGGTTACTGATTCCAATACCTTTGTACTTTGGCATGATCGATTGGGACACCCAGGATCGGTCATGATGAGACGGATTATAGAAAGCTCATATGGGCATCTGTTAAAGAATTTCAAAATTCCTTCGAATAATGAATATCCTTGCACTTCGTGTTATCAAGGCAAGTTGATTATCAGGCCATCACCAACAAAGGTTGGGACTGAGTCACCCACGTTTCTGGAACGTATACAAGGGGACATTTGTGGACCTATTCACCCACCTAGTGGGTCGTTTAGGTATTTCATGGTCTTGATAGACGCATCCTGTAGATGGTCTCATGTGTGCCTGTTGTCATCACGCAACCTTGCGTTTGCGAAATTAATGGCACAAATAATTCGACTACGAGCACAATTTCCAGATAATCCAATCAAGTCCATTAGACTGGATAATGCTGCTGAGTTTACATCCCAAGCATTTAATGATTATTGCTTATCAATCGGGATAAAAGTTGAACATTCTGTAGCTCATGTTCACACTCAAAACGGTCTTGCAGAATCGTTAATTAAACGCCTGCAATTGATTGCAAGGCCATTACTTATGAGAACGAGGCTGCCCACTTCGGTATGGGGTCACGCCATCTTACATGCAGCAATACTAATTCGTCTTAGACCGACGAATTACCACAAGTATTCCCCGTTGCGATTAGTTTTGGGTCATGAACCCAATATATCCCATTTAAGGATTTTTGGATGCGCTGTATATGTGCCTATTGCACCGCCATCCCGCACCAAAATGGGTCCGCAAAGAAGGTTAGGAATATATGTTGGGTTTGAATCGCCCTCCATCATTCGCTACCTCGAAACATTGACAGGCGACTTGTTTACTGCACGATTTGCAGACTGTCGATTTGATGAGACACTTTTCCCAAAATTAGGGGGAGAAGTTGGTGAAACCAAACGGGAAATTTTGTGGAAAAATGCATCATTATCTCATCTTGATCCACATACCTCTATTTGTGAAAGAGAGGTACAAAAGATTATCCATTTGCAAAGAATAGCAAATCAAATGCCTGACGCATTTACGGACTTGAAAAGGATAACGAAATCCCACATTCCCGCGGAAAATGTTCCAATCCGTATTGATGTCCCTGTTGGACAATCATCTAGTGTCATATCCAATGAGTCAAATGCACGCCTGAAGCGTGGCAGACCATTAGGTTCCAAAGATCGAAATCCTAGAAAGAGGAAAAAGAACGATCAAAATGACACCACGAAAGAATCTCATGATTTAACAAATTCTGAGATTCATGAAGAATCCATTGAGCCCGAGACTCTGGAAAATACGGAACTATCCCTAAATCCAATTAATATTGAGGCAAATATTAATCGAGTGGATATTGTGGTGGATAATGCCTTTGCTTATAATGTAGCATCTAGCATTATGCAAGAATGTGAGGATCTCGAACCTCAATCTGTTGAAGAATGTCGAAAAAGACAGTATTGGCCAAAGTGGCAAGAAGCAATTCAATCAGAATTGAATTCGCTGGCAAAACGTGAAGTTTTTGGCCCTATAGTTAAAACACCTAATGGTGTTAAGCCTGTCGGCTATAAATGGGTCTTTGTACGCAAAAGAAATGAGAAAAACGAGGTACAAAGATATAAGGCACGCCTTGTTGCACAAGGTTTTTCTCAAAGGCCTGGTGTCGATTATGAAGAGACATATTCGCCTGTAATGGATGCGATAACCTTTCGTTATCTCATAAGTTTTGCTGTCCATGAAAAGCTCGACATGCACTTAATGGATGTGGTTACTGCCTATCTTTATGGCTCACTTGATAATGAGATATACATGAAAATTCCCGATGGACTCAAGGTGCCAAACGCGCACAACTCAAAATCTCGGGAAATGTTCTCAATTAAATTGCAAAGATCCTTGTATGGTCTAAAGCAATCTGGACGAATGTGGTATAATCGTCTTAGTGAGTACTTGTTAAAAGAAGGCTATATAAATGACGCCATTTGCCCGTGTGTTTTTATAAAGAAAACAACATCGGAATTTGTTGTACTTGCCGTATATGTTGATGACATAAACCTTATTGGAACCCCTAAAGAACTCCAAAAGGCAATTGATTATCTAAAGGATGAATTCAAGATGAAAGATCTCGGAAAGACTAAACTATGTCTTGGTTTGCAAATTGAATATTTGGCAAACGGAATTTTTGTTCATCAATCTACCTATACAGAAAAGGTACTGAAACGGTTTTACATGGATAAAGCACATCCTTTAAGTACACCGATGGTTGTTCGATCACTTGATGTGAACAAAGATCCATTCCGACCACAAGAAAGGAATGAAGAGCTACTTGGTCCTGAAGTACCATATCTTAGCGCAATTGGCGCACTAATGTATCTTGCAAATACTACAAGACCTGACATATCCTTTTCAGTTAATGTCTTAGCAAGATTTAGCTCGGCTCCTACGAGGAGACATTGGAATGGGATCAAACACATATTGCGGTACCTAAAAGGGACTACCGATATGGGCTTATTTTATGGCAAGAATTGCAGCCCGGATCTTGTTGGTTATGCTGATGCTGGATATTTGTCCGACCCACACAAGGCTCGATCTCAAACGGGTTATGTGTTTACCTGTGGAGAAACCGCCATATCTTGGCGATCGACTAAGCAATCAATTGTGGCTACTTCATCTAATCATGCCGAGATAATTGCTATTCATGAAGCAAGTCGGGAGTGTGTGTGGTTAAGGTCGATAATACATCATATCCAAGACAAATGTGGTTTGAAGTGTGATAAACTACCCACAACTTTGTATGAAGACAATGCAGCATGTATAGCTCAATTGAAGGGAGGATTTATAAAAGGAGATAGAACGAAGCATATTTCACCAAAGTTATTCTTCACACATGATCTTCAAAAGAATGGTGATATCAATGTTCAACAGATTCGTTCAAGCGACAATATGGCTGATTTGTTCACAAAATCTCTACCAAAGTCAACCTTCAAGAAGCTAGTTCACAAGATCGGGATGCGAAGACTTAAGGACATAAATTGATGTTCTTATTAGGGGGAGTTAATGCGCGTTGCACTCTTTTTCCCTTACAAGGTTTTGTCCCACCGGGTTTTCCTTGCGAGGTTTTTAACGAGGCAACCAATAGGCGCATATTCAAATATGTGTACTCTTTTTCCTTACTTTAATTTTTCCCATTGGGTTTTGTTTTAAGGTTTTAACGAGGCACATCATTGAATAGACATTCAAGGGGGAGTGTTATAAATACACTTCTATTTAAGGTGAATGTCTTTAATTAGAGAGATTCTAGAGTTCTATTCTTGGTAGATAAATCATCCTCCTCCCTATAAATAGAGGTGCTCTCTACCATTGTAAATAACTCCTAACATTCTCTAAGTATCAATAAGAAGAACTCTCTCTACTCTTCTCTCTATTTGCTCTTGTTCTTGCATTATTGTTCTTGTCTTTTATATTATTTCATAACAATTCTTTAGATTTAATAAAGAAAAATTATAACTCATTAGAATACATTTTGTCTTCTATTGTTTTATCCTTGTCGATTTGAGTTTGCACTTAACCAATTTGATATAATCAATTTTGCTCTATCTCTAATTTCGCTTTTTGCCAATGTTTTGTTGTAGAAATAAATTTATGTATATATGGGTTTTATCAGCTTGAATAATAATTTTATATATATGAATAGTTTTAAAAAGAAGAATATTGATTTTATTTTTTTGCTATTAGTTCTAAAAACATAATAATTATTATTTCGGAAAAAATACTTTTATTCAAATTCTTAGTATTAACTCATCTACAATTTTAAATATTTAACTGTAATTATAATCGAATTCAATAAAAAAATTATTTTCAAAGGGTAAAATATCCATCTAATATTTGATTTTGGACTGTTGTATTTGCAGAATTGTTAGTGTTATTGATGCTTATCAACCATGTCTCTCTGTCTCTCATTTAAAATCAAATATTTTTTATTATAAGTTCAATATTATTAATGATATAAAATTATCATGTAACTTTAGAGTTATGTTAGTTAATACTTTTTTTGAAAACCCCTTTTTATTCATGATTTTCTTTCTTGAGTTTGGGAAGGAAATAATTTTAAAGATATTGAGGTTTAGTCCTTTTATCACTAATATTAGGGAATGGACTAATTTCATCTCCAAACATTAATAATGAACATTGATAAGCATTATTATGAAATTAAAAGAGAAAGAGAAAATCAAGTGGTTTGTATCATTGGGACAACTTGGTAAGTAGTATATTTTAGAAATATTTGTAAAGTTCAAAAAACCAGGCTAGGGATTATATAGATTTTGAGTCATATTAGTAATTTTTACCTAGTTCAAATAAAGAAAGCACTAATGATCAAAATATTTTAAAACTTTAAATTTCTAAATATTAAAAAAATAACCTAAATAACAATTTAATCCAATGTTAGTTTAGCATTTAAAAGGTAAAATGGTGATCAACACATATCCAAGCAATAAGTTCTTACTTATTCTTTATTGATTCTTTCGTTTTTGGTTTTCTTATTCGTCAATTCATTTCTCTCATTTAAACTGATGATATAATAATGTTGATTGAATTTTTCAATCAAAGTAAAAGACAATATATCTTGATATTCTCGATCATTCCTCGATTAAAAGAAAATTTTAATATGCAAAATTTAGTTCAATGATATTCAATATTCACGATTGTTATTAAATCTTGATAAATAAGGAACTAAATTTAAAAAAAATATTTTCTTCTTTGTATATGAATTTGAATAAAGATTTATGTTACGCAATATTAAGAAGAAAATAATTTATACAAGTTGAAATTTTATTCAATTTTGAATTCCTATATATTAAAACTTCCACCCATACTAACCGCTTCATCACTGTAAATATGGTAAGAGTAATTATACCAGAAAGTGGAATCCCACAAGAGTTAACCCCAAGACCCCTTATGCATTGGTTCCCTGGAATAGAGAGTGACCCGACGGTCATGCAGGCACCGCCGGAGAAGGAGAAGGAGGGTGCGGATGGAGCGACAATGGCCAGCAAACTCACCTACTCCACTGAAACTCAGAAACCTAAAATGGCGGAGAAACCAACAATGGCGGAAGTTGTCAAAGGCAATCAGACCCAAAAGCAGGGCATGCAATTGAAATTCTACCCTCCGTTGATGAAGGATGGTGTCAAAATTGCTAAGCTGAACCCGAAGGAGATAGAGAACCAGAATCAGAAATAGAGGTATGCCCTAATTGGTTATGTATTAGGAGGTAACCCTTCCTTCAAAGAAATGTTGAAGTATGTCTATGGCGTTTGGAATGAGGTTACAACGCCTACCCTGCTGCTACACGACGATAGGTATTTCATCTTCAAATTTGAATCTATGGAGGAGAAGAATTTTGTCATACAGAAGGGACCATACACCTTCAATAGCAGACCTATGATTTTGAAAGAATGGGATCCTGAATTTCAGATTAAAAATGAGTCGATGCTAATTGTCCCAATTTGGGTCAACTTCCGTGGACTTCCGATACAATGTTGGGCTGAGGAGAACCTTGGCAGAATAGCAAGCTTACTGGGTAAGCCCCTATGCACTGATAGGCTAACTGATGAGTGTGAAAGAATATCCTACGTGAGGGTTCTTATAGAAGTGGATATCACTCAACCTCTGCCTGAGGATATCCATATAGAGATTCCAGATGGGAAAGCATGGACACAAAGTGTTGAGTATAAATGGAAACCAACATTCTGCCTTGACTGCAACTCATTTGGACACAAGAATGGTGACTGTCAGCAGGAGCAACAGACTGTAGACATCCAGAGACAGAGAATGAGGAAAAAGAAGGTAACACGAGTACAATGGCAACCAAAAGCTACTGCTGAGATGACAGTGGAAGGGCAACAAAGTGACAGACAAGTAGAGAAACCTGCTGAGAAGCCTGCTGAGACATTGAATATAGAAAGGAATAAAAAAGGCAAGCAAGTTGCAGCTGTTCGAGGCCCAAAGGACAAGAATCAAACCAAAATGACCAACTATGCTGAGGTAGCCAGGAGGAATACCTTTGCAGTACTCACCATAGTTGAACCCCCTGATGAAAACCAGGTGCAGGGAGAAGGCAGCTCAGAGCCAGGTGACCCAGAGGATCCACTGTTTCTCTATGAGACTTATATTCTGGAACATTAGAGGGAATAAGCCCTTTAAGAGAGTTAGTCAAATTTGTGAAGACGAATAGAGTTGATATGATAGCCTGCCTAGAGACTAGGGTAAAACAGCAGAATGCAATGGCAGTTTACAAGAAACTGGGAGATGACTGGACTGTAGGGAATAACTATTTACATGTCCCTAATGGCAGAATATGGGTACTGTGGAAAGAGGTAAATGTCCAAGTAACAATACTGGAGGAGAGCACTGATCAGATAATTCACTGTCAAGTAAAGGACAGACACTCAACATTTAGTAGCTATGTCACATTTGTATATGGTCTTCACACCACTCAACAAAGGGCAACACTCTGGAGGAGCTTGAGAGCTATACAACAAAATGGGCCTTGGCTCATAGTAGGGGACTTCAACAGTCCTTTGGGAGTTGAAGACAGAATTAATGGACAGCTAGTGCACCTTTTTGAGATTGCAGACTTTCAAGGGTGTATTGATGACATAGGAGTAGGGCAGCGTACCAAAAGGGGCAATTCTTTCTCATGGAGTAATAAAAGGGATGCTACTGACAGAATCTATAGCCACATTGACTGGGCTTTTGGCAATGCCCAGTGGTTCAACCTGTACACAGGAGTGGGAGCAGTTTATATGTTGCCCGGAATCTCAGATCATACCCCAATACTGATAGAAACTGACATTGTCAAAGCTAAAGTGAAGAGACCATATAGGCTGCTGCAAACAGTTATTCAACAAACTGAGTACAAGGAAATAGTTCAGAGAGTTTGGGATCAACAAATTCAGGGACACACCATGTACTCTATTTGGAACAAACTGAGGAGAATTGAACAAGAGGCCAGAGCTATTCAACAAGAACACTCCTCGGTGGACACAAAGCTGCAACAATTGAAGGAAGATCTGAGAATAGCCCAAAGCAAACTGAATGAAGACTATTTCAATGAAACAGAGATCACAGAAGAGAAGAACTTATTACTGAATATTGAAAAATGGGAAGGTATCCAAGAACAGATATTGAGGTAGAAGTCAGGGGCACACTGGATTCAGTTGGGTGACAGCAGCTCTAAATACTTCCATGCGTATATGAAATCCAGACAAGCCAGAAACAGGGTGAGCAGCATACTTAATGATAACCAGATGAGGATCACAGATCCACATCAGATCCAAGAAGAATTCACTCAATTTTTCCAACTGCTACTAGGCACAGCAGCAGACCAACTACCTCGAATTGATATAAATGTGGCTAGGGATGGGCCATGTCTATCACTGCACCAACAGCAACAACTCATAGCTCCAGTAACAAAGGAACAAATCAGTCAGACAGTTCACAATCTCCCTAATGATAAGGCCCCTGGGATAGATGGATACCCTGCAGAGTTCTTCAAACAGTTCTGGCCTATTGTGGGGGCATAGGTGATAGATGCAGTGCAACAGTTTTTTCAGAATGGGAAGTTGCTGAAAGAAGTCAACTATACCACCATTACATTGATCCCGAAAGTGAAGAATCCAACCTATGTTAAGGAGTTCAGGCCAATTGCTTGCTGCTCAACATTATATAAAATCATTGCAAAAATTCTTACACATAGGCTGAAAATAGTGGTGGACTACCTGGTTGGGCAGGCACAGTCAGCCTTCATTTAGGGGAGGAATATTCTGGACAATGTTATCATGGCCCATGAATTGATTAGAGCCTATTCCCAGAAGGCTGTCTCTCCCAGATGCATAATTAAAGTGGACATCAGGAAAGCCTATGATTCTGTCGAATGAGGTTTTCTGAGAGCAGTGCTACTGGAGTTTGGTATACCTTACAGACTGGTCAATTTGATCATGGAATGTGTTTCTACAGCAAGCTTATCACTGTTGGTAAATGAGGGCCTTACCAGCAAGTTCTCAGCAAATAAGGGGCTAAGACAGGGGGACCCAATGTCCCCCTATCTATTTGTCTTAGTCATGGAATATCTCAACAGACAATTGAAGCAACTGAACAAGAACCCAGACTTCAACTTCCACCCCAAATGCTACAAATTGCAACTAACTCATATTTGTTTTGCAGACGATCTCCTGATGTGTTGCAGAGGAGATGAAACCTCCCTAAGACTTTTACTGAAAGAATTTGACAACTTCTCACAGATGTCTGGGTTGCAAGCCAGTCTGGAGAAAAGTTCAATGTATATAGCTGGGGTATCACAAGAGACTAAACACAGCCTACTGACAGAGTTTCAGCTTACAGAATTCCCATTCAAATACTTGGGAGTCCCCTTGTCAACTAGGAAAATCACAATTGCACAAATGCCTACCCTTGGTGGACAAGATAGTAGATAAGGTCAGATGCTGGTCTTCCAAGACACTGTCCTATGCTGGCAGACTTCAATTGATCAAGAGTGTCCTCTTTGAGATGCAAACATACTGGGCACAGGTATTCCTAATTCCAAAGAAAGTCAGCAAACTGGTGGAAGGTATATGTAGAAACTATCTATGGATAGGGAAGCATGAAGCAAGCCACAGGGCACCCATAGCTTGGGATACAGTTTGCAAGCCAGTGGCAGCAGGTGGCCTCAATGTGATATGTTTTGAAAAATGGAACAGAGCAGCACTGTCCAAGCTATTATGGGCACTAATGCAGAAAAAGGACAAACTATGGATCAAATGGATCCACTGCCAGTACATAAAAAGGAAGGAGGTGATCAATATGGAAGCACCAAAGCTGGTTGGTAAGGAAAATATTTGGAGCTAGGGAATGGTGGGCTCATGACTGGGCAAGCAATACAATCTTGCTGCCAGAAGGGGAAATACAGTATCAAAACTGCCTATAGGTACTCCATCCCACAGTTCACTAAAGTTCCCTGGAAAAAGTTGATGATGGTGCCAGACATTCTGCCAAAACAGAAGTTTATTTTATGGATGACACTGCATCGACGCTTGGCAACAGTAGACATGCTAGAAAAATGGGGTATACAAACAGACCAGACCTGCTCTTTATGTGACAGTGGCAACACAGAGACACATGATCACCTTTTCTTTGAATGTCCTTACTCACAAGCACTGTGGCAAGGAATACTAAGGTGGCTTAACTTCACTAGAATGTTATACAACTGGGAGTATGAAATACAATGGCTATCTGCTATAGTAAATAGTAGGAATCCAAGGAAATCCATCCTATGAGTGGTATTTGCCGCAACTGTATATAATATCTGGATGGAACGGAATGAAAGAAGATTCAGAAAAACGAGCATGGAGGCTAAGATTAGAGCAAGACTGATTGCACAACAAGTGCACATCACTGGAAGAAAGATGCACAAATGGCAGCCTACTCTACAATACTTAAGTTGTTATCCAATTTGTAATCATTGAATATAGTCACAATTTTGTAGAATAGAACTTAGTTTATCAGCCTTCGGGTTGTATAGTGGATAGATATGTTTTTGAGAGGTGTTCTATAGTCCCAAAGAACACACGATGTACAGTTACATTGATTGAAATACAATTTTTCATTTTGACCAAAAAAAAAAAACTTCCACCCAACAATTCAATTAATTAAAGATTAATAGCAAGTTTTTAGTTAATTTTGAAGTTTTAATTCTATAAATATAATTAAAGGATAACAAATATTATCTAACCCATTAATGCTTAAATAATTTATATTAAAAAACAGCAAATTTATAAGTCAAATTAAACTCTTTGTGCACATTTAAAAAATTTAGATTAAAACTACTGACATAATCCAAAAAAGTAATAAAAATAGATTTTGAAAATATTTAATGATCGTACGTGTTCAATCCTACAAATTTAAAACTAAGACAAAATACTGCAAAAAGCTTTCATTGCAATTCCAAATGTGTTTAAAGCTTGTAAACATGAAAGGATAAAATTTGAGGAATATTACTACACGATTTAAATTAGAAAAGAATATTTATAGTAAAATTTTACTCAATTCCTAAATATTAGGAGTTTCGAGATATCTTAAATAAAGAAAGATTTAATAAATAAATTCAAATTACTTTAAAGTCTTAAATATTAGGTAAATAATTAAATTACAATTATGATTTTGCCCAATATAAAGTTTATTTTTAATGGGTATAAAAAGCGAACGACATTTCGATAAGGGCATTCGTGCTTATAAATATAATATAAATGAATAAATAAATAAATAAAAATAGATATGCATTATACTAATTTAGGTATTGCCCTAAATTACAATCAAGTAATTAAATTACGATAGATAAATGATAAATATTTTTTAACAATAATTATTACTATTTCAAAACCTAATGGTAGATATCTTGTAACAATACTTACCTTGGTAAAATTTGAGAATAAAACAATGAACACGATAGTAGTCAAGTGGTATTTGCCAAAAGCCATTCAGACTATGAGCCTGTTTGTACTAGCTAGAAAAAAAAAGCTTTTAAACACTTGTGCTTAAAAGTAATTTTTAAATGCTGAAATTTATTTTATAAATAAGCAGTTACTTATTTGGATAAAAATGTTGAAGCTTAAAAAAGCTGTTGAAGTATTTAGTAAACAAGTATTGGTAAGAACTTTTTTCTGTTAAAAAGACAGAAATATCCTTAAAAACATTAATAAAACAAGCTGATTACTACAATATATTTGATTCATAAGTAATGCAAATAAAAAATAATTCATATTTTAATTTAAATAATTACTTAAGATAGTTTTTTTATTTGTTTGCCAAGAAAATAAAAAGAACAATTTTTGCTTTGCATATATCTGTATGAGAATCTAACTGATCAATTGCTTTTTTTTCTTTCCTTGGCTCAGAAAGTGCTGCGACAGAAGTCAATTGTATGGCTTAAGTAAATTTAACTTTATGTGGATTGGGTTATATAAAAGGACTTATATTTATTCTGATGGAATTAGTGGAAGCGTTTAATTTGTTAGAAATTAAAGTTTGTTAGAGGGAGTTAGTTACCGTGCACGTATATGAACATCGTAAAGTATTGGTAATATTTTGAAGTCAATTGAAATTATACATTTGAATTCAAGTCAATTGAAGTTATACACTGATTTTTCAAATTATATAAAAGTTAGGTCATTATATGCATATTTCAAGAGAATGAAACAAAATAATATTTCTTAATTTGAATGTAAAATAATAAATATTAGTGTTTTAAAAGATTCATACAACTATCAGTATCAAGCTTCACAATGTTCATTAGCTATCAAATCGCGAAGACCCATCCAAACATGATCACTTTGCTATTCCAGATTTTCTGCATTTATATTGTTATTAGCTCTCAAATTTGTACCAACATCAGGATCAACAGATGGAACATATCTCTCACTCTCAGCTGCTTGGAATGCATCATCTATATTGCATTTATTTCTAATATAGTTATGAATGGCCATAGTAACAAGTACGATGTCTCTTTGAGTGTCGATGTGATAGAAAGACATGTCTCGCAAAATTGACCATCTTGCTTTCCAAACCCCAAATATTCGCTCAACAATATTTCTACAAGAAGAATGCAAATAGTTAAAATTTTCAATTCACCCTCGTGGTTCTCGCAATTGTCTTGTTGCACCGCGACGGAATTGTGCTAGGTGATATCTCATATTATCTCCTTTGTATGGAGCCATATATCCCTTCATGTGAGGATATCTTGCACAACTAGATAATACTTATTTCCAATTGGACGTGGAAAGTTAAGTTCTGGTCTACGAAGGGCCTCATAGTGAGCTGCTCTTTCCCATCCAGCCCATGCAAATGTAAAACACATATTAAAATCTACGACAACAAGAATATTTTGAGTCGGATAACCTTTATGTCCAATATATGGTATCTCTTGACATTACAGTAATTTTGCTTTAACATGTGTGCCATCAAAGTGCTCCAATACAATTCTACATATATTTACAAGTATAAATTTAACCTTAAGTTAGTAATACATATAAATGTTAAGTTATAAATTTAACAAAAAATAATTATGTAAAAATATTTTTTACTCTAAAAAGGGAAATATCGACCATTACATGGCTTGTAAGCTCCTGTACCATCATTATTATTTTGATGCGGTCTAATTATATCTCTTGCAAGCTCACAAATCGCCTTTAAAACACTATGAAAGTGTCTATGAATTATTTCTCCAGAATGTTGAAAGATTTCCGGTATCAATCGATTTCCAGCTCCACGTGCACAAGTCATCAAGAACATGCCTAACATTAAGGGCGTATTTTGGCCCGATCCCGGGCCTAAATGGGCCTGGCGGTCCCGGGCTTCGTGGGCCTGGGCTCTGGCGGTCCCGGGCCTGGCGGTCCTGGCAGGTGAGACCATCCCGTGACGGGCCTAAGCCCACAATGGTCTTGAAATATATAT
This sequence comes from Nicotiana benthamiana, assembly GCA_034376525.1. Classification (NCBI taxonomy): domain Eukaryota; kingdom Viridiplantae; phylum Streptophyta; class Magnoliopsida; order Solanales; family Solanaceae; genus Nicotiana; species Nicotiana benthamiana. The sequence goes on along the minus strand of CM067336.1, from coordinate 30,494,920 downwards.
ATATATATATAATATATTTCATTGTATATTGTGTTGTAGTAATTAGTATATCTTTGTATATTATGTATATATTGTGTTGTAGTAATTAGTATATATTATATATTATGTATATATAGTGTGTTGTAGTAATTAGTACATATTGTATATTATATTATATATATATATATATATATATATATATATATATATATATATAGTGTTGTAGTAATTAGTATATATTGTATATTATGTATATATTATTACCCAAAATGGCATATCTTTCTTAGTCTTCCTTCCCCCAATGGAATGAGCACAACAAGGTACTAACATCACCATTAAAAGGAAAAAAAAACTAAAAGAAGATGTGCCAATATACAAGTTACATCATAATCTACATTGTATCTCTAACAAATCTCATAAATCCGTCAAGGTTGGGAGGAGGTTGTGTTGGTGGTGGTGGAAACGAAGCTTGTTCATCACCACTTCCGGGCGAAGCCGAATCCTCCGAAAGTTCTGCTATCATTTCTTCATAAGCTTCACCTATCGCCGGTTGTAATTCTGCAATTCCAAAGTTTCTTCTTTCTGCGCGGATCCAATCTCTAAAAAGTACTGATTTTTTCAAGCTATCCCGCATCGCCGCACTATGATCACCTATTTGTAGTCTTGCTTGACTGAAAGCGCTCTCTGATGCAACAATTGAAGCTTGAATTGACAAACCATCCCGAGCCATCCTTGCAAGAATCGGAAAATGTTTTTCCCTCAACTTCCACCATTCCAAAAGATCGAAAGAGTCGTCTGGATTCTCCTTTTCAAGTCCCTGAGACAAGTAAACTTGAAGCTCATTTAAATGTGAAGTTTCATCATAATTATCACCTTGAGAACCCCGGAACTCCGTCCAAGATTTAAGAGTTGTTAAGCCCGCAGCTTTTTTAGACGATTGTGAGCTAGACGAAGTAGGGGTTGGAATATTTGGCCTAGCATGCTCTAAGGCAACTTGATAAGCATTATAAACTATTTGAGCCCTTAATTTTAATTGACGCTTTTGCATCTGCAAGTGTAGCAACTTCTTCGTTTGAAAGATCTAAAGCCTTATAAATGTTTGAATACAAAAAATGAGGACCTCCCAATTTCATTGTAGGATTTAACGTTGCAGCAACACCAAAAATAGGAGGGATAGGGAAAAATATTTTTATTTTTTTTTCATTTCATTTATAGCAAGTTCATAAATATCCCCACCCTCGCCAAATTCAACAAACAAATCAGCTAGTGCGGCAATATAAACTAAACAGTTTGAAAAAAGTAGGATAATATTGCCCAGAAAATGCATTTATAGCAACTTGAAAATGTTCTAAAAAATCTAAAAGAATTTTAACATTCGTAAAATCTTGGGTAGTAAGCATTTCATCATCATCCTCACCACCTACCCCAGAATTAAACGTTGCATTAATTGGTTTCTATATTCATATGCAACTACTAAACTTTCGTACATATAATTCCATCTAGTAGGGAAAGGTTTAGGAACCTTTCTTTCTCTAAGGCCATATTCAACACATTTTTTAAAATACTCTCTAAGTCTAGTTCTACGGTTTGAATAAAAAAGCCAATTAAGAGCCATTCGAACCTTTTCAATTTCTATGTTTAAAATTTGCATACCATCACCGACAAAATATGACAAATACATCTAACATGGAAAATATTACTAAATGCAGGATTTAGTGTATTTGTAAGCATGCATATAGCACTAGTGTTACTAGAAGCATTATCCATAGAATTGCCATTATTTTATCGCTAAAGGAAAAATATCTACAAATATCTGAAACAGTGTTAGCTATAAACTTACCTGTGTGACGTGAATTAATTATTCTATACGCAATTATACGTTTTTGCATTGTCTAGTCCTCATCTATCCAATGACTTGTAGCAGTTAGATAATCACAGTCATTATTACTTCTATCAATATCAATAGTAATAGAAATCCGATTAGGTATATGAGTAAATAAATAGCGCAAATATTGTTCATATTCATGTTTGAATTTATAAAATATCGGCCGTAACTGTTGCGCGAGGCCAACCTTTATAAGTAGGATTAAAAACTCTTCTAATATAATGAACCTAATTAGGATTAGAAGCAAAAGTATAAGGTAAGCACATAACGGTAATCATCTTTGCTAATTCTTCACGATCTCTATTTTGGATCGTAATATAAAATACCTCCGGTGACATTGTTAATTCCTGGTTGAACTAAATTTGAACATGTACTAGGGTTAACCGCAGAATCTACACTTGTCCCCTCTTGCTGCGCTTGCATTTGAAAAAATCTAGCCCTATCTGTAGGGTGTGCTTTTATGTGCCTAGTCAAACTACCCGTGCCGCTACGGTCTCCATTAAATTTATGAACCAGTAATTTCCCACAAGTTTTACACTTAGCCATATTTAGTTCTCTTACTTGAGTAAAAAAATTCCAAACTAATGATGTTTCTGGACGTTTAGCAGGTTGTCTACTAAAAGTTGGAGTTTCTACAGGTGGGTGGGCCGGTGCATTACTTGAGTTATGAACAAGACTAGTAGGTGTATCATCTAAATCTGGTGCTTGGGTTTCATCATTATCATCATCATCATCATCATCATCATCATCATCCTTATTTTCCTCTAAGATAGGTTCGTAAGGATAAAGAGCATTTATAATTTCATCATCTAATATCACCTACTGCAACATCATGTAGAAATTCACTATCGGTAAATTGAAAACAAGGGTGATCACTATCAAGCATTACGGGGGGCGGAGTAGGACGTCTAGGTTAGCGACTACTTTCAACTTGCTTATCTTTTGTAGGTCGGAGAGCCGGGGGAAGGGTAGTATTATGGCCACTACTTTCACCGGTTTTACCTTTTCTTTTACCGAACATTTTTTTCAAAGAAAATGCCATACTAATTATAATTATGCAAACTAAACCACACAAAAATATATTATTAAAACGTAAGAGTTGAAACGAGTTTACCGGATTGCCGAACAACTTCTTGAAAATTGAAAAACGTTGAACACTTGAAAACTTCAATTCAACAATTTCACAATGTTTCACGAATATTCAACAATAAATTAAGCAATTGTAGTAGAAAGATTGAAAAAGATATTGATGAATTGGTGAATAAAAATAAAAGAATGAGGGGGTATTAGTAGTTGAGATATAGGAAAAAGTACAAATATATAGAGTTTGGGGGCCAAATGGCTATTTTACAAAATTCCAAACGGCTATATTTCAAAATGAGCCGTTGCTGATTCTTTTTTAGAAAAAATTAAAAAGAGCCGTTGGGCCTGTTTGGGCCCGCCAGGCCCAGCCCAGGCTCGGCTTGCGGTCTCGGGCCTGACGGTCTTGGGCTCACGATTTTTCAGTTTTGGACCGGCCCGTCGTGGGCCTATAGGACCACCAAGACCAGGACCATCAGGACCGATCCACCAGGCCCGTGAGGCCCGCCAGGACCGCGGGCCCGGTTTCGGTTCATGTCCAGGCCATAGTACACCCTTACCTAACATCTCGTGTATAGGCATTCCACGTGTGGGTTTAAGCCCACACTTTTTAGTTAAGTCATTCGATAGATCAACAAACACTGACTTCCTCAATCGGAAAATTTCATAACAACGACTCTCGTTTCCTCTTAATATCTCTTGAATAAATACATTTACAGAGCGACTAGATGTATGATAAGGTTCCTTGCATATATATTTTTTGTAATACATCAATATCAATTTACATGCTATTTGACATAAAGCAGTTCATTCCTTCTCATCTTGCTCCCTCTGTATTTCCTCCAGTTCTTCTTCATCTCCATCGTCTGACGAATAACTTGGGTAATGATCTATAATGTCACTAGAGTTTGAACTCTCCATTAACTGAAAATAAAAACATAAGTAAAGAGGAATTAACTGAAAGCTTTACTTCCAATGGTGAATTGTGGAATTTAAAAAGAACAGGAGGAAACTGAAGCTAACTAAAAGCTTTACAAATTCATACGCTCCAATGTTCAGTTAACTGAAGCTTAACATTTAAAATAAATATTACCTTAAGCTAAACAATAGTAAGCTTAAAAAACAAAATCTTTAATTTAATTAAAATTTAGTGTTACAATCACAACATCTAAACACATACCGGATTTCCTAACCTTCGGGGATCGTTATTGCGCCTACTATTGAGAGCTAGACAAGTCAAATGTTTATTACAGTTCCTTAACCACATAATCCTTTTTAGTATTTATCAACAATAAGATAAATGCGACTGATTTAACTGAACAAGTGGAAGACTTTATATTAATGAAAACCGAATAACAATGTGGAAGTTCAACGTAGCCTCTACCAAAAATCTGGTGTCACATAACTCACGAACTACTAAGATTTGCTAAATACAACATCTAAAAGAAAGTGTAAAATGTTTGTCTCAAAATACATGAGATACATGATGACATAAGGATAGAGGAGACGTCGGGCATGCGGACGCCTGCAAGGCTACCTCGGTGTCTCACTGTACTGAAGGCTCGCTCCCAGGCTACTTCTGCTGCTCAAAAGCTGCTCCGGTATCTGCACATAAGTGCAGAGTGTAGCATCAGTACAACCGACCCTATGTGCTGGTAAGTGTATGGCCTAACCCCGGCGAAGTAGTGACGAGGCTATGACCAGACTTCAGATAAACCTGTGTAATTACATAATATATGGCGATAGAAACAATAGGAAATAAACAAGTAAAACCGGGGAGGGGAAACATGCTCTGGGGATAGAAAAAATGAACAAAATTCTCAGAACTGACAAAGAAACCAACTATAAGGCTGCTAACATGAATAAGGATAGATAAAACAACTTTTACTTTAAATGCTCATCTCGTTGCAGGTGTGCAACCCGATCCCATTTCTCAATTACTCGTGGTAGGTGTACCACCCGCTCCCATTTTATCATAACTCGTGGTAGGCGTACCACCTGATCCCATTTCAATCAATATCTTGTGGTAGGCGTACCACCAGATCCCATTTCATCAATATCTTGTGGTACGCGTACCACCCGATCCCATTTCATCAATATCTTGTGGTAAGCGTACCACTCGATCCCATTTCATCAATATCTTGTGGTAAGCGTACCATCCGATCCCATTTTAATCAATATCTTGTGGTAGGCGTACCACCCGATCCCATTTAAAAAAAAATAAAAAAAGAGAAAATACAAAGGGTATACAGGAAAATTCAAAAAGATTTTGTACTTCAAAAGATTTTGCATGTTTCATCATTTTGCAAGAAAAAGAAAAAAAGGGGGAGAATGTTTTCTCTAAATTAGTTGGGTTTTTTTTCAAAATTTTGCCCGTATCCGAACTACGCCAGTTTGATTCTCATCCGGTATGAGATACATAGGTAACCCCCATCAGGTCCAACCTCCCTTTTGCAAAAATTAACCCAAAAAAAAGAAAAACAAATGTCCAATTTTTATTTGTTATCCTAAATAAATCGGGTGATGTCGTTATTGCCAAGAACAACCGAATGTTCTTGAAAGGGACGCCGGAAGGCTGATTTTACAAAAATGCCCACCTCCGGGTTTTTTTTGGCCGGTTGGCGGGCACAACCTTAAAATCTTCCTTCGGAAGTGCTGAAAAGCTGTATTTACAAAGCTAGGCCATGGTTTTAGAAGATAAATTTCATAAAAGAAAAAGGTCATTTTAATGTTTTTGTTGAGTCAAACAGACTAAAGTCTTGAGATATTAATTCGCCCAAATAAATGTGCAGAATGAGCACGGATCAACATTTGACGATAACATTCATGAACAAAATTCCTTTGGAGCTACACATTTGGTGGAATGACCTGGGTGAAGCGGGGCAAAACAGGGTCAACAGGCATCTGGGAGGACTTACTGGGTTGTTAAAAATTAAACCGAAGGGAGATATCATAAGGGAGTTGATCATATTCTAGGACCCGGCCCACAATGTATTCCATTTCTCGGACTTTTTAACTCACACTGACATTGGAAGAAATAACTGGATATATTGGGGGCCCTACGATCCCCCTGAGGCACTAGTACTTGATTGCGCCAAGAGCCCTCGCCGTGCAAAAGTTCTTGGACTCCTTAAAAACCAATAGGAAAGTTCATAACCCAGACCTATCAGCCGGCTTCTACACCCCGCAGTTTATATATCAGAGGTACGAGCACATATGGGGATTCAATAACCCGGAAAACCATATTTGTAGCAAAGGAAACAAACTCAAATGGGAGGAGCATCGGTGTTTTGCCTTCATGGTATTCCTCTTGGGTCTTTTGGTGTTTCCGCGGAAGGATAGAAATATTGATATATGGATAGCAGGGGTTGTCAGCACTTTAATAACTCAGGCCAAGAGCACCCTCGCTCCCATGATTTTATCTGAAATCTTCCGTGCTCTCACTGTCTATAAAGCAAAAGGAGACTTCAAATATGGATGATCGAAGACTTATGCCATCAGCCTCAATTCATGAATTACGGATCGCCAACAAAGAACTGCATAGAAGAATTCTATAACATGGTTGATGGGTTTAGGTTACTAGAGGGTGTTACAGAATGGGTGTTGCGTCTCCGGGTTATCACTGCAAACCAAATAGAGTAGACGCTCAGGTGGCTCCCCATGGATGAAATCATGTATATGCCAGCCACCGGGCCTCATTTCCTTCTGATGGGTCTCCAAGGTATCCAACCTTATGCTCCATACAAAGTGCTAAAGCAATTAGGGAGGTGCCAATTGATTCCCAGGGACGAGGGTATTAGCCACCACGCGGTTGAGATTAGTCCCAATGGTCAATTCCCCGAAGCCATCATTCGTCAAATTTGGAGCAAATATCAATACTTGACGGCGGGTACCCGAGTACGCGACATATCTAAAGGCAAATTTGCACCAGGGTACATTGCTTGGTATAAAAAAGAAATAGAGTCCGGAAGGCCAACTAAGAGACCGTACCTAGAAGAATTTGCTGAAACATCACAAGAACAATGAGACTAGCTGGCCAAGGAAAATGAATATAGGGCTACCTTAGGAGAATTAGAGAAACAAGTCAAAGATCTTCAATTTTAAAATGGTTTGCAAGCCGCTGCAGATGAAGGGGAAAAGAAAAGATTAACCAAAGAAAAAGAAGCATTGCGAGCCCGCTCCAGAAAATGAAAACAGCCGCGGAAAATCCCCCCCAGGAGCGCGAATGATGAAAAGCTCATAGAAAATTTAAGGCGAAAAGTAACCGAGTATGGGTTTGACTTGAATAAAGTAGAAGGTTAGCTATCCAGGGTTCGGAAATAATTGGCTAAAAATGCAGAGGAACGAGCCCACTTCATTGAGCAATTAAAATAAAGGCATGAAGATGTGGTTGCTGGGTTAAAAAGAAAGGTCATCATGGTTGAGAACAAAGTGGACAAGAAAGCCAGGGACTTCAAAGCCGAGTGAGAACATTGTTATGCAGTGATAGCAAGGTTGGAGATGGATTTGCGGCAATTCCAAGAACTGAATCAGGTAGCCAAGCGAACTCTAGAGGAAAGGGCTATGGCAAGAAAAGGGTGTTCAGGGAGAGAGTACGGACGATCGCAGACTACATTATCGCAAAGTGCAGCCACTGCAAAGATATGATAAGATCCATGTTCTTTGCCACCGCCATGACGTTTGTTCGACAAGTAATGGAAGACCTCTACCACCTCCAAGGGAGTTTAGCACGCAAGCCTGAAGCAAGGGCAAACGATGCCTCGCAGGGCCCAAGAGCACTTGAAGCACTAATGTATTCATGAAGATTGCATTTCCCTTTTGTCAAAAAATTATGTCAGTTTAACCTAGAGTCTGTATTTTCTTTGATGCATAGTTAGCTGTTCTTCTAGTCTGTAGTTCGTCTTTTATCATAGCTTGTTAGTTTCTTGTTTAAATTGGTCAGTCTTTCGAGTCCTTATAACTGAAGTTTGTTATTATGAAAATGGAAAGTTCCCCAAATATTTTATGCTTCGCTTTTTGTTTTGCAAGAACTACGCTCGGTTTGATTCATGCGGGGTCATGATACGAGTCAGAAGTCTAGAACAATCATTCAGGGACATGCAGGGATTAGGTGGCCTGGTAAGCATGGCGTTCAAGGATCTTTGTCTATTTCCAGACGTGCAGTTGCCTCTAGGTTTCAAGATGCCTAAATTTGACTTGTATGATGGACATGGCGATCCAGTCGCGCATTTAAGGGGGTTTTGCAGCAAAATGAGAGGAGCAGGGAGAAAAGATGAATTGCTAATGGCGTACTTTAACCAGAGTTTGAGTGGGTCGACACTGGAGTGGTACACTCAGCAGGATCACAATCGGTGGTATACTTGCGATGACATGGCTCAAGCATTTGCTTGCCACTTTCAATATAATCTTGAGATTGTCCCGGATCGTCTATATCTAACAAAACTAGAGAAGAGACACAACAAGAGCTTCAGGGAATACGATTTCTAGTGGAGGGAACAAGCAGCTAGAGTTAATCCTCCCATGAAGGAGAGTGAGATGGTTGACTATTTTCTACAGGCTCTGGAACCTACCTATTTTGGACATTTGGTGTCAGTAGTGGGTAAGACTTTCAACGAAGTAGTCAAGATGAGGAGTATGGTCGAGGAAGGCCTCAAATACAATAAAATCATGAGCTACTCTGCAATTAAGGCAACCACTCAGGTCATCCAAGGTGGAGCTAGGGGAGCATTCAGAAAGAAGAAGAGGGAGGAAGTAACGATAGTGGAGTCGGGAACTTGGTTTAGACCGCGGGCTCCATTTCATTACGCCCAACCTCGTCCTCACCACTAAACATACCCACACCCTCCATACAGTTCTCCGCAACATTGCTATCCACCATTGGAACCTCGCTTCTCAGTCCATCACGCACAAGCGTATGCCCAACCTCCCGCTCACACAAAATGTCATGCGCCAGCGCCACAAAATACCTACCCAACTCCACAAAATCATTACCCACCTCCAAGAGCATACCAACAACACCTGAAATCCGTCTTCCGAGCCAATCTAGTCTTGAGAAATGAAAGGGTGCAGAAGAAGAAGACTTTCACTCTACTGGGAGAATCCTACACTAGCTTATTCCATAGGCTGCGACAACTAGATATGTCGAGAACCATCAAAGCAAAATTGCCAAATCCTTCCCCGAAGAATCTAGATTATTCTGTCACATGTGAATACTGTTCCGGTGCACCAGGACATGATACCGAAAAGTGTTGGCATATAAAGAACGCTATCTAGGAACTTATTGACTCCCATCGGATTGAGGTGCAGACTCCAGAGGTACCCCATATTAACCAAAACTCACTGCCGGCCCATAAGGAGACCAACATGATTGAGATCGTGGAAAAAAAGGGAGGGTCCAAGAGGCCCTTACAGACAGTAATGATGATTAAGTCCAGTGAAATTAAGCCAACTGAGAACGCAAGCACTGAGAAGTTGTTGATCAAAGATAAAGGAAGAAGCAACAAGCATGTCGTATTTCAAGGGAGGCCAGCATGCACGATTGCGCCAAAGCAAGAACAGGCAAAAGTAACAGTACACGGGGCAGCTAGAGAACCTATCGTGGTTGTGGAAGGTGTTCGTATAGAGCCTGTCATTGTAAAACTGGTAATCCAGCAACCAATCATCAACTAAAAAGCCGTTCCTTGGAGATATGAACAAGCAATAGTGATGCACAAAGGAAAGGAAGTTAGGGAAGAAGTATGTGAGGCCCGGGGTTTAACTCGATCGGGGGGGTACTTCGCCCCTGAAGAACTGAGAAAAGGCAGAGTCTCTAAATATAACCCAGAATCAGTGAAGAAAGCTGCGTCGGAAGAATAGGAAGAGAAATTCTTGAAGAAAATGAAAATGCAGGACTACTCCATCATAGAGCAGTTAAGGAAGACACCAAATCAGATCTCCTTATTTTTTTTTTATACAATGAGTCCTAAAGTAGTAGTATTGACTTCTACTACTGAATTGCTATCATCTGGTTACAGTGTCGTACCTATACTTCATCAATCAGAACAATGACTATGTGTATGCTTTACAGTTAGTAATATTCCAGCTAAGGGAAACTATTCAGCTGTTGTAATCCATGTTGCCATCTTCGATTGTGTCTGCCACGAATGTGAATCAGCATTGCAACTTCCCTGACTGTTCTCACCTCATCATACACCATATTTTGAAATCTAATATTGTTCCTTGCCTTCCAAATTAAAGCAATGACATGAATGAAAGCAACAGCTGTAATTGAGTTTCTCCATGCAGAACTCCTAGCTTTCCTACATATCCATATCAGTTCCTCATCCCAGCTAAGCACCTGTCTCGGACTACCCAGCCAATAGCAAATACGAGTCCATAATCTCATTGTGGTACAGCATTCAAAATAGAGATGATGGAATGTCTCCTCTTGTTGTTTGCAAAATACACACAGTAGAGGAATTACATTACTCACCAGTAATAAGTTCCTCCAGCTGACTCTCTCAAAACTTGGCAGCATAGCAATATAGACTTTATGTATTTGAAATTTTCCCATATAACAGACTGATTTAAGTCTATCATAGAGTGATCCAGCCATCTGCTGATTCTCCATAACACTCTCTCTACACTGTATGATCTTTCTAACCATCCATGCAGCTTGCTTGGGAACATTTGTTGTATCAACTTCATCCCTCTTTATGTAATAGCAATGGATCCACTTCACCCAAGGACAATCCTTCTTTCTTGCCAAATCCCATAATAGTTTGGCCACTACTGCTTTATTCCAAATTGTCATGTTCATAATATTCAGTCCACCTGCATTTAAAAGGGAGCAAATTCTGTCCCATGCTACTAAGGCCCTCCTAGAATAGTTTGCAGATCTAGTCCATAAGAATGTACGACAGATTGAGTCTACTGCCTTGAGAACACCCTTTGGAAGAATGAAAATCTGTGACCAATATGACTGAATTCCAAAAATAACAGACTTTACGAGTTGGCATCTACCTGCATATGACAACAGCTTTGCAGACCAACAACTTATCCTTGCTGTGATCCTCTCAATGAGAGGTAGATATTGCTGGATAGAAAGCTTCTTTGAATCCAATGGAATGCCCAGGTACCTGAAAGGAAGAGCACCTTCACTGAATCCCAACCTTCTAATCATGTCTGCTTTGACTTCTTGAGATACCCCTGCTAGATAAATTGCACTTTTGTTTGGATTGGCCTCCAATCCAGAAGCCTTTGAGAATTTTAAGAAAGCCTGATGAAGAATCTGAATAGATATAGTGTCAGCCCGACAGAACATGAGTAGATCATCAGCAAAACACACATGTGAGCAGTTTAACTTCCTACATTTGGGATGGAAATTAAAATTCCCATTCCTATGAAGCTGTCCCAATATTCTACTCAAGTATTCCATAGCCATCACAAAAAGGTAAGGGGACATAGGATCCCCCTGCCTTATTCCTCTCTTAGCTTTAAATGGCTTAGTGAAACCACCATTCATCATAAGAGAGAATGAAACAGAAGTAGTGCAAGCCATGATCCAATTGACAAACTTTGCTGGAAATCCATAAGCAACTAGCATCTGTTTAAGAAAGGACCATTCCAGAGAATCATATGCTTTCCTCAAGTCCACCTTTAATACACATCTAGGAGAAACTCCTTTCCTAGAGTACCCTTTAAATATCTCATGACTGAGCAAGATATTATCAACAATACTCCTCCCTTCTATGAAAGCAGACTGAGACAATCCCACAATATCACTAACAACACCCTTTAATCTTCTTGTAATGATCTTGGATATAAGCTTATACATAGTAGTGCAACAAGCTATTGGCCTATAGTCCTTAACAGTAGTAGGAGAACTGTTTTTAGGAACCAAAGCAATAGCTGTAGTATTGATGAAATGTGGCATAGTGCTGGTCTTGAAGAATTCCTTTGTTGCTGCTAAAATATCATACTTGATAACCTCCCAGTTTTTGGTGAAGAATTCCACAGGATAGCCATCAACACCAGGTGCTTTGTCTTTTGGCATATCATTCAAAGCATCAATTATCTCTTCCATACTAATGTCTCTGATTAACATCCTTTGTTGCTCTAGGTTCAAACATTTACCTTCCTTCACAATAGTTACATCAACACCAGTCAATTCTTCAGCACATCCTCCCAGCAACTCTTGAAATACTGTGATAAATTCATGCTCCACAGTAGCAGGGTCAGTAATATGAGTTCCAGTATCAGTATAAACTAAAGTAATGGTGTTCTGACAATTCCTAATCTTCCATTGGGCATGAAAGTATTTAGTATTTGCATCTCCACATTCAATCCATGTAGCCTTTGATTTTTGCCTCATAACTTATTCCTCAATATTGCTCCATCTTTCAATTTCTGCCAAAGCTTGCCTTTCCTCAATGAATAAATCCTGTGAATGAGGATTAAACTTCATTTGGGATTGCACAATATCAAGTTGCTCTCTAGCCTGTATAATTCTCTGTTTATTGGAAGCCATATAACTGTTGGTCTCCTTTAACTTCATCTTCAACAGCTTCAATTTAGACCAGATCTGCTGCATAGAACTACCTGTAAATTCCTGCTGCCAAACATCCTTGACTATAGCATGGAATTGTGGGAATTCCATTACACCAGTGTAGAGCCTAAAAGGCTTAGGATGTAAGAGTTTCTGGCTGCCTAACTTTATACAAATTGGTGTATGATCAGACACAGAAGGGTTGAGGAATTCAGCTTCAATATGTCCATATTCCTGCACCCACTGAAAGTTACCCAAAGCCCAATCAATCTTGCTATATACTTGTTTATTTGTCCAAGTAAAATTCCAGCCTATCCTTTTGAGTGGAGTTAATTGCAAATCATAAATGAGCTGTTTAAACCCCCTAACTTCAGCATCAATCACTATAGAACCAATTCTATCCTCAGATGATAGAACATTATTAAAATCACCACTAAGTAACCATGTATCTTGGCTAGGAATAGAAACAGCTTTGAGATCAGCCCACAGCCTTTCTCTTAGAATACCAGTGTTATGAGCATACACTACACTAAGATGAGTCTTCACATGGCTATAAGGATCTTCTATATGACATTGTATCATTTGATCAGTTACACAGGAAATAGTGACCTGGATATGAGGCTTCCAGATCACCCAAATCCTGCCATTCACAGCCTCAGAATAATTGCAAAACACCTTCCAGCCTTTAGCTATTTTTCCTTGGATCTTCTGAGCTTTATGTTCTTTTACTCTAGTTTCAAGACACCCCAACACATCTACTTTATTTACATTCAAAAAACTTTTCAGTTCCTTCTGCTTATGGGCTAAGTTCAGCCCTCTTGTATTCCAAGTAACAATTATCATATATAGGATGGACCAGGATCATGCTGGCCTTTTCTACTAGCAACATTCACTTCCATTTTAGCTTTTCCCCTATTGCAATTGTCCACCAAGTCTGCTTCTATACTCCTAGGTATCCCATCATTAACCATTTCTACCTCTGAGTTGACATCAACAGCAGGATCCTCTGAAATCTGCATAGAACTTTGACACAGACTTCCCCCATCATTTACCAATACTACCTCTGAGTTTACAGCACCATTTAACTGTTGAGTGAGCTGGTCCATTCTCCCCCCTGCATCTGTCTGAATTTCCACAATAGTATGCTCAGCCATTTTAGAAACATTTACAGCAGGAGCTTTCTTCACAGTCCATCTTTGCCTAGTAACTTTGGTTGGTTTACTAGGCCTCCTAGGTGCTTCCTGGACTTCAGTTTTTGTGCCTTCGTCATCCTTTGCATTGTACCAGCACTCACTAGTATCATGACCAAACTTTAGACAATGATTACAAAAAGTGGGCTTCCAATCATAATCAATCAATTGTACTTTATGGCCATAAGGAGTTTCAATGTCAATATGATCAGGTAGGGGTTGTGAGGCATCAAATTCCACTAATACTCGAGCAAATGATATTCTCTCATAATGTGCTGTGATCTTATCTGTGTACAATGGTGTCCCAACTGCACTAGCAAGTTTACTTAATACTTCTGTTGACCAATACTCAACTGGCAGCCTAGGAAATTTTACCCAAACAGGTATAGTACTCAAGACATCACTCTGAAAGGAGAAATCAGTTTCCCATGGCCTCAATACCATCGGTTTATTCCTAAATGAATATGGCCCAGATTGTAACACCAGATCCATATCCATTTTGTTCACAAACCAAAAAATACAATAACCTTATGAATGCATTAGAATCTGTGGCTTAGTGACAAAATTCCATACATGCAAAACGAAATTCTCCATTGATTTTTCAGTAGGATTATCCCCAATTATATACCCAATTAATGAATCCTTCCAATACTCAGCTTGTGGCTTCAACTCTTCCTCATTAATGGTAACTATCATCTTCCCATCCCTATTAACTGGAGGAACAAACTTAAGAGCATTTCCCATTTGAGTGAGACGATTACCTCGAACAGCTTCAGCAAAGGTAGGGGGAGGTGTTTCAGCATCAACAACATTCGAAAACTGCAATTTCCTCACAATCTCTTCCTTTTGATTCTCCGCTGCTTGCATGCAAGTATCTGTAACTTTCCCCAATTTTGCTTCAGTAGATTGCAGAATTGGTGGTAGAAAGCTACCAAACGTAAGTGGTTCTAGAGGTTTAATCTCCATTGGTGCTGGAGTAATTGTCTGCGAGGCGGTAGGAGGTTGAGGTCGACGTCGGCGAGCCATAATCCGGCGAAATTAGCGCCTTGCTAACGTGCTCCAGTTGTTTTACTGTTTTATTGCCAAACGTGCGCCGAGAGCATTTTTATCATGCGCCTCACTTTTTTCATCTATTCATTCTCTCAGATCTCCTTATTATCCTATACTAATCCATTAAGATGAACACCACCGGGCACTGATGAAGTTTGAATGAAGCCCATGTCCCTGACAAGATAATAGTGAATCATTTGGAAAGGATTGCAAACAAGATATTCGAAGTAAACTAGGTCACCTTATCTTACAATGAATTGCCCATGGAGGGCACTGAGCACAACCGTGCTCTTCATCTAACTGTGAAATGTGAAGATGTTGTGGTCACCTGAGTTCTGGTCGACAACGGGTCCAGTGCAAATATTTTTCCACTCTCCACATTGACCAAGTTGAAGGTTGAGAGTGAAAGGGTCCGCAAGAACAATATTTGTGTTTGGGGTTCAACGGTGGAGGCAAAGACACTGCGGGGGACATAGTGCTGGAAGTGACTATAGGGCTCGTTGAGTTCACCATGGAATTTCAAGTGCTGGACGTGGTAGTGTCTTATAGCCTGTTGTTGGGTAGGCCATGGATTCACGCGGCCAAAGTAGTGTCATTTACATTGCATCAGATGGTCAAATTTGAATGGGACAGGCAAGAGATTGTGGTGCACGGTGAAGACAATCAGTGCGTTTCAGGTGATGTAATAGTACCTTTTATTGAATCTGAAGACAGCAAAGGGCCATGGGTCTACCAGGTATTTGATACTGTGTCAGTTCAGAAAATCCCAGAAGATGAGGTTGTCATAACCCCAAAGGTAGCAACCTCGTCAGTCATGGTAGCTTCATAAATGTTAAAGAATGGTTTTATGCCCGGCAAGGGGTTGGGTACTTCTCTACAAGGCACTGTGCAACCAGTGTCCCTCCCCAAAAATCTGGACACTTTTGGCCTAGGGTTCAAGCCTACAACTATAGATATAAGGCAAGCCAGGAAGCTACGCCAAAAGGCTTGAGCTCTCCCAAATCGTTCATCAAGCCCAATACTAGCAATGACTCCGTACCAAGGATTTTCGGCCCGCTGAATGACGCAGACGGGGATCTTGATAAGGGGTTAGAAAGACTGTTCAATGAGGTAAATATGGTCGAGGCAGTAGAAGGATCGAGCAGGGCAGATGTGCAGTTTGTGGTAGCATGCGCAAAAATCAATAACTAGGAAGCCACTCCTCTTCCCACTCGGAGGGAGTCGTGGTAGTCGGCTTTGATTTTCCTTTTGGTCTAGTTTGGATTAGCTTCAGAGTTGTTAGTTAAGTTATTTCCGTCTGTTTGGATGTGTAAACTCTGTTATCTTTGATTCAAATGAAATGCAATATCCCTTTTTAGCAGTACTGATAGGCTCTATTTCTCTTTACTTCTCTTTCTTTTCTCTTTTGTACAATTAGTTTTATGCCGGTTCCAGTGATCTGACATACATAAAGACTCCTCGGCCCAGTCATTAAAACCGGTCTAGTTCAGAAATAATAATTCAGGAAATAAAACATGAAGATGAACCAGAATACGACGAGGAACGGGCATGGGATGAGATTAGTAAAGAGTTTATCCAATTTGAAGAGAAACCTAAACCAAATCTGAACGATACAATGACAGTAAATTTAGAAAGCCTGAATAATGTCAGAGAAACAAAAATAAGTGTCTACCTAGAGCCACAACTTAGGATAGAAATAATTTAAGTACTGCTTGAATTCAAAGATGTCTTTGCATGGTCCTATGATGACATGCCCAGATTGAGTACTGACTTGGTGGTTCAAAAGTTACCTACTGACCCAGCCTGCCCTCCTGTCAAGCAAAAGATGAGAAAGTTTAAAACTGATGCGAGCGTGAAAATTAAAGATGAAGTGACCAAGCAGTTTTAGGCAAAAGTCATCCGAGTCATACGATATCCCACCTGGTTAGCTAATCTTGTGCATGTACCAAAGAAGGATGGTAAAACTAGAGTGTGTTTCGATTACCTTGACCTCAATAAAGAAAAGTCTGAAGGACAACTTCCCCCTGCCAAACATCCACATACTGATTGACAATTGCGCGAAGCATGAGATCGGGTCGTTCGTGGATTGTTACGCAGGCTATCACCAGATCTTAATGGATGAAGAAGATGTGGAGAAAACAACATTCATCATGCCATGGGGGACATATTGTTATATAGTCATGCCTTTTGGTCTGAAAAATGCCGGGGCGACATAGATGAGGGTCATGACAACCATTTTTCATTATATGATACATAAGGAAATTGAGGTCTATGTGGATGATGTGATAGTGAAGTCCAGAAAGCAATCTGATCATGTCAAAGACCTGAAGAAATTCTTTCAAAGGCTCCGCAAGTATGACCTCAAACTCAACCCGGCAAAATATGCATTTGGGGTCCCCTCAGGGAAGTTGCTAGGGTTCATAGTTAGCCGTCGAGGCATCAAACTAGACCCATCAGAGATCAAAGCTATACAGGAGCTACCGCCACCGATGAATAAAACATAAGTGATGAGTCTATTGGTAAGATTGAATTACATCAATCGGTTCATTGCTCAGTTCACAACCATTTGCGAGCCCATCTTTAAGCTATTGAAAAAGGATGCTACAGTGAAATGGACAGGAGAGTGCCAGGAAGTTTTTGACAAGATAAAGGAGTATTTTTTGAACCCACCGGCATTGGTCCTGCCAGAACCAGGAAGGCCCTTGATCTTATATTTGACAGTCTTGGACAACTAATTTTGGTGTGTGTTGGGTCAGCACAATGTCACCGGGAGAAAAAAACAGGCCATATACTACCTCAGCAAGAAATTTACGGCCTACGAGGTCAAGTATACCCATCTCAAACGAACATGATTGCCTTGACATGGGTAGACCAGAAGTTGAAGCATTACTTGTCCTTATCACTTATCTCATCTCGCATTTGGACCCATTGAAGTACATTTTCCAGAAGCCTATGCCCACGGGAAGGCTCGCGAAATGGCAAACCTTGCTCACTGAGCTCGACATTGTCTACGTGACCAAGACTGCCATGAAAGCACATGCATTGGCAGATCATTTAGTTGAGAATCCGATAGGTCAAGAGTACGAGCCCTTGAATGCATACTTCCCGGACGAGGAAGTGATGCACATCGATGGAATGGAATGGGATGAGAGGTCAGGTTGGAAATTGTTCTTCGATGGGGCTGCCAACATGAAAGGCGTTGGGATAGGAGCAGTGCTCATTTCTGAAGAAGGTCATCATTACCCAGTCACAACTCAACTCCGCTTCTATTGCACCAACAACATGGCAGAATATGAGGCATGCATATTGGGTCTGAGATTAGCAGCAGACATGGGTTTCCAAGAAGTCTTGGTCTTGGGGGACTCGGACCTTCTGGTACCCCAGATTCAAGGGGAGTGGGAAACAAGAGACTTAAAGCTAATACCATACCGGCAATCCTTGCATGATCTCTACCAACGATTTAGGTCAATTGAATTCAGACACATCCCCAGAATTCACAACGAAGTTGCTGATGCCTTGGCTACTTTGGCATCAATGTTACATCATCCGGACAAGACTTATGTTGACCCGATACATATCCAAGTCCATGATCAACATGCTTATTGCAACATGGTGGAAGAAGAGCTCGATGGCAAGCCTTGGTTCCATGACATCAAGGAGTATATCAGGAGAGGTGTATAACTGGTACAAGCCACGGGTGACCATAAGAGAAAATTCGTCGTTTGTCAAATGGATTTTTCTTCAGTGGGGGAATATTATACAAAAGAATGCTAGATCTTGGTTTGCTAAGATGCTGGGCAGGCGACAACCATCATGAATAAGGTGCATGCTGGCATCTGCGGGCCATACATGAGCGGATATGCTTTGGCAAAAAAGATTCTCCGGGTAGGATATTATTGGCTCACCATGGAGCGGGACTGTATCAGCTTTGTGCGCAAATGTCACCAATGTCAAGTGCATGGAGACTTAATTCACTCTCCGCCGTCTGAATTGCATACGATGTCTGCACCATGGCCTTTCATTGCGTGGGGCATGGACGTCATCGGGCCCATCGATCAGCAGCTTCTAACGAACACAGATTTATCCTGGTTGCTATTAACTATTTCACCAAAAACTTTCAAGGCAGTGACTAAAAAGGCTATGGTCGACTTTGTACATGCAAATATCAGTTGTCGGTTTGGAATCCCCAAGACTTTCATCACTGACTATGGGGAAAATCTCAACAGTCACTTAATGAGAGAAGTATGTTAGCAGTTCAAGATCACACATCAAAATTCTACCCCGTACTGCCCCAAGGCAAACGGAGCAGTTGAGGTTGCCAATAAGAACATAAAGAAGATACTTTGAGAAATGGTGGAAGGGTCCAGGCAGTGGCATGAGAAACTACCCTTTGCACTGTTAGGATATCGCACCACCATCTGTACGTCAGTAGAGGCAACTCCATACTTGTTGGTATATGGCACAGAGGCGGTAATCCTGGCCGAAATTGAAATCATCTCTCTTCGAATTGTGGCCGAAGCAGGAATCAACAACAAAGAATTGGCCGAAGCTCATTTGGAGCAATTGAGTTTGATTGACGAGAAAATATTGGCGACGGTATGTCACGACCAGTTGTATCAACAAAGGATGGCAAGGGCATATAATAAGAAAGTGCGTCCAAGAAAGTTTGAAGTAGGTCAATTGGTATTGAAGCGCATCCACACTCACCAAGCCGAGGTAAAGGAAAGTTCACTCTGAACTGGCAAGGACCATTTGTCGTATCAAGAGTGTTTTCTAATGGGCCATCGTATCTGTCATATGTGGAAGGGAAATGTGTGGAAATGGCTATCAATTCGGAAGCTGTCAAAAGATATTATGTATAATTTTCTTTTGGATCATTATCTATACTTGGCATTTGTTTGTACTTGGCTAGATTGGAATGATTAAGGCATTTTGTTCATCTATCTAAACACTTTACCCTTTGTTAATCCCTTTGAGCTTCCGTTATTTTTATTCTCATATCCCCTCTTTCAAAATCCATAACGAGATCAGACATGCAATTATAAAAGGCGACGAACATACAATAAAGGAAAAAGCAAGAAAAGCAAAAAAAAAAAAGAGGAGACAAAAAAAGAGGCGGAAAAACAAAAGAGTAAAGAGAAAAGAAAGAAAAAAAGAAAGAAAGGAAAAGAAAGGTTAAAAAAGAAGAAAAGAAGATAACAGAAAAGAAAAACAAAGAAAAAAAAAGGAAAAAAGGAAGAAGAAAAAGAGAAAAAAGAGAAAGAAACAGCGGAAAGAGAGGAGGAAAAGGAAAACAAACAATAATGAAAGTAAGGAATCGGCAGGAACTACGTTTGACCTGATTCCTTTTAAGGATACGTAGCAGCCTCACGACTCGGTTATATTCAAATAAATCCAAAGCCCTAAGCAAGAAACTAGGGCAGAAATTGCGTTGGTTCGGATTCCGAAGGTTGTAAATTCTGGAACCCATAAAAGCAATTTTTGAGCCTTTCACACCCTTTCCATCTAACCTTATCCAAAAGCCTACATTACAGTTCGAAGAAAGACCTTCTAAGCAATCTGTAAGAAATGCCGAGGAAAACAAGGAGAAATGGACCGTACCTTAGGGTGGCACTCTAGTTCCTGCAGAATATAATAAAATGAGAGAGTCTTATTGGTGAAAACTCTCATGTGCACCCTAAGGCGACGATAGTTGAGAGAAGTAAAATGAAAGAGCCTCATTGGTGAAAACCCTCACGGGTACCGTGAGGCGAAGGCAAGGCAAGAAGCAACACTCAGAAAGGGGTTGTTGGTGAAAATCTGTTCATGAACACTGTAAGGCAAGCAAATCTAGGGTTTGGTTGAAGGAATCAGGTTAGAAATGATCACAACAACAAAAGCACGGCAACAGAAGGTCGATCATCGGAACAGACTGGGTCGACTAGGCCGAAGTGCATGTCATGATCATTGCAAGCCAGCTGCTCTTCCTCAGTTAAGTTTTCTTTCTCTTCCTTTCAAAGGTCAGTGAATCTGGAATTCTTTACCCCAAATACCGTTCGGATTCATTGCATTTTAATTTTCTTTCGAGTCTCTAAAATCTTTTGTTTAAGAAAACGAGAGGAATTTAAAAGGCTATTACCAGCTTCCAAAGGGACAAAGCGCGTCATACCCAAAAGCGTAACAAAGATAACGAAGTTTGGAACCGCAAGGGGAAGGATTCATAAGAGCTTCAATTGATGGAAGAGATAAGAGTTGGGAAAGTGAAGGAGCACCACACAGAGATGGGCATGCAAAGTAAAACAACAAAAGTTTTGGGGTCAGCCGAGCATAACACACCGACTGGGAAATCTCCGAAGGGATGCAAGGTCAGCACAACACAAAAATGGAAAAGGTCATGTGGGTTGACCCAACATGATACATCAACTCATCAGTCGTGGGGGAAGGGAATAAACAATTCTGGCAAAGGGTCGGAGGTGCAACACAAGGTTGGGAGCAAAGTAAAGACACAAAGGTCAAGGGCCAGCTAAACATCACAAACAGACTGGGTGATCTCAGGAAAAAGGTGTAAGGATTTTAGCAAAGGTTCGAAAATGTAACACAAAGATGAGGAACAAATTAAAGCCACAAGGGTCAGCCAAGCATAATAAATTGATTTAGTAATTTCGGGGAAGGTGCAAGGATTATGGCAAAAGGGCTAGGAATGTAACACAGTAATGGGCGAGCAAAGGTTCGGTGGTAAGCCAACCAACTCAGGCAACTCATCGTCAACATGGAAATTTGCACACAACGGAATATGACATTGAGGAGGCCGCTTCCAACAAGAATGCCGCAAGCTAACCACCCCTTTTCAAACTAACTAGTTTTCTCTGATTGACGAAAGGGCAGAAAAATTCCAGAAGAGCCTAAGGGAGGCCGCCCACAAGAGAAGGCAAGCACATGGCAGGTATGATCAAAACCTCAATGCCCATCTGAAAATGAGACCCAGTTCAAACTCAAAAGGGACATAGTCTGTCATAAGTATCCTCCCCAACAAAGAGCACAATGGGATAAAATTTAACCAACGAGCCCCAAAAGGAACAATTGAGGGTTAAAAGAAGCATAGAGGTTGAGATGGAATACAGTTTAAAACTCAGACAGATGCGGGTAACATTGGCAAGCACCAACACCTTCCCCAGTAAGAGTCGCAGAAACCTTCCCGGGAATAATCACTAGCAGAAACGACCAGAAGTTATAATTAGCATTTAAGTTGGAACCCTCAGGACCCTCCTGGAAAATGGGACTCGTATTAAGGTTAGGAATAATCATGGATAACAAATAGCATAAAATGACTTGCATGTTGAAGTAGGATCCAGTTAAGAGTTGTCAGGACCCTCCTGAAAAATGGGACTTAGCTTAGTACACAAACAGTTGGGTGGCATGGTCAAACCCAAATATTTCCCTAGTAAGAGTCATCAGGATCCCCCTGGAAATGGGATTTAATCGTAGGAGTTGTCAGAAACATCCTGGATAATGAGACGTAGCTCTAAATACTAATCCCCAGCAGACACGATTGGTCATCTAATTAAGAGTTGTCAGGACCCGTCTGGATAATGGGAAGTAGTTTTAATCACCAGTCACCAGTAGACCCCCGACAAGTATAACTCATAACAGAACATAGTGGAAAATAATACCTTTTGAGAAACATAACATAGTCTTAAAGTTGTTATCAGTTAAGGACCCTCCTGAATAATGGGACTTAGCTTTAGAGATATTTGGTAAAGAGATTTGATTAACTCTCACGGATCCGCCCAGCATCAAACTGGGGCAAAAAGAATTTTTTGTGTTTTGTTTATCTTGTTGTGATTAGGTACACATGCAGCAGTCTCGGGGAATATCTTTCAAAATTTCAAGTTTAGGCAATCAGGCGCCCACCTGTAGAACAAGGGAACATATTTTAGAATTTCAAGTTTTGGCAATCGAACGCCCATTTGTAGAACAAGGGAATATTTTTCAGAATATCAAGTTTTGACAATCCGAAGTCCACCTGGAGAACAAGGGAATATCTTTCAAAATTTCAAGTTTTGGCAATTAGGCGCCCACCTGTAGAACAAGGGAATATTTTTCAAAATTTCAAGTTTTGGCAATCAGGCGCCCACCTGTAGAACAAGGGAATATTTTTCAAAATTTCAAGTTCTGTAAATCGGGCGCCCACCTGTAGAACAAGGCAATATTTTTCAAAATTTCAAGTTTTTGCAAGAAGAAGGGAATATTTTTCAAAATTTCAAGTTTTGGCAATCAGGCGCCCACCTGTAAAACAAGGGGATATTTTTCAAAATGTCAAGTTTTGGCAATCAGACGCCCACCTGTAGAACAAAGGAATGTTTTTCAAGATGCGCCAACCCGTAGAACAAGGGAATATTTTCAAGTTTTCGAGTGTGGTAATTAGGCGCACACCTGTCAGAACAAGGGAATATTTTCAAGTTTCAAGTTTGGTAATCAAGCACCCACCCGCTGAACAAGGGAATATTTTTCAAGATTCAAGTTTTGGTGATCGGGAGACCACCTGTAGAACAAGGGAATGTTTTTTAAGGGAATATATGTCAAGTCCAACAGTTCGGCAACAAACATAGAAGAAGAGAAGACAAGAATTCAACAAGGTAACAAGGCGTTCACTGGAAGAAATACAAGGCAACAAAGCAACAAGGATCAAGAGCAAGATTGAAGACACAGATAGGTTCTTTTGTAATCCGTAGTTCATGGCTTAGTCTAGTTTTTTTATTTTGTTGTCACGAGGTGTAATAAGGAGGTCAGCAAGCAGTAACAACAGCATTAGCAGTTAAATCACATCTCATGGTAGTCCCAGCTACCAAACACTCCAGAACTGCACTGACTTGATTGCTTTATGGCCAAGGATATGTAGGCAACCTTTGAAGCAGGGTTCGGCCAGACAGTTTTCAAAGTGCTTCTTATGTAATGCAAAACATGCAAAAATCTCTCAGTTGCTCATTTATCTTGGCCCGGAAACCTTTCGTGTCTCCGAGCAAAGAGGGGCAGCTATGAGCACGTGATTTTGCCTAACTTGAAATGTTCCTATAGATTCATTAAATTAGGATTTTTCTGTTATTATTTAAATTTTTTGGAATTAATTGTGTTTATTTTATTATTTGAATTTTTAGGATTTATTTTATTAATTGCAAAATTTTGTGTTTATTTGCATGTTTCACGTCTTAGTCAATATGATTCATAAAAGATATAAAAATGGCATGATTGCATTTAGGATTTAAATTTTATATTTTTTAGGTTATTAATTAGTTAATATTGAAAATAAGGAAAAACAACAAAAATTGGTTAATTTTCTTTGAAATTTAGAGTTTAGAGTTTATTTAGTTATTTCATGTTAAACATGTTTTTGGCTATTTTTAATTTTTTTATTAAAAACATGAAAAAATAATAAAACAAAAACATAAAAAAGAAAAAGAATAATTAATTGTATATAATTTGGGTCTTTGTAAAAACCAAATTTTGGTCCATTTTTAGTCACAAAGCTTATCCCAAAACCCCCAAACCCCAAACCCAACACCGAAGCCCGGTCCAAAAGGCACAAGTTCAAAACGACACCATTTTTGCATCAAAGAATCTGAGCCGTTGATCAATCTTGATCAAACAATCAAGATGCAAGGGATGTCACCCTATTTAAATATAGGATATAACACCCCCGCCCCCTATCATAGACGTCGTACCATATCTAAACATACCCTAAATTTCACCGGTGTAACACCACCCACCAGCACGTATCTCCACCGCCCGCCGGAAATAGCCGGCGTATCCACAAATCCACCCAAAATTAATGCTATCCTCTTTCCAACCCCCTTAGAATCACCCGTCGAAACCCAGCCAATCGCGTCGAATATCCTTTCAAAGGAGCGGCGGTTCCGCCGTTCATAGCAGCGCCAGCTCCAATAGCTTCCAAATTGATACCCCCACTACCCTTGGCTTCCCCTTCCCAAAAACAAGTCCAGTTTTAGTCGAATTAATCCCAGGCTCTTTGAATTTCAAATCTGGATTTGATCTAATTTTAAGGTTGAATTTTTCAAAGCCGCTTGAGTCTCAAAATGAAGTTGCATGTTTTGGCCAAAAATAAACCTGTAACTCTTTTTGGAGACTCAAATCGAATCTAGTCAATATCGAATTGAAGACTCAATCACTAAGTAATCTCTTGTTCTGTTATTTTTTGTATTCTTATTTTAAATTTTCTACTTCTTTGTTGACAATTCGCCTTGTTTTAGTCATTTGCTTTAATTGGAAATATTGATGGACTCCATTCAGATTTGGTCTTGTTTTTTGGGTTACCTTTTATTTCAATTATAATTTTTACTTTAGTTAGTCTAATTAAAATCAACCTATGTTCCCGTTTGTACATATTTCATTTGATTATTTTGTCGCATTAGTTTTAGGTTTTTGATTATGTGACTTTCCAGTTTTAGTTGATGATTTGATAATAGATATGGATTAGCATTAGTCTTTCAGTAATAGTAGCTCTGTATAGTTCTTCTAAGTATCTTAATTTTAGTTTTTTTTACTTGAATCCATATAAGCTTGTAGCAGTAATTAGTTAATGTGTCATTAGCCTTAGATTTTCAATTCAATTTTCTGATAAAAGGTTCAAATTTGATTAGGGTATTGGTTATAGTTGTTAGCTAGAAAATAGTTTAAGACTTAGCTTAGCGAATGGTACTTCTATTGAACTAAGAGGGTAGTATAGGGTTTTAATTGGGTTATGGTAGTTTTAGGATTAAAATAAGGGTAGTATAGGTATCATATAAATAAGGAACAATGCTAGAATCTTTTGGACCCTTCTAGAAAGGGGACTTTAGTTTAAAAATTAGTAGTTTAGTGTAGTAACTTGGGAAACAAGTCAGAAAATAAAGGACCAAGTAGGTAAAATCTGAAAATTAAAAGAGGGACTACTAGTTAAAATAGAATAAAAGGGTTGCCCTAGCCTTTGGCTGTAAAACGGCACCCCAATTCATTCAAGAAAGGGGGTTACACAAGTCTAAAAATCCCTAAGAAATTACAGATATTTTAACACCTAAAAATCTCTAAAAATTCCTAGAAAGTGTCCAGAAATCCTAAACTTATAAGAGTTATAAATTTTCTGAAGTTCAGTTGTTTTTTCACTGTTTCATTAGATTTCTTCTCCTGAAAATAACCCTAATTTCAGGTATGCAGTAGAAGTATTGCTATACCAAAATGAAAAACAGTATGAGCAAACATATATTTACAGAGCTGAGTTTCCAACATTAGTCCTAGGTTCAATTTGTGTCAATTAGGTCATTGTTGCAGCCATTTTGAGTTAGTGTACTGATTGATTATGTGTTAGAACTCTCCTGGGTTCATTTTTGGCTGATTGAGGTTCTTGTGAGCCATTTGATGGTTTCTTACTAGTTTGAGTTTGGGTTTAAACTTCTCTGGTTGTTTGGTAGTATTTCTAGTGCACTAATTGCTCATAAGCTGTGGATACCTATGATTATCACTACTGTTTGATCATTGCTGACTCTCAATTTTGTTTTGCACACATTCCAGGTATATTTTTCAAGCTCCAATGATCTATGAAGTTTAAGCTTAATGAATACCCAAGTTGAATATGCATATTATTCTTTCCTTTATATGCTTTTATCACTATTATTATGTCTATTATAGTTAAGATACTGGTTTGTATAAATAGGACATTTGGACTGATAGTTGACTGTAGCACCCTAGCTAGTTATTTGGTATTTTATTTGGGTCTTTATGTGGTGGTAATTATGTGATGGTAATTAGCAGCAATGGTTGATGAATATTGGTTAAGGGGTTTAGTTGGGATTTGTGTTCAGCTGATACAAGATTTGATCGCATAAATTGGTACGCTGATAGTCTGCTATTACTTTCTCACCTTATGTTATGTAAAACCTCTTTGGTTGTGTCAGTCACATTAAATATTGGAGTAATTTAAATTTCGTTTGAGTAATATAGAAAAATCTGTTTATTCGTTGTTACTAAAAATAGACCATATGTTTAGTATATTCCTAATTGGTGTTGTAATATTGGGCTCAATTAGAAGCTCAACACGCCAAGGTTCTATCCAACAGCTCCTCATGCTGTTAACATTTGCTGACGGATTTTACAAAGGTTGGATCTATTTCCAACTTGGGCCCAACAACCTAGTATGTTGATGATTGACTGCACATCCCTCTTGTCAATTTTATTTGCAATATATTTGTTTGGGATTTGAGTAGGGTAGCAGGTTTAAAAATGATAATTAATTAAGTTTTTGAGGCATGTCTAATAGAAAATAATAGTCGACTCTAGGATTGGCCTTTTAAAATAAAACGAGATGCGTCGTGCAGAAAAGAATCCAAAATTGCGTGGCCCTCGTGAAATGTTTATACTAAAATACTTAGAGATTCGGGACATACCTTAGCGAATTTCACGGCTTTTCCACAAAGATAATAACACGTTAGTCGCTTTTAGGCGCGTCTTTAATAATTTTATCTTCTTATGTACGGGTGCACATTTATGTGACCCAAATCCAAAATCTCAACGAAGTTGGAATGTGTCAAAAATCACGGGTGCCTTTGTGTGACGTGGTTCGAGATACGTTTTAACGATGTTGCAATTCTCCTTAAAAATAATAATGATAAAAGCGGTTAAAAAAATTAAAACGCACATAGGTTCATAAGTATAAACAATTGGATAATTTAAGTCAAATATAACAGTTGAGCGACCGTGCTAGAACCACGGAACTCGGGAATGCCTAACACCTTCTCCCCGGTTAACAGAATTCCTTACTCAGATTTTTGGTTCGCGGGCTGTTAAACGCTGTCTCTCTTTCCTCGATTCGGGATTCTAAATGGTGACTTGGGACGCAATAAATCTCCCAAGTGGCGACTCTAAAATTCTCTTAAATAATTGAATCTCGTTTTGATTGTCCTTTAATTGAAAAAACTCCCTTATCTACGCCCTTCGCCGGGTCGTAGTAGCCAAAAGGAGGTGTGCCAGGTTGTATTCATGACATTGTGAGTCCGTGGTGATACTGGAGAGGTTGATGACGAAGTGAGGCCGAGATCCTTGTTATAAGTGCTAGTTATGGGATTGGGCTGCAAGCCGCAACAATTATATTGATGATTATAATAGCGTTTGTGCTGTACAAGCCCCTCTAGAGTGTGTAACACATCCCCAGTGAGCGTAGATTATATTATTGGGGAATGGTTTTCCCTAGACATGGATTTGTCCGAAGTACTTGATACCTGGAGATGGATTGTCCACAGGGTTGGATTGCCCTTTCTCATCGGTATTTATTGACTTAAAGTCAGTGTTTTATATGTTCCAGGATGGATTTCCCTAGGTCGTATGGCCCAATACAGTACTGAGTGGTTGAGCACTTGAGAGTGGAAGTACATGATGCATTTCATACAGTCAGTGCATTGGCATGTAGAGATAACTGAGTTGTATATCATACACTGTTCCGATTTGTATTTACTTTAATATTTTGAGTTGTATATTTGACTTGAAAGCATGCCTATATTTCTGCATATTTATTTGTGTTTTACCTGTTGAGGTTGAGTTCATTGCTACCTTTCAGTCCAAAATTTGGACTTGTTACTTATCGAGTTGGTATACTCATGTTATTACCAACACCTTGTGTGCAGATCCAGGTGATTCTGTTCATGGCGTTGGTTTCTCATCGAGGATCCCAAAGATTTGTAGACTATCAAGGTAGTTTCCCTGTGTTTGCGGGCCTGACTCTCCTTCTTTATCGTACTTTCAATTTATACCTTTAGACACTATAGTAGGCATTATCAAACTAGACGCTCATGTACTTAGTGACACCCAGGTTTTGGGCTGAATTGTATCACTTTAGGATTTTTCTTATGCTTAAAAGAGTTTCTCTTTAATAGTTAAATGCCCCCGTTAATGTTTTCAAACTTATTGTTGTTGGTGTTGGGTTGTTGAGTTAATGTTGGCCTAGTTCCATGATTGGCACCATCATGACTGTTGATTTAGGGTCGTGACACTTATCTACAAACTAAAATGTGAGTCTCCCAAACATTGGTGAGTCTCAACAATTGAATGTAGGCAGCTACTTCAAAGCTGTCTGACACATCTAGTGCTATTGCAGCAAGTCTTCTACCCCAACAGCAGCACCACATGTACCTCCATTAGTGGAGGAAACATTGTCAAAGATCTTGGAAAATCATAAGGTCATTATGGAGACTGTGGTGGCACATGGGGAAGACATTAAGGAGTTGAACAAACAGGTGAAAAAAATGCGGAGATCTCAGGCTTCGAAGAAGTCAGTGGATAAATTTAGAAAAGGGATGGCCAAGCTTGCTTCAGCTGAGATATTCCACGTGACCTTCTGATGGAGACGACACCAGCGGTACCATCAGTACCTGAAGCATCACAGGCAGTAGTTAGCCAGTCTGAAGAGCCAGATCTTACTGACCACACCACTGAGGAGATGCTCTAGATGCTCAGCAATCATGTTGCCCCTTAGCCAGATGATGATGAGATAGAGTTGGAAGAGATCGAGGGTGCTAAGGATGCTATGCACACCGAGACCACATAGGGAGTTCTCTTAACTCTCTACCTTTCCTTGTTCTTATTTTTTCTAAGCATTGAGGACAAATGCTTATTTTAATTCAGGGGATTGAGTCCATTTTTTCTTTTATTTTGTAGGTAAAAACATTAGTAATGAATAAAAAGGGTCTCAAGCATTCTTTACTTGGTACCAACACATTTACCTACATCCTTATGGTTAAAACAAGTTGGCAGAAAATAGCTCTAGTTGTGATATTTAGACTCTTGTGTTGACGTAATAGTCATCAAATGGTTCAGTCGATCCATTTGTGATTCTCAATATTAACTAGGGTTGTTGTGGGCACTCACTCCATTCTCTTTAGCAATAGCAGTGTGAGAGGTGAGATATTTAGTTGCAACTCCAAGTACCGGTGCTAATAGTCTAGAACTTACCCTGAATGTTTTTCTATGAAAAATTCTAAGTGTAGCTTGTCTTGAGAATGATTGTAGGATCTCCTTGATTCATTTTTGAAATATTCCATAGTCTACCAATGTGATATCCCTACCCAACCCATTTGAGCCTAAGCTCTTTCTCATTTAATAACTACGTTAAAAGCCTTTATCCGTTTTGTAATGATCGTTTCTTAGCACTCAGATTTTTCATTAGCATTTTTTAGAAACAATTGGCTAAAGCATAAGTTTGGGGGAGAGACAAGGAGTTTGAAAGTAATATTTTCATTCTGTTTGTTCTACTCCAAACAAGCATTGTAGTTCTTATAGATTTGCTATGTAATTAGTGAGAGAAGAAAAAGAGATAAACATTAGTGAGATATTATATCAAAAAGATAAAAGAGACATAGAAATTAAGTTGTTGGTGTAAAGCTACATCAATCATTCTGTAACTCAAGAAACTTCGATCACTGAAAGAGAACACTCCTACAACCCAAAAGGACTGGAGTAGAATTCACGTTGAATCCGAACCAGTATAAGATTCCGATGTCTTTATCTCATGCATTTTATTTCTACATTTACTATTATCCTACTCTTATCTCTAGTCGACTAATTGGTGAACTAGCGAATTACTTATAATAAGTTTTTAAATAGGTAATTCGCCTCTCTTGTACTTTCATATTCTACTCTGAGTTAAGGTGCGTGGGCTTTGGAAATTGGCTGATCAAGTCAAGGTAGTTCTTATATCAATTCCGATAATTGATATAAACCGAAATTTGCATGCATACATGATTATAGATTGTTAAGAGGTTGAATTGATAGCTTTTGGGGATTGCGTTAAGATATTGACATTTATGTATTACTATAAATCATACCTTTTTCAATAGCAGGATTTTTGACTAAAAATATACTTGACTTGACTCCTCATCAGTGCATACAATTGCTTTTGCATTGAATTATGGTAATGATATGAACTGATAACTATTACATGTGGGACAAGCAATAGCATGATGACATGTTGGTAAAGAGAATCTGAGGAGGACACACATGATGAGTTAGAGGGGTCATCGGCATTCCAAAACTATTTATAAATATCTTTAGAAAATAGCCAGATATAGCATAAGCCATCGTATTAATCATTATAAAAAATGATTAATTTATATTGAAAGTCATGGTTCCCCTCGACCATCCAACTCTGGATCTGCTTCTAAAGAAAATTAGTGCTTGATATATATTGCCAATTGTTATAAAATGAAAGCAATTTAGTAAAATATAAACAAGAAATATAAGCAACTTAGTGAAACATGAACAAGAAATGTAGATAGAGAGAAGGAAGATATTTTCTTCTTCAATTGTATGTATTCTCCTATCTATTACAAAGCCTTTATATAGGCATAAAAAGTGAAGAAAATATGTCATGAAATATGTCATTGAACATACAAAATATGTCATTGAATATGTCATAAACCATTTGGGATGAAGATCATGGAAAAAGAGTAGACATCCACAATAAATTACTATTTATCATAACACTTCCCCTTGGATGTCCATAGATAATGTGCCTCACTAAAACCTTACTAGAAAAAAACCCTATGGAAAAAAAATCTAGTGAAGGAAAAAGAGTACACATGTATAGAAATATGCCTTTTTGTTGTCTCGTTAAAAACCTTACAATGAAAACCCAGTGGGACAAAACCTTATAAGGGAAAAAGAGTGCAACGCGCATTAACTCACCTTGAAGAGAGCATCAATTCACCTCCTTGAGCCTTCGCATCCCAATGTTGTGCACTAACTTCTTGAAGGTTGACGTCGGTAGAGATTTTGTGAAAAATCAGCCATATTATCACTTGAACGAATCCATTGCACATTGATATCACCATTATATTGAATATCATGTGTGAAAAATAACTTTGGTGAAATATGCTTTGTCCTATATCCTTTTATGAATGCTCCCTTCATGTGGGTAGTTTGTCATATTTCAAACCATATTTGTCTCGAATATGATGTATTATACCTCAACCACACACACTCTCGACTTGCTTCATGAATAGCAATTATATCAGAATGATTAGATGAAGTAGCCACAATTGATTGCTTAGTCGATCGCCAAGATATGGCAGTGCCTCCACAAATAAACACATAACATGTTTGAGATCGAACCTTGTGTGGGTCAGATAAATATCCAGTATCAGCATAACCAACAAGATCAGGACTGCAATTATTGCTATAAAATAAGCCCATATCGGTAGTCCCTTTTAAATACCACGATATATGTTTGATTCCATTCCAATGTCTCCTTGTAGGAGCAGAGCTATATCTTGCTTAGACATTAACTGAAAAAGTTATGTCAGGCCTTGTAGTATTTGCAAGATACATTAGTGCGCCAATTGCGCTAAGATATGGTACTTCAGGACCAAGTATCTCTTCATTCTTTTCTTGAGGTCGGAATGGATCCTTATTCACATCAAATGATCGAACAACCATCGGAGTACTTAAAGGATATGCTCCATCCATGTAAACCGTTTCGATACCTTTTCTATATTGGCAGATTGATGAACAAAAATTCCGTTTGCCAAATGTTCAATTTGCAAACTAAGACATAATTTTGTCTTTCCGAGATCGTTCATCTCGAATTCCTTCTTTAAATAATCAATTGCCTTTTGGAGTTCTATGTGAGTTCCAATAAGGTTTATGTCATCAACATATACAGCAAGTACAACAAATTCTGATGTTGTTTTCTTTATAAAAACACATGGGTAAATGGAATCATTTATATAGCCTTTCTTTAATAAATACTCACTAAGACGAGTATATCACATTCGTCCTGATTACTTTAGACCATACAAATATCTTTGCAATTTGATTGAAAACATTTCCTGAGACTTGAATTATGTGTGTTTGGAATTTTGAATCCATCGAAAATTTTCATGTATATCTCATTATCAAGTGATCCCTAAAGGTAGACGGTAGCCACATCCATTAAATGCATGTCAATCTTTTCAAGGACAACAAAACTAATGAGATAACGGAAAGTTATAGCATCCATAAAGGGTGAATATGTCTCTTCATAATCGACACCAGGCCTTTGTGAAAATCTTTGTGCAACAAGGCGTGCATTATATCTTTGCACCTCGTTTTTTCTCACTTCTCTTGCTTACAAATACCCGTTTATAGCTAACAGGCTTAACACCTTTAGGTGTTTGAACTATAGGCCCAAAAACTTCACGTTTTGCAAGTGAATTCAATTCTGATTGGATTGCTTCTTGCCATTTTGGCCAATCAAGTCCTTGTCGACATTCTCCAACAGATTGAGGTTCAAGATCCTCACTTTCTTACATAATGCTAGATGCAACATTATATGCAAAGACATAATCCACCACTATATCCACTCGATTAAAATTTGTCTCAATATCGATTGGATTTATTGATAATTCCTTATTTTATTGAGTCTCGGACTCAATGGATTCTTCATGAATCTCAGAATTTATTAAATCGTGAATTTCCTCATGATATTCTTTTGTAGTGTAATTTTGATCATTTGTTTTTCTTTTTCTAGGATTTCGATCTTTGGAACCTACTGGTCAGCCACATTCTAGGCGTGCTTTCGACTCATTATCTATGACACTAGAAGATTGTCCAATAGGGACATCAATACGGATTGGAACATTCTCTGCGGGGATATGTGATTTTGTTATCCTTTTCAAGTCCGTAAATGCGTCTGGCATTTGATTTGCTATTCTTTGCAAATGGATAATCTTTTGCACCTCTTTTACACAAAAAGAGGCACGTAGATCAAGATGAGATAATGATGGATTTTTCATAAAATTTCCCGTTTGGTTTCACCAACTTCTCCCCCTAATTTTGGGAAAAGTGTCTCATCGAATCGACAATCTGCAAATCGTGCAGTGAACAAATCCCCTGTCAATGTTTCGAGGTAGCGAATAATGGAGGGCGATTCAAACCCAACATATATTCCTAACCTTCTTTGAGGACCCATTTTGGTGCGATATGGCGGTACTACAAGCACATATGCTGCGCATCCAAAAATTCTTAAATGGGATATATTAGGTTCATGACCCAAAACAAATTGCAACGGGGAATATTTGTGATAATTTATCGGTCTGAGATGAACTAGCATTGCTGCATGCAAAATGGCGTGACCCCAAACCAAAGTGAGCAGCCTCGTTTTCATGAGTAACTGTCTTGCTATCAACTGCAGATGTTTAATTAAAGACTCGGCAATACCATTTTGAGTGTGAACATGAGCTACAGGATGTTCCACTTTTATTCCAATCGATAAGCAATAATCATTAAATGCTTGGAATGAAAACTCAACAGCATTATCTAGTCTAATAGAATTAATTGATTATCGGAAAATTGTGCCAGTAATCAAATTATTTATGCCATTAATTTTGCAAACGCAAGGTTGCGAGATGACAATAGGCACACATGAGACCATCTAGAAAATGCGTCTATTAAGACCATAAAATATCTAAACGACCCACTATGTGGGTGAATAGGTCCACAAATGTCCCCTTGTATACATTCAAAAAACGCAGGTGACTCAATTCCAACATTTGTTGGTGATGGTCTAATAATCAACTTTCCTTGATAACAAGAAGTGCAAAAATTCATTATTTAAAAGAATCTTTAAATTCTTTAATGGATGCCCATTTGAGTTTTTTATAATCCGTCTCATCACAATTGATCCATGATGTCCCATTCGTTCATGCCAAAGTACGAAAGTATTGGAATCAGTAACCTTTTGGTTTACGGTAGAATGTGCCTCAATTGCACTAATTCTTATCCAATACAAGCCACAAGATAAAAATGGGAACTTCTCAATAACTCTCTTTTGGCCAGAGACATTCTTGGTAATGATGAGATATTCAAGATTATTCTCATCTATTGTCTCAATATGATATCCATTTTGACGGATATCTTTAAAACTCAACAAGTTCCTCTTGGACTTGGAGGAGAACATTGCATTCTCTATGATAAATATTGTTCCTTTAGGCAGAGTTATAGTAGCTCTTCCAGAGCCTTCAGTTAATTTACTATTACTAGTAATTGTAGTAACATTTGCCTTACACATACTTAAATGAGAGAAATATTTCTTCTCTTTGAATATTGTATGTGTCGTACATGAATCAATTAAACAAATATTTTTACAATTAGATATTGATTCAAGTTTGTTTTGTGAGATATCCATATTTGCTTCCCATGGTTTCATATACAAAAGAAATATACAAATATTAGTATTTTCAGAGATAAAGAATTTTTTCCCCATAAGGCACAATCTTTGATTGAACAACTTGATTATATATGTATAATATATACTTAATGTTGCTAACAAAATGTAAAGTCATGGGAATTATATAATATTAGAAATGTAATCATACTGGCTATACACATAATATATTTATAATTATATGATGTATATTGAAACAATCATATATTACATATGTAAATCTGTAGGCATAATATATATTATAAATTAATGTAGCAACAACTACATATATTGTACAATCACATATCTGCATATTTATAAGCCAATGTCGTACTAATATTCTGTATGTAGGCTTGTCAAAATAAATAGTTAAATGTAGCTAGTGTAGTATATCATGTTATACTGCACAATAATGTATAATCACACATTATGTTAGGTGTACCCAAGTACTTAAGCATGTAACTAGATATACTTGAATTCAATAAGAAAATAGACTTGAAAACAAAAACAATTTCAAGTAACCTCATTATTACTAACATGTTCTATTTCTACACCGAAGAAGATGAATAATCAATAAAACTTCTTGGATTTAGTCAAGTAGGATGTAATATTTTAATGATGCAAACACTATTTATATTCATATTTTGGATACGTACTAATGTCAAAAAATTATTATTGTTATCTAAGTCTATTGTTGATTACTTCTATTTATATTTTAATAATTTAAATCAATTAAGAAGCAGTTCATTGAAATCATTACATCTTTATTCATAAATAATTAGATCATGGTGATGTATGAGTATATTTCTCTGTCTATTTTTATTTTTAAACATAATTGAGAAAACAAAACATATCATTATTCTTACAAAAGAGAGAAATATTTTGTACCTGATAATCTTAAATCAGAGTCGAGAACTTTAAAAGAAGATAACCTACCGTGATGGTTAGAGACTCGTGCTGATAACGTGTTATAAAATGAAAACAATTTAGTAAAACATGAACAAAAAATATAAGCAACTTAGTGAAACATGAACAAGAAATGTAGATAGAGAGAAGGAAGAGATTTTCTTCTTCAGTTGTATGTATTCTCCTATCTATTACAAAGCCTTTATATAGGCATAAAAAGTGGAGAAAATATATTATGGAATATGTCATTGAACATACAAAATATATCATTGAATATGTCATAAACCATTTGGGATGAAAATCATAAAAGAAGAGTAGACATCCACTATAAATTACTATTTATCATAACACCAATACATATGTTGATCTCTCTAAAATATACACTTTGAATTATAGTGTGATTAATTAACTCCAGGGGCAAAAACGTCACTTTCAGAGAAAAAGATTACAAACTATCATCATATGTTGATTACTGTAAGAGATGATTATCTGAAAATTATTAAAAAGATAATGGTTTGGCCAAACTATTGTCTGACACTCGTGATCTTGAAATCTTTCCAATATGATATACCACTAAAAATGTGTTATATTGTATAAGCACGATTTTATATGTACACTTGCACAGAGAGTTGAAATATTGCGTTAGTACCTCAAGGTGTACTTATTTTATTATTATCTAGTCGACGAAAATCTAATACTATTTCAGTGGGTCAGTCGTTGAAAATTGGTCCAAATTTCACCATCACGGTCACGGCTGGCATTATTTTTGAATAGGTTTTCAATGGTCACATTTTTGTTACAGTGAGATAATTAAGCCCAACTTACTAATTTAGACGCATAAATTTCTTTGTTTCAATGCTGATGATATCAAATTATTATATTTCCGTAAATTACATTATCGAGTTTTTTCACTAATTAGCAAGTGAATAGGGCAGCACATTATTGACATTCGTAGTTGCATTTGCAGTTGATCTGAGGGCCATATGTATTTTCACAATAATAACCTGCATCGCATAGTCGACCTGGATACAAATATGAACACACCAACTGCCAATTAGCTCTATCTTTCAAATCTCTGCAAGTTTTGCCCAAGACATTAACGCAACGCTGTCCGCACTTGGGAAAAGCTGCATTAACCTCGATCGGTTTAACCTTTTTTTTAAAACCAGATATTAACATTAATTAGCTAATATTAAACTTTTTTGGTTAACCAAATAACGCTACACAGCAGTTTTGTGTAGTGTTATTTATGCCCACGAATAAAAGATTAGTGTTATAAAATAGAAGTCTATTTAGAGTGAATGTCTAAGAGTTTTAGCTTGAAGCTAAGTCATTCTCCTCCCTATAAATAGAGGTGCTCTCTACCATTGTAAATGACCCCAAGTATTAATAAGAATACTTCTCTCTCTCCCTATTCTCTCTCTATTTGCTCTTGTTCTTGAGTTATTGTTCTTGTCTTTTATATTATTTCATAACACGTTATCAGCACGAGACTCTACCGTCTCAAGAACCATTCTCGAGAAATCTGAGGTATTTCCCTCTTCCTAATTTAATTTTCGATTGTCTTAACTTTTGTTTGTGCAAGGTTTTGCTTCAAAGAAAGAATGAAGAAAGAAGGAAAAGAAACGAAAAAAAAAGGGAGGAAAAGAAACGAAAAACAAAGAGAAAAGGAAGAAAACATTGAAAATATAATTGGTATACCTTAAAGGTAAGTAACTTATTTTTCCCTTTCAAATTCTTGAAATTCTACGATTTGATTTAATATACAAACAAAGTTTGATTATAACTCTAATGGAGTTTGTAAGAAATTATAACCACATGAAGTGGTTAAATCTCTATGTCCTGCCATGATTAAATTCATGTATGATTGTGGGCAAATAATTGAAAATCCGTCCCATTGAATTTGCTCCATTCCCTTTAGAGAATGTGGAAGCAGTATATGATAAGTCTGAAAGAAGACTAAAATATTACCATGAAGGTATCAATGAATGTGGACGTGGCAAAGAATTCCGTCCAATTGAATTTGCTCCATTCCCTTTAGAGAATGTGGTAGCAGTATGTGATAAGTCTGAAAGAAGACTAATTACCGTAAAGGTATCAATGGATGTGGACATGGAAATAGACGAAGTTATAATCGTCATTATTGTGGTAATGAGAACAATAAGGATTCTCAAAATAATCTTTCACTTTATGAAAGTAATATTTGACATGAGATTGTGTAAAGCACATGATTTTGATCCATTCCCTGAAGTGAATGTGATAATTGTAATAGAGCCCGTAAGTATGAACACGCTCTTGATGTAATTTTGGTTTATGTCTGACATTATGAAAAGAAAGTTCGTTGCCCTTGAAATTTCGGGCAAGAACTATATGATATGGGTGTTGGATGCTGAAATCCACTTAGATGCTATGGGTCTCAGAGACACCATCAAAGATAGAGAAAAAGCATCCACCCAAGAATGTGCGAAGGCCTTGATTTTCTTGCGCCATCACCTTGATGAAGGTTTGAAGATTGAATATCTCACCGTCAAGGATCCACCTATCTTGTGGAATGGCTTAAAGAAGAGATATGACAACCTGAAGTTGGTCACTCTGCCACAAGCACGATACGATAAGAACCCAAAAGCAAATAGTTTATAAACTATATATTATCGTTGCGGTGAAAACGGGCACGGGTCAAAGGCTTGCCGTATACCATGACTTTTGGTTGACCTTTATCAAGCATCTCGAAAGAGTAAACGCCCTGAAACGAATTTTGTCTCTGACGACAACTTTGACATCACCCACTTGGATGTGGCAGACTTCTTTGAGCAACCCGAGGGGAAAATAGACCACCTAATCGGCGATGGATCCGTGATGAAAGAAGATGGAGTTATTTGATTTTGTTCTACTTATTTGTATTAGTTAGTGAATAAACTAATAGTCATTAGTATTAGCTCGTATTAGTTAGTTCATGATGCAATGTTAGCAGTAGTTCTTTAGAATATCTTCAATATGCTCAAATATCAATAAAACTTTTATTTTCCAGTGGGGGTAATCGACTAGCCTGAAAAACTAGTCGATTATCAACTATTTTCGCATTAAAGTTGAAAAACAATTGATCAACAATCGATTGTCTTTGGCTAACAATCGATTGTCTTGAAACAGTGTGTTCTGGAATTTTTCAAAAATAGCCAACAATCGATTGTCTATGTATAACAATCGATTGTCTTGAAACAGTGAGGTCTGGAATTTTTCAAAAATCATCCACAATCGATTGTCTATGCATAACAATCGATTGTCTTGAAACAGAGGTCTGGAATTTTTCAAAAATGGCCAACAATCGATTGTCTATGCATAACAATCGATTGTCTTAAGACAGTGTGATCTGAAGTTTTTCAAAAATAACAAATAATCGATTGTGTGTGTTTAACAATCGATTGTCTATGTTCAAACAATCGATTGTGTGTGTTTAATAATCGATTGTCTTATGAAAAACGCTGAAAATTTTCAAACTGCAAAGTAATCAATTATGGATAACATATCTGATTTTGTTAGTCAACTGTTAGCAGCAGATTTTGAAAATATTATGTGACACAAACGAATTGAAGTTGTTTATTCTCATGTTCGTATATTTTCTTTTATATGTCAAACCATGGGAAGTAAATTGATTGAAGGCTCCGGAAGAGCAACTGTAACTCTGCCCAAAGGCACGACGTTTATCTTAGAGAATGCAATATTCTCCTCCAAGTCTAAGAAGAACTTGTTGAGTTTTAAAGATATCATATTGAGACAATAGATGAGAATAATCTTGAATTCTTCATGAAAACGAGGCTGCCCATTTCGGTTTGGGTTCACGCCATTTTGCATGCAGCAATGCTAGTTCGTCGGCTGCCCACTTTGGTTTGGGTTCATGCCATTTTGCATGCAGCATTTTAGTTTGTCAGCTGCCCACTTCGGTTTGGGGTCACGCCATTTTGCATGTAGCAATGCTAGTTCGTCTCTGACCGACGAATTGACACAAATATTCCCCGTTGCAATTGGTTTTGGGTCATGAACCCAATATATCCCATTTAAGGATTTTTGGATGCGCAGTATATGTGCCTATTGCACCGCCATCCCGCACCAAAATGGGTCCGCAAAGAAGGTTAGGAATATATGTTGGGTTTGAATCGCCCTCCATCATTCGCTACCTCGAAACATTGACAGGCGACTTGTTTACTGCACGATTTGCAGACTGTCGATTTGATGAGACACTTTTCCCAAAATTAGGGGGAGAAGTTGGTGAAACCAAACGGGAAATTTTGTGGAAAAATGCATCATTATCTCATCTTGATCCACATACC
This sequence comes from Nicotiana benthamiana, assembly GCA_034376525.1. Classification (NCBI taxonomy): domain Eukaryota; kingdom Viridiplantae; phylum Streptophyta; class Magnoliopsida; order Solanales; family Solanaceae; genus Nicotiana; species Nicotiana benthamiana. Next base: position 30,454,782 of record CM067336.1, on the reverse strand, counting down.
TCTATTTGTGAAAGAGAGGTACAAAAGATTATCCATTTGCAAAGAATAGCAAATCAAATGCCTGACGCATTTATAAATTTGAAAAGGATAACAAAATCACATATCCTCGAAGTGAATGTGACAACATTTGATTCACGAATACATATTCATTATTGGAAGAATATGAACATGAAATTGGTATTAAATATACCACACTCACCCCTAGAAGGAGGTTTGAGATGGTATATGGCATGAATGATCGTTGGTCACGTACCTATTGTACGCCAAAGTATTTTGGAAATATGACTATTAAAGGACAACGATAATGAAAGAAACATATCTTGCATATAAGTTTGACATGACCATAATGGTATAACTTTCTCTTTAAGAAAGATATTCACCACATGGATGTTGATGAATCTGTGGTAGTACAAAATTAATTGAGAGCTCTAGAAGAGCCAATTATTACTATGTTGGAGAAACACAATTGAGTATTGTGCTGTAGTAAGTCTCAAAGAAACTTATTCAGTTTCCAAAGTACACGCGAAAGCGATTGATTATATTGAGACTATAAATAAAGGAAGGCTTTGATATCTCCTACTACTACAACTTGTAGCGGGGTAATTTGTATATGAAAAGCTACCCGCTTTGTTCTCCAGTTTGTACTACACAAAAGAAAGAATGCCACAATAAAGTGGATATCTATTGGTATAAAAACCCATGTCATAATAAACCTGAAGTTTATTAAGTGCACATGTCATGGTGTAAATTTGAAGTTTACCAATATTGATAATTTATTCAGTTGACATTCGTGTTAGCCATCTCATTTTATGTATGATGTGCAAATTCACATAGGTGAATAATAAAGAACTAGAAAGTTCTTTACGAATTCTCTTGTATCACTTGTTCTCATCAATGAACTGACCAACTAAAGAGTTCGGGTTGAAGCCCCTAAATTCTGGAAATATCAAAGGTGAATATGGGCCCATTCACCTGCCATGTATACCACATATGATGCATCTATGAAATGGTTACATGCGCAATTGTTGTTGACCCGCAGCCTGGCCGGTGCTTGCGAGGTAAATTGCTCAGTAATCTAACTTCGAGCATAATTTCCAGATTCTCTACTCAAGACAGTTCATCTTGATAAGTTGGTTTATATCAAAGTTGGTTTAGCAAGATAATTATTGAGTGCTTCCACTTAATAGCTAAACTGTTTCTTATGAGGACAAAGTTATATATATATCAGTATGATATACGTTGTATACGAGAGTATATTATATTCTCCCCTCACAAGTGGTTCAGGGTCAGGAACCAAATAATTTCATCTTATTATTAATGTGCAGTTTATATTGACATGATAATGCACAAAGATGATTTCCCAAAGTTGAGGAAACAAGTTAGCTTTACTAACATGAGGGGGAGACATGATAAACACTTGAGAAAAGGTTACATGGGATGAATTATCATTTGTATATGTATATCCCCGAATATCATGATATGAACCTGAAGTTCATAAAAAGGGATAATTCAATTGCAACATATTGCAAAGCATGCTATACGCATTTGCTGACCCAAAGAAAGTAACTAAATGGAAGAGATACAATTCAAGAAGAATTGATTCCATATGAAAGACATGTAGTTTTGAACCTATAGTTCAAATGCTTGAAAGTATAAAAGTCAAAGGTATGTATAGTCAGTTTTCGATATCTTATTTGTCTAGCATGACATGGAAAACTTGATATGCATCTAAAGTCTATTATATGACTTATATGACTTAACTTGAAAGATTTAAGTTGCTTGAAGCATATGCAATTCTTGGTCTTGAAGTACCACATCATTAGTACAATTTGTGTACATATGTATCTTGCTATAACTATAAGCATGATGGCATTGAGAATACATCTATGAAGATATTGAAGAGTTATTCCACGACATTATATGAAGATGTTCATATCTATCAAGAATGATGATTTCAAGGTGCGGAATATTTATTTAAATCAATATGGTTGATTTATTTATCAAATCTCTATCAAAGATCGTTTTGAAGATGATGCACAAGATTGGAATGCAAATGCTCAAGGATATAAATTGATGTACTCATTAGGGGGAGTTAATGCGCGTTGCACTCTTTTTCTCTTACAAGGTTTTTTCCCACTGGGTTTTCCTTGCAAGGTTTTTAACGAGGCAACCAATAGTCGCATATTCAAACATGTGTACTCTTTTTCCTTTCTTTAATTTTTCCCAATGGGTTTTGGTTTTAAGGTTTTATGAGGCACATTATTGAATAGACATTCAAGGGGGAGTGTTAGAAGCTTTGCCATTTCTTAATCAGAAACTTTCAAAATTAGAGGAATTCTTAAAAGTATAGTTACTTTTTCACTATACGTGTTTATATAGATGGAAAAGGGTCAGAACTGTCTTAACGTATTGACGCCAGTTTAAAAATGCTCTCTGTTAACTTATTTTGAAAAAAATGCTCCTATCGTTAAAATTCTGGCATATTTGTGCCCCTAACATATTTACTCCAGTTTAAAAATGCCCATATCGTTAACCTATTTTGAAAAAAATGCCCCTACCGTTTTAAAATATAAGTACAGTCAGTTGTTAGACTTAGGGGCATAAATATGCCACATTTTTAACGGTAGGAATATTTTCCTCAAAATAGGTTAACAAGGCATTTTTAACTTGAAGTCAATACGTTAGGCCCCTTTTCCCTTATATAGAAGACAATCCACAAAGATATATTTTTAGGAAAAGAAAAAGTGATCTGCAGTTAGGCTCTGATCTAGGTACTTAGCCACAATGATGAAAGGTAAAACATATTTATTGGTGAACCCCATTTTTTTTGCAGCATCTAAGTATATTCTCGTTAAGATTCTCTTCAACCCTCGAAGGAGATGGAACTTTGCGAATTCTATAAATTTACTCCAACTTTAAAGAAAGTGTTATGAAATATTAGATTATGGTGAATGTCCATAACTCCTATAATACCCATTACTTTTATCCATTATCTCCATAACTCCCACTACTCCAATACTTATGGTTGTAACTCCCACACCTCCATGATCTCCCCCATGATCTTCCTCCATGATCTCAAAAGCTTAATGACATATTTATGGAATTCTTTTAGTATACCTCTATGTAGTACTATAAATAGAGGATGAGAAATCATTTTGTAATACACTTGGATACATAGAAGAAATATATTCTCTTCTCTATTTCTCTCTACTTTGTTGTCTATCTTTTTGTTTATTACTTTGAGTTAAGTTTTGTAACACGTTATCAGCACGAAGCTCTACTATCTCAAGAATCTCTTTGAGAAAATTAAGGTATTTTTTCTCCTCCTAATTTTGTTTTAATTATGTCTGACATTATGAAAAGAAAGTTTGTTGCCCTTGAATTTTGGGCAAGAACTACATGACATGGTTGTTGGATGCTGAAATCCATTTGGATGCAATGGGTCTTGGAGACGCCATTAAAGACAGAAATAATGCATCCACCCAAGACTGTGCTAAGGCCTTGATTTCTTGCGCCATCACCTTGATGAAGGTTTGAAAATTGAATATCTCACAGTTAAAGATCCACTTATCTTGTGGAATGGCTTAAAGGAGAGATATGACAACTTAAAGTTGGTCACTCTGCCACAAGCACGATATGATTGAGCTCATCTGAGGCTCCAAGACTTTAAGTCTGTTTCTGAATATAATTCTGCAATGATTAGAATTACTTCTAAATTGAAACTCTGTGGAGATACTATAACTGATTATGATATGCTTGAAAAAACGTTTACAATGTTTCATGCCTCCAATATGGTTCTGCAACAATAGTACAGAAACTATATGTTATCGTTGCGGTGGAAAAGGGCACTGGGCAAAAATTTGCGTGTACCAAGACATTTGGTTGAGCTTTATCAAGCATCTCTAAAGAGTAAAGGCCCTGAAACCAATTTTGTCTCTGACAATAATTTTGACATCACCCACTTGGATGTGGCAGACTTCTTTGAGCACCCTGAGGGGAAAATAGATCACTTGATCGGTGATGGATCCATGGTTAAAGAAGATTGAGCAGTTTGATATTTTTATTTTTACTTATTCGTAGTAGTTAATGAATAAACAATTATCATAGTTTACATAAGTTATCTATTATTGTGATATGGTTCAAATTTTATATTTTCTGCTTTAAGCTAGTAAAGCTAAGTATCAAGCAAGTATCCTTAAGAGTTTTATCAACTTGACAAATAATCTGTATTATGGTTTTAATATATATAACTTTAGATTACACATTCATCTTATGCTTTATTTGTAATGATTTTTCAGTAAGTTAATCGATTAACATAACAGATAATCGATTAACCAATATATTCTATTAAACTGGACCTTTTTCGCAAGGCATGTTAGTCGACTATCCGATTTAGTTAATCGACTAACCTCAGCAGATTTTGAAAATATTGTTTAATTATTAAGCAACGGATACAAGAGTATTAAAAGGAGAATAATTATGATAAAAGATATTTTTTTTATAATGACCGCACTGAATCTATTAGGTTGAATCATAGACTTAAATTTGTTTATTCTCATATCTATAAAAAAAAATACTAATATTTTTTCGTATATATCTTTTGTATGTCAAACCATGGGAAGCAAATATGGATATCTCACAAAGCAAACTTGGATCAACGTCCAATTGTAAAAATATTTGTTTAATTGATTCATGTACCACACATACGATATTCAAGAAAAGAAGTATTTCTCTCATTTAAGTATGTGTAAGGCAGATGTTACTACAATTTCTGGTAGTAGTAAATTGATTGAAGGCTCCGGAAGAGCAACTATAACTCTGCCTAAAGGAACAATATTTATCATAGAGAATGCAATGTTCTCTTCCAAGTCCAAGAGGAACTTGTTGAGTTTTAAAGATATCCGTCAAAATGGATATCATATTGAGACAATAGATGAGAATAATCTTGAATACCTCATCATTACAAAGAATGTCTCTGGCCAAAAAGGGTTATTGAGAAGTTCCCATCTTTATCTTGTGGACTGTATTGGACAAAAATTAGTGCAATTGAGGCACATTCCACAGTAAACCAAAAGGTTACTGGTTCCAATACTTTTGTACTTTGGCATGATCGATTGGGACATCCTGGATCAATTATGATGAGACGGATTATAGAAAACTCATATGGGCATCCATTAAAGAATTTAAAGATTCTTTTAAATAATGAATTTTCTTGCACTTCTTGTTATCAAGGCAAGTTAATTATTAGACCATCACCAACAAAGGTTGGAACTGAGTCACCTACGTTTTTGGAACGTATACAAGGGGATATTTGTGGACCTATTCACCCACCTAGTGGGTCCTTTAGATATTTTATGGTCTTAATAGACGCATCCTCTAGATGGTCTCATGTGTGCCTATTGTCATCACGCAACCTTGCGTTTGCAAAATTAATGGCACAAATAATTCGATTACGAGCACAATTTCCTGATAATCCAATTAAGTCTATTAGACTAGATAATGCTGCTGAGTTTTCATCCCAAGCATTTAATGATTATTGCTTATCAATTGGGATAAAAGTGGAACATCCTGTAGCTCATGTTCACACTCAAAATGGTCTTGCAGAATCTTTAATTAAACGTCTGCAGTTGATTGCAAGAGCATTATTCATGAAAACGAGGCTGCCCACTTCGGTTTGGGGTCACGCCATTTTACATGCAGCAATGCTAGTTCGTCTCAGACCGGCGAATTATCACAAATATTCCCCGTTGCAATTAATTTTGGGTCATGAACCTAATATATCCCATTTAAGAATTTTTGGATGCGCAGTATATGTGCCTGTAGCACCGCCATACCGCACCAAAATCGGTCCGCAAAGAAGGTTAGGAATATATGTTGGGTTTGAATCGCCTTCCATTATTCGCTACCTCGAAACATTGACAGGGGATTTGTTCACTGCACGATTTGCAGACTGTCGATTCGATGAGACACTTTTCCCAAAATTAGGGGGAGAAATTGGTGAAACCAAATGGAAAATTTTGTGGAAAAATCCATCATTATCTCATCTTGATCCACATACCTCTATTTGTGAAAAAGAGGTGCAAAATATTATCCATTTGCAAAGAATAGCAAATCAAATGCCTGACGCATTCACGGACTTGAAAAGAATAACAAAATCTCACATCCCCGCAGAGAATGTTCCAATCCGTATTGATGTCCCTATTGGACAATCTTCTAATGTCATATCTAATGAGTCGAAAGCACGCCTAAAACATGGCAGGCCATTAGGTTTTAAAGATCGAAATCCTAGAAAAAGGAAAGCAAATGATCAAAATGACACTACGAAAGAATCTTATGAGGAAATTCACGATTTAATAAATTCTGAGATTCATGAAGAATCCATTGAGCCCGAGACTCAGGAAAATAAGGAACTATCAATAAATTCAATCGATATTGAGAGAAATTTTAATCGAGTGGATATAGTGGTGGATTATGTCTTTGCATATAATGTTGCATCTAGCATTATGCAAGAAAGTGAGGATCTTGAACCTCAATCTGTTGGAGAATGTCGACAAAGACCTGATTGGCCAAAATGGCAAGAAGCAATTCAATCAGAATTGAATTCACTTGCAAAACGTAAAGTTTTTGGGCCTATAGTTGAAACACCTAATGGTGTTAAGCCTAGAGGTGTACATAGACCGGGTTGGTTCGGATTTTACAATTACCAAACCAAACCAATTGTATCGGATTATTAATTTTAAAGACCAAACCAAACCAATAAACTCGGGTTTTTCAATATCGGTTTTTCTCGGGTTTTTTCGGATTTTCGGGTTATTCGGGTTTTTCGGAATTTTTTCCGGTAAAATCTTCGTAGATCAAAACATATAACGTATGCTCAAAATATTTCTTTAATCCTAGTAAGATACAACTATATAAAGTATTTTCCAAGAAAATAATACAAAATATGAGATATGTCATGACTCATGACATTATCCTAAAATATTCAACAATAAAGATAATAAAATTATGTAATATAAATATTGCTAATTAAAAAGCCGTAATAAAAATAAACATAATCTAAAAGCACTAATTCAAGCTAAACTAGATAGACTAATAGGGGAATATTAATTATATGCCTAAATCTAAAGCAAAATAAAAATAGGTTATGTATTTTTATCTAAATTATTGCAAAACAAAAATTAGACATTCAATACATTCCCGATCGTAATATTGAATTGAATATCTTTTGTTAACATTAGTATTGATTGCTAACATTATTTAATTTACTAATATTAATGGCTATAAAATTTATTGGAGCATACAAAAGTTCTAAATCCAACCTTGAAATAATACCATAAAAGATAATATTATGAAATTTTTAAAGAAATATTTATAAATTACATTACAATAAGTATATTTATATATTAAATATATCTAAAATTTCTATATATGTAACGTCGGGTTGGTTTGGTTTCGGTTTGACTTTCTTTAGTTAAAACCAAACCAAACCAATTATGGTCGGGTTTTTTTTTCCAACACCAAACCAAGTCAAACCAAACCATAGTCGGGTTTTTTATCTCGGCTTGACTCGGATTATCGGGTTGGTGCGGTTTGTCGGTTTTCTTTGTACACCCCTAGTTAAGCCTGTTGGCTATAGATGGGTCTTGTACGCAAGAGAAATGAGAAAAACAAGGTACAAAGATATAAGGCACGCCTTGTTGCACAAGAATTTTCTCAAAGGCCTGGTGTCGATTATGAAGAGACATATTCAACCGTAATGGATGCTATAACTTTCCGTTATCTCATTAGTTTTGCTGTCCTTGAAAAGCTTGACATGCATTTAATGGATGTGGTTACTGCCTATCTTTATGGCTCACTTGATAATGAGATATACATGAAAATTCCCGATGGATTCAAAATGCCAAACACTCATAATTCAAAGTCCCGGGAGATGTTTTCAATCAAATTGCAAAGATCTTTGTATGGTCTAAAGCAATCAGGACGAATGTGGTATAATCGTCTTAGTGAGTATTTATTAAAGGAAGGCTATATAAATGATGCCATTTGCCCGTGTGTTTTTATAAAGAAAACAACATCGGAATTTGTTGTACTTGCCGTATATGTCGATGACATAAACCTTATTGGAACTCCCATAGAACTTCAAAAGGCAATTGATTATTTAAAGAAGGAATTCGAGATGAAAGATCTCGGAAAGACAAAATTATGTCTTGGTTTGCAAATTGAATATTTGGCAAACAGAATTTTTGTTCATCAATCTGCCTATATAGAAAAGGTATTGAAACGGTTTTACATGGATGGAGCATACCCTTTAAGTACTCCGATGGTTGTTCGATCACTTGATATGAATAAGGATCCATTCCGACCGCAAGAAAAGAATGAAGAGCTACTTGGTCCTGAAGTACCATATTAGTGCAATTGGCGCACTAATGTATCTTGCAAATACTACAAGGCCTGACATAACTTTTTCAGTTAATGTCTTAGCAAGATATAGCTCTGCTCCCACAAGGAGATATTGGAATGGAATCAAACATATATTGCGGTATCTAAAAGGGACTACCGATATGGGATTATTCTATAGCAATAATTGCAGTCCTGATCTTGTTGGATATGCTGACACTGGATATTTATCTGACCCACACAAGGCTCGATCTCAAACAGGTTATGTGTTTATCTGTGGAGGCACTGCCATATCTTGGCGATCGACTAAGCAATCAATTGTGGCAACTTCATCTAATCATGCTGAGATAATCGCTATTCATGAAGCAAGTCGAGAGTGTGTGTGGTTGAGGTCTATAATACATCATATTCGAGACAAATGTGGTTTGAAATGTGACAAACTACCCACGATTTTGTATGAAGACAATGCAGCATGTATAGCCCAATTGAAGGGAGGATTCATAAAAGGAGATAGAACAAAGCATATTTCACCAAAGTTATTTTTCACACTTGATCTTCAAAAGAATGGTGATATCAATGTGCAACAGATTCGTTCAAGTGCTAATATGGATGATTTGTTCACAAAATCTCTACCAACGTCAACCTTCAAGAAGCTGGTACACAAGATTGGAATGCGAAGGCTCAAGGATGTGAATTGATGCTCTTTTCAGGGGGAGTTAATGCGTGTTGCACTCTTTTTCCCTTATAAGGTTTTGTCCCACTGGGTTTTCCTTGCAAGGTTTTTAACGAGGCAACAAAAATGCATTTTGTTAGATATGTTTACTCTTTTTCCTTTTCTAGAATTTTTTTTCCCATTGGGTTTTATTTTAGTTAAGGTTTTAACGAGGCACATTATCTTTGGACATGAAGGGGGAGTGTTATGAAATATTAGATTATGGTGGATGTCCATAACTCCTATAACACCCACTACTTTTATCCATTATCTCCATAACTCCCACTACTCCAATACTTATGGTTGTAACTCCCACACCTCCATGATCTCCCCCATGATCTTCCTCCATGATCTCAAAAGCTTAATGACATATTTATGGAATTCTTTTAGTATACCTCTATGTAGTACTATAAATAGAGGATGAGAAATCATTTTGTAATACACTTGGATACATAGAAGAAATATATTCTCTTCTCTATTTCTCTCTATTTTGTTGTCTATCTTTTTGTTTATTACTTTGAGTTAAGTTTTGTAACAGAAAGGAAATTCATTGTCCTCTGGCATGTTTTACATGAACAGGCTCCAAAAAATTAATAAAATGGAATTCCTTCAACTTTAATATATAACTATTTATAAATAACTGCATTTGACTTGAAGTACCTTGGTCTACGAAATATGACTTTGGTTTACGTCAAACTTTCTCCCCTTTAATGCTAAGTTTGAACAACAAATCATAAATGCTCTCCCTTTTGGACTGCTTTATTCCCACCCCTAATTGTCCAACAAAAATTGTGTAAATACTCTTACTCCTCATTGTAATCTAGAAACTAAGTATACAGACTAGTATCTCCATCCACATAAACTCTTAACTAAAGTAGAGACTATATATATATATTTGTATATGTACACATTCTATATGTTACATACAAATTTTATACACTTTTCGGCTACCAAATGTAAATAATTTCTGACGCGAGCTAAAGGAATAATACCCCCATTTCAAACCCAGTAACTCAAATGTCTTATCGGAGTTGTATGTCGAGCAATACTACATGGATCACATGTCAACATTTTAGGTACACGCCAAAATATCAACTCAATTCAACATCGTCTAAATTTTGGACTCAATTATACGATCACTATAAATAATATGATCAACTGGTAAAATAACTGCAAATAGCAAACCAGACCCTGGCAGTAATGTTTACCCAAACATGACATTGAAAGAACTCTTGATGAGAAGAATTGGCATTCATCGCAAACTAAACTACTGAGGGGTTTTCACCAGAGTACTTTATACATTTTCTGTATGGAACTGTATTGGCTACAAAAGAGTGGGGGCTGAGATAAATATACCCCCAAAAGCACCACATCACCTTTGGTTCTTTAGTATCCTGTCATCTTTACTATTGCTACCTCCAGCTTCGATAACAGATGAGAAGTTCTAGATTCACCTAGCATGCCAAAATTAGTTGCGCCAACTGTTTAGCTTCTTTGCTTCAAAGGAAGCTCCATCATTGAGCATGTCTTGTGCATCAGTTTCCATCCCAAGTTTGGATAGGGCAAGAGCCTGCATATAGAATGCAGTAGGCCACTCGGGCAAGCAAACCTGCGCTTGCATAGCATCCCTAAGAGCGAGTTCTGGTTGGCCTATCATCATATAAGAAAGGGCCCGTCTCACAAAAACAGTGCCGGAAGGAACAGACATCATCGATACTAACTGTTGGGAAAAAAAAAACTAGGCAAAGTTAGGAGTACACACAATTATGAGCATAATATGATAAATAATAGAATAATATATAACCTTTTTCTATAATGAAAAAAGAAGTCTCGAACAAGAACATCAAGTAATTCATGATAAGACAAGTATCATTATTTGAAATTAAGGGGGTGAAGTGGGGAAGTCTCGAACTTGTACGACTCTCATGCTGCTCAACGTAGCAAGGAAATCATAGAACATCTGATTGGATATCTCATACTTCACAAGTCACACATTTAGCAGGTTTTAGATAATAAATACATTTTCAAACACCAATCCCCACCCTGCATTTCCCATTTGCTCCAAGAAACTTGCAGATCTTTTCAGACTTAAAGCCTTAAGACCAACCGTTACATGCCTAATCTTTAATGATGACAGAAAACTGAAGACCCTGTTCATTATTGTACATGGCTCCCTTCAGGTTTCGGCTAAATACAGTACGAGAATTTCCTTTCTCAAGAAAATAAGAAACTGTTCATGATCAATAAGCAGCAATGAGATATAGAGCTACTCTCCTTTCTTTGTTTCAGATATGCTCCAATTCCGAGCCAAGGCATTAACTCAAACTTCTCTAAAATGCAGCAATTCTATCATTTCGTCTCCAATTATCTCAGAATGCGAAATACACAGAGCCCATATTGCAAATCAAAGAAACTCAGGCTGCCATAGCCTTAAGTAGCTGTGGATCCCATATCTAGAGAAATCCTAGAAGCTCTTATGAGGAGTTTGAGATCTTTATAACACAATATTACTGCCATCTTTCTTCGTAAGCAGGAAAGATGGGCATCAGAATGCCATCTCGCATGCATATCCAAATATAAGCGACTTCTTAATCCGAAGGGAAAGTGGGACAAAAATCCCCAAGATTTGAGCCTCACTAGAGAAAGACCGATTAAACAAAGGAGCAAACACCAAACGAATTTAATAAAATATGAGCAGACAAAGGAGCGGATTACCTTAGAATAATAGTCAACTGCACTCTTGAAGTCCTTGTCCCGGAAAGCTATATCCCCAAATTTTTTGGTATTTAACATATCTTGAACTTGTTGGGTCCATTCTTGGAATGAGAGCTTTACAAAAATTTAGGTAGAAACAATTATGTCAAATCTCCATCAGAAGCACCGGGTAAGATTGTCTTTCGGATAAATCGCTAAACTTTTTAATGACTTAAACTTGAGAACACAGAGAGAGAGAGAGAGAGAGAGAGAGAGAGAGAGAGAGAGAGAGAGAGAGAGAGAGACCAACATGAGAAAATAAAAGAAAGTTATGAGAAAAGAAACATATTAAATGGTCATAGAGGATAATTAGTGTTTTCTTATTGTAGATAATACCCCCATGATCTTTCTGCATCAAGTTCAATGATTTACAAGCACCATTTACATCGGAATAAAATGTAACAACGAATGAGCTCACCTCATTTTCAGCACCCTCCTCATCTTTATAACCTGTTTTAAGCAAGATATCATGAACAGCAGTGAGGTCCATCCTCGCACAAGCCTTTCCAAGAGGAGAGAGCATCGCTGGAAGCACCACCGGAGTTTTTGTTAGACCCATCAGAACATGTGAGGCGACCTAAGATAACAATGTGCAGAAATATTTTTCAGATCCTAGAACCTAGATCAATCCATCAGAAATATAGGGAATAATGCATCAGGATCAAAGATGTTTTACAAATACCTCCTTCTGCTTCTGAAGGGGCTCCACTGCATTAAGAATGAACTTGATATCAGGTCGATCCCTAGCCTCGTACTGGAGACATTTTGAGGCAAGTTCAACCAATGCAGTTGCATCTTCATCGGCATATTGTCCTTCCAAGGATGAATCCATTAATAACAACACATTTTTACCCCTAATTAAGTCTAGTGCCTGAAAAGAGAGCAAAGTCCAAGAACCAGTGAGACAATGCATGCAAGAGGAAGAAACTATTTGATACAGTTACGATAAAATGCAAAAAGGTAAAGCAAGCATATGAAATGATCATTAGGTAATAAACACGGCTCCTAATCAAGCACAGTCTAACATATCTACTTCATTGATCAAGTAAAGGCTTTGCCTCATGCATTAGAGAATTTTATTAGTGTCTGACTTCAGTAAAACTTTCAGAGGACAACAGCGAAAGTGTACTTATTCATGCATCACTCACTACCATTACAATTGCATATCAAAATATAGGAGAATAATTGATCTTGACAATTGGTGTTACACTCTGGACAACACAGGCACAACAGTTTAGTGACTAAAATTACCATCAAATAGAAAAAGTTCATTAATGAAGAAGCAGTAACCATAGCTGACATGCTTCACTGTGTCTGTTTATCAAGTAGCCCCATAGAAATCGAGTGAAACAGCTTTAAATCTAGTTTCCGGCATCATTGAGTGATTTTAGATTGATTTTAGATGCAATAAGTAAGCAACTATAAACGATGAGCCAAATTGTGCAGAAATTTTGAAAGATTTATATGTCAGAGTACATTACATGGCTTGGAGGGATATGCTTTCCACTTAACAGGTCCAGCAGAACAGTCCCATAGCTGTACATCACACTTTCTGCGATTACCCGGCCTACAAATAGAATTAAGGGGGAAAAAAAGGAAAGGAGAAAACAAGTTTAAGGAACTGAACACAAATATTAAAGGGGAGATGAAAGAAAAAAGGAAAGGAGAAAACAAGGTGAAGAACTGAACATTGTCCCAATGTTTTGAAACTAAAGGATTTCACTTCAAATTTGGGGAAATGAGATAATTTGAATTTAATATGAAACTACATCCAAAACTGCAGCTAATTGTGGCATTGTGCACGATAATAAAACCAGTCAAAATACGAGGTAGGGGTGTTCATGGTTCGGTTTGGATCGATTTTTCCCGAAAAATAAACCAACCCAAGTAAGTCGATTTTTTAAATATTAAAACCAAACCAAACCAAACCAATTAAGTTGTTTTTTTCTCGATTCGGTTAATGTCGGGTTTTGTCGGTTTTTTTCTTATTAAAACCAAAACAAAACCAAATTTGATTGGTTTTTAAAATTCAAAACCAAGACCAAACCAAACCAAAAGGTATCGATTTTTTTGGTCGGTTTGGTTTGGTTTTTGGTTTGGTACAGTTTTTCGGGTTTTTGATGAACACCCCTATTCATTGGACTGGCTCAAAAAAGTATTTCATCTAACAGAGAAGGCAAGGATAAATGCATTTCATCATCTCTTTGTTTGTCAGTATGCATGGCATCATCTCTCTAGTGAACTAAGTTTCAAAAATTCAAATACTTCTATAAATTTTAATTATTTTGCCAAGACACCCACAACTGGGTAGTGGCATACTATTTTCAGCTAATCTTCACGTTAGAGCCTCTATTTCCTATACTCATGAAGCGATAAATACCTAGGTGAGAACTAGAGAGATCTCCCACTAGATATACGTCCTACTTTTTTTTTGATAACCGAGAAATCTTCGAGGGCAAGTGGCGCACAGTCCGAAATACGGTGAATAATGGGCCTGCCCTTCTACCTTCTCCACTTAAATATGAGGCTTTTTATGTGATGAGGCAAAGGAAGAAACTTCCTCTCACCTATTCTCTGAATGCAAGTGGATATCTGAGTTGAGATTGATGGTGGAACAATGGTCGGGTATAAACATGCAGCGGATGGGGATCACCAAAGTCTAATGTGGTTCAAAAGAAGACACTGGAGCAGGTTCAAAACAGAAATAGCAGCGGCCATCTGGGGAGCTATAATCTACCATACTTGGAAAGCTAGGAACTCACAAAATTTCAAGGATGAAAATGTAAATAGAGAGACAGTAGTAATACAAATCAAGCAGGAAATAAAGGAAAGGATAGGCCACAAGAAATGTTCGAAGAGAGCACATAGAAGCAGTTTTTTGATTCATAAGTTTTGTAATTAGCTTGGTTTGTCAGAGGCTAGAAATTGTTTAACACCCTTCCTAGATGGTGGTTGAAAATTTCGAGTGCTCTTTAGGTGTATCAATTTTGTTGGTTTATGGTAATATATTCGCAGTTATTACCAGTACGAGGCTTTTGTTTGTGGTAGGGTTTTAACTCATAGTGAGCGCCTAACCCACACATCACAAGTGGTGCTCTTACCACTAGCCAAAGCCTTGGGGTGATATACATCCTACCTAATGAACCTCATTCTTTTGGAATTTGCTTAGAGGAGTTTAGTTCAAGATTCATAGATTTCCTTCTCCTCATTGGACTTGCATTACTCTTGTTTAACTATTTGCAATCCTCTACTGTTTCAAACATTATGCTCCTTTCCATGAAAATTAAGTATAGCCTGTCCCCATAGAGCAATACCTTGAGAACAAACACATTTAAGGTTCGTTTGGTATAAAGACAACTAATGCAAAGATAAATAATACAAGGATTAAAAATAGAGATTTGTAATGCAAGGATTATTTCGTGTTGGATTTTTACTTTGACATACTACAATCAGTATACAATGTATACTTCAAAAAACATGTGTACTTTTTAAGCAAAATAGAAGTTTGTTTACTATGATGGGGGTTAATGTGTTTTTCCGGATAGGATGATGATGGCTAATGGTATCATTTTAGGGGTTTTAATCCATGAATTATCACATCACAGCATAACTGCCCGGACACAAGAGAATGCGTATAGCTCTTTTGATAAGTATCTCCTTTTTTTTTTGATAAATTAAAGTAGATTCTTTTGATAAGTATCAGCTAATGCTTATACTTTTACGTAATTGGTTCTCTCTGTAATTTAGAATCTCAACGCATTTTTAAATTACTGCCAGTTCATCCATCTATAATGTGGTGTAATGTGTATACCTGTGCGCAAAAACTCAGGAGGCGTATAAGCAAGATTGGTGCTATAGCTCTTTCCATCTCTGCTGTTTTTCATAAGACCGAAACTAGATAATCGAGGGTCACCTTCCTGAAATATCAATTAAATTAAGCAAATTCAACAGCAGACCATCCAAAATTGACAGTATAGTGACATTTGCAAAACCATAGAGATAGAGAGATGGGATATTTGCCACGAAACCTGTGGTTTGAAACAAAGCAACTGAGAAAACAAGATAGGCCTGTGAATGTACTTCACTGAAATACTCAACCATATTTCTCTATTATAACCTAAGAATCAAGATCGATCATACTTCGGGTTTATAAGTATGGAGGTCCAGAACAACTACTTTTCAGCTTTTGCAAGCAAGCGCTCGATATTTAGAAAGGTGGCCTCCAGTTTAATATAAAAACTCCCCAAACTTGTAATGCTAAATTCGCGGTAATGACTAGTTATCCAACAATTTATCTCCCTTTGAGGTTTAATAGTCACCACTGAGAAGTCTTAGCTCCTATGCAGCTAAAATTTCATTTTGGAGGACCTCACCCATTGCTGTCAACCTAAAATCTTAGGTATATGCTTAGTGGAACAAAAATTAAATAAATTGTGTAAGATGTGAATACCATACATTAGAACAAACAAATGATTACTTCCTGTCCACCTACTTGCACAAGCAATAATGGCATCCACTTCCTTGAAAAAAAAAATGAATTGAAAGACTCCTGATTTAAAGTTTGGATACCTCATCAAAAAGAACTCTGTAAGCATTCAAATCATGATATATCTTTCTGTTTTCATCATTGCAATGATCCAGAGCCTGTGCAATATAGTATGCAACCCTCACTCGCATCTCCCAAGGCAAAGGTTGTTTCTCCCCTGAACCATCAAAAGACATGCATGCTAATAAGAGACCTAAAAGTTTAGCTATTAATATAAAACTACTTGCAAATCTGAAATTAAATTCAGCATTATCTTGTAAGACGACATAGAAAAGATACTTTCTTTGCCGTTCAGCATTTAATAGTTGTAGAATCAAGAACAGGCAAAAGGCTAAACCATACAGTGGAAGAGATGCTTTGAGAGAGTATCATTAGGCATGTATTCAGCAACCAATAAACGCTCATCTCCCTCAGCACAACATCCAATTAGATTCACTAATCTCTCATGCCGAACCTTGCCAACTCCAGCTGCCTCTGCCTGCAGTATGAGTAGGAGCAGATTAAGAGGTTGTGGACACAACTGATACCACAGCAAAGATATTCTGATATTTGGAGATCTACCGCTTACTTGAAACTTACATACATATACATTAGCTTACAAATCTATCTGTATCATGGTAATAACTGTGTCTGTCTGAAACTGGAAGACCAAATGAGATCACGTACTCACAGTGTCCAGCTTAAGGAACGTTAGTGAAGACATACTAAAGCAACAAAACAATGAAAGCTACAATGGACGACTATCATAGATGCTGTTCAGTAACCAATAAGTGTGTCCCAATGAAGTCATACCGAATTTAGAGTTCAGCTTTCAAATCTAAACATTTCTTGCTCAACAATGATGACAGCTAAAAGGACAAAAAAACTATATAATCTGCTGACTTATAACCAGATTTACCACAAACTGTTGAGCATCGGGCCATGACTGCCTGGAGAAGCGTTTGATGGCGACTATTCTGTTGCTCCGAAGCTTCCCTCTGTAGACAACGTTGGGAGCTTTCTCTCCACTTTCAGAAACTATTAATTCACTGCTAAAGCCATTTGTTGCTGCTCGAAGTTCGGCAAGACTAAATTCCTTGAATGCAGGCACTTGATCTTGGTCTACTTGATCTCCATTAGCTTCATCGTCAACACATGCAAATTAAACAAGAGATTGATTAAAGCTAAGTTATGAACCGCCACAATTACATCGAAATTTTTGCACATATACTTAAAAGTGAGAATCTTAGCTCAGATACATATACTTGCCCTGTCCTGGCTTACCTGCTTGTTTAAGGATACAAAAAGCATAAACAAGTGATAACCACATCAATTTTCAGTACTAATCAGAAACCCTATATAGAAATAAATATGACAAAGGAAAAGGATAAATCTTGGCTAAAAATCAGTGAATGGAAAAAGAGGCAGCATGACAAGTTGACAAAAAAATGAATATCACACAAGATTCATGCATTCAGAACTCGCACTACAAGTTAACTAAACAAAAAAATTAGTACAGTTAGTAAGAAACAGATGGAAAATAACAAAAAAAAAATATAAAGGGGGGATGTAGGGGGGGGGGGGGAGATTAAGTTAAACCCGGATCAAAGATTCAACATGCAATCAATAAGAACTCAAAAGCAAGTAGAAGACTCTTCCCCCAACCCCCACATACACCAAGAAAACACAGTACAAGAGCAATATAAATATGCAATAAACTAAGTGAAATAAAGAGAAAGGGAAATACCAAGATCTGTTTTAGAGTCAGGCTGAGAAGGTTCTTTATCAGGGGACTGAACATTTACAGTTTTGAATTTGGACTGTAAACAGCCCATTTTTCATCAGCTTACATAGACAAATATGACACTCACAGTCTATATAACTCAAAGAATCAAAATGGGGTGCTGAGAAATCGATAAAAAGATTGTATCTTTTTTAACTAAGTAGTGGACAATGGATGGAACAAGAGATCGGGAAGTTAGGAGGAGCTAATGATTAGGGGAAAGCAAATGAGAGAGTGAGAACACAAAAAGGAAAGAGAAGAAAGTAGTAAGGGGGCCGCCAAAGGAGGGGTATAGTATAGTCACATGATAAGTCGATGATGAGCACATGAAGAGAGAGGAACAACAACGTGGGGGTGGCCGAAGGGGTGGGGGGTTCTGTTCTGTGGGGACTGGGCTTAAATGCTTTGTAGTAATGAAGTGTTGTTTGAGTTATGTGTTCCTTTTCACACGGCACTGTTGCAGCTAAAGACGTGTAGGCACCCGACAGTGAGATAAAAAGATTTTGCACAGGTTTTGCCCTTTTTATGCTAAGGAATTCAATGACAGGGCCAACAAAGAAAAAGAAGATAGGACTCCTTCAATTTCACTAGTATTATTTCTTTCTATTTGTCCCTTACACTCTAGTTTTAGTTGAGAAAATTTTACCAAATAGTTTCTCTATCTTGAAATTTTGTAGATCTTATTAACTTTAATATGAATTACCACGCTTCAGTTTGAGGTCTGACTGCTATTCCTTTTTACTTTTTAGAACTATGGACGATGTCTCTTTAAGAATTTCTTTTCATTATGCGTATGCGCATTATTATTTCAGAAGAGGTAAAAAGAACAAGAAATACTAGTAGGAAAGTAAATAATTCAAAATCATGAGGCGTGGTTATGATGTCTGGATGATCCACAATAATCTTGGCCTAGAAACAAGAAATTAAGCTATCACGTTAAGAAAAGTTTTGGTAAGATAGGGCCGCTGCTAGAATTTTCTAATATCATATTTCAAAATTCTGGCTTTTCAAATTGTAAAAATTGCACGAGATATACTATTTGGTCACCCTAATATGTATTTTATTTCAAAATAAAAATTTACTTGTACCAATTTGATGCATCTTTCTCCTCCTCCTCCTCTTCCGGGTGACAATAATTTTATATGATAGTTGTGAATATATTTTAATGTAGTTTATGATATTTTATAATGGTGAACTACTATGACATTTTAATTTTTACTATTGCTTAAGGTTTCTTCTTCTTATTTTTCTTAATTGTAAAATGGGTTCATTAAATTTACTGTTGTTTTAACAAATTGATTTTGTGATGACATTTGGAGGTTATATTTCAAATTTGAGCTTATTTGGAGTAGATTTAGGTATTAAATCATATATTGAATTGTTATAATTCAAAAAATAAATTTTTATTTCTGGGCAATTTCTACTTCAGACTTGTTTGGCTTAAGTGAATGAAAATGTTTGTCACACTTCAGATTTTCTGAAGTGCAATTTTTCACTTCAAACTTATTGACATTAAGTATAGCAAAACATTTGTTGCACTTCAGAACTTTTGGCCTTAAGTGCATCTGAAGTACAATTTTCCACTCCAAGACTTATTGTCTCTAAGTGCATGAAACTATTAGTTACACTTAAGATCAATTTGGTCTTAAGTGCACCGGAAGTGCAAATTTTTCACGTCAGACTTATTGGCCTTAAGTGAATGAAAATGTTTGCTGCACTTCAGACTTTTTGGCTTTGAGTGCATCTAAAGTGTATTTTTCACTTCAAACTTACTAGCCTTAAGTGCATTTAAAGTGCAATTTTTCACTTCAGATTTATTAGCCTTAAGTGTGTGAAACCATTGGTGGCACTTCAGACCTATTTGGCCTTAAGTGCATTTGAAGTACAATTTTTTCACTTCAGGCATTTATTTTATAGCTTCATAACGTAAGTCTGAAGTTGATCATAAAGTGGGTATGCTTGCAAACTTTTTTGCAAAGTAGGTATAGGTTCAACTGTGACCCCCAAATCGGATATAGATGCAAAAGCCCCTTTAAAATTTGACATTTTAATATTCCTATACACTATATGAAACTATATTACCCTCCCTTCTCAAATGTTACTATAATTACATTTTATATACCCGATTATCATTTATGTATATTTTAAGAGAATTAATGATAATAATTAGTGTCATAAAATTACTCTAACATATATTTCACTCTACGTTGCTCTCTCCACATCCCATCCCCCTCCGTCACGTATCTTGCACTCACCCACGATTCCACAATTGACAACCATTAAAAAGCTTTGAAGCTTTGAATTCGAATTTGGGTTTTTGAAAATATTATTTGTTTGAATTGGATGTTGTTGCAAAGAATTGTGAGTTATCTCTACTCTCTCTATCTCTCAATCCCTAATTTCAGTAATGTAAATCAAAAGAAAAGAGAGCATCAATTTCACCATTAAAAAGCTTTGAAGCTTTAAATTCGAATTTGGGTTTTTAAAAATCATTATTTGTTTGGATTGGGTGTTGTTGCAAATAATTGGAATACAATTTGGAGTTTATATCTCTATTTGAGGGGTTTTGGTGAAGATTAGACTTAGTTTTGGCTGAATTTCAGATGAAACTCGAAGAAGAAGAAGAAGAAGAAGAAGAAGAAGAAGAAGAAGAAGAAGAAGAAGAAGAAGAAGAAGAAGAAGAAGAAGAAGACGACGACATGATATACATTATATTTACAAAATTGTAATAAAATTATAAAAAAATTGTATTATGTTGTTTATATATATTTTTTCTTTTATTTATTTAACTATTGTATGAAAGTTGAAAAACATGGTATTAAAATTATATTTAAGTTGTAGATAAGTTGTTAATATATAATTAGTTCTATGAAATTTATTTTTACTATGTATAAATCATATACAAATATACAGAAGACATATTATATATATTTTGTATAAAATTTATATTTAAGTTATATGTTATTGTAGTTGTATTTAACTGGGTAGAAACAATGTGTGAAAGTTATAGATAAATTGTATAATGTATAATTAGTTGAATGAAATTTATTTTTACTATGTATAAATCAAATACAAAATATACAAAAGACATATTGTATGAACGTTGAACAACATAGTGAATTCCCCCAAATTCAGTATGATTTCTCAATTTATGTTATCTATGATTTGTTGCTTTGTTTTTCTGTTTTCTTCTAATTCACTTATTTTTTCCTCCTGATTTTGAGTAACTATTCTATGTGAGATTGCTACTTTGTAAGCTTTGCGTTGCTTTTTTATGACTAGCCCATATGGATATGGCGGTTGAAGTACTGAGCAAAAAATTAGACAAAAGCAAGAAACTAAAAAATGCAGTCATATACTCCTTTTGAGATTGAGATTCTATATGACCACAGTTTTCATTCCTGTTTTTTCTTATCGATGATAGTGTCATTTCTTATGAGTTACAAAAAAATATTATTGAATTGGAAACAACAATTTTTGGATTTCACTTGTAGTTAGATTTAAAAGATTAAAGAGATAAATAAAAGTAATTCATGTAGGTTGTAGAACAAAATTGATGACTTGAATTAATGAAGATCATACAACTGCAATACTGAGAAACTATATGTGTTCGCAGCCTCAGTCAGCTCTTTTTATTCCTTCTCTCTATATTTTGGATTTATTTCTCAGTATTATTTGTGTATCACTTTAATTTTGGATACTTTTCATGAGCTTGTTCTTGTTTATTCTATTTGATTTTTGAATTGGTTTCATTTTCTTGGTCCACGTGTGTACCAAGGTCCAAATATCATTGTCACGATCCCAGTCCATCCTCCGTAGACTGTCGTGACGACACCTAGTCTCTATAACTAGGTAAGCCTAACAATGCAGAACATAAGCAAAATTTGTGGAAGAAATAATCAAAAACCATAAATAACCGAAATAAGCGATATATAAATTGTTGCTCGGCATGTACAGTTCTTAACTTCTCAAAACCAACACGTATTCCCCAAACCTGAAAACCCATTGTCACGACCCACTTCCTAAACCCGATCGTGATGGCGCCTCTCGTGAAGACAAGGCCAGCCAGACCAAAAGAGCACCTCTAATAAGCAGTTAAATGCTAGATAACAATTCTAAACATGATATAATAGCCAAATTTGCGGAATATAGCGATATCAAAAGAAGAGAAACATCCCGACACAACCCAAACCGGGGTGTCATAAGTCATGAGCAACTAATGAATCTTGATACAAGTCTACTAAATACGAAATCTGATACAAAAAGTCTGAAAGATATAGAATAATAATAAGAGGAAGGCATGGGGCTACGGACGCCAACAACTACCTCGTACTCTCCTAGACACTGCCTGGACTAGGAGGATCAACACTCAGGAGCGGAATCTGCTATGCTTGAATCTGCATACACAGTGTAGGGAGTAATATGAGTACTCTGACCCAATGAGTAATAATTATAATTAATGACTGAAAGCAAGAAAACACGTAAAGGCACAAAGCAATTCGATACCAAGTAGTAAAATCATTTAAAGCGGTAAATCGGTAAAGAAGTCAAATGAGATTCCTTTAAAGCAAGTAAAATAGGTAATTTAGCAGGTAAGTAACAAGCAGAAATTGCCCCTCGGGCACAGTATCAATCACTCAGCAGTATTAGCCCCTCGGGCTCACTCTAAGTACAGTATCAGCCCCTCAGTCTCTCTCTCTCTCAGAACATGATGCGTACCCGTGCTCACTATGGGTGTGCAGACTCTGAAGGGGCCCCTTACGGCCCAAGCGATATATCAAGCCACCTCGTGGCATCATCAATCGGCACTCGGCATCACATCACTCAAGCCACCTCATGGCGTATAAATGTATCTTAGGACCTCGGCCTGATATCACTCTGCATATCCTCACATATGACCCTCAGCTTCACTCAGTCCGAATAATCATAACAAGCCCCATGGGCATTAGTAAAACAGTAGTTCTCAGCCCATAACATCATTTAGAAATAGCATAAAGTTTCAAATCCGAGTAAAAGTGGCTGAGTTTATAAAACAGTAAATATTAACAGGACTGAGTTCAAGTAGTAAATCAAAACAGTGAGGAAATAGTGATAAAAATCCCCGAAGGATTCAAATAATTGGCACGAAGCCCAAATATGGAAATCATCCCAAATCATAATGATAACAATTAAGTTTCAGTCAAAATGTACGATAAAGTCATCAATATGGACGGACCAAGTCACAGATCCCTAAAGTCATCAATGTGTCTCACCTTAACATAGCACTATGTTGTGTAAATCCAGGGTTTCAAACCCTTAGGATATCATTTACAATCACTACTCACCTCGAACCGGCTACAACTCTAGCTCACGACTCCTTTTCCCCTCAAATCGGCCTCTACATGCGTCGAATCTATCCAAAATTAGAACGAATACGTCACAATATGCTAAGGGAACAAAACCCAAGCGAAAACAAAAAAAATATCAAAAATCCCAAAATTAGCAAAACTCGAGCCCTAGGTCCACTTCTCGAAACTCAGAAATTTTTACATCAACGGGTTCCTAATCTCCCCACGAGTTCATACATACCAAAAGTTCTCAAATCCGACCCCAAATGGCCCTTCAAATTTCCAAATTAATTTTTAAAATCTCAAGCCCTAATTCTTCCATTTTAGCTAAATTTCCATGAATTCTAGGTAGATTTCACAATAAAGGCGAGTTTCAAGTTCATAAATCTTACCTCCAATTGATTGCCCTCGAATCCCTCTTCAATTTACTTCAAAAGCTCTCAAAAATTGCCATGAAAATGAGCTTCAACTCGCGGATGAAATGTTTATAAACCTTATATCCAACACTGAAATTTCCTTCATCGCGTTCACGACTACTACCTCGCGAACGCGAAGCTCATCTTTTCTTTTCCACAAATTAACCCTATGTGAAAACGAGACTAACCCTGCGAACGCGATGCCTCAGCCTTCCTCTCCTACACGAACGTGACACCACTCATACGAACGCGTAGCACAACTGTCCCTAGACCGCTATTCCTCGTACGCGAACGCGATAAACTTTGTGAGAATGCGAAGCACAACCATCCGTCCTTCTGCAAATGCGGACCCTCGAACGCAAACACGAAGGGAAATTCACGTGCCTCCCAATTCCTTCTTCGCGAACGCTAGACTCTCTACACGAATGCGAAGAGTAAACTCTTTGCAACACCTGAAATGAGAAATCTGCAGCTTTTCAAACTTGAAAAATGGTCTGATTGACCACCCGAAACCCTGAGGCCTCCGGGACCTTAATCAAAAACACCAACACACCCTAATACCTCGTTCAAACTTGTTCCAATCAACAACATACGTCAAACAACATCAAAACCATCAATTCACATCGAATTCAAGCCTAAGTTTTTCAAATCCGAAAGTCATTTTTGATAAAAAACCCAACCAAATCACCTCCAAATGACCTAAACTTTTACACACATATCCCAAATCACATAACGAAGCTACAGTAATTCTGGGAATTCCAATCCGACCCTCGGATCAAAATCTCACATATCCATCGAAAATCACAAACTTCGCCAATTCAAGCCTAATGCTACACCGAACCTCCAAATCCACTTCCTATCACACCTCTAAGTCACAAATCACCTCCCGAAGCTAACCAAACCATCGAAATTCACACCCGAGCCCTCAAACTTATAAGTCAACATCCGGTTGACTTTTCTAGCTTAAACCTTCTTAAAAGAGACTGAGTGTCTCATTTCTTACCAAATTCACTTCGAACTCAAACCATTCAACTCGACCATATAAACACGAATAACAAAGCATAAAGAAGCAGAAATAGGGAAACGAAGCGGTAACTCATGAGACGACCGGCCGGGTCATCACACCCATTAATCACAAGCTTAGAAATACTACAAAGCTCTAACTCCAATATGTCTAACAAGAACAGAGAGTACAGAAGGGCTAAATAATAATGCAGGAATAGAAGGATGGAGAGTCTTTGGTCTGCGGACGCGACAGATGTACCTGGAAGTCTCCAAAAGCTCTCCCTGCCTCAAGGATGGTAAGCCTGTGCAGAAGTACCCGGGTCTGTACATGAAAACTATGCACAGGAAGGGCATGAGTACACCACAGCGGTACTCAGTAAGTGCCAAGCCTAACCTCGTTTAAGTAGTGGTGAGGAAGGTCAGGGCCCTACCAAGGTAAACTAATAATAGTAATGACAAGATACGATAAATAGTATAATTGAGAAATCTACAGCAATAGCCTATATAGATAACAAGAGTGCAATAATGGAAAATAGAAATAATGGTAAAACACAAGGAAATACCACTCCCGACAAGAATAATAATAACTGGGATTTATTAGTATCTCAAGTATCTCTTGGTATCCTCCATATAAATGCTAGGGATCTCTTGGTATCCCGAGGATCTCTTGTATCCTCATTATAATGCCAGGGATCTCTTGGTATCCTCGATATAAATGCAATGGATCTCTTGGTATCCTCAATATAAATGCTAGGGATTTATTGGTATCCCGAAGATCTCTTGGTATCCTCAATATGAATGTTAAGAATCTCTTGGTATCCCGAGGATCTCTTGGTATTCCGAGGATCTCCTAGTATCCTCAATATAAATGCCAGAGATTTATTGGTATCCTCAATATAAATGACAGGGATCTCTTTGTATACCGAGCATCTCTTGGTATCCTCAATATAAATTCTTGGGATCTCTTGGTACCCCGAGGATCTCTTGGTATCCTCAATATAAATGTTAGGGATCTCTTGGTATCCCGATGATTTCTTGGTATCCTCATTATAAATTCCAGGGATCTCTTGGTATCCCGATTTTTTTATGTGCCGAGGATCTCTTGCTATCCCGCACTATAGTCCATATATATATATATATATATATATATATATAGGGAAAGCTCCCAAGATACCGTCCCGTAGTCCCAAAGTAAACATATAGCAACAAAGCAAAGCAGAAACAATTAAATTCAAATTCCATATCAAGGTAAAGCAGGTATTACTAGCCAAGCATGTTGCACATAATCAAAATAAGAATTTTTTTCAAATAGGCAGTTAAGTCAATTAGGCATGCTTTTATAACTAACAACAGGCTAAATTTACAAGTAGAATAAAACAGGAGAGAAAGTAAACTCAGTTTAAATACTTAAAGTAAAATCGGGTTTTCAACAATTAGCTCAAGTACGCGCTCGTCATCTCACGTATAAAGCATTTCAATTATCAAACATCATATCCTAAGGGGAAGGTCCCCGACACAAGGTTAGGCAAGCCACTTACCTCGAACTAGCTTAAATCAACCCGATATTATGCTTTTGTCACGAGTATATGACTCCAAGTGGCTCAATTGCATATTGTAAATAACACCTTAAATAACTAATTCTACAATTAAATTCTAAGCCAATATGAGAAATTAGGTAAAATAACAAAAATGCCCCTCAGGCCCACGTCTCGGAATGGTGCAAAATTTACGTTTTCAGAAACCTCGTAATCTCAGGAGTCCAACATACCAAAAATCCAAATCCGACGTTAAATTCCTAATCAAAACTCAAATTCTTGGTATAAGAACTTTTCCCCAAATTTTCATACAAATTTCAAAAATTAAAGGATGAATTCATGTTTAGATTAATGGGTTACAAGCAAAAAGGAGTAAAGAATCATTACCCGCAAACTCTCTTCGAAAATCTCTCCATAATTCGCCTCCTACCAAGCTCCCAATGGCCATTGTTGTGATATGAACTCAAAACCATCAATTTCGAATTTAAACATTCTGCCCAGATTTTTCCTTCTTCGTGAACGCGGTCAAAGCCTCACGTTTGTGAAGCATAAAATAACTTTTGATTTTTTCTTCCTTCTTCGCGAACGCGTCCTCCACATCACGAACGCAATGCTTTGCACAAGAAGGCCACCACGATCGTGTCCCTCCTATCACGAACGCGATGCATTAAATTTAATGAAAACTCCGCCGCTCATTTTCTTCTATGCAAACGCGACAGCACCCATGCGAACGCGATGCGCAAACCCTTAGCCCTTTGCAAATGCGGTCGCCCTCTCGTGAATGCGAAGGCTTAAACTTCACCTTCCTCAACTGAATCTTCACGAACATTAGAGTCCTCTCGCGAATGCGAAGGATAAAATTGCTCTGCAACAGCTGAACAAAAATCTGCAACTTTTAACAACTAAAAATGATCTATTGAGCATCCGAAAACACCCGAGGCCCCTGGGACCTCAACCAAAGGAACCAACATAACCTAAAACATCATCCAAAGTTGCTCCAACCTTCAGAACGCTACAAACAACACCAAAACACCTATTTTTCATCAAATTCAAGCTTAAATTTTCAAAAACTTTATAGAAACACACTTTCAATCAAAAAGTCTATCAAACCTCGTCCGGATGACCTAAACTTTCAGACACATATCTCAAATGACATGACCAAGTTACTGCAACTTTGGGAATTTCATTCCGACCCTCAGATCAAAATCTCGCTATCGGATCGAAAACTTCAAAAATTCAAATTCTGCATTTCAAACCTAAATTAGCTATGGACCTCCAAAACATATTCCAATCACGCTCCTAATCCAGAAATCACCTAACGGAGCTAACATGGCCATCATATTTCTATTCTGAGGTTGTCTTCGCATTGTTCCGACCACGATCAACTTCCCAACACTTAAGCTCTCATTTAGGGACTAAGTGTCCCAAAACTCTCTGAAGCTTAAAATCGAACATCCCGGCAAATCAAAATAGCACAATAGTAGACTCGGGGGAAACAACTAATAGGGTATCGGGGCATTAATTCTTCAGATGACCGGACGGGTCTTCACATCCTCTACACTTAAACATTTATTTGTTCTCGAACGAGCATAGAGACATACCTGAAGTGAAGCTGCTCATGGCCCCAAACTGCTAAGTGACGTGCTAGAGCTTAAAATGACCTGTCGCGTCATTACATCATCTCCCACTTAAACATTCGTTCGTCCTCAAACGTGCTAAGAATTGTGTTGGGGTTGTCCAAAGCCATTTTTAATACCTCGAGCACCTACCCGTGCTACCATAACTCAGATAGGTACCCTAGCTCGATCAATCTGAAGATATTCTTTTTCACTTTGGCAAATACGCTTTGGAGCCCAATCCCTACGTCCAAAATTCTATTCCAGGCCTGTACCAGCATACGCTCACTGTATCAACAACTACCCCCAACACCAAAACAAGACTGTATACCTTAGCTGGATTCACACCTTGAACCACTTTACTTATGGGATCACAATAACATTCTCTGATAAAATTAGTCAAAATCCCACGAATCTGGTGCTCCCTTTGCACCTCATGACCCATATAGGTCTTGCCCTAGCTCTTACAATACCGCCAAGACGAAAGGATGTGTAGAAATTGATACCTAACTGCCGAATCAACAAATTATTGGGTCTATACTCCTGATAAGAACCATCACCTCGGTCCAAACCAAATAATGATCTTAGCTCCTTAATATTCTTTATATAATCAGATCACAGTGATCCTAAATCCAATGATCTTGTCTCAGCCAGTATGAGCCGCTCAGGTAATAAGTCACCGCCGAACATGATCAAAAGTCTTATATGATGCCACCATGTGCCAATAAGCTATGAAATCGAACGTGACAAAAGGAAAACGAACGCTAGAATGAATTACACAACTCATGCACTAATATGAATTCCCCTTAGAAAATAGGAAGCAAGGAATACAAAAATAGTATATATAGAAAATTATACTCAACATCACACTATTGCGGTGTGCAACCCGATCCAAATAACATACCCATGGAGGCGTGCCACCCAATCTACACATACAACTCACATAAGGAGATATACGTCGAGCTAAACTGCTTATTGCCACAAAAATTCTGAATATCGATCACAAGCACGCTAAGTGCATAATACCCTCTCCTAGGAGACATACAGTGCTATTGGCTACAAAACTCTAACACAACTAAGGTACGATACACGATCTGAATCTCGAGATCCATCCCGCTCATATAACATCATATCTATGTGGGACCTCACTAAATAAGAATTTCATCAAGTCATCTCATAACTCACATAGCACAATAACTCATTACATGAAACAACTGATGACGAGATAGTACCTCAACTACTTGTCCAAAGGAGCGCATTGCTGAAATGAACACATCTAGCTTGATATAGAGCCTAATTCACATTTAGATCCATCCACAGACCTCAAGCTGGTTCCGATCACACTGCACTAGGCTAATAAACTTTTGAAGGTCCGTCATAACCCCCCTTTTTCTTATAACATACAAGAACTATCATCATAACCAGGAAAATCCCCTACGGTCCACAACCCAATAAGTCGAGTGCCCTCCAAGCAGAAATTCTCAAATTAATAGCATCGCCACCGTCTTCATACTTGATTTAAATCTTCAATCAATTAAGTGACTACATGCAACACTTACACAATCTTCCTCTGGGGCACACTCCCACGACCTTCCGTAACAGACAACAGATACGTGTATCTATACCACCAGGCACACTAACACTGAGAAGCGTTTAAGAATCCATAACTAGGATGCAAGGTCTTTTTCGCAAAACATCAACCTCAGGTGATGCTGAAGACGATACCCACTTACTTTAACGTCGAAATTCCTTTATTGCTCATCCGAGCTCGTGACATCCCGGTCAACGCCGAACTACAACCTTGATCCTCACTTCAAATTCCACACCACACACTGTACCAACATGCCAATATAAGATAGAACACAATTTTTCATCTTGACTCCGTAACCATGAATAGATTAACATTTCATCGTATAAAACTTTTAATTTAACTCACTATCTCTAAGTAGTGGTCTAAGCCACCTTAGCATCTTCGTGATCCGCCTATACATGACAGGCCATAACAGTGGAATACTTCTGAATAACATCAATTACGACGATATAAAAATCCCATACTTGCCGTCATAAATCACTTACATAGCTTGATCACATTGAAGGAAATGATCACTATCATCAATATGCCACTTCAACTACAGCTAACCAATCTACCATCTTCCAAATTAATTCTTAATTGCCTTAGAAATAATAATAACTCCATTCAACACATAACACACTCCATCCGCACTCATCCCGGGTGACCTTGAATCACGAGACCATGTTGTCTCAAATCCGATGTACCATTTCGTACCTCCTATATGATACACTGCGAGTCAAAACATCCTATAACATTCCACACCTCTTCTCATAAGCTTCTACAAGGCTTGATTCTTAACTGTAGGCTTGAAATCATTAGGCACCACGCTTTGCCCTTTTTGAATCCTCTATGATCATTGTTAAGAGCCACCGCTCTGACTTGGCCCCGAATATAATCAACTCCATGAATCTTCAAGCACATGAATACCCTCTCGACGAAATACCCCAAGTCTGAGCATGAGCCAATAATGCCAACCATAACATACCTTTAACAATTCCTTCCTCAATTTTACACTTGCGCTCTTTTCCGTGGCTGAAATTACTTATCAATATGCCGATAACATCGAAACCTCACAAGAAGAGACTCATATGATCCAATCGTAGGCGGTGGGACTCTCCCACTTAGTTTGAGGCCACTATTACACAACTTTGAATTTCACTAGGATTCCTTATCTCTTATTTACATAACCATGCACAATTGACAACAAAATTCTTGCAATCTTCATGTAAAACACCTTTCATACTCTGAATCATCAACCACATTTGCACGACCGATCTCCTCGCGGCATAAGTCCATCGTTGGACACCAACTAAATGTACGGCAACATCTTTCCAATTCAAAGTTAGGTAGTACCCTTCCTTATTTCAAGCAGCTCATTTCTGTTATATCAACCTCCCGCGACATAATAGTCCATACTTCAAATTAATTCCTAGACCCCCAATCATCAATCACCAAAATTCCAAAGTCGCTCCAAACTCTCCTTAAGATGTGTAGTCATCCTAGCACAAAGCCCATATGCACATCCACCACTCTCCCACTTTGGCGGAGCTTACCCCTCTAATCGACCACTCGGCCTCTACTTCTTATACCTGGCCTTCTAGATATTTTAACCACCACCTGACTCTCCCCACATGTCATTCCTCATCCTTTGCTACTCAGTTGTTGCCTAGAAAAAAACCTATCTTCGTAGAAATTGCACCCACAAATCGCTACTAACTTTAAACCTTCTCGGAGATTATCTTTCTCGAGCCGTCAATAGTAGAAACACCGATTTAATCCTGAACCACTGCACCCCGCGATACCCAACAGTTGTTTCTCCAATATTATTTCACAATATCTTTCCCCAAGGGCTCATTGCAGAAGACCATAGCATTGGAAAGCTCAACACATACAATCGAGGACGACGACAATACATCATAGATAAAAATTTTACCACGCTCGAAATTACCAAGTCTCGTTACTCCATCACTCCAAATCTGGACGTTCATAGGCAATTGTTTTTTCCTCCGCCAGAAGTGAGATATCATATCTCTAAATCATGCACTGAGTAGAAACATCCCACACCACATCTGCGGTACCATTACAATTCTACAATTCTTGATTTATAACAAGTAGTTCACGTCGCGTAAGATTGAGTAGGAAGGAAACAAGAGCATAAGCCTCAAGGAATCAAGTCGCACGATGAGGAAATCAAAAAATTGAAATTTTCCTAATATGTGCATAGCCTCTCGTAGATAAGCACATACCGATCAGCGAGACTCTAATAAACTGGCTTGTGATTCATGACTCCTATGAACCTAGAGCTCTGATACCAACTTGCCATGATCCCAGTTCGCCCTCTGTGAACTGTCGTGACGGCACCTAGTCTCTACGACTAGGTAAGCCTAACAATGTGGAACATAAGCAAAACTTGCGGAAGAAATAATCAAAAACCATAAATAACAAAAATAAGCAATATATAAATTTCCGCTCGACATATACAATACTTAATTTCTCAAAACCAATACGTATTCCCAAAACCCAGAAACCCATGAATCACAAGCTAAGAAATACTACAAAGCTCTAACTCTGGAATGTCTAACAAGAACAAAGAATACAAAAGGGCTAAATACTAATTCAGGAATAGAAGGATAAAGACTCTTCGGGTTGCGGACGCGGCAGATGTACCTCGAAGTCTCCACAAGCTCTCCCTGCCTCAAGGATGGTAAGCCTGTGCAGAAGTACCTGGATCAGCATATGAAAAATATTCGCAGGAAGGGCATGAGTATACCACAACGGTACTCAGTAAGTTCCAAGCCTAACCTCGGTTGAGTAGTGACGAGGAAGGTTATGGTCCTATCGAGGTAAAATAATAATAGTAATGACAAGATAATATAAATAGTATAATTGAAATCTACAGCAATAGCCTATATAGATAACAAGAGTACAATAACTGAAAACAGAAATAAAGGTAAAACACAAGGAAATACCGCTCCCAACAAGAATAATAATAACCGGGAATCTCTTAGTATCCCGAGGATCTCTTGGTATCTTCGATATAAATGCTAGGGATCTCTTGGTATCCCGAGGATCTCTTGGTATTCTCAATATAAATGCTAGGGATCTCTTGGTATCCCGAGGATCTCTTGGTATCCTCAATATAAATGCCAGAGATCTCTTAGTATCCCTAGGATATCTCGGTATCCTCAAATGAAAGCGTCAGGTATCTCTTGGTACCACGAGGATCTCTTGGTATCCTCAATACAAATGCCAGGATCTCTTGGTATCCCGAAGATCTCTTGGTATCCTCATTATAAATGCCAAGGATCTCATGGTATCCCGATTTTTTTATGTGCCAAGGATCTCTTGGTATCCCGCACTGTAGTCCAAATCAATATATGTGCAGGGGAAGCTCCCGGGACACCATCCCGTAGTCCCAAAGTAAACATACAACAACAATACGAAGAAGACACAATTAGATTCAAATACCATATCAAGGTAAAGCAGGTATTCCTAGCCTAGCATGTTGCACATAATCCACATAAGGTATTTTTTTTCAAATAGGCAATTAAGTCAACTAGGCATGCATATCCAACTAACAACATGCTAAATTTATAAGTAGAATAAAATAGGGGAGAAAGGAAACTCAGTTTAAATACTTAAAGTAAAATCGGGTTTTCAAAAATTAGCTCTAGTACACGCTCGTCACCTCATGTGCAAGGCATTTCAATTATCAAACATCATATCCTAAGGGGAAAGTCCCCCACAAAAGGTTAGGCAAGCCACTTACCTAAAATAAGGCTCAAATCAACCCGACATCACGCTTTTGCCACGAGTATCTGACACTAAATGACCCAAATCTATTCAATTCAATTATATATTGTAAATAACACTTCACATAACTGATTCTACAATTAAATTCCGAGCTAATACGAGAAATTAGGTAAAATGACCAAAATGCCCCTCAGGCCCACGTCTTAGAATCGGGAAAAATTTATGTTTTTAGAAATCTCGTACTCTCAAGAGTCCAACCGTACAAAAATTATCCAAATCCGACATCAAATTCTCAATCAAAGCTCAATTTCTTGGTCTAAGAACTTTTCCCCAAATTTTCATACAAATTTCAAAAATAGGATGAATTCATGTTTAGATTAATGGGTTACAAGCAAAAAGGAGTTAAGAATCATTACTCACATACTCTCTTCGAAAATCTCTCCATAATTCACTTCCTACCGAGCTCCCAATGCCAATTTTTGTGATATGAACTCAAAACCCTCGATTTTGAACATAAACATTTTGCCTAGATTTTTCCTTCTTCGCTAACAGGGTCAAAGCCTCGCGTTCGCAAAGCATAAAATTGCTCTGACCAATTCTTCATTCTTCGTGAATGAGTCTTCCACATCGTGAACACAATTCTTTGCACAGGCAGGCCATCGCATTTGCGTCCCTCCTATCGAGAATGCGATGCATTAAATTTAATAAAAACTCAGCCTCTCATTTTCTTCTATCCGAATGCGACAGCACTCACGCGAATGCGATGCACAAACCCTTAGCCCTTCGTGAATGCGGTACCCCTCTCGCAAATACAAAGGCTTAAACTTCACCTTCCTCAACTGACTCTTCGCGAATGCAAGAGTCCTCTAGCGAACGCAAAGGGTAAAATTACTCTGCAACAGCTAAACAAAAATCTGCAACTTTTAACAACTAAAAGTGATCCGTTGAGTACCCAAAAACACACCCGAGGCCTCCGGGACCTCAACCAAAGGCACCAACATAACCTAAAACATCATTCAAAATTGCTCCAACCTTAAGAACGCTACAAACAACATCAAAACACATATTTTTCATCAAATTCAAGCCTAAGTTTTCAAAAACTCTATAAAACACACTTTCGATCAAAAAGTCTATTAAATCTTGTCCGAATGACCTGAAATTTCGCACACACATCCCAAATGATATGACGAAGCTACTGCAACTCTCGGAATTCCATTCCGGCTCCTGGATCAAAATCTCGCTATCGGATCGGAAACTTCAAAAATTCAACTTTCGGCATTTCAAACCTAAATTAGCTACAAACCTCAAAAAAAACATTTTGATCACGCTCCTAACCCCGAAATCACCTAACAGAGCTAATAGGACCATCAGATTTCTATTTCAAGATCGTATTCTCCCTATTTCGACCATGGTCAACTTTCTAGCACTAAAGCTCTCATTTAGAGACTAAGTGTCGCAAAACCCTCCGAAGCTTAAAATCGAACATCCTAGAAAATCAAAATAGCATAAAATAGACTTGGAGGAAACGACTAATAGGGGATCAGGGTGTTATTTTTTAAAATGACCGATTGGGTCGTCATAATCATGTTTCTCCTCTGACTCCAGCATTTTAGATGAAGTCAATGTACTTCAGCAGGTCGATATATGTTTCAGAAAGAGAGAATCTGGAGAGAAGAGGGGAGAGAAGAGAGGAAAAAAGAAAAAGGGTGTAACTAAATCCCTTGATTGAAGGCACAAATAATGGATTCGGAACCTTTTAAGGTGGATTGTATATTATTTCGTAACAAAACTAGTTTATGCCGGGTAACTAATTAAACATAAATATTAAGTGTAATAAAGTTTCAAATAGTGTATAGGAATGAAAAAATCTCTGAAAATTTTAATAGCGTAAAATCTTTGGTGCCCTTCTTAATAAGGTGAAAATATAAATGATGGCACTAAATGATACAGAGTCAAATGGATGAAGTGCACGGTTCGCCACTAATAATACATGTATTTACTTTAATTCACTGTTTAAAATGTCTTTAGTTCTTAGCCACTACTTTAATAAACTTTTACTGCCCGGACGGAAATACCCTTCTGCTGATGTCCTTAATTTTTGTGCTTAACTTCAGGACTACATGTCCTAAACTTTTGAATTTGGAAGTCTAAGTTCAAGACTTTAAGACTACATGTCCTTAACTATTGAACTTGTAACTCTAAGTTCAGAACTTCAGGACTACATGTCCTTAACATTTGAACTTGGAACTCTAAGTTCAGGACTTCAAGGTTATATGTCCTTAACTTTTGAACTTGGAATTCAAACATCAAGACCAAGCGTCCTTAACTTTGAACTTGTAAGTCAAAGTTAAAGACCTATTATCCTTAACTTTTGAACTTGTAACTGTAAGTTAAGGACTGCTTGTTCTTAACTTTTGAACGTGTAACTGTAAGTTAAAGATTGCATGTCCTTAACTTTTGAACTTGGAAATCAAAGTTAAGGACCTATTGTCCTTAACTTTTGAACTTATAACTGTAAGTTAAGGACTGCATGTCCTTAACTTTTGAACTTGTAACTATAAATTAAGGGTTGTCTATCCTTAACTTTAGAACTTGTAACTGTAAGTTAAGGAATGCATTTCCTTAACTTTTGAACTTGTAATTATAAGTTCAAGACCAAATGTCCTTAGCATTTCAGCTTGTTAGTCTAAGTTCAGGACCTATTGTCCTTAGCTTTTGAGCTTGTTAGTCTAAGTTAATAGGTCCTCATTAGTAATGTCTCCAAGTATTGCTTCTAAAGCATTGCTTCCTAATGGGTGATAGTTGTCTCCAAGTTGTTGTCTTGCTGTGCTAAATGCACTCTTTGATGCAACAGTTAAAATTGGCACATTCAGCACATCCCAAGCCATACCGAAAAGAACAGGAAATTTCTTTCCATTCTCATGCCACCATCCTAACGGTGAAAATTTCTTTATACGAGGCTCTTTTTTCTTCTGCAACTAGAATTTAAGTTCATCAATGTTCTTGCACTGGTTTGAGTGTTAGAAAATGTAAAACAAATATTGAAATTATCAAGGCCTTTTTCATCATCCACAATAGCATAAGCAGTACAGCGCATAGTGGGATTAACATTGCCTACATTAAGAGCAGTATCATCAATTACATTTGCATAATAATTATATAAAATATTCATTTAACTTGTTCACACAAGCATATAAGTTTGGAGTTTCAGTTGGTCCAATCTCCATGTAAGTACATAAAGCATTCATTAATTGGTGACAATCAGACATCTTAATAGAAGGATTTAAAACAACACCAATTAAGTAAATCGGACGAATCAGAAAGAAATATTTTTTTGAATTTTGCTTGCATTTTTTCAACAACATCACTATGTTTTTCTTCCTTCTCAAATTTAAAGAGTAGAAAAGAAATTTCAACTATATGTACAAAAGCCATAGTAACAATAGGGTAATATGCTCCAGAAAACTCAACAGTAGCTGTATAAAAATTATGTAAAAATTTAACAATATCATTATTGACCTCCCAAGTAGTAGTTGTTAACATACGGTTTGGATTAGTACAATGCGCATTAGCAACTTCAGTTATTGGGAATCTATTTTATAAAAACATTATAAAAATATATATGTATAATTCCATCTAGTAACAATTTCGTCTTGCATAAATCTGGGTTTAAGGTTATACTGGATATACTTATTCTTAAATTCCTTTATTCTAGATTGTTTATTATTTCCTTGAATAACACCAACTGCTCTTCTAACATGAGTAGTCTCAGTTGAAAATAAATCAAGGCCACTTTTAACAATTAAATTATAAACATGACATGCACACCTAACATGAAAAATTTCATCAAGAGGTGGTTTGAAATGCAGTTTTAATATTAAAATTACGGTATTATTGTTAGAAGCATTATCAAAAGACATACACAATACTTTTTGTTTGAGATTATAAAATTCAACAACTTCACAAATAGTACTACTTATAAACGCAGTAGTATGACTCTGATCTTCATCTTATTTAGAAGCAATAATACGTTTTTGCATATAAGTATTATCATCTATCCAATAACATGTAATTGTCAAATGATCATTTCTATTAACAGCATGGCCAATATCAGAAGTTAGAGAAACTCTACAAGGAAGGTGGCTAAACAAATAACGTATATATGTTTGATATTGTCCAGAAGTCTAAAGATATCAGATTTACAAGTACTTCTAGGGATACCTTTAAATAAAGGATTGTAAATCCTTTGAATATACATAATAAGATATGACGAAGAAGCAAGAAAAGGTAGATAACCCAAAGAAATAATTTTTGCTAACTCCTCACGATCCTTCGTTTTATTATATTTCACAAGATCTCCAGTAGTAGGTTTTAGAGTTGATTGATTTCCATCTCTATCAGATCCCCATTCCATAGGATGCTCAATTCTCATATGTC
Organism: Nicotiana benthamiana; assembly: GCA_034376525.1. Taxonomy (NCBI): domain Eukaryota; kingdom Viridiplantae; phylum Streptophyta; class Magnoliopsida; order Solanales; family Solanaceae; genus Nicotiana; species Nicotiana benthamiana. Next base: position 30,416,949 of record CM067336.1, on the reverse strand, counting down.
TACTAAGTAACCCAGTCCCCCCTAATTGTTCTTCAGTCTTATGTTTAAAAGTATCATTACAAAGTTTCCATGTAACTCTATCACTATTCGGTATCTCTTTGAAAAAATTTCAAACCTTACTTCTTTTTCTAGGATTATTAGTCGGAGCCATAGGTGGTCTACTACTAGCACCACGGCCACCACCCCTGCTACCAGCTCCAACACCACTAGGTGTAAGTGATATCTCATCTTTCATTTCTAATTCGTTATCTTCTATACCAAAATCTTCATGGAATTATTCATAATCTATATTATTATCAGGTAATCTGGAGAGGTATTTAAATTACTACCAGATGCTGAAGTTGAACTACTACCTCTTTTTTAATTTCCACGATTAATAACCTTTTTGCAAACTATTTTTGCAGCATTAAATATATCGTAAATATTTAAATACTAGCAACCAATAAATATGCAAATAAAATAGTAAATAAGAGAAAGAGTTGGAGGGAGTGCACCGAATAAATTGAGCACCTGATGATTTCGCAACTCCAATTTTACCACGATGAAACGTCAATTGTTCCAATTTTGAAGTTCAATTGTTCAAGCTTTAAATGATAAATACTACGATAAATTAAACTCCAAAAAAAGGAGCCAAATAGTTTATTGCACTTTAGTAGGTGAAGATTGAAGAATGCGAGAATATGAGAATTGAGATTGAAAATTGACAAATAAAATGAGGAGGAGGTGGGAGAGGTATTTATAGTTTTTCAAAGGGGGGTTAATTTAAAAAAAAAAGCCAAAAATGGGCTAAATATGAAGTTCATCCATTGGAAAACGGCCATATTGTGAAATGGACCGTTGCCAACGGTGAGAAATTTGAGCCCGCGTTTATAAAAAAATTGTTATCGTTAAATCGGTTTGGGCCGGTCCAATCCGGGCAGGTTAACCGGATGAACAATATTATTTGTTGACCGGGTTTTACCATTCCAGTTAACCGATGGTTCAAACGTGAATAGTACAAACCACCCTATCCCTATAATCCGGCTCCACCCCACCCTATTCTATCGGTCCGGGCCATTTCTGGTTTTAACCGGTCTAGGCCAGTCCGAAAATGGGCTGACTTGACCTGTTAGACACCTTTACTGTCATGTCACTAGAGTGGTTGTGTTGGATTAGATGAAATTGTTGGGATCTTTAATGAATTCAAACAGATTCGATTTCAGCATGTTGGAAGGATAAATATCGAGGTTCAACTGAGAAATTAGCTATGGTCCTTGCCAAAGAAGAAGTGGCTTCATGAATGGTTGATATGAGAAATGGTTATATTATGGTGTGTTTCATTTATCATTGGCAGTACATAAAAGAGTTGGAATGATACCTTAGTTGATAAGAGATTTTCTATCAGTATTCGGTTGTTGTGTGCAACTACTATGATTTGAAGAAGTTATCACTGCAAGTATTTGAGTTATGTAGTATATCATTTAATTGCACCTGAGGTTGAAGGTATGGATTATAGCTTGTTCGGGCTTATTCATAGTATAGATGTGAGATTCTGATCTTGTGGATGATTTCAGAAGGGGAAATGTGGTTCTAAGGTTTATGGGCTAGGTTGGATTGTGAAATTTCAGTTACATTGTGTTATTAGACTTATATAAGATAGGGTGATGTGGGATCACCCCCTGGTATATGCATGGTAAGGTCATTCAACGATTGGTTGGATTTTGGAATAACTCTGGTCATGTTCGAGGATGAATGTAAGTTTAAGTGGGGGAAGATGTAACGCCCCGACCGATCATTTTGAGATTTTACACTTCACTCGCCAGTTCCCGGGCATGAATTGCCCTATGTGATGTATTATGACTTATGTAAATCGTTAGTTTTGGTTTTCAGGGTAATCAGAATGAATTTGGAAGAATAGTTCTCAGTTTGAACCTTGAAATTAGAAAGGTTTGACAAGAATTTGACTTGTTTCTATATGATTTCGGATCAGAATTTTTATGATTTGGTTAGCCCTGTTAGGTGATTTGGGACTTAGGAGCCTGATCAGAATGCATTTTGGAAGTCCGTGGAAGGTTTAGGGTTGAATTGGCGAAATTGAGATTTTGGCATTTTTCGGTTGATAGGTGATATTTTGATATATGGGCTGGAATGGAATTTTCTGAAGTTGCAGTATCTCCTTTGTGTCAGGTGTTAAAATTTTTAGGTCATTCGGACAAAGTTTGGTTGATGTTTTGATCAAATTCGGAATTCGAAAGTTTTTAGAATTCTTAGGCTTGAATTCGTAGTTAATTTGATGTTTATATGTTGTTTTAGGTGTTTCGAGCGGGTTGTATTGGTTTGGATGGCGGTATATCACTTGTCCATACTTTTGGTTGAGGTCCCGAGGGCCTGGGGATGATTTAAGATAGTTTATGGAAATGTTGAACTTGAGAAATAGCAACTGATGTTGCTGCTCTTATCATATCCGCACATGCGGATTTGGGGCTACAGGTGCGAGCTCCCTATAAGCGAAGAGTGATGCAGGCTCGTGAAGTACCGCAGGTGTGGCTTAGTTAACCGCATCTGCGATGCTACAGAAGCGGTGAAGCAACCGCAGATGTAGGTCTGGGTGATGTAAGCGAAATCTGCAGAAGCGGTCATTTTGACGCATATGCGGCCCCGCAGATACGCAATGGGGACCGCAAATGCAGAAATGCTAGGCAGAATATATATAAAGGCTCCTTAGTGATTTTCAATCATTTGTTCATCATTTTTGTGCGATCTTGGAGTTCCAAGCTATGATTTCAAGAGGGGATCAAGTGTTTCTATAGAGCTAAGTTACTTGGGTTTTATACCTTGTGTTTATGGTTATTATTACATTATTTAATCATGAAAATTTGCGAAAAATTAGAGGAAGATTTGGGAAATTAGGGCTTGAAGTTGGAGAGTGGATTTTGAGAATTTGAGTGACCATTTGTGGTCAAATTTTGGTAAATTTGATCTGTATAAACTCGTGGAAGGATAAGGATTCTAGTGTTGAGTTTTATTGGATTTCGAGGCATGGGCCCGCTGTTGGGTTTGACCAATTTTGAGATTTTGATGTAATTTAATTATTTTCAAGTGGGCTTTGTTCTATTAGCATATATTGATATTCTGAATATGATTTTTCATAGATTTGAGGCAACTTGAGATCGATTCATGAGGGTAACGGCATCCCGGGCTAGACTTTGGACCGGATATGAGGTAAGTAATGATTGTAAATACTATATTTAGGGTTTAAAACTTCAGATTTCACATCGTTGTGCTACTTTGAAGTGACGCGCACGCAAAATGACGAGCGTGGAGTCATGCACTGCTAGGGATTGTGACTTGGTCCATCCCGTATGATTGGTAAGTCGCGTATTTGATTTGAAATCTTGTGATATTCCATATTTTAGAGATTGATATGATATTTTTGGCATTATGCATTGTTTTGGGCCTTGTGCCGACCTGTTGAGACCCTTAAGGGTATTTTTACTATTTTTTTCCTCACTCTATTTGTTTTGAAAGCATATCCTTAGTCATATTTTACCTATTTATTGTTTAAATCTGGTTTTACCACTTTACTTCTTAAAATGGAAAAATTGTTTGGGCTGAGTTCCATGGTTTACTGATGGTCCGAGTGATTGTGAGGATGATGACTGAGATAGACTGAGGGTCTGATTGTGAGGTTAATGACTGAGAGAGGGCGAGGTCCTGGTTGTGAGGATTATATGTTTATGGATTGGGCTGCACTATATATATATATATATATATATATATATATATATATATATATATATATATATATATATATATATATATATATATATATATATATATATGGATCGGGCTGCACACCGCAGCGATATAGCGCTTGGACTGTAGGAGCCCCTCCGAATTCTGCACACCCTCAGTAAGTGCAGTCGACTATATATATGGATCGGGCTGCACGCCGTAGAGATATATGGATCGGGCTGCATGCCGTAGAGATATATGGATCAGGCTGTACGATACAACGATTACTATATGGTATGTATTGAGCTTGAGCACTGACTGGTAAGAGTTGAGTCGTGAGTGATTGAGAGGCTTTGCCGAGGGGCTAGATATACATGTGTATGAGTGATGCCTTGCTTGAGGGGCCTGTCTATGAGCTTACTATTTCTCTCTCTGCCTTAAAGTGAGTTTCTATCGAATATGTTAATTTAAATACTGGTTTCATTCATCTTTTTATCAAGCCTCTATTGAAAATGTTGAACAAATGCTTTAAACAACTTTCACATAAACCAAAGTTTTCAAGTTATGAAATGGTCATAAATTTCTGTTTTGCCATGGGGCTGTGTACAAATTATGCTTTGCCCAAGGGGATGATCATGATTTTCATCGCTTTCTCTACACATGTATATTTCATTAATGCAATATTGAAAAGGTTAGAAAGATATTTTCCAAAGGATTTTTCTGAAGTTGAAAGTTTAACGAAATAATTTGAATGGTATCCTGTTTTTGGGATCATGTTGTAATCATTGTGGTGCTATAACGTGGTTTACGTGATTTCTTATTGCTCAAACTTCATTTTCTCTTATTACTTACTTGTTCAACCCCAGTTCGCCCTCCATGAACTGTCGTGACGGCACCTAATCTCTACGATTAGGTAAGCCTAACAAATGCGGAACATAACAAATCATGTAGAAGCAATAACCAAAAACTAAAATAACTAAATGGAACAATAATGTTTAAGGTGCCGCTCGACACATACACTAAAAATTCTCGAAGCTAACAGGAATTCCCAAAACCTGGAATCTCATGAATCACAAGCTAAGAAAATACATAAGTAGCTCTAACTCAAGAATGTCTAACAAAGGAAAACTACTGAAGGTCTATACTGTTACATAAAGATATAAAGGGACTCTCGGTCTGCGGACGCGGCAGATATACCTCGAAGTCTCTACAGAAGTGTCGCCTCGCCTAAAGAATGATAAGACAGAGTGGAAGTACCTGGATCTGCACAACAAAAATGTGCATAAGAGTAGCATGAGCACACCATAGCGGTGGCTAGTATAAAGACTAACCTCGGTAGAGTAGTGACGAGGAACAGTCAAGACACCTACGGATCAAGTAAACTGTGCAAATATAGGAACAATGGGACATGATGTATAAATAAAGACTACAAAAAATGGTTAAAAATACAAAAATCTCAATAGGGTAAGACAACCGCAATCAACATGAAAATGCCAAAATAATGACATAGAAGAGCGAGCAAAAACACAACCCGAGTCCTAGAGTCACAATACAGTAAAGGTAAGCAATAACTCAGATCCCGCGACAGTGTTCACGACAGGTCTTATCCAAACATTTCCACGAAATATCAAATCTCAGACAAAATTACCACTCACGAGTCCTAGTACCTGAAATATAACACTTGGCATCATGTGCCCCATCAGCCTCATGGTTATACTGACAACTCACTTGTTAACCAGGGCCACTCTCACATATATAATAAATGAACGAGGGTGTACAACTATATTAAGAACAATCAGGAGGACTTCACATCCAATAGGAGTGTTCAACTACGTGTATGCTTGTGCAAGTGCTCTAACAAAATCCTTACCAACTAATAGATGTAAGGAGAAGAACATACAACACATACGATGTTTCATCAAAACTTCCATGAGATAAAGCTCATACAAGTAATCGTACCACAATCACAGTATTAAACAAACAGGAATGGACCTAGGACATCACAAATACTCACAATCATTCCCTAACATAGCCCACCTTGTTCTGCCACGTGTGCAAATAATAACATAATAAGTGCCCGCCTTGTTTCGCCATACGTGCATCAAAATGTTCCCACCATGTCTCGCCACATGCGCAACCCACATATAACATATATACATATCCCGCCTTGTTACACCGCATGTGCAATATATCAATAGTAGCAATAGCATTACAGAAACCTTGTGCGACCCCACAACAACAACCGCACGGTAGAAACCTCGTGCATCATAGTATCAACAACTACACGGTAGAAACCTCGTGCATCACAATATTAACAACCACACAACAGAAACCTCGTGCACCACCACCACAAGTACAACAACAACAATGAAAATATATACAAGAACACGACAAGTGAATCAACTCAAGAACTTTCGTTCACCAGGAGACGGTAAAACTAACTCACAAGGAATAACCACAATAGAGAATACTAAGTGTAATAAGAAAAACTCAACAAGGGGAGAAAATAATATGAAGCAACGATCATATAATATGTAGTTCAATAACAAGGAAGTTAACATGAATAAGATAATTTCAAATAAGGAAATGTCGACTAAACATAGGATATCTAAACTTCCTTTAAAGTTGGGCAAGTTATGAAGTATATACAACAAATTTCAATTAAGGATGAGCAGCGGGAAGATAATCGTAACCTCAATTAAGATTAAATAATTACATGAGAGATAGTAATGATTTCCAATAAAGTCGAGCAGTTATGAAAGATAACATGACGATAGAGGAGGTAAATATCTTCAATTAAGCAAAGTAAGAGTCAATTAGGCAATAAGAATGAATTAAAAAGCAATTAATTCCAAGTAAAACATGTAGAGGTGAAACTAGTAATAGGGAATTCAATCATATCAAGAACAACTTCATACTCGGTGAATATAAGGACCAAAGAACCCTAAAAGGCCAATTTTTCCACAATTAAGTCCGAGCACACACTTGTTACCTCGCGTACACGGATTACAATCAATGGAGAAGACTTAAATCTTAAGGAGAAGTCCCCCACACAAGGTTAGGCAAGATACTTACCTGAACCGACTCAAAATCAACTAGAAACCATGTTCTTGCTACGAGTACTCCACTCCAAATGACCCAAATCTATTCAATTAAATTTCATAATGTAAATAACACTTCACGTAACTGATTTTACAATTAAATTCTAAGATAATGTGCATAACTATGTAAAACGATCAAAATTCCCCTAGGCTCACGTCTCGGAATCGGATAAAATTTACATTTTCAGAAATCTCGTACTTTTACGAGTCCATCCATAAAAAATTATCTAATTCCGATGCCATTTGGTCCCTCAAACCATGATTTTTCACTTTGAAATTTTTCTTCAAAAACAAACTCTTTTCCCAACCCAAAACACAATTTAAATGATAAAAATAAAGATAAATTCATGGAATAGATTTAATTGAAGAATACTTACCTAATTTTATTTCGTGATAAACCCAACAAAAATCGCCAAGAACCGAGCTCTAGAAGTCAAATTGTGAAGAAAATGGTGAAACCCTCGAGTTAGGGATATATTCTGCTCGCCCAGGCTTTTAAGCATCGCGAACGCGGAGAGAGGACTGCATTCGCGAAGAACGAAAGTTAAGGCTACCTAGGTGCGCTTCGCGAACGTGGAAGCACGCAAGCGAATGCAAAGAAGGAAAATATAATGGCCTAGAGATTGCTCTTCATGAACACGTGAACTAGTACGCGAATAAGAAGAGTGGAATTGCATAGCTATGCAAACTCGTGATGGGGGATGCGAATGCGATAAGGAATAAAGCAGAGCTTTGTAACGCGAGGAGTGTTATTCGAATGTGAAGAAAAATTTCCACGTGACCAGCGAAAAAGCTTCCCAAACGCGAATGGCTGTTCGGGAACGCGAAAGAGGATACCATAAGCAAAAAACAACAGTTCAAAATAGGAGAAAATGACCCGTAGCCCACCCGGAACACACTTGGGGCCCCTCGAGACCTCAACCAAATGCACCAAAACATCCTAAAACCTTAATTAAACTTATTCCAACTCTCGGAATGCTAAAAACAACATCAAAACACCTATATTTCATCGAATTCAAGCTTCGGAATCAAAAACTTTAAAAACACATTTTCAATCAAAAAGTCTATCAAACCTCGCCCAAATGACCTGATATTTTGTACACGCATCACATTCAACATTACGAAGCTATTCCAACTTCTGGAATTCCATTCCGAACCTCATATCAAAATCTCACTATCGAACCGGAAACTTTCAAAATTCGACTTTCGGTTTTTCAAGCCTAAATTAGCTACGGACCTCCAAAATACAATCCGAACCCGCTCCTAACCCCAAAATCACCCAACGGAGCGAACAGAACCATTTGATTTCCATTTAGATGCCGTCTTCACACTGTTTTGACTACGGTCAACTTTCCAACACTTAAGCTCTCATTTAGGAACTAAGTGTACCAAAACTCACCGAAATTCAAAACCGAACATCTCAGCAAATTCACATTAGTAGAAATAAACTTGGGAATGAAGTTAATAGTGTAGACTGAGCCGATGGACCATTGGCCCATTCTTTCTTCGTGTTCGCATGTCTTCAGACGCGATCACGTAAGTCTAATTTATCCTCTTCCATGATTGCGTGCCTCTTCTCGCGTTCACGTAGGCCAATTCTTGGAGCCTTCATTTTTACTCTTTGCGATTGCAGGACTTTGTTCGCGATCACGATGCATTAAATGCCTAGGCAGATATAACATTTCAAAAATAAGGGTTTAGCCATTATTACCAAAACTCAAGCTTGAGAGCTCGGAATTGAGCGAGATTTCGAGGGATTTTCAGAGACATTGATTTGGTGACGATTCTAAATTTTTTTTACTTGTAACCCACTAATCTAAGCGTGAATTCCTCCTTTAATTTTTGATTTTGTATGAAAAATTTATAAAACTTTATATACCAAATTGTTGAGTTTTGAGTGTGTGTTTGACATCCGATTTGAGAGATTTTTATATGGTTGGACTCATGAGAGTACGAGAATTCGGAAAATATTAATTTCACCCGATTCCAAGATGTTGTCTCGAGGGGAATTTTGGTTATTTTACCTAATTTTGCGTCTTAGCTTTGAACTAAATCATGGAACCAGTTGTTTGAGATGTTATTTATGATATATAATTGAATTGAATAGATTTGGGACATTTGGAGTGAGATACTCATGGCAAAGGCATGATTTATAGTTGATTTTGAGCCGATTCTAGGTAAGTGGCTTGTCTAAACTTGTGTGGGGGGACATTTCCCTTAGGATATGATATTTGGTAATTGAATTGCCTTGTGCGCGAGATGATGAGCGCGTACTTGTTCAAATTGTTGAAAATCTGGTTTTCTTAAAGTACTTATTAGCATGTTTCCCGACCTGCTTTATTGAACTTGCAAATTTTAACCTGATGTTAGTTAGAGAAGTATGTCTAGTTGATTTAAAATTGCCTATTTGCTATATTGACTCTTTTTCATTACACGAAGCATGTTAGGCTAGAATTACTTGTTGCCTTTGGTATGAAATTTCATTTTTGAACATCTCCTTGTTATTGTTGTGTATTTACGTTGGGACTACGGATGTTGGATTCCAGTAGCTCCCCTTGTTTATTAACTTTTGGATTGCAGGTGAGATTCTCGATAGATCGCCTACATATTTACTTTGGGACTACGAGTTAGATTCCCGATAGATCCCCCTGCATATTTACTTAGGGACTGCATGTTTGATTCCCGATAGATCCCCCTGCATATTTACATTTGGGACTGCGAACCGGGGTTTCGGTAGATCGCTGCGCATCGATAGTTAGAGTACGAGACGATATCTCGAGAGATCCTTCAGATATATATACATGACGGACTACGGGACGGTATCCCAGGAGATCCGCTAGACAGTTGATGAAAGGGGACTACAGGAAGGTATCCTGGGAGATCCTTGCGTTACTATTGGTATTGAGCTACTCAGCTTTCCAATTTTTACTCTGTTATTGGTATAATTGTTGCTGCCTGGTATAACCTGTCTTATTTCATTATTTTTCTCATTTATATCATTTATTTCATATTGTTGAAGCTTATTATGTTGTTTGACCTCAGTAGGGCCCTGACCTTCTTCGTCACTACCCGACCGAGGTTAGGCTTGGCACTTACTGAATACCGCTATCATGTACTCATGCCCTTCCTGCAGATGTTTTTCATGTGCAGATACAAGTACCGCTACTTAGGCATATTACTCTTTGAGGCAGGGAGAGCATTTGGAGACTTCGAGGTACTTCTGCCGCGTCGGCAAACTGAAGAGTCTCAATCTTTATTCTGTTTTGTAGTGTTAGCCGTTCTATCGTACTGTTGATTTAGATACTCTGTAGATTAGAGCACTTTACTATATTTCTCTTCTAGCTTGTATTTTCTTGAGTTTCCTAGTTTTGGGATAGTATTGTAGTAGTTGAGATATTGTGCTGTATGTGCCGAGTGGCATTCTACATTCCACTTTCCATTTTGTTAAATCTTGGTTTGAGTTAAAATTTCCGCAAGTTATTTGTTAGTTATTTGTTTCCGCATTTTAGGCTTACCTAGTCATAAGGACTAGGTGTCATCACGACACGTTCATGAATGCCGAACTAGGGATGTGGCAAGTTGGTATTAGAGCTCTAGGTTCATATGAGTTACGGAACATAAGCCGATTTATTAGAGTCTCGCTAATTGGTACGGAGATGTCTGTACTTATCTACAACAGGCTATGTAACTGTTTGGAAAATTTCACTTCATTTGACTTCCCTATCGTGCAAGAGTTTGATATCACAATCCTAATTTTTTCCTTCTATTCTCTCACAGGTGGTGAAGACACGTGCTACTTGAGATGATCAAGCACCAGCACCCCCTACTGCAGCCGTCAGAGGCCGGGGCGGGGGGTAGAGGCCGAGGACGTGCACATGGTGCAGCGAGAGCACCCACGCGAGTTGCTGCTGAGATACCACCAGCATATCCAAGTGGAGTCTAGGCACTTGAAATGCCTGCTACTAGTACTCCAGCACTTCAGGAGACATTAGCACAGTTCCTGAGCATGTTCGGTACATTAATTCAGGCGGGATTGATCAGGTTGTACCGACTACTTCACAGGTCGGGGGAGGGACCCAGACTCCTGCTGCCCCCACTCTAGAGTAGTAAGTTCCCATTGGTCAGGTTCCAAGTGTCATGGCGACACAGTCTGTTGTCCTCGTTCAGCAAGTGGTGAGGACCTCTTGCCGAGTAGGGGACATGTGGGTCCAGGAGAGAGAGGACATACGGGTTCATGATGGAGAGTATTGAGAAGTTAGTAGGCCTCGCAGATTGGGGAGACCCACTGGTCCTTATTTTAGAGGAAGAGTATGGCATGTTAGAGGTTTCGTGGGTCAGCCAGCTCAGTTTGCATCCTAGATTTCACACAGGGCTTCATGTGTTCAAAGGTTTCGGAGTACCCGTACCCCACATTTTGCACTGCACGTCAGCCGTGAGGTTGCTTTAAGTGTGGTGACATACGCCATATGGTGAGGTATTGCCCTAGACTTGGGAGGAGTGCACCTCCACAGACTTCTTGGCTATAGTGCGCCCCGTAGAGTTCCCAGGGCAGGGTTACAACTCCAGTTGCTACCCTACCCGTACTAAGGCTATTGCCTCTTATCATCATAGGTATTGTCATGGTTTGTTATAGAGTTGTACCGATTCTATTCAATCTAGGCTCTGCTTATTCTTATGTGTCTTCTTATTTTGCTTCTCATTTGGATGTACCTCGGGATTTCCTTGAGTTTTCCTATTTATGTTTCTACTCATGTGGGGGATTCACTTGTTGTGGACTGCGTTTATCGGTCATGTTTGGTTACTATTCGTGGTTTTGAGACCAGAGTAGACTTATTGCTACTCAGCATGGTTGATTTTGATATTATTCTGGGCATGGACTGGTTGTCACCCCATTACGCTCTTCTTGATTGTCACGCCAAAGCTATGACACTGGCTATGCCAGGTGTACCGCGTGTTGAATGGAGTGGTACTTTAGATCACACTCCCAGTAGACTTATCTCTTTTATTAAATCTTAACATTGGTTGAGAAGGGTATGCCGCGTATTTAGCTTATGTGAGAGATGTAAGTGTTGATACCCTTTCTGTTGATTCAATCCCAGTGGTACGGGATTATCCCGATGTATTTCCAGCTGACCTTCCAGGCATGCCGCCTGATAGAGACATTGAATTTTGGCATTGATTTGTTGCCGGGCACTTAGCCCATTTCTATTCCTCCATATCGTATGGCTCTTCCTGAATTGAAGGAGTTGAAGGATCAGTTACATGAATTGCTTGATAAGGGTTTTATCCGGCCTAACATTTCACCTTGGGGTGCTCTTGTCTTGTTGTGAAGAAAAATGATGGTTTTATGCGTATGTGTATTGATTATTTCCAGTTGAACAAGGTCATAGTGAAGGACTGCCATCCTTTGCCTTGTATTGATGATCCGTTTGACCAGCTTTTGGGAGCACATGTGTTTTCTAAGATTTATTTGTGCTCAGGATACCATCAGTTGAATATTCGGGAGCCAGATATCCCGAATACTGCTTTCAAGACTCAGTACGGTAATTACGAGTTTCTTGTTATGTCATTTGGGTTGACCAATGCCCCAACAACCTTCATGCATTTGATGCACATTTTATTTTAGCCATATATCGATTCTTTTGTCATTGTCTTTATTAATGACATTCTGGTGTATTCCCGGAGTCGGGAAGATCATGAGCAGCATCTGAGGACAGTGCTTCAGACTCTGAGAGAGAAGAGGTTATATGCAAAGTTCTCAAATTATGAGTTTTGGGTTAGATTCAGTGGCATTCTTAGGCCATGTGGTAACGAGTGAGGGAATTCGTGTGGATCCAAAGAAGGTAGAGGCTGTGCAGAGTTGGGACAAGCTGTCCTCAGCTATAGAGATCATAGTTTCCTTGGCTTGGCGGGTTTCTACCATCATTTTATGGAGGGGTTTTCATCGATTGCAGCCCCTATGACTAGATTGACCCAAAATGATGCTCCATTTTAGTGGACAGATGAGTGTGAAGCGAGCTTTCAAAAGCTCAAGACAACTTTCACTATAACCCCAGTTTCAGTATTGCCTACATGTTCAGGGTCTTATACAGTTTATTATGATACCTCATGGGCTGGCCTTGGAGCAGTGTTGATGCAGAACAGTAGGGTGATTGCCTACGCATCAAGACAGTTGAAGATACATGAGAAGAACTACCATGTCCATGACCTCGAGTTAGCTGCTATTGTTCATGTCTTGAAGATCTGGCATCATAATCTGTACGATGTGCCTTGTGAGATTTATACTGACCATCGGAGTTTGCAGCACTTGTTCAAGCAAATTTACGCCAGAGGGGGGTGGTTAGAGTTGCTGAAGGATTATGATATTACTATTCTGTATCACCCGGGCAAGGCTAATGTGGTGGCTGATGATTTTAGTTGTTGAGTGGAGAGTTTGGGGAGTTTGGAATATTTACCAGCTTTAGAGATGCCTATGGTGATGGATGTTCAGGCCTTAGCTAGTCGGTTTGCGAGATTAGATCTTTCGGAGCCTAGTCGGGTCCTAGCTTGCATGGTTTCTCGATCTTCATTATTTAATTGTATCAGGGAGCGGCAATATGATGACCTTCATTTGCTTGTCCTTAAGGACAGGGTTCAACATGGTAATGCCAGAGATGTGACCATTGGCGAGGATGAAGTATTGAGGATGCAACATCGGGTTTTTGGACCCAATGTCAATGGGCTACGGTAGCTGATTTTAGAGGAGGCCGATAGTTTGCGGTGTTCTATCCATCTGGGTGCCACGAAGATGTATCAGAACTTGAGGCAGCACTGTTGTTGGAGGCACATGAAGAAGGGTATAGTTGGTTTTGTAGCTAGATGCCTTAGCTGCCAGCAGGTGAAGTACGAGCACTAGAGACCGGGTGGGTTACTTCAGCAGATAGAGATTCCGGAGTGAATGTGGGAGCATATCACCATGGACATTGTATATGGCTTCCCACGGGCCTTGAAGAAGTTTGATACTATCTGGGTTATTGTGGATCGGCTAACCAAGTCCGCTAATTTCATTCATGTGTGTACTACTTATTCTTTGGAGCGGTTGGTGGAGATTCATATCCAGGAGATTGCTTGTCTGCAAGGTATTCCAATCTCTATTATTTCAGACAGAGGTACTCAGTTCACATCAGGGTTCTGGAGGGCTATTCAACAAGATTTAGGTACTCGGGTGGAGTTGACCACAACATTTCACCCCCAAACAGATGGACCATCCGATTTCACTATTCAGATTCTTGAGGATATGCTCCGCGCATGCCTGGTTGAGTTTGGAGGGTCTTGGGATCAGTTCTTGCCATTGCCGGATTTTGCTTACAATAACAGATATCAATCCAACATTCACATGGCACCAATTGAGGCTTTGTATGGTTGGCAGTGTTGATCTTCAGCTGGTTGGTTTGAGCCAGGTGAGGCTAGGCTATTGGGCATAGATTTGGTTCAGGATGTTTTGGAGAAGATTAAGGTAATTCAGGATAGACTCCGTACAGCCCAGTCCAGACAGAAGAGCTATATGGACCGGGAGGTTAGTGATGTTTCCTTTATGGTTGGAGAGCGCGTTCAGCTTCGGGTTTCGCCTATGAAGGGCGTTATGAGATTTGGGAAGAAAGGGAAGTTGAGTCCGAGGTTCATTGGCCCTTTAAGATATTGAGGCATGTTGGGGAGGTTACTTATGAGCTTGCCTTACCTCCCAGCCTGACAGGGGTTCATCTGGTGTTTTATATTCTGATATTCCGGAGATATCACGGTAATCCATCACATGTGTTGGATTTCAGTACAGTCCAACTGGACAAGGATCTATCTTATTTTGAGGAGCCAGTTGCTATATTGGACAGGCAGATCAAAAAGTTGAGGTCAAAGAACATTGCTTCAGCAAAGGTTTAGTGGCGGGGTCAGCCGACCGAGGAGGCGACCTAGGAGATCGAGCAGGATATGCCTAGCCATTACCCTTATCTTTTCACTACTTCAAGTATGTCATTATGCTCATTCAAGGACAAACAAACGTTTAAGTGTAGGATGATGTGATGACCTGGCCGATCGTCTAAAGAATTTATGGCCCGATCCCTTATTAACTGATTTTCCCAAGTTTATATATGCTAATTTGACTTGCGGGGACGTTTGATTTTGAGTTTTGAAGCTTTTTGGGACACTCAGTCCCTAATTGAGAGCTTAAGTGTTGGAAAGTTGACAATAGTCAAAACAGTGTGAAGACGGCCTGGGAATGGAAATTTGATGGTTTCGTTAGCTTTGTTAGGAGATTTCGGGGTTAGGAGCATGTTCGGATTGTGTTTTGGAGGTCCATAGCTAATTTAGACTTGAAATGCCTAAGTTTGAATTTTTGAAATTTCCGGTTTGGTAGTGAGATTTTGATTCGAGGCTCGGAATGGAATTTTGGAAGTTGCTGTAGTTCCATCATGTCATTTGGGACGTGTGTGGAAAATTTCAGGTCATCCGGATGTGGTTTGGTTAGGTTTTTTATCAAAAGCGTATTTTGAGAGAATTTCAAGTTCTTAGGCTTAAATCCTTGATTAATTCGAGTTTTCGACGTTGTTTTAGGTGGTTTAAGGATTGGTACGAGTTTGAATGTGATGTTATGGGATATGTCCGTAGGTTTTGTTAACGTCTTGGAGGCCTCGGGTGTGTTTTGGATGCTCAACCTGAAATTTTAAGTTGTTTAAAAATTGCAGAATTTGAGTCCATCAGTTGTAGACTTTTCCTTCTTCGCGATCTCGTCCCCCTTCATGCGTTCGCATAGAGTAATTTCAGGGGGGGGGGGGAATTCCTTAATCTTGGTCGCATGGATTGGTTCAGGATCACATAGCACTGTCCTTTTTTCTCTTTCGCATTCGCAGCTTCTCATTCCCGTTCACGTAGTGTAGACTGAGCCGGTGGCCTAGTGGCCCATTCCTTCTTCGCGTTCGTGTGTCTTCAGACGCGATCGCGTAAGGCTAATTCATCATCTTTCGCGATCGCGTGCCTCTTCTCGCGTTCGTGTAGGCCAATTTCAGGAGCCTTCATTTTTACTGTTCGCGATTGCAAGCCTTTGTTCGCGATCGCGATGTATTAAATGCCTGGGCAGATATAACATTTCAAAAACGAGGGTTTAGCCATTATTACCAAAACTCAATGTTGAGAGCTCGGAATTGAGCGAGATTTTGAGGGATATTCAGAGACATTGATTGGGTAACGATTCTAAATTCCTTTTTATTTGTAACCCACTAATCTAAGCGTGAGTTCCTCCATTAATTTCGGATTTTGAATGAAAAATTGATAAAACTTCATAGACTGAATTGTTGAGTTTTGAGTGAGTGTTTGACACCGATTTGGGATATGTTTATATGGTTAGACTCATGAGAGTATGAGGATTTTGAAAATGTTAATTTCACCTGATTCTGAGATGTTGGCTCAATGGGCATTTTGGTCATTTTACCTAATTTTGCGTCTTAGATTTGAATTAAATCATGGAATCAATTATTTAAGATGTTATTTACGATATGTAATTGAATCGATTAGATTTGGGCCATTTGGAGGTGGATTCTCATGGAAAAGGCGTGATTTCTAGTTTACTTTGAGCCGTTTCGAGGTAAGTGGATTGTCTAACCTTGTGTGGGGGACTTTTCCCCTTTAGATATTGTATTTGGTAATTGAAATTGCCTTGTGCGTGAGGTGACGAGCGCGTACTTGTGAAATTGTTGGAAATCCAGTTTTCTTAAAGTACTTATTAGCATGTTTCTCTTGGTGCTTTATTAAACCTGCAAATTTTAATATGTTGTTAGTTAGAGAAGCATGTCTAATTAATTTAATATTGTCTATTTGCTAAATTGCCTTGGTTTCGTTACGTGAAGCATGTTAGGCTAGAATTACTTGTTGCCTTGGTATGAAATTTCATTTCTTAACATCTCCTTGCTATTGTTGTGTATTTATATTGGCACTACGCATGTGGGATTTCGGTAGCTCCCCCTTGTCTGTTTACTTTGAGACTGCGGGTTAGATTCCTGATAGATCTCCCTGCATATTTACTTTGGGACTGTAGGTTAGATTCTCGATAGATCCCCCTGCATATTTACTTTGGGACTACGTGTTAGATTCTCGATATATCCTCCTGCATATTTACTTTGGGACTGCGGGTTCGATTCCCGATAGATCCCCCCTGCATATTTACATTTTGGACTACGGACCGAGGTTCTAGTAAATCCCCGCACATCGATACTTTGACTATGGGATGGTATCCTAGGAGATCCTTCAGATGTATACACATCATGGACTATGGGACGGTATCCCGGGAGATCCACTGGACTGTTGATGAAAGGGGACTATACGACGGTATCCTGGGAGATCCTCTACTATTGGTATTGAGCTACTCTATTTTCCGGTTTTTACTCTATTATTGGTATAATCATTGATGTCTGGTATAACCTGTCTTATTTCATTATCGTTCTCATTTATATCGTTTATTGCATATTGTTGAAGCTTATTATTATGTTTGACCTCAGTAAGGCCCTGACCTTCCTCGTCACTACCCGACCGAGGTTAGGCTTGGTACTTACTGAGTATCGTTGTGGTGTACTCATGCCCTTCATGCGCATGTTTTTCATGTACAGATCCAGGTACCGCTACTTAGGAATTTTACCCTTGAGGCAGGGAGAGCATTTGGAGACCTCGAGATACTTCTTCCGCATCCGTAGACCGAAGAGTCTCCATCTTTATTCTATCTTGTAGTGTTAGCCCTTCTATCGTACTGTTGATTTAGATACTCTGGAGATTAGAGCACTTTACTGTATTTCTCTTCTAACTTGTGTTCCCGTGAGTTTTCGAATTTTGAGATAGTATTGTAGTAGTTGAGATATTGTGCTGTATGTGCTGAGTGACATTCTACATTCTGCTTTCCATTTTGTTAAATCTTGGTTCGAGTTAAAATTTCCGCAAGTTATTTGTTAGTTATTTGTTTTCCTATTTTTAGACTTACATAGTCGTAGGAACTAGGTGTCGTCACGAAATGTTCATAGAGGGCGAATTAGGGTTGTGACGCGATCACGGGGACATTTTGATGGAATATTGGAACTCTGAGAATTTTAAAAAGAAATCAGAATCAACTCGAAGAACAGAATGTCATCTAACAATGGAGAATGTCATTCCTTACATACCGGAGGATCAGTTACATTTGCTGAGTACAGAAGAAGACACATATTTTTTAATCTTTTCAGTATTAATTAGTATTAGTCTAATTTTTTCTATGATATACTCTGTTAGTTAATACGATTGCAGATGGATCTAATAGGGAAAGATCTCCATAATAATGAACTATTTCTATAGACTCAGAACCAAAAATGAAAAGAAGTGGATATGTGGGAACGTTTTTACCTCATTTCTTCAGTGCAACACCTGCCAAGTCTTCTACTTTCTCCCCTTTCTCATTGTTAGTCTTTTATTTTCCTTCATCTGTGTTAGAAAAATATTTTATTACATTGTCCTTTTTTTACTTTTGCAATCTACCTGGTCGACATTTTCATTCTTGTTGAAATACTCATTATTTTTGTGATAACTTTGATCCCTAATAGGCTTCCCCGTTAGCAGCTCCCTTTACTTTAGTATCAATAGAATGGTTACCAGCTACTCTATTTGTTGGATTCACTTTATCATCTTCATAAGCCCAAAGGAAATTTAACCCATGGTTTTTTTTGCTGATTTTGCACTTCTCAAACTGAGAAAGTGGTTCAACTGATCAAAGTGAAAGTGGTTCAAGCTATCATTTCTTCCGTGCATGTCATTTCATATATCCCTTCTCGAATATTTATGTATCTGAAAGTATCCTGATCCATTGGCATGATGTCACGATTCGGATTTTCCACCCTCGAGAGTCGTGATGACACCTACTATAGAGAGATAGGCAAGCCGAACCTTACTACTCACTTCACTTTCATATTACCTCCTTTTAGCAAACATACGGCGATAACATAATGACAACGAAACTTAAATAGTTAAGCGGAAGTTAACAATTTAATATCTGAAGTCTACATCCATTACATCCTTTAAAACCTCAAATACCCATAACCTGGTATCATAGTGTCACAGACTATCTAAGATTTACTACATACAATGTCTGAAGAAATAATAGTACACTGTTTCTGAATTGAGGGAAATGAAACAGAAAATAGAGATAAAGGGAGACGCCAGGGCCTGTGGTCACTAGCACGTCTACCTTGGCTCTCCGAGTGGACTAAAGGAAGCACTCCAACTAATGTCCGAAGCTGCTCCGGGATTTGCACACAGTGTAGAGTGTAGTATTAGCTGGTAAGTGCCTAGCCTAACCTCGGCGAAGTAGTGACTAGGCTAGGACAAGACTACCAAATAAACCTGTGCAGTTATATGATATACATCGAAAAGTAAAGAAGAAATAAACAAGTAAAGATGGGAGAGGAAAACATGCTTCGAGGAATAACAGGAAAGAACAATTTATCAAAAGAATTATAAAGAATTCAAAATTCAACCACTAACAAGAGTAAGAAAAATAAAAGCAGATTTCGCTTTCTTTTCACATCTTGTGCTAGGCGTACCACCCCCTCCCTTTTCGTTATATCTTGTGGTACGCGCACCACCCGCTCCCATTTCACTATATCTTGTTGCGACATGCAACCAGATCCATATATAATATTGTTGCAGCGCAACCCGATTCATTTATAATATTGTTGTGGCGTGCAACCTGATCCATATATAATATTGTTGCGGCATGCAACCGATTCGTATATAATATTGTTGCAGTGTGCAATCCGATCCGTATATAATATTGCTGCAGCGTGCAACCCAATCTATATAAAATATTGTTGCGACGTGCAACCCGATCCATATATAATATTGTTGCAGCGTGAAACCTGATCCATATATAATACTGTTGCGGCGTGCAACTGATCCATATAAAATATTATTGCGGCATGCAATCCGATCCATATATAATACTTGAAATTACAATAAGAGTTCCGACAAGGTATCAATAAGGTCTACACTATCCCGGCAATGGAGAAACAACTTTAACCAAACTTGTTCCAACATCTAACTACCTTAACTATAACCAAACTTATTTCGATACGTAACTACCTCAACTATAATTATTTGTTGCAACACCTAACTACCTCAACTATAACCAAACTCGTTACAATATCTAACTTCTTAGCTATAACTAAATTTATTACAACACCTAACACAAGGAATCATCAACCTAAACATCTGTAATATCAACTAAGAATACAATAAAAGGGAATCACAACTCAACAATAGCCCGGCAAGGAGACAATATAATGATCTCTTCTCTTTCTCAATTTTACTTCACAATTCACTTTACAACTCGAGCCAATACTCTAGAGTTTCAATTATCACTTATACTTTCACAACTCTTTATACAACTGGAGCCAACGCTCCTCAATGTTAATAGGTCATAATTATTTCCACAACTTTACACAACAAATAGAAATCTTCATCAAGGCACGAATAATACAACGAAGTCATAAAAATCACAATATAAGACCCACGGTCATGCTTGAAACCAACGTATAGATACTCGTCACCATGCCTTTACGTAGTACTCAACTAGAAACAAGTATCAAATAGGACACAACTCCTAATCCCTCAAGCTAAGGTTAAACCAAACACTTACCTCGAACTTCCACGGCCAACTCAAGCCTCGAACACCGCTTATTCCTCTCGAATTCGGCTCCAAATCAACTGTATCTATACATAATCGACTTTATAACATCAACAAATGCTAAACAATTCATTTCCAATGTTCAATTATAACTTTCCAATCATTCTTCCTAAAATCCCAAAAATCAACCTCGTGCACACTTGGTCAAAACACGAGGTTCAGACCAAAATCAAATCCCTCATTAACTCATGAGTCTAAATATATAATTATTTCCAAAATTCGACCCCAAAACGAGGTCTATATCACCGTTATTCAAAAATCCCTACTTCTACTCGAATCCCTAATTTTCTGCCCTTAGCTACATTTTTTAGGCCTAGAATTCTAATGGGTGTTGATGGAAAATAAAAAAAACAAGTTAAACAATGCATACCCAAGAAACTTTGGTGAAGAAATGCTTCAAAAATCTCCTAGGAGCTTTGGAGAAGAAAGGATTTATTAAAATTTTATGAAATCCCGTTTTTGGTTCTTTTTTAAAATCATTGGACAGGCCTTCATCGCGTTTGCGATAGGTCTGTCGCGTTGGCGATGAAGCCAGCTTAAGTGACCTTTGCGTTCGCGATAAATGGTTCGCATTCGCAAAGCATCAGTTCCTAGATCTTTCACGTTCGCGACCCTATGATCGCGTTCGCATAGGTTTAATACACCCCCCAGGCCCATTTGGTTTTCGCGTTTGCGTGTCCAGACTGCACTCGCGAAGGTATGTCCCCCTATTGCTTCGCGTTCGCGACATGAGCTACGCGTTATCATAGAAGGAAGTTCCTTCAATCAAATTTAACACATCGCGTTCGTGAGGGCCATCCCACGAATGCGATGAAGAAAACATCAGTTCACCAGTAGCTATTTTCTGCAACTTTCTTCTAAGTTAAAAACTTCCTGAAGCACTCTCGAGCCCTCGAGGCTCCTAATCAAACACATGTACTAACTCAAAAACATCGTACAAACATACTGTGCGATTAAATCGCCTAAATAACCTCAAGAACAATGAATCAAACCTCAAAATCATGAATTATTCCTCAAACTTTATCAAGTTTCAAATATAGAAATTCAAGTCTGAATCTCATCAAATGACGTCCGTTTTCAACCAAATTTACATGAAGGACTTAAAACCTACATAAGACCTGTACCGGGCGCCGGAACCAAAATACGGACCCGATACCATCACTTTCTAATCAGATTTTATTTCAATTTTTCTTAAACATTTTAACAAAACGATTTTACAGAAAAATTCATTTCTCGGGCTTGGGACCTCAGAATTCGATTCCGGGCATACGCCCAAGTCCCATATTCTTCTACGGACCCCTTTAGGACCATCAAATTACGGGAATGGGTCCGTTTACCCTAAATATTGACCGAATCAAATTTATTTCTTTTAAAATCAAAATTTAGTATTTTTCACAGAATTTCATATTTAAGTTTTCTGGCTACGTGCCCGGAGTGCGCATGCAAATCGAGGCGACTCTAAATACGATTTTCAAGGCCTTAGATACACAGAATTCAATTGAAAATAGGTGATAACCCTTTGGGTCGTCACATTCTCCACCTCTAAAACAACCTTCATCGTCGAATGGAAAGATAAAAGAAGTACCTGAGTCGGGAAAAAGATGAGGATAACGGCTCCGCATATCGGACTCGAACTCCCAGGTCATTGCCTCAGAAGGCTGACCTCTCCACTGAACACTAACAGAAGGGAAACTCTTCGACTTCAACTGACGAACCTGCCGGTCTAGAATAGCCACCTGCTCCTCCTTATAAGACAAGTCCTTGTCCAACTGGACGGTGCTGAAAACTAAAACGTGTGCTTGATCGCCGTGATACCTCGGAAGCATGGACACATGAAACACTAGATGCACGGCTGATCAGCTCGGTGGCAAGGCAAGTCTATAAGCCACCTTTCTTACTCGATCAAGAATCTTAAGCAGACCAATGAACCTAGGGCTAAGCTTGCTCTTCTTCCTAAACCTCATCACGCCTTTCATAGGCGACACTTGGAGCAATACCCGCGTACCAACCATAAAAGCCACATCTCGAATCTTGCGGTCTGCATAGCTCTTTTGCCTGGACTAAGCTGAATGAAGCCTATCTTGAATGATCTTGACCTTGTCCAAAGCCTCATGAACCAGATCCATACCCAACAATCGAGCCTCTCCCAGCTCAAACCATCCAACCGAAGACCGATACCGCCTACCATATAAAGCCTCATAAGGAGCCATCTGGATGCTCGACTAGTAGTTGTTGTTGTAGGCAAACTTTGCTAAAGGCAAAAACTAATCCCACGAGCCTCCAAAGTCAATAACACAAGCTTTGAGCATTTCCTCCAAAATATGAATAGTCCGCTCGGACTAAACGTCCGTATGGGGATGAAATGCTATGCTCAACTCAACCCGTGTGCCCAACTCTCACTGAACTACTCTCCAAAAGCGCGAGGTATATTGCGCACCCCGGTTCGAAATGATAGATACGGGCACACCATGAAGGCAAACAATCTTCTGAATATAGATCTCAGCTAACCTCTCAAAAGAATAGGAGACTGCCACATAAATGAAATGCGTTGACTTGGTCATCCTATCAAAAATGACCCATATTGCGTCGAACTTCTTCCGAGTCAATGGAAGCCTAGTAACTTGCCTGGCATGTCCGCGCTGCACCGTGTCTCTAAAAACACATAAATGGGGATCATCATACTGTCGATCACGAATACGCTCAAGTAATGAAGAACGAGTCACCGTGCAAGCTAACACACAACTGGGCTCAGAAACATCCAGTCTCAGGAACTGATTGGCTAAAGCCTGAACATCCAAAGCAAACGACCACTAACCTCCCAGAATATAAGCAAGACTTGCCATACTGGCTGACTTCCTACTCAAAGCATCGGCCACCACATTGGCCTTTCCTGGATGATATAAAATGGTGATAGCATAATCCTTCAACAACTCCAACCACCTTCCCTGCCTCAAATTCAACTCCTTTTGCTTGAAAAAGTATTGAAGACTCTTGTGATCAGTGAACACCTCACATGCCACGCCATATAGATAATGCCTCCAAATCTTTAATGCGTGAACAATGGCTGCCAACTCTAAATCATGCACCGAATAGTTCTTCTCATGAATCTTCAACTGCCTTGAAGCATAGGCAATGACCTTGACATCCTGCATCAACGCTGCACCAAGCCTAATATGAGAATAATCACAATAAACTGTATAAAGCCCTAAACCTGTGGCAATACCTAAACCAGTGCCTTAGTCAAAGCTATCTTGAGCTTTTGAAAGCCTGCCTCACACTCGTCCAACCATCTGAAATGGGCATCCTTCTAGGTCAACCTAGTCATCGGGGCTGTGATAGATAAAAACACCTCCACGAATCGACGATAGTAGCCTGCCAATCCCAAGAAACTCTGAATCTCTATAGATGATACTGGTCTAAACCAATTCTTGACTTCCTTAATCTTCTTCGGATCAACCTGAATATCGTCTTCCAATATAACATGACCCAGGAATGCAACCGAACTCAACCAAAACTCATATATCGAGAACTTAGCATATAACTGATTATCCTTCAGAGTCTGAAGAACCACTCTGAGATGTTGCTCTTGCTCCTCTTGGCTACGGGAATATATCAAAATATCATCAATGGAGACTATCACAAACAAGTCCAAATAAGGCGTGAACACTCGGTTCATCAAATCCATAAAAGTTGTTGGGGCATTTGTCAACCCAAATGACATAACCAAGAACTCATAATGCCCGTACCGAGTGCGGAAAGCTGTATGAGGGATATCGAATTCCCTAATCCTCAACTAATGGTAGCCATATCTCAAGTCAAACTTTGAAAATACCTTGGCACCCTGAAGCTAATCGAACAAATCAACAATCCTCAGCAATAGATACTTATTCTTGATTGTAACCTTGTTCAATTGATGGCAATCAATTCATATTCTCATTGACCCATCCTTCTTCTTAACAAACAACACCGGTGCACCCCAAGGCGATACACTGGGTCTAATGAAACCCTTCTCAAGCAAGTCTTGCAACTGTTCCTTTAAGTCTTTCAACTCAGGCGGGGCCATACGATATGCCGGGATAGAAATGGGTTGGGCGCCCGAAGCCACATTAATGAAATAGTTAATATCCTTGTCGGGCAGCATCCCAGAAGGTCTAAAGGGAATACCTCAGGAAGCTTACGAACAATAGGCATAAAACTAATAGTAGGGACTTCAGTACTAGAATCATGAACATATGCCAAATAGGCCAAACGCCCCCTTCTCGACCATATGCCGAGCCTTCATATACGAGATAACACTGCGGGTAGAAAGACCAGGAGTCCCTCTCCACTCTAAATTGAGGCGAACCCGATAAAGCTAAGGTCATAGTCTTGACATGATAGTCCCAGAGAATGTGGTATAGTGATAACAATTCCATCCCTAATGTGATGTCAAAATCAACCATATCCAAAAGAAGCAAATCTACATGAGTATCAAGACCTCCAATCACCACTATACATGATCAATGAACACGTTCCACTATAATAATCACCCACCAGCATAGACACATAAACAGGGGCACTCAAAGAATCACTAGGCATAACCAGATACGGCGCAAGATAAAATCGAAGCTTCTCTACCACAAACCAGAACCGTACCTGCACCTCCACCTCTAATACCTTTACCTCCACCTCTAGCGTCCTACCTCTACCTCTAATACCTCTACCTCCACCTCTAGCTGATTGAGCGGGCTGGACGAATCCCTTAATAAACCTCCTCACTCTCTCTCATAATGAGAAGTATGATAAGAGCATAACGAGCCAAGTCAGTGAATCTGATCTTGTACTGAGTAACGGTCATAGAACCCTATTGGGGACGCTCAAACTGCCTCCAATAGACCTCTCTTTGAGTGATAGGAAGAAACTTCTCCAAAACCGCCTGAACTGTTCTCTAGTCAAGGCTGGCGATCCGGTTGGTCTATCTAAGAAATAATCCCCACCAAGTCTTTGCGGATCCAAACAAGCAAAATTTAGCAAAATCGACCCCATTGGTCTCCACGATCCCCATGTCCCTGAGAACCTCATGAAAGTCATCTAGAAAATCTTGGGGATCCTCAGAAGATGCATCGCAGGAAGTAGTACTGAAGAGATTGGTGGAACCTATCCAACCTCCGCAAAGCCTCCGAAGACGTAGCCGATCTGTTACATGTCTATTCTGCTGAAAAAGCGGTACATGATCTTGCCATTCGCGAAAGGACAAGAGTAGAGGTTTCAAGTTAGCACTGAGAGAACAAAATCGCACGACGACAAAGAATAAAAGTGAAACTTTTCCTAACTCTATAGCCTCTGGGAGATAAATATAGACGTCTCCGTACTGACCCCTCAGACTCTACTAAGCTTGTCTGTGAACTGTGACACCCATGTATCCTAAAGCTCTGATACCAACTTTTCACGACCCAGATTTTCCACCCTCGGGAGTCGTGATGGCGTCTACTAATGAGAGCTGGGAAGCCAAAACTTACTACTCACTTCACTTTTATATTACCTCCTTTTAGCAAACACAAGGTAATGATAACAAAACTTAAATAATTAAGCGGAATTTAACAATTTAATATCTGAAATCTTTATCCGTTACAACCTTTAAAACCTTAAATACACAAAAGCTGGTGTCACAGTGTTACAGGCTATCTAAGATTTACTACATACAAGGTCTGGAGATATAATAGTACACCGTTTATAAATTGAGGGAAATGAAACAGGAAATAGAGATAGAGGGAGACGCTAGGGCCTGCGGTCGCCTGTAGGTCTACCTTGGGTCTTCGAGTGGGATAAAGAAAGCACTCCAACTACTGTCTGAAAGCTGAGACGAAATCTGCACATAATGCAGTGTGTAGTATCAGCACAACCGACCTTACGTGCTGGTAAGTGCTTAGCCTAATCTCGACAAAGTAGTGATGACGCTAGGAACAGACTACCAAACAAACCTATGCAGTTATATGATCTAGATTGGAAAGTAATGTATAAATAAACAAGTAAAAATGGGAGGGGAAATCATGCTTCGGGGAATAACAGGTAAGAATAGGTTATCAAAAGAACTATAAAGAATTCAAAATCCAACCACTAACAAGAGTAAGAAAAATAAAAGTAGATTTCACTTTCTTTTCACATCTTGTGGTAGGTGTACCACCCGCTCCCTTTTCATTATATCTTGTGGTAGGCGCACCACCCGCTCCCATTTCATTATATCTTGTTGCGACATGCAACCTGATCCATATATAATATTATTGCGGCGTGCAACCTGATCCATATATAATATTGTTGCGGCATACAACCCGATTCGTATATAATATTGTTGCAGTGTGCAATCCGATCCGTATATAATATTGTTGCAGCGTGCAATCCGATCCGTATATAATATTGTTGCGGCGTACAACCCGATCCATATATAATATTGTGGCAACGTGCAACCCGATCCATATATAATATTATTGCAGCGTGCAACCCGATCCATATATAATATTGTTGCGGCATGCAATCCGATCCATATAATACTTGCAATTACAACGAGAGTCCCGACAAGGGATCAATAAGGTCTACACTATCCTGGCAAAGGAGAAACAACTATAACCAAACATGTGACAACATCTAACTACCTTAACTATAACAAAACTTATTCCGATACCTAACTACCTCAACTTAATTAAACATGTTACAACACCTAACTACCTCAACTATAACGAAACTCATTACAACATCTAACTACTTAGCTATAACTAAATTTATTACAACACCTAACACAAGGAATAATCAACCTAAGCATCCGTAATATCAACTAAGAACACAATGCAAGGGAACCACAACTCAGTAATAGCCTGGCAAAGGGCCAACATAATGATCTCTTCTCGTTATCACTTTTACTTCACAATTCACTTCACAACTCGAGCCAATACTCTAGAGTTTCAATTTGTTAGATAATACGCTTAACGCTAGAGGGGGGTGAATAGCGTTATAATAAAATTTAGCGTAAACTTGCGGAAATTAAAATTTGCAGGAAATAATTAAGTGCGTTAAATAAACAAAAGGAAAGAACGCACCGATGTATTCTGGTTCACCACAACACGTGGCTAGTCCAGTCCCCGAGAGACTCTCTCGAGATTTTCCACTAACTTGTCAAGCTTACGGTGCTCAACAAACCTTTACAACTTAAGGACACACGCCTTAACACCTTTGCTCGGAGATACAACACTCCAAGACTTCAACCAAGGAAACACAAGTTCCTTACAACAAGAGAATCACAATTATCTTACAAGTGTACAAAACACTAAATACTCAAACAAAACACTCCTTAATGAGTAGATATGAGTAAAAGAAGTAAGCTCAAGATCACAACAACTATGGACAAGACTTTGGCTCTCAAAAGCTTTTTGAAATGAATATAAAATGATAAACAATAGTATGCAAGCTTATAGCAATAGAATGATCAGTTGTTGTGTGTTGTTGTGTTTAAAACACTGAAATGAAGCTGTATTTATAGTTGAAAAACTTGGCATTACCGTTGTCTAATTGTCAATTAAGAGTTGCTGATTTTACTGAGTGACAATCGATTGTCAAGAAGCCACAATCGATTGTTTGCCAATCGTTCCAGAAATCAATCCCAGATTTTACGCTTAACAATCGATTATCCAAGATCAACAATCGATTATTGGTAACGTTCAAAAAATCATTTCCAGATTTTACGTAAAACAATCGATTATACCAAATCAATAATCGATTATTCAGCAACATTCAAAAAATCCTTTCCAGATTTTAATTTCGACAATCGATTATACAAAATCAACAATCGATTATTCAGCAACGTTCAAAAAATCTTTTCCAGATTTTAATATCAACAATCGATTGTACAAAATCAACAATCGATTACCTGACGGTATTTGAAAACTTTATGACAACGGTCAGCTTCACAATCGATTGTGCAATGTTAACAATCGATTATTTATCAGATTTTGAAAATCATTTTAGACACTGCCTCTTGCCAATCGATTGTTTTATACTCACAATCGATTATTTAGTAATTTTGAAAAAGTCTGGAAGACACTGCCTCAACACAATCGATTGTCATAAGTTCACAATCGATTATTTTGTGACTTTGAAAAATCTGAAGGACACTGTCTCTTCACAATCGATTGTCATTAGCTTCACAATCGATTATTCTGAGTTTTGAAAAACTTTGATGGATACTGCCTCATCACAATCGATTGTCATTAGCTTCACAATCGATTATTCTGAGTGTTGAAAAACTTTGATGGACACTGCCTCATCACAATCGATTGTCATAAGGTTCACAATCGATTGTCATGCAGGTTTGAAAAACCTGATGCTCACTGCCTTAACACAATCGATTGTCATTAACTTCACAATCGATTGCCATGCAGTCTTGGCTTAACATAATCGATTATCATAAGTACATAATCGATTATCTTAGTCCAGATTTTAGAGGCATGTTTAAAAATCATTTTGATTGAAATAAATATGCATGATTTAAAATCATTTAGCATTAAATTAAATATGCATGATTTTGTAAAAATAATTTTACTAGAGAAGCCATGTCATGAGTCAAGTTGTCGGATCAAGATCACAATTAAGAACGACTCATTTAAACTATAAAACTTTGTCTTGTGCTTGAATCTCGTTATCCACCAATTGTGCGCTTGTACTTGAACTTCGTCATATATCAATTTGCGCTTGTTTGTCATTCATCAAAACGTACACATAAGAACACACATTTTAGTATAAAGCCTTGAGAACGTGTTTCCAACAATTTCCCCCTTTTTGATAATGGCAAACTTTAAGCGGGATATGCAACTTAATCAATTTATAATGACGATTCAAGACAAGTAAAGATATGCAATAAGTATGCGATTAGTTCCCCCTCAATATATGAATTCCCCCTCAATTTAAGCTTATAAATATTGAGAGTGCATACCCGTTATCTTCCCCCTTTTGCCATTAGCAAAAATAATATAAGAAGATGCTAAAGATGTAAATAAAACTTGTTTATTTATTGGAAAGAAAACGTGATTACTTAAAGAGAGTACAATAACTCAAGTAATAGCAGAACAATCGATTATTGATACGAGATAATCGATTATTAGACGACAGAAACCGATTTTTTTCTGAAGAAGACTCGATTATTGCGCGTCATGCTTTATAATTCCCCCTACCTTTAGGGCGATACCTGCAAAAATTCGTTAGACGTCTCCGACGCTCAAGTTAGAAATCATGTAAAATAAAAAGATTCAATGCATGACTTAGATCAACGTGGAGTCAAGAATCCCGAGTTCACTACGAATTCGGAAGAAGGACTCTTTCTCTAAGGGCTTAGTAAAGATGTCGGCCAATTGGTCTTTGGTTTCAACAAATTCGATTTCGACATCGCCCTTGAGAACGTGATCTCTTATAAAATGATGTCTAATTTCAATGTGTTTTGTTCGCGAATGAAGAACAGGGTTCTTCGTCAAGCATATGGCACTAGTATTATCATATTTAAGAGGGATATGATCAAGACTTAGGCCATAGTCCAAGAGTTGTTGTTTCATCCAGAGGATTTGAGCGCAACAACTCCCCGCGGCTACATATTCAGCCTCGGTTGTGGACAACGCAACACTTACTTGTTTCTTGCTAAACCAAGAAACGAGAGAGCTACCGAGTAAATGGCAAGTGCCACTAGTGCTCTTGCGGTCCAATTTGCATCCAGCAAAATCGGAGTCAGAATAGCCAACGAGTTGGCATGAAGAACCTTTGGGGTACCACAGACCCACATTTGTAGTACCAACAAGGTATTTCAAAATCCGTTTTACCGCAGTAAGGTGAGACTCCTTCGGACACGATTGATAACGGGCGCACAAGCACACGCTAAACATGATGTCCGGACGACTAGCAGTAAGATAGAGAAGAGAGCCAATCATACCTCGATACTTCTTAGTGTCGACTTCCTTACCTTTCTCATCTTTGTCTAGATGATCGGATGTGCTCATGGGAGTCGCCATTGCTTTTGCATTGTTCATTTCAAATCGTTTCAGCAATTCTTTGCAATATTTGGCTTGGCAAATGAACGTACCTTCTTTCATTTGCTTTACTTGTAATCCCAAAAAGAATGTTAACTCACCCATCATAGACATCTCAAATTCGCTTGTCATTAAATCGGAAAATTCCTTGCATAAGACATTGTTAGTAGCACCAAATATGTTATCATCCACATATATTTGAACTAATAAAATATCATTGTTTTTATGCTTAACAAAAAGGGTGGTGTCAACTTTCCCCCTGATGAAATCATTTTCCAATAGAAATTTACTCAATCTTTCATACCAAGCTCGGGGAGCTTGTTTTAAACCATAGAGAGCCTTTTTGAGTTTGAAAACATGATCGGGAGATTTAAAATCTTCAAAACCAGGGGGTTGTTCAACATAAACTTCTTCTTGTATAACACCATTTAGAAAAGCACTTTTCACATCCATTTGATATAAATTGAAATTCATAGAAGAGGCAAAAGCGAGCAATAGACGAATAGCTTCTAATCTAGCTACGGGAGCATATGTTTCTTCATAGTCAATACCCTCTTCTTGATTATAGCCTTTTGCTACAAGCCTAGCTTTGTTTCTAGTGATTACACCATTTTCATCTAGTTTGTTTCGAAAAACCCATTTCGTACCAATTATGGTATGATTTTCGGGTCTTGGCACCAAATCCCAAACGTCATTCCATTTGAATTGGTTAAGCTCCTCTTGCATTGTCAAGGTCCAAAATTCATCCCCAATTGCTTCGGAGATGGTTGTTGGTTCAATTTGAGACACAAAAGCAGTATGTCCTAAGGTGTTCTTAAGGGAGTTTCGGGTACTTACCTTTTCTCCGACGTCGCCAATTACCTGTTCGAGAGGGTGATCTTTGATTGTCCTCCATTCGTTAGGCATTGTCGTTTCTTTCTCCAATTGTGGCGCTTCCTCCATTGGTTGTTCCAAGATTTCATCTTTATTTTCCTTAGGCGTTTCCTCTTGTATTTTGTCTTTCAAGCTATCTAAAATACCTGCAAGATCAAAACCGGAATCCTTTCTCGCTAAGCGAGCATTATTTTCGGAAAATACAACATGAGGGGATTCCTCCACATTTTCGGTTCTTTTATTAAAAACCCTATATGCTTTGCTACGTGAAGAATAACCAATGAAAATTCCCTTATCGGACTTAGCATCAAATTTTCCCAATTGATCTTTGCCATTGTTATGAATAAAACATTTACAACTGAATACTCTAAAATGGGAGATATTTGGTTTCCTTCCCTTATAGAGTTCATAGGGAGTTTTCATGAGTATAGGCCTTATGACTACTCTATTTAAGACGTAGCATGTGGTACTCACGGCATCCGCCCAAAAATGTTTGGGAATCTTGGCCTCTTCGAGCATGGTTCTAGCCATCTCTTCGAGACACCTATTTTTCCTTTCCACCACCCCATTTTGTTGTGGTGTACGTGGAGCGGAAAAGGTATGCTCGATACTGAGTTCGTCACAAAAGTCCGCAAAGAGATTGTGATCAAACTCTCCCCCATGATCACTTCTAATTGAAGTGACGGTTGTTTCCTTCTCGTTTTGAACACGCTTAAGAAAATATTTAAAAATCTGAAAAGCATCACTTTTATTGGCAAGAAATAAAGTCCAAGTAAATCTAGAATAATCATCAACAATCACAAAAGCATAACGATTTCTTCCTAGACTTTCAATGCGAGATGGTCCAAATAAATCCATGTGAAGCAATTGCAATGGTCTAGAAGTTGAAACAATATTTTTGGATTT
Organism: Nicotiana benthamiana; assembly: GCA_034376525.1. NCBI lineage: Eukaryota > Viridiplantae > Streptophyta > Magnoliopsida > Solanales > Solanaceae > Nicotiana > Nicotiana benthamiana. The sequence continues at coordinate 30,384,589 of CM067336.1, read as the reverse complement.
GAAAGATGCTTTTGTTTGCTTCCCTTTTTGACATGAATCACAAATAGAGTCATCTTCAAATTTTAAATTGGGAAGGACAATAACTAAGTTTTGAGAGATCAATTTGTTCAAAAGATGCATGTTGATATGTGCTACTCTATGATGCCATAACCAAGTATCATCCTCTTTACTCATAAGACAATCAACATATTCGGGTGAGGAATTTGCAAGATCAACCATATAAATATTATCCACTCTAAAACCACGAAGGATAATTTTAAAATCACTACGTCTAAGCACTAAGCATTCATCCGAATCAAATAGGGCAAGATTTCCCTTGTCACATAATTGACTTATGCTCAAGAGATTATGCTTTAAACCTTTCACAAGTAATATATGCTTAATAGAGGAATTTTCATCCTTACCGACCGATCCGATGCCAATAATCATTTCTTTATTGTTATCCCCAAAAATCACACATCCTCCTTCTTTGTGTTCTAGTTGAAGGAATTTGGATTCGTCTCCCGTCATATGTTTGGAGCATCCACTATCAAGGTACCATAGTACACTTGATCCCTTCAAACATACCTACAAAACAAGTTAATGCGTTTTAGGTACCCATGCCATTTTGGGTCCTTGAGGGTTAGCCATATTATAATAATGCGATTGAGTGATATGTCTATGTCGTGTAAAGCATGCAGGGGCAATATGACCAATGCGTTTACAATAATGACAAGTCACGTTGGGGTTATGCATCCTTCTAGGTTCATAGTAACTTGATGGACGAAAATGAATTACTCTATTTTCATTATGACTATTGCGCATTTCATGAGAACCATTTCTCCTACTATTAGTTCTAAAATGAGCAGCATTTCTATAGTAATGGTCATGTCTAGATGTTCTAAGAGGTTCAAAACTCCTTCTAGTGTTTGGCCTAGAATATGCATCATTTCTAGGGTAGTCATTTCTAGGTGGTAAGTCATTTCTAGGTCTTCTAAAATATTCAACATTTGGTCTAGCATGCATATTTGTTCTAGGATTGCTATTTCTAGGATAAGCATTTGTTTTATTAATCCTAGGTTGAGCCTTAGGTGGTTGGGGTTTGGCGTCAACCTTTTCTTTAGGCTCATTCTTAAAGCCTATGCCATGCTTGGTTGATTCCAAATTAACAAGGACCTTATTCAAATTTTTGTGGGAAGAATTAAACTTATCTAAGGTACCTTTAAGTCTATCTACCTCATTTTCGGGATGCATGCAAGAAGAGCAATTTTTAATAGAACTTTCGGGCTTGTTGGCGCTTCTTTTTCCGAAAAACTTATTTTCCTCTTTCAGCTTGTCATTTTCTAAAACCAGTTTTTTTAACTCCTTTTCTTTCAAAGAAAGCTGTTTTTGAAAATCTTTTTCTTTTAGAGAAGCATTTTCTTTTATGCTCTTGACAGTTTTTGAAGCTTTAATAAATTCAGTATATAGCTCATCAAAAGCAGTTTGCATTTCTTCAAGAGTAAAGAAGTTTTTAGAAGAGATTTGACATACCTCATCTTGCTTGTCTTCTTGCGCCATAAGACAAAGGTTTGCGGCTTCGTCTTCTTCTTCTTTGCTTAACTCATCTCCGGAGTCTCCTCCCCAAGAAATGTATGCACGTTGCTTCTTAAAAGGTTTCTTCTCCTTTTTGATGTTTGGGCAATTTGATTTGATGTGCCCGGTTTCACCGCATTCATAGCACTTTATTTGCTCGCCTTGCTTTTTGCCCTTTCGTTCATACTCCTTTCGCATGAACTTTTGAAATCTTTTGATAACGAGTCCAAACTCGTTGTCTCCGTCCTCATCAACTTGAGGTTGGCTTGTGCTTGCCTAAAGCGCTATTCTTTGCCTCCTTTGATCATCAACAAGAGGGTTAAGTATAGTAGATTCATAAGTCTTAAGGTTACCTCTTAATGCGTTGATTGTGACATTTGAGACGCCTTGAATTGCGTCGGTCTTTGATCGCCAAGCCGGAGTGAGACTTCTAAGAATTTTTCGAACAAGTTCTCTATCCGTGAATGTCTTCTTGAGGGCATGTAGGTCATTTACGATTATTGAAAATCGTTCGAACATTTCATCCACCTTTTCACCTTCCTTCATGTGAAATAATTCATAAGCATGGGTTAGGAAATCAATTTTAGCTTCCCTTACCTGGTCCGGACCTTCGTACGTAATTTCCAGCTTGTCCCACATTTCCTTTGCCGTTGTGCAACATGATATTTTCCTGTAACCGTCAGCATTTATAGCACAATATTATAAATTAATTGCTTTAGCATTATTTTGAACCTTTCGGATATCATCCGCGTCATATTCTTCTTCGGACTTGGGAACCCATTCGTTTTCAACCTTTTTGGTTGGAATTTGATTTCCCTTTGTTATCACCTTCCAGAGATGAAAATTGTTTGCTTGAACGAAGATTTTCATCCTCTCCTTTCAGTACGTATAGTTTGTACCGTTGAATAGTGGTGGTCGGGTGGAGCACTGTCCTTCCTATATTCCTGCAAAAGAATCACGAGTAGAAGCCATGGAAGTTTCTCTCAAACTGTTAAGTCTTCAGAGAGTTGGGCTCTGATACCAATTGTTAGATAATACGCTTAACGCTAGAGGGGGGGTGAATAGCGTTATAATAAAATTTAGCGTAAACTTGCGGAAATTAAAATTTGCAGGAAATAATTAAGTGCGTTAAATAAACAAAAGTAAAGAACGCACCGATGTATTCTGGTTCACCACAACACGTGGCTAGTCCAGTCCCCGAGAGACTCTCTCGAGATTTTCCACTAACTTGTCAAGCTTACGGGTGCTCAACAAACCTTTACAACTTAAGGACACATGCCTTAACACCTTTGCTCGGAGATACAACACTCCAAGACTTCAACCAAGGAAACACAAGTTCCTTACAACAAGAGAATCACAATTCTCTTACAAGTGTACAAAACACTAAATACTCAAATAAAACACTCCTTAATGAGTAGATATGAGTAAAAGAAGTAAGCTCAAGATCACAACAACTATGGACAAGACTTTGGCTCTCAAAAGCTTTTTGAAATGAATATAAAATGATAAACAATAGTATGCAAGCTTATAGCAATAGAATGATCAGTTGTTGTGTTTTTTTGTGTTGTTTTTGAAACACTGAAATGAAGCTGTATTTATAGTTGAAAAACTTGGCATTACCGTTGTCTAATTGTCAATTAAGAGTTGCTGATTTTACTGAGTGACAATCGATTGTCAAGAAGCCACAATCGATTGTTTGCCAATCGTTCCAGAAATCAATCCCAGATTTTACGCTTAACAATCGATTATCCAAGATCAACAATCGATTATTGGTAACGTTCAAAAAATCATTTCCAGATTTTACGTAAAACAATCGATTATACCAAATCAATAATCGATTATTCAGCAACATTCAAAAAATCCTTTCCAGATTTTAATTTCGACAATCGATTGTACAAAATCAACAATCGATTATTCAGCAACGTTCAAAAAATCTTTTCCAGATTTTAATATCAACAATCGGTTGTACAAAATCAACAATCGATTACCTGACGGTATTTGAAAACTTTACGACAACGGTCAGCTTCACAATTGATTGTGCAATGTTAACAATCGATTATTTATCAGATTTTGAAAATCATTTTAGACACTGCCTCTTGCCAATCGATTGTTTTATACTCACAATCGATTATTTAGTAATTTTGAAAAAGTCTGGAAGACACTGCCTCAACACAATCGATTGTCATAAGTTCACAATCGATTATTTTGTGACTTTGAAAAATCTGAAGGACACTGTCTCTTCACAATCGATTGTCATTAGCTTCACAATCGATTATTCTGAGTTTTGAAAAACTCTGATGGATACTGCCTCATCACAATCGATTGTCATTAGCTTCACAATCGATTATTCTGAGTGTTGAAAAACTTTGATGGATACTGCCTCATCACAATCGATTGTCATAAGGTTCACAATCGATTGTCATGCAGGTTTGAAAAACCTGATGCTCACTGCCTTAACACAATCGATTGTCATTAACTTCACAATCGATTGTCATGCAGTCTTGGCTTAACATAATCGATTATCATAAGTACATAATCGATTATCTTAGTCCAGATTTTAGAGGCATGTTTAAAAATCATTTTGACTGAAATAAATATGCATGATTTAAAATCATTTAGCATTCAATTAAATATGCATGATTTTGTAAAAATAATTTTACGAGAGAAGCCATGTCATGAGTCAAGTTGTCGGATCAAGATCACAATTAAGAACAACTCATTTAAACTATAAAACTTTGTCTTGTGCTTGAATCTCGTTATCCACCAATTGTGCGCTTGTACTTGAACTTCGTCATATATCAATTTGCGCTTGTTTGTCATTCATCAAAACGTACACATAAGAACACACATTTTAGTATAAAGCCTTGAGAACTTGTTTCCAACACTATTATCACTTATACTTTCACAACTCGTTATACAACTGGAGCCAACACTCCTCAATGTTAATAGGTCACAATTCTTTCCACAACTTTACACAACAAATAGAAATCTTCATCAAGGCACGAATAATACAACGAAGTCATGAAAATCACAATATAAGACCCACGGTTATGCTTGAACCAACGTATAGATACTCATCACCATGCCTATACGTAGTACTCAACTAGAAACAAGTAGCAAATAGGACACAACTCCTAATCTCCCAAGCTAATGTTTGACCAAACACTTACCTCGAACTTCCACGGCCAACTCAATCCTCGAACACCGCTTTTTCCTCTCAAATTCGGCTCTAAATCAACTGTATCTATACATAATCAACTTCATAACATCAATAAATACTAAAAAATCCATTTCCAATGTTCAATTATAACTTTCTAAGCATTCTTCCCCAAATTCCAAAAATCAACCTCAGGCGCGCTTGGTCAAAAAACGAGGTTCGAACCAAAATCAAATCCCCCATTAACTCACGAGTCTAAATATATAATGATTTTTAGGATTCGATCCCAAAATGAGGTCTAAATCACCATTTATCAAAAATCCCTACTTCTACCCAAATCCCTAATTTTCTACCCTTAGTTACATGTTTTAGGCCTAGAATTCTAATAGGTGTTGATGGAAAATGAAGAAAACAAGTTAAACAATGCTTACCAAAGATACTTTGGTGAAGAAGTACTTAAAAAATCGCCTAGGAGCTTTGGAGAAGTAAAGGTTTATGAAACTTTTATGAAATCCCATTTTTGGTTCTGTTTTAAAATCATTGGACAGGCTTTCATCGCGATCGCGATAGGCCTGTCGCGTTGGTGATGAAGATAGCTTATGTGACCTTAGTGTTTGCAATAAATGGCTCATGTTTGCGGAGCATCAGCTCCCAGAGCCTTCGTGTTCACGACCCTATGATCGCGTTCGTGTAGGTTTAATACCCCTCTCCCTGCCTAGGCCCATTTGGCCTTCGCGTTCGCGTGGAGAGGATCGTGTTCGCGAAGGTAAACCCCCCATTGCTTCGCGTTCACGACCTGAGCTACGCATTCGCGTAGAAAGAATTTTCTTCTATTAAATTTCATACAAAGCGTTCGCGAGGGCCATCCCGCGAACACGAAGAAGAAAACATATGTACACCAACCACTATTTACTGCAGCTTTCTTCGAAGTAAAAAACCTCCCGAAACACATTTGGAACACATCCGAGCCCTTTAGTCTCCTAACCAAACACACGTACTAACTCAACAACATCATACAAACTTATCCGTGCGATTAAATCGCCTAAATAACCTCAAGAACAATGAATCAAACCTTAAAATCATGAATTTTTCCTTAAACTTCATCAAGTTTCAAATTTAGAAATTCAAGTTCGAATCACGTCAAATGGGCCTGTTTTCAAACAAAATATTACAGGAAGGACTTAAAAAATTTATGAGACCTATACTAGGCGCCGGACCAAAATACGGCCTGATACCATCGCTTTCTAATTAGATTACATTTCAATTTTTCTTAAATATTTTCAGAAAATAATTTTACAGAAAAGTTTATTTCTCGGACTTGGGACCTCGGACTTCGATTCCGAGGCATACGCCCAAGTCCCATATTTTTCTAGAGACTCCTTCGGGACCGTCGAATCACAGGTCCGGATCCGTTTACCCAAAATATTGAACGAAGTTAAATTTATTCCTTTTAAAATCAAAACTTAGCATTTTTTACAAAATTTCATATTTAAGCTTTCTGGCTATGCTTTCGGACTACGCACACAAATCGAGGCGACTCTAAATGAGATTTTCAAGACTTCGAAAACACAGAATTCAAGTCAAAATTGGTGATGACCGTTTGTGTTATCACACATGATTACTTATGATTGGTAATTGATTTAATCTACAAGTGATGTTGTTGCGATTGGAATGCTGAACTCATGGAGTCATTCAATGAGTTAAGAAAATGAAGTTTTAGGCTAATGTTGGATTTTTAAAATCTTGATGGCCTCTTTGGTGAGCATTGTCGAGTGTAAAGATCTGCTATAATGATATACTAGACTAGGAAGAAAAGTAGTAGGCAGCTTATTAGGTGAAGTGGGGCAGTTTCGGATTGTAACGGATGATAACAACCTTAATCGTAGAGTAAATTAATGAGCATGGAACTAGGAGGGTATTTAGATAGACGTTATTGTCTCATATATATATATATATATATATATATATATATATATATATATATATATATATGAAAACATGACTAATAAATTAATACAATTTTTTAGAGATGATTTTTATCAAGATATTAGCAAGAAAAATAATATTATTCTTTTTGTTCCCTGGTTTATGTCTAAGATGTTTATAACTATGTCTCTGTGTTAGAAAGAGATTATATGCTCACGAGTGGAAAAATTGCTAAATTAGTCTTTCCACCCCAACAAACTTTTCAGATAGGAGAAAGAGATAAAATTGTATATTTCACTGCTTTTTCAAAATTGCTTGAAAACGATGTGGCTTCTATTACAGCTAAAAACACTCAGAATAATTATACTAATATGTATATTAGTATTCTGGGAGAACAAGTTGTTGCGATACATGAAAAAATTGGATAAGCATATAGCTGAGGTCCAAAAGATTCAACCGAAGGATGGTAAAGGTAAAGAGCAAATAGCTACTACAAGCATTCAACCTCTACCTGAGGTAAAAGACTTTAAAATAAAAAGTCTTGACGATTTGGAAGAACTTCTTACGAGGAAGTTCGGAGAGTTTAGGGCAAGTCCTTTAACTATAGAACATAATCTTGATAAAGGTAAAGGATTACAGGTAGAAGATGAGATAAATAAGATCTCTGAAAAATATGCTCAAAAACCCTACTAAAGAATGTTTTACTACCCTAGACCTACCCTCAGGATGTCCTAATAGAAGAACGGGACAACGACCATTACCACCAGGGTTATAGTGGGTCAGATATCTTTGAATGGAATATAGATGGTCTTGCTGAAAGACAAATCTATACGACAGTACATAGAATGCTTATGTACAACACTATCTGCAAGGTTAATAAAAATACAGATAGAGCAATAACAAAAATGATTATTTCCGGTTATACTGGTCAACTTAAAGGTTGGTGGAATAATTATCTTACTCATGAACAACTTCACCAAATCATGAACGCAACTAAAGTTGAGGAAGATAAGACTATTCAAAACTCGGTCTATTCTTTAATTCTAAATATCATCGAACACTTTTCAAGAGAATGGTCGTATAATAGTGAGACCATTAGAACTATGCTCCAAAATTTGAGGTGCAAAACCCTCACATCATTTCGATGGTACAAAGATGTTTTTTTATCCAGAGTGATGGAATTTCCAAAGAGTAATAGTACTCATTAGAAGTCCAAATTTATAGATGGACTCCCCCCCTTATTTACTGAAAGGATAAGAAAGGTCTTTAGAGGTACAGGGATGAGTATCAATTATGATACCTACTCATATAGTAAGTTGATTAGTGTATGCACTCAGGAGGGCTTAGCTTTATGTAATGAAATAAAGCTTAACCAACAAATTAAGAAACATCGTCTCACTGAGAGATAATAATTCGACGAATTTTGTGAACAGTTTGTTATAAATATGCCTTCTAATGGAAAGAGATCCCATAAGAAAAAGTATTTCAAAAGAATCAAGGGTTTGTCGAAAAAACGGCGTGAAAAGACCCAAAGGAGAAAGGCTTTTCATAAAGCCAGGAAAGGTTTTGTTTAATCAAAAAACCCGCAGGCTTGTTATAAATGTGAAAGATTAGGCTACTTTGTTAAGGATTGTAAGGTCAAGGATAAATAAGAAAACTTGACTTAGATGATCATATCAAAGATTATTTATATAAGATTCTTTTAAATTCTTCTCCAGAAATATCTGACACTGAGAAAGATGGATCATCAACAAGTGAAGACCTTAGGGTTCTTCATGAAGAAAGTTATACTTCATCTTCTGGAGAAGAGCCAGAGCCATGTGATAAGGGACAGTGCTCAAATCATTGTTGTGATACAGATGATGAGCTTTTTAACATTTATTCTCATATTAGAGAATTAAAGATCAATATTTTGTCAAATGATAACATACTTGATCTTTTAAGGGTTATTAAAGACCCAAAATTAAAGTCCCAGCTTACTTACAAAACTTCCTTCTAATCCAGGGGATGAAACAGAGGTGGAACAAATCCTATCTCAAAAAGGACCTTACACTATGTCAGAAATCAGAAAAAATGGTGAAAAGAAAATCCAGGCCTGAAAGAATGGCTACTATCCAAGTATTTAAGTACCGAGATAAATTATCTCAAGAAAGAAATCTCGGAACTAAAGGCTTCAAATATAGCCTTGGATGAAAGAATTTTCAAATTGGAAAATTCTAGGATAATTGATAATCCTAATATTAAGTTTACTGAGTTAAATACAACTGCCAGTCCTTCTGAAGAAAATACAGCTAATAAGTTGCTTGGAGCCAGATATTTTTCTGAAGGTGAATTTCTGGAAAAACTCCAATATTTTGTCACCCAAATTTTTTTGATAAAAATAACTCTTTTAATAGACTACAATTTTAAAAAAGAGTTTGTTGCTTTATTTGACAATGGAGTAGATTTGAATTGTATAAAAGGAGTAATAACCTCCAGATATTTTCATAACCACTCATCGCTTAAAAAATGTCAGTGGTAATTCAATGGGTATTTTATATAAATTACCAAAAGCTTACATTTGCCAACAGGATATCTGTATTGCAAAAAGTTTTGTTTTGGTAAAAGATATTGACAAGGATGTAATATTGAGTGTCCCATTTTTTATTAAATTGATGCCTTTTTTATATTGGGATACAAAAAGCTTTACTGGTACTTAATGGTAAGAACATCACTTTTGAATTAATAACCCAACCTATCCAACGATTTCTAAATGAAATAATTTCTAGTAATATTTCTTCTAAAATAAATCAAATTGAATTCTTGAAAAATGAAATTTATTCCATTACAGTTGAACAAGATTTAAAAAATCCTAAGTTAATAGAAAGAATAAATCTTCTGAAAACCCATTTTTATACCTCTAGTTGTGGTGACCACCCAAATCAATTTTGGAGTAGGAAATAACATATCATAAGTCTTCCCTATGGAGAAGATTTCTCAGAGGATAGCATCCCTACCAAGGCCAGACCTTGTCAAATAAACTCTGAATATTTAGAGTTATACAAGAAAGAAATTACTTCTTTACAGCAAAAGGATTTAGTTAGACCCTCAAAGTCCAAAAGGACTTGTACTGCTTTTCATGTAAACAAGCATGCTGAACAGGAGTGAGGAGTTCCTAGATTAGTTATAAACTATAAAACTCTCAATAAGGTTTTGAAATGGGTTAGATATCCTATCCCTAATAAAAAAGATTTACTTGATAGACTACATAATGCCGTTATATTTTCAAAATGTGATTTAAAATCAAGTATTGGCAAATACAGATATCAGAATTAAATAAATATAAAACTGCTTTCAATGTGCCAGTGGGCCAATATGAATGGAATGTTATGCCTTTTGGCTTGAAAAATGCCCCCTCTGAATTTCAAAAAATTATGAATGATGTTTTTCTTCCTTACACGGATTTCATAATTGTTTATGTTCATGATATTCTAGTATTTTAAAAAAAAATATAGAATCTCATTTTAAACATTTAGATTTATTTAGAAAAATTATTATCCAAAATGATTTAGTCATATCAAAACAAAAATGACGATTTTTTCAAACTTCTATTAGGTTTTTGTATCATAACATTGAAAAGGTAGGATCATTCCTATCAATAGAAGTATTGAATTTGCTTCTAAATTTTCTGATAAAACCCAACTCCAGCGATTTCTTGGAAGCCTGAATTATATTTCTCCTTTTATAAAGGACCTTGCCCAGGACACTGCTCTTCTTTATGATAGATTAAAAAAGAATCCCAAAGCATGTACTGATAGTCATACTGAAGCAATCAAAAGGATTAAACAAAAGGTCCATAACCTCCCTTGTTTAACTCTAGCCAATCCTACTTGGGCAAAGATAGTAGAGACAGATGCCTCTGATATTGGTTATGGCGGAATTTTAAAATAATATTCGCCATCGGATAAACAAGAATATCTGGTCCAGTTTTATTCTGGAAAATGGAATAATGCCCAAAAAAATTATACGACTGTAGCTAAAAAATCTTTTGCTATTGTCAAATGTGTTATGAAATTTCAAACTGATTTATATAATTAAAAGTTTCTTATTAAGACTGATTGCCAAGCTGCAATGTTTATCTTTAATAAAGAATTTAAGCATGATATTTCTAAGCAAATGTTTGCAAGATGGAAAGCCTTGTTAGCCCCTTTTGATTTTGACATAATATATAAAAAAAGGGCATGATAATATCCTTCCTGATTTTCTTACAAGAGAATATTTAAACTCATAAGTTCTCTCTTCAATATACTTTAATCATGAATTATTACATGATATTTTTTGATGAAGAAACATTAATCACTATTTTGAAAGTGGTTAAATTATGTAGAGACTTAAAAGGTCTTATAATTGATAAAATTATATGTGATATTGTGGATGAACAATTTTCCACTCATGATGATGAATCTAATAGTAATTTTATTGAAAATGTATTTCTTAACTAACGTTTTGGTTTTACATATTATGAGACCTACATTCAAACCTCCTTGGGGTTGAGGAAGAGGAAGAGGAAGAGCTTCTAATAATAGTAGAGAGAATAATATTTAGCTCAAATGGGAAATCAAAGACTAATCGCTGCTAATATAGCAGGAGGTAATACCGATCACCCTTTGTACAAGGAATTTTTGAATTTCATAGAATCCAAAAAGAATGAAGATACTTCATCCAGCACACCATCTTACTCCTTAGTTATTGCAGAGGACGGTAATGAAAATCTTGAGGTTTATAACCAAAAAGAAACAAAGGAGTTAATAATTCTCTTGGAACAATCCGACCTTAAATGGAAGGATAACCCCTAGCAACTGATGACCAGGTATTTTGATACAGCGTCATACGCTACTCCTGCTTATAAATACATGATGCATTATGAAATGATACTCTCAACAACAGGATCACCTGAAATTTAGCACTTCTATCCTGGAAATACAAGAAAAATTTATTATTTTTCAAAGATCATTATAAAAAAGGTTATACCTTCGGATGAATGGGGAATGAGTACCCTAAAGGATCGAGAATACACTCATCCTGATCAAAAAGTCTCAGTTAAATTCAGTTATTGGGACTATATAGAAAGTTTTAATAAAACTTTCTTTATGAGAATCCTAATAGGAAACGCTCATGGTTTATTAAACTCTGCTCCAATATGAATAGTCAACATATTCCAAATTGGTTTTAAATGGTGGAAATTATATGGTCTATTATTGGACATACTCCCTCCTTTATTTAAAAGTTTATATACTCAGTGGGTAGACATATCTCCCAAAATTATTTCATTACAAAAAGATAACATCTTTTATGATGGTATTGCATCAATAGAGTTCTTGTAATTCTTCCTCATTCGTAAGTGATCCGGCCACAGATTGGTATATATATATAGGTATGTATATAAATATATAAATTAAACTTATACAAAACGGTTCCACAACTCTAACCTACAAGAGTTTGCTCACATTATCCATCTCATGTTCAGATAAAGAAGGAGAGTATTGCAGCAACCTACTAGCTAGAGTAAAATTAGCTAATTTATGATAAATGATCTTCAAATTTTAAAAGGAGTACTTAAATCAAAAGGAAGAATTGAACAAGAAAATAATTACATTCAACAATATATTACTGCCACTTGAGATTAACTTCGGCTTGGAGGAAATAACAAATATTATTACAAATGGGAGTAAACATTATTTCTAAATATAGGTAGCTTTTATCTAAGACGACGGTTTCAATCTTTTTGCATTGGTGTAGGAAGGGGAACAATGTTCTTCACGAATCTGGCTAGTTATAGTACTATGTTAGAAAGCTATGATACTATATATATTGTTACCACTCCACCCCTCCACTCTTTTATTTTTTGATTCAAATATGTCTTGTTTTGGCACAAGACATAAACAAGACATTAAAGTTACAACAGATGTAAGTTGGTGCAAATTTGATTGTGCTGGTCCTTTTAATTTTTCTTATGTACCTTACTGGAAAATTTGGCAGGCTATGCGGGACTACAACTATGATGACCATCTGACTAGACATGTTACTTAAGTATTAGTATGATAAATTTTTTAGTCATAAATATGGTAACTAATTTTCTTTTGAGTACGTTAAATAAACACACACACGAAGATACATACTTGTATAAGTTATGTGCATGTTAAATGTATACACTAAAGCTGCAAGGGAGCTACCAATTATGTGCTACGATATGCCTACAATGATTCTTTTCTTCTATCCCAACAATGTTCTCTAGGACTAGTATTAGAGTTATTGTTCAAGGACATAATTATGGTAGAGTATCACAAGCACCTATTATCTTACGCTGCATTTTTTGTTTATGAATTGTAAGAAAAGCTTCTAAGTTTTTGCACATTCTAAAGTTGAGAAACATACAACAACTCTATAGCACCTCTTCTTATGCACATCAAGAAATTAATAGTGATAAGATGCTATCTGATACTAAATGAATAGTTTTTTACATTTTCTATTATGTACTTTGTCAATTAAAGAAGTTTATTTCTCCATTATCCATCTCTTTCATTACAAAATAATCTGACTGCTTCACACGAATTTTATCGACCTTGTCACTTTTTTAGTCAATGTAATAACTAATTACTATAATTTTTTCCAGAATATATTCACAAAAATTATTAAGAAGAAGCTACGTAAACTTCAACATCAAGGGAAGAAGAAGGTTTTGAAGTAGATGATGAAGATATGGAAAAAAACATGGCAAAAAATGAAGATAAGGAAGGAGAAAAAACTAGCGAAGAAACTATTGTAGATTTTTTGAAATTCATACCAGATGAGCAACTACTGAAAACTTGGATTAAAACAGTTGAAGGCGCAAAAAAGGAAGAATATATTGTAGAAAATCATTCTATCCATGATATGTGCGCTTTGGTTGTACTAGCATGATTTTCAGGTATAGGTTTTGATGAATGACAAACAATGAAGTCAACTTGTTAAACAATATTATTGTATGACAAACAATGAAGATGCATTAGCAAACAATCAAGATTGAATGCCGAGAAGCATATTGATGAATGGATTGCATGGAAAAGCCAAGACGAGCTCAAAAGTTCAAGACCGAAGACCCAAGGCATAGGTCGCTAGGTAGAACCAATGTAAGAGCAACGTTTAAGTTATCTCGTCTTTTGGCTCAACATAGGTCATCATTAATATGCATAAAATTATTTTATTAAATCATATATATCATAAACATTTTTAATATACTTCAAACAAAATAATTTTAACGTCTTCATTTTAACCAAAATGGTTTTTGAAGTAAGTTCTCGATTCTGGTATATTCTGGTATACTCCAGCTTTGATTCTGTTATACTCTGGTATATTCCAGCTTTGCTGGAAATTCCGCAAGGCAACATAATCGATTATGTGATTGGAATAATCGATTATTTCACTATCCGTTGCCTTCCCAACGTTCCGTTTTATGAACGTTGAGAAGATAATCGATTATGCAAAGTGGATAATCGATTATCTTGCATAAAATCAGCATAATTGATTGTCAATTAAGCAACGGACATACAACTTCTAACACCTATAAATAGAGGTCTTTTAAGCTGATTTTAAACACACAACACCTCTCATTGTTCATATACATATTGATATTATTTGGGCATCATTTTAGAGCTTTTGTTGAGCCATTTGAGAGACAACTTTGAGTTGTTCATAGAGCTAATCTTGTATCTCTTTATCTGCTCTTTTTAGAGAGTTCTTGTTGTAAAAGAGAAAGGTGTTTGAGAAGACCATATCTTCTCATTGATTGTCGGGTTTGCTAAGTACCCTCACTCTTAATGTGTGAAGTCTTGTGGTGCGGTATCCACGAGCAAGATGAAGTCTTGAGGTGCGGTATCCTCGAGCAAGTTGAAGTCTTGTAGAGTGTACATCTACGAGCAAGTGTAACGGTTTGTTAGGCACCCGTAAGCTTAACGGAGTTAGTGGAAACTCGAAGAGAGTCTCTCGGGGACTGGATTAACCACACGTTGTGGTGAACCAGTATAAATTCGGTGTGTTCTATTTAATTACCGCATTTACTTTACTCCTGCAATTTTAATTCCGCAATATTTATCAATATTCTCGTGCCGCACTATTCACCCCTCTCTAGTGACGGGCATAAATCCTAACAATTGGTATCAAAGCCTAACTCTCTGAAAACCTTAACCGGTTGAGAGAACGATATTTATTTTTTTTGTTGAGAATATTAAACGCAGGAATGATGAGCGAAGGACACTCCACCATGGAGCCTCCACTATTTGATGGAACAAATTATACATACGGAAAAGAGCGGATGAGAATCTTCATCCAATCGCTTGTGGCAAATCATTAAAAATGGTATGCCGACAAAGAAAGTTGGGGAAGCTATGGTTTCGAAGGAGGAGAATGAATACAGCGCCAAGGCCATCAATATGTTATATTGTGCGGTGAATCCGGATGACTATCAGAAGACTTCCTATTGCACAACCGCTAAAGAAATGTGGGATAAACTTGAAGCCATCTATGAAGGTACGCCTCAAGTCCAAAAGCGCGTGACATGGGATTCGGACAGCTCATGTGATGAAACGACTGCCCTATGCTTCATGGCCGATGAAGAAGAAGAGGCAAGCACTTCTAATTCTTACTCTTTTGAAGAATTACAAGAAGCTTTTAAAGAACTATTGGGTGAATTGAAAAAGACTTCAAAAATTGCCAAAGAGGCCACGGCTAAAATTAAAGTTTTAGAAGAAGAAAATAATTTTTTGAAAAATGATAATATCGATCTTAAAAATAAAATTAAGGTGATGAATGAAACTTCTTCAATTGATCAAAGTTCTAATTGTTCATCTTGTAATTCCTTGAAATTAGAGAACATAGAACCTAGGAACACACTAGAAAAACGTAGTGTAGAAGTTCCTAAAGCTGTTGAAGAAACTAAGAAGAAAAAGACTAGGAAAAATAAAAGGCGTAAAAAGAAGAAGAATAATGTTAGAAAGAATGATAGAAATAATATTGGTCAACCTAGAAATAATTCTAGGGTCTTCATTAATGAGCCTAGAATTAATCATTTTAGACCACCTAGAAACGACTCTATGAATTTTGTTAATGAGTCTAGAATGAATAATTCTAGACCACCTAGAAATAGCTCTAGGAATCGCAATACGTCTAGGAATAACGACTTTAGATCACCTAGAACATTTTTGGCTCAACCAAGACATATGCACAACCCGAATGTTATATGTCATTATTGCAACCGGGTAGGACACATTGCGCCCGTATGTTTTGCAAAACATAGAGATTTATCTTTTGACTATGATTATTATTTGCCTAACCCCCAAGGACCCAAAAGTGCCTGAGTACCGAAAACCTATTTTTAGGTACGTTTGCAGGTGTGCTTGAAGACTACAATATCGTAGTAGATTCACCAAGCACGAAACCTTATTGCATCGAGTGGGAATTTCGGTTAGTTATCATATTTTTGATAAAAACATAATAGTTGATATGTGTTAACAATTAATATATCTTTGTTAACAATTGATATTAATTATTTTTGTTGATTCATGTTTTGATAACTTTTATCTTGAATAACCATTGGTATCAATTATTTTTGTTAAAAATAATGATTGATTCATGTTTTGATGAATATTATTTTTTTGGTTTGAATAACAGTTGCTATATTCTTGAAAAATAAATGATTCATGTTTTTAATACAACTATTGGTTTGTTAAAAATTAACTGTTGATATGTTCTTAAGTAATATGATTTGCGAAAAATAACCATTATTATGGTGTTATGTTTTTACTAACATTTGGTATTATTTCATGTTGGTATGATTTTTTAAATATCGTCAATGTATATTCCTTATTGTATTTCCTATTTTATTCTTGACACTAACAATTGATATACCCAAAAGGGGGAAGTGTCGAAAGGGGAAAGTAGCCTTTGTATACTCTTCTTTTTGCTAATGCCAAAAGGGGGAAGAAATTAGACGATATGCATCAAATAAGGGGGAATGAATCTACGTTATAGTATGCCTAATTTGAGGGGGAATTATCATTAAGGGGAATAGTTTGCATGAATTGTATGTTGGGATATAGCATGAATTTAGGGGGAATCCGATATGCATATCTCCTGTTGTTTGTCATTATCAAAAAGGGGAAAATTGTAGAAAATCATTCTATCCATGATATGTGCGCTTTGGTTGTACTAGCATGATTTTCAGGTATAGGTTTTGATGAATGACAAACAATGAAGTCAACTTGTTAAACAATGTTATTGTATGACAAACAATGAAGACGCATTAGCAAACAATCAAGATTGAATGCCGAGAAGCATATTGATGAATGGATTGCATGGAAAAGCCAAGACGAGCTCAAAAGTTCAAGACCGAAGACCCAAGGCATAGGTCGCTAGGTAGAACCAATGTAAGAGCAACGTTTAAGTTATCTCGTCTTTTGGCTCAACATAGGTCATCATTAATATGCATAAAATTATTTTATTAAATTATATATATCATAAACATTTTTAATATACTTCAAACAAAATGATTTTAACGTCTTCATTTTAACCAAAATGGTTTTTGAAGTAAGTTTTCGATTCTGGTATATTCTGGTATACTCCAGCTTTGATTCTGTTATACTCTGGTATATTCCAGCTTTGCTGGAAATTCCGCAAGGCAACATAATCGATTATGTGATTGGAATAATCGATTATTTCACTATCCGTTGCCTTCCCAACGTTCCGTTTTAAGAACGTTGAGAAGATAATCGATTATGCAAAGTGGATAATCGATTATCTTGCATAAAATCATCATAATTGATTGTCAATTAAGCAATGGACATACAACTTCTAACACCTATAAATAGAGGTCTTTTGAACTGATTTTAAACACACAACACCTCTCATTGTTCATATACATATTGATATTATTTGGGCATTATTTTAGAGCTTTTGTTGAGCCATTTGAGAGACAACTTTGAGTTGTTCATAGAGCTAATCTTGTATCTCTTTATCTACTCTTTTTAGAGAGTTCTTGTTATAAAAGAGAAAAGTGTTTGAGAAGACATATCTTCTCATTGATTGTCGGGTTTGCTAAGTACCCTCAATCTTAGTGTGTGAAGTCTTGTGGTGCGATATCCACGAGAAAGGTGAAGTCTTGAGGTGCGGTATCCTCGAGCAAGTTGAAGTCTTGTAGAGTGTACATCTACGAGCAAGTGTAACGGTTTGTTCGGCACCCGTAAGCTTAACGGAGTTAGTGGAAACTCGAGAGAGTCTCTCGGGGACTGGATTAACCACACGTTGTGGTGAACCAATATAAATTCGGTGTGTTCTATTTAATTACCGCATTTACTTTGCTCCTACAATTTTAATTCCGCAATATTTATCAATATTCTCGTGCCGCACTATTCACCCCCTCTAGTGACGGGCATAAATCCTAACATATATTGTCCAAGTCCCAAAAATTGTATTCTGGCAGATTCACTGGACAATAATTGTGCATCCTCTAGTGCTCCTAATCCTCCAAATGTTCCTACTCAAGAAGTTCTTGAAACACCCGAATTTCAGCAACTTCTTGATTGTGCAATGGAGCAACGGATGGAGAACATGTTGGCACGAGTGTAAGCAGATATTCGGGAGGATATGCAAGAAGAAGTAAAAGTTGTGGCTCGTGCTGTCGTGCGGGAGATGCTTGGTTTAACTTCTCAACCACGACTAAGCGACTCTGGTTGTCCCCCATCTTAGAATAGTAGAGTTTATGTTGTTAATTATTTGATTCAAGACATATTTTATTTGCCAATGGACAGACATATACTTCGTTGTTCTATGATTAATGGTACCATGATTATGCTTACGTACAAATTTATGGATTTAATTACTTATTTTGTCTCATGTCAAATTACATAGAAAATTATATTCGTATTTCATCATATATAATATAAGAATTATTCCTAGCTAGATTTAGCCTGGAAAATATCCCAAGCCAAACCAAATATAGGCTAGGATATTTATCAAATTAGCTACCAAATTAGCTATAGACAAAAATCCCGCTAGTAACTTAGCAAGAACATTTGTAAGTTTAGCTAGGGATATTCCTAGTTATGTTGTAATGAAATCACGCTCACAAGTCAAAATTTGCTTGGAATTTAACTAGTATAGTCGTAGCAAATATTAGCATGGAATAAGTCCGTAGCTAATAGCCTAGTTACGCTCCAACAAAGTCAACATTGACCAAATAAAGTTTGCTTGGAATTTAGCTACCACATTTCCTAACTATGGATTCCGAGAGATTAGCGCCAAGAAAATATCCCTAGCTACATTAGCAATGGCTAAAATAATTTTCTAGCTAAAATTTAGCTAAGAGCATATTAGCTACGGAATTTAACTAGGGTCAATTTTCTAACTAAATCTGAGTTAGCTAGGATTCTTGGTAAGTTAGCTAGGATTTTGGTTTTTAGCTAATGGCATATTTTCTTGTAGTGATTATTGACTTACTCAGCTGATTAAGAATCTGTTGCACCTGTCCTTGTTGTTCAACTTGTTTATTATGCTACTCTATAGATACTTACATTATATGCTACAAACTTAAGATTATAGTTAATAATCTCTTACCTTTAACTTGGAATCATGGGCCTATCTAGGGGTTCACTGGGCACGTGAATGCTCCCTACCCTAAATAAGATATAGTAATGCTATATTTTTTTCAAAAATATTTAAATATATGTGTGTGCACTCATGTTCAAAATGTTATATGATGTGATGTAGGGGAGGTTGTGAGTTTGAATCTTATATCAATTTTGCTGTTTTTTTTTCTAGAAGTGATGCCCACGGGAGATGGGTGTATCTGGTGTTATTTTTTGCCTATTAGTTAAGTACTTTTTCTTTTTATTTCTTTTTTTGTTTGCTTTATTCTTTCACAATTTTCTTGCACATTGAAATTCCTATTCTTTTTTTGTCGCTGTAAAATCCTGTATGATTAAATAAAATATATATATTAAAGCTCGTAGCATTGTATTATGTAGCATATAGTCAATGGGTACAACTTATCTTAATATTTTGTGACGATCCAAAAGGTCATCACCTATTTTATTATTCATTCTATGTCTCAGAGGCCTTGAAAACCTCATTTAGGATTGCTTCAATTTGCGTGCGCAGTCTAGGCACTTATCCAGTCATTCTGTCTGCAATGTTATATCTGTTGGAAACACGTTCTCAAGGCTTTATACTAAAACGTGTGTTCCTATGTGTAGGTTTTGATGAATGACAAACAAGCTCAAATTGATATATGACGAAGTTCAAGTACAAGCGCACAATTGGTGGATAACGAGATTCAAGCACAAGATAAAGTTTTATAGTTTAAATGAGTCATTCTTAATTGTGATCTTGATCCGATAACTTGACTCATGACATGGCTTCTCTCGTAAAATTATTTTTTACAAAATCATGCATATTTAATTTAATGCTAAATGATCTTAAATCATGCATATTTTCATTAGTCAAAATGATTTTTAAACATGCCTCTAAAATCTGGACTAAGATAATCGATTATGTACTTATGATAATCGATTATGTTAAGCCAAGACTGCATGACAATCGATTGTGAACTAATGACAATTGATTGTGTTAAGGCAGTGAGCATCAGGTTTTTCAAACCTGCATGACAATCGATTGTGAACCTTATGACAATCGATTGTGATGAGGCAGTGTACATCAAAGTTTCTCAAAACTTAGAATAATCGATTGTGAAGCTAATGACAATCGATTGTGAAGAGACAGTGTCCATCAGATTTTTAAAAGTCACAAAATAATCGATTGTGAACTTATGACAATCGATTGTGTTGAGGCAGTGACTTCCAGACTTTTTCAAAACTATTAAATAATCGATTGTGAGTATAAAACAATCGATTGGCAAGAGGCAGTGTCTAAAATGATTTTCAAAGTCTGATAAATAATCGATTGTTAACATTGCACAATCGATTGTGAAGCTGACCGTTGTCGTAAAGTTTTCAAATACCGTCAGGTAATCGATTGTTGATTTTGTACAATCGATTGTTGATATTAAAATCTGGAAAAGATTTTTTGAACGTTGCTGAATAATGGATTGTTGATTTTGTACAATCGATTGTTGATATTAAAATCTGGAAAAGATTTCTTTGAACGTTGATGAATAATCGATTATTGATTTGGTATAATCGATTGTTTTACGTAAAATCTGGAAATGATTTTTTGAACGTTACTAATAATCGATTGTTGATCTTGGACAATCGATTGTTAAGCGTAAAATCTGGGATTGATTTTAGGAACGATTGGCAAACAATCGATTGTGGCTTCCTGACAATCGATTGTCACAGAATAAAATCAGCAACTCTTAATTGGCAATTAGGCAACGGTAATGCCAAGTTTTTCAACTATAAATACAGCTTCATTTCAGTGTTTAAATACAACAACACACAACAACTGATCATTCTATTGCTATAAGCTTGCATACTATTGCTTATCATTTTATATTCATTTCATAAAGCTTTTGAGAGCCAAAGTCTTGTCCATAGTTGTTGTGATCTTGAGCTTACTTCTTGTACTCATATCTACTCATTAAGGAGTGTTTTGTCTGAGTGTTTAGTGTTTTGTACACTTGTAAGAGAATTGTGATTCTCTTGTTGTAAGGAACTTGTGTTTCCTTGGTTGAAGTCTTGGAGTGTTGTATCTCCGAGCAAAGGTGATAAGGCGTGTGTCCTTAAGTTGTAAAGGTTTGTTGAGCACCCGTAAGCTTGACAAGTTAGTGGAAAATCTCGAGAGAGTCTCTCGGGGACTGGACTAGCCACGTGTTGTGGTGAACCAGAATACATAGGTGCGTTCTTTCCTTTTGTTTATTTAATGCACTTAATTATTTCCTGCAAATTTTAATTTCCGCAAGTTTACGCTAAATTTTATTATAACGCTATTCACCCTCCCTCTAGCAATAAGCGTATTATCTAACAATTGGTATCAGAGCCCAACTCTCCGAAGACTTAACAGTTTGAGAGAAACTTCCATGGCTTCTACTCGTGATTCTTTTGCAGGAATAGAGGAAGGAAATTGCTCTTCTTGCATGCATCCCGAAAATGAGGTAGATAGACTTAAAGGTACCTTAGATAAGTTTAATTCTTCCCACAAAAATTTGAATAAGGTCCTTGTTAATTTGAAATCAACCAAGCATGGCATAGGCTTTAAGAATGAGCCTAAAGAAAAGGTTGAAGCCAAACCCCAACCACCTAAGGCTCAACCTAGGATTAATAAAACAAATGCTTATCGTAGAAATAGCAATCCTAGAACAAATATGCATGCTAGACCAAATGTTGAACATCTTAGAAGACCTAGAAATGACTTACCACCTAGAAATGACTACACTAGAAATGATTCTAGGCCAAACACTAGAAGGAGTTTTGAACCTCTTAGAACATCTAGACATGACCATTACTCTAGAAATGCTGCTCATTTTAGAACTAACAGTAGGAGAAATGGTTCTCATGAAATGCGCAATAGTCATAATGAAAATAGAGTAATTCATGTTCGTCCATCAAGTTACTATGAACCTAGAAGGATGCATAACCCCAACGTGACTTGTCATTATTGTAGACGCATTGGTCATATTGCCCCTGCATGCTTTACACGACATAGACATATCACTCAATCGCATCATTATAATATGCCTAACCCTCAAGGACCCAAAATGGCATGGGTACCTAAAGCGCATTAACTTGTTTTGTAGGTATGTTTGAAGGGATCAAGTGTACTATGGTACCTTGATAGTGGATGCTCCAAGCACATGACGGGAGACGAATCCAAATTCCTTCAACTAGAACACAAGGAAGGAGGAAGTGTTATTTTTGGTGACAACAATAAAGGAAAGATTATCGGCATCGGATCGGTCGGTAAGGATGAAAATTCTTCTATTAAGCATATTACTTGTGAATGGTTTAAAGCATAATCTCTTGAGCATAAGTCAATTATGTGAAAAGGGAAATCTTGCCCTATTTGATTCGGATGAATGCTTAGTGTTTAGACGTAGTGATTTTAAAATTATCCTTCGTGGTTTTAGAGTGGATAATATTTATATGGTTGATCTTGCTAATTCCTCACCCGAATATGTTGATTGTCTTATGAGTAAAGAGGATGATACTTGGTTATGGCATCGTAGAGTAGCACATATCAACATGCATCTTTTGAACAAATTGATTTCTCAAAACTTAGTTATTGGCCTTCCCAATTTAAAATTTGAAGATGACTCTATTTGTGATTCATGTCAAAAAGGGAAGCAAACAAAAGCATCTTTCAAATCCAAAAATATTGTTTCAACTTCTAGACCATTGCAATTGCTTCACATGGATTTATTTGGACCATCTCGCATTGAATGTCTAGGAAGAAATCGTTATGCTTTTGTGATTGTTGATGATTATTCTAGATTTACTTGGACTTTATTTCTTGCCAATAAAAGTGATGCTTTTCAGATTTTTAAATATTTTCTTAAGCGTGTTCAAAACGAGAAGGAAACAACCGTCACTTCAATTAGAAGTGATCATGGGGGAGAGTTTGATCACAATCTCTTTGCGGACTTTTGTGACGAACTCGGTATCGAGCATACCTTTTCCGCTCCATGTACACCACAACAAAATGGGGTGGTGGAAAGGAAAAATAGGTGTCTCGAAGAGATGGCTAGAACCATGCTCGAAGAGGCCAAGATTCCCAAACATTTTTGGGCGGATGCCGTGAGTACCGCATGCTACGTCTTAAATAGAGTAGTCATAATGCCTATACTCATGAAAACTCCCTATGAACTCTATAAGGGAAGGAAACCAAATATCTCCCACTTTAGAGTATTCGGTTGTAAATGTTTTATTCATAACAATGGCAAAGATCAATTGGGAAAATTTGATGCTAAGTCCGATGAGGGAATTTTCATTGGTTATTCTTCACGTAGCAAAGCATATAGGGTTTTTAATAAAAGAATCGAAACTGTGGAGGAATCCCCTCATGTTGTATTTGCCAAAAATAATGCTCGCTTGGCGAGAAAGGATTCCGCTTTTGATCTTGCAGGTATTCTAGATAGCTCGAAAGACAAAATACAAGAGGAATCGCCTAAGGAAAATAAAGATGAAATCTTGGAACAACCAATGGAGGAAGCGCCACAATTGGAGAATGAAACGAAAACGCCTAACGAGTGGAGGACAATCAAAGATCACCCTCTCGAACAGGTAATTGGCGACGTCGGAGAAAAGGTAAGTACCCGAAACTCCCTTAAGAACACCTTAGGACATACTGCTTTTGTGTCTCAAATTGAACCAACAACCATCTCCGAAGCAATTGGGGATGAATTTTGGACCTTGGCAATGCAAGAGGAGCTTAACCAATTCAAACGGAATGACGTTTGGGATTTGGTGCCAAGACCCGAAAATCATACCATAATTGGTACGAAATGGGTTTTTCGAAACAAACTAGATGAAAATGGTGTAATCACTAGAAACAAAGCTAGGCTTGTAGCAAAAGGCTATAATCAGGAAGAGGGTATTGACTATGAAGAAACATATGCTCCCGTAGCTAGATTAGAAGCTATTCGTCTATTGCTCGCTTTTGCCTCTTCTATGAATTTCAATTTATATCAAATGGATGTGAAAAGTGTTTTTTCTAAATGGTGTTATACAAGAAGAAATTTATGTTGAACAACCCCCCGTTTTTGAAGATTTTAAATCTCCCGATCATGTTTTCAAACTCAAAAAGGCTCTCTATGGTTTAAAACAAGCTCCCCGAGCTTGGTATGAAAGATTGAGTAAATTTCTATTGGAAAATGATTTCATTAGGGGGAAAGTTGACACCACCCTTTTTGTTAAGCATAAAAACAATGATATTTTATTAGTTCAAATATATGTGGATGATATCATATTTGGTGCTACTAACAATATCTTATGCAAGGAATTTTCCGATTTAATGACAAGCGAATTTGAGATGTCTATGATGGGTGAGTTAACATTCTTTTTGGGATTACAAGTAAAGCAAATGAAAGAAGGTACGTTCATTTGCCAAGCCAAATATTGCAAAGAATTGCTGAAACGATTTGAAATGAACAATGCAAAAGCAATGGCGACTCCCATAAGCACATTCGATCATCTAGACAAAGATGAGAAAGGTAAGGAAGTCGACACTAAGAAGTATCGAGGTATCGCCCTAAAGGTAGGGGGAATTATAAAGCATGACGCGCAATAATCAAGTCTTCTTCAGAAAAATGGGTTTCTGTCGTCTAATAATCGATTATCTCGTATCAATAATCAATTGTTCTGCTATTACTTGAGTTATTGTACTCTCTTTAAGTAATCACGTTTTCTTTCCAATAAATAAACAAGATTTATTTACATCTTTGGCATCTTCTCATATTATTTTTGCTAATGGCAAAAGGGGGAAGATAACGGGTATGCACTCTCAATATTTATAAGCTTAAATTGAGGGGGAATTCATATATTGAGGGGGAACTAATCGCATACTTATTGCATATCTTTACTTGTCTTGAATCGTCATAATAAATTGTTTAATTTGCATAACCCGCTTAAAGTTTGCCATTATCAAAAAGGGGGAAATTGTTGGAAACACGTTCTCAAGGCTTTATACTAAAACGTGTGTTCCTATGTGTAGGTTTTGATGAATGACAAACAAGCGCAAATTGATATATGACGAAGTTCAAGTACAAGCGCACAACTGGTGGATAACGAGATTCAAGCACAAGACAAAGTTTTATAGATTAAATGAGTCGTTCTTAATTTTGATCTTGATCCGACAACTTGACTCATGACATGGCTTCTCTCGTAAAATTATTTTTTACAAAATCATGCATATTTAATTTAATGCTAAATGATCTTAAATCATGCATATTTTCATTAGTCAAAATGATTTTTAAACATGCCTCTAAAATCTGGACTAAGATAATCGATTATGTACTTATGATAATCGATTATGTTAAGCCAAGACTGCATGACAATCGATTGTGAACTAATGACAATCGATTGTGTTAAGGCAGTGAGCATCAGATTTTTCAAACCTGCATGACAATCGATTGTGAACCTTATGACAATCGATTGTGATGAGGCAGTGTACATCAAAGTTTCTCAAAACTCAGAATAATCGATTGTGAAGCTAATGACAATCGATTGTGAAGAGACAGTGTCCATCAGATTTTTAAAAGTCACAAAATAATCGATTGTGAACTTATGACAATCGATTGTGTTGAGGCAGTGACTTCCAGACTTTTTCAAAACTATTAAATAATCGATTGTGAGTATAAAACAATCGATTGGCAAGAGGCAGTGTCTAAAATGATTTTCAAAGTCTGATAAATAATCGATTGTTAACATTGCACAATCGATTGTGAAGCTGACCGTTGTCGTAAAGTTTTCAAATACCGTCAGGTAATCGATTGTTGATTTTGTACAATCGATTGTTGATATTAAAATCTGGAAAAGATTTTTTGAACGTTGCTGAATAATGAATTGTTGATTTTGTACAATCGATTGTTGATATTAAAATCTGGAAAAGATTTTTTTGAACGTTGATGAATAATCGATTATTGATTTGGTATAATCGATTGTTTTACGTAAAATCTGGAAATGATTTTTTGAACGTTAATAATAATCGATTGTTGATCTTGGACAATCGATTGTTATGCGTAAAATCTGGGATTGATTTTAGGAACGATTGGCAAACAATCGATTGTGGCTTCCTGACAATCGATTGTCACAGAATAAAATCAGCAACTCTTAATTGGCAATTAGGCAACGGTAATGCCAAGTTTTTCAACTATAAATACAGCTTCATTTCAGTGTTTTAAATACAACAACACACAACAACTGATCATTCTATTGCTATAAGCTTGCATACTATTGCTTATCATTTTATATTCTTTTCATAAAGCTTTGAGAGCCAAAGTCTTGTCCATAGTTGTTGTGATCTTGAGCTTACTTCTTTTACTCATATCTACTCATTAAGGAGTGTTTTGTTTGAGTGTTTAGTGTTTTGCACACTTGTAAGAGAATTGTGATTCTCTTGTTGTAAGGAACTTGTGTTTCCTTGGTTGAAGTCTTGGAGTGTTGTATCTCCGAGCAAAGGTGTTGAGGCGTGTGTCCTTAAGTTGTAAAGGTTTGTTGAGCACCCGTAAGCTTGACAAGTTAGTGGAAAATCTCGAGAGAGTCTCTCGGGGACTGGACTAGCCACGTGTTGTGGTGAACCAGAATACATCGGTGCGTTCTTTCCTTTTGTTTATTTAATGCACTTAATTATTTCCTGCAAATTTTAATTTCCGCAAGTTTACGCTAAATTTTATTATAACGCTATTCACCCCCCCTCTAGCGTTAAGCGTATTATCTCACAATATCGTATGTGAAGCTTCAGTGTATGGTCGAGAATGGGTGTTTGGCTTATTTAGCCCATGTTTGAGATTCCAGTGCTGAGGTTCCCTCTATTGATTTTGTACCCGTAATTCGTGAGTTTCCTGATGTCTTTCCTTCAGACCTACCGGGGATGCGACCCAACAGGGATATTGATTTTCATATTGATCTAGCTCAGGGCACCCAACCCATTTCTATCCCGCCATATCGTATGGTCCCCCCTGAGTTGAAAGAGTTAAAGGATCAGTTGTAGGACTTGTTAGAGAAAGGTTTCATTAGACCCAACGTATCACCTTGGGGTTCATCGGTGTTGTTCATCAAGAAGAAGGATGGGTCAATGAGAATGTGTATTGATTACAGGCAATTGAACGAGGTAACGTTCAAGAATAAGTATCCACTTCTGATGGTTGATGATTTTTTCGATCAGCTTCAGGATGCCAGGGTATTTTCCAACATTGATTTACAATCTAGCTACCATTAGTTGAGGATTAGGGCATCCGATGTCCCTAAGATAGCTTTTCGCATTCGGTATGGGCATTATGAGTTCTTCGTCATGTCATTTAGGTTGACCATAGCCCCAACAATGTTTATGGAGTAGATGAACCGAGTGTTTAGACCTTATTTGGACTTGTTCATGATAGTCTTTATTGATGATATACTGATATACTCTCGCAGCCAGGAGGAACACGATCAACACCTTAGAGTGGTTCTTCAGACTTTGAGGGATAGTCAGTAGTATGCTAAGTTCTCGAAGTGTGAATTCTGGTTGAGCTCAGTTGCATTTCTGGATCATGTTGTATCAGCATAAGGTATTTAGGTGGACCCAAAGAAGATTGAGGTAGTCAAGAATTGGCCTAGACCAGCATCAGATACAGAGATTCGGAGTTTCTTAGGGTTGGCATGCTACTATCGTCGGTTCATGGAGAGGTTTTCATCTATTTCAGCCCCGATGACCAGGTTAACCCAGAAGGCTACCTAGTTTAGATGGTCAAAGGAGTGTGAGGCGAGATTTCAGAAGCTCAAGGTCGCTTTGACTACGGCACCGGTGTTGGTTTTACCCACAGGTTTAGGACCTTATATAGTCTACTGTGATGCTTCCCATATTGGGCTTGGTTCAGTGTTGATAGGATGGCAAGGTCATTGCCTATGCTTCAAGGCAGTTGAAGATTCACGACAAGAATTATCCGGTTCATGATCTTAAGTTGAAAGTCATTGTTCATACATTAAAGATTTGAAGACATTATCTGTACGGCGTGACGTGTGAGGTGTACACTGATCACAAGAGCCTTTATTATTTGTTCAAGAAAAAAGGAATTGAATTTGAGGCAGAGGAGGTGGTTGGATTTCTTGAATGATTAAGATGTTACTATCTTGTATCACCCGGGGAAGGCAATGTGATGACCGATATGTTGAGTAGTAAGTCAGCCAGCATGGACAGTCTTGCTTATATTCCAGTCGGCCAAAGACCGCTTGCTTTGGATGTTCAAGCCTTGGCCAATCGACTTGTGAGGTTATATATTTCTGAGCCTATCGGAGTGTTAGCTTGCATGGTCACTCGTTCTTCATTGTTGGAGCATGTCCGTGATCGGCAGTTTGATGATCCCCATTTGTGTGTCCTTAGAGACACAGTGTAGCGTGGAGGTGACAAGAAGGTGACCTTAGGTGATGATAGTGTTTTGAGATTGCATGGGCGAGTTTGCGTGCCTAATGTTTATGGGATTCGAGAGTTGATCTTAGAGGAGGCCCATAGTTCCCGGTATTCTATTCATCCGAGCACCGCGAAGATGTATCAGGACCTGAGACAACATTATTAGTGGCGTAGAATGCTGAAAGATATTTTTATGTATGTGGCTCGATGTTTGAACTGTCAACAGGTTAAGTATGAACATCAGAAAACTGGACGATTGTTTCAGAGGATTGAGCTTCCCGAGTGGAAGTGGGAGACGATTACCATGGATTTTGTTACTGGAGTTCTGTTGACCCGGAAGAAGTTCGATGCAGTTTAGGTCATTGTTGATAAGCTGACCAAGCCAGCACATTTCATTACTGGGGCAGTCTCCTACTCATTCGAGAGATTAGCTGAGATTTATATAGGGAAGTTTACCTTCATGGCGTGCCGGTATCTATCATTTCAGACAGGGGTACGCAGTTTACCTTGCATTTCTAGCAAGCATTTCAGCGGGAGTTGGGCACTCAGGTAGAGTTTAGTACAACATTTCATTCCCAGACGGACGGTTAGTCTGAGTGAAATATTCAGATCTTAGAGGATATGCTCCAAGCCTGTGGCATTGATTTTTGAGGCTCGTGGAACCAGTTCTTGCCTTTAGCAGAGTTTTCCTACTACAAAAGCTACTAGTCAAGCATCCAGATAGCTCCTTATGAGGCTTTATATGGTAGGCAGTTTCGGTCTTCGGTTGGATGGTTTGAGCCGGGAGAGGCTCGGTTGTTAGGTACCGATTTGGTTCATGAGGCCTTGGAAAAGGTCAGGATCATTTAGGATAGGCTTCTTTTAGCTCAGTCTAGGAAAAAGAGCTATGCATATCGTAAGGTTCGAGATATAGCATTCATGGTTGGTGAGCGGGTATCGCTCCGAGTGTCGCCTATGGAGGGTGTGATGAGGTTTGGGAAGAAGGGCAAGCTTAGCCCTAGATTCATTGGTCCATTTGAGATTCTTGATCGAGTGGGAAAGGTAGCTTATAAACTTGCATTTCCACCTAGCTTATCAGTCGTGCATCCAGTTTTTCATGTTTCCATTCTTCGGAGGTATCACGGCGACCCAACCCACGTGTCAGATTTCAGCACTGACAAAATGGACAAGGACTTGTCATACGAGGATGAGCCGGTAGCTATTTTGGACCGGCAGGCTCATCAAGTGAGATCCAAGAGTTTTCCTTCCGTGCGTGTTTAGTGGAGAGGTCAGCCTCGTAAGGCATCGACCTAGGAGTTCGAGTTTGATATGTAGAGCCATTATCCCCATCTTTTTCCCGACTCAGGTACTTCCTTCTTTTGTCTGTTTGAGGACGAACATTTATTTAGAGGTGGAGGATGTGACGAACCAAAGGATCATCACCTATTTCTTTATTCATTTTGTGTCTCAAAGGCCTTGAAAACCTCATTTAGGGCTGCCTCAAGTTGTGTGCGCAGTCCGCGCGCGTAGCCGGAAAGATTAAATATGCATTTTGTGAGAATAATGCTAAATTTTGATATTAAAATAATTAAATTTGACTTCGGTCAATATCTTGGGTAATGGACCTAGACCTGTGATTTGACAATCTCGGAGAATCCGTAGGAAACTATGGGGCTAGGGTGTATGCTCGGAATCGAATTCTGAGGTCCCAAGCCCGAGAAATGAATTTTTGCGTAAAATTATTTTCTCGAAATAATTATGGAAATTGGAAATGAAATTTTATAATAAGAATATGGTATCGGGCCCGTATTTTGATTCTGACGCACGGTACAAGTCATATATATGATTTAAGCACTTTCTGTAAAGTTTGGTTGAAAACAGACGTCGTTTGACGCGTTTCAAACTTAAAATGGATATTTGATGTTTATGAAAATTTGGAAGGAATCATGAGCTTTGAGGCTTGATTTGATGCATATGATGTAATTTTGGCGATGTGATCGTATGATTAAGCCCGCAGGATGTTTTTGAGGTTGTGTATATGTTTGGTTTGGAGCCCCGAGGGCTCGGGTGAGTTTTGGATAGGCCGTGAGTGCATTTTGTATCATTGTAAAAAAAATCTGGCATTTCAATTCTGGTATCTTCTCATTTGCGAAGGTTTTGCAAATGCAAGTCTTACATCACAAATGCGAAACTAGGGATTCGACTGCCTGATCGCATATGCGATCTACTCGTTCGCAAAAGCGAATAGGGGCAAGTCGCAAATGCGACATATCTGGTCGCAAATGCGAACCTGAGATTTTTGAAAGGTTTCGCAAATCTGAACTATTTTCTAACAATTCGCAAGTTAGCAGGCTCGAGATTCGCAATTGCGAACCCCCATTCGCATTTCCCATATTTGAGACCTGCCTTTTCATACTTAGTCAAATTTTCACCATTTTCTTCATTCTTTCAAAACCCAAACACACTTAGGTGATTTTCCAATAACAATATTTCTTCCAAATCATTTGTAACTTGGGTTTTTACTCATTTCTATCAATCTTTAACATCATTTAACATGTTTTCAACTTAAAATCAAGGATTTCCATGGGTAAAAATTGGGGATTTTGGGTAGAACCTAGGTTTTTCTAAAATTGAGGATTTGGACCTCAATTTGAGGTCCGATTTAAAAACAAATTATATATTTGGGTTCTTGGGGGAAATGAGTACTTGGGTTTTGGTTTGAACCTCGGGAATTGACCACGTTGGCCCGGGGGAGTTTTTTGGACTTTTTGGGAAATTCATTTTTATGTATTCAAATTGAATCATTTACCATTTATTGATGTAATTAAGTAACTTGTGACTAGATTCAAGCGGATTTGTGGCAGAATCGAGGGGTAAAGCCATAGTTGAGGCTTGAGTTGAATTTAATGCATCGAGGTAAGTGTTTGGTCTAAATTTAGCTTGAGGGATTAGGAGTTCTATCCTATTTGCTATTTGGTTATTGTTAAGTACGACGTATAGGAATAGTGATGAGTATCTATACGTTGGTGTCGAGCATGACCGTGAGTTTTTAAATTATGAATATCTTGATTTCGTTGTATCTCTCATGCCTAATGATGATTCCTATTTGTTGTGTAAAGTTGTGGAAAGAATTGTGACTTATGAACATTGAAGAGCGAGGGCACCAGTTGTTTAACAAATAGTGAAAGTATAAGTGACAGTTAAAACATTAGAGCATTGGCTCAAGTCGTGAAGTAAATTGTGATAAAAAAGTGAGAAAGAGAAGGGGTCATTATGTTGCCCCTTGCCGTCCTGTTGCTAAGTTGTGGTTCTCTCGCGTTATGTCCTTAGTTAATATCACAGATGCTTAGGTTGATGATTCATTGTGCTAGGTGATGTAATAAGTTTAGTTGTAGCTGAAGTAGTTACATGTGGTGATGAGTTTGGGTATAGATGAGGTAGTTTGGTGTTATAACAAGTTTAGATTTAGCTGAGGTAGTTGGGTGTTGTAATTAGTTCAGATATAGCTGAGGTAGTTAGGTGTTATAACGAGTTTGGTTAGTAGTTATTTCTCCCCTACAGTGATATTTTGAAATACCTTGTTTCCTTATAGGGACGTTTGATTCTTATATTATTGTTTTCCTTGCCGGTTAAATTATTAGTTTGCTTTGTTCCCTTGCAGGGATTATATTATATATTATGTTAGAAGAAATGGGAGCAGGTGGTATGCCTACCACAAGATATTGAAATGGGAGTGGGTGATATGCCTACCCCAAGATATTGAAATGGTAGCGGGCGGTGCGCCTACCACAAAATATTGATTGAAATGGGAGCAAGTGGTACGCCTACCACAAGATATTGATTGAAATGGGAGCAAGTGGTACGGCTACCACAAGATATTGAAATGGGATCGGGTGGTACGCCTACCACAAGATATTGAGAAGGGAGCGGGTGGTACGCCTACCACAAGATATTGAAATGGGATCGGGTGGTACGCCTACCACAAGATATTGAAATGGAATCGGGTGGTATGCCTACCACAAGATATTGATTGAAATGGGAGCGGATGGTACACCTACCACAAGATATTGAAATGGGATCAAGTGATACGTCTACCACAAGATATTAAAATGGGAGCGGGTGGTCACCTACCACGTGATATTATGAAATGGGAGCAGGTTGTACGCCTACCACAAGATATGAGAAATGAGGGTTGCATGATTGCAACAAAATGAGCTAAGTATGAAAGATGTCTTATTTCCTTATTCCTGTTAGAATCTTAACTGTAGATATATATCTTGTTATCTCTGATATTTTGTTTATATTTGTTTCCCCTAAAGCATGTCCCCTTCCCCAGTTTTAGTTGTTATTTTCGTTGTTTCTCCATATGTTTGTATATGTATATCTGTACAGGTTTATCTGGAGTCTGGTCCTAGCCTCGTTACTACCTCGTCGGGGTTAGTCCCGACACTTACCTGCATATGGGGTCAGTTGTGCTGATGCTATACTCTGTGCTACTTTTCACAGATTCAGGTGCTGGAGCAGCATTGAGTAGCCGTATTAGATTGGGAGCCATCCTTCAGTCCAACGAGATACCGAGGTAGCCCTGCAGGTGTCCGCAGGCCCAATGTCTCCTCTATCCTTTATTTTAATCTGTTATTTCTTTGTATTCAAGACAAATAGTTATATTTTCTTTAAGACTTGTATTTAGCACTTTTAGTAGTTCGTGAGTATTGTGACACCAGTCTTGGATAGGGATTTATTGAATATTCCGCATTTCGATTCAGTTTTCTATAGTCAAGAGTTTTGCTATTTTTTAGTTTTGATGCTTTTATATTATTGTCGATAATTGTTAAAAAGAGATTATGTTATTAATGGAAAGTAATTGAAATTGGCTTACCTAGATCCCATTAGTAGGTGCCGTCACGACTCCCGGGGATGGAAAATCCAGGTCGTGACATATTTTCAACATGAAAAATAGATATAAATGTAAACAAATACTATTTTCAAAAATAGTAATTTTGAACTTATAATTACAAAAGTGCATGGATATGCAATCGTAAGAACTAAATATTGAACCCGTAAAATTTATATGCTGCATCCATATTTTCTAAATAGTGTACCCATCCTACCAAATTATGGATCAACCTATTCTTGGATTCATTCTTTAATTAGTTTGTTCTTCTTGCCACACCCCTTCCTCTACTTCATTATTATTATTACTAGTCTTAAGATATGTTTCATGCGCGTAAATGATGTCTTAATGAGTATAATTTTTTTTGACAATAGTATTGAGTTATAAAATAAAACTGTAAGTTTCTAAAGATAATCATGTCTACTGGTTGTGTGTCACTAACTCAATAATTTAACTTAACATTTGTTCTAGATTTGTAATTATTAATTTTAGTTTCACGGCAAGAACCTTGAAAATCTAAATATTCTTGAAGATACAACTTAAAATATATAAGCACGCAACTAATATTCTACGAAGTTTAAATAAATATAAAATCGGGGTATACAATAATAAACAAAATAATATTAAACAAATAAAACAAGCTAGTAAGGTAATCTACTATTGAAAGCTAGCTAATGAACCCACCCATAATTAGCTAAATATATTATAGGTTAAAAATTAAACATCTCATAATTATATTGTTATTATTGTGCCTATTATTGATTTCTATTCAACAAATCGAATAATTGTAATAGTGCATTTAAAACTTTTAAAAATTAAAAGTCTAATATTGAATAATTTTATTGGTGCAGTAGTCTTGTATATTTAAAAAAAATGAACTATCTATATTATTGTTCAAGAACCTGTACATCTTCTTTCTAAAAAGAATTATTTTTAATTTATCTATTTTTATCATTTAGATATAATTTTAGTGTAAGACATGTACAAAGTGAAATCTAATAAAGCTATAGTATTACAACTTTCTACATAGTTCAAATGAGAAACAAATTAATAAGTAATTTTTTATTAATTTAAAATCCTAAATATTAAAAGAGTAATTAAATGATGTGTTTCTTATAATATTTAATTTTGATATAAGAAAGATCAAGTTTGAAATAAAAGAAAAAGGTTAGCTTTAAAATCTAGGTAAATATTATTACATTAATAGTATTTTATTGGATGATATCCCGTATACCGAGAAGTTTTTCATAGAAGAAAATTTAACATCCACATCGGAGTGAACGGTGGGGGGGGGGTATGATAATGTGCATAGTGGCTTTGGTTTTGGAGATAGAAACGGAGGAAGAACGTCTCTGCTGGACTTTGCTAGAGTATTTGATTTGGTGATAGTAAATTTGAGTTTTTATAAGAAGAGGAGCACTTGGTTACCTTTCGAAGTTCGAAGGCCGAGACTCAGATTGATCATTTACTATGCAGGAAGTCCGACAGAGGTCTTTGCACTAATTACAAGGTCATCCCGAGAGAGAACCTCTCGACCCTTTATACGCTGTTGGTCATAGACCGTGAGATCACGAGGAAAAGGGTGACGTATAGACAACATAGGATCTAGTGAGGAGCCTTCACGGAAGCTAAGGAGTTGGGGATCAAGCTGTTTACTATGGGTCTTAGAGGAGTAGTAGAGACGCAAGTACTCTGTGGATCACGACTGCGCGGTGCATTAGGGAAGCCGCGAGAGAGGTCTTAGGGTTCTAAAAGGGTTACTCTGGTGGTCATAAGATAGACTGGTGGTGGAATAGAGAGGTGCAAGTGGAAACCACAAAAGCAACATATCTGAAGCTAGTGTAAAGTGTAGACAAGGAGGAGAAGAGGGTGAATAGGGAGCATAATAAGTTGGCTAAGAAAGAGGAAAACCTAGAAGTTATGGCAGCTAAGTGCATCTTTTTAGTCGTTTGGATGAGGAACTCGAGGGTCGTGGTGGGGATAAGAGGGGGTTCATGTTAGCCAAGGCACGAGAAAGGAAATACATAAAGGACGAAGAAGGTAGAGTTTTGTTAGATGAGGGGCTTATCCGTTGGAGATTCAGAGATACTTCCATAGTCTCTTGAACGAGGACGGAGATATGAGCTTGTACTAGGTGATTTGGAACTCTCTAGGAGTCGTTATGACTTTGGGTATTGTAGGCAAATTAGAGTTAATGAAGTTTATGGGGTTATGCGTAAGATGAGTAGGGGCAAAGTGACGGGTCGGATGAAATTTCAGTGGAGTTTTGGAAGAGTGCAGGCAAGGCAGGCTTAGAGTGGCTTACTAGGTTATTTAATATTATTTTTAGAATGAAGAATATGCCTGAAGGTTGGAGGTAGATCACAATGGTTTTTATATACAAGAACAAGGGTGATATTCAAAATTGCAATAACTATCGGGGTATCAAGCTGCTTACCCATACTATGAAAGTCTGGGAGTTGGTGGTAGAGCAAAGATTTATAGGGAATGAGTCTAAGTTCGAGAATTAGTTCGGGTTTATGCCGGGGCATTCAAACGAAGCCATCCAACTTATTAGAAAAATGATGGAGTAGTATAGGGAGACAAAGAATGACTTGCATATGGTGTTCATCGACTTAAAATATGCGTACGTAAAGTTCTGGGGGAGATTTTGTGGAGATGTTTGGAGGCTAGAGTTGTACCTGTTGCCTACATTAGGTTGATTAAGGACATGTATGATGGAGTGAGTGAGGACAGTGGGTCGGGAATCAGACCATTTTTCGGTTATGATAGGGTTGCATCAGGGGTTGGCTGTAAGCCCTTTTTGTTTGCTTTGGCGGTAGACATACTGACACGCCACATCCAAAGGGAGGTTTCGTAGTGCATGCTATTTGCATATGATATTGTATTACATTGGCGATGGACATACTGCAAGTCATTATTCAAAGGCGTCATGGTTCAGAGGCACCATTTTCATAGCCCGAGAATATCATTTCATGGCCAGCGAATCTCTTAAACTCATGATTCATAGCCCGAGATGTGATGGTCTAAGGACGTCATCTTCACGGTTCAAAGGCAACCTTCATGGTCCATAGGGAATTGTCATCATGTTTAAATTATTTCAATAATCTAGATACTCGCATGCATCATGTTTTAAGTTTTGCAGGTGATCCAGGGGGTAACCATATTTCAAATATGAGCAACCTTTGTTCTGGTTTACGCTGTACCACTTATACCTTGCCATTATTTCAAAATTTAACTAATTCCTATTAATTACCCGCCTTTACTCTGTGACCGTTCAAATATTTTCCTTATGATGCGTCTGTTATAATTTAGATTAGCCATCATAACTGCGCAAAGCCATCTGATATGACCCTTCACAAAAGAACCTTTTCCGAAACATACCACTATTCCTATAACAATTCCACCGGTTTCATTCACCAATAGATCCAGAAATACACATGTCCTAATTCCTATAAAACTAGGAATATGTAGGTAGCTCAAACACCACAGTGCGACCTATATTTTCAAAAAATACCATTCGGTCAGAGTCGGTCATCATTTATTTACCGATAACTTTTTCATCCTTCGCGGGTAAAGATGGGCAGCTGTTGATACCCAAATTTTCTCTCATATATTTTTAACATGCATATATATTTTCAAAAATAGTTCACAAGCATTTGCAAACATGCACAAGCATCTCTATAATTGTTTCTATAATTTTAAAGGCTTTCAACAAATTTCTTCTGCATTCTACTATATAAATGTTCAATAATTACCCCTCATATTATTTTTATGATAATTTGATCATCTAAATTCATCATTTATGCTCAAATAGTGCGTAAATATTTTAAATATATTTTTTATAATTACATTTATATTTTTTAAGCTAAAACTACACATTTGTAACAATAGTTTATGCATATGCATAATTATATTATCTATGCCAAAGATGACTTTTTATATTTTTATAATGTTAAGTAATTAGTTTCAATTATTTTCATGTATATATTATATTTTTATCATTTATAAATTATTTTATAAAATTATTTTATTAAATTAATTGGGTATTTAAAATATAGCCCCTAAAAAGTACCGAATTTCACACCCAGCCTTGTCCAATACCTATACCTATCCAACCCAGACCCATACTAACCAACCCCAGTCATAATCTAATCATATTCGTTGATCTTTGAAGATCAACGGCTCACAATACATCTGCCCCTTATAACCTAACCAAACCCAACCCTAATCCCTCAAGATACCAAACCCCCCGCCCCTGAATGCTCTCAATCTCCCCTCTCTATACTCTTAAACCTTAAATTGTCATCATCCAAAATTTCCTCTAAATCCCTTTGATTCCCAACCAAATATGGAATCATATGGTGATTTACTACCTTAGCCGGCTCCTTTTCTCTACTGGTTACTCGTTTAAGGTGTTACTTTGTCGCTTACCTAAATATGGCAAGTGAATCTCTTCAATTTCAAACCAAAATCGGTTAAGTTCCTTGACCTTTTCCGTCTGTGTTTGTTCTTCTTTTTTATAGTATAAAATCTCTATAAATATCTGTGTCTTTGAGATTCTTATTTACCCTAGAACTATGATTTTCAGATCTCTTTAGATCGAACCAAAATTGGTTCGACTCCCTAATTTTAAAATTTATTATGTCTATTTCGTCCTATATTCTACCATGTGACCGATTTTTGTTATATTTCTGTCAATCTTCATTTTCCTAAAAACTAGGATTTGAGACTTTTCCCTTTTCCTTACAGGTTCCGACGAATCATTCCTTTTCTGTATCTAATTATTATTTTCTTGTGTTTTTCTAATTTTTACTTTAGTATTTGCTTTAAATATTCTAAACGATTTATGTTTTGGTATTTTTGTTCATTTACCTTAAATATTTAGAATGATTTTGTGTGCTTCCCTGATTTACTGAATCCTTGATTTATGGCCTAAATTACTTCTAATTGATTCCAAAATTATTCTTTTTCTTATTTGATCACTGATTAAGTCCATTAACTGATGGTAGCTTGATTTTACGTCTGTTAATTGATCTATATCGACCTAAAATGATTGTTAATTGATTTACCTTATTTGTGTGTGATTGGTTCATTACCTTGTGTGTTATGCGCTATTGCATTCTACAAAACCCTTCACCTTCTCTCTTTTAGAGCACTATCGAACTATCATATTTTTCACTACAAACTTAAGCTCTCTCTTTTACTTCTGTGCTAAGTGGTTGTTATTTGGCCGGTTGAAAGCTAAGGCCAAGCTGTTCTGGAACCTAACTATTTCTGCATATTTACTTTCTCCTCTTCTTGTATGTGCTAACTCTTATTATCTCGTTCTATTTCTGCACGTTCATGTAGTCAGCTTTAACACAACCCTCAACATTCTCCTGTTTGATACATGATTCCTGAGCATTTCTTTGCACGTTCCATGTGATTATATGATTAATTCATCTCAATGTCGATGTTGCTTCTATTTGTCATATGTTTCATGTTTTCTTTCTTCCTAACTAGTATGCCTAATTCCTGTTAACCTATCCTGTTCTATGTGCTAGTATGGATAGATTACCTTAACATGTTTATGTTTGGCCCATGATTTCTGTGTACTTATTTATATACTAACATGCTTTAATTTCCTACGATCTTTCTCTATGCGTTTATTTGTTTGGTCATCTTAACTTTAACATGCTTCTGTTCAACATGTCTCTACATGTTCCACCTAGTGGTAATTAATAAACCAAATCAACTTCAGTCATACAAAACCTTTTTGATTCAATAGTATGCCTCTATTCATAACGTGTTCAGATACTGCAAATATGTATGGTCAATACTATTTGTAACTTAGGTACCCTACTCTTTGTGATTGCTTTAATTGATACAATATTCTATCTGGATTCTGCTTGTCAAAGTAGAATTCTACTTCTGTTTGATCGTGAAGAAAAAAAATCTGTTTTCTAAAAATTAACCCCCACCCCTTACATGTATTACTTTTCAAATTCCTACTCTTAGCTACCTAGGTTCCTACCACCTCTAATGTGAGCACTGCCTAGGGTCCCTGAGACTTCTTTGAACTCAGACATATTAGAGTTGGTTTCCAATCTCTTACAAATCCTGTGTTGAATGTATGGATCCAGTGTGAGCATTGCCCAGGTCCTTGAGGCTCTTCCGGAACTTTGACACACTAAAAGAATGGCTTAAGGTGTTATGGATCCTGCTACCTATGTATACCAGATTTCTTGCTTGAAGGCCTGGTTTCCAGGATTGAAATTGGGCCTGCTAAAGCTCCCTATAGTATAATGATTCTTATTGTGTAATTTATTCATATTGGCCTGTAATAATCTATGTAATAAATCGATATTGGGTAATTAGTAAAAGTTAGGAAGGGGGTCTATTCTTACATCTTTGTTGAAATTAGGTAGAGAACCTGCCTATAGGACTTGACTATGCTGATTACAATATGTGGATACTGTATTATGCTTAGAGATCCTACCTATTGGATTTTATGATCGTTTGACTCTGTTCTGCACATATGCATGTTATAAATCCTGCTATAGCACTTCACATTTAATTCTACATATAAGAAATCTTGTTTATAGGATCTGCACGTATTTTTAATTCAATGTGGATTAGTAACCATGTCTATAGGATCTTATCTATTTGAATAATAATTTTTTGGCAATATGCTTAAATAATTATGCCTACACATGAGTAATAGAGATCCCACCTATAGGTACTAAACTCACCCAGATGCCATGCCTATAGGAAATAAGATAATCAATTCTGCATATAGTTATCATACCTTTAGGAAAATATTAGTTTTGCGCTTAGCTATCATCTATATAGGAAATAAGCATAAAAATAGTTTCAACACTTAGATATCATGCCTATAAAAATTACATATAAAGTCAGGTCTTGACACTTAGACATCCTGCCTAAAAGAAGCAAGTGTAAAAAATCAGTTTATGTGTTTAGGTACCTTGTCTATAAGAAATAATGCTTATAATCAGTTTTAGCACTTAGAAAGCATGCCTGTAGGATTTAAAGATAAAAATCTGCATGTTAAAATCATCAATTGGTCTACAGCTTAAATACCATGTCTATAGTGTTCTGCCCGATTATCACTTAGGCAAGCCTGTAAGTAAATTAAAATTCTGGGTCTAAAACTGTGACTACTTGTTTGACATATGCCCGGATTCAAAGTATTAACAAAAATCAGTAGGCAACTGATAGGTACTCGTCTGCTCACTTTAATAAACTGTTGTATATTCTGTTTGTGCTCATTTAGGTATCCTACCTATAGGATCGTAAAATCATTTAAAGTTGTTTTTTTTGAACAACGTGCATTTGCTTGTCTACTTGTGGAGGTTAATATGAGGCCACTTAATTGCTCCTTATCTTAGCTTGCATTTTTTCACTATACTTAACTTTTTAGCATCAATTTCCCTAACAACTAGTTTGTGAGTAGATCATATATTTTTAGAATCCAATTTACAAATTTAATTGTTGGTACCATTTTCACGGTAAACAGTTTGGTGCCCATCGTAGGGCTAAAAATAATAATGATTATTTTCTTGCTGGTTTCATTACCCGACCGCACGTTACCTTTCACACTTTTCTTGTCTAAGATCCTTTAATTTTAGGCCAAAATGTCCGGCTCGATAAAAGAGCCGAAAGCAACAACCTCAAAAATCACGGGGAACATAGCGTGGCTGTCCCGACCACTGGAGCACCTCCGCTGAATCCTGAGATCGCCCCCGGACCGATCCTAGCGGATGCAGACTCACGATACGTTCAAAAGGTCGACGAAACCTCTCATACTGACAGGAGCATACGACACGGCTGCCAATAAGAAATACAAAAAACCCTGGCCGGGGAAGAACATGAAATAAGTCTTCACGTTATATTCGAAATGTTGCAGGCACAACAACTGACCATCGCTCAACTGCAAAGCCACCCGAGGACCGCCAGCACAACGGTACCAGAGACGGCTCTCCCCATCAAGCGAACACTCGAAAGATCAAGCAACAACAAATTGGTGGCTAATCCCGTCATCATAAAAGTACTCGAGTACCTCACCAAAAGAATCAAGTCGAGAGAGAGAATGATTGCAACCAATGATAAAAAGATTGAGACCTACAACTCCAGGGTCGATCAAATCCCGGATGCGCCCCCATTCCTCAAAGGCTTGGATTCGAAGAAGTTCATTCAAAGGCCGTTCCTCGAGGAAGCAGCCCCGAAGGCCATCCTGAAAAAGTTCAGAATGACGGAACTCCCTAAGTGTAACGGCACCTCCGACCCTAATGAACACGTCACTGCTTACACTTGCGCGGTAAAAAAATGTAAATGACATAAAAAGCGACGAGATCGAGGCCGTGTTGTTGAAAAAATTCGGAGAAATGCTTTCAAAAGGGGCCATGATTGGTACCACAACTTGGCTCCCAACTCCTTACCATGATAGAAGACTCCTTCGTAAAAGCACATGCCTGAGCCATCAAGGAGCAACAAAGAAAGATACCAACCATACCTTGAAGACAGAAGAAACGCCCAGAGGCATAACTTACCCAACAATGACCAGAGGATATATCGAGGATAAGACCCTTGAGGGCTCGTCAGCAGAACCAGGCTCGATCAAAATATGGCACCGATGAATGCACCTCATTTTTCGGAATACAACTTCAGCGTTGATGTATCGGACATCGCGTTCTCTATCACTAAAATCAGGAACGCCAAGTGGCCAGACAAATACAGTCGGAGCCGTCGCAGAGGAATTACAACTTAGTACGTGAGTTCCACAATACACACGATCACAAAACCGAGGATCGCCACCAATTACCAGAAGAAGTGGCCCGACTACTCAACAAAGGGCACCTTCGGGAATTTCTTA
Source organism: Nicotiana benthamiana (assembly GCA_034376525.1). Lineage (NCBI taxonomy): Eukaryota > Viridiplantae > Streptophyta > Magnoliopsida > Solanales > Solanaceae > Nicotiana > Nicotiana benthamiana. The sequence continues at coordinate 30,342,139 of CM067336.1, read as the reverse complement.
ATGATCGAGCAAAAAAACATTTCCAAGCAAATGAGGAGACCAAGAAAAATGAGACAAACGAGCCACAATACGTCATCCAAATGATCATAGGAGGCGCCGGGACAGAACGAATTACACAATCCTAGGGCAGAACGCCAGGCTCATCAAGCCCCCCCTCCCCCACGAAAACAACTACGAGCTCACGAGAAGCTGTCTTCAAGCAAACTTGATGACTCGGAGGCTGTCGCCAATCGCCGCACACTGGAAAATTCAAAAGTGTAAGACCCTAGCAGGCAACGTCGGCATAACTAGATATATTCTACAAACTGTAAGATCTCAACAGGCATGAAAATCCCGATATTTAGGCTATACGTCGCATTTGTAAGAATCCCTAAAGGGCATACCTTCGACATAAGTGCCTAAGCTATCACTAAGAGATCAAAAATAGATACGGCCAAATGCATACGACTACAGTCAAAACGGCTGACACAGCCCATATAACGCGACTCGGGGAGCCCAACTGTTACTGAAACATTGGAGGCCAATACTCTGATATACTTTGAATAGAACGGGTTAAAACAGGTTTCCTTCCACAGGAAAAAGCAAGCCCCGACAATGTCGGCTCCAAAAATGCAAAATGTCGATCTACTCAGCCTACGAGCTATAAACCTTATGAGGTGCTCGAATAATCGCTGACAACGACTTGAAATCAAGGTTCCTCTGGAGCCGACGAAGAGTCAGGAAAAATATTACCAAAAGACCTTAATGAGCGGATACAAAGCCTACACAAATCCCACAGGCAAAAAATAGCGTAAGAGTTATTGTCGCCAGCTAAGCAAGCCTACATGCCACATACTGAAAGGTCTCTACGACCATAATACGAAAGAGCCATTGTCGCCAGCTAAAAAATCATGACTACTTGAGGATTAAAATATGGTCGAATCGTAACCCGATGCAGAGATCCGATCCAAAATAGTTAATTATGCAAAGCCTACGGGCCATATATCAAAAGTATGTATGACCAAGCAGCATAAATGCCATCGCTATCGGAAGTTCACCAAAGCTATGGGTCGATTATAACTCGAATCGCAATACGCCTTAGAAACTGGACTAGAAAAATGCAGCATGCCTAAGGGCACGATGCAAGTGCCATTGCCACCGCCCGAAGACTCGAGGCTATTTAAAGGTCAATCGCAGCCCGAATTGCAACGCGACACAGAGACTGAACCCAAAAAGTGCAAATGTTCCTAAGGGCACGACATAAATACCACCATCAGCGAAAATGCAATAAAATTTAGGGTCAATTACATCTCGGATCGCATGCAACGTGGAGACTAGGCCCAAAGATTATGATACACCTACAGACATGGCACAAGTACTATTATCTCAAGGGTCTCCATGAAGCATAAAGGCCGATTGCATTTTTAGTCACAACACGACTCAGAGACTGGGCTGCTAAAATAGATAAAAAGCAATAAGCCTAAGGGCATGGCTCAGATGACACCGTCATTGGCTAACAACACCCCTAGGCCACGCAATCGCACGATCACTTCAGCCCAGAAGCACAAAGGGTTTTCACCATCCGACCATGCTGGCAGGAAAAAATCTAATGGTTAACTGGAGCTCTACTCACGATTTGACTTGGAGACTGGACCCAAAATAGTCAAAATAGCAAATGTCCAAGGGCACAAGATAAATACGACTACCAGGAATTGAGAAGGACCTCACCAAGCGCCAAGACCAGCCTGCCTAATCGAAGATAACAACGGAAAAAAGGTATATAAGAAATAAAACTTCAAAACCTCACCTTATATATCATATTCGCAAGAAAAAATGTATTCTCCATCTACAGGCATGCCCTACATATATTCGCAAAGCTACAAAAATGGAAAAATACACACTCTACACTAAAGGGCTAGAATTTGCCAAAATCGACATCCGCGACATTAATGAGAAGCCACTGAGCATTGCATTAATCTGCCCATGCTCGAGCTATTTCCTCCGAGAGAACGAAGCCCCTGGCCCCAATTTCTCCAAACACCTCGCTCCGGAATTTGCAACAGATGTATTCCTCGATCCTCCGTTCCCTATCCAGGGTCTACTTCAACTCAACTTGGGAATCAGCAGCATCCTCCATACAAATCGCCATCTCATGATCGACCTTGGCTCGGTTCAGAGCCGCCTCCGTCCAGGCATCAATTATCTCAGCTCTGACACTTCGAGAGGTCCGATTCCAGTTTCCAAATCATACCCGCTTGAACTTTGGCGTTGTCCCCAGTCAAGAAGAGTTGGACCTCGAGGGAAGGGACTTTGGCCAAAGCATTCATCTCCTCTAAAGAGCGAGCCTGTGCTTGAGCCCTTACCTCTTTGCAAGAAATCCTGATGCGTTTGACGTCGCCTTTGAGTTAATCTAGAGCCTCCGACTTTTTCCGCAGCTGATACAGCAAAGAGGAATCAACCTCAAGGCTAGAAAGGAGTGAAATACACACTACTGGAAAATTACCTGCTCCACTAAATAACTCTCATAGTTCGAGCTCTGATGCACCTCAAATCGCCAACGCTACAGCTCGACTTCCTTCTCCTCGATGAGGAGCCTATGGGATTCGCCCTCATCCCAAATTTTCTAGAGCTTGGCCCCTTGACGAAGTAGCTCAGACCTAAGCCTATCACATGCTTGCACAAGGAAGGACCAATAGAGGGAAGAAGACACGGGATACAGAAGAACCAGCCTCATGCATGTCATGCTCACCTAAAAGAACCACCGACTGGGAATCAAGCGCTCCGGGGACAACAGATTCGGTAACACCTCCTTCTCAGTGATACGAGCCCGACTAGCACCACTAGAAGCCTCGTAACATCGCAAGTGCCAATATCCCTCGTTGTCATCGTCCCTCGAGCCGGAGGCCAACGACTCTTTCCCCTTTTCAAAGCAACATTGACTCATCCCAAGGAACCGCCTGATATCTGCAAGCGGTGAATCTAACATAAATAGAAGGGAACAATGTTGCCTCGAATATTCAAAGGCAGAGCGAAGGCAGCGTATGCACATACCTCGATGTTGCGCCCCACACCCGGTGTGAAGCATAGCTCGCCACCTGCGTTCATCACGGGACGAATGGGTCACCAGCTCCCGAACCCAGCCGGGCAAATCATGAACTTCACTCGCATCCACAAAGTTGCTGCAATAGACTATTACTTAGCCAATTTTTGTCATAGACAAGATCTTAAAAGTTCCAGACACCTCACTTACGGTAGTTATTCCACCCTTCGAGAAATGGCAAGAACTCCGTAAGGATGATGTCAGCCATCCGAAACCGGATGAACCAATAGGCCCACTCTCAATTCCCACTTTCCTAGTCGTTTACGACAAAGGGCGTGGATGAGAGGCACCCCAAAGTTAGCATACCCCGATGATAGAAGGGCCGATATAGCCTGACAAGGTGGTCAAATGTGAATTCAAGCCAGACCTTCTTCATGAAGAATCTCATCATCAATACGTTCGCCAAAACGATGGATGAATCTGCACCAGGGTAACCCGATACTTCAGAAAAAACTCAAGCACGATCCTAACAGGAGGTCCAAAGGAAAAAAGATATAAATACACGTTCAGGAATCCATCAATAGAGTCCGCAATACCTACGTCTAGGAAAAACGCCAGCAGGACTACCCTTTCGCTCCACCCATAGTATCTCCTCGTCATCTCCAAATGTTCTCCCTTTAGCAAAGACGTTGTCTCCAAAGAAAACTCCCTTTGTTCCTGAGTACCAGGAGCAATTCCTCCGGCCTCTTGTCGGATTGGCCCCGAAGTAGTTTCCATAGCTATGGTGGAGCTAACAGGCCAAAACAAAGGTACACACCAATACTTTCACGCCTAGAAATATGCAGTCCCCTATACTAGAATGGGAAGATGGCTATTTGAAACTTGTAGTCTCGCGAAGAAGCCGAGGCTGCTCCCCATATATATAAAAAGCAGCAACGATTCACTTGCCTGAGGTAAGCCCTCGGAAGCCAACGGCCTTGATACAGATTGACGGATCGATACTAGACCCCGAAAGCATCCTCCAAAATGGAGTCATAACTCGAGGAATCATTCACATTGTCTTCATGCTCGAGGAAGCACTCTATGAAAAGATACCCTAGCCTTGAAAGGTCGAACCTCGACTGGCATTCAGTCCAAGTCAAGTAACTAATCTCGCAAATCATTCTCTCTAAGAAGGAAGAGCAAATACAAGAAGCTCCAATCGCCAAAAGCTACATAAAGGCCCGAGAAATCACCCAAAACGTGTTCCAGCTCCTCAGCAAAAGTCTATCTCGTACAGCGTAGGAGGACAATCTACATCCAGATCAGAAAGGACCCCAGGGCACCCGAAGTTAACCTGCATCCGAGGCAACACCCTCGGAGACCCCGAAACTTGACGCGTGATATCTAAATAAATTAGTAGGCCCCAATTGCTCGGCCTTATCCATTCGGTCCCCCATAAATCCGAAATACGACAATAAGGCCAGGGGAGAACCATGTCGATCAGCTGGAGACCAGGGCAAGCTCTCATGACAGACTATGACGGCCAAAAAACAAAGAAAGCATTCAAAAAGCCCCAAAAGGCACAAGAGCATACAACATCAAAAGAGAAATAGAAGTCAGCAACATAAATTCTTATTTATAAAGGATTCGAGTACAACCGTCCTGATGGGTCATTACATGGAAATTACGAAAATCCATAAGGGGTCTCTACATAGAAGTAAAGAAGCAGAAAGGCACATATAGTAATAGTCCGGGTCCAGATTTATATGATCGGTGATCCGCCTCAACGTTGATGCATCCAAAAGCCACCCTCCTTGGGCGCACGACCTCAACAAAAATATCTCCAGGATCACCCTTGGAAGCCCTGTCTCAACTATCCACTTTGACATCGCCAAAGAAGAGGGACCAAGGAACAGGAAGGGATGAAAAAAATGTAACAGCTCTCTGAAGCTCGAGTACCCTCTTTGGCCAAGGAAACTTTGTAGAGACAGCGGACCGAACAACCCTCGGTCCCGCTTGCACGGCTACTTCAAATATACTTCTTCGAGCTTCGAGCCGTGCAAGCTCCCGACTCTAGGTGGAGTCCCATGTAGAGCCAGGGTACGGAGGTGAGCAGTGGTATATAATCTAAGCCCCCTTTTGAGCAGCGGTGCATAATTTGAATAATCTCCTACATGAGAGAGGAGTCGACTCTCCATTTGTCATCGCCTCGACCCAACAGTAGCAGCAACGGCTAACATACTGACGACCGTAATAATATTGGAACAACATGTTTGTATTCGACAAAGGGAGGCCCCGACAGAAGGCCTCGATGCAGTCCGAAAGGACTCTTTCAAATAGCCTTGAGACAGAAAGATTCCATCATGATGATCAAAGGTAAAAAAACACGATGAAAAGAAAGAGATAAGCATGCCAACAGAAGCATTAAAATGGGAAACCCAACACCACAATGCCTTCATTTATAGGGGGAAAATGACATGGTCATCAATGCTCTGGAAGATTGACTGGTGGACACAATTACTGCCTCCTTGGAAAAACAAATCAATGGCAGTACCTTTTCTTCGAGAAGAGGAAACAACAAGGCATCGAGCAAGGATCTATGAGATGCGCTGTTTGTTATGGAAGATTGCGCCGAGATCCAAGCCGCAAGTATAATGTCACAAAAAATAGCTCAAGGAGTCAAGTGTCAGAATCATTTCCCATCACTTTGGCCTGGGAAATGCGAAGACTATCTATACGCGGCAAAATTAGAAGACTTGATTTCTTGCTATCAAGAAATTTCCGAAGCTTTCCCCAAGACCCCCAGGGTGGGAGGCTGCGATCGAGTTCTCAGCCTTAGGGCTCGTCAAAGTCTGACTCAGAAGAAACAAGGTCCGAGGTCCGGATAAAAGGGGAAGCTCCCTAGGAAAATGGCTACGCCTGACAGGCTCGGCCTATCTAGAACCTATTGTGAGGCCTCGCATCAAGCTGTCACATCTTTGTACTCTTGCAATTAATACACGTGTATTTGTACCAAGTACCCTCGCATATATAAGGGGGACTTGCCCTACTTTGCAAAGGACGGAGATTGCTCTATTTCTCCATAAGTGCAATAGTCTCTCTCTCTCTCTCTCTCTCTCTTTTCTTCTATGCCATTTTTTCTCATTGGCCCGAGGCCATCTCGCATTATAGCTATGTAATGGCCATAAAGGGCCTTCCTTAATCGTATCTTTGTTTGTTATCCCTTCCCTGGCTGTCCCCGATAGCTCGATGCCGGCTTGAGCCTCGGGCTCGAGGCCTCCATCGATCTGTTACACGCTCGAGCAGCAGGCCCCTTTGGTTTGCTTACTGCCTCGTCTTAGCTCGCATTTTTTCGCTATGCTTAACATTTTTAGCATCAATTTCCCTAATAACTAGTTTGAGAATATATTACGTATTTTTAAAATTCCATTTATAAATTTAATTGTTGTTATCATTTTCACGTTAAATAATGATCTTCTTCCATGATCTCAAATGTTCAGTGTCATGATTATGACATTCTTCTGTATGCCTCTATGTAATCCTATAAATAGAGGGTTTTATCTCGATATTGCGTATACTTGAATATATGAAAGAAATAAAAATCTCTCATTTCTTGCTCCCTACATTCTTGTTTATTTTTTTTGTTTTATATTATTACTTTCAACTAAGTTTTGTAACATTTTATCAGCATGAATTGGTATTTTCTCGCAGACTTTCTAAAAGGGATAAACGCTTTCCACGAGAGCTATAACTTCTTTTGCCAAGGAAAACTTTGGATTACATCTCGTCAGAGATCTTGTGGTAATTATTGAAGGTGATACTATTGTCATTAATTTAGTTTTATATGCATAAGGATGAGAAAGGCAAACTTTTATATTGCACTAGCATAATTACTATTGTTGCATCTCAAGTCAGTCCCCATTTGGTGATGAAATTTTCTAGACTTAATTTTAAAGTACCATCTTATTACGTGTTGGTTAGTGTTTATCTCTACTTTCTTCAAATTCATGAGATTTTGGACTAAAAATATATCCCAAAAATATTATATTTTCAATCATGCGATAATGTCACTTTTGCCTAAACATGCAATAAATTATAAATCAAATTAGATCATCTTTAAGTACGATTTTTCTTACATAAAAGCAATCCCTTCTCATTTTAAGAAATGAGTTATATGCAGACTTTATATTATGTTAGATGTATAATTGTTAATGTGATTTAACACAACATGTATTCCCATTGATAAATATTGCTAAGTTCTCCTTTTCCCGACAAATTTTTAAAAAAAATGCTCAAAGGGTAATTTCTCCTCCAGATCATAAGAGCATTACTTGTACTACCAGTATATGATTTTTAAATTGTTCTTGTACTTTCAACTAACATATTAAGTGCAGTGTAGAAGATTGCAAAGTTATAGACTTGCAATTTACACATATATTTTATAAAGTTAATGTTATACATCTCGAATTTGCTCCTGAAATAGCAATATTTTGAAAGAGGTTTAAGACGGTGGGTTCAAGTTCCAACGCACTATAAGAGTATGACATCAGGCTTAAGTCTTGATGCACTATGATGATAAGAGTTAAATTTGAGTCCCAATTCATTATGGTCTAGCATGTTTTTATATGGAGAAGGCATTGGGTTTGAGTCCCAAAGCACCATATTGATGATCTGATGATGACTAATGAAAAATAATGTATTTTTCATGAAAAAGCATGAAGCTTGTCCCACTTGATTTGCTTCATTTTTGAAGTAAATGTGATAGCGGTGCATAAGACAAGTGGTTGACCAATGAACGCGGGCGTACCAAAGATCAAAATAATAATAGTCATTATTGTGGTAATTATAAAAAGGAGATCAATAAGGGTTCTCAAAATAATCCTTCAAGGGTTGAAGGAATTGTGTATCAATATGGTTTGCAAATATGAGGCACGCTCAGACGATTATAGTTTAATTTCTTTTAAAAGAATGCGACTTGTGATACGTATTATAAATACATACTCATTCTTGAAGTGAGTGTGAATATACATATACATATATATATATATATATATATATATATATATATATATATATATATAAATTATGCACAAGAATGTATTTATGCATGATTGAATAAATACTGCGACTCACCTCTACGGGAGGTTTGACAGAAATAAAGATCATGAACATTACTATGTGGTTACACGAATATGTTATTGGTCGTATACATGTGGTACGCCGAAAATATTTTTCCATGCCTTATAAAAATTTATTAAAGAAAATATTAAAGAAAGAAAAGATTTTGCTTATGATGGTTTCGACCATGACAATTATTATAATAAGATTATTTTCTCCGAGGAGGAAAAATTCACCACTTGGATGGTGTTATAAAATATCTTGTAGTGTAAAATTATTGAGAGCTCCAGAAGAGCGAATTTATTACTACCCGAATAAATAAAGTTATTCATGACATTGGTGGTAGTAAGTCTAAAAAAAACTTTTTGAGTTCTAGACGTATTAGCCAAAGTGGTTGGCATATTGAGACTATAAACTAATGGAAGATCGATTATCTTCATATTACTATATGAAGTTTACCCAATATTTCTTCTATTTATACTACAGATGTATAAGCATGATGATGGAATCACATGCCATAAGTAAACTAGAGCTTTACTGAAAAAAATATTAGTTGGCATGACCGATTGACATCCCGGTTCAATTATGATGCGAAAATAATTGAGAATTTACATTGGCACAAATTTAAGAATGAGGAGATTCTTTGAGAATTCTCATGTACGACTTGATGTACGACTTGTTCTCATGATAAATTGATTACTATACCAGCTGGGGTTGGGATTATATTTCTTGATTTTTGAAACAGAGGTGATATATATATATATATATATATATATATATATATATATATATATATATATATATATATATATATATATATATCCCAGTCACCATTTACTATAATATGATTATAAAAGACGCATCTACTGTATGATCACATGTGCGTTTGTTGTCAACTTGCAATATGAATTTTGCAAGGTTAATTGCTCAAATTATTATAGCACAATTCTAAAATAAAAATTATGATAATTTATCTTGATAATGTTGGTTTAAATACAAGTTAGTTTAGTATAATTGTATGCCTCCAATTAAGCTAAACCATTGGTTATGAGGACAGAACTCCTAAATAGAAATTTTGAATGAGGTGTATTATTTAATATAAAACATCATTTGTAGCATCTAGCCAACAAATTATGATAAATTATTCCTATCTTAATTTGTTCAAGGTCAGAAACCAAATAATTTCTATCTACAAATATAGATATGTCATGTGATTTAATTATCTCACTACAATGCATAAAGATGGGTTTCCAAAGAAGGTTGGGAAATGTATTTGTAATTTCAACATTAGGGGAAGAAAATGGGTAGCTAAAAAAGCAAAAACATGAAATGAATTGTTGTGAGTGCACCTAGATCCTCGTACAAGAAAATGTGAACTTGAAGTTCAATAAATATTCTGGCATTTTATATGGAGATAAGTTCTCCTATGGTGGATGAAATCCTTTTCAGGTTTTAATTTGGCAGTACATGAAAAACTTGATATTTTTATAATGAAAACCCTTGAAGGATTTTAATTGTTCTGAAATATATAAAGTTTCAGTAGATCCTTTTGTGGATTAGAGTAATCATGGTGTGCATGATTTATTTTTGTGTCTGTTACAACTGGTGCACTAATGTATCTTGCTAGAACCATAAGTATAATAATATTCTAGCAAGATATACTTTTACTCCTATGTATATTGAAATATCGTTAGTGTTATATTGCAAAAGTAATCTTTGATATAGATTCATTTATTCTAACAATTATTGTCAAAATTTTGTTGGATATGAAAATATAGGTATTTTTTGAAATTTGTTCTTGAAATGATCTATTTGTATATGAGTGTAATGCCATATTGTGATATTCAACAAGATTCCAATTACTTTGAAGACGATACTGCAGACATAGCTCAACTGAAAGAATGACTATTAAAGGATACAAAATTAATCACATTCACCAAAGTTCTTCAATAAATTTGTTCAATTGATAATTTGACAAACTTTTTCACAAGGCATTACAAATCTCACTACCAGAGAAGTTGTTATACAAGCTTGTAATTCGTCATCTCCGAAGATAAAGTGATATTTTTGTCAGGGGAGGCAATACGCATTGTATCTTTTTTCCTTAGCTAGATTTTATCCCACTGGATTTTTCTGGTAAGGTTTTTAATGAGGCAACAAATAATACGTATGACAAGATATGTAACTCTTTTTCCTTCACTAATATTTTTCCCCATATGATTTTTTATTAATAAGGTTTTAACGAGGCACATTATCTATAGACATCCAAGGGGAAACATTATGAAATATTATATTTTGTAGCGGATATCCATAACTTCTAAAGAAGTTACTCCTACTACTCTTCTCCATTATGTAGACTCCCAAAAGTTCTCACCATTATAGTTGTAACTCTCACACCTCCATAACCTCCCCATGATCTTCCTCCATGATCTCAAATGTTTAATGGCATAATTATAGCATTTTTTGTATTCCTCTATGTAATACAATAAATAGAGGGTTTTGGTACCACATTATGTATACTTAAATACATGGAAAAAATAAAAATCTCTTCTCTCTTGCTCCATACACTCCTGTCTATTTCTTAGTTTTATATTATTACTTTGAGCTAAATTTCATAAGTGTCACGACCCTGATTTTCCACCCCCGGGAGTCGTGATAGTGCCTACTAATGTGAGCTAGGCAAGCCAATTATTGAGCCATCTACATTTTTTCCAATTTTATTCTCTTCAACAATTACAAAGAAATAATATTTAAACAAAAAATATAACATAAGCAGAAGCAAAAAATAAGCCATCTGAATATGAATATCTTTTACAACTGTTTGAGTCTCGACAACCCAGAACCGGTGTCACAGTTTCACAGATGGTCTAAGAATACTACAAGTAAAGGTCTGAAAGAATTAAATACAACACTGACTCTGAAAATATATGTAAGAAATAGCAAAGTAGATTCAAGGAGACGCCAAGGCCTACTGTCGCCTGAAGGAATACATCGGGTCACCTGATGAACAAGAATCATCAATTTCACTACGGTCCTAAGTCTACAATATTGGGGTCTGCACAAAAGAGTGCAGAGTGTAGTATCAGCACAACTGAATCTATGTGCTGGTAAGTGTCTAGCCTAACCTTGGCGAAATACTGACGAGGCTAGGACCAAACCACCAAATAAATATGTGCAGTTATATAATATACAACAGAAAGTAAAGCAGGAATAAACAAGTAAGGATGGAAGGGGAAACATACTTCGGAAATAACAGGTAAAACGGAATATTAAAAGAGCTATAAAGAAATCAAATTCCAAGCACTAACAAGAGTAAGGAAAACAAGGTAGATTCCACTTTCTTTTCACATCTTGTGGTTGGCGTACAACCAGCTCCTATTTTATTATATCTTGTGGTAGGCGTACCACCCATTCTCCATTTTGTTATATCTTGTGGTAGGCTTACCACCCGCTCCCATTCATTATATCTTGTGGTAGGTGTACCGCCCACTCCCATTTTGTTATATCTTTGTTACGGCGTGCAACTTAATCCACATATAATACTGTTGCGGCTTGCAATTCGATCCATATGTAATATTGTTGCGGCATGCAACCCGATCCATATATAATATTGTTACGACACGCAACCTGATCCATCTATAATATTATTGCGGTGTGCAACCAGATCCATATATAATATTATTATGGTGTGCAACCAATCCATATATAATATTGTTGCGGCGTGCAACTCGATCCATATATAATATTATTGCAGCGTGCAACCCGATCCATATATAATATTATTACAGCATGCAACCCAATCCATATATAATATTTACAATTATAACGAGAGTCCCGGCAAAGAATCAATAAGGTCTACACTAACCTGGCAAGGGATTCGATAGCATAAGAAAATACATCCCGGCAAGGAAGAAACAACTCCAAACTTGTTCCAACATCTAACTACCTCAACTATAACTCAATCTTGTTCCAACAACTAACTACCTCAACTATAACTCAACTTGTTACAATATCTAACTACCTCAGCTATAATTAAACTTGTTCCAACATCTAAATACCTTAGCTATAACTATAATCCTTACCCCCACACAAAGCATCATCAACCTATGCCTCCATAATATCAATTAAGAACACAATGTAAGGGAACCACAACTCGACAATAGCCTGGAAAGGGGGCAACATAAGGATCTCTCCTCTTTCTCACTTTTATTTCACAATTCACTTGACAACTCGAGCCAATGCTCTGTAGTTTCAATTATCAGTAATAGTTTCGCAATTTGTTATACAACTGGAGCTACGCTCTTCAATGTTCATAAGTCACAATTATTTCCAGAACCTTGCATGACAAATAAAAACCTTCACCAAGGCAATTACTAGGTATTGCCTTGGCTAAATGGATCCACATACACATACAGGAGAATGTGTCATGCAGCAACGTCTGTTGAATAGCTAGTCCTCTAGAGATCAGATTATCTTACTGTCTAATAGTTAGTTTTATTAGCTTCATGCACATTATAGGTCTTTATTGAACATCTTGTAATGTTGGACTCATATTGAGATTTATTACATATTAGCCACTAGATAGCATGCCTAGTGGAATATTTTCTTTAAAAAATTACAACAAAATAAATCATAATATAAGACTCATGGTTATGCTTGACACCAACGTATGAATAATTGTCACCATTTCTATACATCATACTCAACAATAAACAAATAGCAAATGGACACAACTCCTAATCCCTCAAGCTAAGGTTAGACCAAACACTTACCTCAAACTTCCACGGCCAACTCAAGCCTCAAGCACCATTTTTTCCTTTCGAATTCTGCTCCAAATCAATTATATATATACATAATCGACTTAATAACATCAATCAATTTTAAACAATCCAATTCCAATACTTAATTATAGCTTCCTAATCATTCTTCCCAAAAATTCAAAAATTGACCCCGGGCCCCCTTGGTCAAAACACGAGGTTCAAACCAAAACCCGATCATCCTTTCACCCATAGCCAGAATATATAATTAATTTCAAAATTCGACCCCAAAACGTGGTCTAAATCACAATAATCAAAAAGCCCTAACTCTATCCAAATATCTAATTTTCTACCCTTAAGAACATGATTTAAGCCCAGAAATCTAATGAGTGTTAATAGAAATTGAAGAAAATGAGTCTAAGATTACATACCTATGAATTAATGGTGAAATTTTATTTAAAAAATCGCCCAATTTGGAGTTAAGATGAAGGATCTATTAAATTTTGAAGAAATCCCTAATGGCTACCGTGTTAATTTCTGGGCGATAGTGTTCATTGTGTTCGCGAGAACACTGCCGCGATCGCGAAGAGCTGCCAGAAGTAGACTTATGTGATCCAGAGTTCTCCTACGCATTCCCGAATGGTTGGCATCCGTGACCTTCACGTTTGCGGACCTATGTATGCGTTCGCATAGAAGAACGACAACATCCCAGCCCACCTCCAACTTATATTATGCGTTCGCATCCCACATGTCCCATTCGCAATGAGCAACCTCCCAGTGCTCCGTGTTCGTCACTGTGGCTTCACATTCGCGAAGAGAAAACCAGCCCCTTTCCCAATTTTCATTTCGCAATCGCGAGCGTTACCACGCAATCACGATGTGTAAAACATCTATGCACCTGCAACAGCAATTCTGGAACTTTTCTCAAGTCTAAAACCTCTCAAAACACTTTCGAAAGACACCTGAGTCCTTGGGGCTTCTAACCAAATAGACGCACTAACTCAATAACATTATACGAATTTATCAATGTGATCAAATCACCCAAATAACCTCAATAACAACGAATTAAACCTCACAATCAAAGAATTTTCTCAAACTTCTTAAAAAATTATTTTTTGCAATTTAGGTCCGAATAACGTCAAATGACATCCGTTTTTTACCAAATTCTACAGAAACGTCTTAAATCATATATAAGACCTGTACCGGATGCCAGATCCAAAATACGGACCCAAAACCAACACGTTCTAATCAAAGTTCATTTCAAATTCCTTTAAACAATTTCAGAAAATAATTCTTTTAAACATTCATTTGTCGGGCTTGGGATCTCGAAATTCGATTCCGGACATACGCCCAAGTTTCATATTTTCCTACGGACCTCCGAGACCATCAAATCACGGGTCTACGTTCATTTACCCAAAACATTGACCAAAGTCAAATTAACTCATTTTATAGATAAATTTTACTATTTTTCACTGATTTTCATATTTAAGCTTTTTGGCTACGCACCCGGACTGCACACACAAATCAAGGTGGCTCTATATGAGATTTTCAAGGCCTCAAAAATACATAATTAAATTTAAAAGCAAGTGATGACCTTTTGGGTCATCATATCCTCCGCCCCTAAACACCTGTTTGTCCTCGAACAAACATAAGAAGGAAGTACCTGAGTCGGGGAAAAGATGGGGATAACGGCTCTGCATGTTGGACTTGGACTCCTAGGTCGATGCCTGAGGAGGCTGACCTCTCCACCGAACACGAACAGAAGGAAAATTCTTTGACATTAATTGAGGAACCTGCCTACCTTGAATAACCACCGACTTCTCCTCATAAGACAAGTCCTTGTCCAACTGGACAATGATGAAATCTAAAACGTGGAATGGATCACTGTGATACTTCCGAAGCATGGACACATAAAACACTGGATGCGCGGCAAATAAGCTTGGGGGAAATGCAAGTCTATAAGCTACCTCTCTCACTCGATCAAGAATCTCAAATGGGCCAATGAACCTAGGGCTAAGCTTGTGCTTCTTCCTAAATCTCATCACGACCTTCATAGGCAACACCGAAGCAATACCTGCTCACCGTCCATGAAAGACAAATCTTGAACCTTGCGGTCGGCGTGAATCTATTGCCTAGACTGAGCTGTACGAAGCCTATTCTGAATTATCTTGACCTTGTCCAAGGCCTCTTGAAACAGATCCGTACCCAACATCCGAGCCTCTTCCGGCTCAAACCATCCAACCAGAGACAAACACCGCATAACATATAAAGCCTCATAAAGAGCCATCTGGATACTCGACTAGTAGCTGTTGTTGTTGGCAAACTCCACAAAAAGCAAAACCTGATCCCACGAGCATCCATACTTAATGACACAAGCTCAGAGCATATCCTTCAAAATCTGAATAGTCTGCTCGGACTGCCTGTCCATCTGGGGATGAAATGATGTGCTCAACTCAACCCGTGTGTCCAACTCTTGTTGAACTGCTCTCCAGAAACACGAGGTAAACTACGTACCATGGTTCGAAATGATAGATACGGGCACACCATGAAGGCGAACAATCTCCCGGATATAGATCTCAGCTAACCTATTAGAAGAATAGGAGACTGCCACAGGAATTAAATGCGCTGACTTGGTCAGCCTATCAACAATAACCCATACTCCGTCGAACTTCCTCCGAGTTTGCAGGAGTCCAATAATGAAATCCATAGTGATCCGCTCCCACTTCCACTCGAGAAGCTCAATACTTTAAAATGAACCACCAGGCCTCTGATGCTCATACTTAACCTACTGATAATTCAAACACTGAGCCACATATGCAACAATATCCTTCTTCATTCTCTGCTACCAATAATGCTGCCGCAAATCCTGATATATCTTTGCGGTGCGCAAATGAATAGATTAACTAGAACTAAAGGCCTTCTTTAAAATCAACTCCCAAAGCCCATCCACATTAGGCACACAAAAACTTGACCCTGCAATCTCAAAACTCCATCATCATCTAAGTTAACCTTCTTGGCACCTTCACACTGCACCGTGTCTCTAAGGACACACAAAGGGGATCATCATATTGTCGATCACAGATACGCTCCAAGAACGAAGAACGAGCAACCGTGCAAGCTAACACACGGAAGGGCTCAGAAACATCCAACCTCATGAAGTGATTGGCCAAATCCTAGACATCCAAAATAAGTGGTCTCTCACCGATCGAAATATAAGCAGGACTGCCCATACTGGCTGACTTCCTACTCAAAGCATTGGCCACCACATTGGCCTTTCCCGGATGATATAAGATAGTAATATTATAGTCTTTCAACAAATCCAACCACCTCCTCTGCCTCAAATAAAATCACTCCGTTTGCTTGAACAAATACTGAAGACTCTTATGATCCGTGAATACCTCACGTGCCACACCATACAAATAATGCCTCCAAATCATCAATGCATGAACTATGGCTGCCAACTCCAAGTCATGAACCGGATAGTTTTTCTCATGAATCTTCAACTGCCGCGAAGAATATGCAATGACCTTGCAATCCTGCATCAACACTGCACCAAGTCCAATACGAGATGCATCGCAATAAACTGTATAAAGACCTGAACCTGTGGGCAAAACCAACACCGATGCCGTAGTAAGAGCTATCTTGAGCTTTTTGAAGCTTGCCTCATACTCATCTGACCATCTAACTGGGCACCCTTCTGGGACAACCTGGTCATCGGGGCTGCAATAAATGAAAATCCTTCCACGAATCGACTATAGTAGCCTGCCAATCCCAAGAAACTCCGAATCTCTATAGTTGGTGCTGGTCTAGGCCAGTTCTTGAACGCCTCAATCTTCTTCCGATCAACTTGAATACCTTCTACTGATACAACATGACCCAGAAATGCAACTACACTCAACCAGAACTCACACTTCAAAAATTTGGCATACAACTTACTATCCCTCAAAGTCTAAAGAACCACTCTAAGATGCTGCACGTGCTCTTCCCAGCTGTGAGAGTATATCAAAATATCATCAATGAAGACTATCACAAACGAGTCCAAATAAGGCCTGAACACTCAATTCATCAAATCCATAAAAGTTGTTGGGGCATTTGTTAACCCGAATGACATAACCAAGAACTCATAATACCTGTACCGAGTGCAAAAAGTTGTCTTAGGGACATTGGATGCCCTAATCCTCAACTTATGGTAGCCAGATCTCAAATCAATCTTTGAAAATACCTTGGCAACCTAAAGCTGATCAAACAAATCATCAATCATCGGTAATGTATACTTATTCTTGATTGTAACCTTGTTATACTGCCGGTAATCAATAAACATTCTCACTGACCCATCCATCTTCACAACAAACAACACCAGTGCACCCAAGCAGAAACACTGGGTCTAATGAAACCTTTCTCAACAATGTCTTACAAGTTCTCCTTAAACTCTTTCAAATCAGGCGGGTCCATACGATACGGTGGATGGAAATGGGTTGAGTGCCTGGAGTCAAATCAATGCAGAAATCAATACCCCTGTCGGGTGGCATATTCGGCAGGTCTAAAAGGAATACCTTATGAAACTCACGAACAACGGGCACATAATCAATGGAAGGAACCCTAGCACTAGAATCACGAACATATGCCAAATAGGCCAAACACCCCTTCTCGACCATACGTCGAGCCTTCACATAAGAGATAACACTGGGGGTAGAATGACTAGGAATTCCTTTCCTCTCTAATTGAGGCAACCCGGCAAGGCTAAGATCATAGTCCTGGCATGATAGTCCAAGATAGCGTGGAAGGTGATAGCCAGTCCATCCCCAATATAACACCGAAATCATCCATGTCCAGAAGAAGCAAATCTACACGAGTCTCAAGACCTCCAATAACCACTATACATGAATAATGGATGCAATATACCACAATAGAATCACCCACCGGCATAGACACATAAACAAGGGAACTCAAAGAATCACTAGGCAGGACCAGATACGACACAAAATAAAAGCGAAGCTTCTCTACCACAAACCATAACAGTATCTGCACCTCCACCTCTAATACCTTTACCTCCACCTCTAATACCTTTACCTCCACCTCTAGCATCTCTACCTCCACCTCTAATACCTTTATCTGAGTGATGTGGAGAAACTTCTCCAGAAATAGCTGTGTGAACTACTCTCAAGTCAAATCTGGCGGCTAGTATAGCCAAGTAATAATCTCTCCACTAAGTGTTGGCGGATCTAGACAAGCGAAAGGAAGAAAAATTGACCCTGTTGGTCTCAACTATCTCCATGTTTATGAGAACCTCATGACAGCTGGCTTGATAATCTTGGGGATCCTCAGTAGATGCACCACCGAATGTAATATTGAAGAGCTGGGAGAAACTTATCCAACCTCCATAAAGCCTCCGAAGACGTAGTTGATCTATCACCGCTCTGTGCTGCTGCTCGGCTGAAGAAGCTATACATGAACTCTCCATTCGTGAAAGGACAAGAGTAGAGGTTTCAATTTAGCATTGAGAGAAAAAAATCGCACCACATGGAAGAATAGAAGTGAAACTTTTCCTAACTCTGGAGCCTCTGGGGGAAAAATACAGACGTCTCTTTACCGATTCCTCAAACTCTACTAAGCTTGTCTGTGAACTATGAGACCTATGTAACATAGAGCTCTGATACCAACTTGTCATGACCCTGATTTCCCACCCTCGAGATTCGTGATGGCAGCTACTACTGTGAGCTAGGCAAGCCAATTATTGAACCATATACCTTTTTATCAATTTTATTCTTTTCAACAATTACGAAGAAATAATATTTAAACAACGGAATATAACATAAGCGGAAGAAAATAATAAGCCATCTGAACATGAATATCTATTACAACTGTTTGAGTCTCGACTACCCAGAATTGGTGTCATAGTTTCACAAACGGTCTAAGAATACTACAAGTAAAGGTCTAAAAAATTTAATACAACACTGTCTCTAGAAATACATGTAAGAAATAAGAATGTAGATAGAAGGAGACGACAAGGCCTACGAACGCCAACAGGACTACCTCGGGTCACCTGATGAACAAGAATCAGCAATCTCACTGCAGTTCGAATTCTACAACACTAGGGTTTGCACAAAAAAAATACATAGTGTAGTATCAGTACAACCGGACCCATATGCTGGTAAGTGTCTAGCCTAACTTCGGCGAAGTAGTGAGGAGGCTAGGATCATACCACCAAATAAACTTGTGCAGTTATATATATACAGCAGAAAGTAAAGCGGGAATAAACAAGTAAGGATGGGAGGGGAAACATGCTTCAGCAATAACAGATAAAAACGGAATATCAAAAGAACTATAACGGAATAAAAATCCAACCACTAACAAGAGTAAGGAAAACAAGGCAGATTTTCACTTTCTTTTTACATCTTGTGGTAGGCGTACCACCCGCTCCAATTTTATTATATCTTCTGGTATACCATTTCATTATATCTTGTAGTAGGAGAACCACCCACTCCCATTTTATTATATCTTGTGGTAGTAGGACCACTTGCTCCTATTTCATTATATCTTTGTTGCGGCGTGCAACCCGATTCACATATAATACTGTTGTGGTGTGCAAACCGATCCATATATAATATTATTGTGGCGTGCAAACCGATCCATATGTAATATCGTTGCGGCGTGCAACCCTATCCATATCTAATATTGTTGCAGCGTGCAACCCGATCCATATATAATATAATTGAGGCATGCAACCCGATCTATATATAAAATTTACAATTATAACAAGAATCTCGAAAAGGAATCAATAAGTTCTACACTAACTCGGTGAGAGATTCGACAACATAAGAAAATATGTCCCTGCAAGGAAGAAACAACTATAACCAAATTTATTCAAACATATAACTACCTCAACTATATCTTAATCTTGTTCCAACATCTAACTACCTCAACTATAACTCAATTTGTTCCAACATCTAACTACCTCAGCTATAATCAAACTTGTTCCAACATCCAACTACCTCAACTATAACTATAATCCTTACCCAACACAAAGAATTATCAACCTATGCCTCCGTAATATCAATTAAGAACACAATGCAAGGGAACCACAACTCAACAATAGCCCGGCAAGGGTCCCACATAAGGATCTCTTCTCTTTCTCATTTTTACTTCACAATTCACTTCAAAACTCGAGCCAATGCTCTAGAGTTTCAATTATCACTTATACTTTCACAATTTGTTATACAACTTGATCCACGCTCTTCAATGTTCATAAGCCACAATTCTTTCCACAACTTTACACAATAAATAGAAATCTTCACTAAGGGATGGATAATACAACGAAATCATGAAAATCACAACATAAGACTCATGGTCATGCTTGACACCAACGTATAGATACTCGTCACCATGCTTATACATCATACTCAACAATAAACAAAAAGCAAATAGGACACAACTCCTAATTTCTTAAGCTAAGGTTAAACCAAACACTTATCTGGAACTTCCACGGCTAACTCAAGCCTCAAGCACCGCTTTTTCCTTTCGAATTCGGCTCCAAATCAATTGTATCTAGACACAATTAACTTAATAACATTAATAAATGCTAAACAATCCAATTCCAATGCTTAATTATAGCTTCCTAATCATTCTTTGCAAAAATTCAAAATTGACCCCGGGTCCGCTTAGTCAAAATATGAGGTTCGGACCCAAACCCGATCACCCATTCACCCACGAGCCCGAATATACAATTAGTTCCAAAATTTAACCCCAAAACGAGGTCTAAATCACAATTAATCAAAAAACCTAACTCTACCAAAATCCCTAATTTCCTACCCTTCAGAACATGATTTAAGCCTAAAAATCTAATGAGTATTAATGGAAATTAAGAAAATGAGTCTAAGATTACATACCTATGAATTGGTGGTGAAATCCCATTTAAAAAATCTCCTAATTTGGAATTAAGACGAAGAAGTTATGAAATTTTGAAGAAATCTTGTAATTGCTACGGTTTTATGTGCTAGGCGACAGTGTTCATCATGTTCGCGAGAACACTGTTATGATCACGAAAAGCTGCTAGAAGTAGACTTACGCGATTGCGAGTTCTCCTACGCGTTCGCGAAGGGTTGGCCTCCCGGAACTTCGCATTCCCAGACCTATGTACGCGTTGGCATAGAAGAACAATGACATCCCATCCCACCTTTATTTTACACTATGCGTTCGCATCACACAGGTCGCATGCGTGACGAGCAACCTCCTAGTGTTCCGCGTTCGTGACTGTGGCTTCTCGTTCAGGAAAAACAAATCCGCCCTTGTCCCAATTTTTCTTTCGCGATCGCGAGCGTTGCTACGCGATCACGATGAACAAGAGATCTATGCACCCGCAACAACAATTCTGCAACTTTTCTTAAGTCCAAAACCTCTTGAAACACATTCGAAAAATACCCGAGCCCTCGGGGTTCCTAATCAAACATACACACTAACTTGATAATATCATACTAACTTATCTGTGCGATCAAATCACCAAAATAACCTTAATAACAATGAATTAAACCTCAAAATGAAAGAATTTTCTCAAACTTCTTAAAACATCAATTTTTGCAATTTATGTCCGAATCATGTTAAATGACATCCGATTTTCACCAAATTCTATAGAAATGTCTTAAATCATATATAAGACATGTACCGGGTGCTGGAACAAAGATACGGGCCCGATACCAACACGTGCTAATCAAAATTCATTTCAAATTCCTTTAAATAATTTCTTTCAAAAATTCATTTCTCGGGCTTGGGATCTCAGAATTCGATTCCGGGCATGTGCCCAAGTCCCATATATTCCTACGGACCCTTCGGGATCGTCAAAACGGGTCTGGCTCCGTTTACCTAAAATATTGACCGAAGTCAAATTAACTCATTTTATAGCCAAATTTTACCATTTTTCACATATTTTCATATTTAAGCTTTCTAGCTACGCGCCCGGACTGTGCATGTAAATCGAGATGGCTGTATATAAGGTTTTCAACGCCTCGAAAATATTGGTTTGATGTGATTTATGATTTCCTTTCTATATCTCATCAATGCAGTTCGTTTGTTTTAAAAAAACAGATGATTTTGTTTTAAAATTCTTTCAGTTTTTCTGCAAGCAACTTAAAAGATTTTTATTAAATGACAGTGGTGATTTTTTTTTTCCTACTAGATATGTGGTTTTACAAAAGTTGACATTTTTCGAAAAGATTTTCTGACCACCTTTGGGCAACAAACTATAAGGAATAATTAGGTATTATACCAAATAAAAATAAACCTCTTACCTAACTTGGCAGGCAAATTAACCAAACCCCTTGGACAGAGTCACTAATTTACCCCAAAACCGCAAAATCTTATCGGCATACTAAATGACCAAAGATGTATAATGCCTTTTAAAGTATGCCTTGTCTAAAACTAGTAATATTGTATCTTTTAGGGGTGTATTTGGTAATGTGAAGAAATGAATGTAGGAATATGAACAAAAATTTTCCACATTTGAGAAAACGTGCAACTTGCGTGACTCAACTTGTCTTAATTAATTTGAAATAAAGTCCAGGTGATGCCACTGGCCTGTAGTATAAAAAGACGATGAATTGGTGCTGACTGGTTATGTGCTGGAGCTGATTTGGAGCATTTATCAAGAATCAAGAACGGTAACACCCCTCTTAATTTCTCTCTAAATTTCTTGTAATTATTGATCCCTTTTATTGTTGTGAACGACCATAGGCTTCTTTCTGATATGTTTATTGGTAGTTTTCTTGAATTCTGTTGGGTACTTTAATTGGATAATTGTCAACTATGTTGAAATTAGAAGAATGAATTGTAGTGAGATGGATTCATGGAGTTAAAGAGATCAATGAGTATTACCCATATTTTGATTGAGTCTTGATTAAGTCAATTATGAACTAAGGACGTTTCTTACATATAAAAAGTTGCTTGAAAGACCAGAACGTAATGTAACTTAGGCATAATGGTGGTAATATAAGTTCTTAGTGGTATTATAACAGGTGTTTCCCTTTTGCAAACAATTCTTTTCACTGTTTTTCCCTTCAGTGGAGCAGTATTTAAGGGGTAGAATGCTTACTATTCTACCTCATGGCGGAGCCAAGGTTTTCATTGAGGGGAGTCAAAATATAAAGAAATATACTCACTAAGAAGTCAAGAGGTATCAATATATAGTATATATATATTTTTTATTAAAAAATTACCGAGCTACACCCAATAATTTTCTGACAAACGGGTGTCAATTGACACCCCTTGGGTGCATGTGGTTCTGCCACTGATTCTCCCCTCTCTATCCGGCGTTTTATGGAATTATATATTGATTTATGCTCTACCAACTGAAATTAGTTTAGTCTTATGGTTGCTTAGGTGTTGCTCTGATGGTAAGCAACCCCCACTTCCAACCGAGAGGTTGTGAGTTCGAGTTTTCCCAAGAGCAAGGTGGGAAGTTCTTGGAGAGAAGGATGCCGGGGTCTATTTGGAAACAGCCTCTGTCTGCGTACACACTACCCTTCCCAAACCCCACTATATGGAATAGGAGAAATAGAACAAATCGCTTAACACATTACTCTTGTTAGTGAATCTCCATCTTTTTTTTTGCTTTCTCATCCGGTGTTCGGTACCCGCATTGAAATCCGACTAATCCGGATTCGCGTCGTGTAGGGCCCATTTGGGGGAAGCGCTCCTTACCAAGGATTTATCCATTCCCATGGTTCGAAACCGAGACCTCTGGTTAAACGCGGAGCAGCCTCATCCACTGCACCACATCTTTTGGTGGTTTCCATTTTCGGTTGTCTTCAACTTGTGACTGAAAACAGCAAAATATAACCTAAATAAAACTTATCCACATCCCGTGTCACATCCGGTGTGTACTGAGTTGTTGTTGTTGTAATGGTTGCTTAGTTGTTATGTAGCCATCAGCCATGTCGTTTGAGTTTACGACATTATGTCTTGTAATCTTATCTCCTTGGTATTTTAACAAGAAATTGTTTTGCCGGCCGTACACTTGCCAACGTGGTTTTTGGCGTAGCACTCCAACCATGTGCTTGACTTTTGGCAGTAACAGTAATCTGATTCCTAAATGCCGAAGTGGTATAGATCTGATTCCTAAATGCCAATGTGGTTTCGGCGTAGCACTCCAACCATGTGATTGACTTTTGGCAGCAACAGTAATCTGATTCCTTAATGCTTTGACATTTTTAAGTTAGAGGAAACTTTTAGATTTTCTAAAGGGATGGAAAAAATAGCGGCTTTATCAAAATTTATAGTTGAAATTCCAATGTGGTTGTTGCACAAAAGTATTAGTGGTATGGATCTGCCACTGCTTTATTGTAGCTCCTTGAGAGTAACCTTTTTTCCATCTGTTTCGCAAGGCACTGTAGGTGTAGTAACTATGCAGATTTTCTTTTGCCAGTGAAAGCTTAGACTAATTTATGGAGACTAATGTTACGGCCTTAGAACTCAAGTTAAGTGTCGTACGGCGCTAGATGATTCTGCCTGCGGAATTATGGCAGTCTAATAAGCCTTGTTGCCTAAAATCGTACTAAGGGACGTTGGTCAGCAAACACAGAAAGTATAGAGGGAAAATGAGCTTGTATTGCCTTTGAGAATGCTATACAATGTATATGAATGCCTGGCTGAATATATGCCTGAATATCGATGAATGCCTAACAAATGCTAAGTGCTAAGCTATTTATACAAGTCCCTAATATTCACAAGAGGGGCAGTAGCCGTTTGGCTAGCCGTTTATGGCTGTTGGGGCAGTCTGGACCGTTGCTGGCAGACTGGCCGTTGGGCACAGCTGGCAGACTAGCCGTTGGGCAGCAGCTGGCAGATTCTAGCCGTTGGCCGACAGGGCGGGCCGATAGGGCGCGCGCGTGCTGGGCGCGGGCGCTGGGCGTTGGCGCTGGGCGCAGGCGCGTGCTGGCGGCTGGCGGCTGGCAAGTGGTGGGGCGCTGGGCGCTGGCACTGGCGGGTGCTGGGGCGCTGGGCGCGTGCTGGACAGGTCTGCGCGCAGATTTGGGGCGGAATGGACGCGGGACGTGTCACTAAGCTGTATATCACGGTGTTTATCTATGTTTCTTCAGTTTGCAACATTTTTCTTTACTTCTTTCAATAGGATTCTGCATAATTGGCCACACTCAACGATATCCCTCTTCATACCTTTCCCCCATTGTGTGGGCGGATCGTCCTGTACATCTTCGTGCTCCCTGTGTGCAGGAAAAAAGGTGTGTGTCAGGCTTCAACCATATACAGTACAATTTATTACCTACTCAATTGGTCAGCCTTTTTTGTGCCTTCTCGCGCATTGTTTTTTTTTAGGATGCTAACAGGGATATTAATCACTTTGATTGATCAACATAATCATCTTGCTTACATATTAGACATGTTATTGTTTGACTTTATCTTCCCTAGGATTTATCCTCTTGTTAGCTAAGAAGGCAGGTTATCTGATGTTGTTCATAGAGTTTGTCTGTGCAATTTTGTAAATGTCGAAAGGGTAGGACCACTGGAGGAATTTGGTTTCTGGTTGTAAGAGATCCTATCATGTGGAAGAGATCCTATCATGTGGCTTCACTAAACTTAATGGCTTAAAGCAAACATTAATCTGCCACTTAACTTCTTTTTGTACAAGATCTACATATTTTTCACTCGTATCCTTGGTCATGTTGCATTTTTTAAATTTCCTTGTTTTTATGCAAGATTATGTTTCCTTTTGTTTTTCTTCTTTGGTCGCACAATTGAAGTGTGGTGGCATATGTGGAAACCAACTACAGCTTTTTTCCCCAAGTGATCTATCTCGATCTCCCAAACCCCTGCGCCGTTATGTTGAGCCTAGGGGCGCACCCACTTTTCACCTAACACATATCTTGACGATTGTTTAACAAAAAATAACATAATTTGGCATTTCCTGAATAGCAAGAAGCAAGAGATTGAATATGAAATGCTATTAAATCCCTTAATATGTTTAGTCATGTCTTCCTGGTGGTAAACATGTGAGGCTGACTTTTCACGCAGAGGTTGGAAATATAGTGCATAATTTCCTGAAACTCAGTCCTCATGAAGTATTGGTTAAAGATAGAAAGTAAAGAATATTCGTGGTCTTGAAGTAATGGCGGGGGAATTACTAGAATTTGGAGAGGAAACAATAAGCATTAATTGGTGGCGTGTTACCTAAAAAAAAATGCTGCTGTCGTATTAATACTTGATGGTTTATTGATACAAGAAGGAACTTCTGTAAGGGTGTTTAGCAGACGAATGCAACCACCCTATGAGCGAAACTTGGTTGATTAATTGCCTATTTCTCCATCAAGATGAGATAAAAAGACAGTCTGATACTCCCAAGAGGTGTGATATATACAACCCCCCCTAATGCAAGTATTAGTGGCTACTTTCACGGCTCGAACCCGTGGCCTATAGGTCGCACAGAGACAAGATGGAATGAAGATGTTTATTTTTCTGTTACTATTCCTGATTACTACAGTTTCTTGTTTTGTCTATTACTATGTTTTATTTATCTTTATTTTCAGAAAAAAGTCAGTTATTATATGGATAAGAAAGCATCTGGCAAGGAAATCTCTGAGGAAGTGACTCGGGAGTCACTAATCGCCATATCGTACTCTGAACCAGAGAAGGATCTTTCTATTGAATCTGAACCTGAAAACTCCAACTGTGAGAATGTGGTGAAATCTGTTAATGACGACAAAGATAGTAAATATAGATCAGAGTTGATCTCCATATCCTATGAAGAGTCACCAGACACTGAAGTTGAACTAGTTTCACCTGGAGACTTCAAGGGCTAACTGAAACAGCTGGTTTTATAGGCCAGCTCCATGTTAAAAACTCTTCTTTTGCTACATGTTATGTACTCATAAAGGACTGGACATTGCTTAAAACTTGCAGTGTTTCATGTATTATACATTTCTGAATAAAATTGCTGTATATGTGTACGGTAGGTCAACATTGCTTAAAATTACAGAAAGTAAATATCAATTTGGAACATAAGTTAAAAATTTAGCACCTTTAAATCACTAGAGTGCCAAACTCAAATTAATTTACGAGATGAATTGTGACAAACTGACAACAGTTTGACATCGCTTGGTTTGTTTTAAGTATAGCTTTTGAATGAAGGTTGTTTACAACAGAGCAGCATGAAAATATTTTTAATAAATTGGTCAATATAACCTAAATTATTCACTTGTCATTTTACTAGCCACTTATCCCAAATTCCTAAGATTATTTTTGCCAAGTAAACTCGAGGAGTGGCAAGTCCTTGCTTTACTTGCAGATGTACACTCTATTCAGCTTAAGCGTATTAAGAATAAGTTTATTTTAAGGGCAAAGATCACTTTTACCCTACCGAAATTATTTATATACGATGGCCGCAAAAGTATTATATGGATTTATATATAACTTGCATAAAGGTGTACATGTATATATGTATGTATATATAAAAAATATATTTCTTTTTAGTTTTATTTTATGAATGGCTATATAATATCATTTTTTCTTTATTTAATACACTCTCATAATTATTCTAGAAATGATTTTTACGGGTTTATTTTGTTACTTGTACATATAGAAATTGAATGAGAAAACTATCCTCTATAGTCCATCAAAATTTTAATAGCCCATGTTTTGTCCTACCTACAAAAAATGGCCTTCGGCCCAAACATATTGTATATAATAGTCGAAAGGAATAAGCATGACAACACAAGCGTTTGTAGCTTAGTGATTGGAGCACCTATTCCCTAAGCTGAAGATTGTATGTTTGACTCTCACTTGGTGCGATAGAGCAATCTTTTTTTGCCCTTTTAAATGTACTTCTGGATCAGCTAAGTATTAGCTAACAATTGAATAAAATATGTAATGCAGGTCATATACGAAATGTTTATTTTTGTATATGTTTTGTATAATAACAGTCTATTTTTGTATATTTTTATATATTTTTGCATAGTGACAGTATATTTTGTATATTTTTTGTATAGTAACAGTCTATTTGTATAGTGATAGTCTATTTTATATATATTTTGTATAGTAACAGTTTATGTTGTATAGTGACAGTCTACCTTGTATATTTTTTGTATAGTGAAAGCTAACTATATATAAATTGTATAGTGACAGTCTATTTAATATATTTTTATATAGTGATAGTCTATTATATACATATTTTATATAATGACAGTCTATTTAGTATTTTTTTGTATAATAACATTCTATTATTGTATATATTTTGTATAGTGACACTCTATTTGTATATAAATTATATAGTAACAGCGTAATTTTTTTTGTAATACTAGTCTATTTTGTAGATATTTCAACTTTTTTCATAATCATCTCCTCTGTTCTTCCTCTTATTGAGAAAGAGAGCAACCATTTTTTGCCCTTTTAAATGTACTTCTGGATCTGATAAGTATTAGCTAACAATTGAATAAAATATGTAATGCATGTCATATACGAAATGTCTATTTTGTTATTTTTTTGTGTAATAACAGTCTATTTTCGTATATTTTTTGTATAACAACAGAATATTTTTATATAGTTTTTGCATAGTGACAGACTATTTTGTATATATTTTGTATAGTAACAGCCTATTTGTATAGTGACAGTCTATTTTTTATATATTTTGTATAGTAACAGTTTATTTTGTATAGTGACAGTCTACCTTGTATATTTTTTGCATAATGAGAGGTAATTGTATAGTGATAGTCTATTTAATATGTTTTTATATAGTGATAGTCTATTTTATACATATTTTGTATAATGACAGTCTATTTAGTATGGTTTTTGTATAATGACATTCTATTGTTGTATATATTTTATATAGTGACACTCTATTTGCATAAAAATTATATAGTGACAGTCTATTTGTATATAAATTGTATAGTGACAGCCTATTTTGTATAATATTTTTATAATACCAGTCTATTTTGTAGATATTTTTACTTTTTTCAAAATTATCTCCTTTGTTCTTCCTCTCATTGAGAAATCAACCACAGACATCCATGGCCTCACAGTTGCCGAAAATGGTAACAAGACCGCCAGAGTTTTAAATTTTTAGCCAGAGGTCTTCAAAATATTATCTACATATTTATAGAAACTATAAGAAAAATCAGAGAAAGAAGACAAGGTTGCCCCTCTCGTTGCCTACACACTGCTCCTCTCAATTTCCTCTTCTTCCCTATAGGTTGCTGCTACTGAAATATGTTAATGTACGGGAACATTTTCAACTCCAAGGACACCTTTTCGTTCTCCATATTTACAATTGTTTTGCTTATTTTTTTTCTATGCTGCTGGTAATAGATGCTTGCACACACTCCTTTTTCTTTTGTTTTGATATTGATTTAAGGGGTAAAAGTCCAGATCTTCTTAGATCTGGCCGGTTCTAGGACTTTTCGGCGTTTTTCTGTTGTTAATGGGTAAAAATCTAGATCTTCTTAGATATAGGATTTTCCGGCGAGGGAATTCGTTCAGTAAAGTTTCCGGCTAGCACTTGTCATTATTTTTAGTCTATGACATATATGGATCAATTTGTAGGCTACCGAATGCTATTTATGGGATTTTTACATATACATACCATATAACAAACTTTATTACCACCCATGTTTAAGGTTTGTGTTTATTACATTTAAGTATACCACCTTTCAATTTATGTACCAAAATTCTATTTAAGGTTTAATTATCAACTTATTAATTATAGGCTTGATTTGTGGAACTGAAAATCTTTTCAGATTTTATTGTACACGTTTCTTCTCTCTCTTACAAACAAAACCCACAATTTTCTCCCCTTTTTAATTACCCTCCCCCACGTTTTTTTTTATCAAAACCGATTTCTCTCTCTCTCTGCTTGAATTTCATCCGCCATTGTCGAAGCTTGAACAGTTTCAGATCGAGAAGTTCTTCTCAATCCACCATACTTTCAGTCCATAAAATTGTATCAAAGCCAGAAACCCTCTACAAAACCAATTTCTCTCTCTCTCTGCTTTGAAGTCGGATAACATGTCAATGTTTCATCCATTCGGCAGCATGTGTGTTATCGGCTAAAACTTCTTATCTTGAACAATGAAGAATCATGAATTGACGTTGCCTTGAAATGCCATTTGCAGTTCTCAGATTTTATTGTACACGTTTCTTCTCTCTCTTACAAACAAAACCCACAATTTTCTCCCTTTTTAATTACCCTCCCCCACGTTTTTTTTATCAAAACCGATTTCTCTCTCTTTCTGCTTGAATTTCATCCGCCATTGTCGAAGCTTGAACAGTTTCAGATCGAGAAGTTCTTCTCAATCCACCATACTTTCAGTCCATAAAATTGTATCAAAGCCAGAAACCCTCTACAAAACCAATTTCTCTCTCTCTCTCTCTCTCTCTGCTTTGAAGTCGGATAACATGTCAATGTTTCATCCATTCGGCAGCATGTGTGTTATCGGCTAAAACTTCTTATCTTGAACAATGAAGAATCATGAATTGACGTTGCCTTGAAATGCCATTTGCAGTTCTCAGCTACACATACAAGCCAGTAGCTACAAAAAAATTTAATTTTCAGACATATTTATTAAAAACTACAATTAACTACAAATTGACTACAATTAACTACAAACTAACTACAATTAACTGCAAACTGACTACAAGTAACTACAAACTGACTACAATTAAATCAAAACTGACTACAAGTAACAAGAAACGGACTACAATTAACTACAAACAATTAACTACAAACTGACTACAAGTAACTACAAACTGAATACAATCAAATACAAACTGACTACAAGTAACTACAAACGGACTACAATTAACTACAAACTGACTACAATTTAACTACAATTTGTATAAACAAACCTAGCTTCAATAATCTGGAATCTGGAAGAACTACAATTTGATTGACTATCACGCTGTAATTCTGATTTTCGGTATTTGATGGAGAAGAGATTTTCGAAACTGAAATCTGGAAGAACTACAATTTGATTGACTATCACACTGTAAATTCTGATTTTCGGTATTGGATGTAGAAGAATGAGAGAGTTTCGAAACTGATGGCTACGTATGAGAGATTCACGCAAAGAGATTTGCGCTGGGATTAGATCTTTTAAGGTTTTAAAAAGATCATTTAATTAATACAGAATCAAACATTAATTGGGATGCTTAAAATCTGGCGCTATTTTTAGGCTATAAAATTAGCCAGATATGGTTTGGTACATTTTTGGTAACGGAAACATGGCATATGCGGGTAATAACCAAACAAGGCACAATAATGGTAATAAGGTTTGCTATATGACATATTTAGGTAAAAATCCCTTTATTTTGCCCGATGGGCCCTAAATAAAGTTCTCTCAAATTGATTTGCTTCCTTCGAACTATTAGGTAACGAATGATGGGATAATTACTTAAGGATTTGAAGAAAATATTCCATAATATACAACTTGGTTTTGAATTACAAATTTTATAACATATATATTATATATATAATCTAAAAATAAGGTAACTTCACCTATTTAAGATGAATGTAATCATATCCTTAACGTATGGAACTTTTCTAGGATATTTGGTAAGCGTATATTTAGGTATTTAGACCCTAAATATTCTTTAATTTGTTAATTATTAATTATCAATATAAACCTATTAGGTTACCACTACAACACTACCTCATAACAAACCCTCCATATTCCCCAAAAATAGGTAATAGCCGTAGTTGCATATTCTCTTCCTGGTATAAAAACTATCGATTATTGCATATTCTCTTCGTGAATCTTCATCTTTGTATACTTAAGGTAGGATTCTGTACTCTAAGAACCAATGGTGAATGTATCAATTTTGATTCAATACAATGGTGTTTGGCAAGACAATCGCAGATATGTTAAATTTGATGCCGAGGGATTTTGATCAGTTCGAGCTGCAATTATGAAGAGTTGGTCACGACAATGTCGAAGCAAATCAAAGGGGGGAGTTGTACAAACTTGATTGATATTAAGTATATTGTTCAGGAAGGGTATCCACCAATTTTCATATCAAACGATATGAATGTACAACTGTATATAGATTTAAAGATGAAAAAGACAGAGTTCACTTCGTGTCCCCTATGCATAACAATCAAGGACAATGCAGTCGACAGGAGAATATGTGAATCCAAACAGTTCTGCGACATCATCACATCGCGTATATGATGTAAATATAGCAGATTTGCTGGAAAATGGAGCAACATGGGTGATATGTAACGGGCAAGAATTCGACGGCATAGATAAAGCTTAACAAAGACAAAAGGGGTTGCTCTGATGGCAACCCCCACTTCCAACCGAGAGGTTGTGAGTTCGAGTCTCCCCAAGAGCAAGGTGGGAAGTTCTTGGAGGGAAGGATGCCGGAGTCTACTTGGAAACAGCCTATCTACCCCAGTGTAGAGGTAAGGTCTGCAAACATACTACCCTCCCCAGACCCCACTATGTAGGGTTATACTGGGTTGTTGTTGTTGTTAGATAAGGCTCAACATAGTATATAATTCGAGACCCGTCAAATCAAAACATCAAAGAAGGTCAGTTATACCAAGACAAAGAAACCATTATAAGTGTTATGAAACACAGCGCAATCCGTGAGAATTTTCAGTTCAGAGTTCAGAGTTCCTGTACAAAAAGGTATATTTAGTATTGTTATGTAAATTTCTTCCTTGCAACGCTAAATATTAAAACATGTATATAGTATATTACAGATTATGTATGCGTGTATTAATTAAATAGAAGTAGTAGCAAAATATTAAATGTTAAGTTACTATATATATATTGCTTATAGGTATAACATATATAAGTGAATGAATATAAGTGAGTTTAAAGTTCTTTTATTTGGGAAATTGGGGGAATAGATACGTGAGAATCAGAGAAAGATATTTCCCCGTGAGAGAATATCAAGGAGAGATTTTAGGAATTAAAAAGTTTATGATTTTAAAATAAGTTGTACCAAAAGTCATTTTATTAAAGCAATTGTAGAAAATATAAATAAGTCTTTAAAGAGTTGTATTCTACGTAAATTCCCTAATATTATTCATAGAAAATTATAATCTCATGTTCCCTGGTGCAATGACCTTAATGTGGATTTTACAGGCCCAATGGACTTCCTCATGACCACTTATGTTGATTGGGCTCAGGATTCTCATCAACATAGACTTCTTGAGATTGAGTTCTACAAGCTTACTCTATTAGTTTTCTTTATATGATGCATTGTTTATTTTTAAAATTTCCAAATTATTTGAGGCATCTTAACAAATAATATATATATATATATATATATAGGGAAAAATATTTTCATATTAAATGCTCGCATAATAAAGCGACATGTGGAGTCAAAGTTAGAAAGTAATTAGGCCCGAAGGTGATGTTCATAAAGACAAAATAAATATTTATCACCCAGTGGTATTTAATGGATAATATTCTATATCAATAAGTACGTAGTCTATTGTAGAGAATATGACATTCATAGCTTGCCGTTAAACATTCTTTAATGGCCCCCATAATTATCATTTAAGAAGGACTTGATCCTAGGACCTTGTTCCCTAGGTACCACCACTATAGGGATTCTAACAATTATCGTAGGGAAGAATTTTCCGACAAGATTATATGATATACTGTTCAAAGCTCAATAATATTTGGTCTTCTTGCTTATTAATATTGTTACTATTGCCTCCGGAAGCTCTGCTCCCGGAACCAAAGTTTTGTTGTCTTATTACAATTTTAATGCTAAGTCTTACATTCCTGTTTAATTTATTTATCATTTTAGGATCAAATTGATTTAGTTGTCTATAAATCCCGTACAAATTCAAATGTACCGCTTTACGGGTAAATAGTTTGGCGCCCACCGCGGGCTTAGATAGTTGTGTAATTGAGGTGATCCTTGCATCTATTACTAACCTGTTTGATTTCTTATTCTTAGCAAAAAACATAGAAAATGAAAAATAAAGATGTCAATATCACACATTACGTTGAGGCCCAAGGAAATCAGCCTCAGCACGATAATTCAATCAGTGATACCATCAATGAGGGGGATGAGGCCACATCGGTCTATGACGGGAAATATCCACGACATATTCGAGATGCGACTCCCAATGATGCTGAAGATCATATGATGACATCTATAACACACCTCACTACGAGATATGATACGATCGTATTTAATAATAATACCCCAAATAAGAGTCGAGGCCGAATTCACTAAAAGTTATGGGGGTATTAGGAGTAATATTTGAAGTAAGCAAATGGGTTATCTAGATTACACTTCCACAACAGATTTTTGTTTTTCTACTTCTACTGTTACTCTGAAAAATGCAAGCTAAAAATAATAAACTAGAAATAAATATATTTAAGGTTTTTCCAAATTGGTAAAAGGTCTAGACTGTGACCATAATCATAACCTAAGTGTTTTCCTAATGGCATAAAGATGTTAATGCTTGTTTTGTTGATTGGGTGTATTGTTTTGTTGATTGGGTATATTATAGCTCACAACTCTATATTACCCACTCAATACCTCTTTGTTATAGAGTGGTTTTGCCCAATTTGGCTTTCTCAAGTCCAAATGGGTATCAACCAACACAATTGATAAGAGTTCAAGTTGGATTATTACTATCTCTAGGTTGACCCCTTTAATTAGGTTAATCAATCTCCAATTGACCAAATTCCTTGTTAGCTAAGTTATCCTAGTCTAGATCCCTCTTTCTCAAGTAGAGATTAAGTCAAATAGGCATGCATCAATATTTGCAACCCTTAATTCTAGAATTGAAGCATGAACTAAGCTAAATAATCAACACTCAATAAGGTTGGGTCACAAACCTAGTAAAAATCTAGCTACTCATAATAGAAATTGCAGAAAATAAAGAAGAAAACTAATTAATCTCATCATGGAAGACTAAAATAATTAAATCTAATGTAAATACACCAAAATTATGTAAAACTTTAAGTAGTAAAGAAAAACAACTACAACAACTTTAGATGTTCAAACTTGACTTAATTTTGTGAAATTCATTTATTTATATAAGGTTAAAGATTACGGGAAAAAATGTCCATTGGGAAGTTCTGCCACCGCACAATTTCATGCGCAGTGTGCAGATTTCTTCAGTTGGCAGGAAAGTGGGTTCTGCGGCTGCACATTTTTGGATTGCAGTCGCGAGGCATTCTTCTACGATGCACATTGTTGGACTGCGGCCGCGAGGCAATCTTCTGCGACTGCACAATTCTTGTGCAGTTCATACTTCACAATGTCTTTAGGACTTGGTCTTTTATTATACTCTCTGAACTTTGTATCTTTGTTAGTAAAAACCCAATTCTGGGACAACATAATTCATGTGCGGTGTGAACATTTTTGAAAGTTCTCTTAGGGTTTCATTTTTAGTTTGCGGCCACATATGGAATTCTACGGCCCTAGAATTCCTTCTGTGGACCACATATTTGTACTTCTGCACCCTTTTTTGCCTTGTGCTTTAGAACACTCTTTTTTGAGTGGGATTTAATCTCGGGAAATCAAACTTCCAGTATTTCTGTAATTTGCACAATTTTATTATTTTGGAAAACACAATTAAATATTTTCGGACTTAAATAAAAGCTAAAAGGTGCTAATAAGCAGTCAAAATTCACATTTATCAATTCCCTCAAACGTAAGCTTTTGCTTGTCCTCAAGCAAATAAATTATTTTCCACCTCTAAAAGTTAAGGATCATTCTAGCGAGTCAAAGGTGAGCCATTCACACATCAGTTAGGACAAATAATTACCCACACTACTTATTCATTATATCATGCATATATAGTTCTAATGTGGCATTTGAGCTTCAAGAATTGACTTTACTCATCAAGGACTCTTGTTATATCATGTAGGCCATGGTGGATTCAAATCTCTTCTTCCTTTACTTTCTATTTTCCTAGATCATTTAAGAAATTTAGCACTCAATTCAAATATTCATGAAGGGTTCACTTATTTCTCACAAGAGAACGTCACAAGTACGGCTTCAAGAACCATAGGTTATCCCCTCATGTAGATCGCCACTAATTTAAGCTCACTTGGCTTGAATTCAAGTAGGACTTCTTTTGGGATAGAATGAATGTTTTTAGATTAGGGTCGGATACGATATGGGTAAGTGGTTACACCTTGCTTAAGGATTTCATCATTCATTTCTTGGCTCACATTTGCCAATTCTTAAAGGCAATCTTTTCATTGAGGATTAGAGAGACTTAACATCACTCTTTCTTTATTATTTTGTTCTTTTATATCCCCTTTTATATTTCTCAATGCTCGGTATCATTACCTATTTTTGAATACATTCAACCTTTTCACTTATTCACTTTTTGCATTTTTTTATTTTGTTCTTTTCTTTTCTTGCCTTCTCTTCTCATAAAGATCATTTCTTTTCTCTTTTTGTGCCTTGATACCTTTTTTCAACTTTCTCATCTCTCCCCCAAACTTACGTTTTAAGATATTCATTTCACACGAGTGTTAAGGAAAGCTCGGGTGCCAAGAAAGGGTCACGAAAAAACGGGTAAAGGCTTGTAATATGGTTATCAAATTAGAAAGGCTAGAGGCTTAAAGGGATTGACTAGAATAAAACATTGTTTTCAATAGAAAACTCAAACTGGCCAAACACAACCTACAGCCACTTCTCAAACCAAGCAAAACTTAGGATTTCTCCTTGAAACACATTCGAAGCAAGTTCTAGACCCTTCGCACAGATACTTGAACTAGTACAAATTCATCTCACTCCTCATGTAACTAGATTGTAAAAGATGATAGAGTCGAAGGATTACAACAACTACATTCAAGTTTAAAGATCATCTATGGTCCAATTAAACCACTCGATGATTACCAAAGTCAACACAAGAGTCATAAAGTCGCTAACTAGAGTTATTTCTTTTTAAAACCTTGTCTCTAACCATAAGTACATAGTTAAGTGTGTTGGTGCCAAATGAAGCATGTTTGACTCTTCAAGCAAGACTTAATCAGGTCTTTTTTATTAATTACAACTACTATTATTATCTAAACACAAAACAGACTCATTCCCTTAAGAAGGTTGTCACGACATCAATCGTTGGGACAAGTCATCCGGTTCACACAACATCTACCTTTGGAAAGAATAATGGAATTAAGAAAACCAAAGGCTTAATATCTAATAAAACACAAAAAGAAGCTACAAAACAAAAGAAAAGCTAATACATTACTAAAACATACAAAAACCTAATAAGAAAAAACAAAGATAAAGAAGCTAATGAACGAAACTACTAAAGATAGAATGAATATAGATAGATACACACACACACACACACACACACATATATATATATATAAAGAGAGAGAAAGAGAGAGAGAGAGAGAGAGAGAGAGAGAGAGAGAATATATGCTTAGTAAGAAAATAGAGAATATTATCAAGTTATTACAGTTCAAATACCTCAAAATGTATCAAATATAACAAATAAACTCCACAATGCCCTCCCCGAATAAAAATAATCATTGTCTCCAATGCTTAATAAAATAAGAGTAGAAGAGGGGAAAGAGTGAAGAAAACTCCTTATAGCTCCTTGGACAGCAATGCCATCGCCCTCTGGCTCAACCAACTGGATCTCATCGTCCTCGACTCTGGGTGTGGCCGAGTTGGAGAACATCTCGCACACTACCTCACAGTGTCAACAACAAGGTTAGGCTCGTCAGATTGGGCAGATGGTACTGCGGGATCTGGTGCCAACTGGTGCGGGTCAAGTAGCATGCCAAATGGAAGATTTTCGATTGTAGAAATTTTGTACATCTCTTTCTGGAGCTTATCCGCTAAATTCTTGCTGGCCTGGGATTTTTGCATCTTCTTTACATCCTCCCAGCTCTTCAATCACTAACCCGTTTTGTACCAAGGTAGCCATATTAGTGGTCTGGTTCTCTAAGAGCTTTTTCAATATCTATTCAACGGTCGGGGGAAACAAAGGTGCCTGATTAGATGACTGTTCTGCAATACTACTGGATAAGTCAGACAACTTTGCAATGTCTATTTGCATCCAGTTATTGAGGCTCGCCAATGTGTGGGAGACTCACAGCACAGAAAGCAGGACACTAGGCATAGGCACTGGCTTTAAAGCCGAGGTAAAGATACAACACGAACTATAGTAAGCACTATAAATTATGGTTGAGGTATAGCCGTGCCAGTGGAGGAAGCCTCGACCGAAGTGGATGGAACATCAATTGCCTCTACAACTACCATGCTTGGCTCATCAAACTGGCATGTGATAGTAGAATGTTGACCTTTCTTTTTCGAGTTGTTCGCATCCATCAGTGAGTACCAAGAGAAAGGCTTCTTCGGCCGCACCTTTGTATCATAATCCCTCATCTTTACCCGTGCATCTGTGAGGTTTTCATAATAGTGTTTATGAATAGGACGAGTCATCTTGCGCACAATCACTGAGATGTTCGCCGACATCACGACATCCATATTGATAGGGTAACTGGCCATAATAGAAGCACATATAACTGCCCGAGGAATCGAGAGGTAGGTCTCATTCTGGCTCGAGTCCAGTCTACTGTAGACTAAGGTTTGCCACCCCTTCACCTCGAAACTCAAAGTATTTCGGTGGATATGTAAGGCCCCGTAAAATTTTACATAAAAACCCAGTACTTTATGGTGTCAAGATAGACTTTTTGGGCTAAAGAGTGTGCTAAGGAGTTAACAATTTGTTGGTAGAGAAAGATATTTTTGCAGCCCATTATGCAGTTGCTGAATAACTCTACGGGCCGTAGAATGGCCACAAAGTGAACATAAACTTGAGAAAAATTGTAGGAGCAATTTGCGGTCCATTCTGCTGCGCACAATGATTTCACATACCGCACAACGAACGCAAATTCATTATTGAATTTTTGTTGAGGGTGGTTTTGTGGCATATTATGCCGCCGAAGAACGGGTCTGCAGACAGCATAATGGTCACAGAATGGGGCAGACTGATAAGTACGGATTTTAATCGAGTATTTTCTCACTATTACTTATGTTTTAGGACAAATTTTTTGAAGGTATTCATGGACAATAATGAAATGTGCTTGCCTGCAGGAATTGTTCAAAATGAGCCAAATGATCAAAACCAACTCACAAAGGAGTCCTTTCACTTGAAATCCACTAAGGGTCATGATGGCGCCACACACCGCTGTCAAGCAAGCCAACCATAATACTTCATTAAATTCTCGTTTTAACAATTTTGGAAACTATGATTTTCCTTCAATTTTACTAGCAAAAAGTAATCATTTCAAATTAAATATAAATTCAAAGAAGTTAATACAAGATACCCTATAATCATCCCATAACTTGATGTCACAAGTGCATGAGTATTTACTAGGGAATGAAATAAAATACAGTAACTGTCCGGAATACAAAGTGGACAGAAATGAAAATACAGTACAATACTCTAAGGAGAATGTGCTGGCTGCGGGTTGTCTCGATAAATGCAGTTCACCTAAGTCTCTATATCAACCATGCCGCTACGCGACTAAGCCACTAGCCACACATGAACCTGTGCAACAAAAATGCACAACAAGTGAAGTATGAGTACGAAAACAATGTGTACCCAGTAAGTATCCCGTCTAATCTCGAAAAAGTAGAGACGAGAGGTCGATTTTGACACTTACTAGTGGTCCAATAATAATATACCGATAATATAGTCAATCGTGGATTTTCATAAATATGGTTGTAACTCAATAAGATGAAGAAAGTAAGCAATTCTTTCATTAATAAGAGATTTCCCAATTCATTTTTCATCATTTAACATTTATCTCAAGTTAGGGAGAGCAAATATCAACATCTACAAATCCCAAGGCAAGCAATATAAGCATGCACAAATCATGCCGAGGACATATAGCCGATCTAACAATATTTAAATTGTGTACTACCAGAGGGTCGACTGGCGCGAACCATAGATGCATCTATTACCCCGCTCGCAAAATCATACATATGACACGGTCAAATATAAATGAACAACACAATGAGCCAATCAAGAATTCATCAGGGAGCAATTATTCAAGGAAAAGTTTTTTATCTCTTAACAATCAAGAATCGATATCCAGTCTTTAAAAATTCATTTTACATGTTCGATATGTTTTAAGCATTTTAAATTAACTATGAGATTTCAACTATTGCAAGTAAATCATGCTTTTGGGCCCTAAACTACCGAACTCAGGCGTAATAGTAACTATGCACAAACTTTCGTCAACTCGTTCGTGCGTAGCCCCCACAAATAGGAGCACATAACAAATTAACTCACCTATGGGGACAATTATCTCTTACAAGGTTAGAAAGACGACTCACCTCACTCTGAATTCTAAAACTGGCTTCCAAGCCTTTCCGACGACTCAAATCGATGCCCCAAAGCTCCAAAACTAACCAACTAATAGGCAAACCAATGAAAATATACGCTAATACTCATATCGATTCAATTTATAACAATTCTTAACCCCGATCGAAAGGTTGACAAAATCGCTCTGGGGCCCACGTGACCGGATTCCAAATTGTTTTGAAGATAAATTTTACCTATAACCTCACAAACTCAAATATGTAACTTACTCTTAATTTCATGCCCAAAATCATAGTCAAAATTCAAAAATACCTATCCTAGGTCTTTCCACCAAAGCCCCAAGTTTCTACCAATTTTTCTTGCTCAAATCCGTAATAATATCATGTATTTAACTCACAAGGGGTGGAATTAACTTACCTCAGGTTTGATGATGAAATCCCTCTCTTGAAGCTCTCCAAAAATCACCCAAACAAGAGTAATATGGAAGAAAATGGCCAAGACCCCAATTTAAAGAACCTTACTGCCTCCAGCATTTATGCAACAGTAGTCACACAACCGTTTCTGCGGTTTCGCAGATGCGGCCCCTCTACCACTCCTGCGGTTTCTCACCAGGCTGCCCTTTTTTCTTCTGCGCCTCAACTACCGCATGTGCGGTCCCGCTTCTAGGTCTACATGAACGCATCTTCGGTCTCTTCACCTATGGCCCCAACACCGCATCTACGTCCCTCGTAGCTACTTCTGCGGCTCTGCACCTACGGCCTAAGTCTCGCAGGTGCAGTTACACCAGAAGGCAGCAGCTTCAGTTCTTCCTCCAAATTCCAATTCGATCTGTTAACCACTCGGAATCCACCTGAGGCCGCTGGGACCCGGCCCAATCACACCAACCAGTCCCATAGGATAACGCGGACCTGATCGAGGCCTTAAATTATATCAAACAACACTAAAACCATGAACCAAACTACATTTCAAACTTGATAAACTTTAGAACTTCGAACTTCATCATTTGATGCCAAAACCTACCAAATCACATCCGATTGACCTCAAATTTCGCACACAAGCCATATTTGACATCATGGACCTACTCTTACTTCCGAAATTGGAATCTGATCCTGATATCAAAAAGTCCACCTCCGGATCTTGGAATTCACTATCTTTATTAAAATCTTCAAATTTCTATCTTCATCCGAATGACTCTAAAATGGCCCACAGACCTTCAAATTCACTTTCAATCGCGCTCCCAATACCAAAACCATCATACGGAGCTATTCCTAGATTCAAAATCCCAAATGGACATTGATAAAACTAAAATGGACTTTAGCCCAAACTCATGAAACTCTTCTAAAAATTCTACTTCCATAATAGGTGTCGAAATGTTCCCGGGTCTTCCAAAATCTGATCAAGACATACGACCAAGTTCGAAATCACCATACAAACCTGTCGGAACCTACAAATCCTGATTTTGAGACCGTTAACTCAAAAATTCGTTCTTTGTCATTTCTTCTAACTTAAAGCTTCCAAATGAGAATTCTCTTTCCAAATCAACTTTGAACTTTCCAAAATTTATTTCCGACAACGTGTATAAGTCATAATACCTGAAGTGCAGCTGCTCACGACTTCAAACTACTGAACGACGCACTAGAGCTTAAAATGACCAGTCGGGTCATTAAATTATCTCCTACTTAAAAATACATTCATCCTCAAATGTGCTAAGAATTGCATTGGAGTTGTCTGAAATCACTGTTTGACACCTTTTGCACCTACCCATGCTATCATAACTCGGTTGAGCAGATCATCTCGACCAAATCTAAAGATTTTCTCTTTCAGCCAAGAACATAAGCTTAGAGCCCAATTCCATCATCCGGAGTTCTCTGCCAAGCTTGTTTCTAACATGCGAACACTGTATTAATCACTACACAATACACCAATACATGACTGCATGCCTTATCTGAATTCACACCATCCGCTGCATGACTCGTATGACCACAATAACATTCTCTGATCATAATAGCTGAAATTCCACGAGTCTAATACTCCTAATGCACCTTATAATATATATAGGTCTTGTTCCAACTCTCGCAATATCGCAATGACGGAAGAGACGTGAATAATTCATAACCAACTGCCGAGCTGAAAAATCGTTAAGTCTACACTCCCGACAAGCATAACTACCTTATTTTGAACCAAATAATGGTATTTGCCCTTTAATATATTTCATATAATTCGACCGCACTGATCCTAGATTTAATAACCTTATCTCATCTAGTACAAACTGCTCAGGAAATAAGCCACCCCATCCATGACCGAAAGTATCATATGATACCACAACGTGACGATAGGAAACAAACTCGAACGTGCTACATAAGGAAAATAAACTTTGGAAGGGACTACTCAACTAGCGCAGCTGATATGAGCTTGCCTCAGAAAATGGGAAACAAAACACACATAAGATCAAATAAGAAAACTATGTTCAACATCAAACTGTTGTGGCGTGCAACCCGATCCAAACAACATATCCATGGCAGTGTGTCACCTTGTGAGCATGTGATTTTTGACTCGCTTGAGTTATTCCTATAGAATTCATAGAATTAGGATTTTCTCTTTAGCTTTATAATTTAATTGCATGATTTTGTGTTCAATTGTATTTTGTGTGCATTTTTAGTCACCTATAATTCATAAATATACAAAATATAGCACCCTTTGCATTTAAGATTCAATTTTTATATTTTAGTTTTATTAATATTACAAAAAACAAGAGAAAATAACAAAAATAGTGATTTTACGTTTTATCTGGACTTGATTAATTTTAGGAAAATCAATTAGTTCAACTTTAGAGTTTAAATCATGGTCCTTGTCATTTTTAGGGTAATTTTGTGTTTAATAAAATCAAATTAGCAATTAAAACAAATAAGAACACAAAAGAAGTTAAAAATAATGCAATCTTAATTAAAGACTAATTTTGGGTCATTTTATTTAAATTATCATCCCCAAATATACCCCAACCCAGGCCCAATCCTACAGGCAACCCGGT
Organism: Nicotiana benthamiana; assembly: GCA_034376525.1. Classification (NCBI taxonomy): domain Eukaryota; kingdom Viridiplantae; phylum Streptophyta; class Magnoliopsida; order Solanales; family Solanaceae; genus Nicotiana; species Nicotiana benthamiana. Next base: position 30,298,964 of record CM067336.1, on the reverse strand, counting down.
CCATCCCCATGCAATCGAAACGACGTCATTTGGGGTCTTTTTAATCACAACCATCCATTCTTATAGATCTAACGGCATCAAATCTTAGGTGTAACGCGTATATAACTGTTCCAGCCCCCCTTCCCCAACCCCAGACCAAATTTGGTACCATGTCCGAACTGCCCAAACCCTAATCCCACCGCCTCCGCCATTCGCCGCCGGCGGCGATGCTCCGATGACTGCCAAAAAATTACTATACCACCCTCTCAACCTCATCTCTTCATCCCCGCTATCAACATCCTATGAATATATTGGCCAATTTCGTCGAATTTGGTTTGGAAATTATGGCGGCTTCGCCGCCCACGGCGGCGCCGGTGCCAAATGCTTCCCAAATAACACCACAAGTGCTTCTCCGCTTCTCTTTCCTAAATCTGAACCTTGTTTCCTTCAAATCCCAACCAAGCGTCTCAAATATTGGATCAAAGGACGCAGTCAAAACCCCAACTCATCAGAAGGCAACCAAACTCAGACTAAATGACCCCCTCACCTACCCCACCTCGAATCCATGTTCAACCGCCTTCAAACGCCTTGGTAAATGCTCAAAACTCCCAAACCTAGGGCGTTTGGAGTCTGTATGGAAGCCTCTTTTGAAGCTAAAGCCCAGGCCAATTAAGCTAAGTCCTCATTTTAATTAATTTCATGGCTTAAGCTTTACAACAACAACAACAACTACCCAGTATAGTCCCACAAAGTGGGGTCTGGGGAGGGTAATATGTAGACGGGCCTTAACCCTACCCGAAAGGGCAGAGAGGCTATTTCCAATCGACCCTCGGCTCAGTGAAGGAAAGGAAAAACAAAAACAAAAACAAAAGAGCATTAGTAACTCCAACAGAAATAGCGTAAATAATTATCTAAACATAAGAACCATAAATAAAATAGCATGCAATAATGTCAGACAGTAACTACCATAAATAACTACCATAAGGGAGATACAATCCAATACACAAATCATCTATGGATATCCCTGCCAAGCCTTACCCAACCCCGGGTGAGGATTACGGAAAACTATAGGAGCCCCTATCCTACAACCCTGATACTAGACCTCCAAACTTTCCTATCAAGAGCCATGTCCTCAGAAACCCACATTCTAGCCATGTCATGCCTAATCACCTCTCCCCAATACCTCTTTAGCCTCCCTCTGCCTCGCTATACGCCGACCATCGCTAGTCGCTCACAACTCCTCACCGGGGCATCATGACTTGTCCTCCGCACATGGCTTAAGCTTTAATGTAATCAAAAGCCATGTTTGGTAGTTCCTTGTCTCTATTCGTCAGTTGTGATCATGCATATATATGGAATTAGTTTGGTATAAAATATATAGGGAAAAGGGTCGGAACTGCCCCTAACGTATTGACTCCAGGTTAAAAATGCCCTCCGTTAATCTATTTTAAAGAAAATGCCTCTACCGTTAAAAATGTGGCATATTTGTGGCCCTAAGTCTAACAACTACTGTACCTATTATTAAAATGGTGGGGGCATTTTTTTTCAAAATAGGTTAACGGTAGGGGCATTTTTAAACTGAAGTCAATATGTTAGGGGCACAAATATGCCACATTTTTAACGGTGGGGGCATTTTCTTCAAGATAGGTTAACGGAGGGTATTTTTAACATGGAGTCAATACATTAGGGGCAGTTCTGACCCTTTTCCGAAATATATATGATTATCAAGCTCGGAAAATTGGTTTGTTCGATTTATGCATTCACTTCTTCCCTCTGACCTGCATTGGTAGTTTTTCTTGGGTTTTTTTTTATTTTCTTTGTTTAAGCTTTGATTGAATACCCTTCATGATTAAATTGATTTTGTTGTTTGTTAAATCAAGTGTTTAGTTCTTGCCCTTTAATTTTCACCTTTTACTAATTAGTTTAGTCAAATTTGATTTCTGCTGTTTTTGGCAATTCCGTTTGATTCATATCTTTGTGTATTCGATCTTAATTCATGATTTTGGTTGGTTGTTAATCATATGACATGATACTTGTTAGTTAATTGTTAATTCACAATTTTTAGCCTTAGGGCACTAATGTTTCACTAAGTTTAAAGTATGATTTTGATTAATTAGGCTGGTTTTAATCGTTAGGATTTTTGTTAGTTGTTTGGGCATAGCTGAAAATTTCCAGCCTTGATAAGTAGTTAACCATGGTCATTTGACTATGTTTAAGGGGCTGAGGTTAGTTTTAACCTAGTTTACTAATTTTAGGTAGTTTCAAGGGTTGTTGCGGTAATTTACCTAGAGAATCTTGCATATAACTGAATTGGAACTCCCTGTAACACTCTAGATTAGGTTCTAACTTGGAATTCAGGAAATTAAGTGCAATAACTTGGCCAACAAGGCATAAATAAAAGGACTAAATAGAAAAAACTGAAAAATAAAAGAGGGACTAAAGATAAAATAGAAATACGAGAGTTGCCCTTAGTTTTGGCATATAAAAGGCAGTGTTTACTACCTTGCACAAAAGGAAAAGGTGGGAGAAGCTTGAAATCTAAAAAACACACATAATATTTAGAGGGGAAAAAGATTAGAAAAGGGATGAAACAAAAGAGGATCTCAGCCAGCTCAAAATTAGCAAGTTCCACTTTCTATCACTACTCCAAAAATCTCTAGAATTCCTCCCCTTTAAAAATGACCTGTTTTGTACAAACAAAAGCATCTGGCTGTAATCAAAATTTGTGTTTTTCTCCTTAAGCTCATCGCTTTTGTCCCAACTATTGTACCAGACATTACTATAAACTCCGAAGTGTAACTCAAGCTATGAAGATGGAATGGATCAAGTTTTTGTTTAGACTCTCTTGCTCTAAAGTATTATTTCTATAGTGATATTACATTTGGTACATTTTAGCAGTAATATGTTTTTAATTGAACATAGACATGTATAACTGAACTGCTTAGGACCATTAAACTAATTTTATCACCTCTCATGATTGTATGAGTATTGTGCTAGTAACGTTGGATTTGATTTGGTTCACATATGTTAATTTGAAGTCGGAAGTTCAGCAGTAGTAGGTAATTTGGAATCAGGAATTGGATATGATCTCGCTTGTGATTTAGATGTTAAGAGTCATTTGAAGAAATTGAAAGTGCGTAATCAGGCAAGTTTAGTTATAATCTCCCTGTGAAACCCGTTAGTCTATTAGGTTCACATAAATAAAGTACTTTGATCCTATTTGTATATGAAATCATATCCATTGATAGTTGCTTTCTTAAGTCCAAGTTCATGTTTCACATGCATTATGTATTAATGCCTTGATTTTAGCTCATAAATTGAATCGATATTGGCATTACATTTGATTAATTTAATAAAACAAATTTCGATTTGGTTGGCTGTCATGCCTGGACAGTCTAGGTCGTATTATTGGGCTTAATCTGGCCCAGTCACACCATCATTGCCCTGGACATCACCAGGCCCTTCTCAGGCCATTTATTTCCACTAGTTCAATGGCCTTTTGAGGGTTGAATCTGAGCGCCAATCCTTACCCTCGAGTTGGGCCTGATTCAAGGCCTGAAAAATTAGACAGCTTCACTAGTGGCTTTACAAATAAAATGGGACAAGCCCATTCCCATGGGCTAGCTTTTGAGGCCCAGCACACAGAAAATTCAAGCTATTAGATTTAAGGATTTTGAAATTTGGATTATAGGTTGGGCCTTCCGAGTTAAGTAGCGAATTTGAATTAAGAGGTTTTTCCTCTTGTTTAAATTTGGACTTGAACCAAAAGTCTATATATTTTATTAACTAGGCTTTTAGAAACAATCATTAAATAGAAAAATGGTAGTTCGTCATAGGACGACCTTTAAAATAAACGAGGTGCGCCGCACCTAACAAATTCACAAATAGCGTGGCCCTCTTGATTGTTTTTACTAAAAATACTTATAACTCGAGACGAGCCGTTTAGCAAATTTTCACGGTCTCCCCCGGAATTAATAACACGTTAGACGCTTTAGGCGCGTTTTAATAATATTACCTTTCTAAATACGGGTGTGCATTTCATGAGACCTAAATCCAAATCCCAAAACGTTGGATAAAATGTGTTGAGGATCCAGGTGCATTTTATGTGATGTGATCCAAAAGTATGTTTTAAATGACGTTCAATTTCATAAAAATTATTAATTTAAAGCATTAAATAATTCTAAAATTGCACTATAGGATGACATGTATTAAATTCAGATTTTTAGCAAATTATAAGGGTTTAAGAGACCATGCTAGAACCACGGGATCCGGGGGTGCCTAACACCTTCCTCCGGGTCAACAGAATTCCTTACTCAAGAATTTCTGGTTTGGAGACTCCATTTGGGAAGTCGAAAATTTCCTCGATTTGGGATTCAAAACAAACCGGTGACTTGGGACACCAAAAGCCAAACCTATCCTAAGTGGCGACTCTGAATAAATAAATAATCCCGATTGGAATAATGCCACTTAAAATGGAAAAACTCTCTTATATACTATCCTTCAGGGTAGGTGTGTAAAAAGGAGGTGTGACACATCCGATCCACATATAAAATTCACATAATGAGGTACAGACCGAGCTAAATTGCTCATTACTACTACATACCGAATATCAATCACAAGTACGCTAAGTGAACAATACCATCCTTGGGGAGATACATAGCGCCATAAGCTACAAAACTCAAGAACAACTGAAGTGTGACATATGATCTGAATCTCAAGAGCCATCCTACTCACAAAACACCACCGCTACGCATAACCTCAAAACATAAGAAATTTGTCAAGCCGTTTCGCAACTCACATGACACAATATAGCATTAAATGAAATAACTAACGATGAAATAACATCCAACGTCCAAATACTCCTCCATAAGGAGTGCCATGCTGAAATGAAGGCATACGGCCTGACATAGAGCCCATATTCATATTTAAATCCATTCACAGACCTCAAGTCGATCTTGATCATACCGAACTAGGCCAATAATTTTTCTTGGGTCCATAATAACCCACATTCTTCCCCATAACCCACAAGAGCAACCATCATAACTGAAAAATCCTCCATAGTCCACAACCCCACAAATTGAGTGCCCTCTAAGCATAATTCTCAAATTAGTGATATTGCCACAATCTTCACACTTGGTTTAAATCTTCGATCAATCAAGTGACTACATGTCACGCTTATACAATATTCTCGTGAGATACGCTCCCACGACATTCCGCCTCTAGATAACAAGTTTGCACATCCATACCACCGACCGCACTAATGTTGAAGAGCGATCAACAATCTATAACTAGGATGTAAAGCCTTTTTTGCAAAACATCGATCTCAATTGATGCTGAAGACAATGCCAGCTTACTCTAAACGTTCAAATCCCTTTCCTGATCATCCGAGCTCTTGACATCCTTGTCAACAATGAACCGCAACCTTGATCCTTACTTCAAATTCCATAACACTCACTGCAACCAACATGCCAATATGCGATAGAACACGATTTTCATCATAACTCCGAAACCACCGATAGATTAATACTTCATCATATAGAAACTTTTCACTTCACTTATTATAGGAGAACCATAGTGACACCCAAGTGAATTCTCATAACCATAGAATATGCAAATATTCAAGTAGTGGTCAACGCCACCGTAGCCCTTCCAGGATCCGCCTACACATAACAAGGCCATAATACTTGAATACTTCCAAATAAATCAATCAAGGCGGACGTCAAGCCTCACACGTACCGCCACAAATCACTTACATAACTTAATCACACTGAAGGAACTGATCATTGCCACCATTATGCCAATTCAACCATGGCCAACCAATCCAACTCCTTCTACTTCATCATTAACTTGCCTTAGAGATAACAATAGTTCAATTCCTTATATCAATAACCTAAATCCGCACTCATCTTGAGTGACCTCATTCCATGAGACCACATTGTCTCCAAACCCATGGACCACTTCATATCCTTCTTGTATGTGCATTCGCATCTTCAACTGATGCACCCACTCTGTTAATCCTTCTATGGATCCGAAGTCCTTTGCCCATTTTCATCCCGATGCTATACTGCAAGTCGAAAACATCATAGATCACTTTGAGCCTCTTATCATAATATGCTACAAAAGCTCGATTCTTAGCCATAATTATAGGCTCTAAATCATTAGGCACCAAACCTTAACTTTTGAATCCACTAGGACCGTTGCTGAGAGCCACCCACTCTGACTTGGTCCCGAATATAATCAACTCTATGAATCTTCTAGCACATGAATACCCCCTAGACGAAGCACCCCGTCGAATCACTTTCCTTGAGACCCGCATCTATACAAGATATAAATCTTGAATCCTTCCCCAAGTCTGAACGAGAGTCAAAAAGGCCAACCATAGCACACCTAAACAGTTCCTTTGCTCAAATTACCTTTTATATTCTCTCGCCTTAGCTGGAAACCTATCAATAAGCTAAAACCAGAAATCTCACGAATAGACAACCATGCAATACAACCGTAGGCGGTGGGACTCTCCCACTTAGCTTGAAGCCACAATTACACTACTTTGGAACCCACCAAGGTTCTTTACCTCTTATTGACATGACTTAGAGAAATTAAACCGTCAGATTCCTTGAAATCCTTCCGTTAGCACTTCATGAACACACTAAATCTCCATCAATATTCACACACTCGACCTCTTACCGGATGGACAGTAAAATCCTCTCTGGAAGCTTCGTCGGCTACTCGACCGCTAACCTACTCACAAAGGATAACCCATATATGGAAATTACCTACTGACATCTTCCAACATCGCTGCATGGGGTACAATCACTACAGTATCAATAACCCATCTTGAGCTCGTGCTCACTCTCTTGCTGCACAAGTCCATTCACTCCTCGTGAACATCAATTAAATATGCGACAATGTCCTTCCATCCCAAGTCATGTTGCTTCCTTCTTCATATCAAGCAACTCCCTTATGTAATATCCAACCTCCCGTCGCACAATAGCCAATACTTTAAATTAAATCTATATACCCAACCACTATCCACTAACATTCCCAAATTACTCCAAACTTTCCTCGAGGGTGCATAGTCATCCTACCATAAAACCTATATGCAACTCCGCCACTCATCCACTTTCGCCAAACTCACTCTTTTAATTAGCTACTCGACCTTCGCTTATTTTACCTGGCCTTCTAGAAAATTTAACCACCGCATGGCACTTCCCACATGTCCTTCCTTATCCTTTGTTGCTCCGTTATGGCTATGATTCAATCTCTTTCTCCGAAACATTTGAACCAATAAAATGTCACTAAGTTTAACTTTTTGAAGACGTCTTTCTCGAGCCGTCGACATTAGGAATATCGATTCAATCACGCACCACCCCGCCCTGTGATCTCTAACAATCACTTCTTTAATACCATTTCACTATACCCTGCCCTAAAGGAGAATTGAAGAGAACCATACACCGGCAACTTAACATATTCAATACGGACGACGACACCACGATGCAGATGAAAATCCCATCACCTAGAAATCACCAAGTCTTGTTACTCTATTACTCCAAATCTGGACATCCCTAGGTCAATTGCTTTTCCTCCATCTCCGAATCGTGCACTAAGTAAACTTCCTTTCAAATCATTCACTTCCCAAAACATAAGAAAGCTCCTTACAAACACGTCAATATTGTACAATAACCGATCACGAGCAATAAAAGCATTCCGCGCATAGCACTGCACCACACTTGTAGTAACATTACAATTCTTCAATTCACGATTTATAATGAGTGCTTCACGTCGCTCGGGTAAGAAGGAAACAATGGTACAAGCCTCAAAGAATCAAATCACACGATGAAGAATCAAGAAGGGAAGTAATCCTAACAGCCATGTAGCCACTCGAAGATAAGTACAGACGTCTCCGTACCGATCCGCAAGACTCGCTTATGACTCATGAGACCTAATGGAACCTAGTGCTCTGATACCATGTTGTCATGCCAAAATCCACTAAAGGATGTGATGGCGTCAGACAACGCTATCATGAAAACCAACTAAAATACTTAATTAAATTCTCGTTTTAACAATTTTGGAAACAATGATTTTCCTTCAATTTTACTAGTAAAAGGTAATCATTTAAGTGTTAAGAAATTAGTACAAGATACCTCATAATCATCCCAAAAACCAATGTCACAAGGGCATGAGCATTTACTAGGGAATAAAATAAAATACAATAATTGTCCGGAATACAAAGTGGACAGAAATAAAAATACAGTACAATTCTCTGAAGGAGACTCCGCTGGCTGCGGGTCGTCTCGATAAATGCAGCTCACCTAAGTCGCCATATCAACCATGCCGCTATGCCACTAAGCCACTAGCCACACATGACCCTGTGCAATAAAAATGCATAACAAGTGTAGTATGAGTATAAAAATAACATGTACCCAGTAAATATCCCATCTAATATCGAAGAAGTAGAGACGAGAGGTCGACTTCAACACTTACTAGTGGTCCAATAATAATATATCAATAATTAGTCAATCGTGGATTTTCATAAAGATGGTTGTAACTCAATAGCATGAAGAAAGTAAGCAATTATTTCATTAATAGGAGATTTCCAAATTCATTTTTCATCATTTGTACATTTATCTCATGTCAGAGAGAGCAAATATCAACATTGATAAATCCCAAGGTAAGCAATACGAGCATGTGCAAATCATGTCAAGGACGTACGACCCGATCCAACAATTTAAATTTTGCACTGCTAGAGGGTCGGCTAGGGTGAACCATAGATGCATCTATTACCCCGCTCGCGAATCATACATGCAACACGGTCAAAGAAAAATAAACAGAACAATCAGCCAATCAAGAATTCATCAGGGAGCAATTATTCAAGGAAAAGCAATTTCTCTTTTAAAAAGCAAGAATTGTGTCCAGTATTTTAGAAATTCATTTTACACATTCTATATGTTTTAAGCATTTTAAGTTACCTATGAGATTTCAAATATTGCAAGTAAATCATGTTTTTGGGACCTAAACTACCCAGAATCAGGCATAATAGTAGCTATGCACGGTCTCTCATCACCCTATGCGCACGTAGCCCCCACAAATAGGAGCACATAATAAATTAACTCACCTATGGGGACAATTAACTTATACAAGGTTAGAAAGGAGACTCACCTTGCTCCGAAGTTCCAAAACCAGCTTCCAAGCCATTCGGCCGACTCAAATTGATTCCCCAAAGCTCCAAAACTAACCAAATAATGGTAAACCAGTGAAAATATACCTTAACACTCATATCAATTCAATTTAGAACAATTTTTGCGGCTCCGCACCTGCGGCCCAAGTCTTGCAGGTGTGGTTACACCATAAGGCAATAACTTCACTTCTTCCTTTAAATTCTAATTTGATCCATTAACCAACCGGAATCCACCCGACCGGGACCCCATCTAATCACGCCAACCAGTCCCATAACATAATGCGAACCTGCTCGAGGCCTCAAATCACATCAAACAATGCTAAAACCATGAATCACACTCTATTTTAAATGAACTTTAGAACTTTGAACTTTATAATTCGATGTCGAAACCTACCAAATCACGTCTGATAGACCTCAAATTTTGTACACAAGTCATATTTGACATTATGGACCTACTCCAACTTCTGGAATCGGAATCCGATGTCGATATTAAAAAGTCCACCTCTGGCTAAACTCATCAAAACCTACAAATTTCTATCTTTAGCCAAATAACTCTAAAATGACCCACGAATCTACGAATCCACTTCCAGTTGCAATCCCAACACTAGAATCACCTTCTAAGCTATTCCCATATTTGAGATCCTAAACGAACATTGATGACAGTGAAATCCACTTTAACCCAAACTCATGAAACTATTCCAAAACTACTACTTCCACAATAGGTGCCTAGATGTTCCTGGGTCTTCCAAAACCCGATCAGGACATACGCCCTAGTTCGAAATCATCATACAAACCTGTTGGAACCTTAGAATCCTGAGTTCGAGTTTGTTTACTTAAAAATTTGATCTTAGTAATTTCTTCCAACTTAAAGCTTCCGAAATGAGAATTCTCTTTCTAAATCAACTAAGAACTTCCCGAAATTTAATTCTGACAATGCGTACAAGTCATAATACCTGAAGTGAAGCTGCTCACAGCTTCAAACTGCCAAACGATGTGTTAGAGCTTAAAATGACCAGTCATGTCATTACATTATCTCCTACTTAAACATACGTTCATCCTCAAACATGCTAAGAACTGCACTAGAGTTGTCTGAAATCACTACTTAACCCTTTGTGCACCTACCCGTGCTATCACAGCTTAGTTGAGCAGATCGACTCGAGCAAATCCAAAGATTTTCTCTTTTATTCAAGCACATAAGCTTAGATCCCAATTCCAATATCCGGAATTCTCTACCATGCATGTTTCTAATATGAGAACACCGTATCAATCACTACACGATGCACTAATACATGACTGCCTGCCTGATCTGAATTCACACCATGCGCTGTATGACTCACATAACCACAATAACATTCGCTGATCATAATAGCTGAAATTCCATGAATTTGATGCTCCCAATGCACCTCATGATATATATAGGTCTTTTTCCAACTCTCGCAATACCGCAACGACAGAAGAGACGTGAATAGTTCATAACCAACTACCGAGCTGACAAACCATTGATTTTATACTCCCGACAAGCATCGCTACCTCATTCTGAACCAAATAATGGTATTTTCTCTTTAATATACTTCATATATTTCGAGCGCACTAATCCTAGATCGAATAACCTTGTCTCACCTTGTACAAATTGCTCAGGCAACAAGCCACCCAGTCATGACCAAAAGTCTCATATGTTGCCACAACATGCCGATAGGCTACAAACTCAAACGTGCTACATAAGGAAAGCGAACTCTAGAACGGACTACTCAACTCGCGCATATAATATGAGCTTTCCTTAGAAAATAGGAAACAAAACACACATAAGATAAAATAAGAAAGTTGTATTCAACATCACACTGTTGCAGCATGCAACCCGATCCAAACAACATATCCATGGCGGAGTGCCACATGATCCACACATAAAATTCACATAAGGAGGTGCACACCGAGCTAAATTGCTCATTGTTACTAGTTACCGAATATCGGTCACAAGCACGCTAAGTACATAATACCATCCCTGGAGATACACGTAGCATCATAAGCTACAAAACTCTAGCACAACTAAAGTGTGACGTATGATCTGAATCTCAAGAGCGATTCTGCTCACATAACGCTATCGCTACGCGGAAGCTCAACAAATAAGAAATTTATCAAGCTGTTTTGCATCTCACATGGCACAATATAAAATTACATGAAATAGCTGACAATGAAATAACATCCAACGTCCATAAATTAATATTAGATCTTTATTCCATAAATTAATATAATGGATTTTAAGTTAATTAATCATTAACTTATGTTATTTCCACGAGTAGCTAAACCTATAGCTAGTGTTGTGACACAATCCTAGTATGAGTATTCAATGAGTATTTGATTTTAGGGATTCTATTTGAATGTGTTTGTGATATTTAGCCTAGTTCTTGCTAGAAATATAGAATTAATGGTTGCAAACATCGATTCATGCCTTTATGACTTAGTCTCTTTTAGAAATGGGGACTATATACAGGACAACTAGGCTAACAAGGAATTGAGGTGAACTCAAGAAATTGATTAAATGATTAAACCTAGAGATAATAATAACCAACTTTAGCTAATATCACTTGATTTTATGAATACTCAATTGGACTTGAGAATTCCAAATTGGGCAAAGTCACTCAAACTACCGAAAGGTATAAAGTGAGTATCGTGTATGATAGCTATATTACGATCCCAACTAATCAAGATTTCCATAGATTTTTTTATTCATTAGATATCCTCCTAGGTGTAAGTCACGACTCTAGTCTCTTTAAACACCTGAAAAACAACAATAAAAATATTTTCCTTAGTTTATATCATTTCAATCTTTAGAGTAAAGTTAGAAGTAGAAATCAACCCCAAATTTACGGAAGTGTAACTAGAATCGAAACCCGCATCTAGCTTCGATATAAACCTAATTACAAACGTTAAATCCGTATGGATTTGACTTGACCTAGTTGGGTTAACACTGCATCAACCACCCTCGCTACTCAATAGTAGTGTAGGCTTGGACCCGATCACAGACCTGATCGGTTTCGGAGGGCCATTTTGCATCCCATTTTGCATACTGCAGAAGCATTAAACGGTCGCATATGTGACAACAGATCATATTTCGGAGCTTCATTTTTGGGTTTTTATAATCGACCCTACTTCGTTAAAATAGATGCAACGAACTATTTTGAGCAAAAATCTTATACTTTTAGAGTGAGAGAGTGCCCTAGAGTGGGAGAGTGATATGCAACAAATTATCCTTCAATTTTTGCTCAAATCCTTTAAAATTAACTAGGAAAACTCACTAAGTCTTCATCCTAGAGATTGAAGTTGCTAAGAATTTCGGAGCATTTTAGAGTTTAAGGAAGCTCAATTGAGGTATGTTGGTTAAAATCTTCTCTTAGAATTGAATTTCATGGTGTTCATGTAATTCGTGTAAGTCTCTAATTGATCATTATAAAATTGGTTATTCCAAATATGATTGTGTTGAAAGATATATGCTCAATATGTATTCCAAATGCTTTTATCATGTTATCTTATCATTTGAGGATGTGTTCAAAGTATGGGATGTGTGTTAAAAATATTAAGACTTCAAGTCAAATTTAAATGAAGGTTGTTATGCCAATTTGTGTGAAAAGTCTGTATGTGCCTTACATTCTCAATTGCTCATATGTGTATTTAAAGTCTTGAAAAGAAAGTCTTGTTGTTGTTGATGATGATAATAAAATTTGAATGTGGAAAAAGGAACTTGAATTATGAAATACGGCCAAGTGTTGCCAAAAATATCTTTATAATTATGACCACTAGTGCCAAAGTATTAAAAGAAGTATGAAGTGAGATGATTGGTACAAAAGGGTAATGTCTCGGGTGAGATGGCCTAGCCGATCAGGCCGTGATCGGGCATCATGTCGCACACATGGAGGTGATTGTGCTGGAAGTAGTAATTGAAACTATGATTGTGGTGATGTCTCAAATGAGATGGTCTAGCCAGTAGGGTCGTGACTAGAATCTATGTAAGAGCACAGTGGTATTATGAATGATGGTATATCGATACTAAAGATCACCTAACTTAAAAACATGGAAATTTACTTGAAAGCTTATATGGTTCTTAACTTGATATTTTAATATTGTTTGAGGCTTCTATTGATTTCATGATTGTTCCTCCTTGTATTATTATTTATTCTATTGAGATGGTATTTAGTTATACAAACTAGTACTATCCAATATTACTAACATCCCTTTTACCATGGGCGCTGCATCTTTAATGAATGCATGTGGTTTCACATTAGACAACATTGATCAGTGATAGCAATAAACCCTTCTTCCAGCAAACTCGGTGAGCCCCACTACATTCTAGATTATACATCTTTTGTTCATTATGTTATCACATTTTGTCGTACAGCCGGATCCTTATTGCTGGCACTACTGTTGTACTCTTTGTAATTATTAGAGGCTCCTTAGACATAGTGTGTGTTGTATATGGGTGATAGAAAAGTCAAACGAGTTATGTTAAATTTTGAATCATTTATGCCATATCAGATTATGAAAACTTGTGTATTTTGTGACTTTAAATGAAGTAACTAATGGAAATGATTTGGTATAATATACATGATCTCCGTATTGCTTAATTAATGAGAATATGTGTTCTCTTTATTCATGAGTGATTTTGGGTAGAAAGAAGCTAATAAGATTGCTCAGCCGAATTCACTTGGTTGAGCGCCGATCGCACTCTCCGAGTTTAGGATGTGACAAACTTAGTAGCAGAGCCTAAAATTTTAAAGTATCATCGGATATCTCTGAGTCGTGTCTAGTAAAGTCCTTCTTTTATTCACATATATATTTACTATTAAATAAGTATAAACTATAGCATAATCTCTATAAAAAATTATATTACCTAATTACTTTTAATAAACTATAAGCATACATTTTATTCACGCAAATATATAATTAATCAATCATAATCAATAAATAAAGGTATATATATGAGACATTTATTTTATTCGAATTTCACATTTTGTTTTTTATATTCATTCATTTTATAACTAATTACAATTCACATAGATTATTAAGTTTCAGTCAGGACATTGTATCTTTTGTATTTGTCTATCTAAATTAATTTTTTAAGTTAGAATTAAGTATATGAGTCATTTTATACACACAAACAAACAAAAACACACATACATATATTTCATATTGTAATTGATAATCAATCACATACATTACTACGCATGAAAACTTGATCAATTGACGAATTGGTAAACTAATATTATTTTATTTTAAATATGTTTAGTCGATTGTTATATTAACTTGTGTATTTAATGCTAATAGCTTCTTTCGTTTATTTAATTCGTGATATATATATACATGTCAAAGAAGTGTAGCGTTATTCTATATTTTATTCATTCATAACTAATAATTCTTGACAAAGATTAATCCATATAGGTTGAGACATTTTATTTTTAATATTTATTGATGGAATTAAGTAGCTATAAGTCGATAAATTAATTTACAAATAAATATATTTGAGAATGATCAATTATACATACTAATTAGATTATTATTTCTTCACAAGTCTTTCCCAAAAAAAAAAAAAAACGACCGTGCATCGCTTTATATATATTTCTTATATATAAGAGCGACAATGGTATTTCAGTAATTTCATAAATAATTTAAATTACTGACTAAAAGTTAAATTTTTATTAGTTTGGTGACACACGTGTACATAATTCATCTAGAATTCTCTGCACCTCAGTCCTTCAACTAGCTTTCTTTCACCATTAATTTGTTCAATCATCAGCGGATCTGCTATTGATGGCGACTTCTAGCTGCAATCTTCTACCATTACTATTGACCTTTCCCTCTAATTTTTGCTTATCCTTCGTATCCTATTTAGGGATTTCCTGTTTGCTTGGTCCTATCCTCTTCTAATCTTTGCTGTGGCATAACAGTATCCCCATGGTTAGCATCTTCCAATGTTGAAAGCAGAGGTATTATTTTCTACAGTTCCTTGTAAGTTCAACTTTATAAATTTTTCATTACTTATGCTTAGACTCATATGAAGGGAATTGTTCAAGTAGTTTGGTCTACTTTTCCTCATCACGGAAATAATATAGAAGCTGGAGATTCAACTCAATGTGCTACAGGCATTGTTCTTTTGACATAGGTGGTTTAACGAATTAAGAAGTAATCAGATTTTAAATACAACTATGTATTTTACAATTTGGGATAAAATTGTGCGCTACTGCTTGCTTAGTATCTGCGCCGATCAAAGCAAATGCTCTTTTGAGTTTTCTTCCAAACCTCCTGTTGAATGAGGTTTGAAGGTGATCCATGATCCTAATATTAGGAAATATTGTAAATATCTTTTGTGTATCCGTTTATTATTAGTAGAATATTCTTTCATTAATTGTACAATCATATAGATGGTAGGTTTTGATTTTCCTTCATTATTTTACAATCCTATAGTTGGTAGGTTTTGATATCTCTATACTCTATATATACCTTTGTAAGCAATATATTTTAATGAGAAGCCTCAAACTAATTCACTTCTCCCAAAACTTCTCCCAAAACTCTCTACATGGTATCAAGAGCCAGTGGCTTATCGCCAAACAAACACTAATTTTCTTTTTCCCTACCCGCGGCGGCGGCTGCACTAATCGGCAGCCCGCCGCCGCCGACCTTCTACATACTCAGCACTAGCAAGGTCTTTCTTCTAAATTAAGAAAATTATTCCTTTTTTTTTCCCTATCAACATTTTTTTTACTTTGTAAATCTACAACAACAATGGAGCCTTCGTCTTCTAGAAGCAACCCTCTCTCCGGCATCTTGCCGCGCCGACGCTGCACTAATCGGCAGCCCTCTCTGGCATCCCTCTCCGGCGTCTTGCTGCCCCTCTCCGGCAAAGAAGATCAGCCGCCGACCTTCACGGTCCTCTCCGGCCTCTTGCTGCGCCGCCGCTGCACTAACCGGCAGTCCTCTCTCTCAGCGCCTTTTCTCCGGCATCTTACCGCGCCACCGCTGCACTAACTGGCAGCCCTCTCTCTCGACGTCGATCAGCGTCTTCTCTGCCTCGCGCTCCATGGCCGCTGCCCTAACCGGCAGTCCTCGGCTTCCTCTGTTGATGTCCAAGATTGGCGTGTCCTCCGGCCCTCCATCTTGAGGGGGCGTATTAGGAAATATTATAAATATCTTTTGTGTATCTTTTTATTATTGGTAGAATATTCTCTCATTAATTGTACAATCCTCTAGTCGGTAGGTTTTTATTTTCCTTCATTATTGTACAATCCTATAGTTGGTAGGTTTTGATTTCCCTATACTCTATATATACCTTTGTAAGCAATACATTTTAATGAGAAGCCTCAAACCAATTCACTTGCAATACTTCTCCCAAAACTCTCTACACCTAAATGGTAGCTTCTTATTTTTACTTTTTTTATTTTAACTACGACTGCTTCCCATTTTATCCTATGTGCCGAGGGTCGACTGTAAATAGCCCCTCTGCCCTTTCGGGTAGGGGTAAGGCTCATCTACATATTATCCTCCCCAGACCCCACCTGGTGGAAATAGACTGGGTAGTTGTTGTTGTTGTTGTTGTTATTTTAACTACGAAAATATTTTCAGGAGTTGCATAATGTGCTTGATTGGATGTCAATAATGTAATCAATACAGGGTACGATATTTTTAAGATTATAGAGGCAATAAATTTGTGATTAGTTCTTGAATCCTTATAATTTAACCAAAAAAGATGGAGGAAAAAGTATTATTCTCATTAACTGAAAAGAATGGATATTGGGCCTAACTCAACCCCAAAAGCTAGCTTATGAGGTGAGGATTGCCCAAGTCATATAAGGAGACCAAGAACCTCAAATCCCTCCGATGTGGGACAACTCAACATCCCCCTCACGCCCAGATCTTTGGAGCGTGGGACAACATAAATGGGGGCCTTACATATGAGTCTGGCTCTGATACCATGAAAAGAATGGACCTTGGGCCTAACTCAACCCCAAAAGCTAGCTTATGAGGTGAGGATTGCCCAAGCCATAAAAGGAGAACAAAGACCTCAAATCCCTCCGATGTGGGACAATTCAACATTAACTTGCACGTTTGATGTACTAATATACATTAGCTATTATCGGCGAAAGCCGCATGAAGAGACTGTGTAGAAGGTTGCAAGCTTGCAAACATGTACAATATGATCGTTTTGTTTAAAACTCAATTGTGGAAAACCAATTAATAAAAGCTTAAAAAGTATAATATTTTGATAGATATAGAAGGAAAATTCATGAGTTTAGATTTCTGTTTCGTTTCATGATTTTAATATTTTGTTTTCCACTTCTATTGTTTTGGATTTTCAATGCTCCGTTTCAATAACTCAAATGCTACTTAGCTTTCAAATATCACACCCATCTTGGAGGTGCGAAATCAAAAGAATTTTTTACTAAAGAAATACTTGCAAAGGATGAAAAAAAAACCTGCAGAAGTTTCATCTCACATATCCTGTTGGCAATAAAGAGGTAGTTGCAGATGATGAAAGGAAAGCTGCTTTCATTTCACATTTTCTGATTGTTTTAAAGTTTATTTTCACTTTCAATGCATCGCCATCTACTTATCTGAAAGCTAGTTATGCATTATATTTCTCCTTTATGGGTCAATTTGGGAGTAGAAAGTATAAAAAATAAAAAGTTGAAAGATCTTCAAGAAATGCAAATAATCGTAATGTATCATTAGAATCTGAAACTACCAGAGTGACTAAAATATAATTAGAAATTGAGAAGGTAATTGGCACTAAAAGTATAGTGAAGTTAATGTATTGTATGTTGCAAGAGACTTCGTTTTGCAAAAGGAAATATGTGCTGCATCGGACTTCTTACAACTGAAGAGGAAGAGTAAGAGACTTCCTCCAAGTAATTATTTCTAACACATACGAACTCAATCTCTTAATTACATGGCATATACAATATTAACAAAAGGGATGTGCATAACGGGATCACTTAAAAATACTTGAATCATATCTCTCAATATTGTTGCATACTTAGTAGTTCTAAATACTACTACAACAACAACAACTACCCAGTATAGTCAGTGGCGGATTTAGGAATTCAAGTTTGTGGGTGCTGAATTTTTTTTGTACATAAAATTAATGGGTGCTTTTGTAAATTTTTTTACGTTTTCTCAAATTTTCTATACAACTATACATACTATGCGTCGAGCTTAATGGGTGCTCGAGCACCCAATTTTAGTGGGTAGATCCGCCACTGAGTATAGTCCCACAAAGTGGGGTCTGTGGAGGGTAATATGTAGACGAGCCTTACCCCTACACGAAAGGGCAGAGAGGCTGTTTCCAATCGACCCTCGGCTAAGTGAAGGAAAGGAATAACAAAAACAAAAGAGTATTAGTAAGTCCAGCTGAAATAGCGTAAATAATTATCTAAACATAAGAATCGTAAATAAAATAGCATGCAATAATATCATACAGTAACTACCATAAATAACTAGCATAAGGGAGACACAATCCAAAACACAAATGCAATTTATAAATCTAATATATTGATTGTGAGAGTTGTTTCTAATACATTCTTTGCGAACTCTAACCGTACAAGAAAAAGTTAGGACTATTCTTCCCCCTTTTTTCCCTTGATTTGCATTTTATGGCCTACATTTGAATGGAAAAAAAAAAAAAAATATATATATATATATATATATATATATATATATATATATATATATATAATAGTACATGTTAGTGCATAATTTGTATTGCAAAATAAAGCGTTATTGAATTATATTTATATTATTTAAATAGTAAATTTTAATGTTATTTAAAAGTTTAATCATGTCTGACATATGGATCGACCAAAGTAGGTCACTTATTTTCCAGAAATTACAGCCTTGGTCGGCAAATATTCTCCTATAATAATCGACCGACTTTGGTAAGTAACTTCGACTATAGATTTTATAAAATATTTTAAGTAATAATATAATTAATAAAATTTAAAAATATGGGTCCACCTAACCCGCCGATATTGGTCGGTAATCAAAAAAGTGCTTTGACTAAGTAAGTCTGGTCATTACGATCAAATACTTAACCAATATACCGATCTACTTAGGTCATTATGTAATTTTTAAAAAATATAAAATATTTTTTTGGTAGTTTCTGTTTGCCTTGGACGATTTTTGGTCGCTTTCTCTGACCAATCGGTATGCCTCAGTAGAATTTTACCAGATTTCTAATAGTGTTTTTTTGATATACTTTTATTCAACCTCCATGGAAATATACGTTTGTATTTACAATACATTAAATATTGGGAAAATGATATTATATAGTCACTTTCAAAATAATAGTAAAAAAAATATAAAATTTTTGAATATATATTTTATAAGTTATATATAAAATTTAAATATTTTTATTTAATTTTTAACTACTAAATATATATAGTTTGTGACAGCGAGTTAAAATAGTAATACACCTTAAAGATTAGCAAAAGAATTGGCACGTCATATCAAATACTTTCTCGGAATGTAATACGTCCGAGCAACACAACCAATAATAATCCTTATTAAACCAAACTGTAAGCTTCCACTGTCATTGGTCATTGGTGGATAATAATATTCCAACATTATTCTTGCAGTGTCTATACATATGAATACTGCATCACATGGCAGTGCAATTTTGGACCAATAACAATCCTTTAAATTAAACTGAACTGTAAGTTTTGACTGTCATGCAGTGGTGGAAAGTATTCCAATATTATTCACCAAGTATATACGTATGAATTTTGCATCACATATATGCCAGTGCCACTATACAAAACCAATAATAATCCACTACACGTATATGTTTTAATTGTTATAAAATAAAAGTAATTTAATAAAATATAAATAAGAAATATAAGCAACTTAGTGAAACATGAACAAGAAATATAGATAGAGAGAAGGAAGAGATTTCTTCTTCAATTGTGTGTGATTTTCTATCTATTACAAGGCCTTTATATAGGCATAAAAAGTGAAGAAAATATGTCATGGAATATGTCATTGAACATACAAAATATGTCATTGAATATGTCATTAAGCATTTGAGATGAAGATTATGGAAAATGAGTAGACATCCAACATATTATGATATTTATCATAATACCTCCCCCTTTGGATGTCCATAGATAATGTGCCTCATTAAAATCTTAACTAAAATAAAACCCAATGGGAAAAAAGTTCTAGAAAAGGAAAAAGAGTACACATATCTAACAAAATGCATTTTTGTTGCCTCGTTATTGCAAGGAAAACCCAGTGGGACAAAATCTTGTAAGGGAAAAAGAGTGCAACGCGCATTAACTCCCCCTGAAAAGAGCATCAATTCACATCCTTGAGCCTTCGCATTTCAATCTTGTGCACCATCTTCAAGAGAACGTTGGTAGAGATTTGATAAATAAATCAGCCATATTAACTATAATGAATATTTGCACATTTAAATCATAACTCGTGGGAGATATATAATGTCTTCACAAATATCGTGGAATGGCTCTTCAATATCTCCATAAATGTATCATTGCTATCACATTATCATGCTTATAGTTATAGCAAGATACATTTGTGCACAAATTGCACTGAGGAAGTGGTACCTCAAGATTAAGAATTGTAGATGCTTCAAGCAACTTAAATCCTTTATGGATTGTCATATAAGTTAAGTCATATAAGCCATATTATAGACTTTAGATGCATATCAAGTTTTGATGTCATGCTAGACATATAAGATATCGAAAACTGATTACACATACCATTGACTTTATACTTTCAAGTATTCGAGCTACATGTCTTTCATATGGAATCAATTCTACTTGAATTGTATCTCTTCCATTTGCCCAATATTTTTATTGGATTCAACAAACTTAAGATCTTCATCGATATTTAGCGCTATCATAGATGTAGTCGACGAATATTTTATATCGGTTCCAATAAATTTTAATAAAGACATAACATATAGATCTCTTCATTCATATATTCAGGTACCTGAATCTCTCATGAGATTTTATGAAGTGTTATGTCATGTGACCTTCTAGATCACTTACCTCCTTTATTATGATCACTTTGATCATTTGCTCATCTTCTTTATCAAGAAGTTTGTTTGAAACCGATTTGTTTGTACGCTTTAAGCGTACCAAAGACTTTGTCCTTTTAGAACTTAATATGAGCATTTGCAATGAGAATATAGTTACTTTCTTTGGGTCAGCAAATGCGTATGGCATGCTTTGCAATATGTTGCAATTGAATTATCTTTTTATGAACTTCAAGTTCATATTATGATATTCGAGGATCTATATATACAAATGATAATCCGTTCCATGTAACTTTTTCTCAAGTGTTTATCATGTCTCCCCCTCATGTTAGAAAAACTAACTTGTTTCCTCAACTCTGGGAACCCATCTTTGTGCATTATCATGTTAATATACACTGCACATCGATAATAATAAGATGAAATTATTTGGTTCCTGACCCTGAACCACTTGTGATGGGAGAATATAATATACTCTCGTATAAAACTTATATCAAATTGATATAGATAACTTTGTTCTCATAAGCAATAGATTAGCTATTAAGTGGAGGCACTCAATAAATTATTTTGTTAAACCAACTATGATGTAAACCAACTTATCATGATGAACTATCTTGAATAGAAAATCTGAAAATTATGCTCGAAATTAGATTACTGAGCAAGTTACCTCGCAAGCACTGGGCAGGTTGCAGGTTAATTATAATCGCTCATGTAACCATCTCATAGATGCATCTTATGTGGTATACATGGCAGGTGAATGGGCCCATATTCACCTTTGATATTTCCAGAATTTATGGGATTCAACCCCAACTTTAGTTGGTCAATTAATTAATGAGAACAAGTAATACAAGAGAATTCGTAAAGAGCTTTTTAGTTCTTTAATATTTACCCATGTGAATTCTCTATTATTGTTGCACATCATACTTAAATTGATATGGCTTACTCGAATGCCAATTGAATAAATTATCAATATTGATAAAATTCATATTTACATGTGCAATTATCAGTAAACTGCAAGTTTATTATGATATGGGTTTTTATATCAATAAGCATCCCTTTATTGTGGTATTCGTTTATTTGTGTAGTACAAACTGGAGAATAAAGCGGGTAGCTTTTCATATACAGATTATCCCGCTACAAGTTGTAGTAATAGAAGATATCAAATCCTTCCTTTATTTATTGTCTCAATATAATCAACCGCTTTCACATATACTTTGGAAACTGAATAAGTTTCTTTGAGACATACTACAACAAAATACCTTATTGGTAATCAATTGTGTTTCTCCAAAATAGTATAATTGGCTCTTGCAGAGTTCTCAATTGATTTGGTACTACCACATATTCATGAACATCCATATGGTGAATATCTCTTTTAAAGAGAATGTTATACCATTATGGTCATGGTCAAAATTATATGCAAGATATGTTTCTTGCATTATTATTGTTCTTTAATAAACCAAAATATTTTGACGTACAATAGGTACGTGACCAAGGACCATTCATGCCATAATAATGATATTATTTTCTTATATCATCTCAACCCTCCTTCTAGATGAGAGTGTGGTATATTCAATACCAATAGCATGTTCATATTCTTCCAAGAATGAATATGTATTCATAAATTAGATGTTGTCACACTCACATCATGAATGGACCATAATCATCTATTTATGATTTATAAAATCTCATATTGTCAAATTGATGACAAATATTACTTTCACAAAGTGAAGGATTATTTTGAGAATCCTTATTATCTTCATTATCACAATGATGACGATTATAATTTCGTCTATTTCCACGTTTATAAATGCGTCTGATATTTGATTTCCTATTCTTTGCAAATAGATAATCTTTTGCACCTCTTTTTCACAAATAGAGGCACGTGGATCAAGATGAGATAATGATGGATTTTTCCATAAAATTTTCCGTTTGATTTTACCAACTTCTCCCCCTAATTTTGGGAAAAGTGTCTAATCGAGTCGACAGTCTGTAAATCGTGCAGTGAACAATCCCCTATCAATGTTTCGAGGTAGCGAATAATGGAGGGCGATTCAAACCCAACATATATTCCAAACCTTCTTTGCGGACCCATTTTGGTGCGATATGGCGGTGCTACAGGCACATATACTGCGCATCCAAAAATTCTTAAATGGGATATAATAGGTTCATGACCCAAAACTAATTGCAACGGGGAATATTTGTGATAATTTGTCGGTCTGAGACGAACTAGAATTGCTGCATTCAAATTGGCGTGACCCCAAACCGAAGTGGGCAGCCTCGTTTTCATGAGTAACGGTCTTGCATCAACTGCAGACATTTAATTAAAGACTCTCCAAGACCATTTTGAGTGTGAGCATGAGCTACAGGATGTTCCACTTTCATCCCAATTGAGCAATAATCATTAAATGCTTGGGTAAAAAACTCAGCAGCATGATCTAGCCTAATAGACTTAATTGGATTACCGGAAAATTTTGCCCGTAATCGAATTATTTGTGCCATTAATTTTGCAAACGCAAGGTTGCGAGATGACAATAGGCACACATGAGACCATTTAGAAGATGCGCCTATTAAGACCATAAAATATCTAAACGACCCACTAGGTGGGTGAATAGGTCCACAAATGTCCCATTGTATACGTTTCAAAAATGCAGGTGACTCAATTCCAACCTTTGTTGGTGATGGTCTAATAATTTACTTGCCTTGATAACAAGAAGTGCAAGAAAATTCATTATTTAAAAGAATCTTTAAATTCTTTAATGGATGACCATTTGAGTTGTCTATAATCCGTCTCATCATAATTGATCCGGGATGTCCCAATCGGTCATGCCAAAGTACGAAAGTATTGGAATCAGTAACCTTTTGGTTTACGGTAGAATGTGCCTCAATTGCACTAATTCTTGTCCAATACAGGCCACAAGATAAAGATGGGAACTTCTCAATAACCCTCTTTTTGGCCAGAGACATTCTTTGTAATGATGAGATATTCAAGATTATTCTCATCTATTGTCTCAATATGATATCCATTTTGACTGATATCTTTAAAACTCAACAAGTTCCTCTTGGACTTGGAGGAGAACATTGCATTATCTATGATAAATATTATTCCTTTAGGCAGAGTTATAGTAGCTCTTCCAGAGCCTTCAATTAATTTACTACTACCAAAAATTATAGTAACATCTGCCTTACACATACTTAAATGAGAGAAATATTTCTTCTCTTTGAATATTGTATGCGTGGTACATGAATCAATTAACAAATATTTTACAATTGAATTTTGATCCAAGTTTGTTTTGTGAGATATCCATACTTAATCTTGTATGTCTAGTTAGTGCATGCATCATTAAATTATTCAAGTTAATTAGCATGATTTAAAGTTTACTAAATACGTGTAGGACAATACAGGCTAATATGAATACACTTATTGCACTAAGATCTTTATCAAGTAATTTTAGTAATAATTTGGCTAAGTGATTTGACATGCTACATAACTAGTATTGTTACTTTTCTAGATTGACCATATAAAAGAATTATATGTGCACCTAAAGAATATAAAAATTTAATATCGTAAAGTCTATACCTACATAATATCTCCATGTGTACTAATATTCTGTATGTAGGCTTGTCAAAATAAATAGTTAAATGTAGCTAGTGTAGTATATCATGTTATACTGCACAATAATGTATAATCACACATTATGTTAGGTGTACCCAAGTACTTAAGCATGTAACTAGATATACTTGAATTCTATAAGAAAATAGACTTGAAAACAAAAATAATTTCAAGTAACCTCATTATTACTAACATGTTCTATTTCTACACAGAAGAAGATGAACAATCAATAAAAGCTTCTTGGATTTAGTCAAAGTAGGATGTATTATTTTAATGATGCAAACACTATTTATATTCATATTTTGGATACGTACTACTGTCAAGAAAATATTATTGTTATCTAAGTCTATTGTTGGTTACTTCTATTTATATTCTAATTATGCAAATCAATTAAGAAGCAGTTCATTAAAATCATTACATCTTTATTCATAAATAAAGAGATCATGGTGAAGTATGAGTATCTTTCTCTTTCTATTTTTGTTTTTTAAACAAAATTGAGAAAAACTAAGTATCCAACAAAACATATCATTATTCTTACAAAAGAGAGAACCATTTTGTACCTGATAATTTTAAATCAGAGTCGAGAACTTTAAAAGAGGATAACTTACCGTGATGGTTAGAGACTCGTGCTGATAACGTGTTATAAAATTAAAGCAATTTAGTAAAACATGAATAAGAAATACAAGCAACTTAGTGAAACATGAACAAGAAATATAGATAGAGAGAAGGAAGAGATTTCTTCTTCAATTGTGTGTGATTTCCTATCTATTACAAGGCCTTTATATAGGCATAAAAAGTGAAGAAAATATGTCATGGAATATGTCATTGAACATATAAAATATGTCATTGAATATGTCATTAAGCATTTGAGATGAAGATTATGGAAAATGAGTAGACATCCAACATATTATGATATTTATCATAATATTAATATTAAAGTTCTGTAGTCTATAACACCAACTGAAGAAAATGGAGTCTAACAACCACCACTTGAACTGTTGTGATATATATGGACTTAATTGTCCCAGAAGGCTACTGTAACCATAATTCAGTAAAATTCTACAAGTAATATTTGGGGAAAATAATATATACGTAGATTTTACGCTTATTTGAAAGAGTAGAGAAATTATTTTCGGAAGATCCTTGGCTCAAGATAATAAGAAAAAACAAAAAGAAAAGAATATTAATTTTATCATAAAGACAAAGGAAAAATAGAAACATAAAATGCAGAAGAAAAAATGCAAAACAAAAATGATGGCTAGTAAATAAATCCTGCACCGAAAAGAAAAAATAGTAAGACACGACAATGCCCCTAGCTATTTCAGACAAAAACCATACTAAATTAGGCTCACAATAGTACAAGGTAAAGCAAGACTCAACTACCTCCTAGCCTACAACCGCAATACTCGACTTCCACAACTTCCTTTCAAGTGTCATGTTCAATTAGCATAGAATATCTCTATTGACAACATAATATACTGAAGTTCCAGTATAATACCGGTTTACTATATTATGATGGAAGTTCATACACATGTGGTCCAATCTCCAGTATATTTGCTGGAACTTTTCGCGTGTTGGAGTTTCAGCATAATATGTGGAAGTTCATGCACATGTGCACCGATCTCCAGTATATTATGCTGGAACTTTTTGAGTTGCAGTAAAACAGTGGCTATTTTAATGACGTTACAAATGCTTACTATCTTTTAATGATCGGTTCGAAAACTAACTAGCCCGTGCTATTTTTACTGTTTATTATTCCTTTAATCTACCTAGGAATTGAGCCCAAGTTGGCACATATACTGATTGGCCTCTCTAAATTAACGCTTGGTGCATCATAAATACAATTTCGGAATAAGAAACTTTTAATAAGTCTAAGAAATTTTCACAAATCACTATTGTTTAGTAGTTATTAACTAATTGTAGCTTGTCACGACCTTACACCGGATTCAATCATGATAGCGCATATCGTGAAACAAAGCCAGCCGAACAAACCCTAAATCAATTAAACAGTTATAATAATTCATGTTTAAGTCATTAATAAGTGATCAATCCAAAAATAAAGAGTGAAATAGAACATTGCGAAAAACATCACAGCCCGACATCGGATTGTCACCAGTCATGAGCATCTAAATATCCATCTAACTGTGTGAAGAGACTACATAGTCTAACACAAATAAAATACAAAGTAAAATAAGGATAGGAAGGAGAAGTACTAGGCTGTGAAAGCCGAGCAACTACCTAGTCAACTCGAATAGCATGTTGGAAAGCAATCATCCCTCGCTAGCGTGATTCCAGATTTCTGGATCTACACACAGGGTGCAGGGAGTAATGTCGGTACGCCCACTTAGTAAGTAATAAAAGTAAAAGAATCTTAGCGATAAGAAAACACATAAAACACAACAAAATTCTACAACAGGGCAATATAGAATCGGAGCAAAGCACTAAATTAGTAAAAGTTCATAGAAACACGTTAGTTCAGTAAAAACCTCTTTAAAATATATTTTAATAGTTTAAATGAGTGAATGGAAACAAGGAGAAAAGATAGATACATAAATCTACCAACAAAATCAGCCCCTCAACCAATAACATGGAAAAACATGAGCCATTCGGGTTATATCACATCACGAACTGGGTACCCACACTCACTGGGGGTGTACGCACTCCTGGAGGGACCCCTTACGGCCCAAGCGCAATATCAAGCCATCTCGTGGCATAATCAAATAGGCTCTCGGCCTCATATCAAGCTACCTCATAGCGTTAAAACTTAGGCCCTCAGCCTTATAATCATAAATCAGCACAATATTGATGGGGCACGCAGTTCGATCCCATAATAACCTCACAACACAGGCCATCAGCCTCACTCAGTCAGAAATCTTTAAAATTCACTTGGGCACAGTAAAATATGATGCCCAGCCCAAAATATCATTTAAGATGTTAAAATCGAGTAAATATGGATGAGTTATGAAAACAGTATAATACAACATGACTGAGTACAAATATGAAACCAAAACAATGAGGAATAGTTGTAAAAATTCCATAAGGGTCAAAAAGTTGGTACGAGGCCCAAATATGGCATTCAGCCCAAAATATAATAATATCAGGTAGTTTTCAATTAAATACGTAGTTAAACAATCATACCGTACGAACTAAGTCCCCAACAGTGCACCTCATGCTCGTCATCTAGCGTGTGCATCACCTTAAAGTAGCACAGCAATGTAGAATCCGAGGTTTCCTACCCTCAGGACAGGATTACAATCAATACTTACCTCTGTCCAGTCCAAATTTTAGCCCATGATGCCTTTGCCTTTTGCCTCCGCCTTAACTCGCGTCCAATCTAGCCAAAATCATATCATGATGTCAAAATATGCTAAGAAAATGAAGTCCACGTGAAAATATTTAAATTACAACACGAATCTCGAAATTAACCAAACCTAACCCTTGGGCCCATATCTCGAAATTCGACAAATTTTACATTAATGGAGCCCTTATTCCGCCACGAGTTTGTGGATACCAAAAGTACCAAAATCGGACTTCAAATGTCCCCTCAAATCCTTAATCAAAAGTCTCCAATCTCAAGTCCTAGCTTCTTCAATATTTACCCTCAAATTTTCATAATTTCAAGCCTAATCAATGAAATACTATCATAGGAACGAGTTTTATGTTCAAATCTTACCTCAATAAAGTTCCCTTGGATTCCCTCTTCAAAATCTCCCCAAAATCTCCAAAATCGATTTAAAGATGGTGAACGTAAATATATAACTTTTGCTCTTTCTATTTCTCCTACATTTTAATTTTTCTTCTAGGTTTATTGTGTGCATTTATAGATATTTGAATTTGATTTTAGTCTAATTAGTTTTTTCAAAGGTTTACGGGATTGAGTTAATTATTTCAAAGTTGAAATTGGCCCAAAATTAGAAGCCCAAATAGCAAAAACCCGATCCACGTGGGGTTGCCAGGGGCAGGTCCAAACTATGTAGTTTTGGATCAAAACTATGTCATTTTGGTTAATTGGTTTCAACAATCAATCTCATCCGCCCAATTTCCTTGATCCAACGGCCTTGATTTGATATTGCATATCAAATAAAACACCTAGAAATTAGATTTTTTCCATCCTCCTAACCTAATTTTCCCTATCTCATCTCTCCTCTCTTTCTAACCCCTCTCATGAGCCGTCGCCTCCTCCATTGCCACCACCGTGCGCCGCTGCTGGTGGTTCTCCAAACACCACCTAACATACACCATTCCTTCATCTCACTACCTTATCTCCAAATCCAAGCCTCATATCCTCCAAATCTCCACCAATCTCCATAAATCTATCAAAATTCGAAAAAACCCTAGCTTTTTTTTTTCTTCCAAAATTGATGAAGTTCCACGCCCCATTTTCACATAAGACTTCCATATACGTGTATGTCTTGCTTGGTTCTATCTCTTTGTGTTGGTCTCAAGTCAAAAATCCGGAGACCAAAATTCTATCATCCACCACTGCCCGCCACCTCTTCCAACGCCACTACTTCTCTATTTAATTCTGTTTTCGACCCAAAGGCATTTGTATCCTTTTGGAAAGATGCTAGAATCTATTGATTTAACATATGCCAAAAAAGAAACATATGCCACAAGGTCGGGCAAACACTATCCGTCTCCTCCGACATCGATCTCGTTGCTCGATTTAGCATTGAATCCCTCTGTATGGTAAAACGTCAATTTTTTCCCTATTTTTATCTTTTATGATTTTTTTGATTTTGTTTTAGTATTAGTTATAAGTTTTAATTTCCATTAATGTTTTTTTTATTTATGTGCAATGAGTATTAATTTTAGATTATATTTTACTTTATAAATTTGAATTTCAGTTCTTTGACCTAGCTGGTCGAGTAGTCGTTATTTTCTGTTAGTTCTTATTTTTAGTTCTTTGACCTAGCCAGTCAGCTATTTGTGTGTATTTGTTAAGTTTGAACTTTCAGTTCTTCAACTTAACCGGTAGACTATTTTTTGTTTGTTCGTTAGTTTTGATTTTTGGTTCTTCGACCTAGTCGGTCGACTATTTTGTATAGAGTTGTTAAATCTTAATTTTTAGTTCCTCGACCTAATGTGACGAATAGTTAAGTCTTTATGTTAATTTCATGAAAAAATAAAAGATTAGTTCAATTATTTGTATAGTTAGTTGTATATTTAGTTGTTATTAATCGTGATAGTTTAGCAATGTTCATTTAAGTTCTATTTCAAGCATTAGCTTGTGAAATTCAGTTGTTGTTCCATGTGAGTTTGCACAAATCGAATTCATTTTTATCTAATTTATCTGAATACTTAGTTCGATTGCATTTTAAGTCTTGTTTCTGTTTACTAGTTCATATTTGGTTGGTATTTGAGTGTATAAGCTAAATTTCAGTCATGTATAGATAAAAGCTGAATACATAAGTTTAAAGTACGTGTTTGTTGGGTATTTTACTGTTTAAACATGCTGGAAATGCATCTGCTCTGATTTTTGTCAGAATTTGGTGAAAAAATGATTGTATTGGTACTCAAAAGTTAGTCCTTTTGGACAAATTTTTGGTGAATCAGAACTTGTCCAAAAGGACTTATTTTTCCTACTTAAAAAGGTTATTCTTTCACATTAAACAGGAACACTCTATCTTACATTGGGAGATCATATTTTACACTCAAAAAAGGGGCACATATCTTAAAGAAAATCAGTCGTTGTGGACATATGGCAAGAAGCTGAAATTCCAGAGCTTTTGTGCTAGTTCAAGTGCTTTCTTGCTAGGTTTTCGAGGGTATTCTTAAGTCTGTTACTGTTGTTTGCTATTGTCCGTTTGGTGCTGCTGTTTCCGGTTTCTAGTGTACGCTCTGTTTGTAGTTCAACGTCTTCGAAGGTCATTTTTGCTGCTAATATTCTGCAATTAGTTCAAGTGCTTTCATGCTGGATTTTCGGTTCTTGAGTCTGTTACTACTGTTTGCTATTGTTTGTTTGGTGTTGTTGCTGCTGGGTTCTAGTGTTCGCTCTGTTTATTAGTTCAACGTCTTCGAAGGTCTTTTTGTTGCTAAAATTCTGCAATTAGGTAACTTTTTCAGCCTTTAGAGTAATTGTCTTTACAATAGACAATGAAGATATTGTTTAGAAATGCGAAAATGTTCAACTTCGCATTCTCTGATTGGTTTATTTTCAGATTTAGTTGTTTTATATATTTTAGTTGTTAATGTATAGTTAATGAGTTGGTAAATAGGTAAAAACAGGAATTAAAAAGAGCTTCATCTTTCTTGTTCTTTAATAGCTATGTATTTTAATACACATTATTGTTAATATAGGGATTCTATATGAAAATTAAGGAGCTTTACTTGATTTTGTTTGCACAGTGGTTCATTTTACTTATCTTTTAAATGGGATTTTCAAGTAATTAAGTGAGCTTTGGACATGTAATTGGAATAAGATTATTTGTGTTGTAGTTTATGCAATAGTGTATTTCTCTGTTTGGTTCATTTATCTCTTCAAGTGTTAATATAATATGTTTAATGGTATAATCTCCTTTTATTAAAGAAGTTGTATTTCGTGAGTATGGAATTAAGTTGTTAAACTAGGAGAAGTCTTCGAGAAATATTTGTTAGTGTTATGGGTATATTCTTTCCTTAATGAAAAAAATAAAATAGTTAGGCTTAATAAATCATGTCTAGGCCCAAGTATTTATGCTAGTTGGTCTAGCCCTTTTAATAACCATTTAGGCCATGAAATATTGATCCCTCTTCCATAGCAAATCCCTGTAGACCCGATGCCAAAATAAATAAATGTAGTCGAATAACTAAAATTCATATTATTTCCTTGCAATTAAAATATTTTGACAACTTAATCACTTTAATAATTATCTTAAATGCTACGCAATTAGTAGGCGCATTTTAACTTCACGGAATTACTTGCATAGCATGATATTTAATATTATGTAAATTAATTCAATAATTTCATACCCTTATCTAATTAGTTTTAGCTAATTTTTAATTTAATTAATTCTTTACTAAAATCGCGGATTCGCTTGCGTAGTGCGATAATTAACTTTTTAATAAATTTGAAGAATTAATTTTCTCAAATGTAGTAATTTCTCAAAAGTATTATAAATAATTTATTGTCATGATTTCAGATTTGCTTGCGAGGCGCAGTTACGATAAGTTAATTAGTATTATTATTCGACATGCATTCGCTTGTGTAGCGTGGTTACAACAACATAACTTATCCAAAGTAATTTTTTTCATAATTCTAATAATCAAGAAATAAAAGTAAATAGTTAAAACATGAAAATCAAATAAAGTACAATTTAGCTAAAAATTAATTCAAGCCAACTTTTAAGTCAACAAAGCGGCCTGCTAAAACTATGGGACTGGGAGAATGCCTTGCACCTTCTTCCCGATAAATAAAATTTCTTACCCGAATTTTATATTCGCGGATCGATAAAAATAGAGTCAAATCTTTCTTTGACTAGGGATTCAAATAAATGGTGACTTGGAACACCGAAGATTCATTCCAAGTGGAGACTTTGTAAATAAAATAATCCCTGCTTAAAATTTATCACTTTCATTGAAAAAACTCTTTAACTCCTAAATCCACAGTACATGTTATCTTTCGGGGGCAGAAAAGGGGTGTAACAGTGAAGAAGGCTGAAAATTGCGAAGGGTGAAATTTATACTTTCTGACTGCGCTACCACATCTACAGTCAAGCGCACCGCTACTACAGCTGCCACTTAATTCCCCTTTCGCACATGCGACCCAGAATCCACATCTGTGGTCCTGCAGGTGTGGCTTACCTTCCGCATCAGCGGCTTCTAATCTCTTCAACTGTGGTCGCATCTGCGGCTCCAATTTTTCTTCTGCTAGCCTACACCTGTGGTCCCCTAGCTATAGGTGCGGTTATGACATCAATAGAAAAACTTCAGCTGCCAAACCTAACTCAAAATCTTTCATCAACCATTCGAAATCACCCTGAGGCCTCCAGGACCTCAACTGAAAGCACAAACAAGTCATATACCAATATCTAAACTTATACTAATCTTCAAAATACCTCAAACAACATCGAATCAAGCAAATACCATCAAATTCAATCCTAAGGTTCCAAAAATCTTCCAAATTTCGCTTTTTATCAAAAAGTCTATCAAATCACGTCCGAATAACCTGAAATTTTGCACACACATCCCAAATAACACAACAGACTCTATTCAGACCCCTTTATCAAAATCTCTCCTATCAAATGGAAAGCGCTAAAAATTTAATTTTGCCAATTCAAGTCTAATCCACTGCAGACCTTCAAAACATGTTCTGATAACACTCTTAAGTCCTAAATCATCTCCCAAAACTATCTGGACCATCGGAACTAATAACTGAGTCCTTTTTCATATAAGTCAATATCCGGTTGATTTTTCCAACTTAAGCTTACTCAAAAAGACTAAGTGTCTCAAACCTTATCAAAAACTCTCCGAACCTGAGCCAACCAACCCAATAACGCATAATACAGCTGAATAAGAAAATAAGAAGCAGAAATGGGAGAAATGGAGCGCTAACACATAAAACGGTCGGTCGGGTCGTTACATAGCTACTATTTACTATATTACTTCCTATAGCTATGTTTTCAGGTTTATAGAGTGTATTCGATGTATTTAAGCTACTGTATTCATATATACAGTAGCATTTCTTGGCGTGAAATAAAGTATTACAGCTAAACAGATTATTGTATTTCGGCGTGAAATAGGGGATTATAGCTAGACAGATTATTGTATTTGACTATATTCGACTTTATTCACAATATGTATTTGTGAATATAGTAATATTGAAATATAAAGAAAAAAAGTAACACTCTTCAAGTTGCTCAGCCTCAAGCTCCGTTGTCTTTGTTCAAGAATAACCCTAATGTTGTCTCGTTAAGAGGGCCGCGATTCTAACTCGAAACTCTCAACATTTGGCGCAAAAATGAAAGAAATTCCTTATTTTCAATAACAGATTGTCTTCTTTTATTAATAATTGCGAATTTAATAGATGAAGAAAAGCAGCAATGGAGGTGGTGAGAGGCAAGAGTTGTAGTGGCCATGTCCAGATTTCATTGCAAAACAACGACCACCAGAATGGGGTGGATCTCTCTCTCTAGGGCTTGATTTCGACATTTATTCAGAATCCCAACCCACTGGTAATGAATATTTCGCGAAAAAATGGAGATGAATCAGTGGAGAATAATAGTCGAATTCATGGAGAAAGATTGGCTTTGTGAGAGAGAGAGAGAGAGGGGGTTAGGGTTGTTCAATACCGAACCGAAATCGAAGCTTAATGGCTTATTGGTATCGGGTTAACGGTTTAACAGACGGGTAATATATTGAAATTTTTTTAACAACTTATCGATTTGGGGGCGAATTATTCAATTTTTTTAAGAATAATTCGTTTACCCGTTAAGGAATATATATATATATATATATATATATATATATATATATATATATATATATATATATATATATATATATATATATATATAAGTTGCCAATTTTTTTTATTGGCAACTTAATCAATTACTAGAGGAAAAAAAATAACAATGCCCTATACAGTTATTATTTTTATTAGTTACATGATTAGTCTATTAAAGAAATGAAATGGGTTTGGTTAAGAGAACATTTAGATAGGTGCATATTTTCTAGTAATTCATTGAGTATAGTTTGAATTAGGTTAATAAATTGCCCGATAACAACTAAAATGATATTAATATGTCCAATATTTTATCGGATGACTAATGGATTAATATATTTAAAGAATAATTCGTTTACCCGTTAAGGAATATATATATATATATATATATATATATATATATATATATATATATATATATATATATATATATATTACAGATTAATCAAACGCATTTCCTTAATTCTTCTATCTTTTTTCTTAGTTTTGAGTTGGTATTATTTGAAACAAACAAGAAAGGATTTTTTTTTCAATTCTTTTATTTTCTTTATTGTCTTTTTCTTATTCTATGAAGAATTAAGTCCAGTTACAGATTATATAGGTACTGTATTCAAATTGGAATTTTTTTCGTCGGTATCTGATCCAACACAACTATCCGAAAGCACTTCTTGGTCAATATCAGGTAAACAACTTAAATTATTTTTTTTATTGGCAACTTAATCAATTACTAGAGGAAAAAAAATAATAATGCCCTATACAGTTATTATTTTTATTAGTTACATGATTAGTCTTGGTAGAGAATTAAAGAAATGAAATGGGTTTGGTTAAGAGAACATTTAGATTGTAGGTGCATATTTTCTAGTAATTCATTGAGTATAGTTTGAATTAGGTTAATAAATTGCCTGATAACAACTAACATGATATTAATATGTTCGATATTTTATCGGATGACTAATGAATTAATATATTTAAAGTCGATAATCGATAAATCAAAATAATAGTCCGCCCGATAAGTAGCTCTAGAGAGGGTGGAGAAAAATCTAAAAGAATGAGAGAAAAAAATAATATAAAAAATATTTTATGGCTTAAAGGCAGGAGGTAACCATAAATAGATATAAGACTATAAAAATCAAAAAATAGTTATGAAATATAATTTTGTAAAAAAATATTTAAATAAATAAAAAATTAACTTTTATTATATGAGGTAAAACTTCCAATCAATTTCAAATGTTCTATGCACCGTTTGAGCACAAACGAAAATATCATAAGCTGGTTACCTCAATATTCATAATTTGTCAGCTTACATCACTTTCTGTGTTATCAAAACTTTTACAAATTTATCCTAATAATTCTTTTTGTAATTCCAAAATAATCGTTTTTTCTAATTTGTCCTTTCCCAAAATGATACTTTCTAATTTTATTTTAATAGCTTTAGTGACCTTATTGTCATTTGAATAAAAACGCTTATCAACAATATTTTTTGTCAAATATATCAATTATTTATTATTAGATTCAATATTTTTATTCAAATATATAATTACAAAAGGTATTTTTCATCTATTAATATTCGCCAATTTGTACATTAAAAGTGCTCGGAAACAAACGATGTGCCTTAAAGATCACAAGCTAGATTAACTTTCAATCAGCTCATTATTTATCGATATCACAAAAAAATCATTCAAATCAACATAATATAATCTTCTTCTTTTTTATTTCATTCGCTGATTGAAATAAATTTCATTGCAAGTTCCACAAACTTCAAGTTAAGATAATACTACTTCAAACATATATACTGAAATATAAACATACCCAAAAACTTAATAAGATAAAACAAAAAAGATAAAAATACAAGTCCTGTTAACATTTATCAACTCACTAAGTTAATGTTATTAAAATATATTTCCTTTGAGAGGACGTTTTTAAAACGGCAAGAAACGATGAAAAAAAACAGTTGGCTGAGTCCATACAAAATGCAAAACAACAAAAATAGTCTTTTAAATAAAATGGCTGGCAGACTAAACCCCGTATGCAATTGGAAGCTTAAATTTCTCTCTGTTTTAATTTTTCCTAAACAACAGTTGAGATATGCTGTGATTTTCCATTTTCAAGAATAGGGATATACTACAAATTACAGGTCTGAAAACCAGGAAAGAGACAAATTTGGTTGATTACTACTAGAAAACAATGTTTACTTAAAGTTTCGGCTGCCACTGGTTGGATAGCATTATCATTTTTATTTTAGTTGTATATGCTGATATATAAATATTTTATTTACACTACAACTCCAAGTTAACATACGATAAGTAAGTTCCTAGTAAGATAATTGATAAACAAGGAAAGAGACAAGTTTGGTTGAATACTACTAGAAAACAATAAGTTTCGGCGGCAACTGGTTGCCTAGTAATTAGTATTCTTCAATCATTTTTATTTTAATTATATATATATATATATATATATATATATATATATATATATATATATATATATATATGCTAATGTATAAGATTTTATTTACACTACAGGTGCAATTTAACATACGAAAGTACTTCTTGTCAGTTACTAACATTTATCATAAAGATTTATTGTAATTACTTTAGTAGGCTCTCTAAATTGACCTTTTAGCCATTACAACATTACAATCAGCTTTTTATTTTCTTCGATTAACTATAATTAATTTTTTTTAATTATTTTCGTATATATTAAAGAATTTATTTTTTAGCATTAATAAAATCAAATATTAACTTTTGTTATTTTTTAATTATTTATTAAAAATATAACATATATGTCGAGATTGTTTACTTTAAAAGCAACTTTCAAATAAAAAAGTTAATTTCTTTTATATATTTTAAAAAATTAGGTGTTGTAAAATATAAAAAGAAAAGTTAAATTAAAGCGAACAGAAAGAAGTAACTAATTTGAGTAAATTTTGCAGATTTGAACGGCTACTACGTACCGAAAACCAATAGCAAAATCATCCCTTATGTATGAGGACTCTGCAGCAACATCTCAAGATACCGAGGGTATATGGATTGGTTTATTTTAAGTATTTATGGGGTTTTAAGTATGTTTTTAGTTTGTGTGTTATTTGATAATAATAAAAATGTAAAAATAAGTTAAAAATTAAGAGTCCGTTCGGCTTAGTTGATTTAGATAAAAGTGTTGAAATAAATAATAAGCAGCTAAAGAACCAGGTATATGAAGAGTTTTGTTTTAAGAAAAAGTATACTATTTTAAGGATAGAATAGTAAATATTTTGGACAAATCTAAAGTGCTTATAAGCTGAAATTTGATAAGTTGAGGAGACCAGCTGTGACGACCCGGCCGGTCGTCTTTGGAATTTATGCCCTGTTTCCCCATTTTCTGCTTCCCCTAAGTTCATTTCTGCTATTTTGTCTTGCCGGGATGTTCGATAATAGAATTCGGAGTGTTTTGGGACACTTAGTCCATAAATGAGAGCTTAAGAGTTGGAAAAGGGTCCGTAATCAGAACAATGTCAAGACGACCTCGGAATGGAAAACCGATGATTCTGTTAGCTCTGCTAGGTGATTTCGGGGTTGGGAGCTTGTTCGGAATGTATTTTGGATGTCCGTAGCTCATTTAGGCTATAAATGCAAAAAGTTAGAATTTTGAAGTTTTCGGTCCGATCGTGAAATTTTAATTCGAGGGTCGGAATGGAATTCCGGAAGTTTCTGTAGCACCGTCATGTCATTTGGGACGTGCATGCAAAATGTCAGGTCAAACGGACGTGTTTTGGTTAGGTTTTGAATCGAAAGTGAATTTGGTTAAGTTTTGAAGTTTTTAAGTCCAAATCATTGATAAAATGGTGTTTCTGGCGTTGTTTTAGGTGATCTAAGGATTGGTGCAAGTTTGAATGATGTTATGGGATATGTTCGTGGGTTTGGTTGAGGTCTAGAGGGCCTCGGGTGTGTTTCGGATGCTCAACAGAGCAATTTCGGACTCAAAAAGATTGCAGAAGTTCAGTTGTTGGGTTGCAGACCACTTCTTCTATGCGATCGCATGGATTTGTATGTGATCGCGTAGTGCTGTCCGTGGAGGTCCTCTATTCCTTCTACGCGATCGCATCTTCCTGTTCGCGATCGCATAAGTTGGCTTCTTTCCCTTCTGCGATCGCAATTAGTTCAATGCGTTCGCACTGAGTAAACGTAGTTCGGAGTCTCAGGGTTCCCTTCCTTCTATGCGATCGCAGGAAGCCTTTTGCGATCGCATAGCTCAGTGTTGTTCTTATCTGCGATCGCATAGCACATTTCTCCAGCTTTCCAGATTCCTTCTACGCGATCGCATAGAGTAAATCACTATGGCAGTTATAAATATTTCAAAACGAACCATTCTTCAATTTTTACAAAACTCAAGCTAGGGAGCTTGATTTTGGGAGATTTTTCGAAGGGTTTTTAATGGCAAAGTTTGGGTAACGATTCCTTACTTTGTTATGATTATTACCCACTAATCTAAACTCGAATTCAAGCTTTAATTTCGGATTTAGCATGAAAATTGGGGTTAAATTCTTAGACCTAAATTTGATGAATTGAAGGGGAATTTGACCTCCAATTTGGGAGATTTTATATGGTTAGACTCGTGAGAGTACGAGGGTTCTGAAATTATAAAAATTATTTGATTCAGAGGCATTGGTCTGAGGGGCATTATGGTCATTCCACTTATTTTCGCGCTGTAGCTTTAGTTTTAACTGTGTAATTAGTTACTTTCGATGTAATTTACCTTATGTAATTTGTTTGAATAGATTTGGGCCACTCAGAGTCGGATACTCGTGCCAAGGGCATTGTTTCTTAGCGGTTTTATACCAATTCGAGGTAAGTGGCTTATCTAACCTTGTGTGGGGGATCTCTCCCCTTAGGATATATTAATTATTGTTTAAAGGCCTCGTGCGCGAAGTGACGCGTGGTGTACTTGTGCTAATTTCTGAAAATTCACCTTACTTGACTTATTTAGACTGTGTTTCTTCGTATATTTAACTGTAAAAAAAATGTGATTCTACTTGCTTAGCTTAGGAATAGCATGTTAGTAATGTATTTGCTCTATCTGACTAAATTGCAAATGGCTGCCCTCTTTGTGAGCATGTTAGGCCCAGACCTTTACATTGTTGCTATATTTGGTTTCTTTCTGTAAAATATTGACTTGTTGTGAAGTGTTTACGTTTGGGACTACGGGTTCAATTCCCGGGAGATCCCCGTATTATTGGTATGATGGACTACCGGTTCAATTCTCGGGAGATCCCCTTGATATTGATATAAAGGACTGTGGGTTCAATTCCCGGAGATCCTCTGTTATTGGTATAAAGGACTGCGGGTTCAATTCGCGGAGATCCCCTGATATTGATATAAAGGACTGCGGGTTCAATTCCCGGAGATCCTCTGTTATTGGTATAAAGGGCTACGGGTTTAATTCCTGGAGATCCTCTGATATTTATATAAAGGACTGCGGGTTCAATTCCCGGAGATCCTCTGTTATTGGTATAAAGGACTGCGGGTTCAATTTCCGGAGATCCCTTGATATTGATATAAAGGACTGCAGGTTCAATTCCTGGAGATCCTCTGTTATTGGTATAAAGGACTGCGGGTTCAACTCTCGAAGATCCTCTGATATTGGTATGAAGGACTATGGTTCAATTCCTGGAGATCCTCGGATATTGATTAGGTGGACTGTGGGTTTGATTCCCAGAGCTCCATGTAGAGATCCTGTTTGTAAAGTGATTTGCGTTGTGTTTGGTAATTGTAGCCGCTCTATTTTTAATCACTGTCTTGTTATATATTCAGATTTATTTCCTTCCTACTGTTTATTGATTTTTTTCATTATTTCTTATGTACTTCTCAGTAGGGGCTCGACCTTCCTCGTCACTACTCCATCGAGGTTAGGCTTGTCACTTACTGAGTACCGCTGTGGTGTACTCATGCTACTCTTCTGCACACTTTTGTTGTGCAGATCCAGGCACTTCTGGTCAGGCGCGCTACTAGGGATTTGGAGTTGCTTTGGAGGCTTGAGGTATGCATCTGCCGCGTCCGCAGAGCCGACGAGCCTTCCTCTATTCTACGTGTAGTTTATATTTTTCTTTCGCATTCTTCTTTGATTTAGATACTTTAGGATGTTAGAGCACTGTAGTATGTTTACTCTTAGCCTGTGTTGCCCGTGGGTTTTCGGGTCTTGGAGGTTTTAATGTTATATTGAGTTGACATGCATGTGCCAGGCAGCACTCTATACATTATCTGATGTCATTTATGTTTTAAATTATTGCTTCCGCAATGACTGTCGAATTTCCGCAATGTGTCAGACTTACCTAGTGGCGAAGACTGGGTGCCGTCATTACAGGTTCATGATTGGGGAACTAGGGTCGTGACAAGTTGGTATAAGAGCTCTAGGTTCATAGGAGTCACATGACACAGGCTAATTATTTAGAGTCTCGCTGATCGGTACGGAGACGTCTGTACTTATCTACGGGAGGCTATGTAACTGTTTAGGAAAGAAATCTTCCCTTCATTTGAATTCTTGTCGTGCTATGTTGTTGACCTCGATTCTAAACTACTGTTTTCCTATTCTCTCACAGATGGTAAGGACACGCACATCCCGAGACGATCAGGCACCCGCACCCCCTCCTGCAGGCGCTAGCGGCAGGGGCCGGGGCCGGGGTCGTGGACGTGCGCGGGGTGCAGCCAGAGCACCTGCACGAGCAGCCGCCGAGGTGCCACCAGCAGACCCAGACAGGACACAGGCACCAGAGACGCCCACAACAACTACTACTCCAGTTGTTCAGGAGGCGTTGGCGCAGTTTATGAGTATGTATGCCACTATGTTGCTGGCCGGGCTACTTCCACTTCATGCAGCTATGTCCCAGACCGGGGGAGGAGCCCAGACTCCCGCAGCCTGCACCTCAGAGCAGGGGGTGCATATGGGACAGATTCAAGATGTTATTCCTGCCCAACCTGCAGTACCGGTTCAGCCCGAGGATGGGGCACCTGCTTCGGAGGATGAGCAATGCAGATTGGAGCGGTTCAAGAAGTATGACCCTCCTATTTTTAGTGGGCTGGCTACCAATGATGCCTTAGGGATTCTGGAGGACTGTCATCGCAGTTTTCTCACTATGGGTATCACTGTTTCTAGTGGGGTCTCTTTTTTAGCTTTCCAGCTTCGGGGAGTTGCCTATGACTGGTGGCGCACCTTTGAGTTAGACAGTCCGGATGAGGCTGCCTCCCTGAATTGGACTCAGTGCTCAGATATGTTTCAGAGGGAGTTTGTTCCCCAAAGCCTCCGAGATGCATGGCGCAGGGAGTTTGAGCACTTGCGACAGGGCTCTATGATTGTCTCACAGTATGCCATTCGTTATACGAGATTGGCCAGGCATGCCCCTGATTTGGTGACTACAGTTCGTGAGAGGGTTCGCAGGTTTATCGAGGGTCTTATTCCTTCCATCAGGTCTGGCATGGCGCAAGAGTTGGAGATGGATATACCCTATCAGCAGGTGGTGAGCATAGCCAAGAGAATAGAGGTATGCATGCCAGGGAGCGAGATGAGAGAGAAGCCAAGAGGTCTCGAGAGTCTGGTCATTTTTCTGGTGCTCGTACTTCTGGAGCAGGACGTCATGGTAGGGGCTATATGGGTCGCCTAGTTCACTCAGCTCTTACTTCACCCAGCAGTACTCCAGCTCCTCCTAGATCTCAGGAGCCTTATAATGCACTCCCGGTTTCTAGTGTGCCTCATGCGCAAGGCACCTCCAAAGGTCAGTCCAGCAGGGGTGGATCAGTCACAGTCGCCGCGCCCTTATAGAGCTTGTTATGAGTGCGAGGACACCCGCCACTTGGTTAGAGAGTGACATAGACGTGGTAAGGGTGTGCCTTCTCAAACTCCACAGCCCCAGCATGCTCCATAGGGGCCATTGTTCCAGCTCCAGCAGCCACTCCACCTTCCCAGCCAGCTAGAGGCGGGGATCGGGGAGAAAGAGGTCACCTTCGAGGTAGGGGCTGAGCAAGATTTTAAGCCATTTCTGATTATGCCGAGGCTGTCGCCTCTGATTCTGTTATCACGGGTATTATTTTTGTTAGTAGCAGAGATGCATCGGTTCTATTCAATCCAGGCTCTACTTATTCTTATGTGTCATCATATTTTTCTCCGCATTTCGGTATAGCCCGAGAGGCCTTGAGCTCTCTTGTTTATGTTTCCACTCCCGTGGGAGATTCTCTTGTTGTGGACCGTGTGTATCGGTCGTATTTGGTTACTATTCGTGGTTTTGAGACCAAGGCA
Source organism: Nicotiana benthamiana (assembly GCA_034376525.1). NCBI lineage: Eukaryota > Viridiplantae > Streptophyta > Magnoliopsida > Solanales > Solanaceae > Nicotiana > Nicotiana benthamiana. The sequence continues at coordinate 30,256,480 of CM067336.1, read as the reverse complement.
GATCTTTTGTTACTTGATATGGTCGATTTTGATATTATCTTGGGCATGGACTTGTTGTCACCCCATTATGCTATTCTTGATTGTCATGCTAAGACCGTGACGTTGGCTATGCCAGGTATTCCTTGTATTGAGTGGAGTGGTACTTTTGATCACACTCCCAGTAGAGTTATATCTTTTCTTAAGGCTCAGCGTATGGTTGAGAAGGGGTGTGCTGCGTATTTAGCCTACGTGAAAGATGGCAGTGCTGATACCCCTTCTGTTGACTCTGTCCCAGTAGTACGGGATTTCCCCGATGTGTTCCCAGCTGATCTTTCGGGCATGCCTCCCGATCGGGACATTGATTTTGGTATTGATTTGTTGCCGCGCACTCAGCCCATATCTACTCCTCCATATTGTATGGCTCCTCCTGAGTCGAAGGAGTTGAAGGATCAATTGCAGGAATTGCTTGATAAGGGTTTTATTCGACCGAGTGTTTCACCATGGGGTGCTCCGGTAATGTTCGTGAAGAAAAAGGATGGTTTTATGCGCATGTGTATCGATTATCGTCAGTTGAACAAAGTTACAGTGAAGAACCGATATCCTTTGCCTCGTATTGATGATCTATTTGACCAGCTTCAGGGTGCACAGGTGTTTTCTAAGATTGATTTGCGCTCAGGCTATCACCAGCTAAAGATTCAGGAGCCGGATATCCCGAAGACTTCTTTCAGGACTCGGTATGGTCAATATGAGTTCCTTGCATGTCATTTGGGCTGGCCAACGCCCCAACAACTTTTATGCATTTGATGCATAGTGTATTCAGGACCTATCTCGACTCATTTGTCATTGTTTTCATAGATGATATTCTTGTATACTCCCGGAGTCGGGAAGATCATGAGCAGCACCTGAGGGTAGTGCTTCCGACCCTGAGAGAAAAGAAATTATATGCAAAGTTTACAAAATGTGAGTTGTTGTTGAGTTCCGTGATATTTCTAGGCCTCGTGGTATCGAGTGAGGGAATTCGGGTAGATCCGAAGAAGGTAGAGGCCGTGCAGAGTTGGCCCAGGCCCTCCTAAGCTACATAGATCCGCAGTTTCCTTGGCGTGGCAGGGTATTACCGCCATTTTGTGGAGGGGTTCTCGTCGATTGCAGCTCCTATGACATGATTGACCCAGAAGGGTGCTCCTTTTAAGTGGTCGGAGGAGTGTGATGCGAGCTTCCAAAAGCTCAAGACGGCTTTGATTTCATCCCCTATTCTGATTTTGCCAATTGGTTCGGGGTCCTATGCGATTTATTGTAATGCCTCGCGTGTTGGACTTGGAGCGGTGTTGATGCAGGACAGTAGGGTGATTGCCTACGCGTCCAGGCAGTTGAAGGTGCATGAAGAATTATCATGTCCATGATCTTGAGTTAGCTGCCATTGTTCACGCCTTGAAGATCTGGCGTCACTATTTGAATGGTGTGCCTTGTGAGATTTATGCTGATCATCGGAGCTTGCAACACTTGTTCAAGCATAAGGATCTGAACTTGCGCTAGAGAATATGGTTGGAGCTACTGAAGGATTATGATATTACTATTTTTTATCACTCGGGCAAGGCCAATGTGTTAGCCGATGCCTTGAGTCGCCGAGCGGAGAGTTTGGTGAGTTTGGCATATCTACCAGCTTCAGAGAGGCCTATGGCGATGGATGTTCATGCCTTAGCCAGTCAGTTCGTGAGGTTGGACTTTTCGGAGCCCATTCGGGTTCTAGCCTGTGTAGTTTCTCGGCCTTCATTGTTTGATCGTATCAGAGAGCGACAATATGATGATCCTCATTTTCTTGACCTCAGGGATATGGTTCAGCATGGCGATGCTAGGTATGTGACTATTGGAGATGACGAGGTATTGAGGATGCAGGGTCGTATTTCTAATAGTGTTTTTTTTACATACTTTTATTCAACCTCCATGGAAATATACGTTTGTATTTACAATACATTAAATATTGGGAAAATGATATTATATAGTCACTTTCAAAATAATAGTAAAAAAAATATAAAATTTTAGGATATATATTTTATAAGTTATATATAAAATTTAAATATTTTTATTTAATTTTTAACTACTAAATATATATAGTTTGTGACAGCGAGTTAAAATAATAATACACCTTAAAGATTAGCAAAAGAATTGGCACGTCATATCAAATACTTTCTCGGAATGTAATACGTCCGAGCAACACAACCAATAATAATCCTTATTAAAACAAACTGTAAGCTTCCACTGTCATTGGTCATTGGTGGATAATAATATTCCAACATTATTCTTGCAGTGTCTATACATATGAATACTGCATCACATGGCAGTGCAATTTTGGAACCAATAACAATCCTTTAAATTAAACTGAACTGTAAGTTTTGATTGTCATGCAGTGGTGGAAAGTATTCCAATATTATTCTCTTAGTATATACGTATGAATTTTGCATCACATATATGCCAGTGCCACTATACAAAACCAATAATAATCAACTACACGTATGTCTTAATATTAAATTCTGTAGTCTATAACACCAACTGAAGAAAATGGAGTCTAACAACCACCGCCTAAACTGTTGTGATATATATGGACCTAATTGTCCCGAAAGGCTACGATAATCATAATTCAGTAAAATTGTATAAGTAATATTTGGGAAAAATAATATATACGTAGATTTTACTCTTATTTCGAAAGAGTAGAAAGACTATTTTCGGAAGATCCTTGGCTCAAGATAATAAGAAAAACCAAAAAGAAAAGAATATTAATTTTATCATAAAGACATAGGAAAAATAGAAACATAAAATGCAGAAGAAAAAATGCAAAACAAAAATGATGGCTAGTAAATAAATCCTACCCGAAAAGAAAAAATAGTAAGACACGACAATGCCCCTAGCTATTTCAGACAAAAACACTACTAGACTAGGCTCACAACAGTGGCTATTTTAATGACTTTACAAATGCTTACTATTTTTCTGGTGCTCGTACTTCAGGAGCAGGACGTCATGGTAGGGGCTATATGGATCGCCTAGTTCACTCAGCTCTTCCTTCACCAAGCAGTACTCCAGCTCCTCCTAGATCTCAGGAGCCTTATTTTGCACCTCCTATTTCTGATGTGCCTCCTGCGTAGGTAACCTCCAGAGGTCAGTCCAGCAGGGGTGGATCTAGTTAGTCACAGCAGCCGCGCCCTCCTAGAGCTTATTATGAGTGCGAGGATACCCGCCACTTCGTTAGAGAGTGCCCCAGCCGTGGTAAGGGTGTGCCTTCTCAGACTCCACAGCCCCAGCATGCTCTACAGGGTCAGCAGGCCATTGTTCCAGCTCCAGCAGCCACCCCACCTTCCCAGCCAGCCAGAGGCAGGGATTGGGGAGAAAGAGGTTGCCTTCGAGGTAGGGGCCGAGGCAGATTTTATTCCATTCCTGATCATGCCGAGGCTGTCGCCTCTGATTCTGTTATCACAGGTATTACTTTGGTTAGTAGCAGAGAGGAATCAGTTCTATTCAATCCAGGCTCTACTTATTCTTATGTGTCATCTTATTTTGCTCCGCATTTGGGTATAGCCTGAGAGGCCTTGAGCTCTCCTGTTTATGTTTCCACTCCCGTGGGAGATTCTCTTGTTGTGGACCGTGTGTATCGGTCGTGTTTGGTTACTATTCATGGTTTTGAGACCAGGGCAGATCTTTTATTACTTTATATGGTCGATTTGGATATTATCTTGGGCATGGATTGGTTGTCGCCCCATTATGCTATTCTTGATTGTCACGCTAAAACCGTGACGCTGGCTATGCCAGGTATTCCTTGTATTGAGTGGAGTGGTACTTTTGATCACACTCCCAATAGAGTTATATCTTTTCTTAAGGCTCAGCGTGTGGGTGAGAAGGGGTGTGCTGTGTATTCAGCCTACGTGAGAGATGGCAGTGTTGATACCCCTTCTGTTGACTCTGTCCCAGTAGTACGCAATTTCCCCGATGTGTTCCCAGCTGATCTTCCAGGCATGCCACCCGATCGGGACAATTATTTTGGCATTGATTTGTTGCCAGGCACTCAGCCCATATATACTCCTCCTTACCGTATGGCTCCTCCTGAGTTGAAGGAGTTGAAGGATCAGTTGCAGGAATTGCTTGATAAGGGTTTTATTCGACCCAGTGTTTTACCATGGGGTGCTCCGGTATTGTTCGTGAAGAAAATGAATGGTTCCACGCACATATCGATTATCGTCAGTTGAACAAAGTTACAGTGAAGAACCGATATCCTTTGCCTCGTATTGATGATCTATTTGACTAGCTTCAGGGCGCACAGGTGTTTTCTTAGATCGATTTGCGCTCAAGCTATCACCAGCTAAAGATTCGAGAGCCGGATATCCCGAAGACTGCTTTCAGGACTCGGTGTGGTCATTATGAGTTCTTTGCCATGTCATTTGGGTTGACCAACGCCCCGGCAGCTTTTATGCATTTGATGCACATTGCATCCACGACCTATCTCGACTCATTTGTCATTGTTTTCATAGATGATATTCTTGTATACTCCCGGAGCCGGGAAGATCATGAGCAGCACCCGAGGGAAGTGCTTCAGACCCTGAGAGAAAAGAAATTATATGCAAAGTTTTCAAAATGTGAGTTTTTGTTGAGTTCTGTGGAATTTCTAGGCCACGTGGTATCGAGTGAGGGAATTCGGGTAGATCCGACGAAGGTGGAGGCCGTGCAGAGTTGGCCCAGGACATCCTCAGCTACAGAGATCCGCAGTTTCCTTGGCTTGGCAGGGTATTACCGCCGTTTTGTTGAGGGGTTCTCGTCGATTGCAGCTCCTATGAATAGATTGACCCAGAAGGGTGCTCCTTTTTAGTTTTCGGACGAGTGTGAGGCGAGCTTCCAAAAGCTCGAGAAGGCTTTGATTTCATCCCCTATTCTGATTTTGCCTATTGGTTCGGGGTCCTATACGGTTTATTGTGATGCCTCGCGAGTTGGACTTGGAGCGGTGTTGATGCAGGACAGTAGGGTGATTGCCTACGCGTCCAAGCAGTTGAAGGTGCATGAAAAGAATTATCCTGTCCATGATCTTGAGTTAGCTGCCATTGTTCACGCCTTGAAGATCTGGCGTCACTATTTGTATGGTATGCCTTGTGAGATTTATACTGATCATCGAAGCTTGCAGCACTTGTTCAAGCAGAAGGATCTGAACTTGCGCCAGAGGATATGGTTGGAGCTACTAAAGAATTATGATATTACTATTCTTTATCACCCGGGCAAGTCCAATGTGTTTGCCGATGCCTTGAGTCGCCAGGCGGAGAGTTTGGGGAGTTTGGCATATCTACCAGCTTCAGAGAGGCCTATGGCAATGGATGTTCATGCCTTAGCCAGTCAGTTTGTGAGGTTGGGCCTTTCGGAGCCCAGTCGGGTTCTAGCCTGTGTAGTTTCTCGGTCTTCATTGTTTGATCATATCAGGGAGCGACAGTATGATGATCCTTATTTGCTTGACCTCAGGGATACGGTTCAGCATGGCGATGCTAGGTGTGTGACTATTGGAGATGACGAGGTATTGAGGATGCAGGGTCGTATTTGTGTGCCCGATGTTGATAGTATTCAGGAGTTGATATAGACCGAGGCCCATAGCTAGCGGTATTCCATCCATCCGGGTGTCGCGAATATGTATCAGGATCTGAGGCAGAATTACAGGTGGAGGCGGACGAAGAAGGACATTGTAGGGTTTGTGGCTAGATGCCTCAATTGTTAGCAGGTAAAGGCAGAGCATCAGAGACCGGGAGGGTTACTGCGGCAGATGGAGATTCCGGAGTGGAAATGGGAGAATATCACTTGGGATTTTGCGACTGGCCTCCCTCTGACGGCGAGGAAGTTTGATTCTATTTGGGTTGTTGTGGGTCGGCTGGCCAAGTCCGCTCATTTCATTCTAGTGTGCACTTCTTACTCCGCGGAGCGGTTAGCGGGGATTTATATCAAGGAGATTGTCCGCCTGCTTGGCATTCCAGTTTCTATCATCTCAGACAGGGGTTCAGTGTTTACATCACGGTTCTGGAGAGCTGTCCAGCATGATTTGGGTACTCGGGTGACCATGAGCAGACCCTTTCACCCTCAGACGGATAGACAGTCCGAGCGCACTATTCAGATTCTTGAGGATATGCTCCGTGCGTGCGCGATTGAGTTTAGAGGGTCCTGGGATCAGTTCTTGCCGTTGGCAGAGCTTGCATACAACAACAGTTACCAGTCTAGTATTCATATGGCACCTTATGAGGCCTTATATGGTAGGAGATGCAGATCCCCGGTTGGTTGGTTCGAGCCGGGCGAAGCAAGGTTATTGGGCACTGATTTGGTTCATGATGCGGTTGAGAAGGTTAAGGTGATTCAGGATAGACTCCGTGCGGCCCAGTTCAGACAGAAGAGTTATGCGGACCGGAAGATTCGTGACGTTTCATTTATGGTTGGAGAGCGGGTTTTGCTTCAGGTCTCGCCTATGAAAGGCGTCATGAGGTTTGGAAAGAACGGAAAGTTGAGCCCGAGGTACATTGGTCCATTTGAGATTTTGAAGCAGGTTGGGAAGGTTGCTTATGAGCTTGCTTTACCTCCCAGTTTAGCCAGGGTTCATCCAGTATTTCATGCTTCGATGCTTCGGAGGTATCATGGTGACCCGTCTCACGTGTTGGAGTTCACTTCAGTCCAGTTGGACAATGACTTGTCCTATGTTGAGGAGCCAGTGGCAATATTGGATAGACAAGTTCGAAAGCTCAGGTCAAAGGATATAGCTTCAGCAAAGATGCAGTGGCGGGGTCAGCCGGCCAAGGAGGCAACATGGGAGACCGAGCGAGATATGCGCAGCCGATACCCTCATATTTTTGCTACTTCAGGTATGTTCTCTATGATCGTTCGAGGACGAACGAATGTTTAAGAATGGGAGGATGTGATGACCCGACCGGTCGTCTTTCAAATTTATGCCCCGTTTGCCCATTTTCTGATTCCCCTAAGTTCATTTCTGCTATTTTGTCTTGCCAGGATGTTCGGTAATAGAATTCAGAGTGTTTTGGGACACTTAGTACCTAAATGAGAGCTTAAGAGTTGGAAAAGGGTCTGTAATCAGAACAGTCTCAAGACGACCTCGGAAAGGAAAATCGATGGTTCCGTTAGCTCGTTTAGGTTATTTTGGGGTTGGGAGTGTGTTCGGAATGTATTTTGGATGTCTGTAGCTCATTTAGGCTATAAATGCCGAAAGTTAGAATTTTGAAGTTTCCGGTCCGATAGTGATGTTTTAATTCGAGGGTCGGAAGGGAATTCCAGAACGCTGTAGCATTATGTCATTTGGGATGTGCGTGCAAAATTTCAGGTCAAACGGGCATGTTTTCGTTAGGTTTTGAATCGAAAGCGAATTTGGTTAAGTTTTATTGTATTTAAGTCCAAATCATTGATCAAATGCTGTTTCAGGCGTTGTTTTAGGTGATCTAACCAGGGGGCCTCGGGTGTGTTTCGGATGCTCAACAGAGCAATTCCGGACTCAAAATATTGCAGAAGTTTAGCTGCTTGGTTGCAGACTATTTCTGCTATACGATCGCATGGATTTGCCTCCGATCGCGTAGTGCTGTCCGTGGAGGTCCTCTATTCCTTCTACGCGATCGCATCTTCCTGTTCACGATCGCATAAGTTGGCTTCTTTCCCTTCTGCGATCGCAATTAGTTCAATGTGATAGCAGGAAGCCTTATGCGATCACATAGCTCTGTGTTATTCGTCTCCGTGATCGCATGCAATAGGCTGCGTTCATATAGCACATTTCTCCAGCTTTCCAGATTCCTTCTATGCAATCGCATTCTCATTCACGCTATCGCATAGAGTAAATCACTGGGGCAGTTATAAAATTTCTAAACGAACCATTCTTCCATTTTTACAAAAACTCAAGCTAGGGAGCTCGGTTTTGGGAGAACTTTTGAAGGGGTTTTAAAGGAAACGATTAGGTAATGATTCCTTACTCTCTTATGATTATTACCCACTAATCTAAACTCGAATTCAATCTTTAATTTTAGATTTAGCATGAAAATTGGGGTTAAGTTCTTAGACCTAACTTTGGTGATTTGAAGGGGCATTTGACCACCGATTTGGGAGATTTTTATATTGTTAGGCTTGTGAGAATACTAGGTTTCTGAAATTATAGAAGTTATTTGATTCGAGGCATTGGCCTGAGGGGCATTTTGGTCATTCCACCTATTTTTGCACCGTAGCTTTAATTTTAACAGTGTAATTAGTTACTTTCGATGTTATTTACGTTATGTAATTGGTTTGAATAGATTTGAGCCACTCGGAGTTGGATACTCGTGGCAAGGGCATTGTTTCTTAGCGGTTTTGTACCAATTCGAGGTAAGTGGCTTGTCTAACCTTGTGTGGGGGATATCTCCCCTTAGGATATATTAATTGTTGTATAAAGGCCTCGTGCGCGAGGTGACGGGCGTGTACTTGTGCTAATTGCTGAAAATTCACCTTACTTGACTTATTTAGACTGTATTTCTTTGTGTATTTAACTGTAAAAAAATGTGATTCTACTTTCTTAGCTTACGAAAAGCATGTTTGTAATTTATTTTTTCTATCTGACTAAATTGCAAATACCTTCCCTCTTTGTGAGCATGCTAGGCCTAGACCTTTACATTGTTGCTATATTTGGTTTCTTTCTGTTAAATATTGACTTGTTGTGAAGTGTTTATGTTTAGGACTACGGGTTCAATTCCCGGGAGATACCCCTGTTATTGGTATGATGGACTACGGTTAAATTGCCGGGAGATCCCCCTGATATTGATATAAAATACTGCGGGTTTAATTTTCGATGATCCTCTGTTATTGGTATAAAGGACTGCGGGTTCAATTCTTGGAGATCCCCTGATATTGATATAAAGGACTGCGGGTTCAATTTCCGGAGATCCTCTGTTATTGGTATAAAGGACAGCGAGTTTAATTCCTGGAGATCCCCTGATATTGATATAATGGACTGCGGGTTTAATTCCCATTGATCTTCTGTTATTGGTATAAAGGATTGCAAGTTCAATTCCCGGAGATCCCCAGATATTGATATAAAGCACTACGGGTTAAATTCCCGAAAATCCTCTGTTATTGGTATAAAGGACTGCGGGTTCAATTCCCGGAGATCCTCTGATATTGGTATGAAGGACTGCGGGTTCAATTCTCGGAGATCCTCGGATATTTATAAGGTGGACTGCGGGTTCGATTCCCGGAGCTCCATGTAGAGATCCTGTTTGTAAAGTGATTTGCGTTGTGTTTGTAGTTGGTAATTGTAGCCGCTTTGTTTTGTAATCATTGTATTGTTATATATTCAAATTTATTTCCTTCCTACTGTTTATTTAATTTTTTCATTATTTCTTATGTACTTCTCAGTAGGGCTTCGACCTTTCTCGTCACTACTCCATCGAGGTTAGGCTTGGCACTTATTGAGTACCGCTGTGGTGTACTCATGCTACTCTTCTGCACACTTTTGTTGTATAGATCGAGGCACATCTGGTCAGGCGCGCTATTAGAGATTTGGAGTTGCTTTGGAGGCTTGAGGTATGCATCTGCTGCGTCCGCAGAGCCGACGAGCCTCCTCTATTCTACCTGTAGTTTATAGTTTTCTTTCGCATTCTCATTTGATTTAGATACTTCGGGATGTTAGAGCACTGTAGTATGTTTACTCTTAGTCTGTGTTGCCCGTGGGTTTTCAGGTCTTGGAGGTTTTTATGTTATATTGAGTTGACATGTATGTGCCAGGTGGCACTCTATACATTATCTTACGTCATTTATGTTTTAAATTATTGCTTCCACAGAGACTGTTGAATTTCCGCAATGTGTCAGGCTTACCTAGTTGCAAAGATTGGGTGTCGTCATGACATGTTCACGATTGGTGAACTAGGATCGTGACACCAGCTTATGGCTTTGGCTTATTTTTGACTTATAAACACTAAACTTATAAGTATTTTTAATTTTATCAAATACGTAGACAAATCAAAAAGTACTTATAAGCCAATTTAACCAGCTTATAAGCTCAGCCAAACATCCCCTACAAGATTAAATATGACTTTTAACTTAAAAATTACTTTTGATTAGCAAATCTAGACCACCTCACAATGGACTAGCCAAATCTGACCAATAAATCTTGCAATATTTCTACATGAGCAATATTGAAAGGTTAAAACTTGCTTGGATTCATCTTCTTCCTTCAGGAGTAAGGATAGATAATGACCCTTTGCCATTTTCAGGTGACGTTTGAGGGGGTAAATTTTATTAACCGTCATATAGCTCGTTACGCTTGCACCTCGTATACCTTACGATTTGGATTACTACATACTCCATATTTTGTTTGGGAAGGGGGGGAGGGGGGATGGTTGTCAAAAGTCCCAAAATCAAGCAAGCTGCTTAACTGGTCTTCTTTTGACTAGAGAGTTATGGGAACTGCTAATCAACAAAATAATACACTTTCGTTTCATTTTAGACGAGGTAACTTAATTTAACGCGGGGTTTTAAATTTTTTTATAAAACTTGTAATTTTAAAAATTTACGGGGTAAAAGTTTTATGGAACATAATATTTGTGTGGTTATAAAAATTTTTCAGTAAGAGTAAAATAAAAATACCTTATTTAATTTGAACGGGAGGGATTAATAGTAGTTTTTTCAAGTTGGGAGAATTTTATTTTCGACAGTTTGAAATTCCAAATATTATTTTTCAACCTAACTCTAAATACTATTTTTTCTTTAAAAATTACAATTTTTATGTCCAAACGCCTAGATCATACATTTTGTATTCGATTTAACTCATATATGTTGATAGGGTGATGATGTATTTTTTTTACATTATTATTATATTTTAACATGTACGAGCAGGTAACATTATTTATTAATAGAAATTAGTTACTATTTCTTTATAGATTGATGTTTTATACTTCAATGCCACACAAGAGAGGGGGATGATTTTCGCGGTGTCTAATTTTTTCGTGCACGGATTATTGAAGGACATGGTTCTTCTATGTGTTCCTTAAACTACTATTGGAAAATAATAAATGTGGAAAGTAAAGAACACAAGTATTTTTACGTGAAAAATACCCGACTCAAAAGGTGAAAAAATCACGACCTACTATTTAGTAGGATTTTTCCCAATACTTCACTAATTCACTGAGCCAAAATAACATTTACAAAAGCTCTTTGTAAACCTAAGGATTTCTTTTAATCCCGTTGTAGCAACCATCCTCTAACTCTTGCGACAACTTCAAGTTAACTCTAGCTTGAATACTCAGAGTGTCTAATACAATTGCTTCTAGATAAAGCTGAAGGGTACAATTTGAAAACACCAACTACAATTAAACTAGAAGAAAAGACAGACACTTGGAACTGGTTCTTCAGGTTCGCACACTTAAATCACATAAGAATTGCTTGCAAAATGCTTGTTATTTTTCTCTCAACTCACATTTAACTTCAGCTTTTGTGCGTACCTGTAAAGTAAGAACATTCCGTAATTATAGAGTTAGCAAAATAGGAAATAACTAGAGTTCCAAAATACTCTTCCTTGGTGGAAGAGTTTTAATTAACTTCAGCTTCTAACTTCTTCGTTATATTGGATAGTGTTCTATTTGAGTAAGGAATCCTTCTCCTTATCAATTATGCAACCTTTTCAATCAGGAGATATTAGATATAATAAGTTAAGCTTATATCCCTCACGTGTATCCCTTATGCTTGAATATGCCGATGTTTGTGTACTCTATAAATGGACCTAGTTCATGCTTGAGTTCATTTGTCAATCTTCAAAGTAAACTTCACTTGGACCAACAAATTTTTCCTTTTTGATGATGACAAACTTTGTGCTTTTCCTAAGCATAGGCCTTGTTTCAATTTAGCTCAACATCATTACAAACTTAGAACATTTTACCTTTTTAAAGTCACTAATCATCAAAGATCATGTTCATTAAGTTATAAACATCGCAGTCTATAGTAAAAGCATAACCTAATTTTCCCTTTTGGCATCAACGAAAAGTTGCATAATTATGTGAGATAGCCATACTTTAATAGAAATTACTTATGGACATTAGGGCTACTTAAAATGCAATCATGAATTTAAGCATCATCTATCAATCTAGGATATTAGCCATCTAAGAAATATCAACAAACAGTTAGAGCAAAAGGCGGTGAATTTTATTGATTGATAAGATCCTACCACAAAACATAAGAATAAATAAAGCTGGATTATGAGCAAAAGAAGCAAAAATAATCCCGAACTGGGTCACTGGTTGATCTAAACTAGTCTAGGAGGCTTAAGGCTGGGAAGGATCAGGCTCTTGGTTTTTGGCTTGGAGCAGTTTCAGCATATCCTGAATAATTCCATCGTTCTTTTCCTTCTCTTTTGCCAGCTCATCTCTGAGAGCATCTCTCTCAATCTCCATTTTAGCTAACCTCTTCTTCAGCCTATCAATCTCAGCATCTTTAGCCCTACTTTCTTGCACCAAAGCCTGCACTTTGCTCTTCACTGATACCTTTTTTGGATGAACCAGGTTCTTTGGGAGTGGTTTGAACTTCATATTCACAAGAAATTAGAGTGATTGCCCAAAATGATCCTTGCTTGTACCAACTTCCCATTTCTTGATGGGTAGCTTAAAATGTGCAAGTACAATTGTGAGAATAAAACCATAGGGTATGGCGTGAGTCTTGGTGCCATTAGAACCATGTCAGGAAATTGGATGATAAATCCATGCCAATTTATTTGCCTCTTACAAAAATCTACAATTTTCTAACCAATGTTTGAGTTAGAACTAGTTCCTTTTAACTGATCTTAATTATCCATAATTCTAAATGTTCCTTTCCAAGTGATCTCTACTTAGAGATTTTGTGAAGATGTTAGATATTGGTTTGTCTTTAGCAATAAATTCCACAGTGAACAAACCTTTGTCATAGTTGTCCCTCAAAAAGTGATGCCTAACATCTATGTGCTTAGTTCTTCTATGAGAACCATGTTCTTGGTCATACTAATTGCACTAGTATTATCATAGAATATAGGGATACAACCTACGTCAAATCCATTAATTGTTGTTTGATCTACAACAATTAAGCACAACATGAGGCAACATCAACACACTCAGCTTCAACAGTAGATAAGGCCACAGTATTTTGTTTTTTTGTAGCCCAAGACACAAGACAGGAGCCAAGAAAGTGTGCTATACCTGATGTCTATCCACAAGAAAACCTGCATAATCAGTATCTGCATATCCCACTAAGTTGAAATTACTACCTTTTGTATACCCTAGACAAAGGTCAGTTGTGCATTTCAAGTATCTCAAGATTCTCTTGACAGTAGTAAAGTGAGACTCCTTTGTATTTTCCTGAAATCGAGCACAAAGGCCTACACGAAAAATAATGCTAGTTCTGCTGGAAGTGACATATAACAAATAATCAATCATTCCTCTATACAACTGCTGATCAACAGATGAATCTGGTTCATCTATATCCAATTTTATGGTTGTTGCTATAAGAGTACTGATTTCTTTGGAATCTCCTATTTTAAACTTCATAAGCAATTCTTTCACATACTACTACTGAGGGAACTTTCCATTTGAGTTTTGTTTAATTTGTAAGCCTAAAAAGATATTAAGCTCACCCATCATACTCATTTCAAATTCATTCCCCATAAATTTAGCAAATTCTTTACTTAACTTATCAGTAGTTGCTCCAAAGATTATATTATCGACGTATATTTGAACTGCCAAAAGATCTTTACCTTTTTCTTTCAAGAAAAAGTATTGTCAATTTTACCTCTCTTGTAGTCATGCTCAAGCAAGAATTTTGATAGTCTTTCATACCATGCTCTTGGAGACTGCTTGATCCCATAAAGTTCCTTGTCAAGTTTGTATATACGATCAAGACATTCCTTCCTTTCAAATCTAGGAGGTTGCTTAACAAACACTTCTTCCTTTAGATAGCCATTGAGGAAGGCACTCTTGACATTCATCTGATGGAAAGTGAATTCCATGTAAGCAGGAAAGTCTATAAGGAGCCTAAATGCTTCCAATCTTGCAACTAGAGCAAAAGTCTCATCATAGTCTATGCCCTCCTCTTGACTATATCCTTGAACTACTAATCTTGCCTTGTTCCTTGTAACTGTTTGTTCTTCATAAAGTTGGTTCTAAAAACCCATTTAGTGTCAGTCACTGATATGTCATTTGGTCTTGGTACCAGATTCCAAGCTTGAATTCTCTCAAATTGTTAGTTCACCTTGCATTGCATCACCCAGTCTGCATCTTGCACAGTCTCAGCAATATTTTTAGGTCCAATAAGAGATAGAAAAGCTTCAAAAGTACAAATATTCTTCAAAGAAGATCTGGTTTTGATTCCAGAGGTTGGATTAGTAATTATATTCACAATGGAATGAGAAATTTGGTACTTGTAAGGTTTCAGAACAAGCTGGTTTCCCCTAGATGTTCCTTCAATGTTTGTTTCTGAGGAACATATTCATGGACAGGTTCCCTCAAGTTTTGAGGATCAGTTCTTCTTTGTTCAGTTTCCCCTATCAAGTTTCCCTGGGTAGAAGAACATATTCCATCACATATTCCTTCATCTGGTGCAGCTTCAGTTTGGGTTATGGTTTCATTTGAATTTCTTACCAGCTCAATTTCTTCATCTTCATGTTCCTGCCTCTCAAAAAGAATGTTAATTTCATCAAAAAATACATGTACATTTTCTTCTACACACATAGTTCTTTTGTTATAGATTTTATATGCTTTACAATGTGAAGAACACCCCAAGAATACTCCCTCATCACTTCTGGGATCAAACTTACCTAGAGAGTCCTTTATTCATCACAAAAAACTTGCATGCAAATGCCCTAAAATAGGATATATTAGGCTTTCTCCCTTTAAATGACTCATAGAGAGTCTTCTCAACAAGAGGTCTAGTCATGCACCTATTTATGATGTAACATGTAGTGTCATAGCTTCTCCCTAGAAACTAAGGGGTATTTCATGTCATGCCCCAAACCTGGGGAGGCGTGGCTGGCACTCAGTGCCGCACTGGCCCGAGCGAACCACTATGCAACTCTTTTTTTTCTTTGTAACTATCAAGGGCCGACATAGCCACAACTCGTAATATACAAATATAGAGGGCAACACTATATATTGAACTATTTTTCTTAAAACATGAACACATATGGGCCATCAAGGCCTCTGACATACTATATAAAATAAACCTCTGTCTACAAAGCTTCTAAGATTATTTGACATCAAAGGGCACAGGTACCGGTCTACCCATAAGTTTGTAGCAAAATTCTGACACGATGACTCATAGACTCGGCTGCACTCCGAATGAGGTGGAGTCTTACCGATCCTTCGCTGAAGCCAATCTCGCCAACTATGAGGGCTCGTCAAACTGATTTTCTATACCTGCAAGCGTGAATGCAGCATCCCCAAGAAAATAACGTCAGTACGAATAATGTACTGAGTATGTAACACGAAACTGAAACATAACAGTAAGTCAACATTAATTAAAGATATACAAGAGTCAACCTGAATCTTTGACGTGCCACTGTATATGCATATATATATATATATGTATATGTATATGTATATATATGTGTGTGTGTATATATATATATATATACATATATATACACACACACACACACTGTTATCCATATCGTATGATGTATGACTGCCCAACTTATCAGTGGGAACTGTCCGGCCGGCCTTGCTCGGTGGTAAACGTATAACTGTCCAACCGGTCGTAACTCGGTTGTAAATGAATATGCATGACTGCCCAATCGGTGATAACTGTCCGACCGGCCGTAACATGATAATAAATACATAAAAATACATGTATCAGTGTATCACTATATTAAAATATTAACATCTTTATCAAATACCTCAACTACAAACATGCTGTCAATGTCCACCATCCATTAGAATCACAATCAAACATGAACTTCAAAAGGCAAGTTCTCCTTTTATATAGTATTTCAATTTAATACTTTTTGGCAAATTGTCGCAGCTTAAGTTAAAAATAGTATTTTTTTAATATTAGAAAATTCAAGATCATCTTCATACATTGTAAGCTTCACCCTTTTCTTTTTATAGATAATTAGCTTAAGTCAATTGCTTATACAAGTTATTGAAAGGCAAAAGTCTTGCAAGAACATATTACTAGCTGAAACTATCTTTGGAAACCAACAGATAAATAATAATAGCTGAAGACTATCCTTCTTGTGGACATAGTATAGCAGTTGACAAACACTTTCTTGTATTTTAACATCTTCTGTTAGAACAAATTAGTTATGATTGTAGGTGCATATGTCACTTATACTTCAATAGGGAACTAAATACGTACTTAGATATACTTGAATATTATTTTACGGGAATAACTAATATGAATATTCTTAACTGTTAAGAGTAGAACCACTTATAAAATATATTCTAAAAGAAGATCATACCATACTTTTTTATAATTGCAAAATCTCACGTTGCTTTGAATGTGATTGAAGATCTTATCTTGCTTATGTGACTTACATTAATAACACACGAACATACTACTTTAATTCCAGTTGTACAAGAACCGACACTAAGTTTTGATAAAATTCTCATCTTAATCATTCCTTATTCTCATTGTGTGTGTGCTTATTCCTACGACAATCTTTTAGAAATTGATAGATAATATAGCATGAGGAGAGAAAGGGAACTTACATTTAAATGAATATATGACTCACATCTCTAATTTGCCACATTTCACATGACTTTAAGAGTCATCTAAATGCTAAGGAAGGGTCAGCCATGTTTTTGCCTTTTGGTTTTATCCAAGATGGTTAATTAATTATCCTCTAAATTTCACTAACTAGTAATTCTTCCATTAACCAATTATTCATATAATTAAAAAATTATCTCAAATTACTTAAAATATTTTTTATTTTTAACACACTTTATATACCTTACTACCATGGTCATGTATACAATATAAATAAATATATACATTATATTAATAACTATTTAAAATCGTATTTTCCAAACTATTTTTTTTTACAAAAATATTCACTCAAAATACCATATCAAATATATATAACAGTATAAGGTTGTTTAAACTTATGGAGTGTAACATTTTACTAGAAGAAGCATAGTGCTGGCCATTTCCTCTTCTATTCTTTCTTTCAACTACTTCGTTTTGTTGTGGACTCCTAGGACCAGAAAAATTATCATCTATGGCATACTCATCACAAAATTCAGCAAATTTAGAATTTTAAAATTCAATACCATGTTAAGACCTAATTGATGCAAGTTGATTACCTAGTTGTTTTTGAGTTTTTCTAACAAAAAAGTAAACTTGTCAAATGCTTTATCTTTAGATGTTAGAAACAATGTCCATTAAACTTAGAGTAATTATCAATAAGCACCATAACTTATCTCGCACCACCTCTACTCAAAGCTCTCATTGGTCTACAAAGATCCATATGGACCAATTTCATTATTCTGGTGGTATAACTATTTTTTTACTTTTGAAAAAGGACCGTACCTATTTTCTCCTTGCAAAAGCCTCACAAATTTTATCTTCCTCAAACTTAATGTTAGACAGCCATATCACCAAATCCTTGAAGACTAATTTGTTGAGTTGGATTAGACTGGCATGTCCAAGTCTTTTGTGCCAAAAGAGGCGATCACTATCCAATACACTTAAACACATTATCAGAAAGTGTGGACAGATCTACAATATATATATATATATATATATATTTGTAGAGGTGCAACTATGTTACCTATATCACACAATTGTGATACACTTACTAGACTATACTTCAGTCCATCAATCAGGTACATATTCTCATTAGAGTAAGAGTCGGTCTTACGTACCTTGTCAACCCCAATGATCTCACCTTTCTTCCCATTTTCAAATGAAGGCATTACCTCCTTTAAGGTCCTCAAGTGAAAGGAACTAGTTCTTGCTTCCTGTCATATGCTTTGAGCAACCAACCTCTATCCATATACCATATTTGGTTGCTCTCCTTCACTTGGACCTACAAAATGAAATCAGGGGTTAATCTTAGTAACCATAACTAGTTTGGCTCCATTTCTATAGGCAAAAATATGAATCAAATTCTTTTTATCCAATTTGGTAGCCTATTTTTCATTTGAACAAATTCTTTGTTCTTTTGACTTGTCTTTTCTTTTGCAGTGTATTCACTTTTTACAATGACTAGTTTTACCATAGTATGCGCAGATTTTATTCTTAGGAAGTGTGATGTACTTGCTTTAGAATCCCACTTAGGTATAAGGTCCAAAAGGCAAGTCATCTCTTGTTGCTACAATTATATTCACGAAGCCATTACAGTGCATCGGAAGACCTATTCCATTTACATGTTCTATCTAACTCATGGTTGACCTTTTTCAGATCCCCCGTTAGGATTCTTATCTGCTCATCTCTTTTATACAACTCGTCTTTTATTTTTCCTACATTTTCTTCTAAAGTGAGCTGTGTGTTATCAATTGTCTTTTTACTTGTTCCTAAAATTAATTTTAGATTGTTAGATCTAAGTTTTAGGGCAGTTGTGTCAAGTTCATGAACCTGGTTCTTCAACATAATATTTTCACTTTCAGTTTCACTAGCCCTATGTTCTAGGGTTTTGCACTTAGCTTTTAATACTACACACTCTTTTGACTGTTATTTCTTTTCATTATTTACATCCTCAGATTCATCAATTAGCTCTAGGAGTAACTCAAATAACCTTTCCTTAGACAAAAATTTAATCTTGTCTTTGAGATGAGAAACAATTACCTTCACTTATTCATTAGATTCTCCAATAGACAAAAGTTCTTGTTCATCATCTTCATCATCATCTGAGCTTTTATCTGAGCTATCTTCCCAAGCAGCGACCATAGCCTTTGTTGATCCGTTGCTATTGATTTTCTTGGGTTGAACCATTTTTCCTATTCTTTCGTTCAGTTTTTTCCTTCTCCCATCAATTTCCCACTGAGGATAGTTCTTAATGTGGTGATCAGTCTTTCTACACTTGTAGCAGCCATCATTGGTTTGTTTTTCAGGAGCTTTTGATTTGCTATAGCTACCACTTCTTGGAGAGTCCTTTACTCTCCTTAGGTACTTCTTGAACTCTTTGGTGATCGTGGTTATTTCATCGTCTTCTAGATCAGAACCTTCAATGATTCTGATAGCCAAACTCCTTTTCTTCTTAGGTACATCCATCTTCATGGTCTATCTCCTCTGTTCATAGGTAGTAAGATTCCTAATCAATTCATCCAATGGGGGAATGGTAATATTTTTTAATTCCTGGATGGCAGTGATTTTTCTCTCCCATGTGATAGGTAAAACTCTAGTAAATATCTTTTCAATCCTTTCTTCTTCAGGAATAATCCTTCCAAGAGATTTCAACTCATTTTTTAGTGTAGTGAACCTAGTGTACATCTCTTGAATGGTTTCTCCTTCCTTCATAGAAAAACTCTCATATTGAGAGTACAATAGAGTTCCTCTGGATCTCTTCACTTGAGGTGTTCCTTCACGAGCCACTTGCAGTGTGTCCTATATTTGCTTAGCAGTGGTACAACCTTGGATTCTAATGTACTTTCATCTGGATCAAGTTCGAAAACAAGCCATTAATTGGATTTAGCATTTCTCTCCCATTTCCTCAAGTCTTCCTCAGTGCAATCAGCTCTTCTCTTTAGCACATCTACTCCTTTAGCATTTTAATTCAAGGTAGTCAATGGATCATCAGTGAAAATTTCCTATATCTCGTAGTCCTCTCCTATAATGTGATCTCTCATATTGTTTTTCCATCAAGAGTAGTACTGGACATTAAAGAGTGGTGGCCTAGCAGTGGATCACCCTTTCCAGTATAGGTGGTACACTCATGTTGATCTTTTCCTAAGTGTTAGCCTCTTCATAGATAACCCGTTATGATACCAATTGATATTTTATACTTCAGTGTCACACAAGAGGAGGAAGAGGGTGATTTGTGTGTGTCCAAATTCCGCGTGCACATATTATAGAAAGAGATAATTCTTTTATGTGTTTCTTAAACAACTATTGCAGAAATAATAAATGCGGAAGTAAAGAACATAAGTATTTTTACGTTAAATATATCCGGCTCAAAAGGTGAAAAAAAGAATCACTACTCAGTAGGAGTTTTCCCAACCTTCACTAAATCACTAAGCGAAAATAACATTTACAAAAACTCTTTATAAACCTAAGAATTTCCTCTAATTCCGTTGTAGCAACCAGACTCTAAATGTTGCAACAACTTCAAGTTGACTATAATTTGATTACTCAGAGTACCTAATGTAATTGCTTCTAGATAAAGTTGAACAGCACAATTTGAAAGTACCTACTACACACTAGAATAAAATACAGACACTTGGAACTGGTTTTTCTATCTGGTTCATGTAGCTTCAGGTTTGCAAACTTGAATCACACAAGAATTGCTTGCAAAATGTCTTACTATTTGCTTCCAACTCACATTTAACTTCAACTTTTGTGCGTAACTTTAAAATGAGAACATCATGTAATTTATAATGTTAGTAGAATGAAAAAGAACTAGAGTTCCAATGCTATACTCTTCCTTGGTGGAAGAGTTCTAGTTAACCTCAAGTTCTAACTCCTTCCTTATTTTGAATAGTGTTCTCTTTGAGTAAGAAGTCTTTCTCCATATCAATTAAGCAACCTTTTCGATCGAGAGATATCAAATATAACAAGTTAAGTTTATCTCCCTTATGTGTATCCCTTATGCTTGAATCTGTCTGTGTCTGTATACACTGTAAATGGATCTGGCTCATGCTTGAGTTTCTTTGTCAATCTTCAAACAAACTTCACTTGAGACAACATAGACACTTGCGTATAATAATCTTTTTAGGTGAACATATAGTGTAATTTTTTTTACACCTATCTTAAAAGTAGAACTCTTTTACAATGTGGGTATCAGAACTCATGAAAGGAAGAAGCATCTGCTTTTTGGATTCAGATTTTATTTCTTATCATGCAAAACTCTTATGGTAGGAGTAATTAATAGATATAAAAGCATACAACACATCTTTAAAACCAAGGTAAATATAAACCTTTTCAAACCCTTCTTGTCTGATCTCTATAACTTTTGACAACAAATTTACCCCCAAAATAGTCCGTTCCAATAAAATGGTTCCAAAAGCAGAAGTCTTGATCTCAGAATTAGGAATTCAACATAACATTGCTTGGTAAACAGTTTTTATTCTAATATCTCTTGCAACCTAGACTAATGCAACATGCTTGCTTGCAAATATTGTAGGGAGTGATTAATTATATAATTGAAAAGTAACAGAAGGAGAATTAAGAAATAAAAGTATCCTGCTAATAATCAGGAAACAACCAATTAGGCAAGAATACACATATCTGAATTAATCCTCTATCCAATTTGTAGTTTATGTAGAGGACAAGGGACATTTCTTTTCCTAGAAAACATAATGTGAATGGCTCCACTAGCAAAATTCATTTTTCTTTTAAGTTTCTGTTTTCGCTTTGTCTTAAATATTTCAAGCTAAAAAAAGGTAATAAAATTGCAAGCATAAGTTATCTTATTGTTTATGGTCAATAAAATACATCTAAGTCGACAAATCTTCTTGTATACATGTTCTAGCTAGAAAGCAATTGATAGAATGAAAGACATGATAGTAAGCTCAGGTAAAGCGACAAACATAGCTTAGTATCTATACATATTTAATAATTTTTTTTTATAAAATAAGATCTAAGCAAAAGTTTATCAAATTCGTCCGCTGTAATAAACAATATACTATTGCCACCCCTGAACTCTACTATACCTGTGCGTCGGAGTGTATATAGATTGGGTTGGTTCGAATTTTACAATTACCAAACCAAATCAATTGTGTCGGGTTATTAAATCTAAAGACCAAACCAAACCAATAAATTCAGGTTTTTCAATATCGGTTTTTCTCGAGTTTTTTCGGGTTTTCGGATTTTCCGAATATTTTTTCGGTAAAATCTTCGTAGAACAAAATATATAAAGTATGCTCAAAATATTTCTATAATCCTAGTAAGATACAACTATATAAAGTATTTTTCAAGAAAATAATACAAAATATGAGATATGTCATGACTCATGACATTATCCTAAAATATTCAACAATAGAAAATAATAAAATTTATGTACTTGTTATGAAATAATATAAGAACAAGAACAATAAATACAAGAACAAGAACAATATAGAGAAAAGTAGAGAGAGGAGTATTCTTATTGATACTTTGGGATGATTTACAATGGGAGAGAACCCCTTTATTTATAGGGAGGTGGTGACTTAGCCACCAAGTAGTAAACCCTAGGATCTCTCTAAATATGGACATTCACCTTAAATAGAATATTTTATAACACTCCCCCTTGAATGTCTATTCAATAATGTGCCTCGTTAAAACCTTAACTAAAACAAAACTCAATGGGAAAAAATTATAGAAAAGGAAATAGAGTACACATGTTTGAATATGCGCCTATTGGTTGCCTCGTTAATAACCTTGCAAGGAAAACCCAGTGGGACAAAACCTTGTAAGGGAAAAAGAGTGCAACGCGCATTAACTCCCCCTGAAAAGAGCATCAATTCACATCCTTGAGCATTTGCATTCCAATCTTGTGCACCATCTTCAAAACGATTTTTTGTAGAGATTTGATAAATAAATCAGCCATATTGATTTGAATAAATATTCCGCACCTTGAAATTATCATTCTTGATAGATATGAACATCTTCATATAATGTCGTGGAATGACTCTTCAATATCTCCATAGAGGTATTCTTGATGCCTCATGCTTATAGTTATAGCAAGATACATATGTACACAAGTTGCACTTAGGATGTTGGTACTTCAGGACCAAGAATTGTATATGCTTCAAGCAACTTCAATCTTTCATGGATTGACATATAAGTTAAGTCATATAAGCCATATAATAGACTTTAGATGCATATCAAGTTTTCATGTCATGCTAAACAAATAAGATATCGAAAACTGATTACACATACCATTGACTTTATACTTTCAAGTATTTGAACTACATGTCCAAAACTACATGTCTTTCATATGGAATCAATTCTGCTTGAATTGTATCTCTTCCATTTAGCCAAAATTTTGTTTGTATTCGACAAACATAAGATCCTCATCGATATTTAGCGCTATCATAGATGTCGTCGACGAACATTTTATATCGGTTCCAGTATATTTTCATAAAGACATAACATGGAGATCTCTTCATTCATACATTTAGGTACCTGAATCTCTCATGAGATTTTATGAAGTGTTATGTCATGTGATCTTCTAGATCACTTGCCTCCTTATTATGATCACTTTGATCATTTGCTCATCTTCTTTATTAAGAAGTTATTTTGAAACCGATTTGCCTATACGCTTTAAGGTATCAAAGACTTTGTCCTTCTGGGACTTAATATGAGCATTTGCAGTGAGAATATAGTTACTTTCTTTGGGTCAGCAAATGCGTATAGCATGCTTTGCAATATGTTGCAATTGAATTATCTCTTTTATGAACTTCAGGTTCATATCATGATATTCGAGGATCTACATATACAAATGATAATTCATCCCATGTAACCTTTTCTCAATTGTTTATCATGTCTCCCCCTCATGTTAGAAAAGCTAACTTGTTTCCTCAACTTTGAGAGTCCATCTTTGTGCATTATGGTATTAATGAAAATATACACCGCACATCAATAATAATAAGATGGAGTTATTTGGTTCCTGACTCTGAACCACTTGTGAGAGGAGAATATAATATACTCTCGTATACAACGTATATCAAACTGATATGTATAACATTGTTCTCATAAGAAACAGTTTAGCTATTAAGTGGAGGCACTCAATAATTATCTTGCTAAACCAACTATGATATAAACCCAGCTTATCAAGATGAACTATCTTGAATAGAAAATCTGGAAATTATGCTCGAAGTTATATTACTGAGCAATTTACCTCGCAAGCACCGGCCAGGCTGCGGGTTAATAACAATCGCACATGTAACCATGTCATAGATGCATCATATGTGGTATACATGGCAGGTGAATGGGCCCATATTCACCTTTGATATTTCCAGAATTTATGGGATTCAACCCGAACTCTTTAGTTGGTCAATTAATTAATGAGAACAAGTAATACAGGAGAATTCGTAAAGAACTTTCTAGTTCTTTAATATTTACCCATGTGAATTCTCTATCATTGTTGCACATCATACTTAAATTGATATGGCTAACTCGAATGCCAATTGAATAAATTATCAATATTGGTAAACTTCAAATTTACACCATGACATGTGCACTTATCAATAAACTTCAAGTTTATTATGATATGAGTTTTTATACCAATAAATATCCATTTTATTGTGGCATTCTTTTGTTTGTGTAGTACAAACTGGAGAATGAAGCGGGTAGCTTTTCCTATACAAATTATCCCGCTACAAGTTGTAGTAATAGAAGTTATCAAATCTTTCCTTTATTTATAGTCTCAATATAATCAACCACTTTCACATATACTTTGGAAACTGAATAAGTTTCTTTGAGACTTACTACAACACAATACCTTATTGGTAATCAATTGTGTTTCTCCAACATAGTAATAATTGGCTCTTCTAGAGCTCTCAATTAATTTTGTACTACCACATATTGCTATCACATTCTCTGCGGGGATATGTGATTTTGTTATCCTTTTCAAATCTGTAAATGCGTCTGGCATTTGATTTGCTATTCTTTGCAAATGGATAATATTTTGCACCTCTTTTTCACAAATAGAGGTATGTGGATCAAGATGAGATAATGATGTATTTTTTCACAAAATTTTCCGTTTGGTTTCACCAACTTCTCCCCCTAATTTTGGGAAAAGTGTCTCATCGAATTGACAGTCTGCAAATCGTGCAGTGAACAAATCCCATGTCAATGTTTCGAGGTAGCGAATAATGGAGGGCGATTCAAACCCAACATATATTCCTAACCTTCTTTGCAGACCCATTTTGGTGCGATATGGCGGTGCTACAGGCACATATACTGCGCATCCAAAAATTCTTAAATGGGATATATTAGGTTCATGACCCAAAACTAATTGCAACGGGGTAGCATTGCTGCATTCAAAATGGCGTGACCCCAAACCGAAGTGGGCAGTCTCGTTTTCATGAGTAAATGAGGAATTCAAGATTATTCTCATCTATTGTCTCAATATGATATCCATTTTGAAAATATCTTTAAAACTCAACAAGTTCCTTTTAGACTTGGAGGAGAACATTGCATTCTCTATGATAAATATTGTTCCTTTAGGTAGAGTTATAGTTGCTCTTCAGGAGCCTTCAATCAATTTACTACTACCAGAAATTGTAGTAACATCTGCCTTACACATACTTAAATGAGAGAAATATTTCTTCTCTTTGAGTATCGTATGTGTGGTACATGAATTAATTAAACAAATATTTTTATAATTGGGCGTTGATCCAAGTTATTGTGAACAAGTATGCATTACGTAAAAGTGTCAAAAGAATGTTGTCTTACTGTGGTATAAAGAAACATGATAATAGAGCGAATGAATAACATAATGCAGGGCAGCAATAATATTAACATAATAGATATGCAGGCAGAATGGGCATTAATGTTATCAATATAATTCCAATTGAACCATGTAACAGACACATTTTATGGTTTTGAAGTTACGAGACATGATGCATCATTTGCACTGAATGTAAACAAACAATAATAAATAATATTTTAACATGACAATGAAAAAAACTACAATTTGGTAATTGTAATAGTAAGTATTGGGTTGATTGCAATGTGAAAAAAAAAAATTGCGTGTAAGTGTACGATGTATTGGTTCAGTACATATACGATCAAGTGATCTATTTTCTCCTCAGGGTGCTCAAAGAAGTCTGCCACATCCAAGTGGATGATGTCAAAATTATTATCAGAGACAAAATTGGTTTCAGGGCCTTTACTCTTTAGAGATGCTTGATAAAGCTCAACCAAATGTCTTGGTACACGGCAAATTCTTGACCAGTGCCCTTTTCCACCGCATCGATAACAGATAGTTTATGAACTATTTGCTTTTGGATTCTCATCATATCGTGCTTGTGGCAGAGTGACCAACTTCAGGTTGTCATATCTCTCCTTTAAGCCATTCCACAAGATAGGTGGATCTTTGACTGTGATATATTCAATTTTCAAACCTTCATCAAGGTGATGGGGCAAGAAAATCAAGGCCTTAGCACAGTTTCAAACCTTCATCAAGGTGATGGCGCAAGAAAATCAAGGCCTTAGCACAGTTTCAAACCTTCATCAAGGTGATGGCGCAAGAAAATCAAGGCCTTAGCATAGTCTTGGGTGGATGCATTATTTCTGTCTTTAATGGCGTCTCCAAGACCCATTGCATCCAAATGGATTTCAGCATCCAACACCTATGTCATATAGTTCTTGCCCGAAATTTCAAGGCAACGAACTTTCTTTTCATAATATCAGACATAAAATAAAATTACATCAAGAGCGTGTCCATATTTACGGGCTTTATTACAATTATCACATTCACTTCAGGAATGGATTAATATTATCAAAATATTTTGGCGTACAATAGGTACATGACCAATGACCATTCATGCCATAATAATGACATTATTTTCTTATATCATCTCAAACCTCCTTCTAGAGGTGAGTGTGGTATATTCAATACCAATAGCATGTTCATATTCTTCCAATAATGAATATGTATTCATAAATCAGATGTTGTCACATTGGCACATGGACCATAATAATCTGTATGTGGTATATAAAATCTCATGTCAAATCGATGACATATATTACTTTCACAGAGTGAAGGATTATTTTGAGAATCTTTATTGTTCTCATTACCACAATAATGACGATTATAATTTCGTCTATTGCCACGTCCACATCCATTGATACCTTCACGGTAATAATTTTGTCTTCTTTTAGACTTATCACATACTGCTATCACATTCTCTATAAGGAATGAGAATGGAGCAAATTCAATAGGACGGATTTTTAATTCTTTGCCCACAATTATACATGAATTTGATCATGGCAAGACATAGAAAATTTACCACGTTTGGTGGTTATAATATCTTTCAAGATACCTTAAAGTTGCAATCAAAATTTACCGTCTATGCTTGTATTTAGAATCAAATTATAGAATTGCAGGAATTTGAAAGAGAAAAGTAAAATACTTACCTTAAATCCAAAATTTAATCTTGAAGGAAGTTCAGAAAACAATTAACAATCATTATGCTCAATTCCAAAGCTTCTACTCAATTGGTTAGAGTCTCGTGCTCATTCACTTCGCCTAATTAGTTTTGCCATAAATTTGAATACTTCGAAGCTCAAAAACGAAATCTGGCAGCGACGGAAAATCGAATGGCAACCTCGATCGGCAACAAATACTCGAACTTTGGAAACGAGAATAGAAGCAGACTTTAATGGATGATAAGCAACTAGGCAGAAACAACTTCAGTAATTTATGTTTTTCTTGTTTTCCAAAATAAAGAACCCAACGTAAAATCTTTAAATTTGAACAACAATGGAGAACAAACTAATTAGAATTTTATTCTCAAAGAGATTCTTGAGATAGTAGAGCTTCGTGCTGATAACGTGTTATGAAATAATATAAGAACAAGAACAATAATACAAGAACAAGAACAATATAGAGAAAAGTAGAGAGAGGAGTATTCTTATTGATACTTTGGGATGATTTACAATTGGAGAGAACCCCTTTATTTATAGGGAGGTGGTGACTTAGCCACCAAGTAGTAAACCCTAAGATCT
This sequence comes from Nicotiana benthamiana, assembly GCA_034376525.1. NCBI lineage: Eukaryota > Viridiplantae > Streptophyta > Magnoliopsida > Solanales > Solanaceae > Nicotiana > Nicotiana benthamiana. The sequence continues at coordinate 30,228,706 of CM067336.1, read as the reverse complement.
CTCTAAATATGGACATTCACCTTAAATAGAATATTTTATAACAGTACCATAGATATTGATAATTATAATGTCATAATAAAAATAAACATAATCTAAAAGCACTAATTCATGCTAAACTAGATAGACTAATGAGGGAGTATTAGTTATATGCCTAAAAGCTAAAGAAAAATAAAAATAGGTTATGTATTTTTATCTAAATTATTGCAAAATAAAAAATAGACATTTAATACATTCCGTTCGTAATATTGAATTGAATATCTTTTTTTTTTGGTAATTAAAGTTTTTTCATTAATCACCAATGAAGTTGCGTTACAAAATCACAGTCAAGCTTCAACTCGGCCGACTGTCTGAAAGCTAACATAATATCTACACTTACTGTCCTAACTGTCTAACATATACTATATTCTAAGGTGTTGCAATTGTTGCCTAATTCTAGGGGTGCCTCAAACATTACAGTTGTACACTATGTCTCTTAATAGAGCAGTATTACATCGAAAAGTCTTGTTGAAAACTCTCGCATTTCTTTCCAACCAGATAGCATATGCAACTTCAGCTGTGACCATTTTAAAAATGGCTGCACGACTTGTTCGTCCCTTGGCTTTGGCAATCAACCATTGTACTTTCTGGTTCCAACTGATACTAGGTAGGTATTATTCCTGTAGCCAATTCGTTACTCTTCCCCATAGATCAACAGTGACTGGGCATTCTGTGAGCAGATGATCTCTTGTTACAGGTTGGATTTGGCATAGAGTACATTGTTGATAAATTCCCAATCCCCAGCTATGTAGTCTATCCTTTGTTGGTAGTCTGTCCTGTAGGAATAGCCACAGGTTGAACACTGCTTTTGGTCTGGCTTGGTTTTGTATGATTAAGTTCTTCCATGGGACTGTTGGCACTTCTTGCAACTGCGACTGGTATAACTGTTTAGTATTGCATTTCTGATGTTTCCAGTTCCGGATCCTTTGTAGAGTGTCCCTGGATTGGATGATCTTCTTAACCATCTAGCTAGCTTGGGTAGGGATTGGCATGGATTCTATTGGCATATCTTTGATATAATACACTGTGATCCATCTTATCCACATCTTATCCTTCTTATGTGATGTGTCCCAGCAGGTCTTTGCAATGGCAGCCTTGTTCCATAGTTTGAGCTTGGTTAGGTTCATTCCACCTACTGACTTTGGAGTGCACATTTTATCCCAGGAGATGTATGCTTTCTTAGTTACAGTATTTATCTCGGACCAAATGAAACTCCTGCAAATGCTTTCAATCATTTTAAGAACTTTCGCTGGGAAGATAAACAGCTGAGCCCAGTAAGCTTGAATTCCAAAGATGACAGATTGCACCAATTGAAGTCTCCCAGAGTATGACAATGTTCTAGCAGTCCAAGAAGTGATCCTAGCTATGATTTTCTCCACTAAAGGTTGCCACTGTAGTAGGGTAATTTTCTTGGTGCTCAGTGGTACTCCCAGATACTTGAAAGGCAGTTGGCCTTATTCATATCCAAGATGGTCAAGGATCTGCTTCTGTACAGGTATTGATACTCCTCCAAAATAGACTGAGCTCTTGTTCAAGTTGGCCTTGAGACCTGAGGCTGCAGAGAATTGGAAGAAGCAGTTGGATAATGCCTTGACAGATTGGAGGTCTCCCTTGGTAAACAACAACAAGTCATCTGCAAAGCACATATGTGTAATACCCAGTTTTTTACATCTGGGGTGGAATTGATATGCTGGATCAGCTTGTAATACAGTACATGACCTGCTTAAATACTCCATGACCAAGGCAAATAGGAATGGGGAAATGGGGTCCCCTTGCCTCAATCCTCTTGCAGCAGCAAATGGAATAGTAGGCTCTCCATTAACTAAAACGGAGTAGCTCACTGTTGATATACACTCCAAATGTCTTTTGTTAGCATTAGTATTAATTGCTAGCATTATTTAATTTACTAATATTAATGACTATAAAACTTATTGGAGCATTCAAAAGTTCTAAATCAAACCTTGAAATAATACCTTAAAAGATAAAATTATGAATTTTTTAAAGAAATATTTATAAACTACATTACAATAACTATATTTATATATTAAATATATCTAAAATTGCTATATATGTAATGTCGGGTTGGTTTGGTTTCGGTTTGACTTTCTTTAGTTAAAACCAAACCAAATCAATTATGGTCGGATTTTTTTTTTCAACACAACCAAGTCAAACCAAATCATAGTGGGGTTTTTTTTCTCGGTTTGATTCGGATTATCGAGTTTGTGCGATTTATCGGTTTTCTTTGTACACCCCTACCTGTGTGATTAGACCAAGTAATTGAATGATATATCGTTCTAAAGATACCATTTGAGATTTCGTTATACCATATCAACAACGTAACAAATACTTATTTCTGTCCTGTAAAGACAAAAAAGTTATTTTCGAAGAACAAACTTAGCCACTTTAGATTAAATACTTAAAAAACAATTATCAAAGTCACGCTGTGTGGCCATATGATATCCATGAAAAGCTAAATAGGGAAAGCTTTCTATCTATAGAAAAAGCAACAACATAGGTGGGGATAATAAAATTTTCAGTCACAATCACTAAAGCTAGATAGTAACAAAATCCTACCAAGGATCTGAACTAGTACGAACACCCATTTTCCTGCCGATGCTTTAAGAAACAAATATTTGTGTCACTGTGGTCGAGTCTCCGTTTTAAAGATCGCAATCTTTTATAATATGACAGAAAGTGTATTACTTTGAGCACGTTTAGATTAGTTGATTTTAAATAGCGAATAAATTAGAAGTGCTGCAAAATATTTTTAAGTGCTTAATATGATAACCCGTCATGTCATTATGCCATATATGCATTATTTGACATATATTAATTCCATGTAGAAGCTTACATTAGAGGAATGTTAGCATTTGTGAGAAGATTCTAGAGAACTAGAGAAGTATGGACATTCCTTTAGGAAAACCCTAAATCCTTATGGATTTGCTAGGAAAGTCCTTGGAATCTTCTAGGCTTGTAGAGAATTTTAGAGAAAGCTCTTATCTTGTAAATATTAAGGAATAGTGTCACAATTAATATTTACACACTAGGCCCCAGTAGACTAGTATATAAAGGGGTATCAGAGCCAGGTTGTAACTAAGAGAATGACGAACGACGGAGAAATTAACGCTACCAGTGCCCAAGCCAACGTCATCCAAGATACTGCTGGCAAGAAGGGCCGTAACAAGAAGAGGAATGCCACCAACAAGACGCAAGAGGTGCCACCCTAGGTTGTGTCATACTAGGGGCTTATATCTGAAGAACTATCTACCACTGAGCCGAGTGAGGATGAAGTGGAGGTCCTACCCGAGGAGATCCCACTCGGTAAAGAGTGATTGATGAAGATGAACGCGGGGATGGACGCCATAGAGATCTTTGGCCAACGCTTGGAGAAGATGGAAGCCACCCTTAGCGTTCTTGAGGGGCACACTTTTGAAGAGATTGAGAGTATTCTAAATGACTTGGAGGGATGTACTCAATTCGAGATGGAACTAAGGCAAGCCATCACTACATTAGAGTGCAGAATTATGGAGGCTTTATGTACTATCGATTCTATAAAGGCAAAGATATAGTCACTCGAGGAGCATGTCGATGTTGGTGTGACCGAGGTAGCCAGCAATGTTGTGGTGACGAGGGAGGCCAAGGCCGAGGCTTTCAAACCCCCAGTGTTCAAAGGTGTTCGTGATGCATAAGAAGTGGAAAACTTCCTTTAGAACTTGAAGAACTACTTCAGGCACGGAAAAGTAAGGGACGATGAGGCCAAGATCCACAATGTTGTGTTCTACCTCTTAGAGACTGCCATGTTATGGTGGAAAAGGAAGATAGATGACGTGGATAAAGGTCTATGTACTATTAACACATGGGATCACTTTTCAAGCAACAATTCTATCCAAACAATGTCTTGTACGAGACAAGGCACAAGCTTAGAAAGTTGAAGCAAATATGGAGCATACGCAACTATGTCAAGGAGTTCACTACCCTTATGCTTCAAATACCCAACCTGACCAATGATGACTCTCTATTCCACTTCATGGATGGGTTGCGAAATTGGGCTAAGCAGGAGCTGCAACACCGGCAAGTTGTTGATATAGACCAAGACATAGGAGAGGTTGAACCATTGATGGATTTCAGGAATAACAAGCACGACAAAGGCAAAGTCAAGGACTCAAAGGTTAACAATATCAAAGGTGGGGGAGACTGTGGCAAAGGCAAGGAGACACAACAACAATACTTCAAGACTCAAGATTCCAAAAAGTCAACTGGTCGCTAGGGCTCCACCGAGAAGAAGGCGCATGCTGAGAAAAAGGGATGCCATATATGCGAAGGGTCGCACGGCTTCAGAAATTGTCCTGACCTAAAGGGCCTCAGTGCCATAGTCCGTGAACGGAAGGAACAACCGCAAGGAGAGAGTTTAGAAACCGCACATTTGGGTATAATCAGGTTATGTGGTGTGTCACGAAGCAAGCTATCCAACCTCTCGAGAATAGAAATCAGTACGTGGATCTCACCATCAACAAGAAGCCCGCTCGTGCAATGGTGGATACTGGAGCAACTCGCAATTTCGTGACCAAGGTTACCGCAAAGAGACTAGAATTAAAGCTTTCTCCAACCAACTCTCGTCTCAAGATCGTAAATGTTGAAGTACAAAATGCTCATGGAGAAGCCAATGGAGTTGGTTTCAAATAGGGAACTTGGAATGGTATGCCAAACTTTACCTTAACCGCTATGGACATCTTTGACATCATACTAGGGCAAGATTTCTTTAGATATTGTCATACTTTGATCGACCACTACCTCCAAAGTCTCTTGGTTATAGAGCGAGAAGGAGCTTGCATGGTACCTACAATGACGATGCCACATGAACACAAACAAGCACAACTCTCAGCTATACAGGTTGCCAAGGGGACAAGAAATGGGAGCCGACGTTTGTGGCAACCATCACACATCTAGAGGAAGACAAGAGTTTTTAAGAGACACTGCCACCTTGAATAGAGAATTTTCTTGAGGAAAACAAAGATTTCATGCCCGACGAGTTGCCTAAGAACTCACTAACTAGGTGAGAGTTGGATCACAAGATTGAGTTGGAACTAGGGGCTAATCCACCCGCATATGCCCCATATCGTATGGAACCGCCCAAGCTAGAGGAGCTCAAGAAATAATTGAAAGAATTGCTAGATGTTGGTCACATTCACCCATCAAAGGCACCTTTTGGCGCACCAGTATTGTTCCAAAAGAAGAAGGATGGAATAGACTACCGAGCGCTTAATAAGTTCACAGTGAGGAATAAGTACCCGATCTTGCTTATTGCTGACTTGTTCGATAGACTTGGGAAAGCTAAGTACTTTACCAAGGTGGATCTTCACAAGGGCTACTACCAGGTTCACATTGCAGAAGGAGATGAGCCAAAGACAACATATGTGATGAGATATGGAGCCTTTGAGTGGTTGGTGATGCCCTTTGGATTAACCAATGCACCGGCCACGTTTTGCACCCTTTTGAACAAAATTTTCCATCCCTACATTGATCAGTTTGTAGTAGTCTACCTAGATGACATAGTCATCTACAACAACTTGGAGAAGCATATGAAGCACTTAAGGAAGGTTTTCCAAGTCTTGCGAGAGAACGAGCTACACTTCAAGAGGGAGAATGGCGAGTTTGCACAATCAAAGATGAGCTTCTTGGGCCATGTCATTATTAATGGTGGGCTATGCATGGATGAGGCAAATGTACGTGCTATCCAAGAGTGGGAGGCACCTATAAAGGTAAATGAGTTGAGATACTTCCTTTTCCTTGTTAACTACTACCGTCAGTTCATTAGTGGCTACATAGCCAAAGCTGCACCATTGACTGAGTTGCTAAGAAGAACACGCCATGGGTTTGGATGAAGCATTGTCAAAAGGCATTTGAAGGCCTTAAGGTAGCTGAAATAGAGGAGCCAGTCTTGGCATTACCTGACTTTGCCAAGACATTTGTGGTGCACACAGATGCCTCGGACTTTGCCATTGGGGGTGTCCTGCCGCACGATAAGCATCCCATAATGTTTGGGAGCCGCGTGTTAAATGAGACAGAGTTGCGTTACATGGTGCAAGAGAAGGAAATGACTGTCATTGTGCATTGCTTTCTTACATGGAGACATTATTTGCTTAGGTCGAGTTTCATGGTCAAGATCGACAATGTGGCTACTGGTTACTTTCTGTTACGGCCCAAAATTTTCACCATCGGGACCGCGATGACGCCAAACATAACACTTGCTAGGCAAGCCAACGTTAGATATTACTAACCAATTTTCTTTGTAGTTCAGTAAATACAAGTAATCAAGATAAAACCAATGATCATAATTGCGAAAGTAATTAAACAGTTTCTTTGTTTATTAACTATTGCCAAAACGGTTACTATTGCTACGCAGAATCCAGTGTCACAATCCACGAACATACTATGATTTTCTACAAACATCAGCCTGAATGAAATTACTTTTGCTTTGGAAATAAGGAAAACAGTAAAGTAGAGAGATAGAAGGGACGTCAGGAGCTTGCGGACGCCAGCATGACTACCTTTGGTCTCCACACCCCCGTAATCTGAAGTCAACCTCTCAATCAGCCATTGCCTGCTCCTAATTTGCACAGAAAGTGTTGAATGGAGTATCAGTACAACCGAACCTATGTACGGGTAAGTGTCGAGCCTAACCTCGATGAGTTAGTGACGAGGCTACGGAGGATCAATTACAATATAACCTGCATAATGTGTATAATAAAAGCAGAAAGAAGAACGAAACAAAATAAAATTGTAACTTGCAAGGAACAAATACAAAACTCAATTATCTCGTCAAAAACCCAACTATAAACGATCCTTAAATGAAATGCAAAACTACAGAATAACTTCATAGTAGAATAAAGATACACAAACATATTAATTGATGTGACGTGCATCCCGATCCCACCATATAACCAATATCAATTTGAATATTCATCCTTCTTACTCCATATCAATCAACCCTTATTCCTCTTGTTGCATCATGTAATCGATCCCACCGTACAATTGTAATTCACTTTTATTCCTCCTTACAATACCACCCTTATACTCCTGTTTCGGTGCAAAACTCAATCCCACCATATAATAGCATTTCACCCTTATTCATCCTGAATGGATTACCCTTATTCCTCATGTTACGACGTGCAACCCGATCCCACCATGTAAGTACCAATCACACAATAAGAACAGAAATTTCACAATTATCTCAAAACTCCCACAATATTTAAACCTCAACTAAAACAAATGGAAATCTGTACAATTATGAAACTTTGCTTAAAGTATACTACTCAGTGAAGCCGATCCAAATGATACCATAAAACACTGATAAACTGACTTGACCCAATAATATGAGACAATGAAACTACAGAATAGCTAATACCTTCAACAATGAAGAACAATATCTAACAAGTAGCAATTAAGCATAGAACTACCAGTGAAGCATGTAGCAGTTAAGGCAGGGAACAATATATTAGGAACATGAATGGAACAGTGAAAACGGATAAATTAGCTGCGCATAGTTACTCGTCACATCACTTATACGCCACACAGATGTATTTTCACATAGCAAGTAAGCTGGGTATCCCTAATCCCTCAAGTCAAAGTTAGACACAACACTTACCTCGATCCACAGGCTACTCACTGCTCAATTACCATTTTTCTTCTCGTTTCCATCTCCAAAAAACTAGTATCTAGTCATAATTAACTTAATAACATCAATTATCACTAAAGAAATCAATTCTAGCACATAATTATAAATTTCCCAACATTTCTCCCAAAACGTTCAAAACCGACCTTGAGCCCGCTTGGTAAAAACTCAAGGTTCGAACCAAAATCCATTCACCCAGTCACACTCGTGTCTGAATATGTAATTAGTTTTGGAATTCGACCTCAAATCGAGCTCTAAATTCCAATTATATAAAATTCCTAATTCTACCCAAACCCCTAATTTTTAGAATGAAAACCCTAGATTTTTGGTTGAATTCTTGTAAAATGAAGTGAAAGATTGAAAGAAACGAGTTAGGAATTACTTACCAATTATTTGGTGAAGAAATGGTCTTTGAAGAATCTTCCAGAGGGTTTCTTGTGTTTGGAATTTTTGAAAAATGAGAAAAATCCCATCTAAGTTAAGACTTATCAGTTGCAGATCTCGTATTTGCGACCTGAGCTTCGCACTTGCGAAGCTCGCAAATGCAGCAAAAGTATCGGAATTGCGAACCCCTCGCATTCCTTCAGCCTTCCCGGATACAAACTTCTAGTCTTAAATGTGAACTTGGACTTCCGCAAATGCAGACTTATTCTTCATAATTGCGAAATTAGCCAGTCCCCACCCATGCTCGCAAATGTAAACTTGCCTAGCATTTGCGAGCCTGACCTTGCAAATGCGAGATCTGCATACTTGAATCATACCGACTATATTTTCTAAGTTCATTTCACTCTGTATTTAAACCAAAACTCACCCGAGCCCTCGAAGCTCCAAACTAAACATTCACACAAGTCTAAAAACATCAGAAGAACTTGCTCTTGCGGTCAAATTGTCAAAATAACACCTAGAGCTATGAATTTAGCACCAAATTGAATGAAATTTTCAAGAAAATTTTAAAACTTCTAACTTCTCAGTCGGTCTTCTGAATCACGTCAAACCAGTTTTGTTTCTTACCAAATTTCACATATAGGATATAAATATCATACGATTTGTGTCGGGCTCCAAAATCAAAATACGAACCCGATACAACCAAGATCAAACATTACCAAATTGCTTTAAACCATTATAATTTTAGTATTTTAATTTTAATCAAAAATTCATATCTCGTGCTAGGGGCCTCGGAATTCGATTCTGGGCATATTCCCAGATCCTAAATTTTACTATGGACACACCAAGACCATTAAAATATGGTCCTGGTCTATTTAATCAAAACATGATAGAAGTCAACTAAAATCAACTTTGTTGGTCGAAAATTATTATTTCATCAATTTTTCACATAAAAGCTTTTTGGAAAACACACCTGGACTATGCACACAAATCGAAGAAGGATGAAATGAGGTTTTGAAGGACTCAGAACGCCAAATCGAGTTCTAAAACATAAGATGAACTTTTGGGTCATCACATTCTCCACCTCTAAAACAATCATTCTTCCTCGAACGGACATAGAAAAGTACCTGAGCTGGGAAAAAGGTGGGGATATCTGTTCCGCATATCGGACTTGGACTCCCAGGTAGATGCCTCAACAAGATGAACTCTCCAGTGCACTGAATCGAAGGATAACTCTTCGATCTCAACTAATGAACATGTCGGTCTAGAATAGCTACCGGCACCTCCTCGTAGTTATAATCCTTATCCAACTGGGTAGTGCTGAAATCTAACACGTGGGATGGATGTTGTGATGCTTCTGAAGCATGGACACATTGGATACTGGATGTACCCCTGATAAGCCCGGTGAAAATGCAAGTCTGCAGGCTATCTCTCCTACTCGCTCAAGGATCTCAAAAGACCCGATATATAAAGGCGTAACTCTCCCTTCTTCCCAAACCACATCACACCCTTCATGGGTGATACCCAAAGCAACACTCTGTCTCCGAACATGAATGCCACATCACAAACTCTACATTCGGCATAACTCATTTGCCTGGATTGAATTGTGCAAAGTCTATGCTGAATGATCTTAACCTTATCCAATGCATCATGTACCAAATATGCACCCAACAAGTGAGCCTCCCCCTGCTCAAAACATCCAACCGGTGATCGACACTATCTACCATATAATGCCTCATTGGGAGCCATCTGGGTACTCGATTGATAATTGTTATAGTAGGCAAACTCCGCTAATGGTAAGAGCTGATCCTAAGAACCTCCAGAGTCAATAACACAAGCGTGGAGCATATCCTCCAAGATTTGAATAGTACGCTCAGACATCCCGTCCGTTCGAGGATGAAATGATGTGCTCAACTCGACTCGCGTACCTAACTCATGCTGTAATGCCCTTCAGAAGTATGAGGTAAACTGTGTACCTTGATCATAAATGATAGACACGATACACCATGAAGACGAACGTTCTCACAAATATAAATCTCTGCTAGCCGCTCCGAAGAATTAGAAACTGTCATAGTAAAGAAATGCTCTATATTGGTCAATCTATCCACAATAACCCAAACTACATCAAACTTCCTCTAAGTCTATGGGAGAATAACAACGAAATCCATAGTGATATGCTCCCATTTCCACTTAGGAATCTCTATTTTATGAAGAAAACCACCTGGTTTCTAATGCTTGTACTTTACTTGTTGACAATTTAGACACTGAGCTACATATGCAATAATATCCTTCTTCATCCTCCTCCACCAATAATGCTTCCGCAAGTCCTAATACATCTTGGTGGCGCCCGAATGAATAGAATGTTGGGAACTGTGAGCATCCTCTAGAATCAACTCACGAAGTCTATCCACATTAGGCATACAAGCATGACCCTGCATCCTCAAAACTCCATCATCTCCTATCGTAAACTACTTGGCATCACTATGCTACACCGTTTCCCTAAGAACAATCAAATGAGGGTTATCATATTCTCACTCCTTGATGCACTCAAACAAAGAAGACCGGGTGACTGTGCAAGCTAAAACACGACTGGGCTCAGAAACATATAACCTCACTAACTGATTAGCTAAGGCCTGAACATCAAATGAAAGGGTCTCTCACCAACAGGAATGTATGGAAGGCTGCCCATACTAGCTGACTTCCTACTTAAAGCATCTACCACCACATTGGCCTTCCTGGGATGATATAAAATGGTGCTATCATAGTCTTTTAATATCTCTAGCCACCTTCTCTATCTCAAATTGATCTCCTTCTGCTTGAAAAAATACTGCAAATTCTTATGATCTATGAACACCTCACATGACACGCCATATAGATAGTGCCTCCAAATCTTTAGCATGTAAACAATGGTTATCAACTCCAAGTCACGAACATGAAAACTCTTTACGTCAACTTTTAGCTGTCGTAAAGCATATGGAATAACCTTGTTACCCTACATCAATACCGCACTAAGTCAAGTACGAAACGCGTCACAATATACTATATATGGCCCTGAACCTGTGGGCAACACCAACACCGGCACCATAGTCAAAGCTATCTTGAGCTTTTGAAAGCTCACTTCACATTCGTCTGACCATCTGAACAGGGCACCCTTCTGGGTTAACCTGGTTATCGGGGATGTTATAGATTAGAACCCTTTTACAAACCAACGGTAATAACCTGCCAATCCCAAGAAACTCTGGATCTAGCTGATGTGGATCTACGCCAGTCCTTGACTACGTGGATCTTCTTAGGATCTACCAAATAACCTCTGCTGATACAACATGACCCAAGAAAGAGACTGAACACAACTAAAACTCGTATTTTGAAAACTTAACATATAATTGGCTATCACTCAAAGTCTGAAGAACGACCCGAAAATGCTGCTTATGCTCCTCTCAACTGCGGGAGTAGATCAAGATATCATCAATAGAAACAACCACAAACGAATCTATATAGGGCTTGAACACCCGGTTTACCATATCCATAAATGTTGTTGGGGCATTTGTCAGCCCAAATGACATTACTAGATACTCGTATTGCCCATACAGAGTCCGAAAACGGTCTTAGGGACATCAGATGCCCTAATCCTCAACTGATGGTATCCAGAACTCAAATTGATCTTTGAAAACACCTTGCTACCATGAAGCTGATCAAGTAAGTCATCAATCCTTGGCAATGGATAGTTGTTTCTGATAATGAGCTTATTCAACTATTGATAGTCTATGCACATCCTCATCGATACATCATTCTTTTTTACAAAAAACACCAACGCATCCCAAGGTGAGACACTAGGTCTAATAAATCCCTTATAAAGCAAATCCTGCAACTGCTCTTTCAACTCTTTCAACTATGGTGGGGTCATTTAGTATGGTGGAATAGAAATGGGCTGAATGCCCAAAACCAAATCAATACAGATTCGATATCCCTATCAGGTGGCATCCCTGGCAGAACTGCAGGAAATAGCTTTGGAAACTCCCAAACTACTGGTACAGAATCCATGGAATGAACCTCCGCACTAGAACCACGAACATAAGCAAAATAAGCCAAGCACCCCGTCACGACCATATATCGAGCCTTCATATAAGAGATACCCTTGTTAGTAGAATGACAAAGAGTCCCTCTCTACTTTAATCGAGGAAACCCCGGCAAGGCTAAGGTCATGGTCTTGGCGTGACAATCTAATATAGCATGATGGGGTGACAGCCAATCCATCCCCAAAATGACATCGGAATCAACCATATCGAGAAGTAGGAGATATATGCTAGTCTCAAGACCCCATTAACTAACCACACACGAGTGATATATACGATCTACAACAGTAGAATCCCCAACTGGCTTGGACACATACACAGGAGCACTCAAAGAATCACAAGGCACAACCAAATATGAAGTAAATCAAGATGACATATAAGAGTATGTAGACCCTAGATCAAATAGAACTGAACCATCTCTAATGGAAACTGAAACAGTACCTGTGATAACAACATCGGATGACTCAGCCTATGGTCTGGGTGGGAAAGCATAACATTGCGGCTGGGCCCCACCACTCTAAACCATATCTCTAGGATGGTATCATATTGACTGGCCTCCACCTTTAGCGGTCTGGCCCCCACCTATAACGGCCTGACCCTCCATCTTAGCTCCCTAACCTCTAACTCTATCTCCCTGACCCCTACCTCCAGCTGGCTGAGTAGGCGTTGTAGTAACTAATGCTAGAATCATGGCACGAGAACCCAGATGTTGTGGATGAACACCAAATAATCTCAGGCTGGTCCTCCGAGTATGCCCATACTCACCACACTCAAAATATCCATCCTGATACTACGACTGTGGAAACTGAGACAAGCCCTGACGAGCCGACTGACCCCAGTAAAAAATCTGAAAAGGAGGATCTCTGATAAGAGCTACTTGTGCACTATAAGCTAGCTGCCATGAAGGAGGTACATAAGGACCAGGACTCCCTAAAGCTCCAAGGGATGTCTAAAGTGATGAATGAAAAGGCCTCAGATAATTCCCTTCCAAGAGTAACTCGACCTCCAAATGAGGCCCCACTAAATCCACTGGAGTGTTGTGGCCTCTTATCAAACCCCTGACCACTCCCCTGAGATAGAACCATCTCAATTCTTCTGGCCATATTGGCTGCATCCTGGAAAGAAATCTCACACTATGTCTACTTATCCATCTACAATCTAATAGACTGAGCAAGTCCCTCATTAAACCTCCTCTCCCGCTCTCTCTCTCAAAAGGAAGTATAAGAAGAGCATGATGGGCCAAATCAGTAAAGCGGGTCTCATACTGAGTGACAAACATACCGCCCTACTGGATATGCTTGAACTACCTACGATAGTCCTCTATCAGTGTAACAGGAAGGAACTTCTATAAAAATAGCTGAGAGAAGTGATGCCAAGTCAAAGCAGGTGAACCGGCTAGTCTAGTCAACATAAAATCGTTCCACGATCCCTTGGCGGAACCTGACAGATGAAATGCTGCAAAGTCGACCCCATTGGTCTCCATTATCCCTATGTTCCGTAACACCTTATGACAACTGTATAGTGAACTAGGAAAAGCTTGGTAAACCTATCCAATATCCACAAAGCCTCTGAAGACATAGCTGACCCATCACGGGTCTATACTGCAACACCTGTCGAAACTACCCCAACGGGCTGAGCTGTTGGAGTCTGAAATTGAGGAGTCATCTGCTCCGGAGTATGGGTAGCGGGAGTTTGTTCTCCTCCCCCAGCCTGAGAGATGGCTGGTGCTGCAGGGAATGTGCCAGCTTGTACCACACTCTCCATGAGGCCCACTAGATAGACCAAAGCATCCTGAAATACTGGGGTAGCGATGAACCCCTTAGGAATAAGAGCTGGCTCTACTAGAACGGTCTGGGTTGGAGACTCCTTATCAAACAATACCTGCCTCGGCCTCTACCACGACCTTGGCCCCTCATAGGAGCTGCCACTAGACACTCTGGTTGCTGCTCAGCTGATGAAGCAGTACGTTTCCTCACCATCTGTGAAGGAACAAGAGTAGAGAGTTCAATTAGCATTGAGATATGAAGTCGCATGAGATAGAAGAATATAAATGAACTTGTTCTTAAACTTTGTAGCCTCCAGGGGATAAACACAGTCGTCTCTGTACCGATCCCTCAGACTCTAATAGGCTTGTTCGTGAATTATGAGACCTAGGTAACCTAGTGCTCTAATACCAACTTATTACGATCCAAAATTCCCATCATCGGTATTGTGATGGGGCCTAATGTCACACTTGCTGGGCAAGCCAACGTTAGAGTATTACTAACCAATTTCCTTTATAGTTCAGTGAATAGAAGTAATCAAGTGAAAACCAGTGATCATAATTGCAGAAGTAAGTAAACGACTTCTTTGTTTGTAAATTATCGCCATAACTATTACTACTACTACTACTACTACTACTACTACTACTACTACTACTACTACTACTACTACTACTACTACTACTACTACTACCCATAATCTGATGTCACAATCCATGAACATACTATGATTTTCTACAAATATCAGTTTGAAAGAAATTACATCTGCTTTGGGAAATAAGGAAAACAGTAAAGTAGAGAGGTAGAAGGGATAACAGGGCCTCCGGATTCCAACAGGACTATCTTGGGTCTCCACACAGCATAACCCGAAGCCAACCTCTCAATCAGCCACTGCCTGCACCTAAATTTGCATAGAAAGTGCTGAGTGAAGTATTAGTACAACCGACCTCATGTACTAGTAAGTTCCGAGCCTAACCTCAATAGTGACGAGGCTACGGCGGGGCAACTATAATATAACTTGCATACAATGTATAATGAAAGTAGAAAGAATAACTGGAGTAAAATAAAATTGTAACTTCAAGGAACGAATATAGAACTCAATTATCTCATCAGAACCCAACTATAACCAATCCTTAAGTGAAATGTAAAACTACATAATAATTTCACACTAGAAGAAAGATACATAAACACATAAACTGATGCGGTGTACATCCTGATTCTACTGTACAGAAAAAATTAATATGAATATTCACCCTTATTACTCCATATCAATGCACCCTTATTCCTCCTGTTGTGGTATGCAACCCGATCCCACTATACAATAGTAATTCACCCCTATTCCTCCTCAATATAGTGCCATTATTACTCCTATTGCAGCGCACAACCAGATCCTACCATATACTAGCATGTCACCCTTATTCATCCTCAATATATCACCCTTATTTCTCATGTTGCAGCGTGCAACCCGATCCCATCATATCAGTACCAATCACACAATAAGAATATAAATTTTACAATTTAGCTGAAACTCCCCACAATATTTAAACATTAACTAAAACAAATGGAAAGTTGTACAATTATGAAACTTTACTCAAATTATAATATTAAGTTTAACCGATCCAAAATATACCATTAAGCACCGATAAACCGACTTGAGCCAATAATATGAGACAATGAAATTATGGAATAGCTAATAACTTCAACAATGAAAAACGATATCTGACAAGTAGCAATTAAACATAGAAATACCAGTAAAGCATGTTGTTAAGGCAAGAATAATACATTAAGAACGGGAAGGGAACAATCAAAACAGATAAATTGGTAGCACATTGGTACTCGTCACCTCGTCTATACGCCATACACATGGATTTTCACATAGCATTAAGTTGTGAATCCCAAATAACTCGAGTCAAAGTTAGACACAATACTTTCCTTGATCCACATGCCATTCATTACTCAATTATCGGGTTTCCTCTAGTCTCTACCTTCGAACCACTCGTATCTAGTCATAATTAACTTAATAACATCAATTATCGCTAAAGAAATAAATTCCAATACATAATTGTATGCTTCCCAATATTTCCTCCAAAAATTCAAAAAATTGACCTCGGGCCCGCAAGGTCAAAACTCGAGGTTCGGACCAAAACTCATTAACCCCCGAGCCTGAATATGTAATTAGTTTTAAAATCCGACCTCAAAACAAGGTCAAAAGTCTAATTATACAAAAATCTCTAATTCTACCCAAGCCCCCAATTTTCACCATGAAAGCCCTAGATGTTTTGTTGAATTCCTGTAAAATAAAGCGAAAGATTGAAAGAAACGAGTTAGGAATCACTTACCAATGATTTGACAAAGAAATGATCTTTGAAGAATCGCCTAAAGGGTTTCTTGTGTTTGGAAGTTTTGAAAAATGTGAAAAATCCCGTCTAAGTCAAGACTTACAACTGCAGATGTCGTATTTGTGACCTGAGCTTCGCATTTGTGAAGCTTGCAAATGCGAGAAAAGTATCACAATTTTGAACCCCTTTCATTCTTGTAGCCTTCGCAAATGTGAACTTCTAGTCGCAAATGCAAACTTGGACTTCCGTAAATGCGGAGCTATTCTTCGTAATTGCGAAACTCCCAGTCCCCTCTCATGCTCGCAAATGCAAACTTTCTTTGCAAATGCGAGATCTGTAGACCTGAAGCATACCAGCTATGTTTTCTAAGTTCATTTCACTCTGTAGCCTATCTGAAACTCACCCGAGCCCTCGAGTCTCCAAACCAAATATGTACACAAGTCTAAAAATATCATACGAACTTGCTCGTGTGACCAAATCACCAAAATAACTCCTAGAACTATGAATTTAGCGCACCAAATTGAGTGATATTTTCAAGAAAGTTTTAAAAATTCTAACTTCTCAACAGGACATCCGAATCACATCAAATTAGCTTCGTTTCTTGAAAAATTTCACAGATATGATATAAAAATCTTAAAGGAACTGTACAAGGCTCCAAAACCAAAAGATGGACCCAGTACTTATAAGATCAAACATTACCAAATTTCTTTAAACCATTATAATTTCAGTTTTTCAATTTTAATCAAAAATTTATATCTCGAGCTAGGGACCTCGGTATTCATTCCGGGCATATGCCCAGGTCGCATATTTTACTACGGACCCACCGGGACCGTCAAAATACAGGTCTGGATCCGTTTACTCAAAACGTAAATCGAAGTCAACTAAATTAACTTTTTAGGCTAAAAATTATAATTTCATCAATTTTCCACATAAAAGCTTTTTGAAAATATGCCCCGGATGTACATGCAAATCGACGAAGGATAAAATGAGATTTGAAGGCCTTGGAACATGAAATCAAGTTCTAAAACATAAGATGACCTTTTGGGTCATTACATTTTCAGACACAGAAGAAACTCACACCAAAACAAGATATGTGGTAGGATTTCTTGGCCGAGTTTGATTATGTACTGGAGTACAAGCCGGGGAAAGGTAATGTTATAGACCATGCCTTGAGCCAAAAAATCGAGCTTTCTATCATATCTTCAGCAAATTGGGACATTCGTGAGGCTACAAAAGAAGGCTTACAGCATGATCCAGCAGCTAAACAACTCATCGAGTTAGCCAATCAGGTCAAGACGAGACGTTTTTGGGTAGAAGATAACCTATTTCTTATCACGGGTTGGTGGTTCTACGTGCCTAAGTTTGGAGGCATTAGATGGTGGATCATAAGGGAGAGTCATGACATAATATGTGCTGGTCATCCAGGATAACATGGCACCAAGGCCTTGGTTGAGTTAGTCTACTATTGGCCACACATGCAAGATTATATAAAATGTTATGTGCAGACTTGCCTTGTATGCTAACAGGATAAGGTTGAGAAACAACATCCCAGAGGACTTTTGGAGCCATTACTAGTTGCAGAGCATCCATGGGAGAGCGTGACTATGGACTTTATTACTTGCCTACCAGAGTTCGACGGTTATGGTACTATTTTGGTGATCGTGGATAAATTTTCCAAATATGCGACCTTCATGCCCGCCACCAGGTTGCACTGCCAAGGAAGCCGCCAAGCTATCCTTTAAGAACGTGGTGAAGTATTGGGGCATACCAAGGCATATTATCAGTGATCGAGACCCTCACGTCACGGGAACATTTTGGAGAGAGTTGTTCGACATACTTGGCACGGAGTCGCACTTTTCCACTAGTTTCCACCCATATACGGATAGACAAACGAACGAGTCAATGCCTTACTAGAATGCTACTTGAGGCTTTATGTAAGTGCACGTCAAAAATATTGGGCAAGGCTCTTAGACATTGCCCAATTCTCTTATAACTTGAAGTGGAGTGAGTCCACGGGGTAGACACCATTTGAGCTAGCCACATACCAAAAATCACAAACTCTACATTCATTACTAGTTGCGCTTCGAGGGGAAGAGTTTGGGAGCTTATAATTTGGCCAAAGGATGGAGGATCAGCTTGACACTACTAAGTCCTACTTGAAAGCAGCTCAAAAGATGAAGAAGTTTTGGGACCATAAGCGGTGTCCCACGGACTATTGAGTTGGGGACATGGTCATAGTGAAGTTTAACCCAAGATAATTCAAGGCACTATGGGGCATGCATCAGAATCTGATTCGCAAGTTTGAGGGGCCATTTAAGATCATCGTCAAGGTAGGCAGTATCTCATACAAGCTTGACATGCAATCGTATCTTAAGATCTACCATGTCTTCCATTCCAGCATTCTTAAATCATATCATAAAGATATAGATGATCCGAGTTGGGGACAATCAAGTTGAGCGCCAACGACTATCGCCACGTTGCATGATGAGAAGAATGAGGTTGTTATGGATTATCAAGCCACGCAAAAACAAGGGCAAAAAGATATTTCTATGTTCCTCGTCCATTGGAATGGGCAATCACCGGAGGAAGCCACTTGGGAACAATATAAAGAGTTGTGGCAATTCAAAGATAAGATAAGATCTGAGAGTTTATGCAACAGCATTGCGACGCGGTCATTGCAATATTAGGTGGGGGAGATGGTAATACAACGCTACATCATCGTGCCACATATACGTCATTTGGAATATATTAATGCCATGTGAAATCTTACAAAAGTGAAAGGCTAGCATTTGTGAGAAGATTCTACAGAATTATGGACATTTCCTTAGAAAGATCCTAAATCCTTATGGATTTGCTAGGAAAGCCCACGAAATCTTCTATGCTTGTACAGAATTCTAGAGAAAGCCCTTATCTTGTACATATTAAGGACTTGTATGACAATTAATATTTACACAACTATAAATGAGGACATTCATTTGTAATTCACAAAGCAAACAACTCAAATCCTCTCTAATACAAAGCTTCCTTTAACAATTCTCTTGTGTTCTTTCTACCATTCTCTTAGCGATTTTGAGTGTAGTAAGCCTGACTTGCATAGCAAGAATGTGAGCAAGATGTGCAAGATCGTGAGCGAGCTGTCAAGTGTCAACACATGTACTTAGTTAAAAACTAAGGACGTGATATTAAACTGATTTTATAAATAAGTATTTATGTGTTTGATAGAAAATTGCTGATAAGTTGTTCTTTTATTAAATGATTAAAACGTCTTCAAAAATTTTACAAAAAATTACAAATTCAAAAAAAAATGTAAAGAAAAAAAAGAACAATGACTATGGAATGAAAGAGAGTAATTTTTTTGGCGGAGAAGTATTTTATGAATTAGAAAATATTATTAAGGATAAACTAGTAAAAGTTTTGGTCAAACTAACAGTGCTTATAAGCTGAAAAGTAATAAGTTTGGGATGACTAACTTATACCTTACGATTTTAACTTATAAACACTTGACTTATAAGCACTTTGAATATTTATCAAACGCATAATAAGTTGTGAGTTCGAGTCTCCCCAAGAGCAAGGTGGGAAGTTCTTGGAGGGAAGGATGTCGGGGGTCTATTTGGAAACAGCCTCTCTACCCAAGGGTAGGGGTAAGGTCTGCATACACACTACCCTCCCCAGACCTCACTAAGTGGGATTATACTGGATTGTTGTTATTGTTATTGTTGTTGTTATATAATAAGTCAAAAATATTTATAAATCAATTTGACCAACTTATAAGCTTAACCAACCATACTCCTTTAACCTTGGCTGATTAAAGGATTGATCGAAAGTGTTCTAAAGTGAAGAAGGGAAAAGAAGAGAGGTAGACAAGGTCACTGTTCCTTGAGATAATTTGGAAGTGACATCTTTCAATTTATAATTTCCCTTTTGGTCATATATTTGAATTAAAATTGAAAAACCAAACTATTTGAAGTTGATAATTGAAGTGACAAAGTTAAAAATTTACAAATGAAAGTTAACTTCCTTTAAACCACAACTTCGACTTGAAAACTGTTTTTTCAAGTTCAAGTTCAAATTTTGATCTAAATTTCACAAACAAAATCATAAACCTCGAGTTCAAATCTCTATTTGATAGACAAGTCTACAAAAAATACCGCCTTGTCTTAAAGGCATGAGAATTGATGGATAACTTACCGACTGTTAAGTTAATTATATCTCATCAACGCAAGTTTTAATTTTTTTACTATGTCCTTTTCCACATTGTTATTAAAAGATCTTGTATATCCTTGATCCGTAACTAAACTTAAACTTGAATATATATAATTCTAATCATAATTAAAACTTGAGAGGTAAAATTAGGCATTCTTCTCGAAGAATTAGAACACATAATGTTGTTATATCTCGCTAGAGCTCGTTTAATGGTAGGGAAATTCAAGTAAATCTTCGAACAATAATGGTATATACTATATACCAAATGCCAAATAATGGCAAAATTGAGGTAAATTGAACAAATTTAGATTTTTTTCTTATAATTCTTTTCAACCGTGGACTGACATTTTTTGGGACAAACATGTCTTAGACAAATTTTTGAATACAACAAAAAGTGAAGTACTTTGAATTAAAATTCAGGTGTTGAAATTCAGAATACCAAAATATGAATGTATTTGTTATGAAAGACAACTAAGCTGGTCGCAGAAAACTTGAAAAACTTATCTACAGAGACGGATACAGAATTTAAATTATATGAGTTCAAATCAATTATATTTTTAAAGTTATAGGCTCATATCTACTATATGTTATAATTTTAATATAGACTCCGTATTAAAAATATTGAGTTCAGTTGAACCCGGTACCGAAAGGCTAGATCCGCCCCTGCTTATCTGCATGAACCTCACTTCTTATTTTCAATCTAAGTTTGGTTGAATTTTGAAGAAAAAAAATGTATAGTTGGAGTTGGAAAAAGTATCTAAAATTTAAAATTATATTTGAATATAAATTTCGCTGAAAAATAAAAGTTAAATTTTGTGAGTGAAACCATTGTTTTACTTAAAATATTCCTCGAATAAATCTGTTAACTTAAATTCTCTATTTCAAGTTAAATTAAAATAATAAAGCAAATAATAAATCGTTACTTCATAACAAAAAACAAAAAGTCAAATGCAACAATACTATGAACTTGGCTGCTAAACGAAGACATGAAAATGGTTAATACATGGTTCCAATGTCGTTCGTACGTCGATTCCATGTTCCATTCTAACCATCTGAGTTCCCAGACTCTAGTTCCATTTTCCAAATATATATATATATATATATATATATCCGCTGTTTTATGCCCTAACGGCGGCTCACAAAATCGCAGTAGATATATCATTGGCCATAAAGTAAATACGGCATGTTTCAAAAGAAATCGTCATAATCAGCAATTACACAAAATAGAAGGGCTTTCCCGTAAATTAAAATAAAATAGAGGGGTTGTTGCTCTGCGATGACTTTAACTATCGTGCTATGCGTATAGTTCCCCTCTACGAATTCAGATACGTAGTATTTCAAATTAAAATTTCTAGAATTATTTCTACTTTAACAAATAGGGCAACATAAGGACATCTGATAAAATACCTGTACGACCCTGGTAATATATTATTGGGGTATTAATGTTATTCAAGATGTACTAATAGTTCTAGAAAATAATTCAAGATTAAGTTTCGTTCTATGATAAAGTTTTTTGGTGTGAGACAAAATACTTTTGACAAGATTCTTAAAACGGAATTAGTGGATTCATGGTCGAGGACAGCTTACGTGGACATAAAGTCGATTAACAATTGTATGCTTTGTGATTTTAGTGTGGTTCAACGTGGAGAGTTTGTGTCTGATCTTGATGATGTTGTCAGCCGCAAATCTCTTGGCTAAGAATCGAGTTGGTCTTTCTATAAGAAAGTTTTAAGTCGATAGCTGATGTGTGTACCGTCAAAATCGAAGAGTTTAACGTTGGGATTTATGTTGCCTTCACCTCCGATCTCGAGGAGCTTGAAGTGGAATTCGAAGGCGGATCCGTGGGACTTCTCTCGAGAGGGCATATTGAAGGTTAATTTCGGAGCAATATAAGTTGATGATCGTCATAAAAAAATAGAAAATTTTTTAGAACACGTGCTGAGATTGCAAGAATTGTACAAATTCATACTAAGTAGTTGTATAATTGCATTAGTAGCATTTTTTCGTCACTAATTAGACATGTACTGTATTGAGATTCACCCCTCCTATATAAACGGGACCCTTGTTATTTTGTTAAGAAATCGAATTATTACACAACATATTGAATATAATACAACGCTCTCAGCTCTTTTCTTAAGCAATTGTTCTTCACATTTATTGCTTATTCTTTCATTGTTCATTTATTGTTCTTCATTTATATCTCATTATTAACCGTAAAATGTCATCTTTGAAGCCCTCATCATCATTGATTCTTCATCAATTGTTCGTTGCTATTAGCCCCATCTAGACCTCGAGGTCCTGCCCTAGCCAGCTCGAGGCCCGGCCTTGTGACCCTATTGGTTTGCATTTCTTATTTTCTTTACTTACACTTAGCATCTGCTGCCTAACAATTAATATTAAAATAAATCATATATTTTTAGAACCACACAATCAAACATAATTGTGGTGACCATTTTCAAGGTAAACACTTTGGTGCCCACCATGGGGATAAAAATAATAGTGATTTTTTTATACCAGTTTTCTGAAACACAAGTTATTCTTCACACTTTTTCTTGTCCAAGAATCTCTTATTTCAGGTCCAAAAATATCCAACCCAGCAAATGTATACGAAAATAATGGTATTGAGCTTGATGGAGAGAACGGTGTAGATGTCGGTGTACCATCACAGAACCCAATGGTAGAACCAACACAAATCGCTGTTGTAAACTCACGCAACGTTGTTCATGTCGATGTGAGATCTCATACCAACGAGAGTGTGCGCGGGAAGGAAAGAGACGTTAGTCATCAAGTCATTTTTGAAATGTTGCAAGCACAACAAGTGGCTATTGCTGAGCTACAAAGTCACCCAAAAACCCCAAGTATAGTAGCACCAAAAATAGCTTCTCGAGTCGAGCAGGTACCGAAGAGATCGAGGAACAACGGGTCAGCAATGGAACACGCTATTATGAAGATTCTCTAGGGGCTCACCAAAAGGATTGAATTAGGAGAAAAGAAAATAGAGATAACGATAAAAGGTGGAGACTTATACCTCGAGGGTCGATCAGATCCCGAGCGCACCCCTGATTCTGAAGGGCATAGATTCAAAAAAGTTCATATAGAAATCATTCCCACCGAGTGCGGCTCTAAATCCCATCCCAAATAAATTCAGAATGCCCGATGTCCCAAAATACAAGGGGACCACTGACCCTGATGAGCACATCACCGCTTATACTTGTGTTGTAATAGGAAATGGTTTAAATGATGACGAGATAGAGTCTTTCCTATTGAAGAAATTTGGAGAAACCTTGTCGAAAGAGGCTATGATGTGGTATCATAACCTGCCTCCAAATTCAATAGACTCATTCGCCATGGTGGCGGATTCTTTTGTGAGAGCAAACACTGGTGCCATCAAGGTCTCCACCAGAATGTCTGATGTCTTCAAAATCAAACAGAGAGATAAAGAGATGCTAAGGGAATTTGTTTCTCGTTTTAGATGGAGCGAATGGAATTACCATCAGTATCCGATTATTGGGCAATATAGGCTTTCACTCAAGGCTTGAACGAATGAAGCTCAATAGCTTCAAGGCAGTTAAAATAAAATTTGATCGAATAGCCCGTCGTGACCTGGGAGGATATGCACAATACGTACCAATCAAAGATCAGGGTGGAAGACGACAAAGTAGGAGCCCCCTCGAGCTTAGTATATCCCAGCAGGATCTTCACAAAGGAGCAAAGGCTTACAGAAAGGGAGACAATATCAAACAAAGAAAGATACCAGTCGTACGTAGAAGATCGAAGAAATGCACCAAGGCGTAACATGCCTCGGGGCGATCAAAGAATAGATTGAGGTCAAAATTCATGGGTAAAGCTAGGTTCAATAGGCACACTGGGCCAGTAGAGGCACCCCGGCTATCTGAATACAACTTCAACATTGATGTCTCAGGCATCGTATTGGCCATAGTGAAAATCAAAGATATCGGGTGGCCAAAACCTGTACTATCAGACCCTTTACAAAGGAACCCTAACTTGATGTGTAAATATCATGACACTCACGGTCATATGACCGAGGACTGTAGGCAGCTTCGAGAAGAGGTAGCCTGGCTGATCAGCAAAGCGCACCTTCGAGTATTCCCCAACTACCGAGCTAAAAAAAAAATTTAGGAAAGAGAGGCAAACAGAAAACACGAACTAGAAGAACCACAGCACGTCATCCACATAATCTTTGCAGGGGTCGACGCCCCAAAAGAACTCATTTTCAAACACCTGTTTTCAAACGGACAAAAATATCTATCACCAGGGAAAAGCGAACTCAAAGTTACATACCAAAGGATGGTCTCACGTTTAGCAAAGAGGACATCGAGACCTTGTCTCAGCCTCATACTGACGCACTGGTAATTTCTCTTCTTTTGAATAAAATTCAGAATAAATGTGTGCTCGTGGATCCAGATAGCTCAGCCAATATAATCAGGTCGAGGGTGTTGGAGCAGCTCAGACTGCTTGACCAGATCGTACCCACCTCTCGAGTCCTCGATAGATTCAACATAGCGAGCGAGACAACAAAAGGGGAAATCATCCTCCGGGTCAATGTAGCCGGTGCAATCAAAGCTACCAAGTTTCATGTCATCAAAGGTGACATGAGATACAATACCTTACTTGGAAGGTCGTGGATACACAGTATGAGGGCAGTACCCTCGACCCTCTATCAAACGATGAAATTTCCAACCAAGGATGGAGTAAAAACATTATATGGGGAGCAACATGTAGCAAGAGAGATGTTCGCGGTGCATATTATGGCACCGGCATCGACGCCCTCTACATCAAAGAGGATAAAAGGCAAGTAAAAATCAGCTAGCAACCAAAACCTACATTCTTGGCTACATCCAAACGAGTGAGTAAAGGACCATGCCGCATCCCCAGAACAAGCAATTGGAATTTACCAAAGCTTGAATTCCATCATTAAGGTACAACCCTCTCCCTTTTTATTTATGTTTTATACTAACTTATTGCAGGTGTTCAATTGAGAGGAATCGAAGCGCCCTCCAGCTCGAAGATCTTGGGTTTTAAAGCATGCGTTGTGCTCTTTTTTCCTTAGATCGGATCTTATCCCGAACGGGTTTTACCGATGAGGGATTTAACGAGGTAACATCCATATGCTACCTAAGAATTCATAAAGTATTCAAGGCATCTCTTCGATATACCTCAAATATTGGGGGGCATCACCCCAGCAGCTCACCCTTTGCAAGAAATTGAACTACGCCTAGGAGGACCTTGAAAGGAGAATATGTATTGGGACAAACGGTCAAATGAACCGTGTCCATATAGAATAATCGAGTCTCCAAAGGCAAACAAAACATATATGCATATATCAAGCAATTGAGGAATCCCCATTTGCTTATCAAAACACTTCACACCTCAAAGAAGTCCACCACTTTCTCATAAGATGACTCAAGGGCTAGAAACTCTCGAGCATTCGGGCATTGTCATCGATATCCAGCTCATCAGGCCCTTGAAAAATCGAATTTGTAAGACCTTGATCAGGCAACATTGAGCTTGTAAGACCTCAGTGAGGCGAAATTAAATCAGTAACACCTTAACAAGGCGTGCTCAAATTCATAAGACCTTAAAAAGGCATAACCCAGATATTAAGGCCGATGCTATAGATCGAACTTGTAAGACCCCTAAAAATGCATATCCTCGATATAGAGGCCAAGTTCACCACACGCGGGGACTAAATACTATGGTCGAACTAAAAGGCTACTATTGAATTAACGCGGC
The DNA here is from genome assembly GCA_034376525.1 of Nicotiana benthamiana. Taxonomy (NCBI): domain Eukaryota; kingdom Viridiplantae; phylum Streptophyta; class Magnoliopsida; order Solanales; family Solanaceae; genus Nicotiana; species Nicotiana benthamiana. Next base: position 30,202,485 of record CM067336.1, on the reverse strand, counting down.
TCGGAGACGTCCCACTGCCGCAATAAAACTAAAGGTTTCCAAATACTTTGAAAGTACTTCAAAAAGAACCGGTTAATCAGGGTACCCTCGGCATAAGAAAAGGAGCTTCGATAATATCAACTCTGAACCCTAAAAAGACTTCAAAAACAATTAGCTTCGATGAAAAGGTTTTGAAAACCCAACCTTTGAGCGAGCCTCCTGAGGTACTCAACAATTGTCAGCATATCGACTCATAATCGAGATTCTCGTTTAAGCCGTTGGTCAAACATAAAACATGCTAGGGCATAATTAAAACTTCAAAAGTCTATAGGAAAAATAAGGGGAAAACTATAGCCATATTATAGGTTACATCGACCCAATCTAAAAAGACCCTAAGGGCCAATATGTAAAAGCCTAATGGCTAGCCTAAAGAGCCTAAGGGCTAACGTATAAGAGCCTAAAGGCCAATATGTAAAAGCCTAAGAGCCAGCCTAAGGGCCAATGAGTAATAGCCTAAGGGCAAATATAAAAGAGCCTAAGGGCCAGCCTAAAGAGCCTAAGGGCCAATATGTTTAAAACCTAAAGGTTAATGAGCCAAACACTGAATGATCAACTATTATCAATCACTTGTCGAGCATGAAAACCTAAGGGGTTTATATCATAAATTTGACACACGAAACTGGTTATCAACAAACATCAAAATCTTTGCCAAAAAGGCAAGGGGAGAACAAGAAATGATGAAAAGCAAAAATCCATACATATATATAATAAAGTTTCACGAAGACCTATTTACAAGGATCACGCAAGCCCTTACACAAAAAAGGAAATAATGAAAACCTAATCTACCACCGGTGTTACTTGACCAGATGGAGCTCTCTCGAAAGTTGCGCCTTTAACGACCTAATCCTCGCCTCCCGGAATATCGACGACCCTCTCCCCCTCAAGGACTTCACCATTGTCTTCACTGTCCTCCGAATCACTAGTCGATTCACTGGCTGAACCATCATCGGAAGAAATTAGAGCTATCGATTCTTCCTCTAGGGCCTTCATCCTCTTGATATCAATAGGAAAATCGATGTCCCCTGCATATGTATCCTTAAAATCCTATCTCTGAGATCTTAATCGAGCATGTTCTAATGCTAAAAACAGTTTAAGATCGGTCCCTTCGGACACCTTTCTAGCTCGAGCATTTGCAACATCAGCATCATCTCGGTATGAGGACATAAGTGCAGCGGCTTAGGGCTTAGCGGCAGATAGATTAGCAACTAGTTCAACATGGAGATTTTTGTACTCACAGCTTTATCCTCTCGCCCCTTGAAGTTGGCACTCAACCGAGGTCAGCTTCCCTCAAAGAGTTTCTTTATCGGAAGATACCTCATCCATGCGCTGCTTCAGCCCAAGGATTTCAATATCTCTAACTCTAAGCTCCTCTCGCATTAGATCATCTTTTTGCTTGAGCTGAAAAATAAATTAAGGTATCAAACGCTCAATTGACATAAGCACAAAAATAGGCCCACGAAGGTCGTATTACCTGCTCATCGAGATCGGCCAACTCTCAAGATATACTCTCCAAATGTTCTCGAAGGTCACCCAGCTCCCCCTCCTTTTGGGCATGAAGGGCCTTAAGTTCGTCCAATTCATAAATGAGCTTCCTAAATTCATCCTTAAATCAAGCCAAATCTGCTTATGCCTTGGAAAATCTTGGTTGGAGAGCTTTAAGGCCTGAAAACACAGAAGAACAGAGTCGGAAAAACAAGAATCAAAACTCAAAACAAAGCGGTCAGGTCAAGATTACCTGTTGTCAAAGCTTCTCGGCTTCCTCAAAGATCAATGAGGCGTCGATATTGGGGCCTTTCTCAACCCCAGCAAAATATCCTTCAAACATACTATTCTCTTTGGGGAATTCCCCCAGGACGAGAGTTTCCATATCTTGGGCATCCCCTATTTTCCAGAAGAGAATGATGGGCCTGGCATAGGCTCATCTACATTGATCACCTCGACTGGGTCGACGGATGCCCTTCCTCTCCTACAAAGGGGCTTCATCAGTGGTTTCTTCAGATTCATCAACCAGGTGCCCCTCGGCACCCGATGTGTTGTGGTTGTTGGTTGGCCTGGGACTTCGTCTAATCCCCTTTTAACTATTCCCTCGGTTTGGGTCGAGACTACTCGGCAACCTCAGTTCCAGCAGCCTCTAGCTTAGTCACCTTCAGCTTAGTAGATTTTGAGGCAGCAACACTTATTTTCCCCCTATGTACCAGCGGGCAGTCATCACTCTCTTCGCCCTCGGCACAAACACTTTCGGCTGCCTCCCAAGTTGAGGCCACTATATCGGCCTTCTGCTTTTGAACTTTGGCCTTTTTTGGCTTTAGGGACTCGGCCGGTAATTTCTTCTTTCTCTTTCTCCTTGAGCAGGCTTCGGGGTATTTGCTTCCCCAGGCGGGGGTCCCTCATCAAAACGGCCTCTCCAAGGCCTGCAGGGGCACAAAGAGTGAGAGTACTTGTGAGAGATATCCTCCCTAAGGATCCCAAGTATGAGTAAAGATAAAAACTCACCATGATTTTTGGCCTCCCAACGAGCCTTAGCCAGATCGCGCCACACGCGCTTAGCATATAGGTAGATTAAATCAAGTCATCGGACACATCATAGGAGATTGTTGACAGCATCGGGGTACCACTGGACAGTTGTATCATCGAAGAAAGGTAATTCAAAGTCAAGAAAAGTTATTTGATTAGCGGAATACGTTTACTTATGATTCATTTTCTATTTTTAGGGGAAGGGAATTCTAGGGATCAGGTCCAAGGTCCTAGCTCGGACAAAGAGGCTCATCCATCTTCGGTCCTTGTCTTCATCAATGCTAGCAAAAAAGGCCTTCGAGGATCAACGTTTTAGCTTAATCAGGTCACCTCAATAAAGTCGGGGACTATACAGTCTAATTATATGGTCGAGGGTAAAAGGCATCCCTTCAACCATGTTTGAGAAATACCTAATCATATAAATAATGCCCTAGAATGACAGGTAGATTTTTCCAAGTGTCGCCTGATATTGGATACAAAAATCGAGGCTAACCGGATCTATTGATGGTTAAAAAGCTTCTACCGGACGCCTATTGTGAGAGGAAAAGTGTATGCATTGAGGAAACCGGCCTTGTTCCTGGTTATGTCTTCTCCTCGTGAAGGAATATTTACGCACCATCTTTTCCCAACGACAGACGGGCTATACCTTCTCGATTTCAGTTGTTAAACTGATATATTGAGACATAGATTCGCATCTTCCCGGATCAGATAAGGGGTTTTTGACCTGGAAATCAGAAGATGTATCGCAAGGCCCGAGAGTACACTCCTCAATACTAGAACGAACTACTGATTTACCTTTGATCGTTCGAGAAGATGATGAAGCTATTTTCTTTTGAGGAACATTTTTAGAGGTTTTTGCCATTTCTAAAGCGAATGATCCGAGAAAATGGAAAATGTCGTTAGGAAAGGAAAGGGAGAGTTCAAAGAAATTAAAAGGGGCCAAATGAAATCTTGGAAGAACTAAGAGAGTAATATCGGCAAAATTGTGGGGATTTGTCTATTTATAAAGATCGTTTGAACGTGCTGAGAAAGAAAAAAATCGATCATCGACCACTTACAATTAATGCTTTTCGGAATCGCGCAAAAAACAACCCTTCATTCTCTTCAACTGCTTATGTCATGATGTTGACATCAGGACCCAAGCATCGAGAACCATATTGTCAAAAATAATTAAAGAATAGTCTACAAATTGGGTTCGAGCAAACTCTCTCTCGACAATTTTTAGCTTAAGGGCTACCCAAGTTCGAGCCAGTTCTCACTCGAGGACTATTAACAAAGCATTGGTGCTATCTTCATCTCAAGTTTGAGCAAACGCTCTCTCGATTATTTTAAGTCCAAGGGGTACCCGAGTTCGATCCAGTTCTCACTCGAGGGCTATATATAAAGCCCTAGGGCTATCTTTATTTTTAAATTCAAACAAATTTTCACTCAATTCGGTTCTACCCGAGTTCGAGAAGGCTCTCACTCAGGGACTTTTAACAAAGCCTCGGGGCTATCTTCATCTCAAGCTCGAGCAAACACTCTCTCGATTATTTTAAGCCTAAGGGCTACCCGAGTTCTCGCTAGTTCTCGCTCAGGGACTATGTATAAAGCCTTAGGGATATCTCTATTCTTAAGTTCAAACAAATTTTCACTAAATTCGGGGCTACCCAAGTTCGAGCATGCTCTCACTCAGGGATTATTAACAAAGCCTCATGGCTATCTTTCTTAAGCTCGAGCAAGCGCTCTCTATATTATTTTAAGCCCTAGGGCTACCCGAGTTCGAGCTAGTTCTCACCCAGGGACTATGTATAAAGCCTTAGGTCTATCTTTATTTTCAAGTTAAATCAAATTTTCACTCAAATCGTGGCTACCTAAGTTCGAGCAGGCTCTCACTCGAGGACTATTTGCATAGGACATAGGGCTATCTCTATTTTTATATGATCCAGAAAACATTCACCCAACTGTTGATTCCAGAGGTTGCTTGAAGTTCGAGAGAATTCTCGCTTGAGAACCACCAACGAAGCCTAAAAGCGCTAGCTATATTTTGATAATCGAGACATAGCTCTCACTCACTCAGACTAGGAAATTCTTTTGGCCTAAGTTTACATCAAATCAATCTGAGCTCAGTCCGAGGGATAGCAAAGAACTTTAAAAAGCGTCATATTGATCAAATAAAAACCTAAGGCTTAATTATTAATATGTTCTAGAACCGGTGCTCGGACTAATCGTTAAAGTCATACACTTGGATTCTTCATAAACGCAGGCAAAATGGAGTTCAACACAAATCGAAAGCAAAACAAAGAAATCCTTATATTAATAAAAGAGGCTTTACAAAGCCCACGAGAGGCCCTTAAACATAAATAAAAAAGCAAAAAACAACAGCCAAAGGCCTAATCTACTTTCGAGGGATCGTCCTCAAGGACAACATCCTCGAGAAACCTTTCTCTCTGGGACTTCATTTCGATCTTTAGAATGTTGTCTTTGAGAAACCTCCTCCGAAGCGGTAATAGATGAAGAAAAGGCTATAGCCTATCAAATAGCAAAAGCTTTTGACAAGCACGGAAAATTATGGCCTGGTGAAACGCTTGGTGAGTACTAATCTCATCAACAATACTATTGTGAAGTCATTTCTTGAGACATTGCACCGACGTGGGATGCAAAAGTTAGTAGATAGTTCTACCTCACTCCATAGAAGGTAAAAAGAGTGAAACGTCACACCAGGTAGAAGTTAAGAGAGATGAGCAATGATTTAAAGTCCACATATCGTCTAATACAGGAAGAATCTGTTGCCCTCCTCTCGTGGATTCGGGCCAACAACAACAACAAATCAACATAATTCCTTTTTGAGGGGAAGGGCTTCAGAAAAAAAAAAACCATGGCATGACTGATAAGGTTGCTACCTTATGACCTCATGGTCACATGTTTGAACCATAAAATTAAGAGATCAGAAGAGGATACAGAGAAAGGGAAGGACTAGAGATTGTTAAAAAAAAGGAAAGAATGAAGCTTTGGTTTCAGAAATCCCCTATTTATAGAGAAATGGCGATGAAATTGACGGCGTATTCAAAGTTTTTGGGGGAAACGGAAAGGCAGCACACTCAATGTTTTTTGGGAAATGCACCAGTGGTGCATTCAACGCTTCTCAGGGGATGAACCAACAGAACGTCTTGAACGCCTACGTCAAAAGCGGGCGTTATCATGAGAGGTTCAAGAAAGTCGCAGTCAAGATCGTTTCTTATTTTTTCATTCTAAGAAACGCGAGGATTATCTCTATATGGCCAAAATTGGAGAGTTTAACTTTGGGACTACTGTAGCACTCTACGCCTGACCTTGGGGAGCTTGAAGTGGTACTCGAAGGCGGACCGTCCCCGAGGTACTTCCATCGAGGGGGCATATCGAAGGTCAATCCCGAAGCAACACAAGCCGATGATCGTCATGGAAAGGTGAAAACTCTCGAGGGCATGCGATGAAGACTGACAGTTTGCAAGAATAGTTACAAACCTGTACTGAGTCGTTGTATAGTTGTATTAGTAGCATTTCTTCGTCATTAATTAGACATGTACTATGTTGGGATTCACTCCTCCTATATAATGGAGACCGTTGTTATTTTGTAGAGGAATCAGATTATTACACAACATATTGAATACAATACAACGCTCTCTGCTCTTTGCTTAAACAATTGTTCTACACATTTATTGTGTATTCTTTCATTGTTCATTCATTGTTTATTTATTGTTCTTCATTTATTTCTCACTATTAATCGTAAAAGGCCATTTTTGAGGCCCTCATTATCATTGATTCTTCATCACTTGTTCATTGCTGTTACCCAATCTAGAGCTCGAGGCCCGTCCTCATGACCTTATTGGTTTGCATTTTTTATTTTCTTTACTTATACTTAGCATCTATTGCCGAACAATTAGTATTAAAATAAATTATATATTTTTAAAATTATAAAATTAAATATAATTATAATAACTATTTTTAAAGTAAACATGATGGATTTAATTAAGTTGATCTTTTCCAAGAGTTTCGTTTTGAATGGCATAAACTTGAGTACCGTCGAGCATATTTTCTTGTGTTGCAGGAGATACTGTTGGGGTTCACAACCTCACTTAATTTCGACGTAGTTTTTATTTGTTGCTTTGTTTCGCTTTTGAAAGAAAAAATAAGGCCATTTGAAAATAATACTAATATAATAATAATAATAATACAAAAGCATAGGGAAAGGGATTGCAGTGGACAGAGTGATTAGATATGCTCAACTAAATTTTATCAGGAAAGCTATATTATTGGCTAGCTGTGACTTGTGAGCTTATCATGACTTCCTTCATTTTCATATTTTAGTTGTAATTCTTGTCTTGTATCCCCCTTTTTTTTAATTCATTCCCATATAATGTATCTCCTTTACCTGGATTGATAGAATTGCAAACAATTAAGTGATTGAGTGATATGATGGAAACATCAGTGTTGAAGTCATAATAATAATAATAATAATAATAATAATAATAATAATAATAATAATTATTATTATTATTATTATTATTATTATTATTATTATTATTATTATTATTATTATTATTATTATTATTGCAGCCGTGTTTAGATTGACTAATTATACGCATGTTACTTGTTCTAGTGGGTGTTTACTATCTCCCATGTGTACAGATATGAATAACTCTGTTTATCGTGACTTAAACAGATAAAAATAATTAAATTACTTAATATTTTTTGACTCGGTGATATTTGAATTCTAATTCTAATTTCATAGACTATACTAATTTACGCATTACTGACCCGGCACCCTTGAATTAATCGTAAACTTCTGATTAGTATTGATATTGGTTAAACTTTGTGAAAGAAAGAATCTTTGTTACGTTGCAAGTACACGAGCGGATCTAGAGCATTTAATGCGATTTTTGGGAGCTCAATAACTTTTGCATAAATTATGTACTTATATAAAAATTTATAAAATATTCGTAAATATTTAACTGTGAAATATTATTACAAAAGAAAGAAAAATTATTTTAATAAATAATTTGAAATAGTTGAGTGACCATTTGAATAATTGACTCTAAATGATAGATGGGAGAATACAAGAACGTTAGGCTAACCCAGGAAAGGAAGAGGACGTGTTCAGAACACTATAGTTTTGCAAATTATTTTGTTTGATCTGATGGTAAGTAACCCTTATTTCCAATCGAGAGCTTGTGAGTTCGAGTCTCCCCAAGAACAAGGTGGGAAGTTCTTGGAGGGAAGGATGTCGGGGGTCTATTTGGAAACAATCTCTCTACCCAATGGTAGGGGTAAGGTCTGCGTACACATTATCCTCCCCGGACTCCACTAAGTAAGATTATACTGGATTGTTGTTGTATTTGACACATTTTAGTTATTTCACTTAGTTTCATTTTTATTATCTTTAGACGCAACAACGTTAAACGGAATATTTGAGTAGAAATATATTCTAAACTATGACCTAGTTCAGATAATTTTAGCGTCATCATTTGTCACACTTTGTGTTTTTATCCTCTCATACATCGCACAATATAATTTTGCGCCGTTTCACCTCGCTATGGCATTTCTAGGAATTGACAAATAAGCGACAAATTTTCCGTTTACATATATAGTTATAAATTTAATTCATACTTATTATATTTCTTGTTTTACAGGGAGAAAATATTTCATAAGATTTTCTTTTGATTGAATAGCAAAAATAGAAGACTTTATACACCACAGGCGGATCCAACAGGTTTTAAACTCTAGAACTATGGGTTTAATTTTTAAAGTATTTAGTATTAAATTCATTAAACTTTATATTTATAATTTATTATAATTTTTGTGGATTTTAATGTATGAATTTATATTACGCATAAAAAGTATTGAATTTTGATGAACCCGCTACGCTAATACTAGATCTGCCCCTGACCTTAGTTCCCACAGCAGGTATTTTTCCTTCGTCAAGCGTAAATACATTGACGAAAGGTGTATGGCTAGATATTTGAATGACTTTGTCTGTTTTATTTTTGAGTTTTATATAATTTTAATATAATTACCTATTTTTCTTCTTAATATAATTAAATGTGTTTTCAAACTTTTAAAAATACAAAAAATACACGGGGTTTAGGGTCTCTGGGATAATAAAACATCCTAGCATGTGTGTGTCATTTATTGAACTGTAACCAATCTGATAAAGAGATGAAGGTCCTTAGGATGTCTTAAATTATTATAATGACGAAATGTTGTATTGAATTCTTTTTTTTCATGTAACATATTTAAATATCTACTTCAAGACCATTTATTAACTTTTTTATTTTATGGGCAGCAGCTAAAGGAGGAGAAAATAATGGTGTCCCCGCCTAGGGCCAACTCGCCTCTGGATGATGGAGCTGGAGTGAAAGTCGACAATAAATTAATGGATGCTATCGGGGTTAAGTTTTAATTAAAGGGATTTTTAAATATTTATAACATATGGTAAATTTTATTATCAAAATTGTATATGGTATGGTATTTATCCGCTTATACCATGTTTTGTTAACAAAAATTATATCAAACCAAAAATAGCTGAATTCTATCCTAAAATAGCGCCACTTTTGTAGCTATCAAAATTAATGTGATTCTGTCACAATGAAATTCGAGTTTGAAAATGGAACAAAATCATAAACCAGTGTGATTCTCTCCTTCTCCATATATTTTTCATCATTGATAGCTATTAAAAAGCTTGAAAGGTTTGAATTCAAATTTGGATTTTCAAAAATCACTATTTGTTTGGATTGGGTGTTGTTGTAAATAATTCGAAATATGTTTAGGAGTTTATATCTCAATTTTGAGGGGTTTTGGTGAAGATTAGACTTGGTTTTGACTTAATTTCAGATTGAAACTCGTCGAAGAAGAAGAAGACATATTTTTCAGAAATTGTAGTTAAATTGTAGAATTGTAGATAAATTGTAGATAAAATATAGATAAATTGTAGATAAGTTTTTGATAAATTGTAGATTGTGAAGACTAAAACTTCTACAAGTCTTCTACAATTATGCCGAAAATGCCAATTATGCTACAATTGAAAATCCCTTGGATTGGGTGTTGTTGTAAATAATTTGAAATATTTTTAGGAGTTTATATCTCAATTTTGAGGGGTTTTGGTGAAGATTAGACTTGGTTTTGACTGAATTTCAGATTGAAACTCGTCGAAGAAGAAGAAAACATATTTTTCTAGAAATTGTAGTTAAATTGTAGAATTGTAGATCAAATATAGATCAAATGTAGATAATTTGTAGATAAATTATAGATTGGGAAGATTAAAACTTCTACCAGTCTTCTATAATTATGTCGAAAAATGCCAATTATGCTACAATTGAAAGACAATAACTAAATCTAGTAGTAGGGCTTGTTGCTTTTAATTTGCTGGTGGCTGGTGGTTTGCTGTAATTTCTTGGCATTTTGTTTTGGAGAAGGGGAAAAACATGTTATTTTGTTTGGATCTCTAATGTTTTGTTGTCACACCAGTGGTGTCGAACAATGTTTTCATCTAGTGATTAGTTGAAGTTATTGTGGATAATATATGTTAGTGTGCTGTTGGTAAACTTATGATGCATTCGTCCCAGTTAAATGGGATGGCTTGGATTTGGACAGTGAGTGTGGACTAGCTTTTCTGATGCATATGTTGTATACTATATTCTGATATTATAAGATATTTGCATCCGATGCTTGCTAGTGAAAAAAAAAAGATATGACTTTGGTGAAAGATATGCAACCAAACAGAACACTAGGAAAGAGAAGAGGAAAAAAAAGGAAAAAGGAATATATGCTCCTAAAATCATGCCTAGAATAAATGAAGCAATAATTATACCCTTAATTTGAATTATGGTACATAAATTGAAAGTTGGTATGCTTAAATGTAATAAACACAAACCTTAAACATGAGAGGTAATAAGGTTTGCTATATGGTATATATATGTATAAATCCCTTAATTAAACGGGTAAGTGTGTCAAAGGGGTTGTTTTAGTTTAAAGACTAGGTGAGTTTTAATTAGGTATATGTCTATTTTAATCGCAAATTCATTCTTTGATGCTCAGGTTTTTTACTTTCGAGTTCAATTCAAGATTCGTAGATAGTATTGAATTGGTGATCAAACAATCAAATAATTAAGTGCAGAATTAAATAAATAAACCAGTATGATAAACTAAGAAATCAAAATCACTACTCAAATAACAATATTCATGAAAGAACCATAACCCTAGAACGCCAAGTTTAGCTCCACATAGACATGATGGTCAAACAACAAATCATACAAAGAAACATAAAATTTACTAAGTTTGGTAGAAGAAAGATGGAACTCGATGAATTCCCGGCCTCCACGGCGGTTCTGTGCTTGTGTTTCCTCTCAAAAACGTCTTCTCCCCAAAATAGGTTTAGGTTGATTTTTATATGAGTTGGGGTGTCTTGGGAGCTGGCCCTGGCGCTCAATTTTTTAGCATTTTTTTTTAGCGCCACGGTTAGCGCTCATGCTGCCTGTGACCCTCAAATGTGCACTTTTAGCTTTTCTTTTCATTTTCACTCCAATTCGCACGCTTTCGTCCCAAATCGCATCCGAATGATTCCTACGCATTAAAATACTATAAATTAGAATAAATTATTATATATACATCCATAATCTATTAGACATGAGCACAATGTGAGGCAATATTCATCAAAATATGCCTACATTAAGCCAAACATCAACACCCCGCATTTAAAAGTTGCTCGTCTTCGAGTCAACAAATAACTCTATCTTGAACCCTCTACATATTTAATACCTTTGAAGCACACTATACTAATGACTATTGTTGGTAGCAATAATTAAACCTTAGCATATGTACTTACATACACTTCCCTTTACTGATGCCATACTTCAAAATATTTACAATAAAGACAGTATGCTTATAATAATCCTAGCCTCAACATCCAACTCAATGTCATAATGTACTCATGGCTTGAACATCCAATATCATAGAGAGAAGTCTAATAACATTACTTATCCCTCGTGAGATTATGTGCCCCCACAACGAGAAAAAGTGAGCAAGTTCAATCCACACATTCGAATCTCATGATCAAATATATTTTAATGACTAACATATCTCAAAGAAAATCGCTCACTCTCATAAAGAAGTCACATGCATGTAATTAGTACCATAGGCTTGCCCTTAATGTAAATCTCCACTAATGTAAGCTCGATCGATCTAAAATCTATTAGGACTTTTCGTGGCTGTGATATGGGCTAAGGGACGGGAAGGAAATATTTTAGGAATAGTCACTCAACCTCTTAACACTTTAACTAATCATATGATAACTTAAGCGCAAATTCCTCAATCCACTTCAATTTCACAAACAAGATCGCCCCTAAAAATGTTCCCGTCTTCTGTAGTTATTATCATGATTTACACTCCACTTGCAAAAAAAGAAAGATATTTATTCCACTACATCTTTCTCTTCTTTTTTTTCAGATTTTGTTTTCTTTTTCAATTTTCACTAGTGGCATATTATTTTACAAAAATAAGTGCACCTTTCTATATTTCATTGGTTCCACTCCAAAGCCACCTCACACTTAGTCCTTTCTTACTTCTTTTAGCGTTCATTTACTATTAAAGTGCTTTAAAAGGTGAAAGAAACAAAATAATATCAATTAAGAACAAAATAGGTATATGCTTGTAATGTGGGTGTCAAATAAAATCTGTAGGCTCAAAGGAAATAAATAGGGATAATTTTGATTTATGGTATGCAATAAGCTCAAAAAGATCAAAGAAAATCTAAATCATTTCTTAAATTGAGCATCACCTAAAATTTCGCTTCGAAACACATACCGGGTAAGTTCTAGACCAAGTATAATACATAGACTACATAAAAACCTCACCACACATGATACATGACTCACTAAGATGGTTCTGCACCGACTTCTCAACTAATGCAAATATTCACAAAGCCACGAGATATTAAGCATAAAGTTAACACAAGTCAAGAAAACAAGAAATAGTCATCACAAAACATGTTATCCAATATATAAAGGCATCAAGATTAATATCAAAATATAGGGAAGATACTACAGATGCCAAAGCCTAAATATGTTACTATCAAACAAGTCAAGGAGCCTAGGAATCTCAACTTTCTTCCTCCATTTATTCACTAAGTTCTATCTACTCTAAAAGAAAAAACTATCCGGTTCAAATTACATCCCATGGAAAAGAATCGATGCACAACAAAAAATCATGAGGGATTACTGATATAAAAAAACGGATATATTTTTGTTTTTTTTCCATTTAATTTGTTTTGTGTTGTTTAGACTTCATTGCCCTCAAGAAAAAGTCTCCACAAAATTCATAGTCGTTTTTTCAATTTGTTATTCAAATATTTTTTTATATAAAATATACAATACTAAGAAAGAATACTACAACTAACCTAGGATATCACAAAAAAATTATTCAAACAATCACATTACACTATACTTAAAATTGTGCAATGTCTTTAATGCACACTGTAAATAACAAGAGATTAAAAGAGACTCCTTGGTAGGCCAAAGGCCAAAGCATTAGCAGCTCACGGGATATCCAAACTTCTCCCATGTATGATCCTTTGTGCGGGCACCCTACACTTAGTTCCAACCACATGACTTACTTTTGCACACTTCCTATGGCTTTGCTCCCTATGCTCAAAATCCTACAAAATAAAATAACACTACAAAAATAATACAATAAAAAAAATATCAAAAATAAAAAAAAATAGTAAAGCTGGTTGCCTCCAAAAAGCACCCAATATAACGTCGCGGTACGACGTGAAACACTTTTTCCTCCACCTCAAACTTATGAATTGTACCACTAACATGGCATCTAGTCTGCGGCTATGCTCCAGTGGTGGGACTACAATGATAACCAGGCCAAGTAATAATTTTTTCACTCTGCGGCCTTTAGATAAGGAGGGCAGAAAAAATTTAAGAATATAGGTACTCTCATCCCCACTCTTTGACCCTTTTATTGGCTCAGATGGCTCGATTACTATCTTACTATCTAAACGTAACGTGGAAAAATAATTGAAATAAGGTTTAATGCGCTCTAACTCATGAATTTTACTACTATTTACATCCTCTTATTTACACACACTCAAGTATCCCAAAGTAATTTTATCTACGCCCTCATATGACTCTATCACTCTTCTCAACATTGGCATCATTAATAAAAATATGGTCTAATGATTAGTATCCTCGTTTAGCTCCTCAATTTGGTCTAGATGATTTTTCTCTGTTTCACACAACTCATTATTTAAATTGTTAGATGTTATATGCATCAACCTTCGCACTCAAATCTACATCTAAGTTATTCACAATCAAGCTAAAATTATCAATTTTATGTGCAAGATTATCTCTCCTTAGACCAATTATTCACCAATGTTGTTAGAACACAACGCCGTTTCTCATATTGTGAATATTTTCCTAATACCAAATCTTACTCCCATATTCAAATTCAGACCTCCCAATATTCAGGCCATGACAAGCTTAAAAAGACAGGCCATAAAAGTCTTCCCTGAACCAAGCGTGTACATCAATAACCTTACTTCTGGATATTTCATCCCCAGATATCATGTTAAGAGAATTATCAACACACTAAGAGAAAAATTAAATTGTTATAAAATAAAAATGTATACACAACAAAATGGATAAAATTAAAAGCCTAATCTAGAAAAACAGCTAATTTTTAAGTCCCCGGCAACGGCGCCAAAAATTTGTTGCGGCCAAATGCACACACAAGTATACGCGGTCGGCAAGTAATAAAGTGACTAAAAAACGGATGTCGAACCTACGAAGACTTATGATTAACTATTAACTAAATAGACTATCCTAATTATCTAAGTAAGAATTTAACTTAGAAATATTTGATTGTAAACTACTTAAATAAAGAAATATAAATAATGAACTTTGAACAAAGAAGAGCGGATTTTTATGATATCAATGTAATAAAAATGATATAGGATTATGGGCTATCTAACATTCCTAATATATTCTTCAATTGAATGATTGGTTGATAGGGTTAATGTTGTTCATAAGAATCTGTCGAGTTCTTACTCACCCATTCAAGGTAACCTAATGCCTATACGTCTATGGAGTTAGAATCAATAAGAACGCATTTATAATTTCTCAAAATCAAACAAGCAAGGAAATTAGGTATATGTCTATCCTAATTGCAAATTCATTCTCCGATGCCCAGGTTCAAGAACTTGCTCTACTTAATCCTATATGCAATCTAGAATTCCCACTTTCGAGTTCAATTCAAGATTCGTAGATTGTATTCAATTGGTGATCAAGCAATCAAATTATTAAGTACGGTATTAAATAAATAAACCAATATGATAAACTAAGAAATCAAAATCAATATCCGAATAACAATAGTAATGAAAGAAACACAATCCTAGAAACATAAAATTACTAAGTTTGGTGGAAGAAAGATCGAACTTGATGAATTCCGGCCTCCATAGGAGCTCTATGCTTGCGTTTTCCCTTATAAAATGCCATCTCTCCAAAATAAGTTTAGCATTGCTTTTATATGAGTTGGGGGTATCTTGGGGTCGAAATAACTGAGTCCCAGTCGAAATAGGACATGTTCACGTTTTGAGCGTGCAGGCAGCGTGGGTCGCTGGCCCTGGTGCTCAAGTTTTCAGCATTCTATTTTGAGCGCCACAGGTAGCGGCCCACGCTGCTTGTGGCCCTCAAATGGGCACTTTTGCCTTTTCTTCCTATTTTCGCTCCAATTCACGTTCTTTCGTCCCAAATCGCATCTGAATGATTCTTACACATAAAAATACCATAAATTAGCACAAATCATTATATTATACATCTGTAATCTACTAGACATGAGCACAATATGAGGCAATATACATCAAAATATGCATACATTAAGCCAAACATCATGACACATTAACACTTTATCCCGTAAAGTTCTCCTACTAAACACGACTCTCAAATTACATATGGCTACATTGTGGATGCTGCTGAATGAACAGGAAGGATCCTCAATTTCTAGAAGTCCAAACCTTTCCTACATGAAAGGGGACTAGCCAGATATGGGAGATTTATAATTTCCTTCTAAAAGAAGCAAAACCCAATTATTGCAAACATGTTGCCATTTTCTTCAAGAGATAGGAAAATCAAATATGGTAAGAAAATTAGGACAACACCTAAGGCAATACCCTACCAATAAGATATTATCTCATATATTTAATATTGATTACTAAGTTACTGTTAGAATACTTTCTATTTGGACATGATTTTACTATTGCTACTTCTTATCGGCTGTATTAGTGTTTCTGTTGTATTTTTTTAATAATAATTTTATTACTTTAATACTTTATTTGAATGCTTCCGGCAAGAATGAGGAACTTTTCAAAAATTTAACATGAATATTTTATTTAAATATTCAGTTTTTTTAAAAAATAAAAACATTTCAACTTATACGCTTAAAATCGAAAAATTCATAATATTCACATTGATTAATCTAAAGTCGCTTCATTCAACCCGAAAATCAAAATTCTCATATTCAATCCAAACAGCTCGAACAGCGACCTCTAATAAGCATCATCACACCGACCCTTTTCCGTTACTTTATAAGTTTAGAATAATGAAAAAATTGAATGCCAATCCGTAATATGACCCATCTTTTAATCCAAAGCAATCTGATTCAAGCTAAAAAGTGTACTCGTCATAATTTTAGTGTCCATATGACGTTTGAGGATTTTTTTAGTAATATGCACATTCACTTTTAAGTTGTTGATTAATCATTACACGACTTACCTGCTTTTGTGGGTTATCGAAACACTCACTAGACTATTGCAATCTCAACCAGCTATGAATGTGTTTTCCTAAAATATTTTATTTTTATTCAATCACTCGATATTCTAAATTTACAGGACTCAATTAATTCGAATTTTTGTCAGTAAACTAATTAAGTGGATTAAGCACATTTAATGCGAAAGGTTCTTTATTAATTATGAAGTGAAGCCTTTTAATTATTAATTCTATGTATTTTGCTATGCTAAATTGTCAAACATAGATATTTGAAGACAAAGAATCACGCTCAATCTGACAATATCACTTTCACTAAGTTTAGGGAAGTTGAGGTTCTGAATCTGAGGGCATAAATGAAATAATGTAATAATTTTAGAGGACTGTTATTTAAAAATTAATTAATTATTCTTAATTTCAGTTTTTTTAATTTAACTTTTTAGGATAATTAAAAAATTTTTTAAAAAATAAATAAATATTAGCTAATCCCTAATTAGCAACCCAAAAAATAACTATTTGGGTACCCGCCCCCCCCCCCCCCCCCCCGACGGACAACAGTATGATGTGGAGAAAGTTGGCAAGGTAAAACTCTTTTTGTTTTTTGAAAAAAAATTATTGTATAACTATATGATATTAGAATTAATTGATACAATTAAATTAATTCATACCATTGAAAATTGTGCTTACCCTAAAATTCGAGTAATAATTAAACTTATATTGTGATTTTAAAAATATGTGATTAACCCAACACCAATCTATAAACAAGGAGTTATAAAATATATAAATTGAAGAGATAAAGCGAGTCAAACCAGTATGCAAGCCCAGTGTTGACCTCGAGTTATGGTGGCCTCGAGGTAGGTTAGTAAGAACAACAAAATTATAAGGCCCTACGATGAATAGTAAGCAAGAAAGTGAATGAATATATATTCCTTTGTTGTTGAATCGTGTGTTATAAATGAAAGGGATCCTCTTTATATAGTAGGAGGATCCTAAATAAGGTACACTTCTACTTAGTAGGAAATTTTGTTAGACAGCTGTCTAACCGCCAAGTACAATTTCGTTTTGGAATTTATGCTTGGATCTTCGGGCCATTCCGAAAATCTCGCTTTTTTTGTAATTATATCATAACGGTATTATTTTGAGGTTGATCATACTCAACCTTGATCTTCATCGAACACTTTAATCTTTAAATTCTATACTCCGCCATCAAACTCGAGCTAGGCCTATTTTGAACTTTTTCAAGCTACACTTCGCGCCTACAATATTAGACATACCAGATTTCGATAATATATAATGAAGATAGAATTCCACGCTTAAAGTGCCAAACTCATTGATGGATTATAATAACCAGCGGAAACAATTCCAGTATCAAAATCACATGTAATCTATATAACTAGCATAAACGATATTTCACGGGTTACCTCTTGAAGCGTGAACATATCTCTTCTATCACGTGAGCCTTCTGTTCCATAACTTCTCAATGAATCTCCATCACCCCGCACAATCGTAATCCTCCAACGTTCCAGGGTCTTCTACCGTGTTACCCAAATAATAACCGGAAATAGCAATTTTCTGTGAGCGAAATTTCTAGGAAAACTTGGCTCAACCACCATATATTTTTCCTTCTAGGTGGAAAACCTTATGTATTTATCGCACAAGTTTTAAGGGTTAAGACCCTTTTCCAAAACATGTTAAGTTTTCTTTTCAACCAGAAAAAAGGATTCCTTTATTTCCTATTATTTAGGCACAGTAGGGACCACATAATTTAATTAACAAGGCTTCCAATTATAGAATTAATTTATAATTTTCGAAATTAATATTTATCATAATTAATTACGAATTATTCCACTAAAAATTTATGATTTCACTTCTTATTCAATTTCGAAATTCATCCATTAAATCTTATTTAACTCCCCATGTTAAGATTCAGATACGAATCAATTAAATTAAATTACTGTCGATTCAATTGATTGATTATTTCCTTTAGACTTTCGCTTAACTTATTTCATACGTCGGATACAGAATTCACTGGCCGGGTTTACACATGAAAACTTATAAGCTTTCATAAAGGTGTATCATCAATCTCTAAACCGAGACATGGATTCCATCAACTAACTATTACTTCGCCAATGTACATTATTATTATCCAATTTATCAGGCATATTGACACACGAAAGAATCTCACCTTTCAATAAATTAAAACAATAATACTATACACAGCTAATAATTATTATATCAAGATTAAGAGTTAAGTACATTTAATGGTTGGAGGGTTTATTTTATTAAGTCAGTATAAAATACTTATCTCTAACTGGTCCATTCAATACATACAAAATATACTAGCACAAGTAGCTGGAATTAAACCATTCCTATAATCAAGATAAATTATATTTAATCTTGTGCTACAATCTTTCCTGATGGTTTGTCCAATTCAATTATTAGATTGTGCACTCAAACTTTATACTTATAAGAACCGATGATTCAATCTTTCGTGTATAAGCTAAACTCTATACACTGAATCATCTACTATATTTGCAAAAGACTCAGACTATTATATGATCTATTTAAAACTTTATTAAAACTGAATAAAAAATTATTTCACAATAAATACTATCTCTAGACCAAACCCATGGTTAATAGTATATATCCTAACAATCTCCCACTTAGACTTTTAACCATAATAATTATTAGAATATATTGTATCCAAATTCATGGTTAATAGTATATGCCTCAACAATCTCACACTTAGACTCATAACCATGCATCTACAACTTTCTCAGGCATTCTTTTATATGACTATTAAAAGTCTTCACCAAATAAGGTTTTGTTAAAGAATCTTGCCAAGTTATATCTGATGCAATATTTGTCCAGTAGTGCTTTGTCGTAACTATTTAGTTTAGTATTAAACTCTTTAGGGATCCTGTTACCGAAATTATCCCAAGAATATACACTGAGCTATGATTTTATTTAGCTTTCTCCCACTACGACGAAGTACTACTAATATTACCTTCATTATCAAACGACATTGAAATATTAGTAACTTCTTACTGTAGTGCTCCATGTTCAAACATCACTCCCACTCGATAAAAGCATATCATGTCTATTAACGTTCTCCCACTATTTAAATGCAATGGAACATCAATTCTGACGTGTGGGTTTTGATGTTCTTGAACATCTAGTTATTTCTTTGCCCAATTCCTCTAAAATAGTTTACTTCTAGGAACATATTTTATTAAACCGTCCTTATCAAGAAAAATGTAATTGTTTTAACAATTGCCTTATTTTCTTTAGGTCAATAAAATAAAGCTTCATTCGTTTTCTTGGATTTTCGATAAACATGCACCTACCCATTCTTAGTTCCAACTTACATATCTGCTTTCTCTTTCAGCACATATATGGGACAATCCTATATCTGAATATGTCACAGACCGAGCTTACATCAATCCACATTTCTATAGGTGTCCCGTGTACTAACTTAGAAGAAACTAAATTCAGAATGTAATTTGCAGTTTCCAGGAAATATTCCAAAAACAAATAAGTCAAATTTGAATAACACATCATTAGTCTATCCATATACAAAAGAGACTTATTTCTTCTTTCTACTACACCACTCTATTATGGAGTTTACAGTATAGTCAATCGAGATGTAATCCCTTATTCTAATATATAACAAGAGAACTTTTTAGAGATGTGCTTGCCACTACAATCAAATTGTAATAACTTAATATATTTCTTTGATGCTTCTCCGTTTCAAGTCTTAAAAATCTTGAATTACTTAATTCATTAAGACTTACAGTGCATCAAATAAATATATTATATTTTGATTAATCATTTATGAACATCACAAAATACTCAAAATCTATCTCTTACGAGTATGTTCATTTAACCATACGAATCAAAAAGGATTCCTTCTAACTTATCACTAGTTTTATTTCCTTTTAAAAGGAAACATCTTTTAGTCAAATTTTCTTCCAAATAGGATACACAAGTTGGTAGTGCCTCTACTTTTAATGAACCTTAAAATCCTTCTTTGAACAACTTGAAATCCTATCGAGATTAATATGACTTAGACAAAAGTGCACAGACAAGTTTTACTCAATTTTGAAGAACATATTCTCTTATGAGGTAGACTAATATTGTTCTGATACAATAACAAGGTCATGCATTCATGTACCACAACAAATAAAATATTTATTAAGCTCAATAACTCAAGAGTTATTCGAAAAATAAAATAAATATCCATCTCTTATTTTGCCCAGAAACCGGAACTAAATTCCTTCTAACAAAAGTACATTTATTGCATCCATAAAATTAATGCCTTATCACTAAAAAAAATTTAACAAGTAATACGATCGGTTGCATAAAATTATTGTGGAGTTGAAATAAAAATATTTAATATATCATAATAAGTCAAACACTGAATAGTAAAATTCAGAATGCATTCAATATTTATATACATATATGCATCTGGAATAATAAATTCGATGGAAAAAGAATCATTCATGCAAATTATATTATATAATGCAAGAATTATACAATTCAAGAATAAATAGAACCAACTCAGATGGAGAGCATACTATTATTTTTAGTCAATTGTATATAACTTTTTAATTCAAAAATTTCAAACACATTACACATATATGTCATGCATCTTGAATAGCAATTTCGATGGGAAAAGAACTATTCATGCAACATACATATGCAATGCCAGATTATTTATTCTAATAATTAAAACAGACCCAGCTCAGATGGAGAGTATACTGTTAATTTAAGTCAAGTGAACATCATTTTTAATAGCTCTAGTTCCATTGATCCAACATGTATACTTAGATAGAGAGTAAGTACACGATATCAATTACTAGTATTTCACCTAATGGCTTATAATAAATTTATCCGATATGGAGGAAGACCTAAAGTCAACGCGTAAATTTATTACTCACTTGAAATTAATAGTGAAAGACCATAGAAATATAATTCTATCACCATTTAATCATGATTGTATTTTAGTTACAAAGTTGATTTAACCCTTAAACTCATATGGAGAGCTAACATAGGTTATCAATAACTAGTAACTATATCCAGTGAGTTCATAGTAAATTTATCCGATATGGAGGAAAATCTAACTATAAATAAAAAATGAAGACCATAGGGGTTAATTCCTATCACCATTTTATCACAACCACAAACTTTTCTCTGAGTATTAAGTTCCACAATTTTAAAAAAATGCTCGATTCCCCATTTAAACAGTCTTAAAATACTAAAATTAATATTTTACACTGCACAACAGTGATTATTGTTCATTGAATTGTTTCTGATAAATCTACCAAATTTCATATCAATCGAAGATCGTTAAAGTCACATCTCCAAAAGTCGCGACCAAATTTAGAAAATTATCATTTTAAGCATTTCTTAAGAATTTAAAATATGGCCTGTATATTTTTTTTTATCATATATCAATTCATGTCAAATCAACATGTGTTATCATGTTCCAGATTAGATATAAATAAAATGACAGAAAGAATGACTTTTCGTATGTAAATCACATTTTAATCCGTCAAACCTAAAAAAAAAAATATATCTAAACAATTCCGAATCGTCAAAATACGATATGATTCACTGCATAGCAGTGAGTTATTCTTAAATGACTGTTTCCGGTCCTACCGAATTTCAGGTCATTTGGAAATCCTGAAATTCATGATCGTCAAAACAGGACCAAATTCGAATAAATTATTTTTGGCGTAGTTAGGATTAAATCCATATTATTTGCATTCTTCATATATATCATATCAAGTTAAATCACATGTTTCGGATATAACACAAATATAGCCTATATATAAGGAATAATTTTTCATATTTATAACAAATTCAATTTAATAAACTGCTTGAAAACCCATCTAAATGACCTCAAAATAGCAAAAAATAAGATGATTCATTGCATAGCTGTGAGTTTTCCTCACTAGATCGTTTTTGATGAACCCACCAAGTTTCAGGTTAATCGGAGTCCGTCAAATTCATGAACACCAGCCTGTAACCAAACTCAGAGAATAACTGTTTTAAGTAGTCTCATGAATTAAAATAAATATAAAATTGATTTTCATTCTCCTTATAATTACAGTATGAGCTCAAGGCATATATTATGTTCTTCATATTTCTAGGATATATAATATCTCCTTTTGCAATAAATTATCCTTTTATGAAACACATAAGAACTGAAATATAATATTTTCTTCCGTTCAGTAAAAACCCCAATTTCTCTTCTAATGGGTGGAGTTAGTTTCACTAGTACCCAAAGATAAAACTCTTTTCTAATTAAGAACCTCCACTATTAATGTAGATTTCTTAAAGATAATTTTCACATGGTATATTAAACATATTTCAATGACTCAAATAAATAGAACATTTTGTGGATCCTACTTATTAATCATAATGCTCAATCCATGAATAGATATAATTTCATATATACAAATTTACTAAGAATTTTTAATGAGTACAAATAAACAAACCACTTCAGTGGTAACTATTTATTGCTCATAAAATTCTCAATTTACAAGTGAATATATATTTAGCTCATAAAATTATTTTATGGTAGACCATAGCTTAAAATTCATATCAACAATATAAAACCTATACAAAATACCATCATATTTCACTTAATTAGAACCTCCAATCAGAGAACAAAATTCTTCATCGAAAATCCAAACTAGTAATCATGTAGGGCATGAAAACATAAACTTAAATTTGAGAATTATTTTTATGCACAAATATGCCAAACGCTCCAATCATTAGTCATCCAGGATATCAAATTGAGAATTTTACTTTCTTACGAAATAATTATATCATCACACAATATCAATTATACCTTGTTAGCCCTAGTCAATAAAATCCTACACATTTATATTGAATTTAATACAATAACACGTCTATTTGCTAATAGTCAATGTGTAAATATATTATATGACTAGTATTTAATCACGGGGACCATGGGGAGTCACCTCCTCCACCATTGAATTAAAAAAAAATTAAAATTATTAAGAAATAATTTTCAGAAAATGAAAAACGTCCAAAACACAGTCCAAACGACCTCAAAATGCTGAGAGACACCATGGTTCACTGCCAAAGCAATGAGTTTTTCTCACCACGTCATTTCCGATGGACCCACCAAATTTTAGCTCAATCGGAGTCCATCAAGCTCGTTAACCTCCGAAAATATCGGTTATTCGGTCAAAAACAGATTTTGCGTTTTTCTAGGGTTTACCCCAAAAAATTCAGATAATCTCAATCAAATATCAATAAGAAAACATATATCTCATGAGTACAAAAATAATCCAAAAATTTTACATAGTTAATTCAAAAAACAGAGTGCAGTTTTTCAGAAAATCACATATTTATGAAATTAAAAAAAACGCACATAAACATCATATTCTTGTTTCATGAAAAACTTAGTTATCTAATTAGATGTGAGTGGCTCTGGTACCAATTGATGGATTATAATAGGGACCACATAATTTAATTAACAAGGCTTCCAATTATGAAATTAATTTATAATTTTCGAAATTAATATCTACCATAATTAATTACGAATTATTCCACTAAAAATTCATAATTGCACTCCTTATTAAATTTCGAAATTCATCCATTAAATCTTATTTAACTCCCCATGTTAAGATTCAGATACGAATCAATTAAATTAAATTACTGACGATTTAATTGATTGATTATTTCCTTTAGACTTTCGCTTAACTTATTTCATGTGTCAGATACAAAATCCACCGGCCGCGTTTACACATGAAAACTTATAAGCTTTCATAAAGGTATATCATCAATCTCTAAACCGAGACATGGATTCCATCAACTAACTATTACTTCGCCGATGTGCATTATTATTATCCAATTTACCAGGCATATTGACCCCCGAAAGAATCTCGCCTTTTAATAAATCAAAACAATAATATTATACACATATAATAATAATTATATCAAGATTAAGAGTATAAGTACATTTAATGGCTAGAGAGTTTATTTTATTAAGTCAGTATAAAATACTTATCTCTACTTGCTTCGTTCAATACATACAAAATATACTAGCACAAGAAGCTGGAATTAAATCATTCCCATAATCAAGATAAATTATATTTAATCTTGTGCTACAATCATTCCTGATGGTTTGTCCAATTCCATCATTAGATTGTGAACTCAAACTTTATACTTATAAGAACGGATGATTTAATCTTCCGTGTATAAGCTAAACTCTATACACTAAATCATCTACTATATAAGCAAAGGACACGGACTATTATATGATCTATTTAAAACTTTATTAAAACTGAATAAACAATTATTTTATAATAGATAATATATCTTAACCAAACCCATAATTAATAGTATATATCCCAACACTCATAAGTTCATATATTCAAAGTACATTAATAATAAAGAAAATAGAAAATAGAGCAAGCTAATGACAAGACGACAACACAAAGTAGAAAATAGGCCGGCAAGAAAGTCCTCCTCCAAACACTTCCATTGTCGTCTTCTATATATTGAGGCTGTATTTCGTAAATTTTTCTTCAAAGAATTATTTTTCACCCAATCGAAAAATGACTATTAATTCTATCATTTTCTTTTATAAACTTTTATTAGTTAGTTTTAACGTCATTGTCAGTTTTTAATCAAACACTTTTTTTCATGCTAAATTGTATGATTATTTTATATACGGAAATAGACATATATGTAAGTGATTATAACGACCGACATATTTGTCCTAATTCGTATTGTTTACTGTCATATATATCTCTTTTCCGTTTTACCTAAAAGTTTAAATAGTTTAAGATAATATATTTTTATTTTAAATAAGTATTATGTCTTTAGCATGTCCCCCTACGTACTATCTTCTTTTTATACCATATTTTCTATTCATATTCTAAAATAATACATAACTCTTGTTGATACCTTGTTATAAATTCTAAAAAGATGAAACCTCAAATTAATAAATATTTTATAAAGAATTCTTATCGCATTTAAATGATATACCTTTTGACTCCCCATTGTGGTTTACACTTATATATAGACATGAGTAATGCAACATAGACTAACATCATGAGAGGGATATGTCTTTGAATCTCACACTAACTCATCTCACACTAACTCTTTCTTTTCTCTCAACCACCTCCTCCTCCTCCTCCTTTCTCAACCTTTGAAAAGGAATAAAGAAAAAAATAAACTCCATTATAGTTCTCTTAGATATTAATTAAGCTTAAGTAATACTCCAAGCTATATTAGAATGGGCTTAATTGGATTGATGGTGAGCATATTGTGTGTGATTTTGGGGTTGAAATGGCTACTTGGAAATGTAAATGTTTGGTACTATGAAATATTAAAGTTAGGTGACAAGAAGAGTTTATCATTGCCACCAGGTGATTTAGGTTGGCCTTTCATTGGTACTATGTGGTCCTTCCTCAGAGCTTTCAAGTCCAGCAATCCTGATTCTTTCATCTCATCCTTTGTTTCCAGGTCATCTCTCCCTCTCTCTCTTACAAATTTCAAAATAATTACGGCCAGAGCTTTCTATAACGATATGTGTATAAAACAATTATTGATTATAAAAGTTATAATATATGTCCTCTATACAACACTTTATTATAGCAATCAAAAAATAAGAAATTGTTTAGAGAGATTTAACCGTACAAAGCGTACATTTCAAAATTATAGAGAAAGTTGCCTTTTGTATAAGCAAAACATAGTGGAGATTTGGTTGGCGGTTTTACAAGTTGTCCATTTCCTGTAATTCTAAATTGTAAAAACCATTTGTCTCTATTCTAATCTCATCTACTGAGAGACATTAGCCAAAGGGAAACCAACAAAAGAAGAAGAAAAGAGGAAAAAGAAAACTATTGCAAGCTTTTCATTAAATCGAGAAAAAGAGGCAGAGGCAAAATTTGTCATTTTACCTGTCACTTTTCTTTGGCCTTGCAACAAGAAAACGACATTCTCTATAATTTAATTTCTCTCCTTTTCCCTTTTCACAATTGTCTAAGTGGTTAATTTATTTTTTTTAGTTTGATCTAAAATACATATTTATTTATATAATTAAAAAAATTAATTTGTTTTTCTAAAATTACCGTTATGTAAATATTTTTAAAAAATTATTTATTCTTAATATGTGAGAAGAAAAGTAAATGTTACTATATTTATACTATATAATATTTAATTAATAATAGTTTAATCACACTAACTATTTTTGTTTAGAATTTAATATTTTCTTAATAAATATATTTAAAGTAAATTGATCAATTATTATGGACAGAGGAAGTAGTAATGAGAAACACATTCTTGGAACTTAATAAAAAAAGTGATGAAAAAAAAAAGACTTGTTTGATTTTGGTATTAATTATCTTATTATTTATGTCAAAACTTTTAAACCCATAGAATCTTGAATTCCCATTAACATATTTTGACGTTCTCTTTAATTAGACCATTATTTTTTTATCGTAGTCAAATTTATACAATCCATATCCAATAATTTGGATCTCGAGGAGATAAGAATAACTGTACATTTCCATGTTATTCCAGTAATAGACATCCTGGGATTGGAAAAAGAAATATGTATTCGATAAAATTATTCGAACATACGATTTCTCAATAAACTCTCACTTACTTTTTCCTGTTGAAAAAACACAAAAATCTTATCTTTGGAACAACAATCACACAAGTATAGTCTATTCGTTAGTTTGTTGCCACTACTTTGGTAGACAACTTGACAAGATAACAAAGTGCATGTTACATAGATAGGGTATGAACACCTGCTTCCACTAAGCCATTTGCTTTTTAAATACCTAGGAAAAAGGGATTCTTGTTTTCTTTTGATTTCTAAGCTCTCGGGTTGAAAAAAGGGTTAAATCACAAAGATCATTTCTGCAAGAGATTATTTCATATTAATATATTAAGTATATATCGGAGTATGTATCTTGATTTATTTTTTAAAAATTACAATTCCTATTTATTGTAGACCGTTAGTTGGAGTTGCTTTTTAAGTGAGACTATATTTTAACTATCAATCTAATTCACCAAAGAAAAAAAATCCTTTATAGTAGAATCCTCAATTAAAAAATAAAAAGCAAATGCATTGATGTTCTTATAGTTCATTTTTAGGTCATTCTAGTGTGAATTCCAAGCCATCTTTTTGGCCGGAACTATATGATTCAAAGGAGTTCAATATCCCTTTCATCGGAAAATTATATTGTGCATATATATGACAATCTTATATATATTTATAAATTGTTAAATTTCCCATAGTGAGCAAAAGTGATTCACAAATGCGGCTTTCTAACAATTTTCTTTGTGACACTCCTCTTAAAATTCCTGACTCTGCCGGCTAATCGTATATTGTAGATTCGGACGAACAGGAATGTACAAGACATTGATGTTTGGTAGTCCAAGTGTCATTGTTACATCACCAGAAGCTTGCAGGAGAGTTTTAACTGATGATGAAGCCTTCAAGCCTGGATGGCCTACTTCTACAATGAAACTCATTGGGAAAAAATCATTTATTGGCATTTCATATGAAGAACACAAATGGTTAAGGAAACTAACTGCAGCACCTGTTAACGGGCACGAGGCATTGTCAATGTACATAAAATACATTGAAGAAAATGTAATATCAGCATTGGATAAATGGGCATCCATGGGACAAATTGAGTTCTTAACACAGCTGCGAAAGCTTACTTTTCGGATTATCATGCACATTTTTCTTAGCTCTGGAAGTGAACAGGTTATGGATGCCTTAGAAAGGGAATACACAACTCTCAATTATGGTGTTAGAGCTATGGCTATCAATTTGCCAGGATTTGCTTATCATAAAGCACTCAAGGTACCCCTTTTTCTATCTCTATATAAAATGAGAAAATGTTTTATCACATAGTCAAAGTTGTCTCTTAAGTGATAAATGTTTGCGCGAAAAATCAGCCATTGATTCTTGCATCAGGGTAGGCTGTCTACATCACACCCTTTAGGGGCGTCCCTTCCACGAACCCGGTGTAAATACGGGATGCTTCTTGCACTGGGCTGCCCCTTTTTTTGCGCAAAAAATCATCTCTATTTGTTAAAAGATGCTTTGTACAATCTATTTCAGGCACGTAAAAAGCTTGTGGAAATCTTCCAATCGATTGTGGATGACAGAAGGGAGAGGAGGGAAAAAAGAGGGCCAGGAGAGAAGAAAGATATGATGGATATTCTATTAGAAGTTGAGGATGAGAATGGAAGGAAATTGAATGATGAGGAGATTATTGATGTTTTGGTAATGTATCTTAATGCTGGTCATGAATCTTCTGGTCATATTACAATGTGGGCTACCTATTTTCTTCAAAAACATCCTGAAATCTTCACAAAAGCTAAGGTAGTCAAAAGTTACCATTTTTTTGAAACATTTTTCAATCTTCACATTGGAAGTGTTCTTAAGAAGTAATATTTTGGATTCAAAAACAGGCAGAGCAAGAGGCTATTGTGAAAAATAGGCCATCTGATCAAAGGGGTGTGACACTCAAAGAAATTAGGCAGATGGACTACCTTTCAAACGTAATTCTTGTGTTATTCCTTTTAACATTCTTGGATATAAATTATGATTTCTCAAACCAATCTCTTAATGTAATGAAACCATTTTGTTGCTCCTTTATAGGTGATCGACGAAACGCTTCGTGTGGTTACCTTCTCCTTTGTAGTCTTCAGGGAAGCAAAGAAAGATTTCATGATTAATGGTTAGTTATTACTATGTATCATTTCCTGATATGTTTTTGATCAAGTATAGTCAATTTATGGCTAACACAACTTAACTGTCTTGTTTTCCAGGTTATACCATTCCCAAAGGATGGAAAGTTTTGGTGTGGTTTAGGTCTGTTCATTTGGATCCTGAAACCTATGATGATCCATTGGAGTTTAATCCTTCTAGATGGGATGTAAGTTTGAAAAACCTTCTGCTTTACCTAAATCCCACCACCTCTCGGGAAAAAACTTATCCACACTCGGTGTTTGTGTTTACAACAATCTTATGAATTCATGACGTGCCTTTACATACATTTGTTATCACTTAATATACACTTCTTTACCTCAATTTTATACTTAACTATGTAAATTTATGTGGTTTGGTATAAACACCGAGTGTCTGACAAATGTTTTACTATTCCACAGGAAAAGAAGAGTGTTTTAACTTGCTTAAACCATCATACATTTTGTTAACTTTTTATGCCTTGTTACTCTTTAGGGATTTACACCAAAGGCAGGAACATTCCTTCCTTTTGGAGCAGGAAGCAGATTGTGCCCAGGAAATGACCTTGCCAAGCTTGAAATATCTATTTTTCTCCATTATTTTCTTCTTGATTATGAGTGAGTTAAATCTTCTTCCTTTCCTTTTTTTTTTCTTTTATTTGCCCTTCAAGTCTGGTTTTGAGCTATTTTGCACTCTCTAGAAATGTCACCGGGTGCATGTTAGTGTAATTTTGGAGGATCCGACAGGGGTGTAGCAGCAATTTGGAGAGTCTGCAGAACATAAGTTTTGAGCACTTAAAAATCTTTTTGGTTGATTATTGATTGGTGATTCGCTGTTTTTGTTACAGGCTTGAAAGGGAAAATCCTTCTTGCCCCTTGATGTATTTGCCTCATTGTAGGCCAAAAGATAACTGTTTGGGCAGAGTAAAAAGAGTCTTATCAACTTCAAATGCATAGGTCCAATATTGAACAAGAAAACCACATTTCTCTCCCTCTCTGTTATTTAGAATTTTTGCTAGATGTGGAAAGCTACACCAACTAAGCAAAAGCTTGGAAATAGTTAGGAACAAAAAAAAAGCTAAAAAGAAGTCCCAAAAATTTCAATCATCTTTTTCTTTCTTCCACATTTCTTGCTCAGTAGAATTTTGTATACATTTTAGCAAGAAGATCATATAGATATTGTACATGATCTTCCATTTTATTAAGTATGAATAAATGCAGAAGAAAAGTTGGTTACATTTGCTGGACTGATTCCTTCTTTGATAATACTGATAACTATCTATATATTGTTTTCTATAGCACAACAAAACTCAGGAGTCTTTTTTGAGAATATTTCCTATAATTCCAAATCACAGATTTGACAATTTCATTTGTTGATCAATGTACATAATAATATTTAACAAGGAAAATAAGAAAAAAGAAGTACAGCCTGTTAGTATTTTACTGAGTTCTCATCTCAATCAGTTATCTCATCTTTGAGCAGTATTAGCTAAGATAAATACTTGCTTCGGTTTAACATCAATTCAGCAAATTTGTGTTTCCACAGTGGTCATAGTTAAGGAACAAAAGACTAGAAGCTAAAAAAACAAAAAGAGAGCAAATTGATGAATAAAGAATACTACATCTCACTTAAAACTTGCTAAACAGATGGAGATATCAAATTAGTAACTGCCTCTAGAGGCTGGAGCTGTGGAAACTTACTGAGAATAATAGTGTGTGATGAAGTTTTCCGAGGACTTTATCATTACAGTAAATTGCAGCTACAAAGCAAGCGCGAGGCTAAGGCTGTTTGGTGTCCCGGGCCTGGGCCTATCTGTGCCTGACGGGCCGGGCCTCACGGTCCCGGGCTTGGCGGGCCTGACGGTCCCGGGCCTGGCGGTCCCGGGCCTGGCGGTCCTCCAGGTTGAGACCGGCCCATGACGGGCCTAAGCACACTGCGGTCCTGGGCCTGGTGGGCCGGGCCTGGCGGGCCTAATGGGCCCGACGGGTTTTTTTTTAAGTCAATATCTTGTATAGTAGTCATTAGTATAGTGTAGAATATATTTTATATGGTGTACTAAGTTATTAGTATAGTATATATTGTGTTGTAGTAATTAGTATATATTGTATATTATGTATATATTGCGTTGTAGTAATTAGTATATATTGTATGTTATGTATATATGGATATATGTTATGTATATAATGTGTTGTAGTAAATTAGTAATTAGTATATATTGTATGTTATGTATATATTGTGTTGTAGTAATTAGTATATATTGTATATTATGTATATAGTGTGTTGTAGTAAGTAGTATATATTGTATATAATGTATATAAAAGAATGTTGTAATTAGTATATTGTGTTGTATGTTATATAAATATTTAAGGATTGATATCGAAGTAAAGACAAAGAAATATTGAGAAAAAAAATATTCAAGGATATGATAAAGAGCATATTTATTGACCAAAATGACATATCTTTCTTAGTCTTCCTTCCCCCAATGGAATGAGCACAACAAGGTACTAATACCACCATTAAAAGGAAAAAAAAAACTAAAAGAAGACGTGCCAATGTATAAGTTACATCATAATTTATGTTGTATTTCTAACAAATCTCATAAATCCGTCAAGGTTGGGAGGAGGTTGTGTTGGCGGTGGTGGAAATGAAGCTTGTTTATCACCACTTCCGGGTGAAGTCGCTTCCTCAGCAAGTTCTGCTATCATTTCTTCATATGCCTCATCTATTGCCGGTTGTGATTCTGCTATGCCAAAGTTCCTTCTTTCTGCGCGGATCCAATGTCTAAAAAACACTGATTTTTCCAAGCTCTCCCGCATCGACGCTTTGTGATCACCGATTTGTAGTCTTGCTTGACTGAAAGCGCTCTCCGATGCAACAGTTGACGCTTGAAATGACAGAACATCCCGAGCCATCCTTGCAAGAACGGGAAAATGTTTTCCCTTGACTTCCACCATTCCAAAAGGTCGAAAGAGCTGTCTGGATTCTCCTTTTCTAGTCCCTGTGACAAGCAAACTTGAGGCTCATTTAGATGGGAAATTTTATCAAAATATCACCTTGAGAACCCCTGAACTCCGTCCACGATTTAAGAGCTATTAAGCCAGCATCTCTTTTAGACGATTGTGATGTAGACGAAGTAGGGGTTGGAATATTTGGCCTAGCATGCTCTAACGCCTGTTTATAAGCATTATAAACAGTTTGAGCATTAATTTTAATTGATGCTTTCGCATCAGCTAGTGTAGCAATTTCGTCTTCTGAAAGATCTAAAGCTTTATAAATATTAGAATACCAAAAGTGAGGACCTCCTAATTTCATTGTTGGATTTAACATAGCAGCTACACCAAAAATAGGAGGGATTGGAAAAAATATTTTTTAAACTTTTGTTTCATTTCATGTATTGCAAGTTCATAAATATCCCCACCCTCGCTAAATTCAACAAACAAATCAGCTAGTGCGGCAATATAAACTAAACAGTTAGAAATAGTCGGATAATATTGTCCAGAAAAGCTTTTGTAGCCACTTGAAAATGTTCTAAAAATCTAAAAGAATTTTAACATTAGTCCAATCTTGGGTAGTTAGCATTTCATCATCATCCTCACCACCTACCCGAGAATTAAATGTAGCATTAATTGGGTTTCTATATTCATACGCTACTACTAAACTTCCGTACATGTAATTCCACATAGTCGGGCAAGGTTTAGGAACCTTTCTTTCTCTAAGGCCATATTCGTCACATTTTTAAAAATATTCTCTAAGTCTAGTTCTACGATTTGAATAAAGTAGCCAATTAAGAGTCATTCTCACATTTTCAATTTCTATGTTTAATATTTGCATACCATCACCAACAATTAAATGATAAATATGACAAATACAACATGAAAAATATTACTAAATGCAGGATTAAGGGTTTGTCTTAGCATTCCTATTGCACTAGTGTTGCTAGAAGCATTATCCATAAAAAATTGCCATTATTTTATCACTAAAGAAAAAATATCTACATATATCTGAAACAGTGCTAGCTATAAACCTACCCGTGTGCCGTGAATTAATTATTCTATATGCAATTATGCGTTTTTACATTGTCCAGTCTTCATCTATCCAATGACTTGTTACAGTTAGATAATCACAGTCATTATTACTTCTACCAATATCAGTTGTAATAGAAATACGATTAGGTATATGAGTAAATAAATAGCGCAAATATTGTTCATATTCATGCTTGAATTTATAAATATCGGCCTTAACTGTTGCGCGATGCCAATCTTTATAAGTATGATTAAAGACTCTTCTAATATAATGAATCCAATTAGGATTAGATGAAAAAGTATAAGGCAAACACATAATAGTAATCATTTTCGCTAATTCTTCATTATTTGGACTGTAATATAAAATACCTCCGGTGATAGTGTTTATTCCTGGTTGAACTAGATTTGAACCAGTACTTGGGTTAACTTGAGAATCTACACTTGTCTCCCGTCTTGTTGCGCTTGCATTTGGAAAAATCTAGCCTTATCTCTAAGGTGTAATTTTATATGCGTAGTCAAACTACCCGTGCCGCTACGGTCTCCAGTATAGCTATGAACAAGTAATTTCCCACAAGTTTTACACTTAGCCTTGTCGTGCTCTCTTACTTGAGTAAAAAAATGCCAAACTAATGATGTTTCTTGACGTTTAGCAGGTTGTCTACTAAAAGTGCGAGTTTGTACAGGTGGGTGTGCCGGTTCATTACCTAAGTTATGAGCAGGACTAGTAGGTGTATCATCTAAATCTGGTGCTTGGGTTTCTTCATCATCCTCATTTTCCTCTAAGATAGGTTCATTAGGATAAAGAGCATTCATAATATCATCATCTAATCTATCACCTACTGCAACATCATGTAGAAATTCACTATCGGTAAATTGAAAACAAGGGTGATCACTATCAAGCATTACGGGAGGCGGATTAGGACGTCTAGGTTGGCTACTACTTTCAACTTGCTTATCTTTTTTAGGTCGGGGAGCCGGGGGAAGGGTAGTATTATGGCCACTACTTTCACCGATTTTGCCTTTTCCTTTAACGAACATTTTTTCAAAGAAAATGCCATACTAATTAGAGTTATGCAAACTAAAAACACAAAAATATACTATTAGCACGTAAGAGTTAAAACGAGTTTACCGGATTGTCGGACAACTTCTTGAAAATTGAAAATCGTTGAACTTGAACACTTGAAAACTTCAATTCAACTTCACAATTTTTCACGATTTTTCAACAATAAATTAAGCACTTGTACTAGAAAGATTGAAAGAGAGCTTGAGAGATATTGATGAATTGGTGAATAAAAATGAAAGAATGAGGGGGTATTTATAGTTGAGAAATGGGAAATGTGTAATTATATAAAGTTTGGGGGCCAAATGGCTGTTTTTCAAACTTTCAAACGGCTAATTTTTGCAAAGAGACGTTACAAAATTTTAAAACAAAAAAAAATTATAAAAAAATAGCCGTTGTGCCCGCCAAGACCGGTCCAGGCTCGCCAGCCGGTCCCGGGCCTAACGATTCGAGGTAAGGGACCGGCCCGTCACGGGCTTTTTGGAACATCAAGACCGGACCGCCGGGACCGACCCAGCAGGACCGGCAGGTCCGCCAGCCACGCGATCCAGGTCCGGTCCCGGGCCTGAACCGGGACACCGAACAGCCTTACGCGAGGCATAAATCTGCAATGCTATTGGCAGAGAACCCATAAACTTCTGCTGTTCTATGACTATATATTGGATTAAATGGAAAATTTTGAATGCAAAGTACAGTAACAATTAGAAAAAATAAAGTGAAGATGGTAAAGATGGCTTCTGCAGTACCGACTTCTTTAATAAGGGCTCAAAGGAATTAACTTTCAACTCCCTCAAAGCCAAGATGATTCCTAATTATGGAGGCTATTTAAATGAATAACATTGGATATTTGATTTTCCTTCAACTCAACCATTGCTCATTTGAAGCTAAATGGTACTGCAATATCAAGAATTACAATAGGTGATTAACAAGAAAACACCAAATAGGTACTAGTAATAAGCCAAGATGTTTGTTTAATAGCTTGTGGAATTAAGATTAATCAGAGAAAATTCCTGTCATAGAAACATACTTGATCAGAAAAACCAAGAGCAAGAGCAATACACCCCTAATCCCTTATTTGCACACTTATATACGTTAATCCATCTTTAATTGATGCATCCACATTAATCAAAAAATTAATAAAGTAGCTGTCGATGGAGCTTCTCCAAGCACTAACAATAGATGTGAAATGATCCTTAATCCCAATTAGGCTAATAGCTCAAGAATATAAGATTCTAGAGTAGCTCAATCTAGAATCTGGAAAATACTTTAATAGATGCATCCATCTAATGCCATTCTGTATACTCCCCTTCTACCATCTTTCCCATTTACATATTTGACTATCTCTTCATTCCATCCTGTAGTGCTTTTAGAAACTCCTTGCCATTCGAGGACTTTAGACCATATTAATTTTGTAAAGCTATACAAGTCGTAATGTGTTTCATCTTTAGTATTACACATGGCTAAGTTTAACTTTACAAATATAAAAATTAGTTATTCATTTTGTAATAGGATAATATGATTTTTATCCATATTTGATTATTTTTAAAAAAAATTATTCTTCAACCTATTTTTTTGTGAATAATATGAATGAATAACAAATATTGATACTTTATTTATTTTAAATAAATATTATTTTTTAAAAATTATATTTTATAGATACCTTTTGATTTTAATAAACAAATATCTATTTATGGTCACCTCCTATCCTTAAGCCATAAAATATTCTTTATATTATTTCTCTCCCCTCATTCTTTCAGATTTTTCACTACCCTCTCTCTCAACGCCAGTTTTCTCCATTAATACAAACTCATGAATTCTCTCTCATCAGTCTCTCCATCGATCGTTTTTCCTCCTAGAAAGCTTCTCCGCCGCCACCACCATCAGTGGTGAAGCTCAATTTTTTCTTCTCACGCTATGCTAAAGAGTTGCCATTGTTGTTGCCACATATAACCAAACAAATACTGTACGAAGAAAAGTGCTTTCAAACAAATACTCTCGCTAGTATAAAAGAACTTTCATTGGAGATCTTTCAGTGTCAGTATTTCGATCTCACAACAGTGGCTATGGCTACTCAACGAAGGGCAAACCCTAGCTCTCTCCATCTAATTATTGTATTCTCTCTGCCTGTCACTTCGTCTCCGCTTCTTCGAGGAGAGTCTCAATAGTAATTTTCTTCATTCTCTTTCTTTCGGGAAAGCACTGCAAAGCTGTAATTTGGTTGTTGTGTGGTCTTTTTGAATAAAGGTTAAATGTTGGAGAGGCCAGAATAGTATCACAGTAACGAGAACAATGACGTTTCGAGTCAGAATCGCGGCCCTCTCGAAGAGACGATATTAGAGTTGTTCTTGGACAAAGACGACGAAATTTGGGGCTGAGCAACTTGACGATTCTATTACCTTTTTTACAATATATTTCAATGTATCTCGCTGTATTTCCATGTATTTCGTTGTGTTCATTATCTTTTCTTTTTCATTGTATTTCAATGTATCTCGCTGTATTTCATTGTATTCAATGTCTCGCGATATTCCGTGAATGTATTCTTATTTTTTTAGTTAATATAATTTATGTATTCAGATGTATTATATAATTTCTCTGAAGATTGCTATATTTTTGGGGTGTTTTTTGGTTGAGAATCTTTTTTATTACTAGAAATACAAATTTTGTGTGTTATTGGTGAGTTTATTGACTTATATTAGGAGTTATTATGTTAATTGATTCACTTTCCGTTTAAAAAGAGTATAATCTCATGTTTCACGCAGTGGATACAATCGAATACAATAATCTGTCTAGCTGTAATCTCATGTTTCACGCCATGAATACAGCCGAATACTTTCGAATACAAAAATCTGTCTAACTGTAATCTCATGTTCACGCCTATTGTATTCATGAATACAGTAGCTTAAATTTATCGAATAAACTCTAAAAAATCTGAAAACATAACTATAGAAAGTAATAAAGTAAATGATAGCTACAACTGGCTAATAACCACTGCAACGTAGTAATTTCTGAAAGTTTCTCTTTTTTTAATCTATTTTGCCACCACTAATTATTTCCTTTCAGTTCAATGTCTAAATTTTCTCATCAGACCACCTTAAAATTTTTGTTTTTGAAATGAGAATTACATTCTTATACCATATACCTTATTACCTTCGATGTTTAATGTTTAATATAATTACATTTAGTATATTAAATTTCAATGCTATACCATAATATAATTCAAGGGTACAATTAATACAATATATATCCCTCCTTAATCAAGATACCAAAATGCAATCCTTATAATTTAAACCTTTCAATTTATTTTTCATATTAACTTTGAATTCATTCTCTGACTATAAGAAACATCATTAAATAGAATCCTTAATACAACAATCATGTTAGGCACGAAATAGAACATGTCTTTATAAGAAAACTTGATCACGAATAATATACTATCAAACTGAAAACCGTTGCAGTGGTTTATGTCATCTTAACCATAAATCTACACTTTTCTTAAAAAGAATTTCATAATAAAGCTCCTGTAATCCAATTTCTAAAGATATTAAAGAAAACCAAATAAGGGAATTTTTCTATTCCAAAATTACGCAACAATCAGAACAAAAGTTTTAATAACAAAAGACTTTTTTGTTCTGTATCTTTTAAAGAAATGAACTCTTTCTCTTTGTCTTTTTGAGAGAAAAATCCACAAAAGAAGAAATGGGTTCCATCATTGCACCGTTTTTTCTGCTTCTTTTTGGGGAGCGTTTTTCTGCTATCAATTTTTTGGAAGGGAGCTGATGGAGACGTTTCTAGGGGTAAGGTATTTAGGATTTGATGGATCTGATTTTTTTAGGTATTCTAATTGTGTTTTTATATGTAGAAGGTAGGGTAAAAGGTAATGGGTATTTGGGTAAGTTAGGATTTTAACATATTTTATGTCTCTATTTGCTTATGCTTTGAGCATAATTTGCTACAAAATAGTCCCAAAATGCTCATAGGTTGTGCTTGATTGTAGGTTTGAGCGACAAGTGACGAAATATCAAAGATTGACTCACAAAGGAGTGAAACCTGCTCAAGTATCAAAGACCAAGAAGTCCAAGGGGAGAAGGCCTAGTGCAGAACGTGCAAAAGCGATTGCAGCTGCATTAGGAGGTTCAGAGACATGATATATTCAGGCTGAAGGCAACGTGGTCGCGGTAAGATTCTCGCGGTCCGCGGTCAAGCTACACGGCCGCTCTACTCATTTGTGTGGTCCGCGTAAATGAGATTCAGAGAGGTGGACAAATAGCCAAGATAATGCCACGCGGTCCGTGGTCGTCACCGCGCAGTCCGCGCCAGATGCCCTTCGTGGCCGCGGTACACTTTCACGCGGTCCGCGTTCCTCAAGATCGGTGAGCTGAATAGTGAAGTCAAAAGAGCTAGTGCGGTCGTGGTTGCTTTTGTGCGGCCCACACTGACCTCCCAGGGGTATTTTTCTCCAATTTTTCCAGCCTAGTATAAATTGAATATTTTACCATTTTTAGGTCAACTTTTACATTCCAGACTTAGCTGCGCTCGTGAGACTTGGGTTTTGTAGCCATTTTTGGCACTTTTTCTCTTCATTAACGATAGATTATTGTGATTTCTTTTTAGTAATTAATTATTATGTTTAGCTCTTCATCTATTTATTCATTTTCTTCCTTAATCATGTGTAGCTAAATCCATTAGCTAGAGTTGTGGCTCAACCCTAGTGTGGGTAATTGATGGGTGTTGCTAGCTAGAGTTAGATTGATATTGGGTGTTTGCTATTTGGGTTTATTTTATGCTTTTATTTAAAAATTGGTGGTTGCAAACTTTGATTCAAGCTTAGTGGGTTTGACTCTTCTTAGGAGAGAGAGTCTATGACCCCAAAATTGACCGAACAAGGAATTGAGATGGACTCATAAGAAATGATAGTCCCAATTAACAGGTTAAATCTCGAAAGAGTAATCACGCTACTTGAACCCTAGTTGCTTGGCCTAATTTGCGCACCTATTTGGTCTTCGGAGAGCCAATTGGGTAGCAAACAGACAAACGTATCCGAGGATGCTTTGAGATAGAGGCTTTTACCATTCTCTCTTCGAGGTAAAGCATTTGATTAGTTATAAAGGCTCCCCAATCATTCCATCACAACTTGGAATAAGTTGGTGGATAAATTCATTGACAAGTTTTTCTCACCAGTCATATGGCGGCACTTCGGGATAAAATCTTAGCCTTCAAGCAAGAGCCAACGGAACCTTTGCATGAAATTTGGGAGAGATATAGAACAATGGTGAAGGAGTGCCCTAATAACGACATGATCGAGGCGCTGATCCAACAAACTTTTGATCGGGGCATCAACACCACAAATCAATGCATTGTGAGTTAACTGGCCGGAGGGAACTTTATGAAACTTTCTTACCAAGAGGCATGTCATGTACTTGATGAAATGGCCGACACCTCTTCGGCATGGCAAAGTAGAGCTAACATTCCTCAAGGTGACCTTACAATTATTCATTTACATAAGGAGTTACATGACCATGGGCAAGCTATAGCGGAGTTTATAACCACTATGAACCAATTGGCGAAGGCGCAATTGCAACAAGTCCAAAATCCGCGCCAAGTTAATGCCATGGAAGGTGTTTCTATGTTGAAAAGGAGGCAAAGATGGCAACAACAACCTCAAGGTAATTGTGAGCAATTTGACAATAACAATGATAGTGGTAGTTTTTCGAATGAGTGCTATGATGATCAAAAAGAAGAGGTCCAATACGTTAATAACTATTAAGGGAATAGAGGCAACTCTTCGATTCAACAATGGCGTTCCCAAGGAAATTGGGGCAATCAATAACAAGATAGTCGCAATTGGAACAACAACAATCAAAGCAACAATCGGGGAAATCAACAAAGTGGTAGTAATTGGAACAACAACAACCAAGGCGGTAATTGGAGTAATCAAGGTAATTGGAATGGGAACTAAAATAATTGGAGCAACAACAAAAATCAAGGAGGGTGGAATAATAGTGGGAAACAAGGCAACCAGGGGCAAGGTTTTCAAAGTCCTCCCATGTACCAACAACCGAATGATCCACCCCCTTTTCCTTCTCAAGGTCCAAGTTCTTTCGAGAGTGATATGGGGAGAATTGAAAGTATGTTCGAGAAAATGATAAAAAGGAACCAAGATTCCGTTGCACAATTGGCTTCGCATAATACATCTATCCGAAACATGGAAGTGCAACTGGATCAAATTTCTCAAGCTTTGAATACCTGCCCCAAGGGTGCCCTACCAAGTGATACGGTAGTAAACTCGAAGGGTGGGAACAACAACCATATGATGGAGGTTACAACTAGAAGCGAAAGAGGTGGTGATATGCATGCCTCAAAAGAAAATCAAGTTGTGGATGATAATGTTGGGAACCAAGAAGATGTGGATCCGTTGGTTGTTGAAGATGTGGTTAAACAAAATGTGAACAATGATGTGAGGATTGATATTGATGATGAGGACGAGGTGGAAACACAAGATGTAATGAACCCGTCTAGAGAACACATGATTGACATGCCCAAACCGGTGGTACCAAAAGCCAAGGCTCCCTTTCCTAGGCCACCTCCACCTTATCCTCAACGGTTAGAGAAGCACAAGAGTGATCACCAGTTCAAAAAGTTCATAGACATGATGAAGAGCCTTATAATCAATGTGCCTTTAGTGGAGGCACTTGCAAATGCCAGGTTATGCAAAGTTTATGAAAGATTTGGTAACGAAGAAGCGGTCGACGGAGTGTGAAACAATTAAGATGACTCATCAAGTGAGTGCTATCGCATATTCCATGGCTCCAAAGTTATAGGACCCCAGAGCTTTTAATATCCCTTGCACTATTGGAAGAGCGGATTTTTCCAAGGCCTTTTACGACTTGGGGGCTAGTATCAATTTGATGTCGTACTTGGTTTTCAAGAGTTTGGGAATTGGCCAACCTCGACCAACTTCAATGAGACTTCAAATGGTGGATCGATCGATGAAGCGACCTTTAGGCATAGTTGATGATGTACTTGTTCGGGTGGATAAGTTTATATTGCCGGCTGACTTTGTCATATTGAATTGTGAGGTAGATTATTAGGTACCGATTATATTTGGTAGACCTTTCTTTGCTACAGGGAAGGCATTGGTTGATGTTGAAGCGGGTGAGCTCACTTTCCGAGTGGGTGATGAGAAGTTTGTTTTCCCTGTTTGCAAATCTATGAGGAACCTAATGGCACCTAGGTGTGCTCTTTTGTGGACATTGTCATAGCTGTGATATTGGATGATACAAGTTCTATGATTAATGTTAAATATCCCCTTGTTGCCGAGCCTCTAAATCAGGATGTCAATGAGGATACAAGTAGAGTGACGTGCATAGATGCTTTACATGTTATGGAATCTTTTGAGCCCAGTAAATTGTCTTTGGATCTTGAAACCCAACAAATTCCACTAACAAAGCCAACAATTGAGGAATCACCGGGGTTGGAATTGACTCCACTTTATCCACACCTCAATCCCATGCTCTGTACTATCTTTGAGAATGATGTGAACCTTTCTTGGAGCATGAAGGAAGATTGGATGAGATGATGCAGAAGTAGGGGTCTACCCTGTTTCTAACAAATCTTGGATTTCTCTGGTGCACTGCGTATCGATGAAGGATGGCATGACCATAGTGAGAAATGTTCAGAATGAGAGGATTCTTGCAAGAATAGTCACGGGTTGCATAGACTATAAAAAATTGAACAACGTGCCCCCTAAGGATCATTATCATTTGCCATTCATTGATCGAATGCTAAACCAACTTGCTAGTCGTGCTATTTATTGCTACTTTGAGAGTTTGATGAGAGCCACGTGGTGGCGCTTCTTGATTTTAAGTAATGTGGTGGTAACATGCGTCGTGCCGCAACATTAAATTAGGGGCTTCTTGGGAGGCCACCCATTTCTTTTTCTTTATCTTTGATTTTCTTTGTAGTTTAGGATTTTTGAGCTAATTATTTGTGAGATGTTGCAGGAATTGTGTTGATGCAGTGCAAAATAAAGTGGAAAAATTGCACAATGTCTGAAGTTTGTC
This sequence comes from Nicotiana benthamiana, assembly GCA_034376525.1. Classification (NCBI taxonomy): domain Eukaryota; kingdom Viridiplantae; phylum Streptophyta; class Magnoliopsida; order Solanales; family Solanaceae; genus Nicotiana; species Nicotiana benthamiana. Next base: position 30,160,255 of record CM067336.1, on the reverse strand, counting down.
AGTGGGGCTGCGGTGCACTTTGTGCGGTCCGCGCTGGTATGAGCTAAGTATGGTACTCTCTGAAGTTCTCCACCATGTCCACGGTCAATTTAGTGTCGTCCGCAGCGGACCTCAGCGGCCATGTTCCATTTTCTTATGCCGTCTACAGAGGCTGCCTACTGAAGTTTCACATGAACAAATCTAGCAAGGTTTGTTGTCGCTTTTGTGCAGCCTCGCTGGTAGGTGAGTAAGGGTCCTACGGGTTGTATATAAATAGAGGCCAAGGTTCTAAGTGTACCCTTTTCGAACTTTGAAAACTCAGAGCCTTAAAAATACTATTCATCCATTCCTGAGGCCGAAATTCTTTCTTGCTAGGATTAGTTGCTTTCAATCTTCACAAACCTGGAAACATTTCATGCAGTTGTGTTTGATTAATTTCATATTTTCATTTAATTTTCTTTCCAGTGGTTTGTAACTTCTCTTTCATCCTGTTTTTCTTTGAATCGTTCGTTTAGGTTAGTTTACTTGTTAGTGCAGTTTACTTGTTAGTGTTTGTGTGTTGAAAATGATTAAGGATTGGGAAAATGAGTAGGGACAAGTAGGTGTAAAAATTTGGACAAAAATTGGAAAAACATGAAACCCTAACTTAGTTCCCAAAGGCTGACTCAGCGGCCCGCGGTCGCCTTAGCGCAGTCTGCAGTGCCCTGACGCGGTTTGCATTACTCTTTTCCGCGGGCCATGGTGCCCAAAATTTCTAAAAATGAATTTGTGCCCAGTGCGGCCACGATGCATTTTACGCGGCCCATGCTGGCCCACTGCGGTTGTGACCCCATTCTGCGCGGACTGTGGTGGGTGATTCAGAAAAGGTGCCTTCTGGGCCTTTGCCCAGTGCGAACCGCAGTCGCCTTAGCATGGTCTGTGCTGCCCCTAACGCGGAAGCACTCCTGATGGTGCGGGCTATGGTTCCTTGTTCTGCACCTGTATCTGCAACACTTTCACCTGTTGTTCTGCAATCTATTTCATACACTTGTTTCACTGTCTGTGCTTAAACTAACAATGTTAGATGTGTATGTCTGCAGATAATTGTTAAGCAAAAAGGTGGAAAAGGATCAAAACAACCTGGGAGAGGCAGTTCCTCCCGAGGGGGTAAAGGCAATAGAGTGGTAAAACTCATTCCCCAATTCTGGGAAAACATCAAAAAGATTTGGAAGATGATAAAAGATGAAAATATAGCTACTTCTCATTCCTTAGGAAGTGAGTATATTCCATCTCAGAACATCTCTTTCGATTCAATCCCAACTCACTTCATCTTCAGCTTCCAACTTAATGATACCCCTCCAGCATTACCCACTGCCAAGAGGCCGGTGAATGTAGTTTTGGATTCTTTTGAAGAGCCCGCAGCCGGTAGTGAAGAATACTCCACCTCCCCCATAGCTTCATTATCTGGGGAGAGTGCAGGCATAGGTGATGGAGGTTGTGAGGACAGTTATGAGGAGGTTCCCCAGAGTGGTATACCTCAGGTTGGGGGTGTTGACCAGACTAGAGATCCTGCAGCTTGGGAGGATATGTTCGTTAGTTAGTTAACTCCACCAGTTTAGGGTATTGTGGCCTAAACGAAAATTCATTCTGGAAAGGAGTTTCATTGTGCGAGACCTTCTACCTCTACTTCCTAATGTGCATAGACAATTTCACACTCGAATGGGTTGGGATCACTTTTAGGGTAATTGTGTAAAGGAAAATGAGCACATGGTAAAAGAATTCTATAGCAATGTGACCCACATCTTAAAGGGCACCAAGATAACCAAAGTGCGGAACAAAAAAGTGATCTTTACTAGGAAGGCACTCAATGAATACCTAGGGTTTGATGACGAGGATGAGATCCTTTATAATGAAAAGTTGGGAATGGGTGAAGAAGTTCATCTGTGGTTAGTCTCATACCTGGAAATCCCAGGTACTGTTCCAGAGTAGGTGCAAGCAGGAACAAAAATCTTTCAGAAGACTTTCAACTTTGAGGCTTGGGGTTGGTTGTCTTTTGTATGCAGTCGGCTTGACCCCTCTACTAACGATCAGACTATTCCACGTACGCGGGTTGTTCTTTTTTGCTTCTATTATGACCGGATACGCTATCAATATGGGCAATGTGATTTCCCGTGTCATTACTGTTGTGGGGCAAGAGCATGATCAGAACTACCTTTTTCCCAATACCCTCACCATGTATTTCAAGGACCTGGAAGTGGAGAAGAAACCATTTGATATAAAGGTCAAGCCAGTGGCTCCATTCACCAGGATTAGTATGAAGGGCCTAGACAACCCTAAAGACAAAAACTTCAAGCCACCTATCTTTGCCCCAACTGGCCTGTCTGAGGAGCTAGTTGCGGTAGAGCCTTGTGTTGAGCCTTCTACCGAGCCTTCCGCATTGCCTGCTGCCACTACTATTGATGATTTGCCTCCACGACCTTCTTCTTCTACGGGTTCCAGTACTTCAGCTGGCCCAGGGGTTCCTTCTTCCCTGGGTTATCCTTTCACGACCCATCAGTTGAGCCAGACACTGGCCAGCATGAGCAACTCGATGCCAGCTACGACATCCAAGTTGTCTACTTTGTCTGCAACCATTGAGGCCCAGTCAGCACCTCCGACAACTCAAATTCCTCAGTCCATTGAGGATATATTCAAGAAGCTCCTGGAAAACAAGGAGAAGATTATGAGGACTTAGGATGACTTGTCTAAGGAGGTGGAATCACATAGCAAGGCTCTGAAGGAGCTTGACAAGGAGTATAAGAAGATGAGGAGATCACATGCTTCTAAGTAGTCTGTGAAGGCGCTCAGGACAGATGCCTCTAGACTTATTATTCGGGGACCCAGCCCAGGCAGGAGCAGAAACCTAGGAAGCCAAGGAAGAAGAGGAAGCTCCCAAGTATAGTTGATGCGGTTATTGAGGTGGCAGCCCCACAGGAGGCCTCCTCCAATTTGCCACATGATGACCTAACATACAGCCGGTCCAGGAACAAGCACCAGTCCTAGCAGCTGAGCAGCAGGAGACCGGGAACCAGTCTAAGGTTCCCGCACATAAACAGGACTTGGGGACCACTGATGATCCCATGCAGACTGACCAGGTTTAGGGAGCTCCCATATCCTTTACTTTATTTTTGTATGCTTATTTGTTATTGGCATTGGGGACAATGCTAGCTTTTATTCATGCGGGTGCGCCCTAATTTTTTATTATCCATGGATAACTGTATATATAGATTGTTAGTTATGCTTTACTTTGATTTTCTATTTTGGGTTGTACATGACTTTACATTTAGCTACTTTTCTCGTACTTTTTATTCTCTCTTTTGGTTTGTATATAAAGTTAGATTTCTGTATATATACATCCCCCGTTGTATATTCTACTTCCCTATTGTACATATTCATTTTGTTTTCTATTTTCGCAAAAAACATTTTATTTTAAAGCTTTATAGATAGGCTCGTAGCCTTTTGTTTTATTTTTGGAGTTTTCAATAAACCCTTGGTTTTCTTAATGTCACGGTTTTTTCCAAGGGTAAAGTATTGTACGAACCGAGAATTGGGATGGACTTATGAGAATTGATAGTCCCAATTAATGGGTTAAATCCCGATAGAGTAATCACGCTACTTGAACCCTAGTTGCTTGGCCTAACTTTCCTACCCATTTGGTCTTGAGAGCGCCAATTGAGTAAAATCACTCTCTCTACCGAGAGGTGTGAGAGCGGGTAAAATTGTACAAGTTGTTGCTTGGCCTAGTCCCAATTAATGGGTAATCCCGATAGAGTAATCACGCTACTTGAACCCTAGTTGCTTGGCCTAACTTTCCTACCCATTTGGTCTCGAGAGCGCCAATTGGGTAAAATCACTCTCTCTACCGAGAGGTGTGAGAGCGGGTAAAATTGTACAAGATTTATAGCATAAGCCCCAAATATGTCAATATATCCTTAGTAACATCTACCCGTCAATTAGCCACCTAGGTGATACCACGATCCTAGTGCCCTTTTTCCCATTAAATACAACTTAACAATATTCTCATAACATAATTTAGTGTTAATCATTAGTTTTATAATAGTAGTTACAAAATCAAAAATCAAGAATGTTTGAAGTGACATTAGGAATATAAATACATCTCTAGACTAGACAGAATATCCAACTCCACTACTAGCTCCCTGAGAAAATCAATCCCGACCTCTATTCGAGTAAAAGGTGTTGCAGCCCGCTCTTCCTACCTTGGTGTAGCGTCGAGTTGGCAGCGATTAGTAGTGGTATTGGAATTGGGTTATGAAAACGGAAAATAATGCATCTACAATCAGAATTTAAATAATCTATAATTCATCTACAAAATATCTACAAACTGGGTATATTAAATTTTAGTATCCTAATTCCTATTCGATTGTAGTTTAATTGGAATTTTCGACATAATTGTATTTTTTGCAGAAGATTTGTAGAAGTTTTAATCTTTTTTGATTTGTGAAAACAGAAAATAAAGCATCTACAATTAGAATACAAATAATCTACAATTTATCTACAAAATATCTACAAACTGGGTACATTGAATTTTTATATCTCAATTCTCATTCAATTGTAGTATAATTGAAATTTTTGACATAATTTCATTTTTTCAGAAGATTTGTAGAAGTTTTAGCCATTTCTTATTTATGAAAACAGAAAATAAAGCATCTACAATCAGAATACAAATAATCTATATTTATCTACCATTTATCTACAATTTCTGCAATATGTCTTCTTCTTCTTCTTCTTCTTCTTCTTCTTCTTCTTCTTCTTCTTCTTCTTCTTCTTCTTCTTCTTCTTTGAGTTTCAATCTGAAATTCAGTCAAAACCAAGTCTAATCTTCACCAAAACCCCTCAAAGTTGAGATATAAACTCCAAGCCACATTCTCAACTATTTTCGATAACACACAATCTAATCAAATAATGAATTTTGAAAATCTAAATTTGAATTCAAAGCTTTCAACCTTTTTAATGATTGTCAATGGTGGATTTGCTACTCTCTTTTGCTTTTTATTACTGATATTTGCGATTGAGAATTAGAGAGAGATATAGAGAGAATGTCGACGAACTGAGCTTTGTTGACGATTTTGTCTTCTTTTTTTTTTAATTTGTGGCTTAAGAAAAAATATCGAAGAACATAGCTTTTGCATAAAAGAGTCTATGTAGTTTGATTTTAAATTGAAGATATAGGATTTGCATTTCAAATTTGATCTGAAGGTCGCTAAATCAATTATAATATTCTGTTCCTTGATTTATAGCGCGCCTAATTAGGAAGGAATCAACTCATAATAAAATAGTATGTAATGAATAATATAATAATTATATAAAATTATAAACATGACGAATAAATATGAAACTATTCACATTTTTAGTAATAAGGTTTCATATATGATATAATAAGGAAAATATCTCTTTTGAAATCCCGTAGAATTGTCAAACACCTTTTGTAGATCTCTTTAGATATGTATGACTTAGGCCATTCAACGGATCATATCAGTTTTTAAGGGAGAATTACGTAGAAATAATTATCTTGTTATGAAAAAAATATAAAAGACAAGAACAATAACTCAAGAACAAGAGCAAATAGAGAGAAGAGTAGAGAGAGTTCTTCTTATTGATACTTAGAGAATGTTAGGAGTGATTTACAATGGTAGAGGACACCTCTATTTATAGGGAGGAGGATGATTTAGCTACCAAGAATAGAACTCTAGAATCTCTCTAATTAAAGACATTCACCTTAAATAGAAGTCTATTTATAACACTCCCCCTTGAATGTCTATTCAATGATGTGCCTCGTTAAAACCTTAAAACAAAACCCAATGGGAAAAATTAAAGTAAGGAAAAAGAGTACACATGTTTGAATATGCGCCTATTGGTTGCCTCGTTAAAAACCTCGCAAGGAAAACCCGGTGGGACAAAACCTTGTAAGGGAAAAAGAGTGCAACGCGCCTTAAACTCCCCCTGATAAGAACATCAATTTATGTCCTTAAGTCTTCGCATCCCGATCTTGTGAACTAGCTTCTTGAAGGTTGACTTTGGTAGAGATTTTGTGAACAAATCAGCCATATTTTCGCTTGAACGAATCTGTTGAACATTGATATCACCATTCTTTTGAAGATCATGTGTGAAGAATAACTTTGGTGAAATATGCTTCGTTCTATCTCCTTTTATGAATCCTCCCTTCAATTGAGCTATACATGCTGCATTGTCTTCATACAAAGTTGTGGGTAGTTTATCACACTTCAAACCACATTTGTCTTGGATATGATGTATTATCGACCTTAACCACACACACTCCCGACTTGCTTCATGAATAGCAATTATCTCGGCATGATTAGATGAAGTAGTCACAATTGATTGCTTAGTCGATCGCCAAGAGATGGCGGTTTCTCCACAGGTAAACACATAACCCGTTTGAGATCGAGCCTTGTGTGGGTCGGACAAATATCCAGCATCAGCATAACCAACAAGATCCGGGCTGCAATTCTTGCCATAAAATAAGCCCATATCGGTAGTTCCCTTTAGGTACCGCAATATGTGTTTGATCCCATTCCAATGTCTCCTCGTAGGAGCCGAGCTAAATCTTGCTAAGACATTAACTGAAAAGGATATGTCAGGTCTTGTAGTATTTGCAAGATACATTAGTGCGCCAATTGCGCTAAGATATGGTACTTCAGGACCAAGTAGCTCTTCATTCCTTTCTTGCGGTCGGAATGGATCTTTATTCACATCAAGTGATCGAACAACCATCGGTGTACTTAAAGGATGTGCTTCATCCATGTAAAACCGTTTCAGTACCTTTTCTGTATAGGTAGATTGATGAACAAAAATTCCGTTTGCCAAATATTCAATTTGCAAACCAAGACATAGTTTAGTCTTTTTGAGATCTTTCATCTCGAATTCATCCTTTAGATAATCAATTGCCTTTTGGAGTTCTATAGGGGTTCCAATAAGGTTTATGTCATCAACATATACGGCAAGTACAACAAATTCCGATGTTGTTTTCTTTATAAAAACACACGGGCAAATGGCGTCATTTATATAGCCTTCTTTTAACAAGTACTCACTAAGACGATTATACCACATTCGTCCAGATTGCTTTAGACCATACAAGGATCTTTGCAATTTAATTGAGAACATTTCCCGAGATTTTGAGTTGTGCGCGTTTGGCACCTTGAGTCCATCGGGAATTTTCATGTATATCTCATTATCAAGTGAGCCATAAAGATAGGCAGTAACCACATCCATTAAGTGCATGTCAAGCTTTTCATGGACAGCAAAACTTATGAGATAACGAAAGGTTATCGCATCCATTACAGGCGAATATGTCTCTTCATAATCGACACCAGGCCTTTGAGAAAAACCTTGTGCAACAAGGCGTGCCTTATATCTTTGTACCTCGTTTTTCTCATTTCTTTTGCGTACAAAGACCCATTTATAGCCGACAGGCTTAACACCATTAGGTGTTTTAACTATAGGGCCAAAAACTTCACGTTTTGCCAGCGAATTCAATTCTGATTGAATTGCTTCTTGCCACTTTGGCCAATCCTGTCTTTTTCGACATTCTTCAACAGATTGAGGTTCGAGATCCTCACATTCTTGCATAATGCTAGATGCTACATTATAAGCAAAGGCATTATCCACCACAATATCCACTCGATTAATATTTGCCTCAATATTAATTGGATTTAGGGATAGTTCCGTATTTTCCAGAGTCTCGGGCTCAATGGATTCTTCATGAATCTCAGAATTTGTTAAATCATGAGATTCTTTCGTGGTGTCATTTTGATCGTTCTTTTTCCTCTTTCTAGGATTTCGATCTTTGGAACCTAATGGTCTGCCACGCTTCAGGCGTGCATTTGACTCATTGGATATGACACTAGATGATTGTCCAACAGGGACATCAATACGGATTGGAACATTTTCCGCGGGAATGTGGGATTTCGTTATCCTTTTCAAGTCCGTAAATGCGTCAGGCATTTGATTTGCTGTTCTTTGCAAATGGATAATCTTTTGTACCTCTCTTTCACAAATAGAGGTATGTGGATCAAGATGAGATAATGATGCATTTTTCCACAAAATTTCCCGTTTGGTTTCACCAACTTCTCCCCCTAATTTTGGGAAAAGTGTCTCATCAAATCGACAGTCTGCAAATCGTGCAGTAAACAAGTCGCCTGTCAATGTTTCGAGGTAGCGAATGATGGAGGACGATTCAAACCCAACATATATTCCTAACCTTCTTTGCGGACCCATTTTGGTGCGGGATGGCGGTGCAATAGGCACATATACTGCGCATCCAAAAATCCTTAAATGGGATATATTGGGTTCATGACCCAAAACCAATTGCAACGGGGAATACTTGTGGTAATTCGTCGGTCTGAGACGAATTAGCATTGCTGCATGTAAGATGGCGTGACCCCATACCGAAGTGGGCAGCCTCGTTCTCATAAGTAATGGCCTTGCAATCAACTGCAGGCGTTTAATTAACGATTCTGCAAGACCGTTTTGAGTGTGAACATGAGCTACAGAATGTTCAACTTTTATCCCGATTGATAAGCAATAATCATTAAATGCTTGGGATGTAAACTCAGCAGCATTATCCAGTCTAATGGACTTGATTGGATTATCTGGAAATTGTGCTCGTAGTCGAATTATTTGTGCCATTAATTTCGCAAACGCAAGGTTGCGTGATGACAACAGGCACACATGAGACCATCTACAGGATGCGTCTATCAAGACCATGAAATACCTAAACGACCCACTAGGTGGGTGAATAGGTCCACAAATGTCCCCTTGTATACGTTCCAGAAACGTGGGTGACTCAATCCCAACCTTTGTTGGTGATGGCCTGATAATCAACTTGCCTTGATAACACGAAGTGCAAGGATATTCATTATTCGAAAGAATTTTAAAATTCTTTAACGGATGCCCATATGAGCTTTCTATAATCCGTCTCATCATGACCGATCCTGGGTGTCCCAATCGATCATGCCAAAGTACAAAGGTATTGGAATCAGTAATCCTTTGGTTTACTGTTGAATGTGCCTCAATTGCACTAATTCTTGTCCAATACAGGCCACAAGATAAAGACGGGAATTTCTCAATAACCCTCTTTTGGCCGGAGACATTCTTTGTGATGACGAGATATTCAAGATTATCTTCATCCATTGTCTCAATATGATAGCCATTCCGGCGTACATCTTTAAAACTCAACAAGTTTCTCTTAGACTTGGAGGAGAACATTGCATTCTCTATGATTAACGTCGTGCCTTTGGGCAGAGTTACAATTGCTCTTCCGGAGCCTTCAATCAATTTACTACTTCCAGATATTGTAGTAACGTTTGCCTTACACATATTTAGTTGAGAGAAATACTTCCTTTCTTTGAGTATTGTATGTGTAGTACATGAATCAACTAGGCAAATACTTTTACAGTTGGACGTTGATCCAAGTTCGCTTTGTGAGATATCCATATTTGCTATCCCATAGTTTGACATACAAAAGAGATACACGAACATAAGAATAAACAAGTTCAATTCGTTTGTGTCACATAATATTTTCAAAATCTGCTGCTAACAGTTGACTAACAAAATCAGATATGTTATCCATAATTGATTACTTTGCAGTTTGAAAATTTCAGTTTAAGCATTTTCTTAAAACAATCGATTGTTAAACACAAATAATCGATTGTTGAACATTGACAATCGATTGTTAAACACACACAATCGATTATTTGCTATTTTGAAAAACTTCAGATCACACTGTCTTAAGACAATCGATTGTTAAACATAGACAATCGATTGTTGGCTATTTTGAAAAATTCCAGACCTCACTGTTTCAAGACAATCGATTGTTATACAAAGACAATCGATTGTGGATGATTTTTGAAAAATTCCAGATTACACTGTCTTAATGACAATCGATTGTTAGACAAAGACAATTGATTGTGGATGATTTTTGAAAAATTCCAGATTACACTTGTCTTAATGACAATCGATTGTTAGTCAACGACAATCGATTGTTGATCAATTGTTTTTCAACTTTAATGCGAAAATAGTTGATAATCGACTAGTTTTTCAGGCTAGTCGATTACCCCCACTGGAAAATAAAAGTTTTATTGATATTTGAGCATATTGAAGATATTCTAAAGAACTACTGCTAACATTGCATCATGAACTAACTAATACGAGCTAATACTAATGACTATTAGTTTATTCACTAACTAATACAAATAAGTAGAACAAAATCAAATAACTCCATCTTCTTTCATCACGGACCCATCGTCGATTAGGTGGTCTATTTTCCCCTCGGGTTGCTCAAAGAAGTCTGCCACATCCAGGTGGGTGATGTCCTCATCGTCGTCATAGACAAAATTTGTTTCAGGGCCTTTTCTCTTTCGAGATGCTTGATAAAGGTCAACCAAGTGTCTTGGTATACGGCAAGTCTTTGACCAGTGCCCTTTCCCACCGCAACGATAACATATAGTTTCTGAACCATTTGCCTTAGGATCTTCATGACCCCGTTTCTGCTTTCGGCGGTTATCTCTCTTTGGGGGTTGACGGACTTCATTGGAATTTCTTCCTTGTCTACGTCCCTGGCTATGACCCCGTTTACGACCATGACCATGGTCCTTTTCATGTTTGGCATAATGAGAGTGCACCTTATCTGCTTCAGGCAGTGGTGTAGACCCAGTGGGTCGATTTTCGTGATTTCTCATGAGCAGGTCATTATTTCGCTCAGCCACTAGTAGAAGAGAAATCAGTTCAGAGTACTTTGTAAAGCCTTTCTCTCTGTACTGTTGTTGCAGTACTATATTGGAGGCATGAAACGTTGTAAACGTTTTCTCAAGCATATCATAATCGGAGATATTATCCCCGCATAGCTTCAACTTAGAAGTAATTCTGAACATTGCAGAATTATATTCAGAAACGGACTTAAAGTCCTGGAGCCTCAGATGAGCCCAATCATATCGTGCTTGTGGCAGAGTGACCAACTTCAGGTTGTCATATCTCTCCTTTAAGCCGTTCCACAAGACGAGTGGATCCTTGACGGTGAGATATTCAATCTTCAAACCTTCATCAAGGTGATGGCGCAAGAAAATCAAGGCCTTCGCACATTCTTGGGTGGATGCTTTTTCTCTATCTTTGATGGTGTCTCCGAGACCCATAGCATCTAAGTGGATTTCAGCATCCAACACCCATGTCATATAGTTCTTGCCCGAAATTTCGAGGGCAACGAACTTTCTTTTCGTAATGTCAGACATAATCGAAAATTAAATTAGGAAGAGGGAAATACCTTAGATTTTTCGAGAATGGTTCTTGATACGGTAGAGTCTCGTGCTGATAACGTGTTATGAAAAAATATAAAAGACAAGAACAATAACTCAAGAACAAGAGCAAATAGAGAGAAGAGTAGAGAGAGTTCTTCTTATTGATACTTAGAGAATGTTAGGAGTGATTTACAATGGTAGAGGACACCTCTATTTATAGGGAGGAGGATGATTTAGCTACCAAGAATAGAACTCTAGAATCTCTCTAATTAAGGACATTCACCTTAAATAGAAGTCTATTTATAACATATCTTAACATTTTGACTTGTTATAACTTCTTCCGAGGGAAAGCAGCATAACCCAAAATAAAACTTTATTCCTTGTGAGACCGTCTCCGTTTTCTAGCCTTGTCTTTCTTATTGGTATTGTTCTATCAGAGGGATTCAGTGTTCCATGCATCAGTATCAGTTCGCGTAGCCTTGGTCACTTCTTTTTAGAAAAGCGGAATCAGAAGCTGACCGCAGGAGTCAATATTCTGAGGCTGGCAAGCATGATTCAATCTCAGAACTGGGTTTTCGCTTGACAGGGATCACTCTAAAGAAAGGAAGTAGTTTTGTCTGTTGTTATTCCAGGTTGGATAAATCACTTTCTTTTTAAATTTCATAAATTCATTGTGATTTCAAATATTACAAAACTTTTTCGTTCTTTAATCTTTTATTAAAACTAGACCAAACTCTATGAATAGACAAGCCTAGCTTATGTATTAGGTAATTTATTAATTTACTCTTAGCTTCTTTTTTATGACATGAACTTTAACTTTCAAGTTACTTAACTTCTATAACATATATATATTGTTATATAAATATTGATGAAAAAATTGAATGACAAAAGACAAAAAAAAGATCTACTAAGGATTTATTTACTTTCTTTGTAGCTTTTTTGATATGTGGGCTAGGAAGAATTCAAAATACACGTCTGCTGGCTCAATGAAGGATCGAACCAGAAGCCATCCCCTGATGACAACTAGCCAAGTAAGTGTAAGAACGAGTAAGATAGATGAACAAAGGCATGACTTATCATCGTTTTAGAACAAGAAAATTATCACATAACTCAGATTTCCTCCTCTAAATCACAAACTAAAAGAAGTGAATTAATTCAATAATCATTTCTGATAGTTTAGACGGCTCTGATTCACAATTTGAAGGTTACGACTATACATGAGAAACTGTTCAACCAGTCAGAGGCAGACTTACATGGGACTAGAGGAGTCACCGGAACTGTTAGCCTTGGCAAAAATCGTGTATATATAACGTATATTCAACAAGGAGTGACTAAATATGTGTCCCCAAACTTAAGAGAAGGACTGCGCGGCTGGTTTAGCATTCCGTATGTGTTCCTCACTTACTAACCAGTATAATCCAAATAGACCCCCGGCATTCTTCCCTCCAAAAATTTCCCACCTTGCTTTTGAAGAGACTCAAACTCACAATCTCTCGATTGGAAGTGGGGGTTGCTTACCATCAGAACAACCCCTCTATGAATTCAAAGTAGAATAGAATTCTGTATTTTGTGCTCATCTTGTTTTTTTTTCTCTTTATTTTTTCTAAGTTCATGAACAACATCATAATCAACTTCAACACATAGTTTGAATCTCCCAAATTCGAGAAACATCCATCTTCTTGATATTGAAAAGGTAATAGAAAGAAACATAAAAAGATTAAAGGAAATTGAAAGGGGATCAGATATTTCATTAGCAAGAAGCCAATCACCTTCTTTATCGTGATAATTAACTTTATAAGCTTTACTATTTTCTTAACCTGTATAAAAATAAGCAATTCAACAAAAAAATTCCCCAAATATAGTAATAAAGACGATATCCTCCAATTCAACGGCATGACTGCGACTTTATTTGGACAACTTACTAGACCTTTAATGTTGATGTTATTAGACTTAAATTTATGATATTTTTGAAAATCCTTTCGGTTACTGATATATATATATATATATATATATATATATATATATATATATATATATATATACACACACACACTTATATATTTAAATTTTCTATCGAAGTTAACGAGATTTGGTGATCCCTTGTGATAACCCTAAATATCATCTCTTATATATATATATATATATATACACACACACACACACACTTATATTTTTAAATTTTCTATCGAAGTTAACGAGATTTGGTGATCCTTTGTGATAACCCTGAATGTCATCTCTTATTTCAGAAGCCAAAACTATATTTCGAGGCCTTGAAAACCTCTTTATGTCGTATCTCAATTTGCGTGCGGAGTCCAAGCACGTTTCTGGAAAACTTTTATGTGAAATTTAAGGAAAAGATTGATTTTAATATTTAAAATTGATTAAAGATGACTTTGGTACATATTCTTGGTAATAAGATCCGGACCAGTAATTTGATGGTCCCGTAGGGTCTGTTATAAAATATAGGACTTCGACATATTCTCAAAATTGAATTCCAAGGTCCCTAGCACGAGATTTTTTTTAAAGAAAATTATTTGCTGGAAATATAAGGCTTTTCTAAATGAAATGATGCATGTTCTTGATGGTATCGGGCACATATGTTGGTTTCGGAGTCTGCTATAGGTTTAAATAATAATTAAGTCAAATATATGAAATTTGGTAAGAAGCGGAGTTGATTTGGTATAAATTGGGCCTTTAGTTAAGAAAATAGAAATTTCAATGTTTTTAAGGAATTTCGTGAATTTGAGGTTGAATTTGTAGTTGCTAATGTTATTTTGATGATCTGATTACACGAGAAAATTCATATGATATTTTTAGACTTGCGTGCACGGTTGGTTTGGAGCATTGAGGGCTCGGGTGAGTTTTGGATAGGCCACATAGTGAATTTGGACTTAGAAAAATTGTTCTTGCAGGTTTAGTGATGTTGCAGGCTCGGATCTCACAATTGCGAGGTCAGGCTTCGTAATTAAAAAATATTTTTTTCCTATCCCCTATTTATGGTGTTGCTGCAATGTTAAACCCTACAATGAAATTAGGAGGTCCTCACTTTTGGTACTTAAATATTTATAAGAGTTTAGATCTTTCAGGTGAGGAATTTGCTACACCAGGAGATGCAAAAGACTCAATTAAAATAAATGCTCAAATAATTTATAATGCTTATGAACTTGCCTTAGATCATGCTAGGCCAAATGTTCTAACCCCTACTTCGTCTAGTACACAATCATCTAAAAGGCATGCGGGCCTAAAAACACTTAAATCTTGGACGGAGTTCAGGGGTTTTCAAGGTGATAATTTTGATGAGAGTTCACGTCTAAATGATCTTCAAGTTTATTTGTCGTAGGGACTTGAAAAGGAGAATCCAGACGGCAGCTTTGATATTTTGGAATGGTGGAAGGCAAGGGAAAAATATTTTCCTGTTCTTGCAAGGATGACTCGGGATATTTTATCTATTCAAGCTTCAATAGTTGCATCAGAGAGCGCTTTCAGTCAAGCAAGACTTCAAATAGGTGATCATAGAGCATCTATGCGGGAGAACTTGGAAAGATCAGTACTATTCAGAGATTGGATCCGCGCAGAAAGAAGAAACTTTGGACTTGCAAAATCACAATCGGAGATAGATGAAGCTTATGAAGAAATGATAGCGGAACTTGCGGATGATGCTGCTTCGCCCGGAAGCGGTGATGAACAAGCTTCTTTTACGCCACCACCAACGGAACCTCCTCCAAACCTTGAAGGATTTATGAGATTTGTTAGAGATACAACGTAGATTATGGTGTAACTTATACTTTGGAACATCTTCTTTATTTTTTTTTCCTTTTAATGGTGGTATTAGCACCTTGTTGTGCTTATTTCATTGGGGGGAAGAGTACTAAGAAAGATGCCATTTTTGGTAATATAAATTATAAGACATTCCCTTAAATATCTCTTTGCAATATTGTTTTGGTCTTTAACTTGAAATTATTTATAAGTTATAATATATATACATAACATACTATATATACAATATATATATATATATACACACATACACAACACATACACTAACATAATATAATAGTATATATAGTAAGTTTACATATATTTACTTACACGAGTATTTACTATATATTAAACTATATATACTCGTGTAAGTAAATATATATAACATACTATATATATTATATAAACAATATATACTATCACACACACACATATATATATACATACTACATATATATACATATTCTAACATATATTCTATATATACTACACCCTTATATAATATATATACATATATATAAGATAATATATAATAATATATATATAAAATACACCCTTATATAGCTATATATAAGTAATTTATACTAGTATATATATAATTTATAAAAAAGTATCTTAAATATAAAAAAATTAAAAAAAGATATCTGAAACGAAAAAAGTTCGTTAGGCCCACGAGCCCGGCCATTTAGGCCGAGACCTCCCAGAACCAGCCAAGCCTAAAGCCCGATACCGCTAGAATCAGTGCGTTTAGACCTATCAAGCCCGAGGCCCGGCCCAAAAAGCAGCCTTAAAGACAACATGGAAAAAAGGAAAAAAAGGTGTTCCAAGTGAAGTCATCCAAGGACGTGTTAGCTGAAAAGTATTGTCGTCCTTGATACATACAAATAATTTATGGTATTTTAGCTTTGGGTAGATGACCACTGTGGGCCAAATTCATCACTCTAATAATTTCTTGTCTTTGCCCTCTCACCTCAGATAACCAGAGACACCATCTCTTACACCTACCACACTGTTTCCAATCTTTCTTCTATGAGCAAAAAGATCCAATTTTGAATCAAGAAAACCATGGATCTGCCACCAGAAGAACTTCAACACTTAAGCTTACCCTCAATTTTGAAGGAATCAATTGCCATACCAAAGAGATCTCCACAAACTTTTTACCGTATTACTCTGAGCTTAATCTTGCCGCTCTCTTTTGCAATCTTGGCTCATTCCCTCTTCACTCATCCAATTCTTGATCAGCTCCATGAAAACCCAAAATCTTCTCACGCTTCTCAATGGACCAAACTCCTCTTCTTCCAATTCTGCTACTTGGTTTTCCTCTTGGCTTTTTCTCTCCTTTCAACTGCTGCTGTTGTTTTCACTGTCGCCTCACTTTACACTTCAAAACAAGTATCATTCTCCTCTATAATCACTGCTATTCCTAGCATCTTACGACGTCTGTTTATAACTTTCATATGGGTTTTCCTCTCTATGCTTGTTTACAACGCTGTTTTGTCCTTTTTCATTGTGCTCATGCTAATTGTCTTTGAGAGCAAGAACAGTGTAACTCTGTTTCTCATCTCTGTTTTTGTCCTCTCTGTTTTCTTCCTCATAGTGCATGTTTATTTAAGTGCCTTATGGCATCTTGCTAGTGTTGTTACTGTTCTTGAACCAATCCAAGGTCTTGCTGCTCTAAAGAAAAGTTATGAGTTATTAAAGGGAAAGATGAGGATTGCAGCTGTAATGGTTTTAGGATATTTAGTGATTTTTGGTCTAACTAGCAGTGCTTTTAGTGCAATTGTTGTAGATGGTGGTGCACATAAGGAACATGAGGCTGGTTACAGTCTATTTGCTAGGATTTTGGTTGGTGGGATCTTGATTGGTGTTCTTGTGGTTGTGATTTTGGTGGGACTGTTGGTTCAAAGTTTGTTTTACTATGTGTGTAAGAGTTATCACAATGAGAGGATTGATAAGAGCGCTTTGTATAGTCATCTTGGTGGGTATTTGGGTGAGTATTATGAGCCTCTCAAAGGGAACATGCAAATTGATGATAGCTTGGAGGTGGAGATGAAAGGTGGAGAAACTGCTTGATTTATGAGTTTGTGATGGTGTTGAGATAGAGCATATTTAATAAATTTCAGCACTTCATTTTCTTGCATCAAGAAGAAATACAATGTGTAATATGACACTATCCTTGTATATAGCTTAAATTGAGAGTTTTGTTTGTGTTCTTTCATTTTAAGTTAATTTGTCATTTGATTAATCATACTATAACCTGAAGGGAAGTAATATTATGTTCCTTGAAATGTATTCTGTGCGAATATGAGATGTTCTGTGAAATGCATTCTGTGCTAATATGAAATATTTTGTGCATTTTGACTGTATAACTTCTTTCTGCTTAACTCAAATAGATGAAATATTTGGGTATGTTAAACTTGGGGTTTGCAGCAGGGGATTTTTTATTCCCTTAATCTTTATTTGCGCTGAATGTTTGTCTACTTTGTTACACGTGATTTTGAGTTAGATGTTAGTAAAAAGTACTGCTCCTTGTCGGCAATTTCTTTTGACATAGAGAGTCTGTCCAGGATTACCCGTCTTACTAAATTCATTTCTATCATGCCAATGAATTGACGGAATAAATTTTCACCACGCTTTGTGGTGCGGTGGAATAGTAAGTAATTCTTTATCTTTAATTAAAAATTTTGGGGTTCAAACTCTTTGGTATAGAATTGTTTTTTGTTAGAGAGCACTTCAGCTCTCAATATTGAACTTTTTGGAGCGATTCGAATTTAGTCGGGTCCAATGTGAATACCAGATGCCGCGTGAGAAATTAAAAAGAAAATTCTCAAGGCAATTAATATGAACTTGCTAGATAAATTCGTTTGGAGAATAATTACTGTACAAAATTTGTTTGGCTATAGAGAGCTTAAAGTTAAAAGCAAATTGGTCCTGGTTATTCCTTTTGCAAGTTAGTTCCTCTAAATCAACGTCCTACTCTGGTAAGCTAGCTAATGGAGATGGTGAAAAGTTGATGAATATTTGTAGTAAATTTTTGCCTTGTGACGCTATATCAAAGACGAATCTAGGGCGAATTTAGTGGATTCAGCTAAATGTTTTGCATTCAACTCGAATTATTTATAGATATACAGATAAAAAATGTTACATGTATTATGACTAATTTATATTTATTCTAAACCCATGAATTTTAAATCTTGACCTATATCTCATATGGGTAGTTAATAGAAAACATAAGTTAATGCACAGAGTATACTGTTAAAACATTATGGGTGCCTATTTTCTCAAAGTAAATCAATATTGTTAGGTTATGATGTTTTAGGGATTTGATTGTCGATGCATGCCATCACGTTGTTACCGTCCAACTCTAGGACCCATTCCTAATGACAATGGACATTAAATATCTATAGGATCTTAAATTGTGAAGCAATAATTGGTCGGCCTTTAATGTTAACCTAATTCTAGCTAGCACATTCTTTATACCTCTAGTGGTCTTCCTCTCTATCCTTTTCTCTCCCTTATATATTTGCTGTCATGTTGTTATAGTGAGTTACCCTCGGCTAACTCATGAAAACAAAACGCTTAATGTTTTGGTAAATATTTACCACATTGAAATGTCTGCAATAAATCAATATAATTTATCATAATATAGTGCATTTATATATTGGGGTCGGAGTTTTTTTTTTGGGTTAGGGTTGGGGTTTGGGGGGGGGGGGGGGGGGGGGGGGGAATTATTTAAATATAGTTAAATGAAAAAGTGTATTATACAATCAAAGAAGGATGTAGAGTGGCAGTACCGGATTATTTAAACTTAGTAATTTTGACGCGGATCATAAATTTATATTATTAAAGTGTATATAAAATCAAAGAAGAATGTAAAGTGATAGTACAGGATTATTTAAACTTAGTATTTTTGATGCGGATCATAAACTTGTGTCATTACATTTAAAAGTAAACTAAAATTATAAAATATGAACCCTTAATTTTAAACGTATAAGGATTTATAATAAGAACCATAAAGATTGAACTCATAGAATTTAAATTTTAACTCTGCCTTTATACAAAATTGTCACAATCTGGAATTTTCACCATCAGGACCGTGATGATGCTTACATCACACTTGCTAGGCAAACCAACGTTACAGTATTACTAACCAATTTCCTTTGCGTTTCAGTGAATTAAAATCATACAAGTTAAAATGAGCAGAAATAAATGTGAAAGTAAGTAAATAGCCTTTTTGTCTATATTCTATTACCAATATTATTGCCATTACCACCCAGAATCCGGTGTCACAATCCACGAACATACTATGATTTTCTACAAATATCAGTCTGAAATAAATTATAATTGTTTTTGAAATAAATAAAACAGTAATATAGAGATGTAGCAGCAGACATTAGAACCTGCTGATGCCATGGGCCTCCTAGTTAAAATATCTGCAACGACCTCTCAATCAGCCACTACTTGTTCTAAAATCTGCACAAAAAGTACAAGGTATAGTATTAGTACAACCGACCCCATGTAATGGCAAGTGTCGAGCATAAACTCGATGAGGTAGTAACGAAGCTACGACGGGGCAATTACAATATAACTTGCATACATTGTATAGTAAAAGCAGAAAGAACGAAACAAAATAAAATAGTAACTTGCAAGAAAGGAATACAGAACTTAAGTATCTCACTAGTACTAGCTATAACCAATCCTTAAGTGAAACGAAAAATTGCAGAATAACTTACAAAGTAGAAGAAAAATACGTAAACACATAAACTGATGCGGGGCGCATCCCGATCCTACCAAATAATCAGTATCAACATGAATATTTACCCTTATTACTCCATATCAATCCATCCTTATTCCTCATGTTGTGGCGTGCAACTCGATCCCTCCATATAATCAATATCAATATGAACATTTACCCTTATTACTCCATATCAATCCAACCCCTTATTCCTCTTGTTGCGGCGTGTAACCTGACCCCACCAGACAATAGCATTTCTCCCTTAAAATATCATCCTTATTCCCCCTATTGCGGCACGCAATCCGATCCAACCATATAATAGCATTTTACCTTATTTTTCCTCAATATATCACCCTTATTATTCTCGTTGTGGCGCATAACTCGATCCCACCATATTAGTACCAATCACACAATGAGAATATGAACTTCACAATTTAGCTCAAAACTCCACAATATTTATACCTCAAACCAAAACAAACGAAAAAACGTTCACTCAAATAATACTACTCAGTGAGATCAATCCAAAATATACTATAAAATACCGATAAACCAACTTAAGGCAATAATATGAGACAATGAAACTATGGATAGCTAATACCTTCAATAATAAAAAATAATGTTTTACAAGCAGCAATTAAGCATGGAAATGCCAGTGAAGCATGTAACAATTACGATAGAAAACAATATATAAAGAACGAGAAGAAAATATGCAAAACAGATAAGTTGGCGATGTTGATACCCAATTTTTTCCTCATTTATATTTTAAAATTTTTATAAATATATTCAAAATATAGTACATGCATTTACAAACATACACAAGAGTCATATAATTTTTCTATAATTTTTAAGGCCCTAAGCCCATTTATTTCTGCATTTCTTATCACATAAATGTTCAAAACTATTCCTTATATTATTTTTATGGTGATTTAATCATCTAAATTTATCATTTATGATCATATGAGTGTTCAAATATTTTAATTACATATTTGCATGTATAAGACTATAATTGCATATTTTACAAATATAGCCCCTACATAGGCATAACTACATTATCCATACAAAAATTGACTCTTTATATTTTTATTATATTGAAGAATTATTTTAAATCACCTTCATGCTCAAAAATTATTTTTATTATTTTATTAGCTATTTTTAAAATTATTTTAATTAGTAAAATAGGTATTTAACAAATAACCTTTTTATTTTTCTAACCTAGCCTATTAAACAAGCCCAATTTCAATTCCCCCAACCCAATTTAAAATAACCCCAACCCAATTAAACCTACCCGACCAAGTAACCCTGTTTAATCTGGTAAAGATCAACGATCCACGATTAAACTGGCCATAATTAATCCCAAATGCCCCCCAAGAGCCCTTCATTCTTTTCATTTCTGCCACCCTGAAACTCTCTCTTCGCTAATTCTCTCTAAGACCAAACCCTAACCCTAATCACTGCCACGTAAAACCAGCTTTAATAGCTTTGATTCCTACCCGTTCCATGGATTTCTATGGCTATTTGAGACTTCTAATGGACTCCTACTTCCCCTGGTTGCTCGCCTTTGTGATTTCATGAAAGACTCGAGAAGATATCTAGCTCAGATCTCGTCCGAAACTCTCAAAGAGTCTGTCTGTTATGGCCTCAAACCGGACCGGGTCGTGATGGTGCCTCTCGTGAAGACAAGACCAGCCGACACAATTCTCAAATTTATTTTTAACAGTTTAATATGTCAATTTAAGTCATTTATCAAGATAAATCCCCAACAAGTAATAAAGCAAGTGCGGAAATGAATACAGCCCGACATCAGGATGTCACAAGTCACAAGCATCTATTAAGGTCTAAAATACAACGAGATTCTGGAAATATACTAAATAAAGTCTAATGGCATCAAGAGGGAGTAAAGCGGTGCTGCAGACGCAAGGAAACTATCTCGTTAAACTCCAATGACTCTGCTTCTGCTAAGCCAATACCCGCTACTGGGTACAAAAATACCTGAATCTACATACAAGGTGCAGGGAGTAAAGTGAGTACTTCGACTTAACGAGTAATAATCAAAACTAAAGACTGAGTGGTAGGAAATCACGAAAAATGCATCAACATGTTGTATAGAAGTAGTACAAAACCAGTAAGAAAGCAATGAAGTTGTGAAATCTCTTAATGCATCTTAGCTCAGTTTAAACTCCTTTAAATATGACTTATTCCACAGTTACACAAATAAATACAAAACAATCAGTGCCGATAGGCACAGAAAATCCGCCCTCGGGCATAAATACACAATTAAACAGGTAAATGACAGGCAAGTAAGAAGATAAGCATATAAGGTTCGCCCCTTGGGCATAATTTCAACAAATCTGCCCATCGAAAAATATATCAGAATAACACCAGCCCCTCGGGCAATCACATAGATCAATACCATCCCCTCGGGCTATATCTCACATAACAATGGGTACCCGCGCACACTGGGGGTGTACAGACTTCTAGAGGGGCCCCTTACGGCACAAGCGCAATATCAAGTCATCTGGTTGCATCATAAATAGGCTATCAGCCTCATATCAATATCAAGCCACCTAGTGGTACACAATCTCTGGACCTTGGCCTCAAATCAATATCGGTGTTTCCTCACAATATAGGCCTCGGCCTTACTCAATCAAAAATCCTCACAAGCCATGCAGGAAATAGTAAAACAGTGTATCTCATCCCAAACATCATTTAAAATATCAGTTAAGTATTAAAAACTGAGTAAACATGGATGAGTATGAAAACAATAGAAAATAACATGACTGAGTTCAAGTATAAAGTCGAAACAGTAAGGATATAGAAATAAAAATTCCCGAAGGGTTCAAATAGTTGGCACGAAGCCCAAATATGTCATTAAGCCCAAATAATGATTATAGCAAATAGATTTCGCGGTAAAATCATCAATCGAGATGGACCAAGTCACAGTCCCCAATAGTGCACGACCCCACGCTCGGCATCAAGCATGTGCCTCACCTCAATATAGCACTACGATGTGCAATCTGGGATTTCAAACCCTCAGAGCATCATTTACAATCATTATTCACCTCGATACAGTGCAAACTCTATCCCGCGATGCCATTGCCCGTAGGGATCGACCTCCGGATGCTCCAAATCTAGTCACAATTAGTACATAATCATTAAAATATGCTAAGGGAACGAAGCCTACTCGAAATTATCCAATTCACATAAAAAATCCCAAAATTGCTCAAACCCACCCCCCGGGCCCACATATCGGAATCTGACAAAAGTCACATCAATAGAAACCTTGTCCTCACACTAGTCTATACATACCAAAAACATCAAAATCGGACCTCAATTGCCACTCAAATTTTCAATTTACACTCTCCAAATTCAAGCCCTAATTCTAAAATTTTAAGCTTAATTTCTATGATTAACTAGGTAGATTTGACATTACAATCAAGTATTGAGTTAAAAAATCTTACCTCCAGGTGATTCCCCTTGAATCTCAACACAATCCTCTTCAAAAAGCTTCAAAATCGACCCACAATGGAGGAACTTAGCCTTAAATTTGTAGAAATGAGCTTTTAAAACATTCTGCGCAGCTATTATTTTTACTTAATCGTGATCGTGGAAAAACCATCACGATCGCAAAGCACAAACACAAACACCGCTGGCCCATAATTCACTATACGCGATCGCGTATATACCCACGCATACGCAATGATAAAAATCTTCCAACTACGTGATCGCGAAAGAGACCACGTGACCACGATTCGCAGAAACATACATTTACGCGATCACATCCCTATCTACGTGAACGCGTAGAACAAAAGCATTGAGGAACCCAGCTAATCCTTTTCCTCTATGCGAACACGATATAGCCCTGGCAAACGCAGAGGATCAAAACATCACAACATCGCGAATACAACAGAGGAAATGCGAACGCGAAGACCATCGAACTCTCACCTTCGCGATCGTAGAACATGCATCGCGAACGCAAAGGTCAAATACCTGCAACACCAACAGCTGTACTTCTGCAATTTTTCACAACATGAAATGGCCCGATTGACCACCCTAAACTCACCCAAGGACCTCGGGACCTCAACCAAACATGCCAACATATCCCATGACACCATTCAAACTTGTTCAAACTTTCGAAACGCCCAAAATGACATTAAAACACTGAATCTCATCAGATTCAAGCCTAAGAATTTCAAGAACTTCCAAATTACGCTTTTAATTAAAAAAACCCAACCAAACGACACTCGAATGACATGCAATATTTGCACACACGTCAAAAATGACACGACGGAGCTACTTCCACTTCCGGAATTTCATTCTGACCCTTATATTAGAATCTCGCCTACCAATCTGATAATGCTAAAATCTCAATTTCGCCAATTCGAACCTAAACCTTCCATGGACTTCTAAAATGCATTCTGATCATGTTCCTAAGTCCTAAATCACCTAATAAAGCTAACCACATCATAAAAATTCCGATCCAATATCATATACTAACAAGTCAAATCTTGGTCAAACTTTTCAATTTCAAGCTTCAAACTGAGAACTGTTCTTCCAAATTCATTCCGATTACCCTGAAAACCAAAACCAACAATTTATATAAGTCTTAATACATCATACATGGCAAGTCATTCCCGAGAACTGATGAGCCAGGTGCAAAAGCTCAAAATGACCGATCGGGTCGTTACATCCTCCCCCACTTAAACATACGTTTGTCCTCGAACATACCTGGAGTAGTTACAAAAGCCAACAAATCGCTGAATAACTCTACCATGCATATACCCAGGGATAATCCCGCATCACCCTATCTCATATAGGTCAAATAACACAATGCAACTGAAATTTCACAATCCAACCTAGCCGATAAAGCGAAGAACCGCATTTCTACTCCTGAAATCATCCACAAAATCAAAATCTCACATCTATGCTTTGAATAAGACCGAACAAGCTGTAATAACCCATACCTGCAACCTCGGGTGCAATTACAAGATATACCACATAACTCAAGCACTGGTAGTGATAACTTCTAATTACAACAGTTGCACATAACAACAAAATATCGATAGAAAACCTCTTATCCACTAAAGTCTCGTTCAACACTTTCTTATGCTACCAATGATAAATGAAACACGCAGTAAACTATAACCATTTCTCAGATAAACTATTCATGAAGTCACTTCTCTTTTGTAAAAAGACCATAGTAAATTTCTGAGTCGAACCTCGATATTATCCTTCCAACACGCTAAAACCGATTCTGATTGTATTCATTAAAGATCCCAATGATATCCTCTAATCCAACATAACCACTCTGGTGACATGACACATCAATACAGACTAAAGCCACAACATGTGCAATCCGCACATCAATAAGCAACAATCCAAACATACTCAAATCATGGAAATGACTCAAATGAAAGAGTTGTACTGCAAGCTCACTAGTACCACCACAACACAAGGCTGAGAATCCGTCTCATATCATAGAAATAGAACATATGAATCTAACTCGCAAGGTCACACCTCTACATAACTTCTCTATAATGTGCGAGCCTTTCCAAATGCGGGTTCATATGAAACACCTCAAGTCACTATGCTAGAAATTGACGACCACACACAATTGATGCCTAGAACCAAAGCAAATCATCATAACCACATTGAAGCAAATAGATAATACCACACTACCTGAAAGGACATAAATACTACATTCACCGAGCCATATCCAGTACTCCTCCCGTTCGAGCTCCAGTAAGAGACCCCGATAACACCGCACTACATGTTCCTATAACTAACAAATCCAAAATGCCCCACAATACGGAAAGGTAACTCATATATCTCCTCAGAGCATTAATAGGCTTAGTAACAATCGAATCACACATCCCTCAACAATACAACTCGGAGCCAACCAAGTTGACTCAAGTTAGAACATACATCCACATTGGCCTGCCAACGGACCCCTTATAAAGGAAACCCTGAAATTGCTCCCTCAACTCCTTTAACTATGCTAGTGCCATACGCTACGGTGCCCGACATCAAATTAATATCGAAATTAATAACCTTGCCCGGCGACATGCCCGACCATAAGAACATATATGAAAAGTCCCTCACCACAGGAACTGAATCAATAGTAGGAGTCTCAGCACCAATATCCATCACGAAAGCCCAGATAAGAAGGACAATCCTTCCCATTCATCCGTTGGGTCTTTCAAATATAAAACTTCTCAACTAGAACATGAAATCCATCGAATCTCTCCACTCAATCCATGGCATTCCCATCATAGCCAACTTCTCCACCTTAGTGTAATATCCCAGAATGACACAACGCTAAGACAACCAGTATATACCCAATATCACATCTAAAATCTAACATACCAAGCAACAGAAAGATCCACTCGGGTCTCCAAACCCCGATAGTCACCAACCAATGCTGATACACACAACCTACAACCACAATATAGCCTGAATATGAGAACTCCTAGTATTCAACTCTATATAATAGACGTATCACCATATCCAATCATCCCCACAAGAGATACTCTTATGATTCCTCCGCGCCACCAAGCAAACCCGAATATCAGCAGTCGATCCAACAAGAAAGTGCTGTAATACTAATGAAGTACCATCAACTTAATCACATTGCCTTTTTTCTGAAACATATGCCTTCGTCAAATCACCCTAATTAGCAATACCATTTCCTTAATGATCTGAAGATCATTCCCCTATTCATCTTAAGCTCATTTCTCTAATTATTTGAAACTGCCCGTGCTGCCTAAGAATTTTATAACCTTCTATTCAGAACTGAACCGTAATCTCACAGACGCAAATCTCAATCCTTCACAACCTACCGCATATACCATACCATCATAGGATAACATGAGAACTTTATCTCCCTTCTGAGCCACAAACATCTATGTACTCAACTAGTCAAGAATTTTCCATTGCTCCTATCTAGAGAAAAATCACTATACATCCCATGCTCTTTATGCCCATAGAAAATATACATCTCCAAACGAGGTAGAAACCATCAAGAACCCTCCGAGTTCCCCATGCACAAACTAGACCTTCCAGGACTGAATCCTTCTAACTCAACTTAGCTACACAAGCCATCAAAACCTAAGAGCATTGCCGTGAAACACTTGTAAGAACTCATTACCTTGTAAGCATCCAAATAACTAATCATACCCTTACCATACCAATTTGGCCTAGCCAAGCTATCCCCTTTATCCGAGTTTTCTTCTGATTTGCCTTTAACTTGATACTCTTTCTTGCTATAACACCAAAATTCCTCAACCCAAACTAACTATACAAGACCCGAGCATAAGACCATACCCGCTAAGGCTCATAAGCCGCTGAATACTTTCTCAGATTTTCCCGCAAGCACCACGTTCAAAATACTTACCCTAGAGAGACCTTCTACGATTTTCGAACCACTACCGCCACCTTTATGATAATGATATATAGAAGCTCATAATTGACATAGAAATACCACAAATCTTGCCACCCTCCAAATCCAAAATCTCAGTTTTTAACCAAAAGTACAACTTGAAAATCTCTAGTTATTATATGTAAAATTTCGAACACATTAGAACCATTCTCTAGAGTCATCCACTCTACTCAAACTGGAACTAGAATGATAAAATAAAATGAACAACATGTGCCGCAAAAGCAATTCGATACCGCAGAATATAACCTCACCTTAATGCAAAAATCCTACCTCAAGTCTTCCCGACTAGCTGACTTCAACACACATAGATCACACCACGTCCCTTGATCGGGGAATCACAAGCCATCGATGCATATATGATATTGAGTGCTTATGCGCGCACAAGAATACGTGAAAAAAATTCAAAGATTTACTTAAAGCTGAATCAAGGGCGCAGTATAGGAATTCAAGAATGTGAAGTTTTTCCTAATGGTTCTGCAGCCTCTCGAGGAAAAATACAGACATCTTCATACCGATCTGCGAGACTCTACCAAACCTGCTCATGACTCGTGAGAGCTATATAACTTAGGCTCTAATACTAACTTGTCACGACCCCAAACTAGACCCAGTCGTGATGGCACATCTCGTGAATACAAGGCTAGTCGACACAATTCCTAAATTCAATTTTAACAATTTAATTAGTCAATTTAAGTCATTTATCAGTATAAATCCCCAACAAGTATCGATTTAGCAGAATAAAGCAAGTGCAAAATTGAATACAACCCGACATTGGGGTGTCACAAGTCACGAGCATCTTATAAGGTCTAAAATACAACATGATATTAGAAATATACTAAATAAATTCTAATGACATCAAGGGGGAGTAAAGCAGTGTTGCAGACGCTGGGCAGCCACCTCACTAAACTCCAATGACTCTGCCTCTGCTCAGCCAATACCAGCTACTGGGTGTAGAAATACCTGAATCTGCACATAAGGTGCATGGAGTAAAGTGAGTACTCCAGCTCAGTAAGTAATAATCATAACTAAAGACTGAGTGATAGGAAACCACAAAAAGTGTATCAACATGATGTGCAGAAGTAGTACAAAACCAGTAAGAAAGCAATGAAGCTGTAAAATCTCATAAAGCATCTTAGCGGTTTAAACTTCTTTAAAAATAACTTTTTCCACAGTTACGAAAATGAATGCAAAACAATCAGTGCAAATAGGCATAGAAAATCTGCCCCTTGGGCATAAATACACAATAAAGCAGGTAAATGACATGTAAGTAATAAAGATAAGCACATAAGGTTTGCCCATCGGGTACAATGTCAACAAATCTGCCTCTCTTGCAATATCTCAGAACAATACAGCCCCTCAGGCAATCACATAGAATAATACCAGCCGCTCATGCATCTAACATCACAATGGGTACCCGTGCTCACTGGAGGTGTGCAGACTCTTGGATGGGCCTCTTACGGTCCAAGCTCAATATCAAGCCATCTCGTGGTATAATAAATAGGCTCTCAGCCTCATATCAATGTCAAGCCACCTCGTGGCACACAATCTTAGGACCTTGGCCTCAAATCAATATTGATGTTTCCTTACAATATAGGCCCTCGGCCATACTCAGTCAAAAAACCTCACAAGCCACGTGAGCAATAGTAAAACAGTGTATCTCATCCCAAACATCATTTAAAATATCATTTAAGTATTAACAACTGAGTAAATATGGTTGAGCATGAAGAAAATAGAAAATAACGTGATTAAGTTCAAGTATAAAGTCGAAACTTTGAGGAAATAACAGTAAAAATCCCCGAAGGGTTCAAATAGTTGGCACGAAGCCCAAATATGGCATTCAGCCCAAATAATAATTATAGCAAATAAATTTCTATCAAATACGCGGTAAAACTATCAATCGGGACGGATCAAGTCACGATCTCCACTAATGCACGACCCCACGCTCGCCATCAAGCATGTGCCTCACCTAAATACAGTACTATGATGTGCAAACCGGGGTTTCAAACCCTCAGAATAACACTTACAATCATTACTCACCTTGATCCGGTCCAAACTCTAGCCCGTGATGCCTTTTTCCGTACGAAGCGGCCTCCGGATGCTCCAAATCTAGCCACAATCAGTAAGTAATTATTAAAATATGCTAAGGGAACTAAACCCACTCGAATTTATCCAATTCACATCAAAAATTCCAAAATTGCTCAAACCCGACCCCTGCGTCCACGTCTCAGAATCTGACAAAAGTCACATCAATAGAAACCCCGTCCTCATATGATTCTATACATACCAAGAACATCAAAATCAAACCTCAATTGCCCCCTTCAAATTTTCAATATACAATCTCCAAATTCAAGCCCTTATTACCAAATTTTAGGCTTAATTTTTATGGTTAACTAGGTAGATTTTACATTAGAATCAAGTATTGAGTTCAAAAATCCTACCTCCAGGTCATTCCCCTTGAATCCCTCTTAAATCCTCTTCAGGAACTTAGCCTCTAATTCGTGGAAATGAGCCTTTAAAACATTCTGCCCAGCTCTTATTTTTACTTAATCGCGATCGTGGAAAAACTATTGTGATTGCGAAGCACAAACACCGCTGGACCATAATTCACTCTAAGCGAGTGTATATATACCCACGCAAATGCAATGCTCAAAACCTTCCAACAATGCGATCGCAAAAGAGACCACGCGACCGCGATTCGCAGAAACATACACTTACGTGATCGTATCCCTATCTATACGAACACATAGAACAACATAATTGAGGAACCCAGCTAATCCTCTTCCTCTATGCGAATGAGAAGATCATCGAACTCTCATCTTCGCGATCGTGGAACTTGCATTGCGAACACGAAGGTCAAAAACGTGCAACACCAACAGTTGAACTTCTGAAATTTCTCACAACATGAAATGGTCCGATTGACCACCCTCTGGACCTCAACCAAACATGACAGCATATCCCTTGACACCATTCAAACTTTTTCTAACCTTAGAAATGCTGAAAACAACATTAAAACACCCAATCTCGTCGTATTCAAGCCTAAAAATTTCAAAAACTTCCAAATTACGTTTTTGACAAGATACCCAACCAAACCACGTTCGAATGACCTGAAATTTTTGCACACATGTCACAAATGACACAACGGAGCTACTGTAACTTTTGGAATTTCATTCCGACCCCTATATGAAAATCTTGCCTATCAACCTGAAAACACCAAAATCTCAATTTCGCTAATTCGAGCCTAAACCTTCCACGGACTTCTAAAATATATTCTGATCACGGTCCTAAGTCCCAAATCACCTAATGGAGCTAACCACATCATAAAAATTCCGATCCGATATCATATACCATCAAGTCAAATCTTAATAAAACTTTTCAAATTTCAAGCTTCAAATTGAGAACTACTCTTCCAAATTCATTCCGATTAACCTGAAAATCAAAATCAATAATTTACATAACTCTTAATACATCATACAAGACAACTTATGCCTGAGAACTAATGAGCCAGGTGCAAAATCTCAAAATGACCGATCGGGTCGTTACACTGTCTATGGTCCGTGAGTGCTTTCTATCGATGTTTTACGGCTCAAACCTCTGATTCAAGACCACATTCTCTTTACTCTTTCTTTTTTCTTCAAAAAACCTAATGTTTGGACTTAAATCTGTCCAGATCCCTGTAGATATAGCGATTTTGAGTTCGTCACTGATTTTTCCTTAAGGTTCCCTTATTTCTTTACCGATTAATCGATTTTAAGCACTTTGTTATATTAGGGTTTGTTTTTCTCATTATTTGTTGGTCGAACCTATGTGTTTAAAGTAGTTTTGAGTTTCCATGACCGTTCTTC
This sequence comes from Nicotiana benthamiana, assembly GCA_034376525.1. Taxonomy (NCBI): domain Eukaryota; kingdom Viridiplantae; phylum Streptophyta; class Magnoliopsida; order Solanales; family Solanaceae; genus Nicotiana; species Nicotiana benthamiana. Next base: position 30,129,223 of record CM067336.1, on the reverse strand, counting down.
AAGATTTTCCTAATCTTTATACTATTAATCAACCCTGAGTATTTCAAAAATTTAGGGTTTCCATTTATTTTTTGCAAAAGTTTTCTGAGATCCTTATGGTTTGTTTAATCTTTCTCACATAGTTATATTTGCGCAACTTCAACATTTTCTTCCGTTATTGTTTGAATAATTGATTGATTAACTAAATTATCTAGGGTTTTATTACTTATTTCTTCTCACTTACCTTAATCCAGGGATCTCTAATTAGCATCTCTTGCCTCTTATAGGATTTACTGACACCTGATTGGTCTCTAATCACTTATGATTGCCTTATTTGTGTGATTTTATGTTATCTAACCCTAATTGGATATTAAACCCACTTCTTGCCTTATTTGAAACTCAATCCGAGTCATTTATGGGAATAATTTCCTGATTTTATGTCCCTTGTAAAGTTTGATTGAATATTCGATTACATCCTTTACCTATCTTGCCTTAATTAGTTATTGTATGGTTTTGAGGATTCTTATGGATTCCCTATTTGGTATGATTTGGGTTTCGTACCTTAGTTAACTCTTTCTTTTTGTTGTTAAGTGATTACCCCTAATTAAAGGGTCTATTCTGGACTCTCTCATATGAATTGATTATATAAATATTTGATTACCCTTATTTTATGAGTTGTGATTCACTCTTTACCTTATTTCTTTTTACCTCACTAAGTGCTATATATACTCTCATTCTGATTCTTCTAAAGACATGAACAACAGTTCAGAAATACATACACACTCACCCAAAACTTTGATCTCACTAAAACCTTTCTGCTACTTGTGTTTACTACATTGTATAGCGACTAGAAGCCAAGGCTAGATCATTGAGTTCTACACACTTTCACCTTAGGTTTTGCTATCTTTAACTAGTATATTTCCATTCCTAATGCCATTCATTATGTTATGAAGCTTAAAACCTATGTGCTTTATTATCTGTTGCGTTACTTATGTTGAATCAATGAATTTTCTGTATTTCAATTAGCATGAATACTTATGGACTTCAATTAGTATGGCTACTTTATGTGAGTGAATCTTTGTGATCCTTCCGGCATTCTTCAGCATGATTGCCTCTGTATCCAGACTTATGTCTCACTGTGTTTAGCCAATATGTTTGTTGCAGTGCTTAAGTCTTGTTTGTTCTTAAATAGCGTGCTTATCACTAAGTATGATTGCAATTTAGACCTTAAATTAGTATTCATGTCTACACTATGGCTCTATTAACTAACATGACTACTTTCACCCTTCTTCTTATATGCTCCTATTTTAAGTGTCATGTGTTCCCAACCCTTGCTCCCTTTTGTGTAACTATTTGTACATCTAGAACTGATTGACAAAGTGAAGTTGAAACTGGGCAATGTGTTGTTTTGTGACTATACTGTTATTTGTTGAACCTTCATTTCCCTCAAAATGTTTTTCAACATATTTTTCACTCCTAATATATTTCTCCAAACTATTACTACTCCCAATGTATTTTCACTCCCCAAGCCTTTACCTCTATACTGTCTTAAAAAATCAACTATGTAAAGCACTCTCACTTTTACTCCTAGATTATTTAAGTTCTGCCCCTCCAGTGTGTGTACTGCCTAGGAATCCATGAGATTTCTCCAAACTCTTGCACACTGGGGCTGTCCCTTCTACACTGCATATAACTACTCTTATATTTAAAAGGATCCTAGTGTGAGCATTTCCCGGGGCCCCTAAGGCCCTTGGGAATTTTGATGCACCAATATACCCTTATCGGACAATGTGAGACTATGGTATCTGGGATTGTTTGAAGGCCTGGTATTTCCAGGTTCACTTTGGGCCTATTTTAGGCTATATATAGTATAGATTTTATTTATTATGTAATTCATTTATGGTCTGTAATAATAATCATTGTAAACAAATATTGGAGCAATTAGTAAAAGGGGAGAGAATTCTTAGATTTTATGAGGAAAATTGGATAGAAATCATGCCTTTAGGTTTATTTGCATTAGAAATCATGCCTTAGGTTTATTATGTTTAATTGCCTTAGAAACAATGCTTTAGGATTATTGTCATACTAGAAAATATTTTATAGACTCATCACCTCATTTGCTACGAAATTCTGCTTCTGCATAATCATGATCACCTAGAAATTCCGTTATTAAAGTACTGCTATAATCCTGCTTAACAAGATGTCCATTCGTAATGTGCATTAGAGATCCTGCTTTAGTGCTTTTACTAAACTCGCTATAAAACCATGTTTACAATGCATAAATTAGTAACTATCTTCTTTAAAAGCAATTCCAGCACCTAGATATCATGTTCTAGGACTAAATGTATGTAATCCAGCTCTGTAATGTTCAACACCTAGGCCAACATGCCTATAGGACTTAATAAATTCAATTTGTTTTAATTTGATTCCACAATTCTGATTGCATTTTAGATAACATGATTATAGGGTATTACAGATCCACGCTTAGGTAAGCCTATAGGTAATCAAGGTCTAACAAAAACTATGAAACTATACTTTGCTTACTTGTGGCTGCCCAGATTCAATAAGTTTTAAGATCAGCAGGCAAATAGATTAGGTCTTTAACACTTTTCCTTAACTCAATATTGCATGTTCTCTGCTTGTTTACCTAGATATCCTATTCTAGGGCCTTTATGAAATATCTAAAATCTGTTGTTTGAGACGTGCACTTACTTTCTCTATTTGTGGAGGTAAAATCTGAGCCTTTTAATTGTTCTATCTTTGGTCCAGTCCTACATGTTTTATTTGTCGCCTAGAGTTTTTTCCTTTCAATTACTGTAGGAGAGTCTAGATTCACCTTAACTAGAAGTCCTAAATACCTCCGGGACCATATAAGTAAAGGGACATGTAGTGCATTGCATATGATACATCTTAAGGTTGCTAGAACGCTTTAGGATATGACCAAGGGGAGGGTAATTTGGTAGTGAATGATATGATGACATGTGCTTTAATGCCACGTGTAACCCCTCTAGTTGAGGAAGGTTTATCGGGTATTGCACAGATGTGATCCTACAGGCTAACAAACGTAGGAATTCCCTCATATTATTTGCATATGTGTGCTTAGATTGCTTATTTCCTAAAGTTCCTTTTTCGTGTATATGTGCTCAGACTACTTATCTATCAAATTTCCTTTATCTTATATGTGTTCTTAAACTGCATATGTGTTAAATGACTAATTCACATAATTGAGTTCGGTCGGTACCCACCGTTGTGGACCACGAGGGGTGCTAACACCTTTCCTTCAAGATTATTCGAGTCATTACCCAAGTCTATGGTAATGCAAACTGGTTTCATGCGTTATTTGCTCTAGGTTCCCTAACACACCTTAAATCCGTTAGGTGGAGACTCTTCAAATTTAAATACCCAATTCCCAAAAAAATGAGTTGTTCCCAGTGAATGTCGAAACCCGGACACCGCGAGGAAAAAGGGGGCGTGACTACGTGGCGACTCTGCTGGGGATATTTTAGGCTCTTAGCGTAACGTACTTGTTTTTGTGAATTAGTATTAAGCATGTTTTATCCTGTGCACCCTCCTCTATATTGGACTTAATTGCTTATCTTCAAGCATTTATGATTTTCTTTATTTTCTGAAACTGACTTGTCTCTTTATTTTTTTTTTCGTAACTGTCTTTCAATTATTTAAATACCATATTTATCTTTTTGAACGTGCAAATACTTGAAAACATTCTATTTGTTATTGCATAAATCATGCTCAACATCATATTCCACTCGTGTGTAATCAATCCTATAGCAACGCTTGATGAGTGTTTGTGCTCTTCCTATATATCACCCTTTTAAATTCTGAAAGGCATATTTGTGATAAAACTAGTCGATAAGAGGTGTGTTGAATGGTTCCACGCCTTTCACCCTCAAGTTGTCTTCTTGAGGGTCCCAGTCTAGACCTCTATAGCAACCTTACGCTGAATAATTCTATATGAATCATGGTCAAACCTAGCCGAGTTAATATGTTGTCCTAATAACCCTTTAAGACAAGCCCCACCCAAAAGTCCACCGAACTTTCCATAATCATGAACGCAATCATGATTGTGTGCATTAATTTGGAGAAATAAGTACCGATATGCAAATCATTGTGTTGTAAATAGACAAATCTGGAGGGGTAAATGGCCTAACCACCTTTTGTTTTGACAAAAATAAGACATGAAGTCCCTATATTCGGCATAGTCGGTAACATACCTTCACTTTTGCTAGATTGGTAGAGGGACCTTCTTTCAAGTAACCAAAATCACGTGAAACGAGTCTTAGGAAATTTGCCTTCTCTGTTGAATCAGCCAAACAAAATGTTGATCGAGGCTACCACCATATTTTGGGACAAGGAAAGGGCTGTGTTTCGCTTTGGGGACATAATAATGACCCATCTCCGAGAAGAAATAAAGGTGATTTGCTGGGTTACCTTGGGATAGCCCTGATTTATTGTCACCAGAAAATTGCACCACTAATGGAATCCTTAAGATGATGGGGCTAAAGAAAAATGATGACTTGGAGTGCCCGAAAAACTCCTACATACCTTTTGACTTCCTCTATGACTGATACTGTCACAATAGCTCTTACCATATTTTTGATGTGGAGTTCTCTATCACCTCTTTGGGTTGGATTCATCGTAGGGTCTTTGTGTTTGTGAGCACCTAATTTTTGCCCTACATGAAAATAACTCCTAAAAATAGACTAAAATAATTTTAATTGATTTTTAGGAGTTTTTCTTTATTTAGTTATATTTGATGCATTTTTAATATTTTAAAATTATAGAAAAATCATAAAAATTGTCATGTTTTAATTTCACGCCATATAGGTTTAATTTGCATGTAGGAATTAATTTTATTAAGCAAAAATTACAAAATATGATTATTTTTACATATTTAAATTTTAGTCTTTAAAATTAGCATTTATTCTTAATTTTAAGTTAATTAGTTGTTTTAATACTAAAAATAAACAAAAAATTTTAATTTCTATAAAAATAGATTAATTTAGGACTTAACTAATTTGATTAGAATTTAGAACCAAAGAAAAGAAAAGGCAACAAAAAAAAGAGAATTAAAGAATTATTTGGATCTTGTTCAAAATTGGGCCAAACACTACTTTGGCCCAAAATACCCAAATGACCTACCTGCCCGACCCGCCTGTCCGACCCACCTTACCACTTTAATAATAAAAGCCTACTCCCTTCCCCGTTCTAGATCTAAGCGATAGATCAGTGGAAGACCCCTAGATAGGGCTTGAAAATGGCGCTCCATAGTTGCTCTCTTCTTCAATGAAAAAGCCATCCCAAATAGCTCTAAAATCTCTCATACAATCCTTTCCCTCTGATTTCACTAATATATACACGCAAAATTTTAGTCGCAACTGAAATTTTAGATTGCATATTTGAAACTTTAACAGGTGCGTGAACTCTCTAAAAACATAAGCGAAATCCCAAAAAAAAAGAAGAAAGATTTGAAAAGCTGGTCTTATTTCTGTTGTCTTATTTCAATAATTTCTGGTTGTTTGAGCTGATTTTGAACTTGAACTGAAGCTGTGTGTGTGTGTTTTGAGCCAAAGCAAAGTTCTAAAAAAGAAAACAAAAGAAAAAGGGGTAGTGAAATTTTAGGGGAAAAATTTTAAATCAACTCGACGGCTTGCGAGTTTGAATGTCAATCTCTTCCTGGGTTTTTAAAAATTGCTGAGTTTGAAAATCTGCTGTTGGTGTATTCATGGAGCATCTGAACTCCATCTTGTTTTCTTCTTAGATTTTATCCGGCATCCAGCGAGTTCGGCGATTCTGTTCGACTTTGATTGCTGTTTTCTCGGTCTGAAATTTGGATTTGGAGTTTTGTATCTATTTATTTCTCATACATTAAAGGAAAGCGCATCTCAGGTGCATTTTGACATCCTTCTCTCCTATTTTAGTGACCTTACGTGTTTGTGAATTTTTGATTTTGGACTGATCATATGCCTATGTTATTTCACTTTAACATGATTTCGTGTTATCTATACTTCGTGTTAAATCTTTTAAGTTTAAATGAATTGTTCTTTGCTGGAAATTGCTGCACTCGACATCTCTTCTGTGTTTAGTTTTGTTTGCTATTTATTCCTCCTTTACTGTAGTTAATTAGTTTGGATCATAAATCAATATCACAGAACAATGCTAGAATTTAAAAGAAACAGAGTAAAATTTCATACTCAGTGTCTTATTCGATTGCTTTAACTAAGTCCTTGGCAGGAATGGACAATTTTTATATTTCATCTTAGACTCAGTTTATTAGTTGGAGACTTCTAGTTTGAAATTCATTTATGGGGATGTTCAATAAAATGAGAGGAAAGAAATACCAATTCAAAGCTTCAATGGACTCACAATTAGTGTAAAACCTGACTTCCAATTTTCTTTGAAGGTTGCAAAGTAGTTCTGCTTCTATGCCAATTTTGGCTTTCTTGTTGTCTCGAAAATTTCTCAACATTGTGCCTAAATACTAAAAATGCTTTGAGTTCCTCCAAAGCAAATGGTAGTCACTGAAGCAGAACTCATAGTTTTCTACCCTAGTTAGAGGAATATGGGAAGAAAATTTTAGGGAGGTCAAAGACACAATTCCATAAGAATTATTAAGTCTGTATAATGTTTTACATATTTATTTCTTATAACCACTTCCTAATTTTAAAATATTTTCTTGAAAGCAGAAAGCTTGAAACCTCAAATTTACAACCATATCCCACTTTGTGACACTTCTTCGAGAATCACACTCGTGTTGCATCAAAGTTTTCTTTTTCTTTTTATGAGTAATTGAATAAAGCCGTGTGATTAGCAAAAGAACTAACATGGAGTCAGATGACTTGCTAATAATCTTAACAGTCGATTCATACACCTACCCACGAATGGCCTACATAATTCATGGCCTTACAATAATCTTAAATTTAGACAAATAATCATGAACATCCTTAATTTGATTTAGTGGACTACAATCTTTTTAAAAATAAAATTTAGGTGTACAATAAACAAATAAAATCCATAACTTATGGCCCTCACATTAATATTGATTTAATGTAGAAAATATTTTTAAACATTCATAGTTTGCTTTAGGCGTATTTTATAATAAATCATCGTGACTATTGGTACGGTTCCCATAATACAGTCATGATACCTAATTTTCAAATTTGGGGATACATTTCATGTAACCCAATCATAACAACTTCGAATGTTAATACATCGTGAATCACGGGTGCATTTCAAATAGCGTAGTTTGTGGCGTGTTCCAAAACAAATAAGTATACGTCAATCGTAACTTGTTCAAAAAATAATTTCATAAATCCTAAAAGGGTTAAAATAATAAAAAGTGGCAATAAAGTTAAAAATTCACAATAGGTTTAAAACATGTAATAAACTAAATAATTAGGCCACTTATTTATAGTTTAACCGACCATGCTCAAATCACAGAACCCAGGAATGCCTAACACTTTCTCCCGGTTAATAGAATTCCTTATATATAATTTTTGATTTTGCAGACTTTTAAATAAATCCGATTTTCCTTGATTTAGGATTTAAAAGTAAACCGGTGTCTTGGGACACCAAATAAACTATTTCAAGTGGCTACTCTAAAATTAAATAAAATAATCTCATTTCGAATAATGTCACTTTGATTGGACAAACTCACTTCTATACCCCTCGGGTGGTAAAAAAGGGATGTGACAGTGTTCATTATGTTTTTCTTGGGCATGCTAGTGTTTCCGATCCAAGGGGATAAAATCCACACTAGGCTGGCTATGGTGGCAAAAACTTTAATGGACGGGATCGAGGGGAAAATATATACTATTGTCCCCATGATCATTGCAGATATGTACTGGGCCTTGGAACGCCGTTAGAAGGGGTTCAGATTCTTTGTGGGTTGCAATTTGCTGTTACAGGTTTGGTTGTTGGAACATCTCCAAAAGGGTCAATACCGTCAGGAGTTTCCGTGAAGGCCGTGGAATGATCACATAGCATTTCATCATCCCAAAAGTATGACTTATATTCCTGACATTTTTGTTCAACCTAAGAATGTTGTAGGATGGATGCAATTTTTTATCAAGATAATTGAGGACCAGGTTCAATGGATGTTCGAGTGGTTTCCCACCGACGACTTCATCATCAGATCCAGGGATGTCCTCCACTTTGTACTAATTCGGTTAAGGGGCATATACCCTTATGCTCCCCTCATCGTTATGAGACAGGCAGATAGGAGACAGGTCGTATCGCGAGTCGCTAAAATGAGTCACTTCATAGCCGATTTTCAGGGTGATGCCATCCCGTATAAGAATGAAGCACAACACATGTGGAGCTTGAAGATTATAGTGGAAAAGAATACCATCGAGCCAAACCGATATCATGCAGGTCACTCATATTTGCACCCCTCATTGTTGGATTATAACATAGCAGGAATCTTCGAGCCAAGGGTCTGTCCAGGAAACAGGGTCATAGACGAATTTGCTGAAGCAAAAGGTGAAGTATAACAAGCTGCGCAAAAGAATTCGTGTGTCCGAAGCTGAGCATATGGAGTAGCATAAGGCCGACATGAAAATGATCAATGAGTGAAAAGAGAGAGATGTTAAATCTAGCAAAAGGTTGGAATATCTGGAGTACAATCTAATGGAATTGGAAGGCAAAATGAGAAATAGAGTAACCGATTGCCAGAACACTGAGAGTAACGAATGAGGACATTTGGCAAGGGCATTCTTACTGCTGAACCTACGCGAGCTGGGGGAACTGATCAACAAGAGTATCTATTTTGGAGAGGGTCTTTCCAGGACCAAATAGATTAGGTTTACTTGCTTTTTGAATGTAATAAGGCCTAGTGCCATTAGTAACATTATTTTATTTAGTGTCGTTTTGGGTCATCTATTCTTACATTAATGAAATGAGGCAATTATTGGCACTAAATTTCTCTAAATCTATCTGTCGCTAGCACTAAATTCCTAATTTCTCCTAAATTAGGACGTGAATTTACATTCCTGTAATATGTATTTAATGTTAGAAAATACGCTTAACGCTAGAGGGGGGGGGGGGGGTGAATAGCGTTATAATAAAAATAGCGTAAACTTGCGGAATTTAAAAATTGCAGGAAATAAATGAGTGCGATAAGTAAATAAATAAGAACGAACGCACCGATATATCCTGGTTCACCACAACCCGTGGCTAGTCCAGTCCCCGAGAGAGTCTCTCGAGATTTCCACTATCTTCGTCAAGCTTACGGGTGCTTAACAAACCGTTACAGTTGCTCAAGGATACCGCACCTTAAGACTTCACTTGCTTGAGGATACCTCACCCCAAGACTTCAACCACTAAGACTTTGGGTACTTAGCAAACCCGACAAATGAGAAGATATGTTCTTCTCAAAACAACTCTCTTTTACAACAAATACTCTCTCAATAGAGTGGATAAAGAGAAACAAAATAAGCTCTATGAACAACACAAAGTTGTCTATCAAATGGCTCAACAAAAGCTCTAAAATGATGCTTGAAAATGATCAATATGGATATCAATATATGCAAGAGTTGTGTGTTTAAAATCAGCTCAAAAGACCTCTTTTTATAGGTGAAAAAGTAGTACTGACCGTTGCTTAATTGACAAATAAAATCCCTGATTTTGTGCTCAAACAATCGATTGTTTGGAGGTGACAATCGATTGTCTGACCAACGTTCAAAAAACAGATTCCTGATTTTAGGCTAAACAATCGATTGTTAAACCTGAACAATCGATTGTTCTTCAACGTTCAAAAATCAATTTAGGATTCTGTGGGAACGGTCAAAATATGATCGATTGTATGAAAGTGACAATCGATTGTTTATAATCGATTTTATGACAAGACAATCGATTGTTTTGATGTTTAAAAACTTCGGTTGCACACTGTCTCAAAATAATGGATTGTTAAAAGTAGACAATCGATTGTTGACTTCATATAATCGATTTTGTACTTCATATAATCGATTATGTTGTTCCAGTGTTCAATACTTTGGCAACGGATCGATTATATACCATTGATATACACTTGATATACACTGTGTATACAAGAATTGAAAACTTACTTCAAAACCCATTTTGGTTAAAAATGAAAACGTTAAAATCATTTTGTTTGAAGTATATTAAAAATATTTATGATATATATGATTTAATAAAATGATTTTATGCATATTTATGATGACCTAATGTTGAGCCAAAAGATAAGATAACTTAAACGTTGTTCTTACATTGGTTCTACCTAACGACCTACGTCTTGGGTCTTCGGTCTTGAACTCTTTGGCTCGACTTGGCTTGTCTATGCAATCCCGTCATCAATATGCTTCTCGCCATTTGATAGTTTGTCATATTATATCGTTGTTTGACGCTTGACTTCATTGTTTGTCATTCATCAAAACCTATACCTGAAAATCATGCTCATACAACCAAAGCGCACACATAATAGATATACATGATTTCCAACATTTAAATACCACAAACTTTTCAGAACCCTTACTGACTTGTTTACCTTTTGTTTTTCTTTATTCTTTATTATTCCCATCCCCTAAGGTTGGTTCGCACATACTGGCATCATCACCTATCACAACAGATTTAGAGGCCCTCCACCACCACCACCTCCTCCTCCTCCAAGTAATACGAAGAGCAAAGAAAAAGTTAAGATGGACGACTTAAGTGGTATTCGAAAGGAAAATGTGAAGAATGTGGAAACTTCAAATGGTCGAAGTACTCCGGCACCAAATGACTTGGTTTTACGGTTAGAACAAAAGATACTGGAGTTACAGGGAAAACTTGAGCATTTCCGAAACTTAGCAATCCTATTCCTCACCTTGAATGTCCCCGATATCAACCAACAAAACACCAAAAACCAAGCACCTCCCCAAAATATACCAAACCAGCCTCTATAAAACCCTGCTGCACCGCATCAAGATGCAACTGCACCCCAAAACCCAATCCCTTACCAATACCAACTCCACCACAACACTATCATCAACCAATCCAATACCCAATAACCGCTACCTATCACACTCAGAACATACCACAAACCATTACCCATCCTCATGTTTTAGTAAGTCTATGAATACTGGCTAGATGTTGGTAAGTTGAAATTTATTTGGGACATGTAGGTAAGTTTTCCATTATGAAATTCTCTCGTATAGCTAGGTAAATATGGGAAATTTTCGTATATATATCATATATGAAATTATATTACCAAATATGTTCATAGTTTACTTATTACCCTTCATGCTAATAGTATGTCTACCTAATATATACAATGGATTTATGATTCCTTATTTTGCGCACTAAAAAGGGGAATTAAATATTTTTCAGAACTTTTCCAATGCAAATCATGCACATTTCATAATTATCGTCGGTTTCACTCTGATCTTCCACAACGCAGAACAAGATTTTCCATACTCTATTTTTTGCGATACACTCTATTTTCAGAATTCTCTCCACATCTCTCTCTATTTCTCAATCGTAAATTTCTGTAATACAAAAAAAATAAAAAGAGAGCAGCAGTTCCACCATTGACAGCCATTAAAAAGCTTGAAAGCTTTGAATTCAAATTTAGATTTTCAAAAAATCATTATTTGTTTGGATTGGGTGTTGTTGAAAATAATCGAGAATATGATTTGGAATTTGTATCTCAATTTTGAGGGGTTTTGGTGAAGATTAGACTTGGTTTTGACTGAATTTCAAATTGAAACTCAAAGAAGAAGAAGAAGAAGACACATTGCAGAAATTGTAGATAAATTGTAGATAAATTGTATTCTAATAGTACATGCTTTATTTTCTGTTTTCACAAATAGAAAACGGCTAAAACTTCTACAAATCTTTTGAAAATGCTATTATGTCAAAAATTCTAATTATGCTATAATTGGTTGGGAATTGGGATATAAAAAATTCAATATACCTAGTTTGTATATATTTTTATAGATAAATTGTAGATTATTTGTATAATAATTGTTCATGCTTTATTTTCTATTTTCACAAATAAAAAATAACTAAATTTCTACAAATCTTCTGCAAAAAATGCAATTATGTCGAAAATCCTAACTAAACTACAATTGAATGGGAATTGGGACATTAAAATTTAATATATCCAGTTCATAGATATTTTGTAGATGAATTGTAGATTATTTGTATTCTGATTGTAGATGCATTGTTTTCTGTTTTCACAAATCTAAAACAACTAAAACTTCGATTAAAATTTCTGCAAAAAACGTAATTACGTCGAAAATATCAATTAAGCTACAATTAAATGGGAATTAGAATATTAAAATTCAATGTACCCAATTTGTAAATATTTTATAGAAAATTCATACGTACCCATCTTCATTATCAGTTCTAATATCTCAATTATATCATGGTTGGAACTTCCATCAACTCTCATAAACTACCCTTTAATAAGCCCACCAATATCAAATTCCTCTCCAGCTATGGTGGCAAGATTCTTCGTCATCATTCTGATGGCAAACTCAGTTATTATGACAGCGATACTTGTGATCTTTCCGTTCATCGTTCCATTTCTTTTGCGGTAAATTATACATTTCTTCCTCTTTTTCATGTGTGCTTTGCTTCTCGTTGAGACCAATTTAAGAACGTTTAAATAAGCTACCCAATAGATGCAAAATGTTATTACGCACTTATTTTTGTTATTTTTTTTATATATACTAATATTTTGGTATAGGTCCACAAATACTCTACTTGACAATATTTATAGATTGGAGTAGTAAATTTATTAAGAAAATGGTATTTATATGGGATGTGTGATTTACAAAGCTGATGGTGAAGCTAAGGGAGATGCGTGGAGCAATGAGTACTTTAAGATTTTAATTGCCAACAGAAGATTTGTATGCACTTGTGTCAATCACCTGTGATGAAGATCTTGTCAATCTCATTGAAGAATATGATCGTCCTGCACTACATCACTATCGTCCTCCCTCAAGATTAGAGCTTTTCTTTCACCACCCAAATCTACAAAAAAAAAGTTGTCTCTTCTCCTTTTAATTGTACCCTTAAAATACACTATGATATATAATTAATAATTTGATATACTAAATATAATTATATCAAAATTTAAATATTAAGAATAATAAAATTTTTTATATGGTATAGAAATATAAAAATTTCGGTAAAAATCCCGAAGATAAATCCTTTTTGGGCCCTAACTACAGACGATAGGCTGCATATTCGGCATAAAGTGTCCGATCATAACAGAAGAAGCCTGACTCGCCACATGTTTTTGAGGTTAGGTTTTTGTTGGGCCGAACATGAAAGATGAGTCTTGGACTTTTGGTATTGCACTACATGGTCTTCAAATGCTAGATTTATAAGTAGTTATTTAAAAATAATCATAATTTTATAGTAATCGAAATTTAATTATTTTTCATATAAAGAAAAATTTTAATAAAAATATTATTTGAAATTTGGACAAATACTCTAGTATAATATACTGAAACTCAAGTATAAGCATACTGGAACTCAAGTATATCCAGTATAGCATTATGGAACTACTGGAGTTCTAGCATAAGCATATTGGAACTTCAGTATATCCAGTATTATATGCTGGAACTCCGGTATATTCAGTATAATATGCTGGAATTTCAGTTCTAGTATAATATATCTGTCCAGCATAATATGTTGGAGATTGAAGCATCTCTGCCCCAATCTCTGGTATAATAGAACTTTTCATGTGTTGGAGTTCCTGTAAAATATGTTGGAATTTCATACACAGGTGTACCTATCTCCAGTATATTATGCTACAACTTTCTGTGTTGCGGCTAAGTAGTGACTATTTTTCAACCATTTACAAATGCTGGCTATATTTGAATGACTAGTCTGAAAACTGGGCATTGAAGATTAACCTAAATAGACATTGCCGGTCACCTAATTGTTTAAAGTAAAACTGTTATATATATAAATATATATATATATATGTATGTATATATATATATATATATATATATATATATATATATATATATATATATATATATATATATATATATATATATATATATATATATATATATATATATATATATATATATATATATATATATATATATATATAGTAATGTATAATATATGTATAACCGCATATAATTAGTATATAGCTCTGTATTCCAACTAGGAAAAAATACACTAAGGGGCCGTTTGGTAGGAATATAATTTATATCGGTGTAAGTTAAGCTGAGATTAGTTATGCTGGGATTGTTATTTATTCATTAATTAGTATGTTGTATTAAGAATAACAATTGCATAATTTCTAAGAAGAAGGTATAAGTTATATTGGTGCTAATTACCCCACCTTCTATAAGGTATAAGTTATCTCAGTATTAAAATTAACACTGAGATAACTTATACCTAATTTGCTAACCAAACAAAATATTAAGATAGTATTGAATTTTTATGCCATCCTTATACCTTCTTATACCTCATATCAAACATCCCCTAAATCCTTCTTGCTATTTCTGTAGACCCTTACTATTTCCCTGGAATTTATGCTTTTAGATGTTGATTGGGCCTGTGAAGACTGCAGCCTTATATAGGCTCCATATGGTCCACTCTTGAGTTAGTATTATTAATTTAAATAGCTGTGCATCATACTACATGAACTAAAAATAGTCAATGTATATATAATATATATAATTTATATATTATATATTATAATTATATATAATCAATATATAATCTATGGCTAAAAAAAGTAAACAATAAATATGGCCAGCTATATTTTCATAAAGCACTATTTTTTAATGGTAATTAGTTATTTATAGATATTCTTTATTATATTACAGGTTGTATATATATTTTCTGTTGTTATAAGATTTATTTGATGTATTTATGAATACAGTAGCAAAAATAAGCGTGAATCAGGGAAGTCCAGCTAATCAGTTGTTATATTCGAGTATATTCGACTGTATTCAAGGCGTAAAACATGGGATTACAGCTGGACATGTTATTGTATTCGACTGTATTCACGGCGTGAAATTGGGGATTACACAGTTTTAGATAGAAAGTGAATCAATTAACATAATAGACTCCTAATATAACTCAACAAACTCAACTATAATACAAAAAAATTATATTCCCAGTAATAGAAAAGATTCTCAACCGAAAAATATCCCAAGAACATAGCAATCTTCAGAAAAGTTATATAATACATCTAGATTCATAATTGTATTAATTTAAAAAAATATATGAATACATTCATGTTATATAGCGAGACAGTGGATACAATAAAAAATATAAAATACAGCGGAATATATTGAAATACAATGACAAAATATAGCAAATACAATGAAATATACAGAATAAGTCAGATACATTTAATTATAATGAAAAAAAGAATAAATACAATGAAATACAATAAAATATAGTGTGATACGTTAAAAATATATTGATTATATTAATAGAAAATCAAGTTGCACAGCCCCAAACTTCGACGACTTTGTTTAAGAATAAACTCAAATTTCCGACGAATCCGCCGTCGAGAAAAAATCCTCGCGAATGAAGACAAATCGCTCTTGAATGAAAGCAGGATTAACATTATTGGACGAGAAGAAAAAGAGTGTACATATAGATTGCCGCCATTGCCTTCTTTGTTATCCCCTGAGAATTAAGATCACATGACTTGCCATTGAGATTCGATCACTATTTTGGAAAATAGGTATTACAGAGATGTTAAAGCAAAAAAATTATGACCAATGCCAAGTGGCCA
Source organism: Nicotiana benthamiana (assembly GCA_034376525.1). Classification (NCBI taxonomy): domain Eukaryota; kingdom Viridiplantae; phylum Streptophyta; class Magnoliopsida; order Solanales; family Solanaceae; genus Nicotiana; species Nicotiana benthamiana. The sequence goes on along the minus strand of CM067336.1, from coordinate 30,113,502 downwards.
TCATAATTCCCGTAGCTGTTACCGTGTTAGGGGAAGTTCTTTGTGGAGAGAACAAAGAGGGGTTTTGGCGCAGAGAGGTGATGTGAGAATTGTATTTTCAGATAATGGGAGAAGAAAATGATATGTATTAAAGTATAGAGAGAAAAGAAATAGTGTAACTGAATAACGTATTTAGTGGTGTAGAGATAGAAGGTAATCAAAAAATTAAATATTTTGTCATAAATATTAAAAATATCTATAGAATATAATATTTTAAATAATGTTTATTTAAAATAAATAAAGTGTTACCTTTTATATAGAAGATAAAAATTTCTATAAAAATCCCAATGAGTTAACCATAGACATCCATGGCCAACTTGTCCTCTGGATCTGTCCAACAAATGCTTATCAAAGCCCCAATATACAGCTCTCAAGAGCAAATATACTTTGGTTTAGTTATAAGCTTACATCATATTTGGCCTGCACGCTGAAAATAATTGCAATTACTAGCCAAATATACAAAATATATATATATATACTAATTATGTATAAAACATGTATATTTTTGCATATTAATATTTAATATATATTAATTTAGTGGACGATAATACAATGTAAATTTAACATGATAGCTTAGGTTGTATACTTCGTTATTATCATTGACGATGCACGGTTACAACGATGGAAGAGCAAAATTCACCATTACAACGCAAACTCTTTATTTGTGAAAAATACTTGAAAATTAATTAAATACATATTTCAAGAATTATATTTACTTCAAAACTCACCATGTTTAAGTTCTGAATCCGTTATACATTATATTTCGTTTTACTTTATCTGAAAATGTCGATGCAACTGTTTTGCGACACTGCATTTTAGCTTTGTGTTGAAAGTGCAACTACTGCTTTGAGCTTTAATTTCTTATTGTTTTTTTTTGGGCAAGTATCATTTTTAGACTGCAGCTGAAACTATTTATATTTAGACTATATATATATATATAGATATATATTTGTACATAACATATATAATTGTATATAAAGGGGCGGAGCTACGTACTAAATTTAAGTGTTAGGATTATAAATCCGACTAGAACATTATAGCCTTCATATCAAATTATTTGGAATAACAATATAAGCGGAAGCGTACCTGAATCCATAAGTGGAAATCCTTAGTCCTTCTTGATGATTGTCCAAATGTTTGGCTTTGAAAGCTCCTTGATCCTTCTTGAAGATTGTCCTTCTTGAAGTATTGGCTTTAACAAGAATTTATCTAAGACCAAAAATGGAGAATGGTTTTCCACTTGATATGCAAGACAACAATGGTTCTCTCTCTCAATGGTGGAAGAAGAAGAGAATGTCTTGCATTCTTATGGGAACCATAACCCCCACTTGTAACACATGAGTTATGAAACTCAAAAGTCATAAGCATGTAACCATGGTTACATATATGTAACCTTAGTTAGCCCATCATTAACTAAGGTTACCCTTTTGGGTATCTACACATTAGTCCTACACTTTATATGACAATATATTGGCCCCCTTAACAATGTCCATAAGACCACCAATTTAGGCCAAACAAAAAGATAGCACATAACATATAATTAATCCATATATTGTTCATATGTATGTAGATATAAGTCCATATATCTAACAATCTCCCAGTTGGGCGATATACTCATACATATGTACAAACCTTAGCATTATATGTTACAATATAACCTTATGAGCTCAAAATTGCTATCATAATAAAATTGTCATGAACAATCCGGTCCATCAATCATACCAACATAGGATCTAAGAGCTCTTAGTTACTCTTGCGTAACTAGAACCAACATAGATCACGTATATCAATATAACCAACGACATGGATCAAGTATAGATGTGTAGCATGGAAATAACATAAAGTGTGGTCTGAAATAGAATGTCTATTTCCAACTAGTTCTCTTTATTGAGATCAATCATAAACTTTAAGAGTACATAAAACTTTAAGACTGAATATCTGCAGATATAACCTTAAAACTGAATTACTGAATGTAATGGACAATACATAATTGTATAATACAAACTCCCACTAAAATTCATAATCCTTAACTGATTTGACACCCATGAAGGTAATATGCTCATGAAATAATTTTGGTGTTAATCCCTTAGTGAGCGGATCCGCAATCATGGAGTTTGTACTTATGTGCTCTATGCATAATTGTCCATTCTGTACTCTTTCTTTAACAACCCGAAATTTGACGTCCATATGTTTTGCTTTCGTCAAACTACTGTTGTTGTTAGCAGCAAAAATCGAAATCGGTGTACCCGATTATCTCAAGCTAGACCGATTTCCGATATGTAAGCATGTAATCCTTTGTTCTCTGTAAGTACCTCATGACCCTTTTGGCTGTCTTCCATTGGTCCATTCCCGAATTGCTTAGATATCTGCCCAGCATCCCAACAATGTATGCTATATCAGGTCGAGTACATACCTGAGCATACATCAGACTACCTACAGCCGAAGCATAAGGTGTCTTCTGCATTTCCGAAGTTTCAAAATTATTATTTGGGCACTGTTTGAGACTAAACTTGTCTCCCTTAGCAACAGGGGTGTTGCCTGGTTTACAATCCTGCATGCCAAATCTTTTAAGAACCTTATCGATATAGCCCTTTTGTGACAGACCGAGAACACCTTTTGAGCGATCTCGATGTATCTGAATTCCTAATACAAAAGAGGCATCACCAAGATCTTTCATTTCAAATTTCTTTGAAAAAAATTTCTTAGTTTCATGCAATAATGCTATATCGTTACAGGCAAGCAGTATGTCATCGACATATAAAACCAGAAAAATATACATACTCCCACTGAACTTATGGTATATACAGTCATCAGCAATATTTGGTTCAAAACCAAAAGATGTAATGACTGCATGAAACTTATAATACCATTAACGGGAAGCCTGCTTGAGCCCATAGATGAATTTCTTTAATTTGCAAACCCTTTTCTTTGGTTCATCCGAAACAAAGTTTTCAAGTTGCACCATATAAATTGTTTCCTCAATGTCACCATTGAGAAACGCTGTCTTAACATCCATCTAATGAAGTTCAAGATCAAAATGTGCTACTAATGCCATTATAGTCCTGAAAGAATCTTTCGATGAAACTGGAGAGAAAGTCTCTTTATAATCAATGCCTTCCTTTTGAGTGTAGCCTTTTGCGACAAGGCGAGCTTTATACTTAATGACATTGCCCCCTGAATCCCTCTTGGTTTTAAATATCCATTTACAACCAATTGGTTTAATACCTTCGGGCAATGTAACAAGCTCCCAAACGGCGTTATCGCTCATAGACTTCATCTCATCGTTCATGGCATCAATCCACTTTTGAGAGTTAGAACCCTTAATGACTTGACGAAAGTTGATTGGATCATCTTCCTCAAGTCCAATATCACTTTCTTGTTCTTAGAGAAATACAACATAATCATCCGGAATTGCATTTCTCCTCTCTCTAGTGGATCTCCTTAATGGCACTTCAGTTTCTTGAGGTTGTTGAGTTTGATTTTCATTAGTAATATCAGGAACTTGATTGGGGAGATTTTCGAGATTGTCTTGAACTAGAGTTGTGTGATCCGTGTCAGGAATGAGAACACCCTGACCAAGATCAACAACTTGAGGGAAAGACACATGTTCTTCCTCAAAGACAAAATCTCTAACAACTTTATCTCCCCACCCCCAAACTCAATATCCTAAAAAAATCTAGCATTACCTGTCTCAAAAATAGTTCTAGAAGTGGGATCATAAAACTGGAGTTGTGTGATCCGTGTCAGGAATGAGAACACCCTGACCAAGATCAACAACTTGAGGGAAAGACACATGTTCTTCCTCAAAGACAAAATCTCTAACAACTTTATCTCCCCACCCCCCAAACTCAATATCCTCAAAAAACCTAGCATTACCCGTCTCAAAAATAGTTCTAGAAGTGGGATCATAAAACTTAAACCCCCTGGATCTTTCAGAGTATCCAACAAAATAGCTACTAACCGTTTTAGCATCCAGTTTCTTTTCATTCGGCCTATAAGGCCATGCCTCAGCTGGACAACCCCAAATGTGTAAGTGCTTAATACTGGATTTATGCCCAGTCCAAAGTTCATATGGGGTTTTGATTGTAGCTTTAGTTGGAACTCTATTAAGAATATAAGCTGCGGTTTTTAATGCTTCTCCCCAGAGTGAGTCTGGCAAAGTAGTACGACAAATCATACTTCTTACCATATCCTTAAGGGTCCGATTTCGTCTCTCAGCTACACCATTCATCGTAGGACTGCCTGGCATAGTATGCTGAGGGACGATCCCACACTCATCTAGGAATTTAGCAAATGGCCCTGGACGTTGTTCACCTGAACCATCATATCTGCCATAGTATTCACCACCACGATCAGATCTAACGGATTTAATCCTTTTGCTTAGTTGATTTTCAACTTCAGCCTTATATGATTTGAACACGTCTATGGATTGGGACTTTTCATGAAGAAGATATAGGTACCCATAACGAGAGTAATCGTCTATGAATGTGATAAAGTACTGTTGACCATTCCTACAAGGAGTAGGGAATGGCCCACAAATATCTGTATGTATCAATTCTAAGACGTCCGAAGCTCTCTTAGCACCTAATCTCGTCTTGTTTGTTTGTTTTCCCTTGATACACTCAACACAAATATCCGAATTTGAGGAATCAAGAGAATCAAGAATTCCATCTGACATGAGTTTCTGAATTCTTTGAATGGATATGTGACCCAGACGTTTGTGCCAGAGTGATATAGAATTCTCAATAGTTAATTTTCTTTTGGTACTACTTGAACTTGTATGCAAGGTTTCATTATGTGAGGTTATTATGTCAACCAAATATAGGCTATCATATATTGATAAAAGACTAGTACCGATAAGATTTGAATTTTGAAAGAGACTAACTTTATTGTCACCAAATGAACATATATAACCGAATATGTCCAATTTGGGAACAGAAATCAAATTCCGTCAAAAAGACGGTACAACAAAGTCTCATTCAAATCTAAATAAAATCCAGTCTTAAACAACAGCCTAAATTTGCCAATAGCCTCAGCTTGCACCTTCTTGCCGTCACCCATATAGATGTATCTTTCACCATCATTTAGTTTTCGGCAGTTCAGGCAACCTTGCATAGATATACTTATGTGAGTAGTAGCAGCCGAATCTACCCACCAAGTATCCTTAGGTACCGAAATTAAATTAACTTCAGAACAAACAAGAGAAAGAGATGTACCTTTTTTCGCACGCCAAGCGTGGTACTTGGTACAATCTTTCTTCACATGATTAGTCCCTTTACAGACAAAGCAACCTGATTCTGAAGTTTCAACCTTAGGTTCCTTATTTTGCTTTTTCTGGGGCCTTGCAACCGCAACTTCCTTACCTTTCCTCCTCTTAGTATCCTTAGAAGAGGATGCCAAATGAGCACTTTCTGTCTTATCTTACTTTATCCTTTCCTCCTCTTGCACACAATGTGAAATGAGCTCATTAAGAGTCCATTTCTCCTTCAGGCAGTTGTAACTGACTTTAAACTGATTAAAGTGTGCAGGAAGAGATATCAAAACTAAGTACACAAGCAGTTCCTCAGTTAATTCCAGCTTGAGTGACTTAAGTTTCGAAGCAAGATGAGATATTTCCAAAATGTACTCCCTTATGTTTCCCTTGCCTTTATACCTCATGGAAACAAGTTTACTCAAAAGAGTACTTGTTTCCGCCTTTTCGTTTTGGGCAAAACGTTTTTCAAGGTTTTCAAGAAAAACTTTGGCATTACTTTCATCATTCGTAGTGCCCCTGAATGATTCTGGAATTGCACGTTTCATGATCATTAGACTCATGCGATTTGAGCGTTCCCACTTCTCCATCTCCTTCTTTTCATCAGAAGAAGATGTATCCTCAAGAGAAACAGGTTGCTCAATCCGAAGTGCAAGGTCTAGATCCATGCAACCGAGAACGATCATAATGTTCTCTTTCCATTTATTAAAGTTTGTGCCGTTAAGCCCAGGGATGCTGTTTATATTAGCAGATATCGAAGCAGCTGAAGAATTCACTGAAAATAGAACAAGGATAACTTAATACATGCTTACAATTACTTGAACTTTAACTTTAGTTTACAGATTCAAAATAGGCAAATCCCATTACAAGATACCTAGCACAACATTGATTTTAGTCTTTGGACAGAAAATCAACTTGTAAGTGGTAGTCTTGGTGTAGTGATCAAATATTGACAATAAACTCCTGTCAAATATCAAGCCTTCCTTTGGGCCGACTTAATATTCACATGGAAAACCGAATAATTGTCACATATTTATCACCACAAGCATGTTCGAATTCCTGCCAAATAACAACCTTCCTTTGGGCCGGTGTTAATCGCATGGAAGACTAGCATCCACAGTCATCTTATATTTCAAGATTAATCAATCTACACAAAAGAGGTTACTTTGGCAACATAATGCTTCAATTGACTAATTTAAAATATTAGATGCTAAATCATATAGTTCCTTAAGCCATATATTGAATCTTAACTGGAAATTTACATGTTTTGACATGTAACATCTGAATATTAATTGTTTTAGTCTTAATTGGATAATACCAAAATCTGAAGCATGATGAACTAAAAAATAATTAATATTAAACACTGAATATTAATGTATAAAACATTAATAATTTAAAAACTGAATATTAATTGACATATTATTTATGTACAATTAAAAAATCTGAAAACTTAATACTTAAAACGTTTCAATAATTATGAAAAACGTTTCTTACATTATGTCCTCATTAAACAGCCAGAAAACAAAACGTTTCTACAATTTATGGCCAGATAATCGATTATCTGAGCCTGATAACGATTATCTGGGCCTACTGGAATCTCAAATTTTGCTGAAAAATTAGGATAATCAATTATCCTTTTAGGATAATCGAAAAGGATAATCGATTATCTTGGCTCTCTGGAATTTCCAATTTTGCTGAAAAAACTCCAGATAATCGATTATTTTAACAATAATCGATTATCCTCAGGTTCTGTTTCAAAAATTTTTGATGAACAAAATGCAATAATCGACTATTTTAAAAGAATAATCGATTATTCTCTGTTACTGTTTTGCAAAATTTTGGTGAACTTTAAAAATTTATTCCAGGACCTTTTGCGGCGACGAACGCTTTCGCTAAACCCGTAGAAGTCGCCGCTAAATGTATTAGTGGCGACTATGTATTGAAACTGGAAACTGGAGTTGCCGTCACTGAAGGTTATTTGTAGCAACAATTCCTTGTTTAAGTTTCTTATAGAGATAAGAAGATATTGAAACACCAAAGTTCATCAACAACATAACATTCATGAAATCATGCTATATCATGGTACTAGAATTTCATAATCAAAATTCTATCTTAATTTAAACATGAAGTTTTATATAACATGGATTTCATGAACTTCCAAATAATCCAAATATGAAGGAGGCTCTGATACCAATTGTTAGGATTATAAATCCGACTAAAACATTATAGCCTTCATATCAAATTATTTGGAATAACAATATAAGCGGAAGCGTACCTGAATCCATAAGTGGAAATCCTTAGTCCTTCTTGATGATTGTCCGAATGTTTGGCTTTGAAAGCTCCTTGATCCTTCTTGAAGATTGTCCTTCTTGAAGTATTGGCTTTCACAAGAATTTATCTAAGACAAAAAATGGAGAATGGTTTTCCACTTGATATGCAAGACAACAATGGTTCTCTCTCTCAATGGGTGGAAGAAGAAGAGAATGTCTTGCATTCTTATGGGAACCATAACCCCCACTTATAACACATGAGTTATGAAACTCAAAAGTCATAAGCATGTAACCATGGTTGCATATATGTAACCTTAGTTAGCCCATCATTAACTAAGGTTACCCTTTTGGGTATGTACACATTAGTCCTACACTTTATATGACAATATATTGGCCCCCTTAACAATGTCCATAAGACCACCAATTTAGGCCAAACCAAAAGATAGCACATAACATATAATTAATCCATATATTGTTCATATGTATGTAGATATAAGTCTATATATCTAACATTAAGTTCTTCAGCACCCATTAAATTTATACAGCATATGTATAGTTATATAAGAAATTTGAAGCATATGATATAAAAGGAAAAGAAAGCACCAACCAACCAAAAAATTTAGTTACTACACATCAAGAAAAATTAAGCACCCACGAACATAAAATTCTGGATCCACCATTATATATATATATATATATATATATATATATATATATATATATATATATATATATATAATAGCTAAATAATATCATTTTCCCATTGTTATTGTCCGTTGAAGCTGTAATTTGTGTCATGACATAACAAAATACCAAAATAAATGTAGTAGTATTGGTCAAATATTTCAACTTTACTTCAATCGCAATATATCCTATTCGAGAAATATATGCATTAACAATTTAATATTAAGCCATCAGTACGATATACCTCCACCTATTATTCTCACAAGCGTCGCTCTTTTATATACTCTTTAGATTTGTTTCGCACCACACACCAAAATCTCTATATAAAATCATAAATATATTTAAGTTAGACCGCAATTTTAGACTTGAAATCCTTCAGCTAAATAATACATGAATCAAGACCTAATAATTAAATATATTTTTCTGCTCCTTACTGGCTTTCATGTACTAATTACACAAAATAAATATCCAAACTTATATCCCAAAAAACAAAGAAATAGTCTGCAATTTTGCCGTTCTGTTACATTACGTTAGAAGTCTAGGCAGGAAAAACAGTACCCGTATTAAGAACCTATATATCATACAAGAGAATTTAATTTATTTCAGAACGTTGTATTACTTTTATCTTGTTTTCCTTCACTTGGCTATTTATAGATTTTTTATCTACGTTTTAATATTTTAAGCAAACAAACTAGTTATTAATTTAAAAAATCGACAGTACGCAGGTTATTAAGTACATAATAAAAAAGTACAAAATTTAGAAAGGGACTGGGGTATTAGCGATAAAGTTATTAGTCGATTCATAATAAGTACTATCAATAGATAGACATAAATATGTTTTGAGTCAAATATAATAAATGATATTACCCTTGCTAGAAAATTACGTTCGTTCTATATAGGTCACCGACCAAAAATTTGGTGGGCTTATATAATTTATTACGTGCTTTTTAGTTGTATTTAAGTAACTTGTTTCCACTAAAACATGAAGAATATAATTGTTTCTCTTTTCAAATCCACATGAAAAAATTTCCTTACTGTAAAGATTCTATATGTTATGCTACTTTTGAAATTTTGAACCTCCCTTTTCGATCTGACCAACAAAACATGTTTGATTGTCTATTAATAAGTTATACTAGTCTCAGATAGCCCCTGTTAAGTACGGGTAGGGGCGTACAAAGAAAACCGACAAACCGTACCAACTCGATAATTCGAGTCAAACTGAAAAAGAAACCCGATCATGGTTTGGTTTGATTTAGTTTGGTATTAGAAAAAAAAAAGCCCGACCATAATTGGTTTGGTTTGGTTTTAACTAAAGAAAGTCAAACCGAAACCAAACTAACCCGACATTATATATATAGAACTTTTAGATATATTTAATATATAAATATATTTATTGTGATGTAATTTATAAATATTTCATAAAGAAATTCATAATTTTATCTTTTATTGTATTATTTCAAGGTTTGACTTAGAGCTTTTTAAATGTTCCAATACGTTTTATAGTCATTAACATTAGTAAATTAAATAATGAGAACAAAAGCCAAATTAAAACCAAAATCAAATCAATATTAATGCTAACAAAAGACATTCAATTCAATACTATGAACTGGAATGTATTGAATATCTATTTTTTTTGCAATAATTTAGATAAATGCACAACCTATTATATTTTTTCTTTAGCGTTTAGTCATGTAATTAATATTCCCTTGTTAGTCTACTTATTTTAGCATGACTTAGTATTTTTAGATTATATTTATTTTATTATGGCTTTTTAATTAGCAATATTGATATTACACAATTTTATTGTCTTCGTTATTGAATATTTTAGGATAATGCCATGACACATATCATATTTTGTATTATTTTCTTGGAAAATACTTTATATAGTTGTATCTTACTAGGATTAAAGAAATATTTTGAGCATAATTTATATGTTTTGTTCTATGAAGATTTATTGAAAAAAGTTTAGAAAAAACCCGAAAAACCCGAAAACCCGAAAAAAATCCGAGAGCGAAAAACCCGAGTTTATTGGTTTGATTCGGTATTTAGATTTAATAACCAGATACAATTGGTTTGATTTGGTAATTATAAAATCCCAACCAACCCGACCTATGTACGCCCCTAAGCAGGAGTACAATAATTTGAAGTTCAAATATTTAAATTTCCAAAGTTTATGCCAGTTCAATCCGAACTCTCTTATTGTGTGTAATTTAATGTAATTACAAAATTTAATATATTTGTCTATACATTTAATTACTCGGTCCACATGAAATTATGCATAATTAAAATGAAGAAACTATATTTTGCAATTATCAAAGGTGATAAAGAATTAATGGTAATGATATAGTATAATTATCATATGATATTTCAAAATTTTTTTTTCTTTTTAAATTTTTCTTAAAACTCTTTTCCTCCTCAAATTTGTCTCTCATTACGTACTTCTTGCTCCTAATTTTAGCCATGCACTCCTTCTACCTTTTTTTTTTCCTGTCTACTATATACCTTCTTTTACTGTGAATCTTTTTTTACTCTTTTATTATTTATATATAGAGTTTTTCTGCAGTTAATGCAATTGTGCGTACTCCTTCTTCGCCTTTCCCTTCTTATTGTAATTGCAGATTGAATGAATTGAACGGATTTTGGCTCAAATTACCACTCCTACTAGTAAGTTCATAACAAGACTTACACAATGCCAAGCTCACGTCATAATATGAAGTTATTTATGCCCGACATTACATAACTAACAATAAGAAGTCCAGGTTATATCTACCAATTACACTTGCTTGAACCGCTTTATAAAATTAAAATAACTAAGTTAATACTAAATCTACATGAGAAATATATGTCGGTCATAAAATTAAAGTCATGACTCTATACAATGATCCTCAAATTTTTTTGTTATACTTTGCATCGTCGGCGGGATTATTTTTGTTGCCTTCACATTAGGACCTCCTCCCATTACCTTCAAATATTATTTTCAATCTAACATCACCACTTGAATCAACTAATAGAAAACCAAAAAGGATAAATTGGGATAATAGACATTAGCTTAACTACAATAACCTAATTGTCAAAACTAAAACTTAAATTTAAGTCCGAAGGTTCTCTCTCTCTCTCACACACACATATCCTTAAAGATGGAGTAATTAATTAACCTTTTTGGGCTTAAAATATTTCACGAATGATTAACCCATCTGATTTTATTACCCACCCCCCTACAAAAAAAAAAAAAAAAAAAGAGTACCGAAGATTAAAAATTCTTCAGAGAAAGATGAACGCAAAAACTATGTTGAAACTGGCCATTGTTAGTTCGTTTTAGTTTATTAAACTATATTGAAATAATAGAAGAGTATTGGTCAAAATTTTGTATTTTTTAGCTTCAATAACTGAATATTCAAGAAAAATATACTTTATCAGGGAGTATAATATTAGCCATTACATCCAATTATTCACAAAATTCCAGCTATTTAACGCTTTCAAAATTGTTTTCCACAGTACTCAAAAGTCTCTGAATATAAAATTAAAAAATATGCATATCAGTTAGACGTAATTTTAGACTTCCAATGCTTAAGTCAAACAGTACATGTGATTTAAATTTGTTGTTCCTTATTGCCTTCCATGTACTACTACTTAAAGAAAATAATTGTAAAGGCTTCCTGCTACTTCGAACTTATATTATGCATTATGCATCTTCCATTTATTTTCTGTTCCTTTGACCTATTTAACACCTTTTCGCTAATCTAAGATTTTAAGTTAATTGAGTACATAATATTACTGCACCCATTCATCATTGTGTCACAATATATCGATGCTATACAGTATGTGTAAACTCTTTTTTCCCTATTTTTTATAATTATATATGATTTGGGATGAACAAATTAAAATAATGTTTGTGTGATCGCGAATATACATCCCCCTCTAGTCATCCTCCTCCTCATCAATACAAGATAAAGTTTCGAAATTTAGCCGTTGTAATTGTTATTCAATCTGTATTGCTGTAATAAACAATAAAAGAGCAAATTTTCTGGAAAAACAAAAATAGAAAGTTAGTTGAATCAGAAAGAGAAAATAAATTCTAGAAAATAACATAGGAATAAATCGAGACCACTAAATACACAGTGTGTCCTTAAGAAAATTATTCCCTTCAAGTATCCGAGGTGTTGGAATATATCCTCCCAAGATAGAACGATTTAATTCACCAGCGTATTGGTACCAAAAACACTAGTGAACGGCGAACCACTCAATGGTCGTAAAACACAATGGAAAATACTCTGCAGAAGAAGAAGAATAAGATAATCAGAAAATTTACTAAGTAAAAATTCTGGGATTCAAGGCATATTTATAGTCATTTGGCACTGTTTTGAAAAAGTTTGCAACCTTTTAAAATAGTTGTAGCTGTTGGTGTAGAAATTAAAGAAGAAAAGAATAATCTTTTGTATTCAATTCATGAATCAATCGTACAATGGTTGCCTTTATGTTGATTAAAGCACATCAAAGGCTCTCTAAGAGATAAGGATAGATACAAAGGAATAGACCTGCACTTATCAGGATACATAATTTTATCAACAATACAAAGTAACCTTATCATAATATAACTACTATATCTATAGAATCTTTCTCTATGCTTAGCCATTCTCTTCAATACTTACCCTCAAGCTAGTGAGAGGTGGTTTCACCACTCCTAGCTTGATGCGAAGAATAGTAAACTGATTCTTTGCCGAAGCTTTAGTATGAATATCTGTGAGTTGATCCCATGATCGCACAAACTGAGTGACAACTGTCTGTGTACATCTCTCTCACAAAATGATAATCAAGTTCAGCTTGCTTAGTTCTAGCATGCATAACTGGATTTGTGGTCATATAAAGTGCACTAAAGTTGTCGGAAAACAACATAGGAGTTGTTTTGAGACAAACCCAATATCACGTAGCACAAAAGTTATCCAAGTAAGTTTAGCAGTTGTGGATGTTAAGGCTCAGTATCCAGCCTCTGCACTTGATCTTGCAAATAATGTTGTTTCCTTAAGGACCAGGAAATGCCATTTGCTCCTAAGTAAATGGTATACCCAGTGGTTGACCTCTTTGTAGAAGGACATCCTGCCCAATCAACATCTAAAAAATTATATAGCCTCAAAGGAGAGCGAGATAAAATGCATAACCCATAATCTAAAGTACCCTTGACATATCGTAAAACTCTCTTAACAACTTGCAAATGAAATGTGTTGGGCTTTTGCATAAATCGGCTTACAAGATTTACAACATGTGTTATGTCGTGTCTAGTTAGTGTTAAGTACTGTTTTCACAATACTCCTATACAATGATGGATCAACTAAATCACCACAAGCTTCTTGCAATTCATGTTTTTGTGCTAATGGAGTCCTAACTGCCTTTGCTTGTGTCATATTCACTTTCTTGAGTAAATCAGTAGCATACGTGCGTTCGCTCAAATGTATTCCTCCTTAAAAGTAAGACACATCAATGCCTAAAAAGAAGCTTAAAGGTCCAAGATCTTTCATGACAAACTCAACCTTAAGTTTCTCAATAATTTCTGAAATATGCTCATGATTGCTTCCTGTTACAATTATGTCATCCACATAGAGAAGGAGCAAAATTGTTCCCTGTTTACAATGAAGTATAATAGAGAAGGGTTTGCTCTACTACATTTAAAACCAAGATGAAGAAAGTAAATACTAAACCTTTCAAACAAGGCCCTAAGGGCTTGCTTTAATCCATATAATTCCTTTTTCAATAAACAAACATGATCTGGATACTCAGGATTCACCAAACCTGGAGGTTATGCCATATATACCTTTTCATGTAGTAATCCATGTAAGAATGCAATTTTAACATCAAGTTGTCTTATAGGATAATTCAGACTCACAACTAGTGATAAAACTATCCTTATTATTGCAGACTTAACCACCGGACTAAATGTTTATTCATAATCTACACCTTCAAGTTGTGAGTAGCCTTTAGCTACTAATCGTGCTTTATAACTTTCTATGGATCCATCCGATTTTCTTTTTATTTTAAACACCCATTTCGAGCCAACAGTATTCATACTTGGTTTTCTGGGAACAAGACTCCATGTTTTATTTTTATCGAGTGCTTCCAACTCCTCTTACATTGTTGTGTACCGGTCTAGGATAGTTAATGCTTCATTCACTGATTTGGGTTCACCGTGTGCACTCCTGTTTTTGCAATTAAAGCATTGCATACATAATCGCCAAGATAATTTGGGATTAATGTTTCCCTCTGATTTTTTCTTTGTTGAACCTCTTGAGGTTGTGTGTCTTCAGCCAATTGACTTGGTACAACAACATCAGTCAACTGAGTCTGTGTAACAGCTTGTGTGTCGCTTGGTACATCAGCCTCAATCTACTCATATGGTGCAATGACAACTTCTATGATTAATTGACTTGGTACAACAACTTCAGTCAACTTATTTGATGTAGCAGGTTTACTCACGTTTGGTGCAACAACCTTAGTCGACTCATCTGGTACAACAACCTGATTTGATTCACTTGGTGCAGCAATAACTTTAGATGTCTCAATGATGTATTGTTCACCTCCTGTGAACACTTCCCCTGAAGTAATGAGCTCCGCATCTACATTCTTGCATTCAAAATTTGGAGAGCTCACATTGGAGTTGTTAGAAGAATTCGAGGCATGATAATCTGATGATGTAGTGAAAAATTAATGAAATGTGGCCAAATGAATGGAACTTGTAATATCCTTATGCTTTTATTGAGACTTAACATGTGGTAAAGTTAGTTCATTAAATACCACATGTCTTGATATAAAAACTCTCCGACTCACTGGATGAAAACATCAATAACCTTTATGCAGATTGCTCTAGCCAATGAATACATACGGATAAGTCTTCGGAGAAAACTTGTTCGTTCCTTTCAAGTAGGGATAACATCAACATCCAAACACCTTCAAGCTATTATAATCAAGATAAGTTCCATATAATTTGAAAATAGGATATTCCATCTTGAGAACCGATGAGGGAATCCTATTTATAAGAAAGGTAGCAGCCAAGAATGCATCAACCCATAAGAAAAAAGGCAACTTAACATGAAATAGTGTTAAACCGGTCTCCACAATATGTCTATGTTTTCTCTCTGCAATTCTATTTTGTGCAAAAGTATTTGGGCACAAAATTTGCCTCACAATTCCACAATTTTCTAGATTATTAATAAACTCAGCTTTCGAGAATTCACCCCCTCCATCACATTGAAAAACTTTAATCTTGTTTGAGGATTGAGTTTCAACCATTCTTTGGAACTTAACAAATGCCGCAAACACTTCAGATTTCTTTTTCAAAGCATACAACCAGGTGTACCTGGTATGATCATCAACAAAAATTACATATATTTCATATGTTGCGATGATTCAATAGGTGCATGTCCCCATACATTCAATGAATTTTCAGCAAATGTTCATTTTCAATCTTATTTAAAAGCAGTATGGTTGTTTCTACCACAAATTTGACAGGGCGATGAGATTTTCTTACCTTTTTGGGCATTCATACCTTGAGTAACCTGATTGTTTTTACCAACAACAGGACGAAATCCTCTACCTCTAGAAAAAAATTCGCCTCTTCATTGATTAGATCCACCACGGCCTCCATAAAACCTTTGAGCTTGAAAAGCCATATTGTGATTTAGTTGAGTATTTTCGTCATCTTTTCTTATATCGAATCCTCTTAGTGCATTGACCAATTAATTTAATGTGGGATATGGAGGCTTTCCTAGCATAACTGCCCTAAATATTCTATACTTAGGACCTAGCCCTCTAGCAAAGTTGATTACCTTACTATATTCATCCACAGGCTTGTGTATTGCTGCTAAACCATTGCAAATGCCCTTGAATTCTTTGAGATAATCATCCGTGGATCTGCTGCCCAACCTAATGTCTTGGAGTTGTTGCTTAAGTTGAAACTCCTTATCTTTGGTTGCTTGAAGGTATGTCTCCTCCAGGCAGTCCCACATCTCTTTAGCAGATGAATATCCCACAATAAGATACATGCTTCCTCAAACATTGTACCAGATATCTAGCTTCTTAATAACACATCCTTCTCCTCTAAATCATCACTATTCGTGTTCTTTTTGGATGAACTTTTAGTTGTATCCTTTCCTGAGATTTTACTTTTGATAAGATGAGAAAGCTTCACAGCTTGGATCAATTGAAGTATTTGAGTTCTCCATATAAGATAGTTTGCCGGTTTGAGCTTAATAGGACAGAATAAAATGAAATGATGGAGAGAAGCAGTAGATAGAGATGTTGCAGAGACCATCATTTTTTTAAATAGAAGAGTTTATGATTAGACTGTTGAATAAGTATTGCGCGGCAAGAAAGCTTAACGCTCTGATACCATGTAGAAATTAGAGAAGAAAGGGATAATCTTTTGTATTCAGTTCATGAACCAATCAAACGATGGTTGCCTTTTATATTGATTAAGGGCACAACTAAGGCTCTTTAAAAGATAAGGATAGATATAAAGGAATAGACCTGCACTTATCGGAATACATAATTCTATCAACAATACAAAGTAACCTTATCATAGTATAAGCAATATTTCTACACAATCTTTCCCAATCTTTCTCTATGATTAGCCATTCTCTCCAACAGTTGGAATAGGTGGGAATATTACGGGAAAATTAGAAATAGATTTAAAATAATTCGGAAAAGAAAATGACTCGGACCGGGTTGCGGATCATGGGTTATTTCGGATTGAATTTTCGTTAATTAATTAAATTAATTGATGAAACAATTGAAAAGAATTTTGTCCAAAAAGATTAATCAAGTTGAAGCGATGACGACGGCGTGAAACTTGTCTTTTTCTTAACTCTTTAAGAGTCAGAAGAAATACAATTGTATATATATTCATCAAAAGTTTTTTCTTCCTTCAATATGAGACAATGTCTCTTTGCCAAGGAGAGAAACTTAAGTATTTCATTTTCCCTCCATTTTTCATTGACTCTCTTTAAGCTACACCAGACGTAAAATTAAGCTACATCAGGCTTAAAGCCCAACAGCAATATGCTACCGCTACCTATTTAAAAAGTCTACGAAGACAAATTATACAAAGTCATAAAAATATATACCAGTTACAAAGTTATGTGTAATTGTATTTCTTTTGACATGATTGTGTAAGTAATTTTATATAATTTTTAATTAGTATTTTTTTTTTTGGAGAGAAAAAGGAAAGAGAGTCAGAGAAGGCAGCTCAACAGCCAAGGAGAAGCAAAGAGGGAATAGCGTGTTGAGATATCGCAGTCTTCGGCGGTGTTATGCAAACTAATGTTTGAATAGAAATATATATAGTTATATTGTTGTTTATTTTTATTTTATTTATTATAGGACTGAAAACCTTAATTAAAATAATATTACCAATTATCTATTGCATGTCTTGCGCAAATTTAGTTCTAATCTTTATTTATAACAGTTCCTATACTCTTCTTAAAGTCAACTCCCAATTCGGTCCGCAAAAACCTTCTACAAGAAATTATAATGTCATCTTCACCTCTCTACTTCTCTTTGTATTCCAATTGAGTATCCATATTATCGTGTTCATGCTATACAATGAACAAGGATAACCAAAGCCTTTTTATTGTGTAAAGATACATTAGATATAGCCAAATATCTTAATTTAGAATTAGGTGAAGAATGGACTTGTAATTTCTTCGTAATGCTATTGATATTCACTTCTTTACTTACGAATGCAATCGTCCTTGACAGGGAAACATGATTATAGGAGTATTGGATAAATAAAATCATATATTTTCAAAATAAGTTTTTGTCTATGATTAAAATTAAGTCAACATTATATATATTTTTTGGTGTATCTTTGATAGAATTGAAAATTTTACAAATATAATTTTGATCTATGGTGATATCATTAAAAAAGTACAACGCAAAGTCATGCAGAGTGAGTTGCTTACAACATCCAAATTACCATTTCAACTAATAATATATAAGGGTTATAGGAAAATGAATTAAAACCTTTATATACTACAGTGAAAAAGAATTTTCACACTATCCGTTCACTTAAAAGATACTTCTTCAGTTTCAAATCTAGTTTAATTTGACACAAAATTTTGTTTTTAAAAGAAAAGATTTTTGAAATATGTGGTCCTTAAAGTTATGGGACAAAAGTTTTGTGAGATTATGACATTTTTGTAGTAGTAAACGTTCTCATTAAAGTAAATATTTAAAAGTAAATTATTTTCAATAATAAAATATGCAGCTTTTTTTTTAACAGACTAATAAGAAAATATTCATTTAAATTAAAACAGCGAAAGTAACTATCAGTAAATGCTCTTAATGAGTGAAATTTGTGACCTTAAAAACAAGATAGATAATATGCTATAATAAGTTAGATTATAATGACTTGTAAAATTCTTTTACAGTCAAGTTATATTAGTCAAACCTAAGAAAATTTTGATAAATAGACTTCCATGTTAGATATTTTAGGGTCCAAATTCATATTTACCCAAAATAGGGGGTGTGATGATAAAAGAGCAGTTCAATATTCAACTAAATAGACTATTCAAACTAAATTCAGCACTTTCCAAGAGGCACATATCTTTTTTGCTTTGATATCAACAGTTACACAGCTTGCATACTTGTAATGCCAACCAATTAAAATATAGTTCTTTGACTTTGATTTATTCCTTCTTTAAACTTCCACACATATCTCTATCTTACTTCATAAATACATACCCAACACATATAAAAAGCCTAGGATTATGTCTACCCCACTTCTCCTTTCAGCTTACAACAATAATCAAGAAAATCCAAATTATCTGTCTATGGATTTTCCTCAACATTTTAGATGCCCCATTTCCATGGAGCTAATGAAAGATCCTGTTACAATATGTACTGGTGTTACATATGAGAGAAAAAATGTAGAAAAATGGTTCTATACTTACAAGAAAAGAACTTGTCCTGCTACAATGCAAGCAATTCATAGCTTTGATATGACTCCAAATCACACCCTCAAGAGACTCATTCTTGCGTGGCAAAATGGGAAATCTCAATCAAATTCATCCTCTTCATTTTCCAACAAACACGATGAGCTTGTTTCGTTGCTCAATACGATTGAATCGAGCCCTTTTAAGGTAAGTTCTTTAAAGAAACTCAAGTCAATTGTTGAAGTAGGTGATCATGATGTGACGGATGATTTCAAAACATGTGGTGGAGTTGAGGTTCTTGTTAGGATTATTCAACAAATTTTAATCGAAAGCTCGGATTTTGTCACGTTTAGAGCTTGTGAAGAGGCTCTTAGTCTTTTGATCAAATTGCCAATTGTATTAGAAGAAGAGGAGACGATCAAGATTTTGTTGCAGCCAGGGTGCATGAAATCTATGGCTATAATGCTTCAAAGGGGAAGTGCAGAAGCAAGATTTTGCACTGTTTCGTTATTCCAAAGGATCACAAAAGCTGATTGCAATTGGAATATTGTGATTGAAGATCAAGGGATTGAATTCTTCAAGTCATTGTTGGAGATTTTATCTGATGAAATCTGCAGTAAGGCAAGTTCTTGTGCATTACAAGTGTTGATAGATATACTCGAAAAATCGAAAAAATCAAGATTGAAAGCTATTGAGGCTGGTGCTATTTGCACACTGATTGAAATACTTCCAGAGTCAAACAAATCAAAATGTGAGAAAATAATGTATTTGATCAAGTTATTGTGTGAATGTGCTGATGGAAGAATGGGATTCATAGAACATGGGCTAGGAATTGCAGTCATATCCAAGAAAATATTGAATATTTCAAATGTAGCCACAAAACTTGGGGCGAAAATTCTTTCATTGATTTGCAATTCTAACCCCACAGAGAAGGTTTTAGAGGACATGTTGATGTATGGAGCAGTGAAGAAATTGGTGACATTGTTACATATTGGTGGCTCTTCATCAACAAAAGATAGAGTTCTCAAGATTTTCAAGTTGCATGGTGATAAGTGGAAGAAAAATCCATGTTTTCCTTATGAGCCGAAGAATTATTTGGGTTTGGGAAGAGATTCTTTGTAAAATTAAGGGTTCAAAAAGGAGTTAATATGAAAGTCAGATACTTGTAAAGAAATTTGTTGAAATAGAAGAAAAGTTTGTTAGGTTAATTATGTCCAAAGAGTGTTGAATTAACCATTTGAATTTTTGTAATCTGTTGGGTATGCCAGTTTGTTTAATGGTAAAACATCCCCGATAGTTTTACTTTTTGATGTAATTTTTGGTAAGGTGTTTTATTTCTTGTTCTCACTGCTAGAAAGAAGGGACAATCGACTGCTAAAATCAATCGATATTAGTTGATAATTGGTAAAAATCTATCGATAATTAATTGATTTGTGGTGGCCGATAACTGTATAGTCGGTAGAGCCAATCAATCGACTTTGGCCAGTATTTTTCAACCGATTTTAGTCGATCAATAAAATTTTAAAAAAGTAAAAAATTGTCAGAAAATTCGACCAAAGTCGGTCGGTATTTTTAACCATGTAATTAAAAAATGCAACACTTGAAAATCGAACGGGGGTCTATACTATGGCAAGATACTATTCTACCACTAGACCATTAATACTTTTTATTTTTAAGACTATCTTTTATTTTATTTATACCCTTTAATTGTATTTTCGCACGAAAATAACCTATCGTTGTCGGTTGGTTTTATTAAAGAATAAAATAAATCAGTCGATTTTATTAAAAAAATTTAAAATTACCAACTGAAATCAGTTGTTTTTTTGAAAATGATCGGCCGAAATAACTGACCGAAATCAATCTATTTTTTTAATTTATTTTAAATGAAAAGTGATTAAAGTTGACCGATTTCTTGAAAAATAAATTTTGCAGGAAGCAAAAACAATTTCTCATATTTTTATGTTGCAAAAAGCAATCAAAGTTGGTCGATTTCATTAAAAAATTGAAAAATTGATTGAAATGGTTAATTTTTTGATCAACAGAAATTGATTGACTACGATCGATTTTAGCTGAATTTCTAGTAGTGTATGATAGAGAGCGCTTTACTCCTCCATTTTTGAATCTATTCGCTGCAAATCAAATACCGATTGGTTAAGAGAATAAAGGAACACATTCAATTTCTTTTTAAGTCTACTCTTTCCAAACTTGTATGAAAAAGAAAATGAATCAGTCCCCATTTTATGAAAAAAGAAAATATTGTAAATAGCTGAACTTCCTCATTAAATGCTTGGTCAGCCAAGTAAAACTTTATAATTTTTGTAACTGATAATTAAACTTTCGTGACCCCAGCTAATTAATTTCATTTTGAAGTTTTCTTATCTAGGAAATCATGTTACAAGTATTGTTCAAAGACGATTGAAATTAATACAAGGAAATAGAATGAAAGTCTAAATTTGACATTGTCTAAAGATTTTGATGGAACTAATAAATTATAAGTTCAACGGTTTTAATGTGAATATAACAGATATATTACCACATTTATACGTCATGTTTCTTGCTATATATTATTGGCGATATTTGAGCTTACTGGCACACCGCGACACATCCTTATATAGTTTATTTTCTTTTTTAAGTTGCATTAGTCAGCAAGAGCAATTCTTTTATATTTTATTTTCCACAACAAAGAATTGTGGCATGGACCAACATAACAATGCAATTTCTTTTGTTAAAAAGAAAGATTATCAACTGTAACTTGTAAGCGCATAACGTAACTTCATTACGACAATAAATAATTAACATCAAACTAAAGTTTACTTTAACGGTTTAACTTGAAAGTCAGTTTTGAACATCTCAAATATCAATTCAATTGGTTTCTTTTTCAATTATAAAAATGTGATCGAACATGACGAATGAATTTGGAAATGTAGGCAGCACTTAGTAAGTCAGAGTTAGATAATGATTTTTCTTCATCGGCTATTAACTTAGAGAGTGGCTAAAAAATATATATTCTGTAGTAATTGTTGTGATCAATATTTCTCTATATCACATTAACTTTTAGATTTATACTTTATCCATAATTCTTGAAGGTTTGTGAAAGTTATTTTGATTAATATATAAAATTTCCTTAAAATGAATGTAAAAAAGGTAATTCAGTGCATTGAGTTCTAATTATGTGCAGGATCTGAGAAAAATCGGATCAACCATATTAAATATTCAAACTTATTTTATAACTTACAGTTCCACAAGAAGCCGTTTTTACGTCTTGAACCGTAATTAAACAGCAACAATTCTTACACGTTAAACCCCCCCCCCCCCCCCCCCCCCCCTCAAGTATCATATTCACATTACTATAAAATCTTAGATTGTTTTAGTTTGGACTTTTGATGGTTTGTGGAAGTTGTGTAGGAAAATACTTTATCCATTTTAATTTTTTTGATATAGTTTTACTCGATAAAAAATTTAGGAAAGAATAAAGATTCTTAAATTTTGAGGTCTTAAACATACCATAGTGTTCAGATTGCTGCATAATTTTTAAAATTTGTGATCTTAAATATGATACTAATATTTATGTGGCTATAATTAGTTATGGCCGGCTTACCGGTAGTCCCCCCGAAACCCCAAACCCCAACACACACTAAAATAGAGAATCAAGCCTCTTTCTAATCCTTTAGTTTCTGCGAGCACGAAGGATCCATAGTGTTGCCCATGTTATTCGAGGTTAATAAGTATTTTAAAATGTTTTGAATTGAAAATTGTAATATAAATTTAGTATTGAGAGAATAACAAGATCGGCTAACAACTTAACATCATCATTTTTACTATAGAGAAGAAGTAGTTAATCATGAGCACGCGATCATAGTATCTCGTGCTATAATAGTTGCAAAGTAAACCCTTTGAAAATGGCTATTTCAAATAAATAACACGAAATGATCTTTCCTATTTTATTTCAAGTGAAAATTTAGACCAAGTGGAATAGTTAGCTATAGCTATCAAGTATAGCTCATGGTTTTGATAGTTATGAATAAAATTTAAAATTATAAAAGAAGAAATAAATTTTAAAAAAGGAGCTGAATCTTAGTTCAACCACTGAACAGTTGAGCTGGAAAACTCATCTCTATTAACGCTAATTAAAGTTGTTTCGAACGGGCGTATACTGAATAGTTATTGTTTACTCGAAAAACAAGATGAATTTCATGTTAGGGATATATTAGATATGCCCTAGATCCAATATTATATTTGATAACTTGAACATATTTTTTGTGAATGTCATTTGATATAAAATATATGACATTTGATATTTTTTTATTATTATTATCAATTGTTTGATTATTTTGATAAGGTCCTTGATTAAATTTTGAGATTTGTCATCGTGATAGAGATCATGATAATGAGAGCAAAGTCTTTTACAATTTAATCTAAATTTGTTCTTGATCGTAGGATTATTAATTTGGACATTAGTAATCCGGTTAAATCAATATTTATGTGATAGTCTTTATCAGATAAAGATTAGTTGATCTCATTAACTAAATCACATAGATAGATGATGCATATAGAGATATGATCATTGAACCGACTCATTGGATAATTCCTAATGGTTAGAATTACCATAAACTGTCAATAGGATATTTTCTTGAAGAATGTGATGTAACTGTTTCCTTTGACTTGAGATCGTCATAGTAATTGACAAGTTATTTATTGTGCTTTGATACTAGACACCTATGGCCCTAGGGCGATAGTTGAAAGGATATTGGGTACGATTAAATACTTGTAGAATTAGTGATTGATCAAGACGGAATCTGTCAACTCTTGGTAATGAGTTTAAGCTCCATGTTGTCATGAATTATAAACGACCAAACTAAGACCTTGGCCAGGGCAATTGAATGAAAGAAGAAATGAGTTTCTTAGGTCATTCAATGGTCGATTATATTTGACGTGAACACATAGTTGATCACCTATTAGGATTTGACAGTTGAACCATATCCTAGGGTGATCCAGAGCTATAAGGACAGAAGAAATTACTACATTATTCTTCTACTGGATCTTGAGAGTAAATTGTATACTTCATGCTATCCGGTCTTTAAGGAGTGTTGCTAGACGCCACCCTTGATTAGTATATTGATATGATCAATTTACTACAGGTTTAGTATTGAACCTATGTGGTCGCACACTAACGAGTGTTCTGATCTTTGCTAAAGGATTAATTAACTTATTATTTGATAATTAAATTAAAGAATTTAATTAGTCAAATAAATTTAGTTATTAGTCCAAATAAAATATTATTATATTCTTTGCTAGTACAAAGATTATAATTAATATTGTGAATAAATTAAAGTTTCTATTTGGAATAGAAATTAAATAATATCTCTTGGTTGAAATATATGTGATATATATAATTAATATTATTTTATATAATAGATGTATATAAAATATAATATTAATAAATGCTTGTTAATAAATCTTAATTTTGAATTGGATTATTAATTGAAGTTTTATCCTATTTGGAATGGGATTAATATTTTCAATAGGAAAATATTATATTAATATAAAAGTTTATATTAATAGAGTCCAATTTAGAATTGGACATAAATAAATTAAAAAAAAAAAGTCCAAATGAGATCTAGAAAGAAGGAACACGTGAACAAAGAAGGAAAATATTCATACAAAAATTCGTATAGATAGAATCCAATTTCCTTCTTTGTCTCACGTGAACAAAGATGGAAAATTCATTTTTTGTACAAAATTTTTTATAAGCTTATTTTTGGAATAAACTTTTACCCTAGGAAAATTATTACCTCAACCAAATAGGAAAAGGGTTTGTAGGTGATGCTATATAAAGGGTGATGGAAAAAATTTGCATGGTTTTTTTTCGGTTTTTTTTATAATTATTCTTGAGAAGAAAACTCACTTTGTGATCAATACAAAGCTAAGAGAGAAAGTAAAATTACAAGAAAAGTGTTTCTTGTTCTTCTAATTTGAGTTGAGATTTTTGAGAAAAATTTCAACACAATATTCTTCGTTCAATTTGTTCACGGGTTTCATTGATCAAAGAGTTGATAGAAAGGATCGGTCTCGGTGTGGATACGCATAGAGTCTTCGCACTATCGAAGGATTTTGAAACGAGACTCTCTTCACCAGGTACGTCTTTGATCCGATCTTTGACACGTATATAAATTTTAAACATGAGAAAATCTACCTAAGATTGTTATTATCTTCCAATGTGGATTATGAACACCCATACGCAATCCTTCATTTCATTGGTTTTAGGAATATTTTGACATTTTGCTTAGTCTTTGATCAAAGGACGTAATATATTAAAATAATAGTTTGCAGTCTTGCCGACTTTAGAAAAAATGAAGTAGCTGCATTTATGTAGTTAAAGGCGCACCTTGTATAGGTGAAAGAAATAAGAACTTTTCCTTATGCCAGAAAGATAAAAATACTTTAGAAACCTTTCACATGAAGACGTACGTATACAATTATATTGCCTCTGCCATAAGGCATTTTCCATGTTGCACTATTGTAGAAAACACCCATTTTGGTGGCCAAATTCTCACCGCACCTTGCTCGTCTAACTATTTCGAAGCTATCCTAGCCACTTAACCATGAAATATAGGCATCCTTTATCTTCCATAGTCCACAACCTTGTTGGTCTTTGACCTGTGGTGGAGACGAGAGACTCTTCAATTAGGACCCTCATCCTACACCACTTTATCGAAAAAGTTTCATAAACATATATTTGACTCACATTTTGTTTTTTAAAAATAACATATATAATAGATGAACACCATGCCACTTGCACAAACTCATACATAAGCCGGCAGCCGCCCTCTTTGAGACCGACAGTGTGAGCTTCCTGATAAATTAAAGAGAATTTTTCATAAAGCATCATATATTATGTGTTATAATTTTTTTTATATTTTTATATAATATATTTTATTTATTTAAATTATTGTATTCATTAATACATTAAAAAAATAAGTGTAAACGAGAATTTCAGCTAAGTTTGATATGTATTTAGTTGTATTCTACTGTATCTGCGCAAAATCTAAAAGTTTAAACTCGATAAAAACGGAAGGAAATCAAATCGCATGATATTCTCCTAATTTAACTCAACGAACTAAAACAATTCCTCATCAATATATATACTGATTAAACAACGCAACCCGGAAACGTGAAAAGAGCGAAAACCAGAGCAACATCTAATCGAACTTCTTCCTTTCTCTTCTCCCTTTTCTCGATTGATACAAATTTTATACAAAATAAGGTATAATTCCTCTATACATACGGTAAATTTAACAGCTTTGTTGCGTCATTCTGGCAAGTGGAACGATGAAGGCAATTACATCGATTTTTCAATTGAGGGAATACAGATAGAGGAGTATGCTTCTTTAAATGATCTGGTTGCTTTAATTTCTAATCAATTGGGTATAGATTAGAGCTCAAAGACCATTAAAGTACAATACAAAGTAGAAGAAAATTGCACTCCAATGGAAATACACAATGATATGGGTTACAGAGTGTATGTAGAATTGAAGAAAAAGAACAGAGAATTTGGGATGTATCCTTTGTGCATAAAAACTACCGAAAAAGATCTTATATCCGGAGGTAGTTTAATTCAAGGAGATATTGTGCAAATAGACAAAGTAGTTCAAAAGTACGATTTCGACACAGATGATACTCTGACTCTAGATTTTGTCAATTCAGGAGAAGTGATTGGTTCAAACTCCACAAGGATTTGATAATTTCAAAAAATAATCAAAAGGAGGTTATGGCTGGACAAGTGTATAAAGATAAGGCTATCTTGAAAGAGGTGATGGAGAATTATGCTATAGCTCAAAGATTTCAATTCCAGGTTGATAGATCTAATGCTGTCAATTTTGCATGTATTTGAATTTTTTTTCTTCATATTTCTATTATTGTTCGAGCTGTAAGTTTAACGTTGTTGTATTTATGCGTATCTGTGTATTTCCTCTTGATGATCACAGATGAAGTAAACATATATTTGTTTAGGGGCCTTAAATACATGTATTCATATGTATTTTACTGGTATAAATACACAATTTCGCTGTAGATTTTTTCTTTTTTTGTCTACTATGGTATTAAGTGTATGCATATACAAAGAAGTATATTAAGTTATATTCACTGTATTTAAACGCATATAACTATAATAGAATTTAGTAGTATACAAATATATATATATATATATATATATTAGAGGATGTATCTATGTCAGATTGTATTTGTCTGTATATGAGCTGTATTTTTTGTAAACACTTCTACTAATTAAATGTAAAATGATTAATTCTTTGTAGCTATGCATTATTATGTATTTCAGAAGATTGTGAATGGAGGTTTAAGGCTTCAAGCATTAACAAATCAGGACTATTCAAGGTGAGAGAATTCAATGATAACCATACATGTCCGCTGAAGGACAAGGTATATGAGCAGCTGCAAGCTCGTAGCAACCTTATAGGTGGTATGATAAGGCCTAAGCTTACAAACTATAAGAGGAAATATATTACAAGAGATATTATTGATGATGTGAAATCAGATTTAGGTGTAGATATTAGCTACATTTTGACGTTGAGGGCTAAAGAAAAGGCAATGAATTTTCTGAGAGGTGAACCATCTATTCATACAAAAAATTACCAGGATACTTATATACAATGGATATGACATATCCAGGTTCCCACATCAGAATGAGAAAATCGCCAAAAATGAATTCATGTACGTGTATATATCCTTGTATGCCTTTATATGGGGTTTTGATCATTGTAAAAACATTGTTGTTGTGGATGAAAGTCATCTAAAATCTTACTACACCGGGACATTTATTTCGAAAAGTACGTTGGATGGTGTAGGTGAGTATTTTAATTATAATATTATAAATATTTAAATACATCATCGTTAAAAATAATTATATTCAATTATATTTACAGGTCATATATCGCAACTAGCATATGGTGTTATTTATTCAGAGAACGATGCTGCTTGAAAGTGGTTCTTTGAGAAATTCAAGATAGCATACGGTGAAAGGGAATATGTGCATCGTTTCAGATAGAAATGAGAGTATCATTAAGTGTGTATCAAGAGTGTATCCAAGTGTACCGCATTTTGCTTGTATATGGCATTTATAGAACAATGTATATAAGAAATTCAAAAAGAGCCATGCCAAGTTGAGCGAGATATACTTCTCGATGGCAAAATCATACACACAAGCTAAATTTGACAGACTGACGGAGAAGGTGGAGTAGATATTAGGGTGAAAGAATACTTAGAGTTAGCTGGTTACGAAAAGTGGACTAGGTTGTATGCACCTGTTAACAGGGGATGGACAGTAACGTCAAATATTGTTGAGTCAATCAATGCCGCACTAGTTTCAGCAAGGGAATTACCAATATACGACTTCCTTGAAGAAGTTAGAAAGATGTTTGGACGTTGTAATTGTAGTAACCGCAAAGAAGCTACACAGACATATACGACCTTTAAAAAGAATACCAGGAGATGCTGACTCTGAATGAGGCGATGTCTACACGTATGACTGTAAGCTATATTTTAATGTCATTGATGTATATAGCTTAATTTTTTTCTAAATTAATTGCATGAATACAACTGAATACAATCATTTTAAGTAGATTTACCATTAATACATATGAATGCAACTATATTCAAACACATAAAAGATATTTTTCGTGGATCTGATATGAATAGAACTGAATATAAGTAAAAACATGCTGCAAAAACTATTGGAATACAACAGAATACAACTAACAAAGTTGTATTATATGTAATTTTAATACGTATTAGCAATACTTATGATTCTAATGGGGTTTTTAGCATCCTGTTGCCTAAAGTACAACAGACTTTTGATAAGTTCTACACTTCTCACAATTGATGGTCTAAATATATATATATATATATATATATATATATATATATATATATATATATATATTTCAGTTGTATGTAACTTATTAATTCAGCATTATACATTAGTAATTCAGGTATATGTGCTCAAAACTTATATTTTTATTTTTTAATGTAGGTGGTACCATCAACTGAATACTTACATACGGTTAATGATGGTGGGAGGAATTACACAATATATCTGTTAGAGAGAAAATGTGTTTTTGGGAAGCTCCAAGTTGATGAATTGTTATGCTCACATGCTTGAGCTGTATTGAAGAGCAAGTTTCTAATGTTAGAACAATATTGCTCTAACTACTACAAACTAAATATAACTGTAATGACATACGATATGCAAGTGTACCTGCTACCGGCCAAAAATGACTGGAATATACCAGAACATGTTGCAGAGGAGGTTGCACTACCACCCAAATGGAAAAAACCTCCTGGAAGGCCAAATAAGAAGCGCGATAAAACTTTATGTGAATTGGTGCAGCCGAAAAATCAACATTCATGTAGCATATGTGGGCAGGGAGGACGTAATAAGCGAACGTTTAGAAATACTCCATGTAATAAATAGTTAACACTCTGACATATATTGATTCTTCAACAATTTGTCAATACTTATGATGACATTGTCAAGTATCTCAATGACAAGTAATATTTTCTGAAATGACTTTCGTGTGTATTTTCTAAATACATATAGTTGAAGTACTTTTTATACAGATAAATACATATAAAATATATAAAATTAAGTATAAATGAGTGTAGATGAATACTAAAAAGTACAACTGGATACATCTGATGTATTTGTATGAATAATACAGTTGAGTAGCACTGTTAGTAAATGAATACACCAAAATATAACTGAATATAGCTACATAATACACTTAAATACAACTAACTACTGCTGAATAATACACTTAAATACAAATGAGTACATCTGAATACAAGTGGTTACGTACAACATGTTTAATACATCTGAAATTGTGTTCTTTAATATGTATTATCTGAACTTGAAAGATACATCTGAAAGAATGCTGCTGAATACAACTAAATGCATCTGAATTTGACAATTAAATACAACTGAATACAACTGAATCCAGAAAAAATACATCTGAATTCTTTTATATAACATACCATCGGTATGCATAAATTTTCTGAAATTGACATTAACATGTTCATTATCTAAAACTGTTCAAGCAAAGTTACTTGGTATTAACACATACTTGAATCCTGTAAGATAATTATGTATTCAAACTGAAGAATAAGCATGAATACTCATGAACAAACCATTGAAACAGTGATTGAAAAGTTGCAATTCTCATACGCGAACACTGTTGATAAAGTTTTAAGTTTTTCAAAAAAAATACGAACTACACCAAAAACTACTCAAAACAGTATTCTTCTTGAAACTACACTCAAAAACTACAATAACATAAAGCTACTATAACACTATTTGCATCTTTGAATCTGACTCCGTATTTGCCTAGCAAACTTTGAAGGTGCTTCATTCTCGCTTATGGCATCAACGTCTATCTTTTCGCATAGCATAGTCCCAGAGGAAAGCATCATATCTTTGACGGAGTAGATTGGAATCAAATGTTGTTTGTGAAATCTCACCAAAAGTGCTAAAAAATTATGTGTATGCTGCAGCATGCACCCCACAATCCCTAAAAATAATTGATTGGAGCAATTAAAAATAATTCATACAATTAGATTTGTATATAACATATAATAATGATGCTTGAATATTTACATGCTCTTAGCTTTCTGCTGAGGCAGATCTGAAATGAAAAAAACATCAAAGGGATCATTATGTGACTTTGTTAGTGTATGCTGAGTAAGCAGACCAATCTATGCCTTGACTATCTCTGTAAAAGCCACTGATTGATAGATATAGAGGTACAAGCTTAGCTAGTTTATCAATCTCAGAAACTACATAAGCATCATGACCTACAGATTTGTACGAGTCATACACTTTTATACATCTCTCCTTGAATGAGACAACAACCAATACCCAGTGTAGTTTGTCCTTCAAATTGAGTGGTATCATGATATTATCCACAGTATGCCAAGGTACATTAGGATGCAATTTGTAGCCTCTTATGTACTCACACACCACATCCTCTTCTTTGGCTACATTAGCATCACTATCTGTATCAGCATACCTGTCGAATATTTCAGCGTTTCTTGTCTTGAATATACAATCAACAGTTGTATACTTGAAGTGGCTTATTTGATTGTACTTTCTCTTCTTTCTCAAATAGTAGAACATGACATGAATATGCTATACACAAAAGAGTTCAATACATGGTGTGAGTCCAATTAATCAAACTATTAAATAATATAGATGAATATAGAGAAATACATATTAAAATACAGTTGAA
This sequence comes from Nicotiana benthamiana, assembly GCA_034376525.1. Taxonomy (NCBI): domain Eukaryota; kingdom Viridiplantae; phylum Streptophyta; class Magnoliopsida; order Solanales; family Solanaceae; genus Nicotiana; species Nicotiana benthamiana. Next base: position 30,082,043 of record CM067336.1, on the reverse strand, counting down.
TACAACATCTGATTACATCTGATTAAAAAAAATCAGTTTTAAAAAAAAAATATGTTAAGCTGAATAATATTGAATAATACAACTCACTACTTATGACTTAAACAGTTGAATATGATTGTCTACAGTTGAATACAGATAAATTAGGTTGAATACAGTTGATTACAGCTGATTAAAGCATTTGAATTCAACTGAAATATAGCTAAATAGATCTTACTATAGATGTTGAATAAAGCTAAATAAAAATTCAGTTGAATACAGCTGAATACATCTAAAAGAACATTTGAATACAGCTGAACACAAATTCAGTTGAATACAACTGAATATAGCTGATTAAAGCATTTGAACTTAATTGAAATTTGCTGAACACAGATGTTTACTAAAGCTTGAATATATCAATTGAATAAAGCTGACTCTAAGTGATTAATACAGTTCAATTCAACTAACTATAGCTGAATACAATAGCATACACTTAAACACAGTTGATACAGCTGAAAAATACAACTGAATATAGATGAATACAACAACATGTTGCTATTTAAATAAAATTAGTCAGTTAGGGAAAAAACTTACGTTGTCATCCCATAGCTTCCCGTCAAACGATAGAAGGTAAAACCAATTTTTTGAATTAACATGATCAACTCCAAAATCCAATGGTATATGAAATGTTGACTTGTTCTTCTTGTAATGGTCTTCCAAATTACTTCTACAAGTATGGTATAAAAAATATTATATACATTTTTAAAAATATAAAAAGTTACTACATATACCTGGGGAAAACTCACCTCTGATCATATCTAGCGAAAAGACCATCACGAACCCATTTGTCATATTCCTGAATGATTAATATAGAAATGTGGCCCCCTTATCAAATCATCCTCAAAGGGTGTCTTTTGTTCAAAAATGGGGGACAACTTTATTGAGGTACCTGTTGTTTATTGAATTCGTGATTAGAGATTTTTAAATTTAAAAAACATTAGGAAAGCTGAATCTTATGTTTATAAAATCACTAACAGGCAGAGTCGAAGTTAGACTCATTAGGCGAAGGGTGCCATCTACTTGGTCGATGATTCCTATGAGATGGTATTAGGGTTAATTAAGCTATTTTTGTACTGTTGTGAATCAAAATTCTAGTTTTTGGAATTTGACTGGGAAGAAACTTGTTGTTTAGCTCAAACTGAGATACATTGAATTCTGTAGATACACCCTCTTGACCTGTAGATTGTATGTTGGACAGTACCTCTGATATAGTTTTCCTCTATCCTCTTGACTCCAAACATTGATCATTAAGCCTTTGTTTCTATTAGTTGTATGTATCATTATTGGTGTAGTAACTTAATGTTAGAATACAGTTAAATACATATAAGTATAGTAAGAAAATAGATTTTGGTAACGGAAATGGGAGTTTGAAATACATCACAAATATTCGAGAATAACAAATCCCAATACATCAAAATACAGTTGAGTACATTTAAATACAATATTTAATTCCATTTACATATTAAGATTAACACATGTATGAATACAGCTAAATACATGTGTTGGTCGACGCATTTATCAGTTTAGGTAAGGTAGTTAAATGCTAGTCGAATACATACAACATTTATAATACAATTATTTAAGTATAACTGCAAGCAGAAGATATAAACAAATGTTCAATATGTTAAGAATGTTAAACCTCAACATTATCTCCGACGTATGTGTCTATGCCATCATCACGTCTCCCTATGGGTTCAGTTTGCTGATTTTGTTGAAGATGGTCAGAAAGCTTTTTGAAGTTATCATTGATCAATGTTCTCAGCGAATTGAACTCTCCCACAACCTAACGAGACAATAATAATTAGAAGATTGCGCCAAAAATATATGAATGCTAAGCATTAAACTGTAATGTTTAATTTGAACAAATGTATACTCATGTATTCTTTGAATGAATTTAGGTCTTTCCTCAAAGAAGCTACTTTGTCATTTTGGGAATCTGGCAGCTGATTGTCATGCAAAACTTTATGTCCAATTTCAAATACACAAACAAGAGGAATATTGGGCTGATATTCTGTTTTATTAGGATGCCTATGCTGTTCCTTGCGCTTTTTATGGGGCGGTGATGAAGATGGACCAACATTTGCAACATGTTTCTTCTTACGTTGAAGATCAGGTGCAGGAGAAAAGTCATCTGAATCCTCTCCCGATTTGTCTGAATGAGCAGGAGTATGTTTGTTCTCAATATTGGTGCCTACAGGAGGAATCTGAATAATGACAAGCTCTATATCACTTGGACTGATGTCCTTGTAAAGAATCTGAAAAACGAAATACAAGTAAAGTCTTACTAGAAACATACAAATGCAGATCTGGAATACAAAATGAAATTTGTATTAAATATAAGGCAGCACTAATGATTTGGAAATAATATGCATATGTATGAAGATTTAATAATGAAGGCTACATCAGCTGTATACTGATGTATGCATATGAATGCAATTGTATACAGTATATATATTCAAATGTATGCAATTTCTGTATACATTGGTATACAAGTGTATGCAGCTGATTATTAGTCCCTATGCATTTGTATACATGTATACTGAATTTGTATGCAAGTACTTATTTCTGTAAGCATATGTATCCAAATGTATATTGTTGTATGCATCCCCTGAACATGTATCCAACTGATTATACAAGTAATATGCAGTTGTATCATGTATCTGTACGCAACTAATTATACAAGTACATATATCTGTATGTATTTGAATAGAAATATATTCTTCTATATGCATCCCTTGAAAATGAATGCAGTCTATTGTATGAAAATATATGCAAAATCTAGATGCATTTGTTTGCAAATGTATGCAGCATATTTGTGAGAATATGACAGCAAATACTATAGCAAGTACCACACCATCAAAAATATATCTGAATACAACTACATATTTCTATATGTAAATGTATGCCTATTAATTATTAATAAAATCTAAACTAGCAATGACCAATTTGTATATTATCATGTATCCGGTATAATTGAACATGTCGTTCATCAAATAAGCAAAGGTTGGTTGATTTTCAGTGGTTCTCCAATTGAGTATTCTGGGGACCACGTCATCAACTCGGAGTGCAATTTTATAACCAACATCTGAACATCACTCATAAAACCACACTTACATAGCTAGGGGCATCCCAGCTATCCTATAATACTTTCTCAGCATCCATCTTCTTGCTAATCGGTTTTGTCAGCATTTCAAATGCTTTTAAACCCCAACACTCTCTACCAAGTCAAAATGTAGCCTTCGTATAGTGGTACTATTCTTCTCAGATGAAAAAATGAAGTTGTGTACAAAATACCATCATTGTCGGGACCCCATTTCTTGTCAGCAAAGCATTTCATCAAGTGTTTCATCTTGACAAGATTAGCACCTCCAAAGTAAGTCTCAATAAGCCGGTTAGGAACCTTTTCACTAAACTCAAAATCTTCATCATTACCAATACATTTGAGGCCAATTACAAGCGCAAACTCCCTTAATGTGAAATGTAATAAAGTACCATTGATATGTACAACAAATACATTGTTAGGAGTGCCTTCTAACGGGAGATCCATGAAGCGTATAAAGAGTTGATATTGAACTTCATAGCGCTTCATTTGAAGAAATGAGCCAAAGCATGTATTGTCAAGTTGTTGGTACTGAACATGAGTGAGGTTCTCTTTTAGGTGGGAGATTATATCAGTGTTAGTATAAACACTGATATGTGGTGCAATGTTTGACTGTTTTTTCTCAAAAGAATTAATTCCATGCATTTACAATACAACTGATATGAATACATACAAATACAACTAAATACAGTGACAAGGCTAAATACATATTAAAAACTAGATACCACACACATGACATAAAAAATAAGTAAGCTGAATACATATGAATACATTTGAATACAATTAAAAACTTACTGGAAAATTAAACAGTTGCAAAAAAAAACGATGAATACATATGAATATATGTGAATACAATTAAAACTTACAGGAAAACTGAACAGTTGCAAACTATCAAAATAAATATACATACCTATAAATACAACTGAATATAGAAAAACCACATAGTACAAAAATGTGAAATTGAATAAAACTAAATATGTTTAAATACAAGCAGATACATACGAATATAACATAATACATGTAAAATTGCTTGATGCTTATGAATTCATATAAGTTTCTTTGAATGCATATTGATACAATAGCAATTATCTTTTCGTGTCGTGTATCTGATGTTTTTTTTTGCAGCAACTTCCTTCACATTGACACATGAAGAATCATTCATAGGTTTTTTTGCACTTTGAAACAACTGGATTTTTTTGTTTATTTAGAAGATTTCTCAACTTGGACTTCTTTCGACTTGTCATTGTGTAATTTAGTTCTTCTCTCTGAAACTGGACGTGGTGATAAACCTGCAAAATCCGACTCCGCTTGAGTTATTTGCAACGAGAAAGAGGGCCCATCAAAATTAAAAATCTTGGTGGGTATACATCTAGGTATCATCTTGTGTGGCGTTGAATCCACCGTTGGAGAGAAAACCCACAACTTCCTGGTGAGTAAGCAATACAAATGGTTATTGTTACAGAAATTTATGAAAAATCAGTATAAAAATTATAAAAACAAAATAATGATAGAGCAATATCGAAGAAGATAACTTACCAGGTGTATAAAGATCGGAACTAAACCAATGAATCCCTAAAGATTTTGAATGTGGGATTGATAATGGCGGAGAAATAGAGAATTTGGGTGGGAGAAGATTTATGAAACATAGGTTTGTGGGAGAAGAGAGTAAATGGTATGCAAAGATAGAGAACGTGGTTAGAGCAGATATACGGTGATTATGTGAGAGAAAATACAAAAAAGGAGAGAGAAAAATATTATTTAGCATATATGATGCCTTAAATATAGGATTTAACTATAATTAAATATTTTGCTATAAAGGATAAAAGGTCTTTATAGGAAGTAATATTTTAAAATAATATTTATTTAAAATAAATAGGGTACTAAAGTTTTCTATAGAGTGTAAAATTTCCTAAATTAAACCATATGAATTAGACTAGTATTAAAAGCCAAACTGTAAAGAGTGGAAAAATATTAGCATCCTCGCAAGTCATAAGAACCGGAGGAAATTTTCATATAAGCTGGTGCTGTTCACGGCATCTATACTGCTTAATTATTAAAGACAAGATCCAAAGTTTTTAATTGATTATAGAGAATAAGTTCAATTTCAGTCGAGTAAATGATAGGGATAAAAACGTCATGCTAGGATATGGTCGAGCTGTGGTTGGAACTAGTGAATTGATATCTTTCTGTTGAAGCCTTGGCAAGCAGAGCTATCCAATGAGGTGCTCAGTGAGCTATCCAACCATTTATTTGTAAATGAAATAGATAAGAGCAAAATAAATCCACAAGCTCTTGAAGATTGATAGAAGTTCTCTGCATATATGGAAAAACTATCTGGCTAAATGTACAATCTTTCCTCGTGTTTCAGGTTTGACAACTGAGCAATGGAATGATGTGCTTCTCTATTATGGAGGGATGTGCTTTTATTTGGCGTACCACTTACCAACAAAAGTAATACTGTAGTTTTTTACTTTATATTGGACTTCATAAGTCAAATTTTAAAGCTTGGCAATGGCATGTGGAGGTAAGTTTGATCTGGGAGGCAGCTTTAGGTCTTCCCAATCTCCATCATCTAACTTGGAGAAGTAACGATCAACGTCATCATCTCTAATTAGGTTCAGTCTAGATGGCTCCCACTGAAAACATGCCAAAAGATGAGCACAAGAATGAAAGAAGCTCTCAAGATATATTTAATTTCAGGATTATCCTTGATCAATGATGTTGAACATTAGTGTAACCTACCTTAGGATTTCTATCCTTGTCCTCGAGTATGGCTCTGCAACCCTGCCATAAAATTCAGTTGTAAGTCGCGTTATTGAAGTTAAAAGGGTGGCTGAAAAATGGCATATTTTACCTCAAAGTAATCCTTGCTAAATTCTGCTCTCAACACATGACAAACAATCCTATATTCTCGGATAAGGGAACTACCAATACCTTGCAGCCTCCCTTCTCTTATCTGGAACAGAAAAAGGACTTACGTCAACAATTTACAAATACTCAAGAAGCTGCCAGTTGAAATATTGGTCCAATCAAGGCATTACAGCCCTGCAGAAGGGGATTCAGCATGTGGTTGTTAAACCAGCATCATCACATTTTTCATTTGTGGCTCTACCAATGTCATTATTATGCTAGTATATCAAACAAACAACAAACAACAACTATCCAGGAAAATCCCACAAAATGAGATATGGAGAACGTAATGTGTAAGCAGACCTTACCCCTGCCCCGGTAAGGCAGAGAAACTGTTTCCGATATACCCTCGGCTCAGAACGACTGAAATAGAGGAAAAAAAGAAAAGAAAAGAAAAGAAAAGGAAATTCATTAGTCCAGTAAAACCATTAAAGTAACAGAAGCATAAAAAAGTATAAAAATAAAAACCAAAAGATGAATGACATCCAATAATGGTAACCAGAGTCTAAGGCATCTAAGATAAACAATAAGAATAATGTGGGTTCGATATAAACTGCAGGCCATCTAAGATCAACCCTAATCCAACCCGCCTTACCCCCGGTATGCAGGAAGGGAAGCACCACTACCCCTATCCTACAACTCTAATGCTTGTCCTCCTTGCCTTCCTATCGAGGGCCATGTCCTCAGAAATATGCAGACGGACCATGTCCTGCCTGATCACCTCTCCCCAATACTTCTTAGGTCTCCCTCTACCTCTCCTCATACCCACCACGGCCAACCGCTCGCACCTCCTAACCGGAGCATGGATGCTTCTCCTCTGCACGTGCCCAAACCATCTGTGCCTCGCCTCCCTCATCTTGTCATCCACAGTGGCGACACCCACCTTCCTCCGAATATCTTCATTCCTGATCTTGTATATACTAATGTGCCCGCACATCCACCTCAGCATCCGCATCTCAACCACTTTCAACCTCTGGATATGGGAGTTCTTAACCGGCCAACACTCTGCCCTATACAACATAGCCGGTCTAACAACAGCTCTATAAAACTTACCTTTGAGTATCGGTGGCACTTTCTTATCGCACAAGACTCCAGATGCGAGTCTCCATTTCATCCATCCCACCCCTATGCGGTGAGTGACATCTTCGCCGATCTCTCCATCCCCCTGAATCACCGACCCAAGGTACTTGAAGCTAGCTCTCTTGGGGACGACCTGTGACCCAAGCTTCACTTCCCCGCCTCCATCCCTCAATTCAGTGCTAAACTTGCACTCCATGTACTCTGTCTTAGACCTGCTCAATTTGAAACTCTTAGACTCGAGAGTCTATCTCCAAACCTCCAATCTCTCGTTAACTCCAGTGCTTGTCTCGTCAATTAGGACAATGTCATCAACTAACAACATACACCATGGCACCTATCCTTGGATATGGTGTGTCAAAGCATCCATCACCAAGGCAAATAAGAATGGGCTACGCAGAGCCTTGGTGTAATCCCATAACAACCGGGAAATGCTCTGAGTCGCCTCCCACAGTTCTAACCTTAGTCTTAGCTCCATCATACATGTCCTTGATTGCTCTTATGTAGTCTACTGGCACGCCCTTCCCCTCAAGACACCTCCAGAGCACCTCCCTAGGGACCTTGTCATACGCTTTCTCCAAGTCAATAAACGCCATATGCAGATCCTTCTTCTTATCCCTGTACTGCTCCACCAACCTCCTAACAGGTGGATATCTTCCGTGGTGGAGCGGCGCGGCATAAACCCAAACTGATTGTTGGATATAGACGTCGACTTCCTCACCCTCTCCTCCACCACCTTCTCCCATACTTTCATGGTATGGCTAAGTAGCTTGATACCCCTATAATTGTTACAACACTGGATATCACCTTTGTTCTTGTACAATGGTACTACTGTACTCGACCTCCATTCCTCCGGCATCCTTTTCGTCCTAAAGATCACATTGAAAAACCGAGTTAGCCATTCCAATCCCGCTCTCCCCACATACTTCCAAAACTCAACCGGGATTTCATCTGGCTCGGTCGCTTTACCCCTACTTATCTTACGCAAAGCCCCAACGACCTCGTCAACCATAATGCGCCTGCAATACCTAAAATCTCGGGGAATCTCCAAATTCCCCTAGTCCCAGAGCGCTATATCCCGGTCCCCCACCTCATTTAAAAGACCATTGAAGTATGTCTGCCATCTCTGCTTAATCGGGGGATCTCTCATCAAAACTCTACCATCCTCATCTTTGACGCACCTCACTTGGTCCAGATCTCGGGCCTTCCTCTCCCTCGCCTTAGCCAGCTGAAACAACTTCTTGTCCCTTCTTTTCTACCCTAATTCCTCGTATAGGCGGCTAAACGCTGCATTCTTAGCCTCTGTTACCGCCAGCTTCGCCTCCTTCCTAGCCACTTTGTACCTCTCTCTATTCGCTCTCCTCTCCTCCTCGCTTGAGCTCTCTGCCAACTTCGCGTATGCTACCTTCTTTGCCTCCACTTTACCTTGGACTATGTCATTCCAACACCAGTCTACTTGATGCCTGCCAGAATAACCTTTCGATACACCTAGAACCTCCCTCGCCGCCTCCCTCACATAGTTCGTCGTAGTCGACCACATAGTGCTCGTGTCTCCAATACTCCTCCAAGCTCCCATAGCCGATAACCGCCCCTTCAATTCCTGGGCTTTATCCATAGTCAAAGCTCCCCATCTAATCCTCGGACGGCCACGAGCATACCTCTCCTTCCTCTTCATCATAATGCCAATGTCCATCACTAAGAGCCTATGCTGCGTCGCGAGGGTCTCTCCCGGGATAGCCTTGCAATCCTTGCACAACCCTCTATCACACTTTCTGAGGAGGAGGTAATCGATCTGCATCTTCTCCGCTGAACTTCGAAAAGTAACCAAATGCTCCTCCCTCTTTGAAAAAGTTGAGTTCGCAATCACCAGCTCGAAAGCCTCAGCGAAGTCTAACAACGACGTACCTCTTTCGTTCCTATCCCCAAGGCTAAAGCCACCATGCACCTCACCATAACTACCCGCAGCTGCCCCGATATGACCATTAAAATCCCATCCAATAAATAACCTTTCAGTAGATGGAATATTACGCACAATGCCATTCAGGCCCTCCCAAAAGCGTCTCTTAACCTCCATATCCAAGCCCGCATGCGGCGCGTAAGCGCTAACTTCATTGAGGCTGCACTCACCAATACTAACTTATTAAACATTAGCCTATAATTTACTCGCGTAACCTCAACCACAGACTCTATAAGATCACTATCCACCAAGATACTCACTCTATTCTTACCTCTATCGACTCCAGAGTACCACAACTTATAACCGCCTGCATTCCTCGTCTTCGACCCTGCCCACCTAGTCTCCTGGACACAATCTATATTAACTTTCATCTTCTGGAGAATCTTGGCCAACTCAATAGACTTACCCGTCAGCGTGCCAATGTTCCATGACCCGATCCTCAATGTACAACCTCCCACTTTCCCCCTACCCTCCTTACCTCTCGTCCCAGCCCCTGACCCCCTCCCCACCCCGGTCCTCACCCCCGGCACCCGTCGAGGACATGGCCTTACTCTACCATCCCACACCACAGCCACTATACCTACAATAAACTTCGGAAGACACTAACCCAGGCCCAAACCAGAAATAGCAAGCTGCAACTACAAGTATACTACAAACACTAAGAAGACGCTTAAAATGGTGCTAACTAGATAGCCACAAGTTATCTAACAAAGAGAAAGAGAAGAGAGAACGGGAGGTACCAACTCCCGATGGGCAGAACGTGGAAGTATGCCTTGCTGCACCCAGAGATACTCCGGTCAACTCACCCGTATGCCTCGCGCTTGCCGGGTCAACTAAAGCAATTCTCGCAAATACAACCTGGGTATTGTGGTACTCGACGTCCTTTGTGACTGTCGAAATGGCCTGCTCCGCTATGCTTGTCCGTGCACCTTCCACCCGTGACTAAGCTGCCAACAAAGATGCTACCTGGATTGTATATTATCCTACTATATCATGACTGCAAAATCTGTATGGATTATATGCATTAACCTCCCTGATATCTACCAAGCTAAATATATTTCCCCAATTAAAGAGTGGTGGTGGAATGAAGTGGTCCAAGGTAAAGTAAAAACAAAGAAGGCAGTGTACCTGAAGTTAGTGGGGAGAATAGGTGAGGAGGAGAGGCGAGCGTGTTTGGAGAGGTATAAGGAAGCTAGAAAGGAAGCTAAGTTGGCGGTCAGTGAGGCTAATATTGTATCTTAAAGTCGTATGTACGGGGAACTGAGGGAAAAAAGCGGGGAGACGAAGTTATTCTGACTGGCCAAGTTGAGAGAGAGGAAGGCTCGGGATTTGGACCAAGTGAGATACATCAAGGATGAAGATGGTAAAGTATTGATAGAAAATGCCAGGATTAAGAGGAGATGGCAGACTTATTTTCATAAACTTCTAAATGAAGAAGGAGATCGGGATATTGTGCTAGGTGAATTGGAGCATTCCGAGAGTCATCGTGACTTTGGGTACTGCAGGTCTGGAGTGGTTGGCTGAGTTGTCTAATGTTATTTTTAAGGCGAATAAGATGCCGGATGAGTAGAGGTGGAGGATGTGGTTCCATTGTATAAGAAGAAAGCTCATATACAGAGTTGGAACAAATATAGGGGTATCAAATTACTGAGTCATACCATGAAAGTGTGAGAGAGGGTAGTTGAAGTGAGGGTAAGGATGACAGTGTCTGTATCCGACAACCAGTTCGAGTTTATGCAGGATCGTTCTATTATAGAAGTTATTCACCTTGTTAAGAGGTTGGTGGAACTGTACAGAGAGAGGAAGAAGGATCTGCACATGATATTTATTGACCTATAGAAAGCGTATGAGAAGGTTCCTAGAGAAGTCCTATGGAGATGCTTGGAGGCAAAAAATACCATGTATGATGGGGCTAAGACTCGGGTTAGGACAGTGGGAAGTGACTCCGAGCATTTTTCTGTTGTAGTGGGGTTATACCAAGGCTCTAGGCTCAATCCGTTCTTATTCGCCCTGGTGATGGACGTGTTAACACTCCATATTCAAGGGGAGATGCCATAGTGCATGCTATTCGCCAATGACATAGTTCTGATTAATGAGTCGTAAGCTGGTGTTAACGAGAGGCTGGAGGTTTGGTGACAGACCCTTGAGCCTAAGGGTTTCAAGCTTAGCAGGACGAAGATGGAATACATTGAGTGTAAGTTTAGCGCCGAACCGGGGCAAGTGGGCGTGGATGTGAGGTTTGAATCACAGGTCATCCTAAGTAGAGGTAGATCCAAGTACTTGGGGTCGGTTATCCATGGGGGTGGGGGGGTCGACGAAAATGTCAGACACCGTATTGCAGTAGGATGGATGAAGTGGAGGTTAGCATCTGGAGTCCTGTGTGACAAGAGAGTTCCACCATTACTACTCAAAGGTAAGTTCTATATAGGGTGGTTAGACCGGCCATGTTGTATGGAGATGAGTGTTGGCCTGTTAAGAACTTACATATCCAGAAGATGAAAGTAGCAGAAATGAGAATATCGAGGTGGATGTGGGGGAACACTAGGATCGATAAGATTAGGAATGTTGATATTCGGAAGAAGGTGCTTGTGGCTCCCATCGATGACAAGATGCGGGAAGTGAGACTCAGATGGTTCGAGCATGTTCAAAGGAGAAGCCCGGATGCTCCGGTAAGGAGGTGCGAGCGGCTGGTCGTGGAGGGGAACGAGAGGAGGTAGAGGGCGGCCTATGAAGTATTGGGGAGAGGCGATCTGGGAGGATATGGTGAAGCTTTAGATTTCCGAGGACATAACACTTGATAGTAAGATGTGGAGGTCGAGTATTAGGGTTATAGGTTAGGAGGTAGTTGAGTCTTGCCTTCGTATCTTTGTGAGACTGGTTTGGTAGGTTTTTATTTATTTATTTGTCTATTATTTTATTTACTATTTCGCTTTTCAGTGCAAGATATATTTTAGCTATCGCTTATGCTTTGCATCTTTCTTCTGGATTTCATATTGTTCCTATTCTTCATATGATTTCTGTAGTGATACTAATATTGTCTCCTTTTGTCTTTTTCTTTTTTTGAGCCGAGGGTCTTTCGGAAACTACTTCTTCGGGTAGGGGTAAGGTCTACGTATACACTACCCTCCCCAGACGCCACTAGTGGGATTTTAGTGGATTGTAGTTGTTGTTGAGAATGAGTGCCGAAGAAAAACTTCAGGAAGTTGAGACAACAATTTAGAATTGCCTCTGTCCTATTTTCTGCAACACAATCAAACTAGATAGATAGATTAAAAAGTTACCTGGACTTGCATAATAGCAATTGAAGAAAAAAATTAACAGAAAGGAGAAGTATAGCATCATGGATCTATGATTTATGTTTGAACTGTTAAATGACTTCAAAATATTAAAACTTACGGAACTTCTCAGATTAGCATTTAGAAGTGTGTCGCACATTTCTAGATGTCCAAAATTAAAATCTAGTGTATAACTAAGGATATAAGTAAATTTTCACTTGCATGGATCCAGTTTAAAATATGATCTATAAATACTGAAGATTGTTATTACTAAGCAATAACCAATTTAACAGGTTACCTACCCCGGCGAATGGACAACAGCTGTAACATCACCACCAGCACAGAAAGCTCTTCCATTTCCCTGGAAGTATTGACACAAGAAAAGAACTAACATTTCTTGACTTATTTTAAGATACTTTATACACAACACGGTGACTTGTAGAGCTGTGAAACCTACACCAAAGCTTGAGAAAGAAAAAAAAACTAAAATAGAAAACTGCATATAAGAAATTAAACCAATACATACCTTTCAGTCGTTCTACTAAGCTATTTAATTAAAGATATCCAAATAAGCTTCTTTATCTGATTTTCGATCTTATTTCGCTCAAGTTCAATTTAATTACAGGCAAGACTAACTACTTGATGCTTTCTACTTGACTCTCTGATGTCAATGAGTGGTTTAAGCATATGCTGTTCAAGCATATATTAACAGCTAATTAGAGGGGGGAAATCTTCCTTCTCTCTAGACTATTTTTGTTTGATCGGCAAGGATAGCATTATTGATTTCCAGCAGAAAATGATGGAAAGTATTTCTCATTAGATTTTTTTCAGCAAAATCATCCGTGTGACCTACTTTCAACAATATGGATTAACACTACTACCACATAGCCCTAGTGTATGGCAAAGAAAATAGATAGGATTGAATACTAGATTGGTCAGACATGGAACCAGCGAGATAATGCAGAGAACTAGCCACTTTGCTAGCTTTATTCTTAGAGTGGCAATATCGCAGGAGCCATGAGGACAAGCTCTTCGCTGTGTCAAGAGATGAGTAGGGGAACAGACTGAGTTCTTTGAAACATGCCAAGTTAGATGCTTCTACGGAGTGGGTCCCATGATACCATATACAAAAACAGCACACAGAATTCCTTTTGGGTAGCCCTCCGACAATACGAGCTTTTTCTTTTCAATGATGTCTCGATAAAACTGACTCTATGGATCACTAAGCACAAGTATGAACTACCAAGAACTCAGAAAGACAATAGCGGAGTGATGCATTACAAAATTCAATGAAGAAACAAAACAAAAGAAATGAACAGTTCACAATCTGAGCAAAGTAACTCCTCAAATCAATGCAAATCTGCCTGCTAACATGAATCAGTTGCTAGAATGAAAAGTACAAGATACCAACAGTTACTATCACAGAAGATCCTCCTACAGTCCTACTAGTGTGAACATACCTTCAATAATATCATCTTCACATTAGAATCTCTTTCACTAACATGGAAAAGTTCCAACAGCCGAGATATCTGGACCAACAAATAAGTTTAAGAGGACATTTATCATTGACAACATGTAGTCAAAACCTCTACCTATTTCATCAGATGATGAGCAATTCACATCAATCACTGTATGACACAAATATGGCATGATTTAGAAACCAAATGTTCACCAAGCTAATATAAAAGCAAAAATCTTTTCCAGATGATTGCATGAGAAGATAGAATAAAGTGAATCCATATCAAATTAGTCTTTTTATCTACCGCTATCATGATCCAATCTCCTCAACTCAGATGCATAAAACCAGAAGAAAACTAGTTGAGCAAGTAACACTTCATGCTTTCTTCTCCAGTTCCACAGTCATTCGATGTTATTAGAGTACTATTTTTCATTGGAACAATATATAATGTGGATAGGCAAACAGAAAACGTAAAACATCATTACATAACAAAGTTTCATGACAGTACTTGATATGCAGTGTTCCAGGGAAAAGGTGCAAGGCTAGGATAATTACATTACAATATTCAAGTCTTATCTATTTCACATATTATTTGAAGGCAGAAAACAATGAATTCATCAGAAAGTCTGGGACTTTATAAGGGCAACAAGAAAAAAAAAGAACAAAGAAAGCAGTACTCCAAAAAAAAAATACTCCCTAGATATCATAATTGGCATACCATTTGATGAGAAAGAGCATTGAGCTGCTTAGGCCTATTTAATATGAATGTTCTAACACTTGATGTCTCCTCCACCAAAACCTGACAACCGATAGTAAAAGTTAACAAAGAAAAGATCACATTTGAATTTGGACCGGCATACAAGATTCATCAAAATTGAGAAGAAACCGCGATCATCTAGTACGGCCGCATTGATCGCAGTGCGGACCATACAAAACCTCGTGCGGATACATTGCCTTTTTTCCTGAATAGCAGCCTCTCTGAACCTCACTTGTGCGGAACACATAGAATGGTATGCAGCCACACAGGCCCTGTTCTACCTGAGCTTGAAAACATGGAAGATTGAGAAAGGAAAACCCTCTTCATTTTCGTTTTCATTCAGAGAGAAAAGTGAAAGAGAGGGAGAGAGTTGTTCTTGTGTTCTTTTCTTACAGAACCCCCAAAAGTATCTATATCCTGGAACTCTAAGTATTGGGCCTTATACGATTGGGCCACCAGAAAATAAAATGAATGGGCTAACAGGTACAGGCCCAAATGAAAAAATGTAGCCCAAACAAAAGACTACAGCTAATTAAATAAAAATACAATAAAATACAGTACAAGATCATTGTTTTTGTTTAGGCTTAGAGGCTAGATAATCCATTAGCTCAACAGCCCCCCTCAAGTTGGAGGGGGAAACCACCTTAAACTTGCCCAAAAAATGATGATGAACAGTACCAGGCAAAGGCTTGGTAAGGACATCAGCTAACTGTTGAGAAGTGGGAACATGAGAGAGAAATTAGCCCATTAGAAAGCTTAGTGTGAACAAAATGACAATCGACCTCAATATGCTTGGTCCACTCATGAAAGACTGGATTCTTGGCTATATGTAGAGCAGCCTGGTTATCACAAAATACAGAAAAAGGAAGTGACACAGAAACACCAAGGTCAGTGAGCAGTCTAGAAAGCCAAGATAATTCAGCAATGACCTTACTAAGAGCCCTGTATTCTGCGTCAGCAGAAGATAAAGACACTACTGGCTGTTTTTTTGGATTTCCAACTTACCAGGCTGCCATCTAATATCACACAGAAACCAGTAATAGAACTGCGAGTATCAGGACAGGTTGCCCAATCACTATCTGAAAAAGCATGTATAGAAAAATCAGGGGAGTCAGAATAGAAAAGCCCTAAATCCATAGTGCCCTTAAGGTACCTAAGAACATGCAGGGCATCAGTCATGTGAGAAAGTCTAGGAGACTTCAAGAACTGACTCAAATGTTGTACAGCAAAGCAAATATCAAATCTGGTATGTGTCAAAAATAGGAGCTTGCCAATCAAGCACCTGTACTGATCAGGAGAAGAAAATAGATCACCAGAATCAGCATGTAGTTTGGCATTAAGGTCTAATGGACAAACAACAGGAGAAACAGCAGCACAATCAAATTGTTGCAACAAGTCAGACAGAAATTTCTTCTAATTAAGAAGTACTCCACCAGGAACAGCACACACCTCAATTCCCAGAAAGTAATGTAAAGACCCCAGGTCTTTAATCTTAAACTGATCATCCAGGAAGTGTTTAAGGGCAGAAATTTCAGTAGTATCATCTCCTGCGATAATAATATCATCCACATATAATTCTAGAACCACAAGACACCCAGGTTGACCCTTGACAAACAAAGAGTAATCATTTAGAGAATGTGTATAGCCTCTGGAATATAGAGCTTGAGACAATTTGGAATATCATTGTCTTGAAGCCTTTCTTAATCCATAAAGGGATTTTTTCAATTCGCACACAATGGGAATGGAAACAGAAGAACCAGAAGAGTCAGAAACACTTAAACCTAGAGGAAGCTTCATATATACTTCCTCATCTAGGTCACCATGTAAGAAGGCATTGTTGACATCAGGTTGGAAAAAAGCCCAATGTTTCTTAACAGCCACAAAAATTAAGCATTTAACAGTAGACATTTTAATCACAGGGGAAAAAGTTTTTGTGAAATCAACTCCTTCAATCTGGGTGTCTCCTCTGATAACAAGCCTAGCTTTATATCTTTCAACACTTCCATCATCCCTATATTTGATCATATAGACCCACTTGCAGCTTATGGGTTTCTTACTAGGAGGAAGGGGAATAACATCCCAAATATGGTTGGCATCCAATGCATCAAACTCTTTTCTCATGGCATCCTGCCAGGCTGGGACTGATGCAGCTTGAGAATAATAAAGAGGTAAAGAGGTTCAGATTCCAAAAGGGAAGCAGAGGAAGAAGATCCAGAAAAGGAAGGTAATTGACAAACATAATCTTTGAGATAAGAAGGAGTGGTGTGTTGCCTTCCAGATCTTCTGTTGACAGTAGGTGCTGTAGGGGAAGAAATAGCAGGAGGTGAAATGTCAGGATCAAAGGTTGGATTGGAAGTAGAAGGAATAAGTTCAGAAAGAGTTGAGGCAGGAACAGAAGAAGGAACAGAACTGGAAGTAGAAGGAAAAGGTGCAGAAGGAGAAGGGAGAGGAGAACAAGGTGGAACAGGAATGTGTGTCTCAGAAAGTTGGTGATCAGGAGAAGGGACAACAGGAGGCGGAGAAGGGAAAACAAAAGAACCAGAGGTAATAGCACAAGCAGTTGCAAAAGGAAAACATGTTTCATGAAATACAACGTCCCTGGACACAAAACACTTTTCGGAAGCTAGATCATATAACTTGTAACCCTTTTTGGAAAAAGGATATCCTAGAAAAACACAGGAAAGTTCCCTAGGCTTTAGCTTATCCCTTTGTGGGATGGGGACAGTGGCATAAACACGACAACCAAATGCCCTTAGATGTGAGTAAGTAGGAGTCTTGCCATATAAGATTTCATAGGGGGATTTGTTTGAAGTATTCTGGATGGTAACCTATTAAGCAAGTAAGTAGCAGGTAATAAACAGTCCCCCAAAAGGATATGAGTAACTTGGATTGAAAAAGTAAGGCTCTACAGGATTCAAGAAGTGTTCTATGTTTTTTTTCAACACTATTTTGTTGAGGAGTGTGGGGACAAGTAGTATGATGAATAATGCCGTGTTGGTTAAAGAAAGAAGTACCATCAAGGCTAGACCCCAATTCCAAGGCATTATCACTTCTTATAGTTTGGACAGTAGCATTAAACTGAGTTTTAACCATGGACAGAAAAGTCTTAATCATGCAGAAAGCATTGCTTTTAGACCCCAGTAGATGTGTCCAGGTGGCTCTAGAAAAATCATCAACTATTGTAAGAAAATATCTTGAGCCAGAGGAAGTGGATGTGTGGTAAGGACCCCAAGTATCTACATGAATTAATTGGAAGGGTCTACTTGTAGTGATTGAACTATCAGGGAAGGAAAGCCTGGTTTGCCTAGCCATAGGACAAATAGAACAAGGAAATGGTTGTTTAGAAGCAAAGGAAAATGACAAAGCAGAAATGTGTTTCATATTAGCAAAAGGAATGTGAGCCAGTCTTAAATGCCAAATGAAATTCATGTCATTTGCATCAGCATTATTACAAATGGATATATTTACATTTAAAGGTAAAGCAACAGTCTTATGGCTAGAAGAACAGACAGGATTACAAGAATCAGAAAAGGAACATACAGAAACAGATTTGCAACAATTAGAAGAAGAATGTGAAGGTGGCACCCAAGCAAACTTGTACAGACCACCCTCCTCTTTACCAAGATCCAGAGGCATCCTCATAGAAGGGGCCTGTAACATGTGAAGGAAACAGGAAGTTGCAGTAAACAAGACTAAACAGTGCAACTATTTTACTAGTTTGTGGACAGAAATTAAGTTGTGTTTGAAAGAAGGAACAAGCAACACATTATGAAGAATGATGAATGGAGTTAATGCAAAAGATCCTATGGAAGTCACTTTTACTTTGTATCCATTGGGAAGAGTTACAAGATAAGGTACATTTAAGGGTGTGATATTAAAGAGTAAGCTTTTATTAGATGTCCTATGATCAGAAGCCCCTGAGTCTATTATCCAGGTGATAGAATCAATTTGAGTAAGCATAAAAAGTTTGGAATCAAAACAGGACTCTCAGTTAGCATAGTACCAGCAAAGTTGGCAGCACACATGGGAGCAAGGGCCTGAGCATTGGAGTCTCCCAACTGAGTCTGTTGTAGCAAATTCATTAGTTGATCATATTGTTGTCTGCTCAAACCTGGGATTACAGACCCTTGTCCATCCACATTTGGAACAGACTGATGACCCTCAGTAGAATTTCCATTAGCATTAGATGTGTTTCCCTCAAAAGAGTTGAAATGTGCACCAGTGGTTACATGAGCAGCAGCAGCTCTCCTTCCTTTATTAAACTTGGTGCTTTGTGGATACCCATGAAGCTTGTAACACTTATCCATTAAGTGCCCAGACTTCTTGCAGTATCTACAGAACAAAGATCCCTTGGTTTGGTAAAAACTAACTCTTTGTGTGTACTGTGTGAGAGGAGAAGAGTTGGGTACTGGAACTTGATTCATTCCAAAGGAAGGTGTAGGATTTTTGTTTGTGTTGACACTGAAAGACATGGAATCACGATTGAATTGAGAGATGGACTGACTTGTCTTTGTTTCTCATCATTGAGGAGTATGTTATAGACATTGTCAAGAGTAGGAGGAGGTTGCATCATTAACAAGTTGCTCCTTACCACCATATATGTTTCATTAAGGCCCATGAGAAATTGGAACACCTTATTCTCCTCATCCTCCTGTATGATCCCATTTTTGGCAGCACAAATGTACCTTTGTCCATGATTTGTACACACTACTCCTAACTCATCCCATAACCCTTTGAGCTTGTTAAAAATATGATGCTATATCTAGAGGACCTTGAGAAGTATGAGTAAGTTCTCTCTTGAGTTCAAAAATTTTTGTTCTATTAGCTGTACCATATCTGGCTTCCAGTTGTGCCCATATACTTTGTGCAGTCTCAGAATATTGCACACTATCAGCTATCTGAGGAGACAAAGAGGCAGTCAACCAGGAAATCACCATATTGTTACATCTGTCCCACAACTTTTGTTCAGCCACATTAGTAGTTGGTCGGGGACAGGTACCATCAACAAAACCAACTTTATTCTTAGCGGACAAGGCCACTATCATCTTCCTCTTCCAACCCCCATAACCACTACTCAAAAAAGGAGCAGGAACATCGGAAGAGTAGACAAAGAGAGGGCTCGTAGGATCAATAGATGAAGCATTATTAGGATTCATATTTAACAACAGAAACAACAGTGAAGTAGAAATCGATTCAATCTCTGCGAGCAATTCGACACACTAGATTTTTCACCAAAAACACATGCAAAATTCCTAACTAAAAGTGAGAATAGGATTACCCGACTTCTTTGCTACCGGAGAAGAACGACCTTCAAATATACAGAGAAAACCCTAGCTCCGAACAGAGAAAACCCTAGCTCCGAGTGATGTAAATCCAACGCTTGTGAATCCGTCGGAATCAAGCACAAGAGATGTCGGAAATCTACCCAAAACACCGAACTTAGGAGAATGTTAACAAACGAGACTAAAGGAAAACTCCGATTCACCAGCTAACTGAAAACGCAAAGAAACGCGAATCACTGGTGAGACCTCAAAAATACTGAACCGGATCGATGAAGAATAGAGAGGAAGCGATCCGAAAAATCTTGCTCTGATACCATGAAAACATGGAAGATTGAGAAAGGAAAACCCTCTTCATTTTCGTTTTCATTCAGAGAGAAAGTGAAAGAGAGAGAGAGAGTTGTTCTTGTGTTGTTTTCTTACAGAACCCACAAAAGTATCTATATCCTCGAACTCTCTAGAAGGGGAAAGTATTGGGCCTTATACGATTAGGCCACTAGAAAATAAAATGAAAGGGCTAATTCTGGTACATGCCCAAATGAAAAAATGTAGCCCAAACAAAAGACTACAGCTAATTAAATAAAAATACAATAAAATACAGTACAAGATCATTGTTTGTGTTTAGGCTTAGAGGCTAGATAATCCATTAGCTCATCAGAGCTTTGTCTTGTCTTGGTACTTGTCCAAGTTTCACTTCTTTTTGAGCAGATCTTTGATATCTTGTCTCCTTGTTGATCAAACCTGCAATCAAGCACAACTTAGGGGCCTTTGGGACTATTTTATACTCATTTCTAATCAAAACTTAAGCAAGAAGGAGTATAAAATGTATCAAAATCCCTTGTTATCATATCACAGAAGCGGGAATTTGGCCGTAGATGCAAAATCCCTAGGCCAGAAGGTATAAGTTATTTTCTTCGCGATTTTTGAGCTATTTAACCATTTCTAAGTCGGCTTTGGAGTGTTTTGGATGATTTTTAAGAAGGATTTCAAGGGGTCTTCATTGAGGTAAGGATTTTGGACCTAAAACTCGTTCCTATGGTAGTATTTCGCGGATTAGGGCTGAAATTAATGGAATCTAAGGGCTAAATATGGGGAAACTAGGGCTTGGAAACTTAGGCATCTAATTGAGGATTTGAAGGATCATTTGAGGTCGGATTTCGAAACTTTTGTTATGTATGAACTTGTGAGGAGATGAGGAATCTATTGATGTGAATTTTATTGAATTTCGAGATGTGGTCTCGAGGGTCGGGTTTGGTAATTTTGGTATTTGTATTGTAAAAATAATTATTTTTGCTTGGGCTTCATTCCCTTAGCATATTTTGACATTGTAATTCTAACTTTTGATAGATTCGATGCAAGTGGAGGCTAATTAGAGGGGCAAAGGCATTACAGGCTAGAGTTGGACCAGATTGAGGTGAGTAATGACTATAAATGTTGTCCTGAGGGTATGAATCTCCGAATTGCACATCGTAGTGCTATATTATGGTGACGCACAGTAGATGACGAGCGTGGGGTCATGCACTATTAGGGATTGTGACTTAGTCTGTCCTGAATGAATATTTTACCACGTATTTAACTGAAAACTATTTGTTATCATCATGTTTTGGGCTAAATGTCATATTTGGGCCTCGTGCCAACTATTTGAACACTTAAGGGATTTTTTTATTGATATTTCCTCACTGTTTTGACCTTATACTTGAACTCAGTCATGCTATATCCTACTGTTTTTATAACTTAGCCATGTTTACTCTGCTTTAACACTTAAATGATATTTTCAATGATATTTTGGGCTGAGCACTATGTTTTATAGTTGCCCGAGTGGCTGTGAGATTCTGACTGAGTAAGGCCAAGGGCCTATGTTGTGAGGAACACTGATAAAGATTATGATGCCGAGGGCCTGAGATATGTACGCCACGAGGTGACTTGTTGATATGAGGCCTAGAGCCTAGTGATATTGCCACGAGATGGCTTGATATTGCACTTAGGCCATAAGGGGCCCCTCAGGAGTCTGCTCACCCTCAGTGAGCACAGGTACCTATTGTGATGTGAGTTATAGCCCGAGAGGCTGATATTGTTTCTAAGATATATTCCGAGGTGAGGATTTGTTGATATTGTGCCATAGAGGCGATCCTTTGTGTGTTTATTTTTGCCTAATTGACTGTTATTTACTTTCTTAAATTGTTAAAAATGCATTTTATGAAGTTTGACCTGAACTAAGATGAATTTTGCATATTTTCATTGTTTCCTTACTTTTACTAGCTTTTATTGCTCCATTATAGCCTGTAATGTGCCTTACATGATTTCATATTTTACAGTCTTTATTTATGATTATTACTCACTGAGTTGAAGTACTCACTTTATTTCCTACACTCCGTGTGTAGATTGAGGCGCTGCTGATCTTGCTCGCGAGGGTTGGGAGCTCCCAACAAATTTTGGAATCCACGAGGTAGCTGCTCGGCGTTTGCAACCCCGTGCCTCTCCCCCTTTATCTCATCTCTATCCCTTTTCAGTTAATCTATAATAGTTTGGTAGACATTTCATACTTATAGTGTATTAATAGATGCTTATGACTAGTGATACCTCTGTATCGGGCTGTGTTGGGTTTATTTCCGCAAACTGATTCACTGCTTATACTTTAGGATTATTTATCATGTTTTAGACTTAATTCGTATCGTTTAATTACTTAAAACCGAATGGGAATGTGTCGTCTGGCCTTTTCTTCACAAAAGGCACCATCACGATCGGGTCCGGGTTTAGGGTTGTGACAACAAGGCTATGTCTCCACGGCTGCGCTCGATTTTTTACGGTCAGTGGTGGAGCTCCATGGCCGCGGTCCTTTTTATGTGATCCACGGTGAGGATTTGAGAGGAGTAAATAAACGGGACTCTTCAGCTATTTTTCAAATTTTAAAACCCTAATACATAAGGGACGATTTTCAAAACACTCTTTCTTCCCAAAACACAAGTAAGATATTTTTAACTTATTTTCTTTACTCCTTATCTTCTTTTTACAAGATTTCATCCTAGAATCTAGGGTTTTCTTGGTGAAATTTGGGTGGTTTTGGGTAGAACTTAGGATTTCCAAATTTTGGAAATCTGGACCTCAATTTGAGATCCGATTTTAAAATAAATTATATAGTTGAGTTCATGGGTGAATGGGTAATCGGGTTTTGGTTCGAACCTGGGGTTTTAACCATCTAGGCTAGAGTCGATTTTTGGACTTTTGGGGGAAATCACTGGAAAAACTATTTTCATGCATTAGAATTGATTCATTTAGCATTTATTGATATTGTTGTGGCTAGATTCAAGCGAATTGGTGGTGGAAGTAAAGGGTAAAGAAGTAGTTGAGACTTGAATTGTGTTCGTGGCATCGAGGTAAATGTTTGATCTAACCTTAACTTGAGGGAGTAGGAGTTGTGTCTTAATTGTTATGTGTTAGTTGTTGAGTACGACATATAGGCATGGTGACGAGTCTCTATACGTTGGTGTCAAATATGCCCGTGACTCTTACACTATGATTAATGTGACTCGGTTTTATATTACTCATGCCTTATATGATGATTTCTATTGTTGAACAAGGTTTGTGAAAGTAATATTAGTATTTGAACATTGAAGAGCATTTACTCAAGTTGCATATCGATTTGTGGAAGTAATATTGGCAATTGAACATTATGGAGAATTGGCTCAAGTTGTGAATTGAGTTGTGAAGTAAATATAAAAAAAGAGAAGGGGATTATGATATTGTCTCCCTTGTTGGGATGTAGTTATTTTTAATGTTATCTCCCTTACTGGGATGTTATTGTTTTTGATGTCGTTTTTCTTGCCGGCATATGATTGTTGTACCATTGTTCCCTTGTCAGGATTTATTGTAATTTATTGATTCCCTTTTTCTTATTGCTTCGTGATTGTTGTTTGAGTAAGGAAGAGTGTAAAAACACGAAGGGTGATGCCGTACATAATTTTTGTGAGAGAGTGTTAAAGCATGATGGGTGATGTCGTGCATCATTTTTGTGAGAGAGTGTTAATGCACGAAGGCTGATGTTGTGCCGCACGATGTACAATTCTGTGCCTTTATATGAGCGATAATGCACGAAGGATCATTCTGTGCCATGACTATGTGAGGTAAAAGCACGAAGGGTGATGCCATACATATTATATTGATTTCCCCGATTTCTATTGATAATTGAGTTATGATGTTCTTTACATTTAACTTTTGGTTTCTATTGCTACTTGTTGTTCCCAACAGCATGATCCCCCTTCTTATCCTTAATTGTAAAGTTTTACTTTCATTTTCTACTGTATATGATTTAAATGCACAAGTTTATTTCGTAGTCTGGTCCTACTAGCAGGTTAGGCTAGGAATTTACCAGCACATGGGGTCGGTCGTACTGATACTACGCTCTACACTGTATGCAGATCCCAATACTGGAGCATATAGACTTTAACCTTGGGTTGCTACCTTCAGTCTATTCGGAGATCCGAGGTAGTCCTGTAGGGGTTCACAGGCCTTGGCGTCTCCTTCTATTCTTTTATCCTATTTCATTTATATATTTCAGAGACAACGTTGTATTTATTTTTCGGACCCTTATATGTAGTGTCCCTAGTCCGTTTGTGAAATTGTGAACTAGTTCGGGTAGTTTATGTTTAAGGATTTGTATTGATAATATTTAAATGGTTAATTCTTCTACTTATTAAATTTTATTATTTACATAATGTTGGTTCTTAATTGTTAAAAGGATTAAAATGGGAAAAAAGTAAATATTACGAATGGTTGGCTTGCCTAGCTTTTACTAACTGGTGTCATCACGACTACCGAAGGTGAGAAATCCGGGTCGTGACAGCTCTATAAGAGCACTATGACATAACACTATATAAGACCTCATAGGAGAGGCTCAGAGGCCTGAAACTTTTAAGATCTCGATAAGTTATGTCATTACTGATTGATGATGAAACCGATATAAAATGATCGTCGACAATATTGTTGATATAACGTAGAGGTCAATTTTATTATTATTGACAAGGACCTTGAGCTCAAATCTGTCATAAAATTTGGATAGATAAATAATTGGGCAAATGAAAAGTATGCAATGAAAATTGACTTCACATGAAAAATGTGAAGTTGGGTGGATAGTCCTAAAACTTGAAAGTATAAAGCCAGTTGAGGTATAAATATGTTCTTGGGCAAAAGGTTAAATAAAAAATCAAGTTGATAGACTTAAAGACGACTTGTGACACAAGAAGATTTGTAAATATCCCAACATTGATAATATGGAGACATGTTCTCTTGTGGTAGATGCAGTCATTTCAGGTTTTGTTCTAACAATATATTTGATATGCTTGAAGGATTTAAATTGTTCTGAAGCATATCAAGGTTTCAAGAAATTTATTAAATAAAATTTTAACAAATCGTTATGTGGATTAGAGCAATCAAGGCATACATGATTTATTTTTGTGTCTATTGTAGTTATATATATATATATATATATATATATATATATATATATATATATATATATATATATATATATATATATATATATATATATATATATATATATATATATATATATATATAGTGAGTATAAAATATGTTAGCGAGATATAGTTTTATTCGTATACGAAAATATTGGAATATATTTATATTATATTGCAAAAGGAAACTTTGAAATATATATATATATATATATATATATATATATATATATATATATATATATATATTTCAAAGTTTCCTTTTGCAATATAATATAAATATATTCCAATATTTTCGTATA
Source organism: Nicotiana benthamiana (assembly GCA_034376525.1). Classification (NCBI taxonomy): domain Eukaryota; kingdom Viridiplantae; phylum Streptophyta; class Magnoliopsida; order Solanales; family Solanaceae; genus Nicotiana; species Nicotiana benthamiana. The sequence goes on along the minus strand of CM067336.1, from coordinate 30,056,420 downwards.
CGAATAAAACTATATATATATATATATATATATATATATATATATATATATATATATATATATATATATATATATATATATATATATTTGTTTATTCTAACAAATATTGTCAAGGGTTGTTGGTTATGAAAATGCAGGCATTTTCTGAAGTTCGTTCATTAGACAATCTATTTGTATGTGAGAGTTCTTCCATATTATTATTTCACAAGACAGTCAATTGCTGATAATTATTCAAGTCATGTCAATATACAAGCAAGTGATAACGCAAGTGACTCAACACACAATATATGTGTGACTCTTTTTTAAAGAGAAGATTCCAATAATAGTGAAGAAGATGATGATTGTTTATCTCAATTGAAAGAAGGATCGAAGGAGATAAAATAAAGTACATTCATCAAAGTTCTTCAACAAATTTATTCAAGTGATAATTTGACAAACTTCTTTACAAGGCATTGCGGATCTAAATATTAGAGAAGTTGTTATATAAGCTTAGAATTCTCGTCTCCGAAGAATCATGTGATGTTTTCATTAGGGGGAAGCAAATAAGCGATGTACTCTTTTTCCCTTAGCTAAGATTTTATCCCACTAATTGTTTTTTGCAAGGTTTTTAATGAGGCAGAAAGTAATGCGTATTACAAGATATGTGTACTCTTTATCCTTCACTAAGACTTTTCAGGTTTTTTTTTCTTAGTAAGGTTTTAACGAGGCACATTATCTATAGACATCCAAGGGGCAGTGTTATGAAATATTATATTTTGTAGTGGATGTTTACAACTCCTAAAAAAGTTATTCTTACTATTTTTCTCCATTAGCCTCCCACTAATCTTCATCATTATGGTTGTTACTCCCATAACTCTATAACCTCCTCCATGATCTTCTACATGATCTCAATAGTTAATATCATGTTTATGATATCTCTTTGTATACCTCAATATCATCCTATAAATAGAAGATTTGGGCATCACATTGTACACACTTGAATATATGGAAGAAATCTCCTCTCTTGCTCTCTATATTTTTGTCTATTTTTTTGTTTTATATTATTGAGCTAAGTTTCTTAACAAGTTCCAATTCTTTAAAGAGAAATTTTCATAAAGCACTATCTTTTAGTAGTAATTAGCCATCTATATATACCATTTGCTATATTATGAATTATAGATACCCTTTCTGTGGCTATATGATGCATTTGATGTATTTAAGGTATTGTATTCATGAATACTGTAGGAAAAATAGACGTGAATCGGGAAAGTCTGGCTAATCAGTTGTTGTATTCGAGGGTATTCGACTGTATTCATGGAATGAAACGCGGGATTACAGCTAGACAGATTATTGTATCCGACTGTATTCACTGCGTGAAATAGGGGATTACACTATTTTAAAATGAAAAGTGAATCAGTTAACAGACTCCTAATAACTCAACAAACTCAATTATAACACATAAATTTTGTATTTTCAGTTATAAAAAAGATGCTCAATAGAAAAATACACAAAAAATATAGCAATCTTCATAGAAATTATATAATACATCTGAATACACAAATCATATTAACTAAAGAACATATAAATACATTTATGGCATATAGCGAGACGATGAATACAATGAAATACATAGAATACAACGGGATACATTGAAATACAAAAAAAAGATAGTGAATACAATGAAATACATGGAATATGACAAAATACGTTGAATTACAATGAATACAATGAAATACATGAAAATACAACATGATACGTTGAAAATACATTGTCTTTGTTCAAGAACCCACTGCTTAGTTCAAGAACAAATTCTAATTTCCAATGAATCCGCCGTCGAACAAATACCTTAGAATCTCACTGTTCCCATGTATCCTATACATTGTTTTTGATACATTAGTACCATCGTAGCTTCTGTAAAATTTCCATAATTACCTTCTTTTGTTCAACAGTATGCTCAAATTTTGAATAGCGAAACAAATTTGAGCCTGGAAATCACCGTTCCTTCACGTGCTCATTGCATTCAATCCATTCGTATATCCATTGCAATCATGATTGAGGTATGACTACGTTGAACCATTAGGGCAATTAACAGAGGCAACAATCGTAATTTTGTGGAAGAGGAGGATAAATTATATGCAAAAAAAGAGTGAACGTGGTTTACAAAATTTATCGTGATTGTATAAGAGAAAATCTAGAAAAAAAAAGAGAAAAATATTAATTAGCTTATACGGTATCTTAAGTGTAGGATATAACTATAATTAAATATTTTTACTATAAAGAATAAAAGATAGTTATATGATATAATTTTTAAAAATAATATTTAAAGTAAATAAGGTACTAAGCTTTTTTTGGAGGGGATAAATTTCCTTCTTTAAAACCTTCTTATTTTTGCCCACTACTTCTTTTTCCTTTTATCTTTTTAAGTGTGTAAAAAAGGGAGAATAATTGGTTTTATAATAAAATCAGAAATTCCATTTCTTCACCAGCTCTAACTTCACTACTTGGCAGAATCTTGCCAAAATTCATCGCCCCTCTCTCCCTGCAAATCCATCTCAGTGCAAACTCCGCATCCAATTTGGAGCTGTTCTCTGTTACTATTAATCTGAAGAAATTGCAATAAATAAATAAAATGGTATCAGTGTTTGATGAAAAAGATTTCTTGGCATGCTGTGGGAGCACCAAATTCGGAAAGGAGATGGTAGCAGCTTCTCCCTTTTCCACTCTCCAAGATTCCATTCGTGCTGCCAGACATATCTGGTTCAACAAGGTTTTTCATATATATATATATATATATACACACCCATTTCACCTCTGCCCAATTTTATTTTATCTTATATATACAGCTGTTAATTGATTGGTAACTTGGTCAGGTTGATGTAAATGGGATGCTTGAAGCTTTTTCTGCTCATCCACAAATTGGTCAAAGCCCTTCCAAGAATCACCAAAGCACTACTTTTGCCCAGTACACTCCTCTGTTCCCCTAAAAGTTTGCCTTTTTTTGTTTCTTTATCTGAAGATTGTTCAATGTTATGCTAAGTTGATTTTGGGCAATGAATTTCTTACGCCCACAATCTTTCATTTTTAATTTTGGCTTTTAACAGTTGATCAAATCTCGATGCTTACGCGGCTAGAAAGTAAATCGCGATCATGATCCCTGCTAAAGTGGTCGTGTTGCATTTAAAAAGTTTTATTTATTTGTTTTATTTTGTTAAAATGTAGGCTCCTTGATGTTAGGTATTTGAAAGAGAAATAAAATACATAATATTCTACAGACCCGTGTAGTATCTAAGATATTAGTTAAGAAATTCTAGAATATCTTAATTCTGAAAATTGACTTTAGCATTTTTACATTTGCATTTGAAGCAATGTATAACTAGAACTTAACACCTCGAAATTAATTGGTATTGCATAAATAATGCTAATTGCTTGCTTCTTTTGGGAAAAATCTTCTATATGTGTATCTATTGTCAGATATGATCGTTTTTTATTTTATCTAATTTTGTATGACTGTTCATCCATTTTAATGTTTGTATTTATGGGACACTGAGCTATATGTTGGCCTTAGAGGCCTAACATTCACAACCAGCAAAATTGCTACGATGGATGTGCTTTGAGAGAACTGATTTACCGCTTTTGTTCTGTCCTGTGGCTTCCCCGTCCCCACCCTCCCGTCCGTAGACCTACAATTGTTACGATTTCATCTTCTCAAGCTATATGCTAATACCTTGTCAGACTGGAAGGTAAAGTTCAGTGTCTCCTTTTACAGGTGGAGTAAGGGAGAGCAGTCAACAGCTCTGGCCACTGCTACTGATTCTACATTACAGATGTTTTGATCTAAAGATATATGCCTATAGAAATCTATGAATCAAATGCCAAATAGTGTGGTTACCCTTTTCTATTGTTGATTGGGCCAAGTAGGTTAACTTTTTATTTTTTGCAAAAAAGTTGAGAGTTTGCTTCATAATTGATATTGCAGGAACTGTTTGAGTGGAATGCTCGCTATAGGGAGAAGTTTGGATTTGTCTTCTTGATATGTGCTTCAGGGAGGAGTACCCCTGAGATACTTGCAGAGTTGAAGGTAAAGTTTCTTAATTTGAAGATCGAAAGATTGCATATATTTTATAGTAACCTCAATTATAATCAGGTATGTAATAATCGTATAGTTTTTAGAGCAAAGCTTTTAACTTTAGAACATGAATCATTTGAGTTCAAAAAGTTCCGTCTAATATTTAAAGCAATTCTTCAGTGATGAAGGCGTACAAATTCTGTTCCCCTCCCCCTGATGTCAAGACAGACTTTCATCCTGAATTCTATCTTGTGCCAAAGTTGATATCCTTACAACATTTTAAGGAAATCACCAGAGTTTGATCCTTTGTTGGCTCACAGTGCATTGAGACACATAAAATAACTATGATTGATCTGAGAATGCCGAGTCTGACCTCCATCCTCTTGCATCATATAAGCGGTGATCTTTTGAGGTCAGTCATGAGCTGTAGGAGAAGATCGTAGCGGACCAGAACATATTCCCATTATCTAATTCTGATCGAACTTATAAAGGTTATGCGTCTGAATGTGAAACTTCACAAATACTTTAGCATTTCTTCATACTCCTTTCTGCAACTCTCTTGGCACGTGATAACTTTTACCATGTGCTAAACCTGTCTTTCGTAAAGCTCCACCTAGCCATCCATAGTGAAATGGAAATTGCTCTTTATCATTTCTCTGTTCATTAGGATACTTTCACCGGAAGCTTATGACATTTCAGCTTTTGAGCAGTCTATGGGTCCATTCAACAATCTTTTTGAGAATATATGTGAACAAATAAGTATAGTCCAACCATTTCCTGAATTTCATTGGAGGGATTTGTATTCATTGGACGGAGCTGTTACATTGTCCATTTTTCTGCCAATGGAATAATGTTATTTTTCCACGAGAGTGTCTTTGTCCCTTGCTTTTTCTCACTGCATAAGAGCCATATTCTCTGATGGCCTTGAATCAAGGTCCTAGAGATTTTTAAATATCAGGAAGTAAACTATGTAGGCCGTTTTTCTGAACAACAGACTATTTGTGTTACTTTATCTACTGAGGGCAATGGTGAAATAAACTTGTTATCTATTTTGTCATTTAAATACTGATCCATATTCCATTTCAACTTTACCTCTTGTAGATACAGTACCAGAACAGACCAATAATTGAGTTTGAGATTGCAGCCCAGGAGCAAATGAAAATAACTGAATTACGCCTTGCCAAACTCTTCACAGACAAAGCAGATACTGCACCAACAATTAAACCGTTGGCTACAACTAATATTGTGAGAAAAGCAGAAGGTGATTCATCTTTTTATTTCTGTTAATAATTTATTTTAATGGTTTTTGTGTATTTATGTAATTTGTTATCTTAATCTCAAATTTTTCAAAGTTGCTCCTTATTCTCCCACTTTGAGGATTTTTGCTTCACCTTTGCATAGAAGTCTTTTCAACAGTTCTCCAAATGAAGCGAGCACTATATATTTCAGATCTTCTCTTCCTAAACTTTACTGTTGAAGGACTTCAAATCTACTCTATAGCAATTGGTCATCCTCTTATTTCCTGCAGTTTGGAAACACGCCATCTGCAAAATAGCTTCGCCTGATCTTCTCAATTACTCAATTTTCTGATGCATCTTCTTGAGAAACTCTATTTCAAGTCTGCAGGGATGATAACTAGTATAAAGTTCGGAAAGTATTAATAATATCCCCAAAATAGCATTTCCATACGTTACATTTTCCATTGAACCTTAAATTGTAGAAGATCGTGTGAACATTATTGGAGCACATTTGACTGCTGCAACTGGAGATGCTGGAGCAAAACCAGCTCATATTCCAAATAGAACTCGCCCGCCCATCACAACCCATGTTCTGGATACTAGTCGCGGATGTCCAGCGAGTGGCATTGAAGTGCAACTAGAGATGTGGAAAGACAACCAAACAAGACCACAATTTGGCAAAACTAATATTGGCGGGTGGAAAGTACTAGGGTCTTCAGCTACGAACAAAGATGGTCGAAGTGGTCAGTTGATGAATATGGTTGAAGCTTTGGCCCCAGGAATATACCGGATAAGTTTCAACACGGGTGAGTATAATCCTGATGGATTCTTTCCCTATGTTTCTATCGTCTTCGAGATCAGAGAGTCCCAGAAATGGGATCATTTTCATGTTCCTCTTCTGCTCTCTCCATTCTCATTCTCCACATATCGTGGTAGCTAGTTTAATGAGGTGGTTGGTAAGTGTTGAAAATTTTCACGAGAATAATACTGTATTGTATTTGGTTGAAGGAATCACTTACCCTTATGCTTTGCCTGGAATTGTATTTCTTCTATCAGTTTGTGTTTCCAGATTAAGCTACACATTGATATAGTGGTTGTAAATATAAGTGTTTCTTTTTCCAGATTAGGTAGACAATATTTATTGTAGATACTATAATTTGAAATCTTCTTTAAAAACCTTTTAAGAAACATTATGAGGTCAACTTTAAGATACTATCAAAAGAAAAGGGGTAAATTATTCTTTTTCCTAATTTTCCATAAATCAAAAGGCAAACATATATATGAATAAGGAAAGTCACTCTTTCTCTCTCTCTCTCTCTCTGTGTCTTTTTATATTTTTTACGAACCACAAAGAGGTGAATGTTTTTATATTAACAAGGAAGATTACTTACTTTTCCTGCTTCCACTTACCTTTCTTTCCTCTTTTGTATCTTTCCAAGAATTTATTTAATACATAAAATTATAAATAGGTGTCGCTAGGATCCTCTTCTATGTAGCAGTACCATCTTCACAATTATAAAATTTCTATTCGAATCCAAAATGTCTTTTCAAACACCTAGTTTGAATAATATTCCTGGAAATATTCCTAGTTACGACGATGGTGGAAATATATTGGATAATCATGGTTGGCATGCCCCAAATAAAGCCGTTTGGGGTGTTATTGCCCTCGTTTTTCTGCTTCTGCTCTTGGGGATCATCTACATAGTCAGAACCAAAAAACCCTCCAAAAATACTGAGCCAAACGATAGTAATGATGCTAACGTCTAAGGTGTAGAGAGGAGGAAATAAGAGAAGCTATATACTTCGACAGTCTTTTATTTTTTAATATTACGTCAACTTAATTTTTAATTTGTTATTTTTATTACATTGTTTATGGAAGAGTGAGAGAAATTCATCTCAGTGTTTTCTTTCCTTCAAATTAAGTTTTTGGGTTTAACGAAGTTATGATTTTTACTATTGTGTATTATAATATGCGAGTCTGTTTTTTCTTCGTTTCTTCTTCATAATATGTTGGAAGCCTCCTATCAAATTACTAGCTTAGATGTTGAGAAGATTAGTGCATGCAATTTATAGAAGAGATGTTAAGCTATGAAAAAAGGATTTGGTTGAACGTCTAAAACCAGAGATAACATAATTTGAAGATAAATAATAAACCCGAAGAACTCTTCTCTTAACTCTTTGTTTCTTAGTGTTATTTTATTCTTTTTAGTTTTCTTGAACTTTAATATATTTTTTATATTTTTTTTGTTATAATATTATATTATTAATTTACAAATTAAAATATTTAAATATCTATGAGGCTTATGTTCTTGTCTCAAAGTTTATGCATCGCCCAGTATCATGTGAAACGGCTCACCTTCCCCACTCGGCTTTCAAGACACTGGGTGGGTACGTATAATTCATGATTTCGGGATATATTCTCACTCGATTAGTCTTGTGCATTGGAGTGGGTGATTACTTAAATCCTAGAGTAACTGTTTTTAACATGAAATCACATGGACTAAAAAATATTTTTCGATGCATAAATTTGATTTGATAAGAGATATGATCAGACCCTAATGAATATGTTGAAAAGTTGTATTAATGGGACACGTAAAGACAGTCCGATGCATAAAGTATCACATGTTAATGCAAGGTTCGAGAAAAAATTCAAAAAGGTGTGATATAGATAACATATTCTAACACAAGTATATTTACAATAATAAAATGAATTATTTGCGGAAAGAAGTACACACACGAGTTATGCTAATCTGTTACATGTAGTGTTTATATTTTTCTGTTACATGGAGGGAAGTTGGATCAACCTAAATTGATTTACAGGTGGTAACTGAAATATAGTCACATTTTTAAAATTAATTAAAATTTAATTATTTTTTATATAAAAAATAAATTTAAATAAAAATATTATTCAATATCCGAAAAATATTCCAACATAATAGCTGGAGTTCGAACTTTTTACATGTGAACTTCTAGCATAACGGTGTTGGAATTTCATAATGTACTGGAGTTCCAACATAATATACTGAAAATCAATACGCAGGTGCTCTAATCTCCAATATATTATGCTGGAATATGTCGAGTGTGGAGTTCCAATTCAGGTGCTCCAATCTCCACTATATTATGCTAGAACTTTTTGTGTGCTGGAGTTCTAACATAATATGCTGGAAGTTCATACAAATGTACTACAATCTCTAATATATTGTACTGGAACTTTTTGTTTTACAGCAAAATAATGACCATTTTTCAATAATTTTAGAAATATTGACTATTTTTTTTATCACTCAAATTGACACATTGATATAGGTTCTGAAAATTAGATATATAAAGACGCAGAAAAGAAGTTAGGAATCTAGACTTAAAAATTAGTAAGACTTTGAAAAATGTTACATAGAGGATAGAGTGACAAGTCAATGTATCCAGAGGTACTATATTCGATTTTCATCGTACCTGTCATTTTTCGTTTTCTCTATCTGAGTCTGCCACAGCAAAAGGGAGAAAAAAAAGGATTATTGCATCGTACAGCCTGTTTTTGAGGCTACTTTTTTAATTCTTTCTTTTGTTAGCGTTCTGGACTAAATTAGCTTTAAAAGTTAATTGAGTAAATTATTATTTTTTTGCGACAAATTTAATTCATTGAACTAATGGGAGGAGCCACTTGTATAATGATCTCAAAAAGGTCATCCTACTATACTATTGACCAGCTTCCATAAAATTAACACTTGTAAATTATTACTTTTTCTTTCTTTATTACTTTATGTATGGTTAATTCACTTTATTGATTTGAAGTCTCTTTGCCCTATTTCCATAAATCTTAAGGCAAGTATATGAATAAGAAAAGTTGACTCTTTCACTCTCTATTTTTTATTCTTTACACGAACCACAATGAGGTGGATTTTTATACTATTAATAAGGAAAATTAATTAGTTTTTCTACTTCCTCTTTCCTCTTTTGTTTCTTTCCAAGAATTATTCTTATGAAACTATATATAGGGGTCTCTTCCACCCTCCTAGCTCTATGTACTATCAGAATATAAATTTTTTCTGTGGCTAGTTGAATTCAAAATGTGTTTTCAAACAACTGGTTTGGAGAATATTAATATTCCTGCAAATAATACAGTTTATGGAGGCTTAAATCAGGGAAAAATGAATTCTAATGGTTGGCATGTCCCCAGTAAAGCCCTTTGGGGTGTTTTAGCCTTCGTTGTGTTAGGCCTGCTCTTGTGTATAATGGACATGATCAAAAGTAAAAAAGTCCTCCAAAAATACTCAGCCAAAGGATAGTGAACAAACAAAGGAAAGTGATGATGGAAAAAGCTGCTCTTCAACGCATCGGAGGGACTACCCATATTCCTAAATCTGCCCTCTCTTCTTCCAAATTAGCTACTAGCTTTTTTTCCCACGCAGTTTTAAGGATGGGATTGTCTTTCACTAAGCTTTTCAGTCGGCTATTTGCCAAGAAGGAAATGCGAATTCTCATGGTAGGTCTTGATGCAGCTGGTAAGACAACCATATTGTACAAGCTCAAACTGGGAGAGATTGTTACCACTATTCCTACCATTGGATTTTTAATCTGGAGACTGTGGAGTACAAGAACATTAGTTTCACTGTCTGGGATGTTGGTGGTCAGGACAAGATTCGACCATTGTGGAGACATTACTTCCAAAACACGCAAGGACTCATCTTTGTTGTTGACAGTAATGATCGGGACCGTGTTGTTGAGGCTAGAGATGAGCTGCACAGGATGTTGAATGAGGATGCGCTGAGGGATGCGGTGCTGCTTGTGTTTGCCAACAAGCAAGATCTTCCAAATGCTATGAACGCTGCTGAGATTACTGATAAGCTTGGTCTTCACTCCCTCCGTCAACGTCACTGGTACATTCAGAGTGCATGTGCCACCTCTGGGGAAGGACTTTACGAGGGACTTGACTGGCTCTCCAACAACACTGCGAGCAAGGCTTAGGAGGCATGATATAATTTTTGCAGTTAATGTTTTTATTTTATGTACCTTACGAGATCCTTCTTTTGCACGGAGAATTGGCTTATTGCAAAACTATTGTTTTCTTTTCTTTTCCCTCTTTGTAAAAAACATGATGGTACCTTGTAGTAGCTTTAGGTTAATATTCATGTACTAATATTTTGCACTCTGACTCGCATGATGGCAGCCGCTTGTCTTTCCATACATTATTTTATTTATTCAGGAGTAGGGTTCTTCCCTGGCATTGTTTAGATAAAAAAAAAAAAAATACGCTAGGGGAAATGCTCTCGGCGCATTTTAGCATCCAATAGAACAGTACCTACATCCGCGTACAATAGCAGGACTGCGATTGTGCCGGAAATGGCTCGCCGACGACGAAATGCTGCCCAGCCTACTTCGATAGTCCCTGAGAAGCTCGTCACCCCTGCTCACGGTGTCGCTACATCACTGGAGCCTCTGACTTTTGGAAGTTTTCTTCCACAGAAACTCCAAACGCCAGAAATTTTGCATGCAGAGGTGGATGCTACTGTAAATACAAATCTGTTGGCCAAATCTGAAGTTCCGATGAACTCGACCACAAGGAGACTCCAATTCTCTGAGGTTAGTGTCGAATCTGCAGTTCCGACTGTTGCTGAAGTGGTTAGAGGTAATCAAGATGCACAAATGGATAAGATACTCTCATTTGTGCCTCCTTCTGATCAAGATGGGAAAAAAGTTGTGAAGATAAGTGAGGAGGATCTGAAACCTCAGTTAGATTACTGGCAAACTGCACTGATTGGATTTGTAATTGGTGATTGTTAGATAATACGCTTAACGCTAGAGGGGGGGGGGGGTTGAATAGCGTTATGATAAAAATTAGCGTAAACTTGCGGAATTTAAAAATTGCAGGAAATAAATAAGTGAGATAAGTAAATAAATTAGAACAAACGCATCGATGTATCCTGGTTCACCACAACCCGTGGCTAGTTCAGTCCCCGAGAGACTCTCTCGAGATTTCCACTAACTTGTTAAGCTTACGGGTGCTCAACAAACCGTTACAACTTGAGGACACAAGCCTCAACAACCTTTGCTCGGAGATACAATACTCCAAGACTTCAACCAAGGAAACACAAGTTCCTTCTTACAACACAAGGGACTAACACTTCCCTTCAAGTGTACAAAAACACTTAGCACTCAAACAAGACACTCCTTTAAGAGTAGATATGAGTAAAAAGAATACGCTCAAGATCGCAACAACTTTCGACAAGAATTTGGATCTCAAAAGCTTATGTAATGAATATAAAATGATAAGCAATAAAGTATGCAAGCTTTAGCAATTGTATGATCAGTTGTTGTGTGTTGTTGTTCTTAAAAGACTGAATTGAAGCTGTATTTATAGCTGAAAAACTTTGCATTATGTTGCCTAATTGCCAATTAAGAATTGCTGATTTTACTCTGTGACAATCGATTGTCAAATTACCACAATCGATTGTTTGCCAGTTCTTCCAAAAATCAATCCCAGATTTTACGCTTAACAATCGATTATCTAAGATCAATAATCGATTACTGGCAACGTTCAAAAAATCATTTCCAGATTTTACGTAAAACAATCGATTGTCAGAAATCTACAATCGATTACTCAGCAACGTTCAAAAAATCCTTTCCAGATTTTAATTAAAACAATCGATTATAAGAAATCAATAATCGATTACCTGACGGTATTTGAAAATATTTTGGCAACGGTCAGTTATACAATCGATTATATTAAGTTAACAATCGATTATATAGCAGTCTTGAAAAATCAATTTAGACACTGCCTCTTGACAATCGATTGTTATAGGTTCACAATCGATTATTTAATAACTTTGAAAAAGTTTGGAAGACACTGCCTCAACACAATCGATTGTCATAAGTTCACAATCGATTATTTTGTGACTTTGAAAAATCTGATGGACACTGTCTCTTCACAATCGATTGTCATTAGCTTCACAATCGATTATTTTGAGCTTTGAAAAACTTTGGACACTGCCTCATCACAATCGATTGTCATAAGGTTCACAATCGATTGTCATGCAGATTTGAAAAATCTGATGCTCACTGCCTTAACACAATCGATTGTCATAAGTTCACAATCGATTGTCAAGCAGCTGACTTAAACATAATCGATTATCATAAGTACATAATCGATTATCTTAGTTCAGATTTTAGAGGCATGTTTAAAAATCATTTTGACTAAAGTAAATATGCATATTTAAAATCATTTTGCTCTAAATTAAATATGCATGATTTGTTAAAAATATTTTTACGAGAGAAGCCAAGTCTTGAGTTTAAGTTGTCGGAACAACATCACAATTAAATACCGACTCATATAAAACTTAATCTCGGTCTTTGGCTTGTGCTTGAATCTCGTTATATATCAATTTTGCGCTTGTGCTTGGACCTCGTCATATGTCAATTTGCGCATAGTTTGTCATTCATCAAAACCTACAAATATGAACACACGTTTAGTATAATGCCTTGAGAACGTGTTTCCAACAATTTCTCCCTTTTTGATAATGGCAAACTTTAAGCGGGATATGCATATTAGGCAATTCATAATGATGATTCAAGACAAGTAAAGATATACAACAAGTATATAGATATGCAATTTGTTCCCCCTCAATATATGAATTCCCCCTCAATTTATGCCGATAAGTATTGAGAGTGCATACCCGTTATCTTCCCCCTTTTGCCATTAGCAAAAAAATATAGAATAATAAAAAAACTTGTTTATTTATTAATAAGAAACGGTTACATAACAGGAACAATAAAAACATAGAACAATAAAATAGAAAAACAAATAAGGAAATTATTCATCATCATTTCCCGCCTCATCATCCGGCACTGCTTCATAGGGAACAAGACCGGCATATGGATAATTAACATGGTCAAAATATCCATGGATCTCATGTGTCAATTGACCGACAGAGGTGGTCAATGAAGCAATTTGGTCAGAAATGGATTGAAGAGTAGGTTCTTGAGGCTGACGCAATCGACGAGTTGGAGGGAGTAGGAGCTACATGATCGCCATCATGGGGAAAGGAGGATTCGGAAATTTCCCACTTCTTGGTGCTCTTTTTGAGAGGACCGATGGAAGTGTTGAACCCGGAAGCTTCAAGAAAATTCATAAGAACGAGGGCATATGGAAGAGGTCTATCATCTCCGATGGCATCATGCATGTGAATTTTGACGAACTTACACCAATTGATGTGAGCTCCGGTTATAATGGCATGCATGAGCTTAGCTTCCTCTTGGGAAAGAGTGGTATGATTATGCTTCCGAGGCTTGAGGACTCGGGTGATGAAATAGAAAATCAAACGATATTCGGGGAGCATTCCCGTAATGGTAGGACGTCGAGTAGATAGATTAGGATCATAAGCTCCAAGTCCTATTTGGTTTAGGAGAGTTTTCTCATCAAATAAGGCGCCGGCCTCTCTAATGTAGCGAGTAATATTTTCGCCATTTCGAGGAAGATGGGCAATGGAATGCAAGTTTTCATTGGACAAAAGAATTTGAACACCATTAATATTTGACACAAGCTCACCATCATCATCCTCATGAAGGTTTGAGTAAAACGCTTGAATCAATGGAGGATTAATATAAGGATAGGTAAGATATAAGAAGTCAAGAAGTTGACATTCCTTAAGCATGTTTGCAGCGAGGGCATATGATTCAAGATACTTGCTTGTTGAAAAGCGAGGAGGAAGAATGTCACGCTTTTCGATTTTGTCAAAAATCTAGTAAGCTCGGTTTCAGTATTGAATTGTAAAATAGACCCATCTTGATAAGGGAAATTTGGAGGTGGAGGAGCAGAAGAAGATGCACCTTGTCTATCTGAACGGGAACGTTTAGAGTGTCTGCCCGACATTTTCAAAAAGTAGTAATGAACTTTGTAAGAAACTTGGAAGATTTTTGAAGGTTTGGGAGCAAAGATTGATGCTTGAGTGAATAAAATTGAAGACTTATGATGCCTATTTATAATGGGAAGAATGGCATTTCATTTATGATGAAAATCTGCAGAAATTTATGAGCCAAAACAGTCAGAAACGGTAAAAATAAATTGTACTGACACCAATTGTTAGATAATACGCTTAATGCTAGAGGGGGGGTGAATAGCGTTATAATAAAAATTAGCGTAAACTTGCGGAATTCACGGCATCCGCCCAAAAATATTTGGGAATCTTAGCCTCTTTGAGCATGGTTCTAGCCATCTCTTCGAGACACCTATTTTTCCTTTCCACCACCCCATTTTGTTGTGGTGTTCGTGGAGCGGAAAAGGTATGCTCGATACGGAGTTCGTCACAAAAGTCTGCAAAGAGATTGTGATCAAACTCTCCCCCATGATCACTTCTAATTGAAGTGACGGTTGTTTCCTTTTCGTTTTGAACACGTTTAAGAAAATATTTAAAATTTTGAAAAGCATCACTTTTATGGGCAAGAAATAAAGTCCAAGTAAATCTGGAATAATCATCAACAATAACAAAAGCATAACGATTTCTACCAAGACTTTCAATGCGAGATGGTCCAAACAAATCCATGTGAAGCAATTGCAATGGTCTAGTAGTTGAAACAATATTTTTCGATTTAAAAGATGCTTTTGTTTGCTTCCCTTTTTGACAAAAATCACAAATAGAGTCATTTTCAAATTTCAAATTTGGAAGACCAACAACTAATTTTTGTGAAACCAATTTGTTCAAAAGATGCATGTTGATGTGAGCTACTCTACTATGCCACAACCAAGAATCATCCTCTTTGCTCGTTAAACAATTCACATATTCGGGTGAAGAATTTGCAAGATCAACCATATAAATGTTATCCATTCTAAAACCACGAAGGATAATTTTAAAATCGCTACATCTAAAAGCTAAGCATTCATCCGAATCAAATAAAACAAGATTTTCCTTGTCACATAATTGACTTATGCTCAAGAGATTATGTTTTAAACCTTTCACAAGTAATATATGCTTAATGGAAGAATTTTCATCCTTACCGACCGATCCGATGCCGATAATCTTTCCTTTGTTGTTATCACCAAAAACAACACTTCCCCCTTCCTTGTGTTCTAGTTGAAGGAATTTGGATTTGTCTCCCGTCATGTGCTTGGAGCATCCACTATCAAGGTACCATAGTACACTTGATCCCTTCAAACATACCTCTTCTTTGTTGTCTTCTTGTGCCATAAGACAAAGATTTGCGGCTTTGTCTTCTTCTTCCTCACTTGACTCGTCACCAGAGTCGCCTCCCCAAGATATGTATGCTCGTTGCTTCTTGAAGGGTTTCTTCTCCTTTTTAGCATTTGGGCAATTTGATTTAATGTGCCCGGTTTATCCGCACTCATAGCACTTTATTTGATCTCCTTGCTTTTTGCCCTTTCGTTCATACTCTTTTCGCATGAACTTTTGAAATCTCTTGATAACGAGTCCGAACTCGTTGTCTCCGTCCTCATCATTTTGAGGTTGGCTTGTGCTTGCCTTAAGAGCGATTCTTTGCTTCTTTTGATCATCAACAAGAGGGTTAAGTATAGTAGATTAATAAGTTTTAAGATTACCTCTTAATGCATCGATGGTGACATTTGAAATGCCAATGGATTCTTGAATCGCGTCGGCTTTGGATCGCCATTCCGGAGTGAGACTTCGGAGAATTTTTCGGACAAGTTCCTTATCCGTGAAGGTCTTCTTAAGAGCATGTAAATCATTTACGATTTTGAAAATCTTTCAAACATCTCATCGACCTTTTCGCCTTCCTTCATGTGAAACAATTCATATGCATGGGTTAGGAAATCAATTTTGGCTTTCCTTACCTGGTCCGTACCTTCGTACGTAATTTCCAGCTTGTCTCACATTTGCTTCGCCGTTGTGCAACAAGATATCTTCCTGTAATCATCAGCATTTACAGCACAATATAATAAATTAATAGCTTTAGCATTATTTTGCACCTTTCGGATATCATCAGCATCGTATTCATCTTCGGACTTTGGGACCCATTCATTTTCAACCTTCTTGGTTGAAATTTGTTCTCCATTCATTATGACCTTCCAAAGATGAAAGCTATTTGATTGTACAAATATTCTCATCCTCTCCTTCCATTATGTATAAATTGTACCATCGAATAGCGGTGGTCGGGTGGAGCATTGTCCTTCACCTATTCCTGCAAAAGAATCACGAGTAGAAGCCATGGATGTTTCTCTCAAACGGTTAAGTCTTCAGAGAGTTGGGCTCTGATACCAACTGTTAGATAATACGCTTAACGCTAGGGGGGGGGGTGAATAGCGTTATGATAAAAATTAGCGTAAACTTGCGGAATTTAAAAATTGCAAGAAATAAATAAGTGCGATAAGTAAATAAATTAGAACAAACGCACCGATGTATCCTGGTTCACCACAACCCGTGGCAAGTCCAGTCCCCGAGAGACTCTCTCGAGATTTCCACTAACTTGTTAAGCTTACGGGTGCTCAACAAACCGTTACAACTTGAGGACACAAGCCTCAACAACCTTTGCTTGGAGATACAACACTCCAAGACTTCAACCAAGGAAACACAAGTTCCTTCTTACAACACAAGGGACTAACACTTCCCTTCAAGTGTACAAAAACACTTAGCACTCAAACAAGACACTTCTTTAGGAGTAGATATGAGTAAAAAGAATACGCTCAAGATCGCAACAACTTTCGACAAGAATTTGGCTCTCAAAAGCTTATGTAATGAATATAAAATGATAAGCAATAAAGTATGCAAGCTTTAGCAATTGTATGATCAGTTGTTGTGTGTTGTTGTTCTTAAAAGACTGAATTGAAGCTGTATTTATAGCTGAAAAACTTTGTATTACCGTTGCCTAATTGCCAATTAAGAATTGCTGATTTTACTCTGTGACAATCGATTGTCAAATTACCACAATCGATTGTTTGCCAGTTCTTCCAAAAATCAATCCCAGATTTTATGCTTAACAATCGATTATCTAAGATCAATAATCGATTACTGGCAATGTTCAAAAAATCATTTTCAGATTTTACGTAAAACAATCGATTGTCAGAAATCTACAATCGATTACTCAGCAACGTTCAAAAAATCCTTTCCTGATTTTAATTAAAACAATCGATTATAAGAAATCAATAATCGATTACCTGACGGTATTTGAAAACATTTTGGCAACGGTCAGTTATACAATCGATTATATTAAGTTAACAATCGATTATATAGCAGTCTTGAAAAATCAATTTAGACACTGCCTCTTGACAATCGATTGTTATAGGTTCACAATCGATTATTTAATAACTTTGAAAAAGTCTGGAAGACACTGCCTCAACACAATCGATTGCCATAAGTTCACAATCGATTATTTTGTGACTTTGAAAAATCTGATGGACACTGTCTCTTCACAATCGATTGTCATTAGCTTCACAATCGATTATTTTGAGCTTTGAAAAACTTTGATGGACACTGCCTCATCACAATCGATTGTCATGCAGATTTGAAAAATCTGATGCTCACTGCCTTAACACAATCGATTGTCATAAGTTCACAATCGATTGTCAAGCAGCTGACTTAAACATAATCGATTATCATAAGTACATAATCGATTATCTTAGTTCAGATTTTAGAGGCATGTTTAAAAATCATTTTGACTAAAGTAAATATGCATTATTTAAAATCATTTTGCTCTAAATTAAATATGCATGATTTGTTAAAAATATTTTTACGAGAGAAGCCAAGTCTTGAGTTTAAGTTGTCGGATCAAGATCACAATTAAATACCGACTCATATAAAACTTAATCTCGATCTTTGTCTTGTGCTTGAATCTCGTTATATATCAATTTTGCGCTTGTGCTTGGACCTCGTCATATGTCAATTTGCGCATAGTTTGTCATTCATCAAAACCTACAAATATGAACACACGTTTAGTATAATGCCTTGAGAACGTGTTTCCAACAGTGATAATCCTAGTGAGAGGAGTATGGAAAGCTTTGTCATGCATGTATGGAACTTTTTTGCCAAACCTCAGGTATTAATGCATGCTGAAGGATACTGTATTTTTCGTTTTAATAGCATTGAGGATAGAGATATGGTATTGCAATCAAGGCCTTACTCCTATAGGAATAGGCCGATGGTTCTAAAGCCATGGGAAGTTGATTTTGATTTTCAGAGTGATGTTCTTAGCACTATTCCTATTTGGATTAAATTCCCTGGCCTTCCAGTGGGCTACTGGTCTACTGAAGTTCTAAGTAAAATGGCCAGTGCAATTGGCAAGCCGTTATACACTGATAAATTCACTGCGCATTATGAGAAGATTTCATTTGCTAGAGTTCTAGTTGAAGTGGATGCTGCTTATCCTTTGCCTGACCAATTGGAAATTGAAACTCCCTACGGTACAAAAATCCAGACAGTTGATTATGACTGGAAGCCTTGTTTTTGCAACCATTGTTTGAAGTTTGGGTATGACTCCATTGACTGCTGGTATTCTGCTGAAAACAGTGAAAATAAGGAAGTGAAGAAGCAGAATAATCCACCTAGACAGAAGGGGAAGGGGAAATAGCAAGGTAAAACAGAATGGCAGGTTAAACAAACTGTAGCAGAGGTGCAGGTAACTCATGAGGATGCTATAACAGATAAAATGCTGGGAAAGCAGTTAGTGCAGGAATCTAGTAAGGTGGATGAAAGCCTAGCTAATCCTCAGCAGATTGCACTGAATGAGTCTGAGTGTCAAGAGGTGCTTGTCACTGCAGATAATGCAGTCACAAACAAATGGCTGACAATTGTTATAAGGGCAAGGCTACTATGACTGTGGTGGGTAGTAGGGTCCAACAAATTGATCCAGGACCCTCTCACAGAGTTACCCCTCTTTTTCTATGATCATAGCTACATGGAATATTAGGGGCCTCAACCAGCTCCATAAGCAGAAGGAACTAAAAAATTTCCTTGCTGTAAATAAGGTGGATGTTATGGGAGTAGTAGAAACTAGAGTAAAGGAGCACAAAGCCAAGAGAATACTGGACAAGGTTGCCAAGGATTGGAAGGAGCAATGCAATTATTCCAAGGCTATTAATGGAAGAATTTGGTTACTGTGGAAGCCATACATTCAAGTCCATATCTCTTCTATTACTGATCAACTTATTCACTGTTTTATTGATGATACAAGAACACAAATCAAAATCCAGTTTAGTGTTATATATGGTCACAATACTGCAACTCTCAGAGGTCAACTGTGGCATGATCTCAGATCTATACATGGTTCCAATCAAGATGCCTGGCTAATTAGTGGTGACTTTAACTGTGTCCTTAATTCTGATGACAGAATTGGTTCCCTAGTTACAGAGGCCGAAGTGAAGGATTTCAAAGATACAATGTCTGATTTACAACTTACTGCACTAGAGCTACAGGTTGGCACTATACTTGAACAAATAAGAAGGATGCAAATACTAGAATATATAGTAAGATTGACTGGGCACTGGGCAACTATCAATGGCTGCAGCAGTTTGGACATCTGGAAGCTGATTACATGAACCCTTTGGTATCTGATCATTCCCCTTTTCTGGTAAAATTTGGTGATCATAAACCCTTACATCCTAAACCTTTCAGACTATACAGTGCTATTATGGAGCATGCTCAGTTTCATAACATTGTCCAACAAGTTTGGAAACAGGATTATATAGGCTCACCAATGCAGCAGATTTGGCAGAAATTGAAGGTAATGAAGCAGCAATTAAAAGGTATAAATATCCACATGGCAACCCATAAACAGAAGATTGTTCAGGCAAGGGAAAGACTTGGCATTGTCCAGGGGCAGATGCAAAGCAATCCTCTCTCACAGGAACTGATAAATGAGGAAAGAGATGCAAGAGAAAAAATTGAGAAATGGAACAGTGTGGAGGAACATATAATGAGGCAGAAATCCAAAGCTCTCTGGATTGAATGTGGTGATGCTAATACTAAGTATTTTCATGCACAATGGAGGATCAGGACAGGGCAAAATAACATCACTTCAATTTATACTGACACATGTATAAAACTAACAGATCCTCTAGCTGTGGAACAGGAATTCTTGAAGGTGTTTCAATCATTAATGGGGGAATGTACTCCTGAACTTCCCTGTGTAGATACTAGCATTATGAAGGAAGGAAAATGTCTTACACTTGATCAGCAGAGATCACTTATTAGATCAGTTACTATGGAGGAGATCACTGCAACTGTTAATGAAATGCCCAAGGACAAGGCTCCAGGAGTAGATGGCTTTCCTATTGAGTTCTTTAATAAGAACTAGGAGGTGGTGCAAGAAGATATACTAGCTGCTGCTAAGGAGTTCTTTGCTACATGCCAAATGCCACATATGATAAATACCACTGCCATAGCCCTTGTGCCTAAACTTAAAACTCCTACCACTGTGAAGGACTTTAGACCTATTGCCTGCTGCACTACTCTTTACAAAATCATATCTAAAGTCATTACCAGTAGGATGAAGGCTGTGGTTAGAGAACTTGTTGGGCCTGTCCAATCTGCCTTTATTGAAGGAAGGGGTATTATAGATAACATCCGACTTAGTCATGAAATTTTCAAAGGGTATTCTAGGAAAGGTGTTTCTCCTAGATGTGTCCTTAAAGTGGACTTAAGGAAAGCATATGATACACTGGAATGGGGTTTTCTGAGGCAGATTCTAATTGACCTGGGGTTTCCAGCTAAGTTTACTGCATGGATCATGGCTTGTGTCTCATCTGTCTCATACTCATTAGTAATGAATGGTGGCTTAACTAAACCTTTCATTGCTAAGAGAGGCATAAGACAGGGTGATCCTATGTCACCTTACCTCTTTGTGTTGGCTATAGAGTATCTCAACAGAATACTCCAGCAGTTGCATAAAGATGGGAACTTCAATTTCCATCCAAAGTGCAGGAAACTCAATATATCTCATGTCTGCTTTGCTGATGACCTGCTCATGTTCTGCAGAGCTGACTTAATGTCCATCCAGATATTGCACAGGGCTTTTCTTCAATTCTCAGCAGCATCTGGTCTTCAGGCTAATATAAGCAAAAGTGCAATCTATTTGGCTGGGGTTCAATAGGACATCAGAGAAGAAATTATTGCAGTTTTGGGATTCACTGAAGGACATCACCCTTTCAGATATTTAGGTGTTTCACTGGATTCAAAGAAGTTGGCTATTCAGCACTATTTGCCTCTTATTGAGAAGATAACAGCAAGAGTCATTTGTTGGTCAGCTAAAATGCTATCTTATGCTGGCAGAACTCAATTGATTAAGTCTGTGGTCTTTGGCATTCAGAATTATTGGGCTCAGGTGTTTATTATACCCAAGAAAGTACTGAAGACTATAGAAGCAATATGTTGAACGTACCTCTGGACTGGTAAAGCCACACTATCCAGAAGAGCATTAGTTGCCTGGGACAAGGTATGCCAACCTTTATCTTTTGGTGGACTTAATATTCTGAGGTTGTCTGTATGGAACAAAGCAGCCATAATCAAATAGTTATGGGACTTGGCTAGGAAAAAGACTGCTTATGGGTCAGATGGGTTCATGCCTATTACATCAAGAAGGGGAACATTGATACAGTTGTTGTACCAACTACAACTTCTTGGGTGATCAAAAAGATTTTGGATAGTATATCCATGGTGATGGAAAATGCTCAGTTACAGGGTAATCTTATATGCAGGTTGCAAAGTGTATGCAGGATGAACAAGTTTTATATTCACAAACTGTATATTACTATGCTGCCTTTGTTCACCAAGGTTGCATGGAAGAACATAATGCTTATTGCTAATGTACTTCCTAAGCATAAGTTTACTGATTGGCTGGCTGCTCAGCATAAGCTTCCCACAGTTGATAGATTACAGACCATGGGCATACAAGTTCCAGCAATGTGTGCATTCTCTAAGCAGTATGTTGAAGACTTCAAGCATCTCTTTTTGAATGTTACATCACCAACAGGTTGTGGTCGAGAATTTTTGTGTGGCTGGGACACTCCAGGACCATTGACTGCTGGGACAATGAGGTACACTGGATTTGTAGCAAGGCTAAAAGCAAGCAGTGGCAGAATGCTATCACAGCTGCTGCTTTTGTGACCACTACTGCAATCTTTGGAGGGAAAGAAATCATATTCGATTTGAAGGAGCAGACTTAGTAGAGGATTTGACATGCAGAGAAATTGCATTACTCCTACACCTTAGAGGCAGAAACTGCAAGAACTGGCAGATTGGATTGAGCAAGTTAAACTGTTTCCCTTAGATAGCTTACTTAATTTTCATATGCTTACTTGTTTATAGATAGTCAAGAATATAGATTACTGAAACAGTGTAGTAGTTAGTCCATACTACTACCAGGTTTGATACAAGATGTAAATATTTTGATATAAATGATATACAACAGTTTGATCTAAAAAAAAAGGAAAGTGATGATGCTACGTCTAAAGTGTAGAGGGGAAGAATATATATATATATATATATATATATATACTTCGACAAAACCTTATGTTTGATTTTTTGTCAAAAATTTTGTTTCTTTCATTACAAGGTTTAGGAGAGTATGAGAAATTGTTCATTATTATTATTATTATTATTATTATTATTATTATTATTATTATTATTATTATTATTATTATTATTGTTATTATTATTATTAATTTTTTTTTTCGGTTAAACGATGCATGTTATTGTTTTTAACGTTGCATGTGTAGTATAATTTATACGATTCTTCTTCTGTTTTTTTCCTTAATATGTTGGAACAAGGTTGGAGGAGAGTGCCAATTATATATGTTATTTCCTCCTATTGAACTGCTAACTTAATTATGTTTTAGTTCAATTTATACAAATAGATGTGGAGCTATTAAAACAGGGTTTGGTGAACGTCGAAAAACAGATATAAAACGAATTTGAAGAGAAAAAGATAAATCTGAAGAACTCTTCTCTATAGTCTTTTATTTCTTAATGGGTGATTCCAGCATTTCTTAGTAGCAATTTGCGTATATTTTGTGTTTTAACGTGTACTCAATTAGTGCTAATAACACCAGAAGTCGAAAAACGTCTAAAAGTTGCATAAACTCATAATTTTCCACTACCATTATTATTTTACAATTTTCGTTGACAGACTTTTAATTTTGCAGATTATGTCAAATATATATATATATATATATATATATATATATATATATATATATATATATATATATATATTTGGAAAAATTGGATAATTATGGAGAATAAAAGGTTTAGCTTGAGGCGTGTCAAAGATACCGTCCTTAAGGATATTTCGCCCACACCGTGATGAATAATATTAGGCGTATCCTCAGGATTCAACAAGCTCTTCTACTATAACTAAGAGCAGAAACAATAAAGATTATTGAATAAAAGAAAATCCGACACAAAAGAAAAAGAAAAAGATGTTATAAATAGAACTCTAGTTAGAGTGAATGTCTATCTTATAGAAGAGTTTTACTTTGAGGCTAAGTCTTTTCTATGCCTATAAATAGAGGGGTTCTCTCCCATTGTAAATCATCCCAAAGTATCAATAAGAATACTCCTCTCTCTACTTCTCTCTATATTGTTCTTGTTCTTATATTATTTCATAACACGTTATCAGCACGAGTCTCTAACCAATCGAATTACTGAGAAGTTCCCATTCTCCGGTTGCCGCCTCTCCGACATCCACCTCCGGCGGCAAGTTTTCCGGTTCGCCACCTTCGTCATCACCTAGAATTTCTATACGGAAAAATAGAAGAGATGGTATCATCATAAAGTAATGCAACGGGATGGGAACTCAAGAGATATATTTGATATCACAACATTTATTGGTATACCTTAAAGGTAAGTAATTTACTTTTCCCTTTCAAATTCTTGAAATTCTACGATTTGATTTCATATACAAACATAGACAACAAAGTTTGATTATAACTCTAATGGAGTTTGTAAGGAATTATAACCACGTGAAGTGGTAAAAGTTCTATGTCTTGCCATGATTAAATTCATGTATGATTGTGGGCAAAGAATTGAAAATTCGTCCAATTGAATTTGCTCCATTCCCTTTAGAGAATGTGGTAGCAGTATGTGATAAGTCTGCAAGAAAACAAAATTCGTCCAATTGAATTTGCCCCATTCCCTTTAGAGAATGTGGTAGCAGTATGTGATAAGTCTGAAAGAAGACAAAATCCGTCCAATTGAATTTGCTCCATTCCCTTTAGAGAATGTGGTAGCAGTATGTGATAAGTCTGAAAGAAGACAAAATCCGTCCAATTGAATTTGCTCCATTCCCTTTAGAGAATGTGGTAGCAGTATGTGATAAGTCTGAAAGAAGACAAAATTATTACCATGAAGGTATCAATGAATGTGGACGAGGCAATAGACGGAATTATAATCGTCATCATTGTGATAATGAGAATAATAAAGATTCTCAAAATAATCATTCACTTTATGAAAGTAATATTTGACATGAGATTGTATATAGCACATACAGATGATTATGATCAATTCCCTGAAGTGAATGTGATAATTGTAATAAAGCCCGTAAGTATGGACACGCTCTTGATGTAATTTTGTTTTATGTCTGACATTATGAAAAGAAAGTTCGTTGCCCTTGAAATTTCGGGCAAGAACTATATGACATGGGTGTTGGATGCTGAAATCCATTTGGATGCAATGGGTCTTGGAGACGCCATTAAAGACAGAAATAATGCATCCACCCAAGACTATGCTAAGGCCTTGATTTTCTTGCGCCATCACCTTGATGAAGGTTTGAAACTGTGCTAAGGCCTTGATTTTCTTGCGCCATCACCTTGGTGAAGGTTTGAAAATTGAATATATCACAGTCAAAGATCCACCTATCTTGTAGAATGGCTTAAAGGAGAGATATGACAACCTGAAGTTGGTCACTCTGCCAAAAGCACTATGCGATGAGAATCCAAAAGCAAATAGTTCATAAACTATATGTTATCGTTGCGGTGGAAAAGGGCACTAGGCGAAAATTTGCCGTGTACCAAGACATTTGGTTGAGCCTTGTCAAGCATCTCTAAAGAGTAAATGCCCTGAAACAAATTTTGTCTCTGACGACAATTTTGACATCACCCACTTGGATGTGGCAAACTTCTTTGAGCACCCTGAGGGGAAAATAGACCACCTAATCGGTGATGGATCTGTGATGAAAGAAGATGGAATTGTTTGATTTTATTTGTATTAGTTAGTGAATAAACTAATAGTCATTAGTATCAGCTCGTATTAGTTAGTTTATGATATAATGTTAGTATTAGTTCTTTAGAATGTTTCAATATGCTCAAATTTCAATAATATTTTTATTTTCAGTAGAGGTAATCGACTAACCTAACAGTTAGTCGATTATCTAATACTTCGCATTAAAACTGTAAAACAATCGATTGTGTATGTTTAACAATCGATTGTGAATGTTCAACAATCGATTGTGTATGTTTAACAATCGATTGTCTTAAGACTGTGATCTGAAGTTCTTTCAAAATAGCAAATAATTGATTATGTATGTTTAACAATCGATTATATTAAGACACAATCGATTGTGTATGTTTAACAATCGATTGTTTTAAGAAAATGCTTAAACTGAAATTTTCAAACTGCAAAGTAATCTATTATGGAAAACATATAATCGACTATCTGATTTAGTTAGTCAACTGACCTCAGCAGATTTTGAAAATATTGTTTAAATGTGAAACAAATGAATTGAATTTGTTTATTCTTATGTTTGTGTATTTCTTTTGTATGTCAAACTATGGGAAAGCAAATATGGATATCTCACAAAGCAAGCTTGGATCAACGTCCAGCTGTAAAAATATTTGTTTAGTTGATTCATGTACTACACATACGATACTCAAAGAAAAGGAATATTTCTCTCAACTAAATATGTGTAAGGCAAATGTTACTACAATCTCTGGTAGTAGTAAATTGATTGAAGGCTCCGGAAGAGCAACTGTAACTCTGCCCAAAGGCACGATGTTTATCATAGAGAATGCAATGTTCTCCTCCAAGTCTAAGAGGAACTTGTTGAGTTTTAGAGATATCATTCAAAATGGATATCAGATTGAGACAATACATGAGTATAATCTTGAATACCTCATTTTCTCATAAAAACGAGGCTGCCCACTTCGGTTTGGGGTCACGCCATTTTGCATGCAGCAATGCTAGTTCGTCGGCTGCCCACTTCGGTTTGGGGTCACGCCATTTTGCATGCAGCAATGCTAGTTCGTCGGCTGCCCACTTCGGGTTGGGGTCACGCCATTTTGCATGCAGCAATGCTAGTTCGTCTCTGACCGACGAATTATCACAAATATTCCCCGTTGCAATTGGTTTTGGGTCATGAACCAAATATCCCATTTAAGAATCTTTGGATGCAGTATATGTGCCTATAGCACCGCCATCCCGCACCAAAATGGGTCCGCAAAGAAGGTTAGGAATATATGTTGGATTTGAATCGCCCTCCATCATTCGCTACCTCGAAACATTGACAGGGGACTTGTTTACTGCACGATTTGCAGACTGTCGATTTGATGAGACACTTTTCCCAAAATTAGGGGGAGAAGTTGGTGAAACCAAACGGGAAATTTTGTGGAAAAATGCATCATTATCTCATCTTGATCCACATACCTCTATTTGTGAAAGAGAGGTACAAAAGATTATCCATTTGCAAAGAATAGAAAATCAAATGCCTGACGCATTTACGGACTTGAAAAGGATAACGAAATCCCACATCCCCGCGGAAAATGTTCCAATCCGCATTGATGTCCCTGTTGGACAATCATCTAGTGTCATATCCAATGGGTCGAATGCACGCCTGAAGCGTGGCAGGCCATTAGGATCCAATGATTACTATGTTGGAGAAGCACAATTGATTACCAATAAGGTATTGTGCTGTAGTAAGTCTCAAAGAAACTTATTCAGTTTCCAAAGTACACGCGAAAGCGCTGATTATATTGAGACTATAAATAAAGGAAAGATTTGATATCTTGTATTACTACAACTTGTAGCGGGATAATTTGTATATGAAAAGCTACCCGCTTTATTCTCCAGTTTGTACTACACAAACAAAAGAATGCCACAATAAAGTGGATATCTATTGGCATAAAAACCCATGTCATAATAAACCTGAAGTTTATTGATAAGTGCACATGTCATGGTGTAAATTTGAAGTTTACCAATATTGATAATCTATTCAGTTGGCATTCGGGTTAGCCATCTCATTTTAAGTATGCTGTGCAATAATAGAGAATTCACATGGGTGAATATTAAAGAACTAGAAAGTTCTTTACGAATTCTCTTGTATCACTTGTTCTCATTAATGAACTGACCAACTAAAGAATTCGGGTTGAAGCCCATAAATTCTGAAATATCAAAGGTGAATATGGGCCCATTCACCTGTCATGTATACCACATATGATGCATCTATGATATGGTTACATGTGCGATTGTTATTGACCCGTAGCCTGGCCGGTGCTTGCGAGGTAAATTGCTCAGTAATATAACTTCGAGCATAATTTCCAGATTTTCTATTCAAGATAGTTCATCTTGATAAGTTGGTTTATATCATAGTTGGTTTAGCAAGATAATTATTGAGTGCCTACACTTAATAGCTAAACTGTTTCTTATGAGAACAAAGTTATATATATCAGTTTGATATACGGTGTATACGAGAGTATATTCTCCCCTCACAAGTGGTTCAGGGTCAGGAACCAAATAATTTCATCTTATTATTAATGTGCTGTGTATATTGACATGATAATGCACAAAGATGATTTCTCAAAGTTGAGGAAACAAGTTAGCTTTTCTAACATGAGGGGGAGACATGATAAACACTTGAGAAAAGGTTACATGAGATGAATTATCATTTGTGTAGATCCTTGAATATGAACCTGAAGTTCATAAAAGGATAATTCAATTGCAACATATTGCAAAGCATGCTATATGCATTTGCTGACCCAAAGAAAGTAACTATATTCTCACTGCAAATGCTCATATTAAGTCCTAGAAGGACAAAGTCTTTGATACGCTTAAAGCGTATAGAAAAATACTTGATTCCATGTAGATTTGGACATATAGTTCAAATACTTGAAAGTATAAAGTCAAAGATTTAAGTTGCTTGAAGCATACACAATTCTTGGTCCTGAAGTACCACATCCTTAGTACAATTTGTGTACATATGTATCTTGCTATAACTATAAGCATGATGGCATCGAGAATACCTCTATGGAGATATTGAAGAGTCATTCCACGACATTGTATGAAGATGTTCATATCTATCAAGGATGATAATTTCAAGGTGCGGAATATTTATTCAAATCAATATGGCTGATTTATTTATCAAATCTCTACAAAAGATCGTTTTGAAGATGGTGCACAAGATTGGAATGCAAATGCTCAAGGATGTGAATTGATGCTCTTTTCAGGGGGAGTTAATGCGCGTTGCACTCTTTTTCCCTTACAAGGTTTTGTCCCACTGGGTTTTCCTTGCAAGGTTTTTAACGAGGCAACCAATAGGCGCATATTCAAACATGTGTACTCTTTTTCCTTTTCCATAATTTTTTCCCATTGGGTTTTGTTTTAGTTAAGGTTTTAACGAGGCACATTATTGAATAGACATTCAAGGGGGAGTGTTATAAATAGAACTCTAGTTAGAGTGAATGTCTATCTTATAGAAGAGTTTTACTTTGAGGCTAAGTCTTTTCTATGCCTATAAATAGAGGGGTTCTCTCCCATTGTAAATCATCCCAAAGTATCAATAAGAATACTCCTCTCTCTACTTCTCTCTATATTGTTCTTGTTCTTATATTATTTCATAACAAAAGATAAGTTTTTACTTTTTCACATACTTGAAAGTAAAAAGAACTTAGGGATTTATAAATAAGAACAACCATCTCATCTGATGGCTAGCTAATTAAAATGCTCCAACATATATAGCATTAAAAAAAACTAAAGAATTAATAAGAATATGTTACAAAACTCCAAAACCATTCAAAGCTATTAATGAATAATAATAATTTGAACAAAAGAATTCAAAAGCCATTAATAGCTAATCAAAGATGGTTTTGTATAAATATTAACAAAAGATCAGTTATAATATTTTAATAATAGCTATTAACCATGGGTAGTAAATGATAATGAATATGTTACATATATGTTTTTGAGATATAAGAATTATTTCTAACAATCCCCCACATATTTCAAAAATAATATCATAAAATAAAATAATATAAAAAATTTTCCTAGGTTTTCACAAATGTACATAATGCGTCGAGTCTGGTGTCTCTTGGACTATGAACCAGACCTAGATAAAATAAGATTAAACTTATAGAACAATTGGTGATGTTTAAAAATTCTGTGAACCAAGAATTCTTTTGTAAGTTTAGTGTCTTATCTATCACATTATACCCTCACACACTTTGTTGTTTCTCGCGGTTTTACACTAATAGGCCATGCGCGCGCCTGATTTTCATGAATGCTCTAGAAATTTCACCACAAATTTTATAGGAACGGCCCCACTCCACACTCATATAGGTCTATCCATTAAGTGTATTCTGCAGCACAATACACCACCTATAAAAGGCTATGGATTATGAGATTAAGAGTTAGATAACTCAAGCTCTCATTCCTTACAGTTTTGCACTATATAAACACATACACCATAGGAAGGGATATAATTTAATAGTGCATATTTGATCAACTAATGATTTGTTATTACCCATATGAACCTACTTCATGGCATCTCCAATCACATAGGTTGGGTTACCATCATAGTTGATATAACTTAAATTGGCAAAAGTCCTATTCCCTTCGATGTTTCAGTTATAAGTTTTCTTCCCAATGTTTTAGTCAGAGGATCAGCCAAATTCACTTCTGACTTCACATAATCTATGAAAGTAATTTCATCTTTTAGCATCTTCTTTATCACATTATGTCTCAATCAGATATGTATACTTTTTCCATTAAAGATATTTTTGGCAATGGCTATTGCAGCTTGGCAATCACAATGCATCAACACAGAAGGTGTCAGTTTAATTCCTAGTGGAATACTCGCCAAAAGGTTCTTTAACCACTCGGCCTCATTGCCAGCTAATTCCAATATCACAAACTTAGATTCCATGGTAGATCTTGCTATTATTGTTTGTTTAGCTGATTTCCATGCCACAGCACCCCCACCGAAAGTGAATACATAACCACTAGTGAATTTTGTCTCATCTGAATCAGAGATCCAGTTAGCATCACTGTATCCTTCTAATACATTGGGAAATCCACTATATTTATTACCATAATTCATGGTTTCTCTCAAATATTTTATTATTCTTACTAATGCATTCCAATGATCATGACTCGGGTTTTGAGTATATTTACTCAATCTACACACATCATATGCAATATCAGGTCTATTAAAATTCATCAAATGCATTAGACTACCAATAACTTGAGCATATCTCTTTTGATTTATAGCATCTCCCTTATTCTTTTTTAATTGACTACTAGCATCATAAGGAGTGCTTACAAATACCACATCAAAATTACCAATTTTTTTTAAGAATTGTTCTAACATAATGTTCTTGAGTCAACATCAAACTATTGCCATCTCTTATAATTTTCATACCTAAAATAACACAAGTTTCTCTCATATCTTTCATCTCAAAATTAAAAGACAAGAAAAAATTGGTTTTATGTACCAAATCAAGACTAGAACTAAAAATAAGCATGTCATCCACATAAAGACAAATAATAACAAAAGTATTATCTACACATTTTGTATAAACACATTTACCTACTTTAATTGATGAAAAACCATCATTAATCAATACTTGATCAAAATTTTTATGCCACTGTTTAGGCACTTGCTTTAGACCATATAAAGATTTTAACAATTTACATACTTTATTTTCTTGTCCAAACACTATATAACCCTCAGGATTCAACAAAATAAATTCACCCACCTCTATCGGATCTAACTCTTTTGATTTCCTTATCTAATTGATTTTCAACTTCAGCTTTATAAATTAAAAACTTATCAAAAGCTTCATATTTATTTCTCAACAAATAAACTTTTGTTTATCTAGAAAAATCGTCTATAAAAGTCACATAATATATTTTCCTTCCTGTAGTCATAGTTTGTTTCAACTCTCATAAATCAGTATGAATTAAACTTAATAACTCAGATTCTCTAAATACCGGAGCACATGATTTCTTAGTTTACTTAGCTTCTACACAAACTTCACACTTATCAATATTCAAAAAATTAATATTTGAAATAAGACTTTCAGAATGCATTTTCTTAATATAAGATAAACTAACATGTCTTAATCTAGCATGCCATAAATTAAATGAATCAATCAAGTAAGATAAAGTACTAGCATTTTCATTGTTAAAATTGAGTACAAACAAGTAATGACTATAATAACCCTTGCCAATAAAATTATTATTCTTGGTCAACACGACCTTATGAGATTCAAAAGAAACCTTCACTCCCACTTTTCATAATAATCCTACAGAGACCAAATTGGCTCGAATACTAGGAACATGCAACACGTTATTCAATGCCAAAGTTTTGCCAAATGTGAGTTTGAGAAGAACTTTGCCTTTTCCGATAACTTGAGTAGTTCTTGAGTCACCAAGATAGATAACTTCTTGTCCCTCCACAATTTGGGTGTAAGACATAAAGTCTTTTTTATTAGCACATATGTGCCTAATGGCACCAAAATCTAACACTCAATCTTTCACATTGGCCACAAGGTTCACTTGGGAAACAACCGCAACAATTATATCATCCACTTTGGCTTCAGTCAAATTTACTTTAGCCTTAGTGGAGTTATCATTCCCAACACATTTTCGATATTGAGCAACATAGTGGCCATTGCAACACACAAAGCAGTTGCTTTTTTCCTTGAAGGTTTGATAGTTGTTTGGGCTTATAACCATTTCTTTTATCATACCTGTTACTTAATTTTCTCTGACGGTTGTTCTCCTCCTCAAGGCTACTTCTAGTAGCAATTTCTTTTCCTTTGTCAACAACGACATGCTTTGTATTAAAATTATCTCCACCAAAAATAACAACAGCAACAGTTGGTGCATCAGGAGTAGTAGCATCAACAATAATATTATCAGTGTTATTCTCCATAATAACAACGTAAAATATCCTTAAGATTGTTGAAAAAATTGGATGATTATGGAGAATAAAAGGTTTAGCTTGAGACGTGTTAAATACACTGTCCTTGAGGATATTTTGCTCACATCGTGATGAATAATATTAGGCGTATCCCCAGAATTCAACAAGCTCTTCTAGTATAACTAGGGACAGAAACAACAAAGAAAAGGAAGAAGATAAGTTTTGACTTTTTTCACATACTTGAAAGTAAAAAGAACTTAGAAATTTATAAATAAGAACAACCATCTCATCTGATGGCTAGCTAATTAAAATGCTCCAATATATATAATATTTTAAAAAATTAATGAATTAATAAGAATATGTTACAAAACAAAATGTTTTGTAACTCCAAAACCATTCAAAGCTATTACTAACGGATAATAATAATTTGAATAAAAGAATTCAAAAGCCATTAATAGCTAATGAAAGATGATTTTGTATAAATGTTAATAAAAGGTCAATTATAATAATAGCTATTAACCATGGGTAGTAAATGATAATGAATATGTTATATTTTTATTTTAGAGATATAAGAATTATCTTCTAACATATATATATATATATATATATATATATATATATTTCCTGTTTGCTAATAAAAATGAGCATTTGCATACTATATTTAATGTTCTACTTGGCAAATAATATGTAAAAAATCATGCCAATTTTAGTAATTAATAATGCTGTTGTTATAAATACATTTCTATTTAAGGTGAATGTCTTTAATTAGAGAGATTCTAGAGTTCTATTCTTGGTAGATAAATCATCCTCCTCCCTATAAATAGAGGTGCTCTCTACCATCGTAAATAACTCCTAACATTCTCTAAGTATCAATAAGAAGAACTCTCTCTATTCTTCTCTCTATTGCTCTTGTTCTTGCATTATTGTTCTTGTCTTTTATATTATTTCATAACACGTTATCAGCACGAGACTCTACCGTCTCAAGAACCATTCTCGAGAAATCTAAGGTATTTTCCCTCTTCCTTATTTAATTTTCGATTATGTCTGACATTACAAAAAGAAAGTTCGTTGCCTTTGAAATTTCGGGCAAGAACTATATGACATGGGTGTTGGATGCTGAAATCCACTTAGATGCTATGGGTCTCGGAGACACCATCAAAGATAGAGAAAAAGCATCCACCCAAGAATGTGCGAAGGCCTTGATTTTCTTGCGCCACCACCTTGACGAAGGTTTGAAGATTGAATATCTCACCGTCAAGGATCCACTCGTATTGTGGAACGGCTTAAAGGAGAGATATGACAACCTGAAGTTGGTCACTCTGCCACAAGTACGATATGATTGGGCTCATCTGAGGCTCCAGGACTTTAAGTCCGTTTCTGAATATAATTCTGCTATGTTCAGAATTACTTCCAAATTGAAGCTATGCGGGGATAATATCTCCGATTATGATATGCTTGAGAAAATGTTTACAACGTTTCATGCCTCCAATATAGTACTGCAACAACAGTACAGAGAGAAAGGCTTTACAAAGTACTCTGAGCTGATTTCTCTTCTACTAGTGGCTGAGCGAAATAATGACCTGCTCATGAGAAATCATGAAAATCGACCCACTGGGTCTACACCACTGCCTGAAGCAGATAAGGTGCACTCTCATTATGCCAAACATGAAAAGGACCACGGTCATGGTCGTAAACGGGGTCATAGCCAGGGACGTAGACAAGGAAGAAATTCCAATGAAGTCCGTCACCCCCCGAAGAGAGATAACCGCCGAAAGCAGAAACGGGGTCATGAAGATCCTAAGGAAAATGGTTCAGAAACGATATGTTATCGTTGCGGTGGGAAAGGGCACTGGTCAAAGACTTGCCGTATACCAAGACACTTGGTTGACCTTTATCAAGCATCTCGAAAGAGAAAAGGCCCTGAAACAAATTTTGTCTATGACGACAATGAGGACATCACCCACCTGGATGTGGCAGACTTCTTTGAGCAACCCGATGGGAAAATAGACCACCTAATCGGCGATGGATCCGTGATGAAAGAAGATGGAGTTATTTGATTTTGTTCTACTTATTTGTATTAGTTAGTGAATAAACTAATAGTCATTAGTATTTGCTCGTATTAGTTAGTTCATGATGCAATGTTAGCAGTAGTTCTTTAGAATATCTTTAATATGCTCAAATATCAATAAAACTTTTATTTTCCAGTGGGGGTAATCGACTAGCCTGAAAAACTAGTCGATTATCTACTATTTTCGCATTAAAACTGAAAAATAATTGATCAACAATCGATTGTCTATGTCTAACAATCGATTGTCGTTAGACAGTGTAATATGGAATTTTTCAAAAATCATCCACAATCGATTGTCTATGTCTAACAATCGATTGTCGTTAGGCAGTGTAATCTGGAATTTTTCAAAAATCATCCACAATCGATTGTCTATATCTAACAATCGATTGTCGTTAGACAGTGTGATCCGGAATTTTTCAAAATTAATCAACAATCGATTGTCAATGTTAAACAATCGATTGTGTGTGAAAAATGCTTAAACTGAAAATTTTCAAGCTGCATAGTAATCGATTATGGATAACATATCTAATTTTGTTAGTCAACTGTTAGCAGCAGATTTTGAAAATATTATGTGACACAAAAGAATTGAACTTGTTTATTCTTATGTTCTTGTATCTCTTTTGTATGTCAAACTATATGATAGCAAATATGGATATCTCACAAAGCGAACTTAGATCAACATCCAACTGTAAAAGTATTTGCCTAATTGATTCATGTACTACAAATACAATACTCAAAGAAAGGAAGTATTTCTCTCAACTAAATATGTGTAAGGCAAACGTTACTACAATCTCTGGAAGTAGTAAATTGATTGAAGGCTCCGGAAGAGCAATTGTAACTCTGCCCAAGGGCACGACGTTAATCATAGAGAATGCAATGTTCTCCTCCAAGTCTAAGAGAAACTTGTTGAGTTTTAAAGATGTACGCCGGAATGGCTATCATATTGAGACAATGGATGAAGATAATCTTGAATATCTCGTCATCACAAAGAATGTCTCCGGCCAAAAGAGGGTTATTGAGAAATTCCCGTCTTTATCTTGTGGCCTGTATTGGACAAGAATTAGTGCAATTGAGGCACATTCAACAGTAAACCAAAGGGTTACTGATTCCAATACCTTTGTACTTTGGCATGATCGATTGGGACATCCAGGATCGGTCATGATGAGACGGATTATAGAAAGCTCCTATGGGCATCCGTTAAAGAATTTCAAAATTCTTTCGAATAATGAATATCCTTGCACTTCGTGTTATCAAGGCAAGTTGATTATCAGGCCATCACCAACAAAGGTTGGGACTGAGTCACCCACGTTTCTAGAACGTATACAAGGGGACATTTGTGGACCTATTCACCCACCGAGTGGGTCGTTTAGGTATTTTATAGTCTTGATAGACGCATCCTGTAGATGGTCTCATGTGTGCCTGTTGTCATCACGCAACCTTGCGTTTGCGAAATTAATGGCACAAATAATTCGACTACGAGCACAATTTCCAGATAATCCAATCAAGTCCATTAGACTGGATAATGCTGCTGAGTTTACATTCCAAGCATTTAATGATTATTGCTTATCAATCGGGATAAAAGTTGAACATTCTGTAGCTCATGTTCACACTCAAAACGGTCTTGCAGAATCGTTAATTAAACGCCTGCAGTTGATTGCAAGGCCATTACTTATGAGAACGAGGCTGCCCACTTCGGTATGGGGTCACGCCATCTTACATGCAGCAATGCTAATTCGTCTCAGACCGACGAATTACCACAAGTATTCCTCGTTGCAATTGGTTTTGGGTCATGAACCCAATATATCCCATTTAAGAATTTTTGGATGCGCAGTATATGTGCCTATAGCACCGCCATCCCGCACCAAAATGGGTCCGCAAAGAAGGTTAGGAATATATGTTGGGTTTGAATCGCCCTCCATCATTCGCTACCTCGAAACATTGACAGGCGACTTGTTTACTGCACGATTTGCAGACTGTCGATTTGATGAGACACTTTTTCCAAAATTAGGGGGAGAAGTTGGTGAAACCAAACGGGAAATTTTGTGGAAAAATGCATCATTATCTCATCTTGATCCACATACCTCTATTTGTGAAAGAGAGGTACAAAAGATTATCCATTTGCAAAGAATAGCAAATCAAATGCCTGACGCATTAACGGACTTGAAAAGGATAATGAAATCCCACATTCCCGCAGAAAATGTTCCAATCCGTATTGATGTCCCTGTTGGACAATCATCTAGTGTCATATCCAATGAGTCAAATGCACGCCTGAAGCGTGGTAGACCATTAGGTTCCAAAGATCGAAATCCTAGAAAGAGGAAAAAGAACGATCAAAATGACACCACGAAAGAATCTCATGATTTAACAAATTCTGAGGTTCATGAAGAATCCATTGAGCCCGAGACTCTGGAAAATACGGAACTATCCCTAAATCCAATTAATATTGAGGCAAATATTAATCGAGTGGATATTGTGGTGGATAATGCCTTTGCTTATAATGTAGCATCTAGCATTATGCAAGAATGTGAGGATCTCGAACCTCAATCTGTTGAAGAATGTCGAAAAAGACAGGATTGGCCAAAGTGGCAAGAAGCAATTCAATCAGAATTGAATTCGCTGGCAAAACGTGAAGTTTTTGGCCCTATAGTTGAAACACCTAATGGTGTTAAGCCTGTCGGCTATAAATGGGTCTTTGTACGCAAAAGAAATGAGAAAAACGAGGTACAAAGATATAAAGCACGCCTTGTTGCACAAGGTTTTTCTCAAAGGCCTGGTGTCGATTATGAAGAGACATATTCGCTTGTAATGGACGCGATAACCTTTCGTTATCTCATAAGTTTTGCTGTCCATGAAAAGCTTGACATGCACTTAATGGATGTAGTTACTGCCTATCTTTATGGCTCACTTGATAATGAGATATACATGAAAATTTCCGATGGACTCAAGGTGCCAAACGCGCACAATTCAAAATCTCGGGAAATGTTCTCAATTAAATTGCAAAGATCCTTGTATGGTCT
Source organism: Nicotiana benthamiana (assembly GCA_034376525.1). NCBI lineage: Eukaryota > Viridiplantae > Streptophyta > Magnoliopsida > Solanales > Solanaceae > Nicotiana > Nicotiana benthamiana. The sequence goes on along the minus strand of CM067336.1, from coordinate 30,018,974 downwards.
AAAGCAATCTGGACGAATGTGGTATAATCGTCTTAGTGAGTACATGTTGAAAGAAGGCTATATAAATGACGCCATTTGCTCGTGTGTTTTTATAAAGAAAACAACATCGGAATTTGTTGTACTTGCCGTATATGTTGATGACATAAACCTTATTGGAACCCCTAAAGAACTCCAAAAGGCAATTGATTATCTAAAGGATGAATTCGAGATGAAAGATCTCGGAAAGATTAAACTATGTCTTGGTTTGCAAATTGAATATTTGGCAAACGGAATTTTTGTTCATCAATCTACCTACACAGAAAAGGTATTGAAACGGTTTTACATGGATGAAGCACATCCTTTAAGTACACCGATGGTTGTTCGATCACTTGATGTGAACAAAGATCCATTCCGACCACAAGAAAGGAATTAAGAGCTACTTGGTCCTGAAGTACCATATCTTAGCGCAATTGGCGCACTAATGTATCTTGCAAATACTACAAGACCTGACATATCTTTTTCAGTTAATGTCTTAGCAAGATTTAGCTCGGCTCCTACGAGGAGACATTGGAATGGGATCAAACACATATTGCGGTACCTAAAGGGAACTACCAATATGGGCTTATTTTATGGCAAGAATTGCAGCCCGGATCTTGTTGGTTATGCTGATGCTGGATATTTGTCCGACCCACACAAGGCTCGATCTCAAACGGGTTATGTGTTTACCTGTGGAGAAACCGCCATATCTTGGCGATCGACTAAGCAATCAATTGTGGCTACTTCATCTAATCATGCCGAGATAATTGCTATTCATGAAGCAAGTCGGGAGTGTGTGTGGTTAAGGTCGATAATACATCATATCCAAGACAAATGTGGTTTGAAGTGTGATAAACTACCCACAACTTTGTATGAAGACAATGCAGCATGTATAGCTCAATTGAAGGGAGGATTCATAAAAGGAGATAGAACGAAGCATATTTCACCAAAGTTATTCTTCACACATGATCTTCAAAAGAATGGTGATATCAATGTTCAACAGATTCGTTCAAGCGAAAATATGGCTGATTTGTTTACAAAATCTCTACCAAAGTCAACCTTCAAGAAGCTAGTTCACAAGATCGGGATGCGAAGACTTAAGGACATAAATTGATGTTCTTATCAGGGGGAGTTAAGGCGCGTTGCACTCTTTTTCCCTTACAAGGTTTTGTCCCACCGGGTTTTCCTTGCGAGGTTTTTAACGAGGCAACCAATAGGCGCATATTCAAACATGTGTACTCTTTTTCCTTACTTTAATTTTTCCCATTGGGTTTTATTTTAAGGTTTTAACGAGGCACATCATTGAATAGACATTCAAGGGGGAGTGTTATAAATACACTTCTATTTAAGGTGAATGTCTTTAATTAGAGAGATTCTAGAGTTCTATTCTTGGTAGATAAATCATCCTCCTCCCTATAAATAGAGGTGCTCTCTACCATTGTAAATAACTCCTAACATTCTCTAAGTATCAATAAGAAGAACTCTCTCTATTCTTCTCTCTATTGCTCTTGTTCTTGCATTATTGTTCTTGTCTTTTATATTATTTCATAACAGCTGTCCTATTTTTCTCGACAATTGCTTGCTAGTTTTTACCATATTGAGGTTCAAGTAAATTCTTAAATAGAGTTTAGTACATCGTACACATACTTGCTGTCTCTGAAGTCACTTTGATTACCTAGGCTTACTAGTGTATTACAAATATCACAAGATGAAATTTATCAAAAATATAATATTTCAGTAGTTCCTTTTCCATAAAATATTTTACATAATGTGGAGCTTCAACAAAAATCTTCTTGCCTTCCAGTTGTTTTTGAACCTTTTTTGCGATGTGATGAGCTGCATTATTCCCTATCCTGAATGTGTACTGGAGGATTATCTTATTCTGATGGTACATTAACCATCTGCATTTATTAACAATATCTTCATATAACCTATTGCCCTGTAGGATGGCTTGGATAGCCTCCACAAAATTTGTCTTTATTACAAGCAGGTATATTCTTCATTCCTTAGCCATTTTGAGTCCCTCTAGTAAAGTTTTTAACTCCGCTTCTAATAATCCACCTGCATATGATTATTTATTAAATTCCACAATCTAGTGTCCTTTGGCATCCCTGAAAATACCTCCCAATTTATATTTTTGTGTAATATTGTCAAAGCTAGCATCAATATTAAGTTTAGTACATTCTTTTGGTGGTTTGTTCCATGCAATTTTGATGTGAGTTTTTGGAGGAGTGTACATGTTCTTTTCAAAGAGGAATTTGTATTTAGTAGACTTTTGAATAATAAAATCACCATTGATGGAAGATGTGGATTTATTTGATTGTTATTGTTTCTATTTATCCAAGCATACCATATAATAAAAGGAAAGAATAGGTCTCAATTTATAAAATTATTCCTAATTGGGAGTTAAAAGACTTCAATTGGTTCAGCCGGTGATCACCTAGTGCTTTATAGTAATGATGCCATCCAACATTATCCCAAAAAGGTTTGATTGCCTTGCAGATAAAGAAAATATGGATTATAGATTCTTCTTCATTATTTTTGCACATCAGATATATTGGATCGACGTTTAAGACAATTCGTGTCAGATATTATCTACAGAAAATCCTATTATGGAGGCATTTTCACAAAAAGAATTTTATTTTATTGGGACAATTAAGGTTCCAAATCCATTGAAAATCTACTAGGTTGTTTTTTGGAGACTCTAATAAGTTGAAGCAAGATTCGATTGTCAAAAAACCTTTGATAGTTAGTGACCATATAGGAATGTCACTTCTTGGGCCCTTTAGACGTATTCTAACCTTACTAATGAAATCCTTAATATTGTTTGGAATAATAAGAGAAATTTTATCAAAGTCCCAATTTTTCCCATTAAATAAGTCTTTTAGTTTTAATGGTTGATCCTTTTTTAGAGTGGTCCTTCCATCGTTTCTCTAAGACTTCCTACATTTGGGATTCAATTGGTATCCCATATGTTCATGTTAAAGAGGATGTGGGGAGACCAAGTAATCCTTTTAGAGTATAACTCCCAACCCTTTTTAAAACTTTTCCAAATGAAATAGTTTTTTATTTTTAGCATTACTAGAAGCATATGAATAGATTAATAGAGTAGCCCAAGAAAAGATAGCATTAGTGAGCATTCTCCATATTATACTAGTTAATGTGCATAGATTTGAATTTGCACTATGAATACCAAGACCTCCATTTGATTTTGATTGGCATAGGGTAGACCAATTTACAATTCTTCTCATTTGTAACCCAGATAAAATCTCTTTGCACCTTGTCTATTTTATTAAGGGTCTTTTTCGACAGTAAATTATATGGCATATAGTGGTTTGGTATTGAATTCAAACAAGAATGAGAGAGCGTTGTTCTACCAGTTATATTTATGAATTTTATTTTCCAAGCAGCTAGTTTGGATCTTATTTTATCAACAATGAATTGGTAGTCCCCTGTCCTAGGGAAATTATTTAGGATAGAAAAACCTAAGTAAGTACCAATGGACTCACTTTTTTTAGTTTCTAGTATGTGAGTAATATCTTTATGATAGTTTCAGAATAATTTTTTGAAAACATAATTTTTGATTTGGTAAGGTTAATTTTTTGTCATGAAATAGTACTAAAATAGTCTAGTCCTCCCTTGATGGTGTGGCATGATTTTTTATTGGCTTTGACCATCAAAGTGAGATTATTTGTGAAGAATAAGTGGAAAAAATTTGGACAATTCCTCCCTGTGACTATTGGATCCCAATTCCTAATATTTACTTGATGGTTCAAATACCTTGAAAGTATTTCCAAACAAAGGATGAATATATAGGGAGAAATGGAGCCTCCTTTCCTAATTCCCCTACTTGGCTCAAAAGAGTTTGTAATGGAGCCATTAAGTAGGACTGCTAATGAACTTGTTGAGATACAATTTAATAAGAGTTCTGAGAATTTGGGGAGTAATTTGAAATACTGGAGGTATGATGTATAAAGGACCACTCAAGTTTATCACAAGCCTTCTCCAAATCAATTTAAAGGATATTTGACCTTATTTTCCTTTTAATTTTTGTAGGTTTGAAACTAAGTCTTGGATAATGACGGCATTATCAGAAGTTCTTCTATTTTTCATGAAGCTAGCTTGAAAGGGCCTAATTAGGTGATCTAGGAACTGTTTTAGCCTATTAGCTAGAACTTTTGTGATTATTTTGTAAATAGTGTTACAGAGTCCAATTGACCTAAAATTTCTAATGTTATTTGTATCTGAAATTTTGGGTATTAGAAAAATATAGGTATTATTAATAATTGGGGGACTTACTTAGGTATTAAAAATGGCATGACAAAGTTTCACAATTGAAGGGCCTATAATATTCCAGTATTTTTGATAGAAAAAAAGGTAAAGTCCATCTGGTTTCGGAGCCTTAAAATGTTTGAAAGAAAAAATAGCCCTTTTAATTTCTATGTCTTGCAAGGGTCTATCTAATGCACTAAGGTTTACAAAACCAATATTTGAACTATGGTTTAGAGGATTTTCCCTACTTGTGTAGCTGTGAGAGGTTGTGAAAATATTTTCAAAATAGTTTTTAACATAAGACATAATTAAAAGAGGATTATTGATCCAATTTCCAATATCATCCTTAAAAAAATTTATTTTATTTCATCTCTTCCTATTTGAGGAATAAATGTGGAAAACGTATGTATTAGAACCACCTTCATATAACCACATTACCCTAAATTTAATTTTACAATAATCTTCCTCTATTAGCAGAAGATCATTATAGTCTCTTTTAAGTCCTTTTCAAGGTTTTGTAAGAAAATGCTTGTAGCATAACTTTTTGAATTCTGTATACCATTTAGACGAGCTAGCAATTTACGCCTTTTTCCCTTAATATCACCAAATGTTCTAGCTTTCGAATATCTTATGCATTGAGCAAAATTGTGACTAGCTCTAAGGAAGGGTCACACCAATTGTGTCTCACTATAGCTAGAAATTCTGGGTGTTTGCACCAAAATATTTCTAGTCTAAAGGGCTATTTATGGAGGGTTCTGATTTTAAGTATTAGTTCAATTAGGATAGGGTTGTGAACCGAATAAGTTTTAGGAATTTGGCTGTAGAGTCATTAAGAAGTCTGCCTCCAAATTTATCAATGGCACTAAAAACATCATTGAAATCCCTTTCCACCATCCAAGGGCCTATATGATTTCTACTAATATTTCCTAGGTTTTCCCACATGTAATTTATATTATAGATATCAGTACCCGCATATATTGTACTAAAAATCCATAGTTTACGTATAGGGAGTACATAGTTGTATAGATTTCTTGATTTCTATGGATAAAGATTTGGATAGCCACCACCTCGTGGTTGTATAATAACACAATTCCTCCTGCCTGACCATCAGATGAAACCTCTATCATCTATGTAAATCCAAAGTCATTGAGCAGTTCAACATGGCTACACATTCTAATTTCCAGTAAAGCCACCATGCATGGTCTATGAGTTTCCTTGAAATTCCTTCTAAAGTTTTCATTGTTACCACCTTTTATATTCTAGATAATGATATTAGTTGGTTGATTCATAGAGAAATTAAGGTTTTGTTTGGTGGCTCCTTTTTTTCCCTCACCGCCCTTAGTATTGGGTTCCTTCTCAATGCTACCACTAATATCATTGCCATGTTCCCCACCGTTGGATCTTGAGGTTGTCTGATGTCTATCGAGAATTTGTATAATGCTAATGGGTAGTTGAACACGTGCCTCTTCTCTTGCATCTTCGTAAAGAGAAATACTTTTACCACGTCTAGGTTTGAGAACTCTAGGACCCGTTCTATGATTATATTGAGAGGTTCCTCCTCCTCCTCCTCCATCTCTGTCTCTACTGGTTCTTGGTTTTGAGCAGGTTGACGAGGTGATGATGGGGGTTGATGGAATGGTTGAGGAATGTGGGGTTCCTGAACTGGTGGAGTGTTCTCCGATGACATAAATATGAGATTAGGTTGAGTTAGTATTTTTGGGAGAAAGAATAACATATCTAGGAGAATATTCTGAGGGTATATGGGGTTGAAGTGGGGTGGTAGATTCCAATTATTTCTCATAGCATGCACTAGTTAAGGGTCTATTGAGGGAGCTAGGGGTTGTAGGATGTTATTTTGCAAAAATTGATTGAGGTAGTTATTCATGGCTAACCTCATCCCCACCGCTACTAGTTGATCTAAATACTATGTGTTTTGTAGTATGACAATTGAGTCTTGACCATTGATTTAAAGGTTGAACGATAATGCATGGCCTATTAATTCTATTTTCATCCATGACACAGGCTGGTAGTCCTTTTCTTGTGGAAGTTGGACGTACATTATTTGTGGATTTTCTATTTGGGGAGGAAAATGTGGAATTTTTTCCATGGCAATTGCTTTGCGTTGCCTTAGAATCTGCATAAGCCTGATCATCTCCTTATGATCGAGGGAAGTATGGGCATTTTATTGGAGATAGGAATACTTACGGTCTCCAACTTAGGCGTGGAAGAAAGGTTAGGTGTTTCTTGGGAGGGATTGGATGGTAGGGCAATGATTTGGAGTGTCGATTGCATGACTTTTTGTTGCCCAATGCCATTGTTTATAGGTTTTTCCTCTATGGATGTAGTATGCATTGTTTGGCTATGGCTATTGTACAAATGTAAGACTTGGCCATCTTTTTTGTCATTTGGCTTACATACTCATGGAGGGAAAGATCATCGAATCGTAATGAAAGATCTTTATATGAATTTTTGGTTAAGCTAGAGTAATTACCGAATTATTTTATTTCATTAGTAGAAAGGGCATTGGAATAGGTATTCTTAGTAGGGGTAGATTTGTCATTTATCCATCTTTCTTGCATGGATTCATTTTCATTTTTTTTAGTTATAGACATGTTATTATTATGTCACAATCTTCATTTAGGGTGGACATTTGTTTATTCACATGGCTATTATTAGGATTATAAAAAAAACTTATTCCCTTGGATGGTTTCATTGTTTCATCTAAGATCATGTGCTCATTTATAAAGATAGTTAAATTATTTTTTATTAGTAAGGAAGTTCCTGATTTAGCTATGGTTACCACATTCCTTACCTTAGCTTTGGCAGTGGGATTTTTTGCTTCTTTTATGTCCATTGGAGTAATGAATTCTTTGATTTATATTGTAAATACTTAGTATCGAAATACTTACCAGTAATAGCATTGAACATTTTAACGGGAATACCTGAACCTTTGTTGTTGTTGACCGACCTAATGGTATCATGTTGAATGCTTCTTGAAGCTTGTTTCCTTCCGTTGTTAAAGGAAACCGTCTTCCACCCTTCTTGTTGATTTTTCAGAGTTGAGGATTTTGCCTGCTCCTTAGGTGTTTCCTTAACTACCTTAGTATCTAGTTTAATAAAAGAGCACTAATTTTTTTTTTGACTTAGTTTGCCATAATTTGTGCATAGGAAGTTATCTCTTTCATAATGAATGTGTTAATTGTGTTGTCCAACATATATAAATAATTGGACAGAGATTTTTAAAGAAAGTTCAACACAAAATCTTGTATATCATCCCTTTAATGTGGTTGAAGTACAAACATCAATCCTTAATAATAGACCAATTGCATTGCTAACTTTTTTCAAGTATTTTTGCCAACATAAAATTCTGTAGGCAGTTTGAGAGTCTAACCCATACTACCGTTATTGTTAGCCTCTCTTTTGAAGCCACAAAATTTGGTTTTCATTTAGTGATGGAGAGGAAATGACCATTAATGAACCAAGATCCTTGTTGAATAGTCTTCTCCATGTTGTCTTTATTTTTGAACTTGATTATGTAGTAATCTTCTCCCAGATCAATCATTTGAAAGTCTTCCGCTGGCCTCCATAAATCTTGAATTTTCTTTTGTAAGTAGTGGTGCAACATGCGTTTGCCCCCTAACTTTACTATAGTAGCATTCTTCCAGGACTCATAAATTTTTTAGTCTGTCTTCATTTGACAAAATAATAACTTTGATGCCTCGTGCAATGGGGATTTTGGATTTTCAGCCCTTCCTTCTATATGAGAATTCTCTGTTAACTCTAATTTTTTTTTGATTTAGAGTAGAGTCAAACATCATTGAACTAGATAGCATATCCTTGAAGAATAATTTAGTTTGTAGGTTGGGTTGTATGGAAATATCATGTGATTTGGGTGGTTTTTGGCATGGGGATTCATAATTCTGAAGTTTCATTAAGAAAGAAATCTTCAGGAACAACCAATTAACTAAGATAAATCAAGATTCAAACATATGATACTTTGAATTCGTATGCCAATGTCTCCATCACACTTATCCTTACAAGTTTCTAGTTTTTTATAATCATTCAACACTAACAGCATATACTAACATATTAGTAACACAAAAAAAAACTATATATATATATATATATATATATATATATATATATATATATCACCATTTAACCATCTATATACTTTACAAAAAAAGATAATTTTACTGATGGTCATTAAACTTTTATGTTTGTTACTCAAAAGTTATTTTTCTTTTATTTGTTACGTAAAAATTATTTAACTTTGTGTTCATCACTCAAAAGTCACTTTCTTTCTTTTGTTATACAATAATTATTTTACTTTTGCTCTAGTTATCACAAAAATCACATTGCAAAATTTTATAATATTATTACATGAAGAGCCTATTATGTCCTTGATATTATATAAATCTTCATATTTATGTTATAACTTCTATATTATATACTATATAATATATTTTACCTAGATATTTTTATAAATAAAATAAATTAATATTATTTTATTTATTATTTTATAATATACTCGTACATTTAATTTTTTCTTAACGTTAATTTTCAAGATAAATTGGTACCGTTATTAAATTTACTATGAATAAATCTCAAGTCAACGTTCTTAACCACTCCTAATGAATTATTGTTAATAAGAATTGTCAATCAAAGCTCAAAAATATATCCATCAAGCCATGTCCGTTAATCCAATGAATAAAATACTAACATTTAGTAAACCCACACATCATGTTAACAGTTTCAAATAAGTAACATCAACAGATAAAGCTTAAAATAATATTAAACTCAAATATCTTTAAAAAAATTAAAAGTTTTACTGACTATTAAAAGAAGTGGAGCTCACCAAGCAAAAGTTGGCATATGGAGAAAGTCAACAGTAGAGGGTCCTCGCCCCTATATGAGAGCCTCGTTCAGATACACTTTGAAGCGGAATCTTCATACCTTATTAGTTACCTTCCTCCTCTTAGCCCGACTACTGTCCTCTTCCTCTGCATATCCCATAACATACGTTAACGAACCTTGATTGACAGACTCCCAAGACTATGGACTATCTAGAACCTCAGAAGAGCTGGTGTCTACAAATATGTCGACATAGTTTTGAGCCTAAGGGGATCTCGGTTGTTCCAATCTGTGCACTACTCCGCTTATACCCTGATCAATTGGCCCTGATAATGAAACTAGGGGCCTTGGTAAGGTCAGAACTCCTCTCACCTCATATGCTGCCGGCAAAATCGAAACTTACTCGAACATATGACTCATATGGATCCTCGGATGGATTGTCCTCGATAGAACACATGATTTATGATGCATCTGACTCCATAGTATAACTTATATATCCTTATAACACCTTCATAGTCTTCTAACCCGTGCTAGCGGCTGTAGTCTTTGGAGGCATCGTAGAAAATGTAATATATCAGTAGGAACATGAATTCTTATATTGCACGATCTAAGGTAAGAAGAGAAGATAACATGTTATATTCCTGTAGCCTCTTGTCTATAAGTGTGGTGTGCAACACACCCATAAACAAATGTTTACTAGATAGACACGGTCCATAGACAATCCTAAGACAGAACTGCTCTAACTCTACTTTTGTCACGACACAAACTGATGGGCCGCGACGGATGCCCAAGTCTTACCTGTCGAACACCCTTAAGCATGCGTTTAAGATATAAACATGAATAACATATGCGAAGGAAATTTGTACAAAAAATATATGTACATATATTTGACGACCCACATGGGTCATCACCTTTTTTCTTTCTCATTCCATGCTTCCGAGACCTTAAAACCTCAATTTTAGTCGCCTCAATTTGCATGCACAGTCCGGATGCATAGCCGGAAAGCTTAAATATGAATTATGTGAGAAAAGTTCTAAATTTTGATATTAAATTAAATAAATTTGACTTCGGTCAATATTTTTGTAAATGGACCCGAACCAATAATTTGACAGTCCCGGAGGGTCCGCAGGAAAATATGGAACTTGTGTGTATACCCGAAATCGAATTCCGAGGTCCTAAGCCCGAGAAATGAATTTTTGTGTGAAATTGTTTTCTGGAAATGATTAAGGAACTTGGAAATGAAATTTGATTAAAGATTATGGTATCGGGCTTGTATTTTGGTTTTGGTGCCTAATACAAGTCTTATATATGGATTAAGCGCTTTCTGTAAAGTTTGGTTGAAAACAGACGTCGTTTGACGTGTTTCGGACTTAAAATGAAATTTGATGTTTATGAAATCTTGGAAGAAATTATGAATTTTGAGGCTTAATTCGATGTATATGATGTTATTTTGGCGATTTGACCACAAGGATAAGTCTGTAGGATGTTTTTGTGGTTGCGTGTATGTTTGGTTTGGAGCCCCGAGGGCTCGGGTGAGTTTTGGATAGGTCACGGGTTGCATTTCGAGACTTTGGAAGAATCTCGTATCACTGATCTGCAGGCTTCGCATTTGCGAAGCCAGCATAAAAAATGCGAGCTCGCAATTGCGAGCTGCTCATCGAAAATGCAAAGATGGGCCATGGGGAGCTTGACCGCAAATGCAGCCTTCTCCTTCGCAAATGCAGAGGTCAAGCCTTCGCAAATGTGAGCCCTTTTCTCGCAAATGCGATATCTTCCCATCTGGCCTGAGTTCGCAAATTCAAACATGTTTCTCGCAATTCCTATGCCTGCAGGGTTCACAATTGCAAACCCTGTTTGAGAAATCTCATATCAGCAGCCCTGCATATTTTTGTACTTAACCGATTTTGAACTTCATTTTTTACATTTTTTCAAACTCAAACACCCATAGGCGATTTTCTAAGAAATATTTCTTCTCCAAATCAATTGTAATTTAATTTATACTCATTTCTTTCAATTATTAACATCATTTGCCATGTTTTCTACTTAAAATCAATGAGTTTTATGGGTGAAATTGGGGGTTTTGGGTTGAAGCTAGGTTTTTCAAAAATTGGGGATTTGGACCTCAATTTGAGGTCCGATTTCAAAAATGAATTACATATTTGAGTTTGTGGGGGGAATGGGTAACCGTATTTTTCTTCGAACTTCGAGTTTTGACCACGTGTGCTTGTGGGAATTTTTGGACCTTTTGGGTAAAACTTTGGGAAATTCATTTTTATGCATTCAAATTGATTCATTTAACATTTGCTAATGTATTTAAGTAATTGTGACTAGATTCAAGCGATTTTGTGGTGGAACCGAGGGGTAAAGCTATAGTTGAGGATTGAGTTGAATTCAAGGTATCGAGGTAGGTGTTTGGTTTAACCCTAGCTTTAGGGAATAAGAGTTGAATCTAATAAACACTTGCTAATTGCCAAGTACGATGTATAGGCATGGTAACAAGTACCTATACATTGGTGTCTAGCATGACAGTGAGTCCTTATTATGCGAATAGTTTGGATTTTATTATACCTTCCATGCTTGATTGATGACTTCTATATGTTGTAAAGAGCTTGTGAGGAATTGTGATCTTTAAACTTCATGGAGCGTTGGCTCGAGTTGAAATACAAATTGTGAAGGTATATGAGATAAGTAAATCTTTGGAGCATTGGCTCAAGTAATAATGTGAACTATGAGAAGAAAGTGGAAGTCAGAGAAAGAGTTAATGATATTTCCCCTTTCCGGGGTGTTGTTGATTATTGAATATTTTCCTTTGCCGGGACGTTGAGATTATTAATGTTGTACCCTTGCCAGGCTTTTAAATTGCTTGTTTGTGTTCCCTTGCCGGGACTTCCATTATTATTTATTTCTTCCCTTGCCCTTGTTTGTGATTGTTGATTAAATGAGGAAGAGTGTTAAAAGCACAAAGGGTGATGCCATGCATTGTTTGACATGTAAATCACAAAGGTTGATGCCATGCCATACGATATACCATTCCGTACTGATATTCATTGATTACATATTGTGAGGAAAGAGTGTAACACATGAAGGGTGATGCCGTGCTATACGATGTACCATTCTGTACTAATACTTATTGATATGATGAGAGAGAGTAAAAGCACGAAGGGTGATGTTGTGCACACAATTTACTTATACGATTGATTTGGTAAGGATGAGAGTAAAAGTACGAAGGTGTAATGTAGTGCACTTGTTGATCTTTGTTTGACACCGACATATAGATACTCGTCACCACACCTATACGTCGTACTCAACACATAACATGTAGCATACAGGATCAAACTCCTATTCCATCAAGCTAAGGTTAGACTAAAAATTTACCTCGATTCCACGAACTCACTTCAAGCCTCAACTATAGCTTTAACTCGTGATTCTACCACCACTTCACTTATATCTATTCACAAGTTACTTAATTACATCAATAAATGCTAAGTAAATAATTTCTAATGCATGGAAATAAGTTTTCTAAAGCCTTTCCCAAAAAGTCAAAAATCAGCCCCGGTCCCACATGGTTAAAACCCGAGGTTCAAACCAAAATCTGATGACCTATTCACCTATGAACTCAAATATATAATTTGTTTTGAAATCGAACATCAAGTCGAGGTCCAAATCCTCTTTTTTTGAAAAACCTAGGTTCTACCCAAAACATCCAATTTCTTCCATAAAAATCATTGATTTTGAGTTCAAATCATGTTAAACAATGTTAATGATTGAAGGAAACTAGTAAAAATTTACTTACAATCAATTTGGAGGAAGAGTTGTTCTTGAAAAATAGCCCTAGGAAGTTTTTTGTTTTGAAAAAATGTGAAAAAAGGTTGTTTTTCGGCTAAGTATAAAAAGTTGCTGGTTGCCGTTATGGGAATTGCGAAGAGAGGTTGGGAAATGTGAACTGGGAATAATGAAGGGAGGTTGGGAAATGAAACTGGGAATTGCTAAGAGAGGTTGGGAAATGCGAACTGGGAATTGCGAATGGAGGTTGTGAAATGCGAAGCCTGCAGGCCTGCAATTCCTAAAGTCCGAAATTTCACCCCGTGGCCAATCCAAAACTCACCCGAGCCCTCGGGAATTCAAACCAAACATGCACACCACCCCATCATACTGACTTGCTCGTGGATTAAAATCACTAAAAGAACATCAACAACTATGAATTTAACATCAAAATCATGAAACTTTCTCAAGACTTCAAATTTCCAATTTTCTCAATAACTATCCGATTCACGTTCTTTCAATCCGTTTTTTACCAAATTTTACCGAAAGCACATGTAAATCATATTGAACCTATACTAGGCTCCGGAGCCATAATATGAGTCCGATACAATAGATTTCACATAACATTTCACTTTCAAAAACCTTTATATTTTTAAGAAAACAATTTCTTGCAAAAATTCATTTCTCGGGCTTGAGACTTCTTATTCGATTCCGAGCATACGCCCAAGTCCCACATTTTCCCATGGATCCTCCTGGACCGTTAATCACGGGTCCGGGTCCGTTTACCAAACATATTGATTGAAGTCAACTTAATTCATTTCAAATATATATTTTATCATTTTTCGCAGATTTTCATATCTAGACTTTCCAACTACGTGCCCAGACTATGCACGCAAATAGAGGTAATACTGAAAGAGGTTTTTAAGGCCTTAAAACACAGAATTTAATTTAAAAATAAGTCATCACATCCTCCATTTTTAAATCAACTATTTGTCCTCGAACGGACATAAAAAGGAAGTACCTGAGTCAGGAAAAAGATGGGGATAATGGCTCTGCATATCTGAATCAGACTCCCAAGTCGATGCCTCGGCAGGATAACCTTTGCACTGAACACGAACATAAGGAAAAATCTTTGATCTCAACTGACGAACCTGCCAGTCTAGAATATCTACCCCCTCCTCCTCATTGGGCAACTGAAATCTAACACGTGGGATGGATCATCGTGATACTTCTGAAGCATGGATACATGAAACACTAGCTGCACGACTGATAAGCTCGGCGGCAATGCAAGTCTATACGCCACCTTTCCCACTCGATCAAGAATCTCAAACGGGCTAATGAACCTAGGGCTAAGCTTGCCCTTCTTTCTGAATCTCATCACGCCCTTCATAGGCGGCACTCGAAGCAATACCCGCTCACCGACCATGAAAGCCAAATCTTGAACCTTATGGTCAGCATAGCTGTTTTTACCAGACTGAGCCTCACGAAGCCTGTCCTGAATGATCCTGACCTTGTCCAAGGCATCTTGTACTAGATCCGTACCCAACAATCGAGCCTCTCCCAGCTCAAACCATCAAACTAGCGACCGACACTGCCTACCACATAGAGCCTCATAAGGAGCCATCTGAATACTCGACTAGTAGCTGTTATTGTAGGCAAACTCTACTAAGGCAAGAACTGATCCCACGAGTCTCCAAAGTCAATGACATAAGCTCGGAGCATATCCTCCAAAATTTGAATAGTCCACTCGGACTGCCTGTCCATTTGAGGATGAAACATTGTGCTCAACTAAACCCGGCGCAACTCTCGCTTCACAGCTTTCAAGAAATGTGAGTTAAACTACATACCTCAATCCGAAATGATAGACACGAGCACACCATAAAGTCAAACAATCTCCCGGATATAAATCTCAGCTAATCTCCTTGAAGAATATAAGACTACCACAAGAATGAAATATGCTGACTTGGCCAACTTATCCACGATAACCCATACTGTATTGAACTTCTTCTGAGTTTGTGGGAGTCCAGCAACGAAGTCCATAGTGATACACTCCCACTTCCACTCAGGAATCTCAATCTTCTGGAACACACCGCCAGGCCTCTGATTCAAATACTGAGCCACATACACAACAATGTCCTTCTTCATTCTTCTCCACCAGTAATGCTGGCGTCAGTCCTGATACATCTAAAGGCGTCCGAATAAATAGCGTACCGGAACTATGGGCCTACTCTAGAATCAACTTTCGAAGTCAATCCACAATAGGCAAACAAATACGACCCTGCATTCTTAAAACTCCATCATCTCCTAGTGTGACCTGCTTGGCATCTCCGTGCTGCACCGTGTCTCTAAGGACACATAAATGAGGATCATCATACTGGCAATCTCGGATATGCTCCAATAAAAAAGAGCGAGCAACTATGCAAGCTAATATGTAGCTGGGCTAAAAAATATCCAACCTGACGAGCTAATTGGCCAAAGCCTGGACATCCAAGGCAAGCGGTCTCTCACTGACCGAAATATACGCCAGACTGCCTATACTGGCTGACTTCCTATTCAAAGCATTGGCCACCACATTGGCTTTTCCCGTATAATATAAGATAGTGATATCATAATCTTTAAATAGCTCCAACCACCTTCTCTGCCTCAAATTTAAATCCTTCAGTTTGAACAAATACTGTAAACTCTTGTGGTCCGTGAATTATTCGCATGTCATGCCATGCAGATAATGCCTCTAAATCTTCAGTGCATGAACAATGGCTGCTAACTCCAAATCACGGACATGATAGTTTTTTTTATGAATCTTCAACTGGCGCGAAGCATAAGCAATGGACTTGCCATCCTACATCAACACCGTACCAAGCCCAACACAAGATGTATCACAATAAACTATATATGGGCCTGAACCTATGGGCAAAGCTAACACTGATGACGTAGTCAAGGATGTCTTAAGCTTCTGGAAGCCTGCCTCGCACTCATTCGACCATATAAATTGGGCACCTTTATGGGTCAACCTAGTCATCGGGGCTAGAATAGATAAAAACCCTTCCACAAACCGATGATAACAGCCTGCCAAACTTAGGAAACTCCGGATCTCTATGGCTGATGTGGGTCAATGCCAGTACTTGACCGCCTATATATTCTTTGGATCTACCTAAATACCCTCTGCTGAAAGTACATGTGCTAAGAAAGCAACTGAACCCAACCAGAACTGACACTTTGAAAACTTTGCATACAACTGACTATCTCTTAGATTTTGAAGAACCACTCTTAAATGCTACCCATGATCCTCCTAAATGCGGGAATAAATCAAGATATCATCAATGAAGACTATTATGAACGAATCCAAGTAAGGCCAGAACACTCGGTTCATCAAATCCATAAAGGTTGCCATGCATTCGTCAACCCGAATGGCATCACCAAGAACTCATAATGTCCATACTGAGTGCTGCAAGTCGTCTTAGAGACATCAAATGCCCTAATCTTCAACTAATGGTAGCCCGATCTCAATTTGATCTTAGAAAACACTTAGGCACCGTGAAGCTGGTCGAACAAATCCTCAATCCTCGGGAATGAGTGCTTATTCTTGATTGACCTTGTTCAATTCCTGGTTATCTATACACATTCTCATTGATCCATCCTTCTTCTTAACAAATAACACCAGTTCACCACATGGTGATACACTGGGTCTAATAAAGCCCTTATCAAGCAAGTCTTGCAATTGCGTGTTCAACTTTTTCAACTCAGACGGGGCCATGCGATATGGCAGAGTAGAAATGGGCTGAGTGCCTCACGCCAGGTCAATACAAAAATCAATATCCCTGTCGGGTGGCATACCCGATAGGTCCAAAAGAAATACCTCAGGAAACTCACGAACTACAGGCACAAAATCAATAGAAGAAACCTCGGCACTGGAATTACGAACATATTCCAAATAGGCCAAACACCCCTTCTTGACCATTCGCCGAGCCTTCATATATGAGATAATACTACCGGTAGAATGGCAAGGAGTCCCTCTCCACTCTAAACGAGGTAAACTCCGTAGGGCTAAGGTTACAGTCTTGGCATGACAATCCAAGATGACGTGGTAAGGTGATAACCAGTACATCCCCAGTATGACATTAAAATTGGCCATGTCCAGCAATAATAAGTCTACTCGGGTCTCAAGACCCTCGATCACAACTACGCAAAAATGATGAACACTATTTACCAAAATAGAATCACCCATTGGGGTGGACACATAAATAGGAATACTCAGAAAATCACTAGGTACGACAAGATACGACGCAAAAATAAAATGATACATAAGAGTAGGTAGACCCTGGATCAAATAGCACTGATGCACCCCTACTACAAACTAAAACTGAACCTATGATAATTGCATCGAAAGCCTCAGCCTCCGGTGTAGATGGAAGAGCATAAAATCAGGGTTGGGCCCTACTACCCTAGACTACCTCTCTAAGATGGCCTGCTGCTGGCTGGCCTCTATCCCTAGTGGCTTGAGCTCCACCTCTAGCACCTCTACCTCCACCTCTAGAACCTCTACCTACACCTCTGGCTGGCTGGGCGGGCTGTGGAATACCTGGTGCCTAAACTATAGTACAGGAACCTTGTTGCTGCAATTGAGTACCCACTAACCTTGGACAAGCCCTACGAATATGACTATTCTCACCACACTCAAAGTATCCACCAAAGTGATGCGGCTGAGGAAACTAAGACAAACCCTGACGACCTGAATGACCACCCCAAAAACTCTGGAGCAGCGGTGCACTGATAGGAGCTGGATGTGGACTATAGGGCTGTTGATTAGAATACTACGTATGAGAACCATGGTCACCTGAAGCACCGTGAGAAGCCTGAAGCGCTGACTAAAAGGACCTAGGAGGATGGCCTCTACTATACAAATCTGTGCCTTCAGACGAGGTACCAATAAAGCTGCCTGAAAGACGGGGCCTCTTGTCAGACCCCTAATTGCCTCCCCATGACAAAACCATCTCGACCCTCTTGGCCATATTGGACACCTCCTAGAAAGAAATATCACTCCCTGTCTCCTTAGACATCTGATGTTGAATGGGCTGATAAGCCTCTCAATAAACCTCTTCCTGTCTCTCTCTCTCTCTCTCTCTCAATATCTCTGTGGGGAGTATAAGCAGAGTATGACATGCCAAATCAATAAACTTGGTCTCATACTGGGTAACAATCATGGAACCCTGCTGTAGACGCTTGAACTAACTCCGGTACATCTATCTCTGAGTAACAGGAAGAAACGTCTCCAAGAATAGCTCGGTAAACTGCTCCCAAGTCAAAGTTGGCGATCCGAGTGGTCTAGCTAAACAATAATCTCTCCACCAAGTCTTGGCGGAAATAGATAAGTAAAAAGTAGCAAAGTTGACCCATTGGTATCTACTATCCCCATGTTCACGAGAACCTCCTGACGATTGTCTAGATAATCCTGGGAAACCTCAGAAGATGCACCGCTAAAAGTGGCAGTGAAGAGCTTATTAAACCTATCCAATCTCTATAAGGCATCGGCAATCATGGGTGCTCCAACACCGGTCTGGGCTACCACACTCGGCTATACTACTAACTGGCTGAGCTGTGGGAGTCTGAAACTGAAGAGCTACCTGCTCTGGAGTGCGAGTAGCAAGTGTCTATGCCTCTCATCAAGCCTGAGAGACGGTTGGGGCTACATGTAACAAGCCTGCCTGGGTAACACTCTCCATATGGCCCACTAGATGGACCAGCGCATCCTAAAGTATTGGAGTAGCAATGAACCCCTGTGGGACGTGAGCTAGGCCCACTAGAGCTATCTGGGCCAGAACCTCCTTGCCAAACTCAACCTGAGGTTTTGCCTCTGGTGGTGCTGCTTCAGGCTGAGCTCTGCCCCTACCTCAGCCTCTAACATGGCCTCGGCCTCTGCCCCTTGCAGGAGCTGCTAGGGGCTCGGGCTGCTGATCAGCGGATGAGGAAGCGCATTTTCTCGGCATCTGTGAAAGAATAACGTTGAATTTCGACTAGTATTGAGAACCAAACTGCACGATAAGAAAGAATAGATACGAAGTTTTTCCTAACTCTATAGCCTTCGGGGGATAAGTACAAACGTCTCCGTACCAATCCCTCAGACTCTACCAAGCTTGTTTGTGAAGTGTGAGACCTATGTAACCTAGTACTCTGATACCAACTTGTCACGGCTTGAATTTCCAATCCTTGGGAGTCGTGATGATGCCTATTAGTGAAAGTTAGGCAAGCCAACTAACTAAACTATTTAACTTGTTTTCCATTTTCATTTTATTTAGTGACCTAGCATCAACAATTTAAAGCAACATAATTTAACATGCAGAAAAAATAAATTTCCAAGTTTAATAGTACTACTAATACCATCCCATATAAAACCACCTAAGATTTGGTGTCACAACTTCACAGACTGTCTAAGAGTGCTATAAATAAGGGTCTGAAATAAATAACAAAATACTATCTCTAGAACTACATAAGAGAAGCAAGAAAATAGATAGAAGGAGACGCCAAGGCCAGCACACGCCTGCAGGACTACCTCAGGTCGCCTGGTAAGTAGGAAGCTTAAAACTCATTTCGGCCCGAAATCTGCAGCATTGGGATCTGCGCAAAATAGTATGGAGTGTAGTATCGGCACAACCGACCCCATTTGCTGGTAACTACCTACCTAACCTCGGCGAACTAGTGACAAGGCTAGGACCAGACTACAAAATAAACCTGTGCAATTACATAATATACAACGTAATATAAACAAAAATAAACAAGTAAAGATGGGAAGGGTTATATGCTGCGGGGTATGTCAGTTTCAACAGTAAATCAAGAACAAGGCACAAGGACAACTTAGAATTTACAACGAATAACAAGGAACTTATATTCCATCCATAAACACTATATATCAACAATATTGCGACGTGCAACTCGATCCCAACCTATAATAACATTG
Organism: Nicotiana benthamiana; assembly: GCA_034376525.1. NCBI lineage: Eukaryota > Viridiplantae > Streptophyta > Magnoliopsida > Solanales > Solanaceae > Nicotiana > Nicotiana benthamiana. Next base: position 29,999,119 of record CM067336.1, on the reverse strand, counting down.
TTGCAGCGAGCAACCCGATCCACACCATTTATCATTGTTGCGACGTGCAACCCGACCCAATCAGATCATTGTTGCTGCACGCAACCCGATCCAAATATCTCATTGTTGCAGCGTGCAAGTCGACCTAAATATTTCATTGTTGCGGCACACAACCATGTCCAAATATATCATTGTTGCAGCATGCAACCCGATCCAAATATGTCATTGTTGCAGTGTGCAACCCGATCCAAATATACAATGAACATCAACCATAACAAGAGTCCTAGCTAGGGATCAATAAGAACTACACTATCAAGGAGTCAACAATAAGAATGAACAAATCCCGACAAAGGAAAATCAGTTATAACCAAACTTGTTCCAATATCTACTACATCAACTAACACAAATGCTCAATCATGAGTAATCTCTACGAGAATAATTATAAACCTTGCTAAACACAGCGAGTCAACAACTTAGGCATTCGTAGTATTTCTAAATAACACAATAAATTTCAATTTAGGACTCACGGTCATGCTCGATACCGACGTGTATATACTCTTCACCACACCTATACGTCGTACTCAGCACATAACATGTAGCATACAAGATCAACTTCCTATTCTCTCAAGCTAAGGTTAGACCAAACACTTACCTCGATGCTACAAACTCAGTTCAAGCCTCAACTATAACTTTACCTCATGATTCCACCACCAATTTTCTCGTATCTAGTCAGAAGTTACTTAATTACATCAATGAATGCTAAATATACAATTTCTAATGCATGGAAATAAGTTTTGTAAAGCCTTTCCCAAAAAGTCAAAAATCAACCCTAGGCCCACATGGTCAAAACACGAGGTTCGAACCAAAACGTGACTACCCATTCACCTATGAACTCAAATATATAATTTGCTTTAAAATCGAACCTCAAATCGAGGTCAAAATCCTCTTTTTTTGAGAAACTTAGGTTCTACCTAAAACACCTAATTTCTCCTTTGAAAATCATTGATTTTGAGTTGACATCATGTTAAAAGATGTTAATGATTGAAGAAAACTAGTACAAATGAACTTACAATTGATTTGGAAGAAGAGTTGTTCTTGGAAAATCGCCCTAGGAAGTTTTTGTTTTGAAAAGATGTGAAAAAGGATTTTTTTCGGCTAAGTATAAAAATTTGCAGGCTGCAGTAATGGGAATGGTGAAGGGAGATTGGGAAATGCGAACAGGGAATTGCGATTGTGAACTGGGAATTGCGAAGGGAGGTTGGGAAATGCGAAGCCTGCAATTCCTTAAGTCCAAAATTTTACCCTGTAGCTATCCAAAACTCACCCGAGCCCTCGGAGCTCCAAACCAAACATACACACCACCCAAAAAAATATCATATCGACTCGCTTGTACATTCAACACTAAAATAATATCAACATTATGAATTTAGCATCAAATTAATGAAACTTGAAATTTCCAATTTTCTCAATAACTATCCGATTCACGTCGTTTCAGGTCTGTGTCTTCTAAATTTTACCGACAATACATATAAATTATATTGAACCTGTATTGGACTCCAGAACCATAATACAGGCCTGATACCACAGGTTTCACATAATATTTCACTTTCAAAAACCTTTATATTTTTTAGAAAATAATTTCTTGCAAAAATTCATTTCCCGAGCGTGGGACCTCAGAATTTGATTCCGGACATACGCCAAAGTCCCATATTTTTCTACGGACCCTTCAAGACTGTCAAATCACGGGTCCAGGTCAGTTTACTAAATATGTTGACCGAAGTCAACTTAATTCATTTCAAAGCTAATTTTTTTCATTTTTCACAGATTTTCACATCTAGACTTTCTGGCTACGCGCCTGAACTGTGCACGTAAATCGAGGTGATACTGAAAGAAGTTTTTAAGGCTCCGAAATATAATATTTAATTTAAAAATAAATGATGACCTTTTGGGTCATCACAACTACTTTTATATGTTATTTGGCCATCATAAAATAAAAGATTGTTATATGTAGATTTCAATGATGAAACATAACATATTATTATTGTGCAATATCACAAGAAATGAGAAGGAGGATACGAGCAAAGCTATCAATGATGTACGAACAAAGTTAAGAAAGGAAGGAGTAAAAGAATCAAGGCAAAAATCTGTCAACGGAAGCAAGTAAGGAAGATTCAAGATTGAAGCAATATGACAACCAGAATGATTGATACAATGAAGGAAGGAGTAGGATTTGTGGTTACCCTGATTGCTGAAGATATGTGTCGATAAAAGAAGGCTATCAATCCCATGACTCAAGAACAACTTAAGGAGAAATTATGACAAACCCCATTTCGAAGAAGGAAACTCCCGACAGTCATGGACCATCTATGGAAGCTCTGTACTTATTCTCTAAATGAATCATAAGAGATTTAATTCCAAGGATCAATTCTCTTGGGATTGCAAATTATTCAACGGTCTGCCAATGATTCGCCAAGCCAAGCTCGGTATATAATAGAGTATTTCAAGGAAACATCACATAATTTGATCGAATCACAATCACTCTTTTTGTTTTATTCCAAACAAGCATTGTAGTCTACTCTAGATTTACTGTGTAATTAAGGAGAGAAGAAAGAGAGAAAAATCAGTGGTGAGACATTGTATCAAGAAGGCATAGCTAAGTGTTGGTGTAAAACTACATCAACTATCATGTATCAAGAAACTTCAATTATAGAAAGAGAATACCATTGCAACCCATGGGGATTAGACGTAGGATCCACATCGAATCCGAACTAGCATAAAAATTTTGATATCTTTAATTCCTACATTTTTATTTATGCTTTATTTATACTCTGTTCTTAGTTTCAGTCGACTAATTAATAAACTAGTCAACTATTTAGGATATTAAAAAAATCGGCAATTTACCCCTATTTTACTTTTAGATGGTCCGATTCATTTTACTGGAAAAGCTGTCATATAGCTGAAGTATATTGGCAATTCGAAAAGCGATTGAAATTGTTGAGCGTAGTTGGAACTTGGGAGAAGCTATGTAATTGGTTTATCCATGCTTAATAATAGAAGAATAGTTCCTTCATTAGATGTGAATATGCATTGATTTTGAAGATATTTGACATCTTATGCTGTATCTTTTGTGTATATAAATAGAAAATATAATATTTGTTGTTATAAGTTATTGAAAAACTTACACAAATGTCTGATGTAAGTTTCAATTTATCACCCTTTAGCCATTAGTAATAAATTTATTAAAACTAGCCAAGCACATATAAAATTGAAAAACTAAATAAATAATTTTTTTTATCTCAAAGAATCACATGCAAAAAATCTCCTTTCATATTTTTAAGTGTGATTAGTAACATTAGATGCAAGACAGAAAGGAAATTTCATGGATGAGGTAGCCAAATAAGGTGATGAAATAAAAAAAAAGAAATATTTCAAAAATCTAAGCAAAAAAGGAACTTTTTTCAATGAGTATAGTTAAAATTCATTGAAAACATATAGATAAGTCAATATACAAAAATTGAGAAAGATTAGAGGTGATATGGACTGATTTTCTATCAAAATTGGTAATTAGATCGAGTTCAAAAAAGTTCTTCTGCAACACTTGTATCACGCATGTATCTCATACGCAGGTATACATGGATATACATGTGATATATAATTGATACATATATGATATATTTGTAATATACAAATAAGATACGGTGTGATACACATATCATTTTTTTTCATGTTCTATTTTTACTTCAAGATTTCAATTCAAACCACCTCAAAGCTTAACTAAATCATCCCATAACTGAGATTCGAGTTGTTTAAGATGTATCCAATCTATTCTAATAATACCCACTCAAAAGAAAGCTAAAATTTAACCTAATTTTGCTACAAATACCTAATTAGCTAATATTGATAATATTTTATGAATTAACTAATTTTTGTAATAAGCTACATATAAATAGACATAACTCGTAATTTCCCTAAGTTATTTAAGCTTTCTTTATCACTATTTAATGAAGCTTCTTGATTTTACCTTATCAATAAGGCTCCATTTGTTATGTGGAAATTGATGTATGTTTCTGTTAAATACATGCCGAAAAAAGAGATTACCAACCCATATTCACGTTAAACAGCTCATTTGGCTTTTAATTAAGTTATCTAAACGTATTAAGACTATTACATAATGGAGTGTATGAAATTTAAGCTTATTGCTAAATAGGTCAGACTCGCATGATATTAAGCAAAAAGAGGAGATAATGGGGAAAAAAGGTTGAAGGGGAAAAAAGGTGCACTACCACTGGTTTAAGACAAGGCCCGTACAAGTAGAAGAAAAATCGCACAAACACAGATATATAAAGAGTCTTGGGCATTGACATGTGTTGTGCTTTCTCACCATTGTATTGAGAAAAACAAGATCTCTTTTAACGGAATAGGAAGAATGGTTTGTAACCATTGCCAGCTAGCCAATTATAGTTACAATTAAACCTATAAATAGTAGCTCACAAATAAAGGTTTTTAGTCTAAAATCAAAATCTCTTCAAATATTATCTATCTGAGTTCTTTGTGAAGTAGTTTGGAAGAAAAAAATGCAGGCTATCAAGGAAAAGTTCAATGATATGAGCGCCATGCGCAAGGCCAAAGCAGAAGCCAAGGAGGAGGAAAAAGTAAGAATTACACACACATAAAATGTTTCATTCTCCGTTAAAGACTGAATATTTAAAGGCATCAGAAACAATTTTCCTATTTTATGACAGGTAAAAATTATTTAAACAATCAAATTATTTAGGGATCGTTTGGTTGGGAAACAACTTATTCCAGAAGTAATTCTGCCGGAATTAATTATATCGGGATTGTTATACCACCTTCCCACAAGGATAAAAGGCTACAATTCGGAGATAGCTCATTTCCGGATTAGCTATATTGTGATTTTATCCCAACCAAATGTGCAATAAACTCATCTCAAATTTAATCTCGAGGTTAATTATCTCGTATCCCTCGCACTAAACGATCGAGCTTTTAAATAGTAGTGACATATTATCTTTTACAATCAGAGGTGGATCTAGGATTTTAAGAGGATGAGTGCACTATTGTAGATGGATTTAGTATTCACATTTAATGGTTCTTACCGTGAATCCATTACACTTCTGAAATTATAGGTTCAAAATTATACTTTTTGAAATCTTACTGATCTTCACATATATATCTATACTCCATTTCGAAAACAAGACCACTCCAAGTGGGTTTTGAACTGCTAAGTTCACTTGTAGAGGTGCACCCAATAAATATTGCTCCCCAATAGTCCTTGAGCACGGGTGTATGCACATATATTTAAGTATAAGAAATATAACATTGTCATACATGGTTTAGGGATAGGAGCATGGGTTCACGTAAACTCATATCCTAAGACCTAGATACACCCTTGTAACTATAATTAATATTAATTAATAATAATAATAATAATAATAATAATAATAATAATAATAATAATAATAATAATAATAATAATAATAATAATAATAATAATATTTTCACCAAAAAAAAATTATAATCAATATTGATAGGTGACTTGAAATAAAATGTTACCTCTTATAAGAAGTATCGTACTACTTAAATTATAGTAATAGTGTAAAAATTCTTATAATGTTACTATATATAATAAATCTGTTTTCAAATGTTATAGGCTCAGAAGGAAGTGGCAAAGACAAGAGTGGAAATAGCACACGAGGTAAGATTGGCAAGAGAGGCAGAAGCAGCAATGGATCTGCATGTCAACAAAGCTGCAGAGAAGATTGCACAACATGAGCCAAAGCATGAAGCAGGAGCCTCAGACCCTTATGCAGCTGCTAACTTGACCAACATTGACAATTCCAGTACTGGAGACTCTTATGGTGTTGATCATGCCAACCATCTTGGCCAAGTCAATGCTGCTGGAACAGGACCAACTGGCTACATGGCGGATAATCGATCCGGAGGGCCTCCAACTAACAATGTGCTTTAGACAATTTCTATACTAGTTTGATATGCCTCAAGATTGGTTGCTATTAGCGGTTCAAATTTGCAGCAAAGTCGAGTCTTCATAGGGCAATTGTCTATGTTATAGAAGAATAAGTGGAGCAACTTTTGATGTTTTCCAGTTTCGATCTTGTAGGGTTGGTTTCATATATATCCTTTTGTATCTCTTGTTACAGCTGCCCTTTTTATCCTTGTTAATTCTTGCTAGTTAGATTTTTATTCTTGGATTGCTTTTGTATGTCAAGTTCTTACCTGTGTACTACATTTTCAAATGATCATATATGTGTTATATCTATTCCAAAAAATAATATATAGGAAGGAGGTTCTCAATGTGATATATGCATGTCTAAAAGCATAACTCTAGGTGGCGCCAATATACTAAGTAATTAAGCCATGATATGATAGATGGAATTAGTGGCAGTACGCGTTAAATTTAGTGAGGGTCTTGTCTTTTTTACGTACGTTATCTTCTTCTGCTCTTCATGTATTGGCTGGGAACGGGTAGACTCAATCAAAGTTGCATGAATGTGTAAACTTGTGAGAAATCGTCAAAAATCGGTAAAACCTTACTTGGCTTCATGTTGAGAAATAGAGAGTCCTTTGAGAGAAATATTTGAGTCTTTCTTATTGCTTTAGCAGAAAAATTATAAATTTTGTCTTTGTACAAAGCTGGATTGGGCTCTTGGTCCAATACTATAACAAAATATAATGGGATTCTTATGCTCTAAAGTGTACAAATAAATAAATGGACTAATGTCAAGACTTAAACTTGGGCTAATAAATGACTTTCTTTCATAATCTTTGTTAGATTGTAATGAGAAATCATAAGTTAACTAAAGAAATATGTAGAATAAAACTTACTATGTCTACATGAGAGGTGCAGCCAAAGGTTTAACTATATGGATTCTTGATTTAGAAAAACGACTTTAATAGTTAATAATTAAGTTCTAAATTTAATATATATTCATATATATTAAATTTTATATAAATACATTATAAATCACTTCAACACCCCCTCTTCCCCCTCTCCCCCTTCCCCCTCCAAGTTGGAGGGGGATAGAACTCCCAACTTGGACAGCAGCCCATGATGAACACTCCCTGTAAGTGGCTTGGTAAACATATAAGCCAATTGAACAGTGGTAGGGTGGTGCAACTGAACAGCTCCATCAGTGAGTTTAGTGCGAATGAAATGACAACCCACTTCGATATATTTGGTGCATTCATGGAATACAGAATTGCGTGCAATGTGAATAGGTGACTGGTTATCACAAAAAAAATAGAAATAGCAGAAGAAACTGCAACCTTAAGATCATCGACTACGTAAACGTGTGAGTCAAGCAAGCTCAACAACAACTTTGCTAGCAGCCATGTACCCTTCCTCTGCTGAAGAAATTGAAACAATAGGTCGTTTCTTCAACTTCCAAGTAATAAGAGAACCACCAAAACAAATGCTAAATTCAATTATAGATCTCCTAGTATCAAGACAAGCTGCCCAATCACTATCACAATATAGAGTTAAGGACATATCAAAAGAAGCTTCGAAAAATATACCCAAATCAAAGGTGTCCTTCAAATAACAAAGGGGGTGAAATGAATCATCTATATGGGGAACCCTTGGGGACTGAAGAAACTGGCTCAAGTGCTGGACTGCAAAGCATAAATAAGGCCTAGTATGTGTGAGAAAATTCAGCTTGCCAATTAAACTCCTGAATTATTCAGGTTTGGGCAGTAGTTCATAAACATCAGCTTTAAGCTTTTGATTCAAATCCAAGAGACAAAAAAAAATGGGTAACCTCAAAACATTTATACTCTTGGAGAACATCAGATAAACTTGTGTTGATGAAAACGCAAATCACAAGGAAAGCAAGCCACTTCAATTCCAAGAAAATAATTGAGGTCACCCACGACCTTGATTTTAAATTGGTCATCCGAAAAAGTTTTTAATACAAGAATCTCAGCGTCATCATCATCAGTCAAGATAATGTCACCAACATAAATAACTAACAAGACGATTGAAGAAGCAGACTTCTTAATAAATAAAGAGTAATCATTTAAAGAGTGTGTTTACCCCCTAATGTAAAGAGCAAGAGACAATTTGGCATACCACTACGTAGAAGCCTGCCTGAGACTATATAGAGACTTTTGAAGTTTACACACTAAAGAACTAGAAGAACAAGAAGCAGAATCAACGGACAACCCTAGAGACAACTTCATGTATACCTCCTCATCCAAGTCACCATACAAAAAGGCACTTTGATATCAAATTGGAAGAGAGACCATTTCCTTTTAACAAACACAACCACTAAGCATTTTGATCTCGTCCATGTCACACCTCTATTTGAGTTTATGAAATGGTCGATGCAATAGTAATACCCAACAAAGAGTCGGTGTCGAATTTCACAAGGAGCTATATGAATGAGATTGGAGGTATATATTATGGTGAATGCTCTTGAACTATCTTAAATTATAATTCCACAAAATTGGTTCATTCTAGGTCTATTTTAAAGTAAGATTACATGATAAATAATTGAAACTAAGAAATTAATTTTGTTGTTGTTTTGAAATAATGTAAAAGTCCTAGGGTTATGGCCATGACCTAGGTATTTACGCAATGGGATAAATAATTTTATGCTATTTCTTCACTGGGGTGTATTATAGTTCACAACACTAAGTTTCCCACTCAATACCTCTCGGTCAAGGAGTGATTTTACCCAATTTGACTTTCTCAAGACCAAATGGATATCTACCAAAACGGTTGATAATAACTCTAAGTTAAACCCTTTAATTGGGTTCATCAATCTCTCAATTACCCAATTCCTTGTTAGCTAGGTTAACCTAGGGTAGGTCTCTTTTTCTCAAGAAGAGACTAAGTCAAATAGACATAAATTAATATTTGCAACCATTAATTTCACAATTGAAGCATAAACCAAGCAAAATAACAAACACCCATTCATAAACAATCATAAAATTAATCACCCATAAGGTTTACACATTAGGGTTGGGTCACAATCCTAGTTATAAATGTAGCTTCTCACAATGGGTGTAGAAGAAAACAGGGAAGAAAAGATAATAAAACTCATATTGAAAGCTTAAAATATACAAATCCAATGTTGAATCACGACAATAATCTAAAGTTACCTGAATAAGCAAGGAAAAACATCAATAGCACATTGAATATTCAAAACTTGACCTAATTTCGTGAAACTATTCTATTTATACAAGCTGGAATTTTCGAACAAAAATGCCCTTTTGGAGGTTTTGCGGCCGCACAATTCCATGTGCAGTCCGCACTTTGCTTTAGTATCGACAAGAGTTGAATCTGCAGCCTCACAGTTGTGGAATATTGCCGCATATCTCATATTTTGCAGTCCGCAATATTCTTGGTGTAGCTACACATGGCTCTTCTGTGGACCACGCAAATCTGACTGTGGTCACATAGCTGATTTCTATGGGTGCACAATAATTGTGCGGTCCAAATTTCCTTTAATATTGATATGACAACTCTCTAAACTTCTGCTCTTGGTTAGCTTTTGCGGCCGCACAATAATTGTGTTGTTACTACTTTGCACTTGGACTCAAGTAACTTCCCTTCACATTCTGCGGTCTGCACTTGAGCCTTTGTGCCTAATTTTTTTCCTTGAGTTTAGATCAAACCTTCTTGAGTTGGATTTCATATTAATGGCTCATTTTCAAATACTTCTGCAATTACGCATATTTTATTAATTTTCGGGAATACAATTAAATACTTTTGGACTAAAACAAAAGCTAAAAGCCACTACTAAGTAGTCAAAATCCCCACTTATCACATTTAACAGTGGATAACTTAATCACATGGGCAAAACGTTTCCGTAAAGTCCACCCCCTCCACCTATTTATTCCCTCTTACCACTAACCTAGCTTCGTATCTCTCAACATTACCATCAGCCCTATATTTAATCTCGTAGAACCATTTACAACCAATAGGTTTCTTACTTGCAGGTAATTCAATAATTGCCCAAGTGTGACTGGCCTTAAGGGCCTCAAATTCTTTTCGCATAGCCTTGTACCCGGCTGGAATAGAAGCAACCTAATGATAAAATCGAGGCTCAACAGCAACATTGTAGGAAGAAGGTTGAACTACAGAGGATAAAGAACTGGAGCCAAGTAAAGAAGGAGGAAGATCACAAACAAAATCATCAAGATGTGCTGGAAGGTGATAAGGTGCGGAAGATTTTCTGGTAGGTAGAATGGAGGGTGTAGGTGATATAGGAGGAGGAGAAACATCTTGTAATCTAACAAAAGGAATGTGACTCAATCTTTGATGCCATAATACTTCCTCTTTATTAACAAAAGAATGGTTTTTACAAGGTAACACAGATGGAAGGGAAGGTAAAATAGATGGAAGGGATATAGAGGAAAAATTAGAAACATCCAAGGGATATCTACAATGTAAAGTTGCATTGGAATCAAAAAGTATGTAACATTAGCATCAGATGTAGTGGATTCTGAGGGAGACATAAGGAGTCTGTAAAGACCATGCTCCAACATACCAACTTCCAATAGCCTCTTCAGTGAAGTGGCGTGTATAATGCATGACAGTGAATCAAATTAAACCATGCCATGAAGTTGGATAAATAATTGAGACACATAAATGAGATTATAGTGGAAAGTATGAACATCAGTAACATGATCTAGGGTGAAGGAAAACAACTTAAGAGATCTTGTACAAGTTACTTTCACCTTGTAGCCATTTGGAAGTGTGACAAGACTGGGGATTACTAAAGGTTGAATGTTAGAAAGGATATTTTTATGTGAATTCATATAATGTGTGGCCCCAAAATCTAAAATCCAACTATATTCAGCAACTCTAAACAAATGTGCACTATACTGTATTTCTACACAAGCAGTTAAAGAAAGATTATCAATAAAGTTTGCAGATGCCATCAAGCTGGATTACGTAGAATATGGACCAGTCACATGAGCCTGTTGCAGTAAGGAAATGAGTTAAGCATACTACTCCTTGGTGATGCTTGGGAATGAGGAAGTACACCATCAGAATGACTAGAAAGAGTAGAAACATGAGACTCATCACTATTGGAGGCTAATTCAACCTAAGCATTTGCAAACATCTTCCAATCCTTGGTAAACTTGAAAACCGTGAAAAATCCGTGCAACTTAAAAAACTTGTTAATTAGATGACTACTCTTTTTGTAATACTTGAAAAATTGAGCAGCTCTATTTGAAACAAAAGACACTAGCTGAGGATATTGTTTCTGAGGAAATGATGGCTGAGAGAAATTATATAAGGCAGCATTGCACGAGGAAGACTCATGGCTGAACTGAGTAGATAGATTGACATGCCTCTATCTTTCATCTTGAAGCATTGCATCCTCAGAAGGTGACAACTAACATTCACATATATTTTATTCAACCCCATGAGAAATTGATGCAGCCTATCTTCATTATCCCTTTTTGGATGCCATCCTTAGCAGCAAAAGTACAAGTGCTACTATGACTAGAACACATAACCCTCGGCTCATCCCAAAGTTTTTTCAGTTTGTTAAAATATGATACAATATCTAGAGCACCCTGATTAGTGGAAGCTAATTCCTTTTTAATTTCAAAAACTTTTGTTCCATTTACAGTACCATACTTTTGATTCAATTGTGTCCAAATATCCTCAGCTGTTTCAACATACTAAACACTCTCAACAATAATAAGGGATAGAGAACTAGTCAACCATGAGATAGCTATATTATTACACATATCCCACTACTTGCATTCTGGAGAAATTGCGGAGATCTAGGGAAACTTTCATCAATGAATCCAATTTTATTTCTAGCAAACAAGGAAATAATAATACTCCTTCTCCAACACCAAAACCAACCCCAGAAAAAGGCATATGAACCGGAGATATCTTAGGTATATCAGAAGAGTGAAGAAATCGAGGACTCGAGGGTATATGGGTAAATTTAGTGGGTTCACGAGAAGTAGAGGTACTATTAATGTCAGAATCGGTCAGAGCCATATCAAATATTCACATGCATCCAAACCCTAACAGGGAATATTCCAAACAAATAAAATAAAATACATTTTACCGAAATTTTATGCAACCAGAAAATATGGCCTTCTAAAATCGTAGAGTTAGTGAAGGAAAGAACAATAACAAGCTTCCCCAACTCCAAAAGAATCCAAAAAAGAAACCAAACCAAAAAACACCAAACATGAACTCAGTGTCACAAACCAAAATTCACTAGGGGTCATGATGGCGCCAAAAGCCATTGGAAGGTAATCCAACCACCTATAACTATAAACTTCTTGTTTTATAACTTATTGAAATCTTTCCTTTTATACGTGTAAACATCACGTAATTAAATTCATTGAAATAAGAAAAATATCTTTAACCAATTCAATATTAAACAATCCTATAACTATCCCAGAACCCAGTGTCATAAGTGCATGAGCAATTTTTAGGAAATAATATAATACAACAACCGTCCAGAATACAATATTGGACAGAAAATAAATACTGAAACTGAAAGAGACTGCTGGCTACGGTCGCCTCGAGAGATGCAGCTCACCGAAGTCTCCGTATCAACCATGCTGCTACGCCCAGTATGCCACTAGAGATGCATATGCCTATGCAACAAAAATGCACAGAAGTGTAGTATGAGTACGAAAATAACGTGTACCCAATGAGTATCTCGTCTAATATCGAAGAAGTAAAGACGAGAGTTCGACTTCGACACTTACTAGTGGTCCGATAATGTTACATCTATAATAAATAAACATTTCTTTCTTTTATAGAAAATTTCCAATTCCTTTTCCTCATTTATGCATATATTCTTAAGCTGGGAAGAGGCAACAACAACTTCAACAAGTTTCAGCAATACAAGCATGCACAAATCATGCCGAGGTCGTACGGCCCGATCTAAGAGAAAATAAACTGTGCACTGCCGAGGGTCGAACAGCGCGAACCATAGATGCATCTATTACTCTGCTCACGAATCATACATGCAACGCGGTCAAATTTAAATAAACAATCACCTTGCTCGCGAATCATAAATGCGTCGTAGGTACACATAGAAATACATGCTCAAATAGACAATTAAGAATTTATAGGGGAACATTTCTCCAAATAAAAGCCAATTCTCTTTTAATGATTTAAGAAAATGAAGTTTAATCCTTCTAGAAATTCATTTACCAATTCGATAGGATTTAAGAAATTCAAGTTGTCTATAAGTTCACAAATAATCCAAGTATAGCATGCTTTTGGGTCCTAAACTACCCAGAAAATAGCATAATAGTAGCTATACACAGACTTTCGTCACCTTGTGCGTATGTAGCCCCCACAAATAGGAGCACATAACCATTTATTTCACCTATGAAGACAATTTCCTCTGACAAGGTTAGAAATGAGACTCACCTTGCTTCGAAGATCTATAACCGACATTCCACCCCTTTCGAAGACTCAAATTGATGTACAACGTTCCAAAACTAGCCAATAATTTTACAAATCTATTAATATATGCTCAATTACTCTCAACAGTCCAATTTATAACAATTCCTAACCCGATCGAAAATTTAGCAAAATTGCCCTCGTGGTCCACATGCCCGGATTCAGAAATTTTTTAAGATAAGGTTAACCTAGGAACTCACGAACTCAAATATATTATTTTCTCTTAATTCCATACCCAAAATCATGGTCAAATCCAAGAATATCAATTTTCTAGGTCTCCCTCAAACTCCAAGTTTTCTACAATTTTCATGTCCAAATCCGTATATAATCACGTATTTAACTCAAAACTAGTATAAATTACTTACATCATGATGAATGACGGAACCCCCTCTTCAAAAACTCCAAAAATCGCCCAAGCTAAGAGAAAAATGGGTGAAATGAACTCAAACCCCAATTTTAAACATTTTGCCCAGCCCAGCCCTGGCCCGCCCTTCTTGATGTTCGTGACCCGTTGATCGCCTTCGCGAAGGCCAGTTACCCATCCCTTTCACGTACGCATACCAGGCCCCGCGTTTGCATCCAATGACCTCAGGCCCAGCTTTTTCTTCTACGCATTCACGATGTTCTCTTCGCGTTCACGTAGTAACCAGCTCGACTCCTTTGTGTTCACGACCTGCACCTCGCGTTCGCAAAGGCTACAACAAGCAGCCTCCCACCTTACTCTTTGCGAACGCGGAACTACCTTCGCGTTCATGAACAAGGAAACCAGAAGAAGAAATCTGCAGCAACAACACAACCCGAAATGATCCAAAACTACCCCGAAACAGACCCGAGACCCCCCAAGACCCCGACCAATCATGCCAAACATTCCCAAAACACATTAGGGACTCGCTCGATGCCTCAAATCACATCAAACAACATCGAAATCATGAATCGACCTCCAATTCAAGCTTTATGAACTTTAGAACTTCAAACTTCTACTCTCGATATTTAAGCCTATCAAATCACATCGATTGACCCCAAATTTTGCATACAAGTCATATTTGACGTTACGGACCTGCTCCAACTTTAGGAATTGGATTCCGATCCTGATATCAAAAGGTCCACTTCTTGTCAAATTTCTCAAAAATCTTCAAATTTCTAACTTTAGCCAAATGGCTCCAAAATGACCTACGGACCTCCGAGTTCACTTCCGATCGCGCTCCCAACTCCAGATTCACCTTACAAAGCTATTCTCATACTCGGAATCCCAAAAGAGCATCGATTACAAAAAATTTTCCAAAATTATAACTTCCACAATAGGCGCCAAAATGCACCCGGCCATCCAAAACCCGATCCGATCACACGTCCAAGTCCGAAATTATCATACAAACTTGCTGGAACCTTCAAATCCCGATTTCGAGGTTATTTACTCAATAATCTAATCCTAGTTAATTCTCTAAACTTTAAGCTTCCGAAATGAGAATTCTCTTTCCAAATCAACTCTAAACTTTCCGAAATTTAATTCTGACCACGTGTGCAAGTCATAATACCTAAAGTGATGCTGTTCATAGCCTTAAACCGCTGAACGATATGCTAAAGCTCAAAACGACTGGTCGAGTTGTTACATTCAGCAACTAAAAACAAACGAAGATGTGATGACGGGTAACATCAGACGGGACAGGACGATGAAAGTAAGCGAGATCCCGCTCTGATACCATGTAAAATTGTGAGAAATCATCAAAAAACAATAAAACCCTATTAGGGTTTTTCATATTGAGAAAGAGAGAGAGTCGGTTGATAAAAATATTTGGGTCTTTCTTATTGCTCTAGCATAAAAATGAGAAAAATCATCTATGTACAAATCTGGACTACTCTTTATTGGGCCTTTTGACCCAAAACTATAACAAAAAAGTACAATGGAAATATAATGGACATCTTATGATATGAAGTGTACAAATAAAAGAATAAGCTAATAACAAGACTTAAACTTGTACTTCCGACTATAGCTTACTTCAACAGAATGAGCAATAAAGGTCAATCTGAGTTTCAATATTTAATTTGGTCATAGTGGTTCTAAAACACTGATAATATGCTTTATAATTGAGATATATCGCATTATTAAATATCATAAATATCAAATGTGATTTGAACCACAAACTCAAGCTTTTCTCAATGAATTCCTAACTATTTACTCCATTAAGGGGTTAACTTCAACCATTAATGAGTGAAATCTAACTCAATTCCACCTTGAATTCAGCCAAAACACTAACCTTGATGATTGCGCAAAAAGGCATTTTCATAGCCGCAAAATGTCTTTGTAGAAGTGTGAGTTTTTCTCTCGAAATGACTTGTACGATAAATGTGTACTAATTCCCCAAAGTTATATCGAGTGGTATGGCGAGAGAATAGCAAGGACCGGACCTCGTTAATTGTCTATTCTTATTATGGTATTAGAGCCAGACCCATCCCAATTATTGTTATCTATGTTGGGCCCCCATTTATGTTGTCCACGCTCCAGAGATCTGGGCGTGATGTGGGGTGTTGAGTTGTCCCACATCGGAGGGATTTGAGGTCCTTGGTCTTTTTATATGGCTTGGGCAATCCTTACCTCAACCCCAAAAGAATGGACCTTGGGCCTAACTCAACCCCAAAAGCTAGCTTATGAGGTGAGGATTGCCCAAGCCATATAAAGAGACCAAGGACCTCAAATCCCTCCGATGTGGGACAACTCAACATTAATAGGGATGTGCAAAAAAAAAAAATTAATAAATCACATCTTTCACATCTGATTTAGTTTGATATTAGATAAAAAATCTCACCATAATTAGTTTGATTTGGTTTTGAACTAAGAAAAGTCAACTTAAAAGCACACCAATCCGATAGCACATTTTATAATTTTTAAAATATTCTATACATATAAATATTTGTTTAAATAATTTACAAACATTTCTGAAATTTTTTACAAATTTTTCTGTTAATGTATTATTTCAAATTTGAACTTAACATTCTTGAATGATGAATAAATTTTATAGCGTATAAATATAATAACTCAAACAAAGTTCAAATTAATACTAATGCTAATAAAACAAATTGAATTCGACCCTAAAAATGACAATAATGTTGGACATTTATTTTTTAGTATTACATTAGTTTATTAATTATGAAAATGCATGATTTAGTTTATCTTTTTCTTAGTGCTTTGTTATGCAACTATTACTAGTACTTATTAGTTGTGCTTATTTTAGCATGACCTATATGATACTTTTAGATTATGTTAATTTTCATTATGATTTATTAACTAGCAATATTTGCTTTATGCAATTTTATTATCTTTGTTATTGAATATTTTAGTATAATACTATGACTTACCTTTCTTATATAATTGTGTTATTTTCTTGACAAATATATTATATAGTTATATTGTACTAGGAATAAATAAATATTTACAGTACAAGTTATATATTTTGTGCTATGAACACTTTATCTGGAAAAAACCCAAAAAAACCAAAAACTCCGAGATTGAAAAATCTAATTTTGTTGGTTTGATTTGGAATGGTTTAGAGAATAAAAACCTATGTAATTAAAAAATGCGAACCAATCCCGTCTATGTACACCCTCACTCAACTAATATTTCTTCAAAATAAAATTAATTTTAAGACGAAAACACACAAGGGTAAAAGCAAGAACACTTTTTACACTTTTGCAGTTTTCTAGTACGTGTAATTCACTTCTCAATGGCAATTCCATCCTTGTATACTCCTTGGGGTCTCATTAATTATGAACTGAACCCTGAACCAAGAAATAATTTTTTTTAGAAATTAGCGTGATTTTACGACTAATATGTACAGGAGGGGTTACAAGCACATTTTTAGGGAACTAACAAAAACAAAATTTTATGGATGAAGTCCTCTATTCCATTCTTTGTAGGTGCAGAGAGGTTGGCTCCTTCACTTTTGTTATTTTGTACTGTGCTGCAATCTATATATTATCATCCACGCTCTTTGAATTAGGGATGGATGATTCAATTTTTTCTTAATGAAAGAAGTGCAAACAGATTCAGCAATGAACATTTCTAAAGAGGTAGAGTAGTGAGAATATGATCAAATTAAGACTCCGCTTTGTGAATGTCGGCATATATAGAATTCTTCAGTAGAGTTACAATTAGTGTATTCAGATATAATTCCATCCATTTCATCATTAGTATATAGACGCTCAATATTTATGTTATTTCTTCACCAAATTTGGGCTTTTACTAATTTTCATGGCTCAAATTGGACTTATTATCTCTTGTATAAGAATTATGTATGTGCGTCACTTCCCCTTACCTTTTTTATTTAATCTTTTCTGAATGTTTGTGTCTATCAAATGCTGGTATGAACCAAGGTACAATACTAACAACAAATTTAGTAGTAATAACAACAATAATGGCGCAAATAAATATTAGAGTATGCAGTAAACATAAACAAACATTGAATATAAATTTAACAAACTGAAAGAGACAATAGACGACAGACTGACACTTTTGATGAGGACAAAGGGAAAGAGATGTGGAGAATTACATGAGACAGCAGACAGGTAAACAATAAAAGCGACACATTCAAGACACGACACAGCACACGGGTAAACAATAAAAGAGACACATTCGACGACACAACACAGACAGACACACAAGCTGTAAAAGAGACGAGACATGACTCAAAAATTGAAACAAACTTAATGATGGTCGGACATTGTTGGTCCTAGGTCCTTAGAAATTGTTGTTCTGGTGGTTTGGTTCATCAAAGATGTTGCAAGTACCATTAACAAAAGCCATTAAAGCATCTTCTTCCCAATCAGGAGGACTCTGTGGATTGCCATAGAAATAGTTTTGATAGTTATTCATTGGCATTGATGCATCCACTGAAGAGTTCATTGAATTCGCCATTGGTGGTGTCACTGAAGGAACCATTGGTGAAGACGTCCTTGGAGACATTACAGGAATAATAGGAAAATCCATTCTAGGCAACATTGCTGGAGCCATTTGTAGAGGCATTGAAGAAGCTACTCCCGGAGCCCAACTTCTAGGAGCCACCGCCGGAGGCATTGGAGAAGCTACTCGCGGAGCCCAGCTTCTAGGAGCCGCCGCTGGAGGCATCGGAGAATCTACACTCGGAGTAGGAGCCGCTGCTGGCATTGGAGAAGCTACACTTGGAGCCCAATTTCTAGGAGCCGCCACCGGAGGCATTGGAGAAGTTACACTTGGAGCCCAATTTCTAGGAGCCGCCGCTGGAGGCATTGGAGAAGTTACACTTGGAGCCCAACTTATAGGAGCCGCCGCTGGAGGCATTGGAGAAGCTACGCTTGGAGTAGGAACCGCTCCTGGAGGCATTGGAGAAGCTACACTTGGAGTAGGAACCGCTCCTGGAGGCATTGGAGAAGCTACACTTGGAGCCCAATTTCTAGGAGCCGCCGCTGGAGACATTGGAGAAGTTACACTTGGAGCCCAACTTATAGGAGCCGCCGCTGGAGGCATTGGAGAAGCTACGCTTGGAGTAGTTGCTGGAGGCATGGGAGAAGCTACACCTGGAGCCCAACTTCTAGGAGCCACCGCTGGAGGCATCGGAGAAACTGCTCGTGGAGCCCGGTTTCTAGGAGCCGCCGATGGAGGCATTGGAGAAGAAGCTACTATTGTCGCCCAGCTTCTAGAATCCATCATCGGAGGCATTGGAGAAACCATCTGCGCAACCATAGGACGAAAAATTTCTTGAGACACGGGAGCAGAAGGCCAGATTGAAAGGCCTACTGGACGAAACATTCGCGGAGGAGGCCCTGGAGAAAGAGCCGTTGAAAGACCCATAGGATGGACGAATTGTGGAGGAGGCACTGGAAGAGGAGGAACATATGAAGAAGCAGCAAATGGACGAACCATCGATACTGAAGCCATTGGACGAACCATCGTTGTTGGAGCCACTGTAGGGACAACAGGAGGAGGAGCCAAGGGAGCCCTAGGCTCCTCGAAGTTGGTACCTCTAGGGGGACTTATTGGTCCCGTACTAGGGATATCAAATGTTAAACCTTGTTTCTTAGCTTCTTCCGTCATTCTTTCGTACACTTTTTGAAGGTTTTGATCGATCACATACGTCAAATCATTGAGATCATAAGGGTGCATGTTTTGGGGCACCTCTTGTCCACCCAACAAATCGTGCAACAAGTTAGTGAACTCCTTGATTCTGTTTTCTTTTCTCATCTTCCTCAATTGATCCTCCAATTTCTTGATCCTTTGCCTTGTGAACCCTTCTGCGTTCACCTGCCTTCTGCTTTGCTCTATCTCCGGCAATGCCCTAAACCTTTCAATGGTTCCCATCACTTGTTCATGTGATGGCCACACCTCAGCGCCGCTGTGGAAAGAGCTGTAGACGATTGCAGCAATTTCAACATCACAGAGAGTGCTGAGTTCTAGAACCTTTTTAAACAACCCTTTCTTTCTTTTCTTGTATGAGGCTTTCCTTTCGGCATCACGAATTATGAAAGCAAGCCTCACTTTCCTTCTTGCCATGGCCAAGGAGGAGGAGGAGGAGGAGGAGGAGGAGGAGAAAATATGTTTGGATATTAGGGATCAAATGGCTTTGTTGTTTGTTGTGTGTTTCTTTCCTCAGAATTGGCTGCTATTTGTAGGGGGGGAAACTTTAGATTCTGTTAAATTTTTTGGCAGTTTGAATGGATCTTAGGTGTAACCATTAAACTATTTTGACATAAAAATAAATGAGGGTGGACTACATACCAATTTAAATATTATGGCCAAGATCTGCTGCTGACAAATTCTTTTGAACATAGAGTAATAACGAAAGTGCTTGCTTACTAATTTCAGTCATCAATTGAGTAAATAACTATATATTTAAAAATTCAATTATATATGGATGTACTAGAGACTGACATAGGCGAGCATTTATAAAATAAAAGAACATCTAAAAAATTATGAATTATGGTGGCTTTCAATTTTGAAATATTAATTTCGATAATAGTTGAATATGCGTAAAAAACGATCAATTTAATGATTAATTTTAAATATGCAAATATTTACTATTAAGTGGTGATATCTGAGAGCTTATAGCCGTTGTGATTGTTTTTATAGAAGCACATTATTTTTTCTCCAATTTAGCAGTAACCTTTTTTAATAAAAATATTATGATGCTTTCAAATATATTAAACTAAATACTATATCTGCTTGCATTTGTTTTGTCTACTCTCAGATACTCACCAAACTGTCATCCAACAAATTGAAATTTTTCCTAAATTGGTTTGAAGAAAATCTATATACAATATATGCACAAAAAAGAGTGATTAAAATAGTGGTCAAAAAAGGAAAAGTTTTATTCAATTTAAGAAAAATACTTAAGAAGAAGAGAAAAGTTTTATCCGAAGCATAGATTCATAAACAGAATAATGCGGATTTTCTTACTACAATTCTTATTAAGTAAATGGTAAATAAGTTAAATCTTTAATCATCTTGGGATTTGTCTGTTCTTTCTAGATAATATCTACCTGTATAAGCCAATAAGGAAAAAGGAATAACAACTTCGTTGAGTTTACGTCATTATATAGTTTTAGCGGATTGAATTTAACTTAACGGCTAAAACGTCACAATTTAAACCTAGTTAAATCTTCTTTCTACGTATCGCTTTTTTTTTTTTTGGTGTAAAGGGAAAATATTATTAATCTCTAAACCAACCAAGTATACAATTTCTTTAAGCTGTACGGACCAGAAGAATAAGTACTTACAACAACAACAACAACTACCCAGTATACTCCCACTAGGTGGGGTCTGGGGAGGGTAATATGTAGACAAGCCTTACCCCTATCCGAAACGGCAGAGAGGCTGTTTCCAATCGACCCCCGGCTCATAGGATAAAAGGAAAAACAGCAGTAAAACAAAAACAAAGACAAAAACAAAAGCAATAAAGCATTAGTAACTCCAGCAGAAATAGCGTAAGTAGCGTAAATAATTATCTAAACATACGAAACATAAATACAATCGCATGCAATAATATCATACAGTAACTACCATAACTAACAGCCATAGGGGGGACATAAGCTAAAACACAAATCATCTATGGGTAACCCTGCTGACCCACTCCCAACCCCGGATGAGGCGTATGAAAAACTCTAGGAGCCCCTATCCTACAACCCTGATTCTAGACCTCCAGACTTTCCTATCAAGGGTCATGTCCTCGGAAACCTGCATTCTAGTCATGTCCTGCCTAATCACCTCTCCCCAATACTTCTTAGGCCTCCCTCTTCCTCGCCGACCGCCAACAATCTTCAACCGCTCGCAGCTCCTCACCGAGGCATCGAGACTTCTTCTCCGCACATGCCCGAACCACCTCAGTCTCTCTTCTCGGATCTTCTCATCCACCGGGGCCACCCCCACCTTCTCTCAAATAACTTCATTCTTAATCTATCTAGCCTGGCGTGTCCGCACATCCACCTAAGCATCCTCATCTCCGCAACCTTCATTCTCTGAACATGCGAGTTCTTCACGAGCCAGCACTCTGCCCCATACAACATCGCAGGTCTAACCACGGCTCTATAGAATTTCCCCTTGAGTTTGTGTGGAACTTTCTTGTCACACAGGACTCCTGATGCAAGAATCCACTTTGACCACCCTGCTCCTATACGATGAGTGACGTCCCCGTCAATCTCTCCGTCCCCCTGAATCACAGACCCAAGATATCGGACACTGTCCCTCTTGGCGATGGCCTGAGAACCAATCATCTCGTCCCTGCCTACTTCGCTCGGCTCGGCACTAAACTTGCACTCCAGGTACTCTGTCTTAGATCTGCTTATTTTGAAACCTTTAGACTCGAGAGTCTGTCTCCATACCTCTAACCTTTCATTAACACTGACCCTCGTCTCATCTATCAATACTATGTCATCTGAAGAATAAGTACTTCTAGTCACAAAAAATCCCGATCTAACTTCCCTCTATGATATACTAGAAAACAAACCCTCTATCCATTTTCTTCTACCATTTCCCTCTTTCCTAATCCTTTGCGTATTCACTCCTATTTTACATTCCTGCTATATTTGTCGACATTTCACATGCGATTGGAAAACTTTGTTATTCCATATCGCATTATTTCTGACCTGTCATATCTTGTGTACTAGTGCTCCCACTGCTACTATAATAATTTTCCTTCACATTTTACCTTTAACACTTCTCGTCAGTTTTCTCCATATACCAATAATATTTGGTTCGTTAGTCTCCAGTCCTAGCCATTCCAGCAGAATTTTCAGACATACCTTTGAAAACTAGCAGTCGAAGTACAAATGTTGCATTGTTTCCTTGCTTCTTTCACAAATTTCACATCTTGTTTCTGTACATACACCTATTTTTTCCAGTCTTTCTCTTGTTAGTAGTTGTTTATGAAATGCTAACCAGCTAATAAAGCTATGTTTTAGGACATTGATAGAGTTTCAAATCCACTTAGCCCAAGGCCATTCATTTAGCTCTCTTTTCCCCAATTTATATCCTTTTTTCGTATAGAATGCTTCCCTCCTATGTGTTGCTAGTCATTTCCTTTATATCCATCGTTGAACGGTCCCTTTATATTACAAATTCTCTTCCAGTACCAACTACAATCATTTGGTGGTACATAGTGATCCCAGCTAGCTTCTTTAATATACACATGATTCACCCATTTCACCTATAACTTGTCAGCCTTTGAGCTATATTCCAGACATATTTTGCAATAGCAGCCTCATTCCATACTAAGAAATCCTTATTCTTAGCCTTTTTTGCATTTTGGCCTGCAAACTATATCCCATACTATTAAAGGAGCTTTGTTTGTCTGTTCTTTTAAATCCCACAAGTAGTTCATGCATATTGCGGTCAGTTTTTTCATCAGATCTTTATGTAGAATAAAGATTTATGACCAATATGTATGGATATGCATCAGCACAACATTAATTAGTTGTACCTTTCCAGCATAAGACATGTTCCTCGAACTCCATGTCCTTATTCTGGAAATCATCTTGTCAATTAAGACTTCACAATCCAGGCTTGATAGCTTCTTTGCTGAAGTTGGAACCCCCAAATATCTTAACGTTAATGTCCCTTTCTAATATCCTGTAGCCTCACATAAGTCTTTCAGTTCTTGCTTTGGAATGTTGGCATTGAATATATTAGATTTTCCTGCATTAGTAGTTAGTGCTGATGCATTCGTGAAAGATTAAAGACCCTTTAACATCAACATTGTTGATTGGTAATTTTATTTACAGAATAATAAAATATCATCTGCAAAGCATAAGTGATTCAGTTTGACTCCCCTATATTTCGTATGATACCCAAATTCCACATATCAGCCACTTTTTTCAAGATTCTAGTGGTACTCCATAAAAATTACAAAAAGTACGGGTGAAATGGGATCCCCTTGTCTTAAACCTCTTTTCCCCGCTATGTTCCAATATAATCCTCCATTTATTGCAATACCGTATTTGGTAGCAGTTATACAAGCCATTATCCATTTTATGATTCTCTGAGGGAAGTTCATCGCATGAAGCATCTCTTCCATAAACGACCACTCTACACAATCATATGCTTTCCTCAAGTCAATCTTGATTAAGCAGCTCTAAGTAGTGTTCTTCCTTTTGTACATCCTTACCAGATCTTGACATATCAGTACATTTTACACTATTGTTCTTCCTTCTATGAATGCACTCTGGCTAGCAGAAATTAGTGTAGGTAGTATCTATCTCAACCTATTACACAACATCTTAGATATCACCATATATATTGTGTCACATCCTGCAATAGATCTGTAATCACCCATATTAGTAGCATGTGAGCTCTTTGGGATAATTGTGATCACCGTATGATTTAGTACTTTCAGTATCCCCCTTGTTCTAAAGAATTCTATTATAGCATCTACTACATCTTTCCCTATGATCTCCCAAATATCCTTGAAAAACTTACTTCTATAACCATTTGGACCTGGTGATTTGTCTCCATTGATTGCCCACAAAGCTGTATTAACCTCCTTTTTTTTGTAAATTCTTCCTCTAACATGCTTCTTTGTTATTGACATGTTCCCTTTACCTGTTGCTGATGCCCAACATATTTATATAAAACATAGTAAAGGCTTTTGCAATTTCATCCATTTTAGTTCTATCAATTCCTTCTTCATCTATAATAGAGAACACCCTATTCATATTCCTTCTTGCTTTCATCATGCTCTGAAAATATTTGGTATTTAGGTCCCCTTGTTTCAGCCATTGCACTTTACTTTTCTATCTCAAAAACTGATGTTTTGCCTCCTTCAATCTTTTTGTTTTCCTGATTAGTCTTGCTTTTTCTTTCTGTAGTTCCAGACTCAGAGGTGCTTGCTGCAACCTTTGTTGACATTGCATTAGTTCCTCATATGCTTGGTCAGCTTTCTTCTCTATTTGACTGAATTTCTCCTTGTTCAGCTGCTGTAGTTTTCCCGTTAAATTGTTTAACTTTCCCACTAGCTCATACATTTTGGTCCCCCTCTTATTAGTTTTCCAATCTTGCTTCACCGTCTCCTTATTTTTTGGTGCAATACTCCACATATTAAAGTATCTGAATATGTGTTGCTTCTTTTGATCTTCAACCTATCGGATTATTGCAGGCAACAATCGAAGGTCCCTTCATTCCTGTAGAATACCTCTGAATATGGCATTGCTAATATCCAGTCATTATTGATCAGCACCCTATCAATCCTGCTATATACTATATCTGCACCTCCCTGCTTATTATTCCAAGTATAAATTGCTTCTGAAGATTTTATTTCTTGCAAACTACATTTTGTCCCACAATCTTTGAATTATATTATTTCTACCATTTTAATTGGACTCCCAATCCTTTATTTTTGGTGCATGATACAATTAAAGTCACCCATAACTGCCAATGGTTCATCCATCTGCTCATACTCCTTGATATCCTCCCATAGTTTCCTCCTTAAAGCAGCATCATTGAAAGCACACACTATTGTTACTGAAAACTTTCTGTCATCTCCTCTATGATGAATTCTATAGTGGATTAACTATTTTGTAACTTTACATATATTTATGTCATAAACCATCGGTTTCCATAGGATCCATATTCTTCCTCCATTATGCTGACTTAAATTTGTACTATAACTCCAACCATTACATAGGTTAACAGTAGCATTTTGAGCTTTATCTCTCTTAACTTTTGTTTCCAAGAGGCCAAATAATCCAACCCGGGAGTTATGCATAAACAGATGTATGTCCTTCTGTTTATCTGGATTATTTAACCGCCCTGGTATTCAAAAAAACCATGCTTTGGTGGGTTCCCCCCCTTATCATCTTCAGCCCCTCTTTTCCCTACCATACTTTTTTCCATTGTTACCATCTGGTATTCTATCTGACTTGTGCTTGCAACATCTTCGATTTGTTGTTGTAGTAGTGTATCAAAAGTACTTCCTCTGTTCAATGGTACTTCTTGCACTATAATTGCTTTCCTCACATATTTTCCCCTTCTATATCCATAGTTTTGGTCTGTATTCTTGCTCTTTAATGGTTGCTTATTATTCCCCTGCTTTCCCTGCTGTTGTTGTTCTATTCTCATTTGATGTGCTTGATCATTCTGACTGTTTTTCTCTTCTTTCTATTGTACTACCTGCTTTTGTACTGTTAGCTGTTTATCATTCTTCTCTTTTTTCTCCTGGATATATTTCCTACATTAATACATATCATGTCCATAATTCTTGCATTTTCCACATAAAACATGTTTCCATTCATAGTGCCTATTCAATTATTTTTCCAGTCTCATTCTCAAATCTTATGCTTGATGGATACTTTTAATTCAATTATACCTCTACTAGGACTCTTGCATATGTTAATCTATCTTTATTAGTAGTAGCCACATTTGCCTTTAGTGGTTTTCCAATCAGCCCCGCAATTTTTGTAAGAGCTGCTTCCCCTCAGTATTTAATGTCTAGCCCTATCAATCTTACCCAAATTGGAATTTTCTCCATTTTCTCCTTTGTGATACCCATATCTAGCTTCCATGGCTTAACAGTTACTGGTTTCCTATCAAACATTTGGATGCCTTCTTGCACTCCTTTATTTCTACTCTGAACACTGTAAAATCTCACAAGGAGCACTCATCTGTTTTGTTGTGCTACCTTGTCTATCCCTAGAGCTCCCCAAATTCTCCTGAAGTATCCATCAATTACTACTTGCAGAGGATTCGAACTTAGAACATAGCATACAACAACTGTCCAGTAATCCACCTCACCTTGATATCCCCAATTGTTATTTTCACATTTTGTTCCGTAACTTCCGTCATTAAGTCTAAACCTTCCTCTATTGGTAGTGTACCCATAACATTACTCCATGTTTTAGCACTTGAATCTAGTTTTAGTCAAACTTGCACTTTTGCTCATCTTCTCTTCCTTATCAACTCGATTTGACCATGATGCCCTACTACGTCGTTGTTATTTCATCACTCCCTCCCTTTGGTCTGGTAGGATTTAAGATCTGATTGATATCCAAAGGCATAATTCTTTGGATCAAATTGACACTTTTCCCTTTATTTGCATCTCTCGACTGTGGAACTCCCATGCATAATGAATTTATTGTCTGACTTCCATGGATCTTCTGACCTCCAACTCTATTCCTCGATTTTCTCGCCATTTCAGCTGACGCTGAGAGATAATCGCTTTCTATAGAGAGAAAGTCTCTTTTGTGGTCAATATTGTTATCTTACGTATCAATATTTAGTGTCAATCAATTAAAATTCATCGTCAAGAGAAGACTAAGTCGTCTTGGCATTAGGTTAGGCCAATCTCTCCTTTTCAGCCAATTTCCTAATCCATCATATCTTCACTTACTGATCTATTAGGAAGGTTGATATGTTACCATAATTCTATAGTTCGTACACTATTTGCCTTGCATTTTATATTCTTTAATGATAAATTACACTTTATTTGCACGTAATAGAGTCTAGTTTATGTGTAGGTGAATTGGAGATGAAAATAGAAGAAAATGAAGACCTATAAGTTGAAAGGGTGCGGGGGAACAGTGAATGATAGACCCTGGCGACGCTAGGCTTGAACATGGTGTTAGGATGGCAAGGATACGTAAAGGCCAAGTCCACTAGGCATTAGACGTAGGTGATGCCAGGCGAGATACAGTTTGAGTTTTGAAGATTTATCTCGTCTCCTAGTTTGACTAGGACTTTACCTACACGTTTAGGTCTTTTCCTACACATATAAATAGACCAACGCCACTTTTGAGATGAGAGGCAGAGATCGGTCCAGAGACCGACATTAGATAAAGATTCGACCTAAGGAGACAAGAACACACGAGGAGGGATGATAGGCTATAATTACGTATTTTAGTCTATTATTACACTCTTATTTACTGCACTTTGGTTGAGTTTGTGTTTTAATCGCTATTGTCTTGCACTAATGATGTGTTTTATGCCTTGTAGGAGTGAATTTGATATATATAGATGTTATGAAATGAATTCAAGTGATTTAGAGCTTTTATGTCTGAGTAAAAGTCTAAGGAATTAAGCCGGGATCGCATTCCGGGATCAACGGATGATAGAACAACAAAACGAAGAATCGAGTAGGCATATTGCGCACTGTCTAGTAAAACACACATAACATTTTTCTCAAAACTCCATTTGGACTTCACAATATATGGTTCAAAATATAACTCAAATAGCTACATCTTTCATGTATTATATTTTACCAAATTCCAAATTTAACATGGTGAAAAATCCGGTCGAAACTGCGACCGCATACCTGAGGCAAACCTTAGGCAGTATACCTGCCATATACCGCGGTTGACCGAGGCCGCGCCAGTCCAGACGTGAAATATTTTTTATTTTTGTGTAGGAGAAAGAATAATTATTTGGGCCTAACCCTACTTGGTATATATACATGAAAAAATGGTATTTTGGGGGAGTTGGACATACTTTTGACAGAATTTAAACCTACGGAGGCTAAGGAGACCGGAGATTCGACCTAGGCAAGCAGAGACACAATAGGAGCAGGGCGGGAGATTCTTCAACAAGTTTTTCCTTCCTCTTCCTATTTTTTTCATTGGTGGTTATGATTTTTAGTATTGTAGTTTTACATACCATTATGAATAGCTAATTCATTTTCTAGGATTTTGATAGAACCTTTTGTAAGATAAATTCTTGTTATATTTTTATATAATTAAGCCATTGGATTTCTCTACTTGTTCAACTACGTGTTTGTTGTTGTTGATTGAATGGCCATCAATTGACTGTGCCTATTTAGTGTGTACTGCTTGAGAGAGAATACATATTTAGGTAGTTGTTGAACGACGTCATTCCTAATGTATGTGAGAAATCAATATATTGGGGATTTAAAATAACAAAGCCTTGACGTGGTCATAATGAGCGGTTAGATAAAGCCAACTAGCGTAGTTCGAGAGAATATGTCTAGCAAATTATAATAGTTGCTCGAAAGAGAATTACGACACCTAAAATGCTCACGATCAGTAGAGAATATATTAGCGAAAATTGTAGGGAACATAGCTAGAAGGATTCTGACAATTGGGGAAATCATAACTCTAGACCTCCTTAATTTAGTCTCCCCTTTGTCTCGTTAGTTGATAATTTTACCGATTTTTAGTATTTACTAGTTAATTAGTTATAATTATAAATCTCAATCTTTATAACTTAGAAAATTGTTCAATCTTGTCTTCTTAATGATATTTAACAGATACAACTAAGCCTTAGTCCTCTATGGGATTCGACTCCAGACTTTTAGACCAGATTATATTTGTAGCGACCGCTTATCCTTTTTAGGACTAGAGCGTGATCAAATTCTGGCGTTGTTTCCGGGGAACTAACGGTGTAGTTTTAGTTGTATATATTGCTAGGTTAAAAGTTTGAACTTTTATTTTCTTTTCATTTGTTTTGTTTTGTTTTTTTTTGTATTTTTTATAACTATCGATTTGAGAAACATGACATCTTGGAATTATGGGAATTTAGTTGTAGATAATTGTACTATTGATCTCCTTACATATTGTGAAGGAAAGTGTAAGAAACACGTTCTCGAACTAACGTGTGTTGATTCATGTAGGTTTTGATAAATGCCAAACATTGAGACAAGCATCAGTGATGGAACAATAACAGTCCAAGTACAAGATGGATAGTACGCGTTCAAGAATAGAAGATGCAATCAACTGTTGAGTAGGTCTCAATTTGTAATCTTGACTCAACGACTTATTTCTAGTATTGGCTCTCACCTAAAATGATTTTCATAAAATCATGCATCATAAGTTTTTAAAGAAATAAGTTGCATATTTGTCAAAATGATTTTTAAACTCTTGTGAAAATTGGGTTTAACAATCGATTGTCTATGACCAACAATCGATTGTCACGTTTTATACTTAGTCTCAAAAAACTTGTCTTGAGACAGAGAGTTCGTCTGAAATCATTTTTGAAGCAACAATCGATTGTCACTATTTAACAATCGATTGTGCATGCTGGAATTTCCAAAAGATTTTTCTTAACGGCTTTATTTCGACATTTATGGTGTAATCATTACACAATCTTTTAGTCAAAAAGTTGCCAGAAATATTTTGAATATTTGAACAACAATCGATTGTCAAATGTTAACAATCGATTGTCTTTCTTAAAAATTCAACAGAAATCTTTTTAAACGGATTTTAAGGAATTTGTCTGTTGAAATTTTGCTCCAACAATCGATTGTGTAATATCGACAATCGATTGTCAGGCAGATTTTCAGGAGCGTTTTCTGGAACTAAAAGCAACGGTCTATTGCTCCATTCTCTCTATAAAACACTTTCTGAAAATCACTTTTACACACAACAACACTGCAGAAAAATTACAAAGCATACATTACATTCTTGTGATTCAAATTTCATATCTTACATTGTTTTTGAGAGCCAAGATTATTGATTGAGTTGTTGTGTTCTTGAGCCATATATTTTGTACTCATAATCCACTCTTTGAGAGAGTTCTTGTAAAGTGAGTAAAAGAGTGTTCTTGTTAAACACTTGTAGTAAGAAGGAGTGTTATATTTCTTCTTGTAAAGTCTTAGGGATAGGTTTCCTTAAGCGGGTTGGTTGAGGCTTGTGTTGTATCAAGTTCTCAAGTTGTAAAGGTTCGTTAGGCACCCGGAAGCTTAACAAGTTGAAGTCTTTGAGGTGAGGAACCTCCGAGCAAGGTGAAGTCTTTGAGGTGAGGAACCTCCGAGCAAGTTGAAGTCTTTGAGGTGAGGAACCTCCGAGCAAGGTGAAGTCTTTGAGGTGAGGAACCTCCGAGCAAGTTGAAGTCTTTGAGGTGAGGAACCTCCGAGCAAGTTGAAGTCTTTGAGGTGAGGAACCTCCGAGCAAGTGTTTGAGATTTGTGTGATTCAAGTCTCAAGTGTAAAGGTTTGTTGGGCACCTTAAGCTTGACAAGGTTGTTAGTGGAAATCTCGAGAGAGTCTCTCGGGGACTGGACTAACCACAAAGTGTGGCCAACCAGTATATATCGTGGTGTAATTTATTTTTACTGCATTTGTTTATTTCCTGCAAAGTTTAAATTCCGCAAGAAAACGCCAAATTTTATTAATACGCTATTCACCCCCCTTCTAGCGTAGAGCGTTATTTCTAACAATTGGTATCAGAGCCATACTCTCTGAAAAACTTAACAGTTTGAGAGAACCATCCATGGCTTCTACTCATGATTCTTTTGCAGGAATCGGTGAAGGCAATTGCCACACAGTGCCTCCAATATTTGATGGAAACAACTACTTATGTTGGAAAGATCGGATGAAAATCTTTGTCATCGCCAACGACTTTTATCTGTGGCAAATCATCAAACTTGGCGGTCAAATGACAACACAAGTCGGGAAAGCCAAGGTAAAGGAATATAATACTAATGCTATAAATATGTTGTATAGTGCCTTGAATCAGGAAAATCATCAAAAAGTCTCCCACTGCAAAACTGCAAAAGAAGTATGGGATAAACTTGAGGAAATATATGAAAGCACGCCTCAAACAGAAGGAGACTGCTCAAATGAGAAACCAACTACCCGATGTCTGTTGGAAACACGTTTCAAATGCAATATACTAAACGTGTGTTCTTTTGTAGGTTTTGATGAATGTCAAACAAAGCAAAAAGCGATATATAGCAGTGCTCAAGGACAAGCACAAAATGGATGCATTACAAGAAGCTCAAGACAAAGTTTAGAAATGTTATAATTGAGTCAATATTAATTGTGATCTTGATTCCTCAACTTGGCTCATAACATGGCTTCTCTACTAAAATTATTTTTCCAAAATCATGCATATTTAAATTAAGTGTCAAATGATTTTAAACTATGCATATTTACATTTGTTAAAATGTTTTCCAAACATGCCTCAAAAATCTGGGCTAAGATAATCGATTATGTACTTATGATAATCGAGTATCTCTAAGCCAAGACTGCATGACAATCGATTGTGAATTAATGATAATCGATTGTGAGTAAGTCAGTTAACATCAGGTTTTTGCAAACTGCATAACAATCGATTGCGTACTTATGATAATCGATTGTTAACTGAGGCAAAGTTTTCAAAACTCATAAAAATCGATTATGAACTAATGGTAATCGATTAGAATGAGAAAAATGTCTCCCAGTGATTTTAAATAAAATGATAATCGATTGTGGCTTTTGATAATCGATTATATCTGAGACAGAGAGTTTTGAAATTAATTAATAATCGATTATTCCATTTGATAATCGATTGTTGAAGCTGACCGTTGTCATATATTTTCAATTACCTTCAGGTAATCGATTGTTGATATTTAACAATCGATGTTTTGCGTAAAATCTGGAAAAGATTTTCTGAACGTTGTTAAAATAATCGATTGTTGATTTCCGGACAATCGATGTTTTATGCCAAAAATTGGAAAGGATTTCTTAACGTTATAAATAATCGATTATTGATTTGAAGTAATCGATTGTTGACGTAAAATCTGGGATTGAATTTTTAATCTGATAGGCAAACAATCGATTGTTTAGTCTTGACAATCGATTGTCACTGAGTAATTTCAGCAATCCTTAATTGGCAATTAGACAACGGTAAGACTGAGTTTTTCACCTATAAATACAGCTTCAACTCAGTGTTTTCACAACAACAACATATACACTTTGAGTATTTTCATTGCTAAAAGCTTTCTTACATTGATCATCATTTTCCATTCATCCATAAAGCTTTTTGAAGAGCCATTCTATTGAGTTAAGTTGTTGTGATCTTGAGCGTACTATTTCTACTCATATCTACTCATTAAGGAGTGCGTTGTAAAGTGAGTGTGTTTTGTGTTTGTAAGAGAATTGCGATTCTCGTTTGTTGAGGAACTTGTGATTCCTCGGTTGAAGTCTTTGGGATTGTTATCCCCGAGCAGTTGAAGTCTTTGGGATTGTTATCCCCGAGCAGTTGAAGTCTTTGGGATTGTTATCCCCGAGCAGTTGAAGTCTTTGGGATTGTTATCCCCGAGCAGTTGAAGTCTTTGGGATTGTTATCCCCGAGCAGTTGAAGTCTTTGGGATTGTTATCCCCGAGCAATTGAAGCCTTTGGGATTGGTATCCCCGAGCAATTGAAGTCTTTGGGATTGTGATCCCCGAGCACCTAGGTGAGGCTTGTGTCCTCAGCTGTAACGGTTTGTTAAGCACCCGCAAGCTTGACAAGTTTAGTGGAAATCTCGAGAGAGTCTCTCGGGGACTGGACTAACCACGTTTGTGGCCAACCAGGATACATCATTGTGTAAGTTTATTCTACTGCACTTGTTTTAATTTCTGCAAAGTTTTTAAATTCCGCACTAAAACGCTTAATAATTTTAAAACGCTATTCACCCCCCCTCTAGCGTAAAGCGTATTGTCCAACAATTGGTATCAGAGCCATACTCTCTGAAAAAATTAACCGTTTGAGAGAACCATCCATGGCTTCTACTCTAAATTTCTTTGCAGGAATAGGTGAAGGAGAATGCAGCATGTCGCCTCCAATATTAGACGAAAATGACTACTCAGTCTGGAAATATCGGATGCAAGTTTTTACAATGGCAAACGATTTGTATCTATGGCAAGCTATTAAACACAGTGATCAACTGACGACAAAAGTCGGGAAAGATAAGGTAAGTGAATACAACACTAAAGCTATGAATATATTACATAACGCCTTGAACCAGGAACTTTGGCGAAAAATCTCCCACTATAAAACTGCTAAGGAAATGTGGGACAAACTTGAGGAATTGCACGAAAACACGCCTCAAAAAGCGGTCAGCACAAACGATGAATCAACTGGTCAGTGCCTCATGGCAGACGAAAAAGACGAGGTAAGTACATCTAACGATATGCAAATTGCTTATAACAAACTGCATGATGAGTTGGTAAATGCTTCTAAGACTATTAAAGATTTACAAAGAACTCTTTCTTTACAAGAAGAGGATTTTCAAAAACAACTCTTTTTAAAAGACAAGAACTTTGAAGAACGTCTTTCTTTAGCTCAAAAAGGTGTTGAAAATCTGTCTCGTGATAACGAGAATCTTGCAAATGAAAATCAATTTTTGTTAAATGATAGTATAGAACTTAGACAAGTCATCAAGACCATGAAGCCTCTTGTGTTGATAAATGCTCTACTTGTACTGCTTGTGAGTCCTTAAAACTAGAAAACACAGAACTTAGGAAAACATTAGAAACACGTAGTAAAGAAGTTCCTAAAGTTGTTGAAAAAGAAACGCCTAAGAAAAATCAACGGCATAAAAACAAAAACTTCACTACTCCACCTAGAAATAACTCTAAGGTATTAAACAAGCCTAGAACAAATTCTTTTAGACCACCTAGACATTATGCTAGAATGTATGAAAATAAGGGTAGAACTAATATCTTTAGACAACCTAGATCCGAATCTAGGATTCTTGCAAACAAGCCTACAAATAGTAATTTTCAGCAACCAAGAAATAACTCTAGGAACGAGCTTAGACCACCTAGACATGACACTAGGTCCTTCAACAAGTCTAGCACTAATGACTTTAGACCATCTAGATATTATACTAGAAATGGGAACAATATGTCTAGTGTTAATCATTTTCATTCGCCTAGAACTTTGTTGGCTCAACCTAGGCATCAACACAACCCGAACGTAGTATGTCATTACTGCAATCGTATAGGTCATATTGCACCTATGTGTTTTACAAAGCATAGAGATTCCTCATATTATTATGGTCGTTATTTGCCTAACCCCCAAGGACCCAAAATGGTATGGGTACCAAAAGAGCATTGATTTGTTTTGCAGGTGTGCTTGAAGGAATCAAGTGTAGTGGATGCTCCAAACACTTGACGGGAGACGAATTCAAAATTCCTTCAATTAAAGCACAAAAAAGGAGGAAGAGACGGAAAAGTCGATTTAGGCATTTTTTTTCAAAATCGGAAGTATTTTCGAAAAATTTAAAAGACAAAATACAAGGAAGACAAAGGCAAAATTGTGGAAGAAGCTTCTTAAATTGAAGAATGAGCCAAAAGACCAAAATGAACGGAGGATGTTCAAAATCAGGTAATTGGCAAAGTCGAAGGGAAGGTAAGTACCCTAAACCCTCTTAAGAACATCCTAGGACATAATTCTTAAGAGTTCACGTTTTTCACCCGACTACACTAGTTTCAAAGTTATTATTTCATTTATAGATTACTGACTTGAGCGTCGGAGATGTTTAATTCTATTTTGCAGGTATCCCCCAAAAGGTAAGAGGAAAGTATAAATTGTCTTGATACAAGAAAAATCGATCATAATCGACTATTTATGCTTACAATCGATTATCAGTATCAATAATCGATTATTTGTTGATTCAATTTTTTTTTGTCATGAAATCTTGATTGAATGTTTACATTGCTTGATAGAATTAAGTCTCATCATTTTAGCATCCCCCTTCCAAACAATCGATTATTTGTTCTGCCAATCGATTATTTGCCAAAATCCAAACTCTCTGTGAGTGAAACAATCGATTACTATATATTGACAATCGATTATCTGTTTTAAACTTATGTTACCGTTTTGGCTCTACAATCGATTCCTGTCAGGTCATAAATATGAAAAACAATCGATTACCAAGTTTGACAATCGACTATCTTTTTCAAATTTTTTTGGCGTGTAATCGATGTGTCAGATCATTTTCATTAATGACAATCGATTATTCTATTCAAACAATCGATTGTTGAACGGTCAGTGAATTTATTTTTACCGTTTCAGACTTCAAAGCTCTTCAAATCTCTTCAAATCTTTTCCAATAAGTGTAAGATTCATTCCTTCTCTATATATAGGCTGCACATATGCTCTTGTATACTCAATCAAGCGCCTCCCAATGATGATGAAGGGGATGGGGGTGATGAATGATGAAATTGTTGTTTTTGATGATGTGAAATTGTTGCTTTTGATTTGTTTTTCCTTGGTTGGTTAGTTGTTGTTCGTTTTATTGTGTTTAGCTCCACCCATGTAATGTTATTTTCCAATAAATAAACTTTTGTTTATTTCATATTTTTTTTCATATTCTTCCCTTGTATATATTTTTGCTAATGGCAAAAGGGGGAAGAAACGGGATATCAAGAAGTATGCTATATCACTCTCAACTTCATTCATGCTTAAAGTGAGGGGGAACATGAATTGAGGGGGAACATCAAATTGCATACTTTACACTTGTCTTGGATTATCAAAATAATTATTGCATATATCCCGCTTATGTTTGCCATTATCAAAAAGGGGGAAATTGTTGGAAACACGTTTCAAATGCAATATACTAAACGTGTGTTCTTTTGTAGGTTTTGATGAATGTCAAACAAAGCAAAAAGCGATATATAGCAGTGCTCAAGGACAAGCACAAAATGGATGCATTACAAGAAGCTCAAGACAAAGTTTAGAAATGTTATAATTGAGTCAATATTAATTGTGATCTTGATTCCTCAACTTGGCTCATAACATGGCTTCTCTACTAAAATTATTTTTCCAAAATCATGCATATTTAAATTAAGTGTCAAATGATTTTAAACTATGCATATTTACATTTGTTAAAATGTTTTCCAAACATGCCTCAAAAATCTGGGCTAAGATAATCGATTATGTACTTATGATAATCGAGTATCTCTAAGCCAAGACTGCATGACAATCGATTGTGAATTAATGATAATCGATTGTGAGTAAGTCAGTTAACATCAGGTTTTTGCAAACTGCATAACAATCGATTGTGTACTTATGATAATCGATTGTTAACTGAGGCAAAGTTTTCAAAACTCATAAAAATCGATTATGAACTAATGGTAATCGATTAGAATGAGAAAAATGTCTCCCAGTGATTTTAAATAAAATGATAATCGATTGTGGCTTTTGATAATCGATTATATCTGAGACAGAGAGTTTTGAAATTAATTAATAATCGATTATTCCATTTGATAATCGATTGTTGAAGCTGACCGTTGTCATACATTTTCAATTACCTTCAGGTAATCGATTGTTGATATTTAACAATCGATGTTTTGCGTAAAATCTGGAAAAGATTTTCTGAACGTTGTTAAAATAATCGATTGTTGATTTCCGGACAATCGATGTTTTATGCCAAAAATTGGAAAGGATTTCTTAACGTTATAAATAATCGATTATTGATTTGAAGTAATCGATTGTTGACGTAAAATCTGGGATTGAATTTTTAATCTGATAGGCAAACAATCGATTGTTTAGTCTTGACAATCGATTGTCACTGAGTAATTTCAGCAATCCTTAATTGGCAATTAGACAACGGTAAGACTGAGTTTTTCACCTATAAATACAGCTTCAACTCAGTGTTTTCACAACAACAACATATACACTTTGAGTATTTTCATTGCTAAAAGCTTTCTTACATTGATCATCATTTTCCATTCATCCATAAAGCTTTTTGAAGAGCCATTCTATTGAGCTAAGTTGTTGTGATCTTGAGCGTACTATTTCTACTCATATCTACTCATTAAGGAGTGCGTTGTAAAGTGAGTGTGTTTTGTGTTTGTAAGAGAATTGCGATTCTCGTTTGTTGAGGAACTTGTGATTCCTCGGTTGAAGTCTTTGGGATTGTTATCCCCGAGCAGTTGAAGTCTTTGGGATTGTTATCCCCGAGCAGTTGAAGTCTTTGGGATTGTTATCCCCGAGCAGTTGAAGTCTTTGGGATTGTTATCCCCGAGCAGTTGAAGTCTTTGGGATTGTTATCCCCGAGCAGTTGAAGTCTTTGGGATTGTTATCCCCGAGCAATTGAAGCCTTTGGGATTGGTATCCCCGAGCAATTGAAGTCTTTGGGATTGTGATCCCCGAGCACCTAGGTGAGGCTTGTGTCCTCAGCTGTAACGGTTTGTTAAGCACCCGCAAGCTTGACAAGTTTAGTGGAAATCTCGAGAGAGTCTCTCGGGGACTGGACTAACCACGTTTGTGGCCAACCAGGATACATCATTGTGTAAGTTTATTCTACTGCACTTGTTTTAATTTCTGCAAAGTTTTTAAATTCCGCACTAAAACGCTTAATAATTTTAAAACGCTATTCACCCCCCTCTAGCGTAAAGCGTATTGTCCAACAATGTCTAATGGCCGACAAAGGAGACGACGAAGAAGAGGTAAGTATCTCTAATTCTCACTCGTTCGAAGAATTACAAAATGCATATGAAGATTTGTATGGTGAATATGGT
The DNA here is from genome assembly GCA_034376525.1 of Nicotiana benthamiana. NCBI lineage: Eukaryota > Viridiplantae > Streptophyta > Magnoliopsida > Solanales > Solanaceae > Nicotiana > Nicotiana benthamiana. The sequence continues at coordinate 29,961,031 of CM067336.1, read as the reverse complement.
AATGCTGTCAAAATGATTAGAGATTTAAAGAAATCACTTTCCCAGCAAGAATTAGATTTTCAGAAAAATCTCTCTTTAAAAGAAAAGGATTTTGAAGAACGTCTCTTATTGAAAGAAAAAGATTTCAAAAATCAACTTTCTTTAAAACAAAAAGATTTTGAAAATCTGTCTCTTGATAACGAGAATCTTGTAAAAGAAAATCAGTTTTTGCAAAATGATAGTGTAGAACTTAGACAAGTCATTAAGACTATGCATGAAGCTTCTTATGTTGATGAATGCTCTACTTGTACTTCCTGCGATTCTTTGAAGTTAGAAAACGCAGAACTTAGGAAAACTTTAGAATCACGAAGTATAGATGTCCCTAAGGTTATTGAAGAAAAGGAAACGTCGAAGAATAATCAACGGCATAAAAGCGGAAATCCCATTAGAAATTTTACTGCTCCACCTAGAAATAATTCTAGGGCTGTAAATGAGTCTAGGACAAATTCCTTTAGACCACCTAGACATTACACTAGGATGTATGAAAACAAGTCTAAAACTAACGCCTTTAGATCACCTAGATACAACTCTAGAAATTGGAATAATGAATCTAGAGTTAATCACTTTACATCGCCTAGAATCAATACTAGGACTATTGTTGATAAGCCTAGAACGAACTACGTTAGACAACCTAGAAATGACTCTAGGATTCTCAACGCCTCTAGGAATGACTCTAGATCACCTAGAATGTATTTGGCGCAACCTAGGCATTGGCACAATCCGAACGTAGTATGCCATTATTGCAATCGGATAGGTCACATTGCACCCGTGTGTTTTGCTAAACATAGAGATTTATCTTTTGGTTATAATTATTATTTGCCTAACCCCAAAGGACCCAAAAAGATATGGGTACCAAAAACCTCTCCGTAGGTATTTTTGCAGGTGTGCTTGAAGACTACAAAATTGTAGTAGATGCGCCAAGCACGACACCCAAAGGCATCGAGAGGAATTTCGGTTAGCTATTCTTTTTGATAAAACCGAATATGTGCAAGTTATTAATGTTGACAGATTTGTTGATATATGGCAGCTAATGTTATTAACATATAAGTTGTCAACTTGATTCTCACCCTGAAAAACGTTGACATGCGTTAATTGTAAGAATCAATTTGTGAAATTTCTTGTTGACTATACTTGTTGATTGACATGCTGAAAATTCATTTTTGATTACTAGTATCAACTATTAAATGCTTGATCCATGCTTTGACAAATGTTGATTCGTGCATTGAACGAGTACCTACTAAAATCATGTTTAGTTGAATTATGTCTTGACAATCTTTTCAAACAGCAAAGTGTTTTAAATCATGTTTTAATATATGTTTTGATAAATGCCTTTTATATTAGCATACTCTCATAATCGATTTTCAGGACTTAAAACCTTTTTGGTCTAGTCCACAATCGATTGTTCACAGGCACAATCGATTGTCCGTGTTTTTCTGAGTTTTCAAACTCTGTTTCTTGTAGATTTTTCAGGAACTAAGTGTCAAATAGTTCAACAATCGATTGTCCCTTTTCAACAATCGATTGTCAATCGGTAAAAATCTCAAGATTTGTTACCATTCTGAATTCTGAACTCGACAGCTATCATTTATCATCGTGTCAGTTCAAAATAGGCATAAACGTTCTTGAACTCTTTTTTTTAAAGGCTAGGCTTTCATTTTTATCATGCCCAATTGTATGTGTTGATATGTCTTTGTTAACCATCCGTATCAATTCTCCTTGAATCATGCTTTGTTTTGGTTCTCATTATTGCAAATGCGCTTAAATATGTGACATTTGTTGCAATATGGATTGCTGAAAATAACCTTGTGTATCACTGTTAATAAAACAACATTTGATGCATTTGTTATGCTCTCCGTCAAATGGATTTTTTTTTTCTTCTGTAACAATCGGTATTTCCTGTAAAATGTCAAATTGATGTGTTTTGCTTAAACAGGTGATAAGATGGTTGATTCATGATTTGACTAGCTATTTGAAACAGCATGCAATATATGTTTTGACAAATGCCTTCCAAAATAACAATTATTTTTTTTGTTGTTTGGTTGATATAATTGATAAATTTATAAAAATCGTCATATTGTATATTCCTCAATATCCTTCCTATTCTTTTGTGAATATGGTAAAAGGAATTAGCCTTAATACAATCTTCTTATCAAAAGAAGAAATGTCTTAGGCAATTTGTTACAAGTAAGAGGAATGTCATTACATTCCATTTTGTCTTACTTAAGAGGGAACTTGTGCTTTGAAAGAATTGATTGCATAAATTTTATTGATGATATTTTCTTAACAAATATCTATTTGGTTTTTGAATTGTTATTATGGTGAAAAATTCCTTGTATATATATATATCGGAAATGGCTTCACTTGATTAAATGTTGGAAATGCAAATGTGCTCGCATGAAGCATTCAATTCAATTTCTAGCAAATTGAGATGTCAACGATGGAGGATGACATCAAGACAAACCGGGTATGATCGTTCCTTACTCTACCCTTTAGCTAGTTGAATTGGTATTATATGTCACAAGTATTGATATGAATGTTATTTTGATAAATTGCATAATTGATTAAGTGCATAAATTGTATTGAGTTTTGATTTTCTAAATTGGTATTTATAACAATTGGTGTTGATTATATGTATTCATGATGGAAAATCTATTTTCATAAAAACGTTTTCATCCGAAGAATCATTATCTTCCACCATGTGTTGATGACGTTGTTTCATTCATAATCAATTGTCATAATTCCAAAATTGATTATAATATATTCAAAATTGATTACCATACTTCCAAAATCAATTTTCAGGACTTAGACCATTTTTGCCCAGTACACAATCGATTGTCAAGTTACACAATCGATTGTCAGTGATTTTCTGAAATTTCAAAAACATTCTGTTTCAAGCCAAATTCTCAGTATCTAAGTGTCAATCTTGACACAATCGATTGTCTCTATCACACAATCGATTGTCCAACGGTATTAATTCAAAAATTCTTACCGTTCTGCTCTGCTGACACCCCTTTAATCGATTGTCAGTTTTTTTTCAGAATTCCAACGGGCATATCTGTTCAACAATCGATTGTCTCCAGCAAACAATCGATTGTCTCCAGCGGTCTTCTTAAAATCTGACCGTTTTTGAGTCTTCAATTCAGCCATGAATACCATGTCTTCTCCCACTCTATAAATAGAGATGTATTCTTCATTCATATCACAACAAAATCAAGTTTAAGTCTTTAAATTCTATCAAAAGCTCTCCTTGCAAATTTTTAGTCTTCTCAAGTCTCTTTCAATCAAAATGCCAAGAAAAACTAGAGCTTCTAAGCAAGGTGCCTCTGCCTCTGCTCCTCCTACTCCCGGACTGTTTCCATACCAAGATGGAGATGTGTTATTCTTCAGAAGCGAAGCTACACTAAATCGCTTTGTTACAAGATTCGAAAAACGGGATATTCTTCCTCCTCGTTTTTCCACAATGAGGTATCTTGAAAATTTCAGTCTTGCTGTACACTTTCTTCAGCAATGCAATCTTCTAAACTTCCTTCTCCTTTCTTTTGACTTTATAAATACTACACTCGTTCGGGCATTCTATTCAAATCTCCGCCAGAACAATCAAGGTGATCTTGTCACCTTTGTAAATGGTGTTAAAATTATCATTTCAGATGAATCTCTAAACACCATTGCCTATCTCCCAAATGATGGAGAAGACATTTCTCAATATGTTGGAATAGAAGGAGAATTATTTGACGAAACCTCCTTTCTTCGTCAAGCTGGTCTTGTTAACTATGATCCACAAAATTCTAACCGTCGTCCTACAATCACGGGTTTGGATCCAAATTATCGGTTGATATGTTATTTCATCACCCGAGTTCTCAAGCCAAGAAGAAGCAGTCACACCACTATTTCCAAAGAAGACTGCAAACTCATGCATGCAATTGCCTCCGGAGCGCGATTAAACTATTGTACGTTAATCAAGCTTCACATGCGTGCTGCTTCTGCCGAGGACAAGCATCTTCCTTATGCTCTCCTTGTCATGAAATTTCTTGAATCCGTCGGAATTATCACAGAAAATGGTCCACTTCAAAATCGGACCAAACATTGGGAAATTTCCGAGTCTTCATTTCACAGTGGTGGCGATCATGATAATCAACCTCCTCAAAATCCTCCTCAAAATCCGCCTCAAAATCAAGATCCAAATACGGAGATAGTAAATCATCTTACCCGTATTGAAACAAAAGTTGACACTTTGTCCCGCTATGTCCTAGGATATTTTGACCATATCAACTATCAATATGGCAATCTTGTCCCATTTGAGGCACCGCCGCAAAACATGGACGAAGATGATGATAACGAGGATTAAATATTTTCTTGTATTTTTATTTATTTAGTGGCCTATGTAATATTTTATCTATTTAATGAAAGTTGATTTTCATTTGAAATATCTCTCCTATTTCCATTATATGAATTATTTGATATTTTAAAAAGGGGGAAGTATATACTTTTTTCAAAAGGAAGAAAAGAAAGGCTATATGCAAGACTAGAGTTTATGCATACTTACATGCCTTCTTTGAATATTATATGCATGTTCATATTTATGCAAAGTCTTTGAATATATGTGTTGCATAAATTCAGGGGGAATCTTATATTTAGGGGGAATTTTTTTCTTTCCAGTGCAACTACTCGATTATCCCGTATCAATATTCGATTATGTTGACGTTTGTTGAACTAGCCCTTTTTTTTTGTTAATGTCAAAAGGGGGAAGATAAACGGGCTATGCATACATAATATATTTCCCATGCACTTTGATATAACTGCATACATTTAGGGGGAATCATCATTTGAGGGGGAATATCTTATGCAACATGAACATGTCTATGATGCACATTGAATTATCTTGAACTGTTATCATTATGCATATCCCGATACATGTTTGCCATTATCAAAAAGGGGGAAATTGTAAGAAACACGTTCTCGAACTAACGTGTGTTGATTCATGTAGGTTTTGATAAATGCCAAACATTGAGACAAGCATCGGTGATGGAACAATAATAGTCCAAGTACAAGATGGATAGTACGCGTTCAAGAATAGAAGATGCAATCAACTGTTGAGTAGGTCTCAATTTGTAATCTTGACTTAACGACTTATTTCTAGTATAGGCTCTCACCTAAAATGATTTTCATAAAATCATGCATCATAAGTTTTTAAAGAAATAAGTTGCATATTTGTCAAAATGATTTTTAAACTCTTGTGAAAATTGGGTTTAACAATCGATTGTCTATGACCAACAATCGATTGTCACCTTTTATACTTAGTCTCAAAAAACTTGTCTTGAGACAGAGAGTTCGTCTGAAATCATTTTTGAAGCAACAATCGATTGTCACTATTTAACAATCGATTGTGCATGCTGGAATTTCCAAAAGATTTTTCTTAACGGCTTTATTTCGACATTTATGGTGTAATCATTACACAATCTTTTAGTCAAAAAGTTGCCAGAAATATTTTGAATATTTGAACAACAATCGATTGTCAAATGTTAACAATCGATTTTCTTTCTTAAAAATTCAACAGAAATCTTTTTAAACGGATTTTAAGGAATTTGTCTGTTGAAATTTTGCTCCAACAATCGATTGTGTAATATCGACAATCGATTGTCAGGCAGATTTTCAGGAGCGTTTTCTGGAACTAAAAGCAACGGTCTATTGCTCCATTCTCTCTATAAAACACTTTCTGAAAATCACTTTTACACACAACAACACTGCAGAAAAATTACAAAGCATACATTACATTCTTGTGATTCAAATTTCATATCTTACATTGTTTTTGAGAGCCAAGATTATTGATTGAGTTGTTGTGTTCTTGAGCCATATATTTTGTACTCATAATCCACTCTTTGAGAGAGTTCTTGTAAAGTGAGTAAAAGAGTGTTCTTGTTAAACACTTGTAGTAAGAAGGAGTGTTATATTTCTTCTTGTAAAGTCTTAGGGATAGGTTTCCTTAAGCGGGTTGGTTGAGGCTTGTGTTGTATCAAGTTCTCAAGTTGTAAAGGTTCGTTAGGCACCCGGAAGCTTAACAAGTTGAAGTCTTTGAGGTGAGGAACCTCCGAGCAAGGTGAAGTCTTTGAGGTGAGGAACCTTCGAGCAAGTCGAAGTCTTTGAGGTGAGGAACCTCCGAGCAAGGTGAAGTCTTTGAGGTGAGGAACCTCCGAGCAAGTTGAAGTCTTTGAGGTGAGGAACCTCCGAGCAAGTTGAAGTCTTTGAGGTGAGGAACCTCCGAGCAAGTGTTTGAGATTTGTGTGATTCAAGTCTCAAGTGTAAAGGTTTGTTGGGCACCTTAAGCTTGACAAGGTTGTTAGTGGAAATCTCGAGAGAGTCTCTCGGGGACTGGACTAACCACAAAGTGTGGCCAACCAGTATATATCGTGGTGTAATTTATTTTTACTGCATTTGTTTATTTCCTGCAAAGTTTAAATTCCGAAAGAAAATGCCAAATTTTATTAATACGCTATTCACCCCCCCCTCTAGCGTAGAGCGTTATTTCTAACAGAAAGCACCATGGCAAAATTTTTAAAATGTTCCTAAGAATGAGTATGTGCACCAACTCAATCTTATTTGTGGAATGTGTGTGATGCGTGTGGTGGTAAAATGGTAACCTTCATTGTTGTGCTTATATTTCTTATTTTCCCCTAACCCCTTACTATGATGGTTCTACTTTTTCTTGTGAAGTTAATAGGAACAAATAACCTGGGAATGCGGATCTGAAGGAGATCAAGGATATGCTAAAGTGCCTTATGGAATAAAATAATGTTAAACAATTGCACATAGAAAGGCAAGAGGCAACTATTCGCAAGTTGGAGCTCAATTGAGTCAAGTGGTTGAAGCTTTTAATGCTCAACATGCCAATATTGATGATAGTAGCCAAGAAAATCATGAATTTGAGGTATTAGTTGGAGAGGTCAGAGTAGAACATCAACAACCTAGCCGACTAGAATTTGAATATGTCAATGTTGAAGAAGTGAGACTAGAGTCCGCCAAGGACATTAAGGATACAAATTTTGTTGACTTAAGTATCATTGATGTTGAGGATGTTGAAAGTCTTGAAGTTCATATGTATGAGCGCATTGGTCCCCACTCCAAACATTTGTCTACATTGTGTTGGATGACGATATGAAAATAGAGTCATCCGACCCGATTGAGAAGTCAAGGAATGAGGAACAAGGTACCTACATTATGGAATTTTTCTTGCCAGAAAGACATGAGTACATACCCCATCTAAAAGCCAAGAAGTGTAGAATAGTACAATGGTTGCTTTGGCCAATTAGATTTATTCCTCCATCCCTAGAGCATAGCCGAAAACTTGATGCCAAGTTGGGAGTTCAATTCATAAGCATGAGGTGGAAGCAAAAAGTGATTCACGTCGTGCCACGACATTAAATCAAGCGCTTGTTGGAGACAACCCAGCTTTATTTATTTCTTTTATTTATTTATTTATATTTTTTTAGTTGTATTATTTTTGGAGCGTCAATTTTTTATTTTCTAGGAGCATGGAAAACAAAGGTATTGGAAGGATGCAACAGAAAACCAAATGGCTTAAACTAAGTATAAGTAGCCGCACGAAGGATCAAGCTTGGGAGAAGTCCGAGTACCCCATGAGCTGCTAGCGCTTCGGCCTTTGGCCTACTAGGGAGTTTCTTTTACCCTCTTGTATGTATGGGTGTGCATTGGGGACAATGCACAATTTTTAGTGTGGGGTAAGGAAATTGTGTGGGTGACTTTCTATGCTATTTTAGTTGTGTCAGTTTAATTGAATAATTTTTTTATTTTTTCCAAAAATAGAAAAGATTGGACTTTTCCCGACGTTGGATCTTGTAGACAATTTTTTTGAAGGATTTAAGTCTAAAGAAAAAAAATGAAAAAAGATTTTATTTTGTTAGGTAGTGTAGCAATTACCCCTTAGTTTTTCATTAAACCACTCTTTTCCAAGGGTTTTGTTTGAAGCGGGTGTAATTAGTTTTTTTTGGAGTAGGAGACATTGTGTTGTGTTTTGAATTGGAGCAATATCTCTTGAATTTGTTATGCCTTGAGAATAGTGAGTACTTTGGTTGTGACGCTTAGGCTCAAGTTTTCACTCTAGTATAAGTACCTTAAATTTTATGATCTTAACTTTGCTTAACTGATTTTGCTAGAGTATCTTGATGAAACCAATCCTGAGTGAGTTATGTGACATGTGTGTGTAAGGATTTGTTATATTCTGTGCATTGTATTTGATGCCTAGAACTTGCCCAGTGTGTTTACAAAGCAAAATAGTAGTTTTGTTCAATCTTGGAAGTGAGGTAGGCGTTTCTTTGTTGAGCCAGATATGTATATTTTACCATCTTAATTGTTATATATTGTAGTTAACCCATTTGAGCCGGTAATCCTATTTCTTTGGCAACCACATTACAAGACTTACTCCTTTGTTTGAATTAACCATCTATTTCAACCTTCTAACCTCTCGTGAGCACTTGAATTATGATGATTTATGTAAATGTTAAAGTGTGGGGTGGTTGGTTTGTCTTTTGAGTGGAACTAATAAAATCAGGAGAAAGGTGCACTATTTTGAACAAGTAAGAGCCACTTGAATTGAAAAAAATATAGTCATATTGCTGCAGAAAAAGAAATTCCTTGATAAGTGGTGACTCTTGATGTAAGTGTGCTTAAGGAAGAATGGGGTAATATACATTGATGTTAAGGTGGAGTTTTGGTTTGACATAAGTACAGGGTTTGAATGTTAAATTATATGTATTAATGTTCTTAGGGAAGTGTAGTCACTCTTATATCTAAATGTATCCTACCGTCCCGTAGCCCACATTACAACCAAATAAAGTCCTAATTTATCCTAAATTGAATGAGCTCGATTAGTGGAGTAATACACTATGGGTAAGCTTATGATGCATCTTTTGTGGCATATGAATGTTATTTCTGAGAGTTAGTGAATTATTTCTATCTTGAGTTCCTAAGTGTTCTTAAATTTTATTGTGTAGAACTATTCTCTTTTGTTGTGTGAGGGTAATTGATTCATGAAGGAAATGTAATGTCAGCGACCTCTATGTTAGAGTAAGTAGGTGAGTTGTGAATATTGCGTGGTACTTGTGAGTCAAATCTTGAGGTGAGATGTTACGCTTTTGTGCTTAATCTATTTTAAATACTCTTGGTGTGATGAGTTAGGAGAATTGTTTAAAAAGGTCGTATCAATAAAAAAAGTGTAATTCGATTGTTCGAGGATGAGAAATGGATTAAGTATGGGGTGTTGATGATATTCTATAACTACATATTTTAGTCGATTATTACACTCTAATTTACTACACTTTAGTTGAGTTTGCATTTTAATTGCCAATGTGTTGCACTAACGATATATTTTATGCCTTGTAGGAGTGAATTCGAGCTATATAGATATTATAAAATAAATTCAAGTGATTTAGAACTTTCAAGTCTAGGTAAAATCCCAAGGAATTAAGCCAGAATCGTATTCGAGGATCAACGGATGATTGAGCAACAAAACAAAGAATCGAATAGGCATATTGCGCAATGTCCAGTAAAATGCACATAAAATTTTTCTCAGAACTCTATTTGGGCTCCACAATATAGTTTTGGAAATCTAAATCAAAGGGCTACAACTTTCATATTTTAAGTTTTTCCAAATTCCAAACGGAACAGGTGAAAACGCGGTTGAACCCGCGACCACATACTTAAGGCAGTATACTGCCATATACCGCGGTTGACCGAGGCTCCGACAGTCCAGACGTGAAATATTGTCTTTTTTTGTATAAGAGAAAGCATAATTATTTGGGCCCAACCTTACTTGGTATATATACATGAAAAAATGGTATTTTTGGAGAGTTGGCGTACTTTTTACAGAATTTAGACCTAAGGAGGCAAAGGAGACCGGAGATTCTACCTAAGGAGGCAAAGACACAATAGGAGCAAGGCGGGAGATTCTTCAAAAAGTTTTTCCTTCCTCTTCCTATGTTTTCATTGGTGGTTATGATTTTTAGCATTGTAGTTTTACATACTATTATGAATAGCTAATTCATTTTCTAGGATTTTGATAAAACCTTTTGTAAGATAAATTCTTGTTATATTTTTATATAATTAAGCCATTGGATTTCTCTACTTGTTCAAATACGTGTTTGTTGTTGTTGATTGAATGGCCATCAATTAACTGTGCCTATTTAGTGTGTACTGCTCGAAAGAGAGTACATATTTAGGTAGTTTTTGAGCGACGTCACTCCTAATGTATGTGAGAAATCAATATATTGGGTTTAAAGGTAGGATTGAAATAAGAAAGCCTTGACGTGGTCATAATGAGCAGTTAGATAAAGCCAACTAGCGTTGTTCGAGAGAATATATCTAGTAAATTATTTTAGTTGCCGGATAGAGAATTACGACACATAAAATTCTCACGATTAGTAGAGAATATGTTAGGGAAAATTGTAGGGAACATAGCTAGAAGGATTATGACAATTGGGGAAATCATAACTCGAGACCTCCTTAATTTAGTCTCCAACCCTTTGTCTCGTTAGTTGATAATCTTACCGCTTTCTAGTATTTTCTAGTTAATTAGTTAGAATTATAAATGTCAATCTTTATAATTTAGAAAATTGTTCAATCTTGTCTTCTTAGTGATATTAAACAGAAACAACTAAGCCTTTGTTCTTTGGGGGATTCGACTCTGGATTTTTAGACCGTATTATATTTGCAGCGATCGCTTATCCTTTTTAGGAGTAGAGTTGGGCATGATCAAGGAGCAAGGCGGAGAATTATTCTACGATATTTTCACTTTCTTCTTCCTATTTTTGTTATTTGGTTATAAATTCTAGTATTGTAGTTATGCATACTATAATGAATATCTAATTTATTATCTAGGGTCTGATGGAACCTAAATGAGGATGATTTTCCTATTTCACTAATATAGATTTGCCGTAGTATTTATTTTCACTATTTGTTCAACTGCGTCATTATTATGGTTGGTTGAAGAGCTCTCAATCGACTGTGCCTATTTAGTGTGTATTACTCGGGGGAGAGTTTATATTTAGGTAGTTGTTGACTAACATCACCCCTAACATATATGATGGATCAATACGAAGGGTTTAAAAGTGGGATTATGAATAACGAAACTTTGGTGCTATCCGAGTGAGTCGTAACTTAGTGTCAGCTAGCGTAATTCGAGAGAATATGTCTAGTAAATCGTGATAGTTATTCGGAAGAGAATTATGACATTCATAGAGCTCATGATCGGTAAAAATCTTAGGCGAAATTATAGGAGACGTAGTGGAAATGATTCCGTTAATTGGGAAAATCGTAACACTAGACCTCCTTAATCTTCTCTTCAATCTTTAGTATTTTTAGTTTTTAATTTACTATTTTAGTTTGTTAGTTAATTAGTTAAGCACAAGAATCTTAATATCTATAACTAGTTAGGAATTGTTCAAGCTTGTCTTGTGGTGATAGTGAACAGTTGTAACTAAACATTAATTCTCTGCGGGATTCGACTCCGGCTTTTAGACTGGATTATATTTGCAGCGACCGCTTTGTCCTTTTATAAGGCATAGTTGGGCGTTATTAAATTTTTACGTTATTGCTGGGAAACTAACGGTATAGCTGTAGGTATTGCAAGGTTTTAAGTTTGAACTTTCATTTTATTTTAATTTATGTTTGTGTTTGATATTTTTAATTTTTTTTGTTTTACTCGTTGTTTTCAGAACATGACATCTTTGAATGATGAATATTTTAATGTTGGTAATTCTACTTTTGATCCTCTTATGCATATAATGGAGGAAACCACCCATGGCAAAAATAGCAAAATATTCCCTAGAGGAAATTATGTGCACCAACTCAATCTTATGTGTGGAATATGTGTAATATGTGCGATGGTCAAGATGGCCATTTTCATGGTTGTGCTTATATCAACTTCTTATCTTTCCCCCGGCCCCTTACTTTGATAGGTTTTTTTTCTTGTGAAGTTAATAGAAACAAAGAATACATGGATGATGACCTGAAAGAGATCAAGGATATGCTAAATTTCCTTGGGGAACAAAATGATATGATAAAGTGCCTTGTGGAAAAAAATAAAAAATAAATTACAACTAGAGATAGAAATGCAAGAGGAAACTATTCCCAACTTGAAAGTTCAAGTGAGTCAACTGGTCAAAGATTTTAGTGCTTAACAAGCCAATATTGTGAATAGTATTCAAGAAGAACGTGAATTAAATACAGAAATTGAGGCGCTATTGGAGAATAGAGTAGAACACGAACAATCAATCGAACTAGATTTTAAGAATGCCGATGTTGTAGAAGAAATATTAGAGTCAACCAAAAACATTTACGATACGTATTTTTAATTAACTCTAATATCATTAATCCTTTTTTAGGGCATAGTTGAATCATCTACCCCATAATGTAGCTCTTGTGAGTTGAGCTTAATGGTCAAAAGATCACAATTTAAGCCTTCTTAGATTTCCGTCTTCTTATATTAACCCTATAAGTAAGTTTATGCCATACTATATCCTTTGCCGGCGAAAAAGTCACAAATGAGACCTAGTTGTATCTTCCGTTTTATGCCACACTATATATCCTTTGCGAGTTAACTTTAATGTGCCAAAAAGTCACAGTTGAAACCTAGTTACATATCTTGTCCTCTTTTATTAACTCTATAAGTACGTTTATGCCATACTATATCCTTTGCGAGTTTAAGGGTTTTTAGCGTAGTTGGTAAATTTGTTGTTATGTGATCAGAAGATTATGCGTTAGAGTCGTAAAAGCAACTTTTTATTAAAGTTGCGTACAATAGAGTCTTGTGGTTCGATTTTTTTCTCGACCCTATAAATAACAGAAACTTAATGTATCGAGCTGGCCTTTTATATCCTTTGGGAGTAAAGCTTAACGGCCAAAAAGGTCAAAATTGAAACCTAATTAGATCTTCTGAATTCTCTTACAAACCTTATAAGAAAATCTATAGTTTATGTATGCAAACAAGGAAAAAACAAGAAAATTTACTTAACTGCAGGAAATTAAGAACGCCAAAGAAAGAGAGTATACGTTGGTATAACATTTTTTTGTTCTTTAATTTTCGCCTAATATGTAAATGAGAGAACACATATATATATCAAAACTCGTATATGAGAAAAATAGGAAGAAATTCAAAAATAACTAGATTTACAAGTAGTCATTTTAAAAATAGTTATTATTTTAAAAATTATCAAAATTTAATTATTATCATGTAAAGATAAATTTGAACGAAAATATTATTCAAAATCCGGAAAATACTTCAGTAAATTATACTGCAAAGTATACTGAAACTCCAGTATATTATACTGGAGTTAAGAGTTCCAGTATACTTTGCTGGAACTCCAATATAATATACTGAAGTTCCAGCAAAGTATACTGGAACTCCAGTATATTATATTGGAGCCAGCAAAGTTTACCGGTCCAGTATAATATACTGGAAGTTCATATACAGGTGCACCCAACTCCAATATATTATGCTGGAGTGGTCTCTGTTGCAGCAAAATAGATGTTATTTTTCAATGACTTGACAAAATATTGGTTATTTTTGAACGACCAGTCCGAAAATTGACTTGACAGTGCTATTTTTACGAAAAAACAATCAGTAGAAGAATTTTAATATAACGAAGAAACAAGTAGCAATCACGATATTTAATTAAACCGCACATGTTTAATGTTATTCTTTCATGAACAAAAACTTTACATTTGTCTAGCAAATCAAGAATTTAATTAATTGGTGTGACCAGTGAATTTCTCATCGAAAAACTGCAGATACCTCTTAAGCTTCTTTTTCAGTTTCATTTCCTGCTTATATGTTATCTAGTATTAGCTATCTTGTGTCTTTAATAAATAATCTTCACCTATAAAACAACTTCATCATTATTTGTTTTTCTTTTCATTTTTCTGTCATTCTGTCCACTGTTTATATTATAACTGCAGCATTACAACTCAACTAACATAAATTTTCATCAAACATCACTGCAATAGCATTAAAATCTGAGAGGCAATTTAGGACTTATATATTCAAAACACTAATAAAACACATACACATGAAAGGAGGAGGTTAACAATAATTGGAGCAAAAATGGCAACCTAAATGAAGACAACTTATACGCAATTAAAGAAGAAACCTACTACATATCTAGGTAAATTATGACAAACTAATTCCTACCATTTTACACATTCACATGCATGGCTTAGGTATCTAATAGGAGTAGTAACAAGTCTTTTCTTGGAGTGATGAAGAATAGTTTTTAGCCTTCTATCTGGAGTTGCCACACTACATTTGAACTTCAGATTACAGGTTATTAGTCAGCTAGCTAGAATATCCTGATTCAACACAAATTCGGGGAGCAATAATAAGATACAAGAATATTCAACAATTCCTCCTCTGTTTTTAAAGAAGCACTGGAGACAAATAAAGTAGGAACTACGTACTTTACATGAACAACTACGAACCATAATTGTATAGTTCAAAAATTATCTCTAATATGATTAAGTCAAGTTAGCATTAATAAAGCATTCACAGGCAGTCGTGTGTTGCCAATGCGACTCTAATGGAGACATGCCTAGGGTCGAAGTGGTTCTAGAAACAATGAAGGCTGCGATCGAATGGTCAGCAAGGATTAAGGTTGAGGTGGAATATCCTTAACATAGTTATACAAGCTAGTTTTAAGATAGGACATTAAAAAAAATATTCTACGAGATATTTTCCTCATTTGTACTATTAGGGTTTCTTGGAACATGTTCCGTATAAGTAGAAAGAGACACAATAATAGAGGAGATGGGATATTCATTTATAAAAAAAATATTGACTTTACTAAGATTTTTGTCTAGCATTGCCACTAGATTCAAGAACGATCTAAGTGTTCAAAATCTTATCAATCATTCACTAATATCACAGAGAATATCCATGGAACTCACCCCTTTTCTGATGACTCGTACATTTCTATTTACTTAAATGCCATTTATTGTTTCTTGTTAATATTATTTAATGTCATATTCTATCTTTTTGATCATTCTATCTTTTTGGATCATTGAACATTGTTATAATTTACATTCATTGTCATCCGGGCAAGGCTACAAAGTATTTGTCATAAAACCGATAGCTTTGTCTTTAGGGTATTATTATTAGCCAAGATTGCCTCTTCTTTATTTAAATCAAACTAGTTGAACTAAGATATATAATTTTTGGTCAAATAGTTTGGAGCAATCCGTGAGAATTTCTTATTTAATTGTTTTGTTTCCTTTAGATCTACAGCTAAAGTGAGTCACTAACCTCATAAACCCCACGATCTTTCTCTTTCTTTGTGTAAGCACTAATTTTTGACCTGCCCATTAAAATTATCTTTTATAGTCTTAGTATTTTTGAAATATTTATTTAAGTTTGTCTCTATATGATTTTATTTTATTATTAATTTTTATTCTACTTTTAAAGCATAGAAATTTAAAAATAGAAAAAATAGTTTCATATAGTTTGCCTTAATTAACTAGAATTAATTTTATACTTAATAGTATATATTAAAATTAATATGTTCTTAATTGGTAGACTTTAAGAGTTGAAATACTAAATTTTGAGCACAAACTTGCGCACTAAAGGCTCACATTTGAGCCCAACTCGCTCAAGCCCGTACCCACTCCCTATTTTACCTGCGGCGATGGCACCATAGAGAGCGCGAGAGGTAGAGGGACAAACGCGGAAAGGGCTGGGCGATTACTGTCTCTCAAGTGTGAGGGGAAGAGGGGTGGCTGGCGTTCAAAGATGACACAGAAGGAGCAGAGGATGAAGAAAGAAGAGAGAGAGGCACCAGCTATGGCTATTGGTGGCTGGCCGGCAGCTAAGATGGAGGAAAAGGGATATTGCTTCTATTCTTTTTCCCCAAATGACAGAGATGGGGATCTGCCGTTTTCCAGCCTCTGTAATTTAAGTCGCTAGGTCCTTCTTTTTGTAGGAAGTGGAAATTAAGTTAGGTAAAATAAGGAGTGGGTACGGGCTTGAGCGAGTTGCACGTTGCTATTCCTTCTTTCCCTTCTTCCATCTCTACTATCTTTGAATCGTCGGAGTTGCACCGTCGACGTTTAACGAACAGAAAATAGGCAATATTCGTCGAAACTGGTTAGTTTCACCTTAAACCAAGAAAAGAGAGCTGAAATCTTTTTCTGCCGAATGATATCAGAGTCGAGGTGTTGAAGTCGCTAGAGGTCGTAGTGTGAGGTTTTCGGACAGATTCGTTGTTCAATCGAATTTGTGTGCGATTTCTCTGGCACTTGTGTTTCAAAATTGCCGTACAATTAAACTTCAAATTCATTGAGGTCGATTAATCATTTCCTTCTACTTCTTAGTTGCTTAACATCATGCTCTTATTATTTTCTTAATCTATCATTACTTTGTTTTTGATGTCTTTTTGTTATTGCTGTTTAGTTTAATTTGTTTGGATGGGTCCTGATAGTTAAAGTAAGTTTTTGATTCCATGTTTCATTACTTTATTAAAAGATAATTTTTTAAGGCCTCACAGTTACTATCTTAATGACAAGAATTAATTTAACATATTCAAGTAGATTGAATGGAATTCTAGCTATTTCAGTTGTGGGAGCTAGCTTTCAAAATGTGGATGAAATTGGGGTTAGTTAATTAAGTTGCTCTTTTATTCTTACTCTAATGAATTTGGTTGATAGTGGCATGCTTAGACCGATCACATCCGGATAGGCAATCTTTAAGATTTTCGGCTTTTGCACGATTACGAGTTTCAAAATTATGACGAAAATATGCATTCGCGTAATATTGGGAGAAACAACCTTAATAGTAATAAAATATCATTAATTGTGTACACCTTCACGTGACACATATACAATTTAAAAATTAATATTCTTAGAAAAATACTTTAGCTGCGACTTAATCTATCATCATGTCTCGTTTATAAGCTATTCTAAGAGCTAAGAGAAAGGAAGAAGTAGCAGATTAGCGACATCTAAGACTAGTTTCGCTTCCTTACTCGCTTACTACAACTGCTTATTTCCTCTTATCGACAAGCAAGGTTTGACATCACTCGTGACACAAGAAGGTCAGCTCACCAAAGGGGGGAAGAAAGGTCAGCTGTGCTATGCTCATTGAATGAGCATTCTGATATGGCCGGAGAATAGCAAAAGAAAGATATCAAGGCTCTGGAAATATACCACTCCCGATACTCTTCTTCCGTCACCTCTATCTCCAAATCAACTGTTTTATATGCTGAATTTAATATTATTACCAATGATTACAATTTAATCAATATATACTAAAATAAAAACAGAAGAAGAATCTACTTCAATCAATATGCCCTTTAGGCACGGCCATATATAACATAGAAATCACACTTGGAAAGGGTGGACAATTAGCTAGAGCAACGGGTGCTGTAGCGAAGGCATTTTTCCATTAGCTGGAGTAGGAAGGGGGCTTATGTATGTTCGCGTGACATAATTATGATTTTTAAAAATGAACGAGGTATGCATGCGCGCAACTTCGGCCAAACATTCTTAATATTAACAAAGCGTGATAATTATATACACATGCGCGTGACATAATTCTTGACGCGCCGAACAAGATGAGTACATGTACGTGTGACTTGTTTCAAGATAATTTCATAATTATGAATAATCAAGTAATTTAAAAGCAGTAAAAGGTAAAATACACATAGGTTCTAAAATATATAATTAAACAAGTTAATAACGCCAGGTATGATTAAAGCGACCGTTCTAAAACTAAGGAACTCGAAAGTGCCTTATACTTTCTCCCAGATTAACAGAATTCCTTACTCGATTTTCTATATTCGCTGACTTTAAAACATAGTCAAATTTTCTCGATTTGGGATTTAGAATGAGAATTCTCATTTCAAGAGCTTTAAGTTGAATGAATTAAATAAGATTGGATTTTAGATTAAACGACATCGGAATCGGGATCAGAAGGTTCCAGTGGGTTCGTATGATGATTTCGGACTTGGGCGTATGCCCTGATCGGGTTTTCGATGATTAGGGAGCAGCTTGGCACCTATCAGTTAGCATTTCGGAAGAAATTTCATAAGTTTGGGTTGAAGTGCATTTCATGTTATCGATATCCGTTTGGGATTCCGAGTCTGGGAGTAGCTCCATATAGTGATTCCAGTGTTAGGAGCGCGATCAGAAGTGAATTCGAAGGCACGTGAGTCATTTTGGAGTCATTTGTCTAAAGATATAAATTTGAAGGTTTTTGAGAAGTTTGACCGGAAGTGGACTTTTTTATATCAGGGTTGGAATCTGATTTTGAAAGGTGGATTAGGTCCGTAATGTCGAATACGACTTGTGTGCAAAATTTGAGGTCAATCGAACGTAATTTGATATGTTTTGGCATAAAATGAAGAAGCTTGAAATTCTAAAGTTCATTAAGCTTGGATTGGATGTCGATTCATGGTTTTAACATTTTTTGATATAATTTGAGGCCTCGAGCAAGTCCATAATGTGGTTTTGGACTGGTTGGTATGATTTGTTGGGGTCCCGGGTGGGTGGATTCCGGATGATTAATGGAGCGAATTGGAACTTGGAGGAAAAGCCAAAGTTGTTGGTTGCTGGTGTAACCGCACCTGCGAGACTAGGGCTGCATGTGCGGAGCCGCAAAAGTGGCCTTTGTCGCAAAAGAGAAAATGGACCGACTAGGTTGGGACCGCAGATGCAGTCACTTTGCTGCAGATGTGGGATCACACCTGCGGAAGTAGAAGCGCAGATGCGAAAGTTGAGGGCTTAGAGGAGGACCACAGAAGCTGATGGTAGGTCGCGCTTGTGGAACCGCAGAAGCGGCCAAGTGACTACAGTGCGGAAATGCTGGAGGTAGTGAAGTTCTTTTAAATCGGGGGTTGGGTTCATTTCAACCCTATTTCTTCCATTGGAGCCGATTTTGGAACAACTTTGAGGTGCCATTTTCACCACCAAGCATGGGGTAAGTAATTTATGCTAGTTTTGAGTTGAATACATGATTATGTACGAATTTGAGCATTAAAATTTGGTAGAAATTGTGGGTTTTTGGTAGGAGACCTAGAAATTTTATTTTTGAATTTTGACAACGATTTTAGGTATAAAATTGAGAGTATATTATATATTTGAGTTCATGAGGCTATAGGTCTTCAAAAACTTTTAGAATCCGGGCATGTGGGTCTGAGGGCATTTTTGTCAACTTTTCGATCGGGGTTAGGAATCATTATGAATTAGATTGTAATGAGTAATTGAGCATATATTAATGGATTTACATAATTATTGGCTAGATTTGGAGCATTAAGCATCGATTCGAGTCTTCAGAAGGGCATGGAATGGAGGTTTTGGATCTTCGGAGTGAGGTGAGTCTCCTTTCTAACCTTGTAAGGGAGAATTGTCCCCATACGTGAAATAATTAATTATGTTCTCTTATTTGTGAGGGCTACGTGCACACAAAGTAACAAGAGTCCACGCGTAGCTACTAATATATGTAAGTTCGTGTAGTTTAAGACGGAAAAACATGCTATACTTGGAATATCTGTAATCTTATTGACAGTATAATTTCTTAAATCCTATCGAATTGGTAAATGAATTTCTAAAAGGGTTCAACTTCATTTTCTTATATAATTAAAAGAGAATTGGCTTTTATTTGGATAAATATCCCCCGATATTTGAGCAAGTATTTATATGTGTACCTGCGTCGCATGTATGATTCGCTAGCAGAGCGATTGTTTATTTAAATTTTGACAGCGTTGCATGTATGATACGCTCCGTTATACTCTTAGTAGTGTATATTTTATATTTATGTTGGATCGGGCCATACAACCTCGGCATGATTTGCGCATGCTTGTATTGCTTGCCTTGGGAGTTATTAATATTGATATTTGCTCTCCCTGACTTGAGATAATTGTTAATAATGGATTATGAATCCGGAAACTTTTAATAAAAAGGAACTCTGACCTGTTTCGTGACTTATTTAAATTTACTGTTGTTCTTAATAAATCAATGATTCATCGCGTTAATAATATTACTATTGGACTACTAGCAAGTGTCGAGCTCGACCTATCGTCTCTCTTCTTCGAGATCAGATGGGATACTCATTAGGTACACATTGTTTTCGTGCTCATGCTACACTTGTTGTGCGTTTTTATTGCATAGGTTCATATGTGGCCAGTGGCATAGTGGCATGGTTGATATGGAGACTTAGATGAGCTACAATTATCGAGATGACCCACATCCAAACAGAGTTTCCTTCATAGTATTGTACTTTATTTTCATTTATGTCCACTTGTATTCCGGACAGTTATTTTATTTTATGTCATTCCCTAGTAAATGCTCATACACTCGTGACATCAGGTTCTGGGATGATTATGGGGTATCTTGTATTAACTACTTAACATTCATATTCGATTTGAAACAATTATCTTTTACTGGTAATATTAAAGAAACATCGTAGTTTCTCAAATTATTAAGACGAGAATTTAATTAACTATTTTGGTTGGCTTGCCTGACAGGGGTGTCCGGCACCATCACGACCCTTTGTAGAATTTGGGTCGTGACACGCTCATTTAGTGCTTTGATATTATATAAACTGTATTAAACTATCTTCTTACGCCTCCCTTCTGAGTCTTCTAATAATATGATGCACACGTATGTGTGACCCAATTTTCTATTAGAGGTCGTGCCAAATAAGAACGAGGCTGGATAAAAACTAGGGTGGATAGACTTTTATGCTCCTAGTATGTTGCCACCACCTTGGCTCGAGATGTTCGCTTGTGTAATCCATGTCTAGAACACTTCCCCAAGTTTAAACCTAGAATAACATAACCTCATATCAGATCCCTAGTAGGAATGTTTGTTTGCATCACATGCATTTGACTTTGGGGACTCAATACACCGGTTGGATCCATCTAGGATATATATACCCAAAATAAAAGACCATCCTGATACATCTTATGTGCTATTTGTACATTTATTTGCTTTGACCTCCATGTTGAACGACTAGGGAAAGAAAATGAAGAGAAAAACTAAAAATTAGGTAGAAGAGAAATTAGCCCGATTCTAAAAACCATGGTATTCAAAAAATGCCCTGAAACTTAGCCAAAATTTTTTCAAAAAAAAAAAGTGATGAAAATTGAAAAAAGAAGAAGAAGAGGAAGGGAGTCATTTCAAAATAAGTCAATACCATATTTTTTAGGTTATTTTAAAATTGACTGAACTACGTTGGTCTGATTCTTACCGGATGGGAGGTACGTAGGCAATCGGACCAACCCCAATTTTCTTTAAAAAAACCCCATAAATATTTTCCTTTAATTCCTTGTTTGGAAGTCTTTTCTTAGAAAATCCTAAACAAATAACATAAGAACATTTACCTTTCATTAGAAAAAAGAAAAGAAAATACAAATCAAAGTTTCTATAGAAGTTCTTTCAAATAAATTTTGAAATTAGGATCCAAAATATGAGTTTCTTTTATTTTAAAGTATTTATCCAAAAATTCAAAAAACAAATCAGATAACAAATTCCACAAAAAAAAATATTCTTTTCCTTCTTTAAAAGTCCCTTTTTGGTAAATGTCACAAAAGTTGAAATTTTAAAATTCAAAAATATTTTCTCTTTTCTTCAGAAGTTCTTTGGTAAATTAATAAAAAAACTCAAAAGTTTAAAATATTTTCTTAAAAGTCCCTCTTTCCAAAATTCTGAGGCAACATTCAAAAATCAAAAATATTTTCTTTCTTCTCTTAAAAAAATTAATCGAAATTCAAACAAAAAATATTTTTTTCCTTTTGAAATTCCCAAAGTTTGGAACAAAAAAAAAATAGAAGTCTTTCTTTCGAAATAAAAAACCAAAATCCATAATCCGAAATTCAATCTGTTTTCCTTTATAGGAGCTTTTGTTGTATTGATTCTCATATTAGAAAATGAGTTTGCATAAATTGGAAAATAAGAGTAAGTTTACTTACCTTATTTTTGGTTTCCTGAACTACATAATGTTCTGATTCATGCGGCGTTATGATACGAAGGCAATCTCCATCAAATTCGATCATATCCATAAAATTAATTGAGTAAAAAAGAAAGAAAAGAGTGAAAAAAAGAAAAAGAAAAAAACTGACAAAAAATATATAAGAGAGTGACAAAAACTGAAAGAGAAAAAGAGTGTGCCAAAAATAAAAGAACGACAAAAACAAAATGAGAAAATCAAGAGTGATTAATGTGAAGCAAAAATGAAAAATAAGAGGTATAGAGTGAAAATGGGTTAGTTAAGGTCGGGATAAAACATGCAACCGATCAAACACATCGTAGAACTATTTAACTGTTTAACTGAATTGTATTCCAACGTGCGATTTCTTATCTGTTAAGCGTCTCAAAACTATTAAGGTTGTTGCGTATGCAAATTAAAGGTTCTGTTCAGGTGGTTGGTTTTATTGGTAATCTGGATTTTCATCCTTACTTCACAAGATCCAAATGCAAGGTTCTTATGGCCTCGTTCTCATCACACTATTATCCATTTAAGATGCTGCTTACGCTATGGCACCTCATTATGTGGTGATGAATATGAAACCTTACACGTGGCCACCACATTATACACAGAATCGAGCTCCACTTTTTAGAAATGCCTTACCAAGCTCCATATTATTCCCAACCAAATGTCCCCCAATATAATCCTCGCCCAAGAGAGTCTTTCAAGAAGAATCAGTTCACCCATGTTTGTCAATCATATTCAAGCTTGTTCCAAAAGCTAATCAAGCTAGACCTGTTGCAGCCAGTGGCCCCAAACCTACCGAACCCTGAGTCCCCCTCGCAGTGAGCTTATACTACATGTGAATACTATTCTAGAGTAGTGAGACACAGTATAGAGGATTGTTGGACCCTATAAAGAGCCGTTAAAGACTTGATTATTGAAGCTGAAAGAATCGTTCTTCGAGATGAAGAGGTTCCTGATGTGGCGAACAATCCGTTGCATGCTCACAACATTGGCCAATAGTTGGAATGGTTTGTGAAGATGAGAAATTTGATCTTGCACTAAAGGCCATTGCAGCCATTGATGAGACAGAAGAAAAGCCAAAAACAGTCACCAAGCCTGAAAGTTTCCATCAGGCGGGAGTCTCCGCAGGGAGTGGTGGTGTCCCTTCTGTGTCTGGATTATCTCAGGGTGTGATCTGCATATTTTACTTTATTATCTTACTTTCCGATGTAAACCCTTCTATCTCTATAATTCAAAAAAAACAAAAAATCAAATGAATTTAATATTTCATTGTCTAGGATTATCTCTTCTTAATCTTGTCATTTTTCTCATTTTCTTTTATATTCTGTTAAGGCATATTTCAATAACATGACATGTTGCAGACTTCATGCCCAGATTCTAAAACACTATCACACTTTGAAATAATGAATCAAGAATCGGAATACAATAAAAGTAAGTTTAAGAAAATAAAATAAAGACTCAGAACAGCTAAAGAAAAATTGGTTCTAGATTGGAAAGTTCATATATTATCGCAAAAGTACTGTCTAAAAGGTACGTTGTACTTGAAACACATTGAAGAAAATGTCCCTAATCCTCAATATAAAATTAATATTCTTTTTTTATGTTACATATCGTACTTTAACGTTAAAATTCGTTGAAATAATAACATATGAATTAAAAAGAATTATGGTTATACATGAAGACATGAGTTTGGTAAATATTGGTTGCCAAAGCATGAAGACACCTTGCAACTCACTATTAACCCTTTCCGCATCTGAATTATCCAATCATCAAGAGCACATGGACACATATCATCAATGTTCCTAATATGCCATCAGTCTCTGCTCAGGCACATATTTTCACAAGAAGTAATTCAGGATTAACAAAGCTTGCAAACATTTACATATTCTTGTAAACATTGATATTAGATCGAGAAATCATGGAAAATATAGAGAGAGAAAGTAGAGAGAAGGCAGAACATTTGGAACTCTCTAGAATAGAGAGAG
Source organism: Nicotiana benthamiana (assembly GCA_034376525.1). Classification (NCBI taxonomy): domain Eukaryota; kingdom Viridiplantae; phylum Streptophyta; class Magnoliopsida; order Solanales; family Solanaceae; genus Nicotiana; species Nicotiana benthamiana. The sequence continues at coordinate 29,937,022 of CM067336.1, read as the reverse complement.
AGTTTATACAGAGAAAAGAAATGTTGAAATGAAATCCGGTCGGTGAGAAAATATCTCACCTACAATATATACAAATAACATACGGACGGGTCGGGTCGGGTGCTCCGGCCCAAATTAAATAATGACATGTGGGCTCAGACGCACAAATCATCATAGCCCAATTACAACCCAATTACAAGGTATATCATGGAAATACCAAAAATATACACTGAGTATACACAAAATGTACAAGTCTAGACAAAGCTAAATCATGTAGTTTCTCTTATCTCAACACCCCCCCTCAAGTTGGAGGGGGAAACCACCTGCAACTTGGTGAGCAGCGGAATAAGCAAAGTGCCAGGTAGTGACTTAGTGAGCAGGTCGACCAGCTGACGAGAAGTAGGCACATGAAGCAGCTTGAGAAAACCAGATTGTAGCAAGTCCCGAACAAAATGGCAGTCCACCTTGATATGTTTGGTACGTTCATGAAAAACAGGATGTTAGCAATATGAACAGCAGCCTGACTATCACAATATACAGAAATAGGAGAAGAAACAGATACCCCAAGGTCTACCAACAAACGAGAAATCCAAGTCAACTCAGCAACAACCTTGCTAAGGGCTCGATATTCTGCCTCAGCAGAGGATAGAGAAACAACAGGCTATTTCTTCGATTTCCAACTGATCAAACAGCCACCCAAAAGCACACAAAAACCAGTAACAGATCGCCTAGTATCAGGGCAAGCAGCCCAGTCACTATCAGAATACCCAGTAACAGAAAAATCAGCATGAGCAGAATAAAACAGCCCCATGGAGGGAGTGCCCTTAAGGTATCTCAGAACATGCAGGGCAGCAGTCATATGGGGAAGTCTGGGGCATTTGAGGAATTGACTCAGATGCTGGACTGCAAAACAAATGTCTGGCCTAGTATGAGTCAGGAACAGCACTTTGCCAACTAGACTCCTGTACTGGTCAGGAGAGGGCAAGATGTCACCAGAATCAGCATGAAGTTTGACATTGATGTCCAAGGGGGATACAACAGAAGAGACATTGACACAGTCAAACTGATGCAGCAAATCAGAAATATACTCATGCTGATTAAGGAGCATCCCACCAGGGACAACTAACATCTCAAGGCCCAAAAAAATAATGCAAAGATCCCAAATCTTTGATTTTAAACTGATCATCCAGAAACAGTTTTAGAGCAGTAAGTTCATCACTGTCATCCCCAGTAAGAATGATGTCATCCACATAGACTGCTACCACCACAAGGGAGCCAGGCTTACCTTTGATAAACAAGGAGTAGTCATCCAAAGAATGTTTATACCCTCTGGAATAAAGAGTAGATGACAATTTGGCATACCATTGTCTGGATGCTTGTCTTAGCCCATACAGGGATTTCTTGAGGTTACAGGCCAGAGGAGGAGAAGGAGAAGAATGAGTAGAAACAGAACCAGAAGTAGAAGCAGAGACTGTCAAACCTGGAGGAAGTTTCATGTATACATCCTCATCCAAATCACCATGAAGAAAGGCATTATTGACATCAAGATGAAAAGGAGGCCAATGATTCTTGACAGCCACAGCAATAAGGCATTTCACAGAAGTCATTTTAATCAGTGGAGAAAAAGTGTCTGTAAAGTCAATCCCCTCAACCTGTGTATCACCCCTAATAACCAACCTTGCTTATACCTTTCAACACAGCCATCAGCCTTGTATTTTATTTTATAAACCCATTTACAACCATTGGGTTTCTTACCAGGAGGAAGAGGGACAACATCCCAAGTATGGTTAGTGTCCAAAGCATCAAACTCCTGTCTCATGGCAGCTTGCCAGGCTGGAACAGATGCAGCCTGAGAGTAATATAGAGGCTCAGATTCCAAAGTGGAGGAAGATGAACCAGAGAAGGCAGGTAGTTGACAGACATAATCCTTAAGATAGGAAGGAGGATTATGCTGTCTTTGGGACTTTCTGGGAGCAGGAATAGAAGGAGAAGAAGCCAAAACAGGATTGAAAGAAGAAGGGAAGGTTGAATCATTGGGGGCGGTGACAGGAAAAGGCATCTGAACAGATGTGGGAGAAGATGGAGGAGAGAGGTGAATGGGAGAATCAGAATCATCATCATGTTCTCCAGAAGGAACAAAGGGAAAATATGAAGCAGGAGGATGAGCAGAAGGAGACACAGATTTAAAAGGAAAACATGATTCATGAAAGATGACATCCCTGGAGACCAAATACTTCTTTGAAGCAAGATCATATAATCTATAACCCTTTTTGCCATAAGGATATCCCAGGAAAACACAAAGAATGGCTCTTGACTTTAACTTGTCCCTTTGAGGGATGTGGACAGTGGCATAGGCAAGGCAACCAAAAATCCTCAAGTGAGTATAGGTTGGAATTTTCCCATATAAGATTTCATGAGGAGACTAATTGTGAAGTAATCTGGTGGGTATCCTGTTAAGTAGATAGGTAGCAGTCAACAAACAATCCCCCCCCCAGAAAGATACAGGCATGCCAGATTGAAAAAGCTAGCCCTACAGGTTTCAAGGAGAGTTCTATGCTTCCTCTCAACAACACCATTTTGTTGATGGGTATGAGGGCAGGAAGTTTGATGTATGATCCCCTGGCTGCTAAAAAAGGAAATACCCTCATTGCTAGAGCCCAATTCTAAGGCATTGTCACTTCTAACAGTCTGAACCACAACATTAAATTGGGTTTTGACCAGAGAAAGAAATGACTTAAGCATAGAAAAAGCATTGCTTTTGGATCCTAGTAGGTGTGTCCATGTTGCCCTTGAAAAATCATCAACAATTATAAGGAAATATTTACAACTAGAAGAGGTTGGAGTATGATAAGGTCCCCAGATGTCCACATGAATCAGTTGAAAGGGGCTAGAAGTCTTAATGGAACTATCAGGAAATAGAAGCCTAGTCTGTCTGGCCATAGGACAGACTGAACAGGGAAAGGGTTGTTTGGAAGCAAATGGAAAAGACGGACCAGAAATGCATTTCATATTTGCAAAAGGAGTATGTGCAAGTCTTAAGTGCCAAATGTAATTCATATCAGATGTAAAATCATTATTACAGATGGAACTATTTACATGTGAAGGCAATGGAACAACCTTGTGATCAGACAAGATGTCATCATTACAAGAAACTGACACAGAAGGCAATGCAACAACTTTGCTATCATTACAAGAAGCAGATACAAGACAAACAGAAGTAGAGGAACGACTAACAGAGGAAGAAGGGGAAGGAGGGACCCATGCCAGTTTATATAAGCCACCAGCTTCTCTACCAAGATCCAGAGGCCTCCTCAGAAAAGGGTCCTGTATCATGTGTAGTAAGCAAGAATGTTCAGTGAATATGACTATACAATGCAACTGCTTCACTAACTTGTGAACAGAAATCAAGTTGTGTTTAAAAGGAGGAACTAGCTGTACATTGTGAAGAGTGATGGAAGGAGTCAATGCAAAAGAGCCTGTGCATGTCACTTTCACTTTATAACCATTAGAAAGAGTGACAAGATATGGCAGAGTTAAAGGTGTGATGTTAAAAAGTAACGTTTATCATGTGTCATGTGATTAGAGGCACCTGAATCTATAATCCAGGTGACAGAGTTAATATTAGTAAGTAAGCAAAGTGTGGAATCAGAAATAGGGTTCTCAGTTAACATAGTACCAGCAAAGTTTGCAGCATATATGGGAGGAGGAGTTTGAGCAGTGGAGTCCCCTAACTTGGTCTGGTGTAATAAATTCATCAACTGGTCATAATCTTGTCTGCTCAACCCTGGTATCACAGAGCTCTGGCCATCTATTCTTGCAACAGATTGATGCTATCAGGAGGATTCCCTTGAGGAACAGACAAAAGTTCATTAGAATGAGGAGAATCCAGACCAGTACTTAGATGAGCAGCAGCAGGTCTCCTTCCCTTGTTAAAAGTGGTACTTTGTGGATACCCATGGATCTTGAAGCACTTATCAATTAAGTGTCCAGATTTTTTTACAGTATCTACAGAATAAAGGTCCTCTGGCTTGGTCAAAATTGACTCTCTGTCTGAAAGGAGAAGGAGGAACAGGCACTGTGGCCTTGTTAAATCCAACAGGCTGCCTATTAGTATGTACATTGAAAGAGACAGAGTCTGGATTGAAGTGAGAAGAAGACTGGACTTGTCTTTGTTTCTCATCATTGAGGACCATATTATAGACATTGTCAAGAGAAGGAGGAGGCTGCATCATCAAAAGATTACTCCTGACCCCCATATATGCTTCATTCAGACCCATTAAAAACTGAAAAACCTTATTGTCATCACTTTCCTGTACTATACCATCTTTTGCAGCACAAATACACCTTTGACCATGATTAACCCACATTGAATCAAGTACATCCCACAGACCTTTTAGCTTATTACCTTGAGAGGTGTGGGACAACTCTCTTTTCAGTTCAAAGATTTTGGTCCTGTTTGCAGTGCCATATCTGGCCTGGAGTTGGGACCATATGCTATGTGCAGTATCAGAGTACTGCACAGATTCAACAATTGGAGGGGAGAGGGAAGCAATTAACCAAGAAATCACCATGTTGTTGCACCTATCCCACAACCTTTGTTTAGCCACATTAATGGCAGGTCGGGAGCATGTGCCATCAACAAAACCAATTTTGTTTTTGGCTGATAAGGCAACAATCATTTTACGTCTCCAGCCCCCATAACCACTACCCGAGAAGGGAGTGGGAACAAGAGAGACCCCAGGGACATCAGAAGAATATACAAAGAGGGGACTTGAAGAGTCTACAGAGGAGGAGGCACCAGTATTTGTGTTAGAAGCCATAGTCAATGAACCGGCTTAAAAGAACAATTTTCAACAAACAGAGTATAACCAAATCAGGTATTCACACACAACAACCAACAAACAGAGTATAACCAAATCAGGTATTCACATACAACACCAGCTGCTCACATACAAAGAGTCAGATAATCACATACAATACCGAAGATAAGGACAGAGTTACCCTCCTTCTTCGCGACCGGAGAAGATCGGCCTTCAAACAACAGAGAAAACCCTAGGTATAAAACCCTAGGTGTAACCTTCGAAATCCTTACTGGAAATGTGGTCAGTAATGTCGGAGAGGCACCCAAAACGTCCACTGAGTGAGAATCGAGCCACCGGAAAGCAGTAGAACCCTAGGTTAAACCACCAGAAACCCTAGAAGCCGATAGGTCACCGAGAAACCACCCGAAATCAGCAGAAAAACTCTCAGAATGTTCGGGTGAAGAAAATACACTCAAATGTCATGACGAAAAACTCGGAAAAGCATCCGATCTAGGTCAGAAGCATCATCGACCATAAGGTCTCAGCAAAATCCCAAAACAAATCTCAAAAAGAGTTCAACTAAGACAACGAGATGTAGAGAAACATAATCGGATCGTCGTCTAGGCTCTGATACCATGTAAACATTGATATTGGACCGAGAAATCATGGAAAATGTAGAGAGAGAAAGTAGAGAGAAGGCAGAGCGTTTGGAACTCTCTAGAATAGAGAGAGAGTTTATATAGAGAAAAGAAATGTTGAAATGAAATCCGGTCGGTGAGAAAATATCTCACCTACAATATATACAAATAACATACGGACGGGTCGGATCGGGTGATCCGGCCCAAAATTAAATAATGACCTGTGGGCTCAGACACATAAATCATCATAGCCCAATTACAACCCAATTACAAGGTGTACCATGAACATACCGAAAATATACACTAAATATACACAAAATATACAAGTCTAGACAAAGCTAAATCATGTAGTTTCTCTTATCTCAACAATTCTATCAACAATAACATAGTGTAACGACACTACCCTTCTACAAGATGGCTGAAAGTAAACACGATAGAGGTTTTCATAGAGGGAAGATGACAACGTACTCGTGATAACACAAAAACAAACTGACTGTGGATAAAAGGTGACCATATAAGGTGAGTTGAAGATACGATTTTATATGATTTTGATAAATTTTAAATTAACTGTGTAATATGTTGGAGTTTATAAATGAGATTTTATTTATTATAAGAATCGATAGTATTTTATCATATGAAAGGTTATCTTTTTTTTCGTTTTGAGAATTTATAGTATAAAAAGAATTTTTTTATTATAAAGATATAAATTATTTTCTCACAAGAAAAGAAAGTTATCTTTTTGCTATTTAAAGGATTAAGCATATATAAATTTATACTCTTTCTATGAGATTTGAGAAATTAAAAGTTGAGAAAATATATGTATTTTTGTACATGAGTGTTTTAATAAATTAATAATGTATGTATTAATTTTATGTAATACCACATGACCATGATAATGTGTATATATAAAGTGTGTTAAAAATAAGTAGTATTTTAAGCAAGTTGAGATAATTTTAATTATGCGGATAATTAGTAATTATTTTAATTATTTTTTAGATAAGGTTCAACGTGGCAGTAAGCCACCTACAAAATTGTGTCTCTTAAAGACATTTCATTATGTGGCATGATCAAATGCACTTGGAGATTAGGTGGCGACAATGTTTTAAAAAGTGATACATAGGAATTCATTCAGACAGTTGTAATTAGTTTGAGTGGAGGGATAGTAGTTTTTGTTTAATTGTAGAAAAGATAAATTTATTTGGTAGGCTTTATTATAGAGTGGGGTGAATGGAAAAAATGAGTTTGCTGGTTCATGCGTGTAAAAGTAGTTAAGAGTTAAAGGAATGGTTATGTACAGTACAGTCTTCATGATGGAAAAAAGTTACTATCAATTGACCAAGCCATGAGGGCCATGAACCTATAAAGTGAGAAAAACAATTGTGGGTTGTATTTTTAACACAATACTGGATTTTCTTGTTCCTAGTTGAATTAATTAGTTCAACAATGAAAAACAAAAATGTTGGAAAATGTAAGAAAGTCAAAATGTTCCTGTTGTTGATGAAGAACTGGAGCTAAGTGTCACGGGCCGAGAGTCCGGCGCAGCACATAGCGCCCGTGCAGCATCCCGAGGCCGACCACATCCTCGAGACAAGCCTTACCACACGCGGAAGCCAACCGGTTTCGCCCTGCCTTGGGCTCATCAGGGGAGCGGCACTAGCCCCCGACCAGTTGATCCCTTTGGCCTACTTCGGTCTCCTTCATTGTCAAGTCCATGACCAGCGACAAGCACTCCAAACTTAACCGGGTCGGCCTGCCTGACTCGGCCAGATCGAAGCATCTAAGGGAGAATAACGCCTTATCGCTAATGCCGTTCCCGTATCCCAACGACGAAGTTCCAGATGGCCCGCTCTTTCTTTTGATATACACGGTCACGACAAACGGGTCGTGACATTCTCCCCCACCCAAAACCAGCATGTCCTCGTGCTGTTGGGGAGAAGGACTCTGCCCAAGGATCCCGTACAATACTGCTAATGCAAGCCGCGTCACTTTGCTCAGTCGCACCTCACCTCGTGCAACCGGCCTTGCTGGTGGCCATCCCGGTCTTGCCCCTGCAGACCATTGCAGGATGGGGCAGTCGTCGGCGCGAGCCCCCCCTAGGCAATGCACCCGCACAGTCCCCCCCCGAGGACCCCACCATAACGCGCAACAGCAGCAAGTACGTCCTGCTCTGATACCACTTATCACGGGCCGAGAGTCTGGTGCAGCACACAGCGCCCGTGTGGCGTCCCGAGGCCGACCACATCCTCGAGACAAGCCATACCACACGCGGAAGCCAACCGGTTTCACCCTGCCTTGGGCTCACCAGGGGAGCGGCACTAGCCCCCGACCAGTTGATCCCTTTGGCCTACTTCGGTCTCCTTCATTATCAAGTCCATGACCAGCGACAAGCACCCCAAACTTAACCGGGTCGGCCTGCCTGACTCGGCCAGATCGAAGCATCTAAGGGAGAACAACGCCTTATCGCTAATGCCGTTCCCGTATCCCAATGACGAAGTTCCAGATGGCCCGCTCTTTCTTTTGATCTACACGGTCACGACAAACGGGTCGTGACATAAGGCATGGTTAAGCTACCTAGTTATATAGTCTTAAGATGTCAATAAGGGAACCCGGGTATGTAAATAAAACACAAACCTCAAACATTAATGAGTCAAATACAATAAATGACTGTTGAAGGAACAAAAAAAAAAAAAACTAGCAACTATTGGATTTGCTTGTGGGGAATATGCTTGTGGAGTCATAAGGAAGAAGGTAGGTTTTGAAAGAAAAACTGGGGTCTTTTGTTACTCAAAGCGATCATTTCTCAAAAGTTGGATTTGCTTCTTGGTTGAAATCGTCTCCTTTTGTTGTCGTTGGAAGAACTGGAAAAGTGAAGTTCTTGGCGTACAAATATCATATTGTAAATTTGTCAATCTTAATTCCAAAGATTTAATTAGTCATGCATGCTGAGACGATGTCTGCTCCATATTTTTCTCTATTGTTTCAACTTTGCTCATCATTTATTTTATGTATGGGCCACGTTCTTTATGGTATTGCCTATGTTGTTCATCACTTTATTTTGGCAAATGGAGTTTTTCAATTGATAGTTCATTGTTGCTTCAATGTTACTCGTTGGGGATTTTTTATCCAGATGGTAGTACTATAGTTTTCTTGGGAATTTTAAGACCATTGCTGATACCCTCTTTTGCAAAAGGTTGAAGTGGAGGAAAATCTTTGTAGTGGCTGGAACTTGAAGGGCTCAACATGAATATTTGTGAGTGTATGGACCTTTGAGTTGATAGAGTTTTAGATTCAGATGGCTTTTTGGATTTGTTCTTAGAAATACTAGGGGTATTTATATTCTTTGTTCCCCATGTGAATTATTATTATATCTTCTGTTCATGCGTCTAAGAAAAATACGTATTTGATAAAATTTAGCCGCATGGTATATTGATTTTTATGGAACTCCGAGAAAATTTTATTAACGTATTTCTTATGCATTTCATGTATTCATTCATTTATGCTGACCCACGACTAGACGACATTATATATGCGTATATACGTATTTATATGTATATGAGATATGGGAAAAGGTTATGGCATTATATACGCACCACTACCAACTGGTATGCGTTTATAATTTGCGCACAGTGGCCGAGATGATTTTGATGGGATGCACTCATAGGCGTGATTATATTATATATGCACAGACTTATTTATGATCACATGGATGACTTATGCATCACATGCCATTAGATGTATTACATGATTTACAGTTATCCAGACTTACATGTTGAGTTATTTACTTTATATTTCTTCCATGTCATTAATTAATATTTATTACGGTTATGTTTTAGTTCTGCATTACATACTCAATACATTATTCATACTGACGTTCTTTTGTTGGGGACACTGCATTCATGCCAAAAGGCATATATAATCATATTGATGAACCCTCACAGTAGAGGAGGTATGCGCTCAACGAAGGATCGGTAAGACTCCACCTCATTCAGAGTTCAGCCGAGTCTTTGAGTCATCGTGTCAAGTTTTTCTACAGACTTATGGGTTGGTTGGTACCCTGTCCCGTTTGATGTTGAATAGTCTTAGAGACTTTGTAGACAAATGTTTATTTTGTACAGTATTTTCAGAGGCCTTTCCGACCCATATGTATTTATGTTTTAAGAAAGAAATAGTTCACCGAAATAGTATTTTCCACTTATAGTTGTACATTTCGAGTTGTGGTCATGTTGACCCCTGATAGTTACAAAATGAATGAATGAATTACAGAGTGGTTCGCTTGGGACAGGGAGGCACCGAGTGCCAGCCACGCCTCACCAGGTTGAGGCGTGACAGTTTGGGATGAAGAAGGCTTTCTTTCACACTGTCCAAATATTCAACTCTTTGAAAACCATTTGAGTCAGTTCCTATTTTTTGATTGCTTTCTTTGGAACCTGGTAGTTATAAAAAATAAAAATGAAAAGATCAGAAAAGAAAAAATACAAAAAAAGAAGAAACGACAAAGAAAATGAAACGAATACTAAATAGAGAAAAAAAAAGGAAAGGAAAAAGAAAGAGAAAACACAACAAAACAAGAGAAAAGGCAGAAAAAAAGAAAATCAAAAAATATTGTTGAACTACGTTCGACTTGATTCTGAAAAGATACGTATGCAGCTTCTCTCTGAGTTTAGTCACACCAAAATAAAAATCTTACTTCCCCCAAAAGTGAAACTGGGGCAGATGGTTCGGCGTGGTTTCTTCTTAATGATTCGAAAGTTGTAATCCAAACCGAATTTTTCACCCCAAAACTAGTTCAAGTCCTTCTAATCAATCTACAGAGAGGTTCAATAAAACGAGAGAGTCTTATCGGTGAAAATGATCATGGGCACCGTAAGAAAATGGTAAGAAAAAAAATTAAAAATGAGAGTCTTGTTAGTGAAAACACACAAAGAGCACTATGAGGCGATGATGAGAAGAAAAATAAGGGAGGCCAGTTGGTAAAAAACCGCAAAGGGCACCATTGATCGAAAAAAGAATCCTCGCACACATTGGTATTCACACAGTATTGGGGATGATTTCTCGATGTGGAAGCAAAAGTGTGAGCATATGATTTACCCGGTTGAAACGGCTCCTATAGGACTCTCAAAATTTAGGATTTTTCTTTAAATATTTGGTTATGTTTAGGATTTTTTATTTAATCGTATGACAGTGCGTGTTTATGGATACATATTTAAAATTATTTAGGATTTAATTTTTAAGTAGGTTTATTTTTTAATAAATTAATATAAATAAGGGGTATATTCTAGCACTTTTATTTTGTTTAAACTTGTTGCATTTTTACAATTAGGTATTTTTGGTTTTTAAATAAGTTAAAAATTAAGTTAAATCAAAAGAAAAAGACAAAAAAAATATATATAGGTGTACATATACACAACCACTCAGGCTGGCCACAATTGGGCCAAACCTGAGTGGCCCAAACATGTTTCCCTTTTAAAAACACACAACCAGCCCAAACCACCTACCCCTTTGATCTAGTCCACACCCAAAGGCCAAACGACACCGTTTTCAAAAGGTTCATCATAGCCGTTGATCGTGTGCTCATCCAATGTTCACGAAAGCCCCCCATTTTTGTATACATATATCCAAACGCCTCTAATACAATTAGAGACCAAACCCTACCCTCCTCATACCTTCTTCCCCGGTTGTAACACCGACATAAAACCACCCATTGACCACCTCAAAACCACCTTCGACCACCAGGCTACCACCCTAACACCGCCGCCGGAAATCGCCTCACAACGGTGGCCGGTAACCAAACCTCCCCAGATTAACACCACCAAACCGTCACACTATCCCCTATCCCATCATGTGGTCAGTTCCTGTGAAACATGCCCCCTCCGTCTCGAATACTCAAAAACATGGTCGTCGAAACCACCGTCTCTGGAGATCTTGTTTCAAACCCTTCCAGCATTACACCATAGAACCATTAGGACCTCCCCTTCCCTGTCCTATAGTCCATTCCCTTCAAATGACCCCCCATCAGCTCGAATATCCACAGAAAGATCGTCGGAATCCCTATCTCCGGTGACCCCAACTCCAAAGACCTCCAAACTTACAGCCCTAAAACACATTAATCTCCCCTTTCCAACCATGTGTGTCACACCCTTCAAATCTAATCCAAACCTTTCGAATATCGCTTCAAAGCCCAACCCTAAAACTCAAAACCGTCGGAATTTTGTCAAAATCCTCCTAGGCAATCCCTGGCCCTTCCTGTCCCCTGCCATGCTACCAATGACCCTCAAACAACACTATACATTGAAGAAAATCAGATTTGTGACCTCGCTGAGGTCTCAGAACCATAAAAGCCCCCTCCTGAATTCCTAAACCGGTTATACATCGTCCTAGGATGTTTGAAACCCCCGTGGAAGGGAACAAGAGCCGATGGAATGGTCTAAATGGGACATTCATAAGAAGCTAAGTACTTTGCCTCTTTTGTATATATTTGCTAGATTATTTGGTCTCTTCTATATATATTTTCCCAAGTAGTTTATCTTTTTCTGTATTTCTATTAGCTCTTAGCTATTAGCTCTTAGATGTTTAACTTCTTTTTAAATAATTGTTTGTCCACAATCTCGCTTGAAGTAGTTCTAAATGGTCATATGCTGTTGTTTTTCAATAATCTGAAATCCTTTCATCTCTTGAGTAGTGTTGATTCTTGCTAGCATTAGTCTCCTGATTCTGTAAAGCCTAGTTTTGTTTATTCTTCAGTAATGTGATTTTTTAGGGCTCGATTGACCTCCATCTTCTGATCTTTATTTGTTTATTCCATGATATCTGGTTTGTTAGGTTGATTCATGCTCCTAAGTATTTGATGTCCAGATTAGGCTGATTGGTGGGATATGTTGGAATCACGTTCTCAATGCAATATACTAAAACGTGTGTTCTTTTGTGTAGGTTTTGATGAATGACAAACGAAGCGAAAATTGATATATGACGAAGTTCAAGAAACAAGCGCACAATTGATATACAACGAGATTCAAGCTCAAGACAAAGTTTTATAAGTTTAATTGAGTCATTTTTATTTGTGATCTTGATCCTACAACTTGACTCGTAACATGGCTTCTCTCATAAAACTATTTTCCAAAATAATGCATACTTAATTTAACGTCAAATGATTTTAAATCATGCATATTTACATTAGTCAAAATAATTTTTAGACATGCCTTAAAAATCTGGACAAAAGATAATCGATTGTTTTTAAGCCAAGACTGCATGACAATCGATTGTGAACTAATGACAATCGATTGTGAGTAAGACAGTGAGCATCAGGTTATTCAAACCTGCATGACAATCGATTGTGAACAAATGATAATCGATTGTGATGAGGCAGTGTCCATGAAAGTTTTTCAAAACTCAGAATAATCGATTGTGAAGCTAATGACAATCGATTGTGAAGAGACAGTGTCCTTCAGATTTTTCAAAGTCACAAAATAATCGATTGTGAACTTATGACAATCGATTGTGTTGAGGCAGTGACTTCCAGACTTTTTCAAAACTATTAAATAATCGATTGTGAGTATATAACAATCGATTGTCAAGAGGCAGTGTCTAAAATGATTTTCAAAAACTGATGAGTAATCGATTGTTGACTTTGTGCAATCTATTGTGAAGCTGACCGTTGTCGTAAAGTATTCAAATACCATCAGGTAATCGATTATTGATTCTGTACAATCGATTGTTGTGATTAAAATCCGGAAAAGATTTTTTGAACGTTATTGGGTAATCGATTATTGATTTGGTATAATCGATTGTTTTGATTAAAATCCGGAAAAGATTTTTTGAACGTTGCTGAGTAATCGATTGTTGATTCTGGACAATCGATTGTTTGTGGTAAACTCTGGAAAGGATTTTTTGAACGTTGCCAGTAATCGATTATGGATTGTAAGTAATCGATTATCAAGCGTAAAATCTGGGATTGATTTTTGATCTGACTGGCAGACAATCGATTGTTGGGGTTTGACAATCGATTGTCAGTGAGTAAAATCAGCAACTCTTAATTGGCAATTAGGCAACGGTAATGCCAAGTTTTTCAACTATAAATACAGCTTCATTTCAGTGTTTTAAACACAACAACATACTACAACTGATCATTACATTGCTATAAGCTTGCATACTTTTGTTTATCATTTTATATTCAATTTCATAAAGCTTTTGAGAGCCATATTCTTGTCCAAAGTTGTTGTGATCTAGAGCTTACTTCTTTTACTCATACCTACTCATAAAGGAGTATTTTGTTTGAGTGTTTAGTGTTTTATACACTTGTAAGAGAATTGTGATTCTCTTGTTGTAAGGAACTTGTGTTTCCTTGGTTGAAGTCTTGGAGTGTTGTATCTCCGAGCAAAGGTGTTAAGGCTTGTGTCCTTAAGTTGTAAAGGTTTGTTGAGCACCCGTAAGCTTAACAAGTTAGTGGAAAATCTCGAGAGAGTCTCTCGGGGACTGGACTAGCCACGTGTTGTGGTGAACCAGAATATATCGGTGCGTTCTTTCCTTTTTGTTTATTTAACGCACTTATTTATTTCCTGCAAATTCTAATTTCCGCAAGTTTACGCTAAATTTTATTATAACGCTATTCACCCCCCATCTAGCGTTAAGCGTATTTTCTAATAATTGGTATCAGAGCCCAACTCTCTGAAAACTTAACAGTTTGAGAGAACCATCCATGGCTTCTACTCGTGATTCTTTTGCAGGAATTGATGAAGGACAGTGCTCCACACGACCACCTCTATTCAACGGTACAAATTACACGTACTGGAAGGAGAGGATGAAGATCTTCATTCAGTCCAACAGCTTTCACCTCTGGAAGGTGATAATGAAGGGAAACCAAATTCCAACAAAGAAGGTGGAAAACGAATGGGTTCCCAAGTCCGAGGATGAGTATGACGCGGATGACATCCGAAAGGTTCAAAATAATGCTAAAGCAATTAATTTATTATAGTGTGCTGTTAATGCTGACGATTACAGGAAAATATCGTGTTGCACAACGGCAAAGGAGATGTGGGACAAGCTAGAAGTTACGTACGAAGGTACGGACCAGGTAAGGGAAGCAAAAATTGATTTCCTAACCCATTCTTATGAATTATTTCACATGAAGGAAGGTGAAAAGGTGGACGAAATGTTTGAGCGATTTTCAATAATCGTAAATGACCTACATGCTCTCAAGAAAACATTCACGGATAGAGAGCTCGTGCGAAAAATTCTTAGAAGTCTCACACCGGCATGGAGATCAAAGGCCGATGCAATTCAAGAATCCATTGGCGTTTCAAACGTCACCATCGACGCACTAAGAGGTAACCTTAAGACCAATGAATCTACTATTCTTAACCCTTTTGTTGATGATCAAAGGAGGCAAAGAATAGCTCTAAAGGCGAGCACAAGCCAACCGCAAATTGATGAGGAAGGAGACAATGAATTTGGACTCGTTATCAAAAGATTTCAAAAGTTCATGCGCAAGGAGTATGAACGCAAGGGCAAAAAGCAAGGCGAACAAATCAAGTGCTATAAATGTGGTGAAACCGGGCACATCAAATCAAATTGCCCAAACATCAAAAAGGAGAAGAAACCTTTTAAAAAGCAATGTGCATACATTTCTTGGGGAGGCGACTCCGGAGATAAGTCAAGCGAAGGAGAAGAAGACGAAGCAACAAATCTTTGCCTTATGGCACAAGAAGACAACAAAGATGAGGTATGTCAAATTTCGTCTAAAAACTCCTTTACTCTTGAAGAAATGCGAACTGCGTTTGATGAATTATATGCTGAGTTTATTAAGGCTTCAAAAACTCTTAAGGGCATAAAAGAAAATGCTTCATTAAAAGAAAAGGATTTCCAAAAACAGCTTTCTTTGAAAGAAAAGGATGTAGAAAAACTGGTTTTAGAAAATGAAAAGCTGAAAGAGGAAAACAAGTTTTTTGGAAAAAGAAGCGCCGATAAGCCCGAAAGTTCTACTAAAAGTTGTTCTTCTTGCTTGCATCTCAAAAATGAGGTAGATAGACTCAAAGGTACCTTAGATAAGTTTAATTCTTCCCACAAGAATTTGAATGAGGTCCTTGTTAATTTGAAATCAACCAAGCATGGCATAGGATTTAAGAATGAGGTTAAAGAAAAGGTTGAAGCCAAACCCCAACCACCTAAGGCTCAACCTAGGACTAATAAAACAAATGCTTATCCTAGAAATAGTAATCCTAGAACCAATATGCATGCTAGACAAAATGTTGAACATTTTAGGAGACCTAGAAATGACTTACCACCTAGAAATAGTTACCCTACAAATGATGCATATTTTAGGCCAAATGTTGAACCTTTGAGAAGACCTAGAAATGGCCTTCAACCGAGAAACAATCACTCTAGAAATGCTGCCCATCCTAGAGCTCATAGTAGGAGAAATAATTCTCATGAAATGCGAAATAGTCATAGTGTTCAAAATAGAGTAAGAAATTTTCATCCGTCTAGTTACTATGAACCTAGAAGGATGCATAACCCAAATGTGACTTGTCATTATTG
This sequence comes from Nicotiana benthamiana, assembly GCA_034376525.1. Lineage (NCBI taxonomy): Eukaryota > Viridiplantae > Streptophyta > Magnoliopsida > Solanales > Solanaceae > Nicotiana > Nicotiana benthamiana. The sequence goes on along the minus strand of CM067336.1, from coordinate 29,921,073 downwards.
TAGACGTATTGGTCATATTGCTCCTGCATGCTTTACACGTCATAGACATATTACTCAATCGCATCATTATAATATGCCTAACCCCCAAGGACCCAAGATGGCATGGGTACTAAAGAACATTAATTTGTTTTGTAGGTGTGCTTGAAGGGATCAAGTGTACTATGGTACCTTGATAGTGGATGCTCCAAGCATATGACGGGAGATGAATCCAAATTCCTTCAATTAGAGCACAAAGAAGGAGGAAGTGTTATCTTCGGTGATAACAATAAAGGAAAGATAATCGGCATCGGCTCGGTCGGTAAGGATGAAAATTCCTCTATTAAGCATATATTACTTGTCAAAGGATTAAAGCATAATCTCTTGAGCATAAGCCAATTGTGTGACAAGGGAAATCTTGCTCTATTTGATTCGGATGAATGCCTAGTATTTAGACGTAGTGATTTCCAAATCATACTTCGTGGTTTTAGAGTTGATAATATTTATATGGTTGATCTTGCTAATTCCTCACCCGAATATGTTGATTGTCTTATGAGTAAAGAGGATGATACTTGGCTATGGCATCGTAGAGTAGCATATATCAATATGCATCTTTTGAACAAATTGATTTCTCAAAACTTAGTTGTTGGTCTTCCCGATTTAAAATTTGAAAATGACTCTATTTGTGACTCGTGTCAAAAGGGGAAGCAAACAAAAGCATCTTTCAAATCTAAAAACATTGTTTCAACTTCTAGACCATTGCAATTACTTCATATGGATTTATTTGGTCCCTCTCGCATTGAAAGTCTAGGAAGAAATAAATATGCTTTTGTGATTGTTGATGATTACTCGAGATTTACTTGGACTTTATTTCTTGCCAATAAAAGTGATGCTTTTCAAAATTTTAAATATTTTCTTAAGCGTGTTCAAAATGAGAAAGAAACAACCGTCCCTTCAATTAGAAGTGATCATGGGGGAGAGTTTGATCACAATCTCTTTGCGGACTTTTGTGACGAACTCGGAATCGAGCATAACTTTTCCACTCCACGGACACCACAACTAAATGGGGTGGTGGAAAGGAAAAATAGGTGTCTCGAAGAGATGGCTAGAACCATGCTCGACGAAGCTAAGATACCCAAGCATTTTTGGGCGGACGCCGTGAGTACCGCTTGCTATGTTCTAAATAGAGTAGTAATTCGGCCGATACTCATGAAAACCCTCTATGAACTTTATAAGGGTAGAAAACCAAATATTTCCCATTTTAGAGTTTTTGGTTGCAAATGTTTTGTTCATAACAATGGCAAGGACCAATTGGGTAAATTTGATGCTAAGTCGGATGAAGGTATTTTCATTGGATATTCCTCACGTAGTAAAACATATAGGGTCTTTAATAAAAGAACACAAATTGTGGAGGAATCCCCTCATGTTGTATTTTTCGAAAATAATGCTCGCTTGGCGAGAAAGGATTCCGGTTTTGATCTTGCAGGTATCTTAGGTAGCTTGAAAAACAAAATACAAGAGGAACCACCCAAGGAAAATAAAGATGAAACTGAGGAACAACCAACGGAAGAAGCGCCACAATTGGAAAAAGAAATGAATATGCCTAACGAGTGGAGGACAATCAAAGATCACCCTCTCGAACAGGTAATTGGCAACGTTGGAGACAAGGTAAGTACCCGAAACTCTCTCAAAAATACCTTAGATCATACTGCTTTTGTTTCTCAAATTGAACCCAAAACCATCTCAGAAGCAATTGGGGATGAATTTTGGACCTTGGCAATGCAAGAGGAGCTTAACCAATTCGCGCAATGACGTTTGGGATTTGGTGCCAAGACCCGAAGGTCATACCATAATTGGTACGAAATGGGTTTTTCGCAATAAACTAGATGAAAATGGTATAATCACTAGAAACAAAGCTAGGCTTGTAGCAAAAGGCTATAATCAAGAAGAAGGTATTGACTATGAGGAAACATATGCTCCCGTAGCTAGATTAGAAGCTATTCGCTTATTGATTGCATTTGCCTCTTCTATGAATTTCAATTTATATCAAATGGATGTGAAAAGTGCTTTTCTAAACGGTTTTATTCAAGAAGAAGTTTTTGTAGAACAACCCCCCGGTTTTGAAAACTTTAAATCTCCCGATCATGTTTTCAAACTCAAAAAGGCTCTTTATGGTTTAAAACAAGCTCCCCGAGCTTGGTATGAAAGATTGAGTAAGTTTCTTTTAGAAAATGATTTCATTAGGGGGAAGTTGACACAACTCTCTTTGTTAAGCATAAAAACAATGATATTTTGTTAGTTCAAATATATGTAGATGATATTATATTTGGTGCTACTAACAATGTTTTATGCAAGGAATTTTCCGATCTAATGACAAGCGAATTTGAGATGTCTATGATGGGTGAGTTAACATTCTTTTTGGGATTACAAGTAAAGCAAATGAAAGAAGGTACATTCATTTGTCAAACCAAATATTGCAAAGAATTGCTGAAACGATTTGAGATGAACAATGCAAAAGAAATGGCAACTCCCATGAGCACATCCGATCATCTAGACAAAGATGAGAAAGGTAAGGAAGTCGACACCATAAAGTATCGAGGTATGATTGGATCTCTTCTTTATCTTACTGCTAGTCGTCCGGAGATCATGTTTAGCGTGTGCTTATGCGCTCGTTATCAATCGTGTCCGAAGGAGTCTCACCTTACTGCGGTAAAACGGATTTTAAGGTATCTTGTTGGTACTACAAATGTGGGTCTATGGTACCCCAAAGGCTCATCATGCCAACTTGTTGGCTTCTCCGATTCCGATTTTACTGGATGCAAATTGGACCGCAAGAGCACTAGTGGCACTTGCCATTTGCTCGGTAGCTCTCTCGTTTCTTGGTTTAGCAAGAAACAAGTAAGTGTTGCGTTGTCCACAACCGAGGCTGAATATGTAGCCGCGGGGAGTTGTTGCGCCCAAATCCTATGGATGAAACAACAACTCTTGGACTATGGCCTAAGTCTTGATCATATCCCTCTTAGATGTGATAATACTAGTGCCATATGCTTGACGAAGAACCCCGTTCTTCATTCGCGAACGAAACACATTGAAATTAGACATCATTTTATTAGAGATCACGTTCTCAAAGGCGACGTCGAAATTGAATTTGTTGAAACCAAAAACCAATTGGCAGACATCTTTACAAAGCCTTTAGAGAAAGAGTCCTTCTTTCGAATTCGCAGTGAACTCGGGATCCTTGACTCCACGTTGATCAAATTCATGCATTGCATTTTTTTTATTACAAGATTTCTAACTTGAGCGTCGGAGACGTCTAACGATTTTTGCAGGTATCGCCCCAAAGGAAAGGGGAATTATAAAGCTTGACGTGCAACAATCGGTTTCTGTCATCTAAAAATCGATTATTTCGTATCAATAATCGATTATGTTGCTATTATTCGGGTTGATGTTGCTGTTTTTTCTTTCCAATAAATAAACAAGGTTTATTTCTTCTTTGGCATATTATTATTATTTTTGCTAATGGCAAAAGGGGGAAGATAACGGGTATGCACTCTCAGTATTTATAAGCTTAAATTGAGGGGGAATTCTCAAATTGAGGGGGAACAAATTGCATACTTGTTACATGTATATACTTGTCTTGAATCGTCAATATAAATTGCTTGTCTTGCATATCCCGCTTAATGTTTGCCATTATCAAAAAGGGGGAAATTGTTGGAAACACGTTCTCAATGCAATATACTAAAACGTGTGTTCTTTTGTGTAGGTTTTGATGAATGACAAACGAAGCGAAAATTGATATATCACGAAGTTCAAGAAACAAGCGAACAATTGATATACAACGAGAGTCAAGCTCAAGACAAAGTTTTATAAGTTTAATTGAGTCATTCTTATTTGTGATCTTGATCCTACAACTTGACTCGTAACATGGCTTCTCTCATAAAACTATTTTCCAAAATCATGCATATTTAATTTAACGTCAAATGATTTTAAATCATGCATATTTACATTAGTCAAAATAATTTTTAGACATGCCGTAAAAATCTGGACAAAAGATAATCGATTATGTACTTATGATAATCGATTGTTTTTAAGCCAAGACTGCATGACAATCGATTGTGAACTAATGACAATCGATTGTGAGTAAGACAGTGAGCATCAAGTTTTTCAAACCTGCATGACAATCGATTGTGAACAAATGACAATCGATTGTGATGAGGCAGTGTCCAAAGTTTTTCAAAACTCAGAATAATCGATTGTGAAGCTAATGACAATCGATTGTGAAGAGACAGTGTCCTTCAGATTTTTCAAAGTCACAAAATAATCGATTGTGAACTTATGACAATCGATTGTGTTGAGGCAGTGACTTCCAGACTTTTTCAAAACTATTAAATAATCGATTGTGAGTATATAACAATTGATTGTCAAGAGGCAGTGTCTAAAATGATTTTCAAAAACTGATGAGTAATCGATTGTTGACTTTGTGCAATCGATTGTGAAGCTGACCGTTGTCGTAAAGTTTTCAAATACTGTCAGGTAATCGATTATTGATTCTGTATAATCGATTGTTGTGATTAAAATCCGGAAAAGATTTTTTGAACGTTATTGGGTAATCGATTATTGATTTGGTATAATCGATTGTTTTGATTAAAATCCGAAAAAGATTTTTTGAACGTTGCTGAGTAATCGATTGTTGATTCTGGACAATCGATTGTTTGTGGTAAAATCTGGAAAGGATTTTTTGAACGTTGCCAGTAATCGATTATGGATTGTAAGTAATCGATTATCAAGCGTAAAATCTGGGATTGATTTTTGATCTGACTGGCAGACAATCGATTGTTGGGGTTTGACAATCGATTGTCAGTGAGTAAAATCAGCAACTCTTAATTGGCAATTAGGCAACGGTAATGCCAAGTTTTTCAACTATAAATACAGCTTCATTTCAGTGTTTTAAACACAACAACATACTACAACTGATCATTACATTGCTATAAGCTTGCATACTTTTGTTTATCATTTTATATTCAATTTCATAAAGCTTTTGAGAGCCATATTCTTGTCCAAAGTTGTTGTGATCTAGAGCTTACTTCTTTTACTCATACCTACTCATAAAGGAGTATTTTGTTTGAGTGTTTAGTGTTTTATACACTTGTAAGAGAATTGTGATTCTCTTGTTGTAAGGAACTTGTGTTTCCTTGGTTGAAGTCTTGGAGTGTTGTATCTCCGAGCAAAGGTGTTAAGGCTTGTGTCCTTAAGTTGTAAAGGTTTGTTGAGCACCCGTAAGCTTAACAAGTTAGTGGAAAATCTCGAGAGAGTCTCTCGGGGACTGGACTAGCCACGTGTTGTGGTGAACCAGAATATATCGGTGCGTTCTTTCCTTTTTGTTTATTTAACGCACTTATTTATTTCCTGCAAATTCTAATTTCCGCAAGTTTACGCTAAATTTTATTATAACGCTATTCACCCCCCATCTAGCGTTAAGCGTATTTTCTAACAGGATAGACTTTTAATGGCAAGGGTTAGCCTTTACTCTTCCAATTTGATTCATGAGTTGAATGATCATTTTCTGCTGTATGCTTCTCACTTTCAAGATCTTTGAGTGTCTTAATAGGTTTATTCCTACAAGTTGAGTGTTGAGGGATGGTTCCCCTGTTCTAGGTATTTTGATTTATAGCTTTTGATTTGGAATAGTTATCTTGTATAATGTTTGGTTATAGGAAAATCACATTAACGCACCCTTTTTAAAACCTGACTAGTTGTGGTTAATCTTGAACTTTAAGACAATCCTGTTGGTCCAAGACCAAATTTGACCCAATTTGAACATAATTGACTTAACCAAAGAACTGACTAAGTTAAAACTTCAGGGGGGGTAATATAGGAAAGGAAGTAGGGGTATAAGAGGGATTTGAACCTTAAGGAATCTGATAGTAATCCCCTAGAACCTTCTAGCAAGGGACTAAAACACAATTTCTGCCTCAAACTTGAGGCACAAGTCAGGAAATGAAGGACCATTTAGGCAAAGTGCAAATTTGAAACAAGGACTAAAAGAAAAAACAAGAGAAAATCTGATACTCTAAGGCTCTACTATAAAAGAAACCATCTAGGCATTTTTAAAAGGATCCGGAACCTTCTCTTTGAGTCTTATAGCTAAAATACATACTAGCTTCTCTTATATCTGCAAAATATACCATTAGTTTTGTTTGCGTCATTCTTCTGAAGACTTAATTCTCTAAAAACTCTGTTGAAGTCCTGGACGCACTGTGTGTTTGGCTGCTGATTGCTTAGCTGACTCATTACCTTTACTCAGGCTTGTTTTTCTGCTGGTTTACATGTAACTTCCAATGTTCATTGATATATTTGAAGCTCAAGTATAAAGTACTCATAAATGGAGTATCTGAGTTCATTGTACTATTTTAAACCCTTTCCCTATTTTCCCCTTAGTTAGTATAGATATAGCTGTAGTGGTAAAACATTCATCATGTTGTAATTAAACGTTAGACTGATTCATTTTTTGTAATAATTGGACTTCAGAGACTGAGTTCTTTGTAATAACTGGACATTTGAATTATTTTTAAGTATGAACAATCAATAGTGCTGGTAGTTAATGTATGGCTGCTCTAGATAGTTATTTAAGGAAATCAGGAAATATTAGCTTAGAAATTATTAAAATCCAGTCATTATATATGGTGTAGCTCACTCAAATTTTAATATGTTGGCAATGTTTTGTTTCAGATCTATAAGTTGTAATCAGAATCATAGTTGCATTGTGAAAACTGGACTCATATACTCCGACTGACAAGTATATGAATCAGTTAGTACAAATCTAACACTAAAAATTGATATAAATGGATCATTAGCATCCTCTTTATAAATGAATAGATAATTATTGAAACTTGGTTGTATGGACTCCCCCATCCAAAATGAACTTTAGTCCTAGTTGAGAGGCCCGGCAGTGGCCAAACACAATATGTGTTCTAGGCTTGCCCAAACGTGAGTCCAGGGTGTGCAATTAGCCATGAATGAGGCTAAGAGGTGCGTATTGTTTTTGTTAGAATATACGCTTAACGCTAGAGGGGGGTGAATAGCGTTTTAATAAAATTCAAGATAAATTTGCGGAATTAAAATTGCAGGAATAAAGTAAGTGCAGTAATTACAGTAGTAAGGAGAGAACACACCGAATTTATACTGGTTCACCACAATGTGTGGTTAGTCCAGTCCCCGAGAGACTCTCTCGAGTTTTACACTAACTCCGCTAAGATTATGGGTGCCTAACAAACCGTTACACTTGCTCGTAGATATACACTCTACAAGACTTCAACTTGCTCGAGGATACCTCGCCTCAAGACTTCAAGTCAAGGAACTAAACTTTCCGTCTTACAACAAGGGATTAGAACTTCCCTTCAAGTGTATGCAAACACTTAGCACTCAAGACAAGACTCTCTTATAGAGTAGATGTGAGTAAAATTAATACGCTCAAGAACACAACAACTTCGTCAAGAATTTGGCTCTCAAAAACTATGAAATGATTGATATGAAAGTATGTAAGCTTAAGCAAGAATTGTAATCAGTTGTTGTGCTTAAAAGAGTGATTTTGAGGTGTATTTATTGTCCTCAAAGTCACCAAGACCATTGCTTAATTGCCAATCACTAATTGCTGATTTTGTGCTAGGATAATCGATTATCTGATTTGCATAATCGATTATCTGCAAATCGTTGAAATATCATATGTAGATTTTAAGCAGAATAATCGATTATTCAAATTGCATAATCGATTACCTAATAACGTTTAAAAATCAGACGCTGATTTTATGCTAGCATAATCGATTATTGCCTTGTGCATAATCGATTATCTTTCAGCGCTTAAAAATACTTTGGCAACGGTCTTAACATAATCGACTACCAAAAAGACATAATCGATTATTTTGCTGTTTTGTAAATTCCGGTTATACACTGTCTTAACATAATCGATTATCAAAAAGACATAATCGATTATTTTGCTATTTTGTAAATTCCGGTTTACACTGTCTTAACATAATCGATTATCAGAAAAACATAATCGATTATTTCTGTCCAGATTAAAAAGACATGTTTAAATTCATTTTGGCTAAAATGAAAATGTTTGAAAATCATTTTGTTTTAAATCAAAGATGCATGGTTTGATGAAAATGATTTTACGAGAGAAGCCAAGTCTTGATTCTATTGTCGGATCAAGATCACAATATAAAACGACTCATGTATTACTTTGTTGCTTTACTTGATCTTGTTCTTTGTTTCTCTTGTGCTTGGACTTCGGCATATGTCAATGTTCCATGCGCGTCGGTTTGTCATTTATCAAAACCTACAAAAATGAACACACGTTTAGTTTTAGCGGCTTGAGAACGTGTTTCAACAATTCCCCCTTTTTGATAATGGCAAGCTAATATCGGGATATGCATATTAAATAATTGATAATGACAATCCAAGACAAGTATATAAATATATGAACGAGTTCTCCCTCAATTTATGAATTCCCCCTTAATTTATGCCAATATGTATTAGTGTGCATAGCCCTTATTCTTCCCCCTTTTGACATTAGCAAAAAAGTAATAAACTTTTATTGAGGAAACAATATTTAAAATACATAATAGAGCAAGAAAAATAGACAAAATTATTCAAACGAGACATAATGGAAGCAAGAAAAAATAGACACGACATTATTCATTGTCAACATTAACATCCGCCTCGGCATCCGGCACTTCTTCCGGAAGGGCAACTTGGGCATAGGGATAGCGGACGTGGTCAAAATATCCATGGAGCTCGTGGGATAATCGGGTGACATTCCTATCAATACGAGTCATGGATGTAGATATAGAGGCAAGTTGCTCAGAAATGGTTTGGAGGGAAACAACGGACGGGGCCTGAGGACGACGCCTTTGAGTTGGAGGAGGAGCCGGATGTTCACCGATATTGGGAAATGAAGATTCTTGAATTTCCCAATGTTTTGTTGTTTTTTTGTGAGGACCGACGGAGGTGTCGATACCGGAGGCTTGAAAAAGAGCCATTATGACAAAAGCATGGGGGAGTGGCTTATCGTCCCCAATTGCATCATACATGTGAGTCATGACGAACTGGCACCAATTGATGCGAGCCCCGGTGATAATTGCGTGCATGAGTTTTGAATCCTCATGAGAGAGAGTCGTATGATTGAATTTGCGTGGTTTTAGAACGCGGGTTATGAAATAAAAGATTAGACGATATTCCGGGAGCATGTTCGTAATGGTTGGGCGACGATGCTCCGGTCTTGCAATAAATTCGCCAATGCCAATTTGGTTGAAAAGGACTTGTTCATCAAGTAACGCACCTTCTTCCCTATTGTAGAGTGAAATGTCTTCCCCATTTCGTGGAAGTTTAGTGAGGACTTGCAAGGTTTCCTCATTTAAAAGAATTGGAACTCCATTAATGCTCGAGACAAGTTCACCATCTTCGTCCTTCCCGAGATTGGAATAGAAGGCACGAATTAGAGAAGGGTGAATGTAAGGGGATTGAAGATACATGAATTCAAGAAGTTGACTTTGCATGAGGATATTTGCTGTGGATGGAGGGGCGATGTGGCTAAGGAATCAATCAGTGGAGAATCGAGGAGGAAGGATTTCTCGATTTTCAAAATTTTCGACAAAACGAATAAGTTCGGCTTCACTGTCGAACCCTAAATAAGATCCGTCTTTATAGCAGTGAACGGGTGGAGGAGCAATAAAAGAGGAGGCAATATGTTTGCCGGAGCGAGCTCGTTTAGAATTCTTGCCCGTAATTGAAAAAGAAATTTGAGAGCCTTTGCAGAAATTTTTGAAGACTTTGGAAGAATATTAGGAGCTAGGAGTGATGTTGGAGTGAAGAATTTGAAGGGTGGAAGCACCTATTTATAGAGTGAAGGAGATGAATGCATTTAATTGTACAATAACTTCAGATTTTAAGTCCCAAACGGTCAAAAAACGGTAAGAAGTTTGAAAAAGTGAACGTTGATAATCGATTTTGTTGGTCAGATAATCGATTTTGGTGACCCAGTCTGAAAACAGATTCAGAGAATAACCGATTATCATTTTGAGATAATCGATTATGGCAGGAAATGTACTAACTGACGGAAAGTCGAAGCGGTACAGGAAAATCGATTACGAGGTTGCCGATAATCGATTATTTTAATCTTTAGCTTAGACCTGCAAAACAGAATTAGTTAATAATCGATTGCGATAAATAGATAATCGATTATTCTATGTGTTCACTAATCATTTGACAAACAGAATGTTAAGATAATCGATTATGGCTATTGGGATAATCGATTATGTTATAAGTTTGCCCAAAAATCTGCAAAACAGAACACAAATATAATCGATTATGAAATATTGATAATCGATTATTGCATATGGTCGCCAAAATCCTGCAAAATGGAAATGTTAAATAATCGATTGTTGTATTGTAAAAATCGATTATTGCATTTGGTCAGCAAATATGTGACTGTATTCCCCCTGACTTTGGGGCAATACCTGCAAAAAAGAATTAGGCGCCTCCGACGCTCAAGTCAGTAATCGTTAAAGGAAAAATGCAATGCATGTATTAGATCAACGTGGAGTCAAGTATTCCAAGTTCACTACGAATTAGGAAGAAGGACTCTTTCTCTAAAGGCTTTGTGAAGATGTCGGCCAATTGGTATTTGGTTTCAACAAACTTAATTTTGGCATCACCTTTGAGAACGTGATCTCTTATGAAGTGGTGCCTAATTTCTATGTGTTTCGTTCTTGAGTGAAGAACAGGGTTCTTCGTCAAGCTTATGGCGCTAGTATTATCACATCGAAGAGGGATATGATTAATACTAAGACCATAATCCGAGAGTTGTTGTTTCATCCAAAGGATTTGAGCACAACAACTCCCGGCGGCTACATATTCAGCCTCTGTTGTGGATAACGCAACACTTACTTGTTTCTTGCTAAACCAAGAAACTAGAGAGCTTCCGAGCAAATGGCAAGTGCCACTAGTGCTCTTGCGGTCCAATTTGCAACCCGCAAAATCGGAATCGGAATAGCCAACTAGTTGGCATGAAGAACCTTTGGGATACCATAGTCCCACATTTATTGTTCCGACAAGATACTTCATTATCCGTTTTACCGCAGTTAGGTGCGACTCCTTCGGACATGATTGATATCTAGCGCACAAACACATGCTAAACATGATGTCCGGTCTACTTGCAGTAAGATAAAGAAGGGATCCGATCATACCTCGATACTTCTTTGTGTCTAGTTCCTTATCTTTCTCATCTTTGTCAAGATGGTCGGATGTACTCATTGGAGTGGCCATTGCTTTGGCGTTGCTCATTTCAAAATGATTTAGCAACTCCTTGCAATATTTAGATTGGCAAATGAAAGTTCCCTCTTTCATTTGTCTCACTTGCAACCCCAAGAAGAAGTTTAGCTCACCCATCATTGACATTTCAAATTCACTTGTCATTAATTCAAAGAGTTCCTTGCACAAAGAGTTGTTAGTAGCACCAAAAATAATATCATCTACATATATTTGAACTAATAAGATGTCACTGTTTTTGTTCTTAATAAAGAGTGTAGTGTCAACTTTCCCCCTAATGAACTCATTGTCCAAAAGAAATTTGCTTAAGCGTTCATACCAAGCTCGGGGAGCTTGTTTAAGACCATAGAGGGCTTTCTTAAGTTTGAAGACATGATCGGGAGATTTAAAGTCTTCAAAACCCGGAGGTTGTTCAACATATACTTCCTCTTGAATAAATCAATTTAGGAAGGCACTCTTTACATCCATTTGATATAAAGTAAAATTCATAGAAGAGGCAAAAGCAAGTAATAGATGAATAGCTTCTAGTCGTGCAACTCGTGCATAAGTTTCTTCATAATCAATTCCTTCTTCTTGATTATAACCTTTAGCAACAAGCCTAGCTTTGTTTCTAGTGATTATACCATTTTCATCTAATTTATTTCGAAAAACCCATTTCGTACCAATTATGGTGTGATTATCGGGTCTTGGCACCAATTCCCAAACATCATTACGTTTGAATTGGTTAAGCTCCTCTTGCATTGCCAAGGTCCAATGCTCATCCCCAATTGCTTCGGAAAAGGTTGTAGGTTCTATTTGTGAAACAAAAGGCATATGTCCTACAGTGTCTTTAAGAAGGTTTCGAGTACTTACCCCTTTCTCGATGTTGCCAATTACCTTGTCGAGAGGATGATCTTTAGACGTCCTCCAAGCCTTTGGCATCATCGATTCTTCCTCTTGTGGTGGTTCTTCTTCCGATGATTGTTCCACAGCTTCATCTTGAACTTCCTTTTGATTCTCCTTTTGCACCTTGTCTTGAAGACTTATCTTGTTTAGAGAATCTGCAAGATGATCACAAAAATCCTTTCTCGCCAAGCGAGCATCATTTTAACAAAATACTACATGAGGAGATTCCTCAACAATTTTGGTTCGATTATTGAAAACTCTATATGCTTTGCTACGCGATGAGTAACCAAGAAAAATTCCTTCATCAGATTTCGCGTCAAATTTTCCCAAGTTATCTTTTCCGTTGTTGTGAATGAAACATTTACAACCGAAGACTCTAAGATGGGAAAGATTTGGTTTCCTTCCCATATAGAGTTCATAGGGAGTTTTCATGATATCGGTCTTATGACAGCTCTGTTTAAAACATAGCTTGCGGTACTCACGGCATCCGCCCAAAACTTTTTGGAAATCTTAGCCTCATCGAGCATGGTTCTAGCCATCTCTTCGAGACATCGATTTTTATGTTCCAGCACTCCATTTTGATGTGGTGTACGTGGAGCCGAAAAGGTATGTTCAATACCGAGTTCGTCACAAAATCCGTGAAGAGATTATGATCGAACTCTCCCCCATGATCACTTCTTATGGAAGTGACAGTTGTGTTCTTTTCATTTTGAACACGTTTAAGAAAACTTTTAAAAGCTTGAAAGGCATCACTTTTATGAGCAAGAAATAACGTCCATGTGAATCTAGAGTAGTCATCAACAATTACAAAATCATAAAGATTTCCACCAAGACTTTCAACGCGAGATGGTCCAAAAAGATCCATGTGAAGAAGTTGTAAAGGTCTAGTGGTTGAAACAACATTTTTATATTTAAAAGAGGCTTTCATTTGTTTCCCTTTTTGGCATGAGTCACAAATAGAATCTTTTTCAAATTTTAGTTTTGGAAGACCGATTACTAAATCTTGAGAAACTAATTTGTTTAAAAGATTCATGTTGACATGAGCTACTCTACGATGCCATAACCACATGTCGTCTTCTTTACTCAAAAGGCAATTCACAAAACTTGATGAAGAATTTTCAAGATCAACCATATAGATATTATCCATTCTAATACCACGAAGAATAACTTTAAAATCACTACGACGGATAACTAAGCATTCTTCGGAGTCATACAATACAAGATTTTCCTTGTCACATAATTGACTTATGCTCAAGAGATTATGTTTAAGACCTTTAACTAGCAAAATATGCTTAATGGAGGAGGATTCGTCCTTACCGACCGAGCCAATACCGATAATCTTTCCTTTGTTATTGTTTCCAAAAATAACGTTTCCTCCTTCCGTGGGTTTTAGTTGAAGGAATTTTGATGCATCCCCGGTCATATGTTTGGAGCATCCACTATCAAGGTACCAAAGTACACTTGATCCCTTCAAACACACCTACAAAACAAATTAATGAGATTTTGGTACCCAAGCCATTTTGGGTCCTTGTGTGTTAGGTGCAAAATAGTGGTGTGATTGACCTGCAGTGAAATGTCTATGTCTAGTGAAGCATGCGGGAGCAATATGTCCAATTTTATTGCAATAATGACAAATGACATTCGGATTGTGCATTCTTCTAGGATGATAATAATTTGGGGATCTAAATTCATTCACCCTATTTTTTGGAATATAGTTTTGATGTAATTTCCGAAAATCTTTTCTAGGTGTTCTAAATTGCTCAACATTTCTCCTAGTGTTTATTCTAGGATGCATAACGATTCTAGGATCATTATTTCTAGGTTGAATATTTCTAGGTTGCAATTTTTGAAAATCTTTTCTAGGTGTTCTAAGTTGTTCTACATTTCTTCTAGTGCTCGTTCTAGGATGTATAGTGGTCCTAGGATAGTTATTTCTAGGTTGTTTGGGAATGGTCTCATCTTTTTCGTTAGACACATTTTTGAACCCTATTCCATGTTTAGTAGATTTCAAGTTTATAAGAACCTCATTGAGATTTTTGTGAGAGGAGTTGAATTTATTCAAGGTGCTCTTAAGTTTTTCTACTTCATCTTTTAGAGATTTGCAAGATGTACAACCATTGTCGGGTTTATCGGCGCTTCTTTTGCCGTAAAACTTGTTTTCCTCTTTTAATTTCTCATTTTCAAGAGTTAGTTTTTCAAAATCCTTTTCTTTTGAAGAAATTTGTTTTCTTAAATCTTTTATAGATTTAGAAGAACTAATAAACTCTTTATACAATTCATCAAATGCATCTTGCATTTCTTCTAAAGTGAAATAGTTCTTAGAAGTAGTACATACCTAATTTTAAGTTTCTTCGTGTGCCATAAGACACAAGTTTGTGGTCTCGTTTCCTTCTCCATCACTTGATTCGTCTTCGGAGTCGCCTCCCCAAGAGATGTATGCTCTTTGTTTCTTGACGGGTTTCTTCTCCTTTTTAGTATTTGGACAATTTTGTTTGATATGCCCGATTTCTCCACATCCATATCACTTTAATTGGTCTCCTTGTCGCTTACCTATTCGTTCATACTCCTTTCGCATGAACTTGTGAAATTTCTTAATAACGAGTCCGAACTCGTTATCTTCGTCGCTTGAATCCTCATCATTTTGAGGTTGAGCCATGCTTGCTTTAAGAGCGATTCTTCGTTTCCTTTGATCATCCAAAGGAGGGTTAAGAATAGTAGATTCATAGTTTTAGAGATTACCTCTAAGCCCGTCGATTGTGACATTTGTAATGCTGATTGATTCTTGAATAGCGTCGGCTTTGGAGCGCCATTCCGGAGTGAGACTTCGAAGAATTTTACGGAAAAGTTCCCTATCCGTGAAGGTCTTCTTAAGAGCATGAAGATCATTAACGATTTTTGAAAATCGTTCGAACATATCATCTATCTTCTCGTTTTCCTTCATATGAAAAAGTTCATATTCATGGGTTAGAAAATCTATTTTAGCTTCTCTTACCTGGTCCGTACCTTCGTAGGTGATTTCCAATTTATCCCACATTTGCTTGGCCGTTGTGCAACATGATATTTTCCTATAATCACCGGGGTTTACAGCACAGTACATCATGTTGATGGCTTTAGCGTTGTTCTCCACTTTTCTGATATCGTCCGCATCGTATTCATCTTCGGATTTAGGAACCATTTCATTTTCAACCTTTTTTGTTGGCATTTGCTCTCCATCTTTTATAATTTTCCACAGTATAAAATTATTTGATTGGATGAATATTCTCATCCTCTCCTTCCAATAAGTGTAATTGGTGGCATCGAAGAGTGGTGACCTTGTGAAGCATTGTCCTTCACCTAGTCCTGCATAAATGTTACGAGTAGAAGCCATGGATTGTTTCTCTCAAACTGTTAAGTCTTTTAGAGAGTTAGGCTCTGATACCAATTGTTAGAATATACGCTTAACGCTAGAGGGGGGTGAATAGCGTTTTAATAAAATTCAAGATAAATTTGCGGAATTAAAATTGCAGGAATAAAGTAAGTGCAGTAATTAAAGTAGAAAGGAGAGAACACACCGAATTTATACTGGTTCACCACAACGTGTCGTTAGTCCAGTCCCCGAGAGACTCTCTCGAGTTTTACACTAACTCCGTTAAGCTTACGGGTGCCTAACAAACCGTTACACTTGCTCGTAGATATACACTCTACAAGACTTCAACTTGCTCGAGGATACCTCACCTCAAGACTTCAAGTCAAGGAACTAAACTTTCCTTCTTACAACAAGGGATTAGAACTTCCCTTCAAGTGTATGCAAACACTTAGCACTCAAGACAAGACTCTCTTATAGAGTAGATGTGAGTAAAATTAATACGCTCAAGAACACAACAACTTCGTCAAGAATTTGGCTCTCAAAAACTATGAAATGAATATGAAATGATTGATATGAAAGTATGTAAGCTTAAGCAAGAATTGTAATCAGTTATTGTGCTTATTAGAGGATTTTGAAGTGTATTTACAGTCCTCAAAGTCACCAAGACCGTTGCTTAATTGCCAATCACTAATTGCTGATTTAGTGCTAGGATAATCGATTATCTGATTTGCATAATCGAGTATCTGCAAATCGTTCAAAAATCATATGCAGATTTTAAGCAGAATAATCGATTATTCAAATTGCATAATCGATTACCTGATAATGTTTAAAAATCAGACGCTGATTTTATGCTAGCATAATCGATTATTGCCTTGTGCATAATCATTATCTTTCAGCGTTTAAAAATACTTTGGCAACGGTCTTAACATAATCGATTACCAAAAAGACATAATCGATTATTTTGCTGTTTTGTAAATTCCGGTTATACACTGTCTTAACATAATCGATTATCAAAAAGACATAATCGACTATTTTACTGTTTTGTAAATTCCGGTTTACACTGTCTTAACATAATCGATTATCGGAAAAACATAATCGATTATTTCTGTCCAGATTTAAAAGACATGTTTAAAATTCATTTTGGCTAAAATGAAAATGTTTGAAAATCATTTTGTTTTAAATCAAAGATGCATGGTTTGATGAAAATGATTTTACGAGAGAAGCCAAGTCTTGAATCTATTGTCGGATCAAGATCACAATATAAAACGACTCATGTATAACTTTGTTGCTTTACTTGATCTTGTTCTTTATTTCTCTTGTGCTTGGACTTCGACATATGTCAATGTTCCATGCACGTTGGTTTGTCATTTATCAAAACCTACAAAGATGAACACACATTTAGTTTTAGCGACTTGAGAACGTGTTTCAACAGTTTTCTCAAATACATAGCCTATACATAGAATGAGGAGTGCATTAAAGCACCAGGAAGAGTAGAGAATTTAGCACGTGTTAGAATATCCATATACGATAAAGTGAGCCACGTTAATTCAAGCAAATACCATGTGATGGATCCTTAATTCATTAAAACACATAAGAAATAGGAAGTGTCGTTTAGCAAATTTCACGGCCATCCCACGAATGTCAAAGACGTAGTTGTTATAGGGGTTTGTTTAATAAAATACCTTCCGAAATTCGGGTGCGCATTTATGTGATCCAAATCCTATTCTATATGGAATTAAAATATGTCTAAAACTGCTGGTGCATTTATATGACGCGATTCGCGACGTGTTTTAATAACATTGCAAATTTTCCTAAAAGGTGTTAAAAGCGATTAATAATCTAATATTTCAAGAGTAACAAGTATAGAAAATCATATTTTAGCAACTTATAATGAGTTTAAGCGACCATGCTAGAACCACAGGATCCCAGGGTGCCTAACACCTTCCCCCGGGTCAACAGAATTCCTTACTCAAGAATTTCTGGTTCACAAACTCCAATTGGATTGTCAAAATTTCCTCGATTTGGGATTTCAAACTGGTGACTTGGGAAACTAATAGCGAAACCTATCCCAAGTGGCGACTCTTGAAACAAATAATTAGTCCCATCTCGAATAATGTCATTTTAATTGGAAAAACTCCTATACACGTGTCACCTTTCGAGGTAGCCACGTGTGAGCGGAAAAAGGAGGTGTGATAGCTCTGGCGACTCTGCTAGGGATGAGAGCGAACCCAGAATCTTTGCTTCAGGGTTCAAGATTTCGAGCTTACAATAACTGTTATATTTGGCTGCTTCTGATTTGCTTACCTGTTATGTGCTTAATGCCACATGTTTTACCGCTTTGATATTATCTGAACTGTATATATGAACTGCTATGAAACCCTTCACTTCTCATCTCTGGGGATGTGCTTACTGGTTGAGACTCCCTATTCATTTTAGTGTCTTACCCTAAAATAGAAAAAGAGGCCGGACAAGTTACAAAGGCAGACGACCTCGCGGGTCCCCAGTACGTAACCCGTTCCTCGACTTGAGTTGTCCGCTCGGGTACACACTCTAGAACCTATACCGAGGTTCTCAACTTAGTATAAAAAAATTTCATGCCGGATCCCTAGTAGGAACGTTTATTTGCATCATGCATTTTTACTTAGGGGACTCAAAAAAGGGGTTGGGTCCGTCAAGGAAAGGTGCCCTAAGATAAAAGACCAGCCTGATGCATCTTTACGTGCTACTTGCGAATTTATTTGCCTTGGATTCGCATGTCGACCGACCTGTAAACAAAGGGAATAATTGAGAAAAATAAGCAGTTCTAGGGTAGCCACTTTTAAGAACCAATGCTCAAATAGCGTCGAAATGCTGCTAGATTTTTCAAAAATAAACAAACAACAAAACAATGGCACCAAATTTTGGAGTTTTTCAATAATATCTGCGGGGTTTGATAAATTATTTTGGACAGAGCCAACCCCTTTTTCAAACTGTCAATAAATGCTCGAGTTTTTTTCTTTCTTACTTCAAAATGAGTCGGATGGTGCCATCATTGTGATAATAACTGAATGTTGCTACAAGAGACGCCGGAAGGCTAATCTTGTGCAAATGGCTAGTTCTGAATTTTTGTTCAGACTGGTAAGAAGGCACAACCTAAAAAACCTTCTCTCCGAAGTGTCGAAAGGCCGCATTCCCAAAGACGAATCCTGTTTTAAAACAAAATTCATAAAATGTCAGCTTTAATGTTTTGAGAATAGTAATTTGCCCTAATAAATGTGCAGAATGAGCACGATAATGAGCAAAATTCCTTTGGAGCTGCGGCTCTGGTGGAATGACCTTAGAGAATCAGGACAGAAAAGGTCAACGTACATCTAGGGGGCCTCACTAGCTTGTTGAAAATCAACCCTAGGGGGGATGTTATAAAGGCCTTAATCACTTTCTGGGACCCGGACCACAACGTCTTCAACTTCTCGAACTTTGAGTTAACCCCGACATTGGAGGAAATGACCGGATATATCGGTACCCATATAATCCCTTTGATACATCAATACTTGATCGCACCCAGAGCCCTCGCTGTGCACAAATTTCTGGATGTTTTGAAAATGAGTAGAAAGATTCACAATCCTGACTTATCGGCTGGCTTCTGCATCCTCCAGTTTATATACCGGAGATACGGCTACATTGGAGGATTCAACAACCCTGAAAACCTTATCTGTAGCAAGGGTAATCGGATCAAGTGGGAGGAGCATCAATGTTTCCCGTTCATGGTGTCTTTCTTGGGTATTTTAGTATTCTCGCGAAAGAACGAGAACATCGATATATAGATAGCAGGGGTCGTTAGCACTTTGATTACTCAGGCAAAGAGCACTCTTGCTCCGATGATCCTGTCTGATATCTTCCGAGCCCTTACCATTTGTAAAGTAGGAGGGGATTTCTTTGAAGGCTGTAACTTGCTCTTGCACATCTGGGTGATTGAGCATTTATGTCACAGGCCTCGGTTCATGAATTATGGGCTGCCAACAAAAGGTTACATAGAAGAAGTTGACAACAGGGTGAATGGGCTTAAATTACCAGAGGGTGTCGCAGAGTGGGTGTCACATCTCCGGGTTATTTCTGCAAATCAAATACAATGGACGCTCTGTTGGCTCTTCGTGAACGAAGTTGTGTATATGCCCGCAATAGAACCACATTTTCTCTTGATGGGCCTTAGAACCATTCAGCCTTACGCCAACATCGGGTCTTGAGACAACTCGGAAGATTCCTGATAGTGCCAAAAGACGAAGATCTCAGCATCCGGGTAGTCGAAATTGGGCCTGGTAGTCAGTTCCCCGAAGCCATGGTTCGCAAAATCTGGAATGAATGCCAATACCTAACCGCTGAGACTTATGTACAGGATCTGGTTTCCTCAAGAAGCATAACAAAGAGTCGTCCTATAAAAGTTGATGGTTGGCTACCCCGGTCAGTCTGAGAAGAAGATCCCAACTTTCCCGTTTAGCTATTGACGGCGTCATCCTCTCCTCTTTTCTTCAATATAAAAATAGGCTTTTCCGGCTCTATCCAATTGTCTCATGGATCCTCTTGAACCCTAGCATGTTGGCATAGCTTACTGATAAGTGCTGGGAATATCAATGATGTACTATTCTGAATCAGATACTCCCTCGGTTCATTGATGAATCTCTCATCAACATTTCAATGAATACCATAAAGAAGGGAGGTTATCATTTGATCTCTCGTTACTAGTACATTCCATTCTTTGCTTCAGCAGTGAAATCTTTAGATGTGATTCCTCGGTTGTCAGCTTCCCATGGAACGTCTACACCCTGACATTAGTTGGAGACTAAGGCACAATCTTTTTCACGGAATGGAGCCATGTCATGGAATTGTAGATAATAGATGTGGTTCATAGCTTCAGCTCCAAAATGCACCATTTTGCTGCGAATCCTCATTTTTGGCTTCTTTAACCTGATGGCTGGAAAATTCACATAACCTCCATCACCCATTTCTTATTGGCTCTGCAAGGTTGGGTGCCAAAACAGGTTCATCCCATGTCTACAAGCCTCTGATGGAACTAGGGAACACGTTCTGGGACGTTATCCAGCACTATGCCTCTTTTCTTCAGTACTTTGTTTGAAATAAGCTCACCATAGTACCGTTCTAGCCTTCCAATGACAAGAATTAGTGTTGGTCATAGTTCTCTTCCGTTTCCAAAAGATTGTTATTCACGGATTTCTCGGAGTTAGAGCTCATTTTCAGCATACGATACCTTGACACTTGCAATTAGGATTGAAAAATGGTGGAATTTGACAATTAGGAGAGTGAGGAAGATGAAGGTCGTGTATCTTTTGAAGAGTCTCAAAATTTCTAACTTTTGTTCAAAATCAAACACCTTTACCCGTTTAAGCCCTCTAATGTTAGCATTTGCAATATGTCTTTCGCAATTGCAAACTCTGAAATTTCATCAAGGGTCGCAAATGCGACCTTCCTCAATTTTGTGATGGGACAATATTCGCAAATGTAAACTTTTGTTCAGAAATGCAAACACTGCATGTTGCAACTTCAGCGGCTTCTGGTTTCTGCTCCCCGAAACACTCTAACCTACTCAAATCAACTCCAAAAATTCTAATACTTGACAGATAGTAAAAATAATATTCTAAGTTGTTCTAAAAAGGGAAATTTCAAAAATGACTAAACAATTTAGAAAATGATGGGTTGCCTCAAGCCGAGCACAACATTTAATTTCGTGGTACAATGCGAATCAACTTTCCCACTTTTCTCGCCATTTGGGAGATATGAATTGGGAACCTGACTTGGAATCAAGTTTATGACCACAAGTGGTGGGGGTGGTATGTTGATGATCAAGCCAAACTTTAGTTTCCTCATTTTACATTTCTTTTTTTTCATGTGAGGAATGTCATTTTCCCTTCTTGTTCCCTTAAATTGTAAGAAGTATGGCTTTTGTCTTTCCTTCTCGCAATCTCTCATTGACTTGTATAGTTTAATTACCATATCACCATATAATTCCAATGTTAAAAATGCTTGAAATGTGACATCAAGCCTTCAAAATGCAAATCTTTCCGGATTTGGACATCCTCTTTTTTCCCCGAATTAGAGTAATTTTCCACCACATATTCAATTTTTTTATTTGACTCTAATTGAATATTTTTCTCAGTATCGCTAACAAGTATAAAATCAGTTGGCGGATGTAAAATTCTTGATTCCTCAAAATAAATCTCACTTTCTTCCTCGAAGTCGGACTCTTCTTGACCTCTTTCCACACTCTCAAGTTGGTGGGCATAGTGAGCCACAACCAATATTTTCATTTGACCTTAGGAAGTGCAGATATTCTCATCTTTTTGAGTCAAGACTTGCTTCAAGTCCTCGAGTACAAAACTGTGCTTCTCCTTATTTTTAAGAATGGCCTCCAACATGAGCATTATCTTCTCATTTTGAGCATTTGAGAGTTCTTGGTTTTGATCAAGTGCCAAAGAAAGATTTTCGACTTCAACCTCTAAGAAAGGTTCTTGGTTATCATTCACTTCCAAGGCTTTTTGGACCTTTAAAGTTATATGCATTTCTCCTATTTGTAAGTTTAACCTTTCAAGCGTTAAGTAATTTTGGAGACTATTTCCCAAAAGCTCCTCCAAGGCACTTTGCTCTTTGTCTCCTCCTTCATGTAGGCATTCTATCAAGAGCTTGAACTCTCCATTTTGGCCATGCTCAATTTCTTCCATCTCCTTGTTCCTAAAATTTTCATCACAAAAAATAAAATCATCATAGCGGGAGATTGGGGATAGAAGGACAAATAAGCACAATTATCCCAATGAGCATTTTGACGACCACATATATAACAAATATTCCACTTATGGGTTTGATATTATGCACACAGTCTGCCCCCAGAAATAGTTAAATAATTATTCCACGGGTGTGGTCCTCCACAATAAGGACAATGGTTATCAAAATTATGAAAAATTATCATCCGACCAATTTGCATTACATGGAGAATAGAAGAACAAATAAGCACATTTATCCCAATGAGCATTTTGACGGACGCACATATAACAAATATTCCACTGATGGGTTTGATATTATGCACATAATCTGCCCTCGAAAATATTTAAATAATTTTTCCACGAGTGTGATCCTCCACAAAAGGACAACGGTCATCAAAGTATGAGAAACTACCATCCGACAAATTTTCATTACATGATGCCATTTTTCAAAATCCCAAAATAAACAAGAAACAAACAATAGAAATAGACCAAGGTAAGAAAGATAATTATACAAATATTCACAAGTTTGGACCAAGCGCTTACGCTTATTTCTCAAACAACCTAAACACGCCAAATAGTTCCCCGCAATGGCACTAATTTTGATGACGTCCAAATCCAATACTAAAAACTAAATGGACATGGTCCCATGAAATATAATTTACCCAACTACAAGTCGGGATCGAATCCTACAGAGAATAATATGTAGCCGATTAGAGCGCAAGATAATTTATCACTTGTTATCCAATGCCAAACACTTAAAATAGTTTTGAGAAAATATTTATAACTAAATGCGAAAATGTAAACTAATCTAGAAAGCAAGTAAATGATCAGTGGCTACAAGTATGGATACACTTAGAATTACACTCAAGTAAAAATCCAATGTATTTTACAATTTTACAAATATGAGCGAGTTTATGTTAATTAGTCTCGGGTAATAGTTCAATATCAGCTTCTTTCGAAAACTAAAAATACTTCCTAATTGAATTATCCTAACACAATTAAGAGGTTAAACACACCTGATTATGGCTACAAGTAGTTCAATACTATCCCTAGGTAGAATCTATAATGTGAGCGTTAAAGCCTCAAGTTTGTTAATTAATCTTTCCCAACCCCAAATTATCTTTCCCAAAATTAATTCAAAGTTAATGGGCGAGTCCTAGGGTTAGCTAATCCCTTTGGAAACATTAAAGAACAAGAATAATTAAAGAAATAATAAGTCACTTCATAATAAATAACAATCGTTCAATACATAAGCACAACGAGATATTTAATCGACACTTTAAACATGAATATTTCCATAAACATGATTCATTTATTGGATAAAATAATACACACTTAGATATATAATACAAAGCAAGAAAATAAAGAAATAAGCATAAATGAGTAGGAAATTCTCAACAAAAAACTTCAAATCTTCTCGACCTAAGTGTGTGTGCAAGAACCCTAGCTGCAAAACTTGTTTCTCTATACTCTAAGGACTGAAAATAAGCCAAAGATATGCTAAACTTATTTTACATATAAGCTGGGTCAAGTATTAAAGGGTTGGGATAAACAAAATGTAAAATGGCATAAATTCCCAAGACTGAAGCGTGATCCTCGCATTTGTGAAGCCTTGTTCACATTTCTGAACTAGGACTATAAGGTTGACTTTCGCATTTGCAATCTGTATGTTCACATTTACAAACTTGGCACTGTAAACTTGGCTTCGCATTTGCGATGGTAGGCTTCGCATTTGCGAAGGTTGAATATTAGGTTTGACTTTGTATTTGCGACCCATATCTCACATTTGCGAACCTTGACTGGATTTGTTGACTTCACATATCCCACAAATGTGTCGCAATTGCGGCACCTGGGTCCTATTCCCAAATTTTCATCTTTTCAACTTCTTGTTGACTCGTCTTCACTTGGTTTCTTCATGATCACTTCTAAATCACATAAAACCCATAAAATAGAAGTAAACGACACTAAACACATGATTTTATCAACTAAACATAGAAAAAATCAAATATTAAAGACGAGATAAGTTGGTAAAATACCGACTTATCAGCGACATTAGTAGTTGTCTGAAAAGAAATCTCACTCCTGGTCTCCTTGTCCATCTACAACTTGATAGGATGAGTGAGTCCCTCAATAAACCTCCTCTCCCCCTCCCCCCCCCCCCTCTTTCTCTCTCTTTGTCTCTCTCTCTCTCTCTGTCTCTCTCTCTATCTCTCTATCTCTCTGTCTGACTCTCTCTCTGTCATTCGGTAGGAAGCAGAAGAGTTGCATGATGGGATAAGTCTGCAAATTGGTTCTCATACTAGGTGAAGGTCATACTGCCCTACTGGAGGCACTCGTCCTGCCTGCGATAGCTCTCTCTATCTCTTTTAGTGATAGGAAGGAACTTCTCAAAAAATAGTTGAGAGAATTGATCCCAAGTATGAGCAGGCGACCTAGCTGGTCTGGTCAACACATAATTCATTCACCATTTCTTGGCGGAACCCGACAACTAACATATAGCAAAATCCACTACATTGGTCTCCACTATACCCATGTTCCATAGCACCTCATAGCAGCTGTCATGATAATCATGGGGGTCCTCTAAAGATGCACCACGAAATTGAACTAGAAAGAACTTAGTAAACCTGTCCAATCTCTATAGAGACTTAGAAGACATAGTTGATGCATCACCGGCCTGTGTCGAAACACCCGGTTGAAGTACCCCAACTGGCAAGGCGGCTAGAGTCTAAAACTGGGGAGCAATCTACTCCGGGGTGTGAGTAACAAGAGTCTATGCTACTCCTTATCTTGAGAGATGCCTAGTGCCATAGGAAATATACCCGCCTGGGTAACACTCTTCATAAGGCCCACTAAATAGACCAAGGCATCCTGAAGCACTGGGTGGCAATGAACCTCTCCGGTCCTGAACTGGTCCAGTAGGAACAGTATGAGCTGGAACCTCCTCATCAAACTCTACCTGAGGCTCCACTGCTGGTGCATGTGCTCGAGCTGTGTGTTGAGCTCTACCCCTGCCTCGGTCCTTGGAACGGCCTCAACCTCGACCTCCGCCCCTCGTAGGAGTTTTTATTGGGGCTCCGGCTGCTGTCCGGCTGAAGATGTGATACATGTTCTCTCCATCTACGACGTTACTGAATAGAAGGGTTCAATCATCAATGATAGAATAAAATCGCATGACAGATAAGAATAGAAGTGAAATTGTTCTTCACTCCATAGCCTCTTGAAGATAAGTACATCGTCTTCGTATCGATCCTTCATACTCTACTAAGTTTTTTAGTGACTCGTGAGACCTATGTAATCTAGTGTTCTAATACCACTTTGTCATGACCAGAAATTTCCACCGTCAGAACCGTGATTGCGATATTTCACTTGCTAGGGAAGCCAACGTTAGAACAACTTATTTCTTCAATAGTTTAAATGTTATTATTAAGAAAGAACTAAATAACTTAAATACTCTAAAGTTTTAATGTAGAAGCTAAATCAACCAAACTTCTACTACAAATCCTTGAACCTGGTGTCACGACTGCACGAGCTACTAGAATAGTATATACAAAGGTCTGAAACAAATACAAGGTTGTCTTAATGAAACTACACAGCTAAATAGAAAGAGGAAAAGGACTCCAAGAGCTGCAGATACTGAACAGTCGTACCTCAAGTCTCCGTAACTGTCCAATCCGAGCACACTAATAACCGTCGTTAGGACTGATTTCAAAATTTGCACAGTGTGCAGAGTGTAGTATTAGTACAACCGACCCTATATATTGGTAAGTGTCGAGTCTAACCTCGATAAAGTAGTCACGAAGATGAGGCGGGTCACCTACACTACAACATGTACGCAGTATATATATAATAATGACATAAAATAGGAATATTTAACAAAATTAAACAGCCAACTGAAAATAATAACCCCAGCCTCAAGAATGAAGTAGTATCGTCCAAATTTGCCAATCCTTAGCAATTCGAATAAAAAACCAGAAACCAACACAGCTCAAGAAAAAGGAAACATATAGGTTGTCGCAGCGCGCAAACCAATCCCACCATCTATTAGTACCATGAATTACCCTTATTTTACCATATCAATCTACCTTTATTCTACCTATTACGGCGTGCAACCTGATCCCACCGTATAGTACATATTCACCCTTATTACACCTGCTGCAGCATGCAGCCCGATCCCACCATATCAGTACCAAATACGCAAGGCACAACTAAATCAATAGTTCAACCACAATGCTCTTTCCATTAATAAATGCCAAACTGGACCAAAAGAAAACTTGTACAATAAAGAAATTTACACGAGGAATACTACATGGCGAGACCAATCCAACAATTGACAATTAGAAGGTGCAAGCAAGTCAATTTAAGTAAATAGCAGGCAATCATGAAACTATGAAAGAGTTAGCATCCTTAACAGGAGAAGATATTGATTAATAAGTAGCGATTAAGCATGGAAAGCATTTAGAGCATATAATAGTTAAGAAAGGAAAGAAAATAATTAATGAAAAGCGGAAAATCAAGGAAAACAGATAAGTCGGCGACATATAAGCACTCTTCACTTTGCATATACGCGCTTATATGGAATTCTCATAGCACATAGTCTGAGGATCCCTAATTCCCTCAAGTCAAGGTTAGACACAATACTTACTTCACTCCGCAAACAATTCAAAGCTCTACCGGGCATTTTTCCTAAAATTTGCATCCAAACTACTCGTGTCTAACAACTATTAACTCAATAGTATCATATATTGCTATAGGAATAAACTACAATGCATAAATTTAGATTTTCCAAACTTTTTCCCAAAAAGTTAAACCCCGATCTGCTTGGTCAAAACCCGAGGTTCAGATCAAAATTTATTTACACATTCAACCCCAAGCCCAATTATGTAAATTTTTTTTTTTCGAAATTCGACCTCAAGTCTGAGGTCTAAATTTCAATTATACAAAAAACTCTAATTCCACCCAAATCCTCAATTTTCACTATGAAAATCCTAGATTTTAGATTGAAAACTCATGAAATGTAGTGGGTTTGATTGCTCAAAACGTTGCCCAAAGTCAACTCAAATTAACTTTTAAGGCAAAAATTCTAATTTTTATCAATTTTTAATATATAAGCCTACCGGAAAAATACCCAAACTAGCGTACGCATATTGTGGAAGACTAAA
The DNA here is from genome assembly GCA_034376525.1 of Nicotiana benthamiana. Lineage (NCBI taxonomy): Eukaryota > Viridiplantae > Streptophyta > Magnoliopsida > Solanales > Solanaceae > Nicotiana > Nicotiana benthamiana. Next base: position 29,893,633 of record CM067336.1, on the reverse strand, counting down.
ATGAGATATTTAAGTCTTCGAAACATAAAATTTAATTCTAAAAGAAGAGATGACCCATCGGATCATCATACTCTTCTTTTCACGTAATTTCCCGATCCATCCTATCTTCACTTATTGATCTACTAAGAAAGTCAATTCGTAAATATTACAGTTTCGCGAGTTAAATTTGATGAAGGTCATAATTAAAACCTAGTTAAATTTTTTGTTTCCATTTATTCACCATATAAGAAAAGTTACGCCGTAATATAGCTTTTGCGACTTGAGCTTAATGGCCCAAAGATCACAATTTAAATATCCTTTATGCGTTAAATTTAACGGGCAAAAAGTCGCAATTGAAACCTACTTGTATCCTCCGTCTTCTTTGATTAACCCTACAAGTTTGTGCCAAACTAATATACTATATATCCTTTGCCAGTTACATTTAATGGCAAAAATTCCACAATTGAAACCTAATTAGATCTTCTGAATTCCCTTATAAACCTTATAAGAAAATCCATAATTTATGTTAGCAAACAAGACTCAAACAAGAAATGGAATTTTCCTGTTCTGCAGAAAATTAAGAGTGGCAAAGAAAGAGAGTACGTAGGTATAACTTCTTCTTCTTTTTTCTCTTTACTTTTCGCCTAATATGTAAATGAGAGAACACATATATGAAAGCTGGTATATTGGAAAAACAATCTGTAGACAGTAGACGTATTAGTTTATCTTTGTAAGAATTTTAGTATAATAAAGAAACAAATTCCACTGACGATAGTTAAATCGCGCAGATGTTATTATTTTCTGTCATTGTGTCCGCTGTATATTATTAACCGCTACATTACATCTCAACTAACATAAGATCTCTCAAATTTGATCCATGAGATCTCTCAAATATTGAGCCAAGGTAATATCAGTGTTAACCACTGATTTAGGAAAACGAACAATGTAGCGGATCACCTAGCAAAACTTGCCAAGGACAGTTACATAGATTGTTTTACTACTCATTCCAAGAGAAGCCAAGGGCCTTTTCTTTTCGACAAATTTCAGATGCTTAATATTAAGCTAAGATACGACGAGGCTAATTTTTTTGTTAGTTAGTCTACTTATATTGTAGGGGCGTAAGGATGGATGTAATATTTTATTTTATTGGCCATCCTTTTTTTCTTATGGACAATGATATTGTCCATGTGTTTTATCATAAGAGGTAAGGTCAAGTCCCCCTCTGGTTCCTTCTCAAATGAATACAACTCTCACCAGTAAACTGGGAAATTTCATTGAAAATAAGTTTTCATCAAACTTCACTGCCAATAGCATTAAAATCTAAGGCATTTAATTAGGACTTACATAATCAACACTCTCATAAAACACATGAAAGGGGGTTAACATTGGAGCAAAAATGCCAACCTAAATGAAACACAATTTATATGTATTAAAGAAGAAACGTACTAGATATATATCTAGGTAAATTATGACACACTAATCCCCACCATTTTAAACGTTCACATGCATGGTTTAGGTGTCTAATAGGAGTAGTAACAAGTCTTATCTTAGAGTGATGAAGAATAGTTTTTAGCCTTCTATCTGGAGCTGCAACTACATTAGAAAAGGGGCTTCTTCTTTTTTTATAAGTGAAAAAAGGAGAATTACATAACGCTAATTCATTAGGAGCCTAACGTTTCAGCTTGTATTTACTAACATGCATGGTCGTTGCTCTTTCTAAACATGCCAACTGCTACCTAGAAGAACCCTTCTACGGGGCGGATGTAAAGTGTAAGGTATGAGTTCATTCGAACCCAATAATTGTTGAATGTATTAGAATATATTTTGAGTATCTTTTTATTATTGGTAGAATATTCTCTCATTATTGTATAGTCCTATAGTTGGTAGGATTTGATTTCTTTCATTATTGTACAGTCCTATAGTTGGTAGGATTTGATACCTCTATGTATTCTATATATACTTTTGTGACCAATACAAGAATATTCATTCTCCCAAAACTATATACATGGTATCATACGCCAGTGGCTTACCGCTAAAGAAACCCTAATTCTTCCCTACTCGCGACGCCGCCGCCGCTGCACTAGTCGGCAGCCCGCAGCCGCCGACCTTCTCGGTCCACCTCCTCTCTCCGGCGTCTTGCCGCGCCACCGCATCATTAACCGGCGGCCCTCTCGCTCTCTCGACGTCGATCAGCGCCTCCTCTGCCTCGCGCTTCATGGCCGCAACGACATCCAACGATCTTCTCCAGCCAATTGCCATCAATGCATCGGCTCAGATCCCACTTAAATTGGATTTCACTAATTACCTGGCGTGGAAATTCCAATTCCGAACCCTTCTTAAGGGTTACGACCTCCTCGGCTTCTTGGACGGATCGAAGCCATGCCCACCAGCCACTATCGTCGACAAGGAGGTAACTTCCCCCAATCCAGCATATCCTTACTGGAGTTGCCAGGACAATCTTATTCTCAGTGCCATCATCTCGTCGATCACACCGATGATCATCTCCTTTATTGCCGCTGCAGAAACCTCTAAAGAGGCCCGGGACATCCTCGCGCGCACATACGGCACTGCTTCTCGTGGTTGTATCATGGTTCTGAAACAACAGCTCCATAAACAGGTAAAAGGTTCTAAATCTGTTACTGATTTTATGCACGGTATTCGCGTGATTGTGGATAAATTATCTCTCCTGGGTGTTACTGTTGATTCTGAGGATCTTGTCATTAAGGTTCTAAATGGTCTTGATGATCCGTATATGGAGCTCTCTCATGCTATCCAAGCCCGTGAATCTCCAATCTCTTTTACTAAATTACATGACAAGGTGTTAAGCATGGAGGCTCAGATTACTGCCAGTGCGCCGACCACCTCCGCCGCATCTGATTTGGCTCCGTCGGCTGCCTTCGTCGCCAGACAGCAATCCGCCCGTAACAGCTTCGGTGGCCGCGGGCGCAGCCGTGGTTTATCCTCCGGCCGCGGTGGTTACTCCACCAATGGCCAATCTTGCGGGTACAATTGGAAGTGCCAGCTCTGCAGTGAATTTGGCCACTCCGCGCGCCGGTGTCCGTCCTATCCTATTTTCGGCGCAAATCAGCCCCCTTACGGTGGACCACTGCCGTGACCAGCATGCGGTGCGTCATCTTATCCGGCTGCTCACATAGCCCATCACTCTCCATCTGATTGGATCCTGGACTCTGGTGCCACTCATCACATAACCAATGATCTTGCCAACATGTCTCTTCACAGTCCTTACACTGGTTTCGATGATGTGGTTATTGGTAACGGTGAAGGTTTAACAATTACACATACTGGCCAACTTTTCAGTTATTCACCTATTTTATTGCCTGGGGCTCTCTTTGTTCCTCAACTTCATAAAAATTTGATCTATGTTGCTCAATTATGTCGTCAAAATAATGTTAATGTTGTTTTTTCTGATACTGATTTTCAGGTGAAGGATCGTCGCACGTGGGCAACACTCGTCAGCAGCCCACGTAGGAACGGCGCTTATTACTGGCCGGCGGCTTCCCGTCTACTGTCCGCCCTCACGGCACAAAAGCTCATTGCGTCATTATGGCATTCTCGGTTTGGTCATCCGTCAAATAAAATCCTACGTCATTTAGTGTCTTCTAGCAGTATAGCGTCCAGTAGTGTGTCTGATTTTGCTTGTGTCTCTTGCAAGCTTCATAAGTGTCATAAGCTACCCTTCTCTGAGTCAAGTTTATCTTCAACTGCTCCGCTGGAGCTTATTTTTTCTGATGTATGGACCTCTCCTATTATTTCTAATGAAGGATTTAAATATTATATCATTTTTGTTGATCATTTTTCTAAGTACGTTTGGTTTTTTCCTTTACGCCGTAAATCTGATGTCTTAAAAACCTTCCCCACTTTTAAGTCCATTGTCAAAAAATACTTCTCTACTAAAATTATTACTCTGTATACTGAAAATGGGGGTAAATTCCTAGCTTTACGCTCTTTTCTTGCCTCCCATGGCATCTCACATCTCACTTCACCTCCTCATACACCTCAACACAATGGCTATGCTGAACGTCGTCACCGTCATATTGTCGATACTGGTCTCACTCTCCTTCATTATGCCTTTGTCCCTCTCATTTACTGGCCTTATGCCTTTGCCACAACAGTCTATCTCATTAATCGTCTTCCCAAGACAAATCTCTTGATGCTCTCCTCCTTTGAGTCTCTCTTCCATAGGCGCACCAACCTTGCCAAACTGCGTGTCTTCGGCTCTCAATGCTTCCCCTGGCTTCGGCCCTACACCTTACACAAAATATAACCCAGATCTCATGCATGTGTCCTCTTCGACTACTCATCTACTCAAAGCGCATATCTATGCTTTGATCCCTCAACGTCTAAAATCTTCGTATCACGTCATGTCACCTTCCATGAAGATATCTTCCCATTTTCCAAATTGTCTAACCTCGAGTCTCCACCCGTACCCATTCCGGACACCCTAGAAGTCCTTCCGCTGCCTCCGCCAGTACCTGCCGTGGCTCCCACTAGCGATCCTTCACCGGATGCACTGCCAGCCCAACGGCCGAGCCACTAGTGCCTCTTACGGCACCGCCAGTGGCCCCCGCCGCCGCTACACCTACTATGTCGCCACCTTCATCCTCTCAGGGTGGTCATCACATGCAAACTTGCAGCAAAAATAACATCTTTACACCCAACAAGAAGTTTGGTATGTCTGTTGTATCCTCTCCAGCTGTTACAGAACCTCAGACTTTGTCTAGTGCTATGTCTGATGAGCGCTGGTGCGCTGCTATGTCATTGGAGTTTGATGCTCTGCTACAGAATGGCACCTGGGATCTTGTTCCACCTGATTCTTCACAGAATGTTGTGGGCTGCAAGTGGGTTTACAGTATCAAACGAAAGCCTGATAGTAATGTGGATAAGTTCAAAGCCCGACTTGTTGCGAAAGGCTTTTATCAGTGACAAGGTGTCGACTTCCGGTAGACTTTCAGTGCGGTTATTAAGCCGGCAACTGTGCGTTTGGTTCTCAGTCTAGTTGTATCCAAGGGCTGGCCTCTTCGTCAAATGGATGTGAACAATGCCTTTCTCCACGGGACGCTTACAGAGGATGTCTATATGGCACAACCACCGGGTTTTTTGACAAAGCCTATCCATCTTATGTCTGTAAGTAACAGAAAGCTATTTATGGTCTCAAACAGGCACCCCGGGCATGGTACAGTGAGCTCCCCAAATGCCTTTTGGCCATGGGTTTCGTCAACACTACCTCTGACACTTCGCTCTTTGTCTTTCAGCATTCTGGTATTACAGCCTTTTTTTTGGTATATGTTGATGATCTCATTTTGACTGGTAATGACTCTGCCTTCTTGAACCGTGTGTTGACTCTCTTTGGACTAAATTTTCTCTTAAAGACATGGGTGATCTAAGCTACTTTCTTGGTGTTGAGGTTCTGCGCAGCTCCAAGGGGTGTTTTCTTTTTCAGCGTAAGTATATTGTTGATCTTTTGACTCGTCATAATATGCTGGAATCCAACCCCGAAGACGCCAACAACGGCATTCACCCGCCTTCATCTGGCCGATGGCTCGGCTCCTGCCGACGCATCTGCCTATCGACAGCCCTTGGGGGCCTCCAGTATCTCTCCTTCACTCGTCCTGATATCTCATTTGCTGTGAGTAAACTCTTACAGTTCATGCACGCTCCTACTGTCACTCATTGGGGTGCGGTTAGGCGCCTCTTCCGGTATCTGAATGGAACGCGTGACTTCGGAATCTGGCTGCGTCCTTCATCTGCTATACCTCTGCATTGTTTCTTTGATGCTGATTGGGGTGGAAGCTGTGATGACCTCTCCTCAACTGGTGCATATGTTGTCTTTCTGGGGCCTAATCCTATTTCCTGGACTCCAAAAAGCAGCGTTCTGTTGCACGATCTTCTACAGAGGCTGAATATCGTGCCATTTCTTCTGCTGTCGATGAAGTCCGTTGGCTTCATTCACTGCTACGCGACCTTCATGTCCCTCTTCCGGCTGCTCCTGTCATTTACAGCGACAACATTGGCGCCACTTACCTCTGTGCCAACCCTGTGTTTCATTCACCCATGAAACACATCTCCATTGATATTACTTTGTTCGTTAATTGGTTCAGAATGGGTCTCTTCGTGTTGCTCACGTATCCTCTGCTGATCAGCTTGTTGATGCTCTCACCAAGCACTTATCTCGTCCTCGGCTTCTTCTGCTGATGTCCAAGATTGGCGTGTCCTCCGGCCCTCCATCTTGAGGGGGCGTATTAGAATATACTGTGTGTATCTTTTTATTATTGGTAGAATATTCTCATTATTGTACAGTCCTATAGTTGGTAGGATTTGATTTCTTTCATTATTGTACAGTCCTATAGTTGATAGGATTTGATACCCCTCTGTACTCTATATACTTTTGTGATCAATACAAGAATATTCATTCTCCCAAAACTCTCTACGGAATGTATCTTATATATGTATTTAAAAAATAACTAAATAAGTACAAATAATTGTTTTCAAACCCAACAAATCAAATGGATTTTGGTAGAATCTCATATTTCAACCCATAAACTTCATTTCCTAAATCCCGTACTTTATCCTATCAGTTTATATGATTTAATTTTTCAAATTTTCTACAGTCAACTAAGAGATACTTTCACATCAAAGGTCTAAGCCAATTAGCCAAACTGAATTATAAAAGAAATACAAGGACAAAAAGACCGGTTATTTTCTCTAGTTCTATATCAGCTGAGTTAGGCTGAAAAGAGATTGGCCTAACAATAAAGTAAAGTAGAGGAATTTGAGATCATCTATAGAGATTGAGCATCAAATGAAATGTGTTCATGGTTAATTAGTGAATGGCTCCAATGATATCTATTAGTATAAAAGTTAACAAATTTCCATAGCACGATAAACCAGTAAAAAGTTTGGCTTCTTAACTGAAGAAAAAGAAAGAACGATAGAATATTTGGGTTATTATTCTATTGAACAACTTGCAATCAGGTTCATTACTTAATATTTCACTCAACCTTGGAACTTTTTCCTTTTTCTTTTTTGGAAATTTCCTGAGAACCAGAAGAATTGATGTGCATCAGATCTAGCAAGAACGTTTATAGTATTTATATATGATTCTCCTTTTTAAAATTATTTCATAAAGCCACTAGATTTGACAGGATTTGTATATGTTCGATCGAGAAACTAAAATTATCCTTAAATTAAATTTAGTAGCCATGAAGAGATAATAAACAAGAAGTTATTTTAATCACTTCCTTTTTTCCTTGGATAACCAAAACATGGATTATCTTATTATTCCATGGCTAAACAAGTTGCTAAAAGAAATGGTTATAGCAGACTTAGTTTGCATAGAAAAAATAAAAACGATAGATTAACCCTCAAAAAACAAGAAAGATTTCTTATCTACTGCTTAGAAATACCAACAAATTAAGCACACAAAAATAAAAAGGAAAAAAGGAAAATTTCACAAAATCAAAAGGATAAATTTCCAAAGAGTCAAAGTAGCTAGAAATTAAACCAAGCTTAATAATGTACAAACTATATCCATTGATTTTTCTGAAATCTTTTCAACATCAAAAAGTAAAAACTCTTGAAATAAACCTGACCTAATATTGTGGCCTGTTTGCTGAGTTCCCATTCCATCCTCCTCCACCTCCACTTTCCATTTGAAGTTGACCATTTGGTGACATATTCAGTGGTAAATTAAGAAAAGGAAGTCCAATTGATGGATCAGCAAAATTACCACTTCCACTTCCACCAGATGGTTGCGGCACTCCTTGTTGCATCTGAATTGACTCATTTTCTTCATCTAAAGGCAATCTCTCATAAGCAACATTAGTGAAAGATGAAGCAATTACAATAACTGGACTTGAAGCAATTAATGCGCCCACAACATTTCCACCAACAACTTGACCTTGACCACCAGCTAAATATATAGTTAAGCTTGTTGCTCCTGGTGGTGCTGGGGGTGGCAAAAAAGATCCTGATAATGATAATATCTCAAACCTACCATGTAACGTCACCACTGAACCGGCTGCCGCTGGCTGCCGTATGGTGACGTTATTAACCGTTCCGCTCCCACTCAGTATACAAATTCCTCTTTGCCTTTTTCTTGCATAAGTAGCAACTGATTCAAGCACATCATGCCCACTACTCACTTCCAAAATATGTGCGCGAAGCGTGTTCGCGCTTTCTCTAGTGATGATCACCGGGGGCTTAGGCTTGTTTTTCGAACCAGGTGGACGACCTCTTGGCCTACGTCCTACAATTTCACCACCTTGTTGTTGAGAAGAGATATCGTTATTGTTGTTGTTGTCATCGGAAAATTGATTATTCCGATTGTTTTCATCATCTTCGGGATCGTGTGGTCTTTGGAGATGATGAGGAAGAAAACGATGAGAAGCTGAACCTAAGTCTAAACCAGCCATAAACAACAATAGATAACAACAACAAAAGTAGTGAACAGAAAACAAAGCTACAATAAAGTATGATATATGATATGATTAATAATAAGAAAATTAAAACTCAAAGAATACCCATGAGAAAAAAATACTTTTTTTTCAAGTGAATATATATTTTATGAAAAAACAGAAGAACTTCAACCCTAGGAACGAATAGAAAACTAAAGAGAGAACGGAGAAGAATGGAGAAGGAAGAGAGAGAAAGTGGCAAATGCAGCTATTGTCACAAAAGAAAAGCAAGGGTATAAAAATAGAGAATATTTTTATCAAGAGATTAGTTCGGGGTGCGGAGGAGGGGGGCGTGTACTGTGGTAGAAATACGATTTAATTATTGTTGCTTTCGATAAGAATAATATTTAGAATAATAAGAGAAAAAGAAAACAACAAAAGATAAGTTAAGAGAGAGGTTACAAATGATGCATGGGTGTCAATTGATATTAAAAAATCGATTAGATCGATCCTATCGTATCGTACCGAATCGATTTTTAAGTTTTTTTTAAAGAATTCGTAGTCTTTTTATGTAAATTTATAATTGTACCGATAATTAGGGTAGGTTTTTTATTTTATAAAAATAATCCGAAAAAATGTCAAATCGTACTGAAAAAATTATATGTGGAGAATATATTTATATAGTAAATTTAAAACGAATAAAGCATTAAATTTTTCATTGGGTCTTGGAATTATGAAAACTGTTACAAGCAAACAAGTACTAATTAAACTCAAAATACTAATTCCTAAAATTTATTATGTTACTTATAGTTAAACTAAGTTATTTTAAGTATATGTATTGGCAAGACACATAGTGTTCTAGCGATTATGAGTAGAAAACTATAATGTGTTGAATATGCTTCCTTTCATACAATTTGGATTTATCTTTTTGAATATTTAAATTAAACTTTATTCTTGTGTTCCGTCTTGGTTAATATCTTTTCACTTGTGTGATTTATATTTTCTTTATTTTTTACTTGGTTTTGTTTTATGTTGCTGTCAAATAGTTGATGAATTTATACTCTAATTATCTTTTATATTTTTTTATTTGTCACCCTTTAATAAAATATCTAGAAAGCTTTGGTAAGTTCCGTAAAAGAACATATATTATTGCATTCTACTTCTGCTAGTAAATTTACATGATACTTAAAACAATAACAAAAATTAACCGAATCGTACTGATACCAAAGTGAAACCAATATGATTGAGACGATTTCGAAAAATCTAATTTTTGTTATATACGATAGAATAACCAAAATATTTGGTGTGATACAAATTTTATAAAACAACCGTTCGAATCGAACCATTAACACACATAGTATAATGTACATCTTTCCATGTGAGAGAAAGAAACATGTCGTGATAATGATCCATAATATTTATCTAATGTATGTCATTCAGAAACAAGTTAATTTGCATCTTCACCAAAGTGAATGGTCGTGTTATAAATTAAAAAATAAAAACAAATTGTCGTGTTTATAGGGTAGGCAATCATTCTTCCTGTTGAAATTAGAATTTAATCGTAATGGGACGGAAATATTGTGGAATTTCCACTTTGATTGGCTAGGCTGGTAATGAAAATTAAGTACTCCCTGAAGATGCTCTTTTTATTAGTGAAAATTTTCTTTCTAAAAACTTCTGATATTCCTTCATCGCCTTTTTCTTTTATAATAAAAATACTGAGATCGATATAAGGTCTTCGTACTACATATTGAAATCAAATTAACATGACTGGGTTCGGTTATATATATATATATGTAGGTAATTAAAATCGGGGTACCCGATTTCCCAACGAGAGAAAGAAGGGGAAACATGACTCGACATGATTATAATCGGGGCTCGAAGCCCCTCATATCGAGACTCAAGAAGAACGAATAATGTATTTGAGATTGGACACGTCAAAGCGATGTACCTCGGACCAAGTATGGCTTCTGGACCTCGGGAGACGTGGCAAATGGTTATGCATTACGGATAAGGGGCTGCAATATTCAGCCTCAATCAGATTTTACGGTGCGAATCCCGTTCGGTATTAATTATGGATCATCAATTACCAAAAAAATAAGATTTTGGCCTTTTCTAGACTTATACTAGTAGTGAAATTCTCCTACTATGCAAAGGGGAAGTTATTCTTTACTTTAACACATTGAACACGCAACCCACAGCCACAAAAGTTTACTTTTGCCTCTTAGCCATTGTCTAAGGCATTGTTCATTTGTTCTTTTCTTCATTCGTGATCGAGTTTGTATTGAGGGATCAATCGAGGACGAGTTTAACTGTTCAATTTGAGATCAGGCTTGGTCATTACATAGCAATTGGTTTGATCATTTATTTTTTCTTTAATTCATTTACATGTTACTCTCAATTATGTGTATTGAATTAAACCATGTATCCTTTAAACTGCATCCAAATTTAATTGTTACTCATTTTTTTGATAAATAGTTTGGCGTCTACCGTGGGGCTCAGGATAATAGTGGGAAATTAATACGGATCTCCACCCTATTTTATGCTTGTTCTTTGAGATCTTAATTCCAGGTCAACCTATGGATGTCAAACTCTAATTTTGCTCATATGAACGCCAACGTCGAGTCAGGCCATCACTATGAAAATAATAATGTGGTACCCAGTAATGATGTTCCCGCTGATCCCAATAGTGTCCCAGCCATTGACCCAGTCGATGCTAACTCACAAGTGGCTTTCAATGTCAATTCGTCAACTGATCCCGAAAATAATATTCCCTGGGGACCCCGGCAAACGGCTCAAGAAGCGCCCGAAGGTGAAGGTTATTGGGTGAGCCTATGATTGACTTTTCGAAATATAACAGGCTCAACAAGCGGTAGTAGCACTGCTACGGAACCAAAACCATGCCCCTAACGAAGTAGAGCCCGAACAATCTCGGGAAAAATGCTCGAAGAGATGAACGAGTAGCTGTAAAACCGGTGAAGCCAAGCCTAGAGAAATATAAGAGGTAATGAAGATGCTCGAAGCGTTAACAAAATGGGTGAACTCAGGAGAGAAAAAGATTGAGGCCAACTAATAGAGAGTGAAAACATACAACTCCGGGGTCGATCAGATCCGGGGCACACCTCCGATATTGAAGGGGCCAAACTCCAAAAACTTTATCCAATATCCCTTTCCCCGAGCGCGGCACCAAAGTTGATTCGGAAGAGGTTTCGAATGCCCAGCATTCTCAAATATAATGTGACAAGGGATCCAATTGAATATGTAATCTCCTATACATGCGCAATCAGCAGGAGCGACTTAGACAATCGAAATCGAGTCGGCATTGCTGAAAACAATTGGGGAAACATAGTCCAAGGAGACAATGATATTGTATCACAACTTGCCTCCAAAATTTCATTGACTCGCTTGCTATGCTTGCAGATGCTTTAGTAAAGGCCCATAACAGAGCCAAAAAGGTCGAGACCAGAAAATCAGATATTTACAAGGTCAAACAAAAGGATAACGAGATGTTCGGGGAGTTCGTGTAAAGATTCCATATGAATAGATTTATCTGCCACTAGTTATGGATGATTGGTACGTTCAAGACTTCACTCACGGCCTCAATCCCAGAAGTTTTGTGGCCTCTCACTAGCTAAAGATAAAAATTTTGGAGTGCCTGACGGTAACTTGGGAAGATGTCCAACATAGGTGCCAATCAAAGATTAGAGTCAAAGATGACTAACTCGGGGCCCAGTCTCGATCTTTTTACCCCATTAGAACCGATGGTAGATCTAAGAGATCGATTGATGATGAACCAAGTTCGGTCCAAGATTGGTATAGGCCATACAATGCAGATCTAAAGGGAAATGAATCTAGGTTCCAACAAACTAGAAACAAGAAGAGAAATAATCGAGGGCCGAATGGATGGGGTGAACAAGAGCGGGTTTAACATGCCGCTCTAAAGTAGGGAATCACCAAGATTATTAGAGTATGATTTCAATGTGTACGCTGCAAAAATCATGTCATCCATAAGGCGCATCAAAGATACCAAGTCACCCCGACTATTGTAGTCTGACCCTGCCTAGAGAGATACTAATTTGATGTGTAAGTATTATGGCACGCATGGTCATAGGACTGAAGATCGCCAATGGTTAAAAGAAGAAGTAGCTAAATTTTTCAACAACGGTCACCTTATAGAATTCCTAAGCGAGCGAGCCAAACACCACTTCAAAAATAGGGATGCCAACAAACAGGTCGAATAAGAGGAGTCTCAACATGTAATCAAGATGACAATTAGGGGAATCTATGTCCCCCAAGGGGCCAATGATAAAATGCACTAATGTATCTATTACGAGGGGAAAATTCACCTCGGATTACGTTTCGGATGGAGCTACCTCATCAAGCAACAAAAATACCGAGGGCATCGTATAGCCCCACAATGATACAGTGGTAAAACCTGTACTTATCAATAAATATCGAGCTAAACGTGTATTTATTGATCCAGGTAGCTCGGCCAACATCCTCGGATCAAGGGTCGTAGAACAACTAGGATTGCAGGATCAAATCATACCAATGGTCCGGGTATTGAATGGATTCAACATAGCGTGTGAGAACATGAAAGGAGAGATAACTTTGTTCGGAAGGTCATGGGTCCAAAACATACGGTCAGTACCCTCGAGCTTACACTAGGCGCTAAAATTTCCCACGCGGGGAGGGGGGAAGTCAAAACGGTCTATAAAGAATAACTGGCCATAAGGAAAATGTTTATTGTCGAATAAGTGATCCTAATGCCCGCAGTCCCAGCATCAAGAAGCACAGGACCAACCCAGAAAGAAGAAACTACATAGTAATCAATGATATTGGCCTCGATAAAACTGGAGAAATAGGAAGAACAAAAAGCAGAATATGAGGACGATTACAGTGTCCCGAGATCATTCATAGAACCTGATGACACTAACACCATATCAACAGTCAAGGAGTTAGTGCAGGTTACATTTGTTAAGCATCTACCAGATCAAAAGGTATACCTGAATATCGTGTTATCCCGTATGCTTATTAAAAAACTTACTGATTTTCTTAAAGATAACTCCGATTATTTTTCCTGGTCCCATATAGACATAACATGGATCCCACCGGAGGTAACCACTCACAAGTTGAGTTTGGTTCCGAAGTTCCATCCAGTCAAGAAGAAGAGAAAGCCACAGTCCGAAGTCGAACACACATTCATCAAGGATGAGGTATCCAAACTTCTAAAATAGGTTCCATCCTAGAGGTTAAATACCTGGATTCGTTAGCTAACATAGGGGTGGTACCTAAAAAGGAAATAAATAGAGAACATGTGTAGATTATAAGGACCTACACAAGGAATGTCTAAAGGATATTTTTCCTTTTCCTAATATCGATCGAATGATCGATGTGATACTCAATCTTCTCGACGCCTATTCCAACTACAACCAAATTCGGATGGACCCAAGCGATCAAGAAAAGATTTTTTTTCATTACAAAGTTTGGCATTTACTGCTATAGCGTAATATCGTTCGGATTAAAGAACGGGAGTGCCACATACGAATGCTTAGTAAACTCGATGTTTGAAGAACAAATTGGAAAATCAATGGAAGTTTATATTGATGATACGTTGATCAAGTGCCTGCGATTTAGAGGACCAATTGATACATTTGTATATAAATCTAAATCCAGAGAAGTGTGCACATTGGGTTGGTTCAGGCAAGTTTCTCGGGTTCCTGGTGTCTAATTAGGTAACAAAAATCAACCCCGATAAAATAAAGGCCATTGAGCACATCACCGTAGTTGAAAACATCAAGGAGGTTCAAAGGTTGATCGTTAGCCCAGTTCATCTCGAGATCATCAGATAAGAGCCATTGGTTATTCTCACTACTTATAAAGAAAAACAATTTCTTGGACTCCAAAGTGCCAGCAAGTTTTGGAGGAACTCGTGTGATACCTGTCGAGCCCTCATTTGCTGCACACCCCGAAGGCAGACGAACAGTTGTACTCTACTTGGCAATTTTCGAGGTGGCACTAAGTGGTTTCCTAGTCCTGGAGACAGAAAGTACACAATTTCCTATTTATTAGGTTAGTAGAACCTTAGGTGATGCCGAAACAAGATATCATCACGTAGAAAATTAGTTATCGCCTTACTAAGCGCTTCCAGGAAACTAATGTCGTACTTTCAATGTTATCCCACATGTGTCCTGACCTCTTACCTGCTAAGAATTATCATACATAGCCCTGAGCTCTCAAGCTGACTGGCCAAAAAGGACGTAGAGTTACCGGGTACGATATCGGATATATACCCCGGGCTGCCATAAAATTTAAGATTTTAGCGAACTTTGTCAATGAATTTATGTTGTTCTTGATACCCAAGGTTGAAAGGGAATTGTTGCTTGCCTCAAGGACTAGCTCGAGGATTTGGATCCTGTTCACGGACATTGCCTCCACCATGAAAGGGTCCGAACTCAGCATCGTTTTAAAACTACGTACGGGTAACATAATTAACTAGTCCATTAGAAATAACAGTAAAGACGAGTATGAATCTATGATTGCAGGTATAGAACTCGCTAAAACCCATAGGGCTAAAGTCATGGAAGACAAATATGGGTCCACCTCGTCATAAATCAAGTCAACCGGACGTTCGGACTAAAAGAGGAACAAAAGCGGAGGTACTTGGACAAGTTGTAGGAGGCCCTACACCAAAGAATAGACTTTGCAGCATGTGCCTCATGATCAAAATAGTGAGGCAGATGCATTAGCCAACTTGGGATCATCTGTCGATTCTGATAAACTCGACTCAGGGGCAGTGGTATAGTTGATGAACTCGGTGGTAGAAGAAGGTGACGCCGAAGTAAACTCGAGAATTTTGACATAGGGCAAGGGGAAAAAATACGTCAGCTATCTGAACACATGAAAATTGCTATCAGATCGCAAGAAATTGAAAGCCTTGCATACCAAAGCTGCCAGATTTAGCTTAGTCGAAGGAAAACTGTTCAGAAGATCTTTTTTCGACCTACTAGCTAGGTTCTTAAGTCTTGGAGAGACCGAATACTACATATGAGAAGTCCATGAGGGAACTTGCGAGCACCACTCAGGGGAAGAATCCCTGGTTCAAAAACCAATCAGAGCCGGTTCTACTAGATTGAAATGGAGAAAGATGTGAAAGACTTCATACAATTTAATAACTATCAATGACACGCCCGATGATCCATCATCTGGGAGAGATGCTTCACCTAGTCCTATTTCCATGTCCGTTTATGAATGAGAAATGGATATTGCCGGCCCCCTACCATGGGCGCTCGATAAGGCTCAATACATACTACTCATGATCGATTATTTTTTCAAATCGGTCGAAGCCTAAGAGTTTGAGAATGTTCGGTAAAAGAGGATATCGACTTCATTAGGGATCACATAATATGTCTATTTGGATTACCGACTGAGAACGGTTATGTCACGACCCAAAATTCACTAAGGATCGTGATGGCGCCGGACACCATTGTCAGGCAAGCCAACATTAAATAACTAGTAATTTCTCATTTTAGATATTTCTAAAATCACATTTTTATACATTTAAACAATAAAAATTAAATACCACTAAATAAATAATGATATATTCAACAAACTTCAAAGTACTTACTACTCTCATAGACATCCCAGAATCCAGTGTCACAAGTACATGAGCAACTACTAAGGAATCGAATAAAGTCTAATAATTGTCCGAAATACAATATGGATAGAAAGTGAATAGAATATGCAGAAAGAGACGATATAGGATGGGGATCGCCTCGGGAAATGCATTTCACCTAGTCCTCATATCATCCATGCTGTTGTGACCAGTAGGCCACTAGGAATAAATGTGCTTGTGCAACAAAAATGTACAGCAAGTATAGCACAAGTACGAAAACGAAGTGTACCCAATAAGTATCCCGTCTAATCTCGAAGAAGTAAAGACGAAAGGTCGACTTCGGCACTTTTTTAGTGGTCCAATAATGATACGCGTATAATATGATAAATCAAAAATTTTTATAAACAAGATTTTAATTCAATAGAATGAAGCAACTAAACAATTCTTTCTTTTATAAAAACAATTCGTAAAACTTCCTTTTCATCATTTTACCTTTACTTCAAGTCAGGGAGAACAAATATCAACATCTATAAATCCCAAGGTATGAAATACAAGCATGCGCAAATCATGCCTAGGACGTACTACCCGATCCAAAAATATTTAAACTGTGCACTGCCAGAGGGTCGAATTGCGAAAATCATAGATACATCTATTACTCCACTAGTGAATCATACATGCGACGATGTCAAATATGAATAAATAATCACCATGTTCGTGAATCATACATGCGGCGCAGATACACATAGAAACACATATACAAACAGTCAATCAAGATTTCATTCTAGGAAACAATTGTTCAAGGAGGTTTACATTCCTCTTTTACAAGTCAAGAAAATGGCGTTTAACTCTTTTAGAAAATCATTTTCCGCTTCGATATGATTCAAGTGATTTAAACTATCAATAAAGTTCCAATTATTACAAGTAAGCATGATTTTGGGTCCCAAACTACTCGGACATAGGCATAATAGCAGCGACGCACAGGCTTTCATCACCTCTTGCCTACGTAGCCCCGGCAATTAGCAGCACATATTCAATTAACTTACCGATTGGGATAAACCCTCAATCCAGAAAGGAGACTCACCACACTCCAAAGTATACTTTCAATATCAAGAACATGCTCAAACCCTCAATTTTGAGCTGCATGATCTGGAACTAATTAAATGAAGTAGGAACTAGTCAATACAAACTCAACTATATGTATTTTAGTTGCTAAAGTAATTTCCCATCCTTAAACACAATTTTCCTAAATTCCAACCACGGGCCCACATGCGCGGATTCTAAAATTTTCCAATAAAAGTTGTTCTTTATAGCCTAAGGATCACTAATATATGATTTCTACTTCATTCCATAATAAATTTCTCGGTTAAATCTAACTTTTACCAAAACACTAGGTTTTCACTCAAATCCCATGATTTTCACTAATTTGAGTGTGTTAATCTACCCAAAGCCCAAGTATTAAACTCACATTAAGTAGGAATAACTTACCTCACAATGCTAGATTGAAATCCTCTCTTTGAAAGCTTCGAATCGCCCAAGTGTAGAAGTAAAATGAAATAAATGACCTAAATCCAGTTTTTAAAAGCTGTGTCCAGGCCTATGATGTCGCCTTTGCGACATCAAGCTCGCAAACGCGAAGTTGCAATTTCGACGAAATGTTTGCAAATGCGAATTGGGCCTCCATATTCCTTGATCCCAATTGCGATAGAGGGGCCGCAAATGCGGACCTGCTGGGTTTGCAAATGCGACCACTGTCCCCAATCGGCTTCATCGCAAATACGATACTCACCTCGCAATTGCAATCAATATCTCGCAATTTCGAGGTCTACATCAGCAACAAAAACAATAGAAATTTGGTGTGCTTTTCAAATCCCAACATATGCCCGAAATTCACTTGACCCCTCGAGGCTCCACTCCAAACACTCACACAAATCCATCAACATCGTACAAACTTGTTCGAGTGATCAAATCATCGAAATAACACCTAAAACCATGGATTCAACACCAAAACGCATGAAATCTTTAAGAATATTCAAATTCCTATTTTTTCAATCGGACGTCCGAATCACGTCAAATCAGTCCTGTTTCTCACCAAATTTCACAGACAAGACTAAAATATTTTTTTGGAATTGTACCGAGCTCAGGAACCAATATACACGCTCGATACCAACATGATCAAGAGTTATTCATTTTAACAAACATTTACTACTGGTCAGGGACCTCAGAATTCAATTCCTGGCATATGCCTAGGTCCCATATTTTTCTACAGACCCTCCGAGACCGTCAAAAGTTAAATTCGAGTCCGTTTTCTAAAAATATTTACCAAAGTCAAACTTAGTTTTTTAAGAAAATCTTAAGGAATCAAAAGAGCCAATTTCAACCCAAACTCTTTCAAATCCAAAACGAACAATCCTTGCAAGTCTAAATTAGTTAGAGCAAGCGCGGGAAGTTTTATTTAGGCAGAACGGGGCTCTAAAAAGCAAAATGACCAGATGGGTTGTTACATTCTCCACCTCTTTGACAAATGTTCATCCTGGAAGGACATAAAAAAGTACCTGAGCTAGGGAAAAGATGGGGATATCTGCTCCGCATGTCCTCCTTGGAATCCCAAACGAACATTGATATCACTGAAATGCACTCCAAACCAAACTTATGAAATTCTTCTAAAAATGCTAACTTCCACAATAGGTACCGAAACATTTTTGGGTCTTCCAAAATACGATCCGGACATACGCCAAGTTCGAAACCATCATACAAACTTGCTAGAACCTTCGAATCTTGATTCTGAGTTCGTTTACTCAAAATCCAATATTAGTCAATTCTTTAAAGGTTAAAGCGTTTGAAATGAGAATTCTCTTTTCAATTCAACTGCGAACTTCACGAAATTCCATTCCGACCATGCGTACGAGTCATAATACCTGAAATGAAGTTGTTCATGGCCTCAAACGTCTGAATGACATGCTGGAGTTCAAAACGACCAGTCGGGTCGTTACATTATCTCCCACTTAAACATATGTTCATCCTCGAACATGCTAAGAACTGCACAGAAGTTGTCTGAAATCAATGTTTAACACCTTGAGAACCTACCTGTGCTACCACAGTTCAGTTGAGCACAATAATTCAATAAAATCGAATGATGTTATCTTTTATTCAAACAATTAAGCTTAGAACCCAAATTCCAACATCTAAAATTCTCCGTCAGGCCCGCTTTTAATGTATGAACGTTGTATCAATCACTACATGAGGTACCGGAATATGACTGCATCCCTTTGCTACATTCTCACCATGCACCACGTCACACACGGGACCATAATAACATTCTCTAATCGTAGTAACCGACATTTCCCGAATTTGATGCTCACAATGCACTGTATGACATGTATAAGTCTTGTGTTGTTTCTCACAATACTGCCATAATAGAAGAGATGTGTAGAAATTGATAACCAACTGCCAAGTTAGAAAATCATTGAGGCTACACTACTGGTAAGGACATTACCTCATTTTGAACCAAATAAGGATCTTTGCTCTTTAATATACTTCAACAATCTGATTGCACTGATCCTAGATCTGATAACCTTGTCTCACCCAGTACGAACTGCTCAGGTAAGAAGCCACCCCAGACATGACCAAAAGTTTCAAATGATGCCACAATATGCCAATAGGCTACCCACTCGAGCGGGATATATAAGGAAAATGAGCTCTGGAAGGGACTACCAAATCATGACCCCTATATGAACTTTCCACAGAAAATAGGAAAGAAAACACACATAATAGAATATAAGGAACTGTAATTATCACCACACCGTTGGGGTGTACAACCAGATCCTAATAATATACCCGTGGCGGCGTGACACTGGATCTACACATAAAATTCACATAAGGAGATACACATCGAGCTAAATTGCGCATTACAACACAATATCGAATATCGGTCACAAGCACACTAAGTGCATAATATCATCCCTGAGGGGACAAATAGTGTCATAAGCTAACAAACTCAAGCACAACTGAGGTGCGATATATGTTTTGAACTAAAGAGTCGTTCTGCTCACATAACACCATCGCTACGCGGAACCTCAACACATAAGAAAATTTACCAAGCTGTTTCACAACTCACACGGCATAATATAGCATTAGATGAAATAGCCGATGACAAAAGAACAGCCAACTTCTGAATACTCCTCCATAAAGAGAGCTATGCATAAATGAACACATTCAGCTTGATATAGAGCTCGTATTCATATCTAAATCCATCCACAGACCTCAGGCTAATTCTGATCATACCGAACTTGGCCAATAATCTTTTCTGGGTCCATAATAACCCTCTTTTTTCCCATAACACGCAAGAACAACCATCATATCCGAAGTAATTCTCCAGTGTCCACAGCCCAATAAACCGAGTGCTCTCCAGGCATAAATTCTCAAACTAACAACATCACCACAATCTTCATACTTGGTTTCATTCTTCAATCAATCAAGTGACTATATGCTACACTTAGACAATCTTCCTGTGGGACACACTCCCAAGACGCTCCGTAATAGATAACAAGTCTGCACATAAATACTACCAGTTGCACTAATGTTAAGAAGCGATTAGGAATCCATAACCAAGATGCAAAGCCTCTCTCACGAAATACCGATCTCAGGTGATGCACAATACAATGCCAGCTTATTCTAAATATTCAAATATCTTTCATGCTCATCTGAACTCGTGACATCCCTGTGAATACCAAGTCACAACCTTGATCCTCACTTTCAAATTTCATGCCGCTCACTGCACCTAACAGGCCAGCATGCAATAGTACCAGAATTTTGTCACAACTCCTGAACCACAAAAATGGTAAACACTTCCTCACATGGAAATTTTTTACTTAACTCAATACAAGAGAACTGTAGCAACACACAAGTGAATTCTTACAACTGTAGAAGGTGCAATTCTTAAAGTAGTGGCTTAAGCCACCATAGCTCTTTTTGGGATGCGCATATACATAGCAGGCCATAATACTAGAATAATTCCAAATAAAATCAAATACGGTGGCCGAAAATCCTCACATGTAATGCCACAAATCACCTTTATAACTTAATCACGTTGAAGGAACTGATCACTGCCACCAGCATGCCAATTCAATCATGGATAACCAATCCAACCTCTTCCAATGTATCCTTAATTTCCTTAGAATAATAATAATTTTAATTAACATATAATGCATTCAACGCGAGTGGTGTTGTAACACGAGACCATGCTGTTTCAAATCCCACAAACCACCTCATACCTTCCTTGTGCGCATATTCGCATCTCGACGGGTACATTCATTTTAATAATTCCTCTTCGAATCCGAAGTCCTTTTTCTCCTCTTCCACCCGATGCTACACTGCAAGTCAAAACATCATGGAGCATTCTGAGACTCTTATCATAAGCTGCTTCACAAGCTAGATTCTTAACCATAATGCGGGCTTAAATCCCCAGGCACCGCATTTTTAACCTTTCAATTCACTAAGACTGTTGTTGACAACCACTCATTCTGACTTGGTCCCGAATATAATCAACTCCATAAATCTCCTAGCACACGAATACCCTCTCGACTAATAACCCTGCGAACCACTTTCCTTGCAACTCACTTCTATGTGAAGCATAATTCATGAGTCTTCCCAAAACTTAAACCTGAATTGATGATGCCAATTATAGATCACATTCTTCAATTCCTTTGCTCAAATTACTACTAAGTTTCTCTTTCCTTAGTTGAAGCAACTTACTAATATCTTGATAACCCAAAATCTCACAAGAAGATAATCATACACCCAATCGTAGGCGGTGGTACTCTCTCACTTAGCTTGAAGCACCATTACGCAACTCTGAAACCCAACAAGATTCATTCTTCATTGTTAATATGATCTAGCACAACCAACCGCCAAGCTCCTCGAAATCTTTCTGTAAACCATTAATGAATACTCAAAATCATTATCCATATTCATATGCCCGACCTCATTACCAGATAGCCAGTAGGATTCTTCACAGGAACTTCGCCAAACACACGACTGTTGATCTGCTCACCAGAGGTTACCCACCTTTCCACCAACTACACAAGTCCATTCCCTCATCGTGGACACCAATTAAATATGAGACAATATCTTCCCATCCAAGGTTATATTGTATCTTTCTTCATATCAAGCAGCTCTTTTCCATCATATCAAATCTCCTGCTGTTATGCTAGCTAATATTTCAAATTATGCTTGCAGACCCAATCTCCATCCACTAAAACTCCCAAATCACTCCAACTTTCCTCAAGGGTGCAGTTATCCTGCCACTACATCCATGTGTTGCTCTGCCACCTGCTTCTCCAATACTATCTTACAATATTCTAACCCAAAGGTGAATTGTAGAAGGTCTTAACACTGGCAAACTTAGTACATTCAACAAGGACAACGACATTTCATCACAGATGAAAATTCCACCACGCTCGCAAATACCAAGCCTTGTTACTCCGTCAACCCAAATCTTAATATTCTTGGCCCGGTAGCCTTTTCCCCCATCGGGAATAAGATACCAAATCTCCAAATCATGTTCTGAGTAAACCTCTCTTCAAGTCATTCACTGCCTCGACACGTAGGCAAGCATCTTACCATCATATCAATACCGCGCGACAATCGTTCATAGCATCATGGCAACTTGTGCCTAGCCTCAGAACTCTCAGAAGTACAGCTACTGAGATGAAATGACAGAATATCGTTCTGCAAGGTGACGACAATAGTAAAATCGACTATGTCGGTAGAAGCATCCCGTATTACCTCTGTAGTACTTTTAAAATTTCTCAATTCCTAATTTATAATAAGCGGTCTATGTCTCATAATATTGAATAGGAAGGAAATAAAGGCATATGTCCCAGAGGTATCAAACCACACGACAAGGAATCAAGAAGGGAAGTACTCCTAATATCTCTGTAGCCTATCGAAGAAAATTATAAACGTCTCTGCGTCTACCTGCGAGACACTACTAGACTTTCTCATGACTCGTGAGACCCAAGGGAACCTAGGGCTATGATACCATGTTATAACAACCTAAAATCCACTAAGGGTCATGATGGCGCCGGACACCATTGTCAGAGAAGACAATACTAAATAACTAGTAATTTCTCGTTTTATATATTCTTGAATTCACCTTTTTATACATTTAAACAATAAAGAATAAATTCCACTGAATAAATAATGATATCTTTAACAATTCAAAGTACTAACTAATCCTATTGACATCTTAGAACCCGGTGTCACAAGTCCATGAGCAATTAAATAGGAATCGAATAAAGTATATTAATTGTCCGAAATACAATTAGGACAGAAAGTGAATACAATATGTAGAAAGAGACTATACTGGTTGCGGGTCACCTCTAGAAATGCAGCTCACCTAATTCCTGTATCATCCATGCTGATACACCCAGTAGGCCACTAGGAATATATGTGCCTGTGCAACAAAAATGTATACCAAGTGTAGCATGAGTACGAAAATGATGTATAACCAATAAGTATCCCTTCTAATCTCAAAGAAGTAGAGGCGAGAGGTCGACTTCGACACTGCTAGTGGTCTAATAATGATACGTCCGTAATATAGAAAATTGAGGATTTCTATAAACAGGATTTGAACTTAATAGAATGAAGCAAGTAAACAATTCTTTCTTTTATAGGAAAACTCCAAAACTTACTTTTCATCATTTGTACATTTATCTCAAGGCAGGGAGAACAAACATCAACATCAATAAATCCCAAGGCAAGCATTACAAGTATCCGCAAATCATTTCGAGGACGTACGGCCGATCCAATAATATTTAAACTGTGCACTACCAGAGGGTCGAATGGCGCGAATCATAGATGTGTCTATTACCCTGCTTGCGAATCATACATGCAACACAATCAAATATAAATAAACAATCACCCTATTCGTGAATCATACATTTGACGCAGGTACACATAGAAACACATATTCAAACAGTCAATCAAGACTTCATTCTAGGAAACAATTGTTCAAGCAGGTGTACATTTCTCTTTTACAAGTCAATAAAAATGAAGTTTAACTCTTTTAGAAAATCATTTGCCACTTCGATGTGATTTAAGCGATTTAAACTATCAATAAAGTTACAATTATTACAAGTAAGGATGCTTTTGTGTCCTAGAATATCCGGACATAGGCATAATAGTAGCTACACACAAACTCTCGTCTCCTCGTGCGTACGTAGCTCGCGCAATTAGCAGCACATATTCAATTAATTCACCTATGGGGAAAATTCCCTCTTACAAGATTAGAAAGAAGACTCAACTCCCTCCAAAGCGTAATTCCAATATCACGAACATGCTCAAACCCTCAATTTGGAGTCGCATGATCCGGAACTAATTAAATGAAGTAGGAACCAGTCAATACAAGCTCAAGAATACGCATTTTGGTTGCTAAAGTAATTTTTCAACCTTAAACACAAGATTCCTAAAATCCAACCCCGGGCCCACGTGCTAGGATTCCAAACTTTTTCGAAGAAATTTGTTATTTATAGCCTAAGGACCAATAATATAAGATTTTTACTTCATTCCATAACAAATTTAGTGGTTTAATCTAACTTTTATCAAAACCCTAGGTTTTCACTTAAACCCCATGAATTTCACTAACTTTAGTGTGTTAATCTACCCTAAACACAAGTATTAAACTCACATTAAGTAGGAATAACTTACCTCAACAATGCTAGGTTGAAATCTTCTCTTTGAAAGCTCCCAATTCGCACAAGTGTAGAAGTGAAATGAAATAAATGGCCTAAGTCCCATTTTTAAAAGTTGTGTCCAGGCCTCTGATGTCGCATTTGCGACATCAGGCTCACAAACGTAAAGTTGAAATTGCAACAAAATGTTCGCAAATGTGAATTGGACCTCCATCTACCTTGATCGCATTTGCAATAGAGGGGTCACAAATGCGGACCCTACTGGGTTCGCAAATGTGAAGAATTTGTCGCAATGCGACCACTTCCCCCAATCGGCTTCATCGCAAATGCGATGCTCACCTTGCAATTGTGTGTTCACAACTGCAATCAATATCGTGCAATTGCGAGATCTGCAGCAGCAACAAAGACATTAGAAATATGGTGTGCTTCTCTACTCCCAACCTATGCTCGAAACTCATCCGAGCCCTCGGGGCTCCACTTCAGACACTCACACAAGTCCAACAATATTGTACAAACTTGCTTGATCAATCAAATCGCCGAAATAACACCTAAAACCATGGACAACACCAAAAATGAATCCTTATGAACATTCAATTTTCTATCTTTACAACCGGACGTCTGAATCATGTCAAATCTATTTCGTTTCTCACCAAATACATAGATAAGACTAATATATTATATTGGACTTGTACCAAGCTTCGGAACCAACATACGGACTCAATACCAACATGATCAAGCATTATTCATTTTCATCAAATTCTTAGAATTTCAGTTTAACAACTTCTAAAACAAATTCACTACTCGGGTTAGCGACCTCGAAATTCGATTCCTAGAATACAACTAGGTCCCATATTTTTCTACGAACCCCGAGGACCATCAAAATAGATATCGGGGTCCGTTTGCCAAAAATATTTACCAAAGTCAAACTTAGCTTTTTCAAAAAATCTTAAGGAATCAAGTGAGCCTATTTCAACCCAAACTCTTCCAAATCCCAAACCAACCATCCCCGTAGGTCATAAATTAGTTAAAGCAAGCACGAAAAGTTTATTTAGGGGGGATGGGGTTCTAAAAATCAAAACGACTAGGCGATCATTACAGTTTGCAACAATAGAAACCAATTTGTCGGTAGCAAGGTAAGTAAGTTTTTCGAAGACCACAAATTCATGAAAATATTATCAACGCCTTACCCCCTTAATGGGAACGAGCAAGCGGAATTGACAAACAAAACTATACTCCACAACTTGAAAAAGAGATTGACCGATTCAAACTGAAAGGGGAAGGAAATCTTGCCAGAAGTCATGTGGTATACCGTAAGACTTCGAAGTCAAATGCCGGAGCGACTCCAGTCAAGGTAGAGCAAACTGAGCCTCAGGTTTCACTGTGCTACCAAGATGTCGAACAATAAAGCCATGTTCACGAGCGTGGAATTATTGGACGAAAGGCGGGAAATTGTCCCGGTCTGGTTGGCTGCGTGGAAGTAGCAATCAGGGATTTACTACAACTGAAAAACCAACCTTCAGCATTTCCAAGTCGGAGATTTGGTGTTGAAAAAGTAACGCTATACACTAGGAACCCAAATGACAGGAAAATTGACCCGAATTGGGAAGGACTATATAGAGTTGCCAGAATAACAGCAAAGGCTCCTATATAATCAAGTCGGGAAACGGTGTACAACTACGTAACAACTGGAGTGTAGCACACTTAAAGTGGTACTACTGCTAAGGTACGAAATCAATTCCATTTTTAATTTTTTTATATTACAGACTAACTTATGCATATACTCAGCCAAGGAAAAATGTGACTAGTAGGTCAGAAAGCATGTGTTGTACTCTTTTTCTCTTGAACCAGTTTTATCCCAAATCGGGTTTTTCGGCAAGGATTTTAACGAGACAACAGAAAAATATGCTACCTTAGTTTTGAATACCAGCTTTAAACCGGAATTATTGACCATTTGTACCAAACCAATAGTTTTATAGCCCTTACAAGTTTGGTCTCAAGTACTGGGGCCATTATCCCTGGGTTAAGATCTTTAGAAAAGGAAAATTGTACATATCAAAAGCCAAGGCTTGGTGGTTAGTATTAATTTTAAGGGTCAAATGGTCAAACAAATCATACCTATGTAGCCCACTCTAGCCACGGCACAAGGCTTATACGCCTCTGATTATGTACTCTACATATAATGTAATGAAAGAAATCTTCCTTTAAGAATTATTTGCTTCCTTCACACTTTATTATTACGCATTCCCTTCGTCGATGCTTCACAAGAGATACTAAATCTTAAAGTCAATGGGCTACATCGACTCTGGGACTATCGTCCGGATAAAAACAAATTGGACGGACCGGGCTATCAGATCCCAAAGGCAACGATTCTATTAAGGAGTTCCCGAATATTAAAATCTACGGTCACCCAAAAACGGCTCGGAGACATACAAAACTTTTACTCAGAAAGTAAGGCCCTTAGGTATAATCAAACATATTAAAGGGTTACCCTCGGTAAAAACATCACTGTATATGACTAAGACACTCAAGCATCTTAAAGGTCTTCGATTTTATCAAAATTTTGAAGCCACGAGTAATCCAGATTAGCTATCAAAATCGGTATCCATTCAAACTTTTGGAGAACGGATGCTACAGATAATGTTTGATTCTATGCTAAGGCATTAAGAACGATACACAAATAAAAGGTTGTAAATAGATGCTGAAAAGTAAAAACATGCTGTTGCCAAAGGAAAATTTTTGTATATCCTCCGAAAATATTTACAAAGGAATACCTTCATCGGATCTTCACCGATGCTTGACTCGGTACCGGAACCTTTGAACCTTTGGGACATTCGGGCATATAAAGTTCCTTTGTCTCCTCGAGGATCTCCCTCTGGGACAGCCACTTTACCTACTTTGTTTATGTACTCTACATATAAAGCAATAAAAGAAATCTTTGTTTAAGAATTCTTTGCTTCCTTCGTACTTTATTGTTACTCATTTCCCTTTGTCCATGCTTCACAACGGATCCTAAATCTTAAAGCCCATAGGATACGCCGACTCAGGGACTGTCATCTAATAAAAAATTGCATGGCCCGGGCTACCGAATCCTAGAGGCAATGAGCCTATTAAGTAGTGCCCGAATATGAAAGGCTACAACCGCCCTAAAATTACTCAAAGACGTTTGAATTCCGTTCTCAGAAAGTAAGTCCATTACACATAATCAAAACATTATTGAAGGGTTACCCTCGGCAAAAAAAGTCAATGTATATGACTAAAACACTCAAGCATCTTAAAGGCCTTCAATTTTATAAAAATTTTGAACCCCAAGTAATCCATAGCAGCCATCAAAATCACTCATCATTCGTACTTCTGGAGAATGGATGCTCCATATTATGGTTGATTATATGCTAAGGCAATGATACACAAATAATCGGCTGTAAATAGATGCTGAAAAGTAAAAACATGGTGAACTCCAAAAAATATTTTAAAAGGCACGATAACCTTCACTGGATCTTCGTCGAAGCTTGACTCAGCACTGGAACATGTAGAACCCTTAAAACCTTCAGAACTTTTGAACCTTCAAGACATTCAGGCTCATAATGTGCCTTTGCCTCAGCCTCGTGCCTCTTGGATTCTTCAATGTCAGCTGACGGGTTGAATTCTCTAGCATGAATCTCCTCGAGGTTCACCCTCCAGGACAGCCACTTTACGTTCTCGGCTTTCATCCTTAAGCGGGCCTCGGCCACCACCAAATAAGTTTTATACTGGCCAGCATTTCTTCTATATCGAATGAATCAATCGAGATTGCCTCTAATTTAGACTTCAGCATGGTGTATTCTAAGCCAAGATAGTCCAGTTCCGAGACGATTGAACACAATGGTGCCTGAAGTTTGTCCTTTAACCAAGACCACTTGTCGACCTTTTCCTTTTCCACCTGAAACTGATCTTTGACTGATGCTAACTCCTCTTTTGTGGCCACTTTTTCTGAGGCTAGCAAGTCCATCTGGCTCTTTAGTGCCTCGGTCATAGTCAGGACCTCATTCATCTTGTCCTAGAGCTGATCAATCAATTCTACCTTTTTTTGCACATGCGAGGTCGCATCGTTAGTTATCACAAGTAGCTTCTCATTTTTAGCTTCAAAGATCCTTACCTTCTCGACCAGATCGACATGCTCCCATTTCACGATTGAGCCCTTCTTCTATGTATTTTTCCAACTCGGCTCGGATAATTGGGAGGTCTTTGAGAGCCTTATCTTGTTGTTCATTTAGAGCCCTATATAGGTCTTTCTTCTGGACCTGCTCTTTGATCTTGAAATTGATTGGCCGATTTCCATTCAGGACTAAAGGAAGCTTTTATAGTGGAGCACCGAAGCATGTAAGACAATAAGATAGTTAAAACATGCTAAAACTAAGCAAAATTAAAGAAGGGTAAAAGGAATAGACGTCGTACCTAGTTCAGTTAATGTTGCACATCATTGAAGAGGCCCGACATGATAACTTTGTTCATCTTCACCTGGTCCTCCTCGATCACCGGGCAAAAAAGATAGCTGGATATATCAACCGGAGCAGATAGCACCCAGGTGTCCGCCGGGATTATAAGAATGACCATTCTTTTACTGTCAGGATCCACACTCAGGGTTGGGAATCACTAGCTTCAGGCTCGAGTTTGACTTGCATGTTATTGATGGCATGTACTTTTTGGGACCTCCAAGTGACCAAGCCCGAAATAGTCCTCCAACACGCTCATTTCAATGCCATTGAGGAACATGTTGACTACATCATCTGTGCCTTACATTGTCTCGTTTGATTTTTCATTATCAACTTGGCCTCTTCGAGCATAGACTCTATGTAGGACTACGAATCAACAATGTCGATAACACCGATCATTTCCCTCGGAGCATGGAAACCTCTCGAGAGGGCGTATCCTGTGGTTCTCTATCTAGTCCTCAAGCTGAAGAAGGATCAACCCATATCTCTTGTAGCTGCCTATTCTTCCTCATCGGTGACCGGACTATGGATGAAAAATTCCAGGTCATCATCTTCAGAGTAATCTCTAAGCCGGAAGAGAGATTTAGAGTATGGAGCCCGGTGCCCTAGCCCAAGTACTCCTCTTGGTGCTTTTCTGGACCCGAGTTGCTACCATGATCTTCTTGAACTCGATGTCCAGAGATCCAGAGGGTTTCCTCTTTTTCCTTTTCTCCTCCCGAGTGGCAGCTCTGGGCTATCATGGAGCAGAGGGTTCAGCGAGAGATGACGGAACCGCATCCCCGTCCAATGGTCGAAGCTCAATGGTCTTGAGAAAACCAATGAAAAGGAAAAATACTTTGCAAAATAAAAGTTAAGTATGTAAATATAATTATTTGGAGGAAGACTCACCATGGGAACGGGCCTCTCACCTGCCCTTTGAAAAATAAAGCCATTCGCGCTAAAAATTGACATATGTTTGAAGATCCCCTCGATCCACTCCTTGAAGTGGGGGACTGCATTTTATTTTGAAGATCCCCTCGACCCACTCCCAATGTGAAAACGAAGGAAAAATACGACTTGACTTAATTATAACCGGGGGTTCCTCCTATCGAGATCCGGGAAGACTGAACGATATATCTAAGATTGGATACGTCAAAGCAATGTACCCTGGACCAAGTATGGCATTTGAACCTCGGGAGATGCGGCTAATGTTTATGCACGACAAATAGGGGCTCGTAATATTCGGCATCAACTGAATTGTATGCTGCGAATCCTATTTGGTATCAATTATGGATCAAAAACTACTGGAAAAAAGATTTTAATCATTTTTATACTTGTACTAGGACTGAAATTTTTGTACTATATAAAGAATTTCTTTTTACTCCGACACATTGTAACACGCAACCCAAACCAATAAAATATTTTTTGTTTTGTTTTGTCCTCTAGCTATTATACCATGCATTGATCTATTGTTCTTTTGTTCTTTTGTTCTTTTCTTCATTCATGACCGAGCTTGTATCGAGGATCCAATCGAGGACAAGTTGCATTGTTGATTCTGAGATCAGGCTTGGTCATACATAGCAATTGATTTGATTGTTTATTTTGTCTTTAATTCATTTACCTGCTTTTCTCAATTATTCATATTGAATTAACCACGATCCTTTAAACTGCTTTTAAATTTAATTGTTACTCATATTTGGGGTAAACAATATATGTTCACACTCATGAATTAAGGCACCACCCTCCATTTCGGCCCAAATTGGAAGAATTTTCTATATAATAGCGCATGCGTTATGGAAAGAGTACACTAGCCGAAGGCAATACCCATAACTACAGATGATGGAGATAGTTTGCCATAACACTCTAACGCACGTCGTTATGACGCTATGGAACACTGCCAATCAGGAGTTGATATCATTCCAATTGTTGTTACAAAATAATTAGTATTTTTGGAATTAAAAGATAGTTTGGCCAGTATTATTCCAAAAATTATTATCAATTCGGCGACAAAACCACTCATACCTGATAATGGAATGCTATATAAGATCAAATAGAAAAAAGAGCAGTAGAGACACATATTAAAAGATAATAAGGAAAATTTCATACCATCATGTGTCAATATATATTTTAAAAGCTAGTAATATATTTTACTATGAAGGAACACGATAAACCTAAACACATTAGATTGTTGGTCGGTGGATCAACCCTTAAGCCAAAGTCTAAACCCAAGGTTATATTGGGATAGAGTGTCGGGTAAATAGGGGTACACAGTATGTGTACTTATATAGGGATAGCTAGGATTATATCGATAACAAAAATTACTGGATGTCGCGCTATTGCCCTAAAAGCACCCATTGTGGGTGGACTCTATTTTTTACATACTAGAATTTTTAGTAACTAATACTGTTTCGTAGCTATTAATTTTTTATAGCTACCATATACATAATTACTTCCTGTAGGAATTATTCGGTTGTTATAGTAGTGTATTTCTTGTATTCGCGCAAGCGCCTAAAAATTAGGGTACTCCAAGTTGTACGTGTATTTGTGGCATGTATTTATAAATACAACAATAAGAAGTGTCTAACATCAGGGCACTTTAGCTGTACGTGCATGTATTTACATATATTCGCGTTTGTATTTATGAGTACATTAATAAAAAGCGCCTAAAATCATAGCAGTCCAGTTGTACGCGTATGTATTCTCGTCATGTATTCAAGAATACAGTAATGACAATCACCTTAAAAATAGGTATGTTCAGATGTCTAATAGAGAGGAAAAATATAAATAATGTATTTCATCCCTTAATGATGGCATATATCATAGATATTTATTTTTGCTATAAAATATAAAAGATAACTATAGAAGATAATATTTTAAATTAATTTTGATTTATAATAAATAAGATGTATATTTTTTAGTAAAATAGCCGGAAAATCTCATTCGGTCTTCTCCTTTACCTGTACATTCACTATCAGTGCACCAGTATTGGTCAAGCTAAAATATGAAAGATCTTTTTTTTTTTTTTTTGTTTGTAAAGTTAGAATACGAGAGCCACTCCATTAGCATAAGCAATTACTTCAGTTTATGTACGTTATATATGTTTTTCCTCTCAATTAGACAGTTGAACATACCTATTTTTAAATGATACGATAAGAGGGATTGCTCTGATGGTAAGCAACCCCCATTTCCAACCGAGAGGTTGTGAGTTCGAGTCTCCCCAAGAGCAAGGTGGGAAGTTCTTTGAGAGAAGGATATCGGGGGTCTATTTGGAAACAGCCTCTCTATCCCAGGGTAGGGGTAAGGTCTGCGTACATACTATCCTCACCAGACCTCACTAAGTGAGTTTATACTGGGTTATTGTTATTGTTGGTACTTGAGAGTGAAGACACCTTTGTTTTCAAATAAAAAAAGAAAATTTATTCAAGTATATGCCTTAATTGAGGACATGATTCTCCTTCAAATTTGTACTTTTTGCAAGCCAAAGTAGAGATCGATTACATAAATTTACAGATTAAAAGAAGGATATTTAATGCAAGAATTAAGACAACTTGATAGAGAATTTATGCCTCACAAATGATTAAATTAACTTTAATTCAACTGCATAAGTTTTGTCTTGTCAAGTTTGAATATGAAGTCGGTCCATAAATTAATTAAAACTTGAGAAGCTTATCAATAAACTTTATACTAGAAACAAATTACTTGTCAATTTTAGTGCTTTGTCTCGCTCCCGGGATAGTAGTTTAATGTTTTGATTTGTCTTTTTTAGTTTCGATCAAGATTTTCTATTGGAAGACTACGCAGCATAATTTGAACATAAAAGAGTCGATAGTGTATTAGATAAAAAATTCTTTTTTTACTAATTAACAACTCTTTGACTTAAGAATCAATTAAAAATTTGCAGTCATATAATTAACACTAACTCATGGGAAAAATAAGGTGCATGCTTCATGCAACATTTTCCATTTTGGTTATACGTGTATCCATTAATGTTTATATATTAAGTCCACCTCTATTACTAACCTTATTCCTGCTCAAGCCCATAGTTATATAACATTATTTTATCAACTCCTTATAATATAATATTCGATATTTTTGTACTGGGAAAAATTGAGTTTATATATATATTAAAGTGATTGAAAGATGACATGTCATGATACGAAGGCTGGTCAAAGAACGATGATTAGCAAAGAGGCACGAGTTGCGACAGATACGAACAGAGGCACGAGCAGATATTCAAAAGACTCGACGCTCGTACCTATTCAAATAAAAAAATCAAGGAGAATGAATCTGACAATACAAGAGAGTATAGATATAGTATTTAATGAATATTAAATATTGAAAACGTTAGAGAATCTATATTAAATTACAATAAGTATGTAATGTAACATTTAATGCCGTTAATTCTCTATAATTGCCCAATTATGACAAAGGCAAAACGTATATCTTAGATATGGCTATACAAAAAGGAGACTAGTCATTTGTAAGGACACGAAACACTATTGGAATATACTGATTTACTTTGCTTTCTATTCATCTTATTATTAGCAAAATCAATTTCCGTTATTCATTTTTTGATTATCAGTAACTCAAGTTCTTCTAAAAATAAAGCTTTTTTCGAAATCCCACTTTTGGTTAAATAAATTGCTCCTGTTACTGAAAATCTGATAATCTATTCTTTCTTAACCTAACATTTTTGTTGCATCAACAACCATGGCAAACGTTAATGACAACAACCAAGGAAACCAAAGTAAACCAAGGAAACCCTCAACTCCAGGGGAATTTACAAGATGATCCACCCTGATTACTTCTTCACAATCTCGAGACGGCACTCATAATGGATCTCATTCAAATAGAAATGCTCAATTTGAAAACACATAAGCTATCAATGAAGCTTTGTAAAAGCAAATTGCTCAACATGTCAATAAAGCTCTTGAGGCCTTCGCCAGCCAGTTACCTGTTGTACCACCAACACCAACTCTAAATAATAATACTTTGGAGAATCCTCATTCTGGGCTTGCTAATTCAGGCATTGGTGAAATCTCCAGCGAATCACAAGATAGAGAACCAGGTAACTTAGTTAATTCTGATTTACAAAATTTTGTATTAACATTGCAGAACAGCTCAAGGAGCAAAGTGAGCGCATAGAGCAAGTACCTGGAGTACTGCTTGTGATCAAAGGGATAGATATGGAGAAATATTCACAACAACCTTGAAAGCCAAGTGCTGCTCCTCTCCGATTTCCAAAGAAGTTCAAAATTGCCTGATATTCCAAAATACGATGGAACAACTGATCCACGAGACCACGTGGTTGCATTCACGACTAGCGTGAAAGGCAACGACTTGACTAAATAAGAAATTGAATCAGTATTGGTCAAGAAATTTGGTATAACACCTACTAAGGGAGCATTAACATGGTATTCTCTTTTACCCAAAAACTCCATAAATTCTTTTGTTGAGCTTGCAGATTCATTTATCGAAGCATATTCGGGAGCTCAAAAGTTGAAAAATGAATGGAGGATATTTTAAAAATCAAACAAGGGGACTCAGAGTTGCTTATAGAGTTCGTGGACAGGTTTCAGCGTGAAAGAATGACGTTACCATGTGTACTAGACAATTGGGCAGCTATAGCCTTCACTAGTAATCTGAATGAAAAAAGCTCAGAAGCCACGAGGTGACTCAAGGAAAGTCTTCGTGAATTTCTAGCAACAACATGAAATGAAATTTACAACAGGTATAGCACGAAGCTAAGGATAGAAGAGGATATTATCTCATGGCCTCAAAAAGAAAAAAAGGTGAGTTCGAGACGGGCAGAAAAATAAAAAGGTCCGATAAAAATAGGTACAAACCATATATGAGCCCAGCGAGAAAAGATTCACGATCAAAACGTGACAATTCAAGGTACGATCATAGATCAAGAAATAGAGAGTCGGGTTCATCATCAAGGTTTGGGAACGATCGAAACATGCGAGAGACACAGGATGATAATAGAAGCTTGAAGGAAAGATTTGGCGGTTATAATTTTAATGTAAGCACTTCTGAGCTCGTAGATCTTTTAAGAAGCATGGATAATAAGGTGCAGTGGCCAAAAGAAATGAGATCAAATCCAAACAGGCGCAATCCTGACCACTGGTGTGAATTTATTACGATCACGGTCACAAAACGGTAGATTGTAGGTTGCTACAAGGTGAAGTTGATCATCTATTAAAGCAAGGGTATCTCACCAAACTATTCAGTGAGAAAGGTAAGCAAGAATACATGAAAAATAGGGGATCCCCTTAAACCTCCTTCTCCTAAAACGACTTATAGTGTTATAAGCGGAGGTGAAGAAATCAATGGTGTGACATACACAGCAACCAATAAAGCTTCCAAAGTCCCAATTACCCATGATAAGCGGGTGCGACATATTTTAGAGGAAGAACGTACTACGTTTGATGATGCAGATGCAAATGGATTATTAACTCCACATAACGATGCACTGGTAATATCTCTACTTGTACACGATACTAATGTGAAATGAGTTTTGATTGATCTTGGTAGTTTCGTGAACATTATTTTGCTAAGAGTACTACATAAGATGCAAACTGAAGATAAATTAGTACGAAAGGCGCATACTTTGTCTAAATTTAATAATTCCAGCGTCGTGATGAAAGGGGAGGTAATAATTACTACATCCGCAGAAGGAGTGATCAAAGATTCAAAGTTTTAGGTGGTAGATATGGAGATGGCTTACAATGTGATTCTTGAGAGACCATGGATCTACGAGATGGATGTCGTTCAATCGAACTTACATCATGTTATTAAATTCCCATCACCATGAAGAATATGTCAATTCTGTGGGGATCAACAGACATCCAGGAGCATGAACTCCGTAGCAAATTCAAGTACGAGAAACAAAAAAAATAGCAGTGACAAATCCAATTGAGGACATGACAACATAAACCTCAACTGAACAAGGGTGAACATATGTGGACCCGATGTCATTCAAGAACCAATTGAAAACAAAAATATAAAAACAACAATTGAAGAACTGGAGGCTATAGTGTTATTTACACAATGGCCTGAAATGAATGTTTAGATAGAGGACAATCTAAGCCAAGTCATGAAAGGTAAGTTGATTGAATTTTCGAAAACTAGCGTGGATTGTTTTGCTTGGTCACACTCTGATATGACACGAATACCACCAAAGGTAATGACTCATAAGTTAAATGAAGACCATTATATCCACCTGTCAAATAAAAGAAAAGAAAACAAGGGATTTTCAAAAATCAGGTGATTCAAGATGAGGTCCAAAAATTATTAAAAATTGGGTCTATCTGCGAGGTAAGGTATCCTAATTGGTTAGCTAATACTATTGTTGTACCGAAAAAGAATGGTAAATGTCGAGTTTGTGTAGATTACACAGACCTTAACAAAGCTTGTCCTAAAGATTCTTTTCCATTACCACATATAGATCAATTAATTGATATTATTGCAGTACATGAGTTGTTAAGCTTTGTAGATGTATATTCAGGATGCAACCAGATCAAAATGGATCCTATGGATGGAGAAAAAACTTCATTTATAACAGAGAAGGGAACTTACTACTATAAAGTACCTTTTGGTCTCAAAAATACCGGTGCAACATATCAAAGACTAGTGACCGAAATGTTCCAAGAACATTTTGGAAAAACTACGGAGGTCTATATTGACGATATGCTCGTTAAAACTCAACATTCAGGGGATAATATATCGCACTTCTCAGATACATTTCAGATCATGCAAAAATTCAATATGAAACTAAATCCCAAGAAATGTGCATTCAACGTTTAATCAGGTAAGTTTCTGGAATTTCTTATTTCTAACCGTGGAATTGAAGTGAATCCCCTGCAGATAAAAGCCATTGAAGAAATCCCTAATATACTTACAGTAAGAAAGAAGTGCAAAGACTAACGGAGAGAATTGCAGCTTTGGAAAGATTCATTTCCAAATCATCAGAAAAGTGCTTTAAATTATTTTCAGTCCTTAAAAAGCAAGATTAGTTCGAATGGACTGAGGATTGTCAACAAGCACTCAAAATTTGAAGGCATACCTGTCAAATCCGGTGTTGCTTACAAAACCAAAGGTTGGAGAAAAATTGCTCATCTTCTTAGCTGTATTAGAAGTAGCGGTAAGTGTTGTTTTAGTTTAAGAAGACCAAGGTAAGCAATCTCTAATTTATTATGTTAGAAAATCATTATTAGATCTCTGCAGTATCCTCAATTAGAAAAGCTTGGACTTGCACTAATCATGGCATCTAGAAAGCTAAGGCCTTATTCTCAATGTCATCCTATTGTCGTAGTAACTGCTTACCCATTATGCAATATTTACACAAGCATGAGTTGTTAGGTAGGTTGGCTAAATGGGCTATAGAACTAAGTGAATATGACATCACATACCAGCCAAGAAACGCGATAAATCTCAGGTATTAGAAAATTCATTAGCTGATTTTAGCCAAGGAATGAAAGTAAAAGCAGAAAAAGAATTACAGATGTTCAACGGCTCTAATCCAGGAATTGGACCTTATTTACTGATGGCTCATCTAACATGAAGGGAGCAGGTTTATGAATTGTTTTGGTACCACCTATGGGTGAAACCATTCATCAAGCCATAAAATGTCATTCTATGACTAACAATGAGGCAGAGTATGAAGCTGTGATTGAAGGTTTGGAACTGGCACGAGAACATGGTACTAATCAAATCGTAATCAAAAGTGATTCACAGCTCGTAGTTAACCAAATGTTGGGGATTTATACAATCAAGGAAGCATGAATGCAGCAATACTTAGAAAAGGTACGGGATTGGATTAGACAATTTCAAACCTAGAAAGTCACGTAGATACCAACAATAACAAACCTAGTTTGATCCCAACAAATGGGATTTGGGGTGGGTAGTCTGTATGTAGACCTTACCCCTATCTAATTCAGGTAGAGAGGTTGTTTCCAATAGACCCTGGCATAGGAAGTGCAAGAAGAAGAAGAGAAAATAAAGAGAGGAAGAAATATAGAAGATAAAAGAAAAAGGAAAAGATAAAGGATAAGTGGCACCAAGTAATAGCAACAGGGAATAGAATACCTGAGGCGAACAAAACCACATAACATAATAAAAATCTAAGAACATGAAGGGACATAAATACTACTAAGACTATCGGTGAACAACTATAAACTACCAACTAGCCTTTTACCTTAATCCTCGACCTCCATACCCTCCTATCAAATGTCATGTCCTCAGTGAGCTGAAGCATCTTACGCCTAATCACCTCTCTTCAATACTTCATAGGCATACCTCGATCTCTTCTTAAACTCTCCATGGCCAGCCTCTCACGCCTCCTAACTAGAGTATCAATGCTTCTTCTCTAAACATGCCTGAACCATCTCAGCCTCGACTCCCGTATCTTTTCCTCTACGGAGGCTACTCCCACGCTGTCCCGAATATCTTCATTCCTAATCCTATCTCTCCTAGTACATCCACATATACATCTCACCATCCTCATCTCTGCTACCCTCATCTTCCATACGAGGGAGTTCTTGATTGGCCAACACTCAGCCCCATACAGCATATCTGGTCGTACCACCACTCTATAAAACTTACACTTAAGTCTTAGCGGCATATTCCTATCACACAAGATACCGGAAGTGAGCCTCCACTTCATCGACACAAAACACTGGAAGCTAGCCTCCACTCCATCCATCCCGCTCCAGTGTAATGCATAACATCTTCATCAATCTCCCCATTACCCTGGATAATAGATGCGAGATACTTAAAACTCGCTCTCTTAGGGATAACTTGAGAATCAAGCTTAACCTCTATGTCTGCATCAGGTCTCTCATCACTGAACTTGCACTCCAAGTATTTCGTCTTGGTTCTACTCAGTTTGAAACCTTTAGACTCCAAGGTATGTCTCCAAACCTCCAACTTCGCGTTAACTCTATTATGCATCACGTCAATCAACACTATATCCGGCGAATAGCATGTACCAAGTCACTTCCCCTTAGATGTAACACGACAATACATCCATCACCAAGGCAAATAAAAATAGGCTAAGAGCCGATCCATGGTGCAACCCCACCGCCACAGGGAAATGCTCCGAGTCACCACCCACCGTCCTCACCCGAGAAAGTAACGCAGATACCAAGAGATAAAAATGTGGAAGCAGATGCCCTAGCTAATCTCACATATATGGCAGATGTGGCGGGCAATAAAAATGCTTCTGTAATTCATTTGTTTAATTCGGTGCTCGATCAAGACAAAAATGAGGTAAGCTTCAATAATTTAACTTGGGATTGGAGAAATGATATTGTCGCTTTTTTGCAGTATGGTACAGTCCCTGAAGACAATAAAAAGTTCCTTCATTGCGAATAAAGGCTGCTCGATATTGCTTAAAGCAAGGTAATCTTTATCGAAAAATGTTCAGTGGCCCCTTAGCAAGGTGTCTCGGTCCTTCTCAAACAGAATATGCAATGAGAGAAATATACAAGGGGCATTGTGGAAATCATACAGAATGCAGATCACTGGTAAGAACCATGATTAGAGCAGTCTATTATTGGCTTAAATGGAGGAAGAAGCAGAGAATTTTGTGACTAAATGTGATAAGTGCCAAAGATATAGTAACAACATGCATAGACCCACAGAACTATTACATCTGGTCATTGTACCATGGCATTTTATGAAATGAAAAATTGATATCGTGGGTCCACTAACACAAGCAAAAGGACAGGTAAAATTCCTACTTGTATTAAATGACTACTTTGCTAAATGGGTAGAAGCATGAGCATTCAAACAGGTACGAGAAAAGGAAGTCAGAGATTTCATTTGGAGAAATATCATATGTCGATTCTACCAAAGAAAATCATGTGCACAATTCATAGGAGCACAAATCAATGCTTTTTTCGAAGTTGGCATATCAAAAGGATTAAGTCTACACCTTACCATCCAGTGGGTAATGGCCAAGCTGAGTTAATAAACAAAGTTACTATCAACAATTTAAAGAAGTGTTTAGAGGAAACCAAAGGCAGTTGGCCAGAATTGCTACCTGGTAATGTTTGGGCATACCGCACAACAACAAAAACAAGTATGAGAGAAATACCTTTCTCATTGGTTTATGGAGATGAAGCCTTAATTTTCGTTGAGATAATGACGAATAAATGCGCATAAACCTTGATCTACTTGAAGTAAAAATGGAAGTTGTATTAGTAAGAATGGCATCATAAAAGCAAGTCTTGCAATGATACTAAAATCGAAAAGCGCGCCTAAGACACTTCAAGATTTGGGACTTCATGCTCAAAAGCGTTTTTCAACCTGCGAAGGCAGCTATTGGGAGAAAATTAAGTCCAACCTGGAAGGGACCCTAGAGGATTTATGGTATCGTAGGAAAAGGAGCATACGAGCTGGAAACGATGGATGCAAGATACTACCTTCCTATTGGAATGGCGTTCACTTGAAGAGATACTATTTCTAAGGAATACCCATGGTCAGGTATCCATAGTTTTAAATTTTATTTTTGAATTGTTAAAATTTTACTAACGATTTTAGATGATAGGCAAAAAGCTAACCCGTACTAAATGATGAGTCACAACCCGCAAGGCACGTGGAATCAATTAAAATTCCTAGTCTAGGATTATAATTATTTTGATAAAAACTCAAATGGGTTAAGCACTCTTCATCTATAATCGCACATCTGCGTCCCGTATATTTTTCCTTTTCAGGAAAAGGACCAAATGAGAGGAACAACTAAGTGCTTGAGATCTCATGCTTCGAAGATCAAGCACTTGGGGGACTATATAATATACATAGACATGCATATAAAGAAGGAAAAGAATATTGGAAAATAATCAAAGTTCAAGCTTTAAAAGTTCACTCATTGAATGAGTCAAGTGCATAGGGAAGTCACGAGCTAATGACAAAGAAAAACTTTATCATAGTTAGGGTAAAGGCGATGTACTAAAACAAGTTATAAGTAAAAATCATGTGTTCACTTTGTTTTTTGAAATGTACTGAAACGGGTTATAAGTAAAAACCTCGTGTGCATTTTCTCTTTTGAAATCTGTTATAAGAAAAACAGTTACGAGAAAGTTATAGAAGTAATTTAAATACATGTAAAGTGTTATTTAAAACTTAACAAAGTTCAAATAAGAACTTGTCGAAGTTCTTCCAAAAACGTGTGTATTCCTATTTATTTTATCGTACATTAATACCACTATCAAGTTGAGATGTCTTCTTCATTAAGTATCGAATATAAAAGGGCACTTTTTAATCAAATTCACGATTTAAACCAAGTATTCATGAAGTAAAAAAAGAAGTATTTTTGAAAAATAAAAAAGCAAGTTATTCAGTAAGTCTTAAAAATAAAGGCAAGAATAAACAAAATAGAAGTTCGAACAACAACGGAAACTTCTTAAATTAAAAAAGTTTAGCCTAATTATAAACTTAGTCATAAACCAAAAGTGTTTATACAGAGCGCCCCATTAAAGGGTCTGGGGACTTAACATTTTCAACAAACCCTTAAAAAGACAAGGGTTACAACCACATATCACCAAAGAAAAAAAAAAGAAAAAAGGTCATATGTCATTGACTTATCACTAAGGAGTTGAAGAAGGAACCAAGGTAGGATCATCAACAAAAAGGAGATCATCTTGGTTCGTAAGATCATCAGTGGAAGCGGGTTCAACTTGACTAGAAGGAATTGGAGTACTCACCATACCCATTTCATCTCTAATGTTTTCAGAAGTTTCAGCCATAGGAGAAGGAAAATCTTGACTCTGCTAAGTTTCTTCAATAGTTTCCTTGATTTTGGCTAACTCAGATTCTAAGTTAAAATTCTCTTGGCTAACTTCAACAAGGGTATCATGACGAGAATTTAAAATTGCCTAACTCACTTCAATGGTGGTTTATCTTCAAGAATTTCATTATCTCTTTCCCAGTCCGCAATTTCATTTCTCAGCTTCTCATTCTCGGCCAAGGCAGACTCATAATAAGTTTGAAGAGAAGCATGTGAACTTTCTAAAAAATGAACTTTTTCAGAAGACTCCAGGAGGTCTTCTTGAGTTTGAGTCAGGGTCTGCACGAGTTCACCTGCATATGCTTCTTTTTTATCTAAGAGAGATTTCAACTCTCTGATCGCGTCACTTGCCTTGGAGAGTTGCTTATAAAATAAGATTTCAAGATGATATTTTTCCTTACTTGCTTGACTTGAGGAAATATTTTCAGTCGCCAACTCTGAAGTCAAAGTCCTTACCTGCTGCTCTAAGGTACTTTTGTTTTCTTCTAATGTTTTCTTATCAAATAAAGACTTTTACACTATTCCTTCCAATTATCCACCTCAACTCGGTAGTCACGCACTAATTGCTATGAAAGGATAACCCTCATCATCGTCTCTATACCGATGAGATTGACCAAAAAATTAGGGGGGAAAATGAGAACACTGAAAATAGA
Organism: Nicotiana benthamiana; assembly: GCA_034376525.1. NCBI lineage: Eukaryota > Viridiplantae > Streptophyta > Magnoliopsida > Solanales > Solanaceae > Nicotiana > Nicotiana benthamiana. Next base: position 29,851,041 of record CM067336.1, on the reverse strand, counting down.
AAAAGGTTAAAGTAAAGTTTGAAAAAAAGGATACCTTTAAAGAAGCATGCACGATATTGTTCATCAAGGTCAAGAAACTGTGGCTATCAAGCTTAGCTCTCTCAATTGGACCAATCAAAGGCATTAGCCACACGTCGGCCTGACCTGATTTCCTCAAAAGGTTACCCTAAGCAGGGACTTCAATGGTAACTTGCCTCATATCTTCACCTCTACTTGAGGACCCAACTTTGGGATAAAGAACAGATGAAGGAGGAGTAGTTGAAGGAGAAACAGTAGAAGCAGTTAAAACAGCCTGAGGAGGAACGGTAACAGCCATGATCATCAAAGAAGGTGTCACAGGAATGGGAGCAGAAACCAAGCAAGGGGTGCTTCATCAGAATTCGGACCTAAATTTTCACTATGAAACCCGCGGTTAAAAAGTTGCTCAACAGAATCATGAGCAGCAGCAGGACCATCATCATCAGGGATAACCACCAGGGCTACAACAGACTCGATAAGAGGAATAGAATGAGGGAAGATGCTTCATCATCAGAAATGATTCGTTTACGAGCTCGAGGCCTTTTTATCTGGGAACCGCGATCTTCCTCTTCTTTAGAGTCTTGGTCAACAGCAGCAATTTTTTTCGATGAAGAGCCCAAAATTATCTCGTGGGCCCTTTCCAAAGAAATACGAGAAGTTATGACCGCCTCAGCACTAATCCCTCAAATAGCAAATCTTGATAAAAAGAAGGATTAAAATAAGTTCTGAAAAGAGTTATAAAAAACTCTTAACATGAGTTTTCACTTTTCAACCAAATCGTTGGGAAAGAGTCTTCCAAGATCTACCCTCCATTGGGGCTGTATTCAATAATATTCCTACCCAACCACAGAAATTGAGATTTCATCAACAATTCCCATGGTTACTACAAAAAAAGGAAAATTAGGATAATAATCATCAAGATCGAGGAAAGAAGATACCAGAAAGTTATTAAAAAGAAAAATCACGTCCAAAATTCCACTTCTCAAGGAATGGAACATTTTCATCTCCTACTAACCAATAGTGGGGGTAGTAACAAACCGGGCGTACCAGCCATGCTCTTTTTCATCTTCAGAACTAACCAGAACTCTTTTGCTTCTTGCCACTAAAGTAAAAACACCTTGGCGAAAGAGTCTGGGAGAATAGAGATGAATTAAATAGGCAAAAGTGAAAGGCACACCGGCCATGTTAGTCAAATGCCTCAAACAGGAAACAACCCTCCACACTATGGGGCCAATTTGACCTAAACAGATGTCAAAAAATTGACAGAACTCGAGTATAACAGGATCGATAGTAGGTTTGAAACCTAATGTGAAAGGGTATGTATAAACAAAAGAAAACTCGATTAAATAGGAGGTGATTCTCTGGTTCACATTAGGAATTATAATAGGGAAGTCATGACTCCAATGGTAGTCTTACGAATTAATTAAATCAGACCTTCAGTGATCTGAGTTTGGTAGATATCAGCACGATCCAAAGAGGATACTTGATTTTTAAGAGACTCTATATCATTGTAGAAAGATAGTTCTGCAGGAACTATTTCTTCCACAGAGGGTTCCTTACCTCTAGAAGAAGACCTTTGAGAAAGAGAACCTCTAGTTCTAGAATAAGGACTAGAACTAGATGAAGGAAGGAAAGAACCATGTACGGATGAAGACCTTAAGCTGCATAGTCTACCTCCTCTTCTATTACTAATAGGGACAAGCGGAAGACTATTAACTATGGGGACCCTCCTAGGGTTAGGGTTTGACGAAAACATGACAGTACGAGGAAGATGAAAAACAAGAATTGAATATTCTGAAAGTTTTACGAAGAAATGAGAACAAAAATTGAATATTCTGAAAACTTTGAACTTTATGTGAGAAAGACAAAGATGAAAACTATATTTATACTAGGAAGCAACCATCAAAGAAAAAAGTGCAATGATGGAAATGTCATAATGAGAACTGCCGCTTCGTAATTGATGAAATTGTAAAAGAGCCTTATAAAGCGCTACAAAATCACAAAATCAAAAAAAAAAGATTTCACGTGTAACAAGCATGAAATGGAAATGACAATTGAGCATTGCTTCTAGAATAGCATTAATGGCGGCAAAAATTTTCGCTTTAATAATTTCACTTCCCAAATATTCAAGTGATCAATAAATGGCAAGTAGGTGGACTATCTGTATTGGGAAAAATTTAGGTTATATATATTAAAGTGATTGAAAGATGACATGTCATGACATGAAGGCTGATCAAAGAACGATGATTAGCAAAAAAGCACGAGTTGCGGCTGATACGAGCAGGGGCACGAGCTGAGGTACGAGCAGATATTCAAAAGACTCGACGCTCGTATCTATTCAAATCCAAAAATCAAGTAGAATGAATTTGACAACACAAGAGAGTACAAATACAGTATTTAACGAATATTAAATATTGAAAATATTAGAGAATCTGTATTAAATTACAATAATTATGTAACGTAACATTTAATACATTTAATTGTCTATAATTGCCCAATTATGACAAAGGTAAAACGTATATCTTAGAGACAACTATAAAAAGAAGGAGACTAGTCATTTGTAAGGACACGAAACACTATTAGAATATACTGATTTACTTTTTTTTCTATTCATCTTATTATTAGCAAAATTAATTTTCGTTATCTATTTTTTAATTATCAGTAAACCGAATTCTTTTAAAAATAAAGCTTTGAAATCTTGATTGAACAGCTTTATTATTATGCTTGTCAAACGAGATATAATTTATTGAGTCAAGCAATTTTATAAATCAAATTGAAAAAAGAAAAAGAAAGAATGAGAGAAAGAGTAGTGGGGAGGAGATAGAATAAATAAAATATATGACGAAGAGAATGGCCAGTGGGCTATGGAACTCAGAGCAAAGGAAGTCTTGTCTGGAAATCTTATTATCTTTCACCTGTCCATCCATGAATCCTAAACCTAGGAAACTCTGCACATAAACTTTACCAAACTTCCACAATAAATGAATTCCCATGACAAATTGTTATCAACTCACAACGTTGTCAACAACCCAAGCTTTTTGAATATATACAGTGACATATTGTTTCTTGTCTCTTAGCCCCCAACCTCATCTAACTAATCCTCCACAGAAACACTTTCGTGAGAGCTATGCTTTAAAAAAACGAATCAATTTAGAATTTAAACTTGACATATGTAGTTTTTGAAGTTTTTGGCAATTAAATTATTGTATTATTTAAAATTATGAATTTAGATCAATACGTGTTATAAACTTTTAGTACGGCTCTACGTTCCACGTTCGAAGTTGGTGGTTTGAACTTGTTTCATTAATTATCACTTCTTTCATAGACATACTTAGACAGATCACCAATTATAGCAAATAACTGTAAAGAAATTGCAAGTTTAGTCCACATAATTTATTCGATGTTGCCTAATCAAGTTCGGCATGCAATGATTTCTCAAAGGTATATGTATATAGTAGAACACATAAATTAATCTTCAACTTAAGCATTTAAAATAGTAGAATATAAATCCTCTATCTCACTCTTCATAAAAAAGATTTGGTACTATAAGTTAAGGTACGCGTGCTGTAGAAGGATGCAGGTAGGCGAAAGTTATGTTTATTAAAGTGCTGGTTCATGAATTGAATTCCTTTCACCAAAAAAATATACTAACACATGTGAATTAAATTAGGATAAATTATTATTTTGATCAAATAAATGAATTAACAAAATCCTTACTATGAGAAATGTATGTACCGTTATGATAAAAGTTGTTCAACAATAATGTTAGGTTGTATGTTTGAATCCTGGACTTTAAATCTTTAATTTAAGAAGGAAGTTTTCGTTCGTCGGTGAGCAAAGGCAAATCCATTCAAAATTTGAATTTTATGTCTTTGGCCTTTAAAGATATAAAAATATTTTTAATATTATGAATTTATTTTTGTCGTATTTATTGAATTTTAATTTAAAAAAATTGAATAAACAGATTTGCTTTCATTTCATCAAAAAAACTGTACAATCATGCCATAGATGCCGACCATATACTTCTCTATTCGAAACACTCGTCTGCAGTTTCATCTTGTACTAGAGTATAGAGAGCATTTCTCCTCTATCACTATTGACATTGCATAGAACCATAACAGACTGTACATCCTAAGGGTAGCAGTTTAACCTCAGCAACACTTCCTTACAGTTGTGAATTGAATTTCCCTTCAAGTGCATGTGGATGGTGTTAGGATTTATGCCCGTCACTAGAGGGGGGGGTGAATAGTGCGGCACGAGAATTTTGATAAATATTGCGGAATTAAAAACTTGCAGGAATTAAGTAAGTGCGGAAAGTAAAAGAGCAAGGAAAGAACGCACCGAATTTATCCTGGTTCACCACAACCCGTGGCTAGTCCAGTCCCCGAGAGACTCTCTCGAGATTCCACTAACTTCATTAAGCTTCCGGGTGCTTAACAAACCGCTACAGTTGCTCGTAGATGTACACTCTACAAGACTTCGATTGCTCGTGGATACCGCACCACAAGACTTCAACCACTAAGACTTAGGGTACTTAGCAAACCCGACAAATGAGAAGATATGTTCTTCTCCAACACCTCTCTTTTACAACAAGTACTCTCTCAATAGAGTGGATAAAGAGATACAAATTTAGCTCTATGAACAACACAAAGTTGTCTTTCAATTGGCTCAACAAAAGCTCTAAAATGATGCTTGAATATGATCAATATGTATACCAATATATGGAGGAGTTGTGTGTTTAAAATCAGCTCAAAAGACCTCTATTTATAGGGGTTAAAAGAGTTATGGCCGTTGCTTAATTGATAGAAAATTATACTGATTCTGTGCTCATACAATCGATTGTCTAGTCTCTACAATCGATTGTGTGACCAATTTTCAAAAGACAGATCCCTGATTTTAAGGAAAAACTAACGTTTAAAAATCATTCCAGGATTCTGTGCTTCAACAATCGATTGTCAAAGGAGTACAATCGATTGTGGTTCAAAGTTTCAAAATATAACGGTCTCAGTACAATCGATTGTGGAATTCAACAATCGATTGTGACATACAATCGATTGTGAAAACATACAATCGATTGTGTGCTATTTTGAAAAATTCAGTTGTCTCAATACAATCTATTGTGGAAAGCATACAATCGATTGTGAGAAGCATACAATCGATTGTCACAAGCATACAATCGATTGTATGACCAACGTTCAAAAAAACATTCATTCTAGTTGAAATATACCTTTGATATACCATTAATATACGCTGGAGTATACCAGAGTATATCAGAATTGAAAACTTACTTCAAACCCATTTTGGTTAAAATGAAATTGTTAAAATCATTTAGTTTGAAGTATATTAAAGTATTTATGATATATATATAATTTAATAAAATGATTTAATGCATATTGATGATGACCTAATGTTGAGCCAAAAGACGAGATAACTTAAATGTTATTCTTACATTGGTTCTACCTAACGACCTACGCCTTCGGTCTTTGGTCTTGAACTCTTGAGCTCGTCTTGGCTTGTCTATGCAATCCCGTCATCAATATGCTTCTAGGCATCCAATCTTCATTGATTGTCAATCGACTTCATTGTTTGTCATTCATCAAAACCTGTACTTGGAAATCATTCTAATACAACCAAAGAACACATATCAACAGCATCAATGATTTCCAACAATTTCCCCCTTTTTGATAATGACAAACAATAGGATATATGCATAAAGGATTCCCCCTAAATTCATGCAAACTATTTCCCCTTAATGATAATTCCCCCTCAAATAAGGCATACTAGAATGTAGAGACATTCCCCCTTATTTGATGCATATCGCCTAAGCTCTTCCCCCTTTTGGCATTAGAAAAAAGAGAGTATACGAAGGCTTCTTCCCCCTTTCGATACTTCCCCATTTTGGCCAGACAAATGTTAGTGTCAAAAAAATAGGGAAAACAATGAGGAATGTGCATGATGAAGATTGCACAAATACAAATTGTTAGAGAAATAAAACATATCATTATGATATTAAAAAGAAAATACCAATTGTTAGAAAAGAACTTGATATATCAATTTATTTTCAAAATGATACCAATTGTTAGAAACACACGATAAAATAATTTGTTGGAAAACATAGCAAATAATTGATACCAATTGTTAACAAAGACATATCAATTGTTTAACACATATCAATTATTACATTTTTATAAAAAAAAATGATAACTGACCGAAATTCCCCCTCGATGCAATAAGGTGTCGTGCTTGGTGCATCTACTACAACATTGTAGTCTTCAAGCACACCTACAAACGTACCTAAAAATATGTTTTTGGTACCCAAACACTTTTGGGTCCTTGGGGGTTAGGCAAATAATAATCATAGCCAAAAGATAAATCTCTATGTTTTGTAAAACACACGGGTGCTATGTGTCCTACCCGCTTGCAATAGTGACATACTACATTCGGGTTGTGCATATGCCTAGGTTGAGCCAAATACGTTCTAGGTGATCTAAAGTCATCATTCCTAGACGTGTTGAAATTCCTAGAGTCGTTTCTAGGAGGTCTATAACAATTATTTCTAGACTTATCAATAAACATCTTAGAATCATTTCTAGGTTGCCTAAAATGATTATTTCTAGGCTCGTTTCCAAAATTCCTAGAGTTATTTCTAGGTGGCGTATCGCAATTTCTAACATGATTCTTATTCTCTTTACGCCTTTTGTTTTTCCTGGGTCTTTTCTTTTTAATATCTTCAACTATTTTAGGAACATCTACACTACGTTTTTCTAGTGTGTTCCTAAGTTCTATGTTCTCTAATTTCAAAGAATCACAAGATGAACAAATTGAATTTTGATCAATTGAAGAATTTTCATGCATCTCCTTAATCTTACTTTTAAGATCAAGGTTATCATTTTCAAAAAATTTATTTTCTTCTTCTAACTTCTCGTTATCACGAGTCAATTTTTCAAACTCTTTTTCTTTCAAAGAAAGTTGTTTTTCAAAACCTTTTTCTTTTAAAGAAAATGTTTTCATCAATTCTTTCATGGTTTTGGAAACATTTATAAATTCACTATATAATTCATCATAAGCATTTTGCAATTCTTCAAATGAGTGAGAGTTAGAATTACTTACCTCTTCTTTCTCGTTGGCCGTGAAGCATAAGGCGGCAGTTTCATCGCCCGAGCTGTCCGAGTTCCATGTCACACGCCTTTGGTTTTTCTTCTTCTTATTGTCCTTTGATTTTGGACAATGTGATTTGGTGTGGCCAAATTTTCCACAATTATGGCATGAAGGACTTGGTTCTTCCTTCTTAATTTCCTTCTTCGTAAACTCATAAAATTTTTCAGTTAAATCATTTGAAGAAGTATTATTATCGTTTTCCGAATCACTTACCTCAACTCTTTTAGACGATGAGGCTTTGAAGGCAAAACCTCGTCCTGTCTTATCCCAAAAATAAGGATTAAGAATTGTGCTTTCATAAGTTTCGAGGTTACCTCTTAGTCCATCAATTGTGACATCCGTGATTCCTATTGACTCTTGGATGGCATCGGCTTTGGAACGCCATCTGGGAGTGAGACTTCGTAGGATTTTTCGTACAAGATCTTTGTTTGTGTACACTTTCCCGAGAGCATGGAGATCATTGATGATCTTTGAGAATCGTTCGAACATATAAAGAGTTCATATTCATGTGTTAGAAAATCAATTCTAGCTTCTCGGACTTGAGGCGTACCTTCATAAATGATTTCAAGCTTATCCCACATCTCTTTGGCGGTTGTGCAACAAGAAATCTTCCTATATTCATCCGGGTTTACTGCACAATATAGCACGTTGATGGCTATTGCGTTTCTTTCAACCTTCTTGATGTCCTCGGCATCGTATTCACTTTCCTCCTTTGGAACCATGATTTCCCCAACTTTCTTTGTCGGCAATTGTTCACCTTTCTTGATGATTTGCCATAAGCGAAAGCTATTTGATATGATGAATATTCTCATCCGCTCTTTCCAATATGTATAGTTGGTTCCATCAAATAATGGAGGACTACCGGTACAATGTCCTACACTCATCATACCTGCGTTCAAAATTCTCAACACAAAAAAAATATAGATCTTTCTCTCAACCGGTTAAGGCTTTCAGAGAGTTAGGCTCTGATACCAATTGTTAGGATTTATGTCCGTCACTAGAGGGGGGGGTGAATAGTGCGGCACGAGAATTTTGATAAATATTGCGGAATTAAAAACTTGCAGGAATTAAGTAAGTGCGGAAAGTAAAAGAGCAAGGAAAGAACGCACCAAATTTATCCTGGTTCACCACAACCCGTGGCTAGTCCAGTCCCCGAGAGACTCTCTCGAGATTCCACTAACTTCGTTAAGCTTCCGGGTGCTTAACAAACCGTTACAGTTGCTCGTAGATGTACACTCTACAAGACTTCGATTGCTCGTGGATACCGCACCACAAGACTTCAACCACTAAGACTTAGGGTACTTAGCAAACCCGACAAATGAGAAGATATGTTCTTCTCCAACACCTCTCTTTTACAACAAGTACTCTCTCAATAGAGTGGATAAAGAGATACAAATTTAGCTCTATGAAAAACACAAAGTTGTCTTTCAATTGGCTCAACAAAAGCTCTAAAATGATGCTTGAATATGATCTATATGTATATCAATATATGGAGGAGTTGTGTGTTTAAAATCAGCTCAAAAGACCTCTATTTATAGGGGTTAAAAGAGTTATGGCCGTTGCTTAATTGATAGAAAATTATACTGATTGTGCTCAAACAATCGATTGTCTAGTCTCTACAATCGATTGTGTGACCAATTTTCAAAAGACAGATCCCTGATTTTAAGGAAAAACTAACGTTTAAAAATCATTCCAGGATTCTGTGCTTCAACAATCGATTGTCAAAGGAGTACAATCGATTGTGATTCGAAGTTTCAAAATCTAACGGTATCAGTACAATCGATTGTGGAATTCAACAATCGATTGTGGCGTACAATCGATTGTGAAAACATACAATCGATTGTGCTATTTTGAAAAACAGTCTCAACACAATCGATTGTGGAAAGCATACAATCGATTGTGAGAAGCATACAATCGATTGTCACAAGTATACAATCGATTGTATGACCAACGTTCAAAAAACAGATTCATTCTAGTTGAAATATACCTTTGATATACCATTAATATACACTGGAGTATACCAGAGTATACCAGAATTGAAAACTTACTTCAAACCCATTTTGGTTAAAATGAAATTGTTAAAATCATTTAGTTTGAAGTATATTAAAGTATTTATGATATATATATAATTTAATAAAATGATTTAATGCATATTTATGATGACCTAATGTTGAGCCAAAAGACGAGATAACTTAAATGTTATTCTTACATTGGTTCTACCTAACGACCTACGCCTTGGGTCTTTGGTCTTGAACTCTTGAGCTCGTCTTGGCTTGTCTATGCAATCCCGTCATGAATATGCTTCTAGGCATCCAATCTTCATTGATTGTCAATCGACTTCATTGTTTGTCATTCATCAAAACCTGTACTTGGAAATCATTCTAATACAACCAAAGAACACATATCAACGGCATCAATGATTTCCAACAGATGGCTATTTCTTTGCAGATATTGTTGTTGAGCATTCTCCCTCCTTGAGATCTTTGTTGATTTCTTTCTCTCCATATCACATTCACCAGCATCCCAAATACACATGTAGTGATTTCTTCTAGTCCACTCCTCTTCTTTGCTATCTTAGTTACCACTCAATCTCTTGCTTCTAGTCAAATATGGGTCTGTGATATCCCAGCCAACTTAGAAGACGATTCCATAGTGCCTTTGCCTGCGAGCATTCAAAGAATAGATGGTCAAAGGTCTCGATATCTTGCCCGTAGAATGTGCATTCCTGTGGAACTTGTATGTCAAACTTGTGAAGTCTATCCACTGTTGCCAATCTACTATGTAACGCAAGCCACAATATGAATTTGTATCTTGGATGCATATGAGCCTGCAGCATGATGCTCTTCCAATGGACTTTTTGGTATTGAGGGTATTGAAGCCTATACAGTTTTTTTATACTAAAAAGCTCACCCCTCTGCATCTGAATCAGTCTACTCTTCAGATTCCCTTGAATGCTTGGAATTGCATTGATCAACTTTCTTGACTCAAAGATCTTCCTTACTACCCAAGCAGTAGTTTTAGGAACATGCATATCATCAATTCTGTGATTCTTTATGTAATAGACGTACATCCACTTAATCCATAAGCTGTCTTTCTTCTTGGCCATTGCCCATAAGTGCTTTGCAATAGCAGCCTTGTTCCATTTAATTAAGCTTAGTACATTTAGCCCACCTGCACTATATGGCAAACATATTGTTTCCCAAGCAACCAAGGTCTTCCTCGACACAGTAGCTGAGCTTGTCCACAAGTAAGATCTGCAAATTGCTTCTATCATCCTCATCACTTTCTTTGGCAATAGGTAAATTTGAGACCAATAGGTTTGCACTCCAAATAATACTGACTTTATCAACTGAATTCGCCCTGCATTTGATAGTAATCTTGACGTCTAGCAATTTATTTTCTGTGTTACTTTCTCAACTAACGGCCAACATTGAGAAACAGTTAATTTTTTAGAATCCAAAGGCACCCCTAGGTATTTGAAAGGAATTCTACCTTCAGGGAAACCCAGCTCTTGTAGAATCTCCTTCATATGACAATTTGAAACTCCAGCTATGTACACAACACTCTTTTCAGCACTTGCTTAGAGCCTAGATGCTTTTGAAAATTTCTGGAAGGCCTGATTTAGTAGTTTAACAGACTGAATATCTGCTTTACAGAACATAAGAAGATCATCTGCAAAACATACATGTACCACTCCTAATTTCTTACACCTAGGATGGAATTTGAACTCTTTTGTCTTCATCAATTGCATGAATTCCCTTTGCGAATACTCCATCGACGGGACAAAAAGGTAGGGAGACATAGGATCTCCTTGTCTTATGCCTATTTTGCCTTTAAAAGGAACTGTGAGCCCACCATTTATGTTGACAGAATAAGTTACTGATGATATGCATTCCATTATCCACCCTATGAATTTATAAGGAAATCCCATATCATTCAGCAGTCTTTCTGAGAAGCACCATTCAACTGTGTCATAAGCTTTCTTCAAATCTACTTTAAGGACACATCTTGGAGAAATTCCCTTCATGGTATAACCTTTGAATAGCTCATGCGTAAACAAGGTGTTATCTGTGATGCTGCGATCCTCAATGAATGATGACTGAAATCTCCCAATCAGACCTCCAATGACTGCTTTCAATCTAGCTGTAAGGGTCTTAGTGATGATTTTATATAGAGTTGTACAACATGCGATGGGCCTGTAATCCTTCACTTGGCTTGGATTTTGCACTTTAGGAATTAGAGTTATAGCAGTACTATTAATTCCTTTATGCAGCCTTCCATTCATAAAGAATTCCATCACAGCCTCATAAATGTCATCACCAACAACTTGCCAGTTCCTTGTGAAAAACTCTATTGGAAATCCATCCACACCTGGCGCCTTATCATGAGGCATATCCTTTATTTCCATAAGTACTTCTTCCCTTGTAATTGGCTTAACTAGTTCTTCTTTTTGCTGCAAAATTAAGACAAGGGCCCTGATGGATAACTTCAGTGTTTGGACATTGACAAGTAATATTGGTTTCCCCCAATATCTTCTTGAAATATTTTGTAAACTCTTCTTTCACTTGGATAGGGTCACACAGCTTGTTTCCCACTTCATTATATATAGAGTTTATGGTATTGATATTTGTCCTCATCTTCAATTGAGCATGGAAATACTTGGTGTTTGAGTCTCCACAAGCAATCCATCGTGCTCTAGACTTCTGGTGTAAAATCTGCTCCTCTATGTTGCCCCATTTCTCATCTTCCATTTGCACCCTTTTTTCTTGGCCAATCAAGTCTTGATCCATGCAGTTGATCTTTAATTGAGTCTGAATGACTTCCAGCTTATGCCTAGCCTTTATGAGGTGAATCTTATACAATGCCATATAGATGTTCAATTCCTTTAACTCCATTTTCAAGGCTTTTTTACTCCATACCCTGTGCATATTTCTTCGGTTGGCCTTTGGTTCCATACCCTTTCCACTATGCTTGCAAAATCAGGATGTTCCATTACAGAGTTATACAGTTTAAATGGATTAGGGTGCAAGTTTCCTCTTTGATCCACAGCATTGCATTGCACTAGGATAGGGGAGTGGTATGATACTCCAGGATTCAACACATCTGCTTCTATATGGCTGCATTCCTGTATCTACTCCACATTGCCAAATGCCCAGTGAATCCTGTTATAGACTCTTTTCTCTGGTTTTTGTTTGTTACACCATGTGTAAAAACATCCCAAAATCTTCACCTGAGTGAGCTGCAGTGTAATCAGTGTATCTTGGAAGCCTTGTATCTCCTGTTGCATAACTGGTGCCCCTATCCTGTCATCTGTGTGGAGAACATTATTGAAATCTCCACTGAGCAGCCAGCTCTCATGTATAGTTGTTCCTAAGTTCACCAGTTTTTCCCATAGTTTCTGTCTCTTATTCACATCATTGTTTGCATACACTACTGTTATCAGTGACTTGAAAGTAGTGCTTCTTTTTTTGACCTCACAATGTATAAATTGTTCATCAGTCTTCAAGATCTGCACCTCAACATTTGGATTCCACATTAGCCAAATTCTCCCATTTGGGTGCTTAGTATGTTCCAGCTGTATCTCCAGTCACTCCATACTTTAGTCATAATTCTTTATTTACTTCCCTTCTTTAACTCTTGTTTCTACACAGCTAATAAAATGAACTTTATGTTTCCTCATAAAGAGCTTCAAGTCCTTCTGCTTATGGGCCTTATTAAGGCCCCTTATATTCCATGTGCAGAATATCATTTAGAGGTGAAGTTGGATGGGCCAGCATCCCCTGGATCTTCACCTAGCTGCAGTAGAGAGAATCTGTTAGTCGTGTTCACCAAAGCTCCTGCACTTTGTCATACACTTTTTCCTTTTGTTTTCCCCTTATCCACAACCCTGCCTTCTACATTCTCAGTTGTTTTTTTATTGTCCCTACCTTGTTGGTCTACCTCATCTTCCTTATTATCTTTTGGAACCCATTTCAATGTCCCTCTATGTAGTAGTTTCTTTTCCCCTGCTTCCTTTGGTTGAGGCTTCACTATCTCTTCTTTTTCCTGAAGCTCCTTATACCAGCACTCTTCTGAATTATGTCCAAATCTTACACATTCACAATAATACTTTGGCTTCCATTCATATTCAATCTGTTGAATTATAACTCCGCTCTTTGTTTGTAATTCAAAACTATCAGGAAGGGGTTGGGATATATCTGTTTCCACCAGTACTCTTGCGTAGGATACCTTTTCCAATTCAGGAGTAATTCTATCAGTATACATAGGCTTCTCAACCACGCTAGCTAGATTACTAAGAGCTTCAGTTGACCAAAATCCCAATGGAAATCCTGGGAAAGTAATCCACAAGGCAATTACACTGACATTTCCTGGATGAAATATGAAATCCATTCTCCACTGTTGCAGCACAAATGGTTTGCTATGAAAAGTGTAAGGACTTGCCTAAAGGACTAAATCCCTATCTGCACTATTATCAAACCTGAAGATATAGTACCCTTCCTGATGATACAACATTTGAGGTTTTTCAACAAAATTCCACACGTTTTTAATGTAGTTATCCATTGTTCGCTCATACGGGTCTTCTCCAACCATAAAACCCACCAGTGCATTGCTCCAGTATGCTTCTTGTTCCTTTGTATTATTATCTTCAATTTGTACGACAAATGTACCATCCTTCATAGCAGGTGGTACATAACATAGTGGTTTCCCCCTTTGAAAGCTTCGATTCTTCTACATGGCTTCTCTTTTGCCTTCAACTTCCTTTGAACCTCCCAAATCCTGCCGGATCTGACCTGGATTAGCTTGTGCTGAGAATTGGAGTCGCCGGTGGACTTGTTGTGCTTCTTCGTTGTCCATCACCAGATTTTGCTCCTCACCTTCATCATTTTCCTCACTAATTGGTTGGAATTTTTGTGGTAAAAAGCTTCCAAATGTTACCGGGTGCAATCTCTGTTGAATTTCTGTCTCCGGTGTTATTATTGTTCAATTGTTTCCATCATCTCCGGTTAATGAAAAATTGTAGGTGCCGATCCCATACCTATTAACCAGCGAGTAGGTTGATTGACTGCAGGTGTTACTATTCTACTATCGTCATCCTTTGCATCCATTGTCACTTGAGTCTTCTTCCTGTGTCTAGCCATGGCTGAACGCGCAGATTAGCTAGCCTTGCTAACATGCTCCCCAGGTGTTCTAATATGCCTTTTTTTGTGAAAAATTATGTTTCATTCTTTGGACATTTACAAATACAAATACAAATAATTTTTTAATAAATTTTTATGCCTAACGTATGCGTTATATAAAAATTATTATGATTAAATAATGAACCCGATATCATAGACGCTCAGGGGGATTAGGAGTGATTATTGGGCGGATAGGCTGGATAATTATGCTGAACAGTTCGACTTATTGGTTATTGAATTATACATATATTAATCTATTAGCTATGCATGACCGGATTAATGATTATCGGGCAGTTATCAGACAGTTTAGCGACTAAACCAAATAAAAAATTTGAACAATCAATACCAAACGGGTGAAGATTAAAAATAGAAAGTCCACCTTGACTCTACTCTCTAACAATAAAACTTACTATTTCGAGGAAAGATTCTACCTTGAATCCATCGAGAGATTATGATATGCTTTTTGTTCTTATATCATTCGATCGTCAATCTTCTTTGTCTCTTTTCTTAATTTTGTATTATAGGGCTTGTAGTCAATCAAAATGAATTTGAAAGGAATGTTCTTGGTCGATTGGTTCTATGGAGTTCTCGCATCGCTTGATCTGATAATGCCGGCAAACTATTACATTTGACTTTATCACTAGAGAATAGGGTCAACTATCAAAGTCCATAGTGTTTTAATAGTATCTATATACAAAGGGGATAAAAGTATAAATTTAAAAATTTATAAAAGATTAACAGTTTACACAATAAAAGATTTTATTAATTCGCCTTCAAATTATTGAATTATTAATTATAAAACCCTAACTTCCAAGACTTTACGGTTAACTTACCACAATAGGACGAGAGGGAGATGCCTCAGACTAAGAAAAGGTAAGATTCAAAAGAATTTACAAAAAAGGGATTTTTTTGAGTATTTTAGGAGAGGGAGGTATCTGTAATTGAATAACTATAAGCCAACCCTTCTAGATGTTTCGACGCTTGATTCTCGAATAAGATTGAATCTAAGATGAATGCAACTAGGGCCACTTTTGATTCTGCAATATTTTCTTCATTAATTACTCCAGATTCTCATACCAAAACTAGCTGTCACTCCACCAGTTGTCGGAGATGTAAGGATTGATACATAAAATAACTTTTTATTTAATTGATAATCATATAAAGCAGACTATATTTTAGCCATTTGCATCAAGCTCAAACTTCCTTCCTGCATGCGCGCCCCCCCAGAAGCACACACTATAATAAGGGGTAAAATTTGATTGGCAGCTTGTTCAATCAAACGGGTGATTTTCTCTCCGACTACGGATCCCATACTACCCCCCACCCCGGGACGGGAGTGGGGGACGGCCCTACGCGCAGGCAACAGCAGCACCGGCTCTACGAAGTCAGAATCGAATCTTTCTGTTGGCTTTCCCAATTCATTCGTGAATAATAATTCAAGGGCGTGAAATTACTTTCACGTTCGGTTCAGAGAGCACTTTTTTCGTTGAGAATTCCTCGTTCCCTTTCGAAAAGAAAAGTTATCTTTTCTCTTGCGACCTTCCACGTCAAGGAGGGTTGAAGGGATCGATCCCAATAGCCTTTTACGAGGGGAAAGACCCATTCTTTATAGCCGTTACGAAAGCTCCCGAAGAGAAAGAGGTCTTTGCTGCTTGACTGCGTGAACCAGGTCCAGGTCT
Organism: Nicotiana benthamiana; assembly: GCA_034376525.1. Classification (NCBI taxonomy): domain Eukaryota; kingdom Viridiplantae; phylum Streptophyta; class Magnoliopsida; order Solanales; family Solanaceae; genus Nicotiana; species Nicotiana benthamiana. Next base: position 29,835,008 of record CM067336.1, on the reverse strand, counting down.
TGCATTTGGCATTCCTGTCATGATGAATCCTGCGATATGTTGGTGGTGGGTAACTTAATGCATTTACTATTCATTATTTTAATAATTCAATACTAATAAATTAATAAGTCATCAATTCGATTCAATTAACGATTTCGACTAAATTTTGAAGAGCCAAACTGGAGGGGTTAGGGTTAGTCACGTGAAGTGTTGAAGTCGAGAAGAGCAAAGCAGCTTGGAGTTGGGGGTGGGGTGGGGGAGTGTAGGGGTACGAGGCAGCAGTCACTTTCCTGTCTTCTAATAATCAGTCAAAACCCCTTTAATTTGACCCGCATTAACCGCTTCCTTTTTCTCATTAGACTATGGGCCCCACAATATCGACGTGGCTCAACCCCCCACCTCCTCTCACGTGAGCTTGCCTCCATAGTTGCTGTCCACATGGCCTCCTTTCTTGGTAGTTTTTATTTATTTATTTATTTAAGTATTTTTTGTGTCAGTTCTTACTTTCTAGTCATCTAACCTCCACATGGTTCATTCAAAGGTTAAAAAGTTAAATCCAGCGTTTAATAATTAAAAAACAACACTTTGATTTTTTGCTTGTAATAAGATCATTACTTAAAGAAGGCGTTTACATTTGGTTTTGGTTTTGATAATTTTTTAGTGCATGTGCTTTAACAGAAAAGTATTTATAATTTTCCGATACCTCGAAAAATAGGGAGATTTAGATTTATAATGTGTTATAAATATTGTTTCAATTATATGAATTTTTTAAAAAGAGATCAATGAAAAATAACGTAGGAAATTTGTACAGGAGTTTTTTTTTCAATTGAAATTGCAAGTAGGCGTAGAAGATTATTTCTTCTGAATAAATTCCGTACAAGGCAGATTTGTGAGGATTAGATGAAAACATAATGAGTGAGATCCTTGTTTTGACCTTTTTCTTTATAAAACCTAATTACGGATAATTATATTCCTTATCTTGTTCGATAAAAGCAAAAATTGAATAATTACAAGAATTTAGATACTACAAAACCCAATCATAAAGGTGATGTGCAAGAAGTGACAAATCTAGGGAACTTAATTACTCCCAAACCTCTTCTCTTTCAGCAGTAACTTTGCTTGTCTACAGTTCATTTGTTTATTTTGGATATATAAGAGGGCATTATATTGTTAAATTATTTCTTAATTATTACGTAATATGCAAGGTGGACACTAGAAAATATGAAGAAATTCGTCATATATATGAATTGGATTGTGACCACTTTTTCGGCAGATCTAGTAATATTTTCTTTGTTATATGTAACTTATCTTATCTAGTAAATGATTAAACATTCGTCTAATATTCTAAATTAAGACAAATTGCAACGTCTTGTCCTCTCTTTCTTACCTTCTCTGCTTCAATTTGTGTAAACATACTTTTTTTATCTGTTCTAAAAAAAGATTACTCATTTCTAAATTCGAAATATAATTTAATTTAAAGTTACAATTCTTTTTTTAATGAGAAGTTTTATAACTACACAAATATTTTGAGCCTTTTTTTGATTTGTTTAGGATCATAAATTTTAAAAATCTTTATTTTTCTTAAATTTTTTGTCAAATCAAACAAATTCACATAAATTGACACGGAGGAAAAATTACTTAGGTTCGTTAGCGACAATGAACGGAAGAGAAGGGGACTTTTGTTGGAATTCAACTACTCCACCTCTAAGAAAAACAAACTTATTTTCATAGACTATAGACCTAAGCAGAGAAAGTAATATTTTTTATTTCTAAGTTTATATCTTATGTTTATAAATAGCTTTAGGTCAATGGTTAGAATTTTTTTGTTCTCTACCTCGTATTCGATATTTATTTTAGAACTTGATTATATTTGAATTTGTACTGTATGAAGTTCCATTCGAGAAAAGCGCTCCCAACTCTACCAAGGATTTTTTTATACCTACGGCTCGAACTCAAAATCTTTAGTTAAAGGAAAAATAGTTTTATCCACTGCATCATATTCTTTGGTGGCAAGTGATTAGAAACATTGCAAGACTGAAACAGTATTTTTTATTTACACTAGAGAGAAGATGAATAGATGAATTCATCAATGAGCTATTAATTTATAAAACCAACTTATACAATTACAATTTTGAACTTTCATTTTTTTATTTCATCTATATAATTTTATTCTGCAATGAAAGACTAAAACTTTTTTGTGTTTTTTCTAAACATAACAGATAGCAAAAGAGGTTAAAAAAAAAGGACTAGCCAACTTTGGTCTCCTATTTTCCTTTATGATGAGAGAAGCAACCTTGATCCTTTATAAGTTTATATGGAGGATTGACATTCAAGCCACACTTTTGTTTCACACTCTTTTTGAAACGCACCTTTTTTTTATTCTAGGTTTTCCCAATCATTTTCTCTTCTTTCCTTTTTCTTTTTCTTTTCCTCCTTAGCAAGTGTTTGGGATACACTGTTTTCTGCTTCGTCTTCTCCGCTACCTCGCGCACGTTAGTTAAACGTGCGCCGAGGGTGTCCACGGCGAGAGGGAGAGGCCGCCCACGAAAAGTCCCCATAGCACTCATAGACCAAGTTATCTTCAAAGAGCCACAACCAGTAAGTGCTGCGCAACACACGAGTACTGTTCCACTGCCTAACACTGGTAGCACTGTTCCATTGCAACACAGTGGTAACACTGTTCCATTGATCCATGCAACTGAGATTCAGAGCCTGGTGAAGCTTGTGAGGCTGTTACACTTGCTGATAACACGGATACCAGTCCAGAAAGTGTACTGGTGATAGAATCGATGACACAAGGAAATAAGGGTAGTGTCCACATGCAACAACCCCCACAACCAGATGTACCAAAGACTATTGCAGAGGAGGAGGAGAAAATTGAAGCACCCAAAGGGTGGGCTAGCCTATTTCAGAGGAATTCCATTGCTGCAAATGGTATGTCTCTGGAGTATATTCCCCCTACACTCATTAATGGTAAACCAGTTGGTCAGCTGGTGAAGGATGAAGTGGAAGAGGAAGAAGGAAAATGGAAGTGTGCCCTAGTTGTTTTTGTTCTAGGCAATGGACCAGGATACAATGCTATGAAAAGGTTTATTAACATACACTGGTCTCATGTGCCTGAGCCTGATTTATTTTACCATGATGAGGGTTACTATATAGTCAAATTTCAGTCCCTGGATGATGCCAAAGAAGTACAGTGTGGAGGACCATATTCGATTGCAAACATGCCTATGATTTTGAAACAATGGTCGGCTGATTTCGATTTTAAAGCTGCTTTCCCAACAGAAATCCCCCTCTGGATTAAATTCCCCAATTTACCTATGTCTTGTTGGGGCAGTAGGTCACTGAGTAGAATTACAAGTGTATTGGGGAAACCCATCTTTGCTGATGAATGCACGACAAAGCAAAGTAGAATCTCATATGCTCGTATGCTAATTGAGGTGAATGTATCAAAGGCACTACCAAGTGAGATTGAACTGATGGATCCCAATGGAAAGAGTTTTATGCAAGATGTGTCATATGATTGGAAGCCATCATATTGTGAGAAATGTCTTATGGTGGGACACAATTGTTTGGCTAAACCTGCCCCCCCAAACCCCTCACTGAAGACTAAAGTGACACAGGAATGGAGAGTTAAGGCTCCAGCTCCTGTGGTCCAGAGTAGCCAGGAAAACCAACTCCATCAACCAGACAAAGCAAAACAACCAAGTCCTCAGGATGGTGTAGGTGAACATTTGAACAAGCAGAAGTGTGTTTCTACACAGATGTCTCCAGTCTTTAACATCACAAACTTTCCACCACTATCCCATATTGTGATGTCTAATAGATTTGAAGTTGGAACAGTGAGTTGGGCAGATCACCCCTAGACGAAGGGGGAACCAGCTATGGCCAATGAAGTGGTTAATTTGGAATATAAGGGGTGTAAATAAAAGGTACAAACAGAACGAAGCTAAAGAATACTTTAGAACCAATAAATTTGACCTTGTTGGTCTTGTAGAGACAAAGGTTAAACAAAAAAATGCAGAAAGAATAGCTAGATTTTTGTTTCCTAACTGGAGTATAGTAACTAACTACAATAGAGCAGTGAATGGTAGAATATGGATCCTATGGGATCCTACAAAAATCTTGATCTCTGGAGTACAGGAGGAGGCTCAACTCATCCATTGCACTGTCAGGAACCTTAGTGGTGGACTTCTCTGCTGCCTTACAGTGATATATGGCTTCAATGACAGTGATCAGAGGGGGGCAATGTGGAAGACTTTTCAGAATCTGGCTGCAGGTATAACTGATCCTTGGATAATTGCAGGAGATTTCAATGCCATATTGTCAAGTAATGATAGACAATCATGTCAACCAGTCAAGCAAGGAGAGACTGTGCAGTTTAACAATTGCATACAGCAAGCTGGCCTGGCTAAACTGCCATGGAAAGGGGATTTCTTTACCTGGTCCAATAAACAAAGTGGTAATGACAGAGTGTGTAGCAGATTAGATAGGGTGTTTGGTAATTATGAATGGATGATGAAATGGAGCCATGTACACACTGTATATGGAGCCCCCTTTATCTCTAATCATAATCCCATGCTATTTACCCTGGCTGAAGATAATCATAGCAGGAAGGTACCATTTAGATTCTACAATGCATGGACGCATAGTAAAGATTTCCAGTCTTTGGTCAAAGCTAACTGGAAAAGTACTGCTCAATGTACCCTGCAAGGGGTGTGGAATAATCTCAAAACCCTCAAGCCAGCCTTAAAGTCTCTAAATACTAGAGAGTTTAAGGGCATTACACAGAAGATTGAGAACAGCAGAAAGGAACTGGAAGTTGTTCAACACCAGATGGCCATATCATATACAGATACCTTACAGCTGAGAGAAAAGGACCTGATGCAGCAATTGGAAAAATAGTCTTTGCTTGAAGAATCAGCACTGCAACAAAAATCTAGAGCCAGATGGATCCAGCTTGGAGATTTAAACAACAAATACTTCTCAGCAGTAATGAAGGAGAGAAACCAATTTAAAAGGATTACTGAACTGACCACAGAAGGAGGACTGAAGATAACTGATCCAGCTGACCTACACAAGGAGATTACAGACTTCTATAAATCACTCATGGGTACAGCAGCCACTTCACTACCAGCAGTTAATAAATTGTATATAAACAATGGTCCTAGACTCTCACATCAGCAGAGGTTGGAACTATCAGCTGATATCAGTGACACAGAGATCCTAAACAGTTTGAAGGCAATTGGTAATGATAAAGCTCCAGGGATAGATGGATATTATGCTATGTTCTTTAAACACACTTGGACTATTATAGGGCAGCAGGTACTCCAAGCAGTCAAGAATTTTTTTACAACCAGCAAAATGCACAAACCTATAAACTGTGCTACACTCACCCTAATTCCCAAGGTATCTAATCCTCAAACAGTCAAAGAGTTTCAACCAATAGCTTGCTGTTCAGTCCTATACAAAATCATTTCCAAGTTGCTGGCCAACAGACTCCAGAAGCTCATGAGCAGTATCATCTGTAATGCACAGGCAGACTTTATCCCAGGAAGGAGAATAGCAAACAATGTCATCTTAGCACATGAATTAATAAAGCATTACTCTAGGTCACATATATCTCCCAGGTGTATGATCAAAATTGACTTGCAGAAGGCTTATGATTCAGTAGAGTGGTGCTACTTACAGCAGGTTATGGAAGCACTGGATTTCCTTACCAGATTTACAAGATGGATCATGGAGTGTGTCCAAATTTTCAGCTATACAGTGGTGGTTAATGGGGAGACAACAGAACCTTTTCAAGCAGCCAAAGAACTGAGACAAGGGGATCCCATATCCCCTTTTCTGTTTGCTATTGTGATGGAGTACCTTAGCAGGTCTCTGGTTGAATTAAGACAAACCAGAGACTTTGCTTTTCATCCTGATTTTAAAAACTGGGAATAACTCACTTAATTTTTGCTGATGACTTGTTGCTGTTTGTAAAAGGAGAACCTCACTCTGTAAGTAATATGTTTACTTATTTCTCTCAGTTCACTGCAGCTTCTGGTATGACAGCCAACTTGCATAAGAGTGCTGTCTATTTTGGAGGGGTGAAACCTCAGGATCAGCAGTGTATTATTGATCTCCTGGGCTATGTACGTGGAGAACTTCCCTTTAAATATTTGGGAGTACCTTTGACTACCAAGAAGCTGACTGATTTTCAATGGCAACCACTGGTTGACAAAGTTTCTGCCAGGATTACATCCTGGACTGCTAGACACCTATCATATGCTGGTAGAATCCAGTTGGTACAATCAGTTATCTTTGGGATTCAGGCTTACTGGGCACAACTATTCCTAATACCTTCCAAGATTATAAAACTGCTTGAGGCAATTTGCAGATCCTACATCTGGTCTGGATCAGTTAATGTGTCAAGAAAGGCATATGTGGCTTGGGAGAAAATCTGTATGCCAAAGTCTGCTGGTGGATTGAACTTGACTAATCTATTACTGTGGAACAAGGCTGCTATTGCAAAACTAAGCTGGGATCTGGCACACAAGAAGGATGCTCTATGGGTGAAATGGATTCACACAGTTTATATCAAGCAGAAACAGTTGGAGACCATCACTGTCCCTAAACAGGCTAGTTGGATGGTCCGGAAGATCATTGAAGGCATTGAGATATTGCAGCAACATCAACTGTTGGATAAATCTGATTGCACTATAAGAAGGCTCTACTTACAGCAGATAGGAGAAGCACCAAGAGTCATGTGGAAGAACTTAACAATGCAGAATGCTGCTCGACCTAAAGCAATCTTCAACCTATGGCTGCTCTTGCAAGATAGACTGCCCACCAAAGATAGACTGATCAAATGGAACCTGAATGTGACAGACACTTGTGTCATGTGCCAACAAGCTGTGGAATCCAGAGAACACTTATTCCTGGATTGCACTTATGCATCCCAACTGAGAGATCACACATTGCAATAGATTGGAACTAAGCAACCTACCGGACAAAACTGGCTCCAGTTTGTCCCGTGGTTCATTGAGCAATCTAAAGGCAAATCTTCTCGAGCTCATATAGTCAAAATGACAATGACAGAAATGTTTTATGTCTTATGGCTGGAAAGGAATGCGAGAATATTTGGAAACACCTATTGCAACAGTGACAAACTGCTTAGAAATATTGCTTATAATTGTAATGTTAGAGCTCCTCCTAGGCTAAGAGTACTTCTGCAGCATTATCTACTATAATGCTAGGCTGTTAGACAGTATAGGATAGTCTTTTGTTTTCTTTTTGATAGCCAGCTGAGTAGCAAGCTGGGCTATGAATCTGTAAGTTTAACACTTCGGTGATTAATATAAAGTTTAATTACCAAAAAAAAAATTGTTTGGGATACTTTTTTATACAGTAGACTAATATAGAGGTTAAATTGAATTAAAATACTTATGAGTCGCTTGTATCCGAAATATTAATAATCATGTAAAAGACGACCAAAATATAATTATAGCCAACAATAATGTATAATGCAACATATGCACCACTACCAGGCTGCCAACAAAGATTATGATTGAGAGATAAGTATTTTTGTATTATTAATCAGTGGTGGATGTACATAGGGAGTTGTGAGTGCTTAAGCACCTATTAATTTTGACTATATTAATAAATTTATACAAATAACTGTACAATATTTAGATAAATATTGAGCGAGCACATATAAGTAAATTTATTTTTCCTTTCCTTTTGAAGTTTTTTTATCGGCGAACACTCATAACTTTAAAACCTTGAATTCGTACCTGCCGATTCGAACCATTAACACCCACAAATTTTGGGCGTCAACCCTGTGCAAAGACTTTAGTTTTACAAGTACCAGAATTTGTAAAAAATAAAAATTAATTGTAATAGTATTTGTTGAAAATAATAATAGTACTGGTTACACAAATTGACAAACAGAAAGAAAGAATTCAGCGAAACTCAGAACAGAAATTGATAAACAGAAACAAAAGATTGAGCAAAATTCAGAAAAAGGAGTCAGAATTGGGGTAAATCTTCTAAGGAAAATCTAATCTATCTTTCAGAAGATCTTTGCCAGTCTTTTCCCGGTAATTAATTAGTATACTATCTTTCTTGTCTGCATCATATTTCACTATCACCTCTCTTTCTATCTTTCCACTTTTTCCCAAGATTTACATGTCAATCCATGAGTTTCAAACTATAATTTCAATCTTTAATATATGTACAATATATTCTATTTAACTTCTATAAGTTGTTTAATTGCTTAAGTCTTTTTATTTAAGGGTTTGATCAACATGATATCATTTAAAATATTAACCCTGCCAAAACTAAACTACTTCTATCTTTTGTTAAATAAGTAACTTAATAATGGTATGCTTTCTTGAAATAGTAAGGGTGAAACTGAGAAAATAAATTCTTTCTTAATTTTTTAAAGTGACTTGTACCATATTTGTTTAGATAAAGGAACATATAAAAAGGACTGGAATGAATAATATATTTAAATTTGCAGCTACGTAAAACATAGAGAAGTACTTCTCTATCAAAAACCGGTCTCTCCTGTCCTCTTTAATTCGTTTTAATGTAGTTAATCATATTAACTAACAGAAATTCTTAGAAAATATAATATTGTCTGATATTATTTTTTTGTTAGGTTGACAAGAATTAGGTGGTAGCAAGAACATCATTATGAATTGAGAGCAATATTTCCACGGCGAGATGTGTTAATAAATTGATATTATGATCTAAGTCTATGACACGTACTATTTGCTTTGAAATTATATTTTCCATACGAATTAGAAGATTGCTAGCCTAAAAGCCAGTTTGACCTGCCCTCATTTGTCCGCCTTTATCAGCCCGCCCTCCGTCACGAGGGTCATATTCACTCCTCTATTAATTTGGGACTCGGCGGCCAAATTGAGTTTCCCGCTATCGTACTGATGGAGAGACAAGCTAGCTCTAATATCATATTATCCAAGCATATGACTCGTACTATTTACTTTGACCTAACAGATCTCACGGATTTATTTATTGGGCTACGTCTTTTCGAGTCCAAAAGTACATGTATATTGTAAATTTATATTATACGTTATAAAGGTCTTTATTTTCCTTTTCTATTTTTGATTGGTAAAAATTCATGTAAAATGACAGAACACTTTTCTATCATAAGCTTACCAACCTACTAACCCACCCTCATCGACTCGCTCTCCATCGTGAACATCACAATTGATTATCCCATTGAAAGTCTTGCACCTTTGCTTTGCATAGCATTATCAAATGGGTCATCTTACTTTTTCTTTCTTTCCTTGGGTTGACCAAGAATATTAAGAAAAATTCATTTTATTACCCTTTTAATTCCTAATTTAAAGAAGAAAGAATATACTCACTTTTTTATTCTTTTTTTTATACCAAAAATGATGTTATTTAACTTACCATGACATACTGAAATTAATAGTAACTAATATGAGGGGAAATGATTATATGTCAGTTTTGTTGATTGATTAATCCCGTTATTATTTAATTAGAACGCAAAATTTGTTGTAACTATATGAGTGTCTACTTTATTTCTTTAAGAAAGTTTAATCCATAGAAAATTTCAAAGTCACCAGTCCTTTTCATCCTCCCAAGTAAGTGCTCCAATTAATGGGGGTCCTAATGACTTAATGCAAATTTGTCGTCTTGCAGAAGTATTTTATTTAAACCACTTTTGTGAATAAATTAATTAAACGACTTTTCTTGGTTATCTCAACCAACCAATTAGACTCCGTCTACGGACGCAAAAAAAGCTATTAATCTTCCCTAATCTTTACTTAAATCCGCGGTCCCCACCATGTTTTGTACCTAAACATTATTTTAAATCTATAAAGAACTGTCTAATACAAATTGGTTCCACCAAATTTTTTTATGCTGATTTCAAGCAAGTCCAAGGTTTTCTTTTCTTTTTACAATATGATGATAATTCATGAACCAGCTGGCAGTGGACCTTGAATTTATTATTATTAAACAATTGCAAATTATTAAAGTTTACTAATACGGATAGACTTCCAAAGTAATACGTACCAATTGTTGAAGTATAGAAATATACGGATTAGACTTCCACTTATTATCTTGTCCATCCAATAAATTTAATCATATATATAAAAAAGTGAAGTAAGTCAGGAACGTACAACAAATTCACATCAATAGATAATTAATTCCCCTTTAAATTAGCTTTTTTTTTAAAAATTACATCCCCTCCATTCATTTTTAGTTATCCACTTTTCACTTTGCACTCTCTTTAAGAAAAAATAAATGAAATGTATATTGTATAAATTTATCCATAATAATGATAATATTTTTAAAAGACGTGGGAAATCATTTGAAAAATGAATAATTAATAATAAGTATAAAACATGAAAAAAAAGAAAAGAATATCTTTCTCTTGATTTAGTATAAAGGACAAGTAAAAGTAAAAATATATTTTTAGCATAATGGACAAGTAAAAGTGAACGGATGAAGTAAAAAATACTCAATCTATAAAAGAGGTTTTGCACCAGTTCATCACTTAGAGGGTGTTTAGATTGACTTATTTTAAGTGTTTGTTAGTTTTTTAAAGTATTTTTTCAGTTTTTATAGTGTTTGGCAATGATAAAAAGTACTACTTAAAAGCACTTATTTTAGGCATAGAAAATATAAAAATAAGCCAAAAGTCAAGAGTTGGGTATTACCAACATATGGCTTTTGGCTTATAAGCTACTCCCCCCGGTCCAGAATAAGTGATTTTTTGGATTTTTTCACATAAATTTAAAAATTCACTTTTTAGCATTAATTAGCAATATAATTGACCATATTAACCTTTACTATTTCACATAAACACTCCTAACACATATTCTAACACTATTTACTCCAAGGACAATGTAGGAAAAAAAAAATTAATGCATTCTTAAAATTTGAAAAAAATATTTATTTTGAACCACAAAAAAGAACCAAAAATTACTTATTTTAAGCCGGAGAAAGTATTTTTTGTAAGCTAATCCAAACACCCTCTTTTGCAGTTCTAATTAATACAACTTTTGGAATTTTAAATTATTTATAATTATTTAACCAGCAAATTTTGGATTTTCATACAATACTTTAGAAAAATATTTTTAAATATTAAAAGCTTAGCTAGTATTTATATAATACCAAATAGAAAATAGTCTATCACATCGCATGAAAAAATAAAGCAGAACAAAGAAAGTGGCTTCTTTTCTTATTAAGGAACAAACATACACCTAAAAGAATTATGTACACTAAGTTTAAATATTGCAACTAGTATTGATGTTTATTAATATTGTCTTGATTGAGAAGAATTGATATGATTGAACTGCCTAGGTCTTGGCATGATTGTTCCAGCAATCATTTGTTGATGAGTTATTATTAAACCTTTGATTAACTAGAATAGTAGTAGTATGTTGTTAAGATCATTTTAAATTGTTAACTCTACCACAAAAGTGCATTTATGTATTTATTTATTTGTTTATTTAGATATCTTAGTTGCTATTGGTAAAAGGGCTATTTACATATAGTACGCCGCACCCAAAGTTATGACTAAAATATGATGCCCTGTGTGAAGGGGAAAAAAAGGATTTATTTTTTTGTTTGAATAATCGATAAATCTTCTCTCTCTGCCTCTAGAATATTACTGCTTACCATATAAATATATTTTCTAAGTAGAATAAGATTGAGAGATATGTGTTTCTTAATGTACGTTACAGAGAAAAAATATTAGTTCGAAGCTAAAGATAATATATGACACTATCAAATATTATTTCTCGTATCAAGCACGAGGATTACTGTTTCTAGGCCTTTTATTTTATTTAAGTGAAAAACATAAGCCAATATACAGCCCATCATCATTAAATTAAACTGCTTCACAGAAAGTTGAAAGTACTAGGTCATTGTCTCGATTATTTACATTAAAATAAAACAAATTTTACAAGTTAATTTTCAATATCCTTAAGCTTCATAGACTCATAGTAAAACCTTAAGGCATAGTTAAACAAACAGTTTTTTACATTCATATGTTATATAGTAAATTATATTACCCTAAATGTTCATGTTTAGTAATTTACTTTATCTATACAAGTTCTGTTTACAAAGTATATACATTCCATCTTAAAAGTCTCTCAATCCATTATTAGTACCTTCAATTAAGGGATTTAGTTACATCCTTTTCCTCTTTTTTCCTCCTCTTCTCTTTCCTTATGTTTCCTCCACCTTAATATACAGTAATCACTATTAGATTCATTAGGTGTATAAGTTACCAAATTACAATATTTTATTTCGAATGAACAAAAAAAATTATGTTAAGGAAACCTATGAAATTTAGTCGTTATTTATTCTTTAGGATATCAATTATTCTTTAGTGTACAGATGAGTTTAAAGAGTTCGTTCTATTGAGTTACATAAGAAAAGGAACACAAATATCTTCAGATATTTGAAGATGATTTTTTCAAAAAAAAAATTATTCTTTTGCAAAAACAGTTTTTTTACAAAAAAAAAATTAGAATATTATTCCACAATCTTTTATAAAATATTTTAAAACAAACATTACAGGAAGAAATGTAAGAGTTAGACCACATAATCAATACCAGATATTCGTAAAATTTTTCTTTCAAAATTAGTGTTGATTTTTAACCTCGTATTGTTTATCCCATCCCAATTTTCCCTTATCTACAATTATTTCTACCTAGTTATATACAACTACAATATCATACCACTTAAATATAATATATATACAATATGTCTTTTGTATATTTTGTATCTAATTTATACATAGTACAACTAATTATATATTATATAATTTAGCTATAACTTTCACATATTATTTTTACCCGGTTAAATACAACTACAATAACATACAACTTAAATACAAACTTTATACAATATGCTTTTGTATATTTGTATATAATTTATACATAATAAAAATAAATTTCATACAACTAATTATATATTATATAACTTATCTACAATTTTCGTACGTAATTTTACTCAGTTATATATAACTAAAATATCATACAACTTAAATATAATTTTTATACAATATTGTTCAACTTTCATACAGATAGATAAATGAATAAAAGACATATTTCCAAAAATTGTAGATAAATTTTAGATAAATTGAATTTCAGATTGAAATTAGAAGAAGAAGAAGAAGAAGAAGAAGAAGAAGAAGAAGAAGAAGAAGAAGAAGAAGAAGAAGAAGAAGAAGAAGAAGACATATTTTCTGAAATTGTAAATAAATTGTAGATAAATTGTAGAATTGTAGATAGAGTGTAGATAAATTGTAGATAAATTGTAAATTGGGAAAATTAAAACTTCTACAATTCTTCTACAATTATGTCGAAAATGTCAATTATGCTACAATTGAAAGGGAAATTGGGATTTAAAATTTAATGTATCTAGTTTATAGATATCATGTAGATAAAAAGTAGATTATTTGTATTTTAATTGTAGATGCACTGTTTTATGTTTGCACAAATCCAAAACGACTAAACCTTCTACAAAATATTCTGATATTGAGTAACTTTTCAGTGATAAATAAGAGATAAGTGACTTTTATGAAATATATAATTAGTTGGATGATCTTCAGTGAAATTATAGGAACCCATAAACTTCAAAGTTTCGATCCGCCTCTGCCTTTATGGAATGTACGTACTGAGCTCCTACCACTGCTTTTCTTTTATTCTTTCTTTTAAATGACTTTGACTTAAAATGCGTAAGATTAAACAAAAAGCCTCTTTTAACCATAAATGATGGACTATTATAATATTCATGAATTACTCACTGTATTTCAAGTGATATTTGTATTGTATGTAAGCTCAAATTTACAAATACTCTTTTTATTGTCAACTTCAAATTTCAGCTTTTACCAAATATTGTCCAAACGCCTATTGTATTAATCCTTAGTAAGTTATTAGAAATTAGATTCAGATTAAAAATGGAGATTATCCTACGATGAGTTCTACTTTGAACTATCCAAAAGATTAAGTCTTGAAGTTATAAGTTAAATATGTCCTAATCTGTTTATTTATAGGAAATTTAGAATAGTCTAAAACGTGGGGAGGGGGGAAGTAGGAAGAACGGTCATATAATTATGCCTAATATAAATGCACCATTAATTATATCCATAATTTGAATTATGATATATAAATGGTAATTTGGTATCCTTAAATGTAACAAATACAAACCTTAAACATTGAGGGTAATAAGATTTCATATATGATTTAGGTAGGTAAAACTCCCTATTTAATACTCCTAATTAGTTTTGCTTTGTTTAAAATTGTGGAGAGGGTAATTAAATTGGACGTATGAAGATGACCTGTTGCTTTAGGCGTCCCAACCTTTCTTCTTGGGCTGAGTTTTGGGCTTTCCTTATTTTGTGGGGGATTTGTGTCGATATTCACTTTTGACATTTTTTTTGGGATTTTTACATATACATCCCATATAACAAACCTTATAACCACTCATGTTTAAGGTTAGTGTTTATTACATTTAAGTATACCATATTTCAATATATGTACCAAAATTGACTTTTAAAGGTTTAATTACCAATGATTTATTAGGGGCTTTATTTGTGGAACAAAATATTTCCATCTTTTCTTTCCCCACTTTTTTCTCTTTCTTCCAACAGATTTTTAACCTTATTAATTATCAAGCTTGCTAATTCTTATTAGGCGATATCAAAATTTCTCCTTCTTTTCTTCGTTTGCTTTGTGGCAGGTTGGAAGTGAGAGGGAGGAGAACTGGCTCTAATTTGTGTAAAAACATTAGAACTTTTTAATTTTTTATACTTTTGAATTAAAAGAAATGATTTTCTGTTATTTTTTTGTGTGTTAAATTAATGAATTTACGAAGTGATATGGACATTGAAAATTCATATAATTATTCCAAATTGTTAGGATTTGAGGTTTAATTGTTATTATTATTAGTATTTATAGTGTGTAGGCAGAACTTATCCCTCAACTACAAAGATACATTTCAATTGAATATTATTTTCATGAATTAAGTGGATTAATAGTTGCGGAGCTTTAACGGTAAATGTTTTGGATATTTACTACCAATCTTCTGTATAGAATTTAACTCTATTGATAATGATAACATTTTTAAAGATAACTACAATTACCTACAATACAAAGTTCATATAACTAAAAATATTGTAATTAATTGCTTAGATTCATGGAAATTAACTACAATATTTTTTCTTTATCTACAACATTTTGTCTTTACCTATTATTCGATAACACATTTCGAAATCACTTACAGTACATTATAACTACAATAAGCAAACAGTTTACATTACTCAAGTATATTAGTAAACTTCTTTATTATCGTCAAAACGTATTACAGTTACACATCAAATTCCGATAATCTGGAATAACTAAAATATGTTGTGGAACATCCCATTTCGCTTCATCAGGAAGAGGATTAACTGGCAATTCATATGTAAGTAGTAGGCTCTTAGTTGTGTAATACGGTGAGCAATAGTTGTCCGGCCTTTCATTCCTATGCCTTAATGATGCCAAAGCATGTGCACATGGAAGTTCATCAAGCTGGAATTGTCCACAGCTACATTTCTTATTTTCTAAACATACAATGTACCGCTTCACGCCATCTAACACGGTGTGTATATGATCTGTTGAAGCTCTCACCTACAATTCAAGATCAAAAAGAAAATAATAAGGTGTCAATAAGTTAACTATGTTAGCAACAATCAGTTAACTACAAATCAGCTACAAACAAACGGCATATAAACATTAACTACATTTAACTACATTTGACTACATTTTTAAAACTCTCTGGAAATACTTCATATAACATTAACTACTATTAACTACAATTATCTACATTTTTAAAACTCTCTGAAAATACTTCATAACTACATTTAACTACAATTATCTACATTTTAAAACTCTCTGGAAATACTTCATAACTACATTTAACTATAATTATCTACATTTTTAAAACTCTCTGGAAATACTTCATAACTACATTTAACTACAATTATCTACATTTTTAAAACTGTCTGGAAGTACTTCATAAAACATTAACTACATTTAACTACAATTGTCTACATTTTTAAAACTCTCTGGAAACAACTTCAACATCTACTACTTTTTTTGTTTTTTTTTTCCTGCACCAAACAAGAATATATTACCTTTAGTTTCTGGGATAATGTATTGTTATCTTCCAATTCTTTGTTGAATTTGTGCCCAATTGTAGACTGGAGAATTCCGTAGCTTGCAGTCTCAACAACCAAAATGGCGTCAACTTCAAAATCTCTGAAACTGCCATAGTTATCCCAATAACCATTACATTTAAGCATTATCGGAATTTTTGACATTGTAGAATCTCCTTAATGGCAATCACGGAGGAACTACAAAATAGATGAATGTAAACATCCTCAGCGACAATACAATACAAGATGATGTCTGAAATTCAAGTGTAGATTGTCTCAATTAGTAATCCGTAAAGAATTGCAGAATGATTGATTATGCTTGGAAGATATGTGCGCTAGAGCCTTTTCTGATCCACATAGAACTGCTTAATATGGAATATAGAGCACACTTACCGGCAGAAGGATGAAACTGATAAGTTCTCGCACACAGCTAAGCTTTTCCTCGTAGTTATTACACCCATGTTATACCTTATTTCAGTGGAGGAATGAGAGCAAGATTTCGGTTGCAGGATGGAGGAGAGAATCGGTTTAGTGTAGAGGCGAGATTAGGAGCATTTAATATGTTACCTTAACTGATTTCACCTTTAATTGGTAGAAAATCAATGATTAATTAGAAGCCATTAAGATAGGCGTTATTTTAGGCTACACTTTATTAAGAATCTATTTTCTACCTTAATTATCTGCGTTATTTTTGGATGGGAAATCAGCAAATATTCCGTTTGGAATATATTATGTAACAAAAACATGGGATATGAGGGTAATAACCAAACAATGCACAATAATAGTAATAAGGTTTGCTATATTGGATGTTTAGGTAAAAATCCATATGCATAATTTTTAATTTATCCCCTGTTTATATTTTTTTACAGTTATTATATTAATTATTAAATATTAATTAATAGTAGTTGAATCTTCCTAATTTGTCGAGCTAAAATTGAGGAAAAGAATATTTTAAAAAGATTTGGTGTAAATCAAATCAAATCATATTCTTCCAGATATTCCTATTTAGGCGCGCTACAATTATGAAAATAAATATACTTCCAGATATTTTCCACCATTGATAGCCATTAAAAAGTTTGAAAGCTTTGAATTCAAATTTGGGTTTTCAAAAATTATTATTTATTTTGATTGGGTGTTGTTGAAATTAATCGGGAATATAATTTGGAGTTTATATCTCAATTCTAAGGGGTTCGGGTGAATATTAGACTTAGTTTTGACTGAAATTCAGATTGAAAATAGAAGAAGAAGAAGAAGAAGAAGAAGAAGAAGAAGAAGAAGAAGAGGAAGAAGAAGAGGAAGAAGAAGAGGAAGAAGAAGAGGAGGAAGAAGAGGAGGAAGAAGAAGAGGAAGAAGAAGAGGAAGAAGAAGAAGAAGCAGAAGAAGACATATTGCAGAAATTGTAGATAAATATAGATTATTTATATTCTGATTGTAGATGCTTTATTTTCCGTTTTCACAAATAAAAAATAGTTAAAACTTCTACAAATCTTCTGAAAAAACGTAGTTATATCAAAAATCACAATTATGCTACAACTGGATGGGAATTGGGATATAAAATAGATTATTTATATTCTAATTGTAGATGCTTTATTATATCAAAAATCACAACTATAGATTATTTGTATTCTAATTGTAGGTGCTTTGTTTTTTGTTTTCACAAATCAAAAAGACTAAAACTTCTACCAATCTTCTGCAAAAAACACAATTATGTCGAAAATATCAATTATGCAATAATTGAAACGGGAATTGGGATATTAAAATTCAATGTATCCAGTTTGTAGATATTTTATAGATAAATTGTAGATTATTTGGATTATGATTGTAGATGCATTATTTTCTGTTTTCACAAATCCAAAACGACTAAAACTTCACAAAATCTTCTGCAAAAAATAGTATATAATTTATCTACAATTTATCTATAATTTATCTACAATTTCTGCAATATGTCTTCTTCTTCAAGTTTCAATCTGAATTTTAGTCAAAACCAAGTCTAATCTTCACCATAACCCCTCAAAATTGAGATATAAAATTCAAAACTTATTCCCAATTATTTTCAACAACACCTAATCAAAATAAGTAATGATTTTTGAAAACCAAATTTGAATTCAAAGCTTCAAAGCTTTTTAATGGCTGTCAATGGTGGAATTGTTGTTCTCTTGTCTCTTTGAAGGTTTGTTCTTCTTCATTGAGAAAATTTGAAGCTGAAGGTAAATGTGTGTATGAACTTTAAAGATTTGACTTCAATTTTGATGAACTTTGTTGTTCTTCATTGATGAACTTCAATTGGAGTAAAATGGGGAACCAAGTTTGTCAAAGCGTTTCTTCATTTTTCTGTGAATTTAGAGGGAGAATTTGGTTTCAGAAGATTGAAAATAGTAAAAAGAACGTGGGTATGGGTTAAATGTGAGTGGGACCGAGGGGTTAGAAGAGAGAAATATGTAAATTCTTTTAATTAAGGAGTAAAAAATATATAACTAATCATACCCTTAATTAATTATGGTATAGAATTGGTAATTTGGCATACTAAGTGTAATTAAGTTAAACATTAAACATGATAGTAATAAGGTTTCCTATGTGGCATAGAAATGTAAAAATCTTCACTTTTTGGGTCACGTTTTAACTTGTTCTCGCTTTGCAAAAAAATTACAAGCGTACCCACTTTATGCATAATTTCAGCATACGGGGCTGAAGTAACAAACGCAATCACACAAAACTTCAGCATTCTAGTAGACGGGCCTGAAGTAGCAAGTGTGTTGAACCAAGTGTGCTGAAGTTTTTGTTTGTAATTGTTGAACTTAAGCAAAGTACCTGAAGTTTTGTTCTATATTTTAGTATGAAGTTTTTGTTTGTAATTGCTGAACTTAAGCATAGTGGCTAAAGTTTTGTTCTCTATTTGTTAAGTTTTTGTTTGTAATTGCACTAAATAAGCTGAAATTCTTTGTCCTGGATGCATTACTTTTGTCATTAAACTTTTTTATAAACTTCAGCAGAAGATAATGAAATTATTTAGCTCATTTATAAAAACTTTAACGCTGAATAAGCTGAAATTTTTTAGTCTTGGATAAGTTTTTTCAAAAACTTCAACAGAAGATGTTGAAGTTATTTAGTTTATTTGTAAAAACTTTAACCTAAAAGCTGAAGTTTTTTTATCCTGTAATATGTACGATCTCATTCAGATAACTACTAATGAGCATGTAATTTACCATTTTTTCTCGATACTGCAGGATGAATTGGTGTTCTTCAGTGGCATCATGTTGTTGTTCTTTGAGGTTCCTGTTTCATTTAGATAATAGGATTTCTGTGTTGATTTAATAAATGATGTTTGTAGAATCTGTTTCATTTCTATTTTTTCTACTTTTGGATAAAAGAAGTAGTGGAATGATTGATCTTGCTTGCGTTTTTTTAATCTAAAAGGGTAACAAAATATTTAGACGGAAAAGACGATAACATTTCTGTCAGTCACAGACTTATAGGTGTACTATGAAATACTCATAAATGTAAAGTGGAATTTACGGAGGTATATATATATATATATACATATATATATATACATACACACACCCACTGGCTGAAGTATTTACTACACTCTGTATACTAATACACTAAAAAAACCATTGTAATTTATAAACTATTTAATACCATTATTTTTTTTTTGGTAATTAAAGCTTCATTAATTACCAATGAAATAGCATTACAAACCATAGTCTAGCTTATACGCAGCTGACTATCTCTAATGCATCATTTGACTACATTTAAATCAAAACTAAAGTTGGAATTGTTGCAACTGTTTTCTAGTTTTAGGGGTTCCTCTAACATTACAAATGTATACTATCTCCCTCAGCAGTTCTGCACAACTACGAAAAACGTTGTTGAAGATTCTTGAGTTCCTTTCCATCCAGACAACGTATGCAACTTCAGCAACAACCATTTTGAAGATGTCAGCTCGACAAGTTTTGCCTTTGGCTTTACTTATGAACCATTGGAGGTTTTGGCCCCAAGTAGTTAACTGTGGATAACTCTCATGTAGCCACTGCATTGTCTGTTTCCACAGCTCAGTTGTAACTGGACATGATAGCATAAGATGGTCTCTGGTCTCTATGTATTTCTGGCACATTATACACTGTTGATCAACATTCATTCCCCAGCTGACTAATTTGTCTTTGGTTGGTAATCTGTCTTGTAAGAATAACCACAGGTTGAAGACTGCCTTTGGTCTCGCATGATTCTTTATGATCAGATTCTTCCATGGTACCGTCGGCAGTCTAAGCTGCAAGTGATATAGTTGTCTAACTGAGCAGGCATGTTCCTTCCAGTGTTGAAACTTTTGCAGAACCTCTCTAGAGGCTATAATTTTCCTGACCATCCAGCTTGCCTGTGCAGGAATTGGCATAGCTTCTATAGGATTGCTCTTTATATGGTATACAGTTATCCACCTTATCCACAATTTATCCTTTTTGTGAGCTAGATCCCAGCAAGTCTTTACAACAAGAGCTTTATTCCAGAGCTTGAGGTTAGTAATATTCATCCCTCCTGCTGATTTTGGAGTGCACATTCTGTCCCAAGAGATATAAGCCTTCTTAGTGATGGAGTTTACACCAGACCACACAAAACTCCTACATATAGCTTCGATCATCTTAAGGACTTTAGCAGGGAAGATGAAGAGTTGGGCCCAGTATGCTTGAATGCCAAATAGAACAGATTGGACTAGTTGGATCCTCCCAGGGTAAGACAGTTCCCTAGCAGTCCATGAGGTGATCTTAGCAGTGATCCTCTCCACTAAAGGTTGCCATTGGAGTAAGGTAATCCTCTTGGTGGGCAGAGGGACACCTACGTATTTGAATGGTAACTCACCTTGAACATAACCAAGGTGGTCTATAATCTGTTTTTGCACTTCTACTGTAACACCACCAAAATATACTGAGCTCTTGCTCAGGTTTTCCTGCAGACCAGAGGCTTCAGAAAATTGAGAGAAGCATTTGGATATGACTATGATAGAGGCAGTTTCCCCTTTAGCAAACAGTAGCAGGTCATCAGCAAAGCACATATGAGTAATTCCTAATTTTTTGCATCTAGGATGGAACTGTAAAGTTGGTTCTTTCTTTAGTGCATTACATGATCTCCTAAGGTATTCCATGACAAGTTAATACCATTATTTTACTGCGTAAAAAGTTATTTTGACGTACAATTAAAAATAAAATTTTATACCAATGATATATATATATATGTATGTATATAATATGTGTGTGTTAATTTACAACAAGTAAGACACATAAAAATTTTCGAAAAAAAGTGTAAGATATGTTTTTCAAAAAAATTGTATGTTAATATTTAATTTAGCATGTGCAATAATATCAGTTACTTATGAATTGCCATTATCAACGCTACTATATTAAAAAATTTCAGTTTAAACAAATATGAATCAAAGCACATGATTCAATTTGGAATTCATTCTCTACTTTCTTTGTTTTAAACAAATCGAGTAAGAAAATACTAATGCAGAGTACAGTAACATAAAAATTAAAAATAGATTTCATACAAATTTGATATCTCTATAATAATATACAACAACAACAACAACAACAACAACAATAATAACAACAACAACAATAACAACAACTCAGTATAAACCCACAAGTAGGGTCTGGGAGGTAATATGTACGCAGACCTTACCCCTACCTCGAGGAGCAGAGAGGCTGTTTCCAGGAAACCCTCAGCTCAAGAAAGCAACAAGAGATGATATGTTAGTACTATCAATAGACTCATAATAAATTAACATAAAATTAATATAAAATACATAACATAACATAAAATAACAAAATAACAACAATATAAGAAATATATAGGAAATACGAAAAAGATGGAGGGTATACTAATATCCAACAGATAAAGCCTTGCATCAGTAGCTGATCAGTAGCATCCTAAGGCTAACTACTAACTGGCTAGTCTCACTCTAGTGCGTTGTAGAAATATTCAGAACTTTTCCCTAACCTAACCTTAATGCTCGACCGCCATAATTCTCTTTCAAGGGTCATGACCTCAATCTTTATATACATACTAAAAATAAATTTTATACGGCTAATGTATAACTTATCAACAACTTTTATACATTATTCTAACCCAGATAAATACTACAACATCATAAAACTCGAATACAATTTTCATACAAATTTTATACAGTATATCTTTTGTATGTATTTTGTATATGATTGTATATATTTTGTATGTGGTGTGTTCTTCTTCCTTTCCGAAATTCCAATCAAAACTTTCTATCTTAATACAATTTTTCATATATGTCAAGAACTTTATATAAAAAGATAGTATTTATAACTTAAATATAAATTTCATACAATGACTCATACAGTATACAACTAACTTCCAACTTTCATATCGGATTAAGAAAAACTACAAATAAAATACAACCAAATACAATTTCCATACAAATTTCATACAATTATTATATAGCTTAATTATATTTTTATATGTATATTGTATGTCATGAGTTTTTCGTCTTCGAACTTCAATTTGAAAATCCAGCAAAAATTAAATCTAGTCTTCACCAAATACCTAAAAATTTGAGATATAAACTCCATATAATATTTTTAATTATTTGCAATAACACCCAGTCAATACAAAAAATATATTTTAAAAATTCGAATTCAAAGCTTCAAAACTTTTTAATGGCTGTCAATGGTAGATAATTAAACACCTTCAAAATTATAGAATGACAATTTTAATTCAAACAGTCGAGCCAAATAATTAACATTCTTCTACTGCTAGCCCGCCATCGGAACACCAACAAGAAAAGTGGAAGCCCGAAAAAGCTCCAAACTCTAGCCATGTCAATATTTATCCCTTTGTTCATCATTCTTAAAGAAAATTATAAGCTTTAGAAGAAAATACCTTGTATAATCGGTGTAGAAAGAAGGTTGATTTCAAAGAGAAAAAGAGAAAAAATCCTTTAAAAAGAACTCTTATTGGGGTTTGTCCGGAAAAAAAAGGTTAGAGATGGCAATGGAGTGGTACGGGGCGATTGCGGTGCGAGTTCAATCTCAACCTGCAAAGATTTCAACCCACCCCACCCCTCCCCGTCCCGCATAATATAATTTTCTATCTTCCACACCCCTCCCCCCCCCGCCACTGCTGTCCTGCCTAAACTCGCACCGCTTAGCTATTTTTTTAAAAAAAAATTATTTTATTTTTCGAATATATAATATTAAATTCTAACATATATAAATTAAAAAATTTGGTTGAGGTTTATTTTTTTAAAATCCAAAATCCGTCTTTGTAAGACTTTGATCATGTGAAGAGAAAATTAAAATTGTTTATACCTTCTGGCTTGTGACATGTCCTAAAAATCACCTTTAGCATTTCCAACCAACTTTTTGTTCAATGTTATGACCTACAGTTATTACTCACTGAGCTAGTGACTCATTCCGCGCTAATTTCTTTTTACAAAGTCAACAGTTGACGTCGATGATGATTTCGTTAATTAGAGAACACGGATAGTTCTTGGTGAGCCTCGCACTTGTTCGCGTGGGCGGAAATTTTTATTAATTGTTATGGTCTTTTCTTTGAATTCTTAGAGTCGCTCCATGATCATTCTTTTAGAGTCTTGAGTATTTCTTGGTCATTATAGACGTATATTGAGTATCGCTCATTCTTATACAAATTTGGAGATAAAGTAGTGTTTTTAGTTGTTAGTGGATGGACTATTAAAGGTAGATATTTATTTTGGTTAATTGATAAAGTCATTGTCAATTGAATTGCTATTATGATGTTTGGTTGCTGATTAAGATAGAAAATTTTTGGGATAGTCCAAAAACAAGAGAAATTCTGTCCGATTTTTTATAAAATACCGATGAAGCTTACTTAGGAGCACTTGCTCCTAAGCGTCGGTCACTATCCTAAATTGGGTCCTGACATCCAACCCAATTATTACGGTGGTCTTTTTCAACAGTAATAACCACATGTTTCAGGCAAAAATGTGCAACAAACTGATATAGACATTCAAACATAATTTAAAGAAAGCAGCCTAAAACTGATAAACGTTAAAAAGGGGATTAAGTTGTCCACAGAAAAAATCATGGGATTAAGACGAGAAACTCTAAAGATTAAGTTCTCAGACCTCTATACTTAATCCGAGGTACCTACATTGTTTTTCACCATAATATTATTCTAATCTTAACTTAGTCCTAAAAAGAATTAGCTAATAAATATTGGCTCCAACAATTATTTTTATGCTAATTGAAGAAAGTCCCATGTTTTTCTCCCTTTCTATATGATGGCAGTTGATCGAGTCCTAGGAGAAGGGGTTTGGGCTGGAGGATAAAAAGCCCAGTCAAATTGGCTAAACTCACTTATGGGTTTGACTATGAGCCTAGATACTGAAGTGGGCCAAAACTAATAAATATGGAGAAAAATTGGAATTTTTCCGACATATGCTATACTAGGAAGTAGGAACTCATTTATCAACTTTCTTAAGGTTTTGTAGTTTTCAAAAAGAATTTTAATTTTACTTACGAATGATATATATTTACCCTGAAAAGATTCTCACCTTATTAATAATGTCTTTAATTAAGAAATTTAATTATATTTTTTCTTTTTTCTCTCTTCTCATTCCCTGCATCCTAATTTCTTCAGTAGTTCTCCTTTTCTCTCTCTCTTTGATAGTTGTATATCTTCTAACGAGAAGATGGTAATTTTGCTTCATTATTGAATGATTTTGGTTGGAATCATCCAATACTGGTATAATATCATAAAGGAAAATCTATGTTCCTATTATCTTTAAAATATTAAGAAAATGATCCCTAATCTAACAAATCCAACAACATGGGACTTCTTTCCGTAATAGCAAAAAAAAAAAAAAAAACTTTTTTGTGCAGTTACAAATCTATAAACACAGAAATGTTATAACAATTATTCAGCTGCTAAGCAAGTTTCTTCAACAATTTAAAAATTCTTAAACTCTAGCAGTACTATTATTAATAGGATAATGGCTCCTACAAATTCAAATGTAAAATTGGACACAAACTTACAATTGTTTATGGCCATATACAACTAATATAAAATTATCATACATTTGTATATAATTTCTGCAATAATTATGATATAAATATAATTATAATATAATTGTTATACAACTCTGATCTTCATTTCTTTAGTTTTCAATTACAACTCTAAACTTAAATTCTGATATAATATTATATTATAATTGTATTAGTATTGTATCAGATATTATTTTAAATATTATGTAGCATATACAACTTTGATACAATTGTATTATAATTATGAAACAAATTTGATACAATTATGATATAATATCGTACGATCGTAATACAATTTTAAAACTTCTTTTTCTTCTTTGAGTTTCGATATAATTTTACCTAAAATAAACTCTAATGCTAAACAATTTCTCTCAAAATTGATATATAAATTCTGAAGTATATTCTAAATTGTTTGCAAGAACATCCAATGCAAAACAAATTACAAATTCATAAAACTCGAATATTGATACAATTGTGATACAATTATCATACAATCATGAAACAGTTCTGAAACTTCTTTTTTTGAGTTTCAATCTAAAATTTTACCTCAAAATAAACTAAACTTAACCAATCTCCCTCAAAATTGAGATGTAAACTCCAAGATATATTCTCAATTGTTTGTAAGAACACACAATCTAAACAAATCATAAATTTGTAAAATTCAAATATTGAATTCAAAGCTTTTTAGTAGTTGCCAATGGAGAATACTTTGTTGCAACAATATGAGAAATAATGTTCATGGAATTGTGTGAAGAGGGAGAGATTTGGTTGATTTGTATGGAAGATTAAGAAATTCTTTTGAAAATGGGATGAAAACGTGATTTAGGGGCTTTGTGTGTGTATATATATATATATATATATATATATATATATATATATATATATATATATAACGTGGGAGGAGAAAGGGGCTATTTCAGTTACATCCTAATTTTAAGGGATACTCTCTTTATTAAGGTTTTGTATACAAATAATAAATATAGGTGGAGAATATAATTTTTAAGGAACTTAGAGAAAAGTAATAAATAAATTTCTATTATAGTATAATTAGGCAATTTTTTCTCGAGAAAATTATATTATTGAGCTTCTTTTAAAAAGTATTTAAGAAAATGATACGATTTGTTATTTATTTCATATATAGCACATTCCTTTACAGTATAAGCATAGTATAAAAAGTTATGTGCACAATCAATGAGCAACACAAATTATGGAATCACTTTTATCCTTATTTATCTTTTTATTTTCCCTCTCCTCCTATTTTCCATTATAAATTTTATAGTTGCTTAATTTAGCAATCAAATCTCTCTGTCTTTTTATATTCTAATTTTTTAAAATCTAGTATTCAAATATTCTCCGAATATTTTCAATACTGGATATTATATGAATATATAAACAATATATATATATATATATATATATATATATATATATATATATATATATATATATATATAAAGATGTATTCTTAAGTCGTGTTATGGAATTGCATGATTGTAGTCATGAGCATTGGAAGTCTAAATTTATTGATGGTTTACCTTCGATTTTTGCGGAAAGAGTGAGAAAACATTTACGTGGTTCGCATAATAAAATTCTTTATGATTCCTTGACTTATGGGAAAATTATTAGTGTTTGTACTCAAGAAGGCTTAGCTGTTTGTAATGATATAAAGATGAATTATCATATCAAAAAGAATAGATTGAATGAAAGGAAGCAATTAGGAGAATTTTGTGATCAATTTGCTTTTGATATTCCTGGTTCTTCAAAAAAGAAAAAGAAGTTTTCTAAATTTTCTAAAGATGACAAGAAAAGAAAGTATAAGAAAAAATTTACTTCTCGTGATAAGTCCTCTTGGGATAAGAAAGAAAAGAAAGTTTACAAAAAGAAGGGTAAGAAAGATTATAAAAGAAGGATTAGATGTCATAAATGTGGTAAATTTGGGCATTATGCGAATGAGTGCAAAACTCAGGAAAAGATTAAGAGTTTGGATCTGGATGAAAAAATAAAAGATTCTTTGTGTAAGATTTTACTAAATTCTGATTCTGATTCTAATTCTGAAATATCTGATTATTCTTCTACTGATTATAGTTCGGATGATTTAAGAATTCTTCATAATGAAGAATTATATTCTGATTCTGATAGATCTTCTTCAGAAGATATTTGTGCTTGCAAGAAAGATGATAGTCTATATGATTTAATTTCAAATTTTCAGGATTTGAATGTGAATATGATTAATGATGAAAAAATTATGAAGATTTTAAAGAAAATAGATGATAAAGATTTAAGAAATAAAATTCTGGATACAATTTTAAATGATGATTTTGATATTGACAACCAAAACAATATATCTTCTAATACTCCTATCTTGAAGCAACCTGATTATTGTTCAACTGCCGAGTTAAAAAGGATTTTGGTCCAAAGAAATTTTCCAGAAAAAGAAACTACTGTTTCTGATTTAAAACAAGAACTTGTTATTTTAAAAGAAGAAATTATTTATTTGAAAAATCAGTCAAAAATTCATGATAGAAGAATTTCTAGCCTAGAAGATAATAGGACTTTTGATTTACATTTACAAGCAAACAAGGTTGAGAATTCTAAAGCAAATGAAACTGAGATTTCTGAGACTGAGATTTCTAAAAATAGTAATACTGAGAAAATTAGCCAAGATCATACAAAAGATTCTTTTTTGACAAATATCTTCAGTGAAGATAGAAATGAATTTTTACAAAAAATGAGTATTATTACATCTCAAAAGTTTTATACTAAAATTACTTTACAAATTGATTACAATTTTAGAAAGGAATTCATTGCCTTATTTGACAGTGGAGCAGATGTAAATTGTGTTCAGGAAGGACTTATACCTTCAAGATATTTTCATAAAACAACTCATTGTTTAAGATCTGCTAATGGTAGTCAAATGAAATTGAATTATAAATTACCAAAAGCTTTTTTATGTAACAATGGTATTTGTTTACCTCAAAGTTTTATGATTGTGGAAGATATTTCTTGTCCAATTATTTTAGGGGTCCCATTCATGCATGCGATATTTCCTTTGAAAAGGTGGGATCATACTAAAATAATAGGAACTTATAATGATAAAGATTTTCAATTAGATTTTATCACTAAACCATTTACTAAGTCTATAAATCAAATTGTTGAAAAATTAATTTTAAAAAATCAACAAGTCAATTTTATAAAACAAGAAATTTCTTTATTAGAAATAGATATTTTACTAAAAAATCCAAAATTACAAGAAAAAGTGAATTTATTAAAAAATCAGTTTATTGCTAATATTTGTAATGATCATCCTAGTGCTTTTTGGGATAGAAAAAAGCATGTTGTGACATTACCTTATGAAGATTGTTTTGATGAGAATAATATTCCTACTAAGGCAAGACCTTGTCAAATAAATTCTGCATATTTGGATTTGTGTAAAAAAGAGATTGATAATTTATTGAAAAAGAATTTGATTAGACAATCTAGTTCTGCTTGGTCATGTACTGCTTTTTATGTTAATAAACATACAGAACAAGAAAGAGGTGTACCTAGATTAGTTATTAATTATAAACCTCTTAATAAAGTTTTGAAATGGATTAGGTATCTTATCCCTAATAAAAAAGATTTATTGAATAGGTTACATGATGCAATCATTTTTTCTAAATTTGATTCAAAATCGGGATATTGGCAAATTCAGATTGCTGAACAAGACAGATATAAATTAATCATTAGTAAGATATTCTCTGGTAAGAAAATCTGGTAAACTGTTATCAATTCCTTTTTTATAAACAATTTCAAAATCAAAAGGAGCCAATAATGCTTGCCATCTAGCAAACATCTGTTTAGAAACATTGTGCTTAAAATCC
This sequence comes from Nicotiana benthamiana, assembly GCA_034376525.1. Classification (NCBI taxonomy): domain Eukaryota; kingdom Viridiplantae; phylum Streptophyta; class Magnoliopsida; order Solanales; family Solanaceae; genus Nicotiana; species Nicotiana benthamiana. The sequence continues at coordinate 29,805,933 of CM067336.1, read as the reverse complement.
TTATTAAATAAGAACTTAGCAGCTTGACAATCTGTTTTGATTACAAATTTCTGATTATATAAATCCGTCTGAAATTTTAAAACACTCTTAACAATAGCTAAAATCTCTTTTGCTACTGTTGCATAATTTCTTTGACTATCATTCCATTTTCCTGAATAAAATTGTATAACATAATCTCTTTTTTCAACAGGAGAAAATTGAGTCAAAATACCCGCATATCCAATATCTGAAGCATCAGTTTCAACAGTTTTTTCCCAATTTGGGTTAGCCAAAGTTAAACAAGGGAGTTCTTTTATTTTGGATTTTATTTTCTTAACAGCATCAGTGTGAGAATCATTCCAAGCAGGAGGGTTCTTTTTTAGCCTTTCATATAAAATAGCAGTATCTTTTGATAAGTCTTTTATGAACGGAGAAATATAATTTAAACTACCCAAAAATCTTTGTAATTGAGTCTTATTAGTAATAATATCAGGAAATTTTGATCCGAATTCAATCGTCCTATTAATAGGCGTAATTGTTCCTTTTCCAATATTATGACCAAGAAATCTAATGTTACTTTGAAAAAGACACATTTTTGGTTTAGAAATAACTAATCCATTTTGAATAACTATTTTTTGAAATAATTCTAAATGTTTGAAATGTAATTCAATATTTTTGGAAAATACTAAAATATCATCTATGTAAACAATAATGAAATCTGTAAAAGGAATAAATATATTATTCATAATCTTTTGAAATTCTGAAGGCGCATTCTTCAATCCAAAAGGCATAACATTCCATTCAAATTGTCCTATTGGAACATTAAAAGCAGTTTTATATCTGTCTTGTTCAGCAATCTGAATTTGCCAATATCCCGATTTTAAATCAAATTTAGAAAAAATGATTGCATCATGTAACCTATTCAATAAATCTTTTTTATTAGGGATAGGATACCTAATCCATTTCAAAACTTTATTAAGAGGTTTATAATTAATAACTAATCTAGGTACACCTCTTTCTTGTTCTGCATGTTTATTAACATAAAAAGCAGTACATGACCAAGCAGAACTAGATTGTCTAATCAAATTCTTTTTCAATAAATTATCAATCTCTTTTTTACACAAATCCAAATATGCAGAATTCATTTGACAAGGTCTTGCCTTAGTAGGAATATTATTCTCATCAAAACAATCTTCATAAGGTAATGTCACAACATGCTTTTTTCTATCCCAAAAAGCACTGGGATGATCATTACAAATATTAGCAATAAACTGGTTTTTTAATAAATTCACTTTTCCTTGTAATTTTGGATTTTTTAGTAAAATATCTATTTCTAATAAAGAAATTTCTTGTTTTATAAAATTGACTTGTTGATTTTTCAAAATTAATTTTTCAACAATTTGATTTATAGACTTAGTAAATGGTTTAGTGATAAAATCTAATTGAAAATCTTTATCATTATAAGTTCCTATTATTTTAGTATGATCCCACCTTTTCAAAGGAAATATCGCATGCATGAATGGGACCCCTAAAATAATTGGACAAGAAATATCTTCCACAATCATAAAACTTTGAGGTAAACAAATACCATTGTTACATAAAAAAGCTTTTGGTAATTTATAATTCAATTTCATTTGACTACCATTAGCAGATCTTAAACAATGAGTTGTTTTATGAAAATATCTTGAAGGTATAAGTCCTTCCTGAACACAATTTACATCTGCTCCACTGTCAAATAAGGCAATGAATTCCTTTCTAAAATTGTAATCAATTTGTAAAGTAATTTTAATATAAAACTTTTGAGATGTAATAATACTCATTTTTTGTAAAAATTCATTTCTATCTTCACTGAAGATATTTGTCAAAAAAGAATCTTTTGTATGATCTTGGCTAATTTTCTCAGTATTACTATTTTTAGAAATCTCAGTCTCAGAAATCTCAGTTTCATTTGCTTTAGAATTCTCAACCTTGTTTGCTTGTAAATGTAAATCAAAAGTCCTATTATCTTCTAGGCTAGAAATTCTTCTATCATGAATTTTTGACTGATTTTTCAAATAAATAATTTCTTCTTTTAAAATAACAAGTTCTTGTTTTAAATCAGAAACAGTAGTTTCTTTTTCTGGAAAATTTCTTTGGACCAAAATCCTTTTTAACTCGGCAGTTGAATAATAATCAGGTTGAATTTAGCCCATCATTGGGCAAATAAACAAATAAAACACAATTATAATATAGAAAATATAATATAACTAAAGAAATAGAAAGTTTCTGATTACCAGAACTTCTTGATTTATTTATTCACAATAACTATTACAAGTAGTATTACAAAAGGAAATTTTAGAGAGAAGGGAGAGGAAAATTTTAGAAAGAGAGAGAAGAGTTCCGAAAAACCTACCTCCTCTAAATGAAATCTACCTTATTTATAGAAAATATTGTGCACAGTAAAAGTACACAGTAACCGACATAAAAGTCAATAATCCTACAGTAAACTGAATAAAATTACATAATAGCCCCTTCTAGAAACTTAAGTGGCTTTTTTGATTTTCAAAATCTCTTCTTCAGCTTTCTTGAGTAGATCCGGTAAATCTTCTGAAGTTATACTATTTACACTTTGAGAATCTTCAAAATTATCCCCCATTAAAACATCATCATCAGTAATTTGCTTCTGAATATCTTTTTTAATCTGCTTCATGTAAGCTGCAATTAGCTCTTCTTTAGATAATGTTCCTCCTTTCTTTATCTGAATCTTCTTAGTAATTTTTCTAAAATGACTTTCTTCCATTTCTGCATCATCTGGTATTTCTTTGTCATATTTGGTAATTGTAGTCTTAATAGTATCCAATAGCTCTTGCCCAACCATCTTTCCATCAGATCCTTTTGAGATTAGTTTAGGCCAAAATTTTGTATAATGTCTTCTAAATAAACAAGGTACTTCATCTGAATCTTTCCCTAATTCAATGGTCCATTTGTAAATCCAAGGAACAGAAAATTCCATAAAAAAATTCATAATCGGAGTCTTTGGGTATAATCTGTCCTCTTTGTCCAAATCCATAATCCTTGGAGAAATTTCTACCCATTGATGATATAACTCTTTAAACTGTACTGGTAGTATCCCTTGGGAAGGCCCGAAAAAGGACCACCATTTAATGAACCAACTTGGAATCTGGGTACTTTTAAAAACTTGAGCACAAATTTTTATAAACCAAGAGTGCTTATGATCATCATTTTCATAAAATAAAGTCTTTGAAAATGCCTCCACATAATCCCAATAATTATAATTAATTGACATCTTTTGAATTGGATGTATATACTGACAATCTTTTAAAGTACTTAGTCCCCATTCATCTGGTAAAATAATTTTCTTAATAATCATTTTAGAAAAAGAAAAATATGATTTATTAGAATTACTAGTATTGTTATGAGAAATTTCTACTGATCCAGTAGGTGTTAAAATCATTTCATAGTGCAATCTATTCTTGTAAGTTTGCATTGGAAATAATGCATTGTTTAAATACCTTTTCATAACAATCCAAGGATTGTGTTTCCATTGAAAATCTTTGTTATCAACATAAATTATAATCTCTTTTATAGGATTTATATCAAAAATCTCATTGTCAGTTTTCCCAATTATAACTGCATAAGAATCTTCATTAAGGGGTTCAAAATCTTTATGATCCTCAATAGAGGTGGGTTGAATAGTAGCATTGCTACCCCCAGCAGTTCCAGCATTGCTGGCAATAAAATCTAGATATTTCTGGTAATCTGCAAAAGAAGGTCTTATATTTGATGATGACGATGATCCTTCTTCAAGAAATCTTTTCTGGGCTGGAATATGCCCTAGAGTCTGAAATCTATTCTGATTTGTTCCTCCTCTTCCCCTTCCAGAGGAAGGTCTTGGCCAATTTGGCCTCATCCTACAAAACTGAAAATTAATCATTAGTAAGATATTCTCTGGTAAGAAAATCTGGTAAACTGTTATCAATTCCTTTTTTATAAACAATTTCAAAATCAAAAGGAGCCAATAATGCTTGCCATCTAGCAAACATCTGTTTAGAAACATTGTGCTTAAAATCCTTATTAAATAAGAACTTAGCAGCTTGACAATCTGTTTTGATTACAAATTTCTGATTATATAAATCCGTCTGAAATTTTAAAACACTCTTAACAATAGCTAAAATCTCTTTTGCTACTGTTGCATAATTTCTTTGACTATCATTCCATTTTCCTGAATAAAATTGTATAACATAATCTCTTTTTTCAACAGGAGAAAATTGAGTCAAAATACCCGCATATCCAATATCTGAAGCATCAGTTTCAACAGTTTTTTCCCAATTTGGGTTAGCCAAAGTTAAACAAGGGAGTTCTTTTATTTTGGATTTTATTTTCTTAACAGCATCAGTGTGAGAATCATTCCAAGCAGGAGGGTTCTTTTTTAGCCTTTCATATAAAATAGCAGTATCTTTTGATAAGTCTTTTATGAACGGAGAAATATAATTTAAACTACCCAAAAATCTTTGTAATTGAGTCTTATTAGTAATAATATCAGGAAATTTTGATCCGAATTCAATCGTCCTATTAATAGGCGTAATTGTTCCTTTTCCAATATTATGACCAAGAAATCTAATGTTACTTTGAAAAAGACACATTTTTGGTTTAGAAATAACTAATCCATTTTGAATAACTATTTTTTGAAATAATTCTAAATGTTTGAAATGTAATTCAATATTTTTGGAAAATACTAAAATATCATCTATGTAAACAATAATGAAATCTGTAAAAGGAATAAATATATTATTCATAATCTTTTGAAATTCTGAAGGCGCATTCTTCAATCCAAAAGGCATAACATTCCATTCAAATTGTCCTATTGGAACATTAAAAGCAGTTTTATATCTGTCTTGTTCAGCAATCTGAATTTGCCAATATCCCGATTTTAAATCAAATTTAGAAAAAATGATTGCATCATGTAACCTATTCAATAAATCTTTTTTATTAGGGATAGGATACCTAATCCATTTCAAAACTTTATTAAGAGGTTTATAATTAATAACTAATCTAGGTACACCTCTTTCTTGTTCTGCATGTTTATTAACATAAAAAGCAGTACATGACCAAGCAGAACTAGATTGTCTAATCAAATTCTTTTTCAATAAATTATCAATCTCTTTTTTACACAAATCCAAATATGCAGAATTCATTTGACAAGGTCTTGCCTTAGTAGGAATATTATTCTCATCAAAACAATCTTCATAAGGTAATGTCACAACATGCTTTTTTCTATCCCAAAAAGCACTGGGATGATCATTACAAATATTAGCAATAAACTGGTTTTTTAATAAATTCACTTTTCCTTGTAATTTTGGATTTTTTAGTAAAATATCTATTTCTAATAAAGAAATTTCTTGTTTTATAAAATTGACTTGTTGATTTTTCAAAATTAATTTTTCAACAATTTGATTTATAGACTTAGTAAATGGTTTAGTGATAAAATCTAATTGAAAATCTTTATCATTATAAGTTCCTATTATTTTAGTATGATCCCACCTTTTCAAAGGAAATATCGCATGCATGAATGGGACCCCTAAAATAATTGGACAAGAAATATCTTCCACAATCATAAAACTTTGAGGTAAACAAATACCATTGTTACATAAAAAAGCTTTTGGTAATTTATAATTCAATTTCATTTGACTACCATTAGCAGATCTTAAACAATGAGTTGTTTTATGAAAATATCTTGAAGGTATAAGTCCTTCCTGAACACAATTTACATCTGCTCCACTGTCAAATAAGGCAATGAATTCCTTTCTAAAATTGTAATCAATTTGTAAAGTAATTTTAATATAAAACTTTTGAGATGTAATAATACTCATTTTTTGTAAAAATTCATTTCTATCTTCACTGAAGATATTTGTCAAAAAAGAATCTTTTGTATGATCTTGGCTAATTTTCTCAGTATTACTATTTTTAGAAATCTCAGTCTCAGAAATCTCAGTTTCATTTGCTTTAGAATTCTCAACCTTGTTTGCTTGTAAATGTAAATCAAAAGTCCTATTATCTTCTAGGCTAGAAATTCTTCTATCATGAATTTTTGACTGATTTTTCAAATAAATAATTTCTTCTTTTAAAATAACAAGTTCTTGTTTTAAATCAGAAATAGTAGTTTCTTTTTCTGGAAAATTTCTTTGGACCAAAATCCTTTTTAACTCGGCAGTTGAATAATAATCAGGTTGCTTCAAGATAGGAGTATTAGAAGATATATTGTTTTGGTTGTCAATATCAAAATCATCATTTAAAATTGTATCCAGAATTTTATTTCTTAAATCTTTATCATCTATTTTCTTTAAAATCTTCATAATTTTTTCATCATTAATCATATTCACATTCAAATCCTGAAAATTTGAAATTAAATCATATAGACTATCATCTTTCTTGCAAGCACAAATATCTTCTGAAGAAGATCTATCAGAATCAGAATATAATTCTTCATTATGAAGAATTCTTAAATCATCCGAACTATAATCAGTAGAAGAATAATCAGATATTTCAGAATTAGAATCAGAATCAGAATTTAATAAAATCTTACACAAAGAATCTTTTATTTTTTCATCCAGATCCAAACTCTTAATCTTTTCCTGAGTTTTGCACTCATTCGCATAATGCCCAAATTTACCACATTTATGACATCTAATCCTTCTTTTATAATCTTTCTTACCCTTCTTTTTGTAAACTTTCTTTTCTTTCTTATCCCAAGAGGACTTATCACGAGAATTAAATTTTTTCTTATACTTTCTTTTCTTGTCATCTTTAGAAAATTTAGAAAACTTCTTTTTCTTTTTTGAAGAACCAGGAATATCAAAAGCAAATTGATCACAAAATTCTCCTAATTGCTTCCTTTCATTCAATCTATTCTTTTTGATATGATAATTCATCTTTATATCATTACAAACAGCTAAGCCTTCTTGAGTACAAACACTAATAATTTTCCCATAAGTCAAGGAATCATAAGGAATTTTATTATGCGAACCACGTAAATGTTTTCTCACTCTTTCCGCAAAAATCGAAGGTAAACCATCAATAAATTTAGACTTCCAATGCTCATGACTACAATCATGCAATTCCATAACACGACTTAAGAATACATCTTTATACCATCTAAAATCAGATAGTTGTCTACAACGTAAATTTTGTAATGTTGTTCTAATAGTTTCTGCTTCATCAGTCCATCTACCACAAAAATGTTCAACCATAGTAGTAATCAAAGTATAAACAGCATTTTGTTGTACTTGAGAAGTACTTGTTTGATCAGTAGTCTGATAGGCTAATTGCCCTTCAATTTTAATAACACTAGTAGTATTCATGATAGTATTCTTTTGTTCTTGATTTAAAAAATTATCCCACCAACCTTTAAGTTGGCCAGTGAAACCAGCAACAATCATAGCAGCAATATCACGATCTTGATTTTTATTAATCTTACAAATAGTACTATACATCAACATTATATGCACAGTAGTAAAAATTTGTTTATCATTAAAACCATCAATATTCCATTCATAAATTTCCTTGCTACTGTAACTATTATTAAAAATCTGATCTCTTTCTTCATTTAAAACATCCATCGGAGTTGGTCTATTGTAATAGAACATCCTTTGAATAGGCTTATCAGCCCATTTTGTATTGATTTTATTAACAAAATCATTTTCTGAAACATTTTGAGTAATAAAATTTTCTTGTTTTGTAGATAAAACAGGTTGAGGCTGTAAATCAATTCCAGTAATATTGGAATCAAAAACAATATTCTTTAGTTTCTCTTTTAAAAGCTGTTCAATTTCTTCAGTAGAATCAGTTTTGAAACTTTTTATTTCCGGAGGAGGTTGTAAAGTATTTTTGACAATTTTTAATTCTTGTTTTGGTTTATGAAAAGCTTCTATTTTTTCTTGTAAAATCTGTGTTTGTTTTAAATAATTGTCTAAATTCTTATGCAATGCCATGACATGCTCTCCTAATACATTCAAATAATAATTAGCATAATTCTGCTGTTTAAGAATCAAATTGACATGTTCACAAGTAGTTACAGCAACTTTATTTTCAAATAATTTTGCAACAGCAGTAAAATTAATAGTTTTACCATCTCTATTGATATCAAAAGACTGAGTTGGAGGTAAAGAAGAAATCATTATATCTCCATTAGACAAATGATACTCATGTTCAATGACTGACAAATGATATCCCACATATTTAATCATGAACCATGGGACAAATGGCAATGAAATATTATTTCCTTCTAACTCTTTGTAAAATTCTTTAGAAAAATACTCTGTCTCATCTTTATTAAATGAAGAGAAAAACCAATTCCTAAATTCTTCCCATTTTGGACTATAAAATTCTAAAGAAATCTCTTTTCGTGCCAGAGAACCTGGACTAAAATTAATTTTTTTACTATCCATGTAAACCAGTTGGAAAATTCATGTCAGAATCTGTAGGATCACTTAAACGATCTTCACCTTTAGCAATATTATTATTATCTAAAATAATTTTATCAAAATTTGTATCTCTAATTTGAGAAGTTGAAGCCCTTGATGGAATATCTACAATATAATCTACTGGAGAAATATAAGAAGATACAGATCGGGTTAATCTTGAAGAGGAATCTGTTAGTCTTGGGATATCCTGGGTTTTAAAACTCAAAGTTACACTACCATCTTTACTTTGTCTGATATCAGAAATCTCCTCACTAGTAATCTCACGAGGTACTGCAGCTTCTTCAATAATCCATTCAGTAGGAAAATTTATTTCTTCCCACTTAATTAATCTACGAGTAATAATTTTTGATTTAGAAAAATTATTTTCAAACAAAACAGTCTCATGATTTTGTTCAGCAATTTTACATCTAGGAGATAACGTATAAAGAGGTCTATAAACAATTCTAGTACAAATACACATAACTTCTGTTCCGGGTAAATAATCATATCCATTAATCTTAATATTCAAAATTAATGATTGTAATATATTCACATCAGTTAGAGCAATATTTAAATTCGGATAAGCATTAAAATAAATTGCACCATAAGCCAAGGTTGATTGTATAGAACCAATCAAAGAATTTTTCCAATTTAAATTTCTACCATCTCGTAATGCAGCAACAAAACTTTCAGGTAAGCCTTTCAATGTTAATGGCTTAAAAGCAACTTGAACTAAACCAATATGTAAATAATTGAAATCTTTAGATTTGTAATAATCTATGTCATTTTGAGATAATAGATGGAAAACTCCACTATCTTTGTCCATAGTAAAACTTAATTCTGTAGTTTTCACAGTAGTTTTTCCAGCAAATTTTTCAAAAGTTCCCAATTTATAAATAACCTCTATATTTACTTTAGGAATCACCCAAGTATTTAATAAATCTTGTTGGACAGGAAAATCTACTTGTTCCTTAATCATATTTTTAATAAATTTTGGTTTATTAAACCAAGACATAAGAACTCAAAAAGTTAAGTGTTAAATAATAACTTTCATAACCTAAATATGATCTTCCATGGCTCTGATACCAAATATATATATATTATACCTAATATATGTATATTTAATACTACCATTATACCGCTTGTATATATTATATACATATATGTGTATTCTATTACAATATCATGTAATACTTATTCTATGTATATATTTAATTATTTACTACTATTACATTAATATATATATATATATATATATATATATATATATATATATATATATATATATATATATATATATATATATATATATATATATATATATATATATATATATATATATATACGTACATATACACACACACACCCACTGGCTGAAGTATTCACTACACTCTGTATACTAATACACTAAAAAAACCATTGTAATTTATAAACTTTTTAATACCATTATTTTTTTGGTAATTAAAGCTTCATTAATCACCAATGAAATAGCATTACAAACCATAGTCTAGCTTATACGCAGCTGACTATCTCTAATGCATCATTTGACTACATTTAAATCAAACTAATTCCTAACATTACTAAAGTTGGAATTGTTGCAACTGTTTTCTAGTTTTAGGGGTTCCTCTAACATTACAAATGTATACTATCTCCCTCAGCAGTTCTGCACAACTACGAAAAACGTTGTAGAAGATTCTTGAGTTCCTTTCCTTCCATACAGCGTATGCAACTTCAGCGACAATATGTCAGCTCGACAAGTTTTGCCTTTGGCTTTACTTATGAACCATTGGAGGTTTTGGTCCCAAGTAGTTAACCGTGGATAACTCTCATGTAGCCACTGCATTGTCTGTTTCCACAACTCAGTTGTAACTGGACATGATAGCATAAGATGATCTCTGGTCTCTATGTATTTCTGGCACATTATACACTATTGATCAACATTCATTCCCCAGCTGACTAATCTTTCTTTGGTTGGTAATCTGTCTTGTAAGAACAGCCACAGGTTGAAGACTGCCTTTGGTCTCGCATGATTCTTTATGATCAGATTCTTCCATGGTACCCTCGGCAGGTCTCTAAGCTGCAAGTGATATAGTTGTCTAACTGAGCAGGCATGTTCCTTCCAGTGTTGAAACTTTTGCAAAACCTCTCTAGAGGCTATAATTTTCCTGACCATCCAGCTTGCTTGTGCAGGAATTGGCATGGCTTCTATAGGATTTATATGGTATACAGTTATCCACCTTATCCACAATTTATCCTTTTTGTGAGCTAGATACCAGCAAGTCTTTGCAACAACAGCTTTATTCCAGAGCTTGAGGTTAGTAAGATTCATCCCTCCTACTGATTTTGGAGTGCACATTCTGTCCCAAGAGATGTAGGCCTTCTTAGTGATGGTGTTTAAACCAGACCACACAAAACTCCTACATATAGCTTCGATTATCTTAAGGACTTTAGCAGGGAAGATGAAGAGTTGGGCCCAGTATGCTTGAATGCCAAATAGAACAGATTGGACTAGTTGGATCCTCCCAGTGTAAGACAGTTCCCTGGCAGTCCATGAGGTGATCTTAGCAGTGATCCTCTCCACTAAAGGTTGCCATTGGAGTAAGGTAATCCTCTTGGTGGGCAGAAGGATACCTAAGTATTTGAATGGTAACTCACCTTGAACATAACCAAGGTAGTCTATAATCTGTTTTTGCACTTCCACTGTAACACCACCAAAATATACTGAGCTCTTGCTCAGGTTTTCCTGCAGACCAGAGGCTTCAGAAAATTGAGAGAAGCATTTGGATATGGCTATGATAGAGGCAGTTTCCCCTTTAGCAAACAGTAGCAGGTCATCGGCAAAGCACATGTGAGTAATTCCTAATTTTTTGCATCTAGGATGAAACTGGAAAATTGGTTCTTTCTTTAGTGCATTACATGATCTGCTCAGGTATTCCATGACAAGTTAATACCATTATTTTACTGCGTAAAAAGTTATTTTGACATACAATTAAAAATAAAATTTTATACCAATGATATATATATATATATATATATATATATATATATATATATATATATATGTATATATATATATATATATATGTATATATATATATATATATATGTATATATATATATATATATATATATATGTATATATATATATATGTGTGTGTTAATTTACAACAAGTAAGACACATAAAAATTTTCGAAAAAAAGTGTAAGACATGTTTTTCAAAAAAATTGTATGTTAATATTTAATTTAGCATGTGCAATAATATCAGTTACTTATGAATTGCCATTATCAACGCTACTATATTCAAATTTTTCAGTTTAAACAAATATGAATCAAAGCACATGATTCAATTTGGAATTCATTCTCTACTTTCTTTGTTTTAAACAAATCGAGTAAGAAAATAATAATGCAGAGTACAGCAATATACAAATTAAAAATAGATTTCATACAAATTTGATATATCTATGATAATATACAACAACAACAACAACAACAACAACAACAACAACAACAACTTAGTATAATCCCACAAGTAGGTCTGGGGAGGGTAATATGTACGCAGAGCTTACCCCTACCCCGAGGAGCAGAGAGGCTGTTTCCAGGAAACCCTCGGCTCAAGAAAGCAACAAGAGATGATATGTTAGTACTATCAATAGACTCATAATAAATTAACATAAAATTAATATAAAATACAAAACATAACATAAAATAACAAAATAACAACAATATAAGAAATATATAGGAAATACGAAAAAAAAGGAGGATATACTAATATCCAACAGATAAAGCCTTGCATCAATAGCTGATCAGTAGCATCCTAAGGCTAACTCCTAACTGGCTAGTCTCACTCTAGTGCGTTGTAGAAATATTCAGAACTTTTCCATAACCTACAACCTTAATGCTCGACCGCCATAATTCTCTGTCAAGGGTCATGACCTCAATCTTAATATACATACTAAAAATAAATTTTATACGGCTAATGTATAACTTATCAACACCTTTTATACATTATTCTAACCCAGATAAATACTACAACATCATAAAACTTGAATACAATTTTCATACAAATTTTATACAATATATCTTTTGTATGTATTTTGTATATGATTGTATTGTATGTGGTGTGTTCTTCTTCCTTTTCGAAATTCCAATCAAAACTTTCTATCTTAATACAATTTTTCATATATGTCAAGAACTTTATATAAAAAGATAGTATTTATAACTTAAATACAAATTTCATACAATGACTCATACAGTATACAACTAACTTCCAACTTTCATATCGGATTAAAAAAACCTACAAATAAAATACAACCAAATACAATTTCCATAAAAATTTCATACAATTATTATATAGCTTAATTATATTTTTATATGTATATTGTATGTCATGCGTTTTTCGTCTTCGAACTTCAATCTGACAATCCAGCAAAAATTAAATCTAGTCTTCACCAAATACCCTAGAAATTTGAGATATAAACTCCATATAATATTTTTATTTATTTGCAATAACACCCAGTCAATACAAAAAATATATTTTAAAAATTCGAATTCAGAGCTTCAAAACTTTTTAATGGTCGTCAATGATAGATAGTTAAACACCTTCAAAATTATAGAATGACAATTTTAATTCAAACAGTCGAGCCAAATAATTAATATTCTTCTACTGTTAGCCCGCCATCTAAAACTCCAAACTCTAGCCATATCAATATTAATCCCTTTGTTCATCATTCTTAAAGAAAATTATAAGCTTTAGAAGAAAATACCTCGTATAATCGGTGTAGAAAGAGGGTTGATTTCAAAGAGAAAAAGAGAAAAAATCCTTTAAAAAGAACTCTTATTGGGGTTTGTCTGGATAAAAAAGGTTAGAGATGGCAATGGAGTGGTACGGGGCGATTGCGGTGCGAGTTCAATCTCAACCTGCAAAGATTTCAACCCGCCCCACCCCTCCCCGTCCCCCATAATATAATTTTTTATCTTCCACCCTTCCCCGCTGTCCTGCCCAAACCCGCACCGCTTAGCTATTTTTTTAAAAAAAATTATTTTATTTTTCGAATATATAATATTAAATTCTAACATTTATAAATTAAAAAATTGGGTTGAGGTTTATTTTTTTAAAATCCAAAATCCGTCTTTGTAAGACTTTGATCATGTGAAGAGAAAATTAAAATTGTTTATACCTTCTGGCTTGTGACATGTCCTAAAAATCACCTTTTGCATTTCCAACCAACTTTTTGTTCAATGTTATGACCTACAGTTAGATTCAACAAATCAGGATTTGGAAATGCGAAATACAGGTGGGAGACAGATTTTGTTCCAAAGCAGTGTAAGTTGTATCCGATATTTTGGGACAACCAGCATAAACCCGCATAGACCCACAACCCACCCTGCTTCGCTTCAATTTTTTTTAAAAAATACTTCAATTCGTCTCGTTCCGTTCCGTTTGTTATCCCTAAAAAAATAATATGGGGATTTAAAGGAATTTACTAAATTAAAAGCCTACAATCACGGAATACTTATTTTAAATTTATTTGTATATAAGATAAATTGTATATGATCATGTAATTAAATTAAAACTTGATTAGAAAGGATAAATAAGTTTCATATATAATATAAATTGGTAAAAATTTCTTGATAATAAACCAAAACCAAGCTACAACAAATAAAATTCATGTTTCCATTACCAGGGAAAGGAAAGGCAAAACCTATTTTAAATGGACATGCTGAAATAACAACCAGTGTGTTTGGAATGTTAGTATACTGTTTGTGGCGGGAAAAGAAACAAGATTAGATTCCATGGAGGGATCTCGGTTGTAAAGGATACATGCAAAGAGATAGCGATTCATGTGCACATTCAGGGAACCTCTCTTAAACACTGGAAGGATGTTTTGCGAAGACTGGATCACTACCCGTAGGAAAACGAAGAGAAGCATTGTATGCTTTTCATGATTTAATGTATATAAAGCATAGGGGAGTGTGTTCATTCTAGACTGTTTATAGCAGTAGCTAGTCAGCGGCTACTGAAAACTTTGTAATATTTGTTCTATTTGTTGTGAAGTTTAAGGGCTTAATGATCTGCATTTTGAGTATTAAAAAAAAGAAAACATTTATCGGAAGGAGCATTTCTTAAAGTGAAAATGACATCACATAGCTATTTTTAAGCATGATATTTAAATTATATAAATAGTTTATAATGTATTAAAGATTAATCAATTCGTTTAAATTTCATGATGTTCTAAAGTTTAAATCTCAAAGTTCAGATTTCAGGAAATCGTGTTCTAGAGTTTGAAAATTGTGGCAATAAATTTGGATGTTATATCTTAAATTTTAAAATTAGCAGCTCAAAAATTCAGGATACTCAATCCTGATATTTAGATAAATTATTATTCTTTAAATACATTATAAATTATAAATATATTTTAAACAACATACATAAAAGTGGCTACAGGTGCATTTCGCCCTTCCTTACCCCTGCGGAAATGATTGTGTCAATCTGGATCTGGTCCACTACTTTATTTCAGATAATATCTTTTATTTTTCATCCAATAATTAATTTGCTAAATCTAGATTGAAATTTTCTCGACATGGGCTGCAGGGACTTATTAAATAGGCAGAACTAGACTGTTCTAATTATCCCTTTTTATGCACCATACAATGATGAAGTGAAAGAAAAGAAATGAAAAGGAGACAGCATGCTGCAGCTAGTATATATAGTTAGTACCTTATTGTTAATATCATTTTGTGTACTCAAAACTCATATAATAAAAGATAAATATAAAAATGATTGTAGATTAGTATATTTGGTTTACTCATCTTACAGTCTTCATTGGCTCTCTCAGTTTTTTAGTAATTAAACTTTTATTAATCACCGATGTATATGCTTTACAGACCCATAGTCTAGCTTATACTCAGCTGACTATCTCTAAATCATCAAAAACTCACTACTTATAATCAACACTCTCTCCTAATGATACTAAATGTAAAATTGCTGTAATACTTTTTTAATTCTAGTGGGACTTCTAACATTACAAATGTATGCTATCTCCCTCAATAAAACTACACAATTACGAAAAGTGTTGTTAAAAATTCTCGAATTCCTCTCCATCCAGACATCATATGTGACTTCAGCAATTACCATTTTGAAGATATTTGCTCGACAAGATTTCCCTTTTGCTTTACTTATGAGCAAGTGTAGTTTTTGATCCCAAGTACAAACTGGAGGATAACTCTCTTGTAGCCACTACATAACTAGCCCCCAAAGATCAGCAGAGAAATGGCATGATTGCATAAGATGATCTCTGTTCTCTCTGTGGTTATGGCATAATATACACTCCTGATCAACATTCAGTTCCCAACTTGCCAATCTGTCTTTAATTTGTAGAGGACTGAGCAGCAAGCAATTGGCCTATACTCTTTAACTGTACTAGGCTGGACACTTTAGGAATTAGAGTGATGGTTGCACAGTTGATAGGCCTGTACATCTTGGTTGATAAGAAAAACTCTTTGATGGAACAAATAATTTGCTTCTAATGATGTTCCAAGACTTCTTGAAAAAAACATCATTATACCCATCAATTTCAGGGACTTTATCATCTCCAATTGCTTTTAGACTCTCCACAATTTCAGCATCAGTGATATCCACACACAAATCCTTTCGTTGTTGCTGTGTTAGGACTGGGCCATTTGCCAAGTACCTTCTATTTATTGCTGGAAGGGCAGAAGCTGATGATCTCATAAGATCTTATAGAAACCAGTGATCTCCTTTCTTATACCTGCTGCTGTGGTGACTTTGTCTCCCATTACATTTATAAGTTCTGTGATATATTTATTCTGAGTTCTCTCCTTCAGGACTGCAGTAAAGTACTTGTTATTATTATATCCAAGTTGTATCCATTTTGCTCTGGCCTTCTGCTGTAGGACACTTTCTTCAATTAGGGACCACTTTTCCAGTTTCAGGACTAACTCTTTCTCTTTGTGCTGCAATTCATCAGAATATGTCTTTGTCATTTGTTCTTGTATTTCTATAAGTTCTCTTCTACAAAGTTGTATCCTCTGAGGGATAGTTTTGAACTCCTTAACATTTAAGGACTTTAAGGGACCTTTTAATGTTTTGAGTTTGAACCACACTGACTTCATAGTTCCTGGGTTATCAGTTAACCAGACACTGGCCATAATCTGGTAAAATTCTTCGTGTTCAGTCCAGACATTGAAAAACTTGAAGGGAATCTTACCTTTCCACGAAGAAGATGCCAATGCCATTATCATGGGATTATGATCAGAAACTAGTGGTTGATCATATAATGTTTCCACTTGGCTCCATTTAAGCATCCACTCAAAATTTCCAAAAACTCTATCCAGTCTGCTACAAACTCTATCTGTGCCAGCCTGCTTGTTTGTCCAGGAATAGTAGTCACCCTTCCAAGGTAGTTCTGACAGTCCGGCTTGTTGAATGCATTGACTAAATTCTTGAATTTCAGCATATCTGACAGGATTACAGGATTGTCTATCCTTATCATATAAAACAACATTGAAATCCCCTGCAACTACCCATGCTTCTATTATCCCTGATGACAGAGTCTGTAAACTACTCCATAGAGCTCTTCTTTGTTCCATTCCATTATATCCATATACCACAGTAAAAAAACATGTAAGATCTCCTATTCTGCTGCTAATCTTACTATGTATCAATTGACCTTCCTCCTAGAGACCCTCAACTTCAAATATGTTTGGATCCCATAGAATCCATACTCTACCATTTTGAGCAGAAACATAGTTTGTTAAAGTACCCCATGCAGGTGCCAGTAGCTTAGCAATTCTACTAGCATTTATTTGCTTAACCTTGGTTTCTACCAAACCAACAAGACTAATTTTATTTCTCCTAATATACTCCCTAACTTCTTTTTGCTTGTATCTTTTATTAACTCCTCTTATTTTCCAGAATAACCACTTCGATGAAAACTTGTATCCCCTTTTTCCCCAGGTGGATCATCATGTTTACTACCAGAAACTGCCTCAAATCTATTACTAACAGTGTGGGAGTCAGTGGTGGGAAATTAAGAAAGTTGAAAATTGGACTCTGAGGTTGTTTCCCTTTGTCTTCTTGCTTATCTTTGTCTGTCACCAGATGTGGAGGTACAATAACCTCTATAGGAGCTTCATTTGGCACAATCTGTTTCACTATTGTCTTTCTTTGTATGGGCACAGTTTGGGCAGGAAGTTTAGTCCTCCATTCCTGAACCACCTTGGCCTTCCTCACTTGATTAGGCTGGTTGAAGTTCTGATTTGCTAATCAACTATGGCCAACCATTTGACATTTTTCACAGTAGGAAGGTTCCCAATCATACACCACCTCATCCAAGAACTTCCTTCCATTTGGATCCATGACCCATATCTCCCTTGGTAACTCTTTAATGACATTAACCTCTATAAGCATTCGGGCGTAGGAAACTCTTGTCTATTTAGCTGTACATTCATCTGCAAAAATAGGTTTCCCTAAGACACTAGCAATCCTGCTTAATGATCTCATTCCCCAGCAAGACATTGGGAGCTTCGGAAATTTTACCCATAGAGGAATGTCAGAAGGAAATTCTTTAGTGAAACCAAAATCTGGTGACCATTGCTTGAGGATCATAGGTCTGTTAGCAATTAAGTAAGGCCCTGCACATAGAATCTCCTTAGCATCTTCAATCGTTCGGAATTTAACTAAATAATACCCTTCCTCATGATAATGCAACTCTGGCTCTAGGACATGTGACCAGTGAAGGCTGATAAATCTCTTCATCGCATTGAAACCAGGCCCATCCCCTATAATGTACACAACTAGAGCACATTTCCATTTCTTCTCTTCCTCTTCTACTTCTGATTTATTCAATTGTACCACAGGTTGTCCATCAATCATTACAGGAGGTATATAATCTAGCGCCATTCCGTGTGTCGCAAACCTATTTTTCTGAAATAGAGTAGACCAAACCTTTTGGGGTTTCTCCACACTGTTTCTACTGGTTTCCGGGTTCTCCTTTACTTCCATAGCTGATTGACCTTGAATAGCCTGCTGCATGGATACTATTCCACTGGTTGATGCTTTCAATGGGTCTGAAATCACCTCAGTCGAAAGTAGTGGAGCCAGACCAACTTCACTCGGAACTGCTGAAGGTAAATCAAGTTTCCCTGCGGCTGTATCTTGGTGCGATGTCATCCCATTTGCTTCTTGCTCAGCTACAACTGCGGTATCGGCGGTCTGTACAGAGGGGTTCTGTACAGCGTTGGTATTTGATTTCTCCAAAATCGGTTATTTGATTGTTGTTACCAGCTTCTCAAACGTTGCTAGAGGTATTTTCCTTGGTCTTCCTCGGGCCCGACCTCTTCCTCTCGCTATTGTCACAAGCTCGGCGTACATTTAGCTAACGTGCGCCGAGAGAAACAGAGAAGAAGGGTAGTTTTTCTTTAATGGCTCTCTCAGGTTGGCCTCTCTATTTTGAGTTGTGAAAAAAGAAATCATTAATCAATCTGTAAAATAGAATTCGAAACTTCATTAATGATTAATTAGACACAAAGCACATTTTTAATTTTAAAAAGAAAGTTGCAAAAATACATAATTCGCAGTACAGTACTGCAAATTACTTTAATGAAAATTTTCCCGTTAATGTAATTTGCAGTATAGTACTGCGAACTAATTAAAGTTTATTTTTATGTAAATCGCAGTACTATACTGCGAACTACTAAAAAAATCTTTTTAATGTAATTTGCAGTATAATACTGCGAATTAAAATAACACCCCTTCTTCTTCCTTGGATCGACAGAAAACACACACTACCACCATTAAAAAATCCAAACGATCTGGTCCACCACCCCGTCAGTTTTTTTAAAAAATATTCGGCCCCACCCGTCACCTAAAGAGCAAGGTGTGAAGGTCCCAAACACAAAAGAAGCTTTAGATTTCGTCTTTCGGGTGAAAAAAATTAATTTCAATAAGATTCAAAAACCTTAAATCGAGGTATTTTGATTTGGATTATAGCGAAACCCGTATAGTACATGCATATTTGTATTATTTTTTTTTTGGTAATTAAAATTGTATTAATCACCACAGTGGTTTCCGTACAATTCCATAGTTCAGCTATGTACGCAGCTGACTATCAAAAGATAAACAAAATCTTACTAGTAGCACTATACCTAAAGTTCAACATTACAGTAGATAATGCTGAAGGTGTAATCTAATTCTAGGAGTTGCCCTAATATTACAAATATAAGTAATGGTCCTACGCAATTTATCACTGGAACAGAAAGTATTTTAAAAAATTCTCGCATTCCTTTCTAACCATAAGACATAGAACAGTTCTGCAATGGTCATTTTGAGTATATGAGCTCGATAGGATTTTCCTTTAGCATTATCAATGAGCCAGTGTACAAACTGTGTCCAATTCTGTCCAGTAGGTGCAGTACTCCAATCCACTGAAGTGTTTGATACCTCAATTGAGTGGCAAAAGGGCAGTCAAGGAACAAGTGATCTCTGGTCTCCAGTGCTTGTTGACCCATGACACAGGTGCCATCCACAGTCGAGTTCCATTTGATCAACCTATCTTTAGTAGGAAGTCTGTCTTGTAGGAGCAGCCAAAGGTTGAAAAGTGCTTTAGGTCGTGCAAGATTTTGTATGGTTAAGTTCTTCCAAAAGACTCTAGGTAACTGTCCAATCTGTTGAAGATAGATCATTCTTATAGAGCATGCTGGTTTGTGTAACAGTTGATATTGCTGCAATAGAACAGAACCTTCCATGATCTTCCGAACCATCCAACTGGCTTGTTTAGGAATATTTATGGACTCCAATTATTGCTGTTTGATATAGACAGTGTGAATCCATTTCACCCATAATTCATCCTTCTTGTGAGCCAAATCCCAGCTTAATTTTGCAACAGCAGCTTTGTTCCACAATAGGAGATTGGTTAAGTTTAAACCTCCAGCAGATTTTGGTAGACATATTTTATCCCATGCCACATATGCTTTCCTTGATACATTGACTAAACCAGACCAGATGTAAGATCTACACACTGCTTCTAACAGCTTTATAACTTTTGAAGGAATGAGGAACAGTTGAGCCCAATAAGTTTGAATACCAAAGATTACTGATTGAACCAATTGGATTCTACCAGCATATGACAACTGGCTGGCAGTCCAGGATGTAATCCTGGCAGTAATCTTATCGACCAGTGGTTTCCATTGGAATACAGACATCTTCTTGGTAGATAATGGAATACCCAAGTATTTAAAGGGTAGTTCACCACGTACATAACCAAGATGATCAATAATTTGCTGTTGGTTTTAGGCTTCACCCCTCTAAAATAAACAGCACTCTTATGCAGATTGGCTTTCATCCCAGAGGCTGCAGTGAAGTGAGAGAAATATGTAAAACATGGTACTTACAGATTGATATTCTCCTTTGACAAACAGCAATAGATCATCAGCAAAGCTAAGATGAGTAATTCCTAGTTTTTTACAACCAGGATGAAATGTGAAATATTTATCTTTCATCAATTCCACCAGAGATCGACTTAAGTATTCCATCACAATAGCAAATAAGAAAGGAGATATGGGATCCCTTTGTCTCAAACCTTTGGCTGCTTGGAAAGGTTCAGTTGTTTCTCCATTCACCACCACTGTGTAACTGACAGTTTGGACACACTCCATGATCCATTTTGTAAACCTGGTTGGGAAATCTAGAGCCTCCATTACCTGCTGTAAAAAGCTCCATTCAACAGAATCATATGCCTTCTGAAGATCAATTTTGATCATACATCTAGGAGATATATGTGATCTTGAGTAGTGCTTGATTAATTCATGGGCCAGAATGACATTATCTACAATCCTCCTACCTGGAATGAAACCTGCTTGGGCATTACATATGATACTGGCCATAACTTTCTGCAATCTGTTGGCCAGAAGCTTGGAGATTATTTTGTATAGCACTAAACAACAAGCTATTGGTTGAAACTCTTTGATTGTTTGTGGATTAGGAACTTTAGGAATCAAAGTAAGAGAGGCACAGTTTGTTGGTCTATGCATTTTGTTGGTCTCAAAGAAGTTCTTGACTGCTTGAAGTATATGACTTCCAGTAATGTGCCAACTCTGTTTAAAGAACAGGCATTATAACCATCAATTCCAGGAGCTTTATCATTACCAATTGCTTTTAAACTATCCAAGATCTCAGTGTCACTGATGTCAGCAGCTAATTCCTTCTTTTGGTGATATGTTAGTCTAGGACCATTGCTCATATACATTCGGTTAACAGCTGGGAGAGAGGTAGCTGATGTACCCATTAGTGATTTAAAAAAATCCTTGATCTCCTTCTTAAGGTCATCTGGATTAGTAATTTTCAAACCTCCACCTGTGATCATTTCAGTAATCCTCTTATATTGATTCCTCTCCTTCACTACAACAGCAAAATATTTGTTATTTGAGTCCCCTAATTGGATCCATCTGGCTCTAGATTTCTGTTGTAATACTGATTCTTCAATCAATGACCATTTTTCTAACTGCATCACCAGTTCTTTTTCTTTAAGCTGTAAGTCATCAGTATAGGACAAATTCAACTGGTTTTGAAGATCCTCCAGTTCCTTTCTGCTAGACTCAATTTTCTCTGTAATATTCTTAAAATCTCTAGTGTTTAGAGATTTTAATACTGGTTTAAGGGACTTCAGATTGTTCCACACCCCTTTAAGGGTACACTGAGCATTACCATTCCAGTTCTCCTTGATCAGATGTTGGAAATCCCTATGCTGAATCCATGCATTATAGAATCTGAAGGGAGTCCTCCTGAGTCTGTTATCTTCTGCCAGCGTTAACACCATGGGGTTGTGATCAGGTATTAGTGTACATCCATATACAGTGTGTACATGGCTCCACTTAACCATCCAATCATAATTACCAAAAATTCTATCCAATCTGCTGCACACTCTGTCCTTGCCAATTTGCTTATTAGTCCAGGTAAAGTATTCCCCCTTCCATGGAAGTTCTGCCAGCCCAGCCTGCTGGATACATTGTGTGAACTCTGTAACCTCAGCTTGTTTAACTTGCTGACAAGATTGTCTATCATTACTAGACAAGATGGCATTGAAATCACCTGCTACTAGCCAAGGGTCAGTAATATTAGCATAAAGGTTCTGTACTGTTTGCCACAATGTCCTCCTTTGATCAATGCCATTGAAACCATATATCACTTTGAGGCAGCAAATCAGTTCACCAGTGAGATTCCTAATACTACAATGGATGTATTGAGCTCCTCCTGAATACCAGTGACCATAAATTTTGTAGTATCCCATAGGATCCAAATTCGACCATTCATGGCACCCCTGTAATTAGTTAGTATACCCCAATCAGGGATCAACAGCTTAGATATTCTCTATGCATTCTTTTGTTTAACCTTTGTCTCTACCAGACCAACAAGGTCAAATTTATTGGATCTAATATATTCTTTAGCTTCCTTCTGTTTGTACCTTTTATTTACACCCCTAATGTTCCAAAAATAACCACTTCATTGGGTATAGCTGGTACCCCCTTCATCCAGGGGATGGTCTGCCCAACTCACTGACCCTACTTCAAACCTATTAGATACCACAATAGGAGATAAAGGTGGAAAGTTTGTAATGTTAAAAACTGGAGATGCCTGTGTAGCAATACCTTTCTGTTTACTCAACTCTTCAACTATTACTGAAGGGGTACAAGATTCTTTCTGAGGGATTGGCTGCTGATGAGAACTTCCTTCTTACTCTGACCATTAGGAGCTGGAGCTTTAACTCTCCATTCCCGAGTCACCTTATTTTCTGTTTGGGATTAGGTTGTGCAGGTTTGGCCCGACAGTTGTGTCCCACCATAAGGAACAATATGATGGTTTCCAATCATAGGTCACATCCTGCATAAACCTCTTCCCATTTGGATCTATTAACTCAATCTCACTAGGCAATTCTTTTGAGACATTCACCTCAATAAGCATACGAGCATATGAAATTCTAGTTTGTTTAGTCGTACATTCATCAGCAAAAATGGGCTTACCCAACACACTGGCTATCCTACTCAAAGATCTGCTGCCCCAGCATGACATATGTAGTGTGTTTAGTGTATTATTTAGTGTGTTTCCATGTGAATTTATGTTATGTTTGTGTTTAATTTTGTATCTTTTATATACCCGAATTTATTTATTAACTTGTGAATTTGTATTATTTGTATTGTTAATGTTATGTTTTTATTATTGTTGATAAATTTGTATGTAGAGCCCTTTAGCGTAGTAAAATATAGTGTCTTTTAGCATAGTAAAATATAGAGCGTTTTAGCGTAGTAAAGTGTAGAGTCTTAGAAGCTAACAAAATTCTAAAAATATTGAAATTGTGATGCATAATAGTTAAGGATAAATCGGTGCTACCGGGCCTCAAAAATACACTCTAATTCAAAATTTTATAATTTAATTCTTTAAGGTAAAAAAATTCTAAAAATTATTGAAATTGACATACATAATAATTAAGGATAACTCGGTGCTACCGGGCCCCAAAAATCAAGCTTGCAACCCATACATAATTATTCACTCTAAGTCAAAAAATTTTAATTTAATTCTTTAAGGAAACAAAATTCTAAAATTTTTTGAAATTGACACGCATAATAATAAAGGATAACTAGGTGCTACCGGACCCTAAAAACCAAGCCTATAACACATACATAATTATTCACTTCAATTAAAAATTTATAATATAATTTTTAAAGGTAAAAAAATTCGAAAAATTATTCAAATTGACACGAATAATAATTATGGATAACTAAGTTCTACCGGGCCCAAAAATAGAGCCTAGAACCCATACATAATTACTCACTCAAAGTCAAAAATTAATAAATTAATTCTTTAATGTAACAAAATTCTAAAAATTGTTGAAATTGACAAGCATAATAATTAAGGATAACTCGGTGTTACCGGGCCCTAAAAACCAAGCCTGGAACCTATACATAATTATTCACTTAATTCAAAAATTTATAATTTAATTCTTTAAGGTAAAAAAACTCGAAAATTGTTGAAATTGACATGCACAATAATTAAGGGTAATCCGGTGCTACCGGGCCCCAAAAATCAAGCCTGGAACTCATACATAATTATTCACTCCAATTTAAAAATTAATAATTTAAACCTTTAAGGTAACAAAATTTAAAAAATTATTGAAATTGACACGCATAATAATTAAGGATAACTCGGTGTTACCGGATCCCAAAAATCAAGCCTGGAATCCATACATAATTATTCACTCCAATTCAAAATTTTATAATTTAATACTTTAAGGTACAAAATTCTAAAATTTGTTTAAATAGACAAACATAATAATTAAAGATAACTCGGTGCTATCGGACCCTAATAATCAAGCCTGGAACCCACACATATTATTCACTCCAATTTAAAAATTTTTAATTTAATTCTTTAAGGTAACAAAATTCTAAAAATTATTGAAATTGACACGCATAATAATTAACGATAACTCGGTGCTACCGGGCCCCAAAAATAAAGCCTGAAACCCATACATAATTATTCACTCCAATTCAAAATTTTATAATTTAATTCTTTAAGGTACAAAAATCTAAAAATTATTGAAATTGACACGCATAATAATTAAGGATAGCTCGGTGCTACCAGGCACCAAAAATCAAGCCTGGAACCCATACATAATTATTCACTCTAAGTCAAAATTTTAAATTTAATTATTTAAGGCAACAAAATTCTAAAATGATTGTTGAAATTGACACGCATAATAATTAAGGATAACTCGGTGCTACCGGGCCCCAAAAATCAAGCATGAAATACATACATAATTATTCATTCCAACTCAAAATTTTATTATTTAATTCTTTAAGGTAAAAAAATCTAAAAATTATTGAAATTGACATGCATAATAATTAAGGATAACTCGGTGCTACAGGGCCCAAAAACTCAAGCCTGGAACCCATACATAATTATTCACTCTAAGTCAAATATTTATAATATAATTCTTTAAGGTAAAAAAATTCTAATAATTTTTGAAATTGACACGCATAATAATTAATGATAACTCAGTGCTACCAGACCCCAAAAAGCAAGCCTGGAACCCATACATAATTATTTATTTCAATTAAAATATACATATTTAATTACTTAAGTTAAAAAATTTCAAAAATTATTGAAATTGACATGCATAACAATAAAGGATAACTCGGTGCTACCGGGCGCCAAAAATCAAGCCTGGAACCCATACATAATTATTCACTCTAAGTCTAATATTTATACTTTAATTCTTAGAGGTAATGAAATTCTAAAAATTATTGAAATTGACACGCATAATAATTAAGAATAACTCGGTGTTACCTGGTCCCAACAACCAAGCAAGGAACCCATACATAATTATTCACTTCAATTCAAAAAAATATAATTTAATTATTTAAGGTAAAAAACTCTAAAAATTGTTGAAATTGACACGCATAATAATTAAGGATAATCCAGTGCTACCGGGCCCCAAAAATCAAGCTTGAATCCATACATAATTATTCACTCCAATTCAAAATTTTATAATTTAATTTTTTAAGGTAAAAAAATCTAAAAATTATTGAAATTGGCACATATAATAATTAAGGATAACTCGGTGCTACCGGGCCCCAAAAAATCAAGCCCGGAACCCATACATAATTATTCACTCTAAGTCAAAATTTTATAATTTAATTGTTTAAGGTAACAAAATTCTAAAAAAATTGTTGAAATTGACACGCATAATAATTAAGGTTAGCTCGACGCTACCGGGCCTCAAAAATCAAGCATGAAATACATACATAATTATTCACTCCAATTCAAAATTTTATAATTTAATTCTTTAAGGTAAAATAAATCTAAAAATTATTGAAATTGACACGCATAATAATTAAGGATAACTCGGTGCTACTAGGCGCAAAAAATCAAGCCTTGAACCCATACATAATTATTCACTCTAAGTCAAAAATTTATAATTTAATTCTTTAAGGTAACAAAATTCTAAAAATTGTTGAAATTGATAGGCATAATAATAAATGATAACTAAATGCTACCGGACCCCAAAAACCAAGCATGGAACCCATACATAATTGTTCACTTCAGTTAAAAAATTTATAATTTAATTATTTAAGGTAAAAAAATTCTAAAAATTATTGAAATTGACACGCATAATAATTACGGATAACTAGGTGCTACCGGGCCCCAAAAATCAAGCCTGGAACCCATACATAATTATTCACTCTAAGTCAAAAATTTATACTTTAATTCTTTGAGGTATGAAATTCTAAAAATTGTTGAAATTGACAAGCATAATAATTAAGGTTAACTTGGTGTTACCGGGCCCCAAAAACTAAGCGTGGAACCCATACATAATTATTCACTTTAAGGAGAGCTAACTTGCGCCTTCAGCCATGGTGAGACGATGACAAAAGCCACCAGCGACAAATGTGATACTGGAGGAGGATAGTATAGAGACGCCAGCTGTTCACATGCCTGCTGGCTGGTTAACAGGGATGGGTTCGGCGCCTACAATTATTCACAACCCTAGCAGGAATGAAAATTCCGGAATGTAGATAACGCCAGAAAATGGAGTTTAACAATGATTACAACCAGTTACATTTGGAAGTTTTTTACCACTGAAATTCCAACCTATTAGTGAGGGAATCGACGAAGGCGAGGGTGAAATTCTGGGGACAGACAATGCCGATACACAACAAGTACATCGACGACTCCAATTTTCGGCACAAGCAAAGCAAGTTCAGATCTGTCAGACTTCTGGAGATTCTAAGGCAGTAAAAGGTAAAAGGGACACCATGCAACAAAATCGAAGCCCTCAAAAAGGGAAACCGTTGTGCTATGAGCCACCTACTATGCGTCATGTTACATTTGTGGTACAAATTGAAGACGAGGATACAAAGGAACAAGAAACATACTGGAGCAGTACATTGATTGGGTTTATGCTTGGAGAAGACCTGTACGAGCGAGCTATGGACAACTACATCACAAATGTTTGGGATTTTGTTACAAAACCTCAAGTGCTGCATCATGAGGAAGGTTACTATATATTTAGATTTGATAATAGTGAAGACAGGGATCTTGTTCTTCAGGCAGGTCCCTACACTTTCCATAACAAGCATTTTGTGTTACAACAATAGAGAATGGACTTCAAGTATGAACCAGGCAGTGTGAGTGTAATTCCTTTGTGGATTACCTTCCCTGGCTTGCCACTGGGGTTTTGGTCCACCTAAGCCCTTAGTAAACTAGCTAGTGTGGTTGGGAAGCCTATTACATTCATAGAATTACTGCTGAATTGGAAAAGATATCTTATGCAAGAGTACTGGTGGAAACAGACATATCTCAACCCTTTCCAGATAGTTTTGATTTACATACTAAGAGGGGAGTTATCACTCAACAGATTGAGTATGAACGGAGGCCAAAATACTGCAGTGACTGTGTAAGATTTAGCCATAACTTTGATTATTACTGGTATAAAAAGAAGCAGGGAAGTTAAGAGGTAACACAGAACCATTTCAAGGTAGCAGGGGAAAAGAAGCAAGTGCAAGTTGAGAACTGGAAATGGATACCAAAAACCAAGCAGAATGGTGAGGTGGTTAAAACTGCTAGGATAGTGGAGGAAAACAAGCAAACTGACATTGCTGGAAGCAGGATGATAGATAAGGGGTGGCAAAAGGGAAAAATGTACAACATTATGTTGGATCCTCAGTGAACATGACCAACAGTTTCTCTTTGCTACAGATAGGTGATGACCTAGGGGACGTTGGCCCATCCAGCTTCACCATAATTTGATTTTCAGCACATGGAATATTAAGGGCCTTATCAAGGCCCATAAATAGAAGGAGCTGAAACTCTTTCTGAGAAATCATAAAGTAGACTGTATGGGATGCATAGAAACTAGAGTGAAGGAAGCAAAGGTACAAAGGATTATCAAAAAACTGGGAAATGATTAGAGATATAGTGGGAACTACAATGAGCATCCAAATGGGAGAATTTGGCTAATGTGGAATTTAAATGTTGAGCTGCAGATATTGAAGACTGATGAACAGTTTATACATTGTGAGGTTAAAGAAAGAAGTACAAATTTCAGAACAATAATAACAATAGTGTATGCAAATAATGAGATGAACAAGAGACAGCAACTATGGGCCAAACTGTTGACCTTAGGAGCAACTATTCAGGAGAGCTGGCTACTTAGTGGAGATTTCAACAATGTTCTCCACACTGATGATAGGATAGGTGCTCCAGCTATGCAACAGGAGATTCAAGGTTTCCAAGACACACTCATTGCTCTTCAACTCACTCAGTTGAAGAGCTTGGGATGTTTTTATACATGGTGTAATAAGCAAAAACCAGAGACAAGAGTCTATAGCAGGATTGATTGGGCTTTTGGAAATGTGAAATGGATGCAGGAGTATAGTCATATTCAAGCTGATATGTTGACCCCGGGAGTATCAGACCATTCCCCTATCCTTTTACTGTGCAATGCTGAGGAACAAAGAAGGAACATTCATCTTAAGCCATTCAAACTGTATACATCTATCATGGATCATGCTGATTTCCCTAGCATTGTGGAAAGCCAGCATGGAGGGAAAATGCATAGAGTATGGAATAAATTAAAGGCCCTAAAAGTGGGGTTAAAGGATTTGAATACCTTTATGGCAAAGTATAGGATACACCTCAGTGAGGCAAGGCAGAAACTGTAAGCTATACAGAATCAGCTACAGATCAATTGTATGGACCAAGGTCTGATTGATCAAGAAAGGATGATGCTTATGGAAGCAGAGAAATGGAGTAACATAGAGGAGCAGATCTTACACCAGAAATCTAGAGCACACTGGATTGCTTGTGGAGATTCAAATACTAAATATTTTCATGCTCAACTGAAGATGAGGACAAACTTAAATACTATAAACTCTATATATACTGAAGAGGGAGTAAAATTGTCTGATCCCAGGATGGTGGAAGAAGAGTTTATTACTTTCTTCAAGAGCTTACTGGGGGGAAACAATAACATCTGCCAATGTCCAAACACTGCAGTAATCCATCAGGGTCCTTGTCTCAACTTGCAACAGAAAGATGATCTAGTAATGCCAGTCACAAGTGAGGAAATACTAATGGCAATAAAGGATATGCCTCATGATAAGGCACCAGGTGTGGATGGCTTCCCAATTGAATTTTTTATAAGGCATTGGCATGTAGTGGGGAAGGACATCTGTGAAGCTGTGAGGGAATACTTTCTCACTGGGAAGTCGCATATGGGAGTTAGCAGCACTATACTAACACTAATTCCTAAAGTGCAAAATCCAAGCAAAGTGAAGGATTATAGACCTATTGCCTGTTGTACAACTCTGTACAAAATCATCACTAAGATCCTTACAGCTAGGCTGAAAGTAGTTATTGACTATCTGGTTGGAAGATCACAGTCAGCATTCATTGAGGGTCGTAGCATCACAGATAACATTCTATTTACACAAGAACTGTTCAAAGGCTACTCCAGGAAGGGCATTTTACATAGATGTGTTCATAAAGTAGATTTAAAGAAAGCTTATGACACAGTTGAGTGGTGCTTCCTATAAATACTGATGCAGGACTTGGGCTTTCCTTATAAATTCATTGGGTGGGTAATGGAGTGCATATCCTCTGTCACCTACTCTCTCAACATCAATGGTTGACTCACTGCTCCATTTAAAGGAAGAAGAGGAATAATGCAAGGTGACCCTATGTCTCCATACCTCTTTGTCCTGGCCATGGAGTATCTATAAAGAGAATTTATGCAAATGATGATGAGGAAAGAGTTCAAATTCCATCCTAGATGTAAGAAGCTGGGTGTAGCACATGTTTGCTTCGCGGATGATCTACTTATGTTCTGTAAAGCAGATATTTAGTCTGTAATCTTACTGAAGCAGGCTTTCCAGAACTTCTCCAAAGCTTCTGGACTTCAAGCAAATGCTGACAAAAGTGCTGTGTACATAGTAGGTGTAACAAACTGGCAGAAGGAGAATATCTTACAGACATTGGGTTTCCATGAAGGCAGGCTTCCATTTAAATACTTGGGGATGCCTCTAGATTCAAAGAAACTGACCATTGCTCAATGTTGGCCATTAGTTGAGAAAATCACACAGAAAATAAGCTGGTGGTCATCAAGGCTGCTCTCCTATGCTGGTCGACTTCAACTGATCAAATCAGTTCTGTTTGGTGTACAAGCCTATTGGTCCCAAATATTTCTACTGCCTAAAAAAGTTCTGAGGATGACTGAAGCAATATGCAGATCATACCTTTGGACATGTTCAGCTACAGTGTCAAGGAAAGCTCTGGTTGCCTAGGAAATACTCTGTATGCCATACAGTGCAGGGGGTTTAAATGTGCTGAACCTGATCAAGTGGAACAAGGCTGCTGTTGCAAAGCACCTATGGGCACTGACCAAGAAGAAGGACAGTCTGTGGATAAAATGGTTGCATACTTTCTATATTAAAAATTACTGTATTGATGACATGCCGGTGCCTAGATTTGCTGCTTGGGCAATAAGGAAAATCTTTGAGTCGAGAGAGTTGATAAATGGCATTGCAACACTTCACAAAAATCTTGACAGTCGACTACTTCAGCTTCAGAGGGGCGATTCATTCAGCATCAAGAAGTTATACAGACTCCAACACCTTCAATACCTTAAAGTCCAATGGAAGACCTTCATACTGCAGGCTCATTTACACCCCAGGTACAAATTTATTTTGTGGCTGGCTCTGCATAAGAGATTGGCAACTGTGGACAGACTCCAAGAACTCAATATCCTGATTCCACAGGAATGTACCTTCTGTGGAATGTCTCGTGAGACTTTTGATCATATGTACTTTGATTGCTTGAAGACTAAAGCACTTTGGAGTTGGCTCCTAAACTGGTTGGATTATAAACGACCCATTTCTGACTGGAAGGAGGAATGTGACTGGGTCAGTAAACTGGCAAGGAGTAGAACTGGTGTAGCAGAAATCACTACCTGTCTGTTTGGGATCCTGGTGACAGTGATATGGAGAGAGCGCAATAAAATGATATTCCAAGGAGGGAATATGCTGAGCGATAATGTTTGTAACAAAATAGCAGTCCATCTCCACTCAAGAGGAGCTTCAATTCATAAATGGAAGGCTGCTTTACTAAGCTTAACCCATTACCCCTAGGCTGCTCTTGGACAGAATTGTCACATTTACTATAAAATAGTGATATTGCAAATCTTATTAGATTGATAATAGGTGTAGTGACTGTATAGCATGTGAGTATAGATGGTCAGCATCTATGTTTGTACGTGTACAATTTTTTGACGGAATGGAATAAAAAATCTGTTTATTCAAAAAAAAAATTATTCATTTCAATTCAAAAATTTATAATTTAATTCATTAAGGTAAAAAAGTTCTAAAATTTGTTAAAATTGACACGCATAATAATTAAGGATAACTCGGTGCTACCGGGCCTCAAAAATCAAGCCTGAAACTAGTACATAATTATTCACTACAATTCAAAAATTTATAATTTAATTCTTTAAGGTAAAAAAATCTAAAAATTATTGAAATTGACACGCATATTAATTAAGGAAAACTCGGTGCTACCAGACCCCAAAAATCAAGCCTGGAACTCATACATAATTATTCACTCTAAGTCAAAAATTAATAATTTAATTCTTTAAGCTAACAAAATTCTAAAAATTGTTGAAATTAACACGCATAACAATAAACAATAACTCGGTGCTACCGGCCTCAGAAACAAATCCTAGAACGCATACGTAATTATTCACTTCAATTAAAAATTTTAAAATTTAATTCTTTAAGGTAAAAAAATTATAAAAATTATTGAAATTGACACGCATAATAATTAAGGATAACTCTGTGCTACCGAGCCCCAAAAATCAAGCCTTGAACCATAACATAATTATTCACTCTAATACAAATATTTATAATTTAATTTTATAAGGTAAACAAATTCTAAACATTATTGAAATTGACATGCATAATATTAAGGATAACTCGGTACTATGGGGCCCAAAAAACCAAGCCTCGAACCCATATATAATTATTTACTCCGATTCAAAAATTTAAAATTTAATTCTTTATGGTAACAAAATTTTAAAAATTATTGAAATTGACACGCATAATAATTAAGGATAACTCGGTGCTACCGGGCCCCAAAAATCAAGCTTCTAACCCATACATAATTATTCACTCCAATTCAAAAATATATAATTTAATTTTATAAGGTAAAAAAATTCTAAAAATTGTAGAACTTGTGACGTAAAATAATTAAGGATTACTCTGTGCTACCATGCCCCAAAAATAAAGCCTAGAACCCATACATAATTTTTCACTCCAATTTAAAATTTTATAATTTAATTCTTTAAGGTAACTACATTCTGAAAATTATTGAAATTGACAAGTATAATAATTAAGGATAACTCGGTAGTACCGAGCCCCAAAAATCAAGCCTGGAACCCATACATAATTATTCACTCAAATTCAAAAATTTATAATTTAATTCTTTAAGGTAACAAGATTCTAAAAATTATTGAAATTGACATGCATAATAAATTTAGGATAACTCGGTGCTAGCGGGCCCAAAAAATCAAGCTTAGAACCCATACATAATTATTCACTCCAATTAAAATTTTAATTTAATTCTTTAAGGTAACAAAATTCTAAAAATTATTGAAATTGACATGCATAATAATTAAGGATAACCCGGTGCTACCGGGCCCCAAAAACCAATCTTGGAACCCAAGCATAATTATTTACTCCAATTCAAAAGTTTATTATTTAATTCTTTAAGGTAACAAATTCTAAAAATTGTTTCAATTGACATGCATAATATTTAAGGATAACTCGGTGCTACCGGGCCCCAAAAATCAAGCTTGGAACCCATACATAATTATTCACTCCAACTAAAAAATTTATAATTTAATTCTTTATGGTAAAAGTTTTTTAAAAATTATTGAAATTGACACGCATAATAATTAAGGGTAACTCGGTGGTACCGGGCCCCAAAAATAAAGTCTCGAACCACTACAAAATTACTCACTCCAATTTAAAACATTATAATTTAATTCTTAAAGGTAACAAAATTCTAAAAATTGTTGAAGTTGACGCATATAATAATTAAGGATAACACGGCGCTAGCGGGCCTAAAAAATGAAGCCTGAACCCATACATAACTATTCACTCCAATTCAAAAATTTATAATTTATTTTTTTAAGGTAAAAAAATTCTATAAATAAATTAAATTGACACACATAAAAAATAAGGATAACTCGGTGCTACTGGGTCCCAAAAATCAAGCAAGGAACCCATATATAATTATTCACTCTAATTCAAATTTTATAATTTAATTCTTTAAAGTAACAAAATTCTATAAATTGTTGAAATTGACACGCATAATAATTAAGGATAACTCGGTGCTAGGGGGCCCCAAAAATCAAGCCTGAAACTCATACATAATTATTCACTCCAAATAAAAATTTTAACTTAATTCATTAAGGTAAAAATTTTCTAAAAATTGATGAAATTGACGCGCATAATAATTTAGGATAACTCGGGGCTACCGGACCCCAAAAATCAAGCGTCGAACCTATACATAAGTATTCACTCTAATTCAAATTTTATAATTTATTTCTTTAAGGTAAAAAAATTCTAAAAATTATTGAAATTGACACGCATAATAATTGAGGATAACTCGGTGCTACCGGGTCCCAAAAATCAAGCCTGAAACCCATACATAGTTATTCACTCTAGTCAAAAAATTTTAATTTCATTCTTTAAGGTAACAAAAGACAAAAAATTATTGAAATTGACACGCATAATAATTGAAGATAACCCGGTGCAACCGTGCCCCAAAAATCTAGCCTGGAACCCATATATAATTATTCGCTCCAATTTAAAAATTTATAATTTAATTCTTTAAGGTAACAGAATTTTAAAACTTGTTGAAATTGACATGCATAATAATTAAGGATAACTCGGTGGTCCCCAAAAATCAAACCTGAAACCCATACATAGCTATTCACTCCAATTCAAAATTTTATAATTTAAGTATTTAAGGTAAAAAAATTCAAAAAATTATTGAAATTGACACGCATAATAATTAAGGATAACTCTGTGCTACCGGGCCCCAAAAATCAAGCCTCTAGCCCTTACATAATTATTCACTCCAATTAAAAAATTTATAATTTTATTCGTTAAGGCAACAAAATTCTAAAAATTATTTAAATTGACACGCATAATAATTAAGGATAACTCGTTGCTACCAGGCCCCAAATATCAAGCTTGGAACCCATACATAATTATTCAGTGCAACAAAAAAATTTATAATTTAATTTTTTATGGTAACAAAATTCTAAAAATAGTTTGAATTGACACGCATAATAATTAAGGATAACTCCGTACTACCCCCAAAAATCAAGCTTGGAACATATACATAATTATTCACTCCAATTAAAAAATTTATAATTTAATTCATTAAAATAAAAAAATTCTAAAAATTATTGAAATTGACACGCATAATAATTAAGCATAAGACGTTGCTACCGGGCCCCAAAAATCAAGCTTTTAACCCATACATAATTATTCACTCCAATTAAAAAATTTATAATATAATTTTATAAGGTAACAAAATTCTAAAAATAGTTTGAATTGACACGCATAATAATTAAGGATAACTCGGTACTACCCCCAAAAATCAAGCTTGGAACCCATACATAGTTATTCACTCCAATTTAAAAATTTATTATTTAATTCTTTATTGAAAACAAAAATTCTAACAATTATTGAAATTGACATGCATAATAATTAAGGATAACTCGGTGCTACCGGTCCCCAATAATCAAGCCTGGAACCCATACATATTTTTTCACTCCAATTCAAAATTTTATTATTTAATTCTTTAAGGTAACGAAATTCTACAATTGTTGAAATTGACACGCGTAATAATTAAGGATAGTTCAGTATTTTCTTTCATTTCAATGTGCTGAAAATAAAAAATGTTAGAGAGAGAAGCTCTGCCTTCTCTCTAACTTTCTCATCTTCTTCGCTGATACATCTTCTTCTTTCTGCTGCTTCTGCGTAGGTAAGTAAACCTGGCAGACGGAGTTATGGCAAAAAGGAGAGGTCGCCCAAGGAAAGAATTAGTACCAATTTATGCAAGTGATATTTTCCCAAAAGCTGTTATTACTGTTCCAAAGGAAGTTATCACTGTTCCATTGAAATCTGCTGCAGAAACTGTTTCATTGCCTCATGCAACAGTAGATCCACAACCATCTGGAGTTACCTTGATACCAACAGCAAATGTGAGGGTTACTAACAACTCAGACCCTCAAATTAGTCCAGTAATTGTCCCGATGGAGCCTGAGAATGGGGGTCAGAACCACATGCAACAACCACCACCACCTGTTGTTCCAAAAGCAGCTTGTGGTGAAGGAGCAAAAATCGATCCACCCAAACAGTGGGCTAGTCTATTCCAGAGGAATCGGCTTGCTGCAAATGGTATGTCACTAGAGTATATTCCCCCTACACTCATTAATGGTAAACCAGTTGGTCAGCTGGTGAAGGAAGAGGTGGAGGAGGAAGAAGTAAAATGAAAATGTGCTCTTGTTGTATTTGTGCTAGGTAATAGCCCTGGATATAATGGTATGAAAAGGTTTATTAACCTTCACTAGTCTCATGTTCCTGAACCCGAGCTATTTTATCACTATGAGGGATACTATATTGCTAAATTTAGTTCCCTAGATGATGCTAAAGAAATTCTGTGTGGGGGGCCTTATACTATTGCCAACAGACCTATGATTTTGAAGCAGTGGTCAGTTGATTTCAACTTCAAAGCAGCCTTTCCTTCAGAAATTCCCTTGTGGATCAAGTTCCCTAACTTGCCTATGTCATGTTGGGGTAGCAAATCTTTAAGTAGGATTGCTAGTGTCCTTGGTAGACCTATTTTTGCTGACGAATGTACTACTAAGCAATCCAGAATTTCATATGCTCGTTTGCTCATTGAGGTAAATGTGTCGAAAAAGCTACCTAGTGAGATAGAGATTCTGGACCCAAATGGAAAGAGCTTCATGCAGGATGTGATGTATGATTGGAAACCTGTGTATTGTGAGAAATGTTTGGAGGTTGGACACAACTGTTTGGCTAAATCTACTCAACCAACACAGAAAAACAAGGTGACACAGGAATGGAGAGTGAAAGCACCAGTCACAGTGGAACCTAATAACCAGATAGCTCAAATCCAGCGACCAGAGTTACCAAAAGAGACAAGTACTCTAGCTACAGCTGAAGTTGGGAACAAACAGAAGCAGGTTGCTATACAAGACTCCCCAGTCTTTAACATCACTAATTTCCCTCCCTTATCTCCTATAGTGATGTCTAACAGATTTGAAGTTGGGACAGTTAGGTGGGCTGATCATCCCCTGGATGAAGGGGGAACTAGCCATACTCAATGAAGTGGATCTTTTGGAATATTAGGGGTTTATATAAAAGGTTCAAACAAAAAGAAGCTAGAAATTTCTTTAGAACTAATAAGTTTGACCTAGTAGGACTTGTAGAGACTAAGGTTAAACAACACAATGATGGTAGAATAGCTAGTTTTTTGTTGCCTAACTGGAAAATGATTACTAACTACAGTGGAGCAGTAAATGGTAGAATATGGATCCTATGGGACCCTACAAAAGTGTTGGTCACTGGATTTCTTGAGGAAGCTCAGCTGATTCATTGTAAGGTTCAAACTATCATTGGTGATACTATCTGCTGGCTTACAGTAGTATATGGTTTTAATGACTGTGATCAGAGGAGGATGCTGTGGAAGTCTATTCTGAATTTATCTGTTGGTATTACTGAGCCCTGGATCATTGCAGGTGATTTTAATGCCATTCTGTCTAGAAAGGAAAGACAATGCTGCCAACAAGTTAAGCAAAAGGATCTTGTTGATTTTAATAATTGCATTCAGCAATCAGGCCTGGTTGAGCTTCCATGGAAGGGAAATTTCTTTACCTGGTCTAATCAACAAAGTGGTAATGATAGAGTATGTAGTAGACTGGATAGGGTATTTGGTAACTTTGAATGGCAGATGAAGTGGAATCATGTACACACTGTATATGGACCTCCCCTCATCTCTGATCACAATCCCATGTTACTAACCCTGACAACAGATACCTCTGCAAGGAAGACACCATTCAGATTCCTCAATGCTTGGATCCAGCATAAGGAATTTCCTTCTATGATAAGAACTTACTGGAAAAACAAGGAGCAGAGTACTCTTCAAGGAGTGTGGAACAATCTTAAATCCCTCAAACCAGCCTTAAAGTCTCTTAATGTAAGAGAATTTAAGAAATGTTTCTCAAAAGATTGAAAGTAGCAGAAAGGAACTGGAAGTTGTACAGCATCAAACGGCAATCTCCTACTCAGATTCACTACAGCAAAGAGCAAAAGACCTGGTTCAACAGCTTGAAAAATGGTCCTTAATTGAAGAGTCAGCTTTGCAACAAAAGTCAAGAGCTAAATGGATCAAACTTGGTGACTCCAATAACAAATATTTCTCAGCAGTCATGAAGGAGAGAAATCAGTGTAAGAAGATTATTGAACTCACCACAGAAGGAGGACTGAAGATAACTGATCCAGCAGATTTGAAGAAGGAGATCAGGGACTTCTATATATCACTAATGGGAACTACAGCCAATTCCCTACCAGCTGTGAATAAATTGTATATGAGGAATGGCCCAAAACTTTCTCATCATCAAAGGAAGGAGCTAGCTGCTGATATTAGTGACACAGAGATTCTAGATAGTTTGAAGGCTATTGGAAATGATAAAGCCCCAGGTATTGATGGATTTAATGCTATGTTCTTCAAACAATCTTGGCATGTCATTGGCAAGCAGGTTATGCAAGCAATCAAGAATTTCTTTCAAACCTCCAAGATGTACAGACCTACTAATTGTGCCACACTCACTTTGCTTCCCAAGGTATCCAATCCTCAAACAGTTAAAGAGTTCAGACCTATAGCTTGTTGTTCAGTCTTATATAAAATTATTTCCAAGTTATTGGCCAACAGACTCCAGAAGGTTATGAGTAGTATCATTTGTGATGCATAGGCTGGCTTTATACCAGGAAGAAGAGTAGCAGATAATGTCATATTAGCTCATGAGTTAATCAAACAGTACTCTAGATCACATATATCTCCCAGATGTATGATCAAAATTGATCTCTAGAAAGCCTATGACTCAGTTGAATGGTGCAGTTTACAACAGATTATGGAAGAACTGGATTTTCCTAGCAGATTTATCAGGTGGATCATGGAGTGTGTCTAAACTGTTAGCTATACTGTTGTGGTTAATGGGGAAACAACTGTGCCTTTTCAAGCTGCCAAAGGATTGAGACAAGGAGACCCCATATCTCCCTTTCTATTTGCTATTGTGATGGAATATCTTAGCAGATCCTTGGCAGAGTTGAGTCATACCAAAAGCTTCATATATCATCCTGGTTGTAAAAAATTGGGTATTACTCATTTAAGCTTTGCTGATGACTTACTGCTGTTTGTCAAAGGAGAGCTTCAGTAAGTAAGTACCATGTTCTTATTTTTCTCTTAGTTCCTTGCAGCTACTGGACTGAAAGCAAACTTACACAAAAGTGCTGTGTATTTTGGAGGGGTTACTTCTGGGATTCAGCAACAAATTCTTGACCATCTTGGTTATGTTCGAGGGGACCTCCCTTTCAAATACTTGGGAGTGCCTTTGACTACCAAAAAATTGTCAGTTGCACAATGGCAGCCTCTGGTTGACAGGATTTCTGCTAGAATTACTTCCTGGACTGCTAGATACCTATACTATGCAGGCAGAAGCCAATTGGTTCAGTCAGTTATATTTGGAGTTCAAGCTTACTGGGCTCAATTATTTATTATACCTTCAAAGGTTATTAAAATGCTGGAGTCAATATGTAGATCATATATTTGGTCAGGTTCAGTTAATATCTCAAAGAAAGCTTATGTGGCCTGGGAAAATGTATGCATGCCAAAATCTGCTGGAGGACTGAATATAACCAATATCTTGCTGTGAAATAAGGCTGCTATAGCCAAACTTAGTTGGGATTTAGCACGTAAGAAAGATCGTTTGTGGGTGAAATGGATTCATACAATCTATATCAAACAACAACATTTGGAGAACCGAACTGCCCCAAAAAATGCTAGCTGGATAGTCAGGAAGATTGTGGAGGGTATTAAGCTGCTACAACAACATCAAATGCTGTATAATTCTGACTGTACCATAAGGAGATTATACTTGCAACAGATTGGAGACACAACTAGAGTCCCTTGGAAGAATTTGGTAATAAAAAATGATGCTCCACCTAAAGCTATATTCTGTTTGTGGCTGTTACTTCAAGATAGACTTCCTACCAAGAATAGGCTGCTGCAATGAGATCTGAATGTATCAGGCAACTGTGTTATGTGCCAGCATGATATGGAAACTAGAGATCACCTATTCTTGCAATGTATCTTTGCATCCCAGCTGAGATACCAATCCCTTCAATGGATTGGAGTTGAAGACTTCACTGGGCAGAAGTGGTCACACTTTTGCCAATGGTTCATTGAGCAATCTAAAGGGAAATCTCCCCGAGCTCGCATAATCAAGATGACAGTAACAGAAATGCTCTATGGTTTATGGTTAGAAAGAAATGCGAGAATATTTGAAAACACATACTGTAACTGTGATAAGCTCCTCAGTAGTATAGCCTATACATGTAATGTTCGAGCTCCTCCTTGGCTTAGCCCATATATTCAGTAGTTCATGTTATAACTGCTGATTTTGGCTCGAGTAGTATAGGTATCTTTTGTCCAGTTTGATAGGCAGCTGAGTTAAGCTGTCCTATGATTTTGTAAGGCAACCATTTTGGTGATTAATACAAATTTAATTACCAAAAAAAAATAATTAAGGATAACTCGGTGCTATCGGGCCCCAAAAATCAAGCTTCAAACCTATACGTAATTATTCACTCCAATTCAAAATTTTATAATTTAATTCTTTAAGGTAAAAGAAATCTAAAATTTATTGAAATTGACACACATCATAATTAAGGATAACTCGTTGCTACCGGGCCCCAAAATCAAGTCTAGAACTCACACATAATTATTCACTCTAAGTCAAAATTTTATAATTTAATTCTTTAAGGTAAAAAAAATCTGAAATTTATTGAAATTAACACACATAATAATTAAGTATAACTCGTCGCTACCGGGCCCCAAAATCAAGTCTGGAACTCACACATAATTATTCACTCTAAGTCAAAAATTTATAATTTAATTCTTTAAGGTAACAAAATTCTAAAATTGTTGAAATTGACACGCATCATGATAAAGGATAACTCGGTGCTACCGGACCCCAAAAACACAGCCCGGAACCCATACATAATTATTCACTCCAATTCAAAAATTTATCATTTAATTCTTTAAGGTAACAAAATTCTAAAAATTTATAAAATTCTAAAAATTGTTGAAATTGACAAACATAATAATTAAAGATAACTCGGTGCTACCGGGCCCTGACAATCAAGCCTGGAACCCATACATAATTATTTACTCCAATTCAAAAATTTATAATTTAATTCTTTAAGGTAACAAAATTCTAAAATTGTTGAAATTGACACGCATAATAATTAAGGATAACTCGGTGCTATCGGGCCCCAAAAATCAAGCTTCAAACCTATACGTAATTATTCACTCCAATTCAAAATTTTATAATTTAATTCTTTAAGGTAAAAAAAATCTAAAATTTATTTAAATTGACACACATAATAATTAAGGATAACTCGTTGCTACCGGGCTCCAAAATCAAGTCTGGAACCCACACATAATTATTCACTCTAAGTAAAAAATTTATAATTTAGTCTTTAAGGTAACAAAATTCTAAAAATTTATTGAAATTGACACGCATCATGATAAAGGATAACTCGGTACTACCGGACCCCAAAAATCAAGCCCGGAACCCATTATAATTATTCACTCCAATTCAAAAATTTATTATTTAATTCTTTAAGTTAACAAAATTCTAAAAATTATTGAAATTGACACGCATAATAATTTAGGATAACTGGGTGTTATCGGACCCCATAAATCAAGCCTCAAAGCCATACATAATTATTCACTCCAATTCAAAAATTTATAATTTAATTCTTTAAGTTAAAAAAATCTAAAATTTATTGAAATTAACACGCATAATAATTAAGGATAACTCGTTGCTACCGGGCTCCAAAATCAAGCCCAGAACCCACACATAATTATTCACGCTAAGTCAAAGATTTATAATTTAATTCTTTAAGGTAGCAAAATTTTAAAAATTATTGAAATTGACACGCATAATGATTAAGGATAACTCGATGCCACCGGACCCCAAAAACCAAGCCTGGAACCCATACATAATTATTCACTCTCAGTAAAAATTTATTATTTAATTGTCTAAGGTAACAAAATTCTAAAAAATTATCAAAATTGACACGCATAATAATTAAGGATAACTCGGTGTTACTGGTCTCCATAAACAAAGCCCGGAACCCATACATAATTATTCACTTCAATTTAAAAATTTATAATTTAATTCTTTAAGGTAAAAAAATTGTAAAAATTGTTGAAATTGACATGCAAAATAATTA
This sequence comes from Nicotiana benthamiana, assembly GCA_034376525.1. NCBI lineage: Eukaryota > Viridiplantae > Streptophyta > Magnoliopsida > Solanales > Solanaceae > Nicotiana > Nicotiana benthamiana. The sequence goes on along the minus strand of CM067336.1, from coordinate 29,763,813 downwards.
AGGATAACCCGGTGCTACCGGTCCCCAAAAATCAAGCTTGGAACCCATACATAATTATTCACTCCAATTTAAAAATTTATAATTTAATTTTTTAAGGCAACAAAATTTAAAAAATTATTAAAATTGACACGCATAATAATTAAGTATAACTCGGTGTTACCGAGACCCAAAAATCAAGCCTCGAACCCATACATAATTATTCACTCCAATTAAAAATTTTATAATATAATTCTTTAAGCTAGTCAATTTGTAGCATCAAGTTGGAGAATGCCTTGACGTACTCCTTGATCGAATGGCCCTGCTTGAGGTCCCTCATTTTTGCCCTAGCCTCACGGCTTATGTGCACCAGGTAGAACTCCGCCTTGAGTTCTTTCTTTAGGGCTTCCCAACTGTCAATGACGACTAGCCCTTTGTCCATGTCGGCTCGTTTTCTTCGCCACCAAAGTGCAGCCATGTCGGTAAAATGTAATGTGGCAGTGTGTACCTGGGCTAATCCGGTTAAGTTGAGCGCCTCGAAGTAGCTGCGTCTCGAGCTCCGTCGTATGACACAGTGGAATGGTGTTTTATATCCCCGCGGTGTGTGTTAACAGTTGACCTGAGAAAGGCTTATGACATAGTGGAATGGTGTTTTATAGAGAGACTGCTGCTGGACATGGGTTTTCCCTACAAATTCACAAAATGGATAATGGAATGCATCTCTTCTGTCACATACTCATTAAGCCTCAATCGGGGGCTGACACCCCCGTTTAAAAGAAAAAGAGGTATACGACAAGGAGATCCAATGTCCCCTTATCTATTTGTAGTTGTCATGGAATATTTGAACAGGGAACTCAAGTCTATGATGGGGAGAAAGGATTTAAAATTTCATCTTCGATGTAAGAAGCTAGGAGTGTCACATATCTGTTTTGCGGATGATCTACTGCTATTCTGCAAGGCTGATGCCCAATCTATAAGACTTATACAACAAACGCTCCAAAACTTTGCGGAAACATCAGGACTGGAAGCAAATGCAGACAAAAGTGCTATATACATAGCAGGGGTCTCAAACTGGACAAAGGAGGAAATCATGAAAGAACAGAACTTCCCTGAAGGTTCCCTCCCTTTCAAGTATCTCGGCGTTCCAATGGACTCCAAGAAATTATCAGTAATACAATGCTGGCCAATAGTGGAGAAGATAACACAGAAAATAAATTGCTGGACATCAAGACTCCTGTCTTATGCCGGTAGGCTATAGTTGATCAGAACAGTATTATTTGGTATGCAATCGTACTGGTCCCAAATTTTCCTGCTTCCTAAAAGGGTAATGAAGATGATTGAAGCAATATGCAGATCCTTTTTATGGACGGGGGCGGCAAACGTGTCCAAAAAGGCATTAGTCGCATGGGAAACTATATGTCTACCATATAGTGCTGGGGGCCTAAATGTTTTGAACCTACCAATCTGGAATAAGGCAGCTGTGGCAAATCATTTGTGGGCAGTAACAATGAAAAAGGACAGCCTGTGGATCAAATGGATGCACACGTACTACATTAAGAACAATGCCGTAGAGGATGTACCTACTCCAAAAACAGCAGCCTGGGCTGTGAGAAAGATCTTTGAGACCAGATTAATGATAGCAAATACCCAGGGTATACAGGGGGACCTGAAAAGTCGACTGATCCAACTACATAGGGGAGAACGGTTCAACATAAACAAACTCTACAGACTCCAGTTCCCCCAAGCCCCTAAAGTACAATGGAAAAGCATAGTATTGCAGCCAAAACTACACCCAAGATTCAAATTTATCATTTGGCTAGCACTGCGCAGAAGACTGGCAACAGTGGAGAGGCTAATGCTCATTGGGATACAGATTCCTCAACAATGTGTATTCTGCAAGCAAGTAGATGAATCTTTTGACCATCTTTTTTTTGCTTTCCTGATATCTTGGGGACTGTGGAATAGAATGCTCGTATGGCTAGGTTACTAGAGAACCATTTGTGATTAGAACAACGAAGTCGACTAGATTAGCAACATTGCAAAAAGGGAAAATGGACATGCTGAAATAACAACCAGTGTGTTTGGAATGTTAGTATACTGTCTGTGGCGGGAAAGAAACAAGATTAGATTCCATGGCGGGATCTCGGTTGTAAAGGTTACATGCAAAGAGATAGCGATTTATGTGCACATTCAGGGAACCTCTCTTAAACACTGGAAGGATGTTTTTTAAAGACTAGATCACTACCCGTAGGAAAACGAAGAGAAGCATTGTATGTTTTTCATAATTTAATGTATATAGAGCATAGGGGAGTGTGTTCATTCTAGACTGTTTGTAGCAGTAGCTAGTCAGTGGCTACTGGAAAACTCTGTAATATTTGATCTATTGATGAAATGAAATTACTATTTAAAAAAGTTCTAAAAATTGTTAAAATTGACAAACATAATAATTTTTTTAAAAATAAAGCTTCATTTCATCAAAGATCAAAACATTACAGAATAAAGTAGCTGCTGAACAGCTACTGCTCTCAATCAGTTTATAGGGATTCACTCCTGTAATTCATATATACATCAATATCTAAGGGTAGTGATCCAGTCATTGCAAAGCATCCTTCTAGTGTTTAGAAGATGTCCCTTGTATATGGATGTGAACAGCTATCTCTTTGCATGTATCATTTATACCGATTCTTCCGCCTTGGAACCTAATCTTGTTTCTTTCTCACCATAGACAGTATACTAGCATCCCAAACACACTGGTGGTTATTTCAGCATGTCTATTTCTCCTTTTAGCAATGTTGCTAATCCATTTTACTTCACTGTTCCAATCACATATGGCCCTCTGGTATCCCAGCCAAATTAGCAGTCTATTCCATAGCTCCCAAGCTGTCGGGCAAGTAAAAAAGAGATGGTCAAAGGATTCGTCTACTTGCCTGCATAATACACATTGTTGTGGAATCTGTATCCCAAAATTCATTAGCCTATCCACTGTTGCCAGTCTTCTGCGCAAAGCTAGCCAGATGATAAATTTGAATCGTAGGTTTAGTTTTGTCTATAGAACAATGCTTTTCCAGTGTACTTTGGGGTGTTGAGGGATTTGCAAAATGTAGAGTTTTTTTATGCTGAATCGTTCTCCTCTTTGTAGCATTTGCAGTCTACATTCCAGATTTCCTTGAATTCCTTGTATATTTGTTATCAGTGATCGAGTCTCAAAGATCTTCCTCACAGCCCATGCATCACCTTTAGGAGTAGGTGCGTCCTCTACAGCAAAATTTTTTATGTAGTATGTGTGCACCCATTTGACCCATAGGCTGTCCTTCTTCATCGTTACTGCCCACATATGCTTTGCAACAGCTGCCTTATTCCATTGTGGCAGGTTCAGTACATTTAGGCCTCCAGCACTATATGGTAGACAGATAGTTTCCCATGCTACTAATGCCTTCTTTGACACATTTGCTGCTCCAGTCCACAAGAAAGATCTGCAGGTTGCCTCGATCATCTTCATTACCCTTTTTGGTAGGAGGAAGATTTGAGACCAGTAAGATTGCATTCCGAATAAGACTGACTTGATCAACTGGAGTCTGCTTGCGTAAGATAGTAGTCTTGACGTCCAACAGTTTATTTTCTGTGTTATCTTTTCTACTATTGGCCAGCATTGTGTAATCGATAATTTTTTTGGAATCCAATGGAACACCAAGATATTTTAAAGGTAGAGAACCTTCAGGGAAGTCTAGTTCTTGTAAGATTTCCTCTTTCAGCCAGTTTGATACTCCTGATACATAGACTGCACTTTTATCTGCATTTGCTTGAAGTCCTGAGGTTTCCGCAAATTTTTGGAGCGTCTGTTTTAAAAGTCTTACAGATTGGATATCAGCCTTGCAGAATAGCAGAAGATCATCGGCAAAACAGATATGAGCCACTCCTAACTTCTTGCATCTAGGATGAAATTTGAACTCCTTACTTTCCATCATATGCTTGATTTCCATGTGCAAGTATTCCATGACAATGACAAAGAGGTATGGGGACATTGGGTCTCCCTGCCTTATACCTCTCTTTCCTTTAAACGGATTGGTCAGCCCTCCATTAAGAATTAATGCATACGTGAAAGAAGAGATGCATTCCATTATCCATTTTGTAAATTTGTAGGGGAACCCCATGTCCAGCAATAGCCTCTCAATAAAACACCACTCCACTGTGTCATATACCTTCCTCAGGTTTACTTTTAATACACACCGAGGGGATACTCCTTTCCTATTGTACCCTTTAAATAATTCCTGGGTAAATAGTATGTTGTCTGTTATACTTCTGCCTTCAATAAACGCCGACTGTGAATTACCAATCAAGCCCACTATGACTGTTTTGATTCTTGCTATGAGCACCTTTGTGATAATTTTATATAGGGTCGTGCAGCAAGCAATGGGTCTGTAGTCTTTGACAGTAGAAGGATTTTGTATTTTAGGAATCAAGGTTACTGCTCTGCTACTGACACCTTTATACAGTTTCCATGTTGCAAAGAATTCCGTTACTGCTTCATAGACATCATCAACAACAGTGTCCCAGTGTTTAGTGAAGAATTTGACTGGGAAGCCATCTACTCCTGGTTCTTTATCATGGGGCATGTCATGTATTGCCTGATCAATTTCCTCCTTTGTAACTGGGCTAACCAGATACTGCTTCTGCTGCGTGTTAAGACAGGGTCCTTTTTGAATAAGGACAGTATTTGGACATTTACAGAATGGTTGAGTTTCCCCCAGTATCTTGCTGAATACTTGTAAAAACTCTACTTCGACTAGTTTAGGATCAAACAGTCTCACCCCTGAGTCAGTGTATATAGAGTTTATTGTGTTTATGTTTGTACTCTGCTTCATTTGTGCATGGAAGTACTTGGAGTTTGAGTCTCCACATGTGATCCACTGTGCCCTGGATTTTTGATGAAGAATCTGTTCTTCTATGGTGCTCTATTTCTCTACTTCTGTTAAAGTTTCTTTTCTTGGTCTACCATCTGCTGGTCCAGATTCCTCCTTGTCAATTCTAACTGAATGGTTTCTAGTTTTTGTCTTGCTGCATTGAGATGGGTTCGATAGGAGGCCATATGAGTGTTCAGTTCTTTCAATTCCCATTTCAATGATTTGAGCTTGATCCATTGCTTGTGCATGCTGCCAGTGTCTTCATTTCCCCTCTACTTCCAAACCTTTTCTACTATACCAGTAAATTCAACATGCTCCATCACAGGCCTGTACAGTTTAAAAGGTTTTGGATGTATGTTCTTCCTCTGAATTGTAGATGTGCATTGTATTAGAATATGAGAATGGTCTGATACCTCTGGAGTTAGGTAATCAGTTTCAATGTGACTGTAATGTTGCATCCATGTTATATTGCCAAAAGTCCAGTCTATCCTGCTAAATACCCTTCTGCTAGGTTGTTGTTTGTTGCACCAGGAGAAATAACATCCCATACTTTTCAATTAAGTAAGTTGAAGATTGTGTATTGCTTCCTGAAACCCTTTGAGTTCATTTTCTGTTACTGGTGAGCCAATTCTGTCATCCGTGTGAAGAACATTGTTGAAATCTCAACTGATCAACCAGCTTTGTTTAATAGATGCTCCTAACACCATCAGCCTATCCCATAACTGCTGTCTTTTACCTATATCATTGCTTGCATATACCACTGTAAGGAGAATTTTAAAATTTGTTCCTCTTTCCTGAACTTCATAATGAATGAATTGTTCATCAGACAACAAGATTGTCACCTCACTGCTTTGGTTCCAGAGTAGCCAGATTCTGCCATTTGAATGTTCATTATAATTACAGCAATTTCTCCATTCTCCATAGACAGTGTTGAGTATCCTACTAGATTTTCCTTCCTTTACTCTAGTTTCTAAACAACCCATGACATCCACCTTATGCTTCCTCAGAAAGAGCTTTAACTCTTTCTGCTTGTAAGCCTTGTTCAGGCCCCTGATATTCCATGTGGCTAGTATCATTTAGGGGTGAAGCTGGATGGGCCAGCGTCCCCAAGATTGCCTTCCATATGTAAAGGGGTAAATCTGTTGCTTGAGTTCAGGATACTAGTTTCTGTTTGCATTACATTCTTCCCTTTCTGTTTCCCATTTTCATCCTCCTTTGTAGAGCTAGTTCCTACTGTCTCCATCACCTCCTCAGTCTTCTTTTCCTGTTCAGATGCCACATTCTTGGTTTTTATTTTTGGTGTCCATCTCTTGGTTACTCTGAACTTCTGTTTCAACTCACCTGTTTTGGGTCTGTTCCTGTCTTCCTTTGATGTCTGTTGCTCTTCCTTATACCAGCAATCAGCAGAACAGTGCCCAAATTTGATGCAGTCTTCACAATACTTTGGTTTCCATTCATAGTCTATTTGTTGGACTATGATTCCTCATTTTGTTTGAAGCTCTACACTATCTGGTAAAGGCTTGGAGATATCTGTTTCAATCAACACTCTGGCATAGGACACTTTCTCCAAATCCGATGTGAATTTATCAGTATATAGAGGCTTTCCAACCACACTAGCCAATTTACTTAATGCTCAGTTGACCAGAAACACAGTGGTAATCCAGGGAAGTTTATCCACAGTGGAACCACACTTATATTAGCCGGATCAAACTTGAAGTCCATTTTCCATTGCTGCAGTACAAAAGGCTTGTTATGGAAGGTGTAAGGGCCTGCTTGTAACACGCGATCCTTATCCTCCGCGTTCTCAAATCTGAACAGAAAGTACCTATCGTCATGGTACATTATTTGAGGCATGTCGACAAAATTCCACAGGTTTGCGACAAAAGTTTCCATAGTTTTTTCATACGGAGATTCCCCAAGTACAAAGCCTATCAATGCATTACTCCAATAAACCTCTAATTCCTTTGTATCTTCATCATCAATTTGAACTACAAATCGTCCATCCCTCATATCAGGGGGGATGTAGCTTAGGGCATTACCTCTTTGAGGGCTTCTGTTGAACATCTTTTTTTTGTCAACCTCCCATGTGTCTGCTACAGCTTGTATGCTTCGATCGTGTATTGCATGCGTGGAAAATTGCAATCGCCCGTGAACTTGCGATTGTGATTGTGTTCCTGCCTCTTTAACATAATAATTAAAGATAATTCGATTCTACCGGGCCCTAAAAATCAAACCTGGAACCCATACATAATTATTCACTCCAATTGAAAAATTATAATTTAATTCTTTAAGGTAACAAAATTCTAAATATCGTTGAAATTGACACGCATAATAACTAAGGAAACCCGGTGCTACTGGGCCCCAAAAATCAAGCCTGAAACCCGTAAATAATTATTCAGTAAAAATTTATAATTTAATTCTTTAAGGTAAAAAAATCTAAAAATTTTCGAAATTGACACGCATAATAATTAGGGATAACTCGGTGCTACCGGGCCCCAAAATCAAGCTTAGAACCCATACATAATTATTCACTCTAGGTAAAAAATTTCTATTTTATTTCTTTTAGGTAAAAAATTCTAAAAATTATTGAAATTGACACGCATAATAATAAAGGATACCTCGGGCTACCGGGCCCCAAAAATCAAGTCTGTAACCCATACATAATTATTCACTCTAAGTCAAAAATTTATAATTTAATTCTTTAAGGTAAAAAGATACTAAAACTTGTTAAATTGACATGCATAATAATTAAGGATAATCCGGTGCTACCAGGCCCCAAAAATCATGCTTGGAACCCATACATAATTATTCACTCCAATTTAAAAATTTATAATTTAATTCTTTAAGGTAACAAAATTTAGAAAATTATTCAAATTGACACGCATAATAATTAAGGATAACACGGTGTTAACGGGCCCCAAAAATGAAGCCTGGAACCCGTACATTATTTTTCACTCCAATTCAAAATTTTATAATTTAATTCTTTAAGGTAAAAAAGTTCTTAAATTGTTGAAATTGACACACATAATAATTAAGGATAACTCGGTATTACCGGTCCCCAAAAGTAAAGCATGAAACCCATACATAATTATTCACTCCAATTCAAAATTTTATAATTTAATTCTTTAAGGCAAAAACAAATCTAAAAATTATTGAAATTGACACACATAATAATTAAGGATAACTCGGTGCTACCGGGCCCCTAAAATCAAGCCTGAAACCGATACATAATTATTCACTCTAAGTCAAAATTTATAATTTAATTCTTTATGGTAAAAAAATTCTAAAAATTGTTGAAATTGACACGCATAATAATAAAGGATAACTCAGTGCTACCGGCCCCCAAAAACCAAGCCTGGAACACATACATTTTTTTTTTGAATAAACAGCTTTCTATTTCATTTCGTCAAAAAAGTATACTTACAAAGCATAGATGCCGATCACCTATTCTCATATGCTATACACAGTCACTACACTATTATCAGTCTAAGAAAGAACAAAACATTCTATGATAATACGTGTGATACAACTATCGTGCAAAAAAGTCTAGGGAAAATGATCTAAGTTTTGTAGGACATCCCTCCACTTTTGCCTTGAAGTCCCTCTGAAATGAGATGGACTACGATTTCCTTGCATACAGTGTCCTCATCAACTCGCCTCCCTGGAATCTCAATTTATTCCGCTCCCTCCATATCGTCAGCACCAGAATCCCAAAAAGACAAGCCGTAATTTCTGCTAAACCATTTCTACTCTTTGCTAGCTTACTAATCCACTCACATTCCTCCTGCCAGTCAGCAATGGTACGCTTATAACCCAACCAGTTGAGGAGTCGATGCCAGAGCTCTTTGGTTTTCAAACAGTCAAAGAAAAGATGCTCAAACGTCTCTCGATATCAATCTTGTGGAACCGAAATACTTAGTATCGGAAGTCATTCCACAGTTGCAAGTCGCTTATATAAAGCGAACCACAGAATAAACTTATACCTGGGATGTAGTTGAGGCTGCAGAATGATTGATTTCCATTGGAGCTTGCTGCACTGAGGAAGCAGCTATCTGTACAGCTTGTTAATGCTGAAGGACTCTCCCTGTTGCACCTGCCTCAATTTGTTATCGAGATTTCCACTAAGTGTTGCAATGCCATTAATAAGATTCCTCGACTCAAAATTTTTCCTGATTGCCAAGGCAGCAGCCCCTGGCACCAGCATGTCTTCAAAACAGTGATTCTTGATATAGTAAGTATGAACCCACTTTATTCATAGGCTATACTTCTTCTTAGTCAATGCCCACAAATGCTTGACCACAACAGCTTTGTTCCATTTAGCTAGGTCTAAGACATTCATACCCTCTGCACTGTAAGGCAAACACAGAGTATCCCAGGCAATCAGTGCCTTTCTGGAGACTGTGGCAGAACCAGTCCACAGATAGGATCTGCAGATAGCCTCTGTCATCTTCAAAAAAATTTTGGGCAATAGAAAAATCTGGGACCAGTAGGCTTGAATACGAAACAGAACAGATTTTATCAATTGAAGCCGACCAGCATAAGATAGTAACCTTGACGACCAGCAGTTTATTTTTTGTGTAATCTTCTCCACCAGTGGCCAGCACTGAGCAATGGATAGCTTCTTTGAATCCAGAGGCATCCCCAAATACTTGAAAGGGAGACTGCCTTCCGGATGTCCCAGTATCTGAAGAATCTCCTATTTCTGCCAGTTGTTTACACCTGCTAAGTATATTGCACTTTTATCAACATTTGCATGAAGACCAGAGACCTTAGAGAACTCCTGAAGAGTCTGTTTCAGAAGACTGACTGATTGGGTATCAGCCTTGCAAAACAAGAGGAGATCATCCGCAAAACAAACATGTGCTACACCCAACTTCTTGCACTTAGGATGGAACCTGAAGTCTTTCCTCATCATCATTTGCATAAGCTTTCTATGTAGAAACTCCATTGCCAGTACAAATAGGTATGGTGACATTGGGTCACCTTGTCGCAGACCTCTTTTCCCTTTAAATGGAGCAGTGAGACCTCCATTGAAATTGAGAGAATAGGTTACAGAGGATATACATTCCATTATCCAACCTATAAACTTAGAAGGGAACCCCAGATCCTGCAGCAATCTACTAAGAAAAACCCATTCAAGTCGTAAGCCTTCTTTAGGTCCACCTTTAGCACACACCTAAGAGAAAGGCCCTTCCTGGAATTGCCCTTGAACAGTTCTTATGTGAATATGATGTTATCAATAATACTACGACCCTCGATGAAAACTGACTGTGACCTGCCCACTAGAGAGTCAATAACCTCTTTCAACCTAGCTGTAATAATCTTTGTGATGATCTTGTACAGAGTTGTACGGCAAGCAATTGGCCTGTAATCCTTGACTTTGGTTGGATTCTGTACCTTGGGAATTAGAGTTAGTGCAGTGCTGCTAACTCCAGTATGTAGTTTCCCAGATGTAAAGAATTCTGTCACAGCTTCACAAACGTCATCTCCTACAATATGCCACTGCCTGATAAAGAACTCCACTGGGAAACCGTCCACCCCAGGTGCCTTGTCATGTGGCATGTCTTTTATTGCCTTTAATATTTCCTCCCTTGTTACTGGTTGGACAAAAGCATCCTTCTGTTGTAGAGTGAGACAGGGCCCCTGATGAACTATTTCAGTGTTTGGACATTGGATGATACTATTGTTTCCCCCCAGTAGTAACTTGAAACATGTATCAAACTCTGCTTCCACCTGCTTGGGATCAGATAGCTTAACCCCCTCTTCAGTATATATAGAATTGATAGTGTTGAAGCTTGTCCTCATCTTTAGTTGGGCATGAAAATATTTTGTGTTGGCATCTCCACAGGTAATCCAGTGTGCTCTATATTTCTGTTGTAGGATCTGCTCCTCTATATTGCTCCACTTCTCCACCTCCATAAGTAACAGTCTTTCCTGATCAATCAACTATTTATCTATACAATTTGATTTTAGTTGGATCTGTATGGTTTCTAGCTTCTGCCTTGCCTCATTGAGATGTAACCTATAAATTTCCATATAGGTATTCAGCTCCTTTAACTCCACCTTTAGGGTCTTCAACTTACTCCATATTCTGTGCATTTGCCCTCCCTGCTGATGTTGATTCCATGCTCTTTCCACAATGCCAGGAAATTCAGTATGGTCCATAACAGATGAATAAAGTTTGAAAGGTTTAGGATGATTGTTCCTTCTCTGTTCCTTAGGGGTGCACTGCAATAGGATAGGGGAATGATCTGAAACTCCCGGGATTAACACATTAGCTTCACTGTGACTGTACTCTGCATCCAGTGTACATTTCCAAAGACCCAATCAATTCTGCTATACACTCTTGTCTCTGGGAACACATACATAATTATTCACTTCAATTAAAAATTTTATAATTTAATTATTTAAAGTAAAAAAAATTCTAAAAAATTATTGAAATATACACGCATAATAATTAAGGATAACTCGGTGCTACCAGGCCCCAAAAATCAAGTCTGGAACCCATACATAATTATTCAATCTAAGTCAAAAATTTATAATTTAATTCTTTAAGGTTACAAAATTCTAAAAATTGTTGAAATTGACATGCATAATAATTAAGGATAACTAGGTATTACCGAGCCCCAAAAACTAAGCCTTTACTTCAATTCAGAAATTTATAATTTAAATTCTTTAAAGTAAAAAAGTTCTAAAAATTGTTGAAATTGACACGTAAAATAATTAAGGATAACCCAGTGCTACGGGACCCCAAAAATCAAGCCTGGAATCCATACATAATTATTCATTCAAATTTAAAATTTTATAATTTAATTCTTTAAGGTAACGAAATTTAAAAAATTATTGAAATTGACATGCAAAATAATTAAGGATAACTCGATGTTACCGGGCCCCAAAAATCAAGCCTGAAACTCATACATAATTATTCATTCGAACTAAAAATTTAATAATATAATTCTTTAAGGTAAAAAAAGTTCTAAAATTTTTTGAAATTGACAAACATAATAACTAAAAAAAAGCTTTAAGCTACCACGCTCTAAAAATCAAACCTGGAACCCTTACATAATTATTAACTCCAATTCAAAAATTTATAATATAATTATTTAAGGTAAAAAAATCTAAAAATTATTGAAATTGACACGCATATTAAATAAGGATAACTTGGTGCTACCGGGCCCCAAAATCAAGCCTGGATCCATACATAGTTATTCACTCTAAGTCAAAAATATATAATTTAATTCTTTAAGGTAACAAAATTCTAAAAATTGTTGAAATTGACACGCATAATAATAAAGGAAAACTCAGTGCTACCGGACCCTAAAAACAAGCGTGGAACAAATACATAATTATTCACTTCAATTAAAAATTTAAAAATTTAATTCTTTAAGGTAACAAAATTCTAAAAATAATTAAAATTGACATGCATAATAATTAAGGATAACTCCGTGCTACCGGGCCATAAAAATCAAGCCTGGAACCCATACATAATTATTCATTCCAATACAAAAATTTATAATTTATTTTTTAAAGGTAAAAAAATTCTAAAAATTATTTAAATTGACACGCATAATAAGTAAGGATAACTCGGTACTATCGGGCCCCAAAAACAAGCCCCGAACCCATACATAATTATTTACTCCAATTCAAAAATTTATAATTTAATTCTTTACGCCATGCCAATTCCTGTATAGGCAAGCTGGATGGTCAGGAAAATAATAGCCTCTAGAGAGGTTCTGCAGAAGTTTCAACACTGGAAGGAACAGGCCTGCTCAGTTAGAGAACTATATCACTTGCAGCTTAGAGACCTGCCGAGGGTACCATGGAAGAATCTGATCATAAAGAATCATGCGAGACCAAAGGCAGTTTTCAACCTGTGGCTGTTCTTACAAGACATATTACCAACCAAAGACAGATTAGTCAGTTGGGGAATGAATGTTGATCAGCAGTGTATAATGTGCCAGAAATACATAGAGACCAGAGACCATCTTATGCTATCATGTCCAGTTACAACTGAGCTGTGGGAACAGACAATGCAGTGGCTACATGAGAGTTATCCACAGTTAACTACTTGGGCCCAAAACCTCCAATGGTTTATAAGTAAAGCCAAAGGCAAAACTTGTCGAGCTGACATCTTCAAAATGGTAGTTGCTGAAGTTGCACACGCTGTCTGGATGGAAAGGAACTCGAGAATCTTCAACAACATTTTTCGTAGTTGTGCAGAACTGCTGCGGGAGATAGTATACATTTGTAATGTTAGAGGAACCCCTAATACTAGAAAACAGTTGCAACAATTCCAACTTTAGTAATGTTGGGAATTAGTTTTGATTTAAATGTAGTCAAATGATGCATTAGAGATAGTCAGCTGCGTATAGACTAAGGTTTGTAATGCTATTTCATTGGTGATTAATGAAGCTTTAATTACCAAAAAAACAAAATTCTTAAAATTGGTTAAATTGACACGCATAAGAATTAAGGATAACTCGGTGCTACCGGGCCCCAAAAATCAAGCCTCGAACCCATACATATATATTCACTCCAAATTCAAAAATATATAATTTAATTCTTTAAGGTAAAAAAATTATAAAAATTGTTGAACTTGAGATGTATAATAATTAAGGATTACTCGATGCTACGAGGCCCCCAAAAATCAAGCCTAGAGCTCATACATAATTATTCACTCCAATTCAAACATTTATAAGTTTATTCTTTAAGGTAACTAAATTCTAAAAATTATTGAAATTGACACACAAAATAATTAAGGTTAACTCGATGCTACCGGGCCCCAAAAATCAAGCATGGAACCCATACATAATTATTCACTCCAATTCAAAAATTTATAATTGAATTCATTAAGTTAACATTCATTAAGGTAACATGAAGGTGATTGCAAGCATTATCAGTAAAGCCCAAGCTGGGTTCACTCCAGGCAGAAAGATAACAGACAATATCATTCTGGCACATGAACTAGTCAAAAGCTACACCAGACAACAAGTGTCACCCAGATACATGATTAAAATTGACCTCCAGAAAGCCTATGGATCAGTAGAATGGACATTCTTATAGCAGGTTATGGAACAGATTGGCTTCCCCAGCAAATTCACCAAATGGATAATGGAATGCATTTCAACAGTGAGCTTCTCTCTGCTAGTCAATGGAGAGGCAACTGAACCCTTTGCTGCTGCTAGGGGGCTTAGGCAAGGGGACCCTATTTCCCCCTTCCAATTTGCTCTGGTCATGGAGTACTTGAGCAGATCATGCAACTCACCAAAGGGAAATCCAGCATATCAGTTCCACCCCAGATGTAAAAAACTAGGTATTACATACATGTGCTTTGCTGATGATTTGCTGCTGTTTGCCAAAGGTGACACTACCTCTATAATAGCCTTATCCAGATGCTTCTCACAATTCTCTGAAGCATCTGGCTTACAGGCTAACCTGAACAAGAGTTCTGTTTACTTTGGTGGTGTTGCACTGGATATTCAGAAATAGATTATCGACCACCTTGGATATGAGCAAGGTGAGTTACCATTCAAGTACCTAGGTTTCCCCTGTCCACCAAGAAAATCACATTGCTCCAATGGCAACCTCTGGTGGAAAGGATCACTGCCAAGATCACCTCATGGACTGCCAAGACATTGTCTTACACTGGGAGAATCCAACTGGTCCAATCTGTCATTTTTGGTATCCAAGCTTACTGGGCACAACTGTTCATATTCCCTGTTTAAGTCCTGAAGATGATAGAAGCCATTTGTAGGAGCTTCATTTGGTCTGGGATGAACTCTATCACTAGGAAAGCATATACCTCCTGGGACAGAATGTGTACCCCAAAATCAGAAGGAGGGATGAATCTCACTAATCTCAAGCTCTGGAATAAAGCTGCCATTGAAAAGACCTGTTGGGATCTAGCTCATAAAAAGGACAAACTGTGGATAGATAGATTACTTTATACCACATCAAAAATAGACCTATTGAAACCATGCCAATTCCTGCACAGGCAAGCTGGATGGTCAGAAAGATCATCCAGTCGAGAGAAGTTTTGCAAAGGTTTCAACACTGGAAGGAACAGGGCTGCTCAGTTAGACAGCTATACCATTTACAGCTTCACGACCTTCCGAGAGTCCAATGGAAGAATTTGATCATACAAAACTATGCAAGGCCAAAGGCAACTTTCAATCTATGGATGTTCTTACAAGATAGATTACCAACAAAAGATAGATTGCACAGCTAGGGAATGAGTGTTGATCAGCAATGAACTTATGCCAAAACCATCCAGAGACCAGAGATCATTTGCTACTATTCTGCCCAGTCACTGTTGAATTATGGGAGAAAATAATGCACTGGCTGAAGGAGACTTATCCTCACCTCACTACCTGGAACCAGAAAATGCAGTGGCTCGTAAGCAAAGCCAAGGGTCGAACATGTCGAGCAGCCATCTTCAAAATGGTAGTTGCTGAGTTTCCATATACTATCTGGCTGGAAAGGAACTCAAGAATCTTCAACAAGACATTTCGTTGCAATGAAGCCCTTTTGAGAGACATTAATATACACTTGTAATGTTAGAGGTACCCCACGAATTAGAAACCACTTACAACATCTTCAAATATAGTATTGTTAGATAGTTAGGACTTTAGATACAGTTTAAAATGTTATATTAGAGATAGTCAGCTGAGTTAAAGCTAGACTATGGTTTTGTAATGTTATTTCATTGGGGATTAATGAAATCCTTAATTACCAAAAAACAAAACAAGATTCTAAAAATTGTTTAAATTTACATGCATAATAATTAAGGATAACTTGGTGCTACCGGGCCCAAAAAATCAAGCTCGGAACCCATACATAATTATTCAACAAAAACAACAACAACAACTACCCAGTATAGTCCCACAAAGTGGGGTCTGGGAGGGTAATATGTAGACGAGCCTTACCTTTACCCGAAAGGGCAGAGAGGCTGTTTCCAATCGACACCACACATAATTATTCACTCCAATTAAAATTTTAATCTAATTCTTTAAGGTAACAAAATTCTAAAAATTGTTGAAATTGACATCCATAATAATAAAGGATAACCCGGAGTTACCCGGGCCCAAAAATCAATCTTGGAACCGATACATAATTATTCACTCCAATTCAAAAATTTATAATTTAATTCTTTAAGGTAACAAAATTCAAAAAATTGTTTCAATTGGCATGCGTAATAATTAAGGATAACTTGGTGCTACTGGGCCCCAAAAATCAATCTTGGAACCCATACATAATTATTCATTCCAATTCAAAATTTTATAATTAATTCTTTAAGGTAAAAAAATCTAAAAATTATTGAAATTGACACGCATAATAATTAAGGATAACTCGGTACTATCGGGCCCCAAAATCCAATCCTCGAACCCAAATATAATTATTTACTCCAATTCAAAAATTTATAATTTAATTCTGTAAGGTAACAAAATTCTAAAAATTATTGAAATTGACACGCATAATAATTAAAGATAACTCGGTGCTACCGGGCCTCAAAAACCAAGCCTCGAACACATACATAATTATTCACTCCAACTCAAAAATATATAATTTAATTCTTTAAGGTAAAAAAATTATACAAATTGTTGAACCTGAGACGTATAATAATTAAGGATTACTCGATGCTACCAGGCCCAAAAATCAAGCATGGTAATTATTCACTCCAATTCAAAAATTTATAGTTTTATTCATTAAGGTAACGAAATTCTAAAAATTATTTAAATTGACACGCATAATAATTAAGGTTAACTCGGTGCTACCGGGCCCCAAAAATCAAGCCTGGAACAAATGCATAATTATTCACTCCAATTCAAAAATTTATAACTTAATTATTTAAGGTAACAAGATTCTAAATATTTTTGAAATTGACACGTTAGCATAACGTACGCCGAGCTCGTAAATATGGCGAAAGGCGGCAGCCGCGGAAGATACCGATTGAAACCTTTGAAAAGCTGAACCAACTGATTTTTGAGAAGAAGGAAACAAACGATGTGCAGAATCCCTCTGTACAAAACCTAGACGCCATGGAAGAAGATGAGCAAGCTGCAAATGTAGTGACAGTGCAGCAAGATGCAATAGTAGGTATGGATGACACGACTATGGAAACTCCGACAGCAGTAGTTGTCGAAGTGGCTACAACTCCTCCGATTCCAGCAGTTCCAGATCCATCGACAGAGATGAACATGCAACCAGCAATGGTGATAAAGGAACACCCAGAGACTAGCAGAAACACTTAAGTGGAGCCCAAGAAGAGTTGGACAACCCTATTCCAGAAGAATCGATTTGCGACCCATGGAATGGCTCTTGACTACATACCCCCTATGATGATTGATGGGAAACCTATAGTACAGCTGAATAAATCGGAGGTGGAAGAGGAAGAAGCAAAATGGAAGTGTGCCTTAGTGGTATACATCCTAGAAGACGGGCCTGGCTTCAATGCAATGAAGAGATTCATCAATCATCACTGGTCGCATGTCCAGAGCCAGATTTGTTCTACCATGAAGAAGGATATTACATAGTGAAATTCAAAACAATTTCTAACGCCAAAGAGATACTATATGTAGGACCTTACTCAATATCCAATAGGCCTATGATACTCAAGCAATGGACACCTAACTTCGACTTTTCAGAAGAGTTTCCGACTGATATTCCATTATGGGTAAAGTTTTCGAAACATCCAATGTCTTGCTGGGGTATGAGATCTCTAAGCAGAATTGCTAACGTATTAGGGAAATCAATATTTACAGACCAATGTACAGCAAAACAGACAAGGATTTCCCATGCCAGAATGCTCATAGAGGTGACTGTCACTAAAGAACTACCAACAGAGATATGGGCTATGGATCCGAATGGGAAAAAGTTCCTTCAAGAGGTGGTTTATGAGTGGAAGCCCTCCTATTGTGATAAATGCAAAACAATAGGACACAATTGTGCAGTGCAGCCAAAGCAAATCACAAAACAGCACACACAAGTGTGGAAGTCAAAGGTAGTCCAGGAATGGAGAACTAAGGGCCCTGTGCAAAATGTGCCACTACATAAATAGTTACCAGTACAGCATAATAAACCAAAGGGAGTCCCTACTGAAACCAAGATAGTCCAGAGCCAGATGGTTGACAAAGGAGGCCAAAAAGATAAAGGGAAACAACCTCTGAGCCCAGCTTTCAACATCACTAATTTCCCACATTTGTCCCCCATCACTGTTAGTAATATGTTTGAGGTAGTTTCTGGTAGTATAGAAGACCCTCCATGGGAGCAAGGGGGATCAACTTCTCAAAAATGAAGTGGTTATTTTGGAATATAAGATGTGTAAATAAAAGATACAAGCAAAAATAAGTTAGGGAGCATATTAGGAAAAACAACATTAGCCTAGTTGGATTAGTAGAAACTAAGGTAAAACAAATGCATGCTAGTAGAATTGCTAACCTACTAGCACCAGGATGGGGCATCCTAACAAACTATGTCTCTGGTGAAAAGGGCAGAGTGTGGATTCTATGGAACCTAAAAGTGTTCGAAGTCACTAGTATTCTGGAGGAAAGTCAATTGATACATAGCAAGGTTAGAAGCAGGACAGAGGACTTCACATGCCTCCTCACTGTGGTGTATGGCTTCAATGGGTTGGAGCAAAGAAGATCACTATGGAGCATCCTCCAAACACTGTCATCAGGGATGCAAGACCCATGGGTTGTTGCTGGAGATTTCAATGCTATCTTATGTGACAAAGATAGGTAGTCTTGCAAACCTGTAAGACTCCCTGAAACCCAAGACTTCAGTAAATGTATCCAACAAGCTGGATTGTCAGAATTGCCTTGGAGGGGTGAATACTACACCTGGACAAACAAGCAGACTGATGTGGATAGAGTATGCAGTAGACTGGATAGGGTATTTGGTAACTATGAATGGATGATCAAGTGGAACCAAGTGGTAACTGAATATGACCTTCCTCTAATATCAGATCATAATCCCATGATAGTGACATTGACATCATCTTCCTGGAATGGGAAAAAACCTTTCAAGTTCTTTAATATATGGGCTGATCATGAAGATTTCCATCAGATTGTGGCAAGAGTTTGGCATACTGGAAATCCAGGTACTATGAAAGCCATATGGTCTAAACTCAAAGCTCTGAAAAGTCCTCTGAAAGACCTAAATATTAAGGAATTCAATACTATCTCACAGAGAATAGACCTTAGCAGACAGGAACTGGGGACAATACAAGCCCAGATGACACGGGCATACTCTGATGTCTTGCATCAGAAAGAGAAGGAGCTAGTGCTGAAACTGGAAAAATGGTCAATAATTGAGGAAAGTGTTCTGCAGCAGAAGGCCAGAGTAAAATGGATACAGCTTGGAGATTCCAACACTAAATATTTCTTTGCAGTCATGAAGGAGAGAACTTAACACAACCAGATTACTGAACTTACAAATGCATTGGGTACCAAAACCACTACCGCTGAAGATATCAAAAAGGAGATCATTGGATTCTACAAGGCACTGATGGGAACTTCTTTATCCACCCTGCCAGCTATAAATCAAATGTACATGACAAATGGGCCAAACCTGACACAACAACAAAGAAGGGATCTATGTGCTGATGTAATTGATATGGAAATTGTTGAGAGTCTCAAGGCTATTGGATATGACAAAGCACCAGGGATAGATGGTTACAATGTTGTTTTTTTCAAAAAGAGTTGGAGAATCATTGGCAGGCAGGTTACCAGTGGCATCAAGCAGTTTTTCTCCTCAACCAAGATGTACGAACCCATCAACTGTGCCACTATTACCCTAATTCCTAAAGTGTCCAAACCAACAACAGTCAAAGAGTATAGGCCAATTGCTTGCTCCTCTGTCCTCTATAAAATGATCTCAAAAATACTGGCCAATAGGATGTACAAGGTGATGGCAATCATTATCAGTGAAGCCCAAGCAAGGTTCATTCCAGGCAGAAAGATAATAGACAATATCATTCTGGCACATGAACTAGTCAAAAGCTACACCAGACAACAAGTGTCACCCAGATACATGATTAAAATTGACCTCCAGAAAGCCTATGGCTCAGTAGAATGGACATTCTTGTAGCAGGTTATGGAACAGATTGGCTTCCCCAGCAAATTCACCAAATGGATAATGGAATGCATTTCAACAGTGAGCTTCTCTCTGCTAGTCAATGGAGAGGCAATTGAACCCTTTGCTGCTGCTAGGGGGCTTAGGCAAGGGGACCCTATTTCCCCCTTCCAATTTGCTCTGGTCATGGAGTACTTGAGCAGATCATGCAACTCACCAAAGGGAAATCCAGCATATCAGTTCCACCCCAGATGTAAAAAACTAGGTATTACATACATG
Source organism: Nicotiana benthamiana (assembly GCA_034376525.1). Classification (NCBI taxonomy): domain Eukaryota; kingdom Viridiplantae; phylum Streptophyta; class Magnoliopsida; order Solanales; family Solanaceae; genus Nicotiana; species Nicotiana benthamiana. The sequence goes on along the minus strand of CM067336.1, from coordinate 29,743,582 downwards.
TGCTTTGCTGATGATTTGCTGCTGTTTGCCAAAGGTGACACTACCTCTAGCATAGCCTTATCCAGATGCTTCTCACAATTCTCTGAAGCATCTGGCTTACAGGCTAACCTGAACAAGAGTTCTGTTTACTTTGGTGGTGTTGCACTGGATATTCAGAAATAGATTATCGACCACCTTGGCTATGAGCAAGGTGAGTTACCATTCAAGTACCTAGGTTTCCCCCTATCCACCAAGAAAATCACATTGCTCCAATAGCAACCTCTGGTGGAAAGGATCACTGCCAAGATCACCTCATGGACTGCCAAGACATTGTCTTACACTGGGAGAATCCAACTGGTCCAATATGTCATTTTTGGTATCCAAGCTTACTGGGCACAACTGTTCATATTCCCTGTTTAAGTCCTGAAGATGATAGAAGCCATTTGTAGGAGCTTCATTTGGTCTGGGATGAACTCTCTCACTAGGAAAGCATATATTTCCTGGGACAGAATGTGTACCCCAAAATCAGCAGGAGGGATGAATCTCACTAATCTCAAGCTCTGGAATAAAGCTTCCATTGCAAAGACATGTTGGGATCTAGCTCATAAAAAGGACAAACTGTGGATTAGATGGATCACTGTATACTACATCAAAAACAGACCTATTGAAACCATGCCAATTCCTGCACATGCAAGCTGGATGGTCAAAAAGATCATCCAATCGAGAGAAGTTTTGCAGAGGTTTCAACACTGGAAGGAGCAGGGCTGCTCAGTTAGACAGCTATGCCATTTACAGCTTCAAGACCTGCCGAGAGTTCCATGGAAAAATTTGATCATACAAAACTATGCAAGGCCAAAGGCAACTTTCAATCTATGGATGTTCTTACAAGATATATTACCAACAAAAGATAGATTGCACAGCTGGGAATGAGTGTTGATCAGCAATGTAACTTATGCCAAAACCATCCAGAGACCAGAGATCATTTGCTACTATTCTGCCCAGTCACTGTTGAATTATGGGAGAAAACAATGCACTGGTTGAAGGAGACTTATCCTCACCTCACTGCCTGGAACCAGAAAATGCAGTGGCTCGTAAGCAAAACCAAGGGTCGAACATGTCGAGCAGCCATCTTCAAAATAGTTGCTGAGTTTGCATATACTATCTGGCTGGAAAGGAACTCAAGAATCTTCAACAAGACATTTCGTTGCAATGAAGCCCTTTTGAGAGACATAGTATACACTTGTAATGTTTGAGATACCCCACGAACTAGAAACCACTTACAACATCTTCAAATATAGTATTTTTAGTTAGGACATTCGATACAGTTTAAAATGTTATATTAGAGATAGTCAGCTGAGCTAAAGCTAGACTATGGTTTTGTAATGTTATTTCATTGGTGATTAATGAAATCCTTAATTATCAGAAAAAAAAATAGGGATAACTACCGGGCCCAAAAAATCAAGCTTTGAACCCATACATAATTATTCACTCCAATTAAAATTTTAATTTAATTTTTTATGGTAACAAAGTTCTAAAAATTGTTGAAATTGACACGCATAATAATTAAGGATAACCCGGTGCTACGGGCCCAAAAAATTAATCTTGGAACCATACATAATTATTCAGTTCAATTCAAAAATTTATAATTTAATTCATTAAGGTAACAAATTCTAAAAATTATTTCAATTGACATGCATAATAATTAAGGATAACTCGGTGCTACCGTGCCCCAAAAATGAAGCTTGGAACCCATACATAATTATTCACTCCAATTCAAAATTTTATTATTTAATTCTTTAAGATAAAAAATCTGAAAATTATTGAAATTGACACGAAGAATTATTAAGGATAACTCGGTGCTACCAGGCCTAAAAATCAAGCCTGCAACCCATACATAATTATTCATTCTAAGTCTAAAATTTTAATTTAATTCTTTAGGTTTACAAAATTCTAATAATGTTGAAATTGACACGCATAATGATAAAGGATAACTCGGTGATACCGCACCCCAAAAACCAAGCGTGGAACCCATACATAATTATTCACTCCAATTAAAATATTTATACTTTAATTCTTTAAGGTAAAAAATTCTAAAAATTATTGAAATTGACATGCATAATAATTAATGATAACTCGGTGCTACAGGGCCCCAAAAATCAAGCCTGGAACCCATACATAATTATTCACTCTAAGTCAAAATTTATAATTTAATTCTTTAAGGTAACAAAATTTTAAAAAATTGTTGAAATTGACAGGCATAATAATTAAGGATAACTCGGAGTTACCGTGCCCCATAATCCAAGCCTGGAATCCATACATAATTATTCACTTCAATTCAAAAATTTATAATTTAATTCTTTAAGGAAAAAAAATTCTAAAAATTGTTGAAATTTACACGCATAATAATTAAGGATAACCTGCTGCTACCGGGCCCCAAAAATCAAGCCTGGAACCCATACATAATTATCCACTCTAATTTAAAAATTTATAATTTAATACTTTAAGGTAACAAAATTTAAAAAATTGTTGAAATTGACACGCATAATAATTGAGCATAATTCGGTGTTACCGGGCCCCAAAAATCAAGCCTCGAACCCATACGTAATTATTCACTCAAATTCTGAATTTTATAATTATATTCTTTACAGTAAAAAATTCTAAAATTTTTTAAAATTGACAAATAAAATAATTAAAGATAACTCGGTGCTATCGGGCCCTAAAATCAAGCCTGGAATCCAAACATAATTATTTACTCCAATTCAAAAATTTATAATTTAATTCTTTATGTTAAGAAAATTCTAAAAATTGTTGAAATTGACACACATAATAATTAAGGATAACTCGGTGCTACCGGGCCCAAAAATCAAGCATGAAACCCATACATAGTTATTCACTCCAATTCAAAATTTTATAATTTAATTCTTTAAGCTAAAAAGAATCTAAAAATTATTGAAATTGACTCGCATAATAATTAAGGATAACTCGGTGCTACCGGGCCCCAAAAATCAAGCTTGTAACCCATACATAATTATTCACTCTAACTCAAAAATTTATTATTTAATTCTTTAAGGCAACAAAATTCTAAAAATTGTTGAAATTGACACGCATAATATTAAAGGATAACTCAGTGCTACCGTACCCCATAAACCAAGCCTGGAACCCATACATAATTATTCACTTTAATAAAAAAATTATAATTTAATTATTTAAGGTAAAAAAATTATAAAAATTATTGAAATTAACACGCATAATAATTAAGGATAACTCGGTGCTACCGGGCCCCAAAATAATCAAGCCTGGAACCCATGCATAAATATTCACTCTAAGTAAAAAAAAATTATAATTTAATTATTTAAGGTAACTAAATTCTAAAAATTATTGAAATTGACACTCAAAATAATTAAGGATAACTCGGTGTTACCGGTCCCCAAAATCCAAACCTGGAGCCCATACATAATTATTCACTTCAATTCACAAATTTATTATTTAATTCTTTTAGGTAAAAAAGTTCTAAAAATTTCTGGAATTGACACGCGTAATAATTAAGGATAACTCGGTGCTACTAGGCCCCAAAAATCAAGCCTGGAACCCATACATAATTATTCATTCCAATTTACAAATTCATAATTTATTTTTTAAGGTAAGAAAATTGAAAAAATTGTTGAAATTGACACGCAAAAAAATTAAGGATAACTCGGTGCTACCGGGCCCCAAAAATCAAGCCTTGAACCCATACATAATTATTCACTCCAATTCAAAATTTTATAATTTAATTCATTAAGGTAAAAAAGTTCTAAAAATTGTTGAAATTGAAAAACATAACAATTAAAGATAACTCGATGCTACCGGGCCCTAATACTCAAGCCTGGAACCCATATATAATTATTCACTCCAATATAAAAATTTATAATTTAATTCTTTAAGGTAACTAAATTCTAAAAATTATTTAATTTGACACGCATAATTATTAAGGATAACTTGGTGCTACCGGGCCTCAAAATCAAGCCTGAAACTCGTACATAATTATTCACTACAATTCGAAATTTTATAATTTAATTCTTAAAGGTGTAAAAATTCTAAAAATTATTGAAATTGACACGCATAATAATTGAGGATAACTCGGTCCGACCTGGTCCCAAAAATCAAGCCTGAAAACCATACATAATTACTCACTCTAAGTCAAAAATTTATAATTTAAATCTTTAAGGTAACAAAAGTCTAAAATTGTTGAAATTGACACCCATAATAATTAAAGATTATCCGGTGCTACCGGGCCCCAAAAATCAAGCCTGGAACTCATACATAAATATTCAGTCCAATTTAAATATTTATAATTTAATTCTTTAAGGTAACAAAATTTTAAAAATTATTGAAATTGATACACATAATAATTAAGGATAACTGTGTGCTACCGGGCCTCAAAAATCAAGCCAGAAACCCATACAAAATTATTCACTCCAATTTAAAATTTTCTAATTTAATTATTTAAGGTAAAAAATTTCTAAAAATTATTGAAATTGACACGCATAATTACTAAGGATAACTCGGTGCTACCGGGCCCCAAATATCAAGCCTCGAACCCATACATAATTATTCACTCCAATTCAAAAATTTATAATTGAATTCGTTAAGGTAACAAAATTCTAATAATTATTGAAATTGAAACACATAATAATTAAGGTTAACTCGGTGCTACCGGGCTCCAAAAATCAAGCTTGGAACCCATACGTAATTATTCACTCCAGTTCAAAATTTTATTATTTAATTCTTTAAGGTAAAAAAAATCTAAAAATTATTGAAATTGACACGCATAATTATAAAGGATAACTCGGTGCTACCGGTCCCCAAAAATCAAGCCTGCAACCAATACATAATTATTCACTATAAGTCAAAAAATTTTACTTTAATTCTTTAAGGTAACAAAATTCTAAAAGTTGCTGAAAGTGACACGCATAATGATAAAGGATAACTCGGTGATATCGGACCCCAAAAACCAAACATGGAACCCATACATAATTATTCACTCCAATTAAAATATTTGTACTACCAATGCCCAAAAACTGCAGTAATCCACCAGGGTCCTTGTCTTAGCTTGCAACAGAAAGATGAACTAGTAAAACCAGTCACAAGGGAGGAAATAGTAATGGCAATAAAGGATATGCCTCATGAAAAGGCACCAGGTATGGATGGTTTTCCAATTGAGTTCTTTATAAGGCATTGGCATGTAATGGGGGAAGACATTTGTGAGGCTGTGGTGGAATTCTTTCTCACTGGAAAGTTGCATTAGGGAGTTAGTGTCACTGCTCTAACACTAATTCCTAAAGTGCAAAATCCAAGCAAAGTAAAGGATTACATGCCTATTGCATGTTGTACCACTCTATAGAAAATCATCACAAAGATCCTTACAGCTAGGCTGAAAGCAGTTATTGGCTATCTGGTGGGTAGATCACAGTCAGCTTTCATTAAGGGTCGCAACATCACAAATAACATTCTGTTTACACAAGAGCTGTTTAAAGGCTACTCCAAGGAAGGGTATATCACCTAATGTGTTCTTAAAGTAGATTTAAAGAAAGCCTATGACACAGTTGAGTGGAGCTTCCTAGAAAGACTGTTGCAGGACTTGGGATTTCCTCATAAGTTCATTGGGTAGGTAATAGAGTGCATATCATCTGTCACCTATTCTCTCAACATCAATGGTGGACTCACTGTTCCATTTAAAGGCAAAAGAGGCATAAGGCAAGGTGATCCTATGTCTCCATACCTCTTTGTTCTTGCTATGGAGTATTTAAAGAGAGAATTTATGCAAATGATGATGAGGAAAGAGTTCAAATTCCATCCTAGATGTAAGAAATTGGATGTGGCACATGTCTGCTTTGCGGATGATTTACTTATGTTCTGTATAGCAGACATTCAGTCTGTTAAACTACTGAAGCAAGCTTTCCAGAACTTCTTCAAAGCTTCTGGACTTCAAGCAAATGCTGACAAAAGTGCTGTGTACATAGCAGGTGTATCAAACTGGCAGAAGGAGGAGATCGTACAGGAACTTGGTTTCCCTGAGGGCAGACTTCCATTTAAAGATCTAGGGATGCCTCTGGATTCAAAAAACCTGACTACTGCTCAATGTTGGCCATCAATTGAGAAAGTCATATAGAAAATAAGTTGCTGGTCATCAAGGATGCTCTCTTATGCTGGTCGAGTTTAGTTGATCAAATCAGTTTTATTTGGTGTACAAGCCTACTGGTCCCAAATATTTCTACAGCCAAAAAAAGTGTTGAGGATGACTGAAGCAATATGCAGATCCTACCTTTGGACAGGTTCAGCTACAGTGTCAAGAAAAGCTCTGGTTGCCTGGGAAACACTCTGTTTGCCATACAGTGCAGGGGGGTTAAATGTTCTGAACTTGATCAAGTGGAATAAGGCTGCTGTTGCAAAACATCTATGGGCACTGACCAAGAAGAAAGACAGTCTGTGGATTAAATGGGTGCATACTTTCAATATAAAAAACTGCAGTATAGACGACATGCCAGTTCCTAAATCTGCTGCTTGGGCAATAAGGAAGATCTTTGAGTCGAGAGAGTTGATAAAAGGCATTGCAGATCTTCACGGTAATCTGGATAGTCGACTGCTTCAGCTACAGATGGGAGATTCTTTCAGCATTAATAAATTATACATGTTCCAACAGACTCAATACCATAAAGTCCAGTGGAAGAACATCATACTGCAGGCTCAGTTACATCCTAGATACAAATTCATATTGTGGCTTCCTTTGCATAAGAGGTTGGAAACAGTAGACAGCTCCAGGAACTCAACATTCTGATTCCACAGGAATGTACTTTCTGTGGACTGTCTCGTGAGACTTTTGATCATTTGTACTTTGATTGCTCGCAGACTAAAGCACTTTGGAGTCGGCTCCTAAACTGGCTGGGTTATAAACGACCCATTTCTGACTGGAACAATGAATGTGAATGGGTTATTAAACTAGCAAGTAAGAGAACTGGTGTAGTAGAAATCACTGCCTTTTTGTTTGGGATCTTGGTGACAATGATATGGAGAGAGCGAAATAAACAAAGATTCCAAGGAGGGAAAATGTTGTCCGACAATGTCTGCAAGGAAATGGACATTCATCTGCACTTAAAAGGAGCTTCAGTTTACAAATTGAAGGCTACACTGTTAAGCTTAGACCATTACCCTTAGGACTGCTCTTAGACTACTTTTTTTTTTTGGTAATTAAACTTTGTATTAATCACCAAAGTGTTTAGTGTACATATTCATAGCCCAGCTTGATACTCAGCTGGCTATCAAAAGGAGCAAAAATGACTATCCTATACTGTCCAACAGACTAGCATTATAATAGATAATGCTGAAGAAATACTCTTAGCCTAGGAGGAGCTCTAACATTACAAGTATAAGCAATATTTCTAAGCAGTTTGTAACTGTTACAATAGGTGTTTCCAAATATTCTCGCATTCCTTTCCAGCCATAAGACATAAAACATCTCTGTCAATGTCATTTTGACAATATGAGCTCGAGGAGATTTGCCTTTAGATTGCTCAATGAACCACTGGACAAATTGGAGCCAGTTTTGACCAGTAGGTTGCTTAGTTCCAATCCATTGCAGTGTGTGATCTCTCAGGTGGGATGCATAAGTGCAATCCAAGAAAAGGTGTTCTCTGGATTCAACAACTTGTTGACACATAACACAAGTGTCTGTCACATTCAGGTTCCATTGGATCAGCCTATCTTTGGTAGGCAGTCTGTCTTGTAATAGCAGCCATAGGTTGAAGATTGCTTTAGGTCGAGCAGCATTCTGCATTGTTAAGTTCTTCCACATGACTCTCGGTGCTTCTCCAATCTGTTGTAAGTAGAGCCTTCTTATAGTGCAATCAGATTTATCCAACATTTGATGTTTCTGCAATAGCTCAAAGCCTTCAATGATCTTCCGGACAATCCAACTAGCCTGTTTAGGGACAGTGATGGTCTCCAACTGTTTCTGGTTGATATAAACTGTGTGAATCCATTTCACCCATAGTGCATCCTTCTTGTGTGCCAGGTCCCGGCTGAGTTTTGCAACAGCAGCTTTGTTCCACAGTAAGAGATTAGTCTAGTTCAAACCACCAGCAGACTTTGGCATACAGATTTTCTCCCAATCCACATATGCCTTTCTTGATACATTAACTGAGCCAGACCAGATGTAGGATCTGCATATTGCCTCAAGCATTTTTATAATCTTGGAAGGTACTAGGAATAGTTGAGCCCAGTAAGCCTGAATCCCAAAGATAACTGATTGTACCAACTGGATTCTCCCAGCATATGATAGGTGTCTAGCAGTCCAGGATGTAATCCTAGCAGTAACTTTGTCGATCAGTGGTTGCCATTGAAAAGCAGTCGGCTTCTTGGTAGCCAAAGGTACTCCCAAATATTTAAAGGGAAGTTCTCCACGTACATACCCAAGGAGATCAATAATATGCTGTTGATCCTAAGGTTTCACCCCTCCAAAATAGACAGCACGCTTATGCAAGTTGGCTGTCATACCAGAAGCTGCAGTGAACTGAGAGAAGTAAGTAAACATAGTACTTACAGAGTGAGGTTCTCCTTTGACAAACAGCAATAAGTCATCAGCAAAGTTTAAGTGAGTTATTCCCAGTTTTTTACAACCAGGATGAAATGCAAAGCCTCTAGCTTGTCTCAATTCAACCAGAGACCTACTAAGGTATTCCATCACAATAGCAAACAGAAAAGGAGATATGGGATCCCCTTGTCTCAGTCCTTTGGCTGCTTGGAAAGGTTCTGTTGTCTCCCCATTGACCACCACTATGTAGCTGACAGTTTGGACACACTCCATAATCCATCTTGTAAATCTGGTAGGGAAATCCAGAGCTTCCATAACTTGTTGTAAGTAACACCACTCAACTGAATCATAAGTCTTCTGTAAGTCAATTTTGATCATACACCTAGGAGATATATGTGACCTAGAGTAATGCTTTATTAAATCATATGCTAAGATGACATTATCTGCTATTCTCCTTCCTGGGATAAAGCCTGCCTGTGCATTACAGATGATACTGCTCATGACCTTCTGGAGTTTGTTGGCCAGCAACTTGGAAATGATTTTGTATAAGACTGAACAGCAAGCTATTGGTCGAAACTCTTTGACTGTTTGAGGATTAGATACCTTGGGAATTAGGGTGAGTGTGGCACAGTTTATAGGTTTATGCATTTTGCTGATTGCAAAAAAATTCTTGACTGCTTGCAGTACCTGCTTCCCTATGATAGGCTAAGTGTGTTTAAAGAACATAGCCTTATATCCATCTATCCCTGGAGCTTTATCATTACCAATTGCCTTTAAACTGTTTAGGATCTCTGTGTCACTGGTATCAACTGCTAGTTCCATCCTCTGATGGTGTGAGAGTCTAGGACCATTGTTCATATACAATTTGTTAACTGCTGGTAGTGAAGTTTCTGCTGTACCCATGAGTGATTTATAGAAGTCTGTAATCTCCTTATGTAGGTCAGCTGGATCAGTTATCTTCAGTCCTCCTTCTGTGGTCAGTTCAGTAATCCTCATATACTGGTTTCTCTTCTTCATTACTGCTGAGAAGTATTTATTGTTTAAATCTCCAAGCTGGATCCATCTGGCTCTAGATTTTTGTTGCAATGCTGATTCTTCAAGCAAAGACCATTTTTCCAATTGCTGCATCAGGTCCTTTTCTCTCAGCTGTAAGGCATCTGTATATGACATGGCCATCTGGTGTTGGAAAGCTTCCAGTTCCTTTCTGTTGCTCTCAATCTTCTGTGTAATGCTCTTAAACTCTCTAGTATTTAGAGACTTTAAGGCTGGTTTGAGGGCTTTGAGATTATTCCACACCCCTTGCAGGGTACATTGAGCAGTGCTTTTCCAGTTAGCTTTGATCAAAGACTGGAAATCCTTACTTTGAGTCCATGCATTGTAGAACCTAAATGGTACCTTCCTGCTATGAGTATCTTCTATCAGGGTTAATAACATGGGATTATGATCAGAGATAAAAGGATCTCCATATACATTATGTACATGGCTCCATTTCATCATCCATTCATAATTGCCAAACACCCTATCCAATCTGCTACACACTCTATCATTGCCACTTTGTTTGTTGGTCCAGGTAAAGAAGTCCCCTTTCCATGGCAGTTCAGCCAGGCCAGCTTGCTGTATGCAATTGTTAAACTGTACAGTCTCTACTTGCTTAACTGGTTGGCATGATTGTCTATCATTACTTGACAGTATGGCATTGAAATCTCCTGCAATTAGCCAAGGATCAGTGATACCAACAGCTAGGTTCTGAATAGTCTTCCACACTGTCCTTCTCTGATCACTGTCATTGAAGCCATATATCTCTGTGAGGCAGCAAAGAAGTCCACCACTAAGGTTCCTGACAGTGCAATGGATGAGTTGAGCCTCCTCCTGTACTCCAGAAATCAAAATTTTTGTAGGATCCCATTGGATCCATATTCTACCATTCACTGCTCCATTGTAGTTAGTTACTATACTCCAGTTAGGCAACAGAAAACTAGATATTCTCTCTGCATTTTTTTGTTTAACCTTTGTCTCTACCAGACCAAAAAGGTCAAACTTATTGGTTCTAAAGTATTCTTTAGCTTCCTTCTGTTTGTACCTTTTATTTACACCCCTTATATTCCAAAATAACCACTTCATTGGTCATGACTGGTTCCCCCTTCATCTAGGGGGTGATCTGCCCAACTCACTGTTCCAACTTCAAATCTGTTAGACATCACAATAGGGGATAGCGGTGGAAAGTTTGTGATGTTAAAAACTGGAGACACCTTTGTAGAAACACATTTCTGCTTGTTCAAAATCTCACCTACACCATCATGAGGACTTGGTTCTTTTGTACTGTTTGGTTGATGGAATTGGGTTTCCTGGCTACTCTGGACCACAGGAGCTGGAGCCTTAACTCTCCATTCCTGTGTCACCTTAGTCTTCTATAAGGGGTTGGGTGGGGCAGGTTTAGCCAAACAATTGTGTCCCACCATAAGGCATTTCTCACAATATGATGGTTTCCAATCATATGTCACATCTTGCATAAAACTCTTTCCATTTGGATCCAGCAGTTCAATCTCACTTGGCAATTCCTTTGATACATTCACCTCAATTAGCATACGAGCATATGAGATTCTACTTTGCTTGGTCGTGCATTCATCAGCAAAGATGGGCTTCCCCAACGCACTTGCAATTCTACTCAGTGACCTACTGCCCCAACAGGACATAGGTAGATTGGGGAATTTAATCCACAGGGGGATTTCTGTCGGGAAAGCAGCTTTAAAATCAAAATCAGCAGACCATTGTTTCAAAATAATAGGCCTGTTAGCAATCGAGTATGGTCCTCCACACAGTACTTCTTTGGCATCATCAAGGGACTGAAATTAGACTATATAGTAACCCTCATCATGGTAAAATAGATCAGGTTCAGGCACATGAGACCAGTGTATGTTAATAAACCTTTTCATAGCATTGTACCCTGGTCCATTGCCTAGAACAAATACAACTAGGGCACACTTCCATTTTCCTTCTTCCTCTTCCTCTTCTGCTTCATCCTTCACCAGCTGACCAACTGGTTTACCATTAATGAGTGTAGGGGGAATATACTCCAGAGACATACCATTAGCAGCAAGGCGATTCCTCTGAAATAGGCTAGCCCACCCTTTGGGTGCTTCAATTTTCTTCTGCCCCTCTGCAATAGGTTTTGGTACATCTGGTTGTGGAGGTTGTTGCATGTGGACACTACCCTTATTTCCTTGTACCATCGAATCTATCGCCAGTACACTTTTAGGATCTGGACTGTTATCAGTGCTAGGAGCAAGTGTAACAGCCTCAGAAGCTTCAATAGACTCTGAATCTGCAGTTGCATGGACCAATGGAACAGTGTCAACACTGTGTTGCAAAACAGTGTTAACACTGTTAGGCAATGGAACAGTACTCGTGTGCTTCTCAGCACACACTGGTTGTAGCTCGTTGGAGATAACTTGGTCTATGAGTGCCAGAGGAACTTTCCGTGGTCGGCCTCTCCCTATCGCCATGGAATCCTCGATGCACGTTTAACTAATGTGCGCTGAGGCAGCGGAGAAGTCGAAGCAGAAACAGTAAGGTAGAGAGAAGGTGCTCTTAGACTACTTGATATATATACTATCACATAGTGAGATAGCAACAATTTTGTCATCTGATAGTAGCTGTATTGACTCTTTAGAATGAGCGTATAGATGGTCAGCATCTATGTTTGTATTTGTATAGTTGTTTGATGGACTGGAATAGAAAATCTGTTTATTCAAAAAAAACATTTATACTTTAATTCTATAAGGTAAAAAATTCTAAAAATTATTGAAATAGACACGCATAATAATTAAGGATAACTCGGTGCTATCGGGCCCCAAAAATCAAGCCTGGAACCCATACATGATTATTCACGCTAAGTCAAAATTTAATAATTTAATTCTTTAAGGTAACAAAATTTTAAAAATTGTTGAAATTAACAAGCATAATAATTAAGGATTACTCGGTGTTATCAGGCCCCATAAACCAAGCCCGGAACTCATACATAATTATTCACTTCAATTCAAAAATTATAATTTAATTATTTAAGGTAAAAAAAATTTAAATTTTTTTGAAATTGACACGCATAATAATTAAGGATAATCTGGTGCTACCGGCCCCAATAATCAAACTTGGAACCCAGACATAATTATTCACTCCGATTTAAAAATTTATAATTTAATTCTTTAAGATAACAAAATTTTAAAAATTATTGAAATTGACACGCATAATAATTAACGATAAATCGGTGTTACCGGGCCCCAAAAATCAAGCCTCGAACCCATACATAATTATTCAATCCAATTCAAAATTTAATAATTATATTCTTTAAAGTAAAAAAATTTAAAAAATTGTTAAAATTGACAAACATAGTAATTAAAGATAACTCGGAGCTATCGGGTCCTAAAAATCAAGCCTGGATCTCATACATAATTATTCACTCCAATTCAAACATTTATAATTTAATTCTTTAAGGTAACAAAATTCTAAAAACTGTTCAAATTGACACGCATAATAATTAAGGATAACTCGGTAATACCGGGCCCCAAAAATCAAGCATGAAACCCATACATAATTATTCACTCCAATTCAAAATTTTATAATTTAATTCTTTAAGTTAAAAAATCTAAATATTATTGAAATTGACACGCATAATAATTAAGAATAACTCGGTGCTACCGGGCCCCAAAAATAAAGCTTGGAACCCGTACATAATTATTCACTCTAAGTTAAAAATTTATAATTTAATTCTTTAAGGTAACAAAATTCTAAAAATTGTTGAAATTCACACGCATAATAATAAAGGATAACTCAGTGCTACCGGACCCCAAAAACCAAGCCTGGAACCCATACATAATTATTCACTTCAATTCAAAAATTAATAATATAATTCATTAAGGTAAAAAAGTTCTAAAAGTTTATTAAATTTACACGCATAATAATTAAGGATAATTTCGATGCTACAGGGCCCCAAAAATCAAGCCTGAAACCCATACATAATTATTCATTCCAATTAACAAATTTATAATTTAATTTTTTAAGGTAACAAAACTTTATAAATTGTTGAAATTGATACGCAAAATAATTAAGGATAACTCGGTGTTGCCGAGCCCCAAAAATCAAGCTTCGAATCCACACATAATTATCCACTCGAATTCAAAATTTTATAATTTAATTCATTAAGGTAAAAAAAGTTCTAAAAATTATTGAAAGTGACAAAAATAACAATTAAAGATAAATCGATGCTACCGGGCCCTAAAATCAAGCCTAGAACCCATATATAATTATTCACTCCAATTTAAAAATTTATTATATAATTCTTTAAGGTAACAAAATTCTAAAAATTGTTGAAATTGACACGCATAATAACTAAGGATAACTCGGTGCTACAGGGCCCCAAAAATCAAGCCTGAAACCCGTACATAATTATTTACTACAATTCAAAAATTTATAATTTAATTCTTTAAGGTAAAATAAATTTTAAAAATTATTGAAATTGACACGCATAATAATTGAGGATAACTCGGTGCTACCGGGTCCCAAAAATCAAGCCTGAAACCGTACATAATTATTCACTCTAAGTCAAAAATTTATAATTTGAATCTTTAAGGTAACAAAAGTCTAAAATTGTTGAAATTGACAAGCATAATAATTAAAGATTATCTGGTGATACCGGGCCCCAAAAATCAAGCCTGGAACCCGTACATAATTATTCACTCCAATTTAAAATTTTATAATTTAATTCTTTAAGGTAACAAAATTATAAAATTATTGAAATTAATAGGCATAATATTTAAGGATAACTAGATGCTACCGGACCCCAAAAATCAAGCCAGAAACCTATATATAATTATTCACTCCAATTTGAAAATTTGTAATTTAATTCTTTAAGGTAAAAAATTCTAATAATTATTGAAATTGACATGCATAATAATTAAGGATAACTCGGTGCTACCAGGCCACAAAAATCAAGCCTCGAACCCATACATAATTATGCACTCCAATTCAATAATTTATAATTAGAATTCGTTAAGGTAACAAAATTCTAAAAATTATTGAAATTGACATGCATAATAATTAAGGTTAACTCAGTCCTACCGGGCCCCAAAAATCAAGCTTGGAACCCATACATAATTATTCACTCCAATTCAAAAATTTATAATTTAATTCTTTAACGTAACAAAATTCGAAAAATTATTTGAATTGACACACATAATAATTAAGGATAACATGGGTGCTATGGGGCCCCAAAAATCAAGCTTGGAACCCATACATAATTATTCACTCCAATTCAAAAATTTATAATTTAATTCTTTAATGTAAAAAAATCTAAAAATTATTGAAATTGACACTCATAATAATTAAGGATAATATAATAAGTAAATGCAACAATACTGAGGACTCTTCTTCTTCGTTCTCCCGGTGCACGTTAGTTAAATGTATGCCGAGTCTTTAACAAAATGGCGAGAGGGAGAGGCAGAGGTCGAGGAAGGCCCGTAAGATACCACTAGCAACAATTGAGAAACTGATAACAACAATCAAGCAACTGGCGTTGGAGAAAGTAGTAGCCATGACCCCTCATGTGCAGCACTTCGTTTCACCAGTTGTAGAGGAGAGAGATTCAAGTGGGTCGACATCGCACCAGTCCGTATTCTCAAAGAAGTTGGATCTAGCTTCACCAGCTCCGATTGGAACAGACTTAGATCTAACGAAGAAGGCAACCACTGGAATAGTATCCATGCAGAAGTCAATACAGGTCCAAGTCCAACCAGTCGTGGAAGTAATGGAGAATTTGGAGACCATTCACAACAGAACTGAGGAACCCAAAAAGATTTAGTCTACCTTATTTCAGAAAAATAGGTTTGCAACAAAGGGTATGGCTTTAGATTACATACCTCCTGTAATGATTGATGGACAACCAATAGTGCAACTGAACAAATTAGAGGTAGAAGAGGAAGAGATAAAGTGGAAATGTGCCTTAATTGTATATATATTAGGGGATGGACCTGGTTTCAATGCGATGAGAGGTTCATTAATCTTCACTGGTCACATGTTCCGGAGCCAGATTTGTATTACCGCGAGGAAGGTTATTACATAGTTAAATTCAGAACAATTGAAGATGCTGAGGAAATTCTTTGTGCAGGGCCTTATTCAATTGCCAACAGACCTATGATCCTTAAACAATGGACTCCATATTTTGATTTCACAGAGGAATTCCCTACTGATATTCCTCTATGGGTAAAGTTTTCGAATCTTCCAATGTCTTGTTGGGGAATGAGATCATTAATTAGGATTGCAAGTGTCTTAGGAAAGCCTATATTTGCGGATGAATGTACAACCAAGCAAACTAGAGTATCTTATTCTCGAATGCTTATAGAGATTAATGTCACTAAAGAGTTACCAAGAGAAATACAGGTGATGGATCCAAATGGGAAGAAATTCCTACAAGACGTAGTTATGACTGGAAACCTGCCTACTGTGAAAAGTGTCAAACTATTGGTCATACCTGCTCAGTCCAAATGTAGGCAAATACACACCAGCCTAACTAAGTGAAGAAGGCAAAAGTAGTGCAGGAATGGAGAACCAAGGCTCCAGTGCAAACTGTCCCCATTCAAAAAGAGGCAATAGTACAACAAATTGTTGCAAATGAAGTTCATAATGAGCCCAATGAACCTCCAAATCTGATAACAGAGAAAGAAAAGCAGATAGAGAAAGGGAAGCAAGTTCAGAGTCCAGAATTCAACTTCATCAATTTTCCACATCTGTCTCCCATTACTGTTAGTAATAGATTTGAAGCAGTTTCTAATAGTAAGCATGAGGTTCCACCAGGTGATAGGGGGACCAAGCAATTATCAATGAAGTGGTTATTTTGGAATATTAGAGGTGTAAATAAAAGATACAAACAAAAGGAAGTTAGGGAGTATATTAGGAGAAATAAAATAAGCCTTGTTGGTTTGGTAGAAACTAAGGTAAAAAAAACAAATGCTAGTAGAATTGCTAATCTGCTGGTTCCTGGATGGGGTATTCTAACAAATTATAATGATGCTGAAAATGGTAGAGTCTGGATTTTATGGGATACAAATATGTTTCAAGTTGCTGGTATTCAGGTGGAAGCTCAACTGATACATTGCAAGGTCAGAAGCATAAAAGGGGATGTTACTTGTTACCTCACTGTGGTGTATGGGTACAATGGACTGGAGCAAAGAAGATCGTTATGGAGGAATTTACAAGTCTATTCATCAGATATAAAAGACGCATGGTTAATTGCTGGGGATTTCAATGTTGTCTTATATGCCAAGGATAGACAATCATGTAATCCTGCTAAATATTCTGAGATCCAAGAGTTTAGCCAATGTATACAGAAAGCTGGACTGTCAGAGCTACCTTGGAAGGGTGATTATTATACCTGGACAAACAAACAGCCTAAAGTGGATAAAGTATGTAGCAGACTGGATAGAGTATTTGGAAAGTATGAGTGGATGATCAAGTGGAGCCATGTGGAAACAGTATATGATCAACCACTAATCTCCGACCATAATCCTATGATAGTGACACTAGCAGCTTCTCCTTGGAAAGGTAAGATACCTTTCAAATTTTTTCAATGTATCGCCTGAGCATGAGGAGCTTCATCAGATTGTGGCAATTGTCTGGAACTGTAACAATTCTGGAACTATGAAAGCAGTCTGGGCTAAACTCAAAACATTGAAAGGCCCTTTAAAGGCCTTAAATGTTAAGGAGTTCAAAAGCATTACTCAGAGGATAGAGCTTATCGGACAGGAACAAAGAAGTGCAGGAGCAAATGATAAAGGCATATTCTGATGAGTTGCAGCAGAAAGAGAAAGTGATAGTATTGAAGCTGGAAAGGTGGTCACTGATTGAAGAAAGTGTATTACAGCAGAAGGCTAGAGCAAAATGGATACAACTTGGAGATTCTAATACCAAGTACTTTACTGCAGTTCTGAAGGAAAGATCACAAAGTAAGCTGATCATAGAACTCACAAATGCAATGGGAGATAAAGTAAATACACATGCAGACATAAAAAGGGAGATCATTGGATTCTACAAGGCACTAATGGGATCAACAGCTGCATCTCTTCCAGCCATAAACATAATATATATGACTAATGGTCCAATGCTAACACAGCAACAGAGAAGGGAGTTATGTGGTGATATCACTGACCTTGAAATAGTGGAGAGTCTAAAAGCCATTGGAGATGATAAAGCCCCAGGAATAGATGGTTACAATGCTGTATTTTTCAAGAAGTCTTGGAACACTATTAGCAGGCAAGTCATAAGTGCCATCAAGGAGTTCATTTTAACAACCAAGATGTACAAGCCAATAAATTGTGCCACTATTACCTTAATCCCCAAAGTTTCCACTCCTACCATAGTTAAAGAGTATAGACCCACTGCATGTTGCTCAGTCTTTTATAAAATGATATCTAAAATACTGGCCAATAGACTACAAAAAATCATGCCCAACATCATCTGTGAGGCTCAAGCAGGCTTTATTCCAGGCAGGAAAATTGTTGATAATGTCATCCTGGCACATGAGTTAGTTAAAAGCTATACCAGATCCCATGTGACACCTAGATGCATGATTAAAATTGATCTTTAGAAAGCATATGACTCAGTTGAGTGGATTTTCCTACAACAAGTGATGGAGGGGATTGGCTTTCCAACCAGATTCACTAACTGGATCATGGAATGTATAAAAACAGTGAGTTTCTCAGTGCTAGTTAATGGAGAAGCAACAGAACCATTTGAAGCTGCTAGAGGACTCACACAAGGGGATCCAATATCCCCCTTCCTATTTGCTATAGTAATGGAGTACCTTAGTAGATCACTTGCTGAGCTAAGGAAAGAGCCAACTTTTCAATACCATCCTAGATGTAAAAAGCTAGGTATTACTCACATGAGCTTTGCTGATGACCTGCTACTATTTGCTAAAGGAGATATCATATCCATGTTCCAATACTTCTCTCAATTCTCTGAAGCTTCAGGATTGCAGTCTAATCTGGGCAAAAGCTCAATGTATTTTGGGGGAGTTACACAGGAAATGCAGAAGCATATTACTGATCACCTTGGTTTTGCTCATGGGGAATTGCCATTCAAATATCTAGGTATTCCTCTGTCCACCAAAAAGATTGCCTTGATTCAATGGCAACCTTTAGTGGAGAAGATTACTTCTAAGATCACTTCATGGACTGCCAAGAAATTATCCTATACTGGGAGGCTGCAATTAGTTCAATCAGTGATCGCATTCAAGCATATTGGGCTACAGCTAAAGTAATGAAGATGATTGAAGCAATATGTAGAAGCTTTGTTTGATCTGGATCAAATTCCATTACTAAAAAAGCTTATGTTTCTTGGGACAGAATGTGTACTCCTAAATCAGCGGGTGGAATGAACCTTATCAATCTTTTGCTATGGAACAAGGCTGCAATTGCAAAGATTTGTTGGGATCTAGCTCACAAGAAATACAAACTGTGGATAAGGTGGATAAATGCTTACTATGTTAAACATCATCATGTAGAGACAATGCCAATCCCTACACAGGCAAGTTGGATGGTCAGGAGAGTAATAGCATCCCGAGATATCCTTCAGAAATTTCAAGGCTGGAGGTGGCATGACTGCTCTATCAGAATGTTATATCTTTTGCGGTTAGGAGATCTTCCGAGAGTCCCATGGAAGAACCTAATCATCCAGAATTATGCTAGACCTAAAGCTGTGTTCAATTTCTGGCTAGTGTTACAGGGCAGATTACAAACCAAGGACAGATTAGCAAAATGGGGACTGAATATAGACCAGCACTGTGTTTTATGCCATAGTCATATTGAGACAAGAGATCATCTATTTCTATCTTATCCTTTTTCAATAGAGATATGGGAGCAAGCAATGCATTGGATTCAAGATAATCATCCAAAGACATATACTTGGGATAAAAAACTTCAGTGGTTCATCAGTAAAGCTAAAGGGAAATCATGTAGAGCCAATATATTCAAAATGGTGATTGCTGGAGTATCATATGCTCTATGGCTGGAAAAGAATTCACGTATATTTGAGAATACTTTTTGTAACAGTGAAGTCTTAGTAAGGGAACTAGCTTATATATGTAATATTAGAGGTACTCCTAGAACTACAAAGCATATGCAACAATTCAAGTCATAGTATATGAGTAGTTAGTTTTCTGATACGGGTAGTTAGTTTTCTGGATTACTTTAAATAGATAGCCAGCTAAGTATAAGCTGGACTATGGCATTGTAACGCAAAACCTTTGGTGATTAATAAAATCTTAATTACCGAAAAAATAATAACTAAGGATAACTCAGTGCTACCGGGCCCCAAATATCAAGTCTCGAACCCATACATAATTATTCACTCCAATTCAAAAATTTATAATCTAATTCTTTAAGGTAACAAAATGCTAAAAAATGTTGAAATTGACATGCATAATAATTAAGCATTAACTCATTGCTATCGGGCCTAAAAAATGAAGCCTGGAACCCACACATAACTATTCACTCCAATGCAAATATTTAAAATTTAATTCATTGAGGTAAAAAAATTCTAAATTTTATTGAAATTGACACGCATAATAATTAAGGATAACTCGGTACTACCGGGCCCCAAAAATCATGCATGAAACCAAACATAATTATTCACTCCAATTCAAAATTTTAAAATTTAATTCTTTAAGGTAACAAAATTCTAAAAATTATTGAAATTGACACGCATAATAATTAAGGATAACTCGATGCTACCGATCCCCAAAAATCAAGTTTGGAACCCATACATAATTATTCACTCCAATTCAATAATTTATAATTTAATTCTTTAAGGTAAAAAAATTCTAAAAATTATTGAAATTGACACGCATAATAATTAAGGATAACTCGGTGCTACTGGGCCCCAAAAATCAAGTCTGGAACCAATACATAATTATTCAATCTGGAACCCATACATAATTATTTACTCCAATTCAGAAATTTATAATTTAATTCTTTAAGGTAACAAATTTCTAAATATTGTTGAAATTGACACGCATAATAAATAAGGATAACTCGGTACTAGTTGGCCTCAAAAATGAAGCCTGGAACACATATATAACTATTCACTCCAATTAAAAATTTGTATTATTTAGTGTGTTTCCATATGAATTTATGTTTATATTTGTATTTAGTTTTGTATCTTTTATATACCCGGATTAATTTATGAACTTTGACACGAAAAATAATTAAAATTTGATAAATAATTTGTATTGTTAAATAGTTTGTATTATTTATTTGTTTTATTTGTATTGTTAATGTTATGTTCATATTATTGTTGATAAAGTTGTATGTAGAGCCTTTTAGCATAGAAAAATATAGTGAATTTTAGCATAGTAAAATATAGAGCTTTTTAGCAAAATATCGTGCCTTTTAGCGTTGTAATATGTGGAGCCTTTTAGCGTAGAGTCTTAGTATCTAACAAAATTCTAAAAATGGTAAAACTGAGACGCATAATAATAAAGTATAACCCAGTGCTACCGGGCCTCAAAAATTCACTCCAATTCAAAAATTTATAATTTAATTTTCTAAGGTAACAAAATTCTAAAAATTGTTGAAATTGACACGCATAATAATTAAGGATAGCTCGGAGCTACCAGGCCCCAAAAATCAAGCCTGAAACCCGTACATAATTATTCACTACAATTCAAAATTTTATAATTTAATTCTTTAAGGTAAAAAATCTAAAAATTATTGAAATTGACATGAATAATAATTAATGATAGCTCGGTACTATCGAGCCCCAAAAATCAAGCTTGGAACCCATACATAATTATTTACTCTAAGTCAAAAATTTATAATTTAATTCTTTAAGGTAACAAAAGTCTAAAAATTGTGGAAATTGACATGCATACTAATTAAAGATAACCCGGTGCTACCGGGCCCCAAAAACCAAGCGTGGAACCCATACATAATTATACACTCCGATTTAAAAATTTATAATTTAATTCTTTAAGGTAAAGTTTTTTTAAAAAATTATTGAAATTGATACGCATAATAATTAAGGATAACTTGGTGCTACCGCATGCAGTTTGAGAAGTTAAAGTTAAAAGAAAGAATGGAGTGTCGAACTAAGCAACACCGTCGGAATTTGGATATATTGTGACTTCTTTTATTACAGCGATTCTCTTTCCTGGTGCCGCCTGAATTGATAGAATAAAAGTGTTGTATCTTTCTTTTAAAAAGCAAAAAATAAACGAATCGTCTTCTTCTCTCCTCTAGGCGCACGTTAGTAAACGTATGCCGGGGGTGTTCCATGGCGAGAGGGAGAGGTCGACCTCAGAAAGTTCCACTTACTCTCATAGATCATGTTATTCCCATCGTCAAACAACTAGTAAGTGCTGATAACCCACCCGACACTGTTCCATTGCAAAACAGTGTCGACACTGTTCCATTGCCTCATGCAGTTGCAGAATCAAGCACATCGGAGGTGTCTTTGCTTTCTACCCTTGCTGATAATGTAGACAACAGTCAAGACCCTAAGATTGTACCGTCGATAGCACCGATAGTACAAGGAAATAGGGGAATCGAGCACATGCAGCAACTTCCACAACCAGTTGTGACAAAGGCCAACATAGAGGAAGGGACTAAAATGGAAGCACCCAAGGGGTGGGCAAGCTTATTTCAGAAGAATCGACTTGCTGCTAACGGCATGTCTCTGGAGTACATTCCACCAACGATGGTTAATGGCAAACCAGTGGGTCAATTGCTTAAATATGAAGTGGAGGAAGAAGAACAAAAATGGAAGTGTGCTCTAGTTGTCTTTGTTTTAGGGAATGGCCCAGGTTATAATGCTATGAAAAGATTTATCAATCTACATTAGTCCCATGTACCTGAACCTGATCTCTTTTACCATGAAGAGGGCTATTATATTGTTAAATTTCAATCCCTTGATGATGCCAAGGAAGTCCTTTGTGCAGGGCCATACTCCATTGCAAATAGACCTATGATCTTGAAGCAATGGTCTGCAGATTTTGATTTTAAAGCTGCTTTCCCTACGAAAATTCCTCTGTGGATTAAATTCCCTAACCTTCCTATGTCATGCTGGGGCAGCAGGTCTTTGAGTAGGATTGCCAGTGTGTTGAGTAAGCCCATTTTTGCTGATGAGTGTACGACTAAGCAAACTAGAATCTCATATGCTCGTATGCTTATTGAGGTGAATGTCTCAAAAGAATTGCCTAGTGAGATTGAGCTAATGGATCCAAATGGGAAGAGCTTTATGCAGGATGTGACCTATGATTGGAAACCATCATATTGTGAGAAATGCCTTATGGTGGGGCACAACTGTCCGGCCAAACCTGCACAATCTAATCCCATACAGAAGACTAAGGTGACACAGGAATGGAGAGTTAAAGCTCCAGCTCATGTCGACCAGAGTAAGCAGAAAGCTCACATACAGTAGCCAATCCTTCAGAAGAAACCATGTGCCCCTGCAGTATTAGTTGAAGAGTTGAGTAAACAGAAAGGTATTGATACACAGGCATCTCCAGTCTTTAACATTACAAACTTCCCGCCATTATCTCCTATTGTGATGTCTAATAGATTTGAAGTAGGGTCAGTGAGTTGGGCAGATCATCCCCTGGATGAAGGGGGAACCATCTATACTCGATGAAGTGGTTATTTTGGAACATTATGGGTGTAAATAAAAGGTACAAACAGAAGGAAGCTAAAGAATACTTTAGAATCAATAAATTTGACCTTGTTGGTCTGGTAGATACAAAGGTTAAACATAAGAATGCAGAGAGAATATCTAAGTTTTTGTTACCTAATTGGAGTATACTAACTAACTACAGGGGTGCCATGAATGGTAGAATTTGGATCCTATGGGATGCTACAAAATTTTTGGTCACTGGTTTTCAAGAGGAGGCCCAATATATCCATTGTAATGTTAGGACTCTCACTGGTGGACTTATCTGCTGTCTCACAGTGGTATATGGTTTCAATGACATTGATCAAAGGAGGACACTGTGGAAGACAATCCAGAACCTTGTTGCTGTTACTATTGACCCCTGGCTAGTAGCAGGAGATTTCAATGCCATTATGTCTAGTAATGATAGACAATCTGTTCACCAAGTTAAACAAGCTGAGGTTGCAGACTTTACTAATTGTATCCAGCAGGCTTGTCTGGCAAAGCTTCCATGGAAGGGGGAATACTTTACCTGGACCAATAAGCAAAGTGGTAATGATAGAGTGTGCAGCAGACTGGATAGAGTTTTTGGTAATTATGAGTGGGTGATTAAATGGAGCCATGTACACACTGTATATGGAGTGCCACTCATATCTGACCACAACCACATGTTGCTAACCCTGGCAGAAGATAACAAACTCAGGAAGACTCCCTTCAGGTTCTACAATGCATGACTCAACATAAGGATTTCCAACTTCTGATCAAGGACAACTGGAATGGCAATGCTCAGTATACCCTTCAAGGGATGTGGAACAATCTCAAGTCCCTTAAACCAGCCTTAAAGTCTCTAAATACTAGAGATTTTAAGAATATTACACAGAAGATTGAGACTAACAGAAAGGAACTGGAAGATATCCAACACCAGATGAATCTGTCCTATACTGATGCCTTACAGCTTAGAGAAAAAGAACTGATGCTGCAATTAGAAAAATGGTCATTGATTGAAGAGTCAGTATTACAACAGAAATCTAGAGCCAGATGGATCCAACTTGGGGACACAATAACAAATATTTTTCTGCTGTAATGAAGGAGAGAAACCAAAATAAGAAGATTACTGAACTGATCACAGATGGGGGTTTGAAGATTACTGATCCAGATGACCTGAAGAAGGAGATCAAGGATTTCTATAAATCGCTCATGGGGACATCAGCTACTTCCCTCCCAGCTGTTAACAGACTATACATGAGTAATGGACCTAGCCTAACACACCACCAGAAGATGGAATTAGCTACTGACATCAGTGACACTGAGATCCTAGATAGTTTAAAAGCAATTGGTAATGATAAAGCTCCAGGAATTGATGGTTATAATGCCCTGTTCTTTAAACAAACTTGGCACATTACTGGAAAGCAGGTCCTTCAAGCAGTCAAGAATTTCTTTGAGACTAACAAAATGCATAGACCAGCAAATTGTGCCTCCCTTACTTTGATTCCTAAAGTGTCCAACCCACAAACAGTCAAAGAGTTTCGACCAATAACTTGCTGTTCAGTGCTGTACAAAATAATTTCCAAGCTTCTGGCCAACAGACTACAGAAAGTTATGGGCAGTATCATCTGTAATGCACAAGCAGGTTTCATTCCAGGAAGGAGGATTGCAGATAATGTCATTCTGGCACATGAATTAATCAAGCATTACTCAAGATCACATATATCTCCTAGATGTATGATCAAAATTGATCTACAGAAGGCTTATGATTCAGTTGAATGGAGCTTTTTGCAGCAGATAATGGAGGCTCTAGATTTCCCAACCAGGTTTACAAGATGGATCATGGAGTGTGTCCAAACTGTCAGCTACACAGTGGTTCTGAATGGAGAAACAACAGAACCTTTCCAAGCAGCCAAAGGTTTGAGACAAGGAGATCCCATATCTCCATTCTTATTTGCTATTGTGATGGAATACTTAAGTCGATCTCTGGAAGAACTGAGGCAAGCTAAAGATTTCACATTCCATCCTGGTTGTAAAAAACTAGGAATTACTCATCTAAGCTTTGGTGACGACCTCTTGTTGTTTGTCAAAGGAGAAGTTCAATCTGTACGTACCATGTTTACATATTTCTCTCATTTCACTACAGCCTCTGGTATGAAGGCCAATCTGCATAAGAGTGTTGTTTACTTTGGAGGGGTGAAGCCTGCAGACCAACAGCAAATTATTGATCATCTTGGATATGTACGTGGAGAACTACCTTTTAAATACTTGGGTGTTCCACTGTCTACCAAGAAGCTATCTGTTTTCCAATGGCAACCACTGGTCGACAAGATTACTGCCAGGATTACCTCCTGGACTGCCAGACAACTGTCATATGCTGGTAGAATCCAGTTAGTTCAATCAGTAATCGTTGGTATTCAAGCTTATTGGGCTAAACTCTTTCTCATTCCTTCCAAAGTTATAAAACTGTTAGAAGCAGTGTGTAGATCCTACATATGGTCTGGCTCAGTTAACGTAACAAGGAAAGCATATGTGGCCTGGGCAAAGCTCTGTCTGCCAAAGTCTGCTGGAGGTTTAAACTTGACCAATCTCTTATTGTGGAACAAGGCTGCTGTTGCAAAACTAAGCTGGGATTTGGCACACAAGAAGGCTGTATTATGGGTGAAATGGATTCACACATTTTATATCAAACAACAACAGTTGGAGTCCATAAATATTCCTAAACAAGCCAGTTGGATGGTTCGGAAGATCATTGAAGGCACTGTTCTATTGCAACAATACCAACTGTTACATAATCCTGATTGTTCTATAAGAATGATTTATCTTCAACAGATTGGACAGTTACCTAAAGTCTCTTGGAAGAACTTAATCATACAGAATCTTGCTCGACCTAAAGAACTTTTCAACATTTGGCTGCTTCTACAAGATAGACTTCCTACTAAAGATAGGTTGATCAAATGGAACTTGACTGTGGATGGCACTTGTGTCATGTGTCAACAAACAGAGGAAACCAGAGACCACTTGTTCTTGGACTGCCCCTTTGATACTCAGCTGAGGTATCACACACTGCAGTGGATTGGAGCAACACAACCTGCTGGACAGAATTGGCCACAGTTTGTCCACTGGATCATTGATAAGGATAAAGGGAAATCTCCTCGAGCTCATATATTCAAAATGACCTTTGCAGAAATGTTCTATGTCTTATGGTTGGAAAGGAATGCGAGAATATTTGGAAATACTTTCTGTTCTAGCGATAAACTGCTTCGAAGCATTTCTTACACCTGTAATGTAAGGGCACCTCCTAGAGTTAGAGTACACCTTCCACATTATCTACTGTAATGTTGAACTTTAGGTATAGTATAGTTTAGTCAGATTTTGTTTATCTTTTGATAGTCAGCTGTGTATAAAGCTGAACTATGGAATTGTACGGCAACCACTTTGGTGATTAATACAAAGTTTAATTACCAAAAAAAAAAACTTCGTGCTACCGTGCCCCAAAAATCAAGCCAGAAAAACTCATACATTATTATTCATTCCAAATCAAAAATTTATAATTTAATTTGTTAAGGTAAAAAAAATTTAAAAATTATTGAAATTGACATGCATAATAATTAAGGATAACTCGGTGCTACCTGGCCCCAAAAATCAAGTTATTCACTCCAATTCAAAAATTAATAATTTAGTTCTTTAAGGTAACAAAATTCTAAAAACTGTTCAAATTGACACGCATAATAATTAAGGATAACTCGGTAATACCAGGCCCCAAAAATCGAGCATCAAACCCATACATAATTATTCACTCCAATTCAAAATTTTATAATTTAATTCTTTAATGTAAAAAAATTCTAAAAATTATTGAAATTGACACTCAAAATAATTAAGGATTACTCGGTGCTACCGGGCCCCAAAAATCAAGACTAGAACCCATACATAATTATTCACTCCAATTCAAAAATTTATTATTTAATTCTTTAAGGTAACAAAATTCTAAAAATTGTTGAAATTGACACGCATAATAATTAAGGATAACTTGATGCTACTGGCCTAATAAATGAAGCCTGGAACCCATACATAACTATTCGTTCCAATTCAAAAATTTATAATTTAATTCTTTGAGGTAAAAAAATTCTAAAAATTATTGAAACTCTCACACATAATAATTAAGGATAAGTTGGTGCTACCGAGCCCAGAAAATCAAGCATGAAACCATACATAATTATTCACTTCAATTCAAAAATTTATAATTTAATTCTTTAAGGTAACAAAATTCTAAAAATTATTGAAATTGATACGCATAATAATTAAGGATAACTCGGTGCTACCGGGCCCTAAAAATCAAGCCACAAACCCATACATAATTATTCACTCCAATTTAAAAATATATAATTTAAATCTTTAAGGTAAAAAAATTCTAAACATTATTGATATTGACACGCATAATAATTAAGGATAACTCGGTGCTACCGGGCCCCAAAAATCAAGCCTCGAACCCATACATAATTATTCACTCCAATTCAAAAATTAATAATTTAATTCGCTAAGGTAACAAAATTCTAAAAATTATTAAAATTTACACGCATAATATCTAAGGATAAATCGGTGCTACCGAGATCCAAAAACAAGCTTGGAACCCATATCACTCCAATTCAAAATTTTATAATTTAATTATTTAAGGTAACAAAATTCGAAAAATTGTTTGAATTGACACGCATAATTATTAAGGATAACTCGGTGCCACCGGGCCCCAAAAATCAAACTTGGAACCCATACATAATTATTCACTCCAATTCAAAAATTTATCATTAAATTATTTAATTTAAAAAAATCTAAAAATTATTGAAATTGACACTCATAATAATTAAGGATAACTCAATGCTACCGGGCCCCAAAAATCAAGTCTGGAATACATAATTATTCACTCAAATTCTAAAATTTATAATTTAATTCTTTAAGGTAACAAAATTCTAAAAATTATTTAAATTGATACGCATAATAATTAAGGATAACTCGGTACTACGAGGCCTCAAAAATGAAGCCTCGAACCCATACATAACTATTCACTCCAATTCAAATTTTATAATTTAATTCTTTGAGGTTAAAATTTTCTAAAAATTATTTCAATTGACAAGCATAATACTTAAGGATAACTCGGTGCTATCGGGCCCCAAAAATCAAGCATGAAACCATACATAATTATTCACTCCAATTCAAAAATTTATCATTTAATTCTTTAAGGTAACAAAATTCTAAAAATTATTGAAATTGACACGCATAATAATTAAGGATAACTCGGTGCTACCGGGCCCCAAAAATCAATCTTGGAACCCATACATAATTATTCACTCCAATTCAAATTTTTATAATTTAATTCTTTAAGGTAAAGTTTTTTTAAAAATTATTGAAATGGACACGCATAATAATTAAGGATAACTTGGTGTTAGCAGACCCCAACAATCAAGTCTGGAACCCATACATAATTATTCAATCTGGAACCCATACATAATTATTCACTCCAATTGAAAAATTTATAATTTAATTAAGGTAACAAATTCTAAAAATTGTTGAAATTGACACGCATAATAATTAAGCATAACTCGGTACTACTTGGCCTCAAAAATGAAGCCTAGAACCCATACATAACTATACACTCCAATTCAAATATTTGTATTGTTTAGTGTGTTTCCATGTGAATTCATGTTTATGTTTGTATTTATTTTTGTGTCTTTTATATACCCGGATTGATTTATTAGCTTTGAGACCAAAAATAATTAAAATTTGATAAATAATTTGTATTGTTAAATAATTTTTATGATTTATTTGTTTTATTTGTATTGTTAATGTTATGTTCATATTATTGTTGATAAATTTGTATGTAGAGCCTTTTAGCGTATTAAAATATAGTGTATTTTAGCATAGTAAAATATAGAGCCTCTTAGAGTAGTAAAATATCGTGCCTTTTAGCGTTGTAAAATGTGGAGCGTTTTAGCGTAGAGTCTTAGTAGCTAACAAAATTTTAAAAATGGTAAAATTGAAACGCATAATAATTAAGTATAACTCGGTGCTACCGGGCCTCAAAAATTCACTACAATTCAAAAATTTATAATTTAATTTTTTAAGGTAACAAAATTCTAAAAATTGTTGAAATTGACACGCATAAAAATTAGGATAACTCGGTGCTACTGAGCCTCAAAAATCAAGCTTGGAATCCGCACATAACTATTCACCCCAATATTAAACGTAATTAATTATTTTTATTAAACTAACACAAATAATTAATTTTGTTTAAATTATAGTAGACGACATGGCCTTTCCTCCGCCTGCGCATCCTGGACATGCCGAGGATCAGCTATTAGTGCT
Organism: Nicotiana benthamiana; assembly: GCA_034376525.1. Lineage (NCBI taxonomy): Eukaryota > Viridiplantae > Streptophyta > Magnoliopsida > Solanales > Solanaceae > Nicotiana > Nicotiana benthamiana. The sequence goes on along the minus strand of CM067336.1, from coordinate 29,714,004 downwards.
GTAGGGTGACCATAGGTCCTCCTTTGTATGGGAGGGACAACTGTCGATGCAGGCTCGCCGCCCCAGGAGATCTAACGATTTATTGGAGTTTATCGCGGCACATCCTTTCCATGATCGCATAGTAGCACGCAAGGCTAAGGGGTTGTATATGATTTTTGAGCTTGGATGAATGCAGCTTGATTGGTCTCTCATCACAGCCTTGATAGAGCGGTGGCGACCGGAGATACGCATTTTCACTTGCCCACTGGAGAGGCCACCATCACGCTGGACGATGTTCAGGTTTTATACGGGCTGCGCGTAGATGAACGTGTCGTGGCACTGCCCCACTACATTAGAGGCCGTGCCCAGTTTTTGGATATGATGGGGCAGTTGACTGGTTTTAGACCTCCGGGTGACACTGGGAGCAGTCGCGTTGCATTGTCATCCATTAGAGATCATATGGTGTTTTTGCACCCAGATATTATTGGTGGGACGGAGTATCTTTGGATTTATAGGTACACGCGGCTGGCGTTGCTCCTACTTTTTGGGTGAGTCTTGTTCCCGGACACTTCGGGGAGTAGAATGAGTATACGTTTTTTGCATTATCTTCAGCAGCTGGATGAGTTACCCCAGTACAGCATGGGTGCTGCTGTTCTGGCATACCTATATAGGAGCATGTGTCGGGCGAGCATAGGTCCAGTAGTGGATATATGTGGTTTGCCCCTCATAGAGGTGACAAAATTTCTGAGTACCTTGTTCTTTACTCCGAATTCTATACCGTGAAATGACTCATAAAACTTACATCAACCTTTTATCTTAGGTTTGGGCCTGGCAGCAGATCATGCCGTTGCAGCAACCTCTACCACCACTTCTTCCCGGCAAGGATTATTCGTTTCTCCCTCTAGCTGTCAGGTGGATTTTCCGGCGTGGGAACTACCGAGGGACCGATGCGCATCATAATTTCCCCCTTCTCAGGGATGTTTTAGATATGTTGGTGGACTGATAGGTAAGTATCTACCTACACTTGCTTATTTTAAATTGACTTGTGTTGTGTGTACTCACTTTTATGTTATTATTTGGTAGTTCATCTGGACGTCGTACATCTTTCACCTCCTTGATCTTCGCCTTCAAATCTTCAATTTGTTGCTTCGATTGGCGCTTTCTGTCACACTGCCTCGTACACACATCATGAAGACAATACAACTTGTCTTTGTAGTATTCTTGTTCACATGGTTTGTCAACTCATACCTTAAAATTACATATAGGCACGTCAGGTTGCCTATAAAACTTGTTCATACAAACCCAATAGCAGCGTCCAGATTCTTCCCAATCATCGTACATCATACTTTTGATTCCACAGTCGCACTTTGGGGAACGAAAGGGTCGTTGAGACAATTCTTAAAGAATAGTTTGGGTCTATGGAAAAGCTCGATTATAGGTTGTTGTTAAGTGCAGAGAATAACTAGAATACGCTCTTTTTTTGTAGGCAAGAAGTTGCAATATTTTTTCTGAAAAAATTACAGATTTTTTCACAAGGTTTTCAGCCTTTCCAAAACGACATGATAACTCAATGATTCATAGTATTATACTGTGATTTACATATACAATTTTCTTCGATTTACATATTAAATTATTCTGAAAAAACCAGCTTTTTTTAAAAAAAATAGTAATTTCATTTCATCAATAGATCAAATATTACAGAGTTTTCCAGTAGCCGCTGACTAGCTACTGTTAAAAACAGTCTAGAATGAACACACTCCCCTATGCTCTATATACATTAGATCATGAAAAACATACAATGCTTCTCTTTGTTTTCCTACGGGTAGTGATCCAGTCTACGCAAAACATCCTTCCAGTGTTTAAGAGAGGTTCCCTGAATGTGCACATGAATCGCTATCTCTTTGCATGTATCCTTTACAACCGAGATCCCACCATGGAATCTAATCTTGTTTGTTTCCCGCCACAGACAGTATACTAACATTCCAAACACACTGGTTGTTATTTCAGCATGTCCATTTTTCCTTTTTGCAATGTTGCTAATCCAGTTGACTTCGCTGTTCCAATCACAAATGGTTCTCTTGTAACCTAGCCATACGAGCATTCTATTCCATAGTCCCCAAGATATCGGGCAATCAAAAAAAAGATGGTCAAAAGATTCATCTACTTGCTTGCAGAATACACATTGTTGAGGAATCTGTATCCCTATGAGCATTAGCCTTTCCACTGTTGCCAGTCTTCTGCGCAGTGCTAGCCAAACGATAAATTTGAATCTTGGGTGTAGTTTTGGCTGCAATACTATGCTTTTCCATTGTACTTTAGGGGCTTGGGGGAACTGGAGTCTGTAGAATTTGTTTATGTTGAACCGTTCTCCCCTCTGTAGTTGGATCAGTCGACTTTTCAGGTCCCCATGTATACCTTGGGTATTTGCTATCATTAATCTGGTCTCAAAGATCTTTCTCACAGCCCAGGCTGCTGTTTTTGGAGTAGGTACATCCTCTACGGCATTGTTCTTAATGTAGTACGTGTGCATCTATTTGATCCATAGGCTGTCCTTTTTCATTGTTACTGCCCACAAATGCTTTGCCATAGCTGCCTTATTCCAGATTGGTAGGTTCAAAACATTTAGGCCCCCAGCACTATATGGTAGAGATATAGTTTCCCATGCGACTAATGCCTTTTTGGACACGTTTGCCGCTCCCGTCCACAAAAAGGATCTGCATATTGCTTCAATCATCTTCATTACCTTATTAGGAAGCAGGAAAATTTGGGACCAGTACGATTGTATTCCAAATAATACTGTCCTGATCAACTGTAGCCTACCGGTATAAGACAGGAGTCTCGATGTCCAGCAATTGATTTTCTGTGTTATCTTCTCCACTATTGGCCAGCATTGTATTACTGATAATTTCTTGGAGTCCATTGGAACGCCGAGATACTTGAAAGGGAGGGAACCTTCAGGGAAGTTGAGTTCTTTCATGATTTCCTCCTTAGTCCAGTTGGAGACCCCTGCTATGTATATAGCACTTTTGTCTGCATTTGCTTCCAATCCTGATGTTTCCGCAAAGTTTAGGAGCGTTTGTTGTATAAGTCTTACAGATTGGGCATCAGCCTTGCAGAATAGCAGTAGATCATCCGCAAAACAGATATGTGACACTCCTAGCTTCTTACATCGAGGATGAAATTTGAAATCCTTTCTCCCCATCATAGACTTGAGTTCCATGTTTAAATATTCCATTACAATTACAAATAGATAAGGGGACATTGGATCTCCTTGTCGTATACCTCTTTTTCCTTTAAACGGAGGTGTCAGCCCCCCATTGAGGCTTAATGAGTATGTGACAGAAGAGATGCATTCCATTATCCATTTTGTGAATTTGTAGGGAAAACCCATGTCCAGCAGCAGTCTCTCTATAAAACGCCATTCCACTATGTCATAAGCCTTTCTCAGGTCTACTTTTAACACACACCGCGGGGATATTCCTTTCCTATTGTATCCTTTAAATAACTCCTAAGTAAAGAGAATGTTGTATGTTATGCTCCTGCCCTCAATGAATGTCGATTGTGAATTGCCAATCAAACCACCTATAACTGTTTTTATTCTTGCTGTGAGCACTTTGGTGATTATTTTATAAAGTGTTGTGCAGCAGGCGATTGGTCTATAATCTTTGACAGTAGTAGGATTTTGTGTTTTAGGAATCAATGAGACTGCTATGCTGCATACACCTTTGTGCATTTGCCTGTTGTAAAGAATTCTTTCACTGCTGCATAAACATCATCAGCAACCATATTCCAGTGTCGAGTGAAGAATTCTACTAGGAAGCCATCTACTCTTGTAGCTTTGTCATGTGGCATATCATTGATTGCCTGATAGATTTCCTCCTTTGTAACTGGTTTAATCAGAGACTGTTTCTGCTGGTTTTTTAAGCATGGTCCCTGTTGAATGATGATAGTGTTTGGACATTTACAGATAGTTCTTCGTTCTCCCAGAATCTTGCAGAATTGGTCTAGGAATTCTTCTTTTACTTGTTTAGGATCAAATAGCCTTTCCCCTGCAGCAATGTATATGGAACCAATTTTGTTCACGTTTGTTCTCTGCTTCAGTTGGGCATGGAAGTATTTGGAGTTAGAGTCTCCATAGGTAATCCAATTTGCTCTGGATTTTTTATGCAGAATCTGCTCCTCTATGTTGCTCCATTTCTGTATTTCAGCTAAGGTTGACCTCTCCTGTTCTATCAGCTGCTGGTCCATATTGTTGCTTCCTCAATCCAAACTGAATTACTTCAAGTTTGTGTCTTGCTGCATTGAGTTATGTTTTGTATGCTGCTATGTAATTGTTCAGTACTTTCAACTCCTTTTTCAGATCCTTTAGCTTTTTCCATATGGCGTGCATGCTACCAGTTTCCTCCTTTCCCCTCTGCTTCCAAACTTTCCCTACTATAGAAGTGAAGTCATTGTGCTCCATTGCAGGTAAGTACAGTTTGAAAGGTTTAGGACGTAAGTTTGTTCTCTGGTTTCCAGTTTTGCAGTGGATTAGTATAGGAGAGTGGTCTGATGTCCCTGGAGTCTGGTAATCAGTTTCAATGTGACTATACTGTTGCATCCATGCCAAATTGCCAAAAGTCAAATCTTTCCTGCTATACACCATTGTGCTGGGTTGCTGTTTGTTGCACCAGGAAAAGTAGCTGCCCATACTTCTCAATTGAGTAAGCTGAAGGGTGTTTATTGCTTCCTGGAATCCTCTGATTTCATTTTGTGTCACTGATGAACCAATTCTGTCATCTGTATGAAGCACACTGTTGAAGTCCCTACTGATCAACCAGCATTGTTGTACAGAAGCTCCCAAGTGTATCAATCTGTCCCATAGCTGCTGTCTTTTTTGGATGTCATTGCTTGCATACACCACTGTGTGCAGTGTTTGAAAGGTGAATCCTGTTTTCTTAACTTCACAGTGTATGAATTGTTCATCAGTCATCAAAATTGTCACTTTATAGCTTTGTTTCCATAATAGCCATATTCTGCCATTTGGATGTTCATTGTAGTTACAGCAGCTGCTCCATCCTCCATAGACAGTGTTTAATATTTTCCTTGCTTTGCATTCCTTTACTCTAGTTTCTAGACACCCTATGACCTCTACCTTATGCTTCCTCAGAAAGATGTTTAAGTCTTTCTGCTTATGAGCCTTGTTTAGGCCCCTGACATTCCATGTGCAGAGTATCATTAAGGGGTGAAGATGGATGGGCCAGCGTCCCCAGGATTGTCTACCATCTGTAGAGGATTGAATCTGTTGCTTGAAATCAGTGTGCAAGTTTCTGATTGCTGTTCAATCTTCTCCTTCTGTTTCCCAGTTCCTACTGCATCTAGACAGTTTGTTTCCACTGTTTCATTCATTTTCTCAATTGCAGGTGCCTGTTGAGTTGCCATTTGTTTTGGTTTTATTTTTGGAGTCCACCTCTTAGCAACTCTGAATTTCTATTTCAGCTGGTCTGGTTTAGGCTTGCTACTATCTTCCTTTGTGTTCTCTTCCTTATACCAACAGTCAGCAGACCTATGCCCAAATCTGATACATTTTTCACAGAATTTTGGTTTCCATTCATATTCTATTTGTTGCACAATGAGGCCTCTGTTGGTATGCAGTTCTAAGCTGTCTGGCAGTGGCTTGGATATGTCAGTTTCAATCAACACTCTGGCATAGGATACCTTCTCCAAATCAGCAGTGTATTTATCAGTATACAGAGGTTTTCCTACCACACTTGCCAGCTTACTTAATACTGCATTGGCCAGAAAGCTAATGGTAAAACAGGGAAGGTGATCCACAGTGGAACTACTGTAATATTTGCAGGATCAAACTTGAATTCCATTTGCCATTGTTGCAGTATCATTGGCTTATTTTGAAATGTGTAGGGTCCTGCTTGTAACACTCGATTCTTATCCTCCACATTATCAAATCTGAATATATAGTATCCATAATCATGATACATTATTTGAGGCTGATCGACAAAATTCCACTGTTTTGCGACAAAATTTTCCATAGTCTTCTTATACGGTGATTCACCAAGTACATACCCTATCAATGCATTACTCCAATAATTCTCTAAGTCTTTGGTATCGGCTTCGTCAATTTGAACTACAAATCTCCCATCCCTTTGAGCAGGGGGGGCGTATGTTAGGGCGTTACCTTTTTGAGGGCTTCTATTGGATACTGTTTGTTTTTCAAGTTCCTTTGGTTCTGCTACCGGTGGTTTGCTTTGTTCTCTTTCTGCATGCGCCGAGAATTGCAGTCGCTGGGTTGCCTGCCACAGAGCATTCCGTTGATGAGGAATGTCCCTACTTTCTTCAATTTCGTCCCTAATCGGTTGGAATTGTTGAGGCATAAAGCTTCCAAGAGTTAGTGGACTCAATCGCTGCTAGATTCCGGATTTCAGGGTCATGATCGCACCATTTTTTCCGGCATCATCTGGGTTGTGGTATACTGTTGGTGCGGATCCCATACCTGTTAACCATCGATTTTGTTTGTTTATTGATGGTGTAACTTGCGGATTTTCATCGCCAATTGATTCTGGAACTGATTGTAGCTTCTTCTTCGTCTTAGCCATGGCAGAAGCGCATGACAACTCAACGATATGTAGTATTATACCGCGATTTACATATTAAATTATTCTGAAAAAACTGCTTTGGTCACATGGTTTTCATCCTTTTCAGAACGACATGACAACTCAACGGTACGTAATATTATACCGTGATATACATATTAAATTATTCTGAAAAAACAGCTTTTGTCACATGGTTTTCATCCTTTTCAGAACGACATGACAACTCAATGATACGTAGTATTATATGGCGATTCACATATACATTTTTCTTTAAAATTTTATGATTGGCGTTCTTTAGCAACAATAATAAGTTGAATATTTGAATAATTCTATGAAGAAAATAATACATTATGTAAATAAAACAACAATTGTATTTTAATAACATATTTTTTGTAACAAAATTTGAACAACATTTTTATTTAAATGGGTTAACACAAACTCAAACACGACAAATCTAGAGATACAAATAGTAAAACTAATAAAAACACTACACAAGGGAAACATAAAGATAAACCACTACGCTTATGGCGTACAAGCCACTGCTTAATCACGATCTGCTTCCTACAATTCGCTCCAACCACTCGAGTTGGTCTTCTAGCCTTTTTTCTCTTCTTCTACCTCAATTAGTTTTGCCTTCAACTCCTTAAGTTATTGGTTGGTTTGGCGCTCCTGCTCATGTTGCCTCAAACATATAACATGAAGATCATAAATTTTGCCTTTGTTGTACTTTTGTGTACACTTTTCATCCATTCATACCTCAAATTCACATGTAGGCTTGTCGGGTTGCTCATCAATCTTGTTCTTACATGCCCAGTAGCGGCGTCCACCATCTGGCCACCATTTGAACAAACTGCAATTTTCTCCGCAATAGCACCTTGGGACGTAAACGTTTTGTTCAGACATTTCTTATAGAGAAACTTTGGTTATTGTTAAGCGAAGAATATAAGTAGCATGCGACCGTTATATATAGTCAATACTTCACACAAAACGTAGTATATTTTTTAGCAAAATCCACTAAGCAGTGTGCCTAGGGCTAGTTTTTATATATATAATACAGAAAACAAAATACAGTGTCAGGAGGGCTAGTATTATATTGTAATTTATATACTAAATTATTCTGATAAGAAAACAAGAGTTTTCACATGGTTTTCAATTTTTTCAGAACGACATGACAACTCAACAAAGCGTAGTATTATACTGGGATTTACATATTTACTTTTTCTGAAAAAAAAAAGATTTTTCTTCAATATTTTTGAGAATGACAAGATAATTGATAAAACATATTATTATACCACGCTTTACATATTTAATTTATTTTTTAATAAGAGATTTTTTATACCGCATTCTTGGTCATGTTCACTAACAACCATATCAAAATATAACGTTAAAAAATAAGATGTAACAACATTGTTGAAATTTATTTTATTGCATATATATTGAAACAAACACAAGTACATACATGTATTACAAAAAATCAAAATAATTTACTAGGGGTATCCTTGATAGTTGGGTACATTGGATGAACTTGCATCAGGATTACCACCGCCACGCATACTACCTGAAGGACATTTACGACGGTCGTGTCATTTTTGCAAGCATATGCCACATTTACGCGTATAAACTGTGTCACCAACATCCATTTGGTTCCATATGCACGTTCTCTTTTTCACTTGCAGCTTGCGCAAATAGTCCTTGTTACAAACCATCTTAACGGTTCCGGCGGCCAATAATGCTCAGCACCTAATGACTGCAACTTTCCACTATACGTGTCTACGTATGCAGTAACAATGTATTGCCTATCAATATAGTTTGTTGCTCCATATCCAACTTGTTGAAAGCCCTTCAACGCATGTGCGCACGGCATGTGGTAGATGGTCCATTTTCACATGAACACAACTTTCTATTTTCATTCACCATATGTAGATTATTCCAATGGTGTTCGCTGATAGTTGTCTTAACTTCAAAAACACCCCGTTCATGATCGTACTGAAGAAATGAATGTTGTTGTGCTCGCCTCCTGGACCTTTCAAATCTTCTCATGGGTATTGGCATAAATTCAACACCCCGGTCCATCAATACTAAGGCAATTGCATGCCTTTCAACAAACCTCTCCACACTCTGTTTGAATGTCATACGGACCATGGCAGTGACAGATAGTCCACGGGCAAACTTTAACAAGCCGTTGAATGACTTCAACACGTTGGTTGTGAGGGCTCCCCATCGTCTGCCGCCATCAGTATGCAATGTCTACATGTGAAGCTCATTCCCCATCAACCAAGTATAGGCTCTTGGTTCTAACTGCCGGATGGCTTCCATGCGCCTCGTGAATTTGCACTGTAGGTGCTCAGTTGCAGCCATCCACATTAAGTCATGCAAGGTCTTGTCAGGAAATTTCTTCTGAAAATTGGCCTTCAGGTGCCGCACACAGTAATGGTGGTATGCATATTGTTACTGCCATTCAGGCAAGTGACGCACAAAACTTAAAATACCACCATGCAAAGCAGATATTAGACAAATACCTAAACGTTGTTTGACGACGTGCTGCTTCAAGTGGTTCAAAAAAAGAGTCCACGTCTCTTCGCTTTCGTTGGCACATATGGCAAAAGCTAATGAAAATATTTGCCCGCTGGCATCTACTGCAACTGCAATGAAAAGCTTAATATCATACTTTTCATAGACATGAGTACCATCTATGGAAATAACAGGACGACAATGCACAAAACCATCAATTGCCGGTTTAAATGATCAGAATACGAAGTTGAAAAAGTATTCGGGTCTATCCGGACTCCGCTCATGCCTCCATTCAACTACAGTTCCGGGGTTAAAGTGTTGCAGTGCGGCCATGTACCTGGGCAGATTTGAAAAAGACTTATCCCAGTCGCCATAAATAAGTTGAAAGGAACGTTTGCAACCGAGATATGCCTTTCTTTTGGTTATAGTACAACCATACTCCTGGTGGACGGCTGTAATACACTCTTTAATCTAGAACCTAGTGGACACTTCCAAATATGGAATCAAGACAAGAGAAATCAAGTCCACATCCAAGTTAAAGTGATTCTCATTGTATGTGTCCATTTTACATCTGCGCTCGCTGATAAATTTACCAACTTTCCACAAACCGGATTTCTTCTTGGTGGCATGCAACATCCAGTGACAACCCAAAAACCACCTACGGCATATAACCTTGTATTTCTCCGTATTTGACTCACTTACCATCATCTCACGGCACTCTCTTTTACTGTATATTTTTACAGCCCTAATTAGGCAAGCTTTGTCGGGGAAATACATGCCCTTTGTCAGAACAGCTGGTCTAGACTCATCCCACATCTGTGACCGAAATTCATCATCATCCCTTATGAGGGCATCCACGTTCGACATGCTTGGAAAATTATCAAGGTAGGGAATATTCCGCTCATGAAATGGCACGTGGGACTCGTACACTCTTGGTCTAGTGGGAGGTAGACAAACATGCTCCCTCGTCAGCTCAGGTTCAACATTCACATGCTCCCTCGTCAGCTCAGGTTCAACATTCACTTCCTCTTCCTCATCATCACCCTCGTCATGGAAGGGTGTGTCATCCCCAAAATCATCCTCATTGTTGTCATAATCACTATCATCTTCCTGACTCTGCGCATCTGTCAAATCACGAGTAAATACATCGTCGATGGGCAACTCTGTGAGTCAAGAGCTTCAAGAGGCTCGTTTTCAGTGCACAAAAAGAACAAAAAGATAAGTTACCCAAACCTCACAAAAATACTTTAGATAACTCTATATCACTTTACTTACAAGTGGTATTGCTTGACGTTTCATGATGGATATTTTCTTGTTGGTCATGACTCCCAGATGGACTATCGTGGTCCAATACTCCAGAACTACGCATATTCCAACTTGTAAAATTCATATCCGGACGGTACCCCCTATGAAAAATATGAGTGTTAATACAAATCCAATTAAAACATAAAACAAACATCGCTAAAGCGAAAATTGAAGTTCACTAGTGCTCTTGTTGATTATATAAAGTCAAAAAATTATTCTGTGGCTGCTCATTTGCCGGTGGTGACACGTTTAAATCAAGGCAAGCTCTTTCATCACAAATCTGTCCGGCAAAAACTGCTCCAGAATAACCACCCGATGACAGGGGGTTATCCCTGCTATGCACGCCCTCATTATTGGGAACGTCTTCCACCTTGACGTACATTTCCAATAATTTTATTACAATAAATTCCCTGTATTAATCAGGAACCTGCAAAAAATCTCTAAGAGTTTCATCATCCTCGATGTTAAACTCAGAATAATAAGCAAACACATGCGGAGTCACTGAATACGGAAATCTACCGGTTACCTTAAGTTTAACCGAACACCTCATCTCACTCTTTTTTTTACGTAACAACGATACCAATGTATCGCACTCCATAGTAAGGGGTAATTTAATATGATACTGTGGAGGTGAGCTATACCTCATAGAGTTATTCTCCACCACAACCTCACTCCCCCAATATAGTGAAATCCTTATTTTTGGCACTTCAGACATTGTAAAAAAATGATTGATAAGAAGAAGAGAGAAGTATGAATGTATGTTTGAAGTTAAGTATTGAATAAATTTTCATAAAATTGAAACGCCTATAAATAAGGCAAGTCTGAGCTTGGGGCGTAGAATTTTTTGAAGGAATTCGTAATATAATACTGTGTTTTATGTATTTGAATTACTGTTATGTCAGTTAAATTATTGGTGGGCCCAATTAATATGTAATTCGCAGTATAGTATGGAGAATTACATTTTTTTAAAAAATTAAAAGTAGTTCGCATTACTATACTACGATTTATATTAAAAAAAAGAATTTTACCTAATTCGCAGTACAATACTGTGAATTATATAAAAAAGTTTTTTTAAATAATTCGCTGTACTATACTGCGGATTAACTTAACGGCAAAATTTCCGTTAAGTAATTCGCAGTACAGTACTGTGAATTACGTATTTTTGTAACTTTTTTTAGCATTAAAAATATACTTTGTGTCTAATTAATTATCAATTAAATTTCGAACTCGCCAAACATGTTACTTCCACTCATGAATCAATCACAGCCGTTTTTTTCCTTCGTACTAACGCAGTAACGCTTTTCAGTTGTCTGGTTAATATACTAACGAATACGACGAAATGATGAATACTAATTCAGCCTTTTTAACATATATATAGTAAGTAGTTTTCTAGTGGTTAAAAATGTATATGTCGGATAACTAAAAATTTGCTGTAACTTTAAAAAATATGAAGATGAAAAAGAAGATATAATGCATTCCTATGTCACTATACAATAATAATAATCATGATAATGAAGTTTTTTTTTTTCTCTCTAGAATGAAGTTCTCTCTCAGTGAAAGCGGAAATGACGAGGAAATTAAAAGCTAAAGGAGGAAGACAACAGAGCCAAGACAATGTCCAGCAACCAATCAATGCTAAAATTAGAGTTCCGAACTCAGCTGATGCGAAGAAAACTCGAAGTATCAACGTGCTACAAGGAATCACTCCGTTAGAGTTAGATAAAGCAGCAATGGAACAGGAATTGCCAGAGAAGTCCATGCATGCTGGTGAGATGGAGCACAATTCATCAGGCAAACAGTCGTGGGCAGATATAGCGGAAAATAAAGTAGAGCATAAAGGTACATGGAGGGTAGAACCTCAAATTGAACCTAAAATGAGATTATGGAGCAGAATTGTGGCTAATAGTCCTGATATAGATGAATTAGAACTGAAATCTAATGAATCTACAAAATAAAATGTCAAAATAACTATGGAGGATATCAAAGAGGAAGTAGAATACTGGAGTAATGCAGTAATATGTTATGTACTGGGATCGAATCCGTCTCCAGTAGTTATGAATGGTTTCATAGAATCTGGGGGAAATTGGGAATAGACAAGGTAGCTCAAATTAACGGAGGTGTATTTCTTGTTAGATTTACGCAAGCTGAAAGTAAAATGTAGGTGTTAGAAAATGGAGTCCAGATGTTCGATAAAAAGCCTATCATCATAAAGCCATGGGCACCAGATATAGCTACTAGAAAGGACTTGTTCAGCATTGTGCCAATATGGATCAAGTTGCCTGGCTTGGACATTAAATATTGGGGGAAGACTGCATTGACAAAAATTACAGGATTAGTAGGAAAACCTCTAAAAGTAGATAAAGCAACTACATGGAAGGAAAGAATGACATTTGCAAGAGTATTAGTGGAGGTTACACTTGACCAACCTTATCCTCAAACTGTAATGTTTGAAAATGAAGTTGGAAAAATTGTAGAGCAAATGGTGCATTATGAATGGAAGCCAACATGATGCAAAGAGTGTAATAATTATGGGTATAAGGTAACAGAATGTAGGAAGCATATTCAAACTTAGAAACAGTTGGCAAGCGAAAAAAACTGGGAGAAAGTACAAAACAATACAGAAAAAGATGCAAACCAGAATAAGGGAGGGATTGAAGAAGGGAAGCAAAGACAGACAGAAAAAGAGCAGGTAGTAACTGTAAGTCAGCAAGAAAATAGAAGAGAAAGAAAGAAGGCTATATACATACAAAAAGGAAGCAGAGCACAAAGGGGGAAAGATGTTCCTGGGAGCAGTATAAACCTAGGAAACTCTTTTGGGGCATTGGGAGAGAATAGCAGTATGATGTTGATAGTGCAGGAGAAGGAGAGATTGAGCAAACATATGCAGGCTATAGAAGGAGAACACATATTGGGGAAGGGGGTGCCCGCCCTAGGAAAATGGATAGCATAGAATTTTGGAATACCAGGGTCTTAATAGACTAGCAAAGCAGGAAGAAGTAAACTTATTTCTGCAGCAGTGTAAGGTTAGTCTATTTGGACTCTTGAAAATAAAGGTTAATAGAAGAAATGCTTACAAAGTTTCTCTTAATCTGTGTAATGGGTGATCAGTGACTAACAACTTAGGAGCTCATCTGGGGGTCAGAGTTTGCATAGTATGTAAGCCAACAATTATGCATGTGCAAGTTGAGCTTGTGTCAGCACAAATGATACACTATGAAGTAACTCATAGGGGTACTGGAATGAACATTTTTGTTACTATGGTATATGGATTTAATGATCCACCATTAAGGAGGACTCTATGGTAAGAAGTGAGAAATATTAAGAATAATATAAAGGGACCTTGGGCATTGATGGGAGATTTCAATTGTGTTCTGAATAAAGAAGATAGAGTAGGAAGACCTGTTACTATGGCTAAAATAAGAGAATTTAGAGAATGTATAGATGAGTGTGGTTTCCAGGAGCTGAGATCATCTGGGGCATTCTACATATGGAATAACAAACAAGAAGGGGAGGATAGGGTAAACAGCATAATAGACAAGGAATTAATCAACACTGACTGGATTATAATACTACCAGTCTCAGAAGTGCACTATATGAATGAAGATTTGTTTGATCACTGTCCAACTATAATAAACTGAGACTATGGGTGTCATAAAAATACGAGAAATTAAACCAAACTTAAAACCAAACCAAACCGACCAAAAAAATCGATACTTTTTGGTTTGGTTTAGTTTTGATTTTGAATTTTAAAAATCAATCAAATTTGGTTTGATTTTGGTTTTAATAAAAAAAATCGAACCAAACCGACTATATATGTAGCTATTTCAAATTTATTATTACACCTATAAATATGTATATTGTTATACAAAATTCCAAAAAAATTATGATAAATGTTAATAATTTGCACTTTTAATATAGTTCTTCACCTTTACTTTCTAGTTTGATTGGTAGTTTTCTTTTGTTTAGTGTAAGAATCCATTTCGTGTTAAAAATAACATATTTTTAATTGAACCCTTCAATTGTTCATCACTATTTTGATTCAATTATCATCAATATATCTTGGTAAATAATAGATTTCTTAAAGGACAATTGATTTGATAGTGTTACATTTAAAATGTGATCGCCAAAATATGTGTTTGGTAGTGTATGTCTTATATTTAAGAAAATAATTGATAAATAACCGAAAAAACGACATAAACCGAATCAAGAAAAACTCACTTAATTGATTTGGTTTGGTTCTAATTTTGAAAAATCGACTTACTTGGCTTGGTTGCTTTTTAGGGAAAAATCGATCCAAACCGAACCATGAACGCCCCTAACTGGGACAAGGGTAAAAGAAATGCTAGAGATCAATTAAAGTACTTCAATATGTGAAAAGTAGTGATTTCAAGGAAAGAGTTAAACAAAGTTGGGATAAGAGGATAGAAGGTACTAAAATGTTCAAAGTCATTAGCAAAATGAACAGACTGAAGGCTGTGCTGACAAAGCTGAATAAGAAAAGATTTGCTGAGATTGAAAGGAAAGCTTAACAAACCTTAGAAGATCAAAAGAAATGTCAAGCAGACCTGCAGCAAGATGGTAGGAATAAAGGGCTCATTAAAAAGGAAATTCAGGTAGCAAAAGAGTGTAGGATGTGGGGAGAAGCCAGGGACACATATTTAAGGCAAAAAAGTAGAATGCAATGGCTCACTAAAGGGGATCAAAACACAAAAAAATTTCACAGTGCAATAAAAGAGATGAGGAACATGAATAGAATTTTTTCAGTGGTAGACACCATGGGTTGCTAGAAGAGATACAGAAGAGGTCTCACAAGCTTTTATACAGTTTTATGAAAAGCTACTTGGGGAGAAAAATGAGAACATGAAAAATGTATGCAGTAAACATGTGAGAAAGGGTCCAATTCTATTACAGGAGCAAAGGGACTAGCTAATACAAGATTACCAGAAAGAAGATGTTAAGGCAACAGTTTGGTCGATAGCAGGGGATAGAGCCCCAGGGCCTGATGGATACACAAGTCAATTCTTCAAGGATTGCTGGGAGATTGTCAACAAGGATGTGGTAGAAGTGGTACTGGAGTTTTTTCAAAAAGAAACAATGCAGAAGAGTCTAAATGAAACAAGAATTACAGTAGTTCCAAAGAGCAGCCATGCAGAACTACTGGGTGACTACAAACCAATAGCTTGTTGTAACAAACTGTTCAAGGTTATTTCAAAAGTGTTGTGTATGAGATTAAAAGGAATACTACCAGGAATCATATCAGCAAATCAGAGTGTTTTTGTGCCAGGTAGAAGTATAGTGCAAAATTTCCTAATATGCCGAGACCTGGTCAGACTATACATAGAAAAGCATCAGTAAGAAGCTGCCTTATAAAGATAGACTTAAGGAAGGCTTATGGTACGCTGGAATGGGATTTTTCATGAGATGCTACATGCCTTAAATTTCTCACATAGATTCATCCATTGGATTATGCAGTGTATTACAACTATTAGGAACTCAATAATAGTTAATGGAGGAGTTTATGGGAACATTGAAGGGAAGAGGGATTAAGACAAGGAGACCTAATTTTACCTTAATATTTGTCATTTGTATGGAATATTTTACAAGAATTATGCAGCAAGTAACTACAATGCAGGGATTTGAGTTTCACACGAAATGCAGAGGGCTAAAACTGAATCACTTGTGTTTTGCTGATGATATGCTACTATTCTGCAAAGGAGAAATGGCATTAATGATGTTGATGTTGAGGGGTTTGGCTACATTTTCAGAATCTACAAGATTGAGAACACTGCAGACAAATCAAACGTATATAGTGCAAACATGAATGAGCAAGACCTGGTTGACCTGTGTGAGCTGACTGGATATAAAAGAGGTGCTCTGCCTTTTAGATATCTGGGAGTGCTAATTTCAGCAAAGAAAATATCAAAGGGTGGACTGTGAAATGTTGGTGGATAAAATGTGTACTAGAATCAAGAATCGGGGTTCAAGAAACTTGTCCTATGCTGGGAGAGTGCTACTGATAAACTCATTATTGTTGCATATTCATACATATTGGTCTTCCATTTTTATTCTTCAAAAGAAGGTATTAAAAACATCACTGTTATTTGTAGCAACTTTCTATGGGATGGGAAATAAATACAAATAGAGCTCCATTAGTTGCATGAGATCTTATCTGCAGGCCTAAAATAAAGGGGTATCTTGGGATAATTGATTGTGAAACTTGAAATCAAGCAGATATAGAAGTTGATAATTTGTGGGTGCAATGGGTGAATCACATATACTTAAAGAAGAAGGATTGGTGGCAGTACAAACCACCACAGGATAACAGTTGATACTGGAAAAAGGATATGCTCCATTAGAGATCAATTTGATGCAGGATATGTGCAACAAGACTGGTTGGCAGTAAATAAAAAATACACAATAAAAAGTGGGTATAGTTGTAAACAAGGAAGAAGAGAGAAATGGGAGAGTAGTATATGGGTATGGAGTAGTAAAAACATCCCAAAGCGTAGCTTCATCTGCTGGTTAGCTATGCACAGAAGACTTCAACGAGTGAAAGGTTGGCCAAGCTGAGGATATGCCAAGAATATCATTGTGTTACATGTGGGGAGACAACAGAAACGATAGAACATCTATTTTTTGAATGCAATTACTCAAAGAAATGTCTAATTGCGATACTGGAATGGCTTGATATGGGAATACAGCAATACAGACGGGAAGGGTTATGGAGAAGAATGACAAGGAAGATTAAAGGCAAAGCATGCAACACTATCATAAGTGTAGTCTTGGCAGCAACTATATATCACATATGGAAAGTCAGAAATGATGCATTGTGGAACTAAAAAGTCCCAAGACCACCGAAGTAATAAGCAATATGAAAGAGGAATGCAGGGCGAAAATGCAAGGAATCATGGAGAGGAAAGCAACATCAAAAAGACATAAATAATGGATAAAGAATTTACTGTAAATGCTAGATGAATAGATAGGTCACTATGTTGAAATAGTATAAAAATAGTATAGAAGAAAAGAAAGAAAGTAAAATAGATGGAGGAACTATGTACAATTGAGTTCCGCTTGTAGTGATTAATAAAGCTTATCTCATTCACCAAAAAAAAAAAATAATGATGATAACGATCATAGATATATTTTGTATAGCTAGAAGGATAATTTAGTCTTTATATTATTTTTACATAGTATAAATACCACTTGTAATTGTCAATGTAAATCATTCAAGATAATTACTGTTTCATTGTATTAGATATTCAGGATATTCTCTAAGTCTTCTTCTCCGTATCATCATGCATGCATGGTTTCATCTACATCCAGTTCTCAAACCTCTTCTCCTTCCTCTTCTTCTATGGCTAATCTTCCAGTTACACCTTCCGTTACGCATTCTGCTGTCTCTGTTTTCAATATCAAAAATTTGATTCCTACCACTCTTGATTATAAAACAGAAAGAAATAATTCTCTCCAAAGCATATAATTTTTATAATCAACAGTGGTAGGAATCAAATTTTTGATATTGGAAACAGAGATAGCAGAATGCGTAACGGAAGGTATAACTGCAAGATTAGCCATAGAAGAAGAGGTTTGAGAACGATATGTAGATGGAACCATGTATGCATGATGATACGGAGAAGAAGACTTGGAGAATATCCTGAATATCTGATACCATGAAACGGTAATTATCTTGATACTGAAAGGTGAGAGGCAGGGCTCGGTCTCAAGGTTTAATTTAAAGTCACTAGTCAGTGCAACTGCAAGATTGAAAGGCGAAAGTAAAGATTACGTGCAACCAGGTGTAACGTGTCAAAGGTCACCGAGTCGTCGTAAAGGTTATCGGACATTGCAGGCTGAGCATCTATTTCTGGTATATCATTCCACACCAAGAAGAGGGATGTGTACCTCCAGCAACAACAAGAATGAAACCATAGACTCCTATGCTGGGAGCATTTTGGGGTATAGATCTAACCACCTATTTACATTGATAATAATAATAATAATAATAATAATAATAATAATAATAATAATAATAATAATAATATAATAATAATAATAATAATACAACAATAACCCAGTATAATCTCACTTAGTGGGATCTGGGAAGGGTAGTATGTACGCAGACCTTACCCCTAC
This sequence comes from Nicotiana benthamiana, assembly GCA_034376525.1. Lineage (NCBI taxonomy): Eukaryota > Viridiplantae > Streptophyta > Magnoliopsida > Solanales > Solanaceae > Nicotiana > Nicotiana benthamiana. The sequence goes on along the minus strand of CM067336.1, from coordinate 29,695,486 downwards.
CCAGGGTAGAGAGGCTGTTTCCAAATAGAAACCCGGCATTTTTCCCTCCAAGAACTTTCCACCTTGCTCTTGGTGAGACACGAACTCACAACTTCTTGGTTGGAAGTGGGGTTGCTTACCATCAGAGCAACCCCTCTTGTCTGATAATAATAATAATAATAATATAATAATAATAATAATAATAATAATAATAATTGAAAATGGTATTTGCAACATTCTTAATGTGACTATAAAATTAATATAATGAATCACTTATTGATTAAAAAGTTACAATTTTGTCGAATGTGTTAATAACTTGAAAAACCGAAGCAAGAACTAGAAGACTTGGAAAGGAGATTTACTGAAGTCCTTATGTCACTATAAAAGAATTATTAATTAAAAAGGCCAAATAATAAGCATAAGGAAATAATAAGTTTTTAATTGACTTAAGAAATATCAAGAAATAAGTTAAAACATTATGAAAAAGTTACCAACGATTTAAAAAAAATTGAACGCAACCAAATATCAAATTGGATCTAATATTTCTAATCTTCTTTTTCCCGTCAGGGATATAAATAACAAAACAATCAGCGATTTTAAGAAATTAAATTGCTTTCCTCTTTCTTTCTTTTTTTCGTCGAATTAAATGAAATAAGTTTCCGAATTTCGATACAAATAGGAAACAAAGGAGGGGGGAAAAAAGAAAGAATGAAACATGATGTTTTCCAAATTCTTGACACGGCTTGAAGTCAAAGCAATGCATTCCGTTTCCTACATAAATTGGGATTAAAGGCTTATATATACCTTATAAACCCTTACGACTTGTTATTTTCCATACTCTCCCTCCCTTCAATGGCTACAGAAATAGTACATAACAAGAAGCGACTCATTGATGAATCTGAGTCTGCAGATAATACAGAAATCCTTACTGAGAAGCAGCGACTCATGGAAAAGTCAGAACTTGACTTCACCCAATTCTTGCTTTGCCCTGAGGATATGACAACATCCTTCGACATTACTACGGATGATCATGTTCCCAATTTTGTTCCCAAGAAGAAAATAAAGACACGTCCAACACTGGTGGAAGTACGAGAATGGTCGCTGGTTCGTTTTACATACCAAAGACTAACGAAGAAAAGCCACTAGGAGAAGACGCACACTTCATATGTGCAGAGGAGCAGACAATAGGCGTTGCGGATGGCGTTGGTGGTTGGGCTAAAAAAGGTATTGATTCGGGAAAATACTCGAGGGAATTAATGGAAAACGCCGAATTATCCATTCACAAACAGAAACAACGAGATAAAAGTAGTACTGCTAATATTGATTTAATCAAAGTACTTAATGAAGCTTTCTTGAATTCAAAGGCTATGGGTTCTTCTACTGCTTGTATGTTGACACTCGCTAATGACATTCTGAATGCTGTTAACGTGGGAGATAGCGGGTTCATAGTGGTCAGAGACGGGGTAATTGTGTACAAATCGGAAATTCAGCAGTCGAGGTTTAACTGTCCTTTTCAGTTGGGGAATAGCGAACATTCTAATGATCCAAGTGTTGCAGAGAAGATTAGTTTTCAGGTGAAAGCAGGAGATATAATCGTGATGGGAACAGATGGATTGTTCGATAATGTTCATGATTTTGAGTTAGAACTTGTTGTGAACAATGGAGCGGACTCGTGGGAAGCGGATGTGATGATACATTGGCATGGAGGATAGCGCAATACGCACTGGAGAATTCTAAGAACACAGAGCTCTACACGCCTTATTGTCACGTCCTCAGAGAAGGGGCAAAGTAAAGCGTGCGGATTGGCATCTAACTGCCTTGGGGAGGGGAGGTGCCTCTAGCCAGAAAGGCGCTCTGCCCTAGTTGCGTATTGGCTTGGCCGAGTTAGGCATGCCGACCCGATTAAGTTTGGGGAGCATGTCGCTTGTCTTGGACATGACTATGAAGGGAGCCGAAGCATACGGGGGGCACAGCTGGTCGGGAGCTATTGCCGCTTCCCTGATGAGCCCATGGCAGGGCGAAACCAGTCTGCGCGCACAGGCAAGACGGGCGTGTCCGGGGAGGTATGGGACCCTCGGGCGCGGAGCGCCGTGGTCCGTGTCATTTGGTATCAGAGCAAACATGCTCTTCAACTTCTGTGGCGAGGTGTCAAGCTCATGAATGCACAAAGCTAGCGGAAGGCACAAGTGCAAAGATGGGGGCGCTGAGTGACAGAGTGGGGCATGACGGTCCTTGGGGCAAACATACTACTTCTCCGCCAAAGTAAAGCGGGCTTGAGCAAATGAAATTGTTGCGAACTCTAGATGAAACCACGAAGTGGACGCGCCGACGAAGTGTGAAGCTCTCCATGGTTTCGTGCCTAAGTCCGAGGTAGGCAGCACGAGGAGGTATTGCTAGCATGATGGGTGCAATGTTCCGAGTGGAAGACGAAAGGAGTTGCAGCGAAAGTAATGCGTCGGGTCGCCGCATCAGCCAGGTGGGGGAGGGTTGTCACGTCCTCAGAGAAGGGGCAAAGTAAAGCGTGCGGATTGGCATCTAACTGCCTTGGGGAGGGGAGGTGCCTCTAGCCAGAAAGGCGCTCTGCCCTAGTTGCGTATTGGCTTGGCCGAGTTAGGCATGCCGACCCGATTAAGTTTGGGGAGCATGTCGCTTGTCTTGAACATGACTATGAAGGGAGCCGAAGCATACGGGGGGCACAGCTGGTCGGGAGCTATTGCCGCTTCCCTGATGAGCCCATGGCAGGGCGAAACCAGTCTACGCGCACAGGCAGGACGGGCGTGTCCAGGGAGGTATGGGACCCTCGGGCGCGGAGCGCCGCGGTCCGTGTCATTATGCTAGGGAATGTTTCAAAGCTGGACTTGAGCACAGTGGTGGAAAGTATGATGATATAACAGTCACAGTAGCCCATGTTTGGCCTTTGTAGTACTCTGCTTTATGGTGTCTAATCTAACTTTTTTCTTTTCATTTTTGGCCAAATTAGAGTTAACTATTCTTGGTATTGTAAAAATTGATTTGACATACAAGGAAGAGACCTGTATGTAATTTGATTCTTTATATATGTTTGGTCCCCATATAATCATTGATTCACAGTAATATACATTTCTTATATCATTTGGTGCAGTTTTTTAGCATAAACTAGGAGCGCTGAAAGTCACCAACATAAATTGCAGAAAGAAAAAAAAAATGTATAATCAGTTGCTGAGTTTTATGCTCGAACTCTGACAAACCGAATCGAGTTTAAAAGGAGTTCTGGAATCATGCCAAGGCAAAATTATGCCAATATCAAGACGGAATGTATTATGATTAATTGTGAAAACATAGAGAAGAAATATTAGAGAGAACCTGGAATCAGATGTGACTATCAGGATTCAGTCACTGTCCAATTTGTCTCAACTCTTATAAATTTTACCAATTTAGGTGGGGTCCAATTTGCCCCTGTTTTTTATCAAAATTTTGACTCTTCATGCGCTACATATTAGTTTTGCTCTGATTGTCAACAACCCCCACCTACAATCTCAGCATTGTTGGTTCAAGTCATCAAAGAAGCAATAGCTCCAACAAAGGGGAGGGGAATAATTTAAAAAAATATTAGCTACGGAATTTTCAACCATTAAAAAACATATGAACGTAATAGCACCCAATTGTTTACATAATGCATTAAGTCCCAGCGGAAAAGTGATATCACATCTTTACCATAAAAAAATATGGGGTTGACTACATCAGTGCTTTTATATTCCTTCAGTCTGCACTCGAGCAATACTAAACCAGTAAGGTAGTCATGGCCTAATATACAGTGCATTTCCCAAAAATACCATCCCAAGGAGATAGGCAGATGAATTCATTTTCTGCATACACTTTTTAGGGCATGTAATCAGAAAGTTCATGCAAAAAGAGGAAAGTCTACTAAAGAAAATCAAAAAATCCCAAACAAAATTTAACATCGGGGAAAACACAATCTTATAAAAGGTATCTAAGTTTCAAAAAATGCATATAGAGGCAGCAAGCTCAGCTGCATCTTAAGCACAAACTTAAATACTTAATCTGTAGTCTTGGTCCTGCCATTCAATAGATTAAATTCTTGACATCTTCCTCACATCTTTGTTTTACAAAAACACTTGCATTCTTCCCCAATTTAAAGTTAAAAAACAGTATGAAAAATAGCTTAAATAAACAGCAAGGAAAGCTCAAAATAACAGAGACGAAAAATTCAATAGAGAAAGAGTCCTAAATAAGCTGAGTCTTCTTTCAGCCTTTCTCTCCGCCACCCAAGACATTGCAACACAAGCATCTTGACAGGTACCATCAGCAAATTCCAAGATAAAATGCCATCTGGAAAACAAAAGGTAATAATTGAAATCTTGCACACACCAACTACCGATTTCCCAAGAATTAAAAAGGAACCAAGTAACACATCATCGAATGTTCTGAAAACTCAAAAAGTCCACAAGTAGCTATGAAGACAAGAAAATAACTACTGATAAAGCAAGAGCAGATGGAGAAAACATATTCTTGAGCCAGTAAAATGTCAAAGGAGCATCAAATGGTGGCAAGATATACCTTGGTTACTAGCGCCGGTCAGTTTTCCCAGTTGATCGCTTTCCTGAGAAGAGATGTTTTGGTTTCAGAGTAGGAATAACTCTATCAGCCTCTCCCCGCCGAGCATCCTTGTTCCTCTTCTTAGAAGAACCCTTAGCCATCTTTATAGCCATCTTCTTCTGGGCTTTGTCCTTTAAGCCCTCCCCTGGAACAAATTCATCTGGAGGTCGTGACCTTGACCTTGATCTTGCCGTAATGGAAAGTGACCTAAATCTTTGCTTCTTGTTGGGAGTAATCTCGTCGACATCCATTGCATCCTTACCAATGTCATCTCCACGTTCAACTGATCTCTCTCGCTTACGACCCCTTGATTTACTACGGGCTCGATTGATTGCCAGAGTTGGATCCAGCCCCAAAGCAGATAACTGCCTTCCCATTCTTTTTGAAGTGAACTCCTTGTCTTTGTCAAACTTTCTTGGTACAGTGGGTCGGCTTTCTGCAGTGCTTTTCTTAATTCTATGCTGTTGAATGAGCAAACTCTTCTGTTTCCGGATTTCAGCTAATGCTGCTTGTTCTTCAGGGGTCAGCTCAACACCATCCATCTCAAAATCATCATCTCCTTCTTCATCCTGACGAAGACCTTCTTCTCTCTCCAATTCTTCAAGCCTTTGTAAGATATCAGGGTCAATAAAGTCAGAGACATTGTGCCCATCTAAAATTTCTGGCATTACATCTTCCTTCCACTCTTCATTTGCTAATAGATAGTGCTTCCTCAAGCTGGCAGAGTAAACACCTGCACCTCCGTTCTCATTCTCCAGATCTCTCTCAAGTTTCCTTTTCTGTTTCTCAGCATCTGCCTCAGCTTCCTTAGCTCTGGCTTCCAACACTGCCTGAGGTATGCATACTGGCCTCTCTTTCTGGTCACGTGGTTTTGGCATAGCAACATGGAAGCGGTTCAAGCAGTCATTCAACTTTTTCGACTTCATTTTCAATTCTACCCTCTGATTCAGTAACCTCTCACAAGCTGCATTCTTCACTGAAATCACGCCATCTTCGGTCAACGTGCTCATAGTTAACAACACACCGGCTTCTTCAGTTGCCTCGCCACCCTGACCCATCACTGTCTTCATGGCTTCATCTTTCATCTCTGCGACTAACTTCTTGTCTTCCTCAGAAATCCCTTCTAACGGCTGCAAGTCTGTTTTGTTGCACACGATCATCAAGGGTTTGTTCATAAAGAGTGATTTGATGCTGTGGAAAAGAGCAGCCTGCTGCGCAATGCTATAGCCACAAGACCCAGAAATATCAAGGAAAAACAACACAGCAGCCCTCAGATGTGCTAGAGCTGTAATACTGCACATCTCAATGATATTACGATCCTCAAATGGCCTATCAAGAATACCAGGAGTGTCGATCACTTGATACCTCAGATATTTGTAGTCAGTATGACCGACAAACAAGGACTTTGTAGTGAAAGCATAAGGCTGCACATCCACATCTGCTCTTGTAATTTTGTTGATGAATGAGCTCTTTCCAACATTTGGATACCCACAAATCAAGATCGTCCTAGTATTGGGATCAATTGAGGGAAGTCTTGCCATGTGCTGCCTAATCTGTTCTAAATAAGCTAAACTTGGGCCAATGCGCTTTATAACAGTGCACATGCGCCCAAGAGCAGCAACCTTCAGGGACTTGCAGCGATAGAGTGAGTCGCCATACTTCAGCAATTTCACATAATCTTTAGCAATTTTTGAAATCAAATTTCTAGCAGTATTAATTTGGCCAAGGGCAAGCTTGTAGTGATCTTTGTTGTAGAGCACATGAAGAAGGTCTCCATAGAAAGGATGGATATCGTCAAGCCTGGGGAACTCATCAATAATGGTGGAGAGTTTGTCATAGAAATTCTGCTGTGTATACTTCACTTTGCGCATGTAAAATTGACGTATACGAGAGATAGCATATCCTTTGTGGACAACAGTAGGAGTTTGACGCTGTGTGCGAGACAGAATGATATCGACAAAGTCCTTCCCATTGGGAACCACCGTAATCTTCTTAAAATTGTACTGCACCATTTTTTATAATCTGGATAAAACGAAAAACAGCATCAGCAGATGCACACAAAACCCCCCATCAACCAACTGATCTCTCTCAAACCAATCAATCAGCAATTCAAATAGCAAAAGTATCTTCCATTGAAAAGCTTATTAATTGGTCCTTCAAATCCTAAAGCTATGAAAATACACACAATTAAGGGAGAAAAATTCTATGCTCACAAGTTCAAATTTACCATTAGGCTATTCCATTGGGGATTTTTCAGTCCATGCCTTTAATATGCTAGTATGTGATGCATTACAGATGAAAATAGAAACCTTTAAGAGTATGTAGAGACTATCTTAAAATCCGCCCAGATAGACGCACCAGTCACCTCATCTGATTATATAAATTCATTGCAAATTACGATCATGTAACTATAGCTAGAGGTTCTTCATACATCGAATCAACCTAAAGAGGAAAAAGAATCTTGAATACACCGGATTTTAGCATTCAATCCATGACATTGAAATGAAACCTAACACTTCTCAAGTTCAAAGTTATACGAATAAATAATTGAAATCCCCCAACTAAACATGTAAAAGTTGATCTGTTTCATACCCAATAACGAAGCAACTGAAGCTTAACAAGGTTTTCCCATACGATAATTTTTGGAATTCGAAAAACCAAATAAAATGAGATTTCAATCAAAAGGGAAAACAATATGCTACACAAGAATCAAAATTTAAATGTTTGAAGCATAAAGATTGTAACTTTTATTTTCACTTTCAGATCCACAAAAATAAAGAGCAAATCAATCAACTCAAATTATATCTTAAGCACAAATTTCATCTAAATTCATGTACTGAAAAACAAAGTGACAAACATACCCACTTACAGATACCCAAATAAACCAATCGCCGAAATTTTCAATAAAATTTCAGAATATGAATATAACTAAGTATGAACTCAACTCTTCAGCATCAGCAAAAGCAAATGAATAAGAAAAAAAAAGAAGATAACATTAACCTAATTGAATAGATGAAACAGCACAATAATACAGCTCAAATTTGAGATGCGGAGTGAAGAAATTACGAGACACTATGGAGGCGGCGAAGAGGGACACTATGGAGGAAGAAGTCTGAATATCGCTGGCCTTTCAAGGGTTTTTGGTCTAAACCCTAGGCTTGGAAAGAGTTTACGTGGAGGGGAATTTTACATAAATACATGTAGAATCATAAAATAAAGAAAATAGCTCTTACTATATAATAAAGAAAATAGCTCCGAATATTTCATAACCTACAACTATAAAGTAATTAACATATTTTACAACGTAAACACACTAAAAGAATAAAGAAAATAGCTCTTTTACACGGTAGCTTCCTATAAATAAGGAAACGGAATATCAAACATATTTAATAAAATCAATTGTTCCCTAAAAATACCACATCGCAATTCCTATAACTAAAAAAGGGCCAAATGTTATGAAATAGAAGATTCTTACACTTCTATTTAAGGTGAATGTCTTTAATGTACTTAATTAGAGAGATTTTAGAGTCCTATTATTGGTAGCAAGATCTTCCTCCTCCCTATAAATAGAGGTGCTCTCTACCATTGTAATTCACCCCTCTCAACTCAATAAGAAGAACTCTCTCTACTCTTCTCTCTATTGCTATTGCTCTTGCATAATTGTTCTTGTCTTTACTTTAGTTTATAACACGTTATCAGCACGAGTCTCTAACCAATTGAAATTTTCGATTGTCTTAACTTTTGTTTGTATAGGGTTTTGCTTCAAAGAAAGAATGAAGAAAGAAAAAGAAAAAAAAAAGAGGAAAAACGTGCCTCTGGAAAGCAAAAGCAGAAAAACAAAAGAAGTAGAAAACAAAATTTCTCTTGAAAGCAAAAAGAGAAAAGAAAGAAAAAACGTGAAGAAAAAAGGAAAGAAAGAAAGGAAAGGAAGAAAGGAAGAAAATACTGAAAATATATTTGGTATACTTTAAAGGTAAGTAATTTACTTTTCCCTTTCAAATTCTTGGAATTCTATAAATTTTATATACAAAGTTTGATTATAACTCTAATAGAGTTTGTGAGAAATTATAACCACACGAAGTGGTAAAATCTCTATGTCCTGCCATGATTAAATTCATGTATGATTGTGGACGTGACAAAGAATTCCGTCCCATTAAATTTGCTCCATTCCCTTTAGAGAATGTGGAAGCAGTATATGATAAGTCTGAAAGAAGACTAATTACCATGAAGGTATCAATGAATATGGACGTGACAAAGAATTCCGTCCAATTGAATTCGCTCCATTCCATTTAGAGAATGTGGTAGCAGCTTGTGTAAAGCACATGATTTTGATCCATTCCCTGAAGTGAATGTGATAATTGTAATAGAGTCCGTAAGCATGAACACGCTCTTGATGCAATTGTGTCATATGTATGACAATATGAAAAGAAAGTTCGTTGCCCTTGAAATTTCGGGCAAGAACTATATGACATGGGTGTTGGATGTTGAAATCCACTTGGATGCTATGGGTCTCGGAGACGCCATTAAAGATAGAAATAGTGCATCCACCCAAAACTATGTTAAGGCCTTGATTTTCTTGCGCCATCACCTTAATGAAGGTTTGAAACCGTACGAAGGCCTTGACTTACTTGCGCCATCACCTTGATGAAAGTTTTAAGATTGAATATCTCAACATCAAGGATTCACCCATCTTGTGGAAAGGCTTAAAAAAGAGAGATGACAACATGAAGTTGGTCACTCTGCCACAAGCACGATACGATAAGAATCCAAAAGCAAATAGTTTATAAACTATATATTATCGTTGCGGTGAAAACGGGCACTGGTCTAAGTCTTGCCGTATACCATAAAATTTGGTTGACCTTTATCAAGCATCTCGAAAGAGAAAACGCCCTGAAACAAATTTTGTCTCTGACGACAACTTTGACTTCACCCACCTGGATGTGGCAGACTTCTTTGAGCAACCCGAGGGAAAAATAGACCACCTAATCGGTGATGGGTCCGTGATGAAAGAAGATGGAGCTATTTGATTTTATTCCACTTATTTGTATTAGTCAATGAATAAATCAATAGTCATTAGTATTAGCTCGTATTAGCTAGTTCATGATATGATATTTGTATTAGTTCTTTAGAATATCTTCAATATGTTCAAGTATCAATAAAACTTTTATTTTCCAGTGGGGGTAATCGACTAGCCTGAAAAACTAGTCGATTATCAACTATTTTCGCATTAAAGTTGAAAAACAATTGATCAACAATCGATTGTCTTTGGCTAACAATCGATTGTCTTGAAACAGTGTGTTCTGGAATTTTTCAAAAATAGCCAACAATCGATTGTCTTTGTCTAACAATCGATTGTCTTGAAACAGTGAGGTCTGGAATTTTTCAAAAATCACCCACAATCGATTGTCTATATCTAACAATCGATTGTCGTTAGGCAGTGTAATCTGGAATTTTTCAAAAATCATCCACAATCGATTGTCTATATTTAACAATCGATTGTCTTCTGAAGTTTTTCAAAAATAACAAATAATCGATTGTGTATGTCTAACAATCGATTGTCTATGTTCCAACAATCGATTATGTGTGTTTAATAATCGATTGTCTTATGAAAAACGCTGAAATTTTCAAACTGCAAAGGAATTGATTATGGATAACATATCTGATTTTGTTAGCCAACTGTTAGTAGCAGATTTTGAAAATATTATGTGACACAAAAGAATTGAACTTGTTTATTCTTATGTTCGTGTATTTCTTTTGTATGTTAAACTATGGGATAGCAAATATGGATATCTCACAAAGCGAACTTGGACCAACGTCCAATTGTAAAAGTATTTGCCTAGTTGATTCATGTACTACACATACAATACTCAAAGAAAAGAAGAGTAATTGTGTAAGGCAAACATTACTACAATCTATGGAAGTAGTAAATTGATTGAAGGCTCCGGAAGAGCAATTGTAACTCTGCCCAAAGGCATGACGTTAATCATAGAGAATGCAATGTTCTGCCCCAAGTCTAAGAAGGACTTGTTGAATTTTAAAGATATCATTCAAAATGGATATCATATTGAGACAATAGATGAGAATAATCTTGAATTCTTCATGAAAACGAGGCTGCCCATTTCGGTTTGGGTTCACGCCATTTTGCATGCAACAATACTAGTTTGTCGGCTGCCCACTTCGGTTTGGGGTCACGCCATTTTGCATGAAGCAATGCTAGTTCGTCGGCTGCCCACTTCGGTTTGGGGTCACGCCATGTTGCATGCAGCAATGCTAGTTCGTCTCTGACTGACGAATTGACACAAATATTCCCCATTGCAATTGGTTTTGGGTCATGAACCCAATATATCCCATTTAAGAAGCTTTGGATGCGCAGTATATGTGCCTGTAGCACCGCCATCCCGCACCAAAATGGGTTTGCAAAGGAGGTTAGGAATATATGTTGAGTTTGACGCATCCTCCATTATTCGCTACCTCGAAACATTGACAGGAGATTTGTTCACTGCACTATTTGCAGACTGTCAATTGGATGAGACACTTTTCCCAAAATTAGGGGGAGAAGTTGGTGAAACCAAACGAGAAATTTTGTGGAAAAATGCATCATTATCTCATCTTGATCCACATACCTCTATTTGAAAGAAAGAGGTACAAAAGATTATCCATTTGCAAAGAATAGCAAATCAAATGCCTGACGCATTTACGGACTTGAAGAGGATAACGAAATCACACATTCACGCGGGAAAAAGTTCCGATCCGTATTGAAGTCCCTATTGGACAAATATCTAGTGTCATATCCAATGAGTCAAATGCACGCCAGAAGCGTGGCAGACCATTAGGTTCCAAAGATCGAAATCCTAGAAAGAGGAAAAAGAACGATCTAAATGACACTATGAAAGAATCACATGAGGACGCTCATGATTTGATTAATTCCGAGATTCACGAAGAATCTATTGAGCCTGAGACTCTTGAAAATACGGAATGCAAGAATGTGAGGATCTCGAACCTCAGTCTGTGGTAGTACAAAATTAATTGAGAGCTCTCGAAGAGCCAATTATTACTATGTTGGAGAAACACAATTGAGTATTGTGCTGTAGTAAGTCTCAAAGAAACTTATCCAGTTTCCAAAAGTACACGCGAAGGCGATTGATGATATTGAGACTATAAATAAAGGAAGGCTTTGATTCTCCTATTACTACAACTTGTAGCGGGGTAATTTGTATATGAAAAGCTACCCGCTTTGTTCTCCAGTTTGTACTACACAAACGAAAGAATGCCACAATAAAGTGGATATCTATTGGTATAAAACCCATGTCATAATAAACCCGAAGTTTATTGATAAGTGCACATGTCATGGTGTAAATTTGAAGTTTACCAATATTGATAATTTATTCAGTTGGCATTCATGTTAGCCATCTCATTTTAAGTATGATGTGCAAATTCACATAGGTGAATATTAAAGAACTAGAAAGTTCTTTACGAATACTCTTGTATCACTTGTTCTCATTAATGAACTGACAAACTAAAGAGTTCGGGTTGAAGCCCATAAATTCTGGAAATATCAAAGGTGAATATGGGCCCATTCACCTGCCATGTATACCACATATGATGCATCTATGATATGGTTACATGCGCCATTGTTATTAACCCGCAGCCTGGTAGTGCTTGCGAGGTAAATCGCTCAGTAATCTAACTTCGAGCATAGTTTCCAGATTCTCTACTCAAGAGAGTTCATCTTGATAAGTTGGTTTATATTAAAGTTGGTTTAGCAAGATAATTATTGAGTGCTTCCACTTAATAGCTAAACTGTTTCTTATGAGAACTAAGTTATATATATATCAGTTTGATATAAGTTGTATACGAGAGTATATTCTCCCCTCACAAGTGGTTCAGGGTCAGGAACCAAATAATTTCATCTTATTATTAAGGTGCTGTGTATATTGACATAATGCACAAAGATGATTTTCCAAAGTTGAGGAAACATGTTAGTTTTACTAACATGAGGGGGAGACATGATAAACACTTGAGAAAGTGTTACATGGGATGAATTTTCATTTGTATATGTATATCCCCGAATATCATGATATGAACCTGTAGTTCATAAAAAGGGAAATGCAATTGCAACATATTGCAAAGCATGCTATACGCATTTGCTGACTCAAAGAAAGCAACTAAATGGAAGAGATACAATTCAAGAAGAATTGATTCCATATGAAAGACATGTAGCTTTGAACCTGTAGTTCATATGCTTGAAACTATAAAGTCAAAGGTATGTATAATCAATTTTCGATACCTTATTTGTTTAGCATGACATGAAACTTTGATATGCAGCTAAAGTCTATTATGTGACTTACATGACTTAACTTGAAAGATTTAAGTTGCTTGAAGCATATGCAATTCTTGGTCCTGAAGTACCACATCCTAAGTACAATTTGTGTACATATGTATCTTGCTATAACTATAAGCATGATGGCATTGAGAATGCATCTATGGAGATATTGAAGAGTTATTCCACGACAATATATGAAGATGTTCATATCTATCAAGAATGATGATTTCAAGGTACGGAATATTTATTCAAGTCAATATGGTTGATTTGTCAAATCTCTACCAAAGATCGTTTTGAAGATGATGCACAAGATTGGAATGCAAATGCTCAAGGATATAAATTGATGTACTCATTAGGGGGAGTCAATGCGCGTTGCACTCTTTTTCCCTTACAAGGTTTTGTCCCACTGGGTTTTCCTTGCAAGGTTTTTAACGAGGCAACCAATAGGCGCATATTCAAACATGTGTACTCTTTTTCCTTACTTTAATTTTTCCCATTGGGTTTTGGTTTTAAGGTTTTATGAGGCACATCATTGAATAGACATTCAAGGGGGAGTGTTATGAAATAGAAGATTCTTACACTTCTATTTAAGGTGAATGTCTTTAATGTACTTAATTAGAGAGATTTTAGAGTCCTATTATTGGTAGCAAGATCTTCCTCCTCCCTATAAATAGAGGTGCTCTCTACCATTGTAATTCACCCCTCTCAATTCAATAAGAAGAACTCTCTCTACTCTTCTCTCTATTGCTATTGCTCTTGCATAATTGTTCTTGTCTTTACTTTAGTTTATAACACCAAAAATATTCTTGAACTATTCGAAATAATTCAAAAATATTCTTCGTTTGTTTTCTGTGCCAAAAATATACCTACTTAGACCACAAATACCCCTAAACTGTTAGTCTTGCCATTGAAGCTGACATAGCAGTTCAACAAGGTTAGATTTGCTTACATGGCCATCTGTCTAAGCAATCTAGCAAGGCAAAACTATTTTTTTCGGGGAAAAAAATTCGAAAATTTAACATTGTTCTGAAAAAAGTAAAAAATGTTCGGAAAAAATATTTATTTCAGAATTTTATTTTAAAATACAAAATAAACACTTATTCCGAAAATAGTAAAAGAATTTTGAAAAAATTATTCTTCATTGGGCTTTATGATTTGATTAAAAAACTTCATTGTTCTCTTTTGTGAATTTATGACTAGTTTGATCTAAATTTTTAGATACTTATCAGTTATAACTTTACAAAAGGCACACCTCTACTGTAGGTGTCAATTGGTTCATCCGAAGTTCTTATAATTTTTGGAGTTTTCAAATTTACAAAAATTTCGAAATTCAACTTCAAGTGAAATTTAAAATTTTCATGATCGAACATTTATTCCGAAAAAATTAAAGATTTCCAGAACAATATATTAAAGCACTCTCTAAAATAATTTATTTTGTATATTATATAAAATATTTTAATAACTAAATAAATTTTCTGATTTTTTAAATTATTTTTGGAATAAATATTGATTTTGTATTTTTTTAAAATTTCGAAATAAATAATTTTTTCAAATATTTTTAAACTTTTTTTGGAATAAATGTTGATTTTGTATTTTAATAAAAAAAATCTGAAAGTTAATTTTCTCGAAAAATATAATTTTGTCATGCTGGATTGCTTAGGTAGATGGCCATGTAAGCAAATCTAACCTAGTTGGATTGCCATGTCAACTTCAACAGCAAAACTAATGGGTTAGGGGCATTTGTGGTCCTAAACATAGATAACAGGGGTATTTTGGCATAAAAACAAACGGATAATATTTTTGAGCTATTTCCAATAGTATAAGGACATTTTTGACCATTTGCTTTTCCTATAACTAAGGAAACTAAATAAGAAAAATTCTTCATTTCCTTTTTATTTTTATTCTACCTGTCCGCCACATTCTCAACAAATAATCCATCTTATCAAATCCTCTTTCTTGTTATAAAAGAAAGACCTTAAAGTAAAAAAATCAAAGACAAGTAGAGAGAAATAAAGATTTATTATACAACTTAAAAACTCATATACATAATAAACTCCATAGACCGTTTTGACTCGCCCACTCCCCCCCCCCCCCCCTCGGCGTGGGAAAATTTAGCGCCTAATGTAAGCTCGAGGGTACTGCCCTCATGTTGTGGACCCATGACCTTCCGAACAAACGTTGTACCTCATATCCTCTTCGATTACGTAGAACTTCATTTATGGGGTTGTCCTAGTAGTGTTTACCAGCAAAGTTATCTCTCCTTTCATGGTCTCACACGCTATGTTGAATCCATTCAATACCCGGACTGTTGGTATGATTTGATCCTGCAATCCTAGTTGTTCTACGAGCCTTGATCTGATGATGTTGTCCGAGCTACGTGGATCAATAAATACACGTTTAACTCGATATGTATTGATAAGTACATGTTTTACTAGTGTATCATTGTGGGGCTATACGATGCCCTCAGTATCTTCGTTGCTTACGTAATCCCGAGTGTGTTTTTCCCTCGTAATAGATCTCATCTATTTATAAAAGAAAGAAAGCTACTGCGTAAGCTGCTACTGTATCAGATATAGATAAATCTTCAACTCGGAGTAATATTTATTCATAATAAAGAATTAAACGGATAAGCTTATTGTACCCGGTACGGATAATCTTCTGCTGGGGATAATGTTTATCCATAATGAGTATCGAAAGGATAAGTTCATTGTATCCGGTATGGATAATTTTCTACTATGGCTAATGTTTATTCATAACGGAGTATCAAAAGAATAAGCTTATTGTACCCGGTATGGATAACCTTCAACCGAGGATAATGTTTATCCATACCAGAGTATTGAAAGTATAAACTTATTATACCCGGTATGAATAATCTTCTACTAGGTATAATGTTTATCCATAACCGAGTACCAAAGAGATAAGCTTTTTGAGGAGCCTTATTCCAAAAGAGTACTAAAAAGATAAATATATTTACGGTAGAGTCCATATGGATAAGTTTCTTCAGGAAGCTTATTTACAATGGAGTACTAAATGAACTTTCATAATATAATATATTTATAACACTCCCTCTTGGATGTTCATTAAAAGATAATGTGCCTCATTAAAACCTTACTAGGAAAAATCCCGTAGGAAAAATTCTAGTGAAGGAAAAAAATTACACATATTTAGTAATACGAATTATTAGGTGCCTCGTTAAAAACCTTATAAGGAAAATCATATAGAAAAAACCTTAGTAGGAAAAATAGTGCATCACATATTTTACTCTCTTTAATGAAAACCTTATTTTTCAAATATTTAAGTCTCCGCATTTAAATTTTGTATTTGTATAACCAATACGATTTGTACCACCTTTGTTGGAATTATCAAGATACATAAGCATAGCAATTGCACTGAGATAGAGTACTTCAGGATTAATGAGTTCCTCATCCTCTGTTGGAGGTCGGAAGTGGTCCTTATTCACTTCAAATGATCTAATACTCATTGGTGTACTTAACTTGTGCGCTTTGTCCATGTAAATGTATTTTACGACCCTTTTGTATAAGCAGATTGATGGATAAAAATACCATCTGCTAAATGTTCAATTTGCAGACTAAAACAAAGTTTTGTATTTCCAAGATCTTTCATCTCAAATTCTTTCTTTAGATATTCCATTGCCTTTTGGAGTTTTGGAGTTCCAACAAGATTTATATCATCAACATAAACAACAAGTATAACAAATTCTGATGATATTTTCATTGTAAAAAATACATGGACAAATAGCATCACTTAGGTAACCCCCTTTTAGCAAATATTCACAGAGACGATTATACCACATGGGCCAAAATTCCTTTAAACCGTACAAAGACCTTTGTAATTTGATCTAGTACATTTCTCGAGACTTTGAACTATATGTTTCAGTCATTTTAAATCCTTCGGAATTTTTTATAGAGATTTAATCAAATGAGTCATATAGGTTATGACTCGCATTTAAATGGCATGACATTTTCATATGTTTGGACTACTGGTCCAATCCTCATAATATTTTACATTATTGTGCACTATATTGTATCAAATATATTGTCTACGATTATTGTGTATCAGTACTCAAGCAACATTACTTGTTGAGATCTCATAACTTTCTTTATTTTCAGGTACCTAAACTTCTTCTGGAGTTTCATGAAATGTTATTTCATGCGCTCTTCTAGAGCTCATTTCCTTCTCATTATGATCATTTTGATCATTAGCTCCTTATAATTTTCAAGGATTGTTACCTTTGGAACCGATTGGTCTACTGCGCTTTATGTGCATAGTAAACTATGTCCTTCATGGACTTTAAATTTTAATAGGAGCATTTACAGCTAAAATGTGATATTTGATATTGGATCAGCAAATGCTTCTGGCATTTGACTTGAATTACCTTCTAAGTGAGGATTATAGTAATAATAATTTGATTCATATAGCATCTTTTCAACTTTTTATTCCATCCCCTTAATGTCAGAAAAACTAACATATATTCCGTATCTTCTTTGAAAAACCTATCTTTGTGCTTGTGGTACAGAAATTAATCATATACCATGCATAAAAGATTATTAGATAATATAAATATTTGATTTCTAATCCTAAACTAATTGTGAGTGGAAGACTTATCATTTATTATTGGTCTGATGCATACAAGTGATGTTGTGTGCAATTTAGAAAATCTTAGACCAACACACGAAGCTTTGTTTTAATAAACAATAGTTTAGCCATTTATAGGAGGTATTCAATGCTAAACCAACTTGGATATAAACTAGCAGTATCAAGATGAACTGTCTTGATTTCAATCTTAATATCATTCTCTTATTTGAGAAAAGCAATTTCAAATGCCAAACTGCAAGTTGACAATCATCACACATGTAACCATCTTATATATGTATCTATAAGTGGTTCACATAATAGGTGAATGAGACCATATTCACCTTTTATATATTTCAGAATTCTTAGTCCCAACTTTAGTTGGTATAAGCAATTTATTACGAGAACAAGCAACACAGGAGAATTCTTGAAGAATCTTCTAGTTTTTTAGTATATGCTTAACTGATGTCTCAAATAACTCATTTAAAAGTGGCAATGAAAACTTCAAGTTTAGTGTGGCATGTGTTATCTCTTAGTAAACTTCTGATTTACTGTGACATAAACTTTTGCATTAGTAAACTTCTGATTTACTGTGGCTACTTTTGTATTAGTAAACTTCTGATTTACGGTAATACATGATGTAGTACAAATCAAAGAATAAGGCGGGTAACTTTATATATATATATTCAATCTTTCAATCATTAATAGTTTCAATATGATAGCCATTTATTTTAGTAAACTTCGGATTTACTACAACATATGTTTTGACCATAATCATATAATATAAATGACACATTTGTAAATAAGATCTTCAAGAGCCTTCATTTATTATCCACAATCTAATATTTATAGGACACTACTGGCGTCATGTGTCTTCTAGCCAAACAGTTAGCTCATCAGGAGTTGTTGATACATTTTGTACTATCAAATATTGCTCAAACACTTCTAATAGCATAAGAGAAAATCACAATCAAATAAACAATTATTTAAGCACAAGAAAACTCCTCTTCATAATATTTTCCTGCTTCAGGAGACAATTTCAATTGTGTTACTTCTTCATGAGCGTTTTAAAATACGAAATATTGAGTATATATTCTCTCAATTATATTACCTTTTCTTGAGATGAATTCTAATATAATTACATCAAGAGCGCGTTCATATTTACGAGATTTATTAATATTATCACATTCACTTCGAGAAATGGATTAATATTATCAAAAGTTCTCATACTTTAGGAAATCAAACATAATTATCTGAACGCGCATTAGTCACATCAATTTGTGATACTTCAACCTCTTTTAAAATAGTTACTACTTCAGGAGCAAATCGAGGCATGCATTTAATATAGAGAATATTTATGTAACTTATCTTCAATTGTAACCATAGAAAGCCAAATTATTACTTCGAGTAATCATAGGCATATACCACTTCTAGTGGTTAACAAAATTTAGTTACAATGAGATATATAAAATATAACCACTTCTGGTGGTTGTGTTGTAACGACCCGGCCGGTTGTTTTTTGAATTTACGCCCTGATCCCCTATTAACTACTTCCCCTAAGTTTAAATCTGCTATTTTGGGTTGCTGGGATATTCGATATTCGGTTTCGGAGAGTTTTGGGACACTTCGTCCCTAAAAGAAAGCTTAAGTGTTGGAAAGTGGTCCATAATCGGAACAGTGTGAAGGGGACTTCGGAATGGAAAACCGATGGTTCTGTTAGCTTCGTTGGCTGATTTTGGGGTTGGGAGCGTGTTCGGAATGTATTTTGGAAGTCCGTAGCTCATTTAGGCTTGAAATGCTGAAGTTTAAATTTTTGAAGTTTCTGGTCCGACAGCGAGTTTTTGATCCGAGGGTCGGAATGGGATTCCGGAAGTTGAGTAGCTTCGTCAATACATTGGGATGTATGTGAAAAATTTTCGGTCATTCGGACGTGTTTTGGTTAGGTTTTTTATTGAAAGCGTGTTTGGATGAAATTTGAAGTTCTTAGGCTTAAATCATTGATTAAATCGGATTTCCAGTGTTGTTTTAGGTGTTTGAGGATTGGTACAAGTTTGAATATGGTATTAGGTAGTATTGGTGCTTTTGGTTGAGGTCCTGAGGGCCTCGGGATGATTTCGGGTGGTTGGCGAAAAGTTTTGAAGTTGAAGAGTTGCTGAAGACTATTGTCATCTCTCATAACTGCACCTGCAGTTTGGGTTCCGCAGGTGCGAAGCCGCTGAAGCAGCCAAGCAGTCGCAGATGCAGGTTTGGGTAGGAGGAGCAGGTTCCGCAGATGCAGAATATTAACCGCAGAAGTGGTACCGCACCTGCGGGAGGGAGACCGCAGATGCGGAATCTGGGAGCATAGGTGAAAGCCGCAGATGCAACAATTGGTCTGTACTTTTGCTTTAGATGTTCTGGAGTTAGAGCCATGTATTTTTATTTGTTAGCTTGTGTTCCCATGAGTTTCCGTGTTTTGGGATGATATTGTGGACTTCCGCATTTTTGAGTTGTATATGCCAAGCGGCCTTTATACACATTTTCTTTTAGTTGCTCAGTTTTTAATTAATTATTCCGCAAGCTATGTTGTTTTTCTGCAGTGTTAGGCTTACCAAGTCATAGGAAAGAGGTGACATCACGACATGCTCACGGAGGGCGACTGGGGTCGTGACAAGTTGGTATCAGAGCTTTAGGTTCATAGGAGTCACGGGATACAAGCCGGTTTATTAGATTCTCGCTGATCAGTACAGAAAGGTTTGTACTTATCTACGAGAGGCTATGTAACTGTTTAGGAAAAAATTTCACTTCATTGCTTTCCTTGCTGTGCGATGTTTTTGACATCGGATCTAAACTTATTTCTCCTATTCTCTCACAGATGGTGAGGACATGCATTACTCGGGATGATCAGGCACCCGCGCCCCCTACTGCAGCCGTCAGAGACCAGGGCCGGGGCAGAGGTCGAGGAATACATGATGTAGTACAAATCAAAGAATAAGGCGGGTAACTTTATATATATATATATATATATATATATATATATATATATATATATATATATATATATATTCAATCTTTCAATCATTTATGGTTTCAATATGATAGCCATTTATTTTAATAAACTTCGGGTTTACTACAACATATGTTTTGACCATAATCATATAATATAAATAACATATTTGTAAATAAGATCTTCAAGAGTCTTCATTTATTATCCACAATCTAATATTTATAGGACACTACTGGTGTCATGTGTCTTCTAGCCAAACAGTTAGCTCATCAGGTGTTGTTGATACATTTTGTACTATCAAATATTTCTCAAACATTTCTAATAGCATAAGAGAAAATCACAATCAAATAAACAATTATTTAAGCACAAGAAAACTCCTCTTCATAATATTTTCCTGCTTCAGGAGACAATTTCAATTGTGTTACTTCTTCATGAGTAATTTTAAAATATGAAATATTGAGTATATATTCTCTCAATTGTATTACCTTTTCTTGAGATGAATTCTAATATAATTACATCAATAGCGCGTTCATATTTACGAGATATATTAATATTATCACATTCACTTCGAGAAATGGATTAATATTATCAAAAGTTCTCATCCTTTAGGAAATCAAACATAATTATCTAAACGCGCATTAGTCACATCAATTTGTGATACTTCAACCTCTTTTAAAATAGTTACTACTTTAGGAGCAAATCGAGGCATGCATTTAATATAGAGAATATTTATGTAGCTTATCTTCAATTGTTACCATAGAAAGCCAAATTATTACTTCGAGTAATCATAGGCATATACCACTTCTAGTGGTTAACAAAATTTAGTTACAATGAGATATAAACTATAACCACTTCTGGTGGTTGTGTTGTAACGACCCGGCCGGTTGTTTTTTGAATTTACGCCCTGATCCCCTATTAACTACTTCCTCTAAGTTTAAATCTGCTATTTTGGGTTGCTGGGATATTCGATATTGGGTTTCGGAGAGTTTTGGGACACTTAGTCCCTAAAAGAAAGCTTAAGTGTTGGAAAGTGGTCCGTAATCGGAACAGTGTGAAGACGACCTTGGAATGGAAAACCGATGGTTCTGTTATCTTCGTTAGCTGATTTTGGGGTTGGGAGCGTGTTCGGAATGTATTTTGGAAGTCCGTAGCTCATTTAGGCTTGAAATGCCGAAGTTTAAATTTTTGAAGTTTCTGGTCCGACAACGAGTTTTTGATCCGAGGGTCGGAATGAGATTCCGGAAGTTGCAGTAGCTTCGTCAATACATTGGGATGGGTGTGAAAAATTTTAGGTCATTCGGACGTGTTTTGGTTAGGTTTTTTATTGAAAGCGTGTTTGGATGAAATTTGAAGTTCTTAGGCTTAAATCATTGATTAAATCGGATTTCCAGTGTTGTTTTAGGTGTTTGAGGATTGGTACAAGTTTGAATATGGTATTAGGTAGTATTGGTGCTTTTGGTTGAGGTCCTGGGGTCCTCGGGATGATTTCGGGTGGTTGGCGAAAAGTTTTGAAGTTGAAGAGTTGCTGAAGACTATTGTCATCTCTCATAACTGCACCTGCGGTTTGGGTTCCGCAGGTGCGAAGCCGCTGAAGCAGCCAAGCAGTCGCAGATGCAGGTTTGGGCAGGAGGAGCAGGTTCCGCAAATGCAGAATATTAACTGCAGAAGTGGTACCGCACCTGCGGGAGGGAGACCGCAGATGCGGAATCTGGGAGCATAGGTGAAAGCCGCAGATGCAGCAATTGGTCCGCATAAGTGGGACCGCAGAAGCGGTCCCTTTTTCGTAGAAGCGGAGACCACTGTTCATAAAAGAGAATTTCGAGGGTTAGCTTTCAAAAATTAGAAAATCAAATTGAGCTCAGTGAAGGGCGATTTTGAGAGGGTTTTGAAGAGGAGATTATTGGGTAACGTTTCTTTAATCCCTTCTAGTTATATTTCATCATTATGTAGTTAAATCCATCATTAAAATTCGAATTGAGGATCAAAAATTGGAAAAAATTTGTGAAACTCTGATTTGGGAGATTTTTATATGGTTAGACTCGTGAGAGTACGAGGGTTCTGAAAATATGAAAATTAACCGATTCCGAGACGTTGGCATGAGGGGAGTTTTGGTCATTTTACCTATTTTGCGTCTTAGCTTTAAACTTAAATAGTGGAATCGGTTGTTTGCAATGTTATTTATGATATATATTTGAATTGAATAGATTTGGGCCATTTAGAGTCTGATACTCGTGGTAAAGGCGTGGTTCCTAGTTGAGTTTGAGCCAGTTCGAGGTAAGTGACTTGTCTAACCTTGTGTGTGGGACCTTTCCCTAGGATATGTTATTTGGTAATTGAGTGCCTTGTATGCGAGGTGACGAGCGCGTACTTGAGCTAATCATTGAAAAATCCAGTTTTTACTTAAGACATTGAGACTGAGTGTTCCTTCGTACTTACTTTATCTTAGTTGCAATTATAATCTGTGTTAGATTAGAAAGACATGTTTCGTTGATTTAACTTGCCTACTTGCTTAAATTGCCTTAGCTGCACTAGATGAGACATGTTAGGATAGAACTAGCTATTGCTTGTATTGCTGTACTTCATCTATGAATACTCTCTAATTGTGGATGCGCATTTATATTTGGGACTACGGGTTAGATTACGGGAGATCCCCCTGCATATTTACTTTTGGACTACGGGTTAGATTCCCCGGAGATCCCCCTACACATTTACTTTGGGACTACGGGTTAGATTCCCGGGAGATCCCCTGCACATTTACTTTGGGACTACGGGTTAGATTTCCAAGAGACCCCCCTGCACATTTACTTTGGGACTACGGGTTAGATTCCCGGGAAATCCCCATGCATATTTACTTGGGACTATGGGTCAGATTCCTGGGAGATCTCCTTGCACATATATATTATGGATTATAGGACGGTATCTTGAGAGATCCTTGTTACTGGTATTAATATGGAAATCGACTGCATAACGATATCCTGGTAGATCCTCGTTATTGATATTGATATGGAAATGGACTACCAGACAGTATCCTGGGAGATCCTCGTCATTGGTATTGACATGGTGAAGGACTATAAAACAGTATCCTGGGAGGTCCTCGTTATTGATATTAATATGAAAATGGACTACAGGACGGTATCCTGGGAGGTCCTTGTAGTTGGCACGGATTTTTTGGGTTGTTTTAATCTTATCCTTTGTATGTTAAATTGTTGTTTATGTAATTTGACTTACTTCACAGTTGTATTCCATAAATTCTTCTTATTTCATACTAGGGATTTTTACCGATATGTACCATATAGCAAACCTTATTACCAAAATTGTGTATGATTGGTATTTACCCACCTATACCATGTTTTGTTTACAAAAATTATACCAAACCAAAAATAGATAGATTCTACCCCAAAAAGATTCCAAATATGTAGGAATCACATTTATTGGTGATTCTATCACCATTAATTTCGAAATTTAAAACGGAAGGAAATCTATTGCAGCGTAATTCTCTCCTTCTCCATATATTTTCCACCATTAATAGCCATTAAAAAGCTTGAAAGTTTTTAATTCAAATTTGGATTTTCAAAAATCATTATTTGTTTGGACTGGGTGTTGTTGTAAATAATTCGAAATATGTTTAGCAATTTATATCTCAATTTTGAGGGGTTTTGGTGAAGATTAGAGTTGGTTTTGACTGATTTTTAGATTGAAACTCGTCGAAGAAGAAGAAGACATATTTTTCCAGAAATTGTAGTTAAATTGTAGTTCAATTGTAGAATTGTAGATAAAATATAGATAAATTGTAGATAAGTTGTAGATAAATTGTAGATTGGGAAGATATGTCTAGGAGTTTATATCTCAATTTTGAGGGGTTTTGGTGAAGATTAGACTTGGTTTTGATTGAATTTCAGATTGAAACTCGTCGAAGAAGAAGAAGACATATTTTTTCAGAATTTGTAGTTAAATTGTAGTTAAATTGTAGAATTGTAGATAATTTGTAGATAAATTGTAAATTGTAGTTTAATTGTATTGTTACATTTATACTACAATTAAACTACAATCTTGTGTCAAAAAAATTTAAGCATACCAAATTTAATCAATTCTTAATATTCAAAATTTCAATTTTGAGAATGAAGCTATGTCATTCAAATAAATAAGTATAGAATTACATGTTGGATGGTTAGGACTAGAAAAGTGTGCAGTAGCAAAGCAAAATTGTCCTAAAAATTTAACTATGTCTTCACATATATCCCAATTTATGTTATTTAATCCATTATTTTCCTTATAAACAAGAGATTCATTATATGCTTCGGTAAGAATGGGTTTGCACATAAAGGCAAGGACTAACATCTCATATGTACTATTCCACCTTGTTGGAATATCAGTTGTTAGGTATTTTGCTTTGTGATTTTGAGCTAAACACTTTTTGTAAAATTCATTTTCTGTCGAACGACAAATTTGCATGTAACGCATTGCTTCTCTAATTTTCCTAAGTTCAGGTTCAAAAATATTTTTTAGCCTTACTTTAAGGGGAGGAGAGAAAAATTAATGTAGAAGATCAAGAAGAAGAAAGAAAGAAGGAATGGAACGACGTACTCTAAGATTCTTAAAGGAAATATTGTACACTGTGTTTGTGCAATAATCACGTTAGGAAAGAGAAGAGGAAAAAAAGGAAAAAAGAATATATGCTCCTAATATCATGCCTAGAATAAATGAAGCAATAATTATACCCTTAATTTGAATTATGGTACATAAATTGAAATTTGGTATGCTTAAATGTAATAAACACAAACCTTAAATATGGAAAGTAATAAAATTTGCTATACTGTTGTGTAATACCTCGTATTTAAGTCAGGGCCTATTAGTTATTTAACTAAATAAATAGAATTTAAAAAAAAAAGATTAAACAAATAAAACAAGACCAAAAAAAAAGAAATAAAACAAAGGATTAGGGCCAAAGCCCACTACGAGGGTAAAGAAGTAAAACGCCTAGACATTGAAGCAATAAAGCTTCAAGGCTTCGATACTTTAGCAGAAGCCATTCAAAGGCAAAAGCAAAAAAAATCGAGTACCAATTTTCAGCGAAGGGATTTGCTGATCAGAGAAGAACAAGGTAAACTAAATTTACTCAATTCCTAACTTGCTGATAGTTATTATTGCACTAACCAAGGGATAGAAACAACACAAACAACTTGAGGTATTCTCATATAGCAAAATAATGAATTCTTATTAGATTGAATAAAGATTCTTTTAATTTATACCAAGCACTCTAGTGTACAGATTAGGAGTACAAGTACTAATTGATGAGAAGAACATATTTTTTTACGCAAACAAAACAAATTCTTCTTTTCTTTTATAAATAGTTGTATTAATCAGGGTATAAGAACAAATAAAGAACAAGCTGCAGTTTCTATTTATATATGTGCTACTAATGTGATTGACAAAGAATTTATGCTTCGTCCCATAAGAATGAAAGCAGGGGAGTTAACTAGATTTGAAGGATTGGACCAACTATGTTGGCAATTCACGAAGTTAATACATAGATTGGTTTTGTTACAAGTAGGTAGTTGAAAAAGTTGAGTGAAGTACTCGAGGTGACGCGTTTGGTATTTCTGCACGAGTACAGTGATTAGTAAACTTACCGTAATTTGTGTTTTTATAACGTGCATGATTTTTAATATTAGTATGTTACCGAATATTTCAATTGCATGTGGGACAAGTCTTTTACTTGATAAGAAACTAATATAGTTATTTGAGATGAGTATCGTGAATTTAAATATTTTCGTTGTCATTAGATATGTATTACTCTTATTTGAATTTATATGATTTGATAAGAACTGAAATGCCCTATATTGTTTTAAAATAGTTTCTACGAGTATATACGGTTTATAGAGACAAGTATAAATGAGAGTAGACATTGAAGGATACCGTAGCTAATGGGGGTTCGTTAGCCCTGGTGCACCTTGTATTTATTGATTACAAAGTACAGTTATAGCCCTCGCTAGTGGGAAGGTTGAACTAGCTTAGCATTACCCATTTCCCTCGAGTAGGGACTACCATTATATTTGACTTCTTGCGCAGAAGTCCACAGTTATATCGATTACATGATCCGTTCATTGAAACCTCCCAAAATATGAATACTAATATTATACAGTGATTACCGAGCTTATTACTGAATTGTTAATTATATGTTACTACAAGAAATTATTTACTGTTTCTGAAAGGGCATTTTTATATTATTTTCTCTTTGGGATACTAACGTTTTTGACTTGTCCCCAAATTAAAAATGGTTGTGGTTAAGTGTTATTATTCACTGAGCTAGCGACTCATTCCCCGCTAATTTTTTTTACAGAGATAACAGTCGACACAAGGCGAGGATTTCATTAATTAGAGGTCAAAGGTTAAGAACTCTTGGTGAACCTCGCACTTGTTCGCGTGGGCGGAGATTTTTATCAATTGTTATGGTCTTTCTTTAAATTCTTAGAGTCGCTCCATAGTCATTATTTTAGTATCGTGAGTATTCTCTTGTTATTATAATATTATGTTGAGTATCGTCTTTTATTATGAAAGTTGGAGGTAGATTAGTATTTCTGGTTGTTAGTCTGTTGATTAGTAATGGTGGAGACTTATTTTGGCTAATTTGTAAGTTGTCAATTGCCAGTTGAACTGTTATTAGGTTGTTTGGTTGCGGATTTGAGACAGGAAATTTTTGGGATGGTCCAAAAACAGGGGAAACACTGCCCACTTTTTTGTAAAATTACCGATGAGGCTTACTTGGGAGCACTTGCTCCTAAGCGTCGGTCACAATCCTATATTGCATTGTGACATGTTGTCAGCTTTATTATTATGTTTTATCTCAATAGGGCCCTAACCTTCCTCATCACTACCCAACCGAGGTTAGGCTTGGCATTTACTGAGTACCGTTGTGGTGTACTCATGCCTCTTCTGCGCATGTTTTCCATGTGCAGACCCAGGTACTTCATCTCAGGCGCACTATCCTTGAGGCAAGGAGATCTACGGAGACTTTGAGGGACTTCTGCAACGTCTGCAGACCAAGGAGTCTCCTTCTTTACTCTATTTGTAGTATTTAGATTTCTACCGTACTTTTGCTTTAGATGTTCTGGAGTTAGAGCCATGTATTTCTATTTGTTAGCTTGTGTTCCCATGAGTTTCCGGATTTTGGAATGATATTGTGGACTTCCGCATTTTTGAGTTGTATATGCCAAGCGGCCTTTATACACAATTTTCTTTTAGTTGCTCAGTTTTTAATTAATTATTCCGCAAGCTATGTTGTTTTTCTGCAGTGTTAGGCTTACCTAGTCATAGGAAAGAGGTGACATCACGACATGCTCACGGAGGGCGACTGGGGTCGTGACAAGTTGGTATCAGAGCATTAGGTTCATAGGAGTCACGGGATACAAGCCGGTTTATTAGATTCTCGCTGATCAGTACAGAAAGGTTTGTACTTATCTACGAGAGGCTATGTAACTGTTTAGGAAAAAATTTCACTTCATTGATTTCCTTGCTGTGCGATATTTTTGACATCGGATCTAAACTTATTTCTCCTATTCTCTCACAGATGGTGAGGACACTACTCGGGATGATCAGGCACCCACGCCCCCTACTGCAGCCGTCAGAGACCAGGGCCGGGGCAGAGGTCGAGGACGCGCACGTGGTGAAGCCAGAGCACCTGCGTGATCTGCCACCGAGGCACCACCAGCAGATCCATCTGGAGCCCAGGCACCTAGCATGGCTTCTGCTGCCACTATTACTCCAGCCCTCGAGGAGGCGCTGGCTCAGTTCATGTCTATGTACACCACCTTAGCTCATGCAAGTTTGTTTCCCCTCGTTGCAGCCACATCCCAGGCCACGAGACGAGCACAGACTCCCGCCATCCGCACTACTAGGCAGCGAGTGCAGGTTGAGCAGGTCTCAGAGATCATTCCTATTCTGCCTACGGTGCCAGTTTAGCCCGTGGATAGGGCAGCTGCTTTTGAGGACGAGCAGCGAAGGTTGGAGAGGTTCAAGAAGTATGATCCTCCGGTTTTCAGTAGATTAGCGACAGATGATGCCTTGGGATTTCTAGAGGACTGCCACCCTATTCTTCGCATTATGGGAATAATATAGTCTAGCGGGGTTTCCTTCACCTATGAGATAGATAGTCCAATCGAGGCTGCTTCACTAACTTGGACCCAGTTCTCGGAGATGTTTATGAGATAATTTATCCCCCAGAGTCTCAGGGAAGCATGGGACACCGAGTTTGAGCATTTTCGCCAAGGTGCTATGACTGTTTCGGAGTATGCTATCGGTTATACCAGATTGGCCAGGCATGTACCGGCTTTGGTTGCTACAGTCCGCGAGAGAGTTCACAAGTTCATTGAGGGTCTTATCCCACATATCAGATCTAGCATGGCTCGAGAGTTGGAGATGGACATTCCTTATCAGCGAGTAGTGAGCATTGCTAGGAGGGTCGAAAGTATGCACACTAGGGGGCGAGAGGAGAGAGAGGCCAAGAGTTCTCGAGAGTCGGGCCACCATTTTGGTGCCCGTACCCTAGCAACAGGTCGACATGGTACGGGTTTTGTGGGTCACCCAGTTCATTCATCTCTTCCAGCAGCCAGCAGTGCTCCAGCTCCGCATGTACCTCAGAAGCCTTACGATGCACCTCCGATTTCTAGCGCGCCTTCCGTGTGGGGTGTTTCTAGAGGTCAGTCCACCAGACGTAGCCCTAGTCAATCACAGCCGCCGTGTCCTCCCAGATCTTGTTTCGAGTGTGGTGATACACTCCATGTGGGTAGGGAATGTCCCAAACTTGGTAGGGGTGCATCTTCACAGACTACTCAACCACAGCATGCCACGTAGAGCTCTCAGGCTATGGTCACAGTCCCATTTGATGCCCCACTCAGCCAGCTAGAGGTCGAGGCCGGGGAGGTAGAGGTCACCCTCAAAGGCGAGGCCAGGCTAGATATTATGCCCTTCATGCTCGTACCGAGGTTGTTGCCTCCGATTCTGTTATCACAAGTATTATATTGGCTTGCCATAGAGAGGCATCGGTTCTATTCTATTCGCGCTCTACTTATTCTTATGGGTTTTCTTACTTTGCTTCGCATTTGGGTGTGCCTCGGGATTCTTTGAGTGCTCCCGTTTATGTTTCTACCCCTGTGGGGGATTCCTTTATTGTGGATCGCGTTTATCAGTCATGTTTAGTTACTATTCGTGATTTTGAGAGCATGGAAGATCTATTGTTACTCAACATGGTTGATTTTGATATTATCTTGGGCATGGACTGGTTTTCACCCCATTATGTTATTCTTGATTGTCACGCCAAGACCGTGACGCTGGCTATTCCAGGCATTCCGCGTATTGAGTGGAGTGGCACTTTGGATCACACTCCCAACAGAGTTATCTCTTTTCTTAAAGCTCAGCGTATGGTTGAGAGGGGGTGTGCAACGTATTTACCCTATGTGAGAGATGTCAGTGTGGATACCCTTTTTTTTTATTCTGTCCTAGTGGTGCCGGATTATCCCGATGTGTTTCCGGCTGATCCTCTAGACATGCCGCCTGATAGAGACATTGATTTTGCCATTGATCTATTGCTGGGAACTCAACCCATTTCCATTCCTCTATATCGTATGGCTCATCCCGAGTTGAAGGAGTTGAAAGATCAGTTACAGAAATTACTTGATAAGGGTTTTATTCAACCCAGTGTTTCACTGTGGGGTGCTCCTGTCTTGTTTGTGAAGAAGAAGGATGGTTAAATGTGTATGTGCATTGATTATCGCCAGTTGAACAAGGTTACCGTGAAGAACCATTATCCTTTTCCTCGTATTGATGATATGTTTGACCAGCTTCAGGGCGCACATGTGTTTTCTAAGATTGACTTGTGCTCAGGTTACCATCAGTTGAAGATTCAGGAGCCAGATATTCCGAAGACTACCTTCAGGACTCGGTATAGTCATTATGAGTTTTTTGTTATGTCATTTGGGCTGACCAATGCCCCGGCATCTTTTATATATTTGATACACAATGTATTCAGGCCATATCTCGACTCGTTCATTATTATTTTTTCTTGATGATATTCTGGTATATTCCCAGAGTTGGGAAGATCATGAGCAGCACCTGATGACCGTGCTTCAGATCCTGAGAGAGAAGAAGTTATATGTGAAGTTCTCAAAATGTGAGTTTTGGTTGGATTCAGTGGCATTTTTAGGCCATGTGGTCTCGAGTGAGGGAATTCGGGTAGATCCGAGGAAGATATAGGCCGTGCATAGTTGGCCTAGGCCGTCCTCAGCCGTAGAGATTCGCAGTTTCCTTGGCTTGGAGAATTATTACCTTAATTTTGTGGAAGGGTTTTCATCGATTGCAGCCCGTATGATTAGGTTGACCCAGAAGGGTGATCTATTTCAGTGGACAGAGGAGTGTGAGGCGAGCTTTCAGAAACTCAAGACATCTTTGACCACAACCCCTATTCTGATATTGCCTACTGGTTCGGGATCTTATACAGTCTATTGTGATGCCTCAAGGGTTGTCCTTGGAGTGGTGTTGATGCATGACGGTAGGGTGGTTGCCTATGGCTCCAGGCAGTTGAAGATACATGAGAAGAATTACCCCATCCACGACCTTGAGTTAGCTGCTATTGTTCATGCCTTGAAGGTCTGGCTCATTATTTGTATGGTGTGCCTTGTGAGATTATTACTGATCGTAGGAGTTTGCAGCATTTGTTCAAGTAGAAGGATCTAAATTTGCGCCAGAGGAGGTGGTTAGAGTTGCTAAAGGACTATGATATCACTATTTTGTATCACTCAGGAAGGCCAATGTGGTAGCGGATGCCTTGAGTCGCCGGGCGGAGAGTTTGGGGAGTTTGGCATATTTACCAGCTTTAGAGAGACCCATGGCAATGGATGTTCAGGCCTTAGCCAGTTAGTTTGTGAGATTGGATCTTTTGGAGCCCATTCAGGTTCTAGCCTCCATGGTTTCTCGGTCTTCATTGTTCGATCATATCAGGGAGTGCCAGTATGATGACCCTCATTTACTTGTCCTCAGGGACACGGTTCAGCACGGCGATTCCAGAGAGGTGACCATTGGAGATGATGGGGTGTTGAGGATGTAGGGCCAGATTTGTGTGCGCAATGTTGATGGGCTTCGGGAGTTGATTTTAGCAGAAGCTCATAGTTCGTAGTATTCCATCAATCCGGGTGCCGCAAAGATGTACCAAGACTTGAGACAACACTATTGGTGGAGGCGGATAAAGAAGGATATAGTTGGATATGTAGCTAGAAGCCTCAACTATCACCAGGTGAAGTATGAGCACTAGAGAAAAGGTGGGTTACTTCAACAGATAGAGATTTCAGAGTGGAAATGGGAGAGGATCACCATGGATTTTGTAGTTGGTCTCCCTCGGACTGCGAAGAAGTTTGATGCCATTTGGGTGATTGTGGACTGGTTGACCAAGTCCACGCACTTCATTGTTGTGTCTACTACTTATTCATCGGAGCGATTGGCAGAGATTTATATTAGGGAGATTGTTCGTCTGCATGGCATCACAGTTTCTATTATTTCGGATAGGGGCACTCGGTTCACATCACGGTTCTGGAGAGCCGTTCAACAAGATTTGGGTACTCAGGTGACAACGAGCACAACATTTCACCCCCAAATGGATGGATAGTCCAAGCGCACCATTCATATTCTTGAGGATATGCTCAGTGCGTGTGTGATTGAGTTTGGAGGGTCTTGGGATCAATTCTTGCCACTGGCGGAGTTTGCTTACAACATCAGTTATCAGTCCAGCATTCAGATGGGTCGTATGAGGCTTTATATGGTAGGAGATGCAGATCCCCAGTGGGTTGGTTTGAGCCGGGTGAGGCAAGGCTATTGGGCACTGATTTGGTGCAGGAAATGATGGAGAAGGTTAAGGTGATTCAGCATAGACTCAGTACAGCCCAGTCCAGACAGAAGAGTTACGCGGACCGAAGGTTTATGATGTTTCCTATATGGTTGGCGAGCGAGTTCTACTTCAGGTTTCGCCTATGAAAGGCGTCGTGAGGTTTGGGAAGAAAGGGAAGTTGAGTTCGAGATTTATTGGTCATTTTGAGATTGAGGCGAGTTAGGGAGGTTACTTATAAGATTGCCTTACCTCCCAGTTTTTCCGGGGTTCATATGGTATTTCATGTTTCAATGCTCCGGAGATATCACGGTGAACCGTCGCACGTGTTGCATTTCAGCTCAGTCCAGTTGGACGATAATCTATCCTACGTTGAGAAGCGAAAGGCTATATTGGACAGGCATGTCAGAAAGTTGAGGTAAAAGAACATTGTTTCAGTAAAGGTTCAGTGACGGGGTCAGTTGGCTGAGGAGGTGACTTGGGCGATCGAGCGGGATATGCGCAGCCGATACCCTCATCTTTTCACTACTTCAGGTATGTTCTATATGCTCGTTCGAGGACGAACGATAATTAAGTGTAAGAGGATGTAATGACCCAGATGGTCATTTTTGGAATTTACGCTCCGATCCCCCATTTACTGCTTCCCCTAAGTTCACTTCTGCTATTTTGGGTTGCCGGGACGTTCAGTATTGGGTTTCGGAGAGTTTTGGGACACTTAGTACGTAAAAGAGAGCTTAAGTGTTGGAAAGTGGTCCGTAGTTGGAACAGTATGAAGACAACCTTGGAATGGAAAACTGATGGTTCCGTTAGCTCCTTCAGGTAATTTCGGGGTTGGCAGCATGTTCAAAATGTATTTTGGAAGTCCGTAGCTCATTTAGGTTTGAAATGCCGGAGTTTGAATTTTTGAAGTTTCCGGTCCGACAGTGAGTTTTGATCAAACGATCGGGGTGGGATTCCAGAAGTTGCAGTAGCTTCGCCATGTCATTTGGGATGTGCGTGCTAAATTTCGGGTCATTCGGACATGTTTTGGTTATGTTTGATCGAAAGCGTGGTTGGATGAAATTTGAAGTTTTTAGGCTTAAATCATTGATTAAATCAGATTTCTACTGTTATTTTAGGTATTTGAGGATTGGTACAAGTTTGAATAAGGTATTAGGTGGTATTGGTGATTTTGGTTGAGGTCCTACGGGCCTCGGGATGACTTCAGGTGGTTGGTGGAAAGTTTTGAAGTTGAAGAGTTGCTGAAGACTATTGTCAACCGAATTTGCGGTTTGGGTTCCGCAGGTGCGGAGCAGCTGAAGCGGCCATGCAGTCGCAGATGCGAATTTGGGCAGGAGGAGCAGGTTACGCATATGCGGAATGTTGACCGCAGAAGTGGTACCGCACCCGCGGGAGGGAGACCGCAGATGAAGAATTTGGGAGCATAGGTGAAAGCCGTAGATGCAGCAATTGGTCCGCATAAGCGGGACCGCTTCCGCAGAAGCCGAAATCACTGTTCAGAAAAGAGAATTTCGAGTGTTAGTTTTTAAAAGTTAGAAAATCAAACTGAGTTCGGGGAAGGGCGATTCTGAGAGGGTTTTGAAGAGGAGATTATTGGGTAATGTTTCTTTAATCTCTTCTAGTTATATTTCATCATTATGTAGTTAAATCCATCATTAAAATTCGAATTAAGGATCAAAAATTGGAAAAATTGGGTGAAACTTCTTAGACCAATCTATTGGGTTTTGAGTGAGCAGTGGACCTCCAATTTAGGAGATTTTTATATGGCTAGACTCGTGAAAGTACGAAGGTTCTGAAAATGAGAAAATTAACCGGTTCCGAGACGTTAGCCCAAAGGCATTTTGGTCATTTTACTTATTTTCGCGCCTTATCTTTAACTATAAATAGTGGAATCAGTTGTTTGCGATGTTATTTATGATATATAATTGAATTGAATAGATTTGGGCCTTTTGGAGTCTGATACTCGTGGCAAAGGCGTGGTTCCTAGTTGAGTTTGAGCTAATTCGAGGTAAGTGGCTTGTCTAACCTTGTGTGCGGGACCTTTCCCCTAGGATATGTTATTTGGTAATTGAGTGCCTTGTACGCGATGTGACGAGCTCATACTCAAGCTAATCGCTGAAAAATCCTGTTTTTACTTAAGACATTGAGACTGAGTGTTCTTTTGTACTTACTTTACCTTGGTTGCAATTATAATCTGTGTTAGATTAGAATGACATGTTTTGTTGATTTAACTTGCCTACTTGCTTAAATTACCTTAGCTGTACTACGTGAGACATGTTAGGCTAGAACTATGTGTTGCTTGTATTGTTGTACTTCATCTATGAATATTCTCTAATTGTGGATGCGCATTTATATTTGGGACTACAGATTAGATTCCGGGAGATCCCCCTGCATATTTACTTTGGGACTACGGGTTAGATTCTCGGGAGATTCGGCTACACATTTACTTTGGGACTACGAGTTAGATTCTCGGGAGATCCCCCTGCACATTTACTTTGGACTACGGGATAGATTCCCGGGAAATCCCCATGCACATTTACTTTGGGACTATGGGTTAGATTCCCGGGAGATCCCCATTCATATTTACTTGGGACTATAGGTCAGATTCTCGGGAGATCCCCCTGCACATCAATATTATGGACTACATAATAGTATCTTGAGAGATCCTCATTACTGGTATTGATATGGAAATCGACTATAGGACGGTATCCTGGGAGATCCTCGTTATTGATATTAATATGTAAATGGACTACCAGACAGTATCCTGAGAGATCCTCGTCATTGGTATTGACATGGTGATGGACTACAAGATGGTATCCTAGGAGGTCCTCGTTATTGGTATTAATATGGAAATGGATTATAGGACAATATCTTGGGGGTCCTTGTAGTTGGTACGGATATTAAGTTGTTATACTCTGTGTTATCTTATCCTCTGTGTGTTAATTACTGTTTCTGTAACCTGACTTACTTAATAGTTATATTCCATAAATTCTGCTTATTTCATACTGTTGTCAGCTTTATTATTATGTTTTATCTCAGTAGGGCCCTGACCTTCCTCGTCACTACCCAACCGAGGTTAAGCTTAGCACTTACTGAGTACTATTGTGGTGCACTCATGCCTCTTCTGCGCATGTTTTTCATGTGCAGACCCATGTACTTCATCTCAGGCACACTATCCTTGAGGCCAGGAGAGCTACAGAGACTTTGAGGTACTTCTGCACCGTCCGCAGACCAAGGAATCTCCTTCTTTACTCTATTTTTAGTATTTTGACTTCTTCCGTACTTTTGCTTTAGATGTTCTAGAATTAGAGCCATGTATTTCTATTCGTTAGCTTGTGTTCCCGTGAGTTTCCAAGTTTTGGAATGATATTGTGGACTTCCGCATTTTTGAGTTGTATATGCCGAGCAACATTTATACACAGTTTTCTTTTAGTTGCTCAGTTTTTAATTAATTTTTTCTCAAGCTATGTTATTTTTCCGCAGTGTTAGGCTTACCTAGTCATAGGAACTAAGTGTCATCACGACATGTTCACGGAGGGCGAACTGGGGTCGTGACATATATATTTCTTGCAAACTCTGCTAGAGTTTGATCTAATAATGTTATCCATATTCTTTCAAATGACATAAATAAAATATATTATAGTAAACATCAGTATCAAATCATAACATTTATTTATGTACAATAATTAATCATACTATCTATTACAAACAACAAAAATTAAAATATTTATATTTTTACAGATTCACTACCGATTATATGACATGTTTCTCCATCTAGGAGTGCAAGGTAATCAGCTACATCCAAACATGAAATCTGAATTATCTTCAGAAATAAAATTTTCTTCAGCATTTTTCTCTATTTTCTTTAGGAATGCTTGATAACGCTTAACCGGGTGCTTTGCGTACGACAAGTACATGACTTTTTTTTCATATCTATAGAATGTATTTTCTGCATGTGTTGCTTGCACCGCTTCATGCTTTTATTCTTTCCTTTTCCACTGCTGGTGGTGAGGAGGGTTCTTTGGTGCATAATTATTATCATGATTAAAATTTCTTCTCCAACCACGAACATGATCACGACTGGGGCCACGACCTCTTCCACGCTTAGCTTGATGGAAGTTCGTCTCATTCACTTCAGGGAATTTACAAGAACCAGTAGGTCGGATTTCATGATTTTTTATTAATACCTCATCATGTTGCTAGAGTACAAGAAGATGTGAAATAAGTCCATAATACTTTTTAAATCTCATCTCTCGATATTGCCGTTGCAGGAGCATATTTGAGACATAAAAAGTGGTGAAAGTTTTCTCCAACATATCATGATCAATAATATTATCACCACATAATTTCAATTAGAAAATAATTTTAAACATACAGAATTATTCTCACTGATAGATTTAAAATCTTGTAGTCTTGGATGAGTCCAATCATAACGTGTATGTGGAAGAACGACCATTTTCAGGTGGTCATATCTATCTTTCAAATTATTTCACAGTATGACTGGATCTTTAACTATAAGATATTCCATTTTCAGGCCCTCATCAAGGTGATGGCGTAGGAATATCATTAATTTGGCATGGTCTTTGTTTGATGCTTGATTTTTATCCTTGATGGTGTCTTCCAGACCCATTGCATCAAGATGAATTCCAGCATCAAGCACCCAAGACATGTAGCTTTTGCCCGATATTTTCAGGGCTGCAAATTCAAGTTTAGACAGATTTGACATTATTTAGAAAAAGAAAGTTTGTAGCTCTTATACTTTCAAAGTATTTTCTCCAGATGGCAAAGTCTCGTGTTGATAACGTATTATAAAATAAAGACTTTAAAGTAATAAAATCGAAGACAAGTAGAGAGGAGAGAGAGAGAGCGATTTATTATTCAACTTAAAAACTCATGTAGTATAATAAACTGAAATCTCATCTATTTTTAGAAGAAAGCAAGTTGTTGTGTAAGTTGCTGCTGTACCAGATATAGATAATCTTCAACTGGGAGTAATATTTATCCATAACGGAGTATTGAACGGATAAGCTTATTGTATCCGGTATGGATAATCTTCTACTGAGGGTACCGTTTATCTATTACGGAGTATCGAAAGAATAAGCTTATTGTACCCGATATAAATAATTTTTTATCGAGGTAATGTTTATCCATAACGGCGTATCCAAAGGATAAGCTTATTGTACCCGATATAAATAATCTTTAACCGACGGTAATATTTATCCATAACGGAGTATCGAAAGTATAAGCTATTATATCTGGTATGGATAATCTTCTACCGGGTATGATCTTTATACATAACCGAATACCAAAGAGATAAGCTTCTTCAGGAGCTTTATTTCCAATAGAGTACTAAATAGATTAACATATTTACGACGAAGTCACATATGGATAAGTTTCTTCAGAAAGCTTATGTACAACGAAGTACTAAATGAATATTTATAATATAATATATTTAATATCATTTCTCTAATAGTAGGAGAAATAATCTTTAAATAAAAACTACTCAAAAAATAAATAAAATACATCATAATCAATTTATAGCATGTAAACTTTAATATTAAAATAATTCAATGCGAACTAAGTACCATTATATAACAAAGATATGATGTATTTTATATTATATATACCAAGTGTCATATAAGTTTATATTATATATTATATAATGTATTGTATACTATCACGATCTGAATTTTTTATCTTTGGGAGTCGTAATGGAGCCTACTAATAGGAGCTAGGCAAGCTAAACCTTAACTACTTGCTACACCTTCATATTGCTTCTTTTTAACACACACACGGTGATAATATGATAATAGCGAAATTTTAAATAAATAAGCGGAAGTCAACAATTATATATCTTAAAGCTATATCTATTACAACTTTCAAACTTCAAATACCCAAAACCCGGTGTCACGGTATCACAGACTATCTAAAATTTCTACATACAAGGTCTGAAGAAGTAACAATACACTGTTTCTGAATAAAAGAAAATGAAACAGAAAATAGGAATAGAGGGAGACGCCAGGACCTGCGGATGCCTGTAGGTCTACCTTGGGTCTCCGGGTGGACTGAAAGAAGCACTCCAACTACTGTTCGAAAGCTGCTCCTGAATCTGCACATAGTGCAGAGTGTAGTATCAGCACAACCGACCCCATATACTGGTAAGTATCTGTCCTAACCTCGGCGAAGTAATGACGAGACTAGGACCAGACTACCAAATAAACTTATACAGTTCAAATATATACATACAGTAGAAAAGAAACACATGAAATGACCAGTCAATGTAGGAGAGAGAAACATACTGTGGGAGAGGTAACAGTTCCAAATAGAAAGGCATCAAGTAAGGAGAGAAGCAACATACCTCGAATATTATCAAAAATTAGAAATTACCATTCGTGCTTTTACTTTCATCCTTACCAAAGCAATTATATAATAAAAAGGTGCATGGCATATCCTTCGTGCTTTTACTCTCGTCCTCACCAAAATGATCATATAAATAAGATGTGCACGGCATCACCCTTCGTGCTTTTACTCTCTTTCCTCACCATATAATCAATGAAATCATCACGGAATGGTACATCGTGCGGCATGACATCACGCTTCGTGTGTTACACTCTTTCCTCACACTAACAAACAATGGGGCATCACCTTTCGTGATTTAACATTCTTCCTCACCCAAACAACAATCATAAACAAATGGGCATGAAAATAAATAAAATAATAATAGAAGTCCCGGCAAGGGAACAACAATTAAACAATTAAATCCCGACAAGGGAACAAGATCAATAATCTCAACATCCTGGCAAGGGAGATAATCAACAAGGCAACAATATTCCGGCAAGGGAACAATTTAATAACTATTTCTCTTTCTTGCATTTTTATCTCATAGCTTACTTTATCACTTGAGCCAATACTCGAAAGGGTTCAATCATATCATATACCTTCACAATTTGTAATATAACTTGAGCTAATTCTCCTCGATGTTCAAAGGTCACAATTCTTTCCACAAACTTTTCACAACAAATAAAAATCATCATCAGGGCAGGAAAGATACAACGAAATTATGAAATTCAAAATATAAAGATTTACGGTCATGCTAGACACCAACGTATAGATACTTGTCGTCATGCTTATACGTCGTACTCAACAATTACCACATAGCAAATGGGACTCAACTCCTAATCTCTCAAGCTAAGGTAAGACCAAACTCTCACCTCGAATTTTCACGACCAACTCAAACTTCAAACACCGCTTTCTCTTTCAAATTTGGCTCCAAATCAATTGTGTATATATACATAATCGACTTAATAACATCAATAAATCCTAAACAATTCAATTTCAACCTTTAATTATAGCTTTCTAATCATTCTTCCCAAAAATTAAAAAAAATCGACCCCATACCCGCTTGGTCAAAACACGAGGTTCAGACCAAAATTAAATCACCCATTCACCCACGAGCCCAATTATATAATTATTTTCAGAATTTGATCCCAAAACAAGGTCTAAATCATAATTAATCAAAAAGCTCTAACTCTACCCAAATTCCTAATTTTCTATCCTTAATCTCATGTTTTAGGCCTAGAAATCTAGTGTGTGCTGATAAAAATGAAAGAAAACAAGTTAAAGATTGCTTACCCAAGAGATTATGGTGAAGAATTGCTTCAAAAATCACCGAAGAACTTTGGAGAAGAAGAGGTTTGAGAAATTTTTATAAAATTCCGTAGGTGTTCTATTTTTTGAGACTTTTAAATAACTGGGCAAAATTATCCTACGCGTTCGCGACAGACTCATCACATTTCGGCCTGAAGACCTTCGCGTTCACGACATAGGGCTCTCATTCGCAGAGCTTTAGCCCCTCGAGCTCTCTCGCTTGCGTCCAAAAGGTTGCGTTCGTGTAAGGCAACTACCCCACCCCTGCCCAGGCCCACTTTGGCCTTTGCGTTCGCATGGCGAGGCTCACGTTCGCGAAGGGATAACCGCCCACTGCCTCGCGTTCATGACCTGAGCCACGCGTTCGCGCAGAAGGATTTTCCTTCGACAAAATTAATGCATCGCGTTGCATGGGTTCTCCCGCAAACACAAAGAAGAAAGTATCAAAACACCAGATCTGCTGTTTTTTGCAATTTTTTTTAAGTTCAAAACTTCCAGAAACACATCTGAAACACACCCGAGCCCTCAGAGCACCTAACTAAACACATGTACTAACTTAACAACATCATACGAATTTATCCGTGAGATCAAATCGCAAAAATAACCCCAATAATAACGAATTAAGTCTCAAAATTAAGTAATTTTTCTCAAACTTCATAAAACATCAACTTTAGCAATTTAGGTCTGAATCACGTCAAACAACGTCCGTTTTTCATCAAATTTTTATAAAAATATCTTAAATTATATATGAAATCTGTACCGGACACCGGAACTAAAATATAGGCCCGATACCATCATGTCCTAATCAAACTTCACTTCAAATTTCCTTAAATAATTTCAGAAAATAATTTCATTTAAAAATTCATTTCTCAGGTTTGGGACCTCGGAATTCGATTCCGGACATACGTCCAAGTCCCATATTTTCCTATGGACCCTCTGAAACCGTCAAATCACGGGTCCGGGTCCATTTAAATTTTATCATTTTTCACAGATTTTCATATTTAAGCTTTCCGGCTATGCATCCGGAATGCACACGCAAATTGAGGTGACTCTAAATGAGATTTTCAAGGTCTCAAAAATACATAATTTAATTTAAAAACAAGTAATGACCCAAAAAGGTCATCACATATACTATATTTATTAGTTGTATACATCCAATAAATTGCAGTATTATACAATAAAAGATATGTCGTGTATTGTATACTTACATCAATGTCATATAAGTTTATGTTATATCATATATTGAATACGATATTTATTAGTAGTGTACATTAGATTTTCCCCCCTGAATGTATACAATAGATGAATTAAAGTAATACTATACAATAAAAGGTATGTTGTACTATATACTAATAATATTTTCATATAAGTTTATACTATAAAATATGTTATACACTATATTTGTTATTAATATACATGAGATATATTTTTTAATAATGGGGAAAAGGCTTGGGATATTGGGATATATACCCTAATCTTTAATGGAGAAATTTAAAAAGAAAAAAGAAAAAACTTAATACTGATAGACACGTTTTGGGTCAGGGAATCTCAATAGAGATAAACAAGAATATATTTTAGGTATGAAAATCTCAAAGAAAATAATAATAATGCATACTATATGTATATATTATATTGTGTATAGTATATTTCTTAATAATATATTTTTTTTCATTTCAATAATATATATATATATATATATATATATATATATATATATATATATATAGTATACATAATATACAATAAATATATTATATAAAAACTTGAGGAAAGTAAATACATTTTTGCTGATGAAGTGATAAAGAAGAAACAAACTTGGGGAAACAAATATAATATATATATATATATATATATATATATATATATATATATATATATATATATATATATATATATATATATATCAGTGTTTTGAAAAGCGGTCGCTTCGTCGCTTAAAGTGCGAAGCGACCCTCTATCGCTTTTTGCAGGCTGAAGCGAGGGGACCTAGAGAAGCGATCACTTCCATGGCAGAAGCGCAAATGCGCAGAAGCGATCGAAGCGCAAAAGCGATCGCTTAATTGAAGAAAGCGCAGGCAGAGGTCTTTTTAAAAAAAAAAAACTTTGGGGTCTCAAAAATACCTATATTAGTCCCAAACAGAGGTGGACCAGCCTCTC
Source organism: Nicotiana benthamiana (assembly GCA_034376525.1). Lineage (NCBI taxonomy): Eukaryota > Viridiplantae > Streptophyta > Magnoliopsida > Solanales > Solanaceae > Nicotiana > Nicotiana benthamiana. The sequence goes on along the minus strand of CM067336.1, from coordinate 29,653,336 downwards.
TTCTTCTTCTCTAGTTGCAGAAAATTAGGGTTTTAACTTTATATAATTACATTATATATATATTTTTAGTTATTTTAACTTTATATAATTACATTATATTATAACTTTATATAATTATGTTATTACTTTATATAATTTCAGTTTATTATTATAACTTTATAATTTATATAATTTCAGTTTATTTTTATAATTTATGTAATTTCAGATTATTTTCAGTTAATTATTATAATTTATATAATTTCAGTTAATTATTATAATTTATATAATTGTAGTTTATTTTCAGTTAATTATTGCTATAATTTATATAATTTCAGTGTATTTTTATAATTTATGTAATTTCAGTTTAGTTTCATAATTTACATAATTTCAGATTATTTTCAGTTAATTATTATAATCTATATAATTTCAGTTTATTTTCATAATTTATGTAATTTCAGTTTATTTTCATAATTTATGTAATTTCAGTTTATTTTCAGTTAATTATTATAATTTATATAATTTCAGTTAATTATTATAATTTATATAATTTCAGATTATTTTCAGTTAATTATTACTATAATTTATATAATTTCAGTGTATTTTCATAATTTATGTAATTTCAGTTTATTTTCATAATTTATGTAATTTCAGATTATTTTCAGAATTTCAGATAATTATTATAATTTATATAATTTCAGTCAATTATTATAATTTATATAATTTTAGTTTATTTTCATAATTTATGTAATTTCAGTTTATTTTCATAATTTATGTAATTTCAGTTTATTTTCAGACATAGAAAAATAAGATGTTGATTGACTTCTAGTAATTTAGTAGCTTTGATTTTGCTTGTCTTATGGTTTATGGATGGTTCGTGGATGATTTGCTGGTACCTAGTACCTACTTTTAAGTATTTAAATTGATATTTTTAATTATTTATAATTTTACATAATGTTTTTTAAGAATTGCGCTTCACTTCAAAAAAGCGTGCGCTTTTTTGCGCTTTGCGCTTTGAAGCGAGGCGAGCCCTTGTCGCTTTTTTGCGCTTTGCGCTCTCCAAAACACTGATATATATATATATATATATATATATAATTAAACATACAATAATACAATATTATATATACAGAATACAAAATAATACATTATTAAAAAAATGGTGTCCTAATTATGAATAACGTCATTCCTTTATCACTTCCTTCATTACGAATATCAAATAATGCCCTTGTAACACATCTTTTTCATCAACAACTAGGCATCCTAAGCAAATATTCAATTTGGAGACTTTGGTCGAAGAATCAATATTTGCTCTAAGCTTCCCTTTCTTTTCTGCTTCAGCCCAAGCAAGTCCAATTCGGGGTCGCCATTTTACTCATCCCACTAAATCTGAGTGATGAATCCAACATATCCACTATTGACTCAGGCCAGTGGATCAACTTTCAAAAAGTATGCTACCAATATTTGTAGGTACTTTGACCCACACAAAATATATAGGATGAAGAAAAGTGGATAGACGCTTGTGATATATAAAAATATCTTTTACTGGAGAAATTGGAGGGTTTAGGTGAGAGAGAATTATAAAGAGATATACTTTAAGTGGGAGAGAATCTCAATGGATAGATTTTAGGATATAAAAAGATGTATATAATTTAATTAAAAAGATAAGATTTTAAAATAAATTGTACTAAAAGTAATTTCGTTAAAGCAGTTGTACGAAATATAAATAAATCTTTAAAGGGTTTTATTCTATGTAAATTCCTCATTATTTATATTCTTGTTTTAAATGGCAGAATCGGGATTCGCCATGGACTCTTCTTGGGGCGAAGCGCTCATAAAACACCCATGAACTTATGTGTGGGACTTAGTTCTGTGAGACTTATGCCTCGCCATCGGGCTTACGCCCCAGACACGCCCAACACCCATCGTATTGGGCTCGCCTAATAGAATTTTATGCAATTTTATGTATAACCTTGTAAATCCTCAAATTTTCTTATTAAATCGTAGATTATTCAAAATTACTTTTTCTCAATCATAGATCATTAGTTGCAGGTATTTTATGTCATAATTAAAATAAAAATTATTGTACGTTATCCACTAAGACTGCTAGGATAGTAAATTTTAAATAAATATTTCATTTAAAAAGTATTTATTTATTAACATTTTCTATGTATTTACAATATAACAGTACATAATTTTTTTATAATTATTTTTCTAAATATTATTTCTTTCACGTGTACGATATACAGTACTTATTAATTTAATAGCTAAGTGTTAGTCAGTAACTATTTACAAATAATTAGTTATTATGGTATTGTATGGTGAATTATGTGTCACTTTATTAACTTGTTGAAACTTAAAAATAAATGATGCTAGAGAATCATATTTAAATTGTCACTTATGCTTTTATATAAATTCTCGTTCAAATAGAAAGCATATTAAATAGAAAAAGTATTTTAAGAAAGATATCAAATTATAGTATCGTAATTCTTTCAAGATTCATTACTCCTTAAGAGATACATATAAGATTTCGTATCGAGTACATTACTTTTAGTGTTTGAATTGTAACGGCATTGCAGCTAATTTGCACCTTATGATATACTCATGCACACGGAGATTCTTGACAATCTTGATTGTAGTTCCTGGCTGAGTACTAATTAGCCCATAAGCAATGGCTAGCCTTTCACTATGAACAGCAAGCGATTTCTGCTTCTCAACTTCCAGAAGATTATGCAAGACTGCATCAGTCTGTGGCATGTAACCATGAGCCTCGAGCCACTTGCTCATCTCCTCCAGCATTCTGTAAATTTCTTTGCTTTTGTGATGCTTCATATCACCGGCAAGGAACTCGTGCACTATATTATTGACCTCAATGGAGCTACAACCAGGTTCCTTGTCTACCCCGCTACTCTTCATCAATGCCCTGACCTTTGCCACACCATCCCAATCACCAGCAGAAGCATATATATTGGATAGCAGAACATAAGTTCCTGAAGTAGCAAGATCCTGTTGCACCAGGAGCTCCATAATTTTCTCTGCGAGCCTTATGTTCCCATGAATCCTACAAGAAGTCAGTAATGTTCCCCATAAAATAGGATCGGAATCAATCTTCATACTGTTGACAAATTCATAAGCTTCTTCTAGCTGTCCAGCTCGTCCAAGAAGATTCACCATGCAACCATAGTGCTCAATCTTTGGCTCAATTTGATACTTTTCCATTAAGTGAAAGTAATCCCACCCTTTAGCGACCAATCCAGCATCAGCGCAAGCACTTAAAATGCCAATAAATGTTATATCAGTAGGCTGGAGACCCAACTCACACATCTCATTGAATAGCTGCAAAGCTTCAAGGCTAAATCCGTGCATCGCATATCCTACAATCATTGAATTCCATGTTATGACATCCTTATCTTTCATCTGATCAAACACCATTCTTGCATCCACTAAACTCCCAGACTTGCTATACATGTCAATCAAAGCAGTACCTACATGTTTATTTAATTGAATTCTGTTACTTTTCACATAAGCATGAATCCATCGACCTGATTCCAGCACTCCCATTTGCGCGCAAGCAGAAAGAGCCGCCACCATGGTTACTTCATTAGGTTTCACTTACTTGACAGTAACATCTGCTTAAAAAGAACCAAAGCTTCATTAGGCCTGCCATGTTGGCTATACGCATCAATCATGGCATTCCAACAAACAACATCCTCCTCCTCCATCCCATCAAACAACACTCTTGCCTCTTGCACAAGCCCATTCTTTGCATATCCGGTAATCATTGTTGTCAAAGTCACCAAAGACCTTTCGGTCATTGCGTCAAAGAGTTTGCGAGCTGAAACAATGTCACTGCCTCTAGCATAGACATCCACAAGAGCAGTTCGAGTGTAAGTGTCAGAGTCACACCCAAGTTTTAGGGCCTGACAATGAAGGGCTTTTCCTGATTCAAGTGGGGAAGCTTTTAGGATGGAAGAAAATGTAAATGCATTAGGCTCAATATTTTGAGTTAGCATTTGGATATAAAAGACAAAGGCTTGTTCACTGAGATCATTGATCACATGACTATGAATAATGGCACTATTCGAGAACACAGTTGGACTTTGAGTGTGCTTAAAGACGGAAACAGAATGTTTGAGATGTCCAAGAGAAGAGTATGATTTTTGGAGCCTAAAGTTCAAGACCGAGTCACGCTCCAGGCCGTAGCGAATAAGAAATGCATGAATCTGTAAAAGCTGTTTGATGCTTTTGGATTTGTCTATAAAAAGTTTAAGTTTATGAGGTGATGGCCTATGGCTGTAATTTGAGGTAGTACTAGTAGTGTATAGTGGTGGGTTGGAGAAAAGGGAAGTTCCAGGCATGATTTCAGCCATTGCATCGTCAATGTTTTGGTTGGGAACTCTTACAAGACTGTAATTTGTCCAAGACCCAGGGAGCACTTAATATGCAACTGAGAGGACGCAAAAGGCATTTGATCAAGCACCTGCCAGTCACAAGTTATTAGAACATAATTATAAGGAAGATACCGAACAGCTGCGAGAAAGTTGGAAACAATGATTAAAAAAGGGGATTATGTTGTCATACAGTACTCCAAACACAATCAGTCCCACTCTCATCCGCCCCCATAAAATTAAAAAGGAAATATACACTCCTCTCAGCACTTGGAAAGGTCAGGCTTTATCCCTACCTTGCAAAGTCAAACAGGTTGTTTCTGATAAACCATGGCCTAAAGAGTAATATAAACACCTCAAATATATATATATATATATATATATGAAGTTATCTAAAACAAAATCGCTTTACTAGTGTTATCCCCCATGAACTAAAGAGCAGGAAAATGTAGATAAATGCATCTAACCTTTGTAGTTCAACTCTAAGGTCTCCAGAGTAGACATGAGGAACCCACTTAGAAAGAATTTAACACCACAAATATGAGAATTCTTTCAGCAGTGTGGACTCTCTTGATTCTCTTTCGCTAATTGGAAGAGTTATTGCAGTTCCACTGCACCCAAGGAAATCAAGGGAGAGAGTGCCAACGATTAACAGGGAGAAGTACTATTGTGTTCGTGGAGCTCATGAACGACGTCGTAACAGCATTATTTTCGTTGGTGTTAATTTCCCCCTTAGATATCTAATTCAGAATACTCTACTCCTCATATCCTTTTGGATTTTGAACTACTTTTGTTGAAATATCCCATTTTTCTTCTAATTTTTTCCTTCTAAATTTTGGAATATAGACGTGAATAGTGCTAATGTTATGATACTTACTGCTTCTAAAATATTTTTAGAAGTTAACCTCTACCTCTAGTCTAGAAACTAGGAGCACGAGGGAACGAAGACAATACATCACTTTTAAGCTTATAGGTATTTTAATTTATAATCTTTTGTAAAGTTTTTAAGAATTTTTGCCATTTTCGTAAAAGAACAAATTATTATTATTTTTCTACCAAATGGATTAACTGTTTATTATTAATTTCAATATGTCTATCCAAAATTTCAAATACGTAAATACTTATTTAAAAGATCTGCTTCAACACTTAAAAATATTTTTCAGCACTTCAAATATATCAGATATTTATAATTAGTTAATCCAAACGGGCTCCTGTATCGAGAAATACAAACGAAAAAGTGAGAGAACTTCGTACTATTGTTAAATTACAGCACTTGGTTAAAAAAATCTTTTAGTACTTATTTAACATATTAATACTTTTAGATGAAGTGATTATTGGATGTATTTTTTGTTTTTAGAAAACCCTTGTTTTTTAATGTTTCGTACCCTAAGATCATACAGATTCTAATATATTTTTCAGAAACTCCACTTAAATCAAGATCAAGATCAAGATCAAACCAAAACGAGATGTTACAACTCTTTTGGTTGAAAGAGAAAATGGGAAAACAAAACCCATAGTAATTGCTTAGGAAAGAAAGATTATAGATGAAAGAAAGAGACTCTCATCCTTTATCTTTTCCTGTTCACTTCTATATTTGGAAACTACAGCATCTCCAACTTTTATCTTATTTTTTGTTTTTTTTATTTAGGGGATAACTTACTCTAATTAATTTGTAATTTTCATTGAATTAATTCCATAAAATTTTAATTAATATAATTTTTAAGTAATTATGACAGATTAACTAATAATTCAAATAAAAGTGTTATCATTGCGATACAAGATTAATTAAATGCATATTACATAACGATAAAATTCATTAGAAATACTACATAAATATTCAACTTCAACCTCTAGTATTCTCTCATAAATGATCTATTAATGCATTAAAAAGTGCAAAATTGAGCATCTTTATTCTTAATTCTTCTATGTGTAGCTAAAAATTCTTGAAATTGTTAATTCTTCAAATATTTCCAATTTTAATGTACTTCCATTTAATGTATTTTCAATTTTTACTTTTCAATTTTAGCAACATCTAATACTTTATAATCGCACCTTTCAATTTTAGCAAGATCTAATATTTTATATTCACATCTTTCAATTTTTAAGATAATTATATTTTTTTTTTTGCACCATTATAACTTATAATAAAATTAACAAATAATAAATGCACGAAAATTTATTTATCAAAATTATACCCCTAAGTTAAGATGTAAAATTAATATTATAAAAAATATTACATAAATATAATTAGGTATATATAAAGAGATAAATTAAAAGATAAATAATAAAATATACACGAATAGTAATAAGGAGATGAATAGTGTACTCCCATATTTGAGGGAACATTATTCATCCCCAATTTTGCTGGCAAAAATGGGATAGGGTTGGAGCTTCATTACCCCAAAAGTTGCCCCATTACAAGGAAATGGGGTAAGGTTGGAGATGGCAACGGGAGAGAATAAATAGTACAAGTTTCTCTTACTTTACATTCCGTTCTCTCCTTCACAAACAAAGCATATATCTGAATCCAAGCATGAAACTACTAAACAATCAACCAAAACTCCCAACTGGCTTCTGAAGCAAGTTCAAGAAGAGATAAATCCGTTAACTACAGGATTTTCTCATTAACAGATGAAACACAGAGAGAAAAGCCATTAGTTTGATGTACAAAATAGAGTTTAACCAATACACAGTGTGGCGCAAGTTGCTTGCACATAAAAACCTTTGAGGATGAATTGAACTGAAAATGTTGGAGGAGCACTGTTCAGATATCAGAAGCATCACATATGACTAACAGGACAAATATATCAACCTACAGAACCCAAAATCACATTAACAGCCAAACATGAAATAAAAAGAAAAGAGTACAAAATAAAGAAGCCGTCTCATATTCAAATCAAATTTACAGAGCTACCAGAACTGACAAAATCAGTAACCAACTTCAGTTCTCCTGGCTTCTGTTAATGGAAAGGACCGTCTCTTTTGAAAAATTGAACTTGCTAGTTGCCCCAAAGATATCAGCAAGTTGCAACACAGTCCTTTGACAGGCAGCACTTGTTGGCAGGACAGCATCTGGAAGGCAAGGGATGCATTCAGGGAGAAATTCTATCTTGTTGAAGGTTGGAGCGTAGAGAGCCAGTGCCGCCCGACAGAATATGAATCTGCATTATTCGGTGTTTTTTTCATTCAATGTTTTCGCTATGGACTCAAAGTTATGTTTCCGTAGGCAACAGAAAAGTATATAGGTATAGCTCCTTTGAGAGATGTAAATTAGAACACTAGCCTGCCAAGTTTACTCAACCCCATATGTACCTAGCAAGAGCATAAATTATATGCAGGGAATATGACTGCCTCTGTATTTTGTATGTGCTATATGCTTTATACCTTTTTACTATCTACACACAAATGCCTATCTGCAAACAGTTTTTGTTTCCTTCCTCCTACTACAAACTTCAGCTTTCTATGCAACTAACCTTCCTGCCCACAAGAATATCTGGTGTTGTTTCTGATGATAACACCTGATTTTTTTACATTCCCAAATGGACACTTCAAGTGACCATGTCCTTGTCCACACTTCTGAGACACAAGAGCAAGCACTTAATCAAAATGAAAAAGGATTCACATCACACCCACCACCTATCCCCCCAAAAGCCGAAAGAAATACAAGTTCGGATCACTGTAACTGTATGTTCTGAACCAACAACATTTTGGAACAGAAAATTTGATGTATGAGTGACTCATCAGTTTCTCCAAGTGGACTATTAGATTTTTCCCTTATACATGTTCCAATGTTAAATCAACTATTGCCAACACAGAAGCAGCCTATGAATACACACAGGGTACTTCAAAGGAGATTATCTTTAACCTACTGCTCCTACATTAAAATCAAGATTTGAATTTGATTTGGAACCTTTATTGGACTGTGATAGCCATCTATGGATTTCTAACCTGAAAACAGATTCAAGCTTGTTGAAGTGTGGGACCGTCTCATCTAAAAACATAAGCTGTTTCAGAGAGCCCACTTATATTAACTGAATTATGTCTTCGACAGAACTCCCATATCCAAGCAGTCGAGGGTTACTTCAAACTTGATTAATTACATGAAATCTGAAGAAAATGTTGGGGAAGAGTAGCAACAGACCTTAAAATGAGCCGACGTAAAAATGGATCTCCAAGAGTTTGAGACCAAACAGGATTAAGATTGTCTGATGCTGCCAGTAACAAACCCCACTCATTTAATGACGAAGAAAGAAGTTTCTCAGCCTTGCCATACATATCCTGAAAGCAAGAATCCATACTTGAGCAAACCAAGCACGTATGAAAGAAAGATAAGATGAAGTTGAGGTTTAAGCTAACACACCATGTCAATGTCAGAAACTGCGAAACCAAGCATCAAAATGAAAGCTTGTAAAGGAACTGTAAGAAAACTGGTGAATGAGCTTCCACTTGGCTGACGAGAAGAATCCATAGCAGATATAGGCAGTGAAATTGTGGGAGAGAGTAGCATGCCAACTGGTTCTCCCTTCTCTGATCCACTTAAGGCCTGTTCACATTCATGCACAAATTGTATTATTCATGCGATCTCATAAAAAAACTATTCATGCGACTGCAATAAATAAAAGCAAAAGTTTCATTTTCTAAATAATTTAACCAATGATCAACAATAAACTAAAACCACTAGTATTAGACATTTATGTTAATTTCCCAGGATGTCTCACATATGTGTTCTGTCGCATCTTAGTAACTTCAGACTTATATACCCGAAAGCATACAAGGATATCAAGAAACAGTGAGATAGGTCCCACAAAAAAAACAGCATGAGTTGATGAAGTATGTTTTGTAAAAGAAAGCAGGCTGAAAAAAGAAAAGTGCAACCTAAATATTGTCCTAGCTTGAAATGACACTAGGAGAAACTCTTATATACCATCAGAGATCTAGACTGATACTATATAACATCGTCAAAGTTTTTAGTCTGTCTAAAACAAGCTACAGCAGTTATTCCCGAGTAATGATTCCCTTGCAACCAAAGAAAGTTTACAAAATCTTCTCTCATCAGTCTGCTTATGTCTGCCAAACCACTACCAATAATCCACCTAAAACGTTCTTTTAGTGACTGAAATCCACTGTTTAAACTTCGGAAATCAGGGATAATGGACCCTTCCCTCTACCCTTCTCCACTTAAACAATCTTGTTGCAACAACCAGGTTTTGAAATCGTGAGTGCGCTGAACATACACCCTGCACTATACTACCTTTGCCATTGTACCAAATCCCAGGGAACCCTATGTAGCACATTTAACAATTGTCAATCATTGTCACAAGCTCCGTGTTGGAAGTATGCACCCAAATGGAGCCCCTCCTCTATCACATGCAGGGGAGCTGCATATCTGAAAAACAAACACCACCTAACTACCTCAAGGTACCTTAAGATTTGCTTCTTAAATCAACCCCAAATCATACATTAAGTTTTATTGTAACCCCAAACAAGCTAATGTGATGACATGCAAACTAGTTATTTTGTTAGCTGATGTTGGAAAATCGTTGAATTAGGTTAGAGAGTTTGCCTCTCTCAGAAATTCTCTTGCAACATGCACAAGACATCGGAAAAGAGGCCATTTCAGACCCTAAAACAGTTCATAAGCTTTAAATCATGAACTTAGATCTGACATTTCAGCAGTTTTATATGCCAAGTAAATATTAGTTCAATCAAACCATTGTAGGTTATTTGTATTTTGTGATGTTTAAAAAATTTGCAACGCAAGTATCTTCCTGTGTTAGTCCCTATATTAACATACGATCATCAGGATGCATACCGTGAATGCTTTACTGCCATCACTGTCAATTACCAGAAAAAGCGGTCTTCTAGTGAATGGCAACAAGTCACATGGATAAATTCCATTCACACCTGGAAAGGAAAATAAAATTTCAGGATTAGTTTGTACAGCCAAAAGACGACATATTAATTTCAGTTCAGAAAAAGAAATGGTAAAAATAATAAATTCTTCTGTTATTCGCAGTAGAGATATTGATCGACATGTGTAATGCTGAGGGTAAAAACAAAATACCAGCCAGGTGACAGAAATGGAGTGTAACAAATTTGCTTCAGCTAGTTAGATGAGAAGAATTGATTCTTCCATCAAATTTTGAGTCCACATGTCGTGAAAAAATATCAATAAAGAACTCCAATTTCTTAATATGGTACCCTCGACCTCACAAACCACCCCAACTCGAGCCCACAAACTCCACTATCGCTTGATCGCTTAAAGAGAAGACGTGATGCAAAGTTGAATCCATTCGCTTTAGAGAAGTGTGAGCTTCGTACTAGAACGTGCAAAATGGTCCCCAAGAGAAGTGGCTGGTTCTTTGGATCTCAAGTGTGAGGAATCAACTGATATCAACACTATTGTGTATTTGACACTGATTCTGTTTTTGTCTTTGTTTTTGTTTTACTGCTATTTTTCCTTTTATCCTATGAGCCGGGGGTCGATTAGAAACAGCCTCTCTGCTCTTTCGGGTAGGGGTAAGGCTTGTCTACATATTACCCTCCCCAGACCCCACCTGGTGGGAGTATACTGGGTAGTTGTTGTTGTTGTTGTTGTTGTTGTGTATTTGACACTGAAACTAGTTTTATACCATAACCAGATTGGAATTATTATTGTTTTGATAATGTATACTGAAATTAATTATTTTAATTGCAATTTGATATTCATAGAACTAAATTCGTTATGTTTGGTGTCTTTTTTTATTTTAACATAAACTGAGCACGATGTAGCCTGCGTTTCACTACACACTTTTTGCTTCAAGCCCCAGTGACCTTGCCAAGTTTTTGAACTTTCTCTTTAAAGGCACGGCTACTAACATTGACTTCCGTGAAATCAAGTTGATGTTTTACTTGCAATCCTTGTTGGTGAAAAACCCTCTAATTGAAGCTATATGTGAAGTCAATCCCCTAACGTTACAGCTCATAGGGTTATCCCAAATCTTTGCATCACTTATTCTTGCCTCCAATTATTATATGAAATCCTTATTTTTTTAGTCCTTAGTTTTCTTTTAATTGGTTTTTAGTCAAAATACCTTTATTCAATATCCCCAACAACATATAATACAGTCACTTTATTTGCTGATCCTCACAGTACAATACTGTACTCACTACTTTATAACTTGAAACGATTAGCTCTGTAGTGTTAGTCACATCACTTTCCTCTGAAAATATGGAAATGCTTTTAGAGTCACCTATACACAATATGACAAGACCTATCTGCTATTCTACCAGCTGATACAGCAATGAAAACAGAATTGGTTTGCGCCTTAAAGCTGTTTGTGTTTGGATTTGCATTTACATAATGGAGAAAGTGTTTAATACCTCCATTTCCACGAGAACCGATGTATATGCAACTATTCTGCTCACTTAAGCAATCCTCCCTGGTAGAAGTGGTATTTGCATTTTCAATATCAGAGTTCAGCGAGGATGTAGAGGTGACTTCTAAGTCAACAGCACGAGACATAAAGCTCCTTCCTGCACCATGGGATGGAGAAGAAAAAAAGTTCTGAGAGCTTCCTGTCACGAAATTTAAATTGTTAACAGGATCAGTTTAAGTAGAAAATTTCGGTTTTGAAAGAATAACTCAGTGAACATATAAGAGCTTTACACCTTCTACTACCTGCAGCGGATAAATAGAGTAAAAGAACTCCATCATGAGATAGCTCCTCGCAGATTGTCGCCAAAACCTGCCAACAAATGGCAAAGTTAATTTAAGGGAGAATAGCTAAAGAGAATGCAACTGCAAGGGAAATACAGATAATCCAGAAGCTAAAAATCTCCATATCCAAGGGAGGCCATCTTTATAAAAGACGCTAAAAGGATATTCAATAACTTCCATCTAGCGCAAATAATTTAGTTGCAATAAAGCTCTGGCTGATATGAATAGAGCATATGCTGCCAGGAAAGTAAAGCTAATTTCATAAAAAATAAGCAGTTGCCTTTCCCGTCTCACATTTGTCCCAAAACAAGTTTCAGGCTTTCACATTACAACAACAATAACTATGTCTCAAGTTCAAGCTTTCACATCCACCAAGTTAATTCAGATTGTACTGATAAGATATTGAAAATAGACAATAAAATTTTAGCTTCAATGAAGCTTGGTGAAGTCATAGGGGTACATTGATCAATGTCAGGTGAGAGCACAAAATCTAGAATTTGCTTTTTCAACAAACATAAATGCTGAACAAATACTAGGTAAAAGCAACTACTCAGTACTCACTGCTAAAAAATTTGTAACAGACGGGCGATATAGGATGGTCTTGCGAGGGTTAGGAGGCAGAGTAGGATCAGATATATCTTGTGAATAATTAACTCGACTGGGTCCGTCTGCCCCATTCTGGCCAATACCAGTTCCAGCCCCACTTGGAGGAATCCCACCCGTCTGATAAAATGACCCACTAGGTTCCCACTCCAGACATTGTAGCATCCGGAAAGTGTCAAGAGTCAGTTCTGAATATTTAACCTGATCACCTCATTGAAAGAGAAGATGAGCAAGTATTGATACAGTGGATCAAGATGAAAACAGGATAATCAAGTTCATTAGTAAGCTGCATAATAAACCGAGTCACTTCCAATTGGAATAGAAGGTAGACATGCCGAGGGAAGAAAGACTCGCCTCATTGGGATGGTAGCTGCACAGTAGCGTATCTCGTAATCTTAGCCTTCTCTTTGCTTCAACAACCTGTGGTAGGCAATCTGGATGAAGATCCAGTACAACACTATATCTCAATGGCCTGGTATTCATAAAAGCTGAGTCAGCTTTTAGAAACTTAACTATTTCCTGTACCACCAGCTTCCATTCTTTAAAATCCGTTTCCTAGAAATAAGACCATGTAAAGGTCATTCATCTTTGTATAGACCACTTGTTGAATTTTTTCTTAGCCTATAACAACATCCACAAGCAACGACCAAGTCAAGTGAGTGGAAGCAGGTCATACCATACAAAAGGTGTTCATATTGTTCAGCCAACCAAATGAAAATTCAATTAATTGATTGAATATTTTGAGAAATAGCCGACTTCATGTTTGATACCAAAATTTCCACTGAATGTGCATTCTACAAGTTGTTTGTTCATCAATTTAATGGTGCACTAGAGTATGTCCAAGAAATACATCACAAGCTAAAAGTTTTTGGTGATCAATCATCCAATCCCATCCACTTCCTAAAGCAGGAAACAAATCCTAAATTTTAGACCCTCAACACGCCACATGTTCTTGTTAATGGCACAAATTAAGGAATAGAAAAAATATTTCTATACATGTGTGAGCAAAGGTCTACATTATAAAGATAAAATGTGTGTCAGACTCCGACATACTACATATGGTGCCTTCTTCCAGTGCTGCTGGCGGATCAAAATATTACATATATTGGAACACTACGTATGTATCTACAGGACAAGCATGTGGACATAAAAGTTTAAGAATTAGGGTCACTGACCTGGAATGCCCTCTTGCATTCATCAAGCAACATCTTGAGCTGATTAACCAATTGATAAACCATATCTCGCCGATTCAAAACCAAACAAACTGTCATAAAACGAGCAAGAAACCGAAGTTGCTTGCTAGAAAGACTAACATCCTGAAACATTCCATCTTTAAAATACTCTCTAGACAACACTGCCTCATAAAAGATATAAGACTCAGACAAATAGTTGGCCTCGCTTGTCCTCATGTACTGTCCAAAATAAAGCTGGCCAATCCGAGATGCAATGTCCCCAATCTCCCATCTCTTAAGACCAGCTTCCACCAACTTCTGCCGATTTCTTGTTGAAACTTCCACAACTGTGTGTATACCTTGAAAACCTTATAGAAGTATGTATCATATCTAATATTACAGGACCACCCAAATTAAAGACTGTCAAAAGCCAAAACACTCTTTAAATGAATCAAAGTAAAAACACTAAAACTGCCCAGCATAGAAAAGGAAAAATCATCTACACCTATAACATAAAATGTTTTCCATGATGAAGTTATTTTCTGGTTCTTGGTTGTGAAAAACAGTTGAACATTTTTTTGTTCAAACAAGTCATAGAACTATTAAAAATCTTTACTTATAAACAATATTTTTTTGTTTATGACGGCGGTGTCCAGGCTGCACTGGGTACGTGTTACCTCCCACCATCACATGTACGAGCTAACTCTGCCTGCCAGTTTCCTTAAGAACAATATTGCACGTCAAACAGTGGAAAACAACTTAAATTCTACGATTTTCCACTGCAGTTATGCTCCATAAATTTTCTCCTATCAACATGTAACCATTATTTTCCTCATTGCTACTTATAATTATTACTAAACACCGCAGCATTATATTCCACAAGCCTTATGTCCTTTTTTTTGGCCCAAATCATTCCATTGAATTATCATCAGAAATATATGAAATAACAACATTTTCCCCAAGAATAAACAAGAAAGCACATATGGGTTCTTCAAGATCATTAAAATTATGGGAACTATTGAAAAATAAAAATAGACCTGTTGCGTTGGTAGTAGGGCAAATCTCGAATTTTGGAGAACTTCTTATCGGCTTTAGCAACGAGGGTCCAATAAACTTCGCTCACTGGTATGTTAATGTTATTGCTACTGTTACTGTTTTGCTGATGCTGAGACATTCTTCCAATTTTCAACTTACTTCCCCTTTAGATGATAGTCAATTGAATTAATGAGGAAAAGATCGAATATTTGCTGCCATTGATTCTTCCTTCTTTATTTCTCTTTACCTCCCCTTTTTGGGTATAAATGAAATGAAATTCTGTTTTCTTTTCCTGTTTTACTTTCCTCTGTTCACTTATTTACAAGTGGCTGGCTTACTTACGCAAATATATATTTAAACGAAAATATTATTTAAAAATATTTTTGTATATTATATTTATATTGGAGTTCTAGGATAAATATATCAATTCAGTATGATATGCTAAAAGTTCAGGTGAATTTCTTGTATATTATGTTGTAACTTTTCGTATATTGGAGTTCCAGCATAATATGCTGAAAGTTCATACTTAGGTATACCGAACTCCAATATATTATACCGGATCGATCTCTGTTACAGCAAAATAATAGCTATTTATTAATGTCTTGAAAAATACTGATTATTATTGAATAATTAGTCCGAAAACTAACTAGCCCGTACTATTTTTAGGATTAAATATGATTTTGTTGTTTAATGGGATTGGGCCACTGATAATGAGGCCGGTTCTTAGGGGCTGAAGTGCATAAATAGCCACTTTAATGCCACTCTTTGCAGGGGCATTTGTGTTTATACACGTTTTTTTATCGCATTTTAACTTGTGCCCGTTTTGCAAAAAAATTATAAGTGTATCCACTTTTTTTGCATAATTTCAGCACTCGGGGCTAAAGTAGCAAAGACAATCACGCAAAACTTCAGCATTCTAGTAGTCGGGCCTGAAGTTTACCTTTAGAGCTGAAGTTTTTGTGCTGTAACTGGGAGACTTTAGCTTTAGAACTGAAGTTCTTGTCTTTGTAACTGAGAAACTTCAGCTCTAAAGATGAAGTTCTTGTCTTTGTAACTAGAAAATCCCACTATCACGATGTTCTAGTTTTTGATAATACACCCAACTTTAATTTACCGTTATTATATTTTATGTAATCGGATCCATCAAGATAGAATAACCAACAGTGAGATCCTCTTCATGTAATGCAGAAAAGATTCAACTTTTGATACTATGAGTTTATTTTGACATGTTACATACCTTACTGTTTAGTGTTGGGTTTACTGTATAAAGTTGTTTATTGTAAGTTATTTAGTTTGATGTTGTAATAGAGTTATATATTGTCGGTGGACAGAAGTTAAACTCTAAGTAAAGGGTCTAATTAATTTGAGCGAATTTCATGAAGATGTACTGCGTTAAAAGAAGTTGAACCGTATGTATTAAAATAATACCACAGGGTGCAAACCCAGTAGAGAGAAAAACTGCACAAGAGGGCCACAGGAGAAGAAGAAAAAAGAAAATGAAGGAGGAGAAGGGGAAGGAGAAAGGGAAATGAAGTTGTTTAAAAAGTGGACACAAGTTAAAAATATTTTAAAAAATGGGTATAAGTTAAATGGGAGCAACCAAATAAGGCGCGGATAATTTTTACCTCTTTACAATTCATATAGTTGTTTAATAACTATTTAAAACACAGTCATTTACTTAATTAGTAGTAAATAATTTTTGGATAGTAATATCCCTCTACAAAATAACACTGTTGCTGCGTCGTCTTGAACAATACAAGAACATCGTAGAGGCAATTTTTGGGGGAGGGGGAGTGTACGATTAGTCATTAATAATATCTGTATTTACTTTTAAGCCATTATTTAAAATGTTTTTATTATTCTTTAGTCACTGTTTTAATAAACTTTACTTGCCCGAATAAAAACACCCTTCTGCTCGTAAAATTTCAGGACCAAGGGTGTGTTTGGTATGAAGTAAAATATTTTCCGGAAAATATTTTTAATTTTCTCATGTTTGGTTGGCTTAACATTTTCCTCATCAACTCATTTTGCTCCAATTGAAGGAAAATATTTTCCCTATCAAGAGGAAAGAAAACACTTTCAAAAACTCATTCTCAACCTTCTCCACCCTGTTATTCCTAACAAATCCAGCCCATACCTACCCCCCACCGCCCACCCCTACCCCCAAGAAAAGAAAATCTTTTTATATTTTTTTTATTTAATTTATTTTCTCACCCCTCCCTACCCCGTCCCTGCCACATCCCGCACAAGATTTTTATTTTTTCTTTTTATTAAATTTTAAATTTCTGTTTTTTCTACATCCCCACCCCCCAAACCCCTACCCCCTCACACACAATTTTTTTTAAAACTTTTTTTATAATTTTTAAATTTCTATTTTTTTCTGTACCCCACCCTTGCCCCATCCTGATTTTTTTTTTATATTTTCAGTTTTGCTTTTTTCATTTTTCGGTTTACAGGTTCAAAATTATATAAGTTCCAAAGTTATGAGTTCAGGGGTTTATGTGTTTCGAAGTTTACAAGTTTAGAAATTATAAAGTTCACGGGTTCGAAAATTCGTGATTTTGAAAGTTTTGCGGTTCAGAAGTTTATGAAATTACTGGGTTCGAAAAGTTGTTGGTTTGAAAATTTATAACTTCATGTTTATTGTATCAAATTTATTTATGAATACTCTTAAGAAAATATTTTCCTTGATTTGTCTACCAAACACCAGAAAATAAATAAGATTACTATTATTTTTCAAGAAATTATTTTTTTGGAAAATATTTTCCACGGAAAATATTTTCCATCATACCAAACACACCCCAAGTGTCCTTAACTTTTGAACTTGCAACTCTAAATTCAAGACTTCAGGACTACATGTCCTTAACTTTTGAACTTGGAACTCGAAGTTCAGGACCACCCGTCCTTAAGTTATGTGCTTGTAAAGTTAAGAACTATTTATCCTTAACTTTTGAGCTTGTTAGTCTAACTTGGAACTGTAAGTTCAAGACCTATTGTCCTTAACTTTTGAGCTTGCTAGTTTAAGTCCAAAACCAAATGTCCTTAACTTTTGAACTTATAATTCTAAGTTTAGGATAAAATGTCCTTAACTTTGAAATTGGAACTCGAAGTTAAGGACAAATATTCGAGGAGTAAGCCTTGTATTTTCCTTTGAGTAACTCTCCCATACTGCATTAACTACATACTTTGGCATAGCTTTTCTAAGATCATAAAAAAGGAATCAGTTTTTAATGACAAAGACAAAGCAAATATACAGGAAGAAGACGATAAAGAAAAAGAAAGAAAATGGAGGTTGAGAATGGAAGAAGAATATGCAGAGAGAATAGCCCAGAAAGAGAATCTGAAAAATGGCGTATTTAACCAACCTATGATATCACTGTATTTCCGTTTGGAAAGGAAAGGGTAACAATGTTATCTTATATTAATTTTAATAAACTAGTGGCTACTTTTGCTCAACATTGAAAATATTTGATAAAAAATAAATACCACTTTAAACAATGGCTACCCCATACAATTTTTACAATTTTGGGAGAGTTGAGACCGCGGTCTTATTTTAACCTTTTGGTCCTTCCTTCTTTTGGTAATTTTCAATCAACAATAGTAGTATATATATATATATATATATATATATATATATATATATATATATATATATATATATATATATATATATATATATAGACACACACACTATATTAAAAGTACGAAAGCCCTTAGCGAAATGTCGTTCGCAGTTACCCTTCAAAAGTAGATTTTATATTGGATGGTACTATAATTTAAATTAATTTACTCTTATTTAGGACTTCACAATCAACCAAAATTTGATTATTAAATATTTTCCTTATTTGAACTTTGAATAAATTCCTAACATTTAGGTTGCATAAATCTTTTTTCTTATTTTACTTGTGTAAATTAATATAGGTTCTTCCTAGACGTACATTATATATTTACTAATCAAAATATGTCTATTCTAAGTCTTTAAATATTGAAGTCGACTATACAATCTAAATCAAACTTATAGAGACACATTAGTAAGAAAATATCTTTAAGTAAGTTTACAAATAACATGCCTACATTTGAAAATAATAATGGTTTATAGTAATAATAAATATTACAATATACTTTAGGTTTTTCTAGATGTTGTAATATATACTTATATCAAATCAAAAGCCTAATTACAATATTTGATAAGTAATGCGAATAAATGATACTCTCATTTATAAATTGAAATTAATAACAACAAATTATACTGAAATTTATAAGAAATTCTAAGTTAGTTTTAAGTAAATCTTCCTACATATTTCCTTAAAATCTTTCCTTATTTAAACATGTAGGAAGTACTAATATTTAAAAATTTAAAATTAATTAATATAATTATGATAACTTATATGTTACTTCTTAGGAATAAAATTTGTTTTAAAGAGTAAAAAGGCCGATTAAAATCTAGTGACATTTATTTTGAATGAAACTTCAATATAAAATATTGATTGACTTTTTTATTCTTTAAACATATATTTTACCTTTGAAAATATTATCATTTACTTGTTTTTTAAAATATTTTAACACTTTGATATCAACTAAAACTATTCTTATTAAATATTTTTTTTATTTTAACTACGCAGGAAACATTAATATTTACTCTTTCTAACCTAATTTATTGGAAGTATTTAAATAAGTACGAAGTTTATAAAATAAGAAACATCTTAAAATTTATGGTCTAAATAAGCCATAAATGTTTATGCAACTATAATCCATCTTTTAAAGAGAAAATTGAAAAGTTTAATAGTAAATTTTTACCAAATAAGAAAGTGTAAATTCTATTTTTGGGACAAAATTAGAAAAGTATTTATGATACATAAATTGAGATAGAGAGAGTAGAACTTTAAAATATAATATTTTAGCTTATTTTTTGGGCTAAAATGTAGTAAGTCAAATCAAATAACTTTTTGTATCGAAAAATCACTAGAAATTTGTGGTTCAACATTCTCTTCATTGTTTACAAACATAATTGTGATGATTCGATCGGTCGTTTCGTGAGTTATATCTATTTTTTCGATTTCTGCTTTTTACTATCTTGTTCAGCTGTATTATGTGATATCGGGTTGGTTGGCTCGGGTTCAAAGAGGTTTTGGTAAAGTTTGAGAAACTTAGTCTCTTTTGCATAAGTTTAGGTTGGAAAAGTCAATCAAATGTTGACTTATGTGAAAAAAGGATCGGACGTGAATTTCGATGATTCGAATAGCTTTGAGATGTGATTTGGGACTTAGGAGCATGATCAGAATGTGTTTTGGAGATCCGGAGTAGATTTAGTCTAGAATTGACGAAACTGAAATTTTGCCTTTTTCCAGTTGATATTTGAGATTTTGGTATAGGGGTCAGAACAGAATTTCGGAAGCTGCAATAGGTTTTTTGGGTTACATGTCATTCGGACGAGGTTTCGTGGACTATTTTATCAAAAGCAGAATTCAGAAGTTATTGGAACCTTAGGCTTTAATCCGATCTTATTTGGTTGGCTCGATGTTATTTTATGTGTTTCGAAGATTGGTATAAGTGTGGATAGTGGAATGTGACTTGTTTGTGCTTTTGATTGAGGTCCCGGGGGCCTTGGGGTAATTTCGGATGGTTGACGGGAAGTTGGATTTGGAAAGTTGCACCTGAAGCTACTGAAGTCTATCATAAACGCACCTGCAGCTTGGGGACCGCGGGTGGGGGCTCGCAGAAGCGCCCAGAGGGTCGCATATACGGAAATTGCCATGGGGAGATGGAACCACAGAAACGGTTGTTCGAGCGCACCTGTGATTGCGCATGTGCAGGTGTTTGATCGCATGTGCGATCCAAAGCATTTAAGTGATTTGCGCACAAGCTCACCTAGGACCGCAAGTGCGGGATTTGTATCACAAAAGGGGTTTAGTTGGGAAGAACATATATATATTTCATCCTTCGTGATTTTCAACCTTCCTTCATCATTTTAATCCGGTTTTGGAGCTTTTTGGGAGATCTTGAAGAGGGAATTCAAGGGAGCTATGTTGAGGTAAGATTGTTGAACGTAAAACTCATTCCTATGGTGTTATTTCATTGATTATGGAAATTTATGAGTAAATATTAAAGATCTAGCACTTGATATTGGAGACCTTTGATTAAGGATTAGATGGGTCATTTATTGTCGGATTTTGGTATTCTTGGTATATATGGACTCGTGGGAGGATAAGGAGTTTATTGATGTAACTTTTATCGATTCTGAGATGTGGTCTTGGGAGTAGGGTTTGGTTAAGTTAGGAATTTGTGTTGTAATTTAATTATTTTTGCATGGACTTCGTTCCCCTAACATATTTTGACGTCATGATTCTAATTTTGGTTAGATTCGATGCGAGTTGAGGCCGATGCTATAGGCAAAGGCATCGCGAGCTAGAGTGTGGACCGGATAGAGGTAAGTAATAATTGTAAATTATGTCTTGAGGTTATAAAACCCCGGATTTCACATCGTTGTGCTACTTTGAGGTGATGTACATGATAGATGACGAGCGTGGGGTCGTGCACCAGTGGGGATTGTGACTTAGTCTATTCTTTATGACTTTTTAACCGCGTATTTGATTGAAAACTGTTTGTTATTATTCTGCTTTAAAAAGTATTATCAAGTTTTGGGCTGAATGCCATATTTGGGCCTCGTGCCAACTATTTTGGACCCTTAGGGGATTTTTACTAATATTTCTCACTGTTTTGAATTTGTATTAGTACTCAGTCATGCTATATTTTACTATTTTCACAACTTAGTCATCTTTACTCATTTTTGATATTTTAAATGATATTTTGGGATGAGCATCATGTTTTATTATTTCCTGAACGACTTGTGAGATTTCTGACTAAGTGAGGCTGAGGGCCTGTGTTGTAAGGATACTATAGGATCGGGCAGTGCGCCGCAACAGTGTTATACTGATTCATGACTTTGAGACCGAGGGCGTGATTCTTACGCCACGAGGTGGCTCGATATAAGACCGAGAGCTTATTTGATTATGCCACGAGATGATTTGTTATTGCGCTTGGGATGTAAAGAGCCCCTTCAGGAGTTTGTACACCCCTAGGAAGCACGAGTAGCCAGTGTGAGATGTGATAGCCCGAGGAGCTATTGTGGTTTCATGTTATTGCTCAAGTGGCTGATACAAGTGATTGTGAGATAGCTCGATGAGCTGGTTCTGTTGGTACTTTTCTCGAGAGGCTGATTTATGTTACTGCCCTTTTCTCCGTATTTTTTCACTCGTTTGAGCCGCTGGAATATGTTTTAAAGAGGGTTTCACTGAACTAAGGTGTTTTTATGAGCTTTTACTATTTTACTGCATTATTCTGGTTTATACTGATTTGTGATAGCATTATGTTGTGTTTTTTGCGTTTTCTTATTGCTCAGCTTCCTTTACTTTTATTACTTACTGAGTTGGCATACTCACATTACTCCTTACATTCTGTGTGCAGGTTCAGGAGTCTCGGGTCACGCTAGCGAGAGCTGATATGCTTTCCAGCAAGCTTGTTCGGAGTTGACTAGGTAGCTGCCCGACGTTTGCAGCCCAGTGCTTCTCCTTCTTATCTTTATGTCATTTTTTCTTATTTTGTGTTAGATTGTGTTGTCTTTTCATACTTTTAGATGGATTTTAGATGCTCATGACTGGTGACACCCCCATGTCGGCTTGTGTTTGTTTCCGCACTGTTCTATTGTACTCTTATTTTTGGATTTATAGCTTATTAAAAACATAAAATGAATTATCATAACTGCTTAGTTAGTAACATAAAATCGTAACTTTGACTTTGAACTTGGGACATTATCCATTACAGTTATAAAGAACACAAACCACTTAATCACCAAATTGGTGCTTTGACTCTTTTTATCAGGATTAGGATAAGGAATCAATAACACCTAGAAAGTCCACTACCCCTATTCCGCTACTTAGCTGCTACAAAACCTATAACATGTCCAATATAGGCAGTAATTAAGAATTTCAGTGTATGTTTTTGATATGTTCAAAGACTGTCAAGAGAGAACTAGTGATGCAATTTTCAGGGTCATCACGCAGGTTACAAATTCTTTGTTATTAAATTCACTTGAACCCATATAAGTAGTCGAACCACTTTCCCTTTCAGTTCTAGTGGCGATTCCCTAAGGCGGCACCCTCGGACTGGCACCGTCTGTCGCGCCCCCCTTTTTCCCTCCTCGCATCGGAAGAATCAGGTTAGTGACATCTTGAGTATAAGACAACTCGTTCCTTCTAGGAACCGGGTTTTGAATTTTGAAGAATCGCTACACCTACAAGATTTATTTCTAAGTTTTCTTAATAACCAGAGATAGGGTAAGAGCTTGAAATTATCCTAAGGGAAGGTTTTAGGTACCCATCAGGATCCACCTAGTGTGGTTCCTGGCCAGATAGTTTTTTTATAAATTTGGTACAATTAACACGTAAACAGATAAGATTCAATAAGAGGGGATTTTAATACACAACTATTTGAAAGTAAAACAACGTTTTAAAGAGCAATTAAAAGGCTGATTTTGAACAGAATTTACAATGCTTTAAAAAAAGGAAAGAAAGGGAGGGAGGTCCTAGGTTTATTTATAATATGGATCACATTAATTCAATACCCGGTAATCACTCCTCAAAAGAGATGCTACACGTGGTATTAGTGCACCAGTTATCATATCCATATCTATCCTTCCTACCCCGTTTAAGGTACTAAAGCATTGATTGATCTCGACCACTATTGCATGCTATTACCCATCCGATTCCTATCAATTTCGAAGGCACTTAGGACTATTATTCCTAAAAGGGAGGGATATTAGGCTGACTTTGAAGTTTCAAAGGTGAAAAATCTAAGGCGACATACAAAATACATTGTTGATACCCAATTTTTTCCTGTATATTTTTTTATATGCAAAATACTTTCAAAATAGTGTATATGTGCATATATAAGCATGCCTAGGTGTTTTAATATTTTTTATTTTTTTAAAGATTTTTAAAATCAATTTAGTGTCCTTTTTTGCAGTATAAAATCAATAATTATTTCTCAAATTATCAATTTTAGTGAATAATTTATTTCATTCCTATATTTATACCAAAATATAGTTAAAGAAATTTTATGTATTTTTACAAGTTTATTTGGTATTTTAAAAGCTAAATTGCGATAATTATAATTTTAGCCTACTTTAAGATTTAATCGTATTTTATAGTTATAAAATTGCTATTGATATTTTTCAATTAATATTTATGTATTATTAACTTATCCACTACTTTTAATTTATTTTCAAAATTATTTTATTATTTGTGTAAAATAAAAAAGGGAAAGATTGGCTATTTAACACATGACCCAATTTGTTTCAATTATAGCCAAAATTGATCCTCCAATTGACCCAATTTAATCCCAATTGGACCGGTCCAATTATATTATAACCCAACCCTTAACCCATTTTCCCGATCTTCCCGATCCTTTCTTTTAATCCAAGCCGTTGATCATTTTGATCAACGACCATGATTACTCTTTACCTTTTTCATTCCCCTACCTAACCTAATCCCCCCATTTCATTTGGTCAGCCGCCTTTGAATACTCTCCTCTCTCAAACTCTCTCGAAGGTTCCACGAAACCTAGCCTCTCTCATCCTCCCCGACCTCAACCTCACCGGAATCTATGGTTTCTCAGATTTTGGATGGCCAATACTCACCTCCCTTCACTCTTAAAATCTTGGTACTCCAAGTCTCGAGGTCTGACCTCGATGGTATCTTTTTAGATCTTCTCATACCCTGGGTTTTGAGACCTCTCCGGCTTTGCTTCGGCACATTCAAAGCATTTCGAGCCTATTTCTGACTCATCCGACTCAGGATCGGCCTTTTTCAAGCCTTTCTCATTCTAGGGTTTCTCTGAAACCCCAACTACTCGAGGTTCTCTATGATTATTTTTTAAGATTTGGCATATGTTTGTGCTTTAATTGAGTTCTTAAACATTTTCCCCAATTTTCTTTCAAAATTATTTCTCTTCGATTTAGGGTTTATGAAAAGATTAAAATGTTTTTCTAATTCTTCCTTTTCTTTTCTTTATGTGTATTTCCCTATACTATGTTCATATGTTTCCTTTTCTACCGCGCATGTGTTTTTCTTCTGCTTTCTTTCTATTATACATGATTCTTTTGTGCTTTGTGTTCTACTGTGCTTCTACGCCATGCTCACATGTTCATGTTGCTGTGTTTTCCTATATGTTCTTTTGCTATAATTTTCCAGTATTTTGTGTTTTACTAGTGTATGTATTTCCTACTGAGTTCTTAAGTTTTTGTTTGCTTCTACTGAAC
Source organism: Nicotiana benthamiana (assembly GCA_034376525.1). Lineage (NCBI taxonomy): Eukaryota > Viridiplantae > Streptophyta > Magnoliopsida > Solanales > Solanaceae > Nicotiana > Nicotiana benthamiana. The sequence continues at coordinate 29,628,148 of CM067336.1, read as the reverse complement.
TTTGTTTGAGTTCTCTCTACACATGTTCCCTCTACTGTTTTCTTAAGTTTATACTACCTCTTCTCTTTTTCGAACTTGTTAAGTTCCAAGCTTTTCTCAAAACATGTTCTCTAGGCTTCAAATCAGATCTCTATTCCATTTGCCGTGAACCTGCTATTTTATCTGTTTGTTTTCACATAAGTTTCTGAAAGAGACCTCTTAGCCTGTTTCGATTACTTGCCTCCTCGTCTTTGCATTATACTCGAGCTCGAAACCCTAGGGTTTGGGGTTTTTGATGAGTTTTATCTTATGTGTGGACTAGGGTTCTGTTATAAAACCCTGGATTCTCTCAAACTAACTCTGAGTCTACGTATTGAATTTGAGCCTCTTTGTTTGCGACTCTGAACTTTTCTATGCTAGGCTTTTCTAATTAGCATGACAGTTCTTTCTTGATTCACATGCATGTACACTTTAAATATGATGAATTCTCCCTTCAAAAAAAAAAGGTTTTTTGCCAACTTGTGATTGATTCAGAATTTCTTTTAATAAGGTTTGATTGATTATTACTGGTTTCTTTAATTAAACCTTTTCTTCACCTTTTCTGGTTGGATTCATTCATACCAAAACTCAATTCTGATTTATACTGGCTGTTGATTGATTGTTTTTCGTTATTTGCACAAACCGTGTTGCTATCAAACTCTTTCCTTAAATATGTTTCTGTGTATTTGCCCTTATTGTACTAATTTGGAAAAGATTTTGATCAAAATCTTTCCTTATTTATTTTACCCGTTTGAAATCAGTATCCTATAATGAAAGGAGGACTTTTGTAATTGATTTTAAACTATTTTCTTACCTATTCTACTTGCCTTTCTGCACTATAAAGGGCACGACCCTTCTGCACTTTTAAAAAATTTTCAGTTCAATATCTTACACACATCATTTGCTGAACACTTTCAATTTCAATACTCCTACTCTCTAAGTTCAACACTGCTTTTTTCTTCTTGTTTCCCTGAAACTGGTATGTTCTAATTTAGTTTTCAGTCGCATCCTTATGTGTTTGCTTTATAGCTTCTACAATCATGTCTACTTTGCTGTTTATGTTCAGTGTAGAATATGATGTTCTCTTTGCATCTGTTGCTGTTATGAATCCCCCATACACTTATTACCTTCTATGTGTTTGAGTTAAAAGTTCAGGCATAACAGTATCTGAATTGATGCTCATGTATTGACTAGATCCTTTAATGGATCCTAACTCCCAAGCAATGTTACTAACTGGCTAGTTGGGGTGTGCCAGCACTCCTCATTGCTGGGTATGACCACTAGCATGTCTTGAATTTCCCTAAAATTTCCGTATTGCACTCACACTCTCTCCTAGATTCTAAGTTCTTCCCCCCTCCTATGAGCCTTGCTTTGGGACCTTGAGCTCTCTCTGAATTTGGACATTTGAGGACTGGCCCTTTCACACTGCACTATAATTTAATTCTTTAATATTTTTGGGTGTAAGCACTGCCCGGAGTCTATTTAAGGCTCTTGGGAACTCTGACACACCCAAAACTGAGAAAGGCTTCAGAATTTGATCCTTTGTAGTTGGTTTACTTCATGCTTCAGAGAGAAGTCTGAATCAGGCTCTCCTTGGTTGGGATTTTTAGCTTTCTCATGTAAATTTTATTTTTACTTTCCTTTATTCACTCTGGGCTATAATAATTTGTAATAACTTATGGAGTTTATAATGAAAAGGGGAGGGTCACTCATGTATGCATAAGGGTAGATATCATGTTCATAGGTATTTACTTCTGCAAATCATGTCAAGTTCTGCACTCCTGCATTTTGTGTATAGAAACCATGCCTATAGGTTCTGCATTTCATATAGACGCCATGTCTTTAGGGTCTGCACTTCTGCATTTCAGAAATCCTATCTTTTGGTTCGACAATTCTGCATTTTTTTAGAAATCCATGTCTGTAAATTTCTGCTCTTCTGCATTTTAGAAATCTTGCCTTCAAGTTCTGCATTTATGCATCTCATATAGAGAACATGCCTACAAGATTCTGCATTTATGCCTATCATATAGAGATCATGTCTATAGGTTCTTCCTTAATTCTGCGTATCCATCACTAGGCAAATGATATATATATTAAAATAATAATCAGTATTTTTATACACCATGCCTTTAGGATCTCTGCACTTTTATAAATGTTTTTAAAATCAATAACACTTAGAAAGCATGCCTATAAGAGTAACCGACTAATATGAATCTGAACTGTCTATCTCGCTTACGAGTCTAAAATCAGTAGTGACGTTACTCAAGTCCGCAGAGCTTATGGTTTTCTATAGTCAACAAGTCTTCTTCTGAATCGGTATATCTCTCTTCTGCATTATTAGATATCATGCCTATAGGTCTCCCTTAGGCAAGCTATAGGGTGAATTAGCTAATAAATTAGGCATCGTTAATTCCAACCAACATGCAGGTTTAATTTCGATTTCTTATCTGAAATGTGTAATAAACCAGTCTGTCTCCTCCGTTTAAGTTTAGTTCTAACCATAACCAGTACATGCAAGACATGCTAAACAATCTGTCCTTAAGTGAGGAGGCATGTTTGAGCCTTTTAATTGTTATGTGTTTTCCCATATCTACTTTACGTATTTTGCTTGACGCCTTAGAATTTTATCCTTTTGAAACCACAAAAAATCCAAATCTCCTTTCCCTATAGGACTAGTAGTCCCAAATTCCTCCAGGACTGATAGGATCAGGGCGGGTACTAGCATGTAATAAGTAACGAAAACCATTATGCGTTTAATAACACAACGGGGTGGGTAAGGGAAGATATGGATATGATGACCGGTGCGCTAGTACCACGTGTAGCCCTTCTTCTGAGGAGTGATTACCAGGTATTGCATTGATGTGATCCATAAATTTATAAACCTAGGACCCCTTCCCTTTATTTGTCTATTTTCAGAATTTTCAAGCTATTTCCTCAAAATTTCAGCTTTCGTTGTTTCTTGAGGATTTTAGTCCATTGGCGACCATTGTGTGAAGAAATCTATTTGAAACCCTTATATGCCTATCTGTTGTTTGCATTTAAAGTCACAATTGTAGCATGGCGGGGAACCACACTAGTGGATCTTGAGAGGTGCTTAACACCTTCCACTCGAGATAATTTCTAGCCCATACCCAAATCACTAGTTTCTAAATCAAAACCCTCTTAGTGTACTAATACACTTTAATCATTAGGTGGCGACTGTTCAATTCAAACCCAATTCCCAAAAGGGAACGAGTTGTCCCCCAAATGTCATAAACCCAATTTTGCGAGAAAAAACAGGGGCATCGACACACATTGGACTGCAAATTAAAGGGGAAGCACATAAAACGCTAAAGGCTCACATATACCTCCTCAAAAAAAGCAATCAAATATCATGGCTCAAACAAATTTAAAGTCAGAATCTAAAAAATACTAAGGCAAGGGAGATTTTGGGATGATTTTAGATTAGTCTGATTCCGGATTCTATAAACACTGATTATTACTTATTTAATTCCTATAGACATAATATCTAGTGGAACGGATAAGCATAAGAATGGACATGCAGAATCCTAAATAGGATTTCTATATGCACAACTATTACAGCGCTTAAAACATGGTCTCCAAAATATGCAAAGATTATATATTTGTTAGTGTTTGTTTAGCCTAAAACATGATCTCTAACTGTGCATGGAAATAGGATCATGATTGTAGAAATATTGATTATTAACCCATTTAATGCAGGAATTTCTAAGTGATGCGATAGTAAAAAATGGGCATGCTGAAAACAATAATTGTAAATCCTAAGGAACATTATTTCTAATGCATGAAATGAGTCCTAAGCATGGATCCTATTATGCAAGTAGGAATGTAAACGTAGTGACATGCTTTCTACCCTTTTAATATCTAAAACATGCATATTTCCCGACCCTTTTCACTAGCCAAACCTCAAGTTCATTAAAAATTATTACAGACCAAATGCTTGAATTACAAAATAAGGAAGGAAAGAAAAAGCTACAATCATAGGAAAACCTGATTTGACTTCAGATCTGAAATATGCAATGAACTGTATCATTGCCAATGCCATTGATTTCTAAGCGTTTCTCAGACCTGGGTGAGTCAGAGTTCCCCAAGGGTTTCAGAGGACTCTGAGTAGTGCTTTCACCCAGGTTCATAGAACCAGATAGAGATGAGTGTAGTGCGGAAGGGCCATCCCTTATGTGTCCAAGTTCTGACGAAGTTCATGGTCCCAAGGCAAGGCTCACACAAGAGGGAGAGAACTTAAGTCTAAGAATATGGTGGAAGTACATAAATAGAGTTTTTAAAATAAAGGGAGACATGAGAGAGGTGATGGGAAAAACAACAATAGTAAAGCACATAATTAATAGTTTCATACAAATGGGGCATGGATTTGGGACGACATTGCAAAGAATATATGTTTAGGCAGGGATCAGCTTTGGGCATGTAGAAGAATAGATTGGGACCAGGTTTGGGTCATGTACAACAATGTTCAGTGTTGTCATGCCCCAAACCAACCACAGATACAAAACAAATTGGGGGTGGGGTTTTAGGATTCATAGACCATAATAAGTAACTAACAAAATTCATAAGAAAGCATTAATTCAGAACATAAAGGGTATATTACAACATCCTTAATAATGGAACTTGGTTTTTTACAAACAGGAGACAAACGAGGATCAAAGAAATTGTTGAGGCTGAAAATTAGCTAGAGCATACCAGTAAAAAGGCAAATGCAGAGAGAAATAAGCAAGCTTCCCACAGCCTAGCCTTGTCTTTTAGCCGGCTAGGTAAAGCAGCAATACTGGTAGCAATAGAGGAAATAGAGATATTAGTGGAGTGCGTGTCTGAACTCAAGTGTTTTATGCCTTGTGTTCGTGTGTTTGAAAGAAGAGAAGATTGGTATTTATAGTTTTGAAAACATGTGAGAAATAAGGCTATAAATAAATTTCAATACAAATATGGAAGTAATCAGCAATCAGAATCAATCAACCAAGTGATTCCCCTTTAATTGAGGAATCTTTTGTCTAACGGGGCTAACATGATTAAAATGGGGAAAGAAAATCAGTTTGTAGCCGGACTGATTATTATCATAAAAAGAAGTATAAAACATTAAGTACACAATCAAGTCCAATGTAGCAGTCCTCAAATATAAATAAATTTCAAGACTCGCTAAATATAGAATTTAATTTACCCCCTTAAGTTATACTTCTATTACGAATTTAAACCATTGTGAGTAATTATGAGTTACATATTTATTAATAAATAAGTGGCTATGAAATTAGGGAATATTAATATTATTAAGTATTAAAAGTAGGTATTATTGATTATGAGTTAGGTAAAATAATATTAATACAAATAGATAAAATAATCAAATCTCTTTAAGCCCAAATATGTTGAAAAGTGTACGAAGGCCTAAAGCCTTAAAACTTCAATGAAAAGAAACCCAACCAGACTTCTTCTCAAAATTAAAAAAAACTCCAATCAGACTTCTGCATCTAAAAAGTATAGGCATGTCCCAGCGAAAATACTCAAGCAACCAACGGAAAATTCTAGGGTTCTTACCAATTACTAATTCTTAAACTCAGGTATGTAAATTTTTCTATTGTCAATTATCCTACAATGGTAATAGGTAAGAAATGAATAGCTAATCCCCTTCTTCCTCCATATCAACACTAAATTCCATATTTAGGTGTAGTACTTTAAAATTGATTAAATCGCGTCGGTTGTTGTAGAATCGATTGTTTGACTTGTCTCAATTGGACTAGGGCCTACGTATTGGCTTGTGAAGTTTTGAGGTGAGTTGATTAACCCTTTACCAAAGTGGTTTAACTCACAAAAGTATGCACACAATGTGTTTGTTGAATTGGCTAAAAGGGCGAATATGTATAATTGAAGTGAGTGAGTTTCTATTAACTTATAATTATTTTTTTGTTTAAGTTAGATGATTTATTTTGATATATGTGCATAAAGTTGAAGAGGCCTTCATAGCTAACTTTATCCCAGAAGAGGATACGGCAGCCAAGGCTACATAGTTCGAACAACTCAAGCAAGGGAATAAAAGTGTGCAAGAGTACTACATGGAATTCATATGGTTAGCTAAGCATGCTCCTCACATGGTTAAGACAGAAAAAGCAAAGATTCGCAGGTTTGTTGGCGGGTTGGCTTACCACATTAAGGATACGACATCAGCTACATCGGTAGGAATGACAACTTTCTCATCTGTTGTGGGGTTCGCCAAGCACTTAGAAAAAGACAAACAACAACGGAGAGAAGAGAAAGAGCATAATAATGCCCAATTTGCGACGTAATTTTAGTGGTGGATCAACTCGTCCTTCTAGTTTCTCAGCTACTGCAGTTGCACCAACTCAGGCTCGTGGTTCTCATAATCATACCGGACATGGAGCAGGCAGAAGTGTAGACCAAGTTACTCAGGGAGGGGGACAACCCCATTTGTTTGCTACACTTGATCGTCAGAGTGCAGAGGCATCTGCAGAAGTTATTACAGGTATACTTTTAGTCTGCTCACATAATGCTTATGCCATAATGGATCCGGGTTCAACGTTTTCATATGTGACTCCATACTTTGCAATTAATCTCGAACTAGAACTTGAACAACTTAGTGGGCCATTCCTAGTATCTACTCCAGTTGGCGAGTCAGTGAAAGTCACCAGAGTCTATAGAGGTTGTGTAGTTTCAGTCCAAGGTTGCAACACCAAAGTCGATCTCATAGAGTTAGAAATGGTGGATTTTGATGGGATCATGGTTATGGATTGGTTGTCTTCCTGCTATGCCATGTTAGATTGTCATGCCAAGATAGTTAGGTTCCAATTTCCAAATGAAGAGGTCTTAGAGTGGAAGGGTAGTTCAGCATCGCTTGTAGGTAAGTTTATTTCTTACCTTAAGGCACAACGAATGATCGGTAAGGGGTTTCTCACTTATTTGGATTACATCATTAATCCAGAATCAAAACCACCAGTTCTTCAGTCAGTGCCAGTTGTTAGAGAATTTCCAGAAGTTTTCCCATATGATCTTCCCGAAATTCCTCCCAAAAGAATCATAGACTTTGGCATTGATCTCAAGCCAGGCACTCAGCCCATATTTATACCTCCTTATAGGATGGCTCTAGTAGAACTTAATGAGTTGAGAGAAAAGTTAAAAGACCTTCTTGACAAGGGCTTCATCAGGCCGAATGTTTCACCTTGGGGTGCCCCGGTTCTGTTTGTCAAGAATAAAGATGGGTCTCTCAGAACGTGTGTCGACTATCAGCAGTTGAATAAAGTCACCATTAAGAATAAGTACCCACTGCCAAGAATTGGTGATTTATTTGATCAACTTCAGGTTGCAAAGTACTTTTCAAAAATAGACTTGAGGTCGGGATATCATCAGTTGAGAATTAGAAAAGAGGATATATCTAAAACAGCCTTTAGAACTCGCTGCGGGCACTATGAATTTCTAGTGATGTCCTTCGGGTTGAAAAATCTCCAGCTGCATTCATGGACCTTATGAACAGATTTTTCAAGCCATTCATGGACACCTTTATTATTGTGTTTATAGATGATATTTTGGTGTACTTCAAAAGCAAGGAAGATTATGCAGAACACCTCAGAATAGCCTTGCAGACCTTGAAGGAGAATGAGCTTAATGCCAAGTTTTCAAAATGAAAGTTCTGGTTGCAGTCAATGTCATTCTTAGCCACGTGGTATATAGTGAAGGAATAAAAGTAGACCCTTAGAAGACAGAAGTAGTCAAGAACTGGCCTAGGCCGACAACGCCAACCGAAATCAGGAGTTTCATCGCCTTAGCTGGCTACTATAGAAGGTTTGTGGAGGGGTTTTCCTCCCTTGCAGCTCCATTAACTAAGATAACTCAGAAATCAGTTAAGTTCTAATGGTCAGACGCTTGTGAGCAAAGTTTTCAAGAATTAAAGAAGAGGTTGACCACTGCACCTGTGTTAACCTTGCCGACAAGTTCGGGTGGGTTCACAATGTATTGTGATGCCTCTAGGGTGGGACTTGGTGTTGTTATTATGCAAAATGGAAAAGTTATTGCTTATGCTTCCAGGCAGTTAAAGAATCATGAAAAGAACTACCCTACACATGACTTGGAGCTTGCAGCAGTGGTGTTTGCATTACAAATATGGAAATACTACCTTTATTGTGAGCATTCTGATGTGTTTACAGACCAGAAAAGCCTCCAGTACATTTTCAAGCAAAAAAGAACTAAATTTGAGACAAAGAAGGTGGCTCGAGCTATTGAAAGATTATGACATCATTATCCTTTATCACCCGGGCAAAGCTAATGTGGTAGCAGATGCACTTAGTAAGAAGTCAATGGGTGTCTTGGCCCATCTTGCAGTACAAAGGTGATTTTTGGGTCGACAAATTCAAAAACTAGCAAATGATGGAATTAGATTGGATGAGACCGAAGTAGGAGATATAAATGCTTATGCCTTCGCGCAATTCTCCCTTGTTAAGCATGTTAAGGCTAAGCAAGAAGAAGATCCGTACCTAGTGAAATTAAAAGAAGGAGTCATAAGCAAAGAAATCACTACTTTCACTCTAGGGAGTGACGGAGTTTTGAAGTTGAATGATCGGTTATGTGTACCTGATGTAAATGGTCTAAGGAAGGCCATAATGGAGGAAGCTCACACTTCGAGGTACTCTATCCACCCAGGTGCTACCAAAATGTAAGTAGATTTGAAAGAGTTGTATTGGTGGAAAGGCATGAAGAAAAAAGTAGCAGATCATGTAGCTAAATGTTTAAATTTCCAGCAAGTCAAAGCCGAGCATCAGATGCCTGGTGGCCTAGCTTAAGACATAGAGATACCACAGTGGAAGTGGAAGATGATTAATATGGATTTGGTAGTAGGTCTACCTCGCACATACCATAAACATGATTCAATTTGGGTAATTGCAGACCGATTGACAAAGTCCGCGCATTTCCTCCCAGTAAAGACGACAGACTCCGCAGAGCAGTATGCACAGTTGTACATCAAAGAAATAGTCTATTACATGGTACTCCAGTTTCAATCATATCTGACAAAGGCCCTCAATTCACGGCGCATTTTTGGCAGGTATTTCAGAAAAGATTAGGTACCAAGGTCAATTTAAGCACGGTTTTTCATCCACAGACCGATGGCCGGGAAGAAAGGACCATTTAGACTCTCGAAGATATGTTGCGTGTATGTGTTATAGATTTTGGAGGTAATTGGGATGATCACTTGCCACTAATAGAATTTGCTTACAATAATAGCAATCATGCCAGCATTGGTATGGCTCCCTATGAAGCGTTGTATGAGCGGAGATGTAGGTCTCCGATGGGTTGGTTTGAACCGATAGAGGTTCCTTTGATTGGTCCAGAGTTTGTTTGTGAGGCTTTGGAGAAAGTTCAGCTAATTAGAGAAAGACTTAAAGCGGATCAGAGTCGTCAAAAGTCTTATTCTGACAAGAGGCATCGTGAGTTAGAGCTGATGTAAGGTGTTTTTGAAAGTTTCACCAATGAAAGGAGCTATGAGGTTTGGTAAGAAAGTAAAACTTAGTCCTAGATTTATGGACCTTATGAAATTCTAGAAAAGAAAGGAAATGTGGCTTAAAAGCTAGCGCTATCCGTTAAGTTGTCCTCTGTTCATCCTGTCTTTCATGTGTATATGCTTAGAAAACACATTCATGATGAGTTGCATATAATACCTGCTGATAGATAGAAATTAAGGAATGTTTGACTTATGAAGAGGTACCTATTGAAATTCTCGATTGGCAAGTAAGGAAGTTGAGAACAAAAGATTTACAATCGGTAAAAGTTTTGTGGAGTAACCATGATGTAAAAGAGGCTACGTGGGAAGTCGAGGAAGATATGAGAAAGAAATACCCATATTTATTTGAGGAAAAGGTATGTGAACCTAAGTTTGGTTTGACATTTATATTTTATTTATTAAATATAAGTTAACAAGCGTTTCTATATGTCCTAGATTATACTTAGTTGTCGTAGTAATTTAATTTATGCCGTAGTATATTTAATTCATTAAAGTGATTTACTTGTTCTAAAGTTGTTGTGGGTGTAGATTTTTGTTAGTTATTGTGGTACCTCCTTGCTAGAGTGTGATTAATTAATTTATGAGCCGCGTATGGTGCCTATGAATGGCCTGTTATCCTTTATTTGGTTGTTGTTGGTGTAGTTGTGACAGGAATATGTTTTTGGATAGTCCAATTTACAAGGGAAACTCTGCCGAAATTATTAAAAATTTAGGGAGTTAGCCAAAATTTTGAGTCCTTTGGAAAGTGAGTAGTGCTAAGAAAACGTAAGAGGTTCAAGGTCCTAAGGAATGATTGTTAGCTTAAGAATAAGGCCTTAGCAACATTCGAGGACGAATGTTTTTTTTTACCAGGGAAGATTGTAGCACTCCTCAAATTTAAATAAATTTTAAGACTCGCTAAATATAGAATTTAATTTTCCCCCTTAAATTATACTTCTATTATGAATTTAAACCCTTGTGAGTAATTATTAGTTACATCTTCATTTATAAATAAGTGGCTATACAAGTAGGGAATATTAATGTTAGTAATTATTAAAAGTAGGTATTATTGATTATTAGTTAAGTAAAATAATAATAATACAAATGGATAAAATAATCAAAGCCCTTTAAGCCCAAATCTGTTGAAAAGTGTAAGAAGGCTTAAAGCCATAAACTTCAATGAAAAGAAACCCAAGCAGACTCTTCTCAAAATGAAAAAAAAAACAAACTCCAAGCAGACTTCTGCGTCTAAGAAGCATAGGCATGCCCCAGCGAAAATACTCAAGCAACCAACGAAAGATTCTAGGGTTCTTACCAATTACTAATTCTTAAACTCAGGTATGTAAATTTTTCTATTACCAATTATCCTACCATGGTAATAGGTAAGAATTGAATAGCTAATCCCCTTCTTCCTCCATATCAACACTAAATTCCATATTTATGTGTAGTACTTTAAAATTGATTAAATTGCACTAATTGTTGTAGAATCGATTGTTTGACTGGTGTCAATTGGACTGGGGCCTATGTATTGGCTCGAGAAATTTTGAGGTGAGTTGATATAACCCTTTACCAAAGTGGTTTAACTCACAAAAGTATGCATACAAGATGTTTGTTGAATTGGCTAAAAGAGCGAATATGTATTTAATTGAAGTGAGTGAATTCCTATTAACTTAGAATTATTATTTTTTTGTTTAAGTTAGATGATTTATTTTTATATAAGTGCATAAATTTTTATATTTTTGTGTTATTCTTATATGCCATTTTCATATTGAAAATTCATGAAAAAGCAAGAATATTTAGAAATAGTTTTTTATGTTTATTTCATTCTTATGCCATACCTTACATTTAAGAATTTCAGAATAAGTATGTTTGAAAGATTTAGACTTAAAAAGTTACAAGAAAAAGATTTAGAAAGAAAAGATTTTTGGGAGTACCCTTTATTCTGAGAAGGGGTCATGTCCAGGCCGAGGGTCCTGACCAAGGCGTTGAACTACTTGTGCCAAATTAGGGAGCACATGAGCCGAGGGTCTTGTTGCTGAGAAATTACTTACCCATGCTAATGTATGATATATGAGTGCTGAGAACCATGAAGTGAGTGGCACCTTGTGGATTGGGCATATTCAATCAGGTTGGGATCGAACCCGTGCAGATTACACGGTGACTGAGACAGAATTAAGTTAGGATAGTTGAAAATCCCAAAGTATAAAGTGAAGTATTTTTTTAAAGAAAGAAAAAGAAAAGAATTTTTTTAGAATATTCATAAATCGCTATTATGCAATTATTTTAGAATTATTCTTATAAGCTTTATGTTTTACATGCATTTAGAACCTTTGCATGTTATTAAAGTTTCTCCCCCTGTTGTAGAGATTCACTGAGTATAATGGATGGTACTGACATTCTCTTTTGGGAACTTACGTTGATCCGCAGTACAACGTAGGAATCGGATTTGCATGCGAGCAGGCTACGCGTTAGGACTTCCTTCCCTTCCAGTGCTATTGGTGAACTCTGCGTTTGTTCATGGAGTATTCCTTAGAGTCATTTTTATTTAGCTATTTCTTTATTTATTTAGAGAAATGGTCAATAAATCTCATGTCCTGAGCAATGCGTCAGTTTATCAGTAGAGGCTTCATAGACATAGTCGTTGGGTTAAGATTGAAATATTTTTGATAATAACTTAGCATTATTTCATAGGTTACTATGAATAAAGTTTTGGAGTTGATTTATTTAAATGTTAAAATTAAACAACAGTATTTGGTTAAAGTATTGCCTTGTTGCATACAAAGTTTGGATTTATAATAGATTTGATAAGTAGAGATGGTTCGCTCGCTCATGTTTAAGGATCGAATGCGGTCTCGGCTTGTTTAGAAAATGGGTCGTGACATCCAAGTATAGAGATACACTTGTTTTTTGGGGAATAGATTCAGCGTGGCAGTAATAAGGAAAGAGATCAATTACTTTAACAGGAGAGTGAATTTAGAGTTCACAAAAGAGAAGTTTTGAAATCAGTCCCAAAATTGAAAATCAATCAGAGAAGGAACCTCAGCATATAAATAGAGTGCACAAACAATAGACATGTGAGGGAAAACTATTGGCAAAAGAAACAACATGCAATAGTAACACAAAGTCAGTAGATAGCAAATGTTCAAAGCATGATAGTCAAGTAGGTCAAGTCCTATTGAATCAGTAGTAAAGAAAATAGAGTATCAGAAGCATGCAAAGGGTCTCACAGTGATAGATGAGAAAGCCCTTCTGAAACGTTAGGGTTTCCAGGCATAGTCGAGTTAAAAAGATAGCAAAACTCAAAATCAAATAAGTCACATAAAGAAGAGAGAGTGCAATTAGTGACCCTCTTCCTCACTTTCCTTCCAATTCTAGTAGACTATATTCCAGATATTCCAACTTTCTGCTAGCTTTGGCAGCCTTTCTTTCCACTCATTTATTTGTTCATTTGATGGAAGACTCCTACACCAGTCTAGCAAGAGTGGGGGCGTGCTAATCATACTGAAACTGGGTACCTCGTACCTCATTTTCGGCAAAATAAAAGGGTTAGACCCTTAACCCCACTAGACTCGACTATTTAATATCAACAATTAGCATGACGCATTAAGTTCTCCAAATAAATGCACAGAACGTGGTGATGTCTGTTTGGGTTTTGGGAAAACCTGTGGACTTTGGACAAGGCTATCTTAAAGGATCATTATGTGGACAACATAACTGAACCAACTAGGTTTGACCATGATGCATGCACAGTTCGAACAAAGTAAGGTTTCTATGGGATTTTATACCAGTACCCTTGAGCGGACAAATTAAGGGGAGAAGGCACGAAACTGTTGACTACACCGTTAATCGACTGGTTTTACCGCAAATATGCCTTTCCGAATTTAGGGGGTAGTAATATAGGAAGAGGGCAACTACTCATTATACGCGTTGGTATGGTATTTGTTTGGACGAGTGGAATATGATGTTGAGCATGATTATGCAATAATTAAAAAGCATGTTGTCACGTATTTTCATGTTAAGAAAGCAGTAAATACCGTAGTTTATTATTTAAAGCAGCAATAAAAAAAGAAACGAAGAAGATAAGTCAGTTTTACCTTGTAAAGAAATTAAAATCTTAAAGGAATTTAAACAAGTATTGCATATGAAAGGAAAGTACAAATTCACAAGAACAATCTGAAATGGTAATAGCCACAATGTCCCTAGCAGAGTCGCCATCTTGTCGCGCCCCTTTTTTTCCCTTCTCGCATCGTGAGAATCGGGTTAATGACATTTCAGGTATAAGACAACTCATTCCTTTTGAGAACCAGGTTTTGCATTTTGAAGAGTCGCCACCTAATGATTTATGGTGCATTAGGACACCTACAAGGTTTATTTCTAAGTTTGCTTGATAACCTGAGATAGGGTAAGGGGTTGAAATTATCCTAAGGTCCACTAGTATGGTTCCCAGATAGATAGTCCTTTGTGAATTTGGTATAATTAATACGTAAACAAATAAGGTTCAAATAAGAGGGGATTTTAATACACTACTGTTTGAAAGTAAAACAACATTTTAAAGAGCAATTAAAAGGCTAATTTTGAACAGAATTTATAACGCTTTAAAAGAAAAGAAAAGAAAGGGGGGGAGGTCCTAGGTTTATTTATAATATGGATCACATCAATGCAATACTCGGTAATTGATAAGTTAGGATTTTAACATGTTTTATGCCCCTACATGTTTATGCTTTGGTTATAAATTGCTATAAAATAGTCCAAAAGTGCTCACAAGTTGTGCTATTGCAGGATTGATCACAAAGTGATAAAATGTCAAAGATCAGCTCAAAAGGAGTGAAACCTTCTCAAGTATAAAAGATTAAGTGAATTGAGGAAAAGAGGGCCTAGTGCGGAATGCGCAAAAGTGAATGCCGCCACACTAGGAGATTCAGAGAGTGTATAATCAGGCTGAAGGCTACGTGGCCGCGGTTCATTTCTCGCGGTCCGCAGTCAGGCTTCCACGTCCGCACTATGCTTTTGTGCGGTCGGAGGTCAAGAGATTCAGAGAACCATCATTTGGCCAAGACAATTCCATGCGGTCCGCGGTCGTCATCGCGCAGAACGTTTCAGATCCCCTCCGCGGCCGTGGTACACTTCCATGCAGTCTGCATCCATTAGTTTAGAGAAGTAGAAATGTGAAATCCAAGAGCCAGTAACGGCCACAGTCCATTTTGTGCGGCCCGCACTGATCCCGCATTTTTGTCAAGTTTATCCAGCCTAGTATAAATAGAACATTTTACCATTTTTGGGTCAGTTTTTGTACTCCAGACATAGTTGCGCTCGTGAAACTCGGTTTTGTAGTCATTTTTGGAACTTTTGCTTTTCATTAACGATAGACTACTGTAGTTTCTTCTTAGTAATCAATTAATATGCTTAGTTCTTCATCTATTTCTTTAATTCTTATATCCAGCATGAGTAGCTAAGCTCATTAGCTAGGGTTGTGGCTCAATCCTAGTGTGGGTAATTGATGGGTGGTGCCATCTAGGGTTAGATTGACTATGGGTAATTGCTATTTGGGTTGATTTTATGTTTTCATTAAGAATTGGCGGTTGCAAATACTAATTCAAGCTTTGTGAGTTTAACTCTTCTTGAAAAAGAGAGTCTATGACCCCAAAATGACCCAACAAGGAATTGGGATGGACTCATGAGAAATAATAGTCCCAATTAATGGGTTAAATCTCGAGAGAGTAATCACCCTACTTGTAACTTAGTTGCTTGGTCTAATTTACCTACCCATTTGGTCTCGAGAGAGTCAATTAGGCAAAATCACTCTCTCTACTGAGAGGTGTGGAAGTGGATAAAATTATGCAAGGGTTATAGCATAAGTCCCAAATGTGTCAATCGAATCCTAGTAACATCCACCGTCAATTAGCCACCTAGGTAGTGTCATGGCCCTAGTGCCCTTCTTCCCATTAGATACAACTTAGCAATATTCTTGTAGCTTAATTTAATGATAATCATTAGTTTTATAAAAGTAGTTATAATTCAAAAACCCAAAAACGTTTGAAGTGACATTAAAATTACAAACACATATCTAGACTAGATAGAAAGTCCAATTCCACTATTAGCTCCCTGAGGAAATCGATCCCGACCTCTATTCGGGTAAAAGCTATTGCGGCCCGCTCTTCCTACCATAGTGCAGCGTCGGGTTGGTAGCGATCAGTAATCACTCCTCAAAAGAGGGGCTACACTTGGTATTAGCGCATTGGTCATTATATTTATATCTACCATTCCTACCCCGTTTAAGGTACTAAAATACATATTGGTCTTGACCACTATTGCATGATATTACCTGTCCCATTCCTATTAGTTCCGGAGGCACTTAAGACTACTATTCCTAAAAAGGAGGTATATTAGAATGACTTTGAAGTTTCAAAGGTGAAAAATCTAGTGCGACATACAAAACAAAAGGGGAAGCACATAAAACACTAAAGGCTCATATGTACCTCCTCAAACAAAGCAATTAAATATCTTGACTCAAACAAAATTTAAAGTCAGAATCTAAAAAATACGAAGGCAGGGGGGATTTTGGGATGATTTTAGATTAGTTCAATTTCAAATTCTAGAAACACTGATTATTACTAATTTCATCCAATAGACATAATATCTAGGGAACGGATATGCAGAAGAATGGACATGCAGAATCCTAAATAGGATTTCTATATGCACAACTATTACAGCGCTTAAAACACGATCCCCAGAATATGCAGAGATTATATATTTGTTAGTGTTGTTTAGCTTAAAACATGATCTCTAAGTGTGCATGGCAGTAGGAGCATGATTGCAGAAACATTGATTATTAAATCATTTAACACATGAATTTCTAAGTGATGCGATAGTAAAAAAAATGGGCATGCTGTAAACAATAATTGTAAATCCTAAGGAACATGATTTCTAATGCATGAAATGAGTCCTAAGCAAGGATTCTATTATGCAAGTAGGAATGTAAACCTAGTAACATACTTTCTACCCTTTTAATAGCTAAACATGCATATTTCCCGACACTTTTCACTAGCCAAACCCCAATATTCATTATAAGTTATTATAGACCAAATGCTTGAATTACAAAAGAAGGAATGAGAGAAAAAGCTACAACCATAGAAAAACCTTATTTGACTTCCTATCTGAGATATGCAATGAACTATATCATTTCCAATGCCATTGATTTCACAGCCTTTCTCAGAGTTGGGTGAGTCAGAGTTTCCTAAGGGTCTCAAAGGACTCCGGGTAGTACTTTCAGCCACGTTCATAGAACCAGATAGAGATAAGTGCAGTGCGGAAGGGTTAGCCCTTATGTGTCCAAGTTCAGAGGGAGTCCATGGGTCCCAAGGCAAGTCTCACACAAGAGAGGTAGAACTTAAGTCTAAGAATATGGTAGAAGTTCAGGAATAGAGTTTTTGAAAAGAGAGGAGATAGGAGAGGGGTAAAGGGTGATGGAAAAACAACAATAGTAAAGCACAGAATTAATAGTTTCATACAGAGGGGGCAGGGATTTGGGAATACATTGCAAAGCATATATGCTTAGGTAGAGATCAGATTTTGGCATGTACAACAATAGATGGTGTTGTCATGCCTATAAAAACCAATCAGAACACATAACATCTAGAGGAGACATGGAGGTCATGATCCCAGGGGACTAGGTTTGGGTTATGTACAATAATATTCAGTGTTGTCATGCCCCAAACTAACCACAGATACAAAACACATTGGCGGTGGGGGGGGGGGTTAGTATTCATAGACCATAATAAGTAACTGACATAATTCGTAAAAAAAAACATTAATTCATAACAGAAAAGGAAGATTACAACATGCTTAATAATGGAACTTGGTTAAATACAAACACGAGACAAACGAGGATGAAAGAAACAATAAAGAAACATGTTGTTGTAGAGGCTGACAATTAGTTAGAACAGACTAGTAAAGATGAAAATGCAGAGAAAAATAAGCAAGCTTCCCATAACCTAGCCTTGGCTTTCAGCCAGCTAGGTAAGGCAGCAATACAAGTAGCAACAGAGAAAATAGAGATATTTTAGTGGAGTGTGTGTCAAAACTCAAGTGTTTTATACCTTGTGTTCGTGCGTCTGAAAGAAAAAAAAAAGGGTATTTATAGTTTTGAAAACATGTGAGAAATAAGGCAACAAATAAAGTTCACTACAAATATGAAAGTAATCAGCAATCGGAATCAATCAACCAAGTGATTTCCCTTTAATTGAGGAATCACTTGTTTAACGGGGCTAACAGGTTTAAAAGAGGAAAAGAAAATCAGTTTGTACGCGGACTGATTATTACCATAAAAAGAAGTAGTAAAATATTAAGTACACAATCGAGTCCAAGTACAGAGATACACTTGTTTTTGGCATAAAGATTCAACAAGGCAATAATAAGAAAATGGATCAATAACTTAACAGGCGAGTGAATTTAGAGTTCACAAAGGAGAAGCTTTGAAATCAGTTCCACAATTGAGAATCAACTAAAGAAGGAACCCCAACATATAAATAGAGTGCACAAACAATAGATATGCGAGGCCAAACTATTGGCAAAAGAAACATCATGCAATAGTAGCACAAAGTCAGTAGATAGCAAACATTCGAAATATGATAGTCAGGTAGGTCAAGTCTCATTGAATCAGTAGTAAAGAAAATAGAGTATCATAAGCATGCAAAGGGTCTCACAGTGATAGATGAGAAAAGCCTTCTGAAAAGTTAGGGTTTCCAGGCATAGTCGAGTTAAAAAGATAGCAAAATTCGGAATCAAATAAGTCACATAAAGAAGAGAGAGCACATACTCAAACAAACAGTTTCAGACCAAGAAGACTTAAGGTTTTCAACAATAATCAATTTTAAAATATGATAGACAAATAAATCAAAAAAGTACTAGGAAGCTGTTTCAGAACTCAAATGAGACCACAAAGGAACTAGGGTTTTAACATGCGGAAACAAATAGAAGAACAACATGAACAAAACTTAGCAGAAATCACAAACAAGTTATAATCAGAGATCTTTGAAAAGAAAACTTGAAGGAAAACCCTAATCGAAGAAGATGAAGGGTCGTTTTGAAAGAAAGTTGAAAAACTTTCGAGAAAACACTTAAAACATTCGTAACAAGTACAGATCTAAAGTAGATTCGGCAAAAAATCAAAAGATCTTAAAGGTTAGGGTTCTGAAGAACCCAAAAAAGGTGAGAAAGGCCTTAAAAATTACTGATCTAACTAGAAGAGTCAAGGATCTGACTCGAACAATCATGGCTGGCCGGAGAAACGTGAGAAATGACCGGAGAAAGGCCATGAATAGAAGTCGAGCATCAGTCCTTCGAGGTTTGGTCATGAAACCATAGAACCAAACACATGGGAGCAATGGAAGGCTGATACAGACCTCGAATGACCACGGAAGGTCATAAATTAGGCAGGTATTATGGTGGGGTGAGAGGGCAGCGGTTAGGGTTCATGGGAGTTTTAGAGGGAGTTCAGAGAGGAGGGAATTAAAGGGTGGCGGTAGGTGAGAAATGAAGTAGGGTAAGGGGTCGTTTGGAATTAAAATGGAAAGGGCAGCCGGTGGTCGTTGATCAGAATGATCAACGACTGTGATTAAAAGGGTTTGGTGGGGATCTAGGTTCGGGTATATTTAGTTGGGTTAAGGTTTGGGTTGCAATTGGGTTGGGAAATTGGGTCTGATTCGGGCCCAATTTTAGGCTGAAATTGTAAGCCAATCTAGCTAGATTTTAAATAGCCATTTTCCCTATTTATTTTATAAAAAATAGTAAATTAATTTCTGAAAATAAATTGAAATTACGAAAATAATTTATAATATATAATTAACAATTTAAAAATACATGTCTTAATTTTATGAATATAAACATAATTAAATCTTAAAAGAGGCTAATATTACGATTATGTGCAATTTAGCTTTAGAAATACTAAATAGGTTTGTAAAAATATGCAAAAAATGATCTTAGCTATATTTCAACATAAATATGAAAGTCTAATAAATGAACTACCAAAATATGAAAGTCTAATAAAATATTTATACATACTTATATATACATGCATATATTATTTTCAAGGTATTCAGCATATTAAATATATATATATATAAATTGAATATCAACATTGTCGCACCCCGACACTTTCTCCGTCAATGGATAAAAGTCAAAACAAACTTTAAATTACAATAAAGTGACAAAGTCAGCCAGAATAAGGAAACAGCACCCTTGTCATTAACTCTAGTGTTCTGTTTTGCAAAAATACGACCCCGATCTACGAAGGGGTTGGACAACCTTGGAACGGATACTACGGTTTTAGTGAATATCTGATTTTTGAACTTTTGTGGTTGTTGTATCTTTGAAGTGAATATGCAGGAAAACTAGTACTATGAAAAATTAGGAGGAAGATGAACGAGAAAGTAAAAGGAAAGAAATAGTAGTTGGGAAAGAAGTCTATGTTTCACGTTGCATAAGGTGTTTAATAGGAACACTTTGCCAATAGTTTGAGTGTCCAATAGGTAATAGGTTTAATTAAAGTGTCCAAATAAAAATTCATGATTATTTTAAGTGGCTATCTATATACTTGGCCATTAAGCAACTAAGATAATCAATAAATTTGAGTTATTGATTTCATGACAAGGCAAATGCTTGTAGTAGAAAAACAATAGAGATTTTTATCTATTTAACTGAAAGGATCAACATTCAGAAACTTACATTTTTTTCTTTTATTTTTATTTTAATATATATATATATATATATATATATATATATATATATATATATATATATTTATATAATTTTTTTAGAAAATCTTAGTACTCGTAAATGTAGGTACACGCGCAATGCGCGTACCCCAACCCTAAGACTAATGAAAACATATAAAATTCAGACCAAAATTACTATTTCTCGTCTTCTCTCTAGCCCCGCAAGGTTTACGTGTCATTAGGATTTAAAATTTGCTTATCTATAACCCACCATCTCGTTTTCTTGACTTGAATTTGCTAGGACGTTACATAGACCTTCAACATCATTATTGAAAATTTTCTCACATCATCTCAAAGTTTTGACCAAACTCAAATGAACACTAAAATTTACTCACCGTCGTCCAAACCTGCACATGAAGTGAATACCATATGTAATGCTAGTAATTTGTCTGTTTTAGGCACATGATCACACAATTTTAAAAACTCAAATCATTAAGAGTCTAATTATAATTACTATGCAACAAAGATATTCATTATGTGAGTGTGCTTGAAAAGTGCACCTCCCATAATAACCAATTTTGAGGAGGGCACACAACATTCCTTAGAAGGTAACACTTAAATAGTTTTCTAACTATATTGGTGGAAATAAGTCTTAACACATAGGACAATGTGATTCCTCTTGTTTTACAGTTTTATGTATTTTCTATCTTCCTATGCATTTTTAACCTTAACTCACATTATACCTTAGAGATTGAGACAAGATATTTCACTCTAATCATCTCTTTTATTACTTCATATATAGCAACAAAGACAATCCAAGTTTATTAGGATTTCGAGCAACTCATCACACCAATATCCTCCTCATTAAATTTTTTATGTTTGTCAATTATTGGTGT
Organism: Nicotiana benthamiana; assembly: GCA_034376525.1. NCBI lineage: Eukaryota > Viridiplantae > Streptophyta > Magnoliopsida > Solanales > Solanaceae > Nicotiana > Nicotiana benthamiana. Next base: position 29,607,017 of record CM067336.1, on the reverse strand, counting down.
TGTTAACGTTATTCTATTAAATAACATTTTTTCCCGATTCATATGTTGCTTCAATATTAGCTCTGAATTTATTTTCTAGGGAGATCAATATGTCTATACTTCATCAACACATCAAAATAATTACGAAGACATTATTATTATTATTATTATTATTATTATTATTATTATTATTATTATTAATTTGTAACATAATTTAAAAATATTTAAAATACAGAAATTTTGAGGTGCGAAAATAATTCTAGGTTTCTAGTAAATGCCTTATGAAAAGGAGGGTGGATCATTTATCTCGACGAAATAATTTTTCTGTTTGAAAAAAAAAAAAGAAAAATTATGACGTAGTAGTTTAGATTTATGCTTCAAATGTGTCTCACACGTTGCTGCTCCCTGGTCCATCAATAATGAAGTTTTAAAGTTAAGTTTTGACCTTATACCAATCATATTATACTTATTCGTGGTGTTTGGTAAAAGTAATTAAAAAGCCTTAATCATAAACTACATATAAAAAAGGAAGCAATTTAAATATTATGATGTCATTTATTTGGCTTAATGAGGCACGATACGTGCAAAAATGATCTATAGAACTGTTGTTTAATTAACAAATGCTTAAACTTTCTAGATGGAGAGAATTAGGTATACCAGCAAATCATGCCTAGAATTATTTACATCTGTACTAATTGCATGACTATCATGTCTTGAACCTACACTAGAAAACAATTATTGAGTACGGGTTATGAACCTTAAAATAGAATAAGAAGAACAAGGGCGAAGTGCTATTTTGCGATTAATTAATGCTGAAATTATATATATATATATATATATATATATATATATATATATATATATATATATATATATATATATATATATATATATATATATATATATATATATATATATATATACACACCAAAGTTCTCAATTCAGTTCATTTTTACTTGGGACGAGATGCATTTTTTGTCCTAGCACATACTTTAAATATATAATATACATGTACACCCAACAAACAATATATATTAATCATGGATGATTATATGCACTAATTAGAATATAAATTGTAAGTATTTATTTATAATAATGATCTTATATATGAATTATTTGTGATCATATCTCGACTATTACAAAAGATACTAATTGTCTCTCATTTAAATACAAGTACCATCCGTTCATAGCCACTTTGTTGGAATTGACACCCTTTTGTGGGAAAAATATATACGTTGTGTATATAAATAAAAAAATAAATTATTTATATATATTATTAGTAATCTGTATTAGTAAAATAATTCTGGAAAAAAAAAATAACATACAAACATAAAATGTAAAGAAGCAAGAATTAATCTGAGCCCACTAAATATACAGTATTTTCTTAAGCAATTTAATCCCCTCCTAGTACCCCAAGCTTATGGATTATATTGTAACGACCCTAAATCAGACCCGATCGTGATGACGCCTATTGTGAAACAAGGCCAACCGACACAAACCTCAAACCAATTAACAATTATAATAATTCATATTTAAGTCGTTAATAAGTGATAAATCCCAAAATAAAGAGTGAAATAAAACAATTGTGAAAAAATAACACAGCCCGACATCGGGGTGTCACCACTCATGAGCATCCAAACATCCGTCTAAGAGTATGAAAAGACTACGCAGTCTCGTCAAAAGTGGATTTAGAATTTTAGTACATAGATGCACTACTAGAAACAAAATAAAATATATATTAAGTGGAATTGATCCCTATTCCTTTAGATAAATAACACAACCTTCAACCAAGTACTCCATTCAACCTTCTTGGAGCATGAGTGTCAATTGCTAATACTATACCCATTTTAAAAAATATGTACATAAAATATTTAATTTTGCCGAGAGACCATGGGTTACGTGCCCATCATCTTACCTAGACATCCACCCCTGAGTCTAGTAGAAAGCTAGTACAAGGAAAGTAAATATAGGAAGGAGAAGCACTAGGCTGCGAACGCCGAGCAACTACCTAGTCAACTCCAAATAAGCCTGCGGTGGAAGCAAATCAGCTCTTGCTAGCGTGGCCCGAGACTCCTGAATCTGCACATAGAATGTAGGGAGTAATGTGAGTACGTCAACTCAGTAAGTAATAAAAGTAAAGGCAGGTGACCGATAAGAAAACACGTAAAATATGGCAAAATGCTACAACGAGGCAGTATAAAACCAAAATAATGTATTTAAACAGTAAAAGCTCGTAGAAATACCTTAGTTCAGTAAAAACCTCATAAAATATATTTTAGCAATTTAAACGAATAAATGAAAACATGGATAAAAGATAAGAACACAAATCAGCCCCTCTGGTAAAATACCAACAGAACCATCCCCTCAAGCTATCTCACAACCACTCGTATCAGCCCATCGGGCAATAACATGGAATAACAACAGTCTTTCGGGCTATACCATATCTCACACTGGGTACCCACGCTCACTCGGGGTGTACAGACTCCATGAGGGACCCCTTACAACCCAAGTGCTATAATAAGTTATCTCGTGACATAATCAAATAGGAACTTGGCCTTATAACAAGCCACCTCGTGGCATAACAAATCAGGCCCTCGGCCTCACAATCATGAATTAGCTCAATATCATTGTGGCGCACAGTCCGATCCCATAATAACCTTACAACACAAGTCCTCGGCTTGACTCAGTCATAAAGCTCCAAAAGTCACTCGAGCACAGTAAAATAGAATGCTCAGTCCAAAATATCATTTAAGATGTCATAACAGAGAAAATATGGATGAGTTATGAAAACAATATAATACATCATGACTAAATACAAATATAAAATTAAAACAGTAAATAATAATAGTAAAAATCCCCTAAGGGTTCAAAACAGTTAGAACGAAGCCCAAACATAACATTCAGCCCAAAACATGATGATAAAAAATAGTTTTCAATTAAATACATAGTTGAAGAGTCATACGGGACGGACTAAGTCACAATCCCCTATGGTGTATGACCCCCACGTCGTCATCTAGCATGTGTGTCACCTCAAAATAGTACAACGATATGAAATTCGGGGTTTCATAACCTCAGGACAACATTTACAATCGTTACTTACCTCTATCCGGTCCAAACTCCAGCCCGCGATGTCTTTTCCTCTCGTCTCGGCCTCAACTCGGGTCGAATCTATCCAAAATCAGAATCGTGACGTGAAAATATGCTAAGGGAACACCAATACCAAAATTAACCAAACCCAACCCCCGGGCCTTGAAATTCAACAAACTTTACATCAATAGAACCTTTATTCCTCTGTGAGTTCATGCATACTAAAAGTACCAAAATCGAACCTCAAATGGCCCCTAAAATCACCACTCAAATCTCTCCAATTAACCAAGCCCTAATCCCCAAATTTAACGCTGATTTTCCCTTAAATTGCATGCTATAAACGATAAAAATTACCATAATAACGAGCTTAGGAATCAAGGACTTTACCTCAATGAATCCTCTGAAAATATCACTTGAAATGGCTCCCAAAAGCTTCACCCCAAATGAAATATTGAGAAAAATGGCCAAAAATTGCGAAAGGTGAAATATATACCTTCTGACCAATGGATTCCGCACCTGCGGTCCTTTTTCGCTTCAGCGGTATAACCCACCACACCTGCGGTTTTTGCTTAAAGGCCCAATTCCATATCTATGATAAAACGCCTGCCCTACGTTATCGTAGGTGTGCTGCAGTAGCCGCTTATGTGGTCGACCAACCTCCCTCTTGGCCACATCTGCAGCTTGATAACTAGAGATTCTAGTTATACAAATACTCTCAAAGGCTTACATGTTGTGCTTGTTTGCAGGGTTTAGTCAAAAAAGTTGATAAGTAGTCAATACCAGCTCAAAAAGGAGTGAAACCTGCACAAGTACCAAGAACAAGTCAAAGCACAGCTACAATAGACCCACTGCGGCCACAATCCATTTATTGCGTTCCGCAGTGAGGAGAGATCAGAGAAGTGCAATTTTGGAAGCTTAAGCACTGGCCTCACTGCGGCCGTAATCAATTTTATATGGTCCGTGGAGCAGAGATTCAGAGAGTTGAGATTTCAACTATTGGAAGCCATTGCGGCCACAAACCATTTCATGCGGACCCCAGTGAAGCCACCGCGGCTGCGACACATTTTTTACGAACCGTGGTGGATAGATTCAGACACCCAGAAAGTCAAGCCAAAAGCCCTATCGCGGTCCGCGGCGCATTTTATGCGGACCGCAATACACATCAGAGGTATTTTTGTCCAAAATATTCGGCCTAGGATAAATACTTTTTTTAACATTTTTTTGGATATCTTTGGTAATCTAACTTATAGCTGAGCACGTGAACGCGATTCTTGACTATTTTGAGTAATTTTATAGTGGATTTATCATTGAATCTTCAATTACTAGCTTGTAATTAAATATTACGAGTTATTCTTCATCTATTTATCCGTTTTCTTTTATTATTATGAGTAGTTATTCTTAGTTAAATTTAGCATCTCGTTTGCATAAAAATAGAAGTAATCAAAAGATCAACTATGATTGGAAGTGCAATTACAAGCACTGCGCATTGCCAATTTAGTGTTCTACCACATTAAAGTGTTCTAAAACAAATGGGTGCAATTAAAAATCATCGAGCATGATTTAACTTGAATTAAGAATTTGGGTTTGATAAATGAGAGATGAGGGAAGACTTGAATACCTCAATTTGAGTTTGAGAAATGAGAGAGATTGATAATTTTGTGACAAAAAATAAAATAATGAGGGGGTATTTATAGTTGAGGATAGGAAAAAAATGTAATTATAAAATATTTGGGGTTAAAATAAAGTTTGCGGGACAAATGACTATTTTTTTTAAATCCAAATGACTAAAATGGTAGGCCAATGGCTAGTTTTTAAACTTCTAACTGTTGGCCTTTTTTTAATTTTTTTTTTGAAAAATAGTCGTTCGGCCTGTTTGGCCCATTAGGCCCAATTAAACCGCGCAGGCCCGCCTGTCAGTCCTGGGCTCGCGGTCCTTTTTAGGAGGACCGGCCCAAAGTAGGTCTTAGGACTATTAGAGACCAACTCATTTGGCTCGTTTAGCCCATTTGCTAGCGGTTCCGGGCTATGCCCGGTCCACAATACAGTATTAGCGAGGTAAAATTTTCCTACAAATATTTCGTTCTTACTTATTATAGTCTTATCGGAAACAAAAACACATTTAAAATCATTCTTAACAAGAAGTCAACAGAGACTAAATCCTTCCTAATCTCAAGAACATGAAGGACATTATTCAAAATCACCACCTTGCCAAAAGTCATCTTCAAAAAGATCTTCCCACATCCTTCAATCTCGACATTTGCAGCATTTCCCATAGAAAGAGTCTCTTTGGGTCCAATAGAAGCATATGTTGCAAAAGCTTCCCTAACAGCACAAACATGGGGAGTGGCTCCAGAATCAATCCACCACTCCTTAGAATTTCCCACCAGGTTGTATTCTGAAAGCATGGCACACAAGTCATCAACATCTTCATTCTTTTCAAACATGTTTGCTTGACCCTTCGTCTTGTCTTTATTCGGAGCACGACACTCCGTAGATTTATGCGCAGCTTTCCCACGATTTCGTTGAACTGCTTGTTGCTTGGTTGTTTTTCGGTCTAGAATCTTGCTTCCTCTTTCTCTTATTTTGAGAAGTATCTTTAACAATGTTTGCTCTTTTATTGTTGAGTTTCCACAGCCTCTCTTTTCAGCAATTTTCTTGTCTTCTTTGATTCTCAACCGAACAGTGAGATCTTCAAGGGACTTCTCCTTGCGTTTGTGTTTCAAGTAGTTTTTTGAAGTCCTTCCACAAAGGAGGCATCTTCTCAATCATCGCTGCTACTTGGATGCTTCATTGATGACAAGACCTTCAATGAAAATTGCGATGACCCAAATGGTCATCATTTGATTTTAATTGAATTCTGTGTCTCCGAAGCCTTGAAACCTTTATTTATCATCACCCCGATTTCCGTGCACAGTACGGAGACGTAGTGTAAAGCTTAAGAATGAAATTCTGTGAAAAATGATGCAATTTGGTTATAAAATGAGTAAATTTGACTCTAATCAACATTTCGGATAAACGGACCTGGACTCGTGATCTACAGTCCCGGAGGGTCCATAGAAAAATATGGGACTTGGGTGTATGTGCGGAATTGAATTTCAATGTCCCAAACCCGAGAAGTGAATTTTAAAGGAAATTATTTTCTGAAAATATTTAAGGAAATTTGAAATGAAATCTGATTAGGAGGTGTTGGTATCGGGCACGTATTTTGATTTCGGCACCCGGTACAGGTCTTATATATGGTTTAGGTCATTTCTGCAAAGTTTGACAGAAAATGGAATCCATTTGACATGATTCAGACTTGAATTGCTAAATTAGATACTTGATGAAGTTTGAGAAAAGTTCTTGATTTTTGAGGTTTAATTCATTGTTATTGAGGTTATTTTGGGGATTTGATCACACGAATAAGTTTGTATGAGGTTGTTGAGTTAGTACATGTGTTTGGTTAGGAGCCCAGAGGGCTCTGGTGTATTTGAGATGTGTTTAGGAATGTTTGAACTTAAGGAAAAATTGCAGAAAAAACAACTTATCTGGTATTCTGATATGTTCTTCTTCGTGTCCGCGAGAGAACCCTCGCGAATGCGATGCATTAATTTTTGTCGAAGGAAAATTATTCTATGCGAACGAGTAACTTAGGTTGTGAACACGACCTAAGGCCTTCGTGTTTGCATGTACATGCCTTACGAGAATGAGAGCCTTGTGTCGCGAATGCGAGGTCTCGAGGGGCTAAAGCTTTGTGAACGCGAGTCCTATATCACAAATGCGAAGGTCTTCAAAGCATGACTCATTGCGAATGCAAAGAGTAATTTTGCCCAGTTATTTAAAAGTTTTAAATACATAATACTAACAGGATTTCACAAAAAATTCACAAACCTCTTCTTCTCCGAAGGCTCCTAGGCAATTATTGAAGCATTTCTTCGCTGTAATCTCTTGGGTATGTAATTTTCAACTCGTTTTCTTCCATTTTTATCAACACACACTAGATTTCTAAGCCTAAAACATGTGATTAGGGGTAGAAAATTAGGAATTTGGGTAGAGTTACGGCCTTTTAATTAATTATGATTTAGACCTCGTTTTGGGGTCGGATTTGAAAATAAATTATATATTTGGGCTCGTAGGTAAATAGGTGATTTAATTTTAGTCCGAACCTCGTATTTTAACCAAGCGGGTCCGAGGTCGAATTTTGAGTTTTTCAAAGAATGATAGGAAAGCTTTAATTAGGCATTGGATTCGAATTGTTTAGCATTTATTGATGATATGAAGTCATTTATGTATAGATACAATTGATTTGGAGCCGAATTTGAGAGGAAATGTGGTAATTGAGGATTGAGTTGGCCGTGGAAGTTTGAGGTAAGTGTCCGATCTAACCCTAGCTTGAGAGATTAGGAGTTGAGTCATATTTGCTATTTGCTTCTTGTTGAGTACGACGTATATGCATGGTAACGACTATCTTTATGCTGGTGTCAAGCATGATCGTTTAAATTGATAGTTGTGTTGTTCTCAAATGACACTTCGGAAGTTTTAATTGAGGACTCTTGATATTGAGTAAAGATTTAGATTATTCTAATGGACTTCAATTATGGTTGAACATTGGTATTAATTGAGCTGAGTAGGAGTTGAGCTAGAATTGGTTAGAGCTAATTTTTTCTTACCGGGATGTTTATTTTGATATTGTTGTTCCCTTGCCGGAAAGTTATCATATTGCTTTTGTTCCCTTGCCAGGATTCCTTATGATTTTCTGTTGCCTTGTAAATGGGAGCGGGTGGTACGCCTATCACGAGATATAAGGAAATAGGAGTGGATGGTACGCCTACCACGAGATATGATGTAATGGGAGCGGGTGGTACGCCTACCAAGAGATATAATAAAATGGGAGAGAGTGGTACACCTACCACGAGATATGATGAAATAAAAGCAGGTGGTATGCCTACCAAGAGTTATAATGAAATGGGAGCGGATGATATGCCTACCACGAGATATGAGAAATGGGATCGGGTTGCATGCCTACAACGAGATGTGAACCGAAAGTAAAATCTGCCTTTATTTTCCCTTATCCGTGTTAGAATTAAATTGTTGATTTCCTTATTATTCTCTTGAGGTTCTGTATTATTTTCTATTCCGAAGCATGATCCTCTCCCCAGCTTTATTTTGTTTATTTCCATCTATCTTTTCGTTGTATATATATAACTGTACAGGTTTATCTGGAGTCTGGTCCTAGCCTCGTCACTACCTCACCAGGGTTAGTCCAGGCACTTGCCAGGACATGGGGTCAGTTGTGCTGATACTACACTCTGTGTCGTTTTGCACAGATCTAGATACCGTACAATAGCAGTATCCCGAGAGCTAGCCTTCAGTCCACCAAGACACCGAGGTTGCCTTGCAGGCATCCGCAAGCCCGGCGTCTCCTCTATCTTATATTATGTTTTGTTGTCTCATCTATTCGAGACAAACAATATTATATTTCCTTCATACTGTTGTATGTAGTGCTCTTAGTAGGCTGTGGATGTTGTAACACCATGTTTTGGTTAGAGGCATGTGTTGGTCTTCAGAATATTTTAGATTTACATTTTATTAAAGACTTTCGCTAAATTTCATATTCCGCTGTTATTTAATTGTTTATTCCATGTTAATTTAATTGGTTAAAAAGGAATTAAGAATAAGGGAGTTTAAAGATTTTAAGTTCGTGGCTTGCCTAGCTTCTATGAGTAGGCACCATCACGACTCCCGAGGGTGAAATATTCGGGTTGTGGCAAATATTTTGTTAGTAAAAATACTAAGATTACTACTTTCCGCATTAGTATTAATTTGATTTATAACCTCCGCAAGGAGATCGTGAATAATCATTTGCAATTTCTAGACATGGGTAATAAAAGACTTGCTATCTACCATTTTGTAGTCCAAAAACTTGACAGCAACGAGTTTCTTTAACCCGACATCTTTCGTTTTGTATATATTTTCAAGCGCAGTCCACATTTCTTTTGATGTTTTCATGCCAACGTAGACATTATACAAAGCGTCCTCTATTCCGCTAAGAAGATAATTCTTGCACTGAAAATCAGAATGCTTCCATGTCTTAATCACGAGGAAGCGTTCGTTCTCTGGAGTTTCATCGGGCAGAACAAGAACATCTTCCTTGATGAACTTTTGCAGACTTAAAGTAGTCAAGTAGAAGAACATCTTCTGCTGCTACCGCTTGAAATCTAACCCAAATTTTTTTTTGGGTTTCTCTACCCGGTGCAAACGTTGGTGCTTGGCTTGTTGATGCATTGACAGTCACCATTGGAACTGCCTGGTTCCTATTATCATTAGTTATTTCTGTACAAAAATGACACAAACAAACGTTAAAATTACGTAAATTTTAATCTCCAATGGAGTAAAAAACCACAAAGGTTTTAAATTCCAAAATAGTAAATATAACACAAATACATAATGCAATATAAGTTCCTTAAGCTTGTTATTAATCTGTATTTATAAACTAATTATGAAAAAAATAGAATAACATATAAACAAAAAATATGAAGAAACAAGAGTTAATCCGAGCCCACTGAATTCACAGTATTTTCGTAAGGAATTTAATCCCCTCCTAGTACCCAAGGTTATGGATTATTTCCTCCTATGATAGACCCAATTGCACACTGCTATAGTGGTACTTCAAACCCCACTGTTTCAGCGAACACAAAGTTCGGTAGCAAATCACACTTACTATTGCTTTTATTGAAGTTAAAATAATGCAGAAGAAGGAGGAAAAACTAAGAAAATCGTATCGAAAATTTGAGAGGATGGATTTGTATTAATAGCAATGTTGGGTTGAACTTCGAAGAGGTGCAACTCTTCAGAATGGTTGTTTATGCAAAATAGTCACAACATAAATTCTATAACGTAAACGACTATTTACTCAATAATAAAGAGGAAAAATTTAAAAGGGTAATTAATTTTCTGTTACCAAAACAGAAAACGGAAAAATGGAAACTGTTGGATTTTAATTTAATATTTTTTATTAAAACGAATATTTAATAAAATTTATGTTAATATTTACTATTAACAAATAAATTTGGTCCAAAAAATTATTCCATCAATCCGAAGCCATAGCCGAAGCCAAGCGACGATGACGACGCGAGGCTTGCCTTCTCCTCAATTCTTTAAGAGCTAGAAGAAGAACAATTGCTTATATACCCATTAAAAACCTCTTCATCTTTTAATATGGGACAATGTCCCTTTGCTAGGGGAAAATTTAAATTTCACTTAAAATTTTTATTTCTATCATTTCCCATTCACCCTATTTAAGCCTTATTAATGCTTAAAACCCCAACATATATACTATATATTGACTCCCTTTAATTTTTGAAATATTTATTTTTATATATTTTGACACTCCTTAACAAAAATTCTAGCTCCGCCGCATAGTATCATGCCTACTAAAGTTTGTGCACACTGCAAGAAATTATTTATCTTACAATATAAATCTTGTTCTTCCATAATTTTCATCCCACTTTATTGCCAAATAATGAAATAACGCATGTCATTATTTTCTTTTTTAACATATTTCCAAAACAATGGAGGCCAAAACAACAGAAAGTAAAAAAGGAGAAAAACAAATGGAACTGGCTAGAAATAAACCGTACATCACTACACTGCAAACTATTCCCGTTGATATTCTTATTGTCTTTAAGTGTCTTTATTTCCATCATTATATTCGTCGATTACTCCATTAGAATATTTTTCCTAATTTTTTGTGGTTACTTTTTGCTTGTCATTCTTTATTTGGTGGCCACCACGCTTTATAAGAAGATCAGAATTTGCCAAGCCAGCAAAGTAAAGTAAGCAATTATTCTTGGCACGATCTATAAATACATAACATATGTTTTTAATTTTTACATACATTATTAATTTATTTTACTAAATCATAATTTATTAATACACGTTCTTGTTCTAATAGATAACGCTAAATATAATTACTAATATATATGATTTTACATAAAAATGGAGTATGAGTAAGTTTTTATCCTGATACTCGCCCTCATATTGAGAATTAGTCTAGCTTAGAGCTAGACATCGATTAGTTCGGTTTAATTTTAAATATTATTGGATTTGCCTATCGGTTATCGGTCTATAAATATCATAACCCGATAATCAAACCGATAAGATATTGATAATCACTTATCGGTTAACCCGATAAAATAAAACAACGAAAACAATTTCGCAATATATACATTTATCGAGTTCTCAATTATCTTGAGCCAGAAATCAAGAAATAGATCAGATTTCCGTTGTCATTGACAACTTTATGATGCGTAAATATAGGATTACGAATGTGGAATGAAATATGTTGTATTGTTAATAAAATGTGATCTTGTATTCTTAAGAACAGTTAAACGGAAGTTTACTGCTTAGGATTCTTAATATTCTAAAAAGAGAAACACTTGTTAAAATTATAAGTGGATAATGCAATAGCACCAAATTTATACATTTCTTGTCAAAGCCCATTTCATTTCTCATAAAATAAAATCTTCAAAAACGTTTAAAGACTAGACAAACGATTAGAACAATATCTCAAACAATACCAGTGTGCACACACAGAGCACACCCTCCCCTCCCCCCCCCCCCCCCCAAAAAAAAATCAGAGCCAGAATGCTTTCAAACAAACTAAGAAAAAAATGAAGATGAAGCAACTAAAAACTTACACGGTGCCCTGAGTCTTGATGGGCTGACTGGTGAGGGCGTGATGCGACTGACGGCTAACGTCGGCATGAATCTTGACGGGATGACTGGTGACTAGTGAAGGCATGAGCCATGAGGCGGAGAACTGGTGAGGGCGTGAGCCGTGGTGAGGCGGAGTACTGGTGAGGTTGGGCCGTAGGAGTGTGGCGGAAAAATTAAGAAACTGAGAAAGAGAAACCGACTTACTGAGAATTGGGAAAGAATAGGAAAAATCAATTATGAAACCCTAATATAATACGTATACACTTAAGGGTATACTAGTAAATTAATTAATTCTTGTTGGGTTATTGATTTTTACCAATAATAGAATCGCAAACCGAGCCTGCATCGATAACTCAATAAAAAAAATTTTAACGCGTTATCGAACCATTAATCCAATAATTTAATACTGATAACCTAATAAATAATTAATGATTCGAATTATCAGTTTTACCCGATATATATCCATTCCTAATCTAGCTATATCTATATTTTAGATCTATAAGGCTTCTTTTAATATATTCATTGGTCAACTAAAACTCTTGGAAGGTGTAACAAACTTCTATTTAGAAATGAAAGCCAACATTTAATTAATTATTTTCCCTAGGCAGGTTCTTTTCAGTTGCTCTCCCCTAAGCTGCCCTAGATCAAAGTCTGAAACAATACACGTAAGGTCTCTCTGTTGTACCTCGTGCACTAAAGTATGTATTCTACTAAAATTGCTAGATTGTATTTCTTAAGTCACTTTCTTTTTGGTGGAGCAAAGCAAATAGTGAATACCCTCCACAAATCTAAGTTGAGAGACCATTTGATCATTACTAAAAAATATGAATAAATTGTCTATCTAAAGAAAATTCCAACTAGCTTATATCTCATTATTCAACAAACCATCATCTCTTATTCAAATAAAGGCATAATAAAAGTAAAGCCAATAAAATCAAAGAAACAAGCTGAGCTAGCAACCTACTAATGAATTCCAAAAGTAGAAGAATCTGAATTCAGAATTGACACCTCAACTTCCTATCCCTTTAGTTCCTCTTCTTTGCTTACCTTTCCATCTAAGCGCCCTTAGCTTATGCTCCTCCCCCTACCTTGTTTCCACCAACAAAAAGAGCAAAAGAAGGCCAAAACACTTAATGGGGTTCTTTCGTTTCTCTCTTAGTTTGAGAAAATGGAAGCTTTCTTGATTATGAATACTAGTTAGTAGCTAGGCTATAGTGCAGAGGTTTTAGTTAACATGGGATCTATTGGAAATACAAATCCATGGGCACCTTTCGATAGTTATAAGGATTGTTCACAAGGGATTTGTAGTGTCTATTGTCCACAATGGTGTTACTTCATTCTTCCTCCACCTCCTCCTGATGATGAATCAGATGATTCTACCACATCTTTTTCCCCTCTCATCATAGCAATCATCGGTATCTTGGCGAGTGCATTCCTTCTTGTTAGCTACTATACAATCATCACTAAGTATTGTAGGAGGAGGAGGAGCAGAAATGCAGCCACAGAATTAGAAGCCAATCGAAACGAGACGCCTCAAGATCAATGGCAAGTTGCTACTAGTGGATTGGATGAGTCAACTATTAAGGCTATTACAGTATGCAAGTTCAAGAAAGGTGAAGGATTGGTAGAAGATATTGAATGTGCTGTTTGTTTGAGTGAATTTCAAGAAGATGAGAACCTTAGGCTTTTGCCTAAATGCAACCATGCTTTTCATTTACCTTGTATTGATACTTGGTTGAAATCTCATTCTAACTGCCCTCTTTGTAGGGCTAATGTAGTAACATCTTCTAGTCATGTATTGGAAAAAAATTGAGTTTTTATTAAATGTGACGTGGCATGATACGTGGATTAGTCAAACAGTCAAAGAACAATAAATGATTAAAAGATACGGAGGACAACATGCACGGTAGAAGAAAAGGAAATAGGCACGAGAAGGAACTTAGATACGATTCTCGTGTCTATCCAAGGCATTCAATATCAACGGATAAAAAGGGCATTGAAGACACGGATATGAAGACAAAAAGTAGTCTACATTCATTATTACATACTTGATACGATAGTTATTCAGTATTTAATAGCAATGATTATGTAACATGTCATTAAATGCTCTTTATTATTTAGAATAATACGTTACTCCTTGTCAAGTATAAAACATTCTTGAGATCATAATGAAATATAATTTTTTAGTGCTTTATTCTTATTCTTTGAAAGCCAATTATATTTCGGTCGATTTGATTATCAGTAACCCGGTTTCTTCTCTAAAATTCAAGCTTTGACCAAAATTACATTTTTTGGTTAAACAAGTCAATCATTACCTCCTCCTTTTCCTTCATCAGCAGCTCCTCCTCATTCTTTAAGCATAAGTGCTCTTCAATTTCAAAGACAAAATGACTTGATCTTAGTGGTGGATGATCACGAACAAGTTCGTCGCGAAGAGGTTGTTGTTAACCTTGTTTGTGATGTTTCAACAAAGAACAGCTCAGGGGAAAATTCTGAATTCAGAAGATCAATGTCTTTAGGTGAATTTTCAAGGCAACATTTTCTAGTAGCTGATATACTGAGAATAACTGAAGATAATGAGGAAGAATTTGTCTGCAATCCTGTTTCTATAAAGAGATTTGTCTCCACAGGAAGATGCACATTCTCAGGACATAAATAAAGGCAAGGACTATGTTGTTCTTTGTTGAAACATATTAATTCTTGGTTGAAACTTTGTAAATTTTTGAAATATATCAACAAATAGGAAATTCAATGAATTCTGATTTTTCTTCAGTTCCGGAATAATTATCCTATAAGAGTTTAACTAATAGCAAATTGTTATAAGTACGGATCATATAAAGCCGGTCTTTTCATTATCTGTACGTACGGATCATATTCCCAGAAAGAATAATTGTGATGTCTCTTCATGGCCGGTCTTTTCAGTATGGAGCCGAAGACGAGGGCTTCCAGCAGCCCCTTCTCTGGCTTTTCCTTTAAGTGATGAAAAAACACATTACAATGTATGCTTTTATTTTTTAACTTATAGCAAATTGTTATAAGTACTACTTTTCTAGTTAGAGTTTGGTCTCAATCATTAACCAGAACGAATTGTAAGTCTCTGATCTGAACACCACTACTAGTATTTAATCCCTTCATTTTTACAGGGTGTTTTAAGACTTATTGATGAAAAAATGTATCAAAATTCCCCCATAAGTTAACATTTAGGGAACTGTCAATGTGCAGGATTTTGTGTTAAAATTTCATACATGCAATAAGTTGTTGTACTTTGTTAGATTCAAGAAATGTCAGAATTGTTCACTTGAAAGAAACTCTTTAAAACAGATAGAAGAAGAAAAACTGCAAGTCCACCATTTCTCCGGAATCTTCATAATCAGTTCTACAGAAACTATAGAACAATCCAAATGAGTATACTGACTGACTCTTTGTTCATGTTGACACTTTATTTCAGATATATTTTTATATCCTTGTAAGAACATACTTGTCACAATATTCACAAAAAAACATACCCCACTATAAGAACACAAAATATGTTGTAATAGAGGTGTTTGAAACACTGATTTTAAACATGTCAAAAAGAAATCCGTGGAATTTAGGGGTCAGAAACAGAATTTCATGCAAGTACAAGTGTCGATTTACCTATTTAGCTAAGAATACTCACTAGCTATGATTCTGCTTTGCTTTTGTGAATTACCTTTCTAATGGTGGAGGGCCTATTATCTAGGTAGAAGCCGTTGCATAATGCACAAGTTAAGTCAATTTTTATTTTAGTCTCGAGGGAGTTCATAAAAAATCTAAAAAGTCGAATCCAACCGAAAATCAAACAAAAAACGATTAAAA
Source organism: Nicotiana benthamiana (assembly GCA_034376525.1). Taxonomy (NCBI): domain Eukaryota; kingdom Viridiplantae; phylum Streptophyta; class Magnoliopsida; order Solanales; family Solanaceae; genus Nicotiana; species Nicotiana benthamiana. The sequence continues at coordinate 29,591,417 of CM067336.1, read as the reverse complement.
AATGATTTTTTTTTAGTTTTGGTTTTAAAATTTAAAAGCCGATCAAATTTGATTTGATTTTCGTTTTAATTAAGAAACGAACCAAACCAAATATATGAGTAGCTATTTGAAATTTATTATTACACACATATATATGTGTATACTTTTACACAAAATTTAAATTTTTATAGTAAATATTAATAGTTTCCACTTTTAGTACAGTTCTTTACCTTTACATTCTAGTTTAATTTGTACTTTTCTTTTGTTAAGTATAAGAATCTATTTCATGTTAAAAATAATATATAATTGAGTCTTTAAGTTATTTATCACTATTTTATTCAATTATCATCAATATATCTTGGTAAATAATAGATTTCTCAAAGAAAAATTTATTTGATAGTGTTACATTGAAAATATGGTCGGCAAAATGTGTGTTTGGTAGTGTATATCTTATATTTAAGAAAAAACAGATAGATAACAAAAAAGTCAAAAACCCAACATAATCGAATCAAAAAGAAAACGACTTATTTGAGTTAGTTTGATTCTAATAATTAAAAAATTAACTTAATTGGTTTGCTTTTTTTTAGGGAAAATCGATCCAAACTGAACCATGAATAAAAACATGGAGATTTGGAGAAGAAAACCAGAGAAGATGAAGCTGAACAGTGAGAAGTAGAGAGAGAGATGAGAAGCTTCTGGAGGAAACCCGAGAAGCAAATGAAAATCCTTAACCAAAATATCTGTACAAATGACCTTTATACAACTACTATTGGGTCAGGTCAGACGGCCCTATAACAAAATGAAAATGGGCTCAGATATATACAACCCAAACAACAATCATCACAGCCCAATATATTGTATACAAGAAAATACAATAAATATACAATGTATATACATGTATAATCATTTATAGGCTTTCATCTCAACACCCCCCCTCAAGTTGGAGGGGGAAACCACCTGCAACTTGGATAACAGGGGATGAAGCACAGTGCCATGCAATGGCTTAGTGAGCAGGTCAGCCAGCTGACGAGAAGTAGAAACATGAAGCAGCTTGAGAAAACCATTCTGTAGCAGGTCCCGAACAAAATGGCAGTCCACCTCGATGTTTTTGGTACGCTCATGATAAATAGGATTGTTAGCTATATGTACAGCAGCCTGACTGTCACAATATACAGAAAAAGGAAGAGAAACAGATACCCCAAGATCAACCAACAAACGAGAAAGCCAAGATAATTCAGCAACAACTTTGCTGAGGGCTCTATATTCTGCCTCAGCAGAAGACAAAGAAACAACATGTTGCTTCTTAGACTTCCAACTAATCAGGCAACCACCTAATAGCACACAAAATCCAGTGACAGATCTACTAGTGTCAGGGCAGGCAGCCCAGTCACTATCAGAATAACCAACCACAGAGAAATCATCACAGGCAGAATAGAAGAGACCCATAGAAAGAGTGCCTTTAAGGTATCTCAAAACATGCATGGCAGCAGTCATATGGGAAAGTCTGGGGCATTTAAGGAATTGACTCAGATGTTAAATAGCAAAGCATATGTCAGGCCTAGTATGAGTCAGAAACAACATCTTACCAAAAAGTCTCCTGTACTGGTCAGGAGAGGATAAAAGGTCACCAGAATCAGCATGAAGTTTGACATTAATGTCCAAAGGAGAAACAACAGAGGAGACATTTGTACAATCAAGCTGGTGCAGTAAGTCAGAAATATATTTATGCTGATTAAGGATCATTCCACCAGGAACAACTGACATTTCAAGGCCCAGAAAATAATGCAAAGATCCTAGGTCTTTGATTTTAAACTGATCATCCAGAAACAGTTTCAGGGTAGTAATCTCATCACTGTCATCCCCAGTAAGGATAATATCATCCACAACGGCCACAACCACAAGGGATCCAGGTTTACCTTTGATGAACAAAGAATAGTCACTGAAAGAATGTTTGTACCCTCTGGAATAAAGAGCAGAAGACAATTTGGCATACCATTGTCTGGATGCTTGTCTCAGCCCATATAGAGATTTGTTGAGCTTACAAACCAGAGGAGAAGAAGTAGAAGATGAGGGAGAAACAGAACCAGAAAGAGGAGCAGAAACTGTCAAACCTGGGGGAAGTTTCATATAAACTTCCTCATCCAAATCCCCATGGAGAAAAGCATTATATCTAGTTGAAACATAGGCCAGTGATTCTTGACAGCCACATCAAGGAGGAATTTCACAGTGGTCATCTTAATCACAGGAGAGAAATGTCAGTAAAATCAACCCCTTCAACTTGAGTGTCACCCCTAATAACAAGCATGGCCTTATACCTTTCAACAAGACCATCAGCCTTGTATTTTATTTTATAGACCCATTTACAGCTAATGGGTTTCTTACCAGGAGGAAGGAGAACAACATCCCAAGTATGGTTAGCTTCCAAAGCATCAAACTCCTGTCTCATGGCTGTCTGCCATGCTGGGACAGATGCAGCTTGAGAGTAATACAAAAGTTTAGATTCCAAAGTAGAAGAAGAGGAACCAGAAAAGGCATGGAGTTGGCAGACATAATCCTTAAGATAGGAAGGAGGATTATGCTGTCTAGTGGACTTTCTAGGAGCAGGACTTGAGTGTGAATGAGGTAAAACAGGGGGAGAGACATCAGGATTGAAAGAAGGAAGGGAAGATGGAGCAGCATCAGTAAAGGCAGGAACAGGAGAATCATATGGAGGAGATTCAAAGCATACAATAGTCAAAATGAGGACAGAGTTACCCTCCTTCTTCGCGACCGGAGAAGATCGGCCTTCAATCAACAAAGAAAACCCTAGGTCCAACACCGGAAACCCTAGGTTCTGAAACTCACCGGAGTAAAGGCATAGACGTCGGAAGATCACCCAAAACGTCCATCAAGCGAAGAAAAAGTCATCGGATAACACCAAAACTGTAGGTCCGAAAGTCGGAAAACCCTAGAATTTGAAGAACTCGTTGAAACAAAGTCAGAGATGTCGGAAAATCACCCAAAACACCTACTGATACAGGATCGGAGCCTCAGAGAGACATAAAAGTCTCGATTAACCAATTAACAGTCATCAAAAAAAATTATTTTTCTCAGATAATCGAAGAAAAACTTCAGCGAAAGCTTCATCAAGCATCGATAACACATAACAGGGAATGATTGGAAGATTTTCCCGCTCTAATACCATGAAAACATGGAGATTTGGAGAAGAAAACCAGAGAAGATGAAGATGAACAGTGAGAAGTAGAGAGAGAGATGAGAAGCTTCTGGAGGAAACTCGAGAAGCAAATGAAAATCCTTAACCAAAATATCTGTACAAATGACCTTTAAACAACTACTCTTGGGTCGGGTCAGACGGCCCAATAACAAAATGAAACGGGCTCAAATATATACAACCCAAACAACAATCATCACAGCCCAATACATTGTATACCAGAAAATACAATAAATATACAATGTATATACAATGTGTACAATCATTTATAGGCTTTCATCTCAACAATGAACATCCCTAGTCTTGGACTCTTTTAGTACCTCTGTGAGATTCTTATGATTTAAATTGGATAATTAACAAACTCATATTGTGACTTGGAATTTGATGGGAACTTAGGGGTCGGAAAAGGAGATCCGCCCCGAAAACAAAGTTAATAACCATAATTAAAAAAATGGTATTTAGTGTTGGAATATATTAAAGTAGTGATTTAGGGTGCTTAAGAAATACTTTCTTCGGTCTAAAATAAGTGATTTTTTGGCCTTTTTCTTGTGATCCAAAATAAGTGATTTTTCTAGATTTCAAGAATATATTAATTTTTTTTCTATATTATCTTTGGAGTAAATAGTGTTAGAATATGTGTTAAAAGTGTTTATGTAAGATAGTAAAGATTAATATGGTCAATTTCATTACTAATTAATGCTAAAGATTATCTATGTGAAAATATTCAAAAATCACTTATTTTGGACCGAAGGAACCGAAGGGAGTAGTATATAAAATTCCTCACAATTCATAACATGCAATCATCATCACCAATGTTTATTTATGTGCATAAACATTTGCTATCGAAAACGGCCAACACCGACAACTCCTTTTTCTTTGTAACGTATATTGTATTAGTAACTAGTAGGGGTGTACATAGTCCAGGTTGGTTCGGATTTTACAATTACCAAACCAAACCAATTGTGTCGGGTTATTAAATCTAAATATCAAACCAAACCAATAAAACTCGGATTTTTCGCTCTCGGTTTTTCGGGTTTTCGTGTTTTCGGGTTTTTTCTAAATTTTTTCCAATAAAATCTTCATAGAACAAAATATATAAATTATGCTCAAAATATTTCTTTAATCCTCGTAAGATACAACTATAGAAAGTAGTTTTCAAGAAAATAATAAAAAATATGAGATGTGTCATGGCATTATCCTAAAATATTCAATAACAAATACAATAAAATTATGTAATATCAATATTGCTAATTAAAAAGCCATAATAAAAATAAACATAATCTAAAAGTACTAAGTCATGCTAAAATAAGTAGACTAATAAGGAAATATTAATTACATGACTAAACGCTAAAGAAAAAATAAAATAGGTTGTGCATTTTTATCTAAATTATTGCAAAACAAAAGTAGATATTCAATACATTCACGTTCATAGTATTGAATTGAATGTCTTTTCTTAGCATTAATATTGATTTGATTTTGTTTTTAATTTGACTTTTATTGGCATTATTTAATTTATTTATATTAATGGCTATAAAACTTATTGGTACTAAGTCCAACCTTGAAATAATACATTAAAAGAAAATTATGATTTTTTTAAAGAAATGTTTATAAATTACATCACAATAAGTATATTTATATATTAAATAATCTAAAATTTCTATATATGTAATGTCGGGTTGGTTTGGTTTCGGTTTGACTTTCTTTAGTTAAAACCAAACCAAACCAATTATGGTCGGGTTTTTTTTTCAACACCAAACCAAATCAAACCAAACCATGGTCGGATTTTTTTTCGATTTGACTCGGATTATCGGGTTGGTGCGGTTTGTCGGTTTCCTTTGTACACCCCTAGTAGCTAGCTAAGTGTACTTGTTTCTTTATAGATATCACCATTAAGGTTAAGATTACTTAATCAAGATTCCTTATCAAGTTAGAGGATTAAGTGCAGTTGCTAATTTACTTAAACCCGACCTTCCTTTTTCAGAGTTTCATAAAAGCCTTTTAATAGCTTATTTGGTCAAGTTTATTTTTGATCAAAAGTATTTTTTTTGTCAAAAGTATTTTTGGCTAAAAATTAAGGTAATTGGTCAAATTTTAAAAAGGAAAAAGAATGCTTTTAAGGAGAAAATTCTCTCCAAAAATATTTTTTTGAAAAGTACTTTTAGGAAATACACTTAGAGACAATTTTTTAAAGCTTGGTCAAACGCTTATTGCTGCTCATTTAAATTAATTAGTCAAATACAAACTATTTCTTATCAAAAATACTTTTAAAAAAATATTTCTCAAGATAAACGGATCTTTATAGCTTGACCAAACGGCTATAAGTCTTGCTATGAAAAAGTGATGCTTTCCAACTTACGAATTTGGTCGAATTAGATCATGGTGAAGTTGGAATATTTCCGACTTGGCGGCATTAGTCAAGTGATGGTAATTAATCTGAATCAGTCGGGAAGGGTACACACTATTACAAGTTATAACAAAACTATGGTAAAAAAGTTATTGTCGGGGGTTCACATTAAACCAATAAAAATATAAAATAGATTTGCGTATTTATTTCTATCACTTTCATTTTACTACAGTAAATCATTTAGCCATAATAAATTAAATTAGTTTAATATAAACACCCAATACGAATAATTATTTATCCAATATCGTTTTTCTGAACTTAAAATAGTTCAAAAAGTAAAAGTAATAACTTCTAACTCGCGTTAGTTTTATTTGCGATTAGATCAAAGTTGCACACTTGATTAATTGTTGAAAGTCAACGTGTTTTATCAAATAATTTGAGGACCAAAATCGATATAAAGTCATCAATTAGGGATCAAAACAAATATTCACTAGTATCAGGTGCTTGTACAGAGTAATAAACTCATTAGTATTAGGTGCTTGTACAAATTTTTGTCTAGATATAATTTCACTAGTTCGACAAAGAAGTACTAAGGTAACACAACTATGTGCAACTTGTATATGGTGGAAATTGGGGCTAGCCGATTTCCTTCTTCGATGGAAAAAATAATACCACGTCGAAAGGCTAGGATGTCGAGCTCGGGGTCGAAACTCCTTTCGAATGTCAAGGTTGATAATACTTACCGAGGTCAGAAGAAGGCATGCTTCGAGATGATACCGTTATGATTCGGTAACAGAAAGAGCGAGATACCCGCAAGGGGCCGGAGATCACGACATGAATTTCGGAATTGATTGGTCCTTGGCGGTTAGACAGTTGTCAAATATGATTTCCTATTGTAATTAGAAGGGTACCTTATTTAGGACTCCCCTATTACATAAAGGGGAATCCCATCCATTTGTAGGACATTGTTCACTGATAAGAAAATATACACACATTACTCTTTTGTTATTTTATTTTTACTGTTCATCAAAGTTGTTTTATCATTTGTTACTCCCATTATCATACCTCAATATTATCAATGATCGAGGTAGAGATTTAGCTTATATACTGATTTGATCTATTTTATTCTTTAATTTATCTATTTAATTCCTTTTTTGTCAATTGGTATTGGATTAAATCACGTATCTTTAAAACCACAATAAAACTTTAATTGTTACTCGAATTTTAGGGTAAACAATTTGGCGCTCACGGTGGGGCTAAGGATAATAGTAATTATTTCAATGTTGATTCTGATAACACATGTTATTTTCACACTAACACTTGTTCTTGTCAAGTACTTTTGCTCTCAAGCTAAAGCGTGTCAAACTCACAAAATGCACCCATACATGGTGATGATGGTCTCGAATTTCACGGGGAAAACGATAATGTAATTGATGCAGGAGCTGGTGTGCCATTGGCTAATCTTGAGGGAGCACCGATTGTTGATCCAGTCAAAATCAATTCATATGTTTCTCTAAATGCGTACCTAGGTGCGAACCTCGAAGGGAGTGTACCCAGGGAAGGCCGATCTGGTGGCCAATGTGGTCGAGCTAGAAATCACTCGCCGCGCTGAGCCAGTTCCAAAAAGGTCGAATGTTAACGAATCAAGGACTGATCCTGCAATAATAAAAATGCTCGACGATCTCACCAAAAGAATTGAGTCGGGAGAGAAGAAAATGAAATATAATGACAAAAAAGTGGAATCATACAACTCTTGGTTGATTAGATATCGGGGGTACCCCGGATCCTAAAGGGTTTGGATTCAAAAAAGTTTGTGCAGAAGCCTTTCATTAGAGTGTGGCTCCGAAGCCCATTCCTATGAAGTTAGGTATGTCGGATATAACTAAATACAATGGGACCACCGATCCTTACGAATACATTACTTCGTACATGTGCGGAATAAAGGAAAATGACTTAGAAGATGATGAGATCGAGTCCGTTTTGTTGAAAAACTTTGTCAAAGGGAGCAATGATTTGATAGCATAACCTATCACTAAATTCCATCGACTCATTTGCCATGTTAGTAGATTCTTTCTGAAAGGAACACGCCGGGGCCATAAAGGTCGTAACAAGAAAATGGTACGTTTTCAAGAGAAGAGAAAGGGATGACAAAATGCTGAGGGAGTTCGTATCTCAATTTCAAATGGAACGCATAGAGCTGCCACTGATCACAGATGATTGGGTTGTTCAAGCTTTCACCCAAGGGTTGAACGAGCGTAGTTCGATAGCATCACAACAGTTGAAACAAAATTTGGTTGGGTATCCAACTGTAACTTGGCAAGATGTGCACAATCGATATCAATTGAAGATCAGGGTCAAGGACGACCAATTAGGATCCCCCTCTGATTCAGTACATCCAAACAGGTTGGCAGTTAAGACCCCGAGAAACGTCGACAGGGAGCTAAGGTCGAATAGAGAACGATATTAGCCATATACTGCAGATCAAAAGGAACAATGGTTCGAGACGCAATCCCTCCCGGAATGATCGAATAAGCGATTGAGGGCAGAATTCTTGGGGACTTATGAGCAAAAGTGGTTTTGATAAGCATGCCGATCTCGTGGAGGCACCTCACTTATCGAAGTATAACTTTAGCATTGATGCATCAGCCATTGTACGCCAATTGGAATGATCAAAGATACTAGGTGGCCCAGACCTATATAGACCTATCCTTCCTAAAGAAATTCAAATTTAATGTGCAAGTATCATATCACGCATGGTCACAAACTAAGGATTGCACACAAATGAGGGAAGAGGTAGCCCATCTATTCAATAAGGGTCACCTTCGAGAATTCCTCAACGATCGAGATAAAAATCATTTCAAAGAAAGGGATGCCAACATGAAAAATGAATATGAGGAACCCCCAGCATGTCATTCATATGATCATAAGTGGGGTCGATGTTCATCAGGGACCCATATTCAAACGCACTAAGGTGTCATCACTAGGGAAAAACGAACCCGAAATTATGTGCCCAAAAGCTCCTTATCATTCAACGACGAAGAAGTAGAAGACATTTCTTAGCCACACAATAACGCCTTGGTAATCTCTATCTTATTAATAAATTTCAAGCTAAGCGTGTTTTAGTGGATCCAAGTAGCTCAACAAATATCATCCGATCGAGGGTCATGGAGCAACTCAGCCTACAAGATCAAGTCATGCCCGCAGCTCGGGTTTAAAACAGCTTCAACATGGCCTGTGAAACAACTAAAGCGGAGATTCTTTTACCGATGAACGTGGCTGGAACCATTCAAGATAACAAATTCCACGTGATCGAGGGCGACATGAGGTATAATGCCCTACTCGGAAGGCCTTGGATCCACAACATGAGGGCAACCCCCTCGACTCTCCACCAAATAATGAAATTTCTGATGACAGACGGTGTAAAAATAGTATAGCGGGAGTAGCATGCCGCAAAGGAAATATTTGCGGTCGATGAGGTAACACTGATCAACAATATCAACTTCGAAAAGGTCAAGCATCGTAGGTAAACAGGATACAATCACAGCCACCAGCCTCGCCGAATCGAGAAAATAGGACATAGAAGAAGAGGAGGACTTTCTGACCCCTCGAACCTTTATTGTTCCCGAAGACTCTGATGCCACTAAATCAACGGTCAAAGAGCTAGAACAGGTTATATTGATCGAGTACCTGCACGAGCGAAAGGTATACCTGGGAACAGGGTTAATCCCCGAACTCATGAAAAAGCCTATTCAATTTCTTATTGATAATATGGATTGTTTTGCTTGGTCCTATTAAGACATGACAGGGATCCCACTGGAGATCAAAACGCATCGGCTAAGCCTTGACCCCAGGTTCAAACCGGTGAAACAAAAGAAAGGCCCCAGTACGAGGTAAAGCACACATTCATAAAAGATGGGGTAACTAAACTTCTCAAAATAGGATCGATTCAGGAGGTAAAATATCCTGAATGGCTAGCCAATATAGTCTTAGGCCATAAAAAAGGGAACAAATTTAGAATGTGTATAGATTATAAGGATTTAAATAAGGCATGTCCCAAATATCCTTTTCCACTGCCTAACATCGATCGCATGATCGACGCCACGTCTGGCCACGAGATCTTTACCTTTCTCGATGCCTATTCTGGGTACAATCAAATTCAAATGAACGCGGAAGACCGGGAAAAGACTTCATTTATCACCAAATATGGAACATATTATTATAATGTAATGCCCTTCGGGCTAAAAAAATATATGAGCTACTTACCAACACATAGTAAATAAGATGTTCGAACAACAAATAGGTAAGTCAATGGAAGTTTATATTAATAACATGCTAGTTAAGTCCCTGCGCGCATAAGACCATTTGGCTAATTTGCAGGAAACATTTGATATTTTGAGAAAATGTAACATGAAGCTCAACCCCGAGAAATGTACTTCCGGGGCCGGTTCTGGGAATTTCTAGGCTTTATGGTGTCTAACCGGGGGACCGAAATCAACCTCGATAAAATCAAGGCCATCGAAGACATCACCGTCGTGGACAGTGTAAAGGTCATTAGAGGCTAACTAGATGGATAACTGATTTAGGTCGATTCATCTCAAGGTCACCGGATCGAAGCCGTAGATTTTTCTCTTTGCTCAAAAAGAATAATGATTTTACATGGACCGCGGAGTGCCAACAAGCACTAGAGGAATTAAAGTGATACATATAGATCCCACCATTGCTTCACACTCCAAAGGCAGATGAGAAACTTTACTTGTACTTGGCAGTATCAGAAATCGCGGTAAGTGGTGTTCTAGTCTGGGAAGAGCAAGGTGCGCAATTTTCCATTTATTATGTAAGTCGGAACTTAGGAGAAGTAGAAACTAGGTATCCACACTTAGATAAATTGTCACTCCTACTGATAAACGCTTCTAGAAAGTTTAAACCATGCTATCAATGTCACCCCATATGCATATTAACCACTTACCTACTTCGTAATATTTTGCACAAGCCTGAACTATCGAGCCAATTGGCCAAATGGGTCATCGAATTCAATGGGTACAATATCGAGCAACCTCGAACAACCATCAAGTCCCAAATTTAGGCAGCCTTCGTGGTTGATTTCATGCCAACCATCATACCCGAAGTTGAAGAAGAGCTTTTGTTTAATTCAAGCATATCCTCGGGGGTATGGACCTCTTTCACAAACGGTGCTTCAATGTGAAGGGGTCCGGGTTAGACATCATTCTGAAGCTGCCCACTGGTAGCATTATTAGGCAGTCTGTCAAAACTTCTAGATTGACTAACAATGAGGCCAAGTACGAGGCCATGATTGTAGGTCCCGAGCTAGCTAAGAGCTTGGGAGCAAAAGTTATTGAAGCCAAGTGTGACATTTTACTGGTGGTGAACCAAGTAAACAAAACCTTTGAAGTTCGAGAGAATAGAATGTAAAGGTATTTGGACAAGTTGCAGGTAACTTTGCAACGTTTCAAGGAAAGGACTGTACAGTATGTACCTCGAGAAAAAAACAATAAGGACGATGCACTTGCAAATTTAGGGTCGTCAGTCGAGGAAGATGAGATCATCTCAAGGACTATTATTCAGCTATCGAGATCGGTGATCGAGAAAGACATGTCGAGATAAAATCTACAAGCTTGACCTGTGATTGGAGGAATAAATATATTGAATACTTGAAGAATAGAAAACTCCCATCAGACCCAAAATAATCGAGGGCCCTATGAACAAGCTACCCGATTCACATTAGATGAAGACGGAAAATTACAGAAGGACACTCGCTGGACCATTAGCTGTTACACCTCATTTTTCCTGACAGGGGATAGGGAGTTTTTTTCCAATTTAAGTGACATTAATCGAAATGAGATTATTTTATTTAATTCAGATTCGCCACTTAAGATATTTATGATGCCCCAAATTACCAGTTTATTTTAAATCCCAAATTGAGAAAATTGACTCTACTTTTGGTCCGCAAACACAGAAGACCAGTAAGAAATTCTATAAATCAGAAAGATGTTAGACACACTCGATTTCCTTGGTTTTAGCACGGTCTCTCAATTAGTAACAATTAATTTAATTACCTAATTTATTACACGTTTTAAACCTATTGTGCATTTTTAACTGTATAATGAAGTTATTTCTGGAACAAGTCACAATGTCCTACACTTGCCGTTTTGGTACACATTGTAAATAGCGCCACATGAAATACACCAACAATTTATGACATGTTTATTTTAATATTATTCGAAGTTGTGGTCGGGACAAATGAAATGCACACCAGAATTGGGGGTTATATATCACGACAATGACATAGGAACCGTACCCATAACTGTGATGATTTACTAATTGTGCCTAAAGCAAAGCTACGAATGTTCATGGTCTGATTGATTCTTCTAAGTTTGAAATCGTGTATGGAAGGTCCAACTATGTGGAATAAATATATAAAAAAAAGGTGTGTTAGCAGATTTCCAAACATCTTATAAATAACATGATTCTTGTGTCACTTTCGATTTGTTAATAGAGCAAAAATGGACTGAAAGTCATTTAGCCTCTTTCTTCAATCCGAAATGGGCCTGGAGACCAATAGCTTGTTAGTCAATAGAGTACAAAGACAAATCCACTAAGTTAGCTAGTATGCAAAACATGGTAATTATGATCATCAAATCAACGAATAAATAGATTATTACAGCATAGAGCTTTAGAAATCTAGTTAAATGTTTGACAACTTGAAACGTCAATCAAAGAGAAATATTATATTTTTTAACTCAGACTATTACAAAGTTGAACGATCCTAGCCACAATTGGTGTTGTCATACAAAACATGACCATCAAAATATGGGTACACATAGAATTTATACCATCATCACCTAATTTTTGAACTATTTTTACTGAATAGAGTTGACTTCTCTCTCCCCAACGTCTCTTTTTCCACCCCCAGTTCACCGGTCCCCTCGCCCCCCCCCCCTCCCCCGGCGACCTCTCCACCACGGAGACCACCCTCTCTGACGGCATAAAAACCCCACTGGCATCCCCGACGAACCGCCGGTTGCCACAGGTAAGTACACCTCTCTCTCTCCTCGGAATCGTCAACAGTGGTCTCTCTCACGGTGGTCTTTCTTCGACACCTCCTACACCACCGAGACATACACCGTCAGGCGCACAACCCTTGCGAGTTTCGTCGCCGGAAACCGACGCACGCGCCGCCTCCGACTGCTCACGCGCCGCCGTCGACGACCACGCGCAGCGCGCGTGACACTGTTCCGGGCAGTTTTTCGGCGGGCTTCTTTTGGACAATTTTTTCCCCACTCATTTTCGACCAACCCGGTACTTTCGGAATAATTATCCGCTCACTTTCATTGTTTCTCATATTGTTTTCTTGTCATTTTCACTTTCTCTGTTTCCCTTTTCATGCGTGTTTCATTTCCTCTGTTTTTAATTTACTTGTATAATAATTTTCAGTTTTGTTTCTGTTCCTCTTATTTGTTATCCATATTTGCTGCGTGTGTTTCTTAAAAATATAAATTTCCGTGACTTGGATTTTTGTTTCCGCCGGAAATTTTCCTGGAAACCCTTGCACTTTTCCTTTTATTCCCCCCATTGCTTTTGTGGGTGTATTTTGTTTTCTTGGACAGGTACCTATTCCACCGACAAGGATTTCCGACAACTATCGTTCAAACGCTCGTTCAGACTCGTGGCAGGACGTAATCGAGCCGCACAGTTTGCTAAGATTCAGGAAAACTCGGACACAGCAAAGCACCCTTCCAGGTTTTTCTTTCGGGAGTTGGTACCTCCCGCTCTCTTGCACATTTTTTATACCTTTTCACGTATTTTAGCTAGCATTCAGAGTGTGTTCTATTCTGCTGTTATCTAGTTTGATACATTTGCGTTTTTCGCTATAGTGCGTGCGTGTGCTACTGTACCTCATATCGGTTGGTGGGATAGTGGCCGCGGTGGGAGATGATAGCGTAAGGTCATGTCCTCAGGGGGTGGGAGTGGTAGCGGGGGGGGGGGGAGTAGGGGAGCAGGGGGTGGCACTTCGGGCAGGGCGGGAGGAAAGGGTGGGAAGAGGGCGGCGGACGTCCATAGACTAAGGATTGGGTCTTGGAACATAGGTACTCTGACGGGTAAGTCCATTGAGTTGGCGAAGGTTCTGCATCAGCGAAGGGTTAACATAGCGTGCGTCCAGGAGACTAGGTGGAAAGGGTCGAAGGCGCGGGACGCTGATGGGTTTAAGCTGTGGTACTCTGGGCTTGAGAGGGGTAAGAATGGAGTGGGCATCCTGGTTGATGGGGACCTAAGGGAGTCCGTGGTCGAGGTTAGGCGAGTGAATGATAGGTTAATGTCTATTAAGCTGGTTATTGGGGGTGGAGTCCTCAACGTCGTTAGCGCTTACGCGCCGCACGCAGGCTTAGACGAAGAGGCTAAAAGGCGCTTTTGGGAGGACTTGGATGATCTGGTGGGGAGGATTCCCCAGTCTGAGAAGTTAGTTATTGGAGGAGACTTTAACGGCCATATTGGGGCTGAGGCTGGTGGATATGATGAGGTGCACGGGGGCTTTGGCTTTGGTGCCAGGAACGGAGGGGGCACTTCGCTGCTTGATTTCGCCAGGGCTTCCGAGCTCCTGATTGCGAACTCGACATTCCGGAAGAGGGAGGAGCATTTGGTTACTTTCAAGAGTGCGGTGGCGCGGACTCAGATTGACTACATCCTCATCCGAAGGAGCGATCGGGGCTTGTGCAAGGACTGCAAGGTTATTCCGGGTGAGTCGCTTTCAACTCTTCATAGACTTCTAGTGCTGGATGTCGATCTTTGGGTTAAGAAGAAGCGGAGGGGCGCCCAGGGGCAACCGAGGATTAGATGGGGCGCTTTGTCTAAGGAGAAAGCACAGGAGTTGGAAAGGAGGTTAGTGGAGGGCGGAGCTTGGAGAAGTTACGGGGAAGCGGACGCTATGTGGACAGTGACGGCGAACTTGGTTAGGGGTGCCGCACGGGACGTGCTCGGGGTAGCTAAGGGATACTCAGGCAGACATCAGGGTAATTGATGGTGGAACGAGGTAGTCAATGGAAAAGTGGAGGTGAAGAAGGCGGCGTTCGCTAGGTTGGCCGGGAGCTCAAGCGAGGAGGAGCGGAGAGCGAACAGGTTGGTATACAGGGAGGCGAGAAGAGAAGCTAAGATGGCTGTCACGGAAGCTAAAAACGAGGCGTTCGGACGCATGTATAAGGAACTAGGGGAGAGAGGTGGGGATAAGAAGTTATTCCGGTTGGCTAAAGTAAGGGAAAGGAAGGCACGTGATCTTGACCAAGTCAGGTGTATCAAGGACGAGGATGGTAGAGTTCTGATGGGGGACTCGCAAATCAAACAGAGGTGGCAGGCGTACTTTCGGGACCTTCTTAATGAGGAGGGGGATCGGAGCATAGAGCTAGGGGAGTTGGGGCAGTCAGAGCGCCATAGAGACCTTGGGTACTGCAGGCGCATTAGGGTAGAAGAGGTCTTAGGGGCGTTGCGTAGGATGAGTAGGGGTCGAGCGACCGGGCCTGACGAGATCCCGGTGGAAGTCTGGAAGTGCATGGGTAAAGCTGGAGGGGAGTGGCTCACTAGGCTGTTCAATAGGATTTTCAGGACTAAAAAGATGCCGGATGAGTGGAGGTGGAGTACAGTGGTGCCCCTGTACAAGAACAAAGGGGACATCCAGTGTTGCAACAATTACAGGGGCATCAAATTAATAAGCCACACGATGAAGGTTTGGGAGAGGGTGATTGAGGCGCGTGTGAGGGAGGCGACAACTATATCTGGGAACCAGTTCGGTTTCATGCCGGGACGCTCCACCACAGAGGCGATTCACGTAGTCAGGCAGATGGCGGAACAATTCAGGGATAAGAAGAAGGACCTTCATATGGTGCTTATCGACTTGGAGAAGGCGTATGACTAGGTCCCGAGGGAGGTGCTTGGATGCGAAGAGTGTGCCAGAAGCCTATATCAGAGTAATCAAGGACATGTACAATGGAGCTAAGTCTAGGGTTAGGACGGTGGGGGGCGTATCAGACCATTTTCCTGTGGTAATGGGGCTCCATCAAGGATCGGGCTGAGCCCCCTATTGTTCGCCTTAGTGATGGATGCTCTGACCCGACATATCCAAGGGGATGTGCCTTGGTGTATGCTCTTTGCTGATGATATAATATTGATAGACGAGACGAGGGCCGGTGTTAGTGAAAGGTTAGAGATATGGAGACAGACCCTTGAGTTTAAGGGTTTCAAGATTAGCAGATCTAAGACAGAATATATGGAGTGCAAGTTTGGCGAGGAGACGAGTGGAGTATGCAGGGAAGTGATGCTTGGTTCTCAGGCCATCGCCAAGAAGAACAGTGTGAGATATCTTGGATCTGTGATCCAGGGGGACGGAGAGATTGACGGGGACGTCACCCATCGGATAGGAGCGGGGTGGTCAAAGTGGATGCTTGCTTCAAGGGTCCTGTGTGACAAGAAAATCCCGCACAAACTAAAGGGGAAATTCTACAGAGCCGTGGTTAGACCTGCAATGTTGTATGGGGCGGAGTGCTGGCCCGTGAAGAACTCGCATGTTCAGATAATGAAGGTTGCAGAGATGAGGATGATTAGGTGGATGTGTGGGCACACCAGGCTGGATAAGATCAAGAATGAAGTTATTCGACAGAAGGTAGGGGTGGCCCCGGTGAACGAAAAGATGCGGAAAGCGAGGCTGAGGTGGTTCGAGCATGTTCGGAGGAGAAGCTCCGATGCCCCGGTGAGGAGCTGCGAGCGGTTGGAGATTGTTGGTGGTCGCCGAGAGAGAGGGAGGCCTAAGAAGCATTGGGGAGAGGTACTTAGGCAGGACATGGCCAGAATGCAGGTTACCGAGGACATGACTCTTGATAGGGGAGTCTAGCGGTCTAGAATCAAGATTGTAAGTTAGGGGCTCATAGGTGATTAGTGTTTTAGTATGGTAGTTCCTGCTTGATATTACTGCATGCGACTGTATTTATGTTGCTGATGTTTTCATAACTATTTACGTTACTTTTGTGGGAGTACCTATGCTTTATTATTTGATTTTGTCTTGCTTGTGTTTCTAATTTTATCTCTGTTTCTTAATGAAGCTTTCCCATTTTTACTCTACTCGCCGAGGGTCGATTGGAAACGGCCTCTCTGCCCTTTCGGGCAGGGGTAAGGCTCGTCTACATATTACCCCTCCCCAAACCCCACCTGGTGGGAGTATACTGGGTAGTTGTTGTTGTTGTTGTTTTTACTGAATAGAGTGATAATCATGGACAGAACAATTTCACAAACCTAAGAATCATGCAACTCCCTCAATATGAGACAAGACAAGACTTGTGAAAAAGCACAAGTACTAAATAGCTACTATTACAGACAACTTAAACAACTTATCATTACTTGAATTCTGAGGCGATAAATTTGAACATTGTTTAGTGATTGAACATTCTTAAAATCCAATTCATACATTCTTAAAAATCAGTGAATACTACTGCGTAAAAACTGAACATATAACAAAAGTTGCATTTATAATAGACAAAAACAGAATAGTAGCATGACTAAATTACATGACAAAAGAGTAAATTACACGACAAAACAGAATAGTAACATCAAAGACAAACAGAACAAAAACAAAACTTCATGGCTGCAGTTCACCAGATGGCTTCCAAACTTTCACATACATAATCCAAAGGTAAAGTAGGTGTTTAACCCATACCTATTTACAGCAGAATCAAACAAAGAAAATAAAGATGAAATTGATAAGGTGTAGAAGCAGAATAGAACAACAGTAGCAACAGAGCAACAACAAAAATAAGAGTACATTGAACTGAAATCAACCCTTTAATAGCAGAAATAGTGACCCAGCAACAACAGAGAACTATTTTCTATTTCTAAACCTACTTTGAGACCCAAGAAAAGGTTAGAAATCGGTGTGAAATGAAGAATTTTTTCCTAGAATTCCTTGATTTTTTTCAAAGATGCATTTTAGAGTGAATATCTTGATGATAACATGTGTGTTTGAGTAAGTGTGAGGTCCTTTATATAGAATGTAGGAATGCACAAGGATAGGAATGAGAGAGGGTCTGATAGAGAATATTCCAAAATCAATTCAGGAATATCAGCTGTAAAAAAGGATAAGAAAGCATCTTTTTAACATATTTTGGTGCAGCTGTTAGGACAATTGTCCTATCCAGATATTTACTCATTTTTTCTAACCCTTTTTCTTCTGATTTAAAACTTTTTAAACCCCAAAATCTTACTAAAATTTTGATTTTTAATACACTTTGTCACTTCTAGAGACTTCTCCAGATGAATAAATCAGGTTCCTAAATTTTCAAATCCCTTTGACCCCTTTAGTTTTTGCTAATTATCCTTCAACCCCTCTTAAATCCTCTCACCAATCAAGCTATGAAAATACCAAATAAAAGATCATAATAAAACATAAACAAACGACTAATTCACCTAAACTAGATTATTGAACTAATTAAAGTTGATTCAATTAATCTAACACATACAATTAAACTAAACAATCATGTAATTAACTGACAAGTAAATCATGCAAAAACAAAAACAAAAAAAGACCGACACCTAATTTATCAAGTAAACTATTCCAGTTGTCCAAACAAATCTAAAATCGAATAACCTAAAGGTTATATTTTTATACTTAATGAGTAATTAAACCTGTTAATCATTAGGGCAATCAAACAAGAAATTGGGAAGGAATAAAAGGGTCATTTAGTTGAAAGTAAAACACGTAAAAAGAAGAAGAAACATAAAATAAAGTAGAGAAATTACCTATTCGTCTTCCAAGGAGAAACGATGAAACTCCGACCAAACTCCGGTGACCGAACAAACTCCGATGGTCGTGGGATGAACTGACACTAACATCAATTGATTTATCTCATCAAGAGCAATCAATTGATGTAGATTTTGAGTTCAAACGAGTCGGGTCAAGGAGCATTTTGAAAAGGCAGGATTTAAGTTTTTTCAGGATTTTCAGATCTGAAATTGGAGAAGATAGGTGGAGATTATAAAGAAATGGATATGAGGTTTGAGTAAAAGAGAGGTTGAGGAGTATAAGGTGTCGATTTGGGGAGGATTGGGGCCATTTTTGTAGTGTTCGCCGGTGGTGATTCTTCTACGGCGGCTAGGGTTCTGAGGGAGCTTGGGGCGGTTAGGGTTAGGGCTTTAGAGAGAGATAAAGAGAAAGGAGGGAGTTTTGGGGTTAGGGGATAGAGATAAAGGGGGTGGGAAATCAGTTCACAGCCATTAGATGGTGGAAAATCAACAGTTGAGATTGACTTGGTTAAAACGGGTCGTTTTTGTAAGAGGAAATTGGACCGGGTGTTTATAAGAATTGGGCTTGTGTATTTTTTTTTTTGGTAATTAAAATTTTTATTAATCACCAAAAGGTCTTTACATATCAAAGACAGTTTTAACTCAACTGTCTATCTAGTAAAACTCGAAATCTATGCTACTCTAATATTCAGTATTCATATCATGAACTGCTGAATATGTATACTAAGCCTAGGATGAGCTCGAACATTACAAATATAGGCTATACTACTTAGGAGTTTGTCACAATTACAGTAAGTGTTTTCAAAGATTCTTGCATTTCTTTCCAACCATATACTATAGAACATTTCTGTGATAGTCATTTTGAATGTGAGAGCTCGGACAGATTTCCCTTTGGATTGTAGAATGATCCAATTGCAGAATTGCATCCAGTTATGTCCATTGAAGTCATCCATATTCAGCCATTGTAGTACTTTGTGTCTCAGTTGTGTAGCATAGAGACAATGTAGGAAGACATGATCTCTAGTTTCCTCTTCTTGCTGGCACATAACACACATCCCTGAGATATTCAATTTCCATTGCAGCAGTCTATTTTTGGTAGGCAGTCGATCCTGCAGCAGTAACCATACACTAAATATAGCCTTTGGTCTAGCTGCATTTTGCATAACCAAATTCTTCCATGGAACTCTGGCTGAATCTCCAATCAGCTGCAAGTACACCTTCCTTATAGTGCAGGTAGTTTCATTGAGCAAATTATGAAGTTGCAGTAGCTTTACTCCTTCCACTATCTTCCTTACCATCCAGCTAGCATTATTTGGAATAGTAAGGTTGTCCAGTTGTTGTTGTTTAACATACACACTGTGAATCCATTTGACCCATAGCAAGTCTTTCTTGTGAGCTAAATCCCATCCTAGCTTAGCTATTGCAGCTTTGTTCCACAATGAGATGTTAGTTAAGTTAAGTCCCCCAACAGATTTTGGCATACACATTTTCTCCCAGGCTACATATGCTTTCTTGTTGATGGTCACAGACCCTGACCAAATGTAGGTTCTGCAGATAGATTCCAATAGCTTGACAACTTTAGAAGGCATAATAAATAGCTGAGCCCAATAAGCTTGGACTCCAAGAATAACAGATTGAACCAGTTGACACCTGCCTGCATAGGATAGATATCTTGCTGTCCAGGATGTTATCTTTGCTGTGATCTTATCAACCAAAGGTTGCCATTGAGTAACTGATATTTTCTTGGTAGTTAATGGGACTCCCAAGTATTTGAAAGGAAGATCACCTTTAACATAACCAAGAAGATTGAGGATATGATGTTGATTTTCAATTGCAACCCCCCCAAAATACACTGCACTTTTGTTTAGGTTAGCCTTCAGCCCAGTAGCAGCTAGAAATTGAGAGAAGAAATGAAACATAGCACTTACTGATTGAGGTTCCCCTTTGACAAATAATAACAAATCATCTGCAAAGCTCAAATGAGTGATTCCCAGCTTCTTACATCCTGGATGATATGTGAAGTTCTTAGTATGCTGCAATTGTGCCAGAGCTCTACTAAGATATTCCATAATGATAGCAAACAAGAAGGGAGATATTGGATCTCCTTGTCTCAATCCTTTAGCAGCTTGAAAGGGCTTTGTTGTTTCACCATTAACTACAACAGTGTAGCTAACAGTTTGAACACATTCCATGATCCATTTAATAAACCTGCTAGGGAAATCAAGTTCTTCCATAATCTGTTGTAGACTGCTCCATTGCATAGAGTCATAGGCTTTTTGGAGATCAATCTTGATCATGCATCTGGGAGAGATGTGTTGTCTGGAGTACTGTTTTATTAGCTCATGAGCTAATATCACATTATCAGCTACTCTTCTTCCTGGTATAAATCCTGCCTGGGAATTGCATATAATACTACTCATCACTTTTTGGAGTCTATTAGCCAACAGCTTGGATATGATCTTATACAAGACTGAACAATAAGCTATTGGCCTAAACTCCTTCACTGTTTGGGGATTGGGAACCTTGGGTAACA
This sequence comes from Nicotiana benthamiana, assembly GCA_034376525.1. Classification (NCBI taxonomy): domain Eukaryota; kingdom Viridiplantae; phylum Streptophyta; class Magnoliopsida; order Solanales; family Solanaceae; genus Nicotiana; species Nicotiana benthamiana. The sequence goes on along the minus strand of CM067336.1, from coordinate 29,570,555 downwards.
AAGTAATTGTTGCACAATTGACTGGACTGTACATTTTGGAAGTTTGAAAAAAATTTGTAACTGCTAATATCACCTGCCTCCCAATGATATGCCAAGACTGCTTGAAGAACATGGCATTGAAACCATCTATACCTGGAGCTTTATCATTTCCAATAGCCTTCAAGCTATCAACTATCTCCCTCTCAGATATATCAGCTATAAGCTCCTTCCTTTGAGTTTGAGATAGTTTTGGTCCATTCCTCATATATAGCTTATTTACTGCTGGAAGTGTGTTGGCTGCTGTTCCCATCAGAGCTTGATAAAAATCCCTGATCTCCTTCTTCAATTCTTCAGAATCATTGATCTTCTTACCTCCTTCTGTGGATAGTTCAATGATCTTTTTATATTGGCTCCTCTCCTTCATAACTGCTGAGAAATATTTATTGTTGGAATCCCCTAGCTTGATCCACTTAGCTCTTGATTTTTGTTGTAAGGCTGACTCTTCTACAAGTGACCATTTCTCCAGTTGCTGCACCATTTCCTTTGCTTTTTGTTGGAGATTGTCTGAATAAGAAAGATCCAGTTGATGCTGCATATCTATCAATTCTTTCCTGCTGCTTTCAATCCTTTGGGAAATGTTTTTAAAGTCTCTAACATTAAGAGATTTTAAAGGCTGTTTAAGTGCTTTAAGATTATTCCATACTCCTTGAAGGTTGTGTTTCTCCTTGCTGCTCCAATACCTTGAGAGAATACCATGATATTCTTTATGCTGGATCCAAGCATTGAAGAATCTGAATGGAGTTTTCCTTACTGCTGTATCAGTTGCAAGAGTTAGCAGCATAGGGTTGTGATCAGATATAAGTGGCTGACCATATACCGTATGTACATGATTCCACTTCATCTGCCACTCAAAATTGCTAAACACTCTATCCAATCTACTGCATACTCTATCATTACCACTTTGTTGATTAGACCAGGTGAAAAAGTTCCCCTTCCAAGGTAGTTCAATAAGCCCTGATTGCTGTATGCAGTTATTAAAGTCCACCAATTCCCTTTACTTCACTTGTTGGCTGGATTGCCTCTCCTTAGTGGATAGAATTGCATTGAAGTCCCCTGCAATGAGCCAATGATCAGTAATACCAGATGATAGATTCACAATAGAACTCCATAGTAGCTTCCTTTGATCACAGTCATTGAAACCATAGATTACTGAGAGCCAGCAGATATTCTCCCCAGTGATGTGTTGGACTTTACAATGAATGATCTGAGCCTCCTCTATATGACCAGACACCACAAGTTTTGAAGGATCCCACAAGATCCAAATTCTACCATTTACTGCACTGTTGTAATTAGTGAGCATACTCCAGTTAGGAAATAGAAAACTAGCTATTCTATTTGCATTGTGTTGTTTAACCTTGGTCTCAACTAGTCCAACCAGGTCAAACTTATTATTCCTAAGATAATTCTGAGCTTCTTTTTGTTTGAACCTTTTATTTACACCTCTAATATTCCAAAAGATCCACTTCATTGGTTTTTACTTGTTCCCCCTTCATTTTGGGGATGATCAGACCATCTAACTGACCCAATTTCATATCTATTGGACAAAACAAGAGGGGACAATGGAGGGAAGTTGGTTATATTGAAAACTGGAGAGTCATGGACAACTTGCTTCTGTTTTTCCTCAATCACAGTAGGAGGTTGAATGATCTCCTTACTTGCCACTTGACTCTGGGTGTGAAGCTCCTGGCAGCTTTGGCTTGTTGTAATTGGTGCTTTCACTCTCCATTCTTGGGTTACCTTGGCTTTTTGCATAGGCTGTGAAATTTTGGTTAGACAATTGTGTCCAACCTCCAAGCATTTCTCACAGTATAGAGGTTTCCACTCATAGAGTACATCCTGTATGAAACTCCTTCCATTTGGGTCTAGAATCTCTATTTCACAAGGCAGCTGTTTTGATACATTTACCTCAATGAGCATTCTAGCATAAGAGATTCTAGTCTGTTTAGTAGTACATTCATCAGCATATATTGGTTTCCCAAGAACACTAGCTATCCTACTCAAGGACTTGCTACCCCAACAAGACATTGGTAAGTTAGGGAACTTTATCCATAAAGGAATCTCAGTAGGAAAAGCTGCTTTAAAATCAAAATCTGCAGACCATTGTTTCAAAATCATTGGTCTATTAGCAATTGTATATGGTCCTCCACACAATATTTCTTTAGCATCTTCAATGCAATTGAATTTGACAATATAATACCCCTCCTCATGATAAAACAATTCAGGATCAGGCACATGCGACCAATGGAGATTAATAAATCTCTTCATTCCATTGAACCCAGGGCTATTGCCTAACACAAACACCACCAGAGCACTTTTCCATTTCCCTTCTTCCTCCTCTACTTCTTCCTTTACCAATTGACCAACTGGTTTCCCATTAACTAGTATAGGAGGAATATATTCTAATGACATACCATGTGCAGCCAATCTGTTGCTTTGGAAGAGGCTATTCCACTGTTTAGGTGGATTTGAGATTTCCTCTGCTGCAGCCTTAGTAGAATCTGCAGTAGTTGGTTGTTGCATGCACGTCTTTTCCCCATTTTCCTTCTCCTTTGGACCTTCCATAGGTATGACTGAATGTACAATACTTCTCGCAGGAGCTGTTTGTAACATAGGGACATTAGATGGTTGTGGATCTGGAGCTGGTTGAGCCAATGGAACAGTAGTTGCTTGTAACATTGTGCCTTGTGAATCTGAGACTGGTTGAGCCAATGGAACAGTATTCACAGATGAAATCGATGGAACAGTGATGCCAACCGATGGAACAGTGTTAACTGTTTTTTGGAAGACTAAATCACTCGCATAAATTGGAACTATCTCTTTTCTTGGGCGACCTCTTCTCTTTGCCATGACTCAGTCTGCTAGGTTAACTCACCTTAGCAGTTGCAATGGAGGAAAGGCGATGAACAGTAGGGTTGGGGAAGAAAGGTAGAGAGAAGGAGGAGATTCAATTGGGCTCTTGAGATTAGCCCAATCCGGTAAAAAACTAAGAAAGACTTTCCTCCCTTTTCTTAGTTTTTTATTTCAAATTCTAATTAAATTAATAAAAACCCTAAATCAATCTAATTTATAAAATTAAATTAATTATATATTTATACTATGGTCCTGAATTAATGAAAGAAAATCACTAATTTAACACTAAAGCCAAAAAAATGTAAAGATAAACATCACTTTTGTATATTTTGTTTTAATAATGCAACTAACTCAATGGAATTAATTCTTAAATGCAAATAAATCTAAAATATTATGCAATAAATATATTAGAAATTTTTGGTATTTTTCATGATTTTAAAATATTAAACATGCAACTAAAATGCATATAACAATTAGCAAGAAATTCCTAAAAATTCTATAAAATGAAAATAAAAACAAATCTATTTTTGTGAATTAGTAGGAATATTTTTCATCGATCAAAATTGACGTGCTCACAGCTGCCCCTCTTTTCTTGAAAAAACGAAGGATCTTCGGGCAAAGATAAAATGAGAAATTACAAGCAATTTCTACCCGTTTGGATACTCCATGGGAAGTATTTTGAAAAAATTTGACCGAACCATGCTTTAGAGATTGCCTATATATCCTTTGTTATAAAACAACCGGGTCAGTGTAGTTCTAGAAATTGTGGTAGATGGGACTACTGAAAAAATGTGATTTCACTGTTGTTGATGCTGTTATTGCTTGTTGAGCTCCTTATTACACTAAAAATCGAAATGAAAAACTAAGCTAGTTAAACCTACCGGCTACGCGTTACAAGATTCCTATATATAAATCTTCTGAAGCTTGATCTTGAGTCTTGGATGATTCTTCATGCAGAGTCTAATCTGAATCTTGATGCTTGTTAGCTGCAAGTGCTGGTTGATTCTCCTTCAGCTTCTCGGATTAAGGCAGGACATGAAAAGTTTGTGACTTCAATCATGTCTTGAGTAGTCGACATCTTTTCTCCGCTTCTTTACTTTGAGTTCATTTCTTTTTCTTTTCTTCCTTTATTTTATTTTAGATTGAGACTTCTTCTTTTGGCCATCCCAAACCCCCTGTCTCGAGATATAACCTACTTAGACATCAAAACAAACAAATAAATGAAATTTTTCTGCCCAGTTTTCATTAGGAAAATTTCATGAGTTATTTGTAACCAAAACTCTATACTACTTCACTATTGAAAGCAATAAAAAATAGGATTGCGTATCCTTGGAAAAAAGATATTAGGGAGTGAAGACCCTATATTTAAAATGAAATCAACTAGGGATTGGAGACCCAAATGTTGGAAAAATCACCAGGTTATGGTGGTATCAACTAGGAAACGATGATACTATGTTGGAAAGTCATCAGGTTATGGTGGCATCAATTAGGGAGTGGAGCCCTATGTTGGAAAACATCAGGTTATGCTGGCATCAACTAGGGAATGGGGCCTATATTGAAAAATCATTAGGTTATGCTGGCATCAACTATGAAGTGTGACCCTATGTTGGAAAATCATCAGGTTATGCTAGCATCAACTAGGGACTGGGACCCTATGTCGGAAAGTAATCAAGTTATGCTGGCATCAACTAGGGAGTTAGACCCTGTGTTGGAAAATCATCAGGTTATACCGGTATCAACTAGGAAGTGAGACCCTATGTTGGAAAGTTATCAAGTTATGCTGGCATCAACTTGGGAGTGTAACCCTATGTTGTAAGGTCATGAGGTTATGTTGGCATCAACTAGGGGGTGTGACTCTATGTTGTAAAGTCATCAACTAGGGAGTGGTGCTCCTATGTTGGAAAGATGAAGTTAGGGATTGGAGACCCTATACCACTATAGATTTGAATTTTTCTTCTTTTCTTTATTTTTATTTCATTTTTCATTATTTGTATTTAAAAGAGTGAGTAAAATGCAGGAAAGAACTTGGAGGAGACTTCCCTTTTGGATCGATTAATGTTGCAGAACCATTTTAGTCTCTGCGTGGTTTGATTTTGTTGCACCTGCTTCTTGCAAGGTTGCTTTGAATTGCAACCATTTCCTGTTTTTCAAACAAAGAACAATTTATCAGTTTGAAACAGTGGTTGGTTTTGGGCCTTGAGCGTTTCAGTCATTTGATCTTGGCCTTGTTTCTTTGATGAAGATCTCAACTACAACTTCTTGTTCCCCGAGGATTGATTTCATTTCTAGCCCTAGAGAACTTGGATTTTCCAGAACTTTTATGGGTGGGACTTAACCTTTTTAAAAATTTTCAACTTCGTGGGTGTTTAACGTTGATTTATTTTCTTTTCAGTAGTTTTTGATTTTAAAGCATTAGTCATTATGGCATGTCGAAGTCGACTCGATGCACCTGCTAATGTTGGGTACCTTCCTGAATATTGGCGTGTGTCGAACAAGACCCTGTAAACCAATCTTGTCATTTTTTCTTTATCTTAGTTTCATAACAGAATTAGACCAAAGGGGATTCAAAGAAAAACAAATAATGGAAAGGATAACGAATTTAAATGAGAGTTGTCCCTTTTGGGAAAAGGAAAGAAGGACTTATCTGGAGTACATGCGGACTTCAATGAATATGACATGCCTCTTGGACTGGATACCCGATCTGTGTAAACCGTCCAACTCTCATAAATTTATCATAACTTATACCTCAAAATTGAGAAACCTTGCCAGGACTAAGTCAATGCTGAATAATCGTGAGGATCCTTTTCTCGTTCAGTGGCTCCCTTTGCGGGTTTTCACCAGCTAACCTCTCTCGTTTCTCTTCTCACTGTCGTCTTGTAGTGCTCTTTGCAAGTTCTTACTAACAAGACTCTCTCATTTTAGTTTCTCTACTTACCGTCGCCTTGCGGTGCCCATGAGGGTTTTCACCAATAAGACTCTCTCATTTTATTTCTCTTACTTTGATTGTATCATATCCAAACAATTATATCCTCTAATTGAACATTCTCGTTGATTGATCGGAAGGACTTGAAAAAGGATTTGGGTAAATAGAATTTGGATTGAATTACAACTTTGGAACCTTTCAGGCAAAACTATTGTTGGATCACTATCTTCTACCCCATTTTTGACTTTGGGGAAATGTGGATTTTTGTTTTGGTGTGACTGAACCCTAGATTTAGTTCAAGGAACTTTGTTTTTTATTTCTTTTGTTTTATTTTTTTGTTTTTTTTTGTTTTCTTTGTTTTTCTTCTTCTTTTCCGTTGTTTTACTTTTCATAACAACTTTCTTGTTCCAAAGATGGTAATCAAAGAAAAAGGGAGCCGACTTAAAGGGTTTGCAAGGGTTGGTAGTGTTTGGCAGCGATAATGAAAGGCTTCGTCATCTCAGTCAGAGAGCAATAAAATCATATTAAAAGGGTCACACATTATACCTTTTGACATCATCTACATTGACAGTTATTTCAAGATCACTTCCTTCTATGTCTCTGATCGCTGCCAACTCCGCACTACTATAAAGTAGAAAAATAGGGCCGCAATAGCTTTTACCCAGTTTGAGGGTCGGGATCGATTTTCTCAGGGAGCTAGGAAGGGAGTCGAGTATCTATCTAGGCTAGAGTTGTGTAACTGTTCCAAATGTCACTTCCAATCATATTTTGGATTTTTCTTTAAAAAACTACTATTATCAACTACTAATTATAAATTGCAACTAGATTATGCTAAGCGAAGATTGGTAAGAGTTGTATCTAATAGATAGAAGGGCATTATGGTAGTGCTTTCACTTAGGTGGCTAATTGATGGGTAATTTCTTCTAAGGCACGATTGACATGGTTGGGGAAATATGCTATAACCATTGTACAATTTTACCTACTCTCACACCTCTTGGTAGAGAGAATGATTTTGCCCAATTGCTTTCTCAAGACCAAATGGGTAGAAAAATTAGCTCAAGTAACTAGGGTCTAAGCCGGGTAATTACTCTCCCCAGGTTAACCCTTTAATTGTGACTATCAATTCTCTTAAATCCATCCCAATTCCTTATTCGGTCAATTTTTGAGACTTTGGCTCTCTTTCTCAAGAAGGGCCAAGTCAACTTAGCACAAACCAGTGTTTGCAACCACCAATTCATAAATTAAACCATAAAATTGATCCAAATAGCAAACACCCATAGTTAATCTAACCCTAAATTGCAACACCCATAAATTACACACACTAGGATTGAGCCACAACCTTAGCTAATGGTTTTAGCTACTCATGCTTGAAGAGAAAAAGAGAGAAATAGATGAAGATAATGACATATTAATTAAACACTAAAGTAAATACAGAGATTCTATCATCAAAGCTAAGCTAAAAAGCCCAAAATGGCCACAAAATCGCTTCTCACGAGTGCAACTGTGTTTAGAAAATGCCTGATGCCCTAAAAATGGAAAAATGTTCTATTAATACTAAGTTGGAAAAATTGGACAAAATGCCCCTGCATGGTCAGTGCGGGCGCACTAGGCTCTGAACTCTACAAAATCAACTCTCTAAACTAGGGCTCCACGGACCGCACAAAGTGGATCACAGCCACAGAGGCATCTAGCGCGATCTGCAAAAAGTCGACCGTGGACCGCATGGGCTTGAAACTAGGGAATTGACATCTCTCTGAAGCTGTCTTCCGCGGACCGCATAAAATGATACTGCAGGTGTGGTGTCTCCATTGCAGACCGCACAGACTTTACTGCGACCGCACTGCATTGATGCCTTCAATTTCTAGCTCTCTGAATCTCTCTAGTGTGGACCGCAAAAGTGCACTACGGCTGCACTAGTCCTATTTGTCTTGAGTTGTCTTGTCTTTGGTACTTGAGCAGGTTTCACTCCTTTTGAGCCGATCTTTGACATCTCGTCACTTTGTGGATCAAACCTGCAATCAAGCACAACTTATGATCCTTTTCGGACTATTTTGTAACAATTTATAATCAAAGCGTAAGCAAGAAAGAGCATGAAACACATCAAAATCCCTAGTTATCAACTACCCTAGACTAAAGCTTTTGCTTGTCCTCAAGCAAACAAAATAAGACCCACCCCTTAAAGGAAAATCCAAGAATTTTCAGCTATCCTAAAGTACCCTCAACTAGCATCAATTGGGACTAACAATTTCCCCTAATACGAATGAATCATTGACAACATTTAGCTTTTGAAAAACCATGGATCAAGTGTGACACAAGAGCATCAAGTGTTGACTCATTACATCAAAGAACTCTTTCAATTATTTTGGTCATTGTGGAACCTATACTCACATATCCTTAACTCTCCCTAAGTATACCTCACCTTTTAGAATATTGGCACACAAACCAAGGTTAATGGGATTTCACTCATCTCTCTCAAGAAAAGGTCACAAGTCCGGCTCTAAGTACCATATGATTGCCCCTTATGTAAGTATCCACTATGTAAGCTTCATTCAACTCAAGATCATATAGGGCTTTTGTGGAGTCATTGTGAAGGCTCTTCTGTTCAGGGTAGGCAATGGTTTGGTCTAAGTGGGTTCCCTCTTCCGTTAAGCATTTCTTTTGATTCATTTGGAACAATTCTCTTAACTCTTTGAGTCATATCACTTCTTTCTAAGGGATTAGAGAGACACATTGTCGCTCTTTCTTGTGCAATTCAAACCCTTTCTCCTTTTTTCAACTTTCCACACCTTTCTTTGTTTTGCTTTTCTTGAATTCCTTTTTATTCTTTTTCACATTGAGTGTTCGTTTTGTCTTTTGCTTTTCTTTCTTTTTCATTGCCTTTCCTTTTCTTCATTTTTTGTGGCTTTCACCACTTTGTTGTCATCCTCGTCTCTCCTCCCAAACTTATACTTTTACCATATGCTCAAGGAAAGATTAGGTGCCAAGCGAGGGTCTCTTTTAGAATGAGTATAGGCTTGTATGATGGTTCTTGGAAGAAAAAGGTCTAAGGCTCAAAAGGGTTAACGAAGGACCATATCATTGGTAGGCTATGGAATTGTTCAACTATCATTTGAATCAAGGAGAGCCTATAATCACATCTCAAGTCAAACTTCACTTAAGATTTCGCCTAAACAAACATTCAGGGCAAGTTCTAGACCAATGGCTCAGGACTTAGATTCGCAAATTCGATTTCTCACCACACAAGCTAAAGCATTGCTAAATACATAAAGTCGAGGGTCCACATCGACCTTAGATACGATTTGAGAACATAATGGTCCCAAAAACCACTTGATGATTGTTGGTCAACACAAGAGTCTCAAGATCACGACTTTCACCATCCTAAACACAATATTTTGTCTTTGACCATGGGATCAAAGGCAAATGTGCTAGGCCCAAGTGAAGCTTTGCTTGAGGTACCTTTAACTATAAACTACCAAAAACAAAAACAAAAATGGACTCAAATCCTTAAGAAGGTTATCACGCCATCCATCATCGGGAAGAGCCAGTCGGTTTACACAATCCTCCACCTTTGGAAAGAACTGTGGTATTAAGAAAGCCAAAGGCTTATTGGAAATGCCAAAAATAAAACAAAAAGCTACAAACATAAAATAAGAAGCTAAAAACGAATTTTTTTTCGAAATAGAATGAATATATACAATAGGGGATTTGAATATACAATGGGGAATGAATATGTACAATGATGTACCTTTATATACAGACCAGAGGAAATATAAAAAGTGTGATAAAAGTAATTAAATGCTAAATTATATACAAACCAAATGAAAATCAAGAAAGTATAAAATGAATCAATATATATACAGTCATCCAAAGATATAGGGCGCACTCCTTCAAATAAAAGCTAGCATTGTCCCCATTGCCAACTAAACCAAATAAGCACCAAAAATAAATAGAGAAAGGATATGAAGACTCCCTAAGCCATGTTTGTCTACATCGAGTCATAGGCGGTCCCTAGGTCTCCTGTGTGCTCGGGAACCTCAGTCTGGTTCTCGATATCCTGCTGCTCAACTACTGGGACCTAGGCTTGGACCTGGACAGGTTGTGGATTTGGTACATCCTGTGGCTGACTGGATGATGCCTCCGGTGGGTCTGCTATCGGGATAGTCCTCTTTCTCTTCGGAGGTCGCTATGACTGATCCAGTTGTGGATCAACTGCTGGAACTGGGTCCTCAAATAATAGATCTAAAGGCGGCTGGTCTGCCTTCAACTTGTCAACATCCGCCCTCAGCTCCTTCACGGACTCCTTGGATGTCCGTGTCTTGAGACACTTCTTATGCTCCTTAGAAATCTCCTTCAGAGCCTTGCCATGTGAATCCACTACCTTTACCAAAGCATCCTGGGTAGTGAGGATTTTCTTTTGGTTCTTAAGAATCTCTTTCAATGCATCCTCAATAGATTGTGGGACCTATGCTGGCTGAGGTGCCGACTGAGCCACAATAGTGGTGGTCAAGGTAGTCAACATGGATGAAGCAATATGCATCCAATTGTTTAGACTCTTAAGCGTCTGGCTCAGTCGATGGGCAGTGATATGATCTGCTCGGGTAGATGGAATCTCTAGGCCTGCTGATGTGGAAAGGCCTGGAGGAATGGCTTAAGTGGACGGTTTGGGAGGCATCTCAGCAGAAGCGGGGGATGGGTCAGTAGAGCCTCTACCACAACTGGCTCTTCAGACTAGCCAGTTAGGGCAGAAGCAGGTGCCTTGTAGTTCTTATCCTTGGGGTCGTCTGGCCCCTTCAAACTATACCATGAGAAAGGAGTTGTTGCCTTGACCTTGATGTTAAACGGCCTCTTATCCACATTCAAATCTCCAAAGTACATAGTCATGGTATTGGGAAAAGTGTAGTTTCGGTCAGTCTTGGTACCCACAATAGAAATGATGCGGGACATCACATTCCCCACATTAATGGGGTACCCTACCATGATGGAAGCAACCAAGATATCCCGGTGGAGACGAAAAGTCTGGTTATGGGAGGTAGGATCTAATCGGTTGCACATGAACGTCTCCCATCACTCGCCTCAAAGTTGAGGGTCCTCCGAAGTATCTTGACCCCAGTGGCCAACCAATTAGGAACTATCCCCGAGATTGCCAGGAACTAAGCTAACCATGGGCGGACCTCCTCGCCCATCTCCAGCTTTTCCATATAGAGGGTCTCATCTTCTTCATTGAAACCCAAATACTCATTGAGCAATTTCCCGTCGAGCAACACCTTTTTGTTCAAAATCTTGGTCACTTTGGAGACCTTAACGATGTGGGCTACATTACTGTATCACTCTTTTGCCAAGTGTTAATTTGCATCAACGCAGTCATCTAAAAAGTGCTCCCACCCCACTCTCATTCTAAAATGTATATACATAATGGAGTTTAGGGGTAGAAGATCTCTGTTAGTGAAACTCCTCTCCAAAATTAGTTTTCTCACCGACCACCAATCCTTAAATTTGTGGTACACCACCTAGCTCACGAATCTATCCTCCCACACTTTGGGTTTCCTAGTTTGGGCAATCCCCCCCAACCTGAGGCTCACCCCCCTCAAATATCTTTTCATCCCCTTGTACCTCCTCATCACCTCTGTCTGCACTCTTCCCGGATAATGAAGCTGTAAGGAAAGTGGAGTAATGACCACTGCCGACTGCTGAGCCCTCAGCGGACTCAGTGGGAACATAATCTGGTGCTTGAGTAGTGGGTATGGGTGGAGGAGTACCATCTGTCAATCTCATTCTCCCAGTCTAGTCAGGGACATATTCGGGAACAAAGTTGGAGGAAATATCCTAAGAGGGCATGTACTCACTCCCCCGATTGGTCACAAGCTCTATCAGCAGCTTTAATTGCTTTCCTCATCTTTTTAATACTTTCTCTCACTTGGAGAATAAGTCGAATCATCTTCTTGCCCTTGCTTCCCCGAGAGGATTCACCTTTCTTGGGTTGTTTTGATCCTCTTCCTCTTTGTTTAACCATTGTCTACAAAAACAAGAATCTTACATTGTTAGTATCAATAGAAGCAGTGAAACATATGGGCAGAAAGAATTGCAGAACATAAGCAGACAGTTGCAGATACAGTTGTAGAAATAGTCCAGTGTGGATCGCACAAAACATAGTGCGGTCGCACTGGGTCCACTGAGGACACCACAAAAATGACTGCGGTCTGCACAAGGGTGGCGCTTAGAATACCCACCCTCTGAATCTGACCAGTGCAAACCATACTTAATGGTATTGCGACTGCACTGCGCCAGTGGGGACCACACAAAATGCAGCGCGGCCGCACTGGGCAAAAGTTATCGTGCAGAAGTTCATCACCGCGGTCCTCACAAAGTGGTATTTTGGACCGTACTAGGGCACCGCGGATCGTACAGAATTGACCGCGGTCCGCACAGGGTGCCCAAACCTGGCACTGAGTAAGGATTATAGAGATATTGCTTTTAAGTTTAATTTTCACCTAATTAATGTCCCTACTCAATTACCTAATACATTTAACTAACAACGAACATACGAATCCAATATTTAGACTAACCTAATCTAACGATTGAAGAAATACGAGAGGACAAGAAAGTAAGCCCTAAGAAAATAAAAATTAAATGTAAAGGAAAAAATTAAAAAGTTAAAAGGAAGATTAATGTACCAGTTATAGAGATGGAATGAAGCAAAGCAATGCAAAGAAGCAGTTATGATCAAAGTAGAAGTATGAACATTATTTAAGGCTCTCTGAGTTTCAAGATTTCGAAAAGGGTAAAAGGAGACCATTGGGGTCTATTTATAGAGAAGCCCCTAGGGCCCAACCTCACCTACCAGTATGGACCGCACAAAATGGACCGCGGTCCTTACTGCTTTGTTTAGAACAAGTTTGAGAAGGCAACCTCTGCGGTCAGCACAAAACAGACCGCGGCCGCAGAGGTCCATCACGGTCCGCATAAAATGTAATGCGGCCACAGTGGCAAACTTCAGAGAATCCTAATCTTACACACATCAGTGCGGTCCGCACAAAATGTACTGCGGTCGCACTGGAAACTTCAGAGAGTTGTATATTTTTCCATCAAGCCTTACACTGCATCAACATAAATCCGAAACATCCCACAACCAATTAGCCCAAAAATCAATTCTATACTACAAATAAAATAAAAGAAAACAAGAAGAAAAAGATATGGGTTACCTCCCAAGAAGCGCCTGATTTAATGTCGTGGCACGACGCATGTTACCATATCACTTGAGATGAAGAATTGCCACCACGTGGCTATCATCGATCTTTCCAAGATAATGCTTGGCCCGGTGCCCATTAACTCTGGAAACTTCACCATTCTTTAGATCAAGAGCACCAACGGGGTCATAAACACAACTTCAAATGGCCCAATCCACTTTAATTTAAGCTTTCCCGGAAACAGATATAATCGAGAATTGAACAAAAGAACCAAATCACCAACTTTGAACTCCTTTCCACGAGCATATTTTTCATGAAGGTACTTCATCTTGTCCTTATACAAGGACAAACTGGAGTAGGCATCGAATCTAAATTCGTCAAGTTCATTGTGAGTTGTTCAACATGAAAATTGGTTGCAACATCCCATTCCAAATTCAACTTCCTCAAAGCCCACACGGCCTTGTGCTCTAATTCATGGGTAAATGGAAAGCTTTAACAAATACTAACCGATACAGAGACATAGCAATCGGAGTCTTATAAGCCATCCGATAAGCCCATAGAGAGTCATTCAAATTTTTTGACCAATTGGTCCTATTAGCATTGACCGTCTTTGACAAGATACTCTTGATTTCCCTGTTGGAGACTTCCACTTGACCACTAGCTTGAGGATGATAGGGGGTAGAAACCTTATGATTGACACCGTACTTGGAAAACAACGTGTCGAAAGCTTTACTACAAAAGTGAGACCCCACATCATTAATAATCGCATGAGGAGTGCCAGACCTTGTGAAAATGCTCTTTTTAAGAAATGCAACAACACTCGGGGATTCATTATTACGCAAAGACACGACTTCAATCCATTTTGAGACATAATCAACCGCCACTAGAATATAAGTTTTCCCACAAGAGCTAACAAGAATCAAAGATATCCACTTCGAGAATTGTATTGAAAGGCATCTCATACCTTTTTGAAATCCTCCCACTCTTTGGCATTCATCACATCTCTTCACAAAATCACCCACATCTTTGAACAAGGTTGGCCAATAGAATCCACAACTAAGCATTTTAGAAGCCATCCTCGCCCTGCCGTGATGGCCACTATAGGGAGAGGAATGACAAGCTTCCAAGATACCTAATTGTTCTTCCTCCATGACACATCTACGAATAACACCATGCGTGTAAATCTTGAACAAATATGGCTCGTCCCAATAAAAATTCAAGCTATCCCGCTTGAGCTTATTCCTTTGGTTTGAAGAGAGCTCATATGGGGTTATTCCGATCACAAGATAATTGGTAACATCGGCAAACCATGGCATATCATTCATTATCACCGCAAGGAGTTGTTCGTCGGGAAATGAATCATTTATCTCAAGGCTATCACAAGGCCTCCCCTCCTCCTCCAAACGGGATAACTAGTCTGCCACTTGATTCTCACTACCTTTTCAATCTACAATTTCTAGATCAAACTCTTGAAGTAGTAGCACCCATATCATCAATCTTGCCTTGGAGTCTTTCTTTGTCGTCAAATACCTAAGGGCGACATGATCGGTGTGCACTATAACTTTGGCCCTCATAAGATAAGGTCGAAACTTTTCCATTGCAAACACTATAGCCAACAAGTCTTTCTTGGTGACCGTATAGTTCCTTTGAGCTTCATTCATGGTCATGCTTGCATAGTACACCGGATGAAACATCTTGTTAATCCTGTGACCCAAAACAGCCCCAACCGTAACGTCACTTGCGTCACACATAAGCTCAAAAGGCAAGCTCCAATTTGGTGCGGTGATGATATGGTTAGTGGTCAACTTGAGCTTGGGAAGCTCGAATGCTTGCATACAACACTCACCGAACACAACTTTGCATCATTTTCTAGCAACTTGCACAAAGGGTGAAACTTGGAAAAATATTTTATATACCACCGGTAAAACCCGCGTGCCCAAGAAAACTCCACACCCATTGACAGAAGTAGGGTGAGGAACCTTGAAATCACCTCTATCTTGGCTTTATCCACTTCAATTACTCGCTTTGAAATTTTGTGACCCAACACTATACCCTCTTCAACCATGAAATGACATTTTTCCTAATTGAGTACAAGGCTTGTATCTTCACACCGGGCCAACATTCTATCCAACTTCTCAAACACTCATCAAAAGAATCCCTAACCACACTGAAATCATCCATGAAGACCTCCAAGATATTTTCCACCATGTGGGTGAAAATAGCCATCATGCATCGTTGGAAAGTCGTCGGAGCATTACACAATCTGAACTGCATCCGAGTGAAAGCGAATGTGCCATACGGACAGGTAAAAGTTATATTTTCTTGATCCTACGAAGGAATTAAAATTTAATTGTATCCCGAGCAACCATCCAAAAAGCAATAAAAAGTACGCCCCACAAGACGATCTAGCATTTGGTCAAGGAATGGAAATGGGAAATGATCCTTTTAGGTCACCTTGTTTAGCTTCCAGTAATCCATACATACTCTCCACTCGATGACCGTCCGAGTAGGAATAAGTTCATTGTTGTCATTGGTCACCATAGTCATACCACCCTTATTCGGCACACATTGCACCGAAGAAGTCCACGAGCTATCAGAAATGGGGTACAAAACCCCGACATCCAACTTTCTGATCACCTCTTTCTTCACAACTTCTTGCATAGCCTCTTTCAATCTCCTTTGATGCTCCAAGAAAGGCTTTGCATCATCCTCTAAGATAATTTTGCGCATGCAAAATGTGGGGCTTATTCCGTGAATATCAGTTAGATTCCTTCCAATTGCCCTTTCCGCTTTTGATGCATCGCCAAAGTGGCCTCAACCTACATGTTAGTAAGGCAAGAAGAAAGAATAACTGGTAAAGTAGAATTTAAGCCCAAGAATTTATACCTGAGGTGTGGAGGAAGTGGTTTCAACTCCAATACCGATGGCTCCTCAATTGATGGCTTTGTTGGTGGAGTTTTCCGGTTTTCAAGATACAAGACAATTTTCTCAGCTCATAAGAATAAAATACTATCCCATGTAGCGCATTCACGCACTCCACTCTACTAGCATCATTATTGACATCCATATTAAGTAGCATAGCCTCAAGAGGATCCTCCATGTTGATTATAGCACTGGTATCATCCACAATCACAGCTGTGACAAGGTCCACAAATGAGCATACCTCGGTGCTATTGGGTTGATTCATGGATTTGCAAACATGAAAGACGATATTTTCATCACCCACTCGAAAAGTGAGCTCACCCGATTCAATATCAACCAATGCCTTCCCCTTTGTAAGGAAAGGTCTACCCGAAAAAATAGGAACCTCATAGTCTACTTCACAATCCAAAATGACAAATTCGGCAGGCAATATGAATTTGTCCGCCTAAACAAGCACATCATCAATAATTCCTAAGGGTCACTTCATCGATCGATCCTCCATTGAAGCCTCATTGAAGTTGGTCTAGGTTTCCCAATACCCAAAGTCTTGAAAACTGAGTACGACATCAAATTGATACTAGATTCCAAGTCACAAAAAGCTTTGGCAAAGTCCGCACTTACAATAGTCCAAGGGATAGTAAAAGCTCCGGGGTCTTCAAGCTTCGGTGCCATTGAATGCGCTATCAAACTCACTTAGTGAGTCATATTTGTCATTTCACAATCCATAGACCTCTTCTTTGTCATTAAATCCTTCATAAACTTGGCATATCCCAACATTTGTTCAAGACACTCCACCAAAAGCGCATTTATGGAAAAGCTCTCAATCATATCAATAAAATTCTTGAATTGGTAGCTTTGCGAGCCTTTGAGGATATGGTGGAGGTGGACTACGCAAGCATGCCTTGGCTTTTGGAACAATTGGCTTGGGCATGTCAATCACTTGTTCCCTAGACGGGTTCACGACATCTTGAGTTTCTACCTCAGCCTCATCAATATCAATCCTCATATCATTGTTCACATTCTCTTTAACCATATCTTCAATAATTAAAGGTACATCATCATCCCGAACTCAACATCATCATCCACAACTTGCTTTTCTCTTGAGGTATTCACATCGCCGCCTCTCCCACTTCTTGTTGTAACCGCCATCACATGATTGTTGTTCCCACCCTTCGGGTTCACTACCGTGTCACTTGGTAGAGCACACTTGGGCGAGTGTTAAAAAATTGAGAGATTTGGCCTAATTGCACCTCCAAGTTCCGGATGGAGGTATTTTGGGAAGCCAATTAAGCATCGAAATCTTGGTTCTTTTTCATCATTTGCTCGAACATACTTTCAATTCTTTGAATATCACTTCCAGAAGAACTTGGACCTTGAGAAGGGAAAGGGGTGGATTGCTCGGGTGTTGGTACATTGGGGTCCTTGAAAGCCTTGTCCCCGGTTTGGTTCCCATTGTTTTTCCACCCGCCTTGATTGTTGTTCTTGTTCCAATTATTTTAATTTCTATTCCAATTGCCTTGGTTGTTGTTTTGGTTACCCCAATTGTTGTTTTGGTTGTTGTTGTTCCAATTGCCACCACTTTGTTGTTGATTCTTGTTCTTCCGATTGGAAGCACCTTGTTCTTGATTGTTGTTGTTACAATTTGCCACCACCTTGTTGTTGATTGTTGTTGTTCAAATTGCTACCAACTTGTTAGTGACTGCCCCAATTTCCTTGGAATCGCCATTGTTGGTTTGAAAAGTTGCCTCTATTGCCTTGATAGTTGTTAACATATTGAACCTCTTCACTTTGTCATCGTAACACTCATTTGAAAAAGCACCACCATCATTGTCATATTGTTCACAATGCCCTTGAGATTGTTGCCCACTTTGCCTTCTCTTAATCATAGTGACACCTTCCATGACGTTGACTTGGCGCGGATTATGGACTTGTTTCAGCTGCACCTTCGCCAATTGTTTCATAGTAGTAGTGAGCTTGGCAATAGCTTGACCATATTCATGCAATTCCTTGTACAAATGGATGACCGCAGGGTCACCTTGGGGCACATTGCTCTACTTTGCCATGCCGAAGAAGTGTCGGCCATCTCATCAAGTACATCACATGCCTCGTCATAAGAAAATTTCATTAAATTTCCCCCGACCAATTGGTTTACAATGCATTGATTTGTGGTGTTGATGCCCGATAAAAAGTTTGTTGAATCATCGCCTCAGTCATATCGTTATTCGGGCACTCTTTCACCATAGTCCTATATTGTACCTAAATTTGATGCAGTGGTTCTATTGGCTCTTGCTTGGAGGCTAAAATTTAATCCCAAAGACCCACCATATGACCCGATGAAAAGAATTCAGCAATAAATTTATCTGCCAACTCATCCTAAGTTGTGATGGAATAGTTGGGGAGTCTCTTGAGCGAGTCTAATGCCTTTCTCCGAAGTGAGAACGGGAAACGTCTCAATCTTAGTGCATCCTCTGATACATTGGTTTGCTTGCTCCCCTAGCATGTTACGAACCCCTTTAGATGTTTGTAGGCATTTTGATCCGCAACACCCGTGAAGTACCCACGCTGCTCAAGTAAGGTCAATATCACATTAGTTATCTGAAAATTGCCCACCTAAATTTGGGGTGGGACAATAGCACTTGCGTAGCCCTAGTTAGGTAATACTCTAGGAGCCACTCTTGGAGGTGGGGCGGAAGAGGGTTTGGAATATTATCATTTGGAATAGCATTTGCATTGGCGTTCCGGCCTCTCCATTGTCCTTAAGGTGCAAGAGGCTCCTCATCTTGCTCAAGATCATCTACCTCTTCCTCCGCTATCACGTTTTCAAGAGGTTCATTAGTGTTGTTTAAACCCATGTTGGTACCTGAGTAATATCACAAATAAGTAAATAACAAAACAGGAAAGAAGAACAATATACAAATCTAAATAAACAGATAGTCAAAATCATTAGCTCCCCGACAACGGTGCCAAAAAGTGATTGTTGCGAACTCTGCACTAGTAGGAAGAGAGGGTCGCAATAGCTTTTACCCGATTTGAGGGTCGAGATCGATTTCCTCAGGGAGCTAGGAAGGGGAGTCGAGTATCTATATAGGCTAGAATTGTGTAATTGCTCCAAATGTCACTTCCAATCATATTTTGGGTTTTTCTTTAAAGTTTTACTATTATCAACTACTAATTATAAATTGCAACTAGATTATGCTAAGCGAAGATTGCTAAGAGTTATATCTAATAGATAGAAGGGCACTAGGGTAGTTACTTTCACCTAAGTGGCTATTTGATGGGTAATTACTTCTAAGGCACGATTAACATGGTGGGGAAATATGCTATAGCTGTTGCACAATTTTACCCACTCTCACACCTCTCGGTAGAGAGAGTGATTTTGCCTAATTAACTTTCTCAAGACCAAATGGGTAGGAAAACTAGCTCAAACAACTAGGATCCAAGTCGGGTAATTACTCTCTCGAAGTTTAACCCTTTAATTGGGACTATTAATTCTCTTGATTCCATCCCAATTCCTTGTTGGGCCAATTTTGGAAACTTTAGCTTTCTTTCTCAAGAAGAGCCAAGTCAACTTAGCACAAACTAGTATTTGCAACCACCAATTCATAAACTAAACTATAAAATTGACCCAAATAGCAAACACGTATAGTCAATCTAACCCTATATTGCAACACCCATCAATTGCCCACACTAGGATTAAGCCACAATCCTACCTAATGGGTTTAGCTACTTATGCTGGAAGAGAAAAAGGGAAGAATAGATGAAAATAAAGACATATTAATTAAACAGTAAAGTATCAAGAAAAGATAAAAAAAAGTGTGTGAAGAACAAATTTCTTACACATGACTACATCCACTTGGATTAGCTTAGTATTGGATGCGTTGCCCGATTGGTCTCCATACACTATTGGCAGTTTTGATCCAGGCTTTGACCCCAAAAAAGGGTCCTCTTTGGATTGGAATGTCCAAATATTTACCCACAGACTAAACTTGATGGGTTGCATTGTGGAAAGCTCTCTGCCATACCTGTCATATCACTGCAATTGTTTGGTAGTATCACACTTTTCAGGATAGAAGTATATATTTCTGATATGGGACACTACTACGAACTTTTTTCTTACTACATAGGTTTAATTTACTCATAGCTTATCTAACAAGATAGTACCTTGACGATTCCAATTCCTTCCCTTTTGAGCCTCCTCTCTTCACCGTTTGATGCTTCCGCGTTCCCTTTATATAACATACTCATGTGTCCTCCTTTTCAATCACTAAAGAAAAAGAAATACCAATCAAAGCCGGACTGGTGACTATGCACCCATAGCTTGTCTAACACTCCCATTCAAGTTAGTGC
Organism: Nicotiana benthamiana; assembly: GCA_034376525.1. Taxonomy (NCBI): domain Eukaryota; kingdom Viridiplantae; phylum Streptophyta; class Magnoliopsida; order Solanales; family Solanaceae; genus Nicotiana; species Nicotiana benthamiana. The sequence continues at coordinate 29,550,290 of CM067336.1, read as the reverse complement.
ATGCTAATCGTATGTAATGAGCTTGTTACATATTCCCTTTGTGCTAATATACTCCTTTTGCCAACGTCCCAAAGTGTTTGACACCATTTCATAGTTTTGAAGTTTTAATGCTTAAGAATTCAAATTCAATTAATCAAATTTCTACATAATGTGATGTTTCATTTATCTAGCTAACTTTTCATCTATTATTGATTGTGCTTCTGCTATCACTAAGATAATAACTTATAAGTCAAGTTAACATCTTAAACTTTTTGTTAAGTCACTAAGATATAGGATAGCTTCTTTACCTTGTGTAGGGGTAAGGTCTGCGTACACCGCACCCTTATCAGACCTCACTTGTGGGACCATACCGGGTATGTTGTTGTTGTCCTAAGATATAGGATAGAGAAAACATTTAAGCAGTTCGAGGACTGGCGAGGGAGTTGATGATTATATCTCTAAGTTGATCATTTGACTTTATGAACTTTATGATGATATTATATGTGAATATCTTTCACTAGTAAAATGACATTTGATTTTTATGTGCTTGATCCTCTCGTGGATTGTCGGGTTTGATGCAATATGAAGTGCACTTGATTACAAAATACAAGTTTCATCTCACTAATATATTCAAACGTCATTTTGGTTAGTCATTTGATATGGTAAAGAAAATGGATCTTGAACTAAACTTAATTCAAAAGTTAGCTTATAAAGTAAATATTACCTAATAACGTATAAGAAGACAACTTATACCCTAAACCAATTTGGGGCTCTAATAACCCCGGTCGTCCAAGATCGGTCATCCGGAATATGGAAATATAACATGGAAGATCATTATTGATTAAACGAAGAGCATGGATGTGCCTGGCGACTGGCGTTGATACCATGTAAAAGAAACAGACCTTGAGCCTAAGTCTACTCAAAAAGCTGGTGATGAGGTGAGAATTACTCAATACCGTATAAGGAGACAAGAATGCTACCCTTAACAGGGATAGCTTAACTTCCAATTTACTGAAACACGAAATAAAGATGATCTGAGTATGAAAAATCTGAAGGCATTGCTAGAGCACTTAAATACTTATTCTGGTGACCGGAGAAGCTTGGATATCATTTGTGGTAGGATTCAAGTTAGGTCGTGCTTTAGGATGTTTAAAATTGTAATAAATTGATCAGGAAGTGAGGATACCGAGATTTCTAGGTGGCACCCTAACCTAAGGTCCTTGCTTAGTTTTACTGTGGTCACATTAGTCCACAAGTGCAATGGATTTTCGTAGCAGAAAGAATCAACTCTGATTGATCCAAGAGATTAGCAGAATATGGCTAGATCTGGTCATATGCGGCACTGTGTGAGTGTGAAGGGCATGCTTGCCTCCAACAAAGATGCAATTTCTTAGTTTCATCATAAGATTATCCAGAGTCACGTGGTGATACTGATTGATGCGCAACACTCGTGAGCAACAAGGAAATCTCGGGACAACTGCGATGGTTGTCGTAGAATGCATGTCCACGAGATGTTTCTTCTTCTGTTGTTGCAAGTGAATGCTCAACTAATTTTACCAAAACTCTGATACCATGTGAGAAATAAGAGAAATAAAGGAAGATTTTGTGAAGCAGCATGTCATGCGACTGACCCTTATAATTTCCAGCTTTTCATTGTTTATGGTTATACTTCTTGCGGCTTAGATACACTTTTATATATTACATCTAAGTCTAATGTGTTTACATAACTTATCTAACATTGGTCAGCGAATTTTTCTCATGACGTTCATATTATTTGTATAACTGTGGTTCAATCTTGAGTGAAAGCTTCTTATTGCTTTTAATTTCAGGTTTCCATGTGTTGTTTGCGTGTGATTGTTCCATGTTTGCAATTTGTTATTCGAAATTTGGTGTTGCCTATGATAGTGTATGCTTGGCCGTTTTTGGTGCACCTTTGCCATTGTTGCTTGAGCTGTGAGAAAGGTGACTTCCTTGTGGACTAGTCCATGCAATGCTTACCGGATGGCTGCACTGTTGACTCAGTTCTTATTTCTTGGCTCTAGCTCTCTGCTTCTTTATCGACATATGAGTAATTTTATGCTTAATTTGAGATGGTTTTCTGGCTTGGGTGATGAAAAGCATCTGACTACTACTTCACTACAAATGTGTTTAGTGGTCTTGTTTTGTGGGAGGTCAAATTAGAAGGACGTGTTGAGAGCTCAGCAGCAATTTTACATGACTTTTCTCAGGGTAGAGATGCTAACTTTTCTAAATTATAAGTTTTACATCAGCTGATTGGGATCTCACTTACAGGTTGTTATCAGATGTTATGACGGGAACATTTTCTGAATTTTTCAAATGGCATCCCTTGTTGGAATTTTCAAACGCATGGAGAGGTATGATTTATTCAGTAAGTTATAGTATGTTGATTACCTTTTCCAGAACTTCTTGATAATGATAGAAAGATACCATAATTAGAGAAGGGTTTAGCTTGATCTATTAGGCAAGCATTAATGTGATGCAGTTTAGCGGCCACAAAGGCCTAAAGTATAATAGTTATCATTTGTCTGCCAAAAGTGTCTATCAGAAACAGCATCTCTACCCTTCTGGGTTAGGGGTAAGGCTATATATATGCTACCCTACCCTCCCCAGATCCCGCTTATGAGAATCCACTGAGTTGTTGTTGTTCTTTTTGTTGTTGTTGTCTGCCCAAAGTGTTGAAGAATAAATAGTGGGGACTTAACCATTACTTTAGAAGTATTATTCATGCGCTCTAGCACTCGTTAATTCGAAAATGTAGGTTTTGTATTTAGTTTTGGATTTCCTGTCACAAAGGCTTCCTTGTTATTTTGGGAAGTCTGTTTTACTTATATTATTACTTAGGTAGCAAGTTTGTGGAACCCAAGTTTCCCTGGATTTAGGGTTTTAGGTGTTGGAGTTCTTAAAATTTGTATCTCTTGGAGAGTTACATTCATAAGTTTGTGGAACCCAAGTTTCCCTGGATTTAGGGTTTTAGGTGTTGGAGTTCTTAAAATTTGTATCTCTTGGAGAGTTACATTCATACGTTTATACAGTAAATAATTTTCAGAAGCTGCCTTTTCCTATCTCCAGACTAAGGTTAATAGAGGAGCGACAGTAGTAATGTGATCGTATATTGCCTAAAGTATTTGTTTCCCTCGAAGTATTTCATGTCCAGGAAGTGTGAAGGGATCAAGGAATTCACCTGCCAGGTAGTGTGAAGGGATCAAGGAATTCACCTGCCAAATTCAATCTTTTCTTTTTGGGTGAACCTTCCAAATTCAGTCCCTGTACAAAAAATACAATCTCTTCAGGAATAGACTGAATACAGTTTTGTAGAGTTCGTGGGTTTGGATTTCGATAAACACTGATCATATCAAACTGACTTTAGACAGCTTTTTTTTCCCTTCTCTGTTAGAATGATGAGTTTTACTGAACAACATTTAGTTTGATGCCAATCTGTTAATTTGGGCCTTGAACTTTTGTAGGGATGGGAAAATGTAAATATTCTGCAAGGTGAAGTTGCCTGGTTGCTTTGGTTCATAGAAAATAAATGAAATGCCAGGCTTCATAGCCAGTAGAAGTTATTTAGAAAAATTGCAATTTTAGTGATAAACTTGCTACCTAGGGGGTGAGAGTAGTTTTCTGATTCAGATCTGCTTTTTCTCTCTCCAGTAAGTCCCTCTTCATCCCACCGTTCACTTCCACCTACCCCTCCCTAGCTCCCAGCCCCCCCACCCCCTCCGGCGACCCCCTCCCCCTCCGGCGACCCTCTAAGTAAGTTCTCTCTCCTCTGTTTCTCTCCTCTCTCTCTCTCCTCTATCTCCACTACCCAGCCCTCACCCCTACCCCCACCCCCACCCCCTACCCACCTGTCAACCCTAACTCCGGTGACCCCTCTTCTCCGGCGACCCCTAGTAAGGCAACCCCTTCCCTTTTCCGAGCTAGGCAGCCCCCCCTCGTTTTTTTTGTGCGTGATTTTCAGGTACAAGCCGCGGCGGGCAAGGAGGGCTTACGACATTTGGACGCGAAGAGCAAAGCAACACCGGACGAAGTGTGCAAGAGCTAGCGGTAGTTGATCTCGGGCGAAGCAAAGCATACTTCCAGGTTTTTTCATCGGGAGTTGGTACCTCCCGACCTCCTTTTTTTTACTATGTACATCTTTTACGTTTTCTATCTAAGCACCCTGCGTGTGGTTTACTTTGTCGATACCTAGCTTGCACCCTTTTGCGTACTCCGCTGTAATACGTGGGTGCATCACTATTTTACGTATTCGGTTGGGGATAGTGGCCGCGGCGGGGGATGGTAGAGTAAGGTCATGTCCTCGGGGAGTAGGGGTGGGGGCAGGGGCGAGCAGGGGGGCTGGGAGCGGTTCTACGGGTAGGGCCGGAGGCAAGGGTGGGAAGAGGGTAGCGGATGCTCATAGATTAAGGATCGGGTCGTGGAACGTAGGCACTCTGACGGGTAAGTCCATTGAGTTGGCGATGGTTCTTCAGAAGAGGAGGGTTAACATAGCCTGTGTCCAGGAGACTAGGTTGAAAGGGTTGAAGGCGAGGAATGCAGACGGGTTTAAGTTGTGGTATTCTGGGGTCGTGAGAGGTAAGAATGAAGTGGGCATATTGGTTGATAGGGATCTAAGGGAGTCCGTAGTCGAGGTTAGGCGAGTGAATGATAGGTTAATATCTATTAAGTTGGTTATTGGGGGTTGCGTCCTTAACGTCATCAGCGCTTACGCGCCGCAATCGGGCTTAGACGAGGAGGTTAAGAGGCGCTTTTGGAAGGACTTGGATGATATAGTGAGTAGTATTCCCAAATTTGAGAAGTTAGTTATTGGAGGGTACTTTAATGGTCATATTGGGGCTGATGCTGGTGGTTATGGCGAGGTGCACGGTGGCTTCGTCTTTGGAGTTAGGAACGGAGGAGGCACGTCACTGCTTGATTTCGCCAGGGCTTCCGAGCTTTTGATTGCGAACTCGGTATTTTAGAAGAGGGAGGAGCATTTGGTCACCTTCAAGAGTTCGGCGGCGAGGACTCAGATTGATTACCTCCTCATCAGAAGGAGTGATCGGGGTATGTGCAAGGACTGCAAGGTTATTCCGGGGGAGTCCCTTTCGACTCTTCCTAGACTCCTAGTGATGGATGTCGGTCTCTGGGTGAAGAGGAAGAGGAGGGGTGCTCGGGGACAACCGCGAATTAGATGGGGTGTTTTGAATAAGGAGAAAGCACAAGAGTTGGAGAGGAGGTTAGCTGAGGGCGGAGCTTGGAGAAGTTCTGGGGAAGCAGATATTATGTGGTCAGAGACTGCGAACTTGGTTAGGGAGATAACACGGGATGTGCTCGGAGTAGCAAAGGGCTATTCAGGCAGACATTAGGGTGACTGGTGGTGGAGCGATGTAGTCCAAGAAAAAGTGGAGGTGAAGAAGGCGGCGTTTGCTAAGATGGCAGGGAGTATAAGCGAGGAAGAACAGAGAGCGAACCGGGAGATCTACAAGGCGGCGAGGAAAGAAGCAAAGATCGCGGTTACGGAAGCCAAAAACGTGGCGTTTGGTCGCATGTACGAGGAAATAGGGGAGAAAGGCGGGGACAGGAAGTTATTCCGGTTAGCTAAAGATAGGGAAAGGAAGGCGCGTGATCTTGACCAAGTTAGGTGCATCAAGGGCGATGATGGTAGAGTTCTGATGGGGGAGTCTCAAGTCAAGCAGAGATGGCAGGCATACTTTCGGGACTTACTTAACGACGTGGGGGATCGCAACATAGAGCTAGGGGAGTTGGGGCATTCAGAGCAACATAGAGACCTTGAGTACTGCAGGCTCATTAGGGCGGAGGAGGTCATGGGGCTTTGCGTAGGATGAGTAGGGGTCGAGCCACCGGGCCTGACGAGATCCCGGTGGAGTTCTGGAAATGCATGGGTAGGTCAGGAGTGGAGTGGCTCTCCAGGTTGTTCAATGCGATCTACAGGACCAAAAAGATGCTGGAGGAGTGGAGGTGGAGTACAGTGGTGCCCTTGTACAAGAACAAAGGTGACATCCATTGCTGCAACAACTATAGGGGTATCAAATTAATAAGTCATACCACGAAGGTCTGGGAGTGGGTGATCGAGGCGAGGGTGAGGGAGATGACATCTATATCTGTGAACCAGTTCGGTTTCATGCCGGGTCGCTCCACTACAGAAGCTATCCACCTTGTCAGGAGGCTGGTGGAGCAGTTCAGGGATAAGAAGAAGGACCTGCACATGGTGCTGGTCGACTTGGAGAAGGCGTATGACAAGGTCCCAAGGGAGGTGTTATGGAGGTGTTTGGAGGCGAAGAGCGTGCCAGAATCCTACATCAGAGTAATTAAGGACATGTATGATGGAGCTAAGACTAGGGTTAGGACGGTGGGTGGGGACTCAGACCATTTTTCAGTGGTTATGGGGTTCCATCAAGGATCGACGCTTAGCCCTCTCTTGTTTGCCTTGCTGATGGATGTTCTTACCCGACATATTCAAGGGAATGTGCCTTGGTGTATGCTATTTGCTGATGACATAGTCTTGATAGACGAGACGAGGGTCGGTGTAAATGAGAGGTTAGAGGTATGGAGACAGGCTCTCGAGTCTAAGGGTTTCAAAATAAGCAGATCTAAGACAGAATACCTGGAGTGCAAGTTTAGCACCGAGCCGAGCGAACTAGGCAGGGACGTGATGATTGGATCTCAGTTCATCGCCAAGAGGGACAGTGTCAGATATCTTGGGTCGGTGATACATGGGGACGGAGAGATTGATGGGGAAGTCACGCACCGTATAGGAGCGGGGTGGTCAAAGTGGAGGCTTGCATCAGGAGTCATGTGTGACAAGAAAGTTCCATAGAAACTCAAGGGGAAATTTTATAGAGCTGTGGTTAGACCGGCCATGTTGTATGGGGCGGAGTGCTGGCCAGTAAAGAACTCTCATGTTCAGAGGATGAAGGTTGCGGAGATGAGGATGCTCGGGTGGATGTGCGGGCTCACCATGTTAGATAAGATTAAGAATGAAGTTATTCGAGAGAAGGTGGGGGTGGCCCCGGTGGATGAGAAGATGCGAGAAGCGAGGCTAAGGTGGTTCGGGCATGTACGGAGGAGAAGTCCTGATGCCCCGGTGAGGAGTTGCGAGCGGCTGACGATGGTCGGCGCACGGCGAGGCAGAGGGAGGCCTAAGAGGTATTGGGAGAGGTGATTAGGCATGACATGGCTAGAATGTGGGTTTCTGAGGACATGACCCTTGATAGGAAAGTCTGGTGGTCTAGTATCAGGGTTGTAGGATAGGGGCCCCTTGTGTTTTTCGTACTCCTCACCCGGGGTTGGATGAGGCTTGGCAGGGCTATCCTTAGATGATGTGTGTATTGGATTGTATCTCCCTTATGGTAGTTATTTATGGTAGTTACGGTCTGATATTATTGCATGCTATTTTATTTATGGTTCTTATGCTTAGATAATTATTTACGCTGTTTCTGCTGAAGCTACTAATGTTCTTTTGTTGTTGTTTTGTTTTTGTTGTTCCTTTCCTTCACTGAGCCGATGGTCGATTGGAAACAGTCTCTCTGCCCTTTCGGGTAGAGGTAAGGCTCGTTTACATATTACCCCCCAGAGTAGGGGGACTATACTGGATAGTTGTTGTTGCAATTTTAGTGCCTAATTTTTACAGGTAGTGAATTTCTGTTCTGCTCTTTTTGAGTTTGTAAATACATTAACTTTAACATAACATGCAAAATACGATGTCAACGTAATGGTTGTTAACTTTTGGGTGGAAAAAGAGAATTAGCCTATTTGTAATCTTCTAAGCGTTCTAAGTCTGTTTTCACTTGTATATCCATTTTCTTTTTGTGGATGGAGTCATCAATTAAAGCCAAGCTTCTAATATGCATTCAGTTCCTCTTAATATAGTATTTTGCATTTGCAATCACCTTTTGATGACATTTTTCATATCAGGTGTGTCTTGATTTATTTTCAATTGAGATTACTAATGTTAGAAGAGTAGTTGGTGTTATTCAAGAAAATAATAAACAATCTAGAATAAAGGAATTTAAGAATAAGTGTGTCCAGTATAACCTTAAACCCAGATTCATGCCAGACGAAATTGTTACTAGATGGAATTATACATATATATTTTTAAAATGTTGCTACAAATATACATTCCCAATAACTTAAGTTGCTAATGCGCATTGTACTGATCCAAACCGTATGTTAACAACTAGTACTTGGGAGGTCATTAATGATGTTGTTAAATTTTTACATAAATTTTATACAGCTACTGTTGAGTTTTCTGGAGCATATTACCCTACTGTTACTATGAGGTTAGTACATATAGCTGAAATTTCTCTTCTACTCTTTGAATTTAAGAAGAAAAATATAAGGATGTTGTGGAAAAAATCAAGCAAAATTCAAAAAATACTTCTTTCCAATTCCTTCGATTTACTTAATTGGTGCTGTTTTAAATCCTTCTATTAAGATGTCTGATTGTCACCAGTTAATGAATGCTTTATATACTTATATGGAGATTGGACCAACTAAAACCCCAGATTTATATGTTTCTATGAACAAGCTAAATGATTATTTACAACAATTATATAATTATTATGCAAATGTAATTGACGATGCTGCTCGTGCTGTAGACAATGTTAATCCCACTGTGCACTATACCACTTTTGCTACTGTGGATGATGAAGAAGGCCTTGATAGTTTTTGATATTTTTTCTACATTTTCTAACACTCATACCAGTAGTAGGAACATTGATGAACTTCAATTTTACTTGCAGAAGCAAAAAGAGCCTCGCACAAAGGAATTTTCACCGTTGAGATGGTGACATGAGAATGGAAAGCAATTTCCTGTTCTTTTTGCTATGGCTCGGGACCTGCTGAATGTGCCAATTTCTACTGTTGCATCAGAGAGTGCATTTAGCCAAGCAAGACATCAACTTGGAGACACCTGTCACTCATTAGGAAGCAATGTTTTGGAAGTTTTAGTATGTTTCAGAGATTGGATTAGATCGGAACGAAGAAATCAAGGATGTGAAGATGTTGATAGCCCAGAAGACGAGGAACTTGGAGATATATCAACACATGGTAACCCATCAGAATTTAACATTCCAGAAGAAGGTCAATCAGTTCATATTAATTATAAAGAACTTGCAAGGGCAATACAAAACCTTTGAATTTACTTATTGTTAAAAATGTAAATCTTTTAATTTGTAAGATTGAAACTTTGAATTATGAAATAAATGTAGCACTTGCAATAAGTGCAATTTTTTCCCATCTTGCTTGTATTCTTTATGTTAGTACTTTGTATTAATGTAACTTAATATATTTAAACTAAACCCGGCCCGACACACTCAACCCGTAACTCGTACGGTTCAATTTTTACCCATATAAGCTCGAACCCGTTAAACCCGTAAAAAAACTGACCCGGCCAGGACCGGTAGGCCCGTTAGACACCTTTTAAGGTTAGGCATGGGGACAGATTCTTCGTATCATTACCTGGGTGTAATGCCAACATTATTCAATTTGGTGCAAATCAACGCTTGTTTGATCGTAAAGCTTAGAAGCTTCCTCCTCCTAAGTACTTAAACTGTTTCAGATTAAGAGCCACTATCAAAGTGATGTTTGTTGGAGTAGGCACTGCCGATTTTTTTGTTGGTCTAGCTTTAAGTGTAGCTTCCATGAACAAAAGTCGCAATATTTACTGGGAAGACATGGCCTGCTAATTGATCCCAGCTTTCATTCCTTCAACTTCACCCTCATGTTTGCACATCATTGGTGTACTTAGTGAAGTTGGCCTTTAACGTATTACTCATCACTTTTTTTAATACGTTTTCTATTCACCTTTGAACCTGATATCATTAAAGACAAAATAAGGACATTGCTTGGTTTAGGTCTAATCTTGTTCCAAGGTAAAAAAAGACGCATTTAGGTGTCGAAGGAAAGAAGAACCAAAAAAAGATTTGGAGTCTGTCAGACAGCTATGGGACTATCCCAAGCCTGCAAGCAGAACTGAGAACGATCATCTACCGCTTCCTAAGTCACAAGTAACCACGGCAGGCTGTTAATCACGCTCTAGTCACATAGCCACGCCTCATCAACCAGACTTGGTTTTCTGTCTCCTTAGAACTCAAGGATACAGTGGTACGAGCCTATAGAACAGATCCTGTTCAAGTAAGGTCGTGCCCTTCAGTTGTGGTAAACAACAATATAACTAGCGGATAACTAAGTCAACGCGCCGATGTGGGAATAGCTCTTATTCCTCGCTTCAACCCTGAGAAACCAGCAGGCAACAGATTAGTTAATGGGCCGATGGGGGACAACTCTTATGCCAAGCTTCAATCCTGACTAACAAGTGGGGTTTCCCTCACTGGCAACGTGAAAAAATCGAATCATAAAGTAATAGAAGTCTACTTTGGGATTTTGATTCATGTGGAGAAAACACAAATACTGACAATGAGCTTAAATTTTGAATCAAAAACCATTCCAATTATTGCTTTAGAAAAAATCTCGCCTGCATGACATTTTCACATTATACCAACTTCCTCACACCCTAGAGTATCTTGAATCAACTATCTCACCTGCTGGTGATTTCTATCAACTTTACCAAGATTTCAACTCGTCCACAGAAAGCCTATTTTCCTTCTCCGGCAACTATCAGAGTTTAGCTTAGTGGGGGGGAAGATGTTTGGGAGGACACCCGTCACTTTTACAAGACAAAGTAGTTACGCTTGAAATTTGACCTTTGGACACTTGTCCAGAATGAAGAAAATAGAATTAGCCTTTAATCTGTGTTATCCAGAGCATATTAGCCTTTAATCTGTGTTAACTCATGACTGTTATCTGAGTTCTATGTTGGCGCTCTACTTTTTGGTATACCTCTTGTATACAGGAGATTTTTCATATTAAATGAAATTATGTTACCTTGTCAAAAAGAATATTTGTGATTTGAGCTAGTACTCTCCTTTTGCTCATGTGGTTGACTAAGTTCAATTGAAATAATATAGCCACACCGGTTTAGTTCCCCTTTGTCCTCTTTCCCCACTACCATTGCCTACAATCTCACCGTTAGCTACTGCAACCACTTTCCCGAACTTTTCTGGACCATGGGGTGGTAATCATGTCAGAAGAGTGAAGGTATGCTGTAAAGGAGGTTACAGAAGATGGTTTTGGGAGTGCTTAGGTGGGGGAAAAGAGGCACAGAGAGGAGGGGGCTGGTGATATTGAAATTTCAGCTTAATACTCTTTCTGGTATCTGCTTGTATAATTATGTATACAATGCAGTGAAAGAGTTGATGCACTAAGCACATACATTTTCTTTTATGTAATTATGACATGACTACTGTTCTATTGCTGGATGATCATTTTCTCAGTGAGTGGGTTGTTGTGATCTAACCACTTCTTGGAGGAGGATATGGCTGCTACAAGCAACTCAAAGCTTCATTTCTTATTACTTCATTGGCTGTTTAAGTTCAATTTTTGTTCATAAATATCGCAATGAAGCTTATTTGAGAATAGCTTGTAATGATGTCATGCTTATTTTCCAGAAAAAAAGAGGGGGAACGTAACAAGCTTGACTTCATCAATTTAAAATGAAAAGAAGGGAGCAAAACAAAGTAACAACATTGAGACCTATTTACGATTTCTCTTAAGCAAAAAAGTAGCTTATGTCACCGATCACTTTAATCCACTATCTTCTCTGTGCTCTTCACCAATACTTTGGATGTTTGACATAGGTTTCTGGTGACTGCACATATTTGACTGCAAGTGGTTGCCCCCAATGTTGGAGCAAGATGCACCGGGTAGTGTTCCAATAGGCGTTCCCATTGGAAATTGTGATGTGGTTCTTGTTGGGGAAAATTCTCCTGTTGAGGGAGAGGTATGTGTCAGTGGAAGTTGTTTTGCTGCCGGATACTTTTGTCATCCTTCGATTTTTCCATTGGATAACATTGAATTACATCAAGAAGTAGCTGATGCTGAGAGCGCTAAAAATGAAATGAAGTGTTGCCTTAGAACTGCAGATTTTGGCAGAAAGCTTTCAGATGGCAACCTGGTTTGTATCGAGAGAAAAGACCGCACTGTAAAGATCAGTGGGCAGAGTATTGCTTTGGAGGAGGTTGAAAGCGTTTTGAGGGAATACCAAGAAGTAGCTAATGCTGCTGTAGTTTCTCGTTGTGTTCAAGGAGATATTTTACTTCTTGAAGCATATTATCCGGAGTAGATATTAAGCAGAATTGGCTGATTAACATTTTGGTTGGTAGGGTCTATAAAGGCATCCAGAGCAGTGTGTAAAGGTCTAGGGCTACAAAGATTGTGCTAAAGTTATTGATTGAACAAGTTTATTCATATTTGTTATAAATTTATTTTTATGATGTTATGCATTGTTGTCTAAATTTTGGATGATTGGTAGTACATGCTGTTATGGGTGTGTTTCAGATGTCAATTACATAACTTAGCTTGTGGTGTTGCAGTTATATGTTGCATGGTGGATGGAAGTGTTGTTTCGCTGGGCGCTGAGGGATCTGTCGTCTGGAAGGTACAACAACATTAATTTCCTTGAACTCCACGCATTCCGTCTTGTTACTTGGATATAAGGAGGGTCGGTTTTTATGGTGAAACTGAACTTGTTAAAAGCTGCACGAAATAGGAAACTCTAAATAGAAGAACCAGTTTTCTGCAGGACTTAAACAGAACTAGACGAACATTCACATTTAGATTCACCTAAAACGGAACAGATTTGTGTATTTTCTGTTAGATTACAGAATTCTGCATAATAATGTATCTTTCACGAAAATCTTCTGTACCTTGTAGATTAACCAAAAGAAAACTCTCTTTTGTGGTATGAATTTAAGTTAGTAACCAATTTTAAGTTTTCCTCGGCAAAAAATTGTGGCAACACTTTGTGAACTCTTTTTGCTTCTTGGAGCCATCCGTTTATTTTTTCTGTATCAAAGCTTAAGTCTGATGTTATTATCGCATTAGGATAAGTTTGAGCTAACTCAATATTATGTTTCCTACTGCTCAGTTTAATCTGCATCTATTCTCAAGCACCTCTTTCAGATCATCTGCTTCTCACCTACTGGAATGAACTTGATTAATTATGTTTACTCATTTCATCTTTCAAGTTGTGCCTTCCAATTTTATCTCATCAATCGATGGATATATTTTACTTCATCAAAATCCTTGATTCCTTACCTATGCAAACTTCCCCCCTTTCAAGGGTAATTATTGTGAAATTACCTTACCCTCTTACTCTATCTGTAAGCCAACCCTTTAGCGCTGAGATGAGACCATTTCCCCATTATCATGGTTGGGATGTGAGCATCTGTAAATAGGATAGTGTGGCTGTAAGACACTTGGTGCAAAACAATTTACTGGAGCATGAATGCATATTCGGCTTGATTGTATAAATATGATCAATACAAAATGAAATAGGACATATGATCTTTAGTTGATGCATTTCTGTCTATTCCTGTGAGACGTACTTTTTTCTATTTTCATCATTTATTTAATTAATTTATGTATTGCTTGTGGAATAGGTGAATACAGCTGGCCCAATATTTGCTGGGCTCTGCATATCTCGTGCACTAACTTCACAGGTGATTTTTTCTCCCTATAATATCTTCATAGTTATAAATCTGATATAACTACATTAATAGTATGTTAAGAGAACCATCCACAAGGAAACTTAGACACTTGTTGGTCTGATCACACTGTCTAAACTTTTCATCTTGAGTATATACTAACCTTGTGGGTTAGGGAAACAAGCATGAAAGTCGTGATGTTTTGTAGAGCCTGAGGGGTCATATGGTATCCCTTTCCTTTGTGAGGATGAGGATGGAGCAATACTCTTAAAGACCAAATATCACATCTAAAAACTTCCTGCCCAGTGTTTTGCTTTGAATTAGTAGGATGCCTGCCATTAAGTGAAGGCCTTAGTTTAGGAACTATAACTCAATTTCTCAATGTCTCTTCACACTTTTTTGACCCACTTCTATTTTTTGGCATTGATTTATCATTTCTTTCAGTTTTATGTCCACTTATGTATTTAGTTGGTGAGAAGACCTCACTACTTCTCAATCACCATGTCGACACCCTAAAAGTTTCATCATATGAATAAGATATTGGCCTATTTAGGCCTTTACAAGTTTATTTCTACTATATTAGTTTTCCTTTCTTTACATGCCGAATGCCTTTCTTAATTTTAAGTTAGTAATAGACTAATATCTCAAAATCTAGACGTTCGCGAGTATGAATGTTCTCCTTTTTAAATCTCTACAGGTGCTTGTTTGTTCAAGAGATGGCAGTGTTTACTCCTTTGATTTGGTAAAGATCTTGAACTTCAGTTGTTCTTGTGCAGCTTATGATTATGGCATATAAATAGCATACTATGCTGATGGCGTTTTCTCCTTAAGGAGCTTGAAGACCAAATTTGGCGTTTTTGTCGGAACAATTTTCTTATTCTCTGTATCTTTTCCTCATTAAGCTAGGTTCTCCTTTTCCAAATCACCTCCATATAGGTGTAGTTTAAGCACCCAAGTTAGTTTTACCGAATCCAGTGCAAATCCCACACCAACACCCAAATCGCATCGAATTGATACCTGTGCGACAAGAATTTTGAAGGATCTGAGCAATATAGATTACCTCAAGAGATCTCTCTATTTTTCTGTTTAAACTAACAATGTTTAAGCCTACATGATAATGAATCTATATTTGTTTTAATGACGGCGGTGTCCAGGCCAGCTTGTGCACACTTTGATTATTCCACCGAGTACCTCCCACCAGCACAAGTATTGGGTAACTTTGCCCACCAAGGCTTAGGCAAATGAGAAGAAATAGTGTTTTTTGCTTCCACTGGGATTTGAACCTGAGACCTTATGGCTCTCCTCCCACTGTATTGACTACTAGGCCACACCCTTGGGTGCACGGATCTATTTTATTTGTCAAAATCTAGTTTCTAGCCATTAATTCCTAGTTGAACACACGTCGTCATGTTGATATTGATATTTATCACGTCCAACTTGGTGAATAAGATTCTCTTAGTTAAGCCGAAACTGTGCCTTTGTGAGAATATCTGCTATTTGTTGTGACATTGGAACAAATGACATACCAACATATGCAAATTCAACTCTCTTTTATTAAATTCTGCCAGTCTCGATATGCTTAACATTGTCTTATTGAACCACAGTTTATGTGATACTAATGGTCTTATTATCATCGTGCAACTTCATATTCTCAAAAGTGTACTTAGTTATTCCAAGACTTGTTTGAGCCATCTCATGTCACAACCCCACTTCAACCATCTTGTGCAACTGCGGGCCACCACACTTTGTTTTTTGCTTCTCCATGTTACTCCTCGTGCAAATCTTCCGTGCCCTGTCGTCGGCCTTTTTTGACAGTTGATCCTGCCCAGTCTGCATTTGTGCAGGCATTAATGGTCCATTGCCTGAGACCTTATTTATGGCTCTCCTCCCACTGTATTGACCACTAGGCCACACCCTTGGGTGCACGGATCTATTTTATTTGTCAAAATCTAGTTTCTAGCCATTAATTCCTAGTTCAACACACCTCGTCATGTTGATATTGATATTTATCACGTCCAACTTGGTGAATAAGATTCTCTTAGTTAAGCTGAAACTGTGCCTTTGTGAGAATATCTGCTATTTGTTGTGACATTGGAACAAATGACATACCAACATATGCAAATTCAACTCTCTTTTATTAAATTCTGCCAGTCTCGATATGCTTAACGTTGTCTTATTGAACTGAACCACAGTTTATGTGATACTAATGGTCTTATTATCATCGTGCAACTTCATAAGTAATCTCAAAAGTGTACTTAGTTATTCCAAGACTTGTTTGAGCCATCTCATGTCACAACCCCACTTCAACCATCTTGTGCAACTGCGGGCCACCACACTTTGTTTTTTGCTTCTCCATGTTACTTGACTGCCTCGTGCAAATCTTCCGTGCCCTGTCGTCGGCCTTTTGTGACAGTTGATCCTGCCCAGTCTGCATTTGTGCAGGCATTAATGGTCCATTGCCTGAGACCTTATTTATGGCTCTCCTCCCACTGTATTGACCACTAGGTCACACCCTTGGGTGCACGGATCTATTTTATTTGTCAAAATCTAGTTTCTAGCCATTAATTCCTAGTTCAACACACCTCGTCATGTTGATATTGATATTTATCACGTCCAACTTGGTGAATAAGATTCTCTTAGTTAAGCCGAAACTGTGCCTTTGTGAGAATATCTGCTATTTGTTGTGACGTTGGAACAAACGACATACCAACATATGCAAATTCAACTCTCTTTTATTAAATTCTGCCAGTCTCGATATGCTTAACATTGTCTTATTGAACCACAGTTTGTGTGATACTAATGGTCTTATTGTCATCGTGCAACTTCATAAGTAACCTCAAAAGTGTACTTAGTTATTCCAAGACTTGTTTGAGCAATCTCATGTCACAACCCGATTCAACCATCTTGTGCAACTGTGGGCCACCACACTTTGTTTCTTGCTACTCCATGTTATTTGACTGCCTCGTGCAATTCTTCAGTGCCGTGATGTCGGCCTTTTTTTGACAGTTGATCCTGCCCAGTCTGCATTTGTGCAGGCATTAATGGTCCATTGCCTGAGATCTTATGGCTCTTCCCACTGTATTAACCACTAGGCCACACCCTTGGGGTGCACGGATCTATTTTATTTGTCAAAATCTAGTTTCTAGCCATTACTTCCTAGTTTAACACACCTCGTCATGTTGATATTGATATTTATCACGTTCAACTTGCTGAATAAGATTCTCTTAGTTAAGCCGAAACTGCGCCTTTGTGAGAATATCTGCTATTTGTTGTGACGTTGGAACAAATGACATACAAACATATGCAAATTCAACTCTCTTTTATTAAATTCTGCCAGTCTCGATATGCTTAACATTGTCATATTGAACCACAGTGTGTGTGATACTAATGGTCTTATTGTCATCGTGCAACTTCATAAGTAATCTCAAAAGTATACTTAGTTATTCCAAGACTTGTTTGAGCCATCTCTTGTCACAACCCCCTTCAACCATCTTGTGCAACTGTGGGCCACACACTTTGTTTCTTGCTTTTCCATGTTATTCGACTGCCTCGTGCAAATCTTCAGTGCCCTGATGTCGGCCTCTTTTTGACAGTTGATCCTGCCCAGTCTGCATTTGTGCAGGCACTAATGGTCGATTGCCCCCCCCCCTCTCCCCCCCCCCCCCAAAACCCCCAAACACACAAAAAAAAAGGGATAGTCCTTTACATGTCTTAAAAATGTGATAGACAGCTTTGAGATGCTCTTTGTGAGAGGAATGAATGATTTGACTTACTAGACTTGCAGCAAATGCAATAGCTGGTCATTTGTGTGTCAGGTATATTAGCTTTCCTACAAGTTTTTGTTAAATCGTGACCATCTCATCTAAAAGTTTATGCTTTTAAATTAACATTCTTACCCCGTGAACCTTGTAATTCACATGTTTTTTCGTTTGATGTATTATCAAAATAAAAAAGGATATAGGAAAATAGAGCAGAAGAATATCTCATGGTAAAATTGACAAAAGGGGAAGAAAAATTAGTTCTCAGAGTAAAATGAAAATGAATGGCAACGAAGTAAAGCAATATTACTAGCTTCCTGCTTGTTCTCAATTCTGATAGGTTAACTCATTGAAGTAGGTGAGGCACAGACATCATCCCCTTCATTCTTGGCATAGCTCATGGAAATTAAGATGCCTCATTTTCTTGTTTCTCTTGATGCTGAAAAAAAGTCTGCAAGTTAATTATTATTAAGTGTAAATGTAAACTCATAATTATAGTAATAATGATATATTTATGTATAATATGGTTGTCTAAGGTGAGCTTAAATGGAGCGTATTCTATGAGGATTCATATACCCGACCCAACTGGCTTAGGATTAAGACACAGTTATCTCTGAAGATCACTGTTTCTTTATCTTCCTGTTATGGGTTGGTGGTGCATATCTTTCAAGTTGTTCCATTTGAGCTAAACTATTGTTAAAGATGCTAGGCTGACATCTCTGCATGAAATCTTTGATCATGCTAATGAGGTGTGGTTTCATGTTTTATTAGGAAAATGGTGATTTATTCTGGAAGCATGATAATGGACATCCAATCACTTCATCTGCCTATGTTGATGAGCACTTACTATTGGCATACCTTGATTCTTCTCTGTCTCAAAGGTAATTTAGTGTGGTTTGCTCATGCAATGAATTATTCTATGAGAAGTCAATAAGAAATTCAACTCGTGTATATGTCAGTGCCAGGTTGGTCTGTGTTTGCTCCAGTTCTGGAAGTGTACGCGTTCTTCAAGTCAACTTGAATTCTGACGGAGCAAATCAACCATGTGATATGGTGCGGGAATTTGCTAGGTATGAACTTGGAGGAGACATCTTTCTCCTCTCCTGTGATGATTGGTGGGGAAATATTTGTTGGTTGCAGGGATGACTACGTGCACTGCATTAGAGTCTTGGAAGAAATACCAATATAAGCCTTATTACATTATATCTTCACATTCTCTATCTATGGGAGTATAGAACTCCTCATTATCGGAGCATCAAATATTGGCAAGAAGTTTCCTGCGAATTATCCGAGCATGGATGATGGAAGAATCAAGATCACGAGGAAGTCGAGCTATTTGCATCAAGTAAAGCTCAAAGTCTCAACCCTCCCAAAACCAAAGAAAGGCTCAATATTCTCCCTTGGAAAAGGAATGGAGTTCCCCGTATATCACCAAAAAAGTTGAACCGAGGGAGATACTCCGTGCAATACTGGAAGAGATTGTTTTGGAAGGACTACGTATGAATCAAGTCGCTTTCAACCAATGTGCTCAACATTCAAGCTTCTCGATGACAAAAAGGTGCTCCACTTAAAGCTTGATGATTGCTGCTTAAGCACTGAATAATCGATCAAGATTTTTTCCTACTAAGGTAACTCACCACCCAGCTTCACAATGACAAAAGGGCTCCACTTAAAGCCAGGTGCTTGCCGCTTTCTTGAGACATTCTACTTGTCTAGAAACCAGTATTTTGGTTCTTGTTAAAGAGCCCCAAAAACTAGCTTTTGTTCTATTAATTTGGTCTTAATACTTGAGTTGAGGTGGGTAGGTTCTTACCAAAGTTATAGATAGAAACAATAATCTATGACGAACAGTGGCAGATCTATGTATCACATTTAGGGGTTTAAGCACTCATTAACTTTGACAAA
The DNA here is from genome assembly GCA_034376525.1 of Nicotiana benthamiana. NCBI lineage: Eukaryota > Viridiplantae > Streptophyta > Magnoliopsida > Solanales > Solanaceae > Nicotiana > Nicotiana benthamiana. The sequence goes on along the minus strand of CM067336.1, from coordinate 29,531,080 downwards.
GAGTGTGCGTAGTTATATTGAAAATTTAATCAAATGGATTTAACAAGGCAGCAAGCACCCAGGTAATGAGAAGTTTGATGGGTGCTTTGGAAGTTTACGAATTTGGGGCTGCGAAAGCTCGATCTCGCTTCTAACATGTCATTTTTAATAGGTATTTTCCCTATATTATCAAGATTCAAGCTTCTTTCTTTTGCCCCCAATTAGGTTTATTTTTTTTATTTTTTCTACTAGCCATTATTTTGGCACAAATTCTTTTTTTTTTTTGCTGATTCTTGTTTTATGTTCTTTCTAATTGTTTTTTATCTAATTCAATATAACAACAAAAGAAAAAGAAAATCTACTTAAAAAGCGACTTCAAAAATCATCTCTTTTGAAGACGAACTGATCTTCTAGAACAGTAAATCCACCAATCTCTTTTTTCGCTAGTTAGCCTTAACCATCATAGTTTTATGACGTTTATAATATTAATGCTATGAGTTTTTTAATTACTAATTTTATCGTGTTCAAATAATTATGTACTTATACGATGTGATTTGCAGTACTTTATGTCAAAAAAGTTAGGCACCCACGAATCTAAAATTCTAGTTCTGCCATTAATAACGAGAGCATATGACGTGGTCGATTCTTTTCTATGAGTTAATTTCCTAACACTATATACCAAAAGATAGTCGCATTTCCTTTTTCAATTAGGTCTTATATGTTTCCATCTTTATCGAAAAGGTTATAGAGTTTACTAATTTGCCGTATGACACAAATTGTGATTCATAAAACTGATTTCAATAAAATTTGAGATTTAAGCATATGCGGTTGATTGATATGTATCATTTTCTCGACAAATGCTTTATGACTACTAACACATGCAAAATCTGCAAACGTGATGTTTGTGAGAAGCTGATAGTATATCCGCACGAGACTTTACACCAAATCAATACGTGAATGACATATGTTTACACATAAATTTTACTATTTAACTATGAGAATTAATGTATATTTTCACCTTCTTTTATCATTGAACTATCCTAATTATTTAATATGGTTTGATGTAAGGTGAAAGGTCTGAAAATTACAAAGTTGGACGTTTTTATTTGAGTAAAATAGAATCTGTTGCCGTTAATTAGGTGCAGCTTCTTGCAGAGTAGGTTAAAATCTGGCCCCTGTGACCCAATTGGCTAAACAAAAGCAAGTGAATACACATTTTTTGCTTCCATCTTGCTGCCAAATCATCATATATGTATAAATTAATTCATATTTATAAAATATAAAAAATATAAGAAAATAAAAGCAAGTAACTACAATTTTAAGATATAATTCAAGTATCATGGCCGATTAGTTGGCATCATATGGTTAGGACCTAGTCTTCATAGGCCTTTGAGAATTTTTTTTTTCTCTTTTTTTTTTCCCTTCAATTCTATCCGAAAGAATATATTACTCATAATTAATCATACTATACATATAGCCAAAAGTATCATGATAGGGGAAGAGATAAAGGTCAATTTAATTTTTTATTTCCTCAATAATTTTTTTATTTATGATTACTACTCATTCGGTAGCACTAAACTTTATTATCTTATTTACATTAATAATATTTTTTGCAGGATTCATAAATTTTCTCAACTTGTGAAAGCAGACTCCTTAAGATTTACAAATTACAAAAAGTATCCTAATTTGAGTTGTGGTAGCTTATTTTTGCCAAACTTAATGAAATTTTAAAAATACTTATTTTTCAACTTCGTATTGGTATTACTTTTAAAAATATGCTCCGTTTATCCCTCCTCGAACTTTATATTAACAACACATCTAACTTTGTGATATTGGATTCAGAACGCCTGAATTGATGTGTAGTTAATTACTAATGTAAATAATAATAGATATGAACCCCAATGGGTTCATTGATAAGAATCTTAAAGGCCGATGTTGAAGTTGTCAAATAATCCATATCGGTGGTTGACACTTTTATTTGGAAATTTTTTCCTATAAAAGGAGGCCTAATGTTTAAGATTTAAACACACCTCTCATTTACCTTCTTATCTTCTTAAGGCATTATAGTATTATTTCACTTGTTTTTTTAGAGTTGAATAAAATATTGGTTGTGTCCGAGTAAGTAGGTAAAATTGACCGAACCTCGTAAATTTTAATGTTTCTTTTATTGTTGTCTTATTATCTTATTTAGTATTTAGTGGCAACCATAATTTTTGGTAGTACTAGTTGTGACTCATTCACACTTATATATTTAATTTTCCAACAGCCGGAGCCATAAAATTTAAAATTTTGGATTATTTTCATTATGACAAATAATGAAGAGGATCGGAGTATATATGTTCTTCTAATTATTTGATGCATGGTTTTTCCAATTATTTGAATGCTTCAGTATTAATCCATTCCCTTCCTTTCCCACCTCAAAGAAAAAAAGAATTCTTGATCTTTTTTTCTTTCTTTCTGGAATTCTTGATCTTTCCACCACCAAAATAATTAAAAGAAGATGCCAAAACTATATATTAAGTGTTGTATACGAAATTGGCAGCTAGCTAGTCAAAGAATGCCACATAATATAACCTTTCTGGATTAACACGAGTGATTGGGTCCAACACAACCACACAAAAGCCAATAGAAATAAGCCCTCAAAACAACCCAAGCCGGCTGCAGATAGCAACTCCACAGCGGCAGATTATAAAACGTTTGGCCCCATTTAACTCCAGACAATTTTCACAAACAATTAGAATAATTCTCATCTAAGAAATATATATAGAGAGATAAAACTTGTCACAGGCTCTCTTGTCAAGTTTTGTGGCAGTTCAAATGCATTGGCCCTACTTATATTTTATATCTAGTGGTTTGATACTTTGATTGAGGTTTGTGTGAAATTTTGACAAGAGGGATTGCTCTAATGGTAAGCAACCCCACTTCCAACCGAGAGGTTGTGAGTTCGAGTCTCCCTAAGGGCAATGTGGAAAGTTCTTGGAGGGAAGGATGCCGAGGGTTTATTTGGAAACAACCTCTCTACCTAAGGGTAGGGGTAAGGTCTGCGTACATACTATCCTCCTCAGACCCCACTAAATGAGATTATACTGGGTTGTTGTTGTGTCACACATTACTGAATAAAGTAAGATAACACTCTAAACTAAAGTATATATCTTAGTGAATATTTTTTTTAAAAATCATGTGATATTCGGAATTACTACACACGTTATTTAAATTTGTGCCGCGTATTCAGAGCTAGCTAGTGACACATTTTATTCAAATTTATGTCACGTAAGGTTCATTCAAGGATTTCTTACCATAAATTTTTTATTCCCACCATTCGAATCCGAAACTTTTGATTATGAGCGGAATACAATTAGACAGTTTTGAGGAAGATCGAGATGGAGTGAGTTTTACCTGCTAAAAAGTACTAAAGTTTCAAAGTTTAATTATGAGTACCTTTACACAACTAGCAATAGTTGTATGGTACATATGGCAAATTTATCCATTTGTTTTTATATTGGATCTAATTAAAAAAGGACTCGTGAACTCATACCGATCAATATAACTTTCTTTTAGCAGAAGAAACACAAAAGGAAGTTAAACTATATTAGAAGAAAAGAAATACTCCTTGTTTTTAAATTTATTTCCCTAAAGATAATATATCTTGTTAAGTTTTTTATTGGAGACCGGTAAAAGATAATGAATCATTGGACTCTGCACTTTAGTTATGCTCCTATGTTATATTTAGGTGCCCCATTTTTATTTATGAAAAAAGATGATAGGTATCCTATTCTTTGCATTATAAATGAGCCCATGCATGGACGCAGTTGTTCAGGTTGGTATAACAACTTTAGAAGCTAATTTTATTAAAGTGATAAACTAAAATTACCTGGCACATATCTTTCCATAATACTTTAAACAATCTCAAATGGGAAAAAGGTTCCTTCTCAAATGTAAACAGTTATAACAAAATATTAATTTTATACTAAAAATGGAAATCATTTTCTACTACCATTCAACATTTTTCGAAACTTCAATTGGACACTATTACACTATAGTACTTGAATATTTTTATGCTACTGGTTTTTATGACTTTTTTCCATCAAAGTCATAATTATATGTTTGTATGGAAAAATATCAAAATTATATGATTATTTGTAAAATTTATGATAACTGAATTCTATAATGCGTCAATATTGTGTCAGCATGATGTTGTAAATTAGTCATAATCTAGCACTGTGAGCACCCCAAATCGTATATCATTTGAACTATTGGAAACTACACTATGCGCTAGGACTAAAAAATTTATCTTAAAATGACCAATTCCTTCTATATAAAGAGGTTTACCTTCTTAAAATTGGTGAAATTAAAAAATAGTCAAATTTATAAGTGATCATTCAAAAATAGTCATAGTTTCAAAAGTAATTAAAATTTTGCGAAATTTATGTAAAGATAAATGTGAATGAAAATACTGTTCAAAATCTTGAAAAATACTCCAATATAATATAATGGAACTCCAGTATAATATACTGGAGCTTCTCGCATGTTGGAGTTTCACCATATATAATACGCTGGAAGTTCATATACTGGCGCACTGATCTCCAATATATTATGCTGGAGCTTTCCGTGTTGCAGCAGAATAGTTGCTATTTTTTAATGATTTTGCAAACACTGATTATTTTTAAATGACCATTTTGAAAACTAGCTAACCCGTACTACTTTTACTCTTACAATTGAATGACGTCTCACACAACCCAAGTCCCAACCTCGGGTCAGGAACTTAGGGTCGATCCTTATGTTGGTATTCACTAGCCATATTGGGCACCAACAAATAACAATTACTCATTTATAAAGGAAATAAAGTTTGGAACTTCAAATTTAATTAAAAGAGGGTCAATATATAGTCTTAAATTAATATAATAACTCGATCGAAAGAAGGATTCTTCTAGATCATTTTCACTTTATCTGTGGTCCTAACTATTTGTTCAAAGCTTAAGATCCAAGTTTAGCCTCCTTTTGTTCTTCTATTCATATTTGTACTAACTTTTTACTATTCTGACCTTATAAAACTCTGTCTTATTTTAGAATTCTGACCTTTCTTTGTCCTAAAATGACAACTGTCACTAAAAGGATTTAATTTCCTCTCTTTCTTTTTTCCCCCATTACAGAAGAAAGGGAAGAAAAAATAATTCTTAATATTGAATAAAGTTCAACAAGTTTTAGCTTGTTATGAAATATTACATTATGGTGGATGTTCATAACTCCTATAACACCCACTACTTTTATTCATTATCTCCATAACTCCCACTACTCCAATACCTATGGTTGTAACTCCCACACCTCCATGATCTTCCTCCATGATCTCAAAAGCTTAATGACATATTTATGGAATTCTTTTAGTATACATCTATGTAGTACTATAAATAGAGGATGAGAAATCATTTTGTAATACACTTGGATACATAGAAGAAATATATTCTCTTCTCTATTTCTCTCTACTTTGTTGTCTATCTTTTTGTTTATTACTTTGAGCTAAGTTTTGTAACACGTTATCAGCACGAAACTCTACTATCTCAAGAATCTCTTTGAGAAAATTAAGGTATTTTTTCTCCTCCTAATTTTGTTTTAATTATGTCTGGCATTATGAAAAGAAAGTTTGTTGCCCTTGAAATTTCGGGCAAGAACTACATGACATGGGTGTTGGATGCTGAAATCCATTTGGATGCAGTGGGTCTTAGAGACGCCATTAAAGACAGAAATAATGTATCCACCCAAGACTGTGCTAAGGCCTTGATTTTCTTGCGCCATCACCTTGATGAAGGTTTGAAAATTGAATATCTCACAGTCAAAGATCCACTTATCTTGTGGAATGACTTAAAGGAGAGATATGACAACTTAAAGTTGGTAACTCTGCCACAAGCATGATATGATTGGGCTCATCTGATGCTCCAAGACTTTAAGTCTGTTTCTGAATATAATTCTGCAATGTTTAGAATTACTTCTAAATTGAAACTCTGTGGAGATACTATAACTGATTATGATATGCTTGAAAAAACGTTTACAACATTTCATGCCTCCAATATGGTTCTGCAACAAGAGTACAAAGAGAAAGGTTTCAAAAAGTACTCTGAGCTGATTTCTCTTCTCCTTGTGGCTGAACGAAACAATGACCTGCTCATGAGAAATCACGAAAATCGACCCACTGGGTCTACACCATTGCCTGAAGTAGATAAGGTGTATTCCCATTATGCTAAGCGTGGAAAAGGCTATGGCTTTTATCATGGTCGTGGTCGTGGTTGGGGTCATGGCCGTGGACGTGGACAAGGAAGAAATTTTCCTGGTGTTAGTCACCCCCCAAAGAGATATAACCACCAAAAGCGGAAATGGAATTATGAGAATCCAAAAGAAAATAGTTCAGAAACTATATGTTATCGTTGCGGTGGAAAAGGGCACTGGGCAAAAATTTGCCGTGTACCAAGACATTTGGTTGAGCTTTATCAAGCATCTCTAAAGAGTAAAGGCCCTGAAACCAATTTTGTCTCTGACAATAATTTTGACATCACCCACTTGGATGTGGCAGGCTTCTTTGAGCACCCTGAGGGAAAAATAGATCACTTGATCGGTGATGGATCCATGGTTAAAGAAGATTGAGCAGTTTGATATTTTTATTTTTACTTATTCGTAGTAGTTAATGAATAAACAATTATCATAGTTTACATAAGTTATCTACTATTGTGATATGGTTCAAATTTTATATTTTCTTCTTTAAGCTAATAAAGCTAAGTATCAAGCAAGTATTCGTTAAAATTATAATATGCTTGAAATAAAATAATAATAAAAAATATATTAAACAGAATGATCAGTTTCATTTTTGTAATCCTTTCTAATCTGCTCGGTGTTAATGTGTTAGCACATTAAAGGTGCTATTATGCTAGTAGTATTATGAACCTGAAACAGATTCACTGCCAACAACAATTAACTCAATTAGTTGAATCATTATAGGTGAAACATTCAGTTCAAAACAATTCAATCAATGATCAAATATCGATATGTACCTTAAGAGTTTTATCAACTTGATAAATAATCTGTATTATGGTTTTAAAATATATAACTTTAGATTACACATTCATCTTATGCTTTATTTGTAATGATTTTTCAGTAAGTTAATCGATTAACATAACAGATAATCAATTAACCAATATATTCTATTAAACTGGACCTTTTCCGCAAGACATGTTAGTCGACTATCCGATTTAGTTAATCGACTAACCTCAGCAGATTTTGAAAATATTGTTTAATTATTAAGCAACGGATACAAGAGTATTAAAAGGAGAATAACTATGATAAAAGATTTTTTTTTTCATAATGACCGCACTGAAACTATTATGTTGAATCATAGACTTAAATTTGTTTATTCTCATATCTATAAAAAAAAAAAATACTAATATTTTTTGTATATTTCTTTTGTATGTCAAACCATGGGAAGCAAATATGGATATCTCACAAAGCAAACTTGGATCAACGTCCAATTGTAAAAATATTTGTTTAATTGATTCATGTACCACACATACGATATTCAAATAGAAGAAATATTCTCTCATTTAAGTATGTGTAAGGCAGATGTTACTACAATTTCTGGTAGTAGTAAATTGATTGAAGGCTCCGGAAGAGAAACTATAACTCTGCCTAAAGTAACAATATTTATCATAGAAAATGCAATGTTCTCTTCCAAGTCCAAGAGGAACTTGTTGAGTTTTAAAGATATCCGTCAAAATGGATATCATATTGAGACAATAGATGAGAATAATCTTGAATACCTCATCATTACAAAGAATGTCTCTGGCCAAAAGAGGGTTATTGAGAAGTTCCCATCTTTATCTTGTGGCCTGTATTGGACAAAAATTAGTGCAATTGAGGCACATTCCACAGTAAACCAAAAGGTTACTGATTCCAATACTTTTGTACTTTGGCATGATCGATTGGGACATCCTGGATCAATTATGATGAGACGGATTATAGAAAACTCATATGGGCATCCATTAAGGAATTTAAAGATTCTTTTAAATAATGAATTTTATTGCACTTCTTGTTATCAAGGCAAGTTAATTATTAGACCATCACCAACAAAGGTTGGAACTGAGTCACCTACGTTTTTGGAACGTATACAAGGGGATATTTGTGGACCTATTCACCCACATAGTGGGTCCTTTAGATATTTTATGGTCTTAATAGACGCATCCTCTAGATGGTCTCATGTGTGCCTATTGTCATCACGCAACCTTGCGTTTGCAAAATTAATGGCACAAATAATTCGATTACGAGCACAATTTTCTGATAATCCAATTAAGTCTATTAGAATAGATAATGCTGCTAAGTTTTCATCCCAAGCATTTAATGATTATTGCTTATCAATTGGGATAAAAGTGGAACATTCTGTAGCTCATGTTCACACTCAAAATGGTCTTGCAGAATCTTTAATTAAACGTCTGCAGTTGATTGCAAGACCATTACTCATGAAAACGAGGCCGCCCACTTCGGTTTGGGGTCACGCCATTTTGCATGCAGCAACGCTAGTTCGTCTCAGACCGACGAATTATCACAAATATTCCCCGTTGCAATTAGTTTTGGGTCATGAACCTAATATATCCCATTTAAGAATTTTTGGATGCGCAGTATATGTGCCTGTAGCACCGCCATACCGCACCAAAATGGGTCCGCAAAGAAGGTTAGGAATATATGTTGGGTTTGAATCGCCCTCCATTATTCGCTACCTCGAAACATTGTCATGGGATTTGTTCACTGCACGATTTGCAGACTGTCGATTCGATGAGACACTTTTCCCAAAATTAGGGGGAGAAGTTGGTGAAACCAAACGGGAAATTTTGTGGAAAAATCCATCATGATCTCATCTTGATCCACATACCTCTATTTGTGAAAAAGAGGTGCAAAATATTATCCATTTGCAAAGAATAGCAAATCAAATGCCTGACGCATTCACGGACTTGAAAAGGATAACAAAATCTCACATCCCCGCAGAGAATGTTCCAATCCGTATTGATGTCCCTATTGGACAATCTTCTAGTGTCATATCTAATGAGTCGAAAGCACGCCTAAAACGTGGCAGGCCATTAGGTTCCAAAGATCGAAATCCTAGAAAAAGGAAAGCAAATGATCAAAATGACACTACGAAAGAATCTCATGAGGAAATTCACGATTTAATAAATTATGAGATTCATGAAGAATCTATTGAGCCCGAGACTCAGAAAAATAAGGAACTATCAATAAATCCAATCGATATTGAGACAAATTTCAATCGAGTGGATATAGTGGTGGATTATGTCTTTGCATATAATGTTGCATCTAGCATTATGCAAGAAAGTGAGGATCTTGAACCTCAATCTGTTGGAGAATGTCGACAAAGACTTGATTGGCCAAAATGGCAAGAAGTAATCCAATCAGAATTGAATTCACTTACAAAACGTGAAGTTTTTGGGCCTGTAGTTGAAACACCTAATGGTGTTAAGCCTGTTGGCTATAGATGGGTCTTTGTACGCAAGAGAAATGAGAAAAACAAGGTACAAAGATATAAGGCACGCCTTGTTGCACAAGGATTTTCTCAACGGCCTGGTGTCGATTATGAAGAGACATATTCACCCGTAATGGATGCTATAACTTTCCGTTATCTCATTAGTTTTGCTGTCCTTGAAAAGCTTGACATGCATTTAATGGATGTGGTTACTGCCTATCTTTATGGCTCATTTGATAATGAGATATACATGAAAATTCCCGATGGATTCAAAATGCCAAACACTCATAATTCAAAGTCCCGGGAAATGTTTTCAATCAAATTGCAAAGATCCTTGTATGGTCTAAAGCAATCAGGACGAATATGGTATAATCGTCTTAGTGAGTATTTATTAAAGGAAGGCTATATAAATGATGCCATTTGCCCATGTGTTTTTATAAAGAAAACAACATCGGAATTTGTTGTACTTACCGTTATGTCGATAACATAAACCTTATTGGAACTCCCATAGAACTCCAAAAGGCAATTGATTATTTAAAGAAGGAATTCGAGATGAAAGATCTCGGAAAGACAAAATTATGTCTTGGTTAGCAAATTGAATTTTTGGCAAACGGAATTTTTGTTCATCAATCTGCCTATATAGAAAAGGTATTGAAACGGTTTTACATGGATGGAGCATATCCTTTAAGTACTCCGATGGTTGTTCGATCACTTGATGTGAATAAGGATCCATTCCGACCGCAAGAAAAGAATGAAGAGCTACTTGGTCCTGAAGTACCATATCTTAGTGCAATTGGCGCACTAATGTATCTTGCAAATACTACAAGGCCTGACATAACTTTTTCAGTTAATGTCTTAGCAAGATGTAGCTCTGCTCCCACAAGGAGACATTGGAATGGAATCAAACATATATTGCGGTATCCAAAAGGGACTACCGATATGGGCTTATTTTATAGCAATAATTGCAGTCCTGATCTTGTTGGTTATGCTGATGCTGAATATTTATCTGACCCACATAAGACTCGATCTCAAACAGGTTATGTGTTTATCTGTGAAGGCACTGCCATATCTTGGCGATCGACTAAGCAATCAATTGTGGCTACTTCATCTAATCATGCTGAGATAATCGCTATTCATGAAGCAAGTCGAGAGTGTGCGTTGAGGTCTATAATACATCATATTCGAGACAAATGTGGTTTGAAATGTGACAAACTACCCACGATTTTGTATGAAGACAATGCAGCATGCATAGCCCAATTGAAGGGAGGATTCATAAAAGGAGATAGAACAAAGCATATTTCACTTAAGTTATTTTTCACACATGATCTTCAAAAGAATGGTGATATCAATGTGCAACAGGTTCGTTCAAGTGATAATATGACTGATTTGTTCACAAAATCTCTACCAACGTCAACCTTCAAGAAGCTGGTACACAAGATTGGAATGCGAAGGCTCAAGGATGTGAATTGATGCTCTTTTCAGGGGGAGTTAATGCGCTTTGCACTCTTTTTCCCTTACAAGGTTTTGTCCCACTGGGTTTTCCTTGCAAGGTTTTTAACGAGGCAACAAAAATGCATTTTGTTAGATATGTGTACTCTTTTTCCTTTTCTAGAATTTTTTTTTCCCATTGGATTTTATTTTAGTTAAAGTTTTAACGAGGCACATTATCTTTGGACATCCAAGGGGGAGTGTTATGAAATATTAGATTATGGTGGATGTTCATAACTCCTATAACACCCACTACTTTTATCCATTATCTCCATAACTCCCACTACTCCAATACTTATGGTTGTAACTCCCACACATCCATGATTTCCCCCATGATCTTCCTCCATGATCTCAAAAGATTAATGACATATTTATGGAATTCTTTTAGTATACCTCTATGTAGTACTATAAATAGAGGATGAGAAATAATTTTGTAATACACTTGGATACATAGAAGAAATATATTCTCTTCTCTATTTCTCTTTACTTTATTGTCTATTTTTTTGTTTATTACTTTGAGCTAAGTTTTGTAACAAGTTAATATTTTGTTAATAATGGACTAAAAAACATTTTATGGCATATGAAATCCAGTGGCAGTTAGTTGCATGGAGTTGATTGCCTGGACACGTGGACAGACTGTTATCGTACGCATCATGAACTTAATCAGACTTCAGAAGTCAGGCTTCATTAGTTCAATTCCTAATAATCTATATATGTCTTTTTTTTTTAATTAAGAAAAGATAAGTTCACCAATATTGACAATTAAGTAGTTGCATTAATATTAGGATTTTAAGACCTAACCCACATGCTATGTCCAGGGGCAATCCTGTCAGCTTAAAATACAGCAAGGTATAAAACCTGCTTTTCCTCTATTCTGGTTTTTTTTTCCATATACAGTTTAAAAAGAAAAGAAAAAAAGAACTCTCTTCTCTCACACACTAATACACAGGGTCAAGCTAGTGGGCCGGTTACTTATTTGGCATAATTTAGAGACTTAAATTTTATGTTTAGAAATTTATTAAATATGTATAAATTATTTATTTAAAATTTAATAATTTTGAAATAATTAAAAAATAACTTTTAGATTTTGTTCAAACTATAAGTATTATTCTTATCTTGCTAAAGCTATGAGTTTGTTGAACTTGTGAACATGGGCGGATGTAGCTTCTTGCTATTGGATTCAATTGAATTCAGAATTTTTAACGCAAAGTAATAATAATTTATGAAAATTATAAAATAATAACCACAATTTTAATAATATAATAGATTTAATGCTAAATTCTTAAAAATTTGAACTCATAAAATTTATATTCTGGATCCGCATCTAACATCAACGCTTCCAATCGATTATAGTGATATATAATGTATTATACACTTGTAAAGGTATAATAATCCTAACTGATTGATATCATTAAACCTTTTTTTAGAAATCGGAAGTATATAGATTTCAACATCTTGCGAGATAAGCAATTAACGACTATGGAAACGTTATGATGAGTAAATCATGACTCGAAAACCACAATCCATTCTCATTTAAATTTTTTAGCTTTTCACCCAATATTTGCTATTTGTTGTCCGACTAAATTAACCCATCTAATTTAAATTAGTACCGAATAATTTCACATTAAAATAAAAAATTTTCTAACAAAACACGAGATCTCTAATTAAGAATAGAGTGATACTTATGACTCAGCTGCAACCATTATTGGTCCATTCTCCTAAAATGCTTTTATATATTTTCATTAATACCCTCCAATTAAGCCTTCTCCATATATAACCAACTATGATATAAAAATAATTTATCTAAAACCAATACCTCTCTCTCAAAGCACATATAAAAACTCACTATATATATATATATATATATATATATATATATATATATATAGTGGCATCAGAAAGTACAGAAAAAACAGAACACAAAAGGAATAGTGAGGAAACAAAAGATGGATTTCATCAGAAAGAAGAAATGTCTGTCTGTCTTCTTGTTTTACCATGTCTGTTTTATTACAGCTGATGCTGCCCTTAATATCTCCACCATCCCTTTTAGCGATGGCTTCAGCCATCTCTTTGGCGAAGGAAACATTCTTCATGCTACTGATGATAAGAGCCTTCAACTTCATCTCAACCAACGCACTGGTAAAAAAAATTTTTTTCCGATTGAATGTGTGTATATATATATCCCATATATTCTTCTTCTTTGTTCTTCTTCCAACGTTTTTTTTAATCATACCAACATGTGTCTAAATTTATTTCCCTTTTTTAATTATTAAAATTTCTTACAGGTTCAGGGTTCAAGTCATCTGACCTCTACAACCATGGTTTCTTCAGTGCTAAGATAAAATTGCCATCAGATTATACTGCAGGGATCGTTGTTGCTTTCTATGTATGCATCTCTATTGTTCTTTTTTTTTCCCTTCATTCATATATAGTAGTTTTAATACGACTACGTATATATTTACTTAATTATTCGTTTGTTCCTTTGTTTTTGAGCAGACGACGAATGGTGATTTATTCACAAAAACACATGATGAACTGGATTTTGAATTTTTGGGAAATATAAGAGGAAAAGCATGGAGATTTCAAACAAATATGTATGGAAATGGAAGCACGAGTAGAGGAAGAGAAGAACGATATTATCTTTGGTTTGACCCTTCTAAAGAATTTCATCATTACAGTATCCTGTGGACCAGTAAAAACATCATGTGAGTTTTCTTTCTTCAATTTTAAGAAAAGTACAAACATCATATCTTCCTTTTACCAACGCGTTTCGTTGAATTTTAGTACAAATTTGCGGCCGCTTAATTTTGATATACATTTCCAAATAGACCCCCGGCATCCTTCCCTCCAAGAACTTCTCACCTTTGCTCTTGGGGAGACTCGAACTCACAACCTCTTGGTTGGAAGTGAGGGTTGCTTACCATCAGAGCAAGCCCCTCTTGTCATATTAATTATATATACATATAATACAAAATTATGCATATATAATATCTCAACTAGCTATTTTTAATTTAAATGATTGAATGGACGATTATGTGGGTTAATTTTTTTAAATAATTATCTAAAAATCATGACAAATAACCTCTTAAAACATATTAATTACATTGATAAAATTGAAAAAAAAACTATTCGTACTCTCATAATTCAACTTGGATAAGTTTCAAAATGATTTGGTGCATAGAGTCTCATAGATGTGAAGTTTGTGGCTATGTGAAAATACAGTAAATATAAGTTAAAGTCCTATAAATATTCGGAATTCATGATCTAAAATCTGAAGACTAAAACAAAATGAAAGATCATTTCAGGTAATTATTAGGTATCAGAAAAATAGAAATAGAAATATAAAATTACGAAAATTGAAAGTTCAGGGAGATATTACCAATTAATAATATGGTTTTTGAATATTGAAGGTGCGACTTTTCTTTTTTCTTTTACGTGATGAATTTGTACTTGACTGGTTCAATGAATCTATAATTTAACTTGTCAAATAGTTTATTTGATTTATTAAATGGACGACGTATAGCTGAACTGAAAAGTTTGATGTTCCGTGATCAAATTGTAGATAACCTAATTAATAATCTCCAATATTAATTAAAGTAACTTATTGACAAATGACAATTACGTCTATCAATTTCAAGTTCTTAAATGATGATTTGACAATCTAATTTGCTTATATTTCCTTCTTTGGATGTGAACATGAGTTTGGATTATTTTATCATATACAAAACGTATGGCTATAATATTGTTTTAGCAGATAATATCAGAAAGGAAAACATACAGAAACAAACAATAGGAAACATTGAGAATTTTCTTTCTAAAACCTCTTCAAGATACTCCCACCAATAAACTGGTACAATTAGTTTAACCACTTTGTATTACATTGAATTAACTACATAAATTATTTCTCACTAGAAAAAAAGAGATAAATATAGTTTAACCACTTTGTATTACATTGACTTGATTAACATATATTATTTCTAATTAGAAAAGTTACATATAACCTTATCCACATTAAAGTAATTAAATGATAGATATCTTTTAATATTGAACCAACTCAATTATTGACAATTTTTAATTAATTTCTTTTAAAATTTTATTTGAGAACAGATTTTATATAGATGATGTTCCAATCAGAGAAATTGTACGTAATGATGCCATGGGAGGAGACTATCCATCAAAACCAATGGGACTATATGCAACAATATGGGATGCTTCAGATTGGGCTACTTCAGGTGGCAAATATAAAACAAAATACAAATATGCACCATTTATAGCTGAATTCACTGATTTAGTACTAAATGGATGTGCAATGGATCCATTGGAACAAGTAGTAAACAACCCTAGTTGTGACCAGAAAGATGATGAACTTCAAAATGCAGACTTTTCAAGGATTGCGCCAAGACAAAGAATGGCCATGAAAAGATTTAGGTCAAAATATATGTATTATTCTTATTGTTATGATTCTTTGAGGTATTCAGTGCCACCACCAGAATGTGAGATAGATCCAGTTGAACAACAACATTTCAAAGAGACGGGGAGATTGAAATTTAACAAACACGGCCGCCATCGTCATTCAAAGAGAACAAGAAGTCAAGTTCTTGATGCTAGGAACCATGGAAATAATCAAGATTAAGAGTGATTTTTGTTTACCATTGTTGTGTATAGATATATAAAAGGAGGGCAAAGTGATTGTTTTTTCTTTGGTAGAGTGGAGGGTGGAAAAATGATGATAAAATTATGTTAGTATGACACTTATTGAGTTATTTTGTATATAAATAAAAAGGGAGGCTTTATATACTATTCTATTCTTTAAACTAGTTCGTCTGGTGACAAGAGAGGTTGCTCTTATGGTAACCAACCCCCACTTCCAATCGAGAGGTTGTGAGTCTGAGTCTCCTCAAGAGCAAGGTGGGAAGTTCTTGGAAGGAAGGATGCTGGGGGTCTATTTGGAAACAGCCTCTCTACCCAAGGGTGGGGGTAAGGTCTGCGTACACACTGCCCTCCCCAGACCCCACTAAGTGGGATTATACTGGGTTGTTATTGTTGTTGTTGTAAACTAGTTCGTCTGGTGTAGATTCGACGAATATATAACCATTTGTTATCCAAAATAAATAAGGGGACGTTGAATTTTTTCTTCGGAAAGCTTCTTCTTGGGTTCCATTCACTTTGTATGTGGGGTATCACATTGATAGGTTATATGTATATCCCTGTTATGTTTTGATGATTGAACAAATTTACTGTTTAGAATTAAATAAGGAATCTGATACATATTCTCAAGAACTTAAAGATCACCAAGGCTTCAGTTGGGGCACAGTTCAACCCTTCGGAGTCAAAGAAACAGTAGAGGGAACAGATAGCTACCAGTTCCCACGGTGACCGTACAAGTCAATTCCCCTGGCTGTAAAGTTGCTGCCTGCACGCGCAACAGTGCAAAAACAATACAATAGTTAATTTTATGTGGAATTCCCTTTACCTAACTTCATTGCATCATTCAAGTGATGTAACAAATGAATTATTAACATCATATAAAGGTAAAACAAAACGCTTGCACATTATCAATCTTGCAAGTGACTCTCAAGGGCATCAAAAATAAAGAACAACATAACAACGAACCAATTTCCTATATCGAGTTATTACATGTCCTTAGTTGTGATGTACCTTTGTTAAAGCATTCTACTTGTAACTCCTACTTAGCTTAGTTAGAAGCATTGTGTGGGAAATCTTTGTAAATTATAAACCCTGTATTTGTGTCTAGGCTAGAGTTAGTCGAGTTGTAAAGTCTTTGTAATAGAGTTATTGCAAAGTGACTTGTAATAGTGTTTTTACAAGTTAGTGAGGGATTAAGAGGTTAATTCCTAGGTTACAATAGTTTGTAATCTAAAGTTTACTCAGCAGTGAAGTTGAAATCCTATAAGGGTAGATCGTGATTTTTTATCTTGTGAGCTGGGAGTTTTTCACATAAAAATCCATTATGTCATTTACTTACTGTAGTGTGCGTGTGTTTTGCGGGGACCAATAGACAACCTGATTCTCCATATAGTTTGGTGGACCCTAAATTTCTATCAATTGGTCAGAGCGGGTTCTTTCTATCAGGCTAACACCTAGGAAGGATCCTCATGGCTGCTCCACGAAACTTCGAAGAAGGTTAGTCTACCTATAGACCGCTAAGATTTAATGGCCAATACTATGGATGGTGGAAGAAGAGGACCCATGATTTCAGCATGGCTGACGACTCAGAGCTTTGGGATATCATATGCGATGGACCCATCGTTCCTACGAAGACCATTGGAGATCCTGTAGTCATGATAGTTTCTAAAACTAGAAAGGAATATAATGACGTTGACCACAAGGCTATTGAAAAGAACTTTCGAGCTAAGAAAATCCTCGTATGTGGTATTGGACCAGATAAGTACAATAGAATTTCAGCATGCCAATTAGTTAAGGAGATCCGGGTAGCTCTCCGAATAGCTCAAGAAGGGACAACACAGGTAAAGCAGTCCAAGATTGACATGCTTACCATAAAGTATGAGCTTTTCAAAATGATGGAATATGCACACTCGCTTCACGTATATCATCATTGTGCCTCATTCACTGGGAGAAATCATCCCCAAGAACAAACTTGTCAAGAAGATACTTAGTGTATTACCTGGTTCCCCAGAAAGCAAAGTAAATGCCATTATTGAGGAAAAAGATCTTCAAGAGCTGTTCATTGATGAACTTGTCGGCAATGTCACGACCTATGAAATGAAGAATGAGAGTGATATTGATAGAAGAGATCCTAAAAGGGAGAAGAACCTGGTCCTCAAGATGGACAAAAAGGACTCAGGTGGTGAGGATGCTGATATGGCCTACCTGATAAAAAGGTTTCAGAAAATCGTTTGCAGAAATGGAGGTATTCCAAACCAGGACATTTCATCAAGGATTGTCCTCTCCTCAATAAAGATCAATACAAACACAACATTGATAAAGTAGCTAAGAGGAACCGGGTACCTAACAAGCGATTCAAGAGAAAAGATGCTGCTGACAATGTTGTAAAACATGCCCTTGCTGCATGGGGACTTTTTTAGCGAATCTGAAAAAGATGATGATCAAGGTGATAGATCCATGATGGAAGTGGAAAGTAAAGAAGCTAAGTATGACTCAATCTTTTCCCTTATGGCAAAATCGGACAATGATGAAGATGATGATGATAAGGTAAAGTTCTTAGATGTTCATAGAAATCTAAAGTCTTATTCTCCGAAAAAACTTATGTCTTTGGAAAGTGTTTTAATTTATACTTATCATGGTCTTATAAATGATAAAGATGAATTAACTATGGAACTGGAAGAAGCAGAACAGTCGATAGATGATTAAGTAGTTGTGACAGTAGACTTAAAGGAAATCATTGAGAGCCTGGCGAAAGAAAAAGATGTCTTAACTGAAAAAATTGCAAACATAGAACATGAGAGAGATGATCTAGTGGTTGTTATATCGATCTAAAAGAGACCATTGAGTGCGTTAGAAAGAAGAAAGAAGTTTTAACTGAGAGGGTTTCTAACATTGAGAATGAAAGAGATGATCTATTAGTAGTGGTTGTAGACCTAAAAGAAATAATTGAGGAACTAAATAGGGAAAGTAGGTCTGGGAACACTAAAATTGGAAAGGAAGTTGTAAGTGAATTTAACCTCTTACAATTTTTTCATGAAATTTCTAATTTGACTCAAGTATTCAAATTAGAAAGTAAGGGAGCAAACATTTCAAATAATGCATGATATGAGTCCTAAACGACCTGGACAATAGTATATTAGTAGCTATGTATAGACTCTCATCACCTTGTACATACGTAGCCCCCACAAATTAGTTCACACATTTGTTTAATTCACATATAGGGTTAATTCCCTCTTACAAGGTTAGAAAGGAGACTTATCTCGTATCAAATCCTAAATCCCAATTCAATAATGGGCCCAAACCTCCAATTTTGATGCCAAACGACTCGAAACTAATCAAATATTACATAAACGAATCAATTTATGCTCAAATTTTCATATTTCCACTATTAAAGTGATTACTCAAACCAAATTGCAAGATTCTTAAAATTCACCCCAGGGCCCACATGCTCGAATTCCTAATTTTTTTGAAGAAAGTCATTACCCATAACCTTAGAAACACAATACATGACTTTTACTAAGTTTCATAACGAATTTCGTGGTCAAATCTCATTTTTATCAAAAACCTAGATTTTCCTCTAAACCCTTCATTTTCACTAATTTTTACATGTCAATATACCCATAATGTAGGTATTTAACTCACATTCGGTGGGAATTACTTACCTCCAAAAGCTAGGTCGAAATCCTCTCTTTGAGAGCTCTCCAATCGCCCAAGTGTGGAAGAAAATGAATCAAAAATTCTAGAGTCCCGTATTAAATGAAGGCCACTACTTCTAGCTTTTCTGCACGTGTGGTCCAAGGGCCGCATCTACGCCCTCGCTTCTGCGGACAAGAGTCCGCTTCTGTGGAAGTTCCTGGGCCGACTAAGGGCTGCTTCTGCAGTCCCGCTTCTATGAAGGAAGAGCCACACCTGAAGAATTTGGGCTACCCTCCAATGGCCGCATCTACGAGACTTAGCCTGCACCTGCGGCTGACCAACCGTAGGTGCGATTATGATAGATCTAGTGCATTTAGCTGTGGTTCCAAATTCTCAACTTATTCAGACTCTCTTCCTGTTGGCAGACGGGGCCCCCGGTGCCCTGCCCAAACATAGTTTGGAATCATAATACGGATTCACTCGAACTCTCGGCAACACTAGAACTAATAATCACACCCTAAAACGAATTGTATCAAACTTAAGAATTTCAAGTTCTTTAATTTACTTCCAATGCTTCGAAACATACTTATACTACTTAGAATGACACCAAATTTTGTGTGCAAGTCTTAAATGACATTACGGAACTATTCTCAGTCTCGGAATTGTGTTTGGACCTTGATATCACCAAAACCTACTCCAAACAAAATTTAAAGAACTTTCAAAACCTTCAAGAACCAACTTTCACTCTTCTAAATCCCAAACCAACCATCCCGCAAGTCATAAATAAGACGAATCCATTTTGTTCTTAATTAAATCTTATTGAACCTTTACCTTCGAAAATACTTAAGTCGATAGAAGAGAAGGAAAAGATATTGGGTAGTTTTTTAGTGGAGCCGTAAAAAGGCCAAAAGGTGCATCTGTGTATTGAGAGAGCCACTAGTTGGAAATACCAATTTATGGAGGGTGTTGGAAAGATTTTGAAATATATATATATATATATATATATATATATATATATATATATATATATATATATCCCTCCGATTCACTTTGATATGTGCTAGTTCTTATGTAGATGTGCTCTACGTTATTTATGGTGCCGTAGCAATATGTTGAGTGATCATGAAGAAGATGTGCTTAAAAGTTAAAGTGTATTGTATTAAAATTGCTTAGGAGGATTAGTCACTATTATTTATATCTATCCTACCTGTCCCTTAGCCTATATTACAACCCATGAAGACCTAATTGACCCTAGACTTTGTGTGCTTAAACTAGTAGAGACTTATATTACGGACAAGCCTATGGTATGAGCTTTGGGGACACATGAGTTTCTTTGGAAAAGTAAGTGAATTCTTTCATTATATGAGTCCTTAAATTATACTTGAATTAAAATTTATGTGTACAAACGGATTACTCTCTTTGTTTTGTTGGTGAAGGCACATGCTTTACAATGAATTGCTAAGGAACTCGTATCTTAGTTTTCATAACAAGCAAGTTACAAAGAGGAATATAGTGGAGTCAATTTTTGAGGCTAGGATGTTAGAAAGAGTCACATGAATATTTTAAATAATCTGAGCATGAGTTTAAACTTGAGGAAATGTATGAGAGTTCATATGATGGGTTCTAAGTGTAGATAAAAACTATTGTTATTGGTATGATGCTTGAGTACGTTTTGAAAGGTATTTCTTACCGATACGCTTAATTTTGAGTTGCTCAAGGGCGAGCAAGAGTTTAAGTGTAGGGTGGTGATAAATGATAAAAGTTGCATATATTTGCATATTAATTCTTATGTACGTTGGGGGAGTTTACGTGGGTTTTAAAGTGAAATATGCTCATTATGTATCTCTTATGTGTATGAACGAGTTTGGATTATAAATGATTAAAATATGATAATTTGACACAAAATAGAAGAGATGAAAAGAATTGGGAGCCCGTCTATTCTCGTGCATGCACAAAAACAGAGGGGAAAAAGGAGAAAAGTGAAGGCATAAAAAAGCAAATTGAATCAAAGGCGCAGATCGCTTCACGAAATGGAAGAATTTCAACAAATGAATCCACGTCCATGAGCGCGCAACGCGCAGAGGCAGACGCTGATTCCTAGATTCTCCCATCCGAAGTTGGATTGAAAATTTCTACCCCTCATCAACCCTAAGTGATGTAAATACATCCTGAAACACACACTTTGGAGGAGGAGACACTACTTTTGGCTTACAAAATTTTGAAGGCAAGAGCAATTAAGGATCAAGACGATAAATTCGAAAACGAGTTTTTAGCTTTCATCATCCATTTTTCAATTATAGGTGATGAATTTTTATATTGTAGTTGTAAAAATAATTACGAGTAGCTAAACTCTTTATTCTAGGGTTTGATGGAACCTCTTAGAGGATGAATTTTTTTTGCGTTTATTATAAGTTCGACATTGGATTTTCTCTACTTGTTCAACTACGTGATTATTGTGGTTGATTGAAGGACCCTTAATCAGCTATGCTTATTTAGTGTGTATTACTTAGAAACTGGTACATATTTAGGTATTTATTGAACAACATCACTCCTAACGTATATGAGGGATCAATATGGAGTGTTCAATAGTGGGATTAGGAATAAAGAAATCTTGGTGCGATCTTAATGAATGGTAAACTAGTGCCAATTAGTATAGTTCGGAAGAATATGTCTAGTAAATTATTGTAGTTGCTTGGAAGAGAATTACGACACCTAAAGTGCTTACTATCGGCAGAGAGTATCTAGGAAAAGTCATAAGAGACGTAGCAGGGAGGATTTTGATAAGAGGAAAAATCGTAACCCTAGACCTCTCCAATCTTGTCTACAATATTGGCTTTGTTAGTAATAAAATTACAACTTTTTAATTACTTTGCTTTTAGTTTGTAAACACTCAACTCATTATTCAATATTTCTGGAAGTTGATTACTTGAATTCTTGCAAAACTAGCAGTTGTGATTAGTAGGTTATGGAATTCGACTTCTAACTTATAAACTGGATTATATTTGTAAAGACCACTTAATTCTTTTTATAAGGCATAGTTGGGCGTGGTCACAACCATGAGCATTGGGCATGCAGAGGTAAAATTTTCATGCGGCGCCTAATTTTGCGCCATTTATTAAATTTGTATATACACTTTTTTAAAAAAAGTTTAACTAGTACCCAATTTTTGGATAAGTTTAGATACATACACTTTTCTCTCATTCTTTACTGTTATTTTCTTCTTCTTCTTCTTAGCTGCAAATTGAATTTGTTAAATTTATTGTTGTTTTTATATTTTGATGATTGAATTTTGTTCTTTATGATATTTGAAAGTTATATTTCAAATTTGATCCTAGTTGGAGTAGATTTGTGAATTGAATAGTGTATTACATTATTGAAATTTGAAGAACAAGCTTATGTTTCAGAGCTTAAGATTCAAAATTTGAAGTTGCATTCAATATATTGAACTACGTATGATTCGAATTTCTGAGCTGCATTTGATAGGTAAAAGAACTTTAGATTTTATTTATAAAGTTGCATTGAAGAGTAGGTGTTGGGATAAAGACAACCCAAAGATATTTTTAATATGGTATAATATTGTCCGATTTGGACCAAACCCGTAAGATTTTTCTCAAAAGGCCTCACATCATTAGGGTATGCAACTCCTCACAGGTAATTTTTTTCCCTGCTTTTCATGTGGGACTTTATGCACACACATCAACAACGGGCATAACTTCAATAGTGGCTCCAAAAATGAGTATATATGAAAAAGCTCTATGCAGAGACAACAAATGATTTTTTCATCTCTCCACTGTGATTTTAGAGTGCTTCGCTTAAGAAATAAAGTAAAAGAAGATTATGAAGAATCGTCGTAGTTTTTACAGTTTCATATAGACGTCTAAAACGAGTAAAATCTTGTTGCGCCCAATGCCTTTTAATTGTTTTTACTGACGGATCATATTAGCTGTAAAAAAAGTCACAATTCAAATAGTTTTACCAGTGACTTCTTGGCTACTGCTACCTAATCAAACTCTTCTATTTTTCTTCATCCTATCTTGATCCATTCAATATCTTCAATATATTCCTTCTTACCTGCAGCCCATGAACATTTCACTTATGATACGGACATTGGTTAAGGTGAATTTGCTATCCACCAAAAAAAAATCTTTTACATAAATAACCGATCAGATTTATTGTTTACTTTTCGTAGTTGGTATATATAAATTATATAGGATTACATAAATTATACAAATATATTACATATTTGTCGAGTATATTTAGTTTAAATAATTTGATAAACAACTATTTAGGTTAATTCTTTTAAACAAAAACGAAAAATCTCTCGATAATGTGCTTTTATATGACTTTAGAGCTGCAATAAAATCCAAAGACCACCTAATACAAATGCAATGACATTATTGGTGTCTCACAAAATAAGTACCAGTTTTGACTATAGGATTGAGGCAATTAGTTAAAAATTGTATGGGATAGTCATTTTTTAAAGTGATATTTGTTATGAAATAATATAAAAGACAAGAACAATAATGCAAGAACAAGAGCAATAGAGAGAAGAGTAGAGAGAGTTCTTCTTATTGATACTTAGAGAATGTTAGGAGTGATCTACAATGGTAGAGGCCACCTCTATTTATAGGGAGGAGGATGATTTAGCTACCAAGAATAGAACTCTAGAATCTCTCTAATTAAAGACATTCACCTTAAATAGAAGTGTATTTATAACAATATTTATATTTTATCCCGTATTTTAATGTTGAGCGAAAGTAGCTGTTAGTCTATTAAAATTAATATGAACATGAAATATTATCCTTTCCTTCCCAAACGAAAATACTCCATTTTCAGATCTCAGACGGAAAGTTAGAAAAGGCAAACAGAAGGTATAACCAATCTTAAACGGCCTGGGCAATGGAGCGTGTGGTTTCGGCTTCTTCGATTTTATATTTTTATTAAGGAAAGTATCATTAAACGATCACTTGTGTATTTTTCAAGAAGATTTTCATGTACGATCGTTTCATTTATTTTTGGGGAGGATCTTTTGTACCTTTGATAAGTTATTAAGTCAGGTTATTTAGGCTTACAATGTACTTGTAGAAGAAAGGGTGATTTTTAATTTTCTAAAAGAAGTGACTTTTAGATTTTTTTAAACAACAGATAATTAGGAAAAATATGGTAAAAAGTCAAAAAGTTGAGGACAAAGATAATTGTGTTAAGGACATGTACTCATGAAGT
This sequence comes from Nicotiana benthamiana, assembly GCA_034376525.1. Taxonomy (NCBI): domain Eukaryota; kingdom Viridiplantae; phylum Streptophyta; class Magnoliopsida; order Solanales; family Solanaceae; genus Nicotiana; species Nicotiana benthamiana. The sequence continues at coordinate 29,506,599 of CM067336.1, read as the reverse complement.
CCTAAAATTAAATTCAAAAGATAAGGACATGGTCCTAAACTTAGAGTTTCAAGTTCAAAAGTTAAGGAAATGTAGTCATGAAGTCCTAAAGTTAGGTTCAATAGTTAATGACACGAGTTCAAAAGTTAAAGACAGGTAGTGCTTACTTACAGTTACAAGTTTTAAAGTTAAGGACATGTAGTCTGTAACTTATAGTTACAAGTTAAAAAGTTAAGGACAAACAGTCCTTAACTTACAGTTACAAGTTCAAAAGTTAAGGACAATAGATCCTTAAATTTGATTTCCAAATTCAAAAGTTACGGACAAACAGTTCTTAACTTACAGTTACAAATTCAAAAGTTAAGGACAATAAGTCCTTAACTTTGACTTACAAGTTCAAAAGTTAAGGACGCTTGGTCTTGAAGTTTGAGTTCCAAGTTAAAAAAGTTAAGGACATGTAGCCCTGAAGTCCTCAACTTAGAGTTTCAAGTTCAAAAGTTAAGGACATGTAGTCCTGAAGTACTGAAGTTAAGTACAAAAGTTAAGGACATGAGCAAAAGGCTATTTTCGTCCTGACAGTTAAAATTTATTAATGTAGTGGCTAAAGACTAAAGACATTTTAAATGATAAATTAAAAGTAAATCTATATATATTATTAGTGACTAACCGCGCACTTCCCTCGACAATTAGGTGAACAGGGGCTGGGTTTTGGATTTCAGCTTGCAAGTTCACCTTGTAAGTTTTGCAAAGAAGAATTATTCCTTAGCCTTGTAAAAAACTTTTGAAGAAATGACATTCAAAAGAAAGGAAAAAAATAATTATATATGTATACTATATTATAAGTATGAGCAACCTAAGTTAAAGTTAATTTACTAATTTACCCATTAAAAGCTTGACTGACAAATTTACCCTAAAAAATACACTATCTCTTGAAAATTGATGTATGGAAATGTAAAAATACTAAATTGTAATATGCAATGCATTTATAAGGGAGAATGAAAGCATTAGTGGAAAGATCTTTTGTTCAATCTGTTTTGGGTGGGGCGATGAAAAAAGTCTAATTCATCCTTCCGAATGAAACACATCTTATGAATTATACGGGCAGGGTGGGTCCAGGGTCCAACATCCGGATCGATTACGAGTTGTTTATGCGGAAGTGCAATGTAGCTGAAAAAGGAAATCCTCTTTTTATTAGTAAGGTATAGGTTAGTTGAAAAAACTCCAAAACTAGGGTTCCAAAAAGCTTACCTTATATTTTAGAAAAGTTTGAGAAATGAGCATCCCTACTATACCCCTAAACTCAAGCTAGCGCGCAACGATTGAAAAGTCGTTGTTGCTTGCTCCTTGAACATTCGAAAATCTCTCTTTCGCCTCTCCTCTTTGTATCCTCCAAAATATGAGCTAAAATTTTGTCCTTGGAAAAAAAACTTTAATTAAATAATATTGAAATTACATTAAATGTTAGTCACTGATGTTGTAGTACTTCAACACTTCATCAAATCAATTCAATGCATTCAATTAGGTTTGAGACTATTTATATTCTCCTTCCCAGAAACGTTTTCTTTTAATCACTACATCATAACTCTCAAGGAAAACGTTTCTCCCTCCTCTTCATTTTTCTTGAATTCTTAATTCCCAATGGCCTTTATATTTTGTTTCTTACATCTGCCATGGTAACGTCATTTTACAAGTTTTTTATCTTCTTTATTTATAGCAGTGTAAATTTCCTTAGTTAATTCTGGTTGATTCCATCTTTCGTATTCAATATTAGTAACTTCTTTTCACATTCTTCACCATACTTTATATAAGTGCACAATAAGGTATTCCATTATCCTTTATAAATTCTTAATGCAAGAAATTTCTGTTTTCTAAAAAGGTGTACTTCACTCACCAGTATTTGTAACATGTATATATGTTTCAATTATTTTATGGTGCAAATATTGACTTCTCTTCCACCCATTTTGGATCATAATTCGCAACCTATTATTTTTAATTTTGTGATTTCTTAAAGAGTTCTAAAGTTAAACATATTATTAGTGTGAAAAATCCTGTAGAAAGTATAGAGCATGATAAGTTAATATGAAGAATTTTTAGGACTGTACACGATCTTATATTGTCATGTTATATTCAACTAGCTTATGATGCAATTGTGGACTTTGCTTAGGTCCTCTTTGGATCATTGCTAATTAACTACTTTCATAATTAGCGCAGAATATGGTTGTTGCGATTTAGCATTTATATTGTCATGTTATATACAATTAGCTTGACTGAGTGTAGACTTCGCTTTAAGTACTTTTTGGATCATAGCTAATTGACCATTGTAGTATTTGGTGCAAAATATATTTATTGCTGTTATGAAATATTATATTATGGTGGATGTTCATAACTCCTATAACACCCACTACTTTTATCCATTATCTCCATAACTCCCACTACTCTAACACTTATGGTTGTAACTCCCACACGTCCATGATCTCCCCCATGATCTTCCTCCATGATCTCAAAAGCTTAATGACATATTTATGGAATTCTTTTAGTATACCTCTATGTAGTACTATAAATAGAGGATGAGAAATCATTTTGTAATACACTTGGATACATAGAAGAAATATATTTCTTCTCTATTTCTCTCTACTTTGTTGTCTATCTTTTTGTTTATTACTTTGAGCTAAGTTTTGTAACACGTTATCAGCACGAAGCTCTACTATCTCAAGAATCTCTTTGAGAAAATTAAGGTATTTTTCTCCTCCTAATTTTGTTTTAATTATGTCTGACATTATGAAAAGAAAGTTTGTTGCCCTTGAAATTTCGGGCAAGAACTACATGACATGGGTGTTGGATGCTGAAATCCATTTGGATGCAATGGGTCTTGGAGACGCCATCACCTTGATGAAGGTTTGAAAATTGAATATCTCACAGCCAAAGATCCACTTATCTTGTGGAATGGCTTAAAGGAGAGATATGACAACTTAAAGTTGGTCACTCTGCCACAAGCACGATATGATTGGGCTCATCTGAGGCTCCAAGACTTTAAGTCTGTTTCTGAATATAATTCTGCAATGTTTAGAACTACTTCTAAATTGAAACTCTGTGGAGATACTATAACTGATTATGATATGCTTGAAAAAACGTTTACAACGTTTCATGCCTCCAATATGGTTCTGCAACAACAGTACAAAGAGAAAGGTTTCAAAAAGTACTCTGAGCTGATTTCTCTTCTCCTTGTGGCTGAGCGAAACAATGACCTGCTCATGAGAAATTACGAAAATCGACCCACTGGGTCTACACCATTGCCTGAAGTAGATAAGGTGTATTCCCATTATGCTAAGCGTGGAAAAGGCTATGGCTTTAATCATGGTCGTGTTCGTGGTCGGGGTCATGGCCGTGGACGTGGACAAGGAAGAAATTTTCCTGGTGTTAGTCACCCCCCAAAGAGATATAACCACCAAAAGAGGAAATGAAATTATGAGAATCCAAAAGCAAATAGTTCAGAAACTATATGTTATCGTTGCGGTGGAAAAGGGCACTGGGCAAAAATTTGCCGTGTACCAAGACATTTGGTTGAGCTTTATCAAGCATCTCTAAAGAGTAAAGGCCCTGAAACCAATTTTGTCTCTGACAATAATTTTGACATCACCCACTTGGATGTGGCAGACTTCTTTGAGCACCCTGAGGAGAAAATAGATCACTTGATCGGTGATGGATCCATGGTTAAAGAAGATTGAGCAGTTTGATATTTTTATTTTTACTTATTCGTAGTAGTTAATGAATAAACAATTATCACAGTTTACATAAGTTATCTATTATTGTGATATGGTTCAAATTTTATATTTTCTGCTTTAAGCTAGTAAAGCTAAGTATCAAGCAAGTATTCGTTAAAATTATAATATGCTTGAAATAAAATAAAAAAAATATATTAAACAGAATGATCAGTTTCATTTTTGTAATCCTTTCTAATCTGCTCGGTGTTAATGTGTTAGCACATTAAATGTGCTATTATGCTAGTAGTATTATGAACCAGAAATAGATTCACTGCCAACAGCAATTAACTCAATTAGTTGAATCATCCTAGGTGAAACATTCAGTTCAAAACAATTCAATCAATGATCAAATATCGATATGTACTTTAAGAGTTTTATCAACTTGACAAATAATCTGTAATATGGTTTTAAAATATATAACTTTAGATTACGCATTCATCTTATGCTTTATTTGTAGCACATTAAATATACTAATAAAAGAAATATTGTGAAGACTCTTTATGCTACTACTAATTGTTAATACTTTGATATTAAAAGGAGAATAACTATGATAAAAGATATTTTTTTTCATAATGACCGCACTGAAACTATTATGTTGAATCATAGACTTAAATTTGTTTATTCTCATATCTATAAAAAAAAATACTGATATTTTTCATATATTTCTTTTGTATGTCAAACCATGGGAAGCAAATATGGATATCTCACAAAGCAAACTTGGATCAACGTCCAATTGTAAAAATATTTGTTTAATTGATTCATGTACCACACATACGATATTCAAAGAGAAGAAATATTTCTCTCATTTAAGTATGTGTAAGCAGATGTTACTACAATTTCTGGTAGTAGTAAATTGATTGAAGGCTCCGGAAGAGCAACTATAACTCTGCCTAAAGGAACAATATTTATCATAGAGAATGCATGTTCTCTTCCAAGTCCAAGAGGAACTTGTTGAGTTTTAAAGATATCCGTCAAAATGGATATCATATTGAGACAATAGATGAGAATAATCTTGAATACCTCATCATTACAAAGAATGTCTCTAGCCAAAAGACGGTTATTGAGAGTTTCCATCTTTATCTTGTGGCCTGTATTGGACAAAAATTAGTGCAATTGAGGCACATTCCACAGTAAACCAAAAGGTTACTGATTCCAATACTTTTGTACTTTGGCATGATCGATTGGGACATCCTGGATCAATTATGATGAGACGGATTATAGAAAACTCATATGGGCATCCATTAAAGAATTTAAAGATTCTTTTAAATAATGAATTTTCTTACACTTCTTGTTATCAAGGCAAGTTAATTATTAGACCATCACCAACAAAGGTTGGAACTGAGTCACTTACGTTTTTGGAACGTATACAAGGGGATATTTGTGGACCTATTCACCCACCTACTGGGTCCTTTAGATATTTTATGGTCTTAATAGACGCATCCTCTAGATGGTCTCATGTGTGCCTATTGTCATCACGCAACCTTGCGTTTGCAAAATTAATGGCACAAATAATTCGGTTACGAGCACAATTTCCTGATAATCCAATTAAGTCTATTAGACTAGATAATGCTGCTGAGTTTTCATCCCAAGCATTTAATGATTATTGCTTATCAATTGGGATAAAAGTGGAACATCATGTAGCTCATGTTCCCACTCAAAATGGTCTTGCAGAATCTTTAATTAAACGTATGCAGTTGATTGCAAGACCATTACTCATGAAAACGAGGCTGCCCACTTCGGTTTGGGGTCACGCCATTTTGCATGCAGCAATGCTAGTTCGTCTCAGACCGACGAATTATCACAAATATTCCCCGTTGCAATTAGTTTTGGGTCATGAACCTAATATATCCCATTTAAGAATTTTTGGATGCGCAGTATATGTGCCTGTAGCACCGCCATACCGCACCAAAATGGGTCCGCAAAGAAGGTTAGGAATATATGTTGGGTTTGAATCGCCCTCCATTATTCGTTACCTCGAAACATTGACAGGGGATTTGTTCACTGCACGATTTGCAGACTGTCGATTCGATGAGACACTTTTCCCAAAATTAGGGGGAGAAGTTGGTGAAACCAAACGGGAAATTTTGTGGAAAAATCCATCATTATCTCATCTTGATCCACATACCTCTATTTGTGAAAAAAGAGGTGCAAAATATTATCCATTTGCAAAGAATAGCAAATCAAATGCCTGACGCATTCACGGACTTGAAAAGGATAACAAAATCTCACATCCCCGCAGAGAATGTTCCAATCCGTATTGATGTCCCTATTGGACAATCTTCTAGTGTCATATCTAATGAGTCGAAAGCACGCCTAAAACGTGGCAGGCCATTAGGTTCCAAAGATCGAAATCCTAGAAAAAGGAAAGCAAATGATCAAAATGACACTACAAAAGAATCTCATGAGGAAATTCACGATTTCATAAATTCTGAAATTCATGAAGAATCCATTGAGCCCGAGACTCAGGAAAATAAGGAACTATCAATAAATCCAATCGATATTGAGACAAATTTTAATCGAGTGGATATAGTGGTGGATTATGTCTTTGCATATAATGTTGCATCTAGCATTATACAAGAAAGTGAGAATCTTGAACCTCAATCTGTTGGAGAATGTCGATAAAGACTTGATTGGCCAAAATGGCAAGAAGCAATCCAATCAAAATTGAATTCACTTGCAAAACGTGAAGTTTTTGGGCCTATAGTTGAAACACCTAATGGTGTTAAGCCTGTTGGATATAGATGGGTCTTTGTACGCAAGAGAAATGAGAAAAACAAGGTACAAAGATATAAGGCACGCCTTGTTGCACAAGGATTTTCTCAAAGGCCTGGTGTCGATTATGAAGAGACATATTCACCCGTAATAGATGCTATAACTTTCCGTTATCTCATTAGTTTTGCTGTCCTTGAAAAGCTTGACATGCATTTAATGGATGTGGTTACTGCCTATCTTTATGGCTCACTTGATAATGAGATATACATGAAAATTCCCGATGGATTCAAAATGCCAAACACTCATAATTCAAAGTCCTGGGAAATGTTTTCAATCAAATTGCAAAGATCTTTGTATGGTCTAAAGCAATCAGGACGAATGTGGTATAATCGTCTTAGTGAGTATTTATTAAAGGAAGGCTATATAAATGATGCCATTTGCCCATGTGTTTTTATAAAGAAAACAACATCGGAATTTGTTGTACTTGCCGTATATGTCGATGACATAAACCTTATTGGAACTCCCATAGAACTCCAAAAGGCAATTGATTATTTAAAGAAGGAATTCGAGATGAAAGATCTCGGAAAGACAAAATTATGTCTTGGTTTGCAAATTGAATATTTGGCAAACGGAATTTTTGTTCATCAATCTGCCTATATAGAAAAGGTATTGAAACGGTTTTACATGGATGGAGCATATCCTTTAAGTACTCCGATGGTTGTTCGATCACTTGATGTGAATAAGGATCCATTCCGACCGCAAGAAAAGAATGAAGAGCTACTTGGTCCTGAAGTACCATATCTTAGTGCAATTGGCGCACTAATGTATCTTGCAAATACTACAAGGCCTGACATAACTTTTTCAGTTAATGTCTTAGCAAGATATAGCTCTGCTCCCACAAGGAGACATTGGAATGGAATCAAACATATATTGCGGTATCTAAAAGGGACTACTGATATGGGCTTATTTTATAGCAATAATTGCAGTCCTGATATTGTTGGTTATGCTGATGCTGGATATTTATCTGACCCACACAAGGCTCGATCTCAAACAGGTTATGTGTTTATCTGTGGAGGCACTGCCATATCTTGGCGATCGACTAAGCAATCAATTGTGGCTACTTCATCTGATCATGCTGAGATAATCGCTATTCATGAAGCAAGTCGAGAGTGTGTGTGGTTGAGGTCTATAATACATCATATTCGAGACAAATGTGGTTTGAAATATGACAAACTACCCACGATTTTGTATGAAGACAATGCAGCATGCATAGCCCAATTGAAAGGAGGATTCATAAAAGGAGATAGAACAAAGCATATTTCACCAAAGTTATTTTTCACACATGATCTTCAAAAGAATGGTGATATCAATGTGCTACAGATTCGTTCAAGTGATAATATGGCTGATTTGTTCACAAAATCTCTACCAACGTCAACCTTCAAGAAGCTGGTACACAAGATTGGAATGCGAAGGCTCAAGGATGTGAATTAATGCTCTTTTCAGGGGGAGTTAATGCGCATTGCACTCTTTTTCCCTTACAAGGTTTTGTCCCACTGAGTTTTCCTTGCAAGGTTTTTAACGAGGCAACAAAAATGCATTTTGTTAGATATGTGTATTCTTTTTCCTTTTCTAGAATTTTTTTTTCCCATTGGGTTTTATTTTAGTTAAGGTTTTAACGAGGCACATTATCTTTGGACATCCAAGGGGGAGTGTTATGAAATATTAGATTATGGTGGATGTCCATAACTCCTATAAGACCCACTACTTTTATCCATTATCTCCATAACTCCCACTACTCCAATACTTATGGTTGTAACTCCCACACCTCCATGATCTCCCCCATGATCTTTCTCCATGATCTCAAATGCTTAATGACATATTTATGGAATTCTTTTAATATACCTCTATGTAGTACTATAAATAGAGGATGAGAAATCATTTTGTAATACACTTGGATACATAGAAGAAATATATTCTCTTCTCTATTTCTCTCTACTTTGTTGTCTATCTTTTTGTTTATTACTTTGAGCTAAGTTTTGTAACAATTGCAAATTATTTGGTATTGTCACGGACAAAATTCTTATTACGTTCCATATACAAGAGCTATGAAAGCAGTGCATACCTATTTGCAAGTTGAAGAAATAAGGAGAATAAGCAATTAAAGTTTTATCATATTATACTAAAAGTAGGAACTTTTTTATTACATAGTAAAAAGTACTATGTTATTACTATAGTTAATATGGCCAGAAACAATCTTTTATCACATTGTTTTTCTTCCTCCTAGCTTTTTTTTAAAAAAATTTAAGCTCCACTGCAGGGAGTTCATTCATTCCATTTTAACGGGATGATTACATATAGCGGTCAGAGGACCCTCACACAAAAATAAGCAGAGGTGCATTTCACCACAACCCTTCCAACAAAAATAATCTGGTACTTAGCTTACAAAGAAGTTCGCCTTGTCATACCTAATCCTAATACGAGGCATTTGACATCTATCTAGATGGTAATAACCAATTGCCATCTTGGGTAGTTGATGCCATTCAAGAATTAATTGACTCTGTCCAGAAGAAGATGCATTTTTAGCCGAGATATCCGCTACATGGTTGGCTTCCCTTAGGCAATGTGAAATGCTGCAATTAACTTAAGAAAGGATTTGTGATATATCATCAATCACTGTTTTGAGCTTTAGTTTTCTCGTGCTTCTCATCTTCAGCATGTCTGCGATGATCAATGAATCTATCTCAAGGATACATTCTTGAAATCCATTTTGAAAACACCATTGGATTCCAAATTTTGCAGCTACTGCTTCTGCTTGGTTGTTATTGGTGCACGATATTGGCATAGAGAAGGTCATGATCATCAACTATGATCATCTCTAACGACTCCTCCAATTATTGCCTTCTCCCTTGTAAAGCTTCCATCAATATTGATTTTAACTTTTCCATTGGGAGGCGTCATCCATTTTATAATTTTCCATATGGGAATTGGTCTTAGCCTTTCCACAGTATCACGTGAGTTCACCCCAAGTATTTCCCAGTGAGAATTTTGGGAAAGTCAAACTTGAAGCTAATTGAACTGTCCACCATATTTGATGCTCCATTCTTCTATACAACAGCTTTTTCTGCCCACCGTATTTACATACACACTCTTCTTCCATAACTCCCAACAGATTACAGTAGGAGTTATTTGCAGGACCAATTTATGAACAACATTTCTTGATTTTGTTCTCTACCACCTACTTAGCCTGTCCTTCACCGTTTTATTTATGCACGGGATACCTAGGGGACCTCTAAATCGTTTCCACATATGAACCGCAGCTTCACTATCCATGAATACATGCTGGATAATTTTCCCTTTTTGATATTGCAACAGAAATTCATGGAACTGGAGTTTATTCCAAACCTTCCGATTGTGTCATCGAAAGCTACTTTCTTTTGTACCAATCTCCACACCAGGAAAGAGATTTTGAAGGTAGGTATGAATGCCATACCTTGCTTCTGATGTTATCTATTTTCCTATGATGAATAAGTTGTTGAGCAGCGGATTTGGTAGAGAAGTGGTCATCCTCTTCTGGTTCCCGCATTGCATAGTCTTCTTGGCAAGCCTTCCCCATAGGAATTTCGGAAATCTGCTGAACAAAGTCTATGGGAAGTATATCTGCCAATTTTTCATAATTACAATTGCCTTCTATAATGTAGTCTTGTACTGTATCTTTAGCAGCTCTTGACTGATTAGGAATCAGATGTGTTAAGGCTCCCTTCGTTGTCCAGTTGTCCCACCAAAAATTAGTTCCACCTTTCTGCACCTTCCATATGATATGTCTTTCTACCTTATCCCTAACTTGCATCAGTTTTGCCCATGAGTATGATTGTTTTGCCACCTTAGCCTTTGCTACTGGGTGGCTTCTGCTACATTATTTAGCCTTAATGAATTAGGACCATAGTGTTTGTTATGTCCTCAAGTTCCACCATCTTTTATATGCAAATGAGTCACTAGTGTCCTCCAGTCTTTTCAAACCAATGCCTCCTTCTTCTTTCGACCAACATAGGTTAGCCCACGAGCTCCAATGATATTTATCTTTTTCCTCACCAACTCCCCAATAGAATCTTGCAAAATGTTCTCTATCAATTTGAAAGTTCCTTTAAGGGGGTGCATTGCGGCAAGGGTATATGTAGAGATTGCTTGTAGAATATGTTTGATCAGAGTAACCTTGCCACCATATGATAGAAAATTTTCTTGCCAGCCGTGTATCTTCTTTATCATTCTATTCATCAGGTCATCAAAAATTGACAATTTCTTCCTTCATATATATAGGGGGCACCCCAAGTAAGTGAAAGGGAATTATTTGTGTTTGAATCCAGTGCTTTCAATCATTTTGTTAACTCTTGAAGTTGAGGCCTTTGGTGATGTACAAAAGAAGCTCTTATCACCCTTTCACTTTCTGCCATGAGCTCTTCTCATAAAGTCTCACCTGCTTCATGACAAGTTTCAAGGATCTACTTTTACCTCCACTTAAAATGACTATGTCATCTGCATAGGCGAGGTAGTTAATTTTGGGCCCTCTAGTGTTCATGGAAAAAAGGGACAAATCTGGGGTTATCATATATATTATTCAGCAACCACGACAGGACTTCTGCTCTCAATATAAACAGAGATGGTGATGGAGGATCACCTTGCTTCAAACCTTGTGAAGAAGTAAAGAAACCCCTTCTAGCTCCATTCACAATAATCGAGTACCACACATCTGAGATTAGCCTTCTAGTGGCTTCTATCCACCATTCTAAGAAGCCAAAGTTCCTCAGTACAGAAATTAGGAAATCCCAAGAGAGCCTATCATATTCTCTAGCCATATCCAGTTTGATAATTGTGTTTCCACATGTATTAGACTGAGAAATACCCAGCACCATCTCTTGAGCTAGCAGCACATTGTCTGTAATAAGTCTTCCCTTCACATATCCACTTTGATTTTTTGAAATCAATCTTGGAAGCATTGGATTAAGTCTTCCTGCCAGAACTTTTGCCACTATCTTAGAAGAGAAGTTTCTAAAACTAATTGGCCTCATTTCTCCAACGTTGGAGGGAGATTGTACTTTTGGAATCAATACTAGACATGTATGCTAGTAAAAATTGGTTATCCTTTTCCCTTCAAAGAAACTCTGAACAAATTTGACCACAATTTCTTTGATAATATCCCAGCACTTCTAGTAGAAGGTTCCATGAAATCCATCTGGCCCTGTAGAACTTGTAGCACTCATATAAAAAACTACTTCTTTGATTTTCTTTTCCTCCGAAACTTGTGAAAGTTGTAGATTGTCTTCCTCTGTAATGAATTCCCTGATGCAATTTAGAACATTCCCATCTACGTTAACAGGGGAAAGGTTGAACATCTTCTGAAAGTGTCGGACTACAGCTTTGGCAATTTTCTCCTCACCTTGGATCCAATTTCCTCTATGGTTCTTTATTTTGTGAATTTGTAGCCTATTCCTTTTTTCTTTGATGACACTATGAAAGTATATATCGTTGCAGTCACCCTTCTCAAACCGCCTAATTTGTGATTTCTGTTTCAATAGAGATTCTTGCATAGCCATCCATTTGACATACTCTGATTGTGCTTTGTTTAAATCTTCTCTAGATTATTCAGTGTTAACTGTTAAATCTAGATCCTCCAGTGTTTGCAATGCGTTTTCCCACTCCTCCACCCTCTGATATACATTACCAATCACATTTTTTGACCAGTAACTTAATCTTCTTCCCAACATTTTGAGTTTCTGTTGTAGAGTCCACATGTGATTCCCTCTAACTTGAGAACCCCATACCTCCCTAATTAGATCATAGAAATTTGGCGGTTCAGTCCAAAAATCAAGGAACTTGAAGCATCTTACATAATCCTTTTGTTCTGTTTGACACTTCATAAGCAAGGGCCTATGGTCAGAACCTGGTCTGCTGAGGTGTCTGACCATAGTACTTTGGAATTTATGTAGCCATCCATCATTAATCATAATTCTATCTAATATTTTCCATATACTCCTCCTAGGACTCCAATTATTACACCAGGTGAAAGTAACCATATAACCCGCCTTAGTAACACCACAACTGTCCATACATGTTGAAAAATCAAAGCTCTTGCAAACTCTATGTGGCATTCCCCCCCCCCCCCCCTCTTCTCACATGGATCCAAAATGACATTAAAATCCCCTCCAATGCACCAAGGCCCTGTATTTAGAGGTTCTGTTTGTATCAAACTATCCCATAGCTCAATTCGTTCTTCGGGTGTGCATTTCGCATAGACTGCAGTGATGAATACGTCATCTCCTCCATAGGCATCCTTTTGTTTAATGGTGATTTGTTGATCATCTGCCCAAACAATATCTGCATTTAAGTTTTCGGACCAGAAACACCATATTTGTCCGATATCATTGGACAAACAATGATCTAACCCCACAAAAGTTCTATATCCTTCAATTGTATCCCTCATGACAAAAGGTTCAAAGATGGCTACGAATTGACAATTATTTTTGTACAAGTTGTTTCAACCTGTGATTTGCTTTTTTGTTTCAACCTGTGATTTGTTTCCTCCTAGCTGTTTGTTAAGAACTTTTGGTTTTCTTTGTCAATGATCCATCTTATCTGTTTCAAGAAGTCATTAATTTCCAAGTTAAATTGATAATCAGGTAAATTCCTCAATCTTTGGCCTTTAAGATTTCATAATATAACATTAAAATAATTGAAAAACCCTCTATCGGATTTAAGAATTTTATTCTTCTTTCTTCACCTTTTTTACTTTTTTTGAACTTCACCTTTGTTTAATCAACTGATCTTTCCTGAAGCTCGTTCATTCGGGAATTAACAGGTAGTCAACCTTTGGAGGAATGCTCAAGGTGGTTATTCAAGAGGAGGTATTAGAGCTAATCTCTAAAAATTTATTTTGGCAACTATTATTTTGTTGTTTTTGGTAAATTACAAGACTTTCTCGAGGTCTCTTTTAGCGTCTTCTATTCATCTAGAAGAAGTGTAACGACCTGAAATTTCCACCATCGGGATCGTGATAGCACTTAACATTTCACTTTCTAGGCAATCCAACGTTAGAGATTATTAAGCTAAACTCTTAAGTTTTTCAGTGATAAACATCAATAAGCCATAACAAGGTAAAACGAAAAACGCAAAAATCCACAACAGCTTTAATACTTATACATAGCTGCCCAGAATCTGGTGTCACAATCCAGGAACTACTAAAATTTACCTACAAGTAAGGTGTCTGAAGGAAATATAATTGTTTTCGATACTAATGACATAGTAAAGGAAATGCATAGAAGGGGACGCCGGGGGCTGCGGACGCCACAGGACTACTTTGGGTCTCCGAACAGATAAAGCCAGCAGCTAATCTCAGGGTCCACTTAGTCTGGTACCAAAATCTGCACAGAAAGTGTAGAGTGTATTATCAATACAACCCATCTCATGTACTGGTAAGTGTCGAGTCTAACCTCGGCAAAGTAGTGACGAGACTAAGACAAGAAACATTCATAAGCTTGTGCAGTTAAATAATATAATAGCAGAATAACAACTAATAGAAGCTAAATAGATAATAACAGGAGGGGAAACATGCTAAGGGGGTACTAGATAAAGAAAACTGTAACATTAAAGAAACCACATCAGACAATATGCTTTGCACCAATGAAAGTAATGAAAGTAGTAAACACAGTAAAGACAAGTGCACGACATCACCCTTCGAGTTTTTACTCTCAACCTCGCCATAATAATTAATAGAAATGGTACGGCATCACCCTTCATGCTTTAACTCTCATCCTCACAATATAAACAAAAGAAACAGCACGATATCTCCTTCGTGCATTAACACTCACATATCATGGAACGACATCACCCTTTGTGCATTAACTCTCACTCACAAAATATTATACGGTATCACCCTTCGTACTTTAACTCTCCCCCTCACCAAAACAATGAGCAATAACAACATAGCGATAGGAATATCAAGAACCATTCTTGTTTCAACGTTTAGTTCATTAATACCAGCCTCAACTTTGATTCAGTACACAATCAATACCAAATTCTATGAAACATGATAAGAGTTGCTCAACATAACGAATAGCTAGTCTACGCATGAACAATATGATCAAAGAATACAATAGTCACAAGAATAAAACTCACTTGCATGCTATGACTCAACAATAACGCATAGGTGTTTGTCACCTCACCTATACATTACACTCAACATCCAAACACGTAGCAAATAGAAAAATAATACATATCCCTTAAGCCAAGGTTAACCATGACACTTACCTCACTCCAACGACCATAATCACAGTTCAATAAAAGCTTTCCCCTTCACACAAACCTCCGGACCAATAGAATCTAGTAACTTACCAACCAAAAGGATTAAATAAAGCCTTAGGATCCCCAGAACTGCAACGAATTAAATTTAGACTTTTTTTAATAAGTCAACACCCGAGTCCGCTTGGTCCAAATTCGAAATTCGGACTAAAACCCGGCTAATCATTCACCCCAGCATGAATATATAATCGGTTTTGGAATCCAACCTCAATTTGAGATCTAAATCCCAAAATTTTGAAATCCTTAATTTTTATACAAAAACCTCAATTTCACCATGAAAACCTTAGATTTTTGGTTGAATCTTACGAAAAATGTCACAATCCGAAATCCACTACGGATCATAATGGCGCCGAATACTACTGTCAGGCAAGGCAACACCAAGAAGTTAATTAAATTCCTATTTTAGTATTTATTGAAATTATTTTTTATACATTAAATAATAAATAATGAATTTCACTGAAATAAGATGATGTCTTTAACAAACTAAATATTGAATAATCCCATACTCATCCCAAAACCCGGTGTCACAAGTGCATGAGCTATTTCTAGGAAAATCAGCTGAAGTACAATAATTGTTCGGAATACAAATTTGGACAGAAAGTAAATAGAATACACTGAAAGAGAATATGCTGGTTGCGGGTCTCCTCAAGGAATGTAACTTAAGTCTATGTATCATCCATGCTGCTACGCCCATTAGGCCACTAGAGGTACATATGTCTGTGCAACAAAAATACACAACAAGTGTAGCATGAGTACAAAAATAATGTGTACTGAGTAAGTATCATGTCTAATCTCGAAGAAGTAGAGACGAGGGGCCGACTTCGACACTCACTAGTTCTCCGGTAACAATATACCAATAATATAGCAAATCGGAGATTTATGTAGAAACTTTTATAACTTAATAGCATGAAGCAGGTGAATAATTTCTTTATTAATAGGAACTTTCCAAAATCATTTTCATCATTTATACATTTATACATTTACCTCAAGTCGGGGAAGGAATATCATCATTATAAGATTTGCAAGTCAAGAAATACAAGCATACGCAAATCATGTCGAGGTTGTACGAACCGCTCCAATAATATTTAAATTGTGCCCTGTCAGAGGGTCGATGGTGCGAACCATAGATGCATCTATTTAATCTACCGAGGCATTCGGACCGTTCCACAATAGATAAACACTTTCAGACAGTCAAATCTAGAATTCATCAAGGAGCAATTATTCGAAAAAAGGAAAGTTTCTCTTTAAAAAGTCAAGAAATGATGTCTAGCCTTTTAGAAATTTATTTATTCATTTGATATGTGTTTAAGAATTTTTAAATTGACAACAAGGTTACAAATATTACAAGTAAAGCATGCTTTTGGGTCCTAAAATACCTGGACTTAAGCATAATAGTAGATACATACGGACTTAAGCATAATAGTAGATACATAATATTGCAAGGCTAGAAAGGAGACTCATCTCGCATCGAAACCTATATCCCAATTCAAGAACGCGCTCAAACCTCCAAATCGGAGCTAAATGATCCAAAAACTTTTCAAACGTGGTAAGAACTAGGCATTACATGCTCAAAAGCTCATAATCTAATTATTAAACTAATATTATAACCCTAAATGCAAGGTTCCTAAAATTCATCCATGGGACCACGTGCACGGATTTCGAAATTTTTTGAAGAAAGTTGATACCCACAACCTAGGGATCAAGGATATATGACTTCTACTCCATTCCATAATAAAGTTCGTGGTTAGATTTTGTTTTTATCAAAACCCTAGGTTTTCACCTAAACCCTTGATTTTCCCTAATTTTTACATGTTAATCTACCCATAATATATGTATTTAACTCATGTTGTGAAGAAATTAGTTACCTCAAAGTGCTAGGTTAAAACCCTCTTCCAAAATCTCAAAAAAGATGCCTAAGAGGATGAAGTGAAATGAAATAATGGCCTAAGTCGCATTAAAAGAGCTGGGCATGGCCCTCTGATGTCGCATTTGCGATACAAGGTTCTCAAATGCGACAAAAGCCTCGCAAATACGAAACATGGCTCAGCGTTTGGGATCACAAAGCGACCACAGAGTCGAAAACGCAACATCTACTGGGATCGTAAATGCGGCAAAAGTATCGCAAATGCGAACACTGCCTGGTTCCGGATTCATCGTAAATGCGAATCCTCCATCACAAGTGCGAGATTTGCATTTACGAACAGTCTCTCGCATTTGCGAAGACCTGCAATTGGTACCAAGAACAACAGAAACTTTTGTGTTCTTCCTACTTCTCCCACACGTTCGAAACACACCCGAGGCCCCCTGAACCCCGTCCAATCACATAACTCAGTTCCATAACATAATACGGACTTACTTGAAGCCTCAAATCATGTCAAATAATGCTAAAACCATGAATTGCAATCCAATTCAAACTTGATAAAGTTTAGAACTTAGAACTTCTTTATTCGATGCAGAAACCTATCAAATCACGCCCGATTGACCTCAAATATTCCACACAATTTATATTTGACATTATGAACCTACTCCAACTTCCGAAATTGGGATCCGACACCGTATGAAAAAGTCCACTTCTGGTCAAACTTCCCAAAACTTTCAAATTTCAAACCTTAGACAAATGACTCCAAAATGACCTAAAGACCTCCAAATCTACTTCTGATCACGCTCTCAATACTAGACACCATACAGAGCTATTCCGAGACTCAAAATCCCAAACGGACATTGATAACACTAAAATGCACTTCAATCCAAACTAATAAAGTTCTTCCAAATGCTAACTTCCACAATAGACGCAAACGCTCCTGGGCATCGAAACCCTAATCCGGACATACGTCCAAGTCAAAAATCATCATATGAACCTGTTGGAACCTTCAAATCCTGGTTCCGGGGTCGTTTACTCTGAAATCCAATCCTTGTTAATTTCCTCCTACTTAAAGCTTCTGAAATAGGAATTCTCTTTCCAAATCAACTCCAAACTTTCTAGAATTCAATTGCGACCATCAGTACAAGTCATAATACCATATGTGAAGCTGCTCATGGCCTCAAACTACCAAACTACGTACTAGAGCTCAAAATACTGGTCAGGTTGTTACATTCTCTCCCACATAAACGTCCTCCAACATGCTGAGAACTGCACTGGAGTTATCCAAAATCTCTTATTAGCACCTTGTGCCCCTACCCGTGCTACAACAACTGAGTTGAGCACATCAGCTCGATCAATTCCGAAGATATTCTCTTTTATCCCAGCAAATAAGCTTAGAGTCCAATTCCAACATCTAAAATTCTCTACCATACCTACTTCTAACTTATGAACACCGTATCAATCACCACATGATGCACCGATACATGATTGCATGCCTTTGTTGAATTCACACTATGCGCTGCATAACTCACATGACCATAATAACATCCTCTGGTAACAATAGCCAAAATTTCACGAATCTGATGCTCCCAATGCACCCCTTGACATATATAAGTCTTACCCAACTTTTCCAATACCACCATGGTGGAAGCGATATGTAGCAATTCATAATGAACTGCTGAAACAACAAATCGTTGAGTCTTTACTCCTAACAAGAATCATTACCTCATTCTGAACCAAATAATGGCATTTCCTCTTTAATATGCTTCATATAATCTGGTCACACTGATCCTAGATCCAACAATGTTGTCTTACCCAATATAAGCTGCTCATGCAATAAGTTACCCTAGATATGAGCAAAAGACTCATATAATGCAACAACATGCCGATAAGCTACAAACTTGAATGTCATACATAAGGAAATCAAACTCTAGAAGAGACCACTCAACCCACGAAACTAATTAGACAACCAAAAAGGTGTCATGAACCTTCCTTAGAAAAAATGGGAAACAAGACACACAAAATAGAGTATAAGGGACTATACTCAATATCAAACTATTTCAACGCGCAACCCGATACAAACTACATACCCGTGGTAGCGTGTCACCTGATCCACACATAGAACTCATACAAGGAGATACACACCAAGCTAGATTGGTCATTGCTACTAAATATCGAATATCGATTGCAAGCATACCAAACGCATAATACTATCCCTGGGAAAACAGATAGCACAATAAGCTACAAAACTCAAGCACACTGCGGTGTGATATATAATTGAATCGCAAGAGCCATTGCTCATAAAACACCATCGCTGCGCATAACCCTAACACATAATAAATTTATCAAGTTGTTTCACAACTCACATGGCCCAATATAGTATTACATGTAATAGTCGACAACAAGATAACATCTAACGTCTGGATACTCCTCCATAAGGAGCCCTATGCCGAATAGAACACATCCGGCTTGATATAGAGTCCATCTACATATTTAAATCCATTCACAAACCTTAAGCCAATTATGATTGTTCCGTACTAGGCAAATAAACTCTCAAGGGTCCATAATACCCCGTTTTCCTATATCTCACAAGAACAACCATCATAACCGAAGTAAACCTCCATAATCTATATCCCAATAAATCGAGTGCCCTTCAGGAAAACTTCTCAAATTAGCGATATCACCACAATCTTCACACTTGGTTTAAATTTCCGATCAATCAAGTGACCACATGTCACACTTATATAATCTCTCTATGAGACACGCTCCCACGACCCATATACATATACATACATACATATATATATATATATATATATATATATATATATATATATATATATATACATATATATATATATATATATATATATATATATATATATATACATACATATATATATATATATATATATATATATATATATATATATATATATATATATATATATATATATATACACACACAAATATATCGCACCAAAAACAAAAGCAACTCCGAATCAAATGGAGCATGCCAATTTTCGCTGGTCAGGGATCCTAAGAAGGGGGAACGGCAGCTTGCCTACCAGCACATACAGGCATGACATGAAGGCTCCGTGAAATAGGGCGTCAGTACGAAATTATACTAAGTATGTAAGGCAATAGAATAATTGAAAGCTGAAATTAAACTGATAATATAGTAATTGCAAGTAGTTGAAAATAAAAGATAATTTGAAAATATGCTTACTTGATGATACTGACTCAACTCTCTCAATATAGTAAGTAAAATAGTTTACTGGCCCTATAAGGCTCAGTATATAACTTTGTTGTAGTAGGCTCTCTCATATAAGCTCAGTCATACTAGGCTCTGTATCTCGACTAAATGGGTTCGCTCATAAGTGCTCGGACACAATAGGCTCGATGTGTGTGTGTGTATATATATATAACTGCTCTGTCTTAGTAGGCTCGCTCATAGGTGCTCAGCGCTACTAGGCTCTATATCTCGACCAACTAGGCTCGCTCATAAGCGCTCGGCCATAGTAGGCTCGATATATAACTAACCATCTTAACAGAGGTTGACCAATAGGAGCCTGCCCATCGATTATAGCTCAATGGAAGTGAAAATAATTTAATACTGTATATATAAATTCTCTGCTCTCTTGACTGGAATAAGAAAATACTCAATTGAATATGTGTCATGCATCCCCTTTTTCTAAGGCGAAATCGGGTTTATGACATTTTGGAGGACAACTTGTTCCTTTTTGGGAATTGGGTTTATGAATTTGAAGAGTTACCACCTAATGATTAAGTGCATTAGGACACAAAGAAGGTTTTGGAGTTGAAGAACCAGAGTTTGGGTAAGAGCTAGAAATTATCTCGGGGGAAAGGTGTTAGGCACCCCCCAAGATCCACTAGTGTGGTTTCTGACCATGTTATAATTGGGACTTCATTTAACAAGTAAGAAAATAAAGGCTCAAGTAGAAGGTGTTTTCACATAATTACAAGTAAATTAAAAAAATAAAGAGGGCAGGAATTTTGAAGAAAAGATTTAAATAATTAGAAAAGAATAAACAAGTAAAAGGGAAGGGGGTCCTAAGTTTATGATTAACATAGATCACGTCAATGCAATACCCAGAATCACTCCTCAAAATGAGGGGCTACATGAGGTATTAGCGCACCGGTCATCATATCCATATCTACCCTTCCCACCCCATTAAGGTATTAAAGTGCGGAATAGTATCGTTACTTATTACATGCTATTACCCTTCCCAATCCTATCAGTCCCGAAGGCGTTAGGACTATCAATCCTAAAGGGGAGGGAGTTGGGGATTTTTAGGGTTTAAAAGAATAAAAGTATAAGGCGACAAGCAAGAACACATAAGTAGTTAGATGGGAAAGCAAATAGCAGTTAAGGCTCAAATAGGCCTCCTCACATAAGAAGCAAATTATATAGCATGACTTCAAATACTAGTTATGGTCTGAATTAACTTTAAAGCATTAGGACATGTTGATTTATCACATATTTCTTATATGAGAAGTCTGAATTAAGCTTGGCATGGCTGTAATTTATCAAGAACTGACCCAGTTGATTAATCACCTAATGGCTTGCCTAGATGAAACCTATAAGCATGATATCAAATAGTGCAGAAGGTATACTGGTTTTAAAATAAAGGACTACTGGATTTATAAACAAAAGGTTCTGCAGATTTTAAACGATCTTATTTACTGATTTTAGACTCATAGAGAAAATAGATGAAGCTGATTGAACTGATTACTCCTATAGGCATGATTTCTAAGCGTAGTTGATGCTAAACACTTTATAGTTGAAACAAGACTGCAAAGTGCTACAGGCATGGTATCTAGAAGGTTATTTATTATTTAAACCTATGAACGAGTTTGTCTAGTGATGAATGCAGGTGCAAGAATTCAGAAAGTCCTATAGGCATGATATCTAGCATGTTGTTTATTATTTGAACCTATGAACAATTTTGGTTGGTGATAGATATATGCAAATTATTATTAAACCTAGGATCATTTGCCTAATGACATATATATATAAGTCCACAAAGTGCTTGCTTGAGGCGGCAAACAGATATAGAATGATTTTTGAAGATGAATTATCGGCACCTTGAACTGTATTATCGGAATTGTGCTTTAAAGATTGATTTAAAGTAATATGATGGAGTGAAGAAAAACCTTACATATATATATATATATATATATATATATATATATATATATATGCTGAAGTGAGGAAAAACCTATGATCATAGTTTCTATATGCAGAAATGCAAAAAAAAAAAACTTAGAGACATGATTTCTACATGCAGAAAATGCAGAACTTATGCCATGATTTCTAAGATGAGAATGAAGAACTCATAGAATTCCTATGAAGAAGTTATCTACATGAATGCAGTAACCTATAGGCATGCTGTCTATGTGAATGCAAGAATAAGAAAAATCCTATAGGCAAGTTATCTACCTTTTGCATAGATTCATCCCCATCCCTTTCCACTAGCCGTCCCTATAGTTATTACAAATTATTACAGACCAAAATGAACCAGAAAAAGTAAAAACAATACATCAGAAATTCAAACTACACTCAAACATCCCAATTCAGACTTAAGGTCTTACAATATGAGATAAACCAACTTCCAGGATCAGATTTTCAAAAGCCTCTCTTATTTGGGATGTACCAAAGTTTTCAGGAGTCTCAAAGGGCTCCAGGCAGTGCTTACACCCCAAATACAATACAAAATTAGATCAAAGTGCAGTGTGGAAGGGCCAGCTCTCAGATGTACAAGTTCAGAGGGTGCTCAAGGTCCCAAATCAAGGCTCATAAGAGGGGGCGGAGCTTAGAGTCTAAGAGTAAGTGCAAGTTTATAAAGAGGGATTTAGGGAAAACCAGGGCAGGCTGGTGGTCATGCCCAGCAATTGGGAGTGCTTGCACACCCCTGACCAGCCTGTCAGCCAAATCTTAGGAGTTAAGATCCACTGTGGATCAAGTTTTGACCTGGCAGCAATTTGAATACCAGGCCATGAGCCTTAACTCAAACACATGGAGGGGAATAGGGAGTAGGGACTCATAACAGAAACATATGCAAGGAAAGAGCATAAATCATTGAACATGCGTAGTAAAGTAAATAGGATTGTAGAGAACTGTAAATAAGCACATAAGGGTGAGGTAGACAAGTTAAATCAGAACATACCAGTTTTAGGGAAAAAATAAGTAAAAATAGTAGTCTTGAAAAGGCCAAGTTGCAGGCAAAACAGTTCCAAAAGATCTCAAGCAAAGCAAAGTATTGAATTCAAAACAATATTGGAAGTGTGCAAGTATTGAATTGGAGGTTAAGGACTAGTGGTGTGAAGGTTATGTGAAGATGAAGTAGTGTCCTAAAAGTGCAGAAGGGCAGTCCCTTTTATAGTGCAGAGAAACAAGTAAGAAAGGCAAGGAAATATCATTAAAATCAGTCTCCCTTTGGTTAAAGGATTCTGATTCCAACAGGTAAAAGCTGGTTAAGGAAAGAAATTTTAATTAAAATCTTTCAAAGTAGCACAAAAGGTATGAATACATAGAAGTTATTTAAGGAAAACAATTAATAGTACACGGTTTGTGCCAAACATGGCAAGGGAATCAATCAAATAACCATGAAACCGAAATTACAAGTTTAACTTGAATGAACCAAGTCAAGAAGGTAAAGGAGGTTCAATCGAAGAAAAATCGGTGACAATTCGTCATCCTTATTAAAAGGATTTCAGAATCAGCCAATTAGTTGGTAAAAAACCTTTTGAAAAAGAAATTTCTCAAATATAAAGCATACCAATCAAGCAGAATGAATCGTCAAGTTACTTAGAAAAAGAGTCTAACATTGAAAGCCTTAGAGTCACAAGCAAAAGAGATTCAAGTTCAGTTGCAGACTCATAGTGAGTCTGAAAGCCTAGGGTCCCAAAGTGGAACCCAAATACCACTTTCCAAAGGAACCCCCAAATCCTAGGGTCTCGAATTGGGACAGACATAGAGGTGAGAAAACATATCATTGGAAGAGGCTCAGAAGTCTTTTCCAAAGAGTTATGAGAGACAAACACACATGATAGAGAGAACACTGATTCAAGGTCATAAGAACATGTTTGAGAAAACTCGAAATTTAAACAAGTTCAGAAGAAAGAGATAATACGAGTTTTAAATAAAAGTAGATGAAATATGCTTAACAGGAACACAAACAGAGTTTCGTTAAGTGAACAAAATCCAAGACCTCAACCATAAACACATGTAGCAAAGAATAAGGGAAACAATACGGATTAACATGCGAGCACAGGAATAACAACAAAAATAGAAGAATCTTGCATAATAGAAAGAGAAACAAAGAGCAACCTCATGCATAGTAGAAAAGAAAATGTACGAGCCTAACATAGATGATCACACATAAAGAAAGAACAGAAAGAATCAGAAAGATATTTGAAGAAACTTTTTTAGAAACCCTAAAATCGAAATTTAACGATTTTTAAAAGGAAATTTGAGAAAACCCTTTAAAATGTGAAGTAAAGCTCAGACTTATCACAGATCTAAGAAAACAAGTAAGTCAGAACCTCAGACGGCTTAGAGTTGTAGAGAAAACCCTAGAAATGAGAAAGGTCTTGAGGAAAGTCAGATCCAGAGTCGAAAAGACTCATATTGCTTGAACACGCCGGAATAATGGCCGGAGAAGCCATATATCTACATGTCAGAGAAGGATCTGAAGAGGGCCAGTGAAGTCGTGCTTCAAACCTTGAATAGCTTAGGTCCGATGGTGAGAAAGGATGAGTACAGACCGTCCATGGCCAGAGATGTCATGGATTCCGGTGGAAACATGGTGAGATAAGGTGGGAAACGACTAGGGTTTCGGAGAGGTTCGATAGAGTTTGAGACGAAGAGGGTTCAAAGGCGGCATCTCAGGTGAAATGAATTAGGTCAAGGGGGTTTTAGAATTAAAAAAGGAAAGAGACATTTATTGCCGTTGATCAAAATGATCAATCACCTAGATCAAAGGGGAGCCGGATGGATTTTTAAATCAGGTTAGGGGTTGGATAATTTAGGTTTAATTTGGGGAAGAATTAGGGTCAATTTAAGGTTAAAGTTGAAAGAAAATGAGGCTGTAATTGAAATAGAAATGGGCTAAATGTTAAATAGTCAATTTCCCTTTTTATTTTATAAAAATAGTATTAATGATTTTAAAAGTAAATTAAACATACTGAGCCAACAAATACTATATAAGTATTAATCTAAAAATACTGAAAATAATTTTATAATTATAAAATACCATTAAACGTAAAATAGGCTATAATTACAATTACATGTAATTTAGCTTTAAAAATACCAAATAAATTTGTAAAAATATTTAAAAAATCACCCTAATTATATTTTGTAAATATAATAATATAAATAAATTATTCCCCAAAATAATAATCTTGGAAATAATTATTGGATTTTGTACTGCTAAAAATAAACAAATTAATTTTAAAATCTTTAAAAATTAGGAAAAAATACCAAAACTCTTGGGCATGCTTATATATGCATGTACATACTATTTTGAAAGTATTTTGCATATAAAAGTACATAGAAAAAAATTAGACATTAACAATATGGAGTCCTAATAAGGAGAATATTATAAATTGTAAAACTAGAAAAATATACGTAACTTTCGAGACTAGCAAAATATATATAAGGGAAAGGGTCAGAACTGCCCCTAACGTATTGATTCCAGGTTAAAAATGCCCTCCGTTAACCTATTTTGAAGAAAATGCCCCTACCGTTAAAAATGTGGCATATTTGTGCCCCTAAGTCTAACAACTGACTGTACTTATATTTAAAAGAGTAGGGGCATTTTTTTCAAAATAGGTTAACGGTAGGGGCATGTTTAAACTGGAGTCAATACATTAGGGGTACAAATATGCCAGAATTTTAACGGTAGGGGCATTTTCTTCAAAATAGGTTAATGGAGGGCATTTTTAACCTGGCGTCAATACGTTAAGGGCAGTTCTGACCCTTTTCCGTATATATAATAATTCTGAGATATGAATTTTTCTTTATGCCTCGTTATCAAATTTATATAATTTCAAAATCAAGCTAAATAAAAAAAAAAGCTTATCTTTAATATATCTGTTCTTGGAATAAGTTGGACGACGAAATAGGTTGAACGCAACAGAAGGAAGCTCCTGCTTCTTTGATTGTTGAACGAAATTGGCTTAACTTGTTGAAGCTTGGACGAGATTTTTTTCTAATGAATTTAAATGTTTCTGCTCTTCTCAACCAAAAACAGAATGAAACTCTTTGGCTAAAGATAAGAGTTTGGATGAGCTTGCATAAGTCTTTCTAAAACTTTAAATTATTATTAAGTAGCCACCTAGCATTGTGACTACTTAGTCACTTTCTAGGCTTTGTGGTTTCTTGCCACATGTAGGGGTTAGTTTATTAATTATTTTTTATCCACTTATTAGTTAATCGGGTAATATTATATTATTCGATAACTAATTAATTATTTACATAATTTAAAAATTACTATAAATTACTTAGAATTTTACTTATTTTTAAAATATTTTATATATAATATTACAGTGGTCATAGGGTACCTTGCATGATTCTAGTTCATAATTATCGGGTAATATAGTTCGATCCATATTTTAATCAAAATTGGCCACTTTCAACGAAACTCGTTTTCTTTAATTCGTGTATCCCTTTATCTTTTATAATACTTATTTATCGCTTGTTATAAATAGCGTAGGTACATTAACGCTAAAATGATCTCATTCCCGAGTCTACGTCGGTTAACTAAAATAAAATTTTAACGTACAAAAACGCGAGATGCAACAGGTCACTCGAGGGATGCAGCTCACCCCTAAGTCTTTATATCACTCATGCTGCTATGCTCATTAGGCCACTAGAGGTACATGTGTCTGTGCAACAAAAATGCACAGCAAGTGTAGTATACAAAAATACTGTTTACTCAGTAAGTATCTTGTCTAATCTCGAAGAAGTAGATACGAGAGGTGGACTTCAACATCCACTAGTGATCCAATAACAATATACCAATAATATAGCAAATCGAATATTTATGTAGAAACTGTTGTAACCTAATAGCATGAAGCAATTGAACAATTTCTTTATCAATAGGAACATTCCAAATTCATTTACAACATTTATACATTTACCTCAAGTCATGGAAGCAATATCATCATTATAAGATTTGCAAGTCAAGCAATACAAGCATGCGCAAATTATACCGAGGTCGTACGGCTCGATCCAACAATACATAAATGGTGCACTGTCAGAGGGTCGAATGGCGTGAACCATAGATGTATCTATTTAATCTACCAAAGCGTTCGGCCCCTTCCACAATAGATAAACACATTCAAATAGTCAAATCAAGGAGCAATTATTCAGGAAAGGCAAGTTTCTCTTTTAAAATTAGCAAAATAATGTCTAGCCTTTAGAAATTTATTTATACATTCGATATGTTTTTGAGCATTTTTAAATTGACAACAAGGTTGTAAATATTACAAGTAAAGCATGCTTTTGTGTCCTAGATTATACAGACTTACGCATAATAGTAGCTATGCATGGACTCTCATCACCTCGTGTGTACGTAGCCCCCACAAATAAAAGCACATATCCAATTAATTCACCTATGGGGAGAATTTCCTCTTACAAGATTAGAAAGGAGACTCACCTCGCTCCGAAGCCTATATCCTAATTCAAGAACGTGCTCAATAATCCAAATCGGAGCCGAACGATCCAAAATCTATTTAAATTGGTGAGAACTAGTCAATACATGCTCAAAAGTTCATATTCTAATTATTAAACTAATTTCCCAACCCTAAATGCAAGGTTCCTAAAATTCATCCCCCAACCCACATGCCCGGATTCCAAAAATTTTTGAAGAAAGTTGTTACCCATAACCTAAGGATCAAGAATATATGATTCCTACTCCATTCCATAACAAATTTCATGGTTATATCTTGTTTTTATCAAAACCCTAGGTTTTAACCTAAACCCTTGATTTTTCTTAATTTTACATGTTAATCTACCTATAATCTATGTATTTAACTCATGTTCAGAAGAAATTACTTACCTCAAAGTGCTAGGTGAAAATCCTCTTCCAAAATCTCCAAAAAAATGCCTAAGAGGATCAAGTGAAATGAAATAAAGGCCTAAGTCCCGTATAAAAAGATCTAGACACATCCCTCTGATGTCATATTCGCGACACCACGTTCGCAAATGCGACAAAAGCCTTACAAATGCGAAGCCTAGGCTCAGTTTTTGGGATCGCAAATACGACCACAGAGTTACAAATGCAACGTCTATTGGGATCGCAAATGCGGCAAAGTGTTGCAAATGCGAACACTGCCTAGGTTGGGATTCATCGCAAATGCGAAGCCTCCATCACAAATGTGAGGTTCTCATTTGCGAACAGCCTCACATTTGTGAGACCTGCAACTAGCGCCAAGAACACCAGAAAATCTGGTGTTCTTCAAACTCCTCCCACATATCTAAAACACTCTCGAGGCCCTCTAGACCCCGTCCAATCAAACAAATCTGTCCCATAACATAATAAAGACCTGCTCGAAACCTCAAATCACGTCAAACAATGCTAAAACCATGAATCACACTCCAATTCAATCTTGATAACATTTAGAACTTCAAACTTCTTCATTCGATGCCGAAACCTATCAAATCACGCACGATTGACCTCAAATTTTACACACAAGTCATATTTGACATTATGGACCTACTCCAACTTTCAGAATCGGGATTCGACCCCGATATCAAAAAATTCCACTTTCGGTCAAACTTTTCAAATACCTTCAAATTTCTAAATTTAGATAGATGACTCCAAAATGACCTACGGACCTCCAAATCCACTTCCGATCGCGCTCCCAATACCAGAATCACCATACGGAGCTATTATCAGAGTCAAAATCCCAAATGAACATTGATAACACTAAAATACACTTCAATCCTAGCTTATGAAGTTCTTCCAAAATGCTAACTTCCACAATAGGTGCGGAAATTCTCCTAGGTCATCAAAAACCCGATCCAGACATACGCCCAAGTCCAATATCATAATATGAACTTGCTGGAACCTTCAAATCACGATTATGAGGTTCTTTATTCAAAAATTCATTCCTTGCCAATTCCTCCAACTTAAAGCTTCCGAACTTCGAATTCTCTTTTCAAATCAACTCTGTACTTCCCGAAATTCAATTTCAACCATGTGCACAAGTCGTAATACCTGGTGTAAAGCTAATCACGACCTCAAACAATTGAATAAGGTGCTAGAGCCAAAATGATCGATCGGGTCATTACAAAAACGTAGTGAAAGATTGAAAAAAATTAGTTTAAGATCACTTAGTAATGATTTAGGGAAGAAAAGTTCTTTGGAAAATCACCTCTTGAAAATTTGGGAAATGAATCAAAAATCCCGCCTAAATTATCTTTGGTTCAGCTGCAATATTGTATTTGTGAACAAAACTTCGCACTTGTAAATGAAAAGTGTTTTCGCAATTACCATAAAAGGTTCACAATTGCGAATGAACAATGTCGCACCAAAAACCAGCAAAACCTAAACTTCTCTAAATGATTCGAAACTGCCTTGAAACTCATCTGGAACCTCTTGGACACAAACCGTATATGAATTTTAACCATAAAACATGCCACGGACTAGCTCACGCACACAAAATACTAAAAAGAGGTCGTCGTCTTAACCCACTATTGATCATGGTCAAAATCCCAATTTCTTAACTTTACTAGTCCTTCAACCAAAAATCTAAAAGTCCACCCAAGCCCTTCAGGACTCCAAACCGAAAGCGCGCACCAGTCTAAAAAAGTCATACGAACTTGCTCACGCGATCAAATTGTCAAAATAACACCTAGAACTATTAATAGAACACCAAATCAAGTGAAATTTTCAAGAAAGCTTTGAAATATCTATTTTTTACTACCAGATGTTCAAATCACGTCAAACCGACTGTGTTTCCCGCCAAATTTCATAGATAAATCAAAAATATTTTACTTAACCTATACCGAGCTCCAAAACCAAAATACGGACCTGATACAAACGAGATCAAACATCAATAATTTCATAAAAACAAATAAAATTTCAAACCTCCAATTTTTAACAAAAATTCATAACTTGGACTAGGGACCTCCGATCTGATTCCGAGCATACACTCAGGTCCCATATTTCAATACGACTGACCAGGACTGTCAAAACACAAGTCAAGGTACATTTACCAAAAATATTAACCAAAGTCAACTCAAATGAGGTTTTAAAGCAAAATTCCTTATTTTTATGAACTTTCAACATAAAAGCTTTTCGGAAATACGTTCGAACTGTGCACGCAAATCAAGGAAGGATAAATTAAGGTTTTTATGTCCTCAGATTACTAAATGTTATTTTAATACATAAGATGACCTATTAGGTCATCACATTCTTTGCCTCTAAAATAATTGTTCGTCCTCGAATGGACATAGAAAAGTACTTGGACTGGTGAAAGGGTGGGGATATCGGCTTCGCAAATCGGACTCGGACTCCGAGGTAGCTGCATCAACAAGTTAACCTCTCCACTACACTCAAACTGAAGGATAATTCTTCGATCTCAACTAACGAACTTATCGGTCTAGAATACCTACCGGCTGCTCTTCGTAGGTCAAATCCCTATCCAGTTGTATCGTGCTGAAGTCCAACACATGAGAAGGATCTCCTGATATTTTTGAAGCATAGACACATGGAATACCGGATGTAGTGCTAATAAACTAGGAGGGAGTACGAGCTTGTACGCCACCTCACCCACTCTCTAGAGAATCTCAAAAGGACCGATGTATTTGCCCCTCTTCCCAAATCTCATCACACCCTTTGTAGGTGACACACTGAGCAACACTCTCTCTTCGATCGTGAATTCAATGTCACGAATCTTACGGTCGGCATAACTCATCTGCTTGGACTGAGCTGAGTGAAGTCTATCCTGAATGATCTTAACCTTATCCAAGGCATTATGTACTAAATATGTACCCAATAACTGAGCCTCCTCTGACACAAACCATCAAACATGCAATCGAAATCATCTACCATATAATGCCTCATAGGGGGCCATCTGAATTCTTGACTAATAGTTCTTGTTGTAGGAAAACTCCGTAAGTGGAAAGAACTGATCCCAAAACCCTCTGAAAACAATAACATAGTCGCAGAGCATATCCTCCAATATCTAAATAGTGAGCTCGGACTGCCCATTCATCAAAGGATTAAATATTATGCTCAACTCAACCTGTGTGCCCAACTCATGTTATATTGTCCTCAAAAAATGCGAGGTGAATTGCGCGCCTCGATCAGAAGTGAGACACAGCACATCGTGAAGTCGAACGATCTCACGGATATAAATCTCTACCAACTACTCTAAAAAATAGGAAACTGCCACATGAATGAAATGCACCGACTTGGTCAGCCTGTCCACAATAACCCAAATTGCGTCAAACTCCCTCTGAGTCTGTGGGAGTCCAACAACGAAATCCATAGTGATATGCTCCCACTTCTACTCAAGAATCTCTATCTTTTGAAGCAATCTACCAGGTCCCTGAAGCTCTGTCTTTACTTGCTGACAATTAAGAAACCAAACTACGTATGCACCTATATCCTTCTTCTTCCTCCTCACTAATAATGCTATTGCAAGTCTTGATACATTTTGGTGGCGCCCGAATGAATAGAATACTGGGAACTGTGCGTCTCCTCTAGAATCAACTCACGAAGTACATCCACATTAGGCACACAAATACGACCCTACATTCTCAAAACTCCATCATCTCCAACAATAACATGCTTGAAAAAAAAAAGCGTGTCGCATTGTGTCTCTAAGGACAAGAAAATAAGGGTCATCATACTGCCGATCTCTAATGCGCTCAAACAAGGTAGATCGAGCAACTGTACAAGCTAGAACACAACTGGGCTCAGAAACATCCAACCTCGAGAACTGATTGGCCAAGGGCTGAACGTCTAATGCAAGCGGTCTCTCACATACTCCCTGACTTTCTACTCGAAGCATCGGCCATCACATTGGCCTTCTCAGGATGATAAAAGATGGTGATATCATAGTCTTTCAATAGCTTTAACCACCTCTGTTGCCTAAAATCGAGCTCCTTTTTCTTGAACAAATACTACAAACTCTGATGATCCGTGAACACCTCACACAACACGCCATAAAAATAGTGTCTCCAAATCTTGAGCGCATGAATAATGGATGAAATCTCTAAGTCATGAATAGGGTAATTCTTCTCATGAACCTTCAGTTGTCGTGACACATATGTAATCACGCTGCCATCCACTACAAGAAAAAATGCAATTAGCTACGAACTTTATTGCTAATTTTCTCGCTAAAATGCTCGTAGTATAAAGAAGGAATTCTTAATAATCTATTGCTTATCCATCGCTAAATGAGATTAGCAACGGATTTTTGTATTTAGCTACAGAATTTGTCTGTCGCTAAAACTTGATATTTTAGTACAAGTTGCGTCACAATATATTGTATAAGGCCATGCACTTGTGGGCAACACCAACATCAGCGCCGTAGTCAAAGTTGTCTTAAGCTTTTGAAAGATCACCTCACACTCGTCCGACCATCTGAACGGGGCACCCTTCTGGGTTAACCTGTTCAAGGGGGCTGCTATAGATGAAAACCCTCTACAAACCGATGGTAATAACCCGCCAATCCCAAGAAACTCCGGATTTTTTGTGGCTGATATGGGTCTAGGACATTTCTTGACTGCCTCAATCTTCTTAGGATCTACCTAAATACCTACTAGTGATACAACATGCCCCAAGAAAGCGACTAAGCTCAACCAAAACTCAAATTTTGAAACCTTAGCATATAACTGGTTGTCTCTTAGATCTGAAGAACAATCTGAAGATGTTGCTCATGTTTCTCTCGGCGATGGGAATAGATCAAGATATCATCAATAAACACGATCACAAAAGAATGTAAGTAGGGTTTGAACACCCGGTTCAACCAATCCATAAATGTCGTTGGGGCATTTTTCAGCATAAATGACATCACTAGAAACTCATAAGGCCCATACCGAGTCCTAAAAGTCATCTTAGGAACATCGGATGCTCTAATCCTTAATTGATGGTAGACAGAACTCAAATGGATCTTTGAAAACATCTTGGCACCCTGATGCTGATCAAATAAGTCATCAATCCTTGGAAATGGATACTTATTCTTGATGATGACCTTATTCCATTGCTAATAATCAATGCACATCCTCATCGATCCATCCTTCTTCTTCACAAACAACACAGGCGTACCCCAAGGCGAGACACTCCGTATAATGAAGCCCTTATCAAGCAAATCTTGCAACTGTACCTTCAATTATTTAAATTCTAATGGGGCCATACAGTATGGAGGAATGGAAATGGGCTGAGTGCCCGGAGCCAAATTAAAAGAAAAGTTGATATCTCTCTGGCATCCCCGACAGGTCTACATGAAACACCTCTGGAAACTCACGAATGATTGGTACTGAATCCATGGAAATAACCTCCATACTAGAATAGCGGACATAAGCCAAATAAGCTAGACACCCCTTTTCGGCCATATGTCAAGCCTTCACATAAAAGATAAACATGCTGGTAGAATGGACTAGAGTCCCTCTCCACTCCAATTGAAGCAGCCCTAGCAAAGCTAAGGTCACCGTCTTGGCATTAATATAGCATGATAAGGTATCAACCAATCTATCCCTAAAATGACATCAAAATCAAGCATATTGAGAAGTAGGAGATCTACACGAGTTTCAAGAATCCCAATAGTAACCACACACGAAGGATAGATGCGCTCTACATTGATAACATCTCCCACGGGGGTAGACACATATACAAGGACACTCAAAGAATCACATCGCACAACTAAATGAAGCAAAATAGGATGACACACACAAATAAGTAGAACCCGGATCAAATAGTATTGAGGCATCCCTACTGCAAACTGAAATCATAACTATGAAAACAGCATCAGATGACTCAGCCTCAGGTTTTGCTGGAAAAGCATAGCATCGGGACAGGGCCCCACCACTCTAAACTATATCTCAAGGATGGGACCTGTCTGGATAGCCTCCACCTCTAGCAGCCTAACTCCACCTCTAATGCCTCGACTTCCACCTCTAGCTTTCTAACCCCTACCTCTAGCGGGTTGAGTGGGTAGTGAAACACCCGGTGTCAGGACCATGTCATGAGAACCCTGATACTGAGAACTTATCGATGCTCGAGGGAAAAACCTAACAATGTGCCTCAAATCTCCACAAGTATAAAAAGACCTTGCCTGCTATATTTACTGACCCTGAAACTGACCCTATCGGCCTAAATAACCTCCTTGAAAACTCTGGAGTATAGGTGTACTGATAGGAGGTGGTGGTGCATTATAGGCTGGCTGATCAAAATAATGCGTATGAGGACCACGACCACCCGGAGTGCTGAATGAAACAACCTGGGAGGATGGACTATACCAAAAGTACCTAGGCCTCCAAATGAGGCACCACTGAACCCACCAGAATGATGAGGTCTCTTGTCAGATCCCTGACCACTCCCCTGTGCTAAACCCATCTCGACTCGCCTGGCAACATTGGCAACCGTCTGAAAATAAATCTCAATCCTAGTCTCCTTAGCCATCTACAACTTGATAGGCTAAGCAAGTCCCTCAATAAACCTCCTCAACCTCTCTCTCTCTCTCTCTCTCTCTCTCTCTCTCTCTCTCTCTCTCTCCCTCTCTCTCTCTCTCTCTCTCTCTCTCGGTAGAAAGCAAAAGAATAGCATGACAAGATAGGTCTACAAATCGAGTCTCGTACTGAGTAACAGACATAGATCCCTGCTGAAGACGCTCAAATTGCCTTCGATAGTCCTCTCTCTGAGTGATAGGAGGGAACTTCTCGAGGGATAGCTGAAAGAATTGGTCCCAAGTAAGAGCCGATGACCCAGCTAGCCTGGTCATCATACAATTTCTCCACCATTTCCTAGCGGAACCTGACAAATGAAATGCAACAAAGTCAACCACATTGATCTCCACTATCCCCATGTTCCGTAATACCTCATGGAAATTGTCCATATAGTCTTCGAGATCCTCTGAAGATGCAGTAAGTGAACTAGGAAAAGCTGGATAAACCTATCCTGTCATGACCCAAAATCTACTAAGAGTCGTGGTGGCACCAGATATACTGTCACGCAAGCTAATACCAAGAAGTTAATTCCCATTTTTGTACTTGTTGAAATTATTTTCTTTATACGTAAAGCAATAAATAATGAAATTCACAAAACTAAACATGATATGTTTAACAAACTTAATATTGAATAATCTCATAATCATCCCAGAACCCGGTGTCACAAGTGCATGAGCTATTTATAGGAAGCAATGTAATACATTAGCCATTCGGAATACGAATTGGATAGAAAGTAAATACAGTAATCCGAAAGAGACTCTATTTGCTGGGGGTCATCTCGAGAAGTGCAGCTCACCTAAATGTCCGTATCAAGCATGCTGCTACGCCCACTAGGACACTAGAGATACATGTGCATGTGCAACAAAAATGCAGAACACGTGTAGCATGAGTACAAAAATAACGTGTACTCAGTAAATATTCCGTCTAATTTCGAAGAAGTAGAGAAGAGAGGTCGACTTCAACACTTACTAATGGTCCAATAATGATACACCAGTAATATAATAAATCAAGGATTTTTATAAACATGGTAGTAACTCAATAGAATGAAGTATGTAAATAATTCTTTTATTCATAGGGAAATTCCAAATTCGTTTTCATAATTTATAATTTTATTGTCAATCTGGGAAAGAAATGTCCTCATTTATAAATATCACGGCAAGCAAAACAAGCATGTGCAGATCATGACGAGGTCATATGGCCCGATCTAACAATATTTAAAATATGTACTGCCAGATGATCAAATGGCGTAAACCATAGATTCATCTATTCAATAAATTGAGGCGTTCGGCATGTTCCATAATAGATAAATACATTCAAATAGTCAAATCAAGAATTCATCAAGGAGCAATTATTCAGGAAAAAGCAAGATTCTCTTTTAAAAGTCAAGAAATTATGTCCATCCTATTAGAAATTTATTTATACGTTCGATATGTTTTAGGCATTTTGACGTTGACAATAAGGTTGAAAATATTATAAGTAAAGCATGCTTTTGGGTCCTATATTACACCGACTTAAGCAAACTAGTAGCTATGTACGGACTCTCGTCACCTCGTGCATACGTAACCTCCACAAATAGGAGCACATATCCAATTAATTCACATGTGGGAAAAATTCCCTCTTAAAACGTTAGAAAGGAGACTCACCTAGCTCCGGCATTCCACAACCGGCATTCCGCAACCGGCATTCTACGCCCTTCCGGAGAATTGATGCACAACTTTCTAAAACTAGCCAATAATTATGTAAATCCATTAATACATGTTAAATTACTCATAATAATCCAATTTATAACAATCCTTAACCCCAATCAAAAAGTTAACAAAAATGTCCTCGAGTCCACGTGCTCGGATTCCAAAAATTTTCGAAGATAAAGTTTACCCATAACCTCACGAACTCAAATATGTAATTTACTCTTAATTTCATGTCCAAATCGCAGTCAAAATCGGAAAATACCAATTTTCTAGGTTTTCCCCCTCAACTCCAAGTTTCTACCAATTTTCATGCAAAAATCTATACAAAATCAATGTATTCAACTCAAAATAACGTAAACCACTTACCTCATGCTTGGTGGTGAAAATAGCACTTCAAACTTTCTCCAAGATTGGCTCAAATGGAAGAAATAGGGTTGAAATGAACCCAACCCCTGATTTAAAAGAACATCATTGTCTCTAATATTTTCACACATGTGGTCACTTGACCGCTTCTGCGGTTCCGCATGTGCGTCCCAAATACCGCATTTGCAGTTCTTCACTACCCCCCCCCCTGCGCTTCTGTGCTCCTCCTTCCATAGGTGCGATCCCGCATTTGCAGCGTGATGGCCGCATCTGTGATTCCAGCCTAGCCTAGCCACTTCCGCTTCTGCGGTACCAATGGCGCTTATGCGGCTCTGCACCTACGGCCCTAGCCACTTCCGCTTCGCTCTGCACCTGCGACTCTTTCTCCCTTCTTCAAATTCCAAGTTTGATCCGTTAACCATCCGAAATCCATCCGAGGCCTTGGGGACCCCGACCAATCATATCAACCAATCCCAAACCATAATGCAAACCTGCTTAAGGCATGAAATCACATCAAACAACGTCGATATCACAAATCACACCCCAATTCGAGCTTTATGAACTCTAGAACTTCAAACTTCTACATTCGATGCCGAAACCAATCAAATCATGTCCGATTGACCTCAAATTTTGCACACAAGTTATATTTGACATTATGGACCTACTCCAACTTTCAAAATCGAAATCCATGATATCAAAAGGTCCACCTCCTGTCAAACTTCCCAAAAACCTTCAAATTTCTAATTTTAGCCAAATGACCTACGGACCTCCAAATCCACTTCCAATTTCTCTCCAATACTAGAATCACCATCCAAAGTTATTCCCTGACTCGGAATCGCACACGTACATCGATAACACAAAAATGCACTTCATCCAAAACTTATGAAATCTTCCAAAATATTAACTTCCACAATAGGTTCCGAAACGCTCACGGGTCATCCAAAACCCAATCCATACATACGCCCAAGTTTAAAATCACTATACGAACCTAGTGGGACCTTCAAATCTCAAGTGCAAGGTCATTTACTCAAAAATCCAATCCTTATCAATTCCTCTGACTTAAAGCTCCGAAATGTGAATTCTCTTTCAAAATCAACTTCGAACATCCGGAACTCAATCCTGACCATGCGTACAAGTCATAATACCTGATGGGATATTGCTCACGGCCTCAAATTGCCAAAAGACGTACTAGAGCTCAAAACGATCGGTCGGGTCACTACATTCTCTCCCACTTAATCATACATTCATCCTTAAATGTGCTGAGAATTGCACTAGAGTTGTCCGAAATCACCGCTTAACACCTCGTGCACCTATCCGTGCTACCACAACTTAGTTGAGCATATTAGCTCGATCAAATCTGAAGACATCCTCTTTTATCTAGGCAAATAAGCCTTAGAGCCCAATTTCAACATCTGAAATTCTCTGCCAGGTTTGCTTCTAGTATATACACACCGTATCAATTACTATACAAGGTATTAGAACATGACTGTATACTTTTATTGAATCCTCACCATGCACCACGTCATTCACAGGATCATAACAACATTCTCTGATCATAATAGCTGATATTTTTCTCGAATTTGATGCTCAGAATGCCCCCATGACATTTGTAGGTCGTGTTCCAACTCTTGCAATATCGTTGCTACAGAAGAGGCGTGTAGAAACTCATAACCAATTGCCGAGTCTACAACTTGTTGAGTCTATACTTTTGACAAGAATCATTACCTCCTTTTGAACCAAATGATAGTATTTTCCCTTTAATATGCTTCATATAACCCGATTACACCGATCCTAGATCTAATCATCTTGTCTCACCCAGTACGAACTGCTCAGGCAATAAGTCACCCCACACCTGACCAAACATCTCATATGATGCCAAAATGTGGCGATAGGTCATAAACTTGAACGTGATACATAAGAGAAACGAACCCTGGAAGGGACTGCTCAACTCATGCAACTAATATGAACCTTCCTAAGAAGATGGGGAGCAAAACACACAAAAATTAGAACATAGGGGACTGAACTCAACATCAAACTATTTCACCATGCAACCCGCTCCAAATGACATACAACTCACATAAGAAGATACACACTGAGCTAAATTGCTCGTTACTACAAAATACTGAATATCTATCACAAGCACGCTAAGTGCATAATACCAAACCTGGGAGACATATAGTACCGTAAGCTACAAAAATCAAGCACAACGGAGGTGTGATATATGATCTGAAACTCAAGAGCCTTCCTACTCAAATAACACCATCTCTATACAGAACCTCAACATATAAGAAAATTATCAAGCCATTTCACAACTTACACGGCACAATATAGCATTAAATAAGATAGATAACGATGAAGTAGCATCCAACCTCTGAATACTCCTTCATACGAAGTATTATGCTGAAATGAACACATTTGGCCTCATATAGAACCTATATTCATATTTAAATCCATCCACCCAACCTGAAGCCGATTCTAATCGCACCATATTAGGCTAATAACCTTTCAAGGGTTCACTATAACCATTTTTCCCATAACACACAAGAACGACCATCACAAACAGAACAATCTCCCAAAGTCCATAACCAAATGAACCGTGCGCCCTCCGGGCATAAATTCTCAAATTAGCGCCATTACCACAATCTTCACACTTGGTTTAAATCTTCAATCAAGCAGGTGATTACATGTCACACATATACAATCTTCCCATGAGACACAATCCCACGACATTCCACACCAGCTAACGAGTCTACATATACATACCATCGATCGCGCTAACGTTGTAAAGCAAATCAAGAATCCATAACTAGATTGCAAAGCCTCTTTCATAAAACACCAATCTCAGGTGATGTCGAGGATCATGCCGGCTTACTCTAACCATTCAGGTCCTTTTTTCCTGCTCATCGTAGCTCATGACATCCTTGCCAACACCGAACCGCAATCTCATTTCCTTAGTTTCAATTTTCATATCGCTCACTACACCTAACTTGCCAATATGCGATATTATAAGAAATCTACCATAAATCTTGAATCACTAATAGGTTATACACTTTATCATACATAAACCTTTTTACTTAACTCATTTCAAGAGAACCATAGCAGTACACAAGTGCATTCTCATAACCATAGAACATTCAAATCCTTAAGTAGTGGTCTAAACCATCATAACCCTTTCAGGATCCACGTACACATAACATGACATAATACTTGAATACTTCCAAATAAAATCAATTACGGAGGCCGTCGAACCTCGCACGTATCACAATCACTATGCCCATTCAACCATGGATAGCCAATCTAGCTTCTTCTAATTCATCCTAACTTGCCTTAGAGATAATAATAGATCCATACCTTATATCACCTACCTAAATCCGCACTAACCGTGAGTGACCCCATTCCAAGAGACCACACTGTCTTTAAACCCATGAACCATTTCATACCCTCCTTGCACACATATTCGCATCTTCAACTAATACACCCGTTCTGATCATTCCTTTACGAATCCGAAGTTTTTTTCTATATTTCCTACCAATGCTACACTACTAGTCAAAAATATCATAGAAAACTATGAGCCTCTCATCATAATCTGCTACAAAAGCTCGATTGCTAACCATACTGAGGGCTTGAATCCTTAGGCACCAGATTTTTACCCTTTGAATTCACTAGGACCATTGTTGAGAGTCACCTACTCTGGCTTGGTCCCAAATATAATCAATTCTAAGGCTTTGCTGGCACATGGACACCCATATCCATGGGCGCCCGATTGAGTCATTTCCTTTAAAATCACCTTCGCATAAAACACAGATCCCAAGTCTTCCTAAAGCCTAAATCATGATCCAATCAGGCCAACTATAACACACCTTTACCAATTCCTTTGCTTAAATTACCACTTATGTTCTTTTCCCTTAGCTAAAATAACTTATCAATACGCTGATAATCAGAAACCTCACAAGAAGATAACCACAGCTTGAAACCACCATTACATGACTCCAAAATCCACCAAAATTCCTTATCTCTTATTAATATAACCCTGCACAATCAAACCGCCAATGAAACCTTTATGAATACTCTGAACCATTAGACACATTCACATAATTGATATCTTTACCGTATAGGCAGTAGAATTCTTCGCAGAAGCTTCACCAACCACGCCACCGTTGATTTGTTAATAGGGGATAACCCACATGTGGAAATTACATGCCGACATCTCCCAATGATGTTGCACGGGGTACAATCACTATGACATATATAGCCCATCGTGAGCATGTACTCATTCGCTAACTGCATTAGTCAATTCTTTTCTTATGGACATCAACTAACTAAACGAAAATATCTTCTAATTCAAAATCATGTTGTATCCTTCTTCACATCAAGAAAATCCTTTCCGTTGTATAAAATATCCTACCTTATAATGGCTGATATTTCAACAAGTCCGAAAACCCAGTCAACGTCCACCCTGAATCCCAATTCACTCCAGAATTCTTCTCCATGTGTGGCTATCCGGCTACTAGTCCCATATACTACTCTGCCACTCTCTCACTTTGGTTAAACTTACCTCTCTAAGCAACTGCTCGACTCATGTCTTCCACACTAAACTTTCTAGAAGTTTAATCGTCATAAGACACTTCCATCATGTCCATCCCCGTCCTCTGTCTCCCAATTGTTTCCTTAAATCAAGATCTATCTCGATAGCACTTGCACTAACATATCGCTACTACTCTAAACCTGTCAGAAGATCATCTTTCTTGAGCGATCAACATTAGAAATACCGATTCAATCCTGAACCTCCGCACACCGTGATCTCAGATAGCCACTCCCTGACACCATTTTACGATACCCTGATCAAAGGCGAGTTGAAGAAGATCATAACACCGGCAACTTAACACATTCAATCAAGGAAGACGATATCGCGTCGCAGATGAAAATTCCACCGCACTTGAAAACACAAAGCCTAGTTACTTTATTAACCCAAACTTGATCATTCTTAGTTCGATTGCCTTTCCTCCGCTGGAAATAAAATGTCAAATTTCTGAATCATGTACTGAGTAAATCTCCCTTCAAGTCATTCAGTGCCCCGACATGTCGGCAAGCATCCTACCATCACATCAATCTTGCGCAAATTCA
The DNA here is from genome assembly GCA_034376525.1 of Nicotiana benthamiana. NCBI lineage: Eukaryota > Viridiplantae > Streptophyta > Magnoliopsida > Solanales > Solanaceae > Nicotiana > Nicotiana benthamiana. The sequence goes on along the minus strand of CM067336.1, from coordinate 29,465,055 downwards.
TAAGCATCATGGCAAATTATGCCCAACCTTAGAACTCTCAGAAGTACCACTACTGAGCTGAAACGAGATAATATCCTTCCACAAGGCAATGACAATAGCTCAAACAACCACGCAGGGAGAAACATCCCACACCACATTCATAGTACCATTACAATTACAAGCCTCAAAGGGAATCAAATCGCACAATGAGGAACTCAAGAAGGGAAGTGCTCCTAACAACCATGTAGCATCTCGAAGATAAGTACATAAGTCTTTGTACCGATCCGCAAGACTCTACTAGACTTGCTCATGACTCTTGAGACCTAAGGAAACCTAGTGCTCTGATACCATGTTGTCACGACCCAAAATCCACTAAGGATCATGATGGCACCGGACACACTGTTAGCCAAGCCAACACCAAAAAGTTAATTAAATTCCCATTTTTATATTTGTTGAAATCATTTCCTTTATACGTTAAACCATAAATAATGAAATTCACATAAATAAACATGAAGTCTTTAACAAACTTAATATGGAATAATCTCATAATCATCCCAGAACCCGGTGTCACAAGTGCATGAGCTATTTCTAGGAAACAATATAATACATTAACCGTCCAAAATACAAGTTGGACAGAAAGTAAATACAATAATTTGAAAGAGACTCTGCTGGTTGCGGGTCATCTCGAGAAGTGCAGCTCACCTAAGTCTATGTATCAACCATGCTATTGTACACACTAGGCCACTAGAGATACATGTGCATGTACAACAAAAATATACAGCAAGTGTAGCATGAGTACAAAAAACAACATGTACTCAGTAAGTATCTCGTTTAATCTCGAAGAAGTAGAGACGAGAGGTCGACTTTGATACTTACTAGTGGTCCAATAATGATACAACCATAATATAATTAATCAAGGATTTTTAAAAATATGGTTGTAACAAAATAAAATGAAGCAAGTAAATGATTCTTTCATACATAGGGAAATTTCCAAATTTGTTTTCATCATTTATAGATATATTCTAAATTTGGGAAATGAATTTCCTCATTTATAAATATCAAGGCAAGCAAAATAAGCATGCGCAAATCAGGTCAAGGTCGTACGGCCCGATCCAACAATATTTGAATTGTGCACTGCCAGAGAGACGAATGGCGCGAACCGTAGATGCATCATTTAATCTACCGAGGCATTCAGCCCGCTCCACAATAGATAAATACATTCAAATAGTCAAATCAAGAATTCATCAAGGAGAAAGTATTCAGGAAAAGGAAATCTTCTCTTTTAAAAGTCAAGAAATTATGTCCAGCCTTTTAGAAATTTATTTATTCATTCGATATGTTTAGGCATTTTTACGTTGACAACAAGGTTGCAAATATTATATGTAAAGCATGCTTTTGGGATCTAGACTACCCGGACTTAAGCATAATAGTAGCTATGTACTGAATCTCGTCACCTCGTGCGTACGTAGCCCCTACAAATAGGAGCACATATCTAATTAATTCACCTATGGGGAATTTCCCTCTTAAAATGTTAGTAAGGAGACTCACCTAGCTCCGAAGTTCCACAACCGCCATTCCACGCCCTTTTGGAGAATCGATGCACACCTTTCGAAAACCAGCCAATAATTAGATGCATCTATTTAATCTACCGAGGCGTTCGGCCCGTTCCACAATAGATAAACACGTTCAAACAGTCAAATCAAGAATTCATCAAGGAAAATTATTCAGGAAAAGGAAAGTTCTCTTTTAAAAGTCAAGAAATGATATCTAGACTTTTAGAAATTTATTTATACATTTGATATGTTTTAAGCATTTTTAAGTTGACAACAAGGTTGCAATATTACGAGTAAAGCACGCTTTTGGGCCCTAAACTACCCGGACTTGAGCATAATAGTAGCTACACACGGACTCTCGTCACCTCGTGCATACGTAGCCCCTACAAAGAGGAGAACATATCCAATTAATTCACCTATGGGGACAATCCCCTCTTACATGGTTAGAAAGGAGACTCGCCTCGCTCCGAAGTTCCATAACTAGTATTCCATGCCCTTCCGAAGACTCAAAGTGATGCACAATGCTCAAAAAATAGCTAATAATTATGTAAACCTATTAATACATGTTCAATTACTCATAATAATCCAATTTATAACAATCCCTAACCCCGATCAAAAGTTGACAAAAATTCCCTCAGAATCACGTGCCCGAATTCCGAAATTTTTTAAGATAAAGTTTACCCATAACCTCACTAACTCAAATATGTAATTTTATCTTAATTTCATGTCCAAAATCATGGTCAAAATTCGAGAATACTAATTTTCTAGGTTTGTCCCCTTAACCCGAAGTTTCTACCAATTTTCATGCGAAAATCTACACAAATTCAATGTATTTAACTCAAAACTAACATAAACCACTTACCTCATGCTTGGTGGTGAAAATGACACCTCAAAGTTGCTCCAAAATTGGCTCAAATGGAAGAAATGGGGTTGAAATGAACCCAGCCCCCGATTTAAAAGAACCTCATTGCCTCCAGCATTTTTGCACATGCGGTCACTTGACCTCTTCTGCGATTCTGCATGTGTGCCCAACTACCGCATCTGCAGTCCTTCACCAAGCCCTCTCATTCCACTTCAGCGCTCCTTCTTCCGCATGTGCGGTCCCGCTTCTGAGGCGTGATGACCGCATCTGTAGTTCCAGCATAGCCCAGCCACTTCCGCTTCTGCGGTACCAAGTCCACTTCTGTGGCTACGCACCTGCGGCCCAAGCCTCGCAGATGCGGTTACACCATAAGACAGCAGCTTCCTCCCCTTTTCAAATTCCAAGCTTGATCCGTTAACCATCCAAAATCCACCCGAGGCCCCCTGGACTCCGTCCAATCATACCGACCAGTCCCAAACCATAATGTAGAGCTGTGTGAGGCATCAAATCATGTCAAACAACTCTGATATAACAAATCACACCCCAATTCGAGTTTTATGAACTCTAGAACTTCAAAGTTCTACATTCGATGCTGAGACCTATCAAATCACGTTCGATTGACCTCAACTTTTGCACACAAGTCATAGTTGACATTACGGACCTACTCCAACTTCAAAAATCGAAATACGGCCCTGATATAAAAACGTCCACCTCCATTCAAACTTCCCAAAAACCTTCAAATTTCAAACTTTAGCCAAATAACTCCAAAATGACCTACGGACCTCCAAATCTACTCCCGATCGCGCTCCCAATACCAAAATCACCATATGGAGTTATTCCCTAACTGGGAATTTCAAACGGACATCGATAACACTAAAATTCACTTCAGCCCAAACTTATGAAATTCTTCCAAAATGTTAACTTCCACAATAGGCGCCGAAACACTCTCGGGTCATCCAAAACCTGATCGAGACATACGCCCAAGTCCAAGATCTTTATATAAACCAGTTGGGACCTTCAAATCTCGATTCCGTGGTTGTTTACTCAAAAATCCAATCCTTATCAATTCCTCCAACTTAAAGCTTCCGAAATACAAATACTTTTTTTAAATCACTCTGAACTTCCCGAAATTCAATCATGCCAATGCGTATAAGTCATAATATCTTATGTGAAGCTTCTCACAGCCTCCAACTATCATATGACGTGCTATAGCTCAAAATGATCGGTCATGTCGTTACATATCCAATCTCCACAAGGCCTCAGAAGACATATCCCACCCATCACCGATCTGTGCCGCAACACCCGGCTGAACCACCCTAGCAGACTGAGTTGTTGGAGTCTAAAATTGAGGAGTCATCTACTCCAAAGCTTGGGTAGTGGGAGTCGGTGCTCCTCCTCAAACCTGAGAGACTGTTGATGCTGCAGGGAATGTGTTGGCATGTGCCACACTCTCTATGAGGCCCATTAGATAACCCAAAGCATGTGAAGTATCGGGATGACAATGAACCCCTTTGGGACCTGAGCTGATCCTGCTGGAATGGTCTGGGCTGGAGCCTCTTTGTCAAACTCCACCTGAGGCTCTGTCATTGGTGTGTTTCTACTCGAGCTTTGGTGTAAGCCCTGCCCTTCCTCGGCATGTGACACGGCCTCAGCCTTGTCCTTTGCCCCTTATAGTAGCTTCCACTAGGGGCTCTAGATGTGGCTTGGCTGAAGATGTGGTACGTGTTCTCGCCATCTACAGAAGAACAAGAGTAGAAGAGTTCGATTAGCATTGAGAGAACAAAATTGCAAGATAGAGAAGAACATAAGTGAATTTGTACCTAAACTCTATAGCCTATAAGAGATAAGAACAAATGTCTCTGTACCGATCCCCCAAACTCTACTAAGCCTGCTCATGAATTTTGAGACTAGACAACCTAGTGCTCTGATACCAACTTGTCACGACCCAAAATTCCCACCGCCAGGACCATGATGGTGCCTACATTTCACTTGCTAGGAAAGCCAACATTAGATATAATTAAGCCAAGTCCATAAGTTTGTCAGTGATAAACATCAATAAGTCATAACAAGGTAAAATGAAAAGCTTGGAAATCCATAACAGCGATAATACTTATACACAACTACCCAAAATCTAGTTTCACAATATCCACGAACTACTAAGATTTAGCTACAAGTAAGGTGTCAGAAATATAATTGTTTTTGATACTAATGAAATAGTAAAGGAAATGTACAGAAGGGGACGCCAGGTCCTGTAGACGCTAACATGACTACCTTGGATCTCCGAACAGATAAAGCCAACAGCTAGACTCAGGGTCAACTCGGTCCGGCACCAAAATCTGCCCAAAATGTGGAGAGTGCAGTATCAGTCAACCGACCCTATGTACTGGTAAGTGCTGAGTCTAACCTTGGTTAATTAGAGACTAGGCTAAGATACGACACATTCATAAACATGTGTAGCTAAAGAATATACGAGCACAATAGCAACTAAAAGAAGCTGAATAGATAATAACGAGAGGGGAAACATGGTGAGGGGACTATAAGATAAAGAAAACTATAATAGTAAAGAAACCATGGTAAACAATATGCTTTGTACCAATGAAATTATTAAACACAGTAAAGACAAGCGCACGCCATCAGTGTTCATGTTTTTACTCTCAACCTCGCCATAATAATTAACAAAAATGGAATGGCATCACCATTTGTTCATTAACTCTCATTATTACTATATTAACAAAGAAATGGCATGGCATCACCCTTCGTGCATTAACTCTCACTCAAAAGATATTGTATGGCATCACCCTTCGTGTTTTAACACTCTCATTCACCAAAACAATGAACAATAACAATAGAGAGATAGAAATATCAAGAACTAGTCTCACTTCAACATTTAGTTCCACAATACCATCCTCAACTTTGATTCAATACTCAATCAATACCAAACTAAGTAAAACATGATAAGGGTTGCTCAACATAATGAATATCTAATATAAGCATGAACAATATGATCAAAGAATACAACATTTACAAGAATAAGACTCACCCACATGCTATGACTCGACAACGATGCATAGGTTCTCATCCCTTCACTTATATGTTGTACTCGACATCCAAACACGTAGTAAATAGGCAAGTCCCTCAAGCCAAGTTAACCACGACACTTACCTCACTCTAACAACCAAACTCATAACTCAATCACAACTTTTCCCTCCATACAATCCTCCTGACCAATAGAATCTAGCAATTTACCAACCAAACGATTCAAATAAAGCCTTAGGATCTACCCACAATTAAAAAGAATTCAATTTAGGCCGTCAACACCCGGGTTCGCTTGGTCGAAACCCAAATTTTGAACCAAAACCCGATTGCACATTCACTCCTGAGCCGGGATATATAATTGGTTTTGGAATCCTACCTCGATTTAAGGTCTAAATCCCCAAATTTTGAAATCCCTTGTTTCTACCAAAAACCCTCAATTTCACCATGAAAACCTTAGATGTTTGGTTGAATCTTAGGAAAAGGCCGTGAAACATTGAAAGAAATTAGTTTAAGATCACTTACCAATCATTTTAGGAAGAAATGTTCTTTGTAAAATCGCCTCTTGTGGTTTAGGTTTTGAAAATTTGGGAAATGAATCAAAAATCTCGTCTAAGTCATCTTTTGATCAGCTGCAGGTATCGCACTTACGAACAAAACTTTGCATTTACGAATGAATAGTGTTTTTGCAATTGCAAATGAACGGTTTTTTTTTTGCAATTGCCATAAAAGGTTAGCAATTACAAATGAACAGTGTTGCACCAGAATCCAGAAAAACCCAAACTTCTCAGAAATGATCCAAAACCACCCCAAAACTCATCTGGAACCTCCCGGAGACAAACCATATATTAATTTCAATCATAGAACATTCTACGGACCTCCTCGCACACTTAAAACACTGAAAGAGGTCGTATTAACATGGGCCAAACTCTCAAATTTCTTAACTTTACTAGTCCCTCGACCAAAGATCCAAAAATACACCCAAGCCCCTCGAGACTCCAAACCAAAAGTGCACACCAGTCTAAACATCAACGAACTTGCTCATGTGATCAAATCGCCAAAATAACACCTAGAACTATGAATTGAACACCAAATCAAATAAAATTTTCAATAAAGCTTTGAAATCTCTATTTGTAATGACCCAATCGGTCGTTTCGAGTATTTTCACTTTGCTCGCCATTTCTCGGGCATGACTAGCCTCATATGATATATTATGACTTATGTGAATCGTCGATTTTGGTTTTCAGGTTATCTGGAATTTGATTTGGAGAAAGATTCTCAATTTGAAGCTTTAAATTTGAAATATTTGACCAAGTATTGACCTTTTAGTATTCAAAATCATATTTGAATTTTTATGAGTTGGTTATCTCCGTTGGGTGATTTTTGGATTTTTGAGAACGTTCGGAATGTGATTTGGAAGTCCATGGTAGTATTAGGCTTTAATTGGCCAAATTGAAAATTTGGTGATTTTCGGTCGGACATGGAAAATTTGATATCGGAATAGAATTCGGGGAGTTGAAGTAGGCTCATAATGTCATTTGCGACATGCATGCAATTTGAGGTCATTCAGACGAGGTTTGATAGGTTTCGGCGTCGGTTGTGAAAGGTTGAGGTTTCAAGTCCATTAAGCTTGAATTGGTGTGTGATTCATGTTTTTGCTATTGTTTGAGGTGATTCGAGAGCTCGATTGAGTTGGTATGGTATTTTAGGACTTGATGGCAGATTTAGTTGAGGTTTTGGAGACCTCGGATGTTACGGGTGAGTTTTGAGCGAGTCCGAACATTTTCAGAACTCAGGCATCGTTCTGGTGCTTACATTTTCGCTGAGGGAGAAAGAACTTCAGTTAAGGGCGGAATTGGGGCGTTGAGGGCAGAATTTGGGGTGCTCAGGCGCTCCAGGGAAGAATCCACAGGTTCATTGATACGACTTCGGAAGCCTATATCTTTTGATCTACAAGGAACTTTGAGATGATTCAAAAATGAAAGTTGTAGCCCTTCGTGTCTAGTTTCCAGAAAAATAAAGAAATCATCACTTGGACACCTGAATAGTAAGTTATGTCCAAAATACTAAGTCCTATCTGTGCAACCACCAGAAGCACGGTCGGCGGAGGAATTCTGCGGTCAGCGGTGGAAGTCCGTTGGGGTAGTGATTTTTGGCTTTCAGCAGAAATGGAAATCCGAGAGGTGCACTATAAATATGAGATTTAGGGTTTTATTTCATATTTTGAGCTAGAGTGCTCAGGCTTTGGCGATTTTCTGAAGATTTTTCAAGAAATTCATCGAGGTAAGTGATACAAACTCGAATTTGGCTAAAATACATGAATGTATTATTGATTTTATCATTTGGTTAGTGATTTAGGGTGAAAATTGGGAAAATAATTGTAGAACTTCATAAAATGAACTTTTGGAATTTGAAAGTCGATTCGAAGTCGGAATTGAGTGAAATTAATATGGGTAGTCTCATAATCGATTGGGTTATCGGATTTTGTGACTTTGGTCGGATTTTGAGACGTGCGCCTGGGTCCTGACTGTTGATTTGAATTTTTGACTTTTGGTCTTAAGCTTAGTATTTTCTTATGGATTGGTCCATTTTGCTCGTGTTGATTATATCAAGTTGTTGGTGGCTAGATTCGAGGAATATGGATGCCAATTCAAGAGGCAAGAGCATTGTGGAGTATAGGATTGACCGAGTTGAGGTAAGTAATGATTGTAAATGTTATTCCGAGGGTATAAAACCCCAAATTTCACATTGTTTCACTATTTTGAGGTGATGCACATGCTAAATGACGAGCGTGAGGGGCGTGCACCATTACAGATTGTAACTTGGTCCGTCTCGTAGCAACTATATAGTTGCATGTTTGACTGAAACTATTTGATACTTATGTGATTTAGAAAAAAATCTATAAATTAGGCTGAATGCCATATTTGGGCTTTGTGCCAGAGCTGTTTGGACCCTTGGGGGCCTTTTCTTATTATTTCCTCATTGTTTTGATTTAAGATCTGTACTCAGTCATGCTATATTTTACTGATTTCATAACCCGATCTTTATAACTCCATTTTTAATGCATAAAATAATATTTTAGGCTGAGCACCTACTTTACTGATAGCTCGAGTGGCTTGAGAGGTTTTTGACTGAGTGAGGCCGATGGCCTGTTTTGTGAGGATATTATGGTATTGGGCTACACGCCATAACAGGTTGTTACTGATTCATGATATTATGAGGCTGAGGTCCTAATTGTTTTATGCAACAAGGTCGCTTTTTGTTATGAGGCCGAGGGCTTGTTTGATTATGCCACGAGGTGGCTTGTTATAACGCTTGGCTGTAGGATCCCCTTCGGAGTATGTACACCACCAATAAGCATAGGCACCCTGAGTGAGTGATATGATTTTAGCCCGAGGGGCTGGGGCTGGGGCTGTTCTTGATTCATGTTGTGCCTGATGGATTGATTATGAGTTACTGTGAGGTTTTGTCCGATGGGCGATTTATGATTCATGTTTGTCTGAGGGGCGGTTCACGAGTGATGTTTTGCCCGAGGGGCTACTTATGATTTTATCATTTTACTCATTGTTTTACCACTTGTTCGAACACTATTGAAAGATGTTTTAAAAGGTTTTTACTAGGACCGGATTTTAAACAAGATGATTTGACTCATATGCTGATTTAAAGGCATGTTGTACTTACTTGAGTTTTCATGATGTGGATTTTATGTGTTTCCTACTACTCAGTCTTTATTTACTTTTGTTACTTACTAAGTTGGTGTACTCACATTACTCCCTGAACCTTGTGTGCAGATCCAAGTTTTTCTAAACCCTGTAGCGGGTGTTGATTACTCAATGGCAGGTCCATCGGAGTTAACAAGGTAGCTGTCTGGCGATGACAACCATGCTTTTCTCCCTCCTTATACTCCCTTAGTTGTAATTAGTTATTTCCAGGCTATGTTAGTCTTCTTATTGTTAGACGGTTGTAGTAGATGCTTATGACTAGTGATACCCTGATGTCGGCCTTTCTTGCCGCACTGTTGTTTTGATTTATACTCATTATGAAATTTTGTTGTTAAATAGTTATGAATTTTATCTTAAGATTAAAAATATTGATTGGTTTTGAGAATGTGTTGACTTGCCTAGTACCACTTTAGGCTCCATCACGATCGAGTTGGTTTTGGGTCGTGATAATATTTTACCACCGAACGTCTGAATCACGTCAAATCGACTATGTTTCTCATCAAATTTCAGAGATAAGTTAAAAATATTGTATTGAGCCTGTACTAGGCTCCGAAACCAAAATACGAATCTAATACCAATGAGATCAAACATTAATACTTTCTAAAAACAAATAAATTTTTAAACTTTCGATTCTCAATAAAAATTCATAACTCGAGCTACGAACTTCCGAATCCAATTTTGGGCATACGTTCAGGTTCCATATTTCGATAGGGACTCACATGACTGTCACAATACAAGTTCGGATCCATTTACCAAAAATGTAGATCGAAGTCAACTCAAATAAGGTTTTTAAGTAAAATTCCTTATTTTTATTAACTTTCAATATAAAATTTTTTCAGAAATACGTTCGGACTATACACGTAAATCAAAGAGGAATAAAATGTGATTCTTAAGATTTTGAAATATAAATTTGATTTTAATTAATAAGATGACCTACGGTTATCACAAGAAGTGAAATGAAAATCACATCTTCTTGATGTTTGGTAATAGCACCAAACATTCCATTTGAATTCAAAAAATTATTGTGCTCAATTAAACTCATACAACATTGTGAGAAGGATAGTAGTATTTGATGTTGCGGATACTAATTTTTTCTTTTTGCCTAATGCGAAAATAGTAGAGGAACACATTAAAATTGTAGGTTTAATAGGCAGGTCTATTTTCCCCCTTTGCCACTTCCTATGAATAGGGGTGTACATAGACCGGGTTGGTTCTGATTTTACAATTACCAAATTAAACCAATTATGTCGGGTTATTAAATATAAAGACCAAACCAAACCAATAAATTCAGGTTTTTCAATGTCGGTTTTTCTCGGGTTTTTGTCGGGTTTTCGGGTTTTCAGGTTTTTTCGAATTTTTTTTCCAGTAAAATCTTCGTAGAACAAAATATATAACGTATGCTCAAAATATTTCTTTAATCCTAGTAAGATACAACTATATAAAGTATTTTTCAAGAAAATAATACAAAATATGAGATATGTCATGCCTCATGACATTATCCTAAAATATTCAACAATAAAAAATAATAAAATTATGTACGATAAATATTGCTAATTAAAAAGTCATAATAAAAATAAACACAATCTAATAGCACTAATTCATGCTAAACTAGATAGACTAATGAGAGAGTATTTATTATATGCCTAAAAGCTAAAGAAAAATAAAAATAGGTTATGGATTTTTATCTAAATTATTGCAAAATAAAAAATAGACATTTATTACATTCCCGTTCGTAATATTGAATTGAATGTCTTTTGTTAGCATTAGTATTGGTTACTAGCATTATTTAATTTACTAATATTAATGGCTATAAAACTTATTGGAGCATTCAAAAGTTCTAAATCAAACCTTGAAATAATACCTTAAAAGATAAAATTATGAAATTTTTTAAGAAATATTTATAAATTACATTACAATAAGTATATTTAGATATTAAATATATCTAAAATTGCTATATATCTAATGTCGGGTTGGTTTGGTTTCGGTTTGACTTTCTTTAGTTAAAACCAAACCAAACCAATTATCGTCGAGTTTTTTTTCCAACACCAAACCAAGTCAAACCAAACCATAGTCGGGTTTTTTTTGCTTGGTTTGACTCGGATTATCGGGTTGGTACGGTTTATCGGTTTTCTTTGTACACCCCTACCTATGAGTATTATACAATATATTATTCTTTATGTACATTTTATACTTATCTTCTTTTTCTGTTCTTGGGACGAAGTAATGTTGATTTTTGACAGTCGTGTTTGCCAAGTGTCTTCATACTTTTGCTAAACTATTATACTTTTCCTAGATGACCTGATTAATTGAAGATTAGTAGAATAGTCTATTAGCTAATTAATATTTTCGCTTCCTTTTCTTTCTCTTTTCGTTATTATTTCTTGTTTTTTTAAATGACTTTCCCCATGTTTTTGCTCTTTTCTTCAGTGGTATGTTTCACTTAAAAGTTTTGATGTAATATTTTTTGTTTTTCTTTTTTAAGAATTCATGTACAAAATAGTTATTGAACTTTCTTGATTAGTGACTAAGCTACCCGATTAAAAAAATGTATTATTGCACCTATTATTGGATCTACTTTAACTCGTTTTTTGTTACTATGTGAGTTTAATAATGATAATGTATGAGCCTGCAAGGTGCGTAATGAATAATAGAATTGACACATGATTATCATGCTATATTTATACAATTATAAATTATATAATACAGTTTTTTTGTCAAATGTATAGATGAAAGGAAATATAATCTTCAATCAGGCAAAGGGCCCTTGTACGAGCAACAATGAAATCATAAATTTTTTTGATGTTAATTAGTAATTTAGATATCTCTATTACAAATAATTGTATTTTTTTGCAGCTTTACACTATGAAATAGATTATGATTTACTAGTCACCTTAAGGAAGACCTATGTTGATCAAATTTTTATACAACTTCTACAAGTTATAATTTTCATCCGACAACAACTTCTTGATATGTATCTGACGGTAAAAGTAAGAAGGTTTCAATTTCTTAAGATAAAGCATAAACTTTTAGACGTGAAACATTTGCAACTATAATTGACGTTGCTCATATTCAAATATAAACTACATGTTGTCCAAATATAAAGAAGCAAGAAAAATATCAAATTGAATATTTGGTATGACAATCATATTTATATAACTAATATTAGTTGTTTAACTAATATCTAATCCTGTTATATTCAATAATTAATTAAGGCAGAGCTTGTATTTTCTTATCGTACATATATTTTTATATTATTTGCATCATCTTAAGTGTTTGTACTTATTACTATGGAATACATCCGGAGACTAGTTTATAAATACAGTTGAAGGGTACTAAACAACATACGAATTACAAGTATTCTTTTGTGAAATCAATCAATTTTCGTTGAAGTTCAAGAAAATTCTTAAGTTTACACTATTCTTTGTTTTGTGAAATGCAATCAATTTTCGTTGAAGTTTAGGAACATTCTTAAGTTTACATTATCCTTTGTTTTGTGAAATTCAATCAATTTTTGTTGAAGTTCAGGAAAATTCTAAAGTTTATACCATTCTTAAAGTTTTAATTTTTCTGAAGTTTTTCCTCTCGTGAGTTTCGAACTCCGAAAAATAGTTCAACTTGTATTAATTTCGAACTCCATAATTTTATGTTGGAGTTTCACTACAACAGTTCGTACTCTCATTTTTTGTATAGACTTGGTGTGATTATTTTTAACTAATTTTCACATTTTTAAGTTGAAACTATTTTTCAAAATACTTTATAAACACTGACTGTATTATAATTAACATCTCTATAAGTGGCTATCTATTTCTTGTGCATTATTTTAGATTAATTGTTCTTTTATCAAATTTAAGCAAATGTTTTTTCTTAATGATGGACAAATTAGAAACCAGATGTTAATAAAATTATATGAGAATAGGAGTATCATGTAGATACTTTCAAACTTTAATTGCGCACACTTGATTCCTTAATTTTGTTGGAGAATATTCTCCTATGTTTTCATTGTTTAATAGAACATTTTAAGTCCCGTTTGGTCTTGATTTATTTTACTTTTTTCCAAAAAATGTTCATTTTTTTTTTAAATTTAATGTTTGCCCATAAAATTTTCAATTTTTACTTGAAAATAAATTTTGTCGAAAATTTTTAAAACTCTAAAGAGTTGTTTTTCAAAAATTTTGCTCAAATCTCTCACAAAAATTCAAAACAACTCAAAAATATATTCATGACCAAACACAACTCTAAGTTTAAAATATTATTTTTACTTGAATTTTTTTTTACTTTTTTTCTGGACTTTTACAATTCTTATGTTAAATATACAATTGTCCTTCCAAAATATAAACCAAACAAAAATAAAAATTATGTCCAAAAGGGCTCTTAGTTGCTAAGCTTAACTTAGGAAAAATAGAGAGGAAAGAAGAAGAAGAAGAAGAAGAAAGAGGAGGAGGAGGAGAAGAAGGAGAAGAAGCAAAAGCAAATGAACCTTGTGACTACTAAGTATACTTTGATAGGTTATTTTCTATTCACAATAAAAGAAGGTAAACTCAAGCATTTGATTTAAACTGTTTTCTTACATATTGAAAAAAATTAAATCAGAATCATAAACATAAAAGCTTTAAGTGTTTTTCTATGTAATGACCCGATAGGTCATCTCATGTTTTGGAATTAAATTCTATGTTCCGATGCCTTAAATATTTTATTTTAGCCGTCATCGACTTGTGTGTGCGGTCGGAATGTTTTTCTAGAAGGCTTATATGTTAAAACTGATAAATATAAAAAATTACCTTAAAAATTATTTTGAGTTGACTTCGGTTAACGTTTTGAGTAAATAGACTCAGATCTGTATTTTGACGGTTCTAGTGGGTCCTAATTTTGAAATATAGGACCTAGGGAGCTAGTGATCACATTTATTTGATATGGGACCTGGGTCCGAATAAAAAATGAACTTGTCTGTGAAATTTGGTGAGAAACAGAGTTAGTTTGACATGATTCGGACGTTCGGTTGTGAAAATAGAAGTTCTGAAGTTTTCTTGAAAATTTCATTTGATTTAGTGTTCAATTCGTAGTTCTATATGTTATTTTGGCGATTTGATCGTGCGAGCAAGTTCGTATGATATTTTAGCACTTGGGTACATGTTTGGTTTGGAGTCCTGAGAGCTAGGGTGAGTTTCGAATAGGTTGCAGAGAGAAAATTGGACTTAGAGCATTGTTGGTTCTGCAACTGGTGTCTCATCCCGCATTTGCGAGATCAACTACTAATTTTCGAATATTCCCCATGCTGACAAGCTCGCAAAATCGAGCAAATTCTTCGCATTTGCGATATAGAGGTCGTATTTGTGGGGAGCTAGTAATAGCTTTTGCGGTCAAGTCTTTGAATTTTGTGGAGGGAGCTGGGTCAGGCAGTGGTCGCAAATGTGATCAAATGGTCACAATTTCGCATTGTTCAGTGTTCGTATTTACGAACTTTTCATCGCAAATGTGATCCTTGCAGAGGTGTGGGAGTCTTCACAAATGTGATGAATTTCTCGCATTTGCGGGCTTCGGATTTGCGAAGCCTAGGTTGCAAATGCGACATCTAAACAAAATATGACTTAGACGAGATTTTTGGTTCATTCTTTAAATTTTCAAAACCTAAAACCTTTGAGGCGATTTTTCCAACACTCCTTCTTCCCCAAATAATTAGTAAGTGATTCTAACCTGTCTCATTTTAATCTTTCACTAGATTTCACAAGTTTTCAACCTAAACTCTATAATTTTCATGGTGGAATTGGGGGTTTCAGGTAGAAATTAGAGATTTGATAAATTCGGGATCTAGACCTTAAATTGAGATCGGATTCCAAAAATAAATATATAATCGAGCTTGGAGGTGAATGAATAATCAGGGGTTGGTTCGAAATTTAAGATTGGACCAAGCAGACCCGGGTATTGACTTTTTCAATAATGGCCTAAATCGAACTTTTGCAATCGTGGGTGATTCCTAAGGCTTACTTTAATAGTTTGGTTGGTAATTTGCTAGACATTGTTGGTTCGGAGGCTTGTTTGAAAGGCAAAGTTGTGGTTGAGCTTTGAGTGGTCTTTGAAGCGAGGTAGGTCTTGTGTCTAACCTTGAATTGAAAGAATTAGGAACCCTCGGACTATGTGCTATATGATACTCATGTGGGCGGCGTATATGCGAGGTGACGAGTGCTTATACGTCGCTGAATTATCTGTCTTACCTGATTTGTCACGTTTCCTTAATTATTTCCCTTCTTGTCTTAACTGTTATATGCTCTATATACTTTTCATGCTTAAGTACTACTTGTTATTCAATATCTTCTCCTGTTCACGATGTTAGTTTCATGATTCTCTGTTATTTGCTTAAATTGACTTACTTGCACTTTCAAATTGTCAATTGCTGGACTGGTCTCGCTGTGTAGTATTACTCGTGTGGATTTCCTTACCATATAATTTCCCTTTGGGTTCAGTTTGGTATTTATTGACCGTAAAGGCTTTGTGGTAGAACTTTATTTTGATTGTGTTTTGAGTATTTGGTACTGATATGGTGGGATCAGGCTGCACGCCGCAACAAGTGTAATAAGGTGGATTAATATGGTGGATTAGGGGTGAATATGTTCTATACGATAGGATCGAGTTGCACGCCGCAACTGGTGCAATAAGGATGGATCGATATAGCAAAATAAGAGTAAAATATGATTCTGATATTGATATATAGTAGGATCAGGTTGCATGCCACAACATATTATATGAATATTATCTTTGTTGTTATTGCTATTACGGTAAAATAAGGGAGAATTTTATGTTTCCTAGTGGGATCGGGTTGCGCCGCAATAACCTATATGTTTCCATTTCTTGAGCTGTGTTGGTTTTTCCAGTATTTGTATTTGAACTATCAAAGATTGGAAATTCTTGACGACACTATTTCTTCTTGAGGTTATGATTATTATTTTCAGTTTACTGTGAAGTTCTGTTTACTATTCTTATATTCTGTCATTATTATATACGTCGTATAGGTAGTAGTGTTGGTGACCCGCCTTAGCCACATCACTACTTCGTCAAGGTTAGGCTCGCGTCTTACCAGTACATGTGATTGGTTGTATTGATACTACACTTTGCACACTATAGATTTTGGAGTCAGTCCTAGCGACGATTATTACTGTGCTCGAATTGGAAAATGGCTGAGACTTGAGGTACAGTTGTTCGGCGGCCGCAGCTCCTAGAGTCCTCTTCCTCGTTCTATTTAGCTGTGTATTTTCATCTCAATAGCTTTGTATTTATTTCAGACCACTGAACGTATTACTCTAGAAGCTCATGCACTTGTGACACCAGGTTCGGAAATTTTGTAGCAGATATTTACAGTTTTAGGTTCCATATTTAGTTTTTGGATTATTGTAGTCGAATTAGGTCTTCTTCATTAATTAATTTTAGACTGTTAAAAAGGAAAAATTGTTCTAACATTGATTGCCTAGCAAGTAAAATATTAGGCGTCATCGCGATCTCGAGGCTGAGGCAAGGGTAGAGCTCAGCTTAGATCTTGAGCAGTAGCTCCAGTGGTGGAACCTCAGGTAAAGTTTGATTAGGAAGTTCCAGCCCAGACTGTGCATGTCGGACCAGCTCAGGTCCTGGAGGGGTTCATCGCTATCCTCGTGCTTCAGGATGCTTTTGCCTGTTTGGTGGGCCTTATGGAGAGTGTGGCTCAGGCTGGTATATTTCCTGTGGCACTAGCCGTCTCTCAAGATGGGGAGGAGCACAAACTCCCGCTACTTACATTTTGGAGAAAATGGCTACCCAGTTTTAGACTCCTAGAGCCCAGTCAGTTACTGTACTTCAGTCGGGTGTTGCGGCATAGGCCTCTGATGGATCAGTTATGCCTTCTAAGGTCTTATAGAGATTGGATAGGTTAATTTAGCTCTTTCTAGTTCATTTCAGAGGTGCATCTTCAAAGGACACCCGGGACTGTCTTGATAGCTTTCATGAGGTGCTACAGGACATGGGTATAGTGGAGACCAATGGGGTCGATTTTACTTCATTTCAGTTGTGGGGTTTCGCCAATAAATGGTGGAGGGATTATATGTTTACCAGACCAGCTGGATCGTCTGCTTTTACTTGGGACCAGTTCTCTCAGCTATTTCTTGAGAAGTTCCTTCCTATCACTCAAAGAAAGAGCTACCGCAGGCAGTTCGAGTGCCTCCAGTAGGGCATTATGATCGTCACCTAGTATGCGACCCACTTTGTGGACTTATCCCGTCATGCTATTCTTCTGCTTCCTGTCAATCGAGAGAGAGAGAGAGAGAGAGAGAGAGAGAGAGAGAGAGAGAGAGAGAGAGAGAGAGAGAGAGAGAGAGAGAGAGAGAAAGAGAGAGAGAGAGAGAGAGAGAGAGAGAGAGAGATAAGGTTCATTAAGGGACTTGCTCATCCTATTAAGTTGTAGATGCCAAGGAGATCGGGAGTAAGATTTCTTTTCAGACCCGCCAATGTCGCCAAGCGGATCGAGGATGTTCTTTCTCAGGAGAGAGGGCATGGGTCAGATAAAAGGCCTAGTTACTCCGATGGTTTTAATGGTATCTCATCTGTATGCAGGGTTACTTTTGGTAGTGGATATCCTCCCACGCCATATCAGTCAGCGCTTCAGCGAGTCGTGGTCCTTATATGCCCCATTTTGGGCAGGCAGTCTTTAGTGCACCGCCAGCTCCTATCAGTGCACCTCCTATTTAGAGTCACTACTGTAGTTATCTAGTCCGTTTGGGCCAGTCTCAATTTTAGCATCCACAACACCAGGACGTATGCTATGAGTGTGGTGGTTTGGGCATATCAGAAGGACTTGTCCGAGATTATTGGGCGGTATGTCATAGTAGAGTTCTCATGCTATGATTCTGACATCACTTGCATCACCACCTGCTCAACCATCTAGAAGTAGGGATCAGGGAGCTAGAGGTAGAGGTCAGACCGCTAGAGGTGGAGGTCAGGCTGTTAGAGGTGGAGGTTAGGCCGCTAAAGATGGAGGCCATCTAGCAGGAGGTCGACCTAGAGATGTGGTTCATAGTGGTGGGGCCTAGCCCCGTGCTATGCCTTTCCAACCATGCTTGAGGTTAAGTCATCTTACCCAGTTATCACAGATACAGTTTAGTTTGCAATAGAGATGCCCCAGATCTATTTGATCTGGGTTCCACTTATTCATACGTGTTCTCCTATTCTTCTTGGTCATGCCTCGTGATACTTTGACTACTCATGTGTATGTGTCCATACCTGTTGGATATTATATTATAGTAGATCATGTTTATCGTTCGTGCGTGGTAACCATTGGGAGTCTTGAAACTAGAGTAGATCTTCTACTTATCGACATAGTTGATTTTGATGTCATTCTAGGTACGGATTGGTTGTCACCTTATCATGCTATATTGGATTGCCACACCAAGCCGAAAACCTTAGCCTTGTTGGGTTGGCTTGATTAGAGTAGAGAGGGACTTCTATCCATTTTACCAGCATGGTATCTCTTATGTAAAGGCTCGGCACATGGTCCAGAAGAGGTGTCTAGATTATTTGGCTTATGTTCGTGATTCTAGTGTGGAGGTTACTTTGGATTCAGTACCGGTTTTTTGTGAGTTTCCAGAGATGTCTCCTGCAGACCTATAAAGGATGCCACCCCACAGGGATATTGATTTCTGCATTGATTTCGCTCATCCCATTTCTATTCTGACATACCGTATGGCCCTGCCAGAGTTAAAAGAATTGAAGGGGCAATTGCAAGATTTACGTGATAAGGGTATTATTAGACCTAGTATTTTGCCCTGGGGTAAGCCGATGTTGTTTGTAAAGACGAAGGATTGGATCGATGAGGATGTGCATAGATTATCGGCAATTAAACAAAGTCAAAATAAAGAATAAGTATCCATTGCTGAGGATTGATGACTTATTTGATCAGCTTCCGAGTACCAAAGTTTTTTCAAAGATTGATTTGAGGTTTGGCTACCATCAGTTGAAGATTAGGGCATCTGATGTCCCAGGACAGCTTTTCGGACTTGGTATAGGCATTATGAGTTTCTAGTAATGTCATTTGGGCTGACAAATGCCCAATCGTATTCAAGGATTTTATGAATCGGGCTCAAGCATTATCTGAATCCCTTTATGATTGTGTTTATAGATGATATCTTTATCTACTCCTATAGTCGAGAAGAGCATGAGCAACATCTTCGAATCTTTCTTTAGACTCTGAAAGACAACCAATTATATTCTAAGCTTGTAACATGTGAGTTTTGGTTGGATTCGGTCTTTTTCTTAGGGAACATTGTATCAGCAAAGGATATTCAGGTTGATCCTAAGAAGATTGAGGCGGTTCAAAACTGTCCTAGACCCACATCAGCTACGGAGATCCGGAATTTCTTGGGATTGGTGGGATATTATCATTAGTTTGTGGAGGGGCTCTCATCTATGGCAGCCTCATTGACTAGTTTGACCCAGATCCAGGTTCAAATGGCTAGACAAGTATGAGGCAAGCTTTCAGAAGCTCAAAATTATTTTGACTACGGCGCCAATATTGGTGTTGCCCACAGGTTCAGGATCTTATACGACATATTGTGATACATCTCGTACTGAAATTGGTGTGATATTGATGTAGTACGACAAGGTGATTGGATATGCATCGCGGCAGCTGAAGGTTCACGAGAAGAATTACCATGTTCATGACTTAGAGTTGGCAGCCATTGTTCATGCGTTAAAGATTTGGAAGCACTATCTTTATAGCATGTCGCGTGAGGTATTCATGGATCATCAGAGTTTGCATTATTTGTTCAAGCAAAAGGATCTCAAATTGAGAAGGCGTTGGAGCTATTGAAAGACTGTGATATCACCATATTGTGTCATCTCAGAAAGGCCAATGAGGTGGCGGATGCTCTTAGTAGAAAGTTAGTGACTATGGGCAGCCTTGCGTACATTCCAGTCAGTGGGAGATCGCTTGTAATAGATGTTTAGGATTTGGACAATCAGTTTGGGAGGTTGGATGTTTCTGAGCCCAATCATGTTCTAACTTGTACACTCGGTCAGTCTTTATTGTTTGAGCGCATCAGGGAGCGACAGTATGATGACCCTCATTTGCTTGTCCTTAGAAACACAGTGCGGCATGGAGATGCCAAGCAGGTTACAGTTAGAGATGATGGAGTTTTTAGGATGCATGGTCGTGTTTGTGTACCTAATATGGATGGACTTCGTGAGTTGATTCTAAAGGAGGCCCACAGTTCCTGGTATTCTATTCATCCAAGCTCCACCAAGATGTATCAAGACCTGCAGCAGCATTATTGGTGGAGGAGGATAAAGACGGACATAGCTGCATACATAGCTCGGTTCTAAATTGTCAACAAGTAAAGTATAAGCATCAGAGACTTGGTGGTTTACTCCAGAAGATAGAGATTCATGAGTGGAAGTGGGAGCGTATCACTGTGGATTTCATTGTTGGACTCTCGTGGACTTAGAGGAGGTTCGATGCAGTTTGGATCATCGTGGGTAGGTTGACCAAGTCAGCACATTTCATTCTTGTGGCAGTTACCTATTATTCAAAGCACTTGGCAGAGATTTACATCCGCGAAATCATTTGTCTTCACAGTGTGCCCATGTCTATCATTTCTGATCGAGGTACGCATTTCACCTTGCACTTCTAGAAGGAGGTACAACGTGAGTTGGGCATCTAGATTGAGTTAAGCACATCATTTCATCCTTAGATGGACAAATAGTCTGAGCTCACTATTTAGATATTGGAGGATATGCTCTGCGCTTGTGTTATTGACTTTGGAGGCTCTTGGGATCAGTTCTTGCCACTTGCGGAGTTTGCCTAAAATAACAGTTATCAATCGAGCATTTAGATGGCTCCCTATGAGGCATTATACAGTTGGCGGTGCCGATTGCTAATTGGATGGTTCGAGCCGGGGAAGGCTTAGTTATTAGCAGCGAATTTGGTGTAGGATGACTTAGATTAGGTCAAGATTATTCAGGATAGACTTTTCACAGCTCAATCCAGGCACAACTCGGACCTTATGAGATTCTTCAGAGAGTGAGTGAGATGGCTTACAAGCTCGCATTGCCACCTAGTATGTCAATAGTTCATCCGGTATTCCATGTGTCCATGCTCCGGAAGTACCACCGGTGATCCGTCTCATATGCTACATTTCAGCTCTGTCCGGTTGGACAAGAATTTGACTTATAAAGAGGAGCTGGTGGCTATTCTAGCCTGGTAGGTTCACCAGTTGAGATTAAAGAAATATCCTTCAGTCGAGTGCAGTGGAGAGGTCATCCTATCGAGGCAACTACTTGGGAGTCCGAGACGGACATGCGGAGTAAGTATCCCTACCTTTTCACCAGCTCAGGTACTTTTCTATGCCGTTCGAGGACAAATAGTTATTTTAGAGGTAGAGAATGTGATGACCCAATAGGTTATCTCTTGTTTTACAACTAAATTCTATTTTTGAAGCCTTAAATATCATATTTTAGTCTTTCTCGATTTGTGTGCACCGTCCAGGTATTTTTTCGGAAGGCTTACATGTTAAAAACTGATAAAAATAAGAATTTTTGCCTTAAAAACTAATTTGAATTTACTTTGGTCAATATTTTGAGTAAACGGACCCGGATATGTATTTTGACGGTCTTGGTAGGTCCATATCAATGAGACCTGAGTGTATGCACATAATCGAATTCAGAGGTCCCTAGCTTGAGTTATGAGTTTTTGTTGAAAATTAAAAGAGTGAAAGTTTAATGCTTTTTAAGAATTGATTGCTGATTGATCTTGTTGATACAGGGTTCGTATTTTTATTCTGGAGCTCGGTACAGGTCCATTATTATCTGTATGACTTGTTAGTGAAATTTGGTGAGAAACAGAGTTAGTTTGACGTGATTCGGATGTTCAGTCGTGAAAATAGAAGTTTTAAAGTTTTCTTGAAAATTTTATTTGATTTGGTGTTCAATTCGTAGTCCTGGGTGTTATTTTGGCAATTTGATTATGTAAGCAAGTTCATATGATGTTTTAGGACTTGTATACATGTTTGATTTGGAGTTCCGATGTCACGCCCTAACCTTGGGAGGCACGGCCGGCGCTTAACCAAGTGATCCCAACTGAGCAAGCCTTATTAAATACTTTCTACCCAACTCAATATGATTATGGAAACCACACTATCGTTTATTTAGGAAATAGGGAAAATTTAACATTTAATATTGATAGTTCATCCTAGATCACAACCTTAAGCTGTAGTTAAGTTCCAAGATTTCATAAGTTATAATTTGGAAAAAAAACAGGAGTTTAGAATTACAACGTATTCTAGTGACCCATCCACTACCCGTACATAACCCACGTAAACCTCTACGGAGCCTCTATGGATACAAAAGACAAATTATGACAATGTCGGCAATAAGGCCTCGGCTATATCTCAAAACTGGAAGTCTACAACAAAAGATGTACAACATAACCCTTTGAAGAAAAAAGGGGCTCACCAAGACTTCGAGAGGAGGACACTCTGCTATGCGTGATCGGCATTGTTTGCTATAGAGCCACCTATATTCATTTAAAAATGTAGCACTCCCGGCAAAAAGGACATTAGTACCATGTAATAGTACTAGTATGTATAACTACAAACACTCTCTAGTAAGAAAGAATTTTCATACAAGAATAAAGAAATCACAAGTTTAATTCGAAAGCTTAAAACGATCATCACATCATCAAATAAAATAATCATACAACTTTTACATAATTCTTCACTGCTTTTAGTTTGAGGCATTTCATACTGTTCATTATTATTCACAGTACCATGTTATCTTGAGCAGAGTCCGATTTTGACCCGATCGGTTAGGTTGCCTCATTTAAGACATATAGCTCAATCACAATCTCATTTTTCTTTTCTGGAATTTAATATCAGCACAATACCACCATGTGTGCGGCATGGCGTCCGATCTCGGCCCAATCGACTAGGCCGCCTTACAAAGGCTTTGTTCCCTTCTCATTAATCATCTCGTTTCAATCTTTATTTCATATATATCATTTCATAAGGCACTTGGGGCCACAACTATCACATCATTTTGGCACTTGGCCACATTTCATTTCATTCCCAATTTCAACGTTAGCTTTGCAATTTTGGATAATAGGTGCACACAAAAGCAATTTAAATTGTAAGCATAGATAAAACTTCACATAGATAGCACAATAAATGTAGCTTCAAGAATATCATTTCCATACATGATTCATATTCTTTGCACCATTTTCAAGTTAACAAGAATAGCACATTGATCATATTGAGACATACTTTTCACATATATTAAGTTGCACACCAATTTATGTGAAATAACAATCAATACTACAATCCAACTTTAATCGTACCACATTTATTCAAATACCAACGGAGTTCAATTTCTATAAAGATAGGATTTTAGTCATACATACCCCAATAAAGCTTTCCTTAAATTCTTATAAAGTTCCGGGACTCTTAGCAACTTTAATCTATTTTATAGGAATTACAAATTGAACCAAAAATTAGAGACATAATTAAGATTCTAGCTCATTTGAGCATATTATCAAACACTAAGTGTGCATGTGATCTTAGGTCCCTTTTGTGAGAGATTTCTTCAATCTTATAGTCCAGTTGCTATCTTTTTTAGTTCACGACCTCCTCATACCCCATTATCTTTTATGCATGCAAGATTATCAGCCCTTATACCCATGAACTCACTTGCTAATCATTTATTTTAATAGAAAATTGAAATTATAGATTAGGGCATAAGTTCTT
Organism: Nicotiana benthamiana; assembly: GCA_034376525.1. Taxonomy (NCBI): domain Eukaryota; kingdom Viridiplantae; phylum Streptophyta; class Magnoliopsida; order Solanales; family Solanaceae; genus Nicotiana; species Nicotiana benthamiana. The sequence continues at coordinate 29,441,159 of CM067336.1, read as the reverse complement.
ACCTCTTAAGATGAAGACCTAGTAATTTCACTTGACAATCTTCAAGGATGTGGGGCAAGAATTGAGTGGGACTTGATGAAGATCACTCCCTCTCTCTCTCTCTCTCTCTCTCTCTCTCTCTCTCTCTCTCTCTCTCTCTCTCTCTCTCTCTAGAACTTCGCAGTACAATAACAGAAAATGAGTCTAATAGGGTACTTTTATTGAAATGGGGTCACCTCGACAAAATCCGCGATCGCATAATTGACACACGGTCCACAAAATGGACCGGAAAAACAGCTTCAAAAATCTGAACAAACTGCCAGTGTATGTGATAGGAATGCGGTCTGCATACCTGTTCTACGGTCGCGTAATGCACCGCATAACTGCCTCTCGTAAAATTCCAAAGGGATATGCAATGACTATGCGACTCACATATTATGCGATCGCATAGTATAACTCAAAAATACCATCAAATTGTCTGACTCCGCGGTGACTATGCGGTCCGCATAGCTATTATGCAGCCGCATAAATTACTTTTCAAGAAAACATTATTCCTTAACTTTTAAATGCACATATCATTTTCTAACACGTATTCCTAACTTGGCACTACTAGTTCTCGGGTTTTGATTAGATTTCACGGGGCTTTACACCCGAGAGCTCGGGTGAGTTTCGGATAGGCTATAGAGTGAAAATTGGACTTAGAACATTGCTGGCTCTGCAACTAGTTTCTAATCTCGCAATTCACATTTGCGAGATCAGTCTTCGCATTTGCGAACATTTCCCAAGCTGACAAATTCTTCGCATTTGCGAAAAGTGCCTGGGCCAACCTTGATTGGCATTTCTGATATAGAGGTCACATTTGCAAGGAACCAATGATCGCATTTGTGGGAGCTAGCTATGGCATTTGCCGTCAAGTCTTCGCATTTGCATAAGGGAGCTGTGTGAGACAGTATTGGCAATTGCGATCAAATGGTCGCATTTATGGATTGGCAGTGTTCGCATTTGCGTACTTTCATCGCAAACGCGATGATTGCAGAGGTGTGGGAATCTTTGCAAATGCGATGGATTTCTCGCATTTGTGAAGCCCATGTCGCAATTGCGATATCTGCAGCTGAAAAAAATATGACTTAGATGAGATTTTTGGTTCATTCTTCAAATTTTCAAGAGCTAAAATTTTAGAGGCGATTTTTCCAAGACTCTTTCTTCCCCAGATCGTTGGAAATTATTCTAACCTATCTCATTTTAATCTTTCAATACTTTTCACAAGTGTTTAGCCTAAAATCTAGAGTTTTCATGGTGGAATTGGGGGGGGGGGGGAGGAGTACAAATTAGGGTTTTGATAAATTGGGGATATAGACCTTAAATTGAGGTCGGATTCCAAAACCAATTATATAATCGGGTTCGTGGGTGAATAGTTAATCGGATTTTGGTTAGAAATTCGGATTTGGACCAAGCAGGCCCAGATGTTAAGCTTTGTTGACTTTTTTAATAATGACCTAATTGAATTTTTGCAATTGTAGGTGATTCCTAAAGCTTAGTTTGAATCGCCTAGTTGGTAATTTGCTAGATTTTATTGGTTCAGAAGCTTGTTTGACAGACAAATCTATGGTTGGGCTTTGAGTGGTATTTAGAGCGAGGTAAGTATTGTGTCTAATCTTGACTTGAGGGAATTAGAAACCCTCGGGCTATGTGCTATGTGATTCTCATGTGGACGGCGTAAATGCGAGTTGACGAGTACTTATACGCCGTTGAATTATATGTCTTACCTGATTTACCGCTTTTCCTTAATTATTTCCCTTTCTGTCTTAACTGTTATATGCTATATATGCTTTCCATGCTTAATTGCTATTGTTATTCAATATCTTCTCCTGTTCACGATGTCAGTTCTTATATAGTTTCATGATTCCATGCTATTTGCTTAAATTGAGTTACTTGCACCTTCAAATTGTTAATTGCTAGATTGGTCTCACTGTGTAGTATTACTTGTTTAGATTTTCTTACTGTAAAAGTTCCCTTTGGATTCAGTTTTGTATTTATTAATCATAAAGGCTTTATGGTAGAACTATTGATGTGATTGTGCTTTGAGTATTTGGTACTGATATGGTAGGATCGGGATGCACATCGCAACATGTGTAATAAATGTGGATTGATTTGGTGGAATAAAAGTGAATATGTTTTATAAGGTGGGATCGGATTGCACGCCGCAAAAGGTGAGGGTGGATTGATATGGCGACATAAGGGTGAACTATGATTCTGATATTGATATATGGTAGGATTAGGTTTCGTGCCGTAATATATTATTATGAATATTATCTTTGTTGTTGATGCTATTACTGTGAAATAAGTGAGGATTCTGTATTGCGTGGTGGGATAGGGTTGCGTTGCAATAACCTACATGTTTCCATTTCTTGAGCTGTGTTGGTTTTTTCAATATTTGTATTTGAACTGTCAAAGATTGGTAATTCTAGACGATACTGGTTTCTTCTTGAGGTTGTGGTTATTATTTTAGTTGACTGTGCAGTTCTGTTCAGTATTGTTTTGTCATTATTATATACTACGTACAGGTTGTAGTATTGGTGACCCGCCTTAGCCTCGCCACTACTTCATCGAGGTTATGTTCGGCACTTATTAGTACATGTGATCGGTTGTGCTGATACTACACTCTGCACACTCTGCAGATTTTGGAGTCGGTCCCATCAGCGTTTATTAGCGTGCTCGGATTGGACAATTGCGGAGACTTGAGGTACGACTGTTCGGTGCCCGTAGCTCCTGGAGTCCCCTTCCTCTTTCTATTTAGCCGTGTATTTTTATTCAAACAACTTTGTATTTATTTCAGACCATTATATACATTATTCTAGAAGCTCATGCACTTGTGACACTATCAGGGATTTTGTAGCAGATGTTTATAGTTTTAGCTTCCGCATACGTATTTTGGATTATTGCAGTTGAATAAGTTCTTCATTAATTAATTTTACACCGTTAAGAGGATAAATTGCTCTAATATTGGTTTGCCTAACAAATGAAATATTAAGCAGCATCACAGTTCTGACGGTGGGAATTTGGAATCGTGACACTCTGGATTTTATTGAGTCAATTAGATTAAATTTATACACCAGTAAATAAGACCTTGAATAGTTCTGAAAACAATAAACTAAAAAAGTTAGTATATATATATATATATATATATATATATATATATATATATATATATATATATATATATATATATATAGATATAGATATATATATCTGGTCGTTGGTATTTATACATTAGGAAATTACAAACTAAGTTAAAATTGCTAAATATCAACTTCATAAATGTATTTTATAGAAATAGTTATAGTTTATCACAGTTAAACATTGTAATTGACTCATAAAACAAACATCATATGTACCACTCCCGTATGACATAGGAGTATTCATTTAATTTATTTTTAACAACGCCTTAATAGAGAACTACAGACTTAAACGTTACAATCACTAAAGCCCCAACACTTGATAATCTCGTTTCCTTTAGCTGGCCGGTGCCACCACTTCCCCGGAGACCCGATCACCCGCTGCTTTCCGCCGCCGCAACAATGACGGAGTTCTTAGAATTAGAAACTCAAGACGCCGTAAGGATGCCGTGGAACGTATTGCCGGGAAGCAAATCGGAGGCCGCGCAATGCGTAATCCCCGTTTCCGCCGTATACACGCCGTTAAAACCATTCCCTAATACTCCCACTCTTCCTTACGCTCCACTCCGTTGCCGCAATTGCCGATCGGTGCTCAATCCTTTCTCCATCGTTGATTTCTCGTCTACTAAGATCTGGATCTGCTGTTTTTGCCTTCAACGCAATCACTTCCCTCAGAATTATCAGTCCATATCGGAGACTAATATGCCGGCGGAGTTGTTCCCGCAATACACTACGATTGAGTACGAGAGTCCTACTGAAAAGGCCACCATGACAAATCCGGTTTTCCTTTTCGTGATCGATACTTGTGTTATTGAAGAGGAGATTGGTTACTTGAAATCATCTTTGCTACAGGTTATGTGCTTTTCCTTTCTTAGTCTCTGAGAACTGTTGAGTTTAATACTGAAAGATCTTTCATTTTTCGATATTTTTAGTGTTTGGTGCATTGTTACAGTTTTCATTGGGGGTACTGGTACTAGTCTTATTGCATGGAACTAGTAGTGAATGTGGCAGTACCAGTTACTCGGGATTAAGGCTCAGTAGTGTTGATACAGTTACATTAAATCATTTTAGCTTGTTTAGAGATTCGTATTTCACCAGAAATGTAGATACTATCCATTGTTAAAGAATCATACTATTGTATTGAGGATTCAACCAATTCAACTAGTTTAGAATTGAATTATAGTTATAGTGGTAGTTGAGGTTGTTTTTTGGTGAACTTCAAGTGTCTTTTCTGAAACCTCTTGTGTGCTTGTTAAGAGCACCTCTTGTGTAGGCATGTTTTCTGGAAAATAACTTATTTGCTGCCTCTATTGATAAGTGGGAATTTTGACTTTTGAGCGGTCACATATGGTGACTGTGAGGATACCAGATTACATCTATTTATCGATAATTAGCTATCAAACAAAGTGTAGTAGTATATAAATAATATAGATGTATACATATTAATTAAATGTTAACTGGCTAATGTGTATGTCCACGTAATTGACAAAAAGGAAACTCTGTTTGGTGTATAATGCATCTTATGCATGTCCGAAGTATATCTACTGTGGTAGTGGCTTAGTGTTTCGTGCTTTCCTTCGTCTGCCGATCTTATCGGCTTGGCTTCATCATCATAGTAATGAGGGAGATAAGGTGCTCCACCTGCACTAGGCTTGGTAATAGCGTGGGTGGAGGGGTAAAAAGTAGGATGAGTAAACATGCTTTTTGGATCGATCAACCAGTAATAGGACAAAGGGCACAAATGGGATGTAGGGCAGATGATGCCAAACCATGAATGATGTAACTCATCCTGTTTGACCTCATACCACTTGTTTATCTGTGCACCATATTGCCTTCCTCTCCGTTAACACAACTGTTCTCCCAAACTCTTTGCTTTACACCGCTCAAGAGCAGATTTTGGGGCTTTGTCTCATTGCAGACTCCAAAATATCTTCATATAAGCCTTCATTTATTGATCTTTTGATAGCAAAAACTTCGGAAGACTTGCAATATACTATAAGTTTAGAGGTGATAATCTTGTCTTTTGATTTTACAATTGTTGGATTCACGTTTAGTATGCAAGTACATTACAACAACAACTACCCAGTATACTCCCACCAGGTGGGGTCTGGGGAGGGTAATATGTAGACAAGCCTTACCCCTTCCCGAAAGGGCAGAGAGGCTGTTTCCAATCGACCCCCGGCTCATAGGATAAAAGGAAAAACAGCAGTAAAACAAAAACAAAGACAAAAACAAAAACAAAAACAATAGAGCATTAGTAACTCCAGCAGAAATAGCGTAAATAGCGTAAATAATTATCTAAACATACGAAACATAAATACAATCGCATGCAATAATATCATACAGTATAGTATGCAAGTACATTATGGAATGTTAATCTCATTATTTCCAAAAATGCGATCATTGCCATATTTGACAGTTGATTTAAAAAAAAGCTTTCTTATGAACATTATCCCATACTAAATTAAAAATTTGGGGATGACATGGTGGAATATGTTGATGAGGTAGAATTGAGATGAAGTTTATGTTATTTAACTATAGGAATATGCTTGAAAAAATCGATACTTTGTACCCAAACCGTGGAAAGAGTAAGAAACTTGAATAATTTCATTCGTATTTTTGAATGTCATATACATGGCTTTATATACAAGAAGAGGTTAGAAACAGAATCTTCTAAATTCCATAAAATTCGGCATTATACTGGAAAAATAGAAGATTCAGAATTTGATATTTTAGATTACAACAATTATCTCTAAAATCTTAGAGGATTGGATCTTGATATGGAGAATATCTTCCTGGAAATCCTCTTTCATTCAACACTCCCCCTCAAGCTGGTGAATGAATATCTTCCATTTGTAGCTTGGTTATCAGGTCTTGAAACACATTGTTTGGCAGTCCTTTTGTTAAAACATCGGCTAACTGATCTTTGTAGATACAAATGGCGTACAGATGAGTCCACTATCTAATTTCTCCTTAATGAAGTGTCTATCTACCTCAATATGCTTAGCGCGATCATGCCGTACATGATTATGAGCTATACTTATTGTTGATTTATTGTCACAATATAGTCTCATAGGCCTTTCCCATCTTATCTTCAAATCATTAAGGATTATCTTTAACCATAACAACTCACAAACTCCCATCGCCATAGATCTGAACTCAGATTCCGCACTTGATCTGGGCACAACATTTTGTTTTTCACTTCTACAAGTCACAAGTTCCTCCTAAAAAAGTACAATATCTAGAAGTTGACTTTCGATCCACTAATGAACCAGCATAATCCGCATCAGTATAAGCCTCTAAAACCATGTCTACTCCTCTTCTGAATAGTTTTTCTTTTCGAACTTCCTTTAAGATATTGTAGAATTTTGTTGGCCGCTTGAAGATGCATTTCTCTGGGGTCATACATAAATTGGCTAACGACACTTATAGCATAGGCAATGTCTGGCCTTGTATGGGACAAGTAGATTAATTTCCCTACAAGCGTTACGAGAGCCTTTATCTACCACAGAATCTTATGGAGCATTGCACAACCCATGATTACATTCAGTTGGTGTCGCCACTGGTTTACACCATTATTTCCCTGTTTCTTTCAGCAAATCAAGCACATATTTTTGTTGGGAAATAAAGATTCCTTGTTTAGAATGTGCTACTTCAATTCCCAAAAAATTACTTTAATTTTCCAAGATCCTTCGTATCAAATTCCTTGAGTAAACAATTCTTCAAATTGTGTATCTCCTCTAAAGTACTATGATATCATCTACATAGACTAGTAGAGCAGTTACCTTTCCTGTTTTTGAGTTCCTTATGAACAAGGTGTGGTCTCCTTGACTCTGCCAATAACCTAGTTTAATCATAACCTTTGTATATCTTCCAAACCATGCATATGGTGATTGCTTTAGTCCATAGAGTGCCTTCTTTACTCTACATACCATTCTTTTCTTGCTCTCAAAACCAGGTGGTACCTCCATATAGATCTCCTCATCTCAATCTCCAGTAGAAAAGCATTTTTAACATCAAATTGCTGTAGGTTCCAATAAAAAATTGCAGCCAATGACAATAAGATCCTCACTGTGTTCATTTTTGCCGCTGGGGCAAAAGTTCCCAAATAATCAATTCCATAGGTTTGTGTGTAATCCTTTGCTACCGAACGTGCTTTAAATCTTTCTATAGACCCATCTGACTTGTATTTCACGATAAACACTCATATACACCCTTCATGCATTTTCCCTTTTGGTAATTCCACCATTTTCCAAGTTTTATTCTTCTGCAGTGCTTCTATTTCCACTTTCATAGCTTCTTCCCACTCTTTGTTACCTAATGCTTCACACAAATTTTTTGGAATAGGAATTTTGTAGAGGTTACTGTGAAAAGCTTTATGGCTTGGAGGTAGGTTTTGATATTTGCAAGGAAAGGCACAAAGGGTGTTGTGTGGAGGTTTTGGTTCCTTTTCTAAGTGCAATGTGAAGGTCAAGGTCATTTGGTTGGTTATGTTCTTCTTCATGATCAGTTTGGTTTGGTGTTACTGACGGTTCAATAGGTTCAGGATAGGTATTAGGGGCAGTAACATGAGGAGATAATTGTGGTTGAGTAGTTTGGTCAGTTAGCCTCTTTCTTTTGGAATAAACATGCAATGGTGAATTACTTTCTTGAATTCTTCTTTATCAAGATTAGAAGACTCAATAGGTTCATTAGGATTTAAAGACTCAGATGAGAGAAGAGATGGTGACTTGGGCAAGGACAGAGATAAGGATTTGTCATAGTTAGGAATAGACAAATCAAGTAGTGGTAAGTCTAGAGATCCTTTTCCATCTAACGACTCCCCTGAATATAAGAATTTTAAAAAAATTACTCACTTTTATCATATGTGACGCTGAAACAAAAAACTTCTTGGTTGATGGTGGTAACACTTATATCCTTTTTGAGCAGGAGAATATCCAATGAAAACACACTAAAGAGCACGCGGATTTAATTTGCCTCTACTCTGAGAAAGAATGTGAACATAGGTAATACTCCAAAAGATTTTAGGAATCAATTTAATGTAATTCTCGAAATTCGGGAAAAAACTCCTAAGAGTGTCAAGTAGGCTCTTAAAATGCAGAATTCTTGATGGTATTCTGTTACTAAGGTATGCAGCAGTTAGGACAGCTTCCCCCAATGCTGATTTGGAACCCTTTTGTGAAACAATAGTGATCTAGTAATGTCAAGTAACAAACTGTTTCTTCTCTCCGCTATCCCATTATGTTGAGAAGTATTGACACATGAAGATTCATGAATAATTTCCTCCCTTTTGAAGAAAACAGAGTGGTTTTGATTGAAGTAGTCCTTGGCATTATCAGAACGGAATCTTTTAATCGTCACATCAAATTGGATTTTAACCAAATTAAAAAAGGTAGGAAGAACATGACTGACATTTGATTTTTGCTTTAACAAATAGATCCACTCTTGTACAATCAATCATCAATGAATGACATAAACCTTCTAGCACCAGAATATTTGGAATGGAAGAGGGTCCCCAAACATCGCTATGAATAAGAGAAAATGGAGTTTGACATCTTTTGTTGCTTATTAAGGAAACACGTTTATGTTTTGCAATTTCACAATCTTCACCGTGAAAAGACTCAACAACCAAATCTTTGAATAAAGATGGAACATTAGCTTCATTACGTAAAAAGAAGGATACCTAAGCGATGATGATAGAACCAAACCCTCTTTATTGGATATAACAGATTCAGACAAAAAAGAACTAAATAATGAATTCTTAATTGTATCTTCACCATTTTGAAAATCTAGAAAATAAAGACCGTCTTTCTCACTAGCACGCCCAATCATCTCCCTCGTGTCCTGTTTCTGAAATGCACAATATGAAGAGAAAAAGATTACTTTGCATTTGGAATCTTTGGTGACTTGTGGACATAAATGAGATTTGCAAATAACTTTGGGACATGAAGAACATTCTTAAGTATTACAGACTTTTTCAGTTGTATGTCTCCTTGACTAGCTATAGTAATAACTGAACCATCGACTGTAGTTATTTTTTATAACTAAGGCAAGGTGAATATGATATAAAGAGATTGGAGAAACAAGTCATATGATCAGTTGCCCCAGAATCAACCATCCATATCGGAGAAAAGTTGTCTCTAACATTAGCAACAAAAGTGGAAGAAAAACCTGCAAAGGCCATTGAACAACTACCCGACGAAGATGATATCTCCAGAGATTCCATCAATGTCTTCAATTTCTCAATATCTTCTTTGTTGAATTCGGGGAGTAATGGACTTTTTTCATCAATTTGAGGGCTGCTAGCAATGTGTGCCTGCTTTCCATCAAAAGTATTTTTGGTTGGAGGTTTACCATTGAGTTTCCAACATCTCTGTCGTGTGCCGGTACTTTTTGCAGTAAGTGTAGTAAAGATTGTCCTGTAGTCAAGCGATTTGAATGAACTTGCAGGCTTGATGGTGCTCTCTAATTGTGAAACTCCCGACTCCTTTTTATTTTTCCTTTTTGTCATAAGAGCCGATCCTTCATTTATTTATGTTTCAAGCATAATACTCCTCCGTCCTTCCTCTGTCAGTATAATGGCCATTGTCTCATTCAATGATGGCAGATCTTCTTTCCCTAAAACTTGCACTCGTACAACATTAAACTCTGCATTTAGCCCTGCAAGAAAATCATAAATCCTTTCTTTTTCAATAGATCTTTTCAAATCTTTTCAAAGTTACAACATTGTGTGTGCAGTGCATTTGAATGCATTGATAGTGATACGTCTCTTGCTATTACTCTTGTAAAAGGTTAGAATATTCAGTGATAGATCGAGCTTCCTGTTTATGCAGATAATTTTGTTTTATTTCATAGATCATGACAACATCGTGAACTTTAGAGTATGTCCCCTTTACTGCATCCCAAATTTCCTTAGCAGTATTCAGAAACATAACGAAGCATGGAGTTACATAACCATGACATCGCCATTAAATCATGTTCATCCCATGCATCAAACGTGGGGTCTTCTTTGGATGGTCCTGTACCGAGGAGATGTCTTAATTTCGCTTTACCTTTTAGAAAGGTATGAACGAGCTGAGACTATACTTTTTCCCATTCAACCGATAAGAGGCTTGAATATTTTGTAGATCTCCAATTGAAACTGTAGAGCTATGCTCTACAGTGGCAGAAACATTTTAGAGACTGGAGTATTTGCAATAGTACTCTTTTCGGACATGGTTTTCAAATTGTTTCAACCCTTGGGCGGATAAAGAAAACAAAAGTGATGAAAAGATGGATGAATGAACAAAAATCAGTCACGAATAAGCCTAACTATGATACTATGTGGAAAGAGTAAGAAACTTAAATAATCTCATTCATGTCTTTGAATGTCATATACATGGATTTATATACAAGAAGAGGTTAGAAACAGAATTATCTAAATCCCATAAAATCTAGGATTGTACAGAAAGTAAAAAAAGAATTAGAATTTGATATTCTGGAGTACAACACTTATCTCAAAAATCTTAGAGGGTCAGATCTTGATATGGAGAATATCTTCCTGGAAATCTTTTATCATTCAACACAGACCAATCTCAAGTTTTGCTCTGAAGTTACAAAAATTATGCTCTTGTCCTCTTCGTAATAGGCTTAAAGAAATTGCGCTGAGGGCTTGGGGAAAACTGTTTCTTCATAGTTTAATGGGGGTACTCGAGTCCAAAACTACTTTAGGGGCCTTGGTGAGACATTTTAATATGTTTATGGGTTACCATATTTATTTACTCAGTTCTTTATATTATAACTTAATGAACGGTTCTTCTTTCAGTTGAGGTTTGTTCAAGTACATCAATGATATGCTCTAGCGAACATGGTCCGGTAGTGAATGGCAGTGTCTTCTCCTTCCACAAACTGAAGCCTTCTATTTTTATTTTTATTTTTTTTTTTTGAATAAGGACATTTGTCCTGGTCCTTATTCCCCAGTTTGGTTCCTTCTTTCTTTTGTTGGTACCAATTAAAGGTTGGTTCAAGATTGGAATGTGAAGTATCTCATATAGACCAAAGTTTCCACCGGATTCCTTCACAATGTCATGCAAGCATGTTTGGTTGTGAATTAATGATTTTTCCGGTTTCTACTTTTTGTGAATTGACAAATGAAGATCCTATATACGTTCTCCTTGTAATAATTTTTTCGCTGACATGATTACTTTTGTTGATAGCAGGTAGTGGGCACATTGCCTGAGAATTGTTTAATTGGCCTAATCACATTCGGGACCTATGTGCATGTTCATGAGCTGGGGTTTGGGCAGATTCCAAAGGTTTATGTGTTCAAGGGATCAAAGGAAGTTTCTAAAGATCAAGTGTTGGAGCAAATGGGCTTCTTCGCAAATAAGCGTAAACCAACCACTGGTGTCATTGCTGGGGTTAGAGATGGACTTTCTCAAGAGAGTATTTCTAGGTTTTTGTTGCCTGCATCTGAATGCGAGTTTACACTCAATTCGGTATGGTTTCAATCGTGTCTTTTTTGTATGTAAATACTGTTATAGATATGCTGCCCATTTGTCAGAACTCATGACTTAACGTGTAAACAGAAAAAAGGGAACGCACTTGTAGGTCTTGACAAATAGTTCTTTTTTCACAATATATATTGCATTTATTACCGGAAATGAATGTATTTGACTACCACTTATTCCCCTCCAACCAAAAAAAAAAAAAAACCCAAAAAAGTGAATTATGGTTGAATGCATTTGCCTTGGTTTCTTTTTGGTTGTCCATTTCTGTCCTTTAATTTATTTAGCAAATGTATTATGTTCTGAAATATACTTCCTCCAGTGCCTTCCAAACTCAATATCTGTTCTTTTAAGATGAGATATTTCATCTATTATTCTATGCCATAAAAAGTGCAATATTATTCCATTTCCACTTTTAACTAACTGAAATGTATATAAATAATGGCGTGGTGTGTATTTAACATTCTTCTCAACTTAATAGTAATTTACTCTAATCACAAAAGTGACAAGTTCGAGTTTTTTCTGGTGAAAGTGCGAAAAGTCTAATAGAATGGCATTGACAAGTCATTAGATTGTAGTGCTAGTTATGTCACTCCATTTGTATCTGACTTCCTTTTAATCTGAAATTCTCTTTTTCAGATATTGGAGGAGCTTCAAAGAGATCCTTGGCCCGTTCCAGCAGATCAACGAGCTGCACGGTGCACTGGTACAGCATTGAGTGTAGCTGCTCATTTGTTGGGTATATGTGTTCCAGGTTCTGGGGCCAGAATTATGGCATTCTTAGGTGGGCCCTCAACAGAAGGGCCGGGTGCTGTAAGTCATATCCTTTATTGAGTTATTAAGTATCTTAGATGGCTCTGCCCTTTCGGGTAGGGGTAAGGCTCGTCTACATATTACCCTCCCCAGACCCCACCTGGTGGGAATACACTGGATAGTTGTTGTTGTTGTTGTTGTAAGTATCTTAGATGACTTTTCGTTTGAGATTATAATAAGAACCCTCACTTACAACCGAGAGGTTGTGAGTTCGAGTCTCCCCAGGAGCAAATTCTGGGGATTTATGCCGGGGGTCTATTTGGAAACAGCCTCTCTACCCCAGGGTAGGGGTAAGGCTGCGTACACACTACCCTCCCCAGACACCACTGAGTGGTATTGTACTGGGTCGTACTTTTTTCCTTTTTTTTTTCTTTTTTGGGGGTTGGGGGTTGGGGGTTGGGGGTTGGGGGAGTGGATGGACGTGGTACTTTTCTTCTTAGTGTAGTAGAATACGAACGGAACTATCACCAAAAAGAAAAAAGGAGTGTAGAAGAACAACGAAGAGCCGACAAAAGTAGCAGAGAAATATAATGAGTAGAAGAAAAAAGTCATTGCTAACCAGAGAAGTAGAAAAAGCAGCAAAGAGGAAAAACATATTTCAAGAGGAGTCCTAATACACAAAGTAGCTAAAAAGCCATATTTTTTCACTTTTCTGTTATGCCTCACTGTCAGAATGATTATTATCGCCTGGATTTGAGTTTGCCAACTTGTTACTGAGAGGTTTTCAACTTCTTTACGAAAAGGCCTAAAGTAACAGCGAAGAGCCAGCAATCTGGTGGGTCATCTGGAGAGAAAGAAACTCCAGAATTTTTTAAAACAACGAGGTTTCTACACTTAGTCTTAAGTTAAACTGAATGTTTTTACTTTACTTTTGGAACAACATGGCTGTTTTAAATGATTATGAAGCCATGTTAGATTTCATCAACTTACTGCACAACCTGTGAGGAACCTGTTTAGGTTGTACTTTTCGATGCAACTTTCAGCACTCTCTTGATGCTGTTTTTACTCAATAAAATTACCTTGTAAAAACAACGACAAAGAGCCAACAAAAGTATTAAGCATGTCTATATCGAAGAAATTCTGTAACGTATGCATGTTTTTTCCTGTCCTTGAACATTTTCATTGTCAGTTGCAGCACTCAGCATCTATTATTACGTACTTGTGAGTGATATGTCTTTTATTTTATTACAAAAATCTTGTGATTGATTTGTCTTAACATTAAATAATTGTAGATTGTGTCGAAGATTTTGTCTGAGCCCATAAGGTCTCACAAGGATCTGGACAAAGATTCTGCACCCTTATATCATAAGGCTGTGAAGTTTTACGAGGGACTTTCAAAGCAACTTGTGCATCAAGGGCATGTACTGGATGTTTTTGCTTGTGCACTTGAACAGGTAAAAATCAAATGCTATTCACCAGGACGGTTGATATAAATATTTTTCACTTATTTAATCAGTTCCTAGATTAAAAAATAGATGATCGAAAGACACTTCTAGCTTTTAGTGCTTAAGTTTCACCTTTTCATACCTGTTGGATTTTCTTTTATAGAGAGGTTTGGTGTTTATATGACCATGCTCTTATATAAATCCACAGGGAAGAAGGAAACATGCTCATTCATTCATGCATGAAAGTACAACAAATTGATAAGTGAGGGATTACAACTCTAATCATACATGTATTTAATTGCATAAAACATCATGGTATGATGCACATGATCCTTCATGAGCTAAATTTTGTAGTTGACTTTAAGTCAGAGGCCCCATTATTTCATTCTTTAAACATTGCGAAGACTAAACAAGGTTTATCTGATGATAAATCTAGCAACTCAATACTGAAAGGCTTTGCATTCTGCTTTCTGATGATGAAGGTAGTCTGAGATTGCCCAAATAAAAAGAGAGTTTTATTGGTGTAAATATGATCTGTCATAATTGGTGTAAATTGACAAGAGGGGTTGCTCTGATGGTAAGCAACCTCCACTTCCAACCGAGAGGTTGTGAGTTCGAGTCTCCCCAAGAGCAAGGTGGGAAGTTCTTGGAGGGAAGGATGCCGGGGGTCTATTTGGAAACAGCCTCTCTACCCCAGGGTAAAGGTAAGGTCTGCGTACATACTACCCTCCCCAGACCCCGCTATGTGGGATTATACTGGGTTGTTGTCGTTGTTATTGTTGTTGTATAATCCTGCTGTCCTTCTGTGTCCCCATAATCTACTGCTAGACTTCCTTGAGAGGCAAGCTTTACATCTTGAAGGATTGAACTAATTCTTTTATGGCTGAGAGGCAAGCTATTCCTTGAGGGGCGAGCTATTTTTTACGGCTGTTCTCTTTTACTTACATGGCATCTGTTGCATGCCAGGTTGGCCTTGCTGAACTCAAAGCTGCAAATGAGAAAACCGGAGGACTTGTTGTATTGGCAGAAAGTTTTGGCCATAGTGTTTTCAAGGATTCTCTGAAACAAGTTTTTCAGTCAGGTGGCAATGATCTTGGACTGTCATCAAAGTAAGGTTTAATTGAACATTCTTTGGTTGTCATCCCCTACCCCTGCCCCTTCCAAAAAAAAAAAAAAAAAGAAGAGAAATTTCCAGATGAAATCTAGTACTTGAGAACCACTAATTTCTGATCTAGCTTTTGCCTTATGTCTCTTTGTTATTCTTTGTTCTACTTCTAAACCTCCAATGACATCTCATTATGACGCTGTCACTGCCAAGTTATCCATATACCTCATATTCTTTCTGAAAATTATGATGGCACTAAACCTGTTAACATGTTTTAGTTTTGCTCTTTCCACTTTGACAGTGTGCACGGATTCAGTATATTGACTTGATTCTTTGCCAATTCCTTAAAGAATCTTGCTCCGGTTCCAATCAATCTTTATGACCTCAATTTAATGACTTTCCGTTGCACTTCCAGCTTTGTAAATTCATTAATAAGCTTTACTTCACTCATTTAAAAAAAGAAGAAGCTCTACTTCATAAGAAACTTAAATATCTTAGGAAGTTGTTCCCTCTCTAAGAATATATATTAGTATGTATGATTCTGCTTGTGGTTTTGGAGTTTCAGTTTTGCAGCTCTCATATTGTGGGTAAGGATTCTTAGGAGACATGGCAGGGGCTTGCAGCTGAAACAATTATTAGACTACTTCTTAAAGATTGACTAGTAAACTTCTCTTACAGAAGGATCCAGGGATATAGCTTGGTTTGTGCCTAACTGATGGGTAATTTAGTGCTTTAGATCAGCTTCGAAGCAGATTGCTTGGCCTGATATATTCAACTATCTTTACCAGAAGTCTATTTTCCACAAACCATTTTGAGACGATTGACTGGAACTTTTTTATGTGTCAATGTTAATACGTTATATGTATCTCTGCATAATGTTTCGCTCCAGATACTGATGAATAGTCTGAATTGTTTTCATTTGCTAGCATTTATATGCTACCAAGTTCTTATTCTGTCTTACAACTTAGGTAGTATGTTTGCTTGTATGCAGTGGTATTTTTGAGGTAAATTGCTCAAAAGATGTAAAAGTTCAGGGAGTTATTGGCCCTTGTGCATCACTTGAAAAGGTATCTTTTTCTAATATAATTGCTTACTTTATCTGAAGCTTCTTTAAATACTTATTAATTGGCGTCTTTTACAGAAAGGTCCTTTGTGCTCTGAGGTTGTCGTAGGTCAGGGAAATACAACAGCTTGGAAGATGTGCGGTCTTGATAAAACTACATCCTTATGTTTAATATTTGAAGTCGCCAAGAAGGAGAACCCAGAAGCAATTGCTCAATCTGCAAACCCACAGTTCTATTTCCAGTTTTTGACATAGTATGAACTTAAACTTATTATTTGTTGAGAAGTACTGACTACAGACCGGTTTGTTTCGCTATGATCAACCATTTCCTGACTTATCAACGATATTCTTCTCCAGTTATCAGCACCCTAGCGGACAAATGAGACTTCGGGTTACTACTCTTTCTAGAAGATGGGTTGCTGGACCTGGAAGTGTACAGGCAAGTATTGTTGGTGTTCCTTATGCTGTTTGTTTCTGATTTTTTTTTTCTGGCCTTTCTTTTATCCTTTTATTCTTTTGCCATGTAACCAGAAGTAAATATCTGATGAGTTCAGTAGTTAAATCATGAATCTGAGGATACCAGTGTAGTTTTAGAGGAGAAATGAGAAAGATAGTTTGCTCATCAAATTATGACAATCCAAGCTCCTTTCTGCCTAACAAACAGGAAGTACTCAAATCTCCTCTCTGGGAAAATAATCACATAATTAAGTTCAATAACTTTATGGTTTATAATGACTTGATTATCAGTTGAAGTAGGTATAGCTGAGCTAGGCCTGAAAAGGCGATTCACCACTCTTTGGCCTCTTCCATTTACTATTCTTGTGGTACTGAGGAGTCATCTTGATGCCCGAGCTCCTTTCTGTCCGACAAGGACGGGAAGTACTCAAATCTTCTCTTTGGGAATATAATCACATAAATAAGTTCAATAACGTTTTGATTTATAATGACTTGGTTATCATTTAAAAGTAGGTATAGGTGAGCTAGGCCTGCAAAGGCGATGCATCACCCTTTGGCCTCTTCCATTCACTATTCTTGTGGTACAGAGTGTGGTACCTTTGCAGATTGATAGTCTGAAAAGTCATCTTGATGCTATTTACAGTGCATGCTAGGCTTGTGCTTAGATAATCCATAGCGTAATTTTGTATTAGATACTTTAAGAGGTACAAAAGGACTGAGGGGACTAAAAAAGGTATCTAATGCACATTTATTGACTAGTTTTACGAAGATTAAGTACCTATTGTCAATAGATGTGCCTCAGAATACTAAGAAAAGGTACAATGGACTGAGGAGACTAAATTCGGTAGTTACATAGTTATCTGCTCAGTGACAATTATGCCGCTTAAACTGAAGTCCTGGTATATATTTTTCATGGTCACTTTGGAGCTAAAGAAAATAAGATGCAATTACATCTTATGCTTATCCGTCTTGCAGTTTCAGTAAACAGTTTGTCTTCTATATTTTATAGGACCTCATTGCTGGATTTGATCAAGAAGCAGCTGCTGTGGTAATGTCACGACAAGTTTCTTTCAAAATGGAAACTGAGGTATCATCCTCTTGGTCTTAATACAGATGATTTAACCTTATATCTCGTTGTATTCTTTGTTTTCTGTCCAAATTTTTTGCGTTCTTTACTATGACATGGACCGGGTTTTGCTTTACTTCTAGTTATCTTTAACTGTTGGTTCTTTACCTTTTTGAAGCCCACTTCCACTTTCTTCTGCAGACCGATTTTGATCCCATCAGATGGCTGGATAAGTCATTGATACACATATGTTCGCGATTTGGTGACTACCAAAAAGACAGTCCATCCTCCTTTACTCTATCTCCTCGTTTTTCAATATTTCCCCAGTTTATGTTTCACTTGCGGCGGTCTCAGTTTGTCCAGGTATATATTCTTCTTGATTGTAAACATCAAGCATATTACTTCCTTACATTTCTGTTTCTACCATCATGCTCAGTTCATAAGCATCATCTCAGGTCTTTGGCAACAGTCCAGATGAGACGGCATACTTTAGAATGATCCTGAACCGGGAAAATGTAGCTAACTCAGTTGTGATGATCCAGCCCTCTTTGATATCTTATTCTTTTCAATCTGGTCCAGAACCAGTCCTCCTTGATGTGGCGGCAATTGCTGCTGATAGAATCCTTCTTTTAGATTCGTTTTTTACCATTGTCGTGTTTCATGGATCAACTATTGCTCAATGGAGAAAAGCTGGATATCACGAACAGCCTGAGCATCAGGTAGCCTTCTTTGCAATCTGATCCAAAATATTTAAGATTTGGAGCTTTTATCGATTGCTAATTCAAATATTTCTGTAATTTTATTATGTCAAGTAATTTAATCCCATGGCCAACTTTCTTTTCTTTGCTAGTTTGAGCATGATATATCGTATGCTTGTTGTAACATATGTGCACTCACAATTCACACAGACACACACACACACTTGTGTGTAAATAGCGATTTCAAATTTCAGCTGATTCATGGATCCAGATCTTACAAGGCAACAATTACTGCTCTATTCCATCAAATGCAGATACTTCAAAGAGTCACCATGATTGCATAGATGCAACACCGGTTGCACTTGTTTTCGATCTAGTCTTATTTTCACCATCAGACTCATGATAGTCATGCTAAGGACTTGAATATTGGAAAGTCGATAAACCAGCTTTTACTTTTTGTTTCTTTTGTTTGATACAAAAATCAAAATGAAGTATTGATATGTGGAAAAGGCGGCCTCAACATCCTTGTGTTTTGCGACCTACACTTTGCTTCGTGGGTTGCTTTAAATAAATTACACTTCGTCTTATTTCTCGAGTCCATTTTGATTCTGGTCCTCTTGTTTAAGTCATGATGCGTAAAACTCCTGTTGATTTGGATTTGAGTTTGCTCGTCATTTCTGTGGTTTAAATTTACTCTTTTGACAGGCATTTGCTCAACTATTAAAAACTCCTCGAGAAGATGCAGAGGCCATTATTCGCGAAAGATTTCCAGTACCTCGTCTGGTCATCTGCGATCAATATGGATCTCAGGTTATTAAATATATTCTCTATCTAGACCTCCTTATGCATATAGAAGTTAGCATATTCTTAGTTCTTTTGATATATGTGCTGTATTTCAGCATTTACAGAAGATGCAGATCTGTTATTTTTCGTTTCTGTAGTTCTTTTATGCATATTTGAAAATTAATTTTTAAACAGTTAGCGGTGTGTGATATGACATATTTGACTGTAATTCATGTTCTGAATATAAGGTTTAGAGCCCATTTGGACATACAACTTTTCACTTTTTATTGAAATTCTTTTACTTTTCTTCGAAATCAGTGTTTGGCTATAGAATTTTAAGTTTTCACTTGAAGATGAATTTTGGAATTTTTCGAAAATTTTAAAAACTCCAAAAAGTTATTTTTCAAAATTTTCACTCAGATCACTCATAAAACTTCAAAAACAACCCAAAATTATATTCATGTCCATACACAACTTTAATTTTCAAATACCATTCACTTGAAATTTCTTTTCATTTTTTCTTTTTTTGGAATTTTACACATCTTATGTCCAAACGCTCACTTAGATTGGGTTTTTTAGTTTAGAATATTTTGTTATAAACCGCCTGGTTTACGAGGGGTGTCTTTCGTCTATCTAAACTTGTTTTGTTCCTTTGAAACCTGGCTCAAAAGCTGCTCATGTTTCACTTATGTTGAAACAAGCTGATTGTATTGCTTATTGAAGCAGCCCTAGAAGAAAAGCTCTGGAAACAAACACCTTTTGGAAGTATCAAGAACTTTTTGATGTCTGTTGAGTATTCACGGACAATTGTTTTAGAAAAAAGCAGAGTTCATCCGAAGCTTTGAGTTTTACCTGAATTTTACCTATGCGATATAAATATTGCATTCTCCTTTCCTCGGCGAAGGATCTGGTGCCCATAGGGAGACTAGAACGGGGACATCAAAACTTTTCCATAAAGTGGCTCACACCTGGAAAGGTTCTCTTTTTCAAAATTGATTATGAACATGAAGCCATCTTTTACTTGTATAAAATAACATTGGCTGCTTTCACATAGGCAAAAACAAATGTATAATACTATAAGTCTTTTCTAGTGCTGATATTGCTAGTAATATTGTACAGGCCCGTTTTATGCTTGCAAAGTTGAATCCCTCTGCCACATACAACTCAGATGCCCCTCCTATTCCTGGTGGAGATATTATATTCACGGATGACGTTAGTTTTGAGGTTTTCTTGGATCATCTGCAGCGGTTGGCTGTTCATTAGTGTCTTTTTTTGCATCATCTTCAGAGTAACAGTTATAAGCGGAGAATTTTGTGAACTTTTCTCATTTGGATGGATTGTACAGCAAGGACATTTTACATTTATTTTAGAGATCATTTTAACGTGTTAGTTATTTATAAAATCTTGTAATGCTTCTGTATTATGAACTCAGTGAGGTTTTTTTAGACGTCAACAAAAACAACAACAACCCAGTATAATCCCACTTAATGGGGTCTGGGGAGGGTAATATATGCGCAGACCTACCCCTATCCTTGGGTAGAGAGGCTGTTTTCAAATAGACCCCCGCATCCTTTCCACCTTGCTCTTGGGGAGATTCGAACTCACAACCTCTCGGTTGGAAGTTAGAGATTTTTTTAGACGTCAAAGAAAGAAAACTTGTCAGTGATGAAAACAGATATCTGTACCTGTAGTTTTGCCTTTTGTCAATTTCAATAATTATATATTGAGAAGGTTCTAACATATTTGCCACTCTTCTACTAGTTGTGATTTTTATGCACATTTTGAATACTAATCAAATTTGGGGTTTGATACGAGGCTTTGCCTTTTACAACTTCTTTGAACTATGACTTAACTGTTTTCTCCCTTTACTGATATAATATACGTAAATCAAAATTAATATCTTAAATTTTTGTCTAGACAAATGGTGTCAAGTAAAATGGGCAGCATAAAGTGTTAGTATGTTTATTGCATTACATTTATTCTCTCTCTCTCTCACTTCTTCCATTTTTAGTATTTTTTTTTTTGGTCTGTTCCAAAAAGAATGATCCATTTTTAAATTTGAAAATAATTTAGTTTAGACTTTTTATTCTACCTTTAATGAGAAACTTTTACAATCACACATATACTTTAAATTCTTTTTTGATTTGTTTAGGACCACAAATTTAATTTTTTTTATTTTTTCTTAAACTTTTTGTCAGTTAAACAAGTTTACATAAATTGGAACATAGGGAGTATATTAATAGAGTTAATATAGATTTAGAATTAACTCGTCTAATGCACTACTATCGATAAGGAGGGTCAAATAAACTTCTAAAATTAAATTATTTTTGGAAGTGCTTTTAAAAAATTACTTTTGGTGAAAAATAGTTTGTGTTTGACCATTAATTTGAAAAATACTTTTGAACAGTAATTAATATCGGGTCAAGCTTTTAAAAAGTTGTGTATTTTCTTCAAAAAAGTGTTTTTGGAAAGAAGCAATTTTCCTTTTTTTTATTTCTCAAAAATGACTTTTGCTTCTACTCAAAAATGTATTTCTTCTAAAAGCTTGACCAAATACCTTAACTTAAAAAAATAAAAATAAAAAAAAGAACACTTTTGGGAAAAAAAGGGAAAAAAAGAACTCAAATCGTCCTTTAAACATAGGATTAAGTTCAATTTTTTATACATATCTCTACGTATAAAGTTTGAGAAAGTAGGCAGGATTCTTTTAATTAATCGAAGATATACACTAACCCTTTACTTAACGGAGAAAGGCACTCGATAACCAAAAAGTGTTATTCCAAACAGATAAAACGCGTCAATCTACAGCTAATCATGTGTTGCAGCAGAGCAGAAAGGGTACGTGTGTGCATAATTTTAGTTGTTTTTCATTCATTGAATGCAATTGATAGTAGTTGATGGAATTGGTATTTGGTTGGTGAAATATGTACAGGGCATTGAGTGAAGGAGGAGATGAGATTACATACACCAACTATGATTTCTTGCAACGAGGGAATAACCTTCTGCCATGCAAAAACTAGCTAACAAGGTGACATTCTTTACTTTTCAGTAATAAGAAAATAATGTCAAATAATATAGAATGGATGGAGAATAACTCATAGAACTACCCTTTCCAGAACAATGAAAACATACACTTATTGAGTGCCTTCTTTTATTTATTTTACCTTCAGACTTCAGTGTGATTGCCACTTTATTTTACAACTGAAATACCGAGGAGTTATTAACCAAGTTTGTCATAGAAAATGATTGGGAAATTCTTTATCACTCAAATGGAAATTGTTCTAATTATTCCCTTTGGAGGGATGGGCTTGTGAGGGTTTGTGATTTCCTTTCTTCAGAACAGAAGTCTTATACCAGCTCATGAGTTTAGCTATGAACTCTGCAGTGAAAAAGAGGTAAAAAGAAGAGTCAAATCTTTTAGAAGCATTGATACTCAACTCTTTTTCCATTTGGACTTTTGTGGCATTAATCAGAAGCGTGGTATGAACTTGATTTCAGAATTACCACTGCATTGCCATATATATGGCCTCAAGGTGAAACACGTAAAACGGAATCAAACTGTCAAGAAAGTATAACTATATATATATATATATATATATATATATATATATATACACGTATGTGTGTGTGATCCTCTAATTTTATGTGTGTCCCAGTAAATGCGTTCAGTTCAACAACTCCATATTAAGTTGCTGGACTATCTTAGTTTTTGAACTTATGAGTACTAAATCATGTGATGGAACTTTGGAAAATAGTGATAGAGCATAGATTTAGGTACATTACGATGGTAAAAAGAGGCAATTTGGGTTCATGCTATGTAGTTTTACCTCAAACGACTATATTTTTGCTAAGAAAATTGATTGAAATTATAGGGAATGAAGAAGGATCTCCACATGATATGTGTTGACATTAAGATAGAGTACTAAGAATGTCTTTTGGTAGATGCTTGAGAAGAAATGAATTGGTACAAGATATAGTAAGATTAGACGAGATTATGGTACCTAAATACAAATTATTAAGATATCTAAGACTCAATTTTCCATGAGAATGACAAGATAAATAAAGAATTAACACATAAGATTAAAATATGGTGACTATAGCAGAGGAGTATTATAGGAGCGACAAATGCTTTAATAAAAGATTTTGGTGCAAGATTAAGAGATTTGTCTTTTTTTAATACATTAAGGTAAAAATGATGAATACACTATCTGTTAGTTTGATAGTTAAATGGTAGTATATAACCCTAATACCACATGTATTAGGAGTAGGACATGTATTATATATATAGGACTCATTGTATCCTTATCAATTTTTAATCAATAATATATTTTCTCCCGTGCTTTCTCACATGCTATCAGAGCTTTAGTGAGAAAATTATCGTTGTGCATCATTCCAGCTACTTCTGAGAAGAAAGACCTCATCGCCGTGCAATTTTCTGGCGACTTAAGAGGCTGTCCGTAACTAAATCACTTTCCGTTGGTATTGTGCAAAAACCAACGCCACTACAGGGTTCCTAAGGCTTAGGCGACCAAACCCCACCAAATATCTCCGACAATCGACCTCTAACGTGCCCTCACGCGCGTACGGGAAGGCTGTTTTTCCGGCGAGTCCTTCCCCATGCGCCGGCGCATATGGCCTTTTCCCTGACAAATTTCAAAGTTTTTCCTTTAGACAACCTGTTCGCGTGGCCTTTCCGAGCTTAGGATTCCGCTACTTTGTCGGTTCCATTGATGATTATTCTAGGTGCACTTGGATATTTTTGATTAAAAATCGATCTGAGATGTTTTCTACTTTCCAGACCACACTGAAATTCAAAATCAATTTGGGGTTTCTACCCGCACGTTTCATAGTGATAACGCCCTAGAGCATTTGTCTTCCCCATTTCAGCAGTTTAGGAACTCTCATGTGATTATTTATCAAACATCTTGTTCGTACACATCCCAACAAAATGGGGTAACTGAAAGAAAGAATAGACATCTTATTGAAACTGCTCGTACCCTACTTATACAATCTCATGTTCCGCGGCGTTTTTGGTGGGATGCAATTCTTACATCTTGTTATCTTATTAATTGTATGCCATCTTCTGCTATCCAAAATCAAGTTCCATTCTCAGTCTTGTTTCCCCACTTACCTTTGTTCTCTCTTCCCCCAGTGTCTTTGGGAGTGTGTGCTTTGTTTATGACCTTTTTCCAGGAAAAAATAAGTTAGCTCCTCGCGCTCTTAAGTGTATATTTCTAGGTTACTCGAGAACGCAAAAAGGGATATCGATGTTATTTTCCTGACGTTCAACGATTTCTTATGTCTGTTGATGTTACCTTCTTTGAAACCCAATCATACTTCACAAGTCCAGCTAATAAATTAGATTTTTCTGAGGTGCTACTCGTTCCTTCTTTTGAAGATTTAGTCCCTATCTCCCATTCATCTTACTCCATAGCTCCACCGCCTACAGTTCCATTTTGCAGTTCCACCACCTATAGCTCCAGTGCCACCACCTAGTCCAGTTCCACCAATTATAGCTCTAGTGCCGCCACCTAGTCCGGTTCAACCTTCTACAGCTCCACCACTCCTAACTTATCATCGTCGTCCGCCCCCAGCATCAGGCCCAGCTGATTCACGTCCTGCACCTGACCCTGCTAATACTACGGACTTGTCTCCTCTTAATCAACTGATTGCACTACGAAAAGGTATACGGTCCACACTTAATCCTAATCCTCATTATATCGATTTAAGTTATCATCGTCTATCATCATCCCATTGTGGATTTGTCTCATCTTTGTCCTTTGTTTCCATCCCTAAGTCTATAGGTGAAGCACTATCTCATCCCAGATGGCGACATGCTATGATTGACGAGATGTCTGCTTTACATATGAGTGGTACTTGGGAGCTTGTTCCTCTTCCTTCGGGTAAATCGACTGTTGGTTGTCGTTGGGTGTATTCAGTCAAAGTTGGTCCAGATGGCTAGGTTGCTCGACTTAAGGTTCGTCTTGTTGCCAAAGGATATACTCAGATATTTGGACTCGATTACAGTGATACTTTCTCTCCCGTGACTAAAATTGCATCAGTCCGCCTTTTTCTATCCACAGCTTTTGTTTGTCATTGGCCTCTTTATTAGATGTACATTAAGAATGTTTTTCTTCACGGTGACCTTGAGGATGCGGTTTATATGGAGCAACCACCCGGTTTTGTTGCTCAGGGGGAGTCTAGTGGCCATGTATATCGGTTGCTCCGGTCCCTCTGTGGTCTAAAGCCATCTCCTCGAGCCTAGTTTGGTAAGTTCAGCACAGTTATTCAGGAATTTGGCATGACTCGTAGTGAAGCTGATCACTCTGTATTTTATTAATATTTTGCTCCAAATCTTTGTATTTATCTGGTCATTTATGTTGATTATATTGTTATTACCGACAATGATCAAGATGGTATTAGTAAGTTGAAGCAACATCACTTTCAGCACTTTCAGACTAAGGATCTAGGCAGACTAAAGTATTTTCTGGATATAGGTCGCTCAGTCTAGCTCCGGTATTGTGATCTTACAACGGAAGTATGCCTTAGATATTCTTGAGAAGACAGGAATGACAGGTTGTAGACCTGTTGACACTCCGATAGGTCCAAATTCTAAACTTCTGCCAGGACAAGGGGAGCCTCTTAGCGACCCTGCAAGATATAGGCGGTTGGTTGGTAAATTAAATTATCTTACAGTGACTAATCATGACATTTCCTTTCCTATGAGTGTTGTGAGTCATTTATGGTTTCTCCCTGTGATAGCCATTGGGATGCAGTTGTCCGCATTCTTCGATATAAAATCAGCTCCAGGCAAAGACTTATTGTTTGAGGATTGAGGCCATGAGCAGATCGTTGGATACTCAAATGCTGATTGGGTAGGATCACTTTCTGATAGACGTTCTACGTCTGGATATCATGTCTTAGTAGGAGGAAATTTGGTGTCTTGGAAGAGCAAAAAACATAATGTGGTTGCTCGGTCTAGTACAAAAGCAGAATATCGAGCAATAGCTATGGCCACATGTGAGCTAATTTGGATCAAACAATTGCTTAAGGAGTTAAAATTTGGTGAGATTAGTCAGATGTGACTTGTGTGTGATAATCAAGCTGCACTTCATATTGCATCAAATCCACTGTTCCATGAGAGAACTAAACACATCGAGATTGACTGTCACTTTGTTAGAGAAACGATACTCTCGGGAGATATTGTTACAAAATTTGTGAAGTCGAATGATCAGCTTGCTGATATTTTCACCAAGTCCCTCACTGGTCCGCGTTTTTGTTATATATGTAACAAGCTCGGTACATATGATTTATATGCACCAGCTTGAGGGGAAATGTTAGTTTGATAGTTAAATAGTAGTATATAACTCTAATCCCATATGTATTAGGAGTAAGACATGTATTATATATATATGGCTCATTGTATCATTGTCAATTTTTAATCAATAATATATTTTCTCAAGTGCTTTCTCACCGTTTCCATCAAATGCTCATCTTACCTTCAACCTTCATAAATTGGTGAACAATCTTTTTCACTGCATCATTATCATCTTTTCCCTGTTCCAGATCCTTTGAATTTATCTGAAAGAGAAAAAAGAGAAAAAGAAGTTTAGTTATTTGCTTCTGTATTAATGTATTGGTGAACATAGGATGACTATATAGTAGTGAAATGTGTAAAATTCATTACATTGTACTTCATTTTCAGAGTGTCAATTTCCTTGTGGAATTGGTCATCCAAATTACTCTTTAGTTCTTCTACCAAAGTCTTCCATATATGAAACGAAGAAAAAAAAGAGATATAAGATTTAGCGAAAAGCTTCAGTTATTTTCCAGCAATAGTTATAAGGACTAATAACCTCTTACATTAAAGATGAACTCAGCGGACACGTTGTGCTCTATCAAATTCTGCAGTTTCCCACGGATATCGTATAGCCTGAGAGAAATGAACTCTTGATTTTAGTATTATGAGTGCCGGGAACTCTTAATTGGGATGTCGAAGAGCCTTAGTGTGAAGTGAATAATGTCCTCATAGTCATAGAAATGTCTTTGTAGTGTACTCCATCCATTTTATGTTATAGGACCGTGTTTGAGAGGAAACAAAATTTAAGGAAAAAAATAATGTTGACACATACCAAAAGCACCCTTAGAACTCGTGGTTTTAAGAATGTTGTGATCTTTCTATGGCTATAAAAGCATGTTATTTAGGGTAACATGGGAAGTTTAAAGTTAAAGAGTTTTCTAATATTGAAAGGTGTTATCCTTTTTCAAACCGACTAAAAGGGAAAGTGTGTCATATAAATGGAACCGAGAGAGTAACTTTTTGATGATGTGAAGTTATACTCACTGCTCTGAGCTTTGCTCCTCAATTATGTTTTTAGCAATCTTTGCAATGTCATCTTCCCACCCTGTCTTGATTTCTTGATTCTCAGTCAAGCAAGTGCTGATAATTATACATTCTGCTATAGTTAGTGAGGGGACAATAGAAAAGAATAAGCTGTTTGTAAACAGTCAATCTTGATAGAGGATTGTGTACATAATTCATTATCTATAAAAGCTGAACATTACTTGAAGTGCCAGGTAGCTTCAAAAGAGCGAATTGCTTGACGAAGGTTACTTTTGGAGTTACTAGCAATCTGCGCTGCCAGTTTATGTGGTAGTTCGATTCCTTCCTGTTTTGCTATGAATTCCAAGACATCTACAATCTGCCAACAAGAAAATCTTTTTTCAAGTTAATTAAGGAAAGAGAGAGCTGCATATTATATATGAGTTTAAGTAACCTACTATAACATGTTAGATTATACTGATAGTGTAAAAAATCGTTATGTTATATATAGCTTAAATCCAATACATATTGGTACGATGTGTACACACCTCGTTATCTGAAGGTTTTTGGAGATGAACAACCTTACAAATAGACTTAATTGGCTGGAGCTTTGTGATATCACTGCAGCAAAAGAAGACCATATAACATCCTGTGTATCTCTCTAACATCCATTTGGTATATAGCAAAGCATCTGTTGATAGCTTGTCAGCTTCACCAAGAATGATAACTGTGTACATTACAAATGAAGTAAGTGATCATTTCTAAGGTTTTCCTTGTCCATTTTTGGGTACTACAAATTGCAAAAGCTTGTAATACCTTTACTGTCAACAGGATGGCAAGGTGCTGATCTGACGGATGCTTTGTGCTTTCTCTCCTTGATTAGTTCTATGATGACATGTTTCTCATAGCCTTTAGTTTCAGAGAGATTGATCTCAACATGTTCCTTTGATTCCTTCACATTTACTTGGATGCTCGGCACTGCTTCTCCCTGAAATGCATTGCATTTTGAGAAGGTCCTTTCACTGTTCTACTTGATTTAATTTGATTTAAACTTCTAAGTTTTGACATGTAAAATATAAGATTTTAACTTCCGTGCATTGATAATAATGTCTAATTTTCTATAACCAGTCTAAATTTTACTGTTATAAGTTAAAACCATTTAAATATAGAAGCTGGAGATGTGCTTATTATAAATACATGATGTGATATTTGTAGCTTTTAGAGTCATATTCTATACTGAAAGATAGTCTGTCATTGGATGTTGTAGTTGAATGCTTAAAATTATTTCTACAATATTAGTTTTCATAGACATACTTTCAGGGGATACAAATGAATACTTGCCGTCTGATGCCTTGTGCACATTTGTCCCGTGTTGTGATCATGAACGAGTAGAATGTTACATGAAATGTATAGACTTTTATGTCTTTAGAAGACTTATAAATTACTCCATTTATTTCAATTTTCTGATACTTTTCGTTAGTGAGGCTCGGTCTGTGATCCTTGGAATACAGAGATCCTTTTAGTAATAAAAGATGTCACTTATATTATGGCAGTATACTGTTAAAACTTTTTCAATATGCTCAAATGCCACCAATAATAGACATCTAATGGGCTCTATATATGAAACACATTTTCAGATCTTTGTATGCATAATCTATGAACACAATATAAGGGTCTTCATACCTTTAAGTAGAATGCCTTGCGCTTTTTTCTTGCCTGTAAAAGCAAAGAAACCATCATCAGTCGATGATTTGATAAGTGCTGATCTAGAACACGATATCGGCGATTCTTGGATTTAACATACATAAACTGACATTGTTAAAATAATTTATACTATCAGGTATCAGCGTACTTTAACATGTTGTAGCGGGTAACCAACCTATTTTTTCTTTTTCTTGGTTACTAATCTTACTTTCTATGCATATGTAGATACTTTTAAGGTGACTTATTACTTGAAATAGCCCTTGTAGTATATAGAAGTTAAACTCGTGATATTTACAACTCACGTCTAGCTTTTTATTACTAAAGTGGCAAATTAACATATTTTCTGGATTAAACCTTTTGATACTTTTGTAGCTTTAAAGAGAATCAGTTAAATGTACGCTATATATACCTGTAATTTATCATGTCCAAAAACTTCGCGAAGCAGAGCAAATATCATGGTTCTTTTCCCTACTCCTGGCTGTCCTGCAAATATATAATGACGATTACTGCTATCTGTTTCTGCCTGCAAATTTTTTAGAATGCAAAAAGCGTGTCGTGTCTTAGTATTTTGCTATGAATAAGGAAAATTTAGAAAAAGATTTTTCAAGATTAATTTCATATATACCAGAGCCTTCAGTTCAAGTGCAGTATTTCTATTGCATAGAAAATCTTTAAGAGCATTAGGCCTATACTTATCAGCCCATTTAAATCTTTTGTCTTTCAGTTCTGGACTTGTAATATCCTGCTCCTTTGTAGTATCTTTTTCATCCTCTGTAGTTTGAGTTGGTGAAGCTGATAATGGTACTGCTTCAATTTCTTCATCTTGCAATGATGTTTGCAATATTAATGGAGTTGGCGGTGGAGATGGTATTGACAATTTTGGTGGTGATGTTATTGGTGGTGCAGGGGCTGGTGGTAGTACTACTATACTTTTTTTCATTTCTGATGCTCTCTCCCTCAAAGGCTTCCCTTGATCTGATTTTGAAAGTCCGTGTCTGCTTTTTCTTGAACTTCTTCTAACTCCTTTCCGATCTATACCAAGTTCTTCTCCGATTGTCGTTCTGATTACTCCTTTATCTTTTGTCTCTGATGAAGAAGAATCTTGGATGTTCTTGTTCCCAGTAGAAGTATTCAAGGACGAGGATGTTCTTTCTTCTTTGCCTTTGCCTACAAAGTAAGATGCACTCCATTCTTGTACCTGTTGAGACATAATATAATCAAGTAACTAAAAGAATATATGCTCTCTTAAACAGTTTAAGCTTTAGACGAAATGGCCACACGCTTCAACATTACCTTGCTAGCTAAACTGGATTTAGAACTTGAACTTGTAGAAGAAGCTGATATGCTATCTTTTCCAGGACTACTAAACTCTGCTAATAACTTGTGTCGATTAATCAGTTTGGATGAATCAGTAAGTCCTTTATAATATGGACTTCTTGCAGAGTATCTCTTTTCTTCTTGAATTGTATTTCTTTTATTGAATTCCACGAGATTATCAGCTGTTAAATTTGAGTTCTTTGAAAATGAATCACCCTTTCTTGACATAAGCTCATTTGCTTTTTTAGGCCATGTTGGTTTTAATGAGTCAGCTGATTTGTAGGATCTTACTGAAGGAGGTATTGTAAGTGAGTTTGTAGGAGAATTTTGAGTTTCTGATATGTTGTAGGGAACAGATTTTGAACGTGGGATTGATGGACTCGGCATTGAAGAGCTGAGAATGAAAGCTGCTGGTTTTTTTTCCTTGTGTAGAAAAGAGGATTAATAACGAGGTAATAAAAAGGAATGTTGTAAGTTAACTCAATAATGATATTAATGTGAATGGAAAAAAGATACTTTCAACTGTAGGTCCATGGGCGATCATCTAGAGAATATCATAAGGGATGTTACGTTATTAACAATGTTTTATTTTTCTTTCTTGAACTTAAGTCAAACCGATTTTGCATGGCTGTACTATTACTGTAGAGACAGTATAGCAGGCAATAGTCCATGCAAAAGCAGCTCATGACCAGTTAAAGGTTAATCTATCTCTACTCTTTAACTTTTGTTGTTTGGTTCCATCTCTAGGGATGTTTGTGCTTTATATCACAT
This sequence comes from Nicotiana benthamiana, assembly GCA_034376525.1. Taxonomy (NCBI): domain Eukaryota; kingdom Viridiplantae; phylum Streptophyta; class Magnoliopsida; order Solanales; family Solanaceae; genus Nicotiana; species Nicotiana benthamiana. Next base: position 29,410,034 of record CM067336.1, on the reverse strand, counting down.
CTCCTTTTTTTTCCCACCTGTGTGTCTGGAACCCCCGACTAATTCGAATTCGCCCCTGGAAGTCTCACATTGGGGTAAAGCGCTTCCTAACGAAGGCAACTACCTAGGGGCTCGAAACCAAGACCTTTGATTAAGGATGAAGAAATACTCACCACTCCACCACAACCCTTGTTGGTTTATAGCGCATCTCCTATTATCCTCTGAATGATTTTTGAATGAGTTTAAATTCTATATATATTGAGAGTATAAGAGAATTTTTACTTAAAAGATTAATTATATGTAATCATCCATAATAAGTGAAGTTGCTGACCTGACAAATACACACTATGATTGCTAAAGGGGGAGGTATTGAGGTAGAGTGTTGCGTATGTATTCGGGTAAATCCAATAACTTTTGCTTAGATCCTATTATTATAGTAGGAAATTCATTAAATATGTATAATACTTAATTGCGAATCTAGTAACATATTTGGTGTCAAGTTCTTTTTTTTAAAAAAACCACCACCAATGCATTGCGCCATTGGTGTTGGGGGTTAGGCTCGATCCCTACCATGTCTATTCATAAGAATCCAAAATTACAAAAAGGAGGGGGGCGTGGACCTAAACCTCCAAAACTGACGAGTCAATCTGCAATAAGAAGGAAGAGGGGGCTTATATAACTCTTCCTTATCAATCTACTTATATAACTTACAGAGAAATTACATTTGTCATATCTTCGGAAGTTGTCATTTATCTAGTTGAAAGTGTCCTTTCAGCTCTCTTGGAAGATGTTGGAAAAAGTAATAGAAGGTAGCATTTCCACTAGACGAGGCAAGCTTAGCTAAGAAATGTGTCATTTGACTAAAACAACGTTTGAAGATTACCTCTGTTCCATTTACTGCAACATTGATGTCTGTGATAGTCTTTTTGAGTTTGAGGTTGTTGGTGTCTTTGTTGTTCAACATATCAGTCACAATCTTAGAGTTCCATTCTGGAGGCACCCCATATTTGGCTGCTTGTGCTTCCGCTTGGTTGTTGCTATTGTATTGGATTGGAATGGAAAATGGCATTATCAAGTCACCTACTTCATTCTTGATTACTCCTCCCATCCCTGCTCTCGACTTGTTTCCAAGAAAGCTACCCTCCGTCTTAACTCTGTACCAATTGTTTTCCGTTTTGGAAATGCTATCGAGATGGCTGCATTGATATTTCATTGTATTTGCACATCCATTCTAAGTTTGATAAATCTTTTCTGCTCTCTATATTTACAAGCTCTCCAACTTCTCCAAGCTTCCCAGAAATACAAATAGAAAAAATTCGAAGTAGCAAATTGTGAATTTCATTCTTAGGCTTAATGTCTCTCCATCTTTTCAAAATCATTTTTGGTGATAAATGTTGGTGTCTGATTCCCAGAGGAATTCTATATGTGGTTGGATTGAGTCACACTTGGAGTTGGAGCAGCAGAAACATGTAGATGCTAATTGATTTCCAAAGTTGATAATATTTTCATCAAAAGGTAACAGTAATCTTCAAAGTTAGAAAAGACATTATAAAAGAAACACTTTTGTGCGCGAGAAAGTTTGAGAAACGGCTGTTTCTCTCTCTTCGCCCCCCCTCTCTCTCTCTTCGAACTCTCTCTCTCTCAGGCTAACACCACCACCACCTTCTGGCGAGTCGCCGGAACCATCAGGTAACCACCAGGTAAGTACCTCCCTCTCTCTCTCTCTCTCTCTTTCTCTCTCTCTGTTCCGGCACTTTTCCGGCAGCAGTGGCCTCTTACGGTGGTCTCTCTCTGTCACCTCCCACACCATCGAGAGACACACGTCAGACGCACACCCCCTGCAAATACCGTCGCCGGAATCTGCTCCAGGCGCCGTCACTGCACACCCACGCGCCGCCGCTGCCATCCACGCGCCGCGCACGTGAGTGTACCTCCGGTCACTTTTTACACCGGCTCCTTTTGGACAGTTTTTTCCCCCCACAATTCCGACCAACTGTGTCCTCCCGGAATTTTCCCCTGGTCAGTTTCATTCTCTACTGTTCACTTAGCCACCACATCTTCTTCTCCTCACTGCTTATTCACCCACAGCAGATCTTGCTGCTGTTTAGAGGTCTGGAGTTCTTGCTTTTTGCCGGAAATTCTTCCGGCAACTCCTGCTCTTTTCTTTTCTTTTCTTTTCTCTCTATTCTCTCCTCCGCTTTTTGTGGGTGTGTTCTGTTTTCTTGGACAGGTGCCTATTTTATAGGCGTGGATTTCCGGCAAGACGCAGTACTCCCGGCGACTCTCGTTCAGACTCGCGGCAGGACGCAATAGAACTACACGTTCTGCTAAGCTTCAGGAAAACTTGGGCGCATCGAAGTAGACTTTCAGATTTTTCCATCGGGAGTTGGTACCTCCCGCTCTCTTGTTTACTTTGTGCACCTTTTTACGTATTTCAGCTAGCATTTCGACTGTGGTCTATTCTGTTGTTACCTAGTTTGCACCTTTTTGCGTCTTTCGCTGTAGTGCGTGTGTGTGTGCCACTGTACCCATAGTCGGTTGGAGGGATAGTGGCCGCGGCGGGGGATGATAGCGTAAGGTCATGTCCTCGGGGGTGGGGGTGGTAGCGGGAGTGAGTAGGGGAGCAGGGGGTGGTCCTACGGGCAGGGCGGGAGGTAAGGGTGGGAAGAGGGTAGCGGGCGCTCATAGATTAAGGATTGGGTCATGGAACATAGGCACTCTGACGGGTAAGTCCATAGAGTTGGCGAAGGTTCTTCAGAAGAAGAGGGTTAACATAGCGTGTGTCCAGGAGACTAGGTGGAAAGGGTCGAAGGCGAGGAATGTAGATGGGTTTAAGCTGTGGTATTCTGGAGTCGTGAGGGGTAAGAATGGAGTGGGTATCTTGGTGGATAGGGACCTAAGGGAGTCCGTGGTCGAGGTTAGGCGAGTGAATGACAGGCTAATGTCTATTAAGCTGGTTATTGGGGGTTGCGTCCTCAACGTCATCAGTGCTTATGCGCCGCAGGCGGGCTTAGACGAGGAGGCTAAGAGGTGCTTTTGGGAGGACTTGGACGATCTGGTGGGTAGTATTCCCCAATCCGAGAAGTTAGTTATTGGAGGGGACTTTAATGGTCATATTGGGGCTGATGCGGGTGGCTATGATGAGGTGCACGGTGGCTTCGACTATGGGGTCAGGAACGGAGGAGGCATTTCGCTGCTAGATTTCGCCAGGGCTTCCGAGCTTCTGATTGCGAACTCGACATTCCGGAAAAGGGAGGAGCATTTGGTCACCTTCAAGAGTTCGGCGGCAAGGACTCAGATTGATTACATCCTCATCAGAAGGAGCGATAGGGGTTTGTGCAAGGACTGCAAGGTTATTCCGAGAGAGTCTCTTTCAACTCTTCATAGACTCCTAGTGATGGAGTTGGTCTCTGGGTGAAGAGGAGGAGGAGGGGCGCTCGGGGTCAACCGCGGATTAGGTGGGGTGCTTTGACTAAGGAGAAGGCACAGGAGTTGGAAAGGAGGTTAGTTGAGGGCGAAGCTTGGAGATGTTTTGGGGAAGCGGACGCTATGTGGACAGTGACGGCGAACTTGGTTAGGGGGGTAGCACGGGATGTGCTCGGGGTAGCCAAGGGATATTCAGGCAGGCATCAGGGTGATTGGTGGTGGAACGATGTAGTCAAAGGAAAAGTGGAGGTGAAGAAGGCGGCGTTCGCTAGGTTGGCAGGGAGCACAAGCGAGGAGGAACGGAGAGCGAACATGGTGATCTACAAGGAGGCGAGAAAAGAAGCTAAGATGGCAGTCACGGAAGCTAAAAACGCGGCGTTCGGTCGCATGTATGAGGAACTAGGGGAGAGAGGCGGGGATAAGAAGTTATTCCGGTTGGCTAAAGCGAGGGAAAGGAAGGCACGTGATCTAGACCAAGTTAGGTGTATCAAGGGCGAGGATGGTAGAGTTCTGATGGGGGAATCTCAAATCAAGCAGAGGTGGCAGGCGTACTTTCGGGACCTACTTAACGAGGAGGGAGATCGTATCATTGAGCTAGGGGAGTTGGGTCATTCAGAGCATCATAGAGACCTTGGGTACTGCAGGCGTATTAGGGTGGAGGAGGTCATAGGCGCTTTCCGTAGGATGAGTAGGGTCGAGCGACCGGGCCTGACGAGATCCCGGTGGAGTTCTGGAAGTGCATGGGTAAGTCAGGAGGGGAGTGGCTCTCTAGGTTGTTCAATGCGATCTTCAGGACCAAAAGGATGCCGGATGAGTGGAGGTGGAGTACAGTGGTGCCCTTGTACAAGAACAAAGGGGACGTCCAGTGCTGCAACAACTATAGGGGTATCAAATTAATAAGTCACACGATGAAGGTTTGGGAGAGGATGATTGAGGCGCGGGTGAGGGAGGTGGCATCTATATCTGGGAACCAGTTCGGTTTCATGCCGGGCCGCTCCACCACAGAGGCTATCCACCTAGTCAGGCGGCTGGTGGAGAAATTCAGGGATAAGAAGAAGGACCTGCATATGGTGCTTATCGACTTGGAGAAGGCGTATGATAAGGTCCCAAGGGAGGTGCTTTGGAGGTGCTTGGAGGCGAAGAGCGTGCCGGAAGCCTATATCAGAGTAATCAAGGACATGTACGATGGTGCTAAGACTATGGTTAGGACGGTGGGTGGCGAATCAGACCATTTTCCTGTGGTTATGGGGCTCCACCAAGGATCGGCGCTGAGCCCCCTCTTGTTTGCCTTAGTGATAGATGCTCTGACTCGTCATATTCAAGGGGATGTGCCTTGGTGTATGCTTTTCCTGATGATATAGTATTAATAGACGAGACGAGGGTCGGTGTTAGTGAAAGGCTAGAGGTATGGAGACAGACTCTCAAGTCTAAAGGTTTCAAAATAAGCAGTTCTAAGACAGAATACCTGGAGTGCAAGTTTGGCGCCGAGCCGAGTGAGGTAGGCAGGGACGTGATGATTGGTTCCCAGGCCATCGCCAAGAGGGACAGTGTCCGATATCTTGGGTCGGTAATTCAGGGGGACGGAGAAATTGACAGGGACGTCACCCATCGCATAGGAGCGGGGTGGTCGAAGTGGAGGCTTGCATCAGGGGTCCTGTGTGACAAGAAAGTTCCTCACAAACTCAAGGAAAATTCTATAGAGCCGTGGTTAGACCTGCGATGTTGTATGGGGCGGAGTGCTGGCCCGTGAAGAACTCTCATGTTCAGAGAATGAAGGTCGCGGAGATGAGGATGCTTAGGTGGATGTGCGGGCACACCAGACTAGATAAGATTAGGAACGAAGTTATTCGAGAGAAGATAGGGGTGGCCCCGGTAGATGAGAAGATGCGAGAAGCAAGGCTGAGGTGGTTCGGGCATGTTCGGAGGAGGGGTCGCGATGCCCCGGTGAGAAGCTGCGAGCGGCTGGATCATGTGCCCTGGAAGAATTCTTCCAAACTTCCCAGCTGCCATTTGTGATCTTGGCCTTATGATTACTAACAGCATCCAGGTACAGAGCTACAAAGCAAGAACAAACACCAGCAGAGAGAAGTAGTTATTATATTAAAGGAAAAATTCATCCTATCTAAGCAAGGAAGGAATAATAAAACGATTTATGTGACATCGTATGAGCTCTTGTCTTAGCAACTAAAGTCGAAACCTTTATTATTAAAATGTCCTTAATGTAGTAATTTTCCCCTAATTCATACGTACTTCCCTTCATGGTGGCCGGTGGGTAAACAATATATACGTGTATTAAAGAAAACAAGGAAAAGAAAGATATTAAGTAGACGTCACTTTTCCTCTTAATGGATTTTATGATGTCGACATCCCCCAAAAAATCAAAATTTAAACCTTTTTTACATTAAAAAAAGAAGAAGAAGAGGAGGTTTTCTACATAAAGAACTTTTAAAAAAATTACGAATTAAACAACTTTGTCAACTTGGTTGTTAATGCAGTAGCTGTCACAAAGTTGATCAATTCTAACATATTACGACTCCAAATAATAGTATTATTTAATAATATCTGATTCCAAAACGTTCAACAGAGAATAGCAACCTGCTTTCTAGAATTTAATTGGGTAAAAAATGTGTATAAATATAGCTCTTAAATATTGTTTATCTCGAAGGTTGGTGTGGTGGGACTTTGGGATATCCTCAAGAAATTTTAAAAAAAAAAACCTAATAACAAAGCTTGAATTCCCATATTTTATTTTCCGGAAGTTTATGCAAGAAAATATCTTTTAAAAAAAATAAAAAATTTACGTCATTTTCCAAATATTGAACATGTCTTTTTCAAGCGAATCAGTGGCGATCACTTCCCTTTCAGATGAGATCATCTGTGATTTATTCCCCAGCTTGGCAATTATCCTCGTAGATGAAACCTGTAAAATATGAAAACTTATACATAGAAGAATTAATATTTCGATCAAACTAAACAACTAATATACGCATTTTAGTTTAACTGTCATCGTTGTATTAATACCAAAAAAAAAGAATATACAATGCAAACCTAAAGTAGCAGTATGGACTCTACTACTTACTACCCTCATCAACTACCATTACAACCTATTTTCCTAATTGTAAACTAACTGTGTATGCTATATACATTTCAAGCTATCTCTATGGAAAACTATTTAGCAATTGTAGACCCTTAGACCATCTTTTACATTGCCTACCACGAGTATGAATCAATATAGCAACTTCTCTAGCTGCTCTGCCTTCATCAAAAGCCAAGTTTTGAAATCTCATATTGTTCCTGGATTTCCAAATTATAGCAACCACATTGACAAATGCAGTAGCTAACACTGACTTCCTCCATGCAGCACTTCTAGCTCCTTTACATATCAATGTCAATTCCTCCTCCCATGTGAGTATTTGTCTTTGACACCCCAGCCAGCAGCAAACACGATACCACAGTTGCCTAGTAATGCAGCATTCGAAGTATAAGTGGTGGAAGGTTTCCTCATATTGCTTACAGAATATACACAAGGATGGAAGTTGGATCCCAACTTTGGCTAGTCTATCCACAGTGGGGAGTCTTTGGTGTGCAGCCAACCAAGCCGTGAATTTGTGTCGAGGGATCACATTTTGAACTAGCATCAAGTTTCTCCAGCTAACTCTTTCATAGCAAGGCAACATAGCAATATAGCACTTGTGTATTTGATATTTTCCCATGCTGCACACTGCACCAAGTCTGTCATATAGGTTGCCTACCATCTTCATGTTTCCCATTATACTTTCTCTACACTGTAGGATTTTCCTGATTACCCAAGCAGCCTGTTTTGGAACATTAGTTGTTTCAACTTCACCTTTCTTTATATAGTAGCTATGTATCCATTTCACCCATAAACAGTCCTTTTTTCTAGTCAAGTCCCACAGCAATTTGGACACTGCAGCTTTATTCCAAATTGACAAATTCATAATGTTTAGTCCTCCTGCATTTAAAGGTGTACACACCTTATCCCAAGCAACTAATGCTCTCCTAGAATAGCTAGTTGAGCCAGTCCAAAGGAAGGTACGACAGATAACATCAATGGCTTTTAGAACTTTCTTTGGCAGGATGAATAGCTGAGACCAGTAGGATTGGATGCCAAAGATAACTGCTTTAATAAGCTGGCTCCTGCCAGCATATGATAACAATTTTGCAGACCAGCATCTCACCCTTGCAGTAATCTTCTCAATGAGAGGTAGATAATGTTGAATGGCTAGTTTTTTAGAGTCCAGAGGGATGCCCAAATATCTGAAAGGGAGCATTCCTTCACTGACTCCCAGTCTACTAATAATATCTGCCTTGAAATCTTGATTAACTCCTGCTAGGTATATTGAGCTTTTGTTGGGGTTAGCTTCCAAAACTGATGCCTTTGAGAACTGTAAGAAAGCTTGGTGTAATAGCTGGATAGAAATAGAGTCAGCTCTACAGAACAAAAGTAAATCATCAGCAAAATACACATGGATATACGCATTTTATTTATGCGAAGGTGTTATGTTAGCAATGGAATTGAAGAAATAAAGAAAGAATTAGAGGATTTTGTAATCTTAAACATTTTGAAATTTATGCGTCTATATTATCATATCATTGTAAAATGAAAAGCTTAAAAGTTTTTTTTCTTCTCTTTTTGATAATAAAAGCTTTTAAAAGTTAGTTGACTACATATAGAGAATTCTCTTTTTTTTTTTTTGGGAATAGAGTGTCATATAACATAAAACCGAAGTAAATCATAAGAGTTACTGTAAAAGTTAAGGTGAAAATACATTGTTAGTAAACCAGGTTCAAAACCAGAAAATCAAAGAAACAATAAAACATAATGCAATAATCAGAAACGGAAAATAATTTCGAGCCCATAAGTTGCTTGTCGATTTTTAAAGAATTTAATCCCCTCACGGTTATTTAAGGTTTTGAATTAATTTCTCTCAGGATATAACGGAATAACTACTATTTGTAGTGGCACTACAAATAGCAGAACATCAGCGAATTCAGTTGGCGGAGCAAATCACACTAGATGCTTACTTTTTTCCTTGAAAAATAATGCAATAATGCAAAAGAGAGAGGAGGGTGTTTGTAGATTTCGGTATCTGGAAAATGAGGATCTCTGTATTTATAGCCAACGAAGTTGAGTTCCAACAGGTGCATGCAAAAATAATTTTCGTTTGACAAGGTATCTATTCAATAGAAATTATTTAAATTAGTATTAAATTTGGAGCCGAAGTTAAGTGACAATGACGATGCGAATACTTGCTCTTCTTAACTCTTGAAAAGTTAGAAGAGCGCTTCTATATATAATCACAAAATTTTTCTTTTCCTATCTAATGAGGGATGAAGTTTCTTTGTAAAAGAAACCAATTCAATATTTTATTTTCCATTATGATCTCCTTTACTCAAAAAACCCAACAAATGCATCATTGTACGATAGTTAATAAAAGAATCTCTTTATTTCTTCATTGCGGCATCTCACACCATTTTCTTGAAAAACATTATAGCATGGTGGATGAGTTTAAAATGATTAATGTTAATCATTTCATTATTCACACAATACTTTCGCTGATACATATATTGGAAGGAATAGTTTCACAAAAATCATGAAGACGGAACGAGATAATGTCCCACTTTGTTTCTGAATACATTTATAAGCAAATCATACATGTTTGGTGCAAACACAATAAACTATTAACTTATTTTATATTTGACAAAATTTTTAAGGAAATAATCCAGTAACATCATTTCTATACAACATTTTGTTAAAGAATGTTGTACATCGACATACCAAACGGAGATTAGTCCATTTTCATGGAAAATTTATTTCTCTTTTTCTTTTCAATTTTTCTTTTATTTATTTAATTAATGTTACACCAAAAATAAGTAACAGTGGAAAGTGGAGAATCATGGTCAACGGGTGAACTCGCGTTGACCAAAAGAGATCCAAACGGGGCATGATAAAAGTGAAGGGGGAGGGGGGAAATAGTATAAAAGCTTCCTTTTTAATATAATAAAGATATTTTTAATACACTAAAAGGATTGCTGAAGTCAGAACAAATGTATATCGAAGTCAAACAAGGAAATTTGGTGCTTTTGAATTTGTTTCCTTTTGGGCTACACAATTAGTAAATTAGGAAAGAATATCCCTATATATTATACGAAGCTATATTACCTCTCTATTCAAGTTTTACTATAATTATATTTTATATGATTAATTATTATTATAATATATTTTAAAAGAATTAATGATAATAATTAGAATTTCTAAAATTACTCTAACGTATCTATCACGTCCCATGTTTCTCTCCCCGCATCCCCTCCTCCACATATCACTCTAAATCTTTCTTCACATTCAAATTTAGTCGTCCTAAGAAAAAACATATTTCATAATTCTCCATTGTTTCTAGCTTCTTTTTTCTTTCGTCTCATAATAGTTGTGAATTTTAAAATTCCGATAAAAGTGCTATGACCTCTGGTACAAGGAGATTATTATTTAATACTACCTCCGTTTCATAATGAGTGAGATAGTTTGATTCGGTACGGATTTTAAGGCAAACAAAAAATTTTTAAAACTTGTAGTCTTAAATGATTAAGGGATAAAAAGTTTGTGGAGCCGTGCCATTTGTGTGGCTATAAAAGCTTTTCATTAAGGGCAAAAATGGTAAAATGAAGAGTTTAAAGTTAAATTATTTAAAAAATTAAAAATATGTCATTTATTTTAGAACAGAAAGTACCTCACTTATTATGAAACAAAGAAAATACTATTTTTGTTTTTTTTTTCCCATCATTTTCTAGTTTAAGCACAAGCAAACAAACATTACAAATTATAGATATAGCCTTAGTTTTTTTCTTTAATTAGTTCATTTTGACATGAATGACACCTTTATAATTTAAAAATAACATAACTTGAACTTTTCATCTTATTATATAATTCACCTAAAAAATTTATTTGTTTGAATTAGGTGTTATTGTAAAGAATTGAAAATTCTTTCTATGTCTCTCTCTATCTTTCAATTCATAATTTCAGTAATGTAAAGCAAAGAAAAAGAGAGTAACAATTTTACCATTGACAGCCATTAAAAAGCTTTGAAGCTTTGAATTCAAATTTGGGTTTTAAAAAATCATTATTTATTTGGATTAGATGTTGTTGTAAGCAATTGAACATATAATTTGGTGTTTATATCTCAATTTTGAGGGTGTTTCGGTGAAAATTACACTTGATTTTGGCTGAATTTCAGATTGAAACTCGAAGAAGAAGACATGATATTACATTATATTTACAAATTGTAGTAAAATTTAGGAAAATAGTAGAAAAATTATATTATGTTGTTTATTATTGTGTTGTTTATAATTAAGTTGTATGGAAGTTGAAAAATATTGTATAAAAATTATATTTAAGTTGTATGATATAGTAGTTGTATAACTGAGTAGAAATAATGTAAGAAAATTATAGATAACTTGTAGATATATTGTATAATATAATTAGGTGATGAAATTTTTTTTTTACCATGTATAAATAAGATACAAAACATACAAAAGACATATTGTTTAAATTATGTATAAAATTTGTATTTAAGTTGAGCGATGTTGTAGTTGTATATAACTGAGTAGAAATAATATATGAAAATTATAAATAAGTTATAGATAAATTATATAATATATAATTAGTTGTATGAATTTGTTTTTACTGTATATAATACAAAATATACGAAAGAATTGTATAAGATTTGTATTTAAGTTCAAACAACATGTTGATGGTTTTGTTTTCTTAGTACCTCCTAATATCCACAAAGCTGGATTAATGATTTGACCAATTTAATTACCAGACGGCGTAAAAATTCTATGTTAGTGTTTATAGTGTAAAACACAAGTGAATTAAAGGTCCTCATAATATAAGTTTTCTATTGTTCTTTAGCATTTAAATATCTTATGTTGTCAGAACGTTAGTGTTTCATAACTTTATATGGTCCTAAATATGTCTTTCTGCAGTATTTCTCTGTCTTCAGAATTTTTCATTTGCGAAATCTAATAGGTACTAAAATTTTATTTGTTATATATATATATATATATATATATATAAAACTTAAAAAATCATATATGGCTGAAAGAATGATAGTTGAAGGAGCTCTATTTCTCAGACTAATTCTTTCTTTACTTGAATTGTTTTCTGAAATTTACGATCTTCGTTGTCAAATTGCTACTAAAATTGTTATTATAGAGAAAAAAAAATGCATGAGGTCAGACCTAGAGACTATTTGGTAGATAATCTCGACGCCCAATTAGAATAGTTATTAAGTGAGATAACTAATTTATTAATGTTAATAAGAAAAAGTCGAGATTCGAAAGGTTGTCCCAGCATAAGATTGCCTCCAAACTGATAAAAGATTTAAAGTATAATTTATTAGTTGGCAGAAAAAGACTTTGTAAATCTAAAACTAAGAGATGTTTATCCGCCGACTGTAATGTTAAGATAAGAAAAACATATTGAAGATATATTTATTAAAAGTCAGGCAAAAAATTTTTGGAGTGTGGGTGAAACATCACGAGACAAAAAGGGAAAAGATGAGAGAAAAAAAGGAAAAATGTGTAACTACATTCCTTGATTGAAAGTATAAATAGTAGATTGAGAGTCTTTTAAGATGAATTTTATAGATTTTGTAAACAAAATTTATTTATACTGGACAATTAACTAAACATGAATATTAAGGGTAATAAAGTTCAAATAGTGTATAGGAATGAAGAAATCCCATTAGGAAATGTGTTAGTTAAGGAGTATAGCACTGAGAAGCAGGACCCGTTTGGATTTTGTTTATTTTTAGTGTTTTTAGTCACAATTATTAAGTTATTTTGTAGTGCTTGAATAAAGTAAAAAACTAAAAATTAAGCGACCGTCTTAAAGCTAAAATGACCCAAAAAAATCAAAAAATAAAATTAGAATTCCTACTTTATAGTTTATGCTTAAATAAAAGCAACTTAAAATAAGCTCTTCCAAACGGGCTCTAGGAAAAACTTAGAAAATAGTGAAAAAATCATGCAAATGGAAATTAAAAAGGCTAGTTGATCTATTTATATATCACCTAACACTAGTGTTGAAAATTCATTATTAAAAATCATATTAGAATTTATCCTGCTGATAGTTTTCTGTTTGATCGACTCGTACTAATAGCTTTAAACCATAAGATAAAAGAATGAGAAATAATAAAATAAATAAAATACTTTCCGACTCAGTAATGCAATCAGATATCTTTTCAATTCAAAGTAATCATAATTTTTAACCATATAGTAAATCTTTTCAATGTAAATTACCTGTAATTAGTAAAATCGACAACATTCGAATTAACTAGTTTTCAAAAACTCAGATATAGTATTATACGTACCATTCTATGCCCAGCAGAATATAAACATATTACAAAGCAGAAATAATTATGAAATAGGAAGACTAAGAACTCCAACTTATTTAAAGGTTGCAACTTGGTACAATGGCTGAATATTCCTTGTCCAAAACTTCAATAACCTTGTTAGCTATTGCACTTGCATACACTGTTGAACCTTCACAAATCTGCATACATTGTACAAAATTAGTTCAATACATATTTTGTGATCAAACTATGTACTCCATACATATAGAAAAATTATTAAATATAATAAATTAAATCGCATACGTATTTTGAACTCACTGGCTCTACATAACGTACAAAAGGAATTGAGAAGAATAAGTACCTTGGAGTTGAAGATGTAGCTATGGTGATCACCAATTAATCCTCCAGAAACATGATGAAGATCCAACTGAAACTCATCAAAGGCTTTTGAAACAAAGAGAAGGCAATTTATTATTTTCTGCTGTTGGACAAGTTTAACAGTCACCTCATCATCCATAATTTTAACATCAACTTCAGTGTTTTTTGATTTCTTTTGAAGCCAGGAACTCCTTATGCTCACATTATTCTCAGCAGCTTCGGCCATTACAGTATTGAAACCACATGAACCATCTTCTGTTCTTTGCCTTTTGACCCTCTTTTTCTTTTCTACTTCATTCTTTAGCTCATTTACTTTTGTTTTCAGCATATTGATGTAGCCAATAGCATCCGCAATAATTGTTGCTCTATCATTCTTGTATTCACAAAAATTATGTCAATTTAACACACCAAACCCTATTAAATCCCTAAACAAGTTAATTTACCTTTTTCTTTAGTCCCATTTTTTTAACAACAATTTATGCTCTATAAGTCATTCTTGAATAGCCAAAATCATGTAGACTTACATAACAGCGAAGATATAGGTCAACAAGATAAAACAACAATAACAATGATAACAACAAACTGTGCACGGACCTTACCGCTACCTTGTAAAGGTAGGGAGATTATTTTCGATAAGCCCTCAATTCAAGTAATAGAGAAAATAAAGCAATAAACAATATTATAACAATAAGTGATTATACAATAGGGTAACGAAAGTGAATGACACAACATGTAATAATAAAGAACCAGAAATAAAAAAATACAAGAATGGTACTAGTACTACGTGTAAGCCTAGGAGAAACTCACAAATACTTTTCAACCTTCAAACCTAATTCTCGACTTCCAAACATGTCTTCGGTAATAAAAAAAAGAAATTTTACCAACCAAAAAAAAAGCTGGTAAATAAGATAACAAATTAGGATTTGTTGTTAAAAGGCTCATTGGTAATTGTCTACAGATCTGTGTCTATAAAGTAAATATCTTGTCATGAAAAAAGGATATTAACAACAAACAGGAAACCGAAAAGTAAGGACCATTTTAGGTAGCAGAAATTGTAGTGTGAATAAATAAATAAATAAATAAATAAATAAATAATAACAACAACAACAATCCAGTATAATCTCACTTAGTGAGGTCTGGGAGGGTAGTATGTACGCAGACCTTACCCCTACCTTTGGGTAGAGAGACTGTTTCCAAATAGACCCCAGACATCCTTACCTCCAAGAACTTCCCACCTTCCTCTTACGGAGACTCGAACTCACAACCTCTCGGTTGGAAGTGGGAGTTGCTTACCATCAGAACAACCCTCTTGTCAAATAAATGAATAAACATATATATATATACATATACATATACCTTTGAGGGATTTGGGATCAAAGCTCTCAATGCTTGGAACTTGTCACTGAAATGAACTCTCCTTTGTTTCTCACTGGTATGATGCTTAATATCCTTACCTTCCCTCTTCCTAGCTGCAGATTTGATATCAAAACTCCCAGCATCATGGTACAATGCACCAGTTACCTCTTCCTCAGCTACTCCATGACTAAAAAAAGATCCGGTCCCTGAGCTTCCTAAGCCATAGGATCCATGTGGAGAAAGCTGAAACAACTCTTTGAACAAACTAGGTTGTGGGTTACAAAGATTCACAGGCATATTCAATTGTGGTTCATAAAAAAGATTAGTTGAAGTTGAGGCTAATTCTGTTCTTGGAAAACCCACCCAATGACCTAGTGATGTATTTGATGGATTATTAGTGATCAATGTTGAAATGGGGAAATTACTAATTTGGTGCTGCACATGGCCTTGTTGATGGTTATAAGGATTAAAACCCATTTCTTCCCAATTTGCTTGACCATAAGATAACACTGTGTTATTATTATGCTCATGCTCAAATTCCTGAATCACGTTATTTTCAGTTGGGACAATATTGGTATTTAGAATAGAATGAAACTTTACCATTTCAAGATTCAGCTGCTGCTGCTGCTGCAGTTCTACTCCCATGGAAAAGTTAGTAGCACAAGTTGTTGAATGATTTTGAAGCAAACCCTTTTCTTCTATCCCTTCATCTTGCTGACAAGTAGGATCAAAAGATAAACTTTCTGCATACATTGCTCAATCACGAAAAACTACAGTTAAAGTTCGCTACCTAACAGCAAACTTCAAGCTGACTGGAGCAGAAAAATCAACAATGCAGCAGTTGTTTTTGGGGGAAGAAAAGTTCAAAGAGAAGAAGGAAATACGTCAAAGTAGTGATAGGCCCATATAAGGGAAAGAAAGGAAACCACTATAGTACTCTATTTAATGGCCTTTTTCAGTTCTTCTGTTAGGGACAGCTGGGGTTAGTTTGTTACTCAGATTCCAAATATTAGAGTGGGGCCCACTGATGATATTTCTCTGTACTCATTAGTTGCAGTTTCTACACCTTGATTTGCAACTAACAATTAAAATTCCAAAAGAAAATAGTAACCATTTATTTTCTGTGTGCAGTAAGAAAAGTACATATCAAAATACTGAAATGTTTAATTTCGTGGAGCAAAGAAAAGTTACTCTGCTTATTATGATGTTGAAAATTATTGCACTAATGAGGTAGTTTTACTTGTTTAGGTTATATTATAAAGTCATTATTTCAATATTCAAAGAAGATGAGTTTGTCCCGTGTTTGTCTCTAACCACATATACTCCCAACTCTCCAAATACGTACATCTTTTTATGTATATAAGGAAACATTATATTACATTAGGTGCGAAGTTAGAGTGCCGTCATACAGGGGCGAATTTAGAGCAAAGGTTACGTATTCCCGTGAATCCAGTAACTTTTGCATAGACTATTTGTACTAAAAGATTCATTATAAGTATAAGAATATTTGGCTTGGAACGCAATTCATTGGTCCATTATCATGTAGATTAACTTGAGATTATTGTAGGAGCCCATAAGCTTAAAATTTTGGATCAGCCTCTGCCGCTAGAGGGTTCGGCCGAACCCAGTAACTTTGGTTCAAACCCTGTATTTGTCTTAAAAAATCCGTTGAATATGTATAAATTATTAATTTAGAACCAATAACTTAAAACGATTAGAATTCCGGACCATAAATTTGAAATCCTAACTCTACTACTGAACTTAAATTAGAGGCTCAAGGTCATAGAAGAGCAAAAGGGAGATAGTAAGGATCGAACCATAACCTATATATCATGTGAATATATAAAAAATGTAGAACTTGCCAAGCCGGTTGTTTTAATTTATTGGTTAGAAGTAGATTTCCATATAAGCTAATAACATATAAGAATATTAGGATCAACTTTTTTGGCTTATATAAAATTAAATATTTAGTTTATGTTTGGAGTTTGACCAGTTCAAATTTAAACATGGTTCCATCCTTGTCTTTTAGCGTCAAATCGCAAACCCTAATAATAACTGGTAAAAACCAGCAAAACTAATACTATGTAGACAAGTAAATAAGAACTGCATATGTTTTTTTTTTGTTTTTTTCAGAACTGTAAACTGATATAGACAAGTAAATAAGAACTGCATATGTTTTTTTTTTTTTTTCGAGTCTCTCCAAGAGTAAGGTGGGAAGTTCATGGAGGGAAGGATGCCGGGGTCTATTTGGAAACAGCCTCTACTCCAGGGTAGGGGTAAGGTCTGCGTACACACTACGCTCCCCAGACCCCACTAAGTGGGATTATAGTGGGTTGTTGTTATTGTTTCAGAATTGTAAACTGTGTAATATAGACAAACAGACCTTCTGCAGCTTTTGTAATAATAGAAGTTTTACAGGGAAGCTGCATCTGGTCTTGTACTCTTGTCTCTCTCAAATGTGGTAAATGTCTTGATTACATTTTGACTTCACTTCTTTTGTTTTCTGAACCACATGATCTTCCATTATCAATATGATAAAAACATCATTATCATTTGATTTGATGGTGAGGAAACGTTTATTTTATTTTAACCTCTACTCATTGATAGAAGTAGAAACGTTAAAACATACTAAATGCGTAAAGGTTCTTTACACTAACAGTATATGTATGTCAAATACAAACAGAAATTGTGTGTGCAAAGATAACAGAATTCCATGGAGATATGCTATTGTACGTGAAGGAGTTTGTACTTTGTATTACAGTAACACTAACTGCAGAAATCCTCAGAGATAAACCGAGCAAATAATGTTTCCAAAGTAATTAAGAAATTAATAAGTGTCAGACTTTGAGTTAGCCAGTAATTAATCCTGATCATTTCATTTCCATGGATTCAACTAAGTTATTCCTCCTAAAGAACATTAACACTATCATCCACTGGCCGATCAGCGCCTGCCGATTTGTGTAACCTGAAACTCCTGGATCATTATTAATGATGTTTCTAAGACCCTCCAGAAATCTGCAATAGACACACCCAAGAAATATGAGGCCACAGTCAGAAATCAAAGGTGAGAAAATTCAAGATAAAACATGCAGCAAAGAAGAAAATATGAAGAAAGAAGAAATAAGAGATAAAACAAGGTATACCATTTCTTTGTACAACTTTAGTATCATCAGGATCAAACAACAAGTGGTCCAACAATTGAGGAAAATAAGACCTTTTTGCAAAAGTGGACAAAAAGAACCCTTCTGACACTTTTAAAATGCCTAATAAAAATTTTCAAGTATTTATTACATAAAGAAGAAGTAGGGTGCATATACTTCCAAGTTCTAACTGCTTTTCTGCATGTACTTCAACAAACATGCCCAAATTTAGAAACTGAAAGCTCTTAAATCTTCACTTGACTCATTCTTTGAATTGTCCTTGTCATTCTTCATTATACCATGACCCCACTAATGTAAATTCTTGAAACTGGAAGAAGACACTGAGACATCCATATTTTGAAGCTCAATTATTGTTCATCTATGCCAAGTAGTACAGTAGCCCGGTGCACAAGGTATCCCGTCGGGTCTAGGGAAGGCCGCACCCCGAGGGGTGTGATGTAGACAACATATTTTAATGCAATCATTAGTTACATCCTATTGGGTTCGGGGAAGGCCACACCCCAAGGGGTGTGATTTAGACAACCTATTTTAATGCAATCATTAGTTGCATCCCTTTGGGTTCGGGGAGGACCGCACCCCCAAGGGGTGTTATGTAGACAACCTATTTTAATGCAAGCACTAGTTGGTGCTTTTACTGTTCGAACATGTGACCTATATATCACAGGAATACAACTCTACTTTTGTTCCAAAGTTCTCCTTTTATACCAAGTAGTAGCAACTTTAAATATTCATTGTACTTTGTTTTCCTCTTAAAGCTTAATAAAATCAGCCCACAAGTAGTGGTGTTTCTAGTTAAGAAACAGTAGATTCTTTAAATCAGACAGGAAAGAAGAAGGTTTACCATATGAAAGAGCTGATCTAATTAATAGCTGTTAGTTGGTGCAATTGCTGCATACTGTATGTCCACAACCTCAATGAGCTTCTTGGCTATTGCACTTGCATACACTATAGATCCTTCACAAATCTGCATTTTAAGACAAAGACAATAAGGAGATATTAAATATAAGGGGCAGCTCGGTGCACTAAGCTCCCGCAATTCATGGGGGTTCAGAGAAATGCCGTATACAAGGATCTATCGTACGCAATCTTATCCTGCATTTCTGCAAGGGACTGTTTTCACGACAATATAATATCAAAAGTTCAAAGTGTGGAACTTGAGATATCAAATCAAACCACATATGTAAATAAAAAACAACCTTGGAGTTGAACAGAAAACTGTAGTAATCACCAATAAGTCCACCAGCAACATGGTGAAGATCAAGTTGAAGGTCATCAAGAACCTTAGATGCGAAAAGAAGGCAATTGACTCTCTTTTGCTGAACAAGTTTGATAGTAACTTCATCGTCTACAACGCGAACATCAACTTCAGTATTCTTAGACCTCCTCTGCAGCCATGAACTCCTTAATGAATTTCCATTGTAAGATTGGTCCACTTCATCCATTTTCTTTGCATTACTATCATCCATTGAATTCCCACCTTCTTCTGTCTTTTGCCTCTTAATCCTGTCTCTGCTACATCTCTTCTTCTCCACCATAAGTTCTAAATCATGCACTTCCCTTTTTAGCTCATTGATATACTCAATAGCATCCTTCACAATTGACGCTCTATCATTCTTGTTTTTACAATTTCAAACGAAATAGAAGTAAGGGTATCAATAGGCCATCATATTAAATCTAAAAATGTGCAGTTTTAAAACAGAAAATTAAGAGGGAGGTTACCTTGCTAGGATTCGGTACCATACTCCTCAAAGCTTTGTACTTGTCATTCAAATGCAACCTCCTCTGTCTCTCAGTAGCAAAATGTTTTGTATCTTTACCAATATCCCTATTTTTAGCAATACCATTCATATCAGCAGAAAACTCAAAAATCCCATTGTCAAAAGGCCTTTCTTCTCCATCTTGATACAAAGCACCACTCAACTGATCTCTCTCCTCCAACCCATTAAAGAAAGAAGTAGTACTTCTTAAGTTTCTCAAGCCATAGCCATGTGGCAAAGAGTGGAATAATTCTCTCAATAAAGGGGGTTGTGGGGGTAGATTTAATGGAAGTAAAGAAGGGTCATAGATTGAACTTGGATTTGATGCACCATCTGCTGTTGCTGGAATATTAATGTCACCTAGTAAGCCTAGTGAAGTTAATAAATTTGAAGCTTGATTTGTATTAGTATTTGTGTAGGAAATTGATGATCTAGGCAAAGGAAACATGTTGAGAAGATCAGGGGTTGGGAGATATGGCTGCTGATCATGACCATTTTGTATATCATGAGCAGCATGTTGAAAGTTATTACTGTTATCTTCTTGATTTTGGTAAGAAGGGAAACTCATTTCACCCCAATTTGATTGATCACAAGAAATTCCTTGATTATTGTGTTCATGTACCAATTCTTGCATGCTGTTGTTGTTGTTAGGAGTTGTATTGAAACACTGTTCCATCTCAAGATTCAGTTGCTGCTGAAGTTGCATTTCTAAGGCTGCTGCAGCCACAATTGCAGCATCTTGTTGATATGTGTTTTCTTCTATGCCAAAAACATTTTCATGCTGCACACTGGCAGCAGGATCAAAACAATCACTTTCTACATACATTTTTTTTGTTTTGTTTTGGATTCACCTCAATTATGATTTTCTTGGTTTTCTGTTGTACTTTTCCTACAGACCTGTTAAAAAGAAGTGAACAAAACTAAGGACATAAAAAGCAGTAAATAAGGATACCATTTTCAAGAAAACTTCAGAGCTCAGAAGAAAAAAGGAAGTAACATTACCTAAACTTTTGGTACAATTAGGACCAGTTTGTACTAAAAGTTTGAGTCTTTTGAATGAAGAAAGTAGCTCAACTTCATCAGATAAAACAAGGTAAGCTGTTGAACAGTTCCATAATATTAACAACAAAAGATGAAACAGAACAAACAAAAAGGAAAAGAAGAAGTTTGAGAAAAGACTACTGGAAAAGGTAAGAGAGAGGGATATGCTTTTGTGGGATTGGCAAATAAAAGGTTGGTTGGTTCGTTTTGGGTAAAAAACTGAATATATATATAGCAGTAGTACTACTTCGGTTTAATTTCCTTCCCGCTCGGGTTTTCATAAAAATTCGAAAAATTCAATTAAACCAAAAACCAAATCAAATCGATCAAAAAAATTAATACTTTTTAATTTAATTTAGTTTTAGTTTTAAATTTTAAAAACTCGATCAAATTTGGTTTGATTTTGGTGTTAACAAAAAAACGAAACAAAACCGAATAAAGAAGTATCTAGTTTAGATTTAGAATTACACACACAAAGAGTATATATATATATATATATATATATATATATACTCTTTGTGTACAATTCTTTACCTTTACATTCTAGTTGATGTTATCGATTGTCCGTGTTCAAAGCAACGAGAAACTGGAAACCAGTAAGAAGAAGAGACACAAAAAAAACAGAACGTATGTAACGTTAAAAAATCACAGAAATGAAGAAATCCGAGACCACAGAATTCACTGTGTGCCCTTAAGGAATTTAACCCCCTCACTGTACCCGAGGTTGTGGATTATTTCCTCCCAGGATATAACGGATATACCTGTCGTAGGAGTGGCGGTACCTCAAACGCCTACGACTTCGACGAACTCAAATTCGGGAACGAAATCACACTATGACTCGATATGTTTCAGTTTGCAGAAAAGAATGCAGAATTTTTTAATGCACGAATATTTTTTTTTTTCAGTACTCGAAAATGAGGCATTGCCTCAGTTTATATAGCCTCGAATTGTGACTGTTCGGAAAGGCTTGGTGCCTGTTCGGGAAAGGCCATGCCTTTTTTTCTGAAAAATAAGAACGTTGGGAAGTTTACAGTTAACAAATTAATATTTTTCCCGCGGGAATTAAAAATAATTTCAGAAAATGAAGATTGAATTTTAAATAAATTTGGTCCAAAAAGATTATCAATCAATCAGATCATTTGACCAAATCCAAATCCAAAGCCGAAGCCGAGCCGAGCGACGACGACGGCGCGAGGGGAGTCCCTCTTCTTAACCCTTTAAGAGCTAGAAGAAGTGCTTTCTAATATAAGCACATAACTTTCCCTTTCTACCACCAATGTGGTACAAAGCTCCTTTTCAAAGGAACTTTGCTTTGAAACTTCATTTTCCTTCTATTGTCTTCTTCCCTCCATTTCTCATTCACACCAACTTAGCTAGCTTTAATCATTAACTAGCTTTAACAATCCCCCACATGAATGGGGAATGGCTATATGATGAAAAACATGCATGACAAAAAAAAAACTGTGTGATTCGTAAGCAAGGATTAATTGCATCTGGATAAGTAGATTTCTCTTTGAACTTTCCGTAGTGAGCATATGTCGGATATACTCGGTCAATCGGTAGATTTGATATCTTTGAACCGTCGAGCTTTGGTGTATACCTAGACAACCACATGTCACACAATTAACCCTTTAACCGTTTTTGGTTCTCATTGTTTTGTTCGTTTCAGCCATGAACACTTCCTGGTTCATAAGTGCGTAGAGAGCTGGCCTTACAAAGTTCTCCTTGAAGCGGCTTACACTTCACACTTACATAGGTGATTCCTAAATGTGTCATCCCGTAGATACACTATTTGATATACCCCGTATCAAACTTAGAAACCATTAAAAAGCCTTAATGCTTTATCTTGGTACTGAACATTGTCTCATCACGAGAATGGACCAAAAAGTTATTGTGACAATGTTGAACCGTCATCAATGACTTTGTTTGATCTCTTTGAACCTAGATCTTGGGATCTCATGTCTTCTAGGTAGAGTTACCGCCACGATGGCTTGTCCTCGGCCATAGTCCCATTCCCCTCGATGATCTTTCAACCACTTCTCTAGTTAGGCCTTTAGTTAGTGGATCCGACACATTATCTCTTGACTTAACATAGTCAATTGTGATAATTCCACTAGAGAGTAGTTGTCTAACGGTATTATGTCTTCGTCGTATGTGACGAGACTTCCAGTTGTACATAACGCTCCCGGCTCTTCCTATTGCCGCTTGGCTATCGCAATGTATGCATATAGGAGCCAACGGTTTGGGCCAAAATGGAATATCTTCTAAGAAATTCCGGAGCCATTCAGCTTCTTCACCGGCTTTGTCTAGAGCTATGAACTCAGATTCCATTGTAGAGCGGGCGATACATGTCTGTTTGGATGACTTCCAAGACACTGCTCCTCCACCTATAGTAAAAACGTATCCACTTGTGGATTTAGTTTCAGTTGAACCGGTGATCCAATTTGCATCACTGTATCCTTCAATAACTGCAGGATACCTGTTATAATGCAAAACAAAGTTTTGAGTATGTTTCAAATACCCCAAAACTCGTTTCATTGCCAGCCAATGATTTTGGTCGGGATTACTCGTGTAGCGACTTAGTTTACTTATAGCACACGCAATATCAGGTCGCGTACAGTTCATAATATACATCAAACTTCCCAACACTCTGGCATAATCCAATTGAGAATGACTTTCACCTTTATTCTTTGCAAGAGCAAGGTTCATATCAATTGGCGTCTTTGCAACTTTAAAGTCCAAATGCTTGAACTTTTCAAGTACTTTTTCAATATAATGAGATTGAGACAATGCTAGACCTTGAGGAGTCTTATGGATTTTAATTCCCAGAATTAAATCGGCAACTCCTAAGTCTTTCATATCAAACTTACTAGCAAGCATGCGCTTAGTAGCATTTATGTTAGCAATGTTGTTACTCATTATTAACATATCATCCACGTATAAACAAACAATGACGACGTGGTTCGGAGTGTTCTTAACGTAGACACATTTATCACATTCATTTATCTTGAATCCATTTGACAGCATCGTATGGTCAAATTTTGCATGCCACTGTTTTGGTGCTTGTTTTAGTCCATAAAGAGACTTAACAAGTCTACATACCTTCTTCTCTTTCCCTGGAACTACAAACCCTTCGGGTTGTTCCATGTAAATTTCTTCCTCCAACTCTCCATTTAAGAAGGCTGTTTTCACATCCATTTGATGGATTTCAAGACCGTACACGGCGGCTAATGCTACTAACACCCGAATAGATGTAATCCTCGTTACCGGCGAGTATGTATCAAAGTAATCAAGACCTTCTCGTTGTCTAAACCCTTTAACAACTAGTCTTGCCTTATATTTTTCAATAGTGCCATCAGCTTTCATTTTCCGCTTGAAAATCCATTTGGAACCTAAAGGTTTATTCCCTGGAGGAAGATCAACCAATTCCCAAGTATGGTTGTTCAATATGGATTCTATCTCACTATTGATTGCCTCTTTCCAAAATTGAGCTTCCGATGAAGACGTAGCTTCGTTGAACGTTCGAGGCTCATTTTCCAACAAAAAT
This sequence comes from Nicotiana benthamiana, assembly GCA_034376525.1. Classification (NCBI taxonomy): domain Eukaryota; kingdom Viridiplantae; phylum Streptophyta; class Magnoliopsida; order Solanales; family Solanaceae; genus Nicotiana; species Nicotiana benthamiana. The sequence continues at coordinate 29,386,018 of CM067336.1, read as the reverse complement.
GTTAAAAATTCTGGTCCAAAGGAAGTAGTCGTCCTTTGACGTTTGCTACGTCTTGGATTTTCCTCATCAGGAATGTTTTCCTTTATTTCTTCCCGAGGTCGTTTAGATTCTTTGCTAGACGACGCACATTCCTTTTTATACGGATATATGGTTTCAAAGAAGTCAGCATTATCTGATTCAATTACCGTATTCACCTGAATGTCGGGATTTTCTGATTTGTGAACCAGAAATCTATATGCCTTACTATTTGTGGCATATCCTATGAAAACACAATCAACGGTTTTAGGTCCTATTTTTACCCTTTTGGGTTTAGGAACTTGCACCTTGGCCAAACACCCCCACACTTTGAAGTATTCCAAATTGGGCTTCCTTCCTTTCCACTTTTCGTATGGAATAGATTTTGTTTTGCTATGGGGCACTCGATTGAGTATTCGGCTAGCTGTTAGAATGGCTTCCCCCCACAAGTTCTGGGGTAAACCAGAACTTATTAACAGGGCATTCATCATTTCTTTCAGTGTTCTATTTTTTCTTTCCGCAATTCCGTTTGATTGTGGCGAGTAAGGAGCAGTTGTTTGATGAATAATGCCATATTCCAAACATATTTGTTCAAAAGGAGATTCATATTCACCGCCCCTATCACTCCTTATCATTTTAATCTTTTTGTTAAGTTGAGTCTCAACTTCAGTTTTGTATTGCCTGAACGCTTCAATTGCTTCATCTTTACTATTAAGTAAATAAACGTAGCAATACCGCGTACTATCGTCAATAAAAGTTATGAAATACTTCTTTCCACCGCGAGATGGAATTGACTTCATGTCACAAATATCTGTATGGATTAAGTCTAAAGGACTTGAATTCCTTTCAACTGACTTATAAGGATGTTTAGCATACTTAGATTCAACACAGATTTGACATTTTGATTGATTGCATTCAAACTTAGGCAATACTTCCAAACTAATCATTTTTCGCAAGGTTCTATAATTGACATGTCCTAAACGTGAATGCCATAAATCATTTGACTCAAGCAAGTAAGACGAAGCAGAAACTTTATTATTATTAGCAACAACCATTACATTCAGTTTGAAAAGGCCCTCTGTGAGGTAGCCTTTTCCTATGTACATTTCGTTCTTACTTATTACAACCTTGTCAGAAACATAAACACATTTAAAACCGTTCTTCACTAGAAGTCCGGTAGATACAAGATTTTTCCTAATTTCAGGAACATGACAGACGTTGTTGAGAGTCACCACCTTGCCAGAGGTCATCTTCAGCAGTATCTTTCCATAACCTTCAATCTTGGCCGTTGCAGAATTTCCCATATATATTGTTTCGTCGGGCCCGGCGGGAGCATATGAAGCAAAGGCTTCTCTAACAGCACAAATGTGGCGAGTGGCGCCAGAGTCAATCCACCACTCTTTCGGACTTCCCACTAGGTTGCACTCGGACAACATAGCGCACAAGTCATCAACCTCCTCGTTTGTTTCAACCATATTAGCCTGACCCTTCTTCTTTTCCTTTTTCGGAGCACGACAGTCTGCAGATGATTTATGGCATTCACGTTTAGGACATGTCAATTATAGAACCTTGCGAAAAATGATTAGTTTGGAAGTATTGCCTAAGTTTGAATGCAATCAATCAAAATGTCAAATCTGTGTTGAAAAGAGACACAAAAAAAAAAACAGAACGTATGTAACGTTAAAAAATCAAAGAAATGAAGAAATCCGAGACCACAGAATTCACTGTGTGCCCTTAAGGAATTTAACCCCCTCACTGTACCCGAGGTTGTGGATTATTTCCTCCCAGGATATAACGGATATACCTGTCGTAGGAGTGGCGGTACCTCAAACGCCTACGACTTCGACGAACTCAAATTCGGGAACGAAATCACACTATGACTCGATATGTTTCAGTTTGCAGAAAAGAATGCAGAATTTTTTAATGCACGAATATTTTTTTTTCAGTACTCGAAAATGAGGCATTGCCTCAGTTTATATAGCCTCGAATTGTGACTGTTCGGAAAGGCTTGGTGCCTGTTCGGGAAAGGCCATGCCTTTTTTTCTGAAAAATAAGAACGTTGGGAAGTTTACAGTTAACAAATTAATATTTTTCCCGCGGGAATTAAAAATAATTTCAGAAAATGAAGATTGAATTTTAAATAAATTTGGTCCAAAAAGATTATCAATCAATCAGATCATTTGACCAAATCCAAATCCAAATCCAAATCCAAAGCCGAGCCGAGCGACGACGACGGCGCGAGGGGAGTCCCTCTTCTTAACCCTTTAAGAGCTAGAAGAAGTGCTTTCTAATATAAGCACATAACTTTCCCTTTCTACCACCAATGTGGTACAAAGCTCCTTTTCAAAGGAACTTTGCTTTGAAACTTCATTTTCCTTCTATTGTCTTCTTCCCTCCATTTCTCATTCACACCAACTTAGCTAGCTTTAATCATTAACTAGCTTTAACAGTTGATTGGTAGTTTTCTTTTGTCAAGTGTAAGAATCTATTTTATGTAAAAATAATATATTTTTAATTGAGTCCTTAAATTATTCATCACTATTTGATTTAATTACCATCAATATATAAATAATAGATTTCTCCAAGGGCAATTAATTTGATAGTGTTATATTAAAAATATGATCGCCGAAATATGTATTTGATAATGTACGTATTATATTTAAGAAAAAACCGACAAATAACTAAAAAATCAAAAAACTAATATAAACCGTTCGAGAAAAAACTGACACAATTAATTTAATTTGATTCTAATATTTAAAAAACTGACTTACTTGATTTGATTTCTTTTGGAAAAAAAAATCTATCTAAATCGAATCACTAACACAGGTTTGTTAATGAAACTCAAGGTCAGTGGGGACCACACATAATCTCCTAAAGTATTTGAGTACGTTGCTATGTTGCAGCTGCAGCTGCAGCTTTGATTTTCCCCTGACCAACATATATACCACATCATCCCCATTCTCCCCCTTTCTTTTTCTGTTTTTTCCCCTACCAAATATTTTCCATCAAGGGGAGAGGCTTTTATTTTGTTTTATCTAATTCTTATGCGACGTAAAAAATTATTTATACGATTAATTCAGTTATGAAGTATTTACATATAAATTTTTATAATAAGTGTACTACTAGTAATTAACTTGAGAAAAAGTGGTAACTGTTATGAAATCTCCTATTTAAGGTGAATGTCTATAATTAGAGAGATTCTAGAGTTCTATTCTTGGTAGATAAATCATCCCTCTCCCTATAAATAAAGGGGTCTTCTACCATTGTAAATCACTCCTAACATTCTCTAAGTATCAATAAGAAGAACTCTCTCTCATCTTCTCTCTATTTGCTCTTGTTCTTGAGTTATTGTTCTTGTCTTTTATATTATTTCATAACACGTTATCAGCACGAGTCTCTAACCAATTGAAATTTTTGATTGTCTTAACTTTTGTTTGTTGAGGGTTTTGCTTCAAAGAAAGAATGAAGAAAGAAGGAAAAGAAAAAGAAAAAGAAAAGAGGAACGAGAAACAGAAAGCAAAGAAAGAAAAAAAACGTTGAAAAGAGAAAGAAAGAAAGGAAAGGAAGAAAGGAGAAAACATTGAAAATAGAATTGGTATACCTTAAAGGTAAGTATTTTATTTTTCCCTTTTAAATTCTTGAAATTCTATAATTTGATTTTATATACAAACATAAACAACAAAGTTTGATTATAACTCTAAAGGAGTTTGTAAGAAATTATAACCACACGAAGTGGTAAAATCTCTATGTCCTGCCATGATTAAATTCATGTATGATTGTGGGCAAATAATTGAAAATCCGTCACATTGAATTTGCTCCATTCCCTTTAGAGAATGTGGAAGCAGTATATGATAAGTCTGAAAGAAGACTAAAATATTACCATGAAGGTATCAATGAATGTGGACGTGGCAAAGAATTCCGTCCAATTGAATTTGCTCCATTCCCTTTAGAGAATGTGGTAGCAGTATGTGATAAGTCTGAAAGAAGACTAATTACCGTAAAGGTATCAATGGATGTGGACATGGCAATAGACGAAGTTATAATCGTCATAATTGTGGTAATGAGAACAATAAGGATTCTCAAAATAATCTTTCACTTTATGAAAGTAATATTTGACATGAGATTGTGTAAAGCACATTATTTTGATCCATTCCCTGAAGTGAATGTGATAATTGTAATAGAGCCCGTAAGTATGAACACGCTCTTGATGTAAATCTGTTTTATGTCTGACATTATGAAAAGAAAGTTCGTTGCCCTTGAAATTTCGGGCAAGAACTATATGACATGGGTGTTGGATGCTGAAATCCACTTAGATGCTATGGGTCTTGGAGACGCCATTAAAGACAAAAATAATGCATCCACCCAAAACTATGCTAAGGCCTTGATTTTCTTGCACCATCACCTTGATGAAGGTTTGAAGATTGAATATCTCACCGTCAAGGATCCACCTATCTTGTGGAATGGCTTAAAGAAGAGATGTATCTTGTGGAATGGCTTAAAGAAGAGATGACAACCTGAAGTTGGTCACTCTGCCACAAGCACGATACGATAAGAACCCAAAAGCAAATAGTTTATAAACTATATATTATCGTTGCGGTGAAAACTGGCACTGGTCAAAGGCTTGCCGTATACCATGACATTTGGTTGACCTTTATCAAGCATCTCGAAAGAGTAAACGCCCTGAAACGAATTTTGTCTCTGACGACAACTTTGACATCACCCACTTGGATGTGGCAGACTTCTTTGAGCAACCCGAAGGGAAGATAGACCACCTAATCGGTGATGGATCCGTGATGAAAGAAGATGGAGCTATTTGATTTTATTTTACTTGTTTGTATTAGTGAATGAATAAACTAATAGCCATCAGTATTAGCTCGTATTAGTTAGTTCATGACATAATGTTAGTATTAGTTCTTTAGAATGTATCAATATGCTCAAATATCAATAATATTTTTACTTTCCAGTAGAGGTAATCGACTAACCTGAAAAACTAGTCGGTTATCTCATATTTCGCATAAAAACTGCAAAACAATCGATTGTCAATGATCAACAATCGATTGTCTTTAAAACAGTGATCTGGAATTTTACAAAAACAGTCAACAATCGATTGTCTATGATTAACAATCGATTGTCTTTAAAACAGTGTTCTGGAATTTTTCAAAAACAGTCAACAATCGATTGTCAATGTCTAACAATCGATTGTCATTAGACAGTAATCTGGAATTTTTCAAAAATCATCCACAATCGATTGTCTATGTCTAACAATCGATTGTCGTTATACAGAGGTCGAATTTTTCAAAAATAGCCAACAATCGATTGTCTATGCATAACAATCGATTGTCTTAAGACTGATCTGAAGTTTTTTCAAAATAGCAAATAATCGATTGTGTGTGTTTAACAATCGATTGTCAATGTTCAACAATCGATTGTTTGTAAGTAACAATCGATTGTTTGAAGAAAACGTTTAAACTGAAATTTTCAAACTGCAAAGTAATGGATAACATATCTGATTTTGTTAGTCAACTGTTAGCAGCAGATTTTGAAAATATTATGTGACTCAAAAGAATTGAACTTGTTTATTCTTATGTTCGTATATTTTCTTTTATATGTCAAACCATGGGAAGTAAATTGATTGAAGGCTCCGGAAGAGCAACTGTAACTCTGCCCAAAGGCATGACGTTTATCTTAGAGAATGCAATATTCTCCTCCAAGTCTAAGAAGAACTTGTTGAGTTTTAAAGATATCATTCAAAATGGATATCATATTGAGACAATAGATGAGAATAATCTTGAATTCTTCATGAAAACGAGGCTGCCCATTTCGGTTTGGGTTCACGCCATTTTGCATGCAGCAATGCTAGTTCGTCGGCTGCCCACTTTGGTTTGGGTTCACGCCATTTTGCATGCAACAATGCTAGTTCGTAGGCTGCCCACTTCGGTTTGGGTTCACGCCATTTTGCATACAGCAATGCTACTTCGTCTCTGACTGACGAATTGACACAAATATTCCCCGTTGCAATTGGTTTTGGGTCATGGACCCAATATATCCCATTTAAGAATCTTTGGATGCGCAGTATATGTGCCTGTAGCACCGCCATCCCGCACCAAAATGGGTCTGCAAAGAAGGTTAGGAATATATGTTGGGTTTGAATCGCCCTCCATCATTCGCTACCTCGAAACATTGACAGGCGACTTGTTTACTGCACGACTTGCAGACTGTCGATTTGATGAGTCACTTTTCCCAAAATTAGGGGGAGAAGTTGGTGAAACCAAACGGGAAATTTTGTGGAAAAATGCATCATTATCTCATCTTGATCCACACACCTCTATTTGTGAGAAAGAGGCACAAAAGATTATCCATTTGCAAAGAATAGCAAATCAAATGCCTGACGCATTTATAGATTTGAAAAGGATAACAAAATCACATATCCTCGAAGTGAATGTGACAACATTTGATTCACGAATACATATTCAGTATCGGAAGAATATGAACATGAAATTGGTATTAAATATACCACACTCACCTCTAGAAGGAGGTTTGAGATGATACCACACTCACCCCTAGAAGGAGGTTTGAGATGATATATGGCATGAATGATCGTTGGTCACGTACCTATTGTACGCCAAAGTATTTTGGAAATATGACTATTAAAGGACAACGATAATGCAAGAAACATATCTTGCATATAAGTTTGACATGACCATAATGGTATAACTTTCTCTTTAAGAAAGATATTCACCACATGGATGTTGATGAATCTGTGGTAGTACAAAATTAATTGAGAGCTCGAAGAGCCAATTATTACTATGTTGGAGAAACACAATTGAGTATTGTGCTGTAGTAAGTCTCAAAGAAACTTATTCAGTTTCCAAAGTACACGCGAAAGCGATTGATTATATTGAGACTATAAATAAAGGAAGGCTTTGATATCTCCTATTACTACAACTTGTAGCGGGGTAATTTGCATATGAAAAGCTACCCGCTTTGTTCTCCAGTTTGTACTACACAAACGAAATAATGCCACAATACAGTGGATATCTATTGGTATAAAATCCCATGTCATAATAAACCTGAAGTTTATTGATAAATGCACATGTCATGGTGTAAATTTGAAGTTTACCAATATTGATAATTTATTCAGTTGGCATTCGTGTTAGCCATCTCATTTTAAGTATGATGTGCAAATTCACAGAGGTGAATATTAAAGAACTAGAAAGTTCTTTACGAATTCTCTTGTATCACTTGTTCTCATTAATGAACTGACCAACTAAAGAGTTCGGGTTGAAGCCCCTAAATTCTGGAAATATCAAAGGTGAATATGGGCCCATTCACCTGCCATGTATACCACATATGATGCATCTATGATATGGTTACATGCGCAATTGTTATTAACCCGCAGCCTGGCCGGTGCTTGCGAGGTAAATCGCTCAGTAATCTAACTTCGAGCATAATTTCCAGATTCTCTACTCAAGACAGTTCATCTTGATAAGTTGGTTTATATCAAAGTTGGTTTAGCAAGATAATTATTGAGTGCTTCCACTTAATAGCTAAACTGTTTCTTATGAGAACAAAGTTATATATATCAGTTTGATATACGTTGTATACGAGAGTATATTATAATCTCCCCTCACAAGTGGTTCAGGGTCAGGAACCAAATAATTTCATCTTATTATTAATGTGCTGTGTATATTGACATGATAATGCACAAAGATGATTTCCCAAAGTTGAGGAAACAAGTTAGCTTTTCTAACATGAGGGGGAGACATGATAAACACTTGAGAAAATGTTACATGGGATGAATTATCATTTGTATATGTATATCCCCGAATATCATGATATGAACCTGAAGTTCATAAAAAGGGATAATTCAATTGCAACATATTGCAAAGCATGCTATACGCATTTGCTGACCAAAGAAAGTAACTAAATGGAAGAGATTCAATTCAAGAAGAATTGATTCCATATGAAAGACATGTAGTTTTGAACCTATAGTTCAAATGCTTGAAAGTATAAAGTCAAAGGTATGTATAGTCAGTTTTCGATATCTTATTTGTCTAGCATGACATGGAAAACTTGATATGCATCTAAAGTCTATTATATGGCTTATATGACTTAACTTGAAAGATTTAAGTTGCTTGAAGCATATGCAATTCTTGGTCTTGAAGTGCCACATCCCAAGTACAATTTGTGTACATATGAATCTTGCTATAACTATAAGCATGATGGCATTGAGAATGCATCTATGGAGATATTGAAGAGTTATTCCACGACATTATATGAAGATGTTCATATCTATCAAGAATGATGATTTCAAGGTGCGGAATATTTATTCAAGTCAATATGGTTGATTTATTTATCAAATCTCTATCAAAGATCGTTTTGAAGATGATGCACAAGATTGGAATGCAAATGCTCAAGGATATAAATTGACGTACTCATTAGGGGGAGTTAATGCGCGTTGCACTCTTTTTCCCTTACAAGGTTTTGTCCCACTGGGTTTTCCTTGCGAGGTTTTTAACGAGGTAACCAATAGGCGCATATTCAAACATGTGTACTCTTTTTCCTTTCTTTAATTTTTCCCATTGGGTTTTGGTTTTAAGGTTTTAACGAGGCACATTGTTGAATAGACATTCAAGGGGGAGTGTTATGAAATCTCCTATTTAAGGTGAATGTCTATAATTAGAGAGATTCTAGAGTTCTATTCTTGGTAGATAAATCATCCCACTCCCTATAAATAAAGGGGTCTTCTACCATTGTAAATCACTCCTAACATTCTCTAAGTATCAATAAGAAGAACTCTCTCTACTCTTCTCTCTATTTGCTCTTGTTCTTGAGTTATTGTTCTTGTCTTTTATATTATTTCATAACAGTAACGTACTTCTCATCACAAGCTAAATTATATTGATAAGGTAAAGTTATTACATTGTCACCTGTTTAACTTAAACTCTTTTTTTTTGTTTTTAAACAATTTTTTTAAGAGATGTCTCTTTTTCTTTCACGTAATTAACAAGGAGCTAGTAAAAAAATCTAAATTGAATTTTTGTCCATGGAAGAAAAGAAATTAGTCTATTGTCTCACACATTTTATCTCAAAATTACTTATAGGAGATATGAATCAAACTAGCATGGTAAATGGTTTTTTTATTTTCTTGTGGCTTCCTTTTTGGCTACTTATATTGCATATAAATTGATAAATTATACATGTAATAAAATAAGGTACGAGTTTATCAAATATCATCAACACCATTTCTTTTACTTCTCTATCACGATATTATCATAGTAAAAGCATAAAATTACTTTAGATGCCAAAGCATAAAATTACTGCCCATAGGCCATATGATCAAACTTTTCACTACAAAATACGTAAAGATAGAAAGGGTGGTCGGGACACAAAGTATTATGTGTTCATGCAGAATTTAGGAAATGATCCCCGAAAGGATATAATGTAAGCATAAAGTAATTTATCCTGATATAAATATCAATGACTGATTTCACAGCTCAAATCCGTGACATATAAAAATAAAAAAATTAAAAGAACAAAAAGGGTTTAGAATATTATACATTCACGCAAATAGTGATATTTTATGCAGATATTGTTAGTTAGGGAGTAACATTTTGTTTAGCATTCTAATGAAAGTGGGGTCCAGGGGCCCACTATTCAGTAATTTCCTCCATGCGAACTGGAAAGTCCAACTAATTAAACCAACAACTCAGACTTTCAACTGGTAGTGAATCAGTGATATTTATGCAGACATGGCATTATTTTTCCCAAATTTAAATATAGCCAGAAGGGAGAACCATTAATTTGTAGCAACATGTGTGTGTTTATATGTGTGGAGAAGTTTAAGTTGTTTTTTTAGAACTTATATTTTAGTAATACTCTTTGCCAGTGGCGGATCTAGAAATTCAAGTTTGTGGGTGCTGAATATTTTTTGTACATAAAATTAGTGGGTGCTGAATTTTTTATGTACATAAATTAATGGGTGCTTTTGTAAATTTTTATACGTTTTCTTAAATTTTCTATATAACTATACATACTCTGCGTCGAGGTTAATGGGTGCTCGAGCACCCAAATTTTACATGTGGATCCGCCACTGCTCTTTGCAACAGATTTTAGGCATAAAAATAAATAAACTGCATTTACAAAACAAATATAACGAGAAAAAAAAAATTATTAATACATGGTGAGTACAATAGTTGCGGGGTCATCAGATCCCATATGAAGAGCAAGTTTATCGCCGTTCAAAGTGAGATCATGGAAAGTTGATGTATGAATTTGAAGGCCTAACTTGCTGCTGATTTTCATCATTGGTTTATCCAAATTAGAGTACAAGAGAATACAATTTTTTCTCGAAATTTGGTCATTAACTTCAAGATGATTATAAATAAGTACAACGGATCCAATATATATTGATGTTACCTTCAATTTAATATCAGATAAAGAAGAAGAGTTGTGATGACTGCAACTTAATTAACTAAAAACCATTTAAGATGAACAATGTGGATCCATATAATAAACCCGACTAGCTCGAGAATGGTCACAAAAATGCATGTATAGGCTTATACATGTTTCTGGACGTTTTCCTTTTTATTATTGTTGTGCTTATATTGCTTTATTGAGCCAATAATCTATTAAATGTCTCTATGTCCACGAGTTAGGATAAGGTCTGTGTACACATTATACTCTTCAAACCCTACTACTATGTAGGATTACATCGAGTATGTTGTATGAAAAAAATAGTTTAAAATTAAATAGAATAACAATTTCATATTGTTAACCATACTTGTAACAGCACTAGCTTCACATCAGGGAACAGCTTGGGGAGACAAATCAACTGTTTCTAATCAATCATTGGATATACATATGCTGAAAGGTCGATCACACATTCCTTGTGACTGCCAAGTTGGATGATGCAGTTACTCAGAGTCGTGCATAGAAAGAAATTCACCATCCAACAAAATAATTATATCAAACAAATTAATTTTTTTTCTTACCATAATATACCTCAGTAATCTTTACCAATTTATAGTACAAAAATGGAAATCTCTTTCTTTTATGAAGGATAGCATAAAGGATTCTACAATTATACTTCAAAACAAATCTGTTTTTTTCTTTTCTTTTTTCATTCAGGTTTTATAATATGAAACATTAGCTAGGCGGATATCCAAATTCCAATATATCAAATTCGGCAATGGACCAATCCCCTTCCTCCCCCCTCCCCCTCTCCTTTTTTCCGATATTTGCGTTAATTGTAGAGGTTAGGAAATGCAGAACATATTTCACAACAATTTTGTTACAGCACATAACCATAAATTATCTATTGATGGTTGATGGTCTACCTACACTAGTTAAGTAGTTGAACTATAAAATCCTATAGCCATGAATTTGGCGAGTGTGTCTAACCTCGAGGGTACTGAAGAGGGGGGTTATATAGGGTAAATGACTAGTAGTTTGTTGAACTGTATGACAATCTCATCTAAATACGTACGATAATCTCATCTAAAAGTGTAAAGTATTAGAGAGAATACACTTATATTTATGGTACTTAATTATATATATCTTCCGCATAGTTAGCAATATTCTCATTCCATAATCCTGATCATCTCATTGCTTTTGTAAGATAATCTCATAGGAAAAATGGATTAAAATGACTTTAAACTCGAAACATAACTAAGAAATCTATCAAAGAATCTAAGAAGAAAATGGTAGTCTTTTCCTGCTTGATTAGAAGTAATGTTTGTAATGAGAGTAGCTACTTAGAAGTAGATTTTAATACTTAAGCCCCATACGATACGAGTAACTCTCATCTCTTGTACGTATGAATTTTCTCTATTTAATTCTGTTGTTTCAAGCTAAATGACTACCACCTTGAACTCTACTAACTCTAGGAAACAAGCTAACTGAATACTTCCCGTGTACGTCAATTGTCTTTGTTTCACAAGAATTCATTGAGGCCACGTTACCAACAAATTAAAACTCAAACATCTGAGGATGAGTATCACATACTGATTTGCGTATTCTAGTCACACACTAATTAGGATTTAATATTCTTGTCTTTGTTTCACAAGAATTCTGTGTGCAGGAAATATGTAGAAATCTTTGTTTGGCTCCTAGCCACAGCAACCAAATTAACCTCCACAGTTTGCGCTGATAAACATTATCATCACCTTCTCTAAGTTTATTCACACACTTAGCTTGCAAAAGGCAAGCCAATCCAGTTTACGTACACCTCCATTAATCCACCACATACCTGTTAGTTTCCAACATCAAAAATACTCGGTAATGTTGCCCTCCAAAGCTCAGGTAAATGGGAAGAATTTCCTTAGTATTACCTCCTACTGAAACTTGAACTTTTGTTCCTAGAGTTATCCCGGTTCGTCGACTTCTCAGCCATGTAAGATCTAGTACCTCAATTTTGGATATCAAACCATAATGCTTAGAAAGGTAAGTAGCAATTGATTGGATCAGCTGCTCAACTAATTCATCTTCAAAATCTAAAGCAAGCTGCATATCACATACTATTTCTTTTACTTATATATGTAATGTTTGGTGTGCAAAAGTGCATTCCAACAATAATCAGACGAATGATGTCTTAAAGTTTCTTGTAACGAGTTGTGCACGATCCATGTGTAATATACTTCACTATACTAAAATGTTTGGTGCAAAATGTACAAAGAAATTGTTCTAAACCTTATCAGGAAAAAAGGCAGAGCTTCTAAATAATTCATGCCATTTAAGTCGAGAAATGATATCTGAGGTCAACTTGACAAATTCATTTCCAGATTAGGCTGTCGATTTCATTGCACCATTCAAACTATGAGGGGTTCATTTCCGTATGAGAAGGCCTCTGTACCAATTGAATGAAGTGTCAGTTGCTCAACCATCGCATATATGTCTTTACTTCTTGGATGCGCTTTGTCACCCTTCTTAAATTCAGAAACCACACCATCAAGTTCAATTAAGCTACATCCAGGAACTTTCTTTATTTTCTGTCTCTTCATTGCCCTTCTTACTTTTAAAGCGTCTCTCCATTTACTGACTGACGCATATGTGTTTGACATCAGTATGTATGTACCATCTTTTTCAGACTATATTGACAAGTTTTTCGGTCACATGCTCAGCGAGTTCAACTTTTCCTCGGATCCTGCATGCTGCTAATACTGATCCCCAAATAGAAGCATCAGGTTCAATTGGCATGTTTTCCATGAAGTCTACCGCTTCATCTATAAATTCTGCACGACTCAACAGATCAACCATACAGCCATAATGCTCTATTTGAGGTGTTAATTTGTGCACTCTCCACATATCTGCAAAAAGCTTATGGCCCTCTTCCACCAATCCTCCGTGACTACAAGCTGTGAGAACACCCACAAAAGTGACCTCATTTGGTTGTATGCCAACTGCGAGCATCTTATAGAAGAAATTAAGTGCTATCCGCACCTTACCATGTGTCGCCAACCCAACTATCACAGATGTGTATGAATAAACATCTTTGGTATTCATACTCCCAAAAACACTAAGGGCGCCGTTCATGCTTCCGCACTTTGCATGCATATCTACAAGCGCATTGCCAACATACCCTGCTACTTGTATCTGATTTCGGTTTATATATGTATGCACCCATTTCCCAACTTTTAGTGCCCCTAAATAGCTGCAGGAATTCAGAACACCAACTAAAGTATTCTCATCAGGCTTTACTCCTTGATCTTGCATTTCATTAAATGTGCTCAAAGCCTGTTTAAACTCCCTTCTCTGAGCCAATCCAGAAATTAATGTATTCCAAGAGATCACATTTCTCGTTGGCATCTCTCGGAAAAAATTAAGAGCAATATTGGATTCACCACATTTTAAGTACATATCCACCAATGCATTCCCAAGAAACACATCAAAATTTAACTTATGACTCTGCACATATTTGTGTAACTTCTGGCCCAATCTCAAATCCCCTAATTTAGCACAACTAGATATCACAACGACCATCATCCTTTCGTCAGCCCTTAATCCATCTTCAATCATTTCAAAGAACAACTCAACTCCTTCCTTCAAATACCCGTTGTCCACATAACCCTGAATCAAAGTAGTCCAAGATACTAAATCTCTCTCAGGACTTCTATCGAACACCTTCCTAACACTCCCAACGCACCCACAAACACCACACAAACGCATCAAATTGTTCATCACATACAAATCCAACGCAAACCCAGTTTTTATCACATGGGAATGAACCAATCTGCCATGTCTGAGCTCACGTAACTGTACACATGCGTTAAGAACAAGAGGGTACGTATATTTATTCAAAACTAAGCCTTTACACATCATTTCAACATGCATTAGTAATGCAAGTAAAGCATTTTCTTTGCACTTAGAACTCCAAAGACATCTCATTAAGGAGTTGCAAAGACTGATATCTGTGTCATGTCTTTGACTCAAAAGAGAGTGGACATAGCTAAATTCCTTAGAGGGTATTGGAGAAGAACATAAGGAGATGATTTTGGTGTAAAGGAGTTGTTGGCTATGCTGTACGGAGCTAATTTTAGTGATTAAAGATTGGATTTTTTTACTGTTAAAGGTCAAATATATCCTTATATTATTAAAAATAGGTCATATTTATTCTCCGTTTGAATTTTTTATCAAATATATCCCCACCGTTATACATTAAGGCCATATATATCCATCAGCCGTTAAAACACCCTCCCATATATTTTTAGTACGGTTAAGGGTCAAATATAACAGACCATATTTATCCTCCGTTTAAATTTTTTACGGTTAAGGGTCAAATATATCCTTGTACTATTCAAAATAGGCCATATTTATCCTCCGTTTGAATTTTTTAACAAATATATCCCCACCGTTATACATTAGGGCCAAATATACCCTTCCACCATTAAAACTTGTTTCCACATTATTTTTTAACACGTGGCAATCTTAGATTGGACCAGATTAGCCCACCCATTCTATTTTTTAAACCCGCCCAACCCACTTTTCTAACCCGCCCCGACCCCATTCCTTTATATACACTCTATATGTTATGAAACAATATAAAAGACAAGAACAATAACTCAAGAACAAGAGCAAATAGAGAGAAGAGTAGAGAGAGTTCTTCTTATTGATACTTAGAGAATGTTAGGAGTTATTTACAATGGTAGAAGACCCCTTTATTTATAGGGAGGGGGATGATTTATCTACCAAGAATAGAACTCTAGAATCTCTCTAATTATAGACATTCACCTTAAATAGGAGATTTCATAATACTCCCCCTTGAATGTCTATTCAACAATGTGCCTCGTTAAAACCTTAAAACCAAAACCCAATGGGAAAAATTAAAGAAAGGAAAAAGAGTACACATGTTTGAATATGCGCCTATTGGTTGCCTCGTTAAAAACCTCGCAAGGAAAACGCAGTGGGACAAAACCTTGAAAGGGAAAAAGAGTGCAACGCGCATTAACTCCCCCTAATGAGTACATCAATTTATATCCTTGAGCATTTGCATTCCAATCTTGTGCATCATCTTCAAAACGATCTTTGATAGAGATTTGATAAATAAATCAACCATATTGACTTGAATAAATATTCTGCACCTTGAAATCATCATTCTTGATAGATATGAACATCTTCATATAATGTCGTGGAATAACTCTTCAATATCTCCATAGATGCATTCTTAATGCCATCATGCTTATAGTTATAGCAAGATTCATATGTACACAAATTGTACTTAGGATGTGGTACTTCAGGACCACGAATTGCATATGCTTCAAGCAACTTAAATCTTTCAAATTAAGTCATATAAGCCATATAATAGACTTTAGATGCATATCAAGTTTTCCATGTCATGCTAGACAAATAAGATATCGAAAACTGATTATACATACCTTTGACTTTATACTTTCAAGCATTTGAACTATAGGTTCAAAACTACATGTCTTTCATATGGAATCAATTCTTCTTGAATTGTATCTCTTCCATTTAGTTACTTTCTTTATGTCAGCAAATGCGTATAGCATGCTTTGCAATATATTGCAATTGAATTATCCCTTTTATGAACTTCAGGTTCATATCATGATATTCGGGGATATACATATACAAATGATAATTCATCCCATGTAACCTTTTCTCAAGTGTTTATCATGTCTCCCCCTCATGTTAGAAAAGCTAACTTGTTTCCTCAACTTTGGGAAATCATCTTTGTGCATTATCATGTCAATATACATGGCACATTAATAAAAGAGAAGGAAACTGATATATATAACTTTGTTCTCATAAGAAACAGTTTAGCTATTAAGTGGAAGCACTCAATAATTATCTTGCTAAACCAACTTTGATATAAACCAACTTATCAAGATGAACTATCTTGAGTAGAAAATCTTGAAATTATGCTTGAAGTTAGATTACTGAGCAATTTACCTCGCAAGCACCGGCCAGGCTGCGGGTCAACAACAATTGCGCATGTAACCATTTCATAGATGCATCATATGTGGTATACATGGCAGGTGAATGGGCCCATATTCACCTTTGATATTTCCAGAATTTATGGGCTTCAACCCGAACTCTTTAGTTGGTCAGTTCATTAATGAGAACAAGTAATACAAGAGAATTCGTAAAGAACTTTCTAGTTCTTTAATATTCGCCTATGTGAATTTGCACATCATACATAAAATGAGATGGCTAACACGAATGTCAACTGAATAAATTATCAATATTGGTAAACTTCAAATTTACACCATGACATGTGCACTTATCAATAAACTTCAGGTTTATTATGACATGGGTTTTATACCAATAGATATCCACTTTATTGTGGCATTCTTTCTTTTGTGTAGTACAAACTGGAGAACAAAGCGGGTAGCTTGCATATGCAAATTACCCTACTACAAGTTGTAGTAATAGGAGATATCAAAGCCTTCCTTTATTTATAGTCTCAATATAATCAATCGCTTTCGCGTGTACTTTGGAAACTGAATAAGTTTCTTTGAGACTTACTACAGCACAATACTTAATTGTGTTTCTCCAACATAGTAATAATTGGCTCTTCTAGGACTCTCAATTAATTTTGTACTACCACATATTCATCAACATCCATGTGGTGAATATCTTTCTTAAAGAGAAAGTTATACCATTATGGTCATGTCAAACTTATATGCAAGATATGTTTCTTGCATTATCGTTGTCCTTTAATAGTCATATTTCCAAAATACTTTGGCGTACAATAGGTACGTGACCAACGATCATTCATGCCATATATCATCTCAAACCTCCTTCTAGGGGTGAGTGTGGTATATTTAATACCAATTTCATGTTCATATTCTTCCAATAATGAATATGTATTCGTGAATCAGATGTTGTCACATTCACTTCGGGGATATGTAATTTTGTTATCCTTTTCAAATCTATAAATGCGTCAGGCATTTGATTTGCTATTCTTTGCAAATGGATAATCTTTTATGCCTCTTTCTCACAAATAGAGGTGTGTGGATCAAGATGAGATAATGATGCATTTTTCCACAAAATTTCCCGTTTGGTTTCACCAACTTCTCCCCCTAATTTTGGGAAAAGTGTCTCATCAAATTGACAGTCTGCAAATCGTGCAGTGAACAAATCTCCTGTCAATGTTTCGAGGTAGCGAATAATGGAGGGCGATTCAACCTCAACATATATTCCTAACCTTCTTTGCAGACCCATTTTGGTGCGGGATGGCGGTGTTAAAGGCACATATACTGCGCATCCAAAAATTCTTAAATGGGATATATTGGGTCCATGACCCAAAACCAATTGCAACGGGGAATATTTGTGTCAATTCGTCAGTCAGAGACGAACTAGCATTGCTGTATGCAAAATGGCGTGACCCCAAACCGAAGTGGGCAGCCGACGAACTAGTATTGCTGCATGCAAAATGGCGTGAACCCAAACCAAAGTGGGCAGCCGACGAACTAGCATTGCTGCATGCAAAATGGCGTGAACCCAAACCGAAATGGGCAGCCTCGTTTTCATGAAGAATTCAAGATTATTCTCATCTATTGTCTCAATATGATATCCATTTTGAATGATATCTTTAAAACTCAACAAGTTCTTCTTAGACTTGGAGGAGAATATTGCATTCTCTAAGATAAACGTCGTGCCTTTGGGCAGAGTTACAGTTGCTCTTCCGGAGCCTTCAATCAATTTAATTCCCATGGTTTGACATACAAAAGAAATACACGAACATAAGAATAAACAAGTTCAATTCGTTTGTGTCACATAATATTTTCAAAATCTGCTGATGTCAGTTGACTAAATAAATCAGATAGTCGATTATATGTTTTCCATAATCGATTACTATGCAGTTTGAAAATTTCAGTTTAAGCACTTTCATAAAACAATCGATTGTTAAACACACACAATCGATTGTTGAACATTGACAATCGATTGTTAAACATAGACAATCGATTATTTGCTATTTTTGAAAAACTTCAGATCACACTGTCTTAAGACAATCGATTGTTAGACATAGACAATCGATTGTTGGTTATTTTTGAAAAATTCCAGACCTCACTGTATAACGACAATTGTTAGACATAGACAATCGATTGTGGATGATTTTTGAAAAATTCCAGATTACACTGTCTAACGACAATCGATTGTTAGACATAGACAATCGATTGTTGACTGTTTTTGAAAAATTCCAGATCACACTGTTTTAAAGACAATCGATTGTTAAACATAGACAATCGATTGTTGACTGTTTTTGAAAAATTCCAGATCACACTGTTTTAAAGACAATCGATTGTTGATCATTGACAATCGATTGTTTTGCAGTTTTTATGCGAAATATGAGATAACCGACTAGTTTTTCAGGTTAGTCGATTACCTCTACTGGAAAGTAAAAATATTATTGATATTTGAGCATATTGATACATTCTAAAGAACTAATACTAACATTATATTATGAATTAACTAATACGAGCTAATACTAATGGCTATTAGTTTATTCATTCACTAATACAAACAAATAAAATCAAACAGCTCCATCTTCTTTCGTCACGGATCCATCACCGATTAGGTGGTCTATCTTCCCCTCGGGTTGCTCAAAGAAGTCTGCCACATCCAAGTGGGTGATGTCAAAGTTGTCGTCAGAGACAAAATTCGTTTCAGGGCGTTTACTCTTTCGAGATGCTTGATAAAGGTCAACCAAAAGTCATGGTATACGGCAAGCCTTTGACCAGTGCCCGTTTTCACCGCAACGATAATATATAGTTTATAAACATTTGCTTTTGGGTTCTTATCGTATCGTGCTTGTGGCAGAGTGACCAACTTCAGGTTGTCATATCTCTTCTTTAAGCCATTCCACAAGATAGGTGGATCTTTGACGGTGAGATATTCAATCTTCAAACCTTCATCAAGGTGATGGCGCAAGAAAATCAAGGCCTTAGCATAGTTTCAAACCTTCATCAAGGTGATGGCGCAAGAAAATCAGGGCCTTTGCATAGTCTTGGGTGGATGCATTATTTCTGTCTTTAATGGCGTCTCCAAGACCCATAGCATCTAAGTGGATTTCAGCATCCAACACCCATGTCATATAGTTCTTGCCCGAAATTTCAAGGGCAACGAACTTTCTTTTCATAGTGTCAGTCATAAGACACAATTACATCAAGAGCGTGTTCATACTTACGGGCTCTATTACAATTATCACATTCACTTCAGGGAATGGATCATAATCGTGTGCTATACACAATCTCATGTCAAATTTTACTTTCATAAAGTGAAAGATTATTTTGAGAATCTTTATTATTCTCATCATCACAATAATGACGATTATAATTTTGTCTATTGCCACGTCCATGGTAATAATTTTGTCTTCTTTCAGACTTACCACATGCTGCTACCACATTCTCTAAAGGGAATGGAGCAAATTCAATTGGACGGAATTCTTTGCCACGTCCATATTCATTGATACCTTCATGGTAATAATTTTTGTCTTCTTTCAGACATACCATATACTGCTTCCACATTCTCTAAAGGGAATGGAGCAAATTCAATGGGACGGATTTTTAATTATTTGCCCACAATCATACATGAATTTAATCATGGCAGGACATAGAGATTTTACCACTTCATGTGGTTATAATTTCTTACAAACTCCATTAGAGTTATAATCAAACTTTGTTGTCTATGCTTTGTATATAAAATCAAATTATAGAATTCCAAGAATTTGAAAGGGAAAAGTAAATTACTTACCTTTAAGGTATACCAATTATATTTTCAATGTTTTCTTCCTTTTCTCTTTTGCTTTCTTTTGCTTTCTGTTTCGTTCCTCCCTTTTCTTTTTTCTTTTTCTTTTCCTTCTTTTGCTTTCTGTTTCGTTCCTCCTTTTTTTTTTCTTCTTTCTTCATTCTTTCTTTGAAGCAAAACCCTCAAGAACAAAAGTTAAGACAATTGAAAATTTCAATCGGTTAGAGACTCGTGCTGATAGCGTGTTATGAAACAATATAAAAGACAAGAACAATAACTCAAGAACAAGAGCAAATAGAGAGAAGAGTAGAGAGAGTTCTTCTTATTGATACTTAGAGAATGTTAGGAGTTATTTACAATGGTAGAAGACCCCTTTATTTATAGGGAGGGGGATGATTTATCTACCAAGAATAGAACTCTAGAATCTCTCTAATTATAGACATTCACCTTAAATAGGAGATTTTATAATACTATAAAGGGATTTTTACCTATATATCCTATATAACAAATCTTACTACCATTATTGTGCATTGTTTGTTTATTACCCTCATATCCTATGTTTTTGTTACATAATATGTACCAAACGGAATCTTTCCAGATGTTGCCTCCTAAAATAACGCCTTTTATTAAGGCTCAAATCTATACTAAATGAATTGTATCCTAAAATAACTCATGTATTTATGGCTCCTAATTACTCTTTGATTTTGTACCAAATAAATGCTAAATGATATTAGGAATAATTATTCCTTATATACAATTTTTTCGTCATATTCTTTTCCTTTGTACATTGAAAGACCAAGGAAAATTCTTTAAAAAACTCATAAGCCACACGGTTCAAGGAAAGCATCTCTTTTCTTTTTCTTTTTTTTGTTTTCTGTTTTGGTTTGATTTTTTTTCTCTTGGAATTTTCTATAAAAAATGCTTTAAAAGAACAAACGGTATTTTTCTTTGGGTCTTTAATTTTTCTTTTGTTTTTGAAAGAAATACTTCAAAAAATTTCTTTTCTTTTGATTGAAACTAAAAGGAAGATTTTTGTTTTTTCTCTTTTTCTAATGAAGAAAGAAAATATTTTTTATTTTGGATGTGCCTCTTATTTTTCGAAAAAGCAACTTAAGAAACTTGATTTTCTTTAGCGCATATTCCTAGATTATCAGATTTTCTTCATATATGTGATCTTCATTCGCCAGAAAGTCTGCATATTGGTTTGTCCCCCTTAAAATATGGGGATTTTTACCTATACATCCTATATAACAAACCTTACTATCATTATTGTGCATTGTTTGTTTATTACCCTCATATCCCATGTTTTTGTTACACAATATGTACCAAACGGAATCTTTCCAGATGTTGCCTCCTAAAATAACGCCTTTTATTAAGGCTCAAATCTATGTTAAATGAATTGTATCCTAAAATAACTCGTGTATTTATGACTCCTAATTACTCTTTGATTTTGTACCAAATATATGTGATTTTGTCCATGATTAACTACAAATAACTGCAATTAACTACATTTACCTACATTTTACTACATTTTAAAAATTCACTGGAAACACTTCATATAACCTTAACTACATTTAACTACATTTGACTACATTTTAAAAACTCACTGGAAACACTGCATATAACCTTAACTACATTTACCTACATTTGACTACATTTTAAAAATTCACTGGAAACACTTCATATAACCTTAATTATATTTAACTACAATTGACTACATTTGACTACATTTGTGCTGAGGAACCAAGGATTAATTGATAAGACTCTCCTGTTTGACATTGAGCTCCTCAAAATCGTACCAAAATGAAGTTGCTTGTTCAACTTTTACTAATTTTTACACGGTAATTCCGAAAATTAGAAATTTAAGAAAGCAATACTCACCTTATAACTATACAACCAAGCACATAAATTGAGTAGGAAGAAAGACGATCGGAAGGGATAAAGAAAACGGAAAGAGGAGTGAAACAATTATGAGAAAGGTTAAAAATCGTGGAAGAAAGATAAAGACGATCGGAAGGGACAAAGAAAACGGAAAGAGGAGTGAAACAATTATGAGAAAGGTTAAAAATCGTGGAAGAAAGATAAATATTAACAAAAAAACGTGGGATTAATTAATAAGATAATTAATAAGGTTAAAAATCTGGTGGAAGAAAGAGAAAAAAGTGGGGAAAGAAAATATGGAAATATTTTATTCCACAAATAAAGCCCCTAATAAATCATTGGTAATTAAACCTTAAAAGTCAATTTTGGTACATATATTGATACATGGTATGCTTAAATGTAATAAATACTAACCTTAAACATGAATAGTTATAAGGTTTGTTATATGGGATGTATATGTAAAAATCCCTACTATAAAAGTATTCTCTATCCAATGAAAAAGGGGGGAGAGAAAACAAAAAGGAGAAAAAAGGAGAGCGCACACAAAAATGACCCTCTCACGTTTCTTTTTCTTCATAATCAATCTCCATTAGAGAAAAAGCAGCAGCGACACACGACCTCTTTCTCTCCCCTAACCGGTTCTTCTTCTCCATGAACACGAGAGAGTCCTGAGACGAAAATCTCCGAACACCAGCAACAACCATCGCCGTCCTGTTCGAGCTCAGTCGAGACGAATCCAGAGATCTGGCAAATTTAGAATTCGTCATAAGTTCCGATCGAGGTTCACTGTTTCTCTTTGGTGATTCTGTTTGAAATCCTCTGTTACCGATCCATTCGAATTGGCTTTATTCACTTGTTGTAATTGCTAAAGCTCTATTAATTGAAAGCTCACCTCAAGAGCTGTTAATTTTTGGATTTTACAAGTGATATTGGAATTCGCTCTATGATTGTTGACGAAGTGTGAGGCTGTCATACAATTGCCCTTGATTTTCATGAATAGATCCTGTTTATTCTGTATACACTCCAGCGTTAGAAATGGGGTCGGGGCGGGTTAGAAAAGTGGGTCGGACGAGTTTAAAAAATAGAATGGGTGGGCTAATTTGGTCCAATCTAAGACTGCCACGTGTTAAAAAATAATGTGGAAACAAGCTTTAACGGTGGAAGGGTATATGTGGTCCTAATGTATAACGGTGGGGATATATTTGTTAAAGAATTCAAACGGAGGATAAATATGGCTTATTTTGAATATTACAAGGATATATTTGACCCTTAACCGAATTTTTTATCAAATATGTCCCCATATATTTGAACAATAGATTATCAAATATATTTGACCCTTAACCGTTATTTTAATAATTGAATGTACCGATATTATATGTATTTTTAACTACAAACTCGAAAGGATCTAAATATCGATATTATATCAACAATAATAATAGCAGTCCATTTTGCATCTCTCTGTCAATAAGTTTATTTTGATTTCCTCTGATGGCTCAGTAATACTGAAGAAAATTAGTACAATTTTTCTAGAAATATTTTAACTTTTAGAGAATTATTCTTTTGGAGGATACTCATAATAACATGTTAAGTTATTCTTTCTACTTTCCTTGGTCCCTTTCCCGTTTCTTTGTGTTTTCTGATTTTTGGCTTTCTAAATTTTCTTTAGTATTAGTTCTAACCTCAAGTGAATAAGAATGTGTATTCCAATTGTTATACTAAATAATTTTATTTATTACTGTGCTTATGAGTTATTTTGGAGCTTAGTACCCTCTTGTGAAAATATCTACTTTCTTCTTAATTTGACTACTAAATGAGGTCCATTATGCCACTGAAGGTTTAACAATAGTTTGATAAAAAATTCAAACGGAGGATAAATATGGCCTATTTTTACTAGTACAAGGATATATTTGACTCTTAACCGTATTAAAAATATATGGGAGTGTGTTTTAACGGCTGAGGGATATATATGGCCCTAATGTATAACGGTGGGGATATATTTGATAAAAAATTCAAACGGATGATGAATATGGCCTATTTTTAGTAGTACAAAAATATATTTGACCCTTAACCGTTTTTTTTTATTTCTTTGGTTGACTTGCAAGTCTGGAGTTTGTGAAACGCGGAAGGATCTTGAGAATTGGCATTGCTACTAACATTTAAGGATGTAACAGAAAGTGTAATGTGGAAAGCCATGATAGTAATAGCATTTGATTTGCTAGTTCAAGAAAACATACAGCGAGTATGAAGGATTGAAATGTTGAGCTCCATAAAGTGTACTACTACTAATAACTGTTACCGTTGGTGGGATTACATGAATCTTAACGATCTCTGGCGGGAAGAAACATCGAACAGATTTTTTACATGGATAAACGGCCTATCACAATATGTGGCTGAAATTGACCTCATGTTACTTCTTAAACTAGCTTCTCCACTATTACTTTAAGGAGTGGTTTGGTGAGATTAATTATCATGATATTAGTTTTTATTGAATGTTTGGTATAGTGTATTAATTATGGAATTATTAATTTAAAATAATATATTCTGAAATTATTATTTCATCTTTTAATAGTATAAGTTATTTCGGTGTTATTTTTAATTATGAAATAACTTATTTAAGGCTTCACAACTAAAAAAGAAACAAGACGGTGCTAAATTTTTATTCCAAGATTATTTTAGTTTATTCATCGCACCAAACGACTCCTAAATATTTCTTTCACAATCACTAATATAATAGACGAATCAACTTGATATTTTAAATATCGAACCGTTACAAACTGAAAATAGGAGTTTTTTTTTGTCAAAGATTATTCATCATACCTATCCAAAATTCCTGTATAAGTTACTCCAAAAGAACGTCTCACACATAAAGATAATGCGGAAAATGACTAAAATTATCCCTATCGTTTGTTAAATAGTGTATAAATACTCTCTATTCATCTATTCGTTCAAAAAATACACTCCATCTATCTATCCGTTCAAAAAAACATATGAAGTTAATTCTATTAACAAAAATATTCCCGCGACTAACGCCAGAATTGGTGAGTCATTCATTTAATGGTGTGACGATTTTTAATTGGGCCATGTGGCAATCTTTGACTGGAGCAAAAAATGAATATTATTTCAACCCATTTACCTTATCCGTCCCATTTATAAAAATGGATATATCTATCACACCTATTCCCATTTATCTCATCTCCCCCTTTCTTATTCTCCAATTGGGACACTGCATATACACAATAACAAATTAATTAAAAAATAGATAAAACCCATAATTAAATAACCCGAAATTCAAACCAGATTTTAAAATTTCTCCAATCAAACTCAGGATAAGTATTGAAACTCGTAAATGAAAAATCAACTGATACACTGGGTTGTTAAGTAAGAAGACAAGGATCAAAATAAACCAAAAATTTAAAATAAAAAAATTGAGCCCAAATGCTAAATTGTCCAAATATATCAATCAAATCTAGGACAAATACTGAAACTTTGAAAGGGACAAGTAATGAAAATTTTTGGATTGTTCATAAGACAAAAGAGCCACGAAATAACATAGAAAAAACAACTACATATAACTGATACAAGCACGCAAGAAAATTGAAACCAAGGTGCTAAAAAGCTTGAAATTATCACATTCTAGGATAAAGATTAAATCTATAAAAGGTATAAAAAAAAAAGAGTAAAGGGTTACCTTTGGGATGTTCATAAGAAGAAGAGGATGATGACAAAGAGCCATGAATTGCAGATATAATGAAAGCCAAAGCTATTTTTCAAACACAAAGAAAGTTTTGTTTCAACAAAGAAACACTAAAAATTCTTTGTGAGATGAGAGTGAGTGAGATGGGTGTGTTGGGTGATAAGGAAAAAGAGAGTGAGAAAAAGGCAAAGAAAAAGAAAGAAAATAATTATGCGGGTCAAATAAATAGGGCCGGACCAAGTAAATGGGTGAAAATAAGACCTATATTTGATTATTGGTCAATAATGCCACGTGGCCCAATTAAAAATCTCCACGTCATTAAACGAAAGACCCACTAATTACATTATTAGTCGCGGGGGTATTTTTGTTAATAATATTAACTTCATGTATTTTTTTGGATGGATAGATAGATAGTGTATGCTTTTTTGAACGGATAGATGAATAGAATATATTTGTAAATTATTTAGCAAACGATAGGGATAATTTTAAACTTTTTCGAAGATAATGTTTAGATCTTTTGAAAAAGTGAATAGTGTTTAGAACAAAAGCAAGCTTGTCGACAATAATAGAATAGAAAGGTACAGTTACCAATTTACTTTTTTGAAGAAAGAATACAACTTAAAACAAGAAGATTAGACATTTAATTTGAGAGATAAATTCCTGGGGAACTCCAGAGAAGTTGGCCTCTACAAATAGTAATTTTTTTTTTTTTCATTAACAACAACAACTACCCAGTATAATCTCACAAAGTGGAGTCTGAGGAGGGTAATATGTAGACGAGCCTTACCCCTATCCGAAAGGGCAGAGGCTGTTTCCAATCGACCCTCAGCTCAGTGAAGGAAAGGAAAAACAAAAATAAAAACAAAAACAAAAGAGCATTAGTAACTCCAACAGAAATAGCGTAAATAATTATCTAAACATAACAAACATAAATAAAATAGCATGCAACTTTTTTCCATTACCAGAGACTATTAAATTTACTTACACATCATTACAAAAGGAGGTACTACAAGTAGTGTGACATACTGTTCCAAAATAGTAATTTGATTGTTATGCCATTGGAGGAACTTTATTTAATTTTATTTTCATATTTTGTCTCTTCAAGCAATTTTTATGTGCTCTTGTAAAGTAAGGCTCTGAACTTAGATGCCATTACCTTATTCCAATTTCCCACAACCACTGCATATCTATCAATTATTCTTGAATGCACATAAACTCATCTGTCTCACTTTAACAGCACAGAATAGAAGAATGAAAGTTACAAGAGAAGTTGAGAAATCACTCAATTAGGTACTATGATATCCATGATACTACCACCACCACCCCCCCCCCCCACCCCCAAAATTGATGCATGATTATATGAAATTTGTCTTTGTTTTCTCATATGTAAACATCTGCAGGAACAAAGAATGTTATTCTCTATCTGAGTAATTCAACAACTGAAAGGAATGTTAATCTCTATAATTTAGTAGCACACTGCTATCCTCATGCGAATGGACTCTAGAAGAATAATGTCATAGATCATCTCCCTCCATCAATGGTCAACCATCTATTTCTACTAACAATTTACAGGATGCTGATTCCACCTGGGAGAAGCTTAACACCCATGCGGCTCGAGTGAAATCTTCAACAAGACATTAAGTTGCAACAGATATCAATATAAGCTGGGTCAAACCTGTTTGAACACGTATGCATCTCGAAGTCAACGACATGTTGCAAATTGCAAGAAATAAATCATGTAACTAACCCTGAAAGAGAGAAACTAAAGGAACTGTCACAAGAATATTCTTACATGGGGCTCTTAATCCAAATTCAGGTAAATGCTATAACTTAATGGAGCGGACAAGAGGGGTTGCTCTAATGGTAAGCAAACCCCACTTCCAACCGAGAGGTTGTGAGTTCGAGTCTCCCCAAGAGCAAGGTGGGAAGTTCTTGGAGGGAAGGATACCGGGGTCTATTTGGAAACAGCCTCTCTACCCAAGGATAGGGGTAAGGTCTGCGTACGTACATACTACCCTCCCCATACCCCACTAAGTGGGATTATACTGGGTTGTTGTTGTTGTTGTTGCTATAACTTAATGGAGCCATTAGAAGATAATTAATATTAGGTTGCCAGAAACTATAAGTATGAGAAATGCAAATCCTGATATAGTTCAAATGCATAAAATTTCCAATGAGTTTATCTGCTTGGGAGCTTACGTTGATAACAGAAATTTTAGTGTACTTAGTTATTTACATGCATTTGATCATCTTGTCGGCATTTTCCAAAACATGCTAAATTTTTTTCCAACATGCTATACTTTTATGAGTTTATTTACTGCAAAGCCGTGACTAAAATATGAAGATTTCTCTAAACGAGTTAATCTGTTCGCAAGAGAAGACCCCTAAATTTTAAAAAAAAATGCTTCAGGCCTCCAATTAAAATAGCAGGTCTAAGGGCAACATGCCTATGGGCTGATAGCTATTCCAAGCATAAAACGAAAGTAGACTACTAGATCAAAAGAGCAATAACTACAATTACTATTATGCCTCCACTTCTTTATCCATTTTTATTGCCCACAAAGTTCACTTTCAAAGCAGATGACAGCGTATCCAAGTGGCGGATCAAGCAAATCAAGAGAAGATATTTCGGCCATGTGGAAATATTCCTAATTACTCAGTAATTTGAAATGAGAGCAACTCGAAAGTCATTCGCTCGTGGTTCGTCTCTCTACCATTAGCTTTTGAAACACTAATGAGATCTTTCAGGTTTTATTTTATCAAAAAATTGAGATCTACTGGGCAA
The DNA here is from genome assembly GCA_034376525.1 of Nicotiana benthamiana. Lineage (NCBI taxonomy): Eukaryota > Viridiplantae > Streptophyta > Magnoliopsida > Solanales > Solanaceae > Nicotiana > Nicotiana benthamiana. The sequence continues at coordinate 29,357,438 of CM067336.1, read as the reverse complement.
ATAGTAGGATTTATTACGTATTCAATAGCTTTCATGTCTTGCAATTCTTGTAAGGGTGCAAACGGGCCGGTTCAGACCCGGGACCGCGGTCCTGGCGGACCTAGCGGGCTTAGTGGGCTGGTCCTGGCGTTTCCGGTCTTACCGGTCTATTAAGCCCGTCACGGTCCGGTTTTCAGAGTCGAACCGTCAGGCCCGGGATCGCCTGGCGGGCCTGGGCCTGTCCTGGCGGGCCCAGACAGGCGTAACGGCTATTTTTTTTTAAAAAATATTTTGTTTTTCTTTTTTGAAAAATCAGTAACGGCTATTTTCAAAAATAGCCGTTTGAAACTTTGTAAAATAGTCATTTGGCCCCCAAACATCAATTTAACCCCAAACTTTATATAATTACACTTTTTCCCATTTCTTAACTATAAATACCCCCTCATTCTTTCATTTTTATTCACCAATATATCAATATCTCTCAAGCTCTCTTTCAATCTTTCTACTACAATTGCTTAATTTATTGTTGAAAATTCGTGAAAATTGTGAAGTTGTTGAATTGAAGTTTTCAAGTGTTCAACGATTTTCAATTTTCAAGAAGTTGTTCGGCAATTCTTACGTGTTAATAATATATTTTTGTGTTGTTTAGTTTGCATAATTCTAATTAGTATGGCTTTTTTTTTGAAAAAAATGTTCGATAAAGGAAAAGATAAAACCGGTGAAAGTAGTGGCCATAATACTACCCTTCCCCCCGCTCCCCGACCTACAAAAGATAAGCAAGTTGAAAGTAGTCGCCAACCTAGACGTCCTACTCCGCCTCCCGTAATGCTTGATAGTGATCACCCTTGTTTTCAATTTACCGATAGTGAATTTCTACATGATGTTGCAGTAGGTGATATATTAGATGATGAAATTATGAATGTTCTTCATCCTAATGAACCTATCTTAGAAGAAAATGAGGATGATAATGATGATGATGAAACTCAAGCACCAGATTTAGATGATACACCTACTAGTCATGTTCATAACTCAAGTAATGCACCGGCACACCCACCTATAGAAACTCCAACTTTTAGTAGACGACCTGCTAAACGTGCAGAAACATCATTAGTTTGGCATTTTTTTACTCAAGTAAGAGAACAAAATAAGGCTAAGTGTAAAACTTGTGGGAAATTACTTGTTCATAAATTTACTGGAGACTGTAGCGGCACAGGTAGTTTGGTTAGGCACATAAAAATACACCCTATAGATAAGGCTAGATTTTTTCAAATGCAAGCGCAGCAAGAGGGGACAAGTGTAGATTCTCAAGTTAACCCTAGTACAGGTTCAATCTAGTTCAACGAGGAATTAACATTGTCACCGGAGGTATTCTATATTACGATCCAAATAGAGATGGTGAAGATCTAGCAAAGATGATTACTGTTATGTGCTTGCCTTATACTTTTGCTTCTAATCCTAATTGGGTTCACTATATTAGAAGAGTTTTTGATCCTACTTATAAAGGTTGGCCTCGCGCAACAGTTAAGGCCGATATTTATAAATTCAAACATGAATATGAACAATATTTTCGCTATTTATTTACTCATATACCTAATCGGATTTCTATTACAACTGATATTGGTAGAAGTAATAATGACTGTGATTATCTAACTGTTACAAGTCATTTGATAGATGATGACTGGACAATGCAAAAACGCATAATTGCATATAAAATAATTAATTCACATCACACGGGTAGGTTTATAGCTAACACTGTTTCAGATATATGTAGATATTTTTGCTTTAGCGATAAAATAATGGCAATTTCTATGGATAATGCTTCTAGTAACACTAGTGCAATAGGCATGCTAACACAAACCCTTAATCCTGCATTTAGTAATATTTTCCATGTTAGATGTATTTGTCATATTTATCATTTAATTGTTGGTGATGCTATGCGAATATTAAACATAGAAATTAAAAGGTGAGAATGACTCTTAATTGGCTATTTTATTCAAACCGTAGAACTAGACTTAGAGAGTATTTTAGAGAAAGAAAGGTTCCTAAACCTTGCCCGACTAGGTGGAATTGTATGTACGAAAGTTTAGTAGTTGCGTATGAATATAGAAACCCAATTAATGCTACGTTTAATTCTCGGGTAGGTGGTGAGGATGATGATGAAATGCTTACTACCCAAGATTGGACTAATGTTAAAATTCTTTTAGATTTTTTAGAACATTTTCAAGTTGCTACAAATGCATTTTTTCTGGGCAATATTATCCGACTATTTCAAACTGTTTACTTTATATTGCCGCACTAGCTGCAATGTTAAATCCAACAATAAAATTAGGAGGTCCTCATTTTTGGTAGTCTAATATTTATAAAGCTTTAGATCTTTCAGAAGAGGAAATTGCTACACTTGCTGATGCAAAAGCAACAATTAAAATTAATGCTCAGACTGTTTATACTGCTTATAAACATGCGTTAGAGCATGATACGCCAAATATTCCTACCCCTACTTCGTCTAGCTCACAATCGTCTAAAAGAGCTGCGGGCTTAACAGCTCTTAAATCTTGGACGGAGTTCCGGGGTTCTCAAGGTGATAATTTTGATGAAATTTCACATCTAAATGAGCTTCAAGTTTACTTGTCACAGGGACTACAAAAGGAGAATCCAGACGGCTCTTTCGATCTTTTGGAATGGTGGAAGTCGAGGGAAAAACATTTTCCCGTTCTTGCAAGGATGCCTCGGGATGTTTTATCAATTCAAGCTTCAACTGTTGCATCGGAGAGCGCTTTCAGTCAAGCAAGACTAGAAATCAGTGATCATAGAGCGGCGATGAGGGAGAGCTTGAAAAAATCGGTGCTTTTTAGAGATTGTATCCGCGCGGAAAGAAGAAACTGGCATTGCAGAATCACAACCGGCGATAGATGAAGCATATGAATAAATGATAGCAGAACTTTCGGAGGATTCGGCTTCGCCCGGAAGTGGTGATGAACAAGCTTCATTTCCACCACCACCAACACAACTTCCTCCCAACCTTGACGGATTTATGCGATTTGTTAGAGATACAATGTAGATTATGATGTAACTTGTACATTGGCACATCTTGTTTTAGTTTTTTTTCCTTTTAATGGTGGTATTAGTACATTGTTGTGCTCATTCCATTGGAGAAGGAAGACTAAGAAAGATATGCCACTTTGGTCAATAAAAATGCTCTTTATCATATCCTTGAATATCTTTTTTCTCAATATTTCTTTGTCTTTACTTCGATATCAATCCTTGAATATATATATATATAACATACAATATATAACATACATAAGAAATATAATATATATACAATATATACTAATTAGTACAACACAATATACTAATAACTACAACACAATATATACATAATATATATCAATATATACATAATATACAATACATACTAATTACTACAACACACTATATCCATAATATACAATATATATTAATCACTACAACACAATATATACATAATATATATCAATATATATATATATATATATATATATATATATATATATATATATATATATATATATATATATATATATATATACAACACAATATATACATAATATATATCAATATATACATAATATACAATATATACTAATTACTACAACATAATATATACATAATATACAATATATACAAATTATTACAACACAATATACAATGAAATATATATTATATATACTATACTAATAACTTAGTACATCATATAAAATATATTCTACACTATACTAATAACTACTATACAAGATATTGTTTTAAAAAAAATTAGGACTGCTAGGCCCGTCAGGCCCAGACCACTGTGGGCTTAGGCCCGTCACGGGCCGGTCTCAACCACCAGAACCGCCAGACCCGACACACGAAGTCCGGGACCGCGAAGCCCGGCCCGTCAGGCCCGTTTAGGCCCAGGCCCGGGCTCGGGCCAGAAGACTCCCTTAAATTCTTGTCCAACCCTTAAGTATTAAATCATCTGCACGTTATATATCATGTTCTTGTCATCAGAAAGTTGCTTTATTTTCATCATTCGGAAATTGGAACTTCGAAAGGAACCACTTTGCAAGAAATAAAACTATACTTCAAGTTCAGCTGAATGAAACCGTACATAATGAATATGTTCTGACAAAAAACAACATACTCTATATGCATATAAGGAATAAAGCACATGCAGAAGATTCTTCGACAACGTTTATACTCACGAGAAAATTGGCCCGACTTATTGATAAACTTGAATGTGTTTTGGAATTTCTCCTTTTCTTAATAGGGAAAGAGAGTATTCAGCAGCATCAATAAGATCTTGAATGTTGTGAAGGGATCGTTCCTCGGAACCCAACATGAACATGGCACGGACCTCAGCTTTCTTTTGAAGCCTAGCTGCTAAGTTGAGTGGCAAAGCAGGTGAGTTAAGGCTCCTCAAGATTTGCCTATACAAAGACAGAACTCTTCCTCTATTCTTTGCCAAGTCTTCTGCTGTAGCCCATATCAACCCTCTTGCCATTTCTCTTTTCTGTCACAAAAAACTTGAGTAAATTTCCATAATATTTAGCTCAATTCCCACATGTAAAAAAAAATCTTTTTATCCCAATATTGAGCAAAAAATAACTTAATAGAAATTCAATTATTTCCAAGGATTAAACAAAATGCGGCATACCCACAATTTATTTTGGTCCAAAATTAAAAAAAAAATCAATTAAATAACAAGTACTTAATGATTGGACATACATTGGACTAGGAATTTCATCAAACAGTTTGCGGGCAGTAGTCAATGCTGATGTTGGTTGCAGAAAGAGAATTAAAATTAGTAACTCTTCTATATATATTTTCAGGAATTGGATACCAACCAAGAAGAATTTGTTTATATTGCAAACTGACAAAATCTGAGAATAGCTTACCGGCAATTTTATTGAAGCTTAGAGAACTGTATTTTGTAAACGGAAAGCGTTTATTTACGTCTGCTGCCAAAGCTTTGAAAACTATACTTCTTCCCCGTATTTTTATATAAAAGCCCAACTCTCCCCAAATTTCGACCACATGCATCAACGACCCCCTATATTTGGCATTATTTTTTATTTAGATGCCTTAACTCTTGATCAGACTTATTAAACACCATATGCTGTTTGGTATGTATCTATTGAACACGTATATGACATTTCGAAATAAATCAAATCTTTATAAATACAAAAATTGAAAAGTATGTGAAAGTTTTAATTGAACACTACTAGAAAAATGTTCATGTTACAAAAGAATACTTGAACATAAAAAATAAAATAAAAAATTAGGCAAATATATTTATTCTCCTGCATTTGTGTATAATTTAGTATTCTCATTACTTCTATTGTACCATAGTTACCAACTTACCATTACCGTCACCACCGTAATAATAATAATTAACACACCATTGTAAATTTGCAGCAAAAATATTTTTGGACTCAATATATTAGATAGGGTGGCGAATAGTGTTAGAACAAGGTATTACATTAACACAGTTAAAGACTTACAATAAAATTGAGGAACAAATGGTCCCTTATGTATAAGGGCAGATTTAAGTTAGTCCTTTATATATTACCTTGGACAGCAATAGTCCTTTAAGTTTGCTCAACTTGGACACCTTTGGTCTAAGGCTTACTAAAATCCCTTTTTTAACTGAAAAAGGATAGCCGGTGACGGCAACTCTATTCCTCAACGAAAATTGTTAGGACCAGTTAAAATGTTTCTTTTTGTTCTTCTTGAAAATAAACTTCACTTCCAAACCTATTCACCAGAAAGGGGATTAAGGATATTGTATGTGATTGGATGAACTTAGAAATTTAAGTAATGTGAAAGAAACTTTATGGACGAAGTGACCGGTTATATGGCTTATTCTTTTCAAATTGCTGTAAATTTACTTTATTGGCCAATTCATTTTTCTCAGATACAAAAATATTTTTGGTTCATTATAATTATTTATCCTCAGCAATGAACAGCTCAATTCGGGCATATTAAAAATGTCTTAGCTTTTTCTGTAGTGACAAAATTTAATTAATTTAACCTCTATGATTTTGCTACTGAAGGATAGAAAAAGAAGTAGAGGAAAACAGGACCTTCTTAGCAGAGGAGGAAGGAAAGTCTTGATGCAGATATATGATATGAAAAAGAAGTCGAGGAAAATAGGATTTTAGTGAGCCTTAGATCAAAGGTGTCCAATTTCAACAAACTTAAAGGATGATGAATGTCCAGGATAATATATAACGGACTAACTTAAACCTGGCCTTATACATAAAGGACGATTGGGGTCTTTTCCTCCAATAAAATTAGTTGGACTGAGTACTCAAAATTATAAAATGATTGAAAATCCATCAACAAGGAAAGTTTTTATTATATTATGCTCTATCTGCCTTCCCAAATTAGCTCTTTATTCACTCTTTATTGGTTGATCGGCTCAAGAATAAAAAGAATTTATCCCTTAGAATCTATTTATCTAAAAATATTTGTAATTTTTCATCCAATATTATATGACCTGCTTTGACTTTTATGAGAAAAACTGAATAGCTAATTACATTTGAATGCAGTACGGCTTCAAGTTCTCTCTTCTCTCATTTCTATCTCCTAGCTAACGGTCAGCTTTTGCCAGAAACAACTAAATCAAGCGGATTTAGCTCTTCCACCAGGAACGAGCCCCCACAAACTCCCAGACCCAGCAGATACAACAATATTCCCACCTCTTACCCCATACCCTCAAAAAACTACTCTCAAACTACACATCAGATGAATTTGGGGAAAAATCCCAGCAATGAAGAACAAGCTTCCTACAGAGGAACCATAGGACTAAAGACAATCCTCTAACAAAGGCAAAATAAGACTTCAACACAGAAAGCACGAAATCATATATGGAAAACCACTAGTCACTTTCACGTAGGAGGAACATGACCTTCTAGACGAGACATGCAAATAGACCCTCATAGGATATTTTGACAGAAATCGCCCCCAAATCGATAAGTTAGGGCAAATTTTGCAAGAATCATGCCGACAAAAGGGCAAGTGAAAATTGGGGCAAAAGATGTTAAGCATGTCTTTATTGATGCCAATAATGAGGAAGATTACAAATTGATAGCATCGTACAACTATGTTCAGCTTAGTGAATATCACTCAATGAAAATTCAGAGATGGACCTCCAATTTTAAAGCAAACAAGAATACATCTCTAGCTCTAGTCTGGATAAGCCTTTCCGATCTTACATGGAACTACTACAAGTGGGCAGCTCTATGTAGGATTATTGGGCCTGTTGGAACTCCTATTGTCATGGATAAAGTTACTCAAATAAAAACAAGACCAACGAACGCTAAAATGAGAAGCGAGATCGATCTCCAGAAACCTCTTATCACGAATATTCAAGTGACCATTCAGAACCCAGAAGGTATTCTAGAAACAGTCAATCAAAAAATTGAATATAAAACAGTCCCCCTTTTTTGCTCTCACTATAGAATTCAAGGCCACACAATTGAAGGCTGTCAAAGGGTCCCGAAACTGCTCAAGTGGACAATCAACCCAAGGAGAGAAATAATGAAGGAATGAGCAACCAAGAAAGGGCGAGTCACAACAACAACCAGAGCAATAAAGGAAAGGTCAATATTCCTATGGTGGACACAAATAGTATGGCCAGTACCATCCAGAGAAGCCACCAAATGGAAATTGACACAAACATGAAAAACAAACAAGAGACCCGTTTTACCCCAGCAACATTAGGGGAGGGATGGAAACAAGTGGACAAAAAAAAATAAAAAGTCAAAAACAACAAAAAGGAGACTGCCTCACCAGCGAGCACACAAAACTATAGGGAAACTTAAGAAACAAATCGAACTAGTAACTTGCAGCTGAATCACAATATGTTCAATCGTCTTGTGGAACAAGAAATAGGGGATCAATTAAGGAAAATTAATTTACACGAGGAGAACAGTGAGCAAAATAAACTTGAAAAAGACTCCACCTTCATTTTTGGCAGTAACTCCAAGTGGGACAAAGAACAAGACAACAAAGCAAGGGAAAGAAAGTAGAACAAAAATAAAATACATCACCACAGCCTTAGCGTCCAAAAAAATAGAAATGACCACCTGACCTACCTAGAGAATATGAGCAACAAACACAAGGAAATAAGGAATACTCAAATAGAAATGATGAAAACAATCGTAAAAGATTGACTTCCAAAAAATAAAAACTCAAGGAAAAAGTGAGCACCACTAAGGAGGAAGCTATTAACAGGAGAAGAGTGTTCACCTAGGGATCTATATCAACTTCCTGCTAACTCAGAACATTGATAACATTACCGGAAAAATGCCTAACCTAATCAGCAAGGCACATGATCAGGATACTCTGAAGGAACAATAGAGGAATGATCAGCAAAAACTAGAAGCTAAAGCCTTGGACTCAATGGAAGAGTTGTATAATGTCCCTATGATCTAGTGCAAGATCTGCAGAAAGTTCATGGTGACAACCTTAACCAGGAACTATTCATGCAATGAATTGAAGTCGAACTAGAAAAGCCATTATCGGATGATGAAATGATAAGGGAAAATATTATTAAATCCTACTTTAAGGAGGAGCTAGGCTTGCAAGTCAAAGATTAGACAAAGATCCTTATCAACAACAACTTGTCTCCAAAAAACCAGGACACGTAGGAGGTAGCAATCTTTTTAGAGACGAGTCGACTAACTCCTCAATACCAGGCTAAAGCTCCCCCCCCCCCCCCCCCGAAATTCTCATGATTAGTATTATATTGTGGAACATCGGAGATATAGGGTCAGAAGGATCTCTTAAAAGACTCCAAACATTAACACATCAATATTAACTCTCTCTCATTTGTCTACAAGAACCTATGGTGGATTGTAGAAAGATAGAGAAATTAAAAAGAAAAATAGGAATGGAGAAAGCCTACTTTAATTGCCCAACAAGATTTGGATCTTCTGGACAAATAACATCAACATTACTATCCTTCAAGACAAAGAAAAACATGTTCATATTAAAGCTGGGCACGATAACTGCCCCTTCTTTCTTTTAATGATTGTTTATGCTAAATGCTCTGAAGAATTGAGAAGAGGACTTTGGTCAGTCTTAAGGAACTTAGCTTCTAAAATTCAAGAACCATGGGGAGTCATATGTGACTTTAATGTGATTGCAAACAAAGAGGAGAAATTGGGAGGCAACCTCATAGATTAGATGAGAAACTTGATTTCATAGAGTTTATCAATGATTGTGGCATGCAAGATGCAGGCTGTACTAGTGCTAAAGTGACTTGGTGTGATAACAGGGATCTATCCCTCATAATATGGAATGGACTTGACATATTGGTTTACAATTCTAATTGGTTTGATGAACTCAACAACATTGCTGTAACTCACTTGTCTAGATCTTGCTCAGATCATGCTGCCTCTCCTGGTTAAGATTTACTATGAAGATACTCAAGGAACTAGATACTTCAAGTTCCTCAACTTCTGGACGGAGCACCCTAATTTTAAACAGACAGTTCAGAACAACCAGAATATCTACATCCATGGTAACCATCTATATATCTTTCAGCAAAAGATCAAGAACACTACTAAGGCCTTTAGCACTTAGTCTAGGGATACCTTTGGAGATATCTATGAAGAATCTAAAAGATTGGAAAGCCTAATTAGGGAATTGGAAGAAATTTTTATGACTAACAACACCCCGGAGAATAGAAGTAAACTATCAGAGAATAAAGCTGAGTTTATTAGATACCTAAAGATTCATGACTCTATTTTGAGTTAAAAAGCTAGAACCAAATAGTTCAATGAGGGAGATGTCAATATTGCTTACTTTCATGCGACTATCAAAGAAAAAAAGAGGAAACTAACAAATAGAAGGATCCAATATGGTGAGGGAAACTGGCTTGAAGATTGTGAGTGTATAGTTGAGGGAGTTGTGAACTTTTACAAGAACCTTTTCTCAGAAGGCTCCAACAACTCAGACTTCAGGGCCCTGGACAACATTGAAATATGTATTACAGAGGTAAATAACATTATAATAAGTGACATCCCCAACTCTCCAAGAAGTCACTCAGACTATATTATCCATTGATGTCAATAGCTCCCCAGGAACTGATGGCCTCAGTGGGATGTTCTACCACAAATGTTGCGACATCACAACTGAGGATGGTATAATGTTGTTAAAGATGTGTTTAGTAGCTCAACCCTTACCAAATTCTACACTCACACATGTATTATCATGATTCCTAAAGTGGATCACCCCCAAAGTTTCTCTAACCTCAGGCCTTTCGGTCTTTGTAATGTGTCTTCCAAAATTATTTTCGAAATTCTCAACAATAGGCTCTCCAAAATTCTTCCCAGAATTATCTCTAGGAACCAATCTGCCTTCATTACAGGGATATCAATTTCAGAAAACATACGCCTTACACAAGAGATCATCAGCGAGATCAACAAACCAAATAGATGAAGCAATGTTGTCCTGAAACTTGATATGACCGAAGCATTTGATAGAGTCTCATAGAGTTTCCTCACAACAGTTCTTAAGAAGATGGGGTTCAGTGGCCAATGGATTGAGATTATTCATAAATACATTTCCAATAATTAGTATTCTGTGTTGGTTAATGGAAGAAGAAATGGCTTATTTCACTTTGAGAGGGGCTTAAGGAAGGGAGATACTATCTCCTCTTCTTTCTTTATTTTAAGTATTGAAATTTTTTCACAAATGTTGAACAATCTAAATAGTAAAGTGGGTTACAAAAGCTTTTACATGAAGGATAAATGTCCTAAAGTTAATCATCTTTCTTTTGCAGATGACACTATTCTATTCTGTAATGGAAATAAGAGGTCCATGAGATTGGTATTGAGCACCTTAAAGGAATATGAGAAGATCTCTGGGCAACTCATCAATAAGAACAAGAGCTGCTTTGCAATAAGCTACAAGACCAGCCTGGTCACTATCAATAGAAAGAAGGCTATCACTGGCATGAAATATAAAAAATCCCTATTAAATACTTGGGATGTCCTCTAATAATAGGGATGAAGAAGATCGAATTTTATTCAGATATTGTGAATAAAATCATTGGAAGAATCATAGGTTGGCATACCAAACTCCTCTCAACTAGCGAAAGAGCAATTCTAACTAGACATGTCCTCTTATCCCTCCCTATTCACCTCTTAGCTATTGTAAACCCTCCAAAAGGAACTATCGAGCTCATTGAGAAATTTGTAGCAAGATTCTTTTGGTCTAGAAAAGATAATAGAGGAAAGTATCACTGGGTTGCATGGAAAAGTTTGTGCTATCCTTATGATGAAGGAGAAGATAATTTTAGGAGGCTCAGCGATACCTGTAAGGCCTTTAGAAAAAAGCAGTGGTGGAATCTGAGAACTTCAAACTCGATGTGGGGATCTTTCATGATTGCTAAGTACTGTGAGTCGAATCATCCTATTACCATTTTTTGATACCCAATTTTTCTCTATATTTTTGTACGTAACATACCCTTCAAAATAGCATGTATACATGCATATATAAGTATCTTCCAAGCCTACATTTTTTTCTTTTTTAATTTTTTCGAAGATTTTAAATTAATTTATTGTCATATTTTATCAAGAAAGACACAATAAGTATTTACAAAATTGGCATTGTGGTAATTCATTTATTTGATTTTTATATTTATACTAAAATATAACTACTATGCTTTTTCCATATTTTTACAAATTTATTTAGTATTTTTTAAAGCTAAATTGCATATAATTGCATTATTAGCCTATTTTAAGATTTAATTGTAATTATAGTTATAAAATTAACTCCAATACTATTAGTTTAATAATTATGTATTATTAATCATTTTAGTACCTTTAATTCACTTCCAAAAATTAGTTTACTATTTTTATAAAATAAATGAGGGGAAAAAGGCTATTTAAATGATAGCCCATTTGCATTTCAATTTTATTCGGATTTGGACCTCTAATTAGATCCAATCCTAAAACCCAATTACCCAGCCCAAATCTTAAACTACCTGACCTACGACCCTTTTAAAAAATGACCCGCCCGGATCCCTATTCAATCTTGGCTGTTGATCATAATGATCAATGGCCACCATTTATCCTTTCCTTTATTAATTTTCCATTATCCCAAACCCTGATCGTATTTCACCTGTAGCCGCCCTTGAATTCCCCCCTTCTCCAAAATTCTCTCTCAAGTTCCCTTAGAAACCCTAGTCGCCTCCTTCCACCTCCACCCTGAAGTCACATGAATCCATGGCTTCCAAAGCCATTAAGAGCCTGTACTTGCTTCCTACAACTCCTACATGCCTGGTTACTATGGTTTCAAGGTCAAACCTTGAAGAAGCTTGGCCCAGACTTTATTTCTTTCGAGTTCTATGGCTGTCTTCGACCTTGCTCTGGCAACCCATGGATATTCAAGCCCGATCTTGACTTCTCCGGCTCAGATCAATGACTTTCCAAGCCTTTCTCACCACCTTGGTTCTTCTGAAACCCAAACCTTTGAGGTTCTTCTTATTTTTTTAGATTCGTTGCAGATTTGTGTTTTCTCTAAGCTCTAAAGCGTCTCCTCAAAGTTTCTTTCAAAATTTTACCTGCAAAATCTTTACCTTTTTCTAATATAGGGATTTGTTAAGTCATTTAAAAGCTTTTCTGATTTTTAACATGTTCTACTATGTTTCTTATGTTGTTCTTCTACTGTGTTTTTATGTTGATTCTTATACTTTATTTCTTCTGATATTCTTCTACTGTGTTTATATGAAGCCTTAGTTTTTTTTAATGTTTCTGATTTTATTTTGTTTGTTGATATTCCTGCCTGATTTACGTATTTTCATCTCTTTACTAGATCGATGGGGGAACCTAGATTTTTTGTTTCATTCGAGTATTGAGACTATTTGTTATATGATTAGTTTGTTCCTCATCTCTGAACTTGTTTGGTTTCAAAACCCTAATTTCATTAGACCTATGCAAGTTTCTGAAGTTGCTTCATCTATTACTCTATTGAGTTTCGAAATCTTTGCCTTCTGTGGTTTTGATTACCTGTTATTAGTAGAACTCATCCATATTTTCAGAAAAGGTCTTTAATGGACTCTTTTGCATGCTTCTGATACCCTCATCTCCCTATTACTAAGTCGGCCTATGTGACTACCATGTGTCACTATCTAAAGACAATTTATTTATTATTGCTGCTTCTCTTTGCCATGGTTTAACCTCACATGCCTAATGATCGTGCATTCTTTATATATGCTAAATTTCAATGTGCTAAATTTCCCTCTCAAAACAACCCTTAATTGTGGACTGATTTCAGACCTCCTTGCACAAGTCTTATTAATGCTTCCCTTGTCTTACTAATTTTCCTGTTTCTTAGGTTGATTTAAAAAACTGTCCATAGCCTTTCGATTCTCATAATTCTGACTTGGTTCATTTGTAACTTCGAATCCTTGACTCCTTGATTTACTATGTGCTGATTAATTTATTGTGTTTCTTTCCTTACTTGGTCAACCGTGTATTTCAAGGAGTCTTAATCAATTCTTTCCTTAATTAAACCCCATATGTATTTACCCTTAATTGCCTACTTTGCACAAGATGCTTACTTGATCTCCTTCCTTGAAAGTTCTCTGCCTTTTACTGTTTGAGTTTAATCTCTTTAATTAAAGGAGGTTTTTGTACTGATTGATTTTAATTGGTACACAGTTCCATAATTATTTTTCTGCCTTAGTTTTTGCCTATTTTCACACTATAAATACTTGGATTTTGCATTGACAAAACACGAACGCCCTTAGTTTTCTGAACTCACACATACATTCAAAAATCATTCTCTCTTGTTACTTGCATTGTGGTTTATTTTTATGTCCTACTATTGCTTTTAATGTACTTTACCTCTTTGAAACAGGTATGTCATGTTTAAGATTTTCAACAATCATCAACAATGTGTTTATTTAATATTACTTTCATGTTTGTTTATTGTTTGTGCTCAGTCCATTGTTTACTCTAGCATGTTATAACTTCCTCTTGCTATACACCCCAAGCCCCCTACCCCAATGTGTCTAGATACTAATGGTTTATTTGAGGCATGATAGTATTAAATATTATTATCTATAGCTCAAGCTTGATTCCCCCGGAATCATAACCTCTATGTCACCATCATATGTTATGTATTCTTTTTAATTCTGTAAGCATAATAGCACTCTCTATTGTTGTGTATGCCCACGATTAGCTAATGCCTAAGTACATAGGCTATTTGGCAGTTTCCATAATCCCTGAACCCTTTGTATGACTGGTTTATAATTGTTCCTAGCACCTCTTCCCCTCTTCTTTACTCTCTGAGTTCTTTAAAACTTTGTTCTTCACTTGCACTCTCTCTTAGATCTTAAGTTCTTCCCCCTCTTGTGAGCCTTTCCTTGGGACCTATTGAGCTCCCTCTTAACTTGGACACTTGAGGGTTGGCCCTCCCATACTGCACTTGTCCCTATTCTGGTGAAACAATTTGGCCGTGAGCATTGCCCCGAGTCCCATTTAAGGAACTTTGACACACTTAAATTGGAGAAAGGCTTTGGATCATGATCTTTGGAGTTGGTTTACCTCATATTTCAGACATGAAGTCTGAATCAAGCTTTCCTTGGTTGTAATTTTTAATTTCTGATGTATTCTTTTATCTTTATTCTGGGCTGTAATAATTTTGTAATAAACTCTTGGGGATGGCTAATGAAAAATGTAGGTAACTATGTATGCAAAAGGTAGATATCATGCCTATAGGTATTTTCTGAAATTCTACATTCTCAAATAGATATCATGCCTATAGGTATTTCTGAAATTCTGCATTCTCAAATAGATACCATGCCGATAGGTATTTCTGAAATTCTGTGTTCTCAAATAGATATCTTGTCTATAGGTATTTCTCTAATTCTGCATCCTCAAATAGATATCTTGCCTATAGGTATTTCTGAAATTCTGCATTCTCACATAGATATCATGCATATAGATCTTCTGAAATTCTACATTCTCAAATAGATATCATGCCTATAGGTATTCCTAAAATTCTGCATTCTCAAATAGATATCCTGCATATAGGTATTTCTGAAATTCTGCATTCTCACATAGATATCCTGCCTATAGATCTTCTAAAATTCTGTATTCTCACATAGATATCATGCCTATAAGTACTTCGAAATTCTGCACTTCTCACATAGATACCATGTCTATGGTATTTTTGAACACTGCATATGCATTTAGAGAATATTCCTATAGGTCCCTTTGAATCTTATACATCCATTTTTCATCTAGCAATCATGATCATAGGTCTTATACCATCAACTGCAATTAGATATCATGTTCATAGGCTTTAAACAAAATTCAGTACCTAGATATCATGTTTATTGGATTTCTGCATTTTACCATGTCTATAAAAAGGGTCTAACAACAACAACGCATAGAAAGCATGTCTATAGGAGCTATTAATCAAGTCTGAACCGCTTCACTCGCTTATAAGTCTAAAACCAGTAATGACGATGTGTAATCATTTGCAGAATTCATCACATTTTTGCTAAAAACTTGATTTTCTTTAATAATCTAGCAACCCTTCTTAATCGGTATGTATTCAGCTTACTTCATTGTTCTCCGAAATCGATAAATATAATGCCTATAAGATCTTCGTCCAACACTTAGGCAAGCATTAGGATAAAAATTATAAACTGAATCTGTTTATTAACTACAACTGGCTGGCTGGCCTGATGAGGCTTCTTATCTGAATTTTGTAATAAATCAGTCTGCCCCAACCTTTAAGTTCTTTCACGCTCAGTGTTAAATCAGACCCTAAACAGCATGTGCAAGTCATGCTAAATTACGTGCTTCTTTGTTTAAAGGAGGTATATCTGAGCCCTTTTGCTTGTTATGTGCTTTCCCCCAATTTGCTCTATATGATTTGTAGGTCGTCTTAGAGCTTTTCCTTTAAAAATACAAACAAACCTAAAATCTCTCCTTGTTAGTATTAGTAGCCTTAACACCTCTGGGACTGATAGGTTTGGGCGGGTAATAGCATGCAACAAGTAAACGAGACCATTCCGCACTTTAATACCTTAAACGGGATGGGAAAGGATAGATATGGATATGATGACCACGCGATAACATCACGTGTAGCCCCTGACCGAGGAGTGATTACTGGATGTTGTGTGGGGTGATCCATATTATTAATAAACCTAGGACCCCCTTCCTTTGTTTCTTTATTTCTTTTAAATTTTCAAATTATTTCTTTCTTTAATTCTTTCCAACTTTATTTATTTGTAACCATTACGTGAAAATCCCCTCTTATTTGAAGTTATTACTTTCCTACATGTTATTTGTACCTAAAGTCACAACAATGGTTTGGCTGGGAACCACACTAGCGCATCCTGAGGCGTGCCTAATACTTTCACCTTGGGATAATTTCAAGACCATATCCAATCTCCGGTTACTCAAATCAAACTCCTCTTAGTGTCCTAATGCACTAAAATCATTAGGCGACGACTTTTCAAATTAAACCCAATTCCCAAAAGGAATGAGTTATCCTCCCAAATTTCATATACCCGATTTCACGAGAAAAAGGGCACGCGACAACATGGCGACTCTGCCGGAGAAATCTCTTAGGCTTTTACCATTTCAGTCTATTATTGTGACTTTACACTTTTTTATATGTTTTTATTTGCTTAATACTTTTAAGTGTTTAATTCCCTCTTGTATTACAAAACTAACTTGTATTTTGTTTCTTTCCTTTATTTCTTTTACTGGTTTCCTTTATTACTTTTTTAAATTATAAAAAATTGTTGTAATTATTGCTTTATAATATGACAAATTGTTTTAACTATTGCATAAGCATGTTTTCAACATCATATTCCAATCGTGCCAAACAAATCTTATAGCGACGCTTATAATGAGTGGTTGAGCTCTTCTGATATTACCACGCCTAAATATGGCAAAGACATATTTATGATAAAACCAGTCGATCGACGGTATAGTCGATGGTTCCGTGCATTTCCCTCTTGAGTTGTCCGCTCAAGGGTACTAGTCTAAAACCCTACGAAACCTTATTTTATTTAATTGTGCATGCATCGTGGTCAAACCTAGCCGAGCCAGTTATGTTATCCGCATAATGACTCTTTAAGGTAGCCTTGTCCAAAAGTCCACTGGGTTTTCCGAAAACCCAAACGAACATGACCACGTTCTATGCATTTATTTGGAGACTAAAGTCTTATGCCAATTATTGATATTTAATAGTCAAGTTTGGTGGGGGTAAGGGCCTAACCCTTTTGTCTTGCAGAAATATGAGGCACAAAGTCCCTAGATTTGGCATGGTCACAACATCCATCCAAAACTGCTGAGCTGGTGGGAGAATCTTCATTCTAGTGATCAGACTCTTGTCCGGAAATACCTGGGAAATTACCTTCTCTCCTGGAAATCCAACCCAACAACAAAATCATAGAAGCTGCTACTCTGTTCTGGTATTGTAATAGGTCTGTGTTCCGCTTTAGAGACATTGAGATGATGCCCCTGCTAGAGGAAATAGGAGGATTAGCTTGAATACCATGGGAAATCTCGGGGTTGGTAATGTCGAAAAACCGCAAGGGTAGAGATTTCCTCAAGAGGATTGGTCTAAAGAAAAATCCAGACTTGATATGCTTGAAAGAGTCGTATATTCCCTTTGACTATTTGTATGAGAGGTACAACAAATCCTATTGTACTTATCCTGACGAGTTCACCCTTACATTATTGGGGCATATTCACTGAAGGGTCTTTGTCTTCATGTTCTGCTTCTTGGGAATGATAGTGTTTCCAACGAAGAAAGCAAGGATCCATACCATGCTAGCTATGGTAACAAAAAATTTAATGGAGGGAATTGGTTGGAAACCATTTAGCATAGTGCCCATGATCATTGCAGAGATATACTGAGCCTTGGAGAAGTGTCAACAAGGAGCCAAACAGTTCGTGGGCTGCAATTTGCTACTCCAGCTCTGGCTCATGGAATATCTCCAAAGGGGTGAATATCAACAAGAGATTCAGCGTGGAGACTAGGACGATCATATAGCTTTTCATCAACCAAGGCGAATGAACTACATGCCCAACATGTTTTCCCTACCAGAAGATTCCAAGGGGTGGTTATGGCTGTTTGAAAATCTAACTGAGGATCAAATACAATGGATGTTTGAGTGGTTCCCTACCGAGGAGTTCATTGCCCGGTCCAGGGACGCACCATTTGTGATTCCATCGGTCTGAGGGGAACGTATACTTATGTGACTCTCTGAGTTATGAGACAGGCTAGTAGAAAACATGTTATACAAAGGGTCAACAAGATAAGTCATTTTTGGGCCAACTTTCAAGACGGTGATAGCCCATACAAGTGCCAAGCTCAACATGTGTGGCACCGCAAAATTGTCATGGGAAGAGATACCATTGAGCCAGACAGATACCACGTCGGTTGTACTATATACTATTCGGGCTGGCTGGAGGATAACCATAACGTTCTGGGTCAGCCCGGGTTTGTTCGAGGTCACAAGATCATAGATAAAAGAGTCGAGGCACAAGTCAAATACAATCAACTATGCAAGAGGATTCAGGAATCTGAAAGCGAGCATCGTGAGATAGAAAAAGCCAATCGAAAGCTGATTGAAGAGTGGAAGGACATGGCTGTCAGTGCAACAAGAGACTAGAATACTTGGAGCGAGGTTTAGTAGAGTTGAAGAGAAAATTCCTCAAAAGAATCAAGGACTGCCAGAATGCTGAAGGAAATGAAGGAGGACACCTAGACATAGCCTACCTGTTGTTGGGATTTCGCGAGTTGGTGAAGTTGCTCGATGGAGCCAAAGATGTCGAGTTTGGGGAAGGTCCTTCTAGGACCAAATAGATAAGAGTTTTTTCTTTTTTTCTTTGAGAAATATAATAAGGCCAATGGCCACTAGTGACATTTTATTTTCGTTTTCGTCTATTTTTATCAATAAAATGAGGCATTTAGCATTCTAAGTTCTCTAAATAAATTTTTCATTGGGCCTACCTCGGGCACAAAGAGGTTCCCCAAGTTAGGACACGATTTACATTCTTGCACTATGTGTTTGAATATTGCAACATTTTTTCTTATAATCATCACTAACTTGTTACCTTTTTTCATTTTATTTTTGTTTTATTCCCATATCCAAAAGTTAGTTCGTGCACTCTGGCATCATCATCCTACTCCACAAGATCCAAGGGCCCTCCACCCACTCCTCCTCCTAGTCGTATATGAAACAAGAACAAAGGAAAAATAGAAGATTTGAACAATGCCAGAGAGGAGAACTTAGCTGAACGGGTAGAGGTCACTCATGGTCATGGTACTCTGGTTCCTAAGAAAAATGCATCCCAACTTGAACAAAAGCTATTGAAATTCCAAGAAGAACTTGATCGGGTTCGGAACCTGACAAATTTATCATTTTCCCTTAACACTCCAGACGTTAATTTCCCAAACACTCAGAACCCCACACCTCCACAAAAAATCCAAAAACCACAAAGCCATCCCGCTTCTCACCACCACTGCAATACTTGCCACACTTCCAACAGTACTCCACTACTTATCCCAAAACCTTTGAACTCTACAAATGACCATTCCCACACTCATCATAGCACCCCCATCTACATGGAGACCATACCCACCTCAAGAACACACGAGTCTGATGATAAAGACTCACTCATCAGAAACCTGACTGAAGAGCTCAAGAAATTGACTAGCAAATTTAGGGCATCAAAGATCGAAGGGTTGACTACGAAGACCTTTGCATACAATCGGATGTCGAACTGCATGAGGGGTAAAAACCTCCTAAGTTCGAGATGTTTGATGGTATGGGGGATTCGAGAGTCTAGTTGAGAACATACTGCGACAAGCTGGTTGAAGTAGGGAAGGACGAGAGTATATGCATGAAACTTTTTATGAGGAGTCTGAAAGGAGATGCTTTGTCTTGGTATATTAGCCAAGACCCGAAGAAATGGTCGAATTAAGTGAGTATGGAATCCGACTTTATAGACAGATTTAGATTCAATATAGAAAATACACCAGATGTTTTCTACATTCAGAACCTAAAGAAGAAACCCACGGAAACATTTCCTAAGCATGCCACTCGTTGGAGATCAAAAGCTGCTAAGGTCAGACCTGCCTTAGAGGAAGAACAAATGAACAAGTTTTTTGTCCGGGCTCAGTACCCGCAATATTATAAAATGTTGATTTTGATTGAGAACCACAAATTTTCCGACATCATCAAGTTGGGTGAAAGGATCGAGGAAGGAATCAAAAGTGGTATGGTTACGAACTTCGAAGCCTTACAAGCTACCAATAAGGCTTTACAGTCTGGTGGTACGTCCAAGAAAAGGGACGTAAGTGCTGTAAGGGTTGCTAAGAGAACCAAATCCCCTATCAAATACCAAACCTATCCAATGCCTCCACTCATATATCAGCTTACTCCAAACTACCAAGCACCTTCACCCTCTTACCAAACCCCATCACCTACTTATCAATCACCTCCACCTCCTACATATCAGCCTACTTCACCCAGATATTCCCAACCTGCATATGTCTACCAAGCCTACAATTCTCAACCATCCCACTACCAATCACCTCCCGTACGCCAAAACATTCCTAGACCTCGACCAAATTTTGACCGTAGACCTCTTAAACAGTATACTGTCATTGCTGAACCCATTGACCAGCTGTATAAAAAGGCTCAAAACTGTTGGTTATGTCACCCATTTCCCTGCTATAATCCCTGAAAACCCATCTCAGTGGGTCAATCTAAATAAGTCATGTGTATACCATTCCGGCATGATAGGTCATACCATTGATGAATACCTCTCTTTAAAAGATAAGATCCAGACTTTGATTGACAACAAGATTATTGTGGAAAAGGAGCCTGATCCGAATGTCCGTAATAACCCTCTACCAGACCACAAGGGTAGAGGCATTCACGTGATTGAAATAGAGGATGATTGGGACCCTAAGGGATCGATCGGTTTGGTCACAGAAGGCGACGATCTAAAGAAGCCAATAGTGACCCTTAATCCAATTGTAGTCCAGATTCAGCCTTCTAGGGACGCCGAGGTAAACATGTCCATGCCACTTGAGTTTGAAGCACCATCCTCTGCAAAGACGTCACCCCCGATTGAGGTCGAATTTATGTCACCAGCAAATACACTTACACCCTTTGAAGTTGCAGATTTACCGTCTATGGTACATGCTCCATTCAGAGTCAAGATAGCTACACGATTCTGGTGCCAATGTCGTTCGTAACACCATTTCATACAAATGCCATACCTTGGGACTACACATCAGAGACAAAAAGAAAAGGGAAGGTCAAGTTCGGGGAAGCAGTTGCGGCATAAGGTATGACAAGGACCGGTAGGGTTTATACCCCAGAAAATTTAGCTGAGTCGAGTAAGCAGGCCTCTTCTCAGATAATCATCACTGGAACTGGGCCCGATGTTCCATGGAGAAATATACAAGCCAAGGAATATTGAGTCATTGATCAGTTGAATAAAATACGGGCATAAATCTCTATCCTAGGTTTGCTACAAAATTCTGATGCACAGAAGAATCTGTTGTTAAAGGTGCAGAGTGAGGCATATGTACTGAGCAACATCACTAGAGGAGAGATGGAAAATATGGTAGGGCATTGGAAAGTCACAAGATCACTTTTCATGAAGATGAGCTGCCACTAGAAGGTTTGAGTCACAACAAGACGTTTCACATCACCATGCAACGCAAAGATTATTTTATCACCGAAATCATGATTGATGGAGGGTCCATCCTCAACATTTGTCTGTTGGAACACTCAAGAAATTGGGAAAGGGGCTGCATTAGGTCAAGGATGGGGCCATCAACGTTAAAGCTTTTGACAGTTCCTAGAGGTCCACTATTGGAGAAATTAGCTTATGTTTGTAGATGGGGGCCTACTTGGTTTGATGTTGATTTTCAAGTAATAGACGTGACAGCATCTTACATTTGTTTTTGGTACAACCATGAATTCATGTCGTCGGGGCTGTGGCGTCAACACTACGCCAGGTAGTGAAGTTTGAGCGAAACCACTAATAGGTGATCATTCACAGCGATGGTAGCCGTCCCAAATACAATCTCCAGACCAACCCAGTAATTGGAGGTAGAAGAAGGGTAGGCGGGGAGACCTATCACCAACAAGTGGTGGAACAAAAAAATTGAAAGCATATTGAACTGGAGTGGATATGAACCTGGCAAGGGACTTGGCAAGAATCTCCAAGTAATCACTAAGCCTATCAAACTAAAGAAACATAGTACCACCTTTGGTCTGGGATATGAGTATACTTGGGAGGAATTCAACAACTGGTCGCCACCATGGAGCGGTCCTTACTACCTGCTGGAGTAACCAATACCATATGTGTAGCAAACATTCGGACCAACCTATGTTATTTGTGGGTCATAAGAAGAGAAAGCACTGACATTAGTGAGGAATTTGTTCCTAGTAGATGATGACATGGATTCTTATGTCATTTTCGAGGAGGAGGGGGAGGAAGGCCCTTCCATGCAGGCCGTAAACCAAGGATCATGCCTCAATAACTGGACCATCAGAACCACCAGAGCCTGATGAGCCTCGGGGTAGCAAGGCCAAACAAGCATCACACACTATCTTTTATTTTACTAGTTGACTTTCCTTTCGCAATTTAAATTTCGCAATAAGATATTCAATGTTCAAACAGTAATGAATAAGATACTCCTATTATATTCTCTCATTACTTTATTTATACAGCATTACTATTACTTATCTTGATGGACTAATGACTGTGACATGCAACAAGACAGTGCAACAAACAGACATAGATTCAAATGAAGATGATATACCAGAAGAGATTGTTAAAGAAGTTGAGAATTTTGAGAACAAACCTAAGTACAACCTGGACGAGACCAAGATTGTTAACCTGGGAGATGTAGAAAATGTCAAATAAACAGAAATCAGCTTTCATTTGTCACCGCCAGAAAAGAAATAGTAGATAGAATTTCTAAGGGAATATGAAGATATATTCGATTGGTCGTATGCTGACATGACCGGTCAGAGTACGTCTATTATTTCACACAAACTGCCAACCTATCCAACATGCCCGCCAGTGAAGAAGAAGCTTAGAAATTTCAAGCCTGATATGGGTTTGAAAATCGAGGAAGAATTCACCTAAGCGAGTCAAAGCTAAGGTTCTCATGGTAATAGAATATCCGACATGGTTAGCCAACATTGTGTAGTGCTGAAGAAGGATGGGAAAGTTAGAGTTTGTGTCAACTACCGGGATCTCAACCGGGCCACTCCAAAAGACGACTTCCCCTTGCCTAACATACACATCCTAATCTTGCGCCAAGCATGAGCTGCAGTCATTTGTAGATTGTTTTGTTGGGTATCATCAGATATAGATGGATGAAGAAGATGCTGAGAAAACAGCTTTCATTATACCGTGGGGAATGTACTGCTACAAGATGATGTCATTTATGTTAAAGAATGTAGGGGCCACCTATATGAGGGCCATGACTACAATTTTTATGATATAATACACATAGAGATTGAAGTATATGTAGATGATGTCATAATCAAGTACAAGAAAGCCATTGATCACATGGAAGATTTGAGAAAGTTCTTCAATAGACTGAGAAGGTACAACCTAAAACTGAATCCTACAAAATGTGCATTCGGGGTTCCAACCGGAAAACTACTTAGGTTCATCGTAAGTCGCCGAGGAATAGAACCGGATCCATCAAAGGTCAAAGTTACTCAAGAGTTGCCACCGTCAAAGAACAAGAAGGACGTAATGAGTTTCTTGGGGAGACTCAACTGTTAGATAATACGCTTAACGCTAGAGGGGGGTGAATAGCGTTATAATAAAATTTAGCGTAAACTTGCGGAAATTAAAATTTGCAGGAAATAATTAAGTGCGTTAAATAAACAAAAGGAAAGAACGCACCGATGTATTCTGGTTCACCACAACACGTGGCTAGTCCAGTCCCCGAGAGACTCTCTCGAGATTTTCCACTAACTTGTCAAGCTTACGGGTGCTCAACAAACCTTTACAACTTAAGGACACAAGCCTTAACACCTTTGCTCGGAGATACAACACTCCAAGACTTCAACCGAGGAAACACAAGTTCCTTACAACAAGAGAATCACAATTCTCTTACAAGTGTACAAAACACTAAACACTCAAACAAAACACTCCTTAATGAGTAGATATGAGTAAAAGAAGTAAGCTCAAGATCACAACAACTATGGACAAGACTTTGGCTCTCAAAAGCTTTATGAAATGAATATAGAATGAAACACAATAGTATGCAAGCTTATAGCAATAGAATGATCAGTTGTTGTGTATTGTTGTATTTAAAACACTGAAATGAAGCTGTATTTATAGTTGAAAAACTTGGCATTACCGTTGCCTAATTGCCAATGAAGAGTTGCTGATTTTACTCTGTGACAATCGATTGTCAGGAAGCCACAATCGATTGTTTGCCAATCGTTCCAAAAATCAATCCCAGATTTTACGCTTAACAATCGATTGTCCAAGATCAACAATCGATTATTGGCAACGTTCAAAAAATCATTTCCAGATTTTACGTAAAACAATCGATTATACCAAATCAATAATCGATTATTCAGCAACGTTCAAAAAATCCTTTCCAGATTTTAATTTCAATAATCGATTGTACAAAATCAACAATCGATTATTCAGCAACGTTCAAAAAATCTTTTTCAGATTTAAATATCAACAATCGATTGTACAAAATCATCAATCGATTACCTGACAGTATTTGAAAACTTTACGACAACGGTCAGCTTCACAATCAATTGTGCAAAGTTAACAATCGATTATTTATCAGATTTTGAAAATCATTTTAGACACTGCCTCGTGACAATCGATTGATATATACTCATAATCGATTATTTAATAACTTTGAAAAAGTCTGGAAGTCACTGCCTCAACACAATCGATTGTCATAAGTTCATAATCGATTATTTTGTGACTTTGAAAAATCTGAAGGACACTGTCTCTTCACAATCGATTGTCATTAGCTTCACAATCGATTATTCTGAGTTTTGAAAAACTTTGATGGACACTGCCTCATCACAATCGATTGTCATAAGGTTCACAATCGATTGTCATGCAGGTTTGAAAAACATGACGCTCACAGCCTTAACACAATCGATTGTCATTTGTTCACAATCGATTGTCATGCAGTCTTGGCTTAACATAATCGATTATTATAAGTACATAATCGATTATCTTAGTCCTGTTTTTAGAGGCATGTTTGAAAATCATTTTGACTGAAGTAAATATGCATGATTTAAAATCGTTTAGCATTAAATTAAATATGCATGATTTTGTAAAAGTAATTTTACGAGAGAAGCCATGTCATGAGTCAAGTAGTCGGATCAAGATCACAATTAAGAGCGACTCATTTAACTATAAAACTTTGTCTTGTGCTTGAATCTCGTTATGCATCAATTATGCGCTTGTACTTGAACTTCGTCATATATCACTTTGCGCTTTGTTTGTCATTCATCAAAACCTACACATAAGAACACACGTTTTAGTATAAAGGCTTGAGAACCTGTTGCCAACAATTTCCCCCTTTTTGATAATGGCAAACTTTAAGCGGGATATGCAACTTAAACAATTTATAATGACGATTCAAGACAAGTAAAGATATGCAATAAGTATGCGATTAGTTCCCCCTCAATATAAGCTTATAACTATTGAGAGTGCATACCCGTTATCTTCCCCCTTTTGCCATTAGCAAAAATAATATAAGAAGATTGCCAAAGATGTAAATAAAACTTGTTTATTTATTGGAAAGAAAACGTGATTACTTAAAGAGAGTACAATAACTCAAGTAATAGCAGAACAATCGATTATTGATACGAGATAATCGATTATTAGACGACAGAAACCGATTTTTCTGAAGAAGACTTGATTATTGCGCGTCATGCTTTATAATTCCCCCAACCTTTAGGGCGATACCTGCAAAAATTCGTTAGACGTCTCTGACGCTCAAGTTAGAAATCATGTAAGATAAAAAGATGCAATGCATGACTTAGATCAACGTGGAGTCAAGAATCCCGAGTTCACTACGAATTCGGAAGAAGGACTCTTTCTCTAGGGGCTTTGTAAAGATGTCGGCCAATTGGTCTTTGGTTTCAACAAATTCGATTTCGACATCGCCCTTGAGAACGTGATCTCTTATAAAATGATGTCTAATTTCAATGTGTTTTGTTCACGAGTGAAGAACGGGGTTCTTCGTCAGGCATATGGCACTAGCATTATCACATCTAAGAGGGATATGATCAAGACTTAGGCCATAGTCCAAGAGTTGTTGTTTCATCCATAGGATTTGAGCGCAACAACTCCCCGTGGCTACATATTCAGCCTCGGTTGTGGACAACGCAACACTTACTTGTTTCTTGCTAAACCAAGAAACGAGAGAGCTACCGAGCAAATGGCAAGTGCCACTAGTGCTCTTGCGGTCCAATTTGCATCCAGCAAAATCGGAGTCGGAATAGCCAACGAGTTGGTATGAAGAACCTTTGGGGTACCATAGACCCACATTTGTAGTACCAACAAGGTACTTCAAAATCCGTTTTACCGCAGTAAGGTGAGACTCCTTCGGACACGATTGATAACGGGCCCATAAGCACACGCTAAACATGATGTCCGGACGACTAGCAGTAAGATAGAGAAGAGAGCCAATCATACCTCGATACTTCTTAGTGTCGACTTCCTTACCTTTCTCATCTTTGTCTAGATGATCGGATGTGCTCATGGGAGTCGCCATTGCTTTTGCATTGTTCATTTCAAATCGTTTCAGCAATTCTTTGCAATATTTGGCTTGGCAAATGAACGTACCTTCTTTCATTTGCTTTACTTGTAATCCCAAAAAGAATGTTAACTCACCCATCATAGACATCTCAAATTCGCTTGTCATTAAATCGGAAAATTCCTTGCATAAGACATTGTTAGTAGCACCAAATATGATATCATCCACATATATTTGAACTAATAAAATATCATTGTTTTTATGCTTAACAAAAAGGGTGGTGTCAACTTTCCCCCTAATGAAATCATTTTCCAATAGAAATTTACTCAATCTTTCATACCAAGCTCGGGGAGCTTGTTTTAAACCATAGAGAGCCTTTTTGAGTTTGAAAACATGATCGGGAGATTTAAACTCTTCAAAACCGGGGGGTTGTTCAACATAAACTTCTTCTTGTATAACACCATTTAGAAAAGCACTTTTCACATCCATTTGATATAAATTGAAATTCATAGAAGAGGCAAAAGCGAGCAATAGACGAATAGCTTCTAATCTAGCTACGGGAGCATATGTTTCTTCATAATCAAACCCTCTTCTTGATTATAGCCTTTTGCTACAAGCCTAGCTTTGTTTCTAGTGATTACACCATTTTCGTCTAGTTTGTTTCGAAAAACCCATTTCGTACCAATTATGGTATGATTTTCGGGTCTTGGCACCAAATCCCAAACGTCATTCCGTTTGAATTGGTTAAGCTCCTCTTGCATTGCCAAGGTCCAAAATTCATCCCCAATTGCTTCGGAGATGGTTGTTGGTTCAATTTGAGTCACAAAAGCAGTATGTCCTAAGGTGTTCTTAAGGGAGTTTCGGGTATATACCTTTTCTCCGACGTCGCCAATTACCTGTTCGAGAGGGTGATCTTTAATTGTCCTCCACTCGTTAGGCATTTTCGTTTAATTCTCCAATTGTGGCGCTTCCTCCGTTGGTTGTTTCAAAATTTCGTCTTGATTTTCTTTAGGCGTTTCCTCTTGTATTTTGTCTTTCAAGCTATCTAAAATACCTGCAAGATCAAAACCGGTATCCTTTCTCGCCAAGCGAGCATTATTTTCAGCAAATACAACATGAGGGGATTCCTCCACAGTTTCGGTTCTTTTATTAAAGACCCTATATGCTTTGCTACGTGAGGAATAACCAATGAAAATTCCCTCATCGGACTTAGCATCAAATTTTCCCAATTGATCTTTGCCATTGTTATAAATAAAACATTTACAACCGAATACTCTAAGATGGGAGATATTTGGTTTCCTTCCCTTATAGAATTCATAGGGAGTTTTCATGAGTATAGGCCTTATGACTACTCTATTTAAGATGTAGCATGCGGTACTCACGGCATCCGCCCAAAAATGTTTGGGAGTCTTAGCCTCTTCGAGCATGGTTCTAGCCATCTCTTCGAGACACCTATTTTTCCTTTCCACCACCCCATTTTGTTGTGGTTTTCGTGGAGCGGAAAAGGTATGCTCTATACCGAGTTCGTCACAAAAGTCCGCAAAGAGATTGTGATCAAACTCTCCCCCATGATCACTTCTAATTGAAGTGACGGTTGTTTCCTTCTCGTTTTGAACACGCTTAAGAAAATATTTAAAATTCTAAAAAGCATCACTTTTATTGGCAAGAAATAAAGTCCAAGTAAATCTAGAATAATCATCAACAATCACAAAAGCATAACGATTTCTTCCTAGACTTTCAATGCGAGATGGTCCAAATAAATCCATGTGAAGCAATTGCAATGGTCTAGAAGTTGAAACAAAGTTTTTGGATTTGAAAGATGCTTTTGTTTGCTTCCCTTTTGACAAGAATCACAAATAGAGTCATTTTCAAATTTCAAACTGGGAAGACCAATAACTAAGTTTTGTGAAATAAATTTGTTCAAAAGATGCATGTTTATATGAGCAACTCTACGATGCCATAGCCAAGTATTATCCTCTTTGCTCATAAGACAATCAACATATTCGGGTGAGGAATTAGCAAGATCAACCATATAAATATTATCCACTCTAAAACCACGAAGGATAATTTTAAAATCACTACGTCTAAACACTAAGCATTCATCCGAATCAAATAAGGCAAGATTTCCCTTGTCACATAATTGACTTATGCTCAAGAGATTATGCTTTAAACCTTTAACAAGTAATATATGCTTAATAGAGGAGTTTTCATCCTTACCGACCGATCCGATGCCAATAATCTTTCCTTTATTGTTATCCCCAAAAATCACACTTCCTCCTTCTTTGTGTTCTAGTTGAAGGAATTTGTATTCGTCTCCCGTCATATGTTTGGAGCATCCACTATCAAGGTACCATAGTACACTTGATCCCTTCAAACACACCTACAAAACAAATTAATGCGTTTTAGGTACCCATGCCATTTTGGGTCCTTGAGGGTTAGGCATATCAAAACGATGCGATTGAGTGCTATGTATATGTCGTGTAAAACATGCAGGGGCAATATGACCAATGCATCTACAATAATGACAAGTCACGTTGGGGTTATGCATCCTTCTAGGTTCATAGTAACTTGATGGACGAAAATGAATTACTCTATTTTCATTATGTCTATTGCACATTTCATCAGAACCATTTCTCCTACTATTAGT
This sequence comes from Nicotiana benthamiana, assembly GCA_034376525.1. Classification (NCBI taxonomy): domain Eukaryota; kingdom Viridiplantae; phylum Streptophyta; class Magnoliopsida; order Solanales; family Solanaceae; genus Nicotiana; species Nicotiana benthamiana. The sequence continues at coordinate 29,328,010 of CM067336.1, read as the reverse complement.
TCTAAAATGAGCAGCGTTTCTAGAGTAATGGTCATGTCTAGATGTTCTAGGAGGTTCAAAACTCCTTCTAGTGTTTGGCCTAGAATATGCATCATTTCTAGGGTAGTCATTTCTAGGTGGTAAGTCATTTCTAGGTCTTCTAAAATGTTCAACATTTGTTCTAGCATGCATATTTGTTCTAGGATTGCTATTTCTACGATAAGCATTTGTTTTATTAATCCTAGGTTGAGCCTTAGGTGGTTGGGGTTTGGCTTCAACCTTTTCTTTAGGCTCATTCTTAAAACCTATGCCATGCTTGGTTGACTTCAAATTAACAAGGACCTCATTCAAGTTTTTTGTGGGAAGAATTAAACTTATCTAAGGTACCTTTAAGTCTATCTACCTCATTTTCGAGATGCATGCAAGAAGAGCAATTTTTAATAGAACTTTCGGGCTTGTCGGCGTTCTTTTTCCGAAAAATTTATTTTCCTCTTTCAGCTTCTCGTTTTCTAAAACCAGTTTTTCTAACTCCGTTTCTTTCAAAGAAAGTTGTTTTTGAAAATATTTTTCTTTTAGAGAAGCATTTTCTTTTATGCCCTTGACAGTTTTTGAAGCTTTAATAAATTCAGTATATAGCTCATCAAAAGCAGTTCGCATTTCTTCAAGAGTAAAGAAGTTTTTAGAAGAGATTTGACATACCTCATCTTGCTTGTCTTCTTGCGCCATAAGACAAAGGTTTGCGGCTTCGTCTTCTTCTTCTTCGCTTGACTCATCTCCGGAGTCTCCTCCCTAAGAAATGTATGCACGTTGCTTCTTAAAAGGTTTCTTCTCCTTTTTGATGTTTGGGCAATTTGATTTGATGTGCCCGGTTTCACTGCATTCATAGCACTTTATTTGCTCGCCTTGCTTTTTGCCCTTTCGTTCATACTCCTTTCGCATGAACTTTTGAAATCTTTTGATAACGAGTCCAAACTCGTTGTCTCCATCTTCATCAACTTGAGGTTGACTTGTGCTTGCCTTAAGTGCTATTCTTTGCCTCCTTTGATCATCAACAAGAGGGTTAAGTATTGTAGATTCATAAGTCTTAAGGTTACCTCTTAATGCGTCGATTGTGACATTTGAGACGCCAATGGATTCTTGAATTGCGTCGGCCTTTGATCGCCATGCCGGAGTGAGACTTCTAAGAATTTTTCGAACAAGTTCTCTATCCGTGAATGTCTTCTTGAGGGCATGTAGGTCATTTACGATTATTGAAAATCGTTCGAACATTTCATCCACCTTTTCACCTTCCTTCATGTGAAATAATTCATAAGCATGGGTTAGGAAATCAATTTTAGCTTCCCTTACCAGGTCCGTACCTTCGTACGTAATTTCCAGCTTGTCCCACATTTCCTTTTCCGTTGTGCAACACGATATTTTCCTGTAATCGTCAGCATTTACAGCACAATATAATAAATTAATTGCTTTAGCATTATTTTGAACCTTTCGGATATCATCCGCGTCATATTCTTCTTCGGACTTGGGAACCCATTCGTTTTCAACCTTTTTGGTTGGAAATTGATTTCCCTTTGTTATCACCTTCCAGAGATGAAAATTGTTTGCTTGAACGAAGATTTTCATCCTCTCCTTCCAGTACGTATAGTTTGTACCGTTGAATAGTGGTGGTCGGGTGGAGCACTGTCCTTCTTCTATTCCTGCAAAAGAATCACGAGTAGAAGCCATGGAAGTTTCTCTCAAACTGTTAAGTCTTCAGAGAGTTGTACTCTGATACCAATTGTTAGATAATACGCTTAACGCTAGAGGGGAGGTGAATAGCGTTATAATAAAATTTAGCGTAAACTTGCGGAAATTAAAATTTGCAGGAAATAATTAAGTGCGTTAAATAAACAAAAGGAAAGAACGCATCGATGTCTTCTGGTTCACCACAACACGTGGCTAGTCCAGTCCCCGAGAGACTCTCTCGAGATTTTCCACTAACTTGTCAAGCTTACGGGTGCTCAACAAAACTTTACAACTTAAGGACACAAGCCTTAACACCTTTGCTCGGAGATACAACACTCCAAGACTTCAACCAAGGAAACACAAGTTCCTTACAACAAGAGAATCACAATTCTCTTACAAGTGTACAAAACACTAAACACTCAAACAAAACACTCCTTAATGAGTAGATATGAGTAAAAGAAGTAAGCTCAAGATCACAACAACTATGGACAAGACTTTGGCTCTCAAAAGCTTTATGAAATGAATATAGAATGATAAACAATAGTATGCAAGCTTATAGCAATAGAATGATCAGTTGTTGTGTATTGTTGTATTTAAAACATTGAAATGAAGCTGTATTTACAGTTGAAAAACTTGGCATTACCGTTGCCTAATTGCCAATTAAGAGTTGCTGATTTTACTCTGTGACAATCGATTGTCAGGAAGCCACAATCGATTGTTTGCCAATCGTTCCAAAAATCAATCCCAGATTTTACGATTAACAATCGATTGTCCAAGATCAACAATCGATTATTGGCAACGTTCAAAAAATCATTTCCAGATTCTACGTAAAACAATCGATTATACCAAATCAATAATCGATTATTCAGCAACGTTCAGAAAATCCTTTCCAGATTTTAATTTCAACAATCGATTGTACAAAATCAACAATCGATTATTCAGCAACGTTCAAAAAATCTTTTTCAGATTTAAATATCAACAATCGATTGTACAAAATCATCAATCGATTACCTGATGGTATTTGAAAACTTTACGATAACGGTCAGCTTCACAATCGATTGTGCAAAGTTAACAATCGATTATTTATCAGATTTTGAAAATCATTTTAGACACTGCCTCGTGACAATCGATAGTTATATACTCACAATCGATTATTTAATAACTTTGAAAAAGTCTGGAAGTCACTGCCTCAACACAATCGATTGTCATAAGTTCACAATCGATTATTTTGTGACTTTGAAAAATCTGAAGGACACTGTCTCTTCACAATCGATTGTCATTATCTTCACAATCGATTATTCTGAGTTTTGAAAAACTTTGATGGACACTGCCTCATCACAATCGATTGTCATAAGGTTCACAATCGATTGTCATGCAGGTTTGAAAAACCTGATGCTCACTGCCTTAACACAATCATTTGTTCACAATCGATTGTCATGCAGTCTTGGCTTAACATAATCGATTATTATAAGTACATAATCGATTATCTTAGTCCATTTTAGAGGCATGTTTAAAAATCATTTTGACTGAAGTAAATATGCATGATTTAAAATCGTTTAGCATTAAATTAAATATGCATGATTTTGTAAAAGTAATTTTACGAGAGAAGCCATGTCATGAGTCAAGTAGTCGGATCAAGATCACAATTAAGAGCGACTCATTTAAACTATAAAACTTTGTCTTGTGCTTGAATCTCGTTATGCATCAATTATGCGCTTGTACTTGAACTTCGTCATATATCACTTTGCGCTTCGTTTTTCATTCATCAAAACCTACACATAAGAACACACGTTTTAGTATAAAGGCTTGAGAACGTGTTTCCAACATCAACCACATCAGTCGATTCATAGCACAATCTAGAGTTATCTGTGAGCTAATCTTTAAGATGTTGAAGAAAGATGCCGCTACCAAATGGACAAATGACTATCAAAAGGCTTTTGACAGAATAAAGGAATACTTGTCAACACCACCAGTCTTAGTTCCACCCGAGCTGGGTAGACCTCTATTACTATACCTCGCAGTACTAGATGGAGCTTTCAGTTGAGTTCTAGGGCAAAATGATGAAACAGGGAGAAAGGAATGGGTCATCTATTATCTCAGCAAGAAGTTCACCTCGTATGAGGCTGGTATTCTCTGTTGGAGCGCACCTATTGTGCTTTGACTTGGGAAGCTCAGAAGTTGAGGCACTACTTTTGTGCCTATACTACATATCTCATATCAAGGATGGATCCTTTAAAGTACATCTTTCACAAGCACATGCCTACTGGCAAGCTATCCAAATGGCAAATCCTGTTGAGCGAACATGACATTGTCTGCGTGACTCAGAAAGCAATCAAGGGACAGGCACTAGTAGATCACCTTACCGAGAATCCTGTAGACGGAGAATACGAAGCCCTGGAAATGTATTTTCCCGACAAAGAGGTATCATTCATAGGAGAAGATATTGCAGAATCCTATGACGATTGGAGAATATTTTTCGATGGAGCGGCAAATTTCAAAGGAGTTGGCATACAAGCAGTCCTTGTATTAGAAATCGGTAAGGATTATTCGGTTTCTGCCAAACTCAGGTTCCTGTGCACCAACAACACGAGTATAAAGCCTACATCTTGGGGCTCAAGATGGCCATTGACATGAACATTCAAGATTCGCTAGTAATTGGGGATTCAGACTTGCTTATAATCAGGTCTGAGAAGAATGGGAACCTAGAACTCCAAGATACTCCCTTATCTGCACCATGTACAAGAGTTAAGAAAGAGGTTCACAAAGATAGAGTTCCAGCATGTTCCCAGAATCCAGAATGAGTTCGCTGATGCATTGGCTCCCCCATTATCCATGATACAGCATCCAGACAAGAACTTCATTGATCCCATTCCGGTGAAGGTCCATGATCAGCCGGCCTACTTTGCTCATGTCGAAGAAGAAGCTGATGGAAAGCCTTGGTTTTATGATATCAAGGAATACTTGGCAAAAGGAGAATACTCGGAACCTGCAAATCTTACTCAAAAGTGCACACTCATAAGGTTGTCTAATAGTTTCTTTCACAGCGGAGGAATCCTCTATAGGAGGACTTCAGATCAGGGATTACTAAGGTATGTCGACACAAAGGAAGCATCCAAACTGCTAGAAGAAATCCATTCTAGGACTTGCGGTCCGCACATGAACGGTTTTGTCTTAGCCAAAAAGATACTCCATACTGGTTATTTTTGGATGACTATAGAAATGGATTGCATCCAGTATGTCCGAAAATGTCACCAGTGCTAGATACATGCAGACATGATCAAGGTACCCCCAAACGAGCTTAATGCAACAAGCTCACCATGACCGTTCGCGCCAGGGGAATGGATGTTGTCGGACCAATTGAACCTGCCGCATCAAACGGGCATAGGTTTATCCTAGTAGCAATTGATTATTTTACCTAATGGGTTAAAGCGTCATCTTATAGAGTAGTGACTAAGAAAGTCATGGTAGATTTCGTCCGATACAGTATCAATTTCCGGTTCATAATTCCATAGTCAATTAGTACTGATAATGGTTCCAATCTCAACAGTAACATGATGAAATCCATGTGTGAAACCTTCAAGATCAAACACAAGAATTCTACAGCCTACAAATCTTAGATGAATTGGGTCTGTAGAAGCCGCCAATAAGAATATCAAGAAGATATGAAGGAAAATGATAGAGAAGCATAAGTAGTGGCACGAGAAGTTACCATTTTCTTTATTGGGGTACTGCACCACAGTTCACACCTTAACCCGAGCAACCCCCTACATGCTGGTATATGGAATAGAAGCGGTCATTCCCTTCGAAGTAGAAATCTCTTCCTTGAGGATCATACAAAAAGCTGAGCTGGACGACGCAGAATGGGTGAAGAGTCACTATGAGCAGCTAGCTCTTATAGATAGAAAGAGAATGAATGCAGTTTGCCATGGTCAGCTCTACCATAGCAGAATGTCCAGAGCCTTCAGTAAAAGAGTCAAGCCGAGATAATTCACACCAAGGCAACTGGTGTTAAAGAAATTTTTTCACATCAAGATGAAGCCAAAGGGAAATTCTCTCGCAATTGGCAGGGTCCGTACATGGTTCACCAAGTTCTCATAGGAGGAGCCCTCATACTTGCAGAAATGAACGGAGAAGTTTGGCCAAAGCCGATCAATGCAGATACAGTCAAGCAATACTATGTAGAATCTTTATGAATTCATATATGATGTAATTTGAACTATGCCTGACCTGATTCCTATTTAAGAGGGGATACGTAGGCAGCCCTATGTTTGGCCACAAGTCAATAAAATTTCCAATTTTCCCTGCAATTAGAAACTGGGGCAGAATTTTGAGGAGTACCCTCAAAATTCTGAAGTAATTTCAACCAATCCCCGCAAGCAACAGTCGAAAGCATCAACCTAGTAAACGGGGAAAAATTTTGAGGACCCTCAAAATTCCGTAGCAAGAAAGGTCGCAATGTCTTGAACCACGTTGCAGTTATTAGTTAATCTAAAGAAAGATATTCGTAGTTATGCATTTATGCTTTATTTTTACTAAATCATGCATGTGTGTTACCAAAATCGCTTTGTTTAGCAATGCTACCCCAACGATACGTACAATATCACCAGATCAGAATCAACTAGATCAAGCAGAGCCAACGGGGGTACAAACTAACCTTTTCCCTTTACAAAACTCACGATTTTCCTTTGGGCGCAGGCACCTGAGTTGCAAAAGGCATCGAATATGAATACAACTCTTAGAATCGCACGCTTACTCAGAGATTCTATCCGCACGCAGTGTCCCCAACAGACATAGTACCCCCAATAGTGGCAATATCACAATCCTCTATCAGCCAAGAAAATTCCATTATCATTTTCCCTTTTACTTCTTGCATAAGGCTACCATTCTGCCTTCCGAGACTAAGCACTATCTCCACTGCATTCTCTGTATTGCATAAGGCTACCATTTTGCCTTCCGAGCCCAAGCATTATCTATATCTGCATTCTCTGCATTGATAGAGCTAAGACTCAGGTTAGAATAGTAGGAGGTGACTCCGAGCATTTTTTGGTTGTTACGGGGTTGCACCAAGGGTCTGCGTTCAGCCTTTTCCTACTTGCCCTTGGGATGGATGACATAACGCACAATATTCAATGGGAGGTGCCATGGTGTATGCTATTTGCTGATGATATATTCCTAATTGATGAGACAAGATGCATCGTCAACGAGAAGCTAGAGGTTTGGAGACACGCCCTTGAGTCTAAAGGTTTCAAGTAGAGCAGGACAAAGATAGAATATCTCGAGTGCATTCTTTGGCCCGAGCCAATGGACGCAGGAATGGAAGTGAGTCTTGACTCCTAATTCATCCCTTAAAGGAGTAGTTTCAAGTACATTGGGTCAGTTATTCAGGGGACCGGAGAGATCGACGAGGATGTCACACACTGTATAAGGGTGGGGTGGATGAAATAAAGGTTAGCAAGGGGAGTCCTGTGTGACAAAAAAGTGCCACCGTTACTAAAAGGTAAGTTTTATAGAGTAGTGGTTAGACCAGCCATGTTGTATGGGACTGAGTGTTGGCCGGTTAAGAACTCATACACCCGGAAGATGCAAGTAGCAAAGATGAGGATGTTGAGGTGGATGTGTGGGCATACAAGGATAGACAAGATTGAGAATGAAGATATTCGAGAGAGGGTGAGCGTGGCGCCCATGGAGTACAAGATGCGGGAAGCAAAACTCAGATGGTTCAGGCACATTCAGAGGAGGAGTACTGATGCACCCGTTAGAAGTTGTGAGCGACTGGCGGTGGGGGGGCACGAGGAGAGGTAGAGGGAGACCTAAGAAGTATTAGGGAGAGGTGATCAGGCAGGACATGACGCGACTTAGGATTACCGAGGACATGGTCCTTGATACGGGATTGTGGAGGTCGAGTATTAAGGTTGTAGGTTAGGAGAAAGTTGGGAATATTTCTACAACATGCTAGAGAGAGACTAGACAGTTAGGAGTTAGGCTTAGGATGTCACTGATCAGCCACTGATGCTGGACTTTATATTCTAGATATTAGTATACTTTCCTTTTTCTCGTATTTCCTATATTCCTTATATTATTGTTATTTTATTATTTTATGTTATGTTGTGTATTTTATGTTCTTTATAATGAGTATATTGCTAGTACTAATATATCATCACTTGTTTCTGTTACTTGTTTCTTTCTTGAATCGAGGGTTTCGTGGAAACAGCCTCTCTAACCCTCGGGGTAGAGGTAAGGTCCGCGTATATATTACCCCCCCCCCAGACCCAACCTGTGAGAATATACTGGGTTGTTGTTGTTGTTGTTGTTGCATAAGGCTACCATTCTACCTTCTGAGACCAAGCACTGTCTCCATCTGCATTCTCTGCATTAAATAAGGCTACCATTTTGCTTTCTGAGACTAAGCATTGTCTCCATCTGCATTCTCTGCATTGCATAAGGCAACCATTCTGCCTTCCGAGACTAATCTTTATCTCCATATGCCTGGCTGAAAGATCGCCACATTACTTTACACTTGCATGGCTGAAATATCGCCACTTTATTTTACGTTCGCACGACTGAAAGATCACCACCTTCTGCGTTGCATGGGCTGAAAGATCGCCACTTTACTTTACACTTGCATGGCTGAAATATCGCCACTTTATTATACATTCGCACAGCTGAAAGATCGCCACCTTATGCATTGCATGGACTGAAAGAACGCCAAATACTACACTTGCATGGCAGAAAGATCACCACTTTATCTACATTTGCATCGTCTGGAAGATCGCCACCTTATCTATATCTTGCATGGTTGAAAGATCGCCACCTTTTGCATTGCATGGGTTGAAAGATCACCACTTTATCTATATTTGCATCGGCTGAAAGATCACCACCTTATCTATATTTGCATCGGCTGAAAGATCACCACCTTATCTACATCTTGCATGGCTAAAAGTTTGCCCTATTTACACTTGCATGGCTGAAATATTGCCACTTTATTTACATTTTGAACGGCTAAAAGATCGCCAAATACTGCATCTCATGGGCTGAAAGGTCGCCGAACTATCCAAAGGCGTCATTATTCAGAGGCACTATTTTCATAGCCCGAGAACGACATGCCATGGCTTGAGGACCCCTCTTATCTTTTGCATATCATTATTCAACGGCATCATAGTCTGGAGGCATCATTCTCATAGCCTGAGAACATCATTTCATGGCCAGTGAATCCTTTATTATACGCTTCATGGCCCAAGACGACACGGTCTGAGGACGTCATTCTAACTATCCAAAGACAACATTTATGGTCTGACAGGAAATTGCATCATGTTTAAATTTACGCATAATATACGCTTGTGTTACTTATTTGCAGGTAAACCAATGAGCAACAACCGTCTTGGAAAGAGAAATTTTTCTCCAGTTCCCGCAGCCCTATTAGACTTCAACCATTCACTTCGTCCTAAATAATGTGTCTGTTCTTGAAAGTCTCCATCAGCATACTCCACCAACGGATCCTAAACTACATATGGCCTGATTCCTGTAAGACCAGAGATATGTAAATAACTCAGGAACCAGGGTGCGGCCAAACCTTTTCAAACCCCTTCGTTCGGTTATAAAATTTGGCATCGTATCTTTACCCGACAACTCTTTCATCCTTCCCGGGTAAAGAGGGGCAACTGTTGATGTATTTTTTTTATAGTTTTATATGTGACATACCCTTCAAAATAGCATGTATACATGCATATATAAGTATCTTCCAAGGCTACATTATTTTTTTTTCTTAACTTTTTTGAAGATTTTAAATCAATTTATTGCCCTATTTTATCAAGGAAGACCCAATAGGTATTCCCAAATTGGTATTTTGGTAACTCGTTTATCTTATTATCATATTTATACTAAAGTATAACTAGTATAAATTTTGCACATTTTTACAAATTTATTTAGTAATTTTTAAAGCTAAATTGTATATAATTGCAATATTAGCATATTTTAAGATTTAATTATATTTATAGTTATAAATTAACTCCAATATTTCTAATATAATAATAATAATATATTATTAATCATTTTAGTACATTTAATTCACTTCTAGAAATTAGTTTACTATGTTTATAAAATAAATGAGGGAAATGGCTATTTAAATGATAGCCTATTTGCATTTCAATTTTAGCCAGATTTGGACCTCTAATTAGACCCAATCCTAAAACTCAATTACCCAGCTCAAACATTAAACTACCCGACCCATGACCCTTTTAAAAAAATTACCAGCCCGGATCCCTATTCAATCCAGGTCGTTGATCATTGAAAAATGACCAGCCCAGATCCCTAGTCAATCCAGGCCGTTGATCATAATGATCAACGACCACCATTTAGCCTTTCCTTTTTTAATTTCCCATTACCCCAAAGCCTAGTTATTTTGCACCTGTAGCCGCCCTTGAATTCCCTCCCTTTTCCCATATTCTCTCTAGCTCCCTCAAAAACCCTAGCCTCCTCCTTCCACCTCCACCCTGAAGTCGCCTGAATCCATGGCTTCCAAATCCATTAATATCATGTACTTGCTTCCTACGACTCCTACATACCAGGTTACTATGGTTTCAAGGTCAGACCTTGAAGAAGCCTGGCCCAAACTTTATTTCATTCGAGTTATATGGCTATCTCCGACCTTGCTCCGGCTACCCATGGCTGTTCAAGCCCGATCTTGACTTCTCCGGCTCATATCAATGACTTTCCAAGCCTTTCTCACCGCCTAGGTTCTTCTAAAAACCTAACCTTCGAGGTTTTTCTGATTCTTTTAGATCCGTTGTAGATCTGTGTTTTTTGTAAGCTCTTAAGCATCTCCTCAAAGTTTCTTTCAAAACATTACCTGCAAAATCTTTACCTTTTTCCGATTAGGGTTTTGTTAAGTCATTTCAATTCTTTTCTGATTTTTTAACATGTTCTACTGTGTTTTTTATATTGTTCTTCTACTGTGTTTTTATGTTGATTCTTCTACTGTGTTTCATATGATGTTCTTCTACTTCGTTTTTATGTTAAAAGCCTTAGTTCTTTTTTAAGGTTTCTAATTTTATTTTCTTTGTTGATATTTCTACCTGACTTACTTATTTTCATCTCTATACTCAATTGATGGGGGGTGGGGGGGCTAGATTTTGAGTTTCATTCGAGTATTGAGACTATTTCCTATGGAATTAGTTTGTTCCTCATCTCTGAACTTTTTTGGTTTCAACCCTAATTTTTTAGACCTATGCGAGTTTCTCAATTTTTTTATCTATTACTCGAATGAGTTTTGAAATATTTGCCTTTAATGGTTTTGATTACCAACTATCAGAAGAACTCGACCATTTTTTCAGAAAAGGTCTTTAATGGACTCTTTTGCATGCTTCTGATACCCTTTTCTCCCTATTACTAAGTCGATCTATATGACTACCATGTGTCACTATCTACAGACTTTGTAATTATTATTGCTACTTCTCTTTGCCATGGTTTAAGCTCACATGCCTTATGATCGTGCACTCTTTATATATGCTAAATTTCCCTCTCAAAACAACCCTTAATTGTGGACTGATTTCAGACCTCCTTGTGCATGTCTGATTGATACATTCCTTGTATTACTAATTTCCCTATTTCTTAGGTTGATTTAAAAAACTTTCCTTAGCTTTTCGATTCTCTTATTTCTAACTTGGTTTATTTGTAAGTTCGACTCCTTGACTCCTTGATTTATTATGTGCTAATTGATTTATTATATTTCTTGCCTTACTTGGCCAACCGTGTATTTCAAAAATTCTCCATCAATTATTCCCTTAATTAAACCCTTATGTATTTACCCCTAATTGCCTACTTTGCACAAGATGCTTACTTGATCTCTTTCTTTAAAAGTTCTCTGACCTTTACTGTTTGAGTTTAAACTCCTTAATTAAAGGAGGTTTTTATACTGATTGATTTTAATTTGTATACGGTTCCATAATTGTTTTGCTGCCTTAGTTTCTGCCTGTTTTCACACTATAAATACCTGGCTTTTGCTTTTACAAAACAAGAATGCCCTTAGTTTCCTGAACTCCCACTTAAATTCAAAAAGCATTCTCTCTTATTACTTGTACTGTGGCATGTTTTCAAGTCCTGCTACTGCTTTTACTGTACTTTGCCTCTTTGAAACTAGTATGTCTTGTTTAAGATTTTCAGCAATCATCAACAATGTGTTCATTTAATACCTTTACTTGCATATCTGTTTACTATTTGTGCTTAGTTCAGCGTTTACTCTAGCATGCTATAACTTCCTCTTGCTATGAACCCCAAGCTCCCCCACCCCAATGTGTTTGGATTTTAATGGTTTGTTTGAGGTATGATAGTATTAAATATTATTGTCTATGGCTCAAACTTGATTCCCCGGGAATCATAACGTCTATGTCAGCATCATGTGTTGTGCATTCTTGTTGATTTTGTAAGTATAATAGCACTATCTATTGTTGTATATGCCCACGATTAGCTAATGCCTTTGTATGACTGGTTTATGACTGTTCCCAGCACCTCTTCCCCACTTCTTTACTTTTTGAGTTCCCTAAAACTTTGTTCTTCACTTGCACTCTCTCTTAGATTTTAAGTTCTGCCCTCCTCCTGTTAGCCTTGCCTTGGAACCCATTAAGCGCCCTCTGAACTTGGGCACTTGAGGGTCGGCCCTTTCATACTGCACTTGTCTCTATTGTGATAAAACAATTTGGGTGTGAGCACTGCCCGGAGTCCCATTGAGGCTCTTAGGGAACTTTGACACACTCATATTGGAGAAAGGATTTGGATCACGATCTTTCGAGTTGGTTTACCTCATATTTCAGACATGAAGTCTGAATCAAGCTTTCCTTGGTTGTATTTTTTAATTTCTGATGTATTCTTTTATCTTTATTCTGGGTTGTAATAATTTTGTAATAACTCTTGGGGATGGCTAAGGAAAAAGGTGGGTAACTATGTATGCAAAGGGTAGATATCATGCCTATAGGTATTTCTAAAATTCTGCATTCTCAAATAGATATCATGCTTATAGGTATTTCTGAAATTCTACATTCTCATATAGATATCATGCATATAGGTATTTCTGAAATTTTGCATTCTCAAATAGATATCTTGCTTATAGGTATTTCTGAAATTTTACATTCTCACATAAATATCTGGCCTATAGATCTTCTGAAATTCTGCATTCTCAAATAGATATCATGTCTATAGGTATTTCTAAAATTCTACATTCTAAAATAGATATCCTGCCTATAGGTATTTTTGAAATTCTGTATTCTCAAATAGATATCCTGCCTCTAGGTATTTCTGAAATTCTGCATTCTCACATAGATATCCTGCCTATAGATCTTCTGAAATTCTGCATTCTCACGTAGATATCATGCCTATAAATACTTCTGAAATTTTGCATTTCTCACATAGATACCATGTCTATAGGTATTTCTGAACGTTGCATATGCATATAGAGAATATGCCTATAGGTCCCTCTGAATCTTATACATCCATTTTTCATCTAGAAATCATGCTCACGGGTCTTAAACCATCAACTACAATTAGATGTCATGTTCATAGGCTTTAAACGAATTTCAGCGCCTAGATATCGTGTTTATAGGATTTTTGCATTTTACCATGTTTATAAAAAGGGTCTAAAATCAACAACGCATAGAAAGCATGTCTATAGGAGCTATTAATCAAGTCTGAACCGCTTCACTCGCTTATAAGTCTAAAACCAATAATGATGATGTGTCATTCTTTGCAAAATTTGTAACCTTTTGCTAAAAACTTGCTTTTCTTTAATAACTTGGCAAGCCTTCTTAATCAGTATGTATTCAGTTTACTTCATTTTTTACCGAAATCGGTAGATATCATGCATATAGGATCTTCGTCCAACACTTAAGCAAGCCTTAGAGTAAAAATTATAAACTGAATATGTTTATTAACTACAACCAATAGGCAGTCCTGATTGAGGCTTCTTATCTGAATTATGTAAAAAATCAGTCTGCCCTAACCTTTAAGTTCTTTCACGCTCATTATTAAATCAGACCCTAAACAGTATGTGCAAGTCATGCTAAATTACGTGCTTTTTTGTTTAAAAGAGGTATATCTGAGCCCTTTTTGCTTGTTATGTGCTTTTCCCCAATTTGCTTTATATGTTTTGTATGTCGCCTTAAAATTTTGCCTTTGAAACTACAAACAATCCCTCCCTGTTAGGATTAGTAGTCTTAACACCTCTAGGACTAATAGGTTTGGGCGGGTAATAGCATGCAACAAGTAAACGAGATCATTCCGCGCTTTAATACCTTAAACGGGGTGGGAAAGGGTAGACATGGATATGATGGTCACGCGATAACATCAGTGTAGCCCCTCATTGAGGAGTGATTACCGGATGTTTTGTGATGTGATCCACATTATTAGTAAACCTAGGAACCCCCTTCCTTTATTTCTTTTGAATTTTCAAATTATTTCTTTCTTTAATTATTTCCAACTTTGTTTATTTGTAACCATTATGTGAAAACCCCCTCTTATTTGAAATTCTTACTTGCCTACATGTTATTTGTACCTAAAGTCACAACAATGGTTTAGCAGGAAACCATACTAGTGGATCCTGAGGGGTGCCCAATACCTTCCCTTTGGGATAATTTAAAGCTCTTACCCAATCTCTGGTTACTCAAATCAATCTCCTTTTACTGTCCTAATGCACTTAAATAATTAGGTGGCGACTCTTCAAATTAAACCCAATTCCCAGAAGTAATGAGTTGTCCTCCCGAATGTCATAAACTTGATTTCGCGAGACAAAGGGAGCGAGACACCATATGTGGAATAAGGGAAACTCACAAAATTGGAAAGCCATATGTGACATCAAAGAAGAAATGGAGCTCAATATTGTCTGGAACATTAGAAAATGGGATGTCTCCTTCTGGTTTGATAACGGGTGCCCATTAGGTCCTTTGTATACGACTACTACACATGAGGTCCTATTACCAAACATCAAGCTGAATGAGATTCTTCAAAACAACACCTGGAACTGGAACTCCCTCACCATTCAACCATATGAAGGCACCAAATCCCATCTATTATCCTTAGGCATTGAATTAGAAAATAATTGCTATAATAAAGCCAACTGCATACTTTCCAAATCAGTAAAATTTATCATAAGCTCCACCTAGAATGCTATTAGGCAAAGAAAAGACCACAATCCTCTCTATAAGAACTTATGGACTAAGGACATTCCTTTCAAGATGTCTTTCCTCCTATGGAGAGAAGTTGGTAACAAACTTTGCACAGACAAGAGTGTAGCCAAGCTTGGAATTGCTCTAACTCCCCAATGCAATTGTTGTAATTCTACCAATAGTCGAACTGATCCGGAAGACACTAACCACATATTCTGCCAAGGTGAACTTGCAAGAAGATATGGAGGAATTTTGTGGGGCCATTAGGTATTGGGTGGAATTTCAATAACTTGAACATGACCTTTCTAACCTGGTGGAACCACAAATCACCAAAAATGGAAGTTGCACTAACGGGCAATGTGTAGGGGGAGGAATTAGTAGAAATCAAGAAGGAAATTTCATCTAGGCATACTCCATCCCTCTAGGAGAAGGCATTGGCAACTACACAGAACCAGAAGCACTTCTCTTTGGACTGAAATGGTGTGCGGACAGAGATCTAAAGATGGCTATAGGAGAGTATGACTCGCTCTTAATAGTCAAGTGTGTCAAAAGGGGGTGGAAGCTATCATGGAACATTAGAAAGCAAATTAAAGAGATCTAAAAAATGATTAAAGATCACAACTTCAACATCAATCACTACTTCAGAGAAGCCAACGGACCTGCAGATAGTTTAGTAACTCCAAGTCACAGAATTGAGGGAAACATGATCTTCAACCTTTTTTCTGATCTCCCTAACCATATAAAAGGCCTAGTAAATAAGGACAAACAGGTCTCACCTACCTTTAGAATTTCGCACACAAAACCTTTTAACATCATCTATGATCTGCCTTGAGCATACTCTGTTTTTGTTATCCTTTAACTAAGATATAGAAGATTAGTCACATCTCAATGATCAAGTACAAGTTTGGATGCCAAACTCAAATTGTAACTTTTTGCATATCAATGATCAATGATGATTGTCTAATATATATAAAAAGGGGGGGGGGGGGGGGGGGGGAGGTTAAATCTCCATGCCTTTCACTTTTTCTAATTAAATGCATTTTTGTTTCTTTTTTTCAAAAAAAAATATTTGAATGTAGTACACATATGTAGTGTCAAGAATGCCAGATCAAATTCGAAATAATAATATAAGAGTATTGTAATGTGGTAACTTGAATTTTGAAATTGTCAAATTATACAATTCGAGGAAAGAGATCGCGAACTAAAACAAAAAATAAATCAAACAAAACGAGACAAAGGGACTAATTGCGAAAAGTCCCTCTATCAGTTCATAATATTTGATTGCTTTTTTTAAGAGTTCACCGAAAATGGCTAAATTTGAAATTTGTGCAGTGATAAATCTTCTCTGGATTCTCATTTTGCTTCCTTAAAGATGCAGATTTTATATCAATAAGATCGTTTCGAGTCAAAAATAAAAGTTTCAAACAGAGAAACAAGTAAAATAATCAACGGAATAAGGCTCTCATGCTACCCTCTAAAACAGCCCATCCACGCCCGCACCCCCCCCCCCACCCCCACATATGAAGGAAAATAAAATGAATGTCTCTTTACTTGACATGAAATTGCACTGCAGGTTTTTGGTTTTGTTTAGGCATTCGGTATCTGAAACTCACTGCACTTGAGGTTCCCACTGCAGCAGCACAACCACTTTCACAGCTTCGTCATAAGGAGGAGCACCCTCTGGCCCTGCTTAAACCTTTGCAACTTGGCTGGGTCACTTTTCAGCATAAACTGAAGTCCACCAAAGGAGATATGAACCACTCTAAACACAAAAGAGAAGATACAAATTATTAATAGATCATCTTAGGTTGGATATCTAAGCTTAACCTTAGAAAATATGCGGAACAATAATGATGCTATAACAAGCTTATCCTCATGAAAGGCCATAAAATATACCATTAGCATCCTTTAAACTACAACGGGATCCACGGGAAGCTTTCAGTTTACCAGATAATTGAACAAAGGCTAAGGTCTGGAGTTGTTTGTTCAGTGACAATAGGATAAGACAACCAAGAGCAGATAAATGGCAAATTACTCCCAAACTTAAAGAACAGAAGAAATAGACATGAGGAAAATAAAGAAGGTAATGCATCTGTCAATTCCTCTTATGTTTTTTGGCTCTTCTTTCTTCAATCCACAGAACATCTTGAGAGTTAAAACTAGCTAACAATTTCATAGAAGTTATGAAGAAGTGGGACAAGTAGAATATACTACATACACTTTAGTGTCAGATCCTGATGTATCCATTGATACATTATACACTTCCCCTTGCATGATGAATTCGAATTGGTCGGCAGGTGATTTCTGCTTTCCCTACAATTGAAGAAAGTAAAAAGGCATAAAGTAAGTTTAGGCAATCTACACAACTCTCAACTACACTTTAAAATTGTCAAAAGCCTTGAAGTAATTAAAAATAGATTTATACTGCAAACATGCTTCCAGTATTTTCTTGAATGGTTAATAAGGAAATAAGGATATTTGTCTCAACTCCAAGAAGTGAAGAAAATAAAAACCGACCACATGGCTTTAGAATCAAAAGCTGCTTCAGTCTAAAGCTTTTGAGACCATTGAACAAAAAGGGCAGCTCGGTGCACTAAGCTCCCGCTATGAGCGAGGTCTGCGGAAGGGCGGGACCACAAGGGTCTATTGTACAAGGTCAAAATTATGAATTCATCACCAAAGATGTAAATGAACCCAGCAAGCAATCTGTGCTGAGATCTGAAAATAAAAGGTTTGAGATAAATAAATCATAGAGCATATTAGGACTCTTCAGATGAGGACCAGTTTTCTTGTCCCCACAAAAAAAGAAGAATCATAGAGCATATGCCCAAAATTTTCTTGGCCGTCAGATGACACTTTGCAAGATAATTAAAGAAAAATATGCATACGCATCTCAATAAGTAAATGGGACAGATACCTCAGGAAGATAGCCAGCAAAATCTGACTCATCAGGATTTTCTTTGTCTACCTCTGAAATAACCATCCTATACAATTCATTTGGATGAACAGAATATAACTCTCGGATGATCACTAGCTGGCAAAATGAGTTTCCATCTTGACTTTCTGCTTCTATGCGAGAAACTGAAGAAATTGAGAAGCTTCAGTTGAAGGACCAATTATAGAAATGCAACAGCTGATCAATCAACAGAGTCGATGAAACCATTTTATTGCCTTACCAAAATCCCAATGCACCCCCCCCCCCCCCCCCCAAAATAAATCAGAAGAAATGTACTCTAGACAGCAAAAAGCACACATAACGCTCCTCTATATTAATTTACATCACTGTAGGAACCTAGAACCACATCATATTTAAGTTTAAAAACTAACAGCCAGCGAATGTGGATTTGGAAAAAAAAAAGTTCACATAGAAACCAATAAATTATGGATTGTCCTGATTTTTGTCTGCAAAACTCGAAACTAAATAACCTTTTCTTCTAACTATAGACTGATCTACTTAATTATTTATATATTTCAGAAAGCATCGCCTTCAGATTTAGTATTGCAAATTATGCATTAAAAACTTTATACATTAAATACAACCATTTTTCTGCTTCTCTTCTCTTCCTAAAAACCATCTTCTTTAATCAAAACACCCACAAACTAATAAACCATTGTTGTTCTTGGAGAGGAGCTACGAGATTCAGTCACTACCAGGCATGCACCAGGTTTCTATCGTAGTGCTCAACTACTTACCAACATCAACAGTTTCTGTTTCTCAAAAAGAATGTAAAATTTTAATATGATACCAGCATTAGACACTGGAAGCCATGATAGTCATCCACTAAATAAAAATCAATAGATTATGAGCAAGCAAAAATTTTCATCAGTAATTCCAGATTCCAAACTGCAAACTCTGTGGACAAAAGACACGAGAAAAGGAATAATGAGAGAAGGCTGAAGGAGGTTTTGTCAGCTCGTGGTGAAAACTTTTTGGTTATTGCATCGGTAATAAGATTCCATTGCAATTGCACTTTATCCCTTTAAAAGCTACTAAAACATGAAATCGCTTTTGATATAAAACTCTCCTTACCAAAATATACTATGACATTTTCATTGTATGCTTTTTTTCATCTAAACCCCTTCAAAAAACGTACATCACCAAACTATAAGATCATTAGACTTTCTGCATGCATTAAGAGTATCCACAGTTTAATAATGAGCCTAAATGGCATCTAAATGAACTCTATTCACCATAAAGTAACAATGCAACCCAACATGTAATGCAGCATATCTAGTAGGAGATATCACACCCTTCCCGATTACTCTCTGCGTCTTACCTTAACCAAAGGAAAAAATAAAAATAAAATCCCATGAGAAGAATGAAACAATATAGAGACAGAGGGTGTGTTTGGGACCAACAATCAGCCTAACACCACCTGGTTCCAAACCACTGTGAACAAGATTGTATGAAGCAATCAAAGAGATAGTACCTTTGTCATATTTACTGCCATTAAAGTTCACCTTATGAACCTTGATAACGTCATCAAAGTGAAAAGCATCCATTTTCACAGCAAACCCTCCACACAGAAAAGTAACCTACTGCACAAAAAGGATATAAAGGAGGATTATGATCTTTGCGTTAGTGATGAGAAACCTGGATTTTGCAACAAAAAAAATGCACAGCTATTGGGCGTGTTTGGTACGATGGAAAACATTTTCCGGAAAATATTTTCCAATTTTTCCATGTTTGGTTGGCTTAATTATTTTGGAAAACATTTTCCTAAATGTTTTCCTTAGGGAAAATATTTTCCAAAACTCCTTCTCAACCTTCCACATCCTATTCCCTATCTTCACCAACTCACCCCACCCAACCCCCGCCCCACTCCATGCCTGCCCACCCCATCTTCGCCCTAAATAAAAATATTATTAATATTATTTTCTTTTCATGTTATAGACAGTTGTTTTTTTTGCATTTCAACAAATGAGTATTTTTTTTACATGATATAAAAAAGTATTTTTTTCACTTTAACAAAAAAAATACTTTCTTTTCAGAGAAAAAGTATTTTCTTTCATCTCAACAAAAAACATATTTTCTTTGAAGTAAAAAAATATTTTTTATATTTTAACAAAATGAGTATTTTTCTTTTCATGATGTAGATGAGGTGTGAGAGGTTGACATTGGAAGGCCTACGGAATAGTAAAGGTAGGCCAAAGAAGAGGTGGGGAGAAATGATTAGGCAAGACATGGCGCAACTTCATTGACTGAGGACATGACCCTTAATAGGAAGGTATGGAGGTCGAAGATTAGGGTAGTAGAGTAGGTAGTCTAGAGTGTTCACAACAGTAGTATTGGCACGCAGTCTCGCTTTTTGTTGGTAGTAGGTTTTTATGACTAACCGTTTATTCTTCTTTCATTGTTAATCACCTTACCATCTTGTTGTTTTTATTCTGCTTGTATATGACTTTTTGGTACTATCCTTTCTTGTCTATATTTTCATTAATATAGTGCTTATGCTTTCCTGAATCGAGGGTCTATTGGAAACAGCCTCTCTATCCTCACAAGGTAGGGGTAAGGTCTGTGTACACACTACCCTCCCCAGACCCCACCGTGTGGGATAATACTGAGTATATTGTTGTTGTATGTAGAAAAAGTATTTTCCTTTATTTCAATAAAATGAGTACTTTTTATGTTGTATAAAGAGTACTTTCTTTTCAACCAAAAAGAGTATTTTCTTTTTCGTTATGGAGCATAAATTTTAACGTTATTTTTGCCTAAAAAAGTAAAGCAACAATTAGTTCATTTGGATTTGTGTGAATTTTAGAAAAATAATTAAATTCTTGAAGAAGATAAAGTCATGAAAATGTTGGATATTTTTTTGGTTTGGGGGGGGGGGGGGGGGGGGGGGGGGGGACATGGGGATTGGGGAAATGGGGGTGTATATTTTATGCTCTCTAACCAAACACTAAAAAATATTTCCCGGACAAAGTTTTGGGCTCACCAACCAAATAAGGAAAAATAAATGATAAAACCACTCCTTTTTCATGAAACGTTTTCCTTAATACCAAACACACCCATTATCTTTTATTCTTTTCTTTCGCTTTTTTTTTTGGGTTGGGGAGGGGAGCATAAATTGGTTTTCTGAAGTAGTTTCAAACATTCAATCCAAACATACCCAGTGTGACCCTACAAGTGAGGTCCGAGAAAGATGGAGAAAAAAGGGTCAAGGAGTCAAAAATGTCCCACAACTAATCTCAGAAATCAGGATATCTTTCTGAAGGCAAACACCTAAAAGCTTATTGAATAATTGACTAAGAGTACCTAAAAGAGTAAATATAGTGGGAAATCTAAAGAACAAGAAAATATGCACAACTCAGGGAATCTTAGCAAAGAATGGATCATGAGGTGGAAGCTTTACAATCTTCAGACAGATAAGATCCAAACTATATAGAAACTAAACACAAACTCCAACCTATATTCACAAACTTTTCTGGTTCATTCTACAGGCAATATCTTATTGAGAATGGAAAAAGAGCCATAAAAGAAAAAGGAAAAGGGAAGAAACTCATACAACCTGCAAAATTTCAAAGCAAAAAAAAAACTAAAGTTGAGGATCCAGCACAAAGAGAACAACGATAAAATCGTGTGAACCCAATATCATCCCCACTAGAGAGAATAACAAGAACTATGCCACAATCCCAGACTAGTTGGGTCGGTTATATGAATCTATTTGGAGCTGCTTCATTTCAATACCCAATAATTTGGTTTTCTAACTCTAGAAGTTCTCGAACTCAGAGAAAACTAGAAAATTTATATCAATTTCAGGATAAAATTAGTGCTCATGGAAGAAAACGACTGATCTCTGTTACAAACTTTAAAGTTCAACAGAGGTTGTGAGTTCGAGTCTCCCCAAGAGCAAAGGTGGGAAGTTCTTGGAGGGAAGGATGCCGGGGGTCTATTTGGAAACAGTCTCTCTACCCCAGGGTAGGGGTAAGGTCTGCGTACATACTACCCTCCCCATACCCCACTAAGTGGGATTATACTGGGTTGTACTTTTTATTCAACTAATCCCATCCTCGACAATTAACATCCATATATACGACGGACTTAGATAGACACAGAAGAAAAAGAACTAAAGCGCGAAAAGCCCTTCAGTTTTAAATTTTTTCCAACTACATCAAGTTTCCACCACCACCACTTCTCCAAAGTTATTGATGTGTTAACATAAATTCTCCGCGTTCAAAACTAATTTCAAGACTGATTTGTGTTACTTCACCAAAGCAATTAACTTTAATACATACCAGAACAGACCAGCAATATGACTCGAAACAAATTCATTTTCTTGCTTAACCATACTAACTAAGAAACAGTGAGAAGTCAGTATGCTCTTAGTGATTTTCCATTAACAAAGTCATTTTGTTGTTAACCTGCTGCTCTAAAGAGCTTTTAAATTTCAAATACTATTACTTGAAAACTTGTTTATTCAGTTGTACCTGTCCAATATATCAATATTCTTGTAAAGAAATTTTTCTAGCAACTTATCCCTTAAAACAGCGCAACTTGAGAAGAATGTGATTCCGATAATACTTTTTTGGTATTATTAATGTATTAAGACTTAACATTCAGTCTATGGACATCCAGCATTCAATCAAGGCTTCCTAATACATATTAAAATACGACCCCAGAAAGCTAAGTCTATCCCAAGCATAGCAATTTATGTTTTAGGAGAACTAGCAAATTGCAAACTCATCTTCCTTCCAAACCAAAGTATTTACCTAGTTGATAATGTTGTTATAGTTCAAAATATGTTACAATCTAGAGATCTCCGCTAGATGAATACAAAGTGTACATCAGAAAGTTCCTTCACAAATTCCGAGGAAACTCACATGGAACTTGAATAGAGATGATGTAAATGAGCGAAAGAGAAAATGAAAAATGCCAAATTAATCAATGACACTCCAAAACTTACTAGCTTCCACAGGGGAGGAAGGGCTTTGAGAGAAACCGAAATAAACCTGCTAGAAAAAAATGTGTCAGCAAAAGGTAGGCTCTGAGATGACTGATCAGAATTTCTAGGAAGAGTTCTAAACCTGAAGAACTTAAATGAAACCTGGAGGAGGATTTTGAGAATCTGATATTTGTAGTTTTATCTCCTTTTTCTTTTTTTACAACTATGATGACCTCCCTCCTTTTTTATGATATAAAACTTGCTTCACCTATAGAATATATAATTACACTTCTTTACCTAATTCTGACTTTCCTTATAAATCATCAAGGAAATGTGTGACAGAAATGTATTTAGCTTTGTACTGTGCGAAGCAAATCGTTGTTAAGATACATTATAAACTTGTCCTTACATTACATGTTTGTTAACATTGTACTACCAGAATTGTGTTCATTTCAATTAGACATAACCAGGAAAAACTTAAGTTTTCTCTCACTCTCTCTCTCTCCCTTGGTTTCTTTAATTTTACATAATTGAAAATCGTCTCTTGATTGTGTATTGACTCGGATTTTGAACTCTCTTTTTCACCCTTTCTGTTCTTTGCTAGCAGCTGGACCACTTTTATTTGTTAAAACATACGGAATTAATCTTTTCATCGATTTGTTTGCATAAAAAGTAAGAGAGAAATACATAATGATAGAGAAATAAATAATGATCTTGAGGATCCGATATAAAAGTAAAATAATTAAAAAAGATCTTGAAGATCCATCCATAAAAAGCAATCTTTAGAGCTTAAACAAGTTTCTCCAAATCAAGAAGACAGATAATAAAAATTAAGCTGATGATAATTGACATTGCGTAAAGATCTACGCCAATATAGGTGAATTCAGAGTTTCTATTGGAAAAGAGATGACTTTGTAATTAATTAATCGCTTTACTCAAACGCGTTTACTCATTCCTAATTGCAGCTCCAGCTCATGGATTATTCATATTTATTTGGTTAAGAATCAGGACATCTTCAGTCTGTTTCATTTATCTCAAGATTCTTGACCAACATTTAAGTTCTTATCTTTGTCCTCTGCAAGTTAGATATCTTGCTTCTGTCATCAGTATGATGTCTCTTTATTTATCTTATGATTTATCAGGTATAATTCAAGTTCAGGTAAATGAGAGTAAATAACTTATACATATCGGAAATAATCACATGCAAAAAAGCTATTTAGAAACATTAGCACTCACAGTCAGATGATCATCATTAATGGCTCAAATAATAGTTATCCTGAAGTTTGTATAGGAAACTAACCTTTCTTAAAACGGAGAAGAGCATTCAGCAGCACCAATATGACCGTCAATTGTACGGAGAGATCACTCCTAGAGGCCAGCATTAAATGCTGCAAAGATCTCAGCCATTCTTTTGAACCCTTGTTGCAATTATGGCTCCTCAATATTCGCTGATACAAAGATAGAACTCGCCTTGTGTTCTTTCTTGAGTCTTCTGCGCTGCCCCATATCAACTCTTTTGCCATTTTTCTGTGCCACAAACACTTGAATAAGTTTACCTAGCATTATTGACTAGAACTTGCAGAATTAGCAGCAGCTCCAATAAGAGCTGTCTTTACAAATATCAACAAGAAACTACTTGCCTGCATTTAGCAAAAGTCTTAAAGAAACTCAAGCATTTCATTACCAAACAAGATTTTAAAATGTTTGTGTTCAAAAGCTCCTACTTAAATAATTAATACCCTCCGTCCCATTTTATTTGACACCAGACTATTGAGCACAAAGACATTAAATCCACTTTCTATAACTGTTACAGTAAGAGCTCTTGCTGGAATAACCAATGCTAGTTACTTGACTGTTGGAGGAGAAACCACTGTCAGAAATGTTCACGTAGAAGCTCTAACGATTCAAAAAAAAATTAAAATTTGAATAATTAAGAGCCTGTTTGGATTAGCTTATTTGAAGTAGATGATATGCATTAAGTGCCGAAACTGATTTAATAAATGAGCAGTTACGTGTTTGGGGGCAAGTGTTAAAATTGACAATAAGCTGTTGCAGTATTTGATAAAAAAGTGATGATAAATTCTTTTTCTGTTAAAATGACTTAAATAACCTTAGAACTATTTACATTTATTATGACGTAATTTCTTTAAAATTTAAGATTCCAGATCGATTCAAATACAAAATTCATTTTATTTTAAATACAATTGTGGTTAGATAAGATAATTTTTATGACAAATATAATTTATTTTATGATAAGCATATAATCATAAGTTATAGTAATAATTAATAAATTGACAAAAGTTTCATAGTAAAAATAAACCTAAATAGGACAAAATATTTGATGAGAAACAAATAATGCCTTTATCACCATAACACTTAGAAAGCAATACACCAAACATTTGATCTATCCTCATTTATTACATACAGTTCAAAGATTAATACACAATTACATAAATATAAATATGCAAAGGAAGAGAGAATTTGCTTATCTTAAACAGTGATAATTGCAGACTTGAAAGGTTGAAAAATACTTGAGGCGGTGAGTATCGACGTAGGAGTTTTGTTTTTAAAAAGGAATATTTTAAGGATAAAATAGTAAAAAATTTGGTCGAACTTAAAGTGCTCATAAGCTAAAAAATCATAAGCTGGGGTAACCACCTTATGGCTTTTGGCTTATTTTGACTTATGAGCACTTACTTATAAGCACTTTTAACTTTACCAAACGCGTAGATAAGCCGAAAAATGCTTGTAAGCTAGTTTGACCAACTTATAAGCTTAGCCAAAAATGCTCTAAATAAATTCAAATATTAAATTTCAGAAAATAATAGCCCCTCCATTTCATTTAATATATGAAGGTGTTTGATTTGATAAGGTGTTTAATATGCAAAGTAAACGTATATAATTTTTTCTTTTTCTTTATAAGGATTGTATCCGGACCAGTTTGTGGGAACCTTGTTTCACCAGTCTTGCTACCTCCAAGTACGAGTAAATCAGCCCACCGTGATATAATACACTAACATAGTGATTACGAGTTAGTTCGATAGATATAACATCACATCAAAGTTCAAATTTTGAATGCATTCAAATACAATAGATGGTGAAAATGGTATGAAAGAGTCTTTAAAACATTCCTTAACTGAGGAAGAGTCTTATATAAATTGGAACGAAGGAAGTAATATTAATGAAACATTATCAATCATTATCCAAAATCCCAAAACGGAGAAGTACAAAGAGAAGGAATAAGTACTTGAGTTCTTGGAAGACAATTGGCTGAGGAATTTTATCGAACATTTCGCGAACATCCCTCAATGTTCATATAAAGTTATAAACTACTGCACATAATTAGGGGCAAGTGATTGTTTTTTTTTTGTGAAAACCGCCTACCACCAATTTCTCGTCGTAGCCATTGAAGTAGCAAAGGAAGTGTCACTATTATTTGGCAAACACAAATTTTGTGAATATCCATATTTCGTCCCGCATTTGATCTAAATGTCCAACATTCCCCTAAGTTTATGAAATCTCTAATTCTCTCCATCTTATTTCGTGAACGTTTGGTACAACACAGAATATTTATTTTTCCTAGATATGTTATATTATGTAACAAAATATTTATCAAAAATAATAATAATTGATGCAAATATTTTAATATTAATTAGTTACAATAATGTGCAAGTGTTAATTGAATTTAGTAATGTGAAGTTAAGAGTTGAAATGATTATAAAGGAAAATAATTTTCGCGCATGAGTGAATGAAATCGTTTTTTTCAAAAAATAATTTCTTAAAAGATATATTTTTAAAATTTATTTTTTAAAAAGTATTTTCTGAAAAAATATTCTGACCTACCAATACATAAGCATGGCTACTGCATATAAGTGTTATGATAATGATTACAACTTTTAGAAAGACATATTTTTTTGGTAATTAAACTTTGTATTAATCACCAAAGTGTTAACCTTACAGATTTATAGCCCAGCGTGTTACTCAGCTGGCTATCAAAACGAAAACAAACGACTATCCTATACTGTCTAACAACCTAGCATTATAGTAGATAATGCTGCAGAAGTACTCTTAGCCTAGGAGGAGCTCGAACATTACAATTATAAGCAATATTTCTAAGCAGTTTATCACTGTTACAATAGGTGTTTCCAAATATTCTTGCATTCCTTTCCAGCCATAAGACATAAAACATCTCTGTCAATGTCATTTTGACTATATGAGTTCGAGGGGATTTGCCTTTAGATTGCTCAATGAACCACTGGACAAACTGGAGCCAGTTTTGTCTAGTAGGCTGTTTAATTCCAATCCATTGCAATGTGTGGTCTCTCAGTTGGGATGCATAAGTGCAATCCAGGAATAAGTGTTCTCTGGATTCCACAGCTTGCTGACACATGACACAAGTGTCTGTCACATCCAGGTTCCATTTGATCAGCCTATCTTTGGTGGGCAGCCTATCTTGCAAGAGCAGCCATAGGTTGAAGATTGCTTTAGGTCGAGCAGCATTCTGCATTGTTAAGTTCTTCCACCTGACTCTTGGTGCTTCTCCTATCTGTTGTAAGTAGAGCCTTCTTATAGTGCAATCAGATTTATCCAACAGTTGATGTTGCTGCAATAGTTCAATGCCCTCAATGATCTTCTGTACCATCCAACTAGCCTGTTTAGGGACAGTGATGGTCTCCAATTGCTTCTGCTTGATATAAACTGTGTGAATCCATTTCACCCATAGAGCATCCTTCTTGTGTGCCAGATCCCAGCTGAGTTTTGCAATAGCAGCCTTGTTCCACAGTGATAGATTAGTCAAGTTCAATCCACCAGCAGATTTTGGCATACAGATTTTCTCCCAAGCCACATATGCCTTTCTTGACACATTAACTGATCCAGACCAGATGTAGGATCTACACATCGCCTCAAGCAGTTTTATAATCTTGGAAGGTATTAGGAACAGTTGTGCCCAGTAAGCCTAAATCCCAAAGATAACTGATTGTACCAACTGGATTCTGCCAGCATATGATAACTGATTCTACCAACTGAATCATAAGCCTTCTGCAAATCAATTTTGATCATACACCTGGGAGATATATGTGACCTAGAGTAGTGCTTTATTAGTTCATGTGCTAAGGTGACATTGACTGCTATTCTCCTTCCTGGGATAAAGCATGCTTGTGCATTACAGATAATACTGCTCATGACCTTCTGGAGTCTGTTGGCCAGCAAATTGGAGATGATTTTCTAAAGGACTGAACAGCAAGCTATTGGTCGAAACTCTTTGACTGTTTGAGGATTAGATACCTTAGGAATTAGGGTGAGTGTAGCACAGTTTATAGGTTTGTGCATTTTGCTGGTTGCAAAAAAATTCTTGACTGCTTGGAGTACCTGCTGCCCTATAATAGGCCAAGTGTGTTTAAAGAACATAGCATTATATCCATCTATCCCTGGAGCTGTATCATTACCAATTGCCTTCAAACTGTTTAGGATCTCTGTGTCACTGATATCAGCTGATAGTTCCAACCTCTGCTGATGTGAGACCATTGTTCATATACAATTTGTTAACTGCTGGTAGTGAAGTGGCTGCTGTACCCATGAGTGATTTATAGAAGTCTGTAATCTCCTTGTGTAGGTCAGCTGGATCAGTTATCTTCAGTCCTCCTTCTGTGGTCAGTTCAGTAATCCTTTTAAACTGGTTTCTCTCCTTCATTACTGCTGAGAAGTATTTATTGTTTAAATCTCCGAGCTGGATCCATCTGGCTCTAGATTTTTGTTGCAGTGCTGATTCTTCAAGCAAAGACCATTTTTCCAATTGCTGCATCAGGTCCTTTTCTCTCAGTTGTAGGGTATCTGTATATGACATGGTCATCTGGTGTTGAACAGCTTCCAGTTCCTTTCTGCTGTTCTCAATCTTCTGTGTAATGCCCTTAAACTCTCTAGAATTTAGAGACTTTAAGGCAGGCTTGAGGGCTTTGAGGTTATTCGACACCCCTTGCAAGGTACATTGAGCAGTGATTTTCCAGTTAGTTTTGACCAAAGATTGGAAATCCTTACTTTGAGTCCATGCATTATAGAATCTAAATGGTACCTTCCTGCTATGAGTATCTTCAGTCAGGGTTAATAGCATGGGATTATGATCCGAGATAAAGGGAGCTCCATATACAGTGTGTACATGGCTCCATTTCATCATCCATTCATAATTACCAAACACCCTATCTAATCTGCTACACACTCTGTCATTTCCACTTTGTTTATTGGTCCAGGTAAAGAAATCCCCTTTCCATGGCAGTTCAGCCAGGCCAGCTTGCTGTATGCAATTGTTAAACTGCACAGTCTCTCCTTGCTTGACTGGTTGGCATGATTGTCTATCATTACTTGATAATATGGCATTGAAATCTCCTGCAATTATCCAAGGATCAGTTATACCTGCAGCCAGATTCTGAATAGTCTTCCACATTGCCCCCCTCTGATCACTATCATTGAAGCCATATATCACTGTGAAGCAGCAGAGAAGTCCACCACTAAGGTTCCTGACAATGCAATGGATGAGTTGAGCCTCCTCCTGTACTCCAGAGATCAAGATTTTTGTAGGAGCCCATAGGATCCATATTCTACCATTCACTGCTCCATTGTAGTTAGTTACTATACTCCAGTTAGGCAACAAAAACTAGCTATTCTTTCTCTATTTTTTTGTTTAACCTTTGTCTCTACAAGACCAACAAGGTCAAATTTATTGGTTCTAAAGTATTCTTTAGCTTCCTTCTGTTTGTACCTTTTATTTACACCCTTTATATTCCAAAATAACCACTTCATTGGTCACAGCTGGTTCCCCCTTCATCTAGGGGGTGATCTGCCCAACTCACTGTTCCAACTTCAAATCTATTAGACATCACAATAGGGGATAGTGGTGGAAAGTTTGTGACGTTAAAGACTGGGGACATCTGTGTAGAAACACACTTCCGCTTGTTCAAATGTTCACCTACACCATCCTGAGGACTTGATTGTTTTGCATTATCTGGTTGCTGGATTTGGTTTTCCTGGCTACTCTGGACCACAGGAGCTGGAGCCTTTACTCTCCATTCCTGTGTCACTTTAGTCTTCGGTGAGGGGTTTGGGGGGGTAGTTTTAGCCAAACAATTGTGTCCTACCATAAGACACTTCTCACAATATGATGGTTTCCAATCATATGACACATCTTGCATAAAACTCTTTCCATTGGGATGCATCAGTTCAATCTCACTTGGTAGTGCCTTTGATACATTCACCTCAATTAACATACGAGCATATGAGATTCTACTTTGCTTTGTCGTGCATTCATCAGCAAAGATTGGTTTCCCCAATACACTTGCAATTCTACTCAGTGACCTACTGCCCCAACAGGACATAGGTAAATTGGGGAATTTAATCCACAGGGGGATTTCTGTTGGGAAAGCATCTTTAAAATCGAAATCAGCCGATCATTGTTTCAAAATCATAGGCCTGTTTGCAATCGAATATGGTCCTCCACACAGTATTTCTTTGGCATCATCAAGGGCCTGAAATTTAACTATATAGTAACCCTCATCATGGTAAAATAAATCAGGCTCAGGCACATGAGACCAGTGTATGCTAATAAATCTTTTCATAGCATTGTACCCTGGTCCATTGCCTAGAACAAAAACAACTAGGGCACATTTCCATTTTCCTTCTTCCTCTTCCACTTCATCCTTCACCAGCTGACCAACTGGTTTACCATTAATGAGTGTAGGGGGAATATACTCCAGAGACATACCATTTGCAGCAAGGCGATTCCTCTGAAATAGGCTAGCCCATCCTTTGGGTGCTTCAATTTTTGATCCTTTCTCACTATTGGCTTTTGGTACATCAGGTTGTGGAGGTTGCTGCATGTGGTCGATATCCCTATTCTCTTGAACCATCGGGACTATCACTGGTACAGATTGAGGCTCTGAGTTGTTATCAACCTTATCAGCTAATGTTGGAAGCACAGGAACTCCAGATGGCTGGGAATCTACAGTTGCATGAGGCAATGAAACAGTATCTCCAGTGTGCTGCAATAGAACAATGTTAACAGATTTTGGCACAGTATTAACAGTTTTTGGGAATGGAACAGTGTTGTTTGCATAGATTGGCACTAGAACTTTCTTAGGTCGGCCTCTTCCTCTCGCCATGGCACCCTCAGCGCATGTTAACTTACATACGCAGAGGTAGCAAAGAAGATAAAGCGGTGAAAGTTAGAGAGAAGGAAGAGCTTCTCTCTTCAATTCAATGAAGTGAATGTTGTATAATCATTTAGAAAGACATATTGTATTTTAAAAGAAATTGTTTATCGAGAGTTATTAAATTTAACTCTCGAAATAGCGAACAAGAATTTAATTTAAAATTAAAATATTTTTGGTATTTACTAGTTAAACATAGAAAATACGGAACAACAAATATTCAAAAAATTTAAAGAAAGAGTTAAAGTTGTCCAATTAGCTGAAAGATTTTTAAAGCAACGATAACTATATGAGAATATCTTATGAAACTTTGGACTCAATAATTCAAAACAATAACTATTCAAAAAGTTTAAAAGAAAACATAAAACTAATTTGCACACTATAGGAGAATATATTTCGGGATTAATGTGGCGTCGTTTGATTATTCCCTCGGTAGACCAAACTTTAGACATAATAAATTGTAATTAGGTTACTAATTTATAGCTAAATCTTGACCAATTTATCAAATACTACCGAAACTAACCCCGTGCCTTTTACCCCCTCTATTTAAAAATTTTAAACTATTGCCTCTTATTCTCTAGATCATTTTGCTAAAAGATTGTTAATATATTATTTCTTTTTTTTCGTGTCATTTTGGAACAACTTATTAAATAGTTCTAACTTCTAAGTACTTATCCCTAAGAAAGAACTCTTTTAAGGTATGCTCAAATATTTGTTCAAAATTTTAGTTGCTTGTGAACTCAATTGAAATATCACTTATGAGTATAACCTGTTGAAAGATTTCCACAATGAATCTGGTCCAGCAATATCTTATCATTAATTTCTAAAAAGTAAGTAAATCTTGGTTTCTATCAAAATTATCTTAAAAACTAGAAAAATGAAGCTCGACTTAGCAAGAAAGTTTGAAATATGCATCCGCCTAAAAGGTAAAATACTTTAAAATCTTCCTAAATTTGACACGCATTATTGCTTACAGCCTTAAACTATTCGTGGTCTTAATTACCATTCTCAACTTGGCCTTATGAGAGTCATTACCTACTGGACGTTGATGTGGTAAAGAGTGAGGGTGTACTCACCTGCCGCACGAATTTTTCTGTGTATGTGCATTTTTTTTTAAAAAATAAAAGATTTTTTTACCTTTTTAAGTATGTTATTTTTTTAGATAATTTTTTTAATACAATTTATATTAAACTTCAATAGAACTACATTATTTAGGGTAATTTTTTTGTTTGGCTAATAATAATAAAGTTTTAGTTAATATTTTTTCAATTTGACCTGGAAATAAAAATCTATACAATTGAAATAAATAGTCAAGGCATCTTTAAAGGTATAAAAAAATACATAGTTTAAAACTAATTATTTTTTCTATACCTGAGAAGGTAAAAATGCAAAGTTGAAATAAATAGTAATTGCATCAAAATAAGAAATAAAAATAGTGTATAATGTAAGTGATTCATTTTATTTTCAGGTCAAATTCAAAAAATGATTAACTAAATTTTAGTATTTTTAGGCAAATAAAACATTATGCCTAAATAATGTAGTTCTATCCAAGTTTTATTATAAATTGTATTCGAAAAAATTAATACACTTAAAAAGGTAAAATATATTTTATTTTTATAAAAAATACCATATGTACAGAAAAATTCATGTGGCAGACGAGTGTATCCACACTCCTTGCCATATCAGCATCTAGGGGCTAGTGGTTCTCAAAAAGCTAAATTGAAGAGGATAATTAAGACCACAAATAGTTTAAAGTTGTAACAAATAAGTCATATCAAATTTAGGAAAATTTTAAAGGGATTTTTACCTATCTATACCATATAGCAAACCACATTACCAAAATATTCATAATATTGTATTTACCCGCCTACTCCATAGTTTGTCT
Organism: Nicotiana benthamiana; assembly: GCA_034376525.1. Classification (NCBI taxonomy): domain Eukaryota; kingdom Viridiplantae; phylum Streptophyta; class Magnoliopsida; order Solanales; family Solanaceae; genus Nicotiana; species Nicotiana benthamiana. The sequence continues at coordinate 29,295,192 of CM067336.1, read as the reverse complement.
ACATAATTTGTACCAAACCAAAAATAGGTAAATTCTACCCTAAAAACGCGCCAAAATAGAAGGAATCAGATTTAATGGTGATTCTATCACCATTAATTTCGAGATTTAAAACGGAAGCAAATCCATTGCAGCGTGATTCTCTCATTCTCCATGTATTTTCCACCATTGATAGCCATTAAAAAGCTTAAAAGCTTTGAATTCAAATTTGAATTTTTAAAAATCATTATTTGTTTGAATTGGGTGTTGTTGTAAATAATTCGAAATATGTTTAGGAGTTTATAACTAAATTTTTAGGGGTTTTGGTGAAGATTAGACTTGGTTTTGACTGAATTTCAGATTGAAACTCGTCGAAGAAGAAGAAGAAGACATATTTTCATAATTGTATTCAAATTGTAGAATTGTAGATAAATTGTAGATTGGAAAGACTAAAACTTCTACAAGTCTTCTACAATTATGTCGAAAATGCCAATTATGCTACAATTGAAATGAGCATTGAGATATTAAAATTCAATGTATTCAGTTTGTAGATATCTTGTAGATACAATTTCTACAAATAAACTACAAATCAGTTTAAGTATTGTATAAAGTTGTATTGTTTTTAAGAGTATCTACAAAATTACTACATCTATACTACAATTAAACTACAATCTTGTGTCAAAAAAATATTGACAACAAAATTTTGCTCTTCATCTACAAAATTTATACATACAAACTATAAGAACTATAGTACGTACCTTTAATAAAATTGATAGTAAGAAATGTTTAATCTTGTGTTTAGAGAACTGAACACATTTCTTTTCTTGGTTTTCCATAAAAATATTTGCTATATGGTATACATAGGTAAAAAATCCCTAAATAAAATGTGCGTAGTGAATTTTCGTGTGACTTGAATTATCAAGGAACATAATCCTAAAGCAACAAAGGCTAGCAACTCATAAGACTATAAGAGTAAACAGAGAACATATAAAAAAGAAAATAAAATTGTTTGGCCTTAATATAATACCTAGTTAATATGCATGCATAAGGACAGTATATTGATGAGCACCATAAACAGAGAAGAGAGAAGAAAAATTGAGTCCGGATATCTGGGACATGGCTGCCCTTAAGTAATCTGTCATCTTTACGGCAAATCTGAATAACCATGGACGTAATAAAATAGCCCATAGCCCATATGCTCCTAAAATCATGCCTAGAATAAATGAAGCAATGATTATACCCTTAATTTGATTTATAGTATATAAATTGAAATTTGGTATGCTTAAATATAATAAACACAAACCTTAAACATGGGAGGTAATAGGTTTGGTATATGGCATACATAGGTAAAAATCTCAATTTTAAAATATTTTGCCCCACTTAAAAATATAAATGTGGAGCACGAATGGATAAAAAGTTTTGCTTTTCCTTTTCCTCCCTCGCTTACTGTTACTTCTAATTATAACTTACTTCTAGTTTTTATATATATATATATATATATATATATATATATATATATATATATATATATATATATATATATATATATATATATATATATATATATATGTATGTATGTATGTATGTATGTATGTATGTATGTATGTATGTATGTATAGAGAAAAAATTCATCTCCTTAAGCCAAGTGGCAACCTAAAAAATACCACATGGCATAATTAGTTATTTAGTTTATAACTAGTTATTAGTTATTATTTTTGAATTTAAATATACATATAAAAACGAAAATAATAAAATAAAAATAACAAACTACCATATATATATATATATATATATATATATATATATATATATATATATATATATATATATATATATTAATTGGTTACTTTATTTGGATTAATAAATATAGATATCTTATAATTAAATATAAAAATAAAAATAAATATATAAAAAATAACTACTCAATCAAATTGGTTGAGAGTAGTTTCAAGTTGAATTTTTTAAATTATTTTAAAATAAAAGGAAAAAAAATAGCTATAAAAATCTATCTATATCTATATATTATTAAAAGAAGAGGAAAAAGCTCCCTTCTTAAGCCAAGCGGCAACCTAAAAAAAATGCCACATGGCATAATTAGCTATTAGTTATTATTTTTTGAATTTAAATATATATATATATATATATATATATATATACACATATATATACATATATATATATATATATATATATATATATATATATATATATATATATATATATATATATATATGTATATTATTTGGTTACTTTGTTTGAATTAATAAATATAGATATCTTATAATTAAATATAATTTAAAAAATAAAAATAAATATATATAATAATAACTACTCATTCAAATTGGGCGGGAGTAGTTTCAAGTTGAGGTTTATAAATTGTATTAAAATAAAAAAAAGAAAAAAATTAGCTATAAAAAATGAAAGAAAGAGAAGAAAAACTACCCATTCAAACCGGGATATAGTTTCAAGTTGGAGTTTTAAAATAAAAAATACAATTAAAAAAATAATAAGTTACCGATTCAAATTGGGATTAGTTTCAAGTTGGAGTTTTAGAATTATTTTAAAATAAATAAACAAAAATAAAGACATAAAAAAACTTTCAGAGAAAAATATTTAATAAAGTAATATGGTAATAAAACTTTTTATTTAAGCAATGTAATAATATTAAAATTAGATGATATAATAAAGAAAAATACATAACAAAAAAGTTATTCAATGCGCTTCCTATATAAGTGCCGTTAGTTTAACAGAGATTTTGTTTATTAAAATTTAGATAATATTATTAAGAACAATAAAATAAAATTTAAAATAAAAATAATTCAACAGTAATAAATTATAAATAATTTAAATTTAACACAAAAAAGAAAGAGAATATTAAATATTGGTTAATATAATAAAAAATATATAGGATAAAAAAGTTATTCACTAATTATATAAGTACCTTTGAATTAATAGAGATTTCATTAATGACTATATCGTATTGACAAATAAGATGATAATTGAATTTTATTAAAGCAATACAATCTAATAGAATCAAACAAGTCTGATTATAATTTAATTTAATTAATTTTTTTTAATACTGACCGCGCATCGCACGAGCAGGGCTACTAGTTATTATTAGTAGGAATGAAGTCAGCCATAAGAATTTGCCAAGTATCACGTGAAGAAAATGACATGTGGCAATTTTTAAGACAATATAGTTAAGTTAGGTATAATAATTGGCTACTTTTTTAAATTTAAATTCAAAATAAAATAATTAAATATCTCATGCGGGTGTTTGCACATAGATAACCACATGTTTTGATTTGAGTTAAAACTCAACTTCTCCTATATCTTCAAATATAAAAACCAAAAAAAAAAAGATGGAACAATCAACGCCCTAAATGCAATTGCTGAAGTAGTTTATCCATGTTATACTTTCCCTAAAGATATTCGTCTAAATCATAGGCACAAATCTCTCCACTCAAAATAATAAAACAGGAAATTAAAATATATAACCCCACGAAGGAATCAGGTAGTTATTGTAATTCTTGAGTAAATTTTGAATTGAGATAAAGCTTTTGCAAAAAAGAAAAAGAAAAAAATCTTATCCAATTTCTAGATAACTCCCAATTTTTAAACGGATGGTTAAAATTTTGAGTCTAAAATAAAACTTGTATATATCGTCGGTCTCCTATACATTTTTTTAACTTTTACACGATTCAACTTGAAAAAAAGTAAAAGATAAATTCAAGTATTGGTTATATTGCAATATAAAATAGTTTCTTCCACGATGGAATCGTCATGAATATTCCTAGAGAAAATCGCACGAGATGGACTGCATCATGGTTGCAATTGAAATCTGTGTTCTAAAAATCGGGAATGACACAAGAAGGGTGAAAAAGTATTGTTTACTTACATATAAGTCTACATGTGTTTATAGTTATTTTAGTTTATTCTGCAATGTATTATTATTTAGTTTATTCTGCAATATATTATTATTTAGTTTTTCTGCCTGTATTGATAAAAGTAAGAATAGTCCAATATGTTAAATGACCTTATTCTAAGAATTCAAGGAGCCAACAATTAAGATATGAGATTTCTGTAAAAATAGTACGGTGTAGTTAGTTTTCGGACTGGTCATTCAAAATTTGCCTGTGTTTACCAAGTCAATGAAAAATAGCCACTATTTTGTTGCAATAGAGACCAGTCCAGCATAATATATTGGAGTTCGTTACACCTGTGTATGAACTCCAGTATATTATGCTGGACTGGTTTGTTGGCTCCAGTATATTATACTGGACCAATATACTTGCTGGAACTCCAGTATATTATGCTGGAGTTCTAGTGTACTTATGCTGAAACTCCATCATATTATGTTGAAGTTCCATCATACTTATCCTGGAACTCCAGTATAATATGCTGAAGTTCAAGTATACTTATACTGTAACTCCAACATAATATACTGGAGTATTTTCCGAATTTTGAACAGTATTTTCGCTCAAATTTATATTTACATAAAAAGTGGCTAAATTTTAATTACTTTTAAAATTGACTATTTTTGAAAGGCCCGTTGTAATTCTGACTATTTTTAGATTTCTCCCTGGATTTCGGCACTTCTAAGAGGAAGATGACATTCAAGTCTGTCTCTCCCAAAAGAGTTGCTAGAGGATAATTACAACTAAAAAAATGAAAATGAAATATTGAATGTAATTTATCATATACATATATTAATAGAATAGTAGTATATTTCAAAATTTAAAGGCCATTAAATCTTTATAAATGCAATAAATTTAAAAATACGTAAATTTTTATAATGAATGGATTTATTATTAAAATATTATGTTAAAAATAACATAGAGAGAAAAATAATTTTCAATTGTGCGTATTAAACTGCTGGAGACTATATGCAGAACTTATGTCTGGTCAGGGTCTGTTAATATCACAAAGAAAGCCTATGTGGCTTGGGAGAAAGTGTGTATGCCTAAGTCTGTTGGAGGTTTGAACTTAACAAATATCTCATTGTGGAACAGAGCTGCCATAGCTAAACTAAGTTGGGATTTAGCTCATAAGAAAGACTTGTTGTGGGTGAAATGGATCCATACTGTTTATATCAAACATCACCAGTTGGAGAACCTTACTATCCCAGCTAATGCTAGCTGGATGGTAAGGAAAATTGTGGAGGGAGCTAAGCTACTACATCAGCATCAATTGCTAGATAACACTGACTGTACCATAAGGAAAGTATACTTGCAACTGCTTGGAGAATCAACTAGAGTTTCATGGAAGAATCTGGTAATGCAAAATGCTGCTAGACCTAAAGCTATCTTCAGCTTGTGGTTGTTACTGCAGGATAGACTTCCTACCAAGAACAGACTGCTGCAATGGAATTTGAACATATCAGGCATCTGTGTTATGTGCCAACAAGAATTGGAAACTAGAGATCATCTATTTTTGCATTGCACTTATGCTTCTCAGTTGAGATATCAAACAATGCAATGGCTGGGAATTGAAGACTTCACTGGACAAGTTTGGACACAATTCTGCCACTGGATCATCATACAGTCCAAAGGGAAATCTCCCCGAGCTCACACATTCAAGATGACAATTACAGAAATGCTGTATAGTTTATGGTTAGAAAGGAATGCGAGAATCTTTGAAAATATTTATTGTAATTGTGATAAACTCCTAAGTAGTATAGCCTATATCTGCAATGTTCGAGCTCCTCCTAGGCTTAGTTCATATATTCAGCATTTTATGTTATAAATGCTGAATGATTAGAGTAGCATTGATACTTTATGTTCCAGTTTCGATAGGCAGTTGAGATTAAACTGTCCTATGATTTTGTAAGGCATCCTTTTGGTGATTAATAAAATTTAATTACCAAAAAAAAATTGTTCGTATTACTATAATAACAATCATGTAAAGCAATGCTAAAGGTTTCTTCTAAGGCTTCATCCATAATTAGTATATACGTCATGTTAATAAGAATTGGAACTATTATTAAAATATTATATTGAAAATAATATAGAGAGAAATCTAATTTCAAATTATACGTACTATTACAATAATTATTAAAATTAATGCTAAAAATTTCAGGAAGGGCTTTACTGATAATAACAGTATAGTAGAGCACGAAAAATTATTCTAACTTATATAAATTAAGAGTCTCTCCTATAACAGGGGAGGTTGGTTTTAGTTAGTTTTGTAGAGAGTTTATCCCTAATCAAACTCTAACAGAATATCCAACTATTACATTTGAACGTTTGAATATTGAATACTAACCAGTAACTCCATTAACGAAAAACCTATTGTCTCTCTACTCCTACCAGGCACAATTGTGATTCTCCTTTACAGTTTACAAGGAGAATATTTTCTGGTAAATTTCTCTACTTCTCCTTTGCTTTGCTCTTTATCTCCTCTTAGATTGTTTAAAGAAAAATAAAATTACTCTAAAGTGAAGTATTCGTCATTTACTAGGATGAAAACTGATACTAGTTGGTAATTTCTTTAACAACATGAACCTTCTATATATTATCTTATGATAAAGTAGTGAATTAACTCCATAATGAAGAAGAATATGGTCTCACTGCCAAAAAGTATATGTAGATTGCATCTATAGGACAGTAGATACACATAAGGCTAGGTGCACGCGAAGAAGCAGGACTACTCTGTGCTCTCGATGCACAAAAGCATTTTTACAACAATTACGCTTTAGTCCTAAACAAGTTGGGGTCGGCTATATATGAGTCCTCAATCTTAATGTTTCTCCATTTAAACAGGCCAATATAATTTATCGTCATGAATTAGCTCGTTTCACGTTGCTCACCTACCCAGGCTTGGGACCGGCAATGTGCTCTAGCTGCAAAAAAGCATTTGTATTACTTTAAAAATTAAAATACCATACCTGGAGTAGAATATCTAGCTAAAACATTTTTAAATTAATCTCTACGTAACATTCTTTACGTAACAGCCGTGTATTAGTATATACATTATCCTCAACAGTTAACAATCTCTGCATTATTATTCACCGCATAGCATCCTACATTATGGTCTTTGCATAACCAGCTTGCGAACCGAACGACCAATTAAAATTCAGTGGCGGACCCACATTCAACCTAGGGGTGTCAACCGACAATCCTTTGTCGCAAAATTATAATATATGAATTTACTATATGTTGGCTCTCCTTGACATTTCGGTGTATTTAATTTTTTATATTTTGACACCGCTTATTTCCGCCACTGTTAACACTACTGTAAAGACATAAAGGCTCCTATATATATGAAGGAGGGCTTATTGCTATATATTCAGCAGGTTGATTAATTTGGAGAGATCTTGATCCCAACATCTTAGCTTGAAAGGCCTTAGAATTTGATCTCTTTGATGGATTAGAAACAACAAAAATTATGACAAGATGGCCTCAAGGAAAAACATTGTATATCCATCCAGGTAAAAGTTAGTACTTAGTTTTCTTTTACTTCTTCATTTTTTACTTATTAAACCTTTTAATCTTGTTCTTTTTTCTTCTTACCCTTTCCTTTCAGGAAATCAGTGTCTGCTTCATCATCAGATGTTGAGTTCCACATATGTGGAGTACCATTTTCCTTGAATAGGGTTAGTTAAAAATCATGAGAAGTCAAATGTAACACACACATCAGAATTATTTCAGTTTTACTAAGCTGTTGGTTTGTGTTGAACTTACAGGAAATTTTGACTGCAAAATCTGCAAAGCTAGCTGCAGTGCTGAAAGAAAATCCCAAAGATGATGTTTCTCATTTGCTAGGAGACCTTCCCACTGATTCCGAAACTTTTGAGCTAGTTGCAAGGTTCTGCCATGGTTTTGACATAAGCCTATCACCTGAGAATGTTATTAAAGTCCTTTGCCTTGCTAACTATCTTGGAATGTCCGAAGATCACAGCACCAACAACCTCATAAAGAAGGCTTGTTTCTACTTTCAAAATAATGTCCTTCCTAGCTGGAATAAGTGTATTAAAGCCCTCAAATCTGCTGAAACCATTCTTCAACAAGCTGCAGATCTAGCTCTTGTCGATGCCTGTGCTGAGTCCATCATCACCAAAGCAGTGCATGATCCAAGTCTTCTTGGAGAACCAATTAGGAACGTAACAACAACAGATGATGACAGTGAGAACGACGAAAGTACCTATAAGCCAAATGTAAGGAGGAGGCTCTTTGTTCTTGACTGGAAATCTGAGGACTTGACTGTACTTTCCATTGCTCTCTACGAGCCCATTATTCGTGCATTGGTTCATCAAAATGTCCCTTTGGAATATGTGGCATCATCTCTGTTACAGTATCTCATTAAATGGGTTTTTCCGGGCACTAAAGGAGAAGATGAGACATCAGTTTATGAGAGGAATTCTCAGAGAGGGATCATTGAAGCAGTGGAGAGACTGTTGCCGCAAGAGAGGGGACTGATACCTTGTTCTTTGCTCTCTCAGATGTTGCAATCTGCAATAATGTTGGATGCTAATACCGAATGTAAACGCGGAATGGAAACTAGAATAGGAAAGCAGCTGGACCAGGCAACTGTGAAGGACCTCTTAGTACCTGCACAAGGATATGCAAAAGATGAGCAGTATGACACTGAATGTGTGAAAAGGATAATGAAGTATTTCTACAGCAATTACGAAAACACAGACAAATCTGGCCTGATCGTCGTGGCACAACTGATTGATGACTTCTTGGCTGAGGTTGCAAGTGACATAGATTTGAAGTTGAAGACATTTTTAACACTAGTAGATTTATCAGTAGCAGCATCAGAAGGAACTCATAGGAATTCTGATGGAATATATAAAGCAATTGATATATACTTGGACAAGCACAGATATCTCACGGATAGAGAAAGGGAAGAAGTTTGCAGGATGTTGGATTACAACAACCTGTCTCTTGAAGCCTGTGAGCATGCTGCACACAACGAAAAGCTACCAGTACTAGTGATGGTGCAGATTTTGTTTTCTATGCAGTTGAAGTTGAAGGATACTGTGGCTAAGAGAATACAGAGGGGTTCTGGAAACCTGTTGTTGAAGCTGGAGGAAGACGAGGAACATGCAACGAGGACAAGCAGCAGTGAAGAGGAAGTATAAGCGGAGATAGGAAAGATGGGAAGCAAGGTGCAGGAACTGGAGAAAGAATGTCATGTGATGAAAAGGGAAATTCAGAGAGGTAGCTACCAGCACAAGATTCAGAAGGAGAAAACAAGCATGTGGAAAGAAATGAAGAGGAAGTTTGGTTGCATGACAAGCTTGCACGAGACAAATTGCCAAGTGAAGAAGAAAAAAGTGCATCCAAGATAGAAGATATCTTCTTTTTTATCCAAGATAGAAATTCATGGTTTCATCTTTACATTTTTATGCCGGAGTGATAAGGGCCTACTGAATAATTAAAGATTAAATTTGTATTGTCTTTGGAAATTAAGAGTATAAGCATGTCGATTATTTTCATCAACTCCAAATAACAAAAGAGAATGGTAGACTATTCTTTCATTGCATCTCCGGAACATCCAGACTTTAATGTTCTGAACTTGTTTACAGGTTACAGCATGTTGTCTATGTTTATTCGTTTTTTCATTACAGAACACTAGAGTTCAGCATCAAGAGTTCCAGACACTATAGAACGTAAAGATAAATTCTCCTCCCAGAAGGAAAGCTAAAGAGATTTCACCAATTTGCAGTTCTAGGTGTCTAACTTGACGTACACTTGCATAGTTCAACGAAAAAATTCCAAAATGCTAGTACAACCAACAGTTATCCTCACATGTGATACATACTGATAGTACAACCAACTTATCTTTTTAAATTACGATGTCCATGCCAGCTTGGAGGCACCTCGACTAATTCCACGAGGTTCCTACTACCTCCACCAGTACAGATATTGGGTAACTCGGTCCACCAAGGTTTTGACAGTTGAAAAGAAATCACCTAATGTTTTTGCAGATTTGAACATATCGTACAAAGAACTTGTTCATTCCAACACAGCCAAAATGAATAACATAAGTGCGTTCACAGAGACCTGTTTTCTAGCAAACACTTCCAAGAACAAACATTTTGCCAAGAGAAAAGTCATACATCTTAATTAAGTTCAGAACTGTACATAATTTCGCCAACAACGTTGCAGTTCAACAGCAGAGGTTTCACGTTGACAGGCAAGTATCTTGCAAACAAAGTCTCTGCTCCATCTCTCCATAAATAAGAAAGGGAAACGAAAAGAAAATGTCATGAAAATGCAGCAACCTAGAATTCCAGGATTCAAGAGCAACAATAAATGGAGTTCACTTCGTCATCTTCCTCAAAAGAAGATAGAGCTTCTCATCGAGCTTGAACTTTTGCACCTTGAGGGGATCACTTTTCAACATCAGCTGAAGTCCTCCGAAGGAGACATAAACCACTCTGACAAGAGGGAAAAGGAGAATGAACAAATCAATAGGCTGTCTAAGAGTTTGAATCTCTAGGCTTATTGACTTTTGAAAATCTAAGAAACAACGTCACAGCCACAAATTTATTCCTATGATAGGCCATGAGATGTTTTAAATCATTCTACAAGCTACAACAGTACTGAAGAGAGCTTTCGGTTGTGTTAATTGTCCGCAGGCCCAGAGGCCTGAAGTTGTGTGCAGCACTGGAGAAGAAATATCTTGTTGTGAACATCCCCCTTTTTCTATTCTTAACTAATCATTTTTCCTATCCAAACAACATATCTGACACCATCGCTGCAGGATGAAATGGTGAAACATCTGTCAATGCTGACCAACCAAGATTGGATCTGTTGGGTATATAACTACTATAGTGGAATTAGTGGGTGCTATTAATCCAAAGTGAAAATTAGATAGTGGACTGCTGCAAAGCTACATGCATTGAATTAGTTGGTGGACTGCTGCAAAGCGGCATGCACTGAATTTTTTCTCCTAGCCTACAGATAGATCTAGAAGTTGAACCAATACATTGGAATAAATGGGATGAGCAAGTACATACACTTTTTTGTCAGGTCCTGATGCGTCCATTGAGACCTTATAAACTAGCCCATACATGATGTATTCAAATTTGTCAGCAAGAGATTTTTGCTCTCCCTGCAATTGCAGAAAGTTAAAGCGCATGGCCACTAGCCAGTGTAGAATAATTTAAATGTGGTGGCCACGCCTCCGAACCTACACATTACTGTGGCCAGAAAGCATTGGGAGTAGCAAAAACAAATTAATAAAAAGAGGCATCCAACATTTCTTAGTTGGTTAATAATGAAATTTATTTAGATTCAAGAAAATAAAACCAATGGTTGGCTTTTTTTCCCATAAATATCTGTACTTACGATTTGGAGATCATCAAATAAAAGGCAAACCTACCCAAGAATTTAAAGAAAATGATATGGGGTATTCTGAATAACCAAATACTAGATCAAAATCACAACTTCCTTCCCAAACATGATTTATGGTATAAAATCGTATAAATGATTATATCTAACATATCAGGGAGAGAAATTACCATATTTCTGTTAATCATCAAATGGATCTTCCAAGACAATTAAAGAGGAAGATTCAAATAAGTAAAAGGAACAAATACCTCAGGAGGATGGCTAGTTACAGCTGACCCATCCATATTTAATGTCTTCGATATAACCATCCTATACAACTCTCTTGGTTGCATAGGGTATAGTTCTGAGTTGATATCTAGCTGTATCGATGTTTCGCCATCATGACATCTTGCTTCTATGCGAGAAACTAAAGAAATTGACAGAAACTTCAGTCTAAAGACCAATGAGACAGAAATGCAAATGCAACAGCAGAACATAGTAAAGTTGATAATGATAGTTATTTTGCGTCCCCAAACATCTAACGTCACTCCCAAAACAAAATCAAAACAAACATAGGGGTCGTTTGGTAGGATGCATCTGATAAAATAATGCATGCATTAGCTTTATGTATTAATAATGCCTTGTTTGGTAGATATTTTGAACTTATGCATTAGTTATACATCCTCTTTGGTATTATCCTACGCATAACTAATGCATAGAAAACCATGGTATTAGCAATACAATGGGTTGTAATGCATGCATTAGCTTAATTAAAGACAAAATTATCCTTTAAAATTTTTATGTTTGATTAAAATAGGCAAGTTATTATATTAATGCAAGAGAAATAAAATTATATCTCTAGTAAATAAATAAATACTTAGCATATTTCCTTTTTTACAAAAATATATATTAGTTCTATATTACAATATAGGTTAGACAAATCAAATAATTTTTTTAAAACTTTTTCATATAAAAACATTTCTCAACATATGTTTCTTTAAAAAAGTTAAGAGTGATGGATTGATTTTGAGGGTATTTTGTAAACAAGCAATTCTTTTAGAAATTGTGCAATGCTTAATACATCAAACTAAACAATGGATAAAAAATATGTCAGCATAACTAATACCAGCATAACTAATACACCCTATTCAGCATCATTCTTATGCACCCTGCCAAACGACCCCATATTGTACCCAGCAAAAATACCCAGATAGTGTAGGATATAGAAACAAACTATGTTGCTTGGACTCTCCTAAAATGTGGCAGGATACGAGTCGGATCCTCCAAAAATTGAGCATTTTTGAAGGATCTGACATGGGTGCGGCTAAATTTTGGAGAGTCCCCGCATCATAGGAAACAAGTCAACCAAGCAAATTCAAATCTAAAAATAATTAAGAGCCGGAGTTGATTTTGAGAAAGAGCTTTACATGAATCTGAAAGAAGACATTCTGACATTATAATTATCCTTTTTTTATGGCACCAATTAATTATCAACTTCTTCTCTATAGAAGGGTCAACATCCACATACTTAGTTTATGCATGACAAACTTTATACATACAAATGTCACTGAGTTAACTACTTTTCATCCTCTTTTTTTAAAAGAAACACACAATTGATATGCCATTTAGTTCTAGGATGCATGCAGGAGACTTTGTTAGTAACACAAGGGCATTGGATAGTACTAGCTGAGGTCAATGTTCCTTGTTTCTCATACCAAAAGGTAAAACTTGAACACTATACCAGCGTAAGATAAGTTGAATGCTAAAACAGTCATCTAGTAAACCAAGAACAATCGGACAAGTAAACCATGAAATCCAACTAACAATATTTCAAGAGCTCAAATCGAATATCTAATTATGAACAACGAGACGGGCAAAAGACATGCATGACTGTAATCTGATGGAGTTTTGTCAGCAGAGCTTAAGCTCAGTTGGTAAGATTTTTTTTAACAGGTCCAAGTGGTGAAGATTTGGGAAGTTGTTTACTGCAACTGACTTATAAAATATAGCATTAATGCGGTCAACAACTCCTGACTGTGATGTGATGTGAATTTTGTCAGCTAGAGCTTAAGCTCAGTTTGTGAGCTTTTTCTTATCATGTCCAAGTTGGGAAGATTTTTACTGCAACTGACTTGAATATCTAGTGTTTATACAACAACAACAACAACAACAATCCAATATAATCCCACCAGTGGGATCTGGGGAGGGTAACACGTACGTAGATCTTACCCCTACCCCGAGGAGCCTAATGTTTATGCAGTCAATAATTCCTAAAAATAATGTGCATTTCATTTCGATACACCTCTTGGCTCTTGTATACGAAATTGTTTTTTCGCCAACAAAAAAAAAAAAAACCAGTATAGTCCCACAAGCAACGGAGTATGGGGAGGATAGAGTGTACGCAAACCTTACTCCTACCTTGAAGATAGAAAAGTTTGGGAAAGACCATTTAATCATCAAAAAGAAGGTCCTAACGGGCTGACAAGTTTTAGATACTGGGCTCTCATTAATCATAATATACATGGCATTTTCATTCTACTATTCCTTTCAGCATATCCCTCAACATAAAGCACTTCCTCGAGGGAAAGAATATTTCATGATACCTATAGATCTAAGCCACAATTCCATCTATTGATCATGAATGTTCTTTAAGAGTGTTTATAGAGTGTGAATGGGACAATATGGCATCTAGATGAGTATTTTTTCACATATATCCACACATGTGCAAAATAAATATATTAGGTCGTAGGAGCATTTGGTCACCTTCAAGAGTTCGGCGGCGAGGACTCAGATTGATTAACTCCTCCTCAAAAGGAGCGATAGGGGTATGTGCAAGAACAAAGGGGACATCAAGTGCTGCAACAACTATAGGGGTATCAAATTAATAAGTCATACCATGAAGGTCTGGAAGCGGGTGGTCGAGGCGAGGGTGAGGGAGATGACATCTATATCAGTGAACCAGTTCGGTTTCATGCCGGGTCGCTCCACTACAGAAGCTATCCACCTTGTCAGGAGGCTGGTGGAGCAGTTCAGGGATAAGAAGAAGGACCTGCACATGGTGCTTATCGACTTGGAGAAGGCGTATGACAAGGTCCCAAGGGAGGTGCTATGGAGGTGCTTGGAGGCGAAGAGCGTGCCGGAAGCCTACATCAGAGTAATCAAGGACATGTACGATGGAGCTAAGACTAGGGTTAGGACGGTAGGTGGCGACTCAGACCATTTTCCAGTGGTTATGGGGCTCCATCAAGGATCGGCGCTTAGCCCTCTCTTGTTGCCTTGGTGATGAATGCTCTAACCCGACATATTCATGGGAATGTGCCTTGGTATATGCTATTTGCTGATGATATAGTCTTGATAGACGAGACGAGGGTCGGTGTTATTGAGATGTTAGAGGTATGGAGACAGACTCTCGAGTCTAAGGGTTTCAAAATAAGCAGATCTAAGACAGAATACCTGGAGTGCAAGTTTAGCGCCGAGCCGAGCGAAGTAGGCAGGGACGTGTTGATTGGATCTCAGGTCATCGCCAAGAGGGACAGTGTCAGATATCTTGGGTCGGTGATTCAGGGGGATGGAGAGATTGACGGGTACGTCACTCATCGCATAGAAGCGTGGTGGTCAAAGTGGAGGCTTGCATCAGGAGTCCTGTGTGACAAGAAAGTTCCACAGAAACTCAAGGGGAAATTTTATAGAGTTGTGATTAGACCTGCAATGTTGTATGGGGCAGAGTGCTGGCCAGTGAAGAACTCTCGTGTTCAGAGAATGAAGGTTGCGAAGATGAGGATGCTCAGGTGGATGTGCGGGTTCACCAAGTTAGATAAGATTAAGAATAAAGTTATTCGAGAGAATGTGGGGGTGGCCCCAGTGGATGAGAAGATGCGAGAAGCGAGACTGAGGTGGTTCGGGCATGTGCAGAGGAGAAGTCCTGATGCCCCAGTGAGGAGTTGTGAACGACTGGCGATGGTCGGCGTTCGGCGAGGCAGAGGGAGGCCTAAGAGGTATTGGGGAGAGGTGATTAGGCATGACATGGCTAGAATGCAGGTTTCCGAGGACATGGCCCTTGATAGAAAAGTCTGGAGGTCTAGTATCAGGGTTGTAGGATAGGGGCCCCTAGAGTTTTTCGTACTACTCACCCGGGGTTGGGTGAGACTTGACAGGGCTATCCATAGATGTTTTGTGTTTTGGATTGTGTCTTCCTTATGGTAGTTACTGTATGATATTATTGCATGCTATTTTATTTATGGTTCTTATGTTTAGATAATTATTTACGTTATTTCTGCTGGACTTACTAATGCTCTTTTGTTTTTGTTTTTGTTTTTGTTTTTCCTCTCCTTCACTGAGCCGAGGGTCGATTGGAAACAGCCTCTCTGCCCTTTCGGGTAGGGGTAAGGCTCGTCTACATATTACCCTCCCCAGACCCCACTTTGTGGGATATTACTGGGTAGTTGTTGTTATTGTTGTTGTTGATGTGATAATTCCATAGCCGAACATTTCCTAACATGCTTCAGAAATATTGACGGTACAAGATACTACTACAGGTGCATTTCTACTCCAGAAAAACAAAACACAAGGGATCTCAAAGAATTCGCCATACCAAGCCCAGCTTGGAAGGCATCAATAGGAGATATCAAATTATCAATCATTTCCTATTTATGTCTTCCAATCCCAACATAGTCCCTTTCCAACAAACAAAAATGCGAGCTAGGAGAAGAATAAAGGAAGATAGTACAGAGAGAGCACCTGGAGACCAACAATCGTCACGGTAATACTGTTCCTTAAAAGCATTGCATGCAGTATCAATATGATATGGAGTAAATGGAAGATAATACCTTTGTCATACTTTTTGCCATCAGCATCCACCTTTCGAATCTTAATAATTTCGTCAAAGTGAAACACATCCATTTTCAGAGATAAGCTTCCCGAACAGATATCACCTAATCACAGAAGGAAAAGAGTCAAAAGGAGAGTCATAATCAGTGACAATCATACATGTCTAATCTTTTATCGATTAGGTGAGAGATAAACTGACTTCTGCAGTACATAATTTCCTTGTATGTCCCCAATAAAATTGACTAATCTTTTATCCATTAGGTGAGAGACAAGAAATCGGCAACATCCTTAAACTAATACAGGATTAATAAATGCTTAAATCAGGATGTATTTCCTAAAGCAAAGGCCACAATAGTTTTGAAATCACTGTATGGGTGTATCTAAAAGAAATTATGCAGTGGATATCAGAAGGAAAAAAAAAGAAGAGGGGGGGCGATCAAGTATCTTTTCACGAGAACATTCTCAATCTGCAGAGGGATTAAGATTTAACCTCTCAGCACTATTTCCCAGAACAAAATAGCAGACTTTGACCAACTTTAACAAGTTTTCTACCTCGTCATAAATCTAAGCCTCTTAAGTTGAGCATTACCTGTACGTTACTATTACTTGCTATTATATATTGGTATTTTGTTTCCTTTGTCCAGATTATTATTAACGCTATTTATGCTGGAATTTTTATGCATTAATGCTATATTGTTTCTGTTTTGTTTTTGTCTCTGTTCTGTTTTACTACTGTTTTCCCCCTAATCCTATGAGCCGAGGGTCGATTGGAAACAGCCTCCCTGCCTTTTCGGGTAGGGGTAAGGCTCGTCTACATATTACCCTCCCCAGACCCCACCTGGTGGGAATATACTGGGTAGTTGTTGTTGTTGTTGTTTAAGTTGAGCATTACCATATTAAGAACTGATCCTGGAGACAGAAATCTAGATGTTTATGGCTAAGTGAGGGAGATAAAAGTACCAAGTATTTCCAAAAGATGGCCAACAGTCACACAAGATACAATTGCATTGACAGGCTTAAAGTGGGGGAAGACATTATTGAGGACAAAAACCAAATCAAACAGGAAATACTGGGCTTCTACTAAGGCCTCTACTCTGAAGCTGAACATTGGATACCAACAGCTAACTTTGAAGATTTGACCTGCATCCCAGAGGAGGAAAATGAGGAGCTTGAAAAAGAGTTTGGGGAGGAAATACTAGCCACCATCAAGTCCTGTGCTCCGGATATGGCACCAGGTCCTGATGAATTCACTATGGGATTCTTTCAGAAGGCTCGGATCATAATCAAATCTGATGTCATTGATGCCACGAATCATTTTCACCAACACTGCCATATGTTGAGATCTTGCAATGCTTCCTTCATTGCATTGACCCCAAAAAGAAAAGGGGCTATTGAACTAAAGATTATAGACCTATTAGTCTAATTGGCAGTGTCTATAAGATCGCCGAACAAATTTTACCTGAAAGATTGAAAACTGTAATATGCAAGCTTGTTTCTGGGAGTCAAAATGCTTTTCTAAAAGGTAGACAAATCACAGATGCTTCAGTTATTGCCAATGAGGTACTGGATTGGAAGCAAAAGAAAGGGGAGTCTGGAATTCTATGCAAGCTCGATATAGAAAAGACATTTGACCAAGTAAACTGGCAATATCTTTTCACCATCTTAAAGAAGATGGGTTTCAGGGAGAAAGGGCTCATGTGGATAAAGTTCAGCATTACATCAGTCAAGTATTCAATCCTAGTGAACTCCAGTCCAATTGGATTTTTTTTTCCTCCCCAAAAAAGAATCAGGCAAAGGGACCCTCTGTCCCCTTTTCTCTTCATCCTAGCCATGGAAGGGTTCAGCAAAATGCTAGACAAGGCCAGAGTATTACAATGGATTCAAGGTTTTAAAATTGGCACCAATGCTGAAAATACAGTCACTATTTCTCATTTGCTATATGCAGATGACAATCTAATTTTTGTGGAGAAGAGGTATCACAGGTGCAATATTTAAATCTGACATTGCTCATATTTGAAGTCCTATCTGGCCTCCACGCCAACAAGATAAAGAGCATTATATACCCGGTTAACGAAGTACAGAATTTGGAAATGCTAGCAGATATTTTATGCTGTGAGATAGGCTTATTTCCAACAACCTATCTGGGACTCCCTTTGGGTACTAAGCACAAATCAACTGAAATCTGAAATGGAGTGGTGGAGAAATTTGAAAAGAAACTAGCTACATGGAAAATACAATACTTATCCATGGGGGGCTGACTCACACTCATCAACAGTGTCCTACACAGTATCCCTACTTATCTTATGTCTCTTTCTCCCATCCCCTCAAAAGGTACAGAAGAAACTGAACAGAATGAAAAGGAACTTTTTATGGGAAGGCAATAGCGAATCACACAAGTTTCATTTAGTGAAATGGGGGAGAATGACATTGCCTAAAACTCTTGGAGGCCTGAGCATCAAAAACCTTGCCACACATAATAGATGCCTACTCATGAAATGGCTGTGGAGATATTTGCAAGAGGAGCAGTCAACCTGGAAGAAAGTCGTGAATGCAAAACATGGGGTCCAAAAAAAAATGCAAATGCTCTCTGGCACATCTTTCGAGGTAGTAAAGAACATCTTTTTTCCGGCGTAATCTAGCCTTTCCGATGTCTTTTTTTAGATTATTTAATTTTAATCATCTTCCACTAATTAATCTTAAAAACTTTGTAGTTCATCATGGTGATACCAGGATTTATTTTACAACAGGCTCAAAACTTATGACATTACTAAGCCTGAATCAAGAGCAGAAACATGGTCCATAAACACTGTCTGGACTTCTTCAACAGCAGCAAGACTAGGGTTTTTCTTCAACAACAGCAGCGATCTCTTCTCATCTTCTTCATCAACTTCTGATTTCCGAAATAACCTCAAAGCATCACCTAGGGTTCTTCTTCCTCTTCTTCAACAGTACAAGTATGTTCTACTTCTGTAGTTTTGATTTTGAATTTCTTCTTTTTCTTTTTCTTTCTAAGCGTCCAAAAAGCCACGAAATGCTGGCGAATTGTTTTTACCTTCGGTTCTTTATCAGAAAATTTCTGCCTAATTTTTCCAATTTCTGCCCAATACAAGAATTTGACAATCTTGCATAAATATGGGATGCTCATTTTGTGCTTTAATGGATGCTGCTCTTTAGTTTTTTAATTGAAGTATTGAACATTTGCTTACAATTACATGTGTTATCTATGCAGTATTTATTTTAATATTTTTTAAATTCCCTTTCACTTAAAAAAAGCGAGCGCTTCGCTTCTCGCTTCTCATGAAATGGGGATTGTCGCTTTTTCTCGCTTCACGCTCTTCACAACACTGTTGGGAGCTGCCCAGAATTACATATTTTTTCAGTACTCTGGCGCTACGCAACGGATTATAGGAGGGAGATGACACACTTAGATGGTGCCAAAACAGCAATGGGGTGTACACAGTCGGCTCAACCTACAAATACCTAAACCAAGATGGTGGACAAGAACCTATGGCCTTGGAAACACATCTGAAAGGTCAAAACACCATACAAAGTGGCATGTTTTGTCTGGCTGGTAGCTAGAAAAACAGTTTTAACACATGATAACTTGATGAGAAGGGGAATACCAATCTGTTCGAGATGTTACTTATGTGGTCAAGAGGTAGAGAATTAGTCATCTGTTTCTACATTGTAGAGTGACTAGTCAGTTGTGGGACTTATTCGTCAACTTCAGAGGCATTAGATGATCAATGCCAAGAAGAACATCTGAACTATTGTCAGGCTGGAATGGAGGGGGGAAGTGCACTGCCTCCAACAAAGACAGATGGAAAATTGTCCCTGCAACTATTTAGTGGACAATATGGAAGGAGAAGAACGCAAGATGTTTTGAGGATTCAACTAGTTCTATTCAGAAAATTAAGATGAATTGTATTCTTCTTTTTTATTTTTGGTGTAAAGC
Source organism: Nicotiana benthamiana (assembly GCA_034376525.1). NCBI lineage: Eukaryota > Viridiplantae > Streptophyta > Magnoliopsida > Solanales > Solanaceae > Nicotiana > Nicotiana benthamiana. The sequence continues at coordinate 29,275,152 of CM067336.1, read as the reverse complement.
AGAATACATTGTCGACTTAGAGGCAATTCTTCAGGTCCTAGACTCCTTGTAAGATGAGCAAGGATTAGAATAGGGAGCTTTGTAGGCTTTCGTAAACTTTTTTTGGCTTTCAGCACATCCATTGTGCTGAAAATTGATTAATACAAACATACATGTTAAATTGTCAAAAAAAAAGAAACACGGGGTCCAGAGTAACTGGTGTACAAAAGCCTCTAGGGCGGAACATGGGGTTGGACCTTGGAAATACATAATCAAACTATGGGGAGAATTCAGCCAGAATAGCAAATTTCAAATCGGTAATGGGTCTAATGTTAAGTTTTGGAAAGACAAGTGGCTAGGGGATTCATTTCTACAAAATGACTTTCCAAACATTTATCAAATAGCAAGCAGACCTGATTCAACCGTCTCTCTGAATAGAGCACAATTCTTTGTTTCCAATCCTCGAAGAAATGTGCAAGACCGGGAATAGGGTGAATTACTTAGCCTTCTGGAACAATTGGAGAAATGCATGGTCAATGAGCAGCTTCCAGATAAACACATATGGGGAGCAAGTACTAAAGGAATATACACAGTGAAAGCAAGATACCTACATAATATAAGCCAAAATGAAATGGTGGACAATTGGCCTTGGAAGCTCATCTGGAAAACAAAATTACCCCCCAAAGTTATATGTCATAGCTAGACTGCATTGAAGGAAGCGTGCCTCACTCAAGATAATCTTTGCAAAAGGTGAATTACCATAGTTAATAGATGCTACATGTGCCAGCAGGATATTGGAACAAACAAAAATCCTATTTTTGCATTGTCCAGTTGCTACGGATATATGTTCCTTTCAGGTTTAGGACTCAACTGGGTGATGCCAGAGAGTACTAAAGATGCTTATAGTAGCTGGAGTCTATGGAAAGTTGATAAATCCATCAGCAATATCTGGAAAATGATTCCTGGATGTAATTTTTGGGCTATTTGGACAGAAAGGAATAGAAGATCTTTTGAGGGTTTAGCAACTCATAATTACTCCTTGAAAGCTAATTGTATAGTTTTGTTATATAGCTAGAATAACCTCTCCCCTATTAGCTCCCCCGAATTATTTTTGGATTTTGTTAGCTCCCTAACACTAGCATAGGACCATCTGTACAGAGCTAACATATCATCTTTTGTATTAGCACCTGGACAATGCTCTTTTGCATCCTCTTGATGCCTTTTATAACATCTCTTACTTCATCAAAAAAAAAGCGAAAAAGGAAAAAATTGAAAGAATCTGAAAGTTGCACAGCGAAAAAAAAATTGAATTTATCCAGCACAAGTACGTCTAACATTTTGAAACAACTACGATAACTATAGAATAGAAGAAATTTTATTAAAACATTCCTGGATAAGATCAATACTCAAAGAAGAAAACAATCTTAAAACCCAACCTACCCCGTCCGTGAAGGAAGCATCCATTCCTCTATACTTAAATCAATTGCACAAGAACAAACATTAAGCCAAGGAAAGCCCTTCCAGTTTTTAATTTCTCCAACTTCCATCAAGTTTGCAACTTTCCACCACGTCATAGTAGTTGCCAATACCTTTACATAACTTGCCCACATGTTCAAAACCTATTCGATGACCTTTTTTCCCCTGATATGGTAAACCCAGACCCACTCCCACCCCCACCCGCTCCAAAACCGACCTACAAGTGGCCTTTTCCCACATTGCTCTCCTGGTGACCCAGACCCCCAACCTTATGATTTGAGCTAAAGGGTCCTCACCACTAGGCTATCCTTCCAAAACTTATTCCTATAACATCTTTAAGAAAATAATTGACCTAATAGCATACCAGTTCAGACCAGCAATTGGCTCAGAACTTCTTTTCTTGTTTAACCAAACTAACTAAGAAATAAAGGGAATTCGCTAAACTTCCAGTATCAAAGCCCCAGCATTGAGTGATAAAAAAACTTCCAAATTCAAGTTATTACGACTCAGATAGTGTACACTTCTACATCAATCAAAAAAAAATTATACATTTCCCCTGGAAGAGTTGCCATGCAAGCAAATTGAGAATTGTGATATGCTATTTCATAAAATCAGCAAATTAGCAATCAAACTATAAGCTACCTTTTAATAACTTAGTAGCAATTTTTGTTCCCAAGCCCCACCGAGATTGAGGAAACGTGACTCCCATAATCTATCTTCAGTAGTAATTGTAACAACTTAAGCATCACAAAATACACTCTATTTTAAGAAATTATTGATCTTTCCATCGAGCTTTCTTGAAGAGCATCAACTATGATATAAAGAAGCCTAGCATATATTCCAAGCATATATAATTACATGTTTAGGTCATGCAGCAATTTTCCACCTCATTCTAGTATTATAACTCAAAATAATTGGGTCAACTACACTTATTCACCCGTTTCATTCAATACACACATTCAATATTGTGAGAATTCAACATAATTTGAAAATTTATATGCGGTGAAAGTAACCAACACTCCAGTTATTAACACACCACAAAAAATCAGATAAAATTTGACTAGTGACGATGTTAATCAGCAATAAGATAGAAGACAACTAAGAAAAACAAAAAGTCAAGAATCAATAATCAGTATAACTCCGAAAGAGTAATTCGTTTCCAGTTTCCACAGTGGGAAGAAGGAAGTTTTGACAGCGAAAGAGACCAACCTGCAGCTTTGAGGAAGAGAGTTTAACAGTCCTTTGGTGTTTTCGCCTGCCTATTACAGGGTTTTAAGAGGAACATTTTTTGGCGTTTTTTAATTTTTATTTTTCTCTTAATTCTTTTTATGATGGCCTCCTTCTTTGATGATGATATTACATTTACGTCCCGTATAAACAACTGAGATCTATTTGGCACACCTAATTCTAAGAATAAGTACTACTCCTAGTCCTTAATAATTTGTCCCTCAACTTTGAATCTTGACACTCAGATATAACAAAATGCTTAGGTCTTCTCTCTCTTGTTTTTGTTTTTTTCTTTATTTATTTAATTTTTGACTGACTTTACATTTTTTCAACACTTCTTTCTCGTTATAATCTAATTTCGCTAGAGATATTAACTTTTGTCTGTTCCTAAATACTATTCTGGAGAAAGAAGAGACATTGCTATATAATTTTTCTTATTCATTTGTTAGCATAAGTACTTAAAAGAAAAAAATACAAAAGACCTTGAAGACTCAATTCATTTTGTGCGTGAAAGAGAATGTCAAATATTTTGCAATGCGTATTGCATAGCAATTTTTGTATTATTATTTACCTTATAACAATTTATGCATTTTTTCCCTCTAATAATAATTTTTATATTTTTATATTATAATCATTGCATAATTATATTACGAATCAACTGACCCCTCATATTGCCTTTGTTTTATTTAATGTGACTCCATTTTCTCCTTCTTACTTAGCTTTAAAAAGAATAACACAATTTCATATTTGAAAATAACTTGATCTTAATTAAACTTCATATTTTATCATTAATGAAAAATGTTATAGCAACAAAAATATTAGTCATTTATAAAATTATAAATTTCAATAGTCTTTGTTGCTTTGTTAAACTCCATACATAGTAAACAACGCTAGAGAAAAAAAAGTACTACACTTGGGTTGTTGGTTTATGAACAAGTCAATACTAGGGCTTATAATAAGGACTAGATATTATCTTTTGTAGATTTTTTATTCATTCGATTAAAAGTAGAATATAATATGAAACATGTATTTGATTCTAAACTAGATTATTGTGAAATTTTATTTTTTGTTATGAAATATTAGATTATGGTGGATGTCCATAACTCCTATAACATCCACTACTTTTATCCATTATCTCCATAACTCCCACTACTCCAATACTTATGGTTGTAACTCCCACACCTCCATGATCTCCCTCATGATCTTCCTCCATGATCTCAAAAGCTTAATGACATATTTATGAAATTCTTTTAGCATACCTATATGTAGTACTATAAATAGAGGATGAGAAATCATTTTGTAATACACTTGGATACATAGAAGAAATATATTCTCTTCTCTATTTCTCTCTACTTTGTTGTCTATCTTTTGTTTATTACTTTGAGCTAAGTTTTGTAACACGTTATCAGCACGAAACTCTACTATCTCAAGAATCTCTTTGAGAAAATTAAGGTATTTTTTCTCCTCCTAATTTTGTTTTAATTATGTCTGACATTGTGAAAAGAAAGTTTGTTGCCCTTGAAATTTCGAGCAAGAACTACATGACATGGGTGTTGGATGCTGAAATCCATTTGGATGCAATGGGTCTTGGAGACGCCATTAAAGACAGAAATAATGCATCTACCCAAGACTGTGCTAAGGCCTTGATTTTCTTGCGTCATCACCTTGATGAAGGTTTGAAAATTGAATATCTCACAGTCAAAGATCCACTTATCTTGTGGAATGGCTTAAAGGAGAGATATGACAACTTAAAGTTGGTCACTCTGCCACAAGCACGATATGATTGGGCTCATCTGAGGCTCCAAGACTTTAAGTCTGTTTCTGAATATAATTCTGCAATGTTTAGAATTACTTCTAAATTGAAACTTTGTGGAGATACTATAACTGATTATGATATGCTTAAAAAAACATTTACAACGTTTCATGCCTCCAATATGGTTCTGCAACAACAGTACAGAGAGAAAGATTTCAAAAAGTACTCTGAGCTGATTTCTCTTCTCCTTGTGGCTGAGCAAAACAATGACCTGCTCATGAGAAATCAAGAAAATCGACCCACTGGGTCTACACCATTGCCTGAAGTAGATAAGGTGTATTCCCATTATGCTAAGCGTGGAAAAGGCTATGGATTTAATCATGGTCGTGGTCGTGGTCGGGGTCATGGCCGTGGACGTGGACAAGGAAGAAATTTTCCTGGTGTTAGTCACCCCCCAAAGAGATATAACCACCAAAAGCGAAAATGGAATTATGAGAATCCAAAAGCAAATAGTTCAGAAACTATATGTTATCGTTGCGGTGGAAAAGGGCACTGGACAAAAATTTGCCGTGTACCAAGACATTTGGTTGAGCTTTATCAAGCATCTCTAAAGAGTAAAGGCCCTGAAACCAATTTTGTCTCTGACAATAATTTTGACATCACCCACTTGGATGTGGCAGACTTCTTTGAGCACCCTGAGGGGAAAATAGATCACTTGATCGGTGATGGATCCATGGTTAAAGAAGATTGAGCAATTTGATATTTTTATTTTTACTTATTCGTAGTAGTTAATGATTAAACAATTATCATAGTTTACATTAAGTTATCTATTATTGTGATATGGTTCAAATTTTATATTTTCTGCTTTAAGCTAGTAAAGCTAAGTATCAAGCAAGTATTCGTTAAAACTATAATATGCTTGAAATATCGATATGTACCTTAAGAGTTTTATCGATTCAATCAATGATCAAATATCGATATGTACCTTAAGAGTTTTATCAACTTGATAAATAATCTGTATTATGGTTTTAAAAAATATAACTTTAGATTACACATTCATCTTATGCTTTATTTGTAATGATTTTTCAGTAAGTTAATCGATTAACATAACAGATAATCGATTAACCAATATATTCTATTAAACTGGACCTTTTCCGCAAGGCATGTTAGTCGACTATCCGATTTAGTTAATCGACTAACCTAATGACCGTTGCCTAAGTTAATCGATTATCACTTTAGTTAATCGATTAACTATTATGTTGAATCATAGACTTAAATTTGTTTATTCTCATATCTATAAAAAAAATACTAATATTTTTCGTATATTTCTTTTGTATGTCAAACCATGGGAAGCAAATATGGATATCTCACAAAGCAAACTTGGATCAACGTCCAATTGTAAAAATATTTGTTTAATTGATTCATGTACCACACATACGATATTCAAAGAGAAGAAATATTTCTCTCATTTAAGTATGTGTAAGGCAGATGTTACTACAATTTCTGGTAGTAGTAAATTGATTGAAGGCTCCGGAAGAGCAACTATAACTCTGCCTAAAGGAACAATATTTATCATAGAGAATGCAATGTTCTCATCCAAGTCCAAGAGGAACTTGTTGAGTTTTAAAGATATCCGTCAAAATGGATATCATATTGAGACAATAGATGAGAATAATCTTGAATACCTCATCATTACAAAGAATGTCTCTGGCCAAAAGAGGGTTATTGAGAAGTTCCCATATTTATCTTGTGGCCTGTATTGGACAAAAATTAGTGCAATTGAGGCACATTCCACAGTAAACCAAAAGGTTACTGATTCCAATACTTTCGTACTTTGGCATGATCGATTGGGACATCCTGGATCAATTATGATGAGACGGATTATAGAAAACTCATATGGGCATCCATTAAAGAATTTAAAGATTCTTTTAAATAATGAATTTTCTTGCACTTCTTGTTATCAAGGCAAGTTAATTATTAGACCATCACCAACAAAGGTTGGAACTGAGTCACCTACGTTTTTGGAATGTATACAAGGGGATATTGTGGACCTATTCACCCACCTAGTGGGTCATTTAGATATTTTATGGTCTTAATAGACGCATCCTCTAGATGGTCTCATGTGTGCCTATTGTCATCACGCAACCTTGCGTTTGCAAAATTAATGGCACAAATAATTCGATTACGAGCACAATTTCCTGATAATCCAATTAAGTCTATTAGACTAGATAATGCTGCTGAGTTTTCATCCCAAGCATTTAATGATTATTGCTTATCAATTGGGATAAAAGTGGAACATCATGTAGCTCATGTTCACACTCAAAATGGTCTTGCAGAATCTTTAATTAAACGTCTGCAGTTGATTGCAAGACCATTACTCGTGAAAACGAGGCTGCCCACTTCGGTTTGGGGTCACGCCATTTTGCATGCAGCAATGCTAGTTCGTCTCAGACCGACGAATTATCACAAATATTCCCCGTTGCAATTAGTTTTGGGTCATGAACCTAATATATCCCATTTAAGAATTTTTGGATGCGCAGTATATGTGCCTGTAGCACCGCCATACCGCACCAAAATGGGTCCGCAAAGAGGGGTAGGAATATATGTTGGGTTTGAATCGCCCTCCATTATTCGCTACCTCGAAACATTGACAGGGGATTTGTTCACTGCACGATTTGCAGACTGTCGATTCGATGAGACACTTTTCCCAAAATTAGGGGGAGAAGTTGGTGAAACCAAACGAAAAATTTTGTGGAAAAATCTATCATTATCTCATCTTGATCCACATACCTCTATTTGTGAAAAAGAGGTGCAAAATATTATCCATTTGCAAATAATAGCAAATCAAATGCCTGACGCATCCACGGACTTGAAAAGGATAACAAAATCTCACATCCCCGCAGAGAATGTTCCAATCTGTATTGATGTCCCTATTGGACAATCTTCTAGTGTCATATCTAATGAGTCGAAAGCACACCTAAAACGTGGCAGGCCATTAGGTTCCGAAGATCGAAATCCTAGAAAAAGGAAAGCAAATGATCAAAATGACACTACGAAAGAATCTCATGAGGAAATTCACGATTTAATAAATTCTGAGATTCATGAAGAATCCATTGAGCCCGAAACTCAGGAAAATAAGGAACTATCAATAAATCCAATCGATATTGAGACAAATTTTAATCGAGTGGATATAGTGGTGGATTATGTCTTTGCATATAATGTTGCATCTAGCATTATGTAAGAAAGTGAGGATCTTGAACCTCAATCTGTTGGAGAATGTCGACAAAGACTTGATTGGCCAAAATGGCAAGAAGCAATCCAATCAGAATTGAATTCACTTGCAAAACGTGAAGTTTTTGGGCCTATAATTGAAACACCTAATGGTGTTAAGCCTGTTGGCTATAGATGGGTCTTTGTACGCAAGAGAAATGAGAAAAACAAGGTACAAAGATATAAGGCACGACTTGTTGCACAAGGATTTTCTCAAAGGCCTGGTGTCGATTATGAAGAGACATATTCACCCGTAATGGATGCTATAACTTTCCATTATCTCATTAGTTTTGCTGTCCTTGAAAAGCTTGACATGCATTTAATGGATGTGGTTACTGCCTATCTTTATGGCTCACTTGATAATGAGATATACATGAAAATTCCCGATGGATTCAAAATGCCAAACACTCATAATTCAACGTCTCGGGAAATGTTTTCAATCAAATTGCAAAGATCTTTGTATGGTCTAAAGCAATCAGGACGAATGTGGTATAATCGTCTTAGTGAGTATTTATTAAAGGAAGGCTATATAAATGATGCCATTTGTGTATTTTTATAAAAAAAACAACATCGGAATTTGTTGTACTTGCCGTATATGTCGATGACATAAACCTATTGGAACTCCCATAGAACTCCAAAAGGCAATTGATTATTTAAAGAAGGAATTCGAGATGAAAGATCTCGGAAAGACAAAATTATGTCTTGGTTTGCAAATTGAATATTTGACAAACGGAATTTTTGTTCATCAATCTGCCTATATAGAAAAGGTATTGAAACGATTTTACATGGATGGAGCATATCCTTTAAGTACTCCGATGGTTGTTCGATCACTTGATGTGAATAAGGATCCATTCCGACCGCAAGAAAAGAATGAAGAGCTACTTGGTCCTGAAGTACCATATCTTAGTGCAATTGGCGCACTAATGTATCTTGCAAATACTACAAGGCCTGGCATAACTTTTTCAGTTAATGTCTTAGCAAGATATAGCTTTGCTCCCACAAGGAGACATTGGAATGGAATCAAACATATATTGCGGTATCTAAAAGGGACTACCGATATAGGCTTATTTTATAGCAATAATTGCAGTCCTGATCTTGTTGGTTATGCTGATGCTGGATATTTATCTGACCCACACAAGGCTCGATCTCAAACAGGTTATGTGTTTATCTGTGGAGGCACTGCCATATCTTGGCGATCGACTAAGCAATCAATTGTGGCTACTTCATCTAATCATGCTGAGATAATCGTTATTCATGAAGCAAGTCGAGAGTGTGTGTGGTTGAGGTCTATAATACATCATATTCGAGACAAATGTTGTTTGAAATGTGACAAACTGCCCACGATTTTGTATGAAGACAATGCAGCATGCATAGCCCAATTGAAGGGAGGATTCATAAAAGGAGATAGAACAAAACATACTTCACCAAAGTTATTTTTCACACATGATCTTCAAAAGAATGGTGATATCAATGTGCAACAGATTCGTTCAAGTGATAATATGGCTGATTTGTTCACAAAATCTCTACCAACGTCAACCTTCAAGAAGCTGGTACACAAGATTGGAATGCGAGGGCTCAAGGATGTGAATTGATGCTCTTTTCAGGGGGAGTTAATGCGCGTTGCACTCTTTTTCCCTTACAAGGTTTTGTCCCACTGGGTTTTCCTTTTTAACGAGGCAACAAAAATGCATTTTGTTAGATATATGTACTCTTTTTCCTTTTCTAGAATTTTTTTTTTCCCATTGGGTTTTATTTTAGTTAAGGTTTTAACGAGGCACATTATCTTTGGACATCCAAGGGGGAGTGTTATGAAATATTAGATTATGGTGGATGTTCATAACTCCTATAACACCCACTACTTTTATCCATTATCTCCCTAACTCCCACTACTCCAATACTTATGGTTGTAACTCCCACACCTCCATGATCTCCCCCATGATCTTCCTCCATGATCTCAAAAGCTTAATGACATATTTATGAAATTCTTTTAGTATACCTCTATGTAGTACTATAAATAGAGGATGAGAAATTATTTTATAATACACTTGGATACATAGAAGAAATATATTCTCTTCTCTATTTCTCTCTACTTTGTTGTCTATCTTTTGTTTATTACTTTGAGCTATGTTTTGTAACATTTTTAATTTTAACTTAAGCTTTCTTAGGGGACTTTGGCGAAATAGCTTCTTAGGAGGGCATATTTAATATTTGGTAGTTTTACTCCACTAGTATTCATGGACGTGAATTATACGTTAATAATGACATGTAATGTTTGAACATTTATTTATATAAAAAAATAATTTAATTTAATTAATGAAAGTAATTTTATGTATAATAATATAACAATCATTTAAATTCTGAAAAATATTATTTTCTCCGGTTCATAATAAGTGTTCAATTTATTTTTTTATTTTGGTTCAAAATAAGTGTCAAGTTATATAATCAAGAAAAAAATTAATTTATTTTTACAAAATAACCCTTATGTACATATTCCGAAAAAGTTTTCTTGTTCCTCACGTTAAATATTTAATTAAGGGTAGTTTAGTCATACTAAGTATTTTTGTATAGGATTTAGTATTTTTTAATGGGCGTGCTAAAAGCAAATTTGACACTTATTGTGAACCGGTGGAGTATTACATTAACACAATACATGAACCTAAAATAAAAGGACACCATCAAAACTTACACATATAACCAATTTTGTCAAGGTAGATAATTACTATTATAGTTTAAAAGTATTTAATGTAATAGTATCTTAACGAATGCTTCTTTGTGAATAATATTTTTTTTGTGTATGTTTCCTTCTAATGCTTTGGTTGCTCTGCCTAAACCAAAACTCTTGATATCCCTCTTGAAAATATAACGTATTATCTTTTTTTGCAAACTTAAATTGTGCTTACTTTTTTTTTTTGGTAATTAAACTTTATATTAATCACCAAAATGGTTGTCATACAAAATCATAGGGCAGCTTTATACTCAGCTGTCTATCCAAAAATGAACAAAAACTGACTAACCTATACTGTCAAAATTCAACATTACAGTAGGAAATACTGAAGGTGTACTCGTACCTTAGGAGGTGCCCTAACATTACAAGTGTAAGCAATGAATCTAAGAAGTTTGTCACAAGTACAGAAGGTGTTTTCAAATATTCTCGCATTCCTTTCCAGCCATAGGACATAGAACATTTCTGTCAAGGCTATTTTAACTATGTGGGCTCGAGGAGATTTTCCTTTAGCCTGCTCTATGAACCAGTGGACAAACTTAGACCAGTCCTGTCGAGCTGGCTGTTGAACTTCAATCCATTGTAATGTGTGAGACCTCAGCTGAATAGCATATGTGCATTCCAAGAATAAATGATCTCTGGTTTCCTTAGCTTGTTGGCACATAACACAGGTGTCATCCACAGTTAAGTTCCACTTAATCAACCTGTCTTTGGTAGGGAGTCTGTCTTGCAATAGCAGCCACAGGTTGAGAAGAGCTTTAGGTCGAGCATGATTCTGCATTGTTAAATTCTTCCAAGGAACTCTAGGTGCCTCTCCAATCTGTCGGAGATATAGCATTCTGATAGTACAAGCAGGCTCATGTAACAGTTGATGTTGTTGCAATAGCACAGTGCATTCAATGATCTTCCGGACCATCCAACTAGCTTGTTTAGGCACATTTATGCTCTCCAGCTGATTCTGTTTGATATAAAGTGTGTGAATCCATTTCACCCATAACACATCCTTCTTGTGTGCCAAATCCCAAGTTAATTTTGCAACAGCAGCCTTGTTCCACAGTAAGAGATTGGTCAAGTTTAAACCTCCAGCAGACTTTGGCAAACAGACTTTTTCCCAAGCTACATATGCTTTCTTTGTTACATTAACTGAGCCAGACCATACGTAGGATCTACATATTGCTTCTAGTAGTTTGATAACTTTGGAAGGGATGAGAAAGAGTTGGGCCTAATAAGCTTGATTACCAAAGATTACTGACTGCACCAGTTGCACTCTACCAGCATATGATAGTTGTCTGGCTGTCCAGGATGTAATCCTGGCAGTAATCTTGTCGACCAGTGGTTGCCATTGAAAAACAGTCAGCTTCTTGGTAGATAATGGTACACCCAAGTATTTAAAAGGGAGTTCTCCACGTACATATCCACGAAGATCAATAATTTGCTGTTGGACCTCAGGCTTTATCCCCCCCCCCCCCAAAATAGACAGCACTCTTATGCAAGTTGGCTTTCATACCAGAGGCTGCAGTGAAATGAGAGAAGTATGTAAACATGGTACTCACTGCTTGAGGTTCTCCTTTGGCAAACAACAATAGATCGTCAGCAAACCTTAGATGAGATATTCCCAGTTTTTTACAACCAGGATGAAAAGTGAAACCTTTAGCTTGCCTCAGCTCTACCAGTGATCGACTAAGGTATTCCATCACAATAGCAAACAAAAATGGAGATATGGGATCCCCTTGTCTCAAGCCTTTGGCTGCTTGAAAAGGTTCTGTTGTTTCTCCATTTACAACCACTGTGTAGCTACTAGTTTGGACACACTCCATGATCCATCTTGTAAATCTGATAGGAAAATCTAGAGCTTCCATAACCTGCTGCAAAAAGGGCCATTCAACTGAATCATAAGCCTTCTGTAGGTTAATTTTGATCATACATCTGGGAGATATATGTGACCTAGAGTAATGCTTTATTAATTCATGTGCTAGAATGACATTATCTGCAATTCTCCTTCCCGGAATGAAACCTGCTTGTGCACTACAGATGATGCTGCTCATGACCTTCTGGAGTCTGTTGGCCAGTAGCTTGGAAATGATTTTGTATAGAACTGAACAGCAAGCTATTGGTCGAAACTCTTTGACTGTTTGAGGATTGGACACCTTGGGAATTAATGTGAGGGAGGCACAGTTTGTTGGTCTATGCATCTTGCTGGTTTCAAAAAAGTTCTTGACTGCTTGCAGTACCTGCTATCCAATGATGGGCCAAGTTTGTTTGAAGAACATGGCATTGTACCCATCTACCCCTGGAGCTTTTTCATTACCAATTGCCTTTAAGCTGTTTAGGATCTCTGTGTCACTGATTTCAGCAGCTAGTTCCAACTTCTGGTGATGTGTTAATCTAGGTCCATTACTCATATACACTATGTTAACAGCTGGAAGGGAAGTGGCTGATGTCCCCATGAGTGATTTATAAAAATCCTTAATCTCCTTCTTTAGGTCATCTGGATCAGTTACCTTCAAACCCCCTTCTGTAATCAGTTCAGTAATTCTCTTGTACTGATTTCTCTCTTTCATTACAGTTGAGAAGTATTTGTTGTTTGAGTCTCCAAGCTGGATCCATTTGGCTCTAGATTTCTGTTGCAATACTGATTCTTCAATCAGTGACCATTTTTCTAATTGCAGCACTAGTTCCTTTTCTCTAAACTGTAATGCATCTGTATAGGACAAAGTCATCTGGTGTTGGACATCTTCCAGTTCCTTTCTGCTATTCTCAATCTTCTGTGTAATGTTCTTAAAGTCTCTAGTATTTAGAGACTTTAAGGCTGGCTTAAGGGATTTGAGATTGTTCCACACCCCTTGAAGGGTACACTGAGCATTACCATTCCAGTTATCTTTGATCAAAAGTTGGAAGTCCTTATGTTGAGTCCATGCATTGTAGAACCTGAAAGGAGTCTTCCTGAGTTTGTTTTCTTCTGCCAGGGTTAACAACATGGGAGTATGGTCAGATATAAGTGGTACTCCATATACAGTGTGTACATGGCTCCACTTAATCATCCACTCATAGTTGCCAAACACTCTATCCAATCTGCTGCACACTCTATCATTGCTACTTTGTTTATTGGTCCAGGTAAAATAATCACCTTTCCATGGAAGTTCAGCCAGACCAGCCTGCTGGATGCAATTGTTAAAATCTACAGTTTCAGCTTGCTTAACTTGATGACAGGATTGTCTATCATTATTAGACATAATAACATTGAAATCTCCTGCTATTAGCCAGGGGTCAGTAGTAACAGCAGCAAAGTTCTGAATTGTCTTCCACAATGTCCTCATTTGATCAATGTCATTAAAACCATAGACCACTGTGAGACAGCAGATAAGTCCACCAGTGAGAGTCCTAACATTGTAATGGATGAATTGAGGCTCCTCCTGTAAACCTGTGATCACAATTTTTGTAGCATCCCATAGAATCCATATTCTACCATTCATTGCTCCCCTGTAGTTATTTAGTACACTCCAGTTAGGTAACAAGAAATTAGCTATTTTCTATGCATTCTTCTGTTTAACCTTTGTCTCTACCAGACCTACAAGGTCAAACTTATTGGTTCTAAAGTATTCTTTGGCTTCTTTCTGTTTGTACCTTTTATTTACACCCCTAATATTCCAAAATATCCACTTCATTGAGTATGGCTGGCTCCCCCTTCATCCAGGGGATGGTCTGCCCAACTCACTGACCCAACTTCAAATCTATTAGACATCACAATAGGGGATAATGGTGGAAAGTTTGTGATGTTAAATACTGGGGAAACCTGTGTTTCAATACCCTTATGTTTATTCAAAACTTCACCTAAATCAGCATGAGGACTTGGTTCCTTTGGAAGATTTGGTTGCTGGATTTGGGAAACCTGGTTGCTCTGGTCCACTGTGGCTGGAGCTTTAACTCTCCATTCCTGTGTCACCTTGTTCTTCTGTATGGGATTGGGTTGAGCAGATTTGCCCAAACAGTTGTGTCCCACCTCAAGGCATTTCTCACAATATAATGATTTCGAATCATAGTTCACATCCTGCATAAAGCTCTTCCCATTTGGATCCAGTATCTCAATCTCACTAGGTAATTCCTTTGACACATTTACCTCAATGAGCATACGAGCATATGAGATTCTAGTTTGCTTAGTCGTACATTCATCAGCAAATATAGGCCCACCCAGCACACTTGCAATCCTACTCAAAGACCTGCTGCCCCAACAGGACATAGGCAAGTTAGGAAACTTGATCCACAGGGGGACTTCTGTAGCGAAAGCAGCTTTGAAATCAAAATTAGCAGACCATTGCTTCAAGATCATAGGTCTGTTGGCAATAGAATATGGTCATCCACACAGAATTTCCTTTGCATCATCCAGGGATTGAAATTTGACAATATAATAGCCCTCGTCGTGGTAAAAGAGATCAGGTTCAGGCACATGAGACCAGTGTAAATTAATAAACCTTTTCATACCATTATAACCTGGGCCATTCCCTAGCACAAATACAACTAGGGCACACTTCCATTTTCCTTCTTCCTCTTCCACTTCATCCTTAACTAGTTGACCCACTGGTTTACCATTAATAACTGTTGGTGGAATGTACTCCAGAGACATACCGTTAGCAGCAAGACGATTCCTCTGAAATAGACTAGCCCACCCTTTGGGTGCTTCAATTTTTGACTCCTCCTCTATATTGGACTTTAGTACAGCTGGTTGTGGAGGTAGCTGCATGTGGTCGATACCCCTATTCTCTTGCACCATCGGAACTATTGCTGGTACAGTTTGAGTCTCTGAACTGCTATCGACATTATTAGCAAGGGTTGTAAGCACAGGAACTCCAGATGGCTCTAAATCTGCAGGTGCATGCGGCAATGGAACAGTATTAACACTGTGTTGCAATGGAACAGTGTTAGCAGTTTTTGGCAATGGAACAGTGTTGGTTGGTTTTTCAGCATAGATTGGCAATAGAACTTTCCGAGGTCGGCCTCTCCCTCTCGCCATGGCAAACACCCTCGGCGCACGTTAGACTAACATACGCTGAAGCAGGCAAAGAAGATGAAGCGATGTAAGAGTAAAGTTAGAGAGAAGGAAGAGCTTCTCTCTCTAGTTATTATAATATAACGTATTATTGTTTGTTCAAGAAAATATATTGTGATAAATAAAGTACAATACTTAAGATGTTTGTCCTTGTATATTTATTATATTTGCAAAATATAAATATACTAAAAATTATTTTCACATAAATTCAAAAGGATATTCCTTAGTTTCAGAAGACGAAAGTTGAATTCGAGATAAAATTACACTTAAAAGTACATTGACCAGTATCATAATTTTTGCATGTATGACGTTATTGTAAAAACTTCTATATACTATATGTGTGCTATTACATATGTTATTCGGCGTACCTATATTTTCAGTACCATGACGGGCATATTTTTCTTCAAAATCAACCTATCTATTATATGTGTACGGTGACACTAACATATATAAACAAATATTAACCTTGATAACAAACATGTATGATAGACGGTCATTTGGTATTAAAGTATTTAAGTATATTTTTCTTGGTAGTAATTATTGGTGTCATTTCCATTGAGTCAAAAATTGAAAAATATTTTATTTTTACTATAAAATTTTACAATCCACATTTTATTTAGTTGATTAACCTATTCATTCCTGCTAGCTAAGGTATCTTTTTAATTCTATCATGCGATTTGCATAATTTGCATTTTAATCTAATGATAGAAATATTTATCTTATTAAACGCACTACTATTACTATGGAGTTGATAACCAGGTGTTCAGGAAGAACCAAATTATCTTTTATTGGATGATCTTCTTCATTTTCGACACGAAGCAAGAAGACACTTAATCTTGATATGTTCTTACTTTATATTACTTGTGAGTTGAATCTTTTTTTATTTAAGACCAAAATTATAACTTTGACAAATTAGTTTTTATTGCATATGCTTTTGTGAATTTTGGAACTACTTATAGTACGTGACAGAAATCACCTCCTAGATCATTAATTTCCCACCAAATGATTCATTAATATCCAATATATCTCTAGAACTTCAGGCAATTATTTTGATCACTTGACACTTAGCCATAAGCACTGCATCTCATATTATCAATTTTGATGTTCTTATAAATTTATGATGGTTATTTAATTTGTTTGAAGATGTATATCAAATCTAAAGTGGGTGGTCTCGCTATAAAATTATTATTGGTACATCGCTACTATTATTGTTAATAGTGTCATGTCTCTTGATATGATATTTGCAAGTAACGCATGGGCATAGAAATATTATTTCGATTCGACCGGAGACATCTACAAAGAATAATCATGTTATACCAGAGTCGACCCTTTATAATATAGTCTTGAAAACTTGTCTTTGTTTAGGATTTAGCTTTGATTGTGGTTCCTCATACACTTGTATATCATTTTGATTCTTAGTAATATACTAAGCTTTTAAATTTATGTCGTAATGCTCTTTTTGTGGAATAAATTTATGTACCCTAAAAGAAAGTTAAACTCAAAGAAGAATTTTACTCATGGATTTAAAAAATAATTGAATTGGATTCTCTTGCTAAATATTTAATTAAAAGATATAATTATTTGGTTTTAATATAAAAATATTTTATTCTATGTTGATTCAGATCTTAATACCAGTTCACTTTTTTTTTTATTGAATATTTAATCTTAATTATAATTTTACCCACCAGAAATTTTATTTACAAAGACTAAAAGATTAATCTGAATTTTGCGTTTAGATCTTTGTGTTTGTAGAATCATTAGTAGCGTTGACTATTACCAACTATTTTTTTTTATTTTTCTCACATATTTATATTCTTAAGTAATTCCTTGTTGTTGTTTGATAACTGGATATTTTTTAATATTACATGAGAAATTGATAAAAAGAAAAATATTATTTGAGTAGGAACATAGTTCAAAGATATAATATAAAAATATATTATCGTGGGGTATATTTTTTCTCAATTTATGCAATTCATTTAATATTACCTTTTTGGGTATTTGACATTATGGAATGGTAATATATTGCCAATACGAAGAATTTTCATGAAATTGATTTTATCAAACCTTTCTACATATCTATAATAAGAATTTAATAAATAGAATTTTATTATTTTAAAATCTTAAATATTAAACATTAGTGTAGAAGATATTATAGCGTAAAAAATTGGTTATTGCAATTATATCCTTTTTCTATGAGTTTTTTATTTAATATTTTATGGTTATTTTGGTCTATTAATGTTGTATTATTTCTTTTATAGTAATATAGTCTCTCTTTTTTTACTTTATAAATTTGGATAATATAATATATTCTCAAATTAAAGTAGTAATAGGACATTAAAATACATTTTTAATTAAATTAGTAATAGGAAATTTTAAGAAATATATCGTAAAATTAATAGGATTCCATAACTAAAAATATGTCTCTACCCTAAAAATAATTTATCTATCTATATCTTTCAATGAATAATCCTATGCTGGATAAAATTTTCAAATTTAAACTTTACCATATTAGGACTTTAAAATTGATTGCAATTATAATTCTAGAATGAAACCGGTTGCTAAAGGCCTCAATATTATTTGGTGCATACAGTTTTGAACAGTGGCAATGGTTGTAACCTATCACTAATTAAATTAGAAATAACTTAATATTAAGGACTACGAAGTGAAGTATGAATATATTACCACTTTAAGCTTGAAATTTTAGTCGTTTTATCGCTAAAATAGTTTTTTTTTAAATACTATTCGGAAGTTCCTTTTTATAAACGATATGTAAGTCCCACATACACGCTCCTTTTAGAATTTTTTGTACTTAAATTATTAAACAAAACATAAAAGATAGTTGAGATGCATGTACAATATGTAGTATTATATGTCTATGCACGAAAGTAAGGAGAATTTTTAAAAGGTAATCATCTAGGATTTATAATGTATAGTATTATGTCCTAAACTTATAGTACTATAAGACTAATATCTATATTTTTGATTATATTATTTATTTATGAGTTGCTATACTTAATATTCTAACGTTATTTTTGTAAACTGACATTATATTCATGCATTTATAATAATTTAGATAGATAAATAGATAGATAGATAGATATGAGAAACAACTAATTTTGAAATTATTATCTTATAGTAAATATAGTATAAAATAAGTATCAAATTATTATAATCTTAATAATCTCGAAATTACGTGTACCGAAGTCAAAAAAATTTAGGCAGAATAGCTTAAATAATACTTATATTTGTGCCACTTTGTCATGCTGGTCCGAAGCTTATAATTTATCAATTGAAAACTTACACTCCTTCAAATCGTATATAACAAACGCTTATGACAAGATGTTGCAGTTCGTGTAATACAATCTCTTCCACGTTAGATGTCACGTCAAAAAATAACAATGTGTAGATGTCATATCACAGGGTAGATTAAAAATAATTAAAACCAAAAAATCAAAATAAAATTCAAACATTATCCCATAACCCCCTCCCACATTGATTTCTCTCTCTCCTCTCGTGTTCTTCCTCCTGCCAGATCATTCTCTCTTGTTTTGCCTCCTCTCCTCTTCCAATTCTTCCCTTTTTATATTATAGTAACAAAATTAAAATGAAAAAAAACAATCGAGGTAAAATTAATTTTTTTTCCAGATCGAAAGGTGGGAGAAGAAGTTTTGTGGTCCATTTTCATGGCTAAAGGCATTAGATGGCGGAGAAAAAGTTCGGTGGACCATTTTTCGTCCAGCTCACAAATTAATACATGTTGTCCTTTTGGAATATTAATACATGCTGCCCTTTTTAATATATTTTCAACTTGTTCATGGCATTATGGGTAAACAGAGATAGTTAAGGGAACTCCAGGGATCAAATTATTTTTCCTTTTTTGATGGGGGAGGGGGAGAATGGGAAAGAAGAAGAAGTAGCAGTATAGAAGGAAAAGATAACAAAAAGGGAATAGGCATGGGTGGTTTGGTTTTGGTGGGAGGGGGGAGGAGGAGGAGGAGGGGGGATGGTGAAGAAGAAGCGAATATGAAAAAAAGGGAGGGGTACGGGGTTTGTTGAAGAAGAAGCGTATGATTTTTTTCTTCTTTGACTAATTCTATGTTTATCTTTTTAATTTATTTTTATTTTTATTTTAATAATTTTTTTCTTCTTATTTTAATTGTTTCTTATTCAAAATATCACATTCACCCTCGTTATCTGCGTGAACTACACTCGTATTGTCCAGCTCAGCTTTTTTGTTGCCTAAATTATAAGTTTTGATCAAGTTAATTTTGGATGAAAATTTTGTTGGATTTTTTATGTATTTAATTAATATATTAAATACTTAAAAAAGGGTGAATGAGAAATGGAAGAAAATAAAAAAAAATTAGTGAAACTTTAAGTTTCTCACATGGCAAATGAATATTGTCCCATATTGGAAAAGGAATAGGTTTTTATGGGTATATAAGCAATTGCTCTTCTTCTAGATCTTAAAGAGTTGAGAAGAAGGCAAGCCTCGCGTCATCGTCTTTATCGTCGCTCGCTCGGCTTCGTCTTCGGCTTCGGCTCGGCTTCGTCTTCGGCTTCGGCTTGGCTTCGGATTCAGATTTGGTCAAATGATTGTACATTGTCTCATATTGGAAGAGGAAGAGGTTTACTATAGGTATATAAGCAATTTCTCTTCTTCTAGCTATTAAAGAGTTGAGAAGAAGGCAAGACTCAAGCCATCATCGTCGTCGCTCGCTCGACTCGGCTCGCTCGGCTTATTCGGATTCAGATTCGAATTTGGACCAAATTTATTTGTTAATAGTAAAATATAACAAAAATTGTTAAGGGTCAAATATATCCTTGTACTATTCAAAATAAGCCATAGTTATCCTCCGTTTGAATTCTTTAACAAATATGTCCCCACCGTTATACATTAGGGACATATATATCCCTCAGTCGTTAAAACTTGTTTCCATATTTTTTTTGACAAGTGGCATGTTCTGATCGGACCAGATGACCCGCCCATTCGACTAATTAAACCCGCCCGACCCAGTGTATTAAACCCGCCCCGACCTAGTAGCAAACAGTTTGGAACCAGATTTAAATTACTTTTGCTATATATGAGGAAATTTTCCTAAACTATTCAAAGATACAAATTAATATCAAAGAACGCCAAAATAACAAGGAAACGACTCGTATCATTTATTAAACAAGATGAGAAAGTGGACCTCAGAAGTTGAATCTGAAACGTTAACGCTTGGACTGCTTTGAAAGCGACCAGATTGCGAATAAGACCTCGAGGGAATAGACCTCGAATGGCTGGGCAACAGCTGCTGTCGACGTCCAGCGTGGTCAGATGTTGCTGGGTGGTTGACGACGGACAGCTTGTGGTTTGATGGACGTGAGGAGATGGTGAGGGGTGGCTGGACCATGAGCTGAAGGCGGGACTGTTTGGTTGTTGGATGGGGTCTGGTTCGTTGACGACGGGGAAGGGGCTGGAACGACTGGGCAGGAGGGTGGTCGTGGGTGGACTAAGATGAGGGGTCTGTTTGGGACGTCGACAGTGGTCGTTTGGTCGACGGAAAAGCTGGGGGGTGTTTAGCGGAGCAGCGTGAGTCGGGGCGGGTTTAATATGCTGGGTCGGACGGGTTTAATTAATCGAATGGGCGGGTCATCTGGTCCAATCAGAACATGCCACGTGTCAAAAAAAATATGGAAATAAGTTTTAACGGCTGAGGGATATATATGGCCCTAATGTATAACGGTGGGGACATATTTGTTAAAGAATTCAAACGGAGGATAACTATGGCCTATTTTGAATAGTACAAGGATATATTTGACCCTTAACCGTAACAAAAATGTTATTAAATATTTATTTTAATAACGAAATATTAATATTAAAATATTAAATCCTCCAATCCATTTTTTCTGTTTTGGTAACAGAAAATTAACTACCCTCTTATTTTTCCTCTTTATTATTGAGTAAATAGCCATTTATGTAATGGCATTTATACTGTGACCATTTTGCAGAAACAACCCTTCTGAAGAGTTGCACCTCTTTAGATTTCAGCCCAACTTTGGCTATAAATACAAGTATATTCTGCTCAGAATTTCCATATGATTTTCCGAGTTTCTCCTCCTTCTTCTATATAGTTTAAACATCAAATAAAGTAACGGTAAGTGTGATTTGCTACTGAACTTTGTGTTCGCTAAAATATTGGGGTTTGAAGTACCACTACACCAGCGTGTAATTTGTGCTATCTTAGGAGGAAATAATCTATAACCTTGGGTACTAGGAGGGGATTAATATCCTTAAAAAAATACTGTGAATTCAGTGGGATCGAATTAGTTTTCTGTTATTTCGTAGTTCATTCCTGTTTATGTTCATTTATGTTTGTATTTGTTTGTATTTCCAGAATTGTTTTACAAATACAGTATAATAACAAGTTTAAAAAATTTAATATATTTTCAATATTTGTACTCACTATTTCTGAAGAGTAAAACCTTTGTGGTTTTGTACTCAATTAAAATCTACGTGATTTTAACGTTTGTGTCATTCTTTTACATAAATGACTAATGATAATATGAACCAAGCTATTCCAATGGTGACTGCCAATGCCTCAACAAGCCGAACGACACCGACAGCATTGGCAACGGCGGAGAAACCCAAAAAAATTTCGGGATTAATTTCAAGCGCTAACAGCAAAAGGTGTTCTTCTACTTGACTACTCTAAGTCTTCAGAAGTTCATCAAGGAAGATGTTCCTGTGCTGTCCGATGAAACTCCAGAAACTGAATGCTTTCTCGTGATTGAGGCGTGGAAGCATTCAGATTTTTTGTGCAAAAATTATATTCTGAGCAGGCTGGAGGATGCTTTGTATAGTATCTACAGTGGCGTAGAAACGTCAAAGGAGCTGTGGACTACGCTTGAAAAGAAATACAAAACTGAAGATGCTGGGTTTAAAAAGTTTGTTGCTACAATGTTTTTGGACTACAAAATGGTAGATAGCAAGTTTGTTATTACCCAGGTCCAAGAATTGCAAGTGATTATTCACGATCTCCTTACTGAATGTATAAATCAAATTAATATTGATGTTGAAAGTAGTAATCTTAGTATTTTTACTAACAGAAATTTCATTGATGGTCGTATCATCAATGAAACATTCCAAGTAGCAGCGTTGATTGAGAAGTTACCTCCTTTGTGGAAAGACTTAAAAGACTAATTGAAACACAAATGCAAAGAGATGCCCCTTGAATATCTCATTGTTTGGTTGAGAATCGAAGAGGGCAACAAAGCTGCTAAAAAGGGAGGCCGTGGAAACTCAAAAATAATAGGAGAAAATATTGTTGAAGAGAACAAAAAGAGGAAGAAGGCTTCTGGACCGACATACAACTCAAGAAAGAAACGGTTCAGTGGAAACTGATACAACTATGAAAAAATCGGACACAAATCTACGGAGTGCCGTGCTCCGAAAAAAGACAAGAAGAAGGGTCAAGCAAACATGGTTGAAAAACATGATGTTGATGCTGATGACTTATGTGCCATGCTTTTTGAATGCAACTTGGTGGGCAATTCTAAAGAGTGGTGGATTGATTCTTTGTGCTGTTAGAGAAGCTTTTGGTACTTATGCTCCTGTTGGACCCGATGAGATGATTTCTACTGGAAATGCTTCAAAGGCAAGATTGAAGGATGTGGGAAGATATTTTTCAAAATGACTTCCGGCAAAGTGGTAAATTTGAACAATGTCCTTTATGTTCTCAAGATTAGGAAGAATTTAATCTCTGTTGGGCTTCTTGTTAAGAATGGTTTTAAATGTGTATTTGTATCCGATAAGGTTATAATAAGTAAGAACGAAATGTTTGTAGGAAAAGGTTACCTCATCGAGGGTCTTTTCAAGCTGAATGTAATGGTTGTTAAAAATAATAATAAAGCTTCAGCTTCGTCTTACTTACTTGAGTCAAATGAATTATGGCATATACATTTGGGTCATGTCAATTATAAAAACTAACGGAAATAATTAATTTTGAAGTATTGCCCAAGTTTGAACGTGACAAATCAAAATGTCAAGTATGTGTTGAATCTAAGTATGTTATGATTCAGTTGAAAGGAATTCAATATATCTGTGACATGAAGTCAATAGCATCTCGCGGTGGAAAGAAGTATTTCATAACTTGTATTGACGATAATACTCGATATTGCTATGTTTACTTACTTAATAGTAAATATGAAGCAATAGACGCATTCAAGCAGTACAAAATGAAGTTAAAACACAACTTAGCAAGAAAATCAAAATGATAAGTAATAATAGGGGTGGTAAATATGAATCTCCTTTTGATCAAATATATTTAGAATATGGAATTATTCATCAAACAATGGGCCCTTACACATCCCAATCCAATGTGATTGCAGAGAGAAAGAATCGTTCTTCAAAGGAGATGATGAACACACTATTGATAAGTTCTGGATTGCCACAGAACTTGTGGGGGAAAGCCGTTCTTACAGCTAGTCGAATACTAAATCGAGTACACCATTGCAAAACAAAATCCATTCCATATGAAAATGAAAAGGAAGGAAGCTCAACTGAACTATTTTAAAGTGTGGGGGTGTTTGAAAAAAGTGTAAGTTCCTAAACCTAAAAGGGCAAAAATAGGACCGAAAATCGTTGATTGTGTTTTCATAGGATATGCGACTAATAGTAAAGCATATCGATTTCTGGTTCATAAATCAGAAAATCCCGACATTCATAATAATATAGTTATAGAATCAGATAATGCTGAGTTCTTTGAAAATATATATATCCGTATAAAAAGGAATGTAAGTCGATTGGTGAAGGATCTAAACGACCTCGGGAAGAAACAAAAGAAAGTACACTTAACCAGGAGGATCCAAGACGTAGTAAACGTCAAATAACGTCTACTTCATTTGAACTAGATTTTATGACTTTCTTATTGTAAAATGAGCCACAAATATTTAATGAAGCTATGTCTTTTTCATAATCATCATTATGGAAAGAGTCAGTCAATAATAAAATAGAATCCATATTGAACAACCATACATGTGAATTAGTTGATCTTCCTCCTGGAAATAAACCGCTAGGTTCTAAATGGATCTTTAATAGGAAAATGAAAGATGATGGCACTATTGACAAATATAAGGCAAGACTTGTGGTCAAAGGACATAGACAACGAAAAGGTCTTGACTATTTTGATACATATTCTCCAGTTACAAGAATTACGTCCATACGAACATTAGTATCGCTAGCTGCAGTTTATGGTCTTGAAATTCATCAAATGGATGTTAAAACAACCTTCTTAAATGGAGAGTTAGAGGAAGAAATCTACATGGAACTACCTGAAGGATTTGTGGTTCCAGGTAAAGAAAAGAAGGTCTGTAGACTTGTTAAGTCTCATTACGGATTAAA
Organism: Nicotiana benthamiana; assembly: GCA_034376525.1. Lineage (NCBI taxonomy): Eukaryota > Viridiplantae > Streptophyta > Magnoliopsida > Solanales > Solanaceae > Nicotiana > Nicotiana benthamiana. The sequence continues at coordinate 29,250,296 of CM067336.1, read as the reverse complement.
ATAAATATCTAAACAATGGCATGCGAAATTTGACCAAACAATGTTGTCAAATGGATTTAACATAAATGAATGTGATAAAAATATGTATATTAAAAACATTCCAAGTCACATAGTCATTATTTATTTATATATGGATGATATACTCATAATAACTAATGACATTGCCAACATAAATGCTACTAAACGTATGCTAACTAGCAAGTTTGATATGAAAGACTTAGGAGTTGTTGATTTAATTATGGGAATTAAGATCCATAAGACTTCTCAAGGTCTGGCATTGTCACAATCTCATTATATTAGGATAGTACTTGAAAAATTCAAGCACTTGGGCTTTAAAGTTGTAAAGACTCCAATTGACATGAATCTTGCATTAGCAAAGAACATATCACAATTGAATTATGCTCGTGTCTTGGGATGCTTAATGGACATCATGAATTGTACATGACCAGATATAGCTTGTGCTATAAGTAAATTGAGTCGATATACGGGCAATCCAGGTCAATCTCATTGGATAGCCAAGAAACAAATTTCGGGGTATTTAGTACACACTCATGACTTTAATTTGCACTGCAGTAAATATCTTGAGGTCGTTGAGGAATACTGTGATGCAAACAGGATCACCGGATCAATTGATTCCAAGTTCACAAATGGATATGTATTTACTATTAGTGGAGGAGCGGTATCTTGGAAGCCGTCCAAACAAACTTGTATTACCCACTCTACAATAGAGGCTTAATCATTGCCTTAGATAAAGCCGGTGAAGAAGCTAAATGGACCTGAAACTTCTTGGAAGATATTCCATTTTGGCCCAAACCGTTGGCACCAATATGAATACATTGCGATAGTCAAGTGGCAATTGGAAGGGCTGGGAGCGTTATGTATAATAGTAAATCATCTAATGTACGATGAAGATATAAAACTATTATGCAATTACTCTCTAGAGGAATTATCACGATTGATTATGTAAAGTCAAGCGATAATGTGTCAGATCCGCTTACAAAAAGGCCTAACTAAAAAAGTAGTTGAAAAATTATCAAGGAGAATGAGACTGTGGGTGAGAACAAGTCATAGCGGTGGTAACTCTACCTAGAAGACTGGAGATCCCAAAACCTAGGTTCAAGGAGATCAAACAAAGTCATTAATGACGGTTCAACATTGTCAAATAAGCTTTTGGTCCATTCTTATGATGAGACAATGTTCAGTACCAAGGATAAAACATTAAGGCTTTTTAATGATTTCTAAATTTGATAAGGTTTATATCAAATAGTGTATCTACGTGATGACACGTTTAGGAATCACCTATGTAAGTGTGAAATGTTATCCGCTTCAAGGAGAACTTTTGTAAGACAAGTTCTCTACACACTTATGAAACCAGACTGTTTTCATGGCTGAAACGAACACAACAATAAGAACCAAAGACAGTTAAGGGTTGGTTGTATGACTTGTGGTTGTCTAGGTATACACCAAAGTTCGACGGTTTGAAAATATCAAATCTACCAATTGATCGAATATATCCGACATAAGTTCACTATGGAAAGTTCAAAGGGAAACCTACTAATCCAGATGCAATTAATCTTTACTTGCGAATCATACAAATTTTCATGTATACTTCTGTGATATAGCCATTCCCTATTCATGTGGGGGTTGTTGGGGTTTTTTATGTATTGAACTAATATATTAAATACTTAAAAGAGGGTAAATGAGAAACGAAGAGAAATAAAATTTTTGAGTGAAATTTTAAGTTTCCCCCTTGGCAAATGGACATTGTCCCATATTGGAAGAGGAAGATGCTTTTTATGAGTATATAAGCAATTGCTCTTCTTCTAGCTCTTAAAGAGTTGAGAAGAAGGCAAGCCTCGTGCCGTCATCGTCGTCGCTCGGCTCGGCTCGGCTTCAACTTCGGCATTGGTCAATCGATTGATTGATGAACTTTTTGGACCAAATTTATTTGTTAATAGTAAAATATTAACATAAATGTTATTTTTCCTCTTTATTGTTGAGTAAATAACCATTTATGTAATGACATTTATGTTGTGGCCGTTTCGCAGAAACAACCATTATAAAGAGTTGCACCTCTTTAGATTTCAGTCTAACTTTGGCTATAAATACAAGGCTATTCTGCTCAGAATTTCTACACAATTTTCTGAGTTTCTCCTCCTTCTTCTGCATAGTTTAAACATCAAACAAAGCAACATTAAGTGTGATTTCCTACCGAATTTTATGTTCGCTGAAACACTAGGGTTTGAAATACTACTACACCAATGTGTAATTCGTTCTATCATGGGAAGAAATAATTCATAACCTTGAGTACTAGGAGGGGATTGAATTTCTTAAAAAAATACTGTGAATTTAGTGGGCTCAAATTGGTTTTCTGTTATTTCGTAGTTCATTCCTGTTTATGTTCATTTCTATTTTTGTTCATTTATATTTTCAGAATTATTTTATAAATTAAGTATACTAACAACTTTGTAGATTATATGTCTGGGATGACAAAGTGATAAAACTAAACAAAAAGTAGAATAATCGTTATATCAAATTACGGATATAAGAGAAACAATATAATTTGACGTGTGCTCGTGGAACTAGTAATAGGTGGAGATAGAAACAAAGAAGTGTGATTGGCGATCAGCATCAGACGATAGAAACCTTCGATTGATTTGTCTCAAATAAAATAAAATACTATCCCACTTGAAGTGGATCCCTGTTAGACCCCTGACAAAGGAACTCGGCAAGGGCAACGAGAGCGTTGTCAAGAGGCAGCAAGAGTGTTGCTACATTGGCGCAAGAGTGGTGCCAATGGTCGGAAAGGGAAACTGGCAAGTGTGGGCTAAGTCTTCGAACGGATCCGAGGCAGCTTAGCGAGGGCTTGACAATGAGTTGCGGGTGACGGGCGGCACTTGATCATGATTATAGCATCAAGGCAAGAGGCATTGATGCCAAGGCATGGCACAAACGGATGGGCAAAGACAAGCCAATGTGTTTACGCAAAGGCAATGCGCGGGCAGGTTGGCACAGGTTCGAGTTGCGGCAAAGGGCCAAGTCCAAGGGCAGTGTTGAGGCAGCTTGGGGCGCAATGCAGCTGGAAGCAATGGCATTGGCGCCTGGTCCGAGCCAACACACGGAATTGGGCAGCAACATGAGAATGGACCAAGTCAAGCGGCGGTTACCGGCACATGCTGTGCACATGGGCAGCAGTTGAGTTTTGTCCATCATGCTGGCAGGAGTTAGCACGATTTGGGGGCCATGATCCCATGATCACATGATGTGCCCACGTTTCTAAGTAGTGGCAGGAGGCAACTACATGCATGATAGGTAGTGGGCAAGTGCTTGGCCTAGAAAATAGGCAACTGTTGTACATGGGGGCTGATCCATGATCTATAAATGGACAGCACCCTTCCTTTTCTAAAGAGGGGTGAAGCTAGAGGGAGCTACACAAAACTCTTTAGGCAGAAAAGTGTGAGAGTGCATACTTAGACTGTAAAAGAGTGTAAACTCGTGAGAGTGCGGGTTTGCTAGCTTAGGAAGAGTCCTAAGTCTCGCGAGGGTCAAGAGTGATCTCCATTTGTAGTGCGTGGAGTGTGCTACTGATTTTGAGTGTTCTTGTATTCACTTCATTAATACAAGTTGGGAAAGAGTTCCTGTAAATTAGTGTCTTGTGTTCATTTCTGTCCCTTTCGTTGTGTTTTTGTTGCCTAAGTTCATTTTAAACTTACTACGTTGAAACGTTGTGCAAACTTTGTGAAGTCCAAAGTGTTTGAAACTTTGGCCGAGTATTGGGAAGGCTGAGTCAAGTCGGCGCTTGGCTGCCGCGCGGATGTCACTTTCGGCGACTGAAATTGACCCCGTGACAATCCCCATCCTTTCGTTTCTTCTGCCACCTCTTTTGAGGTTTTACTACCATAGCAATGCATAACCTTTAAGTTTTATATCAACAAGCTTGACCTTCCTCTCATCAGAATATTCTATATCATAGAAAACACATTCAATAGTTATAAGCCAATCAATGAATTCATCGCTTTGAGATATGCCATCATACTCCGAAATTTCAAGCTTAATATCATCATGTCGATACCTCTCTCTCGATTATTATCGTGTGGTCTTCTCTGAAATCTCCTTCTACCATGTTGATACTGAACTTCATCAGAGTCGTATTCTTCTCTACCTTGATTATCAGAGTATTCCGAATCTCTGAGTTCTATCATAGTGAGCATGGCGCCTCGGCATTCTCATGCCTTGGTCAGCTATAGCTTCTTCTGCTTGCTTAATATGTCCTATTCTACGCGGTTGAATTGGTGGATCCTGAAGTGAAAGACGCGCGGTACCACTTGTATGTTGTGTCTTGGTGGTGGTGGAGGTTGTAAGCGTTGTGGCGGATTTGGTGACTGATTTAGAATCGCCAAACCTTCAACCAATACAGTCAGATTCTGCATTGATTTCCTTAAGTAATATAGTTGCACTTTAATCATTTCATTGTCTCTTTCAACGGTTGTAGTTCTTAATCTTCAATCTCAAGTTGTTCGTCAAGTGAAGAGGATCCCAAGCTTGTTATTTTCTTGTCTAGCAACATGATAAACAAGATAGCAATTCATAATTCGGACCTAGAACCTGTGTTCTAATACCAAGATGTACTTTCAAGGTTTTGCACCTCTCAAGTACAAAGAAGAGAAAAAAAACAAAAGCACCTCGCTAAAGTTTGTTGCAAAACTAGCGAAAGCGTTCTTCAAACTCACGTGAGAAGAATGTAAGATAAAAAAAATCTTACCCGCTCGTTCTTCAATCCTGCAAAGGTTGCAAGAAGCGTTGAATAAAGAAAAAACAATAAAATAAAAAGTAAATCGCGCTTTTGAAGCAAGAGCTTAGAAAAACTAATCACCAATGTTTATTTTCAGTATATTGAGCTCTTTAAATATACCTTACAATGAGTGAAATTGATAGGGTTAAGGAAAATTAATCCTAATCAAACTAGAATAAGAATAAGGCTAAGAAAAGCTATCCTACCTAAAATAGGAAAAAGAATTCTACTAGGAATAGGCTACTAAAACAAGAATTAAGAAATATTAACCTTTAAGAAAAAAATCTTAATCTTGAATAGATTCTCGGACCTCTTCAATTTCTTGAGATCCTTTTGCCTCAATTGGACTAAGGCTAATTAGTGTAAGCATAATAAAATTGTGGCCCAATTTTCCGACTCCATTGGCACATTAAAGAGCCTAATAAGCCTCCGTTGTTGTAGAAAACATAGCCTTCGTAAGTTAAATCACATAACAACATTAACACAATATGAAAATGACATTATTGTCAGCTTTTACCGTAATATTTGGATATACTTATTAATTGTGGGATTGAAGAGTTAATCTGTTTTTATATATAGTTATTGGGCCTAAGCTAATAGAAGAGAATTTATTATAATAAATAAAATAGTATATTGGGGCCAACTACACATTATAAATTGAGAATTAGAAGTAAGTGACTTTGGTTATTATTTAAAAGGTTAATAATGGGCCAAACCCACCTTTCTTAATATCCTATTATCACAGTTTTCTTAGAAGTCAGGTATACTAGGGCTTATATTTTATAGGGAAAAGAAAAAAAGTACCAATAAGATGCACTAAAATGGGATTTCTCGAAAGTTGGTGGCTGCATAAAGGAGTTTGCACCAATTTTTGGAAAAGCGATCGCTTCGCGCTTAGAGCGCGAAGCGACAAGGCATCGCTTTTTACTGCCTGAGGCGACGCGATCGTGTGAAGCATACACTTCAGTGAAAAAAGCGACAAGGCGACGAAGCGAGTGAAGCGATCGCTTCTGTTAAAAATATCGCAGTTGGGCCCTTTTTCTTTAAGAAAAGATTGGGTCTGTTTGTAAATCATACAAAACAGACCCCTAACCTCGCTTCTGTTATGCTTGACAAACAGAGACCCCTTCTCTCTTCTTCATCGACAAAACTAGGGTTTCCAGGTAAATTTCTTCTTCTCATTTTTTTCGTTCTTCTTTCTTTCTTCTTCTTGTTCCCGTCCAGATTCTGCTCTTTTTTTTCTTTATTTTTCCTGCTTTCTTCCTTCTTCTCTTCTCTTTTTCATTTTTTCTCCTCCAGCGTCTGCACAACTAGGGCAGGCGTTGGTTTTCTTTTTTTACCTCCCTTTTATTCTTCTTAATTTTAATATGAATTTTAGTTTATAAAATTACATATTATATATATGTGTTATATCTTTTAGTTTATTTGATTTTTTAATGTGTATTTCAGTTTATATCAGTTTATTTGATTTATTTTATATGTATTTCAATTTAGAAAATTAACTTTATATATATATATACACATACATATATATATATATATATATATATATATATATATAATATTTTAGTGTAGTTTCTTTGATTTTTTTAATGTGTATTTCAGTTTATAAAATCAATTATTATATATATGTTATATTTTCAGTTTGATTAATTTTATATGTATTTCAGTTTAGAAAATCAATTATTATATATATGTTATATTTTCAATTTGATTAATTTTATATGTATTTCAGTTTAGAAAATTAATTTATATATATATATATGTTATATTTTAGATTATCTGATTTTTTTAATGTGTATTTCAGTTTATAAATTAATTATTATATATATTGTATGTGCTTTCACAATTGCGCTTCACTTCAATGAAGCGTGCGCTTCGCTTTTAAAGCGAGGCGAGCCCCCATCGCTTTTTTGCGCTTCGCGCTCTCAAGAACACTGGTTTGCACCGTAGACATTCGGCTTCATGTTTTAAAGTTTCATTCAATACATATTTGATGCTATCGCTTTGCCCAAGAAGAATAAGACATGCATTAAGTAACCAATTATGTTGTAACGATTAGAAAGTAAAATATTAGTAGCACAACAATTATGCAATGATTTGTTAGGTAATGGTCACACAAAAACATATAGAATTTAAAAAAAATAATCTGGATGGACAGAAAACTTTTGCTTATACAATTCGGTCTCTTCTATTTTAATTTAGGATACATAACAACCCTATTTTTTTGTATACTTCTTGTATACGGGAGTCTTCTCCCTTTTGATTAATACAATTTACATTATCAAAAATTCTTTTTGGATACATAATAATTACCCAATAATTGGTATAATAAGGAGATCATATAATTGTACAACAAAGATTGAATGTAAAATTGTGTAATAAAATAAGTAGTGAATTGCATGAGAAATTACTGTTCGAAATTGTTGGGTATATATTTGAATCTACTATTTTGACAATTTTCCACGGTAGAAAGTGTTATGTATGACATTTATTTGGGTACCGATATTTTTATTAATTAGGCTGAGGGTTGACTTTGATTTTGACTAGTCCTACAATTATGAAAATTATTCACCTAAACTAAGTAGGTTGTGCTATTCAATATTTTGGGTAGATTGAGGCCATTGGAGGTCATTTAATTGGTGTTCTAGACGTTAAAAAGTTAGGAACGTCCTGTTAGCAAGATAAATGAGACTTTAAGATTTGATGCTTGCTTGTCAAACCCGTTTTGAAAGTATATTTTGTCTGTTTGGTCCATGTATTGGAATGAGTGTACGCTTGGCAGAATCGGTGGTCTTTGACTAGCAGTACATATATATTATTTTGTGAAAAAGTGAAATTATTTAATAAGTGATTTGTGGTATGGCATAGCCTCGTGCTATGGCGTTAGTGCGTTAGAAATTATTTCTTCGCTGCCGTAATATATTTGGGCCATTGCTTATACTGTTGTGGACTCGTTGGGGTGTTTCGTTAATCTCATTCACTGCTGTTATGACTAGTTCTTAGTATAGATTGTGTTGGATATAGTGTTGTTGAATAATTGCTTGGACCTTATGGAGTAATTATATGGTGATAGAATTTCTGTGCATATTATTTTTGTGCTCGTTGTATATTTATATTTTCTAACACTTGTTCCAAGAGTATTTAAAGTAGTGGGTCGAGGATCTTACTGGGTAATATTTACGTATAACTCATTCCATACCTGCATGTCCATGCAGATACGATTGCTAAGGATGAGACTAGTGGTTGAAGAGTATGTGAGCGAATTCTATTGCAGAGGTGAGCCGCCACATTGTTCGTGGAGGCCATTTTTCATCTTTACCTATTTCATGTCTTTTTTTCTTCTTATCTTCTGGGGTTTACATGTCCGGCAATCAAACTTATATAACTCTATTAGATGCTCTATGGTCTTGTACTTGTTCCGGTTTATCATCTCGGTCCCTACACTTCATAAAGTTTCATCCAAACACTTCAACTTAATCAAAACAAGACTTTTAAACCATTCTGACCGTTGACCGAGCTTATGTTGCATTGATATGGCTGAAGTGGACAAAATGAGTGATTTACACGCACATTAGGTGCGTAAGCAGATGACTTTTCAGACTCGCCTTTCGTTTTCCCCCTTTGTTCTAAGAAATTATAGCAGTTCCTTGTGGCTCTATAGTAGGCTTAGTAGCCAAACTAGTACTAGAATTACCTTTCGGACAATATTTAGCGATATGTCCTTTTTCGCCACAAGTAAAACAAGCAGCAATACAAAAGCAACGGCCATTGTGGTGTCAATCACATGTATAACATCTTGGATACTATATGAACTGAAACAAACTGTTATCATTCTCCTGCATCTGCCGGTGACCATGTCTCACCGGAAACGTACTCCCAGTAGCACACTCTGATTGAGTAAGCCTAAATTGCCCACTATTATAACTACTCTTTCCAGATGGAGCACCAATAAATTCACCTGTACTACGGGCCTTTTTGTTTTCTCGCTCGGCCTTATCCCTCTTTTGAGGGGACTCATAACGGAGAGAAGTGTCAACTACATCTGAATATGTATCACCTCACACATCCCTAACAACGATAACAATGCTCAAGTCCATCTACAAACCATCTTACCTTCTTGTGTGTGCATACGTCGCTAACTCAGTAAACTTAGCCTCATACTCTGTGTTAGAATATGTAAATAGTAGTAAAATAACCCTAATCCAATATGTATTCGGAGTAGGATATGCTATGTGTAATATAGGGCTCATTGTATCATGTTTAACATCAATATATCACATTTTTTCCGTGCTTTTTCACATGGTATCAGAGCCTTAGTGGTGAGATACATCCGGGAACTAAAATACAAAGCAGAAGTCAACCGTGCCTTATTTTTCCGGCGACTTTTTCAAAGCTTTTTTACGTTATCTCTCTCCTCGTCAGTGTTGTGCAAAATCCAACACTACCACAAGATCCGTCATAGTCCAGCGACCAAACCCCACTAAACAGCTCCGGCAGACACATCCTCACGCGCCTCCAGATCCTCTGACGCCGGCGGCGCGTCAGGCCCACGCGCCGGCGCGTGAACCACTTTCCGGTAGTTTTTGAGACAGCCTGTTCGCCTAAGAATTTCGAGCCTACCCATATTTTTACTTTTCAATTCCGACCACTTTGAATTTTTTCCGGCAAAAACAGTATTTCCTTCATATGTTTCAGCAAGTTTTCACGATGTCTTTGAGAGTCGATATTTTCGGGCCTAAAAACTCGGCTTCTGGCAATTCCGGTATTATGCATTACTGTTAGAATATGTAATAGTAGAACCCTAATCCAATGTGTATTAGGAGTAGCCTAATCCAATGTTTATTAGGAGCAGGATAGGTTATGTGTATATATATAGGGCTCATTGTATCATGTTTAATATCAATTATATTTTTCTCCCGTGCTTTCTCACATGGTATCAGAGCTTTGGTGAGATAATTATCGTTGTGCGTCACTAATTATCAGCTAAGTTGCTCCGACACTTCAGTTTAGGTGCCGCACCCGTGTCGACAAATAACATATAATTTGAAGAAAATAACATACCTTATCTACGACATCAATCCTTTACTTATTTACAACTTGAGAATAAAAAAGAAATCCACACTTTACAAGCTTACGTAAGTATTTACTAGATTTCTTACATATTTAGAGATATTTTTACATATATATATATATATATATATATATATATATATATATATATATATATATATATATATATATATATATATATATATATATATATATATATATATATATATATATATATATATATATATTTGAATTAATTTTAGCCGGATCCCCGCACCCGTATCCATACTAGGATCCGTATTCCCGAATCTTAGAATTTACATCTCAAAAGATCCGACCTCTAGATCCGCACCTGTGTCGGACGCCCACACCCGTGTCCGAGCAACTTAGATTATCAGTGTTGTGCAAAAACCAACACCACCACAAGGTTCTCAAGAGAGATCCGACCAAACCCCAGCAAACCCCACCGGAAAACTGCCCTTCACGCGCCAGGTTTATCAAGGTAGATCCGACTCACGCGCCCACGCGCCGGCGCGTGAGCACTGTTCCGGTGAGATTTTGACGAAGGTCCTTCAGGGCAGTTGGATCGCCCTCGAATTCCGAGCCTACCCATATTTTTACTTTTTCAATTCCGACAACCTTGAATTTTCTCCGATAGCTACAGTATTTTTTCCGGCAACTACAGTATTTCCAGTTTCCAGTTTTCAGTTGATTCTTTCTGATTATTTGGTGATAATCCAACGATGTCTTTGGGACTCGATGCTTTCGGGTCTAGAAACCCGGGTTCGATGTTAACTACATATGTAACAAGCTCGGTACATATGATTTATATGAACCAGCTTGACGGGGAGTGTTAGAATATGTAATAGTTGAACCCTAATCCAATGTGTATTAGGAGTAGCCTAATCCAATGTTTATTAGGAGTAGGATAGGTTATGTGTATATATATATGGCTCATTGTATCATGTTTAATATCCTATGCGCCGAGGGTCGAATGGAAACAGCCTCTCTACCCTTTCGGGTAGGGGTAAGGCTCGTCTATATATTACCCTCCCCAGACCCCACCTGGTGGAAATATACTGGGTAGTTGTTGTTGTTGTTGTATCATGTTTAATATCAATTATATTTTTCTCCCGTGCTTTCTCACAATTACCTTAGAACCTTTAATGGGAGGTTCCAACTACTTAACTTGGGCTTCTTCTGTCGAATTGTGGTGTAAAGGTCAAGGTGTTCAAGATCATCTAATCAAGGAGTCTAGTGAAGGAGATGAAAAAGCCAAAGCACATTGGGAGAAGATCGATGCTCAATTATGCAGTATTTTGTGGCGATCTATTGATTCCAAGTTGATGCCCTTGTTTCGTCCATTCCATACATGTTATTTGGTTTGGGAAAAGGTTCGTACTTTATACACTAATGACATATCTTGTTTCTATGATGTGATATCGCGGATGACAAATTTAAAGAAACAGGAATTAGTAATGTCTACTTACTTGGGACAAGTACAGGCAGTTATGGAGGAATTTGAGACGTTGATGCCAGTTTCTGCTAGCGTTGCAAAGCAGCAAGAGCAACGACAAAAGTTGTTTCTAGTTCTTACTCTTGCTGGGCTTCCTAATGATCTCGACTCAGTACGCGATCATATTTTGGCTTGTCCGACTGTCCCACAGTTGATGAATTATTCTCTCGATTACTTCGCCTAGCTGCACCAAGTCACCCAGTGAGCTCATCACATACACTTGATTCATCTATCCTCGTAAACCAATCAGTGGACAATCGCGCATCTCATACTATGGAGAATAGACGAGGAGGAGGTCGTTTTGGAAGATCTAGACCTAAGTGTTCTTATTGTCATAAACTTGGTCACACTCGTGACATGTGCTATTCTTTACATGGTCGACCACCCAAAAATGCTTATGTTGCTTAGACCCAGACTACAGGTAACTAGGGATTTTCTGTATCTGAAGTGGAGTATAATGAGTTCCTTAAATATCGAGCAAGTAAGCAGACATCACAAGTAGCCTCTGTTGCTGGTAATTCTTTTGCTTGTGTTTCCCAGTCTAGTCCTCTTGAACAATAGGTTGTGGACTCAGTTGCTTCTGATCATATCTCTAGTAATAAATCTCTTTTGTCAAATATTGCGTATTCACAGTTTCTTCCCAACGTTACTTTAGCTAATGGGTCTCAAACTAAAGCAAAAGGAGTTGGACAAGCGAATCCCCTACGCTCTGTCACTCTCAATTCCGTTCTTTATGTCCCTGACTTCCTTTTAATCTTGCATCTGTTAGTCGTTTGACTCGTGCCCTCCATTGCGGTATATATATTATTGATGATTCTTTTATTACGCAGGACCGCAGTACGGGACAGACGATTGGAACAGAACTTGAATCAGAAGGACTCTACTACCTTAACTCACTAAAATCCTCCAAGGCCTGTCTAGTTGCACATCTTCCAGACCTACTTCACAGTCGTTTAGGACATCCTAGCTTGTCCAAGCTTCAGAAGATGGTGCCTAGTTTGTCTAGTTTATCCACATTAGAGTGTGAGTTATGTCAGCTCGAGAAACATACCCGAGCCTCCTTTCCTCGTAGTATTGAGAGTTGTGCAGAGTCTGTTTTTTCTTTAGTTCATTCGGATATATAGGGTCCTAGTAGAGTTAGTTCAACCTTGGGATTTCGTTATTTTGTTAGTTTCATTGATGATCATTCAAGATGTACTTGGATTTTCTTAATAAAAGATCGTTCTGAGTTGTTTTCTATATTCCAGAATTTTTGTGCTGAAATTAAAAATCAATTTGGTGTTTCTATTCGCACTTTTCGCAGTGATAATGCCTTAGAATATTTATCCTCTCAATTGCAGTTTATGACTTCTTAAGGAATTATTCATCAGATCTCTTGTCCTTATACCCCTCAGCAAAATGGGGTTGCTGAGAGAAAAGTTAGGCACATTATTGAGACTGCTCACACACTTCTCATTGAATCTCATGTTTCGCTGCGTTTTTGGGGCGATGCAGTTCTCACATCTTGTTATTTGGTTAATCGGATGCCTTCATCTCCCATCTAGAATCAGATTCCGTATGAGGTATTGTTTCCCCAGTCACCCTTATACTCTGTTCCCCCTCGTGTTTTTGGGAGCACTTGTTTCGTTCATAACTTAGCCCAAGGGAAAGATAAGTTAGCTCCTCGTGCTCTCAAGTGTGTCTTCCTTGGTTATTCTTGTGTCCAGAAGGGCTATCGTTGTTATTCACCTGATCTTCGAAGGTACCTTATGTCAGCTGATGTCACATTTTTTGAGTCTAAACCTTTCTTTGCCTCTTCTGACCATTCTGACCATCTTGATATATATGAGATTTTACCTATACCGGCCTTTAGCGAGTCTACTATAGCTCCTCCTTCACCTTCCGCTACAGAAGCCTTACCCATTCCAACCGTTGGAGAGTCTAGTGTGGCTCCTCCTAGACTCCCTGCCACAGAAACCCCACTCTTGACATATTATCATCGTCTTGTTGCCAAGAGATATACTCAGATATTTGGGCTTGATTACAGTGATACCTTCTCTCCCGTGGCTAAGATTGCATCAGTCCGCCTTTTTCTATCTATGGCTGATGTTCGCCATTGGCCCTGTATCAGTTGGACATTAAAAATGTGTTTTTACACGGTGACCTTGAGGATGAAGTTTATATAGAGCAACCACCTGGGTTTGTTGCTCAGGGGGAGTTTCGTGGCCTTGTATGTTGCTTGCGCCGGTCACTTTATTGTCTAAAGCAGTCTCCTCGAGCCTGCTTTGATAAGTCTAGCACTGTTATCCAGGACTTTGGCATGACTCGGAGTGAAGCTGATCACTCTGTATTCTATCGGCATTCTGATTCGAGTCTCTGTATTTATCTGGTGGTCTATGTTGACGACATTGTTATTACCGGCAATGACCAAGATGGTATTACTAAATTGAAGCAACATCTCTTTCAACACTTTCAGACTAAGGATCCGGGCACACTAAAGTATTTTCTGGGCATTGAGCTCAGTCTAGCTCAGGTATTGTGATCTCACAACGGAAGTATGCCTTAGATATTCTTGCGGAGACAAGAATGACAGGTTGTAGACCTGTTGACACTCCGATGGATCCGAATTCTAAACTTCTTCAAAGACAGGGGGAGCCTCTTAACGATCCTGCAAGTTATAGGCGGTTAGTTGGTAAATTAAATTATCTTACAGTGACAAGACCTGACATTTCCTTTCCTGTGAGTGTTGTGAGCCAGTTTATGGGTTCTCCATGTGATAGTCATTGGGATGCAGTTGTTCGCATTCTTCGGTATATAAAATCAACTCCAGGTAAAGGTTTATTGTTTGAGGATCGAGGCCATGAGCAGATCGTTGGATACTTCGATGCTGATTGGGCAGGATCGCCTTCTGACAGACGTTCTACTTCTGGATATTGTGTCTTAGTAGGAGGAAATTTGGTATCTTGAAAAAGCAAGAAACAGAATGTGGTTGCTCGGTCTAGTGCGAAAACAGAATATCGAGCAATGGCTATGGCGACATGTGAGCTAGCTTGGATCAAACAGTTGCTCAAAGAGCTGAAATTTGGTGATGTTAGTCAGATGGAACTTGTGTGTGATAATCAAGCTGCTCTTCATATTGCATCAAAGCCAGTGTTCCATGAGAGAACTAAGCACATTGAGATGACTGTCACTTTGTCAGAGAAAAGATACTCTCGGGAGATATTGCTACAAAGTTTGTAAAGTCAGATGATCAGCTTGCAGACATTTTCACCAAGTCCCTCACTGGTCCTCGTATTAACTACATATGTAACAAGCTCGGTACATATAATTTATATGCACCAGCTTGAGGGGAAGTGTTAGAATATGTAAATAGTAGTAAAATAACCCTAATCCAATATGTATTAAGAGTAGGATAGGTTATGTGTATATATAGGGCTCATTATATCATGTTTAACATCAATATATCATATTTTTCCCATGCTTTTTCACACTCTGCAACTGGCATAGTGCCCTGACACAGTCGCTCAAACTGACGTCTCGTTTGCTTAGTGGAACAAACATATCCATAAACATGGCTGAAAACTCTGACCAAGTGATTGGTGGTAACACTACTTTATCTACCTCTCTGAATCGAAGTCCACCATGACTCAGCATTTCCTAAAAATAAAAATGTTGCAAACTCTACTCCACGAATCTCCTTCAGTCCCAATGTATTAAATATTTTTTCACAACGCTAAATGAACTTTTAAGGCTCAATAGAAGTCAGGGTAGCATCAAAACTCTAGTGGCTTAAGATCCACTTGTTAAGGCTCAATAGAAGTCAGAAATGCCCTATAGCTGCAACTGGCTGAACAACTTGTTGAGGGACCATCTCAGGTGTTTGAGGAGCTGCAACATTCAGATGAACTTCTATTTGTGTTTGTGAAGCAATTTGAGAAACTGGAGGTCTACCATGAGTAGGCACTAATGCCTCTAGCAGATTCAACAACCTCGTCACTGCGTCTGCAGGTAAGGTAATAGTAAGCACAACAGCTAACACTGGCGGTGCTGGAGCATGTGCAACCACCTGTTCTTGCACTTGCTCTAGCATAGCAGCTTGGGCTTGACCCATGTTCACAACTTCAGACTGATGAGCGCCCTGTGTCCTAGTCTGAAATCTAGCCTAGTAAACCCTTGACCACTACCATAGGTAGTATCAAATTGCATGAGATATTAATGTTTCGAAACTTTTGGTATATATTTGAAGCTACACAATTCTCCATGGATGAAAGTGTCGTGTCTGATATTTATTGTGGTACATATATTTTTATTAATTAGACCTATGACTTTGATTTTTGACTTGTCCTAAAATTATGAAAATTATTCACCTAAACTAATTAGTGCATGCTAGTCAATATTTTGGATAGATTGAGGCCATTGGAGGCCGTTTGATTGGTGTTCTAGACGTTGCAAGGTTGGGAACGTCTCATTAGCGAGGTAAGTAAGACTTTAAGCTTGGATGCTTGCTTTTCAAACCTGTTTTGAAAGTATGTTTTGTTTGTCTGATTCATGTGTTGGGACGAGCGTGTGCTTGGCAGAATCGATGCTTTAGACCAACAACAAATATATATAATTTTGCTAAAAATTAAAATTATTTAATAAGTGATTTGTGATATGATGTAGCCTCGCTCTTTGGCGTTGGAGTGTTAGAAATTATTTCTTCGTTGTTGTAATATACTTGGGACATTTTGCATGCCATCGTGGTAGATTTGGGACAATTGTGTATGTTGCCGTGGACTCGTTTAGGTGTTTGGTTAATCTCCTTCACCGTCGTTTATGACAAGTCATTAGTTGTTGTTGAATAATTGTTTGGACCTTATGGAGTAATTATATGGTGAAAGAATTTCTGTGCATATTATTTCTGTGCTTGTTGTATATTTGTATTTTCTAACACTTGTTCCAGGAGTATGTAAAGTGGTGGATCGAGGATCTTACCACGGGAGTGTTAGAGAAATAGGTCGCTTCTTCGCTTAAAGCGAGAAGCGATGCGAAACATTACCCGCTTCCCCCATGTGAAGCGACTCAGGTATTAAAAAGCGACAGCGTCCAGCTAAAAGGTGAGATGCTACCAAGCGAAGCGTAACAATGAAAGCAGGTGCTTCTTTGTTTAAAATAGAAGCTAGGCTTTTTAATTAAAAACGAAGGATTTTCAATTCAAGTCTTCAATAGACACGACTATAAGGGGACTAGTGTTCTTCTTCTTCTTAACTTCAAGTTCAAGTCTTCAACAGAGATTCAGCAACAACAGGTATGCGATGATTTTCCTCCTCCTCCTCCTTCCTTCTTTTATCTTGTTTATAATAAAGATTTATCTTGTGTGAGGTACTTATTTCTCTCTAAGTGTGTGAGGTATCCGATTAATTTCCGGAGTATACGTTGGCAAGCCTGTCCTTGTGGTCTTTGTTAGCCGTGGTAGGCGTTTTATGGACCCTTAGGTGTTCCCGTAGCCAAGATAACTCTAGAGAGAAAAGAGGTAAAGCCAAGAGAACTTATAGATCCTTATAAACCTAGATAACTAGATTTAGGTCATATTAGTAATTTAATCATGCTACTTCAAGTAGTTATCAAAATAACTTTAGGCATGGATTTGCAAAAGCATAAAGCTACGGACAGTATATGTATTTAGTTGCTCATGCTAAATACATATACAGTCATCATGGCTCTGATACCAAAAGGGAAACAGGACTGGAAAAATAAAAATTTAGAAAGCAGTAAAATAGTAAAACAGTATGTATAAAAGAAAAATTTTTAAAGACTTACTTAAACACAAGCTACAAGCTTTATTTCATAAACCGAAAGGAGAATTACAAGGTTGGGAAGAAGATTACAATGGTGGAGAGAATGTCTAAAATTTTCTAAGTTCGAAAATTGGACCTGCTCCCCATTATACAAGCGAGAGTCTTTTATAGACCTCCAAAGGGGAAAAGAGTACATTTCTTGCCTACATGTGGACGGCTAAGATGTTGCCGACAGAAAGTGGGGTCTTTAATAATTAAGACACCATGTGAACCCATGTGAAGGATAAGATTCCTTCAGTAGACATTACTAACCAACTGGCCCTTAGTGGACACGACTTTTGACGCATACCTATCAGTTTTTCCTTCTTTGTGATAAAATAGGTATTCACAGGACAAAAGTGGGCATTCCCACTATAATTAAAACAAAACCATGTGCCTGGCCTGAACCTTGTGCCTGGCCCTTACTCGGATTCCTTTTAGGAATAGTAAAACGTCCTTTGAGGAAAAGTAATTCCAGTTCTTTGAACCTCTACTTTTTCCCAAGGGTCAGAATTCCTATTCATAATAGGTTTCCAGGTAAGCTTGTGCTATTCCTTTAGGATGGCACATATCATCATTGCTCGACTCTGCTGACGAGGTGGCTTCTTTGATGAGCTGCATTATAGTGGCTTCATCCTGGTTCTCGATATCTTGAAGGGCTTTCTGAAGCTTCTTCTTGATCTCGGCTTTGGATGATTTGGACGAGGGGGACTGAGCAATCATCTTCCCTTTATCTGGAGTGGGAGCTTTGGGTTTTGGAACCCATCCTTTAACTTTTATCTCTTTAGATAAATATCTTATACGATCAAACTCCGCAACTTTAAAGTCCCAGCTAATAATATATGAAATCCTTTTTTGGATATAATATTTACACATTTTAATGTGGATAGGTAATGTAGAGATTTCTTGTTTAGTTTGGAAATCGTCAAATTTCTTTAAAAATTTTTGAGGGAGGTTTTCTAATTTACCTCCAAAAGTTTTCCACCAGTCATAGAACCACCTAGGGATAGTAGCCTTTACTAGCTCGGGGCTATATTTGACAAACCAAGTATGACCTGGCCTAAGATATACAAAATTATGCCATGCTTGCTGGTAAATGTACCAATTGTAAGTCTGGGCCTTGTGACTCATGCTTAGACGTACCGGGGTGAGGAGATGGTCTACTTGCCATTCGAATGGTGAAAGGATTTTCCTAATTGTGAATTGGGAATATAAAATAAAATCTGGATTCCTTTCAGAAAAAACATGTTCAATTTCTATGGAATCGGTATCAACTAAAATAGCCTCAAAATAAAGGCGAGTATGCAAAGGATCAAAACTATCTACGTAGTTTGAAGAGTTATAACAGGGTTTGATTAGGTCTTGAACTCGACCAGACTCAAATTCTTTGTCAAGGGCTAGAATAGGGGAAACTTTAGTAGTTAAGTAATCGAAAGACTCTATGGTCTGAGAAGGAGGGTTTTGGATCTGGATTTTTGGGTCTACAGCTTGTGCAAAAGACTCAGGGGTTTTCATTTCATAACTTTGTTTGCTCTGGACTTTGGAAGTGGATTCAGATGATGATTCAGGTTTCGGTCCTGTAAGCTTTGGGATGTCTCCTAGGATAGTGAATTTATTTTGAGATGGGCTTTGGGCCGGACTGGGTAAAGGAGGGAAAGAAGGCCTTAATTGGGCTAGGCCAGTAGGAACGAAAGGTCTAGCTGTCGGGAGCTGCCTTTCTGTTTTAACATTTTTGAAAGGACTATTCTTGGCTGGCTTCATGGCCCTGAAGAAATTCACGGGTTAGAAAATCTGGAAGAGAATTATTTTCTCCTTTAATAAAATCGATTTTAAAATCAAAGCTAGATAGTAGAGCTTGCCATCTAGCAAATATTTGTTTTGAGACAAGATTCTTTACATCCTTTTGTAAAATCTCTTTAGCCGATTTACAATCAACACGGAGTAAAATTCTTTATTTACTAAATCATCTTGAAATTTAGTAATACATAGTACTATAGACAAAATTTCTTTTTTGACTGTACTATAATTTTTCTGGGTATGGTTCCAGATACCAGAAGTAAACCTCACTAGTTGCTCACGACTATCTGGGTTAATTTGCTGTTTAAGGATACCTCTATATCCTATGTCGGAAGCATCTGTTTCTACTATCATAAAGGCATCAGGATTGGGTATCCTTAGACAAGGAAGATTTTGGACTAATCTTTTGATTTTTCTAACACTCTGGGTCTGTTCTTCTCCCCATGGTATTGGATTTTTTCTAAGCCTAAGGTATAAAGGCTCACAGATTTGTCTGACCTTAGGAATAAAGTCCGCAACATAATTAATGCTTCCTAAGAATCTATGAAGCTGCGTCTTATCCTTAATTTCATCAGGAAATTTGGAAGAGAATTCTATGGCTCTACAGATAGGCATATAGGTTCCTTGATAAAGGTCATGGCCTAAGAATCTAATCGAGGTCTGGAAGAGCTTAATTTTCTTAGCACTAACAACCAAGCCATTGTTTTTCACAACATTAAAGAAAGTATTAAGATGCTTGAAATGAGAGTCAATATTGTCAGAAAAAATTAGCATATCATAAATATAAACAATTGACATATAAGAATAGGGATTAAAAATATTATTCATAATATTTTGGAATTCAGACGGCGCATTTTTTAATCCAAAGGGCATAACATTCCATTCATAATGCCCAAAAGGAACATTAAATGCAGTCTTGTAACGATCTTCATTTTTAATCTGGATTTGCCAGAATCCAGACTTTATATCGAACTTACTATAAAGGTTTGCTTTATAAGTTCGCTTAAGAAGATCCCTCTTGTTCGGGATTGGATGACGGATCCATTTGAGGACCGAGTTCAAGGGCTTATAATTAATTACAAGCCTCGGTGCTCCTCTTTCCTTCTCTGCACTGTTGTTAACATAGAATGCAGAGCAACTCCAGGGAGAGTTAGAGGGGCAGATTATACCATTATTAAGTAAATGGTCAATCTCAGTTTTGCAAACTTCTACCATTTCATGATTCATTTGAATTGGTCTAGCCTTAGTAGGTATATTCCGTTCATCAAAACCATCAATGTAAGGGAGTGCTACAGAATGCTTTTTAACATTCCAAAAGGCAGTAGGCAAATTAGAACAAACTTCATTTTCAAATTTCTTTTGAAGGGAATCGATCTTAGCCACCATTCCCGGGGTTTTTAAAGTTTGTTTAATTCGTTCAATCTTTATTTCTTCCTTAATAAAAGAAATATGATTAGAAAGACGATTAATTTTAAAAACAGTTTTATCCTTTAAAAACAGGCTTTTTTCAGGAGAAAGAGATTTATCAAAGGGAAAAAATACCTTTTGACCAAGGATACATGCATGAATGCCATCCAAATCATCAGTATAAGGTTTTAACTGACTTATGAAAAGGCACACCAAGAATTATATCTTCATTGATATTTTCAGTAATCAGAAAATCGTTCGTAAAGCAAATATTATTGTTACAAATATGTGCTTTAGACAATTTATAATCAATTTTCATCCGCTCTCCAGTTGCGGAATACAAACGAGTCGTACCCTTTTCAAGGTACTTAAGAGGAATAAGGCCTTTCACAATACAATTGCGATCAGCTCCGCTATCGAATAATGCAACTTTGTTGATAACAAAGTTTTTAGCAATCACTAATTTAATAGGGTTATGCTGACTGATAGATTTAATAGTGGACACAGAAGGTCCAGCAGAACTGGCATCTTTCAGAAGACCTGGATCAATAGATTCTCCTGGGAAATTAGAAGTAGATTCTTTTTCTGGAAAAGAAACAGTTGTTACTGGAGCTTCTCTAAGGATTTGAGAAGTGAGGGCTTCTATCTCGATTTTATCAAGACGAGATTTTAATTCTCTGACTTCTTGCTTAAGGGAATTTATTTCTTTGCCAAACACTTTGTAGGAGAGCCAAAACTCTTTCAAGATAGAAGTCTTGAAATCCTTAACAACCTTCGTTGCCCAAAATTGAGCGATTTTAGGTGGTATAAGGATCAGTTTATGGTTAAGATTATGACCAGACCTGACTGTAATAGTGACTTCTGGAAAGACAGATTCATTAGCGGTCTCCCCCCTCTTTTTGCAGAAAAGGTTAGATAAAAAATCAGGGATAGGTGCGGCGGTAAAGTGCCCTATGACCTTATGACTTATGGAGACATTATTAGCCTCATTAACACCACAGCCTTAGAACTGTGTACCGACCTAAAGCTCAAAAGTCACCTTAAGAAAGATAGGATGACCTCTAGAGCCGAATTAGGTAGTTTTTGCCGTGATTTTGGATTCGGTAATTTAGATCCTCCCCCTTCAAAGGTCGCTAAGAAGAAATTCAAAAGGTCTTCGTATAAAACTAGGAAACCACCTAGAAAGGATACTTCTAAGGATAGGTCAGACCTACCAAAGAAGAAATTTAGGAAGAAAAGACCTTCCCATAAAGAAGATGTATGTTGGAACTGTGGTAAGTCTGGTCATAGAGCCAACCAGTGTAAAACTTCCAAAAAGAAGAAGAAGATTAATCTATTAGGATTAGATGAGGATACTAAAGAAAAACTCTTTTCTATCCTTCAAGAAAGCGATTCTGCTTCTAGTTATTTCTCTTCAGACGAATATAGTGACGAAGAAAACATCAACGTCGCTTATAAGACTGATGAGAGTCAATCCGAAGAAGATGACTCCTGTGAAGAATCATGCGAGGGCATTTTTTGCGATTGTAATTCGAATACCATTAGTATGATTACTGCAGACTCTAAAGAAGTCCTTTTTGATATCATTGATCACATCAAGGACGATGAGTCTAGAGCTAGGTACCTTGCTGAACTTAAGAAAATTATTCTTGATTCAGACCAAAAGAAACCTTCAGCTTCTAAGGTTATAGAACCTTTTAGTATGAAACAAGTTTTCACCAGGTTCGATAAACCTGCTGAGCCTTCTGTCTCTGACTTGCGCAAAGAAATGAATTCCCTTAAGCAAGAAGTCAGAGAATTAAAATCTCGTCTTGATAAAATCGAGATAGAAGCCCTCACTTCTCAAATCCTTAGAAAAGCTCCAGTAACAGCCGTTTCTTTTCCAGAAAAAGAATCTACTTCTAATTTCCCAGGAGAATCTATTGATCCAGGTCTTCTGAAAGATGCCAGTTCTGCTGGACCTTCTGTGTCCACTATTAAATCTATCAGTCAGCATATCCCTATTAAATTAGTGATTGCTAAAAACTTTGTTATCAACAAAGTTGTATTATTCGATAGCGGAGCTGATCGCAATTGTATTGTGAAAGGCCTTATTCCTCTTAAGTACCATGAAAAGGTTACGACTCGTTTGTATTTCGCAACTGGAGAGCGGATGAAAATTGATTATAAATTGTCTAAAGCACATATTTGTAACAATAATATTTGCTTTACGAACGATTTTGTGATTACTGAAAATATCAATGAAGATATAATTCTTGGTGTGCCTTTCATAAGTCAGTTAAAACCTTATACTGATGATTTGGATGGCATTCATGCATGTATCCTTGGTCAAAAGGTATTTTTTCCCTTTGTTAAATCTCTTTCTCCTGAAGAAAGCCTGTTTTTAAAGGATAAAACTGTTTTTAAAATTAATCGTCTTTCTAATCATATTTCTTTTATTAAGGAAGAAATAAAGATTGAACGAATTAAACAAACTTTAAAAACCCCGGGAATGGTGGCTAAGATCGATTCCCTTCAAAAGAAATTTGAAAATGAAGTTTGTTCTAATTTGCCTACTGCCTTTTGGAATGTTAAAAAGCATTCTGTAGCACTCCCTTACATTGATGGTTTTGATGAACGGAATATACCTACTAGGGCTAGACCAATTCAAATGAATAATGAAATGGTAGAAGTTTGCAAAACTGAGATTGACCATTTACTTAATAATGGTATAATCCGCCCCTCTAACTCTCCCTGGAGTTGCTCTGCATTCTATGTTAACAACAGTGCAGAGAAGGAAAGAGGAGCACCAAGGCTTGTAATTAATTATAAGCCCTTGAAAGGATTTCATATATTATTAGCTGGGACTTTAAAGTTGCGGAGTTTGATCGTATAAGATATTTATCTAAAGAGATAAAAGTTAAAGGATGGGTTCCAAAACCCAAAGCTCCCACTCCAGATAAAGGGAAGATGATTGCTCAGTCCCCCTCGTCCAAATCATCCAAAGCCGAGATCAAGAAGAAGCTTCAGAAAGCCCTTCAAGATATCGAGAACCAGGATGAAGCCACTATAATGCAGCTCATCGAAGAAGCCACCTCGTCAGCAAAGTCGAGCAATGATGATATGTGCCATCCTAAAGGAATAGCACAAGCTTACCTGGAAACCTATTATGAATAGGAATTCTGACCCTTGGGAAAAAGTAGAGGTTCAAAGAACGAGAATTACTTTTCCCCAAAGGACGTTTTACTATTCCTAAAAGGAATCCGAGTAAGGGCCAGGCACATGGTTCAGGCCAGGCACATGGTTTTGTTTTAATTATAGTGGGAATGCCCACTTTTGTCCTATGAATACCTACTTTATCACTACCTTTCAAAAGAAGGAAAAACTGATAGGTATGCGTCAAAAGTCGTGTCCACTAAGGGCCAGTTGGTTAGTAATGTCTACTGAAGGAATCTTATCCTTCACATGGGCTCATGGTGTCTTAATTATTAAAGACCCCACTTTCTGTCGGCAACATCTTAGCCGTCCACATGTAGGCAAGAAATGTACTCTTTTCCCCTTTGGAGGTCTATAAAAGACTCTCGCTTGTATAATTGGTAGCAGGTCCAATTTTCGAACTTAGAAAATTTTAGACATTCTCTCCACCATTGTAATCTTCTTCCCAACCGTAATTCTCCTTTCGGTTTATGGGATAAAGCTTGTAGCATGTGTTTAAGTAAGTCTTTAAAAAAAATTTCTTTTATACATATTGTTTTACTATTTTACTGCTTTCTAAATTTTTATTTTTCCAGTCTTGTTTCCCCCTTTACGGTAGTTTTTGAGACAGCCTGTTCGCCTAAGAATTTCGAGCCTACCCATATTTTTACTTTTCAATTCCGATCACTTTGAATTTTTTCCGGCAAAAACAGTATTTCCTTCATATGTTTCAGCAAGTTTTCACGATGTCTTTGAGAGTCGATACTTTCGGGCCTAAAAACTCGGCTTCTGGCAATTCCGCTATTATGCATTACTGTTAGAATATGTAATAGTAGAACCCTAATCCAATGTGTATTAGGAGTAGCCTAATCCAATGTTTATTAGGAGTAGGATAGGTTATGTGTATATATATAGGGCTCATTGTATCATGTTTAATACAACAACAACAACAACAACTACCCAGTACATTCCCACCAGGTGGGGTCTGGGGAGGGTAATATGTAGACGAGCCTTACCCCTACCCGGAAGGGCAGGAAGGCTGTTTCCAATCGACCCTCGGCTCATATGGTTAGGTGAAAAACTGCAGTAAAACAAAACAGAGGCTGTATCATGTTTAATATCAATTATATTTTTCTCCCGTGCTTTCTCACATGGTATCAGAGCTTTGGTGAGATAATTATCGTTGTGCGTCATTCCAACGACATCCGGGAAGAAATAACTCAGTCACCGTGCAATTTTCCGGTGATCGAAGTGACTAATTGCGTCAAAGTCACTAATTATCAGCTAAGTTGCTCCGACACTTCAGTTTAGGTGCCGCAGCCGTGTCGACACGACACTAGTATGGGTGTGGGTATGGGATCCGTATCGGATTTGGTCAAACACTTTTGGGTACTTTGAGCAAAACGGACGGAAAAATTCGATACAAGATACAATTTGATTCCCGAAATCAGAATCAAAACTAAGATAAATTTGAAGAAAATAACATACCTTATCTACGACATCAATCCTTTACTTATTTACAACTTGAGAATAAAAAAGAAATCCACACTTTACAAGCTTACGTAAGTATTTCACTAGATTTCTTACATATTTAGAGATATTTTTACATATATATATATATTTGAATTAATTTTAGCCGGATCCCCGCACCCGTATCCATACTAGGATCCGTATTCCCGAATCCTAGAATTTACATCTCAAAGGATCCGACCTCTAGATCCGCACCTGTGTCGGACACCCACACCCGTGTCCGAGCAACTTAGATTATCAGTGTTGTGCAAAAACCAACACCACCACAAGGTTCTCAAGAGAGATCCGACCAAACCCCACCGGAAAATTGCCCTTCACGCGCCCTCACGCGCCAGATTTATCAAGGTAGATCCGACTCACGCGCCCACGCGCCGGCGCGTGAGCACTGTTCCGGTGAGATTTTGACGAAGGTCCCTCAGGGCAGTTGGATCGCCCCGAATTCCGAGCCTACCCATATTTTTACTTTTTCAATTCCGACAACCTTGAATTTTCTCCGATAGCTACAGTATTTTTTCCGGCAACTACAATATTTCCAGTTTCCAGTTTTCAGTTGATTCTTTCTGATTATTTGGTGATAATCCAATAATGTCTTTGGGACTCGATGCTTTCGGGTCTAGAAACTTGGGTTCGATGTTAACTACATATGTAACAAGCTCGGTACATATGATTTATATGAACCAGCTTGAGGGGGAGTGTTAGAATATGTAATAGTTGAACCCTAATCCAATGTGTATTAGGAGTAGCCTAATCCAATGTTTATTAGGAGTAGGATAGGTTATGTGTATATATATATGGCTCATTGTATCATGTTTAATATCAATTATATTTTTCTCCCGTGCTTTCTCACAATTACCTTAGAACCTTTAATGGGAGGTTCCAACTACTTAGCTTGGGCTTCGTCTGTCGAGTTGTGGTGTAAAGGTCAAGGTGTTCAAGATCATCTAATCAAGGAGTCTAGTGAAGGAGATGAAAAAGCCAAAGCACATTGGGAGAAGATCGATGCTCAATTATGCAGTATTTTGTGGCGATCTATTGATTCCAAGTTGATGTCCTTGTTTTGTCCATTCCATACATGTTTGTTGGTTTGGGAAAAGGTTCGTACTTTATACACTAATGACATATCTTGTTTCTATGATGTGATATCGCGGATGACAAATTTAAAGAAACAGGAATTAGTAATGTCTACTTACTTGGGACAAGTACAGGTAGTTATGGAGGAATTTGAGACGTTGATGCCAGTTTCTGCTAGCGTTGCAAAGCAGCAAGAGCAACGACAAAAGTTGTTTCTAGTTCTTACTCTTGCTGGGCTTCCTAATGATCTCGACTCAGTACGCGATCATATTTTGGCTTGTCCGACTGTCCCACAGTTGATGAATTATTCTCTCGATTACTTCGCCTAGCTGCACCAAGTCACCCAGTGAGCTCATCACATACACTTGATTCATCTATCCTCGTAAACCAATCAGTGGACAATCGCGCATCTCATACTATGGAGAATAGACGAGGAGGAGGTCGTTTTGGAAGATCTAGACCCAAGTGTTCTTATTGTCATAAACTTGGTCACACTCGTGACATGTGCTATTCTTTACATGGTCGACCACCCAAAAATGCTTATGTTGCTTAGACCCAGACTACAGGTAACTAGGGATTTTCTGTATCTGAAGTGGAGTATAATGAGTTCCTTATATCGAGCAAGTAAGCAGAAAGACATCACAAGTAGCCTCTGTTGCTCAGACTGATACTTCTGTTGCTGGTAATTCTTTTGCTTGTGTTTTCCAGTCTAGTCCTCTTGAACAATGGGTTGTGGACTCAGTTGCTTCTGATCATATCTCTGGTAATAAATCTCTTTTGTCAAATATTGCGTATTCACAGTTTCTTCCGAACGTTACTTTATCTAATGGGTCTCAAACTAAAGCAAAAGGAGTTGGACAAGCGAATCCCCTACCCTCTGTCACTCTAGATTCCGTTCTTTATGTCCCTGACTGTCCTTTTAATCTTGCATCTGTTAGTCGTTTGACTTGTGCCTTCCATTATGGTATATATTTTATTGATGATTCTTTTATTACGCAGGACCGCAGTACGGGACAGACGATTGGAACAGGACTTGAATCAGAAGGACTCCACTACCTTAACTTACTAAAATCCTCCAAGGCCTGTCTAGTTGCACATCTTCCAGACCTACTTCATAGTCTTTTAGGACATCCTAGCTTGTCCAAGCTTCAGAAGATGGTGCCTAGTTTGTCTAGTTTATCCACATTAGAGTGTGAGTTATGTCAGCTCGAGAAACATACCCGAGCCTCCTTTCCTCGTAGTATTGAGAGTCGTGCAGAGTCTGTTTTTTCTTTAGTTCATTCGGATATATGGGGTCCTAGTAGAGTTAGTTCAACCTTGGGATTTCGTTATTTTGTTAGTTTCATTGATGATCATTCAAGATGTACTTGGATTTTCTTAATAAAAGATCGTTCTGAGTTGTTTTCTATATTCCAGAATTTGTGTGCTGAAATTAAAAATCAATTTGGTGTTTCTATTCTTACTTTTCGCAGTGATAATGCCTTAGAATATTTATCCTCTCAATTTCAGCTGTTTATGACTTCTTAAGGAATTATTCATCAGATCTCTTGTCCTTATACCCCTCAGCAAAATGGGGTTGCTGAGAGAAAAGTTAGGCACATTATTGAGACTGCTCACACACTTCTCATTGAATCTCATGTTTCGCTGCGTTTTTGGGGCGATGCAGTTCTCACATCTTGTTATTTGGTTAATCGGATGCCTTCATCTCCCATCTAGAATCAGATTCCGTATGAGGTATTGTTTCCCCAGTCACCCTTATACTCTGTTCCCCCCCGTGTTTTTGGGAGCACTTGTTTCGTTCATAACTTAGCCCCAGGGAAAGATAAGTTAGCTCCTCGTGCTCTCAAGTGTGTCTTCCTTGGTTATTCTTGTGTCCAGAAGGGCTATCGTTGTTATTCACCTGATCTTCGAAGGTACCTTATGTCAGCTGATGTCACATTTTTTGAGTCTAAACCTTTCTTTGCCTCTTCTGACCATTCTGACCATCTTGATATATATGAGATTTTACCTATACCGGCCTTTAGCGAGTCTACTATAGCTCCTCCTTCACCTTCCGCTACAGAAGCCTTACCCATTCCAACCGTTGGAGAGTCTAGTGTGGCTCCTCCTAGACTCCCTGCCACAGAAACCCCACTCTTGACATATCATCATCGTCCTCGCCCAGCATCCGGCCCGGTTGATTCACGTCCTGCACCTGACCCTGCTCCTACTGCGGACTTGTCTCTTCCGATTGCACTTCGGAAAGGTATACGACCAACCTTAATCCTAATCCCCATTATATCGGTTTAAGTTATCATCGTTCGTCATCACCCTATTATGCTTTTCTATCTTCTTTGTCCTCTGTTTCCATCCCTAAGTCTAGAGGTTAAGCATTGTCTCATCTAGGGTGGCAACAGGCTATGACTGATGAGATGTCTGCTTTACATACGAGTGGTACTTGGGAG
The DNA here is from genome assembly GCA_034376525.1 of Nicotiana benthamiana. NCBI lineage: Eukaryota > Viridiplantae > Streptophyta > Magnoliopsida > Solanales > Solanaceae > Nicotiana > Nicotiana benthamiana. Next base: position 29,221,718 of record CM067336.1, on the reverse strand, counting down.
CTCATCCCTCTTACTTCAGGTAAATCTACTGTTGGTTGTCGTTGGGTGTATGCAATCAAGGTTGGTCAAGATGGTAAGGTTGATCGTCTTAAGTCTCGTCTTGTTGCCAAGAGATATACTCAGATATTTGGGCTTGATTACAGTGATACCTTCTCTCCAGTGGCTAAGATTGCATCAGTCCGCCTTTTTCTATCTATGGCTGATGTTCGCCATTGGCCCTGTATCAGTTGGACATTAAAAATGTATTTTTACGCGGTGACCTTGAGGATTAAGTTTATATAGAGCAACCACCTGGGTTTGTTGCTCAGGGGGAGTTTCGTGGCCTTGTATGTTGCTTGCGCCGGTCACTTTATTGTCTAAAGCAGTCTCCTCGAGCCTGCTTTGGTAAGTCTAGCACTGTTATCCAGGACTTTGGCATGACTCGGAGTGAAGCTGATCACTCTGTATTCTATCGGCATTCTGATTCGAGTCTCTGTATTTATCTGGTGGTCTATGTTGACAACATTGTTATTACCGGCAATGACCAAGATGGTATTACTAAATTGAAGCAACATCTCTTTCAACACTTTCAGACTAAGGATCTGGGCACACTAAAGTATTTTCTGGGTATTGAGCTCAGTCTAGCTCAGGTATTGTGATCTCACAACGGAAGTATGCCTTAGATATTCTTGCGGAGACAAGAATGCCAGGTTGTAGACCTGTTGACACTCCGATGGATCCGAATTCTAAACTTCTTCCAAGACAGGGGAGCCTCTTAACGATCCTGCAAGATATAGGCGGTTAGTTGGTAAATTAAATTATCTTACAGTGACAAGACCTGACATTTCCTTTCCTGTGAGTGTTGTGAGCCAGTTTATGGGTTCTCCGTGTGATAGTCATTGGGATGCAGTTGTTCGCATTCTTCGGTATATAAAACCAACTCCAGGTAAAGGTTTATTGTTTGAGAATCAAGGCCATGAGCAGATCGTTGGATACTTCGATGCTGATCGGGCAGGATCGCCTTCTGACAGACGTTCTACTTCTGGACATTGTGTCTTAGTAGAAGGAAATTTGGTATCTTGAAAAAGCAAGAAACAGAATGTGGTTGCTCGGTCTAGTGCAGAAACAGAATATCGAGCAATGGCTATGGCGACATGTGAGCTAGCTTGGATCAAACAGTTGCTCAAAGAGCTGAAATTTGGTGATGTTAGTCAGATGGAACTTGTGTGTGATAATCAAGCTGCTCTTCATATTGCATCAAATCCAGTGTTCCATGTGAGAACTAAGCACATTGAGATTGACTGTCACTTTGTCAGAGAAAAGATACTCTCGGGAGATATTGCTACAAAGTTTGTAAAGTCAAATGATCAGCTTGCAGACATTTTCACCAAGTCCCTCACTGGTCCTCGTATTAACTACATATGTAACAAGCTCGGTACATATAATTTATATGCACCAGCTTGAGGGGAAGTGTTAGAATATGTAAATAGTAGTAAAATAACCCTAATCCAATATGTATTAAGAGTAGGATAGGTTATGTGTATATATAGGGCTCATTATATCATGTTTAACATCAATATATCATATTTTTCCCATGCTTTTTCACACTCTGCAACTGGCATAGTGCCCTGACACAGTCGCTCAAACTGACGTCTCGTTTGCTTAGTGGAACAAACATATCCATAAACATGGCTGAAAACTCTGACCAAGTGATTGGTGGTAACACTACTTTATCTACCTCTCTGAATCGAAGTCCACCATGACTCAGCATTTCCTAAAAATAAAAAAGTTGCAAACTCTACTCCACGAATCTCCTTCAGTCCCAATGTATTAAATATTTTTTCACAACGCTAAATGAACTTTTAAGGCTCAATAGAAGTCAGGGTAGCATCAAAACTCTAGTGGCTTAAGATCCACTTGTTAAGGCTCAATAGAAGTCAGAAATGCCCTATAGCTGCAACTGGCTGAACAACTTCTTGAGGGACCATCTCAGGTGTTTGAGGAGCTGCAACATTCAGATGAACTTCTATTTGTGTTTGTGAAGCAATTTGAGAAACTGGAGGTCTACCATGAGTAGGCACTAATGCCTCTAGCAGATTCAACAACCTCGTCACTGCGTCTGCAGGTAAGGTAACAGTAAGCACAACAGCTAACACTGGCGGTGGTGGAGCATGTGCAACCACCTGTTCTTGCACTTGCTCTAGCATAGCAGCTTGGGCTTGACCCATGTTCACAACTTCAAGCTGATGAGCGCCCTGTGTCCTAGTCTGAAATCTAGCCTAGTAAACCCTTGACCACTACCATAGGTAGTATCAAATTGCATGAGATATTAATGTTTCGAAACTTTTGGTATATATTTGAAGCTACACAATTCTCCATGGATGAAAGTGTCGTGTCTGATATTTATTGTGGTACATATATTTTTATTAATTAGACCTATGACTTTGATTTTTGACTTGTCCTAAAATTATGAAAATTATTCACCTAAACTAATTAGTGCATGCTAGTCAATATTTTGGATAGATTGAGGCCATTGGAGGCCGTTTGATTGGTGTTCTAGACGTTGCAAGGTTGGGAACGTCTCATTAGCGAGGTAAGTAAGACTTTAAGCTTGGATGCTTGCTTTTCAAACCTATTTTGAAAGTATGTTTTGTTTGTCTGATTCATGTGTTGGGACGAGCGTGTGCTTGGCAGAATCGATGCTTTAGACCAACAACAAATATATATAATTTTGCTAAAAATTAAAATTATTTAATAAGTGATTTGTGATATGATGTAGCCTCGCTCTTTGGCGTTGGAGTGTTAGAAATTATTTCTTCGTTGTTGTAATATACTTGGGACATTTTGCATGCCATCGTGGTAGATTTGGGACATTGTGTATGCTGCCGTGGACTCGTTTAGGTGTTTGGTTAATCTCCTTCACTGTCGTTTATGACAAGTCATTAGTTGTTGTTGAATAATTGTTTGGACCTTAAGGAGTAATTATATGGTGAAAGAATTTATGTGCATATTATTTCTGTGCTTGTTGTATATTTGTATTTTCTAACACTTGTTCCAGGAGTATGTAAAGTGGTGAATCGAGGATCTTACCACGGGAGTGTTAGAGAAATAGGTCGCTTCTTCGCTTAAAGCGAGAAGCGAAGCGAAACATTACCCGCTTCCCCCATGTGAAGCGACTCAGGTATTAAAAAGCGACAGCGTCCCGCTAAAAAGTGAGAAGCGACCAAGCGAAGCGTAACAATGAAAGCAGGTGCTTCTTTGTTTTAAATAGAAGCTAGGCTTTTTAATTAAAAACGAAGGATTTTCAATTCAAGTCTTCAATAGACACGACTAAAAGGGGACTAGTGTTCTTCTTCTTCTTAACTTCAAGTTCAAGTCTTCAACAGAGATTCAGCAACAACAGGTATGTGATGATTTTCCTCTTCCTCCTCCTCCTCCTCCCTTCTTCTTCTTTTCACGATTTCAATGTCCAAATAGCAGCGAAATGTTGGCGAATTTTTTTTTGCCCTTCGGTTCTTTCTCAGAATTGATGTCAATCCTTCAATTATTCTTTCTCTGCCTAGTTTATAACAGAGCCATATTTTGCATTTTTTACCTTCGGTTCTTTCTCAGAATTGATGCCACTACTGCCCTTCTTAGTTGATGAAGAAGAATAAGTTGAAGAAGATAACGAGCAATATAATAATGATAGTGGAATACAAGAATTTGATAATCTTATAGAAGAATGGGATGCACATTTTGTGCTTTAATTGATGCTACTCTTAGTTTTTACATTGAAGTATTGAACATTTACTTATAGTTGCGTGTTATTTATGCAGTATTTATATTAATTTTTTTAAAATTTTGCTTCACTTCAAAAAAGTGAGCGCTTCGCTTCTCGCTTTAAGCGAAATGGGGGTTGTCGCTTTTCTGCTTCACGCTCTTCACAATACTGTACCGGGTTATATTTACATATAACTCAGTCATTGCCTGCATGTCCATGCAAATACTATATCTGAGGATGAGACTAATGGATGAAAAGTACGTGAGCAGATTCTGTTGCTGAAGTGAGCTGCCACATTGTACATGGAGGCCATTTCTCAGCTTTACCTTTTTCGTGTCTTTTTTTTTCTTATCTTTTAGGGTTTACATGTCCGACAATCAAACTCATATAACTATAGTAGATGCTCCATGCTCTTAGTATGGAATTTGGGTAAAGATTTATTCCTTGAGTGTTCATTAACAACAACAACAATTACCCAGTATAGTCCCACAAAGTGAGGTCTGGGGAGGGTAATATGTAGACGAGCCTTACCCCTACCGGAAAGGGCAGAGAGGCTATTTCCAATCGACCCCCGGCTCAGTGAAGGAAAGGGCAGAGAGGCTGTTCATTAAATTTTATAAATAGATTATAATTTTAGTTGGATAATTATTTCGTATTTATTTATTTATTTTGCGTTTAGACTTGTACGTGTTTCTCTCAATGCTTATATAAAAGGTTAAGAGTACATGAATTGGTTTCTCTGGCGGGTGGTGTTAGCTGGGTGCCAGTCACGTCTAAGGGATAGTTTGGGACATGACAAAGTTGGTATCCGAGCTTAAGCTTTAAGTCCCGGGTCATATAGCAGTATTCAGTAGAGTCTTGTTCATGGGTATGTACGCGCCCATACTCTTAAGTCCTACGTCTTAGAGCAGTGGTCAATAGAGTCATGTTCATGTGTATGTAGGCACCCATACATTTGATTGTGAGGCTAATAAACATTTAGGATAGTTTCCCTTCTTTCATTCCTTAATCGTACATTGTGATGACTCGGGATTGACTTTGAAATATCTCTTTCATAGATGGCTAGGAAATGCGTGATCCTCCTCTATTCGTCGATCAATGCATTTGCTGGAAGTGATACTACCTGCGGTAGTGGTCAAACTAGGGTTCGCCAGACTAGATTTCAAACCAGGACACATGGCATTCCTCAGCCTGAAGTTGTGAACATAGGTCAAGCCCAAACTGTTATGCTAGAGCAAGTGCAATAACAGGTGGTTTCGGATGCTCCACCACCAATGCCAATTATTGTGCCTACTGTTACCCTACCTGCAAACGTAGTGGCGAGGTTGTTGAATGTGCTAGAGGCATTAGTGCCCACTCGGGGCTTCAAGTTTCTCAAACTACTTCACCGACACAAACACAAGGTCAGCTAAATGTTGCAGTTCCTCGGGCACCTGAGATGGTCCCTCAACAGGTTGTTCAGCCAGTTGCAGTTATAGGGCAGTCCAAGGATCTTGAGAATTTCATGGATCTTGAGCCACTGGAGTTAAATGCTATTTCGACTTCTATTGAGACTCAAAAGTTCATTCAGCATTGTGAAAAGAAATTGATTACATTGGGATTGAAAGAGACTCGTGAAGTAGAGTTCGCCACTATTCTATTTTCAAGGAATGTTGAGTAATGGTGGACTTAAATTCAGAGAGGGAGACAAGCAAGGTTACCACCATTCACTTGATCAGAGTTTTCAACTACGTTTAAGGATGAGTTCGTTCCACTGAGCAAACGAGACAACATAAGACGTCAGTTTGAGAAACTGCGTCAAGGCACTATTACAGTTACAGAGTATGAGGCTAAATTTACTGAGTTAGCCACATATGCACACTTTTTGGTTGCAAATGAGCACGATAAGGTGAGACGGTTTGTGGATGGACTTGAGCATTGTTATCGTGGTCCCATGGTTAGGGATGTGCAAGTGGCACATATTAAGAGATAGTTGTCACTGTTCTCCGTTATGAGTCCGAAGAGGGACAGGGTCGAGCGAGAAAACAAAAAGACACGTAGTATAGGCGAGCTTAGTGGTGCCCCATCTAGGGGCAAGAGTGGTTATAATCGTTGGCAATTTAGGCTTATTCAATTAGAGTCCGTGCTACAGTACTCTGGGAGTACGTTTCTAGTGAGACAAGATCAGCAGCAGACGCACGATAACAATTTGTTTTAATTCGGACCATATCCGAGATGTTATATATGTGGTAGTAACCATGATGGTCGTTGCTTTGGTATTGTGGGTGCTTGTTTTACTTGTGGTGACAAAGGACATATCGCTAAATATTGTCCGAAGGGTAATTCTAGTACTAGTCAGGCTACAATACAGCCACAACGAACTGGTATTGTTACACAAACTCAGACTCAATCAACTAAATGAAATTGCAGCTGAACCAAATTACCGGGGACGTGGTACAAAAATATACTGACCAACAATAAGCCCCAACACATTTCCCAATGCCAATTCTTAACCGGTATCCATGTATCCTAAAAGATTCTCAACAATTAGAAGTGTTATCAATCTCCATCATTCAATTTCTGCCATTTGCAGAGGCGGCCACCCTCAATACTCATGTTGACCATGGATACCTATACATAAATGTCCTAGTTGTGATTATATCCTCCTCGACAAGCATAAAATGTTACTGTACAACATTGCTACCTTTAACCTTTAAATAACCTCGGTGCACTAGGCAGTGGACAATTCTGCAGATTCCATCGCCAAATATGACAACCAGAAAAAAGAGATAGAAAGCGGAAGGTAACAACACAAGAGGATTTGAGCCTTGAAATTTGCTCCTTTTCAAGGTTTAAAGTTCGAAACCCATTGGGTGCAAACAATTTCTGAGGGTCATCGGATTGGGTAAAACCATGATGCACTTGCGGGAAACTCCTTGCCGAGGCCTGTGCACCCCCGGATTAGTCGGGGCTCTTAGAGACTCGGACACCCAGTGTAAATAAAAAAAAAGTTGCTAACACAAAACATCAAGGAGTTCTACTTTCTTTAACAACTCATAACTATCAGATCAAACCATCAAATTAACAAAGACAAAAGCAACCGTATATTTCATAAGCTTTAAGTATAGTCTTCTTACTTGTGCATGCAGTACTTGTATTCTTGACTCCTTACTGTATCCTTTTCCCCTTCCTCCAACTAATTCAAAATACACCAATACACATATTCAGCATTATGACATAGAGATACACATCGAAACAAGCCCGGAGAAGCATTACAAGTAAATTATTCTTACAGGATCACTCCGATAAACGTGCTCATAACAAACTGGTGACAAACATTCCAGAGCACAATTCTCCTTGTCTACTGTTGTAGCCTTGCACTTCTGACCCCACAACCCACTATTTTCAAGACAAAATAAATACAAACAGTTAGCCAAAAAAGTCAACAACTCCTTCCATAAATAAAATCATTTTTCTTGGTCCACCCCAATTTTACAAATAAGTTTTAAGCTTTTTGGTCTTAAACCCAATACACAAAATTCAACATATTTGTTGGTAAAACCTCTTTCAGGACTAAACTTATAGTAGTAAGAATTAGCAAAAAGTTCAACAGTTTCTTTCATTAAGGAAAAATCTATTTCTAGGTCCATTACCAATTAAGAAAAAACGTTTAAGTTGTTTGGGTGTTGAAACCTAGAACACAAAATTCAACATACTTCTAATGGACCTAGAAATTAAGATTTTTTTTAATCATGATCGGTCTTAAACAAATAAGGAACATTTAACATATATTTGTGGGATAAACTTCAAACTAACCTTTCAATATCTGCATAGCATTGGAGTTTCTTCTCTCTGATCTCTCCATCCTATATTTGTATTCAAGAAAGCCAAAATATATAAAAATAATGATAAAGCAACATCAATAACAAGAAAACGATTTACAAAACCCAATACCCAAAAAGAAAAACTTACAGAGATTGGGCGACGTTTAGCAAGAGCTGCCGGAGAAGATAGTAAAAGCGCTGAAAAAATTAACAGTAGGATAAATTTTTGCTTACTGTCTATGTAAGCCATAGTCAATGTGTCTGTTGTGATTTGTTTGTTTATTTGGTTACTCATTGCTCCACTGGAGAATTGAGTTGGCATTAGAATTCGAAGGCTCTTGACAAATTGATTTTTTCCTTGATAAATATCAAATTGACCCAGATATTCTTCAATAATGTCATTTTGTCCCTCCACATAATTGAAATTTTCAGACTCACCCCTTTGAGGAACTACTTTTTTTTTTTCTCTCTTTTCTTTGGATAATAATTATAAGATGAAGTTTGAAATAAATCGTCACGTATACAAAAGGAAAAAAAATAAGTAGACAAATGAGTGAATTTCCTTGCACTGTACTTTACCTTTTACACCATCGATCCCTTTGTGTAATTTAATCTACGGTTAAGGGTCAAAATATATCTTTGTACTATTCAAAATAGATCATATTTATTCTCCGTTTGAATTCTTCAACAAATATGTCCCCGGCGTTATACATTAGGGTCATATATATCCCTCAGCCGTTAAAACTTGTTTCCAGATTTTTTTAAACACGTGGCATGTTCTGATTGGACCAGATGACCCACCCATTCGATTAATTGAACCCGCCCGACCCAGTGTATTAACCCGCCCCGACCCCAGCGAAAATCGGAGACCGCCTCTGCTGCATTTGGCAGTCCAAGCATTAGACAAGTTCAGATATGAATTGGCAAGGTTTCCTCTTGCTGGTTCAGAAGATGATGCTCAGAGGCTGATATTTATTGCGACCGATTTAAATGAAGGCATGGGAGAGGGAAATTGGAAGATATAAACCCTAAACTTTTGCAACAATTTTCTTCTGGTGCAGGTGCTGAACTTAATCCCATGGCTGCAATGTTTGGGGGTATTGTTGGGTAACAGTTCTATCCTTTTTTTCTCTTTAATTTGGTAACAGTTCTTCTACTTTGACTCTGTGGAATCACTTCCAACTGAGCCACTAGATCCTAGTGATCTCAAGCCATTAAATACACGTTATGATGCCCAGATCTCAGTTTTTGGGCATAAATTCCAGAAGAAACTAGAAGATGCGAAGGTGTTCTTGGTGGGATCAGGTGCCCTGGGTTGTGAGTTCCTGAAGAACTTGGCTTTAATGGGAGTTTCATGCAACAAACAAGGGAAACTGACAGTCACTGATGATGATGTGATTGAGAAGAATAACCTTAGTAGACAATTTCTTTTCCGTGATTGGAACATTGGCCGGGCAAAATCCACTGTTGCTGCTACAGCTACAACATCGATAAATTCCCAGCTTCAAGTTGAAGCTTTGCAGCACCGTGTGGGTCTCCGATTTTCGCTGGGGTCGGGGCGGGTTAATACACTGGGTAGGGCGGGTTCAATTAATAGAATGGGTGGGTCATCTGGTCCAATCAGAACATGCCACGTGTTAAAAAAAATCTGGAAACAAGTTTTAACGGCTGTGGGATATATATGGCCCTAATGTATAACGGTGAGGATATATTTGTTAAGGAATTCAAACGGAGGATAAATATGACCTATTTTGAATAGCACAAAGATATATTTGATCCTTAACCGTTTAATCTAATGTGAGATCATGAAAAGAATCTTTCAATATCTTAATTTCTTAGAATTTATTATTGTAGGAAATTTATACGCTCAATTGCATATATTTGTGGGTTTGAAATACTAAAAACAAGGAAGCGGCCCTTCCTAGTTATACGATCAACAGTATCGATTGGTTAGAGGGCGGCTATTCTTCTTTTAGGGAGACAAAGTTGTCCCGAGCCTTCAATTTGGGGGCCTTTATTATTTGACTTAAAAAGGCAAACATCGGGCTAGGAAAAATGCAGTGCGCCTTATGCAAATTATTTTCTTTTTTCATGATATATCAACCAAATATCTATATAATTATAGAGCATGATTTAATTAGAGGTCTTCCTTATGTGCTTTTACAGCGAAATAAAAACAACTTAAAACAATGACGTTAAAGTTAAGTCATTTAGTGGAACAACGTTATTTTGGTATATATGTGGTTATGTCATTGATAATTCATTTGGATTGGGAATTAGCAGTGGACATGAAATAAATAAAAATCAACAAAATCGATTGAGTTTTAAAAAATAAATAAATTTATAACTTCGGTCCCTCAGTTTGAGTGGTTCAACTGATTTTGAGAAAAAGCTAAAATTTTTGAAAAGTATTTGGGCCTCTTCGCCATCGTTCTTTCTTCAAGGCTCTGACAATCCAGCCCAATTTTCCGGAATCAATTAGTTGTACTCAGCCGTCTTTCTTCCTTACACACACCCTCTCTATATAAATAATATATATATTATTTATATAAAAGAGTCAATAAGGGATGGCTTGGTACCTCTCTAAAGCGAAGATTCACATTTATCTTTTTTCTCATTTTTTGCTATTCTTTCACCTTTTTTTCCTTTTTACTCTATTTTTAAAATCGTTGATGTTCATATATATATTGCATCCAAATGTTTCCTCTTTATCCAAAAATTTTCTCTTTAATTCATAAATAACTACACATGAAATACCTTACATGTTTATAAAGATATTCATCGTTCGAAGTTCACTTTCCCGTATTATTTGCTCATTTTTCTCTATCTTAATTATTTGTCTTCTACGTCTCAACAATGTCCTCTTTTACTTTCTCACGTGAAAGTAATCAAATGGCTTCTAGAGCATGGCCGCCATATATATATATATATATATATATATGTAATTTCTCAACAAAAACAAAGTTTGTCATTTTCGACCGAATAAGATGTCTGCACTGCCTAAAATTCGTGGTGTTTGAATTCTCAGTTTGAAAAAATAAAAGGTCATTAGGTGCAAATATCATTCACTGGAAAAATAAATCTGCCTGATATGCTATGGTATATTTATTTTTTGAAGTCAGTATTTGTAATTCTTTGTTTTTACCCCTATATTCTTTATGCTTTTTAGCAGTATACTTTAGTAATGCACAAAGGCAACCTACAAAAGATGCGGATGAAGAAAATATAATAGTAACACGATCAATGAGTTCAACTTTTAATATTGCTGAAAACAAGATAGACCACAAGAGCTCTGGAGGCGCACGTTAAGCAGGGTTAGCTAACGCACGCATCCAAGCCATGACACAATAAAAACCTAAATGAGTAACGCCACCTACACTACTAGAGATGGGAAAAGAAAGTAGACTAGTAACACCGAAATCAGGAGTACCTCAAGAACTAGGACAAATTCAATTAGGTCAATGGATGACAGGAATAGGAAGTGTCCCTATGGTGATGTAGACTTCAAAATGTAATGAGATGGAAATCCCTAAGCAAGTGGAAGTGGATGCAAATATAGCGGCAAGGAAATTTACATTCTCAACGCAAAAAGAAAACCCTAGCCAACCAGTTCTAACGATGGTTGATGTAGTGCTGGGGAATCAATCTCAGCAACAAGAGCTCCAATTGGAATACTATCACTCGATAATGAAGGAAGGGACAAAGGTTGTTCGATTGAATCAAAGTGAGGTAGATGAGCAAACTCAGAAAAGGAGGGCAACTCTAATTGGGTATGTTCTGGGTGGTTCACCCTCATTTAAGGAATGCTTAAATTCGTGTATGGTGTGTGGAACTCAATCAATATCCACAAATATATCTACACGATGAAGGTTATTTCATCTTTCGATTTGACTCAGAGGAGGATAGGAATAGAATTATTCAACAAGGGCCATATACATTTCAAAATAGGCCTATGATCCTACAATGGGAACCTAAATTCTAGTTGAGTAAGGAACTGAGTAGGAATGTTCCTATTTGGGTCATATTCCCAGGTCTACTAATTTTGTACTGGACTAAGGAGAACTTGGATCGGATTGCAAGTTATCTAGGCAAACCTATCCGTTCAGACAAGTAAACAGCTAATTGTGATAGAATTTCATATGCACATATTCTTGTTGAGATGGATATATCACATGAGCTGCCTAATACGTTACTGATTGAAGTGGCAGATGGAAAATATAGGGAACAAATGTTGGAATATGAATGGAAACCATCATTATGAGGGCCGGAAATAGATCGATTTTATATCACCATTCAATAGAAATCCTCCCTCTATACCATGACCTCTATATATATATATATATATATATATATATATATATATATATATATATATAAGCCTATTAGACTTAGACGGCTTCGAGAAGACTACTTGCCTTAGGAGCTATTTCAAATAAGATGGGAATGAAAGCAAGGCCGTGGAATGTATTCAAATAGGGCAACATGAAGAGAATTGCACAATGAGTCAGAAAGCTCCAAAGCAGTTTGACACTCAAGGAAATCAAATGCCAACCAAACAAGAGCATGAGAAAGTCTTTTTTGCAAGGAGACAACAAAAGAAGAAGAAACAAATAAGTAAATAGAGAGTGAAGGTTGTGATGAGCAAGACCAAAAGAAGCAAGATAATACTCTAGAACAAAATCCTAACCAAGAGGAAATTATAGTAGCAGAATCTCCACAACAAAAGAGAAGAGGAAAGCAGATAATGAAGGATCAATGACATGTACATAAAAAAAGAGCATTATCAGATAAGAATTTGGAAAATTTGTTAAAAATAGATATAGTCCTTTGATAATTCAAGATGATTGCAACACTGATAAGGTGACAGAAGGGGTTGTTCTCAATGAGGAGAATCTACCATGACAGTAAGCTCGTGGGACATAAGAGGGCTGAACAAACCTTTCAAATAGAAAAAACTCAAGACATTTTTGCCAGAAAATAGAATTACTTTACTAGGTTTCCTTGAGACAAATATAAAGCCTAGGAGTGTTGCTAATGTTCGAGTTAAATTTAGTAGAGATTGGAAGTTATATTCTGATGAAGGTATAAATGAGAGGGGAAGGATCTGGTTACTGTGGAAAGAGCAATTGGTGCAGATCAATATAGTAATAGCTAGTGATCAACTGGTCCATTGCAAGGTGAAAGATAAAAGTACACAAGTTACTGTGACATAATATTTCTGTATGGGAAGAACATAAAGAAGGAGCTTATGGGATCAACTAAGGCAACTTCAAAATAGTATATAGGATGCTTGGCTGGTTATAGGTGATTTCAATAGTATGTTATCTGTTGATGATCGCATCAATGGGAAACTAGTACAACAAGCTAAATTGATGGAATTTCAAAGATGCATTGCTGATACTGGGTTGGGATAACTGAACAGAAAGGGGTGCCGATGGTCTTGGTGTAACAAAAGGGATGCAGATGATAGGATTTATAGTAATATTGACTGCGCCTTTGGAAATGCTTCATGGCTGACAAAATATAGTAGTATTAAAGCTATTTTAGAAAAGCCTGGAATTTCTGATCATTCTCTTATTATAATTAACACAATAGTAGTCAAGTCCTATTTGCAAAAACCATTCAGACTATATAATGTGTTATTGAATAATATGGAGTTTTTTTTAACATTAGTTTCCATTGATATCAACAAATATACAAGTATAAGTTCTTTATGGTAGTATAGACTAACTACCACACTACAAATTTGTTAAGCTAATACATTTCTAAACTAGCTAAGGATAGTTGTTTAGTTGTCGCAGCCCCTTTTGCCATTTCTTACATTTCCTGCCCCGAGCATGTATAAGTATTGCAATCTCTCGGCAGACTTGATTTTCATCATAAGACTTCCCCTCGAATCTGATCGTATTCCTGCTCCTCCAGATAAGTGATACTGTGGTGACAAAAGCAGTGGCCACCACAGCCTTTTTCCACACTTTACTCCTAGCAAGGCAACAAATCCATAGGAGTTCATCATTCCAGCATCCTATTGTTCTGTTGCATCCCAACCAGCAGCAAATTATGTACCATATCTTACTTGTAGCTGGACAGGTAAAGTATAAATGATCAAATTCTTCAACAGCCTGTTGACAGAATACACATTTTTCCTCTACACTTATACTAAACTTCAATAATCTGTCGACTGTAGGCAATCGACCATGAGCAGCCAGCCATGTAGTAAACTTATGTCTAGGCAAGACATTAGTTGTAGCCATTAAGTTCTTCCATTCCACCCTAGGGAAAACTGGGAGCAAAGAGTGATATAGAGATTGGATTTGAAATTTGCCAGCTTTACACATACCTGCCAATCTGAACAATAGATCGCCTTGCAATTTGTTATCAGCCAAGTTGGGATCTTGCAGTCTGTTATTTTCCTGACCACCCAAGAAGCAGTTTTGGGATTAGCCACTGTCTCAATATCACCACTCTTTATGTAATAATAATGGATCCACTTAATTCATAGGCAGTCCTTTTTCCTTGCTACGTCCCACAACAGTTTAGTAATAGCAGCCTTGTTCCAAATCTGTATGTCAATAAAATTGAGTCCTCCAGCAGTGACAGGTCTGCAGATTTTGTCCCAGGCTACCAGTGATCTTCTGGACACTGTTACATTGCCAGTCCAAAGAAAAGATCTACATACAGCTTCAATTGCTTTCACTACCTTCTTAGGCAATATGAATATCTGTGACCAATAGGTTTGAATCCCAAACAACACTGATTTAATAAGTTGGCTCCTGCCTGCATAAGATAGGAATTTGGCAGACCAGCATGTAATCCTGTCGGTTATTTTTTCAACCAGAGGTAGGTAGTGATGAATATTCAGTTTCTTTGAGTGAAGTGGAATGCCTAAATATTTGAAAGGAAGATGCCCTTCACTAAAACCCAAAGCCTCTAGAATATCCTCCTTATCATTCTGAGAAATTCCAGCAAAGTATACAGCACTCTTCGACCTATTAGCAGAAAGCCCATATGCTGCAGAAAATGTTAGGAAAGCATCATGCAGTAACTTGATAGAAGTTTTATCAGCTCTACAGAATAATAGCAAGTCAACTGCAAAGCAAATATGTGAACAATTAAGCTTCCTGCATCTAGGATGGAAGTTGAAATCACCATTTTTATGCATCTGTGCCAGAATTCTGTTAAGATACTCCAAAGCAAGTACAAATAGGTAAGGAGATATAGGATCTCCTTGCCTAATTCCCGTCCTAGCTTGGAATGGTTTGGTGAGTCCCCCATTTATCACTAAAGAATAAGATACAGATGAGACACAGGCCATAGTCCAGTCAACAAATTTTGCAGGAAATCCAAGATCAATAAGCATTTGTTTAAGGAACCTCCATTCAAGGGTATCATAAGCCTTCCTTAAGTCCACCTTTAGTACACACCTAGGGGAAATACCCTTCCTGGTATAACCCTTGAAAAGTTCATGACTGAACAAGACATTATCTATTATGCTTCTCCCCTCAATGAATGCTGATTGGGGTTTGCCCACAATGTTATCAATTACAGTTTTCAACCTTCTGGTAATGACCTTTGACATGATCTTATATATGGTGGTACAGCAAGCAATAGGCCAATAGTCCTTCACTGTTTTATGAATTTTAACCTTGGGAACAAGAGCAATGGCAGTAGTGTTAATCATGTGTGGCATCTGGCAAGTAGAAAAGAACTCCTTAGTGGCAGCATATACATCACTCTTGACAGTCTCCCAATTTTTGGTGAAGAATTCCACAGGGAAACCATCAACACCTGGTGCTTTGTCAGTAGGCATATCTTTAATAGCAGCAGTAATTTCATCCATAGTGATTTCCTTAATCAGTGCTCTTTGCTGATCAAAAGAAAGGCATATTCCTTCCTTAAAAGTAGCAGAATTAAGACATGGCAATTCAGCAGGACTATCACCCATCAGTGATTTAAACACCTCAATAAATTCCTGCTCTACAGCCACAGGATCTGTTAGTTTTACATCAGTTTCAGTATAGATAGAAGTGATATTGTTCTGACTGGTTCTTATCCTCCATTATGCATGAAAGTATTTGGTGTTTGCATCACCACAATCAATCCAGTTAGCCCTTGATTTCTGCCTCAAGACTTGTTCCTCTATATTACTCCATTTCTCTATGTCTAGGAGGGCTTCTTTCTCTTCATTGAATAGCTGTACTGAACAAGGATTCATCATCAGTTGGCTTTGAATAATATCCAGGTGCTCCCTTGTATGAGTAAGGTTCTGTTGATAAGAAGCCATATGCCTATTTATTCCTTTTAGCTGCTGCTTCAGGTCCTTCAGCTTGTGCCATATCTGTTGTAAGGATGAACCTTCACCAACTTGAGTCCAAACCTGCTGTAAAATAGTAGAAAATTGAGGATCCTCCATAATAGCATGATAAAGTCTGAAAGGTTTAGGATGCAGTAGTCTTTGCCTCCCAAACTGAATGAAAATAGGAGTGTGATCAGAGATTGAGGGGTTCAAAAAATCCGCTTCTACATGACTGAACTGCTTAATCCACTGATAGTTACAAAATACCCAATCAATCTTACTATAAACCTGTTTATTGGTCTAAGAATACTTCCAACCTTTTGACCTGAGGGGAGCAAGTTGAAGATCACAGATAAGCTCCTTGAAATCCTTAACCTCAGCATATGTTATAGGTGAACCAATTCTGTCTTCAGAAAATAAGACAGAATTGAAGTCACCACTAAGCAACCATACATCGTGACTTGGAATAGAAAGGCCTCTCAGATCATTCCAAAGTTGTTTCCTCAGGGTAACTGTGTTATAAGCATATATGATACTCAGCTGGAATCTGATTGTTGTACCTGCATCTTCAACCAGACAATGGATAAATTGCTCAGTGATACAAGTAATATGAATTTCAATATGTGCCTTCCAAATTAACCAAATTCTGCCATTAACAGCTTTAATATAGTTATGTTGAATCTTCCATCCTTTAGAAATTTTATTAACAATACTAGGAGCTTTGTGTTCTTTGACTCTAGTTTCAAGACAGCCAAGAATATCAACTTTATTCTTAAGCAGAAAGTTTTTTTAGCTCTTTCTGCTTATGGGCTTTATTAAGCCCTCTAATATTCCATGTGACAACAATCGTGAAATATTAGGTGGAAGACATAAAGAAGGTCCAGGATCCTGCTGCTGGCCCTTTCTTCCCTCATCCATATATCCAGCATTAGCCATGCCTCCAACTTGCTCCAGCAATGTCCCAGATATATCACTGTCCTCACTATCTAGTTGCCCATGATCATCTTCAGACCCAAGACTAGCAACCATATCAGTTCCTATTTGAATCCTCTGCATCTTATCAACAGGCTGATCACCAGCCACTGGCTTGCTATGTAGTGTATTAGCAATTGTTTCACTAGCCACTGAGATCTCAGGCAAGTTAGGCATTGCTTTGGAACTCAAATCCTCCCTTGCCTGAGTACTATTGTTGACAATGTTATCTTTGGGGACCCATTTCTGTCTTGGTTTCTTCCTTTCCAATCTGTTTCTAATCTCTTTATTGTGATCTGCCTGCTCCTGCTCCCTTTCAGTATGACTATTATACCAACAGTCAATTGAATTGTGTCCAAACTTTAAGCAGTGGTTGCAAAACTCTGGTTTCCAGTCATACTCAATAACTTGAACCTTCAAACCAAAAGGAGTCTCAATCTCAACTTCCTCAGGTAGTGGAAATGCAGCATCAACTTCTACCAGAACTCTTGCAAAGGAGATCTTCTCAAAGTGTGCTGTGACTTTGTCAGTATAGAGAGGCTTACCAACAGTACTCGCTAATTTACTGAGTATTTCAGGGGACCAGTAGCCCAATGGCAATCCAGGGAATCTCACCCAAACAGGAATAGTACTAAGAACACCATTTTGCATGGAGAAATCCACATCCCAGGGTTTTAAAATCATAGGCTTATTCCTATAAGAGTAAGGGCCATATTGTAGCACTTGATTCTTATCCTCAACAGTACAAAATCGAAACACACAATAACCATCTCTATGCATCAGAATCTGTGGTTTAGCCACAAAATTCCATACATGCAAAACAAAGTTCTCCATGGCTTTCTCATTAGGGTTGTCACCAATGATATATCCAATAAGTGAAGTACTCCAGTACTCAGACTGAGGTTTCAGCTCATCGATATTGATTTTAACTATATTCTTTCCATCCTTATCAATAGGTGGAACAAATGTTAAAACCTTACCCATATTATGCTTACCTCTGACAATCTCAGCCATAGTAGGAGGTGACTGTTCATCTATGGCGATATCCGAGAATTGGAGTTTTCTCACAGCTAGGCTATCCCGATCTACATCATTCATCTTCAATTGAGGCTCAACATTTACAATTTCCTCTGCATCCAAAGAAATTTTTGACTGAACTTTTTCCGGAAGAAAGTTCCCAAAGGTCAGTGGTTCCAGTTCCTTAGTTACTCCTGGAGCTGGAGTAACAATCTGCGAAGCGGGAGGTGGTGGTTGCCGTCGGCGACGAGCCATAATCAACGGAGAAAGCGTCGTGCTAACGTGCGCCTTAGTCGCACTGTTCCATTGCTTATCGTGCGCCTTCAGAGCGTTTCCTGAGAGTTAAATCTTAGAGATTTTTTTTAATATGGAGTTTGAGAAAGCTGTGAAGGAAGTATGGTGTAAACATACACATGAGAATACTATGTACTCTATTTGGATGAAATTACATATGTTAAAAGGAGTAAGGAAGATGAACAAAGAGGTGTCTTCTTTAGAGAAGAAGTTGGACAACCTAAGGGTACAATTAAAGATTATTCAATAGAAACTTGATAGATCTATTTAATAAGCAGTTGATATTAGAAGAGAAAGAGTTGATAGCGTAGATAGAAAAATGGGAAGGGGTTAATGAGCAAGTGTTGCGTCAGAGATCTAGAGCAATTTGGATAAGAGAGGGAGATCAAAACACCATATTCATTCATGCACATCTAAAGGCAAGGTAGGAAAAAAGCAGAATTCGTTCAATATACAATGATCAAGGGGCCAGAATTACTGAACCAACAATGATGGAGCAAGAATTTACAAGTTTCTTTAAAATCCTTGTTAGGAGAATGTGCTAACGAATTACCATATATTGATATAGATACAGCTAGAAATAGACCTTGTCTAACTAAGGAACAACAAAAAATCTCAATAGACCAGTCACATAAATAAATATTAATCAGGCATTTAAAGATTTGCCTAATGAAAAAGCTCCAGGAAGAGATGGTTTCCCTGCTGAATTTTTTAAAGCGCACTGGAACCTAGTTGGAGGAGAAGTCAAGCAAGCTATTCAGAAATTTTTTGAAAATGGGAAGATGATGAGAAGTATAAACTGCACTACAGTTACATTAGTTCCCAAAGTAAATAGTCCTATATTTGTTAAGGATTTTAGAGCGATATCATGTTGTTCTACAGTATATAAACTCATTACAAAGATTCTAAGTTAAAGACTGTGGTAGACTACATTGTAGACCTGCTCAATCAGTATTTATCGAGGGGAGGAGTATATGGATAATGTTATTATTTCCCATAAGTTAGTCAAAGGATATACTCAGAAAGGGGTCTCACCAAGATGTTTGATCAAAGTTGACATAAGAAAGGCATATGATTCAGTTGAGTGGCATTTCCTAAAGATGATACTACTTGAATTTGGTATGCATGTAAAGTTTGTACATCTTGTGATGGAGTGTGTGACAATAATTAGCTATTATCTACTGATAAATGGAGGATCGACAACCAAGTTCCAAGAAAAAAATGAGCTTAGACAAGGGGGTCTAATGTCTCCCTACTTATTTGTATTGGTGAAGGAATACCTGAATCGGTCACTGAAGTCACTAGGGAGCATACCGGATTTTAACTACCATCCGAGGTGCTCCAAACAGAATATAACTCATATATGTTTTGCTGACGATCTAATCTTGTATTGCAGAGCAGATAAACTATCAATAATCTTACAAATAAGCAAATTTCAGCACTCCTCCGAGGTGTCTGGACTGAAAGCAAATATGGAGAAAAGTACATTTTACATTGTTGGAGTTTCAAGGAATTTAAAGAAGAGGTTATTACAGAGATGCAATTCGTTGCAGGGGAGTTTACGTTCAAGTATCTAGGGCTTCCATTTTCCTCAAAAAATTTGTCTATCTAGCAGTGTATGCCATTAATTGAAAATATTAATGCACGACTCAAATGTTGGCCAAAAAAATTTCTATCTTATAGTGGCCGAGTGCAACTGATTAAGAGTGTGATATTTGAAATGCAGACCTATTGAGTACAAATTTTCTTACTTCCAGAAAATATAACAAAGCTGATAGTGACTACTTTCAGAACATTTATGTGGACTGGGAGCAGTGAATATTCAAAAGAGCACTGGTTTCTTGCAATAAAATATGTATGTCACTTTCAGCTGGAGGTTTGAATGTAATTAATGTGGTGAATTTGAACAAATCTGCACAATATAAACTGCTTTGGGCAATAAGTGACAAGAAGGACAATCTTTGGATGCAATGGATACACAACTACTATATAAAAGGGAAGGATGTACTGATTGTGCAAGCTCCTAAACAGGTATGCTGGCTAGTTAGGAAAATATTTGACACTAAAGATTGGCTAACTCAAAGGGGTCCCTCGGCTGATTTGAACAAGCACTGCACTAAAGGGAAGTTTAGTATTAAGAAGTTATATGTGGCAGCAATGTCTCAGTATCCTAAGTTTCACCGGAAATAGATAATAATTGATTCTAGAGCATTACTTAGGCATCAATTCAGATTGTAGTTAGCTATGCATAAAAAGCTACCTACATTGGACATATTAAGAAAATTGGACTATCAATAGCAAGTGATTGTGTTTTATATGAGAAAGATATTGAGGAGACAATGGAACATCTATTTTTTAAGTGTGATTACTTCAGGAAAATACGGACAATACTGTTAAAATGGCCGGGAGAAATACACCAATAGCTAGCTGAAATACTGAGATTGAATGGCTTAATATTAAAAAACTTTTAATATTGCTTATGCTAATGAAACAAGAATATGTTAAATACATAGCATCCATCTCCCATGAATATTTCTTCCAATTTGAAGTTCCTTTTTTAGAGAGCTTATGCAACTAACTTTTGTTGAAGATCTAACTTAACCGTTGGCTTTATTTTCATATTCTTTTTACGGCACTAAAAATATTAATCACCGTAAGAAGACAAAGAGTAATTCTTCTTGAAACCCCCTTCCAGTTCTTTCTTTATAATATATTTCTCTACATCTTTTATCTTCAATTCTTTATTCCAATTCTATGATTTCTTCTGTCCTATTGGATCAACTTCTTGTAGTACAAGAAACAATTTGATTTTTCAAGTAGGTATAATATTTTAAGATAAAATTTCCATTTAATTATTTGCACCGTATGAGTAAATTTACTATTTTAAGATAGTTTCATGAAATTCTTTACCTACACTCCTTTCGTAATTTTTATTCAAATTCTCCTACGATATTTCATTGATCAAAAGTTAAATTATTTTTAATATTTCTAGCACATGATGAACACGGATTAAAAAGGTTTCTGATAAATAGGCTGATACCGAGCTTTTAAATTTCTCCATGTTAAAGAATAATTTTTATTCCCTACTAATTTTTAAAATGTTTACCTTATTTTTATATTCATGTTTGATACTATATTGCATCTTAAATATTCCCAAATATTTTTTTGCCCCTCAAAGATTTTATTTTCTTGTCATTTACTTATCTTATCAATTTCTATGGTTTTTGATAAATAGTACTATACTGAGCTTTTGAATTTCTCCATATTAATGAACAGTTTTTATTCCCTATTGATGATTGATATAATCAACATAAACATAAGGTAAAAGATAGTTAATATCTTGAGATATTGGTTGAAAATGCAATTTAGTTTATTATTTATTTTCCTTTCTGTTTGTTTCTTTACTTTTCTATTCATATTTTTTATTTGAATATAAACAAATTTTAGCAAAAAAAAAAGTTACTATATAATAAATGAAATCAAGTAACTCTACACTGGGAATTGGATTCACATACACTGAAAGGAGAAGGAAGCAATCAGCAAAAAATATTATAAAACTAGTTCATTAGACTTTAACTTTCCTATATTTTTAGTAGCTAGTAGCTTCATGCAACTTTTATTTTGATTTGGATATCTTGTAAGCTTTGGATCCATTTTGAAATTTTATTTATATATTAGTCACTAAACAGTCTGCCTTTTGGTATATTTACTAAAAAATAATAATCAAGTAAATTTATATGTGTATCATTATGAAAGATTTATATAGAGATTCAAATATAGGAAATTCTTTAAACGTTTTTCTTTTCTTATAAGTTAGCATTCATGTTTAGGTTAGGGGAAGGATGATGAATTATGCGTTTGATGAAAGCTTTCTTAACATAAGTGTATGGTATAAGTTTGTATACCATATAAAAAATAATATTATGTATAGATACTAGACTTTTGATCTCCCTATTGTATAAATTATATTTCTTTAAATACGTAACAGTATAGGTATACATATGCGAAGGATTTTGACCTTCCCATCTGTAATTATTTTATTTAAAAAAATAAAATAAATACATAATAATATAGGTATACATACGAAGTTGGTTGATCTTCCCATGAGAGAATCATGATTTATGGGATCTATGTTTTGGGATATCAATAATTATTAACTAATTTTGGAGGGAAAAAATGAATATTAAGCCTAATATGAAATGAAGGACTATAATGGTATTTCACCACAGTGGCCATCGCTGGGCCATGGTAAGTTTGGCCGAAAAGCAGCTCTCAATCTTTTAATCCTATTAAAAAGCTAAAATAATCTATCATATTTTAAATACGGTTAAGGATCAAAACTGCTCTCAATCTATCGACTCCGGAACAAAATTGCCCTCTGTTTACCTTTGGTGAAGAAAATGCCCCCACCGTTAACTTTGTGGCCTATTTCTACCCCTAAAATCTAACAGAATCTTGAATTTCATTTTTAATTTTTTTAAATGCCACGTGTCACGTTTTGATTGGGACATATAAAGAAAGGAAAATTGGGACATATAAAGAACGGAAAAAGGGTCAAAACTGCCCTCAACGTATTGACTCCGGAATAAAATTGCCCTCCGTTAACCTTTTTTGGGTCGGGTCGGTCGGGTTGAAGTGTAATGTGATTTCCCGCTTTCCAACAAATGTAAAGAGCTTGATATATCACATATATTCATCTTCAGTTAAAGTGGATTGGTCATTCCTATCCAATGGGGGGCTGGTTTTTCATGGCTTGGTTATGGGGGACGGGTTGGACGCCTGGTTCGTGATGGAGGGGGGTTGTTTGGTTGTGAAGTTTTCCGGCGATGTGAAGGTGACGGGCTGGACGGGAAAGATGAAGCAACGGGGTAGCCATGAGAGGTCGTTTGGTGGTTTAGGGTTAGAGAGGGTGTGTTGTGAGGAAGATGAAGAGAGGGTTTGGTGTTTTTTGGGTCGGGTCGGTCGGGATGCTTGTATTTAATTTTTAATTTTTTTAATTCCACGTGTCACGTTCTGATTGGCCATTAAATAAACTTGACCCAAAATCAATTCTCACCCAAATTCCGACACAACCCGACCCAACACGACCGACACGACCCAAAAAGGTTAACGGAGGGCAATTTGTTCCGGAGTCAATACGTTGAGGGCAGTTTTGACCCTTTTTCCGTTCTTTATATGTCCCAATTTTCCGTTCTTTATATGTCCCAATCAAAACATGACACGTGGCATTAAAAAAAAAAATTAAAAATGAAATTCACGATTCTGTTAGATTTTAGGGGTAGAAATAGGCCACAAAGTTAACGGTGGGGGCATTTTCTTCGCCAAAGGTAAACGGAGGGCAATTTTGTTCCGGAATCGATAGATTGAGGGCAGTTTTGACCCTTAATCATATTTAAAATATGATAGATTATTTTAAACAAAAATGCTATTACTTATGAAAATAATCTTTAAATAGGGAACAAACATGTAAAAATATCTATTTCTTCTTCCCTTGAAACGTGCCTTTTAATTAAAAATTCAATTCTGCTAGTTTAAAATTTATCTCGCATTAATAACAATCTATCACTTAGCCTTGTGGAAACTCCCTGTTTCTTAACTTTGACACCTAATTCAACTCTAATTCACAACTTCTCTCTAGAACTATCCTTCTTGAATTCCTTAGAACAAGTTTTAATTACGAATCAGTTTTTGTCCTTCTGGTTTGGGTCGTATCATTTAATTTGGGGTCTACTCATTATCTGAGAGGTTCGATCAGGTCCTCATTGGTAATCTCTAAGTGCAATGTATTTAGGGTGAACAACGTATCCTTTACTATTTGCATTTATGTGAATCGTGTTATGAAATAATATAAAAGACAAGAACAATAATTCAAGAACAAGAGCAAATAGAGAGAAGAGTAGAGAGAGTTCTTCTTATTGATACTTAGAGAATGTTAGGAGTTATTTACAATGGTAGAGAGCACCTCTATTTATAGGGAGGAGGATGATTTATCTACCAAGAATAGAACTCTAGAATCTCTCTAATTAAAGACATTCACCTTAAATAGAAGTCTATTTATAACACTCCCCCTTGAATGTCTATTCAATGATGTGCCTCGTTAAAACCTTAAAACAAAACCCAATGGGAAAAATTAAAGTAAGGAAAAAGAGTACACATGTTTGAATATGCGCCTATTGGTTGCCTCGTTAAAAACATCGCAAGGAAAACCCGGTGGGACAAAACCTTGTAACGGAAAAAGAGTGCAACGCGCCTTAACTCCCCCTGATAAGAACATCAATTTATGTCCTTAAGTCTTCGCATTCCGATCTTGTGAACTAGCTTCTTGAAGGTTGACTTTGGTAGAGATTTTGTAAACAAATCAGCCATATTGTCGCTTGAACGAATCTGTTGAACATTGATATCACCATTCTTTTGAAGATCATGTGTGAAGAATAACTTTGGTGAAATATGCTTCGTTCTATCTCCTTTTATGAATCCTCCCTTCAATTGAGCTATACATGCTGCATTGTCTTCATAAAAAGTTGTGGGTAGTTTATCACACTTCAAACCACATTTGTCTTGGATATGATGTATTATCGACCTTAACCACACACACTCCCGACTTGCTTCATGAATAGCAATTATCTCGGCATGATTAGATGAAGTAGCCACAATTGATTGCTTAGTCGATCGCCAAGATATGTCGGTTTCTCCACAGGTAAACACATAACCCGTTTGAGATCGAGCCTTGTGTGGGTCGGACAAATATCCAGCATCAGCATAACCAACAAGATCTGGGCTGCAATTCTTGCCATAAAATAAGCCCATATAGGTAGTTCCCTTTAGGTACCGTAATATGTGTTTGATCCCATTCCAATGTCTCCTCGTAGGAGCCGAGCTAAATCTTGCTAAGACATTAACTGAAAATGATATGTCAGGTCTTGTAGTATTTGCAAGATACATTAGTGCGCCAATTGCGCTAAGATATGGTACTTCAGGACCAAGGAGCTCTTCATTCCTTTCTTGTGGTCGGAATGGATCTTTGTTCACATCAAGTGATTGAACAACCATCGGTGTACTTAAAGGATGTGCTTCATCCATGTAAAACCGTTTCAGTACCTTTTCTGTATAGGTAGATTGATGAACAAAAATTCCGTTTGCCAAATATTCAATTTGCAAACCAAGACATAGTTTAGTCTTTCCGAGATCTTTCATCTCGAATTCATCCTTTAGATAATCAATTGCCTTTTGGAGTTCTATAGGGGTTCCAATAAGGTTTATGTCATCAACATATACGGCAAGTACAACATGTTAGAAACACGTTCTCAATGCAATATACTAAACGTGTACTCTTTTGTAGGTTTTGATGAACGACAAACGAAGCAATAATTGATATATGACGGAATTCAAGTACAAGCGCACAATGGTTGCGAATAAGATTGAAGTTCAAGATATAGCTTTTAATTGTTATTGAGTTGTTCTAAATTGTAATCTCGATCCTATAACTTGACTCATAGTATGGCCTCTCTCATAAAACTATTTTCCAAAATCATGCATATTTAATTCTGTGTCAAAAAGATTTTAAATCATGCATATTTACATTAGACAAAATGTTTTCTAAACATGCCTCAAAAATCTGGGCTAAAATAATCGATTATGGACTTATGATAATCGATTGTTTCTGAGCCAAGACTGCATGACAATCGATTATGAATTAATGGTAATCGATTGTGAGTAAGACTGAACATCAGGTTTTTCCAAATCTGCATGATAATCGATTGTGAACAAATGACAATCGATTGTTGTTGAGGTAAAGTTTTTCAATACTCAAAATAATCGATTATGAACTAATGGTGATCGATTATGTTGAGACAGTGTCTTCCAGTGATTTTAAATTTAATTAAGTAATCGATTATGTCTTTAGATAATCGATTATCACTGAGACAGTAAGTTTTATGATTTTCAGAAAATAACAAGTAACCGATTATGTCTTCAGATAATCGATTATCACTGAGACAGTAAGTTTCATGATTTTCAGAAAATAACAAGTAATCGATTGTTGCAAAGGACAATCGATTGTTGAAGCTGACCGTTGTCAAATGATTTTCAAATACCATACGGTAATCGATTATAGATTTTATATAATCGATGTTTTGCTTAAAATCTGGAAATGATTTTTAGAACGTTGCTGAAGTAATCGATTATAGATTTTATATAATCGATGTTTTGCTTAAAATCCGGAAATGATTTTTAGAACGTTGCCAAAGTAATCGATTATGAACTTAGTGTAATCGATTATCTGATTTTGAATATTACCAGTAATCGATTATAGATTATGTATGATCGATTGTGAAGCGTTAAATCTGGGATTGATTTTTAAACTGATTGGCAGATAATCAATTGTTTGGTCTTAATAATCGATTATCACTGAGTAATTTCAGCAACTCTTAATTGGCAATTAGGCAACGGTAATGCCAAGTTTTTCAACTATAAATACAGCTTCATTTCAGTGTTTTAACAACAACAACATACACAAACTGATCATTACATTGCTATAAGCTTTCATTCAATTGTTCTTCATTTTCTACTCATTTCATAAAGCTTTTGAGAGCCATATTATTGTTTAAAGTTGTTGTGATCTTGAACATATTCTTTTACTCATATCTACTCAATAAGGAGTACTTTAGTTAAGTGAGTGTCCAAGTATTTGATATACTTGTAAGAGAATTGCGATTCTCTTGTTTCAAGGAACTTGCGTTTCCTTGGGTGAAGTCTTTGAGATTGCGATCTCCGAGCAACTGTTTGAGGCTTGTGTCCTCAAGTGTGTAACGGTTTGTTGAGCACCCGTAAGCTTAACAAGATAGTGAAAAATCTCGAGAGAGTCTCTCGGGGACTGGACTAACCACGTTGGTGGCCAACCAGTATACATCTTTGTGTAAGTTTATTTTTCTGCATTTATTTTACTTCCTGCAAAGTTTAAATTCCGCAAGAAAACGCTAAATTTTATTAATACGCTATTCACCCCCCTTTAGCGTAAAGCGTAGTTTCTAACAATTGGTATCAGAGCCCAACTCTCTGAAAACTTAACCGTTTGAGAGAACCATCCATGGCTTCTACTCTTGACTCTTTTGCAGGAATTGAAGAAGGACAATGCTCTACACGACCTCCTTTATTCAACGGCACAAACTACTCATACTGGAAGGAGAGGATGCAAATCTTTGTGCAATCAAATAACTTTCATTTGTGGAAAGTATTCACCAATGGAAACCAAATTCCAACCAAGAAGGTGGAAGACGAATGAGTTCCAAAGACCGAAGAAGAATATACCGCGGAGGATATTCGTAAGGTTCAAAATAATGCCAAAGCTATAAATTTATTATATTGTGCTGTTAATGCTAACGACTACAGGAAGATATCATGTTGCAAAACAGCAAAAGAAATGTGGGATAAGCTTGAAGTGACATACGAAGGAACCGACCAGGTACGAGAAGCTAAAATTGATTTCTTAACTCACTCTTATGAACTATTCCATATGAAGGAAGGAGAGAAAGTAGACGAAATGTTTGAGCGATTCACAATGATCGTAAATGATCTACACGCCCTCAAAAAGACGTTTACGGATAGAGAACTTGTCCGGAAGATCCTCAGAAGTCTCACTCCGGCATGGCGATCAAAGGCCGATGCAATCCAAGAATCCATTGGCATCACAGATGTCACAATTGACGCATTAAGAGGTAATCTCAAAACCTATGAATCAACTATACTTAACCCGTTTGTTGATGATCAAAGAAGGCAAAGGATTGCTCTAAAGGCTAGCCAACCACAAATTGATGAGGAAGGTGACAACGAGTTTGGACTCGTTATCAAAAGGTTTCAAAAATTCATGCGCAAGGAATATGAACGCAAGAACAAAAAGCAAGGCGATCAACTAAAATGCTATGAATGCGGAGAAACCGGGCACATAAAATCAAATTGCCCTAACATCAAAAAGGAGAAGAAACCCTTCAAAAAGCAACGTGCATACATCTCTTGGGGAGGAGATTCCGGAGATGAAGCAAGCGAAGAAGAAGACGATGAAGCAGCAAATTTATGTCTCATGGCTCAAGAAGACGGCAAAGACGAGGTAAGTCAAATCTCTTCTCAAAATTTCTTTACTCTTGATGAAATGAGAAATGCTTTTGATGAACTATATGCTGAATTTATCAAAGCTTCAAAAACTGTCAAAAGTGTTAAAGAAAGCGCTTCTCTAAAAGAAAAGGACTTTCAAACACAGCTTTCATTAAAAGAAAAAGAATTAGAAAAACTGGTTTTCGAAAATGAGAAGCTAAAAGAGGAAAACAAGTTTTATGGAAAAAGAAGTGCTGATAAACCTGAAGGTTCTACTAGAAACTGTTCTTCTTGTGTGCTTCTTAAGAATGAAGTAGCTAGACTTAAAGGCACATTAGATAAGTTTAATTCTTCGCATAAAAACTTGAATGATGTGCTTGTTAATCTAAAATCAACTAAACATGGAATAGGATTCAAGAATGAAGGAAAGGTTGGTGCTAAACCACAACAACCTAGAGCTCAACCTAGGACTAATAACCAAAATGCTTATCCTAGAAGTAGAAATCCTAGAAATAACTTGCATGTTAGACCAAATAGTGAAAATGCTAGAAGACCTAGAAATGATGCATATTTTAGGCCAAACCTTGAACAATTTAGAAGACCAAGAAATGACCCTCCACCTAGAAATAGATATTCTAGAAATGATGCATATTTTAGACAAGCTTGTGAACCTCCTAGAGCTCATAATAGGAGAAACATTGGTGTTCAAAGTAGAGTAAGCAATCTTCATTCATCTAGTTACTATGTACCTAGAAAAATGCATAATCCCAACGTGACTTGTCATTATTGTAGACGTGTTGGTCATATTGCTCCCGCTTGCTTTACTCGTCATAGACATATAAATCAATTGCATCATTATAACATGCCTAACCCTCAAGGACCCAAGATGGCATGGGTACCTAAAGAACATTAATTTGTTTTGTAGGTGTGCTTGAAGGGATCAAGTGTACTATGGTACCTTGATAGTGGATGCTCCAAACACATGACGGGAGATGAATCCAAATTCCTTCAACTAGAGCACAAAGAAGGAGGAAGTGTCATATTTGGTGATAACAATAAAGGAAAAATCATCGGCATTGGTTCGGTCGGTAAGGACGAAAACTCCTCTATTAAACATATACTACTTGTGAAAGGTTTGAAGCATAATCTCTTGAGCATAAGCCAATTATGTGACAAGGGAAATCTTGCTCTATTTGATTCGGATGAATGTCTTGTATTTAGACGTAGTGATTTCAAGATCATACTTCGTGGTTTTAGAATTGATAATATCTATATGGTTGATCTTGCAAACTCCTCACCCGAATATGTTGATTGTTTATTAAGCAAAGAGGATAACTCTTGGCTATGGCATCGTAGAGTAGCACACATGAACATGCATCTTTTGAACAAGCTTCTTTCTCAAAACTTAGTAGTTGGTCTTCCCTGTTTAAAGTTTGAAAATGATTCTATTTGCGATTCTTGTCAAAAAGGGAAGCAAACCAAAGCATCTTTTAAATCCAAGAATATTGTTTCAACGTCTAGACCTTTGCAATTACTTCACATGGATTTATTTGGTCCCTCTCGTATTGAAAGCCTTGGTAAAAATAAATATGTTTTTGTAATTGTTGATGACTTTTCTAGATTTACTTGGACTCTATTTCTTGCAAATAAAAGTGATGCTTTTCAAAATTTCAAGTATTTCCTTAAGCGTGTTCAAAACGAAAAGGAATCGACCGTCACTTCGATTAGAAGTGATCATGGGGGAGAGTTTGATCACAATCTCTTTGCGGATTTTTGTGACGAACTCGGAATCGAACACACCTTTTCCGCTCCACGGACACCACAACAAAATGGGGTGGTGGAAAGGAAAAATAGGTGTCTCGAAGAGATGGCTAGAACCATGCTCGACGAAGCTAAGATTCCCAAATACTTTTGGGCGGACGCCGTGAGTACCGCTTGCTATGTTTTAAATAGAGTAGCAATTCGGCCGATACTCATTAAAACCCCATATGAACTTTATAAGGGTAAAAAAACCCAACATTTCTCATTTACGTGTTTTTGGTTGTAAATGTTTTGTTCATAATAATGGCAAGGACCAATTGGGTAAGTTTGATGCTAAATCGGATGAAGGTATTTTCATTGGTTATTCCTCACGTAGCAAAGCATATAGGATCTTTAACAAAAGAACCCAAATTGTGGAGGAATCCCCTCATGTCGAGAAAGGAATCCGGTTTTGATCTTGCAGGTATCTTGGATAGCTTGAAAGATAAAATCCAAGAAGAACCTTCAAAGGAAAACAAAAATGAAATTGGGGAACAACCAACGGAAGACGCGCTACAAATAGAAAAAGGAATAAATACGCCTAACGAGTGGAGAACGATCAAGGATCATCCTCTCGAACAGGTAATTGGCGATGTTGGAGAAAAGGTAAGTACCCGAAACTCTCTTAAGAACACTCTAGGACACAATTCTTAAGAGTTCACGGCATTACTTGTTAACACTAGTGTAATTTATTAATTTCGCTATAAATTACTAACTTGAGCGTCGGAGACGTTTAAATTTACTTTGCAGGTACCACCTCAAAGGTAGGGGAAATTATGAAGTTCTAGCACAAAATAATCGACTATTTCAAGCCACTAATCAATTATTTTCTGTGCAGTACATCGATTATCAGTATCAATAATCGATTGTTTATGACTGATTATTAATATTATGCATCTGTGTTTAATTTTTTTTTTTCACTTCCTAAATTGCATAATCGATTTCCGCCTCAGTCATTCAGCAATGCTTTCTACAACAATCAATTATTTTTTCATAACAATCGATTATTTGATAAATTCTGATATTCTCCAAGTTCACTGTATCAAGTTAGTTCCCTAAATAATCGATTACCAAGAATTGACAATCGATTACTTCATATTAATTTTTGTTACCGTTTGGCTCCTCAATCGGTTCCTGTCAGGTCTTTAATGCTCCATAATCGATTACCAAAACTTAATAATCGATTATTTCATTCAAATTTTTTACCGTTTGACTCAAGAATCGATTTGTCAGATTCAAAATCTCAAATACAATCGATTATTTCAGTTCAATAATCGATTATCTAACGGTCAGTAATTTTAATTCTTACCGTTTTCTGCCTGCTCCTAAATCAAAATCTCAACAAATGTCTCCATTCAATGCTTGATAATCCTTTCCTCTATAAATAGGCATCATAAGAGCTCACATTCACCCACTCAAGCACTATCTCTAGTATTCAAAAGCTAAATCTCTTCTATTTTCTTTGCCAAATTCCAGCAGTCTTTCTCCTAACATGTCTGGACGATCTTCAAAACGTTCCCGATCCAAGCATGGCGCATCAGCCTCAACCGCCCCTCCTCCTTTAAATTTTCCATACCAAGACGGTTCCGTCTTGTTCTTTGAATCTGAAAATGAACTCACAAAGTTCCTATCAAAATTTGAGAAACGCACCATTCTTCCTCCTCGGTTCTCAAATAGTAAACTCCTTGAGCCTTTCACCCCTGCCGCAAATATGTTAAAAGAGTGTCAACTATATGACTTCTTGCTTCTCACTCATCCTCACATAAACACAACTCTCGTTCAAGCTTTTTACTCAAACCTCCATAAAAATGAAGATGGCGAACTTGTCACCTCCATTAATGGGGTTCAAATTCTTCTCTCTGAAGAGAATCTCCACACCATTGCCCGCCTTCCAAATGAAGATGAAGACCTTTACCGGTATATTGATAAGGCCGGGGCTCTCTTTGATGAAACCACCCTTCTCCACCAAGCCGGTATAACTTCCTATGATCCATCTATCTCTACCCGTCGTCCTACCATAACGGGAATGGATCCAAACTACCGGTTGATTATTTACTTCATCACCCGAGTCCTCAAGCCTAGACGACACAATCACACCACCATCTCCCAGGAGGATACCAAACTTCTGCATGCCATTGTCACCGGAGCCAAAATAAATTGGTGTCGGCTCATCAAATTTCATATGCTCGATGCCATCGGTGATGACATGCCTCTTCCTTATGCCCTCCTTATTATGAACTTCCTTGAAGCATCCGGATTTGTCACGGAAAATGGTCCTCTCAAAAGGAGTACCAAAATTTGGGAAATCTCGGAGTCTTCTTTCCATCATGATGGTGATCATGCTCCAGCTCCTTCTTCAAGTCGTCCACCCCGTCGTGCTCGTTCGTCCCAAGAACCTACTCTTCAAACCATATCCGACCAGCTTGCTCAACTCACTCATGAGATCCATGGATACTTTGATCATGTCAATTATCCATATGCAGCTCTCGTTCCTTTTGAAGCAGCGCCGGATAATGAGGCGGACCACGACGGAAATGAATAAATTTTTCCGTGTTTTTTTGTGGTTTTTGCTCCCATTGATGTACTCTCTAATCTTCTTTCCAATAAATAAACCTTGTTTATTTCATCTTTTTGCATCTTTCCTTATTTTTTGCTAATGGCAAAAGGGGGAAGAAAACGGGATATACGGGATATCGGGTATGCACCACCTCTTAATTCATTGATTGCTTATAAGCTAAAATTGAGGGGGAACTCTTAATTTGAGGGGGAATTGCATAATTGTTACTTGTCTTGAATTGTCAATATCTTTTGCCAAAATTGCATATCCCGCTTAATGTTTGCCATTATCAAAAAGGGGGAAATTGTTAGAAACACGTTCTCAATGCAATATACTAAACGTGTACTCTTTTGTAGGTTTTGGTGAACGACAAACGAAGCAATAATTGATATATGACGGAATTCAGGTACAAGCGCACAATAGTTGCGAATAAGATTGAAGTTCAAGATATAGCTTTTAAT
The DNA here is from genome assembly GCA_034376525.1 of Nicotiana benthamiana. Lineage (NCBI taxonomy): Eukaryota > Viridiplantae > Streptophyta > Magnoliopsida > Solanales > Solanaceae > Nicotiana > Nicotiana benthamiana. The sequence continues at coordinate 29,188,690 of CM067336.1, read as the reverse complement.
TGTTATTGAGTTGTTCTAAATTGTAATCTCGATCCTATAACTTGACTCATAGTATGGCCTCTCTCATAAAACTATTTTCCAAAATCATGCATATTTAATTCTGTGTCAAAAAGATTTTAAATCATGCATATTTACATTAGACAAAATGTTTTCTAAATATGCCTCAAAAATCTGGGCTAAAATAATCGATTATGGACTTATGATAATCGATTGTTTCTGAGCCAAGACTGCATGACAATCGATTATGAATTAATGGTAATCGATTGTGAGTAAGACTGAACATCAGGTTTTTCCAAATCTGCATGATAATCAATTGTGAACAAATGACAATCGATTGTTGTTGAGGTAAAGTTTTTCAATACTCAAAATAATCGATTATGAACTAATGGTGATCGATTATGTTGAGACAGTGTCTTCCAGTGATTTTAAATTTAATTAAGTAATCGATTATGTCTTTAGATAATCGATTATCACTGAGACAGTAAGTTTTATGATTTTCAGAAAATAACAAGTAATCGATTATGTCTTCAGATAATCGATTATCACTGAGACAGTAAGTTTCATGATTTTCAGAAAATAACAAGTAATCGATTGTTGCAAAGGACAATCGATTGTTGAAGCTTACCGTTGTCAAATGATTTTCAAATACCATACGGTAATCGATTATAGATTTTATATAATCGATGTTTTGCTTAAAATCTGGAAATGATTTTTAGAACGTTGCTGAAGTAATCGATTATAGATTTTATATAATCGATGTTTTGCTTAAAATCCGGAAATGATTTTTAGAACGTTGCCAAAGTAATCGATTATGAACTTAGTGTAATCGATTATCTGATTTTGAATATTACCAGTAATCGATTATAGATTATGTATGATCGATTGTGAAGCGTTAAATCTGGGATTGATTTTTAAACTGATTGGCAGATAATCGATTGTTTGGTCTTAATAATCGATTATCACTGAGTAATTTCAGCAACTCTTAATTGGCAATTAGGCAACGGTAATGCCAAGTTTTTCAACTATAAATACAACTTCATTTTAGTGTTTTGACAACAACAACATACACAAACTGATCATTACATTGCTATAAGCTTTCATTCAATTGTTCTTCATTTTCTACTCATTTCATAAAGCTTTTGAGAGCCATATTATTGCTTAAAGTTGTTGTGATCTTGAACATATTCTTTTACTCATATCTACTCAATAAGGAGTACTTTAGTTAAGTGAGTGTCCAAGTATTTGATATACTTGTAAGAGAATTGCGATTCTCTTGTTTCAAGGAACTTGCGTTTCCTTGGGTGAAGTCTTTGAGATTGCGATCTCCGAGCAACTGTTTGAGGCTTGTGTCCTCAAGTGTGTAACGGTTTGTTGAGCACCCGTAAGCTTAACAAGATAGTGAAAAATCTCGAGAGAGTCTCTCGGGGACTGGACTAACCACGTTGGTGGCCAACCAGTATACATCTTTGTGTAAGTTTATTTTTCTGCATTTATTTTACTTCATGCAAAGTTTAAATTCCGCAAGAAAACGCTAAATTTTATTAATACGCTATTCACCCCCCCTCTAGCGTAAAGCGTAGTTTCTAACGCAACAAACTTCGATGTTGTTTTCTTTATAAAAACACACGGGCAAATGGCGTCATTTATATAGCCTTCTTTTAACAAGTACTCACTAAGACGATTATACCACATTCGTCCAGATTGCTTTAGACCATACAAGAATCTTTGCAATTTAATTGAGAACATTTCCCGAGATTTTGAGTTGTGCGCGTTTGGCACCTTGAGTCCATCGGGAATTTTCATGTATATCTCATTATCAAGTGAGCCATAAAGATAGGCAGTAACTACATCCATTAAGTGCATGTCGAGCTTTTCATGGACAGCAAAACTTATGAGATAACGAAAGGTTATCGCATCCATTACAGGCGAATATGTCTCTTCATAATCGACACCAGGCCTTTGAGAAAAACCTTGTGCAACAAGGCGTGCTTTATATCTTTGTACCTCGTTTTTCTCATTTCTTTTGCGTACAAAGACCCATTTATAGCCGCCAGGCTTAACACCATTAGGTGTTTCAACTATAGGACCAAAAACTTCACGTTTTGCCAGCGAATTCAATTCTGATTGAATTGCTTCTTGCCACTTTGGCCAATCTTGTCTTTTTCGACATTCTTCAACAGATTGAGGTTCGAGATCCTCACATTCTTGCATAATGCTAGATGCTACATTATAAGCAAAGGCATTATCCACCACAATATCCACTCGATTAATATTTGCCTCAATATTAATTGGATTTAGGGATAGTTCCATATTTTCCAGAGTCTCAGGCTCAATGGATTCTTCATGAATCTCAGAATTTGTTAAATCATGAATTTCTTTTGTGGTGTCATTTTGATCGTTCTTTTTCCTCTTTCTAGGATTTCGATCTTTGGAACCTAATGGTCTGCCACGCTTCAGGCGTGCATTCGACTCATTGGATATGACACTAGATGATTGTCTAACAGGGACATCAATACGGATTGGAACATTTTCCGCGGGAATGTGGGATTTCGTTATCCTCTTCAAGTCCGTAAATGCGTCAGGCATTTTGATTTGCTATTCTTTGCAAATGGATAATCTTTTGCACCTCTCTTTCACAAATAGAGGTATGTGGATCAAGATGAGATAATGATGCATTTTTCCACAAAATTTCCCGTTTGGTTTCACCAACTTCTCCCCCTAATTTTGGGAAAAGTGTCTCATCAAATCGACAGTCTGCAAATCGTGCAGTAAACAAGTCGCCTGTCAATGTTTCGAGGTAGCGAATGATGGAGGGCGATTCAAACCCAACATATATTCCTAACCTTCTTTGCGGACCCATTTTAGTGCGGGATGGCGGTGCAATAGGCACATATACTGCGCATCCAAAAATCCTTAAATGGGATATATTGGGTTCATGACCCAAAACCAATTGCAACGGGGAATATTTGTGTCAATTCGTCAGTCAGAGACGAACTAGCATTGCTGCATGCAAAATGGCATGACCCCAAACCGAAGTGGGCAGCCGACGAACTAGTATTGCTGCATGCAAAATGGCGTGAACCCAAACCAAAATGGGCAGCCGACGAACTAGCATTGCTGCATGCAAAATGGCGTGAACCCAAACCGAAATGGGCAGCCTCGTTTTCATGAAGAATTCAAGATTATTCTCATCTATTGTCTCAATATGATATCCATTTTGAATGATATCTTTAAAACTCAACAAGTTCCTTTTAGACTTGGAGGAGAACATTGCGATTGATATCATTAAAACTCAACAAGTTCTTCTTAGACTTGGAGGAGAATATTGCATTCTCTAAGATAAACGTCATGCCTTTGGGCAGAGTTACAGTTGCTCTTCTGGAGCCTTCAATCAATTTACTTCCCATGGTTTGACATATAAAAGAAATACAAGAACATAAGAATAAACAAGTTCAATTCTTTTGTGTCACATAATATTTTCAAAATCTGCTGCTAACAGTTGACTAACAAAATCAGATATGTTATCCATTACTTTGCAGTTTGAAAATTTCAGTTTAAACGTTTTCTTCAAATAATCGATTGTTACTTACAAACAATCGATTGTTGAACATTGACAATCGATTGTTATGCATAGACAATCGATTGTTAGCTATTTTGAAAAAACTTCAGATCACACTGTCTTAAGACAATCGATTGTTATGCATAGACAATCGATTGTTGGCTATATTGAAAAATTTCAGAGCATACTGTTTTAAGACAATCGATTGTTAAGTATAGACAATCGATTGTTGGCTATTTTGAAAAATTCCAGACCTCACTGTTTCAAGACAATCGATTGTTAGACAAAGACAATCGATTGTGGATGATTTTTGAAAAATTCCAGATTACACTGTCTTAACGACAATCGATTGTTAGACAAAGACAATCGATTGTGGATGATTTTTGAAAAATTCCAGATTACACTGTCTCAACGACAATCGATTGTTAGACAAAGACAATCGATTGTTGATCAATTATTTTTCAGTTTTAATGCGAAAATAGTAGATAATCGACTAGTTTTTCAGGCTAGTCGATTACCCTACTGGAAAATAAAAATTTTATTGATATTTGAGCATATTGAAGATATTCTAAAGAACTACTGCTAACATTGCATCATGAACTAACTAATACGAGCTAATACTAATGACTATTAGTTTATTCACTAACTAATACAAATAAGTAGAACAAAATCAAATAACTCCATCTTCTTTCATCACGGACCCATCGCCGATTAGGTGGTCTATTTTCCCCTCGGGTTGCTCAAAGAAGTCTGCCACATCCAGGTGGGTGATGTCCTCATTGTCGTCATAGACAAAATTTGTTTCAAGGCCTTTTCTCTTTCGAGATGCTTGATAAAGGTCAACCAAGTGTCTTGGTATATGGCAAGTCTTTGACCAGTGCCCTTTCCCACCGCAACGATAACATATAGTTTCTGAACCATTTGCCTTAGGATCTTCATGACCCCGTTTCTGCTTTCGGCGGTTATCTCTCTTCGGGGGTTGACGGACTTCATTGGAATTTCTTCCTTGTCTACGTCCCTGGCTATGACCCCGTTTACGACCATGACCATGGTCCTTTTCATGTTTGGCATAATGAGAGTGCACCTTATCTGCTTCAGGCAGTGGTGTAGACCCAGTGGGTCGATTTTCATGATTTCTCATGAGCAGGTCATTATTTCGCTCAGCCACTTGTAGAAGAGAAATCAGTTCAGAGTACTTCGTAAAGCCTTTCTCTCTGTACTGTTGTTGCAGTACTATATTGGAGGCATGAAACGTTGTAAACGTTTTCTCAAGCATATCATAATCGGAGATATTATCCCCGCATAGCTTCAATTTGGAAGTAATTCTGAACATAGCAGAATTATATTCAGAAACGGACTTAAAGTCCTGGAGCCTCAGATGAGCCCAATCATATCGTGCTTGTTTCAGAGTGACCTTAAGCCGTTCCACAAGACGAGTGGATCCTTGACGGTGAGATATTCAATCTTCAAACCTTCATCAAGGTGGTGGCGCAAGAAAATCAAGGCCTTCGCACATTCTTGGGTGGATGCTTTTTCTCTATCTTTGATGGTGTCTCCGAGACCCATAGCATCTAAGTGGATTTCAGCATCCAACACCCATGTCATATAGTTCTTGCCCGAAATTTCAAGGGCAACGAACTTTCTTTTCGTAATGTCAGACATAATCGAAAATTAAATTAGGAAGAGGGAAATACCTTAGATTTCTCGAGAATGGTTCTTGAGACGGTAGAGTCTCGTGCTGATAACGTGTTATGAAATAATATAAAAGACAAGAACAATAACTCAAGAACAAGAGCAAATAGAGAGAAGAGTAGAGAGAGTTCTTCTTATTGATACTTAGAGAATGTTAGGAGTTATTTACAATGGTAGAGAGCACCTCTATTTATAGGGAGGAGGATGATTTATCTACCAAGAATAGAACTCTAGAATCTCTCTAATTAAAGACATTCACCTTAAATAGAAGTCTATTTATAACAAATCGAGACTAATAATTTAAATTTGGAAGGACTTTTCTAGATAAAATATAGTTTAATTTTAGATCTTCAATTTCTAGATAAAATCCACAACCCTTCCATGTGGCTGCATTGACCTTTATAGTTTGCATTTTGTATAAAGAAAAATCGTGTGCCCTAATTTTGGAGGCTCGAAGGCTCACATCGAGGAACAGAACGTTCACGTCATAAAATAGACTCACTATAAATTGAGTTCGAGCTCGAAGGTAGAAGACGTGACTCGAAGCTTTAAGTGTTTGAGATGTCCAATCCCAGCGTGACCAACCCCGAGATAATGCCGTTATAAGTTTGTAACATAATGAGAAAATTTTTTGCTACGTCCACAAAATCACTACGTAAATTCCGAAATAAATTTCTACAAATCTGTACTAGGTGGTTAGACAGCTGTCCCGATAAGACTCTTTAATGTAAATAGAAATGTACCTAATTTAGAATTTCTCTATTATATAAAGGGACCCCAATCATTTGTAACCATCATCAATCATCGGCAAAAGAATTACTCTCTTACTTTCTTGCTCATTGCTCACCAGAATTGTCCTTTAACTTTATTTTTCTTACTTTATTATTCTTGACCTACCTCGAGGTTGCCTTAACTCGAGGTCGAGACTGACTGGCACACTGGTTTGATTTTACTTATTTCTTTCATTTATACGTTATATTTCTTGGTTATCAATTAGTATTGAACTAAATATCTTTAAAATCATAAATCAAGTTTAATCATTACTCATATTTTCGAGGTAAATAGTTTGGCACCCCCCATGGGACTAAAGATAATAGTGATTATTTCAGTACTGATTCTGATAGAACACATTATTTTTACACTTGTTCTTGTCAAGAATTTTTGTTATCGGGTTAAAATATGTCAAACTTGAAAAACGCACACGTACACAGTGACGATGGTCTTGGATTCCTTTGGGAAAATGACAATGTAGGGGTCGGTGTACCACCGATCAACCCTGGGGAAGAGCCAAATATGGAACCAGTTGATGTCAGTTCGCACGTTGCTCTGAATGCAGATTTAGGCACAGACCCCGAAGGAAGTGTACGCATGGAAGCCCGATTTGATGCCCAAGGAACACAGGGTATAGGATATGGGGAATTCAACCTCCAAGTGATAATAGAGATGTTTCAAGCTCAATAGGTTGTTATCACTGAACTTCAAATTCAACACAAAACTCCAAGTATAGTCGAACCTGAAAATGCCCAGCGTACTGAGCCGATGCTAGAAAGACCAAATGGTAATGGCTCGGGGACTGACCCCACAATTATAAGTATGCTCGAAGAATTCACCAAGAGAATTGAGTCTGGGGAGAAACATATTAAGGATAAAGACAAAAAAATGAAGACTTATAATTCCCATGTTAATCAAATACCGAGGGCACCCCCAGTTTTGAAAGGTTTGGATGCCAAGAAATTCATACAAAAGTCATTCCCCCTGATTGTGGCTCTGAAGCCCATTCCTAAAAAGTTCTGCTTGCCCGGTATACCTAAATATAATGGGACAACCGATCCTAATGAACACATTACCTCATACACTTGCGGGATTAAAAGAAATGACTTAAACGATGATGAGATCTAGTCATTATTGTTGAAAACATTTTGGGAAACTTTGTCAAAAGGAGCCATGATTTGGTAACACAAGTTGCGACTAAATTTTATCGATGCATTTGCTATGTTAGAACACGCCTTCATGAAAGCACATGTCGGGGCTATAAAGGTGACGACCAGGAAATCAAACATTTTTAAGATAAGACAAAGGAACTATAAGCTAAAGGAGTTCGTATCCTGGTTTAAAATAAAGCGAATGGAATTACCGCCAGTCTCGGATGATTGGGCACCAGAGGCTTTTATGCAGGTTTTGAACAAGCAGAGTTCTATCGCATCACGACAGTTGAAGAAAAATCTGATTAAGTACCCGGTTGTGACTTAGTCAGACATACATAATCATTACCAATCGAAGATCAGGGTCCAGGATGATTAATTAGGATATCCCTTGGGTTCAGTTCACCTTAATAGATTGGAAGTTAAGGCTCCAAGGGACACTGACAGATAACCAAGATCAAATAAGGAATGGTATCAACCATATGCTGATCGGAGAAACAATGATTCAGGGCGTAACACTCCTCAGAACGATCAAAGAAATAATCAAGGTCAAATCTCTAGAGGGATTATAGTAAGAATGGTTTTGATAAACACATTGATCCCGCGGAAGCATCTTGATTATTGGAGTGTAATTTTAGTGTTGATGCATCGGGAAGCGTGTCAGATATTGGAAGGATTAAAGACACAAGATGGACCAGGCCTATACAAACTATTACTTATCAAAGAAATCCGAACTTGATGTGTAAATATCATAGCACACATGGACATAGGACCGAAGATTGCAGGAAGCTGAGGGAGGATGTAGCTAGATTGTTCAACGAGGGTCGTCTTTGAGAATTTCTCAGTAATCGAGCTAAGAACCACTTTAGGGAAGTAGACGCCAACAAAATGAATGAGCAGGAATAACATTAACATGCAATTCATATGATCATTGGTAGAGTCGATGTTCCACAACGCCTTTGTTCAAATGTACCAAGGTGTCAATTACCAAAGAAAGACGGACTTAGAGTATGTGCCCGGGAGTCCTATCATTCAATGACAAGGAAGCGGAAGGAATATCTCAGCCGCATAATGATGCCTTACTAATTTCTATTTTGTTAATTAAAATTCATGTAAAATTTGTTCTAGTGGATCCAGGTAGCTCGGGAAACATAATCAGATTGAGAGTCGTAAAGTAGTTCAGCATATGTGACCAAATTGTACATGCATCTTGCGTCCTAAATGGCTTCAACTTGGAAAGCGAAACAAGAAAGGGGCTAATCCTACCAGTGAAAGTGACCGATTCCTTCCAAGATACAAAATCCATGTCATTGAGGGAAACATGAAATATAATGCGCTTCTAGGGAGGCCATGGATCCATAGTATGAGGGCAGTACCTTCAACCCTTCATTAGATGATGAAATTCCCAATAGTTGATGGTGTGAGAACAATTTATGGGGAATAACACGCTGCAAAGGAAATATTTACAATTGACGAGGTGATACCAATACCAGCGCTTTCGACTTTAGAAAAGTTGAGCACCAAAGATAAGCAGATAGACAAATAGCAATCACCCTCCCCAGTCTCGACCGAATCGGAGAAGAAGATAATTGAAAAAGAAGAGGAGGATCTCCTTAATCCTCGAAATTGCATTATTCCCAAAAAGTCTGAAGCAACCAAGTCAATGGTCAAGGAGATAGAATAGATCATATTAATCGAGTACATGCCCGAGAAAAAGGTATACTAGGAAACGAGATTAACCCCCAAACTCAGGAAAAAAACTCATTCAATTTCTTATCGGTAACATGGATTTTTTGTTTGGTACCATTTAGACATGACAGGGATCCCACCAAAAATAATAACACGCCGGCTAAGCCTCGACCCCAAGTTCAAATCAATAAAGCAAAAAAGTAGGCCCCGGTCCAAGGTGAAGCATGAATTCATAAAGGATGAGGTAACTAAACTTCTTAAAATAGGGTATATTCGGGAGGTAAATTACCCCAAATGGTTAGCCAATGCAGTTGTAGTCCCTAAAAAGGGGACAAACTTAGAATATGCGTAGATTATATGGATTTAAACAAGATATGCCCTAAAGACTCTTTTCCACTACCTAACATCGATCGCATGATCGATGCCATGGTCGGCCACGATATTCTTAGCTTTCTCGATGCCTATATCTACTTTGGGTACAATCAAATTTAGATAAAATCGGAGGACCAGGAGAATACCTCGTGTATCACTAAATTTGGGATATACTATTAAAATATAATGCCTTTCGGGATAAAGATGTCGGAGCCACGTACCGACGCCTAGTTAACAAAATGTTCAAGAAACAGACTGGTTAGTTAATGGAAGTTTATATTGACGATATGTTGTTTAAGTTCCTGCGTACAGAGGACCATTAAATTTTGTAGGAAATAATCAAACTCTTGAGAAAGTACAACATGAAGTTTATCCCATAAATATATGCCTTCAAAATCGGCTCGAGCAAGTTCATAGGCTTCACGGTATCTAATCGGGGAATCGAGATCAACCCCAATAAGATCAAGGCCATCAAAGATATCACAATCATGGATAGTGTGAAAGTTGTGCAAACCTTAACAGGATGAATAGCCACATTGGGTCGATTCATTTTGAGGTCATCAGGTCAAAGCCACGAGTTCTTTTCCTTGCTCAAAAGAAAAATGATTTTGCATAGACCCCGGAATGCCAACACCCACTGGAGGAATTGAAGTTATACTTGTCGAGCCCACCTCTGCTTCACACTCCAAAGGTAGATGAAAAGCTTTAATTGTATTTGGTTGTGTCCGAGATATCGATAACTGGATTACTAGTTTGGGAAGAACAAGGTATGTAGTTCCCCATCTATTACGTAAGTTGAACTCTAGGAAATGTTGAAACTAGATATCCACACTTAGAAAAATTGGAACTTGCATTAATATGCGCATCTAGAAAGTTAAAGCCATATTTTCAATTTCATCCCATATGTGTGTTGACCACTTATCCCCTTCGAAATGTTTTTCATAAGCCCAAGCTATCGGGCCAATTGGCCATATAGGTCGTCGAACTTGGTCGGTACGATATCTAGTATCAACCCTGAATGGCCATCAAGTCTCAAATCCTAGATGACTTCGTAGCCGATTTTACGCTGACCCTCATACCCGAAGTGAAGAAATAACTTCTACTGAAATGGATACATCATAGGGGGTATGGACCCTTTCCACGGACGATGCCTCGAATATGAAAGGGTCTATGCTTGGCATTGTTTTGAAGCCACCTACAGGTAGTACTATTAGGAAATCTATCAAAACTTCTAGTTTAAGTAATAATGAGTCTGAGTATGAGGCCATGATTGCAGGTCCCAATCTAGCTAAAACACGAGGCAAAAGTCACTAAAGCCAAGTGCGATTCTTTGTTGGTCGTAAACCAAGTAAACAAAAGCTTCGAAGTTTGAGAGAATAGGATGCAAAGATATTTGGACAAACTGCATGTCACTTTGCATCGCTTCACGAAATGGACTCTAAATCATGTACCTCAAGAGAAAAACAATGAGGTCAATGCACTTGCTAACCTAGGGTCATCGGTTGAAGAAGATGATATCATCCCGTGGACAATCATCCAATTATCAAGATATGTAGTTGAAGAAGGTCATGCTAAGATAAATTCTACAAGTTTAACTTGGGATTGGAGGAATAAGTATATCGAATATTTGAAAAATGGAAAACAACCATTGGATCATAAAAAGTCGAGGGCTCAATGAACCAAGGTTGCTAGGTTCACACTGGATGAAGATTGAATATTGTACACGAGGACATTCAATGGACCATTTACGGTAGATTTAGGTCTAGGGACACCAAATATGTTCTACGAGAAATCCACAAAGGTACTTAAGGGAATCACTACAGTGCCGAGTCTTTGATTCGTAAAATTATTAGAGCGAGGTATTACTAGGATAGCATGGAAAAGACACTAAGGAATTTGTTAAAAAGTGTGATAAATGTCAAAGGTTCGCACTGATGATCCATTAGCTAGGAGACAAACTCCACTCGGTCATGTCCCTGTGGCCTTTCATGAAAAAGGGAATGGACATCATTGTCCCTCTACCAACGACCCCATGTAAAATTAAATTCATTTTGCTTATGACTGATTATTTTCTAAATGGGTGGAAGCATATACCTCCGAGAATGTCAGAGAAAAGGAAGTTATTGAATTTATCTGGGATCACATTGTGTGTCGATTCGAGATACCTGCCAAAATTGTATGTGACAATAGAAAGCAATTCGTCGGCAACAGGTAACAGAGTTCCTTGAAGCACATAAAATAAAAAGGATCTTATCAACACTGTACCACCCAAGCGAGAACAAACATGTCGAGTCAACAAACAAAACAATCATTCAAAATGTAAAGAAGACGTTGGATGATGTAAAAGGAAAATGGAAAGAAGTTCTACCCGAGGTTCTTTGCGCATATCGAACAACATTAAAGTCCAGCACGGGGGTGGTCCCGTTTTTGTAGTAAATGGCTTCGAGGCCTTGATTATGGTCGAGGTCAAGGAATCGAGTGCTAGATTTTGATATACATTGGAGGAGTCAAATCACGAGGCTATAAATACTAGCTTCAAGCTACTAGAAGAAAAATAAGAAGCTACCTTGTACGGATGGCAGCCGCAGAAACAAAGAATCGAGAGATATTATATTAGAAGGACTAACCTTCGACACTTCGAAATTGGGGATTTATTTCTATGGAAGGTCACCCTCAATACTCGGGACTCGAATGAGGGAAAACTAGGCTCAAATTGTGGAGGACCGTACCGAGTCATCAGAGTTGTCGGTAAAGGATCTTACAAACTTGGCACGATGGGAGGCAAACAATTTCCGAACAATTGGAATGTATCACTACTCAAACAATACTACTGCTAAACTATGACCTTCTCTCTTTTTCCATTTGAATTTAAAACTAACTCATTACAGGAGTTCGGTCAAAGACGTTGAGGTCACCTTTCTACACGAATACCTTAGGTTTTAAAGCACGTGTTGCACTCTTTTTTCCTTGGATCGAATTTTGTCCTAAGTGGTTTTTACCAGCGAGGTTTTTGACGAGGCAACAACTATGTGCTAGCTAAGGAGAATTTAATAGTATCTAAGGCTTCTTTTCAATCAACCTCGAATACTGGGGGGTATCACCCTCGAAGATTATATTTTCGAGGAAAATACTTCACGATAAAGAAATTCTCGATAGGAAATCTTTGTAATGGGCCAAATGGTCAGATAAACCGTGTCCATATAAAATAGTCGAGCCTCGACAGCAAAACATGTACGCATGTATCAATTACTCAAGAAATCATTCTATCTATATCAAAACACTTTGCGTCTCAAAGAAATTTGCTACTATACGAACATCATACTTGTGATTTTGCAAGAAATGGCTCAAGGGCCAAAACGCGAATACACCTCGATTACTCAGGGATTGTCATCAACGGTCAACACATTCGAGTTCCTAAACTCAATTTTATAAGATCTCAAAGAGGCATCCCTCGAAGCAAAGGCCAAGGCCATCATACTCGAGGACTAACCTTATCGTAAAATAAAGTCCAAGAGACACACCCAAAGGCTATGAATATATTAAAGACTACGGTCATATAAAAAGGCTACGGCTAAAAAATGCATCTCAAAAATGTCTGATGTCTGCCATATGTTAAAGGCCTTCTAATACAAAGCAAACAAAGAAGAGCTTCGATAAAATCAGCCCCTCGAATAATTTAAAAGGCTTCGATAGTGTCAGCCTTTAAAAAAACCTTAAGGCGTATTAAATAATCGAAACACTAACGGATGATTGAACCCTTGAAAAACCCAACGGTTACAAAAATATATGTTAACGCATAAAAAAATCTCACTAAGTCTGTTAGGCGAAAAGAGGAAAATTTATAGCCGACATAGTGGTCGAATTGGCCCAACTTAAAGAGCCTAAGGGCCGATATGAAGCAGCCTAAGGGCTGATCTGGTAAACCTAAAAGATCAATACAATTAGAGTTCGAGACCTTGCTCTCACTTAATTCAAACCCAAGTGTTCGATTACACCAAACCTAAATAAGTAATGGTTCAACCATGGCTTGAGGACTCACAGTTACCCGGTATGAGCCCGTAAAGGTATATACCCAAAAGCTCAAACTTATTCGAGCTCGACCATGGAAGTTTTAAGGAAAACATCTGAGATAAAATCTCTAAAACACATCTAAATGGGATAAAGTCATTTCAAGAATTGTACAAGGCAAGAAATATTGAAACTCGTCTTTTATGTATTTTAGAAAAGATATATATAAAGGACCGATAAAAGGTCTTACAAAAAAGAACGATACAATAAGAAAGGAAAATCCCAGCTATACCCAGGAATGGTCTCTCCTTCAGAAGCAGCTTCCCCTTTAGGCCCAGCTTCATCATCGGACCCGCTCTTGCTACCTTCATCATCATCATCATTGGAGGAAACGAGGAACTTGCCATCTGCCTTGAGCACTTTTTCCTGGCAATCTCATTGGTGAGGTCGAAACCTCGAGCGTGGATCTCTTCGAGAGTATCCTTCTCGGGTTGGCCCTTGGCCAAATCACTGACATGTTTCTCTTAGTTGGAGACCTCCCTTAGTTCATTTTGAATGGCCTTAGCATTCTTTAAGTACACATATTATCTTGTCAGTTATGTCCTTCGTCCTCTCGACCTCGGCCTAACTTCAGCAACCTTAGTCCCGGTAGCGGCAAGTTTGTCCTCGAGCTTATCGATATTTTTGGCCTGGGCTAGATTGTTTACTTTGATTCCCCAAAGATGAGTCTCAGCCGAGGTCAGATTGGCTAGGACATCCTCTTTCTCACCAGCAAGTCGATCCATGTTTTCTCACACTAGTTGCAGTCGGACTTGACTTGATCGACCTCGCCTTGAAGCTATCTTATCATGTCCACTTTTTGCTACAGCTAATACACTGAAGTGTTAGCCTCCATAGTTAGGTCAATTAGACCATACTTTTGCATAATGAGGGTTAGCTTCTTATCCAAATCGGCCTTATTTTGATGAGCTTTGGCCAAATATGCTCGTAAGTCCTTGAATTCCTCCTCTTTTTTATTGCAAAGAAGTGCCAGTGTATGCCCAAGTAAAAGTTAGTTTTGAAGATTGACAAAGGAACTAAGGCATGAACTATGTCCATCTCTCCAGGCACATCCCCTGTGTGCATAGAAACGGCTAGATTTAAGCATGTGGAATGCATGTGAAAGATATAAGGTTAACTTGGTGTATTTAATATCTCCCAACCGAAAAGGCTACATAATTAATAAGGAAAAGGACTCCTTAATCAAAGAGAACACTATCCAAGATAGGAAAGGAGTTAGAAGTTGAAATCAATTAGAATTCTTCACCTAAGGAAGAGTTGCATCAGATCTCTAGTTATTTCTTCATCTACTAACTCAATAAATTGCAGGATGTTCTCACATTACATGGGTTGCACAAACATAGAAGTTAAACATGAATTGAGAGAAAAATAGCAAGGCAATTCTGCAAGCAATTCGTGTATGATTCAAGTGTGAATACCTGAAGCTGCATGAACCAGATTGAAGAACCAGCTCCATAAAGAGTTTTATGTGTCTTTCTTTATTTCTAGTTCAATTGTAGTAGGTGTTTTCATATTGTACCTTTCAGCTTTATCTAGAAACAATTGTAATAGGTACTTTGAGTATTCAAGTTAGAGTTAACTTGAAATTATTGCAATAGTTAGAGGTTGGTTGCTACAACGGGATTAGAGGTAATCCTTAGGTTTACAAAGTGTTTTGTAAATATCATTTTGGCTCAGTGATTTAGTGAAGTATTAGGGAAAATCCTACTAAGTAATAGGTCATATTTTTTTTACCTTTTGACTCGGGTGCTTTCCACATAAAAATACTTGTGGTCTTTACTTTTTACATTTATTATTCTGCAGCAGTAGTAAAAGGAAAACATATAAGAACCATGTCATTCCATAATAAGTTTAATCGAAAAATTGGTCACCACACAAATCACACCCCTCCCCCTTCTTGTGTGGTATTGAAGAGTAAAACATCAATTGGTATCAGAGCAGGTTATCCTAGAAGAGGCTAAAACCTTAGGAATAGATCAAGATGAGTGCACCACCTGGAAACTGGGAAGGGAAATCCACTGATAGGCCTACACTATTTAATGGACAATACTACTCTTTACTGAAAAATAAGATGAGATATCACATCATTGGAGAAGAGTATCAACTATGGGCATTGTCACAGATGGCCCTCTAGCTACCATGAAGACGAATGTTGAAGGATTAGATGTATCAAAAATAAGAGTTGACTGCAATGTTGAGGACTCGAGGAAATGGGAAAAGAATGCTAATACCAAGAAATGGCTTGTGTATGGGATTGGTACAGATGAGTACCATAGAATTCAAAGATGTACTACTCATAAAGAAATCTGGGATAATTTGCAAGTGGCTCATGAAGGAACATCTCAAGTAAAGAGGAAAGAGGAACAATGTTGTATTCTCAATATGAGAATTTCACCATAAAGGAAGGGGAAACCATCCAGGAGATGTATACAAGGTTCACCACACTAATAAATGAACTTAAGTCTCTTGGAAGGGTTATTCTTGAACAAGACAAAATTGAAAAGATTTTGACAAGGGGTTTGCCAGTCTATTGAGAAAGCAAAATCATTGCTATTCGGGAATCAAAGGACATTGCCACTCTTAAGTTGGATGAGCTAATTGGAAATCTAAACTACCTATGAACTTAGAAGGCAAACCATGAAGATGGATGCACCCAAGAAGGAAAGGAGCCTGAAAATCGGAATCACTGAAGGTGTTGATCTAGAGGAGGATGAAATGACCATGATCACAAAGGACTTCAAGAAATACCTAATGCGAGGAAAGGGTCCTTTCAAGAAGTGGAGGCTACATCAAACCAAGTCTTAAAAAACAAACCAATGAGGGGTGTTACAGATGCGGGAAGACTGATCACCGCATCAAAAACTGCCCTCAATGGGAAATTGAATAGAAGAAGGAAAGAGTTGAATGAAGGAACATGAAGAAGTAATAGGTTCAACTCAAGAAGAAAAAAGGATCAACAAAGGCTATGGTTGTTTCCTAGAGATAAAGCTCAAATGAGGACTCTGGGGATGAACAAGGAGATGAACAAGCGATTATGGCAATTGGAGAATCCGATGAGGAATCTGAGGTAAGTATTATTCATCTCAAAGGCAAGATTAATTTTTTTGTCTAAATAAAGGCTATCTGAGTTACTCTTGGATTCACTGATGAATCTGAGGATCTAAACAATGAAAAGGAATAGCTGTCTAAGGAGTGTGTGATTTTGAAAGTTAAATGCAAAAATATAGAACTTAGGGCTAGTGAAAGTGATAGTAAAAATGTTGAGTTAAAGAACCCGTTTTCTGGACTTGACACCACTGTCCTAGAGCTAAGATCTAAAAATCTAATACTGAAATTAGGAACATGTAAATAGAAAGTTGATCACACACAACCCACATCAGAGAAAAACCTAAGAAAAATTAAAGACGAGTTGTACAAATAAGATAAGCAGATAAGATTCTTAAGGAAGATCTAAGCAAGGTTAAGCACGAGCTAGACAGAACTTATAAATGGAATAGGTCCTATGATGCACTTTCATGGCTATATGAACACCATAGTAGCAATAAGAGAGGACTTGGCTACGGGTCCCCTGCACCTAAGTGGTATCCTAAAAGTAAGTACCTCATACTTCCTGATAACAAAATCTGCACACACTGTGGTAAGATTGGTCACTATAAAAGTGAATGTAATGCAAAAAAAAGGCTAGTCAAAAGAATAAAATATTTGTTCAGGGGAAAGTAGGCTACCATCGTGGGCCAAAAACAATTTGATTCACCCTTTTGCCTATAGAAAGGACCCCAAACTAACTTGGGTTCCCGATACTAACCCCTGATTTCCTTTTGTGAATCCAAGTGAAGGAGAACAGCCAAATATGGTACATGGATAGCAGTTGCTTAAAGCATATGACAGGTAGCAAGAACCAGATCCTTTCACTTGAGGACCTCAAAGGAGGTAATATCTCCTTTGAAAATGGGAAAAATCTGAGATTATTAGGGTTGGAAAGGTAGATAAGACTAATTCTCACTCTATCGAGAATGTCTACTTGATAGATGGCTTAAAATACATCCTAATAAGTGTATCACAATTGTTTGATAGAGGTCACTTGGTAGCATTCACCGCTACCAAATATTTTGTGATAAATCATACCATTAACAAGATTGTTTTGCAGGGAAAGAGGGTAAACAATATTTACATTGTAGATCTGTCTACACTTTCAGAAAATGAACACACTTGTTTATGTGTATTGGATAATGATCCCTTCCTTTGGCACAAAAGACTTGGACATGCAAGTCTAAGTCAACTCAACAAATTAGTTTCCAAAGACCCGGTGATAGGGCTGCCTAACATCAAGTTTAAAGAAGAAACATTTCTGAGGCTTGTGCAAGGGGGAAGCATGTAAGATCCTCTTCTAAATGCAAGAAAGTGGTAAGCATGACCAAGTCGATGGAACTGGTTCATGTGGATCTCTGTGGTCCAATAAGAACATTAAGTAGAGGTGGTAAAAGATATGTTATGGTACTTGTTGAAATTACACTAGCTTACTTGGATATTGTTTTTAATATCTAAAGATGAAGCATTTAATATGTTTATTTCTTTTGTTTGAAAACTCATAATCAACTAGGTAATCAACTTGCATCAATAGGTTTGATCATGGAACTGAATATTTTGCTGAATTTTGTGATGAACATGGCATAGATCATAATTTTTCTGCTCCTAGGACTCCACAACAAAATGGAAGTATAGGACATTATAGGAAATGGGTAGGACTATGCTATTTGCTAGTAAATTGCCTCATAACTTCTCAACAGAAGCTGTGAACATTGCATGCTACATCATAGATAGTTGCATGACTAGACCTCTTATTAAAAAGATTCCCTATGAGTCACTTAAAGGAGAAAGATAAATATATACCATCTTAGGACATTTAGATGTAAGTGCTTTGTGCAAAATAATGGAAAGGACTCTCTAGGTAAGTATGATCCCAATAGTGATGAGGGAGTATTCTTGGGATATTCTTCACATATAGCTTATAAGATATATTAGTAAAACATCTATGTGTGTAGAAAAAAGGTATATGTTATTTTTTTTTAAAACTAACATTCTTTCTGAGAGCAGGAACAAAATAATGAAGAGATTGGGCTGATATGAAATTCAAATGGTGAAACTACAGTCCAACCTAAAGATGCATCATAGGAAGGCACATGTGGTGGAACAGGTCCTTCCACCCAGGGGAACATGACGGGGGGGGGGGGGGGAACTGATTAGAACTGATCCTCAGAAATCGAGGGAACCAGTCCATGAACCTATTCCTCAGTAACAAAACCAACAAGGAACATCCAAAGAAATTAACACTCCTATAGAAATATCCACGAAATTGGATATAGATGAACCTAGTTCATCTGTTGATCAGAAGTTGTATAGGGAAATGATTGGGTCTTTTTGTATCTCATTCTAGAAGACCTGACATTATTTTCATTATAGGTCTTTGTGCTCGATTTCAGGAAAATCCAAAGAAGTCCCACTTGACTGTTGTCAAGAGAATATTGAGATACTTGAAAGACACCACTAACCTTTGTCTTTAATATCTAAAAGGTAGTAATTTTAACCTATTGGGATATGTTGATTATGCATGATTCCTTGTGGATAAGAATAGCACCTCAGGTATGGTATACTTCCTTGGTTCATGTTCTATGTCATGGGCTACCAAAAAGAAAAATTCAATGGCCTTATCTACTGCTGAAGCGGAGTATGTGATGCTTCATGTTGTACTCAATTATTGTGGATCAAACAATAATTATTGAACTTTGGAATTGATGTCGGTCGCATCCCTATTTTTTGTGATAACACTAGTGCAATTAGTATGACAAAGAACCTAGTTCATCATAAGAAAACTAAGCACATAGATGTTAGGCACTGTTTCTTGAGGGAACTATAAGAAACGCTTGATCATTGTGGAGTTTTGTGCTGCTAACAAGCAAATTGCTGACATCTTCACAAAAGACATAAGTACAGATCACTTTGAGAGGAAGATGTTGGAATTATGGATGCATAAGATCACCTAAAAGGACCAGTTCAAGGTTAAAAAAAATAAAGAAAAGATTGGAAAAAAAATTTGGTTAGAAAGTTTGTAAATTGTGTATAATTAGATTAAATCTTGCTCAGTCTCATACTTTTCATAGTATACTCTTGTGCCATCTGTTAAAATGACTCACTAATCTCTAATGATATTTTCTCTATTTTGGAAAATTAGACTCACACAAGAGAATTATCAGTGAAGAACCTGGTTCATAAAGATAATACGGTATGTTTTCTACACTCTGCATAATTTGAAATAACTAGATTTGGATCATGAGCAGAGTCTTACCAAATACCAAAGTTCTTTTGAACTTAGCTGTTACAAGTGAACCAGTTACGTTCAGGACTCCTGACAGTATTAAACTACCTAGATTCTTTTAAGTCTGCTACTCAGGGGGAAGAAAATGGTTCTTCCGAAACTGAACAGGTATCTTCTGATTCTAAAGTTTCTCCTAAGATAATTTCTAAAGTTGCTGCAACTTTGGAGAATAGATTTGTAGGATCTATTGCATGTGTTGAGACCACAGAACCTGTGAGTTTAACCAAAGACACGGGTGCAGTGGTTGTTTGGGGAAATGAACCTGGTTTATCTGTAGAGAAAAGCCTCGCAGACCTGCTGAAGAAAGGGTCTGGAATCTATAATCCAGCTTCTTGATATAGTTGTCAATGGCTCCAAAACGCATACCATTCCCTATGGCTTCATTCTCACAAATGTGCTTGCATATTTCAATATACCTATGAAAAAGTGGAAGGTTAATACTAGCATGGATCACTTTTGGGTTAATACTCTGCTTGCTTGTGATTATGAAGTCAATGTCACTCCTAAAGAACCTAGTTCATCCAGAAAGGTGCCGGTGAATAGCAAGGTCAAGCCTTGATGCAAGAAGGGCTAAGGATGTTGAGATTCAAAGGCTAAAGAAGAGGTTGGTTGAGGTGGAGACTAAGAGAGATTCTCTCATAACTGAGGGGCAAGAGAAAAAGAGAAGAATGGTGGCATTCTCCAAGGTATGTCGAAACTCTTCGAAGTCAAAACCAAGCACCTGGTCTTCCCAGCCTTAAGCCTTCGAGCCTAATGTAGATCAACCAGTGATCCAGTTCGAAACATTTTGTTTTGTTTGCTCATGTTTTTAGTATTTTTATTTCTTCTTATACTTTGTACTGGAATCTTATCAATCATTAATGAAATTCATTGTTTTTGCTCTAACTGTTTGTTATACTTCTTTGATGGTTAAAATTCTTAGCTTGATCGATGATGATTAATTCATAATTGCATTTCCAATAGCCCTAGTGTCCATGAGTAAGCTTTAAAATCTGGTTATCTCACATTTTTATGCAACTTTTTGATGATGCCGGGAGGGGGATGAAGGTTGTGCTTTAAACAAGTGATGTTTACACTTTGATCAATGATGTTTATAACCGAATGTACCTAGTCCTTGATGATAAGTGATAAAAAGTACAAATGTTTCTAACATTGTGTTGATGTTGATTTGAGTTGAAACAGGGCCTAAACTTACAAAAAACACAGATTTTGTCATCATCAAAAAGGGGGATTTGTTGGCCCAAGTAAAAGTTAGTTTTTAAGATTGACAAAGGAACTCAGTCATGAACCAGGTCCATCTCTCCATATCCATCCCCTATGTGCATAGAAACTGGCAGATTCAAGCATGTGGGATGACGTGAAGGAGATAATCTTAACATGGTGTATTTAATATCTCTTAAATGAAAAGGTTGCATAATTGATAAATAGAAGGACTCCTTAATCAAATAGAATACTATCCCATATAGGGAAGGAGTTAGAAGTTGAAATCAACTAAAACTCTTCAACCAAGGAAGAGTTGCATCAGAACTCTAGTTATTTCTTCATCTACTAACTCTATAAATTGTAGTATGTTCTCACATTACATGGGTTTCACAAGCGCAGAAGTTAAACATGAACTGAGAAAAATAGCAAGATAATTTTGCAAGTAGTTCGTGTGTGATTTAAGTGTGCATACCTGAAGCTACATGAACCAAATTGAAGAACCAGCTCCATAAAGAGTTTTATGTGTCTTTCTTTATTCTAGTTAAATTGTAGTAGGTGTTTTCATGTTGTACCTTTCAACTTTATCTAGAAGCAATTGTAATATGTATTTTAAGTATTCAAGTTAGAGTTAACTTGAAGTTGTCGCAACAGTTAGAGGTTGGTTGCTACAACGGGATTAAAGGTAATCCTTAGGTTTACAAAGAGTTTTATAAATGTTGTTTTAGCTTAGTGATTTAGTGAAGTGTTAGGGAAAATCCTACTGAGTGGTAGGTCATGATTTTTTCACCTTTTGAGCTAGGTATTTCCATGTAAAAATACTTGTGTTCTTTACTTTTATCATTTATTATTCTGCAACGGTAGTAGAAGGAGCACATAGAAGAAACAGGTCCTTCCCTAATCATTTTAAGCAAAAACTTGGTCACCACACCCCCCTCTTGTGTAGTATCGAAGTGTAAAACATCAGCCAACGCCTTCCTTTAGCTCGGACTCATATTGGCTCAACTCGGCCCTAAACTTAGTAATGGCCTACATAGAAAAAAAGAGCTATCAGTTAACACAAAAGTAGAAGAAAACAAACAAAATTGCAACAACAAAAGTTAGTGCTTACTCTAGAAAAGAGACGATGAGCCTCTTAAAAGAGGGTAGATATGTCGTCGAGATCGGCTGCATCATCGACCCAGTAAATAATCTTCAAAAGAATCTTCTTCGAGGACCTTTCTCGGGTCAGGAATTTGCAAAGCCTGAGCGTCCTTTATTTCCTCATCAGAATAAGATGGTATAGGAGCAGAGTGACCTATTATCATGGCCTCGAGCTCCTCACTCGGGGCATTCTAATTAGCCTTGGTATTCTCGGAACTTGCCCTCTCTGATGTACTTGGTGAAGGCGGGGGAATAATTTCAATCCTAGGGAACCTGGGGGCTTTGCCCGGGTCTTTCTTTGGAGTTTCCTCACCACGAAGTAAGGTCTCTGGTTCAGAGGGCTTAGCGGTCTCTACCGATTTCCTAGTTCGGGTCACCAGCGCTGATTCTTTGCGCTCATTTTCTTCATTATCAAGAAACTAGTTGACCGAATCTACGTAGATGAATAAGTTTCCTTCTTGGCCTTCGAGTATAGGCCTCCTTATCCTGGGGATCTTCAGGTTTCGAAGCCCTTTTCCTCTTGTAATCTTTCCCTGATTTGGGAATCGGGGACTAAGACTCTTCCCGGGCGGGGCTGGCCTCATTTCGGAGACATCTCCAATGTCTGCATAAATAGGAATAAGTGAGATCACATCTCCAATAAAACGAAAGCATAAAAAAATCTTGGAGAAGAACTTACCATGGTGTTTGGCCTCCCATTTTCCCTTCGATAAGTCACGCCATTTGCGATCGTCATACAAGGAGGTCATGGCCGACTTCTAGAACCAGTCCTCGAGTTCAAGGATCTCATGGGGTATCCAAGCAACAATAGCAAAAAGGGTAAAGACGTTATAAAAAGCAGGAATAGAGTATAAGAAGATATTGGGAAATGGACTTCACTTACGAGTAGGATTCCACTTTTTCGAGAACGACATTTTTTCCTTAGGAATGACGTCTAAGGTCTTCACTCGGACAAACCGTCTCATCCATCCTCGGTCCTTATCCTCGTCATTACTAGCAAAGAAGGCTTTGCTTGATCTATGTTGAAGCTTGATCAACCCTCGAAAGATCTGAGGCCGATATAGCCGAGTGAGGTGATTGAGGATAAACTCTTATACCTCGGCCATGCTAGAGAAGTAGCGTAGCATAATCATGATACACCGAAAAGATAGATAGATCTGGCCGAGAGTAACTTCATATCTTTTACAGAAGTTAATCACGCCTGGATCAAGGGATCCATTGTGAAGGGGTAAGTGTATACACTTAAGAACCCCTCCATGTGACTAGTAATGCTCTCCTCGGGGTCGGAGATCTGCACCATGACCTCATCCCCCTATCCATAGTCTTTCTTCATGGCCTTGAAATGCTTCTTCGTTATCGAACTAATATATCAAGATACATGCTCGCATCGGTCTGGGATTGTGGGGGAATTTTCAACATTGAAGTCTTTCTTTAACATGTAGGAGCTGGGAATAATCTCGTGAAGGTTCGGCACCACAAGTTTGGCCAGTTGGGAATATGAGGAGGAAGCTTTCTCCTTTTGGGGAACTATTCTTAAAGTTTATGCCACTAATTCGGTTAGAGGAAATGGGGATAGGCGGAGTTTGGTATTTTATGACACAAAAAAGTATAGGAGTAGTGGATAATGAGGAAAAAGTGATAAAGAGAATGAGATACAGAAGAAGTTCAGAGGTGGTTTGAAGATTGAAGTAAAGCTTTCTCCGAAATTAAACCTTGTATTCATTGGTGAGCCGTAACGGTTCAACGGCACTAGTGGCCGACCATCACTGGAGAAGAATTTAATATTTTGGGAAAGCAAACCGACAAGACGTTTCGGTCACTTCGAGCGCCTACGCCACGGGAATGATGTCATCATTAGGGAATTTGAAAAAGCAAGGTTCAAATCGTTTCTTATCATTTTACTCTAAGAAACCCACATCGAAACTATCTGTATACGGTAAAATCATATGCCCCCGATTTTGTGGGCGTGAAGGCTCACATCGAGGAACCGATAGTTCGCGTAAATGAATAGACTCACTATGGACCGAGTACGAGCCTGAAGGAAGAATACGAGGCTCAAAGATTTAAGTGTTCGAGGAAAGTCTAAGTGTAGCGCGACCAACCCCGAGATAATATTG
This sequence comes from Nicotiana benthamiana, assembly GCA_034376525.1. Classification (NCBI taxonomy): domain Eukaryota; kingdom Viridiplantae; phylum Streptophyta; class Magnoliopsida; order Solanales; family Solanaceae; genus Nicotiana; species Nicotiana benthamiana. The sequence continues at coordinate 29,164,555 of CM067336.1, read as the reverse complement.
TTATGGGTTTGTAACAGAATGAGCAAGATTCTTGCCACGTCACCAAGATCACGGCGTAAATTCCGAAATAGATTTGTACGAATCTGTACTAGGCGGTTAGAGGGTTGTCCCAATAAAATTCTTTACTAAATATAAATGTACCTTATTTAGGGTTCCCCTATTATATAAAGGGGACTCCAATCACTTGTGCTTTCTTGGAAAAGAATATACTCTCTTACTTTCTTGGTCACTGCTCACCAGAATTGTGCTTTAACTTTATTATTCTTACTTTAGTGTTCTTGACTTACCTCGAGGCCACCTTAACTCGAGGTCGAGACTTGCTGTCACACTGGTTTGATTTTACTTTTTTTCATTTATACGTTAAATTTTTAAATTATCAATATTGAACTAAATTACATATATCTTTAAAATCATAAATCAAGTTTAATTGTTCGTATTTTTAAGATAAACACATTTATGTGATAAGGATGCAGATATAATTACTGCTATGGAGACATGGAGTAATAATTGATTATATTAACAAGGGGATACACGTATTAAGCATAAAAATATAGGAGTGGTTAATGAGGAAGAATAATCACTACTACTATATATTATGATGGAGTAGTTGATTTAGGAAAAGTTTGTTTTTAAAGTGTTTTACAAGGAATGAGGTATTGGATTTTTGGCTTTTCAACTACTTTTTTGACATATTGCCATGGCAGTTATCTTCTTGGCATTTGTTAGGGAACTTTAAATTTGTGCTGCTTTAATTTATTATTTCTTTTCATAGAAGTGACAGAAGATAATGTACATCGTTGGCTTCAAATTTCTAACCTTAGATTTCTCTTTTGCATATACTCCTATCTAATATTCTTGCATTTTGATAGTTTTTTCATATATTGCACGTTCTCTTATACATTCCAGAAGTTACTATTACTCACTGGTGAAGAGAAATCAATTATCGTAACAAAATTTAAATTGAGTGCGACCTTATTATATGTATACATATTAAATGTTTTGTGCGAGTTCGGTAAAATCTATACATAGAATCCGCGTCATATATGCTTATGTTGCTAAATACCTATATGTTTATATAACATGGTTCTGTAGTTTAAGATAAATCCAGCGTACTACCATACGATATATAATTGCTATAACATAAGAACAACTTAGCTTTTAGCTGCTGCAGTTAATTCGTAAAGTTGTCAAGTTGCACTATATGTTCTTTTAAACTAGAGACTAGAGATGCATGAATTTTTAACGAAAATATTGTAGATTCTCCTATTTTGGAGAAATAAAAAAAATACATGAATCATGGTCACAGACTCAAAGTGGACGATGGAACTACTTTATCTTCATCCTACCAATATATTAAACAATACGACTACTTCATTTATGCGGACAAAACTTTTAGATTCAAGTTGTACAATTAGAGGTAATTCAGTGTATAAAATATCTCAAATTTATGTAAGGTTTGAGAAATGATTGTACTCGTAAAGGATGTGATCAGATAATCTAACAAAGATTAATGACTATTTTTACGATTTGAAATTATTATTATAAATAACATAAAAATGATATTAAGTTATTTCAAGGCTCCTTTCAAGTTGTATAATGGATGGAAAATATTTTTGTACCTTGAAGCTCTATGATGAAAGTAGGGGGACCCTTTAATTTCTGTGTGTAGTTATGTTAGGCCTCTTGGGTTAAGGAAAAGGTCGAAGCTATGCCCCATGGGTAGGTCTAGGGATGGAAGCAATCTAGGGGTAGGTTTGATCTTATCTTTAAGAATTGAATTATTTTTACATATTTATATCATCTAAAAGATTAATTATAAAAAAAACTATTTATAAAAAGTAGGAGTAATTACTTGAGAAATAATGTAGATTTGTTATAAAATATAAAAAAACAAGAGCAATATTGCAGAGAAAGAGAGAGAATTCTTATTGAATTTTGGGGGTGATTTACAATGGGGTAAGACCCCTCTATTTATAGGAGGAAAAATGACTTAGCCTCAAAGTAAAACTCTCTACAAGATAGACATTCACTCTAAATAGAATTCTATTCTTAACACTCCCCCTTGAATGTCTACTCAATAAATAATGTGCCTCGTTAAAACCTTAACTAAAATAAAACCCAGTGGAAAAAAAAAATCTAGAAAAGGAAAAAGAGTACACATATTAAGAAATGCGCCTATTGGTTGCCTCGTTAAAAACCTTGCAAGGAAAACCCAGTGGGACAAAACCTTGTAAGGGAAAAAGAGTGCAACGCGCATTAACTCCCCCTGAAAAGAGCATCAATTCACATCCTTGAGCCTTCGCATTCCAATCTTGTGCACCATCTTCAAGAGATCGTTGGTAGATATTTGATAAATAAATCAACCATATTGACTTGAATGAATATTCCGCACATTGAAATCATCATTCTTGATATATATATAATGTCTTCACAAATATCGTGGAATGGTTCTTCAATATCTTCATATAGGTATCCTCGCTATCACATTATCATGCTTATAGTTATAGTAAGATATAGTTGTGCATAAATTGCATTAAGGAAATGGTACCTCAAGATCAAAAATTGTATATGCTTCAAGCAACTTAAATACTTCATGGATTGTCATATAAGTTAAGTCATATAAGCCATATTATAGACTGTAGATGAATATCAAGTTTTCATGTCATGCTAAACAAATAAGATATGAAAAACTGATTGCACATATCATTGACTTTATACTTTTAAGTATTTGAATTACATGTCCAAAACTACATGTCTTTAATATGGAATCAATTCTACTTGAATTGTATCTCTTCCATTTGGCCAATATTTTGTTTGTATTCGACAAACTTAAGATCCTCATCGATATTTAGCGCTTATCATAGATGTCGTCGACGAACATTTTATATCGGTTCCAGTAATTTTTCATAAAGACATAACATGGAGATCTCTTCATTCATATATCCAGGAACCTGAATCTCTCATGAGATTTTATGAAGTGTTATGTCATGTGATCTTCTAGATCACTTGCCTCCTTATTATGACACACTTTGATCATTTGCTCATCTTCTTTATTAAGAAGTTCTTTTGAAACCGATTTGTCTATACGCTTTAAGCGTATCAAAGACTTTGTCCTTCTAGGACTTAATATGAGCATTTGCAGTGAGAATATAGTTACTTTCTTTGGGTCAGCAAATGCGTATGGCATGCTTTGCAATATGTTGCAATTGAATTACCTTTTTTATGAACTTCAAGTTCATATTATGATATTCGAGGATCTATATATACAAATGATAATTCGTTCCATGTAACTTTTTCTCAAGTGTTTATCATGTTTCCCCCTCATGTTAGAAAAACTAACTTGTTTTCTCAACTCTGGGAAATCATCTTTGTGCATTATCATGTTAATATATACTGCACATCAATAATAATAAGATGAAATTATTTGGTTCCTGACCCTGAACCACTTGTGAGGGGAGAATATAATATACTCTCGTGTATAACGTATATCAAATTGATATAGATAACTTTGTTCTCATAAGCAATAATTTAGCTATTAAGTGGAGGCACTCAATAAATTATTTTGCTAAACCAACTATGATGTAAACCAACTTATCAAGATGAACTATCTTGAATAGAAAATCTGGAAATTATGCTCGAAATTAGATTACTGAGCAAGTTACCTCGCAAGCACCGGCCAGGTTGCAGGTTAATAATAATCGCACATGTAACCATCTCATAGATGCATCTTATGTGGTATACATGGTAGATGAATGAGCCCATATTCACCTTTGATATTTCCAGAATTCATGGGATTTAATCCCAACTTTAGTTGGTCTCTTAATTAATGAGAACAAGCAATATAAGAGGATTCGTAAATGCGTCTGCATTTGATTTGCTATTCTTTGCAAATGGATAATATTTTGCACCTCTTTTTCACAAATAGAGGTATGTGGATCAAGATGAGATAATGATGGATTTTTCCACAAAATTTCCCGTTTGGTTTCACCAACTTCTCCCCCTAATTTTGGGAAAAGTGTCTCATCGAATCGACAGTCTGCAAATCGTGCAGTGAACAAATCCCTTGTCAATGTTTCGAGGTAGCGAATAATGGAGGGCAATTCAAACCCAACATATATTCCTAACCTTCTTTGCGGACCCATTTTGGTGCGGTATGGCGGTGCTACAGGCACATATACTGCGCATCCAAAAATTCTTAAATGGGATATATTAGGTTCATGACCCAAAACTAATTGTAACGGGGAATATTTATGATAATTCGTCGGTCTGAGACAAACTAGCATTGCTGCATGCAAAATGGCGTGACCCAAACCGAAGTGGGCAGCCTCGTTTTCATGAGTAATGGTCTTGCAATCAACTGCAGACGTTTAATTAAAGATTCTGCAAGACCATTTTGAGTGTGAACATGAGCTACAGGATGTTCCACTTTTATCTCAATTGATAAGCAATAATCATTAAATGCTTGGGATGAAAGCTCAGCAGCATTATCTAGTCTAATAGACTTAATTGGATTATCAGAAAATTGTGCTCGTAATCGAATTATTTGTGCCATTAATTTTGCAAACGCAAGGTTGCGTGATGACAATAGGCACACATGAGACCATCTAGAGGATGAGTCTATTAAGACCATAAAATATCTAAAGGACCCACTAGGTGGGTGAATAGGTCCACAAATATCCCCTTGTATACGTTCCAAAAACGTAGGTGACTCAGTTCCAACCTTTGTTGGTGATGGTCTAATTAACTTGCCTTGATAATAAGAAGTACAAGAAAATTCATTATTTAAAAGAATCTTTAAATTCTTTAATGGATGCCCATATGAGTTTTCTATAACCCGTCTCATCATAATTGATCTAGGATGTCCCAATCGATCATGCCAATGTACAAAAGTATTGGAATCAGTAACCTTTTGGTTTACTGTGGAATGTGCCTCAATGGCACTAATTTTTGTCCAATACAGGCCACAAGATAAAGATGGAAACTTCTCAATCACCCTCTTTTGGCCAGAGACATTCTTTGTAATGATGAGGTATTCAAGATTATTCTCATCTATTGTCTCAATATGATATCCATTTTGACAGATATCTTTAAAACTCAACAAGTTTCTATTGGACTTGGAGGAGAACATTGCATTCTCTATGATAAATATTGTTCCTTTAGGCAGAGTTATAGTTGCTCTTCCGGAGCCTTCAATCAATTTACTACTACCAGAAATTATAGTAACATCTGCCTTACACATACTTAAATGAGAGAAATATTTCTTCTCTTTGAATATCATATGTGTGGTACATGAAATAATTAAACAAATATTTTTACAGTTGGACGTTGATCCAAGTTTGCTTTGTGAGATATCCATATTTGCTTCCCATGGTTTGACATACAAAAGAAATATACGAAAATGAGAATAAACAAATTTAATCCGTTGCTTCATAATTAAACAATATTTTCAAAATCTGCTGAGGTTAATCGATTAACTAAGTTGATAATCGATTAACTTAGGAAACGGTCATTAGGTTAGTCGATTAACTAAATCTGATAGTCGACTAACATGCCTTGCGGAAAAATTCCAGTTTAATAAGAAATATATGATAATCGATTATCTGATATGTTAATCGATTAACTTAGGCAACGGTCATTAGGTTAGTCGATTAACTAAATCTGATAGTCGACTAACATGCCTTGCGAAAAATGTCTAGTTTAATACGATATATTGGTTAATCGATTATCTGTTATGTTAATCGATTAACTTACTGGAAAATTATTACAAATAAAGCATAAGATGAATGTGTAACCTAAAGTTATATATTTTAAAACCACAATACAGATTATTTGTCAAGTTGATAAAACTCTTAAGGTACATATCGAGTACTTGCTTGATACTTAGCTTTACTAGCTTAAAGCAGAAAATATAAAATTTGAACCATATCACAATAATAGATAACTTATGTAAACTATGATAATTGTTTATTCATTAACTACTACGAATAAGTAAAAATAAAAATATCAAACTGCTCAATCTTCTTTAACCATGGATCCATATAATCAACCGCTTTCGCGTATACTTTGAAAACTGAATAAGTTTCTTTGAGACTTACTACAACACAATACCTTATTGGTAATCAATTGTGTTTCTCCAAAATAGTATAATTGGCTCTTGCAGAATTCTCAATTAATTTGGTACTATCACATATTCATCAATATCCATATGGTGAATATCTCTTTCAAGAGAAAGTTATACCATTATGGCCATTGTCAAAATTATATGCAAGATATGTTTCTTGCATTATTGTTGTCCTTTAATAATCACATTGCCAAAATATTTTGGCGTACAATAGGTACGTGATCAATGACCATTCATGTCATAATAATGATATTATTTTCTTATTTCATCTCAAACCTCCTTCTAGAGGTGAGTGTGGTATATTCACTACCACTAGCACGTTCATATTCTTCCAAGAATGAATATGTATTCATAAATCAGATGTCACATTCACACCATGAATGGACCATAATAATCTGTATGTGCTATATAAAATCTTATGTTAAATCGATGACAAATATTACTTTCACAAAGTGAATGATTATTTTGAGAATCCTTATTGTTCTCATTATCACAATGATGACGATTATAATTTCGTCTATTGCCACGTCCACATCCATTGATACCTTCACGGTAATAATTTTGTCTTCTTTCAGACTTATCACATACTGCGATCACATTCTCTTAAGGGAATGAGAATGGAGCAAATTCAATTGGACGAGTTTTCAATTCTTTGCCCACAATCATACATGAATTTAATCATGGCAATGCATAGAAATTTTACCACTTCACGTGGTTATAATTTCTTACAAACTCCATTAGAGTTATAATCAAACTTTGTTGTCTTTGTTTGTATATGAAATCAAATCGTAGAATTTCAAGAATTTGAAAGAGAAAAGTAAATTACTTACCTTAAATCCAGAATTTAATCATGAATTAAGTTCATGGAACAACTTACAATCATTATGTTCAATCCCAAAGCTTCTACCCAATATGTTATGTGACGTACATGCACACTTGATAGCGCAAGGCTCGGGCTAAAGTCAAGTTATGACAATGCTTTCTTTCCACTGTCCCATTCCATTGGGTTGTTCCTGTACACAAAGTTTAAAAGACAATCCAACCTTCAAGAAAATAATTTCTTGTACCTGTAAACCATGTTGTTATCACATGCGTCAAATATCATACAAACACTGACCCTTTACACAAACGATGGACCAAAAAAGTAAAACAAGAACTTATCCGAAAGGTATAAAAGTACAGCAACAAGCAGAACCAAAGCTTCACAAAAATAAGTTTACGATCTAAACATGGCTTCCCCAAGTTGATACTTTGCTTATTTTATTGTTTTATAAGAGAAGGAATAGATTAACAATGGTGGACTGGTTTCTTTGGCGTGAGGTCGAGAAGTTGCAATATTGCAGAGAAAGAGAGAGAGAATTTTTATTGAATTTTGGGGGTGATTTACAATGGGGTAAGACCCCTCTATTTATAGGAGGAAAAGTGACTTAGCCTCAAAGTAGAACTCTCTACAAGATAGACATTCACTCTAAATAGAATTCTATTCTTAACAAGATTAAAATATATAAATAATATATAAGGTATTTTATATTTATACAAAATTCGAAAAAGGTCCACAATGCACACTAAAAAATGAAATAGACAGCAAAACCTAATTAGGTTTTTAAAAAGAGACCAAAAAGGAAAAAAAAGAAAAGGAAGAAAGAGACAAAAGCAATTCTTTGGTTAATTAAGGATATATATGTCGCACTTTATGGAAGGTGTGTCATATGGTTAGATCAAAACCCTACACAGATGAAGACACAAAAACACTTTGAATTCCTTGTGATTACAGCCTTTTCAAATATCGTGGTTTTGGTGCAAAAAATATCATTGATTAATTAACTAAAGGCATGTCTATACATACATGGTGTGCCTTTGGCTTTCGTATATGAAATGGAGTATTATCTTTATTGTGAATCATGACATATTGACTTTACTTTTAGGTGGTCCTGATTGATCTAGGGACACAACTTTTGTTGTAAAGTATTATTATTAATTCATTTTATTATAATTTAGTTTATCTTTGGTGCAAAGCTTTTCCAGGAACTCGAGCTACGTGACAAACTTTTTTCGCATGAGGTTAAAGTTTGTTGAGTATGCTTCACGAGGAAAGGAATTTTGTAATAATTGATGCTCATATGCTAATATAACAAACTCCAGCTTTTCTTAAAAAATTATTATATGCACTACACTTGGGTTAATCGGTTTAGAATAAGGATATTTTAAAATATAATCTCGAGAATTATAATTCCACATATCCTATATGAAACAGATAATACTAAAATTTTGAAATTGTTATAAAATGAAAGTAATTTAGTGAAACATGAACAAGAAATATAAGCAACTTAGTGAAACATGAACAAGAAATGTAGATAAAGAGAAGGAAGAGATTTTCTTCTTCAATTTTGTGTTTCCTATCTATTACAAGACCTTTATATAGGCATAAAAAGTAAAGAAAATATGTCATGAAATATGTCACATTCAACATACAAAATATGTCATTGAATATGTCATAAACCATTTGAGATGAAGATCATGGAAGAAGAGTAGACATTAACCATAAATTGTTATTTATCATAACACTCCCCCTTGGATGTCCATATATATTATGCCCCATTAAAACCTTACTAGGAAAAAAAATCCTATGGGAAAAAAAATCTAGTGAAGGAAAAAGAGTACACATGTATAAAAATATGCCCTTTTGTTGCCTCGTTAAAAACCTTGCAAGGAAAACCCAGTGGGACAAAACCTTGTAAGGGAAAAAGAATGCAACGCGCATTAACTCCCCCTGAAGAGATGCCTTCGCATCCCAATCTTGTGCACTAGCTTCTTGAAGGTTGACGTCGGTAAAGATTTTGTGAACAAATCAGCCATATTATCACTTGAACGAACCCGTTGTACATTGATATCACCATTCTTTTGGAGATCATGTGTGAAAAATAACTTTGGTGAAATATGCTTTGTCATATCTCCTTTTATGAATCCTCCCTTCAATTGAGTTATGCATGCTACATTGTCTTCATACAAAATCGTGGGTAGTTTGACACATTTCAAACCACATTTGTCTCGAATATGATGTATTATAGACCTCAACCACACACACTATCGACTTGCTTCATGAATAGCAATTATCTCAGCATGATTAGAAGAAGTAGCCACAATTGATTGTTTAGTCGATCGCCAAGATATGGCAGTACCTCCACAGATAAACATATAACCTGTTTGAGATCGAGCCTTGTGTTGGTCAGATAAATATCCAGCATAAGCATAACCAACAAGATCAGGACTACAATTATTGCTATAAAATAAGCCCATATCGGTAGTCCCTTTTAGACACCGCAATATATGTTTGATTCCATTCCGATGTCTCCTTGTAGGAGAAGAGCAATATCTTGCTAAGACATTAACTGAAAAAAATTATGTCAGGCCTTGTAGTATTTGCAAGATACATTTTCTTGCGCCAATTGCACTAAGATATGGTACTTTAGGACCAAGTAGCTCTTCATTCTTTTCTTGAGGTCGGAGTGGATCCTTATTCACATCAAGTGATCGAACAACCATCGGAGTACTTAAAAGATATGCTCCATCCATGTAAAATCGTTTCAATACCTTTTCTATATATGCAGATTGATGAAAAAAACTTCCGTTTGCCAAATGTTCAATTTGCAAACCAAGACATAATTTTGTCTTTCCGAGATCTTTCATCTCGAATTCCTTCTTTAAATAATCAATTGCCTTTTGGAGTTCTATGGGAGTTCCAATAAGGTTTATGTCATCAACATATACGGCAAGTACAACAAATTCCGATGTTGTTTTCTTTATAAAAACACATGGGCAAATGGCATCATTTATATAGCCTTCCTTTAATAAATACTCACTAAGACGAATATACTACATTCATCCTGATTGCTTTAGACCATACAAAGATCTTTGCAATTTGATTGAAAACATTTCCCTGGACTTTGAATTATGTGTGTTTGGCATGATTAGATGAAGTAGCCACAATTGATTGCTTAGTCGATCGCCAAGATATGGCAGTGCCTCCACAGATAAATACATAACCTGTTTGAAATCGAGCCTTGTGTGGGTCAGATAAATATCCAGCATCAGCATAACCAACAAGATCTGGGATTGATGATGCTATGATTCAAATAACAGCAAGTCCTACAGATGATGATGCTGCGCAGAACTCATTTCGACAAGATACCTCTCACAAGCCTGAGATGGTTCAACAAGGCAGTGTGACCATCTCAATACGTACAACAGCTGCAGATGTCTCTAATACTGCCTTGTCTCAAAGTGATTTTGATCTACAGCCTTCTGATGATACACAACAAACAAGGGCATCTTGACAACATACTGCAAAGAACAATTGGTCATCGATGTCCAACAAAAAAGTAACTCGAAAAAACAAAATAAATAAGCAGATTGCAGAAAAGAGTCCAGCATTACCAACAAGCTCAAACTCATTTGCTGCACTTGCAAATGTCAGTAATGAGGATGGAAAGGTGACTGGAGGGAATTTGCAGATGGTTGAGAGTTATTATCCAAATAGCCCATCCACTTCAGAGTCATTGAATAAAGCTCTTGCTAAAGATCCAAATTCACAAAAGTAGGCCAATGATCAAAGTCACCCACCCACTCCTTTATCCAGTACACATGTAGACAAAATTGTCAAAGATTATGGGGAACCATCAATCTCCAATGGAAAGAACAAACGACTAATTCTAGCTAACATGAGGGACATGGTCATTAAATTGAAACTCTGGAAAGACCAACGAGAATTTGATGATGACGAGGGTTGGGGTGAAGGATTTTCTAGTTTTTCATCTGCAGAAGACGGCCAAGAGGTTGATTATGATAGTACAGGAGAGGAAATTGAGGCTCCAGTCAAGACAAAATTTCAAGGGAAACCTGCAACTATCAATTGTATTGCAAATCTGCCATTTGCAGCAAATCCAAACAGCAGCTTGAACCATAACGCTCCAGTTTTTGTTCCAAGAAATACTGCAACAGCAGGTACTTCAAATACAGCAACAACAAAGATCGACCAAATGGAAACAGCACAAAATGTACAAGTAATCCAATTCTTGGGTGAAACATCAGCTGTTGGAAACGAAACAGCACTGCCAACTTTTGGACAGAATCAGATTGTACCAACAGTACCATTCACTACTTTGGAGGAGAGGAAACTAACGGATGCAATGAGTCAACCTTTGCACACAAGACAGCGACATCATAGGAATGAAATTACACCAATTAACTGTCCCTCTGCTGATAGCAACTCAGTAGCAGTTTCACAGGTCGGGAAGCACCAGCATGTATCAAATGCTCAACTAATCTCTTCAGAGAAAAGAAAACTCCTGAATACTATGGAAGGAGACATATATATATATATATATATATGAAGAAGGGGAGGAAGAGGATATCTTAACTCAATGCCGGAAAGATGCTTCAAGAAAAGGTGATTTGTCACCAATTAAAACAAGTAAGAAGTGTCGTCAAAGGGATAGAAGTTGGGACGGAAGGGTGTTTGAAGACGCAAACATAAGGAGGCTCCCAATGAGAATTGCAAAACAAAAACATACCTCTCAAACAACTCTTTCAAAGTCCAATCGAACGAAGAACAAAGCATGAATTTTGAAGATATTTTGAGAAAAATTGTGGACGAAGACAATAAACTACAATTTGAATTCCTCATAAATTTGGAGAAAGGAGAGCACCTTCATGGCTTCCTCATATTTCTTTTTTACCGTCTTAGTATCCTCATATGTAATCTCATCACAGAGTACGTTATAAACTCTGTGATGATCATAGCTTATTTGGTCCTTTCAAGTTCTTATTTCTTACATGCTTGCTAGTAATGAGGTTTTGAAGCCTCAATAGGATTAGTACGGTAGGTTAGCCCGATTTTTGTTATATGGGTAACAACTCCGGCGTCATTGTCTTATTAGTATTTCACCTAATTTTTGTAATTTTTCTTTTCTGTTATTAATAAAAAACTAGCCCTAGGCTCTGTCTAGTGGATTGCCAAAAAAAAAATCCATCGGGAATTTTCATGTATAGATATCTCATTATCAAGTGAGCCATAAAGGTAGGAGGTAACCACATCCATTAAATGCATGTCAAGCTTTTCAAGGACAGCAAAACTAATGAGATAATGGAAAGTTATAGCATCCATAATCGGTGAATATGTCTCTTCATAATTGATACCAGGCCTTTGTGAAAATTCTTGTGCAACAAGGCGTGCCTTATATCTTGTACCTTGGTTTTTCTCATTTCTCTCGCGTAAAAGACCCATTTATAGCTAACAGGCTTAACACCATTAGGTGTTTGAACTATAGGCCGAAAAACTTCACGTTTTGCAAGTGAATTCAATTTTGATTGAATAGCTTCTTGCTATTTTGTCCAATCAAGTCTTTGTCGACATTCTCCAACAGATTGAGGTTCAAGATCCTCACTTTCTTGCATAATGCTAGATGCAACATTATATCCAAAGACATAATCCACCACTATATCCACTCGACTAAAATTTGTTTCAATATCGATTGAAGTTATTGATAGTTCCTTATTTTCTTCAGTCTCGGGCTCAATGGATTCTTCATGAATCTCTGAATTTATTAAATCGTGAATTTCCTCATGAGATTCTTTCGTAGTGTCATTTTGATCATTTGCTTTCCTTTTTCTAGGATTTCGATCTTTGGAACCTAATGGTCCGCCACGTTTTAGGCGTGCTTTCGACTCATTAAATATGACACTAGAAGATTATCCAATAGGGACATCAATGCGGATTAAAACATTCTCTGCGGGGATATGTGATTTTGTTATCCTTTTCTAGTTCGTAAATGCGTCTGGTATTTGATTAGCTATTCTTTGCAAATGGATAATCTTTTGCACCTCTTTTTCACAAATAGATGCACGTGGATCAAGATCAGATAATGATGGATTTTTTCACAAAATTTAACGTTTGGTTTCACCAACTTCTCCCACTAATTTTGGAAAAAGTGTCTCATCGAATCGACAGTCTGCAAATCGTGCAGTGAACAAATGCCCTGTCAATGTTTCGAGGTAGCGAATAATGGAGGGCGATTCAAACCTAACATATATTCCTAACCTTCTTTACATACCCATTTTGGTTCAATATGGCGGTGCTACATGCACATTACTACGCATCCAAAAATTCTTAAATGTGATATATTAGGTTCATGACCCAAAACTAATTCCAACGGGGAATATTTGTGATAATTTGTCGGTCTGAGACGAACTAGCATTGCTGCATGCAAAATGGTGTGACCCCAAACCGAAGTGGGCAACCTCATTTTCATGAGTAACTGTCTTGCTATCAACTGCAGACGTTTAATTAAAGACTCTGCAAGACCATTTTGAGTGTGAACATGAGCTACATGATGTTACACTTTTATCCCAATTGATAAGCAATAATCATTAAATGCTTGGGAATGAAAACTCAGCAGCATTATCTAGTCTAATAGACTTAATTGGATTATCGGAAAATTGTGCCCGTAATTGAATTATTTGTGCCACTAATTTTGCAAACGCAAGGTTGCGAAATGACAATAGGCACACATGAGACCATCTAGAAGATGCGTCTATTAAGACCATAAAATATCTAATCGACCCACTATGTGGGTGAATAGGTCCACAAATGTCCCCTTGTATACGTTTCAAAAACGCAGGTGACTCAATTCCAACCTTTGTTGATGATGGTCTAATAATTAACTTGCCTTGATAACAAGAAGTGCAAGAAAATTCATTATTTAAAAGAATCTTTAAATTCTTTAATGGATGCTCATTTGAGTTTTCTATAATCCGTCTCATCATACCAGGATGTCCCAATCGAACATGCCAAAGTACGAAAGAATTGGAATCAGTAACCTTTTGGTTTACGGTAGAATGTGCCTCAATTGCACTAATTCTTGTCCAATACAGGCCACAAGATAAATATGGGAACTTCTCAATAACCCTCTTTTGGCCAGAGACATTCTTTGTAATGATGAGATATTCAAGATTATTCTCATCTATTGTCTCAATATGATATCCATTTTGACGGATATCTTTAAAACTCAACAAGTTCCTCTTGGACTTGGAGGAGAACATTGCATTCTCTATGATAAATATTGTTCATTTAGGAAGAGTTATAGTAGCTCTTCCACAGCCTTCAATTAATTTACTACTACCAGAAATTGTAGTAACATCTGCCTTACACATACTTAAATGAGAGAAATATTTCTTCTCTTTGAATATTGTATGTGTGGTACATGAATCAATTAAAAAAATATTTTTACAATTGATTTGATCCATGTTTGTTTTATGAGATATCCATACTTGATCTTGTATATCTAGTTAGTGCATGCATCATTAAATTATTCAAGTTAATTAGCATGATTTAAAGTGTACTAAATACGTGTAGGACAATACCGGCTAATATGAATACCCTTATTGCACTAAGATCTTTATCGAGCAATTTTAGTAATAATTTGACTAAGTGATTTGACATGCTACATAACTAGTATTGTTACTTTTCTTGATTGACCATATAAAAGAATTATATGTGCACCTAAAGAATATAAAAAATTTAAAATCATAAAATCTATACCTACATAGTATCTCCATGTGTACTAATAATCTGTATGTAGGCTTGTCAAAATAAATAGTTAAATGTAGCTAGTGTAGTATATCATGTTATACTTCACAATAATGTATAATCACACATTATGTTAGGTGTACCCAAGTACTTAAGCATGTAACTATATATACTTGAATTCAATAAGAAAATAGACTTGAAAACAATAACAATTTCAAGTAACCTCATTATTACTAACATGTTTTATTTCTACACAGAAGAAGATGAATAATCAATAAAAACTTCTTGGATTTAGTCAAAGTAGGATTTAATATTTTAATGATGCAAACACTATTTATATTCATATTTTGGATACGTACTACTATCAAAAAAATATTATTGTTATCTAAGTATATTGTTGATTACTTCTATTTATATTTTAATAATGCAAATCAATTAAGAAGTAGTTCATCAAAATCACTACATCTTTATTCATAAATAAAGAGATCATGGTGAAGTATGGGTATCTTTCTCGTTCTATTTTTGTTTTAAACATAATTGAGAAAAACTAAGTATCCAACAAAACATATCATTATTCTTACAAAAGAGAGAAACATGTTGTACCTGATAATTTTAAATCACAAGTCGAGAACTTTAAAAGAAGATAACCTACCGTGATGGTTAGAGGCTCGTGCTGATAACGTGTTATAAAATGAAAGTAATTTAGCAAAATATGAACAAGAAATATAAGCAACTTAGTGAAACATGAACAAGAAATGTTGATAGAGAGAAGGAAAAGATTTTCTTCTTCAACTGTGTGTTTTCATATCTATTAAAAGGCCTTTATATAGGCATAAAAAGTGAAGAAAATATGTCATTGAATATGTCATTCAACATACAAAATATGTCATTGAATATGTCATAAATCATTTAAGATGAAGATCATGAAAAAAAAAAAGTAGACATTTACTATAAATTACTATTTATCGTAACAAAAATAAAATTTATACCAATTTTAGTTAATATCAACAACATAACACAAAATAAATGCAGTTTCAAAAATTTTACCGAAATTAATATCGGAATTCCGATAACCAAATGTCTTTCGGTGTGCATATTAATTTCTTCCTATCTACTGTAAGTGTGATCATTGCGTGCAAGTTTTGCTTTTTGCTGAAGAAAAGTGGTAAAGTTTCTGTGACTTTTTTCTTTAAACAAACGTTTTGATTTGGTATATGTGTAACTGAAGCAGGGAACACTCAAGAGTTTCTATTTACAGGTCTGCTCTTTGCATCCATTAAATGCGAAATCATAAGTATATGCTCCATCCGATCCATAATAAATAATTAATTTATTCTTTTATTTTACTTCAAAATAAATATTCATTTATATAATTAAAAAAAATTAAATTTTATTTTTATAAAATTACCCTTATGTATATATTGCTAAAATAGTTTTTTTACTCCTCACATTAAATATTTAATTAAGAGTAATTTAATTATACTAAATATTTTTATATAAAATTTAATATTTTCTTAATGAGCGTGCTAAAAATAAATTGATTACTTATTCTAGACCAAAGAGCTTAATAACTAAGAATTAATTGATTAAAGATGGATAACACAGTTGGGAGAGTAATGTTAATGGAAAAAAAGGTTACGTAACAGCTCAATCCACTGATATTATTTTTTTTAGCCTAAATCTGCATAATTTTAAAACATATCAATAAAAGACTTATTTCTTTATCTACTCACAATCTCTCATATGTTTAGCCAAGGTGGAAATACATTTATATTGATAACCTAAACATTTACATGTCAGTATATTTTACTGTATTACCATCGTATGTCTGAGAAGTTATGTGTTTAAAACGTGAAAATAGTGTTTTATAGAAATGTAAGATAAGGTAAAATACATAAGATCCAAAAACCTTTTTTTCGTGTACCGGAAAACTTAATGTATCGGACTATCAAATTGTTTGATTATTAGTTAATTTTGAAGCACATGTAACTTCCTTATTTTTTAGATTACTAGTTAATTTTGATTTTTATAGACAATTTACCTATAGTTATCTTTTTAGATAAATTTAGAGTGAAATGTAAATGAAAATAGGAGGCTTTGGGGCAATTTGTAAATTCAAGATAAGCAAAATTTGTTTCTTCCTTCTTTTGATCATTCAATATTACTATCAGTCTAAAACAATATTGATTCTTGGCAATATATGCAAAGCAATTGCCTCCATCTCCGGCGGAGTATTCACTACTCGAATTACATTAACTGGTGTTACTGTTACATCCACCACCGCAATCTGCCGGCCACCACTACAAATGACACAAACTCGTCCTCTTCCAACACTAATTTGCTCAGCACCTTTCAAATGATCACAAGACTCAATCAACTCTTCCCATTCATCAATTTCTGATATATATTTACTCAATGATCCCTTCATCTCATCCACTACGTACATCTCACTTTCATCATTTATTGTTGTTGCTGCTGGCCCATTCCATCCTGTTACCATTCCCTCTGGCATCTCTTCCCACTCATCTTCTGTTATATCGTAAACGGCGCCTTGTTTTACTGCACATCCCTTGATATTTACCTGTTAAAAATATAATTAAATAAAAAAAAATATACCTTTTTTTTGAGAAAACTACTTTTGAAAATAAGTTGATCGCACAACTCAATATGATAGTAAAGCTAGTGGTGGAGCACATAGGCTCAAGAACAGCCAGGTGAATATTATATTGATATACAAAAGCTAATGTAAGTGTATATAAGTTAAATATTGTATGCATATATATATTAAATCTTGAACGCTCTAAAGCAAATTCTGATTTCACTACCAGTCAAAGCAGGTAATGAGTGGCAACTATGATATTATCTAATACCTTTAGTAAAATTTCTAGTTAAAGACATTGTAACAGTACGATGCACAATTTTATCGCCACTCATTAGTAAATAAAAACAAAAAAAAATCACATATTTAACTGTTCATGGAAAAGATCAAACTTTTGAATGAGATGTCATAGAGTTATGAGATTACCATGCATAGTTTCCCTCTATAGCCAATAGCATCAACAGCTTCTCTACTAAATCTTCCATCTTTCAATCCTGCCATTTTTTCCCACTTCCATTCATTAGCCTTTTTCTTCAAATCCCATTTCTCTACAGACCTTGCTACATCTCCATCATATACAGATCCAATACCACTTGCTACATAAACATTGCCATGTACAGAACTCGTACCACACCATCGCCGCGGCGTAGGAAATTGAGGACCAAAAAACCATTCATTAGACAATGGATTAAATCCAAATGGACGTTCAAGTGCAGGAAGAAACTTGTGTGTAGTAGCAGCAATAAGAAGCATACGTTCAGATACAGTTAAAGATTGAATAGAAAGGCTTCTTGATATAAAAGAAGGATGACGGCGAAGTACACGAATAGGTGGATCTGAAGGAGGATTTGGTAAAGAACTCCATTTAGATGAAATTGGATCTAAGCAGAAAAACTCCACAGAATTTTGATCATCAACTTTTGCATATTGCTTATTGCTACTATTGAATGATGAAGTAGTAGCAGTTGGCGAGCATACAACATAAAGACAATAAAAAGGAGGGAAAAATGAGGTGTAAATAAGGCGTCGCCAAGATTTGCAAACACCATAAAGAAGTGAAGGGTGAAGACTGGAAAGACAAAGATGAGCTAAGTGGTCTGGCAAACCAGGAATCAGTACTGATGATTCAATATTATTGTTTTCTTGGTCATAATTTTCTTGGATTTTGATGCGTTTTAAGGCATCTTCCATGGCTACCAAATTGCTCCCCGTTTCTATGTTCATAGACTTTGATAGGAAAGAGCAAAAGTGGGTTATATATAATGAATTATATATAGAGTTTAAGTTATAAACATTATTAGTATAAAAAATTATTTGTACTACCCCACTATTCAAAAGATATTTATACGTAAGTTTCTTTAAAATGCGAGATTAGTAATCTTGAAAGTAAGATATATTATTATTATTATTATTATAAAAAAATAAAGGTGGTTAAAAGGTTTTTATACTTTTGATTATAATAAGTGACCAATTTGTTTTGAACACGTTCATTAAGAAAATATTAAATTCTAGATAAAAATAGTTAAAGTAACTAAATAACTTTTAATTAAATATTACAGCATAGTTAATGTGAGGGTAAAAATTTTTAGGAATACATATATAAGATTAATTTTAAAAAAATAAATTAAATTTTTTTGATTATATAAATAAATATTTATTTTAGACCAAAATAAAAAATAAATTTATCAGGAGTACTTGTTTATTGTACAGGCATGGCTTTTGGTGCTTGGAATGATGGTGTCTTTTGGCTTTATAATTCTTTTTCTTGCTGGCTATAGAAGTCATATATAATTGAAGTACTTGGGACAAATCTTAGTTAGTTGAATTTTGTCCATGCTATAAATGCAAAACTTTACGTATTTAATGCTCACAAATTGCATAAGATATGAAAAGGATGCTTACAAATTGGAAAAATATCTGAAGAAAGACCAAAAATGGATATTGTTAGAAAACTTTGTTTGGATCCGACATAAAATGAGGAAGAAAGTGCACAATACCTCAAAGATGATAATACAGTCAAAAATCTACTTTACCTGGAAACGTTTCTCTCTCTAAAGTGTGAAATCTATGGACCGTGTTGAACCACGTATGTATTAGTTGCTTAGTAGGCTATTCCTTATAGAAAATATTTACTCGTAGCTCGTGTTTATAAATTAAAGTAAAAAACTATACTATTACTTTATTGTTATGAAATAAAGTAAAGACAAGAACAATATTGCAAGAACAATAGCAATAGAGAGAAGAGTAGAGAGAGTTCTTCTTATTGAGTTGAGAGGGGTGTCAAGGGATGATCTACAATGGTAGGGGGCACCTCTATTTATAGGGGAGAGGAATATTTAGCTACCACTAATAGAACTCTAAAATCTCTCTAATTAAATACATTAAAGACATTCACCTTAAATAGAAGTGTAAGATCTTCTATTTATAACTCTCCCCCTTGAATGTCTATTCAATGATGTGCCTCATAAAACCTTAAAACCAAAACCCAATGGGAAAAATTAAAGTAAGGAAAAAGAGTACACATGTTTGAATATGCGCCTATGGTTGCCTCGTTAAAAACCTCGCAAGGAAAACCCAATTGGGACAAAACCTTGTAAGGGAAAAAGAGTGCAACGCGCATTAACTCCCCCTAATGAGTACATCGATTTATATCCTTGAGCATTTGCATTCCAATCTTGTGCATCATCTTCAAAACGATCTTTGGTAGATGCTTGATGAATAAATCAACCATATTGACTTGAATAAATATTCCGCACCTTGAAATCATCATTCTTGATAGATATAAACATCTTCATATAATGTCGTGGAATAGCTCTTCAATATCTCCATAGATGCATTCTCAAATCCATCATGCTTATAGTTATGGCAAGATTCATATGTACACAAATTGTACATAGGATGCGGTACTTCAGGACCAAGAATTGCATATGCTTCAAGCAACTTTGACTTTATACTTTCAAGCATATGAACTATATGTTCAAAGCTACATGTCTTTCATATGGAATCAATTCTTCTTGAATTGTATCTCTTCCATTTAGTTACTTTCTTTGGGTCAGCAAATGCGTAAAGCATGCTTTGCAATATGTTGCAATTTGAATTATCCCTTTTATGAACTTCAGGTTCATATCATGATATTCGGGGATATACATATACAAATGAGAATTCATCCCATGTAACATTTTCTCAAGTGTTTATCATGTCTCCCCCTCATGTTAGTAAAGCTAACATGTTTCCTCAACTTTGGGAAATCATCTTTGTGCATTATGTCAATATACATAGCACCTTAATAATAAGATGAAATTATTTGGTTCCTGACCCTGAACCACTTTTGAGGGGAGAATATACTCTCGTATACAACTTATATCAAACTGATATATACAACTTCGTTCTCATAAGGAACAGTTTAGCTATTAAGTGGAAGCACTCAATAATTATCTTGCTAAACCAACTTTGATATAAACCAATTTATCAAGATGAACTGTCTTGAGTAGAGAATCTGGAAACTATGCTCGAAGTTAGATTACTGAGCGATTTACCCCGCAAGCACCGGCCAGGCTGCGGGTCAATAACAATTGCGCATGTAACCATTCCATAGATGCATCATATGTGGTATACATGGCAAGTGAATGGGCCCATACTCACCTTTCATATTTCCAGAATTTATGGGCTTCAACCCGAACTCTTTAGTTGGTCAGTTCATTAATGAGAACAAGTGATACAAGAGTATTCGTAAAGAACTTTCTAGTTCTTTAATATTCACCTATGTGAATTTGCACATCATACTTAAAATGAGATGGCTAACATGAATGCCAACTGAATAAATTATCAATATTGGTAAACTTCAAATTTACACCATGACATGTGCACTTATCAATAAACTTCGGGTTTATTATGACATGGGTTTTATACCAATAGATATCCACTTTATTGTGGCATTCTTTCGTTTGTGTAGTACAAACTGGAGAACAAAGCGGGTAGCTTTTCATATACAAATTACCTCGCTACAAGTTGTAGTAATAGGAGAATCAAAGCCTTCCTTTATTTATAGTCTCAATATCATCAATCGCCTTCGCGTGTACTTTTGGAAACTGGATAAGTTTCTTTGAGACTTACTACATCACAATACTCAATTGTGTTTCTCCAACATAGTAATAATTGGCTCTTCGAGAGCTCTCAATTAATTTTGTACTACCACAGATTCATCAACATTCATGTGGTGAATTTCTTTCTTAAAGGGAAAGTTATACCATTATGGTCATGTCGAACTTATATGCAAGATATGTTTCTTGCATTATCGTTGTCCTTTAATGGTCATATTTCCAAAATACTTTGGCGTACAATAGGTACGCGACCAACGATCATTCATGCCATATATCATCTCAAACCTCCTTCTAGGGGTGAGGGTGGTATCATCTCAAGCCTCCTTCTAGGAGTGAGTGTGGTATATTCAATACCAATTTCATGTTCATATTCTTCCAACATTGAATATGTATTTGTGAATCACATTCACTTCGAGGATATGTGATTTTGTTATCCTTTTCAAATCTATAAATGCTTCAGGCATTTGATTTGCTATTCTTTGCAAATGGATAATCTTTTGTGCCTCTTTCTTTCAAATAGAGGTATGTGGATCAAGATGAGATAATGATGCATTTTTCCACAAAATTTCCCGTTTGGTTTCACCAACTTCTCCCCCTAATTTTGGGAAAAGTGTCTCATCAAATTGACAGTCTGCAAATAGTGCAGTGAACAAATCTCCTGTCAATGTTTCGAGGTAGCGAATAATGGAGGACGCGTCAAACTCAACATATATTCCTAACCTCCTTTGCGAACCCATTTTGGTGCGGGATGGCGGTGCTACAGGCACATATACTGCGCATCCAAAGCTTCTTAAATGGGATATATTGGGTTCATGACCCAAAACCAATTGCAATGGGGAATATTTGTGTCAATTCGTCAGTCAGAGACGAACTAGCATTGCTGCATGCAACATGGCGTGACCCCAAACCGAAGTGGGCAGCCGACGAACTAGCATTGCTTCATGCAAAATGGCGTGACCCCAAACCGAAGTGGGCAGCCGACAAACTAGTATTGTTGCATGCAAAATGGCGTGAACCCAAGTCGAAGCGGGCAGCCGACGAACTAGCATTGTTGCATTCAAAATGGCGTGAACCCAAACCGAAATGGGCAGCCTCGTTTTCATGAAGAGTTCAAGATTATTCTCATCTATTGTCTCAATATGATATCCATTTTGAATGATATCTTTAAAACTCAACAAGTTCCTTTTAGACTTGGAGGAGAACATTGCATTCTCTAAGATAGATTCTCAAAACTCAACAAGTTCCTTTTAAACTTGGAGGAGAACGTTTTGATTGATATCATTAAAACTCAACAAGTCCTTCTTAGACTTGGAGGAGAACATTTCTCAATGATTAACGTCATGCCTTTGGGCAGAGTTAGATTTGCTCTTCCGGAGCCTTCAATCAATTTACTACTTCCATAGATTGTAGTAATGTTTGCCTTACACAATTACTCTTCTTTTCTTTGAGTATTGTATGTGTAGTACATGAATCAACTAGGCAAATACTTTTACAATTGGACGTTGGTCCAAGTTCGCTTTGTGAGATATCTATATTTGCTATCCCATAGTTTAACATACAAAAGAAATACACGAACATAAGAATAATCAAGTTCAATTCTTTTGTGTCACATAATATTTTCAAAATCTGCTACTAACAGTTGGCTAACAAAATCAGATATGTTATCCATAATCAATTACTTTGCAGTTTGAAAATTTCAGCATTTTTCATGAGACAATCGATTATTAAACACACACAATCGATTGTTGGAACATAGACAATCTATTGTTAGACATACACAATCGATTATTAGTTATTTTTGAAAAACTTCAGATCACACTGTTTAAGACAATCGATTGTTAGATATAGACAATCGATTGTTGGTCATTTTTGAAAAATTCCAGACCTCACTGTATAAGACAATCGATTGTCAAATATAGACAATCGATTGTTGATCACTTTTGAAAAATTCTAGACCACTGTTTTAAAGACAATCGATTGTTGATCATTGACAATCGATTGTTTTGCAGTTTTATGCGAAATATGAGATAACCGACTAGTTTTTCAGGCTACTCGATTACCTCTACTGAAAGTAAAGATATTATTGATGTTTGAACATATTGAAACATTCTTAAAGAACTAATACAAACATCATATCATGAACTAGCTAATACGAGCTAATACTAATGACTATTGATTTATTCATTGACTAATACAAATAAGTGGAATAAAATCAAATAGCTCCATCTTCTTTCATCACGGACCCATCACCGATTAGGTGGTCTATTTTCCCCTCGGGGTGCTCAAAGAAGTCTGCCACATCAAGGTGGGTGAAGTCAAAGTTGTCGTCAGAGACAAAATTTGTTTCAGGGTGTTTTCTCTTTCGAGATGCTTGATAAAGGTCAACCAAATTTTATGGTATACGGCAAGACTTAGACCAGTGCCCGTTTTCACCGCAACGATAATATATAGTTTATAAACTATTTGCTTTTGGATTCTTATCGTATCGTGCTTGTGGCAGAGTGACCAACTTCATGTTGTCATCTCTCTTCTTTAAGCCTTTCCACAAGATGGGTGAATCCTTGATGTTGAGATATTCAATCTTCAAACTTTCATCAAGGTGATGGCGCAAGAAAATCAAGGCCTTCATACAGTTTCAAACCTTCATTAAGGTAATGGCGCAAGAAAATCAAGGCCTTAGCATAGTTTCAAACCTTCATCAAGGTGATGGCGCAAGAAAATCAAGGCCTTAGCATAGCTTTGGGTGGGTGCACTTTTTCTGTCTTTAATGGCGTCTCCAAGACCCATAGCATCTAAGTGGATCTCATCATCCAACACCCATGTCATATAGTTCTTGCCCGAAA
This sequence comes from Nicotiana benthamiana, assembly GCA_034376525.1. Taxonomy (NCBI): domain Eukaryota; kingdom Viridiplantae; phylum Streptophyta; class Magnoliopsida; order Solanales; family Solanaceae; genus Nicotiana; species Nicotiana benthamiana. The sequence continues at coordinate 29,140,308 of CM067336.1, read as the reverse complement.
TTTCGAGGGCAACGAACTTTCTTTTCATATGACACAATTACATCAAGAGCGTGTTCATACTTACGGGCTCTTATTACGATTATCACATTCACTTCAGGGAATGGATCAAAATCATGTGCTTTACGCAAGCTGCTACCACATTCTCTAAAGGGAATGGAGCAAATTCAATTGGACGGAATTCTTTGTCACGTCCACAATCATACATGAATTTAATCATGGCAGGACATAGAGATTTTACCACTTCGTGGGGTTATAATTTCTCACAAACTCTATTAGAGTTATAATCAAACTTTGTATATAAAATTTATAGAATTCCAAGAATTTGAAAAAGGGAAAAGTAAATTACTTACCTTTGATATCAAATATACCAATAAAGAATTCTATCTCCTTCTTTCTGTTTTCCTTCTTTCTTTCCTTTTTTTTTCTTTTCTTTCTTCACGTTTTTGTTTTGTTTGTTTGAATAAGGCTTCTGCCTTTTCCTTTTTTTTTTCTTTTCCTTCTTTCTTTGAAGCAAAACCCTACACAAACAAAAGTTAAGACAATCGAAAATTTCAATTGGTTAGAGACTCGTGCTGATAACGTGTTATGAAATAAAGTAAAGACAAGAACAATATTGCAAGAACAATAGCAATAGAGAGAAGAGTAGAGAGAGTTCTTTTTATTGAGTTGAGAGGGGTGTCAAGGGATGATCTACAATGGTAGGGGGCACCTCTATTTATAGGGGAGAGGAAGATTTAGCTACCACTAATAGAACTCTAAAATCTCTCTAATTAAATACCCCTTTATTTACTTTTAGTTGTTCACTTTTAATTTTGCACCTCCTTTAAAAAAAGATTAAATAAGATAAAGTATATGCTTTACAAATTTTACTTATAATAATGAATTTTCAAAAGTATTGAAAAATGATTTAAGGAAAAAGTAGTTAACAATAAGGGTAAAATAGAAAAAAGAATTATTCTTCTCTTGATTTAGTATAGTGAATAAATAAAAGTGAAAACATATATTTAATATAGTGGACAAGTTTTTTTTTTTGGTAATTAAATTTGTATTAATCACCAAAGATGTTTCGTTTCAGATCCATAGTGCAGCTAAGTGCCCAGCTGACTATCAAAAAGAAACTTAAAACACTGTCGACTGTCACTATACCTATCCTTTTATTTCACAGTAGAAAATGCTGAAGCTGTAGGCTAACTTTAGGGGTACCCCTAACATTACAGACATATGCAATGGTCCTAAGTAATTGATCACTAGAACAAAGGACGTTCTTAAATATCCTCGAGTTTCTCTCTAACCAAATAACATAGAACAATTCTGCTATAGTCATTTTGAATATACGAACTCGACTGGTTTTCCCTTTAGCTTTGGTAATAATCCAGTGAATAAACTGCTCCCAATTCTGGATATTAGGCTGAGTTACTTCAATCCACACCATTGCTTGATGCCTCAATTGGCTAGTAAAAGAACAAGAAAAGAAGAGATGGTCTCTATTCTCCACACCTTGTTGGCATAGTACACATGTGCTATCCACATTCAAGTTCCACTGGACCAACCTATCTTTAGTAGGTAATCTATCTTGAAGCACCAACCAAAGGTTGAAAACTGCCTTGGGTCTTGCATAATTTTGGATGGTTAAGTTCTTCCACATGACTCTAGGCAATTGTCCAATCTGATGTAGATACAGCATCCTTATAGTACACACTGGTTTATGCATCATTTGATATTGTTGCAATAGAACAGTAGCTTCAATTATCTTCCGGACCATCCAGCTGGCTTGCTTGGGAATAACTATGGATTCTAACTGTTGTTGCTTTATATAGACTGTGTGAATCCATCTTACCTATAGGGCATCCTTCTTATGAGCCAAATCCCAGCAAAGCTTAGCAATAGCAGCTTTGTTCCACACTAGCAGATTCATGATGTTTAAACCTCCAGCTGACTTAGGCAAGCACAGTTTATCCCAGGCAATAGATGCTTTTTTTGATATACTGGCTGAACCTGTCCATATAAAGGATCTACATACTGCTTCTATCATCTTTAAGATTTTTGAAGGAATAAGGAAAAGTTGGGCCCGGTAAGCTTGTATGCCAAAGATCACTGATTGAACCAATTGAATTCTACCGGCATATGATAATTTCCTGGCAGTCCAGGATGTGATCCTGGCAGTGATCCTATCCACCAGTGGTTGCCACTGAACTAAGGTCATCTTCTTGGTAGATAAAGGAACTCCCAAGTATTTGAAAGGCAACTCCCCATGTACATAGTCAAGATGATCAACAATTTGATACTGGATATCAGTAGCAACCCCACCAAAGTAAATTGAACTCTTACTCAGATTAGCTATCAACCCAGAGGCTTCAGTGAAGTGAGCAAATTACTTAAACATAACTGCTACAGATTGATGCTCCCCCTTGACAAACAGCAATAGGTCATCTGCAAAGCTAAGGTGAGTAATGCCTAGTTTTTTACAACCAGGGTGAAATAGAAAAGCTTTATCCTTCTTCAATTCAGCAAGAGCTCTACTTAAATACTCCATCACTATGGCAAATAAAAAGGGGGAAATTGGATCACCCTATCTCAATCCTTTAGCTGCCTGGAAGGGTTCAATAGTTTCCCCAGTCACCATCACTGTATAACTGACTGTTTGGACACATTCCATAATCAATTTTATAAACCTGCCTGGGAAATCTAAAGACTCCATTACCCGCTGTAAGAAAATCAATTCAATAGAATCATATGCCTTCTGCAAATCAATTTTAATCATGCATCTAGGAGACACATGAGATCTTGAGTAATTTTTGATTAGTTCATGGGCCAGTATAACATTGTCTGCAATCTTCCTGCCTGGGATGAAACCTGCTTGAGCATCACAAATGATACTCGACATGATTTTTTGTAATCTATTGGCCAATATCTTAGAAATTATTTTGGATAAGACTGAGCAGCAAGCAATTGGTCGAAATTCTTTAACTGTTTGTGGATTAGCAACTTTGGGTACCAAGGTAAGGGAAGCACAATTGGCTGGTCTATACAGTTTGCTGGACTGGAAAAAATTCGTGACTGCCTTGATTATATGATTGCCAGTGATACTCCAGGTCTGCTTAAAGAAAAAGCATTATATCGATCAATCCCCGGGGCTTTGTCATCACCAATGGATTTTAAACTGTCCAGAATCTCAGAAGCAGTGATATCAGCAGCTAAATCTTTCTTCTGGTGATGTGTAAGCTTTGGACCATTACTCATATACAATCTGTTAATTGCTGGTAGTGAGGCAGCTGATGTACCCATTAGTGACTTAAAAAAATCCTTGATCTCCTTTCTAAGGTCATCTGGATTGGTAATCTTGCATCCCCCTGCTGTAACCAGTTCTGTTATGCTTTTGTATTGATTCCTTTCCTTCAAGACAGCATTAAAATATTTGTTATTTGAGTCTCCCAATTGGATCCATCTGGCCCTGGACTTTTGTTGCAGGATATTCTCTTCAATCATTGACCATTTTTCTGCAGGATATTCTCTTCAATCATTGACCATTTTTCTAACTTCGATACAAGTTCTTTCTCTTTAAGCTGCAAATCATCAGTATAAGTCAGCATCATCTGGCTCTGAATGTCCGTCAATTCCTTCCTGCTAGACTCAATTTTCTGTGCAATGTTCTTAAAATCTCTAGCATTCAGAGATTTTAAAACTGGTTACAGTAACTTGAGATTATTCCACACATCCTTGACAGTACACTGAGTAGTGTTTCTCCAGTTCTCCTGATAAGTTGCTGAAAATCCTCATGATTAGCCCATGCATTATAGAATCTGAAAGGAGCCTTCCTGAGCATAGTATCTTCAGTCAGAGTAAGCACCATTGGGTTATGATCAGAGATTAACGGTAAGTCATATACTGTTTGTACATGGCTCCATTTAATCATCCATTCATAATTACCAAAGACTCTGTCCAATCTGCTACAAACTCTATCCTTGCCAGTTTGTTTGTTGGACCATGTGAAAAATTCCCCTTTCCAGGGAAGTTCTGAGAGCCCAGACAGTTGGATACATTGAGCGAAGTCCATAGTTTCAGGTCGTTTCACTTGACTACAGGATTGCCTATCATTGATAGACATGACAGCATTGAAATCACCTGCGACTAGCCAAGACTCTGTAATAGCAGCAGAAAAGTTTTGTAGCTGTTGCCACAATGTTCTCCTTTGATCCAAGCCATTGAACCCATACACCACAGTGAGGTAGCAAACCAGATTACCTGCAGAGGTCCTGACACTACAATAAAGGAATTGAGCCTCCTCCTGAATACCAGTGATCATAAACTTCTGAGTATCCCATAGGACCCAAATTCTACCCCTCGGAGAGCCCCTATAGTTAGTTAGCATATCCCAGCCTGGTACCAACAGCTGAGCAATTCTATCTGCATTTCTCTCCTTAACCTTTGTCTCTACCAGACCAACAAGGTTAAATTTATTATACCAAATATATTCCTTAGCTTCCTTCTACTTATACCTTTTATTCACACCTCTAATGTTCCAAAATAAACACTTCATTGGGTATAACTAGGACCCCCTTCATCTGGGGGATTTCCTGGCCTACTAGCTGACATTACTTGAAATCTGTTACTCACCACAACAGGAGATAAGGGGGGGAAGTTTGTAAGGTTGAACTCTGGAGACTGAACCTGTTTACCTCTATCTTCCTGTTTGTTCAACTCTGTACTTCCTAAAGAAGCAACATAATGCTCTTTGGGAGGTACATCATTCTGTTTTGGTCCAAGCTGTTGTTTAAGAGCCTCCTGCTGCTGCATACCAGTCTGGTTTGGAGCTTTAGCTCTCCACTCCTGAAGCACTTTAGGATTTTGCATTTGGGTAGGTTGGGAAGGTTTGGGATTAACTAAACAATTGTGTTCAACCATAAGACATTTCTCACAATACGATGGTTTCCAATCATAAGCCACTTCCTGCAAAAATTTCTTCCATTTGGATCTATTAAACCAATCTCACTTGGCAACTCTTTAGAGACATTCACCTCAATAAGCATGCGAGCATATGAAATTCTAGTCTGTTTAGTCGTACATTCATCAACAAAAATGGGCTTACCCAGTACACTGGCTATCCTACTCAAGGATCTGTTCCTCAGCATGACATAGGGAGTTTAGGAAACTTGACCCACAGTAGAATTTCAGTAGGAAAAGCAGCATTGAAATCAAAGTCAGCAGTCCATTGCTTCAGGACCATAGGTCTATTTGCAATGGAGTATGGACCAGCACAGAGAACTTCTTTAGCATCATCAAGTGATCGAAATTTCACTACATAGTAGCCCTCCTCATGATAATAGAGGCCTGGTTCAGGTACATGGGACCAATGAATGTTAATGAACCGTTTCATTGCATTGTAACCTGGCCCATTCCCTAAAACAAAAACTACTAGGGCACACTTCCATTTCTGTTCTTCCGCCTCCACTTCTTCTTTAATCAAATGACCTACTGGTTTGCCATCAATCATAGTCGGTGGGTACTCCAACTCCATGCCATTAGAAGCAAATCGATTCTTCTGAAAGAGATTTGCCCATCCTTTAGCTACTTCATTGGTCCCCTCCTCTGGTTTGCTTTGGTTTGTCACAGATGCTTGAGGTAGCTTCTGCATGTGGTCGATTCCACCATTTCCTTGCACCATCGGGGGATGAGGAAGCAAGGAAACCTCATCTTCATCTAACACCTCAACTGATTGAGTCAATAGAACAGTGTCAACCAATGGAACAGTATCGGCCAATGGAACAGTGTCAATAGGGTTATTTACACTTATTGGGTGGTTTATAGTTGAGATAATTCGATCTATGGTTGTAGTTGGTAGTTTTCTAGGGCGACCCCTACCTCGTCTCCTTCCTCTCGCCATGGAAGCCAAGCTCGGCGTACGTTAACTAACGTGTGCCGAGAGGAGAGAAGAAGAAGAAGAAACGACTGTACCTTTCTTTCTAACTTATTTCGTACTCCTTCTTGTGTAGTGGACAAGTTGTACATCATAAATTGTACTTTAATTCTTTTTTATTTTCCTTTTTCTGTAATGTTGAATGAGCTGATATGAACAGTTATCTTGAGTCTAATGAGGTGAACCTTTTGACATTTCTTAATTCGCATTCGCATCACTCATTTTTAGTACATCTATATGAATTTTGTAGTCCACAGAGATTTCATTAACTTCTAATTTTTGACCTACTGACATTAAAAGTGAGCAAATTTATCCAGTTTCTTTGTCTTTAATATTCGATGTTTTTTCCCAATAAAATTTAACTGTTGATTTCTTAAAATAGAAGGAAATGATGAAGTGTGGATTCGATGATTATTCTATTCAAATACTCTAGTTGAATCTCATGTATTATTGTTGGGATCTCTGCTAAAAGGTAGGGGAAAAAAACAGTCTTCTCCTCCCTAGCATTTTAAATACATATCTTCATGGAATTATCAGTTGAATTGCTACCAAAAATTCAAAATATTGGCAGGTCATGCGGCTGTTCAATAATTCCAATATAACGTCACTCTTTCCTTTTTTTAAACCAAAACCGCCATGAAAAATCAGGCAATGAGCGTAGCAAAAAGTTCGTAATATAAACGTGAGCTTGATTTTGGTTTTAATTTCAAATATGGGTGTCAACCGGGCCGGGTTGACCCGGGACCGGCACGGACCGGCCCGGTCAAAACCGGCCCGGACCGGACCGGTTTAGCGCGGGGGGGGCCGGGCTGGGTTAGGGGGGGGAAGGGGGTTGGGACGTAAGGCCTTACCGGGCAATTAACCCGGACCGGACCGGCCCGGAAAGAGAAATACCGGGCGAACCGGCCAACCCGGACCGGCCCGGACCGGTTATAACGGTAAAATTTTTTTTTTTTTTTTAAAAAAAAATTTTTTTTAGCTGCTGGGGCCCACTTGCCCGTTGGCAACGGTCCAGAACCGTTGGCCAACGGGTCTTTTTGCATTTTTGGCCCTTTTTTGTTTTTTTTTTTGTTTTTATTAAATTACATTAATAACCCTTCTAAAAATCTATAAATACCCTCCCCTCTTCTTCATTTCCTCACTCAAAATTATCTATCTCTCTCTCAATTCTCAAATTAGCAAATATCAATCACTCTCTTCTCTTCAATTTTCAAGAATTCATATTCTACTTTCATGATTTTATTGTCTTTATTTTCCCGAATTTAATTTATCGTAATTTCTTATTTGGAAATCGGCATTCGAAGCTTGATTCTTGAAGTTCAAGTGTTCAACATTCTTGAAGTTCAACTGTTCAAGTGCTCAATTTATTGTCGAATTCGGTGCACTCTCTCCAACTCTTTCTCTTATTTAATATTTTAATTGCATATTTGATTTTAGCTTATATATTAAATTTTCCAATATGTTGAATGCTGCTAAAAGAGCGTGTAGAAAAGTTACTGGTAGGAGTGGAAGTGGTAGTGGAAGTAGTAAAAAAAGTCCTGTAGCTTCTGGTAGTAATAGTAATAATGAACCAATAACACATGTTTCTGAATCATCGCCTAATTTGCAAGATGTAAATATTGATTATGAACAATTACACCAAGATTTCGGAATAGAAGATAACGAAATTGGAATAGAAGATGAGATACCACCTACACCTACTAGTGCAAATGTTGGTAGTATTGGAGTTGGAGTTGCTAGTGCAACAAGGGGTAGAAGACCACCAGTCGCTCCAACTTCTAAATCTAATCGTAGAAAAAGAAGTCCTGTTTGAAAATTTTTTGATGAGATAGAAGATAGTGATAGAGTTAAGTGCAGACTTTGTAACGAAACGTTTAAACATTTGACCGGAGGTAATTTAGGGGAGACTGGCACACTAATTAGACATATGCAAAATTATCATCCTATAGAATGGGGGGTTAATGGGGATGGAAGTCAAACAACCGGTAACCCTACTACTGCAGGTCTCCTAAAATATGATAAAATGAGGGATCGAGAGGAATTAGCGAAAATGATCGCTTTGGGTTGTCTACCTTTTTCTTTTGCTTCTTCCTCTTATCTTGTTACGTATATTCAAAGGATATACAACCCTATGTTTAAAGGTATCCCTAGAAGTACCTGTAGATCTGACATCTTTAGACTTCACGGCCAATATCAAACATACATACGTTATTTGTTTAGTCACCTTCCTTCTAGAGTATGTCTAACTTCTGATATTGGCCATGCTATAAATGGAAATGATTATTTAACAATTACATGTCATTGGATAGATGACAATACTTGTATGCAAAAACGTATTATTGCTTTTAAATATGATGAAGATCAGAGTCATACTGCAACATTTATTAGTAGTACAATTGTTGAAGTTGTCGAATTTTATAATCTAAACCAAAAAGTTTTGTGTATGTCTTTTGATAATGCTTCAAACAACAATGCTGCAGTTTCAATTTTAAAATTGAATTTACATCCACCTCTTGATGATATTTTTCATGTTAGATGTGCATGTCATGTTTACAATTTAATTGTTAAAAGTGGGCTCGATTTATTTTCAACTGAGATTACTCTAGTTAGAAGAGCTGTTGGAGTAATTCAGGGAAATAATAGACAATCTAGAATAAGAGAATTTAAGAACAAGTGTATGCAATATAACCTTACACCTAGATTCATGCCCGACGAAGTAGTTACTAGATGGAATTATACGTATATATTTTTAAAATGTTGCTACAAATATAGATTTCCAATAACAGAAGTTGCTAATGCACATTGTACTGATCCTAGGCGTATGTTAACCGGTGATACCTGGGAGGTCATTAGTGATGTGATTAAATTTTTACATAAATTTTATACTGCTACTGTTGTATTTTCTGGGGCATATTACCCAACTATTACTTTGGCTTTAGTACATATAGCTGAAATTTCTTTGCTACTATTTGAATTTAAGAAGAAAGATAGATATACGGATGCTGTTGCAAGTATGCAAGCAAAATTTAAAAAATATTTCTTTCCAATTCCTCCTGTTTACTTAATTGGTGCAGTTTTAAATCCTTCAATTAAAATGTCTGATTGTCAACAATTAATGAATGCTTTATACAATTATATGGAGATTGGGCCTACTGAAAGCCCAAATTTGTATGAATCTATGAACCAACTAAATGAACATTTACAATATCTATATACTTATTATGCAACTCAATGTGATAATGCTCGTGCTTCAACTGCTGCAAATCCCACTATGCAATGTAGCACTTCTAATGTAGTCGGAGATGATGATGAAGGCTTTGATAGTTTTAATATTTTTTCAACTTTTTCTAACACTCAAAGTAGTAGTAGGAATATAGATGAACTGCAATTTTACTTGCAGAAGCAAAAGGAGCCTCGCAGCAAGGAATTTTCACCGTTAGGCTGGTGGCAGGAAAATTCAAAGCAATTTCCCGTTCTTTACGCTATGGCGCGGGATGTCCTGAATGTCCCAATTTCCACTGTTGCATCCGAGAGTGCATTTAGCCAAGCAAGACAACAACTTGGAGACACGCGGCACTCATTGGGAAGCAATGCTTTGGAAGTCTTAGTGTGTCTAAGAGATTGGATAAGATCTGAACGAAGAAATCAAGGAAAGGAAGATCTTGATAGCCCGGAAGACGAAGAACTTGGAGATATATTAACGCACGGAAACCCATCCGAATTTAACACTCCAGAAGAAGGTCCAGAGGTTCATATTAATATGGAAGAACTTGCTATTGCAATGAAAGCCATTTGATGTAAATTGTAAACTAATTATGATACATTTTAGTTTTGAAATTTTGAATTTAAGAAATAAAGTAGCACTTGCAATAAGTGCAATTTTTTCCCCATCTTTTGTTGTGTTCATTCAATTATTACAAAGTATTAATATAACTTAATATTTATACTATACGTAATTCAAAAAAAAAAAAGATTAACCCGGCCCGGCCCGGCCCGGCCCGGCCCGGACCGGCTCAACCCAGCCCAATTGCAACCCGCCCCCAATTGAACCCGGACCGGACCGGCCCGGACCCGGACGGGTCATAAAATTTGGACCTGGACCCGGCCCGGCCCACCCACTGGTCACCCCTAATTTCAAATACTGCTTGATGGTGTCATCCCGTGGCATCTAGCATAGATGGATCTAGCCTTTTAGTTATTAGTGTAGAGAGTTTTGAGAGAAGTGATTTTCTCGTATTGCTTACAAAGGTATATATAGAGTACAAAGAGAAACCAAATCCTACCAACTATAGGACTGTACAATAATAAAGGAAATCAAATCCTACCAACTATAGGACTGTACAATATATTCTAATACGCCCCCTCAAGATGGAGGGTCGGAGGACACGCCAATCTTGGACATCAACAGAAGAAGCCGAGGACGAGATAAGTGCTTGGTGAAAGCATCAGCAAGCTGATCAGCAGAGGATACATGAGCAACACGAAGAGACCCATTCTGAACCAATTGACGAACAAAGTGATAATCAATAGAGATGTGTTTCATGCGTGAATGAAACACAGGGTTAGCACAGAGGTAAGTGGCGCCAATGTTGTCGCTGTAAATGACATGGGCAGCCGGAAGAGGAACATGAAGCTCGCGCAGCAGGGAATGAAGCCAACGAACTTCAGCGGCTGCAGAAGCAATGGCACGATACTCAGCCTCAGTAGAAGACCGTGCAACGGAACGCTGTTTTTTGGAGCTCCAAGAAATAGGATTAGGCCCTCAAAAGACAACATAGGCACCATTTGAGGAGCGGTCATCACAGTTTCCACCCCAATCAGCATCAGAGAAACAATCCAGAGGTATAGCAGTTGAAGGATGCAGCCAGACCCCAAAGTCACGCGTCCCATTCAGATACCGGAAGAGGCGCTTAACTGCACCCCAATGAGTGACAGTAGGAGTGTGCATGAACTGTGAGAGTTTATTCACAGCAAAGGAGATATCAGGACTGGTGAAGGAGAGATATTGGAGGCCCCCAAGGGCCTGTCGATAGGCGGATGCGTCGGCAGGGGCCGAGCCGTCGGCTAGCTGAAGGCGGGTTGACGCCGTTGTTGGTGTCTGAACAAGGTTGGATTCCAGCATATTATGGCGAGTCAAAATATCAACAACAAATTTACGCTGAGAAAGAAAACACCCCTTGGAGACGCGCAGATCTTCAACACCAAGAAAGTAGCTTAGAGCACCCATGTCTTTAAGAGAAAACTGAGTCTTAAGAGAGTCAATCACACGGTTCAAGAAAGCAGAATCATTACTAGTCAACATGAGATCATCAACATATACCAAAAAATAGGCCGTAATACCAGAATGCTGAAAGACGAAGAGCGAAGTGTTAGAGGTAGTGTTGACGAAACCCATAGTCAGAAGGCATTGGCGGAGCGCACTGTACCATGCCCGAGGTGCCTGTTTGAGTCCATAAATAGCTTTCTGTAACTTACAGACAAAAGACTGATAGGCTTTGTCAATAAAACCCGGTGGTTGTGCCATATAAACATCCTCTGTAAGCCTCACGTGGAGAAAGACATTGTTCACATCCATTTGACGAAGAGGCCAGCCCTTGGAAACAGCTAGACTGAGAAACAAACGCACAGTTGCCGGCTTAACAACCGGACTGAAAGTCTCCTGAAAGTCTACACCTGGACGCTGATGAAAACCCTTCGCAACAAGCCAGGCTTTGAACTTATCCACAGTACCGTCAGGCTTTCGTTTGATACGATAAACCCACTTGCAACCCACAACATTCTGTGAAGAATCAGGCGGAACAAGATCCCAGGTGCCATTCCGTAGCAGAGCATCAAACTCTGATGACATAGCAGCGCGCCAGCGCTCATCAGACATAGCAGTAGACAAAGTCTGAGGTTCAGTAACAGCTAGAAAGGTGACAACAGACATACCAAACTTCTTGTTGGGCGTAAAGATGTTATTTTTGCTACGATGCATATGATGACCACCCTGAGAGGATGTAGGTGGCGGCAAAATGGGTGTAGCGGCAGCAGGGGCCGCTGGCGGTGCCGGAAGTGGCGCTGGTGGCGCTGGTGGCGCGGGCGTTGGCGCCGGCAGTGCATCCGGTGAAGGATCGCTAGTGGGAGCGGCAGTAGGTACTGGTGGCGGCAGCGGAAGGACTTCTAGGGAGACCGGAATGGGTACAGTGGGAGATGCGGGGTTAGACAATTTGGAGGACGGGAAGACATCTTCATGGAAGGTGACATGACGCGAGACGAAGATTTTAGACGTTGAGGGATCAAAGCATAGATAGGCGCTTTGAGTAGTATAGTAGCCGAAGAGGACACAGGCACGAGATCTGGGTTCCATTTTGTGTGAGGTGTAGGGCCGAAGCCAAGGGAAGCAATTGCAGCCGAAGACACGTTGTTTGGCAAGGTTGGGGCGCTTATGAAAGAGAGACTTAAAGGAGGAGAGCATCGAGAGATTTGTCTTGGGAAGACGATTAATGAGATAGACTGCAGTAGCAAAGGCATAAGGCCAGTAAATGAGAGGTACAGAGGCATGATGAAGGAGAGTGAGACCAGTATCGACAATATGACGGTGACGGCGTTCAGCATAGCCATTGTGCTGGGGTGTATGAGGAGGTGAAGTGAGATGTGAGATGCCATTGGAGGCAAGAAAATAGCGTAATGCGAGGAATTCACCCCCATTGTCAGTGTACAGAGTAATGATTTTAGCAGAGAAATATTTTTCTACAAGGGATTTAAAAATGGGGAAGGTTTGTAGGACATCAGATTTACGGCGTAAAAGAAAAAAAACAAACATACTTAGAAAAGTGATCAACAAAGATGACATAATATTTAAATCCTTCATTAGAAATAATTGGAGAGGTCCATACATCGGAGAAAATAAGCTCCAACGGAGCAGTAGAAGATAAACTGGACTCGGAAAAAGATAACTTATGACACTTATGAGGCTTGTAGAGACACAAGCAAGATCAGACACATTACTGGACGCTATACTGCTAGAAGACACTAAATGACGCAGGATTTTAGCTGACGGGTGACCTAATCGAGAATGCCACAAAGACGCAGAGAGCTTTTGTGCCGTGAGGGCGGACGGGGGACTGGAAGCCGCCGGCCAGTAGTAGGTGTTGCCCCTAAGTGGGCCGCGAACGAGTGTTGCCCACGTGTGACGATCCTTCACCTGAAAATCAGTATCAGAAAGAACAACATTAACATTATTGTGACGGCATAATTGGGCAACAGAGATCAAATTTTTACACATATGTGGAACACAGAGAGCCCCAGGTAATAAAAGAGAGGAATAACTGTTTAGTTGTCCAGCATGTGTAATTGTCAAACCTTCACCGTTACCAATAACCACATTGTCGAACCCAGTGTAAGGATTGTGAAGAGACATGTTGGCAAGATCAGAGGTTATGTGATGAGAGGCACCAGAGTCCAGGATCCAATCGGATGTAGAGGGAATCGTCGGAGAATGAGCAGCCGGATAAGGCGGCGAAGCATAAGCTGGCCGCGGCAGTGGTCCACCGTAAGGGGGCTGATTGGCGTCGCAGATGGGATAGGACGGACAGCGGCGCGCGGAGTGGCCAAATTCACTGCAGAGCTGGCACTTCCCATTGTACCCGCGAGATTGGCCATTGCTTGAGTAACCACCGCGACTGGAGGCTGAACCGCGGCTGCTACGGCCGCGCCCGCGGCTACTGAAGTGGTTACAGCTGGACTGCTATCCGGCGACGAAGGCAGCCGACGTAGCCAAATCAGATGCTGCGGAGGAGGCCGACGCACGAGCAGTAATCTGAGCCTCCGTGCTTAACAGCTTGTCATGTAATTCAGCAAAAGAGATAGGAGATTCGCGGGCTTGGATGGCATGAGAGAGTTCCATATACGGGGCATCAAGACCATTGAGAACCTTAATGACAAGATCGTCAGAATCAACAGTAACACTCAGGAGAGATAATTCATCCACAATAACGCGAATACCATGCATAAAATCGGTAATAGATTTGGAACCTTTTACCGGATTATGGAGCTGTTGTTTGAGAGCCATGATATGACCACGAGAAGCAGTGCCGTATATGCGCGCGAGGATGTCCCAGGCCTCTTTAGAGGTTACCGCAGCGGCAATGAACGAGATGATCGTCGGTGTGATCGGCGAGATGATGGCACTGAGAATAAGATTGTCCTGGCGAATCCAGTAAGGATATGCTGGATTGGGGGAAGTTACATCCTTGTCGATGATAGTGGCTGGTGGGCACGGCTTCGAGCCGTCCAAGAAGCCGAGGAGGTCGTAACCCGTAAGAAGGGTTCGAAATTGGAATTTCCACGCCAGGTAATTAGTGGAATCCAATTTGAGTGGGATCTAAGCCGATGCATTGATGGCAATCGGCTGGAGAAGATCGTTTGAAGTCGTTGCGGCCATGAGGCGTGATGCAAAGGAGAGGAGGCGTCGACTGTTGAGGCTGATAGGAAAAATGTGATACCGCCAAAATGGAAGTGTCACTGGTGTGGAAAATCTTATTTTGAAGAAAAGTTGTCCATTCACCAGAAGAAGTGTGGACCTGATTCTGTTAAAAATTCCAATCAGTCAAAGCAGCAGAGGAAGAAGTTAAAACTTGGAGTAGAATTGTTGAAGCAGGAAACCAGATTCTATGGAGTTAGAAACTAATATGCAGAAAACAGATTCTACGGAGTTAGAGGCTAGCGTGCGGAAAGCAGATTCTATTGAGCCAGAGACGGATATGCAGGAAACAAGTCACAGGAAGAACATGCAGCGTAGTAGCATGACAGAAGAAGGGAAGAATGATGATTCTATTAACAATTCAGATAGTGTATGCCAAAATTTGTCACGGAAGAAGTCGATTTTGCATCCAGTAAAGTGGGATCGCATGAAGTCGATTTATCACGCACTGCCGATTAGTGCAGCGGCGACGGCAGCGCGGGTAGGAAATAATTAAGGTTTCTTTGGCGATAAGCCACTGGCGTATGATACCATGTAGAGAGTTTTGGGAGAAGTGATTTTCTCGTATTGCTTACAAAGGTATATATAGAGTACAGAGAGAAACCAAATCCTACCAACTATAGAACTGTACAATAATAAAGGAAATATTGTAAAAATTAGTTCATCTGATCTCAGTCATTCATATATATATATATATAAATATATAGAGAGATTGAACAGCACAGGTTCTGCGATGGTCAGAATTTCCCTAGTTGCGCCTACTTTCTTGTCCACTTATCTATCACAGAAAAGGCACATGTAAAGCTCAAACAATTGGTGTCCACAAGTTCCTTAAATTCCTCTAAGCATGACACGAAACACAAAGTTTTCATCGGATTACACAGCCTGCCCTCACCCCCCCCCCCCCTCCCACACACACCCCAAACCCCAACAAACGTTTTATCAAAAAAGAAATTTTTTGTGTTTGATCTATGAAAAAGAATAAGGTCCAAGCATGAGTCCAGTAAATATACACATTCAAGGAAATGCCATTGGCGGCCCCTAAATGCTAAATGGAGCCTGGGCTTTGAGACCTTGACTTATTTGTACTCTTGGACGTCCCATCTTGTTGGACCGAAGTTCCGACATAGCACTGTCAGTCTTTGCATCTGTTCTAGTGATAAAAGTAATGGAGTACGCATGCTCCGTACATAAAATGATAAGCATAGTCTCAAAGGTGTTAACCTCTTTTTATATTTGGATTTAACCTATAAATATTTTTACGCCTACATATATTTTAATTTATTGTAATAGGGTCTACTTACCTCATTGTTAGGTATATTTATGACCTTCTCGTGTAGTATACAAATTTCATACACAGTCAATATATGGAAGTTGAAATCTTTACATATATATATATGCCAACAATAACATCTCTCCCTTTCTGTTGATGCCATCTTAGTTGTATTTAACTTCTCAGTAGGAATACATGGGTTGGGCTCACTTGTTGATACTTTTAAAGGTCGTTTGGTACATGAGATAAAAATAATAATCTCAAAATAAAGTTTGACATCAACTTTATTTCATATTTAATTTGGGATATTAGCTAATTCTATAATAATTTTACACTAAAATGGTGGGATTAATTAATAATAACAACAACTCAGTATAATCTTACTTATTGGGGTCTGGGAAGGGTAGTATGTACGCAGATCTTACCCCTACCCTGGGGTAGAGAGACATTACCCCTACCCTGGGGTAGAGAGGCTGTTTCCAAATAGACCCCCGGCATCCTTCCCTCCAAGAACTTCTCACCTTGCTCTTGGGGGTGGGATTAATTAATCTCATGAGATAACCAACCATTATACCAAATGACCCCCTTAATTCATTAGTTCCTTTCCATTGTTTCCTTGTGCTGTAAGATATATGGACTTATATCTACATACATATGAACAATATAAGGATAAATTATATGTTGTGTGCTATCTTTTGGTTTGGCCTAAATAAGTGGTCTTATGGACATTAAGTTAAGGGGGCCAATGTATTGTCATATAAAGTGTAGGACTAATATGTAGATACCCAAACGGGTAACCTTAGTTAATGATGGGCTAACTAAGGTTACATATATGTAACCATGGTTACATGCTTATGACTCTTGAGTTTCATAACTCATATGTTATAAGTGGGGGTTATGGTTCCCACATAATAGCAAGACATTCTCTTCTTCTTCCCATTGAAACTAGATGGCCATTTGTTGTCTTGCATATCTTTGTGGAAAGCCATACTCCAAATTTGGTTATTGTGATATTATTGTTGTTGTGAAACCAATACTTCAAGAAGGATCAAGGAGACAATCTTGAAGGAAGGACTAAGGAACTTTCTAAGGCACACTTTGGACAATCTTCAAGAGGAATAAGGATTTGGTTTTCCACATATGGATTCAGGTACGCTTCCGCTTATGTTGTTCATTCCAAATTATTCGATATGAAGGCTATTGTGTTTTAGTCGAAATCATAATTCTTACTGTTAGAAACTACGCTTAACGCTAGAGGGGGGGTGAATAGCGTTTTAATGAAATTTAGCGTTTTCTTGCGGAATTTAAATTTTACAGGAAGTAAATAAGTGCAATAAAAATAACTTACACAAGGATATATCCTGGTTGGCCACAACAGTGGTTAGTCCAGTCCCCGAGAGACTCTCTCGAGATTTTCTACTAACTTGTTAAGCTTACGGGTGCTTAACAAACCTTTACAGTTGCTCGGAGATACAATCTCAAAGACTTCACTTGCTCGGAGGTTCCTCACCTCAAAGACTTCACTTGCTCGGGGATACAATCCCAAAGACTTCACTTGCTCGGGGATACAATCCCAAAGACTTCACTTGCTCGGGGATACAATCCCAAAGACTTCACTTGCTCGGGGATACAATCCCAAAGACTTCAACAGAGGAAGCACAAGTTCCTCAACACAAGAGAATCAAAATTCTCTTACAAGTATTTGAAATACTTGAACACTCACTTAACAAAGGTACTCCTTGATGAGTAGATATGAGTAAAATAATACGCTCAAGATCACAACAACTTTGAACAATAATATGGCTCTCAAAAGCTTTATGAAATGAGTAGAAAATGATGAACAATTGAATGAAAGCTTAAAGCAATGTAATGATCAGTTAGTGTATGTTGTTGTGTTTAAAACACTGAGTTGAAGCTGTATTTATAGGTGCAAAACTTGGTCTTACCGTTGTCTAATTGCCAATTAAGAATTGCTGAATTTACTCAGTGACAATCGATTGTCAAGACCAAACAATCGATTATCTGCCAGTCAGATCAAAAATCAATCCCAGATTTTACGCTTAATAATCGATTACTTACAATCCATAATCGATTACTGGCAAAATTCAAATTCAGATAATCAATTATACCAAATCCATAATTGATTACTTCAGCAACGTTCCAAAAATCATTTACAGATTTTAATCAAAAACATCGATTATAGCAAATCAATAATCGATTACCTCATTAACGTTTTAAAAATTATTTCCGGATTTTGAGCAAAACATCGATTACGGAAAACCAATAATCGATTACTTTGAGGTATTTGAAAATCATTTGACAACGGTCAGCTTCAACAATCGATTGTCCCTTGCAACAATCGATTACTTGTCATTTTCTGAAAATCTCAAATCACATTGTTTCAAGCCAAAGTTTTTGCGACTAAGTATAAACTTTGACAATCGATTGTTGGACATAGGCAATCGATTGTTAAACCCAGTTAACTCAACATAATCGATTACTATTAGTTATTAATCGATTACTTAAGTAATTTTAAAATCACTGGGAGACATCAACGCAACATAATCGATTACCATTAGTTCATAATCGATTATTCTGAGTATTGGAAAACTTTACCTCATCAATAATCGATTGTCATTAGTTCACAATCGATTATCTTGCAGATTTGGAAAAACCTGATGTTAACTGTCTTATTCACAATCGATTATCATTAGTTCATAATCGATTGTCATGCAGTCTTGGCTTATAAACAATCGATTATCATAAGTACATAATCGATTATTCTTAGCCCAGATTTCTGAGGTATGTTTAGAAAACATTTTGTCTAATGTAAATATGCATCATTTAAAATCATTTGATACAGAAATAAGTATGCATGATTTTGGAAAATAGTTTTATGAGAGAAGCCATGTTATGGAGTCAAGTTATAGGATCAAGGTCACATTTAAGAATAACTCAATAATAACAATTAAAAACAACGTCTTGAGCTTCAATCTCAACATTTGTGCTCTTGTACTTGAACTCTGTCATATATCAATTTGTGCTTTGTTTGTCATTCATCAAAACCTACAAAAGAATACACGTTTAGTATATCGCATTGAGAACGTGTTTCCTACACTTACAATTGGTATCAGAGCCTCCTTCATATTTGGATAATTTGGAAGTTCATGAAATTGCATGTTATATAAAGTTCATGTTCAAATTAACGTAGAATTTTTGATAATGAAATTCTAGTAACATGATATAGCATGATTTCATGAATGTTATGTTGTTGATGTGTTTTGGTGTTTCAATATCTTGTTATCACTACTTGGATTGAAACATTAAAATTTGCAAAATTTTGGTTAAAGATCAACATGATTTCTTGTTTAATTCTCTTGTTGAAAACCTTAAGTCGTTGGACAGAATACCAAAATAATCGATTATTGGCTTAGGATAATCGATCATCTTGAATTGTTCATCAAAATTTTGCAAAACAGTGGCATAGAATAGTCGATTATTTTTTTTAAAATAATCGATTATTTCATTTTGTGCGTTAAAGTTTTTTTTGGACAGAACAGTAGCATAATCGATTATGCATTGAGAATAATCGATTCTGCAATTATGTTCTTAAAAAAATTTTGGAACAGATCATTAGAATAATCGATTATTCATTGAGAATAATCGATTATCTAAGTTTTCAGCAAAATTTGGAAATTATAGTAAGCCAGAGTAATCGATTATCAAGGACCTGATAATCGATTATCCTGGACCAGCAAGCCCTGATAATCGATTATCAAGGACTTGATAATCGATTATCAGGCAATTAAGTGCTGAAAACGTTTTGTTTTGGCTGTTTAATGAGGACATGTAAGAAATATTTTTCATGATTAATGAAACGTTTTAAGTCTATTAAGTTTCAGATTTTAATTGAATATTTAAAATATGTCAATTAATATTAAGTTTTTATAATTATTAATGTATTATACATTAATATTCAGTTTTTAATATTAATTGTTTTAGTCTATCATACTTCAGATTTTGGAATTGTCCAATTAAGTCTAAAACAATTAATATTCAGATGTTGCATGTCAAAACATGTAACATATTAAGTTAAAATTCATAATATGGCTTAAGGAACTAAAGTTTTTAGCATCTAATATTTTAAATTAGTCAATTGAAGCATTATGTTGCCAAAGTAACCTCTATTGTGTAGATTGATTGATCTTGAAATATAAGATGACTGTGGATGTTAGTCTTCTATGCGTTTAACACCGCCCAAAGGAAGGTTGTTATTTGGCAGGAATTCGAACATGCTTGTGGTGATAAATATGTGACAATTATTTGGTTTTCCATGTGAATATTAAGTCGGCCCAAAGGAAAGCTTGATATTTGACAGGAGTTTATTGTCAATATTTGATCACTACACCAAGAGTACCACTTACAAGTTGATTTTCTGTCCAAAGACTAAAATCAATATTGTGCTAGGTATCTTGTAATGGGATTTGCATATTTTGAATCTGAAAACTAAAGTTAAAGTTAAAGTTCAAGTTATTGTAAGCATGTATTAAGTAATCCTTTGTTCTATTTTCAGTGAATTCTTCAGCTGCTTCGATATCTGCTAATATAAACAGCATCCCTGTGCTTAACGGCACAAACTTTAAGGAATGGAAAGAGAACATTATGATAGTTCTCGGTTGCATGGATCTTGACCTTGCACTTCGGAATGAGCAACCTGCTTCTCTTGAGGATACATCCTCTCCTGATGAAAGGAGGGAGATGGAGAAGTGGGAACGCCCGAATCGCATGAGTCTAATGATCATGAAACGTGCAATTCCAGAATCATTCAGGGGCACTATGAATGATGAAGCTAATGCCAAAGTTTTCCTTGAAAACCTTGAAAATCGTTTTAAACAAAACGAAAAGGCGGAAACAAGTACACTATTGAGTAAACTTGTTTCCATGAGGTATAAAGGCAAGGGAAACATTAGGGAATACATTTTGGAAATGTCTCATCTTGCTTCGAAACTTAAGTCACTCAAGCTAGTATTACCTGAGGAACTGCTTGTGTACTTAGTTTTGATATCTCTTCCTGCACACTTTAATCAGTTTAAGGTCAATTACAACTGCCTGAAGGAGAAATGGACTCTTAACGAGCTCATTTCACATTGTGTGCAAGAGGAGGAAAGGATAAAGCAAGATAAGACTGAAAGTGCTCATTTGGCATCCTCTTCTAAGGATATGAAGAAGAGGAAAGGTAAGGAAGTTGCGGTTGCAAGGCCTAAGAATAAGCAACATAAGGAACCTAAGGTTGAAATTACTGAATTAGGTTGCTTTTTCTGTAAGGGGACTAATCATGTGAAGAAGGATCGTACCAAGTACCACGCTTGGCGTGCGAAAAAAGGTACATTTCTTTCTTTTGTTTGTTCTGAAGTTAATTTAATTTCGTTACCTAAGGATACTTGGTGGGTAGATTCTGCTGCTACTACTCACATAAGTATATCTATGCAGGGTTGCCTGAACTGCCGAAAACCAAATGATGGTGAAAGATACATCTATGTGGGTGACGGCAAGAAGGTACCAGTTGAGGCTATTGGAAAGTTTAGGCTGTTGTTTAAGACCGGTTTTTATTTAGATTTGGATGAGACTTTTGTTGTACCGTCTTTTAGACGGAATTTAATTTCTGTTCCCAAATTGGACATATCCGGTTATTCATGTTCTTTTGGTGACAATAAAGTTAGTCTCTTTCAGAATTCAAATCTTATTGGTACTGGTCTTTTATCAACATTTGATAGCCTATATTTGGTTGATACAATAACCTCAAATAATGAAACCTTGCATACAAGTTTAAGTGGTACCAAAAGAAAATTAACTAATGAGAATTCTATATCACTCTGGCACAAACGTTTGGGTCACATATCCATTCAAAGAATTCAGAAACTCGTGTCAGATGGAATTCTTGATTCTCTTAATTCCTCAAATTCGGATATATGTGTTGACTGTATCAAGGGAAAACAAACAAACAAACAAGACGAGATTAGGTGCTAAGAGAGCTTCAGACGTCTTAGAATTGATACATACGGATATTTGTGGGCCATTTCCTACTCCTTGTAGGAATGGTCAACAATACTTTATCACATTCATAGACGATTACTCTCATTATGGGTACCTATATATTATTCATGAAAAGTCCCAATCCATAGACGTGTTCAAATCATTTAAGACTGAAGTTGAAAATCAACTAAGCAAAAGGATTAAATCCATTAGATCTGACCGTGGTGGTGAATACTATGGCAGATATGATGGTTCAGGTGAACAACGTCCAGGGCCATTTTCTAAATTCCTAGATGAGTGTGGGATCGTCCCTCAGTATACTATGCCAGGAAGTCCTACGGTGAATGGTGTAGCTGAGAGACGAAATCGGACCCTTAAGGATATGGTAAGAAGTATGATTTGTCGTACTACTTTGCCAGACTCACTCTGGGGAGAAGCATTAAAAACCGCAGCTTATATTCTTAAAAGAGTTCCAACTACAGCTACAATCAAAACCCCATATGAACTTTGGACTGGGCATAAACCCAGTATTAGGCATTTACACATTTGGGGTTGTCCAGCTGAGGCAAGGCCTTATAGGCCGAATGAAAGGAAACTGGATGCTAAGACGGCTAGTAGCTATTTTGTAGGATACTCTGAAAGGTCCAGGGGTTTTAAGTTTTATGATCCCACTTCTAGAACTATTTTTGAGACGGGTAATGCTAGGTTTTTTTAGGATATTGAGTTTGGAGGGTGGGGAGATAAAGTTGTTAGAGATTTTGTCTTTGAGGAAGAACATGTGTCTTTCCCTCAAGTTGTTGATCTTGGTCAGGGTGTTCTCATTCCTGACACGGATCACACAACTCCAGTTCAAGACAATCTCAAAAATCTCCCCCATCAGGACCCTGATATTACTAATGAAAATCAAACTCAACAACCTCAAGAAACTGAAGTGCCATTAAGGAGATCCACTAGAGAGAGGAGAAATGCAATTCCGGATGATTATGTTGTATTTCTCCAAGAACAAGAAAGTGATATTGGACTTGAGGAAGATGATCCAATCAACTTCCGTCAAGTCATTAAGGGTTCGAACTATCAAAAGTGGATTGATGCCATGAATGATGAGATGAAGTCTATGAGCGATAATGACGTTTGGGAGCTTGTTACATTGCCCGAATGTAAACCTATTGGTTGTAAATGGATTTTTAAAACCAAAAGGGATTCAGGAGGCAATGTTATTAAGTATAAAGCTCGTCTTGTCGCAAAAGGCTACACTCAAAAGGAAGGCATTGATTATAAAGAGACTTTCTCTCCAGTTTCATCGAAAGACTCTTTCAGGACTATAATGGCACTAGTAGCACATTTTGATCTTGAGCTTCATCAGATGGATGTTAAGACAGCATTTCTCAATGGTGACATTGAGGAAACAATTTATATGGTGCAACCTGAAAACTTTGTTTCGGATAAATCAGAGAAAAGGGTTTGCAAATTAAAGAAATCCATCTATGGGCTCAAGCAGGCTTCCCGTCAATGGTATTATAAGTTTCATGCAGTCATTACATCTTTTGGTTTTGAACCGAATGTTGCTGATGACTGTATATACCATAAGTTCAGTGGGAGTAAGTATATTTTTCTGGTTTTATATGTCGATGACATACTGCTTGCCTGTAACGATATAGCATTATTGCATGAAACTAAGAAATTTCTTCCAAAGAAATTTGAAATGAAAGATCTTGGTGAAGCTTCTTTTGTATTAGGAATTCAGATACATCGAGATCGCTCAAAAGGTGTTCTCGGTCTGTCACAAAAGGGCTATATCGATAAGGTTCTGAAAAGATTTGGCATGCAGGATTGTAAACCAGCTAACACCCCTGTTGCTAAGGGAGACAAGTTTAGTCTCAAACAGTGCCCAAATAATAATTATGAAATTTCGGAAATGCAGAAGGCGCCTTATGCTTCGGCTGTAGGTAGTCTAATGTATGCTCAGGTATGTAAACGACCTGATATAGCATACATTGTTGGGATGTTAGGCAGATGTCTAAGCAATCTTACAGAGAACAAAGAATTACATGCTTACATATCGGAGATCGGACCAGTTTGAGATCATCGGGTATACCGACTCCGATTCCTTTATGCTAATAACAACAATAGTTTGACGAAAGCAAAATATATGGACGTCAAATTTCGGGTTGTTAAAGAAAGAGTACAGAATGGACAGTTGTGCATTGAGCACATCAGTACATACTCCATGCTTGCGGATCCGCTCACTAAGGGATTGACACCAAAAGTATTTCTTGAGCATATTGCTTGTATGGGTGTCAAATCAGTTAAGGATTATGTATTTTAGTGGGAGTTTGTATTATACAATTATGTATTGTCCATTACATTCAGTAATTCAGTTATATCTGCACAGATATTCAGTTTTAAAGTTTTTGTACTCTTACAGTTTATGATTGATCTCAATAAAGAGAACCAGTTGGAAATAGACATTCTATTGACCACACTTTATGTTATTTCCATGCTACATACCTACACTTGATCCATGTCGTTGGTTATATTGATATACGTGATCTATGTTGGTTGTAGTTACGAATGAGTAACTAAGAGCTCTTAGGTCCTATGTTGGTATGATTGATGGACCGGATTGTTCATGACAATTTTATTGTGATAGCAATTTTGAGCTCATAAGGTTATAGTGTAACATATAATGCTAAGGTTTGTACATATGTATGTGTATCTCGTCCAAGTGGGAGATTGTAAGATATATGGACTTATATCTACATACATAGGAACAATATAAGGATAAATTATATGTTATGTGCTATCTTTTGGTTTGGCCTAAATAAGTGGTCTTATGGACATTAAGTTAAGGGGGCCAATGTATTGTCATATAAAGTGTAGGACTAATGTGTAGATACCCAAAAGGGTAACCTTAGTTAATGATGGGCTAACTAAGGTTACATATATGTAACCATGGTTACATGCTTATGACTCTTGAGTTTCATAACTCATATGTTATAAGTGGGGGTTATGGTTCCCACATAATAGCAAGACATGCTCTTCTTCTTCCCATTGAAACTAGAGAGCCATTTGTTGTCTTGCATATCTTTGTGGAAAGCCATACTCTAATTTTGGTTACTGTGATATTATTGTTGTTGTGAAACCAATACTTCAAGAAGGATCAAGGAGACAATCTTGAAGGAAGGACTAAGGAACTTTCTAAGGCACACTTTGGACAATCTTCAAGAGGACTAAGGATTTGGTTTTCCACATATGGATTCAGGTACGCTTCCGCTTATGTTGTTCATTCCAAATTATTCGATATGAAAACTATTGTGTTTTAGTCGGAATCATAATTCTTACATGTGCAACTCCATCTATAGTCAAATCGGAACTAGTCAAAAGATTCTGCAACAACTTTGCCTACTGGCTACATAATCTCTTAGTTTTGCACCTACTTTATACTTTCATTAACAAATTCTGGCAGCATCATATGACGATTAAAACATGATAAATATGTTTTCATGCTTCATACCAATTAACCACATAGACTGACCAAATAAGGAATCTGAGATAGAACAAGAAGGTGTACTATACCAAATTTATCATTGATATTCTGTAATCACTAAAAGGGAGAGTACTGTATAAGTTGAACTTGAAGTTCAAGAGAAATTAAGAAAAGTTGGGGGAGGAGAGAGGGGAAGAGACTAAATAGGAAAGAAGAGAGAACTACTTATGAAACAAGAAGAGCAATTTTTTGTTTGTTCAATTTTTATAAATACCAAGACAAGTTAAAATATCTGTTTGTGCTATTTTTACTTACATTCACCATTATCACGCATCTTCATCATCCTTAACAGCTACTGAATGATGACATGATCGTTGAATTATAAATTATCTCAGCAAATCCAAATCTCTCGGTCCTGTGATAGCTCATGCATAATGCAGCCATTTATCAATCCACCTCACCAGATCATTTCTTGATAAAGTATTCATTTCATGAAGAAGCCACTGATAAGGCTAAAGGCATCTCAATTTCCTTTGCAGAGTTGATGGATGATGCATCTCCTCCATCGTGTTGGATATGGCCACTTTCTTGTTTGCCATTGTTAATGCTATTGTTATTAGAAGCTGCAGCATTTGCCTTGGAATCAGTCCTGGCCGCCCCAGGGTTTGCCATTGTGGCAGCCCTTGAGGTGCGCCTTGAAATCAGGTTGTCAACGCTGCTGTCGCCGAAACAGCACCACTTCATGCCGGTGTAAAAGTAAGTCAGGAGCCAAAATATGTAGGGAGAACCAATCAAGATTAATCCTGCAGCTGGAAACCATGGCTGGGAGTGATCTGGCACGAAAAGGTAGAGAACAAGGAGGATACCACCCGTTAGTACAAAAAGACAGAACAAGGAAGAGATCAGAGGAACCCTCAAATCCCCCTCCCTCTCCTCCATTGTCCCTCTAGAAATATTTTCCTTTTTATATCGCTACAGAAGGATCTGTTTCTTTTCTTTCCGTTGATTTCTTTTCTTCTATTCTTTGTTTTCCTTTTCCCTTCTCCCTCCCTTACTCTAGTATGTTCTTTGTTTTTCTTTCATTGTCGTCATTTTTCTCTCTTCCAGATTCTTCCTCCTCCTCCCCCTCTAATGGAGATCATGCAATCAAGATCTCTCTTTTTCCTATTTACTTTTTTCGCGTACCTGTTTTTCCTGAGATGCAAAAAAGAAACAACAGGTAGGACAATTCAGACAGGAAAGAAGAAAAGCGTTTAAAGCGGAAGGTTGTTTATAAAATATGAAATGGTAATGTCATTACTTTTAACCTTATTAATACAAAAGACAAAAAATATTGTCATGAAGTTGGACAAAACTTAGGTTTTTCTGTTCTTTAAAGCAATTTTATGAGTGAATATCATTTTGTCCTTCCTATTGTCTTCAAAATCAAATTCTCTATCCAATTTTACACTTTAGACATTTTCTACCCCTATCCCTAGCAGTATATTTTACCCGTACATTCTCACTATACTTAATATTTTAAATTATAATACTTTAATTCTTTATTTCAAGTTAAGTGCCCTATCTATAATTTAGATTATAATCTATATTATTTTAGATTATGATTTTATCGGACAGAATTGACTGGTGATTTTATAAAACCATGTCTATTTTTTATTCGCTATGTGCATATTCTTAATGTCGTATTTATTTATACTTAATTTACTAAGTTCATAAGTCAAAAGATGTATAAGTATCCTACCCTACATCTCCTACCTTGTATGCGAAAACTTACTAGTATTCAGTTTAAAAGTTCCTCTAAAGCATTGCATAAACGTTTCTGTTTTCTCATTGATGAATATATAGAGGCTATCATGTTGCAAGGCATTCGAAAATTTTATCCTAATAGTCTGCAGGAGCTTAATTCGATTTTCACTTTTGTCAAGCACAACTATATTCAAGATTTTCATCTAGCTCTCATAAATAAAATGTAAAACTGCTTAATTTTGAACTTACCTTCGAAAACTCACAGCTTTCACCAGTAATTGCACCCAACTCTGACCAACACCGAGAGTACTTTCGTCAAGCATAAGGTTTCAGGTCTTCAAACAATCACATACTGGACTAGCATCTGTAACAGATATCAAGCAACATCTGCGAAGAAAGAGAAGCTTTAAGTTGATGCATGTGCGCAGGATTCACATGCGTAGCTCTTCAATTTAGATACGTTTGAGGAACCAACCTCTTAATGAGATTTGAAGGCTATTGGGTAATGTTCCAATCCTAGATGAATTCATCAAGAAGGAACCAGAAATTCTACTCAGGAACTTTTATAGATAGCAATACAGGGAAAAGACATGTTAAGAAACTTTAATTTCTTCAGAAGAACTGAATTTTGAATAGCATCCCTGATACATTACTGTGCCACTATCCTCAATCAGTGCAGAAAGACTTTTTAGTTCTTTGTATATGTCCTTTTGCTCTGGCATCACACCTTTCATTTGAAACAAACAGAGATATACAACCATTTATCTCAATCCAACTACATGCCAATTCTTTCTTCAAATCGTACCTTTTAAGTAGTGCTCTCACACGAGCTGCATCTTTCCACATTCCTCTTGCAGAATACAACAACTACCCAATATAGTCCCACAAAGTGGGGTATGGGGAGGATAATATGTAGACGAGCCTTACCCCTACCCGAAAGGGCAGAGAGGTTGTTTCCAATCAACCCTCGGCTCAGTGGAGAAAAGGAAAAACAAAACAAAAACAAAAACAAAGGGGCATTAGTAAATCCAGCAGAAATAGCGTAAATAATTATTTAAACATAAGAAACATAAATAAAATAGCATGCAATAATATCCTACAGTAACTACCATAAATAACTACCATAAGGGAGACACAATCCAAAACACAAATCATCTATGGATAGCCCTGCCAAGCCTCACCCAACCCCGGGTGAGGAGTACGAAAAACTCTAGGAGCCCCTATCCTACAACCCTGATACTAGACCTCCAGACTTTCCTATCAAGGGTCATGTCCTCGGAAACCCGCATCCTAGCCATGTCATGCCTAATCACCTCTCCCCAATACTTCTTAGGCCTCCCTCTGCCTCGCTGAACGCCTACAATCGCCAGCCGCTCACAACTCCTCACCGGGGCATCAGGACTTCTCCTCCGCACATGCCCGAACCACCTCAGCCTCGCTTCTCGCATCTTCTCATCCACCGGGGCCACCCCCACCTTCTCTCGAATAACTTCATTCTTAATCTTATCTAACCTGGTGAGCCCGCACATCCATCTGAGCATCCTCATCTCCGCAACCTTCATTCTCTGAACATGAGAGTTCTTCACGGGCCAGCACTCCGCCCCATACAACATTGCAGGTATAACCACAGCTCTATAAAATTTCCCCTTGAGTTTATGTGGAACTTTCTTATCACACATGACTCCTGCTACAAGCCTCCACTTTGACCACCCCGCTCCTATGCGATGAGTGACGTCCCCGTCAATCTCGCCGTCCCCCTGAATCACCGACCCAAGATATCTGACACTGTTCCTCTTGGCGATGACATGAGATCCAATCATCACGTCCCTGCCTACTTCGCTCGGCTCGGAGCTAAACTTGCACTCCAGGTATTCTGTCTTAGTTCTGCTTATTTTGAAACCTTTGGACTCGAGAGTCTGTCTTCATACCTCTAACCTCTCAATAACACCGACCCTCTTCTCATCATCAAGACTATGTCATCAACAAATAGCATACACCAAGGCACATCCCCTTGAATATGTCGGGTTAGAGCATCCATCACCAAGGCAAACAAGAGAGGGCTAAGCGCTGATCCTTGATGGAGCCCCATAACCACTGGAAAATGGTCTGAGTCGCCACCCACCGTCCAAACCCTAGTCTTAGCCCCATCGTACATGTCCTTGATTACTCTGATGTAGGCTTCCGGCACACTCTTCGCCTCCAGGCACCTCCATAGCACCTCCCTTGGGACCTTGTTATACGCCTTCTCCAAGTCGATAAGCACCATGTGCATGTCCTTCTTCTTATCCCTGAACTGCTCCACCAGTCGCATGACAAGGTGAATAGCTTCTGTGGAGGAGCGACCCAGCATGAAACTGAACTGGTTCCCAGATATAGATGTCATCTCCCTAACCCTCGACTCGATCACCCGCTCCCAGACCTTCATGGTGTAACTTATTAATTTGATACCCCTATAGTTGTTGCAGCACTGGATGTCCCCTTTGTTCTTGTACAAGGGCACCATTGTACTCCACCTCCACTCATTCGGCATTCTTTTGGTCCTGAAGATCGCATTGAACAACCTGGAGAGCCACTCTCATCCTGGTCTACCCATGCACTTCCAGAACTCCACCGGGATCTCGTCAGGTCCGGTCGCTCGACCCCTACTCATCCTACGCAAAGCCCCCATGACCTCCTTCGCCTAATGCGCCTGCAGTACCCAAGGTCTCTATGTTGCTCTGATTACGCAAAGCCCTCATCCTCTTGCAGAATACATATTTGATAAAAGGACACATTCCAATATTAGAAGGCTGAAGCCTAAGAAGTTTCTGCGCTACAAGATCACCTAAATCAAAATTTTCGTGGACTCTACAACAACTAGTAATATCTCCCAACCATGTGCAGAGAGTTCTACAGGAATTTGTTTGACAAGCTCGAAGGCTTCAGCTAGCATACCTGATCTCTCAAGGAGATCAACCATGCAATTATAGTGCTCAGCCTTTGGAATTATACTCCATCTTTTCTCCATTGATAAACTAGCTCCAACCCATGTCCACTAATCCAGAATCAGCACATGCAGTTAGGACACCGAGAAAAGTTACATGGTCTGGTTCATATCCAGCTTGAATCATACAAGGAAAAAGATCAAGGGCCTTTTTAGCTGAACCATGACATGCTTGTGATATAATCATGGCATTCCATGCTATTCTGTCGGGTCTTTTCATATTTCTGAAAAGCGAGGAAGCATCATTTATAAATCCACACCTAGAATATATGGATATGAACGCACTCGTTATCATTGTGTCATTTTGAAAGCCACTCTTGGTTACACAGGCATGCAAAGCTATTCCCCAAGCATGCAAAGCAAGAACACCGCACAATGAGACCACATTGGAAAATGTGCTCTGATCCGGCTTGTAATTATTTCGCAACATCTGGACATATAAAAGCAAAGCTTCCTCATTTTGATATCCCGAAACCATAGTGTTCCACGAGGTTTCATCTTTTCTAGGCATCTGCTCAAACAACTCTCGAGCATTAGTTATATCATCTTGCTGAACATAACCCCATAACATCAAATTCCATGATACTTTATTCTGCCAAGGCAGTATGAAACAGGTGAAGAACATCTTGCAGTCCTCCGTTTTGCAGATAACCACTTAGCATTGAATTCCAAGCAATAATATCCCTGTGAGGCATTGCAGCAAAAAGTTTTTTCTGCCTCCTCTATGTTATTATTTTCACAGTACCCTTGAATCATGGCAGTCCAAGCGACTACGTCCTTCTCAGGCATATAATCAAATAAACTTCTGGCTTTCTCCACCTCCCTCACTCTTAAGAAGCACGTGATCATACTAGTCCAAGAAGCCACATCATGGGTATCCATTCTCATAAATAACTTATCTGCATCCTCAGTCCTCTGCATTTCAGCATAACCTGCTAACATAGCATTACAAAGTGGCACACTTTTCACTGGTGCTTCACTAAACAACCTCTCAGCTTCACTCACATCCCCATATCTGAAATAGCCTTCAATCATAATCACCCATGACACATCATTCTTAATCTGCATCAGATCAAACAATTCTCTACCTTCCTCTACTCTCCCATTGCTCATATACCCTGAGATCATCGAATTCCAGCAAACCACATTCTTATCATCCATTCCATCAAACATACACCGTGCCACCTCTAAATTCCCATTTTTGGCATACCCGCTTAACATGGCTGTCCAAGAAACAACATTTCTGCTAGGCATTGCATCAAATAATTTTTGAGCAGGATTAATCATCCCATTTATGATATACTGATAAGAATGGACATTGGGCCTAACTCAACCCCAAAAGCTAGCTTATTAGGTGAGGATTGCTCAAGCCATATAAGGAGACCAAGGACCTCAAATCCCTCCGATGTGGGACAACTCAACACCCCCCTCACGCCCAAATCTCTGGAGCATGGACAACATAAATGGGGGTCCAACATCGGTAACAATAATTGGGATGGGCCTGGCTCTGATACCATGAAAACATTAAGATTAAACTGCAGAATCATAGAGAATATAGTGAGAGAAATAAGAGAGAGAAAGGGGTAGTTGAGAGAAGGATCGAGAAGATCCAGAGAGATTTTTATTAAAATGTAAATGAAGTCCGTAAGTGCAAAATATCTGCACTCCCCTATATATGTACAATGCTCATGGGTCGGGTCGGGTGATCCGTCCCAAAACTAAATAAATGAATGTGGGCTCAGATATACACGGTCCAGCAACATTGATCATCATAGCCCATTACAGAGGTATTCCATGAATATACAGTAAATATACACTGAATATACAATGAATTACAATGAATATGTCACTTATCCTTTGGCTTGGAAGCCATATAATATTTCATCTCAACACCCCTCCCCCCTTTCAAGTTGGAGGGGGAGACCACCTGCAACTTGAGCAACAAGGGATGAAGCACAGTGCCAGGTAAAGGCTTGGTCAGAAGGTCAGCCAACTGACGAGTGGTAGGTACATGAAATAGGTGAATGAGGCCATTCTGGAGCTGATCGCGCACAAAGTGACAATCCACTTCAATGTGTTTAGTCCGTTCATGAAAAACAGGATTCTTAGCTATGTGAATAGCAGCCTGGCTGTCACAATACACAGAAAAAGGAAGAGAAACAGAAACCCCAATGTCGAGAAATAAACGAGACAACCAAGACAATTCTGCAACAACTTTACTGAGGGCCCTGTATTCAGCTTCAGCAGAAGATAAAGAAACCACTGGTTGTTCTTAGACTTCCAACTAATCAGGCAACCACCCATAATCATACAGAACCCAGTAACAGATTTTCGAGTATCAGGTCATGCAGCCCAGTCACTATCAGAATAACCAATAACAGAGAAATCATTGTAGTCAGAATAAAAGAGACCCATAGAAGGGGTACCTTTAAGATATCTCAGTACATGAAGGGCAGCAGTCATATGTGGAAGTCTGGGGCATTTGAGAAACTGACTCAGATGTTGCATAGCAAAACGGATGTCAGGCCTAGTATGAGTCAGAAATAAGAGTTTACCAACAAGACTCCTATACTGATCAGGAGAAGGCAAAAGGTCACCAGAATCAGCATGTAATTTTGCATTAATGTCCAAAGGACAAACAACAGAAGAGACATTGACACAGTCAAACTGTTGCAGCAAATCAGAAATATATTTGTGCTGATTAAGGATCATCCCACCAGGAACAACTGACATCTCTATGCCTAAAAAATAATGTAAGGACCCTAGGTCCTTAATTTTGAACTGATCATCCAGAAACAGTTTCAGGGCAGCATTTTCATCACAGTCATCCCAGTAAGAATAATATCATCCACATAAACAGTTACAATCACAAGGGACCCTGGTGTACCTTTGATGAATAGGGAATAATAATTCAAAGAATGTCTATAGCCTCTGGAGTATAGGGCAGAAGACAATTTGGCATACCATTGTCTGGAAGCATGTCTGAGCCCATACAGGGATTTGTTTAATTTGCAAACAAGGGAGTAGAGGCAGAGGAGGCAGAAACAGAGTCAGAAGCAGAAACTGTCAAACCTGGAGGGAGCTTCATATAGACCTCCTCATCCAAATCACCATGCAAGAAAGCATTATTAACATCTAGTTGAAATAAGTTCCAATGATTTTTCACAGCCACAGCGATAAGACACTTAACAGTGCACATTTTAAACACAGGAGAAAATGTGTCAGTGAAATCAATACCTTCAACCTGAGTATCTCCTCTAATAACAAGTCTAGCTTTATACCTTTCAACACAGCCATCAGCCTTGTATTTTATTTTATAAACCCATTTACAACCAATGGGTTTCTTACCAGGAGGAAGAGGAACAACATCCCAAGTATGGTTAGTGTCCAAAGCATCAAACTCCTTTCTCATGGCATCCTTCCATGCTGGAACAGATGCAGCTTGAGAGTAATATAGAGGCTCAGATTCCAAAGAGGAGGAAGATGAACCAGAAAAGGCAGGTAGTTGACAGACATAATCCTTAAGATAAGAGGGAGGATTATGTTGCCTTTAAGACTTTCTGGGAGCAGGAACAGAAGGAGAAGAAGCTAGAACAGGAGGGGAGATATCAGGATTGAAGGAAGGAGTTAAGGCAGAGTCAGTAGAGTCTGGAACAGTATGAGGAGGTACTTGCACAGATGTAGGAGAAGGAGGAGAGGAGATGGGAAAGGTAGAATCAGAATCATCATCATGTTCTACAGATGGAGCAAAAGGAAAGGATAAAACAGAAGGATGAACAGAAGAAGATACAGTTTTAAAAGGAAAACAGGATTCATGAAATATAACATCCCTGGAAACCAAACATTTCTTTGAAGCAAGATCATACAATTTATAACCTTTCTTGGCAAAAGGATAACCCAGGAAAATACAAGGAAGGGCTCTTGGCCTTAACTTATCCCTTTGAGGGATTGGGACAGTAGCATAGGCAAGGCAGCCAAATGTTCTCAAATGAGAATAGGTTGGAACTTTCCCATACAAGATTTCATGAGGGGATTTATGGTGAAGCAATCTGGTGGGTATTCTGCTAAGGAGGTAAGTGGCAGTCAACAAACAGTCCCCCCAGAAAGATACAGGTAATCCAGATTGAAAAAGCAAAGCTCTACAGGTTTCAAGGAGGGTTCTATGCTTCCTCTCAACAACATCATTCTGTTGAGAAGAATGAGAGCAGGTGGTTTGATGTATGATCCCCTGACTACTAAAGAATGAAGTACCCTCAATGCTAGATCCCAATTCTAAAGCATTGTCACTTCTAACAGTTTGAACCACAACAGCATTAAATTGGGTTTTAACCAGAGAAAGGAAGGACTTAAGCATAGAAAAAGCATTGCTTTTGGATCCCATTAAGTGTGTCCATGTTGCCCTAGAAAAATCATCAACAATTGTAAGGAAATATCTACAACCAGAAGAAGTTGGAGTATGGTAAGGTCCCTAAGTATCCACATGAACCAATTGAAATGGTCTAGAGGTCTTAGTAGAACTATCAGGAAAGGGGAGTCTAGTCTGTCTAGCCATAGGACATACAGAACATGGAAAAGGTTGTTTAGAAGCAAATGGAAAAGACAAACCAGAAATATGTCTCATATTTGTAAATGGAGTATGAGCAAGTCTTAAATGCCAAATGTAATTCATATCAGTTGTAACAACATTATTACATATGGAACTATATACATGTGAAGGCAATGGAACAGCCTTGCTATCAGACAAAATGTCATCATTACAAGAAGCAGACACAGAAGGGAATGGAACAACCTTGTTATCAGAAAAAATGTCATCATTACAAGAAGCAGACACAGAAGAAACAGAAGTAGAGGAACAACTAATAGAGGAAGAAGGGGAAGAAGGAACCCAAGCCAGTTTATATAGGCCATCAGCTTCTCTACCAAGATCCAGAGGCCTCCTCAGAGAAGGGTCATGTATCATGTGGAGTAAACATGAATGTTCAGTGAACAAAACTATACAATGCAACTGCTTCACTAACTTGTGGACAGAAATCAAGTTTTGTTATAAGAAGGAACCAGCAGTACACTGTGAAGAGTGATGGAAGGAGTCAGTGCAAAAGAACCTGTGCATGTTACTTTTACTTTATAGCCATTAGGAAGAGTGACAAGATAGGGCAGAGTTAAAGGTGTGATGTTAAAAAGTAACTGTTTATCATGTGTCATGTGATTAGAGGCACCTGAATCTATAATCCAGGTGACAGAATTAATATTGGTAAGCATGCAGAGTTTGGAATCAGAAATAGGGCTCTCAGTTAACATAGTACCAGCAAAGTTAGCAGCATACATGGGAGGAGGAGTCTGAGCAGTAGAGTCCCCTAACTGAGTCTGTTGTAATAAGTTCATCAATTGATCATACTGTTGTCTGCTCAACCCTGGTATCACAGAAGTCTGGCCATCTATTTTTGGAACAAATTGATGGCTTTCAGGAGGATTCCCTTGGGGAACAGACATATGTCCTTCAGAATGAGGGAAATCCAGACCAGCAGTAAGATGAGCAGCAGCAGGTCTCCTCCCCTTGATAAAATTTGTACTTTGTGGATACCCATGGATCTTGAAACACTTATCAATTAAGTGTCCAGATTTTTTACAGTATCTACAGAATAAAGGCCCTCTAGCTTGATCAAAATTGACTCTTTGTCTGAAAGGAGGAGAAGGATTAGGCACTGTGGCCTTGTTAAATCCAACTGAATGCCTATTAGTGTGGACATTGAA
Source organism: Nicotiana benthamiana (assembly GCA_034376525.1). Classification (NCBI taxonomy): domain Eukaryota; kingdom Viridiplantae; phylum Streptophyta; class Magnoliopsida; order Solanales; family Solanaceae; genus Nicotiana; species Nicotiana benthamiana. The sequence goes on along the minus strand of CM067336.1, from coordinate 29,104,657 downwards.
AGAGACAGAGTCTGGATTAAAGTGAGAAGGAGACTGGACTTATCTTTGCTTCTCATCATTGAGGGCCATATTATAGACATTGTCAAGGGTTGGAGGAGGCTGCATCATCAAAAGATTACTCCTTACCCCCATGTATGCTTCATTAAGACCCATTAGAAACTGAAACACCTTATTTTCATCACTTTCCTGTATTATACCATCTTTAGCAGCACAAACACATCTTTGGCCATGATTAACACACATTGATTCTAGTTCATCCCACAGACCTTTGAGCTTATTAAAATATGAAGCTATATCTAAGGACCCTTGAGAGGTGTGGGAAAGCTCCCTTTTCAATTCAAAGATTTTGGTCATGTTTGCAGTGCCATATCGGGCCTGAAGTTGGGACCATATACTCAGTGCAGTATCAGAATACTGCACACTTTCAGCAATTTGAGGGGAGAGGGAGGCAGTTAACCAAGAAATCACCATGTTATTGCACCTATCCCATAACCTTTGTTGAGCCACATTAATGGCTGGTCGGCAGCACGTGCCATCAACAAAACCAATTTTGTTTTTAGCAGATAATGCAACAATCATTTTTCTCCTCCAACCCCCATAACCACTTCCTGAGAAGGGAGTGGGGACAAGAGAGACCCCAGGGGCATCAGAGGAGTATACAAAGAGGGGGCTGGTAGAGTCTACCGAGGAGGAGGTACCAGCATTCGTATTAGAAGCCATGATTAATGAACTAGCTTGAAAGAAAAAACAGTTTCGACAAGCAAAGTATAACGAAACCAGATATTCACACACAAAACCAGATACTCACATACGGAGCCAGATAATCACACACAAATTATACAATACTCAAGATAAGGACAGAATTACCCTCCTTCTTCGCGACCGGAGAAGATCGGCCTTCAATCAATAGAGAAAACCCTAGGTACAAAACCCTAGGTGCAACCGTCGAAAACCTTACTGGAAATATGGTCAGGGATGTCGGAAAGTCACCCAAAACATCCACTGAGTGAGGATCGAGCCATTGGATAGCAGTAAAACCCTAGGTTCAACCACCAGAAACCCTAGAACCTGGTAAGTCACCGAAAAATCACCGGAAAATCTCCCAGAACGTTCGAGTGAAGAAGATATACTCAGATATCATGATGGATATCTCAGAAAAGCAGCCGATTTAGATCGGAATAATCATCGACCATATGCGTCAGAAACACCCCCAAAAATCTCAAACGAGACTTCAACCAAGATAACAAGATGCAGAAAAACACAGTCGGATCATCGTCTAGGCTATGATACCATGATAAGAATGGACATTGGGCCTAACTCAACCCCAAAAGCTAGCTTATGAGGTGAGGATTGCTCAAGCCATATAAGGAGACCAAGGTCCTCGAATCCCTCCGATGTGGGACAATTCAACTGTTGAGATGAAAGATTATATGGCTTCCAAGCCAAAGGATAAGTGACATATTCATTGTAATTTATTGTATATTCAGTGTATATTTACTGTATATTCATGGTATATCTCTGTAATGAGCTATGATGATCAATGTTGCTGGACCGTGTATATCTGAGCCCACATTCATTTATTTAGTTTTGGACCGGATCACCCGACCCTACACATGAGCATTGTACATATATAGGGGAGTGCAGATATTTTGCACTTACGGACTTCATTTACATTTTAATAAAATTCTCTCTGGGGCTTCTCGATCCTTCTCTCAACTACCCCTTTCTCTCTCTTATTTCTCTCACTATATTCTCCATGATTCTGCAGTTTAATCTTAATGTTCTCATGGTATCAGAGCCAGGCCCATCCCAATTATTGTTACCGATGTTGGGCTCCCATTTATGTTGTCCACGCTCCAGAGATCTGGGCGTGAGGGGGGTGTTGAGTTGTCCCACATCGGAGGGATTTGAGGTCCTTGGTCTCCTTATATGGCTTGAGCAATCCTCACCTCATAAGCTAGCTTTTGGGGTTGAGTTAGGCCCAATGTCCATTCTTATCATATACCCAAATATCATACAGTTCTAAGTTACTACATTCTTTTGGGGCATTTCATCAAACAGCTTGCATGCCGCCTCAACATCACCTTTCTTAAAAAAGCTAGTAATTCTTGAGTTACAATTGTACAACGAGTTTGCATTGTAACTCACATAACGAATCCAAGAATAAGACTTGACGCTCCTAAAGCAGATGTGTGAAGCCCATTTGAGCCGTCTATGCATAATAATAAAATTTTCTTTTTTTGATATTTTTGGTTTTAAAATTCAGTTATCATCCATGATGAATATTCTAATCAAATTATGGTACAAGCAATGAGATCAGAAATTTCGCTCCAAGTGTAGAAATCAAATTTGCTACTAGTAGATTTTGAAATTTGTGATGAATTTCTTTCCCTGAAAATTTGTGAGATCACTTGAATAAGACTACCAGCACAAGGAAGTGTTCCCGCGGAAATTATTCGCACAGGGTGACGACTTTTGAGGCCTTGTATTTGGAAGGTGATCAGTTTTTAAATATGGCAAAATAACTTAAACAATTCTTAACCTTCACTCAAATTATTAATATATTTTTTAAATTATATCCGATCTTAATTATCCTCTTAACTTAGTCTTTTGAGAATTATTACACCATATGGCAAATAGTATGAGTGCATTCATCTACCACATGAATATTCAGTTTATGTGATATTTTTTTGAAGAATAAAATATTTCTTACCTTTTTAAGAATATTAATTTTCAGATAAAATTTTCGAATAAAACTTGGATAGAACTATATTATTTAGGATAACTATTTTTATTTGATAAAAATAATAAAATTTAGTTAATCTTTTTTGAATTTGACTTGAAAATAAAGCTTTATACAACTGAAATAAATAGTAAAGGAATCTAAAAATTTATAAATAATACGTAATTTGAAATTAATTATCTTGGCTATAATTTTTTCTATAGCTCTAAATTACGATGGTCTAATTTTTTTTTTTTACGATTTTACCTAAAATATAAAAATACACAGTTGAAATAAATAGCTATTGCATCAAAAGAATAAATGAAAAGAGCGTACAGTTGTACTTGTAGTTTTTTGCAATTGTACACTCTTTTTATTTCTTCTTTTAATATAATGACTATTTATTTCAATTATGTATTTTTTTTATAACTTTTTAGTTGCGTTGACTATTTATTTTAATTTTTTTCAAGTGAAATTCAAAAAAAGATTAACTATAACTTTATTATTTTTGGTCTAATAAAGATATTTAGCCTAAATAATGCAGTTATATCCAAGTTTTATTATAAATTGCATTCATAAAAATGTATCTAAAAAATTAATATTCTTAAAAATATAAAAAGAATAATTTTATTTTTCAAAAAATCTACGTGGTGGGTGAGTGCACTCATACTTTTTGTTACATTAGCGTCTAGGGGGTAATGGCTCTCAAAAGACCAAGTTGAGGTGGTAATTAAGACGGGGCATAGTTCGAAAATGATACTAATAATTTGAACCAAGTTTGAGGGTGATTTAAGGTATTTTGTCTTTAAAAATTAGATCTATGATCCAAAGAGTTAGTTTTAGATTGGCGAAAAACATAAATAATCCTTTCAAGTTGTCCACAAGTATCATTAGAAACACACATATTTATCAAGTAGACGCCTAAGTTAGTGTATCTCTTGTATGACATGACAAAATATGTGTACTGCCCTAGCGTTGCAGCAAGTAAAGCATTTTAAAATTGTGTTTATTTCTTTTCTTTTTTTAATTTAAGTGGTGGAGCTCATTTTTCCTCACTCTTTCTTTTCCAAAATTTTCTTCCGCTATTCACTGCATCTTAATCTACCATTCTCAAAACAGGAGAAGTTATTGAAAACCCCAGCGTGTAGAAGCCGTTGAAAATAGTAGAAGCCATTGAAAACACCACAAATTTTCTTCCGCTATTCACTGCTATATTCGATCCGAACCGTATTCAAATCAACCTATTTTTCGATGATTCATCTTCTTCTACTACCACCACTATTTTCGGCGCCAGCAGCTGTCCTACGGCACCCGTTCCGTACAATCTCCGGCGCTTCCATTTCTGCTAACACCTCAACGCCTTTGTCAACGCCATCGTTGACTTTTCTGCTTACAATCACAATATCGATAAAGTTTCAGCTTTGGAGAGTTCTCAGGTTTTTTCATCCATTCCTCTCCGGCCAATCCCAAGAAGCAAAAGTTTATGGTGACTAAGCAGATGTTTGGTGATGAGGAGGGGATCCGATTTGGTTTTTTCCTTCTTTATTAACTATAGACAAATTTTTTTAAAAAAATAATAGGTGTCATCTTTTGATTTGTTAATTTGCAACGTCATTCTCGCGTAACTCACCTATAAGATCTGTCAATTTGAAGGGTTCATTGAATTCAGTTTTTGATCACATAATATGTTTAAGTGAAAAAGATTTTAAGTGAAGTGTTTAAATAATCGCTCTTGAACTTAGCAGGGTATTTCGCCTTTATATTTTAAATTTCAGACCAGGTGACATCAGGGAAATGGCTATTTGCGTAAAAAGGCCAATTATAGCTAGGCTAGTTGAAGGCTTCTGTTAGGTAGATGGGCCATATAAGCCCAAAAATAAAGGAAATTCAAAAATAGCCAGATTTACAAGTGATCATTTAAAAATAGATATAATTTCAAAAGTAATCAAAATTTAGCCATTTTTATGTAAAAATAAATCTGAATAAAAACATTATTCAAAATTTGAAAAATACTCCAATGTAATATACTGAAATTCCAATATAAGTAGATGGAACTCCTGTATATTATACTGGAGTACCAGTATATACTGGAACTCCAATATAATTCCAATATAATATATTGGAGTTCAAGTATAATATATCGGTCAAGTATAATATACTGAAATTTTTCGTGCGTAGGAGTTCCAGCGTAATATGCTAGAAGTTCATACACAGGTGCATCGATCTCCAGTATATTATGTTGGAACTTTTCCTGTTGCAGCAAAATAGTGGCTATGTTTTAATGACTTTGTGCTAGCTAATTTTGAATGCCCAATCCGAAAAACTAGCTAGCCTGTCTTATGTTTACCAAAAATAAACATTTCACATTTTTAATAGGAAAAATAAAAAATATCCAGATACATAACTAATAATTGAAAAATAGTTACGATTTCAAAAGTAATCGAAATTTAGCCATTTTTTCATGTAAAGATAAATTTTGAATAAAAATAACCTTAAAAATCAGGAAATATTCCAGCATAATATGTCGAATTTCATAATGCGCTGGAGTTCCAACAAAATATGATGGAACCATTGATGATTCCATCTATTTCAGTTTGTAACGCTTTTGATAACAAAAATAGCCTCTTTACCCTGGGGTACAGTAGAAAGGTTGTTTCCAAATAAACCTTCGGCATCTTTCCCTCAAATAACTTCTCACCTTGCTTTTGGGGAGACTCGTACTCACAACGTCTTGGTTGGAAGTGGAGATTGCTTACCATTAGAGCAACCACTGTTGTCTAACTTTTGATAACGGAAAGAAATAAAAAAATATGAATCAAAAGATGTTACCTTCCGCTCTTTGGGTACTAGAAAAATTCTGAGAACACTAGTAGAAAATAAAATTAGGGTGCTAAACTAAGGGTGTTAAACGGGTGGGCTGGGATGGATTGGCTTTTTTTGAACCCGTATGGGTTATGGTCCTGGCCGGTTATGGTTTGGGGCTTAATGAGTTTAACGAGTTCAGGTTCATTCGGGTAAAAATTGAACCATAAGGGTTACGGGTTGAGGGGATTGGGCCGGGCCAAGTTTAGTGTATTTTTTTTATTTTATTTTGTATAGTATTACTATAAAAGAATACAAAGAAGATAGGAAAAAATTACACTTATAAATTGCAAGTTCTACATTTATTTCAAAATTATAAAATTAAAGTTTGCATTTAAAACATTAATAATACTTCAAACTAATCTAACAAACTAAAACATTAAGGAATACGTCTAATAATTTTAAAATAACACAAATTGTCTTAAAATCTTAAAATGATACATATATAACATATTTTAAAAATAATACGTCACTATCATATTCTATGATTTGAACATTTATACCCTAAATCTATACACTATTTTTTATAACCTAGGATTCGATATTTTACCTTATATAATACCACTATATGATTTAAATTATATTTCTTTCATTTTAAATACGTATAAAATATATACGTAGGGTATAATCAAGACTTATAAAATATATACTCAAAGCAATTTTGAGGTACAAAGCTTCTATCACCATGTACTACCAGATGAACGCGAATGTCCCTCTCAGGACAAGACAGAACAAGTCAACACAAACGACAAAGTTAAACAAACCAGTTGAGTTGTCATCTCTGGTAACAAAGTTGTGATAAGGCAAGTCCAAATTATTCTTTAGCTTTAATGTAAGAAATTCGTGATCCTTTCCAAAGATTCCAAACAAAGCAGATTAGTTCATATTTGTCTAGTAGCAATTTAGAAAATTCCACGCTTTGCAACGCAATGGCTGACATCAAAGTTTGGTTCAGAATTATGCTAAGGAAGAAGATTCCAAGCACATGAATATCTAGACATATACTCCATTATACATCATTTTTGTCGAATAAAAGAACAACCTGAGTGTATAAATAGACTTAACTTTCAGATATCACTTGCAAAGCAACATGGCAGAAGAACTCAAGCTTCACAGAACATGGTCGAGCCCATTTGGTTTGAGGGCTGTTTGGGCACTACACATCAAAGGGATCCGATATGACACAATTTATGAAGATTTAAGTCAGAAGAGCCCTGAACTCCTGCAGCATAATCCTGTTCACAAAAAGATTCCTGTGCTTGTACACAAAGGCAAACCAATCTGTGAATCACTGGTAATTCTCGAGTATATTGACGAGACTTGGAAGGAAGCTCCTTTGTTACCTCAGGACCCTTACGAGAAAGCCATAGCGCGTTTTTGGGCAAAATTTGGGGAGGACAAGGTAAGAAACCATTAATCTAAATTCAGAACAAAGAGAAGAGGAATTTCAGTCAACTATCTTAATGTATCAGTATTAATATGTGAAGAGAGTGACAAGATAATAGAGAGTATTACTCAGATAGTAGACATTTCCAGTTATAACAATAAGCTTACCTTATCAAGAATGAGAAAAATATTCGCTGATGCTTTTTTCATCTGCAGCTTCTGCCATCAATATGGAGTGTTTTCACAGGACAAGGAAACGACAAAAATGAAGCTCTTGGTCCAGCAGTACAAAATCTAGAACTCCTTGAAGAGCAACTGAAAGAGAAGACATTTTTTGGTGGAGAGGAAATAGGATACCTGGACCTTTCACTTGGTTGGTTGGCATATCTTCTTGATGTATTTGAAGAGGTAATGGACCTGAAATTTTTTGATGCAGCCAAATTCCCTCTCTTGTCAGCATGGATGATTAAGTTTTATGATGCTCCGGTAATCAAAGAACACTGGCCACCTCGAGACAAATTAGTAACCAAGTTCCAGCTACTTCATGAAAATTACCAGACAGCAAATGCTCCTAAATGAACTAGTTTGTGAAGTTGATGCTGTATTATAGTTCATGGAAATAACAACAAACTCCATCAGCTGATGACTGAACTGCTTGTATCAAGTTCTGAATGTTTTCTGGACTATCAGGAATAAAAGTTATGAAATTCTTACTTGGCTATCTTTACTTGCTGCCTGAAGTAACACTGCAGACGTAATTTTAAGTGTCTGTTTAAGTAATAAATTGCACAGCAATTTTATTTCAAAAGATCAAATTGTTACTGTTAGAGTACTGAAATTTTTTTCATTTTAAAGTGAAGATATCCTAGATATTCTTACAGTTTCTAATACCCACAGAAATAGCTATGTGCTCAGCTTGCAGCAGTAGAATATCTTGGCAAAAACAGTGAGGAAGTAGCTAGCACAAAGGTTTTTTCTTTTGGGGGTGAATAAAATTTTTTAATTACCAAGTAAACAACAGTACAAAAAAGAGCTGAAAGTGGAATTTCATCCCAATTTCAGCCAGCTCCCGTTCAACCTACTTCACAGCCTAGTCAAAAGAAAATTATCTAATACATGCTATGGATAGTAATTGATCTGCTCCAGTCTTCTTGTCAAACTGCATTCAATAGCTTCTCTGCAGAATGTCTCTTGTATAAGCAGCTTTGTAACCACTTCAGCATTTCGTTTTACCCTGAAAAACTCTCATATTTCTTTCTTGCCATATAAAGTAAATTGCACCTGCAAGCACAATTCTGAATACTGCAGCACCAGCAGTTTTCCCCTGCATAAGACTTCCTGTCAAGGCCAATTCATCCTCCCAACCCATGACTGGCTCTTACGTAGACCCTGCCACTGTAACAACTTCAACCACATTCTGGCAGACCATTCAGTCACACCTGAAGAACAAATGCTCTACACTTTCATTCTCTACAGAACAAAGAGGGCATACTTGATCAGCAATTACACCCCATCTAGCCAGCCTATCCCTGGTAGTCAATCATCCATGACCAGCTAAAGTAAGCATAAAAATCCACCTAGGACACCCTTGATTGTTGTTAGAATAATAGTGTGAATAGTAGTGAATCATCCTAATCCAATATGTATTAGGAATAGGATATGTTATGTGTGTATATATAGGGCTCATTGTAGCATTGTAAATAGATATATCAATAATATTTTTCTCCCGTGCATTCTCCACATGGTATCAGAGCAACCGTGAGAAATTCATCATTGTGCGTCATTCCAACGACATCCGGGAAGGAAGAACTAAGTCATCGTACAATTTTCCGGTGACCTAAGTGACTAATCGCGTCAAAGTCACTAATTATTAGAGTTGTGCAAAAATCCGATACCACCACAAGGTTCCCAAGAGAGATCCGCCCTAGAAAAAATCACCGGAAAAGAGCCACCCATGCGCCTGCCGACGGCGTCTGTCCCACCTTCCGGTCATAATTTGAAAAAATTTCTTCAGTGCAGTTGGATCGGCCTCAAATTCCGAGCCTACCCATAATTTTATTTTTCAATTCCGACAACCTTGAATTTTCTCCGGTAGCTACAGTAATTTCCCGGCAGCTACAGTGTTTCCTTCATCTATTTCAGCGAGTTGTCAGTTGATTCTTTCTGATTATTTGGTGATAATCCAACGATGTCTTTGGGAGTTGATGCTTTCGGATCTAGAAACCCAGGTTCTGGCAGTTTCGGTGTTATGATTACCTCAGAACCTTTAATGGGAGGTTCAAACTACCTAGCTTGGGCTTCGTCTGTCGAGTAGTGGTGTAAAGGTCAAGGAGTTCACAATCATTTAACAAACAGGGCTATCGAAGGTGACGAAAAGGCCAAAACACTGTGGGAGAAGGTCGATGCTCAGTTATGCGGTATCCTATGGCGATCTATTGATTCCAAGTTGATGCCCTTGTTCCGTCCATTCCAGACATGTTATTTAGTTTGGGAAAAGGCTCGTAATTTATACACTAATGACATATCTCGTTTCTATGATGTAATATCGCGAATGACAAGCTTGAAGAAATAGGAATTGGATATGTCTACTTACTTGGGACAAGTACAGGTAATCATGGAAGAATTTGAGACGCTGATGTCAGTTTCTGCTAGTATTGAAAAGCAACAAGAGCAATGACAGACTGGACTCCCTAATGACCTTGATTCAGTACGTGACCAGATTTGGCTAGTCCGGCTGTCCCCACAGTTGATGAACTATTTTCTCGATTACTTCGCCTTGCTGCAGCACCAAGTCACCCAGTGAGCTCATCACAGACACTTGACTCATCTATCCTCGTATCCCAGTCAGTGGACAATCGGGCATCTCATACTATGGAGAGTAGACGAGGAGGAGGTCATTTTGGAAGATCTAGATCCAAGTGCTCTTATTGTCATAAACTTGGACACACTCGTAAAGTGTGCAATTCTTTACATGGTCGCCCACCCAAAAATGCTTCTGTTGCTTAGACAGAGACTATAGGTAACCAAAGATTTTCTTTATCTGAAGGGGAGTATAATGAGTTCCTTCAGTATCGAGCAAGTAAGCATACATCTCCACAAGTAGCTTCTATTGCTCAGACTAATACTTCTGTTGCTGGTAATTCTTTTGCTTGTGTTTCCCAGTCTAGTACTCTTGGATAATGGGTTGTGGACTCGGCCGCTTCTGATCATATCTCTGGTAATAAATCACTTTTGTCAAATATTGCGTATTCACAGTCTCTTCCTACTGTTACTTTAGCCAATGGGTCTCAAACCAAAGCAAAAGGTGTTGGACAAGCGACTCCCCTACCCTCTGTCACTCTAGATTCCGTTCTTCTCTATGTCCCTTGATGTCCTTTTAATCTTGCATCTGTTAGTCGTCTGACTCGTGGTCTCCATTGTGGTATATATTTTATTGATGATTCCTTTATTATGCAGGACCGCAGTACGGGGCAGACGATTGGAACAGGACTTGAATCAGAAGGCCTTTACTACCTTAACTCGCTAAAATCCTCCAAGGCATGTCTAGTTACAGATCCTCCTGACTTAATTCACAGACGTTTAGGACATCCAAGCTTATCCAAGCTTCAGAAGATGGTACCTAGTTTGGCTAGTTTATCCACATTAGAGTGTGAGTCATGTCAGTTCGGGAAACATACCCAAGCCTTCTTTCCACGTAGTATTGAGAGTCATGCAGAGTCTGTTTTTTCTTTAGTTCAGTCGGATATATGGGGTCCCAGTAGAGTCAGTTCAACCTTGGGGTTTCGTTATTTTGTTAGTTTCATTGATCATCATTCAAGATGTACTTGGATTTTCTTAATAAAAGATCATTCTGAGTTGTTTTCTATTTTCCAGAATTTTTGTGCTGAAATTAAAAATCAATTTGGTATTTCTATTCGTACTTTTCGTAGTGATAATGCCTTAGAATATTTATCCTCTTCATTTCAACAGTTTATGACTTCTCAAGGAATTATTCATCAGACCTCTTGTCCTTATACTCCTCAGCAAAATGGGGTTGCAGAGAGAAAGAATAGGCACATCATTGAGACTGCTTGCACACTTTTTATTTAGTCTCATGCTCCGCTGTGTTTTTGGGGCGATGCAGTTCTCACAGCTTGTTATTTAGTTAATCGGATGCCTTCCTCTCCCATACAGAATCAGATACCGTGTGCCATATTATTTCCCCAATCACCCTTATACTCTGTTCCCCCTCGTGTTTCTGAGAGCACTTGTTTCGTTCATAACTTAGCCCCTAGGAAAGATGACTTAGCTCCTCGTGCTCTCAAGTGTGTCTTCCTTGGTTATTCTCGTATTCAGGGATATCGTTGTAACTCACATGATCTTCGTAGATACTTTATGTCCTCTGACGACACATTTTTTGAGTCTAAACCTTTCTTTACCTCTTCTGACCATTCTGACCACCTTGATATATTTGAGATCTTACCTATACCGACCTTTACGGAGCCTACTGTAGATCCTCCTTCAACTTCCGCCACATAAGTCTTACCCGAGTCTACTGTAGCCCTCCTTTACCTTTCACTACTGAAGTCTTACCCATTCCAACAGTTGAGGAATCTAGTATGGCTCCTCCTACACTCCCTGTCACCGGAACACCGCTTTTGACATATCATCGTCGTCCGCACCCAGCATCAGGCCCAGCTGATTCACATCATGCACCTGACCCTGCTCCTACTGCGGACTTGTCTCTTCCTAGTACACCGATTGCACTTCGGAAAGGTATACAGACCACCCTTAATCCTAATCCCCATTATGTCGGTATGAGTTATCATCGTTTGTCATCACCTTGTTATGCTTTTCTATCTTCTTTGTCCTCTGTTTCTATCCCTAAGTCTACAGGTGAAGCATTGTCTCATCCAGGATGGCAACACGCTATGATTGACGAGATGTCTGTTTTACATACTAGTGGTACTTGGGAGCTTGTCCCTCTTCCTTCAGGTAAATCTACTGTTGGTTGTCGTTAGGTGTATGCAGTCAAGGTTGGTCCGGATGGTAAGGTTGATCGTCTTAAGGCTCATCTTGTTGATCGATTACAGTGATACCTTCTCTCCCGTGGCTAAGATCGCTTCAGTCCGCCTTTTTCTCTCCATGGTTGTTGTTCGCCATTGGCCCCTCTATCAGCTGGACATTAAGAATGTTTTTTACACGGTGACCTTGCGGATGAAGTTTATATGGAGCAACCACCTGGGTTTGTTGCTCAGGGGGAGTCTCGTGGTCTTGTATGTCACTTGCGCCGCTCACTTTATGGTCTAAAGCAATCTCCTCGAGCCTGGTTTGGTAAGTTCAGCACAGTTATCCAGGAATTTGGCATGGTTCGGAGTGAAGCTGATCACTCTGTGTTCTATCGGCATTCTGCTTCGAGTCTCTGCATTTATCTGGTGGTCTATGTTGACGACATTGTTATTATCGGCAATGACCCGGATGGTATTGCTAAATTGAAGCAACATCCCTTTCAACATTTTCAGACTAAGGATGTGGTCAAACTAAAATATTTTCTGGGTATTGAGGTCGCTCAGTCTAGCTCAGGCATTGTGGTCTCACAACGAAAGTATGCCTTAGATATTCTTGAGGAGACAGGAATGACAGGTTGTAGACCTGTTGACACTCCGATAGATCCGAATTCTAAACTTCTGCTAGGACAGGGGGAGCCGCTTAACGATCCTGCAAGATATAGACGGTTGGTTGGTAAATTAAATTATCTTACAGTGACAAGACCTGACATTTCCTTTCCTGTGTGTGATAATCAAGCTGCTCTTCATATTGCATCAAATCCAGTGTTCATGAGAGAACTAAACATATTGAGATTGGCTGTCGCTTGTTAGAAAAAAGATACTCTAGGGAGATATTGCTACAAAGTTTGTGAAGTCGAATGATCAGCTTGCAGATATTTTCACCAAGTCCCTCACTGGTCCTCGTATTAACTACATATGTAACAAGCTCGATACATATGATTTGTATGCACCAGCTTTAGGGGGAGTGTTAGAGTAATAGTGTAAATAGGAGTGAAGCACCCTGATCCAATATGTATTAGGAGTAGGATATGTTATGTGTGTGTATATAGGGCTTATTGTAGCATTGTAAATAAATATATCAATAATATTTTTCTCCCGTGCATTCTCACAATTGTTACATAAAAGTTTCCTCCATGCACCTAGCACAAAGTTGAAATCAAAGTAGCTCACGTTCTGCGTTCATTCCCTTTAGGAGTATTTTGCTGGTTCCTGCTATTCCACATTCTTCAAACGGGCAAGAAAGATATTCAATGAATGAATTAGTAACACGAGTTCCCATGAAATATCTAGTTTATAATTATAGACAACTTTCATTTTTCTTCTGCCACTTATATCTCGAACCCGGGTGAGCTATGATCAAGCTTTTGATTGCTCAGATAATAGTCCAACAACCTAGTGAGGTCATTAACAATAAAGGTGTTTAATTTGTCATGTAAACCTTTATTTCTGGAATTATGATCTGACTGATAGAAGCAACAAAAAGATATGATGGACGAATGAAAAGATCAATTGAAAAGAAGCTCACGGATCTACCAGGTATATTCTTTTTCTTGATGTATGTATAAACCCATACATGATAAAGAGGACAAAAATACTGACTTATGAGGTTTAAATGGTTGGACTATTGAATTAAACGTCCAATACCAGGTGTCTCACAGCAAGAAATTTAATGTGCTTTTAACCTACCAGAAAAGAAATATAGTAGTATACCTTTGTATGTATCTCTATATTTTGACCTCCGAATGAGAAAGTAGGCACGCTATTCCACTAGAAAGAAGCAGGCCCTTCAATGACAATGGCGAAAATTAAAACATAATAAGGAATGAAGATAAAAGTACAACCATTTTATCTGAAATTTTGTCACAGCATAAAGGAGTTTCTAATGAAATACCCTAATAATGAGTTAACAGGAATACACAGAAGTAAAAAGCACGCTGGAGATGGCTCACAAACTCTATAACAGCAGTTTTATCTTTAAAAAGTGAAGACTTTACCAGATACGAAGATCTAAATACTTTTGCATCTCTTTTTGAAGTCAAATAGCGCACCAGTCCTGCAACTTAAGGCAGAAACGTAATAGTACAGGAGATATAGCTTGAAACCTCACAAATCTAACAAGCAGAGAGATATTTCACCTCCAGATTGTTTCCAAATGATAAATCCTTAATTTCTTCAATCATAGGAATCTTTTTTATCTGCTATTTATGAGGAAGGACGACAGACTTTAATCACCAGTAGTCTCTGCAGCTACATGTCCCATCCTTAAACAAGTGAAAGCGATTTGCATCTCTAACTAGTATTTCCCTCTGCACAATTTGTGACACATACTTGGTCCAAGTGTGGCAATCCCCACAAACCCGGAGATTCTTCATTACTTGCAAAGGTGAACCTTCTTTTGTGTTCAAAAATCCAAATGCTATAGCAAGTCTTTCACTATGCCCACAAAGAAAATTTATCTTCTCATCTTCACCAACATCATGCAAAACAAATTTTAAGTCAGCAACATAACCTTCCTTATCCATTGCATTGTTGAGGTCCTGTAGGAGCTCATTGACTTGTTTGTATTGTTGAAAGGACCTATCCCCAGTGCCAAAAATAAAAACTCTGTTGCGAATTTCAATCCAACTACAACCTGGGCCTTTTTTGAGTCCTCTAGCTTTCAAGGATTTTCGTATTGTTCTCACTTGGTCCCACTTCCCCAAAGTGGCATATACGTTGGAAGCTAAAACATTATACCCCGGATCATCAGAGTTCAATTCAACAAGACGTTCTACAACACGTTCAGCAGTCTTGGTATCTCCACTAGCTCGACAAGCACTAAGTAGAGCTCCCCACATACTAGCATCAGGTTGCAGCGGCATAGAAAGGATAAAGTCCTCTGCTTCAGCTAGTAGCCCAGAACGTGATAAAAGATCAACCATGCAAGCATAATGTTCAATCCTAGGCTCAATGTTGTATTCTTTTCTCATTTGGTTAAAGAAAGCACGACCTTCTTGCACTAAACGAGAATGGCTACATGCATATATAACCGCAACAAAAACAATATGATCTGGAATAATACCCTTCTCCTTCATCTCTTGAAAAGACCTGAGAGCTTTCATTCCTTTGCCATACATTCCATATGCAGATATCATTGTTGTCCACGTCACCACGTCTTTGATCCTCATGTGCTCAAAGACAGATATTGCATTCTTTAAACTCCCAGTTTTGGAGTACATTTCGATCAGTGCATTTCCAACAGGGACATGTGACTCAAAACTGAGCCTGATGATGAAGCCATGCAGCTCTTTCCCCTGTCTTTTGGCAGCAAGCAAGGAACACAAAGGCAGCGCGCCTAAAATGGTGGCAACATCAGGCATGATACCTTCCATTCTCATCCTACTGAGCATCTTTAAACCTACGTAACTTTCCTCATTATGACCACATGCAGCAATAATAGTATTCCACGTTACAATATCTCTAGTATTCATGATTTCAAATTGCCACACTGAATGCTCCATTTTACCACATTTGGCATACACATCTAGAAGAGCATTGCCCACAATAAGAGTGGAATCGTATCCTCTCTTAATTATATCAGAGTGGATCTCTCTTGCAAAAACCATATCCATCAACTTTGTACAGGTTGACAGAAGTGTCACAAAGGTGACAGAATCCGGTTGCAAGTCTATCCTCATTATCTTAAACAGATCTACTGCTTCCTTATTAAACCCATTTTCAACATAACCACCAACCATTGAGTTCCATGAGACCAAATCCCAACTTTTCATGTTGTCAAATACTTGCCTTGCAGCTGCTAAATCACCACATTTTGCATACATGTTAATAATGATATTGCTAGCAGTAGTATCACATTCATATCTGTGTTTCAAAATAAAGTCATGAACATATATTCCAAATCTCAAATCCCCCAAATGTCCACAAGCTTGTAAAACAGAAGTAATTGTAAGCAGATCCGGCTGATACTTACAAACCATTTGTCGAAACAAGTTGATGGATTCCTGATGCAGCCCGGAGCGAG
Organism: Nicotiana benthamiana; assembly: GCA_034376525.1. NCBI lineage: Eukaryota > Viridiplantae > Streptophyta > Magnoliopsida > Solanales > Solanaceae > Nicotiana > Nicotiana benthamiana. The sequence continues at coordinate 29,088,618 of CM067336.1, read as the reverse complement.
AAAACCCACAAATAATGATATTCCAAGTGACAGTATCTCTCACTATCATCTCATCAAAGATTCTCTGACAGTCCAACAACCTCTCAAACTTAAAGTACATCGAAAGAAGTCCGTTACTCACAGTCAGATCTCCCTTAATTCCATTCTTCTCCACCAACCCATGAACTATCTGACCCTGTTCAACCTCCATCAAACCCCCACATGCAGGTAAAACACTAGACGCAGTAAAAGTATCAGCAACAACACCCAATAACCTTCCCTCCCGAAAAGCTTCCACCGCCTCTTCCCAATACCCATTCGCACTATATCCCGAAATCAAACAATTCCAAGAAACCACATCTCTATGAGGCATTTTATCAAACACCTCACGCGCTCTCTCTAATTCCTTCATCCGCGCATACATATCAATCAAAGCATTACATATATACAAATCTGATCCAAAACCCATTCCCAAAACATCATCATGAACAATTTCAGCCATTTTAAGATCCAATAAATTGCCACACGAACTAATAATCGAAGGAAAAGTATAATTATCCGGCTTAACATTTAATTTTCTCATTTGGGTATAAAAGTCTAATGCTTTAGAGAACAACCCATTATGGGTCATGGCTCTAATGATAGTATTCCATAGGTAAACATTATGGGTAGGTGAATTTATGCGGAAAATAGATAATGAAGAAAGAGGGTCTTTGAACTCGGAGTACTTTGAAATGAGTTTTCCACAGAAGAATGTTGATTGGTGCTGGCCTGAAATTACTATGAGAGAATGAACTTTGTGGAGATTAGTCCGGTTTTTAACAGAAGATAATGCTCTTGAGAGCAAAAAATGGAAGCAATCGTCGGGTTTTTGGCCTGCACTGCCAAGCTTTATGAGCTTCATGGATGCAAAAATAACATCTTCGGAATATTTGAAATCAACAGGTTTTATAGTATTCCGGGTGAGTTCGCCTCCACCTTAACCCCTTCCCCCAACCAAACCAAATCCACCCCCACTGGAACAATGCAACATATAGTCTAATTTTGTACTCCTATTTGTACTCGTGTATATTCCTGGATTTTGAAACTCATTTGCATATAGCTTAGTTAGGTTTTTTATTTCTCTTCTACGCGAGGTCTCTTGGGAGCATACCTTAGCCAAGGGTGTAAATAGTTCCGTTCGGCCGGTTATTTATAAAATTTATACTATATTAATTTTTCAATTTTTTTATTATATATAATTAAAATTAGACTTTTCTAAATCGTCACAATCATATCGATTTCTCTTCGGTATCAGGTACGGTTCGATTAGTTTTGAGTAATTTTTTGAATTCTATGTAAAAATCACTAGTATAAGTAGAATGAAACAACATACGTATTTTTATAGCACTTAGCAAAGCTCTTTAAACATTTTTGCAGTTTAAAAGGTGATGAATTAAGAAAACATGAATGATGGCTAGTGTATAGATCCATCAACTATTCTACAACTACGTAAAAGAAACTAAGCAAATATAATAAAACTATAAATAACACGAGTAAAAAGACATTAATCAAGCTAGCACTCAAGAATAAAATCTATAGAAGATTAAAAGTTCAAAAAGAAAAATCTAAATCATACAAAAGGAAACATATTCAATACATCGTAGTTTGCTACTCATAATCGCTATAATGCATTGTGTCTTGCTAGTGAATATGCTGAAAATAATTTAGTTTTAATAGGAGTAGCATAATAGGTTTGAGAATTAGGATTTTGAGTTTAATTACTTGTTGGCTTATAATTATTTCATAATTTCAAGGCCCGAGAAAAAATTTAGTGCTTATTATTTTTAAACATAGTACATAAATATATGTTTCACATTTTAAACTTATCCGATACGGTTCGGTATTTTTTCGATTTATTTTCGTAAAATAAAAAACTTATCCTAATTATCGGTACGGTTATATATTTAGATAAAAATCTAGGATTTTATTAAAAGAAACTTAAAAATCAGTTCGAAATGGTACAGTTCGATCGATTTAGTCGATTTTTGAATATTCATTGACACCCCTACTTACCAGATTGAATTGTAAAATGTTTTCTTGTTTTTATATGGACACTTCTGTTTCCTTTGTGCACTAATAAAAACCTCTTTTTTTGGAAACAAAGGTTGGTATATGTTAGATCTAGTACTTGCCAGGAGTCTAGTACCCATACAGGCTCATACAGATATGCATATAGATCATTACTGACTCCATAAAATTCGAAATTAAGACGTAAATATACCGATAATGTTAAGAAATTTAGCTCAAAATAATAATATAAAATAAAAAAAATAGATAAAAATATTCTGAGTAAGAGATAAGAGATTATTTCTTCCATATATTCAAGTGTAGTACAATGTGATGCCCAACCCTCTATTTATAATATGATATTTAGGTAATACAAAGAGATACCATGAACATGCTACTAACTATTGAGATCACGAAGGAAGATCGACGAGGGAGTTATGCAATGACGAAGTTAGAAATTTCTCCAAAAAGAAGTAAAAAAATAATTTCAGACAAAGGGTGTTCAATTTGTATCATATACCTTTAAAACATAATATTTTACCTATGTGAACAATATAATTTTTCGAAGGGTGGTCAATTGACCACCTTTGTGACCATGTGGCTTAACCACTAGGGTTATGGAGGTGCGGGATTTACAACAATAATGGTAAAAGGTAGTAGAAAATTATTGGAGAAGAGTAGTGGAAGTAACTTCTTTAGGAGTTATAGACATCTACTATATAATATAATATTTCTTAACATTCCCTCTTGGATGTTTATATATAATATGCCTCGTTAAAACCTTACTAAGAAAAAATCTTAGTGAAGGAAAAAAAAGTACACATATCTCACATTGTTTATTGCCTCGTTAAAAACCTTTACAGGAAAATCCAGTGGGATAAAACTCTAGCTAAGGGAAAAAGAGTGCACCACATATCTTACTCCCTAATAAAAATATCACTTTACTTTTCGGGAATGATGCATTCCAATCCTGTATACCAACTTCTCAAATGTGAAGGTTGGTAATGATTCATTGAACAAGACCACTAAATTATCAATCAAATAAATTTATTGAACATTTATATCACCAATCTGTTGAAGACTATATATGAAAAGACAGATCACGCCCAACTATGTCTTATAAAAAGGATAAAGTTGTCGCTGCAAATATATTCCGATTAATAATTCGGAGTCAAATTTCACTGGAAATTAACCTATCAATCATAACTATTGGACTCAAAGAAACAGTTGTATTCAATCTTCAGAGATATTTGAGTAACAATTTGATTGTGTATTAACTAAATATTATGTAATAAAAGTAATGTAAATTAAGAACTAGCTATAAACTGGTTGTAAGCAAGAGCGAGAATGATCAATGGCTATAATTTCCCCTCTTGTCGGAATCTTTTCAGCTATGTTTGCTATAAATTTGCCTAAGTCTTTTCTATCGTTTATGAGTACTTTGACTATCGTAACTATCTCCCGAGTAATTACAACAATATACTAGACATATTCTCCCAAATTACGTTGCCTAGCTTTAAGTACAACTCACTTAGACCGCACTCAATATTTCGTTATCCCTAATACCATATTTAAACCATTCATATTGATCCCTCATATACGTTACGAGTCGTGGTGTTCAAGAACTACCTAAATATACACTTTCTCCCGAGTAATGCATACTAAATAGGAACAACCGATTGATGGCCCTTCAATCAACAACAATAACAATATAGTTGAACAAATAGAGAAAATATTTGGGCAAATATATATTAACAAAACCCAAAATTTATCCTTCAAGAGGTTCCATCAAAACCCTAAATTAGAAGTTTAGCTACGCATAATAATTTTCAAAATCATAACGATATAACTTATCCTCAATGATAAAAACAAGAAGAAGAAAGGTAAAAACTCTATGTCGAATCTTCCGCCTTGCTTCTTGCCTGTTCTTGCCTTCAAAAATACTTCAAAAATCTTTATATCCTCTATTTGGGCGAGCTGGGCTTCTTATAGGTCAAGGAGAGTCATCATAAAAATTACATAATTGACCTTGCAATGTTTGGCTCTGAGCACCCCGTCCGCGCCCGCGGATGGACCGCATATTCGACATATGTTCTATCCACGGTCGCGGATTGACCGCGGACCTGGGCACGAATTCCATCCTTGCTCTTTTTTCTCTTTTTACAATCGTATTGTCCTTTGATTGGCCTTACATGCTCCATATTGACTCCAAAACGCTCTTTAGATTCTTTTTAGCTCGGGGTGACTCCTGCAAAGCAATAAACCCGTAATAGAGCATTTTGTTATCTTTTACAATCAGACATAGGTAAAGTGCGGACAAATTAGAGTGTAAATATTAGCTAACTTACACGATTATCATCTATTATGAACACCCCACACTTAAATCCTTGCGCGTCCTCGAGCAATCAAACCACACTCTACAACGGCCTAACTTCACTAAGCGACCCCCCTAACTCAACACACCAAGAACATTTCACAAGAATTGAGCTCAGTAGTATAACATCTTCGCCTCCAGAGTTAGCTCTCCCATGCCATGCTATATTCCTAACTTTAGTCACTTACTCTAGTGAAAAGGTTAAGACTCACCTTTCCTTCATGAATCAAGTGCCATTTCATAACAAATCAGAGTGATTCCACACACAATAACATTTAAGAACAATTAGGAACTCAAGATAGAAAGAATTTACTCATCTCAAAAAGAACATTCATATGCCACAAAAAATGCATCATAGTCTTGCCCGTGGTGTACTGCTCCACTAACTTGAGTTCATTTAGTCTAGAATCAAATAGACTTTATTTGATTGTAATGTAGGCTGAGGAGCGGGTAGGTTACATTTGGATATAAGAGTGACTACATCTCCCTAAGCACTTTAATACATATACTTTCACATTCAGAACCCCACACTTATGTCGAACTCCACCTTTTACATCAATATATATATATATATATATATATATATATATATATATATATATATATATATATATATATATATATATATATATATATATATATATATATATTTATATATATATATATATATATATATATATATATATATATCTGTGTGTGTGTGTGTGTGTGTGTGAACTCCCTGCTTCTTTAGGCACACTTAGTTAAGAGCCACTACTTATCAAAGATTATTTTTCACAACAATATAACTATTTTATTCTTTCTTTTTCAAGTGGCTCTTACTTATTCAAAAACAGTGCATCTTTCTCCAGATTTTAAGCTAAACCAACCAACCCATACTTTAACTTTTACCAGTTCATCACAATTCAAGTGCATATGGGAGTGCGAAAAGGTTCAAACAGATGGTTCATTCAAACAATTGGGTAAGGCTTGTAATGTGGTTGCCAAGGAAACAGTATTACAGGCTCAAATGGGTTAAGTATGGTACATAAAAATTAGGCGGATAAAATATACATATCTGGTTCAACAAAGAAACGCCTATATCACTTCCAAGATTGAATAAAACTACTATTTTACTTTGAAAACACACAGGGCAAGTTCTAGGTATCCAATACAGTGCACAGAATACAACAATACTCACACACACATGGCACATGACTTACTCTAGATTGGATCATCGAAACGCTCTAGTCAGAGTACTTAAGCCAAATTAAGAACATACAATTTAAGGCACTCTAATAAGAATCAACAACAGAGCCTAAGCGCCACACTAAAGTATTTACTGTATAAAAGGCAGAATGACGATAAGGGTTCCTCATTCCCTATCAGCCCTTAGCCCGCAAGTACCTAAAAAAACTAATTAACCTGATTCAAACAAAAACCCTTGGAAAAGAACCGCGGTCAAAAGAAAACCCAAAGGGTAATTGATACACTACTTACAAAACAAAATCTTTTTTTATATATATCGACTTAGATCCTCAAGAAACCTGTCGAGTGATATACGTCATCGGGACAAGTCGAACACATGTAGACTACTAATCAAACTAGAATCAAGCTAAATTCCAATATATATACACAATATACCAACGAAGTAACTCCCACTCCACACATAAAAAAATGTCATTTCCTCAGGACATAAATAGAAAGTAATGTGAGTCAAAGAAACTTCCCTGGAAGATCAGTCTTGATTAGAGACTATGCCAGGGTCTAAGTGACATGCTCTCCCCAGTACACGCAACTAGGCCATGATTTCTTCTCTGATTTAGCATTTTGGGAGGCCAAGACATCAACTCCAGTCCCCAAGTCTATGACTGTAGTCCACAACCTGCCATTTCTTGCTCTAAAGATGTCAGTCGTGTAACCTGACCAACCCCAGATGGCCCTTCGGCTTCCACAACATGCTCATGGGAGGTCAGCACATCCCCCACTCCATCATGATCATCATCTCCCTCCTCAAATGCCTCGGAATCATCACTATCAGTTGAACTGGCTGCCACTACCTCTTTTCCAATGGTCACCTTGGAAGCTCGGAACATGGTTTTTTTCTTCACCTTGCTGTCTACATGGGGGTTCTCCGCTACCCCTATAGCATGACATAATTGAGTGACCGGAGATGGGACAAAGAACCCATACCTCCGCAATGGTGAACGGATGAATATGTCCAAATGAATAACCTCCGCCACATCAAAATCGTGGCCATTCATAAAGCACCAGATCAAAGCAGCTCACGATCCATTGACTTCAGTGGTGTTGTGGAGCGGCAGCATCAACTGTTGATGATGTACAACCAACACTTGCCTTCAAAGGTGAGTGAGGAGGAGTGAAACTTCGATCCTTGAGTAACCCACACTACATCCTTGTCTTGTTTACAGATAGTTTGGAAAAACAATTCCCACTATGTGGGTTCTCGCTTGTAAGTTTCATAGTAATCCCTCTTCCAATAAATACAGGCAAGTGATATACTCGTCTGATAGCTTTAGCATTCACCCTCTTTTTTCGTACCATGCAAACATGATCCTCATTTTCGGTACAGTTGGTGTAGAACTCCCTACAAAGCAACAAGTTACCATCCTTCGGCTCCTCAAAGACGATGTCGATCCTATACCTAGTTAGCTCCCTAAAATATTGGGGCACTCAACCTGGGGGAGCCCCTTTCAATTCTCTGTTCTGGTACCAACTTTCGAATACCCTTTTTACCGAACGGTCTTGGGCAGCTCTAGAGACAAATTAGATGCCATTAAACTGCCCTGAACTAGATGATGATCATGCCTAGGATGAACCACCGTTAGTGGTCTCTTCTTTGAAGATCTCATTGTACCTACACCACAAATACAATTATCAAGAATCAATGGAATAGGTGACCCAAGAGTAGTTTCTTAGACTTCACGTGCCCCCGGGTCACAATTTAGACTATAAAGTTCATTGGGACAATTCAACAATCACCTCATGTGCATATGCCCCCCAATTTACCAAATGACCCAATTAAACCCACATTCCTCACAACTCAATAATATTTTTCCAACCCAATCGACCTAATGACTTCACGTATCACAATTATACCAAAAAATACACATCAATAAGAGTACATAGAATTCTACTTTCTTACAACTACAAAATAAGAGACAAAGAATGAAAAGAAGAGAAATAAAATCGAAAATAACCGAAACAAAATAAACTAAAAGAGGAGAGTAGAATCATGTACTCACTTGAGAACCTTGTGATGATTGGAGATGAAAGAGTGGGTGAGTAGATAAGAGGGAGAAGAGAAAGGGATTTGGTGAAGAAATGGGAAGGAAAAGCGTTAGAAATTGGGGAAGGGGGAGGGTTTTTTTAATTTTGTGTTTTTGTGTTGTTTATGGTTAAGAGAAGGGGTAAATAAGAAAAGGGGTCCGGTAGGGAGGGGTTTTAATTAGAGAATTAAAGAATAAAACTAAATAAAAGGAGGGGTTGGGCATTTTTTTTAAAAATAATTTTTTTTACCTGACATCGCCTAATTCGTGGCCGGATCCACGGTCAGATCCGTGGCCATGGATAGAAATCTTGTAGAATTCGCGGTCCATATCTTCAGCCGCGTATTAGGCATCCAAGGTTTTTTTAATATTTGTTCCTACCTCCGGGATACTTAGGTAACCCCGACGAGTACAACAAATCAATGGGTTGCTTCCCATGAAACGCCTTATTTAACGTCACAGCACGACATAGAATAGCATATTTAAAGTAAACTCAACTTTAGATTCTTGATCAAATGGGTCACTGACACTATATGTGCTTCTTCCATGCTCACATAATGCTTCAACCTATGCCCATTGACTTTAAATGTGCGAGAGTCATTACTTGCAGCAATCTCTACAGCACATGTGGGGTGAATTTCAACCACACAAAAAGGCCCTGATCATTGTGACTTCAATTTTCCTAGAAACAACCTCAGACGTGAGTTGTATAGCAATGTCATATCTCCGAGTTTAAAATTCTGCTCAATAATATTCCTATCATGCATCATCTTCATTCTCTCCTTGTATAATTTTGTGCTCTCAAACGCGTGATATCTGAACTCACCAAGCTCTTGCAACTCCGTTACTCTACTTGTTCCTGTAGCTTCACTATCAATATTCAACTGTCTCAATGCCTACCAAGCTCTATGCTCCAACTCTACTAGTAAATGACATGCCTTCCCAAACACAAACTTGTATGGCAACATGTAAATTGGAGTTTTGAAAGCAGTTTGATATGCCCAAAATGCATCATCTAACTTCATTGCACAATCTGTTCTAGTTGCATTTACAGTTTTTGTCAGCATACTCTTTATTTCTCTATTCAAAACATTCACTTGCCCGCTTGTTTGTGGATGATATAGGGTGGCCACTTTATGGCATACATCATACTTATCCAATAACTTTGTAAAGGATGGATTGAAAAAGTGAGTGCTTCCGTCACTAATTATTTTCCTTGGGGTGCCAAATCGGGTGAAAATTCTCTTTCTCAGAAAAATAATTACCCCCTTTGCATCATCTGTGCAGCTTCTACCCATTTGTACATGTAGTCGACAGCGACGAGTATGTACTTGTTTCCATATGAGCTGGAGAATAGCCCCATCAAATCAGTCCTCCATACATCAAATGCTTTTACCTCATGAATTGCGTTCATGGGCATCTCATGTTTACAGGAAATGTTACCAGTTTGTGGCATTCATCACACCCCTTTATCCATAGATGTGCATCTTTGAACAGTGTTGGCCAATAGAACCCTAACTCCAAGACTTTCACAGCTGTCCTCACTCCCTCGAAGTGTCCGCCATATGGTGACGCGTGAGAAGCCTACAAAATAGAAGACTAGTCTATCTCGGGTATACATATTCGGATCATGTTATCAGCAAAAATGCTGAATATATAAGGCTCATCCCAATAATACATGCGAGAATCACGATTTTTTTTTCTTTTGAACAGAGGAAAGTTCATAAGGAACAATACCGCTCGCTAGGCAGTTTGCATTATCTGCATACCATGGCACTTCCTCGAGACTCATGGTTAGTAGTTGCTCATCTGGAAAATTTTACAGAATCTCTTCTACCTCAAACTTCTTTTCAGCTCCTTCCAGCCTGGATAAATGGTTAACAACGGATCTCCAAATCAAATTCTTGCAGTAGTGGCGCCCATCGAATTAGGTGCAATTTTCACTCATTCTTTTCAATTAAGTACCTAAGAGCAACATGGTCAGTATAAATAATTACCTTTGAGCCTATCAGGTAAGACCTGAACTTGTCAAATGCGAACACCACTGATACCATCTTCTTTTCTGTCGCAATGTAATTTAGTTGGGCTCCACCCAATCTCCTTCTTGCGTAGTATGTTTGAGGCATGATTTTTATCTTTCCGCTGCCCAAGCATTGCTCCCACAGCATAGTCACTAGCACCACACATCAGCTCAAACAGTTTCTTCCAGTTGGGGCAACTATGATAGGTGATGTTACCACTCTCTTATTTAGTTCCTCAAAAGCCACCTTGTAATCATCAGAAAATACAAAAGAGTGATCTTTTTCAAGCAATTTACACAAGGGGTTAGCAAGTTTGGGAAAATCTTTTATAAATCTCCTATAGAAACCGGCATCCCCAAGAAAACTTCTGATTGCTTTGACGGAGGTGGGTGGTGGAAGCTTTTCTATCACATCAACTTTTGCAAGATCTACTTTAATACCTTTACTTGACACTAGGTGCCCCAAGACTATACCTTCTTGTACCATGAAATGGAACTTTTCCTAGTTGAGTACCAGATTAGTCTCGATACACCTTTTCAAAACTCACCTCAAGTTCATAAGGCAATCATCGAATGAATTCCCCAATACTAAGAAGTCATCCATGAAAACCTCCATTATCTCCTTTATCATATCTATGAAGATGACCGTCATGCACCTTTGGAATGTGAAAGGTGCATTGCATAGGCTAAACGACACTCACCGAAAATCATAGATTCCATATGGGAAGGTGAACAACATTTTCTCTCTATCCTCTAGGGCAATGGAAATCTGATTATACCTCGAGTACCCATACAGGAAGCAAAAGTGAGACCTCCCTACTAATTTATCTAGAATTTGATAAATGAATGGCAGTAGGAAGTGGTCCTTCCTGGTGGCCAAGTTCAACTTCCTATAGTCCATACAGATTCTCCAACCTGTGACTGTTTGTGTAAAGATCAACTCATTCTTCTCATTTTTCACTACTGTTATACCTCCCTTTTCGGTACACACCGCACTGGGCTAACCCAGTTGCTATCAGAGATGGGGAATATTTTTCCCGCATCTAACCATTTAATCACTTCTTTTTTCACCACTTCTTTCATGTTGGGGTTCAACCTCCTTTGATGTTCTCTAGAAGGTTTGTGCCCATCTTCCAACAGAATCTTATACATATAGAAAGCTAGGTTGATCCCCTTAATATCTGTAATGGTCCACCCAATTACAGTATTGTCTGCTTGCACATCTAACAAACTGGATGAGATAATAACATGTCGAGTTGAGTTAGGTCCTAAGAATGCATACCTGAGATGAGATGGCAAATGGCTTCAGTTCCAGCTTTGGTGGCTCTTTTATTGACGGCTTAGCTAGAGGAGTTTTTCTTTACTCCAAGTGCAAAGGCTTAAATTCAAGCTCCCTTTTCCAAAAACCTTGGCCTTCAAGATCCAGTTCCTATCTGCCAAGTCTTCACCATTAACTCCGTCTAAGTTCATGAGACAAGATGCTTGAGAATCTTTAATGTTCAATGCTGCATCGTCTTCCTCTAACGCTACATCCACTGTATCTATTAGAGAGCAATTGGCAAATTCACTGGGTCTGCGCATAGATTTATGCACGTTGAATGTTATATGTTCATCATTTAATCTCATTTTGAGCTCTTCAATTTCACAATCAATTAAGGCTCTCTCAGTGGCCAAGAATAGTCTTCCCGAAATTTTGGGAATTTCCACGTCAACCCTACAGTCAAGGATGATGAAATATGTTGGGAACACAAACTTCCCAACATGCACCAATACATCATCTAGAATCTCAGAGTGCCTCTTCATAGTTTGGTTAGCCAGCTGTAGTAGCATAGACGTGGGTGTAGCTCTTCCAATGCCTAGCCTTTTGTAGATAGCTAGGGGCATAAGGTTTATGCATGCTCCCAAATCACACAGTGCCTTAGCAAATGCAAAGTTGCATATTGTGCAAAGGATTGTGAAACTCCCTGGGTTAGAAAACTTCTCAGCTATGGGTCACGTCATAATAGCACTGCAGGTTTGGGTCAGGGAAACCATGGCCAAGTATTGAAAGTCAAACTAGCGGGATATCAAGTCCTTCATCATCTTTGCATACCCAGGCATTCCCTTTAAAACACCGATCAATGGAATGTTACCTGAATTTGCTTCAAAATCTCCAAGAATTTCTTGTACTGCTTATCTTTTTTATACTTAGCCAATATCTATGGGAATGGTATTGGAGGTCCCTTCTTCCCTATAATTTTATTTTTCTCTTGTTCAAGCAATGCTTCTACTGTCGGTTCTGGTGCAGCTTCAATCTCTTTCACAACATGTTATTCTTTGTTGGTGTCCTTTTGCACATTATGTACCGTCACCTCAGTTAAACCTATTGAATCATCTATCCCAGTGGGTACTGGAGCTAGTGTATCAGCCGGCCTGCTTTCGTGAGAAATTTCTTGCTCCAGATCTAAGTCCCTACCATTTTGGATACTCACTGCCATCAGCTGCTTTGGGCCTTGCTCTTTAGAATTGATTTGGGTGTCTGCGAGTAATATCCCATAAGGACGATTATTTAGAGCCATAGAAATCATTCCTAACTGGATCTCAATATTCTTAATCACTGATTCATGTGAATCTACTTTGTCATCTAGTTTTCCAGTGGACCCAATCACTTGTTGCATCATACCCTCGAGTTTAGCAAACACATCTTCATGTCTCACAATCTGTTATTGTAAGGTTGGTGATAAGCCTGTTGTTGATTTCGCTGGTTGTACCCTTGTTGCCTTTGGTAAGGCACCATTTGCCTCTATGGTCGCATAGCCCCATGATTATTGTTGTTATTGTCTTGCTACTGAGTTGGTCTGTATTGTTGATTCTGTTAACCCCAATTCTGACCACGTGGTCTCGGTCCCCCGTAGTTGGCCACATTATTCATGTTCTTCTGATATTGTTGATTCTCACCTTCAGCATTCTTTGAGCAGACATATAGTTGATTAATACATGAAATACAAAGACCCCCATTGGTTGCATCAGCTATGTGTACCTGCTGCTTCTAGCCTGATTTTTCAACCTTTTTGGTGAGGATGCTCATTTGTGTCATAAGAGTGGCCATATTTTTAGCTGTGGAGTTAGTCGGGTCTAGAGCTAGTGAGTGAACCACATGAGTGATTGGAGCATTCCTTGTTGTCCGGCCTGAATTTTGTGCAATCTTGTCAAGCAAGATCTTGCTCTCTCTGAATGTCTTGCTAAAAATGCTCCTCCTGCTGAAGCATCAACATTGGCTTTCAAAGTATCTGCTAAACCCATGTAAAATCTCCGTCCCAACATCTGCTATGAAATACCATGATGTGGACACGTAACCAATAGACCCTTGAATCTCTCCCATGTTTCATGTAGCGTCTCAGTTGGTCTCTGTTTGAAGCTCAATATCTCATCAATTTGCTGAGAAGTCTTGTTGGGTGGATGAAGTTTGCTCAAATATTGCTTGAGTAATTCCTTCCAAGTAGTGATGGAGTTGATAGGGAGTGAATTAATCCAAGTTTGGGCTGGTTCTGTCACTGAGAATGGAAACAACAACAAACGTATTACTTTCGGTGTCATATTGTGCTGCCTCTGCGTGGCACGGATTGACAGGAAGTTCTTTAGATGCTGCTGAGGATCTTCAATGTATGACCCAGAGAATAGTCCCTTGTAAGCAAGAATGAGAATGGTCTAAGGTTATGATTTCCCCTCTTGTCGGAATCCTCTCCGCTATGTTTGCTATAAATTTGCATATGTCTTCTCTATCGATCATGAGCAATCTGACTGTCGTAACTCTCTCCCGAGTAATTACAACAATATACTAGACATATTCTCCCAAATTACACTAGCTGGCTTTAAGTACAGCTAACTTAGGTCGCCCTTAAGATTTCATTATCCCTAATCTCACCTTTAAACCCTTCGTATTGATCCCTCATATACCTTATGAGTGGTGTTGTAAAATAAATACCTAAACATACACACTCTCTCGAGTAATGCATACTAAATAGGAACATCCGATTGAGGGCCCTTCAATAAAAAACAATCACAATATAGTTGATTAAATAGAGAAAATATTAGGATAAATCTATATTAACATAAGGCGAAATTTATCTTCCAAGAGGTTCTATCAAAACCCTATATTAGAAGTTTAGCTATGCAAAATCATTTTCACAATCATAATGATATAATTCATCTTCAATGGTAAAAACAAGAAGAAGAAAGGTAAAAACTCTTATGACGAATCTTCCGCCTTGCTTCTTGCCTGTTCTTGCCTTTAAAAACACTTCAAGAAACTGGATATCCTCTATTTGGGCGAGCCGCGCTTCTTATAGTTCTAGGAGAGTCATCCTAGAAATTAAACAATTGACCTTGCACAGTTTGGCTCCGAGCACCCCGTCCGTGGCCATGGATGGACCGCGGATTTGACATATAATCTGTCTGTGGCCGCAGATTGACATGTGGACCTCGCGGATTCCATCCTTGCTCTTTCTTCTCTTTTTTTGATCGTGTTGTCCTTCGGTTGGTCTTCCATGCTCCATATTGACTCCAAAATACTCTTTTAGCTTTCTCCTAGCTCGGAATGGCTCTTGCAAAGCAATAACTCGTAATTAGAGTATTTTGTTATCTTTTATAATCAAACATAGGTAAAGTGCGGCCAAATTAGAGTGTAAATATTAGCTAACTTGCATGATTATCATCTACTATCAAAGACCTTTAGTAAAATGTGTTTTATTTTGTCGGCTTCAATATATTGTTCTTCCGATTAAGATAAAAAACATTGTCTTCAATATTACCTAAATCTTCTTTTTCAAAGAAAAATCACACATTTGTTGTATGTTGAGTCACTTGCTTTCTAGGTTGCTAATATCTTGGCATGACTTGAAACAATATTGACAGTTTTTGTAGAATATCATAATATGATAATACCCTCACATGCAAATAGATTGCAAATTAGCCATGCATTTGCATAATCAACAAAACTTTGATAATATTTTTAAGAATAAACAAATCTATATCAAAGATTCCTTTGCAATATAACACTAATCGTATATATATATATATATATATATATCTTCACATATGAGTAAAATTATATCTTGCAAGCATATTGTTATACTCATGGTTCTAGCAATATACATTAGTGCACCAATTGCACTAAACACAACAACAAATCATAACGCCATGATTGCTCTAATTCATAAGGATTTCCTGAAGTTTTATTTAATAAATTCTTGGGAACCTTAGAATGCTTTAGAACGATATAAATCCTTCAAGAATATTTATTATACACATATCAAATGTATTGTTAGACCAAAACCTGAATGACTACATCCACCATGTCTCCATATAATCAATGCCATGATATTTATAAATCTTCATGTGCCACAAGTTGACTTTATGTCTATCGACTTTATTTTTCATTAAAATTTTCATAGAAAATCTCACTAGCATTATACTTTCAGGTGTTGGGACTATTCGTCCAACTTTACATTTTTCATGTGAAGTCAATGTTCATTGTGTATTTTTCATTTCGCCAATCATTTATCTGTCCAAACTTCAGGATAGATTTGATCTCAAGATCCTCGTCAATATTAATAATATTGAGCACCACATTATATTAATAATATCATCAATGCTCATTTTATATCGGTCCCATCATCATTTAATACAGACATAACTTAGCGAAATCTCATTATTTTTAGGTACCTAAGCCTTTCCCATAATGTCTTATAAAGTGTTATGTCATGGTGCTCTTATAGAGCACTTGCGTCCTTATTTGGCCATCTTAATCATTTGCTTTTCTCCTTTTCAGGAAGTTTTGTTTTAGGAACCGATTAATCTATTATGCATTATGCGTGCCATAGATTCTGTCCATCATGGACTTTATTCTATTTGGAGCATTACCAGTTGAAATATGACATTTAGCTTTGGGTGAGCAAATGCGCGTGCTAATATTTTGCAAATAAATTATCACTTGTACTTCAAGTTCACATTTTCTTGTATGAGGATTTAGGTGTACTTATAACAACTTATTACATATATTACTTTTTTAGCTACCCATTTTTTTCCTTAATATTGGGATCATCAACACATATCCCAACCTTCTTTGGGGACCCATCTTCGTATATTATGGTGGAATAATTAAATCATATAGCACATCAATATTTCTAGATGAAAATTATTTGGTTCCTGATCCCAAACCAATTGTGATGGGGAAAATTTATGATAACTTGTTGGTCAGATGTGTACAAATAATGTTATATATTAAATAATACACCTCATACCAATTTTTTTTGAGAGTTTTATTCTCGTAACCAATGGTTTAGTTATAATTGTAGGTACACGTACACAATTTCTGCTAAACCAATTTGAATTCAAACCATCATTATCAAGATAAATCATCATAATTAATATTATGAAACTATGCTCCAATAATTTAAGCAAGCAACCTTGCAAAACCGAAATTGCAAGTTGATAACCAACGCACAATACATTAGATGCATCTATTACAATTATATAATCGTAAACGGTTCTCATAGCAAGTGATTGAGCCCCCATATATACATGCCATAAATCAAAGGATTCAATCCCAACATTAACTAATGTATCATGAGAATAAGCAGAACAAGAGAATTCTTGAAGAATTTCCATTTCTTCAATATATGTCAATATGAATTCTCAATCAATTTTTCCTATCATAATTGAACTGGGATGGCCAACCGATCATGCCAATTGATATTTATTTTAGTAAACCTCTAGTTTACTTGTGGAATGTGATTCCATCACCATACTTATACTTGTGTAGTACAAATAGAAAAAAAAAGCTGGATAAGCTTTCATATTTACCCAGTATGATTATAGTAATATAAAGATATTCAATCTTCCTTTTACTTATAGTCTCAATATACCATCCACTTTGGCTAATATATTTAAAACTCAAAATGTTTCTTTTGAGATTTAATACAGTCTTAGTGTTATGAACAAATTAGCTTTTTCGGAGCTCTTAATCAGTTTTGTACTACAAGTTGTTTTGTCACAGCCTCATATGGTGAATGTTTCCTTCAAAGAGAAAATCATATCAAAATAATTATTATGGCCAAAATCATTATAAGCAAAATCTTTTCTTGCTCTAATTTTATATTTAATAACTTTTTATGAGGCATGGTAAATATTTTTGGCGTCACATATACGCCACCAATGACATATTCTGATACGCCACCAATGACATATTCATATAACCACAAAGTAATGTTCATTATCTTGCTTTCTCTCGAACCTCCCATAGAGGTGAAGTGTAGTATTTATTCAATCACACATAAGCACATTCTTATGCATAATTTATATCACATTTATATTTTCACATTCACTTTCAAGAATGCTTATCAAAAGTCGCATTCTTTCAAAAAATGGACGATAACTATCTGAACGTGCCTCATTTTTACAGACCGTATTGATACACATGTTCTTTACCTTTGAAGGATTATTTTTAGAGCCATTATTGTTCTCATTTTTACAATTATCATAATGATGACTATTATTATTTTAGTCTTTGGCTTGCTGATGATAGGATATATTACGTATTTTAATATCTTATTGCACTCTACTTTATTGCACTTTAATTGAGTTTGAGCTTTAATCGCTAGTGTTTTGCATTAATTATGTGTTTTATGCCTTTTAGAAGTGATTTCGGGCTACGTAGATGTTATAAATTAAGTTAAAGTTATTTGGAGCTTTGAAGTCTGAGTAAAAGCCCAAGGTATTAAGTCGGGATCGTGTTCGGGGATTAACGGATAATAGAGGAACGAAACGAAGAATCAAGTAGGCATATTGTGCACTGTATAGTAAAATATACGTAACTATTGGCTAAGAACTCCATTTATTCTCTATAATATATAGTTGAAAAGCTAATTCAAATGGATACATCTTTCATTATTTAAGTTTTTTCAAATTCTAAACAGAACGGGGTAATTAATGCGCGAAAGGTGCGCGGCGGCGTTGGCTGCGGATGTGAGGCAGAAACTGGCCAAAATCCACTGCCAAATCCGCGGTTGAACTGTGACAACGGACGTCCTGACCTGGAAAAGTGTCCTTTTTCGCGTAAGAGAAGGTATAATTGTTTGGACCCCACCCTACTTGGTATATATACATGAAAAATGATATTTTGAGTACCTTTGACAGACCTTTGACATAATTTATACCTAATGAAGCTAAGGAGACCAGAGATTCGGCCAAAGGAGGGAAGAACACACTGGGAGCAAGGTAGAGAATTCTTCTACGAGTTTTTCACTTCCTTCTTGCTATTTCAATTATTGGTTAATTATTATAGTATTATAGTTATGCATACTATTATGAATAGCTAATTTGTTATTTAGGGTATTGATGGAACTTTTTATAGGATGATTTTTGTTATATTTTTATATAATTAGGCTGTTGGATTTCTCTACTTGTTCAATTACGTGCTTGTTGTTGTTGATTTAATGGCCATCAATTGACTGTGCCTATTTAGTGTGTACTGCTTGAGAGAGGTATATTTTAGTTAGTTGCTAAATAACATCACTCCTAACGTATGTGAGAGATTAATACATAGGGTTTAAAGGCGGGATTAGAGATAACGAAACCTTAGTGCGATCATAGTGAGCGGTGAATAATGCTAGCTAGTGTAGTTCGGGAGAATACATCTTGTAAATTGTGGTAGTTGCTCAAGAGAGAGAGCTACGACACTCAGAGTACTCACAATCGGTGGGGAATACTTAGACGAAATTATAGAAGACGTATGATGATAGGTTATAATTACATATTTTAGTCGATTATTACACTCTAATTTACTGCACTTTAGTTGAGTTTGCACTTTAATCGTTAGTGTTTTGCATTGATTGTGTGTTTTATGCCTCTTAGGGGTGATTCTAAGCTATATAGATGTTATGGAATGAACTCAAGTGATTTGGGACTTTTAAGTTTGAGTAAAAGCCCAAGGAATTAAGCCAGGATCGTATTCGGGGATCAACGGATGATAGAGCGATAAAACAAAGAATCGAATAAGCATATTGCACACCGTCTAGTACAATGCACATAACTTTTTTCTCAGAACTCCATTTGGGATCCACAATATATAATTGGAAAGCTAACTCAAAGGGATACAACTTTTATGTTTTAAGTTTTTCCCAAATTTCAAACGGAACAGAAATGCGGTCGAATTTGCGACCGCGGATCTAAGGCGGACCTGAGACAGTATACTTGCTATATACCGCGGTTGACCGCGGCCGCGGCAGTCCAAACATGAAATATTGTCCTTTTTTGCTTAGGAGAAGGTATAATTGTTTGGGCCCGAATCCACTTGATATATATACATGGAAAACAATATTTTTGAGGAGTTGGACACACTTTTGATATAATTTAGATCTAAGGAGGCTAAGGAGATCGAGGATTCGACCTAAGGAGTCAGGAACACAATAAGAGCAAGGTGGGAAATTCTTCAACGAGTTTTTCCTTCCTCTTCCTATTTCTCATTATTTGTCATGATTTTTAGTATTTTAGTTTTACATACTATTATGAATAGCTAAATTGTTATCTAGGATTTTTATGGAACATTTTGTAGGATAAATTCTTGTTATATTTTTATGTAATTGAGCCGTTGAATTTATCTATTTGTTCAACTACGTATTTATTGTTGTTGATTGAATGATCATCGATTGACTGAACCTATTTAGTGTGTACTGCTTGAGAGAGAGTATAAAATTATATACTTGGGCTCGGGAGTTCATGGGTAAACTTTATCTTCGAGAAATTTCGGATTCCGGACATGTGAGCCCGAAGATTTTTTGTCAATTTTTCAATCGAGGTTAGACATTCTTGTAAATTGGGTTGCAATGAATAATTGAGTATCTTTAGAAAGGCGAGGAATGCAGGTTATGGATCTTCGGAGCGAGGTGAGTCTCCTTTCTAACCTTGTAAGAGGGAAATGTCCCCATAGGTGAATTAATTGATTATGTGCTCCTATTTGTGGGGGCTACGTACACACGAGGTGACGAGAGTTCGTGTGTAGCCACTATTATATTTAAGTACGGGTAGTCTAGGACCCAAAAAGCATGATATACTTGAAATATTTGTAAACTTATTGACCGCTTGGATTGCTTAAATCACATCAAAACAGCAAATATATTTCAAAAGGATTAAATATCATTTTCTTGGCCGTTAAAGAGAATTGCTATTTCTTTGGGTAATTATTTTTCAACATCCTATGAGGCAGATTCGTTCCCCCAAAGTGGATGATCGATCGGAGAGAAGGAGTAGAGGAGCCGGTCCCAGTGAAGTGAAGGTAACCAACCTTGCTGCTGCGCCCTTGCTTCTTGCTTTAGAAAGATTGCTCGTTAGCTAGGCCGTTTTCAATAAGGCTCGCGCTAGGCGCTCACCTTTTTTGGCTAAGCCGTATCGTATCTTGCTGTACATATCTAGGTAGTTGTTTAACAACCTCACTCCTAACATATGTGAGAAATCAATATATTGGGTTTAACGCTAGGTTTAGAAATGACAAAGCCTTGACGTGGTCATAATGAGCGGTTAGATAAAGCCAACTAGTGTAGTTCGAGAGAATATGTTTAGTAAATTATTGTAGTTGCTCGAGAGAGAATTACGAAATCTAAAGTGCTCACGATCGGTAGAGAATAGATTGGCAAAAATTATAAGGAACATAGGTAGAAGGATTCCGACAACTGGGGAAATCATAACTCTAGACCTCCTTAATTTAATCTCCAATCCTTAGTCTAGTTAGTTGATAATTACCGTTTTCTAGTATTTGCTTGTTAATTAGTTAGAAATATAAATCTCAATATTTATAATTTAAAAAATTATTCAATCTTGTCTTCTTAGTGATATTAAACAGATACAACTAAGCCTTAGTTCTCTTTGGGATTTGACTCCGGACTTTTAGACCGGATTATATTTGCAGGACCGCTTAAACTTTTTAGAACTAGAGTTACGCATGATCAACGTAGCGGGAAGGGTTCCGACAATTGGGAAAATCATAACTCTAGACCTCATAATCATTTCTCCAACTCTTAGTATTCCTATTTTTAATATACTTCTTTAATTTGTTAGTTAATTAGTTAGACATAAAAATCTTAAGATTATAACTTCGGAATTTCACGATCTTGTCTTCCGAGTGATATTGAATAGTTATAGTGAAACCTTAGCTCTCTGTGGTATTCGACTTCGGACTTTTAGACCGGAGTATATTTGCAGCGACCTCTTATCATTTTTAGGCACACCCATGTTCATTAGTCATCCACTTGTCTTTGTGTAAATTTATGATGCACCACTATCACTTTCACTTCAAATGGAGCAAATCAAGTGGGACTAGCTTCATGCTTTTTCATAAAAAATACATTATTTTTCTTGTCATCATTATATAATCAATATGGTGCATTGAGACTTAAACTCAATGCCTTATCCACAAAAAGGTATGTTAAGTCATAATGCGTCGGGACTCGAACCCAGCATCTTATTATCATGGTGTACTAGGACTTAAATATGGTGTCTTACCCTCAAGGTACGATAAGATTTGAGCCCACCGTCTTACCCTCGAGCAATAGCGTAATAGGCCAAAGTGCAACTCATACTCACCCCTAAGCCTTTAAAAATATTACCATTTTTAGTAGTTATAAAAGTAAGCTCATATATGTGTTACACAAGTCACAACAATAAGTATCTATTTACTGGTAAAAAAGGAATCAAAATTTTCCAGGTCACTTTGCAAAAGCTGGAGTAACATCCCTAATTTATGTACATCTTTGACCTTTGGTTTAGTACGTAACATTTGGCTGCATCATTATATGCTTCTGATTCTCATATAAGGTCTAACCTAAACATGAGCTGAAAGAGATCAAACTAAGCTTACAATAAATATTAAAAACAAACACAGTAGTAATTAGTTTACATCCATGTATTTTAACTTTATAAAATAAAATACTTAAAAATATGCATAGACTTTTAAGAAGAAAATACTTAGTATTTAGAACTTTCATGACAAATAAAGAACCTTTGAGAAAAACGAACAAGAAAATGAATTAGTTACAAAAAAAAGGATTCGAAATGTATCTTAGCATTATATGCCTTTCCACGATATACTGGTCTCCTCAACCTTGTTATTCCTTTTATTATATTTCATACCATTTCTTGAAGTTGCTAACGGAAAAGAAAAACTCATCTCTTCCAAAGAAATATTAGGCACAATCGAAATATATTTTTCTGACGTAAGACAATTTTGTAAATGTATGTAACTCAATTGGATAGACTCGCGTTGATAATGTGTTAAAGAAACTTAGCTCAGTTAGCAAGAGACAGAAATTTTTATTACTTCCATCTATTCAAGTGTATACAATATAACATCTCCTCTATTTATAGGATGACATTTAGGTAATGCAAAGGGATATCATAAATATGGTATTAACTATTGAGATCATGAAAGAATATCATGAAAATAGTTATGACGGTGTGAGAGTTACAACAATAATGATAAGAAGTAGTGGAAGGTTAATGGAGAAGAGTAGTGGGAGTAACTTCTTTAGAAGTTATAGGCATCTAATACATAACATAATATTTCGTAACAAATAAAAATTTGAT
This sequence comes from Nicotiana benthamiana, assembly GCA_034376525.1. Taxonomy (NCBI): domain Eukaryota; kingdom Viridiplantae; phylum Streptophyta; class Magnoliopsida; order Solanales; family Solanaceae; genus Nicotiana; species Nicotiana benthamiana. The sequence goes on along the minus strand of CM067336.1, from coordinate 29,066,312 downwards.
ATCATCAAATACAATGCAATAAGAAAGTTAATGAGCAAACCACAGCAAAATGCTCCATGTGTAGGTTAAAACATTTCAAAAACCGATAAGTCAGTCATGAAGTAAAGAAAAACAAATAATAATGAGATATCAAACCAGTTAGTTTCTCATTTTATACTGTAATGAGAAGAATAATCCCTATGCTGCCATCAGATATTTACATGTCTGTACAGCAATCAGTTTTTTCTCCAATACATGTTACATATCCACTGTCAGGTGAAGGAAGGCCTCAACTTTCATCTTAATCTTTGACAGACCTTCTCATTTCCAGTAATGATGGTGTTATTCAAGTTGATCTGCATCCAAGCTTCTTTGTACAGTCGAAATTGCTCACTCGTAACTTAATTAGTCTCCTCCAAGAAAATGAGGCATCAGCATTATAGAAAAGAAACCTGTACATGGATTATGGTTGGAATCAGAAAGCCTTGCATAGGCTAGACTTCAAGTTAGACGAACATTGTTCCCTTATTGGACTACTTGTAACACACAATCTGCTCCTTTTTGGTTCAGATATCCTGCAATGCAATATCGCTGCTGCAAGCACATCAACTAAGCCAGAGTCGTCGGATTCTTCAGATTCTCCAGATTCTCTGTTCAAACTTTCACACCTTAAATCTTCGGTTTCCCCAGTGTTAGATTTACTGCATCTCTTCATTCCATCTGTTTCTAGTCTAGGGGTAGTTGTTGGTATTTGGCTTGGTGTACCCGAGAAATGCTTTGGCTTCAACCTGACAGACACTGTCTTCAAAGTTCGCTCCGTGTAGAACAGCATCCATGGATGACCTGAAATGCATCTTAATCATAAATTGGAAAATAAAGCAGCCAAACAATCATTATATAGTATTTGATAAAGCCGATCAAGATAAAATTTAACTAAGCAAACGAAGGATGCAGAAAAAGTAAAGGTGGTTCATCTGCCCGTGAACCCCAGTGCAAAGGTAACAGAAAATTGTTAACAAGTCAATAGCTTTAATTAATCAGATACTTCTCCATAGCAAATTTCCTGTATGATCAAAACAAAATAGGAACTGAGAATTGTCAATCCAGTTACCTACTTATTAAAGCAGTACTCAAGGGAACCAGTCAATAACAAATAGAATAATATGCTTACTTAATACTTCTTCTGCAGTTATCCTTGCAGCAACATCCCTCGTGAGAATCCGTTCAAGAAGATCTCGTGCAGGTTTAGACACAGATTGCCATTTTTCAGACTGAAAATCAAGTTTCATGCTCTTAATTGCCTCAAAAAGAGCATCCAAAGAATCCCCTTGAAACGGAAGAACACCAACTAGTAGAGCATGTAAAAGAACACCAGCACTCCAAATATCCGTCTTTTTCCCGTAATCCCCTATAAGAACTTCAGGGGCCACATAAGCAGGACTTCCAGCCAAACCACTTAAACTCTGACCTGCATTATAAAAACAACATTATAAAAAGGTGGAAAGCAGAGCTAAGAGGAATATATCCCTCCTATACAATGCAGAGTAACAAATATAACCACGTTCTTCAGAAAAAGAGCAAAGAATAAAATAAAAGGAAAAGAAACCTAAACAATTTTTTCATGAAGAAGTCTATGGTCCGATACTGTCCTCTCTAGAATCAGTACCATCAACATACAGATTTGACTAACCCAAGAAAATAATACCACATTATGACATTACTTCAGCTGTAATTTTTATTTTTCCAGGTTTACACAAAAAACATTGTGTGAATCAACGTCATTCAAACAGTCAGGATGCAACTAAATATTTGAATTGCTCAAAAATTCAAGCATAAAGGGTAACTCTATTCAGATGATTTACTACATTCACGATCATAAAAGTTCACTTGAGGTATGCCTTGAAGAGAGGTGCAACTAATCACCATCTACCAAAGGGGATAGGCAAAAGTCCTGAGAAGTGTGTGCATTTTTTCATTGGGTATTTGCCTGTAACTTTTTCTTTTTCATCAAGGAATACTTTTTAACCTTTAGGGAGTTACAACAACAACAAAAACAATTACCCGGTATAGTCCCACAAAGTCCCACAAAGTGGGATCTCGGGAAGATAATATGTAGACGTGTCTTACCCCTACCCGAAAGGGCAGAGAGGCTGTTTCCAATCGACCCTCGGCTCAGTGAAGGAAAGGAAAGACAAAAACAAAAGAGCATTAGTAACTCCAGCAGAAATAGCGAAAATAATTATCTAAACATAAGACCATAAATAAAATAGCATGAAATAGTATCCGACCGTAACTACCATAAATAACTACCATAAGAGAGACACAATCCAATACACCAACCATCTATGGATAGCCCTGCCAAGCCTCACCCAACCCCTGGTGAGGAGTACGAAAAACTCTAGGAGCCCCTATCCTACGACCCTGATACTAGACCTCCAGACTTTCCTATCAAGGGTCATGTCCTAGGAAACCTGCATTCTAGTCATGTCATGCCTAATCACCTCTCCCCAGTACCTCTTAGGCCTCCCTCTGCCTCGCCTTACGCCGATCATTGCAAGCCGCTCACAACTTCTCACCGGAACATCAGGACTTCTCCTCCGCACATGCCCGAACCACCTCAGTCTCGCTTATCGCATCTTCTCATCCACCGGGGCCACCCATACCTTTTCTCGGATAACTTCATTCTTAATCTTATCTAACCTGGTGAGCCCGCACATCCACCTGAGCATCCTCATCTCCGCAACCTTCATTCTCTGAACATGAGAGTTCTTCACTGGCCAGCACTCCGCCCCATACAACATGGCAAGTCTGACCACAGCTCAATAAAATTTCCCTTGAGTTTCTGTGGAACTTTCTTGTCACACAGGACTCCTGATGCAAGCCTCCACATTGACCACCCCGCTCCAATATGATGAGTGACGTCCCCGTCAATCTCTCCGTCCCCCTGAATCACCGACCCAAGATATCTAATCATCACGTCCCTGCCTACTTCGCTCGGCCCAGCGCTAAACTTACACTCCAAATATGCTGTCTTAGATCTGCTTAAATTTGAAACACTTAGATTCCAGAGTCTGTCTCCATACCTCTAACCTCTCAATAACACCGACTCTCGTCTTGTCTATCAAGACTATGTCATAAGCAAATAGCATACACCAAGGCACATACCCCTGAATATGTCGGGTTAGAGGCAAACAAGAGAGGGCTAAGCGCCGATCCTTGATGGAGCCCCATAACCACTGGAAAATGGTCTGAGTTGCCACCCACCGTCCCAACCCTAGTCTTAGCTCCATCGTACATGTCCTTGATTACTCTAATGTAGGCTTCCGGCACGCTCTTCGCCTCCAAGCACATCCATAACACCTCCCTTGGGACCTTGTCATACGCCTTCTCCAAGTCGATAAGCACCATGTGCCTGTCCTTCTTATCTCTGAACTGCTCCACCAGCCTCCTGACAAGGTGAATAGCTTCTGTAGTGGAGCGACCCGGCATGAAACCGAACTGGTTCACAGATATAGAAGTCAGAAGTCATCTCTCTCACCCTCGCCTCGATTACCCGCTCCCAGATCTTCATGGTGTGACTTATTAATTTGATACCCCTATAGTTGTTGCAGCACTGGATGTCCCATTTGTTCTTGTACAAGGGCACCATTGCACTCCACCTCCATTCCTCCGGCATCCTTTTGGTCCTGAAGATCACATTGAACAACCTGGAGAGCCATTTCACTCCTGACCTACCCATGCATTTCCAGAACTCCACCGGGATCTCGTCAGGCCCGGTAGCTCAACCCCTACTCATCCTACGCAAAGCCCCCATGACCTCCTCCGCCCTAGTGCGCCTGCAGTACCCAAGGTCTCTATGTTGCTCTGAATGCCCCAACTCCCCTAGCTCTATGTTACGCTCCCCCTCCTCATTAAGTAAGTCTCAAAAGTACGCCTGCCACCTCTGCTTGACTTGAGACTCCCCATCAGAACTCTACCATCCTCGCCCTTGATGCACCTAACTTGGTCAAGATCACGCGCCTTCCTTTCCCTTGCATTAGCTAACCAGAATAACTTCCTGTCCCCGCCTTTCTCCCCTAATTCCTCGTACATGCGACCAAACGCCGCGTTTTTAGCGTCCGTAACCGACAGCTTTGCTTCTTTCCTCGCTACCTTGTAGATCTCCATGTTCGCTCTCCGTTCTTCCTCGCTTGTGCTCCCTACCAACTTAGCAAACGCCGCCTTCTTCACCATCACTTTTCCTTCGACTACATTGTTCCACCACCAGTCACCCTGATGTCTGCCTGAATAACCCTTGGCTACCCCGAGCACGTCCCGTGGCCCTTTAGGGAGTTAGACTTCAAGAAACTCGCATTTCAATTTTTATCTTTCAAATTAATAATTTAGTCAACATCTATAGCCCATATACTTTGAGTTGGTTCACTATGCAAAGGGAAAAGAGAGGAACTGTGAGAAGCTATTGGCCAGAACATGTTATCAAGAGAGCATGCCTAAATTTTCAAAATCCGCACCTGCAGAGCATCATAGTGGGGAAGGAGGTGAAATCATCCAAGCAACTGCACCTTTTTTTATAACCATGAAATTTCCCAAGAGTGAGTGGTGCACAGTTCAAAGCTTGGTGGATTTTGGGCCTGCCCTCTACTCTTCTCCACCTAAATGGCCAGGTTTTCATATGCAGCATGGCAAATCCACGCGTGCCTAACCTATGACGCACTATTACCACTAGGCCAAATCCAGGGGCTCAAGCACTTGCACCAATTAATAGAGTAGCTAGGGGAAGGCTCACATGTAGGTAGGTAATCTCAAAATAACTTGCTAAGATTAGAGTTCCCAACTTATCAGCATAGTGAACACATCTTTTGAAGAAAGAAATAATCACAACAGATCCCAATTCAGCATCAGAGCCACAAATAAGTACACAGACCAACCACATAATTTTTAAGTTAAAAAACTAGAACATAAATTATTAGAACAAATCACAGTTGGAAGAGATGAAATGGAATCTAGGCAGAGGCATTGCCACTAAGATAAACGAGAAAAAATTACCATAGAAATAAACCATCTGGTAAACATGACAGTGCAATAAGTAACACCCAACAAGCAAGAGCAACATATATATTGGGTTCCGGTGTAAGTGTTTTACCATTGGCAGTCCTCATAGCCAAGCCAAAATCAGCAAGCTTTATCTTCCCAGAAGCAGTTAAAAGGATATTCTCAGGCTTAATATCCCTATGTACAACTCCCATATCATGACAATACTGTATCACCAACATCAAATCCTTAAATATATTAGCAGCCTTATGCTCCGAAAACCTACACTCCTTCATCCTGTCAATCAACCTCCCACCGGAACACAACTCCATCACCAAATGAAAACTTTCCCCATTTTCATACACAGACTGCAATGTCACCACACCCGGGTGTCCCGATAAGTGCTGCATAATCTCCACTTCCCTATGAACCGTCTCTTCGCCTTTAGGCAAGGTCTTGCAGGCGAATTCAACCCCGGTCAACTTACTCCTACACATAAAAACCGACCCAAATTTACCTTTCCCTAATGCTTCCCCCATTACATAATCATCTTCAATCTTATTCTTCCTACCCATTTGTGTGGCTGCATCTATACATCCTATTTTTCTTTTCAAACCTCGGGTACACAAACTAATCGACGAACTGCCACCTGGTGCCGGAGCAGTTGCAGCAGCAAGCCTAATACTAGTTCTACTACATGATCCTAGGCCAACAGCATCATCTTCCTTACACCTCTTTTTCAACCTTCTAGAACATTCCTCCAATGAAAAATGAGTTTTTTTCAAATTCGATATCATCGAATCATGGGTTGAAGTTGAATCCCATATTTCTCTCTGTTGTTTATTAGGGCACAGAATCTCACATCCTTTTCTCTTCTTCCTCATCAATCAATAAATCGATCACAGCACATATATACGTCAAATTAGGGCAAAATTAATCTAAACCCAATTCACATATCACTTATCCGGTGAGTCAGAAAAGCTTTCAGCGGAAAAAAGAACACGGAATTGAGGGAAATATTGGGATCAACTGATTTGGGTTTCTAGAGAATGTTCGCGAAATGACAAGGATAGAGAGAGAGTAATTTTCTATCTATTTATAAGTGTTACGAAGAAATGTCTATAATTAAAGAAATGTCTATAATTAAAGAGATTCTAGAGTTTTATTTTTAGTAGCTAAATCATCCCCTCCCTATAAATAAAGGGGTCTTCTACCATTGTAAACCAACCCTAATAATCTCTAAGTATTAATGAGAATACTCCTCTCTCTCTATTGCTCTTGTTCTTGTATTATTGTTCTTGTCTTTATATTATTTCATAACACGTTATTAGCACGAGTCTCTAACCAATTAGGTTTTTCTTTTCTCCTTTCTCTCTCTCCGCACATTATTAGAGTTTTTAGAAGAAACATCAATTTTCGACAGTAGTGGCTGATTTAAGCAAGCCGAAGAGGGTTACACGATTTTTAAGTTTCGGTACATAACACAAGTGTGGAAAAGAGAATAGAAATTAGTGATATTGCTTCTGGCAACAAGGGAAAATAGGTAGTCAGAGGAAGTAGCTCAAAACACATAAGGAAAAGATTTCTATACGGAAAATAGAAGATATGGTATCATCATAAAGTAATGCAACGGGATGGAAACTCAAGAAGTATATTTGATATCACAACATTTATTGGTATACCTTAAAGGTAAGTAATTTATTTTTCCCTTTCAAATTCTTGAAATTCTACGATTTGATTTCATATACAAATAAAGACAATAAAGTTTGATTATAACTCTGATGGAGTTTGTAAGAAATTACACTCACATGAAGTGGTAAAATTTCTACGCCTTGCCATGATCAAATTCATGTATGATTGTGGGTAAAGAATTAAAAATCCGTCCAATTGAATTTGCTCCATTCCCTTTAGAGAATGCGGTAGCAGTATGTGATAAGTCTGAAAGAAGACAAAATTATTACCGTGAATGTATCAACGGATGTGGACGTGGCAATAGACGAAATTATAATCGTCATCATTGTGATAATGAGAATAATAAAGATTCTCAAAATAATCTTTCACTTTATGAAAGCAATATTTGACATGAGATTGTGTATAGCACATACAGATGATTATGATCCATTCCCTGAAGTGAATGTGATAATTGTAATAGAGCCCGTAAGTATGAACACGCTCTTGATGTAATTTTGTTTCATGTCTGACATTATAAAAGGAAAGTTCGTTGCCCTAGAAATTTCGGGCAAGAACTATATGACATGGGTGTTGAATGCTGAAATCCATTTGGATGCAATGGGTCCTAGAGACGCCATCAAAGACAGAAATAATGCATCCACCCAAGACTGTGCTAAGGCCTTGATTTTCTTGCGCCATCACCTTGATGAAGGTTTGAAACTATGTTAAGGCCTTGATTTTCTTGCGCCATCACCTTGATGAATGTTTGAAACTATGCTAAGGCCTCGTTTTTCTTGCGACATCACCTTAATGAAGGTTTGAAACTGTGCCAATGGCCTTGATTCTCTTGCACCATCACCTTGATGAAGGAAGATGGAATTATTTGATTTTATTTCACTTATTTGTTAGTTAGTGAATAGACTAATATTCATTAGTATCAGCTCGTATTAGTTAGTTCATGATATAATGTTAGTATTAGTTCGTTAGAATGTTTCTACATGCTCAAATTTCAATAATATTTTTATTTTCAAGTAGAGGTAATCGACTAACCTAACAGTTAGTCGATTATCTAATATTTCGCATTAAAACTGCAAAACAATCGATTGTCAATGTTCAACAATCGATTGTCAATGTCCAACAATCGATTGTCTATGTCTAACAATCGATTGTCGTGAGACAGTGTGATCTGGAATTTTTTCAAAATAGTCAACAATCGATTGTCTATGTTTAACAATCGATTGTCTTAAAATAGTGTGATCTGGAATTTTTCAAAAATATTCAACAATCGATTGTCTATGATTAACAATTGATTGTCGTAAGACAGTGTGATCTGGATTTTTTCAAAATAGCAAAATAATCGATTGTCAATGGTCAACAATCGATTGTCAATGTTCAACAATCGATTGTCTATGTTTAACAATCGATTGTCGTAAGACAGTGTGATCTGGAATTTTTCAAAATAGCAAATAATCGATTGTCTATGTTTAACAATCGATTGTCAATGTTCAACAATCGATTGTGTATGTTTAACAATCGATTGTTTTATGAAAATGCTTAAACTTAAATTTTCAAGGTGTATAGTAATCCATATAATCGACTATCTGATTTAGTTTGTCAACTGACCGCAGCAGATTTTGAAAATATTATTTAAATGTGACACAAACGGATTGAAGTTGTTTATTCTCATGTTCGTATATTTTCTTTTATATGTCAAACCATGGGAAGTAAATTGATTGAAGGCTCCGGAAGAGCAACTGTAACTCTGCCCAAAGGCACGACGTTTATCTTAGAGAATGCAATATTCTCCTCCAAGTGTAAGAAGAACTTGCTGAGTTTTAATGATATCAATCGCAATGTTCTCCTCCAAGTCTAAAAGGAACTTGTTGAGTTTTAAAGATATCATTCAAAATGGATATCATATTGAGACAATAGATGAGAATAATCTTGAATTCTTCATGAAACGAGGCTGCCCATTTCGGTTTGGGTTCACGCCATTTTGCATGCAGCAATACTAGTTCGTCGGCTGCCCACTTCGGTTTGGGGTCACGCCATTTTGCATGCAGCAATGCTAGTTCGTCGGCTGCCTACTTTGGTTTGGGGTCACGCCATTTTACATGCAGCAATGCTAGTTCGTCGGCTGCCCACTTTGGTTTGGGGTCACGCCATTTTGCATGCAGCAATACTAGTTCGTCGGCTGCCCACTTCGGTTTAGGGACACGCCATTTTGCATACAGCAATGCTAGTTCGTCTCTGACTGACGAATTGACACAAATATTCCCCGTTGCAATTGGTTTTGGGTCATGGACCCAATATATCCCATTTAAGAATCTTAGGATGCGCAGTATATGTGCCTGTAGCACCGCCATCCCGCACCAAAATGGGTCTGCAAAGAAGGTTAGGAATATATATTAAGGTTGAATCGCCCTCCATTATTCGCTACCTCGAAACATTGACAGGAGATTTGTTCACTGCACGATTTGCAGACTGTCAATTTGATGAGACACTTTTCCCAAAATTAGGGGGAGAAGTTGGTGAAACCAAACGGGAAATTTTGTGGAAAAATGCATCATTATCTCATCTTGATCCACATACCTCTATTTGTGAAAGAGGCACAAAAGATTATCCATTTGCAAAGAATAGCAAATCAAATGCCTGACGCATTTTATAGATTTGAAAAGGATAACAAAATCACATATCCCCGAAGTGAATGTGACAACATCTGATTCACGAATACATATTCATTATTGGAAGAATATGAACATGAAATTGGTATTAAATATACCACACTCACCCCTAGAAGGAGGTTTGAGATGATACCACACTCACCCCTAGAAGGAGGTTTGAGATGATATATGGCATGAATGATCGTTGGTCACGTACCTATTGTACGCCAAAGTATTTGGGAAATATGACTATTAAAGGACAACGATAATGCAAGAAACATATCTTGCATATAAGTTTGACATGACCATAATGGTATAACTTTCTCTTTAAGAAAGATATTCACCATATGGATGTTGATGAATCTGTGGTAGTACAAAATTAATTGAGAGCTCTAGAAGAGCCAATTATTACTATGTTGGAGAAACACAATTGAGTATTGTGCTGTAGTAAGTCTCAAAGAAACTTATTCAGTTTCCAAAGTACACGCGAAAGCGATTGATTATATTGAGACTATAAATAAAGGAAGGCTTTGATATCTCCTATTACTACAACTTGTAGCGGGGTAATTTGCATATGAAAAGCTACCCGCTTTGTTCTCCAGTTTGTACTACACAAAAGAAAGAATGCCACAATAAAGTGGATATCTATTGGTATAAAAACCCATGTCATAATAAACCTGAAGTTTATTGATAAGTGCACATGTCATGGTGTAAATTTGAAGTTTACCAATATTGATAATTTGTTCAGTTAGCATTCGTATTAGCCATCTCATTTTAAGTATGATGTGCAAATTCACACAGGTGAATATCAAAGAACTAGAAAGTTCTTTACGAATTCTCTTGTATCACTTGTTCTCATTAATGAACTGACCAACTAAAAAGTTCGGGTTGAAGCCCATAAATTCTGGAAATATCAAAGGTGAATATGGGCCCATTCACCTGCCATGTATACCACATATGATGCATCTATGATATGGTTGCATGCGCAATTGTTATTAACCCGCAGCCTGACCGGTGCTTGCGAGGTAAATTGCTCAGTAATCTAACTTCGAGCATAATTTCCAGATTTTCTACTCAAGATAGTTCATCTTGATAAGTTGGTTTATATCAAAGTTGGTTTAGCAAGATAATTATTGAGTGCTTCCACTTAATAGCTAAACAGTTTCTTATGAGAACAAAGTTATATATATCAGTTTGATATACGTTGTATACGAGAGTATATTATATTCTGCCCTCACAAGTGGTTCAGGGTCAGGAACCAAATAATTTCATCTTATTATTAATGTGCCGTGTATATTGACATGATAATGCACAAAGATGATTTCCCAAAGTTGAGGAAACAAGTTAGCTTTTCTAACATGAGGGGGAGACATGATAAACACTTGAGAAAAGGTTACATGCGATGAATTATCACTTGTATATGTATATCCCCGAATATCATGATATGAACCTGAAGTTCATAAAAGGGATAATTCAATTGCAACATATTGCAAAGCATGCTATACGCATTTGCTGACCCAAAGAAAGTAACTAAATGGAAGAGATACAATTCAAGAAGAATTGATTCCATATGAAAGACATGTAGTTTTGAACCTATAGTTCAAATGCTTGAAAGTATAAAGTCAAAGGTATGTATAATCAGTTTTCGATATCTTATTTGTCTAGCATGACATGGAAAACTTGATATGCATCTAAAGTCTATTATATGGCTTATATGACTTAACTTGAAAGATTTAAGTTGCTTGAAGCATATGCAATTCTTGGTCCTGAAGTACCACATCCTTAGTACAATTTGTGTACATATGTATCTTGCTATAACTATAAGCATGATGGCATTGAGAATGCATCTATGGAGATATTGATGAGTTATTCCACGACATTATATGAAGATGTTCATATCTATCAAGAATGATGATTTCAAGGTGCGAAATATTTATTCAAGTCAATATGGTTGATTTGTCAAACGTCTACCAAAGATCGTTTTGAAGATGATGCACAAGATTGGAATGCAAATGCTCAAGAATATAAATTGATGTACTCATTAGAGGGAGTTAATGCGCGTTGCACTCTTTTTCCCTTACAAGGTTTTGTCCCAATTGGGTTTTCCTTGCGAGGTTTTTAACGAGGCAACCAATAGGCGCATATTCAAACATGTGTACTCTTTTTCCTTTCTTTAATTTTTCCCATTGGGTTTTGGTTTTAAGGTTTTAACGAGGCACATTGTTGAATAGACATTCAAGGGGGAGTGTTATGAAATCTCCTATTTAAGGTGAATGTCTATAATTAGAGAGATTCTAGAGTTCTATTCTTGGTAGCTAAATCATCCCCCTCCCTATAAATAAAGGGGTCTTCTACCATTGTAAACCACCCCTAACAATCTCTAAGTATCAATGAGAATACTCCTCTCTCTCTATTGCTCTTGTTCTTGCATTATTGTTCTTGTCTTTATATTATTTCATAACACTTCTTCCTTTTTTCCTTTCTTTCTTTGTTGGTTTTCTTTCTTTCTTCTAATTTTCTTTGTTTCGTTCTCTTTTTTTCTCTTTTTGCTTTCCAACGTTTTTCCTTCTCTTTTCTTTGTTTTTTTCTGTTCTTTCTTTTGTAGTAGAAATGTAGTGGATAGGTAAAAAAGTTAGAGTTAGAATTGAAGTGGGAGAAAGAAGTTGAGAAGATCATGGTAAGTAATTAGGATAATTTTGTTTAAATCTTTTAAGATTTATCCTCTTTTATTATATTATTACTTATTACTTATTATTATTATTATTATTATTTAACTTTTACTTATTTTTTATTAATGAAGAAATTAGAAAGTAAAATGCATAGCTAAAATTATTAGTTAGCTATCTTATATTTAAATATTATATACATAGAAAAATTAAATATTTAAATTGTAGTTTAAATTATGCTAAGTAAAATACTATAGCTTACATTTAAAATTCTAATTAGATTTTTTTAATTTTTTTTATTTAAAATTAGGAGTAAAACTTATACTCTTAGAATGTGAATATATAGTTAGTAAATTTTTTTCTAAGATAAAACCTACTAAAAGTATGCTAAATTTTAAAATATTAAAATTAGGCATAAAAGTAATATTTACACTAAACTAGTATAGAATTTGGGTGTGGTCAAAAATTAGATGTTCATAGTATGCCCATCTTTGCTTAGAAACATGAAGAGTTTTCAGGCAAAGAAAATGAACGAGGTGACTGATTTTTGACCTCACTATCATTTGAAAAGGAAAACAAGATAGAAGAAAAGGTGCGACAGAGCCTTGGTTTTAGGCAGCCTACATATCTCGGGTTATAAGGGAATCAGGTCACGTGTAGTTCAAGTAGAAAGAAAAGTGATGGAGTATACTTAGATGGAGAGTCCACTGAGGTTCTGTCGAGGTTCCGATCCACGGTTTCTACTATTACATCAAAATGAAAAGAAGATTACATACTCTTGAAATCTAAGAGTTACAAATTTCCTATCTAAATGCCATTTGGAGTCTTGTCTTGATCCTTGATTTGCTTCTCCCAGTGACTTTGGATTGAAACTTGATGCTCTCGATGCAACAGACTATAAAATATTCTTTCATGCTTGTTTCTTGATCCGACAATGGGAAGAAAGATCTTCACCATATGTCTCCGCATGCATTATACCAAAGCTGGTTGCGGCTGGTATTGAGATCAAACGTTCCACTTTCTATGGAAAGAACTGAAATCTTATTTTTTGCACATCAAATCCGCGCTTTACTGAAAAACCTACAAGCTTACACAAACAAACAAAACGAACAAAACTTTTCTGCCCCAGTTTGCACTAGGAAATTTTTGTGAGTTATTGAAAACACATTAAAAAATCATTACTATTGCAGAAAAAGAGTTAAAAAAGATTTTTTTTAATAATACGGAATATTATACCCTATGTTAACAGGAAGGAGGCAACCAGGGGATGTAGTACCCTGTGTTGATGATAAGATGAGGCCAATGGCATCTACTAAAGGGTGTCGTACCCTATGTAGGTAGAAAGTAATGCGACCAAGGGATGTAATACCGTGTGTCGGTAATAAGATGAGGCTCGTGGCATTCTAACATGCAACTAGGGGATGTAGTATTCATGTATTGACAATAAAATGAGGCTTGTGGCACTATGAAATGCTACTAGGGGATGTCGTACCCTATATAGAAAATAATGCAGCCAGGGGATGTAGTACCATGTTTTGGCAACAAAATGAGACTCGTGACACTCTGAAATGCTACTAGGGGATGTCGTATCCTATGTAGAAAATAATGCATCAATGGGATGTAGTACCATGTATTGACAATAAAAGGAGGCTCGTGACACTCTGAAATGCTACTAGGAGATGTCGTACCCTATGTAGGAAATAATACAGCCATGGGATGTAGTACCCTGTGTTGGCAATAAAATGAGGCTCGTTAAACTCTGAAATTCTACTAGGGAATGTCGTACCCTATGTAGAAAATAATGCAGCCAGTAGATGTAGTACCCTGTGTTGGCACTAAAATGAAGCTCGTGACACTCTGAAAAGCTACTAAGGGATGTCGTACCCTATGTAGGAAATAATGCAGCCAGGGGATGTAGTACCATGTGTTGATAATAAAATGAGGCTCGTGGCACTCTGAAGTGCTACTAGGGGATGTCGTGCCCTATGTAGAAAATAATGCAGTTAGGGGATGTAGTACCCTTTGTTGAAGATAGGGTGTCAATCCCCTATATTGAAACTAAAATAACATGCTTACGTGCATATTGGAAGGAAATCATGGATCTGAGAACTTCACTTGGTGGTTCGTCTTTCCACGAACTGGTTCACTAAACGAATTTGTTCCTGTTCTAAACAAAGAAAGATTCGTTAGTTTTTTTGAAAATGGTGGTAAGTTTTTGGCCTAGAGTTCTTGGGCGACTTGACCTTGCGTCCATTGCACTTGTTAGGACCCTGTCGATGACCGTACAAATTGCTGGAAGATTCTGACTTTATTTTCTGAAGATCATTTTTTTCAACATCAACGCCTGACTATTTTGTGCCTATCACCATTTGTGTCTATGGTGCAAACAACTTTTGATGAGTAACTTTTGTTTCCCTAGAAACATTACTATGTCCTTCAAGCCTTTTGCTTGACAAGGAATATCAAAGTCGTCTTTATGGCTTTGCCCATACTGTTTATGCCCCAGAAATTTTGCTTCATATAATGAGGAAACTATAACCAATTTTGTGGCCTTTTCTTTGCTTTGTTTTGACAAAATTAAAGGAACTTAAGAATAATAGTACGAAAGAAAATAAGTAGGTGAACTAATAATTAAAACTTAATCAAGAAGTGTCCCTTTCAGAGGAAGAATAAGAAAAGATTTATCTGGAGGAACATGCTGACTTAAATAAACATGACATGCACTTTGGACTGGATACCCGATCCGTCTAAACCGCCTAATTCAAAAAATCTGTTGGAAACTTCTCTTTGAAACTGAGTTCTTTAACCATGTTTGTGCCGGGATATAAGAAGACCTAAAATCAATCAATGATTCCTTTTGTGGGTTTTCACCAATTGACATCTCTCATTTGCATATTTCTAAATTCACCATCGCCTCATAGTGCCCGAGAGGGTTTTCACCAATAAGACTCTCTTGTTGTTTTTCTCTCTTTGCAATAGTTGACGCTCTGCCCGCAGTGTATTGACTTATCATTCTCAAATGCTGATCAGAAGGTCTTAAAAGGGAAAGGTAAAAAGAACTACTCAATTGAATTACAACTTTAGGAACCATTTGATAGAATAATCATCGAAAAATAAAATAAAAACATGCCCAGTTTCTTTGAATATTGGGGAAATATGGATTTTTTTTGAGTGACTGAACCTCAAAGAGAGGGTGTCTACATATCCTTTCGGAATCAAGTCGAACATAGTTGAGGAATGGCATGAACTTGTTTTGATGATGACTTTTTTAAAAATCTTTTTTTTTAAAAGTACATTGGTTCCAAAAGAGGGTAAACACAAAGAAATATAAACAAGGCTTCAAAGGGCTAACTAGGGTTGACCAGTGTTTGGGTAGCGAGAATGATAGCCTTTCATCATCCCAACCTGAGAATGCTAAGTATAAAGCAAATGCCCCAATAGAAGCATGTCATACATAATATCTCTTGACTGCATCTGCATTGACGAATATGTTTGTCACCTTTCCTTCTATATCTGCCAAGTGTAGAACTCTTTTCGACAATACTTTCTTGGCGAGGTAAGGACCTTGCCAATTCGGGGCGAACTTTGCGTTTGCTTCTTCTTGGTGTGGAAAGATGCGTTTCACAACAAGCCGTCCTACCTAAAATTTTCTTGGGCGCACTTTCTTATCGTAAGCACGTGCCATTCTTTGTTGGTATAGCTGACCAAAACAAACTATCGCCAAACGCTTTTCATCAGTCAAACTCAACTGTTCCAATCGTGACTTTAACCATTCAGTGTCTTCAATCCCAGCTTCAACAATTATCCGGAGAGAGGGAATCTCAACTTCATCAGGTATGACTGCTTTAGTTCCATAAACTAACAAGTAGAGTGTTGCACCAACTAATGTACGGACAGTTGTCCGGTATCCCAACAGAGTGAAAGACAATTTTTCGTGCCATTATCTAGAACCTTGGACCATCTTCTTAAGAATCTTCTTGATATTCTTATTTGCAGCTTCAACAACTCCATTAGCTTTGGGTTGGTAAGGAGTAGAATGGCGATGCTCAATTTTAAATTGTTCATATACCTCCTTTATCAGATGACTATTCAAATTAGCAGCATTATATGTAATAATGGTTTTTGGAATACCGAAACGACAGATGATGTTGGAGTGGAGGAAGTCTACTACTGCTCTCTTGTTAACTGCTTTCAAGGTAATAGCCTCCACCTATTTGGTGAAGTAATCAATTGCAACCAAGATGAATTTGTGCCCATTTGAAGCTTTTGGATCGATTGGGCCAATGACGTCCATTCCCCGAGAAACAAAAGGCCAATGAGCTGACATAGGATACAAATCTGAAGGAGGTGAGTGAATCAAATCACTGTGAATCTGACACTGGTGGCACTTACGAACAAAACGAAAGCAATCTCGCTCCATAGTAAGCCAATAATTTCCTGCCCGAAGGATTTTCTTTGCTAGAACGTATCCGTTCATGTGCGGATCACAAACTCCTGAATGCACCTCGTTCATAATCATTTCAGCTTCTTTGGCATCCACGCATCTCAATAAAATTAAATTCGGGGTTCTTTTGTATAGCTTTTCCCCACTCAAAAAGAAACCATTAGAAAGTCGCCCAATAGTTCTCTTTTGATCCCTATTAGCATGTTCCGAAAATTCTCTTGTTTTCAAAAACTATTTAATATCATGGTACCATGGTTCACCATCTAGTTTCGCTTCAATTGTATTGCAATAACCATGTTGATCCCGACTTTGAATTTCCAATGGGTCAATATGAGTATTACCTGGATATGGAAGCATTGAGGCATGGCCAAAGCATCAGCTAATTCATTGTGAAACCTGGGAATGTATCTGAACTTGATGGACTTGAATCTCTTGCTAAGATCTTTCACACATTGTTTATAAGGAATGAGCTTGATGTCTCGAGTCTTTCAATCACCTTGAGCCTGCTGAATAAGCAAGTATGAATCTCCCATCACCAACAGTTCATGCGCATTTAGGTTTATTTCCATGTTCAAACCCATGATGCAAGCTTCATATTCTGCTGTGTTGTTCGTACAGAAAAAGCGAAGTCGTGCTATGGCAGGGTAGTGTTGCCCAGTAGGTGATACGAGAATTGCCCCAATTCCTACGCCTTTGATGTTGACAACCCCATCAAAGTATAGTTTCTAAACTTGATTGTCCTCTTGGACTTCTTCTTCAACTAAATTAACCTCTTCAGTTGGGAAGTATGTGTTGAAAGATTCATACTCATCATCTACCAGGTTTTCTGCCAGACGATCACCCAAAGCTTGTGCCTTCATGGCAGTGCGAGTGACATAAACAATATCAAACTCTGTGAGCAAGATTTTCCATTTTCCAATCTGCCAGTTGGCGTCGGCTTCTGAAAGATGTACTTCAAGGGATCCATTCGGGATATGAGGTAAGTTGTATAGGCCAAAAGATAATGCCTAAGCTTCTGAGCGACCCAGGTTAAGGCACAACATGTCCTTTCTAAAAGAGTGTTTTTGGCCTCATAAGTGGTAAACTTTTTGCTCAAATAATATATTGCTCGTTCTTTTTTTCCTGTCGCATCATATTGACCCAGAACACAACCAAAAGAACTTTCTGTTACCGATAGATATAAAAATAGAGGCCTACTGGGTTCTGGCGGGACCAAAACAGGAGGATTTGACAAATATTCCTTGATCTTATCAAAAGCTTCTTGGAACTCATTTGTCCACTTGATAGCGGCATTCTTTTTCAACAACTTGAAAATAGGCTCACATGTGGTTGTAAGCTCTGCAATGAACCTGCTGATGTAGTTCAACCTCCCGAGCAAACTCATGACTTCTTTTTAATTCTTCGGGGGAGGCAGCTATCGAATGGTCTTTATCTTGGAGGGATCTAACTCAATGCATCTTCGACTAACTATAAAACCCATAAGCTTTCCAGAAGGAACTCCAAATGCACATTTGGATGGATTGAGTTTGAGATTGTACCTTCGTAGCCTTTCAAAGAACTTTTTCAAGTCTTGCACGTGATCATTTTGTGTTCTAGACTTAATGATCACATCATCAACATACACCTCAATCTCTTTGTGCATCATGTCATGGAATATGGTAGTCATGACCCTCATGTAAGTTGGTCATGCATTCTTCAAACCAAATTTCTTATAACAATAGGTTCCCCATGGAGTGGTGAAGGCGGTCTTTTCTGCATCTTCTTCATCCATCAGAATTTGGTGATACCCGGCATAACAATCCACAAATGATTGGATCTCACAATCATTTAGCTCAATTGTCAACAAGGATATGAATGTTGGGTAAGGGAAAGTTGTCTTTTGGACTTGCTTTGTTTAAATCCCTATAGTCAACACAAACTCTGATTTTTCCATCCTTCTTTGGCACTGGCACCATATTTGCTAACCATGTAGTATATCGGATAACCCTGATCACATTTGCACTTAGTTGCTTCATGACTTCTTTCTTAATCTTATAACTCATACATGTCTTAAACTTCCTTTGTTTTTGTTGGATTGGTGGAAAATTAGGATACGTGGGAAGCTTATGGACCACTAAGTCAGCACTCAAACCCAACATGTCATCATACGGCCAAGCAAATACATCTCTATACTCGAACAAAACTTGAATTATGGCATCTCTCATCCTTTGTTCAGTATGAATGCTTATGTTTGTTTCTCCGATTTCTTCAGGACTTCCCAGGTTAATTGCCTCAGTTTCATTTAAGTTAGGCTTAGTCTTAGCCTCAGTTTCATTTAAGTTAGGCTTAGTCTTATTCTCAAATTGATCAAATTCTTTTTTTATTTCCTTAAAGGCCTCATCTTCATCATACTAGACTTCTTGATTCATTATTTCGAGATTAGACAACTTTTTAAGATCTGGGCATGAATTCCCCGTGCATGTCATGTTTTTAAAGCCAGTATTAGTGAAACTGAAAATGATGAGAAATTAATAACAATTAGGGAAGGAAAAGACGGAATTCTACTATGAAACTGGAACTTCATTTCATTGAATTTGAAAGGATAGAAGGGTTAACATCAAAGCAAAGCAATTAAACTAAAGTATATGGATTATAACCCTGAAAATAATCCAAATACAGAAAAAGCAACAAAACAAACTACCAAGACTCCTTCCTGATGGGAAGAGGAGTTGCTTCCCAGTTGTTGAGCGAGGTATCTGGGCTAATTAGCTGAACACTTGCACGGCTAGGGCCCTCACCAACTTGAACCATGTTGATTCTATAGAAAATCTACTTGAGACCCTGGAAAACTTTATCAATGTCATCTTGAGTACAAAGATTTTGGACTTCTTCAAATTGTGGCTTGACAAAAGAGTAGGCAATGTGAGGGATTCGTTTTGACAGACTCCAACCATTTTTTTTTCCGGGCCTTGGCTCTGTTTATGTCAGCTGATGTTGGTTTAAAACCCAAGCCAAAGGTATCTTTCTTCGAAAAGGGAGTAATGGTGTTTACAATTCCTTTCAGAAATGATCCTAATCATTTTCCTGTTTCATAGATGTTCCTCAACATCAGTGAAGCTGCCATCATAGATGTGGCTGAAAGATGGGGATGCAGAATTGGTTTTCCTTCTTCCACCTGGTCTACCTCAATCACCTCAAATGTTTGATATACAAGGGATTCACATCCTTCCTTGGCCTCGATACATGGAATGGACGGGTCATTGTAGACGGTCGTCCTCCCCATGAACAACAATTTCTTGCCGGTCATATTTGAATTTGACAATTTGATGTAGGGTTGATGGTATAGCTCTCGCCATATGGATCCGCGGCCTTCCCAGAAGAAAATTATAGGAGGTTTTCATATCCAACACATGAAAGACAATGTTAAAATCAACAAGGCCAATTGTCATGGTGAGTTTGATTCCCTAATAGTGTCTCTTTTTGAACCATCAAAATCCCTGATGCTGAAACTACTGGGTCGAATTATGTTAGTGTCAATGTTCAGTTGTTGTAGAATGGAAAGAGGATATACATCTACACTTGAGCCTCCGTCAATCATGACCCCTTTTACGTAATGCCCTTCACATTTGACCATAAGATGCAAAGTTTTATTGTGCGCAGCCCCTTCATTAGGAAAATCATCATCGCTGAAAGAAATTTTGTTCACCTCAAAGAATCTTTCAGCCATCTTTTCTAACTGATTCACCGTTGTCTTTTTTGAGACATATACCTCGTTCAAAGTTTTGATCAACATACAGAGATGTTCTTTCGAGTGCAAAATCAGAGATAACAAGGATATCTGAGCAGGGGTTTTCCACAGTTGATCAATGATTGAGTAGTATTGCATTTTCCTCTTCTTATGGAATTCCTCCGCTTCTTTTTCTGAAACAGTTTCTTTCACTGGAAAGTGATTTTCCTTGGCATGATTAGCTTTTCTCAACTCCTGTGGCGAGTAGCACCTTCCAGAGCGGGTCAAGCTTCCCATTTCATCTGTTTCTTCCACTATCTCTTTTCCATTGTATGTCATGAGAGTCTTGTTATAGTTCTAGGGAATAACTCTTGGGTTCGACACTGGAAGTTGTGCAATAGGTCGGATCACAACTGGCCCTGTTATATTTCTCAAAGCATTATTCGGAACAATCTTTTGAATACCCCCAGGGATATAAAGTTTTGGCCCACACAATTTAACCACAATCTTTTTTTTTTGCTTCTAGGGACATAGAGAACCATTTTCTCAAAACCTATCAAGTTTGAATTAGAACTAGCACCTTTCATAATCAGCGGTGCCAATTGCGGAGGGCTTACTATCACATTTAGCTCCGGCCCTATGGTTCCAACAATCATCTTTGTCTTGCCAGATTGCTTGTCATCACAATCATCACAAATCATCCAATTAAATGTGTATTATCATGAGCTGGGCAAGGATTGTTTGTGATATTAGGAGTATCTTCATTGTTTGTTACCACAAATGCTTTTGCTTCAATCAAATTTTCAATGGCTTTCTTTAATGTCCAACAATTTTTGGTACTATGACCTTGGGTGTTAGAATGATACTCACATCTTGCATTGGAGTAAAAACCTTTTGGATTTGGATTCACATAACGTGGCATAATAGGTTCAATAAATTTCAGTTGCATTAACTTGTGAATTAAGCTTGTATGCAATTCTCCAATTGGGGTGAGCTCTTTCGTTAGCTCCTGTTCTCTCACATATTCCTGTCTGGGACGAGGATTATATGGTGCCTGAAAATTTTGCCGGAGTTGACGGGAGCCTTGCGGAATTGATGCTCGCCATTGTTGGTGATTGAGAGGCCTAGCATAAACCTGAGCATTATACACTATGTATTGTTGCGAGGGAAATGAGTATCGGGGACCCTGAGGCGGATAATAATGTTGAGGAGATTGGATTTTTCTTGTTAGAATTGCCCGTATGAAGGAACTATTCCTCTTTGAACTCCCCCGAATCCAGATGCCATCATGCTTCCTTCCTCTTTCTTTTTCGATTTTCGAAACTGCGTGACCCGCTTTGAATTGCTTGCGTAGTCGCCGTAAGGGCTGCATGACTCATTATTTTTCCCGAATTCATGCCATTCTCATCTATTTCTCCAATCTTGATCGCCTCAGCAAAAGGCTTACCAATGGCGACCAACATATAATGGAGGAAATCAGGATCCTGAGCTTGGAGAAAGTAGTCAATCATTTATGGCTCTTTCATTGGTGGTTTGACCCTAGCAGCCTGATCTCTCCATTTGATTGCACATTCTCTAATGCTTTCTTTATGTTGACGAGAGAGGAACGGTCTGGCACTATATCAATTTGTACTAAAAATTTTGGACAAAATCTTGAGTCATGTCGTTCCAAACGTGCCAGTGAGATATGTCTTGATATATACGAACCACTATGAAGCAATTCCTGTCAAACTTTCCCCAAAATAAGCCATGAGTAATTCTTCTTTGCCCCCTTCTCCCCTCAATTGGTTGCAATATCTCTTCAAGTGGGTCATAGTATCACCGTGACCATCGTACTTGTCAAACTTAGGGGTCTTGAATCCAGGTGGCAAATGAACATGGGGAAGAATGCATAAACATTAAACAAAACACTCTTGTGGCCTCCCAAACCCTGTATGTTTCTCATGGTTTGTTCCAAACTCTTCATTTTTCTGGCCATTTCCTCTTGTTCCATATTCTCGTTGGGCTTTTCGACCTCGATTGGGAACATGTTTTGAGGAGTATGCTTGTATGAATCTGGAACTTTGAAAATCAGTTCTGGAGAGTAATGTTGGGTATCATGAGCATTCAATTGTGGATCATTGTTGAGCTTTTGAGCAAGATTCGGTCAAGGAATGAGTACAGTATGTAGGTCATTTATGAAGGGTGCAGTTGGAGGACGTGGAATGGAGACTGGGGATAGTGCGGAGGTTACTGCTCGGACTAACTCCAGTTTGGTACAACGTGTTACTTATTATGGAGATGGGCACTTGATTTGCAACTGACACATTATGAAGATTATTTGAAGGCCCAAGGGGTAGTGAGGGTGGTGCATGTCCATCCACCCAGGCTTGGTACATATCTGCCAATTGTTGTTTCAACACTCTTACTTCTTCAACCAGTCCCGAACCTTGTTCGACCAATTGTCCATGGACGTCATCATTATCTGACTCATTCTCACTGTTGTTTCCTATTTTACTTTTTTCTTTTGACCTCGTGTTGTAAGGGTGAGTCGCTAGTTTAAACCACAAACCAACCACCTCTGTTTAACCTTATCTCTTTAGAAATAACAAACAACAAACGTGTTAGAGTTATGTATTTTTTAGATATTAATCACACTTTGTATGCCCTGCATCTAATGCTATTTTCATTTCTAAAATGATTTTGGAAGGCTTCATGCTTCATCCGGCTTGTTGGTTTATTTGTTTTTGAACTTACTGCTATCTTATTTTTTTTATTTTTTTTTCAGATGAAGTATGGTTGTGATAGCATCCGATGGGGATTGCCTATGTATCATGACACCGCATGAATCAGACCACCACGTAATTCAGGAGAAATAATAACAATTCTAATGATTTCTTATTCTTTTTTAAAAAACAAAATAAGACAAACTAAAATGTTTTTCAATTATATTTTTTTTGAATGAGAAAATGAAATATATACAAACTGACTCTACTGATTCTAAATACATAAACATGTCTGGAATAAAATAAACTTTGATAATAATAATAATACAAATCTCCAAATAAATAAATAAATAAAAACCAAACCGTGAGACTAAAAAAAATTAAAGTAGTAATAGTCATTAAAAAACAAAAGGCCCAAATATTTTTTTTGTTTTTGTTAAAAAAAACTAATAAAATAAGAAAAATAAAACTGGCCTCCCATTTCGCATTTTCGATGCAAATTTCAAGACTATTTCGACAAAAAGACCGGATGCAAGGGCAAAACTGGTTAAAAAACTTGACAAAGTGACTATATTATCATTATTTAAAAAAATAAAAAATAATAACTAATAGTCCATAAAAACCTTTTTTTTATTTATTTAAAATGGGGTTGAATCTGATGAAGGTTGCCTACATATCTCGCATCCGGTGAGAATCAAACCCGCATAGTTTGGTTAAAATAACTAAAAAAAAGAAAACTATTTTGAAAAAGGTTAGTTTATATACCAAAACCTTTCAAAATTTATTTAAAAAATGATATTTTATGAAAACTTGGAAATTTCCTTTTTCTTTACCCTTGTTTAGTTCTATCCTAAAGGCAGTCAACATTTGAGTGAAGCCTACCACATAACATTACATATAGCAAATAGATATGAACATGTTGGTCCGAAAAATTGGTTCTTGTCCTAGACGGGTCCGACACCTGTGCCGAGCCCCGCTAAGTTCAATGCACATGATGCGAATAAAGCGTAACTTACTAGGGATATTCATTATTTGTGGCTTGTTCTTCTAAGTTTTCAAATTCTAAAGGAGATGGTATCTAGACTTGGCTTACCCGGGTGGACAACCCGAGCCGAGGAGCGTCAAGCGTCACCAGTAGTAGAACAACACTAGCTAGCTAACGGCTCTCCCGCCTAAATATGTGAGACTAAATCTTTCACCAGAAGCTGGTATGCTAACTGGCTTTATCTGAAGACAGAAGTTTTATGATGCTGGTAGGCAAACACAACATTGTTAGATAATACGCTTAACGCTAGAGGGGGGAGGGGGTGAATAGCGTTATAATAGAAATTAGCGTAAACTTGCGGAATTTAAAAATTGCAGGAAGTAAATAAGTGCGATAAATAATAAAGTACGCACCGATGTATTCTGGTTCACCACAACACGTGGCTAGTCCAGTCCCCGAGAGACTCTCTCGAGATTTTCCACTAACTTGTAAGGCTTACGGGTGCTCAACAAACCGTTACAACTTAAGGACACACGCCTTAACACTTTTGCTCGGAGATACAACACTCCAAGACTTCAACCAAGGAAACACAAGTTCCTTACAACAAGAGAATCACAATTCTCTTACAAGTGTACAAAACACTAAACACTCAAACAATACACTCCTTAATGAGTAGATATGAGTAAAAGAAGTAAGCTCAAGATCACAACAACTATGGACAAGACTTTGGCTCTCAAAAGCTTTATGAAATGAATATTAAATGATAAACAATAGTATGCAACCTTATAGCAATAGAATGATCAGTTGTTGTATGTTATTGTGTTTAAAACACTGAAATGAAGCTGTATTTATAGTTGAAAAACTTGGCATTACCGTTGACTAATTGTCAATTAAGAGTTGCTGATTTTACTGTGTGACAATCGATTGTCAAGAAGTCACAATCGATTGTTTGCCAATCGTTCCAGAAATCAATCCCAGATTTTACACTTAACAATCGATTGTCCAAGATCAACAAACGATTATTGGTAACGTTCGAAAAATCATTTTCAGATTTTACGCAAAACAATCGATTATACAAAATCAATAATCGATTATTCAGCAACGTTCAAAAAACCTTTTCCAGATTTTAATTTCAACAATCGATTGTACAAAATCAACAATCGATTACCTGACGGTATTTGAAAACTTTACGACAACGGTCAGCTTCACAATCGATTGTGCAATGTTAACAATCGGTTATTTATCAGACTTTGAAAATCATTTTAGACACTGCCTCGTGACAATCGGTTGTTATATACTCACAATCGATTATTTAATAACTTTGAAAAAGTCTGGAAGACACTGCCTCAACACAATCGATTGTCATATGTTCACAATCGATTATTTTGTGACTTTGAAAAATCTGATGGACACTGTCTCTTCACAATCGATTGTCATTAGCTTCACAATCGATTATTCTGAATTTTGAAAAACTTTGATGTACACTGCCTCATCACAATCGATTGTCATAATGTTCACAATCGATTGTCATGCAGGTTTGAAAAACCTGATGCTCACTGCCTTAACACAATCGATTGTCATTAGTTCACAATCGATTGTCATGCAGTCTTGGCTTAACATAATCGATTATCATAAGTACATAATCGATTATCTTAGTCCAGATTTTAGAGGCATGTTTAAAAATCATTTTGACTAAAGTAAATATGCATGATTTTGTAAAAATAGTTTTACGAGAGAAGCCATGTCATGAGTCAAGTTGTCGGATCAAGATCACAATTAAGAACGACTCATTTAAACTATAAAACTTTGTATTGTGCTTGAATCTCGTTATCCACCAATTGTGCGCTTGTACTTGAACTTCGTCATATATCAATTTGCGCTTGTTTGTCATTCATCAAAACCTACACATAAGAACACACGTTTTAGTATAAAGCCTTGAGAACGTGTTTCCAACAAACATAACTACCTATCAGAAGACTCAGAGGGGTGCGAGAGAGGGTACAATTTATATCACGGTTCAAATAAATACTAAAGCGTTAAACAAGCGACAAATAGCATATTAGGCTTCCAAATACAATAATATCCAAAATATGGTAAAAGCCAAACAAGAATCAATATGCAAAGCTCGAATTCTTATTAATTGTCCCCAGCAGAGTCGCCATGACTGTCACATCTCTTTTTTCCCACACAACCCTATTACGAGGTTGAGTTAGAAGAGTTTTTCCAGTTAAAGTGATCTTTTGAAAAAGAATTATTTATTATTTAGAGTCGCCACTTGGAATTGAGTTTTGGTGTTCCAAGTCACCTTTTATTTGAATCCCTTTTCAAAAGGAAGGTATGATTCTTAATTTATGGTCTAAGAAAACAGAAGACTGAGTAAGGAATTCTGTTGACCGAGGGGAAGGTGTAAGGCACCCATAGAGCCCCGTGGTTCTAGCACAGTTGCTTCTATTGATTAATGTAAGGCTTAAATCATTTTTAGCTATTCTTGTATTTTATTGATTATGAATTATTTATTACCGCTTCACTTAATTTATTATGTTTTTTATTAATTATTTTTGACCAATATGCGATACGCACAAAAGGTACTTCCTTGGAATTAAATACTAAACCAAGGTACGGAATATACACATGGTTATAACATAATTATTTTAAATTAAAAAGGTATCAAGATGCGGAATGCGCACATAATTCTTTTATTATTTAAGCGTATCAATCCAAGATTCGGGTATGAATACATGCGCTAGTATTTTAAAGTGCATCTAATAAATTTCTAGCATTATTAGAGTATTCTATTTATTTATCTATTTTATTATTGTTATTTTAATTGTTGTAATAAATCTTAAGTTTTAAAGTAAAAAAAATAACTAAGAAATGACCATTATCCTAGAAGATAGAACAAAATAATGAAGCTTTCTATTGATGCGTTGTAATTCAAACAAAACTACAAAAATGTTGAATTTATCATTATTTGGAGATATTTATACAAAATAAAATAAAATATGTAAATTCCAGCCATATTTATCAATAGAATTTAATATAAATAATAATCTTAATTAACTATCATATTGTATGTGTGACTAACTTGCCGTAATTTGATATACACACCTATATGAACATGAATTTAATTTAATTGTTAAAGAATTAAAATTTCAGCAACTTAAATAATAAACTAACTCGTGTTCCAACAAAATCTTGTCAATCACGTTATTTTATACCAAAATATAAATAAAACTTCTAAGAAAAATAAACAAAACTATAACGAAGTAAAAAATATTCTTTAATTATTACATACAAAGAAATATATATATATATATATATAACAAATATTAAACTTTGCGATGACATAGATCTCATATATTATGTTTAAACTGTACCAAAAGATTGAGTGTTGTATTTTGTAAGGTTTCACAATAAAGAATATCTACAGATTTCTGAAGTTGCGACACTAATTTTTTTAGAATCACCGAACACAGAACCGCGAACGAAATTCCGAATTCCTATTTCCTTTCTCTCTTTCTCGTTTTTTTTCTCTTTCTATTTTCTTCCTTTTTCTTCCTATTTCTTTTTCCTTCTTCCTTTTTTTCTTTCTTTCTTTGTTCGTTTTCTTTCTTTCTTCGAGTTTTCTTTGTTTCGTTCTCTTTTTTTCTCCTTTTGCTTTCCAACGTTTTTCCTTCTCTTTTCTTTGTTTCTTTTTTGTTCTTTCTTTTATAATAGAAATATAGTATGTACGTAAAAAGTTAGAGTTAGAGTTAAAGTGAGAGAAAGAAGTTGAAAAAATCATGGTAAGTGATTAAGATAATTTTGTTTGAATTTTTTAAGATTTATCCCCTTTTATTATATTATTACTTATTATTATTATTATTATTACTTATTATTATTATTGTTATTATTTTTTTTGTATCTTTTACTTATTCTTCACTAATGAAGAAGTTATAAAGTACAATGCATAGTTAAAAATATTATTTACCTATCTTATATTTAAATATTATATACATAGAAAATTAAATATTTAAATTGTAGTTTAAATTATATTAAGTAAAATACTATAACTTACATTTAAAATTTTAATTAGATTTTTTAAAATTTTTCTTTTATTTAAAATTAGAAGTAAAACTTTTTTTTGGTAATTAAAATTTTATATTAATCACCAAAGATGTTTCTTTACAAATTCATAGTGCAGCTAAACACAGATGACTATAAAAAAGAGAACTTAATCACCATCTACTGATACAGTACCTATAATTCTATTTACAGTAGAGAATGCTGAAGGTGTAGGCTAACTTTAGGGGGACTCCTAACATTACAAACATATGCAATAGTCCTAAGTAATTGATCACTAGAACAAGAGACAATCTTAAACAATCTCGAGTTCCTCTCTAACCAAATGGTATAAAACAGTTCTACTATAATCATTTTGACAATGTGAGCTCGACTAGTTTTCCCTTTAGCTTTGGCAATGATCCAGTGAATAAACTGCTCCCAGTTCTGATAATTTGGCTGAGTTACTCCAATCCATAACATTGTTTGATGCCTCAGCTGCCTAACAAGGGGACAAGAAAAGAAAAGATGATCTCTGTTCTCCATACCTTGTTGGCATAAAGCACAAGTGCTATCCACAGTCAAGTTCCATTGGCCCAACCTGTCTTTAGTAGGCAATCTGTCTTGCAATACCAACCAGAGATTGAAAACTGCCTTGGGTTTGGCATAGTTTTGGATTCTTCCACAAGACTCTAGGTAATTGTCCAATCTGGTGTAGGTACATCATCTTTATAGTACACACTGGTTGATTCATCAACTGAGATTGCTGCAATCTAACAGTAGCTTCAATAATCTTCCTGACCATCCAGCTGGCTTGGTTTGGAATAACTATGGAATGAAGCTGCTGCTGTTTTATATAGACTGTGTGTATCCACCTTACCCATAGAGCATCCTTCTTGTGAGCCAAATCCCATCCAAGCTTGGTAATTGCAGCTTTGTTCCACATTAGCAGGTTCATAATATTTAAACCTCCAGCTGACTTAGGCAAGCATACTTTATCCCAGGCTATATATGCTTTCTTTGATATATTGGCTGAACCTGTCCATACAAAGGATCTACAGACAGCTTCTAGCATTTTTTAGATTTTTGAGGGAATAAGGAAAAGCTGAGCCCAGTAAGCTTGTATGCCAAATATCAATGATTGAACCAATTGAACTCTACCAGCATAAGACAATTTTCTGGCAGTCCAGGATGTGATCCGGGTAGTGACCTTATCCACCAGTGGCTGCCATTGTACCAAAGACATTTTCTTGGTAGATAAGGGAACTCCCAAGTATTTGAAAGGCAACTCCCCATATACATAGCCAAGATGATCTACAATTTGATGTTGGATATCAGTAGGAACACCACCAAAATAGACAGAACTCTTACTCAGATTAGCTTTCATCCCAGAGGCTTCAGTGAAGTGAGAAAAGTACTTAAACATGGCTGCTACAGACTGATGTTTTCCTTTGACAAACAACAAAAGGTCATATGCAAAGCTAATATGAGTAATGCCTAGCTTTTTACAGCCAGGGTGAAATAGGAAACCCTTATCCTTCTTCAATTCAGCAAGGGCTCTACTTAGATACTCCATCACTATGGCAAATAGAAAGGGGGAAATTGGATCACCTTGTCTCAAACCTTTAGCTGCTTGAAAGGGTTCAGTAGTTTCTCCATTCACCATCACTGTATAGCTGACTGTTTGGACACATTCCATGATCTACTTCATAAATCTACCTGGGAAGTCTAAGGCCTCCATTACCTGCTGTAATAAGATCCATTCAACAAAACCATATGCCTTCTGCAAATCAATTTTAATCATGCATCTAGGAGACACATGAGTTCTTGTATAGTGTTTAATTAGTTCATGAGCTAGTATAACATTATCTGCAATCCTCCTGCCTGGGATAAATCCTGCTTGGGCATCACAAATGATACTAGCCATGCATTTTTGTAGTCTATTGGCCAGTATCTTAGAAATTATTTTATATAAGACTGAGCAGCAAGCAATTGGTCGAAACTCCTTGACTGATTGCGGGTTAGCAACTTCGGGTATCAAGGTGAGGGAAGCACAATTCACTGGCCTATTCATTTTGCTGGACTGGAAGAAGTTCATAACTGCCTTGATTATATGATTGCCAGTGGTACTCCAGGTCTGCTTGAAAAAAGCAGCATTATATCCATCAATACCTGGTGCTTTGTCATCACCAATGGCTTTTAGGCTGTCCAGAATCTCATCAGCAGTGATATCAGCAGCTAACTATTGCTTCTGGAGATGTGTGAGCTTTGGACCATTACCCATATACACTCTGTTAATTGTTGGTAGTGAGGCAGCTGATGTTCCCATCAAAGACTTATAGAAATCCTTGATCTCCTTTCTAATGTCATCTGGATTGGTAAGCCTGGTTCCCCCTGCTGTAATCAGTTCAGTTATGCTTTTGTATTGATTCTTTTCCTTCAAAACAACATTAAAATATTTATTATTTGAGTCTCCCAATTGAATCCACTTGGCCCTGGACTTCTGTTGTATGATATTCTCTTCTATCATTGACCATTTTTCTAACTTCAAGACTAGTTCCTTCTCTTTGATCTGCAAGTCATCAGTGTAATTCAGCATCATCTGGTTCTGAATGTCCTTCAACTCCTCCCTGCTAGACTCAATTTTCTGTGCAATATTCTTAAAATCTCTAACATTTAGAGATTTTAAAACTGGTTTCAGTGCTTTGAGATTATTCCACACCTCCTTGACAGTACCTTGAGTAGTATTTCTCCAATTCTGCTTGATAAGTTGCTGGAAGTCCTTATGATTAGCCCATGCATTATAGAATCTGAATGGGGCCTTCCTGATCATAGTATCTTCAGCCAAAGTGAGCACCATTGGATTATGGTCAGAGATTAATGGGGGGTCATAGACAGTCTGTACATGGCTCCATTTAATCATCCAGTCATAATTACCAAATATTCTGTCCAATCTGCTACAAACTCTATCATTGCCAGTTTGTTTATTGGTCCATGTGAAAAATTCCCC
The DNA here is from genome assembly GCA_034376525.1 of Nicotiana benthamiana. Classification (NCBI taxonomy): domain Eukaryota; kingdom Viridiplantae; phylum Streptophyta; class Magnoliopsida; order Solanales; family Solanaceae; genus Nicotiana; species Nicotiana benthamiana. The sequence continues at coordinate 29,035,411 of CM067336.1, read as the reverse complement.
TTTCCAAGGAAGTTCTGATAGCTCAGCCAGTTGGATACATTGAGTAAAATCCAGAATTTCAGCTTGTTTAACTTGACTGCAGGATTTCCTATCATTGATAGACATTACAGCATTGAAATCACCTGCTACTAGCCAAGGGTCAGAAATACCAGCAGCAAGATTCTGTAGTTGTTGCCATATTGTTCTCCTTTGATCCACTCCATTGAAGCCATACACCACAGTGAGGAGGCAAACCAGATCACCTGCAGGGGTGTTAACACTACAATGAAGGAATTGAGCCTCCTCCTGAATACCAGTGATCCTAATCTTCTTAGTATCCCATAGGACCCAAATTCTGCCCCTTGGGGAGTCCCTATAGTTAGTTAACATATCCCATCCTGGCACCAGCAGTTTAGCTATTCTCTCTGCATTTCTCTCCTTTACCTTTGTCTCTACCAGACAAACAAGGTTAAATTTATTATATCCAAAATATTCCTTAGCTTCCTTCTGCTTATACCTCTTATTCACACCTCTAATATTCCAAAATAAAAACTTCATTGGTTATGACTAGGGCCCCCTTCATCTAGGGGATTTCCTGGTCTACTAGCTGACATCACTTGAAATTTGTTACTCATCACAACATGAGATAAATGGGAAAAGTTTGCAAGATAAACACTGGAGATTGCACCTGTTTGCCTCTATCTTCCTGTTTGTTCAACTCTATACTTCCTAAAGGAGCAACATCTTTAGGAGGTACATCATTCTGCTTTGGTCCAAGCTGTTGTTTAGGAACCTCCTGATGCTGCATAAGAGTCTGGATTGGAACTTTTGCTCTCCACTCCTGAAGTACTCTAGGCTTTTGCATTTGAGTAGGCTGGGAAGATTTGGGATTAGCCAGACAACTGTGTCCAACCACAAGGCATTTCTCACAATATGATGGTTTCCAATCATATGACAGTTCCTGCACAAATTTCTTCCCATTTGGATCTATTAGCTCAATCTCACTTGGCAATTCTTTAGAGACATTCACCTCAATAAGCATGCGTGCATAAGAAATTCTAGTCTACTTAGTCGTACATTCATCTGCAAAAATGGGCTTACCAAGGACACTGACTATCCTACTCAAAGACCTGATTCCCCAGCATGACATAGGGAGTTTGGAGAACTTGACTCACAGAGGAATTTCAGTAGGAAAAGCAGCATTGAAATCAAAATCAGCAGTCCATTGCTTCAGTACCATTGTCTACTAGCAATGGAGTATGGGCCACCACAGAGAACTTCTTTGGCATCTTCCATATCGATATTTGGCTACATAATAGCCCTCCTCATGATAGTATAGATCTGGTTCTGCAACATGGGGACCAATGTAGGTTAATGAAACGTTTCATTGCATTGTACCCTGGCCCAGTTCCTAGCACAAAAATTACTAGGGCACATTTCCATTTATGTTCTTCCGCCTCTACTTCCTCCTTAATCAGATGACCTACAGGTTTCCCATCAATCAGAGTCGGTGGGATATAATCCAATGCCATGCCATTAAAAGCAAATCGGTTCTTCTGGAAGAGATTTGCCCACCCTTTGACTACTTCATTGGTCTTCTCCTCTGGTTCTATCACTGGTGTTTGAGATAGGTTCTGCATGTGGTCGCTTCCACCATTTCCTTGTACCATCTGGGGTTGAGGAAGCACAGAAACTTCATCTGCTTTTAATACCTCATCTTATTGTGTCAATGGAACAGTGATATTCAATGGTACAGTAACAGCTACTGGAACAGTATCAATGGGTTGGTTAACACTGGTTTGATGGTTTATCGTTGAAATGATTCGGTCTATGGTTGTAATCGGCAGTTTCCGAAGTCGCCCCCTGCCTCGTCCTCTTCCTCTCGCCATGGAAACCAAGCTCGGCGTACGTTAACTAACGTGCGCCGAGAGGAGAGTCGGAAGAGAGAGAAATTCAAGTTTTATTTTATTAATGCTAATTAGAAGAATGTGAATATATAGTTAGTATATTTTTTTTCTAAGATAAAACCTACTAAGAGTATGATAAAAGTTTTAAAATATTAAAATTAGGCGTAAAAGAAATATTTATACTAAACTAGTATAGAATTTGGATGTGGTAAAAAATTAGGTGTTCACACTAACAGTAACTACAAAATAACCATTCTAACTACATGATATTCATTTCTTTTTGGGAGCATTCTTGCAAGATCTTTTGTCATGCTCTTCATCTCCACAATTTGCACATCACATCTTGTACTTCTTAGACTTTATTTCATCATATATTTTATATCTTTCCTTTTGAGGTTTCCCTGTCTGCCTTTTATCTCCCATAGGTATATATAGTACCTCATCCAAAATATGTTGTGGCACATTCCATTTGCTTTTATCAGGAAAAGGATTTATTGATATTTCATGTTACATGCATGTGCCTTAATGCTGCCAAAGCATGGGCACATGGAAGTTCTTCAAGTTGGAATTGACCACAACTACATTTCTTGTATTCTAGACACACAATGTACCACTTCACACCATCTAACATAACATGTATATGATCTGTTGAAGCCCTCACCTACATTTGCAGAACAAACACAAAGAAAAAAATATTTACAATAAAAAAATAGATTATCTACAATATATCTACAATTTATCTATAATCTATCTACAAATTATCTACAATCTACAAGTAAACTACAATTTGCCTACAATTTATCTACAATCTGCAAATACTGTATACTAAAATATTTTTTTCAGCACAAAATAAACATATCTTACCCTAAGTTTCTGAGATAATGTACTGTTTTTCTCCAATTCTTTGTTGAATTTGTACCCAAGGTATGTGAAGGTACCCTTAGCCTTCAATAACTTCTCTTTCGTTCAAGTTTCAAGAAGCGTCCTCATATACTCTAATAGGTCAAATATTCGCAACTCGCTTGCGTATTTTGTTACAGCATTCAATGACTCTACAATGTTTGATATCATAATCCAAATTCTATTTACCGTTGCATGTACTCTTAACCATCTATGATATCCAATATCATAGAGGTATGATTTAACACGAGGGTCTATCTCTTCAATATTTGACATTCTTTCATTAAATTCATCCAGAGTGTATGCCCCTGCTGTAGCAAAGTACAATTCATATAACTGTAGATGACCCTTCTTGGATTTTAACCTTATATTTATCCAAATATGCCACATACAAGAGTAGGGTGGCATGCCCGGATGGACAATTGATGTTGCTTCATCATACTCTCATTCCTATCTGAAACAACACAAATTGAAGGGCTTTTACCATATGCCTGCTTGAATTGCTCAAAGAACCACTTTCAAGATGCGTCATTTTCAGAATCAACCATAGCATATGCTAAGGGCAATATTGTACCTACATTATCAATTCATAAAATATTAATTGGCAGATTTTCAAATGTATATAAAAATATAAATACACAACAACTATAAAATATCTTCATAATATAGATAATTCATCTATATTTTTCTGTAATATCTACAAAATAACTACACGATTACTATAATGTATCTACATTTTATACACTCTACAAAATAACTACAAAAATTTTATAGTTTTTACATGCTGCATTCATGGTGCTTGCTGTAGCATAATTCCCCGGTAGGCTGACTTTAAGAATGTCCCATCAATCACTACTACAAGCCTACAATGTTGTTAACCACTTATTGATGTACAAAGAGCAACAAATGCGTATACGAAGCATTCATCGCGCCGTCTTCTTCAATTTAACAACCAAACCAGAATAAGTCTCCTCAAGAATATAAAAATATTAGGGTGATTTGCCGTAGGAGTCAGCTGAATCCCCTCTCAAAAACTGTAAAACCTTTTTCTTTGCTCTCCATGCTTGCATGTAGCTTAGAGTCACTCCGTGTTCTGCTAACATGTCAGTTTGTATGTCCTTTTGGTGTGTAAACATTCTTTGGATCACAATACTTTGGAATGACCATGCTACCAACTACAGCTGCAGTACGTTTGCGCTGTATGAGTGTTTCGTCCATTAAGGAGCATGTGTGTTGTCTATTGAAACTCCTTATCTTGAACATTGCGGAATCATTAATTGACACTTCCTTGAAGTGCCATTTACAGTTTTCACCAACGCATACAAGCCAGTAGTTACAAGAGAAATACAATATTTAACACATATTATAATTGTAGGTGCAATAAAAGGATTGTTTTAAGTGAAAGTAACATAAACTACAATTTAACTACAATGTAACTTCAATTGATCTACATTTAAAAAGTAAATAACTCGAATAAAGCACTACTTAAAATTATCTTTTCTCCATACCTTCTATGACTAGATCTTCTAACTCTGAACTGGAACTTGTGCACCACAGATAAGTGCTTCATTGCAGCAACTACAATTTGCTTGTCCTGATACACTTGTCCTTCTTCAATATCAGTTTGCGTATATTCAATGATTATTTTACTTTGATATTCCTCTATAGTTGGAGAGGATGGCATATCAAGTAACTTTAGGGATCCAGACGAACCTGTATCAAAACAGAGATAAACAGTGTCATTATAATTTTGTAGAATCTTTGTAGATGTTGTAGATATAGTGAAAAATTGTAGAAATTAGGATACTATAGCTTGCATTCCCATCTACCACAATGGCATAAACTTCAAAATCTCTAAATCTATCATAGTTATTTTGGATATAATTTGTTGTTGTTGATGTTCTTTTGGATTTCTACATTGAGAGAAGAAAAGATAAAGACCAGATATATATGATCGACAATTTGAGAGAAGAAATAACGAAGAACAGAATTTATCAACTTTGCATTGTTGAAGCTCAAAATTTTGAATTCTACAATTTGAATTCGGTTCGTCGAAACTGTTAGTAGTTGAATCTGTTCGTATTTTTAGAAGCTGTTCGTTCTTTTTTTTTTTTCGAGATTTGAATTGTAATTCTAGAGAAACATACTCAAATTTGAAATTTTCTTTCCTTTCTAAAAGTTGAATTTAATGTAGAATCAATTAATCCCAAGATTTTCTCATTATTTTTAGCGTATTTTTTAAGGAATATTCTGACTTTTTAATACATAATAAACGAATGATATAAAATTTGTAGGAAAAATAAAAACCGGGCGAGTAATTTACATATTATGTACATTTTAGTAATCAAATTTTATATAAGATATAAGAAGGAAAAAATCCCATAAATTATTATATGCTGGATAACATCCTGCTTAAGGCGCGCCCAGAATGAAGCAAGCCACATCAAAATAAAAAACACAAATGAAGGAGAAAAAATAGAAGGAAACAATTACGATATTATTGTTAAGAATAGAATTCTATTTAGAGTGAATGTCTATCTTGTAGAGAGTTTTACTTTGAGGCTAAGTCAATTTTCCTCCTATAAATAGAGGGGTCTTACCCCATTGTAAATCGCCCCCAAAATTCAATAAAAATTTTCTCTCTCTTTCTCTGCAATATTGCTCTTGTTCTTTATATTTTATAACACGTTATCAGCACGAAGCTCTACTATCTCAAGAATCTCTTTGAGAAAATTAAGGTATTTTTTCTCCTCCTAATTTTGTTTTAATTATGTCTGACATTATGAAAAGAAAGTTTGTTGCCCTTGAAATTTCGGGCAAGAACTACATGACATGGGTGTTGGATGCTGAAATCCATTTGGATGCAATGGGTCTTGGAGACGCCATTAAAGAAAGAAATAATGCATCCACCCAAGACTGTGCTAAGGCCTTGATTTTCTTGCGCCATCACCTTGATGAAGGTTTGAAAATTGAATATCTCACAGTCAAAGATCCACTTATATTGTGGAATGGCTTAAAGGAGAGATATGATAACTTAAAGTTGGTCACTCTGCCACAAGCACGATATGATTGGGCTCATCTGAGGCTCCAAGACTTTAAGTCTGTTTCTGAATATAGTTCTGCAATGTTTAGAATTACTTCTAAATTGAAACTCTGTGGAGATACTATTACTGATTATGATATGCTTGAAAAAACATTTACAACGTTTCATGCCTCCAATATGGTTCTGCAACAATAGTACAGAGAGAAAGGTTTCAAAAAGTACTCTGAGCTGATTTCTCTTCTCCTTGTGGCTGAGCGAAACAATGACCTGCTCATGAGAAATCACGAAAATCGACCCACTGGGTCTACACCATTGCCTGAAGTAGATAAGGTGTATTCCCATTATGCTAAGCGTGGAAAAGGCTATGGCTTTAATCATGGTCGTGGTCGTGGTCGGGGTCATGGCCGTGGACCTGGACAAGGAAGAAATTTTCCTGGTGTTAGTCACCCCCAAAGAAATATAACCACCAAAAGCGGAAATGGAATTATGAGAATCCAAAAGCAAATAGTTCAGAAACTATATGTCATCGCTGCTGTGGAAAAGGGCACTGTGCAAAAATTTGCCGTGTACCAAGACATTTGGTTGAGCTTTATCAAGCATCTCTAAAGAGTAAAGGCCCTCAAACCAATTTTGTCTCTGACAATAATTTTGACATCACCCACTTGGATGAGGCAGACTTCTTTGAGCACCCTGAGGGGAAAATAGATCACTTGATCGGTGATGGATCCATGGTTAAAGAAGATTGAGCAGTTTGATATTTTTATTTTTACTTTCGTAGTAGTTAATGAATAAACAATTATCATAGTTTACATAAGTTATCTATTATTGTGATATGGTTCAAATTTTATATTTTCTGCTTTAAGCTAGTAAAGAATATTTGTGATAATTATCGTTTATCTTATGCTTTATTAATATCTTTTTGTTTATTACTGTAAATATTATTTTAGTAATAATCTAAAGTTTTATAACTTTAGATTACACATTCATCTTATGCTTTATTTGCAATGATTTTTCAGTAAGTTAATCGATTAACATAACAGATAATCGATTAACCAATATATTCTATTAAACTGGACCTTTTTCGCAAGGCATGTTAGTCGACTATCCAATTTAGTTAATCGACTAACCTAATGACCGTTGCCTAAGTTAATCGATTATCACTTTAGTTGATCGATTAACCAATATATTCTATTAAACTGGACCTTTTTCCGCAAGGCATGTTAGTCGACTATCCGATTTAGTTAATCGACTAACCTAATGACCGTTGCCTAAGTTAATCGATTATCACTTTAGTTAATTGATTAACCTTATGTCCTTGCCTGTTCATCGACTAGTTTTTTTTTAAACGTTGAAACAGGTTAGTCAATTATCTATTTGGTTAATTGACTAACCTCAGCAGTTTTTGAAAATATTGTTTAATTGTTTAAGTATGTGTAAGGCAGATGTTACTACAATTTCTGGTAGTAGTAAATTGATTGAAGGCTCCGGAAGAGCAACTATAACTCTGCCTAAAGGAACAATATTTATCATAGAGAATGCAATGTTCTCTTCCAAGTCCAAGAGGAACTTGTTGAGTTTTAAAGATATCCGTCAAAATGGATATCATATTGAGACAATAGATGAGAATAATCTTGAATACCTCATCATTACAAAGAATGTCTCTGGCCAAAAGAGGGTTATTGAGAAGTTCCCATCTTTATCTTGTGGCCTGTATTGGACAAAAATTAGTGCAATTGAGGCACATTCCACAGTAAACCAAAAGGTTACTGATTCCAATACTTTTGTACTTTGGCATGATCGATTGGGCAATCCGGGATCAATTATGATGAGACGGATTATAGAAAACTCATATGGGCATCCATTAAAGAATTCAAAGATTCTTTTAAATAATGAATTTTCTTGCACTTCTTGTTATCAAGGCAAGTTAATTATTAGACCATCACCAACAAAGGTTGGAACTGAGTCACCTACGTTTTTGGAACGTATACAAGGGGATATTTTTTGGACCTATTCACCCACCTAGTGGGTCCTTTAGATATTTTATGGTCTTAATAGACGCATCCTCTAGATGGTCTCATGTGTGCCTATTGTCATCACGCAACCTTGCGTTTGCAAAATTAATGGCACAAATAATTCGATTACGAGCACAATTTCCTGATAATCCAATTAAGTCTATTAGACTAGATAATGCTGTTGAGTTTTCATCCCAAGCATTTAATGATTATTGCTTATCAATTGGGATAAAAGTGGAACATCCTGTAGCTCATATTCACACTCAAAATGGTCTTGCAGAATCTTTAATTAAACGCCTGCAGTTGATTGCAAGACCATTAATCATGAAAACGAGGCTGCCCACTTCGGTTTGGGGTCACGCCATTTTGCATGCAACAATGCTAGTTCGTCTCAGACCGACGAATTATCACAAATATTCCCCGTTGCAATTAATTTTGGGTCATGAACCTAATATATCTCATTTAAGAATTTTTGGATGCGCAGTATATGTGCCTGTAGCACCGCCATACCGCACCAAAATGGGTCCGCAAAGAAGGTTAGGAATATATGTTGGGTTTGAATCACCCTCAATTATTCGCTACCTCGAAACATTGACAGGGATTTGTTCACTGCACGATTTGCAGACTGTCGATTCGATGAGACACTTTTCCCAAAATCAGGGGGAGAAGCTGGTGAAACCAAACGGGAAATTTTGTGGAAAAATCCATCATTATCTCATCTTGATCCACATACCTCTATTTGTGAAAAAGAGGTGCAAAATATTATCCATTTGCAAAGAATAGCAAATCAAATGCAAACGCATTTACGAATCCTCTTATATTGCTTGTTCTCATTAATTAAGAGACCAACTAAAGTTGGGATTAAATCCCATGAATTCTGGAAATATCAAAGGTGAATATGGGCTCATTCATCTTCCATGTATACCACATAAGATGCATCTATGAGATGGTTACATGTGCGATTATTATTAACCTGCAACCTGGCCGGTGCTTGCGAGGTAACTTGCTCAGTAATTTAATTTCGAGCATAATTTCCAGATTTTCTATTCAAGAAGTTCATGTTGATAAGTTGGTTTACATCATAGTTGGTTTAGCAAAATAATTTATTGAGTGCCTCCACTCAATATATAAACTGTTTCTTATTAGAACAAAGTTATATATATCAGTTTGATATACGTTATATACGAGAGTATATTATATTCTCCCCTTACAAGTGGTTTAGAGTCAGGAACCAAATAATTCCATCTCAATATCATTTATGTGCGGTGTACATTATAATTAACCATCACGCACAAAGATGGGTTCTCAAAGTTGTGGAAACAAGTTAGCTTTTCTAACATGAGGGGGAGATATGATAAACAATTAAGAAAAAGTTACGTCGAATGGATTATCATTTGTATATCAAGATCCTCGAATAGAATAATATGAACTTGAAGTTCATAAAAAGATAATTCATTTGCAACATATTGCAAAGCATGCCATACGCATTTGCTGACCCAAAGAAAGTAACTATATTCTTACTACAAATGCTCATATTAAGTCCTGGAAGGACAAAGTCTATGGTACGCTTAAAGCGTATAGACAACTCGGTTTCAAATAAACTTCTTGATAAAGAAGATGAGAAAATGATCAAAGTGATCAGAATAAAGAGGCAAGTGATCTAGAAGATCACATGACATAACACTTCATAAAATCTCATGAGAGATTCAGGTACCTGAATATATGAATGAAAAGATCTATATGTTATGTCTTTATGAAAATTTATTGGAACCGATATAAAATGTTTGTCGATGACATCTATCATAGCGCTGAGTATAGATGAGGATCTTAAGTCTATCGGACATAGACACAAAAGTATTGGCCAAATGAAAGAGATACAATTCAAGTAGAATTGATTCCATATGAAGGACATGAAATTTTGTCTATATTGTTCAAACACTTGAAAGTATAAAGTCAATGGTATGCGCAATCAGTTTTCGATATCTTATATGTCTAGCATGACATGAAAACTTGATATGCATCTAACGTCTATTATATGGCTTATATGAAAATCCATGAAGGATTTAAGTTGCTTGAAGCATATACAATTCTTGATCTTGAGGTGCCACTTCCTTAATGCAATTTATGCACAAATGTATCTTGCTATAACTATAAGCATGATAATGTGATCGCGGGGATACCTTTATGGAGATATTGAAGAGTCACTCCACGATATTTGTGAAGACATTATATATCTATCATGAGTTATGATTTCAAGGTGCAAATATTCATTATAGTTAATATGGCTGATTTATTTATCAAATCTCTACCAACGATCTCTTGAAGATGGTGCACAAGATTGGTATGCGAAGGCTCAAGGATGTAAATTGATGCTCTCATCAGGGGGAGTTAATGCACGTTGCACTCTTTTTCCCTTACAAGGTTTTATCCCACTGGGTTTTCCTTGAAAGGTTTTTAACGAGGAAACCAAAAGGCATATTATTAAATATGTGTACTCTTTTTCCTTTTCTAGAATTTTTTTCCCTTTGGGTTTTGTTTTAGTTAAGGTTTTAACGAGGCACATTACTTATTGAGTAGACATTCAAGGGGGAGTGTTAAGAATAGAATTCTATTTAGAGTGAATGTCTATCTTGTAGAGAGTTTTCTTTGAGACTAAGTCAATTTTCCTCCTATAAATAGAGGGGTCTTACCCCATTGTAAATCACCCCTATAACAATTATCGCATTCTAAGATATTTACCGTAAAATTGAACAAACAAAATAATGTAAAGAAGTCAAACAAGCTATTGGACGACAATTAGCATATTCCTGAAATTAATTTTTCTGATTACATTAAAAAAGGAAGTAAGTAACAAATAAGCACTATTCCTAATGAAAATTAGCTCTGACAGGATTATATATCCAAATAATTTCAAAACCAAAGGTACTCATTTTATGACAATAATAATGAAAATATACATATAAAAAATATAGAATTAGCATAATACTTATAAAACTAATAGGAAAAGGAAAAAATTTACCTGATTCCACTTGTAAATAGGTTGTTGTTGCAAATGTTGAGCAGATTTGCCTAATAAAAAAAAGTACCTTTTTATGATAAAAAAATTCCATTTGACAGTGGTTTGATAGAGGAAGAATTATTTTACTTGATTAAGTTGTCCACTTTATAAACTTAAAAAAGAATGAATTTTTAACAATTATTGGAAGCTAAATTAACAAATATTGAATAGGCATGCAAAGGTTGAGATAATTAATTTACAGTAATGTACGGGAAGGAGAAAATAACATCAAGAATTTGAATAAGCTCCAGTAAGTTATTGTATGGATGTAAAAGTCTCTCTTCTCATTTATCGTGGTCATAAAACAAATCTATTATTTCTTAGAAAGTAATTTTAATGTTTAGTACAAGAATATTATAGGATAGTATTTAAGTAAGGAGTAATTTGGTCATTTACTTTTTAAAAGATATTTTAGCAAAATAATTTTACCTAAAAATCTTCACACTTATAATATAATATAATATGATAATTTCTACAAAAAATGTTTGCACATTTTATTGTCTATCTACTTTATTATTTTCAAAGGGGTAATTTACTATTTTGTATTGTATTTTAATTGAAACTGTTCACTTGTATAGGAACTTTTCTAGGAATTAAATTGAGTTTAAAGGATTGTTATGAAATAATATAAAAGACAAGAACAATAATGCAAGAACAAGAGCAATAGAGAGAAGAGTAGAGAGAGTTCTTCTTATTGATACTTAGAGAATGTTAGGAGTGGTTTACAATGGTAGAAGACCCCTTTATTTATAGGGAGGGGGATGATTTATCTACCAAGAATAGAACTCTAGAATCTCTCCCTTGAATGTCTATTCAACAATGTGCCTCGTTAAAACCTCAAAACCAAAACCCAATGGGAAAAATTAAAGAAAGGAAAAAGAGTACACATGTTTGAATATGCGCCTATTGGTTGCCTCGTTAAAAACCTTGCAAGGAAAACCCAGTGGGACAAAACCTTGTAAGGGAAAAAGAGTGCAACGCGCATTAACTCCCCCTAATGAGTACATCAATTTATATCCTTGAGCATTTGCATTTCAATCTTGTGCATCATCTTCAAAACGATCTTTGGTAGACGTTTGACAAATCAACCATATTGACTTGAATAAATATTCCACACCTTGAATCCATCATTCTTGATAGATATGAACATCTTCATATAATGTCGTGGAATAACTCTTCAATATCTCCATAGATGCATTCTCAATGCCATCATGCTTATAGTTATAGCAAGATACATATGTACACAAATTGTACTTAGGATGTGGTACTTCAGGACCAAGAATTGCATATGCTTCAAGCAACTTAAATCTTTCAAGTTAAGTCATATAAGCCATATAATAGACTTTAGATGCATATCAAGTTTTCCATGTCATGCTAGACAAATAAGATATCGAAAACTGACTATACATACCTTTGACTTTTATACTTTCAAGCATTTGAACTATAAGTTCAAAACTACATGTCTTTCATATGGAATCAATTCTTCTTGAATTGTATCTCTTCCATTTAGTTACTTTCTTTGGTCAGCAAATGCGTATAGCATGCTTTGCAATATGTTGCAATTGAATTATCCCTTTTATGAATCTTCAGGTTCATATCATGATATTCGGGGATATACATATACAAATGATAATTCATCCCATGTAACCTTTTCTCAAGTGTTTATCATATCTCCCCCTCATGTTAGTAAAGCTAACTTGTTTCCTCAACTTTGGGAAATCATCTTTGTGCATTATCATGTCAATATACACAGCACATTAATAATAAGATGAAATTATTTGGTTCCTGACCCTGAACCACTTGTGAGGGGAGAATATAATATACTCTCGTATACAACGTATATCAAACTGATATATATAATTTTGTTCTCACAAGAAACAATTTAGCTATTAAGTGGAAGCACTCAATAATTATCTTGCTAAACTTACTTTGATATAAACCAACTTATCAAGATGAACTATCTTGAGTAGAAAATCTGGAAATTATGCTTGAAGTTAGATTACTGAGCAATTTACCTCGCAAGCACCGGCCAGGCTGCGGGTCAATAACAATTGCGCATGTAACCAATCATAGATGCATCATATGTGGTATACATGGCAGGTGAATGGGCCCATATTCACCTTTGATATTTCCAGAATTTATGGGCTTCAACCCAAACTCTTTAGTTGGTCAGTTCATTAATGAGAACAAGTGATACAAGAGAATTCGTAAAGAACTTTCTAGTTCTTTATTATTCACCTATGTGAATTTGCACATCATACATAAAATGAGATGGCTAACACGAATGTCAACTGAATAAATTATCAATATTGGTAAGCTTCAAATTTACACCATGACATGTGCACTTATCAATAAACTTCAGGTTTATTATGACATGGGTTTTATACCAATAGATATCCACTTTATTGTGGCATTCTTTCGTTTGTGTAGTACAAACTGGAGGACAAAGCAGGTAACTTTTCATATACAAATTACCCCGCTACAAGTTGTAGTAATAGGAGATATCAAAGCCTTCCTTTATTTATAGTCTCAATATAATCAATCGCTTTCGCGTGTACTTTGGAAACTGAATAAATTTCTTTGAGACTTACTACAGCACAATACTCAATTGTGTTTCTCCAACATAGTAATAATTGGCTCTTCTAGAGCTCTCAATTAATTTTGTACTACCACAGATTCATCAACATCCATGTGGTGAATATCTTTCTTAAAGAGAAAGTTATACCATTATGGTCATGTCAAACTTATATGCAAGATATGTTTCTTGCATTATCGTTGTCCTTTAATAGTCATATTTCCAAAATACTTTGGCGTACAATAGGTACGTGACCAACGATCATTCATGCCATATATCATCTCAAACCTCCTTCTAGGGGTGAGTGTGGTATATTTAATACCAATTTCATGTTCATATTCTTCCAATAATGAATATGTATTCGTGAATCAAATGTTGTCACATTCACTTCGAGGATATGTGATTTTGTTATCCTTTTCAAATCTATAAATGCGTCAGGCATTTGATTTGCTATTCTTTGCAAATGGATAATCTTTTGTGCCTCTTTCTCACAAATAGAGGTATGTGGATCAAGATGAGATAATGATGCATTTTTCCACAAAATTTCCCATTTGGTTTCACCAACTTCTCCCCCTAATTTTGGGAAAAGTGTCTCATCAAATTGACAGTCTGCAAATCGTGCAGTGAACAAATCTCCTGTCAATGTTTCGAGGTAGCGAATAATGGAGGGCGATTCAACCTCAACATATATTCCTAACCTTCTTTGCAGACCCGTTTTGGTGCGGGATGGCGGTGCTACAGGCACATATACTGTGCATCCAAAGATTCTTAAATGGGATATATTGGGTCCATGACCCAAAACCAATTGCAACGGAGAATATTTGTGTCAATTCGTCAGTCAGAGACGAACTAGCATTGCTGTATGCAAAATGGCGTGACCCCAAACCGAAGTGGGCAGCCGACGAACTAGTATTGCTGCATGCAAAATGGCGTGAACCCAAACCAAAGTGGGCAGCCGACGAACTAGCATTGCTGCATGCAAAATGGCGTGAACCCAAACCGAAATGGGCAGCCTCGTTTTCATGAAGAATTCAAGATTATTCTCATCTATTGTCTCAATATGATATCCATTTTGAATGATATCTTTAAAACTCAACAAGTTCCTTTTAGACTTGGAGGAGAACATTGCGATTGATATCATTAAAACTCAACAAGTTCTTCTTAGACTTGGAGGAGAATATTGCATTCTCTAAGATAAACGTCATGCCTTTGGGCAGAGTTACAGTTGCTCTTCCGGAGCCTTCAATCAATTTACTTCCCATGGTTTGACATATAAAAGAAATACACGAACATAAGAATAAATAAGTTCAATTCGTTTGTGTCACATAATATTTTCAAAATCTGCTGCTAACAATTGACTAACAAAAACAGATATGTTATCCATTACTTTGCAGTTTGAAAATTTCAGTTTAAACATTTTCTTCAAACAATCGATTGTTAAACACAAACAATCGATTGTTGAACATTGACAATCGATTGTTAAACATAGACAATCGATTGTGGATGATTTTTGAAAAATTCCAGAACACACTGTTTTAAGGACAATCGATTGTTAATCATAGACAATCGATTGTTGACTGTTTTTGTAAAATTCCAGATCACACTGTTTTAAAGACAATCGATTGTTGATCATAGACAATCGATTGTTGATTGTTTTTGTAAAATTCCAGATCACACTGTTTTAAGGACAATCGATTGTTGATCATTGACAATCGATTGTTTTGCAGTTTTTATGCGAAATATGAGATAACCGACTAGTTTTTCAGGTTAGTCGATTACCTCTACTGGAAAGTAAAAATATTATTGATATTTGAGCATATTGATACATTCTAAAGAACTAATACTAACATTATATCATGAACTAATTAATACGAGCTAATATTAATGGCTATTAGTTTATTCATTCACTAATACAAACAAGTAAAATAAAATCAAATAGCTCCATCTTCTTTCATCACGGATCCATCACCGATTAGGTGGTCTATCTTCCCCTCGGGTTGCTCAAAGAAGTCTGCCACATCCAAGTGGGTGATGTCAAAGTTGTCGTCAGAGACAAAATTCGTTTCAGGGCGTTTACTCTTTCGAGATGCTTGATAAAGGTCAACCAAAAGTCATGGTATACGGCAAGCCTTTGACGAGTGCCCGTTTTCACCGCAACGATAATATATACTTTATAAACTATTTGCTTTTGGGTTCTTATCTATCGTGCTTGTGGCAGAGTGACCAACTTCAGGTTGTCATATCTCTTCTTTAAGCTATTCCACAAGATGGGTGGATCTTTGATTGTGATATATTCAATTTTCAAACCTTCATCAAGGTGATGGCGCAAGAAAATCAAGGCCTTAGCACAGTTTCAAACCTTCATCAAGGTGATGGCGCAAGAAAATCAAGGCCTTAGCATAGTTTTGGGTGGATGCATTATTTCTGTCTTTAATGGCGTCTCCAAGACCCATAACATCTAAGTGGATTTCAGCATCCAACACCCATGTCATATAGTTCTTGCCCGAAATTTCAAGGGCAACGAACTTTCTTTTCATAATGGCAGACATAAAACAAATTTACATCAAGAGCGTGTTCATACTTACGGGCTCTATTACAATTATCACATTCACTTCAGGGAATGGATCAAAATCATGTGCTTTACACAATCTCATGTCAAATATTACTTTCATAAAGTGAAAGATTATTTTGAGAATCTTTATTATTCTCATTATCACAATAATGACGATTATAATTTCGTCTATTGCCATGTCCACATCCATTGATACCTTTACGGTAATTAGTCTTCTTTCAGACTTATCACATACTGCTACCACATTCTCTATAGGGAATGGAGCAAATTCAATTGGACGGAATTCTTTGTCACGTCCACATTCATTGATACCTTCATGGTAATATTTTAGTCTTCTTTCAGACTTATCATATACTGCTTCCACATTCTCTAAAGGGAATGGAGCAAATTCAATGAGACGGATTTTTAATTATTTGCCCACAATCATACATGAATTTAATCATGGCAGGACATAGAGATTTTACCACTTCATGTGGTTATAATTTCTTACAAACTCCATTAGAGTTATAATCAAACTTTGTTGTCTATGCTTTGTATATAAAATCAAATTATAAAATTTCAAGAATTTGAAAGAGAAAAGTAAGATACTTACCTTAATTTTCTCAAGAAGATTCTTGAGACGGTAGAGTCTCGTGCCTTTTAGAATCACGAACACGGAACCGAGGTCGAAATCTCGAATTTCTATTTCCAATCTTTCTTCACGTTTTCTATTTCTGTTTTCTGTTTCTTTCTTCTCCTTTGTTTTCAATTTTTTTTTCTTCCTCTTCAACGTTTTCTTTTCCTTTTGCTTTCCAGTGTTTTTTTTTCTTCTTTTGTTTTCTGTTTTTCGTTCCTCCCTTTTTTTTTTTTTTCATTCTTTCTTTGAAGCAAAACCCTACACAAACAAAAGTTAAGACAATCGAAAATTTCAATTGGTTAGAGACTCGTGCTGATAATGTGTTATGAAATAATATAAAAGACAAGAACAATAATGCAAGAACAAGAGCAATAGAGAGAAGAGTAGAGAGAGTTCTTCTTATTGATACTTAGAGAATGATAGGAGTGGTTTACAATGGTAGAAGACCCCTTTATTTATAGGGAGGGGGATGATTTATTTACCAAGAATAGAACTCTATAATCTCTCTAATTATAGACATTCACCTTAAATAGGAGATTTCATAACAAGGATAAAATAGTTGTTTAGTTTTTTATGGGTATTTTAGTAATTTAATTTTTATAATAATATAGTATGATGATTATATACAGGGACAGCGTAAAAAAACCTAACAATGAAAGAGTTACTACTATAATTTCTTGTACCAGTGGATACTAACTAGGGAATTGAGGAAAACAAACCCTCCGTATCCTTAGTTCTTCCCTTTTCTTTTGTTTCTCTTTTATACCACTAAGCTCAAGCTTTAAACCCACACAGCACAAAACCCAGAAAGGAGAAAGGAAAGGGGAAAACGATGGCTCATCATTTGCCAGCCTTAAACCCTCCCAAACCCCTAAACACTAACCTTCAATCTATCAACAAACCAATCTTCGCATTCTCACAAATAGCACCTCGAAAAATTTCGAAATTGAAGAAATACCCATCAATCACTTCATCCACTATGTCAAGCCAGCAGCAAAACCCACTACCCCATATAGCATTAACCAACAATGAACACAAGGAAGAAGTCATGAACGCTATCAAAAGTTCAATATCTAACTGCCTCTCTGAAACCCATCTTGATTTAACTGTACCTGCACTCAAGTCCAAAATCCGAGGCAAGGTAATAAATATTAGTACTTGTATTTTTCTCTTGTAGTTAGCAGAATGTGACAGATAAATATGTGGGGTGCTGGAACTTCTTCTAAAAGTTTAAATGCATAGTTTTGATAAAGGGATTTTATTTCCTTGATAGAAAGTTGACAACTTTATCCCAAATTTATATGCGTAGTTTTGAAATAGTATGTTTTATTCATGAATGTATATATGACAAATTGCATGTGTATATGAACGTTATAGATATATATGATGGAGGGGATTATCAATTAGTGTTTCTATTTACTATTTTTCTTTGTTAGCTAGCAGAGTGTGACAGATAAGTATGTGGGCTGCTGGAACATTGTCCCGAAGTGTAAATGCATAGTTTTGCTAAAAGGGATTTTATTTTCTTGATGGAAAATTGAAAACTTTATCAAAAAATTTGTGTTCATGGTATTGAAATATGATTCTTTTTCGAATGCACATATGGCAAATTTCTTGTGCTTTGAAGGTTAGAGATATATATGATGGAGGAGATTACCTTGTAATGGTGACAACAGATAGGCAAAGCGCATTTGACAGAATTCTTGCTTCCATCCCCTTCAAAGGCCAGGTAAATATTTTTTAATATTCCTGTTACAAGGTAGCTTATGCGAAGAATGTATTGATATTATGCAATTAGTTATAAGTATAATATGATCACTATTTTCAATCTTTAACATAGTTACACTCTGGGTATGCAGGTCCTTAATGAGACAAGTTTATGGTGGTTTAATAAGACTCAACATATTACTCCTAATGCAGTGGTATCGGTGCCTGATCGGAATGTAACTATTGCGAGGAAGTGTTCGGTTTTCACTGTTGAGTTTGTTGGTGAGTTTCTACCATATAGTGGTATTATCTGCAAAATTGGTTCACTGTTCGACCAAAATATAATGAGCTTTATGTGTTGAAGTCAGTCAAATATCAGTTTGTGTTGTATTTTCTGGACCTGCATGTTTAGAAGCAATGGAAGTTAACTCTCTTTCTTATTCTCAATCTGGACACTTTTTGCTCTATCGTGCTTATATGTTTAGTCGCAAAATTCTCCTCCAATGGCTTTACAACCTCGACATGGTTTACTGAACTCCCACCCCCACCTGCCGCCCACCAGATGAAGATGTAGAGGTTAAGGTATGGGTTCAAATAGCTTTTGTCGAACTTTGTATGTGTTAGAAAATTTACTAAATAAGTACAAATTAATTGATTTTGAACCCATTAAATTAAATGTTGTGTTAGAATTCCATACTCGAACCTATAAAGTTCAAATCCTTAATTTGCCTCTGACCCGCACCTCCCAATAAAGGAGAAAAGAGGTAAAACAAAGAACAAATAGTTGGACTATCGTATGATTTCTCACTGTGAGGAAAATGCTGAAGGACTAGCTACGTGTTTGAATCTTGCCTGGCACACATATGAGCCACTACTATAGCTATCCTACCATCCTCAGCATTTCCGATCTCTTCTTTGGGAGGAAGGGTGCTAATTGAAGGTAAGTCTTTGCAATTTGTGCTATTGAAATTCTTTTATATGTTTGAAGTATCCTTAGGGCTAGGAAGGGACCTAATCAATTGTGAGTCTTTGTAATTGTTATATATATATATATATATATATATATATATCTCCCACATTGGAATAGGAGTAATATGTACTGTGTAGAGTATAGTTATAAATAATTCTTGTATTATATTGTAAATATACATCAGTAATATTCTTTTCCCGTGCTACTTTTTAGTAATTAATGCATTGAAATTCTTTTAGATGTCATTTTAAATATGTAAGCTCAAAACCTCCTAATAAGCATCTGACCTTTATGCTTCCATTTTTTTTTGACAAGTACGCTTTGAAGTTTTCAACTGTGTTTTTTAGTGGAATTAAAAATAAATGATAACTTCTCAAAGCTTTTTTATTAGGTTACTAGGTCCTTGCATCTACTTCTCATGCTAGTTTATGTTTGTTGGTGACTGTCGCCGTGACTTCAGATATTAACATTATCTTCTTTTTCTAGTAAGAGGGTATGTTACTGGAAGCACTGATACATCACTCTGGACAGTCTACAATAAAGGGGTTCGGAATTATTGTGGCAACAACCTTCCAGATGGTGTGGTTTGTATAATGCATGAATGCCACCATTTTCATTTAGCTTTTTGTCGTGTTCTTTTTATTTGTTTCCTTGATTTTTGTTCTTATATTTTACAGGCTTGGTGAAAAATCAAAAGCTTCAAGAAAATATACTCACTCCGACAACTAAAGCAGCAGATCATGATGTTCCTGTAACACCAGATGAGGTCTGTATTTTAACTCTTCTTTTTTCTTTTACTTCTTACTTCTCTACCAGTCTTTCTTTGTTTCTATTTGCTGTTTTATAAAAGAATGACTGAATGAGTTAATTTCTTAAAATTTGATGAGAATTAGCATAAGATATAATGGATGAATTATGAAAAAATGACTAGCTGGACGTGTTATTGAAAGATTATATTTCCATCTTTCTGTTTTACATCTTGGTACTTTGGTGGTGTTTGTCAGAATCTGGTTGTGCGCTTTGGTATTATAGGCAGATTTTCTAGCTTTTTGAGCATTTTCATGCCAAAGCCTGGGGATTTTGATATCTGTGAGAACACTGAATAAATGTTGATTTGGAAGTGAGAATGACACTTTATCTGCAATTTATTTGGCTGACAAGCTAAAGCTTATAATAGACAATAGATGATAATACTACTAGATTTTTCTCTTGTAGCACATTTGTTGTCTTTACCAAATTGCTGAACTTTGTTGTAAGCAAAAATGTCTAAGTTTCCTGAGCAATTTAAACTGCAGATAGTTCAACGTGGGCTTATGACTCAAGCTGATTATGACGAAGTGAGTAGGAAGGCGACGAGCTTATTTGAGTTTGGCCAGGTAATCAGTTTATATTATGTTTATCAATTATTTTACTTGGGATTCTTATCATGCTTCTTTCTCCTATTAATTGTTAATATACCAGTCTCTTTAACTCAAATTTGCTGAACCAATAATGGCATGATCTCACTTCAATATCATCCCTATTCCTTAATTTCAAGCTTTCATGATGTTTCTTATCAAATTGCTTTAGTTTGTGATGCACTATAGGTTAATGATTGTGGAGACCAAAGCTTTTCTTCATTTTTTCTTCTTAGTTAATTTTCCACACTGACGATCTTGGAGTTTCGAAGTTCCATTCTGTATGGACAAAGAAGTAGCATGGCTTTTTATTTTTATAAAAAATGTGGCATGCCCCATAGTCGACATTTATTATTACACATAGATAGTTAAATCAATTCTCATACATAATTTGCTTGGAACTTTTCACAAGTTCTAATCTATTTTCCCTAAATTTTTATATTTTACTCTATTTTGGAATATTCTTCTTATTTTCAAAAGTATTGAAACTTAAAAAGTTCGTTGGACTAAACGTATCATGATAGGTAAAATACCTGCCCTGTTCCTTAACCTTTTAAAACATCAATAGTTAGAGTTTCTGATGTATATACTGTCTTTGCTATAGAATGCAATTAGACAATATATTATAGGCATAAATATGCCACGCTGTTCAGTTGTCTTCACCAACCTTCACATTGCAGCGTGTAGCATTGGATCATGGTCTGATATTGGTGGACACCAAATATGAATTTGGAAAGGGAGCTGATGGTAAAATTTATTTGATTGATGAGGTAAGCGTTAGTTTCCTAGTTCCTCTTTGACAGTGATTCTACTTTTCTCACTTAAGGCCTTATCATCTACTTCCTACTTTTAGGTGCATACACCTGACTCAAGCAGATATTGGATTGCTCATTCTTACCAGGAACGCTTTCAGAGTGGTCTCGAGCCTGAAAATATCGACAAGGTTTCTTACATGATTGAAACTTAATCATTACCTTTTTGATACATGCTCATGCATTTATCTTTACTGGATTAGCAAAGTAGAAAACTATAATTATACTTTTTCTTTGTTTTTCCCAGTTAGCTTATGATTTCCAAGTATGTTGTCCTTGCAATATGCTGACATTTACTACAATATTTGACTAGGAATTCTTGAGGCTGTGGTTCAAAAATCATTGCAACCCATATGAGGATGAGGTAATCTGTAGGAAAGGGGCATTTTATTTCCTCTCGTTTCCTTGGTATTCAGATAACACTCAAAATCAAAGTGCACTAATCCAAAAAAATCAATTTTCCTGCTTAGGTCTTACCTGATGCTCCAGAAGAACTTGTTTCTGAATTAGCTTGGCGGTATGGTTCCATGTCTTTTCATGTTATCACTGTAGAGGCAATGTCTCCATTCCTTTTTAGCTAATAATGCGCTGAAACTTCACTTGGCTGTCATCTACTTGTAGCAAAGGTGTCTTACAGTTATCATTCTTAATGTTTCAGTTATTAGTGCTGATTTCCACTTTACTAACAGATACATTTTCCTGTTCGAGACGATAACAAATTCAAGATTTGAGATGCCTGGGACAAAGGTAATGCTGAGAAGAAAACAATTACTATTATTGGCTGTATACAACAGTTATTGAAGAACTTTTTTATTTTGTGCCTCACACAACTCACACTAATTGTGTGAGGCCTCTTTTTTGTCTCATAACTTTGTGGTCCCAGAGTTTTGTAGGCCCAAATGTGTAAGATATGAGTCCACAAATGTGTGAGATAAAAAGATGCCTCACACAACTAATGTCAGTTGTGTGAGGCACACCATAAAATCACTCTTAGTTGTGTGACGCACACCATAAAATCACTCTTAGTTGTGTGAGGCACACCATAAAATCACTCGTTACTGAAAGTTGTTCATGCAGGAGCCAGTTCATGATCGAATCTCGAGAAATGTTTCACAGGCTTTGTCATCTTTGCAGTGATAGCATCAAATAGGAAACATCTTGTACAAGTTTAATCAGGTGGAACCAATATGTTCTTCTCTGACATTTGGGAATAATTTGAAGAACTGTATCTTGCATATAATTTGAAGGACTGTAATGTCAGCTTGATATCAAGGAAGTTAGTCAATGTTGTATTGCTATGTAACGCGCATATGATAAAATTATGCATAAATCCCAAGTAATTTGGGGTTCATAAATTTACAAGTTTTATCCAGACTTGGGACAAACAATGTAAGCAAACTCACATATTTGGTCGCTAATTTATTTCTGAACACTCTTTTGAGTGATGGTCTCAGCAACTGTATGTTATTGACCTTATATTCAGTGAATCTCAGTTACTTGTATAGATGTTTTGCGTGAAGTGAAGTTCGCCTGTCCATTGATTAAGGGGTTGTTTGATTGGAATATGATTTATACCGTATAAGTTGCGTTGGAATAACTTATATTGCGATAAGTTATGTTGGGGTTAGTTATGCTAAGATTGTTGTTTATTCATTGTTTGATGTATTTTATTCAGAATGATAATTACATAATTTCTAAGAAGAAAATATAAGTTATACCGATGCTAATTATTACACCTTCTATAAGGTATAAATTATCTCAGTGTTAAAATTAACAACGGAATAACATATATTTAATTTGCTAACCAAACATAGTATCAGGATGAGATTAGATTTTTTATACGACCATTATACATTCTTATATCTCATACCAAACAACCCCTAAGATATCTCATTCTTATATCTTATACCCCTAATGGTTGTTAGAAGGTGCTTAAATCAAGGAATCCTACAAAATGGTGGAAATTGGTTTAAATTGCAAAAATATATGTTTTTATGTAGAACTTCTTAAGAGTTTTAGATTTTAATTATCCTTTAGATATTTTATTTTCAATTATCCTTGAGATTTGAGTTATGAATAGTTGACAGACAATAGTATTTCTCCAGGTGTCACCTTTTGACTTGTAATTGCTTCCAGAAAATACTTTAAAATAGCATAACTTTGATAGTTTTGAAATGCAAACACTATTGTATTTTCCTGGACATCCTGAAGATAAAAATAAGAAGAGAACAGTAACTTCTGCTAGATGGAATAATCACAAAACTACATGATTATGATTGTGGAAATTGACACTTCACGATAAGATTAATAAAGGCAAAGGAAAGCTACCTTAATATTTAAAAGTCAAAGAACCAATCATCTTGCTGGTATGTATTGACCCGGAAGCTACCTTATCAAGATCACTTCACTATTTCACAATAATTACCTCAAAGACTTGTAATATATCAACACTTGGCAGCAGCCTTGGCCCCTTTTGGTTTGCATAACAAGAATTGTACCTCTATATAACAAGAGAGTTCAGTAGCCTCTGTCAAAGCAAGAATCAGCAAATGGCTGATGAGGGAGTGAAATTGCTAGGACACTGGCCAAGCCCTTTTGCTCTAAGGGTTCATTGGGCTCTGAAACTTAAAAGGGGTTGATTATGATTACCAAGAAGAAGATCTCCCGAACAAAAGTCCTTTGCTCCTGCAGTATAATCCAGTTCATAAAAAGATTCCAGTTCTGGTTCATAATGGGAAACCTATTGCAGAATCATTAGTCATACTTGAATACATCGACGAGACTTGGAAGCATAATCCCCTCCTCCCTGAAGATCCTTATGAAAGAGCCAAAGCGTTTCTGGGCAAAATTTATTGATGATAAGGTAGGTAATAACTGATGTTCAGATATGAAAAAATCGATTCCTGTCACTAATTTATCATCTTGCAGCAAATCACTCACTGGATTACTCATGCTCTTTCCTTCTTTCTAGTGTGTGCCAGGAATCTTTGGTACTTTCTCTAAGGTCGGAGAGGAGCAGCAGCAGATAGCAAAAGAAGCTCGCGAGAACTTGAAACTTCTGGAGGGCGAGCTAGACAAGAAAAGCTTTTTTGGAGATGCGAGGATAGGCTTCATTGATGTTGCATCTGCTTGGATAATTTTTGGGCTCAGATTGTTGAGGAGATTGTTGATATCAAACTTATTGATGCAGAGGAAATACCTTCACTCGTTGCATGGTTTGAAAATGTCCTCGAAGCTGCTCCTGTTCTGAAAGAGTATACACCAACCAAAGACAAATTGTTAGAACATAATAAAGGATTTTACAAGATGTTGGTTGCTTCAGCGTCACCTTGAAATCTAAAATTTGTCCCCATGGTGGAAGATGTTACTACATATGATTATATGATATGTAATCTTTTAGATGAGTTTGTAGGACATGTAAGATTTTGCTTATCAAATATAATTTTGTAGGGAAATAAGGGCATAAGCATCTATGATAATGATATCATAGTCCTTTTCTTTAAATTGTCAGGGAGCTTTGCACCTTGATAAGGCCAAGTCGCTGATTATCAACACGGCACTCAGCATTTGAGTTCCTTATAAGATACTAGTTCCTTCAACTTTTGGCTGAGTAAAATCAAATTCCATTTTAGTTTGAGGGGAGGTGGATGAATGGCTGTGAAGTAGAAAGACCTGGCACTGATACATTGATGAAAAGCTACAAAGGACCAGAGACTTTTAACCCTAATTTAATCGACCGTTAATGAGGAAGCAACCCTCATCCGCTAAGGCTTTTCAACAAATTAAACATTCAGCTCGCATCCATAAGTGATCATACACCTATTTGAACAAACAAGTAAGAGAGCCAGTCCGGCAAGACAGATCAGGAAAGATAAAACAAGTCAAACAATACTCCCTCCGTCCCAATTTAAGTAATAACGGAAGACTTTAGAAACTTGCGGCCTAAAATAAACCAGAGAAATTTGTATCGCTAGAAATCATCTGACGAAGGGTAAAAAGAAAAATTTGAAGTTGATTTGTTACTAAATATAGAAACGTGTCATTCTTTTTGGAATTGACTAAAAAGGGAAGAGTGTCACATAAATTGGAAATAGTAACAAGTTCTCTTACAATGCAACGTAGTAACCATTCTTTTGCCCAGGTCTAAGAGTCAACTTTTAAAGAACAATTAAAGTACCGCTATGAGTTTTCAGTTCTCACAAAGTAGATATAACTACGACCTTCAGACTCGATGCAAAATGCCTGAACAGATGATTGAGGTCTCATCATCCACATCAATTCCATCTTTCTGCATCATATCAAGGATGTCTTGTGGACTTTCTTCTCTTGAGGTTTGCATTCTAAGCAATGACTTGTACACTTGCAAATTAGCAAGACGAAAATGTCTAAGAGTCTTAAGAAACTCCATAGCATTCTCAAAATTTCTAGTTTCTTCTAAGTATTCTGCAAGGACGACTACAATACTCGGTGAAGGCCTCCAATCATAATGTTTTAGAGCAGCAAGACCACTTTTCAAGGCATCAATAGCTTTATCCATTTGTTGACTTCTTATCCAGCCCTCCACCAGTATCTCCCAGGTTTTAGAATTTGGACATCCACCTTTCTCCAATGTGTGATAATGTAATGATTCAGCTTTTTCCGCTGATTCATTTCTCATGTATCCACCGAGAAGTATGTTGGAGACCCTAATGTCATATGTTCTGCATTGAGACTCCCATTCTGCAAAAATTCTCTCGGCTTCTCTCATATCGCCAAGCTTCACCAAAGATGACAAGATACACATGTAATTAGCACAAGTCATTTGAGAATTTACTGCTTTAGAAGCTTCCCAGACCCGAAGTACTCCAACTTTGTTATTCAAGGAAGCATACTGCGTAATGAGAAAGAAGTAAGGACGGTGAGTACTTTTGGATATTTTCTTTTCAGCAATTTTCAGGGCCAAAATTGCCTTGTCTGTCAGTCCTGTTTTCATATAAATATTCGCTAATGTAGATAAAGAGGTCCATCCCACTTCTACATTTTGGTTGCTCTGCATTTCTTTGTATACCATCTCTGCCGATTCGACCCCAGAGAGCTCCCCACATGCGTCCATCCAGAAATTATAGGAGAGAACATTTAAGGATATTCGGTTTTGCTTCATTTGCAAAATGACAGATAATACTTTCTGGTACTGAGATGTAGCCATATAAAGCTTCATCATTTCATTAAAAAGATGAGGGCTCAGAGCAATTCCCAACCTGTTTATCTTTAGCATGAAAGCTTCAGCCTTCTCAGCGGACCTTTCTTTAACATAACAACGAAGAAGAGGGATGGAAGCAGCTTTCCGTAAAAAAGTGCTTGTCAAACTGTCAAAATATCTTTCAGCTTCTGCGCTACCATGTTCTTTAATAGTTAAGTCCAATCTCATGGCGTAATCAGAAGCTAACATGTGAGATCTGTGTTGAGTTTCCATCCAGTTAAGTATCTGCAGATGAAGAAAAATAAAGATATACATTATGGTCTTGATGTATCTTGCTTCATTACATGCACACTCAGATCAAAGGAGAGAAGAGATTTCAAAAGAAAAGGTTTTGCAATTAACAGTTAAGACCAAATCCTTACCAATACTCCTCTATCAAGTATATAAAGCAAATATTTTTTTTTGTGGAAATAGTAAGCTTTATTTCATCAACAGAAAAAACTATAAAGCAAATATTAGCAGTATATAATTGTATATAGAATTGTAAGCAAACAAGTAGAAATTTTTTTTGTACATATTAGCGGGACATTTCCCACTATGTGAGAATTATACTGGGTTGTTATTGTTGTTGTTGTAGTGGGACATTTCTATGACCAAATTGAAGTTTGACTCTCGAGAGTATATGTTACTCACATTATTGACTTGAGTAACCTCACTAAAAATCATCACATAATCAAGCACCAAGTATACGAAATTCTACAATTTTTATTTAATTAAAAAAAATTGATGAGTGAATAAACGACCTCAAAAGCGGGTTTGAAACGCCGTTGTTTCACGAGCTGCCGGGTAACGATCCTGAGCTCGGTTACAGAAATTTTACGGCCTTCATCCACCCAATTCTGACGCATACTCCTCGTCGTGTTCACACCTGATGAAACCACCTTCAAAATTCGTTTTTTTAGATCAAACCCACTGGGGTAACTTCTGTTAAACAGCGTCGTTTTGTTGGTTGAGCCTGAGCATGATCGTGACAACACATATCTCCATGTCCATGAGCTGCCAAAAAAATGTACTTAATTTCCATTTTTCAGAAGTGAAGATTGTACAAACAACAGAAATGGAGTAAAGAGAGATAAGGGTGTTTCGTACCCTTGAAATCTTGAAAGATTGAAGCCAACTACCTCGAATAGCATTTTTAGAGGTTTCCTACTTTCACTTCCGATGTTGTGAATAGGCTAATTCTTGTTCGTTTTGTTTGGGTTTTGGGGTGTGTTTTAGCGGAAATCATTTGTTTTTGAAAATCCAGTTTAATCCTCGATGTCTGAAATCTTTTCTATTTCAACCTCTCCATTAAATGTGTTAAAACATATATTTAGATGTAGCGACATAGATTTAATTGAAACTTAAAAAAGAGTTTTTGAAGTTGAAATGAAAAATAATTTTTGAAAATTATAATTATATTTGGACATGTATTTTATCTTAAAAATATTAAAATTTTATGATTGGAAGATTTTTTTTTTTAAAACGTGATCATACTTCATAAACAAAAAATATTTTTAAATTTTTTGAAAAAATAAAATCAAAATTTATGACTAAACGGGAACTACATTTTTTTTTTGTTAATACAAAGTTCCAAATAGAGTTAGTAAACGCAATTTAAACCAACTACCAAGCTTGAGCTTAGGTCCAATTTGGAATAAATATACTAATTAAACGAAATTCACCATTCGTCTTAAATTATTTATCGTATGTTTTTTTACACGTTTCTTAACAAATATTAATTAGAATACTTTTAATTATTTTACTCTTATACATGTCTTATTGGTATTTTAGTAATTATAATATCATCCCATAAATGAGGTGTTTATAGTCTTCAACAATAATTTTTACAACAGTAAAATGAAAAAAATAGCAAATTTTATTTTAAATTTCTAAAATAACTAATAATTTGAGACAACTATTTTTATAAAACACGTCAAATAATTTTAGATGGAGGGAGAAATACGAAGGAATAGTATATTAGTGCTACAAAGATCTTGAAGGCACTGATATTCCTCCGATGACGCTTCGTTTTATTGGAACTGATGTGCCATTGTCTACGAACAATATAATCCCTTCCAATTTCAAGTAGTACCAGACTTCAGTGCCCGGCCTTTAAACCAACGAAAGTGGTTTAGAATGATCGTACGTTTGCCCGGCCTTTCTACGACAATGTGGCACAATCAAACTTTCTCCTTCGGGCTACTGATTGTACCAAGTTGGCCTGATTTATTTAGTTAGCTTTAGACTTCTTTAATATGTTATTTCTACTTTGTTACGTGTATGTCGACTTCAGTCTGTATCATTTATGGAACAAAAAATTTCTTACTATTTTGTGCCCTTTTCACAATAAGATCTCCCTAGCAACCGTACCATCGATGACAATGCTTGGGACCTGGAGTATTTTCACTTCAGTTGTAGTTAAACTTTTTAATGTGTACTATTAATCCTCTTAGGCATATCAATTGGTGAACAAAACTTGAACTTTGTTATTGATCCTCCATTATTTTTCAAGAGGAGAATATTGTGATTGACTCAGAAATTACTAATCTTTCCTTCCTACACCATTCTACAACTTATTAGAATATATTATATCTAAATGCATAGTTAATAGTATATGCCGTAACAATCAATAGTATATGCCGTAACAATCATTCACTTAGACTCATAACAATGAGTCTATAATTTTCACAGATATCCTTTTGCATAACTATTAAAAGTCTCTACCAATAAGCTTTTGTTTAAAGGAACTTGCCAAGTTATTTTCAAATGCAATCTTTGTCTAGTAGTGCTTTGTCATAACTAACTAGTATGATATTAAGCTCTTCATGGATCTTGTTATGAAACTCTCCCAAGAATACATACCAAACTATGATTTTCCTTACGGCTCCCACTACGGCGAAGTACTACTAATATTATCTTCATTACCTTACGGTATTGAAATATTAGTGACTTTTTCCTGTAGTGTTCTCTACTCAACATTACTCCCACTGCTTGGAGGTAGTACATTTATTTTTGTTTGTTAACGTTTCTTCCATTACTTAAATGCATGGAATGTCAATTCCGACAACTAGGGTTGTATGTTCTTGAGCGTTTGAATTTTCAGATTATTCATTTGTTATTTCTTTGCTTAATTCCTATAAAACTAGTTTACTTCTAGGAATAGTTTATTAAATAATCCTATTATAAAGAATCAGTATTTGTGCTAACAATTACCTTCTTTTCCTTAGGAAAACAAAATAAACCTCTTTTCGATCCCTTGGATATCCAATAAATGCGCAAACATTCATCCTTTGTTTTATCTTATCTTTTTTTCCTTTCAGTATATATATATTGGAGAATTCCATATCCGAACTCTCCGCAGACCATATTACGTTAAGTCCACAATTCTGTGGGTTCAAGATACTAATTTATAAAGAACTAAAATCAGAATGTAATTGCATTTTATACGGCATATCCATGATGGAAAAAAGAAATAAACTTGGATAACTTACCATTAATCTAAATATCTCCGTAAAAGTCCTAGTTCTTCTCTCTACCACACCACTCTATTATGGAGTATCCGGCATACACAATTGAGATATAATCTTCTATTTTGATACGTAACTAATGAAGTCTATAGAGAAGTGCTAACCACCTACGATCAGATCGTAGTGATTTAATATATTCTCATAGTGCTTCTCTTATCAAGTTTTAAAATCCTTGAATTATTCAAAGTATTCAGACTTATGGTGTATATTCATAGTCTGAGTAATTACTTATGAATGTTATAAAAATATTCAAAACTATCTCTTGCCTACATGTTCATTAGACAACACAATAAAAAATAGACTAGTTCTAACTTATCACCAGCTCTCTTTCTTTTGGAGCAGAAATATCTCTTAATCATATTTCCTTCTAAATAGGATCCATAAGTTGGTAGTACCTCTACTTTCAATGAACCTTAAAATTCATCATTGACCAACTGAAACTCTATCAAGATAATTATGACTTAAGGCGTAAGTGCACGGATAAGTTTCACTCAATTTTGAAGCATATTTTCTCTTATTGGGTAGACTAATATTGTTCCGTTCAGAATAGATATTAACAATAACAAGACCATGCATCCATGTAACACAAGAGATAAAATACTTAGCTCAATAATGCAATAGTTCGAAAATGAACTAGATATCCATCTGTTATTTTGCCTAAAAAGATGGAATTAAATTCCTTATAGCGAATGGTACATACATGGCATCCATCAAATTAATGTCTTATCTCGACCATGGGAAATTTTTGACAAGTGATACGACAAACTACATGAAATCATTGTGGAGTTGAGATATTCAGACTGCATTCAATATATATACACACATACATCTTGAGTAGCAAATTTCGATGGGAAAAGAGCCATTCATGCAAAGTATATTATATAATGCAATAATTATACAATCCAAAAAGGAAATAGAACCAACTCAGATAGAGAACAAACTTTTATTTTTAGTCAATTGTATATATCATAACTAATAACTCTAGTTCCATTGATCCAACATGTATACTCATATGGAGAGTAAGTACATGATATCAATAACTAAAATTTCACCTTGTGAACTTACAATAAATTTACCGATATGGAGAAGACCCAAAGTTAATGTGTAAATTTCCACTCACTTGAAATTAATAGTGGAAGACCATATAAATATATTTCTATCACCACTTAATCATGGTTGCATTATAATTACAAAATCGATTCAACATGTGAACTCAGATGGAGAGTCAATACATGTTATCAACTACTCGTAATTATGCTAAGTAAGTTCATAACAAATTTATCCGGTATGGAGGAAGACCTAAAGTCGACTCGTAAATTTATTATCTTACTATAAATGAATAATGGAGACCATAGGGGTTAATTCCTATCACTACTTGATCACAACCACGAAATTTTCTCTAAAGATTAAGTGCCAAAAATTCACAAAATTCTCAAAAAACCCATCTAGACAATCATGAATATTCAATGTTATCCACTGCATACATCAAGTATTATTTTCTGGTATTTTTAATAGACTTACCAAATTACAGGTCAATTGGAAATCATAAAAGTCATGATCTTCAAAACAACAATTAAATTTGAAAAGCTACCATCTAAGCATTTTTAGGAATTTAAAATATGGCATACATTCCAACCATATATCAGTTCATGTAAAATAAACACGCGTCATCATGTTTCAGGTTTAACAAAATAAAACTGACATAAAAGGAATGACTTTTCATATCTAAATCACATTTTAATCTCGCAAACAGCCAAAAAACAAACCATCTAAATGACCCTGAACTGCCGAAATACGGCATAATTCTCTACATAGAAATGAGTATTTCTTATCAAGTTATTTTTGGGTGTTTAGATGGGGGTTTTAAGCAGTTTATGGATTAAATAAGATTTAAATATGAAAAGTTTCTTTATATATCAATTTTATTTATATTAAATTTGGAACATGATTACACATGATGATTTAACATAATATAATATATGGAAAGAATGTAATTCACATTGGTTGAATTTTAAATTCACTTTAAAAGACTTATTCGAATTTAGTCTAGTTTTGGTGATCACCATCTCCAATTGACTTGAAATTCAGCGGGTTCATCGAAAATAACCCACTGAATCACGTTATTTTTGGGTGTTTTGAGTGTTTCTCACAAAGTCGTTTCCGATGAACCTAAAATCATGAATCATTAGTAACCTAAGCCGGACATAATCGAACCGAACTTTGAAAAATCGTACCGAACCGTAAATACTTTGGTTTGATTTGATTATTAATATTACAAAACCGAAAATCGATAAACCGAACCTACTTTCATAATAACCAACCAAACTGACCAATGCCACCCCTAGGGTGAGCAATGGTGTATAATTCGAGCCTCCTCTTGAGTAGCAGTGTATAATTCGAGCATCTCCCC
This sequence comes from Nicotiana benthamiana, assembly GCA_034376525.1. Lineage (NCBI taxonomy): Eukaryota > Viridiplantae > Streptophyta > Magnoliopsida > Solanales > Solanaceae > Nicotiana > Nicotiana benthamiana. The sequence goes on along the minus strand of CM067336.1, from coordinate 29,002,705 downwards.
AGGTTGGAGAAAATGTGTCCTTTGCTTCATCACCTCGAGCCAACGGAGACAACAACAACAACAACAACAACAACAATAACAACACAGCACAACTTCGTCCAACCGAAGAAGGATCGAGAGTTGAGTCATAGCACGTATGACGTTGACGTAAAGCCTTGAGGCCGTGGGCCTCACATATGACGAGGCGGCAAAACAGAAATAAAGGAGTAAAGGATGAGTATCAAAGGAAGCTTGCAAGGAGCCCCATTTATAGGGAGTGCAAAGTAACCGATGGCGCCATTACTGCCCTCGAAAAACGTGATAGCAGACGCAATCAATCCGTCCGTGGAAGATGAATCGACGGCAATAATATGACCCAGAAGAACGAGGAATCATTACACATCGGATGATCCAGAAGAAATGAAAGGGTGAAACGTCTTGGCACTTGTAAAAGGGGGTTATGCCATCAGCACAACGTCATTATGGGAGCCCATTAAGTGGAGTGTAAAAATCGTTTCTTATGACTTCCGTCTAAGAAACGCGGAGACTATTTGCACACGATAAAATCGGAGGACCGATTTCTCATTGACAACATTGCTTCAGTAGGTCGCCTCGGAGGCTCGGGACCTCGAGCCGGCCATTTCCCTCAAGAGCTGACGATACCTAGCCGAGGGTAACGTTGGCCAAAACCCCGACAAACACGAGAAGCTTCCGAAGAATGCATTCGGGGTCGATTAAGTCTATTTGAGCGGCTCAACATCGGCCCACATATACGTTGTAAAGCTAGTTAGCCGTCCTATTCCCTTTCCTTTATCACGCAACGTATCTTGTACTGAGTTTGGGCTCCCCCTCTTATAAAAGGGGAGTTATTAACACTCTGTAAAGGGGAAGTTGCTCCAACTATTCTACACGATATCAATAATATATATATATATATATATATATATATATATCTTTTCTCTAAAACTTGCTCGTCCTTACTAGCTCGAGGCCATTTTAGCATTTATTACTCTCTCATTTGTTCTTCGTTTATTGCTTGCTATTGGCCATAAAGAGCCTTGCTTGATCATATTCTAACTGTTATCCTATCCCCGACTATCCCCGATAGCCCAAGATCGGGCCGAGGTATCGACCTCGAGGTCCTCCATCGACCACTCTGAAGCTAGGGCAGCAAGCCTCTCGGTTTGATTATTACCCCTTTTTAACTTGTATTTTTTCGTTGAACTTCATATTCTTAGCACCATATGCTCTAACAACTAGCATAAAAATAGATCACGTATTTTTAGAGTTTCATTTATAATCTAATTGTCGTTACCATTTTCACGGTAAACACTAGTTGACTCAAGAAAATTCATCTTTGATGACTATACATAAAAGAGGCACATGGTTTGAACACATTAATATGTTACTCATTGGAATCAATTGAATCCAATAAGTATCATTTTTATGCATGCGCGAGATATGCTTCTTTTCTGGTTATATATACCCACCGTTCATATTTAATTGTCTATGTTTGAATAGGCATATTCCTTAACAAGTAATTTATAAATGTTAATTTTACAGTATCAACCCTCTAATTATTACTCTATTCGTCTCAAATTACTTGTCGTAATTTCTAAAAATTGTTGTCTCAAATTATTTGTCATTTTAAAAGTTAAAGATAAAATAAAATTATGTTATTTCCATTTATCCTTAATAGTAATTGTTCTGGGAAAGGGAGATAGAACATAATCAAAGTAAATGTTCGATGAATAAAGATCATATCTTAAGATATACATAAGAATAAAATAATCTAAAATCTCTCCTAACTAATATTTCTTAAGAGGCATGTAAAAAAAAGAAACACGATAGATAATTTGAGACGAAAGGAGTATTATTACTAACTTGACTATTGCAAATTCAAAATATTGGAAAATGCTAAGGATAAATAAGGTGTAAATGATAAATTATCTCTTGATTTTTCAAACTGTAATTAAAAATAGACATCTTTTTTAGTATAAGAAGTAAATATGGATGGAGGGAATACCTTGCTCTTACCCAGCCCTAGAATTTATAACTTATCTAGTCCTAAATTTTTTTATAAAATTTCACAAATAGACATATAATTATGATTTGTTTTAGCAAAGTTAAATATTGACCCTATTAAAAGAGGATCAACCCGATCCGACACAAAACAATTACGCATAAGAAACATTTACTTATCTATACTTTATTGGAAATTAATTTACCCTTAATAAAGAGGGTTTAATTTAATTACAATATGATAATATAATTTACCAAATATATACAAGTTAGTATTGAATGAGTATTTCTTGATTGTAGTATGATAATTAAATCCCTAACCTTCAACCAATTATTCATTAATCTCTCTCTCCATTTCTAGCTTTGAACAAAACAATGTGGTTTGGTAGCTTGGTACCTGACCTTCTTGCTTTAACCAAGGATGAATTAAAGTATTTGTGTTATGAAATAGAAGATTCTTACACTTCTATTTAAGGTGAATGTCTTTAATGTACTTAATTAGAGAGATTTTAGAGTCCTATTATTGGTAGCAAGATCTTCCTCCTCCCTATAAATAGAGGTGCTCTCTACCATTGTAATTCACCCCTCTCAACTCAATAAGAAGAACTCTCTCTACTCTTCTCTCTATTGCTATTGTTCTTGTTCTATTGTTATTGTCTTTTGCTTTAGTTTATAACACGTTATCAGCACGAGACTCTACCATCTCAAGTATCATTCTCGAAAATCCAAGGTATTTTCCCTCTTCCTAATTTAATTTTCGAGTATGTCTGACATTATGAAAAGAAAGTTCGTTGCCCTTGAAATTTCGGGCAAGAACTATATGACATGGGTGTTGGATGCTGAAATCCACCTAGATGCTATGGGTCTCGGAGACACCCTCAAAGATAAAGAAAAAGCATCCACCCAAGATTGTGCGAAGGCCTTGATTTTCTTGCGCCACCACCTTGACGAAGGTTTGAAGATTGAATATCTCACCGTCAAGGATCCACTCGTTTTGTGGAACAGCTTAAAGGAGAGATATGACAACCTGAAGTTGGTCACTCTGCCACAAGCACGATATGATTGGGCCCATCTGAGGCTACAAGACTTTAAGTCCGTTTCTGAATATAATTCTGCTATGTTCAGAATTACTTCTAAACTGAAGCTATGTGGAGATAACATCTCCGATTACGATATGCTTGAGAAAACGTTTACAACGTTTCATGCCTCCAATATGGTACTGCAGCAACAGTACCGAGAGAAAGGCTTTACGAAGTACTCTGAACTGATTTCTCTCTTACTAGTGGCTGAGCGAAATAATGACCTGCTTATGAGAAATCACGAAAATAGACCAACTGGGTCTACACCACTGCCTGAAGCAGATATGGTGCACTCGCATTATGCCAAACATAAAAGGGACCATGATCACGGTCATAAACGGGGTCAAAGCCAAGGACGTGGACAAGGAAGAAATTCCAAAGAAGTCCGTCACCCCCCAAAGAGAGATAACCACCGAAAGCAGAAACGGGATCCCGAAGATCCTAAGGCAAATAGTTCAGAAACTATATGTTATCGTTGCGGTGGGAAAGGGCACTGGTCAAAGATTTGCCGTATACCAAGACACTTGGTTGACCTTTATCAAGCATCTCGAAAGAGAAAAGGCCCTGAAATAAACTTTGTCTATGACGACAATGAGGACATCACCCACCTGGATGTGGCAGACTTCTTTGAGCAACCCGAGGGGAAAATAGACCACCTAATCGGCGATGGGACCATGATGAAAGAAGATGGAGTTATTTGATTTTGTTCTACTTATTTGTATTAGTTAGTGAATAATCTAATAGTCATTAGTATTAGCTCGTATTAGCTAGTTCATGATGCAATGTTAGCAGTAGTTCTTTAGAATATCTTCAATATGCTCAAATATCAATAAAACTTTTATTTTCCAGTGGGGGTAATCGACTAGCCTGAAAAACTAGTCGATTATCAACTATTTTCGCATTAAAGTTGAAAAACAATTGATCAACAATCGATTGTCTTTGGCTAACAATCGATTGTCTTGAGGCAGTGTAATCTGGAACTTTTCAAAAATCATCCACAATCGATTGTCTATGTTTAACAATCGATTGTCTTAAACAGTGTGATCTGAAGTTTTTCAAAAAATAACAAATAATCGATTGTGTATGTCTAACAATCGATTGTCTATGTTCAAACAATCGATTGTGTGTATTTAATAATCGATTGTCTTATGAAAAACGCTGAAATTTTCAAACTGCAAAGGAATTGATTATGGATAACATATCTGATTTTGTTAGCCAACTGTTAGTAGCAGATTTTGAAGATATTATGTGACACAAAAGAATTGAACTTGTTTATTCCTATGTTCGTGTATTTCTTTTGTATGTTAAACTATGGGATAGCAAATATGGATATCTCACAAAGCGAACTTGGACCAACGTCCAATTGTAAAAGTATTTGCCTAGTTGATTCATGTACTACACATACAATACTCAAAGAAAAGAAGAGTAATTGTGTAAGGCAAACATTACTACAATCTATGGAAGTAGTAAATTGATTGAAGGCTCCGGAAGAGCAATTGTAACTCTGCCCAAAGGCATGACGTTAATCATAGAGAATGCAATGTTCTCCTCCAAGTCTAAGAAGGACTTGTTGAGTTTTAATGATATCAATCAAAGTGTTCTCCTCCAAGTCTAAAAGGAACTTGTTGAGTTTTAAAGATATCATTCAAAATGGATATCATATTGAGACAATAGATGAGAATAATCTTGAATTCTTCATGAAAACGAGGCTGCCCATTTCGGTTTGGGTTCACGCCATTTTGAATGCAACAATGCTAGTTTGTCGGCTGCCCGCTTCGACTTGGGTTCACGCCATTTTGCATGCAACAATACTAGTTTGTCGGCTGCCCACTTCGGTTTGGGGTCATGCCATTTTGCATGAAGCAATGCTAGTTCGTCGGCTGCCCACTTCGTTTTGGGGTCACGCCATGTTGCATGCAGCAATGCTAGTTCGTCTCTGACTGACGAATTTACACAAATATTCCCCATTGCAATTGGTTTTGGGTCATGAACCCAATATACCCCATTTAAGAAGCTTTGGATGCGCAGTATAGGTGCCTGTAGCACCGCCATCCCGCACCAAAATGGGTTTGCAAAGAAGGTTAGGAATATATGTTGAGTATGACGCGTCCTCCATTATTCGCTACCTCGAAACATTGACAGGAGATTTGTTCACTGCACTATTTGCAGACTGTCAATTGGATGAAACACTTTTCCCAAAATTAGGGGGAGAAGTTGGTGAAACCAAACGAGAAATTTTGTGGAAAAATGCATCATTATCTCATCTTGATCCACATACCTCTATTTGAAAGAAAGAGGTACAAAAGACTATCCATTTGCAAAGAATAGCAAATCAAATGCCTGACGCATTTACGGACTTGAAGAGGATAACAAAATCCCACATTCACGCGGGAAAATGTTCCGATCCGTATTGAAGTCCCTATTGGACAAATATCTAGTGTCATATCCAATGAGTCAAATGCACGCCAGAAGCGTGGCAGACCATTAGGTTCCAAATATCGAAATCCTAGAAAGAGGAAAAAGAACGATCTAAATGACACTATGAAAGAATCACATGAGGACGCTCATGATTTGATTAATTCCGAGATTCACGAAGAATCTATTGAGCCTGAGACTCTTGAAAATACGGAATGCAAGAATGTGAGGATCTCGAACCTCAGTCTGTGGTAGTACAAAATTAATTGAGAGCTCTCGAAGAGCCAATTATTACTATGTTGGAGAAACACAATTGAGTATTGTGCTGTAGTAAGTCTCAAAGAAACTTATTCAGTTTCCAAAAGTACACGCGAAGGCGATTGATGATATTGAGACTATAAATAAAGGAAGGCTTTGATTCTCCTATTACTACAACTTGTAGCGGGGTAATTTGTATATGAAAAGCTACCCGCTTTGTTCTCCAGTTTGTACTACACAAACGAAAGAATGCCACAATAAAGTGGATATCTATTGGTATAAAACCCATGTCATAATAAACCTGAAGTTTATTGATAAGTGCACATGTCATGGTGTAAATTTGAAGTTTACCAATATTGATAATTTATTCAGTTGACATTCGTGTTAGCCATCTCATTTGAAGTATGATGTGCAAATTCACATAGGTGAATATCAAAGAACTAGAAGTTCTTATTCTCAGTAATGAACTGACCAACTAAAGAGTTCGGGTTGAAGCCCCTTGATTCTGGAAATATCAAAGGTGAATATGGGCCCATTCACCCGCCATGTATACCACATATGATGCATCTATGGAATGGTTACATGCGCAATTGTTATTAACCCGCAGCCTGGCCGTGCTTGCGAGGTAAAACGCTCAGTAATCTAACTTCGAGCATAGTTTCCAGATTCTCTACTCAAGACAGTTAATCTTGATAAGTTGGTTTATATCAAAGTTGGTTTAGCAAGATAATTATTGAGTGCTTCCACTTAATAGCTAAACTGTTCCTTATGAGAACGAAGTTGTATATATCAGTTTGATATAAGTTGTATACAAGAGTATATTCTCCCCTCAAAAGTGGTTCAGGGTCAGGAACCAAATAATTTCATCTTATATTAAGGTGCTGTGTATATTGACATAATGCACAAAGATGATTTCCCAAAGTTGAGGAAACATGTTAGCTTTACTAACATGAGGGGGAGACATGATAAACACTTGAGAAAGTGTTACATGGGATGAATTATCATTTGTATATGTATATCCCCGAACATCTTGATATGAACCTGAAGTTCATAAAAGGGATAATTCAATTGCAACATATTGCAAAGCATGCTATACGCATTTGCTGACTCAAAGAAAGTAACTAAATGGAAGAGATACAATTCAAGAAGAATTGATTCCATATGAAAGACATGAAGTTTTGAACCTATAGTTCAAATGCTTGAAAGTATAAAGTCAAAGGTATGTATAGTCAGTTTTCGATATCTTATTTGTTTAGTATCACTAATGAAAGCTTGATATGCAGCTAAAGTCTATTATGCGACTTATATGACTTAACTTGAAAGATTTAAGTTGCTTGAAGCATATGCAATTCTTGGTCCTGAAGTACCGCATCATTAGTACAATTTGTGTACATATGTATCTTGCTATAACTATAAGCATGATGGCATTGAGAATGCATCTATGGAGATATTGAAGAGCTATTCCACGACATTATATGAAGATGTTTATATCTATCAAGAATGATGATTTCAAGGTGCGGAATACTTATTCAAGTCAATATGGTTAATTTGTCAAATCTCTATTAAAGATCGTTTTGAAGATGATGCACAAGATTGGGATGCAAATGCTCAAGGATTTAAATTGATGTACTCATTAGGGGGAGTCAATGCGCGTTGCACTCTTTTTCCCTTACAAGGTTTTGTCCCACTGGGTTTTCCTTGCAAGGTTTTTAACGAGGCAACCAATAGGCGCATATTCAAACATGTGTACTCTTTTTCCTTACTTTAATTTTTCCCATTGGGTTTTGGTTTTAAGGTTTTATGAGGCACATCATTGAATAGACATTCAAGGGGGAGTGTTATGAAATAGAAGATTCTTACACTTCTATTTAAGGTGAATGTCTTTAATGTACTTAATTAGAGAGATTTTAGAGTCCTATTATTGGTAGCAAGATCTTCCTCCTCCCTATAAATAGAGGTGCTCTCTACCATTGTAATTCACCCCTCTCAACTCAATAAGAAGAACTCTCTCTACTCTTCTCTCTATTGCTATTGTTCTTGTTCTATTGTTATTGTCTTTTGCTTTAGTTTATAACAATTTGGACATACTTTAGGGATTATTTAAGTAGAAACACACATCGAGAGTAGTGTGCAAACTATGTTAATTCATAAAAAAATTCATTGTCAATCACTTAAAAAGTTTGAAGCTGTGAATTCGATAATAGAATCTTACGAAATTGTTAATTATTTGGATTAGATGTTGTTGTAGCTGATTGAAGATATCATTTGGAGTTTATAACTCAATTTTGAGTGAAATTTGGTGAAGATTCGAGTTGGTTTTGGTTGAATTTTCGGATTGAAACTCGAGCAAGAAGACAAATAAATTGTATTTATTTTGTGTATCGGGTATAGAAACGGCATACAAATATACAACTTATATAATTGTATACAAGTTGTATATAAATACTATGTAAATTGTAGTTTTTGACTGGATTTCTGTACAAAAAATAAGTTGTAGATAAAAAGTAGATTTTGACGGATCTGTATATATTTTATAAAAAACTTTAGTTCCATTCTATAAATAGGAAAACTTAGACAAATCGGGTAAATAAGTTTACAATTTCGTATATATACAAAAAAGCCCGCATAAATTATAATATACTAATAAAGAAACATAAGCGAACACATATGCGTAAATTAAAATCGTTTATGTTTTCGTAGTATATATTTTTACATTCTTATGCTACATAGAAAACCTTATTACCCCCAATATTTAAGGTTTGACTTAATTACACTTAGTATACCAAATTATCAATTTTATACCATAGAGACTCCAAGAAAGCAAACTAAATCATAGATACTGCCAAGCTACACAAACAATTAATTTGTTTATTAATGCAGCGTATATCTCTCCTCAATTCAAGGTACCGTATATCTCACCCCTCCCACATTTTTCTCTCCTAAACCCTCAGCCTCACCGCGTTTATGTACTGTTATTAAAGCATCTACAATCAGAATAGCCATAGCTTCCAATAACTCGTGTTGCAGAGGTTTATCCGTCATTCTTTATCCCCATAAATTATGACAAATCAAAATCTGAAACCTATTTGCAGAGCAAAGGCAATGTGATGTTTTTGGGTTTGAAACTGACAACCAAAAAGACAAAACTCAGGCACCATAACAAACCTTTGCTCTAAAAGAATCGTCAAGAAGGATGTTTCTTGTCTTTATATCTCGATGCACATAATGTGGTTTGGTGTGCTCATGAATGTATTCCAGACCTCTAGCAACATCAAGTGTAATTTTATAGAAGTTTTAGTCGTTTTGAATTTGTGAAAATAGAATAAAATACATCTACAATAAGAATATTACTAATCTACAATTCATCTATAAAATATCTACAAACTGGGTATATTGTATTTTAATATCTCAATTACCATTTGATCGTAGTTTAACTAGAATTTTCGACATTTGTATTTTTTGCAGAAGATTTTCAGAAGTTTTAGTCGTTTTTGGTTTGTGAAAATAGAAAACAAAACATCTACAATTAGAATACAAATAATCTATAATTTATCTATAAAATATCTACACCCTGGGTATATTGAATTTTTATATCCCAATTACCATTCAATTGTAGCATAGTTGTGATTTTGACATAATTGTACTTAGAAGATTTGTAGAAGTTTTAGCCTTTTTCTATTTCTAAAAATAGAAAACAAAACCTCTACAATCAGAATACAAATAATCTACAATTTATCTATAATTTATACAATATGTCTCCTCCTCCTCCTCCTCCTCCTCCTCCTCCTCCTCCTTTCACTCTGAAATTCAGTCAAAACCAAGTCTAATCTTCACCAAAATCCCTCAAAATTGAGATACAAGCTCCAAATTATATTCCCAATTACTTTCAACAAAACCCAATCCAAAAAAAAAATAATTTTTTGGAAACCCAAATTTGAATTCCAAGTTTTCAAGCTTTTTAATGGCTTTCAATGGTGGAAAATATCTGGAAGAACATTTACTTCCATAATTATAGCGCACCTAAATAGGAATATCTGGAGGAATATTTAGTTCCAGATTTGTAGCGTGCCAAATTAGAAAGGAATCGGCTCCTAATAATTGGTATTTAATGAATGGAATATATTTTATAGGGATAATTTTACATAAATACAACTCACACATCTGACTTGCCACATAATAGTCCATTCATAAATTTACAAATCTGTAGCCCAAAAATAATCGGCTAATATTTGAAAAAAGAATATTTTCTAGCTTTTTTTGTTCGGCAGCGGAGTTTAATCAGGACAATTATCTTATTTAGATGAAATCATGAGATATTCTAATTCTTTCGTCGTATAATTCTGATATTTCTCCGCCAATTTTTCGTTGATTCTACTTATATGGTAAAATTTGGAAACAATTGCTGCAAGTTCGTGATTTGGCGGAGAATCAACATGGAAAGTAGATTTATACATGGATTATTCCAGAAAAAGAAAGAAAACATGAAAAAAATTAATTTGATTATACATATGCAGTATATGTATAATGATGTATAACTATGTATAAACTTGTACATGAAACATATAATAATGTATATCAAAAGAATAAGAGAAAGAGAAGAAGAAGATAAGTGATGTTATGAACACACACACACACACACACACACACACACATATATATATCTATATATATATATATATATATATATATATATATATATATATATATATATATATATATATATATATATATATAGATATATATTTACACACACACATACATACACACACAAAATTATACACATTAATACAATAATATATAAGTGTATGTAAATAGTGGTTATACAATATTTATACCAGAACACATCTTATATTCAAATATTACACTTCTATTTCAGCATCAAAATATCAAAAGAGAGTTTTTCAGAGGAAGTTAGATCTGAAAATTAAAGAGGAGAGAAGATAGAGATGGAAATATTTTATAAAAGAAGATAAAACTGGAACATCATCTGAAGAACTTGAAATTGTCTGAATACAACACAAGACCTCTTTTTCATTCTCCAAATGAATTCACTGACTTCATCGTCGACCTATTTACCTTAAAAATTGAAGGGAAAAAGTGGAGGATATCTGCAACTCTTCAACCTCTTTCCACCAATTTGAGAAGAAACAAAAAATTATTAATGAAGGATAAACGCAATTTGTCTTAAAAAATTCACATTGCACAAAAAAAAAAGAGGATTCCAAATAGAAATAGCGGTTTAGTCTCCTTGAGGAGATGTTTATTACAGTAATGGAAAAAGCCTTCGTGTTAGGCTGAATGAGAGAATGGCTGCTGCATTTAAAAGAGGAAGAAGCATTTGGATATAGGTTTTGGTGAAAAGTTGAAGAAAAAAAAGGATAAAGGAGCCTGTCGCTAGGTTAACCGATGAGAATGGGCTATGCATTATCTGCAAAACGGGCCAGCATGGCTAAAGTTCCAAAACATTGGCTATTTTTTGTTCTGAAAATGGCCAACTGACATAGGATGTAATTTTGTCTATTTTGTAGAATAGCTGTGAACATGACGGATAAATATGAAACTATACACAATTTTAGTAATAAAATTTATATATGGTATAGGAAGGAAAAAGTCTCATTTCAATTTATGCACATGGATTTAGGGTCGGGTTGGGTTGGTCCGCTTTTAGTTGGCTTAATTTAGATTGAAAATAAAAATTAAAAAATGCAAAAAATAGATATTGCATGTGTTTTGCAGCAATTATAATTTTTTTTGTGTGGGTTAGTAAAAGATTTGTAAATTTTATTTTAGAAAATATAGTTATTTAGCCTTCAAAAGAAAAGAAAAAAACATAATTATATAATTTTAATGAAATAAATCATAGTAACATGACCCACATTCATGCATAACTAGCTTCCCATTGTATCCAGTATGGCAAGCAAGGATGTCAATCTTTTCTTCTTCGCCCTCTTTGCTTTTGCTCTAACAATTTCCATCACTTTTCACCATTCCCCAAACTACTTATAGCAGAAGCAAAAACTACATGGTTTAACACTGAGCTGATCCCACTTGTTTTTAACAAACTTTATGCCAAATGGAGACTGGGACTCGTTGCTTTGTGCATTTGGCAATAGACAGGCGTAAATACTTAATCGGCATCGAGTACTTATACCAAATCAACAAATAGATGAAATAAGTCTTCACAAACATCTTATCACTAAATTATAGTTAATTATTCTTACCTTAATTTATTACTTAAGTATGATAATCTAACATGATTTGTTATAATCACTCAGGTATGGATAAATTTTTACCATAAATAGGAGTTCCATATTTGTTTGTCTTGACGTAGGAGCAGTAAATATTAATATCAATTAGTCGTAAGCAAAGTCTTAGCTTACATAGGTATATGATGTAGGACCCTCTTGTATAAATTGATGGTGCCTTCGATTTATGGCGATTGGTGACTACTAAGTTTATTCCTTGACAAAGAAAAAGTAAACAAATTTATTTGAATGAGAGCAGAGTTGTATTGGAGATAAGTAAAAATTGTTGTGACAGCTTCAATTTATAGATTTTATGAAATATCTAACTTTCTCCTACTTGTATAGCTTCTTGTTCACTTCCGTATCCCAGTTTATTCATGTCTACCTATTAAAAAGATTCATTCCGACTTTCCTAAATACAAAAATAAAAGGAACATCTTTGGTTTAAGGGAGTGAAATTGAAGTCTTGTTTACACATATCAAGCACATGGACTGCATACTCAGTAAAACAAAAACATCCTTAATTAAGAATACGGGGGGAAAACCCCTTCATAAAGCTTCAGGATAACCTTAATTGCTTAAGAAAAGACTTGTACTTGCTTAAAGCAAAAATATCGAGATTCAAGACAGAGAAATGGATAAGACTGTTTTTTCATTAGCGTATATAATTCTCAAAAGCACCACAAATGTGCTAACGGATACATACTAGAAAGTACAGCAGACGATAATAATTAACATAAGATCATGGTAATGAGCTTAACTATGATTTTCTTTTGAGTTAGTTAGAGAGAGAGCAAATAAACAGTGTCCAAACAATAATGTGAATTATTTATTGCTCAAGATGAAGGGAGAACCCTATGAGCTTTTCCTTCTCTCCACAGCGCTTCCACAACATTCATTTACACTTTTAGACTACGCTGGAACTTTGATATGTAACCAAAGAAAAATAAGGGACAAAGGAATACATGCTAAATTTTGCGGCCACTAATGCTTGTATTAATTAAGGTAGGCTATCTACACCCCTTGGCACGGCCTGCGTGAATGCGGGACGCTTTTTATACCGGACTATCCTTTTTAATTATATTGTAATTCAGGGGATGCTTGTAACCATGTGTCGATACTCAACTGACTCGTCAAAGGCCTTGGATAAAATAGGCACTTTTTTTTTTTTATTTGAGAACTATAAAGGCATGTTAAACACTATGAAATCTGACCTCTACGTGAGAAGTGAACAATAATTGGCCCTACAATGTGTAGGTGATAGTGCTGTCACAATGGGAGACACTTGGTAACCTTCATTCCATTGTGGGAAGTTCTCTCCAGATCTGATTGAAAAACAGAGACTAGTAAACTCTGGTATCAATATGATGTTAATAGCAGGTAGCAGCTGCACCATGGATTCTTGTAGCATATCAACCATCTGCCGGAGACAGCTGACACCTCCAATCAGTTTGTTTTGGTTAATAACAGAAGAACCAATATAAAGAGCGACAATTCAACCAAAAACTTCGGGCTCGATACACGTTCAAACAACTGCTGCCACCTGTAAGTTCAACCAGTAGAGAGCTGCTGGTAAAGCCTGTTATCCATTACCAGAATGTTCACCACATTCAGAATGGTGGCTATAGACGTAGACTATTCAGCAAAAAAATACTAAAGCACTACGTCCATTAGATAATAAAGTGACAGCGCTCCAGTAATCATACAGAAAGTATAAAAATTCGTGATAAGAGAGCTTTTGTGGACATTTCTTGAACTCTGAGACCCCCAAAACCAACTCCCACACCCTCAAGAAAGAAAAAAGGAAGAGCTATCCTAACCTGATACAGTTAACGAAGTTCAAATGAGAAGCAGAAATTGGCAGGTCACAGCATTCAGTGTTGCCTATCAACCAATTTCGATCATGTATCTACTGTATAGTATAATACTGGGAGAGAAAGGTATACCCCATTATCTATGTCTTTTTTTCACTAGAAAAATAACTTAATAAAACTCATTTTAATTGACTTTTAACAGTATGTATTGAGGTGAACAACTCAAAATCATATAGAAATATCCACATGCATCAAAGATAGCACAAATTTCCAGTTCTTAAATTTTAAGTTACAAACAAATTAAAAGAAAATGGGAGAACTTACAAATTTACTTCTCCATCCATGTAATCTCCATTAACAATTTCCTCCTGTGCAAATTCTTCCATAATAGTACGCTGCCGTTCATTCAACACTCTACAAACAAAAAAAACAATGATAACCAAGCTAAAAAGCATCCTTGAATTTTTGTCCGTGCAGCAAACTCTTGCGGAAGTTCCAGATGAGCAACAGAAAAATAGAGAAATAAATGAGAAGTGTCTGGTTAGAAGCATTTCATCTGATAAGATACTCCTTTCATCCCATAATAGTTGACCTACTTCGCTCCTTGCTTATTCATCCCTTAATTTTTAATCTCTCTCTTTAAATGGAAAGCTTTCTTAACAATTCAAACTGTAATATTAATATGCATATTCTCAGCTAACTTACTTCACATTTCCACTCTTCGGACAATCATTTAAGTACTTCTCTAACACACTATGCGACTATGTCTAATAATCAATTATAACATTCTAACTGTAACAACCAAGCAAGTCTAGCTAAGTCACATATTTTGGATAGTGTGAGAAAACTAGCAAAAGCACTAACAAACTGTGATGCCCATGTTGACGGGCGAGCTAATTAGGATGAGTCCAGAAGAAGGATTGACAGGCTCCAACACTTCTGTCAAGGAGTACATATGACACCTTGGGTAAACCTCACACCGAAAAGGTAGAGGAGAGTGAAATGTTATATAAGACAACGCAAGTTCACATAATATACGAGCTTATGGTACCAGGGTCGAATTTGGTATGATTGTGGGGCAAAACTCAGAGAGCATGCTAAGCTCCCAATGAGGTGTATGTGACACCCATGAGTGAGGGTGGATCAAAGAGAAGAAAAGGTAGACTTATCAGTAGCAAGCTTCCGAAAGGAGAGGTGAATATGACACATTATGCAAATCTCACATCAAAAAGGAAGAAGAAAATTAAGTGCTATATAAGAGTAAGACAAAGCATAAGTTCTCATGGTAAGCGTGCTTTCTGGTAGATGCGGGGTCTCCCAACGGACAAATCCATGAAGTTTGCGGGACCAAAGTGGGCAATAGGTATCATGAGCTTGAATTGCAGCTATAACATAGGCGGATCTTACTGGGTCCGGAAAAAATAAGAGTTCATTTCAATACCTTCCCTTTTCAGGCTTTGGAGAGGTGATTCTGTTCTTTCAACTAGAGGTGGCAGTTTTTTCCTCAGTAAACAAAAGTTCACTCTTATGTTCCTTTCTTTTTTGCAACTAGAGGTCGTACATTTATTTCTTCTAAATTTTTGTAAGGGAGAAAGTGATAAATAAGTTTAAAGCAGCTTTACAACAATATTTAAGATAGATGTCGATACATTAGGAAAAGGGATGATAATGATATTTTACACCTGATTGAGCCATGATTGAAATCCTGACTTTGGACATTCATTAAAAGAAAGAATATTACATGCAAAACCATTCAAGTAGACAACTAATGCCTAATTCCATAATGAGGGCTACAGTGGAGATATACATTAACTCATATCTATCAATACCTTGATATTACCAACATCTAGTAACTACTGACACCAGGTTGGTTCAAATTTAAATAACAATTTCGCCAAAAACAGTAAAATAAATAAATTAATTAATCAGAATAATGATAATAATAGTAATAAAAATCTATTTGTTGTTATTGTTGTTGCTCCTTTGTCGTCCTTCCTTAAGCCAAGGGGTCTATCGGAATTGTAATTTAAATTACAATCCTAACTTTTAGGACTTTAAAATCAATTAAAATTTTGCTTATTTAACTTTTCCTTATTGAACTAGGTTGAAAATCCTAATATTTAGTGCTCAAAATCAATGAAGAGTTTTACCTTATATAAATGTCAGAAACTACTATAAGTTAAACAAGTCAAACACAATGATCTTAATAACACAAAAGATCCAAAGCTTACATATGATTTGTTTATTGAAACTAGAATTCTTATTGCATAAAGTTATAATTACTATTGAATATTCTTAAGGAGTTGAATTAACAAAAATTTACTTCCTTAACATTGAGAGCAAATAAATACATCTTTGAATTAATTAATTAGCAAAAGAATTCAATTCTTTTTTTTTTCAAATTTATCATATAAGTAAAATTATTTGACAAGTTAAAAAATTCTTAAAGTACATAAATCTATTTTCATATCAAGCGAACTAGCGGTGAGAGAAATAAAAACTAAAGCAAAATTGATTATAGTATAAATTTAAAAGTCAAATTGGTAACATTATAAATTTGAAGCAATAGGGATAAAATAGTGGAAGACAAAATGCATTATAAATGAGTTTTCATTTGATTTTTTTTCTTTCTTTCATTAGGTAAAAAATGACAATGGTTATATACTTTTTTTATATTAAGTTATTTATATTAAAATTAATTCACTATTAGTCATTTGTTAAAACTTTACATTGGCATTACCAATCATGTAGGATGTATACTGCCAACCGTTTCATTTTCAAATTCTTAAAAGATTAAAAGATTTTTAATTTATGTTATTTGGCAAATCTATAAGAATTATGATAAACGTATTTTTATGTTGTGTTCATTATTAGGCCAGATAAATAACAATAATTTTCATAAGATATTTCATCATAACTCCTCATAAATCAATAAGACATTTGTAAATTTTTATGAGATAAGATTCTTCTTTTTTTTTTGGGTCAAAAGATTCTTCATTTTTTGAGATAGCAACATGGAAACAATTATCATTTCAGAAATTCTTTTTAACTTTTATTTTATAATTTTATATAATTTAAACAAAGTATAATACTTAAGTAATATTTTTAAAATTAAGTATCTATTGATATGGATATACGCACATCCTAAAACTAGCAACTATAATAATAAAGGAAAGAGCAGGTGATTATAAATCTTATGCATTCAATGTACAATTTGACTGCCCACACACTTTCATACGTGACAATAGATATTGCTAGTTTATGGTTCATTTAGTGATGCAAGTTATCTGACCAGCTCAGATCAAGGATTGACTCAACTCTCTGGTACTAAGAACAGGCCTATCATCCTCTCATTTTACACATTACTGACCATTTCACTCTTCTAAACACCACTTTGTTTAATGTTAAGAGGTGTCATCCCTACTATCCCCAATCTCTAAACATCTGCAGCCTTTTGAATAAAGATTAGCTGTTCAACACATCACAAAGGAATCTCTCAAAGATATTAATGGTGCAATTACCTTGGGAATGTTCAGGATCCCCAGAACACGCCCTTCCGATGATTGTACGAGTTAGTACAAATTGTTCTTTTACATCATATCGCAGATACTTTTTCAAGTCACCCATTATTTCTTCCTGCTCTTCTTTCCCATGAGGATGCAGGATTAGCTAATTTTGGTGCTTGACTTAACATAAATCTGCTCAGGTAGCATTCTTGAGTTTAATCTAAGTTGCTCGGACATGGGTGCGGATGACCGACACAAGTACGGATCGTTCGAGACATAAATTCTAAGACTTTGAGATATGGATCCTAATACAGATACAGATGCGAGGATTCAACTAAAAATAATTTTAAAAAATAAAAATATCTCTAAATTATGAGAAATTTTGTGGAATACTTACATATAGCTTGTAAAGTGTGGATTTCTTTTTTATTCTTCAAATTTACCCTAGTTTTGATTATGATTTTAGGAGTCAAATTGTATCTTGTCTCGAATTTTTCCGTTTGTCGTGTCAAAGTACCCAATTTTTTTTTACCATATCCGGTACGGATCCCATACCCACACCCATACTAGTGTCGTGTCGACATGGGTGCGGCACCTAAACAGCAGTGTCGGAGCAACTTATAGTTTAATTGCTTAAGAAACCCATTAAAGACATTTGTTATTTCCACCAAGCAACGCAATTGCAATTATTAAGATCATCAATTCCCACCCCCCCCCCCCCCCAAAAAAAAACACCCTCTAACGAGTCTAATGAACTGTAATCATTTGGGATAAAGGTGATCTGGAAATGCGAGAGAGAAAACATACGTCGGGAAGTCAATGCGGAACCGCACATATTGATCTCCATGGTTCACCAGAAATCCACTCTTTGGCAAACCTAAGTATGACAGACAACAAGACTTATCACCCAGAAGGAAGTATATCAAACAGATTAGAAGTCACTGTGACTCAAGCTATGATACCTTTGCCTCGTAATACCACAAGTTGTCCAGGCTGAACCCCCTTGGGTATCTAAAAAGACCAGAAATAGTAAACAGCAGCAAGCATTGGTAAAAAAGAAAGTCAAAAAGGGAGAAATACCGTGGTCGTAGCACAAGAAACAAAACAATGAATATAAAATAAACGGAACATGAAACAAAACAATGAAAATAAAATAAACGGAAGAAAAACACCACGGAGTAAGCACTTGACTGATGATGATTTTATCAGGCAACATTTTTTGTAGATGATAACAGTTAGCTATATTCAAAAGCACAAAGGTTGTGCATGCCATATTTACATAGGGAATAACCAAAAATATACATCAATTTATCTATCTTCTTACAAAGACCCAAGGAATCTATTATAGCTTCTGAATCCTCTATGTATTCAAGTTTACAGCAAAAATGAAAAAGCAGTAGGCAATTCATTTTAATCTTTTGAATTGAGTTAGCATTGTCTTCAAAACATCTTGAATTCCTCTGCATGCAGGAATCATACCCCATCTCTTCCTCACTTACACATCTTCTCCCCTTGTTCCAACATGACAACAAATCTATGGTGTTGTTAGGCATGACGCATTGAATCCCTGTAAGTGCTATAAATATGTTCCAATCCTGAACAGTCACCAAACAGTGCAGAAAAAGGTGACTGTTGGTTTCTTCCTTCCGCATAAGTGACATCTAGAGCACAAAGATATTCCCCTTCTCCTCAAATTATCCTGTGTTAAACAAGCCTTTCTAGCAACCAACCAAACAAAATATGCCACTTTGTAGGGTATTCTTACTTTCCATGTGTTTCCAGGGCCAAAGATCAATCACAATATTAGTTTGATTAAGCATATGATAGGAAGACTTGACCGAGAACCTTCCCGAGCTGTGGCCCCAACCACCATACCTTGTCTACGTCCTGATTGACCCCAATGAATTGATTTTGTTGTAAAAATTTGCAATTCTGGTGATTTCCTAATCATTTAAGAGTCTTCTAGTGATTCAATACTTGTCTTTAATTACCATCCTCCATAATGATTGTTCTTCTGTTATGAATCGCCACAGCCATTTCATGAGTAAGCTTTGGTTTTGTTTCCTCAAATTCTTTATTCCCATGCCTCCTTGCCTCTTGCTAAGTGTGATTGTCTTCCACTTAACTAAATGAAGCACTCTTCTTTCTTCGTTGCCTTGCCATAGAAATTTTCTCCTTAAAGCATCCATTCTCCTTTCTAACTTTTGGAGGGATAAGGAACAAAGATATCATATAAGTAGGAAGGGCATCCAGTACAGTATTGATAAGTACTAGCCTGCCTCCTAAGATCCCATTCCATATATCAATGGATCTACACTTAGCCCCCAAAGGCATACCAAGATAAATAGTTGGGAAAACACCAATTTCACCACCAAGAAGAGTTGCTGAATCTGCTGAGGTTCATTAACCGGGAAAATTAGCCTTTTCCCCCAATTAATATGAAGCCCTAATATGCCTTCAAAGATTGTAAGAATAACTCTCAGCATCCTTAGCTGGTCTATCTCAGCATCACAAAGAATAATGCCATCATCTGCGTAGAGGAGATATGGTATCTCCAGACTTCCAACTTGTCTGATGTTTAGCCTGAAAACCCCGATCCAATTATTCTGGCGCGTTGTGTGGAGCATGTTGTTCAATTCCTCCATAACTATAATAAACAAAAAAGGAGACAGGGGGATCCCCTTGCCTCAATCCCATGTGTGAGGGAAAGAACCCTTCAGGCGAGCCGTTAACCAACACTGAAAATCTGGCAGTGCTAATATAAAATCTGATCAAATTGGTCCATTTTGTACCAAAACCCATCTATCTCGGCATGTTTATTAAGAAGTCCCAATTAACGTGGTCAAAAGCTTTTTCTATATCTAACTTGCACAAGATTCCT
Organism: Nicotiana benthamiana; assembly: GCA_034376525.1. Classification (NCBI taxonomy): domain Eukaryota; kingdom Viridiplantae; phylum Streptophyta; class Magnoliopsida; order Solanales; family Solanaceae; genus Nicotiana; species Nicotiana benthamiana. Next base: position 28,982,506 of record CM067336.1, on the reverse strand, counting down.
GGCTTCTTCTCCTTCAATCTAGAGTCAACACATTCATTAACAATAAGTGCAGCATCCATGATTTGCCTTCCTTTAATAAAAGCCACTTGGTGTTTGCCAATCAGCTTAGAGATCACTACTTTAAGTCTTTCAGCCAAACGTTTAGAGATAATTGTATACACTACCTATCAGACAGATAGGCCTGTAATCCTTTAATTCTTTTGCCCCAATTTTCTTTGGGATCAAAGCAATGTAGCTGGCATTTAGGCTCTATTCAAAGAACTCCTAGCTGTGAAAATTCTGAATAGCTTGCAATATGTCTCCTTTAATGATATCCCAAAAATTGGAATAGAAACCCATAATAAAACCATCAGGACCTGGGCTTTTATCAATAGCACAGAGTTTGAGGCAGTCATGCACCTCTTGTTCCCCAAAAGGTCTTTGAAGTCATTCTTTTTCTGCATCAGTGATTGCAGGACCGTCCACCATGTTAAAGTTTGGTCTCCAGAATTCAGACTCCATAAAAAGATGGTGATAAAACCTTACTATCTCTTCTTTAATAGCAACGGGATCTACCAGTGTTACACTATTAACCACTAGTTGATCTATGTTATTGTACCTCTTGTGTGCATTTGCTGTCCTCCGAAAGAATTTAGTATTTTTATCTCCCTCTTTCAACCACACGGCCCTAGACTTTTGCCTCCAAGCAATCTCATTTTCTGCCACCTCTTCAAATTCCATGAACAAGTTGGCTTTCAATAAAACTCTCTTCTTTCAAATTTCTCTGCTCCTGAATTGTATCCAACTCTGAAATCTGATTAAGGATATTGATCTTGATGGACTCCTAATTTCCATGCTTTGATAGATTCCACTTCTTTTAACTTCCCTTTTAAAGCTTTGAGTTTGCTTGCTAGGATATAGTCTGGTCTGCCTGCAAACACAAATGAGTCCCACCAAAACTTCACTTGTTCATTGAACCCCTCTACTCCTAACCACCAGTTTTCAAATTTGAAATAGGATTTGTTGTTGCCCCAATCCCCATATTGTAATGCTAGAGGAAAATGATTTGAGGCTACTCTCTGTTGGATAGGCTGTTTGATACTCCTAAATTTCTCATTCCAATGTGTTGAGACGAGGAATCTATCAATTCTGGAGGAAGAGTCCTTAGTCCCTCCCAAATTCCTTGTATATAAGCCTCCATTTAAAGGAAGATCTACAAGCTACATGTCATTTATGAAATAAAAAAAATCAATCATATCTCTTGTTAGGGCGGTACAATTCTTCTGTTCTGAGATAAATCTGAGTGTGTTGAAGTCACCACATACCACCCAAAGATCTCCACAGACCCCTGGCAGCCCCAATTTCTTCCCACATTCCTTGTTTTTCCCTTCTACTATTTGGAAAAGTCTTGGGCAGTGGCCATGAATTTGCAAGTCAAGGAGTGTACTCCTGTACATGTAACTTCACCCTTCCAAATTCTATTATCCCACATCATTAATATCCCCCTCTGGTCTCATTAGCTTGCAGACATTCATATTTCACCCATCTATTAGCCCATAGTTGCTTTACATACTCATCTATATCCCCTTCTACTTTGGTTTCTTGAAGACAGTAAATATCAGCTCTCCACTTTTCTATTAAACTCATTAAAGTTCTCCTTTTCCTCCTTCCATTTATCCCCCTAACATTCCATGAGATTATGTTTATCTTCATGGATCAACAATTGAATGGAATTTCCACCGGCTTTTGTCCCCTAAGCTTTTGAACTTGACATCAAAATTAACTAAACCTTTGAGTTCCTGAGTAGCTTTCCATCTTGGAGTTGAAGGTATTGTTGTGATTGGTTCTGCTATGTGAATATTTCTCTGGCTATCGATTTTGATAAAGAGAGCAAGGGCCTCTTTTTCGCATCCCTGAAAATCTACTCCAAATTTGTTGCTCGGGCAAATTATATTGTTGTGCACCCACAATGTTGCATCCATCTCTTCGTCAAAAGGTTGAATATCGATTGGTTCTGCATTCTCTAACACCCATGGTTGCTCTTCCGAAGCTTCAATTATCTGCATATTAGATGATTGTTGTCCTCTTTGTTGGGTGTGAATTCCTTCTGTATTGTTCTGTTCCAGCATAATCACTCCTTCGTTTTGTTCTGCTCCATTCTCCAGGCAATTGAGAAAGCCAACCTGTTGAGGAGAGTTTTCGATAACTTTAAAGCTAGAAATACTCGAACCTTCCAATGTGGATTGACTGTAATTGACTTCTAACTGCAGGAGCATTTGGTCTAGGTCTTTTAAAATAGCTGGTGACTCTTGGGCTCTATTTAAAAGCAAAGGATCTGTTGGCCCCAGTTAATGGGCCTATAACCCAAATCCTTATTAATACTCCCTCCATTTCATAATAAGTGAGATACTTTCCTTTTTAGTCTGTTCCAAAATAAATGACACATTTCTAAATTTGGAAATAATTCAACTATAAACTCTTCATTTTTACCCTTTTTGCTCTTAATGAGAAGCTTTTATAGCCACACAAATAGCATGACCCAGCAAACATTTTACCCCTTAATCTGTTAAGACCACACGTTTCAAAAGTCGTCTTTTTTTTCTTAAACTCCGTGCCGTGTCAAACTATCTCATTTGTTATGAAACGGAGGGAGTAACAACTATTGGGACCGAGGCAGCCTGTTTGTCCCTAGCACGTGCCTCCTCACGTGTCAACAGATTTGAATTGATTACTCCTTTCGATGTACCCACGTGCTCAAGCGTAATCTGCGGAAGAAAAGTCCCATCACCTTCCTCAGAGGTCTGGTTCTCCTCGGCTAGGTCAAAAGAATCACTGCCAGAAAGATTTCCGACCTCCACCCTTGCCAGAACTTCACACCATATAGGAATGGTTAAATAAAACCATCACTTTCAACTTCCACTTTTTTCGGTACATTGGTACCATCTCCCTTCACTTTAATTCTGGCCCAGCGCAAGTGATTCTTCAGACTAGTTTCTTCTTCTATTTCAATACATCCCCCGCAAAAATTACAGATTTCGCTAAAGACCTTTTGGGACCATAAGTTCAGAGGAAGCCCTAAAAGTCGGATCCACACCCAGTTCCTTTCTGCATTTTTTGGCCAGCAGCCAACTATGGGAGACCACCAATCAAGTATCAGCTTCACCTTTTTCCATCTCCATTCCCCTGTCAGCACATGTTCAGCAGCTTTTCTTGTCGGCATTTCAAACAAGAGGAATGAGTCATTAATCTCATAAACATTTACTCCATGAGCAGATTTCCAAACTGAAGCGGGGCCCATCTCCAGGCATCGTTGAGTGTTGGTACTTCCTGCAAAGAATCGGGAAACTTTCCAACAATACATCTTCCTAGAAGATCATTATCTGAAGCCTTATGGCTACCAGACATAATAATTCTGGAATTTTGAGTCTTGATCGGCGAAGTTTTGGTCTCTGTTGTCGTTCATTTGTTGGCCTGAGTTGTTCAGCATAAGAGGAGGCAATGACTGGGTTGAGAGTTTTTTCTTCCGCTATGATTGCATCATTAATGAATCTGCCCATCTTTAATGCTATCTTCTCCCATCCTTCTTTAAATGTACCTTCTGGAATTATTGTAACTGATCTGCTGTCCCCTTGTATAGAAATAATGCTGATATATCTGCCGTATTTATTATACTTCAATGTGCCATAAAACTGAGAGAACAACTCATTTGTTTTCCAATGTAAGACAGACATAGTCTGAACCTTAGATGCCATTTTAAGAACATAGACAACCCACTTCATGATTTTATGACTGAAACTTAATCTCCGAACATGTTTCTGCTGCGTTCCCCCCAATCATACCAGATTTCAGATCTTGAATAGGTTCTTGTGATCTCATAAGATTTAAACCTGAGTTAAAATAAATCTTTTCTTCCCCCATGTTGAATTTACACCAAGTTTCTGAGAAATCACCAAGTTTCAGGCAACATATGATACAGTAAAGCCTCTTCAGTAACTGGAAATGCATGACAGAAGCGATGGAAATCTCTTTTTATCAAATTATTGCAATGATGTTCGATCCTGAAGCCAATTCCTTGCTTGTTTATGAGCATTCAAGTAGCTTCAGTTCTCATCTCCCCTCTTTAGGCTGGATTAGAAGACAAACTTCTTATTTCCAATGAGAATGGCCTTCATTTTCAGAGAACAACTACAGGTGGATACGTACGTTGGGAGAATTGGTGTTAGTTTTGTCTTTTGCAAAAACATTACCCTTAGAGTTCTCAAAGCGCTCTTTCCCCAGACTCCACTTCATATTTGGAGCCAAAAACAGTTGAACCTCTAGACGAGGAATTGAAAAACTTTACTTCGTATCTTACACTACAGATAGTTCACAAAGACAGTGCACATGATTTTTTCTTAATTACAATTGGATGGGGATCCTTAGAGCAATGGTGAAGTTGTCTCCGTGTGACCTATAGTTCACAGGTTTGATCGTGGAATCAGCCATTGTCGCATGCATTAGGGTAGGCTGTGCAGCCGATCCCCGAGACCCAGCGCCAATGCGGGATACTTCGTGCATCGGGCTACTCTTTTTTATCAGTAACAATTGAAGAAAAAATTTTAAAAACCAATTTAAATAGAATCACAGAACCATGGAATAGATGACTATCTAAACACAAATAAGTAAAGGATAAGCAAAATCACTGCCATTTAGTCAAATTTGAAAAAACAACCGAAATGGAAGAAGAAAGTTTAAACAGACACATTCAAAATCAAGGTGACATAAAATTCACTCTTAGTATTTTACTTCACATTTGTTCTAATGCCATGACAGCATTACAACACTTCTAGCAAATAAAATACATTAAAAATGACGAAAGATGGATAAACCCAGTATAAAATGCATACCTGTATCTGTGTCTTCCCAGATAGAGTTGGTACCTCAACTTTACCACCAAGAATAGCCTATTAAAATTCAATAAGAACCACAAAATTTCATAATTCTACTTAAATCACAAAAGCATATGTAAAGAAGAAGAAGAACAGAAGAGCTTTAAGCATTTATTTCAAGTCTTCTGCATTTAGTCTTCTGTTCTAACTTCTATGATGTTCCCTTCTCTTTATATTTTGCAAATCCATAACCTACAATTTAAGGATTGGAGCTTATTCAACCAAGTTCTAACATCTTTTTCTTGCTATACTGCGTGTATGTTGTTTATGACAAAGGTAGAAGGCAAGCTACATATTACATCTTTTGTCTAAAAAATACTCGCCTTACTCGCTGGTTAACTTTTCTTTAACCAGTTAGTTGGTCTTTGCTAGCCATGTGAGGAGAGTGCCATTAACTCAAATATTTATATGAACCTTGAAACAATACTACGCATGATAGTGGCTCGAACAGGGATAGGCATTGTGATCCCTTCAGCTGCTTATTTTTCTAGTTCCTGAATTATTTTCTGTATCAGATATGCCCCACTTTTACTTCTACAGTAACAACCCTGGTTTTTACTTTTAACATTCCATTATCAGCCAACTCATAAATATAGCCGGATAAACCAAGAGAAGACTACTGATTAAAAAAGAAAAAGAAACAACCAACAGAAGACCACCAGAGTACACACCTACCATGCCCCAATGTTATCAAAGGCGAAAAGCGCAAAAAAGCTCTAAGGTTTTGGGGCTTTAAGCGCAAAGCACAAATAAAGCGTGGGCTTTAATGAAAAAAGGCGAACCTGGAAGAAAGTAAAAATATGTATATGTAGTCTAAGACTAATAATTATAAGCATGAATATCAAATATACGGTGAAACAAATTTTTAAAAAATTAAAATTAAGTGAAATATCAATAATTCAATGATATCTTTTCAGGATTACACTTATTGGCAAGTAAAAGTATGTCTAAGAGCCTTGATGCGATACTAAAGCGCCCACAAAGCGAGGCGAAGCGCTCAACCTGTTTTGAGTCTCGCTTCAAGGCTTAAGCACGCTTTAAGCGCGCGTTTGACAACACTGTCATGCCCAATCCAATCCCTGCTTCCCAGGTGCCAAAAGTATCACCCCACCCACTCGGTATCATCTTCAACCAATTACCTTGCTAACCAGTATCAAAGGAAAACACAGCAATCTCTAACCATTGCCAGCTGGAACGGGATGAAATTTGCTGATGGGACTGTTCAAGAGAGAAAGATTGAGGAAAGTTTCATAGAGTATCGATGATGGTACTAATGATTTAAATTTTTTTATTTTTTTGGATAATGATACTAAAGTTGCTGAAATGGGATGAAATTTGGTCATGGGACAGTTCAAGAGAGAAAGATTGAAGAAAGTTTCAGAATTCAGAGAATGTCGATAATGGTACTAATGATTTTTTAATTTTTTTATTTTGTTTTATAAGATGCAGAAAGAAAAAAGGGAGAGAGAGTGCGCCAAATAATTCCTCAGTAACATGAGAAGAACGAAGGAAACAACTAGACGTGTAAAACTTATCAAGAAATAAAGAAGAATAATCCAAATATCTTTCTACCAACAGCGAATCAAATGTTTATGGTAAAGCATATACTTTATTAGCATGCCCAAAAGGAGGACTAAATTGAAAGTGATTCTCACTTTTGTAAAGCTGATATGATAATCCACATAAAGGTCTGCTCCATCTCTAGCAAAAACAGGATCTTTAGCAACCTGCAAAACAAAAGACAGGAAGTTTTCACAAAGACAGATTCAACCAGCCAACGAAAAGGACCCCAAAGACAAAACGTTTTTAAAGAAAAAGGGAAAATCCAAATTGACAGCAGAACAGCACCAATTGTATGCTCAAAGTTGATTATCAAAAGAGTCTTCATTTGTCTTAACATGACTATGTCTACTGGTGTGACACAGACATGGAAACTTGGCACAATCAACATAGCACTTAAGCTTAGAGCAGCATAGGCAAGACTCGCCTCACTTCACTGGCGTTTTACAGCTTTAGTACAGGTATCACAAGAGTTTCAACTTCCAATGGGATCAGTCTTATCGAGGGCAACATTAAATAGCAACCATAAATGACAAAGTGATAGAGGACACTTTTCTATTAATATGTTGGTGAATTGGAGTACGAAAACAGGAATTTAGTAAAAGAACATTATAGTTACTAATCTGAACTACAAACTGCATCTGAATCATAAATTTAAAATACTTTTTGAGCTTGAAAAGCATGGCTTTTAGGTCATATATTTCCTTAGTTATAGCTTTGTCAATGCTCTAGACCACATAATTATGGTTTGTATTTATATTCATTTTTCTTATATGACAATTATTTTTTCTTCAGTAGCGCTTTCCTTCGCTACAGCACCCAAAGCTCCAGCTGACATGGTACTTTTCCATGCTTTTACCTTTGATAACAATGACGTGGATTCTACATCACATATAGCCCAAGAAAAAAAACCTGCACTTACCTTGCATGCTACTCAAACACACCCTTTTGCATGCTACCATTATGCGTAAATCAGTCCATGTAACATAGCTTTAGAACGTATTGTGGAAGAGCTTGAGCCAAATCAATTGTTCGAATAATGGTCCAAGCTCCAATACTAGTCTTTTTATCTTTCATTTTGAAGTAAATGTGAATGCTTACCCCTACTTGTTTTCAAATATTTCAAAGTAAATTATTGAGGGGGCACATAAATATTTAAAAATTCATCTCGTCACAATGTATTTATGGAGAAAATAAAGAGCTTCTATTGAATTGATTCATTTCTTATTCAAGCAGTTCTTGCTTGAGTTCAATCAATCTAGAGTTCACTGAAAGAAGATAAAGGCCAAGGAGAGTAGAACCTGAGTTGTTACCTGAGCCAAAAAAAAAAAAAGAAGCTAAGTAGAGTTGAATAAGGTGAAGGTGAATACCGCTTATCTAGAGCTTGGTTAAATGTCCAAGACTGTAAACTTGCTAGTTTGATTGGATTTGAACAAATATCTCAGGGTGACTTTCTTTTTATTCGGTCGTGAGGGGACTTCCACTTTATTACTCAGGTAGTGTGAAATGGCCAGAATCCCTTATCACCTTTCCTTTCGGTGATATATTTTGCCTGAGAACTTACGAAGTAGACGTCATTTATTGAGTTCATGTGAGGTCTTCCATTCCCTATCCAATTACAACTAAAAGAATATTCATCAGCTTATCACTATCAGATTTTCGATGGACCTCTACTCCATCAACTTTGTCGTCACAAAAATAAATACAGTGGTTTTATTCATCCTGCATCTTAACTGCTTAATATACTTTTTTCATACCAGTTCTGTTGAAGATTGAGGAGCTGAAAAAGCCAACATAGAGAGTTTTCGAATACCTTAAGTTCCCCTTCCCCTCTTTATTTGTTTTCTGACCACCTATAAAAGGTAAATGGCCTTTCTCTCTACCTTTATTTACCCTTCCTTAAGACCTATCCACCCAAATAATATTGTTTAAGAGAAGGGTAAATAACCTAAAGCATTGGCAAACACACTATTATGTATATATCATCTCACTTTATTACATAACAAAGCTTCTTCGTCGTTCTCTTCTTATAGTAAACGTGTAGGATCCCCTCCCCTCCCCCCCCCCCCTCCCAAACAGCCTTTTTTGCCTGTCAATAAGCCTTGTAGGTGTTTGTACCATCACCCATTGATATTCTAAATCCCTTAGTGCTGAAAGAATAAATCTAGTGGGTTTCTGCTATCAATCAGGGATATCTGACGATTGATCAACGAGCCAAAATTTTAATGGATTTCTGCTATATATAATGCAAATATTATAGTGATTGACCCATGAATAAAAATTCTTGAAGTCACAGATAATCACAAAGAATCACATTCGATAACCCAATATAGAAGATATATTAGAAGCAAGCCATGACAGATGAGAATCATGCACCTTTAGCTTTATAAATAGGCTGCCTGGTTGCATCCCTCGCTTGCCAGCATGACCAGCTTTCGGCACACGAATAGTATCACCAGAATCAACACCTGATCCATCAGGAAAAGGAATGATCATACGATAATCCTACGTTATGCTGTTAGACCTTGCTACTGAGTTGAAAATCAGAAGAAGTTTCAGATGAATACGTTCCTACTCGTCCAATGATCATAAGATCAATCAACTACGCCTTAATACCAAATTAGTTGTGGTCAAATATATGAATCATCTATATCCATTCGGCTATTGTCATGCCAATAGCAACTTATTTTTAAGGCAAACAAGCAGCTTTTTAAAAGAAGTTCCCTAAATCTTACATATGTTTTTATATTGGCATACAAGTCTCTAACCACCCTAAAATGACTTTTGATAAGCCAGACCCAATGTAAGTGTAACATCAACAGCTAAGCATTAATCCCAACTAATTGGTATTTCCTATATGGATCATCTCTTTCCATTAATTTGTTCTTAGCTAAATCAGCATGGATACCAAGAGATTATAGGGTTCTTTTGAAACTTACCATCATTGATTTTAAATCTACCCCGCCTTCTTAATCATCATAGTTTAGCATCAATGAAGCCATGCATTTGGAGGTCTACGTAAAACATGGTTAAACTATCTCAAATAAGCTTCTCTCATTTTATCGTCTACATGTATGACCTTAAATTTTGTCGGATGTGGTTAAGTCTAATCTAGTAATCTTATATAACCACAGAATCATCTTAACATCTGCATTTCAGCAATACTTTTCTTGTGGCAATGTTAGGCCTTATTAGTTCAACGATCAACCCCACATAATATTTTTGGTCTCACAACCATATTATAGAATTTACCCTTTCACTTTTTTTTTTTTTTTTTTGAAAAAGGTCAACAATTATATTCTTCAGCACCCAAACAACAGGGCTGGTATCTAATATTTACAAGTACAGCCCCCGAAAATCTTAGAGGGAATCAAAAAGGTCTAGTAGTGATTCTACATCCCCTATCAACTGTTCTTTACACCAAAAATGAAAGAGAGAAATACAAGAACTCTTGATTTTCTGTGTTGAACGGCTTTTGCCTTCAAAACATCTTGCATTCCTCTCCTTCCAAATTGTCCACCCTTTGACTTTGATAAGTATCTTCCAATTAATAGTACTCTCATCACGCTCTTCTGTTTCAATCATCTTAATTTTGTTCTCTGTGGTAAAGCTTCGTTATCAGCCTTTAGCAAAATCATTAGCCTTTCTAAATTTATCTTCTTAGTTCAGTGTTGTAACTCTACACTCTAAATTTAGGACCTTACCAGGTAACACAACCAGACACATCCGGTAAAAAAGAACTTTTCACCATAATAAGGAGGTCATGGTATGACGAAAACCAAATACGACAACATAGTCAAATCCTTTGTGGAAAAGCAACAGAATAGTCTTAATCTTCATATAAATTGGTACTTTGAACACTTTTTTGACTTGGTACTTTATACACTTTCTTCACCTATTACAATCAATAAACTTATCTATTACAGTTCTATACCATGGGGATTTTTATCCATAGAGTTTACCACGTGTATTTATACCCAAACACCATCTCGGGCTGTTTAAGTTTAAATTTAGTGCAAGCCAAACAGTCCCCCCCACCCTAGAGGAGACAAAAGAAAATGAAATATCAAGAACTGAAAATGCTGATTTATTTGAAATTAGTGTGCCATCCACCTAGTTTTTTAAGCAGAATACACAAATACTTTAAAATGAAGTACCAGATGTAGCTGAGAAATAAACTAAACGCCTTATGGTAACACTTAAATTGGAAAGGAAAAACCAATGCATACCGCCGGGTATAGTTACTTTAACGTCTTTAGTGGCCTCAACGACTCCTGATCCTTTGCATGCCTTACAACGTTCCTATTAGAAACCAAGCAATGATTATTTGAAGCTTTGTGTCAAATCAGAGAGTTGTTCGTTGTCTCAGAATCAAGACCTTAATAACTCGTCCAGATCCTTTACAGGTACTGCAAGTTGCTGCGAAAGGAGGGATTGTAACCTGATGAATAGGTCCCAGAGTATTAATAACACATAAAGATTCTGAACATTGCTCGATTATCAGGCAAAAAAGAAAGTGAACACTGAAGTTAAACCTCATAAAATAAGGAAATGCTCAAAAATTTGAATGTACTTACTCTCCCAATTCCTTGACAAGTTGGACATACTTTAGGCTTGGAATGCAATGGATAGCCCTTACCATCTGAATGAGAAAAAGGATAAAACAGAGGAAAAGTTAAGATCATGATGTGTGGTAAAACTAAGAATTTCAAAGCGGAAATTTTGGGATAAAATTCACTTTGTCAATGACCACAACTACTCCCATTAGGTTTTTAACAATTAAAAAATACTCCATGCATTTGACGTGATGCACTTTCCATGTTGCTATATCACAAATAACATGCCTCTAAAAGAAGTAATAGACCATATACTCAGAATTTAAATTCCAAAACAATTCAAAGTAACAACTCAGACAATTAAATGATTAATTTAATACTTTCCTCTAGCACTAAAAAGACATTCCTTCTGTCCATTTTATGTGACGGTGTTTGCCTGGCACAGAGTTTAGGAAAGAAAGAAAGACTTCGGGAACTTCTGGCCTAAAACAAGCCACAGATATTTGTATGGTCATACATCATCTCATTAAGGGTAAAATGGAAAGCTTGAATTTTTTTTTATTTTTTTTTGGTTACATTAAAATGAGAAGTTTAAAGTTAAATTGTTTATGAATACAGAAAGGGTGCCATTTTAGCGTGGAACTAAAAAGAAAAGTCTGTCATATATAATGGGACAAAGGGAAAAGTAAAAGTCAAAGTAACTCAATTTTTCATGCAAAACCATGTCATATTATATTGAATAGATTGAATATTGTTACGTTTCACTTCTCTCCTCTTGAGAAGTAGACTTTTTTTTTATTTGCACCGAGTGTCCGAAACTCTAAGAGCACCGACTAATACCGAGATACACAGGCCCTCGGCAAGGAGTTTCCCGCAAATGCACCACGGATAATTCAAATTTTACCCAGTCCGATGACCCTCAGAAATTGTTTGCACCTAGTGGGTTTTGAACTTGAGACCATGAAAGGGAGCAAACCCCAAGGCTCAAGTCAATAGCCACCAGGCCAACCCCTGAGGGTTATCTTGAGAAGTAGACTTAAATATCATTTTCTTTCGTTTTAGATGGAAGCGAGATAGTGCCTCCAGGTATAAGCACCATTATCATGAAAATAGAGTAGCCTCATTACTGGAAAACTTTAACCAAACTTTCCTGGTGAGCTTTTTAATCAATGTACTAATTTAACCCATTTGGACATCACCCTACAATACTGTATTTCTAGCAGAGATAAAAGCATGAATATTGGGACTCTGGCAGTCTTTTGCGAACTTCACCTATCTAGTAACAAACAGAGAAAGAGAACGAGACCATGCCCACACCCACACAGAGAGAGAGAGAGAGAGAGACCGACATGAACTATAAATTGCATAATCTTCTTAGTCATGCTTCTGGAAAGAGATGGCATAACAAAACAAAGAAAAAGAATACAACGTAACATCCAACTCGGACACAAAGGAAAGGCTTCAAAAAACACAACAGGTGGATAGAATGAGAACATCACTTTTTACTTACAGCAAGAATCACATGGAACATCTGCGTCAAATGACAGATGCTTTGTGCATCCTTTAGCAGCTTCAGGAAAAGAGAGAGAAAGCTCCACCTACCATTTGATGATATTACAGTCAAACAGGTTTAGTTTTGGAGTCCCGCAAATTGGGAGAAACATCAAATGGCACACAATCACAAAAGGCACCACCTGAATGTCTTGCGTCAAATTTTCAGCCTCATTTTCGAATATCTGTGAGATATTGAAGCATATACATTTAAGCAAATTCCATAAACCACTGCACTTCAGAGAAGAGGAAAAGAAAGGGGAGGAAATACCTCAGAAAAAATTTTCTGAAAAGAATCAGAGAATTGTGTGCTATAAGAATATCTAAAATCATTGCCCTTCCCATAATTATAATTCACATCTTCTGTGCTGCTAGGTTGCTCCTTTATCTGTATTAGTAAAAAATTTATTCTTAGTAATGAAATGTACACCATGATATAGCATAATTTGAAAAATACAAGCCAAAGGAGAAAAGACATGTCACCATGTCATATTGTGCTTTCTTCTGTGGATCTTGCAAAATCTGAATTCACCTTTCACGATTACAATCCATAAAATTTTCATATGAATGTTTTACAAGGAAATGCAGCAATTCTTCAATCATGGTAATAGTACTATTTTTGGAGAACGTAGAAATATTTAAACCTCATATGCATCTCTTATCTCTTGAAATTTCCTCTTGGCAGAAGGATTATTCTTATTGGCATCTGGATGGTACTTTTTTGCAAGCTGCAAAAGGCTTTTAAGTCAAAGCACTAGAGAATTACAAATAGCATGGAAAGGATAAAGGAAAAGATATAATTCCACAGATCTAAGCAACATAATGCTCAATATAAATGAAGCAAAAAATTCTTGAAGTGCAAAACATGGAATCACTTGTCTCAAAACACTGGCACAACGTGAATTTCCACCTCTAAACGAAGAAGAAGATTCCTTTCCGTATGTGGGACTTCGGGGACCAAAATAGCAGACAAGATCTCATTTCAACTGAAAATAAACATATCAATAAGGTAGGTTCAGACCTAACACCCTACTTCATAATATCCTCACCGCATGAAAAGCCTTCTTAATCTCATCTCGACTAGCATCTCTAGATACACCTAGAATTTCATAGTAATCTCGTTCTGCAGAATAACAAGCTCCTGAAAAGTGAAAGGGTGCAATTGGTACATACGATAGAGCAATCAATAAGCTGAACACACAAATCAAAAATAACTATCTACAGATATTGGAGGAATACCAGTGGAATGGATAAAATGCTGTGATGGCCGGAATCTCCTAGTTGAGGAACTATTAGGTGTACCAAGAAAACTGCAACTGTACAAAGCTGATATACAAAGCAAAGTCAAACATAAATTATGGATTGGTTTTCAACTTGCTGAACATGCATGTTCGAGTAATAACATCTTCAGTCAAGTTCCGGTGTTTCAACATACATTCAGCATATGCATGAACACAGAGTTTTCAGTAACAACTATATTTAGCATTTATATATTCAACTCCGATTCAAGTAAATCTGATGTTGTCAGCTAGTAGTAGGTTGGGTTGGTTGTGTGTGTGTGTTTTGGGAGGGGGGGGGGGGGGGGAGGTATGCAACATATACTTTGCAGTAGAATGGTTATATTGGGATACTTGGGAGCCCAAGGATATGGCCTAGTAGTCAATGAAGTGGGAGGAAACCACGAGGTCTCGGGTTCAAATCTCAGCGGAGGCACAAACACTAGGTGATTTCTTCCCATTTGCTAAATCTTGGTGGACAGAGTTACCCAGTACACGTACTGGTGAGAGGTAGCAAGTACATATTGAAATAGTCGAGGTGTATGAAAGCTAGCCAGGATAGGGGAAGAACATAGATGTGATGATTACATCATAAAACAGAAAAAGGACTATTGCCTATTGCAGTCGTATGGTTTTATCCCTAGCATAGAATTGTGACATAAAGGACTAGACATAAGACTCATTCTTTATCTCCTGCTAATTATCCTCCATTGAATTAGGATATCACTGCAATGTACCTCACCAGTCCTGAACACTTGGTAAACCTTACTTTATTGAGGGGGAAAAACTGAACTACTTCTTAAATCATTGCTCTTCATCTTTAAAGTTCCTCTAATCTAGCTGCGCAGCATGGTTGTTCTAAATATGCTCCCTTCAGATTCATGATATTGAAAGTTTGACCTCTATAAATACAATATAAATATTACTTGTCTAAATAGAATCACAATGGGCCAACTTCTAATTATTATGGGACTTTCACCTTTTCGATTCTCAAGTAGATTCACGGACTTTGTACTATCTTTTTAAAAATTATAACTTTACAACAACAGCAACTACAAACCCAGTATAATTCCAACAGCCAGGTGGGGTCTGGAGAGGGTAGTCTAACGCAGACCTTACCCTTACCTAATGTAGGTAGAGAGGTTGTTTCTAATAGACCCTCGTCTCAGGAAGGGCAAGAAAAAGAGGAGGAAAGCAAGGAAGGAAGAAAGGAGGAAGATAAAAGAAAAAAGGAGAGATGAAGGATAAGTAGTACCAAATAATAGCAACGGGAATACAATACCTGAGGCGAATAAAACCATGTAACGTAATAAAAATCTAAGAATATGAAGGGACATACATGCTACTAAGACTACCGGTGAACAACTAAAAACTACCCACTAACATTCGACCTTAATCCTCGACCTCCACACCCTCCTATCAAGGGTCATGTCCTCAGTGAACTGAAGCAGCGCTATGTCCTGTCTAATCATCTCTTCCCAGTACTTCTTAGGCCACCTTGACCTCTTCTCAAGCTCTCTATGGCCAACCTCTCACACCTCCTGACAGGAGCATCAATACATGCTTCTTCTCTTAATATGTCCGAACCATCTCAGCCTCGACTAGCGCATTTTGTCCTCCACGGAGGCTACTCCCACTTTATCCCGGATAGCTTCATTCTTAATCCTATCTCTCCTGGTACACCCACACATCCATCCAACATTCTTATCTCTGCTACTTTCATATTCTGCACGTGGAAGTTCTTGACTGGCCAACACTAAGCCACATACAGCATAGCCGGTCGAACAACCACTCGATAAAACTTACCCTTAAATCTTGGCGGCATATGCTTATCACATAAAACACCGGAAGCAAGCTTCCACTTCATCCATCTCGCTCCAATGTGATGTGTGACATCTTCGTCAATCTCCCCGTTACCCTGGATAATAGATCCGAGATACTTAAAACTCGCTCTCTTGGGGATAATTTGAGTATCAAGCTTAACCTCTACGTCTGCATCATGGGTCCACCACTGAATTTGCATTCTAAGTATTATGTCTTGGTTCTACTCAATTTAGAACCTTTAGACTCCAAGTTATGTCTTCAAACCTCCAACATCATGTTAACTCCGCTTCGCGTCTCGTCAATCAACACTATATCATCGGCAAATAGCGTACACCACGGCACCTCCCCTTAGATGTGTCACGACAATACATCCATCACCAAGGCAAATAAAAATGGGCTAAGAGCGGATCCCTGGTGCAACCCCATCTCTACAGGGAAATGCTTCGAGTCACCACCTATAGTCCACACCCGAGTCTTAGCATCATCATACATATCCTTAATTACCCTAACGTATGCTACCGGAACGCCACTAACCTCCAAACACCTCCATATAACCTGAATAATTTAAATCAACTACACAACACACAACACATAGTACAAAACAAGAGGACGATGCAAAGAAAAATTAAAGTTGTAAATATTATTGAAGTGTGTGACTATCTCATCTAAAATTGTACATTGTTCGAAAGAGTGCGCTTCTATTTATTTTTTATAAGGATAAAGAGTGTACTTTTATTTACTTAATTATGTCTTTAACACACCCTTTCACATGTGGGCTTGATTCTTTTTCATGAGCCAAGCACGTGGAAGTTCTTTCTAGGATAATGGAAAATTCTAGTGCAGCTTGTTTGGAATACAATCAACAATGCCGAAAATAGTGAAAGGCGTGATATATAATTGGACATACAGGAGGAGAAGAAGGAAAGGCAGACATGGGATGCGGCACCCCTATACTCATGTGGGTATTTTCAAGGGAAAAGAAGAAGAGAGCTTTTGGGTGTGTGTGTATTGGGGGGGGGGGGGGGGGACATGATTTAATACAGTTTACGCCTTGTCTTTCATTTTTTATTTTGCTTTAACTTTGGAGCACCCACAAAGTCCCTGAGGGTATAGATGATTGGCTTTCTATTATAGAGAACCAAGCTGTTGTCTTTTGTCATACCTCTTGTATTTGGGGATTTCTCCCAGGACATCAATAAAATATGCATTCATCAAAACAAAAAACAAAAAACAGAGTGACCTGGAATCAGCACCATCAAAAAAATATAATTTAAGTTCATGTAATCTTTCACACCATAGTCAATTCCAAATTAACCTAATTAACAACTTACGCACAAAGTTGAGCTCAATTCATGAAAAGTAGCTCATGACGAAGAATCCTTAAAATTGCAAAGTTTGATGCATAGAAAAGAGTTCAATCTTCACATGTTACAGTTAAAGGTATCTCTTACAGTGACTTTGAAGTAACGTGGGTTGATATACTGAAACATGTGCACGCACGTTTCCTTTATCAATCATCGAATCTGCAGAAACTGTGCGCCATGACTGGAAATGAAGAAAAGTGTTTAGCCACAATATTACCAATTCTTTAAAATACCGAACAATGTTGCTGTAGTTTTCAGAAATATTACTGCAGCAATTCGCATGATAGATTTTGGGGAAACACCTGTCCACCTCAGTCTGCTCATTTTAAGCTGGAAGCAACTTCCAAGGCCACAAAAGTAAAATGCCCCGACTGAAATAACATTGGATTCCATCATTAAATAAAATTTGGCAATGAATTACTACAGTCATTTTAGTTTTTTATGTGAGGATTTAGCTTTTTCAGCGGGAAATGCAAAAACTACAACACCATTTAACACAAACATTTTCTTCCAGTAAGTTTCTTAAGCAGAAAAAATAGCATTATTTTTTGGGCACTCTGTTGCAAATCCCAATACAATAACATATATGTAAGAAAAACAAACACTTCAAGTCAATTTGGTACATTACCAATTCGAATAAACAAGTAACTTTACAAATTCCACTTTTTCTCACATATTAGCAGAAGTGTATTTTTCTTATAAGTTCCACCACTTCCGCCGTATGTCAGTTCCACTTGGACATTCATAAGCTTCAGTCTAAGAAAATTTTATAAATTAAACAAATGGGTGAACTTCCTATCTAAAAACAAACCACAAAGTAAAAACTTTAAAAGATAAAAGAAAGAAATTAGGCTTACGAAGAAACTGGAGAAGACGAGGATTGAGGAAAAAATCAGCAACTGAAATTCCAGACCTACTGCCGTTTAATTATTTGTTCGATGATGAAAGTCTATCGTTCTCAGTAGGCTTTTTCTTTTTGGTCACGCAAATGCTCTCTAAATTGGCTGCGTCAAATTGTGTAGGGAGCGCCTTTAGTTGGGTTTGAGTTTTATTATACTTCCTTCCCATAAGATTTTATTTTTGCGGATATGACCCCTCATAAGTTTAAAATTATGCAATTCTCTTTTGCTTTCAAACTTCCTCTAATAGCCTCTTTGGCCAAGTTTATTTTTGGTCAAAAGTATTTTTTCTTTTGCCAAAAATATTTTTGACTAAAATTTGAGTTATTTGATCAAGCTTTTAGAAGCAAAAAAGTTATTTTTAAGGAGAAGCAGAAGCAATTTTGAAAAAGCAGAAAAAGTACTTTCTCTTCGAAATCACTTTTCTTAGAAGCACTTTTGGAAAAAAACACATTTAGAAGCAGCTTTTTAAAGCTTGGTAAATACTAATTACTACTCAAAAGTACTTTTCAACTAATTAGTCAAACATAAATTGCTTCTACATCAAAAGTACTTTCGAGAAAAGTACTTTTTAAAATTAGTTGACTTTTGCAGTTGGTCAAACGGACTATAAAAAAGTTATTGTACTAGTATTATTTCCTTTTTCAACTTGATTAACTATATAATAAGTGAAAGTTTTTTGACGAAGAGTATTTATAAGAATATCTACTTTTAATATTTTTCTCCTGAAGAACGCTAGTACGTTGTGGCTTCAATAGATCATCTTTATTGTACTACAAATGGTCATATTCGAACGGAACCGATTGCAAACTTGGATTGGATAATAGTCAAACATAGGAATTCCACTAGCATTTTAATGTTTCAATGTTTTTTTTTCTTTTTCTTATTCATCTTCTTCTCTCCTACATTCTATCATAGCATTTTTGTCGAAATTTATTCATTTTTTGAATTTCTTGCGAAGGTTGTTCAGTTTCATCTAATTTATCTCTAATCTAAGCTTTCAATTATGTAAGTCTTTTTCTCTAATAAATTTTTATGTTGTACTTATTTGTAGGTAAAGTTTGCGTACACAATATTCTTTCCAAGTTCTACTAGTGAAATTCTACTGGGTAGTTGTTATTGTCGTTGTTTTTGTTATTTGTGGGTAAATTATACTAGATTCTTATATGTGTGTCTACATGCATGCCTAGAAATAGATACTCCAATGACGTTTTCTTGGTATTGTGTTTTGGTATAAACTAATTACTGCAACATTAGTTCGTCTTCAAGAAAATTTGAAGCATCGAATTTCTTTTACGGACCATTGGTATGTGTTAAATTCTGATATTTAAGTGATACCTCAAGCCTAGGATTTTTCTGACTAGATGAAAAGTCACATTATTTCAGCTAGTTAAACTAGTGCATGTACACATAAATCTCAAGATTAAAATTATCGTACCCCCTTTCCTCTTCCCCAGATCCCCTAGACTTGGTCAATAATGAGATATAAACCCACACAAATTCAAAAAACCGTTAAATTAGTATGGGCGCAAAACAAATGGACATAGATACAAACTCAATCTTCATATGATGAGGTGCTGGAAAATACAACAATAAAGTCATACAAGAAAAGAGTAGCTTTCTCCCAGACCATATAAAGGCAAAGCTCTTGTGGTCTTCACTAAGGAGGAAGATAACATGCTCTCAATTTCTTGCCGATAGACTATATAATCAATAAATTTCTTAAGGCAAGACTGCAATTGAAAAAATTAGGACTGAATTCGTCAAAGTTATGACAAAGGCAATGTAAAAATACTAGTAAAAGATCTCAACATGTTTTTATTAACTAAGAGGATTAAAATATCATCTATTCCAAAGTATTCACTTTGAGGAGGAGAACAATGTGAAAATCATGAAGTGGACCAAAAACTAAAACCTAAAATCGAGACCTCTAGCATTTATTTGATAAACCTATCAGATTTACCCTGACACTATTATGAATGGAATGCTTTAGGTAGGATTGTTGGTCCAAAGGCAACCACCATCTTGATGGATAAGGCTATCATAGGAAAACAAGACCTATAATTGCCAAGGCTGGGGCTGAAATTGACTTAAGCAAATCCCATACTCTCTGAGGTTTTTATTAAAACCTGAAACTTGGAACGTAATTTGAGAATTTGAGCAAAAAATATAGAATGAAGTTCATCGAAACTATGGGTCTATCAAAACTATATAAATCACGGTTCTCCATTAGTAACATAGTAAACGGCAATAAATAAATAACACACAATATTTACGTGGAAAACTCTCAACTCACGGGATTAAAAATTATGATTTACCCTAATAGGATTTCAAATTCTCTAATTAAGCAAACTTTAGATTACAACCTATTGTGATTTAGGAATTGAACTCTTAATCCCTCGCCGCTTACAATACCTCGATTTAAGTTCTTTGTAATAACTCTATTGCAAAGCTACACACTTGAATAACTCTAGTCAAAGTAGGAGTGTGCATTCGATTTATCGATTTGATTTTGACCCTTATCGATAATTACTTACCGATTATCAATTTTTACATATGCTTATCGTTATTGTTTCAATAAATTTCAATTTTTTCGATTTCGATTTATCGATTTTTAAGGCTTATCGATTCGGTTAACGATTATATCAATAAGAAAATTTGCTGATTCCACGGGAAGTATATCGCTATAAACACGCCTAACTAATATGGACAAAAAGAAGCAAAAATAAGACGAACATCATTTATAAAATAAAAATTGTGTCAACAAGCATCGGTTAACGATTATATCAAAGACAGCAACATCAAAAATTGACCAAAAAGAAACAACACAAAATGTAATCCAACTCTCAGGTGAAACATCAGCTGTTGAAAACAAAACAGCACTGCCGACTTGTGGACAAAATCAGATTATAACTATACACAATGGACAGTGGCTGCAAACAAATGAAAATTCGCCAATGAACTTCTCTTCTGCTCATAGCAAATTAGTGGCATTTTCACAGACAGGACAGTACCAGCAGGTATCTACTGCTCTGCTAATTTCTTCAGAGCAAAGACATCTCCAGAATGTTATGGAAGGAAGACATATATATGAAGAAGGCGAGGAAGAGGATATCTTAACGCAATGCAGGAAAGATGCTGCAAGAATAGCGGTTTTGTCACCAACGCACAGTAAAACAAGTAAAAAGTGTCATCAAAGGGATAGAAGTTGGGACGGCAGGGTGGTTGAAGATGCAAACATAAGGAGGCTCCCAATGAGAACTGCAAAACAAAAACAGGTCACCCAAACTACTCTTACAAAGTCAAATCAAACGAAGAACAAAGCATGAATTTGACGAAGTCAATAAACTTCAATTTGAATTCATCACAAAGTTGGAGAAAGGACAACACCTTCGTGGTTTCCTCATATGTAATATCATCACTAAGTAGCTTATTTGGTCCGATCAAGTTCTTATGTTGTAATTTGTATTTTCTGTTATTAATAAAAATCTAACCCTAGGCTCTGCCTAGTAGATTGCCAAAAAAAAAACGAAACTAAAGTAAGGGATCAAATGTATGCCACCAACACTCCAATGGTATAAAAAAATACATCATCACGGCTAATTCTATTTTCTATTAATTTGAACTTCATTTGCTTGAACTTTAGATATGATCATTTCTTAAATGTAGTAGATGAAATAATAGGGTAAGGGACTTAGGATAAAGGAAAGGGTATTATAGAATAAGGGTTAAAAATAAATAAATAAATTAGGTAATTTTTTTTGTATATCTTATCGGTTTATCGATAAACCGATTACCAAAAAAGATAAAATCAAAGTCGAAATCGATAACTCGATAAGAAAAAATTCGAAATTGAAATCGATAAATCGATAACAAATAATCGATTTGATTTATTGATAAACCGATTCGAATGCACGCCTCTAAGTCAAACAAACAAAATTATTGATGGTTTAAATGGCGTCCTACTAAATGTTTCTAAAAAGTTGTGTAGGAAGTACAAGTAAATAATATGAGACAAAGACACAAGAATACTAAAGGACACAAGACATATTCAATGTTGGGATATAGTTCTTTGTTTTGTTGCTGCTTTGTTCTTCAATGCATCTGAAGAAAATAGAGGCGGCTGAGCAGAGTCAGACCTCGAAGGCAAGATCTCTAGCCGAGGCACTTTTCTCCTAATGGCGTCCTACTAAATGTTTCTAAAAAGTTGTGTAGGAAGTACAAGTAAATAATATGAGACAAAGACACAAGAATACTAAAGGACACAAGACATATTCAATGTTGGGATATAGTTCTTTGTTTTGTTGCTGCTTTGTTCTTCAATGCATCTGAAGAAAATAGAGGCGGCTGAGCAGAGTCAGACCTCGAAGGCAAGATCTCTAGCCGAGGCACTTTTCTCCTCTAAAGCTTGAACCTGCACCCATGTTATTAGCTTGATGCAATCATTCCTGATTCGGTCGACTTCACCCTTGAGGCATTCCAGGGCGTCCATCCTTTTTTGCAACTGGGAAAGGCAAAAGGTTAACCTAGAAGGTTAAAAAGTGGAATACATACTCAGCCAGGATGGGAAATTACTCGCTCCATCAAATAAATGTCGTGATTCGAGCTTCGGTGCACCTCATGCCGCCGGTACGCCAACTTAATTCTTCTCTCCTCATAAAGGAGCCTTAGAAATCTACAATCATACTAAACTCTCTAGAGCCTAGTTTCATGATGGATCAGCTCAGACCCAAGCTTGCCAAAGGCCAACAAATGAAAAGTTTGATAAGAAAGGGAAGGCACGGGGTTCGAAAGACCCACAATGAAGCTCACCGCAAAATGAAGCTGGCAGACTTCCTCAAAGGCCGAGTGCACATCTACTGATCCAGTTTCCTCAGTCCTGAAAGGATCAACCTCGATCGAGGCACAATCACTTTGGGGCCCATCTTTTAAAAACTTGAAACTTCAGGTGCAAGAGGCTCCAGCAATATCTCCGCCTCAAAAGGCTGCCCCGCTCTGCCTTGTCATGATTGCCATCACGCTGTGAGTACATGCCCCATTTGTTATTATTATCTTTCAGCTCGGAAGATGGAAATACCTTCCTCTGAGGAGTACGGCATCGCCTTTGGAGGTCCCCCCAATACCTACGACAACAAGATTGATACATGAAAAGGAAAAGAATGCCTCACTAGATGAGCATGGGCAAGAAAGAAGCAATATATGCACGCACCATGAAGTTTCGCCTCCCATCCACCCCGTATATGGTTCGCCACCTGTGCTTGTCAAAAATCAAGTGGATTGTCAGCTTTTGGACCCCATCAGGTAGGTCAGGAACATCACCAAACGCTCACGAAATCGCCGTAGGAAAGAAAGAAACAAGGTTACAGAAACCAGCCTTCACAATGAACGGAATCAAGAAAGCATAGTACGCCCCCACTCTCCCATATAATTCCATTCCTCGAGGAATAACATAAGCTCCATTGGGATAACATCGACTGTTCAGATATGGACAAACGAACTGACCTACTCTCAATCTCCATTCTCCTCATTATCAACCACAAAAGGTGTGGATAAACGACACCACAAAGTTGGCGAAAGGGTCGGTACATACCAACAAGGTGATCGGGCGTGAATTCAAGACTTGTTTTCTCCACAAAAGACCCCATCACCAGAAATGTTCAGTGAAACAAGAGGTGTACCCACGCCAAAATAACCCGATGCTTTGAATAGAAATCGAGTATGACCCTATTGAGGTGATGTGATACGAAAAGGTACAAGTATACATTCGGAGGCCCATCGACAAGAAGTCAAGCTTCAAGAAACCAATAATACTAACTTTGGCCTCGAGATGGTATCCGATCTCGAGGACCTCCATTAGAAAGAAAATAGGCTTCAAAAAGCCTTCAGTTCCATTATAGAGCTCGAGGCGGTACTCGATCTCATAGTTTTTTCTCTCTGAATGAAAAACAAGCACTTCAAGCTCCGCCCACATGGGCTTAAGATATCTCCTAGGTTAGGCAGTCCCTTAATCGAAGCCTACCTAAAACACCTTAAAAGACTATCTACATCAAGTTCAAAGCAAATCTCCAGGTGCACAAAGATGGCCTTTACGCAGGTACCACTCTCAAGAACTTCAGAACTCAACTTACTATCTCCATGCGCCTCGAGGGTCCCGATGGCCCGAATCTATCAGACCAACTCAAGCTTGGTCCAAGGTACGATGAGGGGCTAGGAAAGAAGCCATTTCAATCAATCAAAGATCGGAAAGAATGCTCGCACTCGAGTTAGATATCAACAATCATCGACAAAGTGAAACATTTAAAATCCTCAGAGTTTGCAAGAATATACAATAACAGGGCAAGTACCAAAGACAGAAATCAAGAAAGTATCTTTATATTTATAAATATTCGTCTAAACGACCCTCAAGGGGTCCTCAAATATGATTACAAAAGACCATAAAGGGTCTCTAAATAGAAACAAAGAAGCAAAGGGATACGTATGGTGAGAGCCTAGATCCTAGTCCAGGCTCGGAGGTCGACGTCACCAGCAACATCCACCTCGACATCAGTATCTCCATATATCATCTCCCCCGGGTGCATGACCTCAAAGTCAATATCTTCCAAAGCGTCATCCCTTTGGAAGCCTCACCTCTACATTGCAGACTGGCATTTACAAATAAGAAGATATGGAAGGAGAAAGCAACGGAGAGAGCAAAATGACAAAGGAGAAGCCGGGAGGAGTGGAGAAGTGGCTGGGTGAAAAATCTGGCTAGCCTGAGCTTCGCCAATATCGTTGTGAAGCCACTTCTTGGGACATTTCCCTACTGTAGGAGACAACAATCGACAAATAGTGATGTCGTGCCTCAAATAATCCAAAGAGGATATAATACGCCAAGTTGGGGAGGAGGGTAAGCAGCGGCATATAATTCGAGCCCCCTCTTGAGCAGCGATGTGTGATCCAAATATTTCCTCAAGATGGAAGAAATCGGCCCTCTATTTAACTACCCTGAACTAATAGAAGCGATAACAACAAAAACAATGATCACATCAAATCAGCACAATTTTATCCGACCAAAGAAGGTCCACGAGACAAGTCGTAACATGTATGATGCCAACATAAAATCCTGAGGTCGTAGGCTTTTAACATGGCGAAACAACAAAGAATGAAGATAGTAAGAAAGAAGGAAATGATAGATATTGGAAGATGCTTGGATGAAAAACTGATCACAAGAAGCCCCATTTGTAGAAGAGGAGGGCAAGGTAACAGACTACGCTATTACCGCCCTAAAAATGTAACGATAGGCACATTCAATATGTTCGTGGGAGCTAAATAGATGGAAACATTATGAACCGAAGAACGTGGAATTGTGATACATCAAATGGCCCTAAAAAGGCAAGGCGGTGAAACGTTTTGATACTCATGAAGGGTTGTGTCATCAGCATGACGTCATTATGGGAGCCCATAGAGTGTGATGTCAAAATTATTTCGTAACGCTTCTCTCCAAGAAATGTGGAAACTATCTGCACATGGTGAAATTGGGTTGACCAATTTCTCATTGACAAATGGCTCAGGAAATCGCCTCGAAATCTTGACCTTGAGTTGGCTACTTCCCTCAAAACCTGTCAACACCCGACCTAGGGATAATGTTGGCCGAGACCTCGACGGGCATAAGAGTAGTTAGAGTATTTTCGGTCTCTAGCAAATTGCAGTTATATTGCTATACTATTGCAAGTGCGGTGTAGCAGCTTTAACATTTATAGAATTGACTTAAGTGACGACCTGGGTACTTGCCTAGTGCAGTTCCCTTGTCTATTTTCCTTGAGAATAAATCCAGACATGGTATATTTCAGTAAGCACAATGGGCCTAATTGTATCAGATTCCTTATATGATTCTTTCATGAAATTTAACAAATTATCAAAATCAAACTCACATAACTTATCAATTTTTCCTTTTAGATTATGACAAACTATGAATTAATATTCCTTTTCGAGAACCTGATTTCTATATATTCCCCCAACGAATCAGACACCTTTCCCCTTAGAACCAGTTTTCTTCCCTTCAATTATTTTTTGTCTTTTGTTATCATTAAAAGAGCTAGACATGTATATGCAAAAAAAGGGTTCAACAACATTAACTCATACCACTTATGTGCACACAACACAACTTATTTTTTAAATGGAGCACAAGAATATGACATTGCAAAAAATAGGCAGCCATGTTCATTTATTACAAGAAAAAAACATTGGAGTAGTAGTAACATTGTCACAAAAATATTAAAAATAAAAAATTAAAGTACCATAGTCAATGATTAGAATCAACACAAGGACATGATTAGGATAGGACTAGGAAAGGGTGCAAAACCAGGGACACTAGATGGGAAATAGGAAGGGTTAGGGAGCAAGGGCCTATCCATTCAAGCATTAGCAGTCCTTTGATCTATGATTAGCTGATCATTCAGGTTCTCCACTTGTTTCCTCAACTCGACATTCTCAGTCTTTAGATGTAAAACCTCTTTATTTTTAGCATTCTTGGAACCAGGTCCCTTGCTGGCATGAGTAAGCTTAGACTCCAGAATGGCATTTTGTGCTTTCAGATGCTTAATTTCTTCATTTGCAGCCTCCTGGGTATCGATCAGCTGAGAGATAGTGGATTTGCTTCCTACTCCTTCCTTTTATACTACACACTCACACTCTTCCAGAGAGTTATGGTGAACATTTGCTTTCTAGTCTCTAGAGATGCTTTTCGCAAAGCAACCTTAAAGCGTTCAAAGACTTTAGTGAGGAGAAACCCATAAGGGAGATCATGATTACCATCCTTGAAATCTGTTACCTTCAGCATATGTTCAATCATAATTTCCAGGAAGACTGATGGAAGAGGAAGAATTCAGTGCTTCTAGAAGAACCAGGTCCGCAATGGAGGCAATAGATCTTCTCTCAGCTCTAGGTAGCAACACCATGTTCACCAACTCAAACAGTAGCTGGTATTCTGACATAAATGCCTTCCTATTCAATCTTTCCCTCATCTGAACAGATTGCTTCTTGATGGTCAACTTCTTAAACAGGCTTCAGCCCAACAATGGGTACCTCAAGTGTCACCCCCAAACATAGGGGGTGAGACCGGCACCTAGTGCTTCACCTATCCTTACGTACCAACTTGCAACTAAGGGAATCTGAACATATGATGTCATACTTTTTCCATGGGACACATTGCAAGACAACTGCATAAATGTCAATATAAAACTGGCACCGACAAGACCTTCATAATTATTATTGCTGACAAACCAACCAAATATACATACATGGCTTGAAATCCCAACATACTGCGCTAACTAATAGGATATGTCTACAAGCTCTACTGATGGATATATTGTGATTGGAATAGCTCCTCGACCTACTCATTACATATATATATTTATATACAAGGTGTACAAAAGGCTCTAGACCGGCAACTCCAAAAGGCATGGAGCTTAACGATCAAGCTAAACTGGACAACACTTACTGAGGAGGCCTACCTGTCTGTCTGTCTGAACCAGCACGCATGAAATGCAGCACCCTCAGAAAAGGGATGTCAGTATGAAATAATGTGCTCAGTATGTAAGGTAATATAGTGAAAGTTGAAATTGAACTAATAATATAATAACTACAAGTAGTTGAAAGTCAAATATAATATGAAGATATGCTTACCTGCTGATACTGACTCTACTCCATATACATAGTAAGTAAAATAGATGTCCGGCCCAAAAAGGCTCGGTATATATATCTATATATATATATGGTTTGCCGTAGTAGGCTCGCTCATAGGCGCTCGACCATATTATGCTCTGTATCTTGACCAATTTGGCTTGTTGATAGGCGCTCGGCCACCGTAGGATCGCTATATAACTTACCATCTGATCAAAGGTTGCCCAATAGGGGCCTGGCCATCGATTATAACTCGATGGTAATGAAAATACTATAATACTATATATATAAACTCTCTATTCTCTTGACTGGAAAAAGGAAATACTCAATGAATGTGAAGTCCCGATAAGGATAATATCGTAACTTGCAAAATTATAAAAATATACGTAACTTGCGAGACTAGCAAAATATACATAAATTTCGAGATATGAATTTTTCTTTATGACTCGTTATCAAACTTGTGCAATTCATGAGATTATGCAAAATGAAGGGAGAGCTTAGACTTAATATACCTGGAGTAGGGGATAATCTAGATAATAGTATTGAAAAATATTGCACCATGCTCCTTTAGAACCACAAAATTTTACATTACTACGATTCTAATAATTCTCCTTGGAATTGTTTGCTTGCAAGAATTTTGTTGAAACCTTGAATTGTAAAAGTTTCTAACGTTCAGTTGTGAAGGAATTTTGTAAGACTTGTCTAAGAAATTTTGTTTCTAAGGTGCCAAGCTCATTACTCTGCAAATATTTCTACATATCCCTTTCTCATGAAAACTTCAACAAGGCATTCTTTTTCTTTTAGCTCCCATAACTTCATTTATCGCCTCTTCGATTTTCTAACATCCTTGCTCTACTATGAACGAGAGTTATGCTAAGGTAATATATATCCGTTCTAGACTTTTTAGTGCCTATCTTCATAGTACTTAGATCTAGGTGTACTATTTTAGAGTGTACCATCTGTGTGTCACACAGTGAGATCTATTAGCACATTTACAATATTCTTCGGCAATGTCAACTAACACAAACAATTCATCCACCCTTTTGGGTCACTCTGACCCCATCTGGATCGTGATATTGTGTCCTTTCTTAAACCATATTTATTAGCTCCCATAGGTCCTAACTTAGATCAGCGTGGCCAATTATACATACTTTTGTTACTGTTGAATGTAACTCAAAATGCTTATATCTCCCTTCCTAAATGGTAAATATGGATAATTTTTATTAGTTGAGCACCTCGTACCTTCTTTCACCTTGCTTCCTTTACTTGCTGAAACTTGTATTTATCTTCTAAATCTCTCATTGTTTTTCACCATAAAGGTGTAAAGACATTCTTTCCTTAAGGCTCCTTTTCCATAAGCTCACTAAGTTCCTCTGACTCAACTCTTTTGCAACCGCATTTAATCCTTTACCAACCGTCTCTCTAAATGTAAGTATTGTCGTATTATGAATAAGATAGAGTTTAGAAAATTTAGTCCTTACGATAGAGCTCTACCATACGATCTAGAGTAAGAATAAAGAGTGGTAGTCCTAATTGCCTTGTAGCCTCCTACTTATAAGTGTGGCGCACGACACACCCATCAATAAGATTCTACTAGACGCGACTTGTAGTCTCTCTAGGACATAACTGCTCGGATACTACTTTGTCATGCCCCAAACCTATGGGGTGAGACCGGCACTCAGTGTTTCACCTATCCTTGCGTACCAACTTGCAAAAGGGACTCTAAACATATGATGTCATATTTTGGCCATTGGCCACATTGCAAAGCAACTGGGAATGCTGATTAAATGTCAATATAAAACTGGGCCGACAAGGCCGTCATAATTAATACAGCTGACAAACCAACCAAATACACTACATGGCCTGAAAGCCCAACATGCTGCACTAACTGACATGATATGTCTACAAGCATCTACTGATGGATATACTGTGATTGGAATAGATCTCCGACTTATTCATTACATATATACATATGAATACGAGATGTACATAAGGCTCTAGTCCCGGGAACTCCAAAAGGCATGGAGCTTACCAATCAAGCTGCACTAAGGCAACACTTAATGAGCATGCGTACCTGTCTGCCTATCTGAACCTGCACACATGAAATGCAGCGTCCCCCAGAAAATAGAGGTCTGTACGAAATAATGTACCAAGTATGTAAGGAAATATATTGAAAGTTGAAGCTGAACTGATAATATAATAATTGCAAGTACTTGGAAGTCAAATATAATCCGAAGATATGCTTACCTGCTGATACTGACTCAACTCTCTCAATATAGCAAGTAAGATAGATGCCCGGCCCTATAAGGTGTGTGTGTGTATATATATATATATATATATATATATATATATATAGATATATATATATATATATATATATATATATATATATATATATATATATATATATATATATATGTATACATATAATATATACATAGATATATATGTATATATATATATGTATATACATAGATATATGTATGTATGTATATGTATATATATATATATATATATATATATATATATATATATATATATATATATATATATATATATATATAAAACTAGTTTGTCGTAGTAGGCTCGCTCATAGGTGCTCGGCTATACTAGGCTTTGTATCTCGACCAACTGGGCTCCCTAATAGGCGCTCGGCCATAGTAGGATTCCTGCATAACTTACCATCTGATCAGATGTGCCCAATCGGGGTCTACCCATTGATTGTAACTTGATAGTAATGAAATACTATAATACTATATATATAAACTCTATGCTCTCTTGATTTAACGAAGAAAATACTCAATTGAATAAGAAGTCCCAATAAGGAGAATATCGTAACTTGCAAAACTAGAAAAATATACGTAACTTGCGAGACTAGCGAAATATACTTAAATTCCGGGATATGAATTTTTCTTTATGACTTATTATCAAACCCGTGTAATTAAGAGATTATACAAAATGAAGGAAGAGTTTAGCCTTAACATATTTAGAGTAGGAAAAAATCTGGATAATATTTTTGAAAAAAATTATACCGTACTTCTTTAAAACTGCAAAATTTTACGTTTGCTACGATTCTAATAATATCCGTTGGAATTGTTTGCTTGCAAGAATTTTCTTCAATTGACTTCTAACTGGAGGAGCATTTGGTCTAGGTCTTTTAAAATAGCTGGTGACTTTTGGGCTCTATTTAAAAGCAAAGGATCTGTTGGCCCATAACAGTTAATGGGCCTATAACCCAAATCCTTATTAATACTCCCTCCGTTTCATAATAAGTGAGATACTTTCCTTTTTAGTCTGTTCCAAAATAAATGACACATTTCTAAATTTGGAAATATAAACTCTTCATTTTACCTTTTTTGCTCTTAATGAGAAGCTTTTATAGCCACACAAATAGCATGTCCCAGCAAACATTTTACCCCTTAATCTTATAAGACCACACGTTTCAAAAGTCGTCTTTTTTTTCTTAAACTCCGTGCCGTGTCAAACTACCACATTTGTTATGAAACAGAGGGAGTAACAACTATTGGGACTGAGGCAGCCTGTTTGTCCCTAGCACGTGCCTCCTCACGTGTCAACAGATTTGAATTGATTACTCCTTTCGATGTACCCACGTGCTCAAGCGTAATCTGCGGAAGAAAAGTCCCATCACCTTCCGCAGAGGTCTGGTTCTCCTCGGCTAGGTCAAAAGAATCACCTCCAGAAAGATTTCCGACCTCCACCCTCGCCGGAACTTCACACCATATAGGAATGGTTAAATAAAACCATCACTTTCAACTTCCACTTTTTTCGGTACATTGGTACCATCTCCCTTCACTTTAATTCTGCCCCAGCGCAAGTGATTCTTCAGACTAGTTTCTTCTTCTATTTCAATACACCCCCCCCCAAAAATTACCGATTTCGCTAAAGACCTTTTGGGACCATAAATTCAGAGGAAGCCCTAAAAGTCGGATCCACACCCAGTTCCTTTCTGCATTTTTTGGCCAGCTGCCAACTATGGGAGACCACCAATCAAGTATCAGCTTCACCTTTTTCCATCTCCATTCCCCTGTCAGCACATGTTCAACAGCTTTTCTTGTCGGCATTTCAAACAAGAAGAATGAGTCATTAATCTCATAAACATTTACTCTGATAAGAATGGACATTGGACCTAACTCAACCCAAAAAGCTAGCTTATGAGGTGAGGATTTCCCAAGCCATATAAAGAGACCAAGGACCTCAAATCCCTCCGATGTGGGACATCTCAACACCCCCATCACGCCGAGATCTCTGGAGCGTGGACAACATTAATGGAGGCCCAACATAGGTAACAATAATTGGGATGAGTCTGGCTCTGATACCATGATAAGAATGGACATTGGGCCTAGCTCAACCCCAAAAGCTAGCTTATGAGGTGAGGATTGCCCAAGCCATATAAAGAGACCAAGGACCTCAAATCCCTCCGATGTGGGACAACTCAACATACTCCATGAGCAGATTTCCAAACTGAAGCGGCCCATCTCCGGGCATCGTAGAGTGTTGGTACTTCCTGCAAAGAATCGGGAAACTTTCCAACAATACATCTTCCTAGAAGATCATTATCTGAAGCCATATGGCTACCAGACATAATAATTCTGGAATTTTGAGTCTTGATCGGCGAAGTTTTGGTCTCTGTTGTCGTTCATTTGTTGGCGTGAGTTGTTCAGCATAAGAGGAGGCAATGACTGGGTTGAGGGCTTTTTCTTCCGCTATGATTGCATCATTAATGAATCTGTCCATCTTTAATGCTATCTTCTCCCATCCTTCTTTAAATGTACCTTCTGGAATTATAGTAACTGATCTGCTGTCCCCTTGTATAGCAGTAATGCTGATATATCTGCCGTATTTATTATACTTCAATGTGCCATAAAACTGAGAGAACAACTCATTTGTTTTCCAATGTAAGACGGACATAGTCTGAACCTTAGATGCCATTTTAAGAACATAGACAACCCACTTCATGATATTATGACTGAAACTTAATCTCCGAACATGTTTCTGCTGCGTTCCCCCCAATCATACCTGATTTCAGATCTTGAATAGGTTCTTGTGATCTCATAAGATTTAAAACCTGAGTTAAAATAAATCTTTTCTTCCCCCATGTTGAATTTACACCAAGTTTCTGAGAAATCACCAAGTTTCAGGCAACATATGATACAGTAAAACCTCTTCAGTAACTGGAAATGCATGACAGAAGCGATGGAAATCTCTTTTTATCAAATTGTTGCAATTGATGTTCGATCCTGAAGCCAATTCCTTGCTTGTTTATGAGCATTCAAGTAGCTTCAGTCCTCATCTCCCCTCTTTAGTCTGGATTAGATGACAAACTTCTTATTTCCAATGAGAATGGCCGTCATTTTCAGAGAACAACTACAGGTGGATACGTACTTTGGGAGAATTGGTGTTAGCTTTGTCTTTTGCAAAAACATTACCCTTAGAGTTCTCAAAGCGCTCTTTCCCCAGACTCCACTTCATATTTGGAGCCAAAAACAGTTGAACCTCTAGACGAGGAATTGAAAAACTTTACTTCGTATCTTACACTACAGATAGTTCACAAAGACAGTGCACATGAATTTTTCTTAATTACAATTGGATGGGGATCCTTAGACCAATGGTGAAGTTGTCTCCGTGTGACCTATAGTTCACAGGTTTGACCGTGGAATCAGCCATTGTCGCATGCATTAGGGTAGGCTGTGCAGCCGATCCCCGAGACCCAGCGCCAATGCGGGATGCTTCGTGCATCGGGCTACTCTTTTTTATCAGTAACAATTGAAGAAAAAATTTTAAAAACCAATTTAAATAGAATCACAGAACCATGGAATAGATGACTATCTCAACACAAATAAGTAAAGGATAAGCAAAATCACTGCCATTTAGTCAAATTTGAAAAAACAACCGAAATGGAAGAAGAAAGTTTAAACAGACACATTCAAAATCAAGGTGACATAAAATTCACTCTTAGAATTTTACTTCACATTTGTTCTAGTGCCATGACAGCATTACAACACTTCTAGCAAATAAAATACATTAAAATGACAAAAGATGGATAAACCCAGTATAAAACGCATACCTGTATCTGTGTCTTCCCAGATAGAGTTGGTACCTCAACTTTACCACCAAGAATAGCCTATTAAAGTTCAATAAGAACCACAAAATTTCATAATTCTACTTTAAGTCACAAAAGCATATGTAAAGAAGAAGAAGAACAGAAGAGCTTTAAGCATTTATTTCAAGTCTTCTGCATTTAGTCTTCTGTTCTAACTTCTATGATGTTCCCTTCTCTTTATATTTTGCAAAAGATGGGCTCCCTAATAGGCGCTCGGCCATAGTAGGATTCCTGCATAACTTATCATCTGATTAGATGTGCCCAATCGGGGTCTACCCATTAATTGTAACTTTATATAAACTCTATGCTCTCTTGATTTAACGAAGAAAATACTCAATTGAATAAGAAGCCCCAATAAGGAAAATATCGTAACTTGCAAAACTAGAAAAATATACGTAACTTGCGAGACTAGCGAAATATACTTAAATTCCGGGATATGAATTTTTCTTTATGACTTATTATCAAACCCGTGTAATTAAGAAATTATACAAAATGAAGGAAGAGTTTAGCCTTAACATATTTAGAGTAGGAAAAAATCTGGATAATATTTTTGAAAAATATTATACCGTACTTCTTTAAAACTGCAAAATTTTACGTTTGCTACGATTCTAATAATACCCGTTGGAATTGTTTGCTTGCAAGAATTTTCTTCAAACCTCGAATTGTAAAAGTTTCTAACGTTTTGTTATGAAGGAATTTTGTACGACTTTTCTAAGCAATTTTGTTGCTAAGGTGCAACGCTCACCTATGAATTGTTAGTGTCTTGTAATTAAAATCTAATGTTGTGTAGGATTCTTTTGTGTAAGAAATGATTAAGAAATGAAGTGTCTTAGTACCACACGTTATTGTTGCCACCTAATAAAGAGTAAGAGTCATCGCTTAAGGAAGGGCTTGCTGCCACGTTTTTTCATGGATTAATCTTATCCAATAATTAATTAACTAAGTAATATCTTACTATCCAATAATTCATCAATTACTCAGCATAATTAAAAATTATCTAAAATGACTTCAAATCCTACTTATTTTTATTATATTTTATATATCCAACTATCATAGTCATATGATACTTTATATGGTACTAATCCATAAATATTGGATATTATCGCTCGGCTTGTATTTTATCCCAACGTGTCAAACTTGGACGAAAATTTATTTTCTTTGACTTGCTTCCTCTCTCACCTTCACGAATTTACTCATCACTTATTTGAAATAGCATAATTCTTATAATCTCCAAATAGTCTTTCCTTGGACTGATGTCGATAAATTCAACGTACAATACTACATGGTGCAATATCGTCGTAATTTAATAGTGAAACATAACATCATCGTAATGTAATACTGTAAGGCATAACATCATCATAATATAATACATTAGGACGTAATATTGACGTAATATTATGGGGCGTAACATCAAAAATCACACCCAACAAGTCCTCATCCATAACAATATACTTTCCATTCACCTTCAAACAAATTGTGTGCCCTTCCACCGCAAACAAGTTAGCATAGAAGCTCCCACCTCTTCATCATAAACCTTTGGACTTTTGATTTAAACGAGGTGGGTTCCCTTCTGGAATTCCACAATTTCTATCAGCTATCTCATTCCAGTTTTTTCAAGGATATTAATATCAAAGACTCGACCCAGCAGAATCTTTTGCTTCTTAGATTTTCCCTTCTGTTTAACTTAGACAACTCCACCCTTGGCCTTTTGAAGGAACCATGTTCCTCACTAGTACTCTACCTCTTTCTTAGAGTCTTCTTCTTCTCGACTTTATCTCTCTTCACTTTTCCTTCTTTATCTACTTTATCATCCTTGTCACTAAGAATTTCCTTTTCAGATACTGTCTTTTACTACTTGGCGAGAGTGGTTTCCTTTGAGTTTTTCTTGAGAAGAGGAGCTAGTTCCTTAACAGGTTCCTCATCATCTACCTTTACTACATCAGCAGGAGGCACATCCTACTACATAATCAAATGACTTTTCCCAAGCCTTCTTTTTTTCTTCTTTTCCTTATTTCTTTTTAAAGCACTATCAAGTGCAGCCTTTTTCTGTCGCCTAGTGATGGGGAATTTGGAAAAAGAATTCTATTGTCACGACCCCAGTTCACCCTTCATGAACATGTCGTGATGGTAACTAGTCCCTATAACTAGGTAAGCCTAACAATACAGAAAACAACTTAACTTGCGGAATATTAAATAAAACGGAACAACTAAAAGGGAAACTGTATATAAATGCTGCTCGGCATATACAATTCAATAATGCGGAAGTCTACAATATCACCCCAAAACCAGGAAACTCACGGGAACACATGCTAACGAAAAGTAATACATGGCTCTAACTCTAGAATATCTAAAGAAAAAGTACTGAAGAAGTTTAAATACTATAGATAGAGTAAATGAGGAGACTCCTTGGTCTGCAGACGCTGCAGAAGTACCTCAAAGTCTATGTAGCTCTCCTGGCCTCAAGGATAGTGCACTTGAGATGAAGTACCTGGGTCTACACATGCAAAACAATGCGCAGAAGAGGCATGAGTACACCACAGTAGTACTTAGTAAGTGCCAAGCCTAACATCGGTTGGGTAGTGACGAGGAAGGTCAGGGCCCTACTGAGATAACATATAATAATAAGGCTAACAACAATATAAAATAAGCAGTAATAATGGAGTACAACTATGAAGTGAGACAGGTTATACAAGGCAACGATTAACATCTAGAGAAAATAGGACAACACAGAGTGAAACTTCTCAATATCAATACCAACAACGAGGATCTCCCAGGACACCGTCCTAGGACACCGTCCTGTAGTCCATTTCTATATCAATACCATTAACGAGGATCTCTCAGGATACCGTCCTGTAGTCCATTTCCATATCAATACCAATATTGAGGATCTCCTAGGATACCGTCCTGTAGTCCATTTCAATATCAATAAGCAGGGGGATCTACTTGGAATCTAACCCGTAGTCCCAAAGTACATATGCAGGGAGATCTACTGGGTATCTAACTCGTAGTCCCAAAATAAATGTGTAGGGTGATCTACCGGGAATCTAACTCGTAGTCCCAAAATAAATGTGCAGGTGGATCTACCATAAATCTAACCCGTAGTTCCAAAGTAAACAAATAGGGGGGAGGGAGCTACCGGAATCCCACGTCTGTAGTCCCAATGTAAATATGCAACCACAATCAGAGAATATTCAGAAATGAAGTACAACAATACAAAGCAACTGATAGTTCTAGCCTACCATGCTTCACGTAGTGCAGTTAAGGCAATTTGGATCAACTAAACATGCATTTCTAAACTAGCACATGCTATAATGGCTAGTAGAAATAAGCAAATACAAAATAAACTCAGTTCAAATATTATAAGTAAAAATTTGTTTTATTTCAACAATTAGCTCAAGTATGCGCTCGTCACCTCACATCCTAAGGGGAATGGTCACACACACAAGGTTAGACAAGCCACTTACCTCGAATTGGCCCCAAAATCAACTCGAAATCACACTTTTGCCACGAGTATCTGATATCAATTCAATTACATATCGTAAATAACATCTCAAGCATTTGATTCTACTATTTAATCCAAAGATAAAACGTGAAATTAGGTAAAATGACCAAAATCTCCCTCAGGAAAATGTCTCGGAATCGGATAACTTTTACATTTCAGAACCCTCATAGTCTCACGAGTCTAACCATATAAAATCTCCCAAATCGAATACTAAAAACCCGCTCAAAACTCAGAATTTCGGCCTAAGAAATTTCTTCTAATATTTCCCTATTTTGGTCCTCAAATTCGAATTTAAAAGAATGGACTTAACTATATATTGATAGAATATAACTAAAAACGGATTAAGAAAACGTTACCCAATGATCTCTCTTCAAACCCCACTCAGAATTGCCCTCTCCCGAGCTCCAAATTGATTTTTCTAACCTTTTGAAACTAAACCCCCGATTTCACTATTTCTAAGCAGTGAATTCCGCTTTTGTGGACAAGGATGCGGTCCCGCTTCTATGGAACATAATTTGCATATGTGACTTCTATTAAAAGGACCAGGAGCCATATCTGCGGTTCTTCTTTTCCAGATGCATAACTGCTTCTTCGGTAAAACATCTGCATCTGTGGAACCTGAAGGAATGTCCCCAAAGCCGCTTCCGCGGCCCTTTAGCTGCTTCTGCAGTTCCACATCTACGGTTTCCAAGCCGCAGATGCGAAAATACCTGATTCAGCTGCTGTAACACTTCTCCGATCTTCCTGTTAATCATCCAAAATCATCTCGAGGCCCCTGGGACCTCAACCAAAAGCACCAATAACACCTAAAACCTCATTCAAACTTGTACTAATCCTTAAACCAACAAACCCAACACCGGGAACTCTAATTAATCAAGGATTTGAGACTAAGAACTTCAAATTTCATCAAAACATGCTTTCGATCACAAACCTAACCAAAACACATCCGAATGACCTGAAATTTTGCACACACATCCCAAATGACATGATAGAGCTGCTGCAACTTCCGGAATTCCATTTCGACCCTTCGACAAAAACTTACTATCGGACCAGAAATTAAAAAAATTCAAACTTCGGCTTTTCAAGCCTAAATGAGCTACAGACTCCAAAAATTCATTTCGAACATGCTTCCAACCCCGAAATCACATAACAGAGCTAACAGAACCATCAGATTTCCATTCTGAGGTCATCTTCACACTGTTCTGACTATGGGCCACTTTTCGACACATAAGCTCTCATTTAGGGATAAGTATCCCAAAGCTCTCCAAAACTCAACACGGAACGTCCCGGCAAACCAAAATAGCAGAAATGAACTTAGGGGGAAGAAGTTAATAGGGGATCGGGGTGTTAATCTTAAGATGACCAGCCCGGTCGTCACATCCTCCTACACTTAAACATTCATTCATCCTCGAATGAGCATAGAGAACATACCTGAAGTAGTTAAAAGATGAGGGTAGCGGCTGCGCATATCCCGCTTGGTCTCCCAAGTTGCCTCCTCGGCCGGTTGACCCCGCCACTAAACCTTTGCTGAAACGATATTCCTTGATCTCAACTTCCTGACCTGCCTGTCTAATATAGCCACTGGCTCCTCAATATAGGACAGATCATTATCCAACTAGACTGAGCTAAAATCCAACACATGCGTCGGGTCACCGTGATATCTCCCGAGCATTAGAACATGAAATACCGATGGACCCCGGCCCAACTAGGAGGTAAGGCAAGCTCATATGCAACATCCTCAACTCGCCTCAAAATCTAAAAAGGGCAAATAAACCTTGGACTCAACTTCCCTTTATTTCCAAACCTCATGACGCCCTTCATAGGCGAAACCTAAAGTAGAACCCGCTCTCCGACCATATATGATACATCACGAACCTTTCTTGTCTGCGTAACTCTTCTATCTGGACTAGGTTGTACGAGTCTATCCTGAATCACCTTAACCTTCTCCAATGCATCCTGAATCAACCCTGTACCCAATAGTCGAGGCTCACCCGACTCAAACCAACCCATCGGAGACCTGCACCTCCTGCCATATAGAGCCTCATACGACAACATATGAATGTCGGACTGATAATTGTTGTTGTAAGCAAACTCCGTCAATGGAAAAAAATGATCCCAAGACCCTCCAAAATCAATCACACACGTACGGAGCATATCCTCAAGAATCTGTACAGTGCACTCGGACTGTCCATCCGTTTGGGGGTGAAATGTTGTGCTCAGCTCCACTCAAGTACCCAACTCCTACTGAACGACTCTCCAAAACTGTGATGTGAATTGAGTACCTCTGTCTGAGATAATAAAAACTGGAATACCACGCAGACGAACAATCTCTCGAATATGAATCTCCGCCAACCGCTCCGATGAATAAGTAGTACACACATGGATCAAATGAGTGGACTTGGTCAGCCAATCCACAACCACCCAAATGGCATCGAACTTCTTCGCAGTCCGAGGGAGACCAACAACAAAATCCATGGTGATCCTCTCCCATTTCTACTCTTGAATCTCTATCTACTGAAGCAACCCACCTGGTTTCTGGTGCTCATACTTTACATGCTGACAGTTGAGGCATCTAGCTACATATCCAACTATATCCTCTTTTATCCGCCTCCACCAATAGTGCTGCCTCAAATCCCTATAAATCTTCGTGGCACTCGGATTGATGGAATACCGCAAACTATGGGCATCTGCTAAAATCAACTCCCGAAGCCCATCAACATTGGCACACATTACGGCTCTATATCCTCAATACCCCGTCATCTCCAATAGTCACATCTCTGGCATCACCGTGTCCTTGAGGACAAGTAATTGAGGGTCATCATACTGTCACTCCCTGATGCAATTGAATAAGGAAGACCGAGAACCCACATAAGCTAGGACCCAATTGGGCTCCAAAAGATCCAATCTCACAAATTGACTAGCTAAGGCCTGAACATCCATCACCATAGGCCTCTCTGAAGTTGGTAAATATGCCAAACTCCCCCAAACTCTCTGGCCGGTGACTCAAGGCATCTGCTACCACATTGGCCTTGCCGGGTGATACAGAATGGTAATATCATAATCCTTTAGCAACTCTATCCACCTCCTCTGGCGCAAATTTAGATCCTTCTGCTTGAGTAAATGCTGCAAACTCCTATGATCAGTATAAATCTCACAAGGCACACCGTATAAATAATGACGCCAGATCTTCAAGGCGGGAACAATAACAACTAACTCAAAGTCATGGATATGATAGTTCTTTTCATATATCTTCAACTGCCTGGACACGTAGGCAATCGCCCTACCGTCCTGCATCAACACCACTCCGAGGTCAACTCTCGATGCATCATAGTAGACAGTATAAGACTCTGAACCGGTAGGCAATATCAAAATTGGAGCTGTAGTTAAAGTTGTCTTGAGCTTCTTAAAGCTCACCTTACACTCCTCTGTCCATTAGAATGGGACACCCTTCTGGGTCAATCTAGTCATAGGGGTTGCAATCGATGAAAACCCCTCCACAAAGCAACGGTAGTAGCCCGTGAAATCAAGGAAACTACAAATCTCAGTAGCTGAGAACGGCCTAGGCCAACACACGGCCTATATCTTCCTCGAATCTACCCGAATGCCCTTGCTCGAAATCACGTGGCCTAATAATGCCACCGAACTCAACCAAAACTCACATTTTGAGCACTTTGCATATAACTTTTTCTCTCTCAAGATCTAAAGCACGGTCCTTAGGTGATACTCATGATCTTCCCAACTCCGGGAATACACCAGAATATCATCAATAAAACAATAACGAATGAGTCGAGATATGACCTGAACACACTATGCATCAAATGCATAAAAGCTGTTGGGGCATTGGTCAGCCCAAATGACATAACAAGGAACTCGTAATGACCATACCGAGCCTGAAGGCAGTCTTCGGGATATCTGGCTCCCAAATCTTCAACTGATGGTAACCCGAGCGCAATTCAATCTTAGAAAATACATGTGCGCCCTGAAGTTGGTCGAACAGATAATCAATACGAGGAAAATGATAACGGTTTTTCAGTGTAACCTTGTTCAACTGGCGATAATCAATATACATACGCATAGAACCACCCTTCTTCTTCACAAGTAGGACAGGACCCATGGTGAAACACAAGGTCGAATAAAACCATTATCAAGTAATTCCTGTAAGTGATCCTTCAATTCCTTCAACTTAGGAGGATCCATACGATACGGAGGAATGGAAATGGGCTGAGTGACCGGCAACAGGCCAATGCCAAAATCAATGTCTCTATCGGGCGGCATGCCCGGGAGATCAGCTAGAAACACATCAGGATAATCTCGTACTACTGGAATTGAATCAACAGAAGAGGTAATAGCACTAACATCTCTCACATAAGCTAAATATGCGGCACACCCCTTCTTAACCATACACTGAGCTTTAAGAAAATAAATAACTCTACTTGGAGTATGATCTAAAGTACCACTCCACTCAACACGTGAAATACCTAGCATAGCCAACATCACGGTCTTGGCATGACGATCAAGAATAGCAAAATGGGGCGACAACCAGTCCATGCCCAAAATAATGTCAAAATCAACCATACCGAGTAACAATAAATCCCTTCTGGTCTCAAAACCATGAATAATAACCAAACATGACCGATAAACGTGGTCCACAACAAGAGAATCCCCCACATGAGTAGAAATATAAACAGGGGCACTCAAAGAATCCTGAGGCACACCCAAATGCAAAGTAAAGTAGGAAGACCATAAGAGTAATTAGAGCCCGGATCAAATAGAACTGATGCCTCTCTGTGACGAACCAATATAATACCCGTGATAATAGAGTTGGAGCAACAGCCTCGGCATGAGCAGGAATGACATAATACCTGGCCTGGCCTCCCCCTCGAGGGCGACCTCTATCTCCCCGTCTTCTACCTCTAGCTGGCTGAGCGGGTGGGGCGGCAACTGGAGCTGTAACCATAGGCTGAGAGCTTTGTGGGGGCATGCTGTGGCTGAGCAGTCTGTGAAAATGCACCCCTACCAAGTCTGGGGAAGTACCTAACAATGTGGCATGTATCCCCACACTCAAAACAAGCTCTGGGAGGGTGCGGCGGCTGTGGCTGACTAGGGCTAGGTCCTCGAGATTGACATTTGGAAACACCCCACGAAGGAGGCGCACTAGAAACTGGAGGTGCATAGTAAGGCTCTTGAGGTATAGGCGGAGCTGGAGCACTGCTGGCTTCTGGAAGATCTGAATGAACGGGGAGACCCACAAAACCCCTATCATGTCGACCTGCTGCTGGGGTGCGGGCACTAGAGTAGTGGCCCGACTCTCAAGTCCTCTTGGCCTCTCTCTCCACTCGCTCCCTGGCAAGCATACTCTCGATCCTCCTTGCAATACTCACTACTTGCTGATAAGGAATTTCCATCTCCAACTCTCGAGCCATGCTAGATCTGATGGGTAGGATAAGAACCTCGATGAACCTGCGATCTCTCTCGCGGACTGTAGCAACCAAAGCCAGTGCATGCCTGGCCAATCTGGTATAACGTATAGCATATTCCAAAACGGTCATAGCACCCTAGCGTAAATGCTCAAACTTTGCACGCCATGTGTCCTTGAGACCCGGGGGACAAACTCTCTCATAAACATATCCGAGAACTGGGTCCAAGTCAATGAAGCAACCTTGACTGGACTGTCTATCTCATAAGTGCGCCACCAATCATAGGCGGCTCCTCGAAGCTGAAAAGTAGTAAAGGAAACCCCGCTAGACTCTACTATGCCCATAGTGTGAAAAATAAGGTGGCACTCCTCTAGAAATCCAAGGAATCATCTGATGCTAATCCACTGTACACTGGGGGATAAATACTTCTTGAACCTCTCAAGTCTCCGATGCTCGTCCTCTGAAGCAGCCGACCCGTCCTTGGGCTAAACTGGCACTGTAGGTGGTGCGAGAATAATCTCGAGATGTTGCTCAACCTGCACTTGCTTCTTAGGTATGGCGGCATTCTGTGATCTTCCCCTGGCCTGGGATATAGCTGCAACAAGGGGAAGCAACCCTGCGTAAGCCAATGTGGTGTACATACTCATGAACTGAGCCAAAGTCTCCTGGAGAGCATGAGTAGTAGTGGCAATAGTAGGCGTGCCAGGTGCCTAGGCTCCTACTGGATCTGTTAGTGGTTTCCCGGCGGTAGCTTGCGCAGGTGCTCTGGCTGCACCACGTGCGCATCCTTGACCTCCACCCTGGCCTAGGCCTCTGACAGCTGCAGTAGGAGCATGGGTTCCTGATCATCCTGAGTAATGCGTTTCCTCACCATCTATGAGTGAATGGAAGGCATAAGTTTAGAATTTTGTGATATCAAATATCGCATGACAAGGAAATCAAATGAAGTGGAAATTTTTCCTAACAGTTACATAGCCTCTCGTAGATAAGTACAGATGTCTCCGTACCGATCAACGAGACTATAATAACCTGGCATGTGTCCTGTGACTCCTATGAACCTAGAGC
The DNA here is from genome assembly GCA_034376525.1 of Nicotiana benthamiana. Taxonomy (NCBI): domain Eukaryota; kingdom Viridiplantae; phylum Streptophyta; class Magnoliopsida; order Solanales; family Solanaceae; genus Nicotiana; species Nicotiana benthamiana. Next base: position 28,938,803 of record CM067336.1, on the reverse strand, counting down.
TCTGATACTAACTTGTCACGACCACAGTCCCTCCGTGAACATGTCGTGATGGCACCTAGTCCCTATAACTAGGTAAGCCTAACAATGCAGAAAACAACTTAACTTGCAGAATAATAAATAAAACTGAACATCTAAATGGGAAACTGTATATAAATTCCGCTCGGCATATACAAATCAATAATGCGGAAGTCTATAATATCACCCCAAAACCTGGAAACTCACGTGAACACAAGCTAACAAAAAGTAATACATGGCTCTAACTCTAGAATATCTAAAGCAAAAGTATGGAAGAAGTTTAAATACTATAGATAGAGTAAAGAAGGAGACTCCTTGGTCTGCAGACGCTGCAGAAGTACCTCAAAGTCTATGTAGCTCTCCTGGCCTCAAGGATAGTGCACCTGAGATAAAGTACCTGGGTCTACACATGAAAACAATGCGCAGAAGAGGCATGAGTACACCAAAATAGTACTTAGTAAGTGCCAAGCCTAACATCGGTTGGGTAGTGACGAGGAAGGTCAAGTCCCTACTGAGATAACATATAATAATAAGGTTGACTACTATATGAAATAAGCAGAAATATTGGAGTACAACTATGAAGTAAGAAAAGTTATACAAGGCAACAATTAACATCCATAGAAAATAGGACAACACAGAGTGAAACAGCTCAATATCAATACCAACAACGAAGATCTCCCAGGATACCATCCTCTGGTCCATTTCCATATCAATACCAACAACGAGGATCTCCTAGGATACCGTCCTATAGTCCATTTCCATATCAATACAAAAAACGAGGATCTCCCAGGATAACGTCCTGTTGTCCATTTCAATATCAATAAGTAGGAGGATCTACCGGGAATCTAACCTATAATACCATAGTAAATGTGCAGGGGATCTAACGACAATCTAACCCGTAGTTTCAAAATAAATGTGCAGGGGGATCTACCGGGAATCTAACCTGTAGTCCCATAATAAATGTGTAGGGGGATCTACCGGGAATCTAACCCATAGTCCCAAAGTAAACAAACAGGCTGAGGGGAGCTATCGAAATATCACGTCCGTAGTCCTGATGTAAATGCGCAACCACTATCAGAGAATATTCAGAAATGAAGTATAACAATACAAAGCAACAGATAGTTCTAGACTAACATGCTTCACGTAGTGCAGTTAAGGTAATTTAAACAAATAGGAAATTTTGATCAACTAAACATGCCTTTCTAAACTATCATAGGCTATTGGCAAGTAGAAATAAGCTAATAAGAAAAAAAACTCAGTTCAAATATTTTACGTAAAAATTCATTTTTTCATTAATTAGCTCAAGTATGTGCTTGTCACCTCACGTACAAGGCATTCAATTACCAAATATCATATCCTAAGGGGAATGGTCCCCCCACACAAGGTTAGACAAGCCACTTACCTCTAACCGGCTCCAAAATCAACTCGAAACCACACTTTTGCCACGAGTATCTGACTTCAAATGGCCCAATCTATTCAATTCAATTACATATCATAAATAATATCGCAAGCATTTGATTCTACTATTTAATCCAAAGATAAAATGTGAAATTAGGTAAAATAATCGAAATGCCCCTCAGGCCAACATCTCGGAATCCGATAAATTTTACATTTCCAGAACCCTCGTACTCTCATAAGTCTACCCATATAAAAATCTCCCAAATCGAATACCGAAAAACCCGCTCAAAACTCAGAATTTTGGCCTAAGAAGTTTCTTCCAATGTTTCCCAATTTTTGTCCTGAAATTCGAATTTAAAGGATGGATTTAACTAGATATTGATGGAATATAACTAAAAAGGATTAAGAAAATGTTACCCGATGATCTTCTCTTCAAAACCCACTCAGAATCGCCCTCCTCTGAGCTCCTAATTGATTTTCCAACTTTTTGAAACTAAACCGTTGATTTCACTATTTCTGAACACTGATTTCCGCTTCTGCAGACAAGGGACCACATCTGTGGAACATAAGTCACATTTGCGACTTCCACTCGAAGGACCAGGAGACGCATCTGCAGTTCTTCTTTCGCAGATGCGTAACCACTTCTGCGCCAAAACATTCTTATCTGCAGAACCTGAAGGAATGACCCCAAAGTCGTTTCTGCGGCCCTTTAGCTTCTTCTGTGGCGCCACATCTGCGGTTCCCAAGCTGCAGATGCGAAAATACCAGAAGCAGCAATGTTTCAGCTGCTGCAACACTTCTTCGATCTTCTCGTCAACCATCTTAAATCATCTCGAGGCCCCCGGGACCAATTATTGGATTTTGTACTGTTGAAATACACAATAAATTGATATTCAAAATTATAAAAATTATGAAAAATACCAAAACTCTTGGACATTCTTATATATGCATACACGTGCTATTTTGAAGTATTTTGAGCATAAAAATACACTGGAAAAAATTGGGTATCAACACCACCAATAATAGTACTGTCCATTGAAGAATGGAGGCCTAGCAGTAGATTGCCCTACCCAATTCCTAGGTGGTGCACTCATGTTGACATTTTCCTAAGGTGTTAGTCTATTCAAGAAAAACCTGCTCTGATACCAATTGATATTTTATACGTCAATACCACACGGGGGGGGGGGGGGGGGGGGAAGTGATTTGTGTGGTACAAATTTTGTGCTCTAGAAAAACCTGGTTCTTCTAGGTTTATTAAATCTACTGTTTGCGGAATAATAAGTACATAAAGTAATGAACACAAAGATTTTTATGTGGAAAATACTTGGCTCAAAAGGTTAAAAAACCACGACATTTTACTTGGTAGGATTTTCCCAAACTTCTACTAAAATCACTTATCCAAAACGACATTTACAAAAGTCTTGTAAAACTAAGGATTAAACTCTAATCACGTTGTGGCACACAACCTCAACTGTTGCGACAACTTCAAGTTAACTTTACCTTGAATACTCAAAGTACCTAATACAATTGCTTCTATGAAAGATGAAAGGTACAAGTGTAAATCACCTACTACAATTGAACTAGAATAAAAGAAAGACACAATGGAATTGGTTTTTCTATTGGTTCTTCTATTTTGTCCAAGTAGCTTCAGGAATGCAAACTCAAATCTCACATAAATTGCTTGCAAAATTGTCTCGCTCTTTTTCTCTCAATTTAGTTTAATGTCTGCATTTGTGCAATACATGTAAAAGAGAACAATCACTGTTATTTAATGAGTTAGTAATTAGAGTTTGATTGAGACTTAATTGTTGATCTTCCATCGATTTTGAGTCCTTGAACAACACAAACTCCAACATTATCTTTTATTCGGATTGTGTTCTCTTCTTATAAGGAGACTTTATCTCTTTATCCCATATGCAACCTTTTCTATCAGTTCAGGAGATATTGCTGCTTGATCAATGGGACTTATCTCCTTCACATGCATCTCATATGTATAGATTGACAAAAACTGTGCTTCACATGATGGACCTGGTCCATGACTGAGTTCATTTGTCATTCTTCAAAACTTTACCTGTTCTTGGGCAAAGGTGTAGCATTTATATATGTCATACTTTTGGTCATTATCAACATGTCATAACATATAAACAAATAATGACTTCATGACGTGGAGTGTTTTTAGTTTAAACATATTTGTCACACTCGTTGATTTTAAATCCATTTTCCAACATTATTTGGTCAAATTTTGCATGCCATTATTTGGGTGCTTGTATAAGTCCATAAAGTGACTTAACAAGTTTGAATACTTTTCTTTTCTTTACCAGGAACAACAAAACCCTCAAATTGTTCTAGGTAAATCTCTTCCTCCAATTATCCATTGAAAACCGTTTTAATATCCATTTGATGAATTTCAAGACCATACACAGCCACCAGTGACACTAACACCCTAAAAGATGTTATCCTTGTTACTAGCAAGTAAGTGTCAAAGTAATCAAGGCCTTCCTTTTGTCTATAACCTTTGACAACATGTGTTGCCTTATATTTTTCAATAGTGCCATCAGCTTTAATTTTTTTTGTTTAAAGATCCATTTCGAACCTAAAGGCTTATTTCCTGGAGGAAGATTAACCAACTCCCATGTATGGTTATCCAACATTAATTGAATCTCCCTATTGACCGCCTCTTTCCAAAATGTTAAATCAGAAGACGACATGCTGCTTTAAAAGTTTGAGGCTCCTTTTCAAGCAAGAATGTCATAAAATTCGATCCAAATGAAGTAGATGTTCTTTGACATTTGCTACGCCTTGGATCTTCTATACTTGGAGTATTTTCCTTTGGTTCTTCCCGATGTCGTTTAGGTCTTTCACTTAACGATCGCTTTCAGTTTTATACGGATAGATGCTTTTAAAGAATTCAACATTATCTGATTTCATTACCTTATTAATATTAATCTCGGGATTATCATATTTATGAACCAAAAACCGACATGCTTTACTATTTGTAGAATATCCAATGAAAATGCAATCTACTATTTTTGTCCAATTTTAACCCTTTCAGGTAAAAGAACCTTTACCTTTGCTAGACACCCCCACACTTTGAAATATTTCAAGTTGGGTTTTTTCCTTTTCATTTTTCATATGGAATAGATTGCGTTTTAGCTGTAGGGTACTCTGTTGAGTATTCGGTTTGCTGTAAGGAGAGCTTCCCCCCCCCCCCCCCACAAAATCTGCGATAATCTAGAACCTATTAATAAAGAATTCATTATTTCCTTTAATGTACAATGTTTCCTTTCTGCAGTTTCGTTGGATTCAGGTGTGTAAGGTGCAGTAGTTTGATGGATAATTTCATATTCCGAACATATTTATGCAAACAGAGATTCAAATTCTCCACCTCTATCACTTCTAATCACTTTTATCTTTTTATTATATTGATTTCTACCTCATTCTTGTATTGCTTAAATGCTTCAATTGCTTCATCCTTACTATTAATTATATAATCATAAAAATATTTAGTGCAATTGTCAATAAAAGTAATAAAATACGTTTTTCTACCTCGAGATGGTATCGACTTCATATCTCAAATGTCAGTATGAATTAAATCTAAAGGATTTGAATTCCTTTCAACATACTTATAAGGATGTTTTACAAACTTAGATTCAACACATATTTGACATTTTTTTTATTACACTCGAATTTTGGCAATACTTCTAAATTAAATAATTTCCGCAAGGTTTTATATTTTACATGTCCTAAATGACTATGCCATAAATCATTTGAATCCATTTAATAAGAAGAAGCTGAAATTTAATTCATATTGTCAACAATCATTACATTGAGTATGAAAAGGCCCTCCGTGAGGTAGACTTTTCCAACATACATTCTGTTCTTACTTACAACAACTTTATCTTACAACAACTTTATCAGAAACAAATACACATTTGAATCCATTCTTTACAAGTAAAGAAGTAGAAACTAAATTCTTCTTAATAGTAAGAGTATGAAGACCGTTATTGAGCGTTAACACCTTGCCGGAATTCATCTTCAGAAATATCTTCCCATAACCTTCAATCATGGTTGTTGCATTATTTCCCATGGAAATTTCTTCTTCGGGGCCAGCTGTAGAGTAAGTCACAAATTCTTCTTTGACAGCACAAACATGTCGAGTGGCTCTTGAGTCAATCCACCGCTCATTCGGATTTCCAACTAGGTTGCATTCCAAAAGAATTGCGTAAAGATCATCAATGTCATCATTCCTATCCACTATGTTGGCTTGTCCCTTCTTATTATCCTTTTGGGAGACAACAATCAGGGAATTTGTGACCAACTTTTCCACAATTGTAGCAACTGCCCTTGAATTTCTTTTTGTTTTGCTTCTTAGTTTGTCCAGAAGACCTCTCCCTCTTCTTACTTTTTGGAGAAGTCTCCTCAGTGATATTAGCTCCCATGATTGTTGAATTTCCACACGAGACTTATTCTCGGCTGTTTGTTGTCTTCCTCGATCTTTAGACGTATCACAAGATCGCCCAACTTCATTTCGTTGCGCTTGTATTTCAGATAATTCTTGAAATCTCTCTACGAAGGAGGCAATTTTTCAATCATAGCAGCTATTTGAAATGCTTCATTCATGACCATACCTTTAGTAATAAGGTCGTGAAAAATAAGTTGAAGCTCCTGAACTTGGGTTCCCACAGTTTTGTTGTCTATCATTTTATAGTCCAGAAACTTGGCAACCACAAACTTCTTCAAGCATGCATCTTCTATCTTGTACTTCTTCTCAAGTCCGTCCCATAATTCTTTCGAAGTATTCATCGCACTGTACACATTGTACAAGTCATCCTCTAAAGCGCTTAAGATATAGCCTTTGCAAAGAAAATCTGACTGCTTCCATGCCTCAACAATCATGAACTTTTCATTGTTCAGCATATCCGCAGCAGGTACTGTAGGCTATTCACTACTGAATTTCTACATACCAAGTGTGTAAGCCAGAAGAACACCCTTAGCTGCCATCATTTAAAGTTGGCTCCAGAAACTTTCCTCGGTTTCTCTGCCGGAGGAATATTAGTGCGGCTTGACGAGGCTATCATCGTTGTACCAACAATTGCAGAAGGATTTCCGTTATCAATTGCCATTTCTCACTGTCAATAACAGAAGAGATCAATTAATGGAAAAAGCCAAAACAGTAAATAATACTGTAATCAATAAACAGTACGTAATAAAAACAACTGAAGTTTTTATATATTATTTTATAGAAAAACGATGAAGCTTTTATGTTCTTCAAATTGTTTTTTGAATTTCAATACTCTGATGAAGTTTTTATATCTTCAAATCAGAATAATAAAGTTCAGATAGAATACAAAATATAATAAATATAATTTCCTTAAGATTGTTATTAACTTGTATTGTTGTAAATAAATAAAACAATAATCTTTTTTGTTAGAAACTACGCTTTACGCTAGAGGGGGGGTGAATAGCGTATTAATAGAATTTAGCGTTTTCTTGCGGAATTTAAACTTTGCAGGAAGTAAAATAAATGCAGAAAAATAAACTTACACAAAGATGTATACTGGTTGGCCACCAACGTGGTTAGTCCAGTCCCCGAGAGACTCTCTCGAGATTTTTCACTATCTTGTTAAGCTTAAGGGTGCTCAACAAACCGTTACACACTTGAGGACACAAGCCTCAAACAGTTGCTCGGAGATCGCAATCTCAAAGACTTCACCCAAGGAAACGCAAGTTCCTTGAAACAAGAGAATCGCAATTCTCTTACAAGTATATCAAATACTTGGACACTCACTTAACTAAAGTACTCCTTATTGAGTAGATATGAGTAAAAGAATATGTTCAAGATCACAACAACTTTAAGCAATAATATGGCTTTCAAAAGCTTTATGAAATGAGTAGAAAATGAAGAACAATTGAATGAAAGCTTATAGCAATGTAATGATCAGTTTGTGTATATTGTTGTTTTTAAAACACTGAAATGAAGCTGTATTTATAGTTGAAAAAGTTGGTTCAACCGTTGTCTAATTGCCAATTAAGAGTTGCTGAAATTACTCAGTGATAATCGATTATTAAGACCAAACAATCGATTATCTGCCAGTCAGTTTAAAAATCAATCCCAGATTTAACGCTTCACAATCGATTATACATAATCTATAATCGATTACTGGCAATATTCAAAATCAGATAATCGATTACACTAAGTTCATAATCGATTACTTTAGCAACGTTCTAAAAATCATTTCCAGATTTTAAGCAAAACATCGATTATATAAAATCAATAATCGATTACTTCAGCAACGTTCTAAAAATCATTTTCGGATTTTAAGCAAAACATCGATTATATAAAATCAATAATCGATTACTTCAGCAACGTTCTAAAAATCATTTCCAGATTTTAAGCAGAACATCGATTATCTAGAATCAATAATCGATTACCTTATGGTATTTGAAAATCATTTGACAACGGACAGCTTCTACAATCGATTGTCCTTTGCAACAATCGATTACTTGTTATTTTCTGAAAATCATAAAACTTACTGTCTCAGTGATAATCGATTATCTAAAGACATAACCGATTACTTAATTAAATTTAAAATCACTGGAAGACATCAACTCAACACAATCGATCACCATTAGTTCATAATCGATTATTTTGAGTATTAAAAAACTTTACCTCAACAACAATCGATTGTCATTTGTTCACAATCGATTATCATGCAGATTTGGAAAAACCTGATGTTCACTGTCTTACTCACAATCGATTACCATTAATTCATAATCGATTGTCATGCAGTCTTGGCTTAGAAACAATCGATTATCATAAGTACATAATCGATTATTTTAGCCCAGATTTTTGAGGCATGTTTAGAAAACATTTTGTCTAATGTAAATATGCATGATTTAAAATCTTTTTGACACAGAATTAAATATGCATGATTTTGGAAAATAGTTTTATGAGAGAGGCCATACTATGAGTCAAGTTATAGGATCGAGATTACAGTTTTAGAACAACTCAATAACAATTAAAAGCTATATCTTGAACTTCAATCTTATTCGCAACCATTGTGCGCTTGTACTTGAATTCCGTCATATATCAATTTTTGCTTCGTTTGTCATTCATCAAAACCTACAAAAGAGTACACGTTTAGTATATTGCATTGAGAACGTGTTTCTAACAATTTCCCCCTTTTTGATAATGGCAAACATTAAGCGGGATATGCAATTTAGGCAAAAGATATTGACAATTCAAGACAAGTAACAATTATGCAATTTTGTTCTTGTTCCCCCTCAATTTAAGAGTTCCCCCTCAATTTTAGCTTATAAGCAATCAATGAATTAAGAGGTTGTTAGGAGTGGTTTACAATGGTAGAAGACCCCTTTATTTATAGGGAGGGGGATGATTTATCTACCAAGAATAGAACTCTAGAATCTCTCTAATTATAGACATTCACCTTAAATAGGAGATTTCATAACAATTTTGTTATTTAAATTTTGCACTTTCTCGATTATTAAATAAAAACTTATAAAATAAATTTTAACTTTAAAATTAAATTTTTTTTATAACTGGTAAACTTCAGCTTTAGAGCTAAAATTTTTATTTTATAACTAGCAAACTTCAACTCTAGAGTTGAAGTTTCCCGGTTACTAAATAAAAACTTATAAAATAAACTTCAGCTTTAGAGCTGAAGTTTTTATTTTATAACTGGCAAACTTCAGCTCAATAGCTGAAGTTTCCCGATTACTATATAAAAACTTATAAAATAAAACTTCAGCTCTAGAGTTAAAGTTCGCGAGTTACAAAACAAAAACTTCAACTCTAGAGCTGAACTTCATGCCCGGCTACTAAAATGTTGAAGTTGTGTGAAAAAGCGGGTACGCTTGCAATTTTTTTTGCAAAGCGGGCACATATTAAAATGTGGGACAAAAGGGGGTATAGATGCAACTGCCCCTCAGAACAACCATAACTCTTGGAACGGGTATGACACTGTTTTAGAACAACCATGGCTGTTGCAAATATTACGGCAAATATAAAACGGATTTAAAATAATCCGAAAAAGAAAAACGGGTCAAACCGAACTGGGTCGCGCGTCATGGGTTATTCTGAATTGAATCTTTTTAATTACTTTTAATTAATTAATTAAATATTTGAAAAGAATTTTGTCCACTAAAATTAATCAATCAATCTATGACCGAAGCCGAAGCCAAAGCCGAGCGATGATAGCACGAGGCTTGCTTTCTTCTTAGCTCTTTAAGAGCTAAAAGATGAGCTTTTCTATATATACACAAATTTTTTTTTTCCTTCTATCAATAAGGGACAAAGTACATTAATAAAATAAACTCATTCAAAATTTCGCTTCTCTCCATTTCTTTTCCCACCATTTTCTATTCAAACCTTTTTTGTTATTACTAAATAATAACAAAAACTCAACACAAAATTGCATGTTCATTTGACAAATGATTGAAACGCAATATCAAATTTTAACGAATATAAATAAAAGATTTTTGCTACTTATCTTTTCTGTTAGGCATATCGAACACCGCCTAATTTAATGGTAGTCTTTCTAGAACAAACGTAGTTCTTGAATATAAATTTTTTCATAACAAAAATTAAGCAAATTATGAAAATAATGTATATAAAATTAAAAATACAATTGTCTCCTTCTTTTGTTTTAAAATTTAGTAAAACTTTACGTTCTTAACTTCTGATGTTGCTTCTATTAGAAAATATTGTGAATATCTTTTGTGTATCTTTTTATTATTAGTAGAATACTCTCTCATTATTGTACAGTCCTATAGTTGGTATGATTTGATTTCCTTCATTATTGTACAGTCCTATAGTTGGTATGATTTGATCCCCATGTACTCTATATATACTTTTGTGAGCAATACGAGAAAATTAATTCTCCCAAAACTCTCTACATGGTATCATACGCCAGTGGCTTATCGCCAAACAAACCCTAATTCTATCCTACCCACGCCGCCGCCGCTGCTCTTATCGGCAGCCCGTCGCTGCCGCCGCCGCTGCACTAATCGGCAGCCCTCTCTTTCTCGACGTCGTTCAGCGACTCCTCTCCTTTGCCTCGCGCTTCATGGACGCTACGACGTCAATCGACTCAAATCCCACTCAAACTGGATTCCACTAATTACCTGGCGTGGAAATTCCAATTTCGAACCCTTCTTACGGGTTACGACCTCCTCGGCTTCTTGGACGGATCGAAGCCGTGCCCACCGGCCACTATCGTCGACGAGGACGTGACTTCCCCCAATCCAGCATATCCTTACTGGATTCACCAGGACAATCTTATTCTCAGTGCCTCCATCTCGTCGATCACACCGACGATCATCTCCTTTATTGCCGCTGCGGAAACCTCTAAAGAGGCCTGGGACATCCTCGCGCGCACATATGGCACTGCTTCTCGTGGTCGGTAGACCACTGCCGCGGACAGCTTATGCTTCGCCGCCTTATCCAGCTGCTCACACAGCCCATCACTCTCCGACGATTCCCTCTGCATCCGATTGGATCCTGGACTCTGGTGCCTCCCATCACATAACCTCTGATCTTGCCAACATGTCTCTTCACAGTCCTTACATTGGTTTCGACAATGTTGTTATTGTTAACGGTGAAGGTTTGACAATTACACATACTGGACAACATAACAGTCATTCCTCTCTTTCATTACCTAGGGCTCTCTATGTTCCACATATGTGTAAAAATTTGATCTCTGTTGTCCAATTATGTCGTCACAATAATGTTAAAGTTGTTCTTTCTGATGCTGATTTTCAGGTGAAGGATCGTCGCACGTGGGCAACGCTCGTTCGCGGCCCGCTTAGGGGCAACACCTACTACTGGCCGGCGGCTCCCGGTCTCCCGTCCGCCCTAACGGCACAAAAGCTCACTGCGTCATTGTGGCATTCTCTGTTCGGTCACCCGTCAGCTAAAATCCTGCGTCATTTAGTGTCTTCTAGCAGTATAGCGTCCAGTAATGTGTCTGATCTTGCTTGTGTCTCTTGCAAGCTTCATAAGTGTCATAAGTTACCTTTTTCTGAGTCAAGTTTATCTTCTACTGCTCCCCTGGAGCTTATTTTCTCCGATGTATGGACCTCTCCGATTATTTCTAATGAAGGATTTAAATATTATGTCATCTTTGTTGATAATTTTTCTAAGTATGTTTGGTTTTTTCCTTTACGCCGTAAATCTGATGTCTTACAAACCTTGCCCATTTTTACATCCATTGTAGTAAAATATTTCTCTGCTAAAATCATTACTCTGTATACTGACAATGGGGGTGAATTCCTCGTTTTACGCTCTTTTCTTGCCTCTAGTGGCATCTTACATCTCACTTCACCTCCTCATACACCTCAGCACAATGGTTATGATGAACGCTGTCACCGTCATATTGTCGATACTGGTCTCACTCTCCTTCATCATGCCTCTGTACCTCTTATTTACTGACCTTATGCCTTTGTTACAGCAGTCTATCTCATTAATCATCTTCTCAAGACAAATCTTTCGATTCTCTCCTCCTTTGAGTCACTATTCCATAAGCACCCCAACCTTGCCAAACTACGTGTCTTCGGCTGTCAATGCTTCCCTTGGCTTCAGCCCTACATCTCACACAAAATGGAACCCAGATCTCGTGCCTGTGTCCTCTTCGGCTACTCTACTACTAAAAGCGCCTATCTATGCTTTGATCCCTCAACGTCTAAAATCTTCGCCTCGCGTCATGTCACCTTCCATGAAGATGTCTTCCCGTTCTCCAAAATGTCTAACGCCGAGTCTCCCCCTGTACCCATTCCGGTCTCCCTAGAAGTCCTTCCGCTGCCGTCGCTCCCACCAGCGATCCTTCACCGGACGCACTGCCGGGGCCAACGCCCGCGCCACCATCGCCCCCCGACACCGCCAGCGGCCCCTGCCGCCGCTACACCTATTATGCCGCCACCTGCATCCTCTCAGGGTGGTCATCATATGCAAACTCGCAGCAAAAATAACATCTTTACGCCCAACAAGAAGTTCGGTATGTCCTGTCACCTCTCCTGCTCTTACTGAACCTCAGACCTTGTCTAGTGCTATGTCTGATGAGCGTTGGCGCGCTGCTATGTCATCAGAGTTTGATACTCTGCTACGGAATGGCACCTGGGATCTTGTTTTGCCTGATTCTTCGCAGAATGTTGTGGGTTGCAATTGGGTTTATCGCATCAAACAAAAGCCTGACGGTACTGTGGATAAGTTCAAAGTCCGGCTTGTTGCAAAGGGCTTTCATTAGCGTCCAGGTGTAGACTTCCAGGAGACTTTCAGTCCGGTTGTTAAGCCGGCAACTGTGCGTTTGGTTCTCAGTATAGCTGTATCCAAGGGCTGGCCACTTCGTCAAATGGATGTGAACAATGCCTTTCTCCACGGGAGGCTTACAGAGGATGTTTATATGGCACAACCACCGGGCTTTATTGACAAAGCCTATCCATCTTATGTCTGTAAGTTACAGAAAGCTATTTATGGTCTCAAACAGGCACCCCGGGCATGGTACAGTGCGCTCCGCCAATGTCTTCTGACCATGGGTTTCGTCAATACTACATCTGACACTTCGCTCTTCGCCTTTCAGCATTCTAGTATTTCGGCCTATTTTTTGGTATATGTTGATGATCTCATATTGACTGGTAATGATTCTTCTTTCTTGAACCATGTGATTGACTCTCTTGGGACTCAGTTTTCTCTTAAAGACATGGGTGATCTAAGCTACTTTCTTGGTGTTGAAGTTCTGCGCAGCTCCAAAGGGTGTTTTCTTTCTCAACGTAAATATGTTGTTGATCTTTTGACTCGTCATAATATGCTGGAGTCAAACCCTGTTCAGATGCCAACAACGGCGTCAACCCGCCTTCATCTGGCCGACGGCTCGGCCCCTGCCGACGCATCCGCCTATCGGTAGGCCCTTGGGGGCCTCAAGTATCTCTCCCTCACTCGTCTCGATATCTCCTTTGCTGTGAATAAACTCTCACAGTTCATACACGCTCCTATTGTCACTCATTGGGGTGCAGTTAAGCGCCTCTTCCGGTATCTGAATGGGACGCGTGACTTTGGCGTCTGGTTGCGTCCTTCATCTGCTATACCTCTGCATTATTTCTCTGATGCTGATTGGGGTGGAAACTGTAATGACCGCTCCTCAACTGGTGCCTATGTTATCTTTCTAGGGCCTAATCCTATTTCCTGGAGCTCCAAAAAGCAGCGTTCCGTTGCACGATCATCTACTGAGGCTGAGTATCGTGCCATTGCTTCTGCTGCCGCTGAAGTACGTTGCCTTCATTCCCTGCTGCGCGAGCTTCATGTCCCTCTTTCAGCTGCTCCTGTCATTTACAGCGACAACATTGGTGTCACTTACCTCTGTGCCAACCCTGTGTTTCATTCGCGCATGAAACACATCTCCATTGATTACCACTTTGTTCGTCAATTGGTTCAGAATGGGTCCCTTCGTGTTGCTCACGTATCCTCTGCCGATCAGCTTGCTGATGCTCTCACCAAGCACTTATCTCGTCCTCGGCTTTTTCTGCTGATGTCCAAGATTGGTGTGTCCTCCGGCCATCCATCTTGAGGGGGCGTATTAGGATATATTGTGAATATCTTTTGTGTATCTTTTTATTATTGGTAGAATATTCTCTCATTATTGTATAGTCCTATAGTTGGTAGGATTTGATTTCCTTCATTATTGTATAGTCCTATAGTTGGTAGGATTTGATACCCCTGTACTCTATATATACTTTTGTGAACAATACGAGAAAATTAATTCTCCCAAAACTCTCCACAGCTTCAATGGCAATTGAAAAATCATAAAGTAGTTCTTGGTTATCTTTTAAGCATCTTTAAATCAAGATAAATTTGATCAATGGTGTATTATATGCTTCAAAAATTTGAGTAATACTGAGGCGAGTTTTTACTCACTGCCATCGTTTGGATAGAAAAAACATAAGGATTAGTATTTAGTTAACAGACAAAAAGGAGCTTCCCGAAAACTATTACGTAAACTTCTCAAAAACACTCTCAAAACCTTAAAAAATTTGGCATGACTATTTTATTTGAGTATGAATTCCTGTAAATATATATATATATATATATATATATATATATATATATATATATATATATATATATATATATATATATATATATATATATATATATATATATGATGTTCCATATTTGCATAAATTGATATAAACAAAAAAATGGGAAAGAAAGTAGTCTATGTAATCAAACGCTTAAGTGTTAAAGATATTATTTTCCTTATTCATATATATTCAAATAGCTATGAATGTAACTTCTTTAGTAGAGAATAAGTGTTATTTCAGCTTAATTAATTTGGCAAAAATAAATGTTCGTTTGAAAAAGCAAGAACAAATTTATTATGTTTTTTCAAATCTATCCATAATCCAATAAATAATCTATAAAATATGAGAATATATAAAGTGTTATGAAATAGAAGATTCTTACACTTCTATTTAAGGTGAATGTCTTTAATGTACTTAATTAGAGAGATTTTAGAGTCCTATTATTGGTAGCAAGATCTTCCTCCTCCCTATAAATAGAGGTGCTCTCTACCATTGTAATTCACCCCTCTCAACTCAATAAGAAGAACTCTCTCTACTCTTCTCTCTATTGCTATTGTTCTTGTTCTATTGTTCTTGTCTTTTGCTTTAGTTTATAACATAAAGAGTAATATAGGAAGATAGAAAAAATTATTTTTAAATAAATCTTATATTACTGATACTGAATGATTTTCTTAATGAGTGTGAAAATTTTTTAAACGACACTTACCTGATTTAGATGAGATAACGTTATCTAACTATATGTGTATTCCTATTTTAACTAACCTTACATTGTAAGTAAAATTCTTGACTTTATAAGTTAGAATTTATATTGTTAACATGAATAAGTTAATCTGAATATTTACTCATGCTAATTAATGCAACATTATCATAAAGAGAGCTCCATTTAAAATTTATGAGAATATATAAAGAGTAATTTAAAAGATATAACAAAAAATTAGTTGAAGTAACTCTTATATTATTAATACTAAATGATTTATTTAATGGGAGTGCAACAATTTTAAATAAGACTTATTTTAGACCGTAGGTAGTTCCCTAAGAACTTATGCACGACTATTTTAATTAACTTGACATTGTAAGTAAAAATCATGACATTCTAAGTAAGAATTTATATTGTTACCACGTACAAGTTAAGCTGAACATTTACTCATGATAATTAATGTAACATTATCCTGAAGAATACTCCATTTCAATTTTAAGTTTTCGGGTAAGCTGAGCCTAACAAACTTAAAATTAACTTTACGATTTTTCGGACATGAACTCTAATCCGAGTTTTTTCACAGCCAAAAGAAGAAGAAGAGAAAATGGCATTGTATGACAATGCATAAGAGAATTGACAAGCTTTTAGCCTTACATTAGGTTTCAACATAAGCCTAAAAGAATTGACACCCAATAGCCAAAATTATTTTCCTTAATTATAGCAAAAAAGATTTAGAACTCCATGTTCCTAGAAATTTAGATATACAGAGAAGGAAATAAAATTTTGATATACAAAAAGAAGAAAATTAAAGTTGTAAGATACATTTTGATATATATATATATATGTATATATATATATATATATATATATATATATATATATATATATATATATATATGTATCTATATATATATATATATATGTATATCTATATATATATATGTATGTATATATTAATGTTTGTAATATACCTTTATTGGTTACATAGTATTAATACTTATAACTATAGCTTTTTTTCTACTAATTCTATAGGTACGTTATCATACCATGTCAAAAATTAAAAAGAAAAAAGAATTAGTAATGCTATTGGGTCCGTGCACCATACGGGTTATCACTTACTAATATATATATATATATATATATATATATATATATATATATATATATATATATATATATATATATATATATATAAGTTTAATTACCAAAAAAACATTTAAATTAAAAAAATTGCTTGCTAAGAGTAGAACTAATTAGTGACTTACTATACAAATCTACAAGGCGGGGCAAAGTAAATAACACAATTAATTGTTGTCCGACGGTTTTTTTTTTCTTTTTCTTTTTTAATTTAAGAGAAGAAAGAAAAGAAAAAAAAGCCTATATCAGCTTTTACGCTTAACTTATTTTTCCTTCGTCTTTCCTTTCACTTCTCCCTCCATGTAAAACTTTCAATTTCTAAATATACTTTTTTAAAGAAAATCTCCTGTTATGATATTATTTATCTTTTATTTTAATTTGAAAATAAAATGAGATGAATTTATTATAAATAGAACTTTCAAAATCGACAAGAGTGGAATCTCACTTTTTTCTCAGAAACACACATCCATATAATGATATAGATGTAATTTAAACATTTCAAATTTAGCAAAGTTTGGCTGCAATGAGTATCACGTATTAAAAGAATACATTCAAAATCCTAGCACCAGTAAGTATATTTCAATAGTATGTCACGATCCGAATTTTCTATTTTCGAGGTTGTAATGGTGCCTATTCGAAGTAGTTAGTCAAGTCAAAAACCTTTACAAACATTAATCTATCTTGGTTTATACATGATTTAACAATTAAATTATCAATGAATAAGCAGTTACAAAGACAATAAAAAGTAAATTTTAGCGGAAGTCTGAACTAAATATAGAAACAACGTCTAAAAAATCAATACAAGTCTATACCTAGCACCTGGTGTCACAACAATACACGGACGGTCTAATATTTACTACAAATAAGACTATAAAATAAAGGACATAGTCTGTCTCGGATGCAAATATCAACAGAACATGGAAACTGAAAAAAGAGATGTCGGGCCTGCAAACGCAGCAAAGCTACCTCGGAGTCTCGTGGACTGAAGGTCGGCTCCTTGACTACTGCTGCGCACCGTATGCTGCTCCGACACCTGGATTTGTGCAAAAAAGCATAGAGTGTAGCATCAGCACAACCAACCATGTGCTAGTAAGTGCCTAACCTAACCTCAGCGAAGTAGTGACGAGGCTAGACCGGACTAGCACATAAAATTGTGTAGTTATATATAAATATACAGCGGAATTGAAATACAAAAACTAACCAGTCAATATGGGAGGAGGGAGCATGTTGTGGGGAAGATAACAACTCCGACTAAAAACCATCAAAAACGAAGAAAGCAGCATAACTAGACATCAATAAAGAATCAAAAATCAATAAGGGCACGACATCACCCTTCGTGCTTTTACTCTCACCCTAACCAAGCAATGATATGATAAAAATATACACGGAATCACCCTTCGTGCTTTTATTCTCATCCTTACCAAGCAATGATACAATAAGAAATGTGCACGGCATCACCCTTCGTGCTTTTACTCTCATCGTCACCAAGCAATGATATAATAAGAAATGTGCATGGCATCACCCTTTGTACTTTTACTCTCTTTCCTCACATATAATCAATATAATTAGTATGGAATGGCACATCATGCGGAACAACATCACCCTTCATGCTTTACTCTCTTTTCTCACAACAAGCAAACAATGCACGACATCATCTTTCGTGCTTTAACACTTTTTCACACCCAAACAACAATCACAAACAAGTGGCAAGGGAATGAACAAGATAATAATAGAGATCCCGGTAAAGGAACACAATTTAAACTATTAAATCCCGGCAAGGGTACACCATCAATAATATCAATGTCCCGGTAAGGAAAAATAATCAATGAGCAACAATGTCCCGGCAAGGGAACAATTTAAATACACTTTCTCTTTCTTTCACTTTCTATTCCTGTCTCACTTTACCACTTGAGCCAATGCTCCAAAGGGTTCAATTACCTGATATACTTTCACAATTTGTATCACAACTCAAGCCAATGCTCCTCGAAGTTCAGAGACCATAATTTCTTTCACCTGTTTTTTACAACATATAGAATCATCATTTAGACATGAAAGGTACAACAAAATCAGAATATTCCCATATAAGACTCACGGTCATGCTAGACACCAATGTATAGATACTCGTCAACATGCTTATACGTTGTACTCAACAGAAGCAATTAACAAATACTACTCAACTCCTAGTCCCTCAAGCTAGGGCTAGACCAAACACTTACCTCGATGCCTTGAGCTCAAGTCTCAATTACAGATGTACCTCTTGATTCCACACCAATCTGATCGAATCTAGTCAAGTTACTTAATTAAATTAATACATATTAAATGAATCAAGCCCAATGCATAACAATGAGTTTTCCAAAGTTTTACCCAAAAAAGTAAAAAAGGTCCCCGGGCCTTCGTGGTCGAAACTCGAGGTTCGGTTCAAAAACCCAATTACTCATTCCCCCACAAATCCAAATATAAAATTTGTTTTAAAATCGGACCTCAAATTGAGGTCCAATTCCCCAAAATTTTAAAAAACCCTAGGTTCTACCTAAAGCACCCAATTTTCCCATGAAAATCTTTGATTTGAAGTTGAAATCATGTTAAAGGATGTTAAGGAGTGAAGAAAATGAATTAGAAATCACTTACCAATCGTTTTTGGAGAAGAAAGGTTGTTTGACAAATCGTCTCTTCTATTTTTGGGGTATTAAAAAGTGAAAAATAACTGAAATTTTCGTGTATTTATACCCCTCTAAAACTCCCTGTGCGGACCGCTCAAAAAGGACCGCGGTCGCACAGGCCTCCCTGAAGACCTGCAGATCATAGTCCCGTGCGAACTGTACAAAGATGACTGCAGCCACACATCATCCACCACGGACCGCTTAAAGGCGACAATGGCTGCACGCGATTTTTCGCAAACCGCGCAAGGGGGTTCAAAGGCCTGCAATATTCCTGAACCTGCAACATATGATCTTTTTAAGCCTAAGGCATCCTGGAACCTACTCGAAACTCACCCGAGCCCTCAAAGCTCTAACCAAATATATACACAACCTTAAAAATATCCTACGAACTTATTCGTACGATCTAATCACCAAAAAAAATCATAAACATCAGATTAAACCTCAAAATCAAAAAACTCTTTCAAACTTCACAAAATCCTATGTTTTCCAATTTAGGTCCGAATCACGTCAAACGACGCTCGGTTTCAACCAAATTTCACAAATATGACTTAAAGCACAAATAAGACCTTTATCAAGCACCGGAACCAAACATACAGGCCCGATACCAACACGTTCTAATCAAATATCAATTCAATTTTTTTCCTTAACAATTAAAAAAAATAATTTCTTTTAAAATTTCATTTCTTGGGCTCGGTACCTCGAAATTCGATTATAGACATACACCCGAGTCCCATATTTTCGTACGGACCATCCAAGATCGTCGAATCACGAGTTTGGGCCCGGTTACCAAAAATATTGACCAAAGTCAAATTTATTTATTTTAATATCAAAACTTAGTATTTTTCACATAATTTCATATTTGAGCTTTCTGGCTACCCACGCGGACTGCGCACGTAAATCAAGGCAACTCTAAATGAGTTTTTCAAGGCCTCAGAAGTACAGAATTAGTTAAAAACAAGTGATGACCCTTTGGGTTGTCACATTTTCCACCTCTAAAACAACCGTTTGTCTTCGAACGGATGAAAAAGAGAAGTACCTGAGTTAGGGAAAAGATGAGGATAACGGCTCTGCATATCAGGCTCGGACTCCCAGGCTGATGCCTTAGGAGGATGGCCTCTCCACTGAACACGAACAGAAGGGAAACTCTTTGATCTCAACTGACGAACCTGCTGTTCTAGAATATCCACTGCTTCCTCCTCATAAGACAAGTCTTTTTCCAACTGGACAGTGGTGATATCTAATACTTGGGTTGGTCGTCGTGATACCTCCGAAGCATGGACACATGAATCATTAGATGCACGGCTGATAAGCTTGGCGGTAAGGCAAGTCTGTGAGCCATCTCTCCCACTCGATCAAGAATATCAAACTGACCAATGAACCTAGGGCTAAGCTTTCCCTTCTTCCAAAATCTCATCACGCCCTTCATAGGCGACACTCGGAGAAATACCTGCTCACAAACCATAAAAGCCACATCTCGAACCTTGCGGTTTGCATAGATTTTTTGCCTGGACTGAGCTGAACGAAGTCTATCCTGAATGATCCTGACCTTGTCCAAGGACTCTTGAACCAAATCTGTACCCAATAACCGAGCCTCACCCTGCTCAAACCATCCAATCGGAGACTGACATCTCCTACCATATAAAGCCTCATAAGAATCCATCTGGATACTTGACTGGTAGCTGCTATTGTAGGCAAACTCTGCTAGAGTCAAAACCTGATACCACAAACCCCCAAAGTCAATAACACAAGCTCGGAGCATATCCTCCAAAATCTGGATAGTCCTCTCGGACTGACCGTCCGTCTGGGGATGAAATGTGGTGCTCAACTCAACTCGTGTGCCTAACTCTCGCTGAACTGCTTTCTAGAAGCGCGAGGTAAATTGTGTACCATGGTTCAAAATGATAGATACGGGCACACCATGAAGGCGAACAATCTCCCGGATATAGATCTCAGATAACCTCTCAGAAGAATAGGAAACTTCCACAAGAATGAAATGCGCTGACTTGGTCAACCTATCAAAAATGACCCATACTATGTCGAACTTCGTCCGAGTCTACGGAAGCCCAGTAACAAAATGCATCGTAATCCGCTCCCACTTCCCTTCGGGAAGCTTAATCCTCTTAAATAAACTACCATGTCGCTGATGCTCGTACTTAACATGCTGACAATTCAAATAACAAGCCACATATGCTACGATATACTTCTTCATTCTACGCCATCAATAATGCTGTCGCAAATTCTAATACATCTTTTCAGCACCCGGATGAATAGAGTACCGGGAGCTATGGGCCTCCTCCAAAATCAACTCTCAGAGCCCGTCCACATTAGGCAGACATACTCGACCCTGTAATCTCAAAACTCCATCATCGTCTAAGGTAACATGCCTGGCACCTCCACGCTGGACCGTGTCATTAAGGACACATAAATAAGGATCATCATACTGCCGATCACGGATATGCTCCACTAATGAAGAACGAGCGACCGTGCAAGCTAACACACGACTGGGCTTAGAAACATCTAGCCTCACGAACTGATTGGCTAAGGCCTGAACATCCAAAGCCAGCAGTCTCTCACCAAATGGAATATAAGCAAGGCTGTCATACTGGCTGACTTCTTACTCAAAGCATCGGCCACCACATTGGCCTTCCCTGGTTGATATAAGATAGTGATATCATAATCTTTTAGCGACTCTAACGACCTTCTCTACCTCAAATTCCACTCTTTTTTCTTGAACAAGTACCGGAGACTCGTGTAATCCGTGAACACCTCACATGCCACACCATGCTGATAATGCCTCCAAATCTTCAATGCGTGAACTATGGCTGACAACTCCGAATCATGAACTAGATAGTTCTTCTCATGAATCTTCAACTGCCTCAAAGCATAAGCAATGACCTTGCCATCCTGCATCCACACTACTCCAAGCCCAACATGGGAAGCATCACAATAGACTGTATAAGGCCCTGAACATATGGGCAAAATCAACAACGGTGTCGTAGTCAGAGCTGTCTTGAGCTTCTGAAAGATAGCCTCACACTCATCTGACCATTTGAAAAGGGCACCCTTCTGGGTCAACCTGGTCATCTGGGCTGCAGTGGATGAAAACTCCTCCATGAACCGTCGATAGTGGCCTGCTAACCCCAAGAAACTCCGAATCTCTGTAGCTGATGCTGGTCTAGGCCAGTTGTTGACTGTCTCTATCTTCTTTGGGTCCACCTGAATACCCTTTGTTAATACACCATGACCAAAAAATTCAACTGAACTCAGCCAGAACTCACACTTGGAGAACCTGGCATATAACTGACTATCCCTCAGAGTCTGAAGAACCACTCTAAGGTGCCACACGTGTTCCTCCTGGCCGCGGGAATATATCCATATATCATCAATGAAAACTATCACGAATGAGTCCAAATAAGGCCTGAACACTCGGTTCATCAAGTCCATGAGAGTTGCTGGGGCATTTATTTACCCGAATGACGTAACCAAGAACTCATAATGCCCATACCGAGTGCGAAAAGAAATCTTATGGACATTGAATGCCCTAATCCTCAACTGATAGTAGCCAGATCGCAAGTCAATCTTGGAAAATACCTTGGCACCCTCAAGCTGGTCGAACAAATCATCAATCCTTGACAGTGGTTACTTATTCTTGATCGTTACCTTGTTCAACTGTCGGTAATCAACGCACATTCTCATTGACCCATCCTTCTTCTTAAAAAATAACACTGGTGCACCCAAGGCGATACACTAGGTCTGATGAAGCCCTTTTCCAACAAGTCCTACAGCTGATCCTTTCTCTTTCAACTCAGGCAGGGCCATATGATATGGCGGGAGAGAAATGGGTTGAATGCCCGGAGCCACATCAATGCAAAAGTCAATATCCCTATCAAGCGGCATACTCGACAAGTCTGAAGGAAAGACATCAGGAAACTCGCGAACAACATGCACATAATCAATAGAGAGAAACTCAGCACTGGAATTATGAACATAGGCTAAATAGGCCAAACACCCCTTCTCGACCATACGCCGAGCCTTCACATACGATATAACACTGTGGGTAGAATAACTAAGAGTCCCTCTTCTCTCTAAACGAGGCATACCTGATAAAGCTAAGGTCATAGTCTTGGCATGACAATCAAAAATAGCATGATAAGGTTATAACCAGTCTCCCCAATATAATGTCAAAATCAACTATGTATAAAAACAACAAATCTATACGAGTCTCAAAACCCTCAATCACCACAATACAAGAACGATGGACTCGATCGACCAATAGAGTTTTATTCCAAGAACTGATCAATTGAATTCGGATGGCTTTGAACCACTTGGGTTGTTAAACGATGGCCAAGGCGTTAATTTGCTCCCTACGATTGATCAATCGAATTCAGATAGAGTTGATTCCTGAAACTGATCAATTGAATTCTAATGGCTTTAATTTTGTTGTGGTAATTGATGAATCGGATCCAGATGACTAGTTTGATTTTTGTAATTGATCAAGCGGATCCATAAACAAAGATACTTAAAACTCTTTTTATTAGCCCGTAAAATTTAAATGTAAAATATGTATTTCTGAATTTAACTGGCATAATTATTTTACGAAGAAAGACTTAAATGCTATGTTTGTGAATTAACTGATAAAGTTTTCTTTCTTTGTTTACAGAGCCGACACTAATGTCTTCGATTTCAAGTTGACTCCTTTGTATTTCATGTATTGCATGGATTAGTTCATTTTGAAAAAGTAGTAAAAGCAAATTACACAAATCTGTGAATAAATTTATGAAATTTAATATTCATGTCCGCAGAATACTGAATATATTAAAGAGATTTTTACATTCGTGTACGTTATGTTATATGAAATCATATTATCCTCCCCACTCAAATTTTACTATAGTTACATTTTATATATCTAATTATGTTATGAAATAATATAAGAACAAGAACAATATAGAGAAAAGTAGAGAGAGGAGTATTTTTATTGATACTTTTGGGATGATTTACAATGGGGTAAGACCCCTCTATTTATAGGAAGAGAAAAGACTTAGCCTCAAAGTAGAACTCTTCTATAAGATAGACATTCACTCTAATTAGAGTTCTATTTATAACACTCCCCCTTGAATGTCTATTCAATAATGTGCCTCGTTAAAACCTTAACTAAAACAAAACCCAATGGGAAAAAATTAAAGAAAAGGAAAAAGAGTACACATGTTTGAATATGCGCCTATTGGTTGCCTCGTTAAAAACCTTGCAAGGAAAACCCAGTGGGACAAAACCTTGTAAGGGAAAAAGAGTGCAACGCGCATTAACTCCCCCTGAAAAGAGCATCAATTCACATCCTTGAGCATTTGCATTCCAATCTTGTGCACCATCTTTAAAACGATCTTTTGTAGAGATTTGATAAATAAATCAGCCATATTGATTTGAATAAATATTCCGCACCTTGAAATTATCATTCTTGATAGATATGAACATCTTCATATAATGTCGTGGAATGACTCTTCAATATCTCCATAGAGGTATTCTCGATGCCATCATGCTTATAGTTATAGCAAGATACATATGTACACAAGTTGCACTTAGGATGTGGTACTTCAGGACCAAGAATTGTATATGCTTTAAGCAACTTCAATCTTTCATGGATTGACATATAAGTTAAGTCATATAAGCCATATAATAGACTTTAGATGCATATCAAGTTTTCATGTCATGCTAAACAAATAAGATATCGAAAACTGATTACACATACCATTGACTTTATACTTTCAAGTATTTGAACTACATGTCCAAAACTACATGTCTTTCATATGGAATCAATTCTGCTTGAATTGTATCTCTTCCATTTAGCCAATATTTTTGTTTGTATTCGACAAACATAAGATCCTCATCGATTTTTAGCGCTATCATAGATGTCGTCGACGAACATTTTATATCGGTTCCATTAAATTTTCATAAAGACATAACATGGAGATCTCTTTATTCATATATTCAGGTACCTGAATCTCTCATGAGATTTTATGAAGTGTTATGTCATGTGATCTTCTAGATCACTTGCCTCCCCATTATGATCACTTTGATCATTTGCTCATCTTCTTTATTAAGAAGTTATTTTGAAACCGATTTGTCTATACGCTTTAAGCGTATCAAAGACTTTGTCCTTCTTGGACTTAATATGAGCATTTGTAGTGAGAATATAGTTACTTTCTTTGGGTCAGCAAATGCGTATAGCATGCTTTGCAATATGTTGCAATTGAATTATCCTTTTATGAACTTCAGGTTCATATTATGATATTCGAGAATCTATATATACAAATGATAATTCATCCCATGTAACCTTTTCTCAAGTGTTTATCATGTCTCCCCCTCATGTTAGAAAAGCTAACTTGCTTCCTCAACTTTGAGAGTCCATCTTTGTGCATTATGGTGTTAATGAAAATATACACCGCACATCAATAATAATAAGATGAAATTATTTGGTTCCTGACCCTGAACCACTTGTGAGGGAGAATATAATATACTCTCGTATACAACGTATATCAAACTGATATATATAACATTGTTCTCATAAGAAACAGTTTAGCTATTAAGTGGAGGCACTCAATAATTATCTTGCTAAACCAACTATGATATAAACCAACTATGATATAAACCAACTTATCAAGATGAACTATCTTGAATAGAAAATCTGGAAATTATGCTCGAAGTTATATTACTGAGCAATTTACCTCGCAAGCACCGGCCAGGCTGCGGGTTAATAACAATCGCACATGTAACCATATCATAGATGCATCATATGTGGTATACATGGCAGGTGAATGGGCCCATATTCACCTTTGATATTTTCAGAATTTATGGGATTCAACCCAAACTCTTTAGTTGGTCAATTAATTAATGAGAACAAGTAATACAAGAGAATTCGTAAAGAACTTTCTAGTTCATTAATATTTACCCATGTGAATTCTCTATTACTGCACATCATACTTAAAATGATATGGCTAACCCGAATGCCAACTGAATAAATTATCAATATTGATAAACTTCACATTTACACCATGACATGTGCAATTATCAATAAACTTCAAGTTTATTATGATATGGGTTTTTATATCAATAAACGTCCATTTTATTGTGGTATTCTTGTGTAGTACAAACTGGAGAATAAAGCGGGTAGTTTTTCACATACAGATTATCCCGCTACAAGTTGTAGTGATAGAAGATATCAAATCTTTCCTTTATTTATAGTCTCAATATAATCAATCGCTTTCGCATATACTTTGGAAACTGAATAAGTTTCTTTGAGACTTACTACAACACAATACCTTATTGGTAATCAATTGTGTTTCTCCAACATAGTAATAATTGGCTCTTCTAGAGCTCTCAATTAATTTTGTACTACCACAAATTCATCAACATCCATGTGGTGAATATCTCTTTTAAAGAGAAAGTTATACCATTATGGTCATGTCAAAATTATATGCAAGATATGTTTCTTACATTATTATTGTCCTTTGATAATCACAATGACAAATTATTTTGGCGTACAATAGGTACGTGGCCAATGACTATTCATGCCATAACAATGACATTATTTTCATATATCATCTCAAACCTCCTTCTAGGGGTGAGTGTTGTATATTCAATACCAATTTCATGTTCATATTCTTCCAATAATGAATATGTATTTGTGGATCAGATGTTGTCACATTCATTGCGGGGATATGTGATTTTGTTATCCTTTTCAAATCTGTAAATGCGTCTGGCATTCGATTTGCTATTCTGTGCAAATGGATAATATTTGCACCTCTTTTTCACAAATAGAGGTATGTGGATCAAGATGAGATAATGATGCATTTTTCCACAAAATTTCCCGTTTGGTTTCACCAACTTCTCCCCCTAGTTTTGGGAAAAGTGTCTCATCGAATCGACAATCTGCAAATCGTGCAGTGAACAAATCCCCTGTCAATGTTTCGAGGTAGGGAATAATGGAGGGCGATTCAAACTCAACATATATTCCTAACCTTCTTTGCAGACCCATTTTGGTGCAATATGGCGGTGCTACAGGCACATATACTGCACATCCAAAAATTCTTAAGTGGGATATATTAGGTTCATGACCCAAAACTCATCGCAACGGGGAATATTTGTGATAATTCGTCGTTCTGAGACGAACTAGCATTGCTGCATGCAAAATGGCGTGACCCCAAACCGAAGTGGGCAGCCTCGTTTTCATGAGTAAATGAGGAATTCAAGATTATTCTCATCTATTGTCTCAATATGATATCCATTTTGAATGATATCTTTAAAACTCAACAAGTTCCTTTTAGACTTGGAGGAGAACATTGCATTCTCTAAAATGTTGTTCCTTTAGGCAGAGTTATAGTTGCTCTTTCGGAGCCTTTAATCAATTTACTACTACCAGAAATTATAGTAACATCTGCCTTACACATACTTAAATGAGAATAATATTTTTTCTCTTTGAATATCGTATGTGTGGTACATGAATCAATTAATCAAAAGAGATATACGAACATGAGAATAAACAAATTTAATCCGTTTGTTTCATATTTAGATAATATTTTCAAAATCTGTTGAGGTTATTCGACTAACTTAGTTGATAGTCGACTATCTTGGGAAGCAGTCATTAGGTTAGTCGACTAACTAAATCAGATAGTCGACTATCTTGCCTTGCGGAAAAGTCCAGTTTTAATGCGAAATATTAGTTAGTCGACTAACTTAGTAAACAGTCATCAGGTTAGTCGACTATCTAAATCAGATAGTCGACTAACTTAGCTTGCGGAAAAATCCAGTTTTAATGCGAAATATTAGATAATCGACTAACTGTTAGGTTAGTCGATTAACTCTACTGGAAAATAAAAATATCTTTGAAATTTAAGCATATTGAAACATTCTAAAGAACTAATACTAACATTATATCATAAGCTAACTAATACGAGCTGATACTAATGACTATTAGTTTATTCACTAACTAATACAAATAAGTAAAATAAAATCAAACAATTTCATCTTCCTTCATCACAGATCTATCACCAATTAAGTGGTCTATTTTCCCCTCAGGGTGCTCAAAGAAGTCTGCCACATCCAAGTGGGTGATGTCAAAATTGTCGTCAGAGACAGAATTGGTTTCAGGGCATTTACCTTTTAGAGATGCTTGATAAAGCTCAACCAAATGTCTTGGTACACGGCAAATTTTCGCCCAGTGCCCTTTTCCACCGCAACGATAATATATAGTTTATGAACTATTTGCTTTTGGATTCTCATCGCATCGTGCTTGTGGAAGAGTGACCAACTTCAGGTTGTCATATCTCTCCTTTAAGCCATTCCACAAGATAGGTGGATCTTTGACTGTGATATATTCAATTTTCAAACCTTCATCAAGGTGATGGCGCAAGAAAATCAAGGCCTTAGCACAGTTTCAAACCTTCATCAAGGTGATGGTGCAAGAAAATCAAGACCTTAGCACAGTTTCAAACCTTCATCAAGGTAATGGCGTAAGAAAATCAAGGCCTTAGCATAGTCTTGGGTGGATGCATTATTTCTGTCTTTAATGGCGTCTCCAAGACCCATTGCATCCAAATGGATTTCAGCATCCAACACCCATGTCATATAGTTCTTGCCCGAAATTTCAAGGGCAACGAACTTTCTTTTCATAATGTCAGACATAAAACAAAATTACATCCAGAGCGTGTCCATACTTACGGGCTTTATTACAATTATCACATTCACTTCAGGGAATGGATCATAATCATCTGTATGTACTATATACAATCTCATGTCAAATATTACTTTCATAAAGTGAAAGATTATTTTGAGAATCTTTATTATTCTCATTATCACAATGATGACGATTATAATTCCGTCTATTGCCACGTCCACATCCATTGATACCTTCACGGTAATAATTTTGTCTTCTTTCAGACTTATCACATACTGCTATCACACTCTCTAAAGGGAATGAGAATGAAGCAAATTCAATGTGACGGATTTTCAATTCTTTGCCCACAATCATACATGAATTTAATCATGGCAAGACATAGAACTTTTACCACTTCACGTGGTTATAATTCCTTACAAACTCCATTAGAGTTATAATCAAACTTTGTTGTCTATGTTTGTATATGAAATCAAATCGTAGAATTTCAAGAATTTGAAAGGGAAAAGTAAATTACTTACCTTTAAGGTATACCAATAAATGTTGTGATATCAAATATACCTCTTGAGTTTCCATCCCGTTGCATTACTTTATGATGATACCATCTCTTCTATTTTTCCGTATAGAAATTCTGTAATGGCGATTATAAGGAGAAATAATAAACCGTTGAAGCTTAACTCTTCGATTACTTCTGGCACCAAGAGAAGGAAGAATACCAGTTGAAAGACTATAATGACTACTATCTCTACTCAATTGTTCTATTTCTTGTGCCGCACCACACATAGAAACTCCCAAAACTCCAAAATTACTATTTCTTCTCACATCTCTCATTTTTCTAACTATTTTTTTTTTTTCGTTGTCTTTCCTCTTCTATTTTTCCGTATAGAAATTCTGGAAGAAGGAAGAAATCAAATTCAATTGGTTAGAGACTCGTGCTGATAACGTGTTATGAAATAATATAAGAACAAGAACAATATAGAGAAAAGTAGAGAGAGGAGTATTCTTATTGATACTTTTGGGATGATTTACAATGGGGTAAGACCCCTCTATTTATAGGAAGAGAAAAGACTTAGCCTCAAAGTAGAACTCTTCTATAAGATAGACATTCACTCTAATTAGAGTTCTATTTATAACAAATTATCATTTATACACATTTTAAGGAAATTAATAATAATAATTTGTGTCCTAAATTTACTCTAACATATCTTCCATTCCCCACGTTTCTCTCTCTATATCTCATCCCCTCCCCCACGTATCTTGCACCCACCCACGATTACACTATTGACAACCATTAAAAAGCTTTGAAGATTTGAATTCGAATTTGATTTTTCAAAAAAATATTATTTGTTTGAATTGGATATTGTTACAAAAAATAAGGAATTGTCTCTACGTCTTACTCTATCTCTCAATCACTAATTTTAGTAATTTAAAGCAGCGGAAAAGCGAGCAGCAATTCCACCATTGACAGTCATTAAAAAGCTTTGAATTCGAATTTGCGTTTTAAAAAGTCATTATTTGTTTGGATTAGGTATTATTGCAGACAATTGGAAATATGGTTTAGAGTTTATATCTCAATTTTGAGGGACTTGGTGGAGATTAGACTTGATTTTGACTTAATTTCAGATTGAAACTCGAAGAAGAAAAGAAGAAGACATGATATACATTATATTTACAAAATTGTAGCAAAATTGAAGAAAAATTATATTCTATCGTTTATATATTTTCTTTTATCTATTTAACTATTGTATGAAAGTTGAACAACATTATGTGAAAAATTATATTTAAATTGTATGATATTGTAGTTTATATAACAAAGTAAAAATAATATATGAAAATTGTAGTTAAGTTGTATATTATATAATTAGTTGTTTGAAATTTATTTACTATATATAAATCAGATACAAAATATACAAAAGACATATTGTATAAATTTGTATTTAAGTTGTATGTTATTGTAATTGTATTTAATTAAATAGAAATAGTATATATAAATTGTAGATAAATTATAAAAAAGTTATAGATAAATTGTATAATATATAATAGTTAAATGAAATTTATTTTTATTATATATAAATTAAACATAAAATATATAAAAGACATATTGTAAGAAAGTCGTAAGTAAATTATATATGAGTTTGTATAATATATAATTAGATATAGATAATTTGTATAAGCTGTGGTCAAACCTCAAACTCATTGCCTCTTCAGAACAACCCACTCATATATCCTCAAATGGCCTTTCCATCTTGTCTCTGAAACTTCTACCCAAAATTGACCCCACAAATTATGCTTCTCTATCTATTTTGGTTTCCTTTCTCTTTTTCTTTAGGTAAATCACAAGTAGACTGCCAAAAACTTTTTCTTGCCGTCATTAAGGTACGAATACAAATTTGATATAAAGAAAAACAAATTGAAAAACATCCTAAAATGGAATAAATTGAGTTATGACTTCCTATAAACCCAACTTTGTCTTAAGGAACCTTGCTAGAGTTAGGAGATAAGTCACTCAGAAAATCGACTCATTTTAACTCATCAAAATTAATATTGATCTGACTGACCATTTAGTACCTTCATTAACACGATAGAAATTATTAGCATGTTAATAGTAATAAACCTATTGTAGGTTTATTGAAAGGAGGATTAGGTTTTGAATTTTCATATAATCAGATTCATTATTACTAAAAAACTTGAAAAGTGTAAAACGTATCAAAGACAGTTTGAAATTAGCTCACAATAGGAGAGAAAAAATAGACAAGAGCATGTGAATATAACATGGAGATTCAAACTGCAGCAGCGACGGAATTAGTGATAGCAAAAGCGTGGGAGAGATTGAAAAAGGAGGTGAGGACACATGAGAAATTGGGGGCGCTCACTGATCTTGTAGGTTGTAAGAGAGGAGAGGGAAAAGGAAAAGGATATGATCGGGAGTCTTTTAATATCTCGTATATATTTTATAACTAAAATATATTTAGGTTCGATAAATACCAAAATATGAATACCTTTCGTAATAAAATTTAAAATAGCATATAAGAATAAAAAATCCCAACATTAAATCCATCTATATCGTCATATAGTACTTTTCAGTCATATAAAGCTTTCCTTCAAAGAACAATGCGCTTTATTGCTTGCTTTTTTCTACGAGCCCTATGGATATAATTGTTTTTTGTACTTTTTCAAAATATTTAAACCATAAATATGAGAAAATTCAAAAATATTTTCCTTAAAATCATTGCACTGCCAAAAAAGAGGAAAAGAAACCAAAGGAAACAAAAAGAATCCCAATATCTGGAGTATGTCAATAATTATAATCTAGCATAATAACAACAACAACAACAACAACAACAACCCAATATAATCCCATTTAATGGGGTCTAGGGAGGATAGTATGTACGCAGACCTTACCCCTACCCTTGGGTAGAGAGGTTGTTTCCAAATAGACCCCCGGCATCCTTCCCTCCAAGAACTTCCCACCTTGCTCTTGGGAAGACTCGAACTTACAACCTCTCGGTTGGAAGTGGGGGTTGCTTACCATCAGAGCAACCACTCTTGTCAATTATAATCTAGCATGTTAGGACCAAAACATTTTTCCACAATTGAAAT
This sequence comes from Nicotiana benthamiana, assembly GCA_034376525.1. NCBI lineage: Eukaryota > Viridiplantae > Streptophyta > Magnoliopsida > Solanales > Solanaceae > Nicotiana > Nicotiana benthamiana. Next base: position 28,906,540 of record CM067336.1, on the reverse strand, counting down.
TCAGTTTGTACTTTCAAAATTCATAAAGATAATCAGCTAATACAAAAACCATAAGATTTTCCATTAATTGCTTTCTATAAACTCTCAAGTCCCAACTATGCTACTGTTTAGAACAATCAGCAGCTTTGAAAGATATACTTCTCCTCTTTAAGTCATAACCAACCAAGAAATTCATCTGTGCAATATTCCCATAAATTGAAACACCATATGATGCAGCAAAAGCAAAACACATAGAGCTTTCACTTGTCTCAACAAATGTATTTAATGGACCCAACTTCACATCTGCGCCTTTAAAATGCATAGTTATGATTGGAATTTTTTCAACTGATAATGATTTATAGCACAAACTCAGTGCACCTGTTGGATCTGTTACTGTTGGCAATTTAATTTCCTCCTTCACCATTGCTTCTAATTTAACATATATTTCTGGCGAAAACAACGTCAACACAGTCCCTGAGTCCAAAACAATGTTACCTTCTCCAAAAGAAAAGGACACTTTTCGAAAATCCAATCTCTTTTTACCCACACTTACACCTTCTAGTGTGAGAAAATAAAAGGTTGCTGGAGATTTTTTAGCTAAAGGTGTTGTCACAACCTTATTACCAAAAACAATAGCATTAGCACCAAAATGTATTTTACTTTTGTGAACATGATTGTGTTGAGACAACGGAGCTAAACAATAAGAGAATTTACCTCCAATTGAGGATCCCATTTGGGAAATTAGTGAAAATTTCCCACCTCCTAATCCTACAATCCCTGACTCTTTGTCACCACTGAATGTACCTGCATTATTATGTCCACACCCAATAATGGTGTTTTTTAAGGAGACTTGTGTATTTTTCGACGAACCAAAGCGTATCATCTCTGTCGCTAAATCACCAACACTGTATGATTGATCTCCATACATGACTTGATATTCACAAGTCCTTTTTGTTCTGTTGCAAGAAGTTGAAAATGGGGCATGACACTTTTTGGAATTACAAGGTAAGGATTTGTACGTAGAGGATTTTTTCGGGTTAAAGAGAAGAGGTTGTTGCTTGAAACAATTTTTACAAGGCAAACACTGTGTCCAAGTAAGATCACTACCAGTATCAGCAACTCCTAAGGAGTGTACAGGGGGTGTACCTAAGGAGAATTTCATGAGATACTCTCCATTGTTAGAAGCAACAATGATCGAGGATCTTGAACCAAAATCTTTAGAACGATTGAAAGAGCGATGAAATGAATTGCTCAATCGCTTTGTGTAACTTAAGGAAGGATCATAAAAGGGGGAATTTGTTGAATCTCTATGAATGAGATCAAGGCTAAAACCATTGTTCGTGGCTTTGGTGAAGGCAAATATTGAACCTAGAATAGCAGAGATGATGAAAAATGAATAATGTGCTATACTATTTGCCATGGTTTTAGTCATTTCAGGCATTTGCTTTGTTAGCAATTGACTGCGTGATGTGATTTATATTGGCAGGACATCTATTCAAAATGAGGAGATTAAAGTTTTTCTTCAATTAGATTAAGGAGTTAAGGAGATTACATTAATCCTGAAATATAATGATGTAATCTGTAATTCTATTTCAATTACTACTATTTAATAATTTTCTTGTCTGATATGCCAAGCTCTGTTTGACTTCTGATGTTGCCAATGCCTGAGTAGAATCAGCTATTTATCAATCTTATACCATACTAATTTCTAACTAATCTATTGTATATAACAAAAATTAAACTTTATTGAAACTGTCCAGTTATGTTTAATTTGACTTCAATGTCAGTTTGGTATAGTTAACTTTTGGTACTGTACTTTAATGTATTTATTTTTAGATATATATAAATATAAATAAATTGTTATAAATACACTTCTATTTAAGGTGAATGTCTTTAATTAGAGAGATTCTAGAGTTCTATTCTTGGTAGATAAATCATCCTCCTCCCTATAAATAGAGGTGCCCTCTACCATTGTAAATCACTCCTAACATTCTCTAAGTATCAATAAGAAGAACTCTCTCTACTCTTCTCTCTATTGCTCTTGTTCTTGCATTATTGTTCTTGTCTTTTATATTATTTCATAACACGTTATCAGCACGAGACTCTACCGTCTCAAGAACCATTCTCGAAAAATCTAAGGTATTTCCCTCTTCCTAATTTAATTTTCGATTATGTCTGACATTACGAAAAAAAAGTTCGTTGCCCTTGAAATTTCGGGCAAGAACTATATGACATGGGTGTTGGATACTGAAATCCACTTAGATGCTATGGGTCTCGGAGACACCATCAAAGATAGAGAAAAAGCATCCACCCAAGAATGTGCGAAGGCCTTGATTTTCTTGCGCCATCACCTTGATGAAGGTTTGAAGATTGAATATCTCACCGTCAAGGATCCACTCATCTTGTGGAACGGCTTAAAGGAGAGATATGACAACCTGAAGTTGGTCACTCTGCCACAAGCACGATATGATTGGGCTCATCTGAGGCTCCAGGACTTTAAGTCCGTTTCTGAATATAATTCTGCAATGTTAAGAATTACTTCTAAATTGAAGCTATGCGGGGATAATATCTCCGATTATGATATGCTTGAGAAAACGTTTACAACGTTTCATGCCTCCAATATAGTACTGCAACAACAGTACAGAGAGAAAGGCTTTACAAAGTACTCTGAACTGATTTCTCTTCTACTAGTGGCTGAGCGAAATAATGACATGCTCATGAGAAATCACGAAAATCGACCCACTGGGTCTACACCACTGCCTGAAGCAGATAAGGTGCACTCTCATTATGCCAAACATGAAAAGGGCCATGGTCATGGTCGTAAACGGGGTCATAGCCAGGGACGTAGACAAGGAAGAAATTCCAATGAAGTCCGTCAACCCCCAAGGAGAGATAACCGCCGAAAGCAGAAACGGGGTCATGAAGATCCTAAGGCAAATGGTTCAGAAACTATATGTTATCGTTGCGGTGGGAAAGGGCACTGGTCAAAGACTTGCCGTATACCAAGACACTTGGTTGACCTTTATCAAGCATCTCGAAAGAGAAAAGGCCCTGAAACAAATTTTGTCTATGACGACAATGAGGACATCACCCACCTGGATGTGGCAGACTTCTTTGAGCAACCCGAGGGGAAAATAGACCACCTAATCGGCGATGGGTCCGTGATGAAAGAAGATGGAGTTATTTGATTTTATTCTACTTATTTGTATTAGTTAGTGAATAAACTAATAGTCATTAGTATTAGCTCGTATTAGTTAGTTCATGATGCAATGTTAACAGTAGTTCTTTAGAATATCTTCAATATGCTCAAATATCAATAAAATTTTTATTTTCCAGTAGGGGTAATCGACTAGCCTGAAAAACTAGTCGATTATCTACTATTTTCGCATTAAAGCTGAAAAATAATTGATCAACAATCGATTGTCTTTGTCTAACAATCGATTGTCGTTGAGACAGTGTAATCTGGAATTTTTCAAAAATCATCCACAATCGATTGTCTTTGTCTAACAATCGATTGTCGTTAAGACAGTGTAATCTGGAATTTTTCAAAAATCATCCACAATCGATTGTCTATGCATAACAATCGATTGTCTTAAAACAGTGTGTTCTGGAATTTTTCAAAATAGCCAACAATCGATTGTTAAGTATAGACAATCGATTGTCTTAAAACAGTGTGCTCTGGAATTTTTCAAAATAGCCAACAATCGATTGTCTATGCATAACAATCGATTGTCTTAAGACAGTGTGATCTGAAGTTTTTCAAAATAGCAAATAATCGATTGTGTGTGTTTAACAATCGATTGTCAATGTTCAACAATCGATTGTTTGTGTTTAACAATCGATTGTTTGAAGAAAATGCTTAAACTGAAATTTTCAAACTGCAAAGTAATCAATTATGGATAACATATCTGATTTTGTTAGTCAACTGTTAGCAGCAGATTTTGAAAATATTATGTGACACAAACGAATTGAACTTGTTTATTCTTATGTTCGTGTATCTCTTTTGTATGTCAAACTATGGGATAGCAAATATGGATATCTCACAAAGCGAACTTGGATCAAAGTCCAACTGTAAAAGTATTTGCCTAGTTGGTTCATGTACTACACATACAATACTCAAAGAAAAGAAATATTTCTCTCAACTAAATATGTGTAAGGCAAACGTTACTACAATCTCTGGAAGTAGTAAATTGATTGAAGGCTCCGAAAGAGCAATTGTAACTCTGCCCAAAGGCACGACGTTAATCATAGAGAATGCAATATTCTCCTCCAAGTCTAAGAGAAACTTGTTGAGTTTTAAAGATGTACGCCGGAATGGCTATCATATTGAGACAATGGATGAAGATAATCTTGCATATCTCGTCATCACAAAGAATGTCTCCGGCCAAAAGAGGGTTATTGAGAAATTCCCGTCTTTATCTTGTGGCCTGTATTGGACAAGAATTAGTGCAATTGAGGCACATTCAACAGTAAACCAAAGGGTTACTGATTCCAATACCTTTGTACTTTGGCATGATCGATTGGGACACCCAGGATCGGTCATGATGAGACGGATTATAGAAAGCTCGTATGGGCATCCGTTAAAGAATTTCAAAATTCTTTCGAATAATGAATATCCTTGCACTTCGTGTTATCAAGGCAAGTTGATTATCAGGCCATCACCAACAAAGGTTGGGACTGAGTCACCCACGTTTCTGGAACGTATACAAGGGGACATTTGTGGACCTATTCACCCACCTAGTGGGTCGTTTAGGTATTTCATGGTCTTGATAGACGCATCCTGTAGATGGTCTCATGTGTGCCTGTTGTCATCACGCAACCTTGCGTTTGCGAAATTAATGGCACAAATAATTCGACTACGAGCACAATTTCCAGATAATCCAATCAAGTCCATTAGACTGGATAATGCTGCTGAGTTTACATCCCAAGCATTTAATGATTATTGCTTATCAATCGGGATAAAAGTTGAACATTCTGTAGCTCATGTTCACACCCAAAACGGTCTTGCAGAATCGTTAATTAAACGCCTGCAGTTGATTGCAAGGCCATTGCTTATGAGAACGAGGCTACCCACTTCGGTATGGGTTCACGCAATCTTACATGCAGCAATGCTAATTCGTCTCAGACCGACGAATTACCACAAGTATTCCCCGTTGCAATTGGTTTTGGGTCATGAACCCAATATATCCCATTTAAGAATTTTTGGATGCGCAGTATATGTGCCTATAGCACCGCCATCCCGCACCAAAATGGGTCCGCAAAGAAGGTTAGGAATATATGTTGGGTTTGAATCGCCCTCCATCATTCGCTACCTCGAAACATTGACAGGCGACTTGTTTACTGCACGATTTGCAGACTGTCGATTTGATGAGACACTTTTCCCAAAATTAGGGGGAAAAGTTGGTGAAACCAAACGGGAAATTTTGTGGAAAAATGCATCATTATCTCATCTTGATCCACATACCTCTATTTGTGAAAGAGAGGTACAAAAGATTATCCATTTGCAAAGAATAGCAAATCAAATGCCTGACGCATTTACGGACTTGAAGAGGATAACGAAATCCCACATTCCCGCGGAAAATGTTCCAATCCGTATTGATGTCCCTGTTGGACAATCATCTAGTGTCATATCCAATGAGTCAAATGCATGCCTGAAGCGTGGCAGACCATTAGGTTCCAAAGATCGAAATCCTAGAAAGAGGAAAAAGAACGATCAAAATGACACCACGAAAGAATCTCATGATTTAACAAATTCTGAGATTCATGAAGAATCCATTGAGCCCGAGACTCTGGAAAATACGGAACTATCCCTAAATCCAATTAATATTGAGGCAAATATTAATCGAGTGGATATTGTGGTGGATAATGCCTTTGCTTATAATGTAGCATCTAGCATTATGCAACAATGTGAGGATCTCGAACCTCAATCTGTTGAAGAATGTCGAAAAAGACAGGATTGGCCAAAGTGGCAAGAAGCAATTCAATCAGAATTGAATTCGCTGGCAAAACGTGAAGTTTTTGGCCCTATAGTTGAAACACCTAATGGTGTTAAGCCTGTCGGCTATAAATGGGTCTTTGTACGCAAAAGAAATGAGAAAAACGAGGTACAAAGATATAAGGCACGCCTTGTTGCACAAGGTTTTTCTCAAAGGCCTGATGTCGATTATGAAGAGACATATTCGCCTGTAATGGATGCGATAACCTTTCGTTATCTCATAAGTTTTGCTGTCCATGAAAAGCTTGACATGCACTTAATGGATGTGGTTACTGCCTATCTTTATGGCTCACTTGATAATGAGATATACATGAAAATTCCCGATGGACTCAAGATGCCAAACGCGCATAATTCAAAATCTCGGGAAATGTTCTCAATTAAATTGCAAAGATCCTTGTATGGTCTAAAGCAATCTGGACGAATGTGGTATAATCGTCTTAGTGAGTACTTGTTAAAAGAAGGCTATATAAATGACGCCATTTGCCCGTGTGTTTTTATAAAGAAAACAACATTGGAATTTGTTGTACTTGCCGTATATGTCGATGACATAAACCTTATTGGAACCCCTAGAGAACTCCAAAAGGCAATTGATTATCTAAAGGATGAATTCGAGATGAAAGATCTCGGAAAGACTAAACTATGTCTTGGTTTGCAAATTGAATATTTGGCAAACGGAATTTTCGTTCATCAATCTACCTATACAGAAAAGGTACTGAAACGGTTTTACATGGATGAAGCACATCCTTTAAGTACACTGATGGTTGTTCGATCACTTGATGTGAACAAAGATCCATTCCGACCACAAGAAAGGAATGAAGAGCTACTTGGTCCTGAAGTACCATATCTTAGCGCAATTGGCGCACTAATGTATCTTGCAAATACTACAAGACCTGACATATCCTTTTCAGTTAATGTCTTAGCAAGATTTAGCTCGGCTCCTACGAGGAGACATTGGAATGGGATCAAACACATATTGCGGTACCTAAAGGGAACTACCGATATGGGCTTATTTTATGGCAAGAATTGCAGCCCGGATCTTGTTGGTTATGCTGATGCTGGATATTTGTCCGACCCACACAAGGCTCGATCTCAAACGGGTTATGTGTTTACCTGTGGAGAAACCGTCATATCTTGGCGATCGACTAAGCAATCAATTGTGGCTACTCCATCTAATCATGCCGAGATAATTGCTATTCATGAAGCAAGTCGAGAGTGTGTGTGGTTGAGGTCTATAATACATCATATCCAAGGCAAATGTGGTTTGAAGTGTGATAAACTACCCACAACTTTGTATGAAGACAATGCAGCATGTATAGCTCAATTGAAGGGAGGATTCATAAAAGGAGATAGAACGAAGCATATTTCACCAAAGTTATTCTTCACACATGATCTTCAAAAGAATGGTGATATCAATGTTCAACAGATTCGTTCAAGCGACAATATGGCTGATTTGTTCACAAAATCTCTACCAAAGTCAACCTTCAAGAAGCTAGTTCACAAGATCGGGATGCGAAGACTTAAGGACATAAATTGATGTTCTTATCAGGGGGAGTTAAGGTGCGTTGCACTCTTTTTCCCTTACAAGGTTTTGTCCCACCGGGTTTTCCTTGCGAGGTTTTTAACGAGGCAACCAATAGGCGCATATTCAAACATGTGTACTCTTTTTCCTTACTTTAATTTTTCCCATTGGGTTTTGTTTTAAGGTTTTAATGAGGCACATCATTGAATAGACATTCAAGGGGGAGTGTTATAAATACACTTCTATTTAAGGTGAATGTCTTTAATTAGAGAGATTCTAGAGTTCTATTCTTGGTAGATAAATCATCCTCCTCCCTATAAATAGAGGTGCCCTCTACCATTGTAAATCACTCCTAACATTCTCTAAGTATCAATAAGAAGAACTCTCTCTACTCTTCTCTCTATTGCTCTTGTTCTTGCATTATTGTTCTTGTCTTTTATATTATTTCATAACATAAATATATATATAGAATAATAACAAAAGTTAGCAGAACACCAAAAAAACTTAAATTATCCGTCTAAATCAAGAGGACTGGATATAACCAAGAAAAGAGTCATCTCATCTATCTATATCGCCATACTGAATATACCAACTCCAGCCAAGTCTACATAAAATGCCAGGTTTCTGATCTTTTCCTTTCTTCTTTTTTTTGGGTTGTATTCTAAAAGCCAAAGACAACAACAACAATGACCCAATGAAAGCCCACTAGTGGGGTTCACGGAGGATAGTGTGTACGCAAACCTTACCCCTACCCCAAGGGAGTAGAGAGGATGTTTCCGATAGACCCTTGGCTCAAAAAGACGAAAAGAGGCAATATATTAGTATTCTAAACCAAAGCAATGTGATTTTTTCTTACTATTTTTCTTTGGGTGCAAGAGAGGATACAAAAACAAATTACAGTTACGTTGCTAATTGATCAGTTTAGATACAGAACTCATAGACCTTTAGTACTTATGCACAATCTAATTGAAAAGTCCTTGATCAGTTTAGGTACAAAATCCATAGACCTTTGGTACTTGGGCACAATCTAATTGAAAACTCCTGTCTAACGCAAATGATCTAAAAATCAATGTGGTGTGATTTTACAAGAACAACAAAATAGTGTATTCTCACTTTTGCTCCAACTCTAGGTCAAATGACAAATTATAAAGATGTATCCTCACCTCGCTCACGTGCAATAGAAGCTGAAAGAATTGCAAGATCGCGATTCAAGAGTGTAAGAGCAGTTTCACATTCGGAGATTATTCTAGTCACGGAAGATGGCTCGCCAGCCACTGTTTCAGATGAACCAAGAGCTACTGCTGCATGTGAATCCCGAAGATTCTTCAAGTTCCCCAGGAACTGTCAGAGATGTCAAGACAAAGCAGCGACTCAGTGTATATACTCTTGAAAATGGCATTAGCAAATCAGAAGGAAATAAACAATACTGAAGCAACCACCAGACTAAATAATGCCAAAGAAAGCTAAAACAACTCTTCCAAATAGAAGGGGGATGGACAACAAGAAGAGAACCATTGTCATCTATGCTCCTATCTGCATTCGAGGTGTTATCAGCAAAGCGTGCAACACTGGTAGAACCTTCTTTGTCACTTTAGAAAGGACTCAAACCTTTCAAAATTTAATTATACTGGCTTTTTGTCCATAGAACACTAATAACTCCATATCCTGAACAAACATATATTTCATATGAAGTACCTTCCAGAGCATCTTATATGCTTCCAATAGTCTATTGGCAGCTGGCCCAAAACCATGCAGTTGTGGTACTTCCATCATGTGCGTCCACGGACGAATTTCCTACAGTTATAACATCTCCAATATGTCATGAAGAGTATACAAACACAAAATGTTAGAAGGGACATATAAAGACAGTGAGCCAAAGGATAGGGAACGGAGGATTTGGTTTGGAGTTCCACCACAAAATACCAGCTGCTCAATAAAATGCAATTAATGAACATAACCACAGGAGTCATAATAGATGAATATGGAGAAAATATAACCTTTGTGTAGATTGTGTTGAAGGTTCTTGCGGTGTCTAAAAAAGATTCTAAATGTCCCCGTAGTTTCGCTTCAACATCTACATATTCCTCATCTGGGTTGTATGGATGCTATAAGAGAAGAATTAACCATGACTTCCAGTTGAACACAAAATGTAACCAATTTGAAGCTAATATACATACTAGCTGAAACTAAATACAAGGAAAAGAAAGCAATGAGTGCTGAGAGGATAAACCTTTGATGCTAAATCATCGACCATTTCCTGAAGACTCAGAAGCCTATTTGATTGATCTGAAAGTTGCTTCTCCAAATCAGATATGTCTGGCCTGCAAGTGAACTTCGATTAAATCAGTAGAAAGTTACCATATGTAGGAAATATAGCAAATTGGTATACTATGTTTCTTCAAGCAAGCAGGCATATGTAGCTTTGTTTTCAAAAAGGATGATATCTCACCAAATAACTGCTGGCTAACAAGTCAGAAGTGGAACAAGACCATTACAGTCAATATTGAAGAATACAACCCAGAAAAATATTTATATAAACATAAGCATTTTCAAAGAAAAGTAAAGATTACAAGTTAATCATTGTTTCCAGTAGTCTTTCTGTTCTTTATTCTTTTCCTTTCAAGTTCTTTAATACTTTCCAGTCGTTCTTCCTTTTACCAACTGACCATTTGCTCCACCCAAGAATTCATTATAAAGATCCATAAATAGCACCTTAATCAGCCAAGAGCAGCAAACTACTGAAGCAATCTACCCCGCTAATTCAACATCCCACCCCCACAGCCTCCTTTTTTTTCTTCAGCTTTTTCAGATTGCCTCTAGTCTTTCACGTCTAGCCTCTATAAAGCTCCAGGGATAACCAAGATGCAATGCAGGAACAGAAGAGCCTGGAATAAGAGACAGAAGTCCATATGGACCTTGGAATTGATATCAAACAACTAGATTTGGCTAGGGTGGTTCGGACTTCATCCATATAGACCTCTGAATCAATATTGCACTTCTACTTTTTGCTAGGATAGTTTTGCAATAGAAGAAAATTAGATTGAAGTGTTTTTCCACACGGGAATGCAAGCTATTTTAAGTCTTCCTGAAGGATCCAAATACAAATGAGGGCTGGAATGATAACTTTCACCAGCTAATCAGCACTCAGCAGCAGGACAACAACTCAAAACTCATGCCCTTGAGTAAATTCTGAAGGCTTTTCCAAAACCTTTTTCCAAGTTCCAATTCTATTTTGCAATAATACCATATCCTACCGTAGATACAGAGAATGGAATTTTTTATAAGGAAAAAAATGGATTGCATCTAGTTTACTTTTATTTCCAATTAGCTGGTAAAACTTTCCAAAATTGGAAGAAAAAGAAAACACTAGAAACCTTAGAAACCAAGCAACGGCCAAATTACTCTTTCACTTGGCTCTCACTATCGCGTGCACTTTGAGGAATCTTTTGTCGGTCAAGACCTTTTTGAACTTTCAGGGACAGTGGGACATGGAACTTGAAGCCAAGACCTCAAGTACACGCCGACTAAATTGTAGGTGCAGAAGCAGCAGTGATTCAAATAGCTCTCACTTTAGGTTCTTCAGTTGAATACAAATTTTCATATGGGTAATATTTTCCTCTTTTTCCCCTTTTCCGAAGCCCAATATGACTTTATCAGTTCCCTTTGGAAGAACATAACATATTCAATAAGTAAACAAATCCATCGTGCAATTTGAAGGAGAAAAAGAAATCTTCCTTACAAAGGATAGATAGACTGGATCTGAACATCGGCAGGAAACAGTTTGCATTCTTCTGAGAAAATCTGACCCTGCTTTTCAGCTATGGCATCAATCAATTGAATATCCTTTGCTACCTGCTCATCAACACTATGAGGAGAAAAAAAAACAATAAAGGTGTTTCAAATATAAATTGAAAACCAAAACTTGAGATGAAATGTGAATTTCAATGTATGTTCAGAAAAAAATCTCCACAATCATTAAGGTTCAGTCAAACAATTAACCTCCATTCAGGGTTATCAGCATAAATGCTTGCCTCCACAAGATCCACAATAAGGCGTAGCATTTCCATACGCTCTTCATAACTACCCCGTCCCTGCAACAGAATCAGCATAACAATTTTTGTCTTAGAAATAATCAAACACCTCAAAACTATTGGAAGCAATAGAACATTCCAAGCCTAACAGACAAAGATGCAACAGAATATAATTATTTTCTAGAGCATCAAAAGAAGTAATCCTTATGTTTTAAACATCGGAATATCCCGTCAACCAAACTCCACAAAAACCTACAATCCCACTTGCAAAGTTGACTTTCCACCTCCTAATGCATGGCCTTTATACTGAATAGATAACATCAAGAAGTACATGCTCTTCCTGGAGCAAATAATGTTCATATCCTCTCACTTGGGGTGGACTACCAGCAATTGGTGATACTATAAAGAATCCAATTCCCTCACAAACGAACTAACTGAAGCAAAGTTAAAAAACAAAACTACAATGTAAGTCCTAAAGGGGAAGTTTAAATGATAGCTAGCATGACAAGTTCTTCCATCCTGCTTCATATTGAAGAATATTAATATTTTTCAAGCATGAATCCGGATCGGCATATTTATTTCCATTCCTGTTACTAATACTGCTACCTACGTTAGAGGCATGTGTCATGGATCTTTGTGTGAAAAGTATTCTGTAGCTTTCATCAAGTGGGTATTTCTTCACTGGCTCCAAGTTTGCATATTTTGAAGCTCAAAGGGAGAAAAAGTTTTATGTGCCAAAACCAATTGTGAGAAAAGAAAGATGTCTCTAAGCTCCAAGGTCGCCATCTGACCTGTAGGTATACACCGTCGGAGAAGATTTCAGTTCACTTGAGGGTGAGGTGTTGCTCATCACTCAACCCAGGGAAACCCAACTACTCCCACAGAAAACACTAATCTTCTAAAAAATCACCAATACGCTATGTTGACAAAAATGAGATTGATAGTTTACTGAAAAACAATGTAGAGGCCCCTTTCTTAGCTGTATTTTCCTTTTATCATATATCCTGATGACAAATGGCTAAAAAGGAACACCACCAAACTTTAATAAGCATAGGAAGTTTAACGAAGTATGAGCACAACTTGCTGAAGGAGCCAGCAACAACAAGGGCAAACAACAAGAATTTTTTTCTTTCATTTTCAGAAACTAGTCGATGTTTGCATTGTTAAGGACATTTGTTATTTTATCATATCGACTAAGAGATTGTCCTTTTCTGCAGGTTTGAGTCAATTAAGATAAACTTTTTGGTGCCCGCCTAGACTTCAACCTCTCTAATTCAATTTACCAAACACACATTGTAACATAACACAAACTTAACACCGCAGAGACAAGTACACCAATTTATAATTGTGGAAGGATCAGTATATTAATAGTTCAAACATTAACACAAGTCTAAGTGTCAACCAAGAAATTCACAAGTTCCGCACTTTCTTTATTTCTCTCATATGCTGAAAGATATATGACACATAACAATTATAGATAACATCTACTTCATGCCATCTAAAGGCTCTATCATGACATTAAAATGGACAAAAGCTTATAAGTGTGGGTGTCACAAGAGCCAAAGGAAATACAATAACCCCTGCGCTTCCTGAGATAGCCGCGAACTATACCTTAAAATGATCCAGAATTAATAGTAGTTCTACTTCTATCAATTCTCCATGAGCAAAGTGAGGACAGATGAACCCTAGCTTTGAACCTTTGAGACCATATAAAGTGCCATATCTAAATATTGACCTGAGACCACAGACTTTACCACCCAAATTAAAGTCATCATCAACATAAAGAAAGGTTCATTCCTACACTACTAGATAACAATGTGCTATCATAATTGAGAACTTCAAATCTTTCTTTCTTTCTTTTTTTTTTTTTTTGTACTGATGGTGCCCAGGACGGCTTGCAATGCCTTAGCTATTCCATGAGTACCTGCTACCTCCACCAATCTGAGTGCCAAGTAACTCCGTCCACCAAAACTTAGCTAGAAATGAGAAGATCAAAATTTTCATTTTATAAGGATGATCCAAATAAATTTTAAGTTTTAGTTGCCTTCGTCCATGTATAGGTTGTTAAATGAGAATCATTGGCCCAGCCAAAAGGGGATTCTAGGAATCAGAAACATTATAACCAGACATGATAAGCAATGCGAAGGATATTGCCATCAGAAGTTGTCTCCCACGTCTAATTAGATTTCTTTCACAAATTTTACCATTAATTTTGTTGAATATTCTTTTCTCTATAAAAAAATATAAAGTCCTTTTACAACCCTAAAAGTTAACAGCGAAAACTGAGATGAAGAATCGAAGGGGCAGCACTTAGCCTTAAGCAAGTAAATAAAGTAAAACACTATTAACAAAAGGATCAATGTCATATTTTATCTCTTTGTTTGAGTCGATCCAATTAGTTTAGCCTTTAATCATAAATTATGTGAAATTTCATGTCACTACTTCACAGTCCACAAGCCTACAGGATTCAGATTGCAAATTCTTCCAACATCCTAGTATAGGCCTATGATCAGTAGGGATCAATTGCAAACTATTATAAGATGACGAGAATCCACATACATCTACCAACGGCACATTACATACAATGAAGTATACTATGCGTCCAAAAGGAAGAAAAGGATAGAGGGACGCACTTGGATGGCTTCTGGATCAACGGTAGTAGTAATGCCTAGAAACTTTGCAATCTCTGCTAAATCTGCCAAAAAGACAAAATGCACCCGATCAAAGGAGACATAAGAAGCAATGGTTTCCTCCAATTACTCAGGGCCTACCCTAAAATAAACTTTTTCAAGGACTTTTTGATTGTTCCAATTGAAATATTCGAGTAGGACTTTCGTAGGGAGCAAAAAGAAAGCTCTTTACTACAACACTAACTCAAGCCCAAGCAAGTTTAGGACCTACAATAAAAGTGCTAACATTTAAAACATTTTCTCAACTAAAATGTGTCGCCAGTATAGATCTTCTCTTTCATTGTGCCATATCTTCTCCTAGGTCTGCATGGATCCCCAGAAATTCTAAAAAGAAAGCTATTTACTGATATTAAAAAATCTAAACCCATTAGATGCTGACGAACAGATATGGCCATACTAAGATCAAAACTTCAATAAGAACAATCAAGCAAGATACACTGTGTTGCCAAATAAATGCACCAAAACTGGAATTCAAGTCTTAGCCTTTCTACTTAAGGCCCAGTATGATCCAATTAGAAAACAAATAGGACTCCACCTTAAGGCCCTGTATGATCCAACTAGAAAACAAATAGGACTCCAGATGCTATAAGCTTCGTTTATCTCAAATGGATCCATTAGAGTAATTTCCCAAAATCAAACAAAAAGGGTTTAGCAAGGGTATTAGAAAAAAGCTCAATACACTGAATGCGAGAAGTCTCCTCATCGCGATCCACGGCATTATCCCCTTGTAGATTTTGTTGAGAAAATGGTGACTTGTCCCCTAATAACCTGTAAATGAAGATTAAGGAAAATAAAGATCGTGCATTAAACAGAGGAAAGGGATTAAAAGAGGGTGTACTTGAAGAAAAGCCATTCGAGAAGTGCGTATCGTTCCATGCCGGCAAAGAGAAGGGACTGAGAAGGGGCATTTGCTCTTGGGTAATTCAATGTTCCCAATTTCTTCTGTATTTCTTCCATTTGCTTCGCTGCCATTGTCAATTTCGATTGTTCTTCACAATTGGGCTTTGGGATTTACCGGTGAAACTGAAAGACGTGAGAGCGTTTGAATTTGGTGAAGTTTTGAAGAAGAGATGAACTTCGTAAGCCACAAAAGAAGCATCTCAAGTTAAAATTGAAAACGCGAACAGTTACAGGTAACCCGGTTCCGGTTCTGGGTTTATTTGGGTCTGCGGTTCCGGTTCTGGCGGTTTCGGTTCTGCGATTCTAGCGGTTCCGGTTCTGGCAGTTCCGGAACTGCGGTTCTGACGGTTCCAGGCGGTTCCCGGCGGTTTCGAGTTATTTTTTTTTATATAAATCAATATCTTGTATAGTAGTGATTAGTATATGGTAGAATATATTTTTATATGGTGTACTATGTTATTAATTATAGTATATATTGTGTTTGATAATTAGTATATATTGTGTATAAATGGTGTATATATTGTATATAAGTAGTATATATTGTATTTAAGTAATATATATTGTGTAGTAGTTAGTAATTAGTATAAATTTTATATAAGTAATACATATTGATAAAAGAATATTGTCATTAGTATTATGTGTTGTATGTTATATATTATATGTTACATAAATATTCAAGGATTGATATAGAAGTAAAGACAAAAAAATATTGAGACAAAGATATTCAAGGATATGATAAAAAGCATATTTATTGACCAAAATGGCATATCTTTCTTAGTCTTCCTTTCCCCAATGGAATGAGCACAACATGGTACTAATACCACCATTAAAAGAAAAAAAAAATTAAAAGAAGACATGCCAATGTACAAGTTACATAATAATTTATGCATTATTTCTAACAAATCTCATAAAACCTTCAAGGTTTGGAGGTGGTTGTGTTGGCGGTGGTGGAAATGAAGCTTGTTCATCTCCACTTCCGGGTGAAGTAGCTTCCTGAGCAAGTTCTGCTAGCATTTCTTCATAGCACTCATCTATTTCTGGTTGAGATTCAGCTAGCCCAAAGTTCCTTCTTTCAGAGCGGATTCAATCTTGGAATAGCACTGATTTTTCCAAGCTGTCCTGCATCGACGCTCTATGATCACCTATTTGTATCCTTGCTTGACTAAAAACGCTCTCCGATGCAACAGTTGACGCTTGAATCGACAGAACATCCCGAGCCATCCTTGCAAGAACGGGAAAATGCTTTTCCCTTGTCTTCCACCAATCCAAAAGGTCGAAAGAGCTGTCTGGATTCTCATTCTCTAATCCCTGCGACAAGTAAACTTGAAGCTCATTTAGATGGGAAATATCATCTACATTTTCCCCTTGAGTACCCCTGAACTCAGTCCACGATTTAAGAGCTGTTAAGCCAGCAGCTTTTTTAGACGCCTGTGATATGGACGAAGTTGGGGTTGGAATATTTGGCCTAGCATGCTCTAACGCCTGTTTATAAGCATTATAAACAGTTTGAGCATTCACTTTAATTGATGCTTGCGCATCAAATAGTGTAGCCATTTCTTCTTCATCAAGATCTAAAGCTTGATAAATACTAGAATACCAAAAGTGAGGTCCTCCTAATTTCATAGTAGGATTTAGCATAGCAGACACACCATATATAGGAGGGATTGGAAAAAAATATTTTTTAAACTTCTTTTTCATTTATGTTATTGCATATTCATAAATTTCCCCTCCCTCGTTAAAATCAACAAATAAATTAGCAATTGCGGCAATAAATACTAAACAGTTAGAAATAGTTGGATAGTATTTGCCAGATAAAGCATTTGTAGCCACATGAAAATATTCTAAAAAATCTAACAGAATTTTAACGTTAGTCCAATCTTGATTAGTTAACATGTCATTATCTTCCTCTCCACAATCCCGAGAATTATAAGTAGCGTTAATTGGGTTTCTATATTCGTACGCCACTACTAAACTTTCGTACATGTAGCTCCACCTAGTCAGGCAAGGTTTAGGTACCTTTCTTTCTCTAAGGCCATATTCGTCACATTTTTTAAAATATTCTCTAAGTCTACTTCTGCGGTTTGAATAAAAAATCCAATTAAGAGCGAATTTAACCTTTTCAATTTCTATGTTTAAAATTCTCATACCATCACCAACAATTAAATAATAAATATGACATATACATCTAACATGGAAAATATTTGTAAAAGCAGCATTAAGTGTTCTAGTTAAAATACCTATTTCATTAGTGTTGCTACTAGCGTTATCCATGGAAATTGATATTATTTTATCACTAAAACAAAAATATCTACATACATCTGAAATAGTGCTAGCAATAAACTTACCCGTGTGCCGTGAATTAATAATTCTATATGCAATAATGCGTTTTTGCATTGTCCAGTATTCGTCTATCCAATGACTTGGTTACGGTTAGATAATCACAATCATTTTCACTTCTACCAATATCAGTTGTAATAGACATACGATTACTTATATGGGTAAATAACTAACGCAAGTATTGCTCATATTCATGCTTGTATTTATAAATGTCGGCCTTAACTGTGGCGCGAGGTCAACCTTTATATGTAGGATTAAATACTCTTCTAATATAATGAATCCAAGCAGGATTAGAAGCAAACGAATAAGGCAAACACATAACAGTAATCATTTTAGCTAGTTCTTCACGATCCTTATTTGGATCGTAATACAATATACCTCCGGTGACTGTGTTTATTCCTGATTGAACTAGATTAGAACCAATACTTGGGTTAACAGTTGTTTCAGGACTTGTCCTCCCCTCTTGTTGCGCTTTCAATTGGATATATCTAGCCTTATCGCTAGGGTGTAATTTTATATGTTTAACTAAACTACCTGTGCCGCTACGATCCCCAGTATACCTATGCACAAGTACTTTCCCACAAGATTTACACTTAGCCTTATTTTGTTCTCTTAGTTGAATAAAAAATTGCCAAACTAATGAAGTTTCTGAATGTTTAGGAGGTTGTCTACTAAAAGTGGGAGTTTGTACGGGTGGGTGTTCCGGTTCATTAGTAGCAGGACTAGTAGGTGTATCATCTAAATCTACCGGAGCTTGGGTATCGTTATCATCATCATCCTCATTTCCCTCTAATATTGGTGCATTAGGATAAAGCATATTCATAATATCATCATCTATTCTATCACCGACTGCTACATCATGTAGAAAATCAACATCGCTAAATTGAAAACACGGGTGATTACTATCAAGTATTCCGAAGTTTTCATTAGTATTTCTAGGTTGGCTACTAGTTTCAACTTGTTTATCTTTTCTAGGTCGGGGAGCCGGGGGAGGGGTAGTATTTTGGCGACTACTTTCACCGGTTTTATTTTTTCCTTTTTCGAAACATATTTTTCAATGAAAATGCCATATTAATTATAATTAAGCAAAATAACAACACACAAAAATATTCTAATCACGTAAGAGTTGAAACGAGTTTACCGGATTGACGAACAACTTCTTGAAAATTGAAAATCGTTCAAATCGAACACTTGAAAACTTCAATTCAACAACTTCACAATGTTTCACGAAATTGCAACAATAAATTAAGCACTTGCACTAGAAAGATTGAAAGAGAGCTTGAGAGAGATTGAGACATATTGATGAATTGGTGAATTAAAATGTAAGAATGAGGGGGTATTTATAGTTGAGAAATGGGAAATTGTGTAATTATATAAAGTTTGGGGGTTAAATGGCTATTTTTGAAAATTCCAAACGGCTAATTTTAAAAAAGAGCCGTTTGAAATTTTTTTTAAAAAATTTTTTTTTTTTTAAAATCCGGACCGTTGGGAACCGGATGGAACCGCCTGAACCGGTCCGGTTCCATACGGGTCCAAACAGTTCCCCAACGGTCCGACTTTAAAAATTTTTTTTTTTTTAAATTTTAAACGTTGCGGAACCGGTTGGAACCGCCTGAACCGGTACGGTTCCGGTTCTGGCGGTTCTGGTTCCGCGGTTCTAGCGGGTGGAACCGCTCCATCATGATTCCGGGGAACCGCCAGACCCGGAACCGCGGAACCGGAACCGCCGGAACCGCCAGAACCGCGGTTCCGATCCGGTTCCGAACCGGGCCACTTCCAGCCTTAGTTACAGGAAGGCTAAAGTTAATAATTTTACTTAATAGATTTTTGGGTGGCTTTGATAGGAGGGAAAATGTTTTCTACCGAAAATAAGTGGTTTTATGTCTTATTTTTTCGTGTTGGGTTGGCGAGTAGAAAAGTGTTTTTAAAATATTTTTTAATGTTTGGCCGGAGAATAAAAAAAATATTATTTTATATTATGTTCTTCAAAAATTTAATTGTTTTTTTTTAAATTCACATAATAAAATTATCGGAAAAGATTTGCAAACATTTCTTCACTATCTGAAAATATTCATTTATACCCTAATTATATTTTTTATATTATATTTCTTCAAAAGTTTAATTGGTTTAAAAATTCACATAATAAAATTATCGGAAAAGGTTTGCAAATATTCCTTCACTATCTGAAAATATTCATTTATATTCTTCGTTATACTATTGGTCCATTATAGCTCCCCACATTATAAAATTGGTGCAAAAATACCCTTGTACCGTTAGGATCTTCCACCATAGCACAATTGTTTCATTTGGCTTATCATGTTACTGAGGTGACATACAACCTCGTCTCACTTATCCCATTTTACCCCTCCTCTTTCACCACCAGCACCTTAAAAAAAGTCTACCCGCCTAATTACCCCAATACTAAATTGTTTTTGGGATCTCAGTAAAATTTTCTTTATCGCGAACGTTTTCCATTTTGACTTGTGACCGAAGATCGTATAATTCGCGGGAATTGAAATTAACCCAATGAAATGGGTGTTGTAAGTTATTGTCGATTGAATTGGATTATGAATTGATTTGACATCATTAGGGTTTGCAGGTTTCGTGGATTTTAAGGGTTGAAAAATGAATAGAGATCGAGATAATAAACAAATTCGTCCAATTCTCTATATATTATCCACCTAGCTGCCTCCATATTATGTTGAGTGTGTTGCATTGTTTTCTTGTCTTTGCCAAAATCCTCTCCATTTGTTGAATCGGATTTTAAGTAAGTTTTTTATTTGTTTCCATTTTTGCAGATTGATGTAATATGATGTTATAAATTAAGATTTAAAATATTCTCCATATATAATTAACATAGGTCTGCGCAATCAGGCGTCTTATAAGGTAAAATTCAAAAATGAAACCTAAAATTCAAAATTTTCGATTTAGTTTGATTTTAGGGAAAGAATAATGGTTTAGTGAAGAGGGCGGTAAGGTAGCAACTACATGTCATCCACCTTAACAATATGTTAAGTCACATAGGATAATATTGTCATGGTGAAAAATCCTAACAGTAAAAAAATATTTTTGCACTGATTTTGTAACATCGGAGGTTATAATAGACTAATAGTATAACAAATGATATAAACGAACATTTTTTAATAGTAAAGATATTTCTAAACCTTCTCGAATGATATTTGTTGAGTTACCTAAATTACATAGAGATTCTTAATATAGAATAGATAGTGGTATTTTACTATATTCTGTTATTTTGCAATATAATAAAAGAGAAATGGTATTTGACTATTTGTTGAGTTAAATATTTATCGGATATGCAGTGTGTAATTACTTCTATAAGTTTTTTTTATTTATTTAAACCCCTTTTAAATTAGGAGGACTTATAGTGTTTTCACACTTCCCTTCCAACATGACTCGAACTCAACATCTACCAATCGTAAGTGAATATGTTTTTACCAACCGAGCAAGTCTCACATGTCCATGAGTTTATCAATGTTTCATTATGTGGGAATTTACAGAAGTCATGTACAATAATACCGCTACACATATATTCTTAGATATTAAGTTTTTTTTTAACTGGAAAAACATACTTATATTATATATAACAAAGAAGGGCTAGAGCCCATTAATATTATCATTAGTACATATTCCTTGATAACTTACCATTATGCCTCGTAAGGCACTGTCATTCCCTAAAGCAGCCAAACATTTACAATGTTCACTAGAACAGTTCCTAGCATAAACATTCTCATCCTGATCCTTGCCATATATATCTAGAGCAAGTTCAAGTGGTAAAACAAAAGTACATAAATTATTATAACTAGTCTTCATTGACGATGCTTTTGCCAAAACATGAACCACCATATTCCCTTCCCGAAAACTATGCCTGAATGATATTGTTCCCTGAGTGGATGCCTCCTCCACCAGCAATCTGCATTTGTGAATTAAAATATTGTTAGTAGGGTAATCTTTATTAATAACGCTAATGATCTTTGTGGCGTCAGTTTTCACATCTACTGGGAATATATTTTTCTTGTAATTAATTGTAGTGCATGCAAAAGAGCTTGTAGTTCCGTTTGTAATGATGAGGTTTCTTGGATTTTCTTTAAAAAAAAACATGTCTTCCACCTCCCCTTGGAATCACGAACTACTCCACTGATGTCCCCTTCCAGGTTGTTACTATTGAATGCTCCATCTATGTTGACCTTCAGACATCCCTTTAGTGGTTGCTCCCATTTGACATTTAACTTTATGACCTTGTTATGAAAAATCTTCTTGGTTGTTAGTGTCACACCTCCTTTTTGCACTACGCCCCGCGAAGGGCATAGGTAAGGGAGTGTTCCAATTAAAGAATAATCGAAACGGGATTTATTTATCTAGAGATTTCAGAGTCTCCACTTGAGATAATTAATGGTTTCCCAAGTCACCGGTTCAAATCCCGAATCGAGGAAATATTGACTCTGTATTAATGTCTGCGAACACAGAAATTCAGGTAAGGAATTATGTTAACCTGGGAGAAGGTGTTAGGTATTTTCGAGTCCCGTGGTTCTATACGGTTGCTTTGATCATACATGGCTTGACTAAATTGTCTAATTACTGATTTTAGAACCTATGTGCATTTACCTTTCACTGCTTTTTAATTAAGAAAATTATCTTGAAACGAGCTACGCGTACGTATACCCATTTGTTTGGTGCATCAAAACCGTGTAACGCGTACGTGTCCAAAATTAATAATGCTTTGTTATTATTAAGAAAATTTTGGCCAAAGTTGCACGAATTCATACTCCGATTTTATTTTTAGAATCGCGACTATGTTACACGGACGTAGACATAACCACAAATGTGTTTTAAACAGCCCTAAAGGCTTGCTACGAATGTTAGTCATTTTTAGTATCTAGGTTATAAAATTAAAACGAGGGCCACGCAATTGTGATTTTTGTTCGGCACGGCACATCCGATTCTATTTTAAAAGGGTATACAAACTATACCCAGAGGGCTGACCAATGCTAAATTTGTCGAAAGCTCCATTGAAATTAAAATGTCTTACACAAGGAAAGTCTAACCCATTTGCGCAAAGGCTTGTGCCCACAAGTGGACCAATGGCCCAGGAAGTTGATCGGATATAATTACGAAGGGAGTTCAGAATAGGGTCACATAAAGAGCCCAAATTCGGAGGCCTACAACTGAGGCCCCATATCAAACTCCCAGCACTTATGAACAGTCTAAAATGCAAGTAAAGTCAAAATAGGTAACACGAGATTATCATATGCGCAAGTAACCTTTGGAATTATTTTGACTTATTTGTAACCAACTATATGACATTTAGCAATAAATTGAGTGAGAATTATGGCCCTAATGACTAACCATAGGCAACAGGATTTTAAAATTTTCACAATTTTAGTCTCATATTGATATGGCTAATTGTATCACTTTTATGCAGATGTGAACCAACACACAAATGATATGTCAATGACTACTTGATCGATCCTCACTAATAGTCCTAACACTGAACCACCATAACCTTTCAATAAGCCTCAACAAATATAACCTTAAACATGAACAATTACCTTACACTAACCGACATTATACAAAGCCTTAACAGAGCAGTTGATGCTAAGGAGTGAGATAAGGATGAACCCAAGACACTAGACCTTACTCAAACATGATTAAAAAACTACTGATTTAAGATGAAAGTCCAAGAACATGCATACTAATGCCCTATCACATATATTAATAGTTAGACTCCACTTATTCAAAGCTGATTTAGGTATAACAATCACATTAAATTAGCTAATAAATCAGAATATCATTGTAAAATCAACAAATAAAGTAATTCATCTGCTGTAATTCTTCAGTCCATTCTTCAAATTCACTCCACAATCAAAGGGTTACATAGTTGTGTACCTGAAGGTAATAAGAGCAGAATCAGAAACTTGTTTGGAGATCAGCCCCAAAACCACAATGGAACAGTAACACACAATGAAAATACAACCCCAAAACCTTCCAAAAACTGATATCAGTCCATATCAACTCCCATTAATCTAGCACTATGGTTTTTTAGAAGTTGAAAGAATCAGAAAAATATTAAAAAGCTCAATGGAACAATGTTCTTATTTCCAGAATCCATCCGTTTTACTTTTTTTGTATTTTTAGCTCTTCTTTTCTTTATGCTCCTCAATGGAACAGTGTTTTTAGCCTAAATTCTAGCCGTCTAAAGTTTTTGGAATTTTTAGTTCTTCATCTCTCTGCCTTCTAAGGCAAGAAAGAATGCCTTTATAGGCAAGTAATTAGGGCAGACCTTAGGTTTTTTATTTCAGTTTTAGTCCCTTAGTTTTTAACTTGTGGACCAAGTTTTATTTGAAGTTCTCTAGCAACACCCCTTACTAGAAGCTTCCATAGCTGTTACTGAAGATTTCTTAGGGTTCTTTTCCCAAACTACCCTTTGGAATTACCCAGAAGGACAGCTTGGGTCCTTTTGTCCCCATTACCCAACCTAAGTCTAGCTTGCAAAGCAAGACCACACGACTCTTTTGGGTTTTCAATTTGGCAAAAATACAAATTTAACCACTCATAAGAAACCCAACCCAAAACCTAAAACAAATTTCGAACCAAAAGCAACAAACAGAGGAAGAACAAGAACTATTTAATAAAAACAGGCTAACAGCTAAGCCTAATCAGAACAACATAAACCCATATACTTTTGCAATTAACTTCTGATAAACTACAAAACTGATTGTTAACGACTAAAGTTGTTAGCACGTGATTTTTTCCCTACATGAGAACAGCTCCTAAAAAATAGACCAAAAATAATGTTTAATAATATTAGGAATTTTCTTTATTTGCATTTCATGTGTTTTTAACATTTTTAAATCATAGAAAAATCCTAAAAAGGGTCATTTTTACATATTTATCTTTTAGTATTTAAAATTAGCATTTTCTTTAGTTTAAGTTAAGTAGTTGTTTTAATGTTAAAAAATAAATAAAGAGTTTTAATTTCTACAAAAAATAGTTTAATTTAGATTTTTAATTTCTATGATTGTTAATTAAAAAATGAAAAGAAAAAAGAATAATGATTTAATTGCATTGGGATTTTACTTTAAGCAATTGGGCTATTTTTTTAAAAAAAACAAAACTAGCCGGACCATAATTTTCCTACCCAAACCCACATAACCCAAGCTCATTCTCTTACCCTTACCCTAATTAAAAATAACAAACAAAACATAGACTCTACAAGACATAAGGGATACAGATGAATTAAAAAGAAGAAGAAAGCCTATATTCTGAAAAAAGCTCAGCGACAATTCTCACATCAGAGAAAACCCCACTCCCCATTGTTTGTTCATAGTAGAAAGCCAAATTTCATGGCCACTTCTTAATAAAAAAATAACCAAGGAGCAAATGATCAGCCACTGGAACCAAACAGCAACACCCATTGAAGTCCATCGACTTTTTCACTCCAACAACAACTATCTCCGTCCACCTTGCACCGAAAATTCCCCAATCTCCTTGGAAAACCAGTAAACACCATCAGATCGAGCACACACAGTCACGCACATGAACAAAGTGAGGGAACAAGCTTTGGAGTCGTTTGTGATTTTGAGTCATGTGGAGGTTGTCGTACGTTGATTCCGATCTATGGTTATCGTTGTCCATTTTTGCGTTCGAGTTCGAGTTGCTGAAACTCAACGTTGCTGTAAACGTGAGTATTCCTTTTACATTTTCGTTGGGTCACTTTTGTTCTCTCACTTACGTCTTGCCTTTGTTAATGGTATATAAGGTTTGCTATATGGTATAGATAGGTAAAAATACCTTAGTAGTATAGCATGGACCAAATAATTTATTTTTCATCGGGTCCACTCGGTAAGAACAAAAGCTGATTCATTGCCCTCTTTTAATTAGCATTTGAATCCTTATGAATTGAGGCATGCCATTTAGCGAATTTTCATGGCCCTCGCAAAGCTAAAAACGCGTAGTTACTTTAGCCGCGTTATTTTAATAATTTATTTCCTAAAACTCGAGTGTGCATTTCATGTGACACAAATCCAAATCCTAAAACATTGAATAATGTGTACCAGATTGTGGGTGCATTTCATGTGACACAATCCAAAGACACGTTTTAGACGATGTTCAATTTTCCTTAAAATTAATTAAAAGCGGTAAATAATTTAAAATTGCACTATACGTTTGAACATGTATTAAAATCAGATACTAAGCCATTTATATTAGTTCAAGCGACTGTGCTAGAACCACAGAATCTGAGGGTGCCTAACACCTTCCTTCGAGTTGACAAAATTCCTTACTCAAGAATTTCTGGTTCGCAGACTCCATTCAGAAAGTCGAAAATTTTCTCGATTTGCGATTCAAAATAAACCGGTGACTTGGGATAGCAAAAGCCAACCTTATCCCAAGTGGCGACTCTAAAAAAATAATACCAATTCGGATAATGTCATTTTAAATGGAAAAACTCCTATATGCATTATCCATTGGGGTGGTGTGTAAAAAGGAGGCGTGACAGCTCTGGAGACTCTGCTGGGGATCGAACCCAGAATCTCTGGTTCAGGATTTAAGAATCCGAGCTTAGAATAGCTGTTATATTTGGCTTTATCTTATTTTCCTACATGTTTCATGCCTAATGTGCTAAATGTTTACCACTTTGATATTTGATTAATTGTATATATAAACTGCTACGAAACCCTTCCTCTCTCTAAGTCTTCTACATCATGGAGAAATGTGCATTTCGTGTGACATCTCTTCTGTTTAGAGTCTTATCCCATTTTTATAACGAGGTTCGAACAAGTTGCTAAGCCGACGAAGCTTTTGTATTCCCGGTACACTGTCCCTCCTCGGCTCGAGTTGTCCGCTCGGGTAAGCCAGGTCTAGAACAATAAACTCAGGTTTTAAACCTAGTATAACAAAGACGCATGCCGGATCCCTAGTAGGAACGTTTCTTTCCATTACGTGCATTTGACTTAGGGGACTCAACACAAGGGTTGGGTCCATCTAGGAGTGGTGTACCTAAATTGAAAAGACCATCCTGACGCATCTTACGTGCTACTTGCGCATCTGTTTGATTCAGCTTGCATGTTGACCGGCTTCTAGAATAAAGAAAGAAAATAAAAATAAAAAAGAGTGAGAGGTAGGTATCTAGAAAATTCTGAAACTCTGCCGTATTTTTGAAAAATGAAAGAAAAAGAAAGGTTTTTCAAAAATAGTTGGTTTGCCTAATCTCCATAACTACGCAGGCCTGATTCTCACCGGATGTAAGATATGTAGGCAAACCTCATCGGTTCAAGCCCCCAATTTTCAAAAATCCAAAAAAAAAATTCTTTTACTTCCTTGTTTAGGAAAGTTTTCCTCTGAGACTCCAATTTTTTTTTAAAAAAATGCAGAAAAATATTTTTTGTTAGTTGCTTCTCAAAATAAAAAAATACAAAATATTTGCATTCATCTTTCGAAAATTCAAAGGAAAAATCAAGATTTAAAAATATCTTCTTTTTTATTTAGAAGTATTTCTTTCAAATATTAAAATACAAACCAATCAAAAATCCAAAAATATTTTCCTTTCTTCTTTAGAAGTTTTCTTTCAAATTTAGAGAAAAAAAATCTAAAAATTCAAAAATATTTTCTTTCTTCTTTCAAAAATTGAAAAGAAAATTCAAGATTCAAAAATACTAATTTCTCTTTAGAAGTACTTCTTTCCCAACTTCAGAATAAAAATTCACAAATGCAAAAATATTTTTCTTTCTTATTTAGAAGTTTTTCTTTCAAAATTTCGAAAAAACAAAATCTAAAAATCTAAAATATTTTTATTCTTCTTCTGAAAATTGAAAAGAAAATTCAAGATTCAAAAATACTTTCTTTTTTTAGAAGTACTTCTTTCCTAACTTCACAATAAAAATCCATAAATACAAAAATATTTTACTTTCTTCTTTAAAAGTTTTTCTTTCAAATTCCAACAAACGCAATAAAAGTAAAAAAAAAATCCTTCTTCTTTAGAAGTCTTTCTTTGTAAAAGTGCTGGAGAAATATCAAAATCTAATAATATTCTCTCACTTCTTTATAAGTGTTTCTTTTGAAAAAAAAAAGAAGTGAAAAAAAAGAGAAAATTTGACATCTAGAAAAACATAAATTTAATTTATTTCCTCTATTCCCAATCTTCCTGAACTACGCAAGATCTGATTCATGCGGCGTCATGATACGTAGGCAACCCACATCAGGTTCGATCAACCATGGAAAAGGAAAATGAGAAAAATGAAAAAAAATAATTAAAAAAAACAAAAATGAAAAATATTGATAATAATAAGGACTGACTGAGTCAATGCTAACATGTCTTTTATTTTGAATTGTGAAGAAAGTTGAGGTGGTCGGTTTGTGGTAAGCAGATAACACAAGATTCAAGGAAAAATGATAACTGACATCGAAGCTATTACAAGTGCTCGAGAGACTCAGGGTCAGAGGGTTCAACAAGAGTCTGTTATGGTTGAAGAAAATAGAATACTGAAATAGTAAATGATCAAAATATGTCAAGTGTGGGCCAATGGCCAAGGAGAACCTTGTTGTGAGTCACAATCTGCTGCACAACAAGAGCAGTACCACTCTCTTGAATACCACTCGTACTCATTTGATCTTCCCGCAAACATTGAGAAACTTGCCCAAAAGATGATACAAGAAGAAATGACCCAAAGAATGAAAAGCTTAGAACAACGGTTGAAAAACATGCAAGGGTTGACGGGTCAAAGAATGTTGCCTTCAAAGATCTATGTATGTTCCCAATGTCCACTTGCCGCCTGGTTTCAAGACTCCCAAATTTGAAAAGTATGATGGACATGAAGACCCTATAGCCCCCCTGAAAAGGTATTGCAATCAGCTAAGAGGTGTAGGAAGGAACAAAGAGTTGTTGATAGCTTATTTTGGGGAAAGCCTAATGGGAGTAGCATCCGAATGATTTATGGATCAAAACACTTCTCGCTGGTATGTCTGGGACGACATGGCACATGCCTTTGTCAAACACTTCCAATACAACATTGACATTGCCCCAGACCGCAACGCCCTTTCAAACCTGAAGAAGAAACCAAGTGAAAGTTTCAGGGAATATGCCATTAGATGGAGAGATCAAGCAGCAAGGGTTAAGCCACCCATGGATGACCACGAGCTAATCACTGTCTTCTTTCAAGCGCAAGAGCCAAATTACTTTCAAAACATGATGTCCGTAGTTGGAAAATCATTTTCGAAAGTAATTAAAATGGGAGAAATAGTAGAGAATGGTCTTAAGACAGACAAAATTTTAAGTCAAACAGTTCTTAAAGCCGTAACTCAGGCTGTCCAGGTTGAATTTGATAATTTTAGTGACATAAATAAGAAGGATGAAGGAGTCATGATGACAACAGGGTTGAGAAGAGATCCCAGGAGAACACCTCGAAGGTATGCGTAGCCTCATCAAGTTTTCCATGACTCCCCTGAGCATTACTATCCACCTCAGAACCCACCATACTCTGTTGATCCACTCAAGTGTTGTTCAGTCACCAAATCACCCAAGAAGGGAAGCGCAAGTATCACAAAATCTCCACCAGCCTCCACAAAATTTTCAAATGCCTTATAACTCATATCCAAGCCAGGTTTATAGAAGGGAACAAAGGTTGAAGGATAATTTTACACCAATAGGAGAGTCCTATGCAAGCTTATTTGAGAAGTTAAAGCATTATGACATGATTGCACCCATTCCTCCAAATCATGTGGACCTACGTGCAAGAATCTTTGACCCTTTTAAAAGGTGTGAATACTATTTCGATGCCCCAAGGTACGATGTTGAAAGTTGCCCGGATTTGAATCAGAAATAGAGAGGATGATCCAGGAAAACCTGATTGTGATTCAAGACAGTGACACCCAGAATATCATGCAGAATCCTTTACCTGCACTGGATGATGCATACTTTGCGAGGATGATGCCTGGTGACATGGAGGATGAGAATCCTCTCGGGAACTTGTCGACTGAAATTGGAAAAGGTCAAGGTGATTTATGATGAGCAAATTTGTGGCTAAATGTCAAGCTTAGTAATTGAAAAGTCATTCCCTCCTCACTTAGGAAGGAATCTTGGTAGCTTGTTTTGATGTTTTTCTGTTATCTGGGCTATTTCAGGGTTGCGATCCAGATTTTATTTGTTTTATTGAGTCAAACCCTTCTATCTTTCTATTTTGTTTGTATGAGTTATGTTTGTCCATTTTGTTGCTATTTTTATTATCCGGGTTATTTCAGGTTTGTAACTCAGATCTTAGGTTGCTTGTTTAGTCGTCAAACCCTTCCATCCTTATTCAATAAAATCCAGTTTATCCTTTTGTGTTATTTTGTTCTTAGTTCTTTTCGTGCTAGTTCTAATAACATGACATGCATGCGAAAATTATGGCCAGATCTTAGAAACTGATTTAATCTGGAATTGGATAATTGAAAAAAGAAGAAGCACTTTTGTGGATGAATAAAGAGTTGAAATACTTGGGAATTAAGGTCGAGTAAAACTCACCTTCGAATCATTGCGAAGATTGAGCTTAAGGAAGAATCAATTGAAGATTGCTGGAAAGTTTGATGTTAATGGATGAAAAGTGTCTTGTGACCATGACACACCAAGAAGATAGGCATGTTCATCAATGCCGTAATTACGAAAGGATACTATGTTTGGCGTTCTCGAGGCTAGGAGGCCCTTTTTCTGCTATCCAAACACTTTATATTCTTCGATACCCCTTTTGAGCATATGTTATTTTCTTTGACTAACCTCTTTTGGAATCAAGCTTAGAGTATAAAAAAACAACAACAAAAAAAGAAGAAGAAAAAAGAAAAAGAAAAATAAAAGAAGAAGAAGAAGAAGAAGAAGAAGAAGAAGAAGAAAGAAGTATCAAAGGTCCATGTCCTAAAAATTAGAAGTTGGGGCAAACAAAAAAAAGAGAAAAATAAAAGGAAAAAAGAAAAAACAAAAAAACAAAAAAAGAGAAAAATGAAAAGAGAAACAGAAAGAAAGATGAAAAATAGTTTATGTCAGATATTTCAACTACGTTAGACCTGATTCCTATAAAAAAAGGATACGTAGGCAGCCTCACGGTTTGATCCAGCCAAATAAGAATTCAAGAAAAAAGTTTCAAAATTTCCTACTATCTGAAACTGGGGCAAAAAATTTTATTTCACATTTGAAGAGTTGTAAGTCCACAACCGCTCACTTTGAGTCAACTTTAAGCCGTCATGCCGACCCTTTCTCCTTGCCCATTTCCAAATACCTTTCAAATAAAGACCTCCTGATAAGCCTTCAAGAATGCTAAAGAAAAGCAGACAATGAGCAACGATTGTCACGCGACATAGAACACTGTCAAGTTGCTAGCAAAAGAAAAAGAAAAAGCAAAAGAAAAGAAAAATGAGAGATTCTTATTAGTGAAAACCCTCCGGCCACTGTAAGACGACGGTAAGCAGAGATGAATAATGAGAGAGACTTACTGGTGAAAACCCCTCGGGCACTACTAGTCGAAAGTGAGGCATGAAACTGATGCAAAGGGTTGGCATGAACAAGCCCGACTTCAAAGGTCATAAGAATGGTAAAAGAGAATATCAGATTAGTTTTGATAGATAAGGCCGTTGAATCCAAAATGCATGTCATGACCATTAAGGCTACTTATTTACAAAAATGAAAAAAAATGAATGATGAAAAAAAAACTCTTCATTTTGTCCTTCAGACAAGGGGAATTTCTTGTTAATATTTGTTTCTTTGCATCATTGTATCCTTCACTTTGAGTCCATCCTTGCAAAACAAACAAGAAAAGATTTCAAAAAATCTGCTACCAGCTTTTCAGTTGCACAAAGTAAATTTGGCCAGCACACTCAGCTGTTACAGTCAGCATGCCTTGAGGATTCATGCAAGGGCTTCCCCAACAGACTCTTGTCAGCCTACTTGGCGCAAGCAAAGATAACTAGTAATTTTCTCTGACAGACAAATTGCTTTAAAATAAGAAAGTCATTTAAGATATTAGAAAAGGTTACCTGAGCCAAGATCTCCAACCGGGACAAGGTTGATTGAGCCACAAATACAAATAGTACCAGGTGTGAAACAATTAGGTTTGATGCAGAGCAAAGGTCTCTTGAAACCGACTCAAGCTGATTGAAGTAGAAGTCAAGTTGCCTGAGACCCAAGACCATAAACCGACTATTTTCAAAACTGACAAGTTTTTCTTTGTGTGAAGCAAGAACAAAGTAGCGCAAGGAAAGTGGTTAAAAAAATAGAAAAAGAGATAGAAGAAAAAGAAAAAAAGAGAAGAGCCGACAAAGGGAAATTTCTCAAATCTTTACCTTGATTTGGCTTGCTATTATGCATAAAATCTTGCCACTGATCTTCGTATTTTTTCCTCCTAGGATAAAAAGTTCTAGTATGATGAATTTTCCTCCCAATTAAATCTTAGTCTGATGAATTTTTCTCATAAGATAGAAGACCTAGTCTGATGAACTTTCTCCTAGTATCAAAATCTTAGTCTGATGAATCTTTCTCCTAAGATACCAAAAAAAAAGAGCTAGTCTGATGAACTTTTTCCTAGGATCAAAATCAAAATCTTAGTCTGATGAATCTTTCTCCTAAGATAGAAGACCTAGTCTGATGAACTTTCTCCTAGGATCAATATTTTAGTCTGATGATCTTTCTCCTAAGATACCAAAAAAAGAGACCTAGTCTGATGAACTTTCTCCTAGGATCAAAATCAAAATCTTAGTCTGATGAATCTTTCTCCTAAGATAGAAGACCTAGTCTGATGAACTTTCTTCTAGGATCAAAATCTTAGTATGATGAATCTTTCTCCTAAGATACAAAAAAAAAGAAGGAAAAACAAGAGACCTAGTCTGATGAAATTTCTCCTAGGATCAAAATCTTAGTCTGATGAATCTTTCTCCTAACAACAACAACAACAACCCAGTATAATCCCACTTAGTGGGGTCTGGGGAGGGTAGTGTGTACGCAGACCTTACCCCTACCCTTGGATAGAGAGGCTGTTTCCAAATAGACCCCCGGCATCCTTCCCTCCAAGAACTTCCCACCTTGCTCTTGGCGAGACTCGAACTCACAACCTCTCGGTTGAATCTTTCTCCTAAGATACCAAAAAAAGAGACCTAGTCTGATAAACTTTCTCATGGGATCAGAATCTTAGTATGATGAATCTTTCTCCTAAGATAGAAGACCTAGTCTGATGAACTTTCTCCTAGGATCAAAAACTTAGTCTGATGAATCTTTCTCCTAAGATACAAAAAAAAACAAGAAAAAAGAGAGACCTAGTCTGATGAACTTTCTTCTAGGATAAAAATCTTAGTTTGATGAATTTTTCTCCTAAGATAGAAGACCTAGTCTGATGAACTTTCTCCTAGGATCAAAATCTTAGTCTAATAAATCTTTCTCCTAAGATAGAAAACCTAGTCTAACGAATTTTCTTCTAGGATAATTAAAAAAAACACAATCTAAAATCGTGGTAGCATATGACTTTTACCCTTTTATCCCGGCATATCGTGTGGACCTCCCCGACACAACCCAAGGATCCTTTTTTCTCTTATCCTAGCATAACCCGATGATCATTTTCCCTTTTCTCCCCAGCATAACCTGAGGATCATTTTCCCTTTTCTCCCCAGCATAATTTGAGGATCATTTTCCCTTTTTCTCCCCAGCATAACTTGGGGATCTTTTTCCTTATCCCGATATAACCCGTGGATCCCCCTGGCATAACCCATGAGTCCTTTCCCTTCATCCCGGCATAACACGTGGATCCCCCTGGCATAGCCCAGGAGTATTTTTCCTTATCCTGGCATAACTCGTGGACTTCCCTTTTATCCCCATCAGGAATCCTTTTCTTTCATCCTGGCATAACCCGTGGATCTCCCCGGCATAACCCGAGGACCCTGTCATTTTTTCGGCATAACCAGTCATTTTCCAGCATAACATAGAAATCCTCCCAATTTAAGGCTTCATTCCCAAAGATACACAATCCTGGTTTTTAAATTTATGTTGCAAATAACTCACAAAATTTTTCTAGTGAAAACTGGGGCAGAAAAAATTTCATTCGTTTGTTTGTTTTGGTATCTGAACAGGTTTTACCTCAAGGCACATGATTCGAGATGACCAAAAGCGTGAGTCTCAATCCAGAATAAAGGAAAAGAAGAAAAGAACAAAAAGAAGCGAACTCAGATTGTTCAAAGAAGAAAAAGATGTGGACTGCTCAAATTTGATTCAAAATCACAAGTTTCGCATGTCCCACTTTGATCCAAATGCTGAAGAAAGAACCAGCATATGCAGTTCACGAGCATCAATATTCATATCAGAGTCTGTAGCAAGAGCTAGCCAAGACTCAAGATCAGCTTCAAGGAACTCATAGATATGAATCTTGTAACTCGTAGCTGGTAGTCTTAGTTAGTCTTTTTCATTTTTTATTTTGATGTAATAATGGGACAGGAGACCGGAATATCGAAGGAACGGCACCTCGACCGGAACTTTAGGAATTTTTTTTTATTTGCATTTCATGTGTTTTTAACTTTTTTAAATCATAGAAAAATCCTAAAAAGGGTCGTTTTTACATATTTATCTTTTAGTCTTTAAAATTAGCATTTTTCTTTAGTTTTAAGTTAAGTAGTTGTTTTAATGTTAAAAAAAATAAATAAAGAGTTTTAATTTCTACAAAAAATAGATTAATTTAGAATTTTTTAATTTATATGATTGTTAATTAAAAAATGAAAAGAAAGAGAATAAAGATTTAATTGCAATGGAATTTTAATTTAAGCAATTGAGCTGTTTTTAAAAAAAATCAAAACTAGCCGAGACCATAATTTTCCTACCCAAACCCACATAACCCAAGCTCATTCCCTTACCCTTACCCTAATTAAAAAAAAACACAAACAAAACCTAGACTCTATAAGACACAAGGGATACAGATGAATTAAAAAGAAGAAGAAAGCCTATTCTCTGAAAAAAGCTCAACCTCAATTCTCACATCAGAGAAAACCCCACTCCCCATTGTTTGTTCATAGTAGGAAGCCAAATTTCATGGCCTCTTCTTAACCAAAAAAATGACCAAGGAGAAAATAATCAGCCACTGGAACCAAACGACAACACCCATTGAAGTCCATCGACTTTTTCACTCCAACAACAACTATCTCCGTCCACCTTGCACCGGAAATTCCCCAATCTCACCGGAAAATCAATAAATACCATAAGATCGAGCTCACACAGTCACGCACATGAACAAAGTGAGGGAACGAGCTCTGGAGTCGTTTCTGAGCTTGAGTCTTGTGGAGGTTGCCGTACATTGGTTCCGGTTTATGGTTATTGCTGTCCATTTTTTTCCGTTCGAGTTCGAGCGGTTGAAACTCGACGTTGCTGTAAACGTGAGTATTCCTGTTAAATTTTCGTTGGGTCAGTTTTGTTCTCTTGCTTTTACGTCTTGCCTTTGTAAATTTGAATAGTAGTAATATATTTGTTATCTTTTAAATTTTATATTGTCATGTTTTTTTTTTAGTTTAACTGTTAATTTCATTGATATCAAAAGGATTTACAGTGTAAGTTCTATAGTAGTAGCATTGACTAGCTACTACTCGTTTACAAACATCACTAATGTAATACAACTTTTAAAACAAAGCTATCTTAGTATGGGATTGTTAGACTATAGCTAAGGATAACTGTTTAGTTGCCGCAAACCATCTTGCCATCTTTTACAATTTCTGCCTCGTATATGAACAAGCAATGCTACTTCTCTACAAAACTGGTCTTTTACAAATGCCTTATCATCAAAACGAATGCAATTCCTTTCTCTCCAAATAAGGGCAACAGCAGTCACAAAGGCAGAAGCAGTGATTTCTTTGTGCCACATTTTTCTCCTAGCTTTGCTGCAGCTCCATTGAAGTTCAGCTTCCCAATTGCCAAATGTTCTTTTTTACCCCAGCCAACAGCATATTCTGGTCCATAGTCGATTAGTGATTGGGCAATCAAAGAACAAATGCTCAAAGTTTTCAGCATGTTGATTACAGAACACACAGTGGGCACTTGGATTCCATACTTCTGTAATCTGTCAATAGTAGGCAGTCTGTGTTGAGCAGCTAGCCATACAGTGAATTTGTGTCGAGGTTGCACATTAGTAGTCAGCATCAGATTCTTCCACACTACCTTATTATAACTGGGAAGCATTGCAAAGTATAGTTTTTGGATTTGGAATTTGTCCAGCCTGCACATTGCTTTCAACATGTTAAAGAGATCCCCTTGTAGCTGCTGGTTCTCCATAACAGCAATCCTACAGTCCAGAATCTTTCTAACAACCCAAGAAGCAGTCTTAGGCAGAGGAATAGAACCAATGTCACACTGTTTGATGTAGTAACAGTGCAGCCATTTGATCCAAAGGCAATCTTTTTTCCTGGCCAAGTCCCAAAGGAGTTTAGTGACAGCTGCCTTATTCCACACAGTCATATCAATAATGTTGAGTCCCCCAGCAGAAATTGGTTTACAGACCTTTTCCCATGCAACCAAAGCCCTTTTAGACACAGTAGCACTGCCTGTCCACAGGAAAGACCTGCATATTTCTTCAATGGTTTTCAATACCTTCTTTGGCAATATGAATACTTGTGCCCAGTAAGTCTGAATACAAAAAATAATAGCTTTAATCAATTGACATCTTCCTGCATAAGAAAGCATTTTGGCTGACCAGCAAGTGATTTTAGTAGTAATCTTCTCAATCAGTGGCAAGTAATGATGGATAGCAAGTTTTTTACAGTTAAGAGGAATCCCTAAATACTTGAAAGGAAGCTGACCCTCAATGAACCCCAGCTTTTCTATTATTTCTTCTCTGGCAGACTGCTGTACACCAGCCAAATAAACAGCACTCTTGCTAATGTTAGCTTGCAAACCAGAAGCTTCAGAGAACTCAAGGAAAGCCTCTTGTATAATCTGGATAGAAATAACATCAGCTCGACAGAACATAAGAAGATCATCAGCAAAACAGACATGGGCACAGTTTAGTTTCCTGCATTTGGGATGAAACTTGAAATCCCCAATTTGTGTAACTGGCCCAATATCCTGTTCAGATACTCCATGGCAAGAACAAACAAATAAGGTGACATAGGATCACCCTATCTAATACCCCTCTTTGCAATGAAAGGCTTAGTTAGACCACCATTCAGTACTAAGGAATAGGAAACAGAAGTAACACAAGCCATTATCCAGTTAAGAAACTTAGCAGGGAATCCAAGGTCAATAAGAATCTGTTTAAGAAAGCCTCATTCA
The DNA here is from genome assembly GCA_034376525.1 of Nicotiana benthamiana. Lineage (NCBI taxonomy): Eukaryota > Viridiplantae > Streptophyta > Magnoliopsida > Solanales > Solanaceae > Nicotiana > Nicotiana benthamiana. The sequence goes on along the minus strand of CM067336.1, from coordinate 28,869,822 downwards.
AGAGTGTCATAGGCCTTCCTCAAATCCACCTTTAGGGCACATCTGGGGGATATCCCCTTTCTTGAATATCCCTTGAAAATTTCATGACTAAGCAAAATATTATCTATAATGCTTCTTCCTTCAATAAATGCTGACTGAGCTTGTCCAACTAGACCACCAATAACAGCTTTCATCCTCCTTGTGATAATTTTGGAAATGATTAGACAGTGGTACAGCAAGCAATAGGTCTATAATCTTTAACAGTTGTAGGAGTTCTAACCTTAGGCACAAGTGAAATAGCTGTAGTATTGATCATGCGAGGCAGATTGCAAGTATAGAAGAAGTCCTTTGTAGCAGCAAGTATATCTTCCTTTACTATCTCCCAGTTGCTATTAAAGAACTCCACAGGAAACCCATCCACACCTGGTGCTTTGTCCTTAGGCATCTCCTTTAAAGCTTCTGTAATTTCTTCCAATGTTACCTCTTGAATTAGCATTCTTTGCTGTGATAAAGTTAGACATTGTCCTTCTTTCATAACAGCAGTATTGACACAAGGTAGTTCTTCAGCACACTCTCCCATCAATGATTTGAACACCTTAATAAATTCATGTTCCACAACTAATGGATCTGTTAGTTTTATACCTGAGTCAGTATATATAGAAGTAATATTATTCTGGCATGTTCTGATCTTCCATTGAGCATGAAAATACTTTGTATTAGCATCTCCACAGTCAATCCAGCAAGCCTTGGATTTCTGCCTCATAATCTGTTCCTCCACCTTGCTCCATTTCTCAATTTCATGTAATGCGGCTTTCTCATCATTAAACAATTTATGTGAAAGTGGATTATGCTGCAACTGACTTTGTACAATATCCAGTGTCTCCCTACCTTGAATAAGCTTCTGTTTGTATGAAGCCATCTGGATATTAATCCCCTTTAAGTGCTGCTTCAAGTTCTTCAATTTGGTCCATACCTGCTGCATGGTGATCCTTCACAGTTCTGTGCCCAAGCTTGCTGTAGAATGGAAGGAAACTGAGGATCCTCCATAATTGCAATATAGAATCTGAAAGGTTTGGGATGCAGAAGTTTTTGACTGCCAAATCTGATGAGTATAGGGGAGTGATCAGAAACTGAAGGGTTCATGAAATCAGCTTCAAGGTGCCCATAATGTTTAACCCACTGAGAATTACCCAAGGCCCAATCAATCTTACTATAGACTCTAGTGGTATTACCTTACTTAGTTGTCCAAGTATAATGCCACCCTTTGGCTCTAAGGGGAGTAAGTTGAAGATCAGCAATGACCTCTTTAAACCCTCTGACTTCAGCATCAGTGACAGGAGAACCAATTCTATCTTAAGAACATAATACAGTATTAAAATCCCCACTCAGTACCCAAGAATCGTGACTGGGAATATTGACTGCCCTTAAATCACTCCACAATTGTTCCCTAATGCTTGCAGTATTATGAGCATAAATGACACTTATATGAGTTCTGATCTTACTTTGAGGTTCTTCTAAGAGACAATGAATAACCTGGTCAGTCACACAAGAAATATGGACCTGAATGTGAGGTTTCCGGAGAAGCCATGTCCTTCCATTGACAGCTTTAGCATAGTTGCATTGAACCTTCCATCCCTTAGCAACCTTATCTAAGATCATCTTAGCTTTATGCTCTTTCACTCTAGTTTCAAGAACACCCATGACATCTACTTTATTTACAGACAGAAAGCTTTTCAATTCTTTCTATTTATGGGCTTGATTAAGCCCTCTAATGTTCCAAGTAACAATAATCATGAAGCATTAGAAAAAATGCTCCAAGAAGGTCCCGGATCCACCTTCTGCCAGCATCTAGGATATCAATAGTAGTCTTCCCTTATCACATTTGTCAATCATAACCTCATTGATCCCAATAGGTTCACTTATAGCTGTAATATTTCTGTCAGAGCCAATCAGTGCATGCTGTTGAATGCTAATCCCAATAGTACTATTCCCCAGCTGCATATTCTCACTGGTATGCTCTTGTTGAACTGGCATACTTGCCATTGTATCTGCACAAGTCTTAGGAATCCATTCTTGTTTAGTAACTTTGACTTGTTTTTCATTCTGGTTCTCTGTCTTCTTTTCTTCTCCTGCTCACCAATATCCTGTTCTACATCATTACCTGCATTATACCAGCAGTCAACAGAGTCATGGCCAAATTTCAGGCAATGGTTGCAAAAACTAGGTTTCCAATCATATTCAATCTGTTAGTTTATCACTGATTGTTAATTTTATATTTGTTTATCACAGATTGTTAGTTGTTTTCCATTTATTGTTAGATTATTAGATTAAAAGCTTTGGAGGGAGAGAGATATAGTCTTTGATTTTATTGAAAATGAGAGAAACGAGTAGTAAAGGGATAAAGATGAATGCAAGTGAAATAATAGAAGCAATATTCGGTGCATATTTGTGTCCGACATAGGGCTTGAATTTCTTTGTTATTTCTTTGTTCGCTTTGTTGAGGTAAATCCCTGAAACCAGAAATTAAAGCTGTACTGCAAATTTTTTGGGCTGTCTGTTGTGTCTTGAGTTTTTGTTTGTGGGTCGGTTTTCACTAATTGGGTTTCGTACTTATTAGTATAGCATGGACCAAATAATTTATTTTCCATCGGGCTCACTTGGTAAGAACAAAAGTTGATTCATTGTCCTCTTTTAATTAACATTTCAATCCTTAAAAATTAAGGCATGCCATTTAGCATATTTTTATAGCCCTTGTAAAGCTAAAAACGCGTAGTTACGTTAGTCGTGTTATTTTAATAATTTATTTCCTAAAACTCGGGTGTGCATTTCATGTGACCCAAATCCAAATCCTAAAACATTAAATAATTTGTTCCAGATTGTGGGTGCATTTCATGTGACACAATCCAAAGACACATTTTAGACGATGTTCAATTTTCATTAAAATTAATTAAAAGCGGTAAATAATTTAAAATTGCACTATAGGTTTGAACATGTATTAAAATCAGATATTAAGCCATTTATAATAGTTCAAGCGACTGTGCTAGAACCACGGAATCTGGGGGTGCCTAACGCCTTCCCTCGAGGTGACAAAATTCCTTACTCAAGAATTTCTGGTTCGCAGACTCCATTCGGGAAGTCATAAATTTCCTCGATTTGGGATTCAAAATAAACCGGTGACTTGGGATACCAAAAGCCAAACCTATACCAAGTGGCGACTCTGAAATAAATAATCCCAATTCGGATAATGTCATTTTAAATGGAAAAACTCCTATATGTATTATCCTTTGGGGTGGTGTAAAAAGGAGGTGTGACAGCTCTGGCGACTCTGCTGCGGATCGAACCCAGAATCTCTGGTTCAGGGTTTAAGAATTCCAGCTTAGAATAGCTGTTATATTTGGATTTATCTGATTTTCCTACATGTTTCATGCCTAATGTGCTAAATGCTTTACCTCTTTGATATTTGATGAATTGTATATATAAACTACTATGAAACCCTTCCTCTCTCTGAGTCTTCTACATCATGGAGAAAGGTGCATTTCGTGTGACATCTCTTCTGTTTAGAGTATTATCCCATTTTTATAACGAGGTTCGGACAAGTTTCTAAGCCGACGAAGCTTTTGTATTCCCGGTACGCTGCCCCTCCTCGGCTCCAGTTGTCCGCTCGGGTAAGCCAGGTCTAGAATAATAAACTGAGGTTTTAAACCTAGTATAACAAAGCCGCATGCCGGATCCCTAGTAGGAACGTTTGTTTGCATCACGTGCATTTGACTTAGGGGACTCAACACAGGGGAGGGGTCCATCTAGGACAGGTGTACCTAAATTGAAAAGACCATCCTGACGCATCTTACGTGCTACTTGCGCATCTGTTTGCTTCAGCTTGCATGTTGACCGACTTCTAGAATAAAGAAAGAAAATAAAATAAAAAAAGAGTGAGGGGTAGGTATCTAGAAAATTTTGAAACTCTGCCGGATTTTTGAGAAAAAGAAAGGGTTTTCAAAAATAGTTGGTTTGCCTAATCTCCAGAACTACGCGGGTCTGATTCTCACCGGATGTAATATATGTAGGCAAACCTCATCACTAATTGGGTTTCGAATTTATTAGTATAACATGGACCAAATAATTTATTTTCCATCGGGCCCACTTGGTAAGAACAAAAGTTGATTCATCGCCCTCATTTAATTAACATTTGAATCCTTAAAAATTGAGGCGTGCCATTTAGTGAATTTTCATTGCCCTCGCAAAGTTAAGAACGCGTAGTTGCTTTCTGCCGGATTTTTGAGAAAAAGAAAGGGTTTTCAAAAATAGTTGGTTTGCCTAATCTCCAGAACTACGCGGGTCTGATTCTCACCGGATGTAATATACGTAGGCAAACCTCATCACTAACTGGGTATCAGATTTATTAGTATAACATGGACCAAATAATTTATTTTCCGTCGGGCCCACTTGGTAAGAACAAAAGTTGATTCATCGCCCTCATTTAATTATCATTTGAATCCTTAAAAATTGAGGCGTGCCATTTAGTGAATTTTCATTGCCCTCGCAAAGTTAAAAACGCGTAGTTGCTTTAGTTATGTTATTTTAATAATTTATTTCCTAAAACTCTGGTGTGCATTTCATGCCAAATTCTAAAAAGTTGAATAATGTGTTCCGGATTGTGGGTGCATTTCATGTGACAAAATCCAAAGACACGTTTTAGACGACGTTTTCTTAAAAATAATTAAAAGCGATAAATAATTTAAAATTACACTATAGGTTGAACATGTATTAAAATCAGATATTAAGTCATTTATAATAGTTCAAGCGACCATGCTAGAACCACAGAATCAGAGGGTGCTTAACACCTTCCCTCGGGTTAACAGAATTCCTTACTCAAGAATTTCTGTTTCGCAGACTCCATTCGGGAGGTCGAAAATTTCCTCGATTTGGGATGCAAAATAAACCGGTAACTTTGGGACACTAAAAGCCAACCTATCCCAAGTGGAGACTTTGAAATAAATAATCCCAATTCGAATAATGCACTTTAAATGGAAAAACTCCCATATGCATTATCCTTTGGGGTAGTGTGTAAAAGGGAGGTGTGACAAAAGTCCTATCATGCAATTTAAAGGTAAAATCAACACAATAATTAAAGTGGAACACAACTGATATTATGTTATCCCTAATTCATAACTATTTGAACACATGCAACCAAGAAGCAACCAAAAGAAATCAAGAATAAGAAGCAAAAGAAAAGAGGAAGTAAACCAGGCCAATTGAAAATCAGAAGCTAAATAGGATAGGGGTTCGAACTCACCGGATCAAAGCCTAAAAAAATCTTCATGCATAGGTTGAAGGATTTTAGGTCAGAACTTCGAACTAATATTCGATCCATTGTACCGTGATTTGAGGGAAAATGAGTTTAGATTGAGGAACAGGGAGCCATAGGGATTCCCGGGTGTTAATTTGGGGAGATTTGGAGGTGGCGCCGCCGTACAAGGCGGTGGAGTCAGTGTTCCAAAGTGATATTCGAGAGATTCAGCTTGGCTTTGAGGGAAAGTGAGGGCGGATTTGAGAAGATGAGACGGACGAGAATTAACGTGTTAATTTGGGAACGATTGGAGCTCTGCCGCCGCCATAGGCGACTGTTGACCGGCGGCGGATGGCGGGAGGTTCTAGGGTTTCATGTGTGAGAGGTTAGAGGCGGGTGTTTGGGGGGTGGGGTGGGGCTCTTGGATATATATATATATATTATAAGAACTCTAGTTCTCAGTCGTTGGATCAAAGATCCTAGACGGCTGAGATTAACTCGTGCCAAGCGATGTCGTTTGGTTCTTTAGGGTGGGCTGGACCGGATTGGGCGGGTATTGGACCGATTCTGGGTGGGTTTTTTTGGGCTGGAAATTTGAATGAAATTGGCCCAAATATTCTTCTTTTTATTTCACATTTTTCCAGATTTTATTTTCTTTCTCTTTTTTTTTTCAAAATTAAAACTAAAAATCCTAAATTAAATTATAAATGCCATATTAACCTATAAAAGTGCTAATTAACCCAACATAATTATTAAAATAAAATTAAAAGAAAAATTACCTAAAATCAAAATTAAATTAAAAATGCAAACTAAACTATTTTATTTTTTCCTTTTTATAAAATGACGAACTACTAATTAATTTTTGAAAAGTATCAAATCAACTTCTAAATGCACATGAAACGCATTTTTTGTATTTTTTACTGATTAAAATGCACAAACAAAATGCAAACAATTAACGAATAATGCCACATACATCCACAAAATTGCAAATAATAAAAGAAATTATTTTGTTTTGAATTTATGAGAGTAATTCATGTAGGTCAAAAATCACATGCTCACAGTTAGTAAAAAATTTTAAATTGCATGGTCATAAATTCTTTTTACATTTATGTTAGAGGTTTGGTTGTTGATGTTATTATGGTTTGTATTGTTCTAAATGCCCCAAATAGCGAAAGGTAGAACCTCTTTCCAAGCTACGTAACCCATTGAAATTTTTGGAGATGTTTTTTGTAAAGATTCCAGCCATTCATTAGTGGTTCCGTAATTATTTATGGGTACCTCTAGATTTTGCCATAAAACCTTAGCTATGGGGTATTCCAAGAAAATATGATATATAGATTCATTGGCCTTACATATTGGGCATGTTGGATCTATATTAATATCAATTTCAGCAAGATAGCCTATTGTGGGTAATCTCCTATGATAGAGCTTCCAAATGAAAAATTAATCTTCTTGGGGCAATGTAGCTCCCATAATTAATAGATTGTGTCTTTGGGGTGTGGTTATCTATTAATTTATAGGAAAAGGATATTTTGAGGGATAAGAATCCAGTTGAGATCATTTGGATTTGTTATTTGGAGATCTCGATCAAGAGCATTTATACTGTTTGTGATTGATTTAGGGAGGTTGACGGAAATTTTTTCTAAGTTCCACCCTTTTGTATCCCATATGTCTTTTATGCATAGTTTCTCCTTATCTTTATTTAATGGCCCTAAAATACTATTTTGAAGAGTAGTCAGATTTGGAATCCAGTTTGTATCCCATATATTCGTATGGGAGTTTCTAACTACTGGCCATCTAATGCCCTTATAGCATATATTCCAACCCATTAGGAGACTTTTTCAGGTTATTGAGGAGCTAATTGTTCTTTTTTTTTCTCCATAAATGCTAATGAATATTTTAGCCCATAAGGGGTTAGTGTTAGTTAGAATTCTCCAAGCCAATCCTGTAAGGAGGGGTTGGTTTTTTTTATTTTGCTTTCTTTATACCCAAGCCTCCATTTAATTTGTTGTTTGTGATTGTGTTCCAACCAATTAGGTGTAGTTTCCTCCTATTCCTTGTAGTTTCCAATAGAATATCTCTCTGGATCTTGTCTATCTCTTGAAGTGTCTTTGTGGGGAGAAAACTTGTTTGCATTAGGTTATTTGACAATGTATTTAAAGTAGATGTTATAATAGTGCACATTCCCTCCATACGAAGCCATTTAGCATTCCAATTATTTAATCTTGCCCTCATCTTATCAAGTAAAGGTTGATAGTCCTTGTGCGTAGGGGATTTATTTAATGTTTTAAACCCTAGGTAATTACCAAAACTATTACGGATAGTAATCCCAAGCATGTGAGTAGTCGTGTCCCTTGTGTGGTTTTTACAACTTCTAGACATGACCATTTTTTATTTGGCTTTGTTGATGACTAGACCAGATAAATTGCTAAAATACTTCATGCATTTGTTAATAGTCTTAAAGGTTTTTTGCTTTGCTTCACCCATTAGAGTTAAATCATCTGCAAAAAATAAATGAGAGAGGGATAGTATCCTAGGATTGATTTTAATAGGCACCCAATTCCTAATATCTACTTCATAGTTAATGTTTTTTGAAAGCATATCCATACAAAGTATGAATATATAAGGGAACATAGCGTCTCCTTGTCTCATCCCCCTTGTAGGAATGAATTCCTTAGTTTTGTTAGCATTAACAAGGATTGAAATTGTACTTGTGGTAAGACAACTGACGATAAGGTTACAAATCTTCTTGGAGAATTTTAAAAGTGTTCGATAGATATAAGACTATTATAATTTGGCGAACGCTTTTTCTAAATCAAGCTTTAGGACAAATTTTTCTTTTCCCTTGTTTTGGTTAAAAATCTTTAGAACTTCTTGAATAATGATCGCGTTGTCACTAACTCTCCTTTCCTTTATAAAGCTAGCTTGTTCTATATTAATTAATTGGTTAAGAAAAGGCTTGATCCTGTTGGCGATCACTTTGGTGATTACCTTATAAACCATGTTGCAAAGACTTATTGGTCTAAACTTTCTTAGTATGTTAGCATTATTAATTTTAGGAATTAGGCATATATAGGTTTTGTTCACCTAATGGTGCATTTTTGAGGTGCTAAAATGTTGTGGCATAGATTAGTTACCTTGCTACCTAATATGTGCCAAAAATTTTGAAAGAAAAAAACTGATGTAGTCCATCAAGGCATGGTGCCTTGTATGGCTTGAATGAAAACACAAGTTTTCTAATTTCTTCATTTGTTAAGGATCTATCTAGGATCGAGAGACCACATGAGGATAAGTTTGTTACATCAATTTTTAATAAAATTGTAGTATTGCGAGATGTTGTGAATAATTGAGTAAAGTACTCAGTGAGATGATCGATTATGGAGGATTGGTCTTCAATCTAATTTCCCAGTTCATCTTTGAAGAACACAACATTAATTCTTCTCCTCCTATTAGTAGCTTTTATATGGTAAAACTTAGTATTAGCATCCCCTTCGTTCAACCAATTAATTCTAGACCTAATTTTCCAATAATCTTCTTCCTATTTGAGGATTGTGTTGTACTCCTCAATTAGTCTAGTTTCAAGGTCTTGAAGGAATATACTTGTTTGATAGTTGATAGAACTTTGAATCCCATTAATTCTTTTTAGGAGTTTTCTTTTTCTTGAAAAAATATTTTCAAAGGTTATATTTTCCCATTCTAACACATATTTTTGGAAAATTTCAGTTTCCCTATTAAATCTTTATTTTCCTAACTAGTTGAAACAAGCCGACTGAAATTCGGATGAGTACACCAATAAGTTTCTATACGAAATGGTCTGTCCTTATTGAAATTAATTATATTATTAAGGTTAATAAGAATAGGGTTATGATCAGAATGAATTTTTGGAAGGTGAGTTATGGATACGTTCGCATAGGCCTGTAACCATTCATCATTTGAGTAAATCCTATCTATCTTCTCCATGATCAAACCTTTTCTTTTCCTACGGTGGTTCAACCAGGTATATTTACACCCCTTGAAGCCTAAATCCACTAGGTTACAATTGTTTAGGCAATTTATTAAGGATTTTGCTGTTTTTGGTTTATATTCCTACCCTCAAACTTATCTTAGTATTAATAACTTCATTGAAATCCCCTCCCACTAAACATGAGCCTTTGTACTATAGATACTTCATAAATTATCTCATAACATGCATCTATAATGAACATCATTACTAGCATAAATAGCCGTAGATAACCAAGACAATTTTTTACATTTTACCTCGATCATTGCATGTATGACTTGCCAATTTCTAGTGAAGTTGTTGACTGTTACCACTTCATTGTTCCACATGATTACAAAGCCTCCACTCTGCCCTACTTCTAGAAACTCAATCATCTCTGTAAAGCCAAAATCCTCAAGGATAGATAGGTGACTCTCCATTTTTATTTCCAATAGTGCAACTAAACACGATCTGTGGGTATCCATTATAGTTCCTAGTGAAGTTTGCATTATTAGCACCTCCAACGTTCCAAACTATAATATTATTAGGCTGATGCATGGGGTTGTTGTTTGGAATCATCCTTAGGGAGGGGACTAAGATCACTATATTCTTCCCCACAGTTGGGTCCTATGGGGTCCAATGTCCAGTGAGCATTTATACAGTGTCATTGGGCAACTGAAGATAGATTTCCTGTCGAGCATCTCCCTGAACATTAGTATTTTTACCTCGATTAGGCTTAAAAAAGCCACTACTAGCTCCCTCAAGTGTGGAAGTTTTCCATCTCCTCTCCTTCCTCCTGTATCCTTTATTGGTTTGGCATGTTTGGTGGTGGTGCTTGCTCGTCCATTGGATCTGGTTGTGGCTCGTGCTGTTGGTTGGGCATTTCTTGGGTAGTCCATTATGTGAACACTGGGTTCAAAAGCATGAGATCCTCCGGAGCAAAAAATGGTAGGTCCAGTGGTGGATTTTGGAGTATTTGCTGGTTTGGGTGGTGTGAAATATTCCACATTTGTTGCATGTTAGTGACCATGTTTGGATTCATTGATGGAGCTAGTGGTTGAAGAATATTGTTCATCCACATTTGATTTACATAATTGTTCATGGCTAAACTCATCCCTTCTGAGATCAGTTGGGCTAGGAAATGAGTGTTCGGGATGATGAGTATGGATTCTTGCCCATTGATCTCCATATTAAAGGTTACTGCATGGTCCTGTAGCCTTAGTTCCACCCATGATTGTGGGATGTGATTGGGTGGGATTGGTGACTGAGCATAAATCACTGGATTTGGGTGGAGTTTGGGTGGGAGATTTGGATAGTTATTTCATGTTTGGATTGTGAGAGAGATAAATTAGTTGAAGTAGACGATATCTCCTCCTTAGTGTTAGTGGAGTTCTGGCCATGTTTGTGAACTATAGTGTTTATAGGAGGAGTGGTAGTAAGGTGATTGGGAATGTCACTAATTATTTCTTTTATTTTCTTAGCTTGGGCAGGTTGTTGCGTGTGATATATATCAATATCTTGCATAGATATATCCTCCGCCACTTATCCACATTTGTGTTCCAAGTGTTTTATGGATGATCGGACATGAGTGTTGGGACATGCATGCATGAAGGGAGTGTTATCATTGTCATTAGTTAGGTTAATGGGATTTATAGGGTGTTTTATTATGTCTTTGGTTGCCCGATTGGTTGTGTTAGTAATGATATCCATTTCCATATAGTTAAGCAAGTGATTTTCTTTGCTAATTACAACAGGATTTGGTGCCACGTCTATGACATTTGTCGCGTGAACAGCAGATTGTTCCTCATGCAAAAACTAGATTTTTGATTTTCTTTATTGATTTCCATATTTCCTAAAACCTTGTGCTGCTTCACTAATAGGTTGTAAGTTCGAGTTTCCCCAAGAGAAAAGTGAAAAGTTCTTGGAGGGAAGGATGCCGAGGGTCTATTTGGAAACAACCTTTCTACCCTAGGGTAGGGGTAAGGTCTCTGTACACACTACCCTCCCCAGACCCCACTAAGTGGGATTATACTGAATTGTTGTTGTTATTGCTTTCACCCTTATTATTTTGGTTTGCCACTTGATTATTATCGGTGGAAGTTTTTCCATTATTAGGGGCAGATTGTAATTTGCTAGGTTGAGTATATGGAGAACTAGTTAAATATGTTTGTTAACATAACTTAAATGTTAAGTATTGAGGTACTTACCTGATACAACATCAAACATACGTACATTTATACCTGGTGAAAGATCTGCACTAGCCTTGTACATGCGTTGATTGGCCATTTTTGCTTTTCCTTTTCTAGGGAAGGAGACTGTCATCCATTCCCCTACTTGCTCAGTGCTTGGTATTGGTAGCTCAATGTCTGGTTTGCTTTCCGTTGGTACAATTAGTGAGATGCCTTGTAGACAATGTAGTCTTATGTGTCCTAGCTTGCCACATATTTTGCATAGAATGTCATTTCCTTCATATAAAATAGGTTGTTGTGCTGCCCAATTAGGAGATTGTTTTGTACTGATTGGTCGAAGGTCAATTCCACACACAGTCTAGCATACCTTCCTCTTAACGTAGATGAAGTGCATGCATCAACTTTGAGCAATCTTCTAATGCAGTTTCCTATTATTGAGAGAATTATCCCATCATAAAATTCCGTGGGTAACTGGGAAAGACGAACCCACAAAGCTGTAAAACTTTGACGTGCCTCTTTGGCTATAAAATTTGGCACTCATTTTTGGGTAGAAAGAAAAAATTCATTAAAAAACCAGGGGCCATTGTGTAGTATTTTAATCGTGTTTTTTCTCCTGGCTAATTTGACAGTGTAATAATCTTCCCCAAGGTCAATGAGAGAAAAGTACTCATTAATTTTTCATAACTGTTGTAATTTTTTAAGGTAGTGATGCACCAACCTTTTACCTATAAGTTTTATGATAACTGAGAATTTCTAAGGACTTTACATACGATTAATATCCTCCTCAGTCAACGTTATTCGCTTCAAGTCGGCTGTTATCATCTAAGACTGTGGCATCCAATTCTGCTTGTTGTATTTTCATGGGTTGGGTTGGAATATTTTCAGCTGCTGGAGTGGTGTTGTTTTTTATGAAGAACTCATCCCGTATGAGTTGTTCCTTGTATGATGGTGTGCTTAGGGGTTGAGAATTGAATTTATCTTGTGGTTTTGGAGGAATTTGGTTGAGGATGTGGGTTGTTGTTTTAGTGAGAAGTCACTCATTCTCTCTCTGAAGATCCTTTACCTGAAGACACTCTGTCTAATATTTAATACATACTTCTTATATATATTATGTTGATTGTGATAACTATTCAAATCGTACTATTTAGTCAAGCAGAAACGTTTATAAGGTTTTAGATTGGTAATAATATCTCTTTAAATCATTCTACTTACGTAAATAGAAATATTTATTTTTTAGGTCATCTCCAATTCACCTCCATTTTTACCTCCAAACTCCATTTGGAGTCAAAAATGGAGAAATTTTGCACCAAGCCAGCTACAAATTTTCCTTAGTTTTTGGAGGGTGAACAATGTCACTCTAAATTTGGAATAAAATTATTCATCCACTCCATCACTATTCCCTACTATTTTATTTTTATTTTTTATTTTAAACCTTTTAATTTATCATATTATATATATCAAATTATGTTTATATAATATATTTATAATATTAATTTTATATCTTAATTTTGGCGTATAATCTTGATAAATTAATTTTCGTGCATATATTATTTTTATGTAAAATTGTAAGTTAATTTTATTATAAGTTATAATCATATAGAAAAATATATAATCATCACAAAAAATGAAAGGTGAAAATATAAAATACAAGATGTTGCTAAACTTGAAAAGTAAAAAGTAGAAGTACATTAAATTAAAAATACATTAAATTAAAGTTACATAAAAATTGAAACTACATTAAATAACATAATAATTTAGTAAGGAAATAGAGTCATTTCCAAATATACCAAAATTATTAAAGAATTGAGTGAACGGGGCAGATGATTGTTGTGGTTGTGGCGGTAGAAATTGTTAACTACTTTTATCTATTATTCGTTTTTGTTTTTGTCGTAAAACTTTACGACTATTCAGAATACGCGTCGATTAGTAATAATTTTATTTTCTTTTTTGAATTCTTTTAGTCTCAAAGCATCGATTTTGCCTTCAAAGTTTTTTTTTTGGTCTCATTTGAATCTTTCATCACGTCAATAATCCGACTATTTCTGATTGAATCATTTTCATATAATCCCACTATAGTATAAAATAATTTAATTTTAAATAGTTATATAAGAAAAAAATATGAATTATAGGGGATGAATATGAATAAAAAAAAGAAAAAAGATAGGATTTGTTTAATAAAAATAAGAAAATAAAATTTAAATAAAAGATAATAATATAATATAAAAGAGAGAGAAATATAAAAAGGAATATTTTGTTTTTGGAGTAAAAAATGGAGTAATCCATTTTGGAATAAAAATTTAGAGTGGTGGGTTGGAGTCGCCCTAAGCAGACAAGATGACAATAGATTGCAAGATTTTAGGGTATCCACCTTGTACGATAACAAATTGGAAATAAATTGCAAGATTTTGGTATATCCGACTTGTATGATAATAAATTGCATTTCCAATTGAACCTCACTTGTATAAGATTAGCTCTAATTTCTACTTTCATATTAGAATAGTTCATTTTTCCTTTTCTTTTTCTATGGTCTTGACACCAAGGATATTTTAAAGTATTTCCTTTAGAGAGAATTAAAAAGGGTGGTTTTGGGTTCACATAAACTCAAGAAAAACTATATATACACACGCATTTCTATGTATTTATACAAAAAAATATAAATTATATGTATTTTAGTGACTGCCCAATGTAAATAATTTGGTTGCAGGCTGAAAGTGATCTTTGCCCTAAATTCACTAGCATATAATTTGGGCGTAATGACTTCCTGGCCACATAAACTTGCATGGCTTTTGAAAGCCGATAGACAAATTTTGGACTTTTTATTTTAAACACTCAAACTCGTGAAACCCATAACTAATAAACATATTTGGCCATTAACTCATCCTATGTGGCGTCAGTTGGTACTAGTTAGCCTGTTGCGTGAGTCTTAGAAGCGTGAGAGCCCCCTTATCAACGCCCAACGGCAAAAAATGGGGCCTATTTAAGTGGGTTCTTATTCCTTTAATGTAAAACATATTATCCCTTTATTATATAGCATTGAAGCTTCAGTCCTTCCTATTTCTTAAAATCTGAAGCTTTATTTAATTTTCTTTTTCTTTTCTCCAGACTGTGAAAATTATTCAAAGTCGTGTATTTTGTCATTGTGGAGTTGAAGCTCATATTTGCATCATTTGGAAACCAACAAATCTAGGAAGAAGGTTTTATGGGTGCTCAAACTATGGACAAGCCAAGTTTTGTAATTTTTTTAGGTGGTTTGACCCAGCTCTTCCATATCACTATAAAAAAGTAATTTCAGGACTGTTATCAAGAATTAGAGAGAGATCGACTACATCGTAAGAAGAGGGTAAGATTATTGTAACTTTAGTTGTTGTATTAGCACTAATAATTGTAATTTTCTTCTTAGTCTTGTTAGCACTAATCAATATCTTCATAACCATATGTACAATGATAATGACAAAATGAATGATGTATTTTTTGTGGAAGGAAAAGCAATTTTGACATAAACAAACAGGCATATATAAACAACCAAGTTCGATCAGCGTTCTTGGTTGATAAAATTAGCACTGAAATTTGTCTAGTAGCAGAAATAGTTTAAACATTGTTCCAAAAGAAAAATCATAGTTAAACAAATTTAAGTTAACCTACAAATTAAGTTATGCAACTAACAGACTTAAGTTATCACAAAAACAAACATTCAGTCATCTTCAAGGTTGTGATTGGTTGATGTATTGCTAAGATTGGCTCAAGCTTGGATATGGATACTGGCTTGGCAGAGATAAAGAATGGATTTGGGTTGGATAAGGCTTGCTTGAGTGTCTTCTCCTCAACTGTTGTTGAAGTTGCCTTTGTGTTATAGCATTTCTTCCTTGCCACCTTAGTCCAGGTGCACTGTATCGAAGATCAATATTGGTCTACCAATATCTACTACTTTTCTAGGAGCAGAATGTATCCTATATCTTGATCCACACTATATAGGAATCCAAATTAGCACTCAAATTACTAATATATAAATAAAAATTCAAATCCTCAATGATCTTACCCTTTCTATCATTGTTCCAGTATCACTAAATAAAATACCAAATTCAGTAGTTCTTGGTATTCCTCGAAGTCCACTAGCTCTTGGCCTTCCTCTAACACTAGATATAAACAAAAGTCCTTGATCTCTTACTTCTAGTATCCTGATGTAAGATAAAATACTATCTAGTAATGTAAAAATCATGGTCCGAATACATATTAACTCAAGCAAAAATTGATAATTACATATGCACTTGCAACAACTGATGGTTGAGTATTTCTGGCCTAGGCAGTTCCAGAATCACTTGCAGGGCCTGATTGTTGAGTTGTTGTTTGAGCAACCTATGATGGTTGAGTAGCACTCGCATTTTTGGTTCCTGCTGTTCCAGATCCTTCTCATTTCCAAAAAACAAAATGAGCTATAAAAACAACCAAAGTACAAGTTATAATCAGAAACAAATTGAATAGGTTACATAGATAGGACACCCCTCAACATCACCCTTAGAGTCAATTGAAAATGAAAATTATCTCTGTACCAGAATCACTTTCAGCATCCCTCTCTTTACCATTCTCATGAGTGTTATCACCCCTATTTATATCATTGTTAGGTTAGTGTATTGCCCTAGCATTAACATTAATTGTTTGCCAATGTGGCATTTCATTAAAGCCATATGGCTGAATATCAGTGGGGTCCACATTTAAACCAACTTAACATTTCATCTAGGTCCAAAACAAGACATGGTGTATTAATTGTGTGACATATATACACATCAATAAAATTCACATCCTTAAGATCTTCAGACAAAGCTAATACATCAACATCATATTTCAGAAATCTAAATTCTCCTTTTTGGTTAATTTTACATGTATATTTATCTAATGTCAAGTACCCGATATCCTTAGCTCAGTCATGAAAACGAATTATATGTAATTCATCAATGTCAGCTTGAAGAACAACTGGCGAAGTCTGTCTATTTACATACCTCATAAATGGGTCAGCCACTAACCACCCTAGATGATGAAACTGTAATTTCACATAGATAGCCATTGAAACTTATAAAAAGAAAGGGGGCCAAGTCAGATATACTTTAACCCTAAAAATTCTTAAACTTTAAAAAAGCGGGAGACAAGAATATTTTGATATTCAAAAAGACCCTAATTTTTAACCCTAAATTCCGTATCACTCATGAAGATGACAAAACCCATAAAATAAAGTGAATATTCAACTGTTTTCCCCAAAACCAAATATAAAGTTTCACAATTGTGCATGCAGACAAAAATCCTAATTCTTAATCCCAAATGGCAGATTATTCATGAAAAAAACAAAATCCCTAAAATAGAATGAATATTTGATTGTTTTCCCCAAAATCCTTATATAAAATCCTAAAATAACATATGAAAATTTGCGCATGCAGACAAAAATAGCTTCGACTACCGCACATTACCCATATTATTTCATAAAAAATTAGTTGACAAAACAAAAACAGTCAAAAGAAACATACTAACCTTCAGATCCTATACCGTGGCTAAAATTGAAAGCTTAAACCAAACGAAATTCGATCAACTTTTGATTTGGGGAGAGGGGAAGGGGGCAATCGGTTGGTTTTGGAGTGATTTTAATATTGGAAGGGGTGACTAATTTCTAGGTCATTACTTAACCTAGGTTTAAGACAGTAGGGTTGGTTAGAGAGAGGAAAAGAGACGAAAAGTGGAGGAGGGTAAGTCGATCTCCTGACTAAAAGAGGGGGGACCCAATTGGTTGGGGTTTATTTTTTCGCCCTTAACATGTAACAGTCCCATTAGTATCACGACCCTAAAACGGACCTAGTCGTGATGATGCTTGTCGTAGGCCAGCCGACACAAACCCCCAAACCAACTAAACAGTTATAATAAGTCATTTAAAGTCATTAATAAGCTAAAAATCCCAATATATAGAGTAGAATAGAACAATGTGGAAACAAATACAGCGCTACATCGGGGTCTCACCAGTCATAAGCACATACGACTCGTCTAAGAATAACAAAAGACAACATAGTCTGATACAAAGCTAGTACAAAATAAAATAAAGATAGGAAGGAGAAGCACTGGGCTGCGAATGCTAAGCAACTACCTAGTGAAATCCGAACAAACCTGCTGGAAGGAAAATCAACACTCACTAGCGTGACCCGAGACTCCTGAATCTGCACAAAGGGTGCAGGGAGTAATGTGAGTACGCCAACTCAGTATGTAATAAAATTAAAGGCAGCTGAGCGATAAGAAAACACGTAAAACACAACAATAATGCTACAACAAAATAGTATAAATCCAGAACAATGCAGTAAAACGGTAAAACTCATAAAACATCTCAGTTTCCTAAAAGTCTTTTTTTTTAAAACATCTTCTAGTAGTTCAAACGAGTGATGAAAACGGTGAGAAAAGGATAGAACATAAATCAGCCTATCGGGCAAAACCAATAGAACCAGCCCCTCGGGCTACCTCACAATCACTCGTATTAGCCCCTCGGGCAATAACATAAAACAACAATAGCCCCTCGGGCAATATCATATCTCACATTGGGTACCTGCGCTCATTGGGGTAGTACAGACTCCTGGAGGGGCTCCTTACAGCCCAAGAGAAATATTAAGCCATCTCATGGTATAATTAAACAGGTTTTCGGCCTTATAACAAGCCATCTCGTGGCCTAACAAAAAAGGCCCCCGGCCTCAAAATCATGAATCAGTACAACATTGATGCGGCGCGTAGCCCCATCCCATAATATCCTCACAACATAAGCCCTCGGCCTCAGTCAATCAGAAATATCTCAAGCCACTCGGGCAACAGTAAAACATGATTTACCAAAGTACAAGTCACAATCGAAAACAAATTGAATATATTACCAGGATAGTACACCCCTCAACATCACCCTCAGAATCAATTGCAAATGAAAGTTATAGAACTGACCTTCATCCTCACTAGACTCTTCTGTACCATAATAACTTTCAGCATCCCTCTCTACCCTTCCCATTAATGTTATCACCCATATTTATATCATTGTTAGGTGAGTGCATTGCCCTAGCATTAACATCAATTGTTTGCCAATGCGGCATTTCATTAAAGCCACATGGCTGAATATTAGTGGGGTCTATATTTAAACCACCACTACTTAACATTTCATCTAGGTGCAAATCAAAACATAGTCACATCAGTAAAATCCCCATCCCTAAGGTCTTCACACAAAGCTAACACATCAGCATCATATTTTAGAAATTCAAATTCTCCTTTTTGGTTACTTTTACATGCATTTTTATTCGTTGTTAAGTACCCGATACCCTTAGCCCAATCATGAAAAATAATTACATGTAATTCATCAATATTGAAGAACAATTGGCCAAGTTTTCCCATTTACATACCTCATAAATGGGTCAACCACTAATCACCCTAGACGATGAAACTGTAGTTTCACATACAATCATTGAAACCTATAAAAAGGGGGTGGGATGGGGGGAAGTCAGATACACTTTAACACTAAAAATCCATAAACTTTAAAAAAATGGGAGACAAGAATATTTTGATATTCAAAAAAGCCCTAATTTTTAACCCTAAATTATGTATCACTCATGAAAAAGACAAAACCCCTAAAATAAAGTGAATATTCGATTGTTTCCCCTAAAACCCTAATATAAAATTCCACAATTTGTGCATGCAGACAAAAGCCGTAATTTTTTAACCCCAAATACCCGATCAACCATGAAAAATAGTCAAAATGATAGAACATACAGCTATCACAGGTTTAGTTGTTTTTCTTTCTACTTTCTCTCGCTAGCGTCTTCTTCACATAGCGGGCAACCATTGCTGCGGAAACCTCTCCCCAGCCTTTGGATGTGGGAGAGGCAATCCAAAATACCTCACAAAACCCAACAATCATTAATTCCAAGCTAACGTATGCATCACAGATTACTGGAAAATTTTCTGCTGCAAAAACGTCAAAGCAGGAGCTTTGTCCAGTAAGTTCCGAACATGGAGAACCTGCTTTTCAGTCACTGAAGAGATGAACTCTTTCACCATCGAAGAGGGGTTACACCAAGCAGTTATCCTCAAGTTTTCGTATGGAAAACCTGATCTTCAGGAGCTACGACAGTTGATTCCGAAACAGTTCGATGTCAAAGGTTTTTGCAATATTGGACAGCTCGAATATCGGCACATATTGGTAAGATTTGATCTTTATGAAGATTGTGTACAAGTAATGTCAAAATCTACTGGTCATGTTAAGTTTAAGGGTGATGAGTTCTTCTTTAGAACTTTTCCATGGACAATTGGATTTAATCCAAGAGAAGAAACGTCCAAAGCAGTGGTTTGGATATCTTTACCTGATCTCCCAACAAATTTTTTGCAAAAACAACTTTAATGTCCATAGCCTATGCGATTGGAAAACCATTAGCAGTTGATAAAGAGACACAAGATAGAACGCGACCTAGTACGGCTAGGGTTAATGTTTTGCTTGACTTACTAGACAAACACCCTAAAAGGATCAAGATTAAGATTGGGGATTTAAAATCTGGTAAGTTGTTCGAATATTATCAACATATTGTTTATGATAATCTACCAAAATACTGCACTGTTTGTAAACATCAAGGACATGGAGAAAAGTCATGCCGATGGAAGATCGAGGAAAATACGACAGAGGCAGATCATGTGGAGGTAGTAGAAGACTCGGGTAAGCTTGACAGATTAACAGGTGATGCCGGGGATTACCTCAATACCAAGAGAGCTGGGCAATCAAGGGATAAAGAGGCAGAACAGGTTTCTACTGAACAACGGGTTTTACCAAGGGATAAAGCAGAGTAAATTGATGTTGTGATCAATGATAAAGGGAATGCTAAGGCACCACTAGAGAGTAATGCAGTAACCGTGGGTAAAAATGGTCATTCAACACAAGAAGTTGGGACAACTATTGATGGTGGTGTATCTGTTCCAGTTGCAACAACAACAAATCCAAGTGACAGGGATGAACAAACAGTGGTCAAACACGTGGGCCATCTTGATCATGTGATTGACGTAAAGGAAAAGGAGATGGGTGACTTAGGTAGTGTGAAGGAGCAACGCCATGATTTTGGTGTGGGAACTTCAGGTCAAAAAAGTTGCAGTATTGCTGTGCAACAAAGAAATATCAAGCTAGTGAGGCATGTAATTGATTTTGTGGGCTCACATGCACACTATGATAATTATAACATTTAGCAAATTGTTGAAAAGAACAAAGGCATGGCCGAAAAAATTGACAAACAAGAGCAAAAGTTTGCGAGCCAGCGTAATCTTTTAAGCATTAGTGATGCTAATGTTACTTTTGATATTTTGACTACACAAAAGGCTGTCAAGGA
The DNA here is from genome assembly GCA_034376525.1 of Nicotiana benthamiana. Lineage (NCBI taxonomy): Eukaryota > Viridiplantae > Streptophyta > Magnoliopsida > Solanales > Solanaceae > Nicotiana > Nicotiana benthamiana. The sequence goes on along the minus strand of CM067336.1, from coordinate 28,849,023 downwards.
TGTTAAAATAACTCAAAGTGCAACAAATGAGGGCCATGTTTTTTTTCGAAAAAGACAAGCATACGGCAGTTGGTCCACTCAAAGGAATTAAAAATTGAATTCCTACAACTTCAAAAGGAGGTCACTCACATGAATACTCAATTGGTCATAAAAGAAATGGCGTGCACCAATTTAAGGAAAAGGATGTGGTCCATATGGGGAGTGTGATTATGAAGGAAAAGGAGAACAAGTTTGCTGCTAAAAAAATAGTAAAGATGTTGTTTTTTCAACGGGTGAGGATGTACATGTGGGATCAACCAAAAAAATGGGTATCCAATATCCATAAATAATACTAAACTTGATGATGTAGTACAACACATGAAAAAGAACCATTATGCTTTCGGTGTCGGCTCATCTGGGCAAAAAAGTGGCGCTACTACTGTGCAAAATTTGAATAGTAACCATGTGCGCCAGCTGTGTCTAATTGAAAATGCCGAAAATCTTGAGCAAAATGGTCAAGTGTTGGCCTGATCTGTTCAAGGCAGTGGAAAAGCAGCTTTTGTTCAAACCAGTGCAATCATTTCAGCAGAGAAAAGAAAACTATTGGATTCTATGGACAAGGTGGTGTCTCGAGCCACTGACAAACGAGGTTATGAAAGTAATGAAGAATTGAGCACACCGGAGGAAGTAGATCCTGTAGTAACACACAGCTTCTCGTCAATTCTGGGCAGAAACCAATAAGTATGACCAGTACAACAATTTTTTATCCCATGATAGACAACTATTGGATGCAATGCTAAATGCACATCCCTCTGAAATTTTGGGTCGTGATCGTTATAGCGCTAAACATGCAAATAGGAGCAGGAAAGAGGTATATATACAACAACAAATCAAGCAAAGCAATATTAAATCACAAGATGTACCAAACCTGGATGCACAAGGTGTTTTACACATGCCAAATCATCGGACAACAGAAGAAGGTGACTTAATACAAGTGCTGCCACAATGCGTCGAAACAGTCAAAATTAATGCTACAGAGGAACAAAAGTCTCAAACAAAGGAAAAGAGTAGGGACGACAATGTTAGACGACCTCCGATGAGAAATGCCAAGCTTAAGCAGGCCACCCCAACTACATCAACAAAGTCCAATCAATCTAAAAAAAATCATGAATTTTGAATTCTTCTTGAAGAATTGGGACGATATTGATAAAGATTACAAATTGAAGACATTGCAAGGTTCGACAAAAAGGGACATCATTGTAACTTTTTCATCATTTTAATCTGCCACTTTGTTAGTATACTCATTTGTAATCTCATCACAGAGTATGTTACAAACTCTATGATGATCATAAAATATTTGGTCAAGTTCGTATTTTTTGCATTCCTGTTAATAATTGAGGTTGTCAAGCCCTAATAGGATTAAGTATGGTAAGTTTAGCCTAGTATGTGTTATATGGGTAACAATACTGGTGCCAATGCCCATTTATTTATACTTTTCCTAATTGTTGTATTTTCTTTTTTGCTATTACTAAAAACCTAGCCCTAGGCTCTTGTCTAGTGGATTACCTAAAAAAATCATGAAAAAGACAAAACCCCTAAAATAGAATAAATATTCGATTGTTTTCCCCAAAACCCTTATATAAAATCCCAAGATAACATATGACAATTTGTGCATACATACAAAAATATCTTTGACTATCACACATTACCACATTATTTTATAAGAAATTAGATGACAAAACAGAAAACAATCAAAAGAAACATGATAACCTTCAGATCCTATAACGTGACTGAAATCGAAAGCTTAGACCAAACAAAGTTCGATCAACTTTTGATTGGGGGAAGGAGGATATCGGTTGGTTTTGGAGTGATTTTAATTTTTGAAGGGGATAACTAATTTCCAGGCCATTACTTAACATTGGTTTAAGACATAAGGGTTGGTTAGAGGGAGGAAAAAATACGAAAAATGGGGAAGGGTTGGTCGATCTACTTATAGAAAGAGGGGGACCACAATCAGTTGAGGTTTATTTTCGCGCTCTTGACATGTAATAGCCCCATTAGTGTCATGACCCTAAAACAAACCCGATCATGATAGCGGATATCATAAAACTAGGCCAGCTGATACAAACGCTCAAATTAACTAATCGGTTATAATAAGTCATTTCAAGTCATTAATAAGCTACAAATCACAAAATATAGAGTAGAATAGAATAATGCGGAAATAATACAGCCCGACATCGGGGTATCACCATTCATGAGCATATACGACTCGTCTAAGAATAACAAAAGACAACATAGTGGTACAAAGTGAAATAAAGATAGGAAGGAGAAGCACTAGGCTACGAATGCTGCCTAGTCAACTCCGAACAAGCCTACTGGAAGGCAAATCAGCACTCGCTAGCGTGACCGGAGACTCCTGAATCTGCACGCATGGTGCATGGAGTAATGTGAGTATGCCAACTCAGTAAGTAATAAAAGTAAAGGCAGTTGAGCGATAAGAAATATGTAAAACACAGCATAATGCTACAACAAAATAGTATAAATCCATAACAATACAGTAAAACAGTAAAACTCGTCAAACATCTCAGTTCCGTAAAAGCCTTTTTTTAAAACATTTTTTAGTTGTTCAAACGAGTGATGAAAATAGTGAGAAAAGGATAAAACATAAATCATCCCCTCGGGCAAAACGAACAGAACCAGCCCCTCGAGCTACCTCACAATCACTCGTATCAGCCCCTCGGGCAATAACATAAAACAACAATAGCCCTTCGGGCAGTATCACATCTCAAACTAAGTACCCGCACTCACTGGGGGTGCACAGACTCCTGGAGAGGCTTCTTATAGCACAAGCGCAATATTAAGCCATCTCGTGGCATAATCAAACAGGCCCTCGGCCTCATAATAAGCCATCTCGTGGCATAATAAATCAGGCCCTCGGCCTCAAAATCATGAATCAGTACAATACAATTGCGGCACACAAATCGATCCCATAATATCCTCACAACACAGGCCCTCATCCTCACTAAGTTAGAAATGTCTCAAGCCACTAGGACAGTGGAACTAAAACATGTTGCTCAGCTCAAAAAATCATTTAAAATATCAAAAAAGAGTAAATAAGGCCGAGTTATGAAAACAGTAGAATTTTACCTGACCGAGAATAAACATGAAGTTAAAATAGTGAGGAATCGTAGTAAAAATCCCTTAAGGGTCCAAAACAGTTGGCACGAGGACCAAATATGGCACTCAGCCCAAAACATGCTTATACTTTCCAAAACACAATGATATCAAATAGGTTTCAATCAAATACGTGACTTAGTAGTCATAAGGGTCGGGCTAAGTGATAATCCCCAACGGTACACGACCCCACGCTCATCATCTAGCGTGTACGTCACCTCAAAGTAGCACAACGGTGTGAAATCCAGGATTTCATACCCTCAGGACAACATTTACAATCATTATTTACCTTAATCTAGCCCAACTCTAGTCCGTGATGTTTTTGACTCTCACCTCATCCTCCGGATGCTCCAAATCTAACCAAAAATATATTTATACCATTAAAATATGCTATGGGAACAAAGCCCACTCGAAAATAACTAATTTACATTAAAAAATCCCGAAATTGGTCAAAACCGACCCACAAGCCCACGTCTCGAGATCCGACAAAATTAACATCAATGGAATTATTGTCCTCTCACAAGTTCATGCATACCAAATTTACCAAAATCCAACCACAAGTGACCCCTCAAATCCTAAATTTTAGGTCGCTAATCTCAAGCCCTAGTTTCTTCAATATTTACCCACAAATTTCCATAAATTTCAAGCCTAATCAATGAAACAACACCATAGGAACGAGTTTTATGATCAAAAATCTTACCTCAACGAAGTTCTGTTGAATTCCCTTTTCAAAATCCCCCCAAAAGCTCCAAAATCGATTTTAAAATGGTGAAGAAGAGCTAAAAATTGCAAAGGACCAAATATATACTTTCTGACCTAGGCTTTTCGCACCTGCGGTCTCTACACCGCACCCGTGGTATCACATCTACGGCCAAAAAACTGCATATGTGGTTTTCACTTAAAACCAGAAGTCTGTACCTACACCTCACCTTCCACACCTACGATCTCGCAAGGGCGACCAAATAATCCACACATGCACTCAGCCCTTCACACCAACTTCCGTATCTGCGGCTATCCTTTCGCTTCTATTATCTCGCACCTGCAGTCCCCAAGCCGTAGGTGCGGTTATGACAAACTTCAGCACCTGCAGTCCCCAAGCCGTAGGTGCGGTTACGACAAACTTCAGCAGCTTTAGCTGTAACTTTCCAACTCCAATTTCCTGTCAACCATTTAAAATCACCTCGAGGCCCTCGGGACCCCAGGCAAAAGCACGAACAAGTCATATATCACTTCCAAACTTATACCAATCTTCGAAATACCTAAAACAACATCGAATCAACCAAATAACATCAGATTCAAGCCTAAGATTCCAAAAACTTACGAATTCCGCATTTGATAAAAAAATCTATCAAACCTCGTTCGAATGACCTGAAATTTTGAAACACCCATCATATATGACACAACAAACCTACTGAAACTTCTAGAATTTCATTCCGACCCCTATATCAAAATCTCACATATCAACCTGAAAACACCAAAATTTTAATTTCGCCAATTCAAGCCTAAATCTACTCCGGACCTCCAAAACACATTCTAATCACGCTCCTAGTCCCAAATCACCTCCGAAACTATTCGAATCGTCGAAATTCACAACCGATCCCTTTTTCATATAATTCAACATCCGATTGACTTTTCTAACTTAAGCTTACTCAAAAGAGACTAGGTGTCTCATTTCTTTCAAAAATATCTCTTAAACCGAGCCAACCAAATTGATAACACATCTAAGAAGCAGAATAGGAGAAACGGAGTGGTAACTTATGAAACGACCGGCCGGATCGTTACAATTAGTAATTTGCTGACTGGTTGAACACGTCAGCGAATGTGTAATACATGCGCGTATGATGAAGGGTAAAATATATTTATTAGCTATGCGTTTCACGAGTTTGAGTGTTTAAATAGGGAAGTCCAAAGTTTGTGTATCGACTTACAAAAGCCCTACAAGTTTAAGTGGCAAGGACTAATGTTTTAGATTCACTTCTGAATATCCATGATTTAAGGGGAACTTTCATAAATGATTATTGTTTGTAGGTTTAATGTAGGGTGTAGCTATAATTTAGATAATACATTATGTGGCTAATAGTTGCTTGACATGGGATGCATATTTTGAATGCAATTCTATTATATATATTGTATTCAATTCGGATGTATTTGTTCTTATATATTTTATATTATATTCAATTTAACAATATTCAATGCAATTGTTGTATTCAAATAATAAAAATAGGGTGTATACCTCTTTATTCAATTCAGTTGTATATACTGTATTCAATTTGGCTATATTCATTCTTAACTATTTTTATTGTATTCCATTTCACCATATTCAAACCGGCTATATTCAAACAACAAAAAATCACAAAATATATTCGGTTGTGTTCACTTCAATGTATTTATCCGTAGTTGCTTTTATATTGTATTTAATTCAGAAGTATATATATAACAAAAATTCAAAATATTTAGGGATCTGCCACAAAAATAACTTTCGGAATACATAAATACAGGTGAAAATACAAGAAGAAGAAAAACTGCATTTGTACATAATACAATATATTTGTCATTGTATGTGACTCAATAGCAATGAAGATAAGAAAGTTCGTTGGAGAGGGGGCGTCTTCGGCCAAGCAAAATATTGTATACATTGTATTAAAACTAAAAACGGAGACGACCAAAAATCCGGACAAATTTGAAAATACACTATCACATTATATCTACTAAAATCCAGTCAGACGAATACACTCATATATGAGATACAAAGAAGTAGAAGAAGCCATGGATTTCGGCATCTCTGTTAGATCCAGATATGGTCATGCCTCCAATCTTCCTCCTCCATTGCTTTTCCACCGATAATTAAGATCATGAAATCACAGAGGTTCGACAAAAAGAAAACACGAGGTCAAGAATTTTCTCACTCTAAAAATTTTTTCTCTACCTTCTATCTAATAAGAAGAAGATTAAATAGTGATTTCGACACTATTCATCGGAATAATTCTCTGATTCCGGCAGTGAAAGATTGAATTCATTGCGATCTTTCATCAATTGTTTTCATATCAAAATATGTAGCGCCAAAATTATATTCTCGTTTGTCCAGATCTATGGATGAACTTCTGTCGCATCGTTAGTATCTTGAAGATTTCACGTGAGTTTGGCAGCCATGGTTGCGCAGATCTCTCCCCACCCTTTTGCTGTGGGAGAGATTATTAAGAAACTTGCATCAGACATTAAAGAAGGATCGCATCCATCTTATGGTGCACTTACTGAATATAAACAGACTGCTCCGACGAAAATTGAGCTATGCTCAATTAATTTCGATCATGAACATCCTATAATTCAATTCACAATGGAAGATGTTAATTCTTTCACCAGAGAAGAAGGTTTACACCAAGCAGTGGTGCTAAAATTTTCCTATGGCAAACCCGACATATCGGAGGTACGAAGAATTTTTTCGTGGCAATTTGATGTTAAAGGTTGTTGTAATGTCGGGCAGTTGGAATTTCGACACCTCTTGGTCAGATTTGATCTCTACAGTGATTATGTTCACTTCCTTTCAAAGTCGACTGGATATATTAAATCCAAAGGCGATAAATACTTTTTTAGAATATTTCCATGGTCATTCGGATTCAATCCGAAGGAGGAGACATCGATGGAAGTTATATGAATCTCTCTCCCAGGCTTGCCACCAAATTTATTTGCTAAGAGGTCACTAATGTCAATAGCTTCAGCAGTTGGAAAACCTCTTATGGTTGACAAGGCGACGCAAGAAAGAACGAGACCTAGCACGGCAAGAGCCAAGGTTATTGTGGATCTATTAGGTAAGCTTCCTAATAAGATCACTTTGCAGATTTTAGATTCTGGAAATGGAAAAACTGTCGAGATCCAGCAGCAAATTGTCTACGACAACCTTCCTAAGTATTGTGCATATTGCGAACATCAAGGCCACGACGAAAAATCTTGTAGATTTAAAAAACAAAAAGCTGGACCAGAGGAGGCAGCAGATTACAAACTGGTCAGACAGAAACATAATGATGTTGTCAAATTGCAAGGAGACGCAAGGGATTATCTAAATGAAAAAAAAGCTGTCCAAGTAGGCAATATGCATAAAAATACAGTGTTAAAGAAAGGTTTTAGTCGAGATAATTCATCTGTTCAGATGTAGGTAAATGAACAAGTGAAACAGAATGGAGAATCTAAGACTATCCAATCTGATGTGAGTGATAAAGCAAACACAGTAATGGAGAATGCTGTGATTTCTAATGTTTCAGAAGATTCACATGCAGCAGATTCAGGAAAGTCTAAGGATGAGGTTTTGAATTTGGACAGTCGACCACACACTACTGCTAGGGATATACATGATTCATATGTAGACAGTAATGTGACAGTTATGACCTCTACAAATCATGTCACATGTAATGCACTCAATGGACATTTGCCTGATATAGTTGGTCAGTCAGAAAAGGAGTTCTCAACATTGAATGTTACTGTTGCATCGAATATAATAGCAGGAGATAATGAAAAATCTGATTTATCTTCTGATCTTGTAAAGAAGTCAGCAGGGCAAATTCTTGCAGATGTCTCAATAAATGATAGTGCTGACATTGGTTTGTACTGCAAAGATCATACCACAACTGCAGCACTTTCTGGTAATTCTTCAGATCAAAATGGTCAGTCAGACAAACTGGTATCACATTTGGATTCTATTGCTGAATCTCATGTGTTAGCATGTGACAATGAGAAAAGCTCTGGCCAACAGTTGAGAGAGGATTGTGTTTCCTTAAATTACAATACAAACTCAAATGTTTTACCTGCTGAAACTGCTGAACCTATGGAGAAACAAACTGTGGCATCTTGTTTTGATACCACTAAAAAGGAACTGCCAAGTTTGGTTACTGAAAATGCAAATGTCAATGAAAAAAACAAGAAGAGGTTCTGGTTGATCAACAACACATTTCTCTGAACTCTACTATGTCGGTTCAAACTGCAGTTGCTAAGGAAAGCAATTCAAGTGCAATGTTCACAGAACAACAAATCTGGAATAAGGTTCAACCATTTCCAGCAGAAAAGCTACATGTCATGCATAATGAGCATACAATTCAAACAGTAGATGGTATAAGAGCAGTTGTTACAGAGGGATCCATCAGTTCCAACAGTTTATTGCACCATGATGCAGGCAGTGTTAAGCCAAATATGGAAGTCACATTGCAAAGTGTTTCAGATAGAGCTAAACCTTTGGATGATGACAATGCACAAGTTACTTCTCCACAGAACATAAATCGTAAGCTAGTAACAGGAAAACAGAAAGAGGATATGATTAAAAAAACAACAAATCCAGCAGATGAAGTCTTTATGCAGAACTCTCCTCAACAGAGTCAAAAGAAAGAGATGGTTCAACAACACATTTCGAACTCCTACGCAGCTGGACAACAGAAAACAAAGAACAATCAGTCAGCGACACAGAACAGAAATGAAATTCAGAAAATTGATGTACTTAAACATGTTACAGATACAACAACAAGCTCAAACTCATTGGTCGCGCGTGCAAATGACAGTAAAGATAAAGGACAAGTGTATGAAGGAATGATTCAGAAGGTTTCAAGCTATCCTCCCATTCCAATAACATATGTCGACGAAGATGTCAATGAGTGTGTGGAATTTCTAAGCTTCAATGCTAAGAACAAACAAGTAGCTCTTGCTAACATGAGAGATTTGGTAATTAAACCAAAACTCTGGGACCAATGCCAATTTGATGATGTCGAGAGCTGGGACGAAGATTCAGATGGTAACTCATCTGTAAAAGAAGGCCAAGAAGATGATTACAATTCTTCAGGAGAAGACAATGAGGAGCAAAATGAGCCTAAATTGCAAAGGAAAGCTGCAAATTTAAGTTTTAATGAAAAAATGAAAGCTGTTGCAAGTAAATTGAACCACAACGCTCCAGATTACATTCCAAAAAATAATTCAATTATTTCAAAGGTAATAACAGGAAAGATCGACCAAAACGAAACAACACAAAATGTAACTAAATTTTCGGGTGAAACATCATATGGAGGAAACAAAATAGTTCTGCCATCATCTGGACAAAATCAGATTAGAGTCTTCCACAATAGTCAACCTCCAATGAACTACCCTGATGAGGATAGAAAATTAGTAGAATTTTCACAAGTAGACGAGCAAGTATCCTCTGCACTGATAATCTCCTCGGAGCAAATCCAGATGAAATGGAAGGAAGACACATATATGAAGAAGGGGAGGAAGAGGATACCTTAATGCAGTGCCGGAAACATGTTGCAAGAATAGGAGATTTGTCACCAACGCACAGTAAAACAAATAAAAAGTGTCATCAAAGGGATAGAAGCTGGGATGGCAGGATGGTTGAAGATGCAAACAAAAGGAAGCTCCCAATGAGAGTTGCAAAACAAAAACAGGTCGCCCAAACTACTTTTACAAAGTCCAGTAGAACAAAAAATAAAGCATGAATAGTGAAGGCCTTTTTAGAAAATTTGTGGATGAAATCAATATACTCCATATTGATTACATCACAAAGTTGGAAAAAGGACAATTCCTTAGTCGTTTGATCATAATTTTATTTTTTCATAGTAATATCCTCATATGTAATATTATTACAGTGTATGTTATAAACACTATGATGATCATGGCTTATTTGGCACAAGCAAGTTATTATGTTGTAATTTTCAATTTCATTTTCTTAATAAAAAATTAACCCTAGGCTCTGCCTAGTGGATTGCCAAAAAAAAAATCACAGAGGTTCATTCTTGCTTGTACATGACAGAGATAGAGGAATCCACTTGTTGATGGCGAATAAAGGGAAAAAAAGAGAGAGTTGACTGAGAAAAGAGAGAGGGTTAAGCGAAAAGTTGAGGGATCATTTGTATATATTTGTATTTTGCTATAAAATATAAAATTTGCTATAAATATAAAGTGCTTTATTTTATACTTCCTCTATTTTAAGCGAGATAATGTGGTTGGACTTGACAAAACATTTAAATAAAAAAAGAAATACTTTTGAAACATATGGTCCTAAAAGCTTAAGGGAAAAAACTTTATGGGACCATAATTTTTGTTTGGCTATAAATTTTTCACACTAAGGGTAATGTAGGTAAAATAAAAAAGTTAAAAGTTAAATTATTTGCATATACAAAAATATGTCATTCTTTTTTAAACAAACTAATAAAAAAAGTGTGTCATTTAACTTGAAAGTAGCGGCGGACCCAGAATTTTATACAAGGGGGTTCAGTCAATAATTACGATAAACGATTGTAGAAGCACATCGGTAAATAAATATTGTATACTGTTCTTTTTTTTGTTCATAAGAAGTCCAGATGACTTCAAAATGAAATCATTAATTAGAAGAAACAGGGTCGGGGAATTTTTTTAAAAAAAGTAACAAAAAAATTGATCCTTTAATTTTTAAAAAAATTAACTAATAAATTAACAAATATTTTGAAGGTAAATTTAGAAATTTATTAACAAAAAACTATTTAACCGTGATGACTCGAAAGGTCATCACTTGTTTTAGAAATAAATTATGTGTTTCGAGGCCTAAAAACGTCCTTTTCTCTTATCTTGATATGCGTGCACAGGCGGGGCGTGTATCCAAAAAGCCGTGATGTGAAAATCTGTGAAAATAGTAAATTTTGCTTCTAAAATGAATTGGAGTTGGCTTCGGTTAATATTTTGGGTGAACGGACCCAGATCCGGACCCGTGATTTGACGGCCCCGAAAGATCCGTAGAAAAATATGGGACTTGGGCTTATGCTCATAACCGAATTCCGAGGTTCCAAGCCCGAGAAATAAATTTTTAAAGAATATTATTTTCTGAAATATATATGAGTTTTTGGAAATTTGAATGTTTTTGAAATTGATAGTATGGGCCCGTATCTTGGTTTCGAAGTCTGGTATAGATCTTATATGGCGTTTAGGTTGAGCCTGTAAAATTTGGTAAGAAACGGACTTGAAATGACATGAATCGGACCCTCGGTTGTGAAATTTTAAACTTAAGTGTTCTTGAGATTTTTCCTTGATTTTGATACTAAATTTGTTGTTAAAGGTATTAATTTGGTGATTTGATCACATGAATAAGCCCATATGATATTTTTGGTTAGTATGCATGTTTGATTTGGAGCCCCAAGGGCTCGGATAAGTTTCAGGATGTTTTTACACTTGGAGATATTGCATGTTTTCAGTTTCTAGTGCACAGAGATTTTATTTCTTCGCGTTCGCGTGACTACACTCGCGAACGTGAAAGGCAATATTCCTCAGGTGCAAAATTGTTCTTCGCGAACGTGGAGCTTGAGACGCGAACGCGAGGCTGTGGGGGGAGTACCCTTCACGAACGCGTACATGCCTTGCAAACGCGTAGGGTTAGTGGCCTGGAGAGGGATTTCAAATTTTTTCTAAGCGAACGCCGCCACATGTCCGCGAATGCGAAGGCCCTGAATGCGATGGTCAGTTGGCCTGATCCATCGCGAACGTGATGAAGGCCTGCCTAGTTATTTTAGAACAGTAGCAAAAACGGGCATAACCCATTTACTTCATAGTCTCGAAATTTGGGAGCATTGAGGTGATTTTCAAAGAATAATTTCTTCCCCAAAGCATTAGTATATGATTCTAAACCTTTTGCTTTCGATTACCCAATGCATTTCATCAATTTTCATCCTAAAATCTAGGATTTTCGCAGTAGAAATTCGGAATTTGGATAGAGTTAGGGTTTTTTGATTAATTGGAATTTAGATCTTATTTTGGGTTGAATTTCGAATTGCATATTTGAGCTCATGGGTGAATGTGTGACTAGATTTTGATTCGCACCTCGAGTTTCGACCAAGCGGGCCCGGAGTCAATTTTTGACTTTTTAGGAAAATAATAGAAAACCTATAATTAAGCATTGAGAATGAATTCTTTAGCATTTATTGATGTTGTTAAATTGATTTGGACTAGATACAAGTAATTTGAAGGCGAATTCTAAAGAAAAGTGATGTTTGAGGCTTGAGTTGGTCGTAGAAGTTTGAGATAAGCGTTTGGTCTAACCTTAACTTGGGGGATTAGGAGTTGTGTCTTATTTGCTATGTGTTAACTGTGGAGTACGTCGTATAGGCATGGTGATGAGTATCTATATGTCGGTGTCAAGCATACTCATGAGTCTTGTATATGGCTATATTGTGGTTTATTCGTGCTTCATATGAGGATTATCATTATTGTTCCCTTGCTGGAATGTTGTTATTATATTATTTTTCCCTTGTCGAGATGTTATTGTTATATTATTGTTCCCTTTCTGAGTTTTTTTATGATTGGTGTTAATATATGAGAGGGAGCGGTTTACACGCCTACAACGGTAATATATGAAATGGGAGCGGATTGCACGCATGCAACGGTATCATATAAAATGGGAGCGGGTTGTACGCCCGCAACAGAACTATATGAAATGGGAACGGATTGCACGCTTGCAACAGAACTATATGATATGAGAGCAGGTTACATGCCTGCAATGGTAGTATATGAAATATGAGCGAGTTGCACGCCTGGAACGGTACTATATGATTTGGGATCGGTTGCACACCTGCAACGATATTACATGTGCACTTATTCTTATTCTCTTATCTTTTGCTAGAAATTGAATTATGGCAATTTTTGCATTTCTTTATTGGTTTCTGTTGTTGCCTGATATACCCTGCATCATATTACTCCCTCCTATCTTTAACTATACATATTTGTTGTTATTTTTTTACGTATATATTTAACTGCACATATTTATTTGGTAGTCTGGTTCTAGCCTCGTCACTACTTTACCGGGGTTAGGCTAGGCACTTACCAGCATATGGGGTCAGTTGTGCTGATACTACACTCTGCACTGTGTGCAGAAACTGATACCGGAGCGTTTGGACCACAGTGAGGGTGTTGTCTTCAGTCCATTTAGGTGAATACATAACTGGACCCTTAAACTTGGCCTTTTTTGTCACTTGGACATCTAAACATAGAGTTGTTCATATTAAGCCTTTCAACTAAACTACATCCGTGCCAATTAGATACTTTGCAGTGACATGATTGAATGTGTGGTCATGGAAGGACGCGTAAACACAATAAAGTTGAACATATAAAGTTTTCAGTGGGCTTTTTAGGGCACTAAGTCGCTAGAACCGACGGTCAAGTTTTCGTTTTCTGAAAATGAATTTCAATTTGTTTTGGAGGTTAATTCTATAAGCTGGAATATTTTAAGGTATTAGAGGCAACTGTAATGCACTCGTTTAATTTTTATAAAACTTTTTTTAGACGGTCTACAAAATGTTTAATTGGTAAGAATGTGATTTAATTGAGGGACCTGATAGAAACAACTTCATATTTAAGTATTCAAATTATAAAAAGGTCAAATTTAAGAATCTAGTTATGTAGTATTAATAGCTAAAATTCGCATCTGATTTCTTTTGTCGATGACGCAAAGATACAACTTTAGGATAAAAAAGTGTAAACTATTTGTTTTTTCCTTTTTCTTTTTCTAACTGTGAAAATTCAGAACTCAGAGAAGGGCAGACATACTGGGACAGAACAAGACACTTGTTAAATCGTGGGAGGAAAAAGACAAAAAGGGAGGAAAAACAGAAAAAGTAAATTAGAACTTCACTTCACGGAACAAACTGTGAATCTGTGTGTTCAAACACAACTGTCAGTGTCCGTAGGTTGCGGTAGGTGGCGGCCACCAGGTAAACATTTGAGGATTTATTGGTACCTTTGTTGCCCAAACATCTTGTCCCATATCTTTATTTGCTTTAAAGTTTCTTGCTTAGTTGTGTTCCATAATCTGCTCTGTTCATTCAAAGATGCTCACTTTAAATCTTCTTCCATCCCCTAATGTCACTCTCTCCAAATCCCTTCCCAACTACTCTTTTGGTCCAAATCTGATAAGCAGAAACCAAAAATTGAGAGATTTGTGCTCTCCTGTTCTCCCTTTCACCAAACCCTCTGGTTCTAGAAATGGCCACCCTTTTATGTGTTCTGCACATCCCAGCTCTCAGATCTCTCATTCAAGATTGGATTTTTCCAAAATCTTGAGACAGCCATTTGGATTTTCTTCAAGAAATAAAACTCAGATTCTTGAAGCAGCCTCTGGAACCCCAGAAGAAGTTAGCCCAGATGGGGAGATTGAAGCTTCAAAGCCAAAAGTGAATATGAAACTGGCTCTCATTTTTGGTCTGTGGTACTTTCAGAACATTGTGTTCAACATATATAACAAGAAGGTATTGAATATCTTTCCTTATCCATGGCTTCTTGCTTCTTTCCAACTATTCTGTGGTTCTATTTGGATGTTAGTTCTATGGTCTTTTAAGCTGCAACCTTGCCCAAAGATAAACAAATCATTCATTATTGCCCTTCTTGGACCTGCCTTGTTTCACACAATAGGCCATATCTCAGCTTGTGTCTCATTCTCTAAAGTGGCTGTTTCTTTCACTCATGTTATTAAGTCTGCAGAACCCGTTTTCTCTGTTGTGTTTTCATCATTTCTTGGTGATACATATCCTCTAGCAGTATGGCTTTCAATTCTTCCTATTGTCTTTGGTTGCTCTTTGGCTGCTGTTACTGAAGTCTCCTTCAATTTTGGGGGCTTGTCGGGCGCTATGATCAGTAATGTTGGGTTTGTTCTTCGCAACATTTATTCGAAAAGAAGCTTACAGAATTTTAAAGAAGTGGATGGTTTGAATCTGTATGGTTGGATAAGTATAATATCATTGTTTTATCTATTTCCAGTAGCAGTGTTTGTGGAAGGTTCCCAATGGGTGGCAGGTTATCACAAAGCTCTTGCAACTATTGGAAAACCTTCTACGTTTTATATATGGGTTCTCTTATCTGGAATTTTCTACCATCTATATAACCAATCTTCTTACCAAGCACTGGATGATATTAGTCCCTTGACGTTTTCGGTTGGTAATACAATGAAGAGAGTGGTGGTGATTGTTGCCACTGTGTTGGTGTTCAGGAATCCAGTCAGGCCTCTAAATGCACTTGGCTCCGCTATTGCCATACTTGGAACTTTCTTGTACTCACAGGCAACGGCTAAAAAGCCGAAGAAAGAGGCAGTGGAAAAGAAGGAATAGGATGTTGGTTGTTTCTGTAGGACACTTTTGATCGATGGCATATTGAATTTTTCTTGCTTCAAAATGGAAACTTTATCAATTCCAGGAGTTTCTAGTATGATGTATGCCTCCTTTTCACTGTATTGCTTTTTTGTTGCTATGGTGTATCTAGTGGCTTATACTTGAGTCTATCTCTGTAAAACTTTGGCGATGTTGTTCCAAATCGATTTTGATTGAGTTTAGGGGGATATCATGCTGTTCAATATCAAACTTATCCAGCTTACATGTTTCCAATTATTATTTTAGGTTCAGTTCTGCAGAAAAGAACACATATAAGACAGTACCAATGTCAAAAGGACATAATGCATGCTTGAATTTGTGTAATTTTAGGTCACAGCTAGTCTTATTGGGTTCCTTATTGTTGAAACAGTATGCATGTGGATGCTACCTTACTGTAGAATTTAGTGGTGAAGTTATATTGACCTTCTAAGCCTTATCTTCCCCCGCCCCCACCCCCCCCCCCCAAACCCCAGCTAAATCGTGTAGAACTGACTTATTTGTGAATATTATGGCAAACTTAGCATATTAATTGTCTATGAGTGTGTTTGTGTGTTTTTTATTTGAGTGGTCATATATGTATAGATGTTTATGTCTCTATAACAAGGTCATTGTATATTGTGTGACAGAGAAAAATGATGTGATTATTGTACCTAAGAACTGACATCTGGGCAGGTTCTATATTGCTTTAGCAATAAAAACAGTGGAAGAGATAATTTCTTGATGGATGGATGTCATAGTGTTAGTGATAAGCTTATCTACAATGAATTAAAAATAAAGGTTATTTAGTAGTAATAGCAAGTGCTATGATCTAGATAAATTCGCATTTGATTTGTATTGCATAAATGCTTGCTCTTATTAGAATTAAGTACAAATGGCTTTATTGTTATGAGACATCAACAGTTTAGTTATGCTTTCACTGATGCTTGAACTCCTTCTCTGCTGTGACAAATATTGCACCTTAGCTCCTTTGAGACATTTAGCAAATTCAAATCTCAAATCCCAGTGGTTTCAACTGGCTGGTATCCGTTCAAACTTATTATGTTGTGCTATTTGCCTTCTTGTTTTTCACATTTGGTAGTAGGCATTTTCTGACATGATTTCTTTAACCTCCAAAAGAACTTAATATCTTTGAACCTCGAATGATGTCATTTGATTTGTCCAGAAAGTATCCATGCAAAAATCGGCTTATTTTGAGAAGTGCTTTTCTTGGAAGTACTTTTGGCGTGAATCCGTATGTGTTTGGCTAATCAATTTAAAAAGTACTTCTGAGCAAGCTTTTAAAAATTGCTTCTAAGTGTATGTTTCTCAAAAGTGCTTTCGGAGAGAAGCTACTTTTTATGCTTCTGCTTCTCCTCAAAAGTACTTTTTTTCTTCCAAAAGCTTGGCCAAACAATTCAACTTTACAAAAATAACATTTTTTCTTCTTCTAGGATTGGAGAAGTTTGGCCAAACAGGCTAATATTCAGAGGTGCTTTGCGACAATGAGATAGAGGACGGAGTTATATCTTTCTTCTCTAGCTACTTGAGAGATAGGCTGGTAGGAAAGAAGAGGGGAAAACAGTCCTTTTGAACATCAAATAACCAGCCCAATATTTAACATTTATGAGAATTAAGCTCTAAAAATTATCTGCCTCTAATATTTAAAACAAATGTCATTTACCTCCTGTAGTATCATATGGCTCTGGAATGAATGATTGTCTCTCGTTAAGTGGAAGCATTTACTTGGTTATTTTAACAAAGTATTTTGTAAGCCAGTAACTGATGTCTGCTGTTGATCCTGTTTTTAGCTTGGTTGACCATGGTTACTGAAAGGAATCACACAATAACTAACAATCGAACAAGATTCTTTGGCCAGGACTAGTGACACAATGAACAGAAAAGTCTCAAGTTTGAGCTTTTGAGATTCGTTTCCCTTATGCCAAGGCTAATTCAAGTCTAATGGCATTAAAGCAATTGCTTTAAAGCTCAAAAACTGAATGCCTCAAGAAAATCACGCAATTCTTTCCACCAATATATATTTAAATTAATCAAAATTATGAAATTATTGATATTCTAGTTAGTGGTGAAATAATGAAACCATTTCATGATGAAATTTAGAAGGAAAAAAACATGTTAGAAAAATAGATTTGAATTATTCAAACTGCAATGGTGATGACCCCAACCCCAAGCCTGAGGGGAAGTCAATTTCCTGTCACTGAGAGTGAAGTGACTCTTCACCCTCCCAACCAAAATATCCCCATGAATAGGACCACTAGTTTTGTAGTCTGGAACATTACGGGCACTAATAATTAGGGGTGTACATAGACCGGGTTGGTTCGGATTTTACAATTACCAAACCAAACCAATTGTGTCGGGTTATTAAATTTAAAGACCAAACCAATCCAATAAATTCGAGTTTTTCAATATCGGTTTTTCTCGGGGTTTTTCGGGTTTTCGGGTTATTCGGGTTTTTTCGAGTTTTTTTCCGGTAAAATCTTCGTAGAACAAAATATATAACGTATGCTCAAAATATTTCTTTAATCTTAGTAAGATACAACTATATAAAGTATTTTTCAAGAAAATAATACAAAATATGAGATATGTCATGACTCATGACATTATCCTAAAATATTCAACAATAAAAAATAATAAAATTAATTACTATAAATATTGCTAATTAAAAAGTCATAATAAAAATAAACATAATCTAAAAGCACTAATTCATGCTAAACTAGATAGACTAATGAGGGAGTATTAGTTATATGCGTAAAAGCTAAAGAAAAATAAAAATAGGTTATGTATTTTTATCTAAATTATTGCAAAATAAAAAATAGACATTTAATACCTTCCCGTTCGTAATATTGAATTGAATGCCTTTTGTTAGCATTAGTATTAATTGCTAGCATTATTTAATTTACTAATATTAATGATTATAAAACTTATTGGAGCATTCAAAAGTTCTAAATCAAACCTTGAAATAATACCTTAAAAGATAAAATTATGAAATTTTTTAAGAAATATTTATAAATTACATTAGAATAACTATGTTTATATATTAAATATATCTAAAATTGCTATATATGTAATGTCGGGTTGGTTTGGTTTCGGTTTGACTTTCTTTAGTTAAAACCAAACCAAACCAATTATGGTCGGGTTTTTTTTTCCAACACCAAACCAAGTCAAACCAAACCATAGTCGGGTTTTTTTTCTCGGTTTGACTCGGATTATCGGGTTGGTGCGGTTTATCGGTTTTCTTTGTACACCCCTACTAATAATGATGTCTTCAAGAGAAATTTTCGTGAGCTAGTTACCACTCACAGGCCATGCATAGTAGTCTTGCTTGAAACAAGGATGGAAAATCAAGACGAACTCAGAGATGAATTCCATTTTGATGATTTCCTAGAGGTTCCTGCCCAAGGTAAAGCAGGTGAGATCGTTCTTATGTGGCTTACAAACATAGTCACAATCACTCGAATTAGACAAGCTGACCAAGAATTACATGCCAGATACTGGTTAGCCCTAGTCATATTTCTTGGCTTTTTAGTGTTATTTATGCTAGTACAAAAATGAGTAATCATAGATTACTATGGGATAACCTAGAATCTATGTCACAATCACATACTGATCCTTGGTTAGTTGCAGGAGATTTTATTGATATTCTTAGCCAGGATGAAAAATGGGGCGGGAGACCCATGAGCGTGGTAGATCCTTTAATATTTGGACATGCATCAATAATTGTAATTTAATAGACCTAGGTTTCAAGGAGTATCGGCATACCTGGTCTAACCATCGTAGAAGACATGAAGGTTTAATTCTTGAATGACTTCATGGGTGCTTAGCTTACGAGAATGGCTCCAACAGTATTCAGATTCTACAATTACTCATCTCCATAAAACTTACTCCGATCATAACCCTCTACTAATAAATACTAGTAATGTCATCTTTAGACTTGCTAATAAGCCCATTAAACTCGAAACTTTTTGGTATTCACACCCTGAATTTTGTAATATTGCACATCAAAGCAGGCATCATAATGAGCCCGCTCAAGCCACTAGCTTTTTCCAACATAATATAACTAATTAGAGTAAGGCTACTTTTGGTAACATCTTCCACAAGAAAAGAAGAATTTTAGCACAATTGGAAGGCATACAAAATTCTCATTCATACCCCACTAGCCTCTTCCTCTAAAATCTTGAGAATGAGCTCATTAACGACTATAATAGTATTTTACAAATGGAGGAAGACTTATGGAAAACTAGATCAAGAATTAATTAGCTCAACGAAGGAGATGCTAACAAAAAGAATTCCACCTTTCTGTTATTAATAGAAGAAGAAACAATAAGTACTCTTTCTTTAAAGACAAAGAAGGAAACTGAATCACGGGCCACAATCTCTTAACTCAACACACACTCCAGTACTTCCAAATAATTTTCACAACGGGGCACACTAGCAAGAACTGGAGTGATATCCTTAAGAGCCCCACTAGCAACTATAAAATAGATCTATCATCATTAGACAACCTCCTTCACGACCAAGAAGTTATTCAAGCACTGTTTTTCTATAAACCCTTTCAGGCACCTGGCCCAGATGGCCTACACCCATTCTTTTACCAAAAGCATTGGTCTATATTAAGGGAGCCCGTCCTAAACTATTGTCGTCAGATTTTTAGCTTACAAAAACTCCCTAAAAATCTTAATAACACACTCCTTTGCTTTATTCCTAAATACAAAAATGCCAACAACTTTAAATAAATTTAACCAATAGGCTTATGCAACACTGTCTATAAAGTTGTCACGAAAATTATTAATTGGTAATCGTATAAAACCTTTCATGTCCGACCTTATTGGACCATACCGGTATAATTTCCTTAAAGGGAGGATAGCAAGGGACTATGCTTCCTTAAAGGGACTAAGGGTCAGCTAATGTTAAAAGTGGACCTTGAAAAAGCCTTTCGGCACATAAAATGGTCCTTTGTCTACTGTACCCTTCGCTTTTTCAAATTTCCCCAAAAAATAACCACCCTCATTATGGATTGTATCAGTAACAGCAATATACTATCTTAGTTGATGGAACAAGAACGAGCTATTTTATCCATCACGGGGTATCCGTCAAGGAGACCCAATGTCACGATATATTTCTATCATGTGTATGGAGCTACTCTCTACAAATATGAATCACCAAGTAGATCTTCAAAGATGGATCCCATCACCCTTAGTAAGAAGGGACCCCAACTATCCCATCCATTCTTTGCGGATGATTTAATCTTTATGTGTTATGCTAATCAAAAATTGATTCTCTCCCTTCATTATAGCTTAAGGTAGTTCTGTCATCTTTCATGGAAAAGAGTTAGCCCCGCCAAATCTAAATCTATCTTCTCTCCTTAATGCCATGTGGATACCAAATAACTTGTTCTCCAGCTCCTTAATATTAAAGCAACTGATAACTTTGGTAAATATCTAGGCTTTCCCATCTTTAATAACAACCCTAAGGCCCCTGACTTTCAATTTATCGTTGATAATATGAAAAACAAGCTATTTAGTTGGAAAATAAATTTCCTTACTCCGGCTGGGAGAGTCACTCTTGTGTAATCCCAGAATATGCCATGCAATACTTTCTGCTTCCAAAAGCCATTTGTTACACTACCGACAAAATCCAAAGAGATTTTATTTGGGGTTCACTAGCGGAAAAAAAAATTAATTATATTAGTTGGGGTAGTCACCCTACCAAAGCGCCAAGGTGGACTTGGGCTGTGCAAAGCCCATGATAAAAATATTGCACTCCTACCAAGCCTTTCTTGGCGTCTCTTCCTACAACCCAATACTCTCTGGGCAAAAACTTTAATCAACAAATACACTTCAAACAAGAACGAAACCTCCCACCCTTTCATCTGGAAAAATGTTTTAAAATGAGGTACTTATTGTTCTAAGGGAATTGCCCGATTCCCTGGGACAAACTCCTCAATTGATTTATGGAATTCAAGATGGATTCTTTATTCCCCTTCACTTCGAACAATTGTCCATGGACCCCTAAGTGGCTCGACTTTCTTTCTTTTGCACTATGGCATATTTGATTAAATTACAAGCACAACTCCTTTGAAAACACGCGACGCATACTCCCCATCAATATTCCAATCATGAGGGCTTTAGCATTTAAAGACACCACATCCCCTAGAAAAAAGAACACAGAAAAAAAAAAAGACAATTCATGTAAATTGGTCTCACCCCATTGTTGGCTATTTCAAGCTAAATACGGATGGTGTTTTCAACACTAATACAAATAGTGATAGAATTGGCGGAGTAATTAAAAATTCAAATAGATATTGGGTAGCAGGCTACTGAAAGTGTTCCTATGCTAGCAACCACACACATGGAGTTATTAGCTTTACATCAAGGAATGTAAATAGCAACAGACCACCATCACAGAACCATTGAAATCAAAATAGATTCCACTAAGGTCATACAACTACTAGATCAATAAAGTCCTATTTACCAAATACTAAGTGATTCTTGCAAGTGGCTGTTGAAGAGGTTGGGGAATCCAGTGGTCCGGCATAAATTTCGTCAAACAAACAGTATAGCCCATCTTTTGGTCAAAGAAGATTCCAAGCAAGCCATGCATAATCGACTATCAGTATTCCTGCAATGCCTATCCCTATATGTTTAAATTTACAAGCTGATAAAGGGGGGGTCACCTCCAAAAAAAAATAGTATCAGTATCTATGTATAATAACTTGGCACGTCTTGGAAGCTTAGGTGCAGTAAATGTAGAAGATGCTAATACTACTAGTACTTTTAGCTCTGTAATGCAGGCTCATAATAGAGCGTTTGTAATAGCTTAGTTTTGTCTATATAAATTACTTTTTTAACAAAAAAATTAAAATTAATATCTGATTATTTTTTACAAAATATTATATTAACATGTAAAAATGTCCTAAAATAAGTTTTTTTGTGAATGATAGAAATACGTACAGAATAGCTCGAATTGCAACCACTTCTATTAAAAGTTACATTTAAGACAATAATTTTATCAAGACACTAGTTTATATTTATAACTTGTCATATTTTGATTATTATTGTGGTTGTTGTTATTGTTGTTGTAGTAATAATAATAATCAAAATTAGCAAGCTATAAATATAATCTATTGTCTTGATAAAATTAGTGTCTTAAACATAACTTTTAATAGAAGTGGTTGCAATTCAAGCTATTTTGTACGTTTTTTTTTGGTCAAAGAGATAATATATTAACTAGTTAAATAAAAGCATTACACTGCCTTGAGAGTTACTGGGGTACCTTAAGACCCCCATAGATGCAAAGTTTTGCATAATTGTACTTATATTATAATCCACAAAAGATCTAGGTAGTTCAGTTCCTAGGATGTCTTCCCAAAAGATCTAGGTAGTTCGCCAGTGCATCAGCTATCCTGTTTTGCTCCCTGAATGAGTTCCTCACTACCACGCTGCCCATCCTTTGAATCGGCAATCTGCATTCACAAATTATGGGGTCAAATATTAGATTTCCATTCAACAACATATTGATTACTTCTGTTGAATCAGTTTATACTTGTAGCGGAACTAAGTTGATTAGTTCTGCTAGTTGTAGGCCTTTGATGAGGGCTCTAAATTCAGCCCATGTGTTAGTTGCGTGGGGTAAGTTCTTTATGAAGCTCAACATCCAACTTCTGTCATGGTTTCTGAAGAGGCCCCCAGCTCCACCCATTCTTGAGTTACCCTTTGCTGCACCATCAATGTTTAATTTGTAGGAGCCTCTTGGTGGTGGAATCCATTTAAACATGATTTGGTGGGTGCATTGCTGTGAAATGTTATTATTAAGGACATGATACTCAGTAGCCTTAGCAATGGTGTTATTAGCATTGATGGATTATTTTTTAGTTATTGAACACATTGTTATCCTTGCCAGCCAAATGTGCCAGAGGCAGTAGGGAATAAGATTCTCCCAGTTAAGGTAGTCAATATACTTCACCCTTTAAAGGTTGTCAAAATTGTTTGCCAAATGTGACTATAACTGAGAGGATTAGAGGGTGATGAGGCTGATAATTTTGACCGGATGTCACTCCAAAAGTGGACAACATTGGGGTATAGGAATAAGATGTGGTCAATATCTTCTTGTTCTAAACCACAGAAGTGACAATAGGTGGGGTAGTTTATTCCAATAGAGTGTAAATACTCCTGGTAGGTAGTCTTTATGTGTTAGTAGCCATGTAAAGTATTGTATCTTGTTTGGGGGTTAGAGTTTCCAGATCCACTTGAAGTGGTCCTCTTTTCTGGGAGAATAAGCTTGTGTACTTTTGCTTATGGTGGAGTATGAATAGTTGTTGGAGAATTGCCTATTGGTTGTGATGCCCCATATTAGATTGTCTTCCTTAGCGGCTACTTTTGGAATAAACACAGACTTAATGAGGTTTTGGATATGGGGAGGGAGGTCAAAAGACAGAGTTGATGTGTCCCAAGTGCCCATATTGTGAATTGTTTCCACTTTAATTTGAAGGTCATTCTAGGTTAGGGGTCCCTCTATCAAATGCCTAAGGGCAGGCTGATTAGGAATACATGTGTCATTGAAGAAGCTGGTCCTATTTCCTCTATTAACTACCCATCTACTGGCTTTACTACATGTTTCTCAGCCTTTTAGTAGGCTCTTCCAGGTAGGTGATTTATTGATCCCATGGTGTCTCATAGCCTCAGCATGTATGGACATGTTGTAATTTTTTTGGATAAGGACTCTAGCCTAAAGTCTGTTGGTATTCTTGTGAGTTCTCCATGCTAGGTCTGCTAAAGCAACTTTGTTTTTAAAGCTGGATTTTTGCATCCCTAGCCCTCCCTCATTTTTTGTTGTAGTAACTACATCCCACTTAATCAAATGAAATTTTTTCTATTCACGGGTGGTACCCTATAAGAAGTTGCTTTGAATTCTATCAATTTGATTGGTTATTTTGGTTGGCAGTGTAATGTATTGCATTACATAGCTTAGGATGGGGCTAAGGGTTGTTTTTGCCAGGACAATTCTCCCAACCATGTTGAGGAATCTAGTTTTCCAAACAGCCAACTTGTGTTGCATATTGTCAATGATGAACTGGAATCTGAGGCTGATTGTTTTTTATGAAAGATTGGAAAACCAAGATACTTTCCAAAGGAGGTGGTGTATTTGATGGACAGGAGTTTGGTGAGTTATTGGGAGGTAGCTTGGGTAATGTTTGAGGAGAACAGGACTATTGATTTGGTTAGGTTTATTTTCTGCCATGACTGGTTGTTGAAGCTATGTAATATGGAAAGGATTGTATAATAGTTCCTGATGTTACCTTTGGCAAAAAGGGTGAGGTCATCTGCAAAGAAAATGTGGGAGATTTCTGGACCAAACCTGCTTATGTTGATGGGGTGCCATTGGTTTTGCATACTGCCTTGTCAATGGATATGGATAGCCTTTCCATACACAGAATGAACAGGTAGGATGACATAGGGTCCCCTTTTCTGATACCTCTTGAAGGGTTGAAAGGATCTGTTTTCCCCCCATTGACAAGGATTGAGATGGAGGAAGTACTTATGCAGGACATGATGAGTTTGGACAGTCCCTTGGGAAAATTGAAGGCATCTAGTTTGTCTATGATAAAAGACCATTCTGGCCTATCAAAAGCCTTCTCAAGGTCTATTTTTAGGATCATATTAGCACTCCGACACTTTATTTTCCTGAAATGGTTGATGTATTCTTGACAATGATGGCATTGTCACAGGCTCTTCTGTTGGTTAAGAAACTTTCTTGGCTTGCTCTTATGATGAGGTGCAGAATAGGTTTTATACTATTCACTATGATTTTGTGATAGTTTTGTAAATGGTGTTGCAAAGGCCAATGGGTCCAAAGTTTTTTAACATTGAAGCTTGTGGACATTTAGGTATTAGGCACAAGAGGGTTTGGTTCATGGTTTTTTCCATGGAGCATGTGCTGAAGCATTTTTGGCAGAATTCTGTGACAGAGCCCCCAATAATGTTCCAGTATTTTTGGTAGAAGAACGGGTGGAGCCCATCAGGTCCCGGTGATTTGAAGGGTTTGTTGGATAAGACATCCTTTTTTATTTCACTCATATGGAGTGGCCTGTCCATGAAAGCCTTGTAGCTTTGCTGTAGTGTAGGTTCTATGGTGGAGTGGTGAGTGGTGAGTGGTTGCCCAAGGGACTTTAGAGTGGCAGGTTGAGTAGAGCTTATTAAAGAAGGTAATAATGGTTTACTGGATCTTTTTTTGATCATTGATCCAGTTGCCATTCTCATCCTTGAGGGATAAGATTTTGTTTCTCCTCCTTCTATTAAAAGTA
The DNA here is from genome assembly GCA_034376525.1 of Nicotiana benthamiana. Taxonomy (NCBI): domain Eukaryota; kingdom Viridiplantae; phylum Streptophyta; class Magnoliopsida; order Solanales; family Solanaceae; genus Nicotiana; species Nicotiana benthamiana. The sequence continues at coordinate 28,823,442 of CM067336.1, read as the reverse complement.
GAAATGTGAAAAAATATGGTGCTTGTATCACCCTCATTAAGCTAGTTGATCCTAGACTTCATCTTCCAGAAGTCCTCCTTATTCCTAAGTATAAGGTTCAGCTCCCCATTAAGGTCTTTTTCAAGCTTTTGGAGGAAGATACTGAATTTGTAGCTGGGAGGCTTTTGAATGCCATAGATTTTGTCCAGGAGTTTGTTCTTTTTGTGGAAAATGTTTCCAAAAACTTGTTGGTTCCATTTTGTTGCCAGATCTTTGAATATGACAGTGGATTAGAGTAGAAGGCTCGATTGATGATGTTGGGGAAGGAAGGGTGGCTAACCCACACTGTTTCAAATCTAAAGGGCCTAGAGTGGTTGTTACTTGTGGGCCCTTCCATTTGAATATTTAAAGGACAACGGTCTAAGTGGGTCCTAGGTAGGTGTTGAACACTTGCCTCAGGGTACTGTTCAATGCAACCCTCATTAGCAAAATACATATCGCTTCTTTCAAGGATTAGGGAAGTCTTGCTAGAATACCTTTTGTTAGTCCATGTGAATTTACTTCCCTTATACCCTAGGTCGATTAAATGGCACATATTTATGCAGTTCCAAAATAGGTTACTGTGGCTCAGGTTGATAGGGTTGCCCCCAAACGTTTCCCTGTCCTTCAATACTTCATTGATGTATCCACCTATGAACCAGTTATTTCTTAATGTATTAGATATGGTGATAAGCTACTCCCACAGGAGTTTTCTTTCTGCTAAGATTTTGCTAGCATAGATAGCTGAAAAAAGCCAAGGAGGGTGATTTGGTCTTACCTTCACCATTGTATGTATACCTTGGGGAGGGGGTGGCCACCTCTTCCACAGCTACAGGATCTTCATTCCACATGAACACGATTCCTCCATAAAGACCAACCGCAGGGGATTGAACGATCATATATAAGTCTAGTGTCGGGCCAAGGTCTGATAGTCAGCCATATTAGTTTCAAGAAGGAGTAACATCGTCGACCTGTGCATCATTACCATCTCTGTGCAGTGCCTTTAGAATTCGGCACTATTACCACCCCTAACATTCCATATGATGTAGTTTATCATTGGTAATGTGGATGATTGGTGAGCTCCCTCTTGAGGGCTCGATTGGTTTGGAAGACTTGGCACTTGTGGGGGAGGGGATTTTTTCTTCAGGCTCAGAATGGGTGTTAGGTTTAGTAGTGGTTTCAGGTGTTCATGTGTTTGGGCTGAGACTAGGCTCATTACATGCTTGGACATGGATATAGGGCACGAGACTACTACTATTTTGCTCATTTCCGTGTTGAATTCGATCGATCTTACTGAGTCTAGCAAAATCGACTCTGTTCTTGATGTTGGGTAGGTCTGCTCCAGCTCCTCTGCGGCATTCTTTTTCTTCTTTAGTAAATCCAATGCTTTGGAGATTCCTTGTCAAATATTCTGAAGTGGAAGTGGTTTGTTCATTTTGTTTGCTGTGGATGATGAGGGTGTTGTTGATAGGTCAATTTTGGTGAACACTAGCTACGCTGCTGAGTCTTCTTTCATCAGATCTAGGAAAAAGGGGAGAGATTTGAAACTTTGGAGAATGTGGTTGTTGAGAGTTTATGGGTCTGTGATCGGTGATGAGCTGTAGCTGGCTATCAATTGCCATAGGAGAGGGCCAAATGCCACTAATGGCTTGTTCAAGGCTTCTACTGTCACTCTGGCTAGGTGTGCCGGATTTTAGACTATCAGTTTCACCTTCTTGTTGTCCAGAGTGAAGTCGTAAGATATCCCCTACCTTTGCAAGACAACCTCCATCCATGAGGTCGGTTGGTGGTCCGGTGGCAGTGGGTGGGTGGAGATGGTGGTCGGAAGTGTGTTTTGTGCCATTTTTGTGTTTCTTTGATTTGCTATTTTAGGTAAAGATGGGTGTGGTGTTTAAGACCAATTTCCCACTGTAAATCCTTCTAGTGTCACATCTTGGATAGTGGAAAGGTTTCCAGGTGTTGGAATTAAGGGTGTTACTTGTTCATTAATTGGGTATGTAATGGAGATGACAGTAGTGGTCTTTTCGACTAAAGAGGGAGCGGAGTGCAGATAGGGCACTCAATTATCGTTTCTGTCACTTGGGTTTTCTCCATTATCGTGTGTTTCAGTAGTTTTGGCATGGGAGGCATAGGTTTTGGGGTTTGGGTGGGGAGATTGGTTGTCAGTGGTACCCACGGATGGGTATCTATTTGAGTTTAAGGAAAAGGCCCTATTGGTTGTTCCGCCCAATGTGATGATTGAATCATTGGGTTTTGGGCTAGCCTCCATTTGGGAAATGGGATGGTTGTTTGGATTAGTGGACTCTTGTGCATCTGCCCCGCTTTTCGCTTAGCTCCCGTGATGGGATGTTCCCGTGGGCTTGGGATAGGCACATGATTGGGCGTTGGATGGTCCACATGCTGCTTTTATTGGGCCCAGTATCCTTCTTTTGTTTTTCTAAGTGCTGTGGTTGGTTTTTTATATTATAATTAAAAGTTTTTGTTTATAGGAATTTACCTGAAATGGCATCGAACATGTTTACCTGTACCTCTTTTGTATGTGGAGAGTGCTGTGTTTTTGGTGCATTACCTTCCACGGGGATAGGTGCCTTTGGCTTTCCCAGGTTGCTTCTTCGTGGGAAGGTGATAGTCCTTCATTCGCTTTCCTCTAAGTTTGGTTCCATTTGGTGAGCTACTTCTTGCGTACCATTAGCTGTTGAGGAGGAGTGTGGTTTATAGTTGCACCTTAAAGTAGTGTGTCATATCCTACCATAGCTGGTACATTGGATTCCTTCGCCATCGTATTTCATTGATTGCTCGTCGTCTCTTATGATTATTGAAGTTTCCACTGGGGTTTCTAGTGGCACTTGGATACAAATGCGGGCATATCTCCCCATTAGGGTAGCGGATATGCATTGATCAATCTGTAGGAGTTTACCTAATTTTCTTCCAACTTTTTCTATCATTCACAAAAAAAACCTAATTTTCTTCCAACTTTTTCTATCATTCACAAAAAAACTTATTTTAGGAAAATTTTACAGATGTTGTTGTTGTTGTTGTTGTTATTTTTGTTGTTGTTGTCGTTGTTGTTATTATGTAATTTTCTACTTAACAATGTATTTCGGTACGATATAAGCTATTTCGATATTTAACTCAAAGAATTATTCGTACAACGTAGTAAAAGTTTGTTATATTGAATACCATACCAATCATTGAAATATTGAAACCAAAATACAAAAACTTTTTGTTTCCATCAATAATTTGATTTTAGTGAAAATATAGACATCCCTAACACTGATTATTGTCTAAAATATTGTGGAATTCGTGCAAATATTTGCCTACACTAAGGCTACACAAAAGGGTTGGTGGAACAGTATAGGGAGAAGAAGCGGGACTTGCATATAGTATTCGTCGATCTGGAGAAACGACAAAGCCCCCAAAAGGTTTTATTGAGATGCTTGGAGGCGAGAGGTGTCCTTGCCGCATACATTACAGTAACTAAGGATATGTATATGGAGCTAAAACCAAAGTTAGATCATTAGGAAGGTGCTCGGGATACTTCCCGATCATTACGGGGTTATACCAAGGATCAACTATTAGCTCTTTCTTATTTGTCTTGGCGATGGATGTATTGATGCGATGCATTCAAGGAATGGTGCCATGGTGAATGTTATTTATAGATGATATAATGTTGGTTGATGAGATGCGAGGTGGGGTTAACGTTAGGCTAGAGGGTTGGAAACAAACTATGAAATCTAAAGGGATCAAGTTGAGTAGGACTAAAATAGAGTGCAAGTTCAGTGGTGTAACTCATAAGGATGAAGGGTATGTGAGGCTTGATTCTCAAGTCATCCCGAAGCAGGGTAGTTTCAAGTACCTTGGGTAGATAATCCAATATGATGAGGAGATTGATGAGACTGTCATACACCGTATTAGAGTGGGATAGATGAAGTTGAGGCATGCCTCTGGTGTCTTATGTGATAAGAAAATTCCACCAAAACTTATAGGTAAGTTCTACATAGTGGTAGTTAGACTGATTATGTTGTATGGTGCAAAGTGCATGCAGTAAAGAATTCTCATGTCTGGAAGTTAAAAATGGAGGAGATGAGGATGTTAAAATGGATATATAGACATACTATAAGAGACAAGATCAAGAATCAGGTTATTCGGGGTAAGATGAGGTTAGCCTCTGTGGAGGATAAGCTGCGGGAAATGAATTTGAGATGGTACATGCATGTGCAGATGAGATGTACAAAGGCCCCTATAAGGAGGTGTGAGAGTTTGAACATATGAGTCTAGAGAAAGGTGGAGAGAGGCCTAATAAGTATTTGGGAGAGGTGATTAGGCATGACATGGCGTTTCTGCAGCTTACTTAGGATATGACCCTTTAATTGGAGGCTGTGAAGTTCGAAGATTAGGGTAAAAGGTTAGTAGGCAGCATAACATACTTCCCTTTCTTACCGGTAGCTGTAAAATACGCTAATTGTGGTTTGTTCTTTGCATATTATTACTTATTATTGCTTTTGGTTCGTTTTGTTTAACTCTCACTATTGCTTATATTTTCTTCCCACAGATTTTTTTTTATATATTGCATTTCTTTACTGTTGATTACTGCGCTTACTTGAGTGGAGGGTCTTTCAAAAATAGCCTCTCTAACTGCATAAGGAAGGGGTGGGTCTGCGTACAAGCTATCTTCCGCGTACCCCACTTGTAGGAGTATACTAATATGTTATTATTGTAAAAATATAACTATAAATCATCTAAAGCTGGAGTTCTTATCCATGGCCCTAAAAAGTTATTTTTGGATAAAATTCTTTTGGGACATAAAATTTTGGACTACTCCTCACTGCCACCATGCATGGTGTAGAGGATATTAGTCTACTTCTTCTTGGACAACAATACTGTCAAGACCCAAATCGAAGGGCCTTGACGGGCACCTGGTACCTTACTCAACTGATTACCAATGTGACATATCTTTTTTATCGTACTATCATTGATAAATGGGCCAAAAGGTCTGTCATGAGATAATCAAAATAAAACATAAGAGAATACTAGACATAGGACGACCTAACATGATATAGAAACTTATACACGTGATATACGGGCCTATAAGACCTACATGATCATTTATAAATTCAAAACATATGCCAACAAGGCCATACAAGTATCCATATACCTTATATATATATCTACAAGCCTCTAAGAGTACATAAATATCATAAAGGTAGGGACAAGATCCCGTCATACCAGTCAATACATGTCCAAATCATACTGACCAAATAGGCAATTCTGGAGCAAGTGGAGTGCACCAACACCTTCCGCTGAGCTGATAGCCTACTATGAGGACTATCAACTTGTCTATTGAGACCTACGAGCATGAAACACAGCGCCCACAGAAAAAAAGAGACTTTAGTACAAATAAAGTACCGAGTATGTAGGGAATGAAAAACAATATATAAAAGACATGAAAGATATATGGTGTAGACATGTAATTTTTTACCTTCCCTGAGATTTTACACATTTTAGCGTTTAAATATTTAGTTTAGGTATAATATCACTATTTTAACTAGTTTTGAATCTTTGACTTTATTTTATCACAAAAATAAAAATCACAATATTATTTTCTTTTATTTAGCTAATTGATATTTGATCTAGTTACTTTTAGTTTATCTACCTTTAATAAAAGTCGAAAATACAAGAATAATTCCACTTTGTTTTAAAAAAATATTAGTATTTTTTGTAGAAATATTATTTTAGTTTTTGCGATGATTTTAATCTAATCCCATTTTTTAGTATGATATTAAAACCCCAAAAATATTTTATTGTTTTAAAGGTTTGTTTTATTTTAATAGTTATTGTTACTTAAGTAGGATTAATTAGTATACGTAGGATAGTATTTTTAGTCTTGTTCAATGAGAAAGAGTCAAATTTAGGGTTAAACAATCTATTTTTAGGCCCATTTTCTGAATTAAGTCCTTATCTCATACGCCCACTTTCCTCAAAAGAGACCTAATTCCACTAACCCTAGGGACCCCAATGTTGAAGACCACACATAAACACCTTAGCTGCACACCACCCTATGACCAGCAGCCGTCTCCTTGTTGAAGAATTATTTGACTTTAAATTTTATGTACTAACAATGTAAAAATCATTTAGACAATTAGATTATTTATTATATAATTACAAATAAATCGTTATGGTAAGAATTAAATAATGATATAATAAAAATAGTTGTTAACAGGATATAATAGGTTATATTGCATTAACTGGTTATAGTTAAGTTTATTTTTGCAAAAATATTGTCGAAATAAAATTCTTACTTACGATGAAAGAAATTAATATAAAAAAATTGTTACGACTAGAAACAGTTAGGGAATCCACAGAGAATGATAGCCAATGGCAACATAGATTACGAATCCGGTAATCAAGCACAATTTCAACGAACAAAATAAAGTAGCTAATGCATTGGCCAAGGAGGGTGCAAAGAAGAAGATTATTTTTGAAAATCCTACCATTTTGGCCGTATCTCTAATATTTGCATTAGATTTGTTTGGACATACTGTCATGATCCCAGTTCGCCCTCCGTGAACTGTCGTGGCGGCACCTAGTCTCTATGACTAGGTAAGCCTAATAAGTGCAGAAAATAAATTGAATCTTGCGGAAATATAAATCTAAAACCAAGAATGTCTACAAGGAACGCGTAAATATAAAGCCGCTCGGTACAGCACAATACCTATGTGCAGAAATACCTGGATCTGCACATGAAAAACATTCGTGGAAAGGGCATGAGTACACCACAGCAGTACTCAGTAAGTGACAAGCCTAACCTCGTTTGGGTAGTGACGAGGAAGGTCAGGGCCCTAATGAGGTAAATAATAATAAAAATGACAATATAAGATAAATAGTATAACTGAGAATCTATAGCCAGAGTCAATACAGGATAATAAGAATACAATAATGGAAAACAGAAATAAAGGCAGAACATAAGAAAATACCCCTCACGACACATATAATAATCGGGAATCTCTTAGTATCCCGAGGATCTCTTGGTATCCTCAACGTATACACTAGGGATCTTTTGGTATCACGGGGATCTCTTGGTATCCTCAATATATATATGCATGGATCTCTTAATATCCTTAATATAAATGCCAAGGATCTATTGATATCCTTAATATAAATGCCAAGGATCTCTTGGTATCCTCAATATAAATGTCAAGGATCTCTTGGTATCCCGAGAATTTCTTGGTATCCTCAATATAAATGCTAGGGAAATCTTGGTATCCTCAGGGTCTCTCGGTATTCTCAATACCAGTGCCAAGGATCTATTGGTATCCCGCACCTCAGTCTAAATAATAATTTCATACAGGGAATCTCTCGGGATGCCGTCCCATAGTCCCAATTTAAAATACACAACAACAACACAAGAATATTAAGTTAAATACCAACTTCGTATAAGTAAACAATTAATTCTAGCCTAACATGCTTCACGTAATGCAATTAAGGCAGTTAAGCAAATAGCCAATTAAGTCAACTAAGCATGCTTTTCTAACTAACAATTGGCTAAGTTTGCAAGTAGAATAAAAATAGGTAAGAAAGGAATTCAGTTTAAATACTTAAAGTAAACAGAATTTTCAACAATTAGCTCAAGTACGCGCTTGTCACCTCACGTATAAGGCATTTCAATTATAAAATATCATCTCCTAAGGGGAAGGTCCCCCACAAAAGGTTAGCCAAATCACTTACCTCGAACCGGCTAAAAATCAACTCGAAACCATACTTTTGCCACGAGTATCCGACTCCAAATGACCCAAATCTATTCAATTCAATTGCATATTGTAAATAACACTTCAAGTAACTGATTCTACAATTAAATTCTAAGCTAATACGTAAAATCATGTAAAATAACCAAAAAGCCCCTCAGGAAAACGTCTCGGAATCGGGTGAAATTTACTTTTTCTAAAACCTCGTACTCTCACGCGTTTAATTATATAAAAATCTCTCAAATCGGATGTAAGAAACTCAATCAAAACTCAATTTCTAGGTCTAAGAACTTTTCCCCTAATTTCTACCAAAATTCCAAAATTAAAGGATGCATTTGAGTGAAGATTCATGAAAATTAGTCTAAACCAAGTAAGAATCACTTATCCAAATAGCCCAGGTGAAAATCCTCTCAAAAATCATGATCTCCTGAGCTCCCAAGTCCAAAATATGAATTATGGTCTAAACCCTCGATTTGTTTTTTAAATTATGCCCGGGTATATTGTACATCGCAATCGCGAAAGAAGGCCTACGATCGCAAAGAGTAAAAATGAAGGCTCCAGGAAATGGCCTATGTGGAACGCGACAGGAAGCACGCAATCACTAAAGAGGAAGAGATGGCCTTACGCGATCACGGATGAAGACACGCGAACGCGAAGAAGAAATTAGGCTACTGAGTCACTGGCTCAGTTTCGACTACGCGAACGCGAAGGGGCAGCTGTAAACGCGAAAGAGGAATGGACAGTACTATGCGATCATGAGTCAAGTTATGCGATCGTGAAGAAGGAATTGGGCCCCCTATGAAATTACACTATGAGATCACGAATGGATGGTTGCGATCACGGTGAAGAAAAGTCTGCAACACCTAAACCTGAATTTCTGCAACTTTTAACAACTAAAAATGACCCGTTGAGCTTCCGAAACACACCCGAGGCCCCTGGGACCTCAACCAAACCTACGAACATATCCCATAACAAGATTCAAACTTGTTCCAACCTTCGGAATGCTATAAACAACATCAAAGAACCTACTTTTCATTGAATTCAAGTTTAAAATTTCCAAAAACTCTAAAAACACATTTTCGATCAAAAAGTCTATCAAACCTCGTCCGAATGACCTGAAACTTTGCATGCACATCCCAAATGACATAATAGAACTACTGCAGCTCTCGGAATTCCATTCCAATCCTCGGATCAAAACCTCACTATCAAACCGGAAACTTCCAAAATTTCAACTATCCGCATTTCAAGCCTTAATCAGCTACGGACCTCCAAAATACTATCCGAACACGCTCCTAAACCAAAAATCACCCAACAGAACTAATGGAACCATCAAATTTCCATTCCGAGTCCGTCTTCACACTGTTCCTACTACGGTCAACTTTCCAACACTAAAGCTCTCATTTAGGAACTAAGTGTCCCAAAACTCTCTGAAACTCAAAACCGAACATCTCGGCAAATATAATTAGCAGAAATAAACTTGGGAAGATCAGTTGATAGGGGATCACGGCGTTAATTCGTAAGACGACTGGCCACATCATATCCTCCTACACTTAAAACATTCGTTCGTCCTTGAACGAGCATAGAGACATACCTGAAGTAGTGAAAATATGAGGTAACGGTTGTGTATATCCTTCTTGGTCTCCCAGTTCACCTCCTCGACCGGCTGACCCCGTCACTGAACCTTTACTGAAGCAATATTCTTTGACCTCAGCTTTCTAACCTGCCTGTCCAATATAGAAACTGGATCCTTGACATAAGATAGACCCTTGTCCAACTGGACTGAGCTGAAATCTAACACGTGTGATGGATCACCGTGATACCTTCGGAGCATCGAAACATGAAATACCAGATGAACTCTTGCCAGGCTGGAAGGTAAGGCAAGCTCATAAGCAACCTCCCCAACTCACCTCAATATCTCAAAAGGTCCAATAAACCTCAAACTCAACTTTCCTTTCTTCCCAAATATCATAACGCCTTTCATAGGCGAAACCTGAAGCAGAACTCGCTCTCCAACCATATAGGAAAGATCACGAACCTTCCAGACTGCATAGCTCTTCTATTTGGACTGGGCTGTACGAATCCTATTCTAAATCACCTTAACCTTCTTTAAAGCATCCTGAACCAAATATGTCCCCAATAATCTAGCCTCACCCGGCTCGAACCAACCCCAGAGATCTACACTATCTACCATACAAGGCCTCACACGGCGCCATCTGAATGTTGGACTGATAATTGTTATCCCAAGAACCCCCAAACTCTATCACACACGCATGGAGAATATCCTCAAGAATCTAAATAGTGTGCTCAATCTGCCCGTCCGTATGAGGGTGAAATTCCATGCTCAACTCCACCCGAGTACCGAAATCTTGCTGCATGGCTCTCCAAAACTGCGATGTGTACTGAGTACCCCTATCAGAAATGATGGAAACTGGAATACCATGCAGACAAACGATCTCCCGGATATCAATCTCCGCCAACCGCTCTAAAGAATAAGTAGTACACACATGAATGAAATGAGTGGATTTGGTTAGTTGATCCACAATAACCCAAATTGTTGGAAACACGTTCTCAATGCAATATACTAAAACGTGTGTTCTTTTGTGTAGGTTTTGATGAATGACAAACGAAGCAAAAATTGATATATGATGAAGTTCAAGAAACAAGCGCACAATTGATATACAACGAGATTCAAGCTCAAGACAAAGTTTTATAAGTTTAATTGAGTCGTTCTTATTTGTGATCTTGATCCTACAACTTGACTCGTAACATGGCTTCTCTCATAAAACTATTTTCCAAAATCATGCATATTTAATTTAATGTCAAATGATTTTAAATCATGCATATTTACAGTAGTCAAAACAATTTTTAGACATGCCTTAAAAATCTGGACAAAGATAATCGATTATGTACTTATGATAATCGATTGTTTTAAGCCAAGACTGCATGACAATCGATTGTGAACTAATGACAATCGATTGCGTTAAGGCAGTGAACATCAGGTTTTCTCAAACCTGCATGACAATCGATTGTGAACCTTATGACAATCGATTGTGATGAGGCAGTGTCCATCAAAGTTTTTCAAAACTCAGAATAATCGATTGTGAAGCTAATGACAATCGATTATGAAGAGACAGTGTCCTTCAGATTTTTCAAAATCACAAAATAATCGATTGTGAACTTATGACAATCGATTGTGTTGAGGCAGTGACTTCCAGACTTTTTCAAAACTATTAAATAATCGATTGTGAGTATATAACAATCGATTGTCAAGAGGCAGTGTCTAAAATGATTTTCAAAAACTGATAAGTAATCGATTGTTGACTTTGTGCAATCGATTGTGAAGCTGACCGTTGTCGTAAAGTTTTCAAATACCGTCAGGTAATCGATTATTGATTCTGTAATAATCGATTGTTGTGATTAAAATCCGGAAAAGATTTTTTGAACGTTATTGGGTAATCGATTATTGATTTGGTATAATCGATTGTTTTGATTAAAATCCGGAAAAGATTTTTTGAACGTTGCTGAGTAATCGATTGTTGATTCTGGACAATCGATTGTTTGTGGTAAAATCTGGAAAGGATTTTTTGAACGTTGCCAGTAATCGATTATGGATTGTAAGTAATCGATTATCATGCGTAAAATCTGGGATTGAATTTTGATCTGACTGGCAGACAATCGATTGTTGGGGTTTGACAATCGATTGTCAGTGAGTAAAATCAGCAACTCTTAATTGGCAATTAGGCAACGGTAATGCCAAGTTTTTCAACTATAAATACAGCTTCATTTCAGTGTTTTAAAAACAACAACATACTACAACTGATCATTACATTGCTATAAGTTTGCATACTTTTGTTTATCATTTTATATTCAATTTCATAAAGCTTTTGAGAGCCATATTCTTGTCCAAAGTTGTTGTGATCTAGAGCTTACTTCTTTTACTCATACCTACTCATAAAGGAGTATTTTGTTTGAGTGTTTAGTGTTTTACACACTTGTAAGAGAATTGTGATTCTCTTGTTGTAAGGAACTTGTGTTTCCTTAGTTGAAGTCTTGGAGTGTTGTATCTCCGAGCAAAGGTGTTAAGGCTTGTGTCCTTACGTTGTAAAGGTTTGTTGAGCACCCGTAAGCTTAACAAGTTAGTGGAAAATCTTGAGAGAGTCTCTCGGGGACTGGACTAGCCCCGTGTTGTGGTGAACCAGAATATATCGGTGCGTTCTTTCCTTTTTGTTTATTTAACGCACTTATTTATTTCCTGCAAATTTTAATTTCCGCAAGTTTACGCTAAATTTTATTATAACGCTATTCACCCCCCCTCTAGCGTTAAGCGTATTTTCTAACAATTGGTATCAGAGCCCAACTCTCTGAAAACTTAACAGTTTGAGAGAACCATCCATGACTTCTACTCGTGATTCTTTTGCAGGAATTGATGAAGGACAGTGCTCCACACGACCACCTCTATTCAACGGTACAAATTACACGTACTGGAAAGAGAGGATGAAAATCTTCGTTCAATCCAACAGCTTTCACCTTTGGAAAGTGATAATGAATGAAAACCAAATTCCAACAAAGAAGGTGGAAAACGAATGGGTTCCCAAGTCCGAGGATGAGTATAACGCGGATGACATCCGAAAGGTTCAAAATAATGCTAATGCAATTAATTTATTATATTGTGCTGTTAATGCTGACGATTACAGGAAAATATCGTGTTGCACAACGGCAAAGGAGATGTGGGACAAACTAGAAGTTACGTACGAAGGTACGGACCAGGTAAGGGAAGAAAAAATTGATTTCCTAACCCATTCTATGAATTATTTCACATGAAGGAAGGTGAAAAGGTGGACGAAATGTTTGAGCGATTTTCAATAATTGTAAATGACCTACATGCTCTCAAGAAAACATTCACGGATAGAGAGCTCGTGCGATAAATTCTTAGAAGTCTCACACCGGCATGGAGATCAAAGGCCGATGCAATTCAAGAATCCATTGGCGTTTCAAGTCAGGTCATAACTCTTCAACAATCGATTATTGCATCTCAACAATCGATTGTCTAACGGTCAGTGAATTTATTTTACCGTTTCTGACTGATTTGGCTTTAAATTCTCAGCAGATTTCTTCCATAAATGATAAGCCACTCTCCCCTCTATAAATAGGCATCATATATGTTCATATGCATTCACTCAAGCATCAATTGTAGCTTTCAAAATATCAAATTCTCTCTAATCCTTTGCAAAATCCAGCAGCTTTCATTAAAAATGTCGGGCCGTCACTCAAAACGTTCCCATTCTGCTAGGCACGGCGCATCCTCCTCTATTGCCCCTCCTCGTCCGAACTATCCCTATCAAGATGGTTCCGTTCTATATTTTAATTCCGACATCGAGCTTACTCGATTCTTAACCAAATTTGAAAAGCGCGACATTATTCCACCCCGCTTTTCCACCCACAAGTATCTTGAATCATTTGGGCCTGCTGCAAATATGCTCAAAAATTCTCAACTTCTTGACTTTTTACTCCTTACCCATCCTTACATCAATACTACATTGGTTCAAGCATTTTATTCCAACCTCCACGAGGATGATGATGGTGAGCTTGTCACCAACATTAATGGTGTTCAAATTCTTCTTTCCGATGAAAATCTTCATACCATTGCCCGTCTTCCTCATAATGGTGAAGACATTTTTCGGTACACCGGAGAGGCCGGAGCCCTTTTTGATGAAATAGCCCTCTTACACCAAATCGGTCTTACTTCTTATGATCCAAATCTTTCTTCCCGTCGTCCTACAATTACGGGAATGGATCCCAATTATCGGTTGCTTTTCTATTTCATCACCCGAGTCCTCAAGCCTCGTAAGCATAACCATACTACCATTTCTCAAGAGGACACTAAGCTCTTGCATGCCATAATAACCGGAGCTAACATCAATTGGTGTCGGCTTATCAAAATTCACATGTGTGACGCTATCGGAGATGATAGGCCTCTTCCTTATGCTCTCCTCATCATGAACTTTCTTGAAGCCACCGGATTCGTCACTGGAAATGGTCCTCACAAAAAGAGTACCAAAAAGTGGGAAATTTCGGAATCCTCCTTTCATCATGACGGTGATCATGTAGCGCCTGCTCCTCCTTCATCCCGTCGAACTCGTCCGCCTCAAGAACCCACTCTCCAATCCATTTCCGACCAAATTGCTTCCCCGACCACCTCTGTCAGTCAATTAACTCATGAGATCCATGGATATTTTGACCACATTCATTATCCATATGCGGGTCTTGTTCCATATGAAGCAGCGCCGGATGATGAGGCGGAAAATGATGAATGAATAATTGTAGTTTTTAAGTTTGTTTTTATATGTTGTATTGTCTTCCCTGTTGCTGTAATTTCTTTCCAATAAATAAACAAGGTTTATTTCATCTTTGGCATCTTATTATTATTTTTTGCTAATGGCAAAAGGGGGAAGATAACGGGTATGCACTCTCAATATTTATAAGCTTAAATTGAGGGGGAATTCACATATTGAGGGGGAACAAATTGCATACTTGTTGCATGTATATACTTGTCTTGAATCGTCAATATAAATTGCTTGTCTTGCATATCCCGCTTAATGTTTGCCATTATCAAAAAGGGGGAAATTGTTGGAAACACGTTCTCAATGCAATATACTAAAACGTGTGTTATTTTGTGTAGGTTTTGATGAATGACAAACGAAGCGAAAATTGATATATGATGAAGTTCAAGAAACAAGCGCACAATTGATATACAACGAGATTCAAGCTCAAGACAAAGTTTTATAAGTTTCATTGAGTCATTCTTATTTGTGATCTTGATCCTACAACTTGACTCGTAACATGGCTTCTCTCATAAAACTATTTTCCAAAATCATGCATATTTAATTTAATGTCAAATGATTTTAAATCATGCATATTTACAGTAGTCAAAACAATTTTTAGACATGCCTTAAAAATCTGGACAAAGATAATCGATTATGTACTTATGATAATCGATTTTTTTAAGCCAAGACTGCATGACAATCGATTGTGAACTAATGACAATCGATTGTGTTAAGGCAGTGAACATCAGGTTTTCTCAAACCTGCATGACAATCGATTGTGAACCTTATGACAATCGATTGTGATGAGGCAGTGTCCATCAAAGTTTTTCAAAACTCAGAATAATCGATTGTGAAGCTAATGACAATCGATTGTGAAGAGACAGTGTCCTTCAGATTTTTCAAAGTCACAAAATAATCGATTGTGAACTTATGACAATCGATTGTGTTGAGGCAGTGACTTCCAGACTTTTTCAAAACTATTAAATAATCAATTGTGAGTATATAACAATCGATTGTCAAGAGGCAGTGTCTAAAATGATTTTCAAAAACTGATAAGTAATCGATTGTTGACTTTGTGCAATCGATTGTGAAGCTGACCGTTGTCGTAAAGTTTTCAAATACCGTCAGGTAATCGATTATTGATTCTGTAATAATCGATTGTTGTGATTAAAATCCGGAAAATTTTTTTTGAACGTTATTGGGTAATCGATTATTGATTTGGTATAATCGATTGTTTTGATTAAAATCCGGAAAAGATTTTTTGAACGTTGCTGAGTAATCGATTGTTGATTCTGGACAATCGATTGTTTGTGGTAAAATCTGGAAAGGATTTTTTGAACGTTACCAGTAATCGATTATGGATTGTAAGTAATCGATTATCATGCGTAAAATCTGGGATTGAATTTTGATTTGACTGGCAGACAATCGATTGTTGGGGTTTGACAATCGATTGTCAGTGAGTAAAATCAGCAACTCTTAATTGGCAATTAGGCAACGGTAATGCCAAGTTTTTCAACTATAAATACAGCTTCATTTCAGTGTTTTAAAAACAACAACATACTACAACTGATCATTAAATTGCTATAAGCTTGCATACTTTTGTTTATCATTTTATATTCAATTTCATAAAGCTTTTGAGAGCCATATTCTTGTCCAAAGTTGTTGTGATCTAGAGCTTACTTCTTTTACTCATACCTACTCATAAAGGAGTATTTTGTTTGAGTGTTTAGTGTTTTACACACTTGTAAGAGAATTGTGATTCTCTTGTTGTAAGGAACTTGTGTTTCCTTAGTTGAAGTCTTGGAGTGTTGTATCTCCGAGCAAAGGTGTTAAGGCTTGTGTCCTTACGTTGTAAAGGTTTGTTGAGCACCCGTAAGCTTAACAAGTTAGTGGAAAATCTCGAGAGAGTCTCTCGGGGACTGGACTAGCCACGTGTTGTGGTGAACCAGAATATATCGGTGCGTTCTTTCCTTTTTGTTTATTTAACGCACTTATTTATTTCCTGCAAATTTTAATTTCCGCAAGTTTACGCTAAATTTTATAATAACGCTATTCACCCCCCCTCTAGCGTTAAGCGTATTTTCTAACATAAATAGCATTGAACTTCTTCAAAGTGTGTGGGAGTCCAGATACAAAGTCCAAGGTGATCCGCTTCCACTTCCACTCTGAAATCTCTACCTGCTGAAGCAATCCACCCGGTCTTTAGTGCTCATACTTCACCTGCTGACAATTGAGGCACCGAACTATGAACCTAACTATATCTTTCTTCATCCGCCTCCACCAATAGTGCTGCCCTAAGTCCTGATACATCTTCGCGGCACCCGAATGAATGGAATACCGCGAACTATGGGCCTGCTCTAGAATCAACTCTCGAAGCCCATCAACACTAGGTACACAAACCCAACCCTGCATCATCAATACTCCATCCTCTCCAATGGTCACATCTCTGGCATCACCATGCTAAACCTTGTCCTTAAGGACAAACAAATGATGGTCATCATACTGCCTCTTCCTGATATAATCAAATAATGAAGACCGAGGAACCAAGCAAGCTAAAACCCGACTAGGCTCCGAAAGATCCAATCTCACAAACTGGATGGATAAAGGCATGAACATCATAGGCCTCTCCGATGATGGTAAATATGCCAAACTCCCCAAACTCTCTGCCCAGCGACTCAAGGCATCAACCACTACATTGGTCTTTCTCGGGTGATATAAAATAGTGATATCATAATCCTTTAACAACTCTAACCACCTCTTTTGGAGCAAATTTAGATCCTTCTACTTGAATAAATGTTGCAAGCTCCGATGGTCAGTGTAAATCTCACAAGGCACATTGTATAGATAATGGAGCCAAATCTTCAGGGCGTGAACAATGGTAGCTAACTCAAGATCATGGACAGGATAATTCTTCTCATGTATCTTAAACTGTCTAGATATGTAGGAAATTACCATATCGTCCTACATCAATACCGCTCCAAGGAAAACTCTTCATCACAATAGACAGTATAAGACCCTGAACCTATAGGCAATATCAAAACTGGGGCCGTAGTCAAAGCTGTCTTAAGCTTATAAAAGCTCGCCTCGTACTCTTCTGTCCACTGGAATGGAGCACCCTTCTGGGTCAATCTAGTCATAGGGGCTGTAATCGATGAAAATCCCTCCACAAAATGACGGTAGTAACCCGCCAAGCCAAGGAAACTACGGATATCTGTAGCTGAGGATGATTTGGGCCAACTCTACACTGCCTTTACCTTCTTCGAATCCACCCGAATACCTTCACTCGATACCATATGGCCCAAGAAAGCCACGGAATCCAACCAAAACTCACATTTTGAAAACTTTGCATATAATTTATTTTCCATCTGAGTTTGAGCACTGTCCACAGGTGCTACTCATGATCTTCCCGACTCCGGGAATATACCAGAATGTCATCAATAAAGACAATGAAAAAAGAGTCAAGATATGGCCCGAATACACTATGCATCAAATGCGTGAAAGGTGTTAGGGCATTGATCAACCCAAATGATATGACAAGGAACTCGTAATGACCATACCGAGTCTTGAAAGTAGTCTTCGGGATATCTGGCTTTCGAATCTTTAACTGATGGTAACCTGAGCACAAATCAATCTTAGAAAACACCCGTGCACCCTCAAGCTGGTCAAATAGATCATCAAAACGAGGCAAGGGATAACGTTTCTTCACTGTAACCTTGTTCAACTGGCGATAATCAATACACATACGTATAGAACCATCATTTTTCTTCACAAACAAGTTAGGAGCACCCTAAGGTGAAACACTAGGTAGAATAAAACCCTTATCAAGCAATTCCTATAATTGATCCTTTAACTCCTTCAACTTCGGAGGAGCCATATGATACAGAGGAATAAAAATAGGCAGAGTGCCCGGCAATAGATCAATGCCAAAATCAATATCTCTATCAGGCGGCATGCCCGAAAGATCAGCTAGAAACACATCGGTAAAATCCCACACTACAGGGACTGAATCAACAAAAGGGGTATCAATACTGACATCTCTCACATAAGCTAGATACGCGTCACAACCCTTCCCAACCGTACGTTGAGCCTTAAGAAAGGAAATAACTCTACTGGGCGTATGATCTAAGGTACCCCCTCCACTCAACATACGGTACACCTGGCATAGCTAGCGTCACGATTTTGGCATGACAATCAAGAATAGCATAATAGGGTGACAACCAGTCCATGCCCAAGAAAATAAACCATGTTGAGTAACAACAAATTGGCTCTAGTGTCAAAACCACGGAAAGTAACCAAACACGACCGATAAACGTGGTCCACAACAAGTGAATCTCCCACATTAGTAGAAACATAAATAGGGGAACTCAAAGAATCTCGAGGTATACCCAAATGCAGAGCAAAATACGAAGACACATAAGAGTAAATAGAGCCTGGATTGAATAGAACCGATGCATCTCTGTGGCAAACCAATATAATACCTGTGATGACAAAATCAGAGGCAACAACCTTGGTACGGGCAGGCATGGCATAGTGTCTAGCCTCGCCTCTCCCTCTAGGTTGACCTATACCTCCCCGACCTCCACCTCTATCCGGCTGAGTAGGTGGGCTAGCAACTTGAGCTGGAACCATAGCCTGAGAACTCTGCGGGGCACGCTGTGGCTGAGAAGTCTATGGGTGTGCACTCCTTCCAAGTCTAGGGCAATCCCTTACCACGTGGTGTGTGTCACCACACTCAAAAAAAGCTCAGAGAGGACATGATAGCTATGACTGGCTTAGGGCCAAATCTACTGGACTAACTCTGAAATCACATCGCGTAGGAGGCGCGCTAGAAATCAGAGGTACATAATAAGGCTTCTGAGGCCTAGGAGGAGCTGGAGCACTGCTGGCTGCTAGAAGTGCTGAATGAATGGGACGACTCATATAACCCCTAACATGACAACCTATAGCTGGGCTACGAGCACTAGAATAATGGATCGACTCTCAAGACCTCTTGCCTTCCCTCTTCTCTCTCTCTCTCTCTAGCATGTATATCCT
Source organism: Nicotiana benthamiana (assembly GCA_034376525.1). Lineage (NCBI taxonomy): Eukaryota > Viridiplantae > Streptophyta > Magnoliopsida > Solanales > Solanaceae > Nicotiana > Nicotiana benthamiana. Next base: position 28,804,325 of record CM067336.1, on the reverse strand, counting down.
TAATCCTCCTAGAAATGCTCACCACCTGCTGATAAGAAATATCTATCTCCAACTCACAAGCCATGCTAGATCTTATGCTGGGAATAAGCCCCTCAATAAACCGGCGAACCCTCTCGCGAACAGTAGCAACCAAGGCTGGTGCATGCCTAGCCAAACTGGAGTAACGGACAGCATACTCTGAAATAGTCATAGCACCCTGGCACAAATGATCAAACTCTGCGCGCCATGCGTCCCTGAGGCTCTGAGGAACATACTCTTAGGAACAGATCTGAAAACTGAGCCCAAGTCAGTGAAGCAGCCTCATATGTACTGTCTAACTCATAGGTGGCCACCACTCATAGGCGGTCCCTCGAAGTTGGAAGTTCATGAAAGAAACTCCGCTGGATCCTGAAATAGCCATGGTGCGGAGAAAACGGTAACACTCATCAAGAAAACCCAGAGTATCCTCTAATGCTAGACCGTTGAATATAGGAGGCTTGTACTTCTTGAACCTCTCAAGACTCTGTTGCTCATCCTCGGAAGTTGTTTCCCTGTCCTCGGGCTGAACGGGCACTGCAGGCAGTACATGAATAATCTCGGGAACTTGCTCAACATGCACTCTCTCTCAGGAGTGTAGGCGGTGGGAGTTTATGCTCCTCCCGGCCTAGGATGTGGTTGCAACAAAGGAAAGCAACCATGCCTGAGCCAAAGTGGTGTATATGCTAATGAATTTTGCCAGAGTCTCCTGAAGAGGTGGAGTAGTAGTAGCAGCAGTAGGCGTATCAGGTGGTTGGACTCCTGCTGGATCCGCTGGTGGTACCTAAGCGGCAGCTTGTGCAGGTGCTCTAGTTGCACCATGTGTGCGTCCTCAGCCTCTACTTGACCCCAGCCTCTGACGGCTGCAGTAGGGTATGCGGGTGTCTGATCCTTTGGGGTAGCACATGTCCTCACCATCTGTGAGAGAATAGAAAGACAGAAGTTTAGTTGTGATATCAAAATCTTACACGACAAGGAAATTAAATAAAGTAAATTTTTCCTAACAGTTACATAGCCTCTCGTAGATAAGTACAGACGTCTCTATACCGATCAACGAGACTCTAATAAATCCGCATGTGTTCCGTGACACCTATAAACCTATAGCTCTGATACCAACTTTTCATGATCCTAGTTCGCCCTTCGTGAACTGTCGTGATGGCACCTAGTCTCTACGACTAGGTAAGCCTAACAAGTGGGGAAAATAAATCGAAACTTGCGGAAATATAAATTTAAAACCAAGAATGACAAAAAGGAACGGTGTATATAAAGCCGCTCGCATTTACAGCATAATATCTCAAATTTTCTACATCAATATACCAAAACCCAGAAACTCATGAGAACACAAGCTGAAAAAAATATAGTAAAATGCTCTAACTTCGGAATGTCTACATCAACAGCATGATAGAAGGGCTAATACTACAAGATAGAATAAAGATGGAGACTCTTCGGTCGGCTGACGCGGCAGATGTACCTCGAAGTCTCCAAAAGCTCTCACTACCTCAAAGATGTTAAGCCTGTGAAGAAATACCTGGATTTGCACATGAAAAACTTGTGCAGAAAGGGCATGAGTACACCACAGCGGTACTCAGTAAATGCCAAGCCTAACCTCGGTTAGGTAATCACGAGGAAAGTCAGGGCCTTACTGAGGTAAATAGTAATAAAAATCACAGGATAAGATAAATAATATAACTGAGAATCTACAGCCATAGTCTATACACGATAATAAGAATACAATAATGGTAAACAGAAATAAAGGCAAAACACAAGAAGATATCGCTCACAACACGGAATAACCAGGGATCTCTTAGTATCCGAGGATCTCTTGGTATCCGCAACGTATACATTAGGGATCTCTTGGTATCCCGAGGATCTCTTGGTATCCTCAACGTATACACTAGGGATCTCTTGGTATTCTCAATACCTATGCCAAGGATCTATTGGCATCCCGCACCTCAGTCTAAATAATAATTTCAAACAGGGAATCTCTCGGGATGCCGTCCCATAGTCCCAATTTAAAATACACAATAACAACACAAGAATATTAAATTAAATGCCAACTTCGTATAAGTAAACAATTAATTCTAGCCTAACATGCTTCATGTAATGCAATTAAGGCAGTTAAGCAAATAGGCAATTAAGTCAACTAAACATGCTTTTCTAACTAACAACAAGCTAAGTTTGCAAGTAGAATAAAAATAGGTAAGAAATGAATTCAGTTTAAATACTTAAAGTAAATTAAATTTTCTACAATTAGCTCAAGTACGCGCTTGTCACCTCAAGTACAAGGCATTTCAACTATCAAATATCATCTCCTAAGGGGAAGGTCCCCCACACAAGGTTAGACAAGCCACTTACCTCGAATCGGCTCAAAATCAACTCGAAACCACATTTTTGCCACGATTATCCGACTCTAAATAGCCCAAATCAATTCACCTCAATTGCATATTATAAATAACACTTCAAGTAACTGATTCTACAATTAAATTCTAAGCTAATATGTGAAACTATGTTCAATGACCAAAATGTCCCTCAGGCCAACATCTTATAATCGGGTGAAAGTAACCTTTTTAGAAATCTCGTACTCTCACGAGTCTAATCATATAAAAATCTCTCAAATTGAATGTCAAAACCCCAATCAGATCTCAATTTCTAGGTCTAAGAACTTTCCTCCCAATTTCTACCAAAATTCCAAAATTAAATGATGAATTTGAGTGAAGATTCGTGGAAATTAGTCTAAACCAAGTAAGAATCACTTACCCAAGTTGTCCAGGTTAAAATCCTCTCAAAAATCGTGATCTCCCGAGCTCTCAAGTACAAAATATGAATTATGGTCTAAAACCCTCGATTTTGGGTTTTAAATGCTGCCCAGGTATATTGTACATCATGATCGCGAAAGAAGACCTGCGATCGCGAAGAGTAAAAATGAAGGCTCTAGAAAATGGCCTACCTGAACGCGACAGATAGCATGTGATCGCGAAAGAGGAAGAGATGGCCTTACACGATCGCGGTTGAAGACACACGAATGCGAAGAAGAAATTGGGCTACTGAGCCACCAATACAGTTTCTACTACGCGAACGTGAAGGGGCAGATGTGAACGTGAAATAGGAATGGGTTGTACTATGCGATCGCGAGTCAAGTGATGCGATCGCGAAGAAGGAATTGAGCCCCCTCCAGAATTACACTATAAGATCGCGAATGGATGCCTGCGATCGTGATGAAGAAAAGTCTGCAACACCTGAACCTGAATTTCTGCAACTTTTTAATAACTCAAAATGGCTCGTTGAGCATCTGAAACATACCCGAGGCCCCGAGAACCTCAACAAAACTTACGAACATATCCCATAATATTATTCAAACTTGTTCCAACCTTCGGAACGCTATAAAAAACATCAAGGAACCTAATTTCATCGAATTCAAGTTCAAAAATTGAAAAAACTCTAAAAACACATTTTCGATCAAAAAGTCTATCAAACCTCGTCTGAATGACCCGAAACTTTGCACACATTTTCCAAACGACATAACGAAACTACTGAAACTCTCGGAATTCCATTCTGAACCTCGGATCAAAACCTCACTATCGAACCGTAAACTTCCAAAATTTCATCTTTCGGCATTTGAAGCCTAAATCAGCTATGGACCTCCAAAACACAATCCGAACACGCTCCTAACCCAAAAATCACCCAACGGAGCTAACACAACTATCGAATTCCCATTTCCAGTCCATCTTCATACTATTATGGCTGCAATCAACTTTCCAACACTGAATCTCTCATTTAGGGAAGTATCCCAAAACTCTCTGAAACTCAAAACCGAATATCCCGGCAAATCAAATTAGCAGAAATAAACTTGGGAAGAGCATTTAAATAGGGGATCGAGGTGTTAATTCGTAAGATAACCGGTCTGATCGTCACAAAGACATTTTAGGAACTTCTTTTAAAAGACGAACAACTATAATAGTAATATAGGGCCAACTTCTCTAACTTTTTGGGGCGAGAATACCCGACCTTTGCAAATATTGCTAATTAGCAAGTAATTTTCCTTATAATTAAGAAGTAAAAGTTATATTTGTTATGAAATCTCCTATTTAAGGTGAATGTCTATAATTAGAGAGATTCTAGAGTTCTATTCTTGGTAGATAAATCATCCCCCTCCCTATAAATAAAGGGGTCTTCTACCATTGTAAACCACTCCTAACATTCTCTAAGTATCAATAAGAAGAACTCTCTCTACTCTTCTCTCTATTGCTCTTGTTCTTGCATTATTGTTCTTGTCTTTTATATTATTTCATAACACGTTATCAGCACGAGTCTCTAACCAATTGAAATTTTCGATTGTCTTAACTTTTGTTTGTCTAAGGTTTTGCTTCAAAGAAAGAATGAAGAAAGAAGGAAAAGAAAAAAAAAGAAAAAAAAGGGGGGGAAACGGAAAAGAAGAAAGAAACGAAAAACAAAAGAAAACAAAGGAACGAAAAGAGAAAAGAACGAAGAAGCAAAAAAAAAAAGGAAAAGAAAATGTTGAAGAGGAATTGAAAACAAAGGAGAAGAAAGAAACAGAAAACAGAAATAGAATCTTCTTGAGAAAATTAAGGTAAGTATTTTACTTTTCTCTTTCAAATTCTTGGAATTCTATAATTTGATTTTATATACAAACATAGACAACAAAGTTTGATTATAACTCTAATGGAGTTTGTAAGAAATTATAACCACATGAAGTGGTAAAATCTCTATGTCCTGCCATGATTAAATTCATGTATGATTGTGGGCAAATAATTGAAAATCCGTCCCATTGAATTTGCTCCATTCCCTTTAGAGAATGTGGAAGCAGTATATGATAAGTCTGAAAGAAGACTAAAATATTACCATGAAGGTATCAATGAATGTGGACGTGGCAAAGAATTTCGTCCAATTGAATTTGCTCCATTCCCTTTAGAGAATGTGGTAGCAGTATGTGATAAGTCTGAAAGAAGACTAATTACCGTAAAGGTATCAATGGATGTGGACATGGCAATAGACGAAGTTATAATCGTCATTATTGTGGTAATGAGAACAATAAGGATTCTCAAAATAATCTTTCACTTTATGAAAGTAATATTAGACATGAGATTGTGTAAAGCACATGATTTTGATCCATTCCCTGAAGTGAATGTGATAATTGTAATAGAGCCCGTAAGTATGAACACGCTCTTGATGTAAATTTGTTTTATGTCTGACATTATGAAAAGAAAGTTCGTTGCCCCTGAAATTTCGGGCAAGAACTATATGACATGGGTGTTGGATTCTGAAATCCACTTAGATGCTATGGGTCTTGGAGACGCCATTAAAGACAGAAATAATGCATCCACCCAAAACTATGCTAAGGCCTTGATTTTCTTGCGCCATCACCTTGATGAAGGTTTGAAACTGTGCTAAGGCCTTGATTTTCTTGCGCCATCACCTTGATGAAGGTTTGAAAATTGAATATATCACAGTCAAAGATCCACCCATCTTGTGGAATAGCTTAAAGAAGAGATATGACAACCTGAAGTTGGTCACTCTGCCACAAGCACGATACGATAAGAATCCAAAAGCAAATAGTTTATAAACAATACATATAAACTATACATTATCGTTGCGGTGGAAACGGGCACTGGTCAAAGGCTTGCCGTATACCATGACATTTGGTTGACCTTTATCAAGCATCTCGAAAGAGTAAACGCCATGAAACGAATTTTGTCTCTGACGACAACTTTGACATCACCCACTTGGATGTGGCAGACTTCTTTGAGCAACCCGAGGGGAAGATAGACAACCTAATCGGTGATGGATCCGTGATGAAAGAAGATGGAGCTATTTGATTTTATTTTACTTGTTTGTATTAGTGAATGAATAAACTAATAGCCATTAGTATTAGCTCGTATTAGTTAGTTCATGATATAAAGTTAGTATTAGTTATTTAGAATGTATCAATATGCTCAAATATCAATAATATTTTTACTTTCCAGTAGAGGTAATCGACTCACCTGAAAAACTAGTCGGTTATCTCATATTTCGCATAAAAACTGCAAAACAATCGATTGTCAATGATCAACAATCGATTGTCTTTAAAACATTGTGATCTGGAATTTTTCAAAAACAGTCAACAATCGATTGTCTATGTTTAACAATCGATTGTCTTTAAAACAGTGTAATCTGGAAGTTTTCAAAAATCATCCACAATCGATTGTCTATGTCTAACAATCGATTGTCGTTAAGACTGTAATCTGGAATTTTTCAAAATAGTCAACAATCGATTGTCTATGCATAACAATCGATTGTCTTAAGACAGTGCTCTGGAATTTTTCAAAATAGCCAACAATCGATTGTCTATGCATAACAATCGATTGTCTTAAGACAGTGCTGGAATTTTTCAAAATAAGCCAACAATCGATTGTCTATATTTAACAATCGATTGTCTTAAGACAGTGTGATCTGAAGTTTTTCAAAATAGAAAATAATCGATTGTGTGTGTTTAACAATCGATTGTCAATGTTCAACAATCGATTGTTTGTGTTTAACAATCGATTGTTTGAAGAAAATGTTTAAACCGAAATTTTCAAACTGCAAAGTAATCAATTATGGATAACATATCTGATTTTGTTAGTCAACTGTTAGCAACAGATTTTGAAAATATTATGTGACACAAACGAATTGAACTTATTTATTCTTATGTTCGTGTATTTCTTTTATATGTCAAACCATGGGAAGTAAATTGATTGAAGGCTCCGGAAGAGCAACTGTAACTCTGCCCAAAGGCATGACGTTTATCTTAGAGAATGCAATATTCTCCTCCAAGTCTAAGAAGAACTTGTTAAGTTTTAATGATATCAATCGTAATGTTCTCCTCCAAGTCTAAAAGGAACTTGTTGAGTTTTAAAAATATCATTCAAAATGGATATCATATTGAGACAATAGATGAGAATAATCTTGAATTCTTCATGAAAACGAGGCTGCCCATTTCGGTTTGGGTTCACGCCATTTTGCATGCAGCAATGCTAGTTCGTCGGCTGCCCACTTTGGTTTGGGTTCATGCCATTTTGCATGCAGCATTTTAGTTTGTCGGCTACCCACTTCGGTTTGGGGACACGCCATTTTACATACAGCAATGCTAGTTCGTCTCTGACTGACGAATTGACACAAGTATTCCCCGTTGCAATTGGTTTTGGGTCATGAACCCAATATATCCCATTTAAGAATTTTTGGATGCGCAGTATATGTGCCTTTAGCACCGCCATCCCGCACCAAAATGGGTCTGCAAAGAAGGTTAGGAATATATGTTGAGGTTGAATCGCCCTCCATTATTCGCTACCTCGAAACATTGACAGGAGATTTGTTCACTGCACGATTTGCAGACTGTCAATTTGATGAGACACTTTTCCCAAAATTAGGGGGAGAAGTTGGTGAAACCAAACGGGAAATTTTGTGGAAAAATGCATCATTATCTCATCTTGATCCACACACCTCTATTTGTGAAAGAGAGGTACAAAAGATTATCCATTTGCAAAGAATAGCAAATCAAATGCCTGACGCATTTATAGATTTGAAAAGGATAACAAAATCACATATCCCCGAAGTGAATGTGACAACATCTGATTCACGAATACATATTCATTATTGGAAGAATATGAACATGAAATTGGTATTAAATATACCACACTCACCCCTAGAAGGAGGTTTGAGATGATATATGGCATGAATGATCGTTGGTCACGTACCTATTGTACGCCAAAGTATTTTGGAAATATGACTATTAAAGGACAACGATAATGCAAGAAACATATCTTGCATATAAGTTTGACATGACCATAATGGTATAACTTTCTCTTTAAGAAAGATATTCACCACATGGATGTTGATGAATCTGTGGTAGTACAAAATTAATTGAGAGCTCTAGAAGAGCCAATTATTACTATGTTGGAGAAACATAATTGAGTATTGTGTTGTAGTAAGTCTCAAAGAAACTTATTCAGTTTCCAAAGTACACGCGAAAGCGATTGATTATATTGAGACTATAAATAAAGGAAGGCTTTGATATCTCCTATTACTACAACTTGTAGCGGGGTAATTTGCATATGAAAAGCTACCCGCTTTGTTCTCCAGTTTGTACTACACAAAAGAAAGAATGCCACAATAAAGTGGATATCTATTGGTATAAAAACCCATGTCATAATAAACCTGAAGTTTATTGATAAGTGCACATGTCATGGTGTAAATTTGAAGTTTACCAATATTGATAATTTATTCAGTTGACATTCGTGTTAGCCATCTCATTTTAAGTATGATGTGCAAATTCACATAGGTGAATATTAAAGAACTAGAAAGTTCTTTACGAATTCTCTTGTATCACTTGTTCTCATTAATGAACTGACCAACTAAAGAGTTCGGGTTGAAGCCCATAAATTCTGGAAATATCAAAGGTGAATACGGGCCCATTCACCTGCCATGTATACCACATATGATGCATTTATGATATGGTTACATGCGCAATTGTTATTAACCCGCAGCCTAGCCGGTGCTTGCGAGGTAAATTGCTCAGTAATCTAACTTCGAGCATAATTTCCAGATTTTCTACTCAAGATAGTTCATCTTGATAAGTTGGTTTATATCAAAGTTGGTTTAGCAAGATAATTATTGAGTGCTTCCACTTAATAGCTAAACTGTTTCTTATGAGAACAAAGTTATATATATCAGTTTGATATACGTTGTATACGAGAGTATATTATATTCTCCCCTCACAAGTGGTTCAGGGTTAGGAACCAAATAATTTCATCTTATTATTAATGTGCCGTGTATATTGACATGATAATGCACAAAGATGATTTCCCAAAGTTGAGGAAACAAGTTAGCTTTTCTAACATGAGGGGGAGACATGATAAACACTTGAGAAAAGGTTACATGGAATGAATTATCATTTGTATATGTATATCCTCGAAATATCATGATATGAACCTGAAGTTCATAAAAGGGATAATTCAATTGCAACATATTGCAAAGCATGCTATACGCATTTGCTGACCCAAAGAAAGTAACTAAATGGAAGAGATACAATTCAAGAAGAATTGATTCCATATGAAAGACATGTAGTTTTGAACCTATAGTTCAAATGCTTGAAAGTATAAAGTCAAAGGTATGTATAATCAGTTTTCGATATCTTATTTATCTAGCATGACATGTAAAACTTGATATGCATCTAAAGTCTATTATATGGCTTATATGACTTAACTTGAAAGATTTAAGTTGCTTGAAGCATATGCAATTCTTGGTCCTGAAGTACCACATCCCAAGTACAATTTGTGTACATATGAATCTTGCTATAACTATAAGCATGATGGCATTGAGAATACATCTATGAAGATATTGAAGAGTCATTCCACGACATTATATGAAGATGTTCATATCTATCAAGAATGATGATTTCAAGGTGCGGAATATTTATTCAAGTCAATATGGTTGATTTGTCAAAAGTCTACCAAAGATCGTTTTGAAGATGATGCACAAGATTGGAATGCAAATGCTCAAGGATATAAATTGATGTTCTTATTAGGGGGAGTTAATGCGCGTTGCACTCTTTTTCCCTTACAAGGTTTTGTCCGAAATGGGTTTTCCTTGAGAGGTTTTTAACGAGGCAACCAATAGGCGCATATTCAAACATGTGTACTCTTTTTCCTTTCTTTAATTTTTCCCATCGGGTTTTGGTTTTAAGGTTTTAACGAGGCACATTGTTGAATAGACATTCAAGGGGGAGTGTTATGAAATCTCCTATTTAAGGTGAATGTTTATAATTAGAGAGATTCTAGAGTTCTATTCTTGGTAGATAAATCATCCCCCTCCCTATAAATAAAGGGGTCTTCTACCATTGTAAACCACTCCTAACATTCTCTAAATATCAATAAGAAGAACTCTCTCTACTCTTCTCTCTATTGCTCTTGTTCTTGCATTATTGTTCTTGTCTTTTATATTATTTCATAACAATATTGAAACATTCATGCTATGAATTATCTAAAAGAGTATAATATCCTCACCAACTGCATGAAATCAACTCACTTTTGGTAACAAGAATCCGCATATTACATATATTATATTAAGTATCGGTTGCGTTTATCATTGTGTATTTCTAATATGTACTCTATTATATTCGTCTTTTAAATTTTTATTTATTTCTTCTCAGTTTAAAGTATTTCTTCTCAGTTTATATTTGGGCAGACATTTAGAAATTCTTTTTAAAAGACGAACAACTATAATAGTAATACAGGGATAACTTCTCTAACTTTTGGGAGCGAGAATGCCCGACCTCTGTAAATATTGCTAACTAGTACTAGTTTAGTAGTTTTCATGTAATATCATTGTTATTATGACCCCCACCCCCACCCACTCCCCACCTCACACAAAAAAAATTAATATAAATGATACCTGTTGACCCTACGTAGAATAGGTAGTACCGAAACTCCAGTGGAACAAGAACTCCAATTATCTGTTGAAACTACAATAGAGGTACATTCTCATGATTCCTAGCAAATACTCTCTTGTACATTTTTGTTTCGATTCCCTTCTATAATTTAACGGTTGTATCATCCTTTGATTTTTTCAGAGCATACCATCTTCTGTACATGTTTCAAACCACGATGATTACTCCACACCCGAGATTGAAAGCACTGGAATCGAAGAAATCGACAATGGTGAATACTGGCCACTTTCTGGCAAACCCTATGTTGATATGATTGTCACGAAAACTACTGTCAAGCCCTTCTACGGCATGGTAATTCCCTTTTTTTTTTCTCCTTCAAATCTTTGATTTATACGTTTTCATTGGCACAGAAATTTGAGTAAGCGACAAAACTGTACCCCCAGACCTTACATTATACTGGTTTGTTGGTGCTGTTGTTGATTCAGACGTCGTAAGTTCTAAAATTTATATTTTTAACCTTACCTATATTTGAGTTCTGAACCCGCAGTTTTTATATTGGATCAGCCCCTGAATTTGTTTGTATGCTGACAGTATTTACCGAGAAAAATGAACAAAGAGCTACCTGCTGCTGGAGCGCCAGCAGTTCTTACTTGTGGTCGAAAGAAGTGGGATATGTTCTACTATTCTAATTATGACAAATTTAGTGCTGAGTGGAAAAAATTTGTGGATGATAATGATCTGAAGGTAGGGGATGGACTTGTGTTTGAACTTTCACAGTGCAGCACTAACAAAATCCATTTTAAAGTTCAGATTCTCAGAGGTGATTTCCCTTCTGAATTGCTGCCTGAAATGAAGAGGGTGCAACTGATGCCACCCCAATAGAATTATAGGAAGTTGTAGGCTGTTGAAACCATGTTTAGACGATTATATTTTCTGTGAGCATAGTGTTATTGTTCTGTTTGGCTTAAAAGAATGACTTGCTATTTGTTAATGTGGATGTGTTTTCTCTATTTTTTGGTTGTTTAGTTATCTTCTACTTGTGTCCGTATTAGCTCTGATATATCATTTTCAAAGAATGGCATTTAGTACTACATATTTTGACAAGTACATGCCATTTAACATGTCAATAGCAGAAAATAATCATATTATTTGAATTTGTAATCTTGAAGCTACACTTCTTCTGTTGTTCAACCCAGCTTCTAATGCTTACTCTTCATCTTTTGCCTGTTGAAAAAGCTGATAGTGTGCTAGACCAAAGAAATCCAAATTGGTCTAGATATTTTTTCCTCCAGATCCAATCAGCATTGGAATGGTTTGTCAGTATGTTTCTACAATCATTCTTAAGAGGCTAGAAAAAAACGCTTGGCAGCCTTATATAACAATGTACTAAAGCAATTCCTACAAATATAGACAAGAGAGACTGGTTTTTGGGGCATTTGAAAAAGCTGCAACAGTTAACTTTATGGTGCTAATTGTCTTCTGTCTTCTTCATCGGTATTGTGTTAGTAAATGGTAGAGTATGCTAACCTGCTGGTATTACATCCTTTTGTCTCCTCGACCTCATGATATAGATGCTTCGACCGTACCATTAGTGTCAAGTGTTACACCTCTTTCCAACCTTTATTAGAATGTTATGCATGACTGTTGTTATTCGTGGCGATGTTGTATGGGGCGGAGTGCTGGCCCGTGAAGAACTCTCATGTTCAGAGAATAAAGGTTGCGGAGATGAGGATGCTCAGGTGGATGTGCGGGCACACCAAGTTAGATAAGATTAAGAATGAAGTTATTCGAGAGAAGGTGGGGGTAGCCCCGGTGGATGAGAAGATGCGAGAAGCGAGACTGAGGTGGTTCGGGCATGTGCGGAGGAGAAGTCCCGATGCCCCGGTGAGGAGTTGTGAGCGGCTGGAGATTGTTGGCGTTCGGCGAGGCAGAGGGAGGCCTAAGAAGTATTGGGGAGAGGTGATTAGGCATGACATGGCTAGTATGCGGGTTTCCGAGGACATGACCCTTGATAGGGGAGTCCGGAGGTCTAGTACCAGGGTTGTAGGATAGGGACTCCTAGAGTTTTTCGTACTCCTCACCCGGGGTTGGGTGAGGCTTGGCAGGGCTATCCATAGATGATCTGTGTTTTGGCTTATGTCTCCCTTATGGCTGTTAGTTATGGTGGTTAATGTATCATATTATTGCATGCTATTTTATTTATTTCTCTTATGTTTAAATAATTATCTACACTATTTCTGCTGGAGTTACTAATGCTCTATTGTTTTTGTTTTTGCTTTTGTTTTTATTTTTGTTTCTCCTTTTCTCCACTGAGCCGAGGGTCGATTGAAAACAGCCTCTCTGCCCTTTCGGGTATGGGTAAGGCTCGTCTACATATTACCCTCCCCAGACCCTACCTGGTGGGACTATACTGGGTAGTTGTTGTTGTTGTTGACTGTTGTTATTCGTGCTATGGGGTTGTGATTCCAATGGCATCTATCTTCGTATAGCTGTCACAAGTCAGTTCAGAAGGATAATTTCTCTTATATAAATCTCATCCAATTTCGGTTCCTTTCCTGATTGTCATAGGCAGCTTTAGTTCTTAGGAAAAGCAATAAACTAGACACTACCCCCAACAAAGAGATACATCCCCACCACATAAATGTCTGAATGTAACAGTTCCTACCCATGCAAACCTTTGATCCATCCAATACAAGAACTTGGCTTGATTTTCCTACGTTTGCTTCATAGATTAGAGCTGCACCAAGTCCATAGAGTAGTGATCCCAGAGGAATGTTGGTGATGAGAATGTTGTGATTGACCCCTGCACTGTTGGGGCCAAATAGCTCAGAGGTTATTGACACTGCTGCTGAAAATACAAAACCAGAACTCAACCCAAGCAACGCTGTGGCAGCGCTCAATGCGGCTTTGCTTCCTGATAAAACAAGCAGAAAAAAAGCCACTGGTGTTGGAATCAGCGCAAATGCAAGCCATGCAGTCCTTGCATAGTACATCTTGCTGCAACCAAAAAAATCATTTTCAGCTCTATGTCAAACCTTTTACCATTATGGCGATTGTCCATTGAAAGAATAGTAAATCTGCAAATACTTACTCGCGTAGGAAATCTGGGGCTGCTGAAAGTAGGCGCCCGAAGAAGGAACATGCAGAATAGAGTGCAACAAGAAAGCTGATCTCTGAACTATATCCAAGTGACTCGGAAATTTGGCCTAGATTGTTGCTGTAAACGAGTACGAGTGTTCCCCCACAGAAATATGCTAGGTAATATAGCCAGAAATCCCACCTACACATGAGCTGATTTGCTGAATGTTCTTCTCCAAGCAGCAGCAAATGATCTCTCAATAAAAAGCTGCTAGTCCAACTTTCCTTCTCTTTTGAACCATGAGAATTTTCAGTCCAAAGAGTCATACTTGAATCCTCTTTCCACATCGTTTCTTTGTGCATTCCAAAATCATCAATATCATTGTCTTCAAGTAAAATATAATTAGGATGGATTAGTTGAGACCACTCTTCTGTGCGGATAACAGCAGGCGCAATCACTGGAAGGACCAGCAAGAACACTGCACCGGCCAAGAGGATACGAGCCGTTGGTGCACTATATGAGACCGAGTTCAAGATTAAGAGATAAAGGCCGGTAAAAACTGCTAGTATAGTTAGACATAGGAAAATGAGATATTCTCGGTGAACAGAATCAGCACGAAGAGTTTGAAAATGAGGTTGCCGGAGGATTGGCAGAGCTGCAACTGATGTGACAAGGGGGACTAGAGCATTAAGAAGAAGATATAGGGTGTCATCATTGGAATTAATGGCATTAGCAATGAGGTTGAACAAGGCTGCACTTGCACCATTGAAACTTATGCTGAGGGATAACGCAAATGGTCTATTTGCTGGGAAATGTTTGATGCACAACACATAACATACTGTATTAAACCAGCAGATACTGCAGCCAGCCAGCACACACAACAGAAATACCTGGAAGGTAAATCAGTGAAAGGTTGGGAATGGGATGGCATTATAATGAATTTTCAATGCATAAGAGCTGAAGAAAATAACAATGTAACATCTTGGAATTCTGTGGTTTGCATTTTCAGTGGAATACACAAGCTACCTTCCCAAGGCCTCATGGAGTTCTCCACAAGAATCTTGGATAGCTACTTCAGATTTGCGAAGAAATTTTCAAGCAACAAAATTTGATTGATTAGAGAGAAAGGTGGCTGGGAATAAAATGTTCCCAAACTCTCTCCTTGGATGCAGTCACTAATTGTTTGTTAACAACAATACATCTTACCTAATGAGAAACCTAAAAAAATGATAAACTAAGCTTTAAATTGAGCGGTATTTAAACCTTGAACTGTGGAGAATTTACAGAACCTTACTCTTCTTTCCATATTAGACTTCATGGTTTCTGGTTGATCAATTATGTTAGTCCTCACCTACCCTTAACTGTAATTAAGTTTCTATTTCTTGTCTAATAAGTACTTACTACTCAAAAAGCATTTCAAAACCAATAAAATTAGCTAATTTGGTGTGGTAGCTCTAACTACTAACAACCATTATTCCACCAAAGAATACAGAGAGAAGAAAATTTAACTCTTAGGAAGAAAAAAAAACAAGGCAAAAAACAATTGTTTATTCAGGCAACAACAAAAATTGGATTAAATTCTCAAATGTTCTTCAACCCAAGATACATGTTCCTAGCATCATTTCCAAAATTCAAGAAGATATTGGGAGAAGAGAAGAAGAAAACTTACCAAGAAATAAGGCACAATGATGATTTCCTGAATGACAAGCCATTGAAGGCCATAACCGACAAGACCCATAAAAGCAGCTATGAGAAGAACAACCCACAATGGGAAATACATAAGAGAAACCCCAGAACACCACCCAAATACTTTCCCCATATCTGATGCCATTGATAGATAATTCAGCTGCACCTGTGAAATTCCCAGAACAGATTTAAATTCAGAAGAATAGGAGGAGAAGTCGAAATTTGTGCCTGTAAATGCTTGAATCCATGTGCTTGCTATCAATATCATCCATTTACTGGAATATGGCTCCATAATTCTTCTGTTCTTTTCTAGTGGGAATATTGTAGAGTCATGGAAGATATTTATATTTAAGAGGGGTTTTCTTGTTCTTGGAGAATCTTGAAAGGGAAGAAATGATGATATTTTAGTTGTTCATGTTTTGGGGGTGGTTGGGAAGACGAGAGAGGGTGGAAGTTTTTCAGGTCATAACCACAAGGAAGTTAAAAGACTTTTCCTTTTTGTTGTTGTTGTAATAATGCTATAAATGGTAAACGTTTGTTAAAAACAATAGCTAAAGTTGAATACTTTTAAGTTACTCCTACATTTTTATCTCACTACTATACTTTAAAGTTACTCCTACATTTTTATCTCACTAGTATTTGGGTTACCATATCTCAATAAGTATATAATTTTAAAAATATACATAAATATTATGTTAAAATTTTGCGTTTGAATTATAAAATAAAGGTTAATTAAAGGAACATGTGAGTTCATGAAGATGATATTTAGCTAATTCAATAAAAGTAGAAATGAGATAATAGAAGCCTTCAATCATCTTTGTTCATATTTTAAAAGCACTAATCCTTTTAACCAAATAAGTTTACATTTTTTTTACCATCCTTAAGTGCACTCTATATTGGATAAAATTATACTTTTTTACAAAATCATAAAGTTTTTTATTTTTTTAAAATAGGTCAAGTATAAATATAAGGAAATAATTAATTTAGTACTTGACATAGGATAAATTTCGTATGATCAAGAATAGCTCTTTTAATTAATGTATTTTTCTAATCCAAGTAGAGTTTATTTATTTCACCGTAATTAAAAATTGGAAAGACAAATTCATTTCGAAGTAGAGCCTCGGCTTTATTTATGCAAACAAATAAAATTTCAAGAGATAAGTTCATCGTAGTTAAAATTGTAAATTTGAAATTGTCTAGCAAGAATTTAAATCAAGTACTAATAGTTTTTCACTTGATTTGTTATTCAAGTGAGGATATTACGTGTTTGCTATTTTATAATAATAGAATATTTATGATGTTAAACATTCGGAGTTCTCACATAATTCAAAAGAAAAAAAAAATTATATGCGAAACTTTTAATTTCAAATCTAAACATTGTGAATCGATAAATTTTTAGTTAATTTTAAATTATTAAATATCAAAGAAATAATTAAATGATAATTTTATTAAATGTGAAATCTATTTTTAAACATAAAAATATCTAACGATTCCCAAAAAGAATTCATACTTTTATCTTGAAAATAATGTCATTCCCTTAGCTTTGAATTAAAATTTATACATTTGAAAGCTATTAGAGAATAATGTAGTTTGCTCTCGGCCAGAAAACTTGGATGGAAGAACCTGCTTGTTTCATTGTTTTTGTTATAAACTAAAGCAAAAGACAAGAACAATAGAACAAGAACAATAGCAATAGAGAGAAGAGTAGAGAGAGTTCTTCTTATTGTGTTGAGAGGGGTGAATTACAATGGTAGAGAGCACCTCTATTTATAGGGAGGAGGAAGATCTTGCTACCAATAATAGGACTCTAAAATCTCTCTAATTAAGTACATTAAAGACATTCACCTTAAATAGAAGTGTAAGAATCTTCTATTTCATAACACTCCCCCTTGAATGTCTATTCAATGATGTGCCTCATAAAACCTTAAAACCAAAACCCAATGGGAAAAATTAAAGTAAGGAAAAAGAGTACACATGTTTGAATATGCGCCTATTGGTTGCCTCGTTAAAAACCTTGCAAGGAAAACCCAGTGGGACAAAACCTTGTAAGGGAAAAAGAGTGCAACGCGCATTGACTCCCCCTAATGAGTACATCGATTTATATCCTTGAGCATTTGCATTCCAATCTTGTGCATCATCTTCAAAACGATCTTTGGTAGATGCTTGATGAATAAATCAACCATATTGACTTGAATAAATATTCCGCACCTTGAAATCATCATTCTTGATAGATATGAACATCTTCATATAATGTCGTGGAATAGCTCTTCAATATCTCCATAGATGCATTCTCAATGCCATCATGCTTATAGTTATAGCAAGATACATATGTACACAAATTGTACTTAGGATGTGGTACTTCAGGACCACGAATTGCATATGCTTCAAGCAACTTGAATCTTTGACTTTTATCTTTCAAGCATTTGAACTATAGGTTCAAAACTACATGTCTTTCATATGGAATCAATTCTTCTTGAATTGTATCTCTTCCATTTAGTTACTTTCTTTGGGTCAGCAAATGCGTATAGCATGCTTTGCAATATGTTGCAATTGAATTATCCCTTTTATGAACTTCAGGTTCATATCATGATATTCGGGGATATACATATACAAATGATAATTCATCCCATGTAACCTTTTCTCAAGTGTTTATCATGTCTCCCCCTCATGTTAGTAAAGCTAACTTGTTTCCTCAACTTTGGGAAATCATCTTTGTGCATTATGTCAATATACACAGCACCTTAATATAAGATGAAATTATTTGGTTCCTGACCCTGAACCACTTTTGAGGGGAGAATATACTCTTGTATACAACTTATATCAAACTGATGTATACAACTTCGTTCTCATAAGGAACAGTTTAGCTATTAAGTGGAAGCACTCAATATCTTGCTAAACCAACTTTGATATAAACCAACTTATCAAGATTAACTGTCTTGAGTAGAGAATCTGGAAACTATGCTCGAAGTTAGATTACTGAGCGTTTTACCTCGCAAGCACGGCCAGGCTGCGGGTTAATAACAATTGCGCATGTAACCATTCCATAGATGCATCATATGTGGTATACATGGCGGGTGAATGGGCCCATATTCACCTTTGATATTTCCAGAATTTAGGGGCTTCAACCCGAACTCTTTAGTTGGTCAGTTCATTACTGAGAACAAGAACTTCTAGTTCTTTGATATTCACCTATGTGAATTTGCACATCATACTTCAAATGAGATGGCTAACACGAATGTCAACTGAATAAATTATCAATATTGGTAAACTTCAAATTTACACCATGACATGTGCACTTATCAATAAACTTCGGGTTTATTATGACATGTGTTTTATACCAATAGATATCCACTTTATTGTGGCATTCTTTCGTTTGTGTAGTACAAACTGGAGAACAAAGCGGGTAGCTTTTCATATACAAATTACCCCGCTACAAGTTGTAGTAATAGGAGAATCAAAGCCTTCCTTTATTTATAGTCTCAATATCATCAATCGCCTTCGCGTGTACTTTTGGAAACTGGATAAGTTTCTTTGAGACTTACTACAGCACAATACTCAATTGTGTTTCTCCAACATAGTAATAATTGGCTCTTCGAGAGCTCTCAATTAACTTTGTACTACCACAGGTTCATCAACATCCGTGTGGTGAATATCTTTCTTAAAGAGAAAGTTATACCATTATGGTCATGTCAAACTTATATGCAAGATATGTTTCTTGCATTATCGTTGTCCTTTAATGGTCATATTTCCAAAATACTTTGGCGTACAATAGGTACGCGACCAACGATCATTCATGCCATATATCATCTCAAACCTCCTTCTAGGGGTGAGGGTGGTATCATCTCAAGCCTCCTTCTAGGAGTGAGTGTGGTATATTCAATACCAATTTCATGTTCATATTCTTCCAACATTGAATATGTATTTGTGAATCACATTCACTTCGAGGATATGTGATTTTGTTATCCTTTTCAAATCTATAAATGCTTCAGGCATTTGATTTGCTATTCTTTGCAAATGGATAATCTTTTGTGCCTCTTTCTTTCAAATAGAGGTATGTGGATCAAGATGAGATAATGGTGCATTTTTCCATAAAATTTCCCGTTTGGTTTCACCAACTTCTCCCCCTAATTTTGGGAAAAGTGTCTCATCAAATTGACAGTCTGCAAATAGTGCAGTGAACAAATCTCCTGTCAATATTTCGAGGTAGCGAATAATGGAGGACGCGTCAAACTCAACATATATTCCTAACCTCCTTTGCAAACCCATTTTGGTGCGGGATGGCGGTGCTACAGGCACATATACTGCGCATCCAAAGCTTCTTAAATGGGATATATTGGGTTCATGACCCAAAACCAATTGCAATGGGGAATATTTGTGTCAATTCGTCAGTCAGAGACGAACTAGCATTGCTGCATGCAACATGGCGTGACCCCAAACCGAAGTGGGCAGCCGACGAACTAGCATTGCTTCATGCAAAATGGCGTGACCCCAAACCGAAGTGGGCAGCCGACAAACTAGTATTGTTGCATTCAAAATGGCGTGACCCCAAACCGTAGTGGGCAGCCGACAAACTAGTATTGTTGCATGCAAAATGGCGTGAACCCAAGTCGAAATGGGCAGCCTCGTTTTCATGAAGAGTTCAAGATTATTCTCATCTATTGTCTCAATATGATATCCATTTTGAATGATATCTTTAAAACTCAACAAGTTCCTTTTAGACTTGGAGGAGAACATTGCATTCTCTAAGATAGATTCTCAAAACTCAACAAGTTCCTTTTAAACTTGGAGGAGAACGTTTTGATTGATATCATTAAAACTCAACAAGTTCTTCTTAGACTTGGAGGAGAACATTTCTCAATGATTAACGTCATGCCTTTGGGCAGAGTTAGATTTGCTCTTCCGGAGCCTTCAATCAATTTACTACTTTCCATGGTATGACATACAAAAGAAATACAGGAACATAAGAATAAGCAAGTTCAATTCCTTTTGTGTCACATAATATTTTCAAAATCTGCTACTAACAGTTGACAAACAAAATCAGATATGTTGTCCATAATCAATTACTATGCAGTTTGAAAATTTCAGCGTTTTTCATAAGACAATCGATTATTAAACACACAATCGATTGTTGGAACATAGACAATCGATTGTTAAACACACACAATCGATTATTTGTTATTTTTGAAAAACTTCAGATCACACTGTTTAAAACAATCGATTGTTAAACATAGACAATCGATTGTGGATGATTTTTGAAAAATTCCAGATTACACTGCCTAACGACAATCGATTGTTAGATATAGACAATCGATTGTGGGTGATTTTTGAAAAATTCCAGACCTCACTGTTTCAAGACAATCGATTGTTAGACAAAGACAATCGATTGTTGGCTATTTTTGAAAAATTCCAGAACTGTTTCAAGACAATCGATTGTTAGCCAAAGACAATCGATTGTTGATCAATTGTTTTTCAACTTTAATGCGAAAATAGTTGATAATCGGCTAGTTTTTCAGGCTAGTCGATTACCCCCACTGGAAAATAAAAGTTTTATTGATATTTGAACATATTGAAGATATTCTAAAGAACTACTGCTAACATTGCATCATGAACTAGCTAATACGAGCTAATACTAATGACTATTAGATTATTCACTAACTAATACAAATAAGTAGAGCAAAATCAAATAACTCCATCTTCTTTCATCATGGTCCCATCGCCGATTAGGTGGTCTATTTTCCCATCGGGTTGCTCAAAGAAGTCTGCCACATCCAGGTGGGTGATATCCTCATTGTCGTCATAGACAAAATTTGTTTCAGGGCCTTTTCTCTTTCGAGATGCTTGATAAAGGTCAACCAAGTGTCTTGGTATACGGCAAGTCCTAGACCAGTGCCCATTTCCACCGCAACGATAACATATAGTTTCTGAACTATTTACCTTAGGATCTTCTGGACCCCGTTTCTGCTTTCGGTGGTTATCTCTCTTTGGGGGGTGACGGACTTCTTTGGAATTTCTTCCTTGTCCACGTCCTTGGCTTTGACCCCGTTTATGACCGTGATCATGGTCCCTTTTATGTTTGGCATAATGCGAGTGCACCATATCTGCTTCAGGCAGTGGTGTAGACCCAGTTGGTCTATTTTCGTGATTTCTCATGAGCAGATCATTATTTCGCTCAGCCACTAGTAAGAGAGAAATCAGTTCAGAGTACTTCGTAAAGCCTTTCTCTCGGTACTGTTGCTGCAGTACCATATTGGAGGCATGAAACGTTGTAAACGTTTTCTCAAGCATATCGTAATCGGAGATGTTATCTCCACATAGCTTCAGTTTAGAAGTAATTCTGAACATAGCAGAATTATATTCAGAAACGGACTTAAAGTCCTGTAGCCTCAGATGGGCCCAATCATATCGTGCTTGTGGCAGAGTGACCAACTTCAGGTTGTCATATCTCTCCTTTAAGCTGTTCCATAAAACGAGTGGATCCTTGACGGTGAGAAATTCAATCTTCAAACCTTCGTCAAGGTGGTGGCGCAAGAAAATCAAGGCCTTCGCACAATCTTGGGTTGATGCTTTTTCTTTATCTTTGATGGTGTCTCCGAGACCCATAGCATCTAAGTGGATTTCAGCATCCAACACCCATGTCATATAGTTCTTGCCCGAAATTTCAAGAGCAACGAACTTTCTTTTCATAATGTCAGACATACTCGAAAATTAAATTAGGAAGAGGGAAAATACCTTGGATTTTCGAGAATGATACTTGAGACGGTAGAGTCTCGTGCTGATAACGTGTTATAAACTAAAGCAAAAGACAAGAACAATAGAACAAGAACAATAGCAATAGAGAGAAGAGTAGAGAGAGTTCTTCTTATTGTGTTGAGAGGGGTGAATTACAATGGTAGAGAGCACCTCTATTTATAAGGAGGAGGAAGATCTTGCTACCAATAATAGGACTCTAAAATCTCTCTAATTAAGTACATTAAAGACATTCACCTTAAATAGAAGTGTAAGAATCTTCTATTTCATAACAGTTTTCTGCTTTTAAAAGTTTTTTTGTTTCTTTTACCCATTTTAAGAGGGAAATTTTGAAATGAGAAAAAGTAAAAATAGACAGAGAAAAAGAAAAATCGACAATCTATGCTAAAATAAGATATGGAAAATTGAAAGTAGGAGAAGATTTTACAAAATAATTTGATTATTGTTATAAATACACTTCTATTTAAGGTGAATGTCTTTAATTAGAGAGATTCTAGAGTTCTATTCTTGGTAGATAAATCATCCTCCTCCCTATAAATAGAGGTGCCCTCTACCATTGTAAATCACTCCTGACATTCTCCAAGTATCAATAAGAAGAACTCTCTCTACTCTTCTCTCTATTTGCTCTTGTTCTTGAGTTATTGTTCTTGTTCTTATATTATTTCATAACACGTTATCAGCACGAGACTCTACCGTCTCAAGAACCATTCTCGAAAAATCTAAGGTATTTCCCTCTTCCTAATTTAATTTTCGATTATGTCTGACATTACAAAAAGAAAGTTCGTTGCCCTTGAAATTTCGGGCAAGAACTATATGACATGGGTGTTGGATGCTGAAATCCACTTAGATGCTATGGGTCTCGGAGACACCATCAAAGATAGAGAAAAAGCATCCACCCAAGAATGTGCGAAGGCCTTGATTTTCTTGCGCCATCACCTTGATGAAGGTTTGAAGATTGAATATCTCACCGTCAAGGATCCACTCATCTTGTGGAACGGCTTAAAGGATAGATATGACAACCTGAAGTTGGTCACTCTGCCACAAGCACGATATGATTGGGCTCATCTGAGGCTCCAGGACTTTAAGTCCGTTTCTGAATATAATTCTGCAATGTTCAGAATTACTTCTAAATTGAAGCTATGCGGGGATAATATCTCCGATTATGATATGCTTGAGAAAACGTTTACAACGTTTCATGCCTCCAATATAGTACTGCAACAACAGTACAGAGAGAAAGGCTTTACAAAGTACTCTGAACTGATTTCTCTTCTACTAGTGGCTGAGCGAAATAATGACCTGCTCATGAGAAATCATGAAAATCGACCCACTGGGTCTACACCACTGCCTGAAGCAGATAAGGT
The DNA here is from genome assembly GCA_034376525.1 of Nicotiana benthamiana. Lineage (NCBI taxonomy): Eukaryota > Viridiplantae > Streptophyta > Magnoliopsida > Solanales > Solanaceae > Nicotiana > Nicotiana benthamiana. The sequence goes on along the minus strand of CM067336.1, from coordinate 28,781,017 downwards.
GCACTCTCATTATGCCAAACATGAAAAGGACCATGGTCATGGTCGTAAACGGGGTCATAGCCAAGGACGTAGACAAGGAAGAAATTCCAATGAAGTCCGTCAACCCCCAAGGAGAGATAACCGCCGAAAGCAAAAACGGGGTCATGAAGATCCTAAGGCAAATGGTTCAGAAACCATATGTTATCGTTGCGGTGGGAAATGGCACTGGTCAAAGACTTGCCGTATACCAAGACACTTGGTTGACCTTTATCAAGCATCTCGAAAGAGAAAAGGCCCTGAAACAAATTTTGTCTATGACGACAATGAGGACATCACCCACCTGGATGTGGCAGACTTCTTTGAGCAACCCGAGGGGAAAATAGACCACCTAATTGGCGATGGGTCCGTGATGAAAGAAGATGGAGTTATTTGATTTTGTTTTACTTATTTGTATTAGTTAGTGAATAAACTAATAGTCATTAGTATTAGCTAGTATTAGTTAGTTCATGATGCAATGTTAGCAGTAGTTCTTTAGAATATCTTCAATATGCTCAAATATCAATAATATTTTTATTTTCCAGTAGGGGTAATCGACTAGCCTGAAAAACTAGTCGATTATCTACTATTTTCGCATTAAAACTGAAAAATAATTGATCAACAATCGATTGTCTTTGTCTAACAATCGATTGTCGTTAAGACAGTGTAATCTGGAATTTTTCAAAAATCATCCACAATCGATTGTCTTTGTCTAACAATCGATTGTCGTTCAGACAGTGTAATCTGGAATTTGTCAAAAATCATCCACAATCGATTGTCTATGCTTAACAATCGATTGTCTTAAAACAGTGTGCTCTGGAATTTTTCAAAATAGCCAACAATTGATTGTCTATACTTAACAATCGATTGTCTTAAAACAGTATGTTCTGGAATTTTTCAAAATAGCCAACAATCGATCGTCTATACTTAACAATCGATTGTCTTAAGACAGTGTGATCTGAAGTTTTTCAAAATAGCAAATAATCGATTGTGTGTGTTTAACAATCGATTGTCAATGTTCAACAATCGATTGTTTGTGTTTAACAATCGATTGTTTGAAGAAAATGTTTAAACTGAAATTTTCAAACTGCAAAGTAATCAATTATGGATAACATATCTGATTTTGTTAGTCAACTGTTAGCAGCAGATTTTGAAAATATTATGTGACACAAACGAATTGAACTTGTTTATTCTTATGTTCGTGTATCTCTTTTGTATGTCAAACTATGGGATAGCAAATATGGATATCTCACAAAGCGAACTTGGATCAACGTCCAACTGTAAAAGTATTTGCCTAGTTGATTCATGTACTACACATACAATACTCAAAGAAAGGAAGTATTTCTCTCAACTGAATATGTGTAAGGCAAACGTTACTACAATCTCTGGAAGTAGTAAATTGATTGAAGGCTCCGGAAGAGCAATTGTAACTCTGCCCAAAGGCACGACGTTAATCATAGAGAATGCAATGTTCTCCTCCAAGTCTATGAGAAACTTGTTGAGTTTTAAAGATGTACGCCGGAATGGCTATCATATTGAGACAATGGATGAAGATAATCTTGAATATCTCGTCATCACAAAGAATGTCTCCGGCCAAAAGAGGGTTATTGAGAAATTCCCGTCTTTAACTTGTGGCCTGTATTGGACAAGAATTAGTGCAATTGAGGCACATTCAACAGTAAACCAAAGGGTTACTGATTCCAATACCTTTGTACTTTGGCATGATCGATTGGGACACCCAGGATCGGTCATGATGAGACGGATTATAGAAAGCTCATATGGGCATCCGTTAAAGAATTTCAAAATTCTTTCGAATAATGAATATCCTTGCACTTCGTGTTATCAAGGCAAGTTGATTATCAGGCCATCACCAACAAAGGTTGGGACTGAGTCACCCACGTTTCTGGAACGTATACAAGGGGACATTTGTGGACCTATTCACCCACCTAGTGGGTCATTTAGGTATTTCATGGTCTGGATAGACGCATCCTGTAGATGGTCTCATGTGTGCCTGTTGTCATCACGCAACCTTGCGTTTGCGAAGTTAATGGCACAAATAATTTGACTACGAGCACAATTTCCAGATAATCCAATCAAGTCCATTAGACTGGATAATGCTGCTGAGTTTACATCCCAAAGCATTTAATGATTATTGCTTATCAATCGGGATAAAAGTTGAACATTCTGTAGCTCATGTTCACACTCAAAACGGTCTTGCAGAATCGTTAATTAAACGCCTGTAGTTGATTGCAAGGCCATTACTTATGAGAACGAGGCTGCCCACTTCGGTATGGGGTCACGCCATCTTACATGCAGCAATGCTAATTCGCCTCAGACCGACGAATTACCACAAGTATTCCCCGTTGCAATTGGTTTTGGATCATGAACCCAATATATCCCATTTAAGAATTTTTGGATGCGCAGTATATGTGCCTATAGCACCGCCATCTCGCACCAAAATGGGTCCGCAAAGAAGGTTAGGAATATATGTTGGGTTTGAATCGCCCTCCATCATTCGCTACCTCGAAACATTGACAGGCGACTTGTTTACTGCACGATTTGCAGACTGTCGATTTGATGAGACACTTTTCCCAAAATTAGGGGGAGAAGTTGGTGAAACCAAACGGGAAATTTTGTGGAAAAATGCATCATTATCTCATCTTGATCCACATACCTCTATTTGTGAAAGAGAGGTACAAAAGATTATCCATTTGCAAAGAATAGCAAATCAAATGCCTGACGCATTTACGGACTTGAAAAGGATAACGAAATCCCACATTCCCGCAGAAAATGTTCCAATCCGTATTGATGTCCCTGTTGGACAATCATCTAGTGTCATATCCAATGAGTCGAATGCACGCCTGAAGCGTGGCAGACCATTAGGTTCCAAAGATCGAAATCCTAGAAAGAGGAAAAAGAACGATCAAAATGACACCATGAAAGAATCTCATGATTTAACAAATTCTGAGATTCATGAAGAATCCATTGAGCCCGAGACTCTGGAAAATACGGAACTATCCCTAAATCCAATTAATATTGAGGCAAATATTAATCGAGTGGATATTGTGGTGGATAATGCCTTTGCTTATAATGTAGCATCTAGCATTATGCAAGAATGTGAGAATCTCGAACCTCAATCTGTTGAAGAATGTCGAAAAAGACAGGATTGGCCAAAGTGGCAAGAAGCAATTCAATCAGAATTGAATTCGCTGGCAAAACGTGAAGTTTTTGGCCCTATAGTTGAAACACCTAATGGTGTTAAGCCTGTTGGCTATAAATGGGTCTTTGTACGCAAAAGAAATGAGAAAAACGAGGTACAAAGATATAAGGCACGCCTTGTTGCACAAGGTTTTTCTCGAAGGCCTGGTGTCGATTATGAAGAGACATATTCGCCTGTAATGGATGCGATAACCTTTCGTTATCTCATAAGTTTTGCTGTCCATGAAAAGCTTGACATGCACTTAATGGATGTGGTTACTGCCTATCTTTATGGCTCCTTGATAATGAGATATACATGAAAATTCCCGATGGACTCAAGATGCCAAACGCGCATAATTCAAAATCTCGGGATATGTTCTCAATTAAATTGCAAAGATCCTTGTATGGTCTAAAGCAATCTGGACGAATGTGGTATAATCGTCTGAGTGAGTACTTGTTAAAAGAAGGCTATATAAATGACGCCATTTATTCGTGTGTTTTTATAAAGAAAACAACATCGGAATTTGTTGTACTTGCCGTATATGTCGATGACATAAACCTTATTGGAACCCCTATAGAACTCCAAAAGGCAATTGATTATCTAAAGGATGAATTCGAGATGAAAGATCTCGGAAAGACTAAACTATGTCTTGGTTTGCAAATTGAATATTTGGCAAACGGAATTTTTGTTCATCAATCTACCTATACAGAAAAGGTACTGAAACGGTTTTACATGGATGAAGCACATCCTTTAAGTACACCGATGGTTGTTCGATCACTTGATGTGAACAAAGATCCATTCCGACCACAAGAAAGGAATGAAGAGCTACTTGGTCCTGAAGTACCATATCTTAGCGCAATTGGCGCACTAATGTATCTTGCAAATACTACAAGACCTGACATATCCTTTTCAGTTAATGTCTTAGCAAGATTTAGCTCGGCTCCTACGTGGAGACATTGGAATGGGATCAAACACATATTGCGGTACCTAAAGGGAACTACCGATATGGGCTTATTTTATGGCAAGAATTGCAGCCCGGATCTTGTTGGTTATGCTGATGCTGGATATTTGTCCGACCCACACAAGGCTCGATCTCAAACGGGTTATGTGTTTACCTGTGGAGAAACCGCCATATCTTGGCGATCGACTAAGCAATCAATTGTGGCTACTTCATCTAATCATGCCGAGATAATTGCTATTCATGAAGCAAGTCGGGAGTGTGTGTGGTTAAGGTCGATAATACATCATATCCAAGACAAATGTGGTTTGAAGTGTGATAAACTACCCACAACTTTGTATGAAGACAATGCAGCATGTATAGCTCAATTGAAGGGAGGATTCATAAAAGGAGATAGAACGAAGCATATTTCACCAAAGTTATTCTTCACACATGATCTTCAAAAGAATGGTGATATCAATGTTCAACAGATTCGTTCAAGCGACAATATGGCCGATTTGTTCACAAAATCTCTACCAAAGTCAACCTTCAAGAAGCTAGTTCACAAGATCGGGATGCGAAGACTTAAGGACATAAATTGATGTTCTTATCAGGGGGAGTTAATGCGCGTTGCACTCTTTTTCTCTTACAAGGTTTTGTCCCACCGGGTTTTCCTTGCGAGGTTTTTAACGAGGCAACCAATAGGCGCATATTCAAACATGTGTACTCTTTTTCCTTACTTTAATTTTTCCCATTGGGTTTTGTTTTAAGGTTTTAACGAGGCACATCATTGAATAGACATTCAAGGGGGAGTGTTATAAATACACTTCTATTTAAGGTGAATGTTTTTAATTAGAGAGATTCTAGAGTTCTATTCTTGGTAGATAAATCATCCTCCTCCCTATAAATAGAGGTGCCCTCTACCATTGTAAATCACTCCTAACATTCTCTAAGTATCAATAAGAAGAACTCTCTCTACTCTTCTCTCTATTTGCTCTTGTTCTTGAGTTATTGTTCTTGTTCTTATATTATTTCATAACAATTATCGTGTATTATTATTTTTCCTTGACAAATTTATTACTACCATATTTTAAGTAAGGAAGACTTCATATACAAAATTTTGTTAGATTTTGAAGTCGTACAATTAGGAAAATAATTAAATGTCTTTTTCTAAATATTAGGAAAGTAATTAAATATTATTTTCTAAATATTAAAGAAATAATAAAATGACTATTTTGTCTATTGTAAAATTAATTTTTAAAGAGTAAAAAATGTAAAAAATATTACGCTAGGGGGCTTCGTACTTTTAATATAGTATAAATATTATTATTATAAAGTTTGTATTGCAAAATATTGAATTTTTATTGTATGCATGCTTCAAGAATCTTTTCACTTAGAAGAGGATTTGGACACACATTATTTGAATTTAACCACTTATAATTTTATCTATTCTGTTAATTTCAATTTTAAATTAGAAAAATTGAACCTAAAAGTTTTGTTTGAGTATCTCAAAGGAAGTAATGTTTTGCTCACAAAAGTTTTAACTTCTTTTCTATGTGAAATTCATATCAAACACAATTTCAACTTCAAATTTAACTTAAAATACTAATTTTTCAAACTTCAACCAAATATGATCCAAATATAATTATTTAAAATGAATAAACTATCAGTATTTGCAGTTAACAATCGTATAATGAATTTCTTTTTTTGTTGGCTAACATATTTTCCAAATTTTAAAAATATACTTTCAAAATTTTAATATATGTATTGTCAAAGTATTAGGAGTATTATTATTGTTTATTAAAGGAAAGGCAAAATAGAAAAACAGGGATCTAACCCAATGATGACAAGGTCGGCATAAATTTGCTCTAGGAATACTCATTTATCTCTTTCTTTTCGATGAGGGTCAAATTTTGTTAACAATCTAACTCATCGGATTAAAGAAAATAAGGAAGAAGACGATGAACAGTAAAGAGGAAAGAGAAGAGAGAAAATGAATCTGAATTTTGTATTGATTGAAGTTACGTCAGTCTCGAACCTTCCGTCTGTATATACCCAATGCATAATAAAATCTAGTGTGTGTGTGTAATTACAAGTGTGTCCCTCATTTATGTACAAAATCATACAACAAATAAATATACCCACTACCCTTGGGCTGTTACTAATTCTTGGACAGCTATGACTTGGGCTGCTGCTGTCTATGACTTGGGCTGCTGATACATTGAAGCCCAACACCCCCCTTCAAGCTGGAGGGTGAACAAACACCCAGCTTGGACAAAAAATGATGATGTAAAATACCTGTCAATGGCTTAGTAAAGATGTCAGCTAATTGGTTACCAGATGCAACATGATGTAAAGAGATGAGTCCATCTTGAAGCTTGGTACGAATGAAATGGCAATCAATTTCAATATGTTTAGTCCGCTCGTGAAATACTGGATTTTTGGCTATGTGTATGGCAGCTTGGTTATCACACAACACAGGCACAGCAGAAGTAACATGGATTCCAAAATCAGAGAATAACCTGACCAGCCAAGTTAGCTCACCAACTGTTTTGCTAAGGGCCCTATACTCAGCTTCAGCTGAGGACAAGGAAACCACATGTTGTTTCTTTGTATTCCAACCAATTAAAGAACCCCCCAAAAATATGCTGAAACCAGAAACAGACCTTCTAGTGTCTGGGCAAGAGGCCCAGTCACTATCACAATATGCAGACAAAGACAAATCAGGAGTGTTACTGAGAAAAACACAAAGATCAGAAGTACCTTTGAGGTATCTAAGAGTATGTAAAGCAGCATCCATGTGAACTGAAGTAGGTTTTTGAAGAAATTGGCTAAGATGTTGCACAGCAAAGGCCAAATCAGGCCTTGTATGAGTGAGGAAGTTAAGTTTGCCAACTAGGCTTCTGTAAGAGTCAGGGGAGGAAAGAGGGGTTCCCATGTCATGTTTTAGTTTAACAGAAAGATTGAGAGGACAAGTCACAGAAGTAACATCAGAACAGTTATAGGAGAGAAGAAGATCAGTGATGAACTTCTTCTGGTGAAGAAGAAGACCATCAGCAAAATAAGCAACCTCAATGCCAAGGAAATAGTTAAGAATACCTAGGTCCTTTATCTTGAATGCAGAGTCTAAGAATGATTTTAAAGCAGTGATTTCCTCAAGATCATTACCGGTGAGAATAATATCATCAACATATACACCTAAAAGAACAATAGAATGACCAGATTTCTTATGAAAAAGAGAGTAATCATTAAGAGATGAAGAGTAGCCTTTAGAACATAGAGCCTGGGAAAGTTTGGCATACCATTGCCTAGAGGCTTGTTTGAGGCCATATAAAGATTTTTGGAGAAGACAGACAAAAGAAGGAGTAGAAGGAGGAGGAGGAGAAGAAGAAGAAGAAGAAGAAGAAGCAGATGAAGGAGAAGAAGTAACTGTAATACCAGGGGGCAGCTTCATATAAACCTCTTCATTGAGGTCACCATGGAGAAATGCATTGTTAACATCCAACTGAAATAGAGGCCAAGACTGCTTCACAGCAACTGCGACCAGAGTTTTGATAGTAGAGAACTTTACAACAGGAGAAAATGTATCAGTGTAATCCACACCCTCAACCTGAGTATCACCCCTGACCACTAACCTTGCCTTATATCTCTCTACACTCCCATCAGCTATATATTTGATCTTGTAGACCCATTTACACCCAATAGGCTTCTTGCCAGGAGGAAGAGGAACCAAGGTCCAGGTGTTATTTGCTGCCAAAGCCTCAAATTCTTTGGCCATGGCATCCTGCCAAGAAGGATCAGAGGCTGTCTGCTTGTATGATGTAGGCTCAACCAGTGCAGTGCTAACAATGCTATTGCAGCAAGTGGAAAAAGAACCGATGCCAGAAATGGAAGGAGGGAGGTCACAGATGTATTGATTAAGATGAGCAGGAGTGGTGTGGTGCCTGCCAGATCTCCTAGGAGCAGGCAGATGGTCTGTAGAAGGAGGATTAGGAATAGGGTTAGACAAAGGTATTGTAGTAGAGGGTGGTGAATTTGAAGTAGAAGTAGGGAAGGAAGGAGAAGGACCAGGTGAATGGGAAGGACTGATTGATGGAAGATCAGGAGAAACAGGATAGTCAGGGCAGGGAGGATGAATAGAAGATGGAGCAGATACATCAGTAGGAAGTGGATAATAATGGCAAGAAGAAGGAATAGAAGATGGGACAGATGAAGTACTCCAAGGAAAAGCAAAAGGAAAAACATCCTCATGGAAAACAACATCCCTGGAAATGAGAGTAAGTCTAGTTTTCAAGTTATATAATTTGTAACCCTTTTTACCCAGTGGATACCCTATGAACACACAAGGATCAACCCTTGGTTGAAACTTGTCTCTATATTGTTTAGGCATAGAAGCAAAACAAAGACAGCCAAAAGTTTTGAGATGCAGCAAAGAGGGACTCCTTCCAAATAGTAATTCATAAGGGGAAACATTGTTAAGGAGTTTAGAAGGAAATCTATTTATAAGATAGGTGGCAGTAAGAACACAATCCCCCAAGAATCTGAGAGGGAGTTTGGACTGAAAAAGCAAGGCCCTGGCTGTTTCTAAAAGATATCTATGTTTTCTCTCAACAACACCATTTTGTTGTGGAGTGTGAGGGCAAGATGTTTGGTGAAGGATGCCATTGTCAGTGAAGAATTTGGTTCCAGCATGACTGGATTCAAGTTCAAGAGCATTATCACTTCTAATGGTTTGGACAACAACTTGAAATTGTGTTTTTACCATGGCAACAAATGCTTGGATAATTGAAAAGGCATTGCTCTTGGACCCCATAAGATGAGTCCAAGTAGCCCTTGTATAATCATCAACTATGGTCAAAAAATACTTGTAACCATTGTGAGTAGGGATGGCATAAGGCCCCCATGTATCCAAATGGATAATTTGAAAAGGTTGAGATGTTTGAATAGAACTCTCAGGAAAGGACAGCCTAGACTGCCTTGCTAATGGGCAAATAGTACATATAAAAGGTTGTTTATTTGCAAATTTACATGGAATAGAAGATATGTCTTTCATTCTAACAAAGGGGATGTGTCCAAGTCTATTATGCCACGGTATTTCCATTTTATTCAACTCAGTATGAAAAGTACAATGAGAAGGAGAGTTAACAGCTAATGGGGAATGGAAAGATGGAGAAGGAGTAGAAAGAGATGATTGTACAAGCCTGTAAAGACCATCATCCAGTTTACCAATTTCCAGTGGCCTCTTCATAGAAGGGGCCTGTATTAGACAAGAAAATTTAGTAAATAGGACAATAGAATTTAACTGTTGAACAAGCTTGGAAACAGAAATGAGATTGTATTGAAAACTGGGAATGTATAGGACATGATGCAAAGTGAAACAAAGGAACTTAAGAGAACCAGTACATGTTACCTTAACTTTGTAACCATTAGGAAGGGTAACTAAGTATGGTATAACTAGGGGTTTTAATGTCAAAGAGAAGGGATTTATTTGAAGTCATATGGTCAGTGGCACCAGAATCAATAATCCAAATACATGCACTAACTCTAGTTAACATGCAAGCACCATAAGATACATCTTTTAAAGGTTTGAGAGAAGAAGAAAGTGTACCAGCAAAATTTGCAGAACCCATCACACTGGACTGATGCTGAGATTCAGAGACTTGAGTTTGTTGAAGAAGAAGCAAAAGCCGTGAATACTGCTTCTTTGTCAACCCAGGAATACCAGATTCTGAGGTAGAAGAATTTCGAACACCTTCACCCACATTTGACACTTCAGTATTTGCAGCAGATTTCATACCTTTTTGTACATCAACACTTGCAGCAGTTCTTTTATCCCTGGTAAAATTGAAGTCTGGAGGGAACCCATGCAACTTGTAGCATTTGTCAATCAAGTGTCCTGGTTTCTTGCAGTATCTACAAACTAAATCTGATTTGTTGCTGTCAAATCTAACTTTTTGAGTAAACTGTTTGGGGTTTGAGTGTGTTCCATAAGGTTTCTTTATGAACTGAGTGCTAAAAACACTGGACTCAGTATGGAATTGGGAAGGTTTATGGGTGACTTGTCTTTGCCTTTCATCCTGAAGAAGTATGTTATATGCACTATCCAAAGAAGGTGGTGGTTGCATCATAAGGATGTTGCTTCTAACCCCTATGTATATCTCATTCAGCCCCATAAGAAACTGGTGCAGTTTATTCTCATCATCTTCCTTCTGAATTTCAATTCTAGCACTACAAGCAGCACCACAAGTAGATGCAACACTCCTAGAGGTTCTCATAAAACTCAACTCATCCCACAACTTCTTCAATTTATTGAAATAAGAAGCTATGTCTAAAGAACCCTGAGTAGTAGAAGCAAGTTGTTGTCTCACTTCAAAAATCTTCGTACCATCAACTGACCCATACCTATTGTTAACTTAAACCCATATACTATGAGCAGTGTCAGAGTATTGGACACTCTCTGCTATTTCAGGGGTAAGGGAATTTGTGAGCCACGAAATGACCATATTGTTTCATCTATCCCTCTGTCTAAACTGTGGGGAATCTTCAGTAGGTTTAGGTATGGAACCATCAATAAAGCCTATTTTGTTTCTAGCGGACAAGGAGACTATTACGTTTCTCCTCCAACCCCCAAAACCAATCCCTGAGAAAGGATTGGTAACCAAGGAGATGCCAGGAACATCAGATGACATCAGATATAGAGGATTCGAAGGACCAGGTACAAAACTAGTAGGAACGGAAGAAGAATCATCAACGACTCCCACCATTTTTAACTACCGATGATGCTTAAACTCAAACAACCAACAAATCGTAACTACAACAATGGCTAACACAACAATCCAACCAGAAATCAGCAAAAAAAATTACAAACTCTGATGTTTACACAACACACAACAACTATAACAACAAAAAATACAAGTAATTTGAGGAAAACTAACCGAATCGAAAAAACCCCAACTTTGTGAATGAACAGAAACTTGAATGAAAGCCGGTGAGGGTAACATCGATCGAAAGCCCTCGACGTGTAGAACCAGAATATACCCGCTCTGATACCATGTCAACAATCTAACTCATCGGATTAAAGAAAATAAGGAAGAAGACGATGAACAGTAAAAAGGAAAGAGAAGAGAGAAAATGAATCTGAATTTTGTATTGATTGAAGTTACGTCAGTCTCGAACCTTCCGTCTGTATATACCCAATGCATAATAAAATCGTGTGTGTGTGTAATTACAAGTGTGTCCCTCATTTATGTACAAAATCATACAACAAATAAATATACCCAATACCTTTGGGCTGTTACTAATTCTTGAACAGCTATGACTTGGGCTGCTGCTGTCTATGACTTGAGCTGCTGATACATTGAAGCCCAACAAATTTCCGTTGTAAAGAAATTATATAAAATATATTTTTTTTCTTCATTTTCTATTCACTTTTAAAAAGCAAAGCCAACACATCATGCACAAATTCTGTCTTCTTCATATACACCTATAATAAATATTTATTATATAAAAATAAGCATTAGAGTTATAATCTTATTTGTAGATATGAACGGTTGAATTGCATGATGATCTTTTATTTACTGAATAAAATTTAGATAATCAAGTAAGATAAAATTAAGAGAAAAGCCATACATGCCTATAGACTACGGTAGATAATAGCAAAGTTATAATTCATATGAAATATTTTCCAGAAAAATATTTATTTCTTTCACTCGCAACAATGTAAAATAGAACTTCATTGTAAACATATTGAATCAAAGAGTAGATGGTGTGAATATGTAAATATTATGATTAAAAAAATAATAAACGACAGTTTCCGAATATCACAAAATTAATGACTTATTTTATTTATCAAACTTAAATTATTTTATCATCCTACTTAACAAATAACGTAGATGCCTTTTAAAAGAACTAGTTAAACTTATTCCGACCAACTATGCACGAGAATATGCACAAACGAAAATAGATCCTAACTATATATAAGCACATAATAAAGATTGAACATTTGTTTGATGAATCCAGAAACATACATAGAAGATAAATTTAAGAATACGAAATTCATATTAATAATCCAAGAAAAAGACTATCAAGTTGTTGGACGATCAACTTTTTCGGGTTACATATCTGATTTAGTATATGAAAAACGTCTAACAATAAACTGTCAACTAAAAAAGTATTATTCTTCACAGACTTTTAATGTGAAAGTGACCATAATTAACGAAAAGTTTACTCCACCATCTCTCTAACTCTCAAAAACCTCTGAATAACCAGACTTCTTTATTATACACTGTCGCCTAATATGGACGTGGATACGGAAGGGTCATTAATTCCATCAAAACCACCAGACATTCCAAACTATTATACTACCCCAACTTTTAGTTATCTTCAAATCTCTTTTAAAGATAAATAAATTAATTAAGAGAGGTGAAAGGTTGGACATCATTGCTGACTTGACCACCCCTATAGTCAGTTCCAATAATTTTACTTCCTCCACTACACCCTGTAACCTAACCATGGAAGAAAGGATAATCTCTCTTTCAAAGGAAGATAAAAAAACGGATGTATATGCCATCGAAACACTCCATCATCATTAAACTACAAGGAAAAAGAATACACCATCAAATTCTCAAAGAAAAAAAAGTCCAGGAGCTTTGTAAAGTGTGTGAGAATTTTTCTTTAGTGAACTTAGGTTCCGGCTATTTCATTGCTAAGTTCCAAAAGCAGGAAGCATGATCACAGTTCTTCGAAATGGTTCATGATTCATCTTTGGTCATTTTCTATTATGCCAAAGATAGGAACCAAACTTTATGGCATCAAATGCCAAACAAGTTCATGCAGCTATTTGGATTTTCCTACCAAATCTTCCTACGGAGTTTTACAATGGGCTCTTACTACAAAAAATTAGAAATTCAATTGGTAGGATTCTGAAAGTAGATGCTTGTACCTTTGCTATCCTAAGAGGTCGTTATGCTCGTTATGTGTAGAACTACTACGGATAAACCAGTTGCTAAGTCCATTAATATTGAAGACCATAAAAAGTTAATTGAATACGAAGGTGACAAAATTCTTTGTAAAAATCGAGGACTACTAGGGCATCCTATGTACCAATGTCCAAGGGTTTCAATCTTAGCAATCCAAGGAAAAGGTAATAATGGTGAATCTGATGAAGCAGATCTAAGGAAAGAAAGGAGTGAAGGAGGCCGGCACACAGTGTCCTTCCAAAAAACAAAGAGGAATCAGAATATGATCTCAAAAGAACTCCGACAGAACTCTACAGATACAGGTATAGACGTTAAAATTTTTAATCCTTCAACAGGTAAGATTATTCAAACTCAAAAGCTGAAGTTTTTCCATAAAGAATTCCTTATCTTCTACACAGTATAATCCTCGACTGGCAAAATCCACTAATGCAAAAATAGGAAACTCAAAGGATAACTTGAATTAGAAAAACTGCTTCAACTCCTCGGGGGAGGAGCACGTTGTTTCAGAAAATCATCATCCTCTTAATAATTTTCTAGTTAATACTCCTAATAATAATGGCATGCATGCTTGTATAGAGAATTTAGATAAGACAAAACTTGCTAATAGCCTTATTAACCCTAAGGACCCTACTACTCACATGCCTAACCAATCGACTAAAGATAACTTAGCTGGTATAATTAGTCTACACCCCCACCCCTTTGGGTGAAGCCACTACATCGAACCACCCTTCCCAACTAGGTAGTACCCCTAACCCTTAGAACCCCCTCACTAAAGATAAAACCAATATTCAAGAACTTCCACACTCGTCCACCAATAGCCTAGAATTGGAACAAATGGACATGAGCTTGGGACAAGTGGCCAAACTTCACCATGTAAGATCCTCCAAATCTTCTAATATATACAATACACAAAATCTTACAAAATGCATGCATGTAGATGCAATCATTCCCTACTATTCATCCCCTACACGCTTAAGCACTCCAAACACATTTAAGAATGCCAAGTCTCCCATTAACCAACCACAGGAGATACCGTTTGATTCAAATTCCTCGCAATCACACACCCTTGAACATGGCAAACATTCCTCCTCTTTCACAACAACTCCCAAACAATCCCATTATTTAGTCTAACCACCACTGTTCCAGGACCACCATCCCCTCTCCTGGATGGAGCTAGGACTAATGGAGAGAGGTTTTATGTTCAATGCAACTGTCAATGGGCAGGAGAGTGTCATCTTGATCCAAAACCCACATTACCTTGCCCAACTAGTATCAGAAGGTATTCATCTTTCCATGAATAACTATTTGAATTATGTTTGGGTAAATAATATCCTAAAACCTCTAGCTCCAACACTAGATCAGAATCCAGTCCAGGAATTGAGAGGTCAATGGAACTACCCCCTCCTTTCAACTCAATCACAATACTACCTCAAAATTTAGGGCTAGATCTCCCATTTTTCCATGAGAAGCACTAACAGCTCTAAACCCAATTCTTATGCAGAGGGAGGCTCCCCAACTACCACAACAACCACCTCCTCAAAACATGCAAATGAACATGGGAAATATCAACCTATATCCTCCAATAATTCCAAATATGGGAAATTTAGTGGAAGAAGAGATGAACGAGCTAATCGACTTGATTGGAGAATCAGTAGTGGAATTGTGAAGCCTAAACGAAGTAAAGGTCTACTTGTTGATAAAAGGCCAAGAGAAGAGGCACATTCCTGTTTGTCAACCAGACTTCTTCAAGTATGCAATAGATATATGCCTAACTCAGGATCCAACGTGGGGAACAAAGCAATGATCTTGGTTCTCACTTTGAGGAGGATCTCACATACGTCCATGGAGAATGGGCACAAACAACCACAACCTGCTAATATGTCTAACCCTATCAACTTTATTATTTGCAATATTAGGGGAGGGAACAATGAAGACTTTAGAAGAAACTTAGAGAACATATGGTAATTCATAGGCCCTGCATGGTTGCATTACTCGAAACAAGGATGCATAACCATGGAGCTCTAATGAGTGAGTTTGGTTTCTCGGAGTTGATAGAGGTACCTGTTAAGGGCCAAGTTGGTGGAATGGTTGTTCTTTGAGACCATACCAAAGTGAATGTGCATAATTTCGTCAGACACAACCATGAAATTCATGCAACTATTGAGGTACGACCTATGAATTTTAGATGGCTTTTTACATATAGCTATGCCTGTACAAACCCTACTATTAGAGATAATATGTGGGAAAATATTAAAATACTGCTGATAGTTTTAAGGGTCCTTGGCTAGTTGGGGGTGATTTTAATGACATTTTAGTGCTAATAAAAAATAGGTGTAGATCTATAAGTCATATACGTGTCCTTAAGCTTTGGTCTTATTTAAACTATTGCAATATCTTAGACTTAGGGTTCAAGGGCAGTAAATATACGTGGTCTAATCGAAGACGTGCTACTAAATCTTATATTGGAAAGGCTAGATAAGGTTTTTAGCAATGACCTTTGGATCCAAAAATTTCGTAATGCCTCCGTAATTCATCTCCCTAAGACCCACTTGAATCATATTCTCTTATTGATCAATTTCCTTCCAAAACAGTGTGCCGCGTATCCCAAGTCATTTAGGCTTGAACCTTTTTGGTTAGGCATCCAAATTTTTATAATGTGGTAGAAGACTCTTGGAGTAACAACCCTTTCGTAAAAGTAGTTGCCACATTTAGACACAATGTAACCATGTGGATAAAAAACTTTTGGTGACATCTTTCGAAACAAAAATAAGAATCCTTGCTAGACCTAATGATATTGAAAACTCTATTAATTACTATCATAGCTCGTTCCTCCGAACTCTTGAAAACTCTTTAATATTTGAGTATAATAATCTTTTAAAAGTTGAAGAGGAATACTGGAAACTTCGGTCTAGGAATTTTTGGTTAAATGATGGAGATACAGATATGAAG
The DNA here is from genome assembly GCA_034376525.1 of Nicotiana benthamiana. Lineage (NCBI taxonomy): Eukaryota > Viridiplantae > Streptophyta > Magnoliopsida > Solanales > Solanaceae > Nicotiana > Nicotiana benthamiana. The sequence continues at coordinate 28,764,939 of CM067336.1, read as the reverse complement.
TTTTACCAAATAATGGCCACCAATAGAAAACGAAAAAAATATTGTTCTTCAAAAATGACCAAGACATGTGGATTAATGATCCATATGAGATTATTATCCATACTAGTGATTACTTTAAATCTATTTATACTACTTCTCATGAGCTCAGCAATTGGAACAATATTAGAAAGGCACCACAATCTTTTATCAACATAGATCTAACCTCACTAGACAACCCCATCACCAATTCTGAAATAATGAAGGCATGTTTTTCTTTTAAGCCTTTTAAAGCGCCCGGCCCTGATGGTCTCCGCCCTTTTTTTAAAAAAAAACTTTTAGAAAATTATAGGCAACTCAGTTATCAACATTTGCAAAGATGCCTTCAATAGTGTAATTATCCCGCAAGGTGTTAATGATACTTTCCTTTGCCTTATTCAAAAATCCTCAATGCAAATAATTTAAAGAACTTTAGGCCCATTGGTCTATGTAACACTATCTACAAAATGATCACAAGTCATTAGCAATCGCCTTAAACCTTTTATAGCTAATCTCATTAGTCCCTATCAAGCTAGCTTTCTTAAAAATAGAAAAGCATGTGATAATGCGATTATTATTCAGGAATTTATGCTTAAAATGAACAATTATTGTGGTAAGCATCATAATATGATTTTAAAAATAGACTTAGAAAAGGCTTTCGACCGCATAGAATGAAGCCCTAAATTTCTTTAAACTCCCCCCGCCCCCTTCCCCCCGCCCCCAAAGATGATTAAGCTTATTATGAATTATATTACTACCTCCAGAATAGCCGTCTTAGTTAATGGTAACAAAACTGCTTATTTCAAGCCTAGTTGGGTATAAGGCAGGGGGATCCAATGTCACCATACATATTCATTCTTTGTATGGAATTTCTTTTCACTTTAATTAGTAACAAGATAAACCTAGGAGTATGGAGCCCAACCACAATTGGCAATAGGAATCTTCAACTGTCACACCTTTTCTACGCTAATGATTTTACTCTATTGGCCAATATTAATGACAAGTCCATAGGCTTTATTAAGCAATGTCTAGATCAATTTTGCACCTTGTCCGGTCAGTCTATTAATAAAGCTAAGTCTAAAATCATAGTCTCAAAACAATGTCCCTCCCATATTGTATCCAATCTTGCTAGTATATTTAATATAAATACTAGCAACTCGTTTGGGAAATATTTAGGTTTTCCAATAACTAATACGAAGCCTAGAACAAAAGATTTTCAATTTGTCCTTAATAATATGTTGGCTAGATTAGGAACTTGGAAATCCAACTATTTGAATATGGTAGGTAGAATTGTGTTAGCTACATCTTGCCTCAATTCCCTGCCTATCCATATAACGCACTACACTCTGTTGACTAGAAAATCCTTAGCATTATTGATAAGATTCAAAGAAACTTCATTTGGGGTACTAGTGCTTTGTTAAAAAAGCTCTATTTTATTAATTGGGATACTATTACAAGGCATCATTCATTTGGACTAGTATCTTAAAAGGGTGGGATATTTGTAATAAGGGGGATTACATGGATTCCCCGTAAGAACTCCACCCTTAGTGTCTGGAATAGTGGTTGGATTCAAAATTCTCCTCCTCTCCGTCAGTGTATAAATGGACCCTTGACTCAAGCTGAAAATGTGCTCACCATAAAAGATATTTGGAGGAATAACAATTGGGACCTCTCAAAAATCTCTGTGGATCTTGAGGGGAACTTAGTTAACAAAATAAGGTCTTAACTCATACTACAAACAATTGTGACATGCCCACGCGGTCTCTCAATACCAATGGGCTTTTTACATCTAAATCCTGCTATACCCTAATCGAAAACCACCCTATTAATGAAGATGACTTTATGTGGATTTGGAACTTAAAGTGCCCTAATAAATTAAACTTCTTACTTTGGAAATGTCTTCACAATAGACAACCTACTAGAAGCCATTTAAATCACATTGGTATCAATATTGATCTTATGTGCACCTACTGCAAGTCTTGGAGGGAAACGATTAAACACATTTACTTAGATTGCCTTGCAGTTAGGGATTTATGGTTTCACCTAGGTTTAGATACAAGTAATGAAAATTTTAGTCTCCAATGGTTAATAAAGCTTAGAGACCATCATCCTTCAAATGAAAATGGTATCACTAATTGGACTGAGCTCTTTCCTTTTGTTATGTGGTCTATTTGGATAAATAGGAATAATAATCTCTTTAAAAATATCAGTGATAAACCGGCCATTCAACATGCTATTTTTCAGACAGTGCACTACAATCTCCTCACTCAAAATTAAGCAATAATCCATAAACATATACCAATCAATGTTGTCTGTAGTAAGCCTCCAACAAACACTATCAAGCTTAATACAGATGGTTCGTTTATTCAAGCAAGCTCTCTATGTGATTTTGGTGGTACTATCAGAGATAGTAAGGGTCACTGGATAATTGGCTTATAGGGTGCCTCACCAGGCTTATTACCAATTCATGCAGAGCACCTGGCTTTGAAAGTAGGCCTTCAAGTAGCCGAAAGACAAAGTTTATCAAATATAGAAGTGAAAACGGACTCTGCTAGTGCTATAAATTGCTTAACAAATGGGATGTCTATTTTTTATAACACCATTATTGAGTGCAGGTTGTTAATGACTCAGTTGAAGGTTCAGGAAATCAACACGTTCAGGGAAGCCAACAAGTTGGCACACAAGATGGTTAGAAGGGCATTATGTGATAACAAATGCAGGAATCTTACTATACTACATTGCCCGCCACTCTATGCAACTGAAGTCTTAAGATCTGACTTAGAAGGCCTATCTTATATTATTAAAAACATTAGCAAAGATGTTTGCTATAGAGTATCTTATTTTGGAAACAAAAATATACTACGTGACATAGTTTGTAGTAGCCAAGTAGCAAATGCACTACATGGTGATTATGGTTATATGAACTCTACTATTATGTGATATATAAAAAAATAAGATCCCCTATTATTAAAAAGAAAAAAAGGTTACTGTATACTTATAATTAAAGACACAAATTTACGAGGAAAAAAATAATCAGTGGAAATATAAATACTACTTTATTAATTATAGTAAATCAAAATAAACATTAAAATATAAGTGAGTGAAGTAAACCAAGAATTAACAATATCGTCAAAATGTGAACGTGAAAACTAAGAAAAAAAGGATGAAGAAGAAAATACCATATATACAAATGCACATGTATACTGACTCCTTAAAAGCAATGGTTGTGATTGTTACCGTTGGCCTGGTAAAAAGAATAGTTGTGACTGTTAGCATTGGCTTGACAACTCTTTGTAGGAATAAGTTTTTTTCATAAATGGGTTTTTTAAATTATGTAAAAGGGTATTTTAGTAATTTAATTTTTACGTTTAGGGCTTCCTACTTTTAATATATATATATAAATTATTATTATTATTATCTATCACTTTTTAGTTAATGATCAATCTTGAACAATTTAAGAACATAGTATCTGTTATAAATAGAACTCTATTTAAGGTGAATGTCTATATTTAGAGAGATTCTAGAGTTTTACTTTGAGGCTAAGTCTTTTCTATGCCTATAAATAGAGGGGTCTTACCCCATTGTAAATCATCCCAAAGTATCAATAAGAATACTCCTCTCTCTACTTTTCTCTCTATTGTTCTTGTTCTTGTATTATTGTTCTTGTTCTTATATTATTTCATAACACGTTATCAGCACGATAGTCTTTGAGTGAGCAGCATCAGTGGGCCCCCACCTTGACATCGGGTCGATCGAATACTCTCCAGAATTCTTTTGCCAAACAAAACGCTTCATGATTAAGTTTCTCCACTGCAAACAGATTCTTTAATTGTATCAGAAAAGCTAAGTGGTTGAAGGATTATTATTACAAGCATTTATTGGAAGCGCGTTGGATTTTTGTTTTTGAATGGGAATTACTGACATTGAAGATAGGAAACAGCGAGAGATCTGTGAAACGAAATACAGAAAAGGAGATGAGATGAACAAATGTAAGTAATTATTTTTCTCTTTCAAATTCTTGAAATTCTACGATTTGATTTCATATACAAACATAGACAACAAAGTTTGATTATAACTCTAACGGAGTTTGTAAGAAATTACACTCACATGAAGTGGTAAAATTTCTATGCCTTGCCATGATAAAATTCATGTATGATTGTGGGCAAAGAATTAAAAAAAAAATCCGTCCAATTGAATTTGCTCCATTCCCTTTAGAGAATGTGGTAGCAGTATGTGATAAGTCTGAAAGAAGACAAAATCCGTCCAATTGAATTTGCTCCATTCCCTTTAGAGAATGTGGTAGCAGTATGTGATAAGTCTGAAAGAAGACAAAATTATTACCATGAAGGTATCAATGAATGTGGACGAGGCAATAGACGGAATTATAATCGTCATCATTGTGATAATGAGAATAATAAAGATTCTCAAAATAATCTTTCACTTTATGAAAGTAATATTTGACATGAGATTGTATATAACACATACAGATGATTATAATCCATTCCCTGAAGTGAATGTGATAATTGTAATAAAGCCCGTAAGTATGAACACACTCTTGATGTAATTTTGTTTCATGTATGACATTATAAAAAGAAAGTTCGTTGCCCTTGAAATTTCGGGCAAGAACTATATGGGTGTTGGATGCTGAAATCCATTTGGATGCAATGGGTCCTAGAGACGCCATTAAAGACAGAAATAATGCATCCACCCAAAACTGTGCTAAGGCCTTGATTTTCTTGCGCCATCACCTTGATGAAGGTTTGAAAATTGAATATATCACAGTCAAAGATCCACCTATCTTGTGGAATGGCTTAAAGGAGAGATATGACAACCTGAAGTTGGTCACTCTGCCACAAGCACGATGCGATGAGAATCCAAAAGCAAATAGTTCATAAACTATATATTATCGTTGCGGTGGAAAAGGGCACTGGGCGAAAATTTACCGTGTACCAAGACATTTGGTTGAGCTTTATCAAGCATCTCTAAAAGGTAAATGCCCTGAAACCAATTCTGTCTCTGACGACAATTTTGACATCACCCACTTAGATGTGGCAGACTTCTTTGAGCACCCTGAGGGGAAAATAGACCACTTAATCGGTGATGGATCTGTGATGAAGGATGATGGAATTGTTTGATTTTATTTGTATTAATTAGTGAATAAACTAATAGTCATTAGTATCAGCTCGTATTAGTTAGTTTATGATATAATGTTAGTATTAGTTCTTTAGAATGTTTCAATATGCTTAAATTTCAAAGATATTTTTATTTTTCAGTAGAGTTAATCGACTAACCTAACCGTTAGTCGATTATCTAATATTTCGCATTAAAACTGCAAAACAATCGATTATATACTTGTTAACAATCGACTATATTAAGACATAATCGATTATGTATGTTTAACAATCGATTATATTAAGACAGTGTGATCTGAAGTTTTTCAAAATAGCAAATAATCGATTATGTATGTTTAACAATCGATTATATTAAGACATTGTGATCTGAAGTTTTTCAAAATAGCAAATAATCGATTATGTATGTTTAACAATCGATTATATTAAGACATAATCGATTATGTATGTTTAACAATCGATTACATTGAGATAGTGCTTAAACTGAAATTTTCAAACTGCAAAATAATCGATTATGGAAAACATATAATCGACTATCTGATTTAGTTAGTCAACTAACCTCAGCAGATTTTGAAAATATTGTTTAAATGTGAAACAAACGGATTGAATTTGTTTATTCTCATATCTCTTATGATTAATTGATTCATGTACCACACATACGATATTCAAAAAGAAGAAATATTACTCTCATTTAAGTATGTGTAAGGCAGATGTTACTACAATTTCTGGTCGTAGTAAATTGATTAAAGGCTCCGGAAGAGCAACTATAACTCTGCCTAGAGGAACAATGTTTATCATAGAGAATGCAATGTTCTCCTCCAAGTCTAAGAGAAACTTGTTGAGTTTTAAAGATATCATTCAAAATGGATATCAGATTGAGACAATACATGAGTATAATCTTGAATACCTCATTTACTCATGAAAACGAGGCTGCCCACTTCGGTTTGGGGTCACGCCATTTTGCATACAGCAATGCTAGTTCGTCTCTGACTGACGAATTATCACAAATATTCCCCGTTGCAATGAATTGGGGCATGAACCCAATATATCCCATTTAAGAATCTTTGGACCGCCATACCGCACCAAAATGGGCCCGCAAAGAAGGTTAGGAATATATGTTGGGTTTGAATCGCCCTCCATTATTCGCTACCTCGAAACATTGACAAGGGATTTGTTCACTGCACGATTTGCAGACTGTCAATTTGATGAGACACTTTTCCCAAAATTAGGGGGAGAAGTGGTGAAACCAAACGGGAAATTTTGTGGAAAAATGCATCATTATCTCATCTTGATCCACATACCTCTATTTGTGAAAAGGAGGTGCAAAATATTATCCATTTGCAAAGAATAGAAAATCGAATGCCAGACGCATTGGTATTGAATATACCACACTCACCCCTAGAAGGAGGTTTGAGATGATATATGAAAATAATGTCATTGTTATGGCATGAATGATCGTTGGTCACGTACCTATTGTACGCCAAAATATTTTGGAAATATGACTATTAAAGGACAACGATAATGCAAGAAACATATCTTGCATATAATTTTGACCATGACCATAATGGTATAACTTTCTCTTTAAAAGAGATATTCACCAAATGGATGTTGATGAATCTGTGGTAGTACAAAATTAATTGAGAGCTCTAGAAGAGCCAATTATTACTATGTTGGAGAAACACAATTGATTACCAATAAGGTATTGTGTTGTAGTAAGTCTCAAAGAAACTTATTCAGTTTCCAAAGTATATGCGAACACGATTGATTATATTGAGACTATAAATAAAGAAAAGATTTGATATCTTCTATTACTACAACTTGTAGCGGGATAATTTGTATATGAAAAGCTACCCGCTTTGTTCTCCAGTTTGTACTACACAAACAAAAGATGCCACAATAAAGTAGATATTTATTGGTATAAAAACCCATACCACAATAAACCTGAAGTTTATTGAGAATTGCACATGTCATGGTGTAAACATGAACTTATCAATATTGATAATTTATTTGGCATTCGGGTTAGCCATCTCATTTTAAGTATGATGTGCAAATTCACATGGGTGAATATTAAAGAACTAGAAAGTTCTTTACGAATTCTCTTGTATTACTTGTTCTCATTAATGAACTGACCAACTAAAGAGTTCGGGTTGAAGCCCATAAATTCTGGAAATACCAAAAGTGAATATGGGCCCATTCACCTGCCATGTATACCACATATGATGCATCTATGATATGGTTACATGCGCAATTGTTATTAACCCACAGCCTGGCCGGTGCTTGCGAGGTAAATTGCTCAGTAATCTAACTTCGAGCATAATTTCCAGATTTTCTATTCAAGATAGTTCATCTTGATAAGTTGGTTTATATCATAATTGGTTTAGCAAGATAATTATTGAGTGCCTCCACTTAATAGCTAAACTGTTTCTTATGAGAACAGAGTTATATATATCAGTTTGATATACGTTGTATACGAGAGTATATTCTCCCCTCACAAGTGGTTCAGGGTCAGGAACAAAATAATTTCATCTTATTATTAATGTGCTGTGTATATTGACATGATAATGCACAAAGATGATTTCTCAAAGTTGAGGAAACAAGTTAGCTTTTCTAACATGAGGGGGAGACATGATAAACACTTGAGAAAAGGTTACATGAGATGAATTGTCATTTGTATATATAGATCCTCGAATATCATAATATGAACCTGAAGTTCATAAAAGGATAATTCAATTGCAAAATATTGCAAAGCATGCTATACGCGTTTGCTGACCCAAAGAAAGTAACTATATTCTCACTGCAAATGCTCATATTAAGTCCCAGAAGGACAAAGTCTTTGATACGCTTATAGCGTATAGACAAATCGGTTTCAAAATAACTTCTTAATAAAGAAGATGAGCAAATGATCAAAGTGATCATAAATGGAAGAGATACAATTCAAGCAGAATTGATTCCATATGAAAGACATGTAGTTTTGGACATGTAGTTCTGGACATGTAGTTCAAATACTTGAAAGTATAAAGTCAATGGTATGTGTAATCAGTTTTCGATATCTTATTTGTTTAGCATGACATGAAAACTTGATATGCATCTAAAGTCTATTATATGGCTTATATGACTTAACTTATATGTTAATCCATGAAAGATTGAAGTTGCTTGAAGCATATACAATTCTTGGTCATGAAGTACCACATCCTAAGTGCAACTTGTGTACATATGTATCTTGCTATAACTATAAGCATGATGGCATCGAGAATACCCCTATGGAGATATTGAAGAGTCATTCCACGACATTATATGAAGATGTTCATATCTATCAAGAATGATAATTTCAAGGTGCGGAATATTTATTCAAATCAATATGGCTGATTTATTTTTCAAATCTCTACAAAAGATCGTTTTGAAGATGGTGCACAAGATTGGAATACAAATGCTCAAGGATGTGAATTGATGCTCTTTTCAGGGGGAGTTAATGCGCGTTGCACTCTTTTTCCCTTACAAGGTTTTGTCCCAATGGGTTTTCCTTGCAAGGGTTTTAACGAGGCAACCAATAGGCGCATATTCAAACATGTGTACTCTTTTTCCTTTTCTTTAAATTTTTTCCCATTGGGTTTTGTTTTAGTTAAGGTTTTAACGAGGCACATTATTGAATAGACATTCAAGGGGGAGTGTTATAAATAGAACTCTATTTAAGGTGAATGTCTATATTTAGAGAGATTCTAGAGTTTTACTTTGAGGCTAAGTCTTTTCTATGCCTATAAATAGAGGGATCTTACCCCATTGTAAATCATCCCAAAGTATCAATAAGAATACTCCTCTCTCTACTTTTCTCTCTATTGTTCTTGTTCTTGTATTATTGTTCTTGTTCTTATATTATTTCATAACAGTATCTCTTAATTTAAATAAATTATTATCTTGAGTTTCTTTTCTTTTTATTAGATCGTGCATAGGTGCGTGATGTGAAAAAATTATGTAAATACACCTCAACAAAATTTTGATTTTACCACAAAAGGCATAATTTATGTAATCCGAAAACGTGACTATTTTGATAATTTGACTCTTTGATTGTGGGAGTCTAAAAAGTGAATTATAATATAGAGAGTAAGATAATCCTTTTTCGTAGTGCTCTCGGTGCATGTTAGTTAAACGTATGCCACTTGTGTAGCCATGTCGAAAAGGAGAGGTAGAGGACGAGGTCGACCTCGGAAATACCCGTTAACTACTATTGTAAGCTCGGTGGTAACTGGATCAACCATTGATAGAGAAAGCAACACCAAAAGCAACTCCAACTTCATCAACTCAAATTGCAGATCCGGCTAAGGGAGGTGTTGCATGTGAATCTAGATCTGCTTCGAGCCATCCTAACATCTCTAAGAGACTAGATCTAACTTCTCCGGTGTCAATTGGTCATGTAGCAGCTACTTCGACAATGCCAATCATGAAACAGTAAATGCGATCAATCCAGCTCAAAATTAAGTAAACTCTCTAGGCTCGTCGGAGAAATCAACAGAGGCAAAGGTGGTGATAGCAAGTGAAACTGCTCCTAAAGCTCCATGGACAACCTTGTTCCAGAAGAAAGATTTGCTACGAATGATATGTCATTGTCTTATATCCCATTGCAAATTATTAATGGTCAGCCTATAGTTCTATTAGACAAATAAGAGGCAGAAAGGGAAGAGAACAAATGGAGATGTGCATTGATTGCATATATTTTAGGAGATGGAACAGGGTATAAATGAAAAGGTACATTAATTTACACTGGTCACATGTTGTTGAGCCTGATCTGTTTTACCACGATGAAGGCTAGTACATAATTAGATTTCATACTATTGAAAATACTCGTGAAATATTGTGTGCTGGTCCTTATTCAATAGCCAATAAGCCTATTATTCTAAAATCATGGACCCCTGACTTTGATTTCATTGAAGAGTTTCCTACTGTTATTCCATTGTGGATCAGATTTCCTAAGTTGCCTATGTCTAGTTGGGGACTTGGCTCACTCAACATAATTGTTAGTATAATTGGAGTGTATTACTAAGCAAACTCGGGTATCCTTAGCTCAAATGCTTATTGAGGTTAATGTTACAACGGAAATGCCAACTAAAATTATGGTTATGGGCCCAACTGAAAAGAAGTTTCTTGCAAGATGTTACCTATGACCGTAAACATGCCTATTATGAGGAAAGCTTGGTTGTGGGACACAAATGTTCAAATCAAGCCAGACCTTTGATGCAACAGCCAATCCAACCTAAGAGAGTAAGGGGTAACAACATGAATGGAGAATTAAAGGTCCTACACCTAATGCACCTGTGCCACTAAATAGAACCTCGTCTGAGACTCAACAACAAATTATAACAATTTAGAAGCTGAAGGTCACAAAAGAACAACAAAGACACCTGAACATAAGGAGAGTCATACTCAGCAAAACTTGGTACATGTAGCTGAGAAAAGATGATAAAGGCAAAGCAGTGCAAAGTTCTGAACTTAATCTCATCAACTTTCCTCCTTTGTCTCCCATCCCAGTGAAAAATATGTTTGAGACAGTTTCTACAAGTAGACATGAAGTACACATTCCACCTGGTGATAGAGGTGGAAGTAGTAATCAACAATGATGAATTGGTTGCTCTAAAATATAAGAGGTGTAAACAAAAGGTATAAACAGAAGGAGGTTAGGAAGTATATTAGGAGCAACAAAATTCTTGTAGAAATAAAAGTGAAGGAGGGGAATGCTCATAGGATCTCAAAAAGATATTGTCCCTAGATGGAATGTATTGACAAATTATAAGGATGCTAGGAATGGAAAGAGTTGGTTACTATGGAATACTAGTCATCTCGTCGTTACTGGTATTAAAGATGATGCTCAAATGATACATTTGTCAGGGTGAAACATAGAAGGGGAGATATAGATTACTTACTCATTATAGTGCATGGTTACAATGGGATAGATCAAAGAAGAGCTCTATGGGATAATCTACAACTACTATCAGTAAGTATTAATAGTTCCACGGCTTATAGCAGGAGATTTCAATGTAGTACTATACTCAAATGACATACTATCTTGTAATCCAGTAAGCTACTCAGAAGTGCAAGAATTTGATGCTTGCCTTTAACAAAATCATTGACAGAACTACATTGGAAAAGTGACTATTATACATGCACTAATAAACAACCTGGTGTAGATAGGGCCAGCAGTAAACTGTACAGAGTTTTTGGTAATTATGAATAGATGATGTCTTGGGCCATGTGGAAACAAACTATGGTTTGCCTCAAATATCAAACCATGCTCCTATATTTTTAACATTGTCATCTTCAACATGGACTGATAGAGTGCCTTTCATATTGTTCAACAAATGGGCAACGCGTGAAGATTTTTCTCAAATAGTGGCAAGCATATGGAATCCTCACACTACTCATGGAACTTTGAAATTTGTATGGACAAAGTTGAAATACCTAAAACCTTCTCTCAAAGCTTTAAACTCTAGGGAATTCAGGGATATCACTCAGAGAATTGAGAAGGCTAGAATAGATCTGAGCACCATTCAAGAACGGATTTTAATGACTTGTATTGATGCTTTGTTAAATATGGAGAAAGAAACACTACTCAATATTGAAAAGTGGTCCTTAATTAAAAAGAGTGTCCTGCAACAGAAAGCTAGAGAAAAATGGATACAATTTGGCGATTCTAACTCTAAATGCTTCAGAAGGATAGAACTCAAAGGAAGCAGATTACAAGAATCATAACATTACTAGGAGACAGGTTGACTGACCCTAAAGCCATCAAAAAAAGATCATGAATTTCTATAAAAGTCGCCAATTCCTTACCAGCCATAAACATGTCATACATGAAGAATGGTCCTACACTGTCTCATAAGCAAATGGTGGATCTGTGTGCAGAGGTATCTGACCAAGAGATTGTTGAGAGTCTTAAAGCAATTGGTGATAATAAAGCTCCAGGTTTGATGGTTTTAATGCAGTTTTCTTCAAGAAAGCATGATGCATTATTAAAATTCAAATTACAGAGGCTATAAAGGAGTTCTTCTCAACTGGAATGATCTACAAGGCAATAAACTATACTACCGTCATATTTGTTCCTAAAGTGACTAAGCCTGCCACAATCAAAGATATAGACCAATAGCTTGTTATTCAGTCCTATACAAGATAGTATCTAAGATCTTAGGTTCATTCCTAGTAGAAAGATGGCTGACAATGTCATCCTAACTCATGAACTTGTCAAATCCTATAATAGAGCTTAGATATCCCCTAGGTGTATGATAAAAATTGACCTTAAAAAGTGTATGATTCAGTGGAGGTAGATCTTTTTACAATAGGTGATGGAGGAGGAGATAGGTTTTCCTGATAAATTTATCAAATGGATAATGAAATACACCAGGACAGTAAATTATACTGTCCTTGTAAATGGAGAAACTACTGAACCTCTCAATGCTGCCAAGGGTCTTCAACGAGGAGATCTTATCTCTCTTTTTCGATTTGCAATAGTGATGGAGTACTTGAGTAGGTCCCTCCATGAGCTAACGAAGTAGCCTACATTTTAGCACCACCCTAGGTGCGGAAAATTTGACATAACTCACATGAGTTTTGCTAATGATCTATTGTTGTTTTCCAGGGGTAATCTGTCCTCAGTGACTGTACTATACAAGTACTTCTCTCATTTTTCTGAAGCATCAGGTTTGCAGGCTAATTTGAATAAAAGTTTAGTGTATTTTGGTGGAGTGAAACAAGATGTGAAAAAGCAGATTATGGATCGCCTGGGATTTGAACAAGGTTCCTTGCCTTTCAAGTACCTAGGAATTCCTCTATCTACAAAGAAAACAACATCATACAATGGCGACCTTTGGTTGAAAAAAATCAAAGCCAAGATATCTTCATGGACTGCTAAAAAACTATCCTATGGTGGTCGTGTGCAGCTGCGGTAACATGTTATATTTGGTATTCAAGCTTATTGTGCTCAACTGTTCATCTTGCCTGCTAAGGTTTTGAAAATGATTGAGGCACTTTGTAAAAGCTATATTTGGTCAAGAACTAACACAGTAACTAGGAATGCATTAGTGTCATGAGATAAGGGATGTCAATAGGGCGGAAGGGGGGGAGGGGGGTTGGGCTTCGCGGGTGCGGGGCGAGGCAAGTTTATTTTCTTTAATAAAATCTTTGTGGGTTGCGGGGCAGGTGTGGGTCTTTTTTTAAGTCACATTCAGTCCGAAATCTAACCACGGTCACTAAGTAGGTGTAATGAAATATAATAGTGACTTAATGTGGTGCTTAATTGCACTTGCACCTTCAATGTCGCTGGAAAATGAGGTATTTTCTTGGAAAAAGGTAAAACACAAATAGGCGGGCTATATTTATTACCAATTTAAATTTTAAACTACAAAATAGTTGAACACTAATCTGGGATGCGCAAGATGTTGCTATTTTCATGGAAATTCTTTGTTTCGGAAAAATCAAATACACCATCTATATCATGGAAATTCTTCACGAATATAATTGTGTTATTCCTATCTTTTTTTTAATAAATCACTTAAAACACTATTGTGGTGCAAATCTTAAATAAAAAAAATATTTATCTTACTAAATAGATTAGGTTTTGGCTCAATAATTTTTTTAAAGGGCACAGTAGCTTAAGAGCAACAAAAGAGATTTCAATTTTTGCTTGATTTAATCAAAAAGTCTAACCAAAATCTCACAAGAAATAAAACTAAAAAAATGAAAGGAACTAAACGCGGGGCGGGACGGGCGCAGGTGAATGCGGGTGTGAGTGTGGGGCAGGTGTATGCGGGTGCAAATGCTATGCGGGGCGGGACTGGACGGGTTAAATTTTTGTGGGTTTATGCGGGTTTTCCCGCAACTGCACCGCACCCCACCGTTTGCCATCTCTACATGGGATAAGATGTGTACTCCTAAGTCACTTGGTGGTCTTAACCTTATAAATCTCCCTCTGTGGAATAACGTAGCAACTGCTAAAATATGCTAGGATTTAGCTCACAAGCAGGACAAGCTATTAATAAGGTGGATTAATGCCTACTACATCAAACAACAACAACTACAACATATGCTAATCCCACAGCAAGCAACTCGAATGGTGATAAGAATAATTGGATCAAGACTTACCATGTTGCAGGTGAAAACTCCAGTGATCACAATACCAGTAGTACTAGACAAATATATCTACAGCTTTTAGGATAATTTTCAAGAGTGAGCTGGAAATGTCTAGTCTTTTAGAATTCTACTCGGCCAAAGGCAGTCTTCACTATGTGGTTGATGCTACATGAAAGACTATCTACTAAGGACATGCTAGCCAACTGGAGAATAACTGTCACTCCTTACTGTGTAATGTGCCAAGGTCAGGTTGAAACAAGGGAATAGTTGTTTGTGCGATTATATATGCAACAAAATTGTAGGAGAAAGTTATGAAGTGGATTCAGAGAGGCCAAATGATAAGTTCACGCTCGGATCAACATCTACAGTGGATCATCAAGCAAGGAAAAGGAAAGCCCATCAAGACTAGCATAATCAGAATGATTTATGCCGAAACCTCATATGCTATATGGATTAAAAGGAACACAGATACATTTGAGCAAAAATATGGAGGTAGTAATGTTTAGGAAAGAGAGATATCATATATTTGCAATATTAGAGTAGCTGCTCGAGCTAAGAGTTATATACAACAATTTCTTATAGGGGAAGAGTAGATCGGTATGGATATATGTAATTAGGTATGTGATAGTTTCACTCTTTTTTGAGATAGTCAGATGAGTTAGCTTGACTATGAAATTGTACAACTTTATCTATAGTGATTATAACAAATGAAAGTTAATTACTAAAAAAAAGTGAACTACAAGGTCCTGTAAAGCATAAATATAGAACTACACAGAATTCAATTAAGATTAAAGACTAAGGGTGTGTTTGGTAAGGAAGGAAAATACTTTTCGAAAAATATTTTTAATTTTCTCATATTGGTTAGCTTAAATTTTTTGAAAAATATTTTCCTTATGAACTCATTTCCTTCCAATTGGAGGAAAATCTTTTCTTTATCAAGAGGAGAAAATATAATATTTTTCAAAACTCCTTCTCAACCTTCCCCATCCTATTCCCTACCCTCATCAAACCCACCCCACACCCCTATACCCGCTCACCCAACCTAACCCATCCCCTCTCTTCAAAAAGTTTTTTTTTAAATTTTATTTTTTCCGTCATCACCCACCCTGCTACCCCCGTTGCAAAACAAT
This sequence comes from Nicotiana benthamiana, assembly GCA_034376525.1. Taxonomy (NCBI): domain Eukaryota; kingdom Viridiplantae; phylum Streptophyta; class Magnoliopsida; order Solanales; family Solanaceae; genus Nicotiana; species Nicotiana benthamiana. The sequence continues at coordinate 28,749,554 of CM067336.1, read as the reverse complement.
TATTTTACTTTTTTTATATAATTTTAAATTTTTAGTTTTTCGTTTTCTGCATCAGCCACCCCCACCTCTCCACATCCCACCTCACTCTCCCGCATAAAAAAAGTTTTTTCTTTACGTTTTTGTTTGTAATTTTACAATTTTAAATTCTTTTTTTTTTATTTTTCTGCACACTTTCCCCCCTTCCCGGAATTTTTTTCTTTTTATATATTTTCAGTTTCAGTTTTTTTCATCTTTCGGTTTACAGATTCCAAATTTTACAAATTCCAAAGGTATGAGTTCAGAGGTTTATGTGTTTGGAAGTTTACGGGTTCGAAAGTTTGCAATTTCGGAAGTTTATAAAATTTGTAGTTTCGGAAGGTTGTTGGTTCGAAAGTTTATGATTTCATGTTTATTTTATCTAAATTATTTATGAATACTTTTGAGAAATTATTTTTCTTAATTTACGTACTAAATACCAAAAATATATAAAATTACTACTTGTTTTTCAAAAAAACATTTCTTCAAAAGTATTTTTTGATATAGCAAACATACCCTAAATGATATAATTTTGGGACAACTCTAAAAACAATACCCTGCTTTTACGAGAAAAAGGAAAAAGAAGCATAACCTATAATTGACCAACTTTGTCTTCCCCACTTCCCCTAAATGAATAATACTATGTCAGTTTGTTTATTGGACTATGCTTGTAACTCTATTCTAACATTGTAATAGGAATATTGTATCATCATTTTTAATCCATATATTATCAATTTGCATAATAACAAAATTCAAGAAGAAAACCCAAATAAATTAAGAAGTTGTTTGCCGTCAAATAAATGAAGAAGATCTTTCTCCCCAATAATAAAAGTAAAATAAATTAAGTGTAGTTTTTTTCTTTTAATAAATTGATTAAGGACTTGGAAAAAAAATAAAAATTCCTCTCCTTAACCCGTTGGGGCCCTTTCCGTTCATCGGTTTAGTGAAGAACATATTACTGTAAAAAGTCCTCTCTATATCCGAACTGGGATTGAACTGAGTTTTTTCAGTGAAAGATTCAATACTCTTCCAAGTCTATTCACAGTCTCCTTCCTTCTGTATCTAAGCAGTAAACAAAGAGGATTATTGAGCAGAAAACGATGGAGGTAGAGTTAGAGCCGAGGGTGAAGCCTTTGCCGTTTAAAGTAAAGGGTATGTCTCGAGAATCACCTTCACAGAAGGCTTCCCATGTGCTTGACCCCGACCTCAGAAATCACTGGTCTACTGGTACTAACACCAAAGAATGGATCTTGCTCGAACTCGACGTATGTTATCTACCCTTTTCACTTTTTCCAATTTCTTGTTTTTTCCCTTTTCCTGTTCCCGTTAAAATTTAAAACTTTAGCTTCTAATGTACTTAATTCTAATTTGAATATGAATTTTTAAGTTTATTGTTGTTTGCTTAATTTTCTCTAAGGTGATTGGTTTTGGGCTCATGTGTAAAATTTGGTTACTAACTAGCTTATGTTAAATTGGGTTTGCTTCATTTTCTTGTCATGTAGTGAATTTTGGATTCAAGGGAAAGTTGAGCTTGCTTCATTTATTTGTCAAGTAGACTGATTTAAGTCCTTTCATTGGGTAAACTAGTTTTATTGTGCTTAAAGTATCATCCTTTTAATGCTTGATCAGTAGAAGCCGACATCTCAACATAATTCTTCTTATACTCAACAAAAGCACCAATTAATAATGACTATTTCTCTGACATTGTTCAGTGTTGCTGGTTAGTTGTTTGGTTTTAGATAACTTCACCTGCAACAGATGATTAAACTACTGGCTTCAGAAGTTTGATTCCGTAAGCATTTAAATGATGTAGCTAGGATGAGCCTACTACCTGCTGCTGTCATTTTATATTCTTATGCATTTTTCTTTTTCCTATTGATAACTAATTTTTTGGAGTTAACTGATGGTAGTTTTTGGTCTCCTCGTGTTTGTCAATACAGGAACCCTGCTTGCTTTCACATATAAGAATATACAATAAGTCTGTGCTGGAATGGGAAATCTCAGCTGGCTTGCGTTACAAGGTTTTTCGTAAAGATATCTTTGCATCAATGATTGTACTGGTTGAAGTTTTTCTTTCTTGTTTTCATATACATATACAATAGGAATGCTTTTGAAGATTAGAATCCCTATGATTGACATTATATTACTGCCATTGAGCGTGAAAAGGCTTCAATCACTATCTATTTATAATTCTTTTAAACTATCACCTACCTCCCATTGAGTTCAGAAAACTAGTATCTAACAATCATCAACCTTCTACAGAAGGTTGCTACGATGGAGGGTTTACAATAAGGGAGTTCGATTTCTGGTTAAATGATATCCTTAATATTAGGTTACTGTGTGATGAGTCTGCCGGTTTCCTGAGGATATGACTTATCTATTCTCAGAATTGTAGTGGTTTCTGACCTTTTTGGTATCCTTAGTCCTTGATGTTCTGTGCCTCGTTCCACGTAGATAAAATTTGTAATAACACTTGTTTATCTTGTGTTTTTTCTTATTTATCGACCCGGGAGGGATTGGGGAGGGTGGAAGGTGGGCTGCAGAGTCACTAATTATTGCATCTTCTCTGAAGGAATCATCTCCTAGAAGATCTATGAGGAGTCTTTATTTTAATAAAAAAGGGATCTAGTTTATGCAAGTAGCGTTTACTGTTAAAAAGGAAAGGGTTAAAACAAAGATGTATCCCACCAAAAAGTCCTATAAATATTGTGATGAGGCCCAAAAGCACCTTCTCTTGTTTCACTCAACTAAGCAAAGATTCCCTTTTTAATAACTGAAGCTAATTTAGTACCTTGTATGAAGGGAAACCTATTGTCCTTCACTTTTGTGGGTGCGCAAAGGAATTGGACTAAAAGGATTGAGCACTCATAAGTCATAAGGTTGCCCCACGGAGGAGAGGGTGGTTCTTGTGGAGGTGTGTGATTGATAGCTATTGCTGAAGGATGGTTTATGGTCCAATAAAAACCATAGATATAGTAACTTCTTTGCTTAAAAAAACGTCAACAACTTCCTTGAAGTTGCTTGTGGTTACTTCTTTCGGGCGGAATGCGAAAAAGATTTTATAGTTTGATCTACCAGTAACAACAACAACAACAACCCAGTATAATCCCACTTAGTGGGGTCTGGGGAGGGTAGTGTGTATGCAGACCTTACCCCTACCCTTGGGTAGGGAGGCTGTTCCAAATAGACCCCCAGCATCCTTCCCTCCAAGAACTTCCCACCTTACTCTTGGGGAGACTCGAACTCACAACCTCTCGGTTGGAAGTGGGGGTTTCTTACCATCAGAGCAACCCCTCTTGTCTTTGATCTACCCGTAAGAGTACAAAAAATAAGCACCGAAAGGTGCGGCTTAATGGTCAATGAAATGGGTTGAAAACCATGAGGTCTTAGGTTCAAATCTGCTAATTCCAGTGGAGGTTAAAATTCAAGGTGATTTTTTTCCTTCTATCCAAGCTTGGATAGACAAAGTTACCCGGTACCTATACTGGTGGTAGGTAAATATCCCATAGAATTATCGAGGTGCACAATATATAGGTTAGGAGCACGTCATGGGTTTGAATGCCACATACAAGAGTTTGATATTCAAGCGGAGAAGGTAAAACAACACCTGGGTTTCGAACCGTGCGCTACCGATGCTCAGGGATTTCTCAACTATAATAAAAAGCATTTAATAATGCTCCTCACCACTTCTGGAAGTATCCAGAGTTAAAAAATTCGTCTAAGTATGGCCTAATGTTGCCCCTATTACCCCAAACTTTTAACGACTATTATAATATACTTAAGCCATAACAATGTATTATTAAATAATTCATTTCTTATGCTTCGTGATGTATCTAGTTGTCTCATGTAAATTATTTTGGAGGTGTACTCCGGGGGGCTTTGGTCTAGTAGGCTTAAGAGCTTAACATATGATTGTGGGTTAGACATAGGTCTAGGGTTCAAACTGTGCCAAAGAAAGAAGGCTGATATTTAAGCGGAGAAGGGTAGAGAAGTAAGGGCATTATCCACCGAGTTTTGAACCGTGCTCCATAGGCCCTTTAGGATTTCTCGGTTATAATTTTTTTTATGGAGGTGCTATTTCCCCAAGCTCTTAATGACTATTATAATATGTACTTGAGATTTTCACATTGTATTATTAAACAATTCATTTTGTATCCTCGATGATGTATCAAGTTGTCTCATGTAAATTAATATGGAGGTGTGGTCCTGGGACTTTTGTCTAGTAGTTTTGAGAGCGCAACACGTGATGTGTGGGTTAGACGAAGGTCACGGGTTCGGGCCCTGCCATGCAAAGAAGATTGGTATTTAAGCAGAGAATGGTAGAGAAGTGAGCCCATTATCCACCAAGTTTTGAACTATGCGCCACAAGCCTTGAGGATATTTTGGTTAAAAAAAATAAATTACGGAGGTCCTATTAGTTTTTAGTTGTCCCCTTGAAGCTGCAGCCTAGTGCATGAAGAACATGAAAAAATTACTTGACTCAGTGGAATTAGTCGAGGTACGTGTAAGCTGGTCCAGACACTTGCATTATAAAAAATTGCCTAGTTTGCTTATTACTCGCTAATTGAGATTTGTGGAGAATGCAGTAATTATGTCTCCGCTTACTGCTATTTTATTGTTTTATAATGCAACCTTTTCTACTCATTGTTGGATAATTTTTGTCAAGTGCTCAAATGTTATTATCCTTTCTTTATTTGCTGATTATTAATAGCCTATTTGTTCTCGAGCAGCGTTGTACTTCAATGGCTGTGAAACTTTAGATATTTCTCATAAGAATTCTCCCTGATGTAATTACCTGTGCGTGTTCTCTTGATTATCTTTTTGTGATTTCTTCATAGCCAGAGACATTTCCAAAAGTTCGCCCACGCTGTGAAGCCCCTCGACGGGACATGATGTACCCTATGAATTATACTCCATGCCGTTATGTTCGGATATCTTGCTTGCGTGGGAGCCCTATAGCAATTTTCTTTGTTCAGGTGAATTACTTTCGGTATCATACAATGACTATATTTGCTTTAAATTTTCAGAGTAAGCAATTTCAAACTGGTTTTCCCATCTTTAGTTTGAGGAATCATGTTAGATTGTTTTTCATGTTCCATTGAATATTTAGTAGGGTTAACTTCCTAAGTTAGATACTATATTGAGTTTGGCACAAATAAGGTATGCTTGTACTAAATAAAGCATCAAGTCATCAACTAATGTTCTTATTTCTCATATGTCTCTCGAAGATTATCTTTGCTTAACCATGCTTCAGCAGTGTCTGGAAAACATTATTGGCTTTGTTTTTTATTTAGTGCAAGCATACTTTATTTGTGCCAAACCATGCTTCAGCTATGTATAGAAAACATTATTGGCTTTGTTTTTTAATTTCAAATTGCTCCGTGTCTTCAATATAGTTCTTCTCTTTGTGGAGAAGTTTGTCATTTTTATAGCGAAATGAAAAAGAGAAAAAGGGAAACTCACTCGGAAATAGAACGAAAGACAACTTGGGCTAGATCACGTTAATAGCTTCTATAAAACGAGAAATTTCACTTTTATAATCTAGTCTAATATTTACCTTAGATGACACAAAAAGTGAAATTGATAATATTGTTGCGAAGAGCTACCAATTAGAAAAGATATTGTTGCAAAGAGCTGGGCTTGACTTTTACTTTCTTCATTTTTTTTAACTTGTCGGTTGCTTGCTGTTACTGGTGGCACTGATTAAGTTCGGGGCTCTAATTTCATCACTTACTGATTTCTTCTCTTCTACTGAGCAGTTGATTGGTATTACGGTTACTGGTCTTGAACCGGAATTTCAATCGATCTTCAGCTACTTGCTACCCCACATAATATCAAGCAAGCAAGATGATAATGATATGCATCTTCAGGTATAAGATACTGCTAGTGCTACTTTTCTTGCCGTAATAATTGTAAGATGCATATGTGAGCATTGCCGGTTGTCATGGTCAGATAAATTTTTGCGGTGGCACATCATTCCTCAAGTCTTATCCTTTTTGTTATGGATAGAAATGCTTTGATTGATGTCTTGATAAGCATTGACGTTACTTCTTTTTGATGTATGCTAGCATGTTTTAAACTAATTCAGCTCCTTTTATCTAACCTTTGATTTTATAGTTGCTTCAAGATATCACAAACCGGCTGGGAGTATTTCTTCCCCAACTAGAGGTATTTCTTTAATCTTAAGTATATAAATAGGAGTATCTTTATTATTCGGAAATATGAAATGTGGCAAGCTGGTAGCATAGTTTTGGTGGATTACGTGGTTCTATTGAGAATTCTGTTATATCCATGCAGGCTGATTTTAACAGCTTTTCAGAAGCTTCAGAATATGCTACGCGTTTTCTTGCAATGCTTGCTGGTCCCCTCTACCCAATTCTTCAAATTGTAAAGGAAAGGTTGGTATCCCTTATTTCTTACAAGGTATTTCTCTAATAACTCTTCATGAATTGGTCTGTATTGGATTTTATCGAAGGTATTACTTGATGTATTAGCTATCTTGTGCACAGTGACAATTGAATCTTATTTTTTTTCCCTTAAAAGATTTCATTCTCTTGGATTTGGGGATGTTTGATTTGATTGAGAGAGTTCATTGGTTAAGACTTCATTCCTAGCACTGAAGAGCTCATTAACATAATAAGAAACAAGATATCTAATTTTATGGTCAATTAAATTGTCATTACTTTTTTTTCAGCTCAAAATTTATTACTCAGTGATTCCGGAACTGTTATTGTTTTGAGGTATTCTTGCCAGGTTTACAAAGTTACTGTTAAACTCAGTGGTGATTGGTGTTGCCTTGGCTGATAGAAAGGGAAAGGTGTGGTGATGCTGGACATTCTGGAATTGTATTAATACCGTGGAGACAAGTTCTCGCCCAGGCTGGTGAAATATATTTTTTAGGGGAAAGAAAAGGCTAGAGGTTTAACAGAATCTATGTTGCTCAGACTCTCCGGAAATGTCGATGGGTGCGTGTCGGGTCCTCCAAAAGTAGTACATTTTTGGAGGATCCGACACGGGTGTGGCAGCTATTTTGGAGAGTCCGTGCAACATCGTAACAGATTGCTTGATCTTTTATAAAGTTCAGAATATTTACTTTCAGAAGCAGATATAAGTGTGTGTTTAAAAAATGGAGATTAAAACTGACAAAAAAGTCAGTTTGTGGGAGAAGCAGGTGAATGAAGCCTTAACCTTGAATAGCCCTTCTACTGATATATAAAGTTAACTTTTTGTATGAACCCTGTGTTTGCTGCGATATTGCTTCTATTCATTTTGGAAAAATTCTCTTCTTGTGAATTGTCCACATCTTCGGGTATCATTGGTTATTGGTAATTTTATTATTGAGCCTCTTTAAGATGGTTCCCAACCTTGATTTCAGTGAAAGAATATTTATTTCTCTAATACTAGATATGAATATTGTACAAGCTTCATTCCTTGAGGTTAGAATTTGTTTGTTCACTGTTATTTTCTATGCTAAAGCAGGGAAACGGCAAGGTCGGTAGGCAGTATTTCAGAATCTGAAGCTTTGAGGAACAGTCAATCTGCTATAGCTTTGACTGTATCCTCGAATTTCGAGGTATGCATAGGATACCACTCCTCTGCTTTTCTTGGCATTCAGTTTGTGAAATTTACCTCATAACAAGTAGCTGTCTCCTCTCAAAGGAAAACTAGAAGTAGTAGTTTCCCTCCTTGTACTCTTGACAGGAAAGTGTTCTTTAGGCCACAGGCGATCTGTTGCTTCTTTCAAACTACCCTGATTGTTAGCGTCTAGCCTAGTTTTATATAGGCTGAGAAAACAGGACTGACCTTTACTTTAACAAGTTGAACATATGATGGACCAATTCCCATTAATCACATTGGGGAAAAAGAAGCATCTTCATATAATTGTTTTAATGAACTCTACCTCATCTATACTATCGCATACTATTATTGATTAGGTAGTTATATATGTAAACTTATTGAATCAAAAAAAGAGAAAAATGAAAAACAAAAAAGTTAAAACGGAATAATATCAGCTACAAGTCATGCACATTCCATCATATGTTTGTGGAGGAACCACGGAGGAGGTTAATCGCAATTATGGGAGAAGCATATGTGAACAAAGAAGTTTGGTTGAGTCCGTTTTATATTTTATTTTATATGATCTAAATGTCTAGTTCTAAGTATGGGGGATGTATTAAAATCCCACGCTAGTTTAGGTTGTAGGTTGTAGCTCCTTTCTGACCTTGGACAATCTTACCAATTGAGCTAATTTTTGGATTGAAGCCAAATCCATCCCTGATATTGGGTTAGTCATATATTGGACTCTATTGTAGTTATTTGCGCTCCAAATGTCTTGCTTTGGGCGTGCCAGGGTCAGAGTGCTACATTGGTTGAGGTTACAGTTGTAACCTCTTTAGATGTTCTTGGACAATCCTAATTTAATGAGCTAGCTTTTTGAAGTCCAAAGTTCATTTTCTGGCATATATATTAGAGCCAGAGCCATCCCTGAGGTTTATTGTATTGGATGTAGTAAACATACCTGCTTCAAGGTCCATTTTCTAACAAAGTTGTGCAATTTTTTATGTAGCGTATATGGCTTGAGTGTAATGTCAAAGACTCCTGAGCAAAAGCATTTTTCCAACTTAAGTTTGTCAAAAGATTTGTTCCTTGTCATTGCATTGCTGTTAGGCAAAATGACTGTTTATTCTATAACGTTGATAGACCTCAAAGCAACTGTCATGCATTTCCTGTTTAGGCTCTTTTTTTTGTTTAGTATCCTGTCCTCCTCTGTACTCTTAATTTGAGCATGTGATTACTTCACATATAAAGAAACAAGATAACATAAGAAATTTGGATAAGGTTTGAAGAGAGAAAGAGAAAGATGAAATACAAGAGAGGCTAATCTGCCTTAGAAAGTATAGAAGTTTTACTCACTCCTAATGGCGAAGTCCACTCGTAGAGGTGGGAATTAGGTAAGGAAAAAGCAGGGCAGTTCTTATAGACATTGAATTTTTGGGACATCCCATTCTGCACATGAATGGAACTTATCCTCTTAACTTTTTCATGTGTTCCTTCTCATTTGCCAAAACACTTCTCTGCCAAGCGGATTGCTTAGCTAGCCTTCATTGTCATTGGCAGTTGTGTAGAAAGGCAGAAGAGATTTGGCTGGCTTCCAAATTCTGACATGGTTCACAGTCCTGTCCAAGTGTATATGTGTGTGCTGTATTGATGGCCCTTATATCCTTGTAATGTTTATTTCCTGTACATGTAAATGCCTCTTATAAGAGTGGGAGGGGGGAGTTTGACCTAACGTAGACTTATTGCATCAGTTCGGGAGTTTCCTTTTATATTTATGTATCCACTTTCTGGCTCAATACTTGATGCACACAGGGGTTGCCACTTTATGTTATCTTGGGTAAGTCTGATTCTTTATTCCTTTTTTCTGTCATTTTTATTTTATTTCTAATCATTTTAACATCTATTTAATAAAGAACTTTGCCAGCCTGTGTAATTTTGCAGCCTCAGCTGAGGAACTCATATTATGTTTTATTTCATACATCTGGTTACATGTTTCCAGTGTTGATGAGGGTCTCTAAATGTGCTCTATTGTTTCATCTATTACTGTTTTTGGGTCATTGTGGAAAGATATCAAGGGTTTATTGCCATGTTGGTGACATGCAGAAGGATTTAGGCACAGTTGTTGCTAAGGGTTTACATTGCTTATTTATATGGCATGGCTGCTGGCTAATTGTATATTTTGTTGTGGCAGCCGAGGAGATCGCGCAACATGCCGTCCTTGAATTTTCCCACATCTTGTTACTTAGCTTTTCGTCCTGATGCAATCTTCATTTTACTGAGGAAAGCTTACAAGGATTCTAACCTGGGAAATATTTGCAGAGTGGTAATACACACTCTTTCTCCCTATTATTTTTTCCCTCTGAGTAGTTAGAAGACATAACAGAAAGAAAATAAATCAAGATTCAGCTAGATGCAAATATTTCCTTGTCCCTCTTCCATCTGTTGTTTCCAAAATATTGAGAGTTCAGAATTGCATGCTTTGAAGGCTCTACAAGTACCCTTTACTTTTACACTAATTTCTACTCTTATCTTTTATCCAGGCCTCTGGGATTCTGTTAAAGTTTCTGGAGCCTATCAAAGCACCTGAAGCTTCACTTTCATGTAGTGAAATTACAACTTCAGTGCCTGATGAAGGATCACAATCTGAGCCTTGCACCCCTGCTTCTTATGCTGATTACTCAGATTTGTTTGGAGATGAATTTCAGATACCAGAATATCAGTGGGACTCCAAGTTCACTAACGTTTTAGATATTGGGCTAGTGGAGGAAGGGATTTTACATGTTCTGTATGCTTGTGTATCCCAGGTCAATCACATCCAAAGCTGTCTGCTACAGATAAACCATCGTAGTTCAGATATGTACTTATACATGTTGCTTCATTTGACATTCAACATTTCATTTTTAACAGCCTCTGCTCTGCAGCAAGTTGGCAGATAACACTTCTGATTTTTGTTTAGCATTGCCCCTAGTTCAAGCATTGCTACCAGGTATATCGCTTTTGCAGTTCCATAATTACTTGATCATAGCTTGATAGTCTGCGTCTTTGATTTTATATTTGCTCAAAATTGATTATCTTTTTTCCTTTCTCATTATAAAGTAAACTGACATGCTTTATGCTACAAGTGCATGTTAACATGAGACCTTAGGGTTTTGTGGGAAGTTCTTTTTCCTCTCTGTCAGAAGTGCTTTCTTAGGTGGCTTCACCATTGACTGTTAACCCTTTTTGAGTATTTTAGTAAATCCGGGCTTTCATCATCCTTATTATTAAGCCATGTAAGCATTAGCAGTGAATGCCAGAGTTAATGTTAAATTAGTCCCTTGTCAGCTAAATATAGATGTATTGTATCTTAAGGCTTTGAATTTATATCTCTTGTATTCCACTGTCTGCATCTTCTCCATTCATTCTTTGTCCTTCTCTTTATTTATTTTTTTACTTGGTATTAGAGTCTCTACAATATTGGTAGAGATTTAAGTGGCTTCCTACCAGTAAACAAACTTATACTGTATGGCCGACGTTGGATTTTTTACTCTTCCTTTGGTAATTGCTCTGGTGGCACAAATCCTCTTTCCCGTGATTTTTGACGACGGCACTGAGTCTCCTTTTGGTGATTGTTCCGCATAACTGCTCCTCTTTCTGTGACCGTTATGGCAACGCCGTGTCTTGTTTTGTGACTGTTTTGGCAGTACTGTCTCTTGGCCTGCATTCTGATCATTCTTCTGCTAATGTTCCAATGGCAACTTTTCTGTTGAAATTCTAGTGATAGGTACTTTTGAGTTAGTCTCTCATTGGTCAGATATAGTATGTGAATCTTATCCAATTATTCCATTATCATCAAGTTATCTTTTAGTTCTTTTCCCTTCTCTTATTCTTTCTTGTTTTTTTGTGACATTTAGCACTTCGTCCTAGCATCAACAGTAGTGACCCAATTGATGAAGATTTATCTCTGTGGAAGCAGCCTTTTGTACAGAAAGCCCTGTCCCAGGTTGTTCCATGATGTTGTCATAAACCTCATTTGGTTGTTCTTTAATCTAGGATCGCAGTGTAATTACTGTTGCTATTGTGCAGATTGTTGGGACTTCATCTTCATCAGTTTATCGTCCTCTGCTTCTTGCTTGTGCAGGTTACCTATCATCATTTTCACCATCAAATGTAGGTTCTCCCACTTGCTTTTAGGTTCCCTTCTGTCAACACAACATCTGCACTTTGGTTAATGCTGAACATTTTTCATTTGTCTCTCCCTGCCTTTGCTTCATTATCCATTGGATATTTATCTGGCAAGATCAACCAAGTTTATTTGCTCTGCTGTTTGGTTAATTCTAACGTTCTCTACGTGGTTCCTATGCAATTACGTAAGTATATACAGAGCTAGGAAAGAAGGCATGCAATAGACGATGTTACGAATGCTGAAATAATTTTTTATATGAGTATCTAATTCTGTCTAGGAAAGAAGGCATGCAATAGACGATGTTACGAATGCTGAAATATTTTTTATATCAGTATCTAATTCTGTCCTCTCTTTTTCTGAAGTTGGTTCTCTTTACTGATAATCTATTTGACACGTAACTGACAGGGGAGGGCTGCATGTGTGCTCATTGATCTTTGCTCTGGTGTCTTAGCTCCATGGATGCCTCAAGTAATTGCAAAGGTTATCCAAATTTTTCGCCTTCGTCTCTGCTGTGTAGACTCTAGTAGAATGTAGGGTTTCCCTTGCAATCTTGCTTGTGAAAATCTTCTAAAATTCTAGGATTGCTTTTATTACAGATTGACTTAGCACTTGAGCTTTTGGAGGACCTTTTACCTGTAATCCAGGTGTGTCTTTTGTAATAAGTCTCCAGGTCATGATTTGGTTTTATCTTTTCCTATTGCTGTGAAAATGGGATCTTTAGCGAAGATCATTTCTAACTGTTGTTACCATTATATGACCATAATATTGCTGTTGAGAGCCCGTTTTTTTTATGTACTCTTTTATTATTGATACTTACCTTTGTCTAAAATGTATATCAGTGTGCTCGCCACTCATTTGCTCGTGCACGTGCAGCCCTTAAATATATTGTCTTAGCTTTATCCGGGGTTATGGATGATATTTTGGTCAAATATAAGGTATTTTTTGACTAAAACTTTTGTCAACTATTATTCAGGGAATCATACAATTGCTCTTTAGTTTATGTGAAGAATCACCGCAAAGTTTTAGCTGTTCGATTTGACTCCTTTAAGCTTTTAAATTCGGGAATTTTATTGTTTCAGGATGCTAAGCACCAAATGCTTTTTCTTGTTGAGATGCTAGAACCCTACCTTGATCCTGCAATAACCCCTGTACAGAGCATTATAGCCTTTGGGAACGTTTCTTCAGTTTTCCTTGAAAAGCAAGAGAAAAATTGTGCTATTGCATTAAATGTGATTCGCACAGCTGTACAGAAGTCTGCTGTCCTTCCTTCCTTGGAAGCTGAGTGGAAGCGCAGATCAGTTGCTCCAAGGTAATAGAAGGATACTTAAGTCTTTCTTAAAGCATTGTGTTTCTTCATGGGAACAGCTTCAGTCTATGTCCTGTTTCGAAATTAAAGAACTTAGACCCTCTTGATTCAATGCGGTTTAATTTCAAGACTGATTTTTAGCATAGTTCAAATATATTTTTTTCTTTTTGGGGCTTGGATCATTAGGTTTAAGTATCGGTGCCATTAATTGCTTTTGTATCCTGTTTTATATGTTGCTCTACTTTTGGAAGTAGTGAAATTGCAATATGGTCAATTGAGCTGCCTATCTATATACTTGAGAAACAGTCCAACCCAAAGAGAGAAAAATTTGACTGTAGGCTTTTCCATCATAACTTCCTTTACATTGGCCATAGCAAAATAATAAAACTGGTGCTTCATTTTCAAGGTGTTATGTAATTTGAAAGCTAGTATTTTTCCTTTCTGGACCCGGAGTAACTGGTAAAGTTGCTGCCATGTGACCAGAAGATCACAGGTTCAAGCCGTGGAAACAACCTCTTGCAAAAATGCAGGGTAAGGCTGCGTACAATAGACCTTTGTGGTCCGGCCCTTTCCCGGACCCCGTGCATAGCGGGAGCCTAGTGCCCAGGGCTGCCTTTTTTTGTTTGACCTAATGGTTCTAGAGTGCTTATTGCACTTCTTAATTGAACTAATGTTATCAAAGGCGAAAAGCAAATAAAAGTGCGGGCTTTAATAAAGAAAGGCGTAACTGAAGGGAGAGATAAAAAATATATATGTAGTTAATAATAATAACTATAAACCCAAACCAGAATGATGCAGACAAATGAACAGAAAATGTTATAATTAGGTGAAATATTTATTGGACAGTGTTGCTCTCTTCAGGACAGAGCCTAATCAATGGGTGATGATGCATGCCTTAGCGCTTGTAGCGAAACGTACGACCTATTTTGCAGAACTTATTTCACACCTAGCTTCAGGGCTTAAACCCTCTTTAAGCTAGTTTCTGAGACTTGATCAGATAGTGCTTGAAAAGGGGTGCTAGTTTTACTAAAGGAATAACTTTAAGTTAAAGCCATTTGGGGAGTCTATACACAGTAAAAGAGTAAGATGTCATCAATCTGGATGGTATCCTGATATTATAATCTTATGTATAGAAGATATTCAAATGGTCAAAGATGATCTTACTGTGAAATGAAGGTTTTCGGTTTCTTCTGAAAATATCCTGCATCTAAAAGAGTAAGATGTCATCAATCTGGATGGTATCCTGATATTATAATCTTATGTATAGAAGATATTCAAATGGTCAAAGATGATCTTACTGTGAAATGAAGGTTTTCGGTTTCTTCTGAAAATATCCTGCATCTTGTTCAATTCTGCTGCCGATCTACTTTGGCATTTTCCCCCTTGTATTCCTCTCAGCATGATAGATTTCCTGTATGAAGTACTTGATTAAAGAAGGCATTAGTACTAATAGGGAAATGTTATTCTTATATTGAAAATGGGATTGGTGCTAAGCACCTTGTCAATTTTTTTCTAAAGCAGGACTGGATAAGCAATTAAGAGCTACTTTTCTATGTCCTATGACTATTATTATTCTTTGTATTATAATTCGTAAAAACTGACTGTTAAGTAATGTTGGCGCCAATGTGCCTAGCTCTTGGAAAGGGATTTCTGTGCTACATTCAGAGACAAACAACTGCAGAATCTTTGTTAGGTTAGAAGTAAAATAACTTTAACGGGAATGATTGTTGTGGCAAGATCTGATTGGGCTGTTTTGCTAGCCGTAGTCGGTAAACCAAATAGTTCTATTTCATTGAGCTGATTCTTTATTCAAAAGAGTTTTAAGTGTCATATTGAAAGAGTTATCTGGTATCCTGAAGTCTGTCTGGTAACTAGTGTTTTAGTGCATATGATAATAAGCTTTCCCAAGATATACATGCTGCTTGACTGGACTGAATATGTCGAATCAATGAATATGCAGTGTACTTCTGTCAGTTTTGGAACCTCACATGCAGCTTCCTTCTGACGTTGACCTTCGACAATCTCCTAGTGCTGAGCTCCTAGGACCACAATTATTGAATGTTTCACCCTGCAGTGGTGGAGCTTCTTCCAGATCTGGCGGTCATGATGATTCGGACGCAAAAGTTGATTCCAATATGAGTGCACAAGCAGACATGCCTGAGGAAGTGAGCCTTCTCTTTGCTCCACCAGAGCTCAATAGAATCTCACTAGTCTCTGGCAGCCTGGAGAAAAAGTGCACAGACTTAAGTTCTGATGTCAAGAAGGAAGTTAATCACATTGATGAACAGGCTACAAACAATCAGTTTGACAATGGTGCGTTATCTGCTAGTGATTATACTGTTGAGTATTCTAATTTGCATGCTGATTACTTTCAGCTTGTGAGCTATCGAGATTGTCAGATGAAAGCTTCCGAATTTAGGCGTTTAGCTATGGACTTGCATTCTCAGTGTGAGATCACTCCCGAGGGTCATGATGCTGCCATAGATGCTTTGCTTTTAGCAGCAGAATGCTACGTTAATCCATTCTTTATGATGTCTTCCCGGGACAGTTCATCTATTATGAACAAACTGAGTACTAAGAAGCCTAGTAAAAACCATGAAGTTTCTGTTCTTCGAAATGTTCTTGAGGAGGACAATGACTTCAAAATTGTAGCAGATCTTGAGAGGAAAAGGGACAAATTTGTTCTTGAAATAATTCTTGAAGCAGCCGAGCTTGACAGGAAGTATCAGCGGAACTTGGACGGGGAATGTTTGACTCCCTATGTTGAAGGGAATGACGAAAAACTTGAATTGTCTCAGCAAGATGTAAAATCAGCAGATGCTATCACCTTACTTCGTCAAAACCAAGCACTTCTATGCGACTTTTTAATTCATTGTCTGCAGAAGGAGGAGCACCCGACACATGAGATACTACTGCAAATTCTGCTGTTTCTATTGCACTCTGGAACTAGATTGAACTGTCCCCCTAAACTCATTGTTGACACTATAATAAAATCTGCGGAGCACTTAAACCAGAAGCTGAGATCTTTTTATTATCAATTAAATGAAGGAACTGGCCAGTTCAATGAGCGGAAGCTGCAAGCAGTTCGACGTCGCTGGATCCTTCTTCAAAGATTGATAATTGCTTCAAGTGGTTGTGATGAAGTGTCAGAGCTTTCAATTAACTACAGGAGTGGTTTTCGGTTTGCTAATCTTATTCCTGCTTCAGCTTGGCTGCAGAAAATACCTGCATTCTCATCTTCAACTTCTCCCCTTGCCCGATTTCTTGGCTGGATGGCAGTATCTCGTAATGCTAAACAGTATCAGAAGGAGAGACTCTTCCAGGAGAGACTCTTCCTTATCTCAGATCTTCCACAGTTGACTTATCTTCTGTCTATATTTTCAGATGAGCTTGCTGTAGTAGGTTGCCTGGAGAAGAAAGATGACAAGAAAGTTGAAGAATCTGGTAGCAATTCAAATTCCAGGAGAGGGGCTGAAAGTTGTAGTCCACAGAGTAGAGATCAGTCTTTTTCTGTTATATACCCCGACATAAGTCAGTTTTTTCCCAGTTTGCAAAAAGAGTTTGAAGTTTTTGGGGAATCGATATTGGAGGCTGTTGCTTTGCAATTAAGATCTCTTTCTCCTGCTGTTGTACCTGATTTATTATGTTGGTTTTCTGATTTTTGTTTATGGCCTTTTGTTCGAGAAGATAACCAACTTTCTTGTAGAAAGTCTAGCGGGTTTGCAAAAGGTTTTGTTGCTAAGAATGCAAAAGCAATTGTCTTTTATGTGCTTGAAGCCATTGTAGCTGAGCATATGGAAGCAGTGGTACCAGAAGTACCGACTTTGATGCAAGTTCTTGTTTCCTTGTGTAGGTCTTCATATTGTGATGTGTCATTTCTTAGCTCAGTGTTACAATTGGTAAAGCCAATTATCTCATATTCTTTGGGAAAATGTTCTGCCAATGAAAACTTAGTGAGTGATGATTCATGTCTTAATTTAGAAGCATTATGCTTTGATGGTCTTTTTGACATCATCAAAGATGAGAACTACAGCACTCCAAGAGAGGATGGACTATGCAGGGCAATGCCAATTTTTGTTTTGGCATCAGTGTTTCCTGATCTATCCTTCCGACGCAAAGTTGAACTATTGCAGTCTTCTATATCCTGTGCTGATTTTGCTTCTTGTGGGCCAACAACTTCATTTCATGATTATCTTTGTGCATATCAGGCTCTTCTAGGAAATTGCAGAGTTTTGCTCCTCGAGACGTTGAGAGCCTGGGGTGTCATTCCCTGCACTATATTGCAGTTGTCTGAAACGGATATTTCTGTACCATGTGATGATAGATCTGAACAGTACTCAACTTTTCTTTCGGATATCTTCTGCTGTTCAACTGAGATGAATGAAATGAACATGGATGATAATGCTGTTGTGAACAAAAAATCTCAGCTCAAAGTTGTGGAAGTTGGAATAGTCTTAAAGGACCTAGAGGCACTCATTTCTAAGCTCAATTCAAATATTGAACGTTGTTTTAGGATTCACCATAAATTAGCAAAGAGTCTAGCGCTTGTTTCTGCAGAAAGCTTTGTGTACTCAAGATGCTTAACTTTGGTTGCTGAGGAAGTTCCAGTTTCTGAAGGCAGTGAGAAGGGAATTCTACTCAAGACAGAATCTATTTCTGATTTCACTTATTGTTGGAAAATCAGTCTTGAAGGACTTGCAGAAAAGATTCTAGTGCTTCAAGAGAACCATTTGTGGGAGCTCGCTTCTGTGATCCTTGGTTCGGTACTTGCTGTTCCTCAACACTTATCTTTGGATAGTGTAATTGGCAATGTATGCTCTGCAGTTAAAAATTTCTTGCATGGTGCCCCAAGTATTACTTGGAGGCTTCACAGTGATCAGTGGATTTCTATGCTATCTGAAAGAGGCATCCATAGCTACCATGAATGTCAAGGTTCTCTGATTGATCTGTTCTCTTTCATGCTTTGCCATCCGGAGCCTGAACAACGATTTATTGCACTTAAGCACTTGGGGAAGCTCATAAGCCAAGATGGACATTGTGGGTCTACTTTACTATGTTCTAGTATTCGTGATAAAGTAACCTTATCATTAAGCGAGTCTTCTGCATGTGAGCCGATCATATCTGCTATTGTTTCTGGTACATGGGATCAGGTAGCTTTGCTGGCTTCATCTGACCCATCACAGCGTTTAAGAATCCATGCAATGGCACTTCTTGTGAACTATGTGCCATTCTCTGAAAGGCGCAACTTGCAATCATTTCTTGCAGCAGCTGATACAGTTCTACAGTGTTTGACAAGACTATCCCATCCAACCTGTGAAGGCCCATTAGCACAACTCTCGATGTTACTTTTTGCCAGTGCTTGCCTGTACTCTCCAGTTGAAGATATTTCGCTGATTCCTGAAAATATTTGGAGCAGTGTTGAAAGTTTTGCATTAGGAGGAAATGGTATTGTTTTCTTGTACTTTTCTGTTACAGCCAAAAGCAGATATAAGATTGAATTAGGTCAGTATCACACTTATTGTGCCATCCCATTTGTCTCATTTATTTTCCAGAAAGAGTCCCTGTCAGCCTTGAGAAAAGAATTTGTCAAGCTTTATGTAGGCTGAGAGATGAAGGGAATGAGGCTAAAGAGGTAATGGACCAAGAAGGGGTCTGATTTTCATTTGTCATTTTCTTAGTAAACTATGTATGATATATTTCAAACATCAAATTATGGGATTCCTTTATTTATTTATTTATTTATAAATCCTTACTATCAGCTTGATACTGTTATTTTGTGATTTCCATCTAATGTCAACTTCTTGTATGGATTATAGATGTTGAAAGAAGCTCTCTCTTCAAATTCGCAGCAGCAAATCGATCCAGATTTTGGTCATACACGCGAAACAATCCTTCAGGTATAATCATAATCCAATCTGTCTCTTGTTAAAGATCCATGTTTCATCAAGATATCTCACTTTTCATCTGACACGACATGTATAAATGAACCCCAGTTGTACCTTTGAACTTTGTTCAGAACACATATCGTATTAGGTTTAAATAGAACTAATTATTGCTTTTTGTGATTAAATAAGCAGCTCTTTTGATATTTGACTTTAAAGTAGCAATTAGTATCAGCATCATTCATTTTACTTCAATGTCTGATGTGGTCTTCTGCTTCTCCATGTTTGTGTTGATTTTTCTCCTGGGAGAAATTAACAGAAGAGAAGAGAATCATAGGATACAAGATACATGTTTCATAGGATTGTATTACATATAATACCTTTTTCCAACGGGACAATATTTGTAATATTTCAGTACACACACAGTCTTATGGTCTTAACAGTCCTTTTAAACTCGAGGTGGATAAGTCAACATGAAGTTGCAAATTATGAACACACCAGAATAGGAAAACCAGAGCATAATAAAAATGCTAACAAGAAAAGCTAGTAAAATACAGTCTTCCTTATTTAGCTATTCCTTGAACCTTTCATGGCCTTTCTTCGTATTAGTGTCTTGTCTCTTGTAGCAACAAAAACAACCCAGTGTAATCCCACAAGTGGGGTCTGGGAAGGGTAGGATGTACGCAGCCTTACCCCTACCCTGGAAGGGCAGAGAAACTATTTCCGAGTCTTGTCTCTTGTAGAATAATACTTGTAGAAGAATACATAATGAGCACAAGGTAGTTTATATTGTTTCTTGTTTCTGAACTCTTCATTATGTCTCTTTTCCTTGGCTTATTAGTTTTATTTTGGAGTTTGGGCAGAGGCGGATCCAGAATTTGATGATTAGGGATGCACTGTTTTTATTGCAAACCTACCATTAGTGAAGGATATATTGAATATTTAAGATGTGCATTCAACAAGTTCGATCATTTTGAATTAATTAGGTTCGGCTTGATCCATTTTGAATTACTTCGATTTGGTTTACAATATTTTGGTGTATAAATAAATACATGATCACCAAAACGGATAAATGTTATCCAATTTCATCTAATTCTCTCGATTCAAATTTTATTGAAAAATTTATGACAAATAAAATTTTAAATTAGCACTTACACCCCTTCAATTTACATGTGGATAGATTAATATTATGTCCAACGATGCCATCACTTTAAAAAAAATTGAGATCAAGAAAAAATAACATTAGATGAATAAAAAGGAGAAAATGATTACAATTATATGCAACTGAAATTTTAAAGATCTAGAAACAGAAAAAAGAGGAAGCAAATATATAATTTAAATAAATAATAAGAATGGGGTTGCATAAGAGAGAGGACATACAAAAATAAAGTAATAAAAGAAATTAAGAAACAACATGAAGAAAGGAACGAAAGGAGAAAAGTGAACAACTAGGGACAAGGATAAATAACATCGGTTTTGGAAATCAAGAAAAAGATAACATTAGATAGATTTTTTTTAAAAAGGAAAATGATTAAAATCGCTTTGAAATAAACTTTTGAAGATCTAGAAACAGCAAAAGGAAGAAAATATATAATTTAAATAAATAATATGATTATAAAAATGGGGTTGCACAAAGGTAGAGGAAATAAAAGAATTAAGAGAAAGGCAGAAAGAAATAAAGAAAAGGGTAAAAGGGAACAGGTGGGAAAAAAATAAATAGATCAACATCGGAAACCAGTGAGTTTCGATCCCAGGACCTAAGTATGGGATTTTGGCTCTCCAACCGCAGCACCTATAATTATTATATGATTGTGGGTGCCATCCTTTACTTATGTAGTTTTTCTTCTGTAAAATAGCAGTAGATATGTAAAAGTTTATAGATCCGCCCCTGGGGTTGGGATCTTTCTGCAGATAGTTCAATGAACTATTAGTTAGTACCCTCTACTTTGCATTTCTGTAAACCATATTTTCACTAATGTGGCCCTTAATTGTCTTTTAAAATGCTGTATTGAGTATCCATTTTTTTGCTTCTAATTTTTCAGGTCATAGCTGATTTGTCCGCTGTCAACTCATATTTTGACTTTTTCTCAAAGGAATGTGACCAAAAGGTTCTGGTAGGAGTTTGATGGCTTTATGACATTTGGGATGCTTACTTGAGCTTTTCTACTGACTGTAGTTTCAATTCTTGAAGGAAATGGAGGAGGCCGAAATTGAAATGGAACTTCTTCAGAAGGAAAAAGCAATGCAGGAATTATCGGCTGAATTTAAAGATTTGCATCAGCTTCCTTTCCTCACTGGTAATACTTTTTCTAGTAGTTTCTGCATATGTTGTCAAATATTTTGGAACACAAAATTCTATCCATCATGTCAGTGCATGTTTTGACAAGAGGGGTTGCTCTGATGGTAAGCAACCCCCACTTCCAACCGAGAGGTTGTGAGTTCGAGTCTCCCCAAGAGCAAGGTGGGAAGTTCTTGGAGGGAAGGATGCCGGGGGTCTATTTGAAAACAGCCTCTCTACCCTAGGGTAGGGGTAAGGTCGTACATACTACCCTCCCCAGACCCCACTAAGTGGGATTATACTGGGTTGTTGTTGTTGTTGTTGTTGTTGTTATGTCAGTGCATGTTTTCTTGTTAATTGAGGCACTTCCATATTTTCTGATGTTCAACCTTTCTAAATTCTGTTGTGCAGATTCGGCAAGGCAAGATAACCGCTTGCAGCAAATCAAAGAGGAAATCAAATCCTTGTATGCGCCAACTACGAACTGTATATAAATTAGATGAGAGTTGTATTTCATGGCTGTATTAATTTAAGAGTTTTCTTTTTCTTTCTTCTCCTTTCCTTCACTGAGCCGAGGGTCGATTGGAAACAACCTCTCTGCCCTTTCGGGTAGGGGTAAGGCTCGTCTACATATTAGCCTCCCCAGACCCCACTTTGTGGGACTATACTGGGTAGTTGTTGTTGTTGTCTTTTTCTTTCTTCTTGCTGAATGAGTGTTCAGCATAAGCTGATCATTACACACCCACATTTCACTGTCACTTTGTAACCTCAAGGTGTCACTTCTTTGTCTAGGCATGCTGACAGTTTCTAAATTTATCTTTTTTATCCATCACTTCGAGAGTCAACTTGTACCAACCCCCCACTTCGAGCGTCAACTTGCACCAACCCCCCCCCCCCCCCCCCCCAAAAAAAAAAAAAAAGAAGAAAAAAGAAAGTAAGAATCTCTTTGTTGCCTTTTTGCCTGTTTTAGTGGTTGGAGAATTTATCACACTTGTTTGGATTTGTACATTTGTTTAGGGTTACTGTCTTTCAATGTCTGAGATTCACTTGTATAAAGTGTGGGGTTGGTAGTCTCCTGTAGTTCGATGCAAATGCAAGATAAAAGATTGTTTTTATATTAGATTGTAGTTTCTTGTTTTTTACTTATTTGCTCTGGTAAGTTCTCTCTATCCATGCAGCTGTGCGAAATTGAGCTGATGTAGCAATTTAAATTTCAATAGAACATCTTGCCTTTCATCACCTACCCCCTTCCCCATGCGTGGACAGTAGAACTGATTGATTGAAGGGAAAAAATACTATTCTATCTGAGGGAGCTTATTCTAGACTTATCTTCCTAAAGGAAAAAAAACAGGTTGAACTCAAACTAATCTTTTTTCGGTCTTCTCATTGTTTAACCAGAGAGAAGGCCAAACTCAAAGAGGAGGTTGTAGCACGCAGACAAAGAAAGCTACTCAGTAGGCATGCCCGTCAAAAATTCTTGGAAGAGGCAACTCTTCGCGAAGCTGAACTTCTACAAGAGCTGGATAGGTTTTTCCTGGGACTCCCTGAAATCTCTTACTTATATTATTAGACGGTTGCATGTTGATTGTAAATGTCTATGTGATGCTACTGTGTCAGAGAGAGGATAGCAGAAGTAGAAAAGGAAATCGAGAGACAACGTGTGCTGGAGCTTGAGCGCGCAAAAACCAGGGAGTTGCGACTCAGCCTTGACCTAGAGAAGGAAAGGCAAACACAGGTAAGAAAGATGATTGTAGCTTATTTGTCATCCCTTATTTATATGATGGATTTGACGAAGTGTTCTAAACTAGACTGATGGAAATGTTGCCTAGTGGATGTTTAGGTTTTGTTTGCTTCGATGATATTTACCTCTATGCCGAGTGACTTTTCTGAGTATAGTGAGATCATACTCACTGACTTTTAATATGTAAATCAGTAGTACAGCATCATATCAGCTTTGAAAAAAAAACTTTCTTTTTTGCATGGGGAATTCAGACTCCAAATATGCACAAGTTATCTTTTTTACTTTGTTTAAGTTTCTCCCCGAGTTTTTTCTCCTTGCTTTTCCTTTGTCTCTTCCTTTAAAATTTCAAACATTGCCTCAGTTTCTGGTTGCTTTCTCCTTTGAATTGTTTGTCTTAATCCAGCCTTAACAGCCCAATCCCACATTTCCATCAGCGGAGAGTGTGTGGACCTTTCACCCTTACTGTTATACTTGAATTTAACAATTTCCGTGTAATATTAAACGTTAACATGAGCCACCATCTGGTATTTGTAGAGAATCTTGTATCCTCATCATAAGTGATTATGCTAGATTGATTTAAGTTTCATATGGAGTGGAAGTCTTGCATGCCAATTTCACTTGATCTTCTTGCAGAGAGAACTGCAACGAGAACTTGAGCAAGTTGAATCTGGAGTTAGACCATCGAGGCGAGAATTTTCATCCACACACAGTAGGTAAATTTGTTGTCTATTACTTTTGTTTCATGATAAACTATAGTAACTATGTTTTTGGCATTTGACGTCAATTTTCTGTGTTGAGAAGGAGCAAACTATGTTAGGTTAATCTTTGGCTCTGACTCCTTCCAAACCCTGTCCCCCTTCGGCGGCCTCTCACCCTCTTCTTTTTTCTATTTTCAACTACAACATTTGCTTTAGTTATTGCCGCTGGACAGTAGGAATTGTCTCATCATCTCATGTCTAGTTTATGTGATTTAAGGATAAGGATAAATTGTCAAGACATAAATGGTTGGAAGCACTTACCATGCACATTGAGGCTTTCTAAGTTGGTCAAACTTGTCGATTGGATGTCACATAAGATTACATGATTTACCTTCTTTGGTCTAAGATGAGCATGGGATTTCTTTAATCTTCTGGCAAACAATTTTGTTTTTATGGACAATGAACATACTTCATTTTCCAATGGTTGAGTCAGTAGTTCTCTTCCTCTAGTTTTTTCTTCTTCTTCTTTTGGTAGGAAAAGCGAGCCTTATGTATTATGCATCATTACAAAATAACAAGGTCCCTTCGGACTACGGAGCTTGTACTGAAGTAGCCTCTAGCTGTTCATGCTCATTGCTATTGAACTTTCTTCTGGACATAGAAGAATTCCTACTGTGTCCAGTGGCAATAACTAAAGCAACTGCACGCTAGCTATGTGAATTGATCAAGCATGTCTTTTTAATGTCATGTAAGATTGGAAGAGTCCCTTTGTTGTTCGAGGATGGGTTTTTTTTTGTGGGGGGGGGGGGGGGGGATGGATTCTCTAATCTTCTGCATAAATAATTTTGTATTATGAACTAGACAACAATAACAACAACCCAGTGGAATCCCACAAGTGGGGTATGGTGAGGGTAGTGTAGTGTGTACGCTGACCATACCTCTACTCCTCCGGAGTAGAGAGACTGTTTCCGATAGACCCTCGGCTCATGTATTATGAACTATGAACACACTAAATTTGGCTGATAGTTGAACTAGTAATTCTTTCTAGTGTTTGTTCGTCATGTTTATTGGATTTTCTGCTTGTGGCAACTGATATCACGGTCTCAACATCATGGTATATTCAGAGGCCGTTTATTGTAGACCTCACATCACAGCCACCAATCTTCTCTAATCTTCTGCGTAAATAATTTTGTATTATGAACTAGACAACAACAACCCAATGGAATCCCGCAAGTGGGGTATGGTGAGGGTAGTGTAGTGTGTACGCTGACCATACCTCTACTCCTCCGGAGTAGAGAGGCTGTTTCCGATAGACCCTCGACTCATGTATTATGAACTATGAACACACTAAATTTGACTGATAGTTGAACTAGTAATTCTTTCTAGTGTTTGTTCCTCATGTTTATTGGATTTTCTGCTTGTGGCAACTGATATCACGGTCTCAACATCATGGAATATTGAGAGGCCGTTTATTGTAGATCTCACATCACAGCCACCAAAATGGTGGCAGTGGGAGTAAATGAATCATGTTTGTCCTATTCTGCTTTCTCCTGGCAACAAAAAGGTTGCAACATCAAGCTGTAAAATAGTCTGTTGCTTAGCGGCGAAATAAAAGAATTGCGACATCAAGCAGCAAGTAACTTGGTCTGTCGCTCAATCAGTATTTGTCAACTGGGAATGCTGTTCCTGGCTGCACTATTGCATTGCATTAACTTATGCATTTGACAAGTGATAAATACAATGGCTCAGTGCAGCAGAATTTTGAAATCCAAGGAATCCTCTCTTGATGTGTTTTTCAATTTAATGCAGTAGGCCACGAGAAAGATACCGTGAAAGGGAAAATGGAAGAGCAGGTAATGAAGGGACCAAAACAAGCACAGGGATAACACAGTCCGAAACTGCAACGAGCTCATCAATGGTTACCATGCCTACCGTGGTTCTATCAGGGGCTAGGCAATTCTCTGGCCAACTTCCAACTATTCTGCAATCACGCGACAGATCAGATGAATGTGGCAGCAGCTACGAAGAAAACTTTGATGGTAGTAAAGACTCGGGGGACACGGGAAGTATTGGAGATGCAGACTTGGTATCAGCACTTGAGGGACCTTCCATGGGCTTTGGGTCGTCTCAAAGGCATGGTCCCCGGGGGAGTAAGTCTAGGCAAATTGTGGAACGAAGAGAACGGGATGGAAGACGGGAAGGTAAATGGGAGAGAAAACATTAGGAAGTTCCTTGGATCAATGACCATTGCATACCAACTTTGACAGACTATACACTTCCATGACAGGTAGTTCTGTAGTAGTGCTATAGAATGGTTATTAATTTTTGAATAACCATTTATTAGCATTAGTGAAAATGTTGTTGTAGCCTTGTAGGTATAAATTATCTGTAGAGAAAGAAGCTCTAGGAGGACTGTAAAATCAGGGCAATTTTCCTCATTGTAAAAGCGAACTTAAGTCCGTTATCTAAAATTAATTGTACCATGATCCTTTGTAATGACATGTGAGTTTTATGTTAAGATCTTATAAATCTCTCGCTTTTGCTCTTTAGATTGTTTTGGTTACAGTCTACTCTGTGTGTGTTGTGTTCCTTATGTAACATTCTTTCCTCACTTAACAATATATACAAGTAATTACCCGGTTGAAAGTTTCTTTATGGAGATAATATAATACTATGGCACGGGCATATAATGGAATGAAATTTTATTTTGTTTCTTGGATGGTGATACTAAATAAATTAGTAAAATGTTACTATTTAGTTTTTGTAATTAAGTACGTGAATCTATTAATATTTTGTTAATTTGTAACAGTTAAACTTGAATCTAGAACTTCATCTTTCCTAATACTTTGTTGAAGTACGTAAATCCATTCATCTAAAATATCAAGTCAGTTTCCCAATCTGCAGTATCACCAATGTAAGCAAAAGTGAATTTTTGTAAAGAACCCCCCAATTGTGATGCTGTACGTTCAGAGTTGATTCAAATGGTGAGGACAGGACCATGATGGTCCTAAGGGTCTCAGCCATTGGATCGCGTGGGGCCACTTGAACCAATGTAAATATAGATTAAGTTGGTTGCTACACAGCAAAAGTAAAGTTGTTACAACAATCAGGAGATATACAGGAATGGGCTTGGATATCAGTATATCTCCCATTATGTGTATGCATACATCACCAGGAATGGCGAGTACTTCTCCTTAGCTTTCTGCGAAAAGGCCTGCATGCCTCAATGCTAAGATCAACTGCAGCAGCAAGCGCCATGAAAATGGCTGCATCTTCCACACAGGTGATGTGTCGCATGGCAAGTTGCACAAGAGGTTTGCTGCATTTCCCTTCCCCTTGCACTCGACAGCTCATGACAAAACCGCCTGCAACAGGACTTAGTGCTGCAAAGTCTCCGCTGCTTCTTGGACTGGGCAATGGACTCGCTGCTGCTTGTACCTGTCTGTCCGTGTCAATGTAGAACTCACCACCCTTCTCTGCACTGATCAAGATCTCAGACATGAGAAGATCACCACCACATTCCTGCCCCTCTGATAGAAGATGGAAGCGACAGCAAATGGAATCTCTGATCCCACGTTCACGCCATGCTTCAAGCTTTCCCCATGGCTGCCAACTTTCGGGCCTGCAAATATCAGGACGAACAATCAACCAAGCTCCTGGGTTGGATTTGGCCACCCAATCACAACCTGTTGATGGCACAAACGGAGTTGTTATGAAGGCTGCTGCAACAGCCGACCCAGAGAGATCGTGTATCTTCACCTTCCATCCCTTCCTCTCTCTTTTCTCTACCTCTAGTTCAGAACCGTCAAATGAACTTGACCAAAAATTATTTAATGGATCTACCGGAAATACCCTGTAAGCTCAGCATAACACACAACTATTAGAATTAGAACTGAAGCAACTTAGAAGTTAAGAGTCTCTGAAAAAGTAGACTATAACATTAGAACTTCAATTCTACTTATACACTACTCATCCCTAGGAAAGGGTAAAAGAGCAAAACAATGATTTACCTGTCCTGACTAAACTCGCAACTGAAAATAGGTTGCTTGATGGTTCCCTGAAGCTGCACTATTTGAGGACTTATTTTCGTTTTATCTTCAAACTGGAAAACATATCTTGGATCAGGGTCCAGCTTCACTCTCAAATGAAGCTCTGCTCCAGGTTTTCCAGTGTCCAGCTTGTTCTTGCCAATTCCTATCCAGCCATTAAACAGAATGGCTGGTTTTCCTTCACCCCACTCTGGACCTACTTCCAACTTAAATGTCCCAACTTGCTGCCTCTTAATACCAACACCACAGTGGCCTCCTTTGCGTCCTGTGTAAACAACTATCTCTAGACATGCATGAGCCGCATAAAAACAGGGGGCAGGTGCCAGTAAAGCTTTCAAATCAGATTCTTCAAGATAAAAGCTGGATGCAACGTTGTGAATATCCGGTGTAGCTTCAGGTGAGGAAATATAGGGAATAGATGATGTCTGCACAGGGAAACCTCGAAGACGGATCTCGCACACACAGGGAGAAGAGACTGCACTTATCCCTGATTTTGTACTGTTCAAAGTAGTTGTTCCAGACAGTCTCAACCCCAGCGATCCTATTGACAGCCTAATGAAAGCCTGAGGATCCATTCTGGTCAAAACACCGCCATATGTAGTACGCTTTGATCTTGCTGTCTATTTATTAATCCTGTCAGTTCACAAATTATAGTCGGGGTGAGGACATTTAAAGTAGTTAATAAAGCCAAACAGGAAAAATCACAAATTTCACATTCTGTTGCAGAAAATAGGTTCCCCTATTATTCACTCATTTAAATAAAAGAGTTTCCAGTTTAACCTTCTATAAGAAGGCTAATAAGCTGAAATAATGCATAGAATCCTTTCATATGGCCAGGCACTGCAAGATTTAAATTACAAACAAATAAGATGAAGAAATTTTCACAAAGAAAAAGAGAAGGGCCACGCTTTCCACAAACTTGAGTTAATCCAAAGTTTAAATCATACACATCCAAATTGAGAAAACAAACTGAAACTCACGCCTCATAACTATAAGGAAGAATAGAAAAGAACGAGCAGTTGCATTTCTTTATGATATCTCTGTGAATAACACTGAACCATGTTACAACCAGTGGACTGGTGAGGTCACAGATTTACTTGCCATATGCTGCAAATTTTAAAAGGAAAATTTCGACAAGTCCCATGATCGGCTATTTCATATCCAGCATTATTAGATGAATCTTTCAAAATAGTAAATAGAAGTTGAATGCACAATGGGCAATATCAATTCCCTGTGGTTTGGTAAGTACCGTATCAACACTTAATGTTTGGTAATCATCAAGCACATATATCTATTATACAAGCCATACTGTATTACAAAGGATTTTCTAAGGGATCAAGTACACAGTTTTCCAGTAGATAATAATTATCATACTTGTGCAATGCTAGAAGAAAAAGATAGTGTGATCCTTTTAGAACAAGAGATATAGGACATCAACATCTCCATGAAATGCCGATGCGAACAGATATGCAACATTGCCGTGCACATATTTTTTTATTATATCATTGCTTGGTGAGGATGAAAGTAAAAGCGTGATGCCGTGCACATTTTTACCTTTTGTTATGATTTCTTATTGTTAAAAGCAACAACAACAAACCCAATAGTTTCCCACAAGTGGGGTTTGGAAAGGAAAGGATGTATGCAACCTTACCCTTATGAATAAAAAGATATCATACTAACATTAATGCTAGCAAACTTGCGGGAAACTCCTTGCCGAGGGCCTGTGCACCCCCGGGATTAGTCGGGACTCGAAGAGACTCGGACACCCGGTGCAAATCCAAAAAAGAAAAACATTAATGCTAGCAAACTGAGTAAGACAAAGAGAAACGCTCAACTTCCTACTAACCTTCTACCCTAATCTTTGACCTCCACACCCTCATGTCTAGGTCCATGTCCTCCTCCAGTTGCGCCATGTCCTGCCTAATAACCTCTCCTCAAGACTTCTTAGACCTACCTTCTTGCTACCCACCGAAGCTAAGCTCTAGCACCTTCTAATTAGGCTTCTATACTTCTCCTCTTAACATGTCGGAACCATCTCAACCTCGCCTACCGCATCTTATCCTCCACATGGGCCGCTACTATCTTTTCCCGAATAACTTCATTCTTAATCTTATTCAACCGGGTATGCCATACATCTATCTTAACATCCTCATCCCAGCTACTTTTAGCTTCTGGGTATGAGAATTCTTGACCAGCCAACACTCTGCTCCATAGAAACATAGTCGGTCTAACTACAATCTTGTAGAACTTACCTTTAAGTCTCAACGGCACATTCTTATCACACAAGACACTAGAAGCGAGCATCCACTTCATCCATCCTACCCCGATACGATGCATGACATCTTCGTCAATCTCCCAGTTACCTTGTATAATAGTCTCAATGGCACCATTTCTTGAAGCTTTTTCCCTATAATATGTTAAAGTGCCAGACTATTGTAATCCGTGCGAATTGTATTATTCACTTCATTTCCAGGTAAAATAGCTCAACAAGCCTCATAAAAAGCCTTTGCTTCACTAGAAAAAGTTTAGTAAAGCTGTTCCAGAGCATGTATTGTAATCCACCTTTATGCCTTAAACACAAGCAATCATATCTAGGTTACAATTTAGAAACTTCATGTTCACAGAATTCAGAAAAACCATAGTCAATTCTATATAGCAATAAAAAGTTTGCCAATAACATAGCAAATTCACTTGAGCTAGTATTTGCTGAAAAACCAGCTACCTAATAGTATTACAAAAACCCTTTAAAGATACAATTTTTACCCATTGATTGTGCTTAACATGTTCAAACAAGAAATGTACAGTGAACAAAGGTCAACCGACTTTTAACATTTACTCAGAATTAAGACATAACCAAAGTTAAAACCACATAATACATGAAAACTACACACCGAATTATAGATTAATGCTGTAATAAGAGAAGAAAACAAACCAAAATAACCCACCTTTATATTACTACTATGAAGCTTTATCTTCTTTTGTAGCAAAACCAAAGCTGCTTTTTGAGCTGCTATCACTCAAATCCTTCCAAAAGCCTGGCAAAATCCTCATAACTTTGACATTCAAAAAAGTTTCACTTTCAAAATCAACCCCCAAAACTCTAAAATGGGCCCCTCTCTCTCTCTCTCTCTCTCTTCTTAATTTAGTAGATCCCAATTATAAAGTGAATGATTCAAAGATAGGTGGATATATAACAATGATTGAAGTAAACCCACCAAAACCCAAGAATTAGTATCATGTAGACTATGCACAGATCACGAGAAGAGCCAGCTTTTAATATATGTGTACATATATCATCCTACTTTGTGTACGTGCATATGTGGAAACAGAGTTTTAGGCCTCTGTGCCTTTTTACAATATTAAAATTAAGAAAGTATCTTTTTTAGATATATTATATATAAAACAAAAAGTTTATGTGTAATCATAAAACTAAAAATAAATTTATAATTGACTATAAATGACTGTTATGTATGTATTACATCTAACAAGAAAGAGAGAGAAAAGAAAGGAGACATGGGGTTTCATTATTTAGAACGAAATAGGCGGAGAAAGTAAAGGAATATTACTAATTTAATGTTACTACTATAACAAACTATACAAAGATTGTACATACTCATATTTATTGCTTGGTATTTCTTGAAGTATATAAATTACTTATAAATAATTTTGTACTATATAAATAGTATGGAATGAAATTTATTTATGAGTCCTAATAGGTTTTGAATTGCAATACATATTGTGGGGCAATGCAATTCTTGTCTAAGCAAAAGTTTTTAAAAAAAAATAGCACATGGAACAAATAGTACTATAAAGTACTATTATAAAATAGTGCTAAAAGATCAATTTCTTTTTGTTTCACCTAGTTAAAACTTGAGTAGGAAAAATTTAATTAAATAGATGTGATCCATTTGCTATTGAAATTCAAACTTATATTGTATCTCGGCTGGTCATTGGTTAATTATTATGTTATTTGTGGAGTACTATTTATAAAAGAGTAACTCTCATGAATCGTGACGTAAGGACTTGAATATTGGTTATAGAGAGATTACAATTATTTTAATTTAATTTATATACATTGATAGTGTAATACTAATTTTTATCAGATTATTATTACGTGTTATTATTGATACAAGTGAAAGAAATACATCTACAATATTTATAGGTAGTAATTATGGTAGATATAAGTCAAAATCGTTTGTATTCCAAAAGAGACAATTGAAATTGGTGGGACCTATTTAGTAGTAATAATTTCCTTATTTGCCTAGAAGAAGAGTTGGAAAATGACTAGAAATTTGGATACAGCTGTATCCAATCCTGTAGTTGTAAATGAGAAAATCATTTTCAAGTACAGCTAAGTTGGTGGTGAGAGTGACTTCATTTCCTTAACCAACTAATACTATTCATTTTTAATATTCTAAAGATAAGCTCAATATTGGGTGGGAAGATGAAAACTTATATGATGAAGATATTAGACGACTTAGATCATTATTAGAATTTAAAAAATTAAAAAGAGATTCCGTATTTTTCTAGCATTCCACAAAAATAGGTAAACCATATATTTTATTTGAATAAGTAAAAGATTAAAGGTAAAAATTGATCTAATATATATTTATTTTTTAAAAAAGTTTTAATTTGAACGCATTTTTCAAACAATTTCAGTCTATTTCTCCTCGTTTGTTTTCTTCTTTTTCTTCTTCTGTCTTCTACGGTTGTTGATAAACTTTAGTTCATTGGATGATTGTTATTAATATGTTTATCAGATTATTTAAAAATAAATTATAAATAATTATAAGTTAGTAGACAATAATTTGTAAATATTTCCACGTACGTAAGTTAGCAGACAATGATAATTCTGTTCTTTTCACGTTTATTGTTTCCAAAATTTATGATTTAGATACTGTTGGCAATCTGATTATTTATCTAGTATGTTAGAAATGTTGAAGTTTTTACAAATGAACTAAATAACTTCACCATCTTCTGCTGAAATTTTTGAAAAAGCTTTATGACAAAACTAATGAATCAAGGGCAAAAAGAACTTCAGTTTTTAATGCTGAAATTTTTATAAATGAACTAAATAACTCCAATAGCTTTTGCTGAAGTTTTTGAAAAAACTTATCCAGGACAAAAAAAAACTTCATATTTAATGCTGGAGTTTTTATAAATGAACTAAATAACTTCAGCATCTTCTGCTGAAATTTTTGAAAAAAGTTTTTTTTAGAAGAAAAATTGTTGTATTTCAACTAATATAGCAAAATTACATCATCTGTTCTTTTGGACTCTAGAACAGTTCTCATATGTACAATCATTTTGAAAAGCTCTACAACTATTATTGTTAAACTACTGTCTTATTACATAAATTGCTACATTTGTGGAACTTCATACGGGGTAGCTATTTATGTTCTGTAATATGGGTGACCATTTAGGTAAATTTTCGCCAGTGAAGTGCACTTGAATTGTGATCTCCTTTGCTCGGTCCTTGGCGTCTCTGTTTGTCTGTTGAAACCTTCTGGTGTTCCTTTCCATCCATATGTTGTATATTACTGCTGCAAACACCACCCTTAGAATGGATTTTCTGGGATTTCTGCTGTTTACATTTGCTATCAGCCACTGGATTTCTGTTTCCCACGAGTCTGTTATTCTTTGATATTTCATCCATTGTAACATAGCTTGCCACAATGTTTTGGAGTATATGCATTCAAAGAAAAAATGGTCATGTGTTTCTTCAGTATCTCTATCACACAAACTGCAGGATTGATTAGTGTGAATCACCCATTTAGCTAATCTATCAACCGTCGCCAAGCGTCTATGCAACACTATCCATAAGATGTATTTCTGTTTCGGGAGTATGCCAGTCACCATTAATAACTTTTTCCACGCAACCTTGGGATATTGAGGAGTAGTTTGGATGTATGCCTGTCTGATGCTAAATTGCGCATTTTTTGTACATGTGTGCATTCCTGAACCATCAGTCGCCCACCATTCTAGCGCCATTAATTTTTGAAAAAAGTTAACGACAAAAGTAATGAATCCAGGGCAAAAAAACTTCAGCTTATTTATTGCAATTACAAACAAAAACTTCAGCAAATAGAGAATAAAACTTCAACTATATGCTTGAGTTCAACAATTACAAACAAAAATTTAGAGAACAAAACTTCAGCTGCTATGCTTAAGTTCAGCAATTACGAATAAAAAATTTAGCAAATAGAGAACAAACTTCAGCTACAATGCTTAAGTTCCACAATTACAAACAAAAACTTTAGGCTCGTCTACTAGAATACTGAAGTTTTGCGTGATTGTCTTTGCTACTTCTGCCCGTATGCTGAAGTTATGCAAAAAAAACAGGTACGTTTATAATTTTTTTACAAAATAGATACAAGTTAAATGTAACCCAAAATATGCGTTAGATACAAATACCCTAGGTTAAAGCTTTATGATTTACATTCTATAACCCTGATAAAATTCTTTTCTCTTAGTTTTGAGTATAACTTATTTAGTTTTATTCCGTAAGTAGAATATTTTTTAAGAATAATTTTAGAAACGTATAATGCTATATTTTACTAGCCCTGTTTGGTCACAGATTTTGTCATATTTTTTCAATTCTTTTTTGGCAAATTATGTTTGTTTATAGTTTTTATCCATATTTCAAAAATAAAATTTTCAAATCCAAAACTAACTCTATACTTGTTTTTGGCCCAAAATATCACTATTTGATATTTTTAACAATTTAAAAAATTATTTCAAACATTTGTATTTTATAAATATGCGTACCATCTATTATGATCCAACTAACCACTAGCTAATTACTATCATTTTCGTTTGAATGATAAATCTTATTATATTATTGTAATTTGACGAATTATAGTGGCTAGTAATTATGTTATTAGCAGTTGATATTAAAATCTCATGTTATGTTTTTAGGATAATGTATTATGTAGTTTATTATAAAAATTTTTATGCTCAAGACTATGATTTGTGATAATAATAATAAATGGTATTGATGGAGGTTCTGCATATAAAGGATTAGCAAGTTTGTTTGTTTGGTATTATTAGGTATTTTTGATAGTTTTTAGAACTTATGGGTATAAGTCATATTTCATGTTCTTTTTTAAAAAAGTAAAATATATTTTGAAAAATTATGTCCAATATTTTTATTTTCAAACCAAACATCACATAAATTAAAATTTTAAAAATAAATTTAAATATTTATAGTCAAACGCTAGCTAAGATTTTGAGATGAACTTAAGAAAGATATGGTTTAATGCAATTATTAATTTAATCAAAAGTTTTAGACAATTTAAGGAGTTTGACTTATAATGGAGCACAAAGCCCCAAGTTGCGGGGCTTAAGTTTAAGCCACACCATTTTGAACATTTGATCTAATGTAAATATAAAAAATAGTTAAAATATGGAAATTTAAAAGAATAATATAGTAAAAACTATATTCTATTTATTCAAAATTAGTATTTGAGGAGTCAAATAAGATTTTTTTTACCAAAGTTTTTGCAAATAGTTTTTAAATATTTTGAATTATTAATTATTATGACAAATACTTTTTTATTTAGTTTTTAATATATAAGTTTTATTGTAAAATATTTGAAAAAATATATGTTCGAATTCACACTCAATACTAACTATTTTGACTCTCTTACTCCGAAAATGTTCAACAAATTGATATAGAGAGTATAAAATTTTGAAGAAAAGTACAAAACTTGATTAACAGTATACGTGTGTACATAATAATATTTTAGGTTATTAAGTTTTTTTAATGAGAAATTACTAAGCTTTTTTTTCTCTTTTATACATTTGTATCAAATGGACGCGTTCATCTTCTTTAATTTGTTCTTTTTAATTTTTGGCAATGTTATTTAAACTTGCTAAAGAAGCCTAGTGTTAGCCTTTTGGCTTGATTGATTCGAATATGGCATGGGCGTAACGAGGGATTTACATGATGGACCTCGGCACGACCCTATAATAATTATGGCACCATGTTGACAAAGCTGTCCGACATGGGCTGTTGATGGGCATGGACTGTGGTCGATGACATGTAGTTAAGGTGTCAAGACATGACAAGATCATGTTTAAATTTTGAAATTCGAATTTCTTGACAGTTGGGGATGTCAACTGCTAGATAGGATAAGGCTGAGAGCCAAAAATATTAGTCTATATATGCCTGGATAAACAGATTGTCAAGGTAGAGCGTTGACTGCCTTTGACACCATTTTCTAAGGCTGTGTTATGTGCTTATTTGTGACACGAGTTTAAATACAATATTGGAAAGAGATGTGTTACGCCAAAATGTGAGAAAAAAAGAAGGTTGAGTCATTATAGAGTGACTGCCGTGCAGTGTCAATACGAAAGAAATTGACCCTATAGCAACTGGTATCAAAGCAACGTCAGCAAGATCTTGGAATTATCATGGCGGGAATGCAGAATTTTGTGAAAGGCTTCAGAAATTGGAGGCGTTTGTGGGAATTACTGATGACGTTGTAGATCTGGTTGATATTCTGACATAGATCCATGGTGTCAACATAGAACATCCAACAAGTTCATGAGAATGTTGAAACCCAATTAGTGGAATTGCAGGCTTCCCAGGAGATTACTGCGAAACAGTTGGAAAAATTGCAGAAGGAGAACGGAGATCTTAAGACGAAAATTCAAATCCTCTGACGCGTTGTTGCAAATGTGCCCCAAGGAGGTGAAGAACATTCTAAAATTAAGACTTCAAAAACAAAGGCATTCAATGGCGTGAGAGGCTCTAAGGAACTGGAAAACATCTTGTGGGACTTAGAGCATTTCTCTACCGCTCATGTCTCGGAGTAGGACAAACTGACCGTAGATGTGCCTTATTTCAGAGGAGATGCAGTGCTGTGGTGACACACAAAAAATGCAGACAATAAAAGTGCTGGTAGACCCAAGGTTCATACTCGGGAGAAACTTCATGATGCCATTAAGGAAAAAGTTCTTGCCTAGCAACCCAAGAGGATCGCTTAAAGCGGTTGAGACAGACTGGTGCCATTCGGGGCTATGTGAAAGAGTTTTCATCTTTGTTTCTAGACATCTAAAACATGTCGACAAGGACAAACTGTACAATTTCATTTTCGGAATACAAGGCTGGGCACAAAATGAAATTCGTAGACAGAAAGTTAAAGATCTGCCTAGTGCAATTGCAACAATGGATGCATTGGTGGATTTTTGCTAAGGTCTAACTTATGATCCCGCCTCTTCTTCTAAGTCAAAGAAAAAGGAGAAGAGTAAGGTCCGGAGGAAGGACAATCAGAAGCAAGATGAAAATGATAAAGGCAAGGGCAAGATGGATGTTTCTTCGTCAAAAACAAGCAGGCCAATGGGTGGTAAAAAGGTTTGATGGACATGCTAAAAATCTGGACATCATGCACGAAATTCCAAACCAGGGAAAGATTAAGGCTCTTCTTGTTGAAGAGGAGAAACATGGAAAGAGAGAATAAGTTGTTGCCTATGTAAATCCGTTGTGGCTGCTAAACACTTTGTCTTGTGTGACTGTGGTGGATGATCAAAAAAATGTCGAGAGAAAGAAGTTGCATACATGAACGCTACTGGGATTGATTTTGATGATGCTTATTCCACTCTTATGTATGTGGATTTGAAAATCGAAAACAAGAGTGTCGTGACAATGGTTGATACCGGAGCCATGCACACCTTTGTTGCCTCTAGAATTGTTCAAGAGTATGGGCTTCAAGTGACAAACTGTTAGGCAAAGATGAAGGCTGTGAACTCAAAGACGCAACCTGATTACGGGGTGGCGCTGGATGTCCCAATGATATTGGGCCATTGGTTTGGAAAGTTCAACATGACTGTTGCGTCATTGGATGACTTCAATGTCCTGTTGGGAATTGATTTTCTGAAAAAGAACAAAGTCGCTCCAATTCCTCATTTGGATGGACTTATGGTCATGGGGGAAACAAAACCCGATTTTGTGAAAGGTATTCGGCCCTATAGGGATAAAATAAAGAACTCTGGGATTTCTGCTTTGAGTTATGCCATTGCATTTGAGAAAGACTTGAAGAGGGGTGAGAAGACTTACCTCGCTGCACTCATTGAAGTTAAACTAGATGTACAGATTGAGGTCCCGGATTGTGTTGCAGATTTGCTGAAGGAAGTCAAAGATGTGGTGCCTCTAGAATTTTCATAGGAGTTACCTCTGAGGAGGGATATTGATCATAAGATTGAACTTATTCTCGGATCATTGCCGCTTGCGCAACCTCCTTAATGCATATCGCCTATGGAACTGATTGAACTAAGGAAGAAATTGTCTGAGTTGCTTGATAATAGATTGATTCAAATATCGAAGGCTCCATATGGTGCTCCTGTTTTGTTCCATATGGATGTGTGTTGACTATAAGGTTGAACAAGGTGACTCTCAAAAACAAGTATCCGGTCCCTTTGATTCAAGATCTACTAGACAGGCTTTCGAAGGCTAGTTATTTTACTAAGTTAGACCTAAGGTCAGGCTATTGGCAGGTTAGGATAGCCGAGGGGGATGCCCCTAAAACCACTTGTGTAACTAGATATGGTAGCTTTGAATTTCTTGTAATGTCTTTTGGTCTAACCAATGCCCGGAAACTTTATGTAATTTAATGAACAATGTTCTTTACGAGTATCTTGATGAATTTGTAGTTATTTACTTAGACGACATATTCATCTATAGCCGGACCCTTGAATATCATTTGTCTCACCTAAGGAAAGTGTTGGAAAGACTTAGAGCCTATCAACTCTATGTCAAGATGGAAAAATGTGAATTTGCAAGTCGCAAGATAAAGTTTCTAGGCTATTTGGTTAGTGAAAACCAAGTGCGGATAGACCCAAAGAAGGTGCAAGCAATAGTTGACTGGAAAGAATCAAGCGGGATAAAGGAACTTAGATCATTGGCAAATTACTACCAAAAATTCATTGCAGGCTATTCAAAAGGGTTGCTCATTTGATGAATTTGCCGAAAAAGAATATCAAATGGGTTTGGTCGAATTCATGTGACAAGGCTTTCAATGCATTGAAGATGTCCATTGAATCTGAACAAATCTTGAGGTTGCCAAATTTTGAATTGCCGTTTGAAGTACACATGGATGATTTAGATTATGCTGTTCGCGATGTGCTGGTCCATGAGGGTCATCCGGTTGCATTTGAAAGCAGAAAGTTGAACGCCGCGGAGCAACATTATTCTGCACATGATAAAGATATGGTTGTAGTAATTCATTGCCTTCAAGTTTGGAGAGTCTACTTGTTGGGAACAAAGTTCATGGTGCGGATGGACAATATGGCTAGTACATAATTTGAGACTCAACAAAAATTGAGTCTGAAGTAGGCTCGGTGGTAAGAGTTTTTGGCTGAATATGACTTTGTGGGTGCACAAAAATGAAAAATAGTCGCAAAGAGGTATTTGCTATTACTTATGCACTTACTCGAATTGAACTGATTTCTGGATACAATCAAGTTGTGGTGCTGTGAACGATCTATTGTATGTGAAGTTGATGGATCAAGTGAAAGAAGAGACAATTAAATGGTATTGGATTGAGGACGATCTGCTGCCCTTTAAGGGGGGAGGGGGGGAGAGAGGAGGGGAATTGTGGTTCCTCAAGGTGCTAGATTGCATCGTTCACTTCTAAAGGATATGTATGATACTCCTTATGCTGGTCATCTAGGTGTTGAAAGTATGTTGGCATTGCTATCTCGAAATTACTTTTGGCCAAAAATGGAAGATGATGCGTATGTGAAAACTTTCCTAGTTTGTCAAATTGACAAAACTGAACGGAAGAAGGAACCTAGTTTTCTACAACCTCCACCGGTTCCGGAGTATCCGTGGGCGTATGTTTCTATGGACTTAATCAGCGGATTTCCAAAAGTTGATGGCAAAACATCAATTATGGTAGTGGTAGATAGGTTCTCAAAGTATGGGATTTTTATTGTTGCTCTAATAGTTTGTTCTTCTGAAGTAGTTGCTGAATTATTCTACAAGCATGTTGTGAAACACTTTGGGGTTCCAAGAGATATTGTGAGTGATCGTGATGCGATATTTACAAGCCAATTTTGGACTTTTTTGTGTTCAAAATTCTGGGGACTATTTTGAAATTTTCTACTTCAAATCACCTACAAACCGATGGGTAGACCGAGTGTATCAATCATCTGCTTGAAGAGTACTTGAGGCATTATGTGACTGCTATAAGAGGAATCGGGTTGAGCTACTACACATGGCAGATTTTTGTTACAATTTGCACAGGTCTTCGACAACTTAAATGAGTCCTTTTGAGATAGTATTGGGGAGACAGCCTGGCAATCCATTGGAAGTCGCTCAGATCAAATCCGGGGTAAAGTGTCTTGATGCTTATAGATATGCTCGTGACAAGCATGAGTTGCTAGTTGAGGTGCGAGAAAACTTGAGAAAAGAGGCTAAGAGAATGAAAAGGAACGCTGACAGAAATAGGCGGCCTTCAGAGTTCAATGTTGGTGACAAGGTGCTACTAAAACTTACTCCTCAGAGTTGGAAGAAAATCAGTAGCAAGACGCGCCATCGTGGGATGACTCCAAAGTATGACGGCCCATCTGAAGTTGTAAAGAAAGTGGGTGAAGTGGCTTACCGGTTGAATCTGCCGGAGTGTCTCAAAATTCATCCAACTTTTCATATGAGTTTCTTGAAACGCTTCCATGAAGATGCTGAAGATCCGAAAAGGGCGGTGCCAAAGCGTGCTCCTCCAGTAGAGCGAAAGAAATTTGAGGAGACTATTGAGAATATTTTGAATCACCATACGCTGGGTCAAAGCAAAAGAACAGACGGACAGAGTTCTTAGTTCAATGGACGGGAAAACAGGAATGTGATGTAACTTGGGAGAAAGGACTGTCTCTACGGTAATTTCAGGATCAAATCAAGGCGTATCTGGATTTGCCTCGTCGAGGGCAACGAGCTCATCTGGTAGGGTAAGTTTGTTAGCCCTCGGCTTCATTGATTCGAACATGGAATGTTCCCGATGAGGGATTTACATGATGGACCTCGACACAGCCCTATAACGATTGTGGCATCATATTGACAAAGCTGTCCGATATGGGTATGTGTTGATGGGTATGACTGTGGCATGACGACATTTGGCTAAGGTGTCAAGGCATGACAAGACCATGGAATTGGTGTGGCCATGGCAAGGCAAAGACAACAGCCAGCAGTAGGATAGTAAAGGTTAGAAAAACTAAGGCAAGCTAAGGCAGAGTATGGCAAGGTAGATGCGTGCAGGCAATACAGTGTCATGGGTGAGCTGTGCAAGCGGCAATGGATGACATGTGCGCAAAGGTATGATGCACAAGGGCTGGAGTTGGCCATTGCACCAAAATTCGAAAAGTTCTGCCCATGTGCCATGCACATACAAGGTAGTTGGCCAGTTTCTTGTTTTTCAGCATTGTGACTAAGTGAGATTGTACGAAGTTACGTTGTCTTGTTTAAATTTTGAAACTCGAATTCCTTGACAGTTGGGGATGTCAACTGCTAGATAGGATAAGGATGAGAGCCAAAAATATTTGTCTATATATTCCTGGATAGGCAGAGTGTTGCCTGTCTTTGACTCCTTTTTGTATGGCTGTGTTT
Source organism: Nicotiana benthamiana (assembly GCA_034376525.1). Taxonomy (NCBI): domain Eukaryota; kingdom Viridiplantae; phylum Streptophyta; class Magnoliopsida; order Solanales; family Solanaceae; genus Nicotiana; species Nicotiana benthamiana. The sequence continues at coordinate 28,708,266 of CM067336.1, read as the reverse complement.
TTGTGCTTTTTTGTGGCACATATTTAAATACAAATTTGGGAAGAGATTCCATTAATTATGTGCCTTCTTTTATTTATATATCCTGTCATAATTTTAGAATTAGGCCAAAATATGTGGGAAAAAGAAATAAGGCTAAGTCATTGTTATGTGACTGTCGTGCAGTGTCAATACGAAAAAAATTAACTCTGTAACACCTAGAATCTTGGAGGAAAAGTATTTTATCTTGTGATAAAAAGACAAAAAACTTGTGGAATATTTATTCATTTCTATCAACAAGGAAAAAGCATAAAAAAAGCCTAAACTTTCTGTACAATTTTGAGTAAAATGAAATGGAGTCCAGAAGTGAGTTTTTGGACATAATGCCACGAACCATTGAATCGTATCTTTAGCATATTTTGGTGTACCAACACATACGTATAATACAAAATTAGATGTGTTTTTAAACAAAGATGTAAATGGAAAAAAGCTAAACTTTGTAATCATCATCAAATGGAAGCAAATGAGAGTTCAAAATTGACCAGATATGTTTGAGAATTTGTCATTTTCTTTTACTAAACACAAAGTTCAATAGCACTGGACAACATAAGATTAAATACTATCGATTTTAGTAGCTTTTGAGAAATCATCCCTGCCAAAGCTATTTATTACGTACTATTATGAGTTTTTATCAGTTAACTATAATTAAGTGATATGTATTTTTATCTTATTTTATAACTTTTTAACTAAATTATTGTTTCATCTTAAAAAGTTAAAAAGCAACATTTGAAAATCATAACCTTGGACAATAAATGTTAGCAAGCCAAATCCACTTGGACCTATAACAGTGACATAACATTCAAATTTTGTAACGGTGTCGTTTTAAAGAAAAACATTTTCAGAGCCTTTAGCGGCTTGTTGGCTTGAAACTAAAGAATCAATATAGACGAGGAACGAGAAAATAAGACAAAATTTTCCATTTGTTATGAAATAATATAAAGACAAGAACAATAATGCAAGAACTAGAGCAAATAGAGAGAAGAGTAGAGAAAGTTCTTCTTATTGTTACTTAGAGAATGTTAGGAGTGCATTACAATGGTAGAAGACCCCTTTATTTATAGGGAGGGGGATGATTTAGCTACCAAGAATAGAACTCTAGAATCTCTCTAATTATAGACATTCACCTTAAATAGGAGATTTCATAACACTCCCCCTTGAATGTCTATTCAACAATGTGCCTCGTTAAAACCTTAAAACCAAAACCCGATGGGAAAAATTAAAGAAAGGAAAAAGAGTACACATGTTTGAATATGCGCCTATTGGTTGCCTCGTTAAAAACCTCGCAAGGAAAAACCCAATTGGGACAAAACCTTGTAAGGGGAAAAGAGTGCAACGCGCATTAACTCCCCCTAATAAGAACATCAATTTATATCCTTGAGCATTTGCATTCCAATCTTGTGCATCATCTTCAAAACGATCTTTGGTAGATATTTGATAAATAAATCAACCATATTGACTTGAACAAATATTCCGCACCTTGAAATCATCATTCTTGATAGATACGAACATCTTCATATAATGTCGTGGAATAACTCTTCAATATCTTCATAGGTGTATTCTCGATGCCATCATGCTTATAGTTATAGCAAGATACATATGTACACAAATTGTACTAAGGATGTGGTACTTCAGGACCAAGAATTGCATATGCTTCAAGCAACTTAAATCTTTCAAGTTAAGTCATATAAGCCATATAATAGACTTTAGATGCATATCAAGTTTTCCATGTCATGCTAGACAAATAAGATATCGAAAACTGACTATACATACCTTTGACTTTATACTTTCAAGCATTTGAACTATAGGTTCAAAACTACATGTCTTTCATATGGAATCAATTCTTCTTGAATTGTATCTCTTCCATTTAGTTACTTTCTTTGGGTCAGCAAATGCGTATAGCATGCTTTGCAATATGTTGCAATTGAATTATCCCTTTTATGAACTTCAGGTTCATATCATGATATTCGGGGATATACATATACAAATGATAATTCATCCCATGTAACCTTTTCTCAAGTGTTTATCATGTCTCCCCCTCATGTTAGTAAAGCTAACTTGTTTCCTCAACTTTGGGAAATCATCTTTGTGCATTATTATGTCAATATACACGGCACATTAATAATAAGATGAAATTATTTGGTTCCTGACCCTGAACCACTTGTGAGGGGAGAATATAATATACTCTCGTATACAACGTATATCAAACTGATATATATAACTTTGTTCTCATAAGAAACAGTTTAGCTATTAAGTGGAAGCACTCAATAATTATCTTGCTAAACCAACTTTGATATAAGCCAACTTATCAAGATGAACTATCTTGAGTAGAAAATCTGGAAATTATGCTCAAAGTTAGATTACTGAGTAATTTACCTCGCAAGCACCGGCCAGGCTGCGGGTTAATAACAATTGCGCATGTAACCATATCATAGATGCATCATATGTGGTATACATGGCAGGTGAATGGGCCCATATTCACCTTTGATATTTTCAGAATTTATGGGCTTCAACCCGAACTCTTTAGTTGGTCAGTTCATTAATGAGAACAAGTGATACAAGAGAATTCGTAAAGAACTTTCTAGTTCTTTGATATTCACCTGTGTGAATTTGCACATCATACTTAAAATGAGATGGCTAACACGAATGCCAACTGAATAAATTATCAATATTGGTAAACTTCAAATTTACACCATGACATGTGCACTTATCAATAAACTTCAGGTTTATTATGACATGGGTTTTTATACCAATAGATATCCACTTTATTGTGGCATTCTTTCTTTTGTGTAGTACAAACTGGAGAACAAAGCGGGTAGCTTTTCATATGCAAATTACCCCGCTACAAGTTGTAGTAATAGGAGATATCAAAGCCTTCCTTTATTTATAGTCTCAATATAATCAATCGCTTTCGCGTGTACTTTGGAAACTAAATAAGTTTCTTTGAGACTTACTACAGCACAATACTCAATTATGTTTCTCCAACATAGTAATAATTGGCTCTTCTAGAGCTCTCAATTAATTTTGTACTACCACAGATTCATCAACATCCATGTGGTGAATATCTTTCTTAAAGAGAAAGTTATACCATTATGGTCATGTCAAACTTATATGCAAGATAAGTTTCTTGCATTATCGTTGTCCTTTAATAGTCATATTTCCAAAATACTTTGGCGTACAATAGGTACGTGACCAACGATCATTCATGCCATATATCATCTCAAACCTCCTTCTAGGGGTGAGTGTGGTATATTTAATACCAATTTCATGTTCATATTCTTCCAATAATGAATATGTATCAGATGTTGTCACATTCACTTCGAGGATATGTGATTTTGTTATCCTTTTCAAATCTATAAATGCGTCAGGCATTTGATTTGCTATTCTTTGCAAATGGATAATCTTTTGTGCCTCTTTCACAAATAGAGGTATGTGGATCAAGATGAGATAATGATGCATTTTTCCACAAAATTTCCCGTTTGGTTTCACCAACTTCTCCCCCTAATTTTGGGAAAAGTGTCTCATCAAATTGACAGTCTGCAAATCGTGCAGTGAACAAATCTCCTGTCAATGTTTTGAGGTAGCGAATAATGGAGGGCGATTCAACCTCAACATATATTCCTAACATTCTTTGCAGACCCATTTTGGTGCGGGATGGCGGTGCTACAGGCACATATACTGCGCATCCAAAGATTCTTAAATGGGATATATTGGGTCCATGACCCAAAACCAATTGCAACGGGGAATATTTGTGTCAATTCGTCAGTCAGAGACGAACTAGCATTGCTGTATGCAAAATGGCGTGACCCCAAACCGAAGTGGGCAGCCGACGAAGTAGTATTGCTGCATGCAAAATGGCGTGAACCCAAACCAAAGTGGGCAGCCGATGAACTAGCATTGCTGCATGCAAAATGGCGTGAACCCAAACCGAAATGGGCAGCCTCGTTTTCATGAAGAATTTAAGATTATTCTCATCTATTGTCTCAATATGATATCCATTTTGAATGATATCTTTAAAACTCAACAAGTTCTTCTTAGACTTGGAGGAGAATATTGCATTCTCTAAGATAAACGTCGTGCCTTTGGGCAGAGTTACAGTTGCTCTTCCGGAGCCTTCAATCAATTTACTTCCCATGGTTTGACATATAAAAGAAAATATACGAACATGAGAATAAACAACTTCAATCCGTTTGTGTCACATAATATTTTCAAAATCTGCTACTAACAGTTGACTAACAAAATCAGATATGTTATCCATAATTGATTACTTTGCAGTTTGAAAATTTCCAGTTTAAGCATTTTCTTCAAACAATCGATTGTTAAACACAAACAATCGATTGTTGAACATTGACAATCGATTGTTAAACACACACAATCGATTATTTGCTATTTTGAAAAAACTTCAGATCACACTGTCTTAAGACAATCGATTGTTAAATATAGACAATCGATTGTTGGCTATTTTGAAAAATTCCAGAGCACACTGTTTTAAGACAATCGATTGTTAAGTATAGACAATCGATTGTTGGCTATTTTGAAAAATTCCAGAGCACACTGTTTTAAGACAATCGATTGTTAAGTATAGACAATCGATTGTTGGCTATTTTGAAAAATTCCAGAACACACTGTTTTAAGACAATCTATTGTTAAGTATAGACAATCGATTGTTGGCTATTTTGAAAAATTCCAGAACACACTGTTTTAAGACAATCGATTGTTATGCATAGACAATCGATTGTTGGCTATTTTGAAAAATTCCAGATTACACTGTCTTAACGACAATCGATTGTTAGACAAAGACAATCGATTGTGGATGATTTTTGAAAAATTCCAGATTACACTGTTTTAAAGACAATCGATTGTTAAACATAGATAATCGATTGTTGACTGTTTTTGTAAAATTCCAGATCACACTGTTTTAAAGACAACCGATTGTTGATCATTGACAATCGATTGTTTTGCAGTTTTTATGCGAAATATGAGATAACCGACTAGTTTTTCAGGTTAGTCGATTACCTCTACTGGAAAGTAAAAATATTATTGATATTTGAGCATATTGATACATTCTAAAGAACTAATACTAACATTATATCATGAACCAACTAATACGAGCTAATACTAATGGCTATTAGTTTATTCATTCACTAATACAAACAAGTAAAATAAAATCAAATAGCTCCATCTTCTTTCATCACGGATCCATCACCGTTTAGGTGGTCTATCTTCCCCTCGGGTTGCTCAAAGAAGTCTGCCACATCCAAGTGGGTGATGTCAAAGTTGTCGTCAGAGACAAAATTCGTTTTAGGGCGTTTACTCTTTCGAGATGCTTGATAAAGGTCAACCAAATGTCATGGTATACGGCAAGCCTTTGACCAGTGCCCGTTTCCACCGCAACGATAATGTATAGTTTATATGTATAGTTTATAAACTATTTGCTTTTGGATTCTTATCGTATCGTGCTTGTGGCAGAGTGATCAACTTCAGGTTGTCATATCTCTTCTTTAAGCTATTCCACAAGATGGGTGGATCTTTGACTGTGATATATTCAATTTTCAAACCTTCATCAAGGTGATGGCGCAAGAAAATCAAGGCCTTAGCACAGTTTCAAACCTTCATCAAGGTGATGGCGCAAGAAAATCAAGGCCTTAACATAGTTTTGGGTGGATGCATTATTTCTGTCTTTAATGGCGTCTCCAAGACCCATAGCATCTAAGTGGATTTCAGCATCCAACACCCATGTCATATAGTTCTTGCCCGAAATTTCAAGGGCAACGAACTTTCTTTTCATAATGTCAGACATAAAAAAAATTTACATTAAGAGCGTGTTCATACTTACGGGCTCTACTACAATTATCACATTCACTTCAGGGAATAGATCAAAATCATGTGCTTTACACAATCTCATGTCAAATATTACTTTCATAAAGTGAAAGATTATTTTGAGAATCCTTATTGTTCTCATTACCACAATAATGACGATTATAACTTCGTCTATTGCTATGTCCACATCCATTGATACCTTTACGGTAATTAGTCTTCTTTCAGACTTATCACATACTGCTACCACATTCTCTAAAGGGAATGGAGCAAATTCAATTGGACGGAATTCTTTGCCACGTCCACATTCATTGATACCTTCATGGTAATATTTTAGTCTTCTTTCAGACTTATCATATACTGCTTCCACATTCTCTAAAGGGAATGGAGCAAATTCAATGGGACGGATTTTCAATTATTTGCCCACAATCATACATGAATTTAATCATGGCAGGACATAGAGATTTTACCACTTCATGTGGTTATAATTTCTTACAAACTCCATTAGAGTTATAATCAAACTTTGTTGTCTATGCTTTGTATATAAAATCAAATTATAGAATTTCAAGAATTTGAAAGGGAAAAGTAAATTACTTACCTTTAAAGTATACCAAAAAAATGTTGTGATATCAAATATACCTCTTGTGTAAATTCCTTTCTTTCTCTCACGTTTTCCTTTTCCTTTTTGTCCGTATAGATATTTGCCTCTTCGAAAGATGAAAACTTTGGCATAGCAATTTGTGGACAGTTTCAGGACACATAAATGAACGGCGAGAATACCATTGCAATCAGCATCACATCAATGGCAGCTGATAATTTCCTTCTCTTTTGGTCAACTAAACCGAACCATGAAGAGAATATCTTTCGTGATGGTTAGAGACTCGTGCTGATAACGTGTTATGAAATAATATAAAGACAAGAACAATAATGCAAGAACAAGAGCAAATAGAGAGAAGAGTAGAGAGAGTTCTTCTTATTGTTACTTAGAGAATGTTAGGAGTGCATTACAATGGTAGAAGACCCCTTTATTTATAAGGAGGGGGATGATTTAGCTACCAAGAATAAAACTCTAGAATCTCTCTAATTATAGACATTCAGAGATTTCATAACACCATTGTGAATTTCGTGCTTTCCTTAATTAATTAAAATCGCCCGCTGTTTCACCGACTGTTGATATAAATGAGCCAGTTGGGACAGGAAAAAGCTTAACTAAAACTTATTGGGAAAAAACAAATGGCAAGTTACATATTTGGCTGATGGACTAAAGATAATTACATCAATTAGTTAATATTTTAAAAGTATATATTGAATATGTATATTGTATATTAATATATAAAAATATATATTTTGCCGCCTACTATTTTTGAAGCGGCTATATAGTGTATTTAAAAAAAAAAACCCCCAAACAAAGAAAAAGAAAAAACAAACGAGCGCGCGCATCATATCCATACCATCCAGGTGTTTGCTAATGAAAATACGTATTCGGAGCTTTATCTGTTTCTAAAATTAATTTATATTGATATTTCCAGTCTGTTTAGTTTCTTTGCTCAATATTAACTTAAAAGGGCACCAAAAGTGAACCATTCTAATGTCCCTAATTTTGATGTCTATTATACATGTTTAACAAATAAATCAAATCTTATTTGGACAAGAATTCTTAGACATTTTTTAAATGCATAAATATGGTTTTATATTAATTTAAAGTACTACGAAGATTTCTATCTCACCTTAGAAATATAATTAGTCTCTACTCGTCTTCTTCAGTATAGATCTATCGGAAACAACCTTTTGTGATGACCACTCGTGTTAAAATGAAATTTTGCATTTTGAGGCCTTGAAAACCTCATTTAGCATCACCTCGAATTGCGTGCGCAACCCGGAAGCGAAGCCGGAAAGCCTAAATATGAAAATAAGTGAAAATGAATTTTGACTATAAAATGAATTAATTTGACTTCGGTCAAAGTTTTGAGTAAACGGACTCGGACCTGTGATATGACAGTCCCGGAGAGTCTGTAGGAAAATATAGGACTTGGGCGTATACCCGGAATCGAATTCCGAAATTCCAAGCCCGAGAAATGACCTTTTTAAGGAATATTATTTTCTGAAATTTGTTTAATGGATTTGGAAATGAATTTTGATCAGAACGTGTTGGTATCGGGCCGTATTTTGGTTCCGGCGTCCGGTACAAGTCTTATATATGGTTTAAGATAATACTGTGAAGTTTGGTAAGGAACGAAATCCGTTTGACGTGATTCGAGCCTTAATTGCAAAATTTGATGTTTTAAGAAGTTTGAAATAATTCTTTGATTTGGAGGTCTAATTCGGTGTTAATGATGTTAATTTGGCGATTTGATCCCACAAATAGTTCATATGGTGTTATTTAGTTAGAATATATGTTTGGTTAGGAGTTCCGATGGCTCGGGTGTATTTCGGATGTGTTTCAAAAAGTTTTGGACTTAGGAAAAGTTGCAGAATCTGCTGTCTGTTGGTGTCCAGGTGTTTGCTATGCGATCGCATAGCATAAATTTCAGGGGTTCCATTTTGTGCTATGCAATCGCATAGTTCCTTCCGCGATTACGTAGAGTATAATCTGAGAGGTCCATTTTTGTTCTATGCGATTGCACTCTTCCCTCCGCGATCACAATGTGTTAGCCTAGCCTAGGAAGGGAATCAATTTCTTATGCGATTGCATAGCATTGTCTGCGATCGCATTGCCCAGTCCCTATTACTATGCGATCACATCCTCTTGTCCGCGATCGCAGTGACCAATCTCCTTTACCCTATGCGATCGCTTCTTTCTTCGCGATCGCATAGACCAAAATCCACCCAATTATTTTTAAATGTCCAAAATAGTAGTCATATGGGATTTTCACAAAATTTTATAACTTCTTCTTCTCCACACCTCTTGGGGCAATTTTTGAAGAAAAACTTCACCATAACTTTATAGGTATGTAATCCTAAGCTTGTTTTCTTAAATTTTTATCATCACCCATTAGATTTCTAAGATTAAAATATGAGATTAAGGGTATAAAATTAGGGGTTTGGGTAGAGTTAGGGCTTTTGATTATTTGGGAATTTGACCTTGTTTTAGGGTCAGATTTTAAAAAAATTATATATTCGAGCTCGTGGGTGAATGGGTGATCGGGTTTTGGTCCGAACCTCATATTTTGACCAAGCGGGCCCGGGGTCAATTTTTGGATTTGGGAAGAATGATTGGAAAGTTATAATTAAGCATTGGAATTCGATTGTTTGGCGTTTATTGATGTTATTAAGTCGATTATATCTAGATACAATTGATTTATAGCCAAATTTAAAAGGAACAACGATGTTTGAGGCTTGAGTTGGCCGTGAAAGTTTGAAGTAAGTGTTTGGTCTAACCTTAGCTTGAGGGATTAAAAGTTGCATCTATTTTCTACGTGTTAGTTGTAGAGTACGATATATAGGCATGGTGACGAGTATCTATACGTCGGTGTCAAGCATGCCTGTGAGTCTTGTGTTATAAAACGATATGACTCCGTTGTGATTTGTTGTGCCTCACCTGTTATTATTATCGTTGTTCCCTTGCAAGGATGTCTGTTTGATATTATTGTTCCCTTGTCGGAATATTGTTGAGATATTATTGTTCCCTTGCCGGGATATTATTGAGATATTATTGTTTCGTTGCCGAGATATTGTTGAGATATCATTGTTCCATCGCCGAGATGTTTGATATTATTGCTCCCTTTACGGATTTCCTTGTGATTATTGTTGGCTTGTAAATGGGAGCATGTGGTACGCCTACCATAAGATATAATGAAATGGGAGTAGATGGTAAGCCTACCACAAGATATAATGAAATAGGAGCGGGTGGTATGCCTACCACAAAATATAATAAAATGGGAGCGGGTGACACGCCTACCACAAGATATAATTAAATGGGAGGGGGTGGTACGCCTACCACATGATATAATAAAATGGGAGCGGGTGGCACGCCTACCACAAGATATATTGAAATGGGATTGAGTGGTACACCTACCACAAGATAAATGAAATGGGAGCGGATGACACGCTTGCCACGAGGTACAGGGAAAGGGATTGGGTTGCACGCCTGCAACAAGATGTGAACTGAAAGTGAAATCTGCCCTTGTTTTTCCTTATCTTTGTTAGTAGTTGGATTTTGGTTCCCTATAATTCTCTTGATATTCTGCTTTTACCTGTTATTTCCATGAAGCATGTTTTCCCTTCCCATTACTATTTGTTTATTCTTTTTTACTTTATGTTGTATATTATATAACTGCATAGGTTTATTTGGTTGTCTGGTTCTAGCCTCGTCACTATTTTGCCGAAGTTAGGCTAGACACTTAGCAACACATGAGGTCAATTGTGCTGATATTACACTCTGCACTATGTGCAGATCTCAGAGTAGCTTTTGGACCGTAGTGTGGAGGCTACCTTCAATCCACGCGGAGATCCAGGGTAGACCTGTAGGCATTCGCAGGCCCTAGAGTCTCCTTCTATCCTTATTTCCTGTTTCATTTTCCTTTTTTAGTGACAATGTACTGTTATTTCTTCAGACTTTTGTATGTAGTAAATCTTAGACCGTCTGTGACACTGTGACACCAAGTTTTGGGTGGTTAAGGCTTAAGTATTTGTAATAGATATAGTCTTTATATATTTTATCGATGTCTTCCGCTTAAATTTGAATTTTTGCTGTTATCATATTATCGCTTTATAATTGCTAAAAAGGAAATAATTGGATAATTAGATATGTCGTTAAAGGATTGGCTTGCCTAGCTTACATTAGTATGCGCCATCACGATACCCGAGGGGTGGGAAATTCGGGTCGTGACAAGTTGGTATTAGAGCTCTAGGTTACATGGGTCTCGCAATTCACAGACAAGCTTAGTAGAGTTTGAGGGATCGGTACAGAGACATTTGTATTTACCCCCAAAGGCTACAAAGTTAGGAAAATTTCACATCTTTTCTTTTTATTGTGCAGTTTGGTTTCTCAATGTTTATTGAAATTCTATTCTGTCTTCTTGCAGATGCTAAGAAAGCGCGCTTCCTCATCTGCTGACTAGTAGCCCGATCCCCCAGCATCAGCTCCCACGAGGGGCAGAGGGCGAGGCCGAGGCTGTTCTAGAGGCCGAGGTAGGGGTAGAGCTCACACCAGGGCAGCAGCACCCGTAGCAGAGCCTCACGTTGATTTTGATGATGAGGGTCCAGCCCAAGTAGTACCGGTGGACCAACTCAGGTCCCAGATGGGTTTATTGCTACCCTAGTTCTTCAGGATGCTCTGGTCCATCTAGTGCCCCTTATGGAGAGTGTCACCCTGGCATGTGTTCTTCCTATAGCACCAACCGTCTCTCAGGCTGGAGGAGGAGCCCAAAATCCCACTACTCGCACTCCAGAGCAGGTAGCTCCCCAGTTTCAGACTCCAGCGGCTCAACTAGTTGTAGAAGTTCAGCCGGGAGTGGTAGCTCAGACTGGTGATGGAGAAGCTATGTATGCCGATACTTTTTGGAGGTTGGATAGGTTCACGAAGCTCTTCACTGCTAGGAACGTAGGGATAGTTGAGAACAATGGGGTCTACTTTGTTACTTTTCGCTTGTCTGGACCTGCCAAGACTTGGTGGAGAGATTATTGCTTGGCTAGACCAGCTAGATCGTCAGCCTTGACTTGGGAGTAGTTTACACAGCTATTCTGGAGAAGTTTCTCCCTATCACATAGAGAGAGGCCTATTAGAGGCAGTTTGAGCGTCTTCAGCAAGGTTCCATGATTGTTACCCAGCATGAGACCAGATTCAACAACTTAGCTTGTCATGCTTTTATCAACCTCCCCACCAAGAGAGAGAGGGTGAGGAGGTTCATTGATGAACTTATTCAGCTGATTCATCTTCAGATGTCTAGGGAGACTGGGAGTGAGACATCTTTCCAAGAGGCGGCCAATGTTGCCCGGAGAGTTGAAATGGTTCTGTCACAAGAAGGTGATCACGGGGCAGATAATAGGCCCCGTCATTCAGGAAGATTCAGTGGTACCTCACCTGGAGGTAAAGATTCATATGGTCGAGGCCATCCTCATAGGCCATTTCAATCAGCACTTCAGGTTTCTCACGATGCTTCAGGTGGCCGTGGTTCTCAAATGCAGTTCTGATCATCAGTCCTATAGTGCACCACCAGCTCCTATCAGTGTACCACCACTTTAGATTTTCCAGGGTCGTCAGCCCCAGTAGCCGAGGGCTTGTTTTACTTGTGGCAACATTAGCCACATTGCCAGGTATTATCCTCGTGCTCCGAGTAGCTCTCAGCATCAGGGTTCGCGTGCCATGGTTCGGGCACTAGTTGTTGCACAACCCTCTCATCCAGCTAGGGGTAGGGTTAGAGGTGCTAAAGGTGGAGGTAGAGGTCCTAGAGGTGGACCTCAGACCGCTAGAGGTTCAGTCCAGCCAACAGTAGGCCGTCCCATAGATGTAGTTTAGGGTAGTGGGCCCATCTCTGATTTTATGCCCTTCCAGCTAGGCCCGAGGATGAGGCTTCAGATGTAGTTATTACAGGTACGATTCTGGTTTGTGATAGAGATGCTTCAGTGTTATTTGATCCAGGGTGTACATACTCTTATGTATCAACTTATTTCGCACCGTATCTGGTTATGCCTAGTGATTCTTTGAGTGCTCCCGTTTATGTGTCTACACTGATGGGTGATTATATTATGGTAGATCGAGCCCATCATTCTTGTATTGTGGTGATTGGAGGTCTTGAGACTTGTGTAGACTTGTTGCTTATGGACATGGTTGATTTTGATATTATATTGGTAATGGACTAGTTATCATCTTACCACGCTTTCTTAGATTATCATGCCAAGACTGTAACCTTAGCCTTACCAGGTTTGCCTCGTTTAGAATGGAGAGGGACTCCTAGTTATTCTACCTATAGTACTCTTATATAAAGGCTCGACGTATGGTCGAGAAGGGGTGTTTGGCATATTTGGCTTATGTTCATGATTCTTGTGTTGAGGTCCCTTTTATTGATTCTGTGCCCATTGTTCGGGAGTTTCCTGAGGTATTTCCTTCAGACGTTCCAGGTATGCCACCCGACAGGGATATTGATTTTTACATTGATTTGGCTCCAGGCACTCAGCCCATTTCTATCCCACCATATCATATGGCCCCACCTGAATTGAAAGAGTTGAAGGAGCAGTTGCAAGACTTTCTTGAAAAGGGTTTTATTAGACCTAGTGTTTTGCCTTGGGGCACGCCGTTGTTGTTTGTGAAGAAGGAGGATGGGTGAATGAGAATGTGTATTGATTACCGGCAATTGAACAAGGTTACAATCAAGAATAAGTATCTGCTGCGAGTATTGATGATTTGTTCTATCAGCTTCAAGGTGCCAAGTTATTTTCAAAGATTGACTTGAGATCTGACTATCATCAGTTAAGTATTAGGGAATCCGATGTCCCTAAGACAACTTTCTGCACTTAGTACGGGCATTACGAGTTCTTGGTGATGTCATTTGGGTTGAAAAATTCCCCAGCAACTTTTATGGATTTGATGAACCGAGTGTTCAGGCCTTACTTGGATTTATTAGTGATACTCTTTATTGATGATATATTTATATATTCCTGCAGTCAGGAAGAGCACGAGCAACATCTTAGAGTGGTTCTTCAGACCTTGAGGGATAGTCAGTTATATGCTAAATTCTCGAAGTGTGAGTTCTGGTTGATTTCAGTTGCATTTCTGGGTCATGTTGTATCAGAAGAGGGTATTCAAGTTGATACAAAGAAGATTGAGGCAGTTACGAACTGTCCTAGACCAGCATCAGCTACAGAGATTCGGAGTTTCTTGGGATTGGCAGGCTACTATCGTCGGTTGGTGGAGGGGTTTTCATCCATTGCAGCCTCGATTACCAGGTTGACCCAGAAGGGTGACCAGTTTAGATGACCGGACGAGTGTGAGGTGAGCTTTCAGAAGCTCATGACAGCTCTAAATATGGCACCAATGTTGGTTTTTCCCAGAGGTTCAGGGCCTTATAGAGTTTATTGTGATACATCTCATATTGGGATTGGCGCAATGTTGATGCAGGATGGCAAGGTTATTGCCTATGCTTCATGGCAGTTGAAGATTCATGAAAAGAACTATCTGGTTCATGATTCGGATTTGAAAGTCATTGTTCACGCATTGAAGATTTGGAGGCATTATCTGTATAGCGTGGCCTGTGAGGTGTTTACGGATCACAAGTGTCTTCAATATCTGTTCAATCAAAAGGAGTTGAATGTGAGGCAGAGGAGGTGGTTGGAGTTGTTGAAAGACTATAATACCACTATCTTATATCATCTGGGAAAGGCCAATGTGGTGGCCGATGCTTTGAGTAGGAAGTCACCCAGTATGGGCAGTCTCGCTTATATTCCGGTCAGTGAGAGACCGCTTGCCTTGGATGTTCAGGCTTTGGTCAATTAGTTTGTGAGGCTGTATGTTTCTGAGCCTAGTCGTGTGTTAGCTTGCACAGTCACTCGTTCTCCCTTATTGTAGCGTATTCGAGATCGACAATATGATGGTCCCCGTTTGTGTGTCCTTAGAGAAACAGTGTAGCACGGAGGTGCCAAGCATGTTACCTTAGGTGATGATGGAGTTTTGAGATTGTAGGGTTTAGTTTGTGTGCCAAATGTGGATGGGCCCCAAGATTTGATTTTATAGGAGGCCCATAGCTCTAGTTACTCTATTCATCCGAGAACCGCGAAGATGTACCAGGATTTACGGAAGCATAATTGGCGGCGGAGAATGAAGAAGGATATCGTTGCATATGTGGATCAATTTTTGAATTGTCAGCAGGTTATGTACGAGCATCAGTGGCCCGATGATTCATTTAAGAGGATTGAGCTTCCCGAGTGAAAGTTGGAGCGGATCACTATGAATTTCGTTGTTGGACTCCCGCAGACTCGAAAAAAGTTTGATGCATTATGGGTCATTGTTGATAGGACCAAGTTAGCGCATTTCATTCTTATGGCAGTCTCCTATTCTTCTAAGAGGTTAGATGAGATCTATATCTAGAAGATTGTTCCTCTTCATTGTGTGCCCGTGTTTATCATTTCGGACTGAGGTACGCAGTTCACCTCACATTTTTGGAGGGAAGTTCAGTGAGAGTTGGCACACGGGTTGAGTTGAGCACAACATTTCATCCCCAGATGGATGGGCAGTCCGAGCAGACTATTCAGATTTTGGAGGATATGCTCCGAGCTTGTGTGATTGACTTTGGAGGCTAGTGGGATTAGTTTTTGCCTTTTGCAAATTTTGCCTACAACAATAACTACCAGTCGAGTATTCAGATGGCTCATTATGGGGCCTTGTATGGTAGGCGGTGTCGGTCTCCGGTTGGATGGTCTGAGCTAAAAGAGGCTCAATTGTTGGGTACAGATATGGTTTAGGATGCCTTGGACAAGGTCAAGATGATTCAGGATAGGCTTCATACAGCTCAGTCCAAGCAAAACAGTTATGTTGACCGCGAGCTTCGTGATTTGGCATTCATGGTCGATGAGCGGATATTGCTTCGAGTGTCGTTTATGAAGGGCGTGATGATATTTGGGAAGAAGGGCGAGCTTAGCCCTAGGTTCATTGGCCCGTTTGAGATTCTTGATCGAGTGGGAGAGGTGGCTTATAGACTTGAATTGCCGCCAAGCTTATCAGCCGTGCATCCAGTGTTTCATGTGTCCATGCTTCGAAAATATCATAGCGATCCATCCCACGTGTTAGATTTCATCACTGTCCAGTTGGACAAGGACTTGTTTTATGAGGAGGAGTCGGTAGCTATTCTAGACCGGTAGGTTAATCAGTTGAGGTCGAAGATTTTTCCTTCTGTTCATGTTTAGTAGAGAGGTCAGCCTGCTGAGGCATCGACCCGGGAGTCAGAGTCTGATATGTGGAGTCGTTATCCCCAGCTTTTCCCCAACTCTGGTACTTCCTTCTTCTGTCTGTTCGAGGCAGAATGGTTGTTTTAGAGATGGAGGATGTGATGACCTATTAAAATGAAATTCCATTCCGAGGCCTTAAAAACGTATTTAGCATCACCTCGAATTGCGTACCAGTCTAGACGCATAACCATAAAGCCTAAATGTGAAAATCTATGAAAAATGATAAATTTTGACTATAAAATAAATTAATTTGACTTCGGTCAATGTTTTGGGTAAATGGACCCAGACCCGTTATGTGACAGTCCCGAAGGGTTCATAGGAAAATATGGGACTTGGGCGTATGCCCGAAATTAAATTCCGAGGTCCCAAGTCCGAGAAATGAACTTTTTAAAGAAAATTATTTTCTAAAATTTGTTTAAAGGATTTGGAAATGAATTTTGATTAGAATATATTGGTACCGGGCCCGTATTTTTGTTTCGGCGCTCGATATAAGTCTTATATATGGTTTAAGATAATGCTTTAAAAATTGGTAAGTTACGAAATCCGTTTGACGTGATTCGAGCCTGATTTGCAAAATTTGATATTTTAAGAAGTTTGAAATAATTCTTTGATTTGGAGGATTAATTCGATGTTAATGATGTTAATTTGACAATTTGATCTCATAGATAAGTTCGTGTGGTGTTATTAAGTTAGTATTATAAGTCGTTTATATCTAGATCCAATTGATTTGGAGCCAAATTCAAAAGGAACAACGATGTTTGAGGCTTGAGTTGGCCGTGAAAGTTTGAAGTAAGTGTTTGGTCTAACCTTAGCTTGAGCGATTAGTAGTTGTGTCTATTTGCTACGTGTTAGTTGTGGAGTACGGCGTATAGGCGTGGTGACGAGTATCTATACGTCGATGTCAAGCATGCATGTGAGTCTTGTGTTATAAAACATTATGACTCTGTTGTGATTAATTGTGCCTCACATGTTATTATTATCATTGTTCCATTGCTAGAATGTCTGTTTGATATTATTGTTCCCTTTCGGGGGATATCGTTGAGATGTTATTGTTCCCTTACCGGGATATTATTGAGATATTATTGTTTCCTTGCTGGGGTATTGTTGAGATATCATTGTTCCCTTGCCAGGAAGTTTGTTTGATATTATTGTTCCCTTGCCGGGATTCCTTGTTATTGTTGTTGGCTTGTAAAAGGGAGCGGGTGGTACGCCTACCACAAGATATAATGAAATAGGTGCGGGTGGTACCCCTATCACAAGATATAATGGAATGGGTGCGGGTGGTACGCCTACCAAAAGATATAATAAAATGAGAACGGGTGGTAAGCCTACCACACTATATAATAAAATGGGAGCGGGTGGTACACCTACCACAAGATATAATAAAATGGGAGCGGGTAGTACACCTACTACAAGATATGGTAAAACGAGAGCGGGTGGTACGTCTACCACAAGATAATAAAATTGGAGCGAATGACATGCCTGCCACGAGATACGGGAAATGGGATCGGATTACACGCCTGCAACAAGATATGAACTGAAAGTGAAATTTGCCATTGTTTTTCCTTATCTTTGTTAGTAGTTGGATTTTGGTTCCCTATAATTCTCTTGATATTTCTGCTTTTATCTGTTATTTCCCCGAAGCATGTTTTCCCTTCCCATTACTATTTGTTTATTTTGTTTTACTTTCCGCTGTATATTATATAACTGCACAGATTTATTTGGTAGTTTGGTCCTAGTCTCGTCACTACTTTGCCGAGGTTAAGCTAGACACTTACCAACACATGGGGTCGTTGTGCTGATACTACACTCTGCATTATGTGCAGATTTCGGAGCATCTTTTGGATCGTAGTGTGGAGGGTACCTTCAGTCCACGTGGAGATCCAAGGTAGACATGCAGGCATCCACAGGCCCTGACGTCTCCCTCTATCCTTATTTCCTGTTTTATTTCCCTTTATTTAGTGACAGTGTACTGTTATTTCTTCAGACTTTTGTATGTAGTAAATCATAGACCGTCTGTGACACTATGACACTAGGTTTTGGATTGTTAAGGCTTAAGTAATTGTAATAGATATAGTCTTCATATATTTTATCAATATCTTCCGCTTAAATTTGAATTTCCGCTATTATCATATTATTGCTTTATAATTGCTAAAAAAGGAAAATAATTTGATAATGAGATAAGTAGTTAAAGGATTGTCTTGCCTAGCTCATATTAGTAGGCTCTATTACGATTCTCGAATGGTGAAAAATTCGAATCGTAATACTTTTCTATTTTTTGGGGTAAAAGTAAGATTTGCGTGCACACTATCCTTTTCAGACCACATTAATAAATTTTATCGGATTGTTATTGTAGAAATATAATTAGAAAGTGGACAATATTCTTTAACAACTTTTTGTTGTGAAAAGATATTATGAAGGGCAAGCATGAAGTCTGGCATTGAATAGAGAAACCAGAACTATTTTTAAAAAAATTAAGAAAATAAAAAGTAGTATAAATCCTAAGTTTAAATCCCAACAACATTCACTCGTGACTTAAAGAAAGAAACAAAATAAATTATGGGTCTGTTGGGAAAGTCATCAGGTAATCGGAGTTGATATAGTTACTAGGGTAGTAATTACATAACCTAGTAATTATATGCAGTTGTAAAATTATAAATTTACGATAATATGTTTGTTTGTCATAATGTAATTATAAGTTTACTGTTTGATTGCACAAATATAATTATACAGTTAAATTAAATTTTAAATAAATTAATTATCAAAATGTAAAAGTTAATATTATAAATATATGCCAATAAGTTTTTATAAGTATAAATACTATTATATTTGGTATTTAAGATGTATATTTTTTGGTGAATATACATTATTTAGTAATCATATATTTATAACTAATATTGTAAAAATAATATATATATATTTCAAATCAATATAATTAGTTTAGATACTTATAAAAACTAAGAATAATGCGTTTTGTAAGAACATCATGAAATTCATGTTTGGTTAAATAAATTAATTCTTATAAATATAATATCATAATATTATTCAAATGTTTGACAAAAACTAATCTATCAATTCTAACTGAAAAATGAACAATATAAACTATGAGCCAATACTACTAAAACAAGTAAATTGGAACCATCAATATAACATAATTTTAAAATTTAAAAAAAAGTTTAACATATGTAGAAATCCAACATAATAACAGTAAGTTCCACTACAATTTAAGATTATAAAACATAATAAGTTTATAATCACATTCAATAACGAAATTCTACTTTAATTGTATCATTCACTATATGCCAAGTTTTTTAATGACTCATTATTTCTAATATTAGGAAGGTAGTTTAAAAAAATAGAATGATAAAATAAAATATAAGTATTTACATGGAATCACAAGAAGTAAATCTAGATAAATAAAAGATAAATAATATACAAAAAAATATTTTGAAAATTTCAATAGAAATTAAAAAGTAAAATATAATTTTACAATTAAAATAATAGAAAAAAAAGTTATAAAGAAAATAAATTAAACTAAAAATAGAAATGAAAGAAACTAAAAGCAATCTTGTAATTATACAGTATAATTACCATTAATTTGCACCATCCCCTCTTCTTGAGAATTGGAGCATGAAATTATACCCATCCAATTATATATAATTTCATGCTGGTCAAGTAATTATTTGGCGAAACAAGCATGCCAAACTGTATAATTACACTCAAAATTCATTTCTTAAGTTGCTTATCAAGCAAACTCTATATGAATTGTCTATATAAAAAAAAATTAACTGGTCAAAGAGAAGTATAAAAAGTAGAATATATGTTTTTTCAATGGGAAGAAAACTTAATTTTTTTAAAAAAATACAGAAGACAGCTCATGAGCATGTGAAAGTAGCAGCGCATGCATTGGGCCCCCTTTAGCCTTTACTGGAAGACTTCTATCCCAAACAAAAGCTCCTTTTAAAGAACTTTTTGGTCATTTTGATAGTATTGGTTTAACATAGTAAAAGACATGCTATTATACAATTAGATTACCTGAAGAAATTAGACAGTGGTGGATATAACTTTTGAAATATGATTCAATTGAAACTAATATTTTTGAAATTGAACAAAGTTATATGTGTGAAAAATAACAAATATTATGATTTCTAAAATGTAACAATTTTAATGCTTAGAATTTTAAAAGTCAAACCAGTTAAATTTAAGCTAACCTAAAGCTCTAATTCAAAAGCATACAAAAAACCCGTCTCTCTCATCTCTCCGGCGCACGTTAGCAGAACGTACACCGGGCGGGTCGCGATGGCGAAAGGCGGGAGCAGAGGAAGGGGAAGACCCAGGAAAATTCCAATTGACACCTTCGACAAACTTAACCAACTGATTTTGGAGAAAAACACTGAGAGGGAGAAGCAGAAACTGCCCTCGGAGGGAACCCTAGACGCCATGGAAGTGACGGCGCCACTGGTGGAGATAGTCACTGAAACAACAGCGAGCACAGAGACAACAGTGACAGCAGAGGCTGAAGATACTCCAACCTCTCCGAATACCACCGATGCAGGACCCGTGACAGAACCGACCATGCAACCAGCAACAAGTACTGAAGAACAACCAGAGATTGCTGCAAACACAGTACAATAACCCATGAAGGCCTGGTCAACACTTTTCCAGAAGAATCGATTCGCGACCCATGGTATGACACTTGATTACATCGCCCCAACCCTAGTTGAAGGGAAGCCCATAGTACAACTGGAAAAAGCAGAGGTGGAAGAGGAAGAAGCCAAATGGAAGTGTGCTTTAGTGGTATACATTCTCGAAGACGGTCCTGGTTTCAATGCCATGAGAAGATTCATAAACCACTGGTCCCATGTTCCTGAACGTGACTTATTTTACCATGAAGAGGGATACTACATTGTCAAATTCAAGGCAGTAGCTGATGCTAATGAGGTACTTTGTGCTGGCCCTTACTCAATAGCCAATAGGCCAATGATTCTTAAACAGTGGACACCGGAGTTTGATTTTTCAGAAGAGTTTCCGACTGAAATACCACTGTGGGTTAAATTCCCAAAACTGCCAATGTCATGCTGGGGTATGAGGTCCCTCAGTAGAATAGCTAGTGTCCTAGGCAAGCCCATTTTTTGCGGATGAATGTACTGCAAAACAGACAAGGATATCCTATGCTAGAATGCTCATTGAAGTCTCTGTGACCAAAGCCTGCCAACCGAAATAACTGTAATGTATCCAAATGGGAATCAAGATGTGGAATATGAATGGAAGCCTTCATTTTGTGAGAAATTTCAAACAGTCGGACACAATTGTGCCAATCTGCAAAACCAGGTACCTAAACAACCAACTCAGGTTTGGAAGCCCAATCCAGTCCAGGAATGGAGAACTAAGGGACCTATTATACAGAGACAGTCACAAACGAGGGAACCTACTGAAATTCAGCAGCATTCCAAACCAGACCAGAACCAGAGGAGTGATAAGAGCAATGACAAAGGAAAGCAAACACACAGCCCAGCACTCAACAGTATCAACTTTCCCCCCTATCACCCATAGCTGTGAGTAACAGGTTTGCAGCAGTGTCCAATAGTAAAGATGAACCTCCAGGGGAGGTTGGAAACACCACATCAACATCTTATCAATGAAGTTGTTAGTATGGAACATAAGAGGTGTAAATAAGAGGTACAAACAGAAGGAATTCAGGGAATACATTAGGAAACATAACATTAACTTAGTAGGGCTAGTAGAAACAAAAGTTAGACAAGTACATGCTAATAGAATTGCTAACCTATTAGCACCAGGAAGGGGTGTCCTAACTAACTATGTCTCAGGGGAAAAAGGCAGAGTATGGATCCTATGGAACCCAAAGATCTTCACAGTCACTAGTGTTCTGGAGGAAAACCAGCTGATTCACAGCAGGGTTTCCAGCAGAACATGGGACCTGAATTGCTTCCTCACTGTGGTCTATGGATTCAATGGACTGGAGCAGAGAAGAACTCTATGGAGCAGTCTACAAAATTTGGCAAAAGGAATTACAGAACCATGGGTTGTAGCAGGGGACTTCAATGCAATCTTGTGTGATAGAGACAGACAGTCCTGTAAGTCAGTTAGATTGCCAGAAACAGTGGACTTCAATAATTGCCTACAGCTTACTGGACTGACTGAATTACCCTGGAGAGGTGAATACTACACATGGTCTAACAAGCAAACTGGTGAAGACAGAGTAAGGATCAGGCTTGACAGAGTGTTTGGCAACTGTGAATGGAGGATCACCTGGAATCAGGTGGTCACTGAGTATGATGTACCACTAATTTCATATCATAACCCAATGATACTAACACTGCAACCATCCACATGGCAAGGAAAGAGGCACTTCAAATTCTTCAATGTATGGGCTGAACACAGAGATTTCCAACACATTGTGACAACTGTTTGGCAGGAGGGGAAGACAGATACTATGAGATCAATATAGGACAGAGTTAAAGCCCTGAAGACTCCTTTGAAGATACTCAATAGCAAGGAATTCAAAACAATTACAAGCAGAATTGACCAAACTCGACATGAACTGGGAACCATACAAAAACAATTGAGTCAGGCCTACAATGATGCACTACAACAGAAGGAGAAAGAACTGATCATGCAACTGGAAAAATGGTCTTTGATTGAAGAGAGTGTTCTGCAACAGAAGGCAAGAGAAAAATGGATACAACTGGGGGATTCCAACACCAAATACTTTACTGTAGTAATGAAGGATAGATGCCAGCAGAAGCAGATTCATGAAATTACTACTGCACAGGGTACCAGGCTAACTACACCATCAGAGATCAAAGAAGAGATAATGGGCTTCTACAAAGCATTGATGGGCACTGCTGAACCAACCCTACCTGCCATCAACCAACTGTACATGTCCAATGGCCCAAAACTGAACCAACAGCAAAGACAGGAACTGTGTGCCCCAGTCACTGATATAGAGATCACAGCCAGCCTCAAAGCTATTGGGGATGACAAAGCACCAGGCATAGATGGATACAATGCTGTCTTCTTCAAAAAGAGATGGAACATCATTGGTCCCCAAGTCACTAAGGCCATTAAGTAGTTCTTCAACTCAGCAAAAATGTGCAGACATCAATTCTGCAACCATTACTCTTATCCCTAAAATGTCCAAACCAGCTTCAGTTAAAGAGTACAGACCTATAGCTTGTTGTACTGTCCTATACAAACTCATTTCCAAAGTACTGGCTAATAGACTACAGAAGGTGATGGCCAGCCTCATAAATGAAGCCCAGGCAGGCTTCATTATAGGTAGGAAAATCCAGGACAACATCATTCTAGCCCATGAACTTGTTAAAAGCTACACTAGGAAGCACATCTCCCCCAGATGCATGATCAAGATAGACCTCCAGAAAGCATATGATTCAGTGGAATGGGTGTTTTTAAAGCAAGTCATGGAACAGATAGGATTCCCTAGCACTTTCACAACATGGATTCTGGAATGCATATCAACAGTGAGCTACATAGTCCTGGTCAATGGAGAGCCAACGGTTCCATTTGCTGCAGCTAGAGGGTTGAGGCAAGGGGACCCCATGTCCCCATTTCTTTTTGCATTGGTCATGGAGTACTTAAGCAGAGCCTGCACTGAATTGCATAATGACCCAGCATACCAATTTTACCCCAGATGTAAAAAACTGGGAATTACACATATGTGTTTTGCAGATGACTTGTTACTGTTTGCCAAGGGAGACCTCAATTCTGTTAAGGCATTATCCAACTATTTTTCTCAATTTTCAGCAGCTTCAGGTCTCAAAGCCAATTTGAACAAGAGCTCAGTCTGCTTTGGGGGGAGTCCCAATACTTGTACAGCAACAGATCCTTAACCATCTTGGCTATGAACCAGGCCAAATGCCTTTCAATTACCTGGGAGTACCATTGAGCACCAAGAAAATCACCCTACTACAATGGCAACCCCTAGTGGAGAAAATCACAGCCAGGATTACTTCTTGGACTACCAGAACCCTGTCCTACTCTGGAAGACTACAACTGGTGCAATCTGTCATCTTTGGTATTCAAGATTACCGGGCTCAGCTGTTTATCTTCCCAGTGAAAGTTCTTAAAATGATTGAAAGTATCTGCAGGAGCTTCATTTGGTCTGGGATGAATATTGTCACCAAGAAAGCATACATTTCCTGGGAAAGAATGTGCACTCCAAAGTCAATAGGGGGAATGAACCTAACCAACCTCATACTGTGGAACAAGGCTGCCATCGCAAAGACCTGTTGGGACATAGCACATAAGAAGGACAAGATGTGGATCCGGTGGATCACAGTGTACTACATTAAAGACAGGGCATTAGAAACTATGCCAATCCCTGCCCAAACCAGCTGGATGGTTAAGCAGATCATCCAATCAGGGATACCTTACAAAAGATCCAAAACTGGAGACATCAGAAATGCACCACTAAACAGTTATACCAGTCGCAGTTGCAAGAAGTGCCACCGGTCCCATGGAAGAACTTAATTATACAGAACCAAGCCAGACCAAAAGCAGTGTTCAATCTGTGGCTAGCCTTACAAGACAGACTACCAACCAGGGACAAACTACATAGCTGGGGAATGGGAATTGAGCAGCACTGTCCCCTACGCCAAATCCAATCTAATCAAGAGACCATCTCCTCACAGAATGCCCTGTCACTGTGGATATATGGAGAAGAGTAATGAATTGGCTACAGGAACAATACACACCTAGTGGCAGTTGGAGGCAGAAGATGCAATGGTTGATTGCCAAAGCCAAAGGACGAACATGTCGTGCAGCCATTTTCAAGATGGTTGCAGCTGAAGTTAAATATGCTATCTGGCTGGAGAGGAATGCAAGAGTTTTCAACAAGACTTTTCGATGTAATACTGCTATACTGAGAGACATAGTGTACAACTGTAACATTAGAGGCACCCCTAAAATTAGACAACTATTACAGCATCTTAGTATATAGTAGAAGCTAGATAGTTAGGACTGGAAAGTAGTTATTATGTTAGCAATTAGACAGTCGGCTAAGTTGACGCCCGACTGTGGTTTTGTAATGCAACTTCATTGGTGATTAATGAAAACCTTAATTACCAAAAAAAAAATAATTTAAGCTAACCTTTAGCCATAAATTCCTAAATTTATTTTGAAAATTGATTTAGGTGAAGTTTAGTTTGAAGATGAAAATATATTTGGATATAAGTTTTCAGTACATATTTCCCAATAAAAATATGTATATTATTAGTGTTTGTAAATATATTGGGCCAAAATCAACTATGAGCTTAATTTGGAATTCGAAATTTTGCAAAAATGTAGGTAAAATCTATGGCCAAATATGTATTTGTCAAATAAAATTCAAATTTTTTAAAATCGATGGCCAGATGGGTCTTCCACCACTAATTATAGGTAAATCTTTATGATCAAAATTAATTTATTACCAGGTAAAATAGTTACTTGCAATAAGATGTTAAACTATACTTTTGATATGTAAAATAATCTTCAAGTTAGGATAGAGATTTTATGTATGCATCTTTTTGGTGTTTGTCTGTTTTCTTGGAAAGTGTTGGATTTCATTGCCTTCCTTAGTTTCTCGAGATCCAAACAAGAGTTTGTTGTGAAGAATTCTCCACGATTTTTGCCGGGATTTGATCAGCTAAATAATCTGCTTAGTGGGTTAAGTGAATTTAGGAATTGTTACTTGGAAATTTGGTAGTTTTATTAATTTTTGTGTTCATGTACCTTGGATTCTGTCTTTGTGTGGCCCCTCCATGTTCTTGGAAAACTTACGTACTTTCACATGTTAGGGTTTATCCTCACCATGGTTTATGTATAATTGAAATAAATTTCAGTCAATGTAGAGGGAAAATTTTTCCTCATGTCCTACTTCACTTTTTCAAAAGTTAATCGTCTACCATATAATATGCACTGAAAGCAGATTGTTACTCTATTTTCGAAATTAGCGTAACACATTTGCAACGAAGAATTATATAAAGATCAAGTTAATTTAATGATGTAAAAATCGTACATATAGTACTTATATCTTAATATTTTAAACTATTTCCCTTTTATTTTCAATGGGGTGGATAGAAAGTAGGAATAGAATGACATAGTATGTTTATTTTTTTCTCCTTCTTTAAGGGTTTACTTTAAAGTATGAAGAAAACGTTGACAAGTTTGGTATGATTCTCTCAAAATTAAGAGGATGATCTGGCTTTCAGCTACCAAGAGAAAAAAATTATTATTATTGATACCACGAACACGAAGACTGTTTCAGCAAATGAAAGCCTGGCAGATATTAAGAAGCGAAGTTCACATTTGGATCAGCCAAGAGGGGGGGCCAATAACATGACAATATTTTCCAAGAAATTATTAAATTCTATTGATATTGAAAGATAATGTGAGAATGAGAATTAATGTAAAAATAACTTGATGATGTTGACAAGCTTTTTTGAGGATTTTGTACTAGTGGATATTATCAACTTGGTCTCCCCCGCCATGTTCTCATAGAAGATTATTTGTTTGGACTTGTCTACAATGCTCAAAATCAGACAGCAACAACTCGATGAAAACAAGCTTTGAGATGTAGGCTTATAGTTTCAAACATTAATCTGGAAGATGTGGAAGTTTAGTGAGAGGGACAAAACTAGTTTTGTCCCTCTCACTAAACTTCCACATCTTCCAGATTTGAAATAGTCAAATCTCCTTATAACAATTTCGTTTGTTTTGATATTTTTTAATTTTTTATAGTAAATGATTGTTATTTTACCCATAACAATATTTGATATTTAAATATTTTTTAGCTGTTATAGATGAAACTTATCGAAAAATCAATTATTTTTTTATGATACATAAAAATATAAAAGAATTATTCAAAATGTAATATATTAGAAAATATACACATTTCATTGGGTAAATATTGAAGAAAACTAATACATTATTCATAAATTCATAACTAAACGTACACAGATTTAAACTCTAAGACACACATTTAAAAGTTACTAGAAAAACAGTTTCTTTCAAGATTGATGGAAGATTTATAATTGTAGCTGTTTCGTAGATTTTATGCTCTTACTATCAATATAACATTTGAATTAGCGAAAATCTGTTTCTAAATTTTGAGCAAAAAGGTATCTAATGAAAATTATATCACGTGCAATCTTCAAATCTTATATCTTATGCAAGATAAAAACTTTGTTAATGGAAAAGATTGTATGTATATTTAGAATTATTATTAGTAATATTTGTTTACCATGAAAATAGTAATAACAACTAAATTTATTGATAGGACTCTAAAAATACATGATCTATTTTTATGCTATCTGTTTAGACAGATGATGTTGTAGGTATGAAGTTTAGAGACGAAATGCGAGCTAAAAATAAGCTAAAACACAGTTATAATCAAACCGATGGGTTAGTTGTTCGGGGCTCCGGACTGACCAATACGGGGCCTCGAGGCCGATTCCTAGGCTCGGGCTCGAGCTATTAAGGGTAGTCGGAGAAGGGATAACAGTTGTAAAACAATCAACGAAGGCTCTTTATGGCCAATGATAAGCAATAAATGAAGAATAAGTATGAAAATAATAAACAAGAGCAACAATATCAAGAGAGTATATTAGAGAGAAAAGAGAGAGAGAGTTCTTGTATATTTCGTGTAAAGTAGTTGGAACAACAAACCTTTACAAAGTGTCAAAGACCTCCTTTATATAGGAGGGATATCCGCTCATAATATAAAATACATTAATTGTAAAGATATGGAGATGAGACAACTAGACATGACACCCTGATTCGAGTTCGGAGTAGGGCGGTTAGGCTTTGTCAGACTTAGCCGTGTGTTTTGGGAACTCCCCATTTTTGCCTCAGCCACGATAAATATTGCTTCTAGGTCGGGCGTCGACGAGCCTCCAGGGAGGGAACTCGGTCACAGACTCGCAATCTCGAGATGATCTTCCTAAATGGATTAATGACGAGAAATTGGACCCTCCAATTTTGCTATATACAGATAGTCTCTGCCTTTCCTAGAACGAAGCGAAAGGAAATGATTTTGATGCCCAACTCTTCGGGATTCCCGTGACGATGTCATACTGATGCTGCAATCCATGACGTAAGCCTTGACGATAACCGAGACATCCCATAGACTTGTCTTTTCGACTTCGTTCGATGCACTGTCGATTTTCATTCTTCAAAGTGA
The DNA here is from genome assembly GCA_034376525.1 of Nicotiana benthamiana. Taxonomy (NCBI): domain Eukaryota; kingdom Viridiplantae; phylum Streptophyta; class Magnoliopsida; order Solanales; family Solanaceae; genus Nicotiana; species Nicotiana benthamiana. Next base: position 28,680,338 of record CM067336.1, on the reverse strand, counting down.
CAGTAACGCCATCAATTCAGTTTTCAAGAACACTTTGATTGTGCTTTCCGATCCATCTTTCAAAGACATTGATGGATGTATTATCACCCCTATAAATGGGGGCATTCCGGCACTATGTATTTAACCAAGTGACCTTCTCCATTCATTCATCTCTTTCTTCTCACTATCTTCCTCCATTGCTAACCACCATGTTTGGGGGTTCACCACTTTAAGGTTGTATGGCTGCATTCTCATCAGCTGTGTGGTGGCCTTTTGCCTGAGCCTCCCCTTTTCGAGAGAGTTCGTACCGTCTTGTCACTGTTATTGTTATTGTTACGACTGCTACAACTGCCATTATTGGCTTGAGGTGTGGATAAATGGGGGGCCGACTTCCTCCGACATAGAAAGTCATTCGGACTATACACCGCTCCTCATGAGGGGGCTCAGATTATGCATCACTACTCACCTTCATACCCCGGCCTGGCACACTACACCCTTTTTGGATTCCTCGGGGTGGTGTGATATTATCCACTAAATCTTGCAGCACGAGCCAGGACAACTTCACAAGAAGTGGATTTGCAGTAATAATGCTGGCGAAATCCATACTAGCTAGGATTTTTACCCAGCCACTTCTTCGTTTCTTTGGCTTCTTCTTCGTCGTTCTGCTCTTCTCCATCTTCTCCATTGGGAATATCAGTGTGCCCGAAGAAAGGATGTCCGAAGACGTTGCTGTAGGAGATAGACCTTCGAGAATAGACTAGGCTCTAGGCTTTTATTTTATGTTTACCCTTTTGCCTCTTTGTTTCTCTGTAAGGACCCCTCGTGGGCTTTTGTAATCATATGTAAAGGCTGTTGTAACTGAACGTTTATGAATATAAAGATATTTTTCTTGACTTTCATCTTTGATGCTTGCCATATTCTTTTACGGTTGTGGAGAATATGAATGTATGCCTTTGCTGACAATTATCCATATCTAATCTGGATGCGAGTATTCTTTTTAGTCTTTTATTCATAAAAACGACGCGTCTTGAAGCCCTCTGTTATTCCTCATACCAAGCTTGAATTGGTCCAATAACCTCGGGCCATCAGGACCCTTGGGTCATATGAAAATAGTTCCTCGAGCCTTGAAATTTTTGAGAGCGATCTCCGAGTGAGGGTTAGCTTTAGGCACCTGAAAACTTGCTTTGAACTTGATGTATATAATCTTCAAGGCATTTTAGATAGGTCCCAGATGAGGGGTTACCCATATTTAGGCGATATCGTGAGGTCGAACCTTATGGACGGGGCTCGAAGTGCTTATTCTTCTTCTTGAGAGGAACTTTTGAGATCAGGTACCATCTCGAATCTTGTAATGATGAAAAGGCTTCATGGAGCCTAACTTCTTCTGATGGAGGTCCTCGAGGCCGGGTACCACCTCGGGACTAAAGATGATGTTGATGGCTTCTTAAAGCTTGGCATCTTCTTGATGGAGATCCCCGAGGTTGGGTTCCACCTCGGAACTGGAGATGATGATGTTGTCTTCTTAAAGCCTAACTTCTTTTTGATGGAGGTCCTCGAGGTTGTGTACCACCTCAGGATTTGCAATGATTCCGTTTCTTCGTATGTATATATATCTATAGGGTCGCTTCCGCTTCTTAGGATATCCCATTATTTTAAGTTGAGCTCTTCATTACCTTAGCATTGAAGTATTTGTGCAGGTTCCTGCTTTGGTTCTCTAGTCTCGCCATAGCCATGACTGTTGCCTCGGGGTCCGTTCAGCAGGGAGAGGAGGGTTTCGCTCCTGTTGCTTAGGATCAACGAGAGTTTACCTTGAAGACTATTTCTTCGATAAGAGATGAGCACCTTGAGTTAGTGAGGAGAGAATGCAGATGGGAGGAGAAGATGGCGCTACAGGTACTTTCCCTGGATGAGGGCACCACAAATCCTGCTGATGTGTTCCTCAATGTGTACACATATTCTTTCACAATGGGCCCCTTTGATAGGATTGTGCTTGACTTCTTTTTAAAGTATTGGGTTACCTTGGCACAGATACACCTCTCATTTTGGTGAATAGTGTTGATGATGAGGTTCTTTGCTGAGAAAGCGGTTCTTGTATTCACACTCAGTCATCTCATTTGGCTGTACCCGCCTTTTCACCTCCGAGGTCTACCAACTTTGCAGTGCCATTCAACTACGCCCTTTGTTGTTGACGATGGGGAAGATGGAGATCAGGAGTGGATTATCCGGTTCATATGGGTCTGAAAACTAACGCTATCCCCGTGTAACTTTTGCCATTCCCTAAGGAATGGAACTATACACGTAAGTGACGCATTGTGCCTTCTCCAATTTTCTTATGGCAAATATTAGTTTTGTAATTGTGTTTTCTCCTTTTCTGTAGCGATTTCATAGGCACCGGGCGACATTCCTAATTTGCCTAGTTGGATCCGTAAGTTGGCGACCCTCTCAACTTGTGATGAGCTTAGGTGGCAAGCTGTGTCTCGGGGTAGATGGGAAGCAAAACATCACGGTATGTGTGTGTACTACCTTTTCCTTACTCTTTGTTCATTTGGAGAGACATATTCCCTTTTTGTGTTTTAATCTTGCTGTCGTAGGTATCAGAGAGCTTCTAATGGCAAGGCCGTGCTCCTCTGGAGAAGGGGAGGGGTTGCTAGCTCCTAGACTAAAGAATGGCCATAATAAGCAGGACATGCATTCGCAAGGTTATGACACTCAGAGTAAGGCGAAGTAGGGTTGGGGCATCGATACGAAAACATCATCCGAGCATGCTATGGCCGAAGTCTCTGGTTCTGGAAATGTGTCTTCTCCGAGCGTCCGTTCTTTGAATGGAGTCGATTCTTCCATGGTTGATGGGATAGATTAATAGATGTGCGCTCGTCCTTCGAGAAAGTCCGTGGGCTTCACTTTGCGGTGAGTTTCGACATAGGCCTTCTGAATCCTGTATCTTCCCTTCCTTATGGAGTTTTCTTTTTCAGGCTTTTGACAGGATTATATCTGAGTTGCTTTGTCGCGGAACCAGGCACCGGAAAGCTCTGGATGAGGATATATTCCTTAGGCTCCTTTGCAAGGAAAAGGAGGCCGAGCTGGCACATTTGCGGTATGAGGCGTACCTAGGCTTCAATTACAAGAGCTACTTGATGGAGCAGGTAATTTTCTGTCCTAGGCGAGTATGCATTCTTTCTTTTAACTTCCGAGGTTAACTCTCCGCCTATTCCAGTTGCAGAAAAAGATGGAAGCCCTGGCACATCTTCGGGATGAAGCTGACCGAGTTAAGAATGATTGCAGTGATCTAAGAGCTCAGGCGGAGGTCCATGCTTCAGAGGAGAGAAATGCCTTGGCTAATGTGCCTTCCTTTGAGGTTAAACTCCATTTAGCTTGTGATAATGCTTTAGTTCAAGTGAATATGATCATGAAGCTCGAATCTGAGATTTCAAAAGTCAGGGCTGAGATCGTTAATGCCTGGACCGGAGTAGTGCTGAGACAAACTAAGGCTAATCAGGAGATGACGATTTATTCAAAGAACGCTACCAATGCTCAAGCCGAGTTGAGCAGGGTCCTTGATCATGAAGAGGATCAAAGAATATGCTCGTTGCAAGTTTCGAAGAAAGACTCTCGAGGAGATCCGCGCCAGGGGTTTTATTTTCTCGGAAGAGGTTGCGCGAGCGAGGGAGGATGAGCGTGGTGTTCGATTACTCATGTTCGACATCGAGGAGAGTGAAGATGATTCCAGTAGGTGGTAGCTCCTAGGGGTAGGGTGTAGATTTATCCATTTTATATGTAGAGTTTCCAAAGTATGTTTATAGACGGAGAATGTGTATAAAAGAAAACCTATGGCTTTACCTCTTCTGTACCTATTTCTTTCTTTAATTTGGCCAGGTGAACTGGTCACAGAGTTGGTGAAAATCCTTAGATTCGTGATATGGTCGTGGGGCTCATTAGGCTGGCCCGGGGGTTTTTACGCGCTCGGTTGATGCGACCTTTAGTATACGCTTGCATTAGAGCTCTTATGCTTTTGCTCAACTGCTTAAGCTTTAGTTTCTGAGCCAGGCTTTAACTCAAGCTCATTTGACCCTCAAGATTTTATGTTGCATGGGCTGACGACAATGGCTCTTATGCCTTTGATCGAAGCGATCTTTTATGTGCATGGCCCTGAGGCTCATTAGGCTGGCGATAATGGCTCTTGTGCTTTTCCCTGATGCATATATAGTTAACTGTTTTGGGTTCAATGTCTGAGTCGGGTTTCTATTCGAGCTCAGACGACCCTCAAGTTTTTGTGGTTGTGTGTACTGGCGACAATTGCTCTTACGCTTTGGATTGATGCTGCCTTTTAATGTTAGCTGACGATAATGGATCTTACGCTTTGGGCCAATGCATCCTTTTAATGTTAGCTGGCGTCAATGGCTCATACACTTTGGGCCGATGTGGCCTTTTAATGTTAGATAGTGACAATCGGTCTTATGCTTTGGATCGAAGCGACCTTTTGTTGGCTTTATTTTCCCATTGTTAAGGACTTTTTAAGTAATTATCGTCTGACCCATTGTTAGTTTGGGAAGAACCTCGATTTCAAGTCATTTCGTGGTGATGGTCGAGCACCTCGTAAGGTTTGGTTGAAGGCTGAGTATGTCGAAGCCAGTGATATGGAGCTGATGAGGTTGAAGCTCTTTTGCCTATGTCGAGGGTAGCCTGTTTAACTGGTTCTTTTCGAAGTAGATTCGAAGTAATTGCCTATGATTTTGTAGTGACAGTCGTGCGTCCCTGAGTCATGTTAGTTTGGCTGGTATAGCCGTATGACCGTAGTCATTTGTTCTTTTCCGGAGCCAATTATGGTCCTGAGTGTAGTAATTTAGGGGTCTATATCGAGGGTATGCCTTTTCAGGGGTCTTACAAATTCGATATATAGCCTAACCTTTGGGATCGTGTTTATGCCTGTAGTAAGGTCTTACAATATTTTCATGCTTTTGAGTTCGCACAATTTTTGTGGATAATTGGTACAAGTATGATTCATGCCTTGCTTTGAGGTCTTACAATTTTTGTGGATACTTAGTACAAGTATGATTCATGCCTTGCTTTGAGGTCTTACAGTTTTGTTGATACTTGGTACAAGTATGATTAGTTCCTTGCTTGAGGTCTTACAGTTTTGTTGATACTTGGTACAAGTATGATTCATCCCTTGATTGAGGTCGTATAATTTTGTTGTTGCCTTATATAGGTCTTACGAGACCGTGTCTGCTCGCTCGGGGTCTTATGGCCTAGGATTTTTTACTGAATGGTGATTGGCAACAGTCTCCAAGTTGTCGACGTTGTTTTGGCTCGAGAGCCATTACTCGTAAGCTCGGTATTGCCTTATTGAGGGCTTACACTTTCGGAGATTCCGACCCAATTTTTGAGATTTTGATGCTAGTCCCTGAGTGTTCGTGGCACTTTTGGCCTTGGAGATGTTTCATGATTTTCATGCTTCCTCGTAGAGGGTTTACAAACTTGGACTTTTGACCCTGAGTTCATGTAGATGCCGAATCATTAACGCCAGTCTCCTAGTATTTGGGGCGTTTTCGATGGAGGAATCTTTATTCCAGAAATGCTGAGTTTCCCTTGGAGTATGAGATGCTTCGACAAAAGTATTCTTTGATTACTTGGCACAAGTACATATGCTTCCGCCATCGGGGCACGGCTATGTGGACACGGTTCATTCGACAATTTGGCCCGGTACATCATTTCCTACTGGAACCTTATTTGGTGTTCTCCGGCTCTTTCCAACGTATTATCTTCTGAGGGGACGCCCTCCAACGCTCCGCGTAGATTGCAAAAGAAGCCTTGAGAATTTGTCGGATCTTCCTTAGGTAGCATACAGACGCTGCCTCATTAAAAACTTTGCCGGCAAAACCCTCTTTGGGACAAAAACTCGGTCGAAGGAAATGAGTGCATGAATGCTTTAAAACCTTAAGGTCTTTGAGCTGGGTTAGTACTTTGGCTACTTTTGTTAAGAGCCTGCATAAGGGTTAGTGTGAAAAATAGAAAATGAAGAGGGAGATGGTCATACCTTAATGCAGGATGTCCCGATGATAGTCCGAGGTTCGATACGTCTCTGTGGCTTATAACAATGATGCGATATGGTCTTGTATTATGTTTATTCGGGCTTAGCCGATGATATAGTTTTCTTGCCCTTTGGTTCTTTTGAGAGTATAGATGTTGACATCGGTGCCATGTCGTGCACCGCGAACATTTCCCTTGCCGCATGCTGTTCCTCATGGACGGTTTTAATCCCATACTTTATTGGTAATTTCATTATTTAGTGGAAGGTGGATGGTACTGCTCTTATGTAGTGTATGCATAGTCGTCAAAACAAGGCATTGTACCTCATGTCTCATTCGATGACATTAAATTTGACATTTTGAATCGTGCCGACCATGCTAACTGGAAGGGTGATTTATCCTTTTGCTGTTTTGCTTGCCATGTTGAATCTATTGAGGAATTGAGTGGCAGGCACGATTTGGTCTAGCAGTCCGAGCTATTTTATTGCCCTCGACCTGATAATGTTGGCCCAGCTACCTAGATCCACGAGTACACGTTTTATTTGAAATGTATTCATGAGGAAAGAGATTAGTAGTGCGTTGTTATATGGTTCAGACAAGGTCTCAGAGTCCTCTTCGCTGAATGTGAGGGCATCCTCGGGTATGTATCCCCGGGTTCCCTTTTCTCTGATGATGGATATTGTCGTCCTTCTCATTATGGGTTCCTAGGGAGTGTTGATGCCACCCAATATCATGTGGATAACATGTTGTGGCTCTTTCCTTTCGTTCTTCCTAGCTTCCTCTCTTTCTCAGAACTAATTTTTGGCCCGATCATTTGAGAATTCTCGTAGCTGAACTTTATTGAGTAGCCTGGCTACTTCCTCTCGGAGTTGGTTACAATCTTCGGTCCTATCACCGTGTATATTATGAAATTCACATACTAAGTTCTGATTCCTTTGGAAGGATCCGACTGTATAGGCCTGGGCCATCAGGTGTATCTGATTTTGCTGATGGTGAACACGATATCTGATGCATCGATGTTGAAGTTGTATTCTGATAAGCGCGACACTCCTATTGGCCCTGTGTTTATATCTAATTCGGTCATATTAATGAGTCCCCGAGGATTCTATCCTCAATTGATCAATCAATCATTGCGAGGTGGGTTGCGCCTTGTGGCGTTCCTCCTGTCATTAGTGTATGGCTGATATCTTTCCTTATTTCACTTTGGCTCATTCATCAGAAGCCTACACGGGTATACTGAACCCGAGGGGGCTCCCAGTTGATCATCTTAGACCCTGATCTTCGACTGATATCAGCTGTGGACGTCCAGCGAGGTTATGGCGGGAGACTTGATTGGATTCTATTTCAACTGCCTTGAGGCCACTAAGCTTCGTTCATTCAATCCCCTAGTGAAGGCCTGCACCGCCTAGTCGTCGAAGACCGGTGTAGTTCCACTCATTCCGTTTGGAAGTAAGATACGAACTCTTGTAGCATTTCGTTCTCCCTCTACTTGATCTTGAACATGTAGGATTTTCTCGTTGCTACTTTGATGGGATCGACATGTGCCTTTATGAAGAAGTCTTCCAGCATGGAAAACGAGTCTATGGAGTTGGGAGCTAGGTTGTGATACCATATCATGGCCCCCTTCGAGAGTGTTTCCCCCAACTTCATTAGTAAGACTGACTCGATCTCGTCGTCTTTGATATCACATCCATTCACTGCACGTGTAGGTAGTAACGTGCTTATTAGGGTCTTATGTCCTGGTTTACTTTGGGAGTTCTGGCATTCTGAACTTCTTTAGAATGGGTTTTGGAGCCGCTTCATCAGGGAACGACCTTTGCACGAATTCTTCGAAACCACACCTTTCAAGACCAGGGGTGCGCCCGGGATATGGTCGACCCTGGAGTTGTAGGTCTCAACCTTCTTATTGTTGGCTGCTATCATTTTCTCGTCCGATTCGATCCTTATGGTGAGGTCCTTGAGCATTTATACAATGGTGGGATCGGCTATCGACCAATTATTGCTTGACCTCTCCGGTACATGTTCAGCCGAGGGAGCTCTCGCCGGTGCTACTGTGCTAGGAGTCTTTTGGTGACTTTGTAGCTGGGCAATAGCAAACTATTGTGCCTGCAACATTTTAAAATAACATTGCGAGCACGTGATTCATGCCTCACATGACTACTCCTACAGAATTCCAAAAGATTAGATGTTTCTTTTAATTATTTGTTTTTTGAGGAATTATTGTAGAATTTTCTGATTGTTTGCATTTTGTGTGCATGTTTAATTTAATTTAATTCATAAAAATACAAAAATATGTTGCATTTTCATTTAGGATCCAATTTTATATTTTTTGACTAATTAGTTAATTAATGTTACAAAATGAAAGAAAATCACAAAATTAATTGTTTGTGCACTTTTAAATTTTTATTTCTAAATTATGGTAGTTTTCCTTTAAATTTGGTTATTAATTATTTGTAATAGTTATTATTTTAAGATTGATTAGTATTCGTTAAATTAATTTTGTTTTAAAGTTATATTTTAGGTTTTTTATTTTTATTTGGAAAAGAAACAGAAAATTTGAAATTGAAAAAGAGAAAAGATTTTAAAATAAAAAGAAGTCTAGATTTTGGGCCATTTAAAAAAATATTCCCCAGGCCCAAATGCTTTTGCCAGAAAAACCACCTCAAATCAGGCCCAAATCATGCCCCAACCCGATCCGCCCTTTCTATTACTGGAACAACGTCGTTCTATTTATTTTTTATCAGGACCGTCGTTCTCGCTTGATCGGACGTTCCGGAACTGAGCACCCTTTTATATATATATGTCCAAATGCGTGCCCCCCTCAAACTCGTCTCCCTCAGAGACGATGAACCCTAACCCGCCGCCCTTATTTCCCCACCATCTCAGGCCGGCGGCGGCGCCATAGACCACTCCAATCCTTATCGAAATAACACTTAGTGACCCCCTCACTCCCCTCTTTCCAAATTCGTGGTCCTTTTTCCTCGAACATACCCATAACTTCTCGAATCATGCATCTTGAGTTCGAACCCTACGAGTCTAAAATTATTTTTAATCAAGCACTAGAGGCATGCATGGTTAGGAGATGCTGTTTTTTTCGAGCTTTGAAGTTTTGAGTCAACAAAAACTGATGTCCTTCAGTTGTTATTGACAAAGAACAAATGATCAACATTAGTTTGTCAAGTCACTTGTCTCCAATAGATTCTCAATTTCTGATTTGGTAAGTTCTTTTCACTCCTTTCGTCCTCTCTTTCTTTTATTATCCTATTCTTAGTCTCCCCCTTCTCTTTGGTTAGTTTTTCTCCTAATCTGGTTGAAGCTCGACCAATCCTTTGAGTTTAAATGACTTTCTCTTTTTTTCTTTGTCTCTCCTTTGTGAAAATTTGCTCCCTGATTTTTTCTTAGTCTGGTAGGTTTTGTTATTAACCTGATTAAAATTTCGATTTCATTTCTCATTTAGTCGCTTAGTTTGATAACTTGATCATTGTCCTTTTTACCCGAGTTTAATAGTCGTTCAATTAGTGTAGGTTTGATATTCAAAATTATTTAAATATTTTCCCTCTATTTGTTTACTGATTGGATTTTGTCTTATTTTGCTGAGTGGGCTTTGAAGCCATTTCAAAATTCACTCATAGGGGTTGATTGGGCTGTTTAGGTCGGAATTGAGCCCATATTGGGTCTTAACTATTGGTTCAATTTGACCCATGACCCATGTTGGTCTGGTCCCTGAAGTAAAAATAGTGCTCCTAAGGGTTAAATTATGAAATCTAAGTGAAAGAATCTCTAATAGGTACCTAGGGAAGCTTCCTGGAAGGTGAAAAAGGGACATACTTAGCAAACAAGTTAATAACTCAAGGATTAATTATCAAAAAAACTATAATTAGAAAATGAATGAAAGGAAAATCTGATTCTCTTGTAGCTGCCCTAGAACCTTGCCTACAAAGGTATCATAACTTGACATTCAAGTTAGATTTTGAAGGGATTTTTGATAAGATTTTAGAAAAAATCAGAAACAACTAGAAATATTAGAAAACTACTATTCCATTGAATTTCTTCGGTAATGCTTGAGGTTTTGAATTTCAGAAGCAATCTCTGATTCACATGGTTTTGAGGACGGTTTAATTTGGTTCTGAAAGCTGATTCTGGGCCGAATTTTTGTTTTGGAGTCCTATTTTAATTTAAGTCCGGGGTTTCAAAATTGGTTCTAATGCAGTTTGATGTTTCTTCCCTACTGATTTTGAGCTGACTTTGCTGCTGCTGTGATTAAATTCCTAATCTCTTTATTTCCTTCTTAACTTCCAGGTGCATATCCTGATTCTAGACATGTAAGAAGGGTTCATATGTTATGAAGAAATGAAAATCTCCATACTTGCGAGTTGTTTTGCTCCTTTTTGCTTTTTCATTCAACCTGTTAATCCATACTTTCTGTTTTAGTATGTTTAAAATAATGTTATGCCATGAAAATTTGAGATTTATTTTGGGACTTGTAATTAGGACTCTGATTGGTGTTTGTTAACTTTAGTTTGTGTTGAATTATTTCCCATGAGTTTGGATGGTTACATTGCTGTAAGATTAACATGAAGTTGCTAACACCACTTTAAGGTTTTCTTTGGGTAAAATGTGGTGCTCATGGTCATATTGGAATTCTGGGTGTTTTTCATATCTTTAGGCCTATGAGCCTGCTTTAAAATTTCCATAAGTGTTCTGATGAAAAAAGAAATAGAGGATGTGTATGTTTTGATAGTACAATAAATGTGATGATTGGTTGTACGACTCTATGGGAGCTTTATCTAGCATTATAGTTTCAGTAATGAGTAGTGATGTTTATGATTCCTCAAGTCTATGTAGTTTGAAAGTTATTAATCATGAGGTTCTATTCTTGTATTGAAAATGAAAGCATGCTCTTATTTCTTTTCATTAATAAGGCTTGTTGTGTAGTTTAAAGATCTAGGGGGTTAATCTAAAAAAAATATTATTTGTCTTATCTTCAAATGCATGCTAAATGCAAAGCTTTGAGGCTAGTGGGCTTAACTTGAAGCCCAGAAAAATCAGCATCTAGCCATGGAATTTGACTCTCATGTCGGTTTGATACTAGTTCCTTTTAGTATTTGCCCATAATTCTCAAAAGATCCTAACTAGTTCACCAACATTAAGATTTTCGATAAAAGTCCTTTAAAGATTATTAATTCAATTTTTTTTAGATGTCTTGAGCTTGTTATTAATTTGTGTTCAAGTAATGTTTGCACACCTTATTGTTCTGAAACTTGGGCTCAATGCTGGCCCAGTCAGTGTAAGGAATGTGACCGCCTGGATTACCCACTCCCTCGTACATTTTTCTGCCTAGGCCTGTCCTAGTCCAGGAGCCCAACGGGTCTGTGCAAATGACCCTCATACAATCAATGGCGTTAACTACAAAAAGGGCACCTATTTATTTGGATAAGGTGAGCCATATCACATAATTAAAATAGTTCATGGCCCTCGAATTTAATTTAGAAACCTCTTGGTTAGAATAACTTGAGGTGTGCCGTGCCGAACAAAATCTCAAAATGCGTGGCCCTCGTTTAATTATTTTTTAAAAAATCCTTAGGCTTCGAGGCTTGCCTTTTAGAAAATTTCCATGGCCCTCGCAAATTTAATAACGCGTAGTTGCTTTAGGGCGTAAGTAAAAATTACCTTCCTAAACTCGAGTGTGCATTTCATGTGTCCCAAATTCAAATCTTAACAGCATTATATAAAATATGTCACGGACTGCGGGTGCATTTCATATGGCGTTGTTCGAAGACGTATTTTAGATAACGTTGAATCTTCCTAAAATGATTAAAGCGGTTAATAAGTTAAAAATATACCATAGGCTAAAACATGTATTAAAATCAAATAATAGGCTAGTTGTAATAGTTTAAGCGACCGTGCTAGAACCACAGAATCCAAGGATGCCTAACACCTTCCCCCGTGTTAACAAAATTCCTTATTTAGAATTTCTGATTCGCAAACTTCAAAAGGAAAGTTGAATTTCCTTGATTTGGGATTTTAAAAATAAATCGGTGACTTGGGACGCCAAATAAACTATCCCAAGTGGCTACTCCAAAAAAATCAATAAATAATCCCATTTCGTATAATGTCACTTAAATTGGAAAAACTCCCACATATCCACGTGTGAACGTATATTCAAATTGCTGAAGAAAGATGCGAAAATCAATTGGACATATGAATGTCAAGAAGCTTTTGATAAAATGAAAGAATATCTTTCTAAACCACCAGTCCCGGTCCCAACCTAAGCCAGGAGGCCACTGTTCTTGTACCTGACAGTCTTGGAAAATTCTTTTGGCTGTGTCCTCGGGTAACATGATGTGGCTTGAAAGAACGAGTAGGCAATTTACTATCCGAGTGAAAAGTTTACCAGTTATGAAACTAAGTATACTTTGTTGGAAAGAGCTTGTTGTGCTTTAACGTGGGTCGCTCAGAAGTTGAGGCATTATCTACAAGCTTACATCACTTACATCATAACTAGGTTGGATCCTTTGAAATACATATTCCAGAAACCAATGCCCACAGGAAGGTTAGCAAAATGGCAGATCATGCTCACTGAATTTGACATAGTCTACGTCACTCGTACGACAATGAAATCCCAGGCATTGGAGGATCATTTGGCTGAAAACCCGATAGATGATGAATACCAACCTTTGAACACTTACTTTCCTGATGAAGAGGTAAACTCAATCGAGGCAACATCTGAAGATATTAAGGCTTGGAAAATGTTCTTCGATGGAGTGGTAAACGCAAAAGGTGTTGGAATTGGGGCAGTTTTGGTCTCACCCACTGGTCAGAATTATCCAGGCACAATCCGGCTTCAGTTTTTCTGCAAAAACAACACTTCCGAGTATGAAGCCTGCATTATCGGCTTAAACAAGAGTTGTTAATCATGGGGGACTCGGATCTGATTATCCGGAAGGCTCAAGGAGAATGGGAGACCCGAGATGTCCAGCTTATCCCTTACAGGCAGCATGTGGATGATCTTGGCAGGTGATTCAAGTCCATAGAGTTCAGGTGCATCCCTCCTTGCCACAATGAACTGGCTGATGCACTTGCTACTTTGGCCTAAATGCTGCCGTACCCAGGCAATGCTTACATAGATCCGTTGGAAATCAAAATCCGGGAAAAACATGGTCATTGTAGTACGGTTGAGGCAGAACGAGATAGTCAACCATGATATCATGACATCAAAAGATTTCTTAAAACTAAATATTACCCTGAGCAAGCTAGTGGAGACCAAAAGAGAACCATTAGACGGCACGCAAGGGGTTTCCTTTTGAGTGGTGATGTCTTATATAAAAGAACTCTGGACCTCAATTTGTTAAGATGTGTTGATGCATAGGAGGCTGGAACAATCATGCATGAAGTACACGTAGGAGTATATGGACCCCACATAAACGAGTATGTATTAGCAAAAAAATCCTCGAGCGGGATATTACTAGATAACCATGGAAAAAGATTGTTTCAGCTTTGTTCGAAAGTGTCAGTGTCAGGTACATGGTGATTTAAGTCATGCACCTCCTACAGAACTGCATCCCATATTATCACCTTGGCCATTCGTTGTCTGGGGTATGGATTTCATTGGGCCAATTTAGCCGAAAACCTCAAATGGGCATAGATTCATACCGGTCGCCATTGACTACTTCATGAAATGGGTTGAAGCCATCACTCTCAAATCCGTCACCAAGAAAGCTGTGGTACATTTCGTGCACTCTAATATTTTCTACCGTTTTGGCATTCATGCAACTATCATCACAGATAATGCTAAAAACTTGAATAGTCATTTGATTGAGGAGATATGTGAACAATTCAAAATAACGCACCAGAACTCTACTCCTATCGACCTAAAGCCAGTGGCACCGTCTAAGAAGCAAACAAGAACATCAAGAAGATCTTGAGAAAGATGATTCATAGCTCCAGGCAGTGACATGAAAAGTTGCCTGTTGCATTATTTGGATATCGCACTACGGTGCGCACATCAATTGGAGCAACCCCATACCTTTTGGTATATGGCACTGAAGCCGTAATACTCGTGAAAGTTGAAATCCCTTCTCTCCGGATCATTGTTGAAGTTGAAATTGAAGACAATGAGTGGGTCAAGACCTGTGTGGAATAGTTAACCCTGATTGATGAAAAGCGAATGGCCGTAGTCTGCCACGGCCAGTTGTACCAACAAACAATGGCCCGTGCCTACAACAAGAAAGTGCTGCCTAGGAATTTCGAAGGGGGGCAACTCGTGTTAAGGTGCATTCTTCCCCATTATCAGAAAGCGAAAGAAAAATTCGCTCCTAATTTGAAAGGCCCATATATCATCACAAAGATATTTCCAAGAGGGGAATTATACTTGGGAGATGTCAAGAAATGATCCCGAAGGAGCTGTGAATGCGGGTGCAGTGAAAATGTACTATGTTTAGGCTTTTTGCAGTAACAACATTATCCGATGGGATGACAAAGGCTTTTATTCTCGCTACCCAAACACTATCAACCTTTTGTAAACCCTTTGAGCCGGTTACTCTTCTTTGGTTACCTTCCTTGGAACCTGAAAGTGTTATAAAAAAAATAAAGAAAAAGAAAAAAAATAAAGAGAAAAAGAGAGAAAACAAAGCAAAACAGAAAAACAAAAAGAAAAACAAAAACAAAATATTTTCCCTGAACTACGTTTGACTTGATTCCGAAAGGATACGTAAGCAGCCTCTCTTTGGAGTTCAGTCATAATAAAATAAAATTCCAATTTTCCCCAAAAGGTGAAACTGGGGCAGATGTTATAATGGTTCAGCGGTGATCCCGCCCGAACGGTTCTAAAGTTGTAATTCGATCCAATGCTTTTACCCAAACCTTGTTCAAGTCCTTCCGATCAATCAGCAAAAGGTTTTCAAATCAGAGAACACAATTATTGGGATCTGATACAATTAATATGAGAGAAATAAAATGAGATAGTCTCGTTGGTGAAAACCTACGGGCACCGTAAGGGGATAGTGAGCAGAGAAATTAAAAATGATTGAGCCTGGTTAGTGAAAACTCGTAAAGAGCGCTATAAGGTGACCGCAAGAAGAGAAATTAGAGAGGTCGATTGGCGAAAACCCATAAAGGGCACCGTCGATCGAAAAGAAGACACCAATCACCACCATTAGAGTCCTGACAAGGTTTCTTAATTTGGAAATGTGGGCCACAATGAGTTTATGAGAAGTTGGGATAGTTGTGCGGATCGAAAATCCAATCCAAGAAGAATGTCCTGTCTATTGAAGTTTGCATGCACCCCATATAAGTCCTTCCTTCCTCCCCAAAAGGGAGACTTCTCTTTAAATTCATTTTCTTGCCCCTGTTTACTTTTTCTTGAATCCCTTTTGGTCTAACTCTGTTTCCGACACTAATACAAAGAAAAGGTGATAAGATTAGTTCTATAGGGCTTTGCTTAACAAAGGCCAAACCCAAAGAAAGTACCCAGTCTCAGTGGATGCATCAAGTTGATCCCGACTGGCCATGATGGCCGATGCTCTAAAATCAAAGTTACGAAAAATGAAAAAGAAATCCGAAGTCAAAAGCACTTAGAGGCAGAATAAAGTGAAAAGGCCAAAGCCGCATTTGGGTGAGCCATCATGTAAAATGTTGAAAAGTTGAGTTCCTTGGTTTCAGGAGAGAGATCAATCTTCAGAAAAGCCAGCAAGCAGCAGAGGTTCTCACTAAAGAGTTGGGCCGTGATCAAGTGATTGAAACAATCAAGGCCAGAAAACCAACTACCATTTCAAACTAACAATTATTCTGTGTTTGAAAAAATTAAAATAGGTGCAACCCAAAGCAACTGTGCAAAAGCAGGTGCAACCAAAAGAAAAAGATGTGCAGAATCTAGAAATAACTTTGCAGAATAATCTACCCAAAATGGAAGTTTTCCTCCAATATTCTTTTCTACATTTTATTGAAATAAATATGAAATGAAAATGAAAAAAAAGAAAATCCAAACAAAAATGATAGTTTAGAATCCCCGATATCAATTCTCGCATTTTACCAACATTAGGGCTCCAATCCCTGAGTTGAGTTTATAAGACATAGGGCCTCCATTACCTAGTCATCTTTTTACCAACATTAGGGCTCAAAGTTGAGTTGAGTTTTTTCAGACATAGGGCCTCCATTTCTTAGTCGCCTTTTTAAAAACATTAGGCTCCAATCCCTGAGTTGAGTTTTTAGACATAGGGCCTTCATTCCTTAGTCGCCTAATATTTGGGCTCCAATCTTTGAGTTGAGTTTTTAGTCATAGGGCCTCCTTTCACTAGTCGTACCAACATTAGGGTTCTAATCCCTGAGTTGAGTTTTTAGATATAGGGCCTCCATTCCCTAGTTGCCTTTTTACCAATATTAGGGCTCCAGTCCCTGAGTTGAGATTTTTAGACACAGGGCCTCCATTCCCTAGTCGCCTTTTACCAACATTAGGGCTCCAATCCCCGAGTTGAGTTTTTAGACATAGGGCCTCCATTCCCTAGTCGCCTTTTACCAACAATAGGACTTCAATCCCTGAGTTGAGTTTTTTTAAGATATAGGGCCTCTATTCCCTAGTCGCCTTTTTACCAACATTAGGACTCCAATTCCTGAGTTGAGTTTTTAGACATAGGGCCTCCATTCTCTAGTCGCCTTTTACCAATATTAGGGCTCCAATCCCTAAGTTGAGTTTTTAGACATAGGGCCTCAATTCCCTAGTCGCCTTTTACCAACATTAGGGCTCCAATCCGTGAGTTGAGTTCTTAAGACATAGAGCCTCCATTCCCTAGTCACCTTTTTACCAACATTACGGCTCCAATCCCTGAGTGGAGTTTTTAGACATATGGCCTCCATTCCCTAGTCGCGTTTTACCAACATTTGGGTTCCAATCCTTGAGTAAGTTTTTAAGACATAGGGCCTTCATTCCTTAGTTGTCTTTTACCAACATTAGGGATCCAATCCATGAGTTGAGTTTTTAGACATAGGGCCTCCATTCCCTGGTCGCCTTTTACCAACATTAGCGATCCAATCCCTGAGTTGAGGCTTTACACATAGGGCCTCCATTCCCTAGTCCCTTTTATCCAATATTAGGGGTCGAATCCCTAAGTTGAGATTTTTGACATAGGGCCTCAATACCCTAATCACCTTTGCTAACATTAGGGCTCCAATCCATGATTTGAAATTTTAGACATAGGGCCTCCATTCCCTAGTCGCTTTTTACCAACATTAGGGCTCAATCCCTGAGTTGAGTTTTTAGACATAGGGCCTTCATTCCCTAGTCGCCTTTTACCAACATTAGGGCTCTAATCCCTAAGTTGATATTTCATATATAGGGCTCCAATCCCTAGTATCTTTCTCCTAAATAGACACAATCCTTATTTTATTGCTTTCAAAAGGAAAATGAAAAAAAAGGAGAGAGAATAAGTTCAGACTTTTGTTACAAATAACTCACGAAATTTTCCTAGTGAAAACTGGGGCAGAAAAATTTTGTTCATTTGTTTTGGCGTCTGAGCAGGTTTGACCTCGAGGACAGGATTTGAGCTGGCCAAAAGAAGGAGTCTTGATCTAGAATAAAGAAAATAAGAAAAAGAACATATGTGAGCTCTATCACACTATCTAGAATAAGAATAAAGAGTGATAGTCCTAAATGCCCTGTAGCCTCCTGCTTATAAGTGTGGTGCACAACTCACTCACAAACAAGACTCTACTATCGTCTTGGAGACTCCCTAGGATAGAACTGTTTTGATACCACGTTTCTCATGACCCAAACCGATAGGCCGCAACGAGCACTGTGTACCTTACTCAATGGAGTACCAACGTAATGTATCGTTCTTATTACATTATCATAGGTAAGTGGGCTAGTAAGGGCGTCATGATATAACCAGAGTAAATATGAGGGAATGACCAACATAGAACGACCCAACCTTATATAGAACCTCATATCTGTGACATATGGGCCTATAAGACCAATGTGATCCATTATATACTTAATACATAGGCTGAAAAGGCCATAGAAGTATCAATATACATGATATCTGCCTACAAGCCTCTAAGAGTAAATACTTATCATAAAGGTGGGGACAGGGCCCCGCCATACCAAACAATACACGTCTAAATCATACTGACCAAACAAGCAACTCGGGAACAAATGGAGTGTACCGACATCTTCCACAGCTGATAGCCTACTTGGAGGATTCTTGACCTGTCTATCGGGACATGCAGGCATAAAATGCAGCATCCCTAGGCAAAAGGGACATCAATACAAATAATGTATCAAGTATGTAAGGAATGACCATCAGTAAATAAGAGTCATCATAGAAACGCGTAGTAAAGGACTCGACATGTAAGTGTGAATAGCTCTGTGAATCATTTAATATTGAAAATGTCATGCATATGCGTATAAGTGCCATACCATGCATGGGTATATGCATTCGTAACATCATCAAGCCTCTGAGGGCATCCCATAATATTATCTCAGCTATTATGGGCAATTCATCAATGTATATCAGCTGATTGCGTGGTGGCGTGTCATATACATATATATGCATATATAACACCAAATGGTCATGGGTAAATGTAAATAAATGCATGAGAATTGTGTTAATAAAATCTTCTGGATTGTCACAAGATCATTATGCCTTTGATTAATATCATGAAATAAACTTTATCAACTTACATATTTTCTGAGACCCGTGAATAGATGATAGAATAATATGACATGTTGGGAACCAAGAATATAAACATCTCTAATATTTCTATGAATAGAGTAATTTATGAAAATTGTGCATTTGCTCGTTCGTTTGTGTCGTATAGATCATGCCAAAAGAAAAAGGGAAAGCTTTAACATACCTGTCGAGGCCAACCCCGCACTACTATTGAGTAGCGAGAGAGGTCGAAGTAGATTTTACCTAATTAAGGTTTCCATCGATTTCCACAAGAAGCTAGATATTGGAGTTGGGTGTCTATCTAAAGCGGAGTTGTGTAATTGTTCTTAATTGCACTTCTACACATTTTTGGTTTTGATTATGAATCTAATCTTACAAAACTACAATGATCAATTAAATTAAAATTAGTTAAGGTTAAACTATTGCGAGTTGTTCAAACGATTAAAAGGCACTAGGATAGTGACTTCTGCCAAGGTGATCAATTGACGGAATCTTGAGTCTAAAGCTAGATTGCCACATTTGGGGAGTATGATATAACCATTTCTCAATTCTAATCACTCTATACCTTCTGGTAGTTCGAGTGATTTTTCCTGAATTGACTTTCTCAAGACCAATTAGGTATGCAAATTTGCACAAGCAATCAGTGTTCAAGTCGGGTATTACTATCTCTGGGTTTAACCTTTTAATTGAGGCTATCAATCTTTTGAGTACAACCCAATTCCTTGTTAGAACAATTTCAGAGACTTAGGCTCTCTTATTCAAGAAGAGTCAAAATCAACTAAACATAAACTAGTGTTTGCAACCACTAATTCAGCAATTAAATATGAAAATAGTCCAAATATCAAACACTCATAGTCAATCAAGCCCTAAAACACAAGACCCATCAATTACCCACACTAGAGTTGAGCCACAACCCTAGCTTATGGGTCAAACGACTTATAATTAGAGAAGAAAATAAAGAAATAGAAGAAGAAAAACTTATATCAATTAATTGCTAAGATAAACTAGAAGATTCAATGTTGAAACAAAGATGCTCAAAATAGCTAAAACTATTTAACCCACGAGCACAGCCTTCAGTACTAACTATATGCTTGACCTAAAAATGAAAAAAGAAGCTATTTATACTGATCTGAAAAGTCTGGACAAAAATAACTCTGCAGGTTAGTGCGGACCGCACAAAATCACGAGCAACTGCACTAGGGCTCTGAACTTGAATAAGCGACTCTCTAAACTCGGGCAATGTGGACCACATAGAATCGAATATGGCCGTGGTGGATTCTAGTGTAATCCGCATGAAATGGAGCGTACACCGCATTGGGCTTCAAACTCAGAACTGGAACTTCTCTAATTCTTGGCTCTACGGACCACACTAAATCGAGTGCGGCCATAGTGACTCCAATTCGAACCTCAGTAAATCCCATGCGGTTGCATTGCCTATTGGTCTGGAGATCAAACTCGTTGAACCTCACTTGTGCGAACCGTAGAAAATAGTGCGTGGCCGCATTGGCCCTGTTTTTCCTAAGCTTTGTCTTGTCTTGGTACTTATGCAAGTTTCACTCATTAATTAGCTAAACTTTAACATCTTGTCACTTTGTTGATCAAACCTGTAATCAAGCACAACTTGTGAGCCTTTTGGGATTATTTTGTACAAATCTCTAATCAAAACATAAGCAATAAAGAGTATAAACTGTACAAAATCCCTAGTTATCAACTCCCCTAAACTTAAGCTTTTACTTGTCCTCAAGCAAAAAAATTAAGACCCACCCATAAGAGAAAATCCAAGACAATTCAGCTATCGTAAAGTGACCTCATCTAGCATCAATTGGGACTAACAATTGCCCTCAATACACATGAATCATTAACAACATTTACTCTTTTAAACGCCATGGATCAAGTGCGACACAAGAGCATCAAGAGTTGACTCAACACATCAAAGGACTCTTTCTATTACTTTTGTCATTGTGGAACCCAAACTCACACATCCTCAGCTTTCCATAAGTAGACCTCACCTTTAGAATAACGGCACTCATAACAAGGTTAATAGGAATTCACTCATCTCTCAAAAAGAAAAGTCACAAGTTCGACTCTAAGTACCATATGCTTGCCCCTTATGTGAGTCACCACTAATGTAAGATTCATTCAACTAGAGATCAAATAGGGTTTTTCTGGAGACATAGTGAAGGCTTTTGGTTCCGAGTAGTCAATGTTTGGTCTAAGTAGGTTCTATCTTCCATTAAGCACTTCTTTTGTTTCATTTTGGCACAAATTCACTTGATTTTGTGAGTTCTTTCACTTCTTTCAAGGGGTTAGAGAGACACATTGTCACTCTTTCTTAAATATTTCAACTCTTTTCTCCTTTCTCACTTCTCCACACCCTTCCTTCTTTGATTTTCTTGACTCCCTTTTATTCATTTCCACATTGATTTTACCTTTTTGCTTTTCTTTCTTTTTCTTCATTTTTGTACATTTTTACCACTTTGTTGCAATCCTCGTCTTCCCTTTCCCCCAAACTTATACTTCTCCCATGTCCTAAGGAAAGATCGGGTGCCAAGAGAGAGTATCTTTTAGAACGGGTAATGTAACGAACCGACCGGTCGTTTTGAGCTTTTGCGATTTGATCGCTAGTTCTCAGGCACGACTTTCCCCGTGTTATGTATTATGTCCGAAATCAAATTCGAAGGTCCCAAACCCGAGAAGTGAATTTTTGTGTGAAATTAATTCTAGAAATAATTAAGGGAATTGGAAATAAACTTTGATTAAAATACTATGCTATCGAGCTCGTATTTTGGTTCCGGCACCCGATACAGGTCCTATATATGGTTTAATCTCTTTCTGTAATGTTTGGTTGAAAACGGACGTCGTCTTATGTGTTTCAGACTTAAAATGGAAATTTGATATTATATGAAAAATTGGGAAGGAATCATGAGTTTTGAGGCTTAATTCGATGTATATAAAGTTATTGTGGAGATTTGATCGCACGAGTAAGTCAATAGGATGTTTTTCAGGTTGTGTGTATGATTGGTTTGGAGCCCCAAGGGCTCAGGTGAGTTTTAGATAGGCCATGAGTTGCATTTTGAACTTGGAAATTAGCTGGTATGACCTGAACTACAGACCTAGCATTCATAAGTCAGGCTCGCAAATGCGAGATAGCCCAGACCTGATCCTTCATCGCAAATGCGATGTTGCAAAAGCGATAAAGTGATCGCAAATGCGAAAGCTGAGGAATTTCTGCTGGGATCGCAATTGCGAACCCCAGCTCGCATTTCCCAAATCTGAGGGCTGTGTCCAGTTATTAAATTCGAACTTAGCCCATTTCCCACTTGGCCTTGGGCCATTTTTGAGAGCTTTTGGACGGGAATAGAAGAGGGTGTCTATTGGGTTTGATTGGAGGTGAGTCTTATGACCTAAAAATATGATTTAATTATAAAATCAACCTAGAAATTCATGAAAATTTATCAAAAAGGAGGAAGAACTAGGGCTTGAGTTTTGGTATTTTAAATTGGGTTTTGATGGGTCATTTTAGCTCGGATTTGGTAGTTCTTGATATGTATAGACTCGTGGCGAGCTAAGGAATCCGTTGATATAAAATTTTCTAGAATTTGAGAAGTGGGCCCGGGGCTCGGGTTTTGCTAATTTCAAGATTATTGTTTTTCAACTAATTTCGATTGGGTATTGTTCCATTGGCATAGGGTGACGTATTCATTGGGGTTTTGATCGGATTCGACGTGCGAGGAGGTCGATTTGAGAGGCAAGGGCATAGCAAGCTAGGATTTCGGCTGGCTTGAGGTGAGTAATGGTATTAAATGACGTCCTGAGGGTTTGAAACCCCGAATTTGCACAACGCACTGCTATATTAAGGTGAAACAAGCGCTTAATGATGAGAGCGGGGTTGTTTACTACTGGGGATTGTGACTTGGTCCATCCTGAATGATATTTTTACCGCGTATTTAACTAAGATGTGTTTGTTATCACATGATTTGGTCTTATTTCCATATTTTGCGCTGCTTGTTGATTACTTGAGTCCTTCGTGGACTTTTATCAGTGTTTTCCTCACTATTTTGATATATTACTTGAAATCAGCCACTTTTTATGGAATTTTGAGATTTAAATGATATTTCCAATATTCTTTGGGCTGAGCACTACTATTTTATTGATGCTTGAAGGGCTTATGATGTTTCTAGACTAAGTGAGGCCGAGGGCATGAGATACATTTATATGCCACGAGGTGGTTTGAGTGATGTGAGAAGTCTTTCAGGCCTTGAGTGTGATGTGAGAAGGCTTTCAGGCCTTGAGTGTGATGTGAGAAGGCTTTCAGACCTTGAGTGTGATGTAAGAAGGCTTTCGGGCCTTGGGTGTGATGTAAGAAGGCTTTCAGGCCTTGAGTGTGATATGAGAAGGCTTTCAGACCTTATGTTGATATAGCGTTTGGGTCGTAAGGGGCCCATCCGGAGTTTGCATACCCACAGTGAGTGCAAGTACCCATATGATATGATACTGAGCCTGAGGGGCTGATACTATGCTGAGTGGCTAATACTGAGCCTGAGGGGCTGATGTTATGTTGTGTGACTGATACTGAGCCCGATGGGCCAATACTATGCTGAGCGTTTTATACTGGGCCCGAGGGGCAGATTACTACTCACTATTTACTTATTGTTTTACCTGATTTAACTGTTTTTAAAAGTAGATCTCATTTGATTCATTACAATTTTACTGCTTTAAGTGATATACTGCCTGGTATAGAATTTCCTTGTGAATTTATGTGTTTTCATGCCTTCGATTATTATCTATTATTATTACTCATTGAGTTGGAGCACTCACTTTACTCTTTGCACCTTGCCTTCAAATGCAGGTATCTATTTAGCCGGAAGCAGGTTTTGGCCGATCAGAGGCAGAGTTATATGAGTAAGGAGGCAAATGCCAGCGTTCGCAACACCATGTTTCTCTCTTTTGTTTATCATTCCTGTTCTGTATATTTTAGACCTTGTAGTGAAGTTACATTCCGATAGATGCTCGTGACTTGTGACACCTCGATTAGGGTTGTATTGGGTTGAATTTCTGTTAATTAATATTTTAAGTCATATTTAAGTTATTTATTTATGTTTAACTATTTTTGAAAAGACAAATTGGGCTTAGTTGGCTGGCCATGTCCCGACGAGAGGTGCCATTAGACCCGGTCCGGTTTTGGGTCGTCCCAAGTTGATATCAGAGCCTAGGTTACTAGGTCTCACGAGTCATAAGCAGGTTTAGTAGAGTCTTGCGGATTAATATGGAGACGTCTGTATTTATCCTCGAGAGATAGTAGAACCTTTAGGAAAACTACACATTCTTGAAATCTTATCGTGCGTCCTTGATTCAGCATGAAAGGTAACTCTTGAAATTCCTTCCGCACATGAGCGCTCAGAATTTGATGTGTCTTGATGGCTTGTGGTTTCCCGATCGACGGGCGAGATGTAATCTCTGTGGATTTATAGTGCGCCAGCCTGGAGGACTTGAGTCCGGATCTTTGCCTATTGCTTGAGTACTGAGGTGCTGATTGTGTGAGTAAGTGTTTCAGACTTATATGTTCGGTATTGTCCCTATTAGTGGAAGTGACGGCTGGATAGTTATGTGATGAATGTATTAGTACTGCGAGATGTATCTATGTGACTTAAAAGTGATGAGGAAGGTCTGTTGGATGATAGATGAACTATTTAGTGCATGATTTCCATTGTGATTGGATGTGTAGCTCGGAGTTATGGGCACGTGAAGAATCTTTTCATGTTTCCAGTTGAGAGGAGTAAATTTCATGATGCGGTATGAGTTCTGACTCTGGAAGACTAAGTGGATGTGTAATATGCATAATGGTAGAAGGAATACGGAAATGTTATATTGAGGTGGAGCAGGAGGGTTATCTCCTGCAGAGTGTTCTGAAGTGGTGTGATCCTTATGTGTACGTTAGAAGATCTCATGTGTAATGGAAGGGTACGTGTTCAAATTTGAAATCTCGAGTTGCTTAAGAGAGTAGGCTTAACTGTTGTGGGGATAAATGCGAGATTTGTAGAAGATTTACAGTATTGGATGAAATGGGACTTGGGCGTATGTCCGGAATCAAATTCGGAGGTCTCAAGCCCGAGAAATGAATTTTTGTATGAAATTATTTTCTAGAAATAATTAAGGAAATTGGAAATGAAATTTGGTCAAAAGACTACGGTGTCGGGCCCGTATTTTGGTTCCGGCACCCGGTACAGTTCTTATATATGGTTTAAGCACTTTCTGGCCAGGGTTCGCAAATGCGAAGGTGCCCATTTTGGCCAGGGTTCGCAAATGTTACTGGACTGAGTGAGGCCAACGGCCTGAGGTACATTTATATGCCATGAGGTGGCTTGAGTGATTTAAGAAGGCTTTCAGGCCTTGAGTGTGATGTGAGAAGGCTTTCAGGCCTTGAGTGTGATGTGAGAAGGCTTTCAGACCTTGGGTGTGATGTGAGAAGGCTTTCAGGCCTTGAGTGTGATGTGAGAAGGCTTTCAAGCCTTGAGTGTGATGTGAGAAAGCTTTCAGGCCTTATGTTGATATAGCCTTGGGACGTTAGGGGCCCCTCCGGAGTTTGCACACCCACAGTAAGCGCAGGTACCCATATGATATGATACTGAGCCCAAGGGGCTGATACTATGCTGAGTGCCTGATACTGAGCCCGAGGGGCTGATGCTATGATGTGTGATTGATACTGAGCCCGAGGGGCTGATACTATGCTGAGTGATTGATACTAGCCCGAGGGGCATGAGTAGTCGCCCGAGGGGAAGATTACTACTCACTATTTACTTGTTGTTTTACCTGATTTACCTATTTTTAAAAGGAGATTTCATTTGATTCTTGACGGTTTTACTGCTTTAAGTAATTTAATGACTGGTATAGAATTACCTTGTGAAATTATGTGTTTTCATGCCTTCGATTATTATTTATTATTATTACTCACTGAGTTGGAGTATTCACTTTACTCCCTGAACCTCGTGTGCAGATGCAGGTATCTATTCACCCGGAAGCGGGTTTTGGCCGATCAGAGGCAAAATTATATGAGTAAGGAGGTGACTACCAGTGTTCGCAGAACCATGTTTCTCTCTTTTGTTCATCATTTTAGTTATGTATATTTTAGACCTTGTAGTGGAGTTACATTCTAATAGATGCTCGTGACTCATGACACCCCGATTAGGGTTGTGTTGGGTTGCATTTCCATTAATTAATATGTTAAGTTATATTTATGCTGTTTATTTATGTTTAACTATTTTTTAAAAGACAAATTGGGTTTAGTTGGTTGGCCTTGTCCCCATGAGAGGCGCCATCACGACCGGGTCTAAGTTTGGGTCGTGACAGGTAAAGGCTTATATCATGGTTCTTGAAGGAAAAATGTTTAAGGCTCAATAGGGTTGACTAGGGATTTTATCTTTGGTAGGTTATGGAAATGTTCAAGCTATCATTTGTATCAAGGAGAGCCTATAATCATGTCTCGAGTGAAAATTCACTTAGGATTTCGCCTCAACAAACATTCAGGGCAAGTTATAGACTAACGGCTCGGGATTTGGACTTGCAATGCAATTTCTCACCAAACAAGCTACGGGATTGCTAAAAACACAAAGTCGGGGGCCCATAACGACCTTGATTTGAGCACATAGTGGTCCCGAAAAACTACTTGATGATTATCGGTCAATGCAAGAGTCTCAAGGTCACGACATTGACCATCCTAAACATAACATTTTGTTTTTTACCATAAGATCAAAGGCAAATGTGCTAGACCCAAGTGAAGCTTTTCTTGAGGCACCCTTAACCACTAACTACTGAAAAAACAAAAACAAAATGGACTCAACCCCTTAAGAAGGTTGTCACGCCATCATCATTGGGAAGAGCCACCTGGTTCACACAAACTCCACCTTTGGAAAGAACCGTGGCATTAAAAAAACCAAAGGCTTGTTGCAAACGTTCAAAACAAAAAGCTACAAATATAAATAAGAAGCTAAGAACGAAAAATTTCGGAAAGTAAAATAAATATATACAAGAGGGGATTTAATCGAATATACAACAAATGGGATGAATATGTACAATGTAAGATAACTTTATATATAGACCCAAAGTAAAAAAAAAAAGAGTAAGAGATATATAACAAAATGTTAAAAATATATACAAACCAAAGTTGAAAAATAAATAAAGCATAAAACTGTCAAATATATACAATCATCCAAATCCACAAAAGTAGGGCCTACCCCCCAAATGAAATTTGACATTGTCCCAAATGACAACTAGACCAAATAAGCACCAAAAAGAAAAGGGAAAAGGATATAGAGACTCCCTATGGCCTGTCCGTCTTCATGGGCTCCTGAGTGGTCCCTGGGTCCTCAATATACTTGGAAACCTCAGACTGGTTCCCTTTAGCCTACTGCTCTGCTGGTGGAACCTGGGCTTGGACCTAGACAGGCTTCTGAGTTGTATCTTATGGCTAACTCGATGAGGTCTCTGATGGTTCTGCTAACTAGACAACTGCATCATCTTCTCCGAGAATCATCATCTTCCTCTTGGGAGGTCTCTAGGACTGCTCAAGCTAGGAATGAGCTGCTGGTACCGAGTCCTGTAACAATAAGTCCAAAGGCAGATGATCTGCCTTCATCCTATCAACCTCAACCCTCGGATCTTGTACAGACTCCTTTGAAACATGTGTCTTCCTCAACTTCTTGTGCTCCTTAGCAAGCTAATTGAAAACCTTGTTATGTTAATCAACAGCATTCGTGAGCACTTTTTGGGTGTCAAGGATTTTCTCCTGCTTGACCAGAATCTCCTTGAGGGCTTCCTCAATAGACTGTAGAACCTACAGAGGCGGAGGTGCTGAATCAGCTTCCACTATAGCAGTGAGGATAGAAAACTTGGATGAAGCTGTGTGCATCCAGTTGTTGATGTTGAGAAGAGCCTGGCTTAGCCGCTGTGCAGTCACTAGGTAGGCTCGAGAAGAGGGAATCTCGGGATCTGCTGAAGTGGATGGCCCAGGAGGAATGTATATAGAGGTGGAGGCAGGCTGAGTAGGAGCCACTACCACAACTAGCTCTTCAGGCTGGCCAGTTGGAGCAGTGGCTATTCCCTTGAAGTTCTTTCCCTCCGGGTTGTCATCACCCTGCATACTATACCATGAGAACAGGGACTTCACTTTTACTTTTATATCAAATGGTCTCTTTTCAGCCTTGAGGCCCCTGAAGTACATGGTCTAAAAGCTGAGGAAAGGGGTAGTTTCAGTCACTCTCGCTGACTACGTGAGTGATCACCCGAGATATTACATTCCTGATATTTATCGGATAACCCCCCATGATCGAGGCCACTAAAACTACCCGGTGAAGAGGGAGAAAGTTTTCATGAGTATCGGGGTCCAATCTACTGCATACAAATGTTCCCCACCCCTTCACCTCGAGGTTCAAACTTCTTCGCAAAATCTTTATGCCCGCATTCAACAAATCGGGGGTGGTACCTAGGATTTACAGATACTGTGCCAACTAGGGACAAACCTCCTCGCCCAATTCCATCTTTTCCATGAACAGTTCCTCATCCTCCTCATTAAAGCCAAGGTAATCATTTATTGTTTTCCATCAAAAAGCACCTTCAAAATTTTGCACCTTGGTCACTTTTGTGCCTTTTTTGATATGGGCGGCATTGGTATAGAATTCCTTGATCAAGTGCTCGTTGGCATCTACACACTCTCCCAAAAAATACTCCCAACCAACTCTCTTCGTAAACTGCCTCCTCACATTGGGGTTATGAGGCAATAGGTCTCTATCCACAAAACTCCTCTCCGAGATCAACTTCCTCACCAGCCACCATTCCCTAAATTTGTGATTAGCTATCTCGCTCACAAATCGGTCTTCCCACACCTCTGGTTTTCTAGTTCTAGCAATACCTCCCACCTGAAGCTCACCCCCTTCTCCTACTTCTCCTACTACCCTTTCTCCTTCTTCTTCCTCGTCGTCTCCTACTGCACCCTCTCCGGGTAATGAAGCTGTGGGAGAGTTGGAGTATTCATCCCTACAACCTGCAGTTGAGCCCTCAAACAACCCAGAAGAGACATTCACTGAATCTTAGGTAGCGAGAAAAGCTGGAGGAGTGTCTCTTAGCATGTTCCTCTCTGGCCAGTCAGGGATGTACTCTGACATGGAGTCTGAAGATATCTCCCAAGAGGGCTCGTACTCACTCCCATACATGTCAATGGCTTTACAGCAGCTTAAATCAGCTTTCTTGTGTTTTTAATATTTTGCCGGTCTTGAGGAGTCAGTCTAATCATTTTTCGCTTCCCTTCCTGGGAGATTTCTCCTCTGCCTGGTTGTTTAGAGCCCTTGCCTCTTTGTTTCACCATTGTCTGCAAAAATATCCATTAAGGCTTGTTCGTATTAGTACAAGTAAGTAAGATCATGGTTGCAAAAAAAGCTGCAGACAGTTGTAGAAATCACACAATGCAGACCGAACAAAATAGAGTACGGACCACAAAAAATGGCACTGCGGTACGCATAGAGTTGGGGTTCAAACTACCCACTCTCTGTATCCAGGCTATGCGGACCGCAAAAAATGTAGTGCGGCTGCACAGGGACCAATGCAGACCGCAAAAAATGTAGTGCGACCGCAGTCCCCAAAAATCATATTACAGATACTCATCAATGCGGTCTGCACAAAATGCCATTGCAAACCGTACTAAGGCATCGCGGATCGCACAGAATTGACCGCGGTCAGCACTAAGTTCCTAGAAGAAACACTAACTTAGGTTTCAATGTATTTTGATTTAAAGTCTTGTTTTACACCTAAGAAAGTTTTTTATGTGTTTACCTAGTGTTTCTAACTACCTAATTCCACTTTAATAGAGAAATTAACTAACCTAATTTTACCAAATCAAAAGTAGTACGAGAAGAACATTAGGAAAACAAGAAAAACAAAAATTAAAAGAAATTAATAAAATTAAAACAATTAAGAAGAAGTTAATGGTACCAGATGTGAGAAGAACTTAAGATAAATGAGTCCAAGCAGTTAATTATGAGCAAAAGGAAATATGAGCAATGCTTTTATGAGATCTGTGAGCAAAGGGTCCAAAAGTATAAAAGGGGGACCTCAGGCCCTACTTATAGAAAAGGACTTGGGGCCAGCTTACCAACCTAATGCGGACCGCACAAAATGGACTGTGGTCCGCACCACACAATATTTTTCAAAGTTTGAGAAGGCAATCATTGCGGTCCCCACAAAATGGAATGCAGCCGTTGTGGTCCATCGTGGACCGCACAAAATATAATGCGGCCGCGGCGACAAACATTAGAGAGCTGGTAATTCAACCTTCATCGGTATGGTCCGCACTAAATATTGTGCGGCCACATTGAAAACTTCAGAGACCTGAATACTTTATCCACTATGTCCTACACCTGCATCAACACAAGCCTGTAACATCTCACTACTAGTCAGTTCAAAAATAAATCCTATCCTATAATGAAAAACAAAGAAAAACAAGAAGAAAAACACATGGGTTTCCTCCAAAGAAGCGCCTGATTTAACTTCTCGACATGACACACATTACCATCAAATCATTTAAGATCAAGAACTGCCACCACGTAGTTGTCATTAATTTTTCCCAAGTAATGCTTGAAACTATGCCCATTCACTCTAAAAAGTTCTCCACTTTTGTTGTTTAAATCAATAGCACCAAACAGGGTCACACACACTACTTCAAAAGGTCCATTCCATTTTGACTTGAGCTTTCCCGGGTACAAATGTAGCCGAGAGTTGAATAAGAGCACCAAATCCCCCACCTTGAACTCCTTGCCTCGGGTATATTTTTTCGTAAAGGTATTTCATTTTATCCTACAGGTACGAACTAGAGTAAGCATAGAATCTAAATTTGTTAAGTTCATTGAGTTGCTGCACCCGAAGACTAGCAGCTACATCCTAATCAAGGTTCAACTTCCTCAATGCCCACATGGCCTTGTGCTCTAACTCAACCGATAAATGGAAAGCTTTCCTGAATACAAACCGATACGGAAACATACCAATCGGAGTTTTGTAAGCAGTTCTATATGCCCATAGAGCATCATCTAACTTCTTAGACCAATAGGTCCTATTTGCATTGACCGTTTTAGACAGAATATCCTTGATTTCCCTATTTGAGACTTCAAATTGGCCACTCGCCTGAGGATGATAAGGAGTGGACACTTTGTGGTTGACACATAACCCCGAAATCTAACCACTTGATCACCTCTGTTTTTACAACTTTTTGCATTGCCTCGTTCAACCAACTTTGATGTTCCAAGGAGGGTTTTGCATCATCTTCTAGAATAATCTTGTTCATACAAAAGGCGGGTCTTATTCCCCGAATATCAGCTAAAGAAAATCCAATTGCCTTCTTTCGCTTTTTGAGCACCGCCAATGTGGCATCTACCTTTATTTTAGTAAGACAAGAGGAAAGAATAACTGGTAAAGTTGAACTAGGGCCTAAGAATACATACTTGAGGTGTGGAGGCAATGGCTTCAACTCCAACACCGGAGGTTACTCAATTGAAGGCTTTGTTGGAGGAGTCTTTCTATTTTCAAGATCCAGGGAGAGTTTCCAAGGCTCGTGAGAATAAGAGTCCATTCCATGTAAAGCATTCACACAATACACTCAGCCCTCATCATCATTGACATCAAGGTTTAACAATACAGCCTCCAAAGGGTCTTTCACATTGATCATTGCATTAGTATCATCAGTTATCACAGCCGTGACATGATCCACAAATGAGCACATTTTGGTACAATTGGGCTGCTTCATTGACTTGCACACATGAAAGACCACATTTTCATCACCCACCCGAAAAGTGAGTTCCCCTGCTTCCACATCAACTAGAGCCTTCCCCGTAGCAAGGAAAAGTCTCTCTAATACAATCGGGACTTCATAGTCTACCTCACAATCCAAGATCACAAAATCAGTTAGCAAGAAAAAAATTTCCACCCGGACAAGCACATCATCAACAATACCCAATGGTCGCTTCATTGATCTATCTAACATTTGCAATCTCATGGAAGTCGGACTCAGAGGCCCAATACCCAAAGTCTTAAAAACTGAATAGGGCATCAAATTTATGCTTGCCCTTAAATCATATAAAGCTTTAGAAAAGTCGGCACTTCCAATAGTGCAAGGGATAGTGAAAGCACCGGGATCCTCCAACTTTGGAGCCATTGAATGCACTATAGAACTACCTTGGTGGGTCATCTTGATAGTTTCACAGTCCATGGATCTTTTCTTTGTCACCAAATCTTTCATGAATTTAGCATAACCAGGCATTTGCTCCAAAGCCTCCACCAAAGGCACATTGGTGGATAAGCTTTTTATCATGTCAATGAACTTTTTGAATTGATTCTTATTTTTCTGCTTGGCTAGCCTTTGAGGATAAGGTGGAGGTGTCCTAGGCAAGGGTGCCTTGGATTTTGGCACAACCAGTTTCAACGTGTCTATTACGTGTTCCCTAGATGGGTTCACGGTATCTTGCATTTCCACCTCGGCATATTGAATATCAATCCTCACTTCTTTGTCCACCTTTTCATTAATCACATTCTCAACCACCAAAGGAACTTCATCTTCTTGCAACTCAACTTCATCACCAAAACTTGCTTTTGTTTGGAGGCATTCACATCATCGACTCGTCCGCTTCTAGTAGTTACCACCATAACATGATTGTTTCCACCCTTAGGGTTCACTACCATATCACTTGGTAGAGCACCTTTAGAGCGTGTATTCAAGGACTAAGAGATTTTTCCTAGCTGCACCTCCAAAATTCTAATGGAAGTATTGTGAGAAGACAACTGCGCATCCGAATCCGCATTATTCTTCATCATTTGTTCGAACACTATTTCAATCTACCCATATCATTGCTGGAAGAACCAGGACCCTGGGATGGAAAAGGAGGTGGATTGCTTGGTTGCTGGTACATTGGGGGCCTTTGAAAGCCTTGCCCCTAATTTCCCTGGTTGTTTTTCTATCCACCTTGGTTGTTGTTTTTTCACTAGTTTCCTTGATTGCTTTGATTGTTATTTTGATTGCCCCAATTTGGATTTTAATTATTGTTTCCCCAGTTGTTGCTCCCTTGTCTGTGATTATTCCAATTGTTATTTCCTTGTTGTTGATTACCCCAATTGCCTTGGGATCTCCATTGTTGTTGTTGGGTGGAAGAATTTCCTCTTTAGGCTTGGTAATTATTCACATACTATACCTCTTCATTTTGCCCATTATATCCATCATCTTGAAATCCACTACCATTATTGTCAAATTGATCTAAATTCTCTTGGTTCTATTGACCTCTTTGTCTTCTTTGGTTCATTAGCATGTTAACACACTCCATTACCCTCCATTACTCGGCGAGAATTTGGACTTATTGCAACTGTGCCTTTGCTAGATTCATGGTTGTTGTCAACTCAGCTATCACAAGCCCATGATCATGTAATTGTTTTTGCAAATGAGTGATTGTGGGGTCACCCTGGGGAATATTAGCTCTACTTTGCCAAGCAGAGGATGTGTCAGCCATCTCGTCAAGAATGGCACAGGCTTCATCATACATCAATTTGATGAAATTACCCTCAACAAGTTGATTCATTATACATTGATTTGTTGTGTTGATGCCCGATAGAAAGTTTGTTGCAACATATTCTCCGTCATATCATTGTTGGTGAATTCCTTTACCATAGTTCTATATCTCTCCCAAATCTCATGCGATGGTTCAGTGGGCTCCTGTTTGATAGCTAATATCCCATCCCGCAAAGCTGTCATATGTCCCGGTAAGAAGAAATTTGCAGTGAACTTGTCCGCCAACTCATCCCAAGTAGTGATGGAATGGTTGGGAAGTCGCTCAAGCCAATATAAAGCCTTCCCTCAAAGTGAAAATGGTAAGAGTCTCAACCGGAGTGCATCCTCGGACACATTAGTGTGCTTGCTCCCCCAACAGGTATCCACGAACCCTTTGAGATGTTTGTAAGCATTTTGAGTAGCAGCGCTCGTGAAGTATCTATGCTGCTCTGACAATGTCAACATCTCATTAGTAATTTGAAAATATCCCGCCCGGATTTACATAGCCTTGTTTTGGGAGCACTCAAGGAACTGCTCTTGGAGGTGGAGGAGGAGGGTCTGGAACATTTTCAGTAATATTGGCATGCCGGACTCTTTGTTGTCCTGGAGGTACAAGAGGTACCTTATCCTCTCAATTATCGTCAACCTCCTCCCCCATAATCGCATTTCCAAGAGAGTCATTAGCATTTAATGCCATTTTGTACCTGGATTTGTGATACACAAAAAATAGTAACAAAGAAGGAAAGAACAAAACACAAAACTATATAAAAAGATAGCCAAAATCTTTATCTCCCCAGCAATGGATCCAAAAAGTGATCGAGGCCAACCATGCACTACTATTGAATAGCAAGAGAGGTCGAAGTAGCTTTTACCCAATTAAGGTCGGAATCGATTTCCACAGGGGGCTAGATATAGGAGTCGGGTGTCTATCTACGGCGGAGTTGTGTAATTGTTCTTAATTGCACTTTTACACATTTCAGTTTTGATTATGATTCTAATTCTATAAAACTACAATGATCAATTAAATTAAAATAAGTTAAGGTTAAACTATTGCGCGTTGTTCAAACGGGTTATGCAAATTGCACAAACAATTAGTGTTCAAGTCGGGTATTACTATCTCTGGGTTTAACCTTTTAATTGAGGCTATCAATCTTTTGAGTACAACCCAATTCCTTGTTAGACCAATTTCAGAGACTTAGGCTCTTTTATTCAAGAAGAGCCAAAATCAACTAAACATAAACTAGTGTTTGCAACCACTAACTCAGCAATTAAATATGAAATTAGTCCAAATATCAAACACCTATAGTCAATCAAACCCTAAAACACAAGACCCATCAATTACCCACATTAGAGTTGAGCCACAACCCTAGCTTATGGGTCTAGCTACTCATAATTAGAGAAAAAAACAAAGAAATAGATGAAGAAAAACTCATATTAATTAATTGCTAAGATAAACTACAAGATTCAATGTTAAAATAAAGATAAAATTGCTCAAAATAGCTAAAACTATCGAACCCACGAGCGCAGCCTTCAGTACTAACTATCTACTTGACCTAAAAATGGAAAAGAGGCTATTTATACTAAGCTTTAAAGTCCGGACAAAAACACCCCTGTAGGGTTAGTGCGGACCGCACAAAATTACGTGCAGCTGTGCTAGAGCTCTGAACCTGAATAAGCGGCTCTCTAAACTCAAGCAATACAGATCGTATAGAATTGAATGCGGTCGCGGTGGCTTTTAGAGCGGTCCGCATGAAATGGAGCGTGGACCTCATTGTGTTTCAAATTCAAAACTGGCACTTCTCTGATTATTGGCTCTGTGGACCGCACTAAATCGAGTGTGGTCACAGTGACTTCAATGCGGACTACAGTAAATCCCATGCAGTCGCATTGCCTATTAGCCTGGAAATCAAACTCTCTGAGCCTCACTTGTGCGGACCACACAGAATAGTGTGCAGCCGCATTGGTCCTGTTTTTCCTGGGCTTTGTCTTATCTTGGTACTTATGCAATTTTCACTCCTTTTTGAGCTGGCCTTTGACATCTTGTCACTTTGTTGATCAAATATAAAATCAAGCACAACTTGTGAGCCTTTGTGGACTATTTTGTACAAGTTTCTAGTCAGAACATAAGCAAGAAGGAGTATAAAATGCACCAAAATCCCTAGTTATCAATACCTAAGCATGTTCTCTTGACAATTCCTCTAACACACAATTTGGAAAATTCACGTAATGGTGGATCGGAGTATGGAAAAATCCGTATAATATTCTTGAGAAAGATTGCATCGTACTTCATTAGGACTGCAAATCCCATGTTGTTATAGTATTAAGTATTATAACTCATATGTTTGTTGAAGGAGATCATTACTTGTAGTCATTAGGTATCCAAATTTAAATGGATTAGGAAGGCCTTTTTTATAAGTTGGTGTGGGCCCCACATTTTTTATGACTTGGCCACAAAATTCTCAACATGTGCCACCTATCCACTTAGCAAAAGAGTCACAATTTTATGCCTTTAATCATTGCACTTGCTGCCACGTTTGGGAAGGCTTACCAAACTTATCCAAGATCATCAATTAACCTCACCAAAATCATTAATTATTCAAGATCTAATATTATCTAATCCCCCGCCAAGATCATTAATTAACTAATTATCCGTAAAATTAAAAATTATTTCATATACTACTCACTTTTAACATACTTTATACATCTTACTATCATGGTCATGTGGTACCTTGTGTGTCACTAGTCCATAATTACGGGGTATTATAGCTTGAACTGTAGTTTATCTCAAAATGATAAACTTCGACGAAACTCATTTTCTTCGATTTACTTACCCTTTCACCTTTACGGACTTGTTTGAAATAGCATAGTATTCATAACTTCAAAAATAATCTCATTCCCGATATTACATTGATTAAATTTCGACGAAACTTCAATGAACAAAAATAAGAGATGAAACATCGCATTTTCGAGCTTATATCAATTTTCTTATTGTGTACTTCCACGTATGAAAAACACGGGTGTAACAGATTCCACGGCCAAACTCAGGCCTCAAATACCACTTTTCCCTTAGTTTCCACTTCTAGTCTGCATGTATCTATTCATAGTTAACTTAATAATCTCAATTAATGCGAAAGAAGCCAATTCTAATGCATAATTATAGATTTTCCAACAGTTCCCCAAAAATAAAAATCGAACCCGGACCTACTTGGTCAAAACTAAAAGTTTGGACCAAATCCGATTATCCATTTACCTACGTGCCCAAATATGTAATTAGTTTCGGAATCCGGCCCCAAATCGAGGCCTAAATTTCCAAATTTGTAAAATCATCAATTCTCCCAAAATTCCTAATTTCTACCCTTAAAGAACAAGATTATGCCTTGAAATCTAATGGGTGTTAATGAAAAATAAAGAAATGAGTTAAAGAACACAAATCTATGATTTGGTGTTGAATCCTCATTTTAGAAATCTTCCAAGGCCGAGTTCTATGGAAGAAAATATGAAATTCTAGGCAAATCCTGACTTAGGTTCTATTTTTAAAACACTGGACAAACCTTATAGCGTTCGCGAAGCATTGGCCAGAAGGGCCTTCACATCCGCGACATTCCTGAAGGTATATGAAATTCTGGGCAAATCCTGACTTAGGTTCTATTTTTAAAACACTGGACAAACCTTATTTGCATTCGTGAAGCATTGGCCAGAAGGGCCTTCACATTCGCGACATTCCTAAAGGTATACCCTCCTCCCGACTTTAGCATTTGCGAGCCACTTGCCGCGTTCGCATAGAGTATCCTTCCCCTCCCCAGTTACCACTCTTCGCGTTTGCGATGAGTGCCTCGCGTTCCTGTAGAAGGATTGATCTTTTTGATATACTCTCCGCAATTGCAGGAGTTGCTTCGTGATTCGTGTGCACCTGCAACAATAAAACATCAGAAATCTCTAAGTCCAAAACACACTGTAGCCAATTCGAAACTCACCTGAGCCCTCAAAGCTCCAAACCAAATATGCAAACAAGTCTAAAGACATCATACAAACTTGCTTGTGTGATCAAATCACTAAAATAACACTCAAAACTACGGATTTAGCATCAAAATCAATGAAATTCTCGCAAACACTTAAAGTTTCTGTTTTCTCAACCGAGGGTCCGGATCACGTTATATAAACTCCATTTTTCACCAAATTTCATAGACATGACTTAAATACCATATTAAACCTATTCTGAGCTCTGGAACTAAAATACGGGTTTGATACAAACTAGATCGAGCATTATAAAATTTCTAAAAACCATCATATTTTTAGTCTAATAAATTTCTTCAAAAATTCAATTTCTCGTGCTAAGGACTTCATAATTCAATTCCGGGCATATGCCCATGTCCCATATTTTTCTACGAATCCTCCGGGATCGTCAAAACAAGCTCAGGTCTATTTACTCAAAATATTGATCGAAGTCACTTAAATTAATTTTTTAAAGCAAAACTTAATATTTTCTCAAATTTTCACATAAAGGCTTTTCAGAATCGTGCCTAGACTGTAAACGCAAATTGAGGAGAAATAAAATAAGGTATTGAAGGCCTTAGAACCCCGAATTATATTCTAAAATATGAGATGACCTTTTGGTTCATCACAAACTCCCCCTGATAAGAGCACCAATTCACATCCTTAAGCCTTCACATTTCAATCATGTGCATTACCTTCAAATGATCGTTAGTAGAGATTTTGTAAACAAATCAACCATATTAACTTCAATGAATATGCTGCACCTTAGAATCATCATTCTTGATAGATATATAATGTCATGGAATGACTTTTCAATATCTCCATAGAGGTATTTTCGTTATCATATTATCATGTTTATAGTTATAGCAAGATACATATGTGTACAAATTGCACTTAGGATATGGTACGTCATGACCGTGAATTTTATATACTTTAAGCGACTTAAATCCATCAGGGATTATCATAAGCCATATAACCCATTTAAATGGACTTTAGATTTATATCAAGTTTTCATGTCATGCTAGACATATAAGATAGATAAAAGTGATTGCTCACACAATTGACTTTATAATTTTGAGTGTTTGAACTGCATGTCCAAAATTATATGTCTTTCATATGAAACTAATTTTATTCGAATTGCCAATATTTTGTGTCTGTATTCGACAGACTTAAGATCATCAACTATACTTAACACTATCATTGGTGTCATCGATAAACATTATATATCGGTTCTAATATTTTTTCATAAAGACATAACATAGAGATCTCTTTATTTATATTTTCAAGCACCTGAACCTCTCTTGAGATTTTATAAAGTATTATGTCATGTGATCTTCTAGATTATTTTCCTCCTTATTATGATCATCTGCTCATCTTCTTTATCAAGAAGTTCATTTGAGATCGATTTGTCTATACGTTTAAGCGTACCACTTTGTCCTTCTAGGAGTTATTCTAATAGCAGCATTTGCAGTGAGAATATATATATATATATATATATATATATATATATATATATATATATATATGCTTTCTTTGGTCAGCAAATACATCTTACATGCTTTGAAATATATGTTAAATGAATTATCTTTTTATGAACTTCAAGTTCATATTATCTTATTTGAGGATCTAGATGTATACACGATAATGCATTCCATATAACTTTTTCTCAACTGTTTATCATGTATCCCACTCATGTTAGAAAAACTAACTTTCTTCCTCAACTTTAAGAACCCATCTTTGTGCATTATGATGTTTAGTTAAAATACGCATCGCACATCAATAATAATAATGAGATGGAAATATTTGGTTCCTAACCGTGAACCATTTGTGAGGGGAGAATGTAATATACTTTCGTGTATAAACGTATATCAAATTTATATAAATAACTTTTTTTCATAAGAAATAATTTAATTATTTAGTGGAGGCACTCAATAAATCATCTTGTTAAACCAATTGTGATATAATCCAACTCATCAAGATAAACTATCTTGAATAGAAAATATGAAAATTATGCTCTAAATTAAATTATAGAGCAAGCTACTTTGCAAACACCAGATTGGGGGTCAATAATAGTTGCAAATATAACCATCTCATAGATGCATCGTATATGGTATACATGACAGGTAAATGAGCCCATATTCATCTTTGATATTTCTAGCATTCATGGGATTCAATCCCAATTTTTGTTGGTCTATTAATTAATAAGAACAAGCAATGCAAGAAACTCGTAAATAACTTTCTAGTTCTTTAATATTTACCCATGTGAATTCTCTTTTATTTTTTCACATCATACATAAATTAACACTGCTAAACCAATTATTCCAACTGAATAAATTATCAATATTGATAAACTTCAGGTCTACACCATAACGTGTGCAATTATCAATAAACTTAAAGTTATTATGATATGGGTTTTTATATCAATAAACTTTCACTTTATTGTGGCATTCTTTTATTTATGTAGTACTAATTGGAGAATAAAGCGGTCAGCTTTTCACAAACATATTATCCTGCTACAAGTTGTAACAAAAGATATTAAATCTTTCCTTTATTTATGACCTCAATATAATCAACTGTGCTCCCTTATACTTTTGAAACTAAATAAGTTTCTTTGAGACTTACTACAACACAATACCTTATTGGTAATCAATTGTGTTTCTCTAAAATAGTACAATTGGCTTGCAGAGTTTGCAATTAATTTTGTAGTGTCACATATTCATTAACGTCCATATGGTGAATATCTCTTTCAAAGAGAAATACCATTATGGTAATTGTCAAGTTATATGT
This sequence comes from Nicotiana benthamiana, assembly GCA_034376525.1. Taxonomy (NCBI): domain Eukaryota; kingdom Viridiplantae; phylum Streptophyta; class Magnoliopsida; order Solanales; family Solanaceae; genus Nicotiana; species Nicotiana benthamiana. Next base: position 28,640,319 of record CM067336.1, on the reverse strand, counting down.
AAGATCAATTTCTTGCATCACTATTGTCCTTTAATGTAATGACTTGGCCGGTCGTTTTGAGAGTTATGGCCCCGCTTCCTCCTTTTCTTCTTCTTTTGTGTACTTCAGCTATATTTTGACTTACTAGGTTAGTTGGTTCGAGTCTGGAGTGGTTTTGGAGTGAGTTGAGACACATAGTCTCTTACGAGAAACGATCTCAAATTTGAATTTTTATGGTTTCGTTAGCTGCGTTAGATGATTTTGGACATAGGAACGTGTCCGGAATGTGATTTTGAGGTCCGTAGTGGAATTAGGCTTGAATTGGCGAAAGTTGTAATTTTGGCGATATTGGTAGGCAGTGCAAATTTTTATATATTGGGGTCGAATTAAATTTCTGGAAGTTGGAGTAGGTTCGTGGTGTTATTTTTGACTTTTGTATAAAATTTGGAGTCCCTCGGGCTTGATTTGTTAGGTTCGGCACTCTAATATTGATCGGATGCTCTTGGGAGTGCAGACCGCGCTAAAATGGTACGGACCGCAGGAAAGGAGTGTGGCACAGCAGGATCATGTTACTGTAGTGGAGGAAGGCTAAGGATGTGCCCGTAGCAGAATTTTATGACTGCAGAGATGGGCAGAGTGTGGCCATAATGGAATTATGTGGACCGCACGATGGAGATTCTAATAGCGCTATATAAGCGAGGCTTAGGGTTTTATTTCACATGTTGGACTTTGGGATTTCGGTTTTGTCGAGAGTTTTTTAAGAAATTCATCAAAGTAAGTGATTCTAACTCAGATTTGGCTAAAATATATTATTGATTTTATCATTCGATTAGTGCCTTGAGATGGAAATTAAGGGAAGATTTTAGAGACTTCATAAAGTGAATTTTTGGGTTTTGAATGCCGATTAGACGTCACATTTGAGCGAAACTAGTATGGTTGGTCTCATAATTGAATGGGTTGGCGGATTTTGTGACTTTTGTCGGATTTCGAGATGCATGTCCGGAACCGAGTTATAAGTTGACTTTTTGACTTTTGACCTAAAGCTTAGTATTTTCATATGGAATTGACTCATTTAGCTCGTGATGATTGTATCAAATTTTTTGTGGCTAGATTCGAGGCATTTGGAGGGCAATTTGAAAGTAAAGGACATTGCAGAGTAGAATTTTTCTTAGTTTGAGGTAAGTAACGCTTTCAAACTTTGTTCTGAGGGTTCGAAACCTTGAGCTATCACGACCAGAAAATCCCTCCAAAGGAGTCTTGATGGCACCTAGTCTCTAAAATAGGTAAGACTAACATTAAGTAAAATAGCATTGATATTTACTAACTTTAAATTAAATTACTCTGAACAAATTACAATTTTCAAAAATGGTGGTACAAGTCGTAAGCCTTTCTAATAGTAGTTATACATAATAAATGCATCATTGTTCCGAAATAAAAGGAACATATGGAAATAAGTACAATTGAAGGTGACTCTGAGACCTGCGAACGCTACAGTAGGTTTACCTTGAGTCTCCACTGCAATGACCCGCACAGCTACAATCGATCGAATACCTGGCTATGTACACAAAAATGTACATAAGTGTAGTATGAGCACATCACAGTGGTTCCTAGTAAGTATCAAGACTAACCTCGATGGAGTAGTGACGAGGAACAATCCAGACACCTACTGGTCAAATAAATTGAACAGGATATGATAATAAACTAGCAACATAAAGAACAAAGTAATATCAACAATAGGGAGAGAACAAACTACAATCACTAGAAACAATAAAGGGAAACACGGATGGAAACAAAAGATAACCAAGTAAATCAGCACCAACCTAACTGGAACAAAGACAAGCGATGTCTGCTCAATAAATCATGTCATTTCTGATGCACAATTCGAGCTATCTTAAACTCGATGTCTCATATCATAACCTCAATTACCAAACTTCTACCACACTCGGCACCTTGTTCTCACTTATTTCTATCTCACTTTGTACAACAACGTTCTCATATTACTCAGTACATAGGGTCCGTAACCAATACAATTAAGATTTCAAGGAGTCTCATTCACATAACCTAAAGTAGAGTACAACTTCCAAACCAATTAGGAACTCAGCAAGAAAAGATTAGGTTATTAGATGTCATTTGAATAAGAAAGTACCATTTTTAATTAAAATACAAAATTGAATGAATTATAACCTTTAACATGGGATTTAATAAGTTACAACTTAGTAGAAGTTTCTTTTTAAGTAAAATACAGCCTCAGACGTTTTAAGGAAATTTAATTGAAAAACTAATTGAATTAAAATGTAACAACTATTGAAATTTGAAGTTTTGAAATATATATAAATAAATACGACGAGGTATTGAAAACACTATGGGTACCAACACAAGGGATCACGGCAATAAAGGAATTTAAACAGTTAAAACACTTGAATTGATAATAATAAATAAACACAACAAACAAAAAGAGTGTGGTATCACTCTTCGTGCTTTAACCATCAATCCTCACCATGCAATCAATCATAGAAATGTGCATGGTATCAGCCTTCGTGCTTTATCACTCTTTCTCACCATATGAATAATATAAATATGCACGGCATCACCCTTTGTGCTTTATCATTCTTGGCATCACCCTTCATGCTTTATCTCTCTTCCCCACCATATGCATCAATATAAATGATAATGTGCACGGCATCACCCTTCGTGCTTTATTATTCTTTCCTCACCCAAACAGTAGAAACAATAACATCCTGGCAAGGAAATCAACAATAGAAACAAATACATCCGGGCAAAGGAATCAACAATAGAAACAAATGCACCTCGGAAAGGGAATAAGCTATAACCAATCATGTTCCAATAGTTACCTTCACAAAGTAAATCCTAACTTGAGTCAATACTCAACAATGGTCAAATACCAAGAAAATACCATAAGTCTTGTCCAACATAAATAATCATCAATTTAAGCATAAATTGTACATAGTAAAAATCACAACAGTCATAATATAAGACCCACAGAAAAACCAAGAAGCACAATAACCTTAACAAAACAACAAGACATAATAAACACGTGATAACTACACTAATAACTATAATAATTTGGACATATATCATATATACACGGTGCCATGGAGGAATTCACAATTAAGAGATAACGGAAAAATAAGAAGAACAATCACTTCAATTAAGCCAGATAAGGGTAAAGAAACAAGTATGAGTTAGGGGAAAGCTAACAATGTCGTATGAGCATATAGAGGTAAGTTAAGTAATTAAGACACTCAATCATAACAGAATACTTCCTACATAATGAACATAAGGACCTAAGAACCCTAAAGGCGAACTTTTCCACAGATATGTCCGAGAACACTCGTCACCTCGCGTGCACGGATTACAAATTGCATAGAAGACTCAACTCCTAAAGGAAAGTCTCCCACACAAGGTTAGGCAAGATACTTGCCTCGATCCGGCTAATTCACTACTCAATTTAGCTTTTCCTTCACCAATTCATCTACGCTCAGCTCAATCTAGCAAAAAGCGACTTGAATACATCAAACAATGCAAGAGAAAACAATTCCAATGAACAAAATTATGATTCTTATACAATTTGCAAAAATCAACAAAAGTCAACTCCTCGAGCCGTGCCTCAAAACCCGACAAAATTTACAAAAGCTGAACATCGTTCCGCTATGACTTCGCCCATACAAAAATATCTAGTTCTGATACCATTTGGTCATTCAAATCATCATTTTACATTTTTGAAAATTTTCACAATTATCCCCAAATTTTCCTTTAGATTCTCATGAATTTGATGTTAAATCTAAGATATAATCACAAAATATAGTTGGAAGTTAATTAGACACACTTACTCAATGATTTGGAGAAGTTTGGGTCGTTGGAAAATCTCCTATGAAGGTTCAGGGTTTGAGAAAATTGAAAAATGGGTGAGAATCCCGTCAAATCAATTCCGATTCTCACCAAATTTACATATGGGACTTAATATCATAACAAACTTGTACCGAATTCTGGAACCAAAATACGGGCCCGGTACTAACGAGCCCAAACATTAATTCATTTCTTTATTTCCTTTAAAAACCAGCACAACATGTTCTTCAAAAATTGTTTTTAATTCTAGGAACCTTGGAATTCAATTCTGGGAATACGCCCAAGTCCCATATTTTACCGTGGAACTTTCGGGATTGTCAGAACACCGATCCGGGTCTGTTTACCAAAAATATTGACCAAAGTCAATTAAAAACTAAATTTTAACTATAAAAATTATTATATTTTCATATTTTCACATAAAAGCTTTTCGGTTTCACGTCCGGACTGTGCATGCAAGTCGATACATATAATATGAAACTGCTCATGACCTCAAACTTTCTAACCTAATGCAATATCTCAAAACGATTAGTTGGGTTGTTACAATGAGCTATGTGTTATGTGATTAGTATTGAGGTGACGCACATGCCAAGTGAAGGGCGTGCGGGCATACACCGCGAAGATTGTGACTTGGCTTATCCCATGGTATCGTGTCATGACTCAATATTATTTATATCTGTGTTTTCATCATGTGATAAGTAAATAAACTATAAACCATGCTAGATACCATGTTTCGGCTTTATGCCGATACTGTTGGGACCGCTTAGTGGTCGATTCTTGCTGTTATCTCATTGATATCACTGTTATTTTATGCTCAGTCACATTCAAGCATTCATATCGTATCTCAGTCTCTGGTGTTATTTATTGGCATTCATATTATTATTTAGGGCTAGATATCATGATATTTTGAACCCATGGGGAAGACTGGAGAGTGATGACTGAGTGAGATCGAAAGCTTGATTATGAATCATAGTTATGGCATCGGGTTGCACGATGCAACAATTATATTGATTTATGGCTGGAACTAGCTTGTGATAGCACTTAGGTCGTAGGAGCCCCTCCTGAGTCCGCACACCCCTAGTGAGTGCGGATGATATTATTGAGGGATGAATTTTCCTAGACATAGATTTGTTCGAAATATTGATATTTGAAGATGGAATTCTCCATAAGATTGGATTGCCCTTTTCCTTGGTACCCAGTGACGTATAGTCAGTGGTGAGTATGTTCCGGGATGGATTTCTTTGGGCCGCATAGGCCATATACTGTACCGAGTGGTGTGTGTGTAATATATATATAGATATATATATATATTATTGAGGGATGGATTTCCCTGGACATGGATTTGTCCAAAGTACTTGATACCTGGAGGTGGATTTCTCCACAGGGTTGGATTTCCCTTTTCCTCAGTACTAGGTGACCAGTATGTGTTACATATGTTTCCGAATGGATTTCCCTAGGCCGGATGGCCAATTCAGTATCGAGTGGTTGAGCACTTGAGAGTTAGAACACATTGTGCATCATATAATGTGCATTGGCATGTAAATGTAGTAGAGATATATTCCTTACCATGTTTGTATCTACTCTATTTTACTATTTTTTATCTATCTATTTATTTGGAAGCATGCCTACGTTTGTGCACATTTATTCCAATTATATCTGTTGCGGTTGAGTTCGTCACTACCTTTCAGTCCACAGTTTGCGCTTGTTACTTACTCAGTTGGTGTACTCACATTATCCCATATACCTTATGTGCAGATTCATGCACCTTTGGTCCTAGTGACAGTCGTTAATCGAGGTTTCAGGCTTTAGCAGACTATCGAGGTATCTGCACGGCGTTCGCCGAACTTGACTCTCCTTCTTTATCTCCAGATGTATTTCATTTTGTTTTTTTAGACATTATAATTAACTATGTTCTTTTCTAGACGCTCATGCACTCAGTGACGCCCTGGTTTTGGCTGGATTGTATCTTAATTGGAATTTCTTATGTTTCAAACAGTTTTCTTTATATGTTAAAAGCTTTCATTAATTTTTTCAAACTTATTGTTGTTGCGTTGGTTTTGTTGAGCTGAGGCTGGCGTAGTTCCACAATAGATGTCATAATGACAGTCGAGTTTGGGTCGTGACTTTTAATAATCACATTTCTAATTATTTTGGCGTACAATAAGCACGTGACCAATGACCATTCATGCCATAATAATGACATTATTTTCGTATTTCATCTCAAACCTCTCTCTAGAGGTGAGTGTAGTATATTCACTACCACTAGCACGTTCATATTCTTCCAATAATGAATATATGTTTATAAATCACATATTGTCACATTCACATCATGAATAGATCATAGTCATCTATATGTGATTTACAAAACCTCAAGTCAAATAGATGACAAATATTACTTTCACAGAGTGAAAAATTATTTTGAGAATCCTTATTATTCTTATTACCACATGATGATGATTATAATTTCATCTATTTTTATGTCCACGTCCATTGATACCTTTACGATAATAATTTTATCATCTTTCAGACTTATCTAGTACTGCTATCATATTCTCTTAAGGGGATGAGAATGGAGCAAATTTAATGGGATGGATTTTTAATTTTTTGCCCGCAGTCATACGTGAATTTGATCGTGGCCTTTGGGTGGTTATAATTTCTTTCAAAGTCCATTGGAGTTACAATCTAAATTTATCGTCTTTGCTTGTATTTAAAATCAAATTATAGAATGTCAAGAATTTAAGAGAGAAAAGTAAAGTAAAATACTTACCTTAAATCCAGAATTTAATCACGAAGGAAGTTCATGGAACAATTGACATTCATTATGATCAAATCCCAAAATGTTTACTCAATTGGTTAGAGTCTCGTGCTGATAACGTGTTATAAAATAATAAGAGATGAAAAGGAGTATTGCAGAGATAATTCTTATTAATTTGGGATAAACTACAATGGAATAGAACCCCCCCCCCCCCCTATTTATATGGAAAACGTGACTTAGCCACAAAGTAATAAACACTTAAATCTCTCTAAAATATAAAGACTCGTCATGAATACAATATTGTTTATACCAATTTTATAAAACACAAGTAATATAAAAAAAATAAAATAATCAATGGTACGAAGTAAAGAGTAGCTATTACTTGGTGTAGGTTTAAATTATTTTTCTATTATAAAAGTATAAAATATTAAATCTATATTAGTAAACATAAAAAACAATAGAGAAAGACTAAGTAGTATGCTATAACTAATGTTGACACTTCTTCAATTTTTCTTATTCTTAATTCTAGATTTTAATCGGTCATAAAGTTAATACTCATAAATGTAATGCATTTTAATTATCAGATTAAAAGTATAAAAGAAATTTACTGAAAAACTTCTTTTGTGCGAAAGGTATAAGCGTGCACATTACCCTTTAATTATACACTTCTTCCATAAATTGTATGTACTAAAATGTGAATACTATAATTAGATATAAGATAAATGTGAAAGGTATAAGCGTGTACATTACCCTTTAATTATACACTTCTTCCATAAATTGTATGTACTAAAATGCGAATACTATAATTATATATAAGATAAACCCTACAATTACGATTATTATATTCTTTAGTTCAACCGCAAATTTAACAAATATTTTCGAAATAACACATAGCAATTGCATGTCGGAAAACATAAGTTGATAAACATTTATATGATTTTCATAAAAATTTATATTGATTGACATGTGTATACACGCAAAACACGTATTGTTTTTTATTTTTACCCTTTAAAAATTAATTCCATACTAGATAAAATAATTTTTTTTAAGTATTTAGGACTTTAAATTTAACTAAAGTTTCAATTATTAAATATTTTCTTATTTGAATAAAGTTTTACTGTTTAGGACTCAAAATCATTCAAATTTTACTATTTCAAATAAGACATGTCCAGATAAAATTAAGACAAACTAACAGTCAACAATTTCAAACTATATACTATTGCTACGTTTCTATTGTTCTTCTCTCAATTTAGTTTATTGGTTTGTGCATATTAATTCTCCTTCTATTATCTTCTTCCGCATACTAATATGAACTAAGCCCAAAATTATTTATCAAAAAGAAAAGAAGGTTTTAGAAACCAAACCTCCGAATCTGTTTTAAGATCAAGCTACCACCAAGTTCCTGAAAGGAGAGAAAACAAGAGGAATTTAAACAAAAGACCTTCCTTTTTCTAAAAGCTCAAGTTGCTCCGTGTGACATATATGCCAGGGGTTCAAGTCATGAAATCAGTCGTTAATACTTGCGTCGTGACAGGCTGCATACATTCAGGGCCGGCTCTAATGTAGATTCAAGTAAGGCTTTTGCCTTTGGCCCTCAAATTTTTGGGGCCCCATTTTTTAGAAATAATAAATTTATAAGTATGTAAAAAACAATATACAGTACTTTTCGTATAAAAGTAGAGTCTTCTATAACAACCGTCTCAAAGAAAAGAAGTTTTCAAGATTATAGTTGATAAAATTTTATCTAAGATTAATAATGTCTCAAATTAGATTAAATTTATTGGCTATATTATCAATTTAAAATAAATTATTAGAAGAAATCGATTATAAAAAAATTATTAACAATTTTCTTTAAAAAAAATTAGGCCTCACGTTATACTTTGGCTTTAGGCCATACATATGTTTGAGCCGCCCTATCTATATTATATTTTTTGGATGCGGCCCTTCCCCCAATTTTGTGTGAATTAATGCGGAATGCTTTGCGCACCGAGCTGTCTTATTTCTTTTTCAAAATTTAATTTCAAGCAAACACCAGAAATATTTTATTTACCTCATCCAAATAGTTACCACTGATTTCCTTATAATAGGCATAAAGAGCCTTGAGATGGAGCTTGCTTCTTGTTGATAATATCCTCACAATTTCCTCATCTTCAATAAGCTCCTTCGTCCCACCATCTTTAATGGCCTTCAAAAACTCATTAGCCTCAGATTTTGCAAGTTCTTCGTTAACTCTTGGTCCTTCATAACGGTATGAACTCACAAGGCCAACTAAAAGCTATTTCAAACGAAGAAATTAAAAGCTTAATCAGTACTCAAAATTCCAATTTAATTATAATCCAACCATAGCCCAAGTTTGATGGCTCAAAAATAAAAGATAAAATTAAAAGATATATTTAACTTATATTCGCTGATAATCTAATCAAATTTCTACATTATCGGTCGGTGCAAATTAGGAGGTTATTTTGCCTTAATTTTCAGTCCACTTACTATGGAATTCACAAAAAAATTTAACTTATCTACGCGACAGTATGAACAATTTTTACACTATCAAATCCCCTAAAAGATATAACGCATTATAAAAAGTGAGATTCATCATCTTAAAAATAAGGCAGCTTACCATGCAACAACAATTAAGATGGCCCTAATAATGTAAAAACTAATTACACACTGTCGGTACATACAAGTTAAACTCACAATTACAATTTAAATGACATATAATAGAGTTTTAAAAAAATTAGTGACCTTTCTTTCAGGAGTGTGGATATGGGAGGCAATGTCTTCCTCAATGGAGTGTTCAAAAAGGGAATGGTAAGCTCTTCTTGCTCCCAAAAGTTGTTCAGAAGATTATGTGGCAGCTGTCTCTATAATAATATGAAGTTGAGGTTGAGCTTCCTTCACTAATGCCTCCTTAATTAGTCTAGCATCTCTTTCCCATGGATGCATTGTGTACACCACCACTGCATCCTACATTGTAGATTAGTAACATTCAACTAATTAATATTACTATATATGGAAGGTTAGCAATAATTAGAAGGGCAGCTCGTTGTACAAGGTATCTCGTATTCAGGATTAATCGGAGAACGCCGGCACTCTAAGGAGTGTGATTTAGACAACGTATTTTAATGCAAGTACTAGTGGCTGCTTGCACGTTTCGAACACTAAGACAACTTTATCATTGCTCATCTGCTCTCTTGAGGGCTAGCAAAAATTAATAAATTAAAAGTAAAAGAGATGTAGTACCTTGAGGCGTAAAAATTCTTGGCGAATTTGAAGAACATGTGCTTCATCCCATCTCTCAAATTGACGTTCATCTTCTTTGAAGAATTCTTGAGTGTTTTTCCTATAGAATTACCTTTGCTTTGTGTCCCATTTTCCAAATATTGATATGAATGACTTCTCATCAACTCCAAGACCTAAGTAGGAGAAATCCAAAATATAAATATTCTCATTTTCAAGAAAATTAGAGGGGTGACACAAATGATAAGGATTAGTGTAAGGAGAGAACGAAAAAAATGTGAGATTTCAACGGATGTTGTTAGCATAAATAAAATATAGAAACATTAAAAAACAAATTAGGAAATTACTCTTTTTTGTGAGCTAACAAATTTACCTTCTTAATTTTAATTAGACTAACAAGGTATAGTGCATGCAAACAAGCATTCATCAGAATTCAGAAGGGTCTAAAAGCACTTCTACATATTTAAATTACAATACAAGACATCAAATAATAAACTTATTCCTAAAATAAAATGAAAGAGTAATTTGAAAATTTATAATGGAAAGTATTCGTGGGAAAACAAGAACCTGAGAAAGCCTTGGTGAGAACGCGAAACTCATTAGAGGTTGCTGTTTGGTGACCGTTTATGTTTTGTCCTGATATTATGAATTAAAATTATAACATAAATTCACTTCTTTATGATTTAAAGAAATTTTGATTTTATTTCAACTATATGGCAAAATTACATTATCTGTTCTTTTGGACTTTAGAACAGATCTCATTTGTACAATCATTTTGAAAACTCTACAACTGTTGTTGTTAAAACTAATGTCCTATTACATAAATTGCTACAATTGTGGAAACTCGTATAAAGGATAGCTATTTATGTTCTGTAACATGGGTGACCATTTAGGAAGCTTTACGCCAGTGAAGTGCACTTGAATTGTAATTTCCATTGCTCGGTCTTTAGCGTCTCTGGTTGTCTGTTGAAACCTTCTGTTGTTCCTTTCCATCCATATGTTGTATACTACCGCTGCAAACACCACACCTAGGATGATTTTTCTGGGATTTCTGCTGTTTACATTAGCTGTCAGCCATTGGATTTCTGTTTCCCATGTGCCTGTCGCTCTTTGATATTTCAACCATTGTAACATAGCTTGCATAATGTTTTGGAGTATACGCATTTAAAGAATAAATAGTCGTGGGTTTCTTCAGTATTTCTTTCACACAAACTGCAGGATTGATTAGTGTGAATTCCCCATTTAGCTAATCTGTCAACCGTCGCCAAGCGTCTATGCATCTCCATCCATAAGATGTATTTCTATTTCAGGAGCATGCCAGTCACCATTAATAAATTTTTCCACGTAACCTTGGGATATTGAGGAGTAGTCTGAATGTATGCCTTTCTGATGCTAAATTGCCCATTATTTGTACATGTTTGCAGTCATGTACCATCAGTTGCCCACCATTCTCTCGCGCCAAACAATTTCCTAACGAGCCAGCTAGCTTTTGTAGGAATTTCCATGATATCAATATCTTTTTTCTTTATGTAGTGACAATATATACATTTGATCCAGAGTTTGTCCTTTTTTGCCATTAAGGCCCAGAGGAGTTTTGATAGAGTCGCTTTATTCCATCTTTCATAGGATATAATGTTCAGTCCTCCTGCCGCCATTGGTTTGCACAGTGTTTCCCATGCAATTGGATTCCTATGGCTCGTTTCATGATTACTAGTCCAAAGGTAATTCCTGCATATTCCATTTACCAGTTTTATATTTTTTTTTGGAATAAGGAAAACCTGAGCCCAATAAATTTGCATTTCAAAGAGGACACTTTATGAATTAGATGGTGAAATAGTAATTTGAAACTATATAATGGAAAGTTATTTATTCAGAAAAAGAACCTGAGAAAGGCTTGGAGAGAGCTATAAACTCATTAGAGGTTGCCAAGTCTTGAAAATTTGCGTTGTGTGTGTGTTTTTCTGAGGTAAAGTTAGACTTGCTGTTTTTGGCTGTGAGGATCTCTTTCAATTCTAGCTTTATTTATAGTAGGCTCTTTGGGTATTTTGGTAAATGTACATTGAGTCACCGGCTGGGACAGTTAGGTTTTAATTTGTGAGGACCGAAAAATAGAGGTGTGCATTCGATTTATCGATTCGATTTTGACTCTTATCGATTATCGATTTGTACATATGCTTATCGTTATCGTTTCAATAAGGTTTCGATTTTTTCGATTTCGATTTATCGATTTCGGGGGCTTATCGATTCGGTTATCGATTGCACAAAAAAAAATTTACGGGATTACACAGAAAGTATATCGCTATAAACGCGCCTAATTAATATGAACAAAAAGAAGCTAAAATAAGACGAACACCATTTATAATATAAAAATTATGTCAACAAGCACATGCAACAAAACTAAAGTAATGGATCAAATGTATGTCACCAACACTTCAATGGTATTAAAAACAAAACAAAACACATCATCATGGCTAATTCTGTTTTTCATTAAGTTGAACTTCATTCCATTGATCTTTAAATATGATCAATCCTTAAATGTGGTAGGAGAAATAATAGTGTAAGGGACTTAGGGTAAAGGAAATGGTATAGATTAGGGAAAATAAAATTGTATAACCACTTTTAAAATAATAGTGGAATATATATACATTATGTATGTTATATTAATCTACACAAATAGGTAATTACTCATTTAACAAGTGTCTACAGTCTAGGGGTGTGGATTCGATTTATCGATTTGATTTTGACCTTTATCGATAATTACTTATCGATTATCGATTTGTACATATGCTTATCGTTATCGTTTCAATAAGATTTCGATTTTTTCAATTTCGATTTTTTCGATTTCGATAACAAATCATCGATTCGATTTATCGATAAACCGATTCGAATGCACTCCCCTACCGAAAAGGACCCCTCAAAAATTAAATTGACATTTATATCCCAATAAGATATTTCAGTGACATTTTAACATGCTTTTGTAAAATATTTTTTATTTGTATATATTTTTGGAGTATGATTCAGTATTATTTAGAAAATACTTTTCCTTATTTGATTATAATCTTTTTTTGTGTAGTTTTAAAATATGTAAACTTTACTTTAATCAAAAATTAGATTATCATTGTTTGATTTTAAACAAATATTGGTTGTTTTGACTGTCCAATTAAATTTCAGAAAATTATACACATCTTAGAACATTAGTGGGAGGGACCAAAAAAGTACCAAAACACGATAATTAATTTAGGTCAAGGAGAGTATCTTAAAATAAATAGGTAACGGTTTTTTGTACTGACATAACATAAAGACATATTAATAATTTCAATTATGTTATAAAATAATATAAAAGATAAGAACAATATAGAGAGAATAGGGAGAGAGAGGAGTATTCTTATTGATACTTGGGATGGTTTACAATGGAATAGAACCCCTATATTTATAGGGAGGTGGTGACTTAGCCACCAAGTAGTAAACCCTAGAATCTCTCTAAATATAGACATTCACCTTAAATAGAGTTCTATTTATTACACTCCCCCTTGAATGTCTATTCAATAATGTGCCTCGTTAAAACCTTAAAACCAAAACCCAATAGGAAAAATTAAAAAGAAGGAAAAGAGTACACATGTTTGAATATGCGCCTATTGGTTGCCTCGTTAAAAACCTCGCAAGGAAAACCCAGTTGGGACAAAACCTTGTAAGGGAAAAAGAGTGCAACGCGCATTAACTCCCCCTGATAAGAACATCAATTTATATCCTTGAGCATTTGCATTCCAATCTTGTGCACCATCTTCAAAACAATCTTTGGTAGATGTTTGATAAATAAATCAACCATATTGACTTGAATAAATATTCCGCACCTTGAAATCATCATTCTTGATAGATATGAACATCTTCATATAATGTCGTGGAATGACTCTTCAATATCTTTGACTTTATACTTTCAAGTATTTGAACTATATGTCCAAATCTACATGTCTTTCATATGGAATCAAGTATTTGTCTATACGCTTTAAGCGTATCAAAGACTTTGTCCTTCTAGGACTTAATATGAGTATTTGTAGTGAGAATATAGTTACTTTCTTTGGGTCAGCAAATGCGTATAGCATGCTTTGCAATATGTTGCAATTGAATTATCCATTTTATGAACTTCAGGTTCATGATATTCGGGGATTTACATATACAAATGATAATTCATCCCATGTAACCTTTTTCTCAAGTGTTTATCATGTCTCCCCCTCATGTTAGAAAAGCTAACTTGTTTCCTCAACTTTGGGAAATCATCTTTGTGCACTATCATGTCAATATACACAGCACATTAATAATAAGATGAAATTATTTGGTTCCTGACCCTGAACCACTTGTGAGGGGAGAATATACTCTCGTATACAACGTATATCAAACTGATATATATAACTTTGTTCTCATAAGAAACAGTTTAGCAATTAAGTGGAGGCACTCAATAATTATCTTGCTAAACCAACTATGATATAAACCAACTTATCAAGATGAACTATCTTGAGTAGAAAATCTGGAAATTATGCTCGAAGTTAGATTACTGAGCAATTTACCTCGCAAGCACCGACCAGGCTGCGGGTTAATAACAATCGCGCATGTAACCATTTCATAGATGCATCATATGTGGTATACATGGCAGGTGAATGGGCCCATATTCACCTTTGATATTTCCAGAATTTATGGGCTTCAACCCGAATTCTTTAGTTGGTCAGTTCATTAATGTGAACAAGTGATACAAGAGAATTCGTAAAGAACTTTCTAGTTCTTTAATATTCACCCATGTGAATTCTCTATTATTGCACATCATACTTAAAATGAGATGGCTAACCCGAATGCCAACTGAATAAATTATCAATATTGGTAAACTTCAAATTTACACCATGACATGTGCACTTATCAATAAACTTCAGGTCTATTATGACATGGGTTTTTATACCAATAGATATCCACTTTATTGTGGCATTCTTTTGTTTGTGTAGTACAAACTGGAGAATGAAGCGGGTAGCTTTTCATATACAAATTATCCCGCTACAAATTGTAGTAATAGGAGATATCAAATCTTTCCTTCATTTATAGTCTCAATATAATCAATCGCTTTCGCGTGTACTTTGGAAACTGAATAAGTTTCTTTGAGACTTACTACAGCACAATACTCAATTGTGTTTCTCCAACATAGTAATTGGCTCTTCTAGAGCTCTCAATTAATTTTGTACTACCACAGATTCATCAATATCCATGTGGTGAATATCTCTTTTAAAGAGAAAGTTATACCATTATGGTCATGGTCAAAATTATATGCAAGATATGTTTCTTGCATTATCGTTGTCCTTTAATAGTCATATTTCCAGAATACTTTGGCGTACAATAGGTACGTGACCAACGATCATTCATGCCATATATCATCTCAATCCTCCTTCTAGGGGTGAGTGTGGTATCATCTCAAACCTCCTTCTAGGGGTGAGGGTGGTATATTCAATACCAACTTCATGTTCATATTCTTCCGATAATAAATATGTATTCGTGAGTCAGATGTTGTCACATTCACTGCGGGGATATGTGATTTTGTTATCCTTTTCAAATCTGTAAATGCGTCTGGCATTCGATTTGCTATTCTTTGCAAATGGATAATATTTTGCGCCTCTTTTTCACAAACAGAGGTATGTGGATCAAGATGAGATAATGATGCATTTTTCCACAAAATTTTCCGTTTGGTTTCACCAACTTCTCCCCCTAATTTTGGGAAAAGTGTCTCATCAAATTGACAGTCTGCAAATCGTGCAGTGTACAAATCCCCTGTCAATGTTTCGAGGTAGCGAATAATGGAGGACGATTCAAACTCAATATATATTCCTAACCTTCTTTGCGGACCCATTTTGGTGTGGGATGGCGGTGCTATAGGCACATATACTGCGCATCCAAAGATTCTTAAATGGGATATATTAGGTTCATGACCCAAAACCAATTGCAACGGGGAATATTTGTGTCAATTCGTCAGTCAGAGACGAACTAGCATTGCTGCATGCAAAATGGCGTGACCCCAAGCCGAAGTGGGCAGCCTCGTGTTCATGAGTAAATGAGGTATTCAAGATTATACTCATGTATTGTCTCAATCTGATATCCATTTTGAATGATATCTTTAAAACTCAACAAGTTCCTTTTAGACTTGGAGGAGAACATTTTGACTGATATCATTAAAACTCAACAAGTTCTTCTTAGACTTGGAGGAGAACATTGCATTCTCTAAAATATCGTTCCTTTAGGCAGTGTTATAGTTGCTCTTCAGGAGCCTTCAATCAATTTAATTCCCATGGTTTTCCATACAAAAGAAAATATACGAACATGAGAATAAACAAATTCAATCCGTTTGTTTCATACTTAAACAATATTTTCGAAATCTGCTGAGGTTATTCGACTAACTAAATCAGATAGTCGATTATATGTTTTTCATAATCGATTACTTTGCAGTTAGAAAATTTCAGTTTAAGCATTTTCTTAAAACAATCGATTGTTAAACATACACAATCGATTGTTGAACATTCACAATCGATTGTTAAACATACACAATCGATTATTTGCTATTTTGAAAAACTTCAGATCACACTGTCTTAAGACAATCGATTGTTAAACATACACAATCGATTGTTGAACATACACAATCGTTTGTTAAACATACACAATCGATTATTTGCTATTTTGAAAAACTTCAGATCACAGTCTTAAGACAATCGATTGTTAAACATACACAATCGATTGTTGAACATACACAATCGATTGTTTTGCAGTTTTAATGCAAAATATTAGATAATCGATTAACTGTTAGGTTAGTCGATTACCTCTACTGGAAAATAAAAATATTATTGAAATCTGAGCATATTGAAACATTCTAAAGAACTAATACTAACATTATATCATAAACTAACTAATACGAGCTGATACTAATGACTATTTATTCACTAACTATTACAAATAAGTGAAATAAAATCAAACAATTCCATCTTCTTTCATTACAGATCCATCACCGATTAGGTGGTCTATTTTTCCCTCAGGGTGCTCAAAGAAGTCTGCCACATTCAAGTGGGTGATGTAAAAATTGTCGTCAGAGACAAAATTTGTTTCAGGACATTTACTCTTTAGAGATGCTTGACAAGGCTCAACCAAATGTCTTGGTACACGGCAAATTTTCGCCTAGTGCCCTTCTCCACCGCAACGATAACATATAGTTTATGAACTATTTGCTTTTGAATTCTCATCGTATCGTGCTTGTGGCAGAGTGACCAACTTCAGGTTGTCATATCTCTCCTTTAAGCCATTCCACAAGATAGGTGGATCTTTGACTGTGATATATTCAATTTTCAAACCTTCATCAAGGTGATGGCGCAAGTAAATCAAGGCCTTAGCACAGTTTCAAACCTTCATCAAGGCGATGGCGCAAGAAAATCAAGGCCTTAGCACAGTTTCAAACCTTCATCAAGGCGATGGCGCAAGAAAATCAAGGCCTTAGCATAGTCTTGGGTGGATGCATTATTTCTGTCTTTGGCGTCTCCAAGACCCATAGCATCTAAGTGGATTTCAGCATCCAACACCCATGCCATATAGTTCTTGCCCGAAATTTTAAGGGCAACGAACTTTCTTTTCATAATTTCAGACATAAGACAATTACATCAAGAGCGTGTTCATACTTACAGGCTTTATTACAATTATCACATTCACTTCAGGAAATGGATCATAATGACGATTATAATTCCGTCTATTGCCACGTCCACATTCATTGATACCATCATGGTAATAATTTTGTCTTCTTTCAGACTTATCACATACTGCTACCACATTCTCTAAAGGGAATGGAGCAAATTCAATGGGACGGAATTTTAATTCTTTGCCCACAATCATACATGAATTTGATCATGGCAAGGCATAAAAATTTTACCACTTCATGTGAGTGTAATTTCTTACGAACTCCATTAGAGTTATAATCAAACTTTGTTGTCTTTGTTTGTATATAAAATCAAATTGTAGAATTTCAAGAATTTGAAAGGGAAAAGTAAATTACTTACCTTTAAGGTATACCAATAAATGTTGTGATATCAAATATATCTCTTGAGTTTCCATCCCGTTGCATTACTTTATGATGATACCATCTCTTCTATTTTTTCGTATAGCAATTAGAAAAAGGCGGCGATTGAGTTGAGAGAGCCGAATCGGCTATGAAGCAAAAACCCTACACAAACAAAAGTTAAAATAATCGAAAATTTCAATTGGTTAGAGACTCGTGCTGATAACGTGTTATGAAATAATATAAAAGACAAGAACAATATAGAGAGAATAGGGAGAGAGAGGAGTATTCTTATTGATACTTGGGATGGTTTACAATGGAATAGAACCCCTATATTTATAGGGAGGTGGTGACTTAGCCACCAAGTAGTAAACCCTAGAATCTCTCTAAATATAAACATTCACCTTAAATAGAGTTCTATTTATAACAAATTAGTTAATTTATGAGAGTTCCTTTTATTGTTTATAGCCTAATAAAGGCGTTCGTAAGAATCGTAACTTCCTATTTTGCCTCGTTTAAGTGAACATTGCTGTGTTTATTTAAATCATGTTTAATATTAGAGTCAATTAGATTACACTAAACGACACTTTAAATTTAATTTACTGTTATATTGTACACCAATAAGTATGTCTAAGTAGTAAGTTTATTGCAAAGAAAAAGAACATGAATATATTCAAACGAGTTATTGATTGAACTCGCTCAAAGTGTAACTTAATTTTGTTGTAACAGTCTAAATATTCAAAATTGCTCCTTTTGAAGTGGTGTGGCACCATATGTATTTTAATAAATAATTAATTAATTTGTTATTAAACACGTTTTGTTGAACTGATTTCAGTTTCTTTATTCAGCTAGTGAGGTTATTCCCGAGCTAAGCCTGGGCCCAACAGCGTACCATTCAGAAAACTTTTAAATAAATTTTTATTAATAATTTAATCATTTATTAGTTTCTAATTGGAAACAATTTAAATATTTAATTAAACAATCTTTGCCTTAGTAATCTTATATTAGATATTATTTGAGTACTTTTAAATTTTGATTATTAATTCAATTGAATTAGATAAAAAATCAAAAGGAAAAGTGAATATATTAAAACAATTAAAAAAGATATTTAGCATTTACGACCAATATGTTTTTGGTGGTTCAAAGCAAAATTTTAAAATAATTGGAAGTAATAAAACAAGTTAAATCTGTCATTTTCTCCATCGTTGTTGGTGTTAATATGCGTATAGTCAAGTGTTTTTATTTCAATAAAATTATTATTAAATATTTCCTCATTCTCTTTGTAAATAACAAACCGTTTAAATTCTTTATGTAATGCCAATTACTAACCGTAACTTTTATGTTTAAAACATGGTCAATTAAAAAGTTAGCATTTTGGTTACGAATGTAGAGCACATTGTGATTATGAAAAATCTTACTAATATTTTAGGAAAAGATAAATTGGCTTACAAAAGGAAAATTATTCCCTTCTCCTTTGCGTATGCTTACTCATTTTTCTTTTATTATATTTCAAACTTTCGCAATCCTTATAAACTTTGACAAAAAAAATTATTTTTTTTTAGACTTTAATATAGAATGAAATGATTTCTTCACTCCATAGCGTTCGCAGTAGAAACATTAAAAGTATCAAACACGTAGTACCCTAACACTTGCACATGGGATGTAGCCAGTAAGATTAAAATGGTTAAGATATTATACTTTAAGCAGTAATATCGGGAGTTCCAGCTTTGATCCCATATTATTTTCCGATCAAATCTCTAATTGAGATTTTTACTTAGCAGGAGCTATTCCAAGGAGGAAGATATAGAGTGTTTTGGGGTCAAATATGTAGATACAAGACCAATCGAAAAGAATCCGAATGAAAACGAGCAAGAAAAGGCGAAGAAAAAATGGGCAACAGACCACCGCGACACGGTTGGGATGCGACTGAAATGCGGTGAAAAAAGGTACAAAACTTGTTTAAAGCGTGGGAAACTTATCCTAACCATATATAAGCTCAATTAACTCGCCCAAGTTAAGGCTGAGCTTGTTTTTAGACTCAATTGGAGGCAAAAACAAGTGTGAGAAGATTAAGACAACATTAGAGTTTTTTATTCTTCTTCCTGTTATCATTATTATGTAATTATGAATTATTTTACGGTTTTATCTTGTTTTACCATGAGTAGCTAAACATTTAATCTAGGGTTGACGGAACCAATTGATGGATGAAGTCTTGATTACATTTTGATATTATTATGTCGTTTCTTACTTTATAATTGTTCAATTATGTGTTTTTCTATGATTAATTGAAAGGGCCCTTGATTAATCGTACCTAGTTACCTTGTGTTATTTGAGAAATAACACTGGGTTAGATTATTGTTGAAAAATATCACTTTTGGATAAATTAAGAGATTAATTACTTGAATTTAAAAGTAGGTTTAGAGATAATGAACCTTTGGTGGAATAATTCTGAGTTGTGTAAATTGTTAACTAGAGCAGTTCAAGATGCTTCTAGCAAATTATCGTAATTGATCGAGAGATAGTTGCGGTCACCTAGAACTCATATTTCGTACAGAGTGTTACGGTGGTTATAGCTAACGTGTCAGGAATTAATCTGACAATTAGAGAAATCAATAACCCTATGCCATTTTATCATTGAATTCAACTCTATTCTTGATTATTGCTAATTTTATTATTATTTTTCATTAGTTTACTAAATTCTACTCATTAATCATTAAAAAACTTGCATTCGGGGATTGTTTGAGCTATTCATTAGCAATGTTAAAAGTTATAGTAAATAGGTTAGTTCCTTGTGGGGTTCGACTCCGGACTGAACCGTATTATATATTTGCAGCAAACGCTTAGTCCTTTCTATAAGGCATAGTTGGGCGTGATCAAATTTGGCACCGTTGCCAGGGAACTAACAGTGCTATTTATTGCAACTTTGAAAAACTGCCAGGATTATTAGTTTAGATCCAATTTCTGTGATGTTAAAAATATTTCCATTCAAATTCTCACGGTTGCACTTGATATTTTAAGTGTCAATACCACACAAGAGGGGTGATTTGTGAGGTACCTAATTTTCGCTCTAGAAGAACCTGGTTCTTCTAGGTGTTCTAACTACAGCTGTTTGCAGAATAATAAGTACATAAGATAAAGAATACAGATATTTTTACATGAAAAATGACTGGCTCAAAAGGTGAAAAATCACGACCTACTACTCAGTAGGATTTTTTCAAACTTCCACTAAAATCACTGAGACAAAACAGCATTTACAAAAACTCTTTGCAAACCTAAGAATTTACTCTAATCTCGTTGTGGCTTACAGCCACAAATGTTGCGACAACTTCAAGTTAGCTATAACTTGAACACTCTAAGTACCTAATACAATTGCTTCTATGAAAGCTGAAAGTTACAACTTTAAACCACCTACAACAATTGGACTAGAATAAAAGAAAGATACAATGGACTGATACTTCTATCTCGTTCAAGTACCTTCAAGAGTGCACACTCAAATCTCACATAAATTGCTTGCAAAATTGCCTTGCTCTTTTATTCTCAATTTAGTTTAACTTCTGCATTTGTGCAATACCTGTAAAAGATAACAGTCATTGTCATTTAAAAAGTTAGTAATCAGAGTTTGATCGGGACTCAATTGCTGATCTTATATCGTAGTTCAGTCCTTGAAGATCTCAAACTCCAATATTATCTTTATCCTGGATTGTGTTCTCTTCATATAAGGAGACTTTCTCACCTTATTCAAAATACAAGCTTTTCGATCAGATCAGGAGATATTGCTGCTGGATCAGCATGACTTATCTCCTTCACGTGTACCTCACATGTATAGGTTGCTCATAATTGTGCTTCACAAGATGGAACTACACCATGATTGAGTTTATTTGTCATTCTTCAAAACTTCAACTGTTCTTGGGCCAACAACACTGTAACTCAAGTGTATTCCTAGAAGCTCTTCGATAACTGGTGAACTCTTTGAAGGACTCTCCGATCGAGAAAGCATTTTGGATAAACCGGGCTAACAGGAAGATCAACCAACTGAAACAAAATAAACAAATTGAAAATTGAAATGGGTAACATAAACAACGTCAACAGGAAAAATATGAATGATCAAGATGACCCAAACATCATAGTGGTAACACCTCTTGTATGGGGCGCAACCAATTGCTGATAACCTGGACACGGTGATTGTGGTTCCTCGCATACAAGCAGAGACATTCCAGATTACCAACAACATGCTACACCTGTTGCAGAATAAAGGGCTACTCTCTGGGTCATACATCGAAGACCCACAACAATATATGATGAACTTTTTATCAATATATATCACTTAAAGACAACCGAATGTGACTCCTAAGGCAATCAAATTATTATTGTTCCCATTCTCAGTGATAGGGGAGACTCAAACTTGGCTAAATTCTCTCCCTACAAACTCCATTGCTGCTTGGGAGAAACTAGTCAAGCAGCTCTTAAATAAGTTTTATCCACCCAATAAAACTGTGAAGCGGATTGATAAGATATTGCAATTCAAGCAGAAGCCGACTGAGACTTTGCAAGAGACCTTGGAGAGGTTTAAGGGCATATTGGTGAAGTGCCCTCACCATGGCATTCCCGATTAGATGTTGGGACAGAGATTCTATATGGGTATGGCTGACAGTCTGAAGGCTAATGTATATGCTTCTGTTGGGGTTGCATTCTTGAGCAAAACTTTCACAGAATACAGGATTCTTCTTGACAAGATCTCCCAAAATTCAGGCTGGATGACGAGAGACATAACACTCACTCCAATAGTGCATTCTATCTCTCTTGACCCAAGCAACACACATGGAGAAAACATAGCCACTCTTATGACCCAGTTGAGCTTGCTGACAAAGAAAATTGATGAGATAGGTACGAAACAGGTGCATATTGTGGATGCCACAAATGGAAGCTTATGCACTCTTTGCATTAACCAGCCATATATGTGCTTCTGAAGTGGAGAGAATGACAATCAGAGATTCACATAAGACATGAATTATGTCAATAACTTTGGAAGTCAAATGTAAATTGGCAGCAATAGGGACCAACAGCAAACCAGTAGTACAGATCGAACCAGCCATAGCACAACCCAACCTAGGAGGAGCACGACCAGAAAGCCAAAGCATACCTTATCAAAGGCAACATGGATATAATCAACAACATCAACAACAGTTGACCTACCAACCACCTCAGCAGGAGAAAGATAGTAACATGATCAAAATCATGGGTATGCTTCAATAAATCATTGGGACAAATGCAAAGATGCAAGAGAAGTTAGATGTACATGATTCACCAATCGAAGGCATTGAAACCCAATTGGGATAGTTATCTATGGGCTTAAAGAATCGCCCACGAAGAACATTGCCTGCAGATTCAAACGTTAATCCAAAGGAGCAGAATCTGAATCAGCTCATGGTAGTGAATCTCAAAAATGGGAGAGATCTATACCGGGAGAAAGAAGTTTCTCAATCTAGGAGAAAGACAACACCAACTACTCCAGCTGTCCCAGTTACATTAGAGACCAATGAGTTGTAAGAGCTCACAGAGGTTGCAATCGAGCAAGAACAGGTTGACAATGGTAAGGAGAAGGAAGGTGAACAACTCCGAGAACATGTAGTAGAAAAAGCTCCCAGCAAAGAAAAGGCGCAAAGCAATGAGCAGAGGTTGATTCCTGCTCCATTCCCTCAGAGGTCAGCAAAGCAAAAGTAAGATGATCAATACATGAAATTCATAGAAATGCTCAGGCAAATTCAATTGAATATTCCAATGATGGATTATTTGAGGGAAATGCCAGGGTATGCAAAAATGATGAAGGACCAGATGTCGAGAAAATTTGACTTCCAGACCTCTCTACTATAACTCTGACGCAGACCTGCAGCTTAGTTGTGACAACACCTATGGCTCAAAAGGTGTCTGATCCAGGTAGTTTCACCATCCCATGCACCATTGGAAGTTATGTTTTTGCTAAAGCATTGTGTGATTTGGGAGACAGTACAAACTTAATGCCCTTGGCTATCTATACAAATTGGGCATTGGCAGAGCTAGACCGACCTCACTGTTGCTGCAACTGGCCGATCGTACAATGAAGAGACAGGTCGGACTTCTTTATGAAGTGCTTGTTTAAGTGGAGAAATTTGTATTCCCTGCAGACTTCGTCATTCTTGACTGTCAAGTGGATGAAGAGATACCAATCATTCTAGGCATGTTGTTTTTTGCCACTGGAGAGCATTGATTGATTCTGAGGCTAGGGAATTTAAAGTGAGGTTGAAAAATGAAGAAATCATATTCAATGTTCAAAACTCTACGATAAGACCCGGAAAATTTGCAAATTGCTCATTAGTGGAGGCCGTAGATGTGGTATTACAAGAGGAGGATGAGACTATTAATGTCAGGGATCTGTTAGAAGCTTGCTTGATGAATCTGGAACATGTGGATGGTGAGGAGTTGGCATAATGGGTCATGGCTCTCGAAGGTCAAGGGTCTGAACAAAGGAACCGGAGTTCTAGCCCCTATACTTATAAGAAAGAACAATTCCACATGTGAAACCATCGATAGAATATCCACCATAGTTGGACCTGAACCACTTCCATCTCACCTCAGGTACGCTTTCTTAGGGCCTAATTCTACTTTACCTATTATTACATCATCTGGTTTGCTAGTTGTGCAGGTAAAGCAACTCCCACATGTGTTACAAGAATGTAAAAGTGCCATTGGTTGGACCATGGCAGACATAAAGGGTATCAACGCAGCTTTTTGTATGCACAAGATTCTCCTGGAAGAAGAGCACAAACCTTCCAGAGAACGTCAATGAATGTTGAACCCAAATATGAAAAAGGTGGTGAAGAAGGAAGTGATCAAATGGTTAGATGTAGGTATCATCTTCCCCATCTCTGACAGCAATTGGGCTAGTCCTACCTAATGTGTACTGAAAAAGGGAGGAATAACGGTAATCTAGAATGAGAAAAATGAGTTAATCCCAACTCGTACAGTCACAATGTGGTAGATTTGCATGGACTATTAGAAACTGAGCAGAGCTACCCGGAAGGATCATTTCCCCTTTCCCTTCATCAACCAGATGTTTGATAGGTTAGCTGAGCGATCCCACTTCTGTTTCTTGGATGGATACTCGGGGTATAACCAAATCTCAACAACCCCAGAAGATAAAGATAAAATGCCATTCACTTATCCGTATGGCATCTTTGCCTTTGGACTTTGCAATGTACAGACTACATTCTAACGGTGCATGTTAGTCATTTTCACTGACATGGTTAAGGATATTATGGAGGTGTTTATGGATGATTTCTCCGTGGTGGGGGATTCATTTGAAAATTGTCTTCACAACCTAAGAAGAGTGATGAAAAGATATATGGAGACAAATCTAGTGTTGAATTGGGAGAAGTGCCATTTTATGGTAGAAGAAGGAATAGTGTTGGGGCATCGAGTGTCCAAAAAGGGAACTGAAGTTAACCAAGCCAAGGTTGATGTGATTGAGAAGATGCCTCCATCCACTTTGGTAAAGGCAGTGAGAAGTTTCCTGGGGCACGTATGGTTCCATAGGCGGTTCATTAAGGATTTTTCCAAGATTGCTAACCCCTTATGTAAGTTGCTTGAAAAAGACCAGCCTTTTATTTTCTGATGATTCCAAGTTGGCCTTTGAGGAGCTGAAAAAGAGAATGGTGAATGCACCCATCATTGTTGCATCCAACTGGGAGAAACCATTCGAGCTCATGTGCGACGCCAGTGATTATGCTATAGGAGCAGTCTTAGGGAAACGAAAAGATAAGATGATGCACCTGATTTACTATGCAAGCAGTACGCTCAGTGGTGCACAATTTAACTACACTGTCACATAAAAGGAAATGCTCATTGTACTATTTCCTTCGACAAATTCAGGTCATACTTAATTGTCTCAAAAGTTATTATTTATACTAACCATGCAACAATTAGGTACTTGATAGCAAAGAAGGAGTCAAAGCCACGCTTGATTTGTTGGGTTATATTACTACAAGAATTCGCTCTAGAAATCTTTGACGGAAAGAGGACAAACAATCAACTAGCAGACCACCTCTCGAGGTAGGAAGGAGTGGAAAAGAGAATGGAGGTTGAAGATATCACAGAGTCATTTTTGGATGAACAGCTACTTGCTATGACAATGGAGGAGGCACCATGGTAATGCTGATATTACTAATTATTTAGTAAGTGGTATTGTACCTTATAACCTCTTCAATTTAAAAGAAAAATTTATGTCGCGATTGTCGGTATTATTATTGTGATGAACCTTTACTATTTAAAATATGTGTAGATAACATGATCCGGAGGTGTATCCCCGAGAAAGATCAACATTCTCTTTTGTAGGCTTGCCATGCTTCACCATATTGTGGACACTTTAGAGGAATTTAGACAGCAACTAAGGTGTTGGAATCGGGTTTGTATTGGACAACTCTGTTCAAGAGTGCTCATGCTTGGATCATAACTTGCGATGAATGCCCAAAGACATGCAATATTTCTCGTCATCACGAGATGCCAATGACTACAATTCAAGAGTGGAGGTTTTTGACATCTGGGGGATTGACTTTATGGGGCAGTTTGTCAGCTCGTACTGTAACAAATATTTATTGGTAGCGCTTGACTATGTCTCCAAGTGGGTTGAAGCGATGGCTCTCTCGATCAATTATGCAAAAGGGATGACAAGTTTCCTAAAGAAAAACATCTTCACACATATTGGCACCTCGAGAGCTATAATCAGTGATGGTGGAACCCATTTTTGTAATAGAGAATTCGCGCGCCTATTGGCAAAGTGTGGAGTTCGCAAAAAAGTAGCCTCACCTCATCACCCACAGTCGAGCGGGCAAATTGAAGTGTCAAATAGGGAGATTAAAAGTTTCCTTACAAAAAAAGTGAATGCAGCAAGGACCGATTAGGCGAATAAGCCGGATGATGTATTATGGGCGTACCGATCAACATTCAAAACTCCAATTGGTATATATTGGTGTTTGGAAAGGCATGCCACATTCGAGTAGAGCTCGAACATAGAGCACTTTGGGCATTGCGGCAGTTGAATTTGGATATAGAGACTGCAGGCACCAGTAGAATCGCGGGGTTACATGAGCTCAAGGAATTCAGGTTCTAGGCATTTGAAAGCGCTAGACTATACAAGTAAATGAGGAAACTAATGCATGATAAGCACATTTTGGGTTAGAACTTCAAACCGGAAAATCTAGTGTTGTTATACAACTCGAGATTGATATTCTTTTCAGGTAAGTTGAAGTCCCGATGGTCAGGACTCTTCATAGTGGTGCAAATGTTCTTAAGTGGAGTTGTTGAGATTGAATCAGAAGATGGGACAATAAGTTCATGGTGAATGGGCAAAGGCTAAAATATTACCTTGGCATGGCCGAAGAAAAAGGGGATAGAGTAGTAATAACTTTGAAAGAGCCCCAGTACGCGAATGAGGAGAGATGATCAAAGCATGCATCGTACTGCGATGTTAAACCAGGAGCTGCGTGGGACTCAAACCATGTTTTATTTTGTTTCTCTTTTTGTTTTGATGGTGCACTTGATGTGTATGATACTAACCCTTTTATTAGTGTATAGGTCAAGATTGGTGCATATTAGGAGAAGTCGGGGTTAAGAACCAACTCCGGAAAGGTAAAAATTATTGGAAGCCCGTGACCGCGACCATGATGGGATTGTGGCCGGGGCGCAGTAGTTTACGAGGCCACTATTTTGATTTTCTTTTTTCACCATGATAGCGGTCGGGACGCGGACCGGGCGTGGTAAATCACGACCATTCTTCCCACCTAGGTAAGTTGTAATTAATATTTTTTCTTTTTCTCTTCTAAACCCATTAAAACTAAACCAACACCCCACACCCCCCCCCCCCCACAATTCCCTTCTTGTTCTAACTCTCTAACCCCACGCCTCGTCTTCCTATATCTTACAAACCCCTTTCTCTCACACACACACACGCACACCCACTTCCGACTCCGCTCCTCCCCAACCTCCATTACCCTCCAACTCTACAAGTTTCAAGTATGTCATGGTTTCATTCGATTTTCTTCTTCCCTTCTCTTTTGCATTTTTAATGTTGGATTTGTTGTAGTATCTATTGTTAAAAAATTGTTTTTTTTCTTCTTTTTAGTGGGTAATATGTAGAATATATTAGAGAAGAGCATGGTGTTGTTATGTGAATTTGATTGTGGTGGGGTGGAGTTTGTGGAGTGATTGTGGTTGATTTGGGGGGAGAGTTTGTACTTCCATGGGATAAGTGTGTTAAATCATAGTTCCATGCACACTAGGTGCTTGTGAAATTTCCCCATTGAGCTGTAATGGCTAATGTGACCATGGTGATAGTGAAGTCTGAGTAACCACCCAGGATTCACACAACTCAAACCCTCAATAATAGTAGCCCTTATTTTGTCAAATATAATGCATCAATCAAGGAAAAGATGTGCCACAGGTTCCTCTGCTAGTGAGCCAAGAGGTTCATCCAGAGCTCGTCTCAGGCTAGTTCAAGCTAGTATGACCGCACTCGGTTTGTCTCCAAAGCGACTCAAGATAGATTTAATGCAAAGACATCCAAGAAGCCGGTGCCTGAAGTACACATTGGCAAGTATGCCTTGCGAGTTGAAGGCCCAAGTATCGAATAAGAATTGAGGAGACGTTCAGCTAGACATCTTCTTTAATGAGCCATAAGAGGGAAATATAATAATGGTAAGGGAATTTTATGCGAATTTCCCGGACCATGTTTGATAGGGTTGTCACGATACAAAATACCCTGGTGAATGCATCTCTTAAGGCCATCCAGCGAGTGTACAGGTTGTCGGTCTTCATTGGAGTGACGGATTATTACCAAGATTATCAGCGCCCACCTGTCTGGTGGCAACCAATTGTTCAAACAATTTGTGTGGTTGGCCGATATCCAATATGGATAAAGCCGAGAATGAACCAGAACTCCCAATCTCTCATTTGGGAAGTTAAATATTAGTTAACAATCATCAATAGTTGTGTGTTGCCATCCAGCAACACTACAGATGTTAATGCGCCAAGAGCAACAGCAATTTGGTATTTCGTAAACCACCACGATTTTGATGTGGCCTGGCTCATTCAGGATGAAATGTTCATTCGCTCCACGGAGACAAGAAAAGGGTTCTACTTCCCTTCCTTGGTCACCAAGTTGTGTTGTGCTTCACAAGTTCTCGAAAATCCTATAGTATATGAGAAGTTGCCATTAAAAGCTCCATTCAAGAAAAATCACAGTTGGGAAAGAGCAGGCTGTGGCGGATGATGATGATGTCGATGATGATGATGAGGGAGCTATGCATGTTGTCGCCCTACTGGTGCAGATTGTTGAAAAGGGGGCCCACTGGAGTACCCGAATGACAGCCTTGGAACAGGAGATGGCTGGCCTGCGCTCTTCGGTCAATGACCTGAGTGCTAGAGTTGACACTTTGGCCACTCAAAGTGCTAGGTTAGAGAAAATGATCATGGGCTGGCTCCGGGCACTCGGACGAGCATGTCACCTCGATCCTGGCTACGTCTCTAATCAGGACTGAGCACCAGGGAAGTCCCCTTACCTTATTCTACTTTAAATTCTTTGACATGGGAACATGCCAAATCTTTAAGAGTAGGGTGGGGGACGGTTGTTATTGTTTTACAATTGTATAGATTTGTTTGGTATTTTTGGCTACTGTTAATTAACTTCAACTTGGACCGAAGAAGGACACCTCTCTATGGATCTTTTAAGGGACTTAAGTCGAATAAAAAAAAAGAGATTTTTTTTGTTAAGTAGTGTATCAACTCCCCTTATGTTTTTCTTTAAACCACGGTTCTTTTATAAGGGTTTCCATTTGAATCGAGTGTATTTAGTTTGTTTTTCTTTCTTTTTTTAAGTTTAGGAATTTTAGGCGAAGAAAGAAGGGAAATAGGATCCCTTAAATGCATGGTACCTTGAATAGAGATTGCTTTAGTATGACACTTAGGCTCATTGGTTGACTCTAGAAATAAAGCCTTAAATTGTGTGTACTTGAGTTGGCTTAAGCACCTTGAACAGAGTGTCTGATGGTCCTAACTGAATTGAGTTATGTGCCATGTCTGAGTAAAGCTTTGTGTATTCTACGCTAACAATCAAATTCCTAGAACTTGCCATGTACGTGTGTACGAAGCGAAATGGTAGTCTTAATTGGTTTGAAAAGTGATATAGGCATTTCCTTGTTGAACCTCTATATATATGCTTTCACCCACCTGATTGTACATATCCTAGTTAACCCCTTTTAGCCTGTAATCCTTTTTCTTTGGCAACCACATTACAAACCTTACCCAAATTTTGAATTGTCGATATTTTTTAACCTTATCACCTCTTAGAAGTATTTGACTTGTAATGAATATGGAAAAGTTAAAGTGTGGGATGGTTGGTTGGGATTTTGAGTGAAACTAAGAAGACATGAGAGGAAAAAAGGTGCAGTGTGTGATAAGCAATATTAGAAGCCACTAAAAAAGAAATGAGACTAAGCTGAATAATTCTTTGAAGAATAAGTCTCAAAATGGTGGTTCTTTTAGAAGATAAAGTGTGCTTAATGAAGTAGGAGGTTTAACTCAATAATGTAAAGATAGAAGGAAGGTTTGACAAAGGTATGTGCTTAAAAGTGAAAAATGTATTGAAGTGCTTAGGGAGGTGTAGTCATTATACCCATATCTATCCTACATGTCCCATATCTAACATTACAACCAAATAAAGTCTTACTTGATTCTAGACCAAATGAGCTTGATTCGTCGAGTATTACACTACGGGCAAGTCTATGGTGCATTGTTTGCGGCATAAGAGTTATTTCTAAGGGTGAGTGAAATCTTACGTATTTGAATTCCTCAGTGTGTGAATTAAAATGACCATGACACAAGTCTCTTTTGTGGTAAGTAGGCACGTGATTCATAAAGGAAAGGTAAGTCTGGACCTATGACTGAGAGTATGAAAGTCGGTTAGGGATATTACGTGGCTGGAGAGATGGTCCACTCTTGAGGTTAGGATGTTACGCTAAGGTAGTCTACCCATGTGAATTATTCTTGGCATAGAGGACTAGGAACGGTTCAAGTGTGGGTGTTGATAGTAGCCTATATTATGTGATGTAGATGCTATTTATGCTCTAATTTAACCATATTTTATTGATGTTTTAGGTGCTAAATGATAATAAAATGCTCTAATTGAGGTTTTTATGCTTTGCAGGAGCTACTCCGAGTTAAGAGGAAGATATAGAGTGTTTTAGGGTCAAATATGTATATACAAGGCCAATCGAGAAGATCCCACATGAAAAAGAGCAAGAAAAGCCGAAGAAAAAATGGGCAACAGTCCATTGCGACTGCGGTCGGGACGCGGCTGGAACGCAGTGGGAAACGGTGCAAAACAGAATTGTCTAAAACAACTGCGGTCAGACCGTGGTTGGCCCGTGACCATGATCAATCTGGAGAATGCCAAGAAAGTCCATGAGCCAAAGTGTAAAGCGTAGGAAACTTATTCTAACCTTATATAAACTCAACAAACTCACCCAAGTTAAGGTTAAGCTTGTTTTTAGATTCAATTGGAGGCAAGAACAAGTGCGAGAAGATCAAGACACAATTAGAGTTTTTCATTCGCCTTCCTGTTATCATTATTTTGTGAATTATGAATTATTTTATGGCTTTATCTTGTTTTACCCCGAGTAGCTAAACATTTAATCTAGGGGATGGAACCAATTGTTGGATGAAGTCTTGATTATGTTTAATTTAATTAAGTCATTTCTTACTATATAATTGTTAAACTATGTGTTCTCCTTTGATTAATCATGTCTAGTTACATCTGGAGAATGCCAAGAAAGTCCAGGGGCAAAAGTGTAAAGCATGGATAACTTATCATAACCCCATATAAACTCAACAAACTCGCCCAAGTTAAGGTTAAGCTTGTTTTTAAACTCAATTAGAGGCAAGAACAAGTGTGAGAAGATCAAGACACCATTAGAGTTTTTCATTCTTCTTCATGTTAACATTATTTTGTAAATTATGAATTATTTTATGGCTTTATCTTGTTTACCATGAGTAGCTAAACATTTAATCTAAGGTTGATGGAACCAATTTTTGGATGAAGTTTTGATTACGTTTTGATATAATTAAGTCATTTCTTACTCTATAATTATTCAAATACGCGTTTTCCTGTGATTAATTGAAAGGGACCTTGATTAATCATGTCTAGTTATCTTGTGTTGTTTGAGAAAGAACACTAGGTTAGATTGTTGTTGAATAATACCACTTTCGTCTAAGTTAAGAGATTAATTACTTGAATTGAAAAGCAGGGTTAGAGATAACGAAGCTTTGGTGGAATAATTCTGAGTTGTATAAATTGTTAACTAGAGTAGTTCGAGATAATGCTTCTAGTAAATTATCGTAATTAATCAAGAGATAATTGCGGTCACCTAGAACTTATATTTCATATAGAGTATTATGGTGAGATTATAGCTAATGTATCAGGAATTAATCCAAAAATTGGGGAAATCATTAACCCTAGACCATTTTACCATTGAGTTCAACTCTATTCTTGATTATTGTTAGTTTTATTATTGTTTTTCATTAGTTAACTAAATTCTACTCATTATCCATTAAAAATCTTGCATCGAGGGATTGTTTGAGCTATTCATTAGTAGTGTTAGTAAATGGGTTAGTTCCCCGTGGGATTCGACTCCAGGCTGAATTGGATTATATATTTGCAGCGACCGTTTATTCCTTTTTATAAGGCATAGTTGGGCATAATCAGGCAGCTACCTCGAAGTCTCCGGCCATTAATCATGCAAAAGATCAACACCTACCGTGTCCAAAAACACCTGGAGCACACGAAGTTCAGAGGATAACGTGAGTACAACCAACTCAGTAAGTAACAAGGCTAAATAAAGAACTAAAGATAGTGACGAGCTATACAGTTATAGTTCATTTTCAGTAGTCTCAACAAGAAAAAGTAGGCATGCTCTCAAATCCAGCAATTTAAGTCAAATCAGTTTATACAAGCCAAGTTCAAGTAAAAACCAGATATAATATCTTCCAGAAGCTCAAACGGTGATATATGGCAGCTATGAACAACAATTATGAAAGAAAATACAGCCTCCCCGGCAACATCTCCATCTTTCTCAATAGCTCATCACTCAGCACTCAACCTCCCACACTCGGACACAATAAGTACATACGCTCTCTTCCCGCTTCTGCGAGCTCGCACCTGCGATTCCCACTTCACATGTGCGATTGCACCAGCAATGGAAATTCTTCAACAACCTTACAACTCCAAAACGTGATCCGTTAATCACCCGAAATCAACACGAGGCCCCTAGGACCTGAACCAAACATATTAACATGTCTTAAAACGTTACTCGAACTTAGTCAAATCCTCAAACAACATAATAATTATGAATTGCACATAGATTCAAACCTAATGAACTTTGAAATTATTAAATTCTACAAACGATGCTGAAACCTATCAAATCACTCTTGATTGACCTCAAATTTTGCACACAAGTCACAGATGATACCACAAACCTACTCCAACTTCTAGAAATTCAATCCGCCCCTGATATCAAATAGTCTACTCTCGGTCAAACTTCCCAAAATTTCAACTTTCGCCATTTCAAGCCTACTTCTACTACGAACCTTCAAATTACAATCCGGACACACTACTAAGTCCAAAATTATCCAATGGAGCTAATAAAATCATCAAAACTCAAATCTGGGGTCGTTTACACATAAGTCAACATATGATCAACTTTTCTACCTTAAGTGTCTCAATTCTCATTCGGAAACACTGCCGGACCCTAACTAACTAACCCAGTAAGCCAAATAACAACTGTAAAGCACATAAGGAGCAGAAAATGGGGGAACATGGCTACAAATTTCGAAATGATCGTCTGATTCGTTACATGTGAATCTGTTGATTATGCTATATCTTTGCTTAATTCTCTCCTATCAAACCATAATTAGTATCATCATATTCTTTTTCACTTAGTGGATTTTGAATGTTCTAAGTAATGTTTTGCTTTCCACCAGATATTTGGTGTCATATTAGAGACTAATCCGGATTCATGTAATATAAAGGCTTATTGAATAAGAAATTGTTTTTTATCTCTATTAAAAAAAATTCATATTGATAGCTCGAATTCGAAACCTACAAATTAAGAATGAAATGATTCTATCCATTTCCACCGCAGTGTAACATGTGTTGATAATCCGTTCTAAGTATTCATATTAGTTTACATCAATGGTATAGTATAATCAACAGAAAGGCAGGCAGGGTGTGTAATTTATTGCTTGTAGAATTACCGAAGAGGAACAATATTGGGAGTCAAACACACTAACACACATATCTGCATGTGTGTTAAATCTTTTTTGTTGTATTGAGATGGCATGGATTCTGCTGAAACTCGAAGATAGATCAATTGGATCTAAGGAGAAGATGAACAAGAAGGTTATAATAAAGAACTCATTAAAGAGCATGTGAGCTAAAAATAATTATATATTCTTATATGTAAAAAACTGAATACAATAGACATATGTTCTACTTATATACATTGTATATGACAACCAGACTAATCATTCTCCACTAACTATCTAACCACCAATCACATAATTAGTTATAACTAACCATCCAACTAACTACACTAACTCATGTGACTGTCATGTGTCACTCTTATATTCAATACTCCCCTTCAAGATAGGTGGTGCAAATAAGTTAAGCACTCCTAGCTTGCTCATCAGGTACTCATGTTGTGATCTTCCAAGTCCCTTTTTTAACAAATCCACTTCTTGGTCTTTAGACATCACATACCTGGTTTTGACAATCCTTTGTTGAATCCGCTCTCTGATGAAGTGTAGGTCTATCTCTATGTACTTTGTACGCTTGTGAAATATGGAGTTTGTAGAAATTTGAATTGTTGCTTTGCTGTCACAGTATAACTCCACTGTCAGCTCAACTTCAGCAGCCAATTCTTTACAAAATCCTGTCAACCATGATATTTCTGTAACTCTTGTTGCCATGTTCCTGTACTATGCCTCTATAATTTCTTGAGATTGTGCACTGTTTCTTGGACTTCCATGACACTAAAGAATTTCCTAATTTCATCACATATCATGTTACTGATCTCCTGAAAACTGGACATGATGCCCAATCAGTATCACAAAATGTTGTTAACTTAGAGGACTGTTTAGAACTCATCAGCAACCCCCAAACCTGGAGCTCCTTTGATATATCTCACAACCCTTATAGCAGCTTCCATGTGAGACTTCTTTGGAAAATGCAAGAACTGGCTTAATACATGGACTGCATAGCATATATCTGTCCTAGTCATAGTAAGGTACAACAACTTTCCCACTTATCTCTGATATGCTCATGAATCTACCAGCTATTCATCTTCTTTCAAGTTCAAGTGTTAATCATACTCCAGAGTAGTAAACCTTTTGTTGCATTCCATTGGCGTAGTCACATGTTCTGAGCCTGATAATCCAAGATCGATGATTATATATATAGCAAACTTTCTTTGGTTCATCAGTATTTCTTCCTTGGACATTGTTAGTTCGATCCCAAGCTAGAACTTCAACTCTCCTAGGTCCTTGATCCTGAAATTACTTGTATCATGCTTTTTGCCTCAGAAATCAATGCTTGATCATTCTCAATTATGAGGAGATCATCAACATATACTAGGATTATCACTAATCTTGTCCCTTGCTTCTTTGTGAACAAGGAATAGTCAAAGTGACTCTGTACAAAGCCAGAATTTAGCAATGCCTCAGTTAGTTTGAGGTTCTATTGTCTTGAAGCCTGTTTTAAGCCATATAGGGATTTTGCAGCCTATACACCTTCTCCCCCTGGCCGCAAAATCCCTGGGTGTATACATATATATTTCTTTGGTGAGGACTCCTTGGAGAAATACATTATAGATTTTTATCTTATGCAAATGCCAGTTGTTCTGCAGCTAAAGCTATAACCAACCTGACTGTCACCATCTTGACTATAGGAGAGAAAGTTTCCTGATAGTCTAGGCCTTCTATTTGATTGTAACCTTTAGCTATTAGGCATGCCTTGTATTTTTCAACCTCTCCATTGACCTTATACTTTATCTTGAGCACCCACTTGCATCTGAAAGGAGTCTTCCCTACTGGAAAATCTACCAGAGTCCAGGTCTTGTTGCCCGTATGCATAGCATCAAGACATTTGGGGTCTGATGCAACCTCCTCATAATTCAAGGGTTATAATGGTAGTGATTTTAGACAAATAGGATTGATACTCTGCTGTGAAACCTGCATGAGTTAAATAGTCATACATTGGGTATTTGCAAATTTGCTGCCCATTTGACCTTGTCAAGGAACCATTGGAGACATAGTCTTGCAGCCACACATGCTCCTTAATAGTCCTGGATTATTTCCTTAATAGGTAACCCACATGAATAGGTGTATCCTGTTCCAAAAGAGGTGACAGTTGAGTTGTCTTCAGAGAGTAAAGTATGTGGTGATGAAGGTTGTGGATCAGCAATGTGGTTGTCTGTAATAGGTGGCATTCCTGAAAAGGATACATCATCACTTTGTGTGTTGATCTGCACATGGACTTTTGTATCTTGAGATGTTGCAGCATCAGTAGTAATTGGATAGTTCAGTACACATATTAGGGAAAAGCTACAACTTTCCCTCCTTGAGTAGTTGACATGGAAAGATATGCTCCACAAATTTGACATCCTTGCTTACAAAGAAGGAGTTAGTTAAGATATTATACAGTTTATATCTCTTCTAGGATAATGAATATCCTATCAAATCAGCTCCAACTGATTTGGCTGCAAACTTGTCCTTTTCTCCTACTGCCATAGTAAAACATAGACATCGTATGATTCTCATGTGCTGTAAAGATGGAACTCTTCCATACAACATCTCAAAAGATAATTTCCCTAACAATATTGATAGAGGCAACTTGTTTATGACATAAATGGTTGCCTGAACACATTCCCCCTTAAATTTGAGAGGAAAATAACCTTGCAACCTAATGGCCCTAGCCACCTCTAGTACGTGTCTTTGTTTCCTCTCCAATACCCCATTTTTGTTGTGGGGTGTGAACACATGAATTCTGGTGAATCATTCCATAAGATTGAAACAAACTGTGAGATTCAAAATTGAAAAACACAAATCCATTGCCACTTCTTAATACTTTCACAGTCACATCAAATTGAGTCTTTATTAGGGCTAAAAACTATCTCAAACGTACAACCAAGTCACTATTGAGCCTTAGTAAGTAAATCCATGACATTCTACTACAATCATCTACTATTGTAAGCAAAAATCTGTGTCTACTATGAGTTTGCACTCTATATGAGTTTCAGATTTTTCGGCCGCTCCAGTTTTCAATTTCCAGTTTTCTGTTTCAGTTTCAGCGAGTTTTCAGTTGCTTCTTTCTGATTATTTGGTGATAATCCAACGATGTCTTTGGGACTCGATGCTTTCGGGTCTAGAAACCTGGGTTCTTGCAGTTCCGATGTTATGATTACCTTAGAACCTTTAATAGGAGGTTCAAACTACCTAGCTTGGGCTTCGTCTGTCGAGCTGTGGTGTAAAGGTCAAGGTGTTCAAGATCATCTAATCAAGGAATCTAGTGAAGGAGATGAAAAAGCCAAAGCACATTGGGAGAAGATCGATGCTCAATTATGCAGTATTTTGTGGCGATCTATTGATTCCAAGTTGATGCCCTTGTTTCGTCCATTCCAAACATGTTATTTGGTTTGGGAAAAGGCTCGTACTTTATACACTAGTGACATATCTCGTTTCTATGATGTGATATCGCAGATGAAAAATTTAACGAAACAGGAATTACACATGTCTACTTACTTGGGACACGGACATGCAGTTATGGAGGAATTTGAGATGTTGATGCCAGTTTCTGCTAGCTTTGCAAAGCAGCAAGAGCAACGACAAAAGATGTTTCTAGTTCTTACTCTTGCTAGGCTTCCTAATGATCTTGACTCAGTACGCGATTAGATTTTGGCTAGTCCGACTGTCCCCACAGTTGATGAATTATTCTCTCGATTACTTTGCCTTGCTGCAGCACCGAGTCACCCAGTGAGCTCATCACAAACACTTGATTCATCTATCCTCATATCTCAATCAGTGGACAATCGGGCATCTCATATTATTGAGAATAGACGAGGAGGTGGTCGTTTTGGAAGATCTAGACCCAAGTGTTCTTATTTTTATAAACTTGGTCACAACTCGTGACGTGTGCTATTCTTTACATGGCCGACCACCCAAAAATGCTTATGTTGCTTAGACCGAGACTACAGGTAACCAGGGATTTATAGTGTCTGAAAGGGAGTATAATGAGTTCCTTAAATATCGAGCAAGTAAGCAGACATCTCCAGAAGTAGCCACTGTTGCTCAGACTGATACTTCTTTTGCTGGTAATTCTTTTGCTTGTGTTTCCCAGTCTAGTCCTCTTGAACAATGGGTTGTGGACTCAGCTGCTTCTGATAATATCTCTGGTAATAAATCTCTTTTGTCAAATATTGCGTATTCACAGTTTCTTCCCAAAGTTACTTTAGCTAATGGGTCTCAAACTAAAGCAAAAGGAGTTGGACAAGCGAATCCTCTACCCTCTGTCACTCTAGATTCCGTTCTTTATGTCCCTGGCTGTCCTTTTAATCTTGCATCTGTTAGTCGTTTGACTCATGCCCTCCATTGCGGTATATATTTTATTGATGATTCTTTTATTATGTAGGACCGCAGTATGGGACAGACGATTGGAACATGACTTGAATCAGAAGGACTCTACTACCTTAACTCACTAACATCCTCCAAGGCCTGTCTAGTTGCAGATCCTCCAGACCTACTTGACAGTCGTTTAGGACAT
This sequence comes from Nicotiana benthamiana, assembly GCA_034376525.1. Classification (NCBI taxonomy): domain Eukaryota; kingdom Viridiplantae; phylum Streptophyta; class Magnoliopsida; order Solanales; family Solanaceae; genus Nicotiana; species Nicotiana benthamiana. The sequence goes on along the minus strand of CM067336.1, from coordinate 28,601,526 downwards.
CCTAGCTTGTCCAAGCTTCAGAAGATGGTGCCTAGTTTGTCTAGTTTATCCACATTAGAGTGTGAGTCATGTCAGCTCGGGAAACATACCCGCGCCTCCTTTCCTCGTAGTATTGAGAGTCGTGTAGAGTCTGTTTTTTCTTTAGTTCATTCAGATATATGGGGTCCTAGTAGAGTCAGTTCAACCTTGGGATTTCGTTATTTTGTTAGTTTCATTGATGATCATTCAAGATGTACTTGGATTTTCTTAATGAAAGATCGTTCTGAGTTGTTTTTCATATTCCAGAATTTTTGTGTTGAAATTAAAAATCAATTTGGTGTTTCTATTCGCACTCTTCACTGTGATAATGCCTTAGAATATTTATCCTCTCAATTTCATCAGTTTATGACTTCTCACGGAATTATTCATCAGACCTCTTGTCCTTATACCCCTCAGCAAAATGCGGTTGAAAAGAGAAAGAATATGCACATTATTGAGACTGATCGCACACTTCTCATTGAATCTTATGTTCCACTGCATTTTTGGGGCGATGCAGTTCTCACATCTTGTTATTTGGTTAATCGGATGCCTTCATCTCCCATCCAGAATCAAATTCCGTATGATTGTTTCCCCAGTCACCCTTATACTCCGTTCCCCCTCGTGTTTTTGGGAGCACTTGTTTCGTTCATAACTTAGCTCCTGGGAAAGATAAGTTAGCTCCTCGTGCTCTCAAGTGTGTCTTCCTTGGTTATTCTCGTGCTCAGAAGGGCTATCGTTGTTATTCACCTGATCTTCGTAGGTACCTTATGTCAGCCGATGTCACATTTTTTGAGTCCAAAACCTTTCTTTACCTCTTCTGACCATTCTGACCATCTTGATTTATCTGAGATTTTACCTATACCGGCCTTTTCTACTATATCTCCTCATTCACCTTCCGCTACATAAGTCTTACCCATTCCAACCGTTGGAGAGTCTAGTGTGGCTCCTCCTAGACTCCCTGCGATAAACACTCCACTCTTGACATATCATCGTCGTCCTCGCCCAGCATCCAGCCCGGTTGATTCACGTCCTGCACCTGACCCTGCTCGTACTGCGGACTTGTCTCTTCCGATTGCACTTCTTAAAGGTATACGGAACACCCTTAATCCTAATCCCCATTATATCGATTTAAGTTATCATCGTTTGTCATCACCCTATTATGATTTTCTATCTTCTTTGTCCTCTTTTTCCATCCCTAAGTCTACAGGTGAAGCATTGTCTCATCCAGGGTGGCGACATGCTATGACTGACGAGATGTCTGCTTTACATACGAGTGGTACTTGGGAGCTCGTCCCTCTTCCTTCAGGTAAATCTACTGTTGGTTGTTGTTGGGTGTATGCATTCAAGGTTGGTCCAGATGGTAAGGTTGATCGTCTTAAGGCTCGTCTTGTTGCCAAGGGATATACTCAGATATTTGGGCTTGATTACAGTGATACATTCTCTCCCGTGGCTAAGATAGCATCAGTCCACCTTTTTCTCTCTATGGTTGTTGTTCGCCATTAGCCCCTGTATCAGCTGGACATTAAAATGCATTTTTACACGGTGACCTTGAGGAAGAAGTTTATATGGAGTAACCACCTGGGTTTGTTGCTCAGGGGGAGTCTCGTGGCCTTGTATGTCGCTTGTGCCGGTCACTTTATGGTCTAAAGTAGTCTCCTCGAGCCTGGTTTGGTAAGTTTAGCACTGTTATCCAGGACTTTGGCATGACTCAGAATGAAGCTGATCACTCTTTATTCTATCGGCATTGTGATTCACATCTCTGTATTTATCTGGTGGTCTATGTTGACGACATTGTTATTACCGGCAATGACCAGGATGGTATTACTAAATTGAAGCAACATCTCTTTCAACACTTTCAGACTAAGGATCTGGGCACACTAAAGTATTTTCTGGGTATTGAGGTTGCACAGTCTAGCTCAGGTATTGTGATCTCACAACGGAAGTATGCCTTAGATAGTCTTGAGGAGATAGGAATGACAGGTTGTAAACCTGTTGACTCTCCGATGGATCCAAATTCTAAACTTCTTCCATGACATGGGGAGCCTCTTAACGATCCTGCAAGATATAGGCGGTTAGTTGGTAAATTAAATTATCTTACAGTGACAAGACCTGACATTTCCTTTCTTGTGAGTGTTGTGAGCCAGTTTATGGGTTCTCCGTGTGATAGTCATTGGGATGCAGTTATACGCATTCTTCGGTATATAAAATCAACTCGAGGTAAAGGTTTATTGTTTGAGGATCGAGGCCATGAGCAGATCGTTGGATACTCCGATGCTGATTAGTAGGAGGAAATTTGGAATCTTGGAAAAGCAAGAAATAGAAGGTGGTTGCTCGGTCTAGTGCAGAAGCAGAATATCGAGCAATGGTTATGGCGACATGTGAGTTAGCTTGGATCAAACAGTTGCTCAAAGAGCTGAAATTTGGTGATGTTAGTCAGATGGGACTTGTGGATAATCAAGCTGCTCTTCATATTGCGTCAAATCCAGTGTTCCATGAGAGAACTAAGCACATTGAGATTGACTGTCACTTTGTCAGAGAAAAGATACTCTCGGGAGATATTGCTACAAAGTTTGTAAAGTCAAATGATCAGCTTGCAGATATTTTCACCAAGTCCCTCATTGGTCCTCGTATTAACTACATATGTAACAAGCTCGGCACATATGATTTATATGCACCAGCTTGAGGGGTAGTGTTAGAATATGTAAAATAGTAGAACCCTAGTTCAATGTGTATTAGAAGTAAGATAGGTTATGTGTATATATATGTAGGGCCCATTGCATGTTTGTATCAATTATATATTTTCTCTCATGCTTTGTCACATATTGGATTGCACAAGAGAGCAATATTTATTAAAATACTGTGTGTAGAAAGTGAACTGGGATAAATGTAATAAAAGAATTTGAACTTCGAGCTAGTTGGGTGAATATTTTTAGGTTGCACTTGCATACAAGTATATCAGAGATATGGTAAGAAACAAATAATAATCTCGAACGCATGTTCTAATTTTAATTTCATTAGAAATCCAAATTTTAAAAATTGTAAATCACAATTCTTGAGCAGACGAGCTTTATTGGAATGTGAATTTAGTGGGCAAGCATCTGTTTCTGATTTCTCTATTGATCGGTTATCTTTTCATAAACAAATTTCAGGATTTTTCAATCAACAGATGTATTTTTAGAGAAAACGTCACATAAATCTGGAAAATGAAGGGATAATATTCCTTCTGACTTTTATGATTTAGTAGGAGATTTATTGTAGGCACATAAATAAATTTTAAAAACCCCTAAACCACCTGAAATATTGTGAAGAGTAGAAAAATAAAACAGAATATGTTTATCCCAAATATAAATGTGCGATAAATTCTGGTATATTAGAGTATTTCTATATTATGAAGTAATATCTCGTAAATTCACCATCTGTATCAACCCAAATAGAACAAACTAAAATAAGTAATTAAGCAGAAATATGAAAATAATTTGAATCGAGCATAGATTTAAATATGCTCGGTACTTATTTCAGTTGCTGATGGTTTAACCTGACATCACTAATTACTCCTCTAAATGAAGTAATTTTCAAGCTAAAAGCGTTTCGTGATAGAAGTTCTTAAATGTAGTATATAATGGCATTAATGTCCAAAGGAAAAATAAAGGGCAAACAGTAGAGTGTAAACTCCCGAGTCCGAAACTTATATATTGTTTATTTAGACTCAAAGCACTTTAATAGGTGTTCAAGAAAAAAAGACACATTTCTATATATATCATGCAAATAGAAGATACTATAGTTTAACGATAACGTCTGCCGTTAAGTATAGCGTCTTTTATTTGTACGCTATATATATAGCGTTACAAAAAATGCTATGCACTGAATATGGACCCACCAATAAGTGAACTGACAGACACAATTATTCGAAGATATAGCGTGTGTTTATAAGATGATATACAACAAAAAATTTCAATATTCTGGTCTAGCCATTCCTAAATAAAGCAGTTAGAACCTTAGGAAAATTCGTTCACATTCAATTCTAACTCTCTTCAATATTTTCTTGTTATATTCTGAATCATTTTTTTCGTAATGTCTGAAGAGCGTAGAATGAGAGTTTTATTATATTGAGGGGCTGAGGTTGTGACGGAGAAAAAGTTTGTAAGGTATAGTTTATCTCCACAGGATCATGTTAAATTACCGCTTATAATGGAGTAAGATAAATTGATATCGTTGTTATGTAAAAGAATAGGTGTAAGGAAACGTTCAGTGAGACTTAAAGTAACGAGAAGATATATGTATTCCGTCACTCCGCAAGGGGCTGCTTTTTACTCTGAGTTAAACATCTATCACGATGAAACTTTGAGGGATCTTTTGAGGACTCCGGATGAATACCGAAAATATCTTGTGATAAATATGTTGGATATGTACATCAAGGTCGAAGACGTTCCAAACAATAAGGTCGCCGGACAAGTTCTAGATAACCCCCAGATATCGGCTGGCTATTTTGGAGGAGTTTTTGCCGGACATGTTCCGGATGAAAGAGTTTTCCTTGATTTAAACTTATCCCTGCCTACTTTACATAATTCACAAGAGGAGTGGTAAGCTTCAATTTTCTTTTGTGTTACGATGTACATTTATGTTGAATTGAATTTGTATTAACACTCATACATTTAACATGAGATTCAGGCCGAATATAAGTTTTACAAATTATGAACCCGAGCATAGTTTTGGTGTGTTGGATTATAGTGGTCCATCCGGGAGCCATCACCCACATGAAAATGTCCATCATGAAATTTTATCACATTACGGCTTGTAACTGAAGTGATACGGCTATATAGAAAGTATTTTTTAAATCCAACATCTTATTAATTTGTTGATTGTGCAGTGAAAACGAGCAAGTTGAAGCAAATGTACTCACTCAATTGCCCAAAGACAACGTATTAAATCAAGATCTGGCATATACACATAGTGAGGAAGAGAACAGTGATTACGATAACAATGTTGATGAATCTGGAGACGAGACACCCTTTGATCGTGAATATGGTGATGAGGAGGATGAGAAGGAAGGACCTGATTTGACGAGAGAGTATGCTCCACTGCCCCCCCTCCCCCCCAGATGAAGAGTGTATGAGTCCCAAGTGTCGTTTCATTCAAGGAAGTTTCCTTGCCTTGATAACTTGCCAAACATGCCGGATGTGGAAGCTCTCACAAGGGATTTTGATGAAATTCGAACAGCAATGTGGGATGAGTCTAGACCAACGGTACTGGTTTTTTCTGATAAAGCGCGCCTAAGCAGGGCTTGTAAAATGCATAACGTAAAAGAGTATCGTGAAATGACGGTATGGGAGTCAAGTTCGGTTGTATACAAGGTTGTATGCCGCGGGTGGTTTTGGCCATGTCATTGGATGTTGCGTGCGATGAAGAAGAAATTAGGTCTAAATTTGTACAAAGTATATATTTTCATCTACCATTCTAAGAAATACTTAAATTACAAGGATTCTACGCTAAAATACTATACAGTTTACAACGCTAAAAGTTTCTATGTTTTGCTATGCTAATAAATAAACTAAATATAAATAACATATACATTTTAATCACATAACATTAACAAAATATAGCTACAACAATACAAGTTTCGCAAGTAAAACACAAAATGATATGAAAATACTAATATCTAAATACGGATATTAACATAAAAAATTAAATCTCAATTTTACACTAACATTTAACTCCGGATAAATATAACATACTAGTTTTGCAAATAAAACACAAAAGGACATGAAAAACACATTCAATAGAACAGTGATATATTATTATACAAGTTTGGACATAAAATAAATCGAAATACCTCGATATTGTGAGTGTATCGTGTGATAATTTGAAGACGAAGGAGTTAAACTATGAGTCCGGAATGCTCTACTACGATATGGGACCTATGTTCAAGACCTTTTGTGTGAGGGGAGGGGCCTACAATATATTTTTTTTAAAACTCGAGTAGAGTTGGGGGTGGGGGGACCAGAAGAAGAAGGAGAAATTTTAAAATGGGGAAGGGGTCCGTCAAGGAAGAAGAAGAAGTGTATTACTATAAAGAGGTATAGTGTATGATTTGAAAACGTTATATTAGCGTATAATTTGAACACGCTATATACAGAAGTCAAATCGTCTGACACATAGCGTATAACAACAACATGATATACCTTAATGGCAAACATTATAGTTAAGATATAACGTGTTATTTTCATACGCTATATATAAAAATGTGTCTTTTTTTATAAATACTTATTAAGATGTTTTGAGTCCAAATAAACAACATATAGGTTCCGGACTCGTAAACTCCCAGTTACCTGTACTATGTAAGAGAACTTAACTTTTTTTTTTTATTTCCCATCCAGTGTCCGGTACCCGTATTGAAGCCCGATTATATCGGAATTCGTGGCGGATAAGGTCCCATAGTGGAGTAGGGCTCCCTACCAATAATTTTTCTATATCTAATACTTCAACTCGAGACATCTGATTAAGGGATGATCGGTCAATCCACTGCACCACACTGATGGTGTAAGAGAACTTAACTTGTTTAATAGGTGGAGGGAAATTGGCCAAACAACTGAAATTGAAACTGAAACTTGAAATTAAACCAGCAAAACCGAAAGTCTTAGCTTATTTATTCGCATCCCTTGTTCAATTCTCTCTTATAACTTGTTCATTTTTGTTCATTTGTGATTTCCTCTATAGAAGAAATGGGTAGTCTCCTAATACCAGATGTTCTTCCCTCTCCAACTCAAGACGCTGAAACACTCAAGAAATCCTTCAAAGGAACGTTTTTCGGTACACCCCTTTCTTTCTTTTCACTTGTGTGCTTTTCTTTTTGATTTTTGGTCCCCTTTTCGTTTCATCTGTTATTTATTTATTTATTTATGGGAATGATGAGGAGTCATAGTTATGAATTTCGTGTCTTCTGTTGTTGTCCTTTTTGCTAATGGGAAATACCTTTTTACCGCTAAAGAAATGGCGATCGGGTGTCCGAAGTATCCCGCATTCACGCAGGGTCCAACAAAGAATCGTATGTCAAAAGATGTGATATAAACTGTCTACTTAAAGCAAGTATTAGTCACTGATCTCACATCTCGAACCCGTGACTTATAGTTATAGGTCACCTGGAGATAATTTTACTGTTGCTGTGAGGCTCCTTTTCATCTTTTTATACTATCAGTTAAATTAATATGTGCATAGATTTGTTGTAACAGTTTGCATGTTGCATTTACTTGAAATGGTTTATTAGGTGACATAATAGTGTAAAGAAATGTTAGTAGTAGAAATTAAATTCTTTTCTTTTCTCTGTTTACTCTTTTTCAGGACTGGGAACTGATGAGAAGGCTATAATAAGTGTGTTGGGACATAGAAATGCAAGCCAGAGGAAGAAGATCAAAGAAGCATATCAGCAGCTTTATGACAAATCCCTCATTGATGATCTCCATTCTGAATTATCAGGTGATTTCGGGGTATTATTCTTTTTTCCCTCAACACATCTGTTACATTATACTAAATCCTTAACGTATATCTGCAAATTTTGGTCTCTTTTAATTTTCATGGATAATCTGAACTAGGGGATTAGAATCTGAAGGAAGATTTATTACTTGCACAGTTGGATTAGCTTTATCTCACATATAATTTCCTAGAAAGTTAAAATCACTTCTTAACTGAAGCATATGATTAACTTGCCACAACAAGTTTGCAGTTTTGAGTTTTGATTCTACAAATATTCAAAGAACTAAACTGCTATATCCATAGAAGAACCTTCAAAAACTATAGGTTCCAATTTTGGGATGTCAAAGGTCTCTCAATTTTCACCAGAAACTTTAAAAATGAAAAACAGAAATGAAGAAAGACTTGTTGATAAGGATTACCTATGGATAGGAGTAGCAAACGGGTGGCTCAGCTCGGATATGGTTCGGATCGAAAACTGGTAATAAAAAGGGATCAACTATCCGACCCGTCCCATATTTAATACGGATAAAAACGGGTTAACCGGCGGATAATATGGGTAATTATATTGTCCATGACTTCTTGCATATGATCACTTTGGGAGAATTCTTAGTGTCCCTAACTTGAGAAACCCCCAATTTGAGGCTTTACGAGTGTAAAAGTTAAACCCGTTGGTTATCCATGGTTACTCATTTGTTATCCATTTGGAAAATGGATAATAAGGTTCTTATCCATATTTGACCCGTTTTTAAAAAGTTCTTTATCCAACTCATTTTTTAGTGGATAATATGGGCGATTAACTGTTTTCTTTTAACTCTTTTGCCACCACTACCTATGGATTAGCTTGTTAATTGTTCCTTTGCTGCAGATGAGCAACTCTAGTGTATGAATATGAATAGTATCAAATGTAGTTACCACTTAATCTCAAAGTTTTGACTTCTCTGGATTTCATGTTTGATGCATGACAGAAAGCTGTGATCCTCTGGGCGTATGATCCTCCTGAAAGAGACGCGAGGCTTGCAAATGAGATCTTAAATTCATGGATACGTGACGAAATAACCCGTCTACAAGTGATAGTAGAGATAGCCTGTGCATCAACTCCTGATCATCTAGTTGCTGTAAGACAAGCGTATTGTGCTCTCTTTGGCTGTTCACTTGAAGAAGATATCATAGCACATGTCTCTCTTCCTGTCCAAAAGGTTAATTTATTTCATTATTTCCGATCACATACTGTCAAATGAAGATGAATAAGTATACTGTTCTAGGAATATTTTTCTTTTATCTCTGTTTGTTTGTGGATACAGTACTATCTCATTTATAAACTCAAAAACTCATTAGCACCGAAATTGCTACTAACAACCTCCAAACATCTTCTCTATTTAGTAGTCCATTTCCCACCACAACCATTCATTATTTTCTGTTGATTATGAAATGTTAGGCGTGTTGTTGTTGTTGTTGTTGTTATTGTTTTGTATGAGAGAAAATATTCTTCTGCAAATAAATCAGCTTCTGGTGTTTGATTGACACAAAATATTTTCTGCCAAAACCTTTACAATTATCTCAACTCCTAATTTCATATCAGTGATTTAACCAACACTACAAGACTAACAACCTTTAATTCTCAAAATTTTAATCAAAATAATATCCAGATTGCTAATATTATTATAAATCTTCAACATCAGATTGAAAGTAATTTCCATTTTCCAATCAAACACCAGAAAACACTTTCAGGAAAATGATTTCCCTCATAAGAAATGCAGCTGTTGTTTAAGAAATTTTCCTCACCAAAGTACAGCTAGCCTCAATCACTTTTGAATTTATCTGGTTTAGTCCATTTCTTCATCATCAGTTTGTACTGTTAAATATTCTTAAATGAAGTTTAACAAGCACCAGTTTGAAGTGTTGCATTGCATCGATGTTGGGCAGGCTCTACTCAGTCTGGTCAGTTCCTACAGACATGACAAAGAATTGGTCGACCATAGTACTGCTAATCTAGAGGCTTCTAAGCTTCATGAAGCCACTAGAACAAAACAATTAGATAGCGATGAATTCATCCTGATACTCAGCACCAGGAACATTCATCAGCTTAAGGCAACTTTTCGGAGCTATGAGCAAAACTACAGATTCTCCATATATCAGGTCAGTCATCTTTAAGCCACCAGATTAACTTCGTTTCACTACTTCTTGCTCTTTAATTAATCCTATCTGACTTACCATCACAGGATATATCGAATTCTGGCGAATGTCCTTTGGAATCTATCTTGAAAGTGGTTATTTGGTGCATAGACTCCCCAGAGAAGCATTTCGCTGAGGTAACGAAAATAGTCATAAAAAGATTGCCTTGTTAGACTACCTTTCTTTTTGTTAATCTTTATTACCCTTTTTTAGCAGAGCTGCTCCTCCATCCTGCCCGAACAAATATATCTTGATTTGACTGTTTCATAATTTCTTTATGTCCACTGGATGTATTTGGTATTGTTCATCACCTAATGACAGCGACGAAATAATCTTTTCTCATTTTCTCCTCCGTATCTGGGCATCTCAGGTCGTAAAAAAATCCACTGATGGGCTAGGAACTGATGAGGATTCTCTAACTAGAGCAATTATTACTAGAGCTGAAATTGATATGATCAAAGTTAAGGAAGAATATTTCAAAAAGAAGAATACTTCTCTTGAATATGCAGTAGCTGATGACACATCAGGTTACTACAGGGAGTTCCTAATGACCCTGCTTGGGGCCAATGAGTAGGTACTTGCAGCCAGACAGTAGTTTGTAGTGTTTGTATTCAACTTGGTTTGCTTTGAGTTGATGTATCAGTATTGGTGAGGGTGACTTTTGTTCTTTGTATTAGCAGTAGAAGAAGAATGCTTGTGTACCTTAATTGTGGTTTGGCCCTTCGTTTCTGAATAAATGTTGGATTTTCGGTTCTACTGTTGAAACAAAACATTACTGCAGATTGTCTGAAAGTGTCATAATTTTTCACTATTAGTATTAATTAATATGTTGCAGCAGATTGGCTATCTTATTTTTCAGGTCATTGAGTCAATATATTTTGGACATTTATTAAAGGTGATCTCATAATGTTAAAACAACTGTTTTAACCATGCAAGCATCCACACTGCCCAATTAACATTATTCCTACCACTTCAAACATGCATCGTTACCACCCAACAACTCAGAATTAATTAAATTATTCCACGAGAACATTTCGAAAAAATTATGGAGCGTAACATTTATTGTCATTATTACACGCACTTAAAGATTTCTTAGATTACTAGTCTTATTATGCGCGCTTTACACGTGTATATATGTCAATGAGTATAGAATATTTTAATCAAACGTATAAATATTATTATATATTATAGTTGTATGAAAAGAATAAAATAAAAAATATAAATTTCTAAAAATAATAAATCTTGATCCTTTCACCTCAATGCCCAGACGTACTCCTGGTATGCGCCCAATGCCTTGTGCATAAGTTCGTCCAAAAGCTCTTTTGCAATTGTCTGGAATTAGATTTGTATGTAGATCATCAAAAATTCATTAATAATCCTTTGAGCAGCCAAAAACTTTCTTTATTAATCGCATTTCAAGATTTGAGAATATAATATCGCGTCACAAAAGTGAATTTCGATATAACGTTTCATCCAAAGTTCTTATTTTTGTCAAGCTTGATTATTTATATTTTTATTCAAATTTTATTTTTATGTTATTTGGTTTGACAATAAATTATTTTATTTGTGGTTTGTGAAAGCTATTATTTATTAGTTAGTATTAGTGAGTAAAATTTATGAATATTTGTTGAGATGAGGAATTATATGGCTTCCAAACCCAAGCATAAATGGCATAGACCTGTATATTCATTGTATATTTATTGTATGTTCATGGTATACATTGTATATATGGGTGAGTATTGTAGTTGGGCTGTGATAATTATTGTTGTTGGGCTGTGAGTATCTGAGTCCGATTTTATTTTCATCTTGGACCGTCTGACCCGACCTAAGATTATTGTGATGTATATAGACCTGTACAGATATTTTGTAATCAATCAATTCATTTTCCTTGGCAGACTTTCTCGAGCTTCTGGAAGAGTTCTCTCAACTACTCTCTTTCTCTCTCTTCTTTCTCTCTCTATATGCTTCATGTTCTTCAGCTTAATCTTCACGTTTTCATGGTATCAGAGCCGGATGATCTTCGAATCCTTCTCGGTTGCGTGTTATCGATTTGAAGCTTTTGCTGAAGCTTTCTTTATGGTTACCGGTGAGAGATACTGTTTGGAGATGTTTCAACGAATGTTGAGCGAATAATCGGAACTTTCCGGTTATTCAAGGTTCCGATCTTGTATCAGTGGGTGTTTTGGGTAATTTTCTGGCATCCCTAGCTTTATTCCGACGTGTTCTTCAAATTCTAGGGTTTTCCGATTTTCGGACCTAGAACTTTGATGTTATCCAATGACTTTGTCTTCGCTTGATAGACATTTTGGGTAACTTTCCGACGTTGGACCTAGGGTTTTATCTGTTGATTGAAGGCCGATCTTCTTCGGCCGCGAAGAAGGAGGGTAACTCTGTCCTTATTTTGAGTATTGTATGCTTTGTATGTGAACTTTAGTTTCTTTATATTTTGCTTACCGAGACTGTTTTCTTTTCAAACTGGTTCATTAATCATGGCTTCTAATACGAATGCTAGTACCTCCTCAGTGGACTGTACCAGCCCCCCTTTTGTTTACTCCTCTGATGTTCCTGGGGTCTCTCTTGTCCCCACTCCTTCTCGGGCAGTGGTTATGGGGGTTGGAGGAGGAAAATGATTGTCGCGTTATCTGCTAAAAATAAAATTGGTTTTGTTGATGGCACATGTTCCCGACCAGTCACTAATGTGACTCAGCAAAGGTTATGGGACAGATGCAATAATATGGTGATTTCTTGGTTAACTGCCTCCCTCTCCCCTCAAATTGCTGAAAGTGTGCAGTATTCTGATACTGCACAGAGTATATGGTCCCAACTTCAGGCCAGATATGGCAGTGCAAACAGGACCAAAATTTTTGAATTGAAAAGAGAGCTTTGTCACACCTCTCAAGGGTCCCTAGATGTAGCTTCATATTTTAATAAACTCAAAGGTCTGTGGGATGAATTAGAATCAATGTGTGCCAATCATGGGCAAAGATCTGTTTGTGCTGCCAAAGATGGTATAATACAGGAAAGTGATGAAAATAAGGTATTTCAGTTTCTAATGGGTCTTAATGAAGCATACATGGGGTAAGGAGTAACCTATTGATGATGCAGCCACCTCCAACCCTTGACAGTGTCTATAATATGGTCCTCAATGATGAGAAGCAGAAATAAGTCCAGTCCCCTTCTCAGTTTCATCCAGACTCTATGTCTTTCAATGTCCACACTAATAGACATTCAGTTGGATTTAATAAGGGCACAGTGCCTAATCCTTCTCCTCCTTTTAGACAAAGAGTCAATTTTGACCAAGCTAGAGGGCTTTTATTCTGTAGATACTGCAAAAAATCTGGGCACTTAATTGATAAGTGTTTCAAGATTCATGGGTATCCTCAAAGTCCAACATTTAACAAGGGGAGGAGAACTGATGATGCTCATCTTACTGCTGGCGTGGATTTCCCTCCTTCTGAAAGACATGTGTCTGTTCCCCAAGGGAATCCTCCTGAAAGCCATCAATCTGTTACAAACATAGATGGCCAGAGTTCTGTGATACCAGGGTTGAGCAGACAACAGTATGATCAATTGATGAGCTTGTTACAACAGACCCAGTTAGGGGACTCCACTGCTCAGACTCCTCCTCCCATGTATGCTGCTAACTTTGCTGGTACTATGCTAACTGAGAGCCCTATTTCTGATTCCAAACTCTGCATGCTTACCCATATTAATTCTGTCACCTGGATCATAGACTCATGTGCTTCTAATCATATGACACATGATAAACATTTACTCTTTAACATCACACATTTAACTGTGCCCTATCTTGTCACTCTTTCTAATGGCTATAAAGTGAAAGTGACATGCACAGGTTCTTTTGCACTAACTCCATTCATTACCCTTCACAATGTGTTGCTGGTTCCTTCCTTTAAACACAACTTAATTTCTGTCCACAAGTTAGTGAAACAGTTGCATTGTGTTGTTTTGTTCACTGAAAATTCCTGCTTCCTCCACATGATACACGAACCTTCTTTGAGGAGGCCTCTGGATCTTGGTAGAGAAGCTGCTGGCTTATATAAATTGGCTTGGGTTCCACCTTCCCCTTCTTCCTCTATTAGTTGTTCATCTACTTCTGTATGTTCTGTGTCTGCTTCTTGTAATGATGACATTTTGTCTGATAACAAGGCTGTTACCTTGCCCTCAAATGTACATGGTTCCATCTGTAATAATATTGTTACAACTGACATGAATTACATTTGGCATTTAAGGCTTGCCCATACTTCATTTACAAATATGAGACACATTTCTGGTTTGTCCTTTCCTTTAGCTTCTAAACAACCTTTCCCCTGTTCTGTCTGTCCTATGGCAAGACAGACTAGACTCCTATTTCCTGATAGTTCTATAAGCACCTCCAGACCTTTTCAATTAATTCATGCGGATACTTGGGGGCCTTATCATACTCCTACTTCCTCTGGTTGTAGATATTTCCTTACAATAGTTGATGACTTCTCAAGGGCATCCTGGACACACTTAATGGGATCTAAAAGCAATGCTTTTTCTTTGCTTAAATCATTCCTGTGTTTGGTTAAAACCCAATTTAGTGTTGTGGTTCAAACTGTTAGAAGTGACAATGCTTTAGAATTGGGGTCTAGCATTGAGGGTGTATCTTTCTTTAGTAGCCAAGGGATTATTCATCAAACCACCTGCCCTCATTCTCCTCAACAGAATGGTGTTGTTGAAAGAAAATATAGAACCCTCCTTGAAACATGTAGAGCTTTACTTTTCCAATCTGGACTACATGTGTCTTTCTGGGGGGCCTGTTTGTTGACTGCCACGTACCTCCTTAACATAATACCATCCAGATTGCTTCACAACAAGTCTCCTTATGAAATTTTGTATGGGAAAGCTCCAACCTATTCTCATTTGAGAGCATTTTGGTGCCTTGCCTATGCTACTGTCCCAATTCCTCAAAGGGACAAGTTAAGACCAAGAGCCATTTCTTGTGCTTTCCTGGGGTATCCCTTTGCCAAAAAGGGTTAAAAATTGTATGATCTTGCTTCCAAGAAATATTTTGTTTCCAGGGATGTTATATTCCATGAAACCTGTTTTCCCTTTAAGACTGCATCATCCTCTGTTCATCCTTCTCCTTCATCCTTTCCTTTTATTCCACCTGTAGAACATTCCACTGATCCAGACCCTTCCATACATATCTCCTCTCCCCTTCTTCCTGCCTCTGTTCCAGAACCTCATTCTATTGCTCCAGATTCTAATGATCCAGCTCCCTCTCCTTCTTTCAATCCTGATATCTCTCCTCCTGCTTTGGCCCCTTCCCCATCTATTCCTGCTCCCAGAAAATTTGAAAGACAGCATAATCCTCCCTCTTACTTTAAGGATTATGTCTGTCAACTTCCTGCCTTTTCTGGATCCTCTTCCTCTTCTTTGGAATCTAAACCTTTATATTACTCTCAAGCTGCATCTGTTCCAGCATGGCAGGATGCCATGAGAAAGGAGTTTGATGCTTTGGATACAAACTATACTTGGGATGTTGTTCCTCTTCCTCCTGGTAAGAAACCCATTGGCTGCAAATGGGTTTATAAAATCAAATACAAGGCTGATGTTAGTGTTGAAAGGTATAAAGCTAGATTTGTTATTAGAGGTGATACTCAGGTTGAAGGTTTACACTGACACTTTCTCTCCTGTGGTTAAAATGTGCACTGTTAAGTGTCTTATTGCTGTGGCTGTCAAAAATCATTGGAATTTATTTCAACTGGATGTTAATAATGCTTTCTTACATGGTGATTTGGATGAGGAGGTTTATATGAAGCTCCCTCCAGGTTTGACAGTTTCTGTTTCTGCTTCTGTTTCTGCCTCCTCTACCTCTGCTCCCCTTGTTTGCAAATTGAATAAATCCCTGTATGGGCTGAGATAGGCATCCAGATAATGGTATGCCAAATTGTCTTCTACCCTCTATTCCAGAGGTTATAGACACTCTTTGAATGATTATTCTCTATTCATCAAAGGTACACCAGGGTCCCTTGTGATTGTAGCAGTCTATGTGGATGATATTATTCTTACTGGTGATGACAGTGATGAACTATGTGCCCTGAAACTGTTTCTGGATGATCAGTTTAAAATTAAGGACCTAGGGTCTTTGCATTATTTTTTAGGCATAGAGATGTCAGTTGTTCCTGGTGGGATGATCCTTAATCAGCATAAATATATCTCTGACCTGCTGCATCAGTTTGATTGTGCCATTGTCTCTTCTGTTGTCTGTCTTTTGGACATTAATGCCAAACTTGCTGATTCTGGTGACCTTTTATCTTGTCCTGATCAGTATAGGAGCCTTGTTGGTAAGCTCTTATTTCTGACTTATACTAGGCCTGACATCTGTTTTGCTGTCCAACATCTGAGTCAATTTCTAAAATGTCCCAGACTTCCACATATGATTGCTATTCTGACAGCAATGATTTCTCTGTTGTTGGTTATTCTGATAGTGACTGGGTTGCCTGCCCTGACACAAGGAGATATGTTACTGGGTTTTGTATTGTTCTGGGTGGTTGCCTGATTAGTTGGAAATCTAAAAAGCAACCAGTGGTTTCTTTGTCTTCTGCTGAGGCTGAATATAGGCCCCTCAGTAAGGTTGTTGCAGAATTGTCTTGGCTGTCTCGTTTATTACTTGATCTTGGGGTTTCTATTTCTCTTCCCTTTTCTTTGTTTTGTGATAGTCAGGCTGCTATTCACATAGATAAGAATCCTGTTTTTCATGAGCGGACTAAACACATAGAAGTGGATTGTCATTTTGTTCGCGATCAGCTCCAGAATGGCCTCATCCAGCTGTTTCATGTTTCTACTTCTCGTCAACTGGCTGACCTCCTGACCAAGCCTTTGCCTGGCACTGTGCTTCATCCTTTGCTGCTCAAGTTGCAGGTGGTTTCCCGCTCCAACTTGAGGGGGGGTGTTGAGATGAGGGATTATATTGCTTCCAAACCCAAGCATAAATGACATAGACCTGTATATTCATTGTATATTTATTGTATATTCATGGTATACATTGTATATATGGGTGAGTATTGTAGTTGGGCTGTGATGATTATTGCTGTTGGGCTGTGAGTATCTGAGCCCGATTTTATTTTCATCTTGAGCCGTCTGACCCGACCCAAGATTATTGTGATGTATATATACCTGTACAGATATTTTGTAATCAATCAATTCATTTTCCTTGGCAGACTTTCTCGAGCTTCTGGAGAGTTCTCTCAACTACTCTCTTTCTCTCTCTTCTTTCTCTCTCTATATGCTTCATGTTCTTCAGCTTAATCTTCACATTTTCAATATTCAATTAATGTCTTTTAGTAATGAATTATCGTATTGAACTGTTTGGCAAATTATTAATAGCTTATTAGAAGCAGACGATGGTAAAATATAATATGCGATTATGAATTATTTCTATAAAGAGGAAATATTATTTTCTAATTTATTTAATTCTTAACTTTGTTGCCTCTCAAAACATGTCAATAAAGAAGACATTAGTCTTTAATTTACTTTTTTTAATCATTTACTTCTCACTCAAATTTATATAACGGATTAAAGTTATAGATAGTCAAAATGTGGAATATACTTTGATGGTAATGAATCTTTTTAAGAAAATAATTATATAATTTTGATATATAACGAAAAGATTAAATATTTAATTTGGAAGAAAGCTGTACATTAATGGAATCTTAATATGGTTTATCAAATTTTGTAAATACACGATCCTAATTTGTAGGTCTAAAGTAGTAGGAACAAATTATTAGAAATGAAATGTTCCATCTTATATGCAACTGTTTAAATAAGAAAATTTTTAATAAGTAAAATTTTACTTTATTTAAAACTTCAAAATGTTACGAGATAATTTAAATAACAATCTTGTCCAATATAAAATCAAAATTTACGGATAAAAAAAACGAACGATATTTCTCCATGGGTCTTCATGCTTTTAATATAGTATAGATATAGATTATTGCTACTCCATCTTTGAAATGTTTTCAGTACTTTTGATATTTTCTATAAGCAAAAGGGTTAAAAATGCCCCTAACTAATGGAAAAGGTTTAAAAACATACTTCATCTATTTATTTGGCTAAAAAATACCCCTTCATTCACCTTTTTAGATTCACTCATGCCCTTTGACTATTAGGTCAATGTTAAACTAAAAATAATAATTATTTAAATTTCACTTGACAACTTCTTATTGGTCGAAATTATAATATCTAACCTATTAGAAAGACCAACACATATCTATTCGTTTTTCGGACTAACCCGCCCCAAACACTAAACTGACTTGAATAAAAAGTTCAACTACAAAAATACGTCTCACTTCCATCTAGTTGATAGATATGGGTGGGTCTTTAATAGGTTTGGTGTTTTAGTTTCGACCAATAAAAAGTTGTCACATGAAATTTAAATAATTATTATTTTTAATTCAGCATTGACCTAACGGTCAAAGGACATAAATGAATCAAAAAGGTAAATGAATGGGTATTTTTAGCCCAATAAATAGATGAAAAGTATTTTTAAACTCTTCCTAATAGGTTAGGGATATTTTTTACTCTTTTCTGTTTTGAATAAATATTAGTCACAAATACAAATTTTATTTTGATCTTAAAAAAACTTAATTTTCACTTGCAATTGTCAGGACGATTTTAATATTCTAAAATAGTGGAAGAAAAATGCAAGTTTATATCTTCTTGTCCATCAATCATGATATTAGCATTAGAAAGTGCATTTAGTTAAAGGAAGAATGGAACTTGGAGAGAAAGAAGTTGACTACCTCGATGAACTTTCATGTACTTGTTTACTTCATAAATTGGGTCAAAGCAGATTGAGGGCGAGTTGCAGTAAAAATCGAATAGGGTATCTTTTTTAATTTGTAGTTGTTTTATTTTTTTATTTGTATTTATATTTATTTTTTTGTTAAAAGCAGTTTAAAAAGATTATTTAACCCTTTTTATTAAAAGACTACTTTCTTTTGAAGTATACTCTAATCCTCTATGTTAAAATTGAAATTTTCTCAAAGGAAGCTAAAGTACACCTATGTTATTTCAAGGAACAATGCAAAGTCGTTAAGCACATTTTAGGATTTTTCAGAATCAAAAATGGGAGGAAAAGTTGATTTCATCACCAATAAATTTACTTTCAAAATTTTTTTTCTTCCAGCTCTATAGAAGGATGATCTTAAAAAGCCTTTGTCATTACCTCTTTATAGTGAACATGCATGGAGTGAAAAGAGAATCTTCATCTTTTTCATGATTGATTATACTTGTGATTTGCATTCCCACGGCGTCAAAATATATTGCAAGCTGTTTTGTAACTGGTGAACTTCACCTTTAGGAGTTAAAATTTTTATTTTTGTAACTGGTAAACTTCATCACTAGAGCTGAAGTTTTTATTTTGTAATTGGCGAACTTCAGCTCTAGAGTTGACGTTTTTGTTTTGTAAGTGGTGAATTTCAATTTTAGGAGCTGAAGTTTTTGTTTTTGTAATTGGCGAACTTCAGCTCTAAAGCTAAAGTTTTTATTTTGTAACTGGTGAACTTCAGCTCTAAAACTGGAGTTTTTTGTTTTTGTAACTGGTGAACTTTATCTCTAGAGATGAAGTTTTTATTTTGTAACTGGCGAACTTCAGCTCTAGAACTGAAATTGGTAAACTTCAACTTTACGAGCTGAAATTTTTATTTTTGTAACTGACTAATTTTTATTTTGTAACTGTCGAACTTCAGGTCTAGAGCTGAAGTTTTTGTCTGTAAATGATGAACTTCAGCTCTAGAGCTAAAGTTTTTGTTTGTAACTGGCGAATATCAGCTTTAGAGCTGAAGTTTTTAGTTATAACTCGCGAAATTCAGCCTACTTAGAGTTGAAGTTTTAACTGATTTTCCATATGATTCAAATGTTGAAAGTATTAGATGGAAATACAAGTGCTCACTAACTTATGTTATCCTCTTGGTCAGATTCGTCCAATTTGGTATACTTCTTATATACCAAATTGATGAACTAAAAGGTTTCTATCTCTATAGCCCATGTCAATTACTGGAACATTTTCACAACCAGCGACTTTAGAAAGGAGTGGCCTATGGGATTGAGGGCAGATACAACTTTGAGAGATAGTAGAGTGCCGAATTCCGTTGGACAGAAGATTTTTTGTTTTGAAGGGGTATACTGGTCATATTCTTACGGATTTTTTGTTAGGTGGCTACGAAATCAATAGTTTTTAAAAATGAGGTACAGGTTAAAAGGGGGTATAAATATAAGGTATGGCTGCAAATCGCCCAAATTTGCATTTATATCTGCTTTTTGGGTCACGTGTTAACGAGAGATTTGCATCTATACCCATTTTTTGGGTTACGTTTTTAACTTGTATCTTTGCAAAAAAATAATTTAAACATACTCACTTTTTTGCCTAACTTCAGTATAGGGGGTTGAAGTAGCAACGACAATCATGTAAAACTTTAGCATTCCAGTAGACGGGCCTGAAGTAGCAAAGGCAATACGAACTTGAGCAAAAAATGTCGCAGTTATTTAGTTCATTTGTAAAAATTTCAGCACTAAATAAGCTGATTTTTTTTGTCCTGGATTCATTAGTTTTGTCATAAAGCTTTTTCAAAAATTTCAGTAGAAGATGCTGAAGTTATTTAGTTCATTTGTAAAATCTTCAGCATAAATAAGCTGAAGTTTTTTGTCCTAGATTTATTATTTTTGTCATAAAGTTTTTCCAAAAACTTGAATAGAAGATGCTGAAGTTAATTAGTTTATTTGTAAAAACTTCAGCATCAAATAAGCTGAAGTTTTTTTGTCCTAGATTCATTAGTTTTATTATAAAGCTTTCTTAAAAATTTAAGCAGAATATTCTGAAGTTATTTAGTTTATTTGTAAAATTTCAGCACTAAATAAGCTAAAGTTTTTTTTTGTCTTGGATTCATTAGTTTTGTCATAAAACTTTTTCAAAAACTTAAGCAGACGATGCTGAAGTTATTTAGTTCATTTGTAAAAACTTTAGCACTAAATAAGTTGAAGTTTTTTTATTCTTGATTTATTAATTTTGTCATAAAGCTTTTTCAAAAACTTCAGCACTAAATAAGCTGAAGTTTTTGAAAAAAATTTCTAACATACTAGATAAATAATCACCTTATTCTTTCATAGTGTGTTACTACTATAAAATAATCAGATTGTCAACCGTATCTAAATCATAAGTTTTTGAAACAATAAACTTGAAAAGAACAGAATTGTCATGAAAAGAATCACTAAATGTGGCCTTAAACTTCTCGTACGTGTAAATATTCACAAATTATTGTCTAATACCTTACGTAATTATTTATAATTTATTTTAAAATAATCTCATAAACATAGTTATGGCAATCATCCCATGAACTGCAGTTTTAAAGCAGCACCAACAACAACAGGAGAAAGAAGAAGAAGAAACAGGAGGATGAGGAGAAGAATAAGGATGATAAGGGGGGCTGAAGTTATTTAAAAAGTAGGTACAAGTTAAAACTTTTAAAAAAATGGGTATATGTTAAATGGGGGTGACCAAATAATGTGCCTCGTGCAATTTTGATCGTTTTAACTTATGCCCGCCTTGATAAAAAAATTGCAAGCGTACCTATTTTTTCGCATAACTTCAGCATACGGGCCTGAAGTAGCAAAGGTTATCACACAAACTTCAGCATTCTAATAGACGGGCCTGAAATAGCGAAAATCACTTAACCAAGTGTGCTGAAGTTTTGTTTGTAAATGTTGAACTTAAGCATAGTAGCTGAAGTTTATTCTCTAATTGCTAAAGTTTTTATTTGTAATTGCTGAACTTAAGTATTCTAGTAGCTGAAGTTTTGTTCTCTATTTGATGAAATTCAGCATATTTTAGCTGAAATTTTATTCTAGATTTGCTAAATTACGGCATGTTTTATGCTATCATGTAATTAATTTTTTATACAGATAATAAATAAAATTAGTAACTTAAAAAAGTAGAAAATGATTTAGCACAATAGGTTTAAAATACATTGATAAAACGCTGAATCCAAAAAAAAAGAATGTGAATTAAAGGAAATGGACTTACATGTACATACATTTACGCACCTACTTTAGAAAGTTATTTATAATTTATTTTTAAATAATTTGATAAAACATACTTATGACAATCATCCTCATGAATTGAAGTTTCATAGCAGCACCAACAACAACTGAAGAAATAAGAAGAAGAATAAGAAAACGAAGGAGGAGAAAGGGAGATAAAGTTGTTTTAAAAGTGGGTATTAAAACTTAAAAACAGAAAAGGGTTCAATATGCCCCTAAACTATTGGAAAAGGTCTATAAATACCCCCCATCCACCTATTCGGCTAAAATACAGCTCCATCTACTTTTTTGGTTCATTTATGCCCTTTGAGCTTAGGTTAATGCTAAATAAGAATAATTATTATTCTTTTTGTAAAACTTAAAAAAATATTTTGCAGAATATTTATTTTTTTTAAACTAATACACCAATAGTCTACTAATTTAGTACTTATTATTTTTTTCCAGTTTTCACAAAAAACAATTTCAGTTTTTACTAAAAAAAAATATTTTCATTTTTAATGTTTTTAAATCATTTATTTTGGAAAAATGGAAAAAATTGTAAAAGCAAAAGAAAATTATTTTTTTTAAATATTTTTATTTTTTAAATACTGAGAAAAAAATTTAAACCAAATATTTTCGTTTTTGAAAAATATTTTTTCAGTTTTTTTAAAGCATTTAATCTTATTTTCATTTTTCAGTTTTTTTAAAGAAAAAATGTTTTCATTTTCTAAAAAAGTTGAAAAAAATCAAAAACGAAAAAAATTTTGTTCTGTTTTTACAATTTTCTTCAATTTTTCAAAAAAAAAAGGCTTTAAAAGAAGTGGAAAAAATGAAAAAAAATATTCTTTCGTAAAAACTTAATTGTTTTTTGTAAATATTAAAAAAAAAACAAAAAGAAGAAGACTTTACTAAATTAGTGGACTACTGGTGCATTAATTTAAAAAAATAAAAATATTTTGTAAAATATTTCTTTTTAAGTTTTTACAAAAAGAATAACATTCAGCATTGAATCGAAGGGCGTAGGTGAACCAAAAAGGTGGATGGAGAAGTATTTTGGCCAAATAAGTGGATGAAGAGTATTTTTAAGCCGTTTCAATAGTTTATGAATATTTTGAATGTTTTTTCGGGGAAAAAATAAATATACATTAAATGGGACACGTGCAATTTTTACATTGAGGGAACAAAATAATATTTTCAAATGGCTCAATTCGTGAGACGAAATTACCATATTTGAAGTTGAAGACTTAAATTAGGTTTAAATTATTAGTAAAATAATTGGAAGTTGAATTTGAACTATTTTTTTTAGAGCATTGTCAAATTATATTTTTTTTAAAATTGATATGTAATATTCTAAGTTTTAATCTGACGACATACCTAAATTTAATTTATTTAAAAATTTTCACGTAGAAAGAATTACGAAAAAAAAAAGAAGAAAAATTCCTCAGCCCAAAACCGGTCCTTTAACAGAAGGACCGAATCGAGCCGGTTTATTGGACACCCTTGTCAAATACAATTGGACGACTTTAGCGACCGGAGGATCTTGTTGCTGCACTCTTGCCTCAGCTCGTCTTGTGCTCAAACCCTTAAACCCTGAATCTCCCTCAACCTACAATTTGCCATTGGAAAACAGAAACTCATAGATCTAAAGTCTTGTTACTCAACTTGATGCATCTACAAGAAAGAAGAACCATTTTTCTCTTCTAATTTACAACATTTTTCATCAACCCATTTCCTAATATTTCCCCAAAATGACAATCCATTCAGTAGTAATCCAAAAGCTCCTTAGCACTAACGCCCAGTTGGGTCGTCGCGTTGCTGCACACCACTTCAAAATCTACTCATGCGGCAGCCGAAACGCAATGACAATAATAGATTCCGACAAGACACTCATCTGCCTCCGCAACGCCTGTTCCTTCATTGGGGAGCTCGTTCGCAACAGAGCCCGCTTCATTTTCGTCAACACCAACACCCTTTTCGACGAAATTATCGATCAGATGACCAAAACCATTGGATGCAGGAATGATACTTCCTGGCGTCTTGGAGGCTTTTTAACAAACAGTTCGAGTCCGAGAAAGTTTCGAGGTCGGAATAAGAAGCTGAACCTTGCAGCTGTGCAGCCCCCTGATTGTGTGGTGATTTTCGATACGGAGAGGAAGTCTTCTGTGATTCAGGAAGCTTCTAAGTTGCAAATTCCGATTGTGGGTCTTGTTGACTCGAGTATGCCTTGGGATATTTACAAGAAAATTACGTATCCCGTGCCTGCTAACGATTCAGTGCAATTTGTGTATTTGTTTTGTAATTTGATTACAAAGACTTTCCTGTATGAGCAGAGAAGGTTGAATGCTGCTTTGGGAGCTTCTGCAATTGCGAAGCCTGAAATTAGGTACTATCTCTTCTTATTAGTGTTTGAAATTTTCCTTAATCGTCTAAACTGCGTGCTGTTGTGCTTGTTTTGGGTGTCAATGAATTGGAACTCATACGCGTGTGTGTCTATTAGTGCCTATCTCATTGACTTAACTGGGATATCGTGTTCACTCTGCCTAGTTATCATGGCACTATAATGTTTTGTTTTTTATACTCAGTAAGGTTAATGTATCTAGGGGACTAGCTGTTCTGCTGGAATGAGGGGTTAACGTTACCTATTTGATCACCTTATTATGACGGCTGGATAATGAACGATACACGGTGTATTGATACTAGGAGAAGAGGAAAATCTAGTATTACAGTGAGACTAGAAGAAAAGAAGAAATTGGGCAGAACTTCTAGGGATAACACCCAAAGGTATTCTGTGTAAAGTATCTGCTAAAAAATGTATAATTCTCTACCGTAGCAGCATAAGCTTTAGTTAAAATGATTAGGACTAACTTAGAACCACATAATTAACATGAAAAGCCATAGTAGGAAATTTACACTCCAAAATTGAGTGAAACATCATCTTGATTTATTCCAACTGCTCATAAAATTTTGTTAGGCTGAAAGTTTGGCCTAAAGAGAATGACTATGTGATCTGATTCTTTGCGCATATGATATTAGATGTCTTATGTTTGCTCCACATGCATCTTATTTGAAACATTTTCTTGCTTTTGCTCGGCGTGAGAGGTTATATTTTTGTTAAGCAGGCTTAAGAGTTTAATACATGTGGATATCATGCACGAGCACGATTAAATAAATCTGGCGAACCTTAGGTTCTAACTATGTTTGCTATTTCATGTGGATTTCTGGTATAGTCATGCTTTAGGAGTATTTTTGTTATGTCAAAAAGTTTCAGTAATAGGCACCAAGTCAGTGTCAAGATATATGTACAAGATGTGTGCGTGACTCTGCTCGAGTCATGCATTCTTCAACCAAGTTTGAGCAGCTATCCATGCAACATGGTTTTTCTCCTTGCACAAAAAATAATTGAAATAAAAAAGATATATTGATGTTTTCTACATCGTTCTCACTATTATGGGACAATCCCCTTATCCATTCATTCCATATTCTCCAAAAGAGAAGATCCTCTCCTATCTCCAACTTGTTGTGCTACCTCCACTGTCATTGGCAACACCCAAAAAAATATTAAACAACGAGAATGCAACTTACCCGTCCAGCCAAGCTGCAATGCAACAAGAGATGATTAGTTCCTTATCAGCTAGCTTAATTCAAAAAACACGTATGTATCTTAAAGTTGCTGCTTTGATGATTCAATTTCGTCTAACGATGAACTCTTACTGTTCCCTAGCTATAGAACTGCTACACATGTACAGTTGAAGTATTTGAAACAGTTTTGGTATTTAGATATATTTAGAGAGTTGTAATTTCTTATGTTTGAGTGCATCTAGTTTTATTAGTTTCTGGCAGTGTGCAAGTTTTAATTCACGGTTTTATTGACTTTTTCCCCCCTGAATGCAATCTGGATGCAGAGATGAAGCTGAACAACTCGACAAGATCAAGATGGCTAGCAAGGATAAAATTTACGTTCTGCCATATGAAGGATTAGAACCTGCTTCTGAGGGTAAATATGTGATCTTATACTTATTGTTTCTTCCTTACAAAAAAAAATCTTATTGATTCTTTTTCCTTCTTATAAATACTTATGGTTTTTATGGGATGTAGGCATTAAGTCAACTCAAAAATGCTTTATCTATGTATCTGAATGATATATCAATCGCTTGGTCTCCTATTTCTGCAGATATTACAGAGATTAAGCAGCTACTGGACAAACTTGTCGTGTTAAAGTTCAATAGTAATTTGGGATCAGATATGGGTTTCAGTGGACCAAAGTAAGCACTCAGTTGAAAGTTGAGATATATTGATTGATTAGTACATTCCAAAACATTAGTGGCTCTAAAAGACTTTGTAATATACATGATCTGTCCAAATCGAAAATCTTTTATATCTCTTCTTTGATTAAGAGTGCCTTCTTTAATTCTATGGTATGGGGGCTTTAGGCACACTTGCACCACCTAGAGCTTCTGTTTTATTATGTTTACAGATGCTAACTTCCTTTCCAATCTGGAGGTGCTTCACGCCCGTTAAACTTTCATAAATTCTGCAATTTATGTTTTCCTGGTGAGAAAAGGAAGTAAGAACTTAGCCGGTTTATTTTACATTCTCCACCAGAGCTATTTCTACAGGAGAAGTGAAAATTTTGTGCCACGTAGATAGCAAAACTTCCTTCCAACTTTATGTGACTACTTTTGTGCATATAAAATATTCCACTTGTGTAATAATGACAGTTAGCTTTTATTTTGGTCTCATTTCTCAATTAACACTTGTGGGATTTCCCTCTCTTACTGTGTTTGATGTTCAGAAGTCACTTTTCCTCCTTTTATTATTGCTAAGTGATTAAAGCCTATAAGAAAGTGCTTTTATTTTACTAGTAATCAGAGTGAAGAATCTCTTTTACAGTTATAAGATTTTATCAGCAATTAACCCCTAGTAATAACATTTAAGGCTTTCTTTTTTGCTTCTGAATCTTTTTCCATAGAGTAGTCTAAACTCTAGTGTTCCAGCTTTAGAAATTTTATATGCTAATGCCATAGCACTCTGTCTAAGGATACGAATTGTGGACTGTGGATTATCTGAAAATTTGGTTATATCCTTACAAATATTGTTTGTTCTTCCTTCATGAGGTAGGGGTGAGGTATGCGTACACACTACCCTCCCCAAACCCCACTATGTGAGATTGCACTGGGTTTATTGTTATTGTTGTTGCCTTACAAATATTGTTTGCCACAGACACCTTGTTATTCTAACCTTCATTTTATAATATCTCCATAAGTCATGCATTCCTTGTTGACTTTTGAAGTAATTGCATTTGATTATTTGCTCTTTAACTTAGGAGAGGTGATTAGGCATGACATGGCTAGAATGCGGGTTTCCGAGGACATGACCCTTGATAGGAAAGTCTGGAGGTCTAGTACTAGAGTTGTAGGATAAGGGCTCCTAGAGTTTTTCGTACTCCTCACCCGGGGTTGGGTGAGGTTTGGCAGGGCTATCCATAGATGATTTGTGTTTTGGCTTGTGTCTCCCTTATGGTAGTTATTTATGGTAGTTACTGTATTATATTATTGCATGCTATTTTATTTATGTTTCTTGTGTTTAGATAATTATTTACGTTATTTCTGCTGGAATTACTAATGCTCTCTTGTTTTTGTCTTTCCTTTCTTCACTGAGCCGGGGGTCGATTGGAAACAGCCTCTCTGCCGTTTCGGGTAGGGGTAAGGCTCGTCTACATATTACCCTCTCCAGACCCCACTTTGTGGGACTACACTGGGTAGTTGTTGTTGTTGTTGCTCTTTAACTTAGAAGAAAAGAAGAAGATACAAGTTAAGGTGGGTGCAAGATTTCACCTGTTTATTTTCATCCACGGAAAGGTCTTTTAATATTAAGAGAGCTCACTCATGACCTTTACTGATTTGAAGCTTTTACTGTATTAGAAAAGACATACCTTTTTTTCTAGTGAATTCGATGTTCAATCACAAAAATTGTTGTGTTCTAGAAGAATAAACAGAGGACCCATGTAAATGCAGCCAAATTACAAATTGAATTTGCTTTCTTTTGATAAATTATCCTTGTCTTCATTTTATCTTTATTTATTTGCTGTTGCTTTGATATGCAGATCTGCACTTGAAGTGTGCCATGGATTTACTTGTCTGGATTTGGTTGTCAATCATGTTGAGGTATTTTCCAAGCTGCCCCTTCTGGAGTGTATTTTCCATTTTCTTATACAAATCATTGTTTGGGGTTATCACTAATTTGAAATGAATAATTTTTGGATAACTGGTTCTATATATGTTTGCAGTCCATCAACTCGAAATATGGTTGCAATATTCCATTGCTTATGATGAATACCCCTAGCACACACGATGGCATCCTGGAGGTGACTGATCTTATATCACCTGTACTTTGAGTTTTTTAATGAGATTTTTCTGGATACTAATCAGCTGATTGCTTAAATTAGGTGTTGGAGAAGCATCCAAATAAAAATATCCATACATTCATTCAGGTTTGTTGTTGAAATATTGTGACATGTGATGTGTTTTCTGTATTTTCTTTTTTCTGTTATTTTGTTTTTTGTGAAGTAAAAAAGCTCTTATCATGGACTTTTAGAGCCAACATCAACAAGAAAATATTGAAGATATGCCAGGGTCACAGACCCTTGATAAATCAAGCGCACGGGACAAACTGTATGTTTCCGTCTGTCTCCTATGATCCTTCTTGCTATCTCTATCTGCTTGCACATATTAGCATTTTAAATTATGATGCAAATGTGTTATTCTTACACTAGGAATTCTATGGTGTAATTCAAGGGTAAATATGCTTCTTTTGATAAGTTAGAATGATTTTACCCAATGTGACCCCCTCTGATAGAGAGAAGAAGTTGAAAAAAAAAGGAAGTAGAACCTTTCTTTGATAGAAAAAGAAGTTGTAAAAAAGAACAAAGAAAAAAGAAAAAAATACTCTATTATGATGACCTCAGTTTCTTAAGGCATTTCAAGAGTGTTTTCAAATACACATTAGGGTGCACTGGTTTTTCACTACTTGTACTTAATCGACTTATTTTCCTTTTTACTGAAGCACTTAATTTCCTTTTCTGATGACCATTAAACCTTTAACGATTGCTGTGAAGCTCAGCTTGTTTAGAGTTTGAACTATATTGGTTTCATCTAATGTCTTTTTCTCACCTAATGTCTTTTTTGACATGGTAGATATCCTTCCAACCTGCTGGAGGTTTTCCTTTCTCTGAACAGCAGTGGAAAACTTGAACCGCTAATTTCTCAGGTAGAGATGTGTATGGTGTTCAGTTTTATTGCTATCAAAACTAAGACTTTAGCAGATCCGATAGAAAGTATTACTATTTTATGCTGCTTTTCCTATACACGCACACAGATAACATACATCCTGTGAAAAGAGAAATTCTGATTGAATTGAGATGTTATCAACATAAAAGAGCACACTTATATAGGATATTATGGTACATGAAAATAAGGAAAAATCATACTACATGAAATAAAGAGGGGTAATAAAAATAGGAAAATTACCTACACAGTGATATACCTAAATACATAGAATAAATCTTGATAATTTTAACATTTAATTGAATTTTTCTCTTGTAACATACCCTATCATACTCTAGGTGGTGGATCAACTTGAGTTTGCCAATTTTGAAAACAAGAAATACTGTAAGTCAAGGTATAGAAAACTAGTCACGTGAATAGTGTCTCTGAAATATTGAACAATCCACGAAAAGGAATATGGAGCTGAATTATTTCCTAGAAAAATAACTGGAAATTGTATAGTAGGAGAAAGTGCTCTCTGTAGCAGACATGGAGAGGAATTTTTTCCTGTGAGTGAGGAGAGGCAGAAAGATGCTAATCCGTACCACATCATCGGCGTAGCTTGAACTGAACAGCTAAAAAGTAACCAAAAAAGTTGTTGGAACCACAACTAAAACTCAATGTTCAGACAAAGGACATAATTCCTCTAATTCTGATACCAAGAAGAAAAAAAGAGAAGAAAACTTTTCAAGAAATGTTTGCCTGAAAATTTGCCCTGAAGAATGTTTGGAATATTGGTCGATAGCGATGATGTTGCCAGAATAATCACCATCAAAACGTGTTACCACTAGGGAAAGAAGGAAAATTTTTGTCCAAGCAGGCCGCTTAAGCTACTTTAGTCTTCTCAAGGTTGTAGAAGTACTGATACCAGACACGGCTTCTTATTGAATTGGGTAATAAACCTAAAAGAGGACTCCTTTTATAGTCGTTTAGCCTACACTGGACTAGGAAAATTCCTATTACATGAAAAATGAGGATTATCACCTTAAATTGAGATTCATAACTATGATAGGATTAGGAATCTAGAACATTATTTCATGTAATTACATGGATTCTCTTGACTTTCGACGGGCATGTGTGCGCAGCAGATATACATATAAATACATTTCTCAATTATGTGAAGCTTTCTGATTTGGACGTGAGGCTGAATAAGGAACATACTGCAATGTGTTTTACAGGGTAAGGAGTATTTCCTTCTGCTGCAGTCAGATAACCTTGCTGAAGTTGTTGACCCAAGTATCCTTGTGCTGGTTTTATAACTTCTTTATTATTTTTCTTATGAGGTGATTGGAATCTTTTTTTCTTCTGAGTGATATTATTTTGGACAGCTCCTTGATTTGTTTATTCAGAAATCCTGAGTCATTTGATTAAGAACAGGGTAGAACATTGCGTCGAGGTATCACCAAACAGCTGCTAATTTCAGCTCTTTTCCGTACCTGCTTGCTGCTGCATATAATTTTCAATATTTCAGGTGATGCCTACCACCTCAGGAACAGAAGAGGGGGGTCTTCCATCTCAGGAAGGGAGGATTCAGGTTGGTCATTGTCTGAATTTTCAGTATGTTGTTTGATAATTTCCCTGTTCTGACAACATTTAATTTCTCCCAAGAGATCCAAGTTATACTTGACCTGAACCAAGTCACCAAGTTAGCTGTTATAAATAACTCCACCACAGTTTCTAAAGCTTTGAGAAAACGCAAGAAGGCAGTATGTGGGGCTCAGCAGTTGCCTTTCATCCCTGGACCCAACTGACCCTCTAAATTTATTTTATTTGTGAACTTTATCAATGCGGTGTAGTAGAGTTGCAAGGATTTGCGTTGTATAACAAATCTTATTTTTGGATTTTTGTCTTTCATTGTTGGTGGCTCAAAGTCAAAGGAGAGTGTCAAATCAATCATTACAATGTAAGTGGTTTAGATTTTTGTCTTTCATGGTGGAAAAGATAAAGGAACCAAAAGATTTTTGACTCTTTTCTTTTCAGGTGGATGAGTATGAGCTGCGTTGAGAGATTACTACAGAGAAGTGGTCTGGATTTTACCAGTTCAAAGGTATAATTATCCAAAAGTCAATAGGATAAGTTCCTGAAGCAATAACATCTTCAAGTAGAAATACATTGTTATGCATATTCATCAAAGCTTTTCGTGTTGCTCTTTCTAATGTCCTATGTCGCCTTTTCATGTCTTCCAGTTTTTCGATCGAGCATTTGCTATTGACAGTCCATCGTCAAGATATCTTCCAGTTGAAAGAACATCAGCTTTGCTCATTTTGCAGGTTGAAAGGATGATTTTGTTAACTGAACTTTCTACCCACGATATTAGACTCTAGATCTACTAACTTTTGCATCATTATTATATTCTGCAGTCAGATCTTTACACCTCAGTTGAAGGCACTTTGGTGAGAAATGCAACAAGAGTAAATCCCAAGGATCCTTCTATTGAATTAGGACCCGAGTTTGGAAATGTAAATACGTACCTCTATCTTTACAACATTCTTTTATCAATTTATTTCATATATTTAACATAAATAAATTGTTGATCAGGTTAATGATTTTCATAGTCGTTTCAAGTCAATTCCAAGCATTATAGAACTTGATAGCTTGAAGGTGACTGGGGATGTTTGGTTCGGAACTGGCATAACTCTCAAGGTAAGAAATATGCAAGCATTGATCTCATCAGGATTATACATATCTTACTTTTTGTTATTTTTTGTTTTTGTTCTTTTTGTGATGCCTTTGTCTTATTTATTTATTTATTTATTGTTTTGCTTTATTTCCTCATTTTATTGAATAAATGCCTTTGTCGTGTTGACATGCTACTTTGATTCAACTTTTGTTTTGCTTTATTTATTCATTTTTTTTGAATAAATGCCTTTGTCGCGTTGACATGTAACTTTGGTTCAACCTTTGTTTGTAAGCAATATATTCAAGAATCTTTTACTTTAATATATCTCAATAACTATCAGGCGTCTGTTTTCTTTTAAATGCTTTCTAATACTTCCTGATCCTTGTTGTTTTTGAAATCCTAGGGGAAAGTCAGTATTGCTGCAAGATCAGGCATGAAAATAGTTATTCCTGATGGAATGGAGCTGAGAAATAGGGTAAGTGACTGCTAAGCTTACGTTCAATAGCTTGTCACTACCATCCTAAATTTTATTTTGAATGAGCCTTCTTTTGTTTACCAGCTTATTACCAGCCAGGCAGATATCGGAACGAGTTCCTTGTAGATGGTATCTTGGATTTTTCGCAAGATGATGTATACCCTAATAAGGTTGTTTTTCTAGTTTTCCTTGATTCAAAAGTAGAGATAGTGAGGAGCAGAAGAAAGCATCATAAAATTTTACATCGATTACTAACGGCAACTGATCGACCATTTTCCAAGTTCGAAAAACTAAATTATGAAAAGCTCACGGAAGGGTGAGAATTGTTTCTTCATTCTGATTTGTATATATGAAATAGCAAATCTCCCTTTATTTTTGCTTATTCAACCCTCTTAAGTTTACTAAAGGACATGTAAGCCCTCAAGCTTAACGACTTGTCTTTTTATTTAATTTAATTTAATTGTGCTCAATCTTTTGTAATTAGGTAAGAGGAAGACGTCTCCCCTTGGACATATTTGTCACTTTTGGCAATGGAGCAAGAGACTTAATCATTGGCTGCATGGAACATGAGATCAAGCACAGCCTATGTTTAATATGATGAAAAATGTATTGTTGAAGCAGATTATGTGGAGTTGAAGTTTATGCATGAAGAATGTCGTTTTCACCTTTTTAGTGAATTTGTTTTCCTTGTAAAAATACTTATCCAGTAACCAAACAATAGTGAATGATCCTTTTTGGGCGTGTATTATCTTTGTTTTGGCAAATAGTGTCATGCAACATTTGAACTTTAAGTGAAAGCGCATTTCAAGTGTTCCACATTGGTTTTAACTAACAGAATTTTAATTTTCGCACACTTTTTTTTGAATTAAAATTCATGTCAAGCACAACTCAATCTTTATAAGCTTCTCTTTTACTACTGTGATATCAAAATATTATTTTTATCTGTTTCAACTCAATTTTTTTTATCTAAACGCCTCCATTATTATACAAAAACTCTCAACAACATGACTTCCCTAACATCATAAGACAAAAACTCAATCTCCTCTAACTCATCTCCTTATCCTTCAACTGGACTTAGAAGCTATAAAACAAGGGGATAATTTCACATAAGAACAATTGGGTTTTTCATTTTTCAATTTTATAGTACATTTTTCAATTTATAATCAACTAGCCCAAAAATAATAGGCGAAGATTCAACATTCAACTCCAATAGGTTATCAACATTACCTTTTTTAAAAAGGATTGCTCAAGCTTTTAAGTTAATTTTTGAATTAGTAATTGTGATTCAAATATTAGTTCAACAGCAACCCAAATCCATTTGGGTGGTGAAATTTAGATTTTTAATAAGTTTAAATATGTGAGTTTAAATTCCGAATTTGATTTGTGAGAAATTTATAATGGGTGTTATTTAGACTTGTTAGAAATAGTATAAGGAGGTTATATATAAAATTTGAAGTCATTTAATGGAGATTTGGACTGGTTTTGAATAGGAATTGCAACTGAAAGTCGTGAAAGAAGTTCATCTACAGACATTTGTATAAAGGTGTATAAACGTGTATACTAGTGTATAGGATGTGTTTATACACTCATATACACTATTATACAAGATTATACATAATTATACAAAAAACTGACTTCGTCTTCTTCCTTGCGTTTTTTTCTAAATTTAACTCAAATCTTGCTCAAATCTAACTCCAAATCACTTCAAATTTAAACTCTGAACTCCTTTTAATATTTATAATCAATTGGAACAACACTCAATCAAAGATCTAAGAATTACAAGAAATTTTATTTTCCAAAGCAAAGCTTTGAATATCCTTTAATGATGGACTTCTACTCTTCAATTTTTGTACATTGCAACCAGGTGATATAGGGAGGGAAACAGTAATGGCGGACGGCCCCTTGAAGCATATGTAAAAGTAAGAAGAAGAGAGTGAAATAGTGGTTGTGAGAACACAGATTTAGCTCCATAGCTTTTAGAAGCAATAATTGTAAGAACACATATTTTGAATTTGCAAGAGCTAGTGTTTTGCCGGGGATCTATTTGGAAACAGCCTCTCTATCCAAGGGTAGGGGTAAGGTCTGCGTACACACTACCCTCCCCAGACCCCACTAAGTGGGATTATACTGGGTTGTTGTTGTTGTTGTTGTTGTTGTTGTTGTTGTTGCAAGAGCTACAACAACAACTACCCAGTACATTCCCACCAGGTGGGGTCTGGGATTGTTGCAAGAGCTAGTGTTTTCAAAATATGTACAATATAGGCTAGGTAGAGTAAAACTTAAAAACATGGGTTATTTTTTATTATAGTGTGAAGTCATGTGTATTTTCTTGTAATTCTTTCTAAAACAAAGCTCCTGTTTTCCATTTCCACTCTTCCTAATTCTCCTTTAACCATGTCTCTCTTCTTTCTTCACAATTCAAACCACCACCCTCGTCCCTCCGCTGCAAAACCCTTACCACCACCACCGTCACAACAACCTCCACTCTTCATTCCTCCTCCGCCTCCCATTCCCACATCCAACTCTCAGAAAACCTCAAAATCCCTCATTGATAATATCCTCTTCCATGGAAGCCGGAATAGGTGTCATGGGAACAAAGCTAGGTATGATGAGTTACTTAGAACTTTCCTGAACTGTCATACCTGTAACCATGGTTGAGTTTCGTGAAGGTAACACTATTTCTCAGGCTGAAAATGAGGCTAATGTCAACATTTACAATAGGTATACCACATAAGTACTGTTAGCTAGGTCTGAAAATCCAAATTGAGATTACCAAACTTGCCACACTGCTAGTGGCATTATATATCAGAAATGATACCATCATCTCAAATAGCGTGGTGCAGTTTAAGAATGAACTGAAAAGTTAGTACAGCATATAGCTAAATAGTAAGGCACCATTAAAATGGAAGGTTATCAGACTCAAGCTATCAATTGTAAATAAATAGTGGCCCAATTCTGGTGAGTACAGCGAAAGGTTGTAAGGTTAAGGTGAATACCAGCACAGTTTTGTCAAACAAATAGTGATAAAGAAAAGGGCAGCCTGGTGCACTAAGCTCCCATTATGCGCGAGGTATTCTTCAATTTTATATCTTCAATGAGGGACATATTCAAATAGCCAAAGCTAACCTCACTGATATAGCTGCCACTTCTGCAACTGATTGCAGTTAAAAATACCCAAGTCAATAAGACTATTGGCACAAGAAATTCAAGATCTCACTTGCCATTGATCCTCTCTATAACAGTAATAAGCCCTTGAATACCAAGCTTCCCATCTCCATTAGCTACCATAGCAGAAAACAGCTGCTTGGACAATGCAGCACCAGGCAACGCCACAACATTATCACCCTCCTCCGTTCCAACATCTAAACCCATTCCCAAGTCCTTGACAAAATACCCGGTGAACCCAGCGGGCCTAAAATCTCTCTCAATCATTCTTTCTCCAAACAACTCCATAATCATAGACCCAGCTGCTCCCCCCTTCACTGCCTCCACAAGCTTCGTATTATCCAACCCTGCCTTCTCCACAAACACCAATCCTTCACTCAATCCCAGGAAGCTTCCCCCAGCGACAATCTGATTCGCAATTTTACAGCTTTGCCCCTTTCCTGGCCCACCCACAAAAGTCGCCTTTCCCAACACATCAAACAAAGGCTTTAACCACTTTACCACATCCTCATT
The DNA here is from genome assembly GCA_034376525.1 of Nicotiana benthamiana. Classification (NCBI taxonomy): domain Eukaryota; kingdom Viridiplantae; phylum Streptophyta; class Magnoliopsida; order Solanales; family Solanaceae; genus Nicotiana; species Nicotiana benthamiana. The sequence goes on along the minus strand of CM067336.1, from coordinate 28,565,711 downwards.
TCCACCGGCAAAAATTGCCAGTTTCCCTTCTCTTGCCCAAATGTCTGCTCCAGACACCGGAGCATCAACAGTCCAGCAATTCTTCTCACAAGCAGCTTCAAAGATTTGCTTGGCAAGAACTGGGTGGCTGCTGGTGTGATCTACAATGACGCTATTGGGGTTGACAGAAGAGAGCAAGCCCTCTAGGACAATTTGTCGAACATCTGATGGGTGACCCAACATAGTGAAAATGACATCTGTATTACGTGCAACATCAGCTGGGGAATCAGCAAGATGTGCACCTTGGGATTTGAGACAAACAGCTTTAGAAGGATAGCGGGCGTTGATTGTGACAGAATAGCCAGCAGAGAGAAGGCGAGATGCCATGGCACCACCCATTATTCCTGTGCCTATCCATCCTATGCGAGTGTGGGTCGGTTTTATGGGAGCTGGGTAGGAAGTCATCTTCAGGGTTTTGATTTATGGGAAAAAAGAGCTGCAGCCTGCAGAGTGCAGAGACTCAAGTCTATTTGTTCATAGATCGGTTATTAATTTGTCCCTTATATGCAATTGGAAGTGACAAGGTTTAAATGGTACCCTAGAACTCAAGGGTGTAGCTAATGGTCAATGAAGTGAGTTTAGAACTCTGAGGGTCTCACGTCCAAACCCGCGGAAGAAAAAACACTAGGTGATTTTTTCTCATCTGTCCAAGTCTTGGTGGATAGAGTTACCTAGTACATGTTGTTGGTGTGAGATAGTAGGTATCCGTAGAATTAATTGAGGTACGCGCCCGGACACCACGTTTATAAAAAAAATAGTTTAAGTAGTACTGTGCTCTTAAGAATAAACTAATGTTATTAGGACGGGGTACTCTGTTTTGTTTGTGTTTATTTAATTCAGTCTGGATCTAGAACTTTTAGATCTCATCATATCAAATGCCCTCTGGTTACATGTATAAGGAATTACAATATTGTATAAAATCCAACATTACCAATGCAATGTTTAGTTACTCTTTTATAATTGCACAGAATTCAGCATTACACATACACTATTTGGTTGTAGTGGATAAAACTCTACAGTTCATCGGAGAATGGAAAGTCCGAATTGAGATTACCAAACTAGCCAGAATGTCCGTGAGATTATTTTTTTAATGTACAAATGATAGCATCACTGCAAACAGAAAGGTGCTTTTTAAGCATGAACTTAAAATTTAGTACAGCATAAAAATTAACTGACTAGTGTAGGCACCACTAAAATGGAACATTGTCACTTATTAGCCTAAACCCATCAATTATCAAGGATAACGACCCGAAATGACTAAGCCATATGTTTCTTCTGGTGTGTATAGCAAACACTTGTAAGTAATGCCAATATAAGCACAGTTTTGTCAAACAAAGTAATCTTAAGATTACCATCTTCAATAAGGGACAGCAAATCCAAACTCACCAATATAGCTGCCACTTCAGCAACTGACAGAAGCAAAGATGTCCAAGTAAATAAGAACATTGGCACAAGAATCTTTCAAGATCTCACTTGCCATTGATCCTCTTTATAACAGTGATAATTCCTTGAGTACCAAGCTTCCCATCTCCATTCGCAACCATAGCAGAAAACAGTTGCTTAGACAATGCAGCACCAGGCAACACCACAACATGTTACCCTGCTCCGCTCCAACGTCCAAACCCATTCCCAAGTCCTTGACCATGTACTCTGTAAACCCACCAGGCCTAAAGTCTCTCCCAATCATTCTTTCTCCAAAACCTTAGACCCAGCTGCTCCTCCCTTAATTGCCTCCACAAACTTCATCTTATCCAACCCTGCCTTGTCCGCAAACACCAATCCTTCACTCAATCCAAGCAAGTTCCCCCCAACGACGATTTGATTCTCAATTTTACAGCTTTGCCCCTTTCCTGGTCCACCTACAAATGTCACCTTTCCCAACACATCAAACAAAGGCTTTAACCACATCACCACATCCTCATTTCCACCAGCAAAAATTGCCAATTTCCCTTCTCTCGCCCCAATATCTCCTCCAGAGACAGGAGCATCAACAGCCCAACAATTCTTTTCACGGGCAGCATCAAAGTGCTGGTGTGATCAACAATGACGCAATTGGGGTTGACAGACGAAATCAAACCCTCTAAGACAATTTGTCGAACATCTGATGGATGACCCAGCATAGTGAAAATAACATCACTATCACGCGCAAGATCAGCAGGGGAATCAGCAAGATGGGCACCTTGGGATTGAAGATGAGTAACTTTAGAAGGATTACGGGCGTAGATTGTGACGAAATAGCCAGCGGAGAGAAGGCGAGACGCCATGGCGCCACCCATTACGCCTGTGCCTATCCATCCTATGCGGGTCTGGGTCGGGTTTATGGGAGCTGGATAGGAAGTCATAGCTGGGGTTCTGGTTATATTGGAAGAAAGAGATGCAGACACACCTCCGTTTGTTCAATGATTAGTTATTAAGTTGTCGCTTCTATTTTAAGGTATGCGGTTGAAAGTTACAGGGTTGAAGTATTTGAGCTAGTTTGAAATTTAGAAGAAAAAAAAATAATTTGAAATTTGTGGTGTTAAAAAATTAAGGGATTGTTATAAAACAAAAAAAGAACAAGAGCAATATTGCAGAGAAAGAGAGAGAAGTTCTTATTGAATTGTGGGGTGATTTACAATAGGGTAAGACCCTTTTATTTATAGGAGGAAATTGACTTAGCCTCAAAGTAAAACTCTCCACAAGATAGACATTCACTCTAATTAGAATTCTATTCTTAACACTCCCCCTTGAATGTCTACTCAATAAGTAATGTGCCTCATTAAAACCTTAACTAAAACAAAACCCAATAAGAAAAAATTCTAGAAAAGGAAAAAGAGTACACATATTTAGAAATGCGCCTATTGGTTGCCTCGTTAAAAACCTTGCAAGGAAAACCCAGTGGGACAAAACCTTGTAAGGGAAAAAGAGTGCAACGCGCATTAACTCCCCCTGAAAAAAGCATCTATTCACATCCTTGAGCCTTCGCATTCCAATCTTGTGCACCATCTTCAAGAGATCTTTGGTAGAGATTTGATAAATAATCAGCCATATTAACTTGAATGAATTTGTTTCACTTTGAAATCATCATCCCTAATAGATATATCGTCTTCGTATGATCTTGTTGGAATCGTCAGTTCTATATCTTCTCATAGAGGTGAAAAACTCTTGCTATCACATTATCATGCTTATAGTTATAGCAAGATATATTCGTGCACAAATTGCACTAAGGAAACAGTACTTCAAGATCAAGAATTGTATATGCTTCAAGCAACTTAAATCCTTCATGGATTGACATATAAGTTAAGTCATATAAGCCATATAATAGTCTTTAGATGCATATCAAGTTTTTCATGTCATGCTAGACAAATAAGATATTGAAAACTGATTGCACATACCATCGACTTTATACTTTCAAGTATTTGAACTACATGTCCAAAACTACACGTCTATCATATGGAATCATTTCTACTTGAATCGTGTCTCTACCATTTGGCCAATATTTTTGTGTCTATATTCGATAGACTTAAGATCCTCATCTAAACTTAGCGCTATGATAGATGTCGACGACAAATATTTTATATCGGTTCCAAAAGTTTTCCATAAAGACATAACATAGCGATCTCTTCATTCATATATTGAGGTACCTAAATCTCTCATGAGATTTTATGAAGTGTTATGTCATGTGATCTTCTAGATCACTTGCCTCCTTATTATGATCACTTTGATCATTTGCTCATCTTCTTTATTAAGAAGTTTTTTTTAAACCGATTTATCTATACGCTTTAAGCGTATCAAAGACTTTGTCCTTCTAGGACTTAATATGAGCATTTGCAGTGAGAATATAGTTACTTTCTTTGGGTCAGCAAATGCGTATGGCATGCTTTGCAGTATGTTGCAATTGAATTATCTTTTTATGAACTTCAAGTTCATATTATGATATTCGAGGATCTATATATACAAATGATAATTCGTTCCATGTAACTTTTTCTCAAGTGTTTATCATGTCTCCCCCTCATGTTAGAAAAACTAACTTGTTTCCTCAACTTTGGGAAATCATCTTTGTGCATTATCATGTTAATATACACTGCACATCAATAATAATAAGATGAAATTATTTGGTTCCTGACCTTGAACCACTTGTGAGGGGAGAATATAATACACTCTCGTGTATAACGTATATCAAATTGATATAGATAACTTTGTTCTCATAAGCAATAATTTAGCTATTAAGTGGAGGCACTCAATAAATTATTTTGCTAAACCAACTATGATGTAAACCACCTTATCAAGATGAACTATCTTGAATAGAAAATCTGGAAATTATGCTCGAAATTAGATTACTGAGCAAGTTACCTCGCAAGCACCAGCCAGGTTGCAGGTTAATAATAATCGCACATGTAACCATATCATAGATGCATCATATGTGGTATACATGGCAGGCGAATGGGTCAATATTCGCCTTTGATATTTTCAGAATTTATGGGATTCAACCCCAACTTTAGTTGGTCAATTAATTAATGAGAACAAGTAATATAAGAGAATTCGTAAAGAACTTTCTAGTTCTTTAATATTTACCCATGTGAATTCTCTATTATTGTTGCACATCATACTTAAATTGATATGGCTAACCCGAGTGCCAATTGAAAAAATTATCAATATTGATAAAATTCAGGTTTACATCATGACATGTGCAATTATCGATAAACTCTAAGTTTATTATGATATAGGTTTTTATATCAATAAACATCCACTTTATTGTGGCATTCTTTTGTTTGTATAGTACAAATTGGAGAATAAAGCTGGTAGCTTTTCACATGCATATTATCATGCTACAAGTTGTAGTAATAGAAGATATCAAATCTTTCTTTTATTTATAATCTCAATATAATCAATCGCTTCGCATATACTTTGGAAACTGAATAAGTTTCTTTGAGACTTACTACAATACAATACCTTATTGGTAATCAATTATGTTTCTCCAAAATAAATAATTGGCTCTTAAAGTTGTACCATTATGGTCATATCAAAATTATATGCAATATATGTTTCTTGCATTATTTTAATAATCATATTGCCAAAATATTTTGGCGTACAATAGGTACGTGACCAATGACCATTCATGCCATAATAATGACATTATTTTCTTATATCATCTCAACCCTCCTTCTAGAGGTGAGTGTGGTATATTCAATACCAATAGCATGTTCATATTCTTCCAATAATGAATATGTATTCATAAATCATATGTTGTCACATTCACACCATGAATGGATCATAATCATCTATACGTGCTGTATAAATCTCATGTCAAATCGATGACATATATTACTTTCACAGAGTGAAGGAATATTTTGAGAATCCTTATTATTCTCATTATCACAATGATGACGATTATAATTTCGTCTATTGCCACGTCCATACCCATTGATACCTTCACGGTAATAATTTTGTCTTCTTTCAGACTTATTACATAGTGCTATCATATTTTCTGCGAGGATATGTAATTTTGTTATCCTTTTCAAATCCGTAAATGCGTCTGGCATTTGATTTGCTATTCTTTGCAAATGAATAATCTTTTGCACCTCTTTTTCACAAATAGAGGTATGTGGATCAAGATGAGATAATGATGGATTTTTCCACAAAATTTCCCGTTTGGTTTCACCAACTTCTCCCCCTAATTTTGGGAAAAGTGTCTCATCGAATCGACAGTCTGCAAATCGTGCAGTGAACAAATCCCCTGTCAATGTTTCGAGGTAGCGAATAATGGAGGGCGATTCAAACCTATATTCCTAACCTTCTTTGCAGACCCATTTTGGTGCGATATGGCGGTGCTACAGGCACATATACTGCATATCCAAAAATTCTTAAATGGGATATATTAGGTTCATGACCCAAAACTAATTGCAACGGAGAATATTTGTGATAATCCGTCGGTCTGAGACGAACTAGCATTGCTGCATGCAAAATGGCGTGACCCCAAACTGAAGTGGGCAGCCTCGTTTTCATGAGTAATGGTCTTGCAATCAACTGCAGACGTTTAATTAAAGATTCTGCAAGACTATTTTGACTGTGAACATGAGCTACATGATGTTCCACTTTTATCCCAATTGATAAGCAATAATCATTAAATGCTTGGGATGAAAACTCAGCAGCATTATCTAGTCTAATAGACTTAATTGGATTATCAGGAAATTGTGCTCGTAATCGAATTATTTGTGCCATTAATTTTGCAAACGCAAGGTTGCGTGATGACAATAGGCACACATAAGACCATCTAGAGGATGCGTCTATTAAGATCATAAAATATATAAAGGACCCACTAGGTGGGTGAATAGGTCCACAAATATCCCCTTGTATACGTTCCAAAAACGTAGGTGACTCAGTTCCAACCTTTGTTGGTGATGGTCTAATAATTAATTTGCCTTGATAACAAGAAGTGCAAGAAAATTCATTATTTAAAAGAATCTTTAAATTCTTTAATGGATGCCCATATGAGTTTTCTATAATCCGTCTCATCATAATTGATCCAGGATGTCCCAATCGATCATGCCAAAGTACAAAAGTATTGGAATCAGTAATCTTTTGGTTTACTGTGGAATGTGCCTCAATTGCACTAATTTTTCTTCTCTTTGAATATCGTATGTGTGGTACATGAATCAATTAAACAAATATTTTTACAATTGAACGTTGATCCAAGTTTGCTTTGTGAGATATCCATATTTGCTTCCCATGGTTTAACATACAAAAGAAATATACGAAAAATATTATAGATATGAGAATAAACAAATTTAAGTCTATGATTCAACATAATAGTTTCAGTGCAGTCATTATGAAAAAAAAAAATATGTATCCCACATCCCAACCTTAACAACTTTTTTAAGGAACTTATGATTCCTATGCCGAATCTCGACTCGCCAATGTATTCAATGTAAAATTTACAGACAAAGAATCAACTTCAATGCAATCGAATGATTTGAACAAACTTTAACACTAACTAATGACAATCAAAGAGAAATATGACACCACTGAAGCTCAAACGTATGAGCTCTAAAGTTAACTCTAAGTTCCACAAAGAAATCTATGGAACTTACGTAGCAGACACAATCAATTCCTATTCAATTGTGTCCATTATATATGTGATTGAAACTAACATTTTACACTTTAACACCAGTTGACAGCAAAATAGTAATAGTGAAGCATTAAATCTATCTCTTAATTAAGCAATGTGATAGAGAATTTAAAGACTCTTTCAGTCAGTGAACAAACCAAACTTTGTATGAGCTAATAGTATATATAAAATAGGATAGCAAATACTAGCACCTCCTCATCACAACAATAAAATATTAATCAAAAACATTTCACAAAACAGAGAAAACAACGGATTAATGAAAGCATGCTATGAAGCAAAATAGTAAAATAAAGAGGGAAATAGACCTGAATGTGCAAAAACCTTGAATTTTGACGGATCCGGCAATGTAATTCTTTTGGAATCAAATACAGAAGATCCGACAATGTAATTTTGACGTAACAGCAACCAATCGCTACAGGGACACGAAAAGCCATCAACAACGGCAGCGATCTCGCATCAACCTCGGCTCAATCAAACTCTTAATTTTCTCAAAGAGATTCTTGAGATAGTAGAGCTTCGTGCTGATAACGTGTTATAAAACAATAAAAGAACAAGAGCAATATTGCAGAGAAAGAGAGAGAAGTTCTTATTGAATTGTGGGGTGATTTACAATAGGGTAAGACCCTTCTATTTATAGGAGGAAATTGACTTAGCCTCAAAGTAAAACTCTCTACAAGATAGACATTCACTCTAATTAGAATTCTATTCTTAACAGGGATAAAAATTTTATAGAATTTATGGCTATAAAACCTTCTCATTAAAGATAAAAAATAAAATAAAAAAATTAAAATTAAATTATTTTTAAATTTAAAAATATGTAAAAACGGAGTGACTACTTCACTAAGATTTCTACGAAGGTCATCATTTAACACCACTTTTTTTACTACCACCGTCACCCGCTATCATTACACAATTATCATTAGCCACAATTATCACTGCCGCTAGCTTTTTCAGTGTGTTGTATTAAGCAAATATTTCTACAACATCATGTAAATTAGTAGTTTCTCTAATATTAGTAAATACACATCTAATTATTATTTTATTAGAATTTTATAACATCTAATTATCGTTTTATTAGAATTTTATATTTATTAATTCTTAGATAAAGATGAGATATACACATTCAGATACAGAGAACAACAAACGATCTCAATTATCCGTTATTCAAATTTAGATATAACATATGATAGATTAATCTGGAATATATATATAGAGAGAGAGATTTGACATCTTAATTTAAAAAACAAAAAACAAATAGTAAGTGTCCGGAGCTTACATTTTGGAATATTGGATAGTGTTCCAAGCACTTAGGTAGTAATACTTTGTAAACTAGTCTTGATATATTACTATTGTAAACTAGTGTTTTTACAAGTCTCAACACAATTTTTGCTCTCTGTTCATTCCATCTCTAACACAAGTGATTATATCATCTTATTGAAAAAGAAGAAAAAATAAAAAGTAAATTCATCCCATCAGATTGTACAAAACGAAGAAGAAGAGCATAGTCCCAAACCCAAACAAACCTTCTCCATCATATGAAACAGAACCAGTACTGCTTTCCCAATAGGTAGGAGATGATATATTTTGTATAGGAATGAATATTGACAGCAAGTATATAACTAATGTCAAGGAGATAGGAAATGTAAGAAGATCCATTGGTGATGGCCCTCTGTTGCCCATACTTTGCTTATTAATAACACACAGCCTGTTATATCAATTGACTAGAAAAAATATGCAATTTTCTGACATCAAAACAGGAGAATATAAAGTAGACTTGTTAGCTGCAATAATCATGGTCACATCACACTTGTGCTTTCCGTTGGAGGTTAATGTCTAAGCTGCATGTTCCAAATAATTATTCTTCAAAGAATAAGTAAAACACTTGTTGGATCAACTAATTGTTTGCTACCTTTCTTATATAACTCTAAACAAGAAATTCTGATAATGACATCTAGAATGACTTTATTCATGATATTTGAAACCAACTAATAGTAAAAATAGCACGGGCTAGCTAGTTTTCGAACTGGTCATTCAAATCCACTATTTTGTTGCAATACAGAAAGTTCCAGTATAATATACTGAAAATTGGAGTACATATGTATGAACTTCCAGCATATTATGCCAAATCGGAATATTATACTGCAAGTCCAATATATTATGCTGAAAGTCTAGTATATTATACTAGAATTTAATATAATTATGCTAGAATATTTTTCGAATTTTGAAACCGTACTCTCGTTCAGATTTATCTTTACATGAAAAGTGGCTAAATTTCGACTACTTTTAATGAACATTTGTAAATCTGTCTATTTTAAATTTCTCCCCAACTAATAAGGAGAAAAGATTTACCAATATGAATACCAAGAAACAAGAATATCAAACGGCTTAAGCAATTCTTTTATTTGTACACTTCCCTTTTCCGTTTTCTTTGTACAGTTGCAACTACTTGAACTTCGTATAAAAATACTTCGGCTGCTGCATAGTAGCCATGGAAACGCCCTTAACCTTGAGAAGCATAATCCCAAAAAAGCTTTTAAGGGGCACCAACATAACAATTTTACAATGTGAGAAACAATTGTGCAGCATGCACTCCAGAATCTAAATGTATAACTATCAAATGGAATTCACATTGGTTTTAAACACCTACAAGGTCAGAATAATATCATCATTTGCACCTCATTATCTCATGTATCCGGTTGATACATCGAGATAGAACTTTGAACCATTTCTTTTGCGAAATCACTTAAACCTAACACAAGCTTCCCATAAAATATATATTTTGGCATGCTATTTACGAACCTTCCGAATAAATGTAATAGGCTAATATCCTACAGCTTGTTACAACAACATTTTATACATAACACAGGGCAACAGATGAAGCTAATTGACCTATACCTATCTTTCCTTCGTTGCAGCCAACTCATTGAGGGGGATGATATCGCAAATGCTGCTCATAGTAGTTTATCAACTGCCAAAGAAAAAAACATTTCCAGTAAGTGTCATCAAAGTAAAGCTGAAGGAATCCATTACGTTAACTTCCCTCTAGACTCTCAAAATCAAATAAACCCATAAAATACTTTTTGAAAATAGAGGTAGAAGTAGATTTATACATTTATCAAATAGCAATCACAATAACAAAATAGAGCGATGTAATGTTTATTTTTAACTTATTACAATATGTTGAGGTATTTTATCTGAAGTGATAATCCAAAATTATTAGTGAGACTTTAATCAGAAAAATAAGATCCGAGGAAAAGATGAACTTTATATCAAACAAACTAATTAATATTTCCAGGCACAATCAATATCTTATGAAAGAAACGTAGTACTTTTGAACCATTACAAAATAAGTTATGCGAAACTGAGAAATTTCTGTTAATAATCCATATGAAACTATAAGATCAGAGCATTTTTGGAAATGAAAGAACCAATAAGAGAGAAGAGAAACAGCTACCAGAAGTGGATTATTCATCTTCAGAAACTTGTTATCCACCATCACTTCCTTATTGTCAGACCTGCAGACAAACATTTAGAAATGCTAATGTGAACTAAAAACTAATGAAAGAATCAGCATAGTATCATCAAACGGAACAGTTAGGGAGTATTGATTCATCTATGTGTACAAAAATGGGTAATCCAAGAATTGAACTTGAAACTGTCAAGTTCATGCTCCCTCCATTAAGAATGAAGTAGAAGGGTATAATCACACTGGTTACATAACATCTTACATGCACACATTATACTGCTGTTACAGAGCAAACAGGAGTACGACTTCCACAAAAAAAGAAAAAAAAAAGCCCCTTGAAGTATTACAATTCAGTTCAGACTTCAGATGTAGAGGTAACAACAGAATGACTGATTCTGAAAATTGATTGGAAAATTTGAGAACTGTTAGCTTATCCTGACGATAGCAAAGAGTTTCTTCCTCACATCAATTTTGGTGGACAGATGAGCAAATCACAGCACAAAGCACAGAGCAAAAGAGATTATCACTTATACAAAAGGAGTCAGAAGTCAGATTGGATTTGGTTTATTATATGAAGAAGGGTCTAGTTAGATCCAGGTATAACTCTCAAGAATGGACCTTCAAGATCAATGGGAAAGTGAATAAAGTACTGTTTTTCGACTGATATTCCATATGATAATAGTTCATCTGAAGTTCTTGGTAGCAGCAACAGTTGAGACAGTGATCCTTTATCACCACTGATTTTTCTATATGTCATGCAGGTCCTTATCAAAATGAGAATACACAAACAAATTCCGGAAAGGAAAATTAATCCTCATGAACTAGTCTTGATGTGTGGTGCAGAGTGGCTTATCTTTCTACTAAATAGTTGAATTTACCTTCACGGTGAAAGATTAGTAGATTATTTTCCTACCAAATGATTGATTTGCCTTAAGAGTGAAAATTTAAATACATTAAAATATGGCAACTAACGATCTAAACAATTGGCAGGAGAACAAGAGGGATAACGATGCGATATCTGTAAAAAGGAGAAAAACACACTCTCATTAAGTGAAGTATTCCACTTATTTGTTTGTTCCCCACAGAATTATTCAATTTTAATTGGTCGTTTTGTGTGGATATTAAGCTCTGAAAGATCAGTTGTCTTGTTTATTTACGATCACAGCGTATCAGGATGCATTTCCAATTTCACATGAAGAGACAGAAACAAAGTATCCTGGAAATAACTTTCAGGAGACCTATCCGAGACCGGGAATGTGATGACGTTGATAATCTTTTGAAAGCATTTACAAGTATAACAAGTTCGTAAAAGCAGACGAAGTATTATAAACAGGTCATCAACAAAATATTTGGCGATGTCATACAACGACCTTCTAAGAGGTGCTGGTGAGTCAAGAATCATGTTGAGCTCAATATGAAAGACAAATGCTCTAAGAAAGTGACTTTCTTTCTTTATGTAGTGTACAACTCCAAGCACTATAGTCACTGTGTAAATTTTAAGTAGTAGGAGATAGATAATGGTTAGTTGGTGTTCTTTTTAAGGTAAACGATGATGATGTGGACCATTTACTACTTCCAACTCCCACAGGAATTGGTCCCTAATATATTTTATATTTGATAAGTCATGGCCGCTACATCGAGCCATGGAAGATACACTAGCGAGTTGGATTAAGAAAATAGGACTTCAAGAAGGAGTTTCAGAAGGGTGCTCCTCTTTGCATTTTTTGGCTGATTTTGAGGAAAAGAGTAATAGAATCTTTTAATGGGGTTGATAAATCCCCGTGCTGAGTAAGGCTCCTTCTGCTTCCAATGTGTTTGTGTAAATGAATATCTCATATTGTTTGACAAGAGGGGTTGCTCTGATGGTAAGCAACCCCCACTTCCAACCGAGAGATTGTGAGTTCGAGTCTCCCCAAGAGCAAGGTGGGAAGTTCTTGGAGGGAAGGATGTCGGGGGTCTATTTAGAAATAGCCTCTCTACCTAAGGGTAGGGGTAAGGTCTGTGTACACACTACCCTCCCCAGACCCTACTAAGTGCGATTATACTGGGTTGTTGTTGTTGTTGTTTATATAGCTGGCAGAATATTTTTTGAAGCTTGATGTGATCCCACATTTATAGTGACAGTGTATTGGTTTGATATCAATGAAATGATATTGAGTTCAAAGAAATAAATGAAATCTTAAGATATTACACATTCTGAGTATTATAGAAACCCAATGACACACATATGTGACGAAAGTTAGCTGGCAAACATAGAAAATAGGGATGTAAGTTTTAAGTCACAAACCTCTTGGCAAGAAAGGTTATTGAGACGTCCTGCATATCATTGGATAAAGATGTTGAATAGCTCATAGGCTTGACTATATGTGTAATTGTATATGCATCTTTAGAATCATCAGACTTGTTTTTAAAAACAAAGCCACTACCCACAACTTCATGATTGTGACTTCCTTCCTGCACATATGTAGCCAACGGACCACCTACTGCAGCATCTTGGATACCATCCATCACAGCTGCGGTAGTATCCTGTTTAAACCTCCGAACAGAACCAGATTTCCTCTTTCTAGCTCCAGTGCAGCGATCAGATTGGAAGGACTCTGCACCATTGACCTTTGCAAATCCACTTGAGAGACCATTAGCAGATCTATCCACAGAGTTTTCATTGGTTGACATTGCTCCTTTTAATTCACTCAACTTCAAATTCAACTCATTTTGCTCTCTAGTTTCCTCTAGAGAGAAACCCAACTCCAAACCATTGCCATTCACCACTTTGTCTACTTTGCTGTTCAATTCACTACCATTACTGTCCATATGACTCGTGGCCTTCAAATCATTCAGAGGAGGTGAGGGTGTAGGTTTCTCAATTATCCTAACCTTCACTGCTGGCACATTATATGTAGCATCTGCAGGGGAACACTGCTGCTGCTGCTGCTGCTGCTGCTTTTTCTTGGGCTGAGTGTGCGTCACCCCAGATTTTCGCTTACGCTTGCGTGTGGATCGTTGTTTCCCTGACTGCAAGCTTCAAAGTGAAAAGGTAAACAGATAAAGAAAGGTGCCACAGGTTAACAAGTCAGCTAGCCCTTATACACAAGATATAAGGGACCAAAAAAAGGGACTATAAATAGAACTAACCTCTCTTCAAATGATTCAATAACATCAGAACAGGACATCAGATTCTTCACAGGTTCCCATGTATTTGCCGTCTCTGGCCAGCCTCGCCTGTACAACAACACTCATAACATCTATCACCTACACAACCTTTTTTCTTTTTTCACATAGTTTACAGGAAGCAGAAAAAACCCAACTGGACAGCAACTACGATGAAGCCACTGAAAAATACTAACTCGTGCACTATGGTTCGAATAACAGCAACTTAGCCACTGGGATATCCCGAGGAACTATCTCCTAGAAACTTCAAAAAATGGGAACTTGGAGCCAAAAACTACAACAAAATCTAAATTTTCAATAATTATATAGAAACACTTACCATTTAATCAAATACTGAACTTGACCCTTTAGTTTCCACAGCATTTCCAAGATTCCCATATCCATAAAAAATCACAGAAATTAATGCCCAAAAATCAGGATAAAAATATCAAAAGATCAATAAACTACTTCACATAATCAATGCAACTAATAAAAAAGTTCAAAAAAGAAAAAAACCTTTCGTATTCTTTTTCTCCTAACGGCTTCAATTTCATAAAACCCTTCAGCAAGTTTTGGTTTTTCATTATCAGCTTCACCATCATCCGCATCTCCTTCTATTCCAAACTCCTCTTCGTAAGTTTTTTCTTCATTCTCTTCTTCTTCTTCTCCGGCCTCTGGAGACGCCGCCAGTTCCTCCTCGCCGTCGCCGGCGGCGTCTTCTGGAGCTTCATCTCTCTCTTGCTGATGCTGCTGACCTTCTTCTCCATGAGGTTCCGACATACCGCCCGACGGCAACTCACGGTTGTCGTTTCCGGATTCCGACGGGGGTTTTAGGGAGTCTGTACCTGCCGGAATGCCGGAGTTTCTCTTTTTCCCTCCTTTCATTCTCTCTCTCGCTCTAAAAGGCTTTTCCTTTTCTTTTTATTTTATTGATTTATTTTGATTGATGTGAAATGTTCTTTTACTAAATACTTGGCTTGTGAGATTAAAAAAAAGATCTTCTTTTTCTTTCCATTTCACTGATAATCAACCTTTTTGTATTGAATTCTCATTTTTCTTTAATTATTTATTACTGTATTATTTATGAAGGAATAAATGATAAATCTATTCCCATTGTATTTTGCCTTTGTTTCTTTATTTTTTATTTTTTACTTATTTTTTTCTTAAATAATCGTCAACGGAAATATACTTTCGAAATTATGTTATGATGGTCATGTGAACACTAATATTGCTGCACATATCTTGTGGGCATCTTTAAAATTTTCCTTAATACATTAGATGATAATCCAATTATGCAAAAGCAGCATTTATTAAGTTGTTTGAACTTGAATCATATTTTTAATTACATTAATTTTGTATTTGTCAATGTTATAAGATCTGATATTTAATGCTAAACCAATTTATTATGTAGTTCAAATTCAACCACTTTATCTTACCGTGTTTTTTCTTATATTTCATGTCTGCATTAAAAGTTCAAAGTGTGCAATAGCAGCAACAATAATAACAACAACCCAGTATAATCTTACAAATGAGATGTGGAGAAAGTAATATGTACACAGATTTTACCCCTACCCCAAGGGGCAGAAAGGTTGTTTTCAGGAAACCCTCAGCTCAAAAAAGAAATAAGAGACGATATATTAGTACTATCAATAGACTCTAATAATTTAACGTAGAATACATAAAATAACAAAAAGTAGTATAAGAAGTATAGGAAATACGAAAAGGATAGAAATATACTAATAACCAACAGATAAAGCCCAGCATCAGTAGCTGATCAGAAGCATCCTATGACTAACTCCTAACTAGCTAGTCTCACTCTAGCGCGCGGTAGAAATATTCATCACTTCCCCCTAACCTACAACCTTAATGCTCGGCCTCCACAATTTCCTATTAAGGGCAATATCCACAGTAATCCTAAGTCGCGTCATGTCCTGTCTGATCACCTCTTCCCAATACTTCTTAGGTCTCCCTCTACCTCTCATCGTGCCCACCACATCCAGTCGCTCACACCTTCTCACCAGTGCATCAGTGCTCCTCCTCTAAATGGTGTCCGGACCATCTGAGTCTTGCTTCCCGCATCTTGTCCTCCATGGGGGCCAAACCCACCTTCTCTCGAATATCTTCATTCATAATTTTATCCATCCTTGTATGCCCACACATCTACCTCAACATCCTCGTCTATGCAACTTTCATCTTCTGGATGTGTGAGTTCTTAACCAGCCAATACTCGATCCCATACAACATGGCAGGCCTAACCACTGCTCTATAAAACTTACCTTTTAGTAAAGTTGGCACTTTCTTGTCATATAGGACTTCTGTCGTTAACCTCCACTTCACCAACCCCGCCCCTATACGGTGTGTGATATCCTCGTCGATTTTTTCGATCCCCTGAATGACAGACCCAAGGAACTTGAAATTATCCCTCTTAGGGATGACTTGAGAGTCAAACCTCACTTCCACTCCCGCTTCCGTTGGCTCGGCCCTAAATTTACACTCGAGGTATTCGGTATTCATCCTGCTCAACGTGAAACCTTTTGACTAAAGGGCATATCTCAAAACCTCTAGCCTCTCGTTGACGCCACGTCGTGTCTCGTCAATTAGGACTATGTCATCAGCAAATAGCATGCACCTTGGCACCTCCCATTGAATATGATGTGTTATGGCATCCATCACCAGGGCAAATAAGAAAGGGCTAAACGCAGACCCTTGGTGCAACTCCGTAACAACCGAAAAATGCTCGGAGTCGCCTCCTACTATCCTAACCCTCGTATTAGCTTCATCGTACATGTCTTAATCACCTTAATGTAGGCAACTCTGACCCCTTTAGCCTCTAAGCAACTTCATAAGACCTCCCTAGGAACCTTGTCGTACGCTTTCTCTGGATTGATAAACACCATGTGAACATCCTTCTTCTTATCCCTGTATTGTTCCATCCTACTCCTAATAAGGTGGATAGCTTATGTGGTAGATCGCCCCGACATGAATTCGAACTGGCTATCTGAAATAGACATCGTCCTTCGCACTTTCATTTCTACCACTCTTTCCCAGACTTTCATAGTATGACTTAGTAATTTGATACCCTATAGTTGTTACAGCTCTGGATATCGCCTTTATTCCTATACAACGGAACCATTATACTCTACCTCCACTCTTCAGGCATCTTATTAGTCTTGAATATAATATTAAATAACACAGTAAGCCATTCCAAGCGTGCTCTACCCACACACCTCCAAAGTTCTATCGGAATTTCATCTGGCCCGGTAACTCTGCCCCTCCTCATCTTACGTATTGCCTCCATGACCTCATCGACCTCGATGTCCCTACAATAACTTAATTCATGGGGATTGTCGGCATTCCTCAATTCACCTAATACAATATCCTGATCCCCTTCTTCATTTAGAAGTTTATGAAAGTGGGTCTGTCATCTCCTCTTAATCTGGCCATCCCCCATCAAAGCTTTGCCATCGTCATCTTTTATGCACCTCACTTGGTCCAGATCTCGAGCCGTCCACTCTCTCACCTGAGCAAGTCGAAATAACTTCTTCTCCCTGCCTTTGTTCCCTAGTTCCTTATACGGACGAGCAAAGGCTGCCGTTTTAGCCTCCGTTAATGCCATCTTTGCCTCCTTCCTAGCTACCTTATATCTCTCAGTGTTCGTTCTTTTCTCCTCTTCGCCAGTGCTCCCTACTAACCGCAGGTATGCTGCCTTCTTCTCTTCCACTTTACGTTGTACGACTGCACACCACCAGTCTCCTTTGTGGCCATCGGTGCGGTCCGAAGATATTCCTAACACCTCTCTCGTCGCCTTCCTTATACAGGCTGCCATCGTCGACCACATAGTATTTGCGTCCCCACTACTTCTCCAAGCTCCCATTGCCGATAACTTTCCTTGTAACTCTTGAGCTTTATCCTTAGTCAAGGCGCCCCACCTAATCCTCGGGCGTCCTTGTACTGACCCCACCTTCCTCCTTATCCTAATACCAATGTCCATTACCAAAAGCCTATGTTGCATTGTAAGGGTCTCGCCTGCAATAACTTTGCAATCCTTGCACAACCTTCTGTCGCATCTCCTGAAAGAGAGATAGTCAATCTGAGTCTTCGCCAACGAACTTTAGTAAGTAACCAAATGCTCCTCCCGCTTCGGAAAACTTGACTTCGGAATCACTAGATCGAATGTATTGGCAAAGTCCAACAGCAAAGTGCTCCTCCATTCCGCTTCCTAAAACCAAAGCCCCATGCACCTCAAATGCAATAAAGGAAGTAATATTTCTTTTGAAGATTTATTAGTTATTAAAGTTCTATAGCAAAGTTAACGAAAGCCGATACTCTAAACATTTGAACTTTTTTCGCACAGAAATTTTAAAAAAAAAACAAAGACAAAGTTACAACAAGTTTTTAGAGTATGAGCCATTTCTTACATTAAAATCATCTAATATTTGAACAGCTTATACAATTTTTATTGTATTCATTACTCTTAAGTTTTAAAGATTTCATCCAGTTAACATCAACATCTGTTAAAATTTAGTTAATGGTTTTAACTAAGAAATTTGGACCAAGACATTATTTTTCAAATCCAAATTGGAATAGAAGAGTTTTTCCAAGAAAAAGTTTAAAACAGAAACAACAGGGACTTTTTCAGTAACAAAACTCGTTTTCAGAAAAAGAAGACCAAAATGTCTTCCAAAAGCCAAAAACAACTCAGATTTTTACAAAATGTAACACAAGTGTAAAATCATTTTCCTAAGATACTTCTCCAGAAAGTAGTTTGACAGAAACTTTTGAAAAATATATCATTCTCCAAATGCAAGTATCTGGATTCATAATAAAACTGGTGCTGGCTGCTCCAATTACTTACAATATCTGACGATTTGAGCCAAAACTTTGTATTATGCACAAAATATTTGCATAGGTTCTGAAGAATAAAACAGTTGAAGAACCAAAGCTTATCTACGCCTCAAATTTTCTACCCAGAAAGACTCAATGACTAGAAGGCCAATTCTACTTTCTTGATATATATACTATAACAGAAATTTTTAAGCAGTTATATATTGCTGCAAAAACTTTGTTCTTTTCTTGTTCTTCAACTTCCGGAATGCACAAGACTCTATTTGTCGGATTCTCTCCCGGCTAACGCCCATTAATTCACCAATCTCTTGTAAAGTCTTCATCCTCCCGTCTGCTAGTCCAAATCGCCATTTAACAACTTGCTTCTCCCTTGGATTTAAGGTGTCTAATACCTTCTCCAGGTCCTGTCTCATGAACTGCTTCATCAGCATTTCTTCTGATGTTTCAGCTTCGGGGTTTGCAATCACTTCCTGGAAAACCCAAAAGAAAGGCGTCAATGCACACAACTGTGGAATTTGCACGACGGGACAACAAAATGACACCCTAAACGGGAAAAAAGAGATGTTTTTAGGACGAACCGAAGGTTTGAGACTTTGATTGAACCCAATTTTCTGGTCAAGTGATCTTGGAGCTTTAGGAGTTAGCATCACAGCAGTGAGCCTCTTCATTGACAACCCTGTTGCTTCAGCTACTTCCTCATCGTTAGGAAGTCTACCATTTTCAGTAAACAATTGCTTTCTTGCTTCCTTAACTCTGTACGTAGCCTCAACCATGTGAAACTGCAAACAAAACATTCAAAAACAATGGAAGGTCAACGAGCATATATATAGACATTTATCTCTTTTTTATATAAACAATATTTAAATGGCATATTCATAAATAAGGAAAAAACAATAATGGAATATAAAACCAAGTGTCCTCTTAAAGTTAGATATCACGTACTGGCAACCGAATCGTCCTAGACTGATCAGAAAGGGATTTCCTAACCGCCTGCTTAATCCACCAGTGAGCATAGGTTGAGAACTTAAAACCCTTAGCAGCATCAAATTTTTCAGCACCTCTTACAAGTCCCCGACATCCTTCCTGCATATAAATTTCCAAAACGAGCATAGGTCAACAGATGGTATTTCAGATGGTTTTGATCCCTTAATAGAACTAGCCTTGAGAGAGTATAGAATTGCACCATACATACCTGAACCAGATCTTGAAGATTCATCCCTACTCCTTGATAATTTTTGGCAATAGAAATAACGAGCCTTACGTTACTTTTAATCATTTTATCTTTACAAAGAATGCCATAGTTCAAACGCTTCCTTAGGGTCTTCTGTTCAACTCCGGCTGCAGCAGCCCATTGGGCAATAGTAGGCTGACCTCCGCATCGCTCTGCAAGCTCCTGCTCCAGTCTTTCCAACTTCAATAGATCCTGTATCATTTTGGTGACTGATAAATTGTCTAAAATTGAACTGAGAAAAAAAATAACAAATTTGCAAGGGAAGTAGGAAGCAAACTCTACAGCAAAATATAGTACAAATATGACATTTGAAGCCGTAAACATTCGATTATAGCCATATAAGACTTTTGGTTTCATTCTGAAAGTTTTTATCATGAATGGACACGGGCAAATTTTGGTTATATAAAAAAATCCTTAAAAAGGATCAGTACGAGAAATTACATATTAATATCTCAAAAGCCAACACCAAGAATGAACAAAACATAGGAGGTCAATAAGAGAGAGAAGATTCACAGGGTACTTAAATCTCGAAGTTTTCATGAAAAAGAGATGATGCAAGCTTCTCCGATTTCAGATCCAAGAAGAGCACTGAGCTTTGAGTAAAATAATGAAAGGCAACGCGAGTGAGATAATAAGAGAGCACATTACACCTGTTTGGTGCTCTTCTACAAACTTTTCACCTATCAAGTTAAAAATGAAAAGTTCCTTTTTTCAGTATTAATAATTTGATCAACCGGCACATTCTTAGCATTATATTACTAAGACCCACACACAGACAGAAGAGGAAGAAGAAAACAGTAGCTCCGCTAATTGTCAAAAGCAAAGCAGATATGAAGAAGAACTTAAGAGGAGAAGCATTACATGTATTGAAATCCATTTAAGCCGGCATTCGTATAATAGGCACATGAAAGAATATTGCTGTGATAAAGGAAAAAGGAAGAGGCAAAATCTTAAAAGGAAAAACAACAACTGCTATAGGTCATGTTGTCTTATACTTGGGAAAAGCTAAAGCACACCTGTATTCCTCTCGATAACTCCTGTTCTTCAGATGCAGTCAGTAGCCTAGAACTACCAGTAGTTCCTCTCAAGTAACGCAATGGATCCGAGTAATCAACCTCTTGTACTGAAGTACGCTTCTTTCGACTAGTAGAACCAGACTTCACAGAGACAACATTGGCTGCAGCCCTCTCTGCTGCTCTCCCTCTTCGGGCCTTCCGCTCAGTTTGACGCGTCGATTTCACAGCGATGACATTTGACATCTGTGACTGAAGAATTTCCAGTTCTTCAGGTGAAGGCTCCAAGTCATCAGAATCTGTAAGGGAGTCCTCGAATAAACTACTTTCGCTCCACTTCATCTCACTTCCTTTTAATTCCGCACTAACACCAACTCTCTCAGTCTCACTAGGTTGGGCCAGATGAACACTCTCAAATGGAATAGTCCTAGCTTCTGATAGAGTACCTCTACCTGCATCATCGGAGTTCTTTAGATTGTTATGGCCAACCAACAATACAGCGTCTTTTGCAAACTTCAATGCAGCCTTTGCTAAAGCAACTGCTTCAGCGGCTGCAGCAGCTACAACAGCTTCATCACTTGTAACAAGATTTTCTGTAGCTAAAGCACTTTTAGTGTTCACCTGCAAACATGACAAATCAAAATTATACTTGTAACAACATTTCATGGCAAAACAAGGTTTAATTCAATTAATGGGAAGTAGAGTACAGTCAAATAAAAATAGGAGACTGAAACCTAGCAAAATGGCACTAACGTAAGTAATAAGGTTAGAAAGTATTAACCAAGACAGCTAAAGCAAAGGAAAACACTTTAATCGACTGTTAGCTAACAACCTATTGAAGTTGACACTACCTGCAGAACATATTTCAAAAACGCAAGTACATCTGAAGCTTTAAAAAAATACCTAGAACTACATCTGAAACTATTTCATATTTCATAATAGATTGATGACCTTGGTCCTTTTCAGTTTCTCCAACTTAAATGTATCCATAATTTTCTAGACTATCTATTTAAGTTCTAACCTCTGTAGGTGGACCAACTGCCCCAGTGTATGTCCATGGCCTATCTGGGGCAACTGAATCTGGGTTAGTCTCAAAAGATAGCAACTTTAGCGTCGGTATATCAAGTACTGCTGATGTGGCAGTTGATGGTGGTTTCCATGATCTTTCTGCTGCAACTGAACTTGTAAGGATTTCAATAGATGGTAACTTTAGCTTATCAATGTCAAGCACTGTAGACATTGCTGTTGATGTTGCTGCAGATGTAGTGGCTAGGATACATTGTGCCCTCAAATGAATATGATCTCTACCTTTTGCTGCATTCAGCCAAGGACGATAGTAAGAACGACAGAAGTGTACGTCACCGATGATTGAAGAAAACCACAAGATTCGACTAAGAGGTTTAACTATTTAGTTCCAAGGATGATTCTAGTAAGACAGTAGTACTAGGGCAAAAGCACCAGAGTCATAAATTCAAGTTTACATATGCATATCAGGAATTTCAAAAGAAATACTTAAGCACAAAGCCGATGTCTTCCTAAAAGTACAACTAGAAGAACAGAGTTTTCTACTTAGATCGGGCTTTCACTTGGAAAACAATATGAAGTCTCCTCATTCTAAGTACCATCAGGACGAAAACCATCATGCAATTCTCAGAATGATAGTTTCATTTGACAAATTTGGTCCAAGCTACCTAGTTAATGATTTAACAGCCCATTACTGATTCTTTCTCTCTACCACTCAATGCATGATTGTCAGCGAGCATGCAGGTGTCTCAGTTGCACATAACTTCTCCACTTTTGACTAGTGAATGATAATTTAAGTATCAGGGAAATATAGGCAACCTTGCAAAACAATTTATATCTGTTTTAAGTAGTGGAAACCACAACATAACATAAAAATAACAACAGCAACAACCCAGTATAATCCTACTTAGTGGGGTCTGGGGAGGGTAGTGTGTACGCAGACCTTACCCATACCCTTGGGTAGAGAGGCTGTTTCCAAATAGACCCCCGGCATCCTTCCCTCCAAGAACTTCTCGCCTTACTCTTGGGGAGACTCAAACTCACAACCTCTCGGTTGGAAGTGGGGGTTGCTTACCATCAGAGCAACCCCTCTTGTCTAAAAGACAATATAACGAACATAAAAGACAATATTAGCTACATGAGGAACACAGTTGCTTTGCAGTAAGCCGCCAAATTGTTTATCCGTTATGCTGTAGCCAACAATCCATTTGAATACTAATTGCTAATAAAATCTCAACAATTGAAGGACCTTTTCACCTATCACTAATATAAAAAAGTTACAAAGTCAAAAAGGAAAATCTTCCTCAGATTCAAAGTAACAATTTAATAATGTTTGTCCTAATATAATAATGGTCCTGCTTGATTTCACCAAAAAATGGAGGCAATGCATACAATTAGAACCACTTCTTAATCCATTCTTTCAATCATTAACCACTTAAGAATTTGAAATTTCATAAACAGGAAAACAATTTGCCATATCATTTACACTTCTCTGCCAAAATCTGATCTTGTCGAGAAGTCACAAAATAAAACATTTCTTAACTCCACTTATTAAACTAGCAATCCAAGAGTAGATAATAATACCCAAAAAAAAAATGATAACGAATTAATGATGGAGAAACAAATTTAATAAATCCCATACATAAAAGAGTATCAAAGAGCTCTTTCTCATAGAATATCATTAAGAAAGAACCAAACTTTATCCAATTCCTATCTCATTTACAACATAATTTTCAAGAGAAAAAAGAGAGGGAAACTTACAAAGCTGAATGGTGGAGTGTTGGTTGGTTTTGAAGCAAAGGACAAAAGTATCTGGCAAACTCTTCAATTGTGGCAATAAATAAGACATGTTAGTATTTCTTCCTACGCTAAATTCATATACTGGCATATGTGGGTCATAAGATGATACTAATAATTTGCACAACATTCATTCATACACTATATTTTCAACGATTTATCAGTCAATAGTGCTGCTATTTTCCACCATCAATGAATTATAATCTCGAAAAATGCGGTTGAACTAAAACACGGATTAGTACTGAAGAGGAGAAGAAGACTGGTAGAGATTGAAAAAGAAGAAGAAAAGGAGGCAAAGGATAGAGAGAAGAGATGAATAAAAAGATAAGAGAACTTAGCCTCTCCGGACTCTGGAATGAGGACTAGAAAGGGACAACGAGCCGATATTTTTTCTTTTTGCTAATTCCTCTTTTATATGGGGTTTCTTGTATATGGCCCTCTTTTTATAGGGCTTTTAACACGGTATAACCCTCTATAAATCTTTTTAGTCACTGTGCCTTAATTATAAAAGTTAACATTATATACCCATAAAGAAATTACATGGCATATCTCAATAGAGAATCAACTACTATTAGTAAGAGGATAATATCCTTTAAATATAGTATTAATTGTTGAAACGTGTAGTGAGCAACCTTGAGATTCACATCTCTCCTAACTCAGCAATTTTGAGATTCACATATCTCCTAATTAAATAATACTTTTATTTTTATTTTTTATGTATACTCTATACCTTCAAATATTCCTATATATTTTGAATATATTATGATATTCTAATTTACAATACAATTCAAATAGAATATATCAGAATATTCTAATAACAATTATAATCTAAACCAAGCATATCACAATATTCTAATTTAGAATATATTATTCAAATTAAATACACCATAATAATTTAATATGTAATACATTGTTCAAATATTATAATATTCTAATATTAAAATAGTTTAATTTGAAGAATCTTGTTTGAATATTGCATTCTAAATGAGAATACTGTGGTATATTTGATTTGAATACTATATTCAAAATTAGAATATTATCATATATTTGGTTTGAATGTTGCACTCCAAATAAGAATATTATGGTATATTTAATTTGAATATTGTGTTATGTTTGATTTGAATATTGTATTCAAAATTAGAATATTATAGTTATTTGATTTGAATATTATATTTTTTATTGAGATAGTATGGTTTATTAGTTTGAACAACATATTCTAATATTTTGTTTATTTTAGATATTATATTCCTAATTAGAATATTTTGCTTTTTTGTTGTTTTTCTTTTGATTACATAGATGAAAAAGAATAACAAGATTATGAGGACTTCATAGAGAAATTATCGAGGTTTGGACCTTTTGATAAATATGTATAATTTCAATCCTTAAAACGTAGGATGATGGAGTGTTAAGGGATTAAGTTGGAGTGAGAGATAATTTATTTCCTTAAAAGGAGAGATTTATTTAATGTAATATAATGATATTAAAAATTTAAAAAAATAATAAACTTTTATAAAGTAGATATACAAGGTAAAAAAAAATATTTCAAAGGTATGTAAAGTTAACTAGCATTTCTAGTGGGCATACCATATAGATTACTCTTTATTTTAAAGAGGATTTTTCATAAAGCAATATTTTTTAAGTGTAATTAGCCATTTAGAGATACTTTTTGCTATATTACGCGTTATAGATATCTTTTATATGGTTATAAATTATATTTGATGTATTTAAGCTATTTTATTCATTAATACAATAGCAAAAATAGGCATGAAAAAAGGAATTCCAGATAAGCTTGATATGTATTTGATTGTATTCACGCGGCCTTATTGTAAATACAGTAACGTATTTCGCGTAAAACCTGGAAGGTTGAACTTGTAACAATGGAAAGGAAAATAAATTACCTGATATTCTCCTAATTTAACTCAACAAACAAAAATTATTACATATTAATCTGTATTTCTCTATTCATGATTCAACAAGAAAAATAGCGAAAACAAGAGCAACATTTGGAATTGAGTTCTTCCTTTTTCTTTGTACCCGGTTCTCAATTAAACCAGAGAAAAATATACAAAATATGGTATAATTCCATTATACATATGACAAGTTTAACGGTGTTGTTGCGTTATTCTGGCAAGTGAAACGATTAGAACAATTACATTGATTTTTCAATTGAGAAAATACTGATAAAGGAGTATGCGTCGTATAATGATTGGTTGCGTCAATTTCTAATCAATTGGGCATAGATTTGAGCACAAATTTCATTAAAATTTAACATAAAGTAGAAGGGAATAGCATGCTAATGGAAATACACAATGATATGGGTTACAGGGTATATGTAGAGTTGAAAAAAGAGAACAAAGAATTTGGGATGTATCCTTTGTGCATAACAACGATTCAAAAAGAACTTGTATGCGGTGGTAGTTTAAGTCAATGCGATATTGTGCAAAAATACGAATCACTTCAAAGGTATAAATCCGGTACAGAAGATATGCATGCTCTAGATTGTCAATTTAGGAGAAGCAATTGGGGTGTTTGAACTGGACAAGGATTTGATAATTTCTAAAACTAATTAAAGGGAGGTTATTATTGGACAAGTATATAAGGATAAGACTATATTGAAAGAGGTGACAGAGAATTATGCTATACCTCAAGAGTTTCAATTCCGGTTTGATAGGACTAATGCTATCATATTTGTGTATATTTATTTTTTTTATTTTGTATTATTGGTCGGAGCTGTAAGTTAAACATTGATATATTTATGCGTATTTGTGGATTTTCACTTGATCATCACTATGGCTGTCCTTCTGGGCCGGGGCCGGGCCAGACGGGCCTAAACTGGCGGTCCCGGGCTTTAGGCGAGCCAGGCTTGGCGGCCCTGGGCCAAACGGTCCCGGTCTTCACAGTCCCAATAGGTGGAACTGGCCCATGGTGGTCCTAAGCCCACATGGCCCCTGGCTAAATGGGCTAGTTCTTGGGCCTAAACGGGTCTAATGAGCTTTTTTCGTTCCGGTCTATTTTTTAAATTTTTTTAATCTAAGGCACTTTGTTATAAACTATATATATATATATATATATATATATATATATATATATATATATATATATATATATATATATATATATATATATATATATATATGCTAGTATAAATTGCTTATATATAGCTATATAAATATATATCG
Organism: Nicotiana benthamiana; assembly: GCA_034376525.1. Classification (NCBI taxonomy): domain Eukaryota; kingdom Viridiplantae; phylum Streptophyta; class Magnoliopsida; order Solanales; family Solanaceae; genus Nicotiana; species Nicotiana benthamiana. The sequence goes on along the minus strand of CM067336.1, from coordinate 28,538,863 downwards.
TACGTAGAGTATATATATATATATATAAGGGTGTATTATGTGTATATATTACTATATATTGCCTTTTATATATATATATATATATATATATATATATATATATATATATATATATATATATATATATATATATATATATATATGTGTGTGTGTGTGTGTGTGTCCGTGTGTGATAGTATATATTGTTTATATAATATATAGTATGTTATATATATTTACTTACACGAGTATATATAGTTTAATATATAGTATGGTAATATATATATATATAGATATATATATATATAGATATATATATATATATATATATATATATATATATATATATATATATATATATATATATATATATATATATATATATATATATATATATATATATATATATATATATATATATATATATATACTTACAAGAGTATATATAGTTTAATATATAGAATATATAGTATGTTAGTATATATAGATATTACTATATACTATGTAGTATATAGTATTATAGTGTATATATATAGTATGTTATTATATATAGTATGTTATGTATATATATTATAGCTTATAATGAATTTCAAGTTAAAGACCAAAAAAAATATTGCAAAGAGTTCAAGGGAATGTTTTATAATTTTAATTACCAAAAACTGCATATCTTTCTTAGTCTTCTTCCTCCCAATGGAATGAGTACAAAAGGTTCTAATACCACCATTAAAAGGACAAAAAACTAAAGAAGATGTGCCAAAGTACAAGTTACACCATAATCTACATTGTATCTCTAACAAATCTCATAAATCCTTCAAGGTGCGGAGGAGGTTCCGTTGGTGGTGGGGGAAAGAAGCTTGTTCATCCGCAAGTTCCTCTATCATTTCTTCATAAGCTTTTTCTATATCCGGTTGTGATTCTACAAGTCCAAAGTTTCTTCTTTATGCATGGATCCAATCTCTGAATAGTATTGATTTTTCCAAGCTCTCCATCATAGACGCCCTATGATCACCTATTTGAAGTCTTGCTTGACTGAAAGCGCTCTCTGATGCAACTATTGAAGCTTGAATAGATAATAATCCCGAGCCATCCTTGCAAGAACAGAAAGATGTTTTTCCCTTGCCTTCCACCATTCCAAAAGATCAAAGTTGCTGTCTGGATTCTCCTTTTCAAGTCCCTGCGACAAATAAACTTGAAGCTCATTCAGATGTGAAGTCTCATCAAAATTATCACCTTGAGAACCCCTGAACTCCGTCCAAGATTTTAGTGTGTTTAGGCCCGCAACCCTTTTAGACAATTGTGAACTAGACGAAGTAGAGGTTGGAACATTTGGCCTAGCATGATCTAAGGCAAGATGATAAGCATTATAAATTGTTTGAGCATTTATTTTAATTGAGGCTTTTGCATCTCCAAGTGTAGCAAATTCCTAATTGAAAGATCTAAACTCTTATAAATGTTTGAGTACCAAAAGTGAGTACCTCCTAATTACATTTTAGGATTTAACATTGCAGCAACACCATAAATATGGGGGATAAGGAAAAAATATTTTTTAAACTTTTCTTTCATTGTATTTATAGCAAGTTGATAAATTTCCCCAACCTCCGAAAATTCAACAAACAAATCACATAGTGCTGTAATATAAACTAAACAGTTTGAAAGAATAGGATAATATTGCCCAGAAAATGCATTAGTAACAATTTGAAAATGTTCTAAAAAATCTATAAGAATTTTAACATTCGTCCAATCTTGATTTGTAAGGATTTCATCATCATCATCACCATCAACACGAACATTAAACGTTGCATTAATTGGGTTTCTATATTCATGTGCAATGACTAAACTTTCGTACATATAATTTCATCTAGTCGGACAAGGTTTAGGAACCTTTCTTTCTCTAAGGCCATATTCATCACATTTTAAAAATACACTTTAAGTCTACTTCTATAGTTTGAATAAAAAAGTCAATTAAGAGCCATTCTAACCTTTTTAATTTCTAAATTTAAAATTCGCATACCATCACCAACAATTAAATGATAAATATGACAAATATATCTCACATGGAAACAATTACTAAATGCAAGATTCAGTGTTGTTGTAAGTATGCCTATAACACTAGTGTTACTAGAAGCATTTATCAATAGAAATTGCCATTATTTTATCTCTAATGCAAAAATATCTACAAATATTTGTAATAGTGTTAACAATAAACTTACTAGTGTGACGTGAATTAATTATTCTATAAGCAATAATACGTTTTTGCATTATCCACTCCTCATCTATCCAATAACTTGTAATAGTTAGATAATCCCAGTCATTATTACTTCTACCAATATCAGTAGTAATAGAAATTCGATTAGTTATATGAGTAAATAAATAGCAAATATTGTTCATATTCATGTTTATATTTGTAAATATCGCTCTTACCTATTGCGCGAGGCCAACCTTTGTAAGTAGGATTAAAAATTCTTCTAATATAATGCACAAAATGAGAGTTAGAAGGAAAACTAAAGGGTAAGCACATAACGGTGACCATCTTTGCTAATTCTTCACGATCTTTATTAGGATTGTAATATAAAATGCCACCGGTCACAGTGTTAATTCCTTGTTGAACTAGATTTGAACCAGTACTAGAGTTAACCGCAGTGTCTACACTTGTCCCCTCTTGCTGCGCTTTCATTTGTAAATATATAGCTTTATTTCTAGGGTGTGTTTTTATGTGCCTAGCCAAACTACCCATACCGCTACTGTCTCCTGTATATTTATGCGCTAGCTATTTTCCACAAGTTTTACACTTAGGCTTACTTTGTTCTCTTACTTGAGTAAAAAAATTTCAAACAATTGATATTTTAAGGCATGTAGAAGGTTGTGTATTAAAAGTAGGGGTTTCTACAGGTAGGTCGGGCGGAGCATCAGCTGGGTTATTAACAGGACTATTAGGTGTATCATCTAAATTCGGTTGGGTTTCATCTACATCATCATTTTACTCGTCATTTTCTAAGATAGTTTCATTAGGATAAAGAGCATTCATAACTTCTTCATTTAATTGTTCACCTAGTGCAACAGTATGACAAAATTAACTATTCGAAAATTGAAAACAAGGGTTATCACTATCAAGAATAATAGGAGCAGCAGGACGGGTAAATGAAGAAGGTCGAGGAGCCGGGGTAAGGGTAGTAGGTTGGCGACTACATTCGCCAATTTTAGGTTTTCCCTTGCCACCAAATATTTTTTCAAAGAAAATACCATATTAATTACAATTATGCAAACTAAAACACATAAAAATATATTCTTAAAACTTAATAATTGGAATGAATTTACCGAATTGCCGAACAACTTCTTGAATATTGCAAATCGTTGAAGACTTGAAGACTTGAAGACTTGAATACTTCAATTCACCAACTTCACAATTTTTCACGAAATTGCAATAATAAAGTAAGCAATTATAGAAGAGAAATTAGATATAGATTGAGAGAGCTTGAGAGAGATTGAGAGATTGATGAATTTGTGAGTAAAAATAAAAGAATGAGGGGGTATTTATAGTTGAGAATTGGGAAAAAGTTTAATTATAAAAAGTTTGGGGGCCAAATGGCTACTTTTTAAAGTGACCAACGGATCAATTTTGAAGGCAAACAACTAGATTTAAAAATCTGACCATTGTCCATTTTTTAAATAATTTTTTTAAATATTAATGTTGGAGCCCGTTAGGTCTGGTTGAACCGGACCAGGCACGCCTGGGCGATCTCGGGTCTAACGGTCCCGGGGGCTTTTTGTGTTGAACCGGCCCACCACAGGCTTTTGCACCACTAGAGCCCAGACCTACCAAAATCGGCCCGCTAGGCCCGTTAGGACCGCGGTCCTAGGCCAGTGCCGGACCACAATACAGCATTAATCATCACTGATATGTTTAACATCTGTTTTTTATGGTCTTTAAATACATGTATTCATATGTATTTTACTGGTATAATTACAAACATATGTGTTTAACATCTGTTTGTTCATGGTCTCTAATTATTTTCCTATTTTGTTTACTGTCTTTTTTAAGTGCATGCATATAACTATAATTGTATACAGTTATATTCATTGTATTTAAATACATATAACTATAATTGAATTCAGTTGTATTATATATATATATATATATATATATATATATATGTATGTCAGAATGTATTCATGTCATGTTGTATTCATGTGTATATGAGTGCATTTTTTGTAAACATTTATGCTAATCATTTGTATAATGATAAATTCTTTGCAGCTATGCATTATTATGTATGTCAGAAGATTGTGAATGGAGGTTTAAGGCTTCAAGAATTAACAAGTCAGAGCTATTCAAAGTGAGAGAGTTCATTAATAACAATACATGTCCGTTGAAGGATAAGATGTATGAGCAGCGACATGCAAGTAGCAGCCTTATAGGTGATATGATTAGGCCTAAGCTTACTAATCATAATAAAAACTACACCCTAAAGGATATTATTGATGGTGTGAAATCAGATTTAGGTGTATAATGTTAGCTACATGTTGGCGTGGCGGGCTAAAGAAAAGGCAATAAATTTTTTGAGAGATGAACCAGCTAATTCATACAAAAATTTACCAGGATACTTATATACAATGGATATGACATATCCAGGTTCCCACATCAGAATGGTAAAATCGCCTAAAATGAATTCATGTATGTGTATATATCTTTGTATGCCTTTATAAAGGGGTTTGATCATTGTAGACCCATTATGATTATGGACGGAAGTCACCTAATTACACTGGGACATTCATTTCGGCAAGCACGTTGGATGGTGCAGGTGAGTACGTGAATTATAATAAATTTTGTTAATATTTTAAAGATTGAAAAACATATTTTAAAAATATGTATTCCATTGTCTTTATAGGTCATATATTTCCACTAGTATATGATGTTATTGATTGAGAGAATGGTGCTGCTTGGACGTTGTTCTTTAAGAAACTCAAAATAGCATACGGTGATAGGGAAAACATGTGCATTGTTTCAGATAGAAATGAGAGTATCATTAAATTTGTATAGAGAGTGTATCCATATATACCGCATTTTGCATGTATATGACATCTATGGAACAACGTATATAAGAAATTCAAAAAGAGCCATGCAAAGTTGAGCGAGATATGCTTCTCGATGGCAAAATCATACACAAAAGCTGAATTTGATAGTCTGATGGAGAAAGTGGAGAAGGTAGATATTAGGGTGAGAGAATACTTGGAGTTAGCTGGATGAGAAAAGTGGGCTAGGTTATATGCACATGTTAACATGGGATGGACCATGACGTCAAATAATGCCGAGTCAATCAATGTCGCACTAGTGTCAGCAAGGGAATTTCTAATATACAACTTTCTCGAAGAAATTAGGAAGATGTTTGGACGTTGGAATTGTAGTAACCTCAAAGAAGCTACACAGACATACACAACGCTTGAAAAATACTAGGAGATGCTGACTTTGAGCGAGTCAATATCTACATACATAACTGTAAGTTTTATTTTAATTATATAACTTAATTATTTTCTGAAATAACTTATACAGAATTTTTTAGATAGACGTATTCAGTTGTATTGTTATGCAGTAGCCTTATAATGTTTTTACTTTTTTTAGTTGCCTAAAGTTAAGCAGATTAATGATGTATGTCATTGTGTTCATAAGCTAAGACATAATTATAGTTTATAGTCTGCCGGTCTACATATATGATGTATTATTCTGTATTCAAATATTTCAGATGTATGTAACTGAATAATTCAGCGTTATACATAAAAAATTTATTTATATATGCTCAAAACTTATAGGTCTGTGTTTAAATGTAGGTGGTACCATCAACTGAATACTTACATACAGTAAATGATAGATGGAAGCATTACACCGTTTGTCTATTAGAGATAAAATGCATTTGTGGGAGATTCTAATATGATGACTTAACATGCCCACATGTTTGGTTTGTATTGAAAAGCAAGATTCTAATGTTAGAAGATTATTGCTCTAACTATTACAAACCAAATTTTGTTGTAATAACATATGATGTGCCTGTGTACCCACTACTGGATAAAAATAACTGAATTATACAAGTACATATTGTAGAGGAGGTTGTATTACCAGCCAAATGGAATAGACCTCTTGGAAGGCCAAAGAAGAAGCGCGATAAACCTTTCAGTGAATTGCTGTAGCCGAAAAATCAACAACATTCATGTAGCATATGTGGGCAGGGATGACATAATAAGCGAACATATAGAAATGCTCCACGTAGGATTAAGTTAACACTCTGACATGTATTAATGCTCCAATGATTTATCATTACTTTTGATGATATTGTCACGTAGTAAATTTTGAAATGCCTTTTGTGAATAGATTCTGAACACATTCAGTTGAAGTATTATGTTGAATACATTCGAATACAACCTTGTCCACATATACTTAGACAATTTATTATAGATAGTGCCTGAGTTATATATATACATATCTAGTCAGAATACATCGGAATAGATCTATATACTCAGCTATAATATAAAATTTTCAATAAATACATATAACCTGAGTAAGTAAAATAAATACATCAAGTTGGGTACATACGTATAAACTAGGAGCATACAGTTTATGGCTTTGATATACAAGCCAAGTGACTGAATACTAATACATACTTATATGCCTTGTTGAATTTGTATGAATATACCCTGTAAGATACATATGAATAGAAACTGAAGATTAAGCATGAATAGTTACGAACAAAACAATGAAACATAAATTGAAAAGTTATAATTTTCATACATGAACACTGTTGATAAAGTGATTAAAATATGGTTTTTTATAACTGAATAACATCTTCACAAAACAATTATTCAAAAAATGGTATTCACCTAAAAACAACCTTCCAAAACTACATTCGCCTAAAGCTACTCTAACACTCTCTGCAACTTTGAATCTGACTCTGTGATTTGCCTAACAATATTTAAGGGTGTTTCGTTCTCGGTTATGACATCATTGTCTATCTTCCACATAGCATAGTACCATAGGAGAGCATCGTATCTTTGACGGAGTAGATTGGAATCAAATCTTATTCGTGGAATCTCACTAAAAGTGCTCAGAAACTCTGCGTATACCGCAGCATGCACACCACAATCCCTGACAAATATTGATTGAAACAATTAAAATAATTCATACAATTAGATTTTTAAAATGATACAAGAATGATGATTGAATGCATACATGCTCCCAGCTTTCTGTTGAGGCATATTTGATATGAAAAAAACTTCAAAAGGATCAGTATGTGACTTGTTAGTGTATGCTGAGTAAGTAGACCAATCTATGCCTTGACTTTCTTTGTAAAAGCCACTGATTGATAGATACAGAAGTACAAGCTTAGCTAGCTTATCTATCTAAGAAGCTACATAAGTATCATGGCCTGCAGATCTGTACGAGTCATACACTTTGATACATATCTCTTTGAACCAGACAACAACCAATATCTAGTCTAGTTTGTCTCTCAAGTTGATTGGTATCAAGACATTGTCAATAGTATGCCAAGGTACATTAGCTAGCAATCTATAGCCCCTTATGTATTCACATACCACATCCTCTTCCTTGGGTATATTAACATTACTATCTATATTAGCATACATGTTGAAGATTTCAACGATTATTGTCTTGAATATATAACCAACAGTTGTATACTTGAAGTTGCTTGTTTGGTTGTACTTTCCCTTTTTTCTCAGATAGTAGAATATGACGTCAATATGCTACACACAAATTTAATTACATAGTGTTAGTCCAGTTAATCAAACTAAGGAAAAGAAACTGAATATAATAAGTGAAAACTCAGTTAAATACATCACACAGATTCAAGAATAGTACATCTGAATACAGTAAAATACATGTGAATATACTGCATTACATTAGATATTCGAGAATAAATGCGATGCCGCAAATGCGGGGGATTGGCCACAGGTGCGACGCTACAAATGCGGAGGATTGGCTGCAGAAGCGGAAGATATTGAAGTTGGCAGGAACCACAAAAGTGGTTGTAGGACCGCACTTGCGACAACGCATGTGCAGAATGTTCATCGCAGATGCGGAAGCTGGGGAATGAGTGAAAAATCACAGAAGCAGCTCTTAGGCCGCAAAAGCGGTACCTCAGATGCGGTGGATTGACCGCGTATGCAAAAATACCTGGTCAGAATGTATATATTCCTTCCTTCATGATTTTCAAAGGGTTTCACCGTTTTAAACATGAATTCTGGAGTTTTGGGCGATTTGGAATAGAGAATTCAAGGAGACTTTATTGAGGTAAGGATTTTGGACCTAAAACTCGTTCCTATGGTATTATTTCACGGATTAAGGCTGTAATTAATGGAATTTAAAGAGTAAAATTTGGGGAAACTACGGCTTGGAAACTTAGACCTTTGAGTGAGGATTTGAAGGACCATTTGTGGTCGGATTTAAGAACTTTTGATATGTATGAACTTGTTGGGAGATAAGGAATATATTGATGTTAATTTTATAAAATTCCAAGACGTGGGCCTGGGAGTCGAATTTTGGTAATTTCGGGATTTATACTATAAATTGATTGTTTTCGCTTGGGCTTCCTCCCCTTAGCATATTTTGATGGTGTGATTCTAATTTTGGATAGATTCCACCCGAATGGAGGCTGATTCAAAAGGCAAAGTCATTGCAAACTAGAGTTTGGACCGGATTGAGGTGAGTAATAATTATAAGTATTGTCTCGAGGGTATAAAACTCCGGATTACATGTCGTTGTGCTATGTTGAGGTGACACACATGCTAGATGATAAGCGCGAGGTCATGCAATGTTGGGGATGGTGACTTAGTCCGTCCCCGAATGACTATTTTACCATATATTTGATTGAAAACTATTTGCTATCATCATGTTTTGGGTTGAATGTCATATTTGGGCTTCTGCCAACTATTTGAATCCATAGAGAATTTTTATTAATATTTCCTCACTGTTTTGACTTTATACTTGAACTCAGTCTTGCTATATTCTATTGCTTTGCATAACTCAACCATATTTACTCCGCTTTAACACTTAAATAATATCTTGGGCTGAGCACTATGCTTACTATTGCCCGAGCGGCTTTGAGATTCTGACTGAGTAAGGTTGAGGGCCTATGTTGTGAGGAAATATGAATTATGATTATAAGGCCGAGGGCCTGTGATATATACGCCACGAGGTGGCTTGAAGATATGAGCCCGAGAGCCTAGTGATGATGCCATGAGATGGTTGATATTGGCTTGGGCTATAAGGAGCCTCTCCAGGAGTCTGCACACCTCCCGTGAGCGTGGGTACCCATTGTGATATGAGATATAGTCCAAGGGGCTGGTATTATTTTTGAGATATTGCCCGAGGGGCAGATTTGTTGACATTGTGCCCGAGGTGCGATCCTTTTATGTGTTTATTTTTCCTATTTTCCTTTCATTTACTCGCTTAAATTGTTAAAAAGGCATTTTGTGAAGTTTAAACTGCACTTAGTAATTTTACACATCTTCACTGCTTCCTTATAACCTATAATGTGACTTACATGATTTTTTGTTTTCAGTCTTTTTTTATGATTATTACTCACTAAGTTGGAGTACACTTTACTCCCTACACCCCGTGTGTAGATTCAGGCGCTGCTGATCCTGCTCGTGAGGGTTGAGAGTTCCCGATAGATTTCGGAGTCCACGAGGTAGCTGCTTGGCATTTGCAGCCCCATGCCTCTCCCTCTGTATCTCATTTCTATCGCTTTTCAGTTATCCTGTAATAGTTTGGTAGACATTTCAGACTTGTAGTGTATTGATAGATACTCATGACTAGTGACACCCCGTTATCAGGTTGTGCTGGATTTATTTCCGCAAACTAAAATGTTCATTGCTTATATTTTGGGATTATTTATCATATTTTATACTTAATTCGTATTGTTTAATTGCTTAAAATTAAATGGAAATGTGTTGGTTGGCCTTGTCTTCACGAGAGGCACCATCACAACCGGATCCGGGTTTAGGGTCGTGACAAATTCTGATTTCTGAAATTAGGATTGCTTTTTTTTGCTTCAAATGAGAAAAGAGCAGAGTGGAGTAAGAGTTAGAGAAGCAATTGAGCTGAGGGACAAGCCGCACGTAATTCCAATTATTATTCCCTCATATTATTGAAAAATAATAAGGTAAATAGTTTCGGCCTCGTGGGTAGGATAGTAAATAGTTTGGGCTAGGGCATTAAAGAGTAAATAGTTTGGAATTGATATGTGTAAAGTGAGATCTTCCCTAGAATATTCAGGAAGATATTAAAAAATAGCTAGATTTACAAGTGGTAATTGAAAAATAGCCACATTTCTAAAAGTAATAGAAATTTAGCCACTTTTCATTCAAAGATAAATTTGAACAAAAATACTTTTCAGAGTGCAGAAAAGATTACTGCATAATATACTGGAGTTTCAGTATAATATACTGGTCTTGCATAATATACTGGAAGTTCATACACATGCAGTCGAATCTCTAGTATATTATGCTGGAACTTTCTGTGTGTTGGAATTCTAGCATAGTATGCTGGAAGTTCATGCATATGTGCATAATCTCCAGTATATTATGCTGGAACTTTTCGTGTTACAGTAAAATAGTGGCTCTTTTTTAATGACTTTGTAAATAAGGTTATTCTTTAACTACCGGTTCGAAAACTGGCCAGCCTGTGCTATTTTCCATCCAAGAGAATTTAGTGAGTAGGCATACTTTCGGTTTAATTCTTTTTTTTTAATGAGAGTGTCGTGAAATTGATAAATTCTATCCACGCTTAATAAGAATTTTGAGTTGTAAATAAAAATTTGACAGAGAATGTTTTGATAAAATAGTTACATAAAAACATAATTTTATGCGGCTTAACAAATGCCTTTTCCTCTTCTCACAATCAAGTTAATGTTGTCACACTTAACTTTTAACTTATATTAATTGATAGAGAATGTGACTTATCTATAGAGCAATGAGTTTTTTTCTCACCTACGAAAATTATGTAGTATAATGTGCTTTAGATTCTTTTCCTTATGAATTTGTATCTTCGCACAATAAGTTCTTTTTATTGGCAGTGACAGTGAAATTTTACGATTATTGAATTATTGCACTTTTTGACATATAATTACATGTATTTAGTGAATCCGAATTTAAATATCAACATTTATATAAAAATCCATGGATTTCAAACTCGTGGCACTACTTAACAATTTTTGTTGTATCAGTTTTTTGCTTATTCCTTTGCATAAAGTTGTTTATATGCATAATTTACGTATCATTGTTAAACTCATAAGTTGAAAATGTGACACATGTTGACAAAAAGAAAGAGATAGCACGGGCAAATATGACTTCCCTTCTTCCTCATGCTAGGTTCAAGAAATTAAAGAAAAATAATTTTTAAAAGATTTAAATCAAATTGGAAATGTTATTCTCCATACCACTCCCTCAAAATGCCGGTTCTTTTAGATGGATAAGAGTTTGTAGTCAATTAAACTGAAATAAAAGGAGTATAAATATATTGTGTCCTGAGTTAGTGAAGCAAAAGAAAACTACTACTAGCAATTTCAGTAAATAAATCGACTAAAATAAGAGAAAATATTGAGGTATTGTATGGTTATTTTACACCTAGGCTCTTAACGGTGGGAGTTTGACTGACATGTGGACAATAAATTTGAGAGAAAACTATTTTTGGCCTATAGAACAGAAAAGGGAGAAAAACTCAGGCAGACCCACATTTCACGCTCACACAGTGAGTTCAAACTCAAAAGAGCTAAGTCAGTAAAAATGTCTACTCTTCAACATGCAGCTTTCAGGGGCTGCAGGTTTTTGCTTGAGGCAGCAAAAGCCACAACCCGATCTCCCAAAACAGCATAGGCTGCTGCTACAACCTCGAAATCGTCGAACTCAGTAGGGTCGTTCTCCTTCGGCTCGACCCACAGGGGTTTCCCTCACACTTCATAGCTTTCTTGGAGTTTCTGAGACTTCTCGGGGCGATGCTGTCAAGAAAATCTGGGATTACATCAAACTCCACAATCTTCAGGTACCCTTTTCTCTCTAGATATACTGTTTGAGTATATTTACTCTTCGATTAATTCTAGAATTTTATATGGGGATGTTTGACTAGACATATACAATAAATTTTCTTTTTACACATGGGTGAAATATATATAGTACTACTAGTATTTTTCAAAAGTACCAGTGGTGTTCAACATGCTATGTCAATTCCTGTAAGACAAGCTGTTAAGGTTAATGAGAAGGTTAAGATTAAAGAGTTTCCAAACGTAGTAAGCTGTCTATCTTTTCGGAGCAGATCAATGAGGAAGAAGTGTTATATTAAATAGAAACGATATGTACTTGTGTTACTCCCTGGGGGTATTGCAGTAATAATATTGGTGGTGTTGGAGCTAGAAGGTTGCTGTTTGGCCTCAAGAATGCTCTATTTGATATTACATTTTGGCGCTCTTTTATTTCCTCTAAGGATTTCAAATCTGTTGAATTTTGTTTTTTCTCCAATATGAAATGTGTGAAATGCTGAGTCTCTAGGTTTATGATATCCTAACCTATTTGAACTTGAAGCATCAAAATAACTTTGGTTGTGCCCAGAAGGCAGTTTATTTCCCTTGGTAGCACTTAGGCTTTGGGAATAGTCTGAAGTAATATGACTTGCAAAGCAAGGTTGAACAGCTGACTGTCATCACCGATAGAAATAACACTATAGCTGTGAATATGCTGGTGAATGTATAACTGAAGGATTGCGTATAGGTATTCATAACACACGCAGTGGAAGATTATAACAATCATAGGCATATCTTTTCGTGTTTAAAATTTATTTACATGTCAATAGATCGCATCTAAGACGTACCCGGTAAAGAGAGTCTCGTTTCAAATTCTTCGATAGCGCGAAGACTCTATGCGTATCAACACCGAGACCGATCCTTGTTATCAACTCTTTGACCCATGAAACTCGTGAACAAATTAAATAAAAACTTGTGCTGAAGCTTTTCTCAAAAACGTCAGTTCAAAGTTACGACAAGAACTGTTCTTGTCAAGAATGTTTATCTCTTGAGTTTGTGGCTTCTTATAAACATTAATTTTCACCGTCAATTTTATGCCAATTGGAAATATTTATAACCTCTGAAAATCCTTTTCCACTATGTCAAATGAAAGGTTATAAGGCAGTGCCTTTTTTCCAATACAATTCTAAACCAAAAGTAAGTTTTATGGAAAATTGAATCCATTCAATATAGAATTGTGGCCGCCGGCACGTCCCAATAGACTTTGACGTGAATCCAAATTCACTTGACAAAATTCCCATCAACCTTCTTTCTTAACTAATATTTTATATAACACCTCTTATATAAAATAGTTTTAATTATACATATCATATATATATTTTAACCAAGAGATATAATTTAATTTTCTATTACAAATAGAAAATTTCAATTTGTTCACAATATTAATCATACCCTATGTGCTAGCAAAGAATATAATAATATTTCATTTGGACTAATAACTAAATCTATTTACAAGTTAAATTCCTTAATTTAATTATCAAATAATAAGTAAATTAATCCTTTAGCAAAGATCAAAACACTCGTAAGTGTGTGACCCCATAGGGTCAATACTAAACCGGTAGTAAATTGGTCACATCAATATACTAATCAATTCTAGCAACACTCCTTAACGACCGGATAGCATGAAGTATACAATTTACTCTGAAGAACCAGTAGAAGAATAATGTATTAATTCCTTCTGTCCTTATAGCTCTGGATCACCCTAGGATATAGTTCAACTGTCAAATCCTAATAGACGACCAACTATGTGTTCATGTCAAATGTAATCGACCATTGAATGACCTAAGAAACTCTTTTCTTCTTTCATTCAAGTGCCCTGGCCAAGGTCTTAGTTTGGTCGTTTATAATTCATGACAACATGGAGCTTAAACTCATTACCAAGAGTTGACAGATTCCATCTCGATCAATCACTAATTCTACAAATATTTAATCGTACCCAATATCCTTTCAACTATCGCCCTAGGGCCATAGGTGTCTAGTATCAAAGCACAAAAAATAACTTGTCAATTACTATGAGGATCTCAGGTCAAAGGAAAATCTTATATCACATTCTTCAAGAGAATATCCTATTGACAATTTATGGTTATTCTAACCATTAGGAATTATCCAATGAGTCGGTTCAATGATCATATCTCTATATGCATCATCTATGTATGTGATTTAGTTAATGAGATCAACTAATCTTTATCCCATAAAGACGATCACATAAATATTGATCTAACCGGATTACTAATGTCCAAATTAATAATCCTATGATCAAGAACAAATTTAGATTAAATTGTAAGAGACTTTGCTCTCATTATCATGATCTCTATCACGATGACAAATCTCAAAATTTAATCGAAAACCTTACCAAATTAATCAAACAATTAATAATAATGATAAAAGAATATCAAATGCCATATATTTTATATCGAATGACGCTCACAAAAATATGTTCAAATCATCAAATATGATGTTGGATCTAGGGCATATCTACTATATCCCTAACAATAACAATATTAAGCAACGGTGAATTTACAGGGGAGACCGTGGGGCACATGAATCCATGGTCTCTCCGCAAAATTAAATATTTTATGTACATATTTTTTGAATAACTTTGGCAACCATGCTCCAAGAAGGCTGAATGATGCACTTGGTTGAGGTTGAGTTATTTACCAATAGGAATAGGGATCACTTTCCATTTAATATATTTTTTCCTCCTTTTTTTAGTAGTGAACCCATGTGCTAAATCCGAGATGCGCCTCTGATATTAAGACATGAATGCTCCAGGTCTCTGTTTCCTGTCATAAATTAGTTCAACCTTGCTAGGCTGAAGAGGAAACAAACATGTTTAAGGAACAAATAGATACTGAGTTGTGCCAAGTCTCCCACTGCTTTTTGTTAACTGGCTCGGAACATTTTTTGTCAGCCTTTCCCGGCTAATTATGAGAAATTCATTATCTACAGACTCATTGTTCTTTATTGATGTTGATCTCATTATCTCCTGTAAACACTTGTTGAGAATCATTTTTTTTGTAGACTTCACCTGGTTTAAATCTTCTTCTCTATCAATCGTGCTAGTTTAAACTTTTCTTTATCCCCTTCTCGTGTTCCTAGCTTTTGATACATTGCATCTAGGGCTTCCCCTCCAGCTTTACTAATAGCCTTCTTAGCTTCGCTCATAGCTCTCTTATACTCTTAACTTGTTTTCTGCAGTGAGAGCGGTCAAATAGTGCTACTCCTTTTCTTTTCTTTGATAAGTGAATGGGAGATAAAGTCGCTACCTAGCAACTTTAGATGACTCCATCCAAACCAGTTACAGAACTAATATTGAAAATATGCATCTTTTGCCTTTGCCATATGTCTATTCTATTGCTATGTGCATAATAAAGGGAAATGATGCTTAGAGTTCTCCAGAGGTTAATTGCTGATTGCTGATTGCTTTTCCCCATTGGAATAATATTTCTTCCGTCTTCATTTGACATATAGCAAAGTATCTCTTGCTTTTAGAGCTGTAGTACACATAGTACACAGACTCTTAGTATCATCTCTCGAAAATTCTCAATTTTCCTCTGCCTGCAGGATCCCATGAATAAGAGGGAAATCAATTGCCATCACAAGCTCAAAACACTATTTGGAGGGAAGGACAAAGTGGGGTTTCTAGAGATTTCCAAATTGCTATCTGTTCATTTCGTGAAGCCTAACTGAAGTAGTCGTCAAATCATCCATGCTTGGCTCTTGATATTGTACATACACTATTTTGCCGCCTTGACATTAAACTCTGATTTGCAACTTGTGTGCTTAGTTTGCTAGATGTAAAGTAGGAAGAAGCAGAAAGAGTAGCGGCTCATAAACAATGTATGTTCATTTCTTACTTCAGTAAAATGTAATGAATGTTTTTCCTGTATCTTCCGTTGCATACATAAGTGGCAGTTAATGAAACATGATAACAAAACATTTTCAACTGCTCATAGAAAGTTATGTCTTTCTTCAATCTTACTGCTGATTAAGATTGGAAAGCATAATAACAAGTAATCAAGCATAAGGGTAATTCATAAGAGCCTTGAGGAAGATCTCATTAATTGGCTCACAATGTGATTACGAACAATGTTCTCCATTTGCCACAGATAATGCATTCTGAAGAACAATGTTATGTATTTGTCACAAATAATAGGGTAAATTTGCCTAATATTTACCATGAGAACTATATAATCAGACAAGCAGGTGTCGGATCCATTGTTCGACAACAACAGGAGAACCATACCATGGTCTAGTAGCATCATCAGAACCAACAGGGGAATGGTAAACTCCATCCAGAGTGATGTTAAGTGCACCTTTCAGATGAGCTGAGACTTCTGGCACAACTCCATCACCCCAGACATCTGCCTGGCCGCAAACCTGACAAATTATTAGATTGTTAGATTTCTTAGATAACAGATATGTGCTCGTGTGCTACTGAAACTAAATGACAGGAGTATATAGATTGGTAATTTGAGCAATATCAAACTCAGGGGCGCCTGTGGTATAAACCTGCTTGTAGCCTTGACCAACAAACCGTGCACGGAAAGTGGAAGCTGTTTCTGAATTTGTGTTGCTTACTGCAGCAACCTCTGACGTTGGCTGGTCAACACCAGCTTCCAGTTCAGAACTGTATGTTGAACTTGAACCAAGGAAACGAGACCCTTGAATATACCTACACAAGTGAAATCCGTTTGGTTTTACACTCAGCAAGGCTTTAGGTTACGAAATAATCCCTAATCACAACAGAGGCAAAAAATGTTAGGTGATTTCTTCTCATCCGCTTAAGCTTTCGACAAAGTTACCTAGTATCTTTGCTGGTAGGAGGTACCAGGTACTCGGTAGAATAGCCGAGGTACACACAAACTAACCCGGACAACATCATTATAATAATTGCTTAGATAGACATCATCCATGTTGTTTATCTCAATATTTTGTCCAATAGACAGCAAAAAGTTTAGATAGTTTTAGCTTATTTTGAATTATATACGATCTTGTTAATTTGATCTTCCGGGCAGTCTGTATGTCAATAAACAGATCAAGCAGGAACAGATCCTCAAGCAAGTTAGTACTCATTCCCACGGTTGTTTGTTGTTTCATTCTTAAATGCATGCACAACTATTGGGATAATTTCATATTGCTTCATCTGCTTATTGTAGTGTGCTGCCACTTTTTGCAGATTATACAATAGACTCAATCGACTCCTTCAACAGGCTATCCTATGGCATCAGGAAAAAGGACTGCAGAGTTCTATCAGCATCTTGATAGTAGCTCCCATAATTTTTTCTGTAACCACTTCTGTTATTATATCTATGCCATATGAAAACAGTATCTATGGTTGCTATTTGCAGTTAAACCATGATATGTCACATTTTATTAGGTTATGCAGCATTGAAACTTATGCAGTAAATATACCCTCCCGGATAGGGTGGTTGAAAATTAAAGGAAACCCTTTCCCAAATCAAGCAAACAAAGATGGGTCTAAAGATAGCTTACTATCGCAAAGCTCAACTGTGAGAAAAGAAACTCCAATTAATACTTCCATATTTATAATTGCAAATAAAGCAGACAGTTAAGTTTCTTCAACGATCCCTTTCACTATCACTGAATATTAAAAGAACTAAATGAAATGAATGTGTCATTGCAGTGAAAACAACATTCACGAGAAGCACCAGAAATCAAGCACATGAACAGAACACCAAAATTTGATATTTACCTCCCTGCTATACATACATATCTAAGTTGTGGAGAATAGACAGCTTTTGCACAATGTTCTTCAACGTAATATAAGAGGCCTCTTGTTTGATCAATTACTCCTGGCAAACCTTTAGGTGGTGGCCTAATGAAACCAAATTATATCAGTGTTAGGCTTATGCAGAACAATCTTCCTAAGATATTCCATATACTAAATCTAGTAGTAATAGTTGCATAGATACAAAAGTTAACTATAAGATAAATGAACAAATTTATACATACAGATGGGGGGTTCCTAGAGTCAGTAACAAGGAAACATCTGAGAAGCCAAATTCCTGCAAATAGACACGTGCGAGCCATCCTCCAGCTGAATGCCCAATCAAAGTTAAACTTCCACTCCCACCTACAACAAATGTGGCTGGATTATGGGACTGCAACATGCCCTGTTAAGTAAAGAGGGCTGTGTAGGTCAATCAAGGTTTAAAAGCTCATATTTATAGAATCTGTAAAAGAAAACATCAACAACTATTTTAGCTATAGGAAGTGCATAGAAAGCTGGAGTTTTAATCTTAGGAAAATGAAGTAGAGAAAAATAAGGACGCCGCAATAAGGTTAACCAAAATCAAGTATTTTCTTGGGGAGAAGTATGTTTGGACTGGCGGCTACAGAGAATTGTGGCCTTATGTTCAATGTCAGACTGCGCAAATTTGGTCTAAGTCAGTGAACAAGTAGGAGATTCCTTGCATCTAAACAAACTGGATGCCAGAATACATATCATGTTTGTATTAAGAGATGTACTGCATACTACATAAATGAAATAACAAGACCATAACCAGTCTACAAGAAAGTTCATGTTAATGATTATTAATTGCAGTTACAGATCCAGCATATAGGAAGAGACAGTCAAATGACTTATATTGAACATATCCGTATGTTACTTACATTACGTGAAAATGTGTAGCCGAACAAGCAGGCACAACAATGAATTAAAGATTTAGTGTAACATAGTAAAAGAGAATTCTAAGATTAATAATAGTGAAAGCGAATTAATTGGAGAACCTTGAGCCAATTCTTTTGCTTCTCTCACGGCTTCATCAATTCTTTCCAAGTACCTGCCAAAAGTTTTTCTTAACTTACAAGAAAAATGGGTTGATAGCTGCTAAGCATAAAATTTTGTAAGGATTATTACCAATTAAGCACAGGCCGAGGACAAAGAGTGCCACGCCAATAATTTGAGTCCAATAAACCAGCAGCATTCCTCAGCCAATCAATTCTTGAAACTTTTGCTATTGCTGTTGGTACTCCATAGCCTTTCAGTACAAGAGCCAACTTCTCGTAGTCATTTGTGTTGTTCCCTAAGCCCTACAGAAGATAACAAATGTACCTAATTATAAGTCTAAACATTAACCTGCAACCAGTGATAAAATTTCAGACCACTCCACCTTCCCACATTAAAGGAATTTTAAAAATATCCCAGAAGGCTGATATAATGTAGGAGTTTAATATATCAAATAAAATGGTTAATATAATTGATTAAATTTACACAGTAAAAGACCAAACTTTACTCAAAATTGGAGTTCCTGTAACCATGGAACTCAATTTTCCAGAAAAAACTGGGATAGTGTAGCAACATTAAATTCTTGGAGAGGAAATGCATATGCAGACAAAAGGGTGATATTAAGAAGGAAAGAGAAGAATGCAAACCGGAAGAATAACAGCAGGGCGAATGGCGGAAGAAGTGGTTGTTGTTGGCAAGTCGGTAGCTTGAGAAATAGCAGAGCAGCGTTTTGGAGTAGCATTAATGAATGTGTAAGGTGAAATGGAAGATGACCATGCCACAGCCATAGCCATCTTCCCCCCACTTGGTTTCTTCAGTCCACAAACTAATTTTAACTGCTTTATTTATGAAGTTTTGTGGTGCTCATTTTCCCACGGTTGTTTCTTGCTTCAAACTTGATAGACCAGTGAGTCTTTTATATAATTAATCCTACTTAAATTATACTTTTATATCTGAGTTTAACTTTGTGCACACAGAAGATGACACCATCAACTTAAACCAGAGGTGTCTAACGGCCTGTGTCAGCCCGTTTTCGGATTGGTTGAAATCGGAACCGATCCGGATCGATATAAGAAGGCCGGGTAGGGTTGGTTAAAGAGATAGAGGATTTGGTCCTTTCACCTATTTTCAACCGGTTAATCAAACTGGTCAACAGGAATATCTAGAACCGGTCCCCGACCGGCCCAGACCGGTTATGGCTAGTTTCTTTTTTTTTAAATTGTTGATTGGGCCACTAATGTTATTTGCACAATTAGTCCTTTTGGAGCTTTTTTCCTTAAAAATTAATACTTTTGTAATTATAAATTTAACCTTGCGAAAAACTATAAATATACCTACTCTTCTTTATTTTTTCAGTTATTTCTAATTTTTAAAACTCAAATTCTCAATTCAAGTTAAATTATGCCACGTACTTCTAGAATGCACTTATATGTTTGGAAACATTTTGAATTGGTAAAAGCAAATGAAAATGTTCAGAAAGTAAAGTGCAAGAACTATAATTGAGTCTTAAATCTTCGTCCAAAGTATGGCACAGGCAGTTTAAGAAGGCATATAAAGAGTTGTCTTGTGTGCAGGGACAAATTTAGTCGTCGAGAAAGTACACTATATATATAAGGCAAAATATATTTTTTACCTTTATATATTAAGTTTTGAACTCCCTTAACATATTCCAAAAGTATAGTTTAATGGTTAAGAGAAGTCAAAACTTTCATAAGATCATATATTCAATTCCTACTAGCTTTTGAACCCTCTTATTGGAGATCCCGCCTCCGCACTGCTCGAGCATCATCTGAAAATTCGTATTTAAGTTGATTTGAGACAATTTGTGTTATTTTAAAATTTTTAAAAATATTTATGCTTAATATTTCAGTTTGTTAGATTAAATTAAAGTATTATTATGCATGAAAATTTAGTTTTACTCTTTTTTTTTTGTTAATTTACTTGTTAAATGCAAACTTTAATTTTGTAATTTTGAAATAAATGTAGCATTTGCAATTTTTTTCCATCTTCATTGTATTCTTTATATTTACTTTATATTAATATAATTTACAATAGTTATATAAAATACAAATAAAAAAATTAAAAATTATACTAACCCCGCCCGGCCCGGCCCCTTGTACATTACGGTTTATTTTTTTATCCGGATAAATTCGAACCCGTCAAATCCGATAAATCCCAACCCATAACTGACCGGACCCCAACCCGTACGTTTCCTAAATTTTCCTACCCAACTCGGCCTGCCCCACCCCGTTAGACATAAATTATACTCACACGCAATGACATAGAGTAATTGTGTATTGTCAGCCTAATCATCTATTTAGACAATAAAGTAAATGATGTAACTTTTATTATATGCTACTATTGTATAAAACATTAGGAACTCTAAAGTGTGTAAGTTAAATTCAACATAAAAATAAAGAAACCAAAGTTGACGTTAACTATTCGAGAAAATGACGAAAGATGGTCCCTTATATTTTGAGATAGGTTCAAAGTAGACTTTTGAATAATCTATGGGTAATTTTGGAATTAGGTCCTTTTAATTTGTCAAAAGTGAATATTTTTTTCTCCTTTAAATAGTTAACAAACTCTTCCTGTTAGGTTTAAGGAAATTATGATAAAAAAATTTTAATGTGAACTCACAATTGAAAGTGCTGTTGTTGTAGTAGTTTCAACTATTTTGTCTATTTTCTTTTTTGACAAGAGGGGTTGCTCTGATGGTAAGCAATCCTCACTTCCAACCGAGAGGTCGAGTCTCCCCAAGAACAAGGTGGGAAGTTCTTGGAGGGAAGGATGCCGGGGGTCTATTTGGCAACGGCGTCTCTACCCCTGGATAGGGGTAATGTCTGCGTACATACTACCCTCCCCATCCCCACTAAGTGAGATTATACTGGATTGTTGTTGTTGTCTATTTTCATTTTTATGTTTGGTGCAGTTCTTAAATGCACTTTCTGTTGTTTTTTGGTCCACTACAATATTTTATGTAGTTTTTGTATTACAAATATTGGGATTTGATGGAGTTTTTCTGATATTTTTGGTTAATATTTTTTTACAGTCCCGTTAAATATAACATGCGAAGTTTGTTAAACATTACAAGTAGACCAAAAGTGCTCAATTTTCTCAAATATAAAGGAACAAAACTGTTCAAAAGATATTTAAGGTATTACTTTGAACTTACCCCAAATATAAGGGGTAAGTTCAAAGTCATTTTCTCTTAATTTTCGGGAAGAATAGAGAACCCAAACCTGCTTTATACCCGACCCATTAGTCTGTGGAGCGGCAACAAGTTTCCCTCAATATTCTCTGTTTAGGCGGTACCAAAATTCTCCACTTTCTTCCTGCTTTTCTGGCTTCATTGATTCTTCAATTTCTTTTTTAATTAAAAAAGGTGTCGGTGTTTAGGCTTTTTACTTCTTATTTTTTTTCAGTAATGGCGACGTTGGTACGATCAGTTGCCCGTAGTTTGAGGAGAAAGAACTTGTCCTCAATGTATTGCCCCGCCTCCACATTGCACTCCCACGCCACCAGTTTTGGTCAGTTTTATCCTTATTCTCTTGCATAAAGAATTCAATTTTTGATGTTCAATTTTCATATACTATTGTTTATTCACTGTTAATGATGATGATTTGGGTTGAGCTAAATGTAAGGAATGGTGATTAATATCACCCAACCCAACTTGTTTGGAAACGAGGTGTAGTAGTAGGTGTTGTATTGTTTATTTACTGTTGAATTTTGTGTATGCGTATTTACATCTTCTATAATTTTTGTGGTTGTATGTGGGTGCATTATAAGGATTATTCTTATTTTTTTATTTTCATTTTTGATTTGCACCGGGTGTTTGTGTCTCTAAGAGCCTCGACTAATCCCGGAGTGCACAGGCCCTTGGCAAGGAGCTTCCCGCAAGTGCACCACGGTTAATTCAGGTTTTATCCAGTCCCATGGCCCTCAGAAATTGTTTGCACCTAGTGGGTTTCGAACTTGAAACCTTGAAAGTAGCAAATCCCAAGGCTCATTTTGTTCTTATTTTCAAATGAATGTTACTGGGCAACTTGCTTATGCTTTCATATAACTACGAAATGGAAACCCGTATGATTTAGTTTTGGTGGGTTTTTATTGAGAAGGCGACTTTTTAGCCATAATGATTCTTGAACATAGAAGAAGAGAACTTCTTTTTAATGTATTGTTTTTGAGCACAAAGCTTTCTCTTTTCTTTGATTTTTCTTCTTCAACCTTTCGGGTGGGAGACTGAGTTGTTGCAGCTTTCTGCTGTTTGAATTAGCCATTTCTTGAAGTTGAGGACTAATATCTTTGGTAAATCACTTACATTTTCACTATTGGGAAGCACATGTAAACATTTAAAAATATTTGAATGATTCTTGCATTAGGAAGTTTTTAAACCATTATTAGCGAATACATCGTCAAACTTTTCAAGACACAAGGCAGAAATACAAGATGGAATTAAAAGAAATAAGAATGGAAGAAGGGTAACCTCCTTACTGCTGCCCCTTAAGGAGATGTTGCTAAACAGAGTGATTGATGACTGTGCGGAAGGTGGGCTGTTCTCCTCCCTTTGTCCCTACCAATGTTATCAAAGGCGCGCTTAAAGCACGCTTAAACCCTGAAGCGAGACTTAAAACATGTTGAGCGCTTCGCTCGTTTAGCAAGCGCTTTAGTGTTGTCATCAAGGCTTTAAGGCATACTTTTCCTTGCCAATGAGCGTCATCCTGAAGAGACGACACTAAACAATTGATATTTCGCTTTATCGTAAATTTTCTTCAATTTATTTGTCCATATATTTGGTATTAATGCTTATAAATATTAATTTTTGACTACACATATATATTTATAGTTTTTCTCCATTTGCGCATTTCTTTATTGAAGCCCACGCTTTATTTGCGCTTTGCGCTTAAAGCCCCAAAATACTCTAGAGTTCTTTTGCGCTTTTCGCTTTTGATAACACTGGTCCCTACTAAAGGTGAAACGGTTATCAACTAATGGAGTTATGTTGCATAAACAAATTTCCCAATCTTTCCATTGGTTGGTTGAAACAATACCATGTCGACATTACTTTGTTTGAGATTTATATTTGTGTTTATGGTATAGTTAGAAATCTCAAGGTTTGCGTTCCAGGTTTTAAGGAAGTACCAGAAGAAGAAAAGAGCAAGATGGTTGGGAATGTCTTTACCAGTGTTGCTTCAAACTATGATCTCATGAATGATCTAATGAGTTGTGGACTGCATCGTTTGTGGAAGGACAGGTTAGATCCCTACCCCGAAGACACAGGAAAAGTATCCGATTTGAAATGGAAACATTTCCTGATTATATCTTTGTTTCCTTCATTCTTTGTTTCTTGCCAGATTGGTTTCGAAGTTGAATCCATTTCCGGGAATGAAGCATCTTGACGTGGCTGGTGGAACAGGTGGTGCTTTTGGTGTTGAACATTGATCTTGTAGTGATAACTTATTTATGTATTTCTGCCTATCCACTTGAGTGAAAAACTTTCCTAATTTTACAGGGGATGTTGCTTTCAGGATCCTTGAAAATATAAAAAATATCAAACGCAGAGCTATGCAAGATGCTCTTGATGATGACCTGATTGAAGATACTAGAATTTATGTATGTGACATCAATGCAAACATGTTGGGAGTTGGTAAGAAGAGGGCTGAAGAGAGAGGTAAAAGCCTTTATTTTTGCTTTATCTTATTTGCACTCCATGGATAGTTGGGTGTCAGTTTGGGGTTTCTAGTAGAGAAAGTTTAAGTGAATTCTATCGTTAGACCTCATTTTTATCATTTTTTCTAACATATGCAGGTTTTGGACGGGAGAAGTCTCTCGTTTGGGTGGAGGGAGATGCAGAAGCTTTGAGCTTCGAAGATAACTCAATGGATAGTTACACAATTGCTTTTGGTATCCGGAATGTTACACACATAGAGAAAGTTCTTGCAGAAGCGTATAGGTAATTTCACTGAGATATTTATTTCTTGTATGTGGTTGAAAGGATTTAGATAGGGATTACTTGGTTGATTTATAGGATCAAATGAGTGTTCATGAGTTTTTGATATTTGTCATTATGAGTTCAGAATGTTTATCTGGATTATCTTCTTTTCTTCTTTCTTCTTAAAAGTGTATAGAACGGGCTGGCCCGCATGGCTTAGTTCAAGTGGGAAAGGTTGGGGGACTTGTGACTTAGGTTTATGGTTCGAGCCTTGAGTCATGCGATCTAAGCCTGGTATCTAAGTGGAGAAGGATAGAGAAACGGGCCTATTATCCCCGAGTTTCGAAGGATGTGGTTGCTCCTAAGGGTTGGTTCAGACAAAATTCTCTTTCATAAAAAAAGTGAATAGAACGGAATGTCATTCAGGATTCATAGAGTCGATGCTACTCTTGTTAAGGTTGTAGCATAGTTCACGGTTGAGTGATCGTATTTTATTTTGTGTTAGTGAAAGATGCTAGCTACTTCCAAATGATCTAACATATTACCACTAGCTCCCACTTTGACAATATGGAAGGAAAGAAATGAGGGCTTTTGAAGGGGTGAAGAAATCTTCTATACAAATTAATGGAACCTTTTTTTGGGTTAATTGTTGAGCACCCATGAGGTTCCGGTTAGCATAGATGATTGGGTGTGATTTGCAAGGGACTCATATTTGTGTCTAAATTGTCCATTTTTTGGCCACTTGTACACAATATTTCTTTCCGCATGTCAAGTAGTAGTAATAAAACTATCACTTTATCAAAAAAATGGATCTAAGAACTCTTTCAACTTCTATTAGTCACATTGCGATCTCCAATTGATGATTGCATTACGCGTCTATATTTGATTTGGATTTTCAGTAAAATTTTTGTCCCTTTATCTACTAATTTCATGATGCCAGAGGAGATTTCCATCGGCTCCTTTTGTTCCAAAAGCGAAAGTTCTATTTGAAGATTAAAGATGTCAGAGTTTTAAATGAGTTAAGTTATTAAATGCCTGCCTTAGACAAATGTCACAGGTTTATTGCATCTAGCACATACAAAGAGTTCTCCTTGTACTCATGTCACTAGTTCATCAATGCATCTTCTTTGCTTCTCTTATTTTTCTTACATGTTATCAGAACTTTTACTATTTATGCAACTTTCACCTTCCGGCATACGGCCTTATGCTGCTTGTTCAACCAAAGTTTCGTCTGCTTTCTTTTTTTCCGATGACCGCTTGGGTGGTAAGCATCTCTTTCCTTCAACCATTCTTGGGTACCGTGTCTCTTTTGACAATCTCAACGAAGGCATTGTGCCTCTTCGCAGTGACCCGTTTTGGCAGCACTGTGGCAACCGTTTTGATGGTCCGTGCATCTTTCTGGAAACTGCTCTGGTGTCATGGTGCTTCTTTTTGGAGATTGTTCCAGTAGCGTTGTTCTTTCTGATGAACTATCTAATGGTGCGGTTCCTCTTTGCTAGCAGCCCCTCGGCTCTTTCTGGCGACACTCCAGTGGCACTGTATTTCTTTCATGTAATTATTCTAGCGGCACCATTCTTTTTGGTGTCTGCTTCCACAGCAGTGCACCCTTTCCATCCATCGTTCTGGCAATAATTTTTACAGTGAGATTCCAGTGGCTGGAGATTTTTCGGCGTCTTTCCATCAGCATTTTCTGGTGATGTTTACTTTTTATTTCTCAAAATAAACAAGTTCTAGTTGGGTTTTCCACTTCGAGTTTGTGGGAGCGTGTTATAATATTGAATTCTTAAGTTAGATTGTCTCTCTCTAATTGGACAAATATCATGGTGTATTGTGCCTAACACATCTTAAATACTTAAATTGTTCCACATGGGATAACGGGGTTATATTGTGTCTAACACTTATAAATTGGCGTGCCTTGAAAAGAACTGGAATAAACCAAATTCTGAAAGAATCAGATCAGGTGAAAAGATATGCTAGATGTTGTCTCCTCCAGCTTATATCAGTTCATGGTGGTATAAAAAGATGGAGACAGTATGTTTCCCCTTACTTAGCAGTTAATATTGGGGTTTTAATAAAGTTCAGATTTCAAGTCTAGAAATTTTCCCCTTTTTGCGTTGGAGCTCACAGGACCTTGACAGGTACAGTAATTTGTAATGTTGCTATACGGTAGTCGTTTTTTTTATTCCACTTTGGTCCCCCTTTGTTGGAGCTATTGCTCCTTTGGTGACCGAACCCACGACCCTGGGGTTGTAGGTGGGGGATGCTGACCATCTGAGCAACCCGCTCTTGTCATGTGGTAGTCGTTGTTGTTGATATGCTCTTTGATAATTTATTATACCATCTAATGTTAGAGCAAGTCTCAAGGAGCTAAAATTTCCTTCTTTTACTATCTCTTAGAGTACTGATGCATAGGATTTGAAATGTTAACCCATGTGAATGCTTGGTTTATATGATTGGTTGCTGCAATCAAAATACTTTTTTTTCATGTCTCAAGAACCCATCAGGTGGCTAATATGTTAAACTTGATGGTTTTGACTTATTTGTCAGGATGCTTAAAAGGGGAGGAAGGTTTCTTTGCCTTGAACTAAGCCACGTCGATATCCCAGTTTATAAGGACTTGTAAGTTTTTTCTTGTCATAGCTTGGATGGCTGGCATATATTTCTTCAGTTATTTATTATCACCATGCAATTGTACAGCACATCAATAAGAGGTCCATGAGTATTTTTAACCTACTCAGTTAAATTTCAATTTTTATCCCCTTTTCGCCTTCTTTGTTTGGATAAGTAGTGGCTGTGCTCCAAAGATTATCAGTTTTAATGGTGTCGTCCAAGACAACTTAGTGTGAAATTTTTTTGCGAAATTGTTCGCCAAATATATATAAAATACAGGGGAATTAGGGAAAAGAAAATAAAATGTTTTCCCTCAGGTCTTTTTTGAAGTTTATATAGATATATACTCTGAATTGCTTTTTAATGGCTGCTTCATGTACAAGAACCTCAGCAGCGTGGAACCTCCTGTTGGTTAGACAATCAAAAAGCAATTCAGAGTAGTGGCTGTGCTCCAAAGATTATCACTTTTAGTCCAAGACAACTTAGTGTGAAATTTTGTTTGCGGAATTGTTCGCCAAATATATACAAAGTACAGGGGAATTAGGGAAAAGAAAATAAAATGTTTTCCCTTAGGCCTTTTTTGAAGTTTATATAGATATATACTCTGAATTGCTTTTTAATGGCTGCTTCATGTACAAGAACCTCAGCAGCGTGGAACCTCCTGTTGGTTAGACAATCAAAAAAGTTCTCTTGCTCAACTGAAACTGAAGCCTTCATATTCGCTGCTTGTAATATTTCATTTTGAAGTCGAAATATCTAATCCTTCATCAGATCAATATTTAGACAATGTGTTTAGCAACAGTTCTTATCTCTGTCATTTGATGAAAAATCAGGTTGTGCATTGGCAATGAACATTGTTTGTACCATCTAAGCTTACTTCCGTAGTATGCTGGTTTTTCTTCATTCCTTGGGCTTGGTGAATTGTAATATGAGATTGATAATTCATTATGTATGATAGCATTTGTACGAGTTTTTTCTTCAGGTTTCAAATTTGCATGCTCTTTATTTTCTTCAGGTATGATGCCTACTCATTCTCAGTCATCCCAGCAGTTGGTGAGCTAGTGACAGGTGATCGAGAGTCTTACCAGTACTTGGTTGAGAGCATCCGCCGATTCCCTCCACAGGTATTACGTGTGGAAGTTTCTTTCATTTGTTGCAACATCAGATAATTTGTTGGCAGTAAATGCACCCTGGTGAATCCCGGCTATGCCTGGCCACTGCATGGGGATTGCCATATCTCACTGGTTTGAGATGCGTATCTTGTGCTTGTTAGTGTACCTTATCTTCCCAGTACACTGAAACTGTAATTCTTGTGATCATTGATGGATGCCTTTCCTTAAAAAGTTACTTTTCTTAAAAGATGCTTGGCTATGAAGTGAAAAGGCGTTTTCAGCACTTCCACCTATCAAATTGCAGGTGGAAAAATAAAGTGGACAGAAAGAAATGAAAAACCATCTTTGATTTTGGTAATGCCTAAGAAGCCTCAGACACAAATGAAGTGAACTCCAAAAATTGGAATCAGAACACAAGTTCGGGGCCTCCTAGGGCAACAACAACAACAACTACCCAGTATACTCCCACCAGGTGGGGTCTGGGGAGGGTAATATGTAGGCAGTCTTACCCCTACCCAAAAGGGCAGAGAGGCTGCTTCCATGCGACCCTCGGCGCATAGGACAGAATGAAAAGCTGCATTGGAAAACAAAGACAAAATTAGTAACCAAGGCAAGACAAAACAAAATAACAAAACAAAGCATAAGTAATCCTGCAGAAATAACGTAAATGGTTATGTAAACATAAGGAACATAAATACCGTCGCAACCAAGAGGGGACCTAGGCTAAAACACTAGACATCGATGGGTAACCCTACTATCCCACACCCAACCCCGGGTGAGGCGAACGAAGGACTCTAAGAGCCCCTATCCTGCAACCCTGATTCTAGACCTTCAGACTCCCCTATCGAGGGTCATGTACTCGGTAACCTGCATTTTAGTCATGTCCTGCCTAATCACCTCTCCCCAATGCTTCTTAGGCCTCCCTCTACCCCGCCGACCACCAGCAATCTCCAGCCGCTCGCAGCTCCTCACCGGGGCATCGGGACCCCTCCTCCGTACATGCCCGAACCACCTCAGCCTCGCTTCCCGCATCTTCTCGTCCACTGGGGCCACCTCTACCTTCTGTCGAATAACTTCATTCCTAATCTTATCCAGCCTGGTGTGCCCACACATCCACCTAAGCATCCTCATCTCGGCAACCTTCATTCTCTGGACATGGGAGTTCTTCACAGGCCAGCACTCTGCCCCGTACAACATCGCAGGTCTAACCACGGCTCTGTAGAATTTCCCTTTGAGTTTGTGTGGGATTTTCTTGTCACACAGGACCCCAGAAGCAAGCCTCCACTTCGACCACCCTGCTCCTATCAGATGGGTGACGTCCCCGTCAATCTCTCCGTTCCCCTGAATCACAGACCCATTACCAAAATTTCATAAAGATGGTTTATTTATCCTTCAATTCTGTCCTCTTTTGGACACAGAAAGTAAATGAAACGTTTTTCTATTAACCTTACCCCTCCGTTTTCTCCTTTGTCCTTCCTCAAACCCAATCCAATAGCTAAAAACCAATGCAAAACTCTAACTACATTTACACATTGTAACTGAATTCATCCACTCCTGTGAGAGTAAATTTAGGAACATTACCAGAGATTCACCTACAATCTGTGCAAGTGCTTCAGCTTTTTCACTACCTTTTGCTTTTAATTGTATGCAGGAGGTGTTTGCCAAAATGATTGCGGAAGCTGGATTTCAAAAGGTAGAATACGAGAACCTTGTTGGTGGAGTTGTGGCAATTCATTCAGGGTTCAAGTTTTAGAGCCGTTCAAAAATTTAACGTGGAACTGCTTTTGGCTTTCATGGTACCTGGAAGATCTCACGAAAAAATAGTTTAAGGTTCACGGTTTGATAGGTCCTTAGCCAGATAGATGCAAATGGATGAAGACGGAATTCAGTCAGATAGATGCAAATGGACGAAGACGGAATTCAGTGTATTCTAATATGTTTCGGGGATGGATATGCTTTTGGGAGCAGCATGGCCGTTCTGGTGAACTGTTTCAAAGAATATGTAGCTTACAACAATATTACGTAATTTAAAAGTTTGTGACTTCATAGGAGTAATTTTCTTCTGCTTGACACTAGCTTCATCAAGTAGATCTGAAGCTCAGTTTGAATAAGTTGGCTATTAAAGTCAATAATGCATGGTGTTGTAGCTTGATTACTTAAACATCAACACAATTTGCAGTTCAATTCACAATGAAGATTGAAGAATATGCTATGGAGTTTCCTCGTAAACCATATACTTACATCTTGTTTGTATGGTTGTTACCTATTATATTATATAGTATAGTTTTGTTACTTTAGATACAATTTTCGTTTTGATTAATACTTAAATTTTATTGTATTGTATCATTAAATTCATTGTTATAACGACGAAAAAAGTCACTTTATGTAAGGATTGATTTGTTGTTGCTGCATTGTTGCCTTTTTTTTAATCTTTCCTCCTTTCCTTATTATTAAATAATTCTATTTTATTATTTACCCTATATTTTTATGTAATTCTACCTCGCATCTTATTTTTTATTTAATCTTCCCTCCCCATCAATATTATTAAATAATTTTATTTTATTATTTACCCTATTTTTGTTATATAATTCTACCCCGTATCTTATTTTTATAATGTTAGTAGCTTGATGCATAAATTCATGAAACGACAACAAACAATACAATTTACTCAAATATTCTATACATCCAAAAGACAAGAGAGCAACCCCACTTCCAACCGAGAGGTTGTGAGTTCGAGTCTCCCCAAGAGCAAGGTGAGAAGTTCTTGGAGGGAAGGATGCCGTGGGTCTATTTGGAAACAGCCTCTCTACCCTAGGGTAGGGGTAAGGTCTGCGTACACACTATCCTCCCCAGACCCCACTAAGTGGGATTACACTGAGTTGTTGTTGTTGTTGTTGTTGTTGTTGTTGTTGTTGTTGTTGTTGTTGTTGTATTCTATACATCCAAAGAGAGTTGGCGTAATTGGTAAAGTCGTAATGTGACAGGAGGTCACGGGTTCAAGCCGTGAATAAGTTACATATAATAGAACCTCGAGGTCCGGTCTTTTCTCGGATCTTGCGCATAGCGAAAGCTTAATGCACCGGGTTTCCCTTTATTGTATACATTTGTTTACCTTGAATATGGTAATTACAATTAGATTTAGATTTGATTTTGTGGTTCTAAAAATACATAATTTATTTTTATCCTAGTTGTTAGGCAATAGATGCTAAGTGTGAGACTAGAAAATGAGATAAGAGCTTGAATAATAAGTGTCCCCTTTATATATGACAGAGAATCCCAATATAGTACAAATGCATTTATTACAAAGATATGCGGCTGATACAACCATTTAATGCCACAGTACGGGCTCGTACTAGCCTAATAGACTTGGTCAGCCTTAAACACGTGCCTTGGAAACTTTCCGGTTTTCCATCATAACTATCGATTTGTACTGCACCGAGGTCGAATGTAGAGAACCCTTCGGGGTTGAACCTCGACCCTTGCCTCGAGCCTTTGGAGATGTGTTTATGAAGCGTCATAATGACCATAAAATTGGACCCTGTGATTTTTATGTTAGACAGATAGTCCCCTAGTTTCTTAGAATGAAAATGATAAGAAGCGGTCTTGAATTCTTGCCTCTTTGATACTGCCATCATGACGTCAGCCTATCAGAGCATTAAATTCCATGATTCAAAGGCTGCGCAGGAGTCGCTGTCAACACAACTACCGAGAAGCCCACTAACCGCTATTGGTTCGGCCTTTCCGCTTCCAAAACGCTGCCCGTATGGTTTCTATGAATACCTCAACCGTTTTGTTGTTCACACTTTTACAATATCTTCAATTTTCTATAGCTAAGTTCACCATCTTCTGCATTCTTCTCACTTTTGCGCTTGCTTCTTCAATTTCCTTTTCAGAAACCCCTCTTTTTTATAGTCATGGCTAGAACCTCTAGAACGGTACCTCACAAAGAGGGCACTGCTTCTTCGTCTCGCCCATCCAGGGGTAAACCAAAGGTACCCCCAACTGTTGAGCAATGTACCCCTATCGAATTTGATGTATCCGATTTTTCCATCAAAAATCCCCCTCAACTCCAGGCCAATGCAAGCACGTGTCTCGGTACATCAACATGGTGACCGATACGCATAGAGTGAAAGAAGACCGTCGATGGGGGGAGGAAGTGTTAGTTGATATCCCCAATCATGGGAAAGCATAGTAGACCATAAAGCTGCCTTCCTCAACATTTATACATACCTATTTACTCTAGGTCCCGTAGATTATTCGGATACTTCTTCCCCGTTGATAAATCTGGTGATTCTTGACTTTTGTCGTGAATACCAAGTGACACTTGATCAGATCTATCCTTCTTTCTGGAGGATCATTTATATGCTCCAGTATTTTTCCAACTAGGTCGAGGGTATGACCTTTATCCTTAATCACTTGGTCAGATTATACAGCCCCCGTCTTTTTCGGGTTTTGATCAAGCTTCATCCTCGATCCGCGAGGCCGTTCTTTTCGTGCATCGTTGAGGATAAGGATCGGGGGTGTGTAAGCAGGTTTGTCTGCGTGAAGACCACTGACATCATCCCGGCTATTAGGATGCCATTCCCGGAGGAATGAAATATGATGCGTAAGTGCCCCTACATCGAGTATGTTTTATTGCCCTTTCATCCCCTTCAGAAAAATGATCTTCTTTTATGCAGCCACCGCTTGGTACCCTGGCACGATTCAGAACCTATTGGGATGGATAAGACAGTTGAATTCCACTTTCCCTTATATCGAGCATTCTTGGAGTGACTTGGCCAGAACGCGGTAGCAGGCCAAGAACCACGTTATGCCCTTTACTACTATCTTTACTGTGTTTCCTTGTGAATATCGTTTATGGTGGTAACTTTGATGCATCATGCTTGTGTAGGCCTCGGGGATGGAGTGTTGATGAGACTGTATCTTGATGGTGAGGAAGGGACCTCGAAACCCGATAATGATAAGAAGAGGAAGAAGGAGGCGTCGACTGAGTCTCCCAAATCAAAGAAAACAAAAGTTTGCAGGCGTCAAACTGACGCCAAGTTCTCGACTTTTGCTGCTGTGGAAAGTCTCTTTTCCGAGGATGAAGGTGATGATGATGATGAAGGCCATTTGGTATAAAGGACGAGATGAGGTGCATATGCTCCGCAAGTTTTTGGGCGAAAAGCTGCCGAATCGAGGGTGGTCGATATGGACCAAACTCGTGCTGAGGAGACCCTCGAAGAGGGTGCGGGCACACTTCTCGAGTTTCAAGTCAGACATGGTATAGTCCGTGCCAATTAACCTACTGTTGGTGGCTTAGGAGGGCCTGAACCCGAAGCTTCTCGGGGGAAAGATGAGGCCCTTAGAGAAATTAATGCCCTGAGTGGCATTAATTTAGGCCCTTCGTACTCACCAGAGGAAATCAAGGATGCACAGGACCCGGATACCGCCGATGTGAGGGCCTTTCATGGAGGGGAAGATTTTCTCGAAGACCTATTAGACAGTGTTGATGAGAACAACGATCTCGATGCTCCTGTTGCTCTCGAGGAAGAGGAGAGGCTTCAACAGTAGGTGATATTCTTTGACATATCATTTGCGCTTTAAATCTTCGCCCTTGACTTTCTAACTTCTCGGTTTTGTCACATGCTAAGAAAATGTATGACCATGCGTTTTCGAGGATTCAAGACGAGCTTTTATACTGTGGGAAGGAGATCGAGCATCTCACCTCGAAGCTAAAGGGGTTGAGGGCCTCCTCTGCCCGAAAGGGGAAGGAGTAGAGCGAGATTCGGGCGAGTTTGGAGGGAGTGAACCATAAAATGGCTGGCCTTGCTGAGCAGGTAACATCGTATCCATTAACTCACATTTTTATTCTAATAATTCGATACTCACTAACTTGTTTTGACTTTGCAGATTGGGCAAAAGGATGCCCTGGTGGGACAACTTCAGGAAGAGGTAGCAACTAAGAATGCGGAGATCCTCGAGCTGGGGGGGGGGGGGCAAAATGAAGCCGTGAACTAGGAGAGAGACCTTCTGCGGACGGAGTTGGAATCGGTCCGGGGTCTTCTTTGAAATGCCCAGAAGGAGGCTGCTGCACTATCTGTGGCCAAGTTCGAGGCTGAAGAAAATGCATCTTCAGACATGAAATATGCTGCCATTGTAAATTATCGGGCCAGAGAGATATCGGAGAAGGCCAAGCTGAATATGACTCGGGTTGTTGCTTACGCTCGTTCACAAGAAAGGAGGCAGGTTCTCGAGGAGGCAAGCACCAAAGGCATCGATCTCTCAGCTGATATTGAGGAAGCCCAAATCTTGGAGGAAGAATAGGCATTTTCGGCCACTTCGGACGATGGTTCCTGAGATGATCCAGAGAATAGTGAGGGTGAAGAATCGACTCACTTCTTCTTCCCCCTTTCTTTTTTCTATATGAAGTTCTCTGGGGGAAGGCTTTGTAAATACACCCCTTGTAAATATTTTTTTGGGAATGTAAAAGATTTTTTTTGCTTCAAGTCTTCGAATTTCATATATCAGTGTTTACACAAAGTTAGCCTTCGAAATTTGATGTTGGATTTTCGGAGCCCATACTTGGAGTAATCGGGGCCCTCGAAATTGGCACCAACTCGAGATTAGGTCGATAGATTTTTTTAGAGTCGATACTTGTAATAAGAGAAGTCCTCGGGATCTCAATGTCTTTCGAGCGTTGTATGACAATGTCATGTATGTGACCCCAGTTGTGAAGTAACCAGAGTGGCCCCATCGGTACACTTTTCCAAAAATGGTACTGACATTGTAAAAATTAATTGGCCTTCAGGATAGGCGAACAACCGCTGCTTTCTCTATATATGCATTTGCCAGTTCTTATCTGGAGACTCCGCTACTTTGTATAACTATCCCTTTCATAGAGCTCTTATTCTTTGTGCCAGTTCTCTTTCCATTTCAACTCAAAGCTTTTTCCCAAGTCTTCATATTCCTTTTCTTATTTTACCATAGCCATGGATGCTACGTCCAAATCCGTTCACCAAGGAGAGAAGAGTTCCGCCTCTGTTCCACACTCGGTCGGTAGTACACCCCAGGTGTATGGTGAGCTAACTTCAAGGTGCTTTGTTTCAAGGAGGGACTTTATGTTAGAGAGACCACCCAATGTTCAAGGCCATCGGGATCATGCATCGAGGTTTATCTCCTCAATAAGGGATGAACACCTCGAGCCAGTTAGAAAAGACTGCGGATGGGGAGAAAAGGTGGTACTGCAAGTACCTTCCCCAGAATAGAGCATCATGGCTCATGTCGAGGGGTTTTGAACGTATATACGTACCCCTTTACATTGGGCCCTCTTGATAGGGTCCTGCTCAAATTTTGTAAAAGATATTAGGTTACACTGGTACAGGTTCACCCCTCGTTTTGGAGGATAGTGCTGGTGATAAGGTATTTTGCAGATAAAGCCGGGCTCGAAGTTCATCCTCAGCCATCTTATTAGATTATATCGGCCTTTGAATTACGGAGGCCTGATTAATTTGCGACATCGATCCACTCGGCCCTTTATTGTCAGCAATGAAAAAGATAGGGACCGAGGGTGGACTGTCGATATTATCACCGTAGAGTTCCTCCCATTTCATCAGAAATGGAATTTCACACGCAAGTGGTACACTAGTGTTCTTATTATTTTTGTCCATGGTGGTGGCGGATTTTATAAAGACATTTTTTTCTTTTTTCAACAATCCCGTGGATGCTATACGAGGTTCCCGGCCTGGCAGATTGGTCTCGAAAACTAGCAGCTTGCTCGACTTACGATGAAATCAAGTGGAGAGATATGTCCAAGGGTATCGGGGAGGCAAAAGACCATGGTACGTGTTGTGTGGCTTGTTTTCTTTGAAATGTACTTTCTTTTCTGTGTACTAACTCTGTCACTGTAGGCATTGGAATTTCTGAGATAAGGCCGTGTTTTCTCGGGAGAAGGAAGGATCGTCGACTTTAGGGCTGAGGACTGATAACAAGTGGAAGGAGTCCTCGAAAAATGAGGGTGCTTATAGCGAGGCAAGCCATGATCATAGGCTCAAAGGAGATGTATCAGCTGAGCCTGTGGCATTTGAGGCTTCTAGCCTTCGAAAAATGGTTCCTTCTTTACCGCCATCGTCTTTTCCCATCTAAGGTACTTCGAGGGATACATGTGTTCAGCTGTCATCCTCACCTCCTATCGAAGGTACTTCGAGGGATGTTCGAGACCAGAGGCTGCCTAAATCAAGTGGGGTCTCGAGCGACCATATCTCCACTAAGATCGGTTCAACTAAGGCCGGTGAGACCAGGCTAGTAGATGCATGCTCAACCTTCAAGGAGGATCAACGACTTTGTTCTGTGGTAAGCTTTGGTTGACGTTGTTGGTCTTTTGATTTTACATTTTTGTTTTCTCATTGAGCTTGTTTTCATAGGCCTTTGACAAGCTCAAGCCCAAGATGCTCCATTGTGAAGCTAGGTTGAGGAAAGCCTTGGATATGGAGAAATCCCTCAAGCTTCTTTGTGATAAAAGGGGAAAAGAATTGAGGCACCTTCAGTATGAGGTGAATCGAAGGCTAAACTATGAAAACCACCTCGAGAAATATGTAACTTTTGCTCTAACGGAATGCATGCGTCTTCTTTTATCCTCAGTTATTAATATTTTGATACTTCAGTTGCAGAGAAAGGTAAAGGATTTGGAACGCCTTTGGGGAGAGGTTGGACATGCCAAGTATGAACATAACGAGCTAAGAGCTCAGATAGATTCCCATATTGAAGCCAAGAATAATGCTTTGGCCAAGGTTTCTGCCTTCGAGGTACAACTCTGTAACACTAGTGAAAACAACTCGTTCAAACGAGCATGATTGCAAGGCTCGAGTCCAACGTTTTGGAGATGAAGGCCGAGGTCGTGGACACCCAGGCTGAAGATGAAGAGATTCGGGCTAAGGCCGACAAGAAAGTGGCCGTCTATCTAAAAGATGCTGATGAAACTCGGGCTGAGTTGAGAGATGTTTCCGATCGCGAGAGCAGAAACAATGGATATGCCTGTTGCAAATCTAGGAGGGAAACCCTTGAAGAGATTCATGCTAAGGGCTTCGATCTCTCAGAAGAGATACCCTGTGCCAAGGGGGATGAATATGATGCCCAAATTCCTCGTATCTGATACCGAAGATAATGGAGAAGAGGCTGATGGGGCCGCAGTCCCCGAGGGAAAAATAGACTAGGTTTTTTTTCTTTGATTCTTTGTACATTGTTCTTAGATAACTTCGTAAATAGAGCTTTTTGTATTTTTTCACGTATATGTATAAAAGAAAAACTTTCGGTTTCATCTTTCATGCATTTCCTTCTGGTTGTGCACATCTTTCTTTGTTTTGAATTTATATGTTCATCGATGATTGGCCAGGTGAACTGGACTTTGAGGTAAAACCTTTAGGTTTGCAAATCGGCCTTGAGACTTGTTGGACTGGCTCGTAGGCTCTTACGCATTTTCCTTTAGGCGTCTTTAGTTAACTCTTTCGGGCTCAGTGTTCGAGTCGGGTTTTGAATCGAGCTTATTGCCCTTAAGTTTTTTAATTATAAGTAGGCTCTTAGAGTCCTATGCATTAGGTCAGTACGACTTCTAATATGGGCAGGTGATTGTGGCTCTTACGTGTTAGGTCAGTACGACCTTTAATATGGGCTGGCAATAATGGCTCTTATGCGCTGGGTCGGTATGACAACAGTGTCTTTTACGCGTTTGGTCGGTACGACCTTTAATATAGGATTTTATTTTCCCTTGTTAAAGACTTTAAAGTTTTTGTGTTCGCCCGACTCTTTGACGGCTCGATAAGAGCCTCGATTGTTATTCGCTATGTAGCGACAAATGAGCACCTCGGGAGGTTTCGATCGATGGTTGAATTGTTTCGAAGCCTGTTGTTCAGAGCTAATATCATTGAAGCTCTTTTGCTTATGCCAAGGGTAGCCTGATTTACCGGTTCTTTTTGAAGTATTTTCGAAGTAATTTGAAGTCTTGTGATTTTATAGTGACGGTTGGACATCCTCGAGCCGAGTTAGTTTGGCCGGAGCCGTGTGATCGTAGTCATTGTGTTTGGCCGTATTCTTTCAGTCCCCGAGTGGAGTAGGTTCGCTGTTTATATCGAGGGTATGATTTTTATAGGGGTCTTAAGAGTTCGTATATATAGTCTTAACTTTAAGATCAGGATGATGAATTTTTGCAGGGCCTTATAAATTTTGACATGCCTTACTTGAGGTCTTAAAGATTTGGTTACTTGGTACAAGTATAACTCACGTATTGCTTGAGGTCTTACAGATTTGGTATTGCCTTATGAAGGTCTTATGAGCTCGAGGTTTCTCGCATGGATCTTATAGCCTCAGTTTTTCGACAAACCGATGGTGTGACAGTCTGCAGCAGTTCCCGAGACAACGAATGTTTCTTGGCTTTGGAGCCATTCCTTGTAAACTTGGTATTACCTTATTGAGGGCATATGAGTTTGAAGTTTACGACCCGGAGGTCATATGGCTTCGAGTTTTTGACGTCAGTCCCCGAGTGTTCGGGAACCTTCTGGCTCTAGATCCGTTTCTTGTAAAAGCAGACTTCTTTGATGTGTAAAACGTTTTAATGGAGAAAAAATATTCTTTGATTACTTGGCACAAGTATACATGTTTTTGTTATAAAGGGTTTGGTTTTTTTATGCGGATACAGTTCATTCGACCGTTTGGCCTGATGCATTATTTTCCTATCGAGACCCTTTTTGACTCATCTTGGCTTCTCCGATAGGGTGATCTCCCGAGGGAATGCCGACCAGTATTCGAGGTTGGTTGAAGAGAAGCCTTGAATACTTGTTAAGTTCTTCTTAGGGAGCATATAGATGTTGCCACGTTAAGAAACTTGCCGGTAAAACCTTTCTTGGGATAAAATATGATCGAAGGAAAAGAGTACAACACATGCTTTAAAACCTAAGGTCTTCAAGCTAGAAAGCGCTTTGACTATTCTGATCGGACACCTGTACACATGTTAGTGTAAGATGTAAATAAAAAGGGAGATGATTATACCTTAGTGGTGATAGCACTTCGAGCCTCGACATGTTTCGACCGTTTGCTCTGGGGACGCGGTACAGTCCTTTGATCATTTAGTCCGGTGTAGTCGAGAATGTATCTCGTGATTGCTACTTCACTATTTGCTTATCTTTTTACCCTTTCTATGTTAAAGGCATTGATGCTGGTACCACATCGTGCACTGCGAATATCACTCTTGCTATATGCTGTTCTCGGTATATGGTTTTTATTCCGTCCTTTGTCAGAAACTTCATCATTTGATGAAGAATGGATGGTAATGTTGTCATGAACTGTATCCATGGCCTTCCAAGCAAGGCGTTGTACCTCATGTCTCATTCGATGACATGAAACTTGACATTTTGGGTTATGCCGGCCATGTTGACCGTGAGGTGATTTACCCTTTCATTGTATTGCTTGCCATGTTCAACCAATGTTATCATGTCGAATATAGTGGAGCAGCATGAATTGCTCGACCAGATCGTGCCCCCCTATCGATTCCTCAACAGTGTGCTACCTGGATCCACGAGCACATGCTTTATTTGAAATATATTCACAAGAAAAGAAATTACCAAGGCATTTTGATAAGGTTGATACAAGGCCACAACGTTCTTATCGCTGAATGTGAGAGAATCTTCGGGTATATAACCCCGGGTTTTCTTCTCCCTGGCGATGGATATTTTTGTTGTTTTGAAAATGGGTTCCTGCAGGATGTCAATTCCTCCAACGATCATGTGGATGACATGTTGCGGCTCATTTGTTTCATTTTTCCTATTCACCTCTCTTTTCGGAATTGATTTTTGGCTTGGTTGCTAAGGAACTCTTAGAGGTACCCTTTGCTGAATAGCCGTGCTACTTCTTCTCGGAGATGTCTGTAATCTTCGGTCCTATGACCATATGTGCCATGAAACGCACACTAAGTTAGGGTTACTTTATGACGGATCTAATTGTACAGGTTTTGGCCATCTGGTGCCTCTAATTTTACCGATGGTAGATACGATGCCCGAAACATCAATGTCGAAGTTGTATTCAAACAATCGAGGTAATTTCGTCAGTTCTGTATTCCTGTCGAACCGAATTTGCTCACGAGTCCCCGAGGATTCTGATCTCGTATTTTGGGTACGTTACGCCTTGGGGCGTCTCTTCTATTTTCAGTGTATGGTTGGTAACTTTCCTTGCTTGGCATTGGATCCTTTTCCAGAAGCATGCTAGGATATACTGAGCCCGAGGGAGCTCCTAGTTGGTCATCCTCGACCCTAATCTTTGATTGATATCTGTTGTGGACATCCGACCAAGTCATAGCGGAATATTCATCCAAGTTCTGCTTCAGCTGCTTCGAAGCTTCTGAGCTTCCCTTGTTCATGCCTTGAGTGAAGGCCTGTACTGCTAGTCATTGGAGACTGGTGGTAATTTCGTTCGTTTCATTTGAAAGCAAGATAAGAATTCCCACAGCATCTCATTTTCTCTTTGTTTGATTTGAAGACGTCAGATTTTATTGTAGCCACCTTGATGGCACCGACATGTGCCTTTATGAAAGAATGTGCCAGCATGACAAACGAGTCCATCGAATTCAGGTCTAGGTTGTGATACCACATCATGGACCCTTTTGAAAGCATTTATCCAAACTTTTTTAGCAGGACAAATTCAACCTCGTTTTCCTTTAGGTCATTGCCCTTCACCGATGTGATACCACATCATGGACCCTTTTGAAAGCGTTTATCCAAACTCTTTGAGCAGGACAAATTCAATCTCGTTGTTCTTTAGGTCAATGCCCTTCACCGCATAAGTGTAAGCATTGACGAGTTCGTTGGGGTTAGAGGTTTCGTTGTACTTTGGAAGATCGGGCATTCTGAATTTCTTCGGGATGAGCTTTGGAGAAGCATTTTGTGGGAATGACTTTTGTACGAACTTTTTCAAATCTACACCTTTCAGGATTGGAAGTGCGCTTGGAATTTGGTCGACCCTGGAATTATAGGTCTCCACCTTCTTGTCATTGGCTTCAATCTTCTTCTCGCCCAATTCGATCCTCTTTGTGAGCTCCTCAAGCATCTTTATGATGGTGGAGTCGGCTGCTGACCTGTTGTTGCTTGATCTTTCTAG
Organism: Nicotiana benthamiana; assembly: GCA_034376525.1. Lineage (NCBI taxonomy): Eukaryota > Viridiplantae > Streptophyta > Magnoliopsida > Solanales > Solanaceae > Nicotiana > Nicotiana benthamiana. The sequence continues at coordinate 28,497,283 of CM067336.1, read as the reverse complement.
TACATGTTCGGCTTGAAGAGCCTTTTTCTGGTGCTGCTGTGCTAGGAGTGTTTTGGTGGCTTTGTAATTGAGCAATCGCTAGCTACTCTGCCTGTAATATCTCGAATATAACGTGAAGGCTAATCTCTTGTTCCTCCCGAGCCAGGTTTTTTTGGTTTCTTGTTGGTTTTCTTGGTGTATACTCCTGTTGCTGTGGGGGCTTATGTCGACGTATTGGGCGTTACGCGAGACCACACCTACAAAAATTGGTTCTGGTGCATCCTCAGGGTTTCCTGGTGGTACACCACTACTTGGAACAACTTCACTATTCTCTCCATGGTCCTCAAGACCATTACTTTCATATGCCTTCACTGAGTTAGGCATTTTGACCTGAAATCAAAGATTCTTGGGCAAGAAAAAGTATGTATGATAACTTGCGTTATGTAGCAAACCAGCAAGAAAACAATATCTATTATTTTTAGCTCACGGTGGGCGCCAAATTGTTTTCTTTGAATATGGTAATTACAATTAGATATGATTTTGTAGTTCTAAAAATACGTAATTTATTTTTATGCTAGTTGTTAGGCAATATATGCTAAGTGTGAGACTAAAAAATGAGATAAAAGCTTGAAAGAAGTGTGTTAAGCAAATCGAGTGGCTGAGAATCGGGGCCTCGAGGTTGAACTCAATTTTTAGGCTTTAGACAACCGATGGGGAACTTACAATTCTAAGAGCTTTGATAAGAGCTTTTTATGATTAATAATGAGTAATAAGTGAAGAACAATTAATGAAATACAATAAATGTAAGCAATAAATGCGAGTATAGAATCAAGGGAGAATGCGTTTAAGTTAGAGAACAGAGAACGTTCTTGTATATTGTATATTGTATCTCTCTTTACAAAATGATATGGGTCCCATTTATGTATGAGGGGGAATCCCAACATAGTACAAATACATTTATCACAAAGATATGCGGCTGGTACAATTATTTAATGCCACTATACATGCTCGTACTAGCCTAATAGACTTGGTCAGCCTTAAGGACGTGCCTTGGGAACTTCCCATTTTCCATCATAACTTTGAATTACCTCGAGGTCGAACGTTGAAAACCCCCCGGGGTTGAACCTCAACCCTTGCCTCGAGCCTTTTGAAGACGTGTTTATTAAGCATCATAATAATTATAAAATCGGACCCTTTGACATACAACATTAAAATAATACAGTACCGTATAATATAATATATACATTATGCAACCATATATAATAACCATCCAAACAAGGTGGTGTAATGCCCTTGTGGGAACTAACATAATTTTGTCCAAGTGTGAGGCGCATTCATCCACACTATACTTAGTGTCACGGGGGAGTATTTGATCAAGTCCAAAACCACACCGCGCGGCAGTCAAGTCCCCGCTTGACTCAGCCTTTCCGAAACGCTTTGCCAATTTTCAGAAAGTTTGGCCTTAGACGAAATTAAGGCAACAAAACAGAAATTTAAAGAACACAAACATATACGGGAAAATCCCAACCTTGGAATTAATTCTGAAAATATACAAAGGACCCTCACTTTGCTATGAACTATCAGTCCGCTCAGAGCCCCCTTTTGGCAAAGAACACAAGTCGTTCTTAGCCAATACTAAGGTCTGCCCAAGCCAAACCTTAGCCCCTTTTGAAACACTTAGAAACCCTCACATTTGTTTCTTGTTTCTCACATAGAATTCTACACGAAATTCTCTCTTACTTGCTATGAACACATTCCGGTCACAACCCACTTTTGGCAAAGGGCACAAGTCGTTCTTAGCCAACACTATGGTCTGCCCAAGCCAAAACTTAGCCCCTTTTGAAACACTTAGAAACCATCACGTTTCTTTCTTGTTTCCCACATAGAATTCTACACGAAATTCTACATACTTCTACCTAAGTTAAAGGCCCTATTTATAGAATATAGGCAGCCCTTAAACTTGACAGCACATGACACTTGTCGTCTACAACTTTTGCCACTTGTCGGGCTAACATTAAATCTTGCTCCTAACATGTAGTTGACATCCCCAACTACTTAGGACACATTATACACGAAATGGGGTCATTATACAAGCAATAATCAGATCATGGAATAATGGGAGATCATTGGAGATCATGGCTAAAAACAAGGTAACCACCAACCGCTTTCCATGTGCATTGCACGTGCCATTTCCTTGGCCAGCTGAATTTCGCCCCAAGGTTGCCTTGCGCCATGCATTTGCTCAATTTGACATTGCCCGATGCCAATGTCTTGCCCGCGATCCGCTTTCATGATTTTGTCGCACAAGCACGCGCCGCTGCTGCCCGCACACAGCCTTGGCCTAGTTTTCTGCCTTGTCCGTTCCAGCCCTCATTTAACTCGTGCCATTGTTGTATTTTCTTTCCCATAGACTTATCTTAGCTATTGAAAGCCTTTGCCATCAACCCACATTTTCGCCTCGCCTTAGCTTAGCCCGCACATAGCTTCCACAACCCAAAAGTGCCATGCCACTGATTTTGGCGCGCATGCCGTGCCATGCCACCCAAACATTGCCCATGCTGCCTCGTCAAGCATTTTCCAAGCGCGCCTTGCCCATGTGAAGGCCTTGGCCAATACTTCCCCACAACAGCCCGTCGATCGCACGATCGTTTTGCCCGCACATAAGCCAATGACAAGGCCATCAAGCCCAAATCCTTGCCACAGCCGTGCCACGCCCGATGACAAAGAGTCAAGTCCTAATAAACCACCCGCACCCTTTGAATCGACATCCTTGTCAGGCCGTCTTCAATGAATAAGCACCAAGGGTTTGTTCACATACAATGACCCTTGTACTCCATTCATATCCCAATGATTTTCCAGTATATTGGCACCTCTCGCACCCTGATTTTCCTTTGGCTCCGAAATCCTCTAGCGCATTCATCACCTCTAGGGACATAAGTTTGCCAGGCCCTTCAAAGTTGAACCACTTCCTTTCGTAACTCTTCCTTCTCTATACGCGCAAAGGCCATTTCTTCCTCCAAACGTGCCATTCATCATGAACAACAGAATCACAATCTACTTCAAGATCCTGCCCAATGATTGCTTCCAATTGCTCAACCTTTTGACGCAATCCGCGTTTGCGCCACCAGCCTTGTTCTTCCCCACGAATTCTACCACCGGATCGTCTTGCCACTGCCACGAACCTTCTCTCCTCTGATACCAGTTATCACGGGGGAGTATTTGATCAAGTCCAAAACCACACCCGCGCAGCAGTCAAGTCCCCCGCTTGACTCAGCCTTTCCGAAACACATTGCCAATTTCAACAAGTTTGGCCTTAAACGAAATTTAGGCAACAAAACAGAAATTTAAAGAACACAAGCATATACAGGAAAATCCCAACCTTTGCATTAATTCTGAAAATATACAAAGGACCCTCACTTTGCTATGAACTATCAGTCCGCTCAGAGCCCCTTTTGGCAAAGAACACAAGTCGTTCTTAGCCAATACTAAGGTCTGCCCAAGCCAAACCTTAGCCCCTTTTGAAACACTTAGAAACCCTCACATTTGTTTCTTGTTTCCCACATAGAATTCTACACGAAATTCTCTCTTACTTGCTATGAACACATTCCGGTCACAGCCCACTTTTGGCAAAGAGCACAAGTCGTTCTTAGCCAACACGAAGGTCTGCCCAAGCCAAACCTTAGCCCCTTTTGAAACACTTAGAAACCATCACATTTCTTTCTTGTTTCCCACATAGAATTATACATGAAATTCTACATACTTCTGCCTAAGTTAAAGGCCCTATTTATAGAATATAGGCAACCCTTAAACTTGACAACACATGACACTTGTCGTCTACAACTTTTGCCACTTGTCGGGCTAACTTTAAATCTTTCTCCTAACATGTAGTTGACATCCCCAACTACTTAGGACACAATATACACGAAATTGGGTAATTATACAAGCAATAATCAGATCATGGGATAATGGGAGATCATGGGACATCATGGCTAAAAACAAGGTAACCGCCAACTGCTTTCCATGTGCATTGCATGTGGCATTTCCTTGGCCAGCTAAATTTCGCCCCAAGGCTGCCTTGTGCCATGCCTTAGCTCAATTTGACATTGCCCCATGCCAATGTCTTGCCCGCAATCCGCTGCCATGATTTTGCCGCACACGCCCGGCGCCGCTGCCGCCCGAACACTTCCTTGGCTTAGTTTTCTGCCTTGTCCGTGCTAACCCGCATTTACCTCGTGCCGTTGCTTGTATTTTCCTTCCAATAGCCTTGTCTTAGCAATTGAAAGCCTTTGCCATCAACCTGCATTTCCGCCTCGCCTCAGCTTAGCCCACACATAGCTGCCACAGCCCAAAAGTGCCATGCCACTGATTTTGGCGCGCATGCCGTGCCATGCCGCCCAAACATTGCCCATGCTGCCTCGTTAAGCCTTTTCTAAGCGCTCCTTGCCCATGCCAAGGCCTTGGCCAATACTTTCCCATAACAGCTGGTCGACCGCATGATAGTTTTGCCCGCACATAAGCCAATGACAAGGCCATCACGCCCAAATCCTTGCCACAGCCGTGCCACACCCGATGACAAAAAATCAGGTCCTAACAAACCACCTGCACCCTTTGAAATCGACGTCCTCGTCGAGCCGTCTTCAATGCATCAGCACCAAGGGTTTGTTCACATACAACGCCCCTTGTACTCCATTCATATCCCACTGATTTTCTAGTACATTGGCACCTCTCGCACCCTGATCTGCCTTTGGCTCTGAAATCCTCGACTTAGTTCGTTCATCACCTCTAGAGGAAACAATTTGCCATGCCCTTCGAAGTTTAACCACTTCCTTGCGTAAATCTTCCTTGTCTATGCGCACCAAGGCCATTTCTGCCTCCAAACGTGCCATCTAGACAAGAACAAAAGAATCACAATCTACATCAAGAGCCTGCCTAACGAGTGCTTCCAACTACTCAACTTTTTGACGCAGTTCCGCGTTTGTTCCACCAGCCTTGTTCTTCCCTACGAAATCTGCCACCGAATCGTCTTGCCACTGCCATGAACCTTCTCTGCTCTGATACCAGTTGTCACGGGGGAGTTTTTGATCAAGTCCAAAACCACACCCGCACGGCACTCAAGTCCCCCGCTTGACTCAGCCTTTCCGAAACACTTTGCCAATTTTCAACAAGTTTTGGCCTTAAACGAAATTTAGGCAACAAAACAGAAATTTAAAGAACACAAGTATATACGGGAAAATCCCAACCTTTGCATCAATTCTAAAAATATACAAAGGACCCTCATTTTGCTATGAACTATCAGTCTGCTCAGAGCCCCCTTTTGGCAAAGAACACAAGTCGTTCTTAGCTAATACTAAGGTCTGCCCAAGCCAAACCTTAGCCCTTTTTGAAACACTTAGAAACCCTCACATTTATTTCCTGTTTCCCAGATAGAATTCTACACGAAATTATCTCTTACTTGCTATGAACACATTCCGCTCACATCCCACTTTTGGCAAAAAACACAAGTCGTTCTTAGCCAACACTAAGGTCTGCCCAAGACAAACCTTAGCCCCTTTTGAAACACTTAGAAACCATCACGTTTCTTTCTTGTTTTCCACATAGAATTCTACACGAAATTCTACATACTTCCGCCTAAGTTAAAGGCTCTATTTATAGAATATAGGCATCCCTTAAACTTGACAGCATATGACACTTGCCGTTTAAGACTTTTGACACTTGTCGGGCTAACTTTAAATCTTGCTCCTACATGTAGTTGACATCCCCAACTACTTAGGACATATTATATATGAAATGAGGTCATTATACAAGCAATAATCAGATCATGGGATAATGGGAGATCATGGGAGATCATGGCTAAAAACAAGGTAACCGCCAACCGCTTTCCATGTGCATTGCTTGTGCCATTTCCTTGGCAAGTTGAATTTCGCCCCAAGGCTGCCTTGTACCATGCCTTAGCTCAATTTGACGTTGCCCCATGCCAATGTCTTGCCCGCAATCCGCTGCCATGATTTTGCCGCACACGCCCGGTGCCGCTGCCGCCCCTACACCGCCTTGGCCTAGTTTTCTGCCTTGTCCGTGCCAACCCTCATTTCTCCCGTGCCATTGCTTGTATTGTCTTTCCCATAGCCTTGTTCTAGCTATTGAAAGCCTTTGCCATCAACCCGCATTTTTGTCTCGCCTTAGCTTAGCCCGTATATAGCTGCCACAACCCAAAAGTTCCATGCCACTAATTTTGGCGCGCATGCCGTGCCATGCCGCGTAAACATTGCCCATGCTGCCTCGTCAAGCCTCTTCCTAGCGCGCCTTGCCCATGCCAAGGCCTTGGCCAATACTTTCCCACAACAGCCCGTCGACCGCATGATCGTTTTGCCCGCACATATGCCAATACAAGGCAATCACGCCCAAATCGTTGCCACAGCCGTGCCACGCCCGATGACAAAGAGTCACGTCCTAACAAACCACCCGCACCCTTTGAAATCGACGTCCTCGTCGAGCCGTCTTTAATGAATCAGCACCAAGGGTTTTTCACATACAATGCCCCTTGTACTCCTTTCATATCCCTGTGAATTTCCAGTATATTGGCACCTCTCGCACCCTGATCTACCTTTGGCTCCGAAATCCTCGACTTAGTGCGTTCATCACCTCTAGGGGCTGCAGTTTTCCATGCCCTTCGAAGTTGAACCACTTCCTTGCGTAACTCTTCTTTCTCTATGCGCACCGAGGCCATTTCTTCCTCCAAACGTGCCATTCCAACAAGAACAAAAGAATCACAATCTATATCAAGAGCCTGCCCATCAAGTTCTTCCAACTGCTCAACGTTTTGACATAATTCCGCGTTTGTGCCACCAGCCTTGTTCTTCCCCACGAATTCTTGTCACCGGATCGTCTTGCCACTACTACGAACCTGCTCCGATTTGATACCAGTTGTCACGGGGGAGTTTTTGATCAAGTCAGAAACCACACCCGCGCGGCAGTCAAGTCTCCCGCTTGACTCAGCCTTTCCGAAACACTTTGCCAATTTTCAACTAGTTTGGCCTTAAACGAAATTTATGCAACGAAACAGAAATTTAAAGAACACAAGTATATACGGGAAAATCCTAACCTTTGCATTAAGTTTGAAAATATACAAAGGACCCTCACTTTGCTATGAACTATCAGTCCGCTCACAGCCCCATTTAGCAAAGAACACAAGTCGTTCTTAGCCAACACTAAGGTTTGCCCAAGCTAAACCTTAGCCCCTTTTGAAACACTTAGAAACCCTCACATTTCTTTCTTGATTCCCACATTGAATTCTACACGAAATTCTCTCTTACTGCTATGAACACATTCCGCTCACAACCCACTTTTGGCAAAGAACACAAGTCATTCTTAGCCAACACTAAGGTTTGCCGAAGCCAAACCTTAGCCCTTTTTGAAACACTTAGAAACCATCACATTTCTTTCATGTTTCCCACATAGAATTTAACACGAAATTCTACATACTTCTGCCTAAGTTAAAGGCCTTATTTATAGAATATAGGTATCCCTTAAACTTGACAGCACATGACACTTGTCGTTTACACCTTTTGCCACTTGTCGGGCTAACTTTAAATCTTGCTCCTAACATGTAGTTGACATCCCCAACTACTTAGGACACATTATACACGAAATGGGGTCATTATACAAGCCATAATCAGATCATGGGATAAAGGGAGATCATGGCTAAAAACATGGTAACCGCCAACCGCTTTCCATGTGCATTGCATGTGCCATTTCCTTGGCTAGTTGAATTTCGCCCCAAGGCTGTCTTGTGCCATGCCTTAGCTCAATTTGACATTTCCCCATGCCAATGTCTTGCCCGCAATCCGCTGCCATGATTTTGCCGCACACGCTCGGCGCCGCTGCCGCCCGCACACCGCCTTGGCTTAATTTTCTGCCTTGTCCGTGCCAACCCTCATTTCCCTCCTGCCATTGCTTGTATTTTCTTTCCCATAGCCTTGTATTAGCTATTGAAAGCCTTTGCCATCAACCCGCATTTCCGCCTCGCCTTAGCTTAGCCCGTACATAGCTGCTACAACCCAAAAGTGCCATGCCACTGATTTTGGCGCGCATGCCGTGCCATGCCGCCCAAACATTGCCCATGCTGCCTCGTCAAGCCTTTCCCAAGCGCGCCTTGCCCATGCCAAGGCCTTGGCCAATACTTGCCCACAACAGCCCGTCGACTGCATGATCATTTTGCCCGCACATAAGCCAATGACAAGGCCATCACGCCCAAATCCTTGCCACAGCCATGCCACACCCGTTGACAAAGAGTCAGGTCCTAACAAACCACCCGCACCCTTTGAAATCGACGTCCTCGTCGAGCCGTCTTCAATGAATCAGCACCAAGGGTTTGTTCACATACAACGTTCATATCCCACTGATTTTCCAGTATATTGGCACCTCTCGCACCCTGATCTGCCTTTGACTCCGAAATTCTCAAGTTAGTGTGTTCATTACCTCTAGGGGCAACAGTTTGCCATACCCTTCGAAGTTGAAGAACTTCCTTGCGTAACTCTTCCTTCTCTATGCGCACCAAGGCCATTTCTGCCTCCAAACGTGCCATTCCAACAAGAACAAAAGAATCACAATCTACATCAAGAGCTTGCCCAACTAGTGCTTCCAACTACTCAACTTTTTGACGCAGTTTCGCGTTTGTTCCACCAGCCTTGTTCTTCCCTACGAAATCTGCCACCGAATCATCTTGCCACTACCACGAACCTTCTCCGCTATGATACCAGTTGTCACGGGGGAGTTTTTGATCAAGTCCAAAACCACACACGCGCGGCAGTCAAGTCCCCCGCTTGACTCAGTCTTTCCGAAACACTTTGCCAATTTTCAACAAGTTTGGCCTTAAACAAAATTTAAAGAACACAAGTATATACGGGAAAATCCCAACCTTTGCATCAATTCTGAAAATATACAAAGGACCCTCATTTTGCTATGAACTATCAGTCCGCTCAGAGCCCCCTTTTGGCAAAGAACACAAGTCGTTCTTAGCTAATACTAAGGTCTGCCCAAGCCAAACCTTAGCCCTTTTTGAAACACTTAGAAACCCTCACATTTATTTCCTGTTTCCCACATAGAATTCTACACGAAATTATCTCTTACTTGCTATGAACACATTCCGCTCACAGCCCACTTTTGGCAAAAAAACACAAGTCATTCTTAGCCAACACTAAGGTCTGCCCAAGCCAAAACTTAGCCCCTTTTGAAACACTTAGAAACCATCACGTTTCTTTCTTGTTTCCCGCATAGAATTCTACACGAAATTCTACATACTTCTGCCTAAGTTAAAGGCCCTATTTATAGAATATAGGCAGCCCTTAAACTTGACAGCACATGACACTTGTCGTCTACAACTTTTGCTACTTGTCGGGCTAACTTTAAATCTTGCTCCTAACATGTAGTTGACATCTCCAACTACTTAGGACACATTATACACGAAAAGGGGTCATTATACAAGCAATAATCAGATCATGGGATAATGGGAGATCATGGCTAAAAACAAGGTAACCGCCAACCGCTTTCCATGTGCATTGCATGTGCAATTTACTTGGCCAGTTGAATTTCGTTCCAAGGCTGCCTTGTGCCATGCCTTAGCTTAATTTGACATTTCCCCATGCCAATGTCTTCTCCGCAATCCGCTGCCATGATTTTGCCGCACACGCCCGGCGCCGCTGCCGCCTGCACACCGCCTTGGCCTAATTTTCTGCCTTGTCTGTGCCAACCCTCATTTCCCTCCTGCCATTGCTTGTATTTTCTTTCCCATAGCCTTGTCTTAGCTATTGAAAGCCTTTGCCATCAACCCGCATTTCCGCCTCGCCTTAGCTTAGCCCGTACATAGCTGCTACAACCCAAAAGTGCCATGCCACTGATTTTAGCGCGCATGCCGTGCCATGCCGCCCTAACATTGCCCATGCTGCCTCGTCAAGCCTTTTCCAAGCGCGCCTTGCCCATGCCAAGGCCTTGGCCAATACTTGCCCACAACAGCCTGTCGACCGCATGATCATTTTGCCCGCACATAAGCCTATAACAAGGCCATCACGTCCAAATCCTTGCCACAACCGTGCCACGCCCGATGACAAAGAGTGAGGTCCTAACACTTAGTTCGCGAAACTTTCGGGTCTTCTGTCGCTATATTTGACAACAGTCCATCGCTACGCATTGCAAATTTTATGTAATGCGAATTCAAATAGTCAATTGTGATCGATTGAGTTGCGTTGTGCACAAAATCTATTTCTCTCTCTCTCTGCATTTTTAAATTCACACCGGATGTTCCGTTATCTACATTTTTCTCCCTTATTATCTTTTTATCCCTCCTCCATTTGAAGGAAAATAGGCAGTAGCCATGGCTTACTACTACTTATACTCCACCATACGCAAGAAACCTCTAACCTCAATCTTCATGTCCTCTCCCCATATCATCTTCAACTACTCTCTTCACAAATTCGTTCCTTCTACAACTCCATCACTTTTTCCCTCTCTTCACCTTCGCCACCGTTCTAGGTATTGCACATGGGTGTCAGCTGTTTCATATTCTGTAGCCGAGACAGATGAACAACACCATATCGCAAGTAATGGACTTGTACACAAAGAATATGCTGACCTTAATCTCTCCGACTTATTTTGTGAGGTTTGACAAATTTAAAGACTTCAACTTTCTTTACTAAGTGTACTTGGGATACCAGTTTAGTTTGTGCCATTATTACCATGTTACCAGTTGATCCTTAATCTAGAAATTTACTTGTAAATGGTAATTACATTATGACTGACCTGATTGTGTGTATATGTTTTATTCCACCCAGGTGCATAAAACTTTAAAACTTTTTTTTTGCCTAAAGTTAGGTCAAACTGGCTTGTTGTCCTTATTTTTTTAATATTCCTGTGACATAAGTATTGCCAGAAGTTGGTCAAGTTGAGTTATTGGCGAAGTCATTTATTTGGATTAAATTTTATAACTTTAATGACGACGAAGGCAAAATTGATGGATCGATGAAGTTGTGTCTATTATGAGATTTTCTTGCAATATCTGTGTGCATTTTTATACTCACTTTCTTCAAATGATGTAATAGGATATTGGCAATCTTCGGATAAGGCCGCATGTCAACCCTCTGCGACGTGCTCTCATGGTACACATTATGGCTCTTTGTATATGTGAAGCTTCTCTCTTCCTATTGAGTCCTGTTGACCCCAGCTATAATTTGTGAAACTTTACTATGGAAGAAATATATTAGGATGGAACAACAACATACCCTGTATAGTTCCACAAGTGGGGATAAAAGTTTCTAACTTAAATGGTTCTTTTTGTTTTGTTGTATTAATTTATCATGAGAAGATTCCTGCAGAAGTACCAAACTGGAAGGAGGTGTTCGGGGATGCATCATTGCCTCTGATGGTGGATATTGGGAGTGGTAGGAACCTGCTTGCTCTTTGATATCTTCACCATTCTATTGTTACTTATGATTTATTCAGTTTAAATTTCGTGTTTTCCATTTAAGATCTAGTAGTTTATTATGGTCAGACAAGAGGGGTTGCTATGATGGTAAGTAACCTCCACTTCCAACCAAGAGGTTGTGAGTTCGAGTCTCCAAGAGCAAGGTTGGAAGTTCTTGGAGGGAAGGATGCCGAGGGTCTATTTGGAAACAACCTCTCTATTCCAGGATAGGGGAAAGATCTGCGTACGCACTATCCTCCCCGGACCCTACTAAGTGGGATTGTTGTTATTGTAGTTTAGTATGGTCCAACAGTTATTTGTAACAAACTTGCTTCAAATTGCACGAAGGTGGTTGGTTTTACAAATTGAATAGAAATTTATGCCTATGCCTTAAAGGGGTCGTTAGGTCTGAGGTATTACAAACTATAGCAATAGTAATAGAACTTTGGATTATTTATTATGCATTTTATTATGAAGCGTTAATCCCAACTGGTTGGTATCGACTATATGGATAATTTTCTTCCATTTTATTGTGTTTCTAGCTAAATGTGCAATGACTCTGAGAGATTTTAGGCTTACTGAGACAGACTCCATCCTTTTACTATCTTTAATCATGTCAAACCTACATACTAGTGTATCTCGAGGTCTGTGTACCATTTGAAGCTACCTTCATGTTATCCTCTACATATTCTGTTTGCAGCCCTCTGTCAGATGTATTCATTATTAATTTGTCTATGACTGCACATTTATCTGTCATTTACATTACACTCATCTTGCTGATATTAGTGACCGAACATTCACCCCTCATCCCCATATAACATTGTGGGTCTTTCAATTTATATCTCACACATTTCCAATTTTTTCTCTTCCCTTTATCCTTGAGATTCTTTTGTCCTATGGTCTTGTAATTTCTTAGATCTAAGTAAAAGATATTGCAGGTAGTGGGAGATTTCTTATGTGGCTTGCTAAAAGAAATTCTTCATCCAGGAATTTTCTGGGACTGGAAATTCGGTCTAAGGTATGTCGGCAATAACCTTGTCTTGTTAAAAATGCTTTCATTCTGTTTATATAGTAGTATTGTTCTCTATTGGCTTCTGAAATGTGCTACTGTGGTACTCATGGTTGAGACTATCTTTTCCTTCTGCAGTTGGTCACACGGGCGGACTACTGGGTAAACGAGCTGGGTCTGAAAAATGTGTAAGGCTTGAAGAAGTCCTGATATTCCATTTAAGAAATGTTTATTGAAAACCTGTTAATGGATATCTAAATGCAGACATTTCATATCTACCAATGCCATGGTTTCCTTCCAACGACTTGTATCTACATATCCTGGACCACTTATGCTAGTTTCAATCTTGGTGAGTTCCCTTTTTATGCTGGAAGTATGCAGAAAATATTTTTCATGTGCCAATGACCCTTTCTTGTTCACTTAAAGCTGAATGGTTAGTTGCTCTTGTCTGCAGTGCCCAGACCCTCACTTTAAGAAAAAACATCATAAGAGAAGAGTGGTGCAGAAGCCTTTGGTTGAATCCATCATAAATAATTTAGCACACGGTGGACAGGTACCTGTTCGAGCTTCTAGACTGTAAATTAGTTGATCATTCTTCTGTAAGCATATATTTGGCTTGGTATACTTGGTTGATGCTTGACACTGTGCATTGTGCAGTTTGCCAACTTCTATTTGTCTTTTTAGCGCCTGGGCTTGGTGTATCATTAATTGGTGTCAAAATGTTTTGATCTTTTTTAAGTAATTCAAAATTAACTTGTATGGTATAACTATTTCAACTATAACACCTTTTGATGATCTTCTTAAGGAGGAAAAAATCATGATCTGAGATGTCTTAGAATGTGATGAGAACTATTTGTATATGTGATGAGAACTATTTGTATCTCTTACTGGGCATAGGTTATATATGACGACTCTGATTTTGATGCAGTTCGTGTCTTGTCCATGATCTCATTTTCTAATATTTCTTGTCTTGCTCTCAGCTAACAACTCTAGTGGATGCTTGATCCTAGTAACATCTGACTAGAACATGAGGGATTCCAGATAGATAGACCTGTGATCTCCCCCCCCCCCCTCCCCCCTAAAAAAAAACCCCAACCCAAAAAAAAAAAGAGCTCTCATCTGTGCAGCAGTGAGATGCTCACGATTTGTGCCTGCAGTATCTCAGTCTCCATTTCAGCAAAAAAGGTTTCAAGTAATTGTTCAAGGTGTACAATTACCCCCAAATCTCCTGTTTAGAGCTGACTGTAGTTGCTTTACAGATGATTGTTTATGTTGGGACAATTAAAAGATGATGTCGTATTAAACAACAAAAAATTTACTTGTTATGCTGAAGAGTTGCCAAGATTACTCTTTCCGGTTGTGAAATAGGGTTCATCATGATTTATTAATAACAATTTGAAGCTAATTGCTACAGTGCTTGAAGAGGATATTGTTTATCTTGGTGTTAGTGAAGGGCAAAGATTTTGCTGGAGAAACAAATTGTCGCAAATGGAGTGATTTAGAAAGTCTATAGTTCAAGGAGAGAGATAATGATAGATGACACAGAATATATTAATTACTTAAAAACATGGAAAATTTTCTGATGTGAGGAGCAAAAAGCTAGTTCAGTTAAGAAAGTGATGTTCATGGTTGGCTGTATGTATCTTTGACTGGAAAGACACATTTATCAATCTTAGTCCAGTTAAAGTCGAACCTATTGCCCAACGACACATACATTAGTTCCCATTGGTGTCAGGGACTGGAGGAGAGAGAGTGAAGGGATATATGGCCATGTAAACTTGGGTCCATGGTTGTGCAAATTAGATGATCCGAAACTTGTACCCAAGTGTTACCTCCAACTGTCTCGTTTCCCTTTAGGCTTTGATCCATTTCCAAACTTGCGATTTTCTTTGCTTGATGTCACCACAAAATCATGATGTCAATTCAGAGGAAAAGCGTACCACAATGCTTTAACAGGTTGTTATTACTCTATTTATGGATAAAAGGGTCTAACTATTTACCTAACCTTGATGTTTTGCCCTAAATCCACTAAATATTTGCTTTCTCTTTCAATTTGAGAGCAGTGTACCTGGCGCAGAAGTAACGGTAAAGCAAGTAAATTGTTTGATAATAATATCTTGGTTGGCTTTTTTCTCTGAGTAAAATCCAGCTTCAAATCCCTTACAATCTATTCCATAAATGTACTGCACCTTCTTTTCATCTTATTTTATGTTTCTAATAAAAAAAAAGCACTAAAATGAGCAGCCCTTATAATATCGCTGAGCATCACATGCATAATCTTTTTTTTTTTGGTTGCATTATTACCCTGAACTTGCTGGTTGATGGTTGACAGGTCTTTATACAATCAGATGTGCTCGACGTGGCAGTTGACATGAGGAATTTTTTTGATGTGTCTGATAAACTTATGCATATAAATGGTGTTGATCCAAGTTTACCTTGTGATAGTGATGGATGGGTATTGAACAATCCAATGGGGATAAGGACCGAGAGGGAGATCCATGCAGAATTTGAAGGTTGCAAAATCTACAGAAGGGTTTACCAAAAAGTTCATTAATTTTCTGGTTCATAACTTGCTGTTGGGGAGTATGGGTGACAGTTTTGCTCTTAGTCTTCTCCAGGCATTATAATTTGTGTCTTTGAAGTGCCCTTCAACACATGTATTTTTGTTGTGGCTGTGGTTGCTTGATGGGATAATGAGGCCCCTTCAAAAGGCTGGGCATGTAACTTACATCGCATATGGACTCTATATCTCTTAGCCACCCCCCCCCCCTTCCCCCCCCCCTTATTTTTAGTTTTCTTCAAGCCTTTATACCATGGAGTGTATTGGTGTTTAGAAAAATCTTGGCTAACTAGGAAAAAGGTCAAGTTGTGATAGTTCGTGTTGTTTTCACCTACTTGAGGAACTATAGGGGCAGACAGGTTCAATCCTCTGATTTGTTGAACGGAAAGAAAGGGAAGCTCTCAAGGAAGTGACATTTTTGTGCCAAAGAGCCTGTTCGATGGCATCTGCGCCCGAAGCCAAAATGCTTTCAATTAGAAACATTAGGCATCTCAAGATATAAATTCGAATTGGTTTTTGGTTAGAGAATATTGTGTTTGTGATGATTCGAGTATCTTTCTTTTCATTACGAATCACATGCTTTGTGCCTTTATGACCAAAAAGCTTAAGGGGCATCCTAAACCGAAACCATGGCGCATCACAGTGTTTGCCTATGGGTCTGAAAAAGCCAACATTGCTATATTTGGCTTCAGATTCTGTAATTGAAAATAAAAAGGGAGAATTCAAATGTATTCGTCCTTTCAATTGATCTTCAACTTTTTCCTTTTTCCTCTTAAGAATATGCTAAGGCCAATTAACACCCTTTGTGTATGTATAATTTTTTTAAAAGTTGTGGAACTTCATAATGAAAGTATGCCACTTTTATTTATGCTTAAATTTTCTAATTTGTTCCTTAGCTTTAAGTTATACATAATTTGTTCGTTGATAGTTAGATCTCGAGCAAATTTTTGGGATAAATTGTTGTACAAATGTATACATGCATATGCGTGTTTTTTTGGTATTTGGTTCATTCCCCTTGAGAAAGCTCAAGTTTACTTATTCGAGTTGGAAATTCTTTGTCGTGTCAAATGGTGAGCTTGACTTTCCTATCTTTATAGGTTCAAGAGAAAGGAAATAGCTCCTTGCTTAAATCCTAATGGGGCTTTTACGGATGTGTTGTCATTGGTGATAATAACTTCTCGTAATTTACTGACTATTATTCTTAAAATTTACTTTCCGTCGCTTTTTTAGGTTGCATAATAGGAAAGTAGAGTGCCGTGAATCCAAACGTACCTATCACATGAAACATTTGGAAGCCTTAGTCTACTTCTCAATATAGGGTCCAAAAGCGTAAATTACACGGTGCGTCCTATTTGGTGGCCCCTATTTAATTTATATATTTTTTTTAAAACTTTTAATTTGTACCTACTTTTTAAACAACTTTAGCCCCCTTTCTCCTCCTCATTCTCCTATAATCTCCATATATCTTCGAAATTTAACATTGATGTAGTAATATCTCTCCTTCTGTGACTTTACTCAATTCCACAGAAACCATCTTATTGTATATTCCAGTAGCATTATTGTTCTAATATTTACTGAACTATCAACATATAAAGAAAACTAAACATTATATTTGCCATCCCACAACGATATAAAAGCAGCAAAAAACCTCATTTGTCAACAGTTGGATACAGAAGATAATACGCTTCCGCTTAATCATATGAGCTCAAACGTATAGGCAAGATTTTGTTACCTGCTTCAGCTCTAGATCATGCATCAGACTCTCTATTCTTAATCATTCGACGTTGTCTCTTCTCCATTTACTGTTGCTTCTAATGAAACACTTGATGATCTTCTTCCGCTATTGTTAATTGGTTCACCAATATCTGATGCACTGTTGGATGTTTCAATATTTTCTTCACTTGTTGTATTGATTTGATCAGAATTCAAATCTACTAACTTTGAGCGTTTAAGAAAATTAAACACTGATGATCCGGAATAAATCAATGAAGTCATCTCCATACTTAGAATATGGAATTTGAAAGGTCAATTTTCCTCCCCCAAAAATAGAAAACTTCACCTCTAGAGCTGAAGTTCGACAGTTACAAAACAACAACTTCAGCTCTAGAGCTGAAGTTCGCAAGTTACAAAAAAAAAAAATTCAGCTCTAGAACTGAAGTTTGCGAGTTACAAAAGTAAAAACTTTAGCTCTTCGTGAACATGTCGTGACGACACGAAACAGGTTCCTGAAGTTTTGCGTGATTTCCTATCACGACCCAATTTCGTCCTCCGTGAACATGTCGTGACGACACCTAGTCCCTACGACTAGGTAAGCCTAACAATGCGGAAACAAATAACTTACGGAAATTTTAACTCAAAACCAAGATTCAACAAAATGGAAAATAAAAAGTAAAATGGCACTCCGTACATACAACACAATATCTTATCTTCTATAATACTATCCCAAAAACCCGAAAACTCACGGGAAACAAGCTGAAGGAAATGTAGCAATGCTCCAACTCCAGAATAACTAAAACAACAGTAAGAAGGAAGGCTAACTACAAAAAGAGAGAATAAGATAGAGACTCCTCGATCTACGGACGCGACAGATGTATCTCGAGGTCTCTGCTAGATCTCTCCGCCTCAAGGGTGATATGCACGGACAATAGTACCTGGATCTGCACATGAAAAATATGCGCAAAAGGGCCATGAGTACACCGCAGCGGTACTCAGTAAGTGTGAGCATATGATTTTTGCCTTATATATATTTATGAATAATTCCCAAAATTCAAACAAAAATAATTTTTCCTTATTTTTACAATTTTTTTTTGTGAATTTCGTGTTAATTGTTTGCATTTTATTGGTGCATGTTAATTCATATGAAAATACAAAAAATATGCTTTGCATTTATGTACAAGAGGGGTTGCTCTGATGGTAAGCAATCCCCACTTCCAACCGAGAGGTTGTGAGTTCGAGTCTCCCCAAGAGCAAGGTGGGAAGTTCTTGGAGGGAAGGATGCCGGGGGTCTATTTGGAAACAGCCTCTCTACCCCAGGGTAGAGGTAAGGTCTGCGTACACACTACCCTCCCCAGACCCCACTAAGTGGGATTATACTAGGTTGTTGTTGTTGTATGCTTTGCATTTATGATTTAATTTCATAGTTTAAGAGATTCATTTGTTTTAGAACAAAACGTGAAAATCACAAAAACAATAGTACACTTTTGCATTTTAACTGTTTTAATTGTGAAATTATCGCAAAATAGGTTTTAAATGGTTTTAGGAATTAATTAGTTAATTTTAGGACTTTATTTTTATCATTGCATCTTTATAAAATCAAAAAAATAATAATAAATACAAAATTGGAAAGTGAAAAACAAAATACAAAGGAGATATAAAGGGATGAGTTGAAAATAAGGTCACAATTAAAAGGGGGCTCATGTTTTAGATATAACCGGGCTCAAAAATTCCCTAGCCCAATTGAAATACCCCATGCCCGGACCATCCCGCACCCCTATCCTTATTACCAGTCCATTCCCCACACCACAGAAACGACGCCGTTTGGCTCGTTAAATCCCAGCCGTCGATTACCCCTCATCCAACGGCCCCAGTAGATCTCCTTATTTTCATAAAAATGTCCGAAATCCATCAAAACCTAGAGACCAAGATACCTTCTTCCTCGTACAGACCCTAATCCTAGCCGGAATCCCTCGCCGGCAGGAAACACTACTTTTTTCGTTGGTCGCCAAGTCAACACCGCCGATTCCCCTCAACCTCCTCTTCCCATTCCCCATGGTTATATACCTTGAATCTTACCAGAAGATCTCGAATATCCTATTGAAGTTTTTCCGGACGATGCAAGTTATGCCAAACGGTTCCAAATTTACACCATAGGACCGTCACATCACCCTTTATCGAACCCCCACAGTGGCATCTCTTTAATCTGCTTAGAACCGGTTGAATATCAATTTGAAGGTTTTCGGTCGAAATCCTAATTGCCCCAACCCGCCTCAAATTGATCCCAGGCATTTCTTGGGACCTCCTTATGAAGAATTCAATATTAGTGGCGCTCAAAAATCACTGGGATCGTCCGAGTCTTAAAAGTGAAGAACAGCCGGTAAGTTTCTTTAGGTTTATTAGCAACTTGTTGTAGTCAATTAGGCGTTTTGTTAGTTAGAGTCTAATTATATTTGTGTTGTGTTGGTTCAATCTGTTAATTTTGTTCGATATAATCCCTCTCATCTTACTCAGTCGAGTTTAGGATTTAGCTTGTTCGTTGTTTCTGATTAAGTAGTTTTAATTCAGAAGTTATTCTTTAGGTTTTATGATTTAGTGTTAAGCCCTGTTCTAATCCTGTTAGATTTAAAATTGATTAGTTAAATTTTCCGACTTATAATGGTTTTCCTTTTACCTCAGACAATATATTTTGTTTACATCAGTAGATTTTACTTAGTTCTAGGTGAATAGATTTGTGCTTTGGTTTATTAATCGATCAGTCTGCCAGATGAATTAGTCTGTTTGTTGAAGCTTGGTTTAATTGACATAAGGTGGGGAATTTTAATTGAACAAGGGTTTAGTAATTTTGGGAGGTTAACAAGGGTAAATTGGACAAAGGTCAAAGGGGAAAGGGCTGCAGTAATTTTAAAGGGTTTCAAGGGCATTTTCGGCATGAGAAAAGGGTAGAATCTCTTAGAATAGTAAATTTAAAACATGGGTAAGGGTAGGATAGAAATTGTAGGTGGGTATTGAACATTCTAAAATAGTGCTATAGTGTAGATTCAATAAAACTAAGGTAGTTACTTGGGCATCAAGTCAGAAAATGAGGGAATAAAGTAAAAAAATGAATAGGGACTAATAGTGAAAACTGAAATTTGGGGGCTTCCGTACTTTACTTCTATAAAAGGCATTAGATGCCTTGTAAAAGGGTCTTATGCCTTCAGCCAAAAATTCCCTAGTAGACTGCTCATTTTTCAGATTAAAAAATAGAGTTTTAATTTAGAAATTAGCTCTTAGTTTAGCTTTATATACACAAAAACAAAACAAAAATAGATACAAAAATGAAAAACAACAAAAACATTTCACTATTTTATTGATTTCGGATAGATTCTGGATTTCTCTTTGAGATCCTGCCTTATAGTGTGTTTTGGGGTCTATTTCGAGCTGATTTGGGCTTAATTCTGCTGGTTTATGATTTCTTCTGTTGGGTTTTTTCAAGTTTCTGAGTGATTTCAAGCATATTGAGACTTATTCGACTGATATTATCATTCCTGGGCTGTGTTTCTGGATATCATTTGCTACTGCTGATCTCGTTATTGTGGTTACTGCTGCCGATTCACTCCTCTTTTCTTATATTTTCCAATCTCAGGTACTATTTTTCGAAATTCCACTGATGTGATCACAATTGGGCTGAATGCAATCATATCGGCTACCGTGTGTTCATTTGATTAGAATAGCTGTCATTGATCAATTAAGGAATAATTCATTGGATTTACTTGATTTGTATGTCTTAAGGGCTATTAATTGGTCTGCTTCGTTCATAGGGCTTGTATAATTGAATTGTGCTAGAAATTGGAGTGCATATTAACTTTGATACAATTGTGATTTGAGACATAAGCTGCTGAATTGGCGTGTCCGTGTATGTCTATTAATTAGAGTCATTGAAGAGATTGTTTGAGAAGCTAGTAGCAATTGGATTTGGATAATTGTCTTGTTAAATGAGTGTTAATGTAATTTTAACTCATGAATAGAAGGTTAAAATGCATGTGTACAAAAGATAGGTTTTTGAATTTAGTAATACACAATATTGAATCACTGTTGGCAGCTTGCATTAGAAATTAATTGGGAAAATCGGGTTGTAAATTCATTAAGTCTATCTCGTGGTTACGAAAACGTCATGTGTCTTTGGATGGTCATCACTGGGGATCGACCCTTTGACCTTTCTGTTGAGGACTCATTGACCTCATTTAGTTTGGGCTTTGAGCTTGTGACTGAAATGTCCTTTGAACGATGGTCCAATTCTCTTCTATTAATTGTTAGCCCAGTTATCTGCTTTCAGACTTTGAATCAATAGAGAACCATAGTCACCTATAAGTTAGACTTTAAAATAATTTCGAGATGAGCCTTGCCAAACAAAAACAATTGCGGGGCCCTCGATAAAGGTTAAAAATAATTAGAATTCAGGAGGGCCGTTTAGCAAATTTCATGGCCTTCCACTAAAAAATAATACGTTAGAATCTTTAGACGCGTTTAATTAAAATACTTTCTTAAATTCGGGTGTGCATTGATGCGACTCAAATCCAAATCTCGACGAAGTCAAAATGTGTCGACGATCACATGTACACTGGTGGTGACGTGATTAGAAATACGTTTTCACGACGTCGCAAGTCTTTTAAACTAAGTATTGGTAAAAGCAGTTTATAAATAAAAGCACCTAAGTTAGCATGTAATAAAATCAGATAAATCAAATATAACAGTTAAGCGACCGTGCTAGAACCACGAAACTCGGGAATGCCTAACACCTTCTCCCGGGTTAACAGAATTCCTTACTCAGATTTCCGGTTCGCAGACTGTAACGGAGTCATAATCTTCCTTAGTTCGAGATTCAAATTTGGTGACTTGGGACACCATAAATCTCCTAAGTGGAGACTCTAAATAATTAATAACCAAATCCCCTTCCGATTGTCCTTTAATTAGAAAAACTCCTTTACGCCCCTTTGCAGGGGTGTATAGCAGAAAAGGAGGTGTGACAGCTCTGGCGACTCTGCTGGGAAAAAGAATCCAGAACGTTTTGTTCAGGGTTCATAATTCGAGCTTAGATAAATTGCTGTATTTGGTTATATCAGATTTTCTTACATGCTGTGTGTGCTAAATGTTACCGCTTGGATATTATCTGAAATGTATATAAATTGTGCCGACACCCTTCTCTCTTTACCTCCGAGGACGTTCTTACTGGTTGAGACTCCCTGTTCTGTTAGTGTCATACCCTGATATAAGAAAGAGGCTCGGACAAGTTACGATGCCGGGTGGCCTTTTGGTTCCCGGTAAGTTGCCCCCTCCTCGACTCGAGTTGTCCTCTTGGGTACACAGTCTAGAACAAAATCCCTAGTAGGAACGCTTATCTGCATCGTGTTGCATTTGACTTAGGGGACTCAACGCAGGGGCTGGGTCTGTCTAGGACAAGCAACCTGAAATGAATAGACCATCTTTATGAATCCTATGTGCTACATGTTGTATTTATTCAAGGGTAAAAGGGTCATTTGGCTGACCAATGATAGTTGCGGGCAAATGAAAATGAAAAAGAAAAAAAAAAGAAGAAGGAAAAAGAAAAAAAGGGTGAAGTGTGAAAATAAAGCAAGTAGGGCCTAGTTATGTCTTTGTTTTTTTATTAAGAAAAAAAGCATGAAAAATTCAAATTTTTTTTACATTTTTAAAAATCATTTTTTTGAAAGTCAAAAATAAAAAAAAAGGAAAAATAAAATTCAAAAAGATTTTGCATGTTTCATCATTTTAAAAAAAAAAAGAAGACGAAAAAATGTGTTTTCTATAAATTAGTTTTTTTTATCTTGCCCATATCCAATGTGCCCGAACTACGCATGGTTTGATTCTCACAGGGCGTGAGATACGTAGGCAACCCTCATCGGGTCCAACCTCCCCGTTACAAAAATAGCCCCAAAAATGTCAAAATTTTAATTTTTGTCACAAATAAATCAGATGATGCCGTTTTTGTCAAAAAAGTAGCCAAATGTTCCCAAACGAAGCGCCAAAAGGCTGACTTTGCATAAACATCCATCTTTGGTCATATTTTCATTTTTGACCCCCATAGCCTTAAGATCTTCGTCCCCGAGGCGTTGGAAGGTTGTGTTCGCAATACCAGGTCATTTATTTTAATTTGAAAAAAATAAGAAAAGAGTCAGCGGTCAAGTGAATACCAAAAATATTTTGTGGTTATTATAAAAATAGAAAATTCCAAAAATATTTCATTGTCGTTTACCTTTTATTGGCACAAACTACGCCTGGTCTAATTCGTGGGGGGGTCACGATAAGTAGGCAATCCACATAGGATTCGACCACATCCAAAACAAAAAGAAAAATAAACATGAATGAAAATGAAAAAAAAGAATTAAAAAAAATGGAAAAAGATGTTGTGAATAATGAGGACCAACTAAATTCATTCTAACATGTTTTGTTTTGAATTGTGAAGAAAGTTGAGGTGGCTGGTTTGTGGTAACTCATCCACACAACACTAGGTCGAAAAGCAAGCCATTCATGGCTGGCGGTTGAACACAGGTATTACTGATCCGTCTTGGGGAGTTGTTGAATCTAAATCTGAATTGAAAGAAGAGGTTTTGAGGTTGAAAAGACAGATAGTCAGAATGCACAGAGCTTGGGCCAGTGGGTATCCTCTGCCAGTAGTCCCCGATGCCCAACATTATGCTCCAGAATCAATTGTCAAGGCCTCGAGTCCATACCACCACGCTCTTCATTTTGAGTGTTCCGGTGAGACTACGAAGCTTGCTAAAACTATGGGGCGGGATGACATATCCATAAAGCTGGAAGGGTTCAAGATGCCCAAGTTTAATTTGTATGATGGGCGAGGAGATCAAGTGGCCCGCTTAAGGGATTATTTCAACAAAACGAGGAATGTCGGCAGGGAAGATGAGTTGTTGATCTTGCATTTCAGTGAGAGTCTGACTGGGGCAGCCTTGGAATGGCATGATCGTCAAGACTTCGGGAAGTGTCACACGTTGGGCGACATGGCTCTAGATTTTGTGCGACATTTTCAGTATAATAAAGACGTTGTCCCAAACCATTCCTCCCCATCTCCGACGGAACAGAAACCCAAGGAACGTTTCAGGGAATTTTGGGTCAAATGGAACGAACAAGTTTCTCAGGATACTCATTCCATTGATAAAAAAAATATTGTTGAGCCACGCCAATGACAGATCCTAGTGGTCATTCCTGCCAAGCGTCTGCAGCCTCAACTCCAATCCCAAACCTGTCCCCGAGCCCCACCTAAGCCACCTCAGCATTATCCTCCAGACAATGGCTGGTCAGGTGTCCAAACACTAGGTAACTCCCTCTGCCAACGACTGGGCCCGGTGGTCGTTCTTGGTAAATGCTTCCAGCCTCCCTACCGACCCTATGAACGTCCCCAAATTCTACATAAGCCACCTCAATACTATCCGTCAAACAACATCCGGTCATATGTCCAACCACCAGGTCGGTCCTTCAACCGGCAACAAGGTCTAGTGACTGTTCTTGCTAAGCCCCATGGATATCCTTATGCACTAGGTAACCCGCCCCGATGTTACATCCCTAGATCAGGTTTCCGGCCAAATCAGGCATTTAGGAATGAGAAGTTGCAGAAAAAGAAAGCCTACATTCCCTTGGGAGAGTGATACGCCAATCTGTTCCAGAGGCTAAAGAATTCGGGCATGTTGAAGCCTATTCGGATAAAAATACCAAGCCCTCTTTCAAAAAAGTTGGATGTTTCCCAAAGGTGCGCATATTTCTCAAATGCCCCGGGGCATGACACAGAAAAGTGGTTGAGGCTGAAGAAAGTAATTCAGGAGCTTATTGAAGCAGGCGACATCGTCGTGCCAAATTTAGATGCAACTGACACAAGCCAAAGTCCACCTCCTGTGCAAAATGAGTCGCACATGGCAGATATGATTTCCTTGGAAAAGTTATTTGAAGGCCCTCAGTAAGACGCCATGCTTGGCAATTGGAAAGATGCTTCATATCTTGGCTAGCTGGAGAGAAGTCTTTGTGGTTTATTTTGTTGTCATTTCTGTTGTCTGGGTTATTTTCAGGGTTGTTATTCGGATATTGTCTTGTGATTCAAACCCTTCTATCCTTTTATGTGTCTAGTTCCTTTAGTCGTTATATCTTATGTAGTGTTATCTAGGTTTTGTTTTAGTATTGTACCCCAGTTTGTGTTGCTTGTTTTGTTGTTGAACCCTTCCATCGTCTGTTTTATACAATTCTCTGTTTTCTGCCATTGCTAGTCATTTTTGTTTAGTTCTCTTTTCTTTCTACAATTATTTTCCTGTTGGCTCTAGTGACATGACATACACGTATAATTCTCGGTCTGGTCTTTAAAACCATTTTGAAGTTAATAAGGGCATTTGAGGAAATAAGAATAGATTTGGACGTTGTGAGATTGTATGATGCCCGAACCATGTGAAGCTGGGGCAAGTAAAACATAAAAATCCCCGCAAAAGCAAGTTGGCCAAATTAACAGGGGGATCGGTCGTGGTAATAAGAGTACGAGTGTGGCCCAATGACATATTACATCTGACAGATATAGAAGGAGAATGTGTGAAAATGGCTGCCAATTCCGATGCAGTCAGGAGATGATGTGTATGGTTTCTTTATTCTGATTGTACTTGTTTGTACTTGGCATATTTTGAGGGTTGAAACGACGAAGGCATTTTGTTCTGCTATCCAAACACATTTTTTCATTGTCACCCCTTTTGAATCGCTTTTATTTTCTTTCATACACCTCTTTCGGAATCAACGGCACAATCAAAGAAACGCAAGTGCCGGAGTTAAGCAAATGGAAAAATAATTGAGAAAAAGGAAGGAAATGAAAAAGAAGAAAAAAAGAAGAAGAGGAAAGGATAAAGAAATGAAAGAAAGAAAGAAAAAAAAAGAAAAGAAAAGAAATAAAGAGAAAAAAAAGAAAAGAAGGAAAAGAAAAAATGAAGGAAAGAAAGGAAAAAGCAAGAAAATCAGAAAGAAAAGAAGAGAAATAAAATCACAACAATGTATTTTCATGATGTGAACTACGTTTGACTTGATCCCGAAAGGCTACGTAGGCAGCCTCACTGAGGTTCAGTCATACCAAAATAAAAGTCCAAAAATCCCCAAGCAAGAAACTGGGGCAGAAGTTGTGGCTGTTGTGAGAAATCTGATTCCGAAAGTTGTAGTTTTTAACCCGTTTGAATTGCTTTAGCCTTTTGTACCCCTTCTTTCTAACCCTGTCCAAAAAACTGCATTACGGTCCAAAGAAAGACATTCAGATCAGTCTTTAAGTGATGCCAAGTCAAGCAAGTAGAGGTGATTCATGTTAGGGGCAATACTCTGGTCCAAGCAGGAAAGATAAATGAAAAATGAGAAAGTCTTACTAATGAAAATACCCACGGGTTCCTCAAGGAGATGAAAGCTGATAGAAATGACAAATGAGAGAGTCTTATTGGTGAAAACCTTCAGGGGCACCTTGAGGCGACGATAAGTTAAGAGAAAAAACAAAATGTGAGAGGCTTGATGGTGAAAACCCTTCTGGCACTATAAGTCGAACAAGGATTGCGAATCAGATTGGGTAAGTGGGAGCATTGAAGCCCAGTTTCATGGAAAAAAGGTGCAACAAAAGCTGAACATCCGATTTGTTTAACAGAATAGGTCGCAGGTGCATGTCAAGGTCATTAGAGTCAGTGTCCACATTCGATAGGTTTATACTTTGTAGCTTTCTTTTTAGGAATCATCTCTTTCTATTGTCCTTTAATCTATTCCTTGGGTATTGGTTATTTCCTCTTCCTGAGTATGTTTGGACAAAACAAGTGAGAAATGACTTCAAAATTTGCCACCACCTTTTCTAATTGTGCAAGACAAGATCTCGCTAGTACATCAAAGTGTCATAAGTCAAGAAAGAGCAGCAAACGCATTGAGTTGGTAGCAAACAACCTGCTTTGGGATTCGTGTAAAGTACAAGGGTATGGTAAATGTCTGTTTATGAGCAATACAACATATATAGGATACTGGGTCTAAATGGAGAAGAGGTATTTTCAGTGATAAAGATGATAAAGAAAAATGAACAAGCAAGGTCTTCGAATGGAAATCAGTTATCATGGCAAGTGAATGAGCAATAGACCTCAAGGCCAAGGCCGGTGGTTTAAGTCAAGAAAGAACAACATGCGCAATGAGTGGGTGGCAATTGCCGTACTTTGATATTCATGTGAAACACAAAGGTTTGGCAGATATCGGTTCATAAGCAATGCAACAGATGGATGATATTGGGTTTGAAAGGAGAAGTGGTATTTTTGTGATAAGGGTGACAGAGAAAGAGGTTAGTCAAGGAACAAACAAGGTCTTTCAAGGTAAAATCAAAGTTATCATGGCATGTGAAGGAGCAATTGCAGCACAATCAAGGCCACAAACAAACCACCATGTTTAATCTCACAAGTTTTCTTTATCTGAATCTGGGACGGGAGCTATGTTCATGTCAAAGCTTGGAAGGTTGAAATTTTCAGGTGTGATGCCCCAATTCTGCTTACACAAAGGCTATTGAAAAGATCACACATCACCACTAGGAGAAGCACTTCCTAGTTTGGTTTTTCAAGTTATATTTTATTGTAGGAGACGCACTTCCTAAACTGAGATTTTGCCCTTAGGAGAATCGCTTCCTAGTTTGGATCATATGAGTCTGAGTCACCGAAAGTTTTCCAAACTATATTTTGCTTAGGAGACGCATTTCCTAAACTGAGAGTTCATTCATAGGAGAGGCACTTCCTAGTTTGAATGATAAAAGTTCCAACCATAGGAGACGCACTTCCTAGTTTGAGTCATTGAGTTTTGATAGTAGGAGACGCACTTCCTAAATTGAGAGTTCATTCATAGGAGACGCACTTCCTAGTTTAAATCATGAAAGTTCCACCCCTAAGAGACGCACTTCCTGGTCTGTATTTTTTCAGGCTATATTTTATTTTAGGAGACACACTTCCTAAATTTTAAATTCACCCATAGGAGACGCACTATGTTCATTGAAGTTTTACCCATAAGAGACGTACTTCCTAAATTTTAAATTCATCCATAGGAGACACAATTCCTAGTTTAAATTATTGAAGTTTCACCCCTAGGAGACGCACTTCCTAGTCTGGTTTAATAAAGTTTTACCTGTAGGAGACACACTTCCTAATCAAAGTCTTTTAAGTTATTCTTATAGGAGACGCACTTACTGAATTGAGAGTACATTCCTAGGAGACACACTTCCTCGTTTTAGTCACTGAAGTATTAACCCCTGAGAGACGCACTTCCTAGTTTGGTTCATTCAGGTTTTATTTTAGCAGACATATTTGCTAGTCAAAGTTTTTGGTTTTACTCATAGGAGACGCACATCCTAGTCTAGTCTTTTGTTTACTCTCATCATTGCATCAATAGTATAAGTGGTTTACAATTTTGCTAACAACTCACAAATCTTCCTATTGCAAACTGGGACTGAAAATTTCGTTTGTTTTGTTTGTTTTGGTTGCAGGATCCCACATGGAAAACAAGATAACACAGAATATTTTGGTAGTCAGGAGTCCGCCTGGAGAATAGAGACATACATTTAGAACTTTTGAAGTCAGGAGCCCACCTGAAGAATGGAGGTGATACAATTCAAATTTTAGTTTTCAATTAATTTCTTTATTAATAATGAAGTGAGGAGTCCGCCTGGAGAACAGAGACATACATTTTGAATTTTAGTAGTCAGGAGTCCGCCTTGAGAATAGAGACATACAATTCAAGTTTCAGCAATCAGGAGCCCACCTGAAGAACAGAGGTGATACAATTCAAAGTTAGTCGATTTATTTGTCTTTTGAAGTCAGGAGCCCACCTGAAGAATAGAGGTATACAATTCAAGTTTCGGAAATCAGGAGCCCGCCTGTATAATAGAGGTATTTCAGGTCAAGTTTTAGTCATATTCTTATTTATATCCGGTAACATGTACCCAGTTTCCAAACTGAGGCAGAACGTTTTCTTTGGTTTGTCTATTTTTATGAAGTCAGGAGCCCGCCTGGATAACAGAGGAACACATTCAAGTTCAAATTCAGCAGTTAGGAGCCCGCCTGGATAACAGAGGAATACAGTTAATTTCAAAATTCAGAAGTCAGGAGTCCGCCTGAAAAATAGGGGAGTACAATTCGAGTTTTCGCTTTCAAAATTTTAGGGGTATTTGGTAATGCGGTTTGTTTTATCTGTTTTGTTGAAGTCAGGAGCCCGCCTGTTAACAGAGCAATCAGGAGCCCACCTGGATAATAAAGGAATACAGTCAAGTTTAAGTTTATTCAAGTTCACCAACGTGGAGGGAAGGAACAACATCGCAATACACGATTTGAAGTAACGACAAGAGAAAGTAGAAGACAACAAGACAACAAGGAAGTATAAGAGCAAGTTTGAAGAATTTAGATAGGATTTTATGTAATTCATAGTTCATAGCTTAGGTTAGCTTCTTCTATTTTTGACATGGTGTAATAAGGAAGGTCATCGAGCAGTAGCAGCAACAATCGCAGTGAAATCATATCTCCTGGTAGTCCCAGCTACCTGACACTCCTGAACTACACTGACCTGATTCCTGTTTGGCCTAGGATATGTCGGCAACCTCTGAAGTAGGGTGCGGTCAAAACTTTCCAAAATGCTTCGCAACGGAATTTACAAACGGGGAAAAATCGCTCGTATTTACTCACTTATCTTTGCCCGAAAACATTTCATGTTTCCAAGCAAAGAGGGGCAGCTGTGAGCATGTGATTTTTGTCTTATATATGAATAATTCCCAAAATTCAAACAAAAATGATTTTTCCTTATTTTTACAATTTTTTTGTGAATTTCGTGTTAATTGTTTGTATTTTATTTGTGTATGTTAATTCATATGAAAAATACAAAAAATATGCTTTTCATTTAGGATTTAATTTCATATTTTAAAGGATTCACTTGTTTTAGAACAAAACGTGAAAATCACAAAAAATAGTACACTTTTGCATTGTAACTGTTTTAATTTTTAAATTATCGCAAAATAGGTTTTAAGTAATCTTAGGAATTAATTAGTTAATTTTAGGGCTTTATTTTATCATTGAAATTTTATAAAATCAAATAATAATAATAATACAAAATTGCAAAGTGAAAAACAAAATACAAAGGAGATATAAAGGGATGAGTTGAAAATAAGGTCACAATTAAAAGGGGCCTGATGTTTTAGATATAAATCTGGCTCAAAAGTTCCCTGGTCCAATTGAAATACCCCATGCACGGACCAGCCCACACCCCTTATCCCTATTACCCGGTCCATTCCCCACACCACAGAAACGACGCCGTTTGGCTCGTTAAACCTCAGCCGTCGATTACCCCTCATCCAACAACCCCAGTAGATCTACTTATTTCAATAAAAATGTCCAAAATCCATCAAACCCTAGAGACCAAGATACCTTCTTCCTCGTACAGACCCTAATCCTCGCCGGAATCCCTCGCCGGCGGGAAACGCTACTTTTGTCGTTGGTCGCCAAGTCAACACCGCCGATTCCCTTCAACCTCCTCTTTCCATTCACCATGGTTACATACCTTGAGTTTTACAAGAAGATCTCGAATATCCCATCAAAGTTTTTCCAGCCGATGCAAGTTATTCCAAACGATTCCAAATTTACACCGTAGGACCATCTCACCACCCTTTATCCAACCCCCACAGTGGCATCTCTCGAATCTGCTTAGAACCGGTCGAATATCAATTTGAAGGTTTCCGGTCGAAATCCTAATCGCCACAACCCGCCTCAAATTGATCCCATGCATTTCTTGGGACCTCCTTATGAAGATTAAACATTAATGGCGCTAAAAAATCACTGGAATCGTCCGAGTTTTAAAAGTGAAGAACATCCGGTGAGTTTCTTTAGGTTTTCTTAGCAGCTCGTTGTAGTCAATTAGGTGTTTTGTTAGTTAGAGTCTAATTATATTTGTGTTGTGTTGGTTCAATCTGTTAATTTTGTTCGATATAATCCCTCTTATCTTACTCAGTCGAGTTTAGGATTTAGCTTGTTCGTTGTTTCTGATTAAGTAGTTTTAATTCAGAAGTTATTCTTTAGGTTTTATGATTTAGTGTTAAGCCTTGTTCTAACCTGTTAGATTAAAAATTGATTAGTTAAATTTGCCGACTTATAGTGGTTTTCCTTTTACCTCAGACAATAGATTTTGTTTACATCAGTAGATTTCACTTAGTTTTAGGTGAATAGATTAGTACTTTGGTTTATTAATCGATCTGTTTGCCATATGAATTAGTATGTTTGTTGAAGCTTCGTTTAATTGACATAAGGTGGAGAATTTTAATTGAACAAGAGTTTAGTAATTTTGGGAGGTTAACAAGGGTAAATTGGACAAAGGTCAAAGGGGAAAGGGCTGCAGTAATTTTAAAGGGTTTCAAGGGAATTTTGGGCATGAGAAAAGGGTAGAATCTCTTAGAATAGTAAATTTAAAACACGGGTAAGGGTAGTATAGGAATTGTAGGGGGTATAGAACATTATAGAATAGTGGTATAGTGTAGATTTCAATAAAACTAAGGTAGTTACTTGGGCATCAGGTCAGAAAATGAGGGGTTAAAGTGAAAATGAATAGGGACTAATAGTGAAAACTGAAATTTGGGGGCTGCCCTACTTTACTTCTATAAAAGGCATTAGATGCCTTGTAAAAGGGTCTTCTGCCTTCAGCCAAAAATTTCCTAGTAGACTGCTCATTTTTCAGATTCAAAAATAGAGTTTTAATTTAGAAATTAGCTCTTAGCTTAGCTTTATATACACAAAAACAAAAGAAAAATAGATACAAAAATGAAAAACAACAAAAACATTTCACTATTTCATTGATTTCGGAAATATTTTGGATTTCTTTGGGATCCTGCCTTACACTGTGTTAAGGGGTCTATTTTGAGTTGAATTGGGCTTAGTTGTGCTGGTTTATGATTTCTTGTGTTGGGTTTTTTTCAAGTTTCTGAGTGATTTCAAGCATATTGAGACTTATTCGACTGATGTTTGTCATTCCTGGGTTGTGTTTCTGGATTTCATTTGCTACTGATGATCTCGTTACTGTGATTATTGCTGCTGATTCACTCCTCTTTTCTTATATTTTCCAATCTCAGGTACTTTTCTCGAAATTCCCTTGATGTGATCACAATTTGGGCTGAATGCAATCATATCGGCTACCGTGTGTTCATTTGATTAGAATAGCTATCATTAATCAATTAAGGAATAATTATACATTGGATTTACTTGATTTGTATGTGCTAAGGGTTGTTAATTGGTCTGTTTCGTTCATAGGGCTTGTATAATTGAATTGTGCTAGAAATTGGAGTGCATATTAACTTTGATACAATTGTGATTTGAGAAATAAGCTGTTGAAATGGTGTGTCCGTGTATGTCTGTTAATTAGAGTCATTGAAATAGTCTGATTGTTTGAGCAGCTAGTAGCAATTGGATTTGGAAATTGTCTTGTTAAAAGGGTTGTAACGTAATTTTAACTCATGAATAGAAGGTTAAAATGCATGTGTACAAAAGATAGTTTTATGAATTTAGTAATACACAATATTGAATCACCGTTGGCAGCTTGCATTAGAAATTAATTGGGAAAATCAGGTTTTAAATTCATTATGTCTATCTCGTGGTTACGAAAACGTCATGTGTCTTTGGATAGTCATATCTGGGGCTCGACCCTTTGACCTTTCTGTTGAGGACTCGTTGACCTTATTTAGTTTGGGCTTTGAGCTTGTGACTGAAATGGCCTTTGAACGATGGTCCAATTCTCTTCTATTAATTATAAGCCAAGTTATCTGCTTTCAGACTTTGAATCAGTAGAGAACCATAGTCACCTATAAGTTAGACTTTAAAATAATTTCGAGATGAGCCTCGCCAAACAAAAATAATAGCGGGTCCCTCGATAAAGGTTAAAAATATTTCGAATTCGGGTGGGCCGTTTAGCAAATTTCATGGCTTTCAACAAAATAATAATACGTTAGAATCTTTAGACGCGTTTAATTAAAATACTTTCTTAAATTCGGGTGTGCATTGATGCGACCCAAATCCAAATCTCGACGAAGTCGAAACGTGTCGACGATCACGTGTACACTGGTGGTGATGTAATTAGAAATGCATTTTCATGACGTCGCAAGTCTTTTAAACTAAATATTGGTAAAAGCGGTTTATAAATAAAAACACCTAAGTTAGCATGTAATAAAATCAGATAAATCAAATACAACAATTAAGCGACCATGCTAGAACCACGGAACCCGGGAATGCCAAACACCTTCTCCCGGGTTAACAGAATTCCTTACTCGAACTTTCGGTTCGTAGACTGTAACAGAGTCATCATCTTCCTCGGTTCGGGATTCAAATCGGTGACTTGGGACAACATAAATCTCCCGAGTGGAGACTCTCAATAATTAACCAAATTCCGTCCCGATTGTCCTTTAATTGAAAGGACTCCTTTACGCCCCTTTGCGGGGGTGTA
Organism: Nicotiana benthamiana; assembly: GCA_034376525.1. Classification (NCBI taxonomy): domain Eukaryota; kingdom Viridiplantae; phylum Streptophyta; class Magnoliopsida; order Solanales; family Solanaceae; genus Nicotiana; species Nicotiana benthamiana. The sequence continues at coordinate 28,464,073 of CM067336.1, read as the reverse complement.
TAGCGAAAAAGTAGGTGTGACAGTAAGTGCCAAGTCAAACCTCGGTCGGGTAGTGACGAGGAAGGTCGGGGCCCTGCTGAGGTTAAACATAATAATTAGCTTCAAGAATATGAAATAAGCAATATAAATGAGAACGACAATGAAATAAGACAGGTTATATCAGGCAGCAACAATTATAGAAATAACAGAGTAAAACTTAAAATCAGAACAACCAAATACCAATAGTAACACGAGGACATCCCAGGATACCGTCCGGTATTCCCTTTTATCAACTGTCCAGTTGATCTCCCGGGATACCCTCCCGTAGTCCATCATATATCTATATCCGAAGGATCTCCTGGGATACCGTCTCGTAGTCCAACTATCATTGCGCGGGGATCTACCGTAACCCCGGTCTGTTGTCTCAAATTTAAATATGCAGGGGGATCTATCAGAAATCGAACCCGCAGTCCCAAAGTAAATGTGCAGGAAGATCCATCGGGAATCTAACCCGTAGTCCAAAAGTAAATATGCAGGGGGATCTATCGGGAATCTAACTCGTAGTCCCAAAGTAAACCAACAAGGGGGAAGCTACCGGAATCCCACATCCGTAGTCCCACTGTAAATACATAGTAACATCAATGAGATGTTAAGAAATGAAGTTTCATACCAAGGAAACAAGTAATTCTAGCCTAACATGCTTCACGTAATGAAACTGAGGCAATTTAGCAAATAGGCAATTTCAAATCAACTAAACATGCTTCTCTAGCTAACATCAGGCTAAAATTTGCAAGTATATAATAAAGCAGGTAAGAAAGGAACTCAATTTTATATACTTAAATCAAAACCAGATTTTCAACAATTAGCTTAAGTACGCGCTCATCACCTCACGTATAAGGCATTCAATTACCAAATATCGTATCCTAAGGGGAAGACCCCCCCCCCCCCCACAAGGTTAGACAAGCCACTTACCTCAAATAGACTCAAAATCAACAAGAAATAACGCCTTTTCCACGAGTATCCAGCTACAAATGGCCCAAATCTATTCAATTCAATTACATCTCGTAAATAACATATCAAACAACTAATTCTACGGTTAAACTCAAAGCTAAGATGCGAAATTAGGTAAAATAACCAAAATGCCCCTTAGTCCAACGTCTATGAATTGGATGAAATTATATTTACGGAAATCTCATACTCTCACGAGTCTATGCATAACGAAAACATAAAAATTGGAGACCAAATGACCCCTCAAATCCCAGATTAAAAATTCAAAATTTCAAGCCCTAGTTCTTCCATTTTTGTCCAATTTTCCATGAATTTCTAGGTTAATTTCACAATAGAATCACGTTTTAGGTTCATAAAGCTTAGCTCCAATCAATTCTCCTTGAATCCCTCTCCAATCTCCGTCAAAGAGCTCTCAAAATACTCAGCTATGGAGGAAAAATCGCTCAAAATCGCGGATGAAATGTTTTATAAACTTTCTGCCTAGTTCTGGTATTTCTTCATTGCGATTGCCATGAAGCCTCGCGATCGCGAAGAGCAAAATTTCCAAAACTCCAAACTTCACTATGCGAACGCGATACCTACTATGCAAATGCGATGCCTTTCCAAACCTACGCAAATGCGTACCAGCTAATGCGAACGTGAAGAACAAATGGATTGGACCCCTAAATGCTTATACGTGAACGCGAAACACTGCATGCGATTGCGAAGCACAAGGTCAAGGCCCTCCGTGAATGCGAGACCTCAATCCCAAACGCGAAGGCCAAACTCAGGCCAACCCAAATTCCTTTTACGCGATCGCGATGGACCTTACGTGATCGTGAAGGCTAAAATCATCCGCAATAGCTGTTGAAATTTCTGCAACTTTTTAACATAGAAAATGGTCCGATTGACCACCCGAAACTCACCCGAGGCCCCCGGAACCTCAAAAAAAAGTACCAACATATCTTAAAACCTCATTCAAACTTGTTACAATCCTTGAAACACCTCAAACAACATCAAATCCATCAATTCACATCGAATTCAAGCTTAAATGTTTTATAAACTTCCGAAACACGCCTTTGATAAAAAACCCAATCAAACCACATCCGAATGACCTAAAATTTTGAACCCACATCCAAAGTAACGTAATGAAGCTACAAAAACTCTCGAAATTCCTTTCCGACCCTCAAATCAAAATCTCACTATCGGTCAGAAAACTTGAAAAATTCAAAGTTCGACATTTCAAGCCTAAATTAGCTACGGACCTCCAAAACACAATCCGAACATGCTCCTAACCCTGAAATCACCCAAGGGAACCCTTTGATTTCCATTCCGAGGCCGTCTTCACTCTGTTCTGACTATGGACAACTTTCTAACACTTAAGTTCTCATTTATGGACTAAGTATCCCAAAAACTCTCCGAAACTCAAAACCGAACGTCCCGGCAAATCAAATTAGCTTAAATAAACCTGGGAAAAGCAGTTAATAGGGGATCGAGCATTAATTCTTAAGACAACCGACCGGGCCGTCACGTCCTCCTTCACTTAATATTCGTTCGTTCTCGAACGAGCATAGAGACATACCTAAATTAGTGAAAAGATGCAGGTAGCGACTGTGCATATCCTGTTCGGTCTCCCAGGTCGCCTCCTCGGCGAATGACCCCGCTACTGAACCTTTACTAAAGCAATATTCTTTGACCTCAACATTTTGATCTACCTATCCAATATAATAACTGGCTTCTCAACATAAGATAGATCCTTGGCCAGCTTGACTGAATTGAAATCCAACACATACAACGGATCACCGTGCTATCTCCGGAGTATCAAAACATGAAATAGTAGATGAACCCTTTCCAGGCTGGGAGGTAAGGTAAACTCATAAGCAACCTCCCCAACACGCCTAAATATCTCAAAAGGGCCAATGAACCTCAGACTCAACTTCCCTTTCTTCCAAAATCTTATGACGCCCTTCATAGGTGAAACCTGAAGCAGAACCGGCTCTCCAACCATAAAGGAAACATCACGAACCTTTCGGTCCGCGTAGCTCTTCTGTCTGGACTAGACTATAGGGAGTCTATCCTGAATTACCTTAACCTTCTCGGAAAAATCCAGAACCAAATCTGTGCCCAATAGTTTGGCCTCACCCGGCTCAAACCAACCCATCGGAGATCTACACCGCCTACCATACAAGGCCTCATACGGTTCCATATGAATGTTGGACTGATAGCTGTTGTTGTAAGCAAACTCCACCAATGGCAAGAATTGATCCCAAGACCACCCAAACTCAATCACACACGTGCAGAGCATATCCTAATGGATATGAATAGTGCGCCCAGTCTGTCCGTCCTTCTGAGGGTGAAATGTTGTGTGCAACTCCACACGAGTACCCAACTCCTACTGAACGACCCTCCAGAACCGTGATGTGAACTGAGTACCTCTATCTGAAATAATAGAAACTGGAATACCATGCAAACGGAAAATCTCCCGGACATAAATCTCCGCCAACCGCTCTGAAGAATAAGTGGTACACACATGGATGAAATGAACGGACTTGGTCAGCTGATATACAATAACCCAAATGGCATCGAACTTCTTCAAAGTCCGTGGGAGTCCAGATACAAAATTCATAGTGATACGCTCTCACTTCCATTCCGGAATCTCTATCTGTTGAAGCAACCCACCCGGTCACTAGTGCTCGTACTTCACCTGCTGGCAGTTGTGGCATCTAGCTACAAATCCAACTATATCCTTCTTCATCCGCCTCCACCTGTAGTGCTGCCTCAAGTCCTGATACATCTTCGCGGCACCCAAATGGATGGAATACTGTGAACTGTGGGCCTTCTCTAGAATCAGCTCCCGTAGCCCATCGACGCTGGGTACACAAACCCGACACTGCATCCTCAATACTCCGTCCTCGCCAGTGGTCACATCTCCGGCATCATCATGCTGAATCCCGTCCTTAGGGAAAAACAAATGATGGTTATCATACTGCCGCTCCCTGATACGATCAAATAATGAAGACCGAGAAACCACGAGCAAGAAACCGACTGGGCTCCGAAAGATCCTATCTCACAAGCTGGATAGCTAAGGCCTAAACATCCTCTCCATAGGCCTCTCCGATACTTGTAAATATTCCAAACTCCCCAAACTCTGCGCCTGGCGACTCAAGGCATCAACCACTATATTGGCCTTGCCTGGGTGATACAAAATAGTGATGTCATAATCCTTCAGTAACTCTAACCACCTCCTCTATTGCAAATTTTGATCCTTTTGCTTGAACAAATGCTGCAAGCTCCGATGATCAGTATAAATCTCAAAAGGCACATTGTATAGATAATTGTGCCAAATCTTCAGGGCGTGAACAATGGAAGCTAACTCATGATCATGGACAGGATAGTTCTTCTCATCTATCTTCAACTGTCTAGATGCATAGGCAATCACCTTACCGTCCTGTATCAATACTGCTCCAAGGCCAACTCTCGAGGCATCACAGTAGACAGTATAAGACCCTAAACATGTAGTCAAAGTTGTCTTGAACTTTTGAAAGCTCGCTTCATGCTCCTCTTTCTACTGAAATGGGGCACCCTTTTGGGTCAATCTAGTCATATGGCTGCAATCGATGAAAAACCCTCCACAAAACGATGGTAGTAGCCCGCGAAGCCAAGGAAACTACGAACCGCTATAGCTGAGGATGGCCTGGGCCAACTCTGCACAACCTCTAACTTCTTCGGATCCACCCAAATAACCTCACTCGATACCATGTGGCCTAAGTGAATCCAACCAAACTCACATTTTGAGAACTTTGCATATAACTTCTTCTCTCTCAGAGTCTGAAGCACTGTCCTCATATGCTGCTCATGATCTTCCTGACTTGGGGAATAAACCAGAATGTCATCAATAAAGACAACAACAAAAGAGTCAATATATGGCTGAAATACACTGCGCATCAAATGCATGAAGGCTGCTGGGGCATTGATCAGCCCAAATGACATAAAAAGAAACTTGTAATGACTGTATCAAGTCCTAAAAGTAGTCTTCGGGATATCTGGCTCCCGAATCTTATAGTAACCTGAGCACAAATCAATCTTACAAAAACACCTATGCGCCCTGAAGCTGGTCAAAGAGATCATCAATACGAGGCAAAGGATAATGGTTGTTCAGTGTGACCTTGTTCAACTGGCAATAATCAATACACATACGTATAGAACCGTTCTTTTTTCTTCACAAACAAGACAGGAGCACCCCAAGGTGAAACACTGGGCTGGATAAGCCCTTACAGAGCAATTCTTGTAACTAATCCTTCAAATCTTTCAACTTAGGAGGGGCCATACGATATGGAGGAATAGAAATGGGCCGAGTGCCCGACAACAATTCAATGCGAAAATCAATGTCTCTATCAGGAAGCATGCCTGGAAGATCAGCTGGAAATACATCGGGATAATCCCGTACCACTAGGACTGAATCAATAGAAGGGGTATCAACACTGGCATCTCTCACATAAGCTGAATTCGAGACACACCCCTTCTCAACCATACATTGAGCTTTAAGAAAAGAGATAACTCTATTGGGAGTGTGATCTAAAGTACCACTCCACTCAACACACGGTACACCTGGCATAGGCAGCGTCACAATTTTGGCGTGACAATCAAAAATAGCATAATGGGGCGACAACCAGTCCATTTCCAAAATAATATCAAAATCAACCATGCTGAGTAGCATTAAGTTTGCTCTAGTCTCAAAACCACAAATAGGAACCAAACACGACCGATAAATGTGGTCCATAACAAGGGAATCCCTCACAGGAGTAGAAAAATGACAGGGAAACTCAAAGAATCCCAAGATACATCCAAATACAGAGCAAAATAAGAAGAAATATAAGAGTAAGTAGAGCCTAGATCGAATAGAGCCGATGCATCTCTGTGGAAAACCAATATAATACCTGTGATGATAGAATCGGAGGCAACAACTTCGGCACAAACAGGAAGGGAATAGTATCTATCTTGACCTCCCTCTCGAGGGAGACCTCTGCCTCCCCGACTTCCATCTCTAGCTGGATGAGTGGGTGGGGTGGCGACTGAATCTGTAACCGTAGCTTGTGAACTCTGCGGGGCACGCTGTGGCTGAGAAGCCTGTGAAGATGCACCCCTACCAAGTCTGGGGAAATCCCTAACCATATACCGTGTGTCACCATGCTCAAAACAAGCTCTAGGAGGATGTGGTAGCTACGACTGGCTAGGGCCAGGTCTACTGGACTGATCTCTAGAAGCTCCCTGCGCAGGAGGCGCGCTAGAAACGGGAGGTGCATAATAAGGTTCCTGAGGCCTAGGAGGAGCTGGAGCTGGAGAACTGTTAGCTGCTGGAAGAGCAAAATGAATGGGGTGACTCATATAACTCGTACGACTATGACCTGCAACTGGGGTACGGGCACCAGAATAGTGGCCTAACTCTTACGACCTCTTGGCCTCTCTCTCCTCTCTCTCCCTAGCATGCATACCCTCAATCCTCCTAGAAATGCTCACCACCTGCTGATAAGAAACATCCATCTCCAACTCATGAGCCATGCTAGATCTAATGCTAGGAATAAGCCACTAATTAAACTGGTAAACCCTCTCGCGAACAGTGGCAACCAAGGCTGGTGCATGCCTAGCCAAACTGGTGTAATAGACAGCATACTCTAAAACAGTCATAATACCCTGGCGCAAATGCTCAAACTCTGCATGCCATGCATCCCTGAGGCTCTGAGGATCATACTATCATAAAATAGATCTGAAAACTGAGTCCAAGTGAGTGAAGCATCCCCACCTAGACTATCTAACTCATAGGTGTGCCACCACTCATAGGCAGCCCCTCGAAGCTAAAAGGTGGTGAAAGAAACCCCGTTGGATCCTGAAATACCCATGGTATGGAGAATGCGGTAACACTCATCAAGAACATCCAAAGTATCCTCGAATACTAGACCACTGAATACAGGAGGCTTGTACTTCTTGAACCTCTCAAGCCTCAGCTACTCATCCTCGAAAGCCGATGCCCTATCCCGGGGCTGATCTAGTACTGCAGGCGGCACATGTATAACGTTTGAGACCTGCTCAACATGCACTCGCTTCTTAGGAGTGTGGACAACGGGAGTCTGTGCTCCTCCACCGGCCTGGGATGTGACTACGACAAGGGGAAACAACCCTGCCTGAGCCAAGGTGGTGTACATGCTCATGAACTGTGCCAGAGTCTCTTGTAGAGCTGGAGTTGTGGTAGCAGTAGTAGTAGGCGTGTCAGGTGCCTGGACTTCGGCTGGACCTGCTGGTGGTACCTCGGCGGAAGATCGCGCAGATGCTCTGATTGCAGCACGTGCGTGTCCTCGACCTCTACCTTGGCCCCAACCTTTGACGACTGCAGTAGGGGGTACGGGTGCCTGATCGTCTCGAGTAGCACGTGTCCTCACCATATGTGAGAAAATAGAAAGACATAATTTTAGTTGTGATATCAAAATCTCGCACGACAAGGAAATCAAATAAAGTGGAATTTTCCTAATAGTTACATAGCCTCTCGTAGATAAGTACCAACATCCCTGTACCGATCAGCGAGACTCTAATAAACCGGCATGTGTTCCGTGACTCCTATGAACCTAGAGATATGATACCAACTTGTCACGACCCCAGTTCGCCCTCCGTGAACATGTCGTGACAACACCTAGTCCCTACGACTAGGTAAGCCTAACAATGTGGAAACAAATAACTTGCGAAAATTTTAACTTAAAACCAAGATTCAACAAAATGGAAAATGAAATATAGAATGTCACCCGGCACATACAACACAATATCTCAACTTCTAAAATTGTATCCCAAAACCCGGAAACTCACAAGAACACAAGCTGAAGGAAATGTAGTACAATGCTCTAACTCTAGAATGTCTAAAACAATAGTAAGAAGGAAGGATAACTGCTAAAAGATAGAATAAGATATATACTCCTCGGTCTGCGGACACAACAGATATACTTCGAAGTTTCTGCTAGATCTCTCCGCCTCAAGGGTGATACTCCTGGGCAGTGGTACCTGGATCTGCACGTGAAAAACAAGCGCAGAAGGGGCATGAGTACACCACAGCGGTACTCAGTATGTGCCAAGCATAACCTCTGTCAGGCAGTGACGAGGAATGTTAGGTTCCTACTGAGTTAAACATAATAATAAGCTTCAACAATATGAAATAAGCAATATAAATGAGAATGACAATGAAATAAGACAGGTTATACCAGACAACAACAATTATGCAAATAATAAAGTAAATCGGAAATCAGAACAACCCAATACAAATAGTAACACCAGGATCTCCCAGGATACCGTTCTGTAGTCCCTTTGATCAACTGTCCAGTGAATCTCATGGGATACTGTCCCATAATCCATCATATGTCTATATCCAAAGGATCTCCCGGGATACCGTCCCATAGTCCAACTATCAATGTGCGGGGATCTACCGGAACCCGATCCATATTCCCAAATGTAAATATGTAGGGGCATATATGGAGAATCGAACCCATAGTCCCAAAGTAAATGTGCAGGGGGATCTATCGGGAATCTAACCCATAGTCCCAAATTAATGTGCAGGGGGATCTACCAGGAATCTAACCCGTAGTATCAAAGTAAACACATAGGGGGAGCTACCGGGATCCCACATTCGTAGTCCCAATGTAAATACACAGCATCAGTAAGGAGATGTTCAGAAATGAAGTTTCATACCAAGGCAACAAGTAATTCTAGCCTAACATGCTTCACATAATGAAACTGAGGCAATTTATTAAATAGGAAATTTCAAATCAACTAAACATGCTTCTCTAGCTAACATTAGACTAAAATGTGCAAGTATCTAATAAAGCAAGTAAGAAAGGAACTTAGCTTTAGATACTTAAAGCAAAACCAAAATTTTAACAATTAGCTCAGTATGCGCTTGTTACCTCACGTACAAGACATTCAATTACAAAATATCATATCCTAAGGGGAAGATCTCCCACACAAGGTTAGACAAGCCACTTACCTTGAATCAGCTCAAAGTTAACTAGAAATCACGTCTTTGCCACGAGTATCCGACTACAAATAGCCCAAATCTATTAAATTCAATTTTATATCGTAAATAATATCTCAAACAACTGCTTCTACGATTAAATTAAAAACTAAGACGCAAAATTAGGTAAAATGGCCGAAACGTCTCTCAAGCCAACGTGTCGGAATCAGATGAAATTAAATTTTTGGAAACCTCATACTCTCACGAGACTATACATAACAAGAACACAAAAATCGGAGTCCAAATGACCCCTCAAATCCCAGATTAAAAATTCAAAATTTCAAGCCCTAGTTCTTCCATTTTTGTCCAAGTTTCCATGAATTTCTAGGTTAATTTCACAATAGAATCACGTATTAGGTATATAAATCCTACCTCCAATTAATTCTCCTTGAATCCCTCTTCAATCTCCCTCAAAGAGCTCTCAAAATGCTAAACTATGGTGAAAAAATGGCTCAAAATTGCGGATGAAATGTTTTATAAACTTTCTACCCAGTTCTGGTATTTCTTCATCGCGATGTGACCTAAGCCTCGCGATAGCGAAGAGCAAAATTTCCAAGACTCCAAAATTCACTATGTGAACATGATACCTACTATGCGAAAGCGATGCCTTATTTTCCAAACCTACACGAACATGTACCAGCTAATGCGAACGCGAAGAACGAATGAACTGGACCCCCAAATACTTATACTTGAACGTGAAATACTGCATGCGAATGCGAAGCACAAGGTCAAGGCCCTCCACGAACGCGAGACCTTAACCGCGAACGTGAAGGCCAAACTCAATCCAACCAAATTCCTTTTATGCGATCGCGATGGACCTTACGCGATCGCGAAGGCTTAAATCCTCTGCAACAGGTGTTGAAATTTCTGCAACTTTTCAACATAGAAAATGGTCCAATTGACCATTCGAAACTCACCCGAGGCCCCCGGGACCTCAACCAAAAGTACCAACACATCCTAAAAACTCATTCAAACTTGTTCCAATCCTTAAAATACCTTAAACAACATCAAATCCACCAATTCACGTCGAATTCAAGTTTAAATTTTCTAAAAAGTTATGAAACATGCTTTTGATAAAAAAAACCCAAATCAATCCACGTCCGAATGACCTGAAATTTTGCACACACATCCCAAATAACTTAACCAAGCTACAACAACTCTCAGAATTCCATTCTGACCCTCGGACCAAAATCTCACCGTCGGACCAAAAACTTCCAAAATTCAAACTTCGGCATTTCAAGACTAAATTAGCTACAGACCTCCAAAACACAATCTGAACATGCTCCTAATCCCGAGATCACCTAACGAAGCTAACAGAACCCATAGATTTCTATTCCGAGGCCGTCTTCGCACTGTTTTAACTATGGACAACTTTCCAAAACTTAAACTCTCATTTAGGGACTAAGTATCCTAAAACTCTCCGAAACTCAAAACCGAATGTCCCGACAAATCAAATTAGCAGAAACTTGGAGAAAGTATATAATAGGGGGTCAGGGCATTAATTCTTAAGATGACTGGCTGGGTCATCACATTACCTTTGCTACGTCAGCCCTGAATGCTGATGCGAAAAAGCGGATGCGCTTGTAAATTTTTTTGCAAAGGGAGCACAAGTTAAAATGTGATATAAAAAACAGGTATAGATGCAAATGCTCCTCTAAAAACAATACTACTATATTTTTGGGCTACTTTTATTAATAGCATACTATTAAAAACATAATACAAAAGATTAACATTAACAATTCAATTCAGCACGATTCAAGCTGCTTAAAAAGGCAGTCCTAGTATTTAATATCCTCATTTCCATAACATGTTTTATCTTTTCGTTAGAAATCAATTCATTCCATAACAGATTATTTTCTTTTCTTACATGAACATTTTTATATAATATAATATAGCAAAATTATAAATCTTTATAATATGATGAAATAAAAAATATATATATTTCATGAAAAAAAATATAACGTATATTTGTAGTGTGTGTGTCTATATATATATATATATATATATATATATATATATATATATATATATATATATATATATATATATATATATATATATATAATGGCTAGATATACCCCTCTACTTTCAAATATTATTTATCTGTACCCGTCTTTGTACTATTGAGCTATCTATATTCCTACCGTCATACTATTGAGTTATCCATATCCCTACTGCCATACTTTGAAACAAAAATACCCTTATTTAGAATGGAATATCACGTGGCAACACCAGATTAAAATGCCTCATTTCCTATTTTACCCGAACCGTTTTTAAAAACACCCACAACCCGACCCCTGTTTTCATTTTTTTCCATTTTTTTAAAAATTTTTCTTTTTGAAAAACGAAAATATTGTTAAAAAACAAAAAATAATTTTTTTCCTATTTTTACAAATTTGTTTTTCAATTTTTACAAAATAAAATTCTTTTGAATAACTAAAAAAATGGAAAAAAATAGTTTTCAAAAACAAAAATATTTTGTTGAAAATATATTTTTTTTCAATTTTTAATAAACAAAATATTTTGTTAAAAAACAAAAAAAAATTTCCTGTTTTTACAAAAAAAATCAGTTTATAGAAATTTGTTTTTCCAGATTTTACAAAACGAAAATCTTTACATAACTGAAAAAGTATTTTTCAAAAAACGAAATAGTTTTTGAAGTTTTTAAAAAACAAAAATATTTTGTTAAAAAGTGAAAAAAAATTCAATTTTTACAATTTTTTTAAGTTTTTTCAATAAAAAATATTTTGTTAAAAAATGATTTTTTCTAGTTTTTACAATTTGTTTCGTCAAATCTTTTCAGTATCTACTCAGTTTAAAAAACAAAAATATTTGATAAATTTTTTTGTGTTTATAAAAAGAAAATTCTTTAAAATAAACTGAAAATTAAAATTTTGGTTCGGGTTGTCTGTTTTTTTTAACGGGTTGGGTAAAAAAAAGAAATGAGTCATTTTAATATGGTTCTGCCACGTGGCACTCCATCCAAAATAGGAGTATTTTTATTTTAAGGTATGACAGTAAGGGGTATGGATAACCCAATAATATAACGAAGGGTACATTCATACAATATTTGAAAGTAGAAGGGTATATTTGGCCCTTTACCGCCATATAAATCATGTATATTTAGGAAAATTCATGTATATGTTCATATGTTATTTATATACATCTTTATATTTAAATATATATCATTGATCCATTGCATAACAAATTTTTTCTTTTTTATATATGGACCTTTTTATTCAACTAAATCCTAGCAAAATTATATATATGTATATTCGAATAAAATAAAATACATATATTTAAATGTGAAGAATGAAATTTAGCAAAGCAATAGAACAGTGACCATCCTCGGCGCACAATAGCAAGGTGCGATTAACGCCGGAAATGGCCAGACGCCGGCGGAACGCTGCTCCGACTACTACCATAGCACATCCTCAACTCGTCACACCTGCTCACGGTGTTACTACGACGCTTGAACCCTTGACGTTTGGAAACTTCCTCCCACAGAAGTACCAATCGCCAGTGGCTACGCATGCAGAGGTTAAAGAAGCTGACAATACACTTCCGAAGGGTAATGAAGAGATGATTAACTCAACTGCGAGGAGATTACAATTTTCTGAAGTGAGTGAGCCTGCAAAATCAGTACAAACAGCTGCTGAAGTTGTCAGAGGAAATAGAAATGCACAAATGGGTAAGACTCTTTCATTTATGCCTCCGATTGAAAGAGATGGACAAAAAGTGGTTAAACGAAGATCTACAATCACAGGTAGATTACTGGGCGAATGCTTTAATAGGATATGTTATTGGTGATAATCTTAATGTTAAATCGATAGAGAATTTTGTGCTGCGTGCTTGGAACTTTGTATCCAAGCCTCAGATCCTGGTGCATGCTGAGGGATACTGTACTTTTAGATTCAATAGCAAGGAGGATAAAGAGATGGTTATACAATCTGGACCATACTCGTATAAGAACAAGCCTATGGTACTGAAACCATGGGAGATTGACTTCTCCTTTCATAAATGTTGTGCTTAGTACTGTCCCTGTATGGATCAGATTCCCAGGCCTCCCAGTGGGTTACTGGTCAGTGGATGTCCTGAGCAAATTGGCAAGTGCAGTGGGTAAACCACTGTACACAGATAAATTCACATCACACTTTGAGAAGATCTCATTTGCAAGAGTTTTAGTAGAAGTTAATGCTGCGTATCCCTTGCCTGACCAGATTGACATTGACACCCCCTATGGTATGAAAGTGCAGCAAATAGAGTATGACTGGAAGCCAAGCTTTTGCAATCATTGTTTAAAGTTTGGACATGATGCACTTGACTGCTGGCACAATATCAGAAATGATGCAGAGCTGGAAAGGGATGAACAGGTAAAAGGGATAAGGAAAAGCATTAGGAGACCAAGACAGAACCCAAGGCAGGAGTGGATACCTAAGACTATTGCAGATGCAGTAGATCCTGGTCCAGTTCAAACTGTTATTGAAGCTAAGCAAGTGGAGCAAACTCAATTGGACATACTGAAGATGTGCAGATGGTGAGTAATACTGGGCCTCAGCAGATATTAGATGAACATGGCAAGAATACAGTAGCTTCAAGGGATCTTCCTGTAATCATTGAGGGCATGAATGCAAATGCAGATAAAGGGAAGGCTATGGCAATTATTATGGCTGATGATAGAAGGGGATACCAAGTGGATCCAGGACCTTCTTGGAGTATTAGATCTAATACTTCATGATTGTTACTACTTGGAACATTAGAGGGCTTAATCAAGCCCACAAACAGGAGGAATTAAAAAGCTTCCTGTCTGTAAATAAAGTAGATATTATAGGAGTCCTTGAAACTAGAGTTAAGGAGCATAAAGCTAAAAGAATACTGGCAAAGGTGGCTAAAGGATGGAAGGCTCAATGTAACTATGCTAAGGCTGTCAATGGTAGGATATGGTTACTATAGAAACCTCATATTCAAGTATCCATCTCTACTGTGACTGATCAGTTCATCCAATGTATGGTGGAGGACACACAAGCCTCAATCAGATTCCATTTGAGTGTAGTATATGCTCATATACTGAAGGCAATAGGGAAAATTTATGGTGTGACTTAAAGGCAGAAAACATTCCCAAGCAGGATCCTTGGTTACTCAGTGGGGATTTCAATACTGTTTTGAACTCTGAAGATAGAATTGGATCTCCTGTCACTAATGCTGAAATCAAGGATTTCAAAGACACTGTAGATGTCATTCAACTTACTCCTCTCAGAGCCAAAGGATGGTCTTATACCTGGTCAAACAAGCAGGATGCTAATACTAGAGTGTATAGTAAAATTGACTGGGCACTTGGTAACTTCCAATGGATCCAACAGTATGGGCATCTTGAGGCTGAATACATGAATCCTTCTGTATCTGATCACTCTCCTATACTTATCAAGTTTGGCAGTCAAAGGTTATTACATCCCAAACCCTTCAGATTCTATAATGCAGTTATGGAGGAGCCCCAGTTCAAATCTATTCTGGAAAATGATTGGGCACAACACTGTGAAGGATCACCTATGCAGAAGGTATGGACTAAGATGAAAATTTTGAAGCAGCAACTGAAAGGTATTAATAGACAGATGGCATGCTATAAACAGAAACTTGTACAAGCACAAGAAACATTGGATATTATCCAGAGCCAGATGCAGCAAAGTCCATTTGCATAGAATTTGCTCAATGCTGAGAAGATTGCACTGTCTGAAATTGAGAAATGGAGCAAGGTGGAGGAACAGATTATGAGACAGAAATCCAAAGCCAACTGGATTGAATGTGGAGATGCCAACACAAAGTATTTTCATGCTCAATGGAAGATCAGAACCAGCCAGAATAATATTAGCTCTATTTACACTGATCTAGGTGAAAAGCTGACAAATCCATTAGCTGTGGAAAAGGAATTTATCCAAGTGTTCAAATCAATGATGGGAGAGTGTGCTGAGGAAATTCCTTGTATCAATACTGCTGTTATGAAATAGGGACCCTGCCTCACTGCAGTACAACAGAGAGAATTAATCCAAGAAGTCACAGTGGATGAGATTGTAGAAGCTATAAAGGAGATGCCAAAAGATAAAGCCCCTGGTGTGGATGGTTTTCCTGTGGAGTTCTTCACAAGTAACTGGAGATAGTACAAGAGGATATAGTTACTGCTACTATGGATTTCTTTACTACTTGCAATATGCCTAGTATGATAAATACTACAGCAATTGCACTTGTGCCTAAAAGTAATAATCCTACAAATGTCAAAGACTATAGACCTATTGCCTGTTGTACAACTGTATACAAAATCATATCCAAGATCATTACCAAGAGAATGAAGACTGTAATTGGCAGCATAGTTGGCCAGTCCCAATCAGTATTTATTGAAAGGAGGAGTATCATTGATAATATTCTACTCAGTCATGAAATCTTCAAGGGATATACAAGAAAAGGTGTTTCTCCTAGATGTGTCCTTAAGGTGGACTTAAGGAAGGACTATGATACTTTAGAATGGGGCTTTCTTCAGCAGGTTCTTATTGATATTGGATTTCCTGCAAAGTTCCTCAACTGGATAATGGCATGTGTATCTTCTGTTTCATATTCCTTGATGCTTAATGGGGGGTTCACTAAACCTTTCAATGCAAGGAGAGGGATTAGGCAAGGGGATACTATGTCTCCCTACTTGTTTGTTCTTGCAATGGAGTATCTGAACAGACTGCTGCAACAACTTCATAGGAATAGAGACTTCAATTTCCATCCTAAATGCAGGAAACTAAACTGTGTGCATATTTGCTTTGCTGATGATCTCCTCATGTTCTGCAGAGCTGATAGGATTTCTATTCAGATATTGCAAGAGGCTTTTCATAACTTTTCTGCAGCATCAGGCTTGAAAGCAAACAACAACAAAAGTGCTATCTATTTGGCTGGGGTACAAAAGTCTGTTAGAAATGAACTTATGGAGCAGTTGGGGTTCAGTGAGGGACAACTTCCTTTTAAGTACCTTGGGATTCCTCTCAGATCAAAGAAACTTGCTATACATCAATACTCTCTGATTGAGAAAATAACTGCTAGAGTCACATGCTGGTCTGCCAAAATGCTATCTTATGCAGGGAGATGCCAATTGATAAAAGCAGTGATATTTGGCATCCAGACATATTGGGCACAGATTTTTATAATGCCAAAGAAGGTTCTGAAGGCTATTGAGGAAATCTGCAGGTCCTTCCTATGGACAGGTAGTGCTTCTGTATCTAAAAGAGCTTTGGTTGTATGGGAGAGAATATGTAAACCTATATTTGCTGGGGGTCTAAACATCATAGATATGGCTACTTGGAATAAGGCAGCCATAACAAAACTGCTTTGGGATCTTGCTAGGAAAAAAGACTGCCTCTGGATAAAATGGCTCCAATGCTATTACATAAAGCAAAATGATATTAGTAATGCACCTTTGCCAAAAAATGCCTCTTGGATTATTAGGAAAATATTGGATTGCAGGACTGATGTCATGGAGAACCAACAACTACAAGGAACTCTCTACTACAGGCTGAAGTCACTGTGTAAACTAGACAAGTTTCAAATTCACAAGTTATACCTCGCTATGCTTCCTAATTATAGTAAGGTTGATAGGAGGAATGTGATGCTGACTGCAAATGTACAACCAAGACACAAGTTTACAGTGTGGTTAGCAGCCCAGCACAGACTACCTACCATTGATAGACTGCACAAAATTGGAGTTGATATACCTACTGAATGTGCTTTCTGCAAACAACAAGATGAAAGATTTGAATACTTATTCTTTGCATGCCCAGTGACAAACAGATTATGGCTCAGTATCTGCAATCGGATAGGTTACCAGCGAGCAGTTAACACTTGGGAGGATAAGCTATAGTGGATATGAAGTAAGGCTAGAAGTAGAAACTGGCATCAGGCAATTACTGCTACTGCTTTTGTCACTACTGTTGCATTGATATGGAGAAACAGGAACTCTATTAGATTTGAGAACAAGTCTTTTGCTGAAGATCAATTTTGTAAAGAAGTGGCAGTGTTGATACATACAAGAAGTAGGAAATGTAAAAGGTGGCAGGAAGGGCTACATAAACTCAACTGCTATCCTTAGATAAAATAGCTACATGTTAGAATTGTCTATATGAGATTGTGTAGTTAGAACTAAATGTAAATGAGTAGTAGAAGTCCATACTACTACCATAGGAATGTATTGTACATATTTTTTTAAAATCAATGAAAATGACAGTTCGAATAAAAAAAATACATATATTTCATGAAAAAATATAATGTATGTTTGTGGTATATTATAAATCATGTATTTTTTAAAAGAAAAATCATGTACATATGCATATGTCATTATTACACTTATTTATCTTTAAATATATACTATTAATATGGCATCTATATTTTGTACTAATATAACATGCTTATTTTTATAAATTATCCATATAAAATATTATATGTGACATTTGACATTTTTTTTTTGTATAATACATATTAGGGGCATGTTATATTTTAGATAAAATTTTATGTAAGATATATGCTAGCAATATACATTGAATAATATCAATATAATAATATATTACGATGTATATACATAAGTTATACAGGTGGTATATATATATAAAACATATTGATGGAATATTTACATTGTAAATTATCACAATATAATATATTCAAAAAATATTAAAGGTATATCTTGAGTTAAAATAAAACTGTACAGAAAAAAATTTTAAAACTCAAAAAAGAAAAAGAAAAACAAAAACAAAAATTATCATCGTGCAAAGGGCAATAATTTTGAGATATTCTTTTTTCAGAATCTTTGATATATTCGGGTAAGTGTTATTTATGGAAGAGAAAAGAAAATTATGGAAGACTGAGGAAAAAGGAAATGTAGTAAAAAATATATTAATATAGAGGGATCCCTTAGTTAATGGAGTTATTAACGTGAAAGTGCTAAGAAAGTAAAAAAAAAGTGCTGTTTTTGGAATAAACAAAGCTTACTATCATTTATGAGAATAGTTTTTGAAAGGGAAATTTTCATAAAGCAATATCTTTTAGTAGTAATTAGCCATTTATTGATACCATTTGCTATATTCTGGATTATAGATACCTTTTATGTGGTTATAAGATGTATTTGATATGTTTAAGCTATTGTATTTCTGAATACCGTAGCAAAAATAGGCGTGAATCAGGTAAGTCCAGCTAATTAGCTATTGCATGTTGATACCAATTTTTTTCTATATATTTTTATATACAAAATACTTTTAGAATAATACATTATGCATATACAAGGATGCCCAAGAATTTTAGTATTTTTCTCATTTTTTTTTAAAGATTTTTTAAATCAATTTATTGTCCATTTTATGGTACAAAATCAGTAATTATTCCCAAAAAATATTAATTTTGTCAAACGATTTATATTATTCCACCTTTATACCAAAACATAGTTAAGGTAATTTTTGTATATTTTTATAAATTTATTTAATATTTTAAAAGCAAAATTGCATATAATTGCAATTCTAGCCTATTTTAAGTTTAATAGCATTCTTAATTATAAAATTGGTTCCAGCATTTTTGAATTAATATTTATATATTATTTACTGACTTGGTATTTTCAATTTGCTTTTAAAATCATCTTTACTATTTTTATAAATAAAACGGAAAAACTAGCATTTTAACATTTAACCACATTTCATTTCAATTATACCTACTTTATATTTTAATTTTAGCCCTAATTGACCCAGTCATAATTAGACCAACCCAACTTTATTTTACCGAACCCTGACCCAATTTAAAAATCCGCTCGATTCTTGTTATTAATCCAGGTCGTTGATCATTTTGATCAACGACCATAATTCCCCCTTACCATTTTACACCCAAACGACCTACCCTAATCCCTTATTTTCGATCTCTCAGCCGCCTTTGAATCCCATTCTCTCTCAAATCCTCTTAAAGGTTCTTTGGAACCCTAACCATCTCCAACCCTTTTTCCACTGTACTTTCACCGGAATCTATGGCTTCTCAGGCCATGGATGGTTTATATTCACCCCCTTCCACCATTTGACCATGTTCGTTCGAAGCTTTGAGGCTTGACCTCGCTGGTTCCCCTCCAGACCTTTTTAATCGATGGTTCCATGGCCTCTCCGACTTGTGCTCCGTCATATTCAAGCATTAGAGGGCTTGATTCTACCTCTCCGACTCGAGATCGGGCTTTCTTCCAAGCTTTTCTTATTTCTAGGGTTTCTCCGAAACCCTAAGCTACTCGAGGTTTTTTTATGTTATTTTCTTAGATCTATACTGTATCTGTGATTAACTCGACTTTTAAAGTGTTTTTCCCAAACTTTTCTTTTCAAAATCGTTTGTTTTCGATTCAGGGTTTCTGAAAGGTTTTCAAAATATCTTTCTGATTCTTCTTGTTCTTCTCTTTATGTGTTTGTCTGTGTCATGTTAGTATATTTTCTTTTATATCACACATGTGTTTGCTCTTCTATTTTTTCTTTCTATTATACATGATTCTTCTATACATCTGTATTTTACTGTGCCTCTAGACCGGGCTCGCATGATTATCTCTGCTATATTTTCCTACATGATTTCTATCGTATGTGTTTCCTGCTGAGTTCTTTAATTTTTGTTTGCTTTATTGGACTCTGTCTGAATTTTGCTATGCATGTTTCATCTACTGCTGCTTAAGTTTACACCACCTCTTTTCTTCTAAACTTGCTTAAGTTCCGACTTTTCTAAAACATGCTCTTTTATGCTCTTAAATCAGCTTTCTTTCTTTGTTTTTTCATACTTGCTATCATATCTGTTGGTTTCTTACGAGTCTCTAAAAGAGACCTCTGAGTCTGTTTCAATGGTTTGTCCTCTCATATATGTATTTTATTCGAGTTGAAACCCTAGAATTTGAGGGATTTCTTTGGTAAGTTTGATTTTGTGTTTGGACTAGGGTGCTACTTTGGAACCCCAAACTCTCAGACTCATTTTGAGTCTATAGATTGGACCTGAACCTTTTTATGATTGTTTCTATGATAATCTTTTCTAACCAGCATGACAATTCTCTCTTGCTGATTTTTGTGTTCTTTATATATGAGAAGTTCTTCTTTCAAAA
This sequence comes from Nicotiana benthamiana, assembly GCA_034376525.1. Lineage (NCBI taxonomy): Eukaryota > Viridiplantae > Streptophyta > Magnoliopsida > Solanales > Solanaceae > Nicotiana > Nicotiana benthamiana. The sequence continues at coordinate 28,443,944 of CM067336.1, read as the reverse complement.
AAGGTCTTTCCAATTATTGATTGATTTTGAATTATTTTAGTAAGGTCTGATTGATTGTTATTGATTTTCCTTAAGTGAAACCCTTTCCTCTCTTTTCTTGACTTGGTTCATTCGAACAAAGCCTGCAATTTTAGATTCTACTAACTGTTTGATTGATTCCCTTTCCTTATTTGTCACAAACCGTGTACCACTGGACTTTCCTTTAAATAAACTCCTGTGTATTTACCCTTTTGTGTTACTTTGAAAAAGATTTTAATCAAATTTCTTTCCTTAATTGTCTTCTACCCATTTGAAATCAGAATCCCTTAACTGAAGGAGGATTCTATGTGATTGATTGCAAACTATTTTCTTACCTTTTCTTACTTATTTTTTGCACTATAAAAGGGGTACGACCCTTCTGCACTCAGACTACAACCTTCAGTTCAACACCTTCAACTTATATTACTCACACACTTACAATTCAACACTTCTTTGAGTTCAATACTCGAGCACACATTATTCACTTGCAATTTGAATACTCTTGCAACATTCTATTCTCTTCTAAGATCCTTTGGACTGTTTGCTTGTAACTTGATTTTTTTCAAGACTACTGTTCTACTTGTTTGTTTCCCTGATACTGGTATGTTTTAATTTAACTTTTCAGTTTCACCTCTATGTGTGTACTTTATAGTTTTAGCATTCTTGTTTACTTTGTTGTTATGTTCAATATTGACTATGCATGTTCTTCTTTCGGCATGTGCTGTTTGTTGTGAATCTCTCATACCCCTACTCTCTTCTATGTGTTTGAGTTAAGATTCATGGCCTGGCAGTATCCAAATTACTGCTCAAGTCTGAACCTGATTCTCAATGTGTCCTAACTCCCAAATTTGGCTAACAGGCTGGTCAGGGGTGTGCCAACACTCCTAATTGCTGGGCATGGCCACCAGCCTGCCAGGACCTTCCCAGAATCCCGTCTTTTGTACTTACACTCATTCCTAGTTTCTATGTTCTGCCTCCCTCCTATGAGCCTTGCTGTAGGACCTTAAGTTCTCTCTGAACTTGGACATTTGAGGGCTCACCCTTCCATACTACACTATAATCAATTCTGCAATGTATTTGGGTATATGTATTGCCCGGAGTCCACTTGAGGCTCTTGTGAACTTTGACACACCCAAAAATGAGAAAGGCTTTTGAAATCCTAATCTTCGGAGTTGGTTCATCTCATATTTTAGACCTTGAGTATAAATTAGGCTCCTTGGTTGCAGTTTAAATACTGATGTAATTTTACTTTCGGTCTGTAATAATTTGTAATAACTTACGGGGTCACTCATGTATGCATACGGGTAGATATCATGTTCTTAGGATTTTATTCCTGCAATCCTGTCTATAGTTCTTCATCTATCTGTGTCACATAGAAACCTATCTATAGTTTTTCATCTATGCATGTTATATAGAAACCCTGTCTATAGTCTTTCATCTATGCATGTCATATAGAAATCCTGTCTATTGTTCTTCATCTATGCATGTCATAGAGAAATTCTACTTATAGTCCTTCACTTATACATTTCATCCTGTCTATAGTTCTGGACTTATGCATGCCATATAGAAATCCTGTTTATAATTCTACATTTATGCATATATATATATATACCATGTCCTAAAGGTTCTGCATTCATATAGATATCATGACTATAGGTTTCTGCATTCTTGCATCATATAGATAACCTGTCTATAGTACCTTTTCAATTCTGCATTTACATCCATCATTAAGCAAACGATTTATAGGTTTAAAATAACAAAAATCTGCATTATAAATATCATGCCTATAGGACTCTCGCACTTCTGTAAGCGCTTCAAAATCAGTCACGCCTAGAAATTACTTCTATAAGGATAATCAACTCAATCTGAATCAAGCCTAAAATTAGTAATATAAATACTCAACACCTGCAGAGTTTTTGTTTGTCTATAATCAGAAGCTTTCTCTAAAATCAGTATACTTTGCATTGTTAGATGTCATGCCTATAGGTATCACCTAGTTAAGCAATTAGGTAATTAATTAATTGCATCAGTCCTTGATAATTAGAACTAGGGGTATGCCTAATTCAGACTTCTTATATGAGAAATATGTGATAAAACAGCCCGCCTTAACGTTTAAGTTTAATTAAAGACCTAATAAGTATTTGAAAGACATGCTAAAACTATGTGATTCTTTATGTTTTAAGGAGGTTTGTTTGATCCTTGTTTGTTATGTGCTTCCCCATACTTGTCGTGTATGTTTTGAATGTCGTCTTAGAATTTTACCGTTTTAAAACTCTAAAAAGCCAAATCTCTTTTCCCTTTAGGATTAGTAGTCCCAAATGCCTCCGGGATTGATAGGATTGGGGCAGTTACTAGTATGCAATAAGTAACGAGACCATTCCGCGATTTAATACCTTAACAAGATGGGTAATGATAGACATGGATATGATGACCACACGATAACACTATGTGTATAAATTATTACCGAGTGTTATGTGGGGTGATCCATGTTATTTATAAACCTAGGAACCCCCTCCCTCTTTATTACTTCCTTTTTTTCCAGAATTCTAAAGCTGTTTTTTTTAGTCTTCAATTCCTCCTTTTACTTTCAATTACTTGCACCTACGCAAATCTCTCTTTAAATTGTCCAATTTTCAGTACTGTTTTCCCAAAAAAAAAAAAAAAAACCTCCGCCCCTTGTACTCCTTTTCTAACTTACTTGCATCAATTATTTGACCCCTTCCCCTTTACTTTGCATCTTTTCTTTAATTACAAAACTACTTCTTCCAAATTGCAGCACTTTTTAAACCTCTTATACTTTTTTTTATTTGCATCCGTTATGTGAAAGTACCTAGTATTTACAATGCTTGTTTGTTTATTTGTTGTTTGTATTTAAAGTCACAATGTAGCATGGCCGGGAACCACACTAGTAGATGTTGAGGGGTGCCTAGCACATTCCTCTCGAGAAAATTTCAAGTCCTTACTCATTCACTAGTCCTTCTTTTCTTTTAGTTAAATTTCTTCTTAGTATCCTAATGCACTTTAATCATTAGGTAGAGACTTTTTAAAATTGCAAACCTAATTCCCAAAAGGAAAAGGATTGTCCGCCCAAATATCATAAACCCGATTTCGCGAGAAAAAAGGAGCATCGACATTATGTTCGAGTATATTCGACTGTATCCATGGAATAAAGTATGTGATTATAGCTGGATAGATTATTGTATTCGACTGTATTCATAGTGTGAAATAGGGGATTACATTATTTTTAAAAGGAAAAGTACATCAATTAACATAATAGACTCCTAATACAACTCAACAAACTCAATTATAACACACCAATTTTGTATTTTCAGTTATAAAAAATATTCCCAGCCGAAAAATACCCCAAAAACATAGCAATATTTTGAGAAATATATAATACATCAGAATATATAAATTATATTAATTAAAAAAATTTATGAATACATTCATGACATATAGCGAGACACTGGATACAATGAAATACATAGAATACATCGGGATACATTAAAATACAATACAAAGAGACAATGGATACAATAAAATACATGGAATACAACAAGATACGTTGAATTACAATGAAAAAAAGACAATGAATACAATGAAATACATGAAAATATATTGACATATATTAACAGAAAATCATCCTATAACATCCATATTTCATTTTTTTCAATTGGGAGGGACGACATTCACGAGACTAGTGGAGCCCGCTTATACAACAGTGAGGAACGAGTTTAAAAGGAGAATGAGAAGGAAAACGACAGTGACAAGACTTGGAGGATTTGACACTTGCTAAACAATCTCCATTACAATTCTAACAATAACGCTGATGTTTGTAGGCATGAAAATACGCTGCCGCAAGATAACTTCTTGATCCATAGCAGTTCACGTTGTACTACATGCCTTGCTATGGCTACTTCCCCTGCTGATCCAGTCAATTTCGACCTCAACGTCATAACATAATCATTACTTACAGTATGTTTTTCACGTTAAGAGTACCAAAAAATATTGTACAAAAATAATCATGATATGTGATATTATACCAGATGCTTCTGAAGTCCAGATTGAACTTGAAATTGGATCTCGAGACCGCAGCGAGAAAAGGATAGGTGAATATGTTGAGAAAATTTCAAGGAGATCGAAAATTTTAATAGGATGGGGAAAGAGTATATGATGTATCAAAGTAGAGAGAGAAAGAAAAGAGTGTAACTGATTAATGTATTTAGTGGCTTAGGTTAGGAGGTAACCAAAGTCAAATATTTTGCTATAAACCTTAAAAGGTATCTATAGAAAATAATATTTTCTAATGGTATTTATTTAAAATAAATAAGATATTAACCTTTGCTATATGAGGTAAAAATTCCTTTTTAAAAAAGGAGCAAGTATGTAAAAATCTCTATATTTTTAGAGCATATAAGGAAAAATCATAAAAATTGCTCTTATATCATCAACCTACTTTAGTATTTCTCCTAAGTTGTTGACAAACACACCTCGAACGTCGTAGGTTTCAATTTCATAATTGTTACGATAAATATCAAATTTTGGTGGATAGCTATTTTTCCTCCATGATCTTCAACTTAAATGCTTGATGACTTATTCAACGATATATTTTTATGTTTAATGACATATTTCATGACACATTTTCTTCACTTTTTATGCATATATAAAGGCCTTGTAATAGATAAGAAAATACATACAATTGAAGAAGAAAATCTCTTCATTTTCTCTATCTCCATTTCTTGTTCATGTTTTACTGTCCCATATTGTTACTTTGAGTTATATTTCATAACACGTTATCAATACGAGTCTCTAGTATTTTATTTATATCATCATACCTACGACATTTCATATGCCATGTTGATAGTTTGCTTATATTGTCTATTTTAATCATATTATATTTTTTCAATAATGTTTTGGTCTTCTTCAACTTCAAAATAAGCCACAAAGTTAGGCATACAAGTTAAACTATTGTAGAAAAAATTTGTATCATATTTCGCCATGAAAATGAAAAGGTAATACTGTAAATTCGTAGTGTAATCCGAGGTATGCATTTGAGGTCTATCATAACTTAAACTTGAAGATATACTAATATATTTAAATAAAAATTGAACTATTTGTTTGCGCATTCACTCTTAAATCTTTTAAATTTTATGTAATTTATTACTTTTGACTGTTGTACTAACTATTATGAATTGAAGTTATATGTTAGTTTGATGTGGATAAAATAAGGTAGGACTGTCAAATGCTAATATTTGATCCGTTAAATAACTTTTTAGTGGTTCTATGAATTATAACATAATTATTACAAAAGTTAGACATGTATATTAGGTAGATAATAATTACTACTCCCTCCGTTTCATATTAAATATGCCACTTTTTTTTTTACTCTGTTCCAAAATAAATGACACATTTCTAAATTTGAAAATAATTCAACTTTAAACTCTTCATTTTATCCCTTTTGCCCTTAATGAAAAGCTTTTATAGCTACACAAATGGTATGGTCCCACAAACCTTTTACACATTAATCTTTTAAGACCACAATTTCCAAAAGTCTTCTTTTTTTTCTTAATCTTCGTGTCGAGTCAAACTAGCTCAAACAATATGAAGCGGAGGGAGTATATACTAGAGTTACCATGAAACTAAATTTCAAGCATGTTACAGCTAAATACTGTTAATCTAGAAAATGTGATTTTCTTACTTATAATAGTTATGTCACATGATCATGTTGGAGGAATGACCATATTACTTCAAGAATTTTAATTTGTTAGTAATACTATGTTGATATTTTATTCCGATTTTTGTTTGGCTTCGTGATGTGATTCTATTGCGTCTTTGAGAAAGAAAAACTTTTGCGAGTGACAAAAGTTATACTTAATTTTATATTTTGGCAAAGGCAATATATTTCGTTAATCTTCTGCTTCAGGCACAAAAAAATAATATCAATTATATTATGATCCATACTTATCTAATTAGATGAAATATATTTTTTTTGATAGTTGGCAAAGTGATATCATTATAGTTTACTAGTCTATTTTGTCATCTTCTGTATAAAAATACAATATGCTAGCAATAGTTATTATTCAAGATTATTTTCTTTCTGAAGTTAAGTATATTTAGTTATGTGTTTCAATTCTTGTGTACATTTTATGTAATCATCATGCATTAGTTTGCAGTAACACATCATATTACATGGTGACTTTCTCTTTTGAAATATTTACATGTGAGATACTAGTACACGAGTTTGTACTCCCTCATATTTTATTGATAATAGTTCTTATTATTTTTATTTACTTATTTGTGGCTACATAAAATTATGTTCCATTTCTAGAAGTGAATGAGACAATTTATAATAAATACTATATGATGGTAAGACGATGTGTTCAAGTTCCAACGCACCATAAGGATAAGACTTTTGGTTTAAGTCCTGATGCTCCATGATGATAAGAGTTGGGTTTAAGTCTCTATTCATTATGGCCTAACATGCCTTTATATTGGTAAGATATTGAATTTGAGTCACATTGTACCATATTGATGATCTAGTGGTTCCATGAAAAGCCAAAAATGTTTTTTCACTTTATTTGCTCCATTATTAAAGTGAATATGGTAGCTGGCCATAATAAGTCTAAATAGAGTGGTTGAAGAATGAACATAGTTGTGATAAATGAAAAAATAAAAAATAGTCATGATTATGGTAATAATAAAAAGGGAGAACATTAATGGTTCTCAAAATATATCCCCAAAAAGGTGAGGGTAATGTTTACCATCAAATTAGGATGAAAATAATAATAATAAAACACATCGCTACGGTTATACTCCATTCTGGAAAGAGAATGTGACTTGTAATAAACATTGAGATTGCAGACTAATTCATGACATTGAATGTGACAATATGTGATAAACGTAATGAATAAAGACATGTAATGCATGATTAGATGAATACCACATAACTTACCTCTAAGGAAGGTTAGAGTGAAAGAAAGATAATACATATTATTATGTGGTTACATGGATATGTCATTTGCTGCTTATATGCGATATGCCAAAAATATTTTGCCATGCCTTATAAAAGTTATTAAAGGAAAAACTAAAGCAAGAATAATTTTGCTTATGTTGAGTTTGACCATGATAATTATGATATGATTTTCTCTATAAAGGAGACGTTGACCATATGGATGGTGTGATAAAAGATCTTGTAGTGTAAAATTAATTAAGAGCTTTGGAAGAGCTAATTTATTACTGCTCGGATGAAATTATTCATGATATTGATATTGTAGTAAGTCTTAAAAGAAAATCTGAATTTTAAATATATTAGCCAAAGTGGTTGGCATATTGAGACTATAAATGAAATGAAGATTGAATATCTTTTATATTACTATAATCATACTGGGTAAATATGAAAAGTTACTCGATTTATCTTCTTTTTATACTATATAAGTATAAGCATGGCGATAAAATCACAAGCCACAAGTAAACTAGAGGTTTATTGAAACAAATATTAGTTAGTATCACCGGTTGGCCATTCCAGTCCAATTATGATGCAAAAAATTAATTGAAAATTACATTAGCATATATTGAAGAATGGAAGGTTCTTCAAGAATTATCTTGTGCTACTTATTCTCATGATATATCAGTTAACATTGAGATTGAATCTCTCAATTTTTGGAACGAATAAAAGGTGATAAATATATGGGCTCGGTTAACTGCCATGTGGACCGTTTACTATTATATAATTTTAATAGAAGTATCTATTCTATGATCACATGTGCATTTGTTATCAACTTGAAGTTTGGCTTTTGCAAGATTGCTTGCTCAAATAATTTCAAGTTGGTTTAGCAAAAATTGTATGCCTCCAATTATAGCTAAATCATTGGTTATGAGAACAAAACTCCCAAAAAACAAAATTTGGTATGAGAGGTATTATTTAATATACAACAACACTTGTATGCATCTAGCCAAGTTATAAAAATTTTTCCCTATCACAATCGGTTCAAGGTCAGGAATCAAATAATTTCTATATAAAAATATGAATGTGCTATATGATTTAGTTATGCCACCACAATACACAAGATGGGTTCCCAAAGAAGATTGGGAAATGTGTTGGTGATCCCAACATTAGGGGGGAGAAAATGTACAACTGAGAAAGTGATACGTGAAATGATTTTTATGGACACATATAGATCCTTGTGCAAGAAAATATGAAATTCAAGTTCAAGTGATAATTAATTTACAAATTATTGCCGAACACATTTGTTAACCGAAAGTTAAATGTCATATTTCAGCTGTTAATGCTCCAAATAGAATAAAGTCCATGAGGGGCAGAGTCTATGGCATGCATGAAGCGTAACATACCAATCGATAAAGATTGGTATTTATACCTGAGAGGCTCAGGTATATGAAAATAATGAGATAAAGAGATTTCAATAAGTAATGTATTTATTTTGTAATAATTGAACCGATATAAAATGATCATCGACAATAGTTTTAACATAATGTAGCGCTCAATATTGTTAACATTGACGAGGATCTTGAGCTCCAATCTGTCAAGAAATTTGGACAGATAAATTATTGACCAAATAAAAAATACACAATAAAAATTGACTTCACTTGAAAAATATGAAGTTAGACGGATAGTCCCAACACTTGAAAGTATAATCCAGAGGAGGTAAATCTGTTCTTGTACGAAAAAGGTAAAGTCGATAGACATAAGGACAACTTATGTCACAAGAATATTTGTAAATATCCTGGCATTGATTATATAAAGACATATTCTCTTGTGGTAGATGTAGTCATTTACAATTTTAATAAGACAATAAATGAAAAACTTGATATGCGTATAATGGAAATTATTGAAGGATTTAAATTGTTCTAAAGCTTATTAAGGTTTCTAAGAAATTTATCAAATAAAGCTTCAATAATCCTTATACGGATTGAAACAATCAGGGCGCATGTGTATAATTGCCCGAGAGAGCACTTTTTGAAAGAAGAGTACAAGAATAATCCAATTTATCCTTGTGTCTTTATAAAAGGTTCTAGATTTGAATTTGTTATAATCATCGTGTATGTTGATCATTCAAATATCATTAGAACTCCATGCAAGCTTCTTAAAGCAGAAGAATATTTAAAGAGAGAATTAAAATGAAAGATCTTGAAAAGATAAAATTTTGTCTTGGTCAACATATTGAGTATATCAAAGATAAATTTTTTGTCCATCAATCAGTGTACACTGAAAAGATTTTAAAGCAATTCTATATAGATAAAGCACATCCATTGAGTACCCCGATGGTTGTGAGATCACTCGATATAAATAAAGATCCATGCCGACCTCATGAAAATAATGAATAACTTCTTGGTCCTAAAGTACCATATCTTAGAGTTAGGGGTGTTCATGGTTCGATTTGGAGTAAGTCGGTTTTTCAAATATCAGAACCAAATTAAACCAACTAAGTCGATTTTTTCTCGATTCAGTTTATGTGGGTGATAATTGAACTAAATAGTGATGAATAATTTAAAGACTCAATTAAAAATATTTTTAAAACATGAAATGGAATCTTACACTTAACAAAAGAAAACTACCAATCAAACTAGAATACAAAGATAAAGAACTGTACTAAAAGTGCAAACGATTAACATTCACCATAAAATTTTTGAAAGTTTATATAAAAATATATACACATATATATAGGTGTAATAATTAATTTGAAATAGCTACTCCTATAGTCGGGTTGGTTCGATTTTTTTCTAGTTATATTTTGGTTAAAACCAAAACCAAAACCAAATTTGACCGGTTTTTAAAATTCAAAACCAAAACAAAACCAAACCAAACCAAAAAGTATTTGTTTTTTTGGTCAGTTTACTTCAATTTTTAAAATTTTTATGAACACCCCTACTTAGTGCAATTGATGCACTAATGTATCTTGTTGACACTATAAAGCATGACATGGCTTTTTTAGTTAATGTATTAGCAAGATATAGCTCTGGTCAAGAAGATATTGGAATAAAATCACGTACATATTGTGTTATCTAAAAGGGACTACCGATGTGGGCTTATTTTATGGAAATGATTACAATTCCAATCTTGTTGGTTATGCCGATGTGGGGAATTTATCTAACACACACAAGGCTTGATCTCAAACATGCTATGTGTTTACATGTGGATGCATTGTCATATCTTGGCGATCGACTAAGCAATCAATCGTGGCTACTTCATCTAATCATTCTGAGATAATTGCTATTCATGAAGAAAGTAGAGAATATGCATGGTTAAGGTCTATAATACATATTATTTGAGACAAACGTGGTTTAAAGATTTACAAACTATGCACAATTTTGTATGAAGACAATATAATATGCATAGCCCAATTGAAGAGGATTCATAAAAAGGAGCTAGGACAAAGCACATGTCATCAAAATTATTTTTCATACATGATTTTCAAAAGAATGATAATATCAATGTGCAACAGATTCGTTCAGGTGATAATATGGTTGATTTGTTCACCAAATCTCTACCGACGTCAACATTCAAGAAACTAGTATGCAAGATTGGAATGTAAATGATAAAGGATGTGAATTGATGCTCTCATAGGGAGAGTTAATACATGTTGTACTCTTTTTCCCTTACAAAATTTTATCCCACTGAATGTTCCTTGCATGGTTTTTAACCAGGCAACCAAAAAGGTGTATTTCTAAACATGTGTACTCTTTTTCCTTCACTAGGATTTTTTCCCGTAGGTTTTTTTCCTAGTAAGATTTTAACGAGGCACATTCTCTGTGGACATTCAAGGGGGAGTGTTATGATAGATATCAAATTATAGTAGATGTATACTCTTCCTCTATGATCTTCATCTCAAATTCTTAATGACATATTCTACGACACATTTTCTTCACTTTTCATGCCTATATAAAGGCTTTATAATAGACAGAAAAATACACACACTTGAAGAAGAAAATCTCTTCCTTCTCTCTATCTCCATTTCTTATGCATGTTTTACTAAATTACTTTTATTTTCTTGTTCCATATTATTACCTTGAGTTATATTTTGTAACAATAACATAATTTTTTTCCCTTAGTCTTTTGCCTCGTTAGAAACGTCATGCACATTGAGTGTTCCAAACGCTTGCTTCTTTCAGCAAAATATCAATCGCAAGAGAGGGCAAATATTTGGTGAACTACTAACCGTGTAAATCATGTACCTAATAATCATGCTAAACAGTTTAATAAGTAACTTCTTTAAATCACGAGATGCACTACGCTTTGATATATAGCCATAATATCTTTAAGGATCGTTTAGCAGGAGGTATTAAAAAAAATAAAAAATATAAATATTAGTTTTGTATAATATTAGTTTCTTTTTCGTATAATTTTTTGACCTATGTATAAGTCATATTTGTATTAGTTATACATCCTAATAATATTATTCTATATATAACTAACGCATAACAAACAATGGTATTAACAATGCAATGATTTTTAATCTTGCATTAGAATGGTTAACGACATAATTGCCCCTCAAATTCCTCAAAATATAAAAATTTAAAAAATATGACGTGTATTTTTGTAAACAACTAATTTTTTAAGAAATTATGCAATACTTTAATACACCAAATCAAACAACAAATAAGAAATAATCTCAATATAGTTAATATTAGTACTATTAATACATTATATTCGACACTATTCTTATATCTCCTACCAAGCGACCACTTAATGTATTTGCTAATAATTTTTAAGAGTGTATTGTTTTGCAATGTACAGAGTCAATTTTGAAAGATGGTCATTTTTGTACTACATACTTTTCCATTTGTTTAACTGGTTTTTGGAGATGTATGTAATAGTGTATTACGACCAACTTGGTATTCATGTTGAAATATTGTCATGATTCCGATTCGTCCTTCGTGAACTATTATAGCGGTACCTAATTTCTACAATTAGATGAGCTTAATTACGGAAGAAACCCAAATTTGAAAAAGTAAAACGATTTAAAGCAGAAGAAAATAAACAACGTTTATAAGTGCCGCTCGGCATACACAATATATAACCCTCAACCAATACATAAATCCATGACCCAGAAACTTACGAATCACAAGCTAAAAAATACTACATAGCTCTAACTCCAGAATATCTTACAAGAATAGAAAATACAGAAGGGCTAATACTTAAAAGTAAGAATAAAAAGAGACTCCTCGGTCAGCGGACACGACATATATACCTCGAAGTTGATAGGGCAGTCGCCTCGTCTCAGGGGTGATATGACTGAGTCGCAGTACCTGGATCTGCACATGAAGACATGTGCAAAAAAGGCATGAGTACACCATAACGACACTCAGTAAGTACCATCCTAACCTCGGCCGGGTAGTGAAGATGAATGCCAGGACCCTACTGAGATAAGATAATAATATAAGTATGACAGAATAAGATAAGCAATGCAATTGAAAGCTAACAATTGGAATTTAGTACGAGAAAGCAAGCAACGTAGTAACCGAAACAGATGCTAAAACGAACATAAGGATAATAACCGAGGATCTCTCAGTATCCCGAGGATCTCTTAGTATCCTCAATATATACTAGATATCTCTTGGTATCCCGAGGATCTCTTGGTATCCTCAATATGTGCTGAAATCTCTTGTTATCCCGAGGATCTCTTGATATCCTCAATATATGCTAGGGATCTCTTGGTATGTTCGATATACGTACCAGGGATCTCTTGGTATCCCACATCTCAGTTAAATCCATAAACATGCACGGGGATCTCCCGGGATGTCGTCCCATAGTCCCAAAGTAAAGCACACATCAGCAACACAGGAATACTCTATTATGCTTAATATCGTACCAAGTAACAGTTAATTCTAGCTTAACATGCTTAACGTAATGGAATTAAGCTAGTTTAAGCAAATAGGAAACTAAGTCAACCAAACATGATTTTCTAAACTAACAACAGACTAATTTCGCAAGTAAAATAAATAGGAAAAAAAGGAATTCAATTGAAATACTTAATGTAACGCCAGATTTCCTACAATTAGCTCAAGTACGCACGCATCACCTCACGTACAAGGCATTTCAATTATCAAATATATCATATCCTAAGGGGAAAGTCCCCCCACAAGGTTAGACAAGCCACTTACCTCGAACCAGCTTAATAATCAACCCGAAATTACGTTCTTGCCACGAGTATCCAGCTCTAAATGGTCATATTTATTCAATTCAGTTGCACATTGTTAATAACACTTCAAGTAACTGACTCTACAAGGAAATTCTAAGCTAATACATAAAATTATGTAAAATAACCAAAATGCCCCTCGGGCCCCCGTCTCGGAATTTGGTAAAAATTTATATTTCCAGAAACCTCATACTCTCACAGGTTCAGTCATATCAAATGTACCAAAACCAGACCTCAATTTGTCCCTCAAATCATCACTCATAGGTCTCCAATTAGACAATCCCTAACCCGCCAATTACCACTAATTTTTCTTAACTTTTCGTGCTTAAATTGATAAGAATTATTCCAATAACGAGTTTAGGGACCAAAGACCTTACCATAATGAACTCCTCTGAAAATCTCTCTTGAAAAGTGCTTCCCAAGCTTCTTCCCGTTTTGAAAAAAAGTGAAAAATGGCTAAATTTCGCGAAGACAAAAATTTATATGTTCTGCCAAGAGATTTCCACATCTGCGGCCATGTGACTATATCTGCGGTCCCACTTTTTCGGAGCCAAGGTCGCACCTGCGATTTTTTACTTAAAGGCCGGATTTCGCACCTGCGACTACACCATCGCAGATGCGGTGCCACTTCTATGGTTACCTAACCGCATCTGTAGTTGACTCCCTTTGCCTCAAAAACACTTCTGTGACCTCTGAGCCACTTCTGCGGCGCCACACCTACGGAATCCAAACCGCAGTTGCTCTTATGACAGAACCAACAACTGATGCTGCAACTCTAAGTCCAAAATCCTTTCGTTAAACATCAGAAATCATCTCAACCAAAGGGTCCAACAAGTCACAAACTACTACCCAAACTTCTACCAACCCTTAAAACACCTAAAACAACATCGAAACCTCGAATTAACCATGGATTTAAGCCTAAGAGCTCCAAAAATCCTCAAAATACGCTTTCGATTAAAAAGTCTATCAAGCCTCGTCCAAATGACCTGAAATTTTGCACAAACGCCACATTTAACACTACAGAGCTAGTTCAACTTCCGGAATTCCATTCTGACCCTCGAATCAAAATCTCACTACCGGACCGCAACTTCAAAAATTCAACTATCGAAATTCAAGCCTAAATTAGCTACAGACCTCCAAAACACAATCTAATAACGCCTCTAAGCCTGAAATCACCTTACAGAGCTAATGCATCCATCATATTTCCATTCTGAGGCCGTCTTCACACTGTTCTGACTATGGTCAATTTTCCAATACTTATGCTCTCATTTAGGGACTAAGTGTCACAGAACTCTCCGAAACTCAGAACTGAATGTCCCGACAAATCAAAATAGCATAAATAAACTCGGGGGAAATAGTTAATAAGAGATCGGGGCATTAATTCTTAAGACGACTGGCCTGGTCGTCACATCCTCTTACTCTTAAACATTCGTTCGTCTCGAACAAGCATTGAGACATACTTGAGGTAGTGAAAAGATGAGGGTAACGGCTGCGCATATCCTACTCGATCTCCCAGGTCGCCTCCTCAACTGGTTGAAACCTGCCTGTCCAATATTTCCACTAGCTCCTCAATATAATATAGATCCTTGCCCAACTGGAGTAAACTAAAATCCAGCACGTGCAATGGATCACCGTGATATCTCTGGATCATCGAAACATAAAATACCGAATGAGCTCCTTCCAGGATAGGAGGTAAGGAAAGCGCATTAGCAACCTCCCCAACTCGCCTCAATATCTCAAAAAGGGCCAATAAATCTGGGACTCAACTTTCTTTTCTTCCCAAATATCATAACGCCCTTCATAGGCAAAACCCAAAGTAGACCCGCTCTCCAACCATGTAGAAATCATCTCGAACCTTCAGGTGTGCATAGCTCTTCTATCTGGACTGGGCTGTACGTAGTCTATCCTGAATCACCTTAACCTTCTCCAAAGCATCCTGAACTAAGTCTGTACCCAATAATCTAGCCTCACCCAGCTCGAACTAACCCGCCAGAGATCTACACCGCCTACCATATAAAGCCTCATACAGCGCCATCTGAATGCTGGACTGATAACTGTTGATATAGGCAAACTCTGCCAATGGAAAGAACTGATCCCAAGACCCTCCAAACTCGATCACACACGCACAGAGCATATCCTCAAGAATCTAAATAGTGCGCTCGGACTGTCCGTTCATCTGAGGGTGAAATGCCTGTACTCAACCCTACTCGAGTACCCAAATCATGCTAAACGACCCTCCAGAACCGTGATATAAACTGAGTACTTCTATAGGAAATGATGAAAATTGGAATACCACGCTGACAAAAAATCTCCCGGGTATAGATCTCTACCAACCGCTCCAAAGAATAAGTAGTACACAGAAGAATAAAGTGAGTGGACTTGGTCAGCCGATCCACAATCACTCAAACAACATCGAACTTTCTCAAAGTCCACGGGAGCCCAACTACAAAGTCTATGGTGATCCGCTTCCACTTTCACTCCAGAATCTCTACTTGCTGAAGCAACCTACCTGGTCTCTGGTGCTCATACTTCACCTGCTGCTAGTTGAGGCACCGAGCTATAAACCCAACTTTGTCTTTCTTCATCCGCCTCCACCAATAGTGCTGCCTCAAATCCTGGTACATCTTTGCGGCACCCGGATGAATGGTATCTCGTGAACTGTGGGCCTCCTCTAGAATTAATTCTCGAAGTCCATCAACATTAGGTACACAGACCCGATCCTGCATCCCCAATACTCCGTCCTCGCTAATGGTCACATCTTTGGCATCACCGTGTTAAAACTTATCTTTGAGGACAAGCAAATGAGGGTCATCATACTGCCGCTTTCTAATACGATCAAATAAGGAAGACCAAGAAACCACACAAGCTAGAAGCCGACTAGGCTCCGAAAGATCAATATCACGAACTGGCTGGCTAAGGCCTGAACATCCATCGCCATAGGTCTCTCTGATGCTGGTGGATAAGCTAAACTCGCTAAACTCTATGCCCGGTGACCCAAAGCAACGACCACCACATTGTCCTTGCCCGAGTGATACAAAATAGTGATGTCATAATCCTTTAGAAACTCCCACCATCTCCTCTAGCACAATTTATATCCTTTTTCTTGAACATGTTCTGCAAGTTCCTTGATCAGTATAAATCTCACAAGGCATGTTGTACAAATAATGATGCCAGATCTTTAAGGTGTGAACGATAGCAGCTAACTCAAGATCATAGACATGATAATTATTCTCAGGCACCTTTAACTGTCTGGAACGTAGGCAATCACCCAATCATCGTACATCAATACCGCGGCAAGGCCAGTCCTCGAGGCATCACAATAGGCAGTATAAGACTCCAAACCTGTAGACAATATCAAAACTAGGGTTGTAGTCAAAGCTGTCTTGAGCTTCTAAAAGCTCGCCTCATACTCTTCCGTCCACTAGAATGGAGCACCTTCTGGGTCAGTCTGGTCATAGGGGCTGCAATCGATGAAAAGCCCTCCATAATATTGATGGTAGTAACCCTCCAAACCAAGGAAATTGCGGATCTCTAAAGCTGAGGATGGTCTGGGCCAACGCTACACGACCTTTATCTTCTTCGGATCAACCTGAATACCCTCACACGATACCACGTGACCTAAGAATGCCACTGAATCCAACCAAAAGTCACATTTCGAGAACTTTGCATATAACTTCTTCTCTCTCAGAGTCTAAAGCACAGTTCTCAGGTGCTGTTCATGATCTTCCCAGCTCCGGGAATACAATAAAATATCATCAATAAAGACAATGATGAACGAGTCAAGATACGACCAGAATACACCATGCATCAAATTCATAAAGGATGCCGGGGGAATTGGTCATCCCATATGACATAACAAGGAACTCGTAATGACCATATCGAGTCCTGAAAGCAGTCTTCGGGATATTTGGCTCCCGAATCTTCAACTGATGGTAACCTGAGCACAAGTCAATCTTAGAAAATACCCGTGCGCCATGAAGCTGGTCAAAAATATCATCAATACGAGGTAAAAGATAACGGTTCTTCACAATAACCTTGTTCAACTAGCGATAATCAAATCACATACGCATAGAACCATCCTTTTTCTCCACAAACAAGACATGAGCACTCCAAGGTGATACATTGGGCTGAATATAACCCATATCAAGAAATTCCTATAATTGACCCTTTAACTCCTTCAACTCAGAAGGAGCCATACGATACGGAAGAATAGAAATGGGCTGAGTGCCCGGCAATAGATCAATGCCAAAATCAATATCTCTATCAGGCGGCATGCCTGGAAGGTCAGCTGGAAACATATTTGGAAAATCTCATACTATTAGGACTGAATCAACTGAAGGAGTATCAATACTGATATCTCTCACATAAGCTAATTACGCATCACACCCCTTCTCAACCACACGCTGAGATTTAAGAAAAGAAATAACTCTACTAGGAGTGTGATCTAAAGTACCCATCCACTCAACGTGCCGTACACCTGGCATAACTAGCGTCATAGTTTTGGCGTGACAATCAAGAATAGTATAATGGGGCGAAAACAAGTCCATCCCCAAGATAATATCAAAATCTACCATGCTGAGTAACAATAAATCGGCTCTGGTCTCAAAGCCATGAATAGTAACCAAACACGACCGATAAACGTGGTCCACAATAGGAAAATCTCCTATAGAAGAAGAAACATAGACATGGGAACTCAAAGAATCTAGAGGTACATCCAAATGCAGTGCAAAATAAGAAGACACATAAGAGTAAGTGGTGCCTAGATCGAATAGATAAAATGCAACTCTATGACAAACTATGACAATACCTATGATGACAGAATCGAAGGAAACAACCTCGGTATGAGCAGGAAGGGCATAGTATCTGGCTGGCCTCTCCTTCTAGGGAAACCTTTACCTCTTCAACCTCCACCTCTAGATAGCTGAGCAGGTGGGGTAGTAATTGGAGCTGTAACCATTGCCCGAGAACTCTACCGGGCACGCTGTGGCTGAGAAAGTCGTGGAGGGGCACTCCTCCCAAGTCTAGGAAAATCCCTCACCACTTGATTTGTGTCACCACACTCAAAACAAGCTATAGGAGGATGTGGAGGTTGTGACTAGCTCAGGCACTAACCTCTGAAAGGACCCCATACAGGAGGCGCACTAAAAATTAGAGGTGCATAATAAGGCTCCTGAGGCCTAGGAGGAGCTGGAGCACTATTGGCTGCTGGAAGAGCTGAATGAACATGGCGACTCATATAACCCCTACCATGACGACCTACAGCTGGGGCACGGGCACCAGAATAATGGCTCGACTCTTGAGGCCTCTTGGCCTCCCTATCCTCTCTTTCCTTAGCATGCATACCCTCAATCCTCCTAGCAATGCTCACCACCTGCTGATAAGAAATATCCATCTCCAACTCACGAGCCATGCTAGCCCTGATGCTGGGAATAAGCCCGTCAATAAATCGATGAACCCTCTCGGGAACAGTAGAAACCAAGGCTGGTGCATGCCTAGAAAACTGGTGTAGCAGACATCATACTCGAAAATAGTCATAGTACCCCGACGCAAGTGCTCTAACTCTGTGCGCCATGCATCCCTGAGGCTTTGAGGAACATACCCCCTCAGGAACAGATCTGAAAACTGAGTCCAAGTCAATGAATCTGCCTTATTCGGGCTGTCTAACTCATAATTACACCACCACTCATAGACGGCTCCTTGTAGTTGGAAGGTAGTGAATGAAACCCTACCGATCTTGAGATACCCATGGTACGACGAATACGATAGCACTCATCCAGAAATCCCAGAGCATCGTTTGATGCTAAACCATTGAAAACACGAGGCTTATACTTCTTGAACCTCTCAAACCTCCACTGCTCATCCTCGGAAGCCGCTGCCCTATCCTCGGGCTGATCTGGAACTATGGACTGTACCAGAATTATCTCTTGAACCTGCTCCGCATGCACTTGCTACTCAGGAGTATGGGCAGCGAGAGTCTGTGCTCCTCCCTCGGCTTGGGATGTGGCTACAGTAAGGGGAAGCAACCCTGCCTGAGCCAAGTGGTGTACATACTCATAAACTGTGCTAGAGTCTCCTGTTGTGTGGCATGGTAGTAGCAGTAGGCATATCAGGTGTCTGAGCTCCGGCTAGAACAACTGGTGGTACCTTGCTAGAAGCTCGCGCAGATGCTCTGTCCGCATCGCGTATGCGTCCTCAACTTCTACCCCATCCCGACCTCTAACTACTGTAGTAGGGGGAGCGGGTGCCTAATCAACTCGGGTAGCACGTGTCCTCACCATCTGTGAGAGAATAGAAGACAGAAGTTTAGAATTGTGATATCAAAAATCTCGCACGATAATGAAATCAAATGAAATGGAATTTTCTTAATAGTTACATAGCGTCTCGTAGATAAGTACAGACATCTCCCTACCGATCAATGATTCTCTAATAAATCGGCTTGTGATTCATGACTCCTATGAAACTAGATCTCTGATACCTACTTTCGATGCTCCCTTTTTCTCGCAAAATTGGTTTTATGACATTTGGGCGGACAACTAATTTCCTTTTGGGAATTGGGTTTGCAAATGAAGAGTCGCCACCTAATCATTAAGTTTATTAGGACACTAAGAAGAAATTTGATTTAGAAAACTAGAGATCGGCTAACGGCTTGAAATTATCTCGAGGGGAAGGTGTAGGAACCCCTCAAGATCCACTAGTGTGGTTCGCGGTCATGCTACAATTGTGACTTTAAGTGCAAACAACAAGTGGAACAAGTAAGAGTTGCAAATATGAGGGGGTTTTCACATAATGGTTGCAAGTAATTTGAAGTTTAAACAAAGTTAAAGAAGCTGAAATTTTAGAAGAAAGCAATTTTAAATATTTAGAATAAGCGAGTAAAAAATGGGAAAATTTTTCACATAATTGCTACAATTAATTGAAGTTAAAAGCAGTTAAAGAAGCTGAAATTTGAGGAAAAGCAGTTTTGAAATTTTGAATAAAACAAACAAGTAAAGGGAGGGGGGAGGGCTAGGTTTATAAACAATATGGATCACCCCACACACACCCGATAACCTTTTATAAACATGGTATTATCGCATGGATCATATCCATATCTATCCTTTCCCATCCTATTAAGGTATTGAACGCGAAATAGTATTGTTACTTATTGCATGCCATTACCCGTCCCAATCCTATAAGTTCTAGAGGCATCTGGGACTACTAGTCCTAAAAAGGAAGGAGATTGGGGCTTTTCAAATTTTGAAAGGATAAAATTCTAATGCGACAAACAAAACACATAAAGTATTTAGGGGAAACATATAGCAGTTAAAAAGGCTCAAGCAGACTTCCTAAAAAAGAAGCAAATTATCTAGCATGACTTCAGATACTGGTTTTAGTCTGAATAAAATTTAGCGTTAGGATAGGCTGCTTCATCACATATTTCTCATATGAGAAGTCCGAATTAGGCCTTGTCTGGTTGTAGTTTATCAAGGAGTGACACAGTTAATAAATACCTACTACTTGCCTAGGTGGAAGTATAATTATTTTTTCTAAAGAAGGGTTACTGATTTTTAAAGAAGAGTTATTGATGTTAAAGCCAACTAAATTCTGCAGATATTAAACAATGTTACTACTGATTTCAGACTTGTAGATGAGATAGACGAATCAGATCCAAATGGCTGCTCCTATAGGCATGATTTCGAAGCGTTGTTGATTTTAAAACAATTGTCGAGATTCAGGAATCATATAGGCATGATTTCTAGGATGCAACTTGTTATTATTTTAACCTAGAGAATATTTGCCTAATGACATGGGTATATGCAGAAGTGCAGAAAACCTAGGATCATGATTTCTATATGCAGAAAACCTATAGGCATGGTCTCTGTATGTATTGATGCAATAACTTATAGGCAGGATTTCTACATGTAATGCATAACTTATAGACAAGATTTCTACATGCAATAATGAAACAACTTCTAGATAGGATTTCTACATGTAATGTATAACTTATAGACATGATTTCTATATGCAATAATGAAACAGCTTATAGGCAGGATTTCTACATGTAATGCATAACTTATAGACAAGATTTCTACGTGACGTGCAAAAGAAAAAGAGCAGGCTGTTATTGCAGCAATAAATACCTAAAGTATGATGTCTACCATATGCATACATGAGTGACTGTCGCCTTTTACTAGAAACCCCATAGTTATTACAAATTATTACAGACCCGGATGTTTCATAAAAGTAAAACTACATCAGAAGTTCAAACTACAACCAAACAGCCTAATTCAGATTCAAGGTCTAATAATATGAGATAAACCAACTTCCAGGATCAGATTTCCAAAGCCTTTCTCTTATTTGGGGTGTGTCAAAGTTCCAAAGATCCTCAAGGGCACTCCGGGCAATGCTCACCCCAAATACATTGCAGAATTAGATTATAGTGTAGTATGGAAGAGCCATCCCTCAAATGTCCAAGTTTATAGGGAACTCAAGGTCCCAAGGCACGGCTCATAGGAGGGGGCCAGAACTTAAAGTTTAAGAGTAAGTGTAAGTGCATATAGGGGAATTAGGGAAGGCCATGGCAGGGTGGTGGTCATGTCCAGCAATTAAGAGTGCTGACATACCCCTGACCAACCTGTTTAGCCAAAGTTGGGAGTTAGGATCCATTGAGGATCCGGTTCAGACCTGGGCAGCAATATGGATACTGCCAGGCCATGAGCCTTAACTCAAACACATAGAAGGAAATATGGGCAGGGATTCACAACAGAAACAAATGCAAGGAAAGAACATACATAGTTAACATTAATCACTGAACATGAACATTAGAGTAAAAAAGATTGCATAAAACTGTAAATAAACACATAGGGGTGAGGAAGGAAAGTTAAATTAGAATATACAAGTTTCAGGTAAAACAAACAAGTAAAGAAGTAGTCCTGAAAAGCCAAGTTGCGTGCAAACAGTTCCAAAAGATCTCAGAAAGAACAGAATGTTGTGAGAGTATTGAACTCAAAGCAGTATTGTAAGTGTGTAATAAGTTGAAAGTATGGAACTAAAGGTTCGAGGTATTGAACTTGAAGTTCTCTCAAAAGTGCAGAAGGGTAGTCCCTTTTATAGTGCAGAAAGCGGGTAAGAAAGGTAAGGGAATAATATTAAAATCAATCTCCCTTTAATTAAGGGATTCTAATTTCCACCGGGTGAAAGACAATTAAGGAAAGAGTTAACCAAAAAAATATTTTCCAAGCAGTACAATGAAGGGTAAATACATATGAGTTATTTAAGGCAATATCTAATTGTACACGGTTTGTAAAAAAAGGAAAGGTAATCAATCAAACAACCAATAAAAAATCAAAATTACAGGCTTAACTAGAATGGACCAAGTCAGGAATAAGTAAAGAGGATTCAATTAGGGAAATCAGTAGCAATCAATCAAATCCGATTAAAGGATTTCAGAATCAATTAATTAGTTGGTAAAACCTTTTGAGAGAAGTGTTCGCATATATAAAGCACACAAATATGTGAATCAAGAAGAGACTGTCAAGTTATTTAGAAGAGAGTTTAATCAAAGATAAGTTCAGAATCATAAGCAAAGAGATACATGTTCAATTTGCACACTCATAGTGAGTCTGAGAATCCAGGGTCCCAACGTGGAACCCTAACTCGAACACAAAAATCGAAATTGCCGAAGGAAACCCTAAATACTAGGGTTTCAAATCGAATCAAACAATAGAGATGAGAAGGCAAACCACTTGATAGAGGCCCAGAAGTCTTTTCCAAAGACTTATGAGAAACAAATAGACATGATACAAAGAAAGAAAACAAATTCAAGGTCATGGCGATCATGTTTGAGAAAACTTGAAACTTAGACAAGTTTAGAAAAATGAGGTAATACAAACTTAAACAAAAATAGATGAAACCTGTTTAGCAAGAACATGAACATGGTTTAGTAAAGCAAACACAAATCAAGCAACTCAACGGTAAACACATGTAGTAGAAGAATAAGGAAAACATAACACATATTTACGTGTGAGCACATGTATAGAAAAAAAGCAGAAGGACAGTACATGCGTAGTAAAGAAGCCATACGAGCATAACATGAACAAACACACATAAAGAAAGAATAAAATAGAATCAAAAAGATCTTTGAAAACTTTTCCAGAAACGATTTTGAAAAGAAAATTTGGGGAAAACACTTTAGGAGCCCAGTAGAACGCAAACATACCATAGATCTAAGAAAATAAACAGAGAAGAACCTCGGACAGCTTAGGGTTTCAGAGAAACCCTAGAAATGAGGAAGACTTGGAAGAAAAATCAGATCCTGGGTCGAAAAGGTCAGGAATCAAGCTCCTAATGCTTGAGTATGTCGGAGCATGGCTGGAGAGGCCATAGAACTACAGATCTGAGAAGATCTGAAAAGAGAACCATCGAAGTCAGCTTTCAAAACCTCGAACACCCATGGTCTAATGGTGGAGAGGGGTGAGTACAGACCATCCATGGCCTGGGAAGCCATGGATTCTGGTGAAAACTTGGTGAAACAAGGTAGGATGAGGCTAGGGTTTCGAAGAGCAATTGAGAGGATTTGAGAGAGTTTGGGATTCAAAGGCGGGCCAAGTGAGAATGAGGGATTAGGGTAGGTCACTAGGGTTAAAAATGGTAAGGGGAATTTATGACCGTTGATCAAAATGATCAACGACCTGGATCAATAATGGGAACCAGGCGGGTTTATAAATTGGGCCGGGGTCGGGTAAAAAATGAAATTGGGCTGATTTAATTAGGGTAGAATTGGGTCAATTTAAGGGCTACAATTGAAAATGTAAAATAGGTTGCAATTAAAATAAATTAGGTTAAATGATAAATAGCCAGTTTTTTCTTTAAAAAATAGTAAAAATAATTTTAAAAGTAAATTAAAAGTAATGAACTAATTAATAATATATAAATATTAATTCAAAAATACTGGGACCAGTTTTATATAAAAATGCTATTAGTCTCGAAGTATGCTAAGATTGCAATTATATGTAATTTATCTTTAAAAATGCCAAATAAATTCGTAAAAATTATACAAAAATTACCTTAACTATATTTGTATAAGTATGAGAATAAAATAAGTTATTCACAAAAATGATAATCTTGAGAATAATTATTGGTTTTTTGTATGGCTAAAATGGACAATAAATTGATTCTTAAAATCTTTAAAAATTGAGAAAAATATTAAAACACTTGGGTATGCTTATGTATGCATATATATGTTATTTTAAAATTATTTTGTATATAAAAATACATAGGGAAAAATTGGGTATCAACACCACCTTGTCACGACCCCGGTTCGCCCTCCGTAAACTATCGTGATGACACCTAGTCTCTACGACTAGGTAAGCCTAAATTGCGGAAGAAACCCAAAATTACGGAAGTAAAATAATTTAAAGTAGAAATAAAGAAAATAAAAAACATTTATAAGTGCGGCTCGGCATACACATTGTTTAACTCTTAAACCAATACTTAAATCCAAGGGTAGTCGCCTCGGCGCCTCGCCTTAAGGGTGATAGGATTGAGTCACAGTACCTGGATTTGCACATGAAGACATGCGCAAAAAAAAAGCATGAGTACACCACAATAGTACTCAGTAAATGCCAAGCCTAACCTCGGTCGGGTAGTGACGAGGAAGGTCAGGGCCGTACCGAGATAAGATAATAATATAAGAATGACATAATAAGATAAGCCTTGCGATTGAAAGCTAATAATAGGAATTTAATACGAGAAAGCAAGGAACACAACAACCGAAACAGAGGCTAAAACGAACACAAGGATAATAACCAAGGATCTCTCAGTAACCCGGGGATGTCTTAGTATCCTCAATATATGCTACGGTTCTCTAGGTATCCCGAGGATCTCTTGGTATCCCCGAGGATCTCTTGGTATCCCCGAGAATCTCTTGGTATCATCAATATATTCTAGGGATCTGTTTGTATCTTTGATATACGTGCCAGGGATCTCTTGGTATCCTGCATCTCAGTTAAATCCATAAACATGTACAAGGATCTCCTGGGATATCGTCCCGTAGTTCCAAGTAAATAGTTAATTCTAGCTTAACATGCTTCACGTAATGAAATTAAGGCAGTTTAAGCAAATAGGCAATTAAGTCAACTAAACATGATTTTCTAAACTAACAACAGGCTAAATTCGCAAGTAGAATAAACGGGAAAAAAGGAACTCAATTGAAATACTTAAAGTAAAACCGAATTTTGAACAATTAGCTCAAGTACACACTCGTCACTTCACGTACAAGGTATTTCCATTATCAAATGTATCATATCCTAAGGGGAAAGTCCCCCATACAAGGTTAGACAAGCCATGTATCTCGAACCAGCTCAATAATCAAGTCGAAACCACGTTCTTGCCACGAGTATCCGACTCCAAATGGTCCAAATCTATTCAATTCAATTGCACATTATAAATAACACTTCAAGTAACTGATTTTACAAGAATATTCTAAGAAATACGTGAAATTATGTAAAATAACCAAAAGGCCCTCGGGCCCTTGTCTGGGAATCGGGTAAAATTTATATTTCCAGAAATCTCACACTCTCACGGGTTCAGTCATATCGAAAGTACCAAAACAGGACCTCAATTTGTCCTTCAAATCATCACTCATAGGTCTCCAATTAGACAAGCCCTAACCCCCAATTACCACTGATTTTCCTTAATTTTTCATGCTTAAGTTGATAAGAATCATTCAAACAACGAGTTTAGGGACCAAAGACCTCACTCCAATGAACTCCTATGAAAATCTCTCTTGAAAAGTGCTTCCCAAGCTTCTTCTCGTTTTGAAAAAAAGATGAAAAATGGCTAAATTTCACGAAGGCAAGAATTTTTATGTTCTGTCCAACGATTTCTGCATCTGCAGCCCCGCTTTTGCGGAGTCAAGGTCGCACATGCGACTTTTCACTTAAAGGCCGGATACTGCACCTGCGACTACACCACCGCAGATGCGATGCTGCTTCTGCGCTTACCTGACCGCATCTGCGGTCGACTCCCTTTGCCTCAAAACCGAAACTGCGACCTCTGAGCCGCTTTTGTGGCGCCACACCTGCGGAACCCAAATCGCATGTGCGATTATGACAGAACCAGCAGCTGAAGCTGTAACTCTAAGTCCAAAATCCTTCGGTCAGCCATCCGAAATTATCCCAAGACCCCCAGGATCTCAATTAAAGGCACAGACAAGTCA
Organism: Nicotiana benthamiana; assembly: GCA_034376525.1. NCBI lineage: Eukaryota > Viridiplantae > Streptophyta > Magnoliopsida > Solanales > Solanaceae > Nicotiana > Nicotiana benthamiana. The sequence goes on along the minus strand of CM067336.1, from coordinate 28,417,574 downwards.
CAAACCACTACCCAAACTTGTACCAACCTTTAAAACACCTAAAACAACATCGAAACCCGAATTAACCATGAATTTAAGCCTAAGAGCTCAAAAAATCCCCAAAATACGCTTTCGATTAAAAAGTTTATCAAACCTCATGTGAATGACCTGAAATTTTGCACACACGTCACATTTAACACTACGGAGCTACTCCAACTTCCGTAATTCCATTCCGACCCTCGGATCAAATCTCACTATCGGACCGGAACTTAAAAAATTCAACTTTCGGCATTTCAAGCCTAAATTAGCTATGGACCTCCAAAACACAATCCAAGCAGGCTCCAAAGCCTGAAATCACCTAACATAGCTAATGGAACCATCGTATTTCCATTCCGAGACCGACTTCACATTGTTCCTGTTACGGTCAACTTTCCAACACTTAAGCTCTCATTTAGGGACTAAATATTCCATTCTCCAAAACTCAGAAACGAACGTTCTGTCTAATCAAAATAGCAGAAATAAACTCGGGAGAAATCAGTTAATAAGACATCAGGATTTTAATTCTTAAGACGACCGACCGAATCGTCACAAATATCAACATGCATGTTATCAGAGTACGTATATGTATTCCTTTTCCTTTGCGAAGTGCTTATGCTTATCATCAAGATTCAACGTAATAGACAATTCAAAAAATGGACTAGACTCCGCGTTATTAGAATAATGAGAAGAAAAATTACTACTATTTGACTATCACTTTTTTCCCTAGTCCATTTAACTATCTAATAATCAGACCTCACACACTCGACAAAATTTAATTTCGTGCAAAATATGTTTACGATGAAGTAAAGCTATCTATTAAAAGTTTTCTTTTTCAAGACTTGATCTTCAGACATTTTATTAAATGTGAAAATTTTCAATTGTTTCTCTTTAAATATTCATTGGAACATGAGGAGATAAAAATAGGTGATACATTAATCTTTTCTGACCCAAAAGTTATGAGCTGGTCTTTATCCAACAAAATTAATCGATCATAAGTACGGGTGGACATAAACTCAAAATCCAAATCGAAATTTTAATTTTTTTTTATTTTTGGTTTAAATTTTCAGATTACGGATTGCATTTTGGATTTAATTTGTAAAATTTTTGGATTTCGGATTGAATATTGGATTTGGTACTTCGAATTATTGGATATTCAAAAACTCGAAATTTTTATACTTTATATTTAGTCCATTATTCATATGCCAATAGTGATAAGTTCAATACCCTACGCATTAGATATTATCGTATATATATTCAATATTAATACTAAGTTATTATGAGAATACTTTCTATTTGGACATGGTTTTACTATTTCTACTTCTTATCTGTCGTATTAACGTCTCTATTGTATTTTTTTATTTTCTTATATGATAATTTTATTATTTTAGTATTTCATCTGGATGACTGAAGTAAAAGTGAAGAACTTTTCAGGTAGTTTAACATGAGTACTTCATTTGGATATTGATTTTTGTAAAAAGAAGAAATAATTCAAGTTATAAGCTTAAATCGAAAATTCAAAATATTCAAATCGATTAATTCGAAACCGAACTTAAAAAATCTGATCTAATCCGAACTTATTTGAATTAGATTTAAATTGTTATTTTGGTAATTTGAAAACTGAAAATTCAAACCAAAATTTGATATACAATTTGAATTGCCCGAACCTCCCCTTAATCATAAGTCAATTGTTTTTGATGTTTTGGAAAAATTAACCAATCCAACAAAACTTTGTATGAATGATCCAGAGTTTCGCCCGTAAAAATATAGAATGATATTTTGGTCATATTCTATCCAATTTACTTGAACTTTATGTCATAAGAATTGTAGTACTCCATAAAACTTGACCAGTTGGATTCGCTTACTTTATTCCTTGGGACACTCCATGCATACACGTGTTCGGAGTGCGATTCAATTGTCTAATCAATTACCAATAAATAAATGTATTATATCACAAATTAAATAAACTAAAAAGAAAGAGAAGGTAATTACTCCATAAAAGGTGACACGCTGAAGTAACGCGTAAAGAAAATTATGAGGATAAGATATACTCCTATATATATATTTTATAGAGAAAACGTGTAATAACAAATTTGATCTGATAAAATTAGTAAATCTCCAAACTTCACGTGCACTCTGTGTTCAACAAGAACAAATTGAGGTATAAGGCTACTACCAGATTTCAAAACCAATCTTCCTGATCCAAAAAGGTGACTCCTTTCTTCTTCTCCCCTTACTTTCATTTTGTTTTGGTATTTGGGTTTTGAATTTACAATCTCGTTGCCATTATTTTTGCTTTACTTTTTGTGATTTCAAGATTGTTTCTTGGTGGGCTTTAGGTGATCAGGAAATTGGAAGCAACTTATTAGTAGTAGTTGATATAACGCGTTTCTGTTTGATTTAGTAATTCTTTATTTTCTGCATGGGATCATGCTTAATCCTAATTCTGGTGGTTTTAGATCTTTAGTCCTTTTATGTTGTGTGCCTCCCTAACCTCCCAGTAGACAAGAAGGGGGGGGGGGGGGGGCAACTAACCAAATATGTTAGTGTTTTAGTACTAATTTCATGATTTGATCTTCTTTCTGAGGGTGGAAAAGATGGATGGTCTTTTTTCCTCCCAATTCAGGTTGCAAAATTTGTTTTTGGTATAGAAAAAGTTGATCTTTTCCAAGGATGTATTTTTGTGCAGCTTCTTCGTTGTGTTTGTGTAATTATTCTCAGCTTATCGAGTCATGATATCCCGAGCTGTTGTATGTTTACCATGTTGATTGTTTATGCCTTTTAAAAAGTCAAGATGCAACAATGAATAGATGATAGAACATAAGCTCATTAACTCCAACAGTAATCTGAATTTGTTTGTTGTTTACCAAAATTTAGTTTATTTGGTGGAAATAGATTAATTGATTATGAGGATCATGGTAATGTATGTGTTATGTGGTTTCCTTATTGTGGAGTGAATAAGTAAATTCATAGATCTAAGCATAGATCCTCTTGTGAAACACGGTTACTGAAATTGCTAATCGATGGTGGCTGGGGGGTGGTATTCAAGTATGAAAACTATAGTTCTCCTTTTTACCTAGCTGATTTATCTATTCTGAATATTTACATCCTTGTTCTGCTTGTTGCGATCCAGGATCTGATAATTGAATTGAAAAGAAAAATGGGGGACAGGCATGGAAGTGATGACAAAGGACTGTTTTCTCATCTTGCTGGATATGCCGTGGGCCATCACCACGGAGGCTATGGGCCGTATCCACCTCAAGGATATGGATATCAACCACAAGGGTACCCGCCTTCTGGCTATCCTCCGCACGGTGGATACCCACCCGCAGGATATCCTCCTCCTCCAGGCGCATACCCTCCACCTGCATATCCTCCACCTGGTGGATATCCTCCTGCAGGTTACCCTCCACCCTACTATCCGGGTCATTCATCACATCATGGTATGTTGAATCATTTTCCTAGTACTTATTGCTTCTCAGTTCTTACATCTGTTTCAAGATATAATGTTTCATTGTTTATTTGCACATCCCATGTTTTCTTTCTCGCACAAATTTTTGGTTAATTGCAATCTGCTTTATTACACCATGACTGAATTATGTGTAAGGAGTCACGATGAGATGATAAAGCTCTGATCCTAAGGGTGGTTGCCCATAGGGGATTAGGAAATGAGCATTAGAGGGGAAGAATGTTGATCACCCATGTGGTCCATTTGTATTTGCAACCACCTTAACAAATGGACCACGTAGACCTTGCAGCCTTGGGGAGAAACACCCTGCCTCTGTTTTTGGGTATTGTTTTTTTTATTTTTTTGGGGGGGGAGGGGGGGGGGGGGTTAGGTGGGGGAGGGTTCCTTATTCTGAGAGAGGCTAATGTGCTGATACAATATTAGGCTCTTTTGGTTATCTGAGAATGTTTGCTATATGCTGCTTGTTCTGGTTCTTAATTTATACACTAGTGGCAATGTCCCTGGCACGTAGCTTACTAGTTTTGGAGGAGAATGCATGAAACTCAAATGAATGATCTGATAACTTCGAATTGTTGATCCGTAATTGAAGTAGGTGATAATGTATCTTTTCTCCCAATAGATATGTAAAAAGAAATGAAAAGAGTAAGGAGATTATTGAAGCTTTGGTGTGAGAGAGAACTTGTAACAGGTGTACGTGCTCCGCGCACTTGGATCATCTCCCAGTGGCATTGCCTTTATCCATCTCTTTGAGTTTATACTTTTGGTTACTGATTTAACTTGATTACGAAGCTGCAATCTCATGTGCTAAATATAGAGTAGTACTAGTCCTGACTGCTATAAACTTCAATATTTGGTCATCAGATGTTAGTTTTGAGTTTACTTGGTTTATATTAGATTGTTAGATCTGTTAGTCAAAAAACATGGTAGGCACCGGCCAGCTGAAAAAGGAGGATGGTAGGCATGGTAGGCACCGGCCAATTGATTGTCAAAAATTGGTTGGTGGCCACCGATTGTGTCCACATTTGTGTGTATTCTCATTTGCACATTGATGGCTTTCCTCTCCTATAAATACTTGTGAGTAGCAAGCAAAGAAGATCACACCACAAGAAGCTAAACACAAGAAAAGAGTGAGAGCTTAAAAAAAACAAGAGTTTTTTTTTATATAAACCAAGAAGGTTTATAAGAAACTGTGAGGGTTTCAAAAATAGAGAGAAAATTTTGTGGGTACTTTCGAGAGAAAGTGAGCAAAAAAAAAATACTGAGAGACTATTTTGTACTTGTATTTTCTCTAAAACAGTTACTAGTGAAATTCGCAGCACTGCCTCTGCGCGGGGACGTAGCCTAGTTGGGTGAACCTCGATAACAAATTTCTGGCGTATTTTTCTTTTCATTTTGTTTGCTGCAATACTATCGTTGTAGTGTGGGTAATTTTTTACCAACAATTGGTATCAGAGCCAGGTTATCTGGCGATTGCATTTTTTGAGGAGTACCGTAACGGAGGCTCTGTAGCAGAAGTTCGGTAGCTGGTTAAGCAAACAAAATGACGGAAGATAAAATTCGAATTGAGAAATTCGATGGACAAGATTTCGGATGGTGGAAACTCCAGATCGAGGATTATCTTTATCAAAAAGATCTCTACAGCCCGCTCGAAGGTATGAAACCGGAAGCAGCAGAAGTAGATCCGTTGGCAGAGTCGGCATGGAAAGTTCTTGATCGAAAAGCACTTGGCGTGATTCGTCTTGGACTGACGAAATAGACGGGGTACCACATCACGAAAGCAAAGACTGCCAAAGAAGCAATGGATATTCTGACGAACATGTATGAGAAACCATCTACATCAAATCAAATATTCTTGCTGAAAAAGTTGGTTAACATGAAGCTATCCGATAGGAGTTCGGTAGTAGAGCATATTAACAATTTCACGCACGTTACAAATCAATTGGAATCTGCAGGAATAAACTTGGAAATGAAACTCCAAGCCCTTTTATTTCTGTGTTCCCTTCCAGACAGCTACAATACTGCGGTGCAAGGAATCTCAAGCACCATGAAAGGAGATCTCACTCTGGATGATGCAATGAGTAGCATCATGGATGAAGAAATGAGGAGAAAAGTCTCAGGTGGAGAAGGTTCCTCAATTTCAACATCATCAACAGCTCTAGCCGTGGAGAACCGTGGTAGGAGCAAAAATAGAGGACGATTCGGCGGACGTGGCAAGTCACAGTCAAGGGGAAGGAATGAACCAGGAAAGGATGAATGTTGGTTCTGTCACAAAACTGGGCATCGGAGGCATCAATGTGAGGCTTACAAGAGGAAGCAACAAGAGGAAGGCCAAAGAGCAAATGTGGTTAGCAATGAACCATTGCTGGAAAATATGTGCTTAACCACAGGAGCAGTTCTAGCAACAGACGAGTGGTTCGTGGACTCAGGCGCTTCTTTTCACTGCACCTCACAAAGAGATGTTTTTCATGATTACGCCAGTGGAGACTTTGGAGAAGTGATCGTGGGAAATGGTCACAAGTGTCCAATCGTCGGGAAAGGAACTGTCACAGTTAAGGTTCCCGAAAAAGGGCATCTAGTACTGTATGAAACTCGGCACATCCCGCAGTTGAATAAGAATTTGATTTCAACTAGCAAGCTTGATCAAGAAGGTTATGTGACAACCTTTGGGTCTGGACAGTGGAAGATTACATCAGGAGCAAGAGTAATTGCAAAGGGAAAGCGTGCAGGAACGCTTTATATTCTCAGGGGAGATAGTTTTGGCGACACTACTGCAAGAATAATGGTCGTAAGTAGTCCAAGCACCCTTTGGCATTACAGACTTGGACATCTTGGTGAGGAAGGTGTAAAAGAGTTACACTCAAGGAAACTACTTCCAGGACTCAAGAAGATCGAGATGGATTTTTGCGAGAGCTGCATCTACGGAAAACAAAAGGCAGTCAGTTTTCAACTGAAAGGAAAGAAGAACAAAAGCAAGAAGCTGGAGTTGGTGCACTCGATGTATGGGGACCGGCTCAAGAAATCTCTTATGGTGGTAAGAGATACTTTGTTACTTTCATTGATGATGCAACGAGAAAGACTTGGGTCTATGCTCTCCGGGAAAAATCAGAAGTTTTCGGGATGTTCAAAGCGTGGAAGTCTATGGTCGAGAACGAGACGGGTTATCAGATTAAAGCTCTCAAATCTGATAATGGAGGTGAATATACAAGCAAAGAGTTCAATGAATTCTTAGCTCAAGAAGGCATACGAGGAATAAAGATTGTTCCAAGAACTCCACAAGAAAATGGTGTAGCAGAAAGAATGAACAGGACTATCCTAGAAAGAGCAAGATGTATGAGAATACATGCCGGTTTGCCACTTCACCTCTGGGCCACTACAGTTGATGCGGCTGTATATCTAATCAACCAGAGTCCATCTAGCGCATTGGATGGAGGAGTACCAGAAGAAAAATGGTCAAGTAAAAGAGTTGACTACTCTTATCTTAAAGTTTTTGGTTGCATTGCTTATGCTCTAATAGACAAGGAGGACAGGAAGAAGCTTGATGCTAAGTCCCAAAAATGTGTTTTCATCGGATATGGTGGTAATGAGTATGGCTACAGACTTTGGGATTATGAGAATAACAAAGTTAACCGAAGTAGAAATGTGATATTTCATGAAGACAAGTTATACAAAGACCGCGAGATAGAGCATGAAAAGGCAAATGAACCAGAGTATGTTGAGCTAGACACAGAGCCTGAGAAAAAGTTTCTAGCTGATCAGGGAGCACCTGAAGATGATGAGACTGGTACAAGTCATCAGACAGTTCAAGTTCAAGGAGAATCAAGCAGTTCTGAACCGGTTGATGAACAAGGAATCCCAAACCTAAGAAGGGGAACGCGTGTGAGAAAGCCAAAGAAGATTTTTGATCCATCAGCAAATGTTGTTCTGAGTCATGTTCTGTATACAGATTCGGGAGAGCCGGAGACGTATAATGAAGCAAAGAAAGACACGTCTCACAAGCAGTGGGAGTGTGCCATGAAAGATGAGATGAGCTCATTGTTGCAGAACAAAACATGGGAGCTGACAAGGTTACCCACAGGTAAAAAGGCTCTGTTAAATAAGTGGGTATACAAGATCAAAAATGAAGCTGACGGAAGCATCAGACACAAGGCGAGGCTTGTGGTTAAAGGATACTCACAGAAGGAACGTATTGACTACACCGAGATATTTTCACCAGTGGTGAAAATGACTTCAATCCGAGTGTTGCTGAGTATAGTAGCAGTGGAGGATCTTCATCTTGAGCAGTTAGATGTTAAAACTGTATTCTTGCATGGTGATTTAGATGAAGAACTATACATGGTGCAACCTGAAGGTTTTGCAGTCAAAGGCAAGGAACAAATGGTCTGCCGTTTAAGGAAAAGCTTGTATGGATTGAAGCAAGCCCCTCGGCAATGGTATTTAAAGTTCGATGGTTTCATGAAAAACAAAGGATTTACGCACTGTGAGTCAGACCATTGTGTCTATCTGCGTAAATATGATGATGGTGATATTGTTTATCTTTCTTTATACGTGGATGACATGCTTGTAGCCAGTTCCAGTATGAAGAAAGTCATCGAGGTAAAAAGGATATTGGCATCTCAGTTCGAGATGAAAGACTTGGGAGAGGCCAAGAAGATCCTAGGCATGAAAGAACAAGAAGTTATGGTTGTCTCAAGAAGACTATGTGGAGAAGGTGTTGAAGAGATTCAACATGTACGATGCAAAACCAGTAGCAACTCCATTGGCAGGTCACTTCAAACTTTCAAAGGAAAATTGTCCCAGCACTCAAGCCGAGATGGATGAGATGAAAAATGTTCCTTATTCATCAGCAGTGGGAAGTTTGATGTATGCTATGGTTAGCACGAGACCAGATATTGCACATGCAGTGGGAGTTGTGAGCCGTTACATGCATAATCCAGGCAAGGAGCATTGGAATGCAGTAAAGTGGATTCTAAGGTATCTAGCAGGAACATCCAGTTACTCTTTATGCTATGGAGGCGAGACGCTTGACATACAAGGGTACGTGGATGCTGATCATTCAGGTGATCGAGACAGTGGGAGGAGTACCACTGGATATGTTTTTACAGTTGCCGGTACTGCGGTTAGTTGGATGTCTCAACTTCAGAAGGTAGTAGCCTTATCAACAACTGAAGCAGAGTACATGGCTATTACAGAAGGCTCCAAGGAAATCATTTGGTTACAAGGTTATATGGAGGAGCTGTGTCGAAAACAACCTATCAGTACATTGTGGAGTGATAGTCAAAGTGCAGTGCATTTGGCGAAGAATGCATCTTATCACTCAAGGACAAGACATATCAAAAGGCGTTATCATTTCATCAGGTCAGAACTGACAGATAACGAGCTGAAGCTAGAAAAGATTGATGGATCCAAGAATCCGGCTGATATGTTTACCAAGGTAGTGGACAGAGAGAAGCATGATATCTGTACTACTATCATTGGGGTTTCTCAAATGAATTAAGAAGGAGAAACACAGAGGAAGATGCTGAAGCACTAGTTACTGAGATTGTCTTCGAGAGGAAGATTGTGAAGTGTGAAGACTATATTCACAAGTCGAGCTTGGTGAGCTATATTCTTCAAGTGGGAGATTGTTAGTCAAAAAACATGGTAGGCACCGGCCAGCTGAAAAAGGAGGATGGTAGGCATGGTAGGCACCGGCCAATTGATTGTCAAAAATTGGTTGGTGGCCACCGATTGTGTCCACATTTGTGTGTATTCTCATTTGCACATTGATGGCTTTCCTCTCCTATAAATACTTGTGAGTAGCAAGCAAAGAAGATCACACCACAAGAAGCTAAACACAAGAAAAGAGCGAGAGCTTAAAAAAAACAAGAGTTTTTTTTTATATAAACCAAGAAGGTTTATAAGAAACTGTGAGGGTTTCAAAAATAGAGAGAAAATTTTGTGGGTACTTTCGAGAGAAAGTGAGTAAAAAAAAAATACTGAGAGACTATTTTGTACTTGTATTTTCTCTAAAACAGTTACTAGTGAAATTCGCAGCACTGCCTCTGCGCGGGGACGTAGCCTAGTTGGGTGAACCTCGATAACAAATTTCTGGCGTATTTTTCTTTTCATTTTTTGCTGCAATACTATCGTTGTAGTGTGGGTAATTTTTTACCAACAAGATCAACGCATATGTTACCAAGACGGAGTGCTGGCTTCTCATGCACATTTATTTGTTTTTCTCCTTCCATTTCCATGCCTTTTTGCATTTTCCATTTGAATCCATCATTTGACAAGTGAAGCCTTGCTCTTTTTGAGCAACCAATTAGTACATCAACTTGTACTAGTGTGGAAATGGATCTTGTTAATATCTTTTACGTTACAGTTGGTTGACTATTCAGAATTTTACAGGGCATGGACCTAATATGGGAGGAATGCTAGCTGGTGGTGCAGCAGCAGCTGCAGCTGCATATGGGGCACACCATCTCATGCATGGTCGTCCTTTCGGCCATTATGGCCATTACGGCCATCATGGTAAGTTTAAGCACGGAAAATTCAAGCATGGCAAGTTTGGCAAGCGTTGGAAACATGGCATGTTTGGCAAACACAAGTTCAAGAGATGGAAGTGATTTGTTATCCAAAGTTTACAGGATTCCTGCTCTAAGTTCTTGCTTGTTACTTTTCTGTTGATGATCAATTTCTGGTACATTTTGGGTGTCTATTCACTGATATTACCATATTATCAAAACTCTACTACATATGGTTTCGTGAATACAGTAATTATAGTTTAAATTTGACTTTGATTACTTTCTGCGAGGTGTTATCCATATTATTCCATTTTTAAAGTCTGGTCTTGATACTGATGGAGTCAATAACTTTAGCTTATAAGCTAGATTTCGCAGCTTAATACATGTAGCAAAAACTTGAGATGGAAGGACACTCAAAAACTTCTTTCAAAAAGATTTTATTGGAAAGGAATCTGATGTTTACCTCTTCATATGAACTAACCCACTCTCCTCTCCTATTCGAATTAAATGCAGGGAATATTCACATCCTTTTATCAAAAGGAAGACAAGAATAGCTTATACCTCCCATGAAGATACTCCCTAATAATGAAATTTTTTGGGAGGAAAATTTCCCACTAGTTACTGCGGGCAAAGCTTGCACCTCTTTGGAAGCCCACTGAACCCCCAACACTAATCAACCCGGGATAGGACATTTTTATTGTCAAATTCAACCTGGAAGCAAGCATGAAAAAAGTCCTGACAGAAGGACCTTGGTTTGTCACGTGCCATTTTCTATCTATACGAAAATGAGAACTAATCTTTGTTCTAGCGAATCCAAGCTTGCTATTATAACAATTTAGAACAGACTCCAACATCTCCCAACAAAATTCTATGATAGGGCGATCCTCGAGTAAGTAGGCAACAAGGTTGGCAAATTATTGAAAATAGATACTTGTACCTCCTCCACCCTTAGGGAAAAGTATGCTAGGATCTGTGTTCAGGTTCCACTAGACATCCATGTCACCACCGTTGTCACTATCGGCACCCACAATCAACCCATCCAATATGAGGGGAAGGGATTCTCTGCAAAGGATCCAAAAGAACTGAACATACGCTACGTTACTTCTCATTCAACCAAGGCCAATGAAACAAACAATCTAGTTAACCAACTCTTACTACCACAAATGTTGGTATAGTCACAAACTAAGACTCTCTATGGAAAATGGTCCCATTCAAGCGGAATAAAAAAGAAATTCACAAAGGAAATCACTTACAATGACAGGCCGGAGCAACATCGAAGCAGCCCACGACCCAGGTAAAGTGGTACAGTGAAGCCATATGTGCTCCTTGACCTAATAGCCACCACCACTGGCGGCAGCAGCCTAAAGCCCACAAATATCTGGATCCAAGTGTACACTTGAGCTCTATAGGGTGGGCTACGGAGAATCACAAGACGAGGTCTTTAAGGTCCAACTCTGATAAAGTCCCATCTTTACAAGTGGGCCAAGTCAAAACAAGGGCAGCCTTATAACCCAAGCTGACTGGGCTGAAACGACATCTACCTAAGTTACGCATAATTCCAAAAGATGTCACACATTAGGGAATATTTTCATTCCCAAAAATCCAATACACAAAAAGAGAGTATCTCTTTTTTGGAAAGGGATCATTTGTCAATACAATCTCATCTTAAAATAGCACACACGTTCACGAAAGACCACTTTACCGTGCCTGCGTCTACACCACACACAATCCACCATCATCTCATCCCCGATCTTGCCTCTTCTATTGGAGGTAATCAAGTGTTTGTCATAAACCCAATGCACAATACTATCAATGAGGTGACACCCATTGTTAATCCCTAAGGATTAATTGCAGAAGGCAAATCGTCTCACATAAAATCCAAAGAGGAGATGGATTATAATGCTCCCCCTCCTTTGCCTTTACTCCAAGCCACACCAACTATCACATTCACTGTGATTTTTCTTATGGAAAACAACAATCCCCCTTCGCAAACACAAGCCATAACACAGCTAACCATCTCTACCACCACAATGCCACCGGAGCTTATGCCGGAATCATGGTTGGAAATGGCACTAAAAGAACACATCTAGAACCTACAAATGATGGTAGGGTATGTCCTAATGGAAATAACCATCCAAAATCCTAGGTACGTTGCTCGACTGGCCATGCAACTCCTCCACCAGGGTCTAGCAAACTTTAGATACCAGCTATGAATGTCGACATTACTCCAAGACCAATACACGGGGAACCAACAACCCTTGTCTATGGAGAAACTCAACACACTCATGGGCCAGCTTTGCCTGACCCTGCCTTTCTTGTGCCTCATGAACCTAGAGGCTCCAGTCCTATCTCCATCCTTCCAACTATGGCCACCAACAGTCCAAGTTCCTCAGCCACCACCCCAACCAGTCTCATCCATTGATCTACTGAGGAGGGGCACCACTATGGCATTGGATAACCTCAGGGAGTCTAATGTGGACCTCATGCTAGAAAAACTAGGGATGCTAAAGAGAAAGACCTTCCTAATGGAGGAACCCTATAGATAGAGTTCAAAGAGCATTCAGGAGAAATGTTATTGCTCTATGCCCCAAAAAGCTCATAAGTAGCAACTCGATCTCCGAGTGCACTCATTTCCAAACTCAAAATTCACCAGTGACTCTGGTCTCTCTAGTAGGTGTCATGCCCCAAAACCTAGGGACATGACCGGCGCTCGACCGGGTAGCCCCAGTCAAGCGGACCTAGGTGCCTTTCCTATCCTTCGCGTTCCCTCATGATTTCAATATACATTACTTATGTGAAATAGCCATTTATAACTTAAGCAGAAACTTACAACTTGAATTTATTTCTACTTTTTATCATTACCAACATATGATATCAAATACTTACAACATTTACCGTGTATCACGATTCCGAACCGTACCATTACTTACCCAAAATACATATATACACTATCCACATTGTGTCTACGAAGACTCTAAGAATACTAAAAACATAACAATACTTGCCGGCAACAAGGCCCCGGCTATACCTTACAATACACAATACCATCAAAAGAATGTGGCATATACCACACATGGCCCAGAGAGGAAGTGGGGCTCACCAATGCAGCTGATGAGAAGTGAAGGAGTGCTACTGTCAATGGAGTTGAGTACCTATAATGGAACCACCTACAATGATAACACGAATGTAGCACCCCTGACAAAAGGCACGTTAGTAAATTTGAATTGTACTGGTATGTATGAACAAACTTTACCCCAAGTAAAATCAATCAATACACAGATAACAAACCGTAATAGAATCAATAACCAAATACACATGGAAGGAACAACCAAAGAGAAAATCTTCACAATCTCTCATTTTTCCTTTCCAACATCCCCATATTCATGAATTTCATATATATTCATTTCAACAGTGATAATGATCACATTTCCATCCTTATTACCTCGGACACCCTTATTACCACAACTCACACCTTATTATTTCGTGTTGTAATGCGTAACCTGATCCCACCGGACAATCATATTTTTCAACAGCAACCACAAACAACACATCACAACAATCATCATTTCAAGGAACACGAGTTTATATCAACAATTCATGTATTAGGCCCAAGGCATAATAATTCTCACCAAACAATATTTCATATACAAGGCATTGCAACAATTACTCAACTCATTCACAATATTTCACATCAATGCCCTCAAACAAGTACAGGCTTTGCACATAGGAAGAAACAAACAAAATAACAAGTTTCACAATCTCTCTTTTTCCCCTTTAAACATCATTTCATATGCAAGAGTTTCATATATTTTCATTTCATTTGTGATTATGATCACTTTTCCATCCTTATTACATCGGCCACCCTTATTACCACAACTCACACCTTATTAGTTCGTGTTGCGGTGCACAACCCGATCTCACCGGACAATAATATTTCACACAACAACAACAACAAAAATTCACAAAGAGTTTCATAAAAATCAATATTATTTCCATCAAGTAAGACAGCCTGATACAATTCAAGTCACAACAGTAATTGCCCACAACAAGCCACATATGGTATTACCACAATTGTTTCAATCACGTCAATTACGACTTATTTCCGTCATTTGTTACACAATTCTTACCACATAAACACATTTGCACACACTTGGTTTGTTTCCATTTATTTACACCGTCATATCGGGAAGCTTAACCAACAACGTTCAAGGTACAATAATCACAAGAATTTACAATCACATAACACGGTGGTGTGGAAATCAACTAAGACAAACAATACACATATTTTCATAGAAGGTACACATACCGTATGCCCGCCACAATAAGGGGATTCTACAAGAGTTAAAATTAGCCATACATACCTCAAGGAGCTTTTCCTTAAGTTTATACAATACACCAACACCTCTAGCAATAACAATCTATAATGAGATAACAAAGATTGATAAATTATTAAGAAGATTACCCATGGTATAACTCTCTTAAGAATTTCATCAAACACTTAACATGTGAAGTAGACTACAAGGTTTAGAAATGGCAATCTCTTCTTCCTTCATCCAAATATTAAAAAAACTACCGAAATTAGTTATTTAACCACACATACTACAACTTAGTCCCATATGCATGGCCTATTTCTAACCCTCACAACCTATTTGATCTCTTAACTTCTTGTATGAAAATTTTAGAAGTAGAACTTACTCGGATGGAAGACAATCTATGGTTATCTTCCTTGATTCCTGAAGACTTGAGTAAGATCTAGATGATTATGAAGTTAAGCCCCTTCTTTCTCTCCCTATATGCTCTCATCTCTCTCTAAAAATCAATAGAAAATTACCCCAAATGAAGTCCCTAACCCTATTTATGAAAATGGATCGGGTTATAAAAATAGGAAAAATAATCCTCCGGAGCAGTGTTTGCGATCGTAGAATGGACCGCAGAACCAACATGCGAGTCGCAGAATGAATCGCAGAATCAGTGCCCAAAACTGGGCTACACTGGCCCAGTTTGCGACTAGATTTGCAATCGTAGATAAAAAATGCGGACCGCATTGTGATTGTGTGATCGCAGATTTGACATAGGATCGCATTTTTTCCAGCCTTCGGTAATTTGACCATAACTTTGCGTAGGAATGTTCAAATGATGAACGACTTAAAACTCCGGAAACTAGACTCGAAGATCTTTCATTTGATAGGTTATTCATCACATAGTACCTTATACATTTTTATATATGATCGTTCAAAGTATGTACTAGTGCAAACTCATTGGGAAATTTAGCCTATTATGAACTTTTCCCATTTGGCTTAGACTTAGGCTTACCCTTGGACGTCACATTAGTTATGATATGACTCCTACACTTTCACCACATCCAATTCATTTACATCATATTTAATGCATATAAATTATAATAATTAGTCTACCAGGCACCCCAAATCCCTTATAGTTTAGCAAAATTTTTCGGGGCCTTACATTCTCCCCCACTTAGGATCATTCATCCTCGAATGAGAGATAGAGCCTGACCCAAACACCTAAAATGACATATATCTTTTATATCCTACTTCAAGTTCCTAAATTTTGACTAACTCCTATATTTTTCAGAAATTTCTGCAGCATCTCCTTTGTAACTAGGCCTATCCATCAGTCTACGTACCACCAAAACCATATTAAAACTCATCAATAACTCGAAAAAGCACCACAATGTATATTCCGTTAACACTAATCTTAAGATCACAAGAACTACATTACCATGAAGACACCTGAACATGGACTGTACATTTTAGATCATAACACCTATATGGTACCTTTCAAGTCAAAACTAACTGATATTCAATTAAGCAAAAATATTTTCCTTCCACGACACTTTCAGCCTTCAAGATGGCCTCCTCGACTTACAAGCTCTTTCATAACATATTCTCAGAAATAACATACATACATAACAAGGATGACAGATAGACATCTCGCATGAGTTAACTATCCATTGACTTTACCTTTTATAATTTTCACCGTACAATTTACACTCCACCCGATATTACAATTCATGGTAACAACAAAAACCCACAATTCCATCATATGGAATCATACTATCAAGAATATTATTTCATAGTAACCAAAAAATCACGTGTTCATAATAGTCCCTAACAGCTATTAATTTAATCACAAAGGTGTTCATCAACAAGAATATAATTTCATTTCAATCAACAATCCATATAAAGCCAAGCCACGATGATTCTTGCCTATAGTGCATCATATAGGATATTACCATGATCATGTAGTTCAATCAAATCAATTCACACCCTTCTTTTATAACTACCTTCTTAGACATAAACATATGGAAACACAAAGTACATGAGGAACAGTTACTAGGAACATCATACTCCTAGTGCAACTTAATGGAAAAATGCTCTTGTGTACCCTTCATTATCAATTCACATAACATCTTCAGGGAAAATTTTGAGAATAAATTAGTCACCTTCATAATTAATTCTAAATATCTACACGAACACCCAACTGAACTTGTGGCAACCTTCAATGATTACTCTAAGGCGTGCTATCATGAATTGACCATAACACTACCGATCGAATATACGTGATCACATGGTGATGCTTCTTCCTTCAACACATTTGAACCTTCAATACCCAATAGATCTAATATAATGATCATCAACAGAGTTCAAGATAGGGCTAGAATTGTTTAGGAATCCATTATAATGCTAAGCCGAGCATTTCCTAGTGGTATATGCTCTGAGCCACGGGGATTTCCACTAATGCTGCTGACATTGTTTACTCCTGGTGACGACGTCAATTATCATATAAGTGAAGCATAGTGGTAACTAGTATTCTTAAATGAGGTGAATGTTATGAACGTGACTTCCAGATTTAAAAGAAGTGGTTCTTTCCTGACATGAGCTAGATGCGGGACATGTTCAGGAAGAAAAAGACACCAACATCAGATATCCTTTGGAGGCGACATGTTATGCATGGAGTAACAATAATTTCTCCATTTCAGTTATGCCTTTCCCTACCACAATAATTTCTCCATTCCAGTTATGCCTTTCCACAAAATGGACCGCAGTCCACACTAGGCTTTGGCCTTCAAAATTGATCTCTTAGAACTTGGGCTCAGCGGACCGCACAGAATGGACTGCGGCCATTGAGACTTCTAGAGCGGTCCGCATAAAGTTGACCGCGACGACTCAAAAATCCAAAATTTAACCTCTCTGAATCTTGGCACTGCGAACCACAGAGAATGGACTGCGGTCGTGTTGCCCTTAGCACAGACCGTACAAAATGGTGTGTGACTGCACTACCTTGAAGCACAAAATAGGGTGCGGCCGCATTGGGCCTGTTCTACATGCGCTTGCCTTGTTTTTGGCACTTGTGCAAGTTTCACTCCTCATATGCATCTAACATACATCTAAGAGAATGGAAATAGGACTACACATTCTATCAAAGAATTCAGTACAAGGAAAAATAAGGATATGAGGGAGAAACACTGGGCTGCAAACGCGGAACAAATACCTAGTGAACTTCGAATAGCCCGCTGGAAGAAATTAGCCCTTGCTAGAAGGACCCGAGGCTCCTGAATTTGCACACATGGTGCAGGGATTAATGTGAGAATACCAAATCAGTGAGTAATAAAAGTAAAAGCAACTGAGAGATCAGAAAACACGTAAATATAGCAAAATGCTACCAGAGGCGGTATAAAACCAATACAATGCAATAAAACAGTAAAAAATCATAGAAAAACCTTAGTTCAATATAAGCTTCTTTGAACTTCATTTAACAGTTAAACAAGTAAATGAAAAGAAGTGAGAAAAGGTAAACAAATATAATCAGCCCCTCGGGCAATATCACATCTCACATTGGTACCCGCACTCACCGGGGGTGAATAGACTCTGGGAAGCGCAATATAAATCCATCTCATGGCATAATGAAATTGTCTCTCAGCCTCAAATCAAGCTACCTCGTGGCATAAAACTCGAGCCTTCGGCCGTAATGAATCTTCACAATTCCGTTGCGGCGTGCAGCCCGATCCCATAATAACCTCACAACACAGGCCCTCATCCCTACTCATTCAGAAAACTCTAAAAGCTACTCGGCATAGTAAAATATGATGCTCAACCCAAAATATCATTTAAGATGTCAAAATAGAGTAAACTTGGCTGAGTTATGAAAACGGTAAAATATAGCATGACTGAGTACAAATATAAAGTCAAAACAATAAGGAATAGTAGTAATAATCCCCGAAGGGTCGAAACAGTTGGCACGAGGACCCAATATGGCATTTAGACCAAAACATAATGATAAGAATTAGTTTTCAATCAAATATGCAGTTAAACAGTCATACGAGATGGACTACATCAGAATCTCCAACAATGCACGACCCCACGCTCGTCATCTAGCATGTGTGTTACCTCAAAATAGTACAACGATGTGAAATCCGGGGTTTCATACCCTCAGTTCAACATTTACAATCACTACTCACCTCTATTCGGTTCAAACTCTAGCCCGCGATGCCTTTGCCTCTCCAATCGGCCTCCAAATGCTCCAAATCTAACCAAAATCAGTACATAACCATTAAAATATGCTAAATGAACAAAGCCCACTCAAAAGTAATCAAATTACAACACAAATCCCAAAATTAGCCAAACCCGAGCCCTGGGCCCACGCCTTGGAATCCGATAAAAATTACATCAATACACTCCTTATCATTCCCCATGTTCATTCATATCAAAAGCACAAAACTCCAACCACAAATGACCCCTGAAATCTCTGATTTTAGGTATCCAATTACAAGCTCTAATTTCTTTAATATTTAGGCTTAAATTCTACAAATTCCATGGTTAATTAGGTATAAATCACATTAGGATTGATTATTAAGTCCATAAATCTTACCTCCAAGTGTTCCCCTTGATTCCCTCTTCAATCCTCTTAAAAAAGCTCTAAAATCGCCCGGCAATGGTGAAACTTAGACCTAAAATTGCAGAATTGGTCTTTTAAAAATTCTGCCCAGCACTTTAAAATCCTTCATCGCGAATGCGGTCAACACCACGCGTTCGTGAATCAAAAATTTGAGTTGACCACTTTTCTTTCGTGGTGAATGCGACACTCTGTACGCGAACACAAAGACTTAGCCTCGCATCCCATCTTGAACGCAGCTGCCCTCTCACGAACGCGAAGCTCACTGACCCCAACCTTTCGCGAATGCGAGAATCCCCTCGCGAACGTGAAGGAAAAACTTCCTAACTCTCATCCTAACCCTTAGCGAACACGATGGCCCATTCACAAATGCAAAGGCCAAATTCTGCAACACTCGCACCAAATTTTCTGCAACTTTTTTCAACTTAAAATGATCCCTTCAACCATCTGAAACTCACCCGAGGCCCTCGAGACCTCAACCAAACATGACAACTTATCCCGTGATATCAGTCAAACTTGTTCCAACCTTCAAAACTCTCAAAACAACATCAAAACACCAAATTTGTATCGGACTATAGCCTACCAATTCCAAAAACTTCCAAATTCCGCTTTCAATCAAAAAGTCTATCGAACCATGTCCGAATGACCTGAAATTTTGCACACACATCCCAAATGACACCACAGACCTACTGCAACTTTCAGAAGTCCACTCCAACCCCATTATAAAAATTTTACCTATCAACCGGAAAATACCAAAATTCCAATTTCGCCAATTCAAGCCTAAATCTACTACAGACCTCAAAAACATGTTCCGATCACAACGCTAAGTCCCAAATCATCTCCCGAAGCTATCTAAACCATTGAAATTCACATCCGAGTCCTTTTTTGACATAAGTCAACATCTGATTGACTTTTCCAACTTAAGCTTACTCAAAAGAGACTAAGTGTCTCAAACCTTACCAAAACTATTCCGGGTTCAAATCGACTAAGCCGATATCGCATAACACGGATAAACAAAGCATAAAGAAGCAGAAATAGAGGAAATGAAGCGGTAACTCATGAAACAATCAGCATGGTCGTAACAACGATTCTATACAAAACTACGCATAATGATAAACATTATACGATACTTGCAAAAAGAAATAGAAGCAAAAACTAGCAATGAAACACAAAATAACACATTGGATCAAGCTGAACACATTTAAATATGGTGAACACAGATAAAAGAAAGTCAAGTAGCAACTCAACAAGAACAACTGTTTTCACACCATGTTTTAGACAATAATCTCCACGAGGTACTGAACCTCAAAATATTCACAATTCACGGGTCCCTATTCCTAAACCCTAAACACTTGGAATCCTATGCCCTGATTACAATTTTATAATTGCACGGACAAATCGCACCAATAGAGACATTCTCACATAGAAGGCAAGTAGACAATAGTGTATAGAAATGATCAATAACATTAGGATTCGTCTTCTTGTATTGTTAGGGTTGAATAGCTACGTGTATTCTTGTTCCAGTGTTCTATCACAGAAACAATGAATGAAACATAAGAGACGATCACCACAAAATGTATATGGTATAACACGCACAGGGTAAGTACGCCACTATGCAAATATCAACAACAACAATGCCCCTAGTCTTTCACAAGTCATCACAAACAATCCCCAACATAGCCACTTTGTCTTGTCACGCGTCCAATAATAAAGTAAAATCCCTCCTTGTCTCGCCACACACGCACAATAATATTCCCACCTTAGCTCGCCACATCCGCAAATAGACAAATATAACCCTCCTTGTCATGCCACATGTGCATAATTAATAGTAACAATAGCACGATAAAAACCTCATGCAAATAGCTGAACAAAATATCCTAACAACATCGCGTGCAAACAACAAAACAACATAATAGAATGGCCTTCAGCACATGTGCCCATATTCCACAACATTTCCATTAAGAAATCTGAATAACACAACCACACATAGCCTTCTGCTCAACAAAACTGAGTACCACAATATATTAGAAGGGATGGAGTATAAATTAACAAAAGTTAAGAAGAAACCCTCAAATAATGCACACAATATTTGAAGAGAAGAAACAAGAATTTAATATGTACTATTTGTAATAAATAAGATAAAACATTTAACTATCATAAATATCTTGAGCAATCAGATAACGAATTGCCATCCAAATATTATTATCTCCTTGTTTTTCTATATTTTCTTCATTTGCAACGTTGACTCTTGTGGATCTTCCAACATCAGTATCAACACGTGGCACATATCTCTCATTATCATCTTCTTGGAATGCATTGTCCACCTTACACTCTAACGTAATTGTGAATCGTCATTGTTGCCAATACGATATCTCGTTGAGTGTCAATATGATAAAAAGGGATATCTCGCAAAATAGACCACCTTGCTTACCATACCTCAAATGGTCGTTCTGAAATGTTTATGCAAGAAGAATACAAATAATTGAACATTTGTTTATGTCTATTTGGTCTTCATAATTGTCGTGTCGCATCTCGACGAAATTCTGCAAGGTGGTATCTAACATTATCCCCTTTATGTGGAGCCATATATCCTTTTATGTGTGAATACCGTGCATCAACAAGATAATGGTTGTCCCCATATGGATGTGGAAAATTCAGTTCGAATCTACGAAGTGCATTACCAAATATACGATTACCATGAGCTTCTCCTTCCCACCCAACCCATGCAAATATAAACACATAGTAAAGTCGACAACAACAAGAATATTTTGAGTAGGATAACTTTTACGTGAAATATATGGTATCTCTCGACCGTGAGGCAATCTTGCTTTCACATGCGTGCCATCAAGTGCTCCAATACAATCTTAAAAATATATATATGCATAAATAAATATAAGTTTACACTAGATAATTTTTTGAGTTAAAATGTAAAGATATAATAATATAATTATTAAGTATGTCACTTACTTTAAAGAAAAGAAAGGGTGATATCGCCGATTACATGGCTTTTGATCTCCTGCATCATCATTATAACTTGGATGTGGTTGAATTATGTCTATTGCAAACTTACCAATAGTCTTTAGAACACTATGAAAATGCATATTAATTGTTTCTCCTGAATGTTAAAAAATCTCCTGTACCAATCGATTTCCGTCACCATGTGCACAAATAATCAAGAATATCCCTAACTCCTCATAGACAGACATCCCACGCGTAGATTTAAGATCATATTTTTCAGTTATATCTTTGCGTAAATCAAGAAACACTGACTTCTCAATCTAAAATTTTCATAATATCGAGTCCCATTTTCATGTAATATTTCTTGGATAAATATATTCCAAATGTGTTTAGATGTACGATATTGTTCCTTGAAAATGTATTTCTCATAATATATCAATAAATTCTTACATGCTATTCGGCATAGTGGCTCTTCATCATTTTCGTCATTTAACGAGTCATTGTTCCAACATTCCATTAAACTGAAATGAAACAGACATACAAACTGTTATGAATTAAAAATGACAAATGCTAACTTCAAAATTGATAGTATAGTCATTTATTAAAATAAGACACGTAGTCTCTAAACAAGAAATGATTAAACCACCATTATGTATAAATAGAAAATAAAACATTAAGAAAATATTACCTTCTACACATACTTTAAAGGTAAAGTTAAAATATCTAATGCTAATGTAATATGGGTAAGGCATCATCAACAACTTCTCAGATTGGATTAGATGGATTATTCGGTACGAAGGATTGTCCATGGTGGTACTCCAACAAAAATTTTCTAGCTTCATCAGTAGACAACTTCAAAAATGCATGCCACATCTCTTTCTGTGTCAACAAGTTCACATCACAATTAAAAATACCACTCCCTCCAAGAATACTAGGAATAGTTTCTAAAATATCCACGCACTTCTCAATGGTGAGCTTTGAAGAATTAGACGTGATGTTGTTAGATATGAACTGAACTAGGGAGTGTATCTCCTTCTTTAGCAATAATGAATTATTTCTTGTCTTGTGCTTTACTGCTACTGCCATTACCATCTATTGACTTTCGCTTTCCAAGCGCTTGCTCAAGAAATGTAATTGAATCCATATTCTGCAAGTCATGACTTTCATCGCTTCTTTCATCATTTCATTGTTCTATGTCATTATCATAAACATCATTTGTTCCATCATCATATTGATCTAACCCACCTTTCAACTCTTGTTCTTGATTTACTGCACGTACTCTCTCTCCGGTTGCAATGATATAAGTAAATGAAGCATCCTAATGAAACCATATTAGCGAAAGGTCTTTGTATTTGGAATTCTCCTATAAACAAAAATTTAAAATTACTCTAAGCAAACAAATGAAACTAACAATTAATAGAATTATGAAATAATTATAAAAATAATGTACCTTAATTTTTTGCTCTCACCAATCATCATCTGCAATAATTATTTTTCTTGTGGGATCCCATCCTAAACATGTCTCACCTCTCATCAACAGCTTAAAAGAGTCCACTCTACTTTCATATGATCTCATTCATCCATTTTCTAGTGTATTCTAGTTCCGTCTTCTTATTGAGCTCATTTACCATATTCTTCCATCCATCTTTAGAAAAATAAGTGTTTGGCCTATTTCCTTTTCTAACTTTTGGTCACATTATTCAATAAATTTGATATTTGAATATTCGTCTTACTTAGAATGATGTCGTTCTCCCATAATTAAATGTTAACAATCTGAAGAAATTATAAGATTTAGTTATAACGTACACGTATAAACGTACACATATAACACTACAAGCTTGTTTAATAGCAATGGAGTAGCTATATGAAAACCCACTACCACTCAGTCTAGGATAGAATAAAATACGCTTATTAAATAAGAATATGGAACATATGGGAGCTTTTATATACAGAAATTACAAAATAAATATAAGGACTCGACCAGTCATTTTGAGCTCTAGTGCATCATTTAGCAGTTCGAGGCCATGAGCAGCTTCACTTAAGGTATATACATGGTCGGAATTACATTTCGGCAAGTTCGGAGTTGATTTAGAAAAGGAATTCTTATTTCGGAAGCATTAAGTTGAAAGAATTAACTAAAATTTTATTTTGAATAAACGAACTTGGAATCGAGATTCGAAGGTTCCAGTAGGTTTATATGATAATTTTGGACTTGGGCGTATGTCCAGGTCAAGTTTTGGAAGATCCGGGAACGTTTCGACACCTATTATAAAAGTTAGAATTTTTGGAAGAATTTTATAAGTTTGGGTTGAAGTGAATTTCAGTGTTATCAATATCCATTTGGGATTCCGAGTCTGGGAATAGCTCCGTGTGGTGATTATGGTATTGGAAGTGCGACCGGAAGTGAATTCGGGGTTCGTGGGTCATTTTGGAGTCATTTTGGCTAAAGATAGAAATTTAAAGGTTTTTAAGGAATTTTTCTGGAAGTGAACTTTTTGATATCGGGGTCAGAAATCCAATTTCAGAAGTTGGAGTAGGTATGTAATGTCGAATATGATTTATGTGCAAAAGTTGAGATCAATCGGACATGATTTGATAGGTTTCGACATCGAATGTAGAAGTTTGATGTTCTAAAGTTCATTAAGTTTGAATTGGCATGTAATTCATGATTTCGATGTTGTTTGATGTGATTTGAGGCCTCAAGCAGGTACATGTTATGTTATGGGACTTATTTGCGTGATTGGACAGGGCCCTGGGAGCCTCGGGGGTATTTGGAGTGGTTTCGAATCAGTTTGGCATATTCTGCAACAGTTGTTGCTGGTGTTTGGTGTCGTTCCTCAAGTTCTCAAGGTTCCTTTTGCGTTGGCGAAGAAGGATTTGGCTTCATGGACTCTGTTCTTCGCATTCGCGGAGAGATCCTCGCATTTGCGAAGAAGGAAATCTCTATCGCACAGGACTGACTTCAAGGCTCATATCTTGCAATCTATAAAAAATTTGAAGGTGATCCAAAAATTAAAATTATAGCTATTTGTGTCAACTTTTCATAAAAGTAAACCATTTAGCATTTGAATTTGTGTACGAAATGTTATGTCTGGCACATTGCAGGCTGTCCGAGAAGATGAAGAAGAAATTGTGTTGCACAAGGCTAATTTTGGCAGCTTATATCTCATAATCTATTGGGAATTCGGAGCTGACCAAAACATAAAGTTGTTGATCTTAATGTCTTATTTTCAAAATATTAAACCATTTTTCATTAGGAGTTTCTTACAAAAGGTTATGACCATTATAGTAGAAGTTATCCAAGAAGAGTTTGGAAAATGAATTTTGGGAATTCTCTTCTTTGCGAACGCAATAGGTATCTTGTGAACACAAAGAAAAGTTACCTGGGAAGTGTATAAGTGTAAAGAAATTGATTTGGCTCATTTCATCTTATTTCATACATGGAAGCCGACCAAGGAGCGATTTTGGAGATCAATTTTCATCATCCATATCAAGGTAAGTGATTCCCAGCTATTCCAAATTAATTACTTGGATTGTCTATATTTTAACATGAAAAATCATGTAAATTAGTAGAAATTTTGGGATTTTGAAGAAAATCTGGGAAATTTTGAATCTTGGATTTTGACCACGATTTTGGACATGAATTTGAGATCCAATTATATATTTGAGTTCGTGGGATTAGGCGTAAACTTTATCTTCGAAAAATTTCAAAATCGCAGCACTTGGGCTCGAAGGAGATTTTGTCAACTTTTCGAGCAGATATGGAATTTTATATAAATTGAATTTTCATGAGTATTATGGTGTATTTTTATTAGTTTTTCCGTTATTTGGCTAGTTTTGGAGCGTTGGGGCCTCAGTTTGAGTCGTTGGAAGGGGCTTAAAAGCCGGTTATTGGACTTTGGAGTGAGGTGAGTCTTCTTTCTAACATTGTAAGAGAGAATTATCCTCATAGGTGAGTTAACTGTTATGTGCTCTTATTTATAGGAGCTACGTAGGCACGAGATGACGAGAGTCCGTGTGTAGCTGCTATTATGGTAAGTCTGGGTAGTATAGGGCCCAAAGCATGCTTTACTTATAATAATTTCAACCTTGTTGTCAATTTAAAAATACTTAAACACATATTGAATGTATAAATATATTTCTAAAATACTAGACATCATTTCTTGACTTTTAAAAGAGAAACTTGCCTTTTCCTGAATAATTGCTCCCTGATGAATTCTTGGTTGACTACTTGAATGTGTTTATTTATATTCGGAATGGCGCGAACGCTTCGGTAGATTAAATAGATGCATCTATTATTCACTCCATTCGACCCTCTGGTAGTGCATTGTTTAAATATTATTGGATCGGGATGTACGTCCTCAACATGATTTGTGCAGGCTTGTAATGTTTGCCTTAGAAATGATAAATGTTGATATTTGTTCTCCCTGGACTGAGATAAATGTATAATTAATGAAAAGGAATTTGGGAATTTCCTATCAAAGAAAGAATTATTTACTTGCTTCATTCTATTGAGTTACAATCATATTTATAAAAATAATTGATTTATTATATTATTGGTGTATCATTATTGGACCACTAGTAAGTATCGAAGTCGACCTCTCGTCTCTACTTCTTCGAGATTAGGCAGGACACTTATTGAGTATACGTTGTTTTTGTATTCATGCTACACTTGCTGTGCATTTTTCTTGTACATACAGTTGTGCCTCTAGCGGCCAAATGGGTGTAGCAGCATGGATGAAACAGAGACTTAGGTGAGCTGCATCTCTTGAGGCGACCCGCAGCTGGCATAGTCTCTTTCACTATATTGTATTTTCTCTACTGTCCCATTTTTATTCTAGACGATTAATATACTATATTATTTCCTAAAAATTCCTCATGCACTTGTGACACCGGGTTCAGGGATACCGATGGGATTATTCAGTATTATAAAAGTGTTAAAGAAATCATTACGTATTCAAAGGAATTTATTAATTATTGTCTAAATGAAAGAAATAAGTGACTTCAGAAATGACTAAAATGGGGAAGTATAAGTTATTTGGTGTTGGCTTGCCTAACAATGGTGTCCGGCTCCATCACATCTCTTAGTGGATTTTGGGTCGTGAAAACATGGTATCAGAGCACTAGGTTCCCTAGGTCTCACGAGTCATGAGCAAGCCTAATATAGTCTTGCAGATCGGTATGGAGACGTCTGTATTTATCTTCGAAAGGCTACAAGGTTGTAGGAGCACTCTCGTTCTTGATTCCTCATCATGCGATTTGATTCCTTTGAGGCATATGCCTTTACTTCTTTCCTACTCTAACTTACAAGATGCAAAGCGCTTAATATGAATCGAAAATTGAGCAATTTTGATGGTACTATAAACGTGGAGCCGGATGTTCTCCATGCGTAGTTATTGGGCTATTGTTGTCACCTTTCAGAAGGTAGTTCTATCATTTCTACCTAGTATCAATATTACCCAAGGTTTTGAGATTTGGCATTAGTTGTTATTATAATTCGTGCATTTCTATCGCGTAGTATTGGTGTAATGATAGGATCCTTGCCTATGCGTTGAAGAAGTGAATGACTTGGAAGGATGTTTACTCAATGCAAGATTTAGGGATTCAGAAGTTCATTTCCGGCGGAGGAGAGGCAATCGGGCTATGAATGTTCTAGTTTAGTTTGATGGAGTAAGAAGACTTGATATTCTCGAGCGTGGGGGAATTTTCATTTGTTGTGTGATATCGTTGTCCTTGTTGAATACGTTAAGTTTTCATGTGCTATGGTTTCTTCAATTCTCCTTTGGGCAGAGTAGCATATGGGTTTTGTGGTGCGATAACTACACTCCTTGACAAAAGTTTAGAATGATTTGGGATTCATGGTGGACAGTGACTAGGTCTACGAGCTTAATTTAAAAAACTAGCATAACGGCGGGAGATTTGATATGACGAAAAGGAAATGCTTGATATGAAGAAGTATACGACATAACTTTGAATTGGAGGATATTGTCGCACATTTAGCTGATGTCCACGAGGAGTGAATGGACTTGTGCAGCTGGTCCATGAGCACGGGCTCAGGTGGGTTATCTCTTATGAGGAGGTTATCGATCGCGTGGTTGGTGAAGGTCCTGCAAAGGATTTTACTGGCTATCCGTTAAGAGGTCTAATATGTAAACGTTGCTAGAGATTAAAAGTGTCCATAAAATGCTAAAGGAAGGATTTCGAGGAATATGGCAGTTTAATTGCGCAAGGTCATGTCTATAAGAGATAAAGAATCTTGGTGAGTTCCAACGTTGTGTAA
The DNA here is from genome assembly GCA_034376525.1 of Nicotiana benthamiana. NCBI lineage: Eukaryota > Viridiplantae > Streptophyta > Magnoliopsida > Solanales > Solanaceae > Nicotiana > Nicotiana benthamiana. The sequence goes on along the minus strand of CM067336.1, from coordinate 28,389,436 downwards.
TAACGGCTTCAAGTTAAGTGGGAGAGTCCCACCGCCTACTGTTGGATTGCTTGGTCACCTATTTGTGAAATTTCTAGTTATCGGCATATTAATGGGTTACTGCGACTAAGGAAAGATAACATCAGTGGTAATTGGAGCAAAGGAATCGAATAATTTTTTCTATAATTGGCATCACCGATTCATGTTCAAGCTTTGATAAGACTCAGTAATTATGTTTCGCGTAGAAGTGAGTTGCAAAGAAGGTGATTCGGCGAGGTGCTTATTTGAGAGGGTGGTCATGTTCCAGAAGAGCCTTGCAACTAATTATATTCGGGACCATATCAGAGAGGGTCTCTTAATAACGGTCCTAGTGGGTTCAAAGATAAAGATATGGTGCCTAACGGTTTTGACTCCATATTATGGTTGAGTCTTGATTTTTTGCAGCAGATTATGATAAAGAGCTTGGAGTGTTTTGTGTTATCTTTGGTCTATAGTATAAATTGAGAAGATTGGGAGAAAAATGACTTCAGATTCATAAAAGAATTATCAGAATGTGTGTACCAGTTGAGTATGTGAATATGCGCATAAGGAGGGCATGAGATGGTTCGTGGGAATTGAGACAACATGATCTCATGAAATAAGGTCACTCATGATGAGTGCGGATTTTGGTTCTTGATATTTTAAATGGGGATACTATTATTCCTAAGTCAAGCTGAGAGTAAATAGGAAGAAATAAAATCAGTCAGCAATATTTGAATTGGTATAATTGTGGCAACGATAGTACCTTCAACGTGTTAAGTTATACACATGATTACACTAATGCCTGCGAGGTTTGATGATCGCCGTAATTGATTTTACTCTGAAACTCTCGAGTAGTATGGCCTATTATGTGCAAATGGATCCAGCAAGAGTTATGGTGGTTTAAACCACTACTTAAGGCTAGTATTTTTTGCGGTTATGAGAATTAAGTCACGAGTTATAATGGTTCTCTTGAAATGAGTTAAGAAGATGCTACTATATGATGAAATATTTACCATATTAGTGGTTAAGGAGTTATGATGAAATTATTATACTCTTGCGCATTGTCATGATTAAGTACCGTGAGTAGCGTGGGATTTGACAAGGTTGCAGTTCGATGTTGACAAGGAGGTCACGGTCTCGAATGAGAAATAAAAGAATTTAGATGTTTAGAGTAAGCTGGTAGTATCTTTAGCGTCACATGAGATCAGTGTCATAAGTAAGAGATTTTGTGTATTGACTTGCGGATCCTTGATTTGCTTTGCAGCATTTATATGGCCAGTGGTATGGATGTGTAGACTTGTTACCTGGTTCAGGAGGCCATGAGATCATATCCCACGGAAAGATTGTATAAGTGTGACGTGTAGTCACTTAATTAATTGAGGATTTAAACCAAGTATGGAGATTTTGGTACTATCGCTAATTGAGAATTTATGCCTGAAGGGCGTTCGGTGTATTTGGTTGTGGAATGAGGAAGGGTTTTTCTTGTGTGTTATGGGAAAGGGGGTTATTATAGATCCAGGAAAGATTATTGGCCTAGTTTGATACGATCAAAATTGGATTGAGGTCTATGAATGGATTTAAATATGAATATGGGCTATATATCTGGCTGGATATGTTCCTTTCAGCATCGCACTCCTTAGGAGGAGTATTCGTACGTTGGATGTTATTTCATTGTTGGATATTTTATGTACTGTTATATTGTGCAGTGTGATTTGTGAAATGGTTTGATAAATTTCTTCTTTGTTGAGGTTCCGCGTAGCAATGGTGTTATGTGAGCAGGATGGCTCTTGAGATTCAGATCATATATCGCACTTCTGTTTTTCTTGAGTTTTGTAGCTTATAGCGCTATCTGCCTCCCCAGGGATGGTATTATGCACTTTGCGTGCTTGTGGACGACATTCGGTATTTTTTAGTAATGAGCGATTTTGCTCGGTGTGAATCTTCTTATGTGAATTTTATGTGTGGATCAGGTGGTATTCCGCCACGGGTATGTTGTTTGGATCGGGTTGCACACTGCGACAGTGTGATGGTGAGTGCAATTCCCTATATATGTTTTTATGTGTTTTGTTTCCCATTTTTTAAGGAAAGTTCATATTAGTTGCATGAGTTGAGTAATCCCTTCCAGAGTTCGTTTTCCTTAGGTATCTGTTTGAGCTTGTGGCCTATAGGCACGTTGTGGCATCATATGGGACTTTTCATCATGACCGGAATGGCTTATTGCCTGAGCAGTTCATACTAGGTGAGATGAGATTATTGGATCTTGGATCAGTGCAGCCAGATTATATTAAGGATATTAAAGAGCGAAGATCATTATTTGGTCAGAATGAGGTAATGGTTCTTGTCAGAAGTATAGCCTCAATGATTTGTTGACTCGGTAGTTGGTTATGAATTTCTACACATCTCGTCTGTTGTGGCAGTATGAAAGAGCTGGAATAAGACTTATTTCTATATATATATATATATATATATATATATATATATATATATATATATATATATATATATATATATATATATATATATATATATATATATATATATATATAGTGATTCCCACCTATTTCAAGTTAATTACTTGAATTATTTCTATATATTAACATGGAAAATTATGTAAATTAGTAGAAATTTTTGTATTTTGAAGAAAAACTAGAAAATTTGTATTCTTAGATTATGACCAAGATTTTGGACATGAAATTCAGAGCCAATTATAGATTTGAGTGGGTGAGGTTGGGATTAAACTTTATCTTTAAAAAATTTCAAAATTCAGGCATGTGGGCCAAAGGGAAATTTTATTAACTTTTCGAGTGGAGTTGGAATTTTATACAAATTGAATTTTTATGAGTATTAGAGTGTATTTTCATTGGTTTGCCCGTTACTTAGCTAGTTTTGGAGCATTGGGGCCTCGGTTGGAGTCGTTGGAAGGGGCTTGGAAGTCGGTAATTGGACTTTGGAGCGAGGTAAGTCTTCTTTCTAATATTGTATGAGGTAATTATCCCTATACGTGAGTTAATTGGTTATGTGCTCATATTTGGGGGCTGCGTACGCATGAGGTGATGAGGGTCTGTATGTAGCTACTATTATACTTAAGTTTGGGTGGTCTAGAGACCAAAAACATGCTTTATTTGTAATACTTACAACCTTGTTGTCAATTTAAAAATACTTAAACACATATTGAATGTATAAATATATTTCTAAAATACTAGACATCATTTCTTGACTTTTAAAAGAGAAACATGCCTTTTCCTGAATAATTGCTCCCTCATGAATTCTTGGTTGACCACTTGAATGTGTTTATTTATTTTTGGAATGGGACGAACGCTTCGGTAGATTAAATAGATGCATCTATGGTTCACGCCATTCGACCCTTTATTAGTGCACAATTTAAATATTATTGGACGGGCTGTACGTCTTCGACATGATTTGTAAGGGCTTGTAATATTTGCCTTAGAAATTATAAATGTTGATATTTGTTCTCCCTCGACTGAGATAAATGTATAGTTAATGAAAAGGAATTTGGAAATTTCCTATAAAAGAAAAAATTATTTACTTGTTTCATTTTATTGAGTTACAATCATGTTTATAAAAATCCTTGATTTATTATATTATTGGCGTATCATTATTAGATCACTAGTAAGCGTCGAAGTCCTCCTCTCGTCTCTACTTCTTCGAGATTAGGCGGGATACTTACTGGTACACGTTATTTTTGTACTCGTGCTAGTAGCCCTTTTCAAAATATCAAGAACCCAAATCCGATATTCAGCGTGTTTAGTTATACACATCATTATAGTAATGCGTGCAAGGTTTGACGAACGTCGTAATTGATTTTATTTTGAGGCTTTCGAGTTTTATGGCCAATTATGTGCAAATGGATCCCATAAGACTTGTGGTGGTTTAACCACTATTTGTGGTTGGTATTTTTTGCGGTTATGAGAATTTGGTCACGGGTTGTAATGGTTCTCTTGAAATGAGTTAAGTAAAAGGCTTCTATATGATGTAGTGTTTACCCTATTGGTGTTCGGAAGTTAAGATGAAATTCTTGTACTCTTGCGCATTGTCATGATTAAGTGTCGTGAGTAGCGTGGGATATGGAAGTTGAGAATCAAGGTTTCGGTTCGATGTTGACAATGAGGTCACGGGCTAGGATGAGCATGAAAAAAATTTAGATGTTTAGAGTAAGCTGGTATTATCTTCAGTGTCACCTCATATCAGTGTCATGAGTAAGAGGTTTTGTGTATTGACTTGCGGATCCTTGATTCACTTTGAAGCATTTGTATGGCCATTTGTATGGATGTGCACACTTGTTACCTGGTGCAGGAGGCCATGGGAGCATATCCCACGGAAAGATTGTATAAGTATGACATGTAGTCACTTAATTGATTGAGGATTTAAACCAAGTATGGAGAGTGTGGTACTATTGATAATTGAGAATTTATGCCTGAATGGCGCTCAATTCATTTGGTTGTGGAATGTGGAAAGTTTTTGTTTGGATTGGAAGGTTGCTCTTGTGTGCTATGGGAAAAAGGGGTTATTATGGACCCGGAAAAGATTATTGGCCTAGTTCAGTACGATCAGAATCAGTTTGGGGTCTATGAATGGACTTAAATATTAATATGGGCTTTATATCTTGCAGGATATGTTCATTTCAGCATAGCAGTCCTTATGGAGGAGTATTCGGACTTTGGATGTTATTTCGTTGTCGGCTATTTTATGTAATGCTATATTGTGTCGTCTGAGTTGTAAAATGGCTTGATATCTTTCTTGTGTGTTGAGGTTCAGCCTAGCCATGGTATTATGTGAGCAGGATGGCTCTTAAGATTCATATCATATATCGCACTTCAATTGTGCTTGAGTTTTGTAGCTTATGGTGCTATCTGCCTCCCCAGGGATAGTATTATGCACTTAGCGTGCTTGTGGCCGATATTCGGTATTCTGTAGTAATGAGCGATTTTTCTTGGTGTGTATCTTCTTATGTGAATTTTATGTGTGGATCAGGTGGCACGCCGCAACAGGTATGTTGTTTGGATTGGGTTGCACGCTGTGGGAGTGTGATATTGAGTACAGTTCCCTATATACGTTTTTTTGCTTTTTTGTTTCCCATTTTTTGAGAAAAGTTCATATTAGTTGCATGAGTTGAGTAGTCCCTTCCAGAGTTCGTTTTCCTTATGTATCACGTACGAGCTTGTGGACTATTGACACGTTGTGGCATCATATGAGACTTTTTATCATGACCGAGGTAGCTTATTACCTGAGCACTTCGTACTAGGTGAGACGAGATTATTGGATCTAGGATTAGTGCAGTCGGATTATATGAAGTATATTAAAGAGCAAAGATCATTATTTGGTTCAGAATGAGGTAATGGTTCTTGTCAGAAGTATAGCCTCAATGATTTGTTGACTCGGTAGTTGGTTATGAATTTCTACACATCTCGTCTGTCGTGGCAGTATTTCAAGAGTTGGAATAAGACTTACATATATCGTAAGGTGCATTGTGAGCATGAGATTTAGAGAATGTCGGTTATTATTATCTGAGAATGTTATTATGGTCATGTGAATGATGTGGTGCATGGTGAGAAATCGGGAAAGGTATGCAGTCATGTTCTGGTACCTCGTGTAGTGATTGATATGGTGTTCATATATTAGAAGCAGGCCTAGCAGAGAATTCCGGATAGTGGAATCGGGCTCTAAGCTTATTTGCTTGAATAAAAGGGAATATCTTCAGAATTGATCGAGCTAATATGCTCAACTAGGTTGTAGTAGCACGGGTAGGTGCACGAGGAGTTAAATAGTGATTTCGGGCAACTCTAATGCAGTTCTTAGCATGTTCGAGGACTAATGTATGTTGAAGTAGGAGAGAATGTAACGATCCGACCAGTTGTTTTGAGCTCTAGCGTGTCGTTTACCAATTTGAGGCCATGAGCAGCTTCACTTTATTATGACTTGTACGCATGGTCGGAATTGAATTTCGAGGAGTTCGGAGTTGATTTGGAAAGAGAATTCTCATTATGAAAGCATTAAGTTGAAAGAACTAACTAATATTGGATTTTTGTGTAAACAAAATCGTCAGGATTCGAAGGTTCCAACTGGTTCGTATGATGATTTCAGACTTGGGCATATGTCCGGATCAGATTCTGGAAGACCAGGGAATGTTTCGACACATATTATGGGAGTTGGCATTTCTGGAAGAATTTCATAAGTTTGGGTTGAAGTGTATTTCATTGTTATCAATGTCCGTTGGGATTCCGAGTCAGGGAATAGCTCCATATGGTGATTCTGGTGTTGGGAGCGCGATCGAAAGTGCATTCGAGGGTCCGTGGGTCATTTTAGAGTCAGTTGGATAAAGATAGAAATTTAAAGGTTTTTAAGGATTTTGACCGAAAATGGACTTTTTGATATCGGGGTCGGAAATCAAATTCCGAAAGTTTGAGTAGGTCTGTAATGTCGAATGTGACTTGAATGCAAAATTTGAGATTAATCGGACATGATTTGATAGGCTTCGACATAATTCATTAAGCTTGAATTGGGATGTGATTCATGATTTTGATATTGTCTGATGTTATTTGAGGCCTCGAGCAGGTTCGTGTTATGTTATGGGACTGATTTTTCTGATTGGACGGGGCCTCGGGGGGGCTGGGGGGGTGTTTCGGGGTGGTTTTGGATTATTTTGGGCGCTTTTGCAATAGATGTTGCTGGTGTTTGGTGTCGTTCTTCGCGTTCGCGAAGAAGGATTTGGCTATAAGGACTTTGTTCTTCGTGTTCGCGAAGAGATCCTTATACAGGTCTGACTTCGGAGACTCATATCTCACAATCTATAAGGAATTTGGAGCTGATTCAAAAATAAAAATTGTAGACCTTTATGTCTAATTTTTAGAAAAGTAAACTATTTAGCATTTGTATTTGTGTACAAAATGTTATGTTTGGTACACTACTAGCTGTCCGAGAAGATGAAGAAGAAATTATGTTGCATATGGCTGATTGTGATAGCTTATATCACACAATTTATAAGGAATTGGGAGATGACCAAAACATGAAAATTGTAGATCTTGGTGTCTTGATTTCAAAACATTAAATCATTTGTCATTTGTAATTTTTTACAACAGGTTATGAGAATTATATTAGAGGTTGTTTGAGAAGAGTTTAGGAAAAGGTATTTGGGAATTTTCTTCTTCGCGAACGCGATGGGTGTCTCGCGAACACGAAGAAGAGTCGTCTGGGGCAATGTATAAGTGTAAATAAATGGTTTGGCTCATTTCATCTCATTTCTCCACGGGAGCGAACTAGAAGTGATTTTGGAGAACAATTTTCATCATCCATGTCAAGGTAGGTGATTCCCATATATTACAATTTAATTACTTGGATTATGTCTATATTTTAACATGGAAAATCATGTAAATTAGTAGAAATTTTGGGATTTTGAATAAAACCTTGGAAATTTATATTCTTGAATTATGACCACGATTTTGAACAAAAAATTGAGAGCCAATTATATATTTGAGTTCGTGAGATTGGGAGTAAACTTTATCTTCTAAAAATTTCGGAATCCGAATACGTCCAATGCAGATTTTATCAACTTTTCGAGCGGAGTTGGAATTTTATATAAATTTAATTTTTATGAGTATTAGGGTGTATTTTCAATGGTTTGCCCGTTATTTGGCTGGTTTTGGAGCATTGGGGCTTCAGTTTGAGTCGTCAGAAGGGGCTTGAAAGCCGGTTATTGGACTTTAGAGCGAGGTGAGTCTTCTTTTGAACCTTGTAAGATAGAATTATCCTTATACGTGAGTTAATTCTTTTGTACTCCTATTGTGGGGGCTATGTATGCACGAGGTGGCGAGAGTCCGTGCGTAACTACTATTATGCTTAAATCTGGGTAGTCTAGGACCCAAAATCATGCTTTACTTGTAATATTTGCAACCTTGTTATCAATTTAAAAATTCTTAAACACATATTGAATGTATAAATAAATTTCTAAAATGCTAAACATCATTTCTTGACTTTTAAAAGAGAAACTTGTCTTTTTCCGCTCTCTAATGAATTCTTAGTTGATTACTTGAATGTGTTTATTTATATTTGGAATGGGGCCAAATGCCTCGGTAGATTAAATAGATGCATCTATGGTTCGCGCCATTCAACCCTCTGACAGTGCACAATATTATTGGATCGGGTCGTACGTCCTCGTCATGATTTGCGCATGCTTGTAATGTTTGCCTTAGAAATTATAAATGTTGAAATTTGTTCTCCCTGGCCTGAGATAAATGTATAAATAATGAAAAGGAATTTGAAAATTTCCTATAAAAGAAAGAATTGTTCACTTGCTTCATTTTATTGAGTTACAATCATGTTTATAAAAATCCTTGATTTATTATATTATTGGTGTATCATTATTAGATCACTAGTAAGTGTTGAAGTCAACCTCTTGTCTCTGCTTCTTCGAGATTAGGCTGGATATTTACGGAGTACACGTTGTTTTTTTACTCATGCTACACTTATTGTGCATTTTTGTTGCACGGGCACTTGTACCTCTATCGGCCAAATGGGTGTAGCATCATGGATGAAACGGAGACATAGGTGAGCTGCATCTCTTGAGGCGACCTGCAGCTGGTATAGTCTCTTTCACTGTATTGTATTTTCTTTATCGTCCTGTTTGTATTCCGGACGGTTATTATACTATATTATTTCCTAGAAATTGCTCACGCACTTGTAACATCGCGTTCTGGGATGCCTATGAAATTATTCAATATTATAAAATTATTATATGTATCACTACGTATTCAGTGAAATTCATTAATTGTTATCTAAATGAAAGAAATAAGTGATTTCAAAAATAATTAAAATGATAAATTACTAATTATTTGGTATTGATTTGTCTGATAATTATGTCCGACGCCATTACGATCCTTAGTGAATTTTGGATCGTGACAATAAACTACCTAGAATAGAAGCTATGTGAAAGCATATTAGCAAAATATGTGGCCCAATTGAAAGAATTAATAACTCATCCGTTATGCAAAGCAGACAAATAAAAAAAGAAAGAAACTCACTTATATTTGCAATCTTATCCACTATTTCTCTACACTGAAGGATTATTAATGAATAAATAGTACTAATAGTAATTAACTTAAATTACCATAAACAAAATAATCTTATCCACAAAAAAGTATGCAGATTTGACTGATATTACTTACTATTACTAATCAATTCATTGGCAAGCTCCTTTTTAAGAGTATACTGATTCTATTAAAAATGAATAGAATATTAAGCTATATATCCTACAGTAATACCAAATAAATAAATAGGCATAATATATCATATATAATTGTGCCTATCAATAAAAGTTTTACTAGTGCAAAATGAATAACATTATGAGTTATATCCAATGCATAAGCATTTATATTTACTTTGACAGTGACTATAAACTGTAGGGATAGCAATGGGACATGCGGGTACGGGCCGGGGCGAGACGAATTTTATTTGATGCAGAGGCCATTCAAGTTTATTCTTATACAGGTACGGGGTGGGACGAGTTAAAAAAATACTTAAAATTTTTAAAACAGAACAGGGCAAGTTGTGAGTTTAATGCGAGTTCAATATGGAACAATTTTAAATTTTAACTTTTCTTAAAAAAAAAAACAATTATTTCAATTACATTTTTACATTCTTTTAATTTAAATTAAAAAGCTGACTTGAATTAAATTTATTCATTTCATCACAAAATCAATCTTAATTCCTAGCTTTGCATCTTAGAATAACTTGGTCTTTTATGAGTTGAATTTCTTTTAGGGGGGAGGGGGCAATTAATTAAAAGAGAGTATGAAAATGTGGATAAACCAAAATTTCTCATACCAAACACTAATTAAGATGCGAGAATAAAGCAATTAAAGGAAATTAACATGAATTACGTTGAATCAAATCTATGTTTTCCTTATTTCATACTCCGTTTATCTGATTCCAAATGTACATTTTAAAATTTATTTGATTTATAATTAATTAACTTGTATAAGTCTTATCAAAATAGTATTATATAAGTGAAGTGATAAGAATGGACCTTGTGCCTAACTCAACCCAAAAACTAGCTTATGAGGTAAGATTGCCAAGCCATATAAGGAGACCAAGGACCTCAAATCCCATGTGGGACAACTCAACCCCCCTTACGCCCAACATCGGTAACAATAATTTGGGATGAGTCTGGATCTGATATCATAAAAAGAATAGACCTTGAGCCTAACTTAACCCCAAAAGCTAGCTTATGAGGTGAAGATTGCCGAAGCATATAAGGAGACCAAGAACCTCAAATCCCTCCGATGTGGGACAACTCAACACGAAGATATTGTATTTTTAATAAAAAATGATAGTAATTTATTTATTTTAGAAGATCAGCATAATACTCTCTTAACTTTATATTTATATAATTCTATTAAATTATTTATTTTATAAAATATCAAATTATTTTATTTTAGAAAAAATTTAAATAAATAAAAATTAAGTAGGACGGGACGGGTTGAAATTTTCGTGGGTTTTGCACCCGCCCAGCTGCCATAAAGCAAAAACAAGCACAAGTTCCAAATGTTTGGTATATTGGAGAAGCAAGTATGTAGTTGCTTCCTATCTTGTTCCGTCTATAGAAGCATGTAGGAGGATTTGTACACATATCATGATAGAGATTTAAAACATAAACAGATTACCTGCAATCTGTCTGATAATTGCAGAAAAGAACAAAAAAGAAAAGCACATAACAATGGAAGCAATGGCACGGCTGTTTAGGTTTTATAAAGAACTGGGATAAATTAAGGGCAGCAATTCGAGCCTAAATTCTTTTAGCCCGCCTAATTTGCCCTGAAATTAATGAGTTGGTTACAAATATTTTAGCTTATGGTTCAAATTGATCCTATTATATTTTATAGTTCACTCTAACCTATTAAGTAATTCAAATTGAATTCATAAAATCATTCAAAACAAAAGATATCTCAACTCAATTTATATAGAAATTTATTTAGTTGCCTAATTTTTTCTTTTATTTTTAATTTTACATTCTTTTATTTTTTTTGCACATTCACCCACCCTATCACCTCCTCTAAATCCCTCTCTCCCTTGATTTGTTTTTTGTATTTTTAATTTTCTATTTTTTTCTGCACCTCCCTCCTCTCAAATTTCTTCACTTTTTCAATTTTTATTTTTCTTTTCATTTTTTTGTTCCATCCATCCGCCCCAATTTCCCTATCCTCACCCAAAATTTTTTTAACTTACGTATTTTAAGGTAAAAAGATTTTTATACAAGATGATCATATTTTAAAAATATGCATCAAGTTGAGGGTTGCGTTATTACCCATTATTTAGTTCATCTTAGCCCAAGTAACTGCATTGGACAATGACCAAGTTATTGACCTAACTTATTTTGTCTCATCCAAATTCAGCTCAATCCGCCCGTTTATCATTTCTAGGTAAAACTATTAAGAGTTTTATTTTAAAAAAATATATTTTAGGGATAAAATAACATATATCTTAATTAAATTTAAAGTGATTTTAAGTTGAATTTTGATAAGTCAGGATAAACCTATGACTTTTGATTTATTTTTGACCTATAAATACTTCACTTGTAAACATTTTTAATTTTATCAAACACCCTCTAATTGTATCACTGATTACAATTTGTATAACATCATGTCACTGTATGTGATTGGTTTTGCAGTCTTGATCCACTAGGGAAACACTGTAGTTTCATTGGTACCCAAAATGGAGAAATTAGGAATTTGTATTTATGTAGACCTAATTTTGTTTTAACCACACTCGACTGTAAAATTGAATAGGAATCCATACTTGCCCATGTAAGCTTAAAACTTTGAGGCTATTCATGTTCGGATGAACCAATGGCTTCAAAAATTAGCCCATCTTACACCGTGGAATGGCCCCAACAAGTTGCATCTAGCAGGAATTCTAATTCATCGGCTCATACATTAAGCACTATTTTTACTGTTTCTTTTAATCTTTCTTGATCCGAGGATATTTTAGAAACAGGCTCTCTGTGTGTGTACACGCTACCTCCCCAAATCGCACATGAGGGATGTTGTTGTTGTATGCATTAAGTGTTAGAAACTACGCTTTACGCTAGAGGGGGGGTGAATAGCGTATTAATAGAATTTAGCGTTTTCTTGTGGAATTTAAACTTTGCAGGAAGTAAAATAAATGCAGAAAAATAAACTTACACAAAGATGTATACTGGTTGGCCACCAAAGTGGTTAGTCCAGTCCCCGAGAGACTCTCTCGAGATTTTTCACTATCTTGTTAAGCTTAAGGGTGCTCAACAAACCGTTACACATTGAGGACACAAGCCTCAAACAGTTGCTCGGAGATCGCAATCTCAAAGACTTCACCCAAGGAAACGCAAGTTCCTTGAAACAAGAGAATCGCAATTCTCTTACAAGTATATCAAATACTTGGACACTCACTTAACTAAAGTACTCCTTATTGAGTAGATATGAGTAAAAGAATATGTTCAAGATCACAACAACTTTAAGCAATAATATGACTCTCAAAAGCTTTATGAAATGAGTAGAAAATGAAGAACAATTGAATGAAAGCTTATAGCAATGTAATGATCAGTTTGTGTATGTTGTTGTTGTTAAAACACTGAAATGAAGCTGTATTTATAGTTGAAAAAGTTGGTTCAACCGTTGTCTAATTGCCAATTAAGAGTTGCTGAAATTACTCAGTGATAATCGATTATTAAGACCAAACAATCGATTATCTGCCAGTCAGTTTAAAAATAATCCCGGATTTAACGCTTCACAATCGATTATACATAATCTATAATCGATTACTGGCAATATTCAAAATCAGATAATCGATTACACTAAGTTCATAATCGATTATTTTAGCAACGTTCTAAAAATCATTTCCAGATTTTAAGCAAAACATCGATTATATAAAATCAATAATCGATTACTTCAGCAACGTTCTAAAAATCATTTCCAGATTTTAAGCAGAACATCGATTATATAAAATCAATAATCGATTACCTTATGGTATTTGAAAATCATTTGACAACGGCCAGCTTCAACAATCGATTGTCCTTTGCAACAATCGATTACTTGTTATTTTCTGAAAATCATAAAACTTACTGTCTCAGTGATAATCGATTATCTAAAGACATAATCGATTACTTAATTAAATTTAAAATCACTGGAAGACATCAACTCAACACAATCGATCACCATTAGTTCATAATCGATTATTTTGAGTATTGAAAAACTTTACCTCAACAACAATCGATTGTCATTTGTTCACAATCGATTATCATGCAGATTTGGAAAAACCTGATGTTCACTGTCTTACTCACAATCGATTACCATTAATTCATAATCGATTGTCATGCAGTCTTGGCTCAGAAACAATCGATTATCATAGGTACATAATCGATTATTTTAGCCCAGATTTTTGAGGCATGTTTAGAAAACATTTTGTCTAATGTAAATATGCATGATTTAAAATCTTTTTGACACAGAATTAAATATGCATGATTTTGGAAAATAGTTTTATGAGAGAGGCCATACTATGAGTCAAGTTATAGGATCGAGATTACAATTTAGAACAACTCAATAACAATTAAAAGCTATATCTTGAACTTCAATCTTATTCGCAACCATTGTGCGCTTGTACTTGAATTCCGTCATATATCATATTTTGCTTCGTTTGTCATTCATCAAAACCTACAAAAGAGTACACGTTTAGTATATTGCATTGAGAACGTGTTTCTAACAATTTCCCCCTTTTTGATAATGGCAAACATTATGCGGGATATGCAATTTAGGCAAAAGATATTGACAATTCAAGAAAAGTAACAATTATGCAATTTTGTTCTTGTTCCCCCTTAATTTTAGCTTATAAGCAATCAATGAATTAAGAGGTGGTGCATACCCGATATCCCGTTTTCTTCCCCCTTTTGCCATTAGCAAAAAAATAGTAAGGAAAGATGCAAAAAGATGAAATAAACAAGGTTTATTTATTGGAAAAAAAAGAGGGTACATCAATGGGAACCAAAGAGAACAACAGCAAAAACCACACAAAACACAAAAAAAATTTATTCATTTTCGTCGTTGTCCGCCTCGTTATCCGGCTCTGCTTCAAAAGGAACGAGAGCTGCATATGGATAATTGACATGATCAAAGTATCCATGGATCTCATGAGTGAGTTGAGCAAGCTGGTCGGATATGGTTTGGAGAGTAGGCTCTTGGGACGAACGAGCACGACGGGGTGGACGACTTGAAGAAGGAGCTGGAGCATGATCACCATCATGATGGAAAGAAGACTCCGAGATTTCCCAAATTTTGGTACTCCTTTTGAGAGGACCATTTTCCGTGACAAATCCGGATGCTTCAAGGAAGTTCATAATGAGGAGGGCATAAGGAAGAGGCATGTCATCACCGATGGCATCGAGCATATGAATTTTGATGAGCCGACACCAATTTATTTTGGCTCCGGTGACAATGGCATGCAGAAGTTTGGTATCCTCCTGGGAGATGGTGGTGTGATTGTGCCGTCTAGGCTTGAGGACTCGGGTGATGAAGTAAAGAATCAACCGGTAGTTTGGATCCATTCCCGTTATGGTAGGACGACGGGTAGAGATAGATGGATCATAGGAGGTTATACCGGCTTGGTGGAGAAGGATGGTTTCATCAAAGAGAGCCCCGGCCTTATCAATATACCGGTAAAGGTCTTCACCTTCATTTGGAAGGCGGGCAATGGTGTGGAGATTCTCTTCAGAGAGAAGAATTTGAACCCCATTAATGGAGGTGACAAGTTCGCCATCTTCATCTTTATGGAGGTTTGAGTAAAAAGCTTGAACGAGAGTTGTGTTTATGTGAGGATGAGTGAGAAGCAAGAAGTCATATAGTTGACACTCCTTTAACATATTTGCGGCAGGGGTGAAAGGCTCAAGGAGTTTACTATTTGAGAACCGAGGAGGAAGAATGGTGCGTTTCTCAAATTTTGATAGGAACCTTGTGAGTTTATTTTCAGTTTCAAAGAACAAGACGGAACCGTCTTGGTATGGAAAATTTAAAGGAGGAGGGGCGGTTGAGGCTGATGCGCCATGTTTGGATCGGGAACGTTTTGAAGATCGTCCAGACATGTTAGGAGAAAGACTGCTGGAATTTGGCAAAGAAAATAGAAGAGATTTAGCTTTTGAATACTAGAGATAGTGCTTGAGTGGGTGAATGTGAGCTCTTATGATGCCTATTTATAGAGGAAAGGATTATCAAGCATTGAATGGAGACATTTGCTGAGATTTTGGTTTAGGAGCAGTCAGAAAACGGTAAGAATTAAAATTACTGACCGCTAGATAATCGATTATTGAACTGAAATAATCGATTGTATTTACTGTTTGATTGAGATTTTGAATCTGACAAATCGATTCTTGAGTCAAACGGTAAAAAAATTTGAATGAAATAATCGATTGTTAAATTTTGGTAATCGATTATGGAGCATTTAAGACCTGACAGGAATCGATTGAGGAGCCAAACGGTAACAAAAAATTAATATGAAGTAATCGATTGTCAATTCTTGGTAATCGATTATTTAGGGAACTAATTTGATACAGTGAACTTGGAGAATATCAGAATTTGTCAAATAATCGATTGTATGAAAAAAAATAATTGATTGTTGTAGAAAGCATTGCTGAATGACTGAGGCGGAAATCGATTATGCAATTTAGGAAGTAAAAAATTAAACACAGATGCATAATAGTAATAATCAGTCATAAACAATCGATTATTGATACTGATAATCGATGTACTGCACAGAAAATAATCGATTAGTGGCTTGAAATAGTCGATTATTTTGTGCTAAAACTTCATAATTCCCCCTACCTTTGGGGTGGTACCTGCAAAATAGATTTAAACGTCTCCGACGCTCAAGTTAGTAATTTATAGCGAAATTAATAAATTACACTAGTGTTAACAAGTAATGCCGTGAACTCTTAAGAATTGTGTCCTAGAGTGTTCTTAAGAGAGTTTCGGGTACTTACCTTTTCTCCAACATCGCCAATTACCTGTTCGAGAGGATGATCCTTGATCGTTCTCCACTCGTTAGGCGTATTTATTCCTTTTTCTAATTGTGGCGCTTCTTCCGTTGGTTGTTCCCCAATTTCATTTTTGTTTTCCTTTGAAGGTTCTTCTTGGATTTTATCTTTCAAGCTATCCAAGATACCTGCAAGATCAAAACCGGATTCCTTTCTCGCCAAGCGAGTATTATCTTCGGAAAACACAACATGAGGGGATTCCTCCACAATTTGGGTTCTTTTGTTAAAGATCCTATATGCTTTGCTACGTGAGGAATAACCAATGAAAATACCTTCATCCGATTTAGCATCAAACTTACCCAATTGGTCCTTGCCATTATTATGAACAAAACATTTACAACCAAAAACACGTAAATGAGAAATGTTGGGTTTTCTACCCTTATAAAGTTCATATGGGGTTTTCATGAGTATCGGCCGAATTGCTACTCTATTTAAAACATAGCAAGCGGTACTCACGGCGTCCGCCCAAAAGTATTTGGGAATCTTAGCTTCGTCGAGCATGGTTCTAGCCATCTCTTCGAGACACCTATTTTTCCTTTCCACCACCCCATTTTGTTGTGGTGTCCGTGGAGCGGAAAAGGTGTGTTCGATTCCGAGTTCGTCACAAAAATCCGCAAAGAGATTGTGATCAAACTCTCCCCCATGATCACTTCTAATCGAAGTGACGGTCGATTCCTTTTCGTTTTGAACACGCTTAAGGAAATACTTGAAATTTTGAAAAGCATCACTTTTATTTGCAAGAAATAGAGTCCAAGTAAATCTAGAAAAGTCATCAACAATTACAAAAACATATTTATTTTTACCAAGACTTTCAATACGAGAGGGACCAAATAAATCCATGTGAAGTAATTGCAAAGGTCTAGACGGTGAAACAATATTCTTGGATTTAAAAGATGCTTTGGTTTGCTTCCCTTTTTGACAAGAATCGCAAATAGAATCATTTTCAAACTTTAAACTGGGAAGACCAACTACTAAAGTTTGAGAAAGAAGCTTGTTCAAAAGATGCATGTTCATGTGTGCTACTCTACGATGCCATAGCCAAGAGTTATCCTCTTTGCTTACTAAACAATCAACATATTCGGGTGAGGAGTTTGCAAGATCAACCATATAGATATTATCAATTCTAAAACCACGAAGTATGATCTTGAAATCACTACGTCTAAATACAAGACATTCATCCGAATTAAATAGAGCAAGATTTCCCTTGTCACATAATTGGCTTATGCTCAAGAGATTATGCTTCAAACCTTTCACAAGTAGTATATGTTTAATAGAGGAGTTTTCGTCCTTACCGACCGAACCAATGCCGATGATTTTTCCTTTATTGTTATCACCAAATGTGACACTTCCTCCTTCTTCGTGCTCTAGTTGAAGGAATTTGGATTCATCTCCCGTCATGTGTTTGGAGCATCCACTATCAAGGTACCATAGTACACTTGATCCCTTCAAGCACACCTACAAAACAAATTAATGTTCTTTAGGTACCCATGCCATCTTGGGTCCTTGAGGGTTAGGCATGTTATAATGATGCAATTGATTTATATGTCTATGACGAGTAAAGCAAGCGGGAGCAATATGACCAATACGTCTACAATAATGACAAGTCACGTTGGGATTATGCATTTTTCTAGGTACATAGTAACTAGATGAATGAAGGTTGCTTACTCTACTTTGAACACCATTGTTTCTCCTATTATGAGCTCTAGGAGGTTCACAAGTTTGTCTAAAATATGCATCATTTCTAGAATATCTATTTCTAGGTGGAGGGTCATTTCTTGGTCTTCTAAATTGTTCAAGGTTTGGCCTAAAATATGCATCATTTATAGGTCTTCTAGCATTTTCACTATTTGGTCTAACATGCAAGTTACTTCTAGGATTTCTACTTCTAGGATAAGCATTTTGGTTATTAGTCCTAGGTTGAGCTCTAGGTTGTTGTGGTTTAGCACCAACCTTTTCTTCATTCTTGAATCCTATTCCATGTTTAGTTGATTTTAGATTAACAAGCACATCATTCAAGTTTTTATGCGAAGAATTAAACTTATCTAATGTGCCTTTAAGTCTAGCTACTTCATTCTTAAGAAGCACACAAGAAGAACAGTTTCTAGTAGAACCTTCAGGTTTATCAGCACTTCTTTTTCCATAAAACTTGTTTTCCTCCTTTAGCTTCTCATTTTCGAAAACCAGTTTTTCTAATTCTTTTTCTTTTAATGAAAGCTGTGTTTGAAAATCTTTTTCTTTTAGAGAAGCACTTTCTTTAACACTTTTGACAGTTTTTGAAGCTTTGATAAATTCAGCATATAGTTCATCAAAAGCATTTCTCATTTCATCAAGAGTAAAGAAATTTTGAGAAGAGATTTGACTTACCTCGTCTTTGCCGTCTTCTTGAGCCATGAGACATAAATTTGCTGCTTCATCGTCTTCTTCTTCGCTTGCTTCATCTCCGGAATCTCCTCCCCAAGAGATGTATGCACGTTGCTTTTTGAAGGGTTTCTTCTCCTTTTTGATGTTAGGGCAATTTGATTTTATGTGCCCGGTTTCTCCGCATTCATAGCATTTTAGTTGATCGCCTTGGTTTTTGTTCTTGCGTTGATACTCTTTGCGCATGAATTTTTGAAACCTTTTGATAACGAGTCCAAACTCGTTGTCACCTTCCTCATCAATTTGTGGTTGGCTAGCCTTTAGAGCAATCCTTTGCCTTCTTTGATCATCAACAAACGGGTTAAGTATAGTTGATTCATAGGTTTTGAGATTACCTCTTAATGCGTCAATTGTGACATTTGTGATGCCAATGGATTCTTGGATTGCATCGGCCTTTGATCGCCATGCCGGAGTGAGACTTCTGAGGATCTTCTGGACAAGTTCTCTATCCGTAAACGTCTTTTTGAGGGCGTGTAGATCATTCACGATCATTGAGAATCGCTCAAACATTTCGTCTACTTTCTCTCCTTCCTTCATGTGGAATAGTTCATAAGAGTGAGTTAAGAAATCAATTTTAGCTTCTCGTACCTGGTCGGTTCCTTCGTATGTCACTTCAAGCTTATCCCACATTTCTTTTGCTGTTTTGCAACATGATATCTTCCTGTAGTCGTTAGCATTAACAGCACAATATAATAAATTTATAGCTTTGGCATTATTTTGAACCTTACGAATATCCTCCGCGGTATATTCCTCTTCGGTCTTTGGAACCCATTCGTCTTCCACCTTCTTGGTTGGAATTTGGTTTCCATTGGTGAATACTTTCCACAAATGAAAGCTATTTGATTGCACAAAGATTTGCATCCTCTCCTTCCAGTATGAGTAGTTTGTGC
This sequence comes from Nicotiana benthamiana, assembly GCA_034376525.1. Taxonomy (NCBI): domain Eukaryota; kingdom Viridiplantae; phylum Streptophyta; class Magnoliopsida; order Solanales; family Solanaceae; genus Nicotiana; species Nicotiana benthamiana. The sequence continues at coordinate 28,370,062 of CM067336.1, read as the reverse complement.
CGTTGAATAGAGGAGGTCGTGTAGAGCATTGTCCTTCTTCAATTCCTGCAAAAGAGTCAAGAGTAGAAGCCATGGATGATTCTCTCAAACGGTTAAGTTTTCAGAGAGTTGGGCTCTGATACCAATTGTTAGAAACTACGCTTTACGCTAGAGGGGGGGTGAATAGCGTATTAATAGAATTTAGCGTTTTCTTGCGGAATTTAAACTTTGCAGGAAGTAAAATAAATGCAGAAAATAAAACTTACACAAAGATGTATACTGGTTGGCCACCAACGTGGTTAGTCCAGTCCCCGAGAGACTCTCTCGAGATTTTTCACTATCTTGTTAAGCTTAAGGGTGCTCAACAAACCGTTACACACTTGAGGACACAAGCCTCAAACAGTTGCTCGGAGATCGCAATCTCAAAGACTTCACCCAAGGAAACGCAAGTTCCTTGAAACAAGAGAATCGCAATTCTCTTACAAGTATATCAAATACTTGGACACTCACTTAACTAAAGTACTCCTTATTGAGTAGATATGAGTAAAAGAATATGTTCAAGATCACAACAACTTTAAGCAATAATATGGCTCTCAAAAGCTTTATGAAATGAGTAGAAAATGAAGAACAATTGAATGAAAGCTTATATCAATGTAATGATCAGTTTGTGTATGTTGTTGTTGTTAAAACACTGAAATGAAGCTGTATTTATAGTTGAAAAAGTTGGTTCAACCGTTGTCTAATTGCCAATTAAGAGTTGCTGAAATTACTCAGTGATAATCGATTATTAAGACCAAACAATCGATTATCTGCCAGTCAGTTTAAAAATCAATCCCGGATTTAACGCTTCACAATCGATTATACATAATCTATAATCGATTACTGGCAATATTCAAAATCAGATAATCGATTACACTAAGTTCATAATCGATTATTTTAGCAACGTTCTAAAAATCATTTCCAGATTTTAAGCAAAACATCGATTATATAAAATCAATAATCGATTACTTCAGCAACGTTCTAAAAATCATTTCCAGATTTTAAGCAGAACATCGATTATATAAAATCAATAATCGATTACCTTATGGTATTTGAAAATCATTTGACAACGGCCAGCTTCAACAATCGATTGTCCTTTGCAATAATCGATTACTTGTTATTTTCTGAAAATCATAAAACTTACTGTCTCAGTGATAATCGATTATCTAAAGACATAATCGATTACTTAATTAAATTTAAAATCACTGGAAGACATCAACTCAACACAATCGATCACCATTAGTTCATAATCGATTATTTTGAGTATTGAAAAACTTTACCTCAACAACAATCGATTGTCATTTGTTCACAATCGATGATCATGCAGATTTGGAAAAACCTGATGTTCACTGTCTTACTCACAATCGATTAACATTAATTCATAATCGATTGTCATGCAGTCTTGGCTCAGAAACAATCGATTATCATAAGTACATAATCGATTATTTTAGCCCAGATTTTTGAGGCATGTTTAGAAAACATTTTGTCTAATGTAAATATGCATGATTTAAAATCCTTTTGACACAGAATTAAATATGCATGATTTTGGAAAATAGTTTTATGAGAGAGGCCATACTATGAGTCAAGTTATAGGATCGAGATTACAATTTAGAACAACTCAATAACAATTAAAAGCTATATCTTGAACTTCAATCTTATTCGCAACCATTGTGCGCTTGTACTTGAATTCCGTCATATATCAATTTTTGCTTCGTTTGTCATTCATCAAAACCTACAAAAGAGTACACGTTTAGTATATTGCATTGAGAACGTGTTTCTAACATTAAGCACTACTATATGTGCATGCACCTGCAATATTGTCAAAATAATGGAACGTTTTTTGACATTTCTAGCAACTTATCTTTGTAATGCAGGTTGTTACATGAGCTATACAAATAAACTACAATAACTCCTGTGTAGATTATGTTAGGTGCACGTGAATCTACAGATCTTTTTATTTTGAGATAAATGCTTCACTACTTAGGATGATTGTTTCCGATAAATGATGAATGGCAGAGCAACTTCTTTGATTAATTAGAATAGTTTTATTCGTTATGTGCCATAAGTTCAAAACTGCAACTGAAATTATTCATTTCTGGGCTATCTGTATAAGATTAGATGTTAGTTTGTTATGCTGTTAGTAGGAAATGAAACAGTGTATAACAATGTAAACATAATAAGGAATCAGAGGGAAAAACCTCTTTCTTTCTGTTGATACCTTGAATATATGTTTTTGTTTACTACACTCTTTCAACATATAATACAACAAATCTCTCACAATGCAATATTTTGTAGAATCATCGCTTGAATGAGGAAAATGGATATGAAACATGAAACCAAAAAGATTTACATTTTGAACACACATCACTCTCTATCTAACCAATAAACAAAAGAAAGAATTCAATCAATCAAGTTCTATAACTATCCTTCTCTTTCTGTGTAAATTAAAAAGAAACTGTTCAAAACTCTTTTTCCGTTGCTTGCAGCAGGAATTGAAAATCTGATCTTTGACGAAGGAGGGGAGGTGGTTCCACATCAGACAGGTTGATATTGTGGAAGGATCGCGATATTTCTTCTATAGAGAACGGTATGCTGTAATTTGGAAGATCACTTAGTTGAAGAATGAAAGTCAATTTATTTTGTCCGTTTAAAGTTAAATACCTTGAATCCACATCAAGCAAGAATGTATTATTTGGAATGCTGGTCGAGTCTTCCAATGTTAGTGCTCTCATCCTGCTAATGGCCTGAAAATCCAGAAGTGTCAGCAGTGTCTATGCTAATTGTTCGAACTTTACATAATTAGATCTGCTGAACAAAGAAACACTTCTTTCACAAATATCCATCCAAGGTCTACTCAGTGTACGTTCAGGGTTGCTTTTGTGTGTTATTTGAAACCTATTGTTAACAGAATCAATAAGACCATTTACTGAGAAGAGGAAAAGAAATGGTTAAGAAAATTTATTGCGACGCAAGTTTCTTTCATTGTCAATCCTTTAAGGGTAAAGCCTTAAAGAAGCTAATTATGTGATCTTTTCTCTAGGGATCCATGGTGGCAATCTTTTGCAACATTGGGAGAATGATGTGCTATCCACAGCCTTTTGGTGTTTCTTTAACATTAAAGTCGTTCTGGAACATAAAGGAGGGTAAGCTATTTCACTGCTTGACATGAGAATAATGCAAGAGTGCTTCAGTAAAAACATTTTCTAGTGTATGTGTCAAACTGCATAGCACACTTGGCTTCTCCGTTGAAGGAGGTAGGAACTCTTCCCCAAGAGCTTAGACATACTTTAAGTAGATTGGTGGGCTGTTTTTATTTAGTGTTTGTTTTGTCTATCGTTTTCTATTTGGGGACATCTTGTCTTTTAGCTCGTTACTGATAGATTGGTTTCATATAATAAGAGAAGAAGTCCAATGCATGCAATAATTCTTAGTATTTACTTTTACATGATAATAGATGCATGACCCACTATTTGCTGATCATCGACGTCAAACTGGGAGAACCTTGACTAACTTTACCAACTCTAATGGAAGGATAGAGTATCTCTAGTAACACACGGAACAAGAGTGCTTACCTCTGGAGATAAACCATGGGTTCCGTATTTGTCGTCCCAGAACATAGTTCCAATGCGATATATTTGAGCAATGCTCAACATCTAAGAGAAAAGAGGGAAAAAAACAAGAAGATATAAATTTCAGTTTTCGCTTCTGAGTTCTAATCATAGCTCGAATCCGTTTATTACAAAAATCGTATCTATAATCCTCTGGGGCTAACTGCTAACATCATTGTTATTTAGCCTCTTAGTGATCTCGAAATGAAAAGAGAGTTCTTTTTCTATTTGAAAAGTCAATGAAAAAGTAGTTAGGAGAGAAGTTGTGGGAATTAGATTATTTTTAGCACAAAGCTTAATTACCGGGCAGAGGTCACTCGTGATCTCATCCAATGCCTTTTGAGATTTTTGATGCAACACCTGCGAGGTTGAGGCATGATAATATAAGTACTCAGCTAAGAGGTAATCTGCTTACAGAGTTACGGTGTGGACAATGGCATACCAGAAATCCTACAGCTTGCCTTATGTGTTGAAGCTCATCCCACGAAGATCCAACATACTGTTTCATGAGAACGAATTAAAACATTATTTCTTGTTTTTGAACATCTGATTATTACCATAAATAACTCTTTTACCTGCTCTGTTGCTTTGGAGCACCAACTCTCCAGTTCTTGCAGACCTGACTTCAGATATTCCCCATTGCTAAAGGAGCAGCATTCACGGCGAAGCAACAAGCTGAAAAGTTTTCATATGTCAGACATTACGATTTAGGACATTTAGATTACTTTTGAAGTAAAAGAAAGTTCTATATATTGGAATAAGAACTGAATACCTGTTGAAAAGCTGGACATTTATGTATGAGAACACCTGACTGAATATTTTCCTTGTAATGGTGGAAGGGACCTGAAAACACAGATCCCACTCATGAACACTGGAGATCTCTCCAGTCATAAAATTAACGAAGTTAACAACAGAAAATTACTTCACTTACATTATTTTCTGAGAGTATTGTCAATGTACTGTCTAGGCTATTCACAATGTTTTGCCAGTGTATGATGGATGCCTGTTGTTTCGCGATGATGTTTGAGTGTATACTTCTAGATGACCCTCTTAAAGGTCTTACTCTTGCAGATCTTGGTGCCTGTCAATTTATTTTATATTTTAGCTGAGCTGTTGCAGAATTATGGACAAGGATTATAGCATTAAGAATGACGCTTACATGTATGCACTGGTTAAGGAATGGACTTATTTCTTTCTTTAAGTTGTCACGGATCATTCCATAAATTTTCTCAACGCATGCAGTTAGGTGTTGCTTAAACAATAGGGCTGGGTATTTAGCGTCAATCCTTGTTCGGACTTTTGGGCTTCCCTCAATTCCGCTGTATCCACTGGAAATTTCCATGCTTAATGAAGTTGAGCGAAAACCCTGCTGTTGACCCTTGATATGTCAATGTAAACATGTTCATACATGATTAAAAGCTTATATTATGAATGTTTACCTGTGCCATTCTGCCAAACAATGTTGTAGGTGAGCTGCGATTACGATATGGGGACCTAGTAGGCACATTACCAGCTTTAATTGTGGTTTGCAAAAGGAACAGCAGAGTTGAAGATGTTGACAGCCAGTAGGCTAGATCACCAGTATTATCCTGATCCTACAATTAAATGTCAATAGATTATTGTCAGATGGTAGCCTAAATTGCTTTAGATTCAATCATTCATTAGGACCATTCCTAGTCAACAATGGATCATAGTGCAATTTCACCTCTATAGATAGTCGGATGGCATGAATAATCCTATCAAATATATTTGTTTTTTCTGCTTCGAAGGATCTCCACTGCAGAAGTGCTTTGTATAGGGTGCATGCAGCTACTGGTCTTCCCTTGTCAAATTGCTTGTCTTCCGCGAGGCACTTTATCAGTATATCATGGTTTTCCTGATTATGAAGAATGAAAACAGAAGTAATCAGCAATGACTAGTAAACCATCGTAATATTATCTATCAGATCCACTTGTAAAGTTCAAATTTCTACTACTTACCTGCTGCCTATCTGTCAAGGATCTTTGCTTAGTTAAAGAGATGGGAGGGGAAGAATCCTGCAGAAAGAATTTAGGTAGCATTTAGAATTAGCAATTTGCTGATTGTTGTGATCCTTAGTGCATATCAGTTATTAGTGAGAAGCTATACCTCAGATATTTGTTTTTCCACTTTTATTTCTTCATGCACTTCCACCGATTGATGTCCATTATCAGCTGGATGCGTGTTATCAACGGTCTGAAATAATCCAGTCAGGAGTGAGTGGTACATTAGTTCTACCAACAACGATGCTTACAATGAAAAAGATAAAGGAGATGTTCACTTACCTCAAGCCCTTTAGTTGCCCGGTCAGAACTTACTATCTGCTCGACAACTACCCTTTGCGTGCGGAGTAGCTCATTTTCTGACTCCAAGTTTTTGATCTTGTTCTTGAGTCTGATTAAGATGAAAAAAAAAATCCATTTGATCTCATTCATAATAAAATGTTATTATCTCTGCAAGCTAGCACAAATTGAAAGCTCTTATAGGATATTGTTCATTCTAGTGGAAATAAGTACACATAAGTATCTCGAAGTAATTATTTCTTCTAAAACTCACAGAAACTACATAAATTGGTCTGCGCTGGGCTTATGTTCATATTTCTATGCTTAAATTAAAGTTTCGACAATGTAATTTGGACCTCTATCATTGAGCTATTAATGTAAATATGAGCTTACAAAGCTGTCTTTAAACTATAAGAATAGAAACTATCTTCTCTAGCTTTTCTTCATGCCAATTAGCAACTTTTTAGCTTGCTTAGTCTATTCCTGGATATGCGTCCTTACATGTCCATTTCCTCATAGAGAGCTTCATTTGTTGATGCTACTAAAGCCTGCTGCCGGAGAACCTGATTCTCGGATTCAAGGTTGGATAAATTCAGTTGTAATCTGATAATAACATTAAGAAGGCAAAGTAAGACAATAAGTTTCATATTGATGCTACTTGTATTGAATTTCAAGCTTCAGCCACTTTAACATTCTACACAAAGAAAATAGAGGAAATACCTGTCAATGGACTCTTGGAGCTCTGAAACTCTTATCTGGGTTTCTTCTGCCTCTATACGTCTGGCCTGACATTCTTTTTCAACTTCATTGTAGCTCTGTTCGAAGTCCTCTACTTTCTTCTTGAGCTCTCTGATTTCTTCCTGAATATATGACAGGTACATTGCATCAGATCTGATGATGTTAGGAACATACTAATTTATGATGTATCATGTATTCTGCTGCAGACATTGCTGTGAGTATATTTCGTCTCTTAATAGTGAAACTTTGGTTTTACTTTTTAAGTCTAGATAATCTTCATACCTCAAACAAATCTTTTTATCCCTTTGCTTTTTATTGACTACATTGATTTTAGGATTTTCCTTTTATGTTCAATTACCTGAAATATCATAATGAAACTTTTCTTTGTATCAAACCTCCTTTCTTTGAGGAGGTGGTTATTCACTAAGTTTTGACATTCTGTTTTTATCAGACATGCATTCTTATTTCTGAAACAAACTCCAAAGGTTTTTGGAACACTGAAGCTCAGATGCCGTACCAATTACTGTAAATGAATAGAATTTTGTTTCCTGATTTTACCTCGAGTTTGTTGTTTTCCTCTGTCAGCTTCTCCACTTTGGTGTTGTCAATCACTGGTACCTCCTTGATAACTGGAGGAGCTTGTTCAATGGCTATCTTTGCTGCTTCTTTCTCATGAATGATTGCATCATGTGCTTCATCTAGTTGTGTTTGCATTTCTTGTAAGGCTTTTTGCAATTTTGAAATTTCTTGCCCTTTTGCTTCTTCGAGATCAATCTGGAGGAACACAATGTTTTCATTCTTACCATTATTATGACATAAAAAATTTCACTGTTTACTGATAGCATAAGAAAAATTTAATTGCCATAAATCTACATTTCTTCGCAAGCTAAAATTCTCTCGTATTCCTAAGTGCTAGTGCAAGCCAAAATGTTCATTTTAGGCGTTCGTGTACGTATATTCTGACTGACTGTGAAGCAATAATGATGTTTCTTGAGCCTTCAATATGTCGAACGCCACTTGGAGTACTTTAGGCTGTTCCCTTTTAGAGCCTAGCAAATTGATTGTTCATACCCTCAAGTGTTTTTCAAAGTCTAATCGCCATGTTAACTCCTCGACACGCTTTTCCAGTTTGTCCTTCGCTTCTTTAAGTGCCCCTGTATCTCTTGCAGCCTGCACATGGACAAGATTTTCAATGCCAGTTAACGTATCGCAGAGCTACTGCCACTTCAATGGAGCAGGAATGCCAATCCGTTCACTAAACAAGAAACACTCACCATCCTTAATTTCCGAAGCTCCTTCCTAGCTAACCTGCCTCTCCAGAGACATTGAAGTGAAAGACTTGCTTTTTTCTTCTGTTTATAAGTTGAAAAGGCATGGAATCCTCTCCATCGAGTCTGCAATAAAGAAAAAAAGTAAGAAAATTAGGTGATATTATCTGTTCATAATCAGTCTTACAGTCGAATCCAAGGTTATAAGGTTGGTCTTAACTTCTGATTTTCGTCATATTAGTGCCCAATTTTTTCCCAGAAGGTTAATTTCAGGAAGCAAATTCTGACAGTACAAAATATAATGGACCCTCTTTAAATGTGTTTTTACTTATTCTGTTTACCTTGATCTAAAGTTTTGTCAGCTGACTGAATTAGGCTGCATTTGTGGTGCAAACTAATTACCTGAACTATTTTAGCTGCTTTATTTCTCCTCCTCTGCCTATATTCATTTCGTGCTGCCATTGCTCTCATCCCTGTTTGAATGACTAAAGCTGCTGCCTGTAATTCCTTGTAAGATTTTCTTGCTGAATGAGAACGCACGTGTTTCTGTATGCGGATTGAAGCAGCTTCCCTTTTCATTTGTTCATACAGCACTCTGGCAAGTTTTGCTGAGTAGATAGAACAGAGGATTTTTCTCAAAGTCCCAACCAGAACACCATATGATAAATGGGAAGACTAATGTAGCATTGTGTAGATTAACTTGTTTGTAAGATCAATGTTAAAAAAAGTAGTTGGAAACCTACTTTAGGAAAAATTCAGAATATGCCAAAACTAGAGTATGTCAAATCAGCATGTATGCCAAAAGCTAAACATTGCCAATCATAATGTTCACATATTATGCTGAATCTTTTGATTTGTACCAATGAGCAGTCATTGTTGTATCAATGGGGTACAAGTTACCTCTCCAAAGTTTCTGGAAATGAATTGTAGCTCTCCTTAGGGCTATGAACTCCTTCCGAGTAAGATGTGTTCGAATTTGCCTCTGAATGCGCTTTGCAGCATGAGCTAGAACTTCAGTTCTTCTGGCATCTAATTCAGCCATCTGCCCGGCTCTGAGAAAAACTTTGGTTTTCCCAATCTGAATAAAATCCATAGAAGACTCTTCGTCATGAACAAAATCCATGGAAAGATGCAATTTTATGTTCAGTTGCATGCCAGTAGTCTAGTTTCTTTTTTTTTTTTTGATTTTTTTTTGGATAAGTATGGCAATAGTCTAGATTTAGTACCTGATAACCCTTTAAGCCCATCCTATCACAAATTGATATGCATGCTGACTTCTCATCACATCTGCTTCAATGAAAGGAGATTAGCTTGGGGTTTATCAGTATGTCGATGCTATTCATGGACATATAATAATACTTTATGATTCTAAGAAAATATGTTTGATGCATATATGGTATTGACTACTACTAGTGTATAATATATTTCCCATGAAACATTGGCTCATTTTGCATTTTGCTCATCGCTGCTCGCTGCCTCAATCTTTCGGTATTGGTTTCTTCCTGAAAAGGATAAGACGTGAAACCATGATGCAAAAGATTGTGATATATACCCGTCAAGAACATCTGGAGCTAACATTCCAAAGCGGTCAAGGAACTCATCGAATACTCTTTTTGTTGGATACCCTGCACAACTTATCCTGATCGCCTCTAAAACACCCTGTTCACAAAAGATTTGAGAGAGAGAGAGAGAACTATGAAGAATCACACATTTTCTGATTGAGATGAGAAAATGAAAGCACCAAAAAGGATATGGAAGAGTTTAACTTACCCCACATCTTAATTGGTTTAATACATTCATGTTCTCAAAGATTCCTGGTTTTAGAACTGTATTGGGCTTTACACATCTGATGTAATGTGGCTCTGTAGTGCTCAAGGTCTCCATTAAAGATTGCAATTGTTGCTGTCCATTGAAGTTTGGTTTGAAAATAAATCAGGTTCATAGGATTTTCTTAAGTAAATATACTTATTTCTGTCCTGTTGATAGGCTTACCTTAAACCGTGTGCCGATGGAAGAGAACTTGGACTGCTTGGACGATTCTTCAGGCAATGGAGGGAAGAGGTTTGCAACGAAAGAGCACTTAGAGTCCGTCAGAAGAGCTTGAAATTCTGCTATCACATAGTCCTTGTTTTTGTCAAGGAAGTGATCTGCTTGGTAAGTAACCTGTTTAATCCAAGAATTAAGATGACGGAGATTCTTTGACTGACAATTGAATGACAAAAATCAAGTTTTACATACATCACCAGCGTAATGATTGATTGTAAATGCAGTACGGGCAAGTTTTGGCTTGCTAAACCGTTTATGGGCTTTGTATGTCTGGTACATCTTTTGGGTAAATGTCTCATGAGTTGATTTTGGGAACATACTGTGCAAGAAATAAATTGAGTTATGTCTTTTCCTTTAGTCATTATTCATAATTCCGGAAAAGAAATTATACACTGCTTTGAGAATTAACGCCTGTCTAGCAAACTATACTTCCGCAGGTAGAGATGGTGTTGAAGAAAGGAAGTTTGCTTACCAAGCTTCATCCAGAAGAGCAATAATGCCTCCAGGTTTCTGCACATATGATGCAAAATCATCTAAGTTTTGCTTGTTGAACTAAAATAAAGTGACAAAAATGTCTGTTGTCAGAATGAGGGTACCTTCTCAATAAGATCTAAAACATCTTGGTTATCTACAAACTCCACATAACTCCAGTCGATTTCTTCTGTTGTATAATCTTCTTGTTCCATCTTGAATACGTGCTGTAAAAACAGTGTTTCTATTTAATTTTTGTTTTTTCTAAATGGGACTAAAAAACGAAGGTACTGAAGAGTGAATAAAGGTTCTCATGCTTTTACCTGGTTAAAGTGCTGCTGCAACTTCTCATTTGTTAGGTTGATGCAGAGTTGCTCAAAACTGAGGTAAAGCATGTAACTGTTAAATTTGAGGTAAAGATTTTATATACTCAAAATTCGCAAAATCAATTATCCAAACCTGTTGATTTTGAAGCTCTCAAAGCCATATATATCAAGGACGCCAATTATGCTTTTTGCATCAGGATCTTGTCCAATTGAACTGTTTATCTTGTCCACAAGCCTACCACATAGAAGCTGTCAAAATGATTTTATTTTGAATGTTGTTTTATTGTTGTAATTGAATCTAATCTTATGCTGGATAATGCTAGTCAACTCAAGAATATGTCCTTTTTAGACTAATATGATACGGACAGCCATCATTCGTCTAGAGAATGACTATCTGCATGTCAACAGGACACAAAGCACTATATGGGTTGGTTTCAAAATCTGAAACTAAAATCGGAAACCAGGCTTGAAACATATATAACATCTTTCAATCTCAATAAACAATTTCAGCTAGAAAAATTCTCCATGATCTTTAAGTCCTGGTTGATCACTCTTCTACTCTTTGAATCTCTTCTTTTCTTTATGAGATGCCCCAGTAATTTATCAGTTTATAATCAGAATTGTAGTAACAAGAATTTAGAATTCGAGTATTTTGGTATAATTATTATCTTTTCTGGCATCCTATGATCATTCAGAGGTTCATTAAGAAGAAGTTGCAACATATATGAAGTCACAGTCCAGTGCAGAAATGATACTGTCTATCAGATTACCGGTTATTCTGTTTGTTTTTTTTTACAATGCACTTGTAACTTTTGCTCTCCCTGGCTGTTAATGCTGTAAGTATCCAATCATTTTCAGTCGAGAAAGTAATCTTTTTCTTTGTAAGTATTTAAGATGTTCCCCTCTCATGAGGCAGTTTTGCAGCCAGGGGGGAGGCTTAATCTGGGATCCACATTCTATATATTTGCTTACCAGTCGAACAATCTGGAGTATACAGTCTTTGCCAGGGCATCCCTGCTTGTGGTTGCAGCTTCTGGATCCAGTAGTTTTGTGATGTTTCCATCAGGAGTTACAATGACACGCTTACAAAGTGAGTCTTCTAGTGCCTTCTCGTCACACCTGTGCACATGTTTATTAATTGAAAGTATAAGTGCCTTGAGTTCTGAGTTGAGGTAAATCTAATGTATATTCCTCCTAGTTCTTACATGAATAGCTCTGCAGCTGTCTTCAGATGAGAAAGTGACTTGTCATCTTTTAGTTTGGAGGAATCAAACTCCTTTCCTTTCACAAAATTGATGTTTCCAAGATGGAGTATTGCAGCTACAACACGGAATATAGCTTCCTACATAAATGATGAGTAATTTTTTATAAATATTCTTGGTGCATAATAGGATTTTTCTAATTGATTTTGTGTTCTGGGCACACACCTGCTCCTCCGGACCAATTCCAACAACATCCATAGCATGTCTCGTTTCAAGATACTCTCTTGCATCGTCAACATTTGCAACTTCGTAACAGTTAGTTTGGTTTAGATAATGAAATGATCTTGGATCTCCAAGTTTGTATCTTTTCACATCCTGTATAAGATTTTGTAGATCATCTAGGTGGCAGCTCAATATCATTTGTGAAGAATTTGCAAATGGGCCATCCCATGGAACTCACCTCTGGTGGTGCAGCACAAAGCATGTAAAAACAATGGTAGTTTCTCTCTGGGTCTGAAACTTGGCAAACACGTGACCGCTCAAGAAGATATGTCCTAACTGCAGCCCCAGAGATCTTCCCATGCTTATCGAATTGAATTTCTACAAATTTACCAAAACGACTGGTATGACGACTCAGTCATGTCAATTTCTTGTAAGGGAAAAATACGAAAATTAAAACCAAAAAATGATAGTGATAAACCTTTGATGTCATGTTTTGGTTTACCTGGAATTGTTGTTCTTCACAGTCTTTGCATTTCCAAATGCTTCTAAAACTGGGTTGGACTGGAAAAGCAGAATTATGAATTTGCATTGAACTCTAGTAGTAGATCGTTCAAGTATAATAAGTAGCAAATAGTAATTAGTGCCCACCTCCAAAACTTGTTGCTCGACTGTTCTTCCTTCAGTTCCAGACCGCCCACCCATGAATGCGAGATACCTCATTAACATTTTTGTTGTCTCAGTTTTGCCAGCTCCACTCTCCCCACTGACCAAGATAGATTGGCTACCGTGTTCATTTATCAATGCCCTGATATGTGCAGTTTAAACTTGTTTGATTAGGCAAGTCATTCATTTAATGTGTGGTATAACCTAATAATTTCAATTGAACTTCTGATTTACCTATAACAGGCATCTGCCACTGCAAAAAGATGTGGACTTAGCTCCCCAAATGGGGCTCCCTTGTATTGCTGCATCATATGGATATCATAGAGATGTGGAAGTCTCCGAAATGGATTCACCGCAATTAGGATATTCCCCGTGTAAGTCTGCAAATTTGGGATGTTTTTACATCAATAAGACTTGTTTTCTGCAGCTACTCTTTGTGAAGTTCACCATTGATTGAAATGTATGACTTACGTATATCTCATTTAGAGCATACCGACAAGCGAGATTATTCAGAACACCAGGTTCATGGAGGTAAGCTAACTTGGTCATGTCATCAACCCCAGCTGGTGGTGCTTCGGTGTCCTTTGGGTATATGCTAGAAATAGAAGCAACTATCTGAAGTAGAAAATAGTGTTATGGCTTAATATGAATAAATGTTGGCTGTTCACATGTTTAGAACATTAGTTTCTTGAAATTATGTTTATTGCATCCTAAAAATATCAACAGAGCACATTCGTAAATGTTCATGGTAGATTATACCTATCCTGAAAATCAATAATAGTTCAATTTAAGGCAAAAGGAAAAGCTGCACAAACTGTCCTACAGGTATATTGATGTTTTATATCTGATTGATTATATTAAACAATTATCATCCTATTTGTTCCATGACCGATCCCCTTTGCTTGGGAGCTTCTGTTCCAGACTATGTGTTTCAATAAGCTTATAAAAGCTAATAAGCTCCTAATTTTCATATAATACGCAGTATGACTTTGATTTGGCACTGTAATATTGTTCCGACAGCATTTTTTGCAATCATAGTATATTCTCTGAAAGATGCTATCAATATCAGATTTCTGTGAAGTCCTGAACTTATTGATAAGGATAAGACTGCTTACCTTCTTCCCATTAGTTGTGACTACTGTGGCGTTTGAGCCCTTGATTTCTGTAACTTCTCCATCAATCCAAGCATCATCAGGATCCTCAATCCACACTTGGGATCCAACTATGATGTTTACAGGAGTTCCCTGAATCATAAAAGATGATATTCAATATTTTATTCATCAATATGAATCAGAAGAACATAAGATATTGATTATAAAGAAGCCTTACCATGGCAGTACTTGAGACTATCTGATCATGGAACTCCAAAGAGAATTGTTATAAGAAACTGATAAATTGATATGTTGAGGGGAAAAGGACGAAGGGAAGAGAAAATGAATTTGAGAGAGAATGTGTTCTTAAGGAAATGATGAAGGGATGAATGTAGAAACAGAAAAGTAAAAAAAAGAATGTTTCAAAGGCAGGCTAAAAGCAGAGGTAATGAAGATGGTGGTAACTCAAAAAGCAAAAGGCAGAGCAGTCACCCCTCACCACCACCCCTTCCCCACATCATCTCACCTTTTATTCTACTAAGTCCACATAGGATGCTGACTTGGCACCTGTACAGCTTTGAGATACAGAAACTTCTGCTACTTTTGGGTTGGCTATTTGTACAAATATACATTGCTTAAATTTACAGGAAAAATCATTTTCAAATTGATACCTTAATAAAAATAGATCATAGTTTTTATTTAAAGATTTTATTCTCTATCTATAACTTGTGCTATGCACTGAAAAGCCAGGGTGTTTGTCATGCTGCTGTGCATTACCAAAGAGTTGTGGGTTGGACCAGGTCTGATTAATGTATAGTTAATATGTGAGTGAAGGTGGTGTCTTTTTGCATAATTGTGGGCTTTACTTTCTCTTAAATCAATGGGGGTTAAAGATGATTAGATCTAAATTCCCTACAGAAATGCCCCACTTACTGCCTTTGCTACCCCCATCTTAACTGAGCTACTTTCACTGTTCTCTTCTCTCTTTTTTCAGGTTAACTTTTTCACCACCTGGGGTTTCTATCAAATTCAGCACCAGGATGCAGGCAGGTATTACTATGTTAAAGACTTTTAAGATTCTCCCAGAATTCTTGATAATATTTTAAGAATTTATGTTGTGCTCAAATTGTGGACTTTCACAGAGTTACACAGATTCTTGACAATGTTACGTGACCTTGTATTTGCATTTCCTCAAAACTGGCCACACTCTGATTTTCTTTTCCCAGTTTGATCTACTATTGATTTCAAAATTTTCCAAAAGTTTCAGCTTTACATCACTGCCTTCCAGAATTTTTGCAGTGATTTTAGCATTTAGAATGAATGCTTGAAATGCCAGTCATGGGTCATACTGAAAGGCAAAAAGGACCAGCATGGGGATTGTAGTTGTAGAAAAGAGACGTACAGTAAGTTAGAAAAATAGCTAGCTGCCAGTTGAACACCTGGAAAGTGGAAACTAATTGGATTTAACTTTTATCTAATTTGACATTCTAAAATTTTTTAACATGTTGAAACACTTGTCTTGCTTTAGGCTACTAATTTCACGAATAATTAGTTGTATTTATTTTTTAATGTAAAAAAAAACTCAAATGGGTGAGGGGTCCCTTACATTTTGCCTTGTTCAAGTTGGCTCACAATCCCACCAATCTTTTGGACTGACTAGTCATATGGGGGAGGCTAAAGAATATGAATGAGAAATCTATTTCCTTTCAATTAGGGCGATGGGGATGGAGATTTGTGAGCCATTTTGGAGTTGAAACTTTTCCCAATTGTCCAATTCATGGGAATAAAAGGTTGGCACGGTGGGTTCCCTTCTTAGCCTTTCCACCCAAGCTTTCTTCCTTCTCTCATTCTTTATTAGTGGTGAAAGTGCAACATTTTGTTAAAGAAATGAAATTAGTACTTTTCTTATTCATAAACTATTTTTTTTGTGTGTGTGTATAAAATTGACTAATAATGACTAGTATTAAAGTAGATTAATATCTGGATTTTAAAATAGTGGGAAAACTAGAATGCTTATGGAATCTTTGCCGCCCTGTGGACGGTTCTTAATTCGTAGGCTTTTCAGTTTTCTCTTCTTTGTTATATGATTATTGGCAGTTGGCACAAGTTTTATTTTGTAGAGTTCGGTCCTTTACTTCCACCCCTTCATCCCATATCTTTTTACATTTTTTTTTCACACAACTAATAAAAATAGAAAGTTCAGTAAATAATTATTAAGAAAAGTTTAAAATTTTGTTATGTTGTACTAAATAGCTTATACGATAATAGGCTTTGGAGTAAAATTAGTTCCAAAGTTGATATATATTTAAAACAACTATACTAATAATAATTTCTAAGTGAGGGTGCGAAATCATGTGGGAGTGTGGGACCCCGATTGTGTATGTGTTTAGTGTCGGCACTGATATTTCTTTAAATAGGATCTCTGAAAACAATATCTACGTAATATGGGAGAAATTTAAAAATAATCAGATTTACAATTGGTCGTTCAAAAATAGCTCAATTTCAAAAGTAATCGAAAGTTAGTCACTTTTTATGTAAAAATAAATCTAAGCGAAAATACTGTTCAAAACACGGAAAATACTTCAGTATATTATGTTGGAGTTTCAGCATAAGTATACTTAAACTCCATCATATTATACTGAAGCTCCATGATAGGTATATTGAAACTCCAGCATAATATGATGGGGTTCCAACATAAGTACACTAAAATTCCAACATAATATACTGGAGTTCTAGCAAGTATACTGGTCCAGTATAATATACTGGAGTTTGGAGCACCGGTGCTCCAGTATCTAATGTATTATACTGGAGCCATCAAAGTATACCGATTCAGCATAATATGCTGGAGTTCATACACAAGTGCACCGAACTTCAGTATATTATGCTGGATCGGTCTCTATTGTAGCAAAATAGTTGTTATTTTTCATTGACTTGGTAAACGCTGGCTATTTTTCATTGACCAGTTCGAAATTGGCTATATTGTACTATTTTTACACGTAATATCTGGGGGATTTTCATCTATACTTGCTTTTTGGATCACGTTTTAATTTGTGCCCGCTTTGCAAAAAAATTGCAAACATACCTACTTTTTCGTATAACTTCAGCATGCAGGACTGAAGTAGCAAAGACAATCACGCAAAACTTCGGGAGTAATTCAAAAATAGCCAGATTTACAACTAGTCGTTAAAAATAATCCAAATTTCAAAAATAATTGAAATTTAGCTACTTTTCATGTAAAGATAAATTTGAGCGAAAACACTATTCAAAATCCGAAAAATACTCTAGTATATTATGCTGGAGTTCCAACATAAGTATACTTAAACTCCAGCATATTATTTTGGAGTTCCATGATAAGTATATTGGAACTCCAACATATTATATGATGGAGTTCCAACGTAAGTGCACTAGAACTCTATCATAATATAATGGAGTTCCAATAAGTATACTGGTCCAGCATAATATATTGGAGTTTGGAGAACCGGTGCTCCAGTCTCCGGTATATTATACTGGAGCAAGCAAAGTATACCGGTCCAGCATAATATGCTGGAGTTCATACATAGTTGCACTGAACTCCAGTATATTATGTTGGACTGGTCTTTATTGCAGCAAAATAGTGGCTATTTTTTATTAACTTGGTAAACGCTGGTTATTTTTGAATAACCAGTTCAAAAACTGGTTATACCGTGCTATTTTTATCAAAACTTCAGCATTCTAGTAAACGGATCTGAAGTAGCTAGTGTATTGAGCCAAGTGTGCTGAAGCTTTTATTTGTAATTGCTGAACTTAAACATAGTAGCTGAAATTTTGTTCTCTATTTGCTGAAGTATTTGTTTGTAATTACACTAAATAAGCTGAATTTTTTTTTGTCCTTGATTCATTAGTTTTGTCATTAAGCTTTTTCAAAAACTTTAGCAGAAGATGCTGGAGTTATTTAGTTCATTTATACAAATTTCAGTACTAAATAAGCTGAAGTTTTTTTGTCCTGGATAAGCTTCAAAAAGTTCAGTAGAAAATGCTGAAGTTATTTACTTATTTGTGAACATTTCAGTACTAAAAGCTGAAGTTTTTCTTTGTCCTGGATTCAATAGTTTTGTCATAAAGTTTTTTCACAAAACTTCAACAGAAGATCCTGAAGTTATTTAGTTCATTTGTTTTTGAAAAAGCTTTCTAACATATTAGATAAATAATCAAATTGCCAACAATATCTAAATCATAAATTTTGAAAACAATAAACGTGAAAAGAACAGAATTATTATTGTCTACTAACTTATGTATGTGGAAATATTTACAAATTATTGTCTACTAATTTATATAATTATTTATAATATATTTTTAAGTATTTGATAAACATATTTATGGAAATTATTCCATGAACTAAAGTTTCATAGTAGCACCAACAACAGTAGAAGAAAGAAGAAGAAGAAGAAGAAGAAGAAGAAGAAGAAGAAGAAGAAGAAGAAGGAGGAGAAGATAAGGGACTGAAGTTCGTTTAAAAAGTGGGTACAAATTAAAAAAATTTTAAAAGATGAGTATAAATTAAATGGGAACAATCAAATAAGGCGCTTAGTTCGCTCCGTGTAATTTTTACGTAATATCTTGACAGACGGGATTTAAATAAGTCTATAGGAACAATGAATTGATATAAATTCATAATCGTATTTAAAAAAAAAAATTTAATTGGATGTCCCCAAACGGCTAATTAGAAGTGGAAGTAATAATATTTCTTTGAAACAGAAACATCAAATTCCAACTTAAAAGGATTTCCTCTTTATTTATTTTTTTCCCTCTCCAAATAGAATAAATGTGGAAAGTGTCGTAACTATAGGTGACTAACGATTCAACCGGTCCGGTCCGGTCCGGGTCGTGATTTTTTCAACCCGTTCGGGTTCCGGCCGGGCCGGACCGGGTTGAGCAGAACCGAATTTTTAACGGGCCGGGTTTGTTCGGGTTAAAATTGAACCATACGGGTTACGGGTTGATGGGGCCGGGCCGGGCCGAGTTTAGTATATATTTAAATTTTTTTTTTGAAATTAAGTATAACTATTAAGTTATAATTATATTAATACTTTGTAATAATTGAATGAATACAAGTAAGATGAGAAAACATTGCACTTATTGCAAGTGCTACTTTATTTCTTAATTTCAAATTAATAAGTAGAAAATGAAATGTTTACATTTTTTCTAACAAGTAAACTAGTGAAGTAGTAATTTCAAATGTTTTGCATCGCCTTAGCAAGTTCGTCATAATCAATATGAACCGATTGACCTTCTTCTGGGGAGTTAAATTCCGATGGGTTTCCATGGGTTAATATATCTCCAAGTTCTTCGTCTTCTAGGCTATCAACATCTTCATTTCCTTGATTTCTTCGTTCCGAACTAATCCAATCTCTGAAACATACTAAAACTTCCAAAGCATTGCTTCCCAATGAGTGGCAGGTGTCTCCAAGTTGTTGTCTTGCTTGGCTAAATGCACTCTCCGATGTAACAGTAGAAATTGGCACATTCAGCACGTCACGAGCCATAGCGAAAAGAACAGGAAATTGCTTTTCATTTTCATGCCACCATCCCAACGGTGAAAAGTCCTTTGTGCGAGGCTCCTTTTGCTTATGCAAGTAGAATTGAAGCTCATCAATATTCCTGCTACTGGTTTGAGTGTTAGAAAAAGTAGAAAAAATATTAAAACTATCAAGGCCTTCACATCCACGTTAGCAGAACTGCTACATTGCATAGCGGGATTAACATTGCCAGAAGCACGAGCAGTATTATCACATTCATTTGCATAATAATTATATAGTTGTTACAAATATTCGTTTAGTTTGTTCATAGAATCATATAAATTTGGGGTTTCAGATTCTCCAGTCTCCAAATTTGGAGTCACTGGTGGTCTTCTACCCCTTGTAGCACTAGCAACTCTAACTCCAATACTACCAACATTTCCACTACTAGGTGTAGGTGGTATCTCATCTTCTATTCCAATTTCATTATCTTCTATTCCAAAATCTTCTTGCAATTGTTCATAATCAATCTCTACATCTTGCAAATTAGGCGATGATTCAGAAATATGTGTTATTGGGTCATTACTATTACTACCAGAAGCTACAGGACTACCTCTTTTTTTATTTCCACCCCTACCAGTAACTTTTCTACACGCTCTTTTAGCAGCATTAAACATATTGTAAAAATTAAAATATAAGCTAAAATTAAATATGCAATTAAAATATTAAATAAGAGAAAGAGTTTGAGGGAGTGCACCGAATTCGACAATAAATTTAGCACTTGATTACGCAAATCTGGTGTTACCACGAACAAACGTCAAGCAAGTATTTCAATTTTGAACTTCAAGCTTCAAATTCCGAATGACAAATTGCGATAAATTAAATTCGGGAAAAGAGTGACAAATAAAATATGAAATCTTGCAAATTGACGGGAAGAGATAGATTGATAATTTGAGAATTGAGATTGAGATAAGAATTTTGAGTGAAGAAATGAACAAGAGATGAGGGTATTTATAGATTTTAAGAAGGGTTAATATTGTATATTAATAAATACAAAAAAATAATGAAAAAATGGCCATTTTTGCAAAATTGTCCGTTGGCCAACGGATCTATACCGTTGCCAACGGTAATGTGGGCCCCACATATTCAAAAAAAAATGTTACCATTGAACCGGGCCGGTCCATACCGGTTCACGGTACTGTTGACTATACCGGGCCGATCCGGTCCGATTCCGATACGAAAAAATCATAACGGACCAACCCCCTACTCCGCTTGAAACCAGCCCAACCCGGCCCCTGCTAACCGGTCTGGTCCGATCCCGAGTTTTACCGATCCGGTCCCGGGTCAACCCGGCCCGGTTGACTGGTTTGGTCGTAACTATGAGTCATTGACTCTCCCCAGCCACGAACTTAAAGAAATATGAAAGTTGAAAATGGTGAGGTCATATTTGGAGAAGGCGAAACTTGACATTTCAATTTGACAAAAATATTCCTTAACTTTAAATAAGTGTGTTTCGTGTCGGATTGTTAAAATAAGTTAAAAAATTTATACTACTTAAATAAGTCTAATGTTTAGTTCTTTTCCTCTCACTCGTGTACTTTCATAAGTTGTCTTTATCTAATTTTAACTGAAAATTAATATTTAATCTAAAAAAAGTTTATTCACCATACATTAGGAGTTTATTAGGAGGTTTTGTGAAAAAATGAAATAAAAATTATTTTTCAGACACGAAATATGACCATATTGCAGAATGAAAGCACTACTATCCAATTATATGGCTTCCACATAAAAATAATTGGGCTTTGGGTAAGGGATTTTTACATAATCATACTATATTAGAAACCTATTTATTACCCTTATTTAGGTTCTATATTAATTACCATGTATACCTGTATTTACTAGTTTTACATAAAATCATAAAAATGAGTAAATGAAATATACCTTAAATATAGGGCATAAGTTACACACAATTTTCCTACATTTAAGACTCTTCTCTCTTTCTTTAATAATTACGCATATTTGTACTTACCCACTATAAAATTCTCCCACTGATACGCAAATTTTTTCTAACCCAAAGTCTCGCGTACTCACTTCTTTTCCAAAGCTTTTAATATCCTATTTCACCTTTTCATTTATTCACTCTTGTAATCCTAAAATTACAGATTCTTTCTTCTTCCCAAGCTTTTTGATATCCGATTTCTCTCTTGTTTTAAATTTTGTTTCTTATTTTCTAAACTTGTATGTCACTTGTATATAATACATCAATATCCAAAAAAAAATACTTGATACAATACTAATACAATTATAATATGATTATATTAAATTTTTAGTGTAGAGTTGTGATTGAAACTTGAAGAAGATGACGATCATAATTGTATCATAGATTTTGGAAATGTATCACGATTGTATTGTAATTGTATATGTATCATAATTGTTGAAAAGATTGTATTATAAATATACGATAATTTTATATTCATCGTATATTGTTACGAACAGTTGTGAGTTCGTGAAGAATTTCACGATTTGTATGACAAATATATGATAATTATATATTAATTTATTAATATTGTACCGGGTATTATTTTGGATATTAATGTACCATATACAAGTTAGACACAATTGTGATACAAATATAATACAAATTATATTTTAGACATTGATGTATTTGATATAATTCAAATACAATTATCATACAATTCCTTAATATTTCTTCATTTTCATAATTGTCAATCTCCCAGCAAAAGAACGATACAATTGATGATTTTTAATAATATAAAGTTGTCGGCAATGGTGAAAAGAGAAAAGATGAAGATTCTGACGTAAATTAAGGGATTTTGATGTAAAAAAGGGAAGTAGAGAGAAGAGGAAAGGGGAAAAAGAGAGAGAAGAAAATGATATAATTGAATCTCTTAATTGAATATACCAATAGTGGGGCGTGAGCCTTTTAAGTAGTAATCTACATAATTTGTGAGAAGAACCTAGATACTTATTAAAAACTAGAAAATATAGAGAAGATAGGTAATTAAGTTTTTAATATAGTATAATTAGGTAAAAATCTCTTTTGGTAATAGTATAATGACATACTCATATAATTGGCAGAAAATAGCCGTAGTTACAGATATTGACATCAAATAGCCAATAAGTATATATCACAATAATAATATGTGTATCACAAATTTATTATTCTTCTTCTTTATCTATTCAACATGTATATTGTGAGCATGTGATTTTTGTCTCACATGAATTTCTCCTATAGAATTCTCAAAATTAGAATTTTTCTTTTAATTATTTGGTATTTAGGAATTATTGCATAATTTTCTTATTTTTTTACATTTTTTGAGTGCACGTTTAATTTTATTTAATCCCTAAAAATATAAAAATATATTGAATTTGCATTTAGGGTTCAATTTAATATTTTTAGACTAATTAATAAATTAATATTACAAAAATAGAAGAAAAATCACAAAAATAGTTTTTTTTTTGCACTTTTTACTTTTTATTTCTGAATTTTGGTATTTCTACTTTAAATTTGGTTTTTAATTATTTGTGATAATTATTATTCAAAATTTATTAGTATTGTTTAGGCTAATTTAGTTTTAAGAGTTAATTTAGGCTTTTTATTTTTAATTTGAAAAAGGAAAAGAAAATTATAAATTGAAGAGAAAAGGAAAAGAAAGAAAAGAGATCAGATTTTTGGGCTCTTTAGTTAAGATATCCCGTAGGCCCAATCAAATTCCCCCTATTACTCGTCCATTCCACGCCCAAACTCGCCATTTTACCCGGTCTAAACCATCCAGGCTTTGAGACAATAAAGACGACATAGTATGGAGTCAATAGTACGTCGTTTTGAGTTAAGTATCTGAAAGAGATCCTGGCCTTTCATCTGCCTTCATGTAACGGCCATGAGGGCTTTCTCCTTTTTTGAATAAAATTGTCCAAACGCCCAGTTAGAACTTAGTCCAAACAGACTCCCCCTTTCGTCGTCTCTCCCATCTCTCTCTTGCACAACTGTATGCTGCCCTCACATCTCTTCACCATTTCCGGCGACGGCGGAGCTCAAACCGTCCCCAAAATTCAACCAGGCTATCATCACCCCATCATGAGTCCTAATCCACCATTATTTCCCCCAAAATCCTAGCCAAATCGGAATCTGTCAAGCCTTCAAGTTCCCATGAATGATAAGGCTTGAAAGGAGTATTGCTCGTTTCTCCTCAAAAGAGAATATACGGTTAATACCACTTTGGAGTCAAATCTAAGTCGCTTAAAATTTATCAAGCCCTGTTCGTGTGTCCTTATAGGTATTTCTTTCATCGTCTTCCTCCTCTGTTTCGTTCTTGAACTCATTTTCTTCTACTTCTTCTCTCTTTTATATATTTTAGGCTAGTTTGTGTGTATGTCTGTGATTCTGAATTTTTCTCTTCTTTAATTTGGGATTTATTTTGGCGTTCAATATAAGCGATGCAATTACTTTTTCTAAAATAAATATTTCCGAGTTTCTCTGGTAAAATCTCTTTTGTTAAAGTTCAAACTCTGTTTGGTTTGAAGTTCTAATTACTTTCAAAATGAAATTCATGTTTGGGTTGTAGTTTGTAGGCCCATGAATGGGGTGAAGTTTTGTGTCAAGAATTAGAGTTCTAGCTTAGATTAGAATTAGAAGTTCACTATTTGGGCTATAGTCTTCGGGCCCATTGCAATTGCATATACACATTTGGTTTCTCTGGTTAACTGGCAATGGTTCAAGGGGTATTTTGGATAGTGTGGCCTAGGGATTGAGGAAGCTTCTAGGAAGCTGGAGAAGGGGGTTGCTTTGAAATTCTGATAATTGAACTAAGTGTATTTGAGTAGAAACAGAAATTGACTAAAGTTTTTTAAGCAAAAATAAAAATTCCAAAAGGTTTAGGGTGCAAAACTTGGCTCACTTTTGCAGCCATAAAACCTTGCCTATAAAGTCACATTAACCTGGTTTTCAAGGTAAAGAAAAAAGATTAGAGACAAAAATTGAGAAAAAGAAAAAAAGGCTGAAAATTTTCATAAAATCATTGTTTCATTGAATTTCTTCTGTAATTCTTGAGGTTTTCATTTTTTTGAAGCAGTTTCTAATTCATCCGAGGTTGAAATGGATTGAACTTTAGTTTTTTTTTGTTGAAAATCTGGGTTTGGATTTTGCTTTGAAAACACTGTTACATTGGCTGATTTTCTAGGATTGAAAAGGGTCTAATATTTGTTGGTTTTTGGATTTTAAACATTGATTGAAAGTGCTATTTTGCTGTTAACTACTGGTGTTAAATTGTTGTTGATCCCTCACTCTTCTTATTCTCTTTGCTTTTCCAGGTATATTTTAGAACCACAAACGACATGTAAAGATGTGAATCGGCATTTCGAATATGAAATACTTTGGATACAAATTGCAAATCAGGATACAAATTGCAAATCAAGTTTATTTCTTATGTTTCTTCTACTTTTGTGTTGTGATGCATGTAAACCTTATATTATGCATGCTAGTCTCATTTGTTTGATTCTGAAAGGGCATGAGCATGAGGCTTGGATTCAAACGAGCTGAAGTCTTTGAACATATGCGTGTCATGGAAGTCTTGTAATAGAAGCTAAAGTTTAAGTATGTGATTCATACTAGATTGGTTCAAGCGTTAATAGTTAGCTGTTGTTTATTGTGACTGTTGGGGTTTGTTACTGTTGAGCATTGTAGGTGTAAAATCATGAGTAGCTACTGTTGAAGCATATTGATCGATTGTTGAATGTATTAGCAGTTTGCTTCCTTCTATACTTTATAGATTGTGCAAATGACAGTGTTGTTTCTTTTCTTTTGCATAAGTGATTTTTAAAATCATGTTTCAGATTAGTTACTTAACTAGTATAATCTTGGTTGCTCTGATTATGCATTCCTGTAAGGTCCTGTTGGTGTGAGGTCTTGGATGCTTTTAATTTAGAGTTCCAAAGTTAGTAGTGCATTTTTCGTTTAAATCATCGTTTAAATTTCCCCTCCCCTGTTCAGGTGATGCTTCTTTCTCCATAAAGGAATTTCAAATAAGAAGTTGAGTCTGATTTGGGTTCTAGGAATGACCCAGAATTGGTGTAGTTCTTTATATATTTTCTTTTAATAAGCGTGAATCATATGGTTGTCTTAGTATGTTAGCATGAATATCAGAACTTAGTATATGAACAAAGTCTATTTGAAAACTTCAAATTGTTCTCTTTTTGTTGGAAGTTCGAATGGATGGTTCAAAGAGATGAAATAGTCTGCACAAGTTGTTAGTAATTAGTTGTCCAAGTTTGAATTCTCATGACAATGTCTAAGACAGAATACCTGGAGTGCAAGTTTAGCGCCGAGCCAAGCGAAGTAGGCTGGGACGTGATGATTGGATCTCAGGTCATCGCCAAGAGGGACAGTATCAGATATCTTGGGTCGGTGATTCAGGGGGACGGAGAGATTGATGGGGTCGTCAATCATCGTATAGGAGCGGGGTGGTCAAAGTGGAGGCTTGCATCAGGAATCCTGTGCGACAAGAAAGTTCCACAGAAACTCAAGGGAAATTTTATAGAGCTGTGGTTAGACCAGCCATGTTGTATGGGGCGGAGTGCTGGTCAGTGAAGAACTCTCATGTTCAGAGGATGAAGGTTGCGGAGATGAGGATGCTCAGATGGATGTGCGGGCTTACCAGGTTAGATAAGATTAAGAATCAAGTTATTCGAGAGAAGGTGGGGATGGCCCCGGTGAATGAGAAGATGCGAGAAGCGAGGCTGAGGTGGTTCGGTCATGTACGGAGGAGAAGTCCTGATGCCCCGGTGAGGAGTTGTGAGCGGCTGGCGATAGTCGGCGCACGGCGAGGCAGAGGAAGACCTAAGAGGTATTGGGGAGAAGTGATTATGCATGACATGACTAGAATGCGGGTTTATGAGTACATAGCCCTTGATAGGAAAGTCTGGAGGTCTAGTATCAGGGTTGTAGGATAGGGGCCCCTAGAGTTTTTCGTACTCCTCACCCGGGGCTGGGTGAGGCTTGGCAGGGCTATCCATAGATGATTTGTGTATTGGATTGTGTCTCCCTTATTGTAGTTATCTATGGTAGTTACTGTTTGATATTGTTGCATACTATTTTATTTTATTTATTTTTATTTATGGTTCTTATGTTTAGATAAATTTTTATGCTATTTCTGCTGAATCTACTAATGTCTTTTTGTTGTTCCTTTCCTTCACTGAGCCGAAGGTCGATTGAAAACAGCCTCTCTGTCCTTTCGGATTGGGGTAAGGCCCGTCTACATATTACCCTCCCCAGACCCCATCTTGTGGGACTATATTGGGTAGTTGTTGTTGTTGTTGTTATTGTTGTCAATGCTTAAAGCACTAAATGGGGCTATATCGTGGGCCCATTGATGTCGAGTTTCTTTTGCTGGGGAATATTTTTGTTTGGGCCTTACGTTTGAGCGCATTTGTGTCCTCTTGCCTATTAACTAATGGATAGATGAACGACGGGTCTGTAGTTTACCTGGTCTCTTTAATATGTTCACTTTGGTGTAGTGTTCTGTTAGCATATGATTTTTAACATTAAGTTCTAAATTTTCACATTAGTGTCTAGAAATTCTTTGTGTAGTTTAATTTAGTTTGAATTCCCTTTTTAAATTTGGATTTGAGGTGCGCCATGCTGAACAAATCCTCAAGATGCATGACCCTCAGCTACTTAATTTTAAATCCTTAGAGTTCGAAGTGAGTCATTTAGCGAATTTTCCATGGCCCTCGCAAAGTGAAAAAATGCGTAGTTGCTTTAGGGATGGAAATTTAATAACTTGATGCAAAGTTGAAGGTACTGCATCCATTTCATGGATTCATGGTCTCCCAAGAATCATGTTGTAAGCCATCTCCATATCTACTACCTGGAACTTTGTATCTTTGACGACACCTTTAGCGAATGTGGTAAGTGTTACCTCTCCTTTCGTGAGAACACTAGAATTATCAAATCCAGATAGAGTATGGGCCTTTGGTATTACTTCATCTTCGGCTTGCATATCACAAAATACTCTTAGCAAAATAATATTCAGGGAGCTACCTTGATCAATCAAAGATCGTTTCACATTAGTATAATATACAATTAAAGATATTACCAGTGTGTTGTTATGAGGTATTATTACACCATCTGCTTTGCATCGTTTAATGTAATTTTGTTTTTCTCTAAGACATGACGCATCTGTTTCCCTTAGGTAATTGTTATTTTGGAAATCTTGTTAGCTGCCGTATATGATATACCATTGATGTCTTCACCCCCACTTATAATATTGACAATTCTTTTGGGGGAAGGTGGTTTTGGAGGCTCCTGCCTATTTTTCATGTAAGCTTGCTTGTCTTTCTCACTGAACAACTCAGTGAGATATCCTTGTTTCAATAGATGATCGACTTCACTTTGTAACAATCTACAGTCTGTTGTTTTATATCCATGGTCTTTATGAAACTCGCACCAATGATCAGGGTTGTGCCTGTTTGGATTCGATCTCATTTCCTTCTGCCATCAAACCTTATCTCTCATGCTTCTCAAAACAGCTACGAGCTCGGTGGTACTAATATTGAAATTATAACCACCAAATCTTGCTTTTAGATTTCTATCATCATCTCGTGACTCGTAGTTGTTTTGCTCATTCCTGAATCTTTATGAAGAACTTGATTCTCTGTTTCTTGATCTGTGATCGTACCTTTGATTATCCTGCTTTGACTGTGAGTCTTTTCCCACAAGTCCCATGTACGGTTCGTATCTATTTTTACCGGATCTTTTTTGGTCTTCGCATGTCTCGAATTTACCTTTTCTTCTTTTTGAAATCGTGGAACAGTATCTTCCTCAATCCTCAACTTCGTGCTATACCTATTATAAACATCATTCCACGTTGTAGCTGGGAATTCTCGAAGGCTTTCCTTGAGTCTCCTCGTAGCTTTCGAGCTTTTTTCATTCAATTTGCTTGTGAAATCTATAGCTTCCTAGTTGTCAAGTACACGTGGCAATGTCATTCTTTCACGTTGAAATATGTCCACGAATTCTCTAAGCAATTATGAGTCCCCTTGCTTAATCTTGAAAATATCTTCCATTCTTTTTTCTATTTTTTGAGCTCCTGAGTGTGCTTTGATGAAAGAAGTGATTATGCTCAACAAAAGAATTTATAGAATTTTTGGATAAAAGAGAATACCATGTTAGCGCTCCTTTAGTGAGTGTTTTACCAAATTTCTTGACTAATACAGATTCAATCTCCTGCTTAGTCAAATTATTGCCTTTTACGCCCATCGTAAATACAGTCACGTGGTCTCGTGGGTCTGTCGTTCCATCATATTTTGGAATATCAGACATTTTGAACTTTTTTAGAATTGAAAGAGGAGCAGCACTTGGCTTCCAAGGTTGTTGCGAATACCGATCAATATCTACCCCTTTGATTATGGACGGCAACCCAAGTATCTACTCTATGTGCTCATTTTGCTCTTTGAGCTGTTTCTGCAAGGTTAGTACTAAGTTTTGTAAATCAGAATTGGCTACATTACCTGATTCTCTCCCCTATGATTCACTGGGAGTTCCACCACTGCCCGAGTTAACAAGTCCGGAACGAGATTTTTTCAAAGTGTTATTATTTGGAGTCGGTGCAGGGGTTGCAATAGGTAACTAGTTAACAAGCCCCTGAACAACTTTATTGACCTGAGCAACAATTAATGTTTACAAAGCGTCATCAACAACTTCAGCATTCTCAAATGGAGCATGCTCATTTATTTGAGATCCATCAGGAGTTCTCTCACGAGATTGTCGGGGAGAGCCTTGTGGAGTAGGAATTGGAGTATTAATATTTTGTGGATCTCCCTGATTTTGTTAGTTTTCTTAGTTTCCTTGAGTGTTGTCATTGTTGTTCGACATAGTTGATCAACAAAACAAAGTTAAGCGACAAGAAAATAGATTATCAGATTCCTGATAACGGAACCAATTTGTTTAACCAAAAAATGAAATTTTAGTCAAAGTTAAAATTTAGAAGAATACATGTTACTGATAATTAAAAGAATGTATAAAAGGAAATAATTTAGGTAGCAAGAGAGTATTCGAGAGAAAATAAGTAAACAAAAATATATTCCAATGATTTCGTATTCCCACAATTGATCAGATGACTCCCTTTTTATAGGTATCTTGGAGATTTACGTTTTGCCCAAATCATAATGAGGCTATTATGAGTAATTAAAGACATTGAATGCTATGTTACGTAATAATTACATTCAATACAAATTCCCTAACGTATTCAACATTTAATGCCTATTAAATACCGTATCTGCACTCTTTTCTATTGTAAGATTCATTCCTTTTGATCCTCGGATATAAATGACTCAAATAGGTACGGGCGTTGAGTTATTTGAATAACTGCCCGTGCCTCTTTTTCTGTCATTTGCTCGTACCTATTGCAATTTATGCCTCTTGGCTAGCTATAATTCTTTGACCATTTAATCAATCTACGTGTCTTGACACGTTTCCTTTATATTTAAATACAATTTTTTTCCAAATACACTTGATATATCAGTTTTGGTTATAATAACAGAAGAAGCAATCCTTTGGTTATAATAACAGAAGCAGCAATCCTTATGTAGATATCTATTGGCTTTATGCTTTTATGGAATAAGCTAGACTTTCTTTATGTCTTGGGAGGTGTAACCTTTATGGATGGTCAAAACGTTGTGATCTTGATTTTTTGAGCTTTTTTTCCTCTCAAGATAGTGTGTATTCTCATCCACTAGCTTTAGCATTTTGCTGTATAGCTGATATTCATGTCTATGCGGAAATTTCATTGCTTGGATCATCATTTGATATTCACTTCTATTAGACTTGACGTTATGAGTTCCCTGTTCAAGCACAACTCTCTTGCTCGGACCCTAAAAAAATATTGTTACATCTATATCGGATCCTTTAAAAATACATAGCTTTTGGAGGATAAATACACAGTGTTTTTTAAGGGTTAGAGCTAAAACGGCAGTTAAAGAGAATAGAGTCCAGCCACGAAAGCTTTGATGCGAATTTGCTTTGAGCAAAAGCCTATGTGATACCGTGGTCTTACAACCATCAGCTTTTGAACTGGAACTGTTTAGGACAGATTTTGCTCATGCAGTGGCTAAAATGTAAAATTTTTTATTTTACTTTGAATAAACCCCACAAAAATTTATAATGAAATATGCTACCCTTTCAAATTATTCAAAAAAAAAGTTAGGTACAAAAACTTTACTCATATCGTGGATGATAAAATCTACTCCTATTTAGATTTCAATGTCGTGTGTGCAGAGGAGAAATCCAAAATCAGAAGATCATACTGGTCTATTTCTATAGCTTAACTGGAGCTTTTTCCCTTCTTTTTAAGAGGCCATTGCTAACAACTAAGGAACAACTTGTCATTTAGGAATGTGTTGGATTTCTAGCCCTACCTTAATTCAAACATACAATTTGGTACGATAAAGAAAAGTGGAATTCTGATACGTGATGCTGACTTGCACTATAGCACCAGAAAGTAATTTGCACCTTGTATTTGCGCCATATCAAACATTTTAACCTCAAAAGTTACAAATTAAAACAAAATACATATTACTTAACAATGGTTAAATGAAAATGTTTGTAAAGAGACGTATACTTTTTATATTCATTCACCTGATGTAACATTGGGTGGACATAATCTTTTGTATATATTAAGGTATTAAAAGTTGTCATATAGCCGGATGATTCTCTGTGCGGTTCTCCAAAATCCCATCATTTCTCCTCATAGAAACCATCTTCACAGCTTCTTATAGATATAGGAGGAAATTTCTTTCACAGTTTCAGTGACAGTCTCTAACAAGGACAAAAAGGAATTGCCATGAAAGTTCATTTCCTGGCCAGTCAACAATACCAGTCAAATCTTTAAAATTTATCACAGATTACCAACACCATTATCACCAGTAATCACCACAAGAACATTGGCCACCACTAAAATGGTGAAACCGATAAGGATCCCTCAATATGATTTCCCTCCTAATAATGCTGCTTGTGAACTTGAAAACTGAATGGCAATCGCCACAGACTCTAAGGTTCTTAAATATTCGAAGAGTTGAACCTTCAGGAGTACTAATCAAACCGTATGCTAGTGCAAGTCTTTCGCTATGCATCCATAAATTGTGCTCTTTCTGTTCTTCATCCGTGTCATGCAATGCAAAGCTTGTATCAGCAATATAACCGGCCTCCTGAATTTTTTTTCTCAGTTCTATCAACTTCCTGTATATTTTATCTGACTTCGGGTGAGACAAGTCTCCGATACCAAAGGTGCATATTTGGTTCTTTAACTTGACCCAACTGCAAGCAAGCTGCTTTTTCACTTTATGCGATTCCATTTCAGCTCTCACATTCTGAACGTCCTGCCATCTCCCCGAAGTTGCACACATATTTGAATAAAGAACATAAGCTGAGTCATCCGATGGGTTAGATTTCAGAAGATTTTCGGCTGCTACCTTTCCTAGTTCTGTATTTCCATGCATCCTGCATGCTGCTAACAAGCTTCTCCAAACGAAGTCGTTTGGTGGCACTGGCATTTCTTTAATAAAAGCAATAGCTTCAGGGAACCTTCCAGATCTCCCAAGAAGGTCTACTACGCAAACACAGTGCTCTATGCCAGCCGGGACTCCAAATTCAGAAGCCATAAAAGCAAAATATCTAAGACCTTCATCTACTAGACCACCGTGACTACAGGCTGATAGAAGAGAGACAAAAGTGACATGGTCTGGCTTTGAACCTTTCTTTACCATATCGTGAAAAGTATCCCTAGCTTTCTGGAAAAATCCATGTCTGGAAAAAACAGATATTAATACATTCCAAGACAATCTTGGACGCATATTTGGTTCGGGGAATATTTTCAGAACATCATTCACTTCACCACATTTCCCATACATATCCATTGTAGCATTTCCAACAAAAGAATTTGAGCCAAACCCAAGTTTAGTAGCTAAACAGTGAATCTGTTGACCCTCTTCCAAGGATGCCAAGTTTGCTGCAGCTGAAAGTGCAGCAGAGAGGCTGAATTGGTCAAACTCCAGTTTTTCCCGTTGCATCTGCAGAAGAAGTTTCAACGCTTCCTCCCAGAGACCAAGACGAGCATTGGCGGCAAGCATAGCATTCCAGGTCACTGATGTCTTATTTAGTAGTGCATCAAACATAAGATTAGTTGAATCGAGGTCGCCACAGTCCGCATACATAGTGATGAGAGAGTTCCTGACATATTCATTTGTCTCAAAACCAGTCAGAATTATATGTCCATGCAATGGCATGCCATACTTCAGCAGATCAGTTTCAGTTGAGCAAGAACCAAGAACATTAATCAAAGTGATGTAATTTGGAGAATTCCCTTCCTGTCTCATTGACTTAAAATTTCTCACTGCCTCAAGTGTGTCCTTATTATCTGCATAGCCACCAATCAATGCATTCCAAGTGACTAATTCCTTGTCAGGCATTTTGTGAAATACCTTTTTAGCCTCCAACATCATACCACACTTTCCATACATGGTGACTAATGCATTGCCAACTATTAAATTGTCATGGAGCCCATGAACAATTACAAGAGCATGAACAGTTTTTCCTTCATCAAGCAACTGACCATCTGAACACGCAGCCAAAGCACTAGCGAAAGTCACATAATTAACGGTTCTTTGCAAGTGAAGCAGTTCAGCGAACACTTCCAAAGCCTTGAAGTACTCACCTGTTAAAACATAACCAGCCATCATGGAGTTCCACGAAATCACATCCTTTGCTGGCATGGCAAAGAACAAACTTTCCGCATCGTTGGTCCTCGAAGCCTCCAAATACATGTAGAGAAGAGTATTACAGACAAAAATATTAGAATCCCATCCCAATTTCAACGACAAACCATGAACACCTCTGCCTAAGTTTAGACACTCGATAGTTCCACAAACAGACAACAATGCAGAAAGTGTAGTTGAATTGACATCATCGTGAACATGACGCATTTCAGAAAACGAGCGGAACGCTTTCTCGTATAATTGGTTATACGCTAGTGCTGAAATAATCGAATTCCACGATATAGTGTCGCAGTCGATCATGCCCTCAAAGACATAAGAGGCATCTTCAATGCAACCAAAACTACCAAACATCGAAATAAGAGAGTTTGATACAGAAACATTGTCTTGGAATCCCGACTTTACAACCTGACCAAGCACTTGATGACCCAAAAAATCATCATCAAGAGCTATGCAAGAACAAATAACAGCAGTACATGTATTTTCATTTCCAGACACCTCTTCATCTCTCATTCTTTGGTAAAGATCTATTACCACCTCTGGGTAACCATTATCTGAATATGCGACCATCAAGGAAGTCCAAGTAACAACATTCCTCTCAGGCATTTCCTCAAACAGTGTTTTAGCACTAAAAGGTAGTCCATATACACCATAAAAATGGAGAAAAGAAGTGCCCACAAAAACATCATTCAACAATCCATATTTCATAACCAATCCATGAATTTGAAATCCTTCCAAAACCATACTTTCCAATCTACTGAATGCTGTCAACAAGCTAGCTATAAAATACCCATTTGGTTGAATTCCAAAACCCCACATTTCAACAAAAAGAATTACAGCATCCCAGTAAAGACCCATCCTAACAAATCCAGATATCATATTATTCCAAGACGCCCCATTTCTTTCAGGCATTAAATCAAACACATGGCGAGCAGCTTCGGTTTTCCCAAATTTCGAATACATATTGATCAAAGTGTTGTAATGGAAAATGCTTAAATGGGGTTCTTCCTTTAGACAAACTGCATGAACTGCCCTTCCAACAATGTATTGGGTGATTTTGGAGAAACCCTTTTGATGGAACCCAGAGATTTCTGGTTCTGGATGGTCCTGAAGGCCGCGGTTTATCGGCAGCTGCTGTTGTCTGCATTGGACTGAGATTGTACTGAAGTAAATGTTAAAAGCGCAGAGCTTGTTGTGAAGGCAAGTGTGTCTGGTTCTAATATGATAGAGCAAAATAGCACTCATAAAATCAGCCGGAGAAACAAAGTTGCAGTATTATTTGAAACTTTGGGTTGCAACTTCAGTTGCCAAAATAGTACTCTACATGAAAGTTCGAAATCAAAAGTGATTGATGCCGCCAGATTTTTCCTTTGTCTGCATAAAATATATTTGAAGCAACGCAATTTAAGGGTTTTAATGAGAAATATAACATAAGATAGACCTGTAAACATTATACTACTACTCTCTCCTTTTTAATTTAGATAAGTTAGTTTTTAATTTTTTAAAATAACTTAATTGTATAATGTTAAAATCAGGTTTATCCGATTTTACTAATTTATCAAGACCCATGTAAAGAATCGAAGATCGATCCGTAATAGATAAGATCGAGGCCCGAGGACAAGGTACCGAGTTCAAAGATTCGAGGTACTTGTCAAGATCGAGACCGGTAGTGATTGAAACCGAATAAGACAAACATCGAGCAAGATGGAAGGTAGTATAATAACATAAAGGTGAGATATCCCTGATCGGTCAAAGATCATGGCGGAGATCTCGGAACGGATCAAATCAAATGATAATTAATTAGCTAATCATAGGATTTCCTTATGTAAATTAGAGTTATACCATAATTAGAATTCCTCTACTATATAAAGAGGAGTTCCAATCATTTGTAAGACACTTGCATTCACACATATCAAAGTAATATAACACTTTCTCTTTAGCTCATATTCTTGTTCATCAGCTTGTTATATTTTCAAATGTTCTTGCACCAGTCATTTCGAGGGTATTCAAGCTCGAGGGCTGAATTCCATTCAAACACTGTTTCCTTTATCTTATTGTCAATTTTTATTATTAATCTTCATATTCATCAATTGGTATTAGGTGAAAACACATATCCTTAAGAACCACATTATAAGTTTAATTGTTATCCAATTTTTAGGTTAAACAGTTTGGCGCCGGTGCTAAGGATAATAGTGTTTGCCTAGTTTTAATTCTCATAATACATATTGCTTTACGCTTGCTCTCGTAAGTGTCTTTGATTTCAGGAATCAACATGTCAAATTCTCAAGTAGCACCCACTCACACAGAAAACAGCCTTGGTGTTCACGGCGAGAACAAAAACATAATTTTCGTGGGAACCGTCGGTTGTAGACCCAGTCGACGTCAACTCCCATATTGCCATTAATGGTGATTTAGGTGTCGACCTTGAAAATAGCATCCGAAGAGATGCTCTAGCAGCTGACAGAATGAACAGAGCAGTGAAGAAGGCGGAATTAGCCTTCGAATGATACTCGAGATGTTGGAGATTCAACAAGCTGCGATAGCACAACTCCAAAATCATAATCGAGCACCAAGCAAAATGCAACTCAAAACATCACAAGAAGTTGTTCACAGAGCCGAATTGATACTGTAGAGATCGAACGCCAATGAATCGGGGACTGACCCTACCATTATGAAGATGCTCGAGGAACTCGCTAAACGGATTGAATCAGGAGAAAAAAAATCGAGGCAAATGAAAAAAATATAGTAACATACAACTCCCGAGTCAACCAAACACCGGGGGCACTATTAATTTTAACGGGTGTAGATTTGAAGAAGTTTGTGCAGAAGCCTTTCCCTCCAAGTGCGGCTCCGAAGCCCATCATGAAGAAATTTCGCTTGCTAAAAATCTCCAAATACAATAAAACCACAGACCCTAATGGGCATGCACTTTTTATACATGTTCATTAAAGGGGAATGCCTTAGAAAATGATGAGATTGAATCTATTCTACTGAAAAAGTTTGGAGAAACTTTATCGAAAGCGGCGATGATATGGTACTACAATTTTTCACCCAATTGCATCGATTCATTCACCATGCTAGCAGATTCCTTCGTAAAGGCACACACCGAGGCAATAAAGGTTGCGGCTAGGAAGTCAGACCTCTTCAAAGTGAGACAAAAGGACAACGAAATGTTAAGGGAATTCATATCTCGGTTCTAGATGGAACGCATGGACCTAACCGTAGTCACAAATGATGGACTGTTCAAACATTTATTCAAGGTTTGAATGAACGAAGTTCGATAGCTTCACGCCACCTAAAGTAGAATTTAATTGAATATCCAGCTGTAATCTTGGCCGATGCACATAATCGATATCAGTCAAAGATCAAGGTCGACGATGATCAATTGGGAACTCCCTCCGGTTTTGTTTACCCAAATAGGCCCGTCGGCGAAATTCTAAGGGACATCGATAGAGAACCCGATCGAACAGAGATCCCTACCAACCATACAGCACAGATTGAAGAAAGTTGAGGTATGAGGTAGCTCGTTTATTCAACGAGGGTTACCTTCGACATTTCTTAAGTGATCGAGCCAATAATCACTTGAAAAATAGAGATTCAAACAAAAAGAACGAGCAGGAAGAACCACTGAATGTGATTCACATGATCTTTGGGGGGGGGGGTCAATATTCCTCAAGGAGAGGTATTTAAATACACAAAGATGACAATTACGAGGGAGAAGCGAACTCGGGATTACCTACCAGAAGAAACTTTGTCTTTCAACGACGAGGATGCAGAAGAAATCAAACAACCTCACAATGAGACACTAGTAATATCTATTCTTATGAATAAAATTCGAGTTAAAAATATTTTTATTGATCCAGGTAGCTCGGAAAAT
Source organism: Nicotiana benthamiana (assembly GCA_034376525.1). Lineage (NCBI taxonomy): Eukaryota > Viridiplantae > Streptophyta > Magnoliopsida > Solanales > Solanaceae > Nicotiana > Nicotiana benthamiana. Next base: position 28,332,952 of record CM067336.1, on the reverse strand, counting down.
ATTATTCGATCAAGGGTCATAGAGCAACTCGACCTACAAGATCAAATCGTGCCCATAGCTCGGGTACTTAACGGCTTTAACATGGCAAGTGAAACCACCCAAAGGGAAATCATTTTGCCAGTAAATATGGTTAGGACCATCCAAGAAAAAAAGTTTCATGTGATCGAAGGCGATATAAGGTACAATGCGTTGCTCGAGAGGCCCTGCATCCATAACATGAGGGCATTGCTCTTGAAACTTCATCATGTCTTGAAGTTTCCAACATCAGAAGGTATCAAAATGGTGTATAGCAAACAACACGTCGCCAAAGAAATGTTTGCAATTTGCAAAGTGGTACCAGTATTGATGCTTTCATTAACAAAGGGCCAGAGTAAGAAAAAAGCAAGAATTCAAATAGCAATCACTGTCCCTGGCCTCGGCCTGATCAGAGGAGCAGGAAATTTTCAAGGATGGTGATTATATGATACCTCGAACATTCATAATCCCCGATGATTCGGATGTAAGAAAGTCAACGATCGAAGAGCTGGAACAAATCATATTGATCGAACATCTGCCCGGTCGAAAGGTACACCTGGAACAAGGTTAACCCCCAAGCTCAAGGAAAAATTCATTGAATTCCTTATCAAAAATAAGGATTGTTTTACTTGGTCTCACCTTGACATGACAGGGATCCTGTCAGAGATTACTACCCATCGATTGAGCTTGGAGCTAAAGTTCCTACCAAGAAAGCAAAAGACAAGGCCCCAGACCGAGGTTAAGCATGTATTCATCAAGGACGAGGTAACCAAACCCTCAAAATAGGGTCAATTCGGGAGGTAAAATATCCCAAATGGATAGAAAACATAGTCGTAGTCCCTAAAAAGGGGAATAAACTTAGAATGTGTGTGGACTACAAGGATTTAAACAAAGTATGTCCTAAATATTCCTTCCCTTTACCGAAAATGAATAGCATGATTGATGCCACAAACGACCACAAGATTCTTAACTTTCTCGAGCCTACCTCGTGTACAATCAAATACAAATGAACTTGGAGGATAGGCCAAAGACTTTGTTCATCACTAAATACGACACCAATTGTTATAACATGATGTTGTTTGGACTAAAAAATGTTTGTGCTACTTATCAACGCCTAGTAAATCGAATGTTCAAAGAACAAATAGATAAATCAAGTGAGGTTTATATTGATGATATGTTAGTTAAGTCCTTGCGAGAAGAGGACCATTTAAAACATTTGCAGGAAACCTTTGTATATTGAGAAAATACAACATGAAGCTTAACCTGGAGAAATGTGCATTCGAGGTCGGTTTGGGCATGTTCCTCGGCTTTATGGTATCAAATCGAGGCATCAAAATCAACCCCGATAATATCAAGGCAATCGAAGGCATCAGAGTTGTTCATAATGTCAAGGTTGTACAAAGGTTAATAGGGCACATAACCGCTCTAGGTTGATTTATTTCAAGGCCCTCAGATAGGAGCCACCGTTTGTTCTTACTGGTTATGAAGAAGAGAAATTTCGCATAGACACTAGAATGTCAACAAGCCCTGGAGGAACTCAAATGATACCTGTCGAGCCCTCTATTACTTCACACCTCGAAAGCTGACGAGCAACTCTACTTATACTTAGCAATCTTGGAGATAGCGGTAAGATGGGTCTTAGTTCGAGAAGAACAAGGTAAGCAATTTCTTGTTTACTATGTTAGTCGGACCATAGGTGAGGCCGAGACCCGGTACCCACACTTAGAAAAATTAGCGCTCACTTTAATAAGTGCCTCTAGGAAATTAAAACCATATTTTCAGTGTCACCCAATTTGTGTTGTAACCACCTATCCCCTTCGCAACATTTTCACAAGGCCGCACTCTCGGGTCAATTGTCCAAATGGTCCATTGAGATCAGTAGGTAAGATATCAAGTATCAACCTCGAATGACCATCAAGTCTTAAATCATGGTAGACATCATGACCGACTTCACGCTAGCCCTCGTACCCGAAGTTGAAAAGGAACTATTACTAAAATAGGGTACACCATCGAGGGTATGGACCCTCTTCACATACAACACTTAGAACGTGAAAGGGTCCGGGCTAGGCATTATTTTGAAGCATCCCACAGGCAATACAATTAGACAGCCTATCAAAACTTTAAAATTAACTAGCAATGAGGCCGAGTATGAGGCCATGATTTCAGGTCTTGAGCTAGCTAAGAGCTTAGGAGCAGAGGTCATCGTGACTTAGTATGATTCCCAACTTGTGGTAAATCAAGTCAACAGAACTTTCGAGGTTGAAGAAGATCAAATACAGAGGTACTTTGACAAATTACAAGTGTCTCTATTAAAGAATGGAACTTACAGCACGTACCTCGAGAATAAAATAGCATGGCCAATGCCCTTGCAATTTTGGGATCGTCAGTCCAAGACGACAAACTTAGCTTAGGGACTATCGTACAACTTTCGAGGTTAGTAATTGAAGAATGACACACTAAAATAAACTCCACAGGTCCAACCTGGGATTAGAGGAATAAGTACATCGAATACCTAAAGAACGAGAAGCTTTCATTGGATCATAAGGAATCGAGGACTCTACGTACAAAGGCCACACGGTTCACATTGACTGAGGATGGAACAATGTACATGAGAATGTTTGATAGACCATCAGGGAAATGTTTGGACCAGGAGACACCGACTATGTTCTACATGAAATTCACGAGGGTGCTTGTGAAAATCATTCTGGTGCCGAGTCATTGATTCACAAGGTCATCAGAGCATGGTACTATTGGGCTAATATGGAAAAAAATACAAAAGAATTCGTTCAAAAGTGCAAAAAAAGGCCAAAGGTATGCGCTGATGATTCAGCAACCTCGAGAGCAACTCCACACAGTCTTATCCCCATCGGCTCTCTACCATCGTACCCATGTAAAGCTAAATTCATTTTATTTATGATTGATTATTTTTCTATGTGTGTTGAAGCACACGCCTTCGAGAAACTCAGAGAAAAAGAAGTCACAAACTCTATTTGGGATCACATTATATGCCGATTTGGGATGCCTGACAAGTTTTTATGCGAAAATAGAAAGTAATTCGTCCGACAGCAAAGTTTCTCAAAGACCACAAAATTAAAAGGATCCTATCAGCACCATATAATCCTAGTGGTAACGACTGACTGAATCAAAAAACAAGACCATCATACAAGATCCAAAGAAAAGATTGAACGATGCTAAAGGAAAATAGAGAGAAATATTTCCAGAGGTCCTTTGGGTGTAGCGAACAACGCCGAAATCTAGTGCAGGGGCAACACCATTCTCTTTAGTCTATGGTGTCTCGAAGCTTTGATCTCGGTCGAAGTCGGGGAACCTAGCTTCATGTTTTGATATCCAACAGAAGTGTCAAATCACGAGCCTCGAATTGCTAGATGAAAGACGGGAAGCTGCCCTCGTTCGAATGGCCGCACAGAAACAGCGGATCAAAAGGTATTATAATCAAAGAGCCAACCTTCGACACTTTTAAACCAGGGACTTAGTTTTAAGAAAGGTCACCCTCAATACTCGAGGCTTAAATGAAGGAAAAATTGGCCAGAATTGGGAGGGAATGTATCAGGTTCTCGATATCATCGGAAAGGGATCCTACAAACTTGGCACGATGGATGGCGAGCAATTACCAAACCATTGACACGTATCACTCCCCAAACAATATTACTGATAAGGTATGACCTTCTCCATTTTTGTTTATATTTTATGCTAATTAATTGCAGGTGTTTAATTGAAGACGTCAAAGCATTCTTCATCACAAAGTCCTTAGGTCTGAAAACACATGTTGCACTCTTTTTCACGTAGACCAGGTTTCATCCCAAATGGGTTTTCCTAACAAGGTTTTTAATGAGGCAACTATTTCTCGTGCTAAGTTAGAACAATTCAATAGTATTCCAGATTTTTTTACAATCAACCTCCAATACTGGGGGGAATCACCCTCAGATTTCTACTTTGTTATAAGGAAGATACTTGGTGCCAAACGGTCAAACAAACCATGCCCATGTAGATTACTTGAGCCCTAAAGGAAAACATGTACACATGTATAATCTATTGAGAGAAGTATTTTTCCTTGCCAAATATTTCATGCAATAGAGAAACTTTTACTTTACAATTTCATATTTTTGGTCTTTTGTTGAAACATGCTTAAGGCCGATCACAACTGAAGTTCAAACAACTTGCACCCCATTCGGTGACTGACAGTTCGAACAAGTTTGAAGTATAATCGAGAAACAAGCCCAAGAGGCAAATCCCAAGTTAAAGGCTATGTCAAAACTGATACGGTTCAGAGACGTCCAAATTCCGTAATGAAATGGGCCTTTGAATATTTCCATAAAATTGCTTTAAAAAAGGCTACCCTCGGTAAAATTACGAAGGATTTCGATAACATCAACCTTTGAAAACCCTAAGGGTACTGAATTATTTGAACTCTCGAACCATTTTCTCTGTTTCATACTAAGGCATTAGTAAACAAAGAGTTTTCATGTCATCAGCCCTTCACAATAATGGAATATGAATACAAATTTATCTCATGCTAAGATATAACAAGTTTTATGTGATTAAATTTTCAAGCCAAAAGGGGTAGAAAAGCCTTATGTATGTTAAAATGATCGTTCTACAAATGCACATTGGCCTAGTACAAATGCCAGAAGGCAATCTTTTGCTTTGAGTTCGAGGAATCATCCTCACTCAGTAAAACCTAAGGGTTACCCTGCTTCGATTTCAAGCAGTACTCACTCGACACTAGTTCTATTTCGATCCAAAATTGCATGGACCTCAAACCTATGAATGCAACCCCATAAGGCATAAATGGAATAGAAACAAAATAAGCGACAGATTCAAAAAGGGGGGGGGGGATTTTTATATCAAAGGTTTTTCTTACAAGAGCCACACGACTCGATAAAAAACATTATACAAAGGCCAAAACAACCTTAAAAAGAATCACTACTAATCATAAAGGTTTAGCAATCTTTGGGAGTAGCTTCTTCGCCTAATGAGTCATCTCCGTAAGATTCACCCATATCCTCAGAATCCTCATCGGGAAATGCTAAGTTTCGAGCCTTGGAAATCTCGAGTTCAGCAGATATGTCGACACATTAAGCAATGATTCCTTCAAGAACCTCCCTTCGAGCCTGCCACTTCGAATGATAAACCATGCCCCTAGCCTGCTAGAGGGTACCTTCAACCTTAACTTTGTATTGATCTGCAATAGCTAGAGCTTTAATATTGGAAGCAACCATTTCGGATCGTGCAATGTCGAGCTCTTTGGCTAAATTGGATTTGAGCTCCTCGATCTTCTTCGCCTGGACAAAGGCATTATCCCTTGCATATCGAAGTTGTGACTTGACAGAATCCATATATACTTGAACGATCTCTTTTTGTGCAGCCAAGATGTCTATACATCCTTTTAACCGATCGACTTTAGCTCGTACATCATCTATTTACCTTGAAAGCCTTTGATATGTTCGAGCCTCTGTCGAGCCTGCAGAATGGGATTTTTTGTCGTTATCTCCAACTCGTCTTCACTATCATGAAGAATTCCGAATACCTGCTCGGCCATCCATATAATTAAATTGCTAAACAAAACTCGAAATTGATTAATCTTAACTTCCTAATAGTTCCAAAAGATATAAAAACCAACAGGAGAAGTTATTATTTAGGGACTAGAAAAAATGAACTATTTAGTTGACCAAAAGAAGAAATGGGGTTAACTATTGGCCTAAAAAACACTAGAAAAAATTTCAATAGAGCTTGGCTGGTCAGGGGCAATTTTGACTGAATACAATGTCAATCGATTGTTCTCGTGGAGAACAATCAAACAATGTAAATTTCAGACCAAATCGAATCTTGAAACCTTAACAAATTGAGAATGGGAGAACTAGGGTTTTTTGGGGATTCTAAGATCTAAAATTAGTGAAGTTTGGATGATTTTCTGGGGAAATTGATGGGAATTTTGGAACGAGGAAGGGATGGAGATTGTGTAGTTAAAATTTTAAGACATTTGGTAGTAGACCGTTAGGGTGGTTTATGGTGTTTGTAGGCGGCTAGGGTTTGAGAGTTAGAGAGATAAGAGAATGAGGGGTTTCTTTAGGGTTTGAGGTGGGTCTTTAGGATAGATATATGGGAAGAGAAAGGGAGTTCGAGGTTGTAGAATCATAGGAAATCAATAGCTGCGATCTGGTAGTGCAAAACGGGGTTGTTCGGTTAAGAGGGGAAACAGACTTGTATAGGAAGTGGTTTAGACTAGGTATTTCAGACACTAGACAACCGATTTTGGCTAGGAGGCAAGCCTAGCTCTTTTCTTTTCTTCCATATCCATAAATGATCGCTTAAATTAAGTTAAGTCTAATTTTTCCAAACAAATTTAATTAATTATTCTACCAAGCAATTAACAAATTAATTAAATATCTAACACATTAAAAAAGCTAATTGATGCAACTGTGTATATTATTTTTATGACTTCTCATTTTACAATGCATTTTTAGAAAAATGTGTTTAATTGAAAAAATGTAATTGGAATGCCATGCATGAAATAAAATATTTTTACTAGTCTATAGTTCAAAATATTCTTAATAATGCAACTAATCAAAAGTACAAATAAAGAAACAAGGAGAATCTACTAGAAAAGCTACAAAACTAAAACTAAGTAAAAATTATATTTTTGGCTAGGAGGCAAGCCTAACTCTTCTTTTTAATTGAAGCCTCCTTTTGGTGGAGGGGGTTTGGCATGGACCCCTACCATATAAATAAATAAGAAAAAGTTATAAGAAGAGGGGGCTAGGCCTGACCTTCATAACAGGTGACACAAGGTGTCATAAACAATAAGAGAAGGGGAGATAATTCCTACGCTATGCCTAGGATAGGTTACAAGACCTATAGACAAAAAGAACCTAGACATGAAGAGAATTCTCCCTATGCTACAAAGTACAGAATATACAACAGATCCCATGCACCACTTAGCCTCTTCACTGAAGCTGTCGACTGATAATTAGACTGAAGAGGGTAGTGAACATGAGGTTACAAGAAGAGAAAATCAAAAGATCATAAATCTAACTAGTCTTCATGGTGTCTTACTGGATAGATCAAGTCAGTTGGCCCACAGGGGATGAAACTGCATAACTAAAATGAGAAAAATTGGACTGTATGGGAGAAGATGATACAGTGATGAATATCAAGTGGTTTGAGATCTCTAAGCTTCCTCCTTCTAAATTGAGGCATTTTCCTTTTATCTTCCAGAATCTGACCTTTGACTCGATAAGGTAGTTGCTGCAACTGGTAATAGGCAATCCGCCCATCACATTTGTCACTAAATTTAGAAAGAGCATCAGCCACACTGTTGGCCTCTCTGTAGCAGTGACTGATGTTAACAAAGGTAAAGGCCTTTAGCATATCATTAATAGCATTAACATGTATTTTAATTGCCCATGGTGCTGAGTCATGTTTATGTATCCAATTGAAAATAAGCATAGAGTATGACTAAATGAGAAGCTATTGAATTTGATAACTAATACACTATGTAATGCCAATTCTGATAGCCATAACTTCCGAAAAGTTGTTTGAACCAGTGCCAAGAGGAGTAGAGTAAACCAAAACCATATCTCCATGGTGATCTCTGATAACACCACCAGCCCCACACTTCCCAGGGTTGTGTAGTGCACTGCTATTTGTGTAAGTTTAAAAGTGACAGGAGAGGGGTTTTCCCATATAACCTTTCAAATTTTAACTGTAGCCTTAAGCTTTTTTGGTACAGTTAATAATATGGATGTATCCCCGAAGTCAAGTAATATGGGGGTAACTGACAGTTAGATGCAAGTAGAGGTATTTCAAAATGCCATACTTAGTTCTCAAGCTTGATGATGAGTTGTTTCCATGCTTGATAGCACATATATTCTTCCACAAGTTCCAACAAATGATCACAATTAAGGCATGTGTGATGGTTTTGAATGAATCATTGGTACAATTGGACAGCTACCATGCCATGAGTTTAAGTCTTAGTGTGCATTGGTTATTATCAATACTCAGTGGCCATGTAAATATAGACCAAACTGTCATTGCAAGTTCACCACAACTAAATAGATTGTCAGTTGTTTCATTGTTTCATGCTAATGTCTTCTATAATAGTGAAATTTTGATTAATTTCCATGCCCATATTATGAATTCTTACATTAGTAGGGATCTAGTTTCTCAGAGCTCTCCAGACAATAAAACTGGCCTTGAAAGAGACATTGTTTTGCCATATAAATTTGTCGACAACAGAGGTGGGCCTTCTCTCTCTAATAAGAACCCAAGCAGAATTAGTTGAGAAGTCACCTGAATGAATATGGAGCCAAAAAGGCCTATCATCTTTCTCCAAGGAGTACTTAAAGTAGATGTCCATAATAGTGTTTACCATATGACTAAGGACCTTGCTTTTTAATTTGTTCCTGTCGCAAGTGCTATTTAAGATGAAATTCCTAACTTGAGTTTTGTTAAATCTCCCTCCAGGATGGATTAAGGGACCCAGAGCTCCCAAACCACTCTAATTATCCCACCAAAAACTACTGCAGTCTGATTTGATGCTCTATCTGATATGGTGATCAGCTTTCTTTCTCGTAATAGTGAGTCTCTTCCATGTATGGCAATTTCTGCTTTGCCACTTCTTTGACATAAGGTGCGAAGTTTTACAATATTTAGCTTTGATAAAGCTGGACCACATGGTGTTATTTGTTCTAAAGTTCAAGCAATGCTTGTATTCAAAAGATTTAGCAACATCAGTCAGCCTTCTCAAATTGATACTACCTTCACTATAGGGCTTACATAATTTTGGCCAGCTTGCCCAGTGATATTTGTTCTTGTCATCTTGGATACCCCAGAAAAGGCGGCCATAAACTTCTCAATACTCCTTTGTATAGTCTTGGAGAGAGTAGCTGCACAGAATGTGTGTATGGGAATTGCTTGAAGAACAGATCTAATAAGAACATGTCTACCCCCTGGGGAGAGTAGTTTGGAGTGCCAACCTCTTAGTCTATTGATAACCTTTTTAGTAAGATCATAAAAGTAACTGATCTTTTTTACATCAATATAGATGGGACAACCTAAGTAATTGAAAGGTGCTTGTTTGTGGGTATAGGAGGTGATACTATGAACTCTATTAATAGTGGTTCTGCTAGAACAAGAAGAGGTAATGAAAAAAATTCGTTCTGTTGTTAATAAGTTGGCCATTGTGCTTCGGATAGTCTTCAAGAGTCTTCATAATTATTTTTAATGAGGTTTTGCCGCCTGAAAAGAAAATAATAATGTTATCTAAAAATGCAAGGTGATTCACTTGTGGCCCTCTTTTCTCCATAAAAAGACATGATAGAGGTTATTATTGTAGAGCTGATTCAGCTTGACTGACAAATATTCAGCACCAAGGACAAAGAGAGCTGGTGCCAAAGGGTCACCTTGTTTTAGCCCTTTTGTGGAAGTAAAATACCCATGCCTTGTACCATTAATCATGACTTGGTACCAATTGTTTGATAGGGTCCTCCATACCAGGTCAACAAATAATTCTGAGAACCCCATTTGCCTTAGACAACATCATAAGTAGGTCCAAGAGACTCTGTCATAGGCCTTGACCATATCTAGTTTAATAGCAATGTTGCCACCTCTGTTAGGCTTTTTAATAGAGTGAATGATTTCCTGGGTAAGCTCTTTTTTTCATATCCATATATGATCACTTACGTTAATTTAAGCCTAATCTTGCGAAACAAATTTAATTAATTATTCTACATAGCAATTAACTAATTAATTAAATATTTTACACATTAAGAAACTAATTGATGCAACGTGTATATTATTTTTTATGACTTTTCATTTTACGATGTATTTTTAGAAAATTGTGATTTAATTAAAAAATGCAATTAGAATGTCATGCATGAAATAAAATATTTTTGGTCGTTTTCTATGGTTCAAAATATTTTTAATAATGCAAATAATCAAAAGTACACACAAACAAATAAGGAGAATCTACTAGAAAAGCTAAAAAATCAAAACTAAGTAAAAATCATGTTCTCACAGGACCAGTTATGGTTACTATGAATTCCTTGTGATGTCTTTTGGCCTGACTAACGCCCTAGAAGCATTTATACATTTGATAACGGAGTATTTAAGCGATATCGTGATTTGTTTGTTATAGTATTTATTAGATAATATCTTGATATACTCTCATATTCAGAAGAAACAACTAATCATTTTAGGATTATATTACAGAGGTTGAGGGAGGGGAAACTTTATGACAAATTCTCCAAGTGTGAGTTGTGGCTTAGTTTGGTTGCGTCCTTGGGGCATGTGGTGTATAATGAAGGGATTAGTATGGATCTGAGGAAGATGGAAGTGGTTCAGTTTTGGCTCATGTCATCTTTAGCTACAGAGATTCGGAGCTTTCTCGGGTTGACCAAATATTATCATTGCTTTTTGGAGAGTTTACATCTTTTGCAGTGCACAAATTGACCCATAAAGGTGCTCCATTCCGGTGGTCGGATGTGTGTGAAGAGATCTTTTAGAAGCTCAAGACTACCTTGACTACAACTCCAGTTTTAATTTACCTTTAGGGTCAGGTTCATATAAACTACATTGTGATGCTTCTCAGATTGGTATTGAGTGTGTCTTAATATAGGAGACCAACCATTTTCTGCTCCAGACCCATTAGCAGGTACTTTGGCGAGGCTGTAGCTTCCCCAGCATCATCATCACATTCATCATCATCATCTATCACTACCAGCTATCTTCTAATTCTAATTTTGCGTGCCCGGAATGGGGCTTTCAATGGTAGTTTCCCATCAACTCGAAGGTTTTCGGGGACTCTAGCAAGACGGCACAGCTTGGTGACCAGAGAAAGGAAGTAAAAACCATTAGGTATCTCAGGTGAGAGAATGGATATTTCATCGTGGAGGAGCTGGGCTGCATCAAAATCTCGAGGTGTAATAAAACTATACATAGCTGCAGCTCGCGGCCCATTGACATCAGTCGTGTTACTAAAGGGTAGCAATCAGCTATTAATAATGGTGAGTCAATACTTAGCCTCCCAATTAAGAGATTGTGAGTTCAAAGTGATCAGACGCTTTATCCAGATAAATCCCTACCAGGAACACATGTGACATCAAGCATGGATGCCCAAATAGCCGTTGGACGATAATTAACGAGGTAAGAACCTATCTCCCTCATGAACACCGGTCGCTGGTACACTCGAAAAATGGGCTCGATGGATGTATTTACTCGGGTATAGCCTACAGTGATAACCCTATTCTCGTGCTCCGGGCAGTTAGCATGAAACTCCCTTACCATCTGAACATTGGCCTCCTCCAGCTCCTCCAAGAAGATGTCCAGCTAACACCTCCTCGACTCAGCAAAGATATTCGGGCATTCCACCTCTAAGGCATCCCAGTTAATATGCACCTCATGTAGCATTTTCTTAGACGTCTTTGCATTTTACCCGTCTTCCGCCTATTTGGAGATAAACCTAATACGGTCAAACTATCCTGCACTAGCTTGACTCCTAGCTCTCGAGGAACTTCCTGGTCCACTAGCGGAGGGTCCGGTGTTGCGTCTCTTCCTAGATGGATTCATTTTACTTGTCAAACAAAGGAACGCCTATCAATGAGGGTGTGAGATATGTGAACAATGGATGGTTACTCAGACTTCACCACAACCATGTCAATTAGCCATTATAACTCCATTGGGGTAATTCCCCAAACACTTTGCGAGCAAGACAATTCCTCACACATATAGCCCATATGGATACTACAATGTTTCCCCAAATCACAAGTTGTACTACACCATTACACCCCATAATAATTAGTTCGACACCCACAAACATACACCTCTTCACCATATTATACACATAACCCCTTCATAAGTGACTACAAAAATTAAATTCAAAAGAAAAAAGAAGAAAAATAACAAAAATCTACTAAAATTACTACACAATTGAAAACATAAGCTAACATACAACTAAATTGAAATATAAAAGAAGAGGTAGGGAGGGGGTGACATACCTTGATGAGGGAGAGAGTAAATGGAATGGAGATGGAGGATGTGAGAGAAGTGAATAAGAAGAAGAAGAAGAAGAAGAAGAAGAAGAAGAGGAGGAAAGAATGAGGGAGATGAAAGCTTAGGGTTGTAGAGAGAGAGAGAGAAAATATGGGGGAATGAAGGGGTTGGGTGTGTGGGTTGGTTTAATTAGGGTTAGAATTACAAAATAAAAGAAGAATAAATAAAGAGAAAAAAAGAAAAAAAATATAAAATAAAATAAAATTTACTTACCTGGTAGCCACCACGGATCGCGGCCGCGGTGGGTTAAATAACGTGAGGCAATATGGTGTGGAAACCATGAGGCAGTGTCCTTGCCTCTCACCACGGTCCTGTCGTGGTCGCGCCGTGATCACGGTGCTGCCCAATTTTCTTTAATCATGGCTACATACACAAATGAAACACAACAAACATGGGTTGCCTCCTACGCGGTGCCTGATTTAATGTCGCGGCACGATACAGGCTCGGAACATCACTCCTCATTCATGTACTAGGACTCTACAACATTATTATCTCTCTATCCCCTTTCTTATTTGATATTCCATGGTAGTGTTTCAACCTCTGCACATTCACTTTGAACTTATTTGTCCCATCCGCTAATTCAATCTTAACAGCTCCACTTGGGAACATTTGCACCACTCTAAAGGGTCCTGACCATCGGGACAAACTTACCCAAAAACAATCTCAATCTGGAGTTGTATAATAATACCAGCTCTCTGGATTTGTAGTTTTAGTCCATGATGTTCTTGTCATGCATCAGTTTTATCCAAGCTTTGTATAATCTAGCACTCTTGAATGTCTGGAACCTAAATTCCTTTAGCTAATGCAACCTAGTGACTCTGTTAGTGCCTGCGGTCTCCATGTCCAAGTTCAACTGCCGCAATGCCCAAAATGCTTTGTTCTCAAGCTCCACAGGGAAGTGGCATGCCTTTCAAAACACCAACTTGTACGATGACATACTAATTGGAATTTTGAAGGCTATGTGGTATGCCCACAATGCATCATCCAGCTTCCTTGCCTAATTAATCATTGTTGCATTTACTGTTTTTTGTAAGGACACTCTTAATCTCCCTGTTGGACACTTCAACTTCCGTGCTTGACTGTGGGTGGTACGGGGTAGTCACCTTATGATGAACTCCATACTTTTCCAACAGCCGTGTGAACGCTCTATGCAGAAATGTGTTCTGGCGTCACTGAGTATAGATCTTGGGGTGCAAAAACGTGTGAAAATGTTCTTCTTCTGAAAGCGTGTTACCCTTTAGCATCATTGATTGGGAGAGCCACTACTTCGACCCACTTGGAGACGTAGTTAACTTCTACCAATATGTACTTGTTACTATACAAGCTGACAAATGGCTCCATAAAGTTGATCCCCCACATGTCAAACACCTCCACCTCTTGGATTGTGGTCATTGACATCTCATGTCTGCGAGATATGTTTCCTATCCTTTGGCATTCATCGCAACATTTGACCCAAGAATGGGCATCCTTGAACAGAGTTGGCCAATACAAGCCTGACTCCAACACATTAGCTGTTGTCCAGATTCCTCCAAAATGTCCACCATATGGTGAAGCATGGCAAGCCTGAAAAATGAAATTTTGATCTTTCTCGGGGATACACCGCCGAATCATGTTATCTGCACATATTTTAAACAATAGAGGTTCATCCCAATAATAAGAGCGACAATCATGAAAGAACTTTTTCTTTAGAATTAAGGAGAGTTCATGAGGTACAATACCACTTGCTAAATAATTAGCAATGTCAGCATACCACAGTGCCTCCTCCATTGTCATTGCTAGTAACTGTTCATCTGGGAATATCACAGTTTTATCCTCAACCTCTACCTTCTTTTCGGCGCCTTCCAACCTTGAGAGGCAGTCAGCCACTTGGTTCTCTGTCCATTTTTTGTACGTATCTCCAGATAAAATTCTTGTAATAGAACCTAGTGAATCAAGCGTGACTTTGACTCCTTCTTTTCAGGTACCTAAATAACTTTTGAGCCAATCAAGTAAGACCTTAATTTGTCTAATGCAAAAACAATAGCCAGCATCTCCTTTTCCGTCACGGTGTAATTGAGTTGTGCAATGCTTAGCATTCTGCTTGCATGGTAAATTGGGTGCATCATTTTATCTTTTCAATGCCCCAAAACTGCTCCTATAGCATAATCACTTGCATCGCACATGGGCTCAAACAATTGCTCCCAGTTGGGTGCAATAATGATGGGTGCAGTCACCAATCTCTTCTTCAACACCTCAAATGCCGACCTGCAATCATTAGCAAACACAAAGGGGTGATCCTTTTCTAGGGGTTTACATAATGGGTTAGCAGTCTTAGAGAAATCTTTTATGAATCATCTGTAGAACCTAGCAGGCCCAAGGAAACTTCTCACCGCCTTGACTGAAGTAGGCGATGGCAACTTCTCAATCACGTCAACCTTAGCATGGTCAACCTCAATTCCCTTTCTGGACACTCGATGCCCCAGGAGTATACCTTCTTGCACCATAAAATGGAACTTCTCACAATTCAGCACTAAATCTGTCTCCACACATCTTTTGAGCATTGTTCTTAAGTTGTAAAGATAGCCCTCGAATGATTCCGCACCAATCATCCATAAAGCCTCCATAATGTCCACCACCATATATATGAAAATGGCTAACATGTACTGTTGAAATGTCATCGGTGAATTGCAAAGCCTAAAAGGCATTCTCTGAAAGATGAAGATGCCATACGGACAAGTGAATGATGTTTTTGCTCTGCCTTCGGGGGCTATTGAGATCTGATTGTACCTCATATATCCATCCAAGAAACAAAAGCGCGATCGCTCAGCAAGACTGTCCAATATCTAGTTAATGAATGGCAGGGGGAAGTGGTCCTTCCGGGTGGTTGTGTTCAATTTTCGATAATCCATGCAAATCTGCCATCCCGTGACTGTGCGAGTTGATATCAAATCGTTGTTCTCATTTTGTACAACTGCCATCCCCCCTTTTTCGGCACACATTGGACAAGGCTGACCCAATTGCTGTCAGAGATAGGGAAGATGATTCATGCATCTAATCTTTTGATCACTTCCTTCTTCACCACCTCTTTCATATTTGGATTTAGCCTTCCTTGATGTTCTCTGGAATATTGGTGCACTTCTTCCAAGAGAATATTGTGCATGCAGAAAGATGGGTTGATACCATTTATGTCTGTCATAGTCCAACCAATGGCAGTCTTAAGTTCCTGTAGCACTTGTACGAGCTGCTCTACCTGCACATCTAGCAAACCGGATGATATAATTACAGGAATGATAGAATCAGGGCCTAAGAAAACGTACCTAACGTGAGCTGGGAGCATTTTCAGCTCCATCTTGGGTGGTTCCTCTACTGATAGCTTTGCTAAAGGTGTAGCCCTCTTTTCTAACTCAAGGGATTCAAATTAAGGTTCCCTTTTCTAAAATCCTTGGCCTTCAAGTGCCATGACTCACTTACTTAATCCTTCACCATCCATCTCCTCTAAATTTGTCAAGCATGCCTCCAATGGATCTTTAGCAGCCAAGGTCGCAACATCCTCGTGCAGGATAACATCCACTGCCTCTACTAGGGAGCAATTAGCATATTCACTGGGTCTCCTCATGGATTGCTGAACGTTGAATATGACTTTTTCATCGTTCAGCCTCATTTTTAATTCCCCAGTTTCACAATCAATCAGTTCTCTCCCAATGGATAACAATGGCCTACCTAAAATGATAGGTATTTCCTCATCTACCTGACAATCAATAATAACAATGTCTGCAGGGAACACAAATTTTCCCACTTGTACCAACATATCATCAAGGTGCTAGTTGGCCTTTTAATCGTGCGGTCAGCCAGTTACAACAACATCAAAGTCAGCCTAGCTCTGCCAATGCCCAGTTTGGTGTTTATATATATAGGCATCAAATTTATGATGGCTCCTCAGTCACATAATGCCTTTTCAAAGGCATAACTCGCGATAGTTCTTGGACTAGTAAAGTTACCTTGATCGGACATATTTTGAGCCATGAGTCTTGTCACTATTTGCGTTGTAGGTCTGCGTTAGAGTTATTGGTAGATAGGTCCTAAATATCAAACTTTCGTGACATTAGGTCCTTCATTATCTTTGCATAGCCTGGCATCTCCCTCAAGGCATCCATCAATGGAATATACAATTGAATTTGGCGCACCATCTCGATGAATTTCCTGTATTGATCTTTCATCTTTTGTTTTACCAGTCTCTGGGGGAATGGTGCAGGTATCATCCTTTGTGCACTGCTTGTTGGCTTCTCTCTGTTGGGGTTCTATGGCACAAGAGGTACCACCTGTTCTGCAGCTTGTCCACTCACCTTAGCCTTACCCTTTTTCATCCTGACTATGTTCAACCACTACTTCAGTAAGTGTTGTTGGTTCATCTACCTCTATTGGAATTGTAGTGGTTGGCGTAGTTTATTTGCTGGCTTCTGCAACTTCTTGTTCTTTGTCTAAAACTCTCCCACTCCGGAGACTTACCGCCATTAGCTGATTCGGGTTTTGCTCTTTGGGGTTAATATTTGTGTATGCTGGCAATGTTCCTTGGGGGCGGTTGTTTAAAGCCATAAACAGCTGCCCCAACTGAGTTTCAATGTTCTTTGTAGCTGAATCATGCATGCCAACTTTTCCTGCATCTTACCATTTGTCCTAATGAGTTGCTGAAGCATACCCCTGATCTTTACCATGTTGTTATCTTGCTGCTGATGAGGTGGTTGATATGTCAACTGTTGTTGATTCTGCTATGGATAACCCGCTGTCTTTAGTATGGCACCATTTGGACTTGGGGCTGCATACCTCCAGGCTATTACATGTTTGGCCTGTATTGCTGATTTGGTGCCAGTCTCCACTGTTGTCCTCTTGTCTCTAACCCCCCAAATTTGTTGACATAACTCATGTCTTATCTGACCCCTTGATTTTCACCTTCTCCACTCAATGAACACATATAAGACTGATTAACACAAGGTGTACACAGGCTTCCATTTGTTGTGTCAACAATATGCACCTGTTTTGTACCCATCTCATCAATCTTCTTTGTCAATATACTCATCTGAGTCATGAATGTGGCTATGTTCTCAACATGCGAATTATTTGGGTCAAGATGAACTGAATGAACTATGGGTGCCAATGTTGTACCTCGAGTCATCCACCCCGAATTCTGGGACATCTTGTCAAGAAAGACTTTGCACTTAGTGAATGTCGACTCAAAAATGCACCTCCAGCTGAAGCATCCACAATGGCCTTAAGATTGTCAGCTAACCCCATGTAGAAACTGTGACCAAGCATCTGATCTGGAATACCATAGTGAGGACTTTTCACTAACATCCCTTTGAATCTTTCCCAAGTATCTTGCAAGGTCTCAGTTGGCTACTGTTTGTACTGCAATATTTCATCAATTTGCATTGCAATCTTGTTAGGCGAGTAGAACTTATTTAGGAAGTGCTTGACTAATTCCTCCTAGGTGGCAATGGAATTAATAGAGAGCAAATTTAACCAAGTCTGAGCTTCCCCAGTCGCATAGAACCAGAACAGTAATAGCTTGATAGCTTTTGGGGTCACATTAGGTTGCCTTTGGGCCACACAAATCAATAAGAAAATTTTCAAGTGTTGTTAAGGGTCTTCAATATGTGACCCGGAGAACAATCCTTTATTTTGCAGAAGATGCAGCATGTTGTTTGTGATGTGGAATGTCTCCGCTTGAATTAGGGTTACAGCTATGATCGTAGCCAGGTTTTCAGCTATAAGTTGTACCCAATCACAAAGTGGAGCTGCTGGCATAAGAGGTGCACTACTCCAATGTTTGGGGTAGCTAGCGCATCCCCAACGTGTTCGTTGAAATTTTCTATGTCACCCATGTCAATTGCAAACTAGTATGGTTGTTGTGGTTGTTGGATCCTCTTGTTGACATGGTTCAATGCACTAAATATTTTCTCGGGATCTGAGAGTCCTATAAACAGTTTTCCAGTCCTCGAAGAACTTCGAGGCATACAACTAAATTTCACAAGAGTTCAAACGTGAGAGTTTCAATTAAAAGATTTTTTAACACCTTTGAAAATTGATTTATATTAATCGTACTAACACTACTTCTAAGTTGTAATAAATAACACCATTAGTTACCCAGCAATGATGTCAAAATAGATCACGCCCAACCATGCCTTCTAAAAGACAAAGCGGTCGTTGCAAATATAATTCGGTTTTAAGTCCGGAGTCGAATCCCGAGGGAACTAACCTATCTATTACAATTTTTTGGCAATGCTATTATTAACTTAATCAATTTCCAGATGCAATATTTTTATATATCAATCTTGGATTTTGTTTAACTACTTATATAATATTGGAGATACCAATATGCTAGATTAAAGATAATTCACTAGTAAAAAGGTCTAGGGCAGTGATTTCTCCAATTGCTAGTATAAGTCTTGACTCTTTCGCTATAATCTCGCAGTAATACTCTATGAGGATTAAGACTATAGGTTATCGTAATTAGCTCTCGATCAACTATAATAAGTTACTAGAGCATTCTCTTGAACTACTCCAGCTGACAATATGTGCAGCTCTAAATTATCCTACCAAAGTTTCGTTATCTCTAAACTCACTTATAAGTTCAAGTACTGAATCTCTTCAATTACCCAGAGTGGTATTATTCAGTAGCACTCTAACCTAATATTCTTTCTCAAGGAATATGAGGTAATTAGACACGATTAATCAAGGGCCCATTCAATTAATCACCATACAAAATGTAGTTAATTAATCATATAATAAATCTGGCTCGATTATAACAAGTTGAGTCAAAATTTCAACCAACAATCGATTCCATCAACCCTAGATAATTGTTTAGCTACTCATAAAAAATTAAAATAAAACTACAAAGTTTTTCATAATGTATAATTGCAAAAATTAAAAGGAGATAGAAAAACTCTAATGTTTGGTTGATCTACTCACACTTGTTGTTGCCTCCAAAGTAGTCTAAAAACAAGCTTAATTCTGTCTTGGGTGAGCTTCTAAAGTTTATAAGGGTTTGGAACAAGTTTATCCCGAATTACACTTTGGTCCGTAATTTTCTGGCAGGTGAACAGTTCAATAACGGCCGCAACAATACCGCGGTGAAGGCTGAACATTCTGCCCCGCGTAAGTATATACCTTGGTTCAACCGTGGTTCCACCACGATCGCAGAGGATTTCACCTCAGTCCATTTTTGCTTCTTTATGCTCGGGTGCTCTTGATTGGATGTTTTCTTCATATTATTGACTCCAAAACACTCTGTAGTGCTTTCTCACTTAGATTATTCCCTGCAAAGCAAATGACCACTAATTAGAGCATTTTGTTATCAGTTCACCTATAAGATAACAATAAAGTATGGTAATATTAAGGTGTAAACATCATCTATATAGCCTAATATCAATAGTCATCCTCAATTCCATCTTCTTCCTCTTCTGACACAAACTTCATCTTAGGGATAACAAAATACATAGGGATTGCATCAAGGTAGGAGAAGGAGGGAGGTCAGTACTGTCCAGTGGCTTTCTAGTGGAATATGAAGTTTCATCTCAAGTAGGAGCAGAGTGCTTCTCTTGGGCAGCGGGAGCAGGTCCCTTTGTTGGCTCCTCTGTGGCACTGACTGGTACCAAGTCAACTTGAGGCAAAAAGTCCCTATTTTCATCCCAATTCCCACTTTCTTCACCATGAGCCACAAAAATCATATCACAAGACACAAATTGCCCAACCAGACTCCCTTCAGTAGAAATAAGCAATATATTTTCTATAGCTTCTTTCTCACATAAATCTTCCAATAATGCAGAATAGTTGGAGCTAGAGAGGTATTACCTGAAGGTGATAGTACGTTTAGATCAAAATTTTAAGCAGAGAGGGTGTTAGATTCATCAGATTCTTCACTAAGACCAGTGACAACCACTTGGTCCACACTTGCTTCTGTGGCCTGCTGACTCGAGACCTTTGTACCTTATTCCCCTTAAATCGGTCCTTCTATTTCCATTTTTTCTAATGTATAAGAGGGAGCGATCGAAGTGACAAACTTCTTAGGAGTTTGGTTTTCCATCTACGATTGGAACCAGAACTTGATGAAATAAGGGAATAGATAATGGGTAGTGGTTGGTTGGAGATGGGGGTTTCAATATATGAAGATTAAGGCTCCGATTCTGATGGTTGTACTTCATAAGATAAAGATATATTATGGATTTCAATGGTGGATTTAGGAGACTCCGATTTCTGAGAAGACACGATGAATATTTGAGAGTGATGACACAAAAGAGAGGGTTTTTCAGAGAGAAAATGAGAGCTTGATGGCTTTGATATAGATAGTTATGAGAGAGACGTATATTTTGGGGTTATTTAGAGGGAAGGCGGGACCAGTTACATATAGATGGTAGTTGGGTCGATTTGTAACAAGCGTGACATTTGGGTTTAAAAAACAATATATGGAAAAAAGGGCGGACACACTTAATGATGTGGCACACTAGCAGTTCAAAATGCATATAAGTGTAACTGGAACTTCTAACCTGGGTCATATGAACTAGGTTCCATGATTGATTTTGTAAATAAGAGCATCATCTTTCTAACAAATTGCAATTCTATTAGCTGCTTGTTTATCCTGTAATTTCCATGCATGTTTACCTGTAACGGTATAGAATTGAGTTAGATGTTTCTAGAAAGCACTTTTTACCAATTCGCCTTACCACTCTTTCATAGCCAGCCATTGAGGGAGAAGGTTCTCAGTTCAATTTTATCAATCCCAACTATAGTCGATTCTTTTCAAAATGCTCTCTACTTAATTCTTTGGTGAATATATTTGCTACCTGATCCTCTATTTTGCAAACATCATACATATGAGACCATTTTTAACATTATCCCTGGGGAATGATGTCGCACATCTGTGTGCTTTGTCCTTTTATGTTGAACTAGGTTCGTCGCTATGTTAAGCGCACTTGTGTTGTCACACAACAGTGGCATACAGTTGAAAAACATACCAAAATCTTCTAATTGTTGTTTGATCCACAGTAGTTGAGTCCAATATGAGGCAGACGCTACATATTTAGCTTCTGCAGTGGAGAGAGCTACAAAATTTTATTTCTTTGTACCCTAGGAAATTAAGCATGATCCCATAAAATATGTTATACCATATGTGCTCTTCCTATCTACCAAATAACCAGCATAATCAATATCATCATACCCAATTAAGTTGAAATTATCTTTCGAGGGATAATAGAGAACCAGGTGATGGGTTCCTTTGAGATATCTCAGGATTCTCTAAATGAATTTCAGATTAGATTCTTTAAACTTGGTCAGAATCTAGCACATAACCCCACATTGAACACAATGTCAGGTGTGTTGGTTGTTAGATACAAAATAAACCATTGATACCCTGATACATGGTTTCATTTACAGGGGAAACTAGGTTCGTCCATGTCTTGATGGGTAGCAGTAGCAATAAGAGTATCAATGGTCTTTGAACTTTCCATCTCAAAACTCTTCAGAAGCTCCATAATATATTTTTGTTGACTTATAATCGTTCCCCTAGATGTTTGCTTAACTTATAGTCATAGGAAGAAGTTTAGTTCCTCTATCATTCCCATCTCGAACTTGCTTCCATAAGCTTGGAAAACTCCCTACACAAGGAATCACTTGTTGAAGATGATGCCGTCAATATAGACATGCACAATTAGCAAGTTCCTCCTTCTTTTCCTCAGAAAACGAGTGTTGTCAATTTTCCCTCTAGTGAAACCATTTTCTAGAAGGAACTTGGACAACCTTTCCTACCATGCATGAGGGGCTTGCTTTAGTTCATACACAGCTTGTCAAGCTTGAATACATGTTCAGGATGCTCATGGCATTCAAAACCATGTGGTTGTTAGACAAAGACTTCTTCCTTCAAATATCATTTAGAAATGCACTCTTAACATCCATTTGGAACAATTTGAATTCCATATGATATGCAAAACCAATGAGAATTCTAATGGCTTCCATTTTTGCAACTGGAGCAAAAGTTTAATCATCATCAATTCCTTCCTCTTATTATAGCCTTGAACCACTAGTCTGACCTTATTTCTTGTTGTATTTCCAAACTCATGAAGCTCTTCATGCATAGTAAAAATTTTGGTCAGCATCTTTCAATGCTTCCTTGATGTTTTCGTCTCGATTTGAGATAGAAAAACCGAGAAAAGAAACATGTTTTTTATCTTTGATCTAGTCTAAATTCCTTAATCTAGAAGAGTGATTACATTTTAGAGAGGATGTGATAGTTTATGCTTCCAGTTAGACACTTGAGTCTCAGGGTGAGAAGGACCAGGTTCTGCCGAGTAAGACCCATCATTGGTATCCTTGGAAGTGTGAGTACCACTTTGCTACTCAATATCAAGAGTGCCTTGCACATCATCAGAAACTCTATTTTCTGCTTCAGTTGATGTGATGTCACCAGGTTCCTCCGAATCAGCTGGAGGTTCTACTGCGTCTTCTTCACTAGACTTCTTGACCTGACTCATCATATCTGCCTTCCTTTTTTCCCTTTAAATGAATTCTCCGAGAACCTTTGAATAATCTTCATCTTGATAATTCTTATCATGTGAATTCTTCCCACTTTGGCATGGTGTGATTCATCAAATATTACATGTACGCTTTCTTCTACACATTGAGTTCTTCTGTTGTAGACCTTGTATGCTTTACTTTGCGAAGAGTATCCAAGAAAAATCTCTTCCTCACTCTTAGCATCAAATTTTTCCAATGCTTCCTTACCATTAATATGAAAAAATATTTGCAACCAAATGTTATTAGGTAAGTTAGCTTTTATTTTCTCACGTTCAACATATCATACAGAGTCTTGTTTAGGGGGGACTTGGTCATGCACCTGTTTATCAAATAGCAGGCAGTTTTCACTACTTTAGCCCAAAAGCTTTTTGACACACCACTGTCAATTAGAATCTTCTTTTCCATGTTTCAAGAATTCTGTTTTTCCTCTCCACAACACTATTTTGTTAGGGTGTTCGAGGAGCTGAAAAATTATGACTTATATCATTTTCAGCACATAATTCATCAAATATTACGTTGTCAAATTCAATACCATGATCATATCTTATTCTTAAAACATTATATCTCGTCTTCACTTGAATCTGCTTCACAAAGGCAACAAATACTGGAAAGGTTTTATCCTTGGTTCTAAGGAACAAGGTCCATGTGAATCTCGAATAATCATCAATAATAACAAATATGTACTTCTTTCCTCCTCTGATACGCATCCTCATAGGTCCACATAGATCCATATGGAGAAGATCAAGTGGCCTTAAGGTTCTTATTTCCTTCTTTGGCTTGAATGAGGACCTGACTTGCTTCCCTTTCACACATGCATCACACACTTTGTTATCCTTGAACTTTGACTTTGGCAGCCCACAAACCAGGTCCTTCTTGACTAGCTTTTTCAATAGAGAAAAACTTGTATGTCCCAATATTTTGTGCCACAATTCAGCATCATCATTAACAACACTCAAACATCTAAGGTCCCTACTGTTCAGAGGCTCAAAGTCTGCAATATAGATGTTTTTGAATCTTTTTGCTACCAGAACCACTTCATCAGTTACAAGATTAGTGATTGTGCAAGACTTTGAAAAGAACTCCACTTTGTTTCTTTTGTCGCGGATTTGAGAGGTACTTAGCTGGCTGTATTTCAAGATATTCACATAATACAAATTTTCATTTAAATAAGTGAGTGTCTTCCCAAATTTTCCAACCCTAAAAATGTATTTCTTTTTGCTATTACCAAAGGAAACACTCCCACTTTGCAGGACTTTGAGTGAAAGAAAATTGTTAGCACTTCCAATCATATGTCTATAATAGCCACTATCTATGTACCATCTTTGGTTGCTTCATTTCACTATTGGCTACACAAGGAAATCGGAGGTTAGATTTAGGAACCCAAAAAGGGTTAGGTCCCTAATAAAGAGAAAATGGGAGACTTAAACTTCTTTGTCCAAACATGCATCGCATGTTTCTTTTTTAGAGAATCGGATTCCTTAGCAGTATGTACATTTTCAACAAAAACTTTGATTTTAAGTCGGAGCTAAAACCTTGAATTACAGGAATCTTTAAAATGGCCAGTGTTACCACAATGAGTGCAAAACAAATTATCAAGTACAGTAACATACTTGCTATGTGGGTTGTAGGGAGCATTTTCCTTTTGGAACTCGATTCCTTGCATGTTCCTCCCATTACTTTTATATATGGGAGTGATTGTGTCAGAGGATCATGTCCACTTTAGAGATTTATCTAGGTCATTTTTAGCCCTGCTTAGGTCTGCTTAAAGTTGTATATTTCTTTCAAGCTCAACACAAAGACTCAATTTTGTCTTTTTAAATTCACTTTCAAGCTTAAGGTGAGCCTCACTCGCCACTTCCTTTCCTTTTGAAGAGTTCATGTAATTTTATATTGATTTTTTACAGTATTATTGTCCATTTTAACTCCTCTACTGTTTTCTTTAGATCCACAACTAGTACCCGCAAGTCATCCTTCTCATATTATCCCTTTTCAATTTTCTCAATTAGAACATCTTTTTCTTTCTTTAAATCCTCTATGGTTTCTTTCAAATCAACAACAACTAGTAAATCATCTCTCTCATACTCTACCTCTCCTATTTCCTTAGTTAATGCATTTTTATTAATAATATTATGGTAAGCATCAATCAAGGCATTAGCTAAAGAAACCATCTTCTTTTTATTTCAAATTTCTTTGAATGTCTAGAAAGTTTACCTTTGCGTCATCATCATCTTCATCCTCATCAGATTTTTCCATCAAGGAAAATATGGAGACATATTTTGCTACTTCACTTTTAACGGGCGTCATAGAGGTTTTTCGTTGTTCATCATCTCCCTCAGATTCACTAGAGGAATCTCCCCATGCAGCAATATCTTGTTTCATAACATCATCAGTGATATCTTTTCTCTTGAATTTCCTGTCGGGGACCAGGTTCCTCTTGGCCGTCTTGTCTGTGTTGTGCTTGTAATGGTCCTACTTGTAGATAGGATACTCTTTGATGAAACGTCCTGTCTTCCCGCATTTGTGAGAGTAATCACAGCTTTTTGTTCTACTAGAGCTGCCCTTTTTGGAATACCTCTATTTCTACGAACCATTTTCTGAAACCTACATGACAAATAAGCCATGTCAGCATCATCACCACTTGAGTTACTATTGTCTGCTTTGAGAACCAGGTTCTTCTCTTATTTGGGTCTCTTCTTTCACGATCCTTCTTCTTATTCTTTTCGTATGTCTTCTGATTTTCACTGAGTTCATCAATCGACAGCTTCTGTAGATATTTTGCCTCTGTGGTAGCATTAACTTTGCTCTCTCAGGAACCGGGTAACACACTAAGTATTTTTCTGACCAGTTTGTTCCTTGGGATAATCTCTCCTAAATAATGAAGCTCATTGATGACGGAAGTGAAGCGAGAATGCATGTCCCGAATGGACTCATCATCCTTCATTTTGAAGAGTTCATATTCAGTAGTGAGCATGTCGATTTTCGACTGCTTGACTTGAGTGGTACCTTCATGTGTATTTTGGGAAGTCTCCCAGATCTCCTTGACAGATTGACATGCTGAGATTCGGTTGTAATTGTTTGGTCCAATAACACAAACAAGGATCTTCTTTGCTCGATAGTTTTTTCTCGATGGCTTTGCGATCGACGTCATTATACTCTTTCCTTGTCTTTGGAATTTGGATAATTGTCTTGCCAATGGTCTTCGTAGGGAAAAAGGGTCCGTCACATATGACATCACAGAGCTCTGAACTTTCAGCCATAATAAAATCATGCATTCTTGTCTTCCACCATCCATAGTATTGTCCAATAAATCTTGGTGGTTTGCAGGTCGATTGACCTTCTTCAAAATTTGGTAGAGCATCCATGTAGATCCTTTTTAGGTGTTTGCCTTATAGAAAGAACATGCTCTGATATCAATTGATATAAACTAAGAATCCACCAAACTATATAGATGACCTAATTATCTATCAATTCCAACAGAATACATGCATACACACCATGGTGAGTAAAACACAATAATATTTTACGTGAAAACTCCCAGCTCGGGGGATTAAAAATCACGGCCTACACTCATAGGATTTCTGCTTCACTAGCCGAGCAATTTTAGATTGCAACCTATTATAACCTAGGAATTAAACTCTTAATCCCTCCGCTACTTGCAATAACTATATTGCAAGCCTCTTTATAATAACTTTATTACAAAGCTAACTACTTTCACTAACACTAGTCGAACACAAACACAAGATTTAGGATTTACAAAGGCATCCTATGACATGCTTTTAAATAAGCTGAGTGGGAGTTACAAGTGAATAATATTAACAAAGATACAAAAATACTAAGGACACACGATGTACTCACTGTTGGGATATGGTCATTCGCTCTATTGCTACTTTGTTCTTCAATGCCATGAAGTGAATGAAGGTGGTTGCACACTTGAGAGTGAACTATATTTTAGGGATTGCAAGTGTGTGTAATCACTTGCCTCATGTCGGTAATATATAAGTAAGGTCACTAGGATGGTGCAAGCAAGTGTGCGGTTCACAACATGCTTCAACAGTGACTGATGCACTATGGTGTCTGTAGAGCAACAATTTTAACAGCTGTAAAGAGTTGACTTATACTGTGATCGGAGGAACTGATAGTCATATGTTTCCTCTGTCATTTCCTTAACTGATTTTATTGGAACTTGTGCCAGACTTATAACTTATTGTTCTGAGCACAGAGAGGCTTTATATCAGTTTCCTGCCTGGTTCTCATACAAAATTTGTTAAATCATCAAAACAAAAAGGTACATAACTTATCACTTGCGATTGAGCAGGCCTCGTGAATTATACTCGCAAAATTAATTGAATGTTAGACTAGCATAATATATCAATAAGGCTAATCATCCATTAGTAAACACCACTAATCACACAGAACAACCACAAAATAGAAAAGGGAAACCGAAACTTTGATAAATTAAATTCTCATAAATACAGAATTTACAACATAACATAAACTCAGCTCGTTTAATACTCCACTATAAGAAAATTTATCAAGTCTCATTGTATTTTCTCCTTATAAGAGAAAGCACAATTTATTACATGCAAAACAGAAGTGCAAAAACTCTAAACACAGTATCTAGGATACACAAACAAGAAAAAGACACAGTTACACCCAAACAAATTATTTGCTATATAGCCTTCCTCATGCCAAAGAAATACGTTCGAGCAGAATCACCATTCTTAGAACACTTCAATTGATCCTGCAAAATAGTAACATTGTAGAAATTTATCAGATACACTTCTGTTTTGGGATAGGCGAGAACTCATTTCTGTATTTTTCATGACTGATGATATTGCCACGAAATTGACCTTTTTAGAGCATGCGATAAGATGTCCATGAACCAAAGGTTGCTCCAAAAAATACCAAAACTTTGTCGTTTAAAGTTTTGGTATATCCATTACAAAATCATCTGACACCATTAATTATAAGGTCTATTTGATTAAATTACCATTTAATGGGATTTGGGGAAGCCAGTATATATATGCAAATTTTACCTCTACTCTAGGGTAGAGAGACCGCTTTTGAATAGGCCCTCGATATTCTTCCCTCCAAAAATTTCCCACCTTGCTTTTGGGGAGATCAAACTCACAGCATTTTGGTTGGAAGCGGAGGTGGCTTATAAGAGCCTCTTTGGTACCATTAGTTATAATATCTACTTGACTAACTTACCTTCTCTTTTCTTAAACGAGTAATTAAGAACTACTATATATCTTCTTGGTGTAGCAAGAGAGTAATTAGAAAAAATGCAATGTTTCCTTGATTTTCTAAAGTGACAAATAAATTAGAACAATATTTTTCGGCCAAAGTAGATAGGAGGAACTGAGGGGAGTAAATATTTTTTTTTTTTGGTTTGGGGGGGGGGGGGATAGGGGGTTTTGGGGGGAGGGGGGAGGGAGGGGAAGGGAAGAGAAATAGTACTTGGTGCAGTCAACACTGGTTGAGATAGGGAAGGACAAGGAGATTCCACAACTCTGAGGAAGACCCTGTGCTAGTTGAGCAGTAATGTTGATCTTCTGAGCTGCATTCTTAAGACAAGTGCAAGCAGCCTGCCTATCTGGTGTAGTTGAAGCAGCAGATGCAAGAGATTGACAAGCAGTACAACAAGGTTGTGGTGGCTTCCCACCAGTGCCTTGTAAATAGGTTAAGCAAGGTCTAATTGTGCTAATCACAGTGCCACAACTGATAGCACCTTCTGAAGCTGGTGCAAGTAAGAGAATCAGCAGCATAAAAGTAATTAGAACCATGATCAATGGTTGTACTGCTTTTACGTGGCTTGAAGACCTCATGGTTAATTAAAAGACCAATTCCTACACCACAGAAGACTTTAAACTGTGTTGAATTTGTTGCTGATGTGAGACTCTTTGTTGTGAGTGGTTTTATAGATGGGATTTAAGAAAGCTCATTAGCACAAGAAATTTATAAAAATGAAAGAAATGTTTGATTTAAGTGATTAAGAAATAGTAATGTAACGCATAGATTGTATTTTTTTTGGTTAACATTGTGCACAGTTTTCTGGTAAAATTCAAAGTTTGGTGTAATGAAAATTGAGGCAAGGAACTGCTATCGATTCAACATAATGGTTATTCACCATTTCACTTGTCTATTTAGTAAAAAATTGACCTCTTCTAAAACAAAAGAATACACCCTAGTTCAAAGCGGATCCATGGTAGCCAGGTTCAGTATGTTTAAATGAATCCATTATATTTAGGCCGAACTATGTATTCATAGTAGTAAATTTTGTAAGATGTATATATATAATAATAACATCACTCATTTTGAACCTGATGATTCTAAATTCTGAATTTATCTCAGTCCTTGGCGAGCATGATAGTTGCAATCATACTTACAGCTCAGCCCTCTCTAAATTTAGTTGCATATTTAGTCTCAATCCCCCACTTTTACATAGTAATAATAATCCCAAAAAGTACTACTCTCTCCATTCCAATTTATGTAAACTTGTTTGACTAAGCACGAAGTTTAAGAAAAAATAAAAACTTTAAAATTTCTGGTCCTAAACACGTCAATAAGGGTCCAGGGTATTTGTGTGGTTGCAAACGCTTCTCCTTAAGGGTATAATTGAAAGTTTAACCTAAACTATTTCCATATTTAGAAAAAAGTCATTCTTTTTGGAATGGACCAAATAGGAAATATGTTCACATAAACTGGAACGGAGGGAGTAATAATCATACCATGTAAAATTATTGGCAGTTCCAATGGCATGTGATATTAGGCTATATAGCTGATATTTACACCTTAACATTGCCATGTTTTATTGTTCTTTTATATGTGAATTGATAACAAAATGCTTTAATTGGTGTTCTTTAGCTTCACAAAGAATAATCTAAGTGAGGAAGCACTACGAAGTGTTTTGGAGTCAATAACGTGAAGAAAACGCCGACTCAAAAAATACCCGAGCATGAAGAAGCAAAAATGGACTGAGGTGAAATCCAATGTGACCGCGGTAGATCAATACGCGAGGAAAAATGATCAGCGCTCACCGTGGCCGCCCCGCGGTCTTACCGCGGTGAACTGTTCAAATGCCAGAAAGTTAGGGGACCAAAGCGTAATTCAGGAAAACCTATTCCAAACCCTTATAAACCTTAGAAGCTTGCCCAAAATAATTTTAAGCTTGTTTTTAGACTACTTTGGAGGCAGGAACTAGTTTGGGAAGATCAACCAAACATTAGAGTTTTTCTATCTCCTTTTATTTCTTGCAATTTTACATTATGAATAATTTAGAAGTTTTCTTTTAATTTTTTATGAGTAGCTAAATAATTATCTAGGGTTGATGGAACCAATTGTTGGTTGAAGTTTTGTCTCGACTTGTTATAATCGAGCCGGAT
The DNA here is from genome assembly GCA_034376525.1 of Nicotiana benthamiana. Taxonomy (NCBI): domain Eukaryota; kingdom Viridiplantae; phylum Streptophyta; class Magnoliopsida; order Solanales; family Solanaceae; genus Nicotiana; species Nicotiana benthamiana. The sequence continues at coordinate 28,302,941 of CM067336.1, read as the reverse complement.
TAGTTCTATGATTGTTCACATTTCGTATGGTGATTAATTGAATGGGCCCTTGATTAATCTTGTCTAATTACCTCGTATTGCTTGAGAAAGAATATTAGGTTAGACTGTTGTTGAACAACACCACTTTTGGGTAATTCAAGAGATCCATTACTTGAACTTAAAAGTGATTGTAGAGATAACGAAACTTTGGTGGAATAATTTAGAGCTGCACATAGCTAGAGTAGTTCAAGAGAATGCTCTAGTAAATTATTATAGTTGATCAAGAGATAAGTACGATAACATATAGCTCTTAATCCCCATATAGTATTATGGCGAGATTATAGCGAAAGAGTCAAGGTCTAAACTAGCAATTGGGAAAATCACTGCCCTAGACTTTTTTACCATTGTATTATCTTACTTTAGCTTATTGTTAGACCAAAACCCAATATTCATTATTCAATGTCTTACATCTAGGAATTGGTTGAGTTGATAATAACATTGTCAAAGAGTTGCAAGAGATAGGTTAGTTTTGTAAGGATTCTCCTCCGGACTTAAAAGCGGATTACATTTACAACGATCGTTTTTACTTTTAGGAGGCATAGTTGGGCATGATCAAATTTTGGCGCCGTTGCCGGGGAACTAACAATGTTATTTATTACAACTTAGAAGTAGCATTAGAATTATTAGTTTAACTCGATTTTCAAAGGTGTTAAACAATCTTTTCATTGAAATTCTCATGTTTGAAATCTTGTGGAATCCAGGTGCATGCATAGAAATTCTTCAAGGACTGGAGACTGCTAGAAGGACTCTCACACCCCGAGAAAACATTCAGGGTATTGAAACATGTCAACAAGAGGATCCAACAATCTCTGCAACCACACCAGCTTGAAACATAGGTGAAGTAGACAACGTAAACGACAATGTTGGGGATGTGCCAGCTGCACCAAACGTCAGAGTAGTGGCACCTCTTGTGCCAGAATCTGCACTTTATGATTAGGCACAGGCTACAACTAACAACCTGGCTACTTCCATAGTTGCACCCGCAATTCAAGCGGAGACTTTCCAGATAACCAACGACATGTTGCATCTTCTGCAGAATAAAGGATTGTTCTCCGGGTCACACATTGAAGACCCTCAGGAACACTTGAAAAATTTCCTATGGGTTTGTGTGACCCAAAGGCAGCCGAATGTGACCCCAGAAGCTATCAAGCTATTACTATTCCCATTCTATGTGACTGAGGAAGCTCAGACTTGGCTGAATTCGCCTCAATCAATTCTAACTGGGAGGAATTAGTCAAGCAGTTCTTAAATAAGTTCTACCCTCCCAACAAGAGTACAAGGCATAGTGATGAAATATTGCAGTATAAGCAGCAACCGACTGAGACATTGCATGAAACTTGGGAAAGATTCAAAGGGATGCTAGTGAAGTGTTCTCACTATGGTATTCTAGATCAGATTCTCGGGCAAAGGCTCTACATGGGGTTAGCTGACAATCTAAAGGTCAATGTGGATGCTTCAGCCGGAGGTGTATTTTTGACTAAGACATTCAGCGAGTACAAAGTCCTTCTTGACAAGATGTCTCAAAATTCAGGGTGGATGACTAGAAGTACAACGTTGGCACCCAGAGTGCATTCCGTTCCTCTTGACCCAAATAATTCGCATGCATAGAACATGTCCACCCTCCTGTCTCAGATGAGTATATTGACAAAAAAGATCGATGAAATAGGTACAAAACAGGTACATATTTTTGACACAACAAATGGAGGACTGTGTATACCCTATGTTAATCAATCTTATGTGTGCTCATGGAGTAGAGAAGGTGACAATCAAGGGGAAAGAGAAGATATGAATTATGTAAACAACTTTTGGGGTCGGAGACAAGGAGGACAGCAGTGGAGACCGGCACAAAATCAACAAAACAGACCAAACATTCCACAGCCTGGGGGTATGCAACCTCAAGGTCAAATAGTGCTAGTATCATATCAGAGACAATAGGGCTATCCTCAGTAAAATCAGAAAAACTTGACTTATCAGCCGCCTCCTCAGTAGTAGGATAACAACATGGTAGAGATTAGGGGTATGCTTCAGCAAATCATTGGGACAAATGGTAAAATGCAGGAAAAGTTTGTAGTGCATGATTCAGCTATAAAGAACATTGAAACTCAGCTAGGGTAGTTGTCTATGGCTTTAAACAACCGCCCCCGGGGAACTTTGCCAGCGAACACAAATATCAATCCCATGGAGCAAAACCTGAATCAGCTGATGGCAGTAGGTCTCCGAAATGGGAGAGATTTAGACAAAGAGCGGGAAGTTGCACAAGCCAGCAAAAGGACTACGCCAGCCACTCCAGTTCTACTAGAGGCAGATGCACCATTAGAACTTACTGAAGTGGTGGTAGAACAAGATCAAGATGAAAAGGGTAAGGCTAAGGTGAGTGACCGAGCTGCAGAACAGGTGGTACTCTTGTGCCACAGAACTCAAGCAGAGAGAAGCCACCAAGCAGTACTCAAAGGGTGATACCCCCACCATTCCCTCAAAGGTTGGTAAAATAAAAGAAGGAAGATCAATACAGGAAATTCATGGAGATGTTGCATCAAATTCAGTTAAATATTCCTTTAATAGATGCCTTGAGGGAGATGCCAGGCTATGCGAAGATGATGAAGGACCTAATGTCATGGAAGTTCGATTTTTAGGATCTATCCATAGTGACTCTGACACAGACCTGCAGCATAGTAGTGACACGGCCAATGGCTCAAAAGATGTCTGACCCAGGTAGCTTTACTATTCCATGCACTATATGGCGTTATATCTTTGCAAAGGCATTATATGACTTAGGAGCCAGCTTAATCTTGATGCTTCTGGCTATATACACCAAACAAGGCATTGGCAGAGCTAGACCGACTTCGATGTTGTTGCAACTGGCTGACCACATGGTAAAAAGGCCAACTGGGATTCTGGATGATGTGTCGCTACAAGTAAGGAACTTTTGTTCCCTGTAGACATTGTTATTCTTGATTGTCTGGTAGATAAGGACATATCTATCATTTTAGGGAGGCCTTTCTTAGCCAGCGGGAGAGCACTGATTAATTGTGCCACTGGGGAGTTAAAAATGAAGCTTAACAATGAAGAAGTCATATTCAGCATGTAGCAATCCATGAGGAGACCTAGTGAATATGCTAATTGCTCCTTGGTAGAGGCAGTGGACGTAATCCTGCACGAAGATGATGTGACCCTAACTGTTAAAGATCCATTGGAGGCATGTTTGACAAATTTAGAGGAGATGGGTGGTGAAAGGTTAGCTGAATGGGTCATGGAACTTGAAGGCCAAGAGTTCTGGAAAAGGGAACCTTAATTTGAGTCCCTTGAGTATGAAAAAAGGGCTACTCTCCAGCAAAGCCATCAGTAGAGGAACCACCCAAGCTGGAGCTAAAATCGCTCCCAGCTCACCTTAGGTACATTTTCTTAGGCCCTGATTCTACTTTGCCTGTTATTATATCATCCAATTTGCTAGATATGCAGGTCAAGCAGCTCTTGTTGGTACTAGAGTAAAGTAAGACTACCGTTGGTTGGACCATAACAGACATAAAGGGTATCACCCCAGCCTCATGTATACATAAGATTCTCTTTGAAAAAGGGCACAAACCTTCCAAAGAACATCAATGAAGGCTAAACTCGAATAAGAAAGAGGTGGTGAAGAAGGAAGTCATCAAATGGCTAGATGTGGGAATCATATTCCCCATCTCTGATAGCAATTGGGTCAACCTTGTCCAATATGTGCCGAAAAAGGGGGGAATGATGATTGATCTTAATTTGTACAGTCACAAGGTGTCAAATTTGCATGGATTACTGAAAATTGAACACACCCACCTACAAGGACTACTTCCCCTTGCCATTCATTGACCAAATACTGGACAGGCTGGTCGGGCGATCACATTTTTGTTTCTTGGATGGATTTGGGATACAATCAGATCTCAATAGCCCTCGAAGACAGGGAGAAAACATCATTCACTTGTCCATATGGAATATTTTCCTTTCGGAGAAAGCCTTTTGGGCTTTACAATGCACCAGCGACATTTTAACGATGCATGTTAGCCATTTTCACAGACATGGTGAAGAAATTATGGAGGTGTTTATGGATGATTTCTGGATGGTGGGGGATTCATTCGAGGACTGTCTTCACAAATTAAGAAGAGTGCTCAAAAGATGTGTGGAGACAAACTTAGTACTGAACTGGGAAAAGTGCCATTTTACGATACAAGAAGGGATAGTCCTGGGGCATCGAGTGTCCAGTAAGGGAACTTGAGGTTGACCATGCTAAGGTTGACGTGATTGAAAAGTTGCCACCACCTACTTCAGTCAAGGCGGTGAGAAGATTTCTTGGGCACGTCTGGTTCTACATGCGGTTCATAAAAGATTTCTCAGAAATTGCTAAACCATTATGCAAAGTCCTTGAAAAGGATCACCCCTTTGTGTTTTCTAATGATTGCAGGTTGGAATTTGAGGAGTTAAAGAATAGATTGGTGACTGCACCCATAATTGTTGCACCCAACTGGGAGCAACCGTTTGAGATCATGTGCGATGCAAGTGATTATGCTATAGGAGCAGTCTTGGGGCAATGAAAAAATAAACTGATGCACCCGATTTACTATGCAAGCGGAATGATTAGCGGTGCCCAACTCAATTACACCGTGACAGAAAAGGAGATGTTGGTTGTCGTCTTTGCATTCGAAAAATTTAGGTCATTCTTGATTGGTTCAAAAGTTATTGTTTACACTAACCATGCAGCAATTAGTTACCTAATATAGAAGAATGAGTTAAAGCCACGCTTTATTCGCTGGGTTCTTCTGCAACAAGAATTTGATCTAGAGATACGTGACAAAAAAGGGACAGAGAACCAAGTGTTTGATCAACTTTCAAGGTTGGAAGGAGCTAAACAGAAGGTAGAGGTCGAGAATATAATAGAAATATTCCCGGATGAACAGCTACTAGCAATGACAATAGAGGAAGCACCATGATATGCTGACATTGCTAATTATTTAGAAAGTGGTATTGTACCTCATGAACTCTCCTCTATTCAAAAGAAAAAGTTCTTTTGTGATTGTCGGTCGTATTATTGGGATGAACCTATCTTGTTTAAAATCTGTGTAGATAACATGAACCGGCGGTGTATCCCCGAGAGAAATCAAATTCTATTTTGCAGGCTTGTCATGATTCACCATATGGCAGACACTTTGGAGGAATTCAAACAGTAGCTAAGGTGTTGGAGTCGGGCTCGTACTGGCCAATTCTATTCAAGGATGCCATGCTTAGGTTAAAGGTTGTGATGAATGCCAAAGGACTGGAAACATATCTTGCATACATGAGATGCCAATAACCACAATTCAAGAGGTGGAGGTTTTTGACATGTGAAGGATCGACTTCATGGGGCTATTTGTCAGCTCGTATGGTAACAAATACATATTGGTAGCAGTTGAATACGTCTCCAGGTGGGTCAAAGCAGTGGCTCTCCCAACCAATGATGCTAAAGGGGTGACTGGCTTTCTGAATAAGAAAATTTTCACACGATTTGGCACCCGAGAGCTATACTCAGTGATGGAGGAACACATTTCTGCAATAGGGCATTCGCACGGCTGTTGGAGAAAGATGGAGTCCGTCATAAGGTGACTACCCTGTACCACCCACAGTCGAGCAGGCAAGTTGAAGTGTCCAACAGAGAGATTAAAAGTGTCCTTACAAAAACAGTGAATGCAACAAGGGCTGATTGCGCAAGGAAGTTGGATAATGCATTATGGGCATATCGTACAACCTTCAAAACTCCAATTGGTATTTCACCGTACAAATTGTTATTTAGAAAGGCATACCATCTCCCAGTGGAGCTTGAGCACAAAGCACTTTGGGCATTGTGGCAGTTGAACTTGGACATGGAGAATGCAGGCACTAATAGAGTCATTGGGTTACATGAGCTAGAAGAATTCAGGTTCCATGCGTTCGAGAGTACTAGATTATACAAAGAACGGATGAAGCTGATGCATGAAAAGCACATCGTGGACTGAAACTTCAACTCCAAAGAGCTAGTGTTGCTATACAACTCCATATTAAGATTTTTTCTAGGTAATTTGAAGTACCGAAGGTCAGGACCTTTCAGAGTGGTGCAAATGTTCCCAAGTAGAGTTCTTGCGATTGAATTAGAGGATGGGACAAAGATCACGGTGAATGGTCAAAGGTTGAGATATTACCCTGGAATGGAAAGTGAGAAAGGGGACAGAGAGATAATCATGTTGGAAGAGCCACGGTCCGTGAATGAGAAGTGATGCTCCATGCCTGCATCCTGCTGCGAAGTTAAATCAAGCGCTGTGTGGGAGGCAACCCATGCCTATTGTATTTCATTCTTGTATATAACCATGACTGTAAAAAACTGGGCAAACCACCGTGACCACGGTGGAACCGCGACAGGACCGCGGTGAGAGGAGAGGACACTGCCTCGGCATTATGAAACTCACCGCGACTGCGATGCACTGTGGTAGAACCACATTGACATTGTGCAGCTCACCGTGACCACAGTAGAACCACAGTGAGATGCGATGTTATTGCCTCATGCTATTTAACCCACAGCGGAAGGTAAGAGGTAAGTTTTTTTTCTATTTTTTCTTATTTCTATTTTTTCCCTTCTTTTCTTCTTCTTATATTTTATAATTCTTATCCCCCAAATACACCCAAACACCCACTCCTCCCCCTTCTTTATTTCCCAATCTCTCTCTCTCTCTAACCTTAACGCCCAAATCACTCACCTCTTCCTCTTCCTCTTCTTCTTCACTCCTCACACTCTCCTTATCCCCACTCCCTCCCTTCGCTCTTCCATCAAGGTATGTCTTCTCTCCCTTACCTCATCTTTTGTCTTTTACTTTAGTTTTTTTATGTAGTTTTATGTTTGAATGGTGTAGTATTTCTAGTAGAATTCTTTTTTTTTCTTTTTCTTGTGAATTGTGTCATGGTGGGTGTTGTTAAGGGATTTTGTATATAATATGGTGGAGAGGTGTATGTTGTGGGTGTTGCACTACTTGTTGAGGGGTGTATGGGTGTAGTACCAATTGTTATTTGGGGGTAGTATAGATGTGCTCCTTTGGGCTATATGTGTGTGGAAATTGTCTTGCCCACAAAGTGTTTGTCGAATTTTCCAATGGAGTTATAAGGGATAATGTGACATAGTTTTGGTGAAGTATGAGTAACCACCCATAGTCACACATTTCACACACTCACTGATAGGCGTTTCTCTATTTGACAGTTACAATGAATCCATCTAGGAAGAGACGCAACACCGGGTCCAGGTCTAGTGGACCGGGAAGCTCCTCAAGAGGTAGGGTCAAGCTAGTGCGACACAATTTGACCATTCTAGGTTTGTCTCTTAATGAGCGGAGGACAGGTACAATGCAAAGGCAGCCAAGAAATTACTATATGAGGTGCATATTGACCGAGCAGCCTTAGAGGTGGAATGCCCGAATATCTTCCATGAGTTGAGGAGGTGACAGCTAGACATCTTCTTCGAGGTACCAGAGGAGGCCAATGTTTATATGGTAAAGGAGTTCTATGCTAACTACCCAGAATATGAGAATGAAGTTGCTACTATATGCAATACACGGGTAAATGGATCCATCGAGGCCATCCACAAGGTTTACCAGTTGCTAGTGTTTAGGGGGGAATTCGATGATTATCATCTATTTTGCCGAACAAGTGCGTTGTGGGAAACTCTTCTTGAGACTATCTGTGTGTCAGATTGAGAATACATATGCATAAAGCCCAAGATCACACTTAACTCCCAGTCTCTAAATTAGGAGGCTAAGTGTTGGCTCGCCATTATCAACAATAGGATATTTCCCTCCAGCAATACGACCAATGTCAATCTACCACAGGTACCCGCGATCTACTGTTTCATGGCCCATAGGGATTTTGATGCGGCCAGTCTCCTCCATGACTAGATGCTCCTTAGATCACATGAGTTACTCAAAGGCTTCTTCTTCCAATCTCTAGTATCAGGCTATGCTGTCTAGCTAGAGTCCTTGAAGACCCTAGAGTTGATGGAAAATTGCCACTGAAAGCCCTGTTGTTGGCAAGAAAAATCAAAATTGGGATAGAGCCAATGGTGAATGTTAATGACTCGGATAGTGAATCTGATGATGATGATGATGCTGAGGCAGTTGAGGTCCTACCACTTACGAGAGTTGAAGAGGCAATCCCATCACAGCCCCACCAAAGTACCCTCCTGAGAGCCCTGGATCATGAAATGGCTGGTCTTCGCACTTCTGTCACAGACTTGGGCATCAGAGTTGACACTCTGGCCACTCAACAGGCAAAGTCGGAGAAGAATATTATGGGATGGCTTCGAGCTCTAGGACGAGCATATCACCTCGATCCTGGCACCATCTATGATCAGGATTGATCTTCAGGGAAGTTCCCCTTCGTTACTCTACTCTTTCTTTGTTAACATGGGGAAATGCCATAATTTTAAGTGTGGGATGAGGGATGGCTCTTGTTTTTTGTTGTTGTAGTTGTAAGCAGATTATGTAACTTGTTGCTTTGTTTTTTATTGATTGGTATGGTAGAATCATCTCATTAAATTCGACTTGGCTCAACGACTGACACCTTTCGACGGGTCTCTTGAGGGACATGAGTAGAACAAAAAAAATAAAATAAGGACTCTTCCTAATGACAGATATGTGAAACCGTTCTTGAGGGAAGTTAGTCTGAAGAAAATACCAAAAAGAATTTTTTATTTTTTTAGCTAGTGTATTAACTCCCCCTTGGTTTTTCTTTGGGCCATGGTTCTTTTTCAAGGGTTTAGCTTGAACCGAGTGTAGGTAATTTTTGTTTATTTAGTTTTTAGTTTTAATTACCACTAATGGGCAACGAGCTAAAATAGGAAGAGAATCTCTTGGCGTAATACACCTGAACACAATCGGTGCTAGAGTGTAACACCTAAGCTCTATGGTTGACTCTTGCTAAGTGCTTTAAGTTGTATGTTTGTAGCTGACTTGAACACTCAAAATGAGAGTATCTTGATAAATAAATCCGGAGTGAGTCATATGCCATGTGTATGCGAGCTATACTGTATTCCATGCTTGACATTTGATACCTAGAACTTGTCTTGTGTGTCTGCAAAGCGAAATGGTAGATTCATTTAGTCTTAGAAGGGATATAGATATTTCTTGTAAGCCATATATATAACATAAACCCACTTGAATGTAATACACTGTAGTTAACCCCGTTGAGCCTATAAGCCTATTTCTTTGGCAACCACATTGCGAGCCTTACCCAATTGTTTGAATAGCCTTCTGTATGAATCTGTTTACCTTCCATGAGCACATGAATAGCCTTGACATATGAAAAAGTTAAAGTGTGGAGTGGTGGGTTGGTTTTGAGTGGAGCCACTGAAATAGAGGAAAGGTGCAGTTTTTGAAGAATAAAAGAAGAAGCGCCACGAAAAAAAAGGAAAAAGAAGAAGAAAAAAAGAAAAAAAATATGTTTGTGAGCCAATGTAGTGGTTGATAAGTGGTAGCTTGATATAAATGCACCTAAAGGAATGATATGTTATAAATAAATTGTGAGGAATGTCTGGTTGACATAAGAATGATATGGAATGTTAATGTGTGTTGTATTAAAAGTGCTTAGGAAGGTTAGTCACTATATCCAAATATATCCTACCCATCCCTTAGCTTATACTACAACCAAGTGAAGTCCTAATTAATTAGACTGGAATTGCTCGGTTATTAGAGTATTACACTACGGGAAAGCCTATAGTGCATCTTTATGGCATGTGAATGTTCTTTAAGAGAGTGAGCAAATTTTGCCCATCTGAGTTCCTAGTTGTTTTAATCATATTATTTGTGGAACTAATCTCTTGTATGATGTTAGGGCATGTGATTCACAAAGGAAAGATAAGTCTTGACTTATATATAGAGTAGTTTGAGAAAGTGTGAATAATGCATGATACCAGAGATTCGACTTTTGAGGCAAAGGTTGTTCATTACTAGGTGTAACTTTGGTAAATTATTCAAGGTGTGAGTTGTTAAGGGAAAAGCTTAGGGAAGGAACATTGATAGAGTATGGTGGATTGCTAGAGGACTAGAATTGATTTAAGTGTGGGGTGTTGAATTAGGCTATATAGATGATATTTACACCTTAATATTGCCATGCTTTATTGTTGTTTTATAGGCGAACTGATAACAAAATGCTCTAATTGGTGTTCTTTTGCTTCGCAGAGAACAATCTAAATGAGGAAGAACTACAAGGTGTTATGGAGTAAATAATGTGAAGAAAACGTCCACTTAAGAAGTACCCGAGCATGAAGAAGAAGAAAATGTACTGAGGTGAAATCCACCGCGATAGCGGTGGAACCGCGGTAGATCAATACGCGAGGCAGAATGATCACCTCTCACAGTGGTCACGCTGCGGTCTTGTAATGGCCTCGATGAACTATTCAAATACTAGAAAGTTTGGGGACCAAAGTCTAATTCAGGGAAAACTTGTTCCAAACCCTTATAAACCTTACAAGCTCGCCCAAAACAATTTTAAGATTATTTTTAGACTACTTTGGAGGCAAGAACAAGTGTGAGAAGATCAATCAAACATTAGATTTTTTCTATCTCCTTTAATTTCTTGCAATTTTACATTATGAATAATTTAGAATATTTTGTTATGAGTAGCTAAACAATTATCTAGGGTTTATGGAACCAATTATTGGTTGAAGTTTCGACTCAACTTGTTATAATCGAACTGGATTAATTCTATGATTGTTCAACTACATTTTGTATGGTGATTAATTGAATGGGCCCTTAATAAATCATGTCTAATTACCTCGTATTGCTTGAGAAAGAATATTATGTTAGGCTGATGTTGAACAACACCACTTTGGGGCAACTGAAGAGATGCATTACTTGAACTTAAAAGTGGGCTTAGAGATAACGAAACTTTGGTGGGATAATTTAGAGCTGCACATATTGTTATCTAGAGTAGTTTGAGAGAATGATCTAGTAAATTATTGTAGTTGATCGAGAGATAAGTACAATAACCTATAGCTCTTCATAAAGTATTACGGAGAGATTATAGCGAAAGAGTCAAGGCCTAAGCTAGCAATTGGGGAAAACACTACACTAGACCTTTTTACCATTGAATTATCTTTGCTTTAGCTTATTGTTATTTCCAATATTATTGAAGTAGTTAAACAAAAACCCAATATTTATTAATCAAAGTCTTACATCTAGGAAATTGTTGAGTTGATAATAGTAGTGCCAAAGAGTTGTAAGAGATAGGTTAGTTCCCCGAGGATTCGACTCCGGACTTAAAACCAGATTATATTTACAACAACCGCTTTGTCACTTAGGAGGCATAGTTGCGCGTGATCAGCATGGTCTAGAATCAAGCATGACTTATAAGAAAAGTTAATATATAAAGGGTTATTTGGTACATGAAATAACAATAATAATTATGGGATAAAGCTTGGGAGTAACTTCATCACATGTTTGATTTGGGGTATTAGCTAATCCTGAAATAACTTGTATATTAGAATGATGGAAATAATCCATATAGATAATGTTTACTGTGAAAATGGTAATAACAATTGAATTTGATTATGGGATTCTAAAAAAACATGATCTATTTTTATGCTAGTAGTTAAGCAGTTGATGCTATGTGAAAGACTTAAAAACGAGATAAGAGCTTGGAAGAAAAGTGACAACCAAATCGAATTATCAATACTCGGAGTCTCTAGCACGACTATTCTAGGGCCTCGAGGTCAACTCTGGAGCTCGACTGGGAGCTACTGAGGGTGATCGACGGGTGAATAACAGTTATGATGAAATCAATGACAACTCCTTATGGCAAATAATAAGCAATAAATGAAGAACAATTAGTAGAATACAACAAATATAAGCAATAAATGAAGTAATAAACTCGAGAGAATATGTTGAGTAAAGAGAATGTTCTTGAGTATTTAGTATGGAGCAATAGATAACTACAAAATGGCAAATATCCACTTTATATATGAGGGGGCATCCCAGCATAGTACAAAATATATTAATTACAAAGATATGGAGATGGTACAGCTAGTTGATGTCTTGATTCAGCTTTGGACTAGCCTTACAGACCTTGTCAGCTCTAGCTGCATGCCTTGGGAACTCCCCACTTTTGTTGGTCTAAACTGCCCCAAGGCCAAGAGTCAATGACCTTCGAGGGAGGAAGCTTGGCCATAGTCTCAAGCCTTCGAGACATGCTTTTGAGGTGCCTCGATGACGAGAAATTGGACCCTCTGGTTTTACTGTATATAAATAGTCCACGTATTTCTTAGCGAGGAGCGATGATAAACAATTTTGACGCCCATCTCTTCGGACTTCCCGTGATGATGTCATATTGATGATATCATACTTATGACATAAGCATTCGCTATAATTGAGGCATCCCATGGCTTGTCTTTTCAGTATCATTCAACGCACTGCCAATTCCCATTCTTTAACGTGATAATATCGCCGTTGATTAAGTTTCCAATAATGCATTGATTACACCTGCCGATCCGTCTTTCAAAGGCATTGATTTCATTGTCGCTTATACTATCACCCTGTATAAATGGGGGCCTTCTAGAACCATCTTTTTATCCATGTGCCTTTCAACATCTTTCCATCCCTTTCTTCTCACCATCCTCATCCATTGCTAGCCACCATGTTTATGGTCCATGGCTCTGAGTTTACATGGCGGTATTCTCACCCGCCATGCCATGGCCTTTTGCCTAAGCTCTCCCATGCCAAGCAAGATTATATTGTCTTGTCACTATTGTTGTTATTATTGTCGTTGTTTTCGTCGTTGGCTCGAGATAATGAGATAGGAGGGACGACTTCTTCCGACTTAGGAGGATGTTTGGACTCTACACCGTTGCTCGGGAAGAAGTTTAGACTATACACCGCTGCTCACTCTCCTACCCCGGCCTGGTGTGGCACTTTGTCCCTTTTGCTTTTCGTAGGGTGAAGTGGCACCTCTAGAAGGCAACTTCTACAGAAAGATATCCTAAGAAGTGGACTCAAGGTAGCCATGCAAGTAAGGCTGATGCTCGCAGGTTGTGATCTTCTCGACCTGGTGAACACATTTGCTCTTTGGTGGGCTATGGTGTTTTTTCATCCCTTTCTGCTTCTTTCACTTTCCTCTTCTTCATCTTCTCCCTCGAAGATATCATTCTTGAAGACCAAGACAAGACCTCTGAGGAGATGATGCTCAGATATACTGCCATCGAGGATGCTCCCTGAAAAATAGGCTAGGCTCTAGGCTTTAGTTGTGTATACACCTTTTTGTTTCTTTGTTTCTGTGTAAGGACCCCTCATGGGCTTCTGTGATTATATGTAAGGAACCCTCATGGGCTTTTGAAATCAATTTTTTATAAATATAAAGATGTTTCTTCAATTATGTCTTTGATTTATGCTATCTTTTCTTCTATTTGCGTTTGTTGAGAATTTGAATGCACGGCTCTGCTTGTTGGTGCGAATGTTGAGCTCAGATACGAGTATCTCTCTGGCTCTTGACTGACTAACACAATTTATTGTAGCACCCTTTGTCGTTCCATGGACAGAGCCCAGATTGGACTGATAAACTCGGCTCGTCGGGACCTACGACTTTGAGTTGAATAAGAGTAGGGCGCCGCACCTTTGGGGCAAGAGTTAGCCTTTAAGACCCCCAGGGGTTGCTTAGATTCCTCGAGGTCGAACCCATATGAGTAGGGTTTTAGAGCTTATCTCCCTTTTGGTGGAGGTCCTCGAGACCGAGTACCATCTCAAGACTTGTAATGGTATTGATGCCAATCTTCCTCTTGGTGGAGGTCCTCAAGATCGGGTACCATCTGGGGACTTAGAGTGATATTAATGGTTTACTTAGAGCATGTCTTCTTCTTGTGGATGTCATCGAGGTCAGGTACCACCTCGGGACTTGCAACGATGCCAATGGCTTCATGGAGCCTAACTTCTTTTTTATGGAGGTCCTCGAGGATGGGTACCACCTCGGGACTTGGAATGATGGCAATGGCTTCCTGGAGCATAACTTCTTTTTTATGGAGGTCCTCGAGATCAGGTACCACCTCAGGACTTGCAATGATGCCAATGACTTCTTGGAGCCTAACTTCTTTTTAATGGAGGTTCTCGAGGTCAGTACCACCTCGGGACTTGGACTGATGCCAATGGCTTCTTGGAGCCTAACTTTTTGTTGATGGATTTCCTTGAGGTCGGATACCACCTCAGAACTTGGTTGACGCGGGGTTTTCGACCTTGAAGCACCGTATATCGACTTCGAGTGTAGGATGCAATTACAAAATGATCGATGAGATTTCGCCGGTCTATCTATCCAAAGCGATAAAAGCTCTAGCCAATATTTCTAGTCGGCCTTTGATGCAGGCAGGTGGTCGCCACTTTTCCCATATATATGGTTGTCTTCACCCTTTTGGAGAATGCTATTCTGAGCAGTTATCTTCTTTCATAAAGTTCTCTTTTTTGCGCCAATTTTCCTTTAAGTCAAAGCTTTCTCCCAAGTCTTTATATTTCCCTTTCCTTCACTTTACTATAGCCATGGCTGCTATGCCCAAATCTGCTTGGCAAGGAGAGAGGAGCTCTGCCCCTGGGCACTTTGCTTCATGAGGGAATCTCCCACTAGAGAAGTATTCTGATGCTCAGGATTAATGGAACCATACATTGAATTTTACTTCTTCGATAGGATATGAACACCTTAATTTTGTGAGAAAAGACTGTGGATGAGGGGAAAAGGTAGTATTGCAGATACATTCCCAGGAAGAGAGCATCACGGACCACGCCAAGGGTTTTTTGAATGTGTACACATATCCTTTTACACGGAGCCTTCTTGATAGAGATGTGCTTAACTTTTGCCAAAAGTATCGGGTTACCCTGCCAGATTCACCCATCATTTTGGTGAATAGTACTGATAGTGAGGTTCTTTGCGGAAGACACAAGTCTTGAATTCACTATTAGCCACCTTATTAGGCTATATCAGCCTTTTCACCATCGAGGCCTACTGACTTTGTGATGCCTATCCACCACGCCTTTCATTGTTGACAAAAAATAAGACATAGATCGGCGATGGATGAGCCAATTCGTCCGGGCGCATACTATGGATATTATTCCAGTGGAGTTTCTGTCATTTCCTGAGAAATAGAATTTTACACGTAAGTGGTATATTCGTGTTGTCGTATATTTGTTTATGGAGAAGGCGGGCTTCATAAATGCACCTTTTTTCTTCTTCTTTTTTGCGATTTCGTGGACAACGTACGAGGTTCTCGATCTGTCGGACTAGGTTCCAAAGTTGGTGACCGACTCGACTTACAACAAGCGTAAGTGGCAAGCTTTATCCAGAGATAGGTGGAAGGTAAAACATCACGGTACATGCTATGTGATTTTCTCCCTCCCCCCCCCCCCCCATTTTTCTTGGAAGGGCATTTTTTTCTTTCTGCATACTAACTTTGTCATCATAAGCATCGGGGAGTCCATCAAAGTAAGGTCGTGCCATTTAAGATAGGGGGAAGAGTTTCCAACTTCCGGGTTAAAGAATGATAACAACAAGCTAGAAATACCGTTGTGGGGCGACGGTACTCAGAGCATGACGAACCCAGACCGGGGGCTCATAGAGGATACATTGACTGAGCCTGCTTCACCCGCGATTTCTAGTTTTAGAAAGGCGATTTCTCCTCCATTGTCGTCTTCTTTTTTCGTCGGAGGTAATTCGAGGAATACAAAAAACCCGGTCCTGTATACACCGATGGGATATATCCCAACCGAGGTCGGTTATTTCAGGGCTGAGGGAGATATACTAGTAGATGTGCGCTCAACCTTCGAGGAATCTCAGCAGTTTCACTTCGTGGTGAGTTTTTTCATAGGCCCTTTTAAGTTTCGCGCCTACCCTTCCTTATTGAGTTTTCTTTTGTAGGCCTTCAACAAGCTTAAGCCCGAGTTGCTTCACCGTGAGGTCAGGTTGCAAAAAGATATGGATTAGGAGAAATTCCTTAGGCTCCTTTGTGATGAAAAGGAAGTCGAGTTGGCACACTTATGATATGAGGCGAGTCGGAGCTTGAAATATGAGAGCTACTTGAAGGAGCATGTAGTTTTTTATTCCAAGCGAGTGTGTGTTCCTCCTTCTAGATCCTGAGGCTAATGTTTTGTTTATCTTAGTTGCAGAAAAAGACAGAGAACCTGGAGCGCCTTCAGACGAAGCTAGTTGAGCCAAACGCGAGCATGATGAGTTAAAATCTCGGGCGGAGGTTTAGGCTTCAGCGGGGAAGGGCGCTCTGGCTAGAGATTCTGGTTTTATGGTTCAGTTTTTCTTAGCTCGTGATAATAACTCGGTTTGAACAGATATGATCGAAGCTCGAGGCTGAGATTTTGAAGGTCAAGGTCGAGGTTATGAATGCCCTAGCTAAAGTCGTAATGAGCTGAAATAAGGCTAATCAGAAGATGACGATCTATTTAAAGGACGTTGCCGATGCTCAAGCTGAGCTAAGAAGGATCCTTTACCATGAAGACAGAAGCAAAGAATATGCATGGTGTAAGTCTCGGAGGAAAAACCTTGAGAAAATTCATGCCATGGGCTTCGACCTTACGGAAGAGATCAAGCAGGCGAAGGCAGAAGAAAAAAATGTTAAATTTCTTTTACCCGATGCCGAAGATAGCAAGGATAGGGCCATCGGGCCATAGTCCCCAAGGGGGATGTAGATTTTCTTTTTTCTATTTCTATATATAGTACTTTCGAAGTACGTTGTAAATGGAGCTTGTATTTTTTCGCATGTACGTATGAAGAGGAAACCTCGCAATTTTGTGCATTTCGTTTTGCATTGATTTTAGCCAGATGAACTGGTCTTTGAGTTGAGAGAAATCCTTAGGTTCGTGGTATGGCCCTAGGGCTCATTAGGCTGGCCCGTAGGCTTTTACGCGTTTGGTCAATTCGACCTTCTACAATAAGCCGGCAACAATGGCTATTACGCTTTTGCTCTTAGGCAGATTTAGTTAATTGTTTTGGGTTCAGTATCCAAATTGGGTTTTGACTTGATCTTATTTGACCCTCAAGTTTTGAATTTAAAGTTGTCCCTTTGCTCTTATGCATTAGATCGGTACAAACCTTTATATGGGTTGGTGACAATTGCTCTTCTGCCTTGGGCCGATGTGACCTTCTATGTGTGGGCTCGTGATAATGGCTTTAATGCCTTGGGTCGATGACCTTTTATGTAGGCTTTATTTCTCCCTCGTTAAGGACCTTTTGAAATAATGTTTCCCTGACTCTTCGATAGTTCAATAAAAAACCTCGATTATGAGTCATTGTATGATGATAATCAAGCACCTCGCGAGGTTTGGCTCGGTGGCGGAGTATCTCGAAGCCAATATTTAGGAGCTGGCATGGTTGAAGCTCTTTTGCCTATGTCAAGGGTAACCTGTTGAACTGGTTCTTTTCAAAGTATATTCGAAGTAATTGAAGGCTTGTGATTTTATAGCGACGATCGGGCATCCCCGAGTCGCATTAGTTTGGTTAGTACAGCCTTGTGACCATAGTCATTTGTGCATGGCCGGATCCATTTTAGTCCCGAGTAAGTAGTTTCGGCGTCTATATTGAGGGTATTCCTTTTAAGGGGTCATACAAGTTTGATATATAGCCTAAACTTTGAGATCAAGTTTATGCCTTTAGTAACGTCTTATAAGTTTTACATGCCTTTGAAGTCTTACAGTTTTGATATTTGGTACAAGTATGGTTCATACGTTGCTTGAGATCTTACAGATATTGCCACTTGGTACAAATGTGCGGTTCATGTCTTGCTTGAGGTCTTACAGATATTGTTTTTTCCTTATGTAGGTCTTACGAGACTGAGGATGCCCGCATGGGGTCTTATGGCCTCATGTTTTCGATGAGTGATGATTGGAGACAGTCATCGAGGGTTCCTTGGCTCGGTGCCGTTACTTGCAAATTAGGTATTGCCTCATTGAGGGCTAACAATTCCGAAGTTTCTGACCCAAAGGTTATGTGGCCTTGAGCTTTCGACGCCAGTCCCCGAGTGTTCAGGACATTTATGGCTCTGGAGCTTTTTTGTGATCTTGATGTTGCCTCATGAGGGCTTACAAGTTAGGAGCTCCGATTTGAGGGTCCCATTGTTTCGAGATTTTGATGCCAGTACCCGAGTGTGTGGGACGCTTTTGACATAGGGGTCATTTTTGCAAAAAATACCGAGTTTCTTTTGAAGAGTGAAATGCTTTGATAAAAAGTATTCTTCGATTACTTGGTACAAGTATACCTGCCTTTGTCGTTAAGGGATTGGTTGCTCTTATGCAGAAACTATTCGTTCGACTGTTGGCTTGGTACATTATTTTCCTATCGATACCCCACTTAGCATGTCTAGGCTTCTCCGAGTAGGTGACCTTCTGGGGAGATGCCCCTTAGTATTCGAGGTTGAATGCAAAAGAAGCCTTAAATACTTGTTAAGTCTTCCTTAGGTAGCATATGGATGTTGCCTCAGTAAAAACCTTGCTGGTAAAACCTTGCCTTGAATACTTCTTTTGCTGCATGTTATTCCCCGTAGACGGTGTTAATCCCATCCTTTATCGAAAATTTCATCATTTGATGGAGGGTGAATGGTACTGCTCTCATGCAGTGTATCCACGGCCTTCCGAGCAAGACATTGTATCTCATGTCTCCTTCAATGACATGGAATTTGGCATTTTGGGTTGTGCCGGGCACATTGACCGGGAGGGTGATTCTCCTTTCGTTGTTTCACTTGCCATGTTGAATCCATTGAGGACTCGAGGGGCAGGCACAATTTGGTCAAGAAGTCTGAGCTACTCTATCACCCTCGACCTGATAATGTTGGCCGAGCTAGCTGGATCCACAATTACACGTTTAATTTGAAATGTATTTACAAGGAAATAGAATACCAGTGCATCGTTGTGAGGCTGAGACAAGGTCTCAGTGTCCTTGTTTCTGAATGTGAGAGCATCCTCAGGTATGTAGCCTCGAGTTTGCTTTTCTCTGGTGATACATATTTTTGTTCTTCTCATTATGGGCTCCAGTGGGGCATCGATGCCTCCTAGGTATGGTTCTCCAACGGGACAGGCCATCCCATCCCATCCCCCGTCAAGTTAAATGGGATGGGCCAATGTTAAACGAGACACAGGATGGGACGGGACATCCATTTCGTCCTAGTTGTCCCGTCCCGTCTCGCGTCCCGCCAGATTGTTTTTTTTTTAAAACTAGCAATTGGCCAACGGCTTAAATGGAAAAAATAGTCGCTGCCAACGATCGAAGCAGCCCCCAAAACACCCCTACCCCCCCTCCCAAACTTTTAATATAATCCCTAAGTTTATTAAATTATACTTTGGCCTTATATTTTACTATAAATAACCCCCATTCTTCTTCATTTTTTCCCACAACAAATCAATCTTCTGTCTCAAATCTCTTACATTCTAATATCCTATCTATATTCTATATTATTCTCTCAATTTTGTTACTATCAAGTATCAACTGCTATCTTTCAACTTTCAACTTTCAAGTATTTGGGCAAATTTTTGTTGAGCAACTTTCAAGCTTCAAATTAATTCGTCAAGTATTTGGAACAATATTTGGTAAATTTCTTCAAGTTTCAATATTTAATCACGGTGCACTCGGTCCATCTCCTAATTTTAATATATAATTTTTGCGTATCATTTTGGTGCTTAATTTTTGTGTTTACCTTACTTGTTATATTTTTGTATTTCATTTGTGTATTTAATAATTGTGTTAGCTTTTTAAATTTAATTTCGTATTAAATTTATGACACCTAAAAATGTATTTGGTATGTTTTTAAAAAGTAGTAAAAAATATAGTAAAGGTGAAAGTAGTAGTAATCCTAATCCTTACCATTCTCCTAGATCCAGAGTTAGAAAGAATATTGATGAAATGACTCATATTGATGAAACTTCATTTTCCCAACCCCCCACATTTTATGATGTTCATGACGGAGAATAATTAGATCATGAAACTTTAAAAATACAATTTGGTAGTGATATTTTTTTTAGGATGAAGAAAATGAGGAAGAAGAATTTGATGAAACACCTACTAGTCCCGCAGCACAAGCTCCAACTCAGTGTCAATCTCAGTCTAGAGCTTTACCCCCTGTACCCCATGTAAGGGGTAAGCCTAGGGCTGAACGTCCCAAAACATCACTTGTATGGAAATTTTTTAAACATGATAAAGTCAATTATCATGCTATATGTGAAAAATGTAAGCAAGTATTTGAACACTCAACAAGTGGTGGACGGGGGCTTTAACTAGATACTTAAGAAAGGATCACAAATCTTTATGGATACAAGCTAACATAGAAGCCGGAAAAATTATAGATCCTAACATCAGTTATGGCACTCCTAGTGGATCTAGTTCTAATCAAATTCACAACAACTTGCACCTACTTCTGGTCATGTTTTACGCAAATATAACAAAGATAGAGATCGTGAGAACTTAGCAAAAACGGTGGCTGTCTACGGCTTACCTTTTACTTTTCCTTCTCACCCTGCTTTTGTGCATTATATACAAGAAACTCATAACCCTGCTTTTCAAGGTTTTCCTAAGACCACAGTTAGAAATGATGTTTTTAAATTTCAAACCAAATATCTTCAGTATATTCGTTGTGTATTTTTTTCACTTAGATTCTAAGTGTCTATCACATCTGATATAGGTCGTAGTCCAAATGGTTGTGATTATTTAAGTGTTACATGTCATTGGGTTGATCATCACTGGAACTTGCAAAAACGTATTATAGGTTACATTGGAGCATATATTGCAACTACTGTTCTACAAATACTTGATTTTTATTGACTCTTTAATAAAGTTTTAACGATCACCTTAGATAATGCTTCTGCTAACCCTGCCACGGCAAATAGCTTAAAATCTAGACATTGTCCAATTAATCCAATAATTTTTCATGTTAGATAAGCATGCCATATTTTTAACTTAATTGTAAAAGATGGTCTTAATTTATTTTCTGATGCTTGTAGTAAAATACAACATGCTTGTGGCTATATTTTTCTTGCTCATAAACAAAGTAGAATTTTTGAATTTGCTCAACAATGTGCTAGTGCTGGTCTTCCATTTAGAAAAATCCCAAAAGATGTTTGTACCATGTGGAATTCTACTTATGAAATACTTAAAGTTGCTTATGATTATCGGGTGCCTATCCAAAAGGTATTCAATATGCATAATGCTTACCATGTTTATCAAATTGTTGATTATGATTGGGATGAGATCAGAGAGCTTACAAAATATTTAGAAAACTTTTATTATGCTACAAAACAATATTTTGGTATATATTATCCTACTGTGAAACAAATATTATGGTATATTTGTGGAATTTCTGTTGTATTTGGTAAGTTTAAAACAAATCCAACTTATGCACCGGCCATTAAAGAAATGATTTTAAATTTTAAAAAGTATTTTTCCCTATTCCCGAAGTTTATTTAATTTCTACTATACTTAACACATATTTAAACCTAAGAGGTGCAAAGGGACTTGGTCGTAAAATTTATGAGAATTTATAAATTCAAAAAATGAACAACCATCTCTCGAGAACTGCCAAGCTAGTATATATTCTTATGCTAGACAAATGTTTGATAAATATAAATCTATGGATACAACTGGTACTGAAACTGCTCCTTCTACTTCTAAGTCTGGAGCAGATATTTTATGGGAAGATATGGATGATATAACAAGTTTTGATTCCTCTATTGATGATGAAATTTTTTCTTATCTTAATCAAGGATTAGAAAATATTAAAGATGAAGAAGGCAAGGAACAACTTTTGTCATGGTGGAGAGAGCGTGGCAAGGCTTTTCCGACACATTTAATTATGGCCCGAGATATCCTGGCTATTCAAGCATCATCAGTAGCATCAGGGAGTGCTTTTAGCACGGCAAGATTTAAAATTGGAGATCATAGACATACATTAGTGGAGGACAGTCTAGAGATTTCCATATTATTCAGAGATTAGATTAATTCAGAAAGAAGAAATCTTGGTTTTGAAAAATTAACCACTAGGAAAGAAGAAGAATACAATGAGATACTTACCACTGGAAGCAATTACGGCATGGAGCTCATGGAACATCAATCAACATTGCCAATTCCAGTAGAATGTCTGAGAGATATTATTGATAAGTTCGAAAGAAGCTATATAGGAGTTTATAAATATTAGTATGATAATTTGTAATTTGCTACTAAGAGGCCTAGTTCAAACAGTATCCTTCCTAGAAGGTGGCTGCATAGATTAGGTGCTCTTCAAAAGAATTATATTTGTATTTGAGATTTGAAAGTTCTATTAATAAAATAAAAGGCTCTAAGCGTTAAAGTTCTTTTATGAATTGTCTTAGTTACTTAATAGTTAATACTTTTAAATTATATTAAATAAATTATAATTGTATTATAAATTTATAATTAGTAGAATATTTCGTTATAAGTCTTTTATTTTAATAAATTCTTTGCGTAGTTTTATAATTTTAATTTAAAATAGTAATATTTAAGTTTATTAAATAAGTCAAAAATCTAGTTGTTGCAAACTTTAAAAACATAGAAATTTTCAAAGTATTTTTTTACTAAAAAACACACTTAAGGCCCACGAACCTGTCCCGTACCGTCCCATCCCATTTGTTAGCAGGACGGGATGGGACGAGCGTTTCGTCTCTTTTGTCTCGTCCCGCCGCTGTCCTGCTTAAATATCGTCATGTTTTGTTGGATAGACCTACTCCCAAGATCATGTGGATGACATGTTGTGGCCCATTCATTTCATTCTTCTTGGTTGCCTCTATCTCCCGAAACTAATTTTTGGCTCGGTCGCTGAGGAATTACCAAAGGTGACATTTGCTGATCAGTCGAGCTACCTCTTCTCGGAGTTGTCAGCAATCTTCTGTCCTGTGACCATGTGTTTTATGAAGTTCACACACTAATTTATGTTTCCTCTATGAAGAATCTGATTGTACAGGCCTTGGCCACCTGGCGTTCTCTGATTTTACTGATGGCGAACACGATATTTGACACATCGACGTTGAAGTTGTATTCCGACAAGTGAAGTACTTCCGCCTGCTCTGTGTACCTATCGAACCCGGCTCTGTTGACGACTCCCCAAGGATTCTGGCCTCAGTCCATCCTTCTATAGTTGCGGGTTATGTTGTGTCTTGGGTCATTTCTCCTGTCATCGGCGTAGGGTTGGTACATTTCTTTATTTAGTTTTGGCTCCTTTGACAGAAGCCTACTTGGATATACCGAGCACGAGGGGGATCCTAGTTGGTCATGTTCGACCCTAATTTTAGATTGATATCAGTTGTGAGCGTCCAACCAGGTCACAGTGGGATATTCCACCAGATTCTGTTTCAGTTGCTTCGAAGCCTCGAGCTTCATTCATTTATACCTTGAGTGAAGGCCTGCACTGCCCAGTTTTCGGGGACCGGTGGTAGTTCCATTCATTCCATTTGGAAGTGGGATACGAACTCTCGCAGCATTTCATTCTCCCTCTGTTTTAGATAGATATCAGTTGTGAGCGTCCAACCAAGTCACGTTGGGATATTCCACCAGATTCTATTTCAGTTGCTTCGAAGCCTCGAGCTTCATTCATTTATACCTTGAGTGAAGTCCTGCACTGCCCAGTTTTCGGAGACCGGTGGTAGTTCCATTCATTCCATTTAGAAGCAGGATACGAACTCTCGCAGCATTTCACTCTCCCTCTGCTTGATCTTGAAGACGTCGGACTTCCTTGTTGCTACTTTGATGGCACCGGCATGTGCCTTAATGAAAGAATCTACCAGTATGGAGAATGAATCTATTGAGTTTGGGGCCAGGTTGTGATACCACATCATTTCCCCTTTAGAAAGTGTTTCTCCGAATTTCTTCAGCAAGACGGACTCGATCTTATCATCTTTCAAGTCGTTGCCCTTCACTGCACAGGTGTAAGTAGTGACGTGCTCATTGGGGTCCGAGTTCCCATTATACTTCGGGGGGTCTGGCAATCTGAACTTCTTTGGAATAGACTTCGGGGCCACTTCCTGTAGGAACGGCTTTTGTACTAACTTCCTTGAATCTACACCTTTCAAGATTGGGGGTGCACCCGGATTTGGTCGACCCTGGAGTTGTAGGTCTCAACCTTTTTGTCACTGGCCTCTATCTTCTTCTCGCCTGATTCGATCTTCCTCATGAGGTCCTCGAGCATCTTTACGATGAAGGGATCAGCTGCCGACCTGTTGTTGCTTTATCTCTTCGGTACCTGCTCGGCTGGGGGAGCCGTTCTAGGTGCTACCATGCTATCAGTTTTCTGGTGACTCTACAGTTGACTCTACAGTTGAGCAATCGCCACCTGTTGTGCCTGTAATAATTCCAAAATAATATGAAGTCTAACCTCTCGTTATTCCGTAGTTGGGGTTTTCTGAGCTTCTTGTTGGTCTCATTGGCGCACGCTCCTTTTAAAGTGGAAGCTTATATCGACATATTGGGCGTCGCACTAGACTGCGTCCACCAGAATTGGTCCTGGTAGAGGTGGGCATAAAGATCGAAAAATGGAATTCAGAACTGAACTGAATTAATTTTGTATTTCGGTTTCTTTCAGTATTTTGATTTTTTTGGTACATAAATTTCTATATTTCGGTATAAGGTATTGAGTTTTTGATATTTTGGTATTTCGGTTGAAATAGTTTAGTCCAAGCTCAACTTTTTTTAAAATTATTTTAGCCTAATAACTTATTTCTTTTCTTCATCCCCTTCCCCCAGATTGCTAATAATTCTCCATACTGCGATTTGTAATTCATGATTCTCACTTTGACTTTCACATTTCTCTTTATTTTTTTAATCTCACGATCTATTAAAACTTGACAAAATGAGAAAACATCGGATTAAAGTTTATACAGTTTAATAATATTGACGAAAATCTGAGTCAAAGAGATGAATCAGTCAAAGTCTCATCTCTTCCTTGTTCCTTTTTATTTCCCAATCTCTTAGGTAATAGGAATTTAAAAATAAAAAGAAAGTCTCGGGATGGTCGATTTGGCAAGATTACCAAAATATTGGCTGCATAATACCATATTTCTCTAAAGAATGATATTGTGCTTCTCTATCTTTGAAGTAAGAGTGCAAGACAAGACTATGCATGTGTTTCGTGGAACATGAGAAAAATTAATTTGCCTCAAACTTAAATCTCTCTGTAACAATAATATATTTTACAGATATATAATTAACAAAATAATGATTTTGTTTCGTACTTTTTTCGCTCTCTCTTTTACATATTTGTTATCTGCAATCTATTCTTGATGTTGTCTTTATATCTTTTCAACCCGAAGAGCTACAGATTTGAATATGCAGAAGCCTATAACATAGATTTGGTTTAAACTGAAACCGTACCGAACCAAAATAAGAAATATCGAATCGTACTGAAATATTTTGGTATGGTATTTGGAATACATAATTGTTAAACCGAATACCGAATCAAAATTCTTAAATACCGAACCAAAATACTGAATGCTCACCCCAGATCCTGGTGCATTCTCGAGGTTTTGTGGTGGCACACCAACACCTGAAACATCCACGTCATTCTCCACGTGATTCTCAAGATTGTTGTTTGCCAAGTCAGACATTTTGACGTGGAATAAAAAATCTTGGGCCAGAAAAGTGTGAAAGATAACTTGCGTTATGTAGTTAAACCAGGAAGAAAATAATCACTATTATTTTTATCCCCACGGCGGGCCCCAAACAATTTACCGTAAAAATGATAATAACAATTAAATTTGATTATAGGATTATAAAAATACATGATCTATTTTTATACTAGTTGTTACGCAGTTGATGTTATGTTGAAGACTTAGAAACAAGATAAGAGCTTGGGAGTAAAGTGATAGCCAAACCGAATGATCAATAATCGGGGCCTCAAGCACGACTATTTGGGAGCCTTGAGGTCGAATTTGGAGCTCGACTAGGAGCTATTGAGGGTGATCGACGGATGAATAACAGTTATGATGAAATCAATGACGACTCCTCATGGACAATAATAAGCAATAAATGAACAACAATAAGTAGAACACAACAAATATAAGCAATAAATGAAGTAATGAACTCGGGAGAATATGTTAGAGAGCACAGAGAATGTTCTTGAGTATTTAGTATGGAGCAACAGATGTCTACAAAATGGCAAGGATCCCCTACATATATGAGGGAGCATCACAGCATAGTACAAAATACATTAATTACAAAGATATGGAGATGGGACAGCCTTCGAGACATGCTTTTGAGTTTCCTCAATGACGAGAATTGGACTCTCCGATTTCATCGTATACAGAACTAATCCAATGAAATATCCTACCCTATGAGATATTCCACCATTGTACTAAACGAACCAAAAAGCCACTTGGAAGAAGTAGAGATGATAAGATTATGCTTGATGTTAAGATATGGCATTGGTGAAAGCCTGTCGAAATGGATATCAACCTTTTAGAATAATAAAATTTGCATAAGGAGGACTAAGATCGTCTAAATTATGGAACGTAATACTTACTTTACTAGCCTGAGTGTCACATTTGATTCATTACTTCTTTTTTATTAGGTTAAATTGTATAAGAAAACATTTTCCAACTGCATCATTCATATGTGTCACCAGAGTTTTGCAAGTAATCCTACTCCTGGGGCAAAGTCATTGAAACATCTGGAAATGAAGTTTCTTGAATTCATATGTCATTAAGTGTACAATACTTTTACTAATTTAATGACTGACTTTTGCGTTAAACTTCAAGAAACTCTGTATTTTTTTTTTTTATAAGGACAGTACATTTATTTATTTTGATTATGCAACTGTGTTTTTGATATGTCATAATCTAAGCATTTGCATTCTCCACCACTCATCCTCATCACAGGAAGTGTGTTCTGCAGAGTTTGCTGCATCTAGTTTCACATAGTAGCATCCCCAGCAAGTAGAGATCGGAAAAACAGCAATATAGAAAATTCCCAAATTCATTTGCTAAGTAAAATCTCAGTGATGTGGTAACATTAACAGAAAGTAACATTACAATTGACTATGAATTAGAAAATACTACAGATAATTAAATGACCCCTTCACAGCTTTGAATAAAATTGAGAGGAAATGAGAAAGCAAACTGAAAAAAGAGACCAGTACACGGATGAACAATCAGCTAGTAAATGGATGAACTGTGTTACACATGCCTGGGTTTTTGACACACCAAAGTGGCTGAATTGGTTCAGCACCTATTCCCCTGGCAACCATTCTGTACCTCCATTCATTCAGTCTATCAGTAGCCTCTGCATATCTCTTCATTCCTGTTTCATCGCGATTCCCTGACCACAATGTTTCTGCCATTGCTGATGCTCTTGGCCAGATTCTTGAATCCATAACAGTTGAATCAGCTTGTTCGGACATAATGCTACTTCCCCTCCAATTACCAATTTAGCCTCCTCATCAGTCAGGCCATAGGTTATATCATAGTTGTATATGGTTTCCCAGGTCTTGAAAGGTCCGCACCAGGATCCACCATTGCCTTGGTCAGTACCTGGTGGTTGCTCATAGCGGCTGTCATTTCCAACGAAGCTCCCATGACCACAATCCAAGTAATAGTAATCTGCAGATGACACAATGACACGGTAGCCAGAAGTGACAAGCCGCTTAGTATTGTTTGGTCCATTATTCCAAGTTTGCATAATAACATTCTGTGGAGAAAGCAGAGATGGATTCACTTTCACATTAGCACTCAATATAACATCCTCCCAGTAGACCACCGTACGGTTGAGTGAGAGGATTTCAGGTAAAGTATTATTGACAAACATTTCGAGTAGCTGACTGAGAGTTCCATTGCTAGTGACAAACTTTTGGATTGATGGATCAGTATTCCAACAGGCTGAATTGATCTCATCTGCTCCCCCATGAAAGAGCAAATCTGGAAACATGGCGATAGTATCGCGGATGACATTCTTGGCTACTTCATAGGTCTTGGGACTCAAGGGGTTCAGTTGACCAGTACCTGGTTCAGCTGCAAGAGCTGGACTACTTGCAGCAGGCCACCAGAACATATTTGCACAAGTGATAATCTCAGGGTAAGCTTCAGCCCATGATCCTGTATGTGCTGGAATATGTGCAAAATTACAAAATTTCAGTAGTTAGTAAGTTTTGGAAGTAAAACAGAGCTTTTCTCGAATTGTTAAAGTTAGATTCACATGATTTGCAAAGGTAAAAGTTCTAGTTTCGAGCAAATAATGTGCTAGCAGTTTAGTCCAACTTCATATTGTTGACAGTGAGTTTCTTAAAGAACTTTTCTGTGCATTAATGCATGCTAAAATCAGCACAAGTGATGCACACCCAAAGTAATAATTTACAAAAAGGTGTCTCCTTTCTCAGTTTAAGTGTTTAGATGAGACTGTTCACTAAACTTAATTTGATATGAGAGCACTACACAGCAACAAAATAGTTTCACAAACTTAACCCGAGAGAAACTTTAGGGAACGTGTTGAAAACCTATTATAAAGAAAAGTAACCTCTCTTCAAGATTTAAGCTTTTAGATGAGATCCTCCACAGAACTGAAACAGTATGTCGTAATGGCTTTCCTCCTTACTTACTGCATGATGTGAGTTCACTGTGTCTTTGTGAGCCTTACTGTAAGATAGATGACTATCTAGGCATAGAATCTGCATTTGGAATAGGGATTCTAAGAGAAAAGAAAAAGGAAATTCATATCTTAGGCTATATAGGTCCAAGGTCTGCTGATGAAAATTAATATCCAGTTCAGATAAGAGATTCCCTTTAACTCATTCAAGTATTAGTAATTCAATATGGACAAAAAAAAAATCAAGGCCACGCCATCAATTAACTGAATATTTTTAACCAGAAAAAAAGAACTGATCAAAATATTCAATATAATAACTTCAAATGCATGCCATTCAGTATTTTGATTTGTTTAACGTGCCCCAAGTTTCTTTTAAGCTCCAGGATTGGATAATCTTTTTAAAAAGAAAATGAAGTATCCCCAGAATTGGATGGATTAAATGACACTACTTCAGAATCCTATCCTGTCCAATATTGCCTTACCTAGGAATATCTAAACAAAATAACTGTACTGTGTAATCCAATGTGCATGAATCTATATTACCTTTTCTTTAGCCGCATTCCTAGCTCTATACGTCCAGAAATATATTCTTTTGGCCAATGGTGCTTTTATCATTATAGAAGTTGCTATTCAGAATTCAGATGCTACTAAAAGCATAAGGAAATCTTATTTCACACTATTTATACAAAGGAACCAATGTGATATTTATGGGAAAATGGTTTTCTATGTGCTTTCTCAAAACTTTCGCTACCTGCTTCTGCGAGGATTATTGCGTTTTGCCTCTGACTGGGATCATCGCATTTTGGTCAAGTAGAACAAAATGAGTTTTAGATATATTAATCCAGAACTTCTAACAAAATGAGCTCAAAATATAATATTTTATTGAAATTTCAATAATTTTTGACATCTAAATCCATGCACCTCTCTTCCGCCACTAGACTCTAATTATTCCTAAAGGTTTTGTTTTCTATCAATTGTTTTGCATATGTAAAAAGTTATTCGTACCTTTTGACATAAGACAAAAAGTACAAAATCAATAAAAATAAATTCAAGAAAGTTAAGTTCCAACAAATTAATTAATGATCCCCATGTTCTGAAGGGGAAAAAATCACCATGTTCTTAATAAATTAAAATAATACTTCCAAAAATCTAATCTTGTTTCCAATCTTGTTCCTTAACGGGGTTACCTAGAAAATTTTAAAAAATATTATCCGTTTGGTGTAATAAGCATCCAAAAGGAACTTACCAGGCATGTCAATTTCAGGTAAAACTCTAACTCCGTGTTCCAGTCCAAATTCCACGATCTTCTGCACGTCCGCCGGCGAGTACATCATCTCATTGCCGTATGCTCCTTTTCCGGCGAGCTCCGGCTCCGAAGGAATCACAAGCGGAAACGAATGTGAATCAGTTATGTGCCAGTGGAAAACATTCAACTTGTTCATACTCATAGCTTTAATAAGCCTCAACAAATCATCAACGCCGTAAAAGTTTCTCGAAGTGTCCAGCATCACACCTCGGTGCGCGAAAATCGGCAGATCGTGTATGTACACGCCGGCGGCGACTCTGGTAGGTTTTCCGTACACGAGTTGCGAGAAAGTCTCGAGACCTCGCATTGCTCCCCATACAGTTTCCGCGGTGATATAGGCGGAGGGAGAGCCGTCGGAAGGAGTGGAGAGAGCATAGGATTCGTTGACTCCGTGAGCAAGGGGTGAAGTGACGTCGGAGATAGAGATGATGAGGCTACGTAACGGCGTGGATGACGTCAGGTTAAAAGCCGGAGTGATGATCGGACGGTGGTGCTCGGAGAGGATGAGGTGGAGATAACGGTAAACCGCGGGAGTGAGATAACGGTGGGGTGGGTGGGAGATGGTGAAGTTTGGGGAGAGGAAGATGGATTTTGGGTTGGGCCAATTGAATGTTGTGGGCTTGGGCCAGATATTGATTGGGTAATTTGTAGCTGTTGTGTGAGAAATGAAGATGAAGAATAACAAGGAGATAAGGAGTAGTGGAAGAAAGGAGAAAAATGTTTTCTCTCCTCTCATTTTGTGGTGTTGTTTTGAGGAGAGAAATGAAATGAAGTAAGCCATTCAAAGAGTGGGGAGGAGTATTTATTATGTTATTTTCATAGATATTGGATTTAGAATAGGAGTATTTGTTTGTTGAATCTTGTAATATGACTTTGGAAATGTGTAATTTGTTTGATTATGCTTGGAGTCATCTTCTGGACTGTTTTAAAGACTTCACTTAGTTACTTTCCTTTCAGCTTTGAGTCTTTGCTTCCATGATTTTGAGACTCTTTATTTGTATTTTTTTTTCTTTTCAAATTCATCCTTAATGTTCCAATTAACGATGTATCAAATTAAATTTGACGTTTAAGATAATGATAAATAACAGTATAGACAGTAAATTCGACGTTTAAGATAAGTATAGTCTTATCCTTATGATTAAGACTACTATATGTCTCTTGTAATTTTGCTTATCATACTAGTAACTCTAGTTTAAGTAAGATTTACCTTCTTGATGGGATAATGCAAAGCGTTAACGTTTACTTTCTCGTATAGACTAAGTACTTGGTTTTTGGTTATTTGGTCCGGTGCAAAGGTGATAAGAATGGACATTGGGCCTAACTCAACCTCAAAAGCTAGCTTATAAGGTGAGGATTGCCCAAGCCATATAAGGAGACCAAGGACCTCAAATCTCTCCGGTGTAGGACAACTCAACACCCCTCCGATGTGGGACAACTCAATAAAAGGATTGATTATTGAGGAAGATGCACCTTGAGTCCTGTTACCAACCCCTTTTTTTTGTAAATGATAAATCAGGACAATTAACCTAATTTTAAGTTTATACACTAACTCATGATCAATGAAACAATTAGACGAATGTAGAAAAGGTTAATCACAACGGCACATAAGTGGTAAAGATTAGTTTACAGAGATTGCAGCGAGCAGCTAAAGTCTAAAGATTAGAAATAGTCGTAGTCGTTGTTCCCTAAAAAATGGCCGGACGGCTGGAAATCTTAAAATGCTTTATTGAGTCATTTGCATCTATATTTATTTTTTGAGTTATATTTTAATTTGTATTCATATACAAAAATAATTATAAGGGTATTAAATTTTTCGCATGACTTCAGCATATGGGGTTAAAGTAGCAAAGACAATCACGCAAATAATATTTTAGTAAACGAGCCTAAAGTAGCAAGTATGTTGAACCAAGTAAGCTGAAGTTTTTATTTGTAATTGATGAACTTAAGCATAATAGCATAAGTTTTATTCTCTATTTGCTACTGAAGTTTTTATTTTTGTAACTGGCAAACTTCAGCTTTAGAGCTAAAGGTTTTTGTTTTATAACTGTTTTTTTTGTAACTAACGAAATTTTTATTTTTGTAACTGGTGAACTTCAGCTCTAGAGCTAAAGTTTTTATTTTTTGTAATTTGCAAAATTCATCTAGAAGTGAAGTTTTTTATTTCTTTTGTATTATTTATTCTTTACCAACCCTATTGCCCTCCCATTTTAAAAACCCTGTAGTACATAGAAGTAAGGGAACAATAACAACAATAATAACTATCCAGTATACTTCCACCAGGTGGGATCTGGGGAATAGAAGTCAGGAAAGAAAAGTGCATTTTGTAGTACATAAAAGTTAGGGAAGAAAAGTGCATAAAAATGCAGTTCCTTCGTCAATTTGGAGATACGAAATTATTTGAAATTTAAAGTTTGGAAACGAAATTCCTCAACATGTGATTGTCTAATATAGAAGCAACTATATGTGTTATTTTACATCTAATACTTACAGACAATTTCACTACACTATTTTTCTGATGACTAAAGTTCTTTATATCATCAAAGACTTTCATATAAAAGGTAATATAATGTGACGCACCTGAGTATATTATTCAATCACACTAAAATACATTGAATATTAATGTAGTTATATTCATAGCAGCACCAACAGTTGCAGAAGAAAGAAG
The DNA here is from genome assembly GCA_034376525.1 of Nicotiana benthamiana. NCBI lineage: Eukaryota > Viridiplantae > Streptophyta > Magnoliopsida > Solanales > Solanaceae > Nicotiana > Nicotiana benthamiana. Next base: position 28,270,380 of record CM067336.1, on the reverse strand, counting down.
AAGAAAAAGATGAAAAACAAAAGAGGAGTAGAAGAAAGAGGGCTGAAGTTATTTAAAAAATTGGTACAAATTAAAAAATATTTAAAAAATAAATATAAATTAAATAGGGTCGATCAAATAAAACGCTCCGTGTAATTTTTACTATTTTAACTTACTCCAGTTTTTAGGATTGACTTTTAATTTTTGTGCTTATAGTAATAAAGTAATCTTCTAGGTAATAAGTGTCTATTCTCCTTCGCTTTTAAATTAAAAAGAAGAAAATATGATCTTCTAAGGACTTTGGGAACTCAGATTGTGAAATGGTGCAGTGCCAAATGTTTTTTGTTGAGTATTTCCTATTATTGTCGTAGATATTCACTATGGTGCAAAAGCCAACGCCCCTACTTTTTGACTTTGATTTGTTTTTTGTCCCTTTTGAAAAAATTGTTTTGTTAATAATACGTTAAGGTTAAGTATTAAGATTGTTCTATATTGTGCTCTCTCAGGTGCAAAAATTATATTTTATAATTTTCACTTTGGCATTTTATGTAATGAGTTAATTGGTCGTTTTGAGCAATTGTATTTGGTTCGCCAGTTTAAGGTCACGAACAGCTTCATATTATATGTATCGACTTGCATGTGTAGTCCGGGCTTGAAACCAAAAAACTTTTATGTGAAAATATAAAGAAGAAAAAATAGTAATTTCTAGAGTTAAAATTTAATTTTTAGTTGACTTTGGTCAACATTTTTGGTAAACGGACCTGCATCTGTGTCCCGATGATCTCAGAAGATCTGCGGTAAAATATGAGACTTGGCTGTGTACGACCGAAATTGAATTCTGATATCTCTAGCCTTAGAAAATAATTTTTGAAGAAAATTATTGTGCTGGTTTTTGAAGGAAATAAAGAAATGGATTAATGTTTGAACTCGTTAGTATCGGGCCCGTATTTTGGTTCCAGAACCTGCTACAAGCTTGTTATGATATTTAAGTCCTATCTATAAATTTTGGTGAGAACCGGAATTGATTTGACGTGATTTAGACGTCCGGCTGAAAAATTAGAAAATTTGAGTATTCTTGAGAAAATCATGAGTTTTGAGGTTAAATCCGTAGTATCTGATGTTATTTTGATAATTTGATCACACGAGCAAGTCCATATGATATTTTTAGACTAGCGTGAATATTTGGTTTGGAGCCCCGAGGGCTTGGGTGAGTTTCGGATTGGTTTAGGTTATGTTGCGCTTATTTTTGGATGTTTTATCGTTGTTTCTTCAAGAAAACATAATATCATTTTGACCAAATGAGATCCAAATTCAGTTTTGTTTGAATCATTACATCCATATCGAAATTATGGAGTCATAGGAGAAAGAATTATTAAAATTGGACCTTGTATGAGAAAGTTATGCTCTTTTCGTCTCGGGAAAAAATATTGATTTCTGGTGTATTCGCAAATGCAAACTTTTTCATTGCATTTGCGATGCCCAGTTTGCAAATGCAAACTTTTTATTGCAAATGTGACTTCTACTAACCCTGCTTTGTTCGCAATTTGTGAGTCTGAGGCCTGTTAAGTGAGGTTTTTGACGAGATTTTCACCTATTTTTCAATTTTCTCAAATCCTAAACCTCCATGAATGATTTTCCAAAGATCCAAACTTCTCCAAATCATTGGGTAAGGTCTCTAATCAATTTCCAACTATATTTTGTGATTAAATCTTAGATTTAACATGAACTTTATGAGAATCTAAAGGAAAATTTAGGGAAAATTGTGAAATCGTTCAAAAATATAAAATGATAATTTGAATGATCAAATGGTATCGGAAATTTTTGTATGGGTAAACTCTTAGCGGAATGGGTGTTTGATTTTTATAAATTTTTCCGGGTTTCGAGGTGCGAGCCCGAGGAATTGAGTTTTGTTGACTTTTTGCAAATTGTATAAGAATCATTTTTTGTTAATTAAAATTATTTTTTTGTATTGTTTGATGTATTCAAGTCGTTATTGGCTAGATTGAGTCGGACATTGATGAATTGGTAAAAGAAAAGCTAAATTGAATACTGAATTGGCTGGATTGAGGTAAGAATCTTGCCTAACCTTGTGTAGGAGACGTCACATTAAGATTTGAGTCTTCTATCTAATCGTAGTCCGTGCACGTGAGATGACGAGTGTGTTCTTCGACTAATTTGTGAGAATTTTGCCTTTAGGATTCTTAGGTCCTTATGTTCATTATATAGGAAGTATTCCGTTATGATTTAGTTTCCTAATTGCTTAATTACCTCTATATGCTCCATACGATGTTCTTAGCTTTTCTCTAATTCCTACTTGTTATTTGACCCTTAATTGCCTTAATGGAAATGATTGCCTTCTTTATTGTTTTGATACTTCTTGATTGTGAGTTTCTCTATGACTTTGTGCAAATATGTTATATGCCAAATTGTTGTGGGTACATGTGTAGTTATCACGTGCTTATAGTGTCTTGTTGCTTAGTTAAAGTTATTGTGCTTCTTGGTTTTTCCGTGATCCTTATTAGGTACTATTCATGCTTAAATTGATGATTATTCATGTTGAATAAGACTTATGACATTCACTTAGTAATTGACCATTACTGAGTATTGACTCGAGTTTAGATCTATATTGTGAAGCTAACTAGTGAAACAAGTTTGGTTATTGTTCATTCCCTTGGCGGGAGATTATTGTTTCTATTGTTGATTCCCTTACCGGGATGTTATTGTTTCTATTATTGATTCCCTTGCAGGGAGTCAGGGATGCTCACACATTTTCTCAATGTGTTTTCCATACTAGAGATACAGAGGTATTGAAAGACTATTCAGTTATTTATATAGAGGCGCATGGAAGCGTGGTGGGTGTTGATTGAGGATAGTTGGCGGTATCGGAATTGGAGTACCTTGTGTTTTGAGTTGTACGAGCTGTGAAGGTTAGCTCTAGGTATCATCAGACGTTGTTTTCTACGGTTTTGTGCCAAGTAGAGGAGTCCATCAGCGGCATTCAGATTGCATAGTCAGACTTGCGTCAGTTTCTGCCTGAGGCACATGCATATGTGGTGTTGCTAGGTTCCCAAAATTTGTATATGAGTAAGGTCTGAGATCTTGCACTGGACGATGTTGGGATTTTGATTGGTATTATTGCATGTCAACTATCCAATGAAATGGATCAGCTCTGTGGTGTTGGGTCAAGATAGTGATGAAGTGATTTGTCTTTTGAATAGGAATTCCCTACTGGTATTTGTGGAAGAACTCTTAGATTGGAGGGTTTGTGTGACTCGATTGAGTTGGGGAGGTGCAGTACTGATGTCTTATTTTCATGCGGGCGGATCTCAAAGGGTTCTTGATGGTTGACTATGGCTTTAGTTGGGTGTTTGTTATGGGTGTAAGGAATATGTGGTACATTATGGATTTCTCCTGAATAGACATCCGAAATTAATTGGGTTGTTGACATTGTTGGCTATCAAATGTGAAAAGTGTGCATTTGGAAAGGACCTTGAGGTTTGGTTTATGAGTGTGTAGCTGGTAGCATGGTGCTTACCTAGTTTCGAGGCTCTCGAGGTTCATGTTTTGTTACGCGGCCAGAAACCCTATATGAGTGCTTCAGCAAAATCATAGGGTGTAAGTGTTATATCAGCCATTTGATTTCTTTAGTGGAGTTTGAGTATGGAAGATATGGTATTCTTGAGGTTTTAGGCTAGATGCCCTCATATGTGGACCACTTCACATTGTCGGATTGTGAAGAAACATTGATGATGAGGTAATTAATGCATGTATGATTGATAGGTCGCTGTGGATTTTCGGAAAGGATATTTACCTATTTGGAAATAATCAGGATTTAGTTTGGGGGATATTTGAAAGCTCAATGAGAATATGTATCTTATATCACATCAATTTAAAGTGCTCATGTGAGATTGTCATTATGATTATGTTATGAGGCAGAATGGATATTATTTGTGCCCCTAGTCTATCTTATATGCTATTCTTTTATGCTGGGTTAGGAGGTGAGGTTGTATGATTATTCCCCACGTATGTTGTAATTCTATTAAGGCCTTATAGCGATACAGGCGAGATAGCCCTTGTGATGTTGATTTGCTCATTGCACCGTAATTGTGCTTGCTTCTGTCATGTTTTAGCACTTTCATTTATTTTTCCACAATTTTATTTATGTACTCTGTTGTACTTAATATCAGTATTCATATGATCAGTGAGCCTATGCATTTTGGCTTGATGAGTACTTGGGAGCTGGATGTACGTCGCAGTGGATGTTATGTGGGATAATGGCTTGATAAGTATTTGGGAGCGAGTTGCACGCCACAACTGATGCTATGAGGGATACCTTTTCCTTGTGTTTATTTGGTGTTGTGGTTTCCCTCTATGGGATGATTTGATGGAAAAACCAATTTATACTTTGTCGTTACACATGTCGTACTTGTTAGATAATTCTTATACTCTTATTTCCTTTATTTGTGCTACATAATTGAGTTATTGCTTATTTGCTGTACGAATTGGTAGTGTAAGAATATGTGTGGTTCCGTGATGAGTTGTTAGTTGGTTACTTGTATTGTCTGAGATGAGGTTCTTAGTCCTGAGATTGGTATTGGTATAATGGGGGTGAGGAGTGTTTGGAAGTATGAGGGTGTTTCTGCTAAGCTTTGGGTAATGGTCATTGGCGGACGGGAGAGCTTCGTGACTTGTTGACTTCATGGATGCCTATGAGTTTTCGCATGTCTCTTTATCACAGGTAGTGCTGTGGAAGTCCAGAACAAGGTTGCATTCAATGTGAACTATATTGTCGGCATTCAAGATGTTATTTGAGCGGCTATGGTGGTCAGGGGTTATTGCTTCGAGTATGTGAGTTATGTAGAACAACATGTGATTGTATTCTGGATTGGAATTTTTGGATCGATTCACTTTATTTAGGTGTGTTCAGTGCGATGATGTGGAATTCAGGTCCTATGATGAATTTTGAATGTTGATGATTGGGTCCTGTTCTAAGGTTATGGACTAAGGAGGAGATGAGACTTTTAGTTAAGTTGCATTGTCGGTTATGTATAAGTTGGATGATGGGGAATCACCACCGGGTGTATATATGAGGAACTCATGCAGTGGTTCGATGGCTTTAGAACAACTCCGGGCACGTTCGAGGACAAACGTATGTTTAAGTGGAGGAGGATGTAACGACCCAACAGGTCATTTTGAGCAATTGCATCTGGTTCGGTAGTTTAAGGTCATGAGCAGCTTCATATTATGTGTATCGACTTGCGTGCGAGTCTGAACATGAAACTGGAAAGCTTTTATGTGAAAATATGAAGAAAAAAATAATAATTCTAGAGTTAAAATTTGGGTTTTAGTTGACTTTGGTCAATATTTTTTATACACAGAACCAGGTCTTTGTTCCAATGATCTCGGGAGGTCTGTGATAAAATATGGGACTTGGACATATCCCAAATTTGAATTCTGAGGTCCCTAGTCTTAGAAAATAATTTTTGAAGAAAATTATTGTGCTGGTTTTTGAAGGAAATAAAGAAATAAATTAATAATTAAACTTAGTGGTATCGGGCCCGTATTTTGGTTCTAAAAACTGCTACAAGCTTGGTATGATATTTAAGTCCTATCTATAAAATTTGGTGAAAACCGGAATTGATTTGACGTGATTTAGACATCCAGCCGAAAAATTAGAAAATTTGAGTGTCCTTGAGAAAATCATGAGTTTTGAGGTTAAATACGTAGTTTCTGATGTTATTTTGATGAATTAATCGCATGAGCAAGTCCGTATGATATTTTTATACTAGTGTGCATGTTTGGTTTGGAGCTCCGAGGTCTTGGGTGAGTTTCGGATAGGTTTAGGTTATGTTGCGCTTGTTTTTGGATGCTTCATCGTTGTTTCTTCAAGAAAAAATAATACCACATTGATCAAATGAGATCCAAATTCAGTTTTTTTGGAATGATTAGAGCCGTATCGAAATTATGGAGCCTAGGAAAAACGAATCATCGAATTTGGACATCGTATGAGGAAGTTATGCTCATTTACGTGTTGGAAAAAGTTGCTCGTTTCTGGTGTGTTCGCAAATGCTAAATTTTTCATCGCATTTGCGATGCCCAGTTCGCAAATGCAAACTTTTTATAGCAAATGTGACTTCTGCCAGTCCTGCTTTGTTCACAATTTGCAAGGGTTCGCAATTGCAAACCTTGGGTCATAAATGAAACATCTGAGGCCCGTTAAGTGGGGTTTTTGACGAGATTTTTACCCATTTTTCAATTTTCTCAAACCCTAAACCTCCATGGGCGATTTTCCAAAGAATGAGACTTCTCCAAATCATTGGGTAGGTGTCTATAATCAATTTCTAACTATGTTTTGTGATTATATCTTAGATTTAACATGAAATTCATGAGAATCTAAAGGCAAATTTAATGAAATTTGTAAAATCTTTAAAAAATGTAAAATGATGATTTGAATGACCAAATGGTATTAGAATTAGATAATTTTTGTATGGGTGAACTCGTAATGGAATGGGTGTTCAATTTTTATAAATTATTTTGGGTTCCGAGGTGCGGGCATGGGGAATTGACTTTTTACAAATTGTATTAGAATCATAGTTTTGTTAATTGAAATTATCTTGTCTTGCATTATTTGATATATTCAAGTCATTTTTAGCTAGATTGAGCCGAGCGTTGATGAATTGGTAAATAAAAAACTAAATTGAGTATTGAATTTGCCAGATTGAGGTAAATATCTTGCCTAACCTTATGTGGGAGACTTCCTCTTAGGATTTAAGTCTTGTATGTTAATTGTAGTCCGTGCACGCGAGGTGACGAGTGTGTACTTGGACTTATCTGTATAAGTTTTCCTTTAGGCTTCTTAGGTCCTTATGTTAATTATGTGGGAAGTATTCCATTATGATTTAGTTTCCTAATTACTTAATTTACCTCTATATGCTCCATAAGATGTTGTTTGCTCTCCTCTAATTCCTACTTGTTACTTAACCCTTAACTGCCTTAGTGGAAGTTAGTGCCTTCCTTATTGTTTTGATACGTCTTGATTGTGAGTTTCTCTATGACTTCGTGAAAATATGTTATATGTCCAATTGTTGTGAGTATCGGTGTAGTTATCACGTGCTTATTGTGTCTTGTTGTTTAGTTAAAGTTATTGTGCTTCTTGGTTTTTCCGTGATCCTTATTAGGTAATATTCATGCTTAAATTGACGATTATTCATGTTGAATAAGACTTGTGACATTCTCTTTGTAATTTACCATTGTTGAGTATTGACTCGAGTTGAGGTCTATATTACGAAGCTAACCGGTGAAATAAGATTGGTTATTGTTGATTCCCTTGCCGGGAGGTTATTGTTTCTATAGTTGATTTCCTTGCAGGGATATTGTTTCTGTTATTGATTCCCTTGCCGGAATGTTAATGTTTCTATTGTTGATTCCCTTGCCTGGAGGTTATTATTTCTATTGTTGATTCCTTTACCGGGATGTTATTGTATCTATTGTTGATTTCGTTGTCGTGATATTATAGTTTCTACTATTTGGGTGAGGAAGAGCGTAAAGAATGAAGGGTGATGCCATACATGATATTGTGAGAGAGAGTTAATGCACGAAGGGTGAGCCGTGCACATTTCTATTTATGCATATTGTGAGGTTGAGTTTAAAAGCACGAAGGGTGATGCAGTGCCACATTATTAAGAGTAAAATCATGAAGGGTGATGCCGTGCCACATTATTGAGAGTAATAGCAAAAGGGTGATGTCATGCATGATATTGTAAGGCAGAGTGCAAAGCACGAAGGGTGATGCTGTGCACATTCCTATTTATGCATATTGTGAAAAAAGAGTGATAAAGCACGAAGGGTGATGTGATGCACTTTCTGTTTGTTGTGTTTCTTTATAGTTTCTAATTCAAGTGTGTTAATTGTTCATATTTCTTTACTGTTGTGACTCTTGTGATGGAACCCCATAGAGTTTTTAATAATTCGCCGTATATATATATATATATATATATATTTCAATACTTCAAATTTCAATTTTATATATATATTTCAATACTTCAAATTTCAATAATTATTTTATTTTCATTCAACTAGTTACTCAAATAAATTCTCTTAATTCGTTTGAGGTTGTATTTTACTTAAAAAGGGATTTCTACTAAGTTAATTTCTTAAATCCCATGATAAAGGTAATAATTCTTTCGATGTCGTGTTTTAATTAAAGATGGTACTTTCTTTATTCAGATGATTTCTAAAATTAATTTCATCTTTTCTTATTGAGCTCCTAATTAGCTTAAAAGTTGTAGTCTACTTTATGTTATGTAAATGTGACTCCTTGAACATCTTAATTGTGTTGATTATGGACCTTATGTACTGATGAGTAACATGAGAACGTTGTTGCGTATAGAGAGATAGAAATATATGGGCACAATGTATCGGGTGTGCTAAACGTTTGGTAATTTAGGTTATGATATGAGACTTCGAGTTTGAGATGGTTGGAATTGAGCATCAGAAATAATATGATTTATTGAGCTGGCATCTAACTATGTTAGTGTTAATTTATTTGGTTATCTTTTGTTCCATCTGTATTTCTCTTTATTGTTTCTACTTACTGTAGTTTGTTCTTTCCCTATTGTTGATATTACTTGTCAACTTTAGGTTAATAGTTATTATCATATCCTGTTAAATTTATTTGACCAGTAGGTGTCTAGATTGTTCTTCGTCACTACTCCACCGAGGTTAGTCTTGATACTTACTAGGTACCGTCATGGTATGCTCATACTACACTTCTGTATATTTTTGTGTACAAATCCAAGTATTTGATCGATAGTAGCTGTGCGGGTCGTTGCGATGGAGACATAAGGTAAATCTGATGTAGCGTTCGCAGGCCTCAGAGTCATCTTAATTTGTACTTATTTCCATTTGTTCCCCTTGTTTCGGAACAGTTTAGTATTTATTTTGTGTAACAATGCTTAGAAAGGCTTATGATTTCTACCACCGATTTTGGAAATTGTAATTTGTTAAGGGTTATTTTTAATTTAAATTTAGCAAATATAAGTGTTATCCCGTAAATATTAAGCTTACCTAGTTTAGAGATTAGAAGTCATCACGACTTCTTCGAAGAGATTATTTAGATCGTGACATTTCATGACCTCTAAGAACCAAAATGAATGAATGAATGAATAAATAAATAAATACCAAATTAATTAACGGAAAATTCTGTGCATCTATTAGAAGCAAATGATGCGAAAAATATGTTTGGTAGAAATGCACATTGTAGAATCTAGTGATGCTTCTATTTATCAAGATTATATTTCTAATTCAATCTCACGGTTGTGGGTATTTGACACATTTTGGGATCTACTTAATTTGAGGGGTTATTTATGTTTGACCCTAAATATATATCTGAGTTCAATTAATTAGATTTAAATAAAATAGAGTCAATTTTAGTTAATAATAATATCCAAAAGATAAGGTCGTTGTTTTATGGCAGATAAGATGTATGTTTGCCCAAATGATAATGAATGTGAGCAACAATAACAGTATTCAATGATCCAAAAAGTGGAAAGATAGCATTAAATAATAATAGACAACAATAAATGACATTTAGGTAAATTAAAAAGTGTGAGTAAGCCGAAAAGGGGTGAGATTTATTGATATTCTTTCTAACAATGATGAATAATTGATAAACATTTGAACACTCAAGTTGTTATTGGATCAAGTGAAAAATCTAGACAAGAATCTTAGTAAAAAGGATTTTCATACGCTTGTAATAGGGCCAGACTCTCTCTATAATGTCAATGTATGTTTTACAAATGAATATCTCATGCCCTTATCATTGTGTCTCTTTCTATTTATAAGAAACATGGTTTTAGAAACCCTAATGGTACAGGTGCAGAGAATATCCACCAAAATATTCTCTTTAATGTCATATCTCAAAACTAATAGGTATAACTCCGTTTGAGATGCTCGACCTCAACCTAGATCTACGATGATTTCACAACATTGATCTTTGCTAACTCTTCGACCGCGCCTTTCATCGCTCCAAGGACACTTTGACCTGGGGCAAGTTTTTGTTGAGACCTTACTGAAAGCATGTGGTGGCCAATGAAGGCTATTTATAGTGCTGACATGGCTTGCCTATATCAAGATATTTTTTGGCCCATATAGTTAGTCTTTCCGCTTATCGAGGTCGTCATCACGAGAGAGGTCGATGAGTGGATAATGTCGTTTATGGTCGAGCTTATCCAGCTGGCTACACAAGTCGTGATCATCATAACGATCAGGCAACGTGGCTCTCTGACGGACGCATATTTTGAGTTCTTTGAATTTCCTGGGAATTCTGTTGGAGCCATCTGGTACAAGAGAAAGAGTGATGTTATGATGGCATACGTTATGATGATGTCTTTTCCCGACGTGTTCCATCGATTCACGTGTGACCCTTGATTGGTTTTGCCATTTCAATTTTCGTGTTAATCATGGCCTACCATTTCGATTCTCATATGCAAAACCTTTTCACTTCTATATTTCTTTACCCACCGTCTATGATGATGGTTGAGCGATTAGCCGAATTCAAGGGCTAGGCTTGGTCTACCTGGTCATGTGGATTTGGTCCCTGCGGGCAACGATGAAGTGCGGGTTTGTTATACCACATTTTAATACGGGTCAAACTAGAGTATAACATATTGATAATTCTGAAGGTTTATTAATTAAGAGAGTCACTACCTAATTATGTTAACGATGAATTAGGACACCAATTTTAACTGAGTAATGCTTAAAGTTAATTCTTTAACTGAGTAATGCTTAAAGTTAATTCTTTTTTATGGTTTGCTTAACTTAAGATTATGGTAAAGGTTCTAGCTATCTCAAAAGAAAGGGGAAAGACACCTTTTAAGACCCATTAAAATGGTTAACCAGCCAAACTTAGGTTAATTAATTTAAAACAAATCCAGTTTTTATAAATTGGCCCTTTGTTTCAAAATAGAAAATAATAAGACAACATTTGACGTTAATATCAGCCAACCTCTTGTACGAAACGTTTAACCCCAAAGAGTCCTTTAATAAACCTAATAACTAAAGAATCATTCTCGAAAAGGTTAAGTATTAGAAAAGAAAGTGTTCATATGTACCTTTAGAAAACTACTCAGTTGGGACTTAACGATCTTGTATTTACTAAAGTCTAACTCAACATCACTAGAAAAGGTTTTGCTGAAAAGTTTTTGAAAGGAAAATGTTAAATTCATGTGTCTAAAGGCTACAACATATGTGATTAAAATAGTAGCGATTATAGGTAGTAAGAAGTAAAAATATAGCACAACTATATACACTAAGCTAACATGAATATAAATTCAAAAGAATTGGAGGAAAACTCAAATCACACAAGTAAAGTTAAATAGCAAGAATGGTAATAAAAATAAAAGAAAGACGCCTTATGAGTCCCAAGCGTTTCGCTTGTTTTCTTTCTATCCGGTGAATCTATAGGAGTGAGATATGATTCCATGCTCGGGGTATGTTGGCAAGTCTTGCATTAAGACTCCATATGTTGCTCCAAGTGCATATGCAAAAAGAAAAGAAGAAAAAGATTAGATAGGATAAAAAATCCTAAACAAATATTAAAATGAAGGAGAAAACAGTGGCATCAATCAAGTGATTAACTTGTACAAAATCATAAGCTCACAAAGGGAGAAGGAATTTATTACTTCCGGCAACATTATCCTAACAAATTTAGAGAATTTCTTATTATTAATATATCTCCTACATACACCATCAAATGGACTTTCTATGTTTATTGAAATCTAAAGGTTGAACAAATTAAGTTGTCCAACAGTTGTTCCTTCTTGATCAGTGAAATATGGAACCTAGTTAACTCCTTTAAAGTGAACTAAACACATGCTATCTAATCCTTCCCAGAACATATATTTCATGAAGAGAATACTAGAATTAAACCTATAGGCATAATTTCTAGGCGTGGAAGATCTCATATATGGTAACTCTAATTCTATATATCAGTCTCCACAGTTTTGGCATAGATCTCAAAGATTTGGATTAGTAAGAATGTTAACAACATGCTTCTTCCGTTTTATACATCAAAATTAAAGCGAGTGAACAGTGATAAATTCTAATATACTCCAATGATCAGTGAATCATATTTTATTACATAGTCCACAAATCAGATCCTTAACATGCTTCCTACAGTGGAGAATGGCAGGCAGCAGACACTAGACACCGGGAGAAAGGTCTTGTTACACGGCTTAACGATTTTTCTTCTATGAATAGGAAAGTCTTAAGCAAACTCTGCTAAATCAAATTTCTTTTATTAGAGTCCTAATGTTTAGATTTTACTATTCCTAAAGTCTTGACAGAGAGAGTTCAAAGAGATCACAGCAATTTCCGAGTTGTTCTATTGCTTAAAGGCATAAAATTGTTAGAGGTGAGACAAGGTAGCATATTTGACATGGTGAATTCCTATAGTCATCGTAACCAAGTATTGAAAGAATGTCTCTTCACTAAATAAGAGGATCCTCTAATCTAGACATATAGTAGCTAATTACTCTTTCAGTCATTATGCTTCCTACAACATTCGAACTAGGAAACAATAACTTATAATCATGTTTTAAACAAGACATGAATACATGAACAAAGGTAATCAAAGCAAAGACCTAATATCAGCAAACTAATTTATTCACATAAGCAAGCAATTGACTTCTTATTTTCTTCAAGCTTTATGCACATACCACATAACTTCACAGCTTTTACGCATACAAAAACTCTTAATAATGACTTCTATGGTAATAAACTATGACTCGTGCTCCGAACAAATAGACGACCATTTCAGATCTTCAAAGAAAAATGAGATAAAGATTTTAGAGTTACCGACCTTTTGTGATGCAGGAAATGGGGTCGCGTCAAGGTCTGCTATACTGGCCTCAATTCCGCAACCTCGAATGACTTTCAAGCTCCAAGACGAGCACGACGATACCTCTGTTATGGTAAAACAAAACCTATAGAGGCTGGACAAAAACGAGCTCTTAGAGTGCGGTTCTAAAATAAAAAATAAGAGAGAAGCATGGCGAGAAAAAGAATATAAAGCGGTGGATCCCCAGGTCGCTGAAAATAGCCATAAAGTCTGGTATTTTATAGGTGTAAAATTAAGGTTTCTATGGCTTCTCTAGGCGGGATCTTTGAGCGGGATTTTGTGCTTCAAAAACCGAGTCTACAACGGCTTAAAAATTGAACGTTTGAAGACCATGAAATGGTTCACATGATCTTGGTCAGAAAAGACAAAGAAGAGAGAAGCAATAGGGATTTTGAATAAAAGGATTGAATTTCCATACCATTTTTATGCATTTTGTCCTGTCGAAACAGAGCTTGCACGAAAATGGAGCGAACATTTCTTGTCCAATTTCTATAAAAGCTGAAACTTAGCCAAAAATGCGTATGAAAACAAAGAGAGGCGCTAGAGAGGTTAGAGTTAGGATTAACGGGGGTTTGTAAAGGATTATCTATGGATATGGGTCTGGTGGGTCAGGCTACTTAATGTTAATAGACTTAGGTAAATTGGGCTGGTTTGGAGACTTAATTGGTGGGCTAGATTGGCGAAATTTGGGCCTAGGGTGCTGAACATTTTCCTTATTCCTTGCATATTTCTTTAAGCTTCTATTTAGATTTAAAATACTTTTATTAGCTATAATATAATATTACATAATATTAACACGTTAATATTACTCAAACTATTTTTTGTGCCTTAAAACAAGTATGGTAGCTAAAATTTGCTAAACAATCTACATTAATTGCGAGCAAGGGTAAATATAATAAAATATTAAAATAAATACTACTACTTAATAAAATAAAGGGAAATGATATACTTTTTTGCAAAAGACGATAATAACGATAAATTAATAACTACAATAAATATAATAATAATTGTAATAGCAATTTTAGGATATTAACAATATTATCAATAATGATAGTAATTAGGTATATTTTGGGATAACAACTGTGAATTAATTATTCTTAAATTATTAGTAATATTAGAAGCTTAAATGAATAGTTTAGAAGAAAAGAGGGACAAAATTGGATGTCAACAGGGTTTATCGTCTCAAATTTTGTGCCTATACGCATATCTGTTCATAATTGGCTATTCATTCCCTTATTCGCCGTTGATAGAAGATTTATATCGCTACTACAACGTATCTCCAGCGCATCTTGCCCCTTATATCTTCACAATGGTCAAAATATTGACGAAATTTGCCAAATTGGCCGACGTCGATATATCGTTACGCCACCTGATCCATCTCTTCGCCCCTCATATGAGGTTTCTGAATCTTCGCCTTTGGGAGGGGGGGGGGGGGGGGGGGGCATTTGGTGGTAAGAATGGATGACAAGGCTAGTCGGCATTTCTGGCTTGACTATGAGACCATTTGGATGGGTTTATTTAAGGAATTTTAAGACAAAATATCTTTTAAGCTATAAGTTCGGAATTCTAACTTTTGGATTTTGGATTGTTTTTGTCATTTTAGCTTAAAAACAAATGCTTAAAAGCATTTTTTTACTTTATCCAAACACTACAAAATGGCTTAAAAGTAATTGTTGCACTTAAAACAAGCCAATCCAAACGGACTCTATTTTTTTGTCAGGATCGAGGTCGTAGTATTTGCTACCCCCGGCTTCCTTGAGGCTTGGAACCCTACTCGTTAGCGCTCATACTCGCTTATATTTTTTCTTGTTTTTAGCATTCTCCTTGCTGTGGGTTGGTTAACCAGCTCCCTCTTTTTCTGTAGCTGCTATTCAACCATTTCAGATGGTGACCCTTATTGCCGGCTGGTCAGACAGATCCTTTCTCATATGGCGGGGATACGTGATTGGTCAAGTTTCTCTCACAGATTCAAGTTGTCTCTTCCCTCGGCAGGTAACCTCCTCCATATCATCAACGTCGTGGTTCTTTCGTCTATGTCTATTCATTTGCTGATTTCTTCCTCTATAATTTTTCTTTAGGTTCGGTCAGAGGGTCCACAAGGAGGTTAAGGGCCCATGTATCCTCGTTCCGGAAGAGGAGGGCCATTATGCCTTTAGTCCCCGCCCCTGCCTAGGCCATTGCCACTCCTGCTTTCGTCCCTACTCCAGTTGTTACTACTTTTGCCCTCGTCTTTCTTCTAGACGTTGCAACTTCTGCCCGTGTAGGGCTGTGCATAATTTGATCAATATCGAATTACCATGCCGAAATCGAATTTGGTTGAATTCTTTTTTACGGAGTTGCAACTATCCATTACAAAACAAAGAATTCCGTTCTTACTTTTGGTATTCGATATTTTGATATTTGGTATGGTATTTGGTTTACGTAAAAAAAAAATAGTATTACATATGGTATTTAGTATTTTAAATGAAATACCAAAATATCGATACTATACCGAAATATATATTATATTACACAACACACATTTTATTAATTATAATATAAATACAAGAAATCTAAAATTTTACATTCTTTTTTTCTTTAAGTTCATCAATTAACTCTAAGCAAGTAACAAGACATCAAGTGATTGAGTTTAGTAGTTCGTCATATAAAAGTATCGACTCTAGAGTCAATGGATTAACGTAATTTTCCTACCATGTGTACGTTCCCATAATGATGGTGTTTTTCCAAAATCAAACTTAGTTGTTTCAACATATTGAACTAGCCATCGTAGGACATTTGTGTCATGCAGGAGAGGCTCGTTCAGCTGCAATACAATTTGAAAAAGTAATTGATCGTGACTTTGAACATGTTCTTTCCATTACCCCTCTTAATTGAGATGAGACAGGAGATCAAATGCTTAAATTAAGTAAAAGTCATTTTGATTCAATCATGCATCTTGGAATCATCCTAAGTATTCTTTTTTTTCTTTTTCTTTTCCAACTCAGTTTATCTAATTTATAGATATCTAATCTATTTTTCTGGCTTGTCTAGGTGGGATAGCCGATCCATTCCCTTTTCTTTCAGCTAGCAGGTTCGGCAAAACTACTAAAAATCTATTCAATTAGCAAAAAGGAGAGAGAAGTATTCGAACCCTCAATAGTTCTTTGTTAAAATAATATCAGTTTTCAAGACCAGGGGTATCAACCGCTCAGTCATCTTTTGGAAAGACTATTTTTTATTTTATTCCCCTGAATAAAATATGGCCATAGGGGCCCACTTTATGTAGAATGATCTCAGGTTCAATTTGGCAAAAATTACAAATTAACTAACCAAGCATTTTTCCCTTCGATGAAGTTTTTCTTAAGTTTGTCAACATTTTGCTTCCAAATATTTTTGCTGCAGGATACCTAAAGGAGAAACAATTCATCACACATTCAAGACCAGAGAAGTAGCAATCAGACTATGAAAAACCTTTGGCAATCCCTTGGACATTAAATGGGAAGATTTTTTCCATCAAATTACTTATTTTAAGATGGCGGTCACTGAAACCCAAGAATTTTATTCATCAGGAAATCTGAACATTACTCCTATAATTATTTGTTGGGAGATACGGAAAGCGAGATATGTATTTATATATGGATCTTCTAGAGTTTATATGGCTATAATACTTCATCAAATACTCTCACACCTTAGATGGTGTATTGCAGAGAATCTGAAGAATGATTGGGAAACCAAATATATGCCATTTGCCAACAAATTTGTACACTTATTCCTACTGTTGAAACTATTATTGTTAGATGAATTTTTTTTTGATAATTAAACTTTTATATATACCAGGAAAAAATATTTACAATCAAGACAGAACCCTTACAAAGTTTACTATACTTCCCTTCCTCTCTTATATACTCTTTCTACTATCCTTACTATTGCTTTGGATAGTAGTCCAATCTATTCAGTATTTTCTCTATTTTTTTGTTACTTCGACAAGGTACTTATTGTACAATTAGTTTGCAAAGTATCTCACAGTTCCTCGACTAGGCTTGAAATGATCTTGCATTCCTTTTCTTTCACAAAAAATATAGACAGCCTATTAGCACAACCTTGAACAACTTTGCTTTTGCACTTCTGTTTCTCGCACCATAAATGTTTCTGTAGATAACTTGCCATTGAGCATCATTTTCCATAACTCAACAAAATATTGACATTCAAAGAATAGATGTTGTATGGTTTCATTTGCATGTGGCATAAAGGACATATTTGATCATTATGAGTGCCCCATATTAGCAATCTATCCTTTTGTGTATAACCTGCCATCAGCCACCAATGTTAGCGTGAATACCCACCTAGGACATCTTGCATTGTTGTACACCAATTTCCTCCAGCTCACTTTGTTGCATTCTCCTCTCAATTTATGGTACATGTGTTTTATAAGCAAGTCTGCATCTGCATCAGGCCTTCGTAGGTATAACCTACTTTCTCAAAGTTCTTTTTGGTTTTCAGAATCTTTCTCATGATCCATGATGGATTAAACCGGTTTCAAATTGGTTTAAGCTTAATACAGATGGTAGTAGGGATAGATAAGGTGTAGTAGTGACTTAGCTAAGGCTAAAGCAACATTTATTGGAGTTAAATGGTGCATCGACCATCCAACATTGCTATCATAAAGCTAATCAAATAGTAAATACATGGCCAAATGGGAGCATCATTCATGAGAATTCTATCTTTTATAGTAGGAAGGATCCTCCTAATCAAGGTACATGCGCATATCTGATAGATAAGATACAAATGGCTGCATTTAGACACAAGGAAAAAAGGAAATTTATTACTGAATCCATGTAATTTTATGTATAGCATTTTTTGAGAGCTCATTTCATACATAGGCAGACTTTACTACATATATTTGATATGTACCTTTTATATATTGGTAAGAAAGCTATTTTATCTTTGTATTTGTTCTATTAGCGTTATAAGAATAGTTCTTTAGATGTAATGAACAAAGATCGGGTGGAATGTCCCCCTCGGTTGAGTGCTCTTTTTGCTGGGATTATATAAATGGAAGGTACCACCTAAAGGCATAAAATTTTAGAAGAAAAAAAATTAATTAATCAAATACAAATTATTTCTAACCTAAAATACTTTTGAAGAATTTTTTCAACATAAGTTGATTTTATAAGTTTGGCCAAAAATACTACTATTAATGCCTTTTATATTGAGAGTCCAGAGGTGTCTTTTCGCATTATAAGTGAACCTCACATATTAGTTAGTATTTTTATTAGATTATGAATTAATATTTTAAGTCATATATCTTGATAGTGCAAAGGTTTCTTTTTTGCATTATTTGAGTGAACTTCTCATAATTGTTAGCATTTTAGATTAGCAATTAATTTTTTCAATTTTGTAGTAACCAATAAATGACATAGTTTTATAAAGAAATACATATTACTACAAACTTCGAATTAGAATGTTGATCAACGAAAATATTCTCAAAATAAATTAACCTTTATACCTTTCACAAATAAATTTATTTCTTAATAATTATAGTATGTTGAATAAAATCATAACTTAAAATTAACAACTATTTTGAAGATCATATTTAATTTTGAATATGATTTTATTAGATGACCATCACACAATGAGCAAAAAGTATGACGAAACTAGAGCTTTTCAAATCAGATAAAATTGAAATTCTCATTCACATGAACTTTCAAATTTTTTGAATTGCACTTGGATTCAAATTTCTTTGCCAAATGACATAATTGGTAGAATTTTCGTAAATCAAACCAAAAAAATATATGATCATATAATATTAATTATTGTAACTCTTTAAAATTATTTCATAAGCTATTAGTTTGATATTAGGTTTAGGTTTTAACTTCATCCCATTTCATATCTTTCGCACGAGTAAATATATATTTCTATTTAAACTCGGCATCTCAATTTGAGGTACTAATCAACAAAAGAATCCTATTCTTAATAGCCTGTTAATGCTATATAAATTTCAAATTAAAAATTAAACAAAATCAGTAGTTTTCAAATGCTTAAAGTTGCTGGGCGTACGACCCGATTATCAAGTGCTATGATCATTACAATAACATCTATGAATCGAGACACATCATTGAATCGGTTTCTCTAAGAATATAATACAGTAATATAATATTGTAATAACTCAATCGGTTGTTTTGAGCTTTTGCACGCACTTTGCTCATCAATTCCCGGGCATGATGTCAACAATCTAACTCATCGGATTGAAGAAAATAAAGAAGAAGAAGATGAACAGTAAAGAGGAAAGAGAAGAGAGAAAATGAATCTGAATTTGCATTGATTGAACTGAGCTGTCTCGAACCTTCCGCCTGTGTATATACCAAAGCATAATAAAATCTAATGTGTCTTTAAGACTAAGCATCTTGCTGTAGGGTGACTGACGATGCGGTGATATTTGCAATACTTGGGATCATCCACCTCTTTTAGATCTTTCACCGCGTCGCTGAGATTCAATGAAGACCCGAACCTTACCTGCTCCTTCTTCCTTGATAGAATAGCAAGCAGCGCCGCAAGGAACCCAGAGTCTGTGGGAGGCTTATTACTTCAACTAGTCCCCACGGATCTCTTAGTTGTTGAGAAGGTTGCCCAAAAGCGGTATATAAGGCGTACCAGTCAATAAACCAGATATAAAGATAGCTACTTTGTGTGTCCCTGACTTATGTACAAAATTATACAACAATTAAATAGACCCACTACCCTTGGGCTGCTACTAACTCTTGGGCAGCTGATAACTTGGGCTGCTGTTAACTTTAATATTGGGCTGCTGACATTGAAGCCCAACACCCCCCTTCAAGCTGGAGGGTGAACAAACACCCAGCTTGGACATAAAATGATGATGCAAAATACCTGTCAATGGCTTAGTAAAAATGTCAGCTAACTGTCCACCAGATGCAACATGATGCAAAGAGATGAGGCCATCCTGAAGTTTGGTACGAATGAAATGGCAATCAACTTCAATATGTTTAGTCCGCTCGTGAAATACTGGATTTTTGGCTATGTGTATGGCAGCTTGGTTATCACAAAATATGGGCACAGGAGAAGAAATGGGAATACCAAAATCAGAGAATAACCTGATAAGCCAAGTAAGTTCACCAACTGTTTTGCTAATGGCCCTATACTCAGCTTCAGCTGAGGACAAGGAGACCACTGGTTGTTTCTTTGCTTTCCAACCAATCAAAGAACCCCCCAAAAATATGCTGAAACCAGAAACAGACCTCCTAGTGTCTGGGCAAGAGGCCCAGTCACTATCACAATATGCAGTCAAAGACAAATCAGGAGTGTTATTGAGAAAAACTCCAAGATCAGATGTACCTTTGAGGTATCTAAGAGTATGTAAAGCAGCATCCATGTGGACTGAAGTAGGTTTTTGAAGAAATTGGCTAAGATGTTGCACAGCAAAGGCCAAATCAGGCCTTGTATGAGTGAGGAAGTTAAGTTTGCCAACTAGGCTTCTGTAAGATTCAGGGGAAGAAAGAGGAACCCCTATGTCATGCTGTAGCTTAACAGAAAGATTAAGAGGACAGGTTACAGAAGTCACATCAGAACAATTATAAGTGAGAAGAAGATCAGTGATGAACTTCTTCTGGTGAAGAAGAAGACCATCAGCAAAATAAGCAACTTCAATGCCAAGGAAATAGTTTAGAATACCCAGATCTTTTATCCTAAAAGCAGAGTCTAAGAAGGATTTTAAAGCAGTGATTTCCTCAAGATCATTACCAGTGAGAATAATATCATCAACATATACAGCTAATAGAACAATAGAATGACCAGATTTCTTATGAAAAAGAGAGTAATCATTGAGAGATGAAGAGTAGCCTTTAGAACAGAGAGCCTGGGAAAGTTTGGCATACCATTGCCTAGAGGCTTGTTTTAGGCCATATAAAGATTTTTGGAGAAGACAGACAAAAGGAGGAGTAGAAGAAGGAGGAGGAGAAGAAGAAGAGGAGGCAGATGAAGAAGAAGAAGTAACTGTAAGACCAGGAGGCAGCTTCATATAGACTTCTTCATTGAGATCACCATGAAGAAATGCATTGTTAACATCCAACTGAAATAGAGGCCAAGACTGCTTTACAGCAACTGCAACCAAAGTTTTGATAGTAGAGAACTTCACAACAGGAGAAAATGTATCAGTGTAATCCACACCCTCAACTTGAGTATCACCCCTGACCACTAATCTAGCCTTATATCTCTCTACACTCCCATCAGCTATATACTTAATCTTGTAAACCTATTTACACCCAATAGGCTTCTTGCCAAGCAGGATCAGAGGCTGCTTGATTGTAAGATGTAGGCTCAAGCAGTGCAGTGTTAACAGTGCTATTGCAGCAAGTGGAAAAAGAACTGGTGCCAGAAATGGAAGGAGGGAGGTCACAGATGTATTGATTAAGATGAGCAGGAGTGGTGTGGTGCCTGCCAGATCTCCTAGGAGCAGGCAGATGGTCTGTAGAAGGAGAAGTATGAACAGGGTTAGACAAAGGTATTGTAGTAGAAGGTGGTGAATTAGAAGTAGAGGCAGGGAAGGAAGGAGAAATATCAGATGATTGGGAAGGGCTGATTGATGGAACATCAGGAGAAACAGGATAGTCAGGGTATGAAGGATGAATAGAAGATGGAGCAGATACATCAGCAGGAGGAGGATAATCATGGCAAGAAGAAGGAATAGAAGATGGAACAGAGGAAGTACTCCAAGGAAAAGGAAAAGGAAAAACATCCTCATGGAAAACAACATCCCTGGATATGAGTGTAAGTTTAGTTTTCAAGTTATATAACTTGTAACCCTTTTTACCCAGTGGGTACCCTATGAATACACAAGGATCAGCCCTTGGTTGAAACTTGTCTCTATGTTGTTTAGGCACAGAAGCAAAACATAGACAACCAAAGGTTTTGAGATAGAGATAAGAGGGACTCCTTCCAAATAGTAATTCATAAGGAGAAACATTGTTAAGAAGTTTAGAAGGAAATCTATTTATAAGATATGTGGCAGTAAGGACACAATCCCCCCAGAATCTGAGAGGGAATTTGGACTGAAAAAGCAAGGCTCTGGATGTTTCTAAAAGATATCTATGTTTTCTCTCAACAACACCATTTTGTTGTGGAGTGTGAGAGCAAGATGTTTGGTGAAGGATGCCATTGTCAGTGAAGAATTTGGTTCCAGCATGACTGGACCCAAGTTCAAGAGCATTATCACTTCTAATGGTTTGGACAACAGCCTGAAATTGTGTTTTTACCATGGCAACAAATGCTTGGATAACTGAAAGGGCATTGCTCTTGGACCCCATAAGATGAGTCTAAGTAGACCTTGTATAATCATCAACTATGGTCAAAAAATACTTGCAACCATTGTGAGTAGGGGTGGCATAAGGCCCCCATGTATCCAAATGGATAATTTGAAAAGGTTGGGATGTTTTAATAGAACTTTCAGGAAAGGACAGCCTAGACTGCCTTGCTAATGGGCAAATAGTACATATAAAAGGTTGTTTATTTGCAAATTTACATGGAATAGAAGATATGTCTTTCATTCTAACAAAGGGGATGTGTCCAAGTCTATTATGCCACAGTATTTCCATTTTATTCAACTCAGTATGAAAAGTACAATGAGAAGAAGAACTAACAGCTAATGGGGAATGGTAAGATTGAGAAGGAGTAGAAAGAGATGATTGTACAAGCCTGTAAAGACCATCATCCAGTTTACCAATTTCCAGTGGCCTCTTCAGAGAAGGGGCCTGTATTAGACAAGAAAATTTAGTAAATAGGACAATAGAATTCAACTGTTGAACAAGCTTGGAAACAGAAATGAGATTGTATTGAAAGCTGGGAATGTATAGGACATGATGCAAAGTGAAACAAAGAAACTTAAGAGAGCCAGTACATGTTACCTTAACCTTGTAACCATTAGGAAGGGTAACTAAGTATGGAATAACTAGGGGTTTGATGTCAAAGAGAAGGGATTTATTTGAAGTCATATGGTCAGTGGCACCAGAATCAATAATCCAAATACATGCACTAACTCTAGTTAACATGCAAGCACCATAAAACACATCTTTTAAAGGTTTGATAGAAGAAGAAAGTGTACCAGCAAAATTTGCAGAACCCATCACACTGGATTGATGCTGAGATTCAGAGACTTGAGTTTGTTGAAGAAAGAGCAAAAGCTGTGAATACTGCTCCTTTGTTAACCCAGGAATACCAGATTCTGAGGTAGAAGAATTTTGAACACCCTCACCCACATTTGATACATCAGCATTTGCAACAGAATCCATACCCTTTTGTACATCAACACTTTCAGCAGTTCTCTTATCCCTGGTAAATTTGAAGTCTGGGGGGAACCCATGCAACTTGTAGCATTTGTCAATCAAGTGGCCTGGTTTCTTGCAGTATCTACAAACTAAGTCTGATTTGTTGGTGTCAAATATAATTTTTTGAGTAAACTGTTTAGGGTTTGAGTGTGTTCCATAAGGTTTTTTTATAAACTGAGTGTTAAAAGCACTGGACTCAGTATGGAATTGGGAAGGTGAATGGGTGACTTGTCTTTGCCTTTCATCCTGAAGAAGTATGTTATATGCACTATCCAAAGAGGGTGGTGGTTGCATCATAAGAATATTACTTCTAACACCTATGTATATCTCATTCAGCCCCATAAGAAACTGATGCAGTTTATTCTCATCATCTTCCTTCTGAATTTCAATCCTAGCACTACATGCAGCACCACAAGTAGATACAGCACTCCTCGAGGTTCTCATAAAACTCAATTCATCCCATAACTTCTTCAATTTATTGAAATAAGAAGCTATGTCTAAAGGACCCTGAGTAGTAGAAGCAAGCTGTTGTTTCACTTCAAAAATCTTTGTACCATCAATTGACCTATACCTATTATTAAGTTGAACCCAGATACTATTAGCAGTGTTAGAGTATTGGACACTCTCTGCTATCTCAGGGGTAAGGGAATTTGTGAGCCACGAAATGACCATATTGTTGCATCTATCCCACTGTCTAAACTGTGGGGAATTTTCAGGAGGTTTAGGCACGGAACCATCAATAAAACCTATTTTGTTTCTAGCGGACAAGGAGACTATTACGTTTCTCCTCCAACCCCCAAAACCAATCCCTGAGAAAGGATTGGTAACCAAGGAGACTCCAGGAACATCAGATGACATGAGAAATAGAGGATTCGAAGGACTAGGGACAAAATTAGTAGGAACGGAAGAAGAATCATCAACGACTTCCACCATTTTTAACTACTGATGATGTTTAAACTCAACGAAACCACAGATTGTGACCACAACAAATTTCTATCACAAAAATACAACAAAATCAACAACAAAAAATACAATCTATGATGTTTATACATTAGACAGCAAGTTTAATCAACAAAAATACAGGTGTTTCATCGAAAACTAACCGAACAAAAACCCTAGATTTTGAGAATCAGCAGAAACATGGATGGAAATCGATGAGGGTAACATCGATCGAAAGCTGATGACGAGGAGAACCAGAATATACCCGCTCTGATACCATGTCAACAATCTAACTCATCGGATTGAAAAAAATAAAGAAGAAGAAGATGAACAGTAAAGAGGAAAGAGAAGAGAGAAAATGAATCTGAATTTGCATTGATTGAACTGAGCTGTCTCGAACCTTCCGCCTGTGTATATATCAAAGCATAATAAAATCTAATGTGTGTGTGTAATTACAAGTGTGTCCCTGACTTATATACAAAATTATACAACAATTAAATAGACCCACTACCCTTGGGCTGCTACTAACTCTTGGGCAGCTGATAACTTGGGCTGCTATTAACTTTAATATTGGGCTGCTGAAATTGAAGCCCAATACATGACTAGCCTCGTGTGATATATTATGATTTATGTAAATTGTCGGTTTTGGTTTTCAGGTAATCAGAATGGATTTGGAAGAACAATTTTCAGTGTGAAGCTTAAAATTTGAAAGGTTTGATCAAGTTTTAACTTCTTAGTATTCGATCTCGGATTTGGATTTTGATGATTTGATTAGCTCCATTAGGTGATTTTGGACTTGGGAGCGCTTCCGGATGTATTTTGGAGATCCGTGGTAGATTTAAGCTTGAATTGGCGAAATTAAAAATTTGGCATTTTCCGGTCGGCAGAGAAATTTTTTATATCGGGGTCAGAATAAAATTTCGAAAATTTAGGTCTGTTGTGTTATTTATGACGTGCGTGCAAAATTTCAGGTCATTTGGACGAGGTTTGATAGACTTTTTGGTCGAATTAAGAAGTTTTAGAATTATAGGCTTGAATCCGATGATGATTCGATATTTTGATATTGTTTTTAGTGTTCTAAAGGTTGGAATAAGTTTGTACGATGTATAGGATGTGTTGGCATATTTGGTTGAGGTACCGAGGGCCTCGGTTGAGTTTTGGGTTGTTTTCAGACCATTTCTAGTAGCCGATTTTTGGCTTCTGGGGTGTACAGCGCGTTAGCATAGATCTGACCGCGTTAGCATAGAGAAAATTTTGGAAAATTAGAGTTGTGATATGCGATCGCATAAGTCTTCCCGGGATCGCATATAGTAAAATCTCTGATGCACTGACCCGATTTTGGAAGCTTATATCTCACAAATTATAAGGAATTTGAAGATAATTCAAAACTGAAAGCTGTATTTCTTGATGTCTAGTTTTCAAAAAGTTAAACTAATTGTAATTTGGAGTTTTGTACAAAAAGTTACAACCATTATACTAGAGGCTGTCCGGAGAGTTGGAGAAGGTCGTTGGAAAAATTTGTTCTACGCGATCGCAGGGGAATGGCCGCGATCACATAGGGTAAAAGAAGGACTGAAAAGTTTTGTGCTTCACTATCGCATTAATCTATCCGTGATAGCATAGGGTAAATGCCTGGACAGATTATAAAGTACTCTATTTCGAGGATTTCAGTCATTTTTACATTTTGGAGCTACGGAGCTCGGATTGAGGCGATTTTTGAAGGGATTTTCAGATGATTGATTGGAGTAAGTGTTCTTCACTCAAATTTGGTTAACCCTCATGAGTATGTCTTGATTCTTATCGTTCAATTTGAAAATTTAGGATGAAAATTGAAAAAAATGAAGGAAGGTTTGGAGAGTTGATTTTGGAGATTTGGATGACCATTTGATGTTGGATTTTGGTGAAATTGATATGGGTAAACTCGTGAGTGCATGGGTTTTCCAGATTTGTAATTTTTATCGAATTTTGAGATGTGTGCTCGAGGGTCGGATTTGACCAATTTCGGTATTTGTGGGATAGCTTGAATATTTTCGAATGAATTTGTTCCGTTAGCAAATTTTGATGATATGAATATAAAGATGTTAAACGGGTGGGCCGGATTGGGCCGTTATTTTTTGGACCCGTACGGGTTATGGTCCGGGTTCTGGATTGGTTCTTAACGAGTTTAAAGGATTCGGTTCATCGGGGTAAAAATTAAACCGTAAGTGTTACGAGTTAAGGAAGCCGGGCCAGGCCGGGTTTAGTATATTTTTAATTTTTTTCTTGGAATTTTGTGTAACTATTATAAGTTATATTAATACAAAGTATTAACATAAAGAATACAAGAAAGATGGAAAAAAATTGCACTTGTTGCAAGTGCCATATTTATTTTATAATTCAAACTTACAAATTGAAAGGTTTACATTTTTAACAATAAGTAAATTCAAAGGTTTTGCATTGCCTTAGAAAGTTCTTCATAATCAATATGAACTGATTGACCTTCTTCTAGAGTGTTAAATTCGGATGGATTACCATGTGTTAATATATCTCCAAGTTCCTCGTCTTCCAAAGCATTGCTTCCCAATGAGTGACAGGTATCTCCAAGTTATTGTCTTGCTTGGCTAAATACACTCTCTAATGCAACAATAGAAATTGGCATATTCAGCACGTCCCGAGCCATAGCAAAAAGAACATAAAATTGCTTTTCACTCTCATGCTACCATCCCAACGGTGAAAATTTCTTTGTGCGAGGCTCTTTTTGCTTCTGCAAATAGAATTGAAGTTCATCAATGTTCTTGTTACTGGTTTGAGTGTTAGAAAATGTAGAAAAAATATTAAAACTATCAAGGCCTTTTTGTTCATAGAAACATATAAATCTGGGGTTTCAGTTAGTCCAATCTCCATATAAGTATATAAAGCATTCATTAATTGATGACAATCAGACATCTTAATAGAACGATTTAAAACAACACCAATTAAGTAAATCGGAGGAATTGGAAAAAAATATTTTTTGAATTTTGCTTGCATTTTCTCAACAACATCCTTATATTTTTCTTTCTTCTTAAATTCAGAGAGTAGAAAAGAAATATCAGCTATATGTACGAACCATAGTAATAGTAGGGTAATATGCCCAAAAAACTCCACAATAGTTGTATAAAATTTCTGTAAAGATTTAACAATATCATTAATAACCTCCCAACTACTAGTTGTTAACATACGGTTTGAATCAGTATAATACGCATTAGCAACATCAGTTATTGAGAATCTATATTTGTAGCAACATTTTAAAAATATATATGTATAATTCCATCTAGTAACAATTTCGTCTCGCATGAATCTGGGTTTAAGGTTATACTGGATACACTTATTCTTATATTCCTTTATTCTATATTGTCTATTATTTTCTTGAATAATGCCAATTGTTCTTCTAACATGTGTAGTCTTAGATGAAAATAAATCAATGCTACTTTTAACAATTAAATTATAAACATGACATGCACACCTAACATGAAAAATTATCATCAAGAGGTGGTTGAAAATGCAGTTTTAATATTGAAATTGCGGCATTATTGTAGAGGCATTATCAAAATACATATACAATAATATTTACTTTAGATTATAAAAGTCAACGACTTTAGAAATAGTACTTCTTATATAATTTAGATAAATATGCATAACCTATTTTTATTTTTATTTTCTTTAGCGTTTAGTCATATAATTAATACTCCCTTATTAGTCTACTTATTTTAGTATGACTTAGTTCTTTAGATTATGCTTATATTTTTTATGGCTTTTTAATTAGCAATATTTATATTACATAATTCTA
The DNA here is from genome assembly GCA_034376525.1 of Nicotiana benthamiana. NCBI lineage: Eukaryota > Viridiplantae > Streptophyta > Magnoliopsida > Solanales > Solanaceae > Nicotiana > Nicotiana benthamiana. Next base: position 28,242,443 of record CM067336.1, on the reverse strand, counting down.
TTATTTCTATTGTTGAATATTTTAAGATAATACCATGACACATCTCATATTTTGTATTATTTTCTTGAAAAATACTTTATATAGTTATATCTTTATTATGATTAAAGAAATATTTTGAGCATAAATTATATGTTTTGTACTACGAAGATTTTATCGGAAAAGGCCCAAAAAATATGAATAACCCGAAAATTCGAAAAAAACCGAGATTGAAAAATTCAAATTTTTATTGGTTTTGTTTGGTCTTTAAATTTTATAATCCGACAAAATTAATTTGATTTGATAATTACAAAACTCAAACCAACCCGATCTATATACACTCGTAATTTTAAGGGAAAAAAACTAATGATTCACTTATTAATTCTATTATATTGGAGATCAACATTCCTCTTACCCCCTCCTCCCTAAGCTCCCACCAACCCTACACTTCTCTGAATCTTTCTTCCAATATATCATCATTTTTGTTCAACGATCATAATCTACCAGCAAGATTATCGAGTTTAGAATGACCATATGATTCAATGCCTTACTATTGGCCGGTGGCGATGGGTTGTGCCGACGAATTCATCGATGTCAGACCGTCGGTTCAACGTAGTAGAAAATTTAGGAGAATACTTGTACACATAGTAATTCAATTTGTATTTTTCCTAACTTCTCCACCATATATAATTAGAGAATAATAAATAAATTAAGGGAAAGAAAAATGAAAAAATTAATCAAACATCCATTTTCTCGAAATAGTTTTCAGTCTCATAGGTTACTTTCCCTTTTTCACTATTCTTTAAATTTCTTCAAAAGGTACTCATAAAATTAGCTAATCCAAAAAAAGTATGACATTGAAAAGAGCAAATTGGTCGGATTATAATTGCTTTGCATTAACTAAAATAGGTAAAAAAAAATTATTCAACAATATCAAATAAGGGAGGTAAACGTAATATTTTAAATAGCAGGAGAGGAAGAGGTCTCTGAAATTATCCGTTAATTTTATGATTTTTAGAAGTGAAACTACACGTTAAATTTTTATAATTAAAAACAAAAATTTTCAGTCACAAAATATATCTTTTCTGTTATGAATAGAATTCTATATAAAGTGTATGTCTATCTTGTAGAGAGTTTTACTTTGTGGCTAAGTCAGTTTTCCCCTATAAATATAAGGGTCTTACCCCATTGTAAATCATCTCAAAATACAATAAGAATTTCCTCTCTTTCTCTGCAATATTGCTCTTGTTCTCTTTATTATTTTATTATACCTTATCAGCACGAGACTCTACTATCTCAAGAAGCGTTTGGGAAGATTAAGGTATAACTTTTCTCCTCTTTTGAATTATGACTGACATTATGAAAAGAAAGATTGTTGCCCTTGAAATTTCGGGCAAGAACTATATGACATGGGTGTTGGATGTTGAAATTCATTTAGATACAATGGGTCTTGGAGACGTCATTAAAAACAAAACTAAAGCATCCACCCAAGACTGTGCTAACATATATCTTGTGTCATCACCTTGATGAAGGGTTGAAAATAGAATATCTCACAGTGAAAGATCCACTTGTTTTGTGGAATGGCTTAAGGGAAAGATATGATAACTTAAAGTTGGTCACTCTGCCACAAACACGATATGATTGGGCTCATCTGAGGCTCCAAGATATTAAGTCTGTTTCTGAATATAATTTTGCGATGTCCAAAATTACTTCTAAATTAAAACTTTGTGGAGATACTATCACTGATTATGATATGCTTAAAAAAACGTTTATAACGTTTCATGCCTCCAATATGGTCCTGCAACAGCAGTACATAAAGAAAGGTTTCAAGAAGTATTTTGAGTTGATTTCTCTTCTCCTTGTGGCTGAGCGAAACAATGACTTGCTCATGAGAAATTACGAAAATCGACCCACTGGGTCTACACCATTGTCTGAAGTGGATGAGGTGTATTCCCGTTATGCTAAGCATGGAAAAGGTCGTGGTCGTGGTCATAGTCGTGGACAAGGAAGAAACTTTTCTGGTGTTAATCACCTCCCAAAGAGAAATAACCACCGAAAGTGGAAATAAAAAGATGAGAAGACAAAAGCAAATGGTTCAGAAACTGAATGCTACCGTTGCGGTGGAAAAGGGCATTGCGCAAATATTTATCGTGTACCAAGATATTTCGTTGAGCTTTATCAAGCATCTCTAAAGAATAAAGGCCATGAAGCCAAGCTTGTCTCTGACAATGATTTTGACATCATCCACTTAGATGTGACAGACTTCTTTGAGCGCCCTGATAGAAAAATAGTGGTTAAAGATGATTGAGCAGTTTAATTTTTTATTTGTATTTTGGTTATTTATTATAGCTAGTGAATAAACATCATACAATCATAGTTCTTTACATGGGTAGTAGTTATTAGTATCAATTAGTATTATTTATTTTGTAGAATACTGTTAGTTTGTTTGATTAAATATAATTTTCGTATTTGTTTAGACAATATTTGAATTTGCTTAGTTCCAATATTTAGTAATGTACTTGACTAGTGATACATTATTTCCGCCGGTCACTCGGTCTTTAGAAAAACTATATGCCCGAGTTTGGATAATATTGCACGCTTCAATATCCTTTATGGAGAAATCCATCTCTCAATTTCATAGGTAAACAATATTAAAATTTAATAAATGTTGTGAATATTGTTAGAGAGAAAATCAACAAAGAATGCACATGAGAAATATTGAATCTATACTAAAGCTTTTTCAACTTTTCTTCCTCCTAAGAAAAGATCTTATTTTACTTTCAAAGGAAGCTTAATTTCTGTCAAACTGAAATCATTGAAATGATATACAAAGAGCTCATTTCATTTCTAAAAAGACCTCTGATTCTTTTCCAGTTTATTGATTCTTTGGATTCCTACACAAATTTATACATGTAAAACTAGTTCATTAGAGTTTACTCGAAATTGTATTAAAGTCATTATTCAATCAATAATTTATCTTTGTTTCTTCCACTTCAGCTTTGAAAGATACTAATATTTATTCGTATATTTCTTTTGTATGTCAACTCATGGGAAGCAAATATGGATATTTCACAAAGCAAACTTGGATCAAAGTTCAATTGTAAAAATATTTGTTTAGTTGATTCATGTACGACATATACAATATTCAAAGAGAAGAAATATTTCTCTCATTTAAGCATGTGTAAGGCAGATATTACTACAATTTTTGGTAGTAGTAAATTAAGTGAAAGCTCTGGAAGAGTTACTGTAACTCTGCCTAAAGGAACACTACTTATTATAAAGAATGCAATGTTCTCCTCCAAGTCCTAGAGAAACTTGTTGAGTTTTAAAGATATCCGCCGAAATGGATATCATATTGAGACAATAGATGAAAATAATCTTAAATATCTCATTATTACCAAAAATGTCTCTGGCCAGAAAAGGGCTATTGAGAAGTTCCCATCTTTCTCTTATCGCCTGTATTGGATAATAATTAGTGCAATTGAGGCACATTCTATTATAAACCAAATTGTTACAGATTCCAATACTTTTGTACATTCGCATGATCGATTGGGACATCCTGGATCAATTATGATGAGATGAATTATTAAAAACTCAAATGGGCATCCATTAAAGAATTTAAATATTCTTTTAAATAATGAATTTTCTTGCACTTCTTGTTATCAAGGCAAGTTAATTATTAGACCATCACCAACAAAGGTTGGAATTGAGTACCCTGCATTTTTGGAACGTATATAAAGGGACATTTGTGGACCTATTCACCCACATAATGGGTCGTTTATATATTTTGTTGTCTTAATAGACGCATCTTCTAGAGGTCTCATGTGTGCCTATTGTCATATCGCAACCTTGCATTTGCAAAATTAATGGCACAAATTTTGATTATGGGAGTAATTTCCCAATAATCCAATTAAGTCTATTAGACTTGATAATGATGCTGAGTTTTCATCTCAAACATTTAATGATTATTGCTTATCAATTGGGATAAAAGTGGAACATCATGTACCCATGTTAACACTCAAAATGGTCCAATAGAGTCATTAATTAAACATCTACAATTGATAGCAAGACTATTACTCATGAAAATGAGGCTGTTTGGGATTACACTATTTTGCATGCAGCAATGCTAGTTCATCTCAGACCGACAAATTATCATAAATATTCTCTATTGCAATTAGTTTTGGGTCATGAACCTAAAATATCCCATTTAAGAATTTTTGGATGCGCGGTATATATGACTATAGCACCGCCATGTCGCACCAAAATGAGTTCACAAAGAAGATTAGGAATATATGTTAGGTTTAAATCGCCCTCCATTATTCGCTACCTCGAAACATTGATGGGGGATTTGTTTACTGCACTATTTGCAGATTGTCGATTCGATGAGACACTTTTCCTAAAATTAGGGGGAGAAGTTGATGAAACCAAATAGAAAATTTTGTGGAAAAATCAATTATTATCTCCTCTTGATCCACGTGCCTCTATTTGTGAAAAGAGGAGAAAAAGATTATCCATTTGCAGAGAATAACATCAAATGCTAGACGCATTTATGGATTTGAAAAGGATAATAAAATCACATATCCTTGTAGAGAATGTTCCAATCCGCATTGATATCCCTATTGGACAATCTTCTAGTGTCATAGCTAATGAGTCAACAGCATGCCTAAAACATGACAATTAGGTTCCAAAGATCGAAATCCTAGAAAAAGGAAATAAATTATCAAAATGACACCACTAAAGAATTTCATGAAGAAATCCACGATTTAATAAATTCTGAGGTTCATGAAGAATCCACCGAGCCCGAGACTTAAGAAAATAAGGAACTATCAATAAATCCAATCGATATCGAGACAAATTTGAATCGAGTGGATACAGTGGTGGATTATGTCTTTGCATATAATGTTGCATCTAGCATTATGCAAGAAAGTGAGGATCTTGAACCTCAATTTGTTGGAGAATGTCGACAAAGACTTGATTGGCCAAAATGGCAAGAAGCAATCCAATCAGAGTTGAATTCACTTGCAAAACATAAAGTTTTTGGGTCTGTAGTCCGAACACCTAATGGTGTTAATCCTATTGGCTATAAATGGGTCTTTGTATGCAAGAGAAATGAAAAAATGAGGTACAAAGATATAAGGTACGCCTTGTTACACAAGAATTTTCACAAAGACTTGGTGTTGATTATGAAGAAAAATATTCACCCGTTATGGATGCTCTAACGTTTCGTTATCTCATTAGTTTTGCTATCCATGAAAAGCTTGACATGCATTTAATGGATGTGGTTACCGCCTACCTTTAATGCTCACTTGATAATGAGATATACATGAAAATTTCTAAGGAATTCAAAATGCCTAAAGCAAATAATTCAAAGTCCCGGGAAATGTTTTCAATCAAATTGCAAAGATCGTTATATGGTCTAAAGCAATCAGGACGAATGTGGTATAATCGCCTTAGTGAGTATTTATTAAAGGAAAGTTATATAAATGATGTCATTTTCCCATGTGTTTTCATAAAGAAAAAAACATCAGAATTTGTTGTACTTACCGTATATGTTGATGACATATACCTTATTGGAACTCCTATAGAACTCCAAAAGGCAATTGATTTTGTAAAGAAGTAACTCGAGATGAAAGATCTCGGAAAGACAAAATTATGTCTTGATTTGCAAATTGAACATTTGGCAAACAAAATATTGTTCATCAATCTGCCTATATAGAAAAGGTATTGAAACGGGTTTACATAGATGGAGCACATCCTTTAAGTACTCTGATGGTTGTTCGATCACTTGATGTGAATAGGGATCCATTCCGACCTCAAGAAAAGAATGAAGAGCTACTTGGCCCTGAAGTACCATATCCTAGTGCAATTGATGCAATAATGTATCTTGCAAATACTACAAGGCGTGACATAACCTTTTCAGTTAATGTCTTACCAAGATATAGCTTTGCTCCTACAATGAGACATTAAAATAAAATCAAACACATATTACGGTATCTAAAGAAACTACCGATATTGGCTTATTTTATGGCAATAATTACAGTCCTGGTCTTGTTGGTTATGCCGATGCTGGGTATTTATCTGACCCACACAAGGCTCGGTCTCAAACAGGTTATATGTTTACCGGTAAAGGCACTACCATATCTTGGTGATCGACTAAGCAATCAATTGTGGCTACTTCATCTAATCATGCTGAGATAATTGTTATTCATGAAGCAAGTCAAGAATGTGTGTGGTTGAGGTCTATAATACATCTTATTTGAGACAATGTGATTTGAAATATGATAAACTATCCACTATGAAGATAATGTAGCATGCATAGCTCAATTGAAGGGAGGATTCATAAAAGGAGATAGAACAAAGCACATTTCACTAAAATTATTTTTCACACATGATCTTCAAAAGAATGATGATATCAATGTGCAACGGATTCGGTTAAGTGATAATATGGCTGATTTGTTCACAAAATCTCTACCAATGTCAACCTTCAAGAAGCTAGTGTACAAGATCGAGATGTGAAGGCTCAATGATGTGAATTGATGCTCTCATCAAGGGGGGTTGATGTGCGTTGCACTCTTTTTCCCATACAAGGTTTTATCCCACTGGATTTTCCTTGCAAGTTTTTTAACGAGGCTACTAAAAGACATATTATTAGATATGTGTACTCTTTTTCCTTTTCTAGAATTTTTTTCCATTGGGTTTTATTTTAGTTAAGATTTTAAGGAGGCACATTACTTATTGAGCAGACATTCAAGGGGGAGTGTTATGAATAGAATTCTATTTAGAGTAAATGTCTATCTTATAGAGAGTTTTACTTTGTGGCTACGTCATTTTTTTACAATAAATAGAGGGGTATTATCCCATTGTAAATCATCCCAAAAATTAATAAAAATTTCTTCTCTCCTTCTCTGCAATAATGCTCTTGTTCTCTTTATTGTTTTATTACATTTTCAAAATTGTGTGGACCGTGAAAGACGTACCTGTTGATTAATAATTTTGATTTAAATCGTAATATTCCAAGTTTGAATGCAGTGATTTATCCATTTTCGTATACTCCGGCTAATTAAGTAAAAGAAAGATAACTAGAGCTATATAACAGGTGAAACTTATATTTGTAACCCCCAAATCTCACCATAACTATAGGAGCTAATAATAACAGTAGATTTAGGAAAAATGCATCCCAAAGAATACTCTCTTTAACAGATATTGTAGTTTATCTCAAATGCTGATTATGATACACAAATCTGAAAATGAGAAGCGGAGAGATCTTCTCCGATCAGATATGTTTTTGAGTATTGGTATTGCTCTCAAACCATTGTCATTGTTTTAGTACAGCTTAACACTATATATTCTTCAATTTTCCTCCCAAAAATTAACCAGAAAATTCGTTCAAGGTCTTTGTGACAGTGAATGCTTCCGGTAGTCATTGTGTTGTATGTGACTGTGTGTATCGGCGGCGGCGGCAACGTACGGCGAGCTCGACGGTGAGAGGAAATTCGGTAGTGCTACGACGGTTTCGACGCCCATCATGTCGTCAATATTTTGGTCTCGGCTCTTTCTGTTACGCAAATTCTCTTCAAGGTATTAATGAACAACTCTTCTCTTCTTTCCATGCAAAAAATAAAAAAAAGAAGTTTCTCTTTCCATTTTCTTTTATTTTCCATTCCGATTTCCGTCCTTTATTTTAGCATGTTTAAATGTACTAGAATATATTGTGTGTATCTTTTCATGATTAGTAGAATATTCTTTTTTTATAATATAATCCTATAGTTGGTAGGATTTGATCTTTTTCATTATTGTACAGTCTTATAATTGATTGGATTTGATACCTCTCTGTACTCTATATATACTTGTGAGCAATACGAGAAAATTAATTCTTCCAAAACTCTCGTGTATTATAGTGTTTGGTTATTTGCATGAGAAATATGTTTTGAGAATGCTTTCTTCCACTTATTGGTGCAAGTCATTTTGCAAAGTCTTACTCCATACTACTCTCTCCTACAAATATTTTTAACATTATTCTTAATCTTAATATTTCAAAATTTTCATCATCCTTTCGTTCCGATTTATGTTGCCGAGTTTACCAAGTAATGAAGTTGAAAAAATATAGAAAAGCTTTTCACACTAAGGTTCGTACCTTATAATGAACTTTTCTATTTAATTTCCGGGATCAAAATTGAAACTTATGTTAACGGTGGAGGCATCTTATTTATTCTACCATAACACTTCACATGAATATCAAACTCACTTAATATTGGAAAACAATATGGATATTTATAAAAGTGTTCAATAATAAATCTTCTGAGAAGTTAAAATAAAATTTTCTTTGATTATATTTTTCACAAATAGTGTTTAAATATTTAGAATTATTAATTATGGTGACTCATAGTATCCTTTGTGTAGTTCTAAACATGTAAATTATCTTGAAAAACATAAGGAATCTATATTTTAATTCAGATTAAAAATAAGTAAATTGACCCTAGGAAGTATTATCAAAATATTCAATGTCTAAGGGGGCGCGGGTTTGATGATTTGCTGATAGGAACTAGGGGGACATTTGCACCAATAGGAATTTGTTGTGCCACCGTTAGAATTTTAACCCCGTCAAGAAATACTTTAAAAGAATAGTCCCAATGCCGTAATTTTAAAGCATGTTGACAAAGTTTTAGCGAACATTGCCGGAATATTAAAGTATTGAAGCACACAGCTAAAATTTTGAAGCAGCAACAACAACAACCCAGTATAATCTCATTTAGTGGGGTCAGGGGAGGGTAGTATGTACGCAGACCTCACCCCTACCCTTGAGTAGAGATGCTGTTTCTAAATAGACCCCCGGCATCCTTCCCTCCACAACCTCTCGATTGGAAGTGGTGGTTGCTTGCCATCAGAGCAACCTCTCTTGTCAAAATTTTAAAGCAAACCACTAGAATTTTGAAGTTTGCTGTCAGAGTAGAATAATATGATAGCGTGCTTTAAAATTCTGACAGCGAACTTTCAAAGTTTGGTGCTGAGCTATTCTATTAAAATTTTAAATGGTGATTCTAAAAGGATCCCTCTGGCCTAATTTCCTGGAAACTAGGCTACCCGCTTTATTGGGCTGCTAGGAAACAGTTGGGGCTTAGCCGACAGAAGAGTAGGCCACTAGCTTAGATGGGCTACCCAAAGAAGTTTAGTATTGGGCCTTTGGGTGAAATATGGTATACTACTTCACTGTACTTTGGTTAAAATTGGGCTATACAAGTATAGAGGGAGTTGCACAGTTAGCTATTAATTATACATATATTTATTTTTAAGTTACTGTTTAAAACGTCTTTAGTCTTTAGTTACTGTTTTAATAAGCTTTAATTGTCAGAATGAAAATACCCTTCTACTCATCTCCTTAACTTTTAAACTTAACTTTAAGATATTAGGACTACATGTACTTAACTTTTGAACTTGTAACCCTAACTTTAGGACTTTAAGACTACTTATCTTTAACTTTTGAATTTGGAACTCTAAGTTCAGGACTTTACATATCCTTAACTTTTGAACTTAACTTCAGGACTTTAGGACTATATGTCCTTAACTTTTGAATTTGGAACTCTAAGTTCAGAGCTTCATGACTACATATCCTTAACTTTTGAACTTAACTTCAGGACTTCAGGACAACATATCCTTAACTTTTGAAAACTTCAGGACTACATATCCTTAACTTTTGAACTTGTAACTGTAAGTTCAGGATCAAGTGTCCTTAACTTTTGAGCTTGTTAGTCTAAGTTCAGGACCTATTGTCCTTAACTTTTGGGCTTCTTAGCCTAAGTTTGGGATCTATTGTCCTTAACTTTTGAACTTGTTAGTCTAAGTTCATGACTTAATAACCTATTGTCCTTAACTTTTGAACTTGTAAATGTAAGTTATGACCTATCGTCCTAACTTTTGGGCTTTTTAGCCTAAGTTTAGGACTATTGTCCTTAAATTTTGAGCTTGTTAATCTAAGCTCAGGACTTCATATCTATTGTACTTAACTTTTGAACTTGCAACTATAAGTTAAGAACCTATTGTCCTTAATTTTTGAAGTTGTAACTCTAAGTTCAGGACTTTAAGACTATATGTCCTTAACTTTTGAACTAGAAACTTTAAGTTCAGGACTTCATGACTACATGTCCTTAACTTTTGAACTTGATTTATGTTGTTGGTGCTCCAAGCAAAGCCCTATCAGCACCACCAGCCATTTGTCTTTTACCCAAACAAAAAATTTAAAAATTCCCCAAAAATTGAGACAGAGATCAAACAAGCCTTAGGATAAACCAAAATTAGGCTCAAACCAACTTACCTTACGAGACGGAAAGCCATTAGCGACATAACAATCTTTCTTTGAAAAAAAACGAACAAACTCTAAACAGCCATTAGGGCTTTTGTTCTATGGAAATAAGGGTAAAATCTTTTTATGTTAATTTTAATAAAGTAATAGCTATTTTTTCTCAATATTAGAATTGCTGGATAAAAAATAAATATCTTCTTAAATAGTGGCTGTCCACGCTATTTTCACTACAAATGTATGCCAGCTTAGTTAGGATCCAATTTAAAATCACGGCCTGGGCTTTTTGAGTGAAATGTGCAATAAACTTTTGGAAAAATGCACCATATGGCTGTTATAAAAATAACAGATTAAAAATATATATTTTTTGTATATGTATACATTATGTATATTATACATAAATTTTTTACAAATATTATATATTTTTTGAGCTGCAAAATGCAAATAGTTTTGTAATGCAGGCTAAAAAAGATAATACCCCAAAATTTTTAAACGTTTAGGTGAGTCTTTTTGCATTAGATGCACCAATTTCTGATTGTCAATCTAGCATCTTATTTAGAGCTACAATTTTCTCCTTAATTTGTTCGTTTCTTTGCAACCATAAACATATCTTTTTGTGAAGGGCAAAATATGAATTATATACTCAATTTGTTTCTATTTATGCAACATTCTCTCCTTTCTGTACGTCCCAAAATCTTTTTTATTTCTCCATTTATATTTTTCTTTTACAACGTCCATGAATTCAAAGACTTTAATTACTCAAATAATAGTTAAATGTAAAAATTTCTCTATGAAACTGATAAGAATGAACCTTGAGCCTAATTCAACCCCAAAAGCTGGCTTATGAGGTGAGGATTGCCCAAGCCATATAAGGAGACCAAGGACCTCAAATCCCTCCAATGTGAGACAACTCAACACCCCCCTCACGCCCAGACCTTTGGAGCGTGGACAACATAAATGGGGGCCCAACATCGGCAACAATAATTGGGATGTGCCTGGCTCTGATACCATGATAAGAATGGACCTTGAGCCTCACTCAACCCCAAAAGCTAGCTTATGAGGTGAGGATTGCTCAAGCCATATAAGGAGACCAAGGACCTCAAATCCCTCCGATGTGGGCCCCAAATATCTACATGAATCAATTTGAAAGGTCTAGATGTACTTGTTGTGCTTTCAGGAATTATCATTAATAAAATTACATAAATCTTAATGAATATTCTAATCTACTTTCATATTTGACCATTGTCAATTGATGGGAGGAGTAAAGTAAAAGGAAGGGTGGGAAGGGGAAGGGAACGAGGAAGTGAGAAAAGGGAAGGGGATGAAGGAAGAAACGTTTACATACAAACACATATAAGAATCGTAACATATGAAAATGCGTTAACATAATTAACGTAAAGAAAACGTGAAAATAAGTGTATGATTCTAAGCCAACTAATGCATTGGGATATATATATATATATATATATATATATATATATATATATATATATATATATATATATATATATATATATATATATATATATATATATATATATATATATATATATATATATATATATATATATATATTGACAGTTTTTTTAAGTGTGTTTAAATTTGAAAAAAGTGAAAAAAGCCCTAAAAAAAGATATTCAATACACTTATATACTCTTAAAATTTTATATTTTATCTGTATATGTAGTGTAATCTACTGACGAAGAGTGGTCAGTTGACCATTCTTATCAGATTTTCTTTTTTATGTATATATATATATAGGCTAAATAATAGTTGTTAGAATAATTATAGGTCAAAAGTGAATTTTATCTTCTCTTTATTCTCAAACCACTTTATTATTAGTTAATCTAATTATATGTATTCAATTAACAATCAGTTTCTCATATCTTATTTGAAATAAATGAATGAGATATGTGAAATCAATACTGAAAAGAAAATACAAAACATATAATCAGCACCTTTTGGCTATTTGGCATTAACAATAACTGACATCTAAAACAATTTATTTTGTAACAATGTCATTCAAAAGTCGTTAATGCAATAAGATAGTAATTGTGCACGCCCAAATATATTCGCAATCATTCTGTGCATGAATTATCTGGTAGAATTCCTTTATATATTTCGCTTCTCCATCATACTTGTTCATTTCTTAAATATTCAATCCGTATTTGTATAATATTTAAATGCGTCACATCTATGGAAACTTTGAGAATTTTTAGTATTGCATCTTTAAGAAAAAAGAAATATAATGTTAATAGTTAAAAAGTACAGTAATTATCCACTTGTGAAAAAATTACTGGATTATTGCTATTCTTGTGTATGTGTGTGTCCATTGCACTTTGGAGTAAAGTTTATTATAGATCATTAAAGTATCCAAAAATAAGAACAACCGGACTACTGATGATTTAATACAAGTGAATTAATAGTACTTCTCTCATCCAAAATAAGTAATTTTTTAGTTTTTTTCTTATGATCTTAAATAAGTAATTTTTTCAGATTTTAAGAATGAATTAATTATATTTTTCTTACATTGTCCTTGGAGTAAATAGTGTTGAAATATGTGTTAGGAGTATTTATGTGAGATAGTAAAGGTTAATATGATCAATTCTATCACTAGTTAATGTTAAAAGATGAATTTATTAATCTATGTGAAAACATAAAAAAGTCACTTATTTTAGCCCGGAGGGAGCAATATTCACCATTTCAGGCACTTGTAATTTGGGAATTCTCACCTCAACATAATGTGATTTCCCCATGAGAAAATTGTTAGTCAAAAAACATGGTAGGCACCGGCCAGCTGAAAAAGGAGGATGGTAGGCATGGTAGGCACCGGCCAATTATTGTGTCCACATTTGTGTGTATTCTCATTTGCACATTGATGGCTTTCCTCTCCTATAAATACTTGTGAGTAGCAAGCAAAGAAGATCACACCACAAGAAGCTAAACACAAGAAAAGAGTGAGAGCTTAAAAAAAACAAGAGTTTTTTTTTATATAAACCAAGAAGGTTTATAAGAAACTGTGAGGGTTTCAAAAATAGAGAGAAAATTTTGTGGGTACTTTCGAGAGAAAGTGAGTAAAAAAAAAAATACTGAGAGACTATTTTGTACTTGTATTTTCTCTAAAACAGTTACTAGTGAAATTCGCAGTACTGCCTCTGCGCGGGGACGTAGCCTAGTTGGGTGAACCTCGATAACAAATTTCTGGCGTATTTTTCTTTTCATTTTGTTTGCTGCAATACTATCGTTGTAGTGTGGGTAATTTTTTACCAACAATTGGTATCAGAGCCAGGTTATCTGGCGATTGCATTTTTTGAGGAGTACCGTAACGGAGGCTCTGTAGCAGAAGTTCGGTAGCTGGTTAAGCAAACAAAATGACGGAAGATAAAATTCGAACTGAGAAATTCGATGGACAAGATTTCGGATGGTGGAAACTCCAGATCGAGGATTATCTTTATCAAAAAGATCTCTACAGCCCGCTCGAAGGTATGAAACCGGAAGCAGCAGAAGTAGATCCGTTGGTAGAGTCGGCATGGAAAGTTCTTGATCGAAAAGCACTTGGCGTGATTCGTCTTGGACTGACGAAAAAGACGGGGTACCACATCACGAAAGCAAAGACTGCCAAAGAAGCAATGGATATTCTGACGAACATGTATGAGAAACCATCTACATCAAATCAAATATTCTTGCTGAAAAAGTTGGTTAACATGAAGCTATCCGATAGGAGTTCGGTAGTAGAGCATATTAACAATTTCACGCACGTTACAAATCAATTGGAATCTGCAGGAATAAACTTGGAAATGAAACTCCAAGCCCTTTTATTTCTGTGTTCCCTTCCAGACAGCTACAATACTGCGGTGCAAGGAATCTCAAGCACCATGAAAGGAGATCTCACTCTGGATGATGCAATGAGTAGCATCATGGATGAAGAAATGAGGAGAAAAGTCTCAGGTGGAGAAGGTTCCTCAATTTCAACATCATCAACAGCTCTAACCGTGGAGAACCGTGGTAAGAGCAAAAACAGAGGACGATTCGGCGGACGTGGCAAGTCACAGTCAAGGGGAAGGAATGAACCAGGAAAGGATGAATGTTGGTTCTGTCACAAAACTGGGCATCGGAGGCATCAATGTGAGGCTTACAAGAGGAAGCAACAAGAGGAAGGCCAAAGAGCAAATGTGGTTAGCAATGAACCATTGCTGGAAAATATGTGCTTAACCACAGGAGCAGTTCTAGCAACAGACGAGTGGTTCGTGGACTCAGGCGCTTCTTTTCACTGCACCTCACAAAGAGATGTTTTTCATGATTACGCCAGTGGAGACTTTGGAGAAGTGATCGTGGGAAATGGTCACAAGTGTCCAATCGTCGGGAAAGGAACTGCCACAGTTAAGGTTCCCGAAAAAGGGCATCTAGTACTGTATGAAACTCGGCACATCCCGCAGTTGAATAAGAATTTGATTTCAACTAGCAAGCTTGATCAAGAAGGTTATGTGACAACCTTTGGGTCTGGACAGTGGAAGATTACATCAGGAGCAAGAGTAATTGCAAAGGGAAAGCGTGCAGGAACGCTTTATATTCTCAGGGGAGATAGTTTTGGCGACACTACTGCAAGAATAATGGTCGTAAGTAGTCCAAGCACCCTTTGGCATTACAGACTTGGACATCTTGGTGAGGAAGGTGTAAAAGAGTTACACTCAAGGAAACTACTTCCAGGACTCAAGAAGATCGAGATGGATTTTTGCGAGAGCTGCATCTACGGAAAACAAAAGGCAGTCAGTTTTCAACTGAAAGGAAAGAAGAACAAAAGCAAGAAGCTGGAGTTGGTGCATACCGATGTATGGGGACCGGCTCAAGAAATCTCTTATGGTGGTAAGAGATACTTTGTTACTTTCATTGAAGATGCAACGAGAAAGACTGGGTCTATGCTCTCCGGGAAAAATCAGAAGTTTTCGGGATGTTCAAAGCGTGGAAGTCTATGGTCGAGAACGAGACGGGTTATCAGATTAAAGCTCTCAAATCTGATAATGGAGGTGAATACACAAGCAAAGAGTTCAATGAATTCTTAGCTCAAGAAGGCATACGAGGAATAAAGATTGTTCCAAGAACTCCACAAGAAAATGGTGTAGCAGAAAGAATGAACAGGACTATCCTAGAAAGAGCAAGATGTATGAGAATACATGCCGGTTTGCCACTTCACCTCTGGGCCACTACAGTTGATGCGGCTGTATATCTAATCAACCGGAGTCCATCTAGCGCATTGGATGGAGGAGTACCAGAAGAAAAATGGTCAAGTAAAAGAGTTGACTACTCTTATCTTAAAGTTTTTGGTTGCATTGCTTATGCTCTAATAGACAAGGAGGACAGGAAGAAGCTTGATGCTAAGTCCCAAAAATGTGTTTTCATCGGATATGGTGGTAATGAGTATGGCTACAGACTTTGGGATTATGAGAATAACAAAGTTATCCGAAGTAGAAATGTGATATTTCATGAAGACAAGTTATACAAAGACCGCGAGATAGAGCATGAAAAGGCAAATGAACCAGAGTATGTTGAGCTAGACACAGAGCCTGAGAAAAAGTTTCTAGCTGATCAGGGAGCACCTGAAGATGATGAGACTGGTACAAGTCATCAGACAGTTCAAGTTCAAGGAGAATCAAGCAGTTCTGAACCGGTTGATGAACAAGGAATCCCAAACCTAAGAAGGGGAACGCGTGTGAGAAAGCCAAAGAAGATTTTTGATCCATCAGCAAATGTTGTTCTGAGTCATGTTCTGTATACAGATTCGGGAGAGCCGGAGACGTATAATGAAGCAAAGAAAGACACGTCTCACAAGCAGTGGGAGTGTGCCATGAAAGATGAGATGAGCTCATTGTTGCAGAACAAAACATGGGAGCTGACAAGGTTACCCACAGGTAAAAAGGCTTTGTTAAATAAGTGGGTATACAAGATCAAAAATGAAGCTGACGGAAGCATCAGACACAAGGCGAGGCTTGTGGTTAAAGGATACTCACAGAAGGAAGGTATTGACTACACCGAGATATTTTCACCAGTGGTGAAAATGACTTCAATCCGAGTGTTGCTGAGTATAGTAGCAGTGGAGGATCTTCATCTTGAGCAGTTAGATGTTAAAACTGCATTCTTGCATGGTGATTTAGATGAAGAACTATACATGGTGCAACCTGAAGGTTTTGCAGTCAAAGGCAAGGAACAAATGGTCTGCCGTTTAAGGAAAAGCTTGTATGGATTGAAGCAAGCCCCTCGGCAATGGTATTTAAAGTTCGATGGTTTCATGAAAAACAAAGGATTTACGCACTGTGAGTCAGACCATTGTGTCTATCTGCGTAAATATGATGATGGTGATATTGTTTATCTTTCTTTATACGTGGATGACATGCTTGTAGCCAGTTCCAGTATGAAGAAAGTCATCGAGGTAAAAAGGATATTGGCATCTCAGTTCGAGATGAAAGACTTGGGAGAGGCCAAGAAGATCCTAGGCATGAATATCATCAGAGACAGAAAGAACAAGAATTTATGGTTGTCTCAAGAAGACTATATGGAGAAGGTGTTGAAGAGATTCAACATGTACGATGCAAAACCAGTAGCAACTCCATTGGCAGGTCACTTCAAACTTTCAAAGGAAAATTGTCCCAGCACTCAAGACGAGATGGATGAGATGAAAAATGTTCCTTATTCATCAGCAGTGGGAAGTTTGATGTATGCTATGGTTAGCACGAGACCAGATATTGCACATGCAGTGGGAGTTGTGAGCCGTTACATGCATAATCCAGGCAAGGAGCATTGGAATGCAGTAAAGTGGATTCTAAGGTATCTAGCAGGAACATCCAGTTACTCTTTATGCTATGGAGGCGAGACGCTTGACATACAAGGGTACGTGGATGCTGATCATTCAGGTGATCGAGACAGTGGGAGGAGTACCACTGGATATGTTTTTACAGTTGCCGGTACTGCGGTTAGTTGGATGTCTCAACTTCAGAAGGTAGTAGCCTTATCAACAACTGAAGCAGAGTACATGGCTATACAGAAGGCTCAAAGGAAATCATTTGGTTACAAGGTTATATGGAGGAGCTGTGTCGAAAACAACCTATCAGTACATTGTGGAGTGATAGTCAAAGTGCAGTGCATTTGGCGAAGAATTATCACTCAAGGACAAGACATATCAAAAGGCGTTATCATTTCATCAGGTCAGCACTGACAGATAACGAGCTGAAGCTAGAAAAGATTGATGGATCCAAGAATCCGGCTGATATGTTTACCAAGGTAGTGGACAGAGAGAAGCATGATTTCTGTACTACTATCATTGGGGTTTCTCAAATGAATTAAGAAGGAGAAACACAGAGGCAGATGCTGAAGCACTAGTTACTGAGATTGTCTTCGAGAGGAAGATTGTGAAGTGTGAAGACTATATTCACAAGTCGAGCTTGGTGAGCTATATTCTTCAAGTGGGAGATTGTTAGTCAAAAAACATGGTAGGCACTGGCCAGCTGAAAAAAGGAGGATGGTAGGCATGGTAGGCACCGGCCAATTGATTGTCAAAAATTGGTTGGTGGCCACCGATTGTGTCCACATTTGTGTGTATTCTCATTTGCACATTGATGGCTTTCCTCTCCTATAAATACTTGTGAGTAGCAAGCAAAGAAGATCACACCACAAGAAGCTAAACACAAGAAAAGAGTGAGAGCTTAAAAAAAACAAGAGTTTTTTTTTATATAAACCAAGAAGGTTTATAAGAAACTGTGAGGGTTTCAAAAATAGAGAGAAAATTTTGTGGGTACTTTCGAGAGAAAGTGAGTAAAAAAAAAAAATACTGAGAGACTATTTTGTACTTGTATTTTCTCTAAAACAGTTACTAGTGAAATTCGCAGCACTGCCTCTGCGCGGGGACGTAGCCTACTTGGGTGAACCTCGATAACAAATTTCTGGCGTATTTTTCTTTTCATTTTGTTTGCTGCAATACTATCGTTGTAGTGTGGGTAATTTTTTACCAACAAAAATACAGTCTTCCTGCACTATTTTTGCAGTTATGAAACAGAGTATACTTTTTAGGGGTGAAAAAAGATCTATAACCAAGAATCCAACTTACTGAAATTAATGATCAATAATGAATAGGAGGTTAGAAATTAAATTAGAAAATAATCTTTACTTTAGAAGTCCAAACTTAATATAACTCTTAAGGCATTCAAAAGGTATGACCTAACCGTCAATAAAATTGAATAAAAATGACAAAAGATCATAGTTTATATCTCTTCAACAACAACAACAAACTTAAATAATTATAAATCAAAAGAAAATAATGTGTATGAAAATTTTATTCTTGGATTTCTGATAGATCATCGATTAAAGAAATAGTTCATACGTCAACAATGGTAAAAATATTAGTATGTAGTAACTATTTAAGCCTTGATGGTAGAAGATATCCAAACTTAGTATGTAATTGGGCTTAGCAAATGTTAAAGATGGTTGGTGCTGGAGTCTAACCAACGCTATGGCCCACTTCAACGTGGCCTTAATATATGGACTATGGTTAGTAAACCACCTTTTCCATGTGCATATTAGCTTCTATAATATTGTCACCGTCCTATTTTATAAAATTTGTTATAAATAGAACTCTATTTAAGGTAAATGTCTATAATTAGAGAGATTCTAGAGTTTACTACTTGGTGGCTAAGTCACCACCTCCCTATAAATATAGGGGTTCTATCCCATTGTAAACCATCCCTAAGTATCAATAAGAATACTCCTCTCTCTACTTTTCTCTCTATTGTTCTTGTTCTTGTATTATTGTTCTTGTTCTTATATTATTTCATAACACGTTATCAGCACGAGTCTCTAACCAATTGAAATTTTCGATTGTCTTAACTTTTGTTTGTGTAGGGTTTCACATGAGGTTCTGCCGCAACCAAATCCCAAAATCTTCTATACAGAAAATAGAAGAAAAACGTTGAAAAGAAAACATAAGGAACGAAAGAAGAAAAACATTGAAAACAAAGAAGAGACGGAAACAAAGAGGGAAAACCGTTGAGAAAACAAGAAGAGAAAACATTGAAAATATAATTGGTATACCTTAAAGGTAAGTAATTTACTTTTCCCTTTCAAATTCTTGAAATTCTACGATTTTATTTTATATACAAACAAAGACAACAAAGTTTGATTATAACTCTAATGGAGTTTGTAAGAAATTATAACCACGTGAAGTGGTAAAATCTCTATGTCCTGCCATGATTAAATTCATGTATGATTGTGGGTAAAGAATAGAAAATCCGTCCCATTGAATTTGCTCCATTCCCTTTAGAGAATGTGGAAGCAGTATATGATAAGTCTGAAAGAAGACAAAATTATTACCAGGAAGGTATCAATGAATGTGGACGTGGCAAAGAATTCCGTCCAATTGAATTTGCTCCATTCTCTTTAGAGAATGTGGTAGCAGTATGTGATAAGTCTGAAAGAAGACAAAATTATTACCGTAAAGGTATCAATGGATGTGGACGTGGCAATAGACGAAATTATAATCATCATTATTGTGATAATGAGAATAATAAAGTAATATTTGACATGAGATTGTGTAAAGCACATGATTATGATCCATTCCCTGAAGTGAATGTGATAATTGTAATAGAGCCCGTAAGTATGAACACGCTCTTGATGTAATTTTGTTTTATGTCTGACATTATGAAAAGAAAGTTCGTTGCCCTTGAAATTTCGGGCAAGAACTATATGACATGGGTGTTGAATGCTGGAATCCATTTGGATGCAATGGGTCCCGGAGACGCCATTAAAGACAGAAATAATGCATCCACCCAAGACTATGCTAAGGTCTCGTTTTTCTTGCGCCATCACCTTAATGAAGGTTTGAAACTGTGCCAATGGCCTTGATTCTCTTGCACCATCACCTTGATGAAAGAAGATGGAGTTGTTTGATTTTATTCACTTATTTGTAATAGTTAGTGAATAAACTAATAGTCATTAGTATCAGCTCGTATTAGTTATGATATAATGTTAGTATTAGTTCTTTAGAATGTTTCAATATGCTCAGATTTCAATAATATTTTTATTTTCCAGTAGAGGTAATCGACTAACCTAACAGTTAGTCGATTATCTAATATTTCGCATTAAAACTGCAAAACAATCGATTGTCAATGTTCAACAATCGATTGTCAATGTTCAACAATCGATTGTCTATGTTTAACAATCGATTGTCGTAAGACAGTATGATCTGAAGTTTTTCAAAATAGTCAACAATCGATTGTCTATGTTTAACAATCGATTGTCTTAAGACAGTGTGATCTAGAATTTTTCAAAATAGCAAATAATCGATTGTCTATGTCTAACAATCGATTGTCTTAAGACAGTGTGATCTGGAATTTTTCAAAATAGCAAATAATCGATTGTCTATGTCTAACAATCGATTGTCTTAAGACAGTGTGATCTGAAGTTTTTCAAAATAGCAAATAATCGATTGTGTGTGTTTAACAATCGATTGTCAATGTTCAACAATCGATTGTGTGTGTTTAACAATCGATTGTTTTAAGAAAATGCTTAAACTGAAATTTTCAAACTGCAAAGTAATCGATTATGGAAAACATATAATCGACTATCTGATTTAGTTAGTCGAATAACCTCAGCAGATTTCAAAAATATTGTTTAAGTATGAAACAAACGGACTGAATTTGTTTATTCTCATGTTCGTATATTTTCTTTTGTATGGCAAACTATGGGAATTAAATTGATTGAAGGCTCCTGAAGAGCAACTATAACTCTGCCTAAAGGAACGATATTTTAGAGAATGCAATGTTCTCCTCCAAGTCTAAGAAGAACTTGTTGAGTTTTAATGATATCAGTCAAAATGTTCTCCTCCAAGTCTAAAAGGAACTTGTTGAGTTTTAAAGATATCATTCAAAATGGATATCAGATTGAGACAATACATGAGTATAATCTTGAAAACCCCATTTACTCATGAAAACGAGGCTGCCCACTTCGATTTGGGGTCACGCCATTTTACATGCAACAATGCTAGTTCGTCGGCTGCCCACTTCAGCTTAGGGTCACCCCATTTTGCATACGGCAATGCTAGTTCGTCTCTGACCGACGAATTGACACAAATATTCTCCGTTGCAATTGGTTTTGGGTCATGAACCTAATATATCCCATTTAAGAATCTTTGGATGCGCAGTATATGTGCCTATAGCACCGCCATCCCGCACCAAAATGGGTCCGCAAAGAAGGTTAGGAATATATGTTGAGTTTGAATTGCCCTCCATTAATTCGCTACCTCGAAACATTGACATGAGATTTGCACGATTTGCAGACTGTCAATTTGATGAGACACTTTTCCCAAAATTAGGGGGAGAAGTTGGTGAAACCAAACGGGAAATTTTGTGGAAAAATGCATCACTATCTCATCTTGATCCACATACCTCTATTTGTGAAAGAGAGATACAAAAGATTATCCATTTGCAAAGAATAGCAAATCAAATGCCTGACGCATTTACGGACTTGAAAAGGATAACAAAATCCCACATCCCCGCGGAAAATGTCCCAATCCGTATTGATGTCCCTGTTGGACAATCATCTAGTGTCATATCCAATGAGTCAAATGCACGCCTGAAGCGTGGCAGACCATTAGGTTTCAAAGATCGAAATCCTAGAAAGAGAAAAGCAAATGATCAAAATGACACTACGAAAGAATCTCATGAGGAAATTCATGATTTAACAAATTCTGAGATTCATGAAGAATCCATTGAGCCCGAGGCTCTGGAAAATACGGAACTATCCATAAATCCAATCAATATTGAGGAAAATATTAATCGAGTGGATATAGTGGTGGATAATGTCTTTGCTTATAATGTCGCATCTAGCATTATGCAAGAATGTGAGGATCTCGAACCTCAATCTGTTGAAGAATGTCGAAAAAGACATGATTGGCCAAAGTGGCAAGAAGCAATTCAATCAAAATTGAATTCGCTGGCAAAACGTGAAGTTTTTGGCCCTATAGTTGAAACACCTAATGGTGTTAAGCCTGTTGGCTATATATATGGCATGAATGATCGTTGGTCACGTACCTATTGTACGCCAAAGTATTTTGGAAATATGACTATTAATGGACAACGATAATGCAAAAAACATATCTTGCATATAAGTTTGACATGACCATAATGGTATTTCTCTTTAAGAAAGATATTCACCACATGGATGTTGATGAATCTGTGGTAGTACAAAATTAATTGAGAGCTCTAGAAGAGCCAATTATTACTATGTTGGAGAAACACAATTGAGTATTGTGTTGTAGTAAGTCTCAAAGAAACTTATTCAGTTTCCAATGTACACGCGAAAGCGATTGATTATATTGAGACTATAAATAAAGGAAGGATTTGATATCTCCTATTACTACAACTTGTAGCGGGGTAATTTGTATATGAAAAGCTACCCGTTTTGTTCTCCAGTTTGTACTACACAAACGAAAGAATGCCACAATAAAGTGGATATCTATTGGTATAAAAACCCATGTCATAATAAACCTGAAGTTTATTGATAAGTGCACATGTCATGGTGTAAATTTAAAGTTTACCAATATTGATAATTTATTCAGTTGGCATTCGTTTAGCCATCTCATTTTAAGTATGATGTGCAAATTCACATAGGTGAATATTAAAGAACTAAAAAGTTCTTTACGAATTCTCTTGTATCACTTGTTCTCATTAATGAACTGACCAACTAAAGAGTTCGGGTTGAAGCCCATAAATTCTGGAAATATCAAAGGTGAATATGGGCTCATTCACCTGCCATGTATACCACATATGATGCATCTATGAAATGGTTACATGCGCAATTGTTATTAACCCGCAGCCTGGCCGATGATTGCGAGGTAAATTGCTCAGTAATCTAACTTCGAGCATAATTTCCAGATTCTCTACTCAAGATAGTTCATCTTGATAAGTTGGTTTATACCAAAGTTGGTTTAGCAAGATAATTATTGAGTGCTTCCACTTAATAGCTAAACTGTTTCTTATGAGAACAAAGTTATATATATCAGTTTGATATACGTTGTATACGAGAGTATATTCTCCCCTTACAAGTGGTTCAGGGTCAGGAACCAAATAATTTCATCTTATTATTAATGTGCTGTGTATATTGACATAATAATACACAAAGAAGATTTCCCAAAGTTGAGGAAACAAGTTAGCTTTACTAACATGAGGGGGAGACATGATAAACACTTGAGAAAAGGTTACATGGGATGAATTATCATTTGTATATGTAGACCCCGAATATCATGATATGAACCTGAAGTTCATAAAAGGGATAATTCAATTGCAACATATTGCAAAGTACGCTATACGCATTTGCTGACCCAAAGAATGTAACTATATTCTCACTACAAATGCTCATATTAAGTCCCTGAAGGACAAAGTCTTGGATACGCTTGAAGCGTATAGACAAATACTTGATTCCATGTGAAAGACATGTAGATTTGGACATGTAGTTCAAATACTTGAGCGTATAAAAGTCAAAGGTATGTATAATCAGTTTCCGATATCTTATTTGTTTAGCATGACGTGAAAACTTGATATGCATCTAAAGTCTATTATGTGACTTACATGACTTAACTTGAAAGATTTAAGTTGCTTGAAGCATATGCAATTCTTGGTCTTGAAGTACCACATCCTAAGTACAATTTGTGTACATATGTAACTATAAGCATGATGGCATCGAGAATACATCTATGGAGATATTGAAGAGTCATTCCACGACATTATATGAAGATGTTCATATCTATCAAGAATGATGATTTCAAGGTGCGGAATATTTGTTCAAGTCAATATGGTTGATTTATTTATCAAATCTCTACAAAAGATCGTTTTGAAGATGGTGCACAAGATTGGAATGCAAATGCTCAAGGATGTGAATTGATGCTCTATTCAGGGGGAGTTAATGCGCGTTGCACTCTTTTTCCCTTACAAGGTTTTGTCCCAACTGGGTTTTCCTTGCAAGGTTTTTAACGAGGCAACCAATAGGCGCATATTCAAACATGTGTACTCTTTTTCCTTTTCTTTAATTTTTTCCCATTGGGTTTTGTCTTAGTTAAGGTTTTAACGAGGCACATTATTGAATAGACATTCAAGGGGGAGTGTTATAAATAGAACTCTATTTAAGGTGAATGTTTATAATTAGAGAGGTTCTAGGGTTTACTACTTGGTGGCTAAGTCACCACCTCCCTATAAATATAGGGGTTCTATCCCATTGTAAACCATCCCTAAGTATCAATAAGAATACTCCTCTCTCTACTTTTCTCTCTATTGTTCTTGTTCTTGTATTATTGTCTTGTTCTTATATTATTTCATAACAAAATTATTTTTTTTATTGTTATATTTTCCTGTTCTCTGACAACAACGGAAAAAATTATTTTTCTGACTCATTATATGTGAACATGCGGTAAGTATTCATATGCCTTTTAGCATTTTATTTTCAATAAATTTGTCGATTTGAAGTTAATTGCAAAGATATAAGTACACCTTTCCTGCTGTTATTTATCTAAATTTGGTCACCAGAAATAGGGGTATTAGAAATCGACTAAACCAATTGAATTGTATTGTTTAGGTTTCTTTTTTAAGAAATTATAGATTTTTATATAAATTTATAACCGTATCGATAATTAGAAAGAGTTTTTTATTATAAAAATAAACCGAACTGAATAAATTTTACATGTGAAAGTTATATTTATCTAGTAAGCTTAAAGGAAATAATATATTAAATTTTTCTGTGGACCTTGAAATTATGAAAACTATTACAAGCCAACAAGTAATTAAACTCAAAAATACTAATTCCTAAAATCTATTATGCTACTTCTACTTAAACTAAGTTATTTCAAGTATCTTTATTAGCAAGATACAAATATTCTAGTGATTATGAGTAGCAAACTACATGTATTGAATATGTGTCCTTTCATATAATTTAGATTTATCTTTTTGGATATTTTCATCTTCTATAGACTTTATTCTTGAGTCCCAACCTGGTTAATATTTTTCAACTCGTGTGATTTATATTTTTTTGCTTTTATTTCATTTCTTTTACATTGTTGTAGAATAGTTGATGGATTTATACTCCAGCCATCATTTGTTGTTTATTTTTAATCCATCACCATTTAAACAGTAAAAATATTTAGAGAGTTTTTTAAGTCCTATAAAAGAACGTATGTTATTGCATCTAATTTCTACTAGTGAATTTTATATGATATTTAAG
Source organism: Nicotiana benthamiana (assembly GCA_034376525.1). Taxonomy (NCBI): domain Eukaryota; kingdom Viridiplantae; phylum Streptophyta; class Magnoliopsida; order Solanales; family Solanaceae; genus Nicotiana; species Nicotiana benthamiana. The sequence goes on along the minus strand of CM067336.1, from coordinate 28,216,924 downwards.
AAAATACCAAAAATTAACCGAACAGTACCGATAATGAAGAGAAACCGACGTGAATGGGACGGTTTCGAAAAATTTAATTTTAGTTATATATATTAGAATAACCGAAAAATTAGTATGACATAAATTTTAGAAAATAACCGGCCGAATCGAACCAGTGACACCCCTAATGAAAAGTATATGAATTTATTCGAGCAGTCATAATATATATAGGCCTTTACATTAGAAGAAAGGAGTATAAATAATAAAAATGAAACAAAAATGTTACCCAAGATCATCTTGCTTCATTATTATAGAAATTTATTCTTCTCAATAGGTACTGCTACATTTAAAAAAATAAAAAAATACAAAAGGATATACTTTTACCGAGACAATAATATATAAATAATACTATATCGTAACAAAGTTATTGGCATAACCATCAACCACACGAAAGCCAATTTTATCAGCATCATATCATGATAAACACATGACGTGCAATCTAAATTACAATTATCGCTTCAAATATGGCTAAGAACTTAGCTTGAAGAATATTATTCCACAAATACAGAGTATCCTAGTGTAATTCAAGAATTCAACCAAAGAAAACAAGACGAGTATCAATTTATTTTACTTTTTGACAGCTATCGTTCAAGAAGCAAACATTAATCTTATTATTTTAGTGATTTATTAAGTTAATTATTTGCCCCTGACATCCAAATGATGAAGACCCTTTTATTTTTAAGCTCTCTTGACTTCGTTAATAGTATTTATAAATAGACTATCTAACTGTATCAATTATTAATCAATGATTAGTTATTGCCATTATCTGTACAACCTTTTTGTTTTATTTCCAAGTCGCATTAGCTTGTTTTTTTGCACAAAATTTAAGAGAAACAAAACTTTGATTTGGTAGCGTTTGTATGTAAGAACGAAAGGAAACTTTTTAGTCTTGTCAAATAAAATGGTGAAAAGATTGTAATAAAAAAGAGTACATGTTGGCTTATCTTGCGATCTTTTGTATGTTAGAAAATTTTCAGTTCAAAAAATTGAACGAAATGACACATGTAATTTTAAAAAAACGTGAACAATGATTTTGAGCGCAATGAGTAGGATCGTTTAGCATATTCCTAAGGACCTAAACGTGTGATATATATTATTCGGACAAGGAAGATGCTTGTTGAGCCTATGATTAAATTCAAGATCAAGAAATGTGCTTGCCTGTGTGAAATTATTAAGCTTTAGCTCAACCCTTTTGACCATTTGACTAGAACGTGCAATGTGCAATTTGTTTTATACATATAAATTCGAACTAGTAAAATAAAGGAGAGAAGCCAAGATTCTGGCAGGTATACTCTTGATATTGTCAATAACAAGGAAGATAAGTTTGTCAAGGCTAGAAAAATTAATATAGTATATATATAACCATCACATTAAGGTTTCCTTGCACGATTTAACCATTCAACACTTAACTTATATATCATAGCTAGTTCTTCCCTCACATTATTCAACTTTCTCATTTGCAGAATATATTTGTTGCTTGCCTCATTTTATTCCTTGCACTTCCTTCAAGTCATTCCTTGAGTGATCCAACTATGGGGAACAGAAGTTCAAATCTTGATAATAACAACAATATTTCACGTCCAATTGATACTCCATTTAAGCTTCCTTCTCCATTGCCCACTTGGCCTTCAGGTACTTTCTGTCTATCAATGTGTAGTCTTCCATTATCTTATCATTTTTGCTTTACTAGTATCTGATCATATCCCGTGCTAAGGCATGCCTGTTTTCATCAATGGGCTATGTCTTCAAGATCACAACACTACACAATAAATATATTTGGCAAATAGAAATAATTAAAAGAGATTCCGGTGCACAAAGCATCCGTTCACACGCGGTCTTGGGAAGGACTGCACCTTAAGGGTGTGATGTAGATAGGGGCGGAGCCAGCCCTTCAGCTAGGGGTTCGGACGAACATAGACAGATTCAGGATTTAAATTTTATGGGTTTAACTTTTAAGATTTTTATCATTAAACCCGTTATATTTTTTAAGTTATGGATTCATGTCTACGATTTATTACAATTTTACTGAAGTTCTACACATAAATTTATGATTTTCGTCGAAAGTTATGGGTTCAGTTGAACTCATACCTACTATGGTTAGTCCACCCCTACGGCCAAACTCTAGCTTTAATTCAAACCTTATATTTGTCTTAAGAAATTTATTGAATATATATAATTTATTAAGTTAGAACCCAGTAACTTAAAAAAATCCTGAACCCCTAAGTTTCAAATCTTAGCACTGCCTATGGATGTAGACAGTTTGTCATTGGTGCTTTTTATTTTTTTTCTTCTAAAGCCTACGCTTTAGTTGCAGTTTACGTTTAAAGAACCATTAGACTTTGGCCCTTTTTTGTGCTTTTTTGCTTTTGGCTACTCTGATCAATTGTTCTGTTTATGTTGATTGTTTAAATATCAGGTCAAGGCTTTGCTACTGGAGTCATTGATCTTGGAGGTTTAGAAGTGTCTCAAATATCATCATTGGCTAAGGTTTGGGCTACTCAAGAAGGTGGACCAGATGATCTTGGAGCTACATTTTTTGAACCATCAAATTTAACAAATGGCTTCTTTATGCTTGGATCCTATAGCCAACCTAACAATTTGCCCCTCTTCGGATCGGTTCTTGCTGGGAAAGATTCAACAGGAGACGCGCTAAAGATTCCAACTGACTATACACTTGTATGGAGTAGTGAGAACTTGAATATCAAGCAGGATAGTGTTGGCTATATTTGGCTGCCAATTCCTCCGGAAGGTTATAAAGCTGTAGGCCACATTGTAACAACGTCGCCTCAAAAGCCTTCTCTTGACAAAATTCGTTGTGTTCGTTCTGATTTAACCGATGTGTCTGAAAGTGATGATTGGATTTGGGGCAATAATGGATTGAATGTGTACTCATCAAGACCAAGAGACAGAGGAATCAACGCTTTAGGAGTGTCAACTGGTGCTTTTGTGGCTTCAAATAATGGAACTGCAGATTCACTAGCTTGTTTGAGAAATGTCAAGGCTAATTTATCTGCTATGCCAAATTTGAACCAAGTTCAAGCACTGTTTCAAGCCTACTCTCCTTTGTATTATTTCCATCCTGATGAACAATATTATCCTACCTCTGTCACTTGGTTTTTTCAGAATGAAGTATTATTGTATACTAAAGGTCAAGAATCTGCACCAGTTTCTATTGAACCAAATGGTTCAAATCTTCCTCAAGGTGGTTCAAATGATGGTGCTTTTTGGTTGGATTTGCCAACTGATGATTCAGCAAAAGATCAAGTCAAGAAAGGAGATTTGCAAGCTGCTACAGCCTATTTACACATTAAACCAATGTTTGGCGCGACGTATACTGATATTGCTCTATGGCTATTTTACCCCTTTAATGGCCCAGCTAGAGCAAAAATCGAATTCATGACGATTCCATTAGGGAAAATTGGACAACATGTTGGCGATTGGGAGCACGTTACGTTAAGGATTAGTAACTTCAATGGTGAGTTACAAGGTGTGTACTTCTCTCAACATAGTGGAGGGAATTGGGTAAGTGCTTCTCAGCTTGAATTCCAAAATGGTAACAAACCCGTGGCCTATTCATCGTTGCACGGTCACGCTTCTTATGCCCAACCAGGGAAAAATATGCAGGGGAATAGCAACATAGGCTTAAGAAATGACACAGCAAAAGGGCAGATGATGGACACTGGAGCAAACTATTCAATAGTTGCTGCTGAATACTTAACAATTGTTGAACCAGCATGGTTGAATTATGCTAGAGAATGGGGTCCAAAAATCAGCTACGATATTGCAAATGAACTAGAAAAAGTGGAGAGATTTTTGCCAGGGAAACTGAAGAAGGCTGTTGAGAAACTTGTGAAAAGTCTACCAAATGAGGTGTTGGGTGAGGAAGTGTTAAAGCTAGTTAATGATTAAAGCTAGCTAAGTTGGTGTGAATGAGAAATGGAGGGAAGAAGACAATAGAAGGAAAATGAAGTTTCAAAGCAAAGTTCCTTTGAAAAGGAGCTTTGTACCACATCGGTGGTAGAAAGGGAAAGTTATGTGCTTATATTAGAAAGCACTTCTTCTAGCTCTTAAAGGGTTAAGAAGAGGGACTCCCCTCGCGCCGTCGTCGCTCGGCTCGGCTTCGGGTTCGGGTTCGGGTTCGGGCAAATGATTTGATTGATAATCTTTTTGGACCAAATTTATTTAAAATTCAATCTTCATTTTCTGAAATTATTTTTAATTCCCGCGGGAAAAAAATAATAATAATAATAATAATAATATTAATTCGTTAAAAAACTTCCCAACGTTCTTATTTTTCAGGAAAAGGCATGGCCTTTCCCGAACAGGCACCAAGCCTTTCCGAACAGTCTCAATTCAAGGCTATATAAACTGAGGCAATGCCTCATTTTCGTATACTGGAAGCATTAAAAAAAATTCTGCATTGTTTTTCTTTAAACCAAAAAACATATCGAGTCATAGTGTGATTTCGTTCCCGAATTTGAGTTCGTCGAAGTCGTAGGCGTTTGAGGTACCGCCACTCCTACGACAGGTATATCCGTTATATCCTGGGAGGAAATAATCCACAACCTCGGGTACAGTGAGGGGGTTAAATTCCTTAAGGACACACAGTGAATTCTGTGGTCTCGGATTTCTTCATTTCTGTGATTTTTTTTTTAAACGTTACATACGTTCTGTTTGTGTCTCTTCTTATTACTGGTTTCAGTTTCTCGTTGCTTTGAACACGGACAGACGATAACAAGCTTAAGGAATTTAATTTATTATTTCCGTGTTCATCTGTTGTTAACGAACTTGTATGTTGTTTGGAGACTAAATCTTCGAATTTTTTTTTTACTCCGGTTGAGATTAAAGTTTTCAGAACTTTCTACTCATTTGGGTACTTGATTTGAAGATATAAAAACTTCATCAAGTATACTACATACAGTATATTACATTCTATTTGAAGTTTGTTTTAATTCTGTTTGTGTAAATTTGATTCGGTTTGAAGAAATAAAAACTTCACCGATTATTAAAGTGTTCTGTTATTTCCTATGACAGAAATGGGAGACCAAACTCCAAATTTGAATGCTACTGCTACTGTTACTGCCACACCAGCCCCCGTGGTTGGTTCTACGAGCAATGCTGCGTCCTCCAGTCGTACTGCACCAGCACCGGCTCCGGCAGAGAAGCCCGGAAAATTCACCGGGATTGATTTCAAACGATGGCAACAAAAGATGTTCTTCTATCTAACTACTTTAAGCCTTCAAAAGTTTATTAAAGAGGATATTCCGGTTCCGCCGGAATCAACACCTGAAAATGAACGATTTGTTGTAATTGAGGCGTGGAAGCACTCAGATTTTTTGTGCAAGAATTACATTCTTAGCGGACTGGAGGATGATCTTTACAACGTCTATAGTAATGTGGGAACATCAAAAGAACTATGGGATGCGTTGGAAAAGAAATATAAAACAGAAGATGCTGGCTTAAAGAAGTTTATCGCTGCCAAGTTTTTGGACTACAAAATGGTAGATGGCAAGTCTGTTGTCACTCAAGTTCAAGAGTTGCAGGTTATCATCCATGATCTCCTCGCTGAAGGTATAAATTTAATTAATGCCTTTGTCAAAAGTATTCAGTGCCCCGTCACTTACATGTTGTTTGTTGTAGGTTTGGTGATTAGTGGGGCGTTTCAAGTTGCGGCAGTGATAGAGAAGTTGCCTCCTTCATGGAAGGACTTCAAAAATTACTTGAAACATAAGCGAAAGGAGATGACATTGGAAGATCTCATCGTCCGATTGAGAATCGAGGAAGATAACAAGGCAGCGGAGAAAAAGGCAAATGGGAGATCAACCATAGGGGGAGCACATATAGTTGAAACTGCCCCAACTAATATGAAAAAGAGGAAAAAGGCATCGGGACCAAAAAACATATCGAGTCATAGTGTGATTTCGTTCCCGAATTTGAGTTCGTCGAAGTCGTAGGCGTTTGAGGTACCGCCACTCCTACGACAGGTACATCCGTTATATCCTGGGAGGAAATAATCCACAACCTCGGGTACAGTGAGGGGGTTAAATTCCTTAAGGACACACAGTGAATTCTGTGGTCTCGGATTTCTTCATTTCTGTGATTTTTTTTTTTAAACGTTACATACGTTCTGTTTGTGTCTCTTCTTATTACTGGTTTCAGTTTCTCGTTGCTTTGAACACGGACAGACGATAACAGGAAGGACCAACTGGACCCAAGTTTAAGGACATGTGGAATGGTGATGAAAGGGGTTAAACCTTATTGATAGGGTTAAGGTTTTTACTTGTTTTACTATTATGTTTCCTGTAAGATTTGTTTAATAAAAAAATGGGATTGGATGAAAGTTGTTAATAAAAAAAATGTAGAATAGTATGTCTTTACAATTCAAATGGGCATCTGTTGCAATTTAATAAGGGATAGTGATCCATCAATAGCCTCGACTAGGACGTGAGATTACTCCACCACAAAATTGATTACTTGCGCATGTGTTTTCACAGTTTTTTTTAGGAGTTTTATTTTCTATCGCCACATGTTTAAACTTTATTTTGGTTAAAACGGCATGGCGCAACCATTTCTTATGGCTGGATAGCCATCATCGCTAATGTAATCGATTTCTAGTCATTTTAACTTTAAAATATATTAGTAAATGACATAATTGTCTTTGACTCTTTAATATTCTGTTTAGTTAATTTTCATGTTTTATCGCTCTTCTCTTTCTTTTTATAGTAGTGTACGAATTTTGCTTTCGTGAGAGTACTTTCGTCGAATTTAGTCTGGGTTTGGTCAAATTTTCATCAAAATTATCTCTGTAAGTGTCGTTGGAAAGACGATCGAAATTTTAAGCAAATTATTTCATCCTTTTTGTTCGGAACTCAAATGAATATGTTAAAGAATAGTGTATTTGGGAAGTTTTTAGAGTTGAATAAAGTGAGTCACTCTGGGGAAGTTGACTCTCTGTGTGTTCCTGTCTCAAGTTTTTTACAAGAATAAAAACAAAATGATTTTTAAATTTTTTGGATATGATGTAGTATTGTACAGAAGATGATTTTCACACTATCATCGGGTTTAAGATTGAGGCATTCAATTATATTTTTTTTTATGCTAGAAAGAACCGTTTGAAGGAACGGTATTTCTCTGATGTGAAAAAGGGTTTGAAGCTAGAGACTTTGTATAAATTTATGCAAAAGCAGTCTCGACTGCGTGTTGGTGCAACAAATGATATATGTGTTGATGTCGAGGTCTGCGATCAAGATGCAATAAAGCTTGCTCAGATTTGTCTATTAGAAGCCATTCTTTAGGGTAAATTTGAAGGTCGAAATATAAGTGATCATTATATGAATATCATAAACGACGAATAGCTTTGTGCATCTTTTCCATGCGGTAGCTTTTGTTTTGATGAGTTTATTGATAATTTGTCTCATCTTCTAACAACTGAGTCAGTGAAAAAAAACCAACTGGTATGATTGCCTCTTATACGGCGTTTGAATTTCTATTTTTGTTTAATGTATGGAAATGGAAGTGTTTTGTGATTTCTGTCAATTTTCAAAATATGAGGATAAGAGGCCAATTAGGATGTTGTCTTTCTCAAGCATTGAATATCCAAAATATGACACACTTTACAATGATTTCTTTACTAATGCAAGCATAAGTTAATAGTACATGACTTTTTATCATATTTCTGTGCTCATATTTTGTTTTAATCTAATTGCTTATCTTTTTGTTTGTTTAATAGAAGTTTAAGGTTTTCAAGGTGAATTTATCGTATCTTTTCCAATATCTATCAAAAGTTAATTTTAGCGACATTGTGAATGTAAGTTTTTGTTTCTATGATTTTAATGAGTCTTGCTTTTAATTAATTTCTACTATTGTATACTAGATTTGATTTTGATAACTTGCATTTCAAATTTTGGTTGTTGTATATTATTCTGGTAGTCTGTTCTCAGAAGCATTATTCTCTAGTTTTTTCTACTAAAAGTGGAATATACTCGATAAGTATAATTTACTATATCAGTATAATATTTATATCGGATGATTATAACACAAATCATTTTAATATACTGTATGAGTTTAATATACTCATATAATATAATATACTAGATTAGTGTAATATACTTGATACCCCTAATATGCTCTATGATACTGGATAAGTATAATATATTTCATTTCACTATATTTTTCAGTTCTAATAACTTACAATACAAAATTATATGCTAGCCTTCTCGAATTGTTTTTATACTAGATAACAATATTTTTGTGTTGTAATGTTGAAATTCTTAGCATTTTTCTTTTCTCTCTAAAGGGTATCAGCCAAAGTTGAAGACATTATACGTATAGATCATGTTAATTTTAAGATAAAGATGAAGAAAAATAGTAAAGCTACTCGAAAAAAGATGAAAACACATGTTAATAAGTCTATTACGGTAATTAACTAGTTTGGTGCTTTATTTTAGTGTTGATTTTGTTGGTACAATAATATATTCTATGTTAATATTATTTATTTATTGTTACAGGTTAATAAGAAGAAGCTTGATATAGTTTTAGAGTTCATTCGAAATGTTAATGAAGGAAGTAAAAAGAAATATCATCATAGCTTGTTCCATATTTTCAAATGAAAAACATGACAAAAGTAGTGAACATCGAAATTGTGTATCCATAACAATTGGCTAGAATTTAAGACAACAAAATTTTTTGTTCCTGTATATTTGGCTGAAGATCTATCACTTGGCATCATATTACCCAGTATTTTATCTTGAATGTATACAAAACTTCTTTTATTCTTTTCATAATCACTTCTTTTTGTATACTGAATTTGATGATGTATGTTCATTTGTACGTTAGTAAGTTAGACAAACTTTCCGTTTCAAAAATGCGCAAAGCAAAGAGCAGGAAATGATTTTTTGTTTTTGCTGCAATTTAAAAGATATTTTTGATTAAAATACAGATTGATATACTGGAGTCTATAATTTTTAGCATGTGTTTGTGTTTTTTTTATATTTTTGTCATGATCCCAATTCGCCCTCCATGAACTATCGTGACGGCACCTAATCTCTACTACTAGGTAAGCCTAACAATTTACAAAAAAAGAAAACAACAGATAAAAATTAGTAAAAATTGTAGATAAACATAATGAAAACATTTAAGATGTCGCTCGCCATATACAAATATACCCTCTCAACTGAAAAGACCTCCAAAATTCGAAATCTCATGAAATCACAAGCTATGGATACTATATATTGCTCTAACTCCAAAATATCTAAATCAAAATAAATATAAAAGGGCTATAACTATAAGAGAGAATGGAGAGGTACTCCACGGTCTGCGGACGCGGTAGATATACCTCGAAATCTTTGAAGAATTGCCTCGACTTAAGGATAGTAGGGATGAGTCGAGAACCTGGATCTACACATGAAAACATGTGCAAGAAAGGGCATGAGTACACCACAACGGTACCTAGTAAGTACCAAGTCTAACCTCGATTGGGTAGTGACGAGGATGGTCAGGGCCTACTGGTCATATAAATACATACATACATACATACATACATACATACATATATATATATATATATATATATATATATATATATATATATATATATATATATATATATATAAGGAAATGAAACAGTATGAAGTAACACAAGATAATAAGAATAACAATAACTACAGCAGAGAGAAAAATCAAAAAAAGAATATAGCTCCACATAGAGATAACAATCGGGGTTTCCTAGGATATCGTCCTGTAGTCCCCAAATGTATATATCCAGTGGATCTCCCGGGTGTCGTCCCGTTGTCCAACTCAAAGTACGCAGGGAATCGTCCGGAATACCAATCCATAGTCCCAAATGTAATCATCCAATACAGGGGGAATCTACCTGGTGCAGTCCTGTAGTTCCAATATAAATGTGCAGGGGTGATCTACCGGAATACCAATCCATAGTCCCAAAATAACAGGCAAGGGAGATCTACTTGGATATCGCCCGTAGTCCCAAAGTATACACACAATAATATCACGAAGAATATTCAATTCTATCTAATTCCATACTAATGAAAAATATATATTTCTAACATAGCATGCTGTACAGAATTCAAATAAGGCAGTTTGAACAAGCAAAACAGTTAAGTCACTTAGACATGCTTCCCTAAGCTAACAGTAGAATTAAATTGCAAGCAATGTACAACAAAGAAGAAAACAAAAAATTATAGTTACTTAATAAAAATATGACTTTCAACAATTAGCACATGTACGCACTCTTAATCTCACACACAAAGCATTTCATATATCAACAATACCAAATCTTAAGGGGAGCATCCCCACACAAGGTTAGCCAAGTCACTTACCATGAACCGACTCAATCAACTCGAAATCGCGTTCTTGCCACGAGTACCTAACTCCAAATGGCCCAAATCTACTAAATATAATTGTATAATGTAAATATAACTTCAAGTAACTAATTCAACTAATTAATTCGAAGCTAACATGCAAAATTAGGAAAATCGCGCAAAAAGTCTCCCGAGCCCACGTCTTGGAATCGGATAAAATTCGCAAAACTAGAATCCTCACACTCTCACGAGTTCATACATACCAAAAATATAAAAACCGGACCATAAACAACTCCTCAAATCCCCGATTCCAAATCTCCAATTTCAAACGCTAAACCTTCAAACTTAACCCTTATTTTTCCATAAATATCTTGCGAAATAAGTAGAAAAATAGAATAATAACTAGTTTGGGTTCCACAAATCTTACCTCCTTGAAGATCCCTGAATCCTCTCTCAAAAACCTCCCGAAAAGCTCAAATTCTCGGATAAAATGGTGAAAGAATAGACTAAAATCGCAACAGAAACCTTATATAGGTTCTGGCCCAGGGTTTCCACACATGTGGCCATTTCCTCGCACCTGCGGTCCTAGGTTCGCATCTGCGAGAATTCACTTAAAGCACCAAGCCGCACCTGTGCTTCTTCTACTGAACCTGGGGTCTCGTGGTGTACTCCAGCTCTCGCACCTGCAACTTCAGAACTCCAAATTCCCAGCCGTATCTACGGCTTCTCCATCGCTTCTGCATGCCCACATCAATATTTATATGGATCGGTTATAAAAGATCCAGCCAATTTGAGATTTTTCCCAAGTCCAATTCAACTTTCCTTAAGCACCCGTAACTCACCCGAGGCCCTCGGATCTTAACCAAATATGCCAACCAATCCTAAAAGATTATACGACCTTATTCCCACCCTCAAATCACAGTAAACAATGCAAAAACCACAAATCACTCTCCAATCCAAACTTAAGGATTCCCAAAACTTTCAAATTCTGCTTTCAATCAAAAAGACTATCAAACCCTGTCCAAATGACCTGAAATTTTGCACAGACATTGAAAATAACATATCTAACCTACTCTAACTTCTGAAATTTAATTCTGACCCCGATATCAAAATTTCACTATCGAACCGAAAATTTCACAAATTCGACTTTCGGCATTTCAAGCCTAATTAAGTACAGACCTCATAAACACAATCCAACAATGTCCCTATGTCCAAAATCATCCAACGGAGCTAACGAAATCGATGAAATTCCATTCCGAGGCCGTCTTCATGATGTTCGCACTATTCTGAATATGATCCAAATTCTAAAGCTTAAGCTCTCATTTAGGGACTAAGTATCCCAAAACACTCCAAAACTCATAACGAATCCTTCTGACACTCACAATAGCAGAAACAAACACGGGAAATACTATTAATAGGGGAATGTGGAATTAATTCTTAAAATGAACATTTGGGTCATTACAATTTTCATGTATAACATAAATTGGAGTTTATGTTTTAATGGTGTGTTTTTATGGATAATAAGCTGAATTATATAATTTTTGTTGATGTTATTCTGCTATAATTAGATGGATTTCTTATTTTGTTTTGTTCCTGTATATTATACTAGAATGCTACATATGAAGCGTTAAAAGCCAGTATGCTACTTAGGTGTAACGACTCAGCTGGTCGTTTCATGAGTCATAGTCTCGTTCTCCTAGTTTCTGCTTCTAGTGTTGTTCAGCTGTATTTTATCCTGTCGCGTCGGTTGTTCTGTGTATGGATTGGTCATAGAGTGAAATGAGACACTTAGTCTCTTATTTGGAAACTTTAGTTGGAAAAGTCAGCCGAAAGTTGACTTGTGAGTAAATAATCTCAAAATTTGTTTTTATTATTTAGATAGCTTCACTAGGTGATATGGGACTTAGGAGCAGGATCGGAATGTAATTTGGAGGTCCGTAGTAGGTTTAGGATTGAATTAGCAAAATTAAAATTTTGGCATTTTTCAATTGGTACTGGAAATATTGATATCGGAGTCAGAATGGAATTCCAAAAACTGGAGTAAGTTCATTGTGTCATATGTGATATGTGTGCAAAATTTTAGGTCATTCAGATGAGGTTTGATAGGTTTTAGGACCGACTGCAAAATTCGAAAGTTTTGGAATCCTTAGACTTGAATCCAAGGGCTATTTGGTGTTTCAATGTTGCTTTGAGTGTTCCGAGGGTCGGTATGAGTTGGAATGATTAATTGTGACTTGTTCATATTTTTAGATGAGGTCCCGGGGTCCTCGGGATGATTTCAGATAGTTTTTAGAGAGTTGGAAAATAGACTTTGCAGCTGTAGCTGATGTGTTTCTGTCATAACCACACTTGCGGATTGGGGACCGCATGTGCAAGCCACGTAAGTGGCATTTTGACTGCAGGAGCGAAGGCCAGTTGGTTGGGGATGTAGCACAGATATAGAAGGTTAGTCGCATCTGCGAGCCCGCCGATATGGTGGCTTGATTGCATGTGCTGATGGGGACTTTAAGTGAAATTCCACAGATGCGTACTTCTTGTCGCATGTGCTAGGGTTGCAAGTTCAGTATTGGACCGCAGATGCGGAACCCTTGGACAGAAGATAAAAATTCTGCCTTCGCAAAATTTGGGTTGTTTTCCACCATTTTTATCCGGAGTTGAAGCTTTTTAGAGGGGTTTAAAGAGGAAATCAAGGGGGTTTTCATTGAGGTAAGTTTCTCGAACCTAAAACTCGATTCTATGGTGAACTTTAATGAATTAAACATGGAAATTTATGAGCTTAAGGGTGAAAAATTGGGAAGTTAGGGCTTGAAATTGAAGAGGTAAAATTGGGGATTTGAGGGACCATTTGAGATTTGATTTTAATGTTCTTGATATGTATGGGCTCATAGGAGGATAATGATTTTACTGATGTGATTTTTATCGGATTTCAAGACGTGGGCCCGTGGGTCGAGTTTGACCATTTTTGGGAGTTTGGATGTAATTTGATTATTTTCGCGTGGGCTTTGTTCCCTTAGCATATATTGACGTTATGATTTTGGAAATATTCGAGGCGAGTTGAGGCCGAGTTGAGAGGAAAGGGAATTGCGGAGTAAGATTTCATCTGGTTCGACATATGTAATGATCAAAAATCTAGACCTGAGGGTATGAAGACCCAAAATTTCGTAGTGTTTTGGTAAATGAGGTGACACACATGCTAGGTAACGGGCGCGTGGGTGTGCACCCATAAGAATTATGACTTGGTCCATCCCGTGATGACTGCAAAGTTGCATATTTTGATAAATATTATATGATATCCATGTGTTTTAGAAATGAATCCATTAACTTGGGCTGAATGCCATGTTTGGGGCCTTGTGTCGAACTGTTTAGACCCTTAGGGGTATTTACTATTTTCTTCACACTGTTTTGATTTGAAATTATATCCTCAGTCATGATTTTTACTTGTGTATTGTTGATTCAGTTTCATTACGCTACTTTCAAATATATGAAATATGTTTGGACTGAGTTCCCCGATTTTTACTGAGATGACCGAGCGGCCATGAGGTTAATGACTGAGAGAAAGGTCGAGGACATAATGGTGAGGATTATATATATATGGATCGGGCTGCACGCCACAGAAATATTGATAAATAAATGGATCGGGATGCACGCCGCAACAATATTTATATGGATAGGGCTGCCCGCCGCAGTGATATATTAGATTGTGCTACACGTCGTAACGATATAACGTTTGGCTGTAGGAGCCCCTCCAGAGTCTGCACACCCCCAATGAACGCATTTGAGTATATATTTACTGATCGGGGTGCATGCCACGACGGTTATTATAATGAGATTTTTATTGAGCAGAAGTGCTGAGTGTGAGTATTGGCTTATGAGAGTCGAGTCACGAGTGGCTGAGAGGCTTGCCCTCGGGGCTATGCCATCAGTGATACTTTTCTCGAGGGGCTTGTTTATGATATCTTTTGCTTTCAATCTTCTTTTATATTGAACCTCTATTGAAAAATCTTGAATAAATGCTTTAATGGATTTTTCATTTAAACTGGAGTTTTTACGAGATATTTGGTTATTGAACTGCATATTTTGACTTGATATTTCTGTTGAAATTCTTGATATAGTATGCATATGATTTTTAAGGCTCATCACTGCACTCAAACTTTATTTACTTTGGTTACTTACTGAGTTGGCGTACTCACATTACTCCCTGCACCTTGTGTGCAGATTCAAGTGCCAGAGCATTAGAGTAAGAGCTTTCAAAGGTTTCTATGTATTTCCACAGTTAGCAAGGTAGCTGCACGACGTCCGCAGCCTTTTCTTTCTCCTTCCTATCCTAGTACTCTATATTTCAGACTTATTTTGTACTAAGCAGGCAATGTTGAGTTGTTCTTAGTGGCTAATGACTAGTGACACCAGATTAAGGCTGTGTTGATATATATATATATATATATATATATATATATATATATATATATATATATATATATATATATATATATATATATATATATATATATATATGTACTTGTTTCCGCCTATTAATTTCATATATAAACTAAATTTAGAGATTTTGAGATTTATCTGACAAGAAAATGAAATTTATAAAAGAACTCGATGTTGCAAATGTTGAATCGGCTTGCCTAGTACTGTGATAGGCACCATTACGATTGGCGTGGTTTGGGATCGTGATAAGTTGGTATCAGATCCTAGGTTACGTAGGTCGCATGGGTCATGAACCGGTTTAGTAGAGTCTCGCAGATTGGTACAGAGACTTCTGTACTTATCCTCGGGAGGCTGCAGAACCTTTAGGAAAAACTTCACATTCTTGAAACTCCTATCATCCGAATCTAGTTATTCTAGTGCTAAACTTCTGTTATTCTATTCTCTCACAGATTGTGAGGCACATGCTACTGGTCAAGATGAACGACTACCAGTGCCACCAATTGGGGCCAGGAAAGGTCGAGCTCGCGGTCGAGACCGTGGTAGGGGCAGGGGTATAGCCTACACAGCAGCTAGGGAAGCACATGCAGATCCACCAGCCGCCCTAATTAATGATTAGGTCCCAGTTTTGGATGCACCAGTAGAACCGGCTTAGGCACCGGTTGTGCCGATTGTTATTCTAAGCCTTCAGGAGGCCCTAGACTGGATTCTATCAGTGTGCACTGGTCTAGCTCAGGCGGTCTCAATTACTACGACCGCAACTACTTTTGAGGCTAGGGGAGGCACTCAAACTCCCGCTGCTCGCACACCTGAGTAAGTTGTGCAGAGACTTCAGACACCAGGGGAACCTAAAACCAAGCCGGTTGCACCAGCCCATGATTATGTGGTACCAGTTATGCCTGACGACAAGCAGCGTCGATTGGAGATGTTTGGTAGACTTCAGCCTTTGATTTTTAGTGGTGTAGTAGGCGAGGATGCCTAGGGATTCTTAGACAAGTGATAGAGAATTCTTAAGACCCCGAGTATTTTCGAGACCATCGGAGCCTCGTTCACTACTTTCTAGTTGTTAGGAGTTGCCTTTAATTGGTGGGAGGCTTATGTGAGACGTAGGCCTGCTGATGCAGAATCCTTACTTGGCAGCAGTTCTCCGCTCTCTTTTTGGAGAAGTATGTGCCGTAGTCTCGCAAAGAGGAGCTGCACAGATAGTTTGAGGAGTTACGTTAAGATGATATGACTATAATGCAGTACGAGATAATATTTTTAGAGTTAGCTCGTCATACCGTTTGGTTGGTTCCTATAGATAGAGAGAGGATCAGGTTGTTCGTGGATGGCCTCACATATCAGCTTCGGATTCTCATGACTAGACAGAGCGTGTTAGTTACTACTTTTGAGCATGTTGTTGATATTTCTTGAGAGATTGAGTAAGTTCTTCACCAGAAGCAAGATGAGAGGGAGTCCAAGAGGTCTCGAGGATCTGGTAGTTTTGGTGGCACTCCTTTGAGTATTTTTGGTTCCTAAGACTAACCTCTGATTTCTTTTTTCAGGTCCAAGTGACGGTAAGTAGCCAAATATGGTACATGGATAGTGGTTGCTCAAAACATATGACTGGAAGCAAAAACTAGTTCCTTTCACTTGAGGACTTAAAATGAGGTAATGTCTCCATTGGAAATGGGAAGAAACTTGAGATTATTAGGGCTGGGAAAGGTAGGTAAGACAGGCTCACATTTCATTAAGAACGTCTAATTGATAGATGGCTTGAAATATAGCCTAATCAGTATGTCACAACTGTGCAATAGAGTTAACATCATAGCATTTACCTTTACCAAATGCTTTGTGATAAATCTTACCACTAACAATATTATTTTGCAGGGAAAAAGAGTTAACAATATTTACATTGTAGATTTGTCCACTCTTTCAAAAAATTAACACATTTTCCTGAGCGTGTTGGACAATGATCCCCTCCTGTGGCACAAAACACTTGGTCATGCAAGTCTGGATCAACTTAACAAATTAGTCTCCGAGGACTGGTGGTAGGGTTACCTAACATCAAGTTCAAGGAAGATAAATTTTGTGAGGCACGTGCAAGGGGGAAGCAGGTAAGATCATCCTTTAAAAGCAAGAAAATGATAAGCACAACCAGGACAATGGAGCTGGTTCATATGGATCTTTGCGGTCCAATGATAACCTTGAGCAGAGATGGTAAGAAATATGTGATTGTACTTGTTGATGATTACTCTAGGTTTACCTGGGTACTATTCTTGAAATATAAGAATGAAGCATTTGACATGTTTACTGCCTTTGTTAGAAAAATCAGAAATATATAGGTAATCAACTTGCATCAATTAGGTCTGATCATGGAACTGAATTTGAAAATGCTAACTTTGCTAAATTTTGTGATAATCATGGTATAGATCATAGTTTTTCAGCCCCTAGGAATCTTCAACAAAATGGAGTAGTTAAAATAAAGAATAAGACTATTGAAGATATGGCTAGGACTATGATTCATTCTAGTAAACTACCCCATATCTTCTCCGTAGAGGCTGTAAATACTGCATGTTATATCATTAATAGATGCATGACTAGACCTCTTGTAGAGAAGACTCCCTATAAGTTAGGAGAAAACCAAATATATCCCATCTTAGGGAAAGTGTATGCAAGTGCTTTATGCACAATAATGGAAAGGACTCACTAGGTAAGTTTGATCCCATAAGTGATGAGGAAGTATTCTTGGGATATTCTTCACATAGCAAAGCTTACAAAGTGTTCAATAAAAGAATTATGTGTGTAGAAGAAAGTGTACGTGTGCTTTACGATGAAACTAACATTCTTTATGAGAGATAGGAACATAAAATGAATTTATTGGGCTGGTAAAAGATTTGGGTGAAGTCTCAGCTCAAGCTAAAGTTGCACCAAAAGAAGGATCAGGTGACGGAACAGGTTCTTCCATCCAGGGCAACCTGATAGGGGGAACTGAACAACTAGAACCAATCCCCTAAAGGAACTTGTTCATGAACCTGTATCTCAGCAACAGAACATGGAAGGAACATCAAGTAGAAATTAGTTGGTTGTGAAACCTCACAAGTATAAAAGTTCCCATCCCATTGAGAACAAAATCACCGATCCAACCTATGGAGTTAAAACTAGATCCTAATTAAAGAATCGGTGTGCTTTTGATGCTTTCCTATCTCTTATTGAACCAAAAAATGTTGTTTAGGCTTTGCAAGATAGAGATTAAATAAACTCAATGCAATATGAACTCAATCAGTTCGAGAGAAGTAAAGTTTGGCATCTAGTTCAAAGACCCAAGGAAAAATCTTTAATTGGTACAAAATGGGTCTTCAAAAACAAGCTAGATGAAGATGGAACATTTACAAGAAATAAGGAAAGACTGGTGGTCCAAGGTTATAGCCAAGAGGAGGGTACCGATTTTGATGAGACCTTTGCTCCAGTTGCAAGAGTTGAGGCAATAAGACTCCTCATAGACTTTACAGCACATATGGAATTCACTCTTAGACCTTCCTATATGGATACCTAAAAAAAGAAGTATTTATTAAACAACCTCCTGGGTTTGGGAGCAAGGAATGTCCTGAACATGTGTACAAATTAGACAAGGTTCTATATGGATTTAAGCCAGCTCCTAGAGCATGGTATGAATGATTGTCCAAATTTCTTCTTGAACAAGGCTACAAAAGAGGTAAAATTGACAGTACTTTATTTCTAAGGAAAAAGGTAAGGATCTTCTTATGGTACAAATATATGTTGATGATAATTTTAGGGGCAAGCACTGAACTAAGTAAAGACTTTGCAAAATTAATGGAGAATGAGTTTGAAATGAGTATGACGGGTGAGATTAACTTTTTCTTAGGCTTACATATAAAAAAATCCAAATGGAACCATGATCCATCAGCAGAAATATGTAAAACAGTTGATCAAAAAGTTTAAAATGGATGAAATAAAGGAAACAAACACCCCCATTGCAACGGCCACTAAATTAGACATAGATAGACCCGGTTCATCTGTTGATCGGAAGTTGTATAGGGGTATGATTGGTTCACTTTTGTATCTTACTGCCAGCATACCTAACATAGTTTTCAACGTAGGGCTTTGTACTCATTTTCAGGATAATCCAAAGGAATCTCACTTGACTGATGTCAAGAGGATACTGAGATACTTGAAAGGTACTACTAATATGTGTCTTTGGTACCCTAAAGGTAGTAGTTTCAATCTGGTAGGGTATGCTGATTTTTATTCTGTTGGTTTCCTTGTGGATAGGAAGGGCACCTCAAGTATGGCTCATTTTCTTGGTTCATGTCTTGTATCATGGGCCACTAAAAAGCAAATTTCAGTGGCCTTATCCACTGCCGAGGCTGAAAATGGTGTTGTTGCCTCTTATTGTGCTCAATTGCTATGGATCAAATAGCAGTTGGTAGATTTTAGCATTGAAGTTGGTTGCATTCCTATATTATGTGATAACACTAGTGCTATAAGTATGACAAAGAACCTTGTTTATCATAAGAGGACTAAGCACATAGATGTTAGACACCACTTCTTAAGAGATAACTATGAGAAAGGATTGATTTCCATAGAGTTTTGTGCTATAGATAAACAAATTACTGACATCTTTACTAAAGTACTGAGTAGAGAAAACTCTGAAAGGAACATGTTGAAATTAGGGATGATTAAGATAATCTAATATGACCAGCTCAGAATGCACAACGAAAAGAATTAAAAAAATGAAAAATGAAAAAAATTTATTTTTTTAGCTAGGAAATCTGAACTTGTGTAAATATCTAGATTATTTTTTACTCAGCTTCATATTGTAATTAGTATACTCATGTGACATGTGCTAATATGACACACTGATCTCTTAATAATTTTTCTCTATTATGGTAAATTGAGGCATGGTCAAGAGAATTCTGAATGAAGAACCTGGTTCATCAGTATTGGTTTATCTAAATGTTAAGGTATGTTTTCTGCACTCTACATAATAAGAAATATAAATACTTAAATCAAGATCAGAAAATTGTTCAACTCCTTAGGAATTCTATCTGTTTATCCTTGAACCAGTTTCGTCCACATTAGAATTCTAAACCACAAAATTTGCCTAAAATCTAGGGAATCTTAACCATTCGTTCAACCTAAAATTTCAGATTGATTAGACCTCTAATTGACCACTGCAAAAGTTGTTATTATCCATTAAATAAGTATTTCTCTTTAAATACATATTATCACCTCCTGCCACCCTCATTATTCAAAACCGTCAAAAACCATCTTCCCTCTTAATTGCCTACTTCTCCAAAATTCTAAATCACTGATTTTCTCAAGAAATCAGCTATAATGAAAAACCCACAAGACAACCCCGGAACACCTTCACAGCCCAGTCCCTCTGATTCTTCTACCTCTGTTCCACCTAGCACAACTCCGAATCCAGGTTAAGAAGGGTAATAATGTTTGCTCGAAAATAGTAGCTTATAGGGCTCTTTCAAAGAGATTGAATGAGAAGTTAAAGGAAAGCCAGGTCCAAGACTTTGAGTCTAACTCTAATTCTGAGTTGTACAAGTCTGCTAGTGAGGGGCACCGATCTAAGTCTTACGACTCTGAGAAGGCTCAAGATCTCATTCTAAGGTAAGTTCTTCTTTGGCTGAGAATTTAGAAACTAGGTTTGTTCTGGTTGGGCCCATCAGGGATGTGGAATCACCTGACGTAAGAAGGAGTGGAGGTAAAAAGAAATCTGGAAAAGAAAAAGAGAGAGAGGTTGACCGTGGTGAAGACAGGGGAAGGGGAAAGGAGTGGTTGATCATTCACACACTTCTGATTTGTCCATACCTGCTATTTGTGGGGTGGTACGAGAAAATGTTGAAGAGAGTGGCAAGAAGTCAGGGGGAAGTAGTTCTGGTGAAGCTGCTGAAGGGTTAGTGAATCTAAGTTCACAGGGAGATGAACCTGGTTTATCAGTTGAATAGACCCTAGCAGATCTTTTGAAAAAGGTAGGTGCCAGTTATGATATAAAGAAAAGAAGAACATTCACATAAAAAGCCCCCAGTGCTCCTAAATCCTCCAAGAAAATAAAGGCTTCCTCTCCACTACCTACTGAAACTTCCTTGCCAAAGGGAAGAGCTACAAGAAGTAGGGTGAAACAGAGTGAGGTTGATCTACAAAAGGCCTTAGCTGAAAGTAAGACGAAAAGGATGGATAAATGACAAGGGAAGGTTGCAGAGTCTTCAGAAGCTGTTGAAGTTGAGGAGATGGAACTGGTCCATTTGGAGAAAGTTACAAAAGTAGATGTTCAAACCCCCAAGCCCAACACTACTTTCAAGAAGTCTTCCTTTGTTTCTGGGGCTCTTGAACCTTCATTAGCTAAGAGGACAAGGTCGGCAGTAAAAAATAAACAAGTTAGAACTTCTGAAGATAAGGGATGGAGTGGTGAAGAAGAAGAAGAAGATGAGTCTGATGGTGAACAAGACAAGTTTGCCATGTTTGGAAAAAGAAAATTTTTGAAGGGAAGATTGCTGAAAGCTTTAATAGAACCAGGGATGGTTCGTTTAGTTAACACATTGGCTGTCATAAAGTAAATGGTCCTTCAGATGGATGGGAGATTGGACAGAAATGAAAGTATTGAGTTCATGAAAAATACTGAAGTCAAAGATAGCAGGGTTACAAGCAAAGTCAAAGGTGTTCAAGTAACCTTTGATCCATGCTGAGGGATATGATGATTACACCAGACAGAGATGGCCAAGTCTGGATTCTCTTCCATCTTCTCTTTCAATTACCAGGAACTTCTGTGATGTTGAAGGAGTGAATAAGGCCAAGTTCGTGCACAAGAGTGAAATAAAGCTACAACACAAAGTTCTTTTTGAGTTTGTCAACAAGTGCATACTGCCCAGGCAAGAGAGAAGGCAAATTGCCAATTATATGGACTTAGTTTTGATGCAATTCCTTGAAAGTAGAAGGCAAATAAATCGGCATGCATTCATCATCAAGGAGTTGGACTGGGTCATAAATGGCTCCAAGGCTCATGCTACTCCCTATGGCTTTATTCTGACTATGGTTCTGGATAGGTGCAATGTGCCTATGAAAAAATGGGAAATGGCCTCAAATAAGGATTACTTTGGCATGAATACTCTTCTTACTTTTGAGTACTTAGTCAATGCCATCCCTAATGAATCTGGTTCATCCAAGAAGACACCTATCAACAGTAAAGTCGGGGCTCTTGTTCAGGAAAGTGAAGCCAAGGATGCTGAGATAGCTAGGCTAAAGGGTTGTGTGACAGAGGTGGAATCTGAGAAGGATGGATCTGAGAAGGATGCTCTCAAAACTAAGCTTGTCAAGTAAAAGGAGAAGAACAATTGAAGTCTTCATAATATGTTGAATCTTCTCCAAGCCCAAAACAATCCCTCTAGCACCCCCAAGCCTTAGGAATTCTAGCCACTATCTCCTGAACCTGTCTAGTACCTTCAGTGACCCGGATTAGGGATTGTTCTTTCTTTTATATTTGCTCATTATTTAAATGTTTTTTTCTCTTTATGGTTGATATTGTGGTAGCAACATATCTTCTATCAATGATATCTATTATGTTTCTTTTGTTAAATGTTCATATTTCCTTGGTAATTTAAATATATTTGTTTGATTATTAGTGATTAAGATATGATAGCACTTGCAGTTGCCCCAGTGGCCATGAGTACTTATTAAAACCTTGAACTCACACTTTTTATGAAACTTTTCGATGATGCCAAAAGGGGGAAGAGATGATGTGCTAACATAATCTGAATAAGTAATATTTATAACCAAATTAACATGGTCCTTGATTATAAATGAATTTTCTAAACTTTGTATCGATGGTTAAGTTGAGTTCTTATAGGATCCAATTTAGTAAAAAGCATAGAGTTTGTCGTCACCAAAAAGGAGGAATTTGTAGCCTAAGAACAAGTGAAGTTTTGAAGACTAACAACATAACTCAGACATGGACCAGGTCCATCTTATGAAGCACAGTCATGATCAACCCAAACATGTGAGATACAAATGAAGGAGATAAATCTAACTTATCAAGAAGTAATATCTTGTGATCTAATCGAAAAGGTTGTATGTTGGATAAGGAGAGAAAATCTCCTTACATGAAGAGAACACAGTTTAGTAAGAGGATAGTGTTAGAGTTTAAGATCAACTCGAACTCTTCTACGATAGAAGAGTAGCATCTGTATCTCACCCTATCTCTAATTCCTAACCTATTAAATATCAGTGTTGTTTTCTTTAACGAGGAATGCACATAAGCATAAGATAAACTTAAATTGAGAGCAAAAGAGCAAGGCTATTTTGCAAGCAATTTATGTGTGATTCAAGTGTGCAATCTTGAAGCTACTTGAACAAGATAGAAGAACCAGTTCCAAGTGTCTATCTTTTATTCTAGTTCAATTGTAGCAGGTGATTTTACATTGTATCTTTCAGCTTTTAGAGAAAAAATTAGAGTGTTCAAGATAGAGTTA
This sequence comes from Nicotiana benthamiana, assembly GCA_034376525.1. Lineage (NCBI taxonomy): Eukaryota > Viridiplantae > Streptophyta > Magnoliopsida > Solanales > Solanaceae > Nicotiana > Nicotiana benthamiana. The sequence goes on along the minus strand of CM067336.1, from coordinate 28,193,655 downwards.
AGTTAAAGTTGTTGCAACAGTTGAGGTTGTGTGCCAAAACGAGATTAGAGTTAATCCTTAAGTTTACAAAGAGTTTTGTAAATGCTGCCATGGCTCAGTGTTTAGTGGAAGTTTGGAAAATTCTACTGAGTAGTAGGTTGTGGTTTTCTTCACCTTTTGAGCCAGGTGTTTTTCACATAAAATCTATGTGTTCTTTATTTTCTTTACCTCTTATTCCGAAAACAATAATAGTTGGAGCACATAGAAGAACCAGGTCCTTCTACAGTTCAGTTAAACGAAAATTGGGCACCACACAGATCACCCCCCCCCCTAATTTTGTGGTATTTAAGTATAAAACATCAATCATAACCTCAAAAGGTCAAATTCAGGACCAGTAGATCTGATTCACAGCAATAGAATCGCTCGCCGGCATAGACACATATACATGAGTACCCAAGGACTCACGACCAACGCCTAGAAAATGAGCAAATAGAGATGAAACATGTGAATATATAGACCCTAGATCAATAGTATCGAATCATCCTTACCACAGAAAGAAATAATACCTCTAATCACGGCATCTGAGGCTACTGTAACTAGTATGGCTGGAAAAGCATAGAACCTAGCTAGAGCGCCAACTGATTGGTCTCTACCTCTAGGATGGCCCCTATTCACATGCTCTCCGCCTTTGGGAGGCCTTGTGGCTAGTGCAGTAGGTGGTGCTGTAATCATTGGCTGATGACGCTAATACATTGCCTTGCCCCGAATACTGGGGAAAAACCTCTTCATGTGGCCAAGATACATGCACTTAAAACAACCCCGCGGAACGGTGGACTACTGGCCTGAAGTCTGACCCTAATGGCTTGAATACCTACTGGAGGAACTTTAAATATCTTGTGGATAGTAGGAACTCTCTGAAATGGCACTGAATAGGGCTACACTAGAGCATCCCGAGAAGGCAACAGTGCTAGGTATGTGGGTCTGCTAGATTGACCCCTCACAAACTGACCTCTTCCCCAGATGGAGCACCACTGAACCCTCAAGAATAACAAAACCACTTGTCTCGCAGCATCAGCTCTCATTTCCTATGATGAACACTCACGATCCTTCGAGCTATCTCTACAACCAACTCGTAAGAGGTCTCTATCTCAACCTCTCGGGCCATAGTGGCATGGATACTAGAGTGCTGACCTGCCACAAACCTTCACACTCTCTCTACATTGGCTGGGAGTACCATAACTGCATGGCGAGAAAACTCATACAATCTCGCCTCATAGTCGGTCACCGATATTTGACCCTACTGAAGCTGCTCGAACTAAAACTGCAACTATTCCCTCTGAGAGGGTGGAATATATCTGTCCATAAAGATATGTGTGAAATGGTCCCAAGTCAAGGGAGTAGAACATGCTGGCATGTCTAGAAGATAAGACTGCCACTATCTACGAGCCCTACCATCCAACTGAAAGGTGGTAAAGTCCACCCTGAGGAACTCCAATACCCTCATTTTGTACAAGATATCTTTGCAATGATCAATAAAGTCTTAAGGTCATCATGTCGCTCACCTCCAAAGACATAAGAATGTATCTTGGTCCATTTATCCAATAGCTTCTGCGACTCACCAGCCGCAGTTGGTCTGGGATCAAGTATAGCTATTGCAACTGGCTGGGCTCCGCCCACGGGTAATGCGCCCGGGATCTAGTGTACGGAAGCTGCATCCTGAGCAATAAGGGTTTGTGCTCCCCTATCCCGCCTAAGATGTGGGTGGTTCTGCTAGAAATAAACTAGCATGGGTCATAGAATCCATGAACTGTAGGCCATTATAATGCGTCGGGCGCCATTATGGCCTACAGTTCATGGATTCTACGATCCATGAACGGGTAATGCGCCCGGGATCTAGTGTACGGAAGCTGCATACTGAGCAATAAGGGTTTGTGCTCCCCCATCCCGCCTAAGATGTGGGTGGTTCTGCTAGAAATAAGCTAGCATGGGTCTCCGCTCCGATCTAAAAGACTCTATTAAGCTGCTCATAACTTGTGATACCTACATGAACCTAGTACTCTGATACCATGTTGTCACGATCCAATTTCTTCTATAGGCCATAATGGCGCCCGACGTCGCCGCTAGACAAGCCAATGGTGAACTAACCATGTAGTTTTTCTTTTTAATAATTCCAAAGTAGTTGAATTTTATTTATTAAGAAGATAAGTGGAAAACTTAATAAAGTAAAGAGAAAGATAATGAAAGAGGAAATGCAGTGAAATAAATGCTCCAAAAACCACAAAATCTACTAGCATATTTTTAAGACCTGATGTTACAAGCGTATGAACAACTAGTAGAATATACCAAATCATTAAGCTATTGTCTAAAATAGAGTAGACAAAAAGTTAATACAAAAGAGAGATTTTGGTGCTGCAGCATGGACTCAGAAAGCAGCTCATCACTAAGCCTCATGGTAACGGGAAGCATGTCGGAATGACTGCCATATGTACCTACCTATAATCATGCATGATTAGTACATAAGTATAGCATGAATACATAAACAACATGTACCTAGTAAGTATCCAATCTAACCTCGAAGAAGTAGTGATGAGAGGTCGACAGCGACACTTACTATGGCCAATAAATAAAATACAAAAATTCTAGATAAGAATGGGATATGTAAATAATAATAACAATAATAATAATAATAATAATAATAATAATAATAATAATAATAATAATAATAATAATAATAATAATAATAATAATACAATAGCAAGCATTGAATAAATGATTCTTTAAACTGATCGTAAATTCCAAAATCTCTAACCAATACCTAATAACTCCAAATCAATTTCTGTCATTAAATAAAGTATAACCTCTCAAGCCATAAAATAATTTCAAGTGTAATCATGCTCCGGGTATAATCACGCACAATTTATGCCAAGTCATACGGCCCGATCCAATAATATATTGTGTGCACTACCGAGGATCGAAGGGCACAGACCATAGATGTATCAATTATAATGTTGAGGTGAACGTCCCACTTCCATGAGAGTAGAGAAGTTTACCCTGCTCACAAAAGTACTTCCGACGCAATAGGACATGAATTTATCAGCGTTATTATGTATTCCTCAATTCTTCCAAAAATAAGAAATATAAATCCATGAATTTCAACTTGAAAAATACCTAGTCTCGTCTCTATTCCAGACAATTAATATACATAATAAACACAATAGTACAATTAAAGCATGATGTGAGTCTAAGACTACCCTGATATATAATAGAATTTTGCTACGCACAGACTCTCATCATTCAATGCATACGTAGCTCCCCAAACATGTAATATGCAATAAGATACACCTAAGGGGATGAGTTCCCTTTTACAAGGTTAGGCAAGAGACTTACCTCGTTCTCAAGCTCACTTCCGGTCCACAAATCTGCTCTAAATTCTCAACTTGTTGCCAAATAACCTAAAAAAAGGAAAATATAATATAAATTAATCAATATGTGCTCAGAATTTTATAATCTAACTATTAGAGTGATTATCCAACCCAGATTGGAAGATTCCTAAAATTTAGCCATGGGCCCACGTGCTCGAATTCTAGAAATTTTTGAAGATAATTTTTACCCATAACCTCACGAACTCAAATATATAATATTTACCCAATCTTATAATCATTTTGGTGGTTAAATCTCATTTTTATCAAAACCTAGATTTTTCAACTAAATCCATAATTTCCACAATTTTGTATGTTAAAATATGTCCATAATCTATGTATTAAACTCATTTCATATATAAATTAGTTACGTCAAAGTGCTAAGTTAAAACCCCTCTTCAAAGAGCTACAAAATCACCCAATATATGAAAGAAATGAGCCAAAATATCCTAATTCTCGTTTCAATAAAATCCACTGCCCAGTGATCCTTCTTCGCGATTGCGGAAGGAGCCTCGTGATCGTGAAGGCAAATCTCCTCAGGCTCAGGATCCTTCATCGCGAACGTGAGGGGAACCTCACGAACTCGAAGTCTTGTCCCAGTTGAGCATCACGAACACGATTATACCTTCGCGAACGCGAAGGGTAATGGGTGTTGGCCCCTCCCAAGTCATCTTCTTCTATACGAACATGACCGGGCCTTCACGAATGCGTAGGCCTTGAACCTTAAACCTTCAAGAAAGCAACCTCCTGATTACGGACACGAACAACAAATCACCCCACTTCCCAAATACTTCATCAGGAACACGATCACTTCTCCACGTTTGCAAAGAAGGAAACCAGAACAAAAAATTCGGGTGGTTCCAACTTAACTTTGGGCGGTCCAGAAAAATACCCAAGCTACTTAGGACCTATCCAAATGCACCAACAAGTCCAAAAATATGATACGCACCTGCTCTAACTCCCAAAACGCGTAAAACAATATCGAAACTAAGAATCGCATGCCAAAACCAAATTAAATCAAATAATGAGCTTGAGTTTTCAACTTGCTCCGAACGCCCCGAACCATACTTAGACTACTCGGAATGACACCAAATTTTGCGTGCAAGTCATATATCCCTATACAGAAATATTCTTAGGCTATAAATTTCAAACAGACCTCGAAACCTAATCCAAAGATACTCCTAAGTCCAAGATCTTTATACGAACCTAATGAGACCATCAAATCCTAGTTCCATGGTCATTTACTCAAAGCATTGACTCAAGTCAACTTAACCCTTTTAAACCAATTTTTAAGGAACTAAGTCTTCCGATTTTAATCTGAACCCTTCCAAACCCAAACTAACCATCCCTGTTATTCATAAAATAGTAAAAGCACATATGAAGATTCTTAATTAAGGAATTAAGGATCTAAAAAGCAAAACTACCGATCGGATCGTTACAAACAACTTTTAGAGTTGTTGAAGGGGAAGGATTTAAGAAATTAATGGCTAAAGCCTTACCTAATTTTGAATTACCTTCTTGTGTAACTGTTGCTAGATATTATTTGAGGATTTATCAGGAAGAGAATGAAAAAATTAAAAAAAAACTTATTAAGAACCAATGTGTATTTCTCACTAGTGATACACGGACATCACTCTAAAACTTAACTTATATGGTTGTCACTGCACATTGGATAGATAATAAATGGAATCTATAGAAGAAATTTAAACTTTTTTACAATATTGTATCACAAGGGTGAGGCTATTTCTAGGGGAATTGAAGCATGTTTATTTGGTTAGGGCATTGAGAACTTATTTACAGTAACCTTGGATAATGTAAGTGCTAATGATGTTATCATTAAGCATTTGATGTTATGTATTGATGATTGGAAAGGGATAATATATGGAAATGAGTTTTTTCATGTTTGATGTAATGCTTATATTTTGAAGTTAATTGTAAAAGATGGGATAGATGAACAAACTGAGCCTATTTCTCGTTTAAGAAATACGGTGACATATATTAGGCCTTCTCCTTCAAGGTTTGCTTTTTTAAAGTCATTTGTTGAGAAAACTAAGATACATACTCATGTTCTTATGAGTCTTGATGTCGAAACAAGATGGAACTCTACAAAAGCCATTACAAAAATACACGTGGATGATCTAAGTACCAAAAGTATTGTCGAGAAAGAAGTGCTTTAAGAGGAAATCCATCTGCAGACGAAAGCTTTTATCAAGCTTCTTAACATTTCTATCAGACAACTTTGAAATTTTAATACAATTTATATGCTACTTTCAACTCTTTCTCTTCCATGAATTTTTCAATCTTCGAACTGCTTATATGAAGTATAACAAAAGTAATGATCTTATTTTTAATGATATGGCGGGAAGGATGAAAAGTGAGCTTGATAAATATTGGATGAAGTTTGAGGATATGAATATGTTATTGCTTGTTATTGTTGTATTGGATCCTAGACACAAGATGAAGTATGTGAACTTCATTCTTATGTATATGGTTCTTTGTTGGGAAGATTGAGGTCTAAACATGTGGTAAGTGTTTTGACTCGCTTATATAATAATTACAATGATTCTTTTCTGTGGCTTCTAATGACAATATTGGAGGCAATATTAGTATGAGTAAAGCTGGTGAGTAAAGCTAAGTGGGAGAAACTTTTGTAAGATGAAGGAAATATGAAGAAAAAAAAGTCTGATTTTGAGATATATTTGATGGATGATATGGTGAAGATCAAGGATTTTAATATCTTAGCATGGTGATAAGTTTCATCTAGTAAATATTCAATTGTTTTAAAGAGTGCAAGCGATATTCTTTCTATTCCTATTTCTAATGTTGCATCGGAGTCGATTTTTATTACAGGTAGTTGACTTCTGAATTCTTATCGGAGTTCTTTATCACCAAAAATAATAAGCTCGTATTTGCACTAAATAATGGATACGATCAGCTTCCAAGGTATACAAGTTTGAAGACATGTTAAAAGAAGTCCAAAAAATTAAGCAAGTTGATGAAGGTAATGTAGTTTTTTTAATATTATTTTATATTAAACGTGTTAATTATTTCTTTTCTTTCAGAATATAAAGACTCGCCTTTGAGGATTGATTAGAGGGGTAATTAACTACAATTTACTCCATAACTATTTTTGGAATCTTTACTACAGGATAATTAATTAGAAGAGGCTCTTTAAATTCTTTTCTTTATTTTTTCTAAATTAGGTGGTAGGGGGTTTCTCTGGGTAATTCCCAGATACCAAAAGATATATACTCCCCTTCATGTTGCTAAACGTTTGCCTTAGATGGTGAATAATGCATATTTTCTCTCATTATTATGTGTTTATAAGAGAAAAATCCTCATTTCTAATAATTCCCAGTAAGTTCAAATGTTAGTGATTATCAGTACTAGTTTGTAGTTCTATAATTTGATAATGCCCTACTATTCATAAAAAAAATTAAAGTGGTCATGACAAATATAATCCGGTTTACAAGTCCGTAGTCGAATCTCACAGAGAACTAAGGCTTAGTTATAACTGTTCACTTTTCACCAAGAAGACAAGCTTGAATAATTCCTAAATTGTAGATATTACGGTTCTTGTGTTTAACTAATTAACCAATAAATTAAAATAGTAAATTCACAACTAAAGATACCAAGGGTTAAATACAAGATTAAGCAGGTTTAGAGTTATGATTTTCCCTATTGTCGGAATCTTTCCCGCTACGTTTTCTATAAATTCGCTTAAGTATTCTCAACCGATCATGAGCACTCTGATTGTTGTAACTCTCTCCCGAGTAATTACTAAGGGTGTACATTCGAATTGGTTTATCGATAAATCGAATCAATTATTAGTTATCGGTTTATCGATATCGGTTTATCGATTTCGATTTATCGATTTCGATTTCGATTTCGATTTTTGAAATTTTTCTTATCGAATTTTCGATTTCGACTTTGTCCTCTTCGATCATTGGTTTATCAAAAAGATATACTAAAAAGATAAAAAAAAATTATTTTATCCTTATTCTATAATACCCTTTCCATTGTCCTAAGTCCCTAACCCTATTATTTCCTCTACCACATTTAAGGAATGATCATATTTAAAGCTCAAGAGAATGAAGTTCACATTAATGGAAAACAGAATTAGTTTGATGATGTATTTTGTTTTGCTTTTTATACCGTTGGAGTGTTGGTGGCATACATTTGATCTCTTATTTTAGTTTCGTTGTATGTGCTTGTTGACAGAATTTTTATGTTATAAACAATGTTAGTCTTAATTTAGCTTCTTTTTGTCCATATTAGTTATGTGTGTTTATAGTGATATACCTTTTCATGGAAGCCCGCAAAATTTCTTATTAGTGTAATCAATAATCGAATCGATAAGCCCCAAAAATTGATAAATCGAAATCAAAAAAGTTGAAACTTTATTGAAACGATAATGATAAGTATATGTACAAATCGATAATCTATAAGTAATTATCGATAAGGATCAAAATCGAATGCACACTCCTAGTAATTATCACAATTTACTAGACATATTTTCTCGAATTACACTAGCTGGCATTAAGTACCGCTCACTCGGATCGTACCTAAGGTTTTGTTATCCTTAATCTCATTTTTAAACCCTTCGTATTGATCCCTCATATACGTTAGGAGTGATGTTGTTCAACAACTACCTAAATATGCACTCTCTCCCGAGTAATACAAACTAAATAGGAACAGTCGATTGAGGGCCCTTTAATCAAAAACAATATAACGTAGTTGAACAAATAGAGAAAAAGTTGCAGCAAATCTATATTAACGTAATAGGAAAATCATCTTCCAATAGGTTCCATCAAAACTCTAGATAAAAAATTAGCTATTCATAATAGTATATATAACTACAATACTAGGATTCATAACCAATAACGAAAATAGGAAGAAGGAAGTGAAAAACTTGTATAAGAATTCTCCGCCTTGCTCCTAGTGTATTCTTGCCTCTTCAAGTCAAACCCTTGGTCTCCTTAGCCTCATTAGGTCTAAAGTATGTCAAAAGTATGTCCTCCTCCCAAAATAGCATTTTTACATGTACTTATACCAAGTAGGGTCAGGCCCAGACGAAAATATCTTCTCCTGCGATATAGGACAATCGCTCTGTAAAATTTGCACTACCGCGCCGCATGGGGCGACGCACCATGCGGGACGGCAGCGGGAAAGTCCAGATTGCTTATTCTGATAGGCTGTAGGAAATTTTCACAGGCGTGACGCATCGTGCTCCGCTTTACGTGCTGCAGTAGTGGGAATTCACAAAAATACAAAATATGAAAGTTGTGGCTCTTTCAAATAGATTTCCAACAATATATTGTGGAGGCCAAACGGAGTTCTGAGCGAAGAGTTATGTGTATTTTACTAGACAATGCGATGTATGCCCTCTTGATTCTCCGTTTCGTTCTTAACTATCAGTCATTGATACCCGAACACAATCTCGGCTTAATTCTTTGGGCTTTTACTCAAACTTCAAAGCTCAAATCACTTGAATTCATTTCATAACATCTACCATAGCTCGGGATCACTCCTAAATGGCATAAAATACACAATTAGTGCAAAACAGTGATGATTTCAGCTCAAACTCAATTAATTTACAGTAAATTAAAGTGTAATAATCGATTAAAATACGCAATTATAGCATATTATCAGCCATGTTCAACCTAATAACTTGAATGACATACTTATTCAGGTTTTGCTCTACTGAGTAAAGGTTATAATAGAGTAATCCAGCAATGAACAAATAATATGAGAAAAGGAAGTTGGTACATGGTTTTTAATTGATTAAGAAGCTTTTGTATTACATTGTTTTTCTAAAGTTCACTTGATTTTAACAATTGATCGAAGACAATAGACTTTTTGCATACTTAAAGCAATTGATCTGTCCATCAGAGGATATATTTCTGACTAAGATTCAGTTGATTTGGCCTTCCCTTTTTTTCCGAAAAACCTTTATATATGGCCTTTTAGTGTTTTCATGATATATACTCTGCCTTGATATATCTTCATACACGCATTCAATAAAAGCTTTTACGATTCTTTTATTTTATTGTGTTCAAGTTTTCTCTTTTCTCTCTTTCTTTGAGGGGAAAAAAGTGAGGGGAGTTCTTCAACCTGCTCTTTTTAATTATTTACCTATGGTTCAATTGAAGTTGGACAGATCAATTGTTTTAAGCTTTTCTTAGCATTTTGATGCAAAATGAAAAATAATTTATAAAGTAGAGACCTTGTTCATGTAACTCCTCCTAATTTTTGGGTGATTGTATCACCAGTTGTGTTATAAATTGAGGTAAGATATACCGCTCCTCAACGTATTTTTCTGCTAATACAACACTGCCCAAATTTCAATTACTATAGTTACATCATACATGGTTGTGTAAATTGTGACTATTTCAGCGCATCCTTATGCCATTGCAATTGACATATTAAACATGAGAAAGTAAGGAGATTTGATGAGTTTGTTGATCGCCGTCTTAAACTGGATCTTGTGAACGTGCAAATGTTCTATAAAGGACTTATCTATATGTTCCTTTAAAAAGCGATTGTCTTTTGAAGAGGAGGGATGGTTGATTAAAATTTCCATCAGTTTTCTAGATTTGAAATTGGAACCATACAACCTATGGACTAATATATTTGAGGTTAATGCTAAAAAATAAAAATAAAAATAAAAAGATGGTTGTTTTTGGTAAAATCATATTTAAGATTAAAATATATTTGGAGCATAAGTTTATCGAAAAAAAAGAGAAACTCGAGAAAATTTGAGATTGAAAACCCCGATTTTTGTTGATTTGATTTAATCTATAAATTTAATAATCTGATACAACTGGTTTGGTGTGGTTTGGTTTAGTTTGGTAATTGTAAAATCCGAACCAACCTACATATGTACATCCCTACTCATTATATGACGACTCTCATATCTGATTGCCCAATTACTATTTAATACCAAATTAAACTGGCATTAGGTTATGTTGAGCTAAAACGGTCCAAGGACACTCTTAACATGGTGTGATATTATCTTCTTTGGGCCGAGCTCGCATGGTTTTCCTCAGAATGCCTCAAACCAATGTGGGATGTTGTTCGCACACCCAACAATCTCCTCCTCGAACTAAGTTCCACATGTACCCAAGGGCGAATTCAGGAGGGCGCAAGGATGTTTACCTAAACGCCCTTTGCCGAAAAATTACACTGTATATAAGGCATAATCTATTTTTTACCTCTATATATTAAGTTTTAAACATCCTTAACACAATCCAAAAGTGTAGTTTGGTGGTCAAGGGGGTTGAAAATTCCACATAAGGTTATGGTTCAATTCCACTAGCTACAAAAAAAAAAAAATTGAACCATTTTCGTGGAAATCCTACCTCCGCCACTGCGTGTACCCACTACCATGGTCCACTGGTCTCTACCTCGAACTAGTTCTACGTGGCCGATTACCATGATGCACTGGTCAATTTTGAAGGATTCACTGTGTGACACTCTCACTGTTAGAGTATTTATGACAATCGAAGCTCATAACTAGCTTTTTTATGAGTGCGTGTCTCCAAGCCGAGCCTTGTACTATCACTATGGCATCGACATACTCGTTCCGCTGAATTTGGGCTTTGATAATTATTGTTGGGCTAAAATGGTCCAATGACACTTTTAACATAGTATGATATTGTTCGTTTTGATCAAGTCCACTCAAAATTTTCCCTAAAAGCCTTACATCGTTAAGAGATAAATTTTAATCTTTTTCACTATCAATATTGAGTTTTCTTCGCACAACCAACAATCTATTACTCTTTGACCCATTTTATCTTTAATTTGAGTTGAAACAACTTTTTTTTTTGGCTAGACTAACAGCATGCAACAATTGATATTGGAATATATCGTAGAAACACAACCCTGCCAAAAGTATAAAATAGCCATTTTCAGAACAAAACTATATCTCATAATTAAAACGAAGGGAAAAAAGGCAATAATGTATAATTATATATAAAATGCTTACCTTCCCTCCATCGAGACCCTTGCTAGCCTAATCCCATCAATTTGTTATTAAGTTGTTATCATATGAGTAATTATTAATGAGAATCTTAACTACCAAACTAAACCTTAACATAAAAATCCAATTATAATGAAGGTAGATGAGATGGCTTGATCACTATCATCATCGTAATCATCATTCCTATATTCTAAACCTACATAATCTCTGCAATACGACATCATTTTCGTAGCGAAAGTAGAAGGTCCAATGAACTACCCCTATTTCTCAGCTGTAACGGCACGCAGACTTCTAGTTTTCGTTATAATTAATGTATTTTCTTTTGCTAATTAAGCTGTAAATTAAGTTTCAACATCAAGCGACTCCCCATGGTTACCGAAAACAATGACACTTATTATAACTTAATTTTTATTTTATATAAGGTATGATAATTTACATTCCAACAGCTAATAATTGGAGCCTATAAAAAAAATGAACATCATATATTATCAAGATCAGCTCATGCTCAGAAGCTCTTGTTTTCTGGAGCTACAACGGAAAGAGAAATGTAAGAAGCTCTTGTTTTATACTCATGCCCTTCTTCTTCTTCTTTTCAGATTTTTAACTTAATTATTATTCTATTGTGCGTCTTATCAACCTTTCTTCTTAATTATAACCTTTTTCATTCTGCTTTCTCTTTTGAATTTGCGATTGTTTAGGGGTGGGGGGAGGGGCAGAACTATATATATATAATTACGAACTCAGTACGATGTGTTATGAGTTTGATAGAAAATTAATTTATAAAATGTAAATCTTACCTTTCCGGGGACATCGGGAGTTTATATGGTTTGTGTTTTTCTCTTTTAATGGAATTTTTGGAAGGGAATGAAGTATATTCTTGTTTTTGGCTTGTCGTATAAGAAATGCCGTTTATAATTTTAAGACCATTGCAACAGGTATAACAACTAAAATAAGTAGTATATAGTAACTATTTCCCTATTTATTCGGTGGAAATGGGAAATACGTACACGAAAAAGAAGTCGCAAAAAAGCCCTATCTCAATGTTAGTTCTTGCAGAAAATGAAAAAGTCTTATCTTTAATAGAAATAGAATTGGATGGTTTGCATTTAGTAAGTTAATGGAAGAAGACTTGGTTTTTGTGGATAAGTACATTATGAAAAGGTCAACACTCAATTTTCTTATTAGAGAAAATTTCTGTTTTGATTGGTTGTTTACTGAACTTCTCTCACATTAATTATTTCTTCTTGATTTAAGATTATAACAAATTTAACAAACCATTAGCAACCTATAGAAAAACAATGGCCACGAACAATTCATTTAATGTAATGAGTTAGAAGATAATGTAAAAAAGAAAGATGTAGCTAGAAATATAAGGAAATGTTGTTACACATCATTAAGAAAAAAGTCAATTAGGTTACCCAACTCTTGCTATTTTACGTAACAAGCGAGAGTGCTTTTAGTCTCAATCGTTTAGCTTATTTAGATTTCTTTTGTTTTTTTCTCTATTTTATTTATTATAAACTGAAACATTTTTTTTTAACTTTTCCCATACTTGTGTAGAAACCATACAAATGGCTGGTAATGGCATTATGATTTATCAATTATGATTTCTAGTTTGTTCTATATATGTACGTTCCTTTTCTATTGTTTCTTTTCTTGGTTTCTACTTAAAAAGATAGGTGTAGTTGAAGAGATTAGTATTATGATATATTGTGTTGTGTATCTTTTTATTATTGGTAGATATTCTCTCATTACTGTATACTCCTATAATTGGTAGGATTTTGTTTATTGTACAGTCCTATAGTTGGTCATTTTAATTAAATAACCAGAATCTTCATTTTTAATTTTCAAACCACACAAAAGCGAAAAGAATATTAAATCCCCATAATCCTAAATACGAGGCTGAAAATGAAACCATAGGAAACCCCAATTCCTTAGGATTTTCCATTGATAACTCGAACTAATACATATCCTTCACTGCCATTATTATTGATTACAAAATCCTGATAAAAAGCTATACAAGGAATTTCTTACAGAAAGGCTATATAAGGAAAGGTCTTAGCTAAAAATGAAATAATGTCATATAATAGAAAATAAATAAATATAATTTTGACCATGTTCTTACTTCTATTTTAACTCTTCTCATTTAGATATTGTCCTATTATGATCTACACAAAAAGTTTAAATAGTAAAGAAAATTATTTATACACAAATCCTATCCTAGGCATAGAAAATCTTAAAAAAGAAAGTTCTTTTTAGCGTGGATGATATGGAATTATTAAATATTAAACCAGAAAAGTTTGTTAACCAAAAATACACCAGTAGTCATGATATATATCATTGCAAAATTATGGATAAATGAAAGTTTCTCTAGGTAGAACAAAAGAATGGTCAAAAGCTGCAACACACCCTCGAGTACGTCTATATATATATATATATATATATATATATATATATATATATATCCTTTGTATAAGTTGAGCATATCGCGGGAAATCAGATAAAAACTTTCTTGGAATACCTAATTTTTCTACTTCTATATGGTTTAGAAGCTCTAGATCTACTTTTTATTTTTATTGATCATAGCATCAAAAACACACCTCTTTCTCTTTCTTTCTTCAAATCAAAAGAGACAAAACATTAAGGTAATCTCCAAATCCAATGATCATTTTGATTAGTGTGTAAGAATTTTCATCATTTCAATGACTTTCCATGTTACAATATTTTTAAATAAATTGAACTACGACGCCTGCACTGCAACATGTTCAATTTATTATTAGTTAAAGTTATTGGTTAAGCAAGATAAAATTCGTTATTCGCTTTTTTGTTTTCCTTTCTTTTGTTAGAGCAGGCCGGCATAGAGACAGAGATTTGTCTCGTATTCTTGATACTTTAATTATTTAGTAGTTTCTTGAATTTTTGAATATTATAATAGCATGCCTAGAAAGAAGAACTTTTGTTTTGTTTAACTTTGGTTGTACGTAAAATTATCAGAAGATTAATGGAAGCACAAACTGCAGAAGTTAGAAGACTTCATATCGTATATTTTCTCAGTAGAAAAGGTCGTATTGAACATCCTCATCTCATCAGAGTTCATCATTTTTCTAGAAATGGCATTCGTCTCCGAGGTTCGTCCTATAATCTAATTATATAAAGATTATTTTTTCCTTCTAATTTTCCACTCTAGATGAAGATTTTAGTCCTCGAGTGCTATATATATATATATATATATATATATATATATAAGCTTCGATTAATGGGGTTTTATTCAATGATTGGATAATTATAGATGTTAAAAGATGGTTGGGAGAATTGCGAGGAAAAGACATGCCTGAATCTTTTGCTTGGTCATACAAGAGGTTAGTGCAAGTTTATAATATAATCTCATGAAATTGATTGCTCCTAGAGTTAGCTTAAAACTTAGTGTTCTTCTGTCAAAATGAAAATGCATGAACACCCATGGTTTTTCTTTTTCATTTTAATTTGTTTCAAACTTCAAAAAGTCATTGATTTTAAGGTGTTTTACTCGGAATTCATTCTTATACATATTTTTCGTCGTTTTTCCAAATCGAGTTTGATTAAAAAAAAATATATGGGAGTACGGCATTTTAGGAAATTACAATCATTAATTTATTTTTTTCAGCTCATTCTAACTGCTCCACTTAGTACAATGTTAATTGAGTGAGACATTTAAGAATAAGATAAATGGTAGTAGTATAGATAAATACTTTTACAAATAGGTTACATTGTAAATATAAGAAAAATTTTATTTTGTGCCTTTATATATTATATTTTAAACTTCTTGTCATAACGTAAAATTATAGCATACGGATCGTCAAGGAGAGTTAGAATCTCTGTGAGATTATTAATTCAATTCCCAATTGGCCACATTCCTTTTAAATTTTTATAACATTTCTAATTTGAACCCCTTAGCAGAAATTCTACCTTCGCCGTAGCGGATGCGGTACCTTGTTAAAAAAACTGAGCCAGTCTTTAGTGTATTATTGTGTGGTATAGTTGTATATTTGTATCTTTTGTAGAAAAATCAAAATTGAAGCACAATGCTCATTTACAAGTAATTAAGATTTAACGTTATGATCCTTATACGATTGAGAATCAAAACCGGCATCTCTAGATCAATCTCACAAAATATTGTGCCTATGTGGTGGAGAGATGTATATGATTCGGAAGTTATGATATTTTCTAAAATAGAAAAAATTGAGGAAGTCAATTGTGATGCAGGAAATACAAGACAGGATATGTATGGCAAGACTTGTTGGATGAAGATCTCATTACTCCTATCTCCGATAATGAATATGTCCTTAAAGGATCAGAAGTTTCTAAAGGCAAGTACACCCCCTCCACCTCCCTCCTCTTTTTTCTGGCGAAATACATTGCATTCTCTAAGGTAGAAAGGTTGTTTTTAAATAGACCCTTGCCATCTTTCCTTTCAAGAACTTTCACCTTGCTCTTGGGAAGACTCGAACTCATAACCTCTTGGTTGGAAATGGAGGTTGCTTACCGAAAAAAGTCAATCTTTTTCAAGACCAATTGTAAACATGGTGAATCTGAATTGTATCAAGTATGGAAAGAGGTAAAATAGAGAGAGAAAATAGAGAGAGAAATGAGCGAAACCCTTCTCTGTGTATTGAGAAATGAACCGACTGAAAAATAACTAGAATACTCTGACCCTATATCAAACGTGGGTCAGGGTTACATTTCGGATTGGGCCAATTCTAACCCGAATAGGAACAGGCCCAAAATAAAATACACAATCTAGCCCAAAGTCTGTTATACATACAATATACAGCAATATACAATAAAGATACACTGAATATATAACAGTTATGAATGTTTGTGTTTGGGCTTGGAGGCTAAGTAATCCTTTAGCTCAACACCAATTTCATGTTATATTATAATATATATTCTCTATAACATCACTTCACTGTAACATCAAAAAAAATTCGGAACAAACAAGGTTGTTACAGAGAGGTTTGACTGTATATATAAAAAATTATCGGCTATTATTTTTGGGAGCGAATAAAAGTATACATTTCTCTTCCCTCCCTCCCTCCCCCCCCCCCCCCCAACACCCTCTTTTACTCCCAATTTTCTCATTTTTATTGCTTATTTTTCCTTTTCCCACTTTTAATTATATCGAATAATTAGTCATTTTCTAATGTTTTCAAAGGGTGCAAAAATGCAGAATGTAATAGTCCTAATCGAATTAAAATTTGTAATTGGAGCATGATACATGTAATTAAGCACATAGTACAATAACTCCTGTATATCTTCTCATTAAATGAATTGCTTAGCATATATTTAGTTCATACTTAGTGTTGGAAAGGACATTCAAAATCAGTAGATTACGTGTTTTACTTATTACAATCACTTCCAAAAATGCAAACCCATTGATTTAGTGAATACTTGTCAACCAACCAATCGGTCTTAAAGTGAATCTGAAAATTCCTAATCACAAAATTCCGTTCCATTCAAGAAAGTATAAGCTGAATTCTCTTTATAAATGTTTTAAAATTGTGCAGATGTTACATGTGGTGAAAAAGGAGTACTAGCAACCATGCAAAAGGAACAAACCAATCAAGAAGATCATATTCAAGATCCATTCATGGATTCATCAAAGAAAACCCCACCAGAGATTGAAGAAGAATCTCAAAACATTGCTTCTGAAACTTCCACGATCACCACAGATTCACCGAAACTCCAAGAAGAAGAAAATGAAGAGGAAGAAGAAGATTCAGAAAATAAAATTATACAAGAAAAAGTTAACAACTTTGAGAACAATTTTTCTTCTTTTGGCTCAAAGAAAACCAAGAAGAAAACAGAAGATCATGTTAAAGAAAATGGAGAAAAGATTAGTACTACCCCTAGTTCGGAAAAGCCATCGAAAAATCCAAGTTTTAATAAGAGTAGAAGCTATTCAAATGGAGCTTCAAGTATTTTCAGGAATTTGATCACTTGTGGAGCTGTGGATACTAATGATTCTGGAATTATTCCAATTCGAAAAAATAGACCTTCTTATAGTAGTTCTGGTGAAAAAGCGATGAGTTTTTCGTCAGAGATTTGTAAAGCTGAGAAAGTTGGAGTATCTCAAAGGATTTTTGGCACTGCTTGGAATCAACAGCATCAACATGCTAACGGAAGGTAATATTTTGCATTAACATTTTCACTTATTTATCAGATTCCTTTTTAATTTCTTACCTTGGACAAGGTGGGTTATTGTGATGGTAAGCACCCTCCATTTCTAATCAAGTGGTTGTGAGTTTAAGTTAATCGAGAGCATGGTAGGGAGTTCTTGGAGGGGAAGATGTCGAGTTTCCTTTGGAAACAGTCTCTCTCTCTACCTTAGGTTAAGGGTAAGGTCAACGTACACACTATCCTCCCCAGATCCCTCTTGTAGGATTATACTGGGTTATTATTGTTGTTGTTATATTAATGATTAGTTAACCAAGTGCAATTCAGAATATTTATATAAAAAAGAGTGTGATCACAAAATAATACACAGTTGATATCGCGAGAAGAGAAATGTTTATGGATAGTACATGAACAACAATGATATTATCCTTGACGTTGGCATGGGCGTATCCAACGTAGAGTCTACGGATTCACTTGAATCCATAGCTTTTGCTCACATCCAATATTTTTGTCACAAAAGTTTTTAAAATATATATATAATAAATTTTAAACTCATTAAATTTGACGGGATATTTAAATTCATAATATGACATTGGTATCATATTGCTTGACATATATTATATTACTCCCGTTCGTTTTCACTTGTTCACTGTTAACTTTGCACACCTTTTAAGATATACTAATAAATAAAGTGCAGAACTTATCATGATATGCATATTAAATAATCTTAACGAATTTGGAAAATAATTTAGATTCCTTAATTCATTAAGGGCAAAACAGGAAAAATAAATTCTTTTTTTTTTATATGCGAGAAGTGATAAATAAAAATAAAATTTACTTTTAAAATATTTGACAACTAAAACTGAAGGGGGAAGGGGGGGAGGGGGGTGTTTTACTTTTCTTTCTAAACATTGATGTAGTTGGTTGACAGCTACTGTATTTAAATGAACAGATTATATTTTTCGGTTGAGAGCATAATATAATAGTTAATAGTACTACGTATGGGTGTACTTTTTATTAAAATCGTTTATCGTTTAATTTTAATGTTGATTAATAAAATGTGGTTTAAAATTTGATTGCAGGAAAAGCTGTGATGGGGCATACAGTTCGTCAAAGAACAAAAGTGAATTTGGTAGTCGTAGATCAGTTTCTGCTAATTACAAGCCAGTCAATGGACCCAACTGCTCGTAAGTTCCTTGGCAACAACTATACATATCAAAATATTCCTTATTACATTATCGAAAATCATAGTCAAAATTTTGAAGTTTGAGTGCCTTTAAAATTAGACGTACATGGGGAATTGAAGAGTACGACATTTTTCGTGTATTTTTTCTTTTACCTCTTGTCTTTTCTGTCCTATATATATCGTGAATCTACAAAGGCACAATACTTGCACAAATACACAAAGTTCCATAACACATTCTACTTCTTCCATCTAAGTATTATTCCTTAAATAAAAAACTTAATGGGGCAAGTGCACCTATAGCTCTTCTAAGGGATACTATTTAGAGATCAGCCAGTTCTGAATATCTAAACTAAAAATGACAATTCCGAACATTTTTGTTCTGAAAATTTGAACTAAAAAATTAAAAGTTAGGATATACCGACTAATACTAAATAGCAGTTCTATCTACTATGCTTTACTAGATCTTTCAGAATGGTCAATTTGACATAGTGCCAAATCAACCAAAATGGTAATCTGTAGGTCAAATTAAAGATTCATCGTTTTTAGTTTTACTTTTGACCTTTTCAGTCCACTTGGACAAAAAATAATCCTTTGGGTGTGATTTTATTTTTCTTCTTCTGTGTAGAAAAAGAAAAAGACAAGGAGAATATGTCAGCAGTATTAATTTTATTACTGTGGTTGCAGGCAATGTGGAAAGCCATTCAAGCCAGAAAAACTTCATACCCACATGAAATCCTGCAAAGGGATGAAAGCTCTGGCAAAGGGTTCCAATTCTGTTACCTCTGCTACTGAAAAGACTTCCAAAGATGCATCAAAAATGGATTCAGTTTCTGGAACCTATTTGACTCATTAAGTGCCAGCTTTCTTCTTTTTTTTAAATTATCTTTTTCTACTTCTTTTTGAATTAGATTAAGTTTTTTATTAAAACTTTGACAAGCCTTCTATGTAAATTTTTGAGTAAGAAGGTCCAAAGGCAATATTCCATGCAATTCAAGAATGTAGAAGTCTCCTTCACTGAGTCTGAGGGTCAATTGGAAACAGCCTCTCTGCCCTTTCGGGTAGGGGTAAGGCCCGTCTACATTACCCTCCCCAGATCCCACTTTGTGGGACTATACTAGGTAGTTGTTGTTGTTGTAGAAGTCTCCTTTACTTGCTTTCAGTAGTTATAATCATGGTTTCAACCTTAATCTCAAGTTCTAAACTATACTCATTGCCGAAGCTCAAACTATACACAAACCAAATTAATCGAGCCGATGAATAAGGGATACCGGATGGTTAAACAGAAGGGGAAAAGAAAGGGCTCAAACTTCCCAAATGACAAATGAATTTTGATGGTTGAAGGCAACAAATATACATAGGAGGCAGTGAATATTTGGAGACATAGCAAACTTGTCGTGGAAAATCTTCGATATAAGTTGAGTTCCCCAGTTCAAAGAAGCAATGAAGCTAACTTCTATACATTTGGATACTGACTCACTAGCTACATCTACTCTCTTAATTTCTTAGAGCCTCTGCTAAGTTAATGCTACAGCATTCAGAAAGATGAGACAATCAACTAGGTATTGAGTTAATGACCATATTCATGTTTCCAGGAAATATCTAAATCTGATGGCATCAGTAGTTAAGACCATCGCTGATTACTTACCTCCAAGACTGGAGGAGTCAACATGATCAAGCAAAAATCTATATAACTTCTTTCTTAATCCTTCTACCATCTCATCTACTTGGCTTCCTAACTTAACCATGTCGTCCAACCACTGATTGACCCTTTTCAGCTGACCAAAAAGACCTGCAATTTCAGAATTCCCTTCCACTGTATTCAGCCCAAATCCCTTGTTCAAAGAATCTTCTAAAAAGTTCAAGAACCAAGCACGAGACGAAGCAAGCAGCTTTTCGGCTAAAATTGCAGCCTCCTTCAGCCCACTCCCTTTGAACCATTGTTCTCTTTCAGTATTCGTTCTTCTCGTAGCTGGTAAATGCTGCTTCGAATGAGATACTGATCTTCTTCCACCGGAATCAGGACCAGATGGCCCATTGATTTTAGGGCTTCGCTTGTTTTTAGGTGACTGGTTCTCTGCTTCACTGTTCTTACGATTGTTCTCTAATATAACATAATGAGACTTCTCACTATCTAAATTCCCCTTCTTGCCTTCCTTTATGAACAAACAGAAATTGGATAGCTCGGAATCAATTGCAGCTTGAATCCAAGAGGCAGCATTCTTATTTGTAAAATTACGGCAAACATCTGGAAAGGGATTCTGCAGACAGAACTTGTCGCTGCATTTTGCTTCAGGAGTTCTTCTCATCACCAATGATTTTACAACAGCTGCCGATTTCTGCATGTTTTCATGAAGGTTCAAATATTGCTCCACCAGTTGTCCAGCAGGCACTTTCTTCCATGATTCACATAGTTCTGCAAACATACTATAAAGAAGTAGCTGGTAAGGAAAGTGTCTTACCTTTTATGTCTAAAGGACTGAACATAACTCAGAAAAAAAAAAGAAAAAAAAAAGGAAGAGGAAGAAGAAATTATCACCGCAGTGGAGATTTTATATCACAATTTCAATTCAAAACAGTATTCAGATAATAACGAATCGTTGGCAACAACACCTGAAGAGTGTTTCCCTAAAAATCTGATGACTACTTTTGGGTAACTATTCATGTTCATAACACGAGCCAATGGGAAACTACTAAAGGTATACATGAACTTTTACACATAGTCTTGCATGGAACCCATGTAACCCATGTAACTGCTGCAAGATAACATTGTAGCATGAGCACTCAGGTGGAGCAAAATGTAGTGAATGAAAATAAAATATGTAATCAAGATTGGGCCACATAGCCATACAGTAGAGCTAAGCAAACAAGACATTACGTGGAATTTATTTTTGAATACTCACCAATAAATGATGTATCTCATTTTCTGCTCAAAAGGTAGAGCTTACACTCCAGTAGTCTCAAGCCAAGTATCCATATAAATACATGTGAAATAAGTAGAGACATCAAAAAGAAAAGATGAACCATTTACCTCATGCACTGGATTACACCTTCAGCAGCAGCAGCTTCTTCTAGTGCATGCATAGCAGACAGAAACGCGACATTCCTATAACTTGTAACTTCCTGAAGAGATTATAATTCGCACTTTGATAAACGAGCAAAGCACTAACATAGACTAAAAAACTACAACTTTCATTCCTTATATACCTTGCCAAGATCACGGACCGTTGATGGAAGTGCACTCCATGAAATCCTAGAGTCGGACCAATTCTTAAAACTGAGTGCCACCTTGGTCAGATTGCATGGAAGAGTCTCATCTTGTAAAAGGTCTAGATCTTTTCTGGTGGGCTTGGTAACTGATCTAGGCGAGGTAATAATATTCTTGTTTGTAAGTGGTGAAATACTTGCAGTTGAATGTCTTGGTGTTGAAACTTTGTCAAAAGAAGGCTTTTTCACAGAAGGAAGCTGCAATATATCAATTCATCCAATTCAAACACAATCAACACAACATGGCATGTTGTTCTTAAAAGGACTTGGTCAATACAAAATTACCAACTAAAGTTTCAGAACCTTCAGATAAAAACAGCACCAGTAACATGATTCCTGATGATTCACTATCCGCGCCCTATAAGATTCTATGAGAAGCCATTCAGGAGCAAGCCATGTAATTACAGGATACAGTTCTTAGCATTTCCAAGGTGACGAAATAGCCAGGTAACTTGAGCTACAACATTGCGTTGCAATATCAGGATTTAGCATGAACAGATTGATCCAGTAACCAATCCACCCGTCAATCCATTATCAAACCGAAAGAACCTCTACATTTTAGGGTCTAAGTCTAATCCAGATATGAACTTTATTAATCTGATCTCTTTGAAGAACCAAACCAAGAAACAGACAAGGACAGTGAAATTAACCTAGTGCATTATTGTCTAAACATTTCTGCGCTAGGTTTAATAATTGAATCAGCCATTGACCTAAAAAGAGGAAGGGGAAAAGAAAAGGACCCTCCTAACAAACACAGCAGTAATAATAATAATGCAGTTGATAACAACATTAAAGCACAAAACTAACACCTAAAAAGTAAGACTTTACTACTTTCTCAAGCCTAAAATAAATGAAATCACATTTTGCCAAAAGTCCATCAAAAACCTACAAGTGGGGTCACTTACAGAATCCGAACCCGAGAACCCGTTTTTAGATTTGGACCTGGGTGTAGCTCCAGCACCATTTTTCTCACCGGGGCTCCGGTCCCATCCTTTTCTCACTGAATCCAAACTCAATCTCCTTATCTCTAACCCCTCCACCTTCCCATTTCCAATGGACTGCCTTCTTGATTTTGTATCTCTATCCTTACTGACAACCACTCTGTTAACCTTGGTTTTAACCTCGACCCGTTTCACTACAGCATTCTTCTTCTCCCTTTTCGGGTCGAGACGGTTGCGGGAAGTCAAAAAATCACTGGAGATCAAATCCTTAGGATCTCCAACACATGGACGCCTCTTGGGAACCGGCTTCACACCACGGAGAACCGGAACAGGAGAACCGGAGTCAAGCCGAGTCACGTGAATGAACTGGCCGAGTTGGATCTTGTCACTCAGTATCAACTCAACATCTTCTTCTGATGCAGAAACGTAAGCTGAATGCTGAGAATCTGATACCCTTAGATAATATCCCCTGCTTTTCCATGGATCATCATCAAGTGATGGAACTATACTAATTACCTGAAAACCCCCATTAAATAAAAGATCAAGAAATGTCCATAACAACGTGTTAGATATGTACAAATGAACCTAATAGTAAAATTTATTCTTTTGAAAGGAGCTTAAATAAGGAGGCAAGTGACTTGCCTGAAGAAGAGCAGAGCGGTGTTCACCAGCAACTTTGGTTTGTTTATCATCGAGATGTTGCAAGAGCTTAAACAAAATACCAGGCGTTAGAGACGCCATCAATATTACAATGAGGAAGAGGAACAAAGTTCAGAAACTGAAGCACTAAGAACAAAGAAAGAGTAAGAAACATGGCAGTGTAAACGGGAAGGAAACAAATGGAATCGCAGCTGCAAGATTTGAGAGAAGTGGAGGGGTATGGGGAAGAGTGAGTTTAGAGGGGGAATCTCAAAACGGTGACATTGGAAGGAGAGGTAAAGGACACGTGTCAAACGGGGATGTGGTCTTTAGCTGACAGAAAGTTTCAGAAATAAGAATAGAGGGAGGGAGGGGGAGAGGGGAATCAGGAATGGGCGCAGATATCAGAGAGTACATCCAGAAGCCCAGTAGTAAAAGACAAGATTCAACTAAAAAGGTAGTATGCTCCTACGTGACATTGCCAACTATTGTTTGTTTCAACTGCACGGTTTTGGATTCCCTAAATTATTAAATATGATTATTTTTTGTGGGAATAATTTTAGAAACTTTATAAATTGAGAATTTATTCACTTCAATTCCTGAAAACATGCACAATATCGAAGAAACTTAGAGAGAGAAAGTAGAGAGAAGGGAGAGCATCGAAGAGTCTCGAAGAAGACTCAGATATCATTTCTGAAAAATGACGCCTCGGTTCTTACAAACGACCCCTGACCCCTTATATCAAAAATAACCACTCTTACAGAGATAGCCTATTTACATGACTGGCCTAATTGCAAGTATAGCCTATTTACACAACTAGTCTAATTACAGACATAGACAAACAAATTACAAAAATAGCCTAATTGTAGAAGTAGCCTATTTGGCTCAGACATGACTCTTTCCTTCAATGACCAAAATGGTCTACATGTGAGTAGTATCATCATTGCCTATTTACATATCTCAACACCCCCCTCAAGCTGAAGGGGGGAAACCACCTTTAACTTGGACAATATAGGAGAAAGAGCAGTCCCAGATAATGCTTTGGTCAACGGATCAGCCAGCTGCTGAGAAGTGGAAACATGGGAAAGCTTTAGGAAACCATTGTGTAGCAAAGTGCGAACATAATGACAATCCACCTCAATATGCTTAGTACGTTCATGGAAAACTGGATTATCAGTAATGTAGACAGCAGCCTGACTATCACAAAATACAGAAATAGGAGAAGGAACAGATACCCCAAGATCAGCAAGTAAACGAGAGAGCCAAGTTAGTTCAGCAGTAACCTTGCTCAAAGCCCTGTACTCAGCTTCAGCAGAAGAAAGAGAGACAACTGGTTGCTTTTTCGATTTCCAACTTATAAGACTGCCACCCAACAATACACAAAAACCAGTAACAGATCGTCTAGTGTCAGGACAGGCTGCCCAGTCACTATCAGAGTACCCAGTCACATAGTAATCAGGAACATCAGAGTAAAAGAGGCCCAAAGAAGAAGTGCCTTTAAGATACCTCAAAACATGCATAGCAGCAGACATATGGGGAACCCTTGGGCATTTAAGATATTGACTCAGATGTTGCACGGCAAAGCATATATCAGGGCGAGTATGGGTTAAGAACAACAATTTGCCAACAAGACTCCTGAACTGGTCAGGAGCGGGCAAAAGGTCACCAGAATCAGCATTCAGTTTGAAAGAAATGTCCAGAGGGGAAACAACAGGAGAAACAGATACACAGTCAAAAGCATGCAACAAGTCATTAACATACTTATGCTGATTCAAATGTAGCCCACCAGGGACATGTTTAACCTCAAGACCCAGAAAATAATGCAATGACCCCAAATCCTTGATTTTGAAAGTATCATCCAAGAAGGCTTTTAAGCCAGCAATCTCATCACAGTCATGCCCAGTTACTATAATGTCATCAACATACACAGCCACCACAACAAGGGAATCAGGGGTACCTTTTAAGAACAATGAATAATCATTCAAAGAGTGCCTGTAACCTCTTGAATGAAGAGCAGATGACAGCTTAGCATACCACTGCCTGGAGGCCTGCCTGAGCCCATATAAAGATTTCTTTAGTTTACAGACCAAAGGAAGAGAAGAAGAAGAAGAGGTAGAAGAAGAAGAAGGAGAAGTAGAATCAGATACCACCAAACCTGGAGGATGTTTCATATACACTTCCTCATCCAAATCACCATGGAGGAAGGCTTTGTTAACATCAAGCTGAAACAATGGCCAGTGGTTTTTAACAGCCACTGCAATAATGCATTTCACTGAAGTCATCTTAACAACAGGAGAAAATGTGTCTGTAAAGTCCACACCCTCAACCTGTGTATCACCTCTAATAACCAACCTTGCCTTATATCTTTCAATAGAGCCATCGGATTTATATTTGATCTTGTAAACCCACTTACAGCCAATAGCTTTCTTGCCTGGAGGAAGATGCACAATGTCCCAAGTATGGTTAGCATCCAATGCATCAAATTCCTTCCTCATGGCATCCTGCCAAGCTGGTACAGAGGCAGCTTGAGAGTAAAACATAGGTTCAGATTCCAAGTTGGAGGAAGAGGAACCAGAGAAGGCTGGATGTTGGCAAACATAGTCTTTGAGGCAAGGAGGGGGAATATGTTGTCTGGTGGATTTTCTGGGCAAGGAAACAGGCTGAGAGACAGGTAAAGCAGGAGGAGAAGTATCATGATTGAAAAGGGGAGAAGGAATGGATACAGGAGAGACAGGAGAAGAACTATGAGGAGAAGAAGGGGAAGAATCACTGGAAGTTGGTAGCAGTAAAGAATGGTCAAGAATGTCATCAGAAAAGGGAACAGGAGGAGGAGGAGAGGAAGATGGAGGTGCAGTTTTAAAGGGAAAGTGAGTTTCATGAAAGACAACATCTCTAGAAACAAAACATTTCTTAGAATTCAAATCATATAATTTGTAGCCTTTCTTACCAAAAGGGTAACCAATAAAAACACAAGAATGAGCTCTGGACTTCAGTTTATCCCTTTGAGGGATAGGGACAGCAGCATAAGCCAAACAACCAAAAGTTCTTAGGTGAGAGTAGGAAGGGGGAGAACCATGCAATAATTCATGAGGTGATTTGTAATGAAGTACTCTGGATGGCAATCTATTAATGATGTATGTTGCAGTCAACAAACAATCACCCCAAAATGATATAGGCAAACCAGACTGAAAAAGAAGAGCCCTACAAGTTTCAAGTAAGGATCTGTGTTTTCTCTCAACAACCCCATTCTGTTGAGGAGAATGAGGGCAAGTTGTTTGATGCACAATCCCAAGTTCACTGAAAAAGGAAATCCCTTCTGCACTGGAACCCAGTTCCAGGGCATTATCACTCCTGACAACCTGGACCATGGAATTGAACTGAGTCTGAACATAGGAAATGAAAGATTTTAATAGAGGGAAGGCATTACTTTTAGAACCCATCAAATGTGTCCAGGTGGCCCTAGAAAAGTCATCAACTATGGTGAGAAAGTATTTACTACCAAGGGAAGTAGGGGTATGGTAAGGTCCCCAAGTATCTACATGTATAAGTTGGAATGGTTTAGTAGTACTAATGGTACTATCAGGGAAAGGCAGTCTGGTTTGTTTAGCCATAGGACAAATAGAGCAAGGAAAAGGTTGTTTAGCAGCAAAAGAAAAAGGTAAGCCAGAAACATGTTTCATATTAGCAAAGGAAGTGTGTGCTAATCTCAAATGCCAAATATAGTTCATATCAGCAGTAGCAGCATTATTACAACTGGGAGATTGTACAATTGAGCTAAAATGTTTGCCATCAGAAACAACATCATCATTACAAACATGTGAAACACTATGCTCATGAGTAGAAGAAGACTTGGAAGAGGCAAAAGAGGAAGGAGGTGACCAAGAGTACTTGTACAGACCAGCCTCCTCTTTACCAAGATCCAGAAGTCTCTTCAGAGAAAGGTCCTGTAACAGGTAAAGAAGACATGAGGTTGGTGTAAACAAAACTAAACAATTCAATTGTTTCATCAATTTATGAACAGAAATCAAATTATGTTTGAAAGAAGGAACCAAGAGTACATTGTGAAGAGTAAGAAAAGGAGTCAATGCAAATGATCCTGTACAAGTGACCTTTACTTTATAACCATTAGGAAGGGAAACAAGGTAAGGGATAGTTAAGGGTATAATATCAAAAAGTAGATTTTTATCATAAGTCATGTGATTGGAAGCCCCTGAATCAATGATCCAGGTAGCAGAATTTATGTTGTAAGCATGCACAACTTGGAATCAGAAACAAGACTCTCAGACATCAAAGTACCAGCAAAATTAGCAGAACTCATGGGAGAAAGAGCTTGATCACTAGTAGAAAGAGTATGTCGAATTAAGCTCATAATCTGATCACATTGCTGTCTACTCAACCCTGGTATCACAGGTTGACTGGCAATAGGATCCCCTAGAGGAACAGACAGACCTGAATTTCCTGTATCAGCAGACACACAATCAGTACTAGTGGAAAGATGAGCAGCAGATTTCCTTCCCTTGGTGTAAGAATTGCTTTGAGGAAAACCATGCAGCTTGAAACACTTATCAATTAAGTGTCCAGACTTCTTGCAATATCTGCAAAATAAGTTTCCTCTATTTTGTTCAAAATTGACTTTAGGTCTGAAGTTAGAACCAGACAATTTACCCTGGTTGAACCCAGCAGAGGGCCTGTCAGTGTGAACATTAAAAGACATAGAGTCTGGGCTCATATGGGAGACAGACTTGACTTCTCTTTGTTTTTCATCATTGAGTACAATATTATAAACACTGTCAAGGGAAGGAAATTGCTGCATCATTAACAAATTACTCCTTACACCCAAATATGTCTCATTCAGTCCCATAAGGAACTGATAAATCTTGTTTTCGTCATCTTCCTCGATAATACCATTCTTAGCAGCACAAGTGCACTTCTGTCCATGGTTTGGGACCATTGTCCCCAATTCATCCCATAAACTCTTGAGTTTATTAAAGTATGAGGCTACATCAAGGGAACCTTGGGATGTCTGAGAGAGTTCCCGTTTAAGCTCAAAAATTTTTGTTTTATTGGGGGTACCATATCTCTTCTCAAGTTGAGACCACATGCTTTGAGCAGTGTCAGAATATTGTACACTATCAGCTATTTGAGATGACACAGAAGAAGTTAACCATGACATAACGAGCATGTTACATCTATCCCACAACCTCTGTAAGCTCACATTATTACTAGGTCGGGAAAAAGAACCATCAATGAAACAAATTTTATTTTTAGCAGATAGAGCCATTATCATCTTACGTTTCCACCCTCCATAACCACTACCTGAAAAAGGAGTGGGAACAAGGCATGCACCAGGCACATCAGAAGAATGTATAAACAAAGGATTGGAAGCATCGATAGGACCAGAGTTACCACCAGAACCATTACCACTCGTGTTACCAGCCATGTTCAAATGAATGAAATCTTTTACAAATATCACCAAAAATCAATATTCACAATCTAAACAACCAGTACTCACAACTCAAACAGGTTATTCACAGATAGAATCAAATAATCGCACAAGCAGTCAAAGAATCACAACCAAAGAATAGGAACGATGTTACCGTCCTTCTTCGCAACCGGAGAAGATCGGCCTTTAACAACAAATGAAACCATAGGTATGAACTCTAGAAGTAACCGTCAAAACTTTACCGCAAATACCGTTAATGATGTCGCAACAGTAGTGACGACAACCAAAACCTCAGCAAAATGAGTATCAAACCACCGGATGGCAATCAAACAACCGTTTTGACCACCAGAAAACCCTAGAGGTTGAAAACTCACCGGAAAATCTCCGAAATTTTCACAATAAACGATTGAACCGTTCAATAGAGAAGGAAAGGTCACAAATCGTGAAGATAGAGGCTCGAAGGAACCCTATCAGAACCAAAAAAAAATCATCGATCATTCGATCTCAGAAAAACCTCGAATTTTTATCAGAGAATGGTTCAAATGAATCATTGATTCACACAAGAGTATCATCGGATCACTATACAAGGCTCTGATACCATGAAAACATGCACAATATCGAAGAAACTTAGAGAGAGAAAGTAGAGAGAAGGGAGAGCATCGAAGAGTCTCGAAGAAGACTCAGATATCATTTCTGAAAAATGACGCATCGGTTCTTACAAACGACCCCTGACCCCTTATATAAAAAATAACCACTCTTACAGAGATAGCCTATTTACATGACTGGCCTAATTTCAAGTATAGCCTATTTACACAACTAGTCTAATTACAGACATAGACAAACAAATTACAAAAATAGCCTAATTGTAGAAGTAGCCTATTTGGTTCAGATATGACTCTTTCCTTCAATGACCAAAATGGTCTACATGTGAGTAGTATCATCATTGCTATTTACATATCTCAACAATTCCCCCCCCCCCCCCAACATACTGTGCCCAAATTAGCAAAGCCAAACCTATACTAACTTGGCTGTAATGTGCAATGTTATTCATATTTTTGCCGACAATTCGTATGTGTAAGTAGTCACCGGTGCTTATTAGCTAGGCCAAAATTTTCCACAATATTTTTGTGGAAATTATTTTTCATTAAAAGGAAAAACCACTTTTCCCACTTACGTTTTTCTCTGATTATTCACTTGAAATAGTTTCTAATTTTCAGTCGAGTTAGATAGTGAGACAAATTGGCCAGGAAATATTTTTTTGGAAAATATCATAAGAAATGAAACCAAACTAAAGGACAAAGAGGCACTTCAATAAATGATAGTACGATTTATCCAACAGACGGAGGAAAAACTTAACCATAGACCCTACTCCCTAGTCAAGATAGTGACTCTTCAATTGTGGTAACCTGACATCTTTTATATTGATACAAGGAAGTTTTTTATAGCAAAAGATTTTTGTACTATTTAAAAATCCTTTTTTTTTTCCTTTTTGATGGTCAGTTCGTAAGTTGTAGTTTAAAGAAACTGGTCCTTGTAGTTACTAAAAGTTCTGTTGCACCTCTCATTACTTATTTATTTTTACCATTCTTGCGTTCTCTATTCATAGACCTTTCCTGCCTCAATATTGGAGGAAAGTAACAAAAACCGTTTAGAAATAGATTTGATTAAAATGAAGAGAAAAAAAAGTTCTTAAAGTTGTGTTGAAAAACAGTTTTGTTAAGTTAAAGTTATATTTGAACATATATTTTACTTGAAAAAATATGAAGTTTTGTAGTGGTAGATCCAATTTTAGGAACTTTGAAAATTTTTCTTTAAATTTATTTTCAAAAATTGGTCAATTCCATGAACAATCATTGTTTTCAATTTTCTTATTTAAAAGATAGCCATAATCTATATCCACGAGAGCTTAATTATCTGAAAAAGGCTAGCAATAGTTAAATAAATATATTGATGATTCCCATGTGCTAAAGAAAACGTCCATATTGTTATAAACTAAAGCAAAAGACAAGAACAATAATGCAAGAACAATAGCAATAGAGAGAAGAGTAGAGAGAGTTCTTCTTATTGAGTTGAGAGGGGTGAATTACAATGGTAGAGAGCACCTCTATTTATAGGGAGGAGGAAGATCTTGCTACCAATAATAGGACTCTAATATCTCTCTAATTAAGTACATTAAAGACATTCACCTTAAATAGAAGTGTAAGAATCTTCTATTTCATAACACTCCCCCTTGAATGTCTATTCAATGATGTGCCTCATAAAACCTTAAAACCAAAACCCAATGGGAAAAATTAAAGTAAGGAAAAAGAGTACACATGTTTGAATATGCGCCTATTGGTTGCCTCGTTAAAAACCTCGCAAGGAAAACCCAGTGGGAAAAAACCTTGTAAGGGAAAACGAGTGCAACGCGCATTGACTCCCCCTAATGAGTACATCGATTTATATCCTTGAGCATTTGCATTCCAATCTTGTGCATCATCTTCAAAACGATCTTTGGTAGACGCTTGATAAATAAATCAACCATATTGACTTGAATAAATATTCCGCACCTTGAAATCATCATTCTTGATAGATATAAACATCTTCATATAATGTCGTGGAATAGCTCGTCAATATCTCCATAGATGCATTCTCAATGCCATCATGCTCATAGTTATGGCAAGATACATATGTACACAAATTGTACTAAGGATGTGGTACTTCAGGACCAAGGATTGCATATGCTTCAAGCAACTTAAATCTTTCAAGTTAAGTCATATAAGTCACATAATAGACTTTAGCTGCATATCAAGTTTTCATTAGTGATACTAAACAAATAAGATATCGAAAACTGACTATACATACCTTTGACTTTTTCTTTCAAGCATTTGAACTATAGGTTCAAAGCTACATGTCTTTCATATGGAATCAATTCTTCTTGAATTGTATCTCTTCCATTTAGTTACTTTCTTTGAGTCAGCAAATGCGTATAGCATGCTTTGCAATATGTTGCAATTGCATTTCCCTTTCTTATGAACTACAGGTTCACATCATGATATTCGGGGATATACATATACAAATGAAAATTCATCCCATGTAACACTTTCTCAAGTGTTTATCATGTCTCCCCCTCATGTTAGTAAAGCTAACATGTTTCCTCAACTTTGGGAAATCATCTTTGTGCATTATGTCAATATACACAGCACCTTAATATAAGATGAAATTATTTGGTTCCTGACCCTGAACCACTTTTGAGGGGAGAATATACTCTTGTATACAACTTATATCAAACTGATATATATATAACTTAGTTCTCATAAGAAACAGTTTAGCTATTAAGTGGAAGCACTCAATAATTATCTTGCTAAACCAACTTTAATATAAACCAACTTATCAAGATGAACTGTCTTGAGTAGAGAATCTGGAAACTATGCTCGAAGTTAGATTACTGAGCGATTTACCTCGCAAGCACTGCCAGGCTGCGGGTCAATAACAATTGCGCATGTAGCCATTCCATAGATGCATCATATGTGGTATACATGGCAGGTG
The DNA here is from genome assembly GCA_034376525.1 of Nicotiana benthamiana. Lineage (NCBI taxonomy): Eukaryota > Viridiplantae > Streptophyta > Magnoliopsida > Solanales > Solanaceae > Nicotiana > Nicotiana benthamiana. The sequence continues at coordinate 28,161,122 of CM067336.1, read as the reverse complement.
AATGGGCCCATATTCACCTTTGATATTTCCAGAATTTAGGGGCTTCAACCCGAACTCTTTAGTTGGTCAGTTCATTACTGAGAACAAGAACTTCTAGTTCTTTGATATTCACCTATGTGAATTTGCACATCATACTTCAAATGAGATGGCTAACACGAATGTCAACTGAATAAATTATCAATATTGGTAAACTTTAAATTTACACCATGACATGTGCACTTATCAATAAACTTCGGGTTTATTATGACATGGATTTTATACCAATAGATATCCACTTTATTGTGGCATTCTTTCGTTTGTGTAGTACAAACTGGAGAACAAAGCGGGTAGCTTTTCATATACAAATTACCCCGCTACAAGTTGTAGTAATAGGAGAATCAAAGCCTTCCTTTATTATAGTCTCAATATAATCAATCGCTTTCGCGTGTACTTTGGAAACTGAATAAGTTTCTTTGAGACTTACTACAGCACAATACTCAATTGTATTTCTCCAACATAGTAATAATTGGCTCTTCGAGAGCTCTTAATTAATTTTGTACTACCACAGACTGAGGTTCGAGATCCGCACATTCTTGCATTCCGTATTTTCAAGAGTCTCAGGCTCAATAGATTCTTCGTGAATCTCGGAATTAATCAAATCATGAGCGTCCTCATGTGATTCTTTCATAGTGTCATTTAGATCATTCTTTTTCCTCTTTCTAGGATTTCGATCTTTGGAACCTAATGGTCTGCCACGCTTCTGGCGTGCATTTGACTCATTGGATATGACACCAGATATTTGTCCAATAGGGACTTCAATACGGATCGGAACATTTTCCGCGCGAATGTGGGATTTCGTTATCCTCTTCAAGTCCGTAAATGCGTCAGGCATTTGATTTGCTATTCTTTGCAAATGGAGAGTCTTTTGTACCTCTTTCTTTCAAATAGAGGTATGTGGATCAAGATGAGATAATGATACATTTTTCCACAAAATTTCCCATTTGGTTTCACCGACTTCTCCCCCTAATTTTGGGAAAAGTGTCTCATCAAATTGACAGTCTGCAAATAGTGCAGTGAACAAATCTCCTGTCAATGTTTCGAGGTAGCGAATAATGGAGGACGATTCATACTCAACATATATTCCTAACCTCCTTTGCAAACCCATTTTGGTGCGGGATGGCGGTGCTACAGGCACATATACTGCGCATCCAAAGCTTCTTTAATGGGATATATTGGGTTCATGACCCAAAACCAATTGCAATAGGGAATATTTGTGATAATTCGTCAGTCAGAGACGAACTAGCATTGCTGCATGCAAAATGGCGTGACCCTAAGCCGAAGCGGGCAGCCGACAAAGTAGCATTGCTGCATGCAAAATGGCGTGAACCCAAACCGAAATGGGCAGCCTCGTTTTCATGAAGAATTCAAGGTTATTCTCATCTATTATCCATTAACTTTGCAAACGCAAGGTTGCGTGATGGCAACAAGCATACATTAGACCATCTACAGGATGTGTCTATCAAGACCATGAAATACCTAAACTACCCATTAGGTGGGTGAATAGGTCCACAAATGTCCCCTTGTATACGTTCCAGAAACTGGGGTGACTCAGTCCCAACCTTTGTTGGGGATGGTCTGATAATCAGCTTGCCTTGATAACACGAAGTGCAAGGATATTCATTACTTGAAAGAATTTTGAAATTCTTTAACGGATGCCCATATGAGCTTTCTATAATCCGTCACATCATGGTTGATCCTGGGTGACCCAGTCGATCATGCCAAAGTACAAATGTATTGGACTCAGTATTCTTTAGATTTACTGTTGAATGTGCCTCAATTGCACTAATTCTTGTCCAATACAGGCCACAAGATAAAGACGGGAATTTCTCAATAACCCTCTTTTGGCCGGAGACATTCTTTGAAGTGAGGACGAGATATTCGAGATTATCTTCATCCATTGTCTCAATATTGTAGCCATTCCGGCGTACATCTTTAAAACTCAACAAGTTTTTTCTTAGACTTGGAGGAGAATATTGCATTCTCTAAGATAAACGTCATGCCTTTGGGCAGAGTTACATTTGCTCTTCCGGAGCCTTTCAATCAATTTACTTCCCATGGTATGACATACAAAAGGAATACATTAACATAAGAATAAACAACTTCAATTCTTTTGTGTCACATAATATTTTCAAAATCTGCTGCTAACAGTTGACTAACAAAATCAGATATGTTATCCATTATCAAGTATTATGCAGTTTGAAAATTTCAGCGTTTTTCATAAGACAATCGATTATTAAACACACAATCGATTGTTGGAACATAGAAAATCGATTGTTAAACACACACAATCGATTATTTGTTATTTTTGAAAAACTTCAGATCACACTGCCTAACGACAATCGATTGTTAGATATAGACAATCGATTGTGGGTGATTTTTGAAAAATTTCAGACCTCACTGTTTCAAGACAATCGATTGTTAGACAAAGACAATCGATTGTTGGCTATTTTTGAAAAATTCCAGAACACACTGTTTCAAGACAATCGATTGTTAGCCAAAGACAATCGATTGTTGATCAATTGTTTTTCAACTTTAATGCGAAAATAGTTGATAATCGACTAGTTTTTCAGGCTAGTCGATTACCCCCACTGGAAAATAAAAGTTTTATTGATATTTGAACATATTGAAGATATTCTAAAGAACTACTGCTAACATTGCTTTATGAACTAACTAATACGAGCTAATGCTAATGACTATTAATCTATTCATTGACTAATACAAGTAGAATCAAACAGCTCCATCTTCTTTCATCACGGTTCCGTCACCGATTAGGTGGTCTATCTTTCCCTCGGGTTGCTCAAAGAAGTCTGCCACATCCAGGTGGGTGATATCCTCATTGTCGTCATAGACAAAATTTGTTTCAGGGCCTTTTCTCTTTCGAGATGCTTGATAAAGGTCAACCAAGTGTCTTGGTATACGGCAAATCTTTGACCAGTGCCCTTTCCCACCGCAACGATAACATATAGTTTCTGAACTATTTGCCTTAGGATCTTCGTGATCCCGTTTCTGCTTTCGGTGGTTATCTCTCTTTGGGGGGTGACGGACTTCTTTGGAATTTCTTCCTTGTCCACGTCCTTGGCTTTGACCCCGTTTATGACCGTGATCATGGTCCCTTTTATGTTTGGCATAATGAGAGTGCACCATATCTGCTTCAGGCAGTGGTGTAGACCCAGTTGGTCTATTTTCGTGATTTCTCATGAGCAGGTCATTATTTCGCTCAGCCACTAGTAAGAGAGAAATCAGTTCAGAGTACTTCGTAAAGCCTTTCTCTCGGTACTGTTGCTGCAGTACCATATTGGAGGCATGAAACGTTGTAAACGTTTTCTCAAGCATATCGTAATCGGAGATGTTATCTCCACATAGCTTCAGTTTAGAAGTAATTCTGAACATAGCAGAATTATATTCAGAAACGGACTTAAAGTCATGTAGCCTCAGATGGGCCCAATCATATCGTGCTTGTGGCAGAGTGACCAACTTCAGGTTGTCATATCTCTCCTTTAAGCTGTTCCACAAAACGAGTGGATCCTTGACGGTGAGATATTCAATCTTCAAACCTTCGTCAAGGTGGTGGCGCAAGAAAATCAAGGCCTTCGCACAATCTTGGGTGGATGCTTTTTCTTTATCTTTGAGGGTGTCTCCGAGACCCATAGCATCTAGGTGGATTTCAGCATCCAACACCCATGTCATATAGTTCTTGCCCGAAATTTCAAGGGCAACGAACTTTCTTTTCATAATGTCAGACATACTCGAAAATTAAATTAGGAAGAGGGAAAATACCTTGGATTTTCGAGAATGATACTTGAGACGGTAGAGTCTCGTGCTGATAACGTGTTATAAACTAAAGCAAAAGACAAGAACAATAATGCAAGAACAATAGCAATAGAGAGAAGAGTAGAGAGAGTTCTTCTTATTGAGTTGAGAGGGGTGAATTACAATGGTAGAGAGCACCTCTATTTATAGGGAGGAGGAAGATCTTGCTACCAATAATAGGACTCTAATATCTCTCTAATTAAGTACATTAAAGACATTCACCTTAAATAGAAGTGTAAGAATCTTCTATTTCATAACACATATCTCTTAATCATATACGATTCTATGATCTATAGCTATATAATTTTCTTGTGTAAGAACTTTTTTTTTTCTAAATCCCTCTCATTGAGTGATGCACATAGAAGAATAAAAATTAAAAGAACTAATTCAAAAGCTGCAGTTTGAGGAAGATGAGGCTAAATTAGGAATTGATCCGAGATATTTAGCTAACTAGAGAGAGAAAAGAGAAGAGAGATGTTATTATATCTAAATGAATATGTAGAATACAATTGTCGTGATACTTATATTTCAGCTGAATGAAGGAATCTATACTGCTAACTACTATTAGAATATATTGTATGTATCTTTTTATTATTGGTAGAATATTTTTTCATTATTGTACAGTCCTATAGTTGGTAGAACTTGATTTCTTTCATTATTGTACAGTCCTATAGTTGGTAGGATTTGATACCTCTCTGTACTCTATATATACTTCTGTGAGCAATACAAGAAAATTAATTCTCCCAAAACTCTCTACATGGTATCAGACGCCGGTGGCTTATCGCCAAAGAAACCCTAATTCTTCCCTACCCGCGCCGCCGCCGTCGCTGCACTAATCGGCAGCCCCCCGCCGCCGACCTTCTCGGTCCACCGCCTCTCTCCGGCGTCTTGTCGCGCCACCGCTGCACTAACCGGCAGCCATCTCTCTCTCGACGTCGATAAGCGCCTCCTATGCCTCGCGCTTCATGGCCGCTACGACATCCAACGATCTTCTCCAGCCGATTGCCATCAATGCATCGGCTCAGATCCCACTTAAATTGGATTCCATTAATTACCTGGTGTGGAAATTCCAATTCCGAAGTCTTCTTACAGGTTACGACCTCCTCGGCTTCTTGGGCGGATCGAAGCCGTGCCCACCAGCCACTATCGTCGACAAGGAGATAATTTCCCTCAATCCAGCATATCCTTACTGGATTCGCCAGGACAATCTTATTCTCAGTGCGATCACACCGACGATCATCTCCTTTATTGCCGCCGCGGAAACCTCTAAAGAGGCTGGGACATCCTCGCGCGCACATATGGCACTGCTTCTCGTGGTCGTATCATGGCTCTCAAACAACAGCTCCATAATTCGGTAAAAAGTTCTAAATCTGTTACTGATTTTATGCACGGTATTCGAGTGATTTTGGATGAATTATCGCTCCTAGGTGTTACTGTTGATTCTGAGGATCTTGTCATTAAGGTTCTAAATGGTCTTGATGATCCGTATATGAAGCTCTCTCATGCTACCAAGCCCGTGAATCTCCAATCTCTTTTGCTGAATTACATGACAAGCTGTTAAGCATGGAGGCTCAAATTACTGCCAGTGCGCTGGCCACCTCCGCCGCATCTGATTTGGCTCCGTCGGCTGCCTTCGTCGCCGGAAAGCAGTCCGGCCGTAACCGCTTCGGTGGCCGCGGGCACGGCCGTGGCAGCTGTGGTTTATCCTCCGGCCATGGTGTTTACTCCAACAATGGCCAATCTCGCGGGTACAATAGGAAGTGCCAGCTCTGCAGCGAATTTGGACACTCCGCGCGCCGCATCCGTCCTATCCTATTTCCGGCGCAAATCAGCCCCCTTACGGTGGACTACTGCCGCGACCAGTATACGCTGCGTCATCTTATCCGGCTGCTCACACAGCCCATCACTCTCCATCTGATTGGATCCTGGACTCTGGTGCCACTCATCACCTTGCCAACATGTCTCTTCACTGTCCTTACACTAGTTTCGATGATGTGGTTATTGGTAACAGTGAAGGTTTAAAAATTACACATACTGGCCAACTTTTCAGTTATTCATCTCTTTTATTGCCCGGGGCTCTCTGTGTTCCACATATTCGTAAAAATTTGATCTCTGTTGCTCAATTATGTCGTCACAATAATGTTAATGTTGTTTTTTCTGATACTGATTTTCAGGTGAAGGATCGTCGCACGTGGCCAACACTCGTCAGTGGCCCACGTAGGAACGACGCCTACTACTGGCCGGCGGCTTCCCGTTTACCGTCCGCCCTCACGGCACAAATGCTCCCTGCGTCATTATGGCATTCTCGGTTTGGTCATCCGTCAGCTAAAATCCTACGTCATTTAGTGTCTTCTAGCAGTATAGCATCCAGTAGTGTGTCTGATTTTGCTTGTGTCTCTTGCAAGCTTTATAAATGTCATAAGTTACCTTTCTCTGAGTCAAGTTTATCTTCTATTGCTCTGCTGGAGCTTGTTTTTTCTGATGTATGGACCTCTCCAATTGTTTCTAATGAAGGATTTAAATATTATGTCATTTTTGTTGATCATTTTTCTAAGTACGTTTGGTTTTTCCCTTTACGCCGTAAATCTGATGTCTTACAAACCTTCCCTACTTTTAAGTCCATTGTCGAAAAATACTTCTCTACTAAAATCATTACTCTGTATACTATAATGGGGGTGAATTCCTAGCTTTACGCTCTTTTCTTGCCTCCCATGGCATCTCACATCTCACTTCACCTCCTCATACACCTCAACACAATGGCTATGCTGAATGCCGTCACCGTCATATTGTTGACACTGGTCTCACTCTCCTTCATTATACCTCTGTCCCTCTCATTTACTGGCCTTATGCCTTTGCCACAGCAGTCTATCTCATTAATCGTCTTCCCAAGACAAATCTCTCGATGCTCTCCTCCTTTGAGTCTCTCTTCCATAGGCGCCCCAACCTTGCCAAACTGCGTGTCTTCGACTGTCAATGCTTCCCTTGGCTTCGGCTCTACACCTCACACAAAATGGAACCCAGATATCGTGCATGTTTCCTCTTCGGCTACTCATCTACTCAAAGCGCATATCTATGCTTTGATCACTAAACATCTAAAATCTTTGTCTCGCGTCATGTCACCTTCTATAAAGATATCTTCCCGTTCTCCAAATTGTCTATCCCCGAGTCTCCACCCGTACCCACTCCGGTCACCCTAGAAGTCCTTCCGCTGCCTCCGCTAGTACCTACCTGCCGCCCCCACTAGCGATCCTTCACCGGACGCACTGTCGGCGCCAACGCCCGAGCCACCAGCACCTCTTACGGCACCACCAGCGGCCCCCGCCGCCACTACACCCACTATGCCGCCACCTTCATCCTCTCAGGGTGGTCATCACATGCAAACTCGCAGCAAAAATAACATCTTTACGCCCAACAAGAAGTTTGGTATGTCTGATGTATCCTCTCCAGCTATTACAAAACCTCCAACTTTGTCTAGTGCTATGTCTGATAAGCGCTGGCGTGCTGCTATGTCATTGGAGTTTGATGCTCTGCTACGGAATATCACCTGGGATCTTGTTCCACCTGATTCTTCACAGAAAGTTGTGGGCTGCAAGTGGGTTTATCGTATCAAACGAAAGCCTGACGGTAATATGGATAAGTTCAAAGCCCGACTTGTTGCGAAAGGCTTTCATCAGCGACCAGGTGTCGACTTCCAAGAGACTTTCAGTCCAGTTATTAAGCCGGCAACTGTGCGTTTGGTTCTCAGTCTAGCTGTATCCAAGGGCTGGCCTCTTCGTCAAATGGATGTGAACAATGCCTTTCTCCACGGGAGGCTTACACAGGATGTCTATATGGCACAACCACCGGGTTTTGTTGACAAAGTCTATCCATCTTATGCCTGTAAGTTACAGAAAGCTATTTATGGTCTCAAACAGGCACCCCCGGCATGGTACAGTGAGCTCCGCCAATGCCTTTTGGCCATGGGTTTCGTCAACACTACCTCTGACACTTCGCTCTTTGTCTTTCAGCATTCTGGTATTACAGCCTATTTTTTGGTATATGTTGATGATCTCATATTGACTGGTAATGACTCTGCCTTCTTGAACCGTGTGATTGACTCTCTTGGGACTAAATTTTCTCTTAAAGACATGGGTGATCTAAGCTACTTTCTTGGTGTTGAGGTTCTGCGCAGCTCCAAGGGGTGTTTTCTTTCACAGCGTAAGTATGTTGTTGATCTTTTGACTCGTCATAATATGCTGGAATCCAACCCTGTTCAGACGCCAACAGCGGCGTCAACCCGCCTTCATCTGGCCGACGGCTCGGCTCTTGCCGACGCATCCACCTATCGACAGGCCCTTGGGGGCCTCCAGTATCTCTCCTTCACTCGTCCTGATATCTCCTTTACTGTGAATAAACTCTCACAGTTCATGCATGCTCCTACTGTCACTCATTGGGGTGCAGTTAAGCGCCTCTTCCGGTATCTGAATGGGACGTTTGACTTCGGAGTCTGGTTGCGTCCTTCATCTGCGATACCTCTACATTGTTTCTCTGATGCTGATTGGGGTGGAAACTGTGATGACCGCTCCTCAACTGGTGCCTATGTTGTCTTTCTGGGTCCTAATCCTATTTCTTGGAGCTCCAAAAATCAGCGTTCGGTTGCACGATCTTCTACTGAGGCTGAATATCGTGCCATTGCTTCTGCTGCCGCTGAAGTCCGTTGGCTTCATTCACTGCTGCGCGAGCTTCATCTCCCTCTTCCGGCTGCTCCTGTCATTTACAGCGACAACATTGGCGCCACTTACCTCTGTGCCAACTCTGTGTTTCATTCGCTCATGAAACACATCTCCATTGATTATCATTTTGTTCGTCAATTGGTTCAGAATGGGTCTCTTCGTGTTGCTCACGTATCCTCTGCTGATCAGCTTGCTGATGCTCTCACCAAGCACTTATCTTGTCCTCGGCTTCTTCTTCTGATGTCCAAGATTGGCGTGTCCTCCGGCCCTCCATCTTGAGGGGGCGTATTAGAATAGATTGTGTGTATCTTTTTATTATTGGTAGAATATTCTTTCATTATTGTACAGTCCTTTAGTTGGTAGGATTTGATTTCTTTCATTATTGTACAGTCCTATAGTTGGTAGGATTTGATACCTCTGTGTACTCTATATATACTTCTGTGAGCAATACGAGAAAATCAATTCTCCCAAAACTCTCTACAACTACCACTCACTTTCGCTAAATTCTTATAACAAACTGTAACTAACTTCTAGTACTACTAACTAACTCTGCCAACTCTGCTTTTTCTCAAAGCTCAATTCTGCAATTGCATCGTTGAGCCTTTAGTAATTACTTTTCATTCTCATGCTCTTCTTTTTCTTGAAAGAATGCCTTACAAGTTCCAAAATTTTTAAACAATATTTGTATAATCGTGTCATTTATAAAATAATTATTGGTAATTTTAATCATAAGTATTAATTAATAATTGTTGTGTTTAAGCTTGTTAGAGCATAGAGAAACAAGTAAAATTTTGAATTTTTCTCTTTAACAAAGAGATATTGTCCCATATTGGAAGAGGAAAAGAGTTTTGATAGGTATATATGCAATTGCATTTCTTCTAGTTCTTAAAGAGTTAAAAAGAAGGCAAGCCTCATGCCGTCGTTGCTTGATTTTGGCTGAATTTAGATTAAAGTTTTTGACCAAATTTATTTTTTAATATTAAGATTAATGCAATATGAAGAGTTGCAACTCTTCGGTATACTCAACGTTTGACTATACATACATGAATTTTCCCATAGATTTTCCTTACAAAAATTCTGATTTCTCCTTTTTTCTTCTGTATTTTTTTAAAAGAAGGGAGGCAATACGAGTCACTTTTCATCTTTCTTAAGGAAACACTGTGAATTCTGTAGACTCAAATTAATTTCCGTTCTTCTACATTTTTGATTTTTCATTATTACTAATGTTTTAATATATTTTGAAATATAGAGTGCTATAATTTGATAAATTAGTAACTATCTTATTATCAAAGGTTAAACTAAATGAATAGGGTAAAAAATTCCTGCCACCATTTGCGAATATAATTTGGATCGTCAAGTAAAAATAGATGATGTAATCCAACTCACCCATAATCGGATCAACTTTTTTCTCTACCCAGTCATTCCATTCTTTATTTTATTTTTTGATATTTATGTCGAAAATTAGTACTCTCTCTGTTCATTTTACTTGTCTATTTTTAACTTGCATTTCCTTTAATAAAAAATAAATAAAGTATATATTTGACTAAAATTAATAATACTTTATGAATTGGCCAATTTTTATAATGAACTACTTGTAAATAGACATAACTGGTAATTTTCCTATTTTTATTATAGTGTACAAGTAAAAGTGAACGGATGTAAAACTATAAGTTTGTTCAAAATAAAATCTTGATTGGGTTTCACACTTTTAGCCCTTTTAACCTAGCTGCCAAGTAGGCCGGTCCAGCCCCTAAATAGGCCAAGTAGACCGGTCCAAACGGTCCTGGTCCCGGACCAATCTGGGCTAAACAGTCCTTTTGTAGGAACTAAGCCGCGATCGGGCCCACAAACTCATGGTCCCCTGCTAAACGGGTTGGCTCGTGGTCTAAGTGGGCCCAACGGCTATTTCTTTTGGAAAAAATTAAATGGAAAGTTGAGACAAAAAGATGTTAAAAAAATATCTAAGGCAATTCCTTATAAATTTTATTATAGAATTGTGACCCAAATTTTTATAGTCGAATTTAAAGACAAAAATATTGTAAAAAGATCAATGATTTGTAATTTTATTATAGCATTAAAAAATTATGACAATATCTTTCTTAGTCTTCCTCTCCCTTATGGAATGATCACAACAAGGTTCTAATATCACCATTAAGAAGAAAAAGAAACTAATCAAGATCCGCCAAAATATAAGTTACATAATACATACTAATTTTGTTCATACAATTTACATGGTATCTCTTACAAACTTCATAAATTCTTCAAGTTCCGGGGGAATTTCCATTGGTGGTGGCAGAAAAGTAGCTTGGACATTACCGCTTCCATTGACGGGTGATGCAACATCCTCCGTAATTTCAGCAAGCATTTCTTCGTAAGCTTCGTCTTCCTATAGTTGTGATTCAGCATGTCCAAAATTTATTCTATCCGAACGGATCCAATTTTTAAAAAGTACTGATTTTTCAAGCTCTCCCTCATATACGCTCCATAATCACCAAGTTGAAGTCTTGCTTGACTGAAAGCGCTCTCGGATACCACCATTAAGGCTTGAATAGTCAAAATATCTCGAGCTATCCTTGAAATAACCAGAAAGTGCTTTTCTTTGTCCTTCCACCATTGCAAAAGATGAAAGGAGCCGTCAGGATTCACTTCCTCAATTCCCTGTGACAAATAAACTTCAAGTTCATATAGTTGTGAAAAATTATTACTACTAGAACCTTGAGAACCCCTAAACACTGCCCAAACACTAAGTGCACTTACTCCCGTAGTTCTTTTAGATGATTGAGAATCAGAAGAAGAAGTAGGAACATTTGGTCTAGCATGATTTAATGCAACTTAAGAATTATAAATAGTTTGAGAATTTATTCTAATTGAGGCTATTGCTTCTGGAAGTTGAGACAACTTATCATCTTCAAGTGCTAAAGCAATATAAACAGTTTCATACCAAAATTGAGGATTTCCTAATTTCATACAAGGATTTAACAAAGCAGCAACATCATAAATAGGGGAAAAATATTTTTAAAACTTTTTTCTCATAGAATCAACAGCAAGTTTATAAATCCCCTCCCTACCTCCCCCCCCCCCTCCCCCGAAAAATGAGCAAATAAATTAGAGTTCTCCAATATAAACTAAACAGTAAGAAATAGTAGAATAATATTTACCTCGAAAATTTATTTGTAGCAATATAAAAATTTTCTGAAAAAATCAACACGCATTTTAACATTAGCCCAACTCCCAGTCGAAGGTGCTCATCATCATACTTACATGTGCATTAAACTTTGAGTTTATGAAGTTTTTACATTCATATGCAACAACCAAACTTCCATACATGTAATTACATATAGTTGGACAAGGTTTAGAAACATTTCTTTCTCTTAAGCCACATTCATCACATCTTATAAAATATTCTATAAATCTACTTTTACGGTTTGAAAAATAAATCCAGTAAAGAGCCATTTTAACCTTTTCAATTTCATTATTTAAAATGCTCATACTATCACCTACAATTAAATGGTAAATATGACAATTATATCTAACATAAAAAAAAATACTAAATATAGGATTTAGCGTATTGTAAGAAAAGAATGATAGGTCGAGTATAACATAAATTATAAACAAACAGGCTATGAACCAAAACATTAATCTTTAGCATACATCTATGCATGCTAGTGATGACAAATCTCTCGAATAGTAATGCTGCGAACCTCCGTATTACTCCTATATATCTCCACATTACGAAATATATTAGGCTTGTATACGGTCAAGATCGAATATCTCCATTCTCTATACTTGAGAGATCGTCCGAGGTCTAAGTTCGGGTAAGACCAAATTCGAGCTCTAGGAGACGGGCCTAAGTTTGAAGGCAGAGCACGATGCCCGGAATATGATTGTACTATTTCGTACTAGGCTATTATACAGGTATACCAAGAATATTCCTTACTGTAAATAGAAATATTCTTTTTTTAGGGCTCCCATATTATGTAAAGGGGACCCTAACCATTTGTAGGATCATCTTATTTATCTTTTACTGAGCATAGAAAATACTATCGATCTTTTTGCCTAATGTTCATCAGCATTGTCCCTTTAGATCCATTGTTCTTACTTTATCTTAATTACTTAATTATTCTTACTGCCCTAAGCCATCTCGAGGTCACCGTCTCGAGGTCACTACAGCTAACTAACATCGGTTTGATTCACTTCTGTCTTTCATTTTTACTTCATATTTCTTGATTATTAATCGGAATTTGACTAAATCACATATCTTTAAAACCACAAATCAAGTTTAATTGTTACTCATACTTTCGAGGTAAACAGTTTGGCGCCCAACGTGGGGCTAAAGATAATAGTGATTGTTTCTCTACTAATTTTCATTACACATATTATCTCTACACTTTTTCTTGCCAAGATTTTTTGATTCTTGGGCTTAAACATGTCTCGCACACAGAACACACCCATTCACGACAACGAAGGTCTTAGGGAAAAAAGTAACTCAGGAGTCGGTGTAGCCGATAAACCTAGGGAAAGTGCCAAATGTGGAACATATTGATATTAGCTCACACATTGCTTTGAAATGCAGATCTAGGCGCAGACCCTAAAATAGATATATGCAGGGAAGCCTAGTCCGGGGCCAAAGAGTGCAAGGAACGGAAGAAGGGGGAGTCAGCCTCCAAGTGATATTCGAGATACTGAAAGCATAGCATATGCCTTTGTGAAAGCACAAGCCTGTGCCATAAAGGTGACCACGAGAAAATTGGATGTCTTCAAGATAAAGCAGAGGGACGACAAGATGCTAAGGAAGTTCGTATCCTGGTTTCAGATGGAAAGAATGAAGTTACCACCAGTCTCCGACGATTGGGCATTACATGCCTTTATACATGATCTGAAGAAATGAGCTCGATTGCATCTTGGCAGTTGAAGTAGAACTTGATTGAATACCCAGTTGTGACATGGTCGGATGTGCACAATCATTATCTGTCGAAGATATGGGTCAAGGATGACCAGTTGGGAGCCCTTTTGGGTTCGGCTCATCTTATCAGATTCGTAGCCAAGCCCTTGAGGGATACAGATCGGGAACCAAGATTCAACAAAGAATGGTATCATCCATATGCCGATCAAAGGAACAACAGCCTAAGCCGCAACACTCCTCGAAGTGATCGGAGAAACGTTCGAGGTCAAAGTGCACCAACCCCGCCGAGGCCCCTCGATTATCAGAGTACAACTTAGTATAAATGCATCAGGGACTGTCTCAGCTATTGGGAGAATCAAAGATACTAAGTGGCTCAAGCCAATACAGACAGATCCTTCTCAAAGGAACCCGAACTTGATGTTCAAGTATCATGGCACACATGGTCATAAAACTTGCAGGAAGCTAAGGGAAGAAGTGGCTCGGTTATCCAGTGAGGGCCAACTTCAAGAATTTCCTAAGTGATCGGACTAAGAATCATTTCAGAGAGAGGGATGCAAGGAAAAACAAATAAGAAGAACCACAACATGTAATCCACATGATATTTGGCGAGGTCTATCTCCCTCAACAACCTATGTTCAGCACACCAAAGTATGGACCATTAGAGAAAAACATACTCCGAGCTATGTGCCCGAGAACATCCTATCATTCTGTGACGAGGAAGTAGAATGCATATCTTAGCCTCACAATGACGCCCTGGTAATCTCTATCCTTTTGAATAAAATTCAAGGTAGACATGTTTTAGTGTATCTAGGTAGCTCGAAAAACATAATCAGATCGAGGGCCGTGGAACAACTTGGCCTACTAGATCAAATTATACCTGCATCTCAGGTCTTGAATGGCTTCAACATGGCGAGAGAAATAACAAAGGGGGAGATTATCCTGTCAGTAAACGTGGTCGGGACCATACACGATACGAAGTTCCATGTCATTAAAGGTGATATGAGGTATAATGTGCTCCTCAGGAGACCATGGATACACAACATAAGGACAGTGCCTTCAACTCTTCACCAGTTGATGAAGTTCCCGATAGAGGAAGGAGTGAAAACAATCTGCGAAGAGCAACATGATGCAAAGGAGATGTTTGCGATCGAGGAAGTGATGCCGATACCAGATCCCTCGACCTTAGAGAAATCGAGAGTCGGGGGTATACAGGCGGCCAAATAGCAATTACCGCCTCCAGTCCTAATAGAATCGGAACAACAAGTAATTGAAGACGAAGATGAGGATTTCCTTACCCCTGCGAACCTTTGTCATTCCCGAAGAGTCCGATGCTACCAAATCAACTATTGAGGAGCAAGTGATGATCATTTTGAGCGAATACATGCCCGAAAAAAAGGTATTCCTAGGGACGGGATTGACTCCCAAACTCAAGGAAAAACTCATTCAATTTCTTAATGATGATATGGATTGCTTTGCTTTGTCCCATTGTTGAACAAGACATCTGACTAGTTACTCTAAATGCAAGAGCACTAATTGTATCAAGTTCCTTGTCTGTTTCTCTCACGAAGTTTGTCAAATAATCAAAATAAAAGACGCATAACTCATTAGTACCTATCTTTACCCCACTTCTCTCTAAGGCAGAACTTGGGGAATGTCTCATCATCTACTTAGGGTGTTTTATGTGATCGTGAGTGCGGTCCTGGTTTGAGAAAACAAAGCAATCAAGTCATAGGAGCATTCCAAATCAAGGAACAAAAATTGCAAAAATACCAGGCCGAGATCTGCAAGTTGTTACCCGATTTCAATGAATGTCAACTCGACAAAATCCCTCGAGAATAAAATATTAAATCAGACAGTTTTGCCAAACTCGCAGCAGCCATTAAAAGCCTATGTAGTAGGGAACGTGGTCACCCTCCACCACTCGTCGATCAATCAAATCAAGGTACAAAGTATATACCTAACTTGGGACTAGCATAATTGTATTGTCACATGTTTGCAGGACAGAGTGCTTCTAGACGATAAAAAAGAAGACAAGAAGCTTCGAATGCAGGCAGCCAGGTATAACATCATCAACAACGACTTATACAAAAGAACGTATGGTAGCCCCCTAGAAAAATGCCTAGGCCCAAACCAGACGCGATGCGTTCTGGAGGAAGTCCACGAAGGACACTGTGGAACTCATACCAATAATCGAGCCCTAGTCATATGCCTCATACGAGTAGGCTACTACTAGCCCACAATGAAAAAAGAGGCTGCTGATTTCGTGAGAAAATGTGAATAATGCTAGAAATACGCCCTCATAATCCACCAAGCAAGTGAGCACCTCCACTCAGTGACCTCGCCATGGCCTTTCATCAAATGGGGGATAGACATTGTCTGCCCCCTCCCATCAGGGATAGGTAAAGTACGGTTCCTTTTGGTTTTAACTGATTATTTCTCTAAATGGGTTGAAGTAGGATCGTGATACGCGAGCAAGAAGTTATCGCCTTCATATGGAAGAATATTGTATGTCGCTTTGGCCTCCCCAAAGAAATCAATTGTGATAACGGACCTGAATTCACTGGAAAAAAGATCTTCGAGTTCTTCGAGAAATGGCATATCAAAAGAATACTCTCCACGCCATATCACCCCGCGGGCAATGGGCAAGCAGAGTCCTCCAACAAGTCAATATTGAATATCATGAAGAAGAAGCTCAAGAATGCCAAGGGACTGTGGCTGGAGTTGCTGTCGTAAGTGCTATGGGCATACCGCACAACATAAAAAATAATCACAGGAGAAACACCGTACTCACTAGTCTATAGGACTGATGCAGTAATAGTGTTTGAGGTCGGTGAACCAATTCTAAGGTACTGACACGAGAGATGGGCTGCAATATGACAAAAGTAGGAGGCAAGACCTCGATAAGGCTAAAGAACGAAGAGACATGGCATATAAGGATGGTCATCCAAAAACAACAAGCTGAGCGATACTACAACAAAAAATCCAAGACCAGACCGTTCAAAGTCGGAGACTACTTACTCAAAGCCAAAACACATACAAGTAAGGAGTCCACAAGACGAAAAGCCAGGGACTAACGGGAAACTCATATAAAGTTACAACGGTAGCAAGCAAAGAACGATAGAAAGAAGACTACTACCAAACAACTGGAACATCGCCCACCTCAAATACTTCAACTTCTAAGGAAAGATATTCTTCGAGCCTTAATCTCTTTTTCCCTCACTTAAGTTTTGTCCCTATTAGGTTTTATCGGGGAGGTTTTAATGAGGATATGGGGAGGACATTTCAAAGTTAAGTATGAGCATGTGAGATTACAAGTTGGCAAGTTCATCGCTCGACCTCTCAAATACTTCTCCAAGTCGAACAATAAAGGGACTAGATAGATTGGGACTGGAATACTAGCCCAAAAAATGTGTAAACTTCTCCAATATATATATATATATATATATATATATATATATATATATATATATATATATATATATATATATATATATATATATATATATATATATATATATATATATATATAAGCATACAAACACATGAATGTTCGCCTATGTCTTCACAGAGTATTAACTCCCACCAATCAATGTACTCACATTCGACCTCATTCGAATTAACTAAGAGTCAACATTCGACCTCGCTTGAATTGACTCACATTCGACCTCGCTTGAATCAACTCAGATTCGATCTCGTTCGAATTAATTGCAAGTAACATTAAACCTCATTTGAATTAAACACGAGTAAAATTCGACCTTGCTCCAATCAACTCATATTCGACCTCGTTTGAATTAATTAAGACACTAACATTCGACCTTGTTCGAATTAATTAAGACACTCACATTCAACCTAGTTCGAACTAGTTGAGTGACATCTGACCCCAGTAAAATTCAACTTACATTCCGTCTAACTCAAACTTTACTCACAATTAACCCCGTTCAAGTTAATTATGGCAATGTTTGTGTTCGCTCGAACTAATAAAAGACAGTTGATCACATTCGAGCTAACTCCTACCAACACAATTCCTTTAATCAAAGCAATCAATTGAGAAAATTATTCAAGGAAAAAAGAGAAGAATCAAAAATAAGCAGCAAAAATAGCATTCCAAATCAAGAGTATCTTACAAAGGTCGAACCGAAGACCACAAAAGTAAAAACAAAAGATTACAAAAAATACTACTCGGTAGCATCTCCCCCACCATCGTCCTCGCCATCAGAGTATTCATCATCATACCAGGCGCCTTTCTTAAGCCCGTACAAGTCAATTTCACCATCACTAGCCCCCGGCGTAGTAGGATCGTAACCATAATCAATTTGAGTTACGCACACTTTAGCACGAGCATACTCAAACTCAGCCTTAGAAACCCTCTTTACCATCATCAAGCCCCTAAATATGTCTAGTTGATCCTCTACATGAATCCACTTCTCGTACAAATTGTGTGGAACATCGGGATAAGTGGAAACACGAGATGAAGACGGTTTAGCCAGTAGCTGCGCCTTTTCAGCCTCAAGAACGTCGATCTTCTCATTTAGGTCTGAAATCTCTTTCTCAAGAACACCGACCCGTTCGTCAAACCTCGCCTCCCTAAGTGCGGCCGTCTTTGTATCCTTTCGCCTGTTCAGATCTGAGGACATGAAAGGTATCATCTAATGCCTCCACCTTAGACAAAGCCACCATCCTGGCCTCCTTGACCCTCTCAGGCTGTGCCACTTTTTTCACCAACTCATCACTTAAGACTTTGGCTCTGATTGAGCTCTATTCAAGCTCGGCCCGCAGGGATGCCACTTGAGCTTGAAGGTCCACACACTCGGCGAAAACCCTCTTTCTCACTTCAGGCTCGTCCTCCTTGACTTTAAGCGCTCCCTCGAGCTCGGTGCATTTATCGATGACCCTGACAAGTTCATCATCGTTCTACCTTAACTCATCTGCGAGAAACTGGAAATTACCGTCCATGTTGAGTTGGGAACGCCTCATGGTATCTGTCACGGTACTTGCGATACTTCAAAATCATTTTCTTGACAACAACCTTCCGTTTCTCCTCTCGTGAGCACTCTCAATCCCCAAATGAGAGTCTAAGGGAAAAAGGAAGAGTCTACAAGAGTTAGTAAAAACAAAAAGGAGAAAGGACGTAAGCTACAAGAACAACAAGAACAAAAATACAATCTTACCCTCAAAGCCATTTTGGATACACCTAAAGACATATCGGCATTCTTAAATGGTCGTAAAGTCCCATTTTCCATGCTAGAGCAAAGAGAGACCAAAGAAGGGACTACGCTCTCCGTGTTCATCAAAAAGTTGTAGTCCAAGGGAATGACTATAGAATGAGTAGATCGCTCCGTTCTCACCTCTAACTGGGTAAATCCCTCACCGAAACATACTTTTCTCTTTGATATCGACGTGAGAACTGGACTCATAGCCATCCACGTCCACACCTTTCACCCTCTCCTCGGTAGAGGAAGAAACGTCGGCCTGCTCTGACATTTACGGATCACTACTCGGAACGACCCCCACTACCTTGATTTCCCTACTCCTTCCATGGTGACCTCTGATAAGAGATAAATATTCACATCTGACTAGGACACAGTCTCTGCATCCAAAACCATGCCACCCTCGGGTGTGACCATAGAAAGCTCGGAATCGCCCCTTGTTGACTCTTTGTTCCTTACTGCCTCGCTGCCAACCTCTACTATCCGCATTTTTAGCAGAACTGCTTCTTCCTCACTCAGCACGACTCATCCATTTAATATAGTATAGGACAAGTCAGATTCTCCATCGATGGGCAACCACTTGATGACCGGGCCTAAGTAGGGCAGGATCCTAATAAGAAGCAGCAGTTTGTACTGACTCGCCTATAATCGCAATGAGCATAGACCCAGTCGAGGTACCCGATTGACAAAAAGTGTGGGTGGGATCCTTCACTTTCCTCTAAACCCTCCGACCTAACAACAAAGAAAAACTACATAAAGTTATAAATAAGGCATTATTAATGTCGAAGTAACTAAAGATCGAAACTTAACTTACCGGTCGAAGAAGATTACATCCAAACTTCTTGTTGAACGACAACCACTCCCAGATTCACAACGTTTGGGGTAAAATTTGAGTCACCCATTGGCCATCGGCAACCAAAGTATGAGGCTCCTTTTTGGCTGCACAAAAAGGAAGAAGAATAATTAAGTCACCTAAGAGAGACAACAAACAATCAGTTAGTATAATTACTTACGGGCGAAGTTCCACGTCTCAGGAAACACACTGGGGTTCGCCACCACGTGCTCGATTTTGATATAGAAGAAGCTAAACCAAAATCGATAATTTATCTTATCGTCTATTTTCACCACCATTCCCTTGGTCCCATAGTAGCAGAGATGTATCATTGTACCCCTGTGAAATCTTGGGCAAAAAGATGTAGCAGATGGCGGATGGAAATCCCATGGACGTACTTTATCAACATAAGAAAGAGTTTGTAAATATAGGGTAGAGTTGGGTCAGATAAATGCTATGGTAGCGGCAAAATTTCTCCGCCAACGGCGGATAGGAAGAGAATAGCTCACTTGGAACGGGTACGCGTAAAATGCACAATACTCAGGACGATGAATCTGGATCACGTCGTTCTGAGCTAGGACCAGATCGATGTGAGTATGAATGTTGTACTTGGCTCTAAGCTCGGCAAGATAGGCTGCTTCCATCTCGGATTTCACAAGTTTAGGCTTAGGCTCGTCTGTAGGCGACTTTGAGAAGTTCGACCTAGAGCCTGAATAACGAGGAATGATTTCCTCCACAATGGGAAAGCTTTCATCCTCTACAACAATGGCTTCCTCTTCATCGTGAGAGGGCACGGCCACTAACAACAGAACTGGGTCAGAGGTCACCTCAGGTTTGGAAGATGCATTAGACATCGTATATTATGTATATGCGAAGGAATTGATAGAGCAGAAGAAGTGATAATGGCAAAAGTCGCTGAAAGTAGGAACATAGAAAGAAGAAGAAGAGAAGAAAATGTGCAGGTTAAAAAGATTAGAAAATGTAAAAGTTTTCGAAGGGTTTCCCCCCTTTATTTATAGAGAACATCGATGCTCAGGCTGAGGTAATTAACCGCCAAATGCACAGGGATCAAAATGATATGAACACAGGAAAGGATGCAATGCATCGGGAAAATGCGTAATGATGACACGTAAGATTGTGATGTCACTCTGAACCAACGTCATTAAGTGTGTCTCTCAAAATGCCATGTCGCCATCTCGGCCGTGATTCTCACTACTCGGCCTCCCCATCTGAAACTATCAAACTATGAGTAATGAAGTTCGCTCATCAAGATCGACCAAAAATGACATCGATAAGCGGAAGGACTAACTGTATGGGTCAAAATTCGACTCGAAGAGATGATTATTGTGAACTTTGCAACTTACCATGGGTAGTTTGGCTGAGGTCGATCATTGGTCAATAGAACGAGCCATTGAGTGGCTCACTGAGGCCGAAGTCGAGCAGTAAGGATAGAAGTAACAACTAATATAGCTTTGGAACCTTCAAAGGAAATATTCTATTGAATATTCCTTCTATTGTACCCTTTAGGGTTCTTCGGGAATATCCCCTATAAATAGTAGGAGAGATAAAACAAAAGGCTGGTAATATTCCATTTGATAAGAATACTTTTGAAAAGTAAGCTCTCTGGATAAATACAAAGAACAACTTTCTTAGAGAGATTTGATCTCTATATTCTATCCATTGTCATTTGCACCATATCCGAGAAAGTGTCTAATATTCCCTCGTATTCTTGTCATTCATCATTGTTAGAGGAAGGAATCATTCACCTCATTCAATATTGGGTGAATCTTCTCCCGTATTTACATTTAATATCATTTATTGTTATTTATTACTTCTCATTGCTCTCATCCCATTAATAACCGCAACATTTATTGTATATTGCATTGAATCCATTTCGACAGGGTCCCACGTTATCCACATAAATTGACTTTAGATCTAGGGTCATTATCTGTAACTAGGATTAACCCCCTATCCTTTTATTTAATTAGTTTAACCAAAGATTTATATTTTTGGTCAAACAGTAAGGCCGAAATAACCTTGTCCTATACGAAATAAGAGATTGCCCGTCACCCAACGCCCAGGGTAGCGCAGGGTGCTAGCTCTGGCGTTGGAAAATTTTGTGCACCTGTAAATTGTGCCACGGGTAACGCTGGGCGCTACCCAGGGCACGACACTTTGCCATTTTCTTGTTGGAAAAATACATACTTACCCGTTAACCTTTCACCCAAATCCCTATTATACACCTCTCGACCATGGGTAACCTGTTACACACCCAACCTTTTAAAAGTGTATCTAATACATACTACTTTTTTGTTGACCAATTTTACAAAATATGTGTAATTTCTCGCTCCAATCAGAAAGTGACACATGTCACTATTTTTTATTTAAAAATACATTTATACTCGTTAACCATCTTCTCCCTTTCATCTCTTTCTCTTCTCTGACGAATTATCCGTTGACGCCGAAATCTCGAACAATCCAGGTCACCACCTTCCGGTTCAAACCAAAATTAAAATAGAAAATCTCAAAAAGCGTGAAGAATCATAAATCTTGAGATAATATCAAGCTACATTATAACATAAGACCAAAAACCCACTTTAGAATTTGCTTTAATTCTGTGTAGAGATTTGAGTTCGCCAGAAGATGATTTAGGAAAGGAAAATAAAAAAGCAAATTAAGAAGTGGGTTCACCAACACTATTAAATTTTTATTCAGACAAAGATAATTTAAATATTGAAGTGCCAAAACTGGAAAGTGATTTCCCAGTCTTGATTTTTTGAAGAACAGTTCGGCGGAAGGTCATTTAAAGAAATCTGGACAAAACAACATAAAGTGTCATAGAAAGAGATTCAAAATTAAAAATAATTAACTGATCCTTAAAAATTACCATAGAACGAGCTCCTAAAATTGCTTCACCTGAAAATACCAAAACTCAATAGCTACCATCCCTTTCAATCGACCGCCGTGAAAAATAAAAAATATAATAGAAAATACCATAAAACCTTAAATGAGTACGATAAGACACAAAGGTCAGATCATGCTTTGGAGAAGAAATGAGGGAGAAAGAGAACTTGCTCTTGATTAATAATCGGACAAAAATGTAGATGAAAAGAAGAAGAAGAAGAAATTTTTCTAGAAAAATAAGAAATGAATAGAATTATAGGACCCACTAGTGCAATGTGTTAAAAATTGTAACACATGGCATTTAATTAAGGATCAGGACTGACATTTAGAGGTTTTATGCGCTTACTTTGTTTGTTAGACACGCTCACGCTATCTCTCAAAAAGTAGTATGTATTAGACAAACTTTTAAAAGATTGGCTGAGTAAAAGATTGCCCGTGGTCGAGAGGTATGTAATAGGGATTTGGGTGCAAGGTTAATGGATAAACTATATATTTTGCTTTTTTTCTTCAAATCATGCACTCCAACATTTCCTTTGTGTCATGAACCCGAATTCACAACACGAAATAAATGAGGAAAATGATGGATTTAATTCATAAACTCAAAGATTCAATCATTACAATAAATATAACTAGAACTAAGAAGGAGACCCAGAGAAGAAGGTTAGAGAGAGCCCAGGGAGAACATAAAGACATAGTCTAGAAGGAGAAGCAAGAAGAATAGAGACGAAAGGGAAGAGTTATCAACACTACGCATAATCCCAAAATCACCAACCGCTGCTCTTTTTAATAGAATCGTTCTTGGGCTAATTACTCAACCCGGATCCCAAATTAGCCTGGCCATCATGTTTGTTATAGGCCCAATAGCTCTTCTTAGCCCAATAGCTATTTGTGTATTGACATCCTTATTGGGTTGGGGGTGATTCATAACAATACCTCTGTCCTTAATAAGAACCTTGTCCTCAAGGTTCGAGTCATGAACAGTGAAACTACCTAGCTCCCAATCAATTGTATCAATATCAAGGCACGCTTTATGATTTGAGGAAAATATATGATCTAGTGCAGCTGTTATGAACCAATCACCTAGGACATTGCGGCTCCTAGTAGATAGTAACAGATTTGCTAACGAGAATGCCATTAGAACATGCCCTGCATAGTCACCTAGCCTTGCTTTCCATCTCTCAGAAACAGTTAGTGTTAAGCTAAATAACAGAACCAAGGAAAATATTCCTGTAGCAAACCTCCACAAAAGCATGAACTGAGTTAAATAGAAACTGCCTTGTTGTGGCACTCGAAACTCTTCCTCCAAGCATATGATAACTTCCAAATCAGTCCAAATATTTAACTTGAACAGATTATTAGAAAATAATAAGCATGGATTATCACACAATGTAACATATACAAAAGCAAACATCCTCAGATAGCTTATCAAAATGAAAATGGTATCAACAACACCCCTTTTTGTGCATTCTTCTATAGCATAAATTCCTGATTTAAAGGAAGGACCCATTATGTTAGCTTGCACTGCTGGAAAGTGGGCCCAAATGAAATCCTTTTTGGTCACCATAGAGACAGTTCCTTCTCTATCAAAAGCACAATTCACGTAATAGGCCACAATGTAGGAAATAGCCTCAGATAATTGGAAGTATTGAAATCCATCAAGAATGCTCCTAGGACTAAAAGGTGTTTTGAAAGCACTTGAAATATAATACAGGCAACACTCATTAACATGTTCAGACCCAACGACGCTAGAATGATGTTCTAAACTTCAATACCACACAAGAGCGGGAGGGTAATTTATATGGTACTCAATTTTCGGTCTAGAAGAACCTAGTTCTTCTAGGTGTACTTACTACTACTGTTTGAAGAATTAAAAGTACATAAAATAAAGAACACAGAGATGTTGCATGGAAAACACCCTACTCAAAAGATGAAAAAACCACGACCTACTACTCAGTAGAATTTTTCCCAACACTTCACTAAATCACTGAGCTTAAACAGCATTTACAAAACTCTTTGTAAACTTAAGGATTACCTCTAATCTCGTTGTGACAATCAGCTGCTAACTGTTGCTACAACTTCAAGTTAACTCTAGCTTGAACACTCTAGGTACCTTATACAATTACTTCTATGAAAGCTGAAAGGTACAATATGAAAAAACATACTACACTGGAACTAGAAATAAAGAAAAACACATAAAACTCTTTACGGAGTTGGTTCTTCAATCTGGTTTATGTAGCTTCAGGTTTGCACACTTGAATCATACACAAACTGCTCACAAAAAGCCTTGCTATTTTGCTCTCAATTCACGTTTAACATTTGCAATTTTGTGCAACACTTTTAATGTGAGAACATCCTGCAATTTATAGAGTTAGCAGATGAAGAAATAACTAGAATTCTGAAGCAACTCTTCCTTGATGGAAGAGTTCTAGTTGATTTCAACTTCTATCTCCTTCCCTATCTTGGATAGTGTTCTCATTGATTAAGGACTTCTTATCCTTATCAATTATACAACATTTTTTATCAGGAGATATTAAATATACCAAGTTCAGCTAATCTCCTTCACGTGCAACTCACATGCTCGAATCTGCCCATTTTTGTACACTTAAGTGATGGACCTGGTGTTGGGGATAAAAGAAATTTACACTTTTCCGTAAACCCCGAGATCTCCGCCCCTTTTGTAAAGAGAAAAAATGAGAAATAAAACAACACAAGAATTTATCGTGGAAACCCAAAACCAGGAAAAAACCACAACCGTTGTCAAAAAACAACAACCAGCCACTATGTGAAAAATTCTTACAATCACATAAACCTTAGTACTTTCTCCTAACAAAAAGTGTTAGAAATATATTTGGTTTGGTACATTTGAAAACATAACTTAAGCCCCCTTATATAGGCAAGCCTCCAAGCTACTCTTCAATATTTTTCCAATGTGGGACAATGACCCTTCTCATTTTTAAGCAAAATCCCAACAAACTCCACTTTGAGTAAAAATGATCATAGCAGCAGCTATCCGCCATACTCCACATTGCTAAACACCTGTCATACTCCACCATAAAGAGTATCGCCACTTAGAATAAATCATTCTAAGAATTTTCACTTCGGCTCATGTAGAAAAAAAACAACTTGCTGATTATTATGGTGCAACCTCCACTATTGGCTCTCCTTGGAAGTCCATCAGCTATCGACATAACTGTTTCATCACACACCTTGCATTCCTGCCAAACCAATGCCCGTGTGTAATTCCGCTATTAATCTCATGTCCTTCACCATGGCAAATAGCGGCATGCCATAAGGATGTACATGTCTTTGGGTCATATAAGGTCATATGGGTCCCTATCAAAGACCATATTAACAGCATCACTTGACTTGGAGCATGTAGCCGAACCTGCTCCACCTGCTGGACAATCTTTCTTCATGTGTCCAGGCTCTCCACACTTCCAGCAAACAACATTCCGCTTCATGGGGTTCCTCTTTTCCTTTCGTTTCCCGTAGCACATATACACGCCTTCAGAAGACGTATCCCTCCCATCTCCTTTGAGTCTTCTTTCTTCAGAGATGAACGTGCTGATAACTTCTGAAAGATCCACCTGCTCCTTCCCATGGAGCAATATTGGCTTCATGTGCGCAAAAGACAAAGGAAGAGACCAGACGAGCCTTAAGGCTTGATCCTCCTCATCTATCTTCACCCCAATAGCTTCAAGCTCAGAGACAATCCCATTGAGAACACTCAAATGATCCGAGATATTAGTACCCTCACCCATATGCAATATATGAAATTGTTCCTTCAAGTACACTCAATTTGAGACTCCCTTTGTTTGATACAGCTTTTCCAACTTTTCCCATAGCTCCTTGGCCGTTGCAATTCCATGCACATTTGCAAGGACATTCTTTGCCAATGATAACCGTATCGCACTTGCAGCTCTCAAATTCAAATCATCCCATTCTTCATCTCTCTTGCTTGATGAATCATTGCTAGATCCTGCTTCTGGTTTTCCCTTCAGGGCCTTGTGTAGACCTGATTGAATCAATATATCCCTGACTTGAACTTGCCACAAGCCAAAATTGATTCTTCCATCAAATTTCTCAATATCAAACTTGATGCTTCCCATTGTAACCGTATCGCTGACCGATATCTGTCGATGAAAAACACTTGCTTAGAACCTCGTATGTAGCTCGTGAACAGCACACCGGGTAATTTCCCAGGAAAGAGAGGTGGGTCCGGCGTGACCACTCAATTACCAAGTCTTTCCTAGCCAGAGCTTACCTAGACATGTACCTCCACAAATTCACTACAAGCATCGATACTCCAATTGCACCAACTTCCCCTCCTACAAGCTTCTTGAACCAGAAAATCTTTTCTGATGTGGAAGATCAGCCAAAGCTGCGACCACAGAGCATATTAAGATTCTCTCCTCAAGCTAGGCGACCTCGCTCTGATACCACTTGTTGGGGAAAAAAGGAATTTACCCTTTCCCGTAAACCCCGAGATCTCCGCCCCTTTTGTAAAGAGAAAAAATGAGAAATAAAACAACACAAGAATTTAACGTGGAAATCCAAAACCGGGAAAAAACCACAACCGTTGTCAAAAGACAACAACTGACCACTATGTGAAAAATTCTTACAATCACATAAACCTTAGTACTTTCTCCTAACAAAAAGTGTTAGAAATACATTTGGTTTGGTACATTTGAAAACATAACTTAAGCCCCCTTATATAGGTAAGCCTTCAAGCTACTCTTCAACATTTTTCCAATGTGGGACAATGACCCATCTCATTTTTAAGCAAAATCCCAACACCTGGTTCATCCTGAGTTCCTTTGTCAGTCTTCAAAACTAATCTTTACTTGGGCCAACATAGAATTTTCCATAAAGCACGGATAAATAGTTTTAGAGGCTCGCTCGCCACCTAATCCCATCACACCAGCTATCAACCAATTACCACCCTCACCTTTTATATTTGCAGCAAAGCTTTTTAGTAATATCAAATGGAGATCAGTTATAACATGACCTAATTCTCACCGACACCAGAGAATGTGTAACTACCTCCTTGAACGACTTGAAGCTTCACCTTATATCCACTCCTCAATTCTAATGCTTTCCACTCCTGTAACATGACAGTTAGTAAAGTTGTTGCAGGTTGCGTCTTCATGTAATGTTGTGTGGTGTAATAATTTTCAGTAGTGAAGCTTTTCGCTAGTCTAAACAGCAGTTGCTCGCTCGTCACACAAAAAGAAGTATTAACCCCACCAGGATCAACGATAATATACGATGAAGTAGACCTTGCTTTATAAGCTAGACCAAACATAGCAAACAAGCGCTTAATAACGTTATTCACCCAAATGTTTGGTGATTGCTTGGAGTAAGTTTCAATGATTGCCTGGGTCATTCTCTGTATCTTCTCCTCCCTAGCACGCACTCTCCATTCAAACAACAGGAATCCAGAAAGATTGTGTTCATGTACAGTATCACGCCAATAGTCTAAATGGGCATTGAAATCATAGTGGAACCACAATATATTTTTAATAACTTCTTTTAGATGCAGTTCAAAATGAAAGCCTAAGAGTAGGAAACTCCTTTCGGTGTGTCTATCTTCCATATTGGCCATATTATATGTAAAAACTTTTGTCTTTGGAAAATCCTCTTTAAGTAAGAACTTCAGATTCAATAGATAAAGCACACCTGAATCAACCTTAAAATCTTGCCCTGTGTCAAACCAATTGTCCCCACAACGGTTAGTCCCTATTGTTGAATCAGGCAAATAGTGGAGATATATGCAAGCCCTCGCATGAAAGCGATAAGAGTAATCGAGCATATGGCTATCATCCAAATTGACACTAAAAGGCAATGCGAACATTTGATAAATTGGAAGATTACCATCTGGGACCAAACAAATAAAAGAATCCACAAGCATAGTGACAAATTGACTGCGTTGTTCAGTGGAGCTTTTAACAAAAACCTCGTTCACATAGCTTGCAGTGTCTTCCTCTAAAGCAGATTCAATCCTAGGGAACAATACATGCACATTTAGTTGTTCAACACTGGATGGAAGCAAGGGTGAGTCATCAAAAGTAATTGGAAAGGGAACGTCGTCTGCAGAATGGTACCACAAAACAGTGCCAATTCCTTGTGAAATTTGGTCAAACACTTTGTCTTCCTTATTAGATAAAGTTGTAGTGGCACTATCAGTATAGTCTATGGGTCAATTTCAATAGAGTCCGGACCAACCTGAATGTCAATAGCAGGAACTAATGATGTCGAGTGAAGAGAATCACACTCAGCTGCTTTGGTGAAAATTCCACGAGACATTTTAGCGAACACAGGCTTGGCCTCTAAATTACCAATTTTGGATGCACATTCTAACTCATTGAAGTTGGAATTATGGCGCAAATCAACTATCGGAGCTACCTGGAGTTAGAGATATAGTAGATATGCCCTAGATCCAATATCATATTTGATAACTTGAACATATTTTGTGAATGTCATTTGATATAAAATATATGGCATTTGATATTCTTTTATCATTATTATTAATTGTTTGATTATTTTGATAAGGTCCTTGATTAAATTTTGAGATTTGTCATCGTGATAGAGATCATGATAATGAGAGCAAAGTCTTTTATAATTTAATCTAAATTTGTTCTTGATCGTAAGATTTTGGACATTAGTAATCCGGTTAGATCAATATTTATGTGATCGTCTTTATCGGATAAAGATTAGTTGGTCTCATTAACTAAATCACATAGATAGATGATGCATATAGAGATATGATCATTGAACCGACTCACTGGATAATTCCTAATGGTTAGAATTACCATAAACTGTCAATAGGATATTTTCTTGAAGAATGTGATGTAACTGTTTCCTTTGACTTGAGATCGTCATAGTAATTAACAAGTTATTTATTGTGCTTTGATACTAGACACCTATGGCCCTAGGGCGATAGTTGAAAGGATATTGGGTACGATTAAATACTTGTAGAATTAGTGATTAATCAAGACGGAATCTGTCAACGCTTGGTAATGAGTTTAAGCTCCATGTTGTCATGAATTATAAACGACCAAATTAAGACCTTGGCCAGGGCAATTGAATGAAAGAAGAAATGAGTTTCTTAGGTCATTCAATGGTCGATTATATTTGACGTGAACACATAGTTGATCGCCTATTAGGATTTGACAGTTGAACCATATCCTAGGGTGATCCAGAGCTATAAGGACAGAAGGAATTACTACATTATTCTTCTACTGGTTCTTGAGAGTAAATTGTATACTTCATGCTATCCGGTCGTTAAGGAGTGTTGCTAGACGCCACCCTTGATTAGTATATTGATATGATCAATTTACTACCGGTTTAGTATTGAACATATGGGGTCGCACACTAACGAGTGTTCTGATCTTTGCTAAAGAATTAATTAACTTGTTATTTGATAATTAAATTAAAGAATTTAATTAGTCAAATAAATTTAGTTATTAGTCCAAATGAAATATTATTATATTCTTTGCTAGCACAAAGATTATAATTAATATTGTGAATAATTGAAGTTTCTATTTAGAACAGAAATTAAATAATATCTCTTAGTTGAAATATATGTGATATATATAATTAATATTATTTTATATATTAGATGTATATAAAATGTAATATTAATAAAAGCTTGTTAATAAATCTAATTTTGAATTGGATTATTAATTGAAGTTTTATCCTATTTGGAATGGGATTAATATTTTCAATAGAAAAATATTATATATATTAATATAAAAGTTTGTATTAGTAGAGTCCAAATTAGAATTGGACATAAAAGAAAAAAAGTCCATAAATGTTTGGACATTCTCACGTCAAAAAAAAAAAAAGAAGGAAAATTTGCAAAAGTGTGAATCCAATTCTTGGAATAAAATTTAGGAAAATTTCGGCACTTCACCTGAAGAGAAATTGGATACAAACTTTTTCCATAAGTTTATTTTTGGAATAAACTTTTACCCTAGAAAAATTATTACCTCAGCCAAATAGGAAAAGGGTTTGCAGGTGATGCTATATAAAGGGTAATGAAGAAAATTTACATGGTTCTTTTTTCGGTTTTTTTATAATTATTCTTGAGAAGAAAACTCACTTTGTGAAAGTGGGAATGCAATACAAAGCTAAGAGAGAAAATACAATTACAAGAAAAGTGTTTCTTGTTCTTCTAATTTGAGTTGAGATTTTTGAGAAAAATATCAACTTCTTCGTTCAATTTGTTCGTGGGTTTCATTGATCAAAGAGTTGATAACAAGGATCGGTCTCGGTGTGGATACGCATAGACTCTTCGCACTATCGAAGAATTTTGAAACGAGAATCTCTTCACTAGGTACGTCTTTGATCCGATCTTTGACACGTAAATAAATTTTATACATGAGAAAATCTATCTAGGAATGTTATTATCTTCCGCTGCGTGTTAGGAACACCCTTAAGCAATCCTTCAGTGGTATCAGAGCCGTGGTTTATTGTGTCTAAAATTTATTTACGAAATATTTTTAATATTATATTTGAAGAGTTCAAACCATAATAGATGTGTCTTGTGCAATAGTCAAATCGTTTGAATATTGATATTATTTTATTATGGATAAAATATGAATTCATATAACTATTGAGATCGTTCATAACTTGAATTTGAATTTTGTATTAGATACAACAAGAATCTATAATAGGTTACATGATTCTATTGTTACTTTAATTGTTATTAGTTCATGAGATGTTAATTAATAATAATATTCTAGCATGAATTCTTTTTATGTGATATATAAGATAAATATGTTAGAGGATGTTGAATTGTGTTTTATGCCATGTGCTTGTCCATTACATAATTTAGAATTATTTATTACATATGATGTAAATTAATTTAGGACTAAGCATGTAGACAACTAGAACTAAATTCACATGCTATAAAAGATTCGATCTTCATGTTATTAAAAATTATTTTTGTAACAATTCCCTCTTATTAAAATTTGAGTTCTTAAAGAATAAAAAATAAGATATTTTATTATAGAGCTATCCATCAAGGTAATTAATTTTACTTATTTCTTGTTTATAAGGAGCGGCCTGACTACCAGGAGACTTATAGTTCGAGAATATGTTGAAATTATTTATTGCATTAGATGTATGGATTGAAAGAATTATTCAATTTTACACTAAACGCCTGGACTACCCCGGGGAGTATAAAATTTAATAATTTCTTTGCAATCATGATGGTTGAACTCAACTATGCCAATAGGATCGACCTGACTACTAGGGGACTATTTGACATAGAGCTATTTAAGGAAATTGTATGGGGCTACAATTGGTAAGAGTACCTACCTTTAAAATATATGTGAGAAACGACTTGATTTCCAAGTGGCTCATACATATTGTTAAAGGATTCCTTTACTCCACTAAAAGAAATAAAGATTTCGTAAACTACAATGAGGGTAAATAGTTTAAAATAATTAGTGGAAATATCATTTAGATAAAAGTCCATGTCTTTATGATATATGCAAATATGTTCTTATATTACTGTTTTTTCTTTTCTATATTTTAGATTTCTCAATATGTTTGTTATATCACTGTGTGAAATACTTGAGACCAACAAATTGGTAGGACCAAACTTTGATGACTGGTATAGAAATTTGAGAATTGTTCTCATGCATGAAAAGCTTATGGATGTGATCGATAAGCCTGCAAAGATAATCCCTCCAGAGAATGATGTTCAAGGCAACAAGGTTTATCATAAATAATTGGAAGAAAAACTACAAGGAGTATCTTGGAACTCTAAAGGACAAGAAACAAGGTGAGACATTAATAAAAATGTTTTCAAGGTTTCTTCAGCTACCACTAATTCTTCACTGTGGGTATTAGATACTGGTAGTAGTTATAACATCTGCAATATGTTGCAAGGGTTCAAGATAAGTAGGAGGCTAAAGAAAAAAGAACTTAATCTACAAGTTGGAAATAATGCAAAAGTTGCGGCCGTAGCTATATGATCAACTTCTTTAATAATGCTACGGGAAAAGTACTTACGTTGGATGATTGTTATTATGTTCCTAAATTTGTTTAGAACATAATTTCAGCTTCTATGTTAGTCAAACGTGATTTTCACATTAATATAGGAAATGGTATTTGATCAATTTATTATAGTGATAATTTATATGTGAATGGCTATCTACAACATGATGTTTATGTCTTACCTAGTGTGAATGTTAATTCGATTATACATGTTTCAAGTCTTAAGAGGAAAAGAGATGATCATGTTAATCAAACATACCTTTGGCATTGTAGGCTTGGTCATATTGGAGAGAAAATAATCAACAAGTTGTACAAGGAAGGGTACCTTAACGAGTATGATTTTGAATCATATCCAACTTGTGAATCTTGTCTCAAAGGAAAAATGACCAAATCTTCATTTACTGGAAGTGGAGAAAGAGCTTCTGAATTATTGGGACTAATTCATACAGATGTTTGTGGGCCCATGAAAATTCAAGCTAGAGGTTGATATTCTTACTTCATTACCTTCACTGATGATATGTCAAGATATGGATTTGTATATCTTATGAAACACAAGTCTGAATCTTTTGAATGTTCAAAGGATTCCGTAGTGAAGTTGAGAAGCAGACTGGTAAACGTATCAAAGTACTTAGGTCTGATAGAGGTGGAGAATATCTTAGTGAAGATATTACGAGATATCTCAAAGAGAATGGGATTCTCTCACTGTGGACACCTCCAGGAACACCACAACACAATGGTGTGTCTGAAAGGAGAAATAGAACCTTATTAGATATGATGAGATCTATGATGGGGTTCACTGATCTTCCAATAAATTTATGGGGATATGCTTTGGAAGCAGCAACATACTTACTTAATAAAGTTCCCACTAAGTCGGTCTCTAAAATACCATATGAGATATGGAAAGGATGTAAGCCTAACCTCAAACATATTAAAGTTTGGGGTTGTCCAGCTTATGTTAAGAGACTACAGTCTGATAAACTTGACTCAAGATCTGATAAGTGTAGGTTCATGGGGTATCCCAAGGAAACAAGGGGATATTATTTCTATCACCCTTCTGACCATAAAGTGTTTGTGGCTAGAGGAGCAACCTTTTTGGAAAGGGAATTCCTTTTGGAAAGAAATTATAATGGGGAGATAGAACTTGATGAAGATCAAGAAACTAATGAGTCAACACAATATGAAGATCATGAGACCCAAGTTGAAGAACCTTTATTGGATGTTTTGAAGTTGCCAAGGAAATTGCCATCTTCAACGGTTGAAGTTCAAGAACTAAATGAAGTTCAAGAACAGGTTAATGAACCAGTTCCAAACTAAATTGAGCAACAACGAAATCTAACACAAGGTGAACAGGTTGTACAAGTACCTTTTCGAAGGTCTACACGAGAACGTCATGTACCAACTAGATTACATTTATTGGTACAAGATGATTTATCAAATAGGTTGATCACAATGATGATGACCCTAAGACCTATGAAGAGGCTATACAAAGTTCTGATTATGAGAAGTGGCAAAATGCCATGGAATCCGAAATGGAATCCATGAAGGAAAATAAAGTATGGACTTTAGTTGAACTTTCAAAGGATATAAAACCTATAGGTTGTAAATGGATTTTTTAAGAAAAAGATTGGAGCAGACGGAAAGGTGAAGACCTACAAAGCACGTCTTGTTGCCAAGGGATATCGTCAGAAAGAAGGAGTCGACTATGACGAGACTTTCTCTCCCGTGGCAATGCTCAAATCTATTCGAATTTTGCTTCCTATAGCAGCATACTATGATTATGAAATATGGCAGATGGATGTGAAAACGGCTTTCCTTAATGGTGCGCTAGAAGTGGATGTGTACATGACACAACCTGAAGGTTTCATATCTTCGTCTGATCATAATAAAATTTGTAAGCTACAAAGATCTATTTATGGATTAAAGCAAGCTTCTCGAAGTTGGAATATTCGATTTAACAAAACAATTCAAAAGTTCAATTTTGTTAGATACGATGAAGAACCTTGTGTGTACAAAAGATTAGTGGGAGCACGATTATATTTTTAGTGTTGTATGTTGATGATAAATGGCTCATA
The DNA here is from genome assembly GCA_034376525.1 of Nicotiana benthamiana. Taxonomy (NCBI): domain Eukaryota; kingdom Viridiplantae; phylum Streptophyta; class Magnoliopsida; order Solanales; family Solanaceae; genus Nicotiana; species Nicotiana benthamiana. The sequence continues at coordinate 28,126,635 of CM067336.1, read as the reverse complement.
GGGAATGACGTACCAACATTGCAAAATACCAAGATTTGGCTATCTGAACAGTTTTCCATGAAAGACTTGGGAGAAGCAGCTTATATATTAGGAATAAAGATCTATAGAGATAGATCTAGAAAGTTGCTTGGACTTTTCCAGTCTTTGTACATTGATACTACCTTAAAGGGGTATAACATGGATAATTCCAAAAGAGGCTATCTACCGATAGGCACTGGAATTTCTCTCAGTAGGGAGGATTGTCCTAAAACACCTGAATAGAGAGAACGCATGAGTAGGATCCCATACGCTAGTGCAGTGGAGCTATCATGTATACCATGACATGTACACGTCCTGATGTGGCTTATGCACTTGGAGTGACTAGCCGATGTCAGGCAAATCCTGGTGAGGAACATTGGAAGGTGGTGAAGACCATTCTTAAGTACTTAAGAAGGACTAAAGACCAATTCCTCATCTATAAGGATTCTGAGTTGAAACTTGAAGGTTATACTGATGCAAGTTTCTCTTCAGATAGAGATGATAGCAAATCTATTTCTGGTTATGTATTCACCTTAAATGGTGGTACAGTGAGTTGGAAAAGTTCCAAACAAGCTACAGTAGCTGATTCAGTGACTGAAGCAGAATATATAGCAGCTAGTGAAGCTGCTAAGGAAGCTGTATGGATGAAAAAGTTCTTAACTGAACTTGGTGTGATTCCTTCAATGGAAGGTACAGTTCCATTATTGTGTGACAATACTGGAGCCATTGCTTAAGCAAAAGAACCAAGATCACACCAAAAGTCCAAACACATTCTGCGAAGGTATCACTTGATAATAGAGATCATTGAACGTGGAGACGTCGAGATTCAAAAGGTTGATGGAAAGGAAAATGATGCAGACCCATTCACTAAAGCGCTTGGCACAAAGGAGTTTGACAAGCACAGAAATTGGGGATGAAATACAAGAGCGATTGGCTCTAGTGCAAGTGGGAGATTGTTAGAGATATAGTGGATATGCCCTAGATCCAGTATCATATTTGATAACTTGAACATATTTTGTGAATGTCATTTGATATAAAATATATGGCATTTGATATTCTTTTATCATTATTATCAATTATTTGATTATTTTGTTAAGCTCCTTGATTAAATTTTGAGATTTGTCATCGTGATAGAGATCATGATAATGAGAGCAAAGTCTTTTACAATTTAGTCTAAATTTGTTCTTGATCGTAAGATTATTAATTTGGACATTAGTAATCCGGTTAGATCAATATTTATGTGATCGTCTTTATCGGATAAAGATTAGTTGGTCTCATTAACTAAATCACATAGATAGATGATGCATATAGAGATATGATCATTGAACCGACTTATTGGATAATTCCTAATGGTTAGAATTATTACTGTCAATAGGATATTTTCTTGAAGAATGTGATGTAACTGTTTCCTTTGACTTGAGATCGTCATAGTAATTAACAAGTTATTTATTGTGCTTTGATACTAGACACCTATGGCCCTAGGGCGATAGTTGAAAGGATATTGGGTACGATTAAATACTTGTAGAATTAGTGATTAATCAAGACGGAATCTGTCAACTCTTGGTAATGAGTTTAAGCTCCATGTTGTCATGAATGATAAACGACCAAACTAAGACCTTGGCCAGGGGCAATTGAATGAAAGAAGAAATGAGTTTCTTAGGTCATTCAATGGTCGATTATATTTGACGTGAACACATAGTTGATCGCCTATTAGGATTTGACAGTTGAACCATATCCTAGGGTGATCCAGAGCTATAAGGACAGAAGGAATTACTACATTATTCTTCTACTGGTTCTTGAGAGTAAATTGTATACTTCATGCTATCCGGTCATTAAGGAGTGTTGCTAGACACCACCCTTGATTAGTATATTGATATGATCAATTTACTACCGGTTTAGTATTGAACCTATGGGGTCGCACACTAACGAGTGTTCTGATCTTTGCTAAAGAATTAATTAACTTGTTATTTGATAATTAAATTAAAAAATTTAATTAGTCAAATAAATTTAGTTATTAGTCCAAATGAAATATTATTATATTCTTTGCTAGCACAAAGATTATAATTAATATTGTGAATAAATTGAAGTTTCTATTTAGAATAGAAATTAAATAATATCTCTTGGTTGAAATATATGTGATATATATAATTAATATTATTTTATATATTAGATGTATATAAAATGTAATATTAATAAAAGCTTGTTAATAAATCTAATTTTGAATTGGATTATTAATTGAAGTTTTATCCTATTTTGAATGAGATTAATATTTTCACTAGAAAAATATTATATATATTAATATAAAAGTTTGTATTAATAGAGTCCAAATTAGAATTGGACATAAAAGAAAAAAAGTCCATAAATGTTTGGACATTCTCACGTCAAAAAAAAAAAGAAGGAAAAATTGAAAAAGTGTGAATCCAATTCTTGGAATAAAATTTAGGAAAATTTCGGCACTTCACCTGAAGAGAAATTGGATACAAACTTTTTCCATAAGTTTATTTTTGGAATAAACTTTTATCCTAGGAAAATTACTACCTCAACCAAATAGGAAAAGGGTTTGCAGGTGATGCTATATAAAGGGTAATGGAGAAAATTTGCATGGTTCTTTTTTCGGTTTTTTTATAATTATTCTTGAGAAGAAAACTCACTTTGTGAAAGTGAGAATGCAATACAAAGCTAAGAGAGAAAATACAATTACAAGAAAAGTGTTTCTTGTTCTTCTAATTTGAGTTGAGATTTTTGAGAAAAATTTCAACACAATATTCTTCGTTCAATTTGTTCGCGGGTTTCATTGATCAAAGAGTTGATAGCAAGGATCGGTCTCGGTGTGGATACTCATAGAGTCTTCGCACTATCGAAGAATTTTGAAACGAGAATCTCTTCACCAGGTACGTCTTTGATCCGATCTTTGACACGTAAATAAATTTTAAACATAATAAAATCTACCTAGGATTGTTATTATCTTCCGCTGCGTGTTAGGAACACCCTTAAGCAATCCTTCACCTGAGCCTCAGATGAATCCAAAGTAGAGTAACTAATGTAGTTATGATAAGCAATGGAAGAATCAGCTAGACTCCTCTTTGAATTTGCGAAGGTTGTTTCCGAAATCGCAAAAAATAATTTCTCCTTGAAATGGTTTCAATCATAAAATTGTTTGTTGTGAAATAGCCAATCGATCCAAGCAAGAGCATTACCTTCAAGGTAGAAATAAGGAAGAGGTAACTACTCTTCCTCCGAAAAACCAAGGAAATTGAAGTAACCCTCTGCCCGATAAACCCAGTCCTCTAGGTTGCCATTGCTGAATTTATCCAGTATCACTGCTACCATTGGAGTCCGAATCGATGAAAACACCAATGTTATGAACCCGAATTCACAACACAAAATAGATGAGAAAAATGATGGATTTAATTCATAAACTCAAAGATTCAATCATTACAATAACAATAACTAGAAGTAAGAAGAAGACCCAGAGAAGAAGGATAGAGAGAGCCGAGGGAGAACAGAAAGAGATAGTCCAGAGGGAGAAGCAAGAAGAACAGAAACGAAGGGGTAGAGTTCTCAACAATACGCATAATCCCAAAATCACCAACCACTGCTCTTTTTAATAGAATTGTTCTTGGATCATTACTCAATTGGAATCCCAAATTAGCCCGGCCCTATTGTTTATTCTCCGCCCAATAACTCTTCAGATTATTACATTACACATTTAAATTTCACAAAATACGAGTAAAATGTAAGGCAATATGTATATGAATACACATACTTTAAACCGGATATCAATTTTGTCCCTCGATTTTTTGTTTCTCCTCCCTCCCCAGCCCTCTCTTTTTTCAACATCATAAAACTTCTTCAAGCAATTTCTTTTAGACAAGCAGTTAATACTGTTGGTCTTAGAATCATGTCATGATAATTTTTGTCTGTTAGGTATAATTATTAATTTGCCTCCTTAAGATTGTTTTGGTTGAGGAAAATATTTAGAATATTATTTTTCATTAAAAAAATAAAATTGATATTGCCTGCCAACTTTAAATAATCCACTTCTAACTTTCGTGCCTATTAAATGTTCATCACAGCCTATCATACGCAAGTTTCGTGAAAGCCCTGGTTATCCAATACTCCTTCAGTTTCAAATTGACTAATTTTCTATGTAAATCTGGAAATAAGTTTTTTGGAATATATATATATAAATTACATAAAAAAGTATAATAAGTCACAATAATTAATACTTCAAAATATTTACAAACAATTTAATTTGCAAAAAAAAAAAATCTTATTTGACTCCCCTAATAATTTAAGTGTTTGCAATAAATTATTTATAATACAAAAATAAATTACAATCACAATATAAATATGAAATAACATAATTTACTGATAAAATATTGGGGGTAAAATTATGTTTATACCTTGATTCTTCCCTCCGATTTATTCTACGTGATTCGTGGTCTTAGTGGCATATTGCTCAAACGTAGGATTTTAAGCAAGATATATTTGACATGTCTTTGATCTCTTAATGAATATTCCAAGAATTTTATGGAATTTCGGAGATCTCATATTTGATCACCTTTGTGAATATCCCAAGAATTTATGGAATTTGAGACCTTCTTCAAAGAAATATATATCTCTTTATATAGGTGTGAGTTAGAGTTTAGGGTAAATCCTACTATACCTACAATTTCAAAAGTCCTATAATATTTTTATTTTAGAATTTAACTTGATACCTAGAAATCGATGCCTACAGAAAGATCCATTCTTTTTTAAATCAGAAGTATATAGCATCGTTGAATGCCTTCGTAGGAGTGTTGACAATTATATTGCATGCCTACCAAGTGTTTTTTGCATTCTGGTTTATATTGCATGTCTACCAAGTGCTGATCCTATATCTGCATACTTAATTTCATGCCTCTTCAAATGCCCATTAACCACCCTGCGTTTGTCTCGAGGGAGCAATAAAATTAAATGGAGAGTTTCTCCAAAAAATAAAGGGGAAAAAAAGAGGACTGAATAGAATAGTTTAATTCGGCTGCCGGATTAATATATATTTGAGGATGCAGAGGAGAAGTTATTGTCTATTAGCTGGAGGGGAGCCTAAGCCAGCAGACACCTCTATAAAAACCAAGTAACTTAACCAGTTGTTGCAACAAGGAAATACCTAGCTCTTGTACTCGCAATGGCAAATAAACTCAGGTAATTTATTATATACTACTACTATTTAATTAAATGGTGCTAATTGTCCTTTTAATTTCTTTTGTCTTCGGTCACCTGCACATTTGAATTAGCTAGCTGTCTCAAATCTGTGTCGTTTAATCAGCTATCAGTTAATAATATCTTTTCACTATCTCTCTAGCAATACATATCTACTCCATTTTACTTCATGCATGCATTTGGAAAAGGTGCAAATTATTTAGCTCGGCACAAATTTGAAGTGTAAAAAGTGCATGCATCACAAATTTAAAACTTAGTAATATTTCGTTTTTTCATTTTATGGTATAATTAAATACCAGGTTGGAGGGTAAAGTGGCTGTAATTACGGGTGGAGCAAGTGGTATAGGTGAAGCAACTGCAAGATTGTTTGTGGAACATGGGGCTCGAGTGGTAATTGCCGACATTCAAGACGAACTTGGTCTCCAAGTAGTGGCGTCCATTGGAACAGACAAGGCCAGCTACCGCCACTGCGACGTCACTGACGAAAACAAAGTCGAGGAAACTGTCGCCTACGCTGTTGAAAAATACGGCACTCTCGACATCATGTTTAGCAATGTGGGAACGCTCAACTTCTGCAGCGTTCTCGACATAGATGTGACGGCATTTGACAAGACAATGGCCCTCAACGTGCGAGGTACGGCCTTAGCCGTCAAGCATGCAGCTCGAGTCATGGTTGCTAAACAAGTTAAGGGATCCATCATATGCAACGCGAGCATAGAAGCTATTCTTGCTGGTGCAGCTTCGTTGGCCTACGTAGCGTCGAAGCACGCAGTCGTAGGCATTGTGAAAGCAGCGGCGCGCGAACTAGGGCTACATGGAATCAGGGTGAACGGCGTGTCGCCTTATGGCATAGCGACGCCACTCGTATGCAAAGCCTACGGCTGCGAGGATGCCGCTTCGTTGGAAGCAGGAATATCTGTAAATGCTCACTTGAAAGGAGTTACGTTGAGCACGGAGCATATCGCACAAGCAGCACTTTTCTTGGCGTCTGATGAATCAGCTTACATTAGCGGTCATAATTTGGCTGTCGATGGCGGCCTCACTTCAATGTTGAAGCTGAGTTACTAAATCCTCTCATTCGTGTGCAATGTCATCTTATTAATAAAATATCTTGCAGCATAGCAAGTTTGGTTTGTCTATCCCGTCAAATTGGTGTCGTTCTTCATGTTCTGATTTGGTTCAGTTTTTATTAGAAAGAAATCATAACTCTTTCATTTACCTAATAACGTTCTTACATTCACAGATATACTTTCACGTTTAAGCAATTTTAACAATTCAAAAGAATGAAAATATAAATCGTAACTTCTTTTTATATAGGATGCAAAACTGGTAATGACTATCGGGCAATGTGCACAAATAGGATCTTTTAGTGCCTGTTTAATTCCAAAAAGTGATTCTAAATTCTGGCAAACTATTTTTCCAAAACTTATTTTAACGGTATCAAAATATAAAGGGTGGGTCTAAAAGGTTCATGCAGCGTAACTTCTTTCTTCATAACTATTCCACTAGTACCTACTGCATATAAATGGTCGCACCACGATGATTTTGAATATTCTCAATCAAAACAGACTGCCGTTCGGTGTCTGAAATTCAAACCTCTAATTAAATGACTTCTAAAGTAACAAATCATTGATCAACGTCAATGATTTCAGATTGCGTACTCAATGATTATCGCAAACCATGCCAACAAACCCCAACTATTATGGAAGACCATGTCTACATCACATCAACTGAATTTGTATCCTCCAGATAAACTCTACAACTAAAATCATCTGAATGGTCCAACTACATCGAGTGTTGATCATCACAAAGAAAAGAAACCAACTTTACAAGGATCGGCTGCATTAACAAGGTAAAAGTTACACTGTAAAGTGGATTTTTAACTTTACACAACATACTTCCTTGCAACAACATACGAAAACTTTGAGAGAAATATCACACTAAGACTGAAGATCGGAACAAGAATGGAACAACCGCAAAGAAGTCTCCATGAAATGATACAATACAGCTTGCTGCACTTTCCCACTCTAATAATTCCTAACATAGGTTAGAATATGACTTAAACCGAGGGGACCTGGTCTAGCGTTTTACAAGCTTCTAGGTCCGTGGATTACCTCCCAAGAGTAGCTAGCTTTGCCATAATTATGCTCATATCTCGACGGCAGATGGAAAATATAGCAAAACAAGCAATTGGAAGACAACAGAAATAGTTGACCATTTTTATAAGAAGTAATCAGGGGTTCTTCGTGTTACATCCGGTTCTCCCCTTCTTGGAGCTGGATCAAACTGCAATGACATGGTTTGTAATTAATTGACCACATTAGACCTTACATTTCATAGTTACATACAAAAATTGTAGCGAGATGTCAGTAGATTTAAGGCTTATTTCTGGGAATATAAGATTCAAAGTTAGATTATAACAAAAAGCATTTCTCAAAGGAGAAAGACGGATAAGCACCTGGATAAACGTGTGCCCTCTGCAGTCGTCAACCTCCAAAATAGAGGCCATATTTCCACATCGATAACAATAATTTGGTGCACTAAAAATAGTGACAACCTTTTGTTCCTGTGGCAGATGTTACAATCTCAAGGGACTTTACAGAGGAATGGTATCATAAGATGTATAAAAAGGAGAAAGTAATTAAAGTTACATGGCTCCAGTTATATCCCTCCATGACCAGCTGATGAGCTCGAGCTATCAGCTTTAGATTGTTGGTTTGGTGAAATTGCTCGGAGATGTCCTGTATTACAGGCAGGTGCGGCATTTATTTGTTTGAGAGATGAAAATCTGAAAAAATCAGCAAGAATAGAGGATGGAAATAAGAACCCTCAAGTATACAGTAAAAATACCTGCCCAAAAGTGTATCCAGCACCGCGGGGTGACATCCCCCAGCCACAACGATCATCTGGGTCTGACCACAAAAGATCACACATGGCCCCTTCATGGGGAACTTCTTGGACACGGTCAAAACTTCTTACATTATCAAGGGTTTCAATAGATGGAGATAATCCTCCATGCAAACAAAATATTTCGGATTCAACCTAGAATTTGACATTGTCAACATGAGTAAACGAAAGCGAATTCTTCCACTTACAAGAGACATTTATCATGGTAAATGTCCAAGTGCAGTCATACATATATCAAATGGGTCATCAACAGGCAGTTGTATCTTCCAAAACAACAGAAGCCAATCTGAAGCAACTGCACTTGCCGGATAGAATATAGGAAAACTTGGTACAGATGATTAATCTACATCAAAGTATTCAACCAGCCAAGGCTTCTGATATTGGTATGCAGATGTTGAGCTAACAAGAAGGCATTTTTCCAATATTAATTCTAAGAATTCATGCCCTTAATAAATCATCCTGTGCTATTCTTTCCTAAAGAAATGAGGAAATTCTAACTTGCATTAAATTCCTATGAAATTAATGTGAACCACAAAGCAGAAGCACACTGTTGAAGGTTTATTTCCGTCCTGCAAATAGTGGAACCTCTTAAATGAAGACATTCCCCCTCGTAATAGAGATTTGGATCCCAAATGCCAATTTTCTAGATTGTCTGGCTTGAAAAGTCTAGGTTGTGGGCTGCAACGGCCTAGCATTATCTGGTCTAAGTAGGTACGACAATTTTCTATTGCTTTCCATGAAGCTCTCTGTTTTATTTGTTAGGCCTTTACAAGTTACTAATGAATGTAAGAGTAAGAAAAGTGAAGGAGCTCATTAAGCAGGAGAACATGAAGCAGTGCCTGATAGCTTCCAGAAACAAACAAGAAACTAACACTATAGACCACAGGAATTAAGGAACATCTTTAAGAAGCTACCGTGTGGATTTAATAGTTTTAGGAGAAGTTTATAAAACAATGTAAAAAGCTTAAACTACGAGCTCGGATACAAGGTAATGTTATAGCAGGGTACACATTGCTGCTAAGATAAGATGGTCTAAAAGACTGCAGAGATTAATCAAGAGTGATGACTGTCTTTCTTTATTTTTTGATAAAGTATCAAGAGTGATGATTAACTAACCAATGCTGTCAAAGGGAAATAATCAAATAGATCAGTAAATGTTTTCCAGACATTAGCATTGCCGTACCTGTCAAGAAAATAAAATGCTTTACATATCAGTATCAGATGTATACAAGAGGAAGAGTATACACAAATGACCACACCATCAAGCAGAGCCACATAAATCAGCTCTATATCTAACTATAAGCTCTCATATCTGTGTGCAGGCAAAATATATGCAGCTAGCTAAAATCAAATCAGAATAAATTCTAACAGATAAAGAAGTATTAAACAAGTATAAAAGAGCAAGGACAAAAAAGTCAAACAACACAATCTTTCTCGCCCCCGGAAAACAATTTTTATAGACCTGCCTCCTTATGGGCATTAATTCCATTCCCCACTCCACACCCCCAAATATCATGAAAGGGTAACAATTATAAAAACTTTCCACATATAAATTTAGCACACAAGAATGAACTTTTTTTTAAATTCCAAGTTCTTATTACCACTTGTAAATACAAAAGTTACAGTTTGAAAGGAGGGTATAGCCTGGCTTCCTTATGAAAGCTAAGTATTTGACACAGCAAATTCATAAAAAAAGAATGAACAATTAAATGAACTAGTGAGGATATTGTAACAATAAGCATTAAAATACAGAGGAATAAACTGGAAGCCGCTCCTAACTTTAAGAGCTGCATTTAGCTTGCGGCTTTATCAAATAGGCTTATGAGTACTCAATCAGCATTTGACAATTGACAAATATATAATATTTCTTAATGCATAAAAACTGTTATATAAGAGAAAAATCAATGTACGAGGCATAATGCAACAGCAAACACTAAACTTGGTATATGGTAAAGAAGCTTTGTTACGAGTCATGAACTCCTTTTTTAAATTATTATCTTAAATATTACTGTTTCAGATTGTCTTCCCCTTTTGCCGAATAGGTGCTTTTAGTTTCCAGAATTTTCTCTCGGTGATAAATACTATATATAGATGTCCTATTGCTCAACAAATAAGAGAAGTGTAGAACACCAGACCTTTACATGGTCTGGTGTCACAAGCTTATCTTTGGAATGAAGTCAGCTAAGTTTTACCAAATTAAGCAACATTAACAGCAAGATAGAATTTACTTGGGACTGGATATAGCACCATAGTCTAAAGAACTCACTTCCGCAAGCACTCATCATAGAACCCATAGACTTGTGTGATCTGCATTACGGATGTAACATTCAGCAAATGGCATTCAGCAAAAGAATGGCTTAATTTAAAAGAGCATGAGAGAAAAAATCCTCGCTAAATTTTCACTAGATCCTCAGTCAACAGAAAGCTATCACATCTTCCTCCCATCAGTTTGCCAGTGACCAAGTACTCCTTGAAAATGGAGGAAATTGACACCAAAATGTGATCCAAAAACAGGTAAACCGGGGCCAGAGTTAGCAAATAACACTTTGAAAATCAACTTAAATGAAAGCTCAGAAATGCTGGGGTAGGGTTGGAACTCGAGCAATCAATCAACTACGCCTCAATCCCAAATCAAGGTTGGAAGTTAAAGCACCTAGCAGAAATTCTACCAGAAAATTTTGCTAGATCATTGGATACAGATGTATGAAGTGCAACAAAGATCTTGTGAGAATAGCTTTAACCAGGTGCTAACCAAAAAAATCACTTGTAAAGTCAATGTCCTGTACATGGCCATTCCTGCCCACAGCCATCAAACCACAATCCCAAGGAAGGGAGAACTAAGATAAAAAGATAGGAGCAAAGAGGGGAAAAAAGAAAATCACAACGAAAAATGGAATGAATGAGAAGATCTATTATAAAAGATCATGAGGAAACCATCATGCAAACCTATATATAAGACTGTAAGATAAACTATTCATAAAACTAATTCTAACCAGAAACCTGCTTCAACAATGAAAAGGATGATTAAACCAGAAAGCAAAATGAAACAATTGGCCCAACAATATTAAACTAAACAAGAGATCTCGAAAAATATTTTCATTGATACCTGTCGGCTTTCATGATTTCCTCTGAGAATTGTCAATCGCTGGGGATAACGTACTTTCAAAGCTACCAATAGCTGTAAAATCAAGTTTACATAAACTCTTCAGCTACTCAGATTTTAAGCGAAAAGTTACTCAGATAAATGCAGGTCTTCACCCAATAAATCAGACGCTATTATAGACAATGAAAAGGTGGAAAGCCCTCGTATGTTTTAAGAGACAAAATCAAGAAGACCTATAGATCACGAGCTCGAGCCATAGAAGCAACCATTAATGCTTGCATTAGGGTAGGTTGTCTACATCACACTCCTTGGGTGCGGCCCTTCCTCGTATCGTGCATGAACGTGGGATGCCTTGTGCACTGGGTTGACCTTTTAAAAATTGAGAAGACATAGAACAACGATATGACATATTCCACATCCAATTTTAGTCAGCATCCCTTGACCAGCATTGAGATAATGGAAGTTCGGATAGATGATCACATTGAAGGGAGCTAGGGAATATTTAGTATAGTAGTAATTGAAATGAGTGCAGACAAGATGGTTTGTTTTGAACGTTAACTAAAAGAAGGAAAAAAGCATGTGAAGGTATTAGTGTACTCAACAACTGGTCAAAAACTTGTGTAAAGGAAAATCTGAACATTACATGATTCCAGCAGAATCCTTTACCATCACCAATTCAAATGTATGAATACAGTAGTCTCCCATATATATTATATGGAGAAACTATTACTAAATTTGGAATCTCACGTGAAATTATATGTAACAAATGCAGCAGATTAAGACATTCTTTAATACTTACGGTAACAGTTTCGACTGAATAATATCCACGGTCGACATAATCACCCATAAACAGATAATTTGTATCTGGACACTGCCAATAAGAAAATTAAACTGAAATAAGAACATGATCAGATACGTAATAAATGCATTAGACATAATAAAGGTATCATAAAAATTACATGGAAAAAATCCCTCTATGAGAATGATGACTATGTTCAGAAACTAGTCAATGGAAAGTCACAAGTTTTTATTTTACCTAGTTGGCTTTATATATCCATGGAGAGAGAGAAAAAGATAAAACCTTTCTTTTCCTCTTGGGCCCACATTAATTATTTCAACAAAGGTGAAGCTTATCATATATTTGTGTCTACTTATTTCCACTCAACCAAACAAATGAAAGAAAAAAACTTTCCTTCACATCCCCCCCAACCCCCTTGCTAGTGGTGTTCAAACTAGCTTGTGCCCACCTGTTACCTCGCACCAATAAACCCACCAAGGTTTAGGCAGATGGGAACTCAATTGGGAATCCCCCTCTACTTTGCTTTGCTTTTTCTAACTTCCCTTAGTTTTCAAAGAATACAAACCCAATTATGCAACTAAGTGCCTAAAGTTTGACATTGTTCGGATGGGTGATTTTCACATGTACTTACCTTCTTATTTTCCAATTATTTCTTCAATTAGGAAAAGGAGAGAGAATAAGATTCTCTAAACTCATCTAGAAGGATCTTATAATCTAGTTATCCACGACTATTTCTGTCTCCATGATAAAAGAAAACATATGACAGTACGTCTCTGTAATTTCCCATGCATAAATGCAGTGACCAGCAAAGTCAAGCCACTAATAAGTACAAATGGGCTTGAAATGAAATTGTTACAGTAATCAAACAGCACGTGCTGCTGTTGCAAGCTAGATTCGTACTAGAAAGGTAAACCTATAAATGCCTAATATCCATCACGTGTTTATTATCATATCATAAAAGAAAATCTCATGGTACAAACATAAGAAGACAGCCATTTAACAATGAAAAGATACATGCTGTAATACTGTAAATTAATCACCTGCCACCTCCAATTTTGGTAAGAGAGATTTCTATTCTTAAGATGAACTAATTGCATCTTGACACTCAAATTAGTTTTTACCTTAACATGCGCAAGCTGGCCCGGACACCACGATTACATAAAAAAAATTAAGACATAATCTTTTCCTTTTCGTTCCTACATTTTTTTCTTGTACCTACATAAACATATGCCTTTATCCACCAGCCACGGAAAAATTAGTGATAAAGGTGTCTACATCAAGAAGAAATTAGCAACTACCTGTCCACCAATCCTAAAAAGCTCGGCGAGATCATGGAATTGTCCATGGATATCACCACATATAGTCACAGGGCTTTTTACTGGCTGCAAAACGAAAAATAAGAACAAATCAAAATCAGGCCACAGAGTAAATACATAATCTCATGAAATTAGTTTATAGCTAAAATAGGAAGATCAGTGCGTCGTACAGATACGCGGTAAGAATACTCTTATCACAAGGGGAAGAATAAGTAGACATCACCGAGATCTTGAAATAAAAGAAGGCAAAAAGGAGGAAAACGAGCACAAACGTGGGAAGAGATATATTTTTGCAGAACTGTATCTGCCATTTAACCAAAATAGATATACCTTTTCAAAAGACGTGGAAAAGAACAGTGGGAAGAGCCTACATCTTCTAGTAATTTTTGAACACACAGTACAAGCAACAGAAAATTTTTGAGCAAGTAAAAGTTTATACCTGAACATTACTTTCTTCCATTAGTATCTCTTTGGCCTTCTCGCATAATGTTCTAACCTAAATCAGCGCACACAAGAGATTAGCTGAATACCCTTTTCATTCTGCTGACACACACCAACACGGGATAGAAGATAAAGAAACAATACATGAAACATCATATCCAAAGAGATAATTTGCAATCAATTGAGCTTCATGGTCAGTCTAATATCACGAGCTTATTACAGAAACTCCACACTGGATTAACTGCAAACTCCCCGAAAGAGAATATTAGAATATAGCAAGCAGAACTCTGGCAACTTGAGAAACCAAACAACACTCACGAGTGGACTAAATCAACAAAAAAGATTTGAAACTTCTACCCTTTGTGAAACTTCAGGCAGTGCTTTGACAAACATCATAGACAAACTCAAATGTAACAAAAAGTATTACATTGCCAAATTAACAGAACATATATCATTTTTACAGAAAAAAATTTGGTTCCTTATACAAACTCAACTCATAGCCAAAAAGGATGATTTTTTAAAAATATTTAACATTAAATGACTCACAACAAGTTCAGAGTTCAATGAGTATGTAAAGAAATCTCAAGCATCCAATCTATATCGAGACTCTAAAGTATCAGCAAATATGTTACATTAATCTTGTATAAATAATAATTGATCCAAGAAAAGATTTTTTCTTAAAACAAACAGCAAGGATATAAAGAAAATAAATATCATCTCAGATCCAGAAATGAAAAAATGTGTAAATAAAGAAAAGAAAGAAGTAAATACATCAGGCTCAGAGAGAGGCTTGCACTGCATTAGCTGAGAAATCTGCTCATCCAGATTACCCTGTGTGCTCGCTGCTACCAGATCCGAAGAACTCATTTTCTACACCTCAAAATTTCAACTTCAAGAATTAAGACCCTTTTTCCAATATATTTCTTGAATAAATTTGTGAATATTTTTTCCGCAACCCACAAACGCCCTTTGCTTTTTTTTTTTTTTTCTCTTGTGGGAAAGAAGAAGAAAAGAGAAATGCGAGAGAAAGCCCTCGAAATTTGTCGATCTACTCTTTATCGACTTTGTCAAAATTTGATTTATTTATTTATTTGAAATTTTCGATCTGCTACGTACTGAGTCCTAGAGATTATAAAAAAGAAAGAGGAAACAAACAAAATGGGGACAGCGATTTTGAAAAGAAATGAATAATGGAGCAAGGAAAGGAAAAACAACAGACTATTTGAGGTGGAAAGGAGCTTGAAGAAAAAAGGTTTTATGATTATTTAATTATTTAGTATTATTTCGCTCAATTATTAATTATGTTAGAAAACTAATGAAGTAAATTTCATTTAGAGTGCATGTGCGTGCGGCCTAGTTTTTAAATTTGTATAATTTGAAAAATCGATTATAGTCAAATGAAATTTCAGAAGAAAATATTTTTAGATAGTATCAGATTGTGTTTGATCATGTTGAGATGAAAGACTACATGCCTTCCAAAACTAAGCATAAATGATTTTATACATTATATATTTATTGTATTTTCTAGTATACATTGTATATGTGGGAGTTGGGCTGTGATGATTTGTCGATTGGGTTGTAAATATCTGAGCCCGTTTTATTTTTTGTTCTTGGGTCGTCTGACCCAACCCAAGAGTGACTGTATATAAGTCACATGTACATATATTTTCTTTTAGGGTATTCATTTTTATCTTCTGGCTTTCTCCAGAAGCTTCCCTCTCCTTCTCTGTGTTCATCATCTCTCTTCATTCTCGTTCATTTTTTCGGCGCTAAACTCATAAGTTTTCATGGTATCAGAGCCTGAAAATCTTCCGATCTCTCTCTGTTATGTGTCATCGATACTTGCTGAAGCTTTTGCTGAAGTTTTTTCGGTCATCTGAGAAAAATATTGTTTGTGTATTTTTCGATGAATGTTAATCGGATAATCGGGACTTTTGTGACTGTTTGAGGCTCCGATCATGTATCGGTAGATGTTTTGTGTGATTTTCCGACATCTCTGGTCTTATTCTGGTGATTTCTTCAAAATCTAGGGTTTTCCGACTTTCGGACCAGGGATTTTGATGTTATCCGATGATTTTACCTTCGGTCGATAGACGTTTTGGGTAAGCTTCCGACGTTTGTGACCTGATTCTGGTAAGTTTCCGTTTGACTGCAATCTCCGGTGACCGGACTTAGTTTCATCGGTTGAAGGCAGTTCTTCTCCGGTCGCGAAGAAGGAGGGTAACACTTTCTCTGTTCTAAGTGTCGTATATGTTGCATGCCAGTTCTGGTTTGATTGTGGTCTATCCATTGAGACTATTTCTGTGTTGTTAAGCTTGTTTATTATTCATGGCTGATAATACGAATACTAATACCTCCCCCGCAGACTCTACTAGTCCCCTCCTAATTTACTCCTCCGACGTTCCTGGTATGTCTCTTGTGTCCACTCCCTTTTCAGGCAGTGGTTATGGAGGTTGGAGGAGGAAGATGATTGTTGCCTTATCTGCTAAAAACAAAATCGGATTTGTTGATGGCTCATGTCCTCGACCAACCACTAATGTGGCTGAACAGAGGCTGTGGGATAGACCGTTTCCCTATCTCCTCAGATTGCTGATAGTGTGCAGTATTCCGATACTGTACAGAGTATATGGTCCCAAATTGAGAAAAGATATGGTACTCCTAACAAGACCAAAATTTTTTAATTAAAAAGGGAACTTTCCCACACATCTCAAGGATGCTTAGACGTATCCTCATACTTTAACAAACTCAAAGGCCTGTGGGATGAGTTGGGCACAATGTGCACAAATCATGGGCAGAGATGTGTGTGTGCTGCTAGAAATGGAATAATTCAGGAAGATGATGAAAACAATGTATTCCAGTTTCTTATGGGGTTAAATGAAGCATATATGGGGGTTAGGAGTAACTTGTTGATGATGCAGCCATTTCCTTCCCTTGACAGTATTTACAATATAGTGCTTAATGATGAGAAACAGATACAAGTTCAATCTATTTCTCAAATCAGTCCAGACTCTATGTCTTTTAATGCTAATACAAATAAGCACTCGGTTGGGTTTAATCAGGCCACAGTGCCCAGTCCCCCTGTTTTCAGACCCAGAGTTAATTTTGAGCAAAGTAGAGGGCCCCTATTTTGTAGATACTGCAAGAAATCTGGGCACTTAATTGATAAGTGTTATAAGATTCATGGGTTTCCTCAAAATATCAAATACAACAAGGGAAGGAAATCTGCTGCTGCTCATGTCTCCACTGGTGAGGAAAGTGTGTTTGTTAATCATGGGAATCTTAATATGTCTGTTCCTTTTGGGATCCTCCTGGCAGCCATCACCCTGTCACAAACATAGATGGCCAAAGTTCTGTGATGCCAGGGTTGAGCAGACATCAATATGATCAATTGATGAGCTTGATGCAACAGACCCAGTTAGGGGATTCCAGTGCTCAGGCTCCTCCTCCCATGTATGCTGCTAATTTTGCTGGTACTATGTTGACTGAGAGTCTTGTTTCTGATTCCAAATTATGCATGCTTACACACATTAATTCTGTCACCTGGATCATAGATTCAGGGGTATCTAATCATATGACACATGATGAAAACCTACTCTTTAACATCATACCTTTGACTGTTCCTTATCTTGTAACTTTGCCTAATGGTTACAAAGTGAAAGTAACTTGTACAGGTTCTTTTGCATTAACTTCATCCCTTACTCTTCACAATGTGCTTCTGGTTCCTTCCTTTAAACACAACTTGATTTCTGTCAACAAGTTGGTAAAACAATTGCACTGTATAGTTTTGTTTACTCCAACTTCCTGTTTACTTCACATGATACACGACCCTTCTCTGAAGAGGCTTCTGGATCTTGGTAAAGAGGAAGCTGGCCTATACAAACTGTCTTGGGTGCCACCTTCCCCTTCTCCCTCTACTGGTTCTTCATCTACTTCTGTATGTGCTTTGTCTGATTTTTGTAATGATGACAATGTGTCTGACAGCAAAGATGTTGCCTTGCCTCCAATTGTAAATATTCCATTTGTAATAATGGTGTTACCACTGATATGAATTACATTTGGCATTTAAGACTAGCACATACTTCATTTGTAAATATGAGACATATTTCTGGTTTGTCTTTTCCATTTGCTTCTAAACAACCTTTTCCTTGTTCTGTCTGTCCTATGGCCAAACAAACCAGACTCCCTTTTCCTGATAGCAGTATCAGTACTACTAGATCCTTTCAATTAATACATGTGGATACTTGGGGACCTTACCACACTTCTACTTCTTCTGGTTGTAGATACTTCCTTACAATAGTTGATGATTTCTCTAGGGTAGCCTGGACACACTTAATGGGCTCTAAAAGCAATGCTTTTTCCCTGCTTAAGTCTTTCATCTGTTTTGTTAAAACTTAGTTTAACACTGTGGTTCAAACTGTTAGAAGTGACAATGCCTTAGAATTGGGATCCAGCATTGAGGGTATATCTTTCTTTAGTAGCCAGGGGATTATTCATCAAACCTCCTTCCCTCATTCACCTCAACAGAATGGTGTTGTTGAAAGAAAGCATAGAACCCTTCTTGAAACATGTAGAGCCTTACTTTTTCAATCTGGCCTACCTGTGTCTTTCTGGTGGGATTGTCTGTTGACTACTACTTATCTCCTTACAGAATACCATCCAGAATTCTTCACAATAAGTCTCCTAATGAAATTTTGTATGGAAAGCTCCATCCTATTCTCATTTGAGGGCATTTGGGTGCCTTGCTTATGCTGCTGTCCCTATTCCTCAAAGGGACAAGTTATAGCCTAGAGCCCTCTCTTGTGTTTTTCTGGGTTACCCATTTGCCAAAAAGGGTTATAAACTGTATGATCTGGTTTCCAAGAAATGTTTTGTCTCCAGGGATGTTATATTCCATGAAACTTGTTTTCCTTTTAAGAATAAACCTTCTTCTGCTCACCCTTCTCATTCATCTTTTCCTTTTAGTCCTCCTTCTGAGCATTCCACTGACACAAATTTTACTATACATGCTTCCTCTCCTCCTTCCCCTACATCTGATCCAACATCTAATTCTCCTGTTCCTGTTTTTACTGATGCTGATCCATCTTCCCTTCCTTCTTTCAATCATGATATCTCTCCCACTGTTTTACCTTGTTCACAACCTCTTCCTGCTCCTAGAAAATCCACTAGACAGCATAATCATCCTTCTTATCTTAAGGATTATGTCTGCTAACTCCCTGCCTTTTTTGGATCCTCTTCTTCTACTTTGGAATATGAACCTTTATATTACTCTCAAGCTGCATCAGTTCCAGCATGGCAGGATGCCATGAGACAGGAGTTTGATACTTTGGAAGCAAACCATACCTGGGATGTTGTTCCTCTTCCTCCTGGTAAGAAACCCATTGGCTATAAATGGGTCTATAAAATCAAATACAAGGCTGATGGTACTGTTGAAAGGTATATAGCTAGGCTTGTTATTAGGGGTGATACTCAAGTTGAAGGGATTGATTTTACTGACACTTTTTCTCCTGTGATTTATGACCACTGTGAAATGTCTTATTGATGTGGCTGTCAAGAATCACTGGCCTCTGTTTCAACTTGATGTTAATAATGCTTTTCTCCATGGGGATTTGGATGAGGAAGTTTATATGAAACTTCCCCCAGGTTTGACAGTCTCTGCTCCTCTTTCTGGTTCTGTTTCTCCTACATCTTCTACTCCTTCTCCTCTGGTTTGTAAGCTCAAGAAATCTCTATATGGGTTGAGACAAGCATCCAGACAATGGTATGCCAAATTGTCTTCTGCTCTTTATTCCAGAGGGTACACACATTCTTTGAATGACTATTCTTTGTTCATCAAAGGTAAACCTGGATCCCTTGTGGTTGTGGCAGTCTATGTGGATGATATTATTCTTACTGGGGATGACAGTGATGAGATTACTGCCCTGAAACTGTTTCTGGATGATCAGTTTAAAATCAAAGACCTAGGGTCTTTGCATTATTTTTTGGGCCTTGAAATGTCAGTTGTTCCTGGTGGAATGATCCTTAATCAGCATAAGTATATTTCTGATTTACTGCATCAGTTTGATTGTGCAAATGTATCCTCTGTTGTTTGTCCTTTGGATATTAATGTCAAACTTCATGCTGATTCTGGTGACCTTTTATCCTCTCCTGATCAGTATAGGAGTCTTGTTGGTAAGCTGTTGTTTCTCACTCATACTAGGCCTGACATATGCTTTGCTGTTCAACATCTGAGTCAATTCCTAAAATGCCCCAGACTTCCCCATATGACTGCTGCCCTACATGTTTTGAGATACCTTAAAGGCACTCCTTCGATGGGTCTCTTTTATTATGCCTGTGATGATTTCTCTGTTGTTGGTTATTCTGATAGTGACTGGGTTACATGCCCTGATACTAGGAGATCTGTTACTGGATTTTGTGTGCTATTGGGTGGTTGCCTGATTAGTTGGAAATCCAAGAAGCAGCCTGTTGTTTCTTTGTCTTCTGTTAAGGCACCCTCAGCAAAGTTGTTGCTGAATTATCTTGGCTATCTCGTTTATTGGTTGATCTTGGAGTATCTGTTTGTCTTCCATTTTCTGTGTATTGTGACAGCCAGGCTGCTGTCCATATAGTTAACAATCCTGTTTTTTATGAGCGTACCAAACAGATCGATGTGGACTGCCATTTTGTTCGGAATCAGCTACAAAATAGTTTTCTCCAGCTGTTTCATGTTCCTACTTCTCATCAACTAGCTGACCTGCTCACTAAGCCATTACCTGGCACTGTGCTTCATCCGCTGTTATCCAAGTTGTAGGTGGTTACCCCCTCCAACTTGGGGGGGGGGTGTTGAGATGAAAGACTACATGGCTTCCAAACCTCATAAATGATTTTATACATTGTATATTTATTGTATTTTTTGGTATACATTGTATATGTGGGAGTTGGGCTGTGATGATTTGTTGATTGGGTTGTAAATATCTGAGCCCGTTTTATTTTTTGTTCTTGGGCCGTCTGACCCGACCCAAGAGTGACTGTATATAAGTCACATGTACATATATTTTCTTTTAGGGTATTCATTTTTATCTTCTGGCTTTCTCCAGAAGCTTCCCTCTCCTTCTCTGTGTTCATCATCTCTCTTCATTCTCGTTCATTTTTCCGGCGCTAAACTCATATGTTTTCAGATCAAGATATTCCACATTAATGTTGTAAAAATAATTTTGTTAAACTAATCTTTTTAAAAGAAGTGATTTTGAGCAGCAAATTTTAAAAAAAACAAGTAAAGATTCACTTTAAAATACGAAAAAAATTTAATTAAAATTTAAAAGTCGTTTAATTTAAGTGTGAATAAAAATTTTTAAAATAGAGATATGGAGTATGTTTACAGCACCTTGGTCATAAATGTATAGTAGTATTGATATTGCATGATATTAGTGTTTGTTCGTACTATGGAGATAACGGGAAGTGTTTATAATAATATGAATAAGGGTGGCAAAATGGTTCAACGAAAACGGTTAACCACTCATATTATTCATTAAAAATGGGTTGGATAATAAACTTTTTAAAAATAGGTCAAATATGGATAAGAACCATATTATCCATTTAGAAAATGGATAACCAATGTGTAATCAATGGATAACCAGTTAGTCTAACTTTTACATTTGTAAAATCTAAAATTGGGGATTCCTCAAAATAGAGAGACTAAGAATTCTCCCAAAAGTGATCATATACAACGAGTCATGACCCATATTATCCATCGGTTAACCCTTTTTTATCCGTATTAAATATGGGTGGGGTCGGATAATTGATCCATTTTTTCATTACTCATTTTCAACCCGAACCATATCCAACCCGACCCACTCGTTTGTCACTCCTAAATATGAATAACGATTTGAACAACTTTTGTGTTATAAAACAATAAGAGAAGAATATTACAAAAAAAAGTAAAGAGAGAATTCTTATTGATTTGGGATGAATTACAATGGAATAGACCTCTCTATTTACAGGGAAAGAGTGACTTGTCCACCAAGTAAAATCCCTACAATCTCTTTAAAATATATGTATTTTGGTTGTCTTGTTAAAAATCTTGCAAGGAAAATACATTAGGACAAAACCTTGTAAAGGAAAAAGAGTACAACGCGTATTAACTCCTCCTGATGGGAGCATCAATTCACATTGAGTCTTCACACTCCAATCTTGTGCACTAATTTCTTGAAAGTTGACGTCGGCAGAGATTTGATGAATAAAATAGCCATATTAACTCCAATGAATATGTCGCACCTTGAAAATCCTCGCTATTATGTTATTATGCTTATAATTATAGCAAGATACATATATGCACAAAAAGCACGTAGGATATGGTACTTCAGGATCAAGAATTGTATATGCTTCAAGATATTTAAATTGTTCAAGAATTGTCATATAAGTTAAGTCGTATACGTCATATAATATACTATAATTAGATGCATATCAATTTCTCTTGTCATACTAGACAAATAAGATATCGAAAACTGATTGTACATATCATTGACTTTATACTTTCAAGTGTTTAAATTACATGTCCAAAACTACATGTCTTTCATATGAAACAAATTCTATTTGAATTGTATCTCTTATATTTGGGCAATATTTTTGTAAATGTATTCGACATACTTGACATCCTCATCTATATTTAGCGCTATGATAGATGTAGTTGACGAATATTTTTTATCGGTTCAAATATTTTTTTCATAAAGACATAATATATAGATCTTTTCATTCATATTTTCAAGTACCCGAACCTCTCCTGAGATTTTATGGAGTGTTATGTTATGTGATCTTCTAAATCACTTGTGTCCTTATTATGATCATTTTGATCATTTGTTTATCTTCTTTATCAAAAATTCTGTTTGAAACCGATTTATCTATATGCTTTAAGCGTACTATTGACTTTGTCCTTATAGAACTTATTCTAATAAGAGCATCTTCGGTGAGAATATAGTTACTTTCTTTATGTCAGGAAATGTGTCTGACATGCTTTGCAATATATTGTACGTGAATGATTTTTTATGAATTTAAAGTTCATATTACTTATTCGAGGATCTAGATATATAACTAATAATCCATTCCATGTACTTTTTATCAACTGTTTATCTAGTCTCCCCCTCATGTTAGAAAAACTAACTTGCTTTCTTAAATTTAAAAATTCAACTTTGTGTGTTATGGTATTAATCAAAATATACACCACACATCAATACTAATAATAAGATAAAATTATTTAGTTCCTTATATGAACTACTTTATGAGAGGAGAATATACTGTACTTTCGTATATAACTTATATCAAATCGATATAGATAGTTTTGTTCTCCTAAGCAATAGTTTAACTATTAAGTGGAAACACTCAATAAATCATCTTGCTAAACCAGTTGTGATGTAACCCAACTTATCAAGATAAACTATCTTGAATAGGAAATCAGGAAATTATGCTCTAAATTAAATTATTGAGCAAGTTATCTCGCAAACGCCAGGCTGTGGGTTAATAATAATTACATATATAACCATTTTATAGATGCATCTTATGTGGTATACATGGCAGGTGAATGGACCAATATTCACCTTTGATATTTCCAGTATTTATGGAATTCAATCCCAATTTTAATTGGTCGATTAATTAATGACAACAACATAAGAGAATTCGTACAAAAAATTTTAATTCTTTAATATTTATCCATGTGAATTCTCTTTTATTTTTGCACATCATACTCAAATTAACATGACTAAATTAATTAAGTCAACTGAATAAATTATCAATATTGATAAAGTTCATATTTACACTATAACGTGTGCAATTATCAATAAACTCCAAGGTTATGATGATATGAGTTTTTATATCAATAAACTTCCACTTTATTGTGGTGTTCTTTTATTTGTATAGTACAAACTGGAGAATAAAGCGAATAACTTTTCACATATATTCCTCCGGTACAAGTTGTAGTAATAGAAGATATTAAATATTTCCTTTATTTATAGTCTCAATATAACCAACTGCTTTTGCGAATACTTTACAAACCCAATTAAGTCTCTTTGAGACTTACTATAACACAACGCCTTATTGATAATCAATTTTATTCCTCCAAAATAGTAATAACGGGCTCTTCTATAGTTCTCATTTAATTTGGTACTACCATATATTTATCAACATTCATATGGCGAATATCTCTCTTAAAGAGATAGTTATACCATTATGGTGATGGTCAGAATTCTATACAAGATTTGTTCTTTGCATTACCGTTGCCCTTTAATAATCATATCGCCAAAATATTTTGGCGTATAATAGGTATGTGACCAATGACCATTCATGCCATAATAATGACATTATTTTCTTATTTCCCCTCAAGCTTCTTTCTAGAGACGAGTGTAGTATATTTACTACCACTAGCATGTTTTATTCTTTCAAGAATGAATATATATATATATATATATATATATATATATATATATATATATATATATATATATATATATATATATATATATATATATATATATATATATATATATCATAAACACATATTGTAACATTCACATCATGAATGCTTTATAAAATCTCATGTCAAATCGATGACAAATATTACTTTCACAAAGCGAAGATTATTTTTTGAATTCTTATTGTTCTCATTACCACAATGATGACGATTATAGTTTCGTCTATTACCACGTCCACATCCATTGATACATTCATAATAATAATTCTGACTTCTTTCAGATTTATCACATATTGCTATCATATTCTCTTAAGGGAGTGAGAATTAAACAAATTCAATAGGACGAGTTCTCAATTCTTTGCTCACAATCATACATGAATTTGATCATGTCAAGACATATAATTTTTATCACTTTGGGTGGTTATAATTTCTTACAAACTCCATTATAGTTACAATCAAAATTTTCGTTTTTGCTTATATTTAAAATCGAATTATTACAATGTCAAGAATTTAAAAGAGAAAAAAATAAATAAAATATTTACCTTAAATTCACAATTTAATCATGAAGGAAGTTCATGAAATAATTGACAATCATTATGCTCAATCCCAAAGCTTGCACTCAATTGGTTAGAATCTCGTGTTGATAACGTATTATAAATAATAAAAAAAAAGAGTATTATAGAGAAAAGTAAAGAGAGAATTTTTATTAATTTGGATTAAAAAGTTAATCTTTTCATCGTCTTCGCAAATAAAACAACTTTCTTTAATCACTCAAAAGTACTTACCCCCCCACACATTAGCGAAGCAGGGGCAAATTCAAAATTATTTGAATATTATAACTTATTTGATTTACTAAGTTCAGGATGTATTATTTGTATTTAGTTCTACATTATAGAGTCAATTTGCCCTGCAGGCTATAGCCGAAGCACCTTAAGCCTCCAAAACAAGCACTTCTTTTTAAATTAAAAAAAGGTACTTTTAGTAGTTAGAAGCTTGACCAAACAAATTATTACTCAATGAAAAAATTAAAAAAAGTAATGTTCTGGACTATTCTGATTTTCTAAGAACTTGCAATGTTGCAATAGATCTCATAAGTTTCTTGAAAGCTACAGATATGATCAAAAGTTCAGTGACATTTGTTGGCAAACAAATGGGTTCAGTCACTTTCTTTCCATGCAAAGTCAATTTACTAGGTATTATTACTCATAGTTTCTGGTTACATGTCACTTTAAGAGGACGTACGTTTGGTATGAAGTATTAAGATGGTATAAGGGTGGTAGAAAAATTTAATATTATTTTAATATTTTGTTTGGTTAGCAAATAAGGTATAAATTATTTCGGTGTTAATTTTAATACTGGGATAATTTATACCTTATAGAGGTATGATAATTAGCACCGATATAACTTTTACCTACTTCTTAGAAATTATGCAGTTGTCATTCTTAATACAACATATCAAACAATGAATAAACAACAATTCAGAGATAACTAATCCCAATATAACTTATACCGATATAAATTATATTCTAACCAAACGATAATAGTTTATCACAAGAGTGCATTTTCTTTCCTTTGCATAAATTAGTACTTTGTTCACTTGTTTTGCAAAATTTATTGGTTTTGAATTATTCACGAAAGAGTTGTAGCAAGATCAAAGATCATACTTCTTCTCCACACCTCCTTTTCTTTTCTTGTGGTGTATAATTTGTAGTATCATAGTATTGGTGTGGTGGACCAAATAGGAAAAGGACTCTATGCACTTAGGAAGATTATATAGGAGTTATTTATGTGAAAGGAAAAGGACTCTATGCACTAATTGCAAATTTAGTACTTTGATGGGTTGATGATGATAGATGGGGATTTTTCCCTAGCAATGGGGCAAATAAATCATATAGTGGAAAATTTAATAAAAGAAAAAAAGAAAAAGAAAATTGCATATAAGATTTTAGAAATCTCCTACTACTAGTTATACTAGGTCAGGTTACACGTGTTTAGTTCATAGGCTTAATGTATAATTTATTTTCTGTGTTGCTTCATTTAAATGGAGAATTTGGTAAGATTGACTTCACTACTTCATGTGTATTGCGATCCTTCAAATTACATAGTCTAATCATTGTACTAGTTTAGACAAGAGGGGTTGCTCTGATGGTAAGCAACCCCCACTTTCAACCGAGAGTTTGTGAGTTCGAGTCTCCCCAAGAGCAAGGTGGGAAGTTCTTAGAGGGAAGGATGCCGGAAGTCTATTTGGAAACAGCCTCTCTATCCCAGCGTAGAGGTAATGTCTGCGTATACACTACCCTTCCCAGACCCCACTATGTGGGATTATATTGGGTTGTTGTTTTTGTAATCATTGTACTAGTGAATAATGAATAAAC
The DNA here is from genome assembly GCA_034376525.1 of Nicotiana benthamiana. NCBI lineage: Eukaryota > Viridiplantae > Streptophyta > Magnoliopsida > Solanales > Solanaceae > Nicotiana > Nicotiana benthamiana. The sequence continues at coordinate 28,100,036 of CM067336.1, read as the reverse complement.
GAAAGAGCAGATATAACTTAAGCCAGAAGAAGAAAGCTCTAATAATTCAATAATGTTACTGATCTTCAAGAGTTTTTACAGCATTTAAACCTTTCAAACTCTCTACTTTTTTGACAGCTTAAGTTCAAGCCAACAGTTCTGCAAATCATTAAGCTGATACGGATCTGAATCTATACAAATGATTTGTTGTTAAGGTCCTAATTTGGTTGAAATTACTAGAAAAGAAGCTAAGCGGATTATAAATGGAGCTAATGTTCTTTATAATCTTGAGCTAACTGGTGTTGCAGAAATATTTTCATCTGTATAAAACAATACCTAACAGCAGCAAGGCTTGAATCCCTTTCTTTAACATATGACTTATTATTAGTTCAACAGCTTTTTGGGAGTTAATCTAGTAGAGGTTCCTCCAGACGCTTCAATGCGGGTGTCTGAAGGTCCATACTGCAGGTGACTATCACCCCAAGGAGTGCACATACCGCTGGAACGAGACCTAGTGCATATCGATTGAGGGAAAAGAATGGGCAGCTTGTACTGCAGTTGTGCAGTTCCGGAGAGGATCCTGCATAGAAAGGTGACAGTGCCAAAGTAAATAAAGAGTTATCTGATGAAAGGAAGCTACAAATAATTTAAGTGAGAAAAGTGAAATGAATTCTGCGCTCTATTACAGACTTCTTGACAGAAACTTTCTGGTAACAAGTCTATGGTAAAGTAAAAATATCTCTGCTAGAGGTTATTATAAAGGAATGATGAAAATAAGTGGGTGAAGCAGCAAGTTCTTGGCTGATGAAAAGGCAAAACTGTTAACTAACTCTGTTAATGAACATAAGGTGGAGCCAATTCATTAGTTTTCCGCAGACGCGCTCAGTAATGGATGTCAAACAATTACAATGACTACACATAGAAGCTGGTCATTGACCAAGATAACAGAGAGATACAGGAACAAATGCTTACTCTGATATGACTCGAGAATGAACAAAGCCAACCCACATATCATTTTATCCAGAAAACTCAATGATCCGTAGACAAAAGCACAGCCATTTAGATCTCGGCCAACCAAGACACTTTGCATGCCCACTCCAGTCACCTGTTAAGTCATATAGGAAAGAGGTGCATATGAAGATAGTAATTGTAGACTTTCTGATCACATTGCATGTTTTACAATTAATCGAGCATTTTAAATCATTATTTCTTCCAATCCATGTCACAGCAAAGAGCCTGGCTTCCTCATGGAATGATAGAAACTACAACATGTATGCACTTGGCTTTTTTGAGAATTGCGAGGAATATATACATGTATGCAAGGCTTAATGTAGCTGAACATCATTCCACAACTAAGAATATTACTGCCCCCTCTTCAGTTAAACAAGTCCATGGTTAGTTAACAACTTCATAGATACTCAATAGGGTGCCAAATATTAAGCAAAAACCACAAGATATGGCTAGACCTCCTTTGTGAAAATAGTGTCATTAAGAAATAAATCGAAAATTGTCCATTCTAAGGAGATAATATTCCACGTATATAAGGTCACAATTTCATTAACCCACAGCAAGTCCATCAGTGCTTAAAGGAGTATTTGGTCCATACAAATTTTATCATAAAATTTGTTTTTGTTTTTGCTTTTCCTTTCCTTCACTGAGCCGAGGGTCGATTGGAAACAGCCTCTCTGCCCTCTCGGGTAGGGGTAAGGCCCGTTTACATATTACCCTCCCCAGACCCCATTTTGTGGGACTATACTGGGTAGTTGTTGTTGTTGTAAATTTTATCATAAAAGAATTGACCAAAAAATAATAAATGGCAAGATAAATTAGATATCTATGGAAAAAATAACGATGTAGAGGGAGACTGAAAAGGAGGCTCGACCTTTGCGCTGAAAGATAGCCAAAGCTGTTCCAGAATGGTTTTGTATCATGCTTTGATTAGAAATTTGATGATCATCTAAAAATTGATAAAGCACCTCTCTAGCCTATGTCAGCAGAAATATATGGACTATAACTTCTAATAAACCAAAGTTAAATAAGTATAATTGCTGTCTTATGGTTGACAAAAACCACCCATCTGTGTTATTTACAAGTTTAATGCAAAAAATAGATACGCTACCACAGGATAAAGTGCAAAAGTAAAGTTTCAAGACTTGAGATTCAAAGTAAGCTCACAGAATATTATCCTTACCATTATCAAGGCATTTGCTATGCCAATCAATACCGACAGGATATACATAAGAACATTCATGTTTCTTGGAAGCAAGAGTATTCCTGTGCCACAAAGTACCCAAAGGAGACCTCCTGCAGTATAAAAGCCCTTCAATCGCTGGCTGGTCCATGTAATCTCCTGCATATAATACAGCTATAAGGAAACAAAAGAAGCAAAAAAAGGCGTTGGAAAATTTAGAGATAGAACTGACAAAAAAAAGTTCTGTTTGTATGGCACCTGTAGCAGGATGGATACAACGAAACTGCAAATAAAAATAATTGCAGGGACCTAATCCACACCAATTAAGAACAGGAACAAGATTTAGTACTATATTTCTTCACTTGCCAGTTCCTTCAAATAAAAGCTCTTTATTTTAAATGAAAACGAGGTTCAGAAGAATACCAGAGCTTTTGAAGACTGACTCATCTGCAGGTCATAGATCACATAGAAAGCAAGAAACGCCTGCAATCCAAACAATTACAAGAACTGTATCGATCAAATCCATTTCAGTTTTCTGATATCTATCCAAAAGGGCCAAGTCCAAACACAGATAATACTTACCTGGGAGACATTAGTCACAAGTCTGGTAAGCAAGTAAACAAGAGCAACTTGGTGATACAAGATCTTCTTAAACCAATACATCCAAGAAATTCTAACATAACCTTTGACACGAGCTTCTAAATTCAAACTGGCCAAGAAATGAAAATATTAGTGATTAACATCTAAGCAGAGAATTATCAAGAACTTGCCCTTATAATTAATCATGGTACTTGAAGCAATCTTCCATTCCAAAATTAGCATAATTGTCATTTTCTTTTCTGAAAGTACATAACCTAATTGTTCTTCTGGGATGGAATATTATTTTTCTCACAAATGAAGCTCTATTTTGTGGGGGAGGAAAAGAGCTGAGCTATCTTATTCAGTGCATAATCTGGTTAGGGTTAGCTCCATCAAAATTCTCAAACAAAATGATTTTTTCTCCAGTTCAGCCAAGCAATGAAATAATTCAAACAATTACATTTCCTTAAAAAACCAGTCCCAGAAAATAATGCAGCCAATAAATTCACTCAAAAACAGAAAATAAGACATGTGAAGACCTTGGCTCTCTAGTTCCAAGATGAAACACGCCCACAAAGCAGCTTCCAATGAAAATTGATATATATGCAATCCAACGATACTGCTCATTCAAAAAGTAATGAGAACAAGCCAAAAGAAAATTTAGAGTAAACAAAAGATCCACTGAAGGTCACATACTTGATTTTCTACAGCATCAGGTGTCCCTGCTCCGACGACATTGAACACGGCAAAAGCAACAGCATATAAGCTAAGGTTTGCAATCTTCAAATTCATCAGGTTCAGACAAATGCAGAACAAACCAAAAGTTAATGATTACTCACATGTGCAAGGAACTATAGCATGAAGTCATGGAGGAGATTACCAACCATCGTAAAAGCATTGCGACAACTAGCTAAAACTACTCTGCTTGTCGAGTTCAGTGTAATGCAGTTCACCATCGACCTACAGCAAGCATCAAATATTCTGTTACCAACTTCCAAAGAACTATCGGCTAATGTTTGGGTTATACTTGGTCAAATTTCATAAGGTGCTCATGCGCTTAGAAATTTAAAGTGGTTCTTCAAGTTATTTACAGTTTAGTTATTTTACCTACATCCAGAAATTTGAGAAAATATTAGCATGTTGTCAGAGCAATTACTTGTCAAAAGATGATAATTTCATGATTATATCAGGATCCTATGTAGCTGCAGTGGTCAAAAGTGATGACCATTCCAGCTGGAGGGTAGAAGAGTGATAACTTCTGCAATCAAAGATGATCCCCTTGGGTTTAGGGACATAAGGGTCCTCGATATAGCTTCATTAATAAAATATGTGTGGTTGTGGCAGACATTTAAGTGAAAGAAGGGAGTTCTGGAGGAGGATCAAAGGAGATAAATATGGAATGGAAGTTTGGTATTGAAGAATGAATACATGGTCGTTACGACACTGTTCTTTGAGAGGAAACTATAAAGGGACAGGAAGACATGTATGAAAAATATTGAGTTAAAAATAGAGGGAGTAAAAGGCTTTCATTTGGGAATAGAAATATTGTTAGAGGAGTCCGGAGCAAGTTATATTTACCCAGCTCTATACAGTTTACTATCTAAAACAATCAGGAAGCTGTTGTAGGGGAAATAGGGAAGAAAATATCACAGACCAAGCCCATGGTACATATTGTCCGCTTTGTCTCAACAAGCCTCACAGCTTTGTCCCTTGGACAACTCATATAGAACCTGAAAGTGGGTGTACCATGTGAATTTGTTCTCCGTATTATATAATCCTTCATTTTTCTCTCCCGTTCCGATGTGGGATTTTCCTGAGATGTCATACTACACCCCCTCTTCGGAAGTTTGCTAAAGTAGAAGCCTATCAGTCTTCTGTCATGGCCATCACATACACCCTTTTTAGTGACTCAACATTCTCGCTAAGGTTTGCCCCACCATCGTATTGCTGGAATCCAACTCTGATACTATATTTGCTAGCACAGTCCACTAGTTATACTGTCCATTTCGGGCCTAGAACAACACGACTTTAAAACACGTCATTGTGATCTAAGGCTTGCTTCCTTATATATCTAGCATCTCTCCCATGATTTGCCAATGGTGAATTTTGCCTAGGGTGTTACAAATCAGTACGAGGAATTTTAGAAGTACAATTTAGAGGTGCGGTCTGGGATTGGCAGATGGAGAAGCTGGAGAAATTTCTGACTTGTTATATTCACCAAGCCCATGACAGAACCTGTCATTCTCATGGAAATATTACTATCCAGTCCTCTAATTTACTGCAGCAAGGGGAGAGGAGAGTTTTCTGCTTCAGAAACATGGATAAAGATAACTTTTTTGAAGTAGAAAGCTGCATGGAGTACCAGTCTTATTGCTCATAACTTGAGGAGGAGGAAGAGGAGCACAGGCACAGCCATTAGCTGGTGTCTTTTACATAAAGGATTGGGTGTTGATGGGAAGTTCTTGGAGGGAAGGATACCGGGGGTCTATTTGGAAACAGCCTCTCTACCCCAGGGTAGGGGTAAGGTCTGCGTACATACTACCCTCTCCAAACCCCACTAAGTGGGATTATACTGGGTTGTTGTTGTTGTTGTTGTAGATTGGGTGATGATGGGATCATTCAATTAGTCACAGAAAATGGTCCTCAAAACAGTGGATTAACATGTTAAACCCTGCCCTCGGGAGGTAAGTGGAAAATATTTTCAACCATAAAACCCCCCCCCCCCCCCAGATGCCCCGGCACAGTGGTATTGTAACATTTAGCAAAGAACATAGATAAGATCACAAAATTACATATGTGATACTTGAGTAGCAGCCCATCCCACATTGAAGATTGCAGCAAACACACTGTAGCCAATAGTTTGCAGCATAGCCGAATCGGAACCAATAAGCTTGCAAGGCAAGCAACCGCCAAAAACGGAAGAAAATGAGACACCAACCAAGACAGATCCTGCAAGATGCCATACTTTGAAATGCCCATACCTGTCTATCTATCATGTAAAACGACAAATCTTAGCTAGAAGGTTAAATTTAATGTCGATAAAAAACTATGAGCTACTAGCGTGGGATTGAGGCTTAATTGTTATTATTTCTGTAAAAGATTATGTGCTGCTCTCATGTCAAAAGTTACTTATTGCATTTAACCAATCAATGTGTTATAAGAAAATGACCGCATAAACCAACAACAACAATAACAACAACAACAACAACAACTACCCAGTATAGTCCCACAAAGTGGGGTCTGGGGAGGGTAATATGTAGACGAGCCTTATCCCTACCCGAAAGGGCAGAGAGGCTGTTTCCAATCGACCCTTGGCTCAGTGAAGGAAAGGAACAACAAAAACAAAAACAACAACAAAAGAGCATTAGTAACTTCAGCAGAAATAGCGTAAATAATTATCTAAACATAAAAACCTAAAAATAAAAAAACATAAAAACCATAAATAAAATAGCATGCAATAATATCTGACAGTAACTACCATAAATAACTACCATAAGGGAGACACAATCCAATACACAAATCATCTATGGATAGCCCTGCCAAGCCTCACCCCATACACTTAAATACTCATAAAAGAAAAACTATAAATTTTATATTGGGCAAGTGTAAGCTTAGATGAGAAAAAAGTGAAAATGGCAGAGCATGTTCTCATTCTGCAGTGACTTCATGATCTCTCTTAGGAAGTGAAATTGGAAATGTCTTAACATGTTTTTCTTATGTCCTCTCCCCCATTATCTGGAAAAATACCAGTTGATGCTTCAAACTGCCTAGGTAGTCAAAGTTATCAAAAAATTTATATATGTGAATTTAAGTTTGTATTTTGAGCTAAGTGTATATCAAAGATGTTCTGCATATAAATTTGTGCAATACATCTGTTATAGCAAGTGACGGTTAATACAGCAAAGTTTTAAAAAAGAGTGAAAAAGGATGTGGATATAATAAATTATTAAGGTGATGCTCTAAGTTAAGGTAGTAGTTATGTTATCGAGAGATACCAGTTCACCAGCAAATACAGTGGTCAATCCATCTGCAACTTGACCTGAGAGCATTACAACTGCAGCATCACTGAGAAACAAACAAGGTACACATGAGCACACAACTAACAACTTCACAACCTAAGGTCTCCTCCCCTTTTCCTTTAAGTTTATTGAGGGGAGGGGTGAAGGGTAATGAAACATGAGGGATGCAGGAGTGCAGAAGTCACATCCTTGACAAATTGTGGAGGGTGCAGTAATGGCCAACATGAATGGGGTGAATCGGGAATGAAATTCCACTATTGGACTTGAGAGTCCAGCGGCGACCGACGAACCCTTTAAGCCTGGATTGGATTACCAACCGGTCTCTCTTACCAGTTTAGGCTACAGATATACCTTATGATATTTGTGTCCATAAAATGAAACCGGTCTTTCTAATTCGACTACTAGAAGCTACGCCCCTATCAGGTAGGGCCACTCCACTGAACTCATAATATTCAAGCAACACACGCTAAACGAAGTATATAAAGTTTTGGTAAGCATTAACTCAAAAATTGCAAAAAAGGTATGCAGACATTAGATATCTATCAGCAGACAAGCTAGATCACGATAAAGAAAAACTGTAAAAGTGGTACATGTTAGTTTAAAAATGCAAGAAGGGCAATTCCTGTTTTCTTAATGCTAAATCGATCATTGGAAGATGCGTGCTCACTAGGGTACCTAACAGCAAGAAAATGAGTAACGAACCTTGGGGATAATCCAATATCTGTCAGAAAGACTAAGAGATAAGTGAACCAACAGGCTGATGTTATGTCGTTGAGCATGTGCCCAACACCGTAATAAAACACTGAACACCTTCCAATGGGTTTTGTACATGATTCATCATCCTGATTATGATTAACCATTATGTTATAGATGTTTCGGCGGTGGTTTGGTGAATAGGAAACCTGCAATCCAACAGATGAAGCTTCAGATGCAAAATTACAATGTATAAGAATGAACCCAGTAAAAATGATGTTAAATCTCTCTCAGAGCAGACATGACTTAAACACACACAGCAAAAACCAACAACAAAAAAAAAAGTAATGAACAGGGATGCAGTATACACAACATTATCACTAGTGTGCTAACAGGAATTTTACATCTTGCAATATTACACAAGTATAATGCTAAACACATTTTGCCCGAGGTAGATGGTTACATACTTCACAGTATATACACCAAATACAGGATAACCAAGATACTAAAAACGCACAATAAGTGAAGACTTCAAACAACTGAACCGCCTCAGATGCATGATGGAGACACAAGTATGTTGCGTAAAAGCCACATCAAAAGAAGGGTATCACTTATCAGATTGTGAATTCATACCCAATGTCAGACACTTCCTTATTCTTACTAATAGTGGATATTTAGGTGAAATACCTTACTCTAATAGACTACTATTAGCTCTTGAATTATATACCAGACATTCCCCGATTGTTTTTAAGTAATGTAATGTTGACATTTTGAAAACCATATCGATACATCTACATAGCTTTTCTCCTTTCCTTCCATTATGACAAGAGCAATTATAACTAAATTAATGCTAATAATCAACTATTAACTCTGAGAAGTCCTTGCTTATAAGGATCAATGACTACTTCTATTCCCTTAAAGACCACTCATGAAGTCATGAAAATTCACTTACCTAATTGTACATGCTTATACATTGCTGGGAATTTTAACCAACTGCTTATAATATCCTCTTATGATTTGATACAGAAAAAAAACTAGATTACCCTCCTAGCCATACCCCTATCAAAAACACTTGGGATCAACAAATCAGCCCTTCTAATAAACCCATTTTATAGAAGAAAAAAAACAAGAATCACTACAAAATCACCAAACTCTGCACTCAAAAACCGGAAAGGTCAACTTCTCTACATGTTCATCTTAACCACTCTCAAGAACAAAAGGAAACAAGAAAATAGATTCAAAGGTTCATCTAAGATTGTCTAATACCAAAAATGGTTCCAACACATGAAAGCTTACATAAAATTAACCCCCCATATAATCATTTAAAATTAAAAACAAAAAACAGCTCTTGAAACAAAGGAATAAATTTTTTTCAAGAAATTGAATGAAAAATGTAAAATTTAAACCTGGGTGTGAACTGAAAGCTATGTAGAAGAACCCATGATTTATACCAAGAAAAAAAACTAAGCTTGGATCCACAAGAATGGAGCAAAAACAGAATTATACTTTCTTGTAATACAAACCAATCAAAAAAGTAAAGAACAGTTACTGGGTATGTAATGTAACGTGAATTAGACGCACCCCTTTTGTTGTTTTCTGTTAGTAGTAGTATTTCGCTTCTTCCTTCACTGCCACCGTTTTCCAACCACTGAATTGAAAGCAGCCTACTTTCACATATGGGAAGTTCAAAAAGCAATAAAAAAGATATCTTTTAGTCTTCTTCAAAATCTTCTATCCACCACTGACTGACTGAGAATTTTCTTTGTCTTCTTCCATTCTTTCTTTCTTTATTTAGGATTCTAAGGAAGATATTAAAGCTCTGAAATGAATTCGGATTGTGCTGTCATGACATTGTTTTTGTCAATTTCATGTGGGGTCCTTTCCTTTAACCGCCGAATCTTGGCACTGCAAAAATAGGAAGACATAATTTAGTGTTATAAAACAATAAGAAAAGAAGAACAATATTGCGAAGAGAGAATTCTTATTGAATTTTTGGGGTGATTTACAATGAGGTAATAACTTTTTATTTATAGGAGGAAAAATAATTTAATTTCAAAGCAAATTTTTTTATAACATAGATATTCACTCTAATTAGAATTCTATTCTTAACGCTCCCCTGAATGTCTACTCAATAAGTAACGTGCCTCATTAAAACCTTAACTAAAACAAAACTCAATGGGAAAAAATTTTAGAAAAGAAAAAAGAATACACATATTTAGAAATGCGCTTATTGGTTGTCTCGTTAAAAACTTTGCAAGGAAACCCAGTGGGATAAAACCTTGTACGGAAAAAAGAGTGCAACGTGCATTAACTCCCCCTGAAGAGAGCATCAATTCACATCCTTGAGCCTTAGCATCCCAATCTTGTGCACTAGCTTCTTGAAGGTTGACGTCGGTAGAGTTTTGGTGAATAAATCAGCCATATTAACTCCAATGAATATATTGCACCTTGAAAATCCTCACTATCACATTATCATGCTTATAGTTATAGCAAGATACAAATGTGCACAAATTGCACTTAGCATGTGGTACTTCAAGATTAAAAATTATATATGCTTTAAGCGGTTTAAGTCCTTTAAGGATTGTCATATAAGTTAAGCCATATAAGCCATCTAAAAAGGCTTTAGTGCATATCAAGTTTTTATGTCTTGCATAGACATATAAATATCGAAAACTGATTGCACATACCATTGACTTTATACTTTCAAGTATTTAAACTACATGTCCAAAACTACATGTCTTTCATATGGAATCAATTCTACTTGAATTGTATCTCTTCCATTTGGCTAATACTTTTGTGTCTATGTTCGATATACTTAAGATCCTCATCTATACTTAGCGCTATGATAGATGTCATCGACGAACATGTTATATCGATTCTAATAAATTTTCATAAAGACATAACATAGAGATCTTCATTCATATATTCAGATACCTGAATCTCTCATGAGATTTTATGAAGTGTTATTTCATGTGATCTTCTAGATCACTTGCCACATTTATTATGATCATTTTGATCATTTGCTCATCTTCTTTATTAAGAATTTTATTTGAAATCGATTTGTCTATACGCTTTAAGCGTACCATAGGTTTTGTGTTAGAAACACGTTCTCAATGCAATATACTAAACGTGTACTCTTTTGTAGGTTTTGATGAATGACAAACGAAGCAAAAATTGATATATGACGGAATTCAAGTACAAGCGCACAATGGTTGCGAATAAGATTGAAGTTCAAGATATAGCTCTTAATTGTTATTGAGTTGTTCTAAAACTGTAATCTCGATCCTATAACTTGACTCATAGTATGGCCTCTCTCATAAAACTATTTTTCAAAATCATGCATATTTAATTCTGTGTCAAAAAGATTTTAAATCATGCATATTTACATTAGACAAAATGTTTTCTAAACATGCCTCAAAAATCTGGGCTAAAATAATCGATTATGTACTTATGATAATCGATTGTTTCTGAGCCAAGACTGCATGACAATCGATTATGAGTTAATGGTAATCGATTGTGAGTAAGACAGTGAACATCAGGTTTTTCCAAATCTGCATGATAATCGATTGTGAACAAATGACAAATCGATTGTTGTTGAGGTAAAGTTTTTCAATACTCAAAATAATCGATTATGAACTATTGGTGATCGATTATGTTGAGACAGTGTCTTCCAGTGATTTTAAATTTAATTAAGTAATCGATTATGTCTTTAGATAATCGATTATCACTGAGACAGTAAGTTTTATGATTTTCAGAAAATAACAAGTAATCGATTGTTGCAAAGGACAATCGATTGTTGAAGCTGTCCGTTGTCAAATGATTTTCAAATACAGTCAGGTAATCGATTATTGATTCTATATAATCGATTGTTTTGATTAAAATCCGGAAAAGATTTTTTGAACGTTATTGGGTAATCGATTATTGATTTTATATAATCGATGTTTTGCTTAAAATCTGGAAATGATTTTTAGAACGTTACTGAAGTAATCGATTATAGATTTTATATAATCGATGTTTTGCTTAAAATCCGGAAATGATTTTTAGAACGTTGCTAAAGTAATCGATTATGAACTTAGTGTAATCGATTATCTGATTTTGAATATTGCCAGTAATCGATTATAGATTATGTATAATCGATTGTGAAGCGTTAAATCTGGGATTGAGTTTTAAACTGATTGGCAGATAATCGATTGTTTGGTCTTAATAATCGATTATCATTGAGTAATTTCAGCAACTCTTAATTGGCAATTAGACAATGGTTGAACCAACCTTTTCAACTATAAATACAGCTTCATTTCAGTGTTTTAACAACAACAACATACACAAACTGATCATTACATTGCTATAAGCTTTCATTCAATTGTTCTTCATTTTCTACTCATTTCATAAAGCTTTTGAGAGCCATATTATTGCTTAAAGTTGTTGTGATCCTGAACATATTCCTTTACTCATATCTACTCAATAAGGAGTACTTTAGTTAAGTGAGTGTCCAAGTATTTGATATACTTGTAAGAGAATTGCGATTCTCTTGTTTCAAGGAACTTGCGTTTCCTTGGGTGAAGTCTTTGAGATTGCGATCTCCGAGCAACTGTTTGAGGCTTGTGTCCTCAAGTGTGTAACGGTTTGTTGAGCACCCTTAAGCTTAACAAGATAGTGAAAAATCTCGAGAGAGTCTCTCGGGGACTGGACTAACCACGTTGGTGGCCAACCAGTATACATCTTTGTGTAAGTTTATTTTTCTGCATTTATTTTACTTCCTGCAAAGTTTAAATTCCGCAAGAAAACGCTAAATTCTATTAATACGCTATTCACCCCCCTCCCCTAGCGTAAAGCGTAGTTTCTAACAATTGGTATCAGAGCCCAACTCTCTGAAAACTTAACCGTTTGAGAGAACCATCCATGGCTTCTACTCTTGACTCTTTTGCAGGAATTGAAGAAGGACAATGCTCTACACGACCTCCTCTATTCAACGGCGCAAACTACTCATACTGGAAGGAGAGGATTCAAATCTTTGTGCAATCAAATAGCTTTCATTTGTGGAAAGTATTCACCAATGGAAACCAAATTCCAACCAAGAAGGTGGAAGACGAATGGGTTCCAAAGACCGAAGAGGAATATACCGCGGAGGATATTCGTAAGGTTCAAAATAATGCCAAAGCTATAAATTTATTATATTGTGCTGTTAATGCTAACGACTACAGGAAGATATCATGTTGCAAAACAGCAAAAGAAATGTGGGATAAGCTTGAAGTGACATACGAAGGAACCGACCAGGTACGAGAAGCTAAAATTGATTTCTTAACTCACTCTTATGAACTATTCCACATGAAGGAAGGAGAGAAAGTAGACGAAATGTTTGAGCGATTCTCAATGATCGTGAATGATCTACACGCCCTCAAAAAGACGTTTACGGATAAAGAACTTGTCCGGAAGATCCTCAGAAGTCTCACTCCGGCATGGCGATCAAAGGCCGATGCAATCCAAGAATCCATTGGCATCACAAATGTCACAATTGACGCATTAAGAGGTAATCTCAAAACCTATGAATCAACTATACTTAACCCGGTTGTTGATGATCAAATAAGGCAAAGGATTGCTCTAAAGGCTAGCCAACCACAAATTGATGAGGAAGGTGACAACGAGTTTGGACTCGTTATCAAAAGGTTTCAAAAATTCATGCGCAAAGAGTATGAACGCAAGAACAAAAAGCAAGGCGATCAACTAAAATGCTATGAATGCGGAGAAACCGGGCACATAAAATCAAATTGCCCTAACATAAAAAAAGAGAAGAAACCCTTCAAAAAGCAACGTGCATACATCTCTTGGGGAGGAGATTCCGGAGATGAGGCAAGCGAAGAAGAAGACGATGAAGCAGCAAATTTATGTCTCATGGCTCAAGAAGACGGCAAAGACGAGGTAAGTCAAATCTCTTCTCAAAATTTCTTTACTCTTGATGAAATGAGAAATGCTTTTGATGAACTATATGCTGAATTTATCAAAGCTTCAAAATCTGTCAAAAGTGTTAAAGAAAGCGCTTCTCTAAAAGAAAAAGATTTTCAAACACAGCTTTCATTAAAAGAAAAAGAATTAGAAAAATTGGTTTTCGAAAATGAGAAGCTAAAAGAGGAAAACAAGTTTTATGGAAAAAGAAGTGCTGATAAACCTGAAGGTTCTACTAGAAACTGCTCTTCTTGTGTGCTTCTTAAGAATGAAGTAGCTAGACTTAAAGGCACATTAGATAAGTTTAATTCTTCGCATAAAAACTTGAATGATGTGCTTGTTAATCTAAAATCAACTAAACATGGAATAGGATTCAAGAATGAAGAAAAGGTTGGTGCTAAACCACAACAACCTAGAGCTCAACCTAGGACTAATAACCAAAATGCTTATCCTAGAAGTAGAAATCCTAGAAATAACTTGCATGTTAGACCAAATAGTGAAAATGCTAGAAGACCTAGAAATGATGCATATTTTAGGCCAAACCTTGAACAATTTAGAAGACCAAGAAATGACCCTCCACCTAGAAATAGATATTCTAGAAATGATGCATATTTTAGACAAACTTGTGAACCTCCTAGAGCTCATAATAGGAGAAACAATGGTGTTCAAAGTAGAGTAAGCAACCTTCATTCATCTAGTTACTATGTACCTAGAAAAATGCATAATCCCAACGTGACTTGTCATTATTGTAGACGTATTGGTCATATTGCTCCCGCTTGCTTTACTCGTCATAGACATATAAATCAATTGCATCATTATAACATGCCTAACCCTCAAGGACCCAAGATGGCATGGGTACCTAAAGAACATTAATTTGTTTTGTAGGTGTGCTTGAAGGGATCAAGTGTACTGTGGTACCTTGACAGTGGATGCTCCAAACACATGGCGGGAGATGAATCCAAATTCCTTCAACTAGAGCACAAAGAAGGAGGAAGTGTCACATTTGGTGATAACAATAAAGGAAAAATCATCGGCATTGGTTCGGTCGGTAAGGACGAACACTCCTCTATTAAACATATACTACTTGTGAAAGGTTTGAAGCATAATCTCTTGAGCATAAGCCAATTATGTGACAAGGGAAATCTTGCTCTATTTGATTCGGATGAGTGTCTTGTATTTAGACGTAGTGATTTCAAGATCATACTTCGTGGTTTTAGAATTGATAATATCTATATGGTTGATCTTGCAAACTCCTCACCCGAATATGTTGATTGTTTAATAAGCAAAGAGGATAACTCTTGGCTATGGCATCGTAGAGTAGCACACATGAACATGCATCTTTTGAACAAGCTTCTTTCTCAAAACTTAGTAGTTGGTCTTCCCAGTTTAAAGTTTGAAAATGATTCTATTTGCGATTCTTGTCAAAAAGGGAAGCAAACCAAAGCATCTTTTAAATCCAAGAATATTATTTCAACGTCTAGACCTTTGCAATTACTTCACATGGATTTATTTGGTCCCTCTCGTATTGAAAGTCTTGGTAAAAATAAATATGTTTTTGTAATTGTTGATGACTTTTCTAGATTTACTTGGACTCTATTTCTTGCAAATAAAAGTGATGCTTTTCAAAATTTCAAGTATTTCCTTAAGCGTGTTCAAAATGAAAAGGAATTGACCGTCACTTCGATTAGAAGTGATCATGGGGGAGAGTTTGATCACAATCTCTTTGCGGATTTTTGTGACGAACTCGGAATCGAACACACCTTTTCCGCTCCACGGACACCACAACAAAATGGGGTGGTGGAAAGGAAAAATAGGTGTCTCGAAGAGATGGCTAGAACCATGCTCGACGAAGCTAAGATTCCCAAATACTTTTGGGCGGACGCCGTGAGTACCGCTTGCTATGTTTTAAATAGAGTAGCAATTCGGCCGATACTCATGAAAACCCCATATGAACTTTATAAGGGTAGAAAACCCAACATTTCTCATTTACGTGTTTTTGGTTGTAAATGTTTCGTTCATAATAATGGCAAGGACCAATTGGGTAAGTTTGATGCTAAATCGGATGAAGGTATTTTCATTGGTTATTCCTCACGTAGCAAAGCATATAGGATCTTTAACAAAAGAACCCAAATTGTGGAGGAATCCCCTCATGTTGTGTTTTCCGAAGATAATACTCGCTTGGCGAGAAAGGAATCCGGTTTCGATCTTGCAGGTATCTTGGATAGCTTGAAAGATAAAATCCAAGAAGAACCTTCAAAGGAAAACAAAAATGAAATTGGGGAACAACCAACGGATGAAGCGCCACAATTAGAAAAAGGAATAAATACGCCTAACGAGTGGAGAACGATCAAGGATCATCCTCTCGAACAGGTAATTGGCGATGTTGGAGAAAAGGTAAGTACCCGAAACTCTCTTAAGAACACTCTAGGACACAATTCTTAAGAGTTCACGGCATTACTTGTTAACACTAGTGTAATTTATTAATTTCGCTATTAATTACTAACTTGAGCGTCGGAGACGTTTAAATCTATTTTGCAGGTACCACCCCAAAGGTAGGGGGAATTATGAAGTTTTAGCACAAAATAATCGACTATTTCAAGCCACTAATCGATTATTTTCTGTGCAGTACATCGATTATCAGTATCAATAATCGATTGTTTATGACTGATTATTACTATTATGCATCTGTGTTTGATTTTTTACTTCCTAAATTGCATAATCGATTTCCGCCTCAGTCATTCAGTAATGCTTTCTACAACAATCGATTATTTTTTCATACAATCGATTATTTGACAAATTCTGATATTCTCCAAGTTCACTGTATCAAATTAGTTCCCTAAATAATCGATTATCAAGAATTGACAATCGATTACTTCATATTAATTGTTTGTTACCGTTTGGCTCCTCAATCGATTCCTGCCAAGTCTTAAATGCTCCATAATCGATTACCAAAATTTAACAATCGATTATTTCATTCAAATTTTTTTACCGTTTGACTCAAGAATCGATTTGTCAGATTCAAAATCTCAATCAAACAGTAAATACAATCGATTATTTCAGTTCAATAATCGATTATCTAACGGTCAGTAATTTTAATTCTTACCGTTTTCTGACTGCTCCTAAACCAAAATCTCAGCAAATGTCTCCATTCAATGCTTGATAATCCTTTCCGCTATAAATAGGCATCATAAGAGCTCACATTCACCCACTCAAGCACTATCTCTAGTATTCAAAAGCTAAATCTCTTCTATTTTCTTTGCTAAATTCCAGCAGTCTTTCTCCTAACATGTCTGGACGATCTTCAAAACGTTCCCCATCCAAATATGGCGCATCAGCCTCAACCGCCCCTCCTCCTTTAAATTTTTCATACCAAGACGGTTCCGTCTTGTTCTTTGAAACTGAAAATGAACTCACAAGGTTCCTATCAAAATTTGAGAAACGCACCATTCTTCCTCCTCGGTTCTCAAATAGTAAACTCCTTGAGCCTTTCACCCCTGCCGCAAATATGTTAAAGGAGTGTCAACTATATGACTTCTTGCTTCTCACTCATCCTCACATAAACACAACTCTCGTTCAAGCTTTTTACTCAAACCTCCATAAAGATGAAGATGGCGAACTTGTCACCTCCATTAATGGGGTTCAAATTCTTCTCTCTGAAGAGAATCTCCACACCATTGCCCGCCTTCCAAATGAAGGTGAAGACCTTTACCGGTGTATTGATAAGGCCGGGGCTCTCTTTGATGAAACCATCCTTCTCCACCAAGCCGGCATAACCTCCTATGATCCATCTATCTCTACCCGTCGTCCTACCATAACGGGAATGGATCCAAACTACCGGTTGATTCTTTACTTCATCACCCGAGTCCTCAAGCCTAGACGGCACAATCACACCACCATCTCCCAGGAGGATACCAAACTTCTGCATGCCATTGTCACCGGAGCCAAAATAAATTGGTGTCGGCTCATCAAAATTCATATGCTCGATGCCATCGGTGATGACATGCCTCTTCCTTATGCCCTCCTCATTATGAACTTCCTTGAAGCATCCAGATTTGTCACGGAAAATGGTCCTCTCAAAAGGAGTACCAAAATTTGGGAAATCTCGGAGTCTTCTTTCCATCATGATGGTGATCATGCTCAAGCCCCTTCTTCAAGTCGTCCACCCCGTCGTGCTCGTTCGTCCCAAGAGCCTACTCTCCAAACCATATCCGACCAGCTTGCTCAACTCACTCATGAGATCCATGGATACTTTGATCATGTCAATTATCCACATGCAGCTCTCGTTCCTTTTGAAGCAGCGCCGGATAACGAGGCGGACAACGACGGAAATGAATAAATTTTTCTGTGTTTTGTGTGGTTTTTGCTGTTGTTCTTTTGGTTCCCATTGATGTACCTTTCCTTTCCAATAAATAAACCTTGTTTATTTCATCTTTTTGCATCTTTCCTTACTATTTTTTTGCTAATGGCAAAAGGGGGAAGAAAACGGGATATCGGGTATGCACCACATCTTAATTCATTGATTGCTTATAAGCTAAAATTGAGGGGGAACTCTTAAATTGAGGGGGAACAAGAACAAAATTGCATAATTGTTACTTGTCTTGAATTGTCAATATCTTTTGCCTAAATTGCATATCCCGCTTAATGTTTGCCATTATAAAAAAGGGAGAAATTTTTAGAAACACGTTCTCAATGCAATATACTAAACGTGTACTCTTTTGTAGGTTTTGATGAATGACAAACGAAGCAAAAATTGATATATGACGGAATTCAAGTACAAGCGCACAATGGTTGCGAATAAGATTGAAGTTCAAGATATAGCTCTTAATTGTTATTGAGTTGTTCTAAAACTGTAATCTCGATCTTATAACTTGACTCATAGTATGGCCTCTCTCATAAAACTATTTTCCAAAATCATGCATATTTAATTCTGTGTCAAAAAGATTTTAAATCATGCATATTTACATTAGACAAAATGTTTTCTAAACATGCCTCAAAAATCTGGGCTAAAATAATCGATTATGTACTTATGATAATCGATTGTTTCTGAGCCAAGACTGCATGACAATCGATTATGAATTAATGGTAATCGATTGTGAGTAAGACAGTGAACATCAGGTTTTTCCAAATCTGCATGATAATCGATTGTGAACAAATGACAAATCGATTGTTGTTGAGGTAAAGTTTTTCAATACTCAAAATAATCGATTATGAACTAATGGTGATCGATTATGTTGAGACAGTGTCTTCCAGTGATTTTAAATTTAATTAAGTAATCGATTATGTCTTTAGATAATCGATTATCACTGAGACAGTAAGTTTTATGATTTTCAGAAAATAACAAGTAATCGATTGTTGCAAAGGACAATCGATTGTTGAAGCTGTCCGTTGTCAAATGATTTTCAAATACCGTCAGGTAATCGATTATTGATTCTATATAATCGATTGTTTTGATTAAAATCCGGAAAAGATTTTTTGAACGTTATTGGGTAATCGATTATTGATTTTATATAATCGATGTTTTGCTTAAAATCTGGAAATGATTTTTAGAACGTTACTGAAGTAATCGATTATAGATTTTATATAATCGATGTTTTGCTTAAAATCCGGAAATGATTTTTAGAACGTTGCTAAAGTAATCTATTATGAACTTAGTGTAATCGATTATCTGATTTTGAATATTGCCAGTAATCGATTATAGATTATGTATAATCGATTGTGAAGCGTTAAATCTGGGATTGAGTTTTAAACTGATTGGCAGATAATCGATTGTTTGGTCTTAATAATCGATTATCATTGAGTAATTTCAGCAACTCTTAATTGGCAATTAGACAACGGTTGAACCAACATTTTCAACTATAAATACAACTTCATTTCAGTGTTTTAACAACAACAACATACACAAACTGATCATTACATTGCTATAAGCTTTCATTCAATTGTTCTTCATTTTCTACTCATTTCATAAAGCTTTTGAGAGCCATATTATTGCTTAAAGTTGTTGTGATCCTGAACATATTTCTTTACTCATATCTACTCAATAAGGAGTACTTTAGTTAAGTGAGTGTCCAAGTATTTGATATACTTGTAAGAGAATTGCGATTCTCTTGTTTCAAGGAACTTGCGTTTCCTTGGGTGAAGTCTTTGAGATTGCGATCTCCGAGCAACTGTTTGAGGCTTGTGTCCTCAAGTGTGTAACGGTTTGTTGAGCACCCTTAAGCTTAACAAGATAGTGAAAAATCTCGAGAGAGTCTCTCGGGGACTGGACTAACCACGTTGGTGGCCAACCAGTATACATCTTTGTGTAAGTTTATTTTTCTGCATTTATTTTACTTCCTGCAAAGTTTAAATTCCGCAAGAAAACGCTAAATTCTATTAATACGCTATTCACCCCCCCTCTAGCGTAAAGCGTAGTTTCTAACATTTTGTCCTTCTAGGACTTAATATGAGCATTTGCAATGAGAATATAGTTACTTTCTTTGGGTCAGCAAATGCGTATGGCATGCTTTGCAATATATTGCAAACGAATTATCTTTTTATGAACTTCAAGTTCATATTATGATATTCGAGGATCTATATATACAAATGATAATCCGTTCCATGTAACTTTTTCTCAAGTGTTTATCATGTCTCTCCCTCATGTTAGAAAAACTAACTTGTTTCCTCAACTCTGGGAACCCATCTTTGTACATTATCATGTTAATATACACTGCACATCAATAATAATAAGATGGAATTATTTGGTTCCTGACCCTGAACCACTTATGAGGGGAGAATATATATACACTCGTATATAACGTATATCAAATTGATATAGATAACTTTATTCTCATAAGCAATAGATTAGCTATTAAGTGGAGGCACTCAATAAATTATTTCTCTAAACCAGCTATGATGTAAACCACCTTATCAAGAAGAACTATCTTGAATAAAAAATCTGTTATGCTCTATATTAAATTATTGAGCAAGTTACCTCGCAAACACCGATCAGGTTGCAGGTTAATAATAATCGCGCATGTAACTATCTCATAGATGCATCTTATGTGGTATACATGGCAGGTGAATGTGCCCATATTCACCTTTGATATTTTCAGAATTCATGGGATTCAATCCCAACTTTAGTTGGTCAATTAATTAATGAGAACAAGCAATATAAGAGAATTCGTAAAGAACTTTCTAGTTCTTTAATATTTACCCATGTGAATTCTCTATTATTTTTGCACATCATACTTAAATTGATATGATTAAACCAGCTATGCCAACTGGATATCAATAAACTCCAAGTCTATTATGATATGAGTGTTATATCAATAAAGTTCTACTTTATTATGGCATTCTTTTATTTGTGTAGTACAAACTGGAGAATAAAACGGGTAACTTTTCACATACATATTATTCCCCTAATAGAAGATATCAAATCTTTCCTTTATTTATAGTCTCAATATAATCAATCGCTTTCACGTATACTTTGGAAACTGAATAAGTTCCTTTGAGACTTACTACAACACATTATCTTATTGGTAATCAATTGTATTTCTCCAAAATAGTATAATTGGCTCTTGCATAGTTCTCAATTAATTTGGTACTACCACATATTCATGAACATCCATATGGTGAATATCTCTTTTAGGGAGAAAGTTATACCATTATGGTCATGGTCAAAATTATATGCAAGATATGTTTCTTGCATTATTGTTGTCCTTTAATAATCACATTGCCAAAATATTTTGACGTATAATTGGTACGTGACCAATGACCATTCATGCCATAATAATGACATTATTTTCTTATATCATCTCAAACCTCCTTCTAGAGGCGAGTGTGGTATATTCACTACCACTAGCACATTCATATTCTTCCAAGAATGAATATGTATTCATAAATTAGATGTTGTCACACTCACATCATGAATGGACCATAATCATCTATATGTGCTTTATAAAATCTCATATTGTCAAATTGATGACAAATATTACTTTCACAGAGTGAAGGATTATTTTGAGAATCCTTTTTATCTTCATTATCACAATGATGACGATTATAATTTCGTCTATTTGCACGTCCACATTCATTGATACCTTCATGGTAATAATTTTGTCTTCTTTCAGACTTATCACATACTGCTATCACATTCTCTAAAGTGAATGAGAATGGAGCAAATTCAATGGGATGGGTTTTTAATTCTTTGCCACAATCATACATGCATTTGATCATGGCAAAGCATAGAAATTTTACCGCTTTGGATGGTTATAATTTCTTTCAAACTCCATTAGAGTTACAATCAAAATTTATCGTCTTTGTTTGTATTTAAAATTAAATTATAGAATGACAAGAATTTGAAAGAGAAAAGTAAAACACTTACCTTAAATCCATAATTAATCTTGAAGGAAGTTCATAGAACGATTAACAATCATTATGCTCAATATTATGTAAAAATTGAGCATCGTGCATGTATTCAAAGCCATAGTTTTGAAGATTTGCGTGAGCAACTCTTATGGAGATAAGCGTAATATTCTTCATGAACGTCCTCCTAAATTTAAGACTGAAATTCCAAACCGTATTTACCGAACTTATACAACGCCAAGAATTAGTCAACCAAATCTTAACAAGTTTGTCATCTCCAGCAGATACAAAGAGCTTACCTTCAGCACCATACCGAATTGCTCTTATTGAATCCTTATGCATGTGCACCCCTGAATCATCCACCAATGAAACCGAACAACCTTCTTGAAGATTAAAGACATGGATATTTGAACCGGCGGCAACAGCAACAGATTGATGAGTTGGGTGAACTGCAATTAAAGCTTAATCTTCTTAAAGAGTTTCTTAAGACGGTAGAGTCTCATGCTGATAAGGTGTTATAAAATAATTAAAAAACAAGAGCAATATTGCAGAGAAAGAGAGAGAGAGAATTCTTATTGAATTTTCGGGATGATTTAAAATGGGGTAATACCCCTCTATTTATAGGAGAAAAAATAACTTAGCCTCAAAGTAAAATTCTCTATAAGATAGACATTCACTCTAATTAGAATTCTATTCTTAACAATTAGAAACTTAAACAAATATTTAAAGAAGATTCTTGCCTTTTAAGTCAATGACATTTTTCCCCTTAAAAGTTCAAAAAATTACAATAAATCTACCATTCAAAATGTATACAATTAAAATTGGGGAATTTAACTTTGGGGCTATTGTAGTACTTTGCGTCCGACCTCGAGAAGCTCAAAGTAGAATTTAAATCATGACCCCGAAATATATCCCTCGAGGTTCATTGTGATCAACCTCGGAGCAATACAAATCCATAATCATCATGGAAAGACGTGAAAGCTCCCAAGGTCACGTGGTTAAAGCTGAGCATGTCTGCAAGAATAGTACAAATCCGTACTGATCCGTTATACAGTTGTACCAATAATATTTCTTCCTCATCATTAGATATGTAATATATTGGAATTTACCCCTCATATATAAAGGAGAACTTTGTCATTTTGTAACGCATATGAATATTGAAAACAATACAACATTCTCTGCTCTCCTTACCCGAACATGTTCAAAAATTACTCTACAAATTTATTGCTTGTTCGTTTATTGTTTATTTTGTTTTTCTTCATTTATTGCCTATTATTAATCGCAAAAAACTATCTTCTAGGCATCCAATATCATTGTTTCTCATTAACTGTTCAATGCCAATTGCGCCAACTAGACCTTGGATCCCCCTGTTTCAAACAGCTCGAGGCCTAGTCTTGAGACATCATTGGTTTGTATATCTTATTCTCTTTACTTACTTAGCATCTATTGCCTAACAACTAGTATTGAAATAAATCACATATTTTTAGAACCACAAATCAAATATAATTATTAATATTATTTTTAAGGTAAACAGTTTGGTGTCCACAATGAGGCTAAAAATAATAGTGATTGTTTTGGTGCTAGTTTTCTGAAAAACACTAGTTATTTTCACACTTTTTCTTATCCAAGAATCTTTGATTTCAGTAAAAAATGTCTAACTCAGCAAATGCACATGAAAACAACGGTATTGGGCTTTATGGAGAGAATGCTGCAGATGCCAGTGTACCACCGCAAAATCCAAGAGTGGCACCAACGCAAATTCCCGTCGACGTGGGCTCACGCAACGCTGTGTATGTTGATGTGAGCTCTCATACCCACGAAAGTGTGCGCGGGGAAAGAGAAGTTAGCCTTCAAGTTATTTTTGAGATGTTGCAAGTACAACTAGTGGCTATTGCTCAACTACAAAGTCAACAAGTAGCCTTTTCCATTCTTTCTTTCTTTATTTAGGATTTTAGGAAAGATATTAAGCTCTGAAATGAATTGGGATTGTGCATTTTCTTGTGTCATGACATTGTTTTTGTCAATTTCATGTGTGGCCCTTTCCTTTAACCGCCCAATCTTCCCATTGCAAAAATAGGAAGAAATAAATTAGAATCTTAAACAAATATTTAAAGATGATTCTTCCCTTAAGTCAATGACAATTCTTTTTCTAAAGTTCACAATTTTACAATAAACCTACCATTCAAAGTGTATCCTACCAAAATCGAGAAATTCAATTTTGGGGCTATTGTAGCACTTTACGCCCGACCTCGAGAAGCTCGAAGCAGAATTTGAAGCGTGACCTCGAGGTGCATATCTCAAGGGAGCATATCAAAGGTTCACTGTGGTAAATCTCGGAGCAGTACAAATCGATGATCGTCATAGAAAGGCGGGAAACCTCCCAAGGACACGTGGTTAGAGTTGACCAGGTTTGCAAGAATAGAACAAATCCCTACAGAGCCATTATACCATTGTACCAATAATATTTCTTCGTCATTATTATACATGTACTATGTTGGGATTCACCCATCATATATAAAGGAGACCCTTGTTATTTTGTACCACAGATGAATATTGAATATAATACAACCTTCTCTGCTCTCTTTGCCCAAACATGTTCAACTATTACTCTACAAATTTATTCCTTATTCATTTATTGATTATTTATTGTTCTTCATTTATTGGTCATTATTAACCGCAATAGGCTATCTTCTAGGCATCCAGTATCATTGTTTCTCATTAACTGTTCAATGCCAACTACCCCAACTAGACCTTGAGGCCCCCTGTTCCAGCCAGCTCGAGGCTTAGTCTTGAGACAACATTGGTTTGCATATCTTAGTCTCTTTACTTATAGTTAGCATCTATTGCCTAACAACTAGTATTGAAATAAATCACATATTTTAGAACCATAAATCAAATATAATTATTAATACTATTTTTAAGGTAAATAGTTTGGTGCCCATAGCGGGGCCAAAAATAATAGTGATTGTTTTGGTTCCAGTTTTCTGAAAAAACATAAGTTATTCTTCACTCTTTTTCTTGTCCAAGAATCTTTGATTTCGGGTAAAAAAATGTCTTAACTCAGCAAATGCACATGAAAACAACGGTATTGGGCTTCATGGAGAGAATGGTGCAGATGCCGGTGTACCACCGTAAAATCCAAGGGTGGCACCAGCACCAATCTCCGTCAACGTGATCTCACTCAACGCTTTGCATGTCGATGTGAGCTCTCATACCAACGAAAGAGTGCGTGGGGAAAGAGAAGTTAGCCTTCAAGTTACTTTGAGATGTTGCAAGCACAACAAGTGGCTATTGCTCAGCAATAAAGTCACCAAAAAACTCCAAGCACAATAGCACCGGAAATGGCTCCTCGAGTCGAGCAAGCACCAGAGAGATCCAGTCATCGGGTCAATAGCATACCCCAATATTATGAAAATGCTCGAGGACATTACCAAAAGGATTGAATTGAGAGAAAAGAATATAGAGGCTAACGATAAAAAGAGAGAGACTTATAACTCGAGTATCGATCAGATCTCGGGCGCACCCCTGATTCTGAAGGGTGTAGATTCAAAGAAGTTTGTACAAAAACCATTCTCATCAAGTGCGGCTCTAGATCCCATCCCGGAGAAATTCAAAATGTCCGATGTCACGAAGTATAACGGGACCATGGACCCCAAGGAGCACATTACCGCTTATACTGTGCTGTAAAAGGGAATGACTTAAATGAGTCCGTCTTGTTGAAGAAATTTAGAGAAACACTGTCAAATGGGGCTATGATGTGGTATCATAACCTACCCCCAAATTCAATAGATTCATTTGCCATATTGGTAGACTTTTTTGTGAAGGCACATGCTGGTGCCATCAAGGTCGCCACTAGGAAGTCCAATGTCTTCAAGATCAAATAGAGAGAAAACGAGATACTAAGGAAATTTGTATCTCGCTTTCAGATGGAGCGAATGGAATTACCACTAGTCTACGATGACTGGGAAGTACATGCCTTCACTCAAGGCTTGAACGAACAAAGCTTGGTAGCTTCGAAGCAGCTAAAGCAGAACTTGGTTGAGCATCCCGCCGTGACTTGGGCAGATGTACACAACAGATACCAATCGAAGATTAGGGTCAAGGACGACCAATTTGAAGCCCCACTGGCTCAGTATATCCAAACAAGCTCCTTGCAAAAGAATCGAAATCCACAGAAAGAGAGTCGAGATCAGGCAAAGAAAGGTGTCAGCCATACTTCAAATATCAAAGAGACACTTTAGAACATCTGGAAGAGAATTATTTTCTCCTTTTATAAAATCAATTTTGAAATCAAAGCTAGATAGTAGAGCTTGCCATCTAGCAAATATTTGTTTTGAAACAAGATTTTTAACATCTTTTTGTAAAATTTCTTTGGCCGATTTGCAATCGACTCGAAGTAAAAATTCTTTGTTTACTAAATCATCTTGGAATTTAGTAATACATAGTACTATAGATAAAACTTCCTTTTTCACTTTATCACTGTTTTACTACTTTAATTTTTGATTTCTCTGGTCCTGTTCCCTTATTGGTATCAGAGCCATGATGGCTGTATATGTATTTAGCATGAGCAACTAAATACATATACTGTCCGGAGCTCATTACTTTTGCAAATCTTTAGTATAGTTATTTTGATGATATCTCATAACTTGATTAAATTATTTCTAAGTATTAAATCTTTTATCTTGTTTCATATTTGATCTAGTTTGTGTGAGGTACTTATTTCTCTCTAAGTGTGTGAGGTATCCGATTAATATCCGGAGTGTACGTTGGCAAGCCTGTCCTTGTGGTCCTTGTTAGCCATGGTAGGCGTTTATTGTGACCCTTAGGTGTTCCCGTAGCCTAGATAACTCTAGAGAGAGAAGAGGTAAAACCAAGAGAACGTTTAGATCATTATGAACCTAGATATTTAGATTTAGGACTTTTTTATAATTTGATCTTTGTTATTTGCTTTTATCTGAATATCATGTACTTATGATTTTGCATCTGTATTAGTTCCAGGACAGTAATTTTTATTTTATATGAATCAAAATATTTTAAATTCTGTTAACTTATCTTCTAGATCTACTCAGATTGCCTTAACTGAGTCTAATTTGGATAACTGGGGTATCCCTGCTGAACCTTTTCATAAGATCTACCAGATAGGTCACTTTAATTTCATTAAAAAGCATAATATTAAAACGTGTGAATCAACTGTTGCTATTAATAACTCTTTAGAAGTTATAAAATTGTTACATGAGCATGATATAATTAGATATAAATCTAGTTTTAATTATCTGCATATTGGTCTTGTGCAAGTTGCTGTTAAGCCTTTGTTTAGAAAAGGACTTAATATTCCTGTTTGTGCACTTTTACGTGATGCACGTTTTCTTAACTTTGATGATTCTTTGTTAGGAGCACTTGAAAGTAATTTAGCAGGAGGCCCTGTTTATTTCAATTGTTATCCTAATTTCTCTGTTGATATTAAGGATCCTAATGTGTTAGACCCCGAAATATATCCCTCGAGGTTCATTGTGATCAACCTCGGAGCAATACAAATCCATAATCATCATGGAAAGACGTGAAAGCTCCCAAGGTCACGTGGTTAAAGCTGAGCATGTCTGCAAGAATAGTACAAATCCGTACTGATCCGTTATACAGTTGTACCAATAATATTTCTTCCTCATCATTAGATATGTAATATATTGGAATTTACCCCTCATATATAAAGGAGAACTTTGTCATTTTGTAACGCATATGAATATTGAAAACAATACAACATTCTCTGCTCTCCTTACCCGAACATGTTCAAAAATTACTCTACAAATTTATTGCTTGTTCGTTTATTGTTTATTTTGTTTTTCTTCATTTATTGCCTATTATTAATCGCAAAAAACTATCTTCTAGGCATCCAATATCATTGTTTCTCATTAACTGTTCAATGCCAATTGCGCCAACTAGACCTTGGATCCCCCTGTTTCAAACAGCTCGAGGCCTAGTCTTGAGACATCATTGGTTTGTATATCTTATTCTCTTTACTTACTTAGCATCTATTGCCTAACAACTAGTATTGAAATAAATCACATATTTTTAGAACCACAAATCAAATATAATTATTAATATTATTTTTAAGGTAAACAGTTTGGTGTCCACAATGAGGCTAAAAATAATAGTGATTGTTTTGGTGCTAGTTTTCTGAAAAACACTAGTTATTTTCACACTTTTTCTTATCCAAGAATCTTTGATTTCAGTAAAAAATGTCTAACTCAGCAAATGCACATGAAAACAACGGTATTGGGCTTTATGGAGAGAATGCTGCAGATGCCAGTGTACCACCGCAAAATCCAAGAGTGGCACCAACGCAAATTCCCGTCGACGTGGGCTCACGCAACGCTGTGTATGTTGATGTGAGCTCTCATACCCACGAAAGTGTGCGCGGGGAAAGAGAAGTTAGCCTTCAAGTTATTTTTGAGATGTTGCAAGTACAACTAGTGGCTATTGCTCAACTACAAAGTCAACAAGTAGCCTTTTCCATTCTTTCTTTCTTTATTTAGGATTTTAGGAAAGATATTAAGCTCTGAAATGAATTGGGATTGTGCATTTTCTTGTGTCATGACATTGTTTTTGTCAATTTCATGTGTGGCCCTTTCCTTTAACCGCCCAATCTTCCCATTGCAAAAATAGGAAGAAATAAATTAGAATCTTAAACAAATATTTAAAGATGATTCTTCCCTTAAGTCAATGACAATTCTTTTTCTAAAGTTCACAATTTTACAATAAACCTACCATTCAAAGTGTATCCTACCAAAATCGAGAAATTCAATTTTGGGGCTATTGTAGCACTTTACGCCCGACCTCGAGAAGCTCGAAGCAGAATTTGAAGCGTGACCTCGAGGTGCATATCTCAAGGGAGCATATCAAAGGTTCACTGTGGTAAATCTCGGAGCAGTACAAATCGATGATCGTCATAGAAAGGCGGGAAACCTCCCAAGGACACGTGGTTAGAGTTGACCAGGTTTGCAAGAATAGAACAAATCCCTACAGAGCCATTATACCATTGTACCAATAATATTTCTTCGTCATTATTATACATGTACTATGTTGGGATTCACCCATCATATATAAAGGAGACCCTTGTTATTTTGTACCACAGATGAATATTGAATATAATACAACCTTCTCTGCTCTCTTTGCCCAAACATGTTCAACTATTACTCTACAAATTTATTCCTTATTCATTTATTGATTATTTATTGTTCTTCATTTATTGGTCATTATTAACCGCAATAGGCTATCTTCTAGGCATCCAGTATCATTGTTTCTCATTAACTGTTCAATGCCAACTACCCCAACTAGACCTTGAGGCCCCCTGTTCCAGCCAGCTCGAGGCTTAGTCTTGAGACAACATTGGTTTGCATATCTTAGTCTCTTTACTTATAGTTAGCATCTATTGCCTAACAACTAGTATTGAAATAAATCACATATTTTAGAACCATAAATCAAATATAATTATTAATACTATTTTTAAGGTAAATAGTTTGGTGCCCATAGCGGGGCCAAAAATAATAGTGATTGTTTTGGTTCCAGTTTTCTGAAAAAACATAAGTTATTCTTCACTCTTTTTCTTGTCCAAGAATCTTTGATTTCGGGTAAAAAAATGTCTTAACTCAGCAAATGCACATGAAAACAACGGTATTGGGCTTCATGGAGAGAATGGTGCAGATGCCGGTGTACCACCGTAAAATCCAAGGGTGGCACCAGCACCAATCTCCGTCAACGTGATCTCACTCAACGCTTTGCATGTCGATGTGAGCTCTCATACCAACGAAAGAGTGCGTGGGGAAAGAGAAGTTAGCCTTCAAGTTACTTTGAGATGTTGCAAGCACAACAAGTGGCTATTGCTCAGCAATAAAGTCACCAAAGAACTCCAAGCACAATAGCACCGGAAATGGCTCCTCGAGTCGAGCAAGCACCAGAGAGATCCAGTCATCGGGTCAGTAGCATACCCCAATATTATGAAAATGCTCGAGGACATTACCAAAAGGATTGAATTGAGAGAAAAGAATATAGAGGCTAACGATAAAAAGAGAGAGACTTATAACTCGAGTATCGATCAGATCTCGGGCGCACCCCTGATTCTGAAGGGTGTAGATTCAAAGAAGTTTGTACAAAAACCATTCTCATCAAGTGCGGCTCTAGATCCCATCCCGGAGAAATTCAAAATGTCCGATGTCACGAAGTATAACGGGACCATGGACCCCAAAGAGCACATTACCGCTTATACTGTGCTGTAAAAGGGAATGACTTAAATGAGTCCGTCTTGTTAAAGAAATTTAGAGAAACACTGTCAATGGGACTATGATGTGGTATCATAACCTACCCCCAAATTCAATAGATTCATTTGCCATATTGGTAGACTTTTTTGTGAAGGCACATGCTGGTGCCATCAAGGTCGCCACTAGGAAGTCCAATGTCTTCAAGATCAAACAGAGAGAAAACGAGATACTAAGGAAATTTGTATCTCGCTTTCAGATGGAGCGAATGGAATTACCACTAGTCTACGATGACTGGGAAGTACATGCCTTCACTCAAGGCTTGAACGAACAAAGCTTGGTAGCTTCGAAGCAGCTAAAGCAGAACTTGGTTGAGCATCCCGTCGTGACTTGGGCAGATGTACACAACAGATACCAATCGAAGATTAGGGTCAAGGACGACCAATTTGAAGCCCCACTGGCTCAGTATATCCAAACAAGCTCCTTGCAAAAGAATCGAAATCCACAGAAAGAGAGTCGAGATCAAGCAAAGAAAGGTGTCAGCCATACTTCAAATATCAAAGAGACACTTTGGAGCGGAATTTACCTCGAGATGGTCGAGGAGTAGATCAAGGCCAAAATCCTCGGGGACTTATGAGCAAGACCGAGTCTGATAGGCATTCCAAGCCAATGGAGGCACCCCGATTATCGGAATAAAAGTTCAACATCAATGTCTCGGACGTCGTATCAGCCATGGGTAGAATCAGGGATACCAGATGGCCAAAGCCGGCACAGTTAGATCCTTTTCGAAGGAATCCCAACTTGATGTGTGAATATCATGGTATTCACGGAAATAAGACCTAGGACTGTAGGCAGCTTCGAGAGGAGGTGGATCGACTGATCAATGAAGGGCACCTTCGAGAATTCCTCAGCAATCGAGCCAAGCACCACTTTCGAGAAAGAGAGGCGAAGGGAAAGAATGGACCAGAAGAACCTCAGCACATCATTCACATGATCATTGGAGGAACCAATGTCCCACATAAACCCATGTTCAAATGGGCCAAAGTGTCCATCGCAATGGAAAGGCAAACTCGAAGTTGTATACCCGAGGACGCCCTTATAGTTAGAGAATAAGATATCGAGGCCTTGTCCCAACCACATAATGATGCAATGGTGATTTCTTTTCTTTTGAATAGCGTTCAAATTAAACGTGTGCTCATGGATCCAGGTATCTTAGACAACGTAATCAGTTTGAAGGTGGTGGAGTAGCTCGAACTGCTCGATCAAGTCATACCCACCTCTCGAATCCTCAATAGATTCAACATGGCAAACGAGGCAACGAAGAGCATACTCCTATTCAACATGTCTAGTACAATTCAAGACACCAAATTCTACGTCATTGAAGGTGACATTAGGTACAATGCCTTACTTGAAAGACCATGGATACAAAACATGAGGGTGGTACCATCAACTCTTTACCAGATGATGAAGTTCCCAACAAAAGATGGTATAAAATGGTGTATGGAGGACAACGTGCAGCAAACAAGATGTTCACGGTAAGCGACATGGCACCAACATTGACTCTCCCCATCCAGGGTGAGTCAGGAAATAGGCCGACCCCCAAGGAACATGTGGTCTGTGAGCATTCGTTTAAGGAGATAAAATACACCGAATGATTGGCTAATGTAGTACTGGTCCCTAAAAAGGGAAATAAATTTAGAATGTGCGTACATTATAAAGACTTGAATAAATGATGCCTCAAAAACTCATTCCAATTGCCGAACATCGATCCCTTGATCGATGCCACGACCGGCCACAAGATCCTCACTTTTCTCTACGCCTACTCCAAGGATAATCAAATTCAAATGAACCCGAGGACATGGAAAAACTTTGTTCATCACGCAGTATGGTACATACTCTTATAATATAATGGACTTCATGCTAAAAAACGTAGGAGCTACGTACCAACGCGTAGTTAATAAGATGTTCAAACATCAAATAGGCCAATCTATGGAAGTTTACATTGATGACATGCCGGTTAAGTCCTTGCGCGCAGAGGACTATTTGACTCATTTGAAGGAAACATTCAATATCCTTAGAAGTTACAACATGAAGCTCAACACCAAGAAGTGTGCCTTCGGATTAGGATCAGGCAAATTCTTAGGCTTCATGGTGTCGAATATGGGGATCGAGATTAACCCCGACAAAATCAAGGCCATTGAAGAAATCAAAATGGTGAACAATTTGAAGGCCGTACATCGGCTGACCGGGCGGGTAGCGACCCTAAGCCGATTCATCTCGAGATCGTCATATCAGAGTCATTCTTCTCCTTGCTCAAGAAGAAAAACACCTTTGAGTGGACACCGGAATGCCAACATATTTTAGAGAAATTAAAGCAGTATCTCTCAAGCCCGCCTTTGCTCCATACCTTGAAGGAAGATGAATTATTGTACTTATATCTGGCTGTATCCAAAGTAGCGGTAAATGGTGTGTTGGTTTGGGAACAACAAAGTACACAATTCCCTGTTTATTATGTAAGTCAGACTCTAGGAGATACTGAAACCAGGTATCCACACTTAGCAAAATTAGCTATTGCATTAATAAGTGTATCTCAAAAATTAAAACCTTATTTTCAATTCCGTCATATATGTGTTTTAACAACATGCCCTCTTCAAAAAATCTTGCACAAGCCTGAATTATCGGGCATATTGGACAAATAGGCCATCGAGCTCGGAGGGTATGATATCGAGTACCAACCCCGAACGGCTACCAAGTCCCAAGTTTTGGCGGGCTTCGAGGCTGAATTTACACTTGCCCTCGTGCTTGAGGTAGAGAAAGAACTCTTGCTAGAAACAGGAACATCATCGGGGGTATGGACCCTATTCACTAACGGTGCCTCGAACGTGAAAGGGTCCGGGCTCGACATCATTCTGAATTCACCTATGGGTGGCATGATTAGGCAATCTATAAAAACTTCAAAATTTATTAACAATGAGGCCGAGTATGAGGCTATGATTGTAGGTCTCGAACTGGCCAAGAGCCTAGAAGCAGAAGTCGTCGAAGCAAAATGCGACTCCCTTCTGGTAGTCAACTAAGTAAATGGGTGCTTCAAGGTTCGAGAAGGCAGGATGCAAAGATACTTAGACAAACTTTTGGTCATATTGGATCATTTCAAAGAATGGACTCTGGTCTATATTCCTCAAGATTAGAACAGTAAGGGCGATGCACTCGCGAACCTGGGGTCGTTCGTCGAAGAAGATGACATACTTCGGAGGTTATTGTACAGTTATCCAAGTCGTTAATTGAAGAAGGCCATGCTGAGATCAACTCAAGAAGTCTAACATGGGATTGGAGGAACAAATACATAGAATATTTGAGAAACTTAAGCTGACCACAGACCCAAAAGAATCGAGGGCCCTTCGAGCCAAAGCAGCTCAATTTTCACTTGAGGAGAGTGGAACGCTATATAGAAGGACCTTCTGCGGACCTCTACAAGTATTTTTGGGACCGGGGGACACCGATAATGTACTTTGAGAAATCCACAAGGGCAATTATGGGAATCATTCCGATGTTGATTCTCTGGTTTGAAAGGTGATCAGAGTAGGCTACTATTTGGACTACCTGGAGAAGGACACCAAGGAATTCGTTCAAAGGTGTGAAAAATGCCAAAGGTTTGCGCCAATGATTCAGCAACCTGGTGAAAAGCTACATTCAGTCTTATCACCATGACCGTTCATGAAATGAGGAATAAACATCGTAGGCCCCCTACTAATGGCGCCAGATAAGCCAGATTTATTTTTTTATGATTGACTATTTCTCGAAATGGGTAGAAGCACAAGCATTTGAGAAGATAAGAGAAAAAAAAATCATTGACTTTATATGGGACCACATCATATGCCGATTCAGGATCCCCTCCAAGATTACATGTGATAATGGGAAGTAGTTCATAGGCTGCAAGGTGACAAAATTCCTCGAAGATCATAAAATCAAGCGGATCCTATCAACGCCCTATCACCCATGTGCAAATGGACAGGCCGACTCCACGTACAAAACAATCATCTAAAACTTGAAAAAAAGGTTAGACAATGCAAAAGAAAAATGGAGAGAGGTATTTCTTGAAGTACTATAGGCATACCGAACAACATCAAAGTCAAGCATATGAGAGACACCATTCTCTTTGGTATACGAGTCCGAGGCTTTGACACCGGTCGAGGTCAGAGAGCCAAACCCCAGATTTTGACATGCTATCGATGACTCGAACAGCGAGGCCATGAATGTACCCCTTGAGCTACTAGATGAAAAACGAGAGGATGTATTGGTCTAAATGGACGCCCAAAAATAGAGGATCGATAGATATTATAACAGGAGAACAAACCTCCGATACTTCAGAGTCGGGGACTTAGTCCTAAGAAAAAGTCACCCTCAACACTCAAAACCCAAATGAAGGGAAGCTAGGCCCGAAATGGGAAGGACCCTACTGCGTCCTTGGAGTAGTAGGCAAAGGGTCCTACAAACTTGGCACCATGGAAGGAAAGAAACTTCCGAGCAATTGGAGCATATCGATGCTCAAACATTTTTATTGCTAAGGTATAACCTTCTCCCCTTTTTGATTTATTTCTTATACTAATTTCTTACAGGTGTTCGATGGGAGACGCGTAAGCACCATTCGACTCGAAGACCTTGGGTTTTAAAGCATGCGTTGTGCTCTTTTTACCTTCGATTGGGTTTTTTCCCAAATGGGTTTTACCGGTAAGGTTTTTAACGAGGCAACATCTATATGCTACCTAAGGAGAACTCAACAAGTATTCGAGGCTTCTTTTCAATCAGCCTTGAATACTGGGGGCACCCCCCTCGGAGGTTATCTTTTCGAAAAAATCATGTTACGCCTAAGGGGACCTCTATAGGAAAATATTGTATTGGGCCAAATGGTCGAATGAAACCGTGTCCATGTAGAACAATCGAGCCTCCGAAGGAAAGAACATGTGCATATTTATCAAGTAATCAAATAAGCTTCTCTGATTGTCAAAATGTTGTGTGCCTCAAAGAAGTTAATACTGTCACGCAAAATGGCTCAAGGGCAAAAAATCCTCAAAAACTCGGGGAGTGTCATCGATAGTCAACTCATCAAATACATAAAAAACTCGAGCTCGTAAGACTTCAGTAAAGCAACATCAAATCAATAAGACCTCAACGAGGTGTTCCCAAACTTATAAGACTTTAATGATAGAATACCGAGCTTATAAGACCTCAACAAGGCGTACTCAAATTTATAATACCTCAATGAGGAAATACCGAGCTTAAAAGACCTCAAAAAGGCGTACTCAAATTTATAAGACCTTAAAAAGGCATAACCCTGATATTAAGGCCAAGGCTATATATTCGAACTTGTAAGACCCCTAAAAAGGCATACCCTTAATATAGACACCAAGGTCACTGCACTCGGTGACTAAAGGCTATGGCCAAACATAAAGACTATGGTCGAAGTAAAAGGGTACGGCCGCGTTAACGCGGCTCGGAGACGTCCGAACGCCGCCGTTAAAACTAACGGCCTTCAAATACTTCGAAAATACTTTGAAAAAAATTGGTTAATGAGGCTACCCTTGACATAGGATCTTGGATAATATAAGCTACAAATAATAAAAAGGCTTCGAAAACAATCAGCCTTCGAGCAAACCTCTCGAGGTACTCAAGTATCGTCACATATTGACTCATAATCAAGGTTCTCATTTGAGCCGTCGAAGATTCGAACGAACATAAACCATGATAAGGCATAATCAAAACTTCAAAAGTCTTTAGCCAAAATGAGGGAAAACTATAGCCATATTAGAGGTCGCATCGACCCAATCTAAAAAGAGCCTAAGGGCCAATGTGTAAAAGCCTAAGGGCCAACCCAAAGAGCCTAAGAGCCAATACGTAAGAGCCTATGGGCCGATCTAAAGAGCGTAAGGGCCAATGAATTAAAAACCTAAGGGTTAATGAGCCCGAGTCAAAACTTGATTCGAGGACCGAGACCTAAACAGTTAACTATTATCAATTACTCATCAAGCTCAACCTAAGGGTTCTTATCTTAAAGTCCAACATATCAGACTAATTATCGACAAACATTAAAACTCAAAACATACGCAAAGACACAAGCAAGTGGAAACTTATATAGAGGGAAAACCAAAGGGTTCCTTTTTTATTATAAATAACGGTACAAATATACATTTACAACACTCCCACAGGCAGCCTATACAAAGAACAAGAAAGAAAAGCCTAGTATACCCTCGGGAACTTATCATCTCCCCATACGGGCACTATGTCTCAATTAACTCCCCTAGGGACCAGCTCCTCCACCGGCTTCCTCGTTGTTGTCTTTAACATCAAAAATGGGGAACTTGGCATCGAACTCATCGAAAATAGAAGCGAGAGAAAGGAAATTGAAAAGGGCTAAGTGAAATTTTGGAATCACTAAGAGAATAAAATCTGAAAGGTTGTGAGATTTGTCTATTTATGAATATCTTTTAATCATGCGAAGGAAGCTAAAAGGCCGATCGTCAACAACCTACAATTAATGATTTTGGGAATCGTACAAAAAGCAACCATCCAGTCACTTCAACCACTTATGACATGATGTTGACGTCAGGACCCAGGCATCAGGAATCAGTTTGTCAGAAATTATTAAGAACAATCTATGATCTGGATTCCAGTAGACACTCACTCAACTACTAAGCCTAGGGGCTACCGAACTCGAGCAAGTTCTCACTCAGGGACTATTTATAAAGCCTCAAGGCTATCTTTATTTCAAGTCCGAGCAAATGCTCACTCGGCCATTAAGCCCAAGGGCTACTCGAGTTCGAGCAAGTTCTCAATCGGGGACTATTTACTAAGCTTCAGGGTTATCGTTATCTCGAGTTCGATCAAACACTCATTCAACTATTAAGCCCAAGGGCTACCCGAGTTCAAGCAAGTTCTCACGCGGGGACTATTAATAAAGCCTCAGGGCTATCTTTATTTCGAGTTCTAGAAAATTCTCACTCGACTATTAAGCCCAAGGGCTACCCGAGTTCAAGCAAACTCTCACTCGGAGACTATTTGCAAAAACCTAAGGACTATATTTATTTTCAGATGATTGAGCAAATGTTCACCGGGTCGCCAATTCCAAAGGCTACTTCAGTTCGAAAAAATTCTCACTTGAGGACTATTAGTGAAGCCTTAAAAGGCTAGCTTTATTTCATAAATCAAGACCAAGCTCTCACTCAACTTGAACTCAGAAGTCCTGGTGACCTAAGTTCGCAATCAATCCAAGCTTAGTCCGAGGATAACAAAGGACTTTAAGGAGCATCATATTAATGAATTAAAACCTAAGGGTTTATTATGTTTCCGATCTAGTATTTGGACTAATAGTTAGAGTCATACAATTGGGTATTTCACAAACAAAGGCAGAATGGAGTTCAACACAAATCGAAGGCAAAATGAAGAAATTCTTATATTAATAAAAGATGTTTACATAGCCCATGAGGGGCCCTTACACAAAAATAAAGAAGTAGAAAACAACAGCCAAAGGCCTAATCTACTTTCGAGGGAATATCCCCAAGAACAATATCTTCGAGAACCTTTTCCTCGGGGACTTCATTTCGATATTTAGAGCATTGTCTTTGAGAACATCCTTCGAAGCAGCAATAGATGAAGAAACGGCTATAGCCTATCAAAGAGCAAAATCTTTTAACAAGCAAAGAAAATTATAGCCCGGTGAAAAACATGGCGGGTATGGGTCACAACAGCACTACATCGTGAAGCCACTTCTTGATACATTATACCGCTGTGGGATACAAAAGTTACTATATAGTGCCACCTCACTCCATGGAAGGCAAAAGGAATAAGGCGCCACACCAGGTTAAAGTTAAGAGAGATAAGCAATGGTATAAAGGCCACATATCTTCTGATTCGGGAAGCATTTGGTGACCTTTTCTTATTGATTCGGGCCAGCAACAACAACAACAACTCAGTATAATCTAACTTAGAGGAAAAAAAGCTTTGAAAAAAAGCCATGGCATAGCTGACAAAGTTTTTGCCGTATAACCTTATGGTTACAGGTTCGAACCATAAAAATAGGAGGTTAGAAGAGGATACAGAGAATGGAAAAGGTCTAAAGGTTGAAGAAAGAATGCGTGAAGTTTTGGTTCAAGTAATTCGTTATTAATAGGAAAATGACGACGAAACTGACGGCGCATTCAATGTTTCTGGAGAAACGGAGCGGTGGTGCATTCAATGCTTTTGGGGAAATGGACTTGTTATGCCCTACAATGTTACGTAGATAGTACGTCTCGAAGTATTATATTGTGATAATGGTACATCTCGCAATATTATATTACGATAATGTTACATCCTACAGTATTATATTGCGATAATGTTATGCCTTCCAGTATTATATTACAATGATGTTATGCTTCGCAGTATTAAATTACGACTATATTGCACCATGTAGTATTAATACGTTGAATTTATCGTAAGGTAATTGACATCAGTCCAAAAAAACTTATTTGGAGATTATAAGGATTATGCTATTTCAAAAAAGTGATGACTAAATGCGTGAAGGTGAGAGGGTAATAAAATCAAAGAAAATAAATTCTGTTGCAATTTGGCATTTTGGGATAAAATACGGCCTGAGCTAAAATACCCGATATTTATGGGCTAATGCCATACAAGATATCACATGACCACAATAGTCGTATACGTAAAGTGTATTAAAAGTGAGGAGTATTTTAAGTAAGTTGATATAATTCTTAATTATATGGCTAATTAGTTAATTATTGGTTAATGTGGGTTAATTAGTTAAATAAGACATTAATTGGGTAATTAAGAGTTTGGGATAAGGCCAAAAAGGCCAAAAAACGTGGCGGCCCCACCCTTATAATTAAAATGACTCTTAAAAGTCTTGCATATATATATCATATTACGGAGAATTGAAGTAACTTAGTCACCACTTGAAGTGGGCCCACACCCATTCAAACACCTACAGGTTTGTGACCGTTTTTGATTCATTTGGTCTTTCAGACTTTCAAAGGATTCAAGTACTGTTATTTCTAGGGAGACTTATGTTAGAAAACTGAAGAGAAATCATAACATCTCCCTACTACAATACTGGATTACAAACAATGGAGCATTTGGTAGAAAGCTGGGTTGCGCTTTTGTTATGATTAAATTTGGTCGTTCTCTATTCGATCCCGTCGTTATGTGTTTCGTCATAATTAGCGGATATTAAAAGGATTGTCAAGAGGATCGACTCAGATATATTAAGTCTATCCTTTCTTTCTTTTAGCATGATCCATACAACACAAAAGAAACGAGCAAATACGTAATTTTCATAAATGAATCTATTTATAGAAGTGCTAGAGATGCTTATGTTCATGATATTCTATGTGTCATATTATTCTATCATCTATACATGGGTCTCAGAAAAATACGTAAGTTAAAAAAAGTTTCCGTTTTTGATATTACTAAGAGGCATAATGGTCTTATGACGTTCCAAGAGATTTTATTGACATACTTCTCGTGTATTGCATTCATGTACATTGATCAATGACCAGATAATATTATATAGGCGTATATATGTATATGTATATGGAGATATGAAAAAAGTTTATGGCGTTATATACGCACCACCACCTGATCAATTGGTATACGTTGATGATTTACCCATAGTGGCCGAGATGATATGATCGGATGCCCTCGAAGGCTTGATGATATTATGAACACATATACCCATGTATGGTATGACGTTTATTCGTATATGCATGGCATTATAAAAATTAAATGATTCATAGACTTATGCAAACATACATGTAGTGTCTTTACATTATGTTTCTCTCATGTCTATTATTTAGTGATTTTTGTTCCTTACATACTCAGTACATTATTTGTACTAATATCTCTTTTTCCCGGAGACACTGCATTTCATGCCCGTAGGTCCCGATAGACAGGCCGAGAGCCTTCTAAGTAGGCTATCCGCTTAGAAGAAGATGTTGGTGCGCTCCATTTGCTTTTGAATTGCTTGTTTGGTTAGTATGATTTAGATGTATATTGTTTGGTATGGCGGGACTCTATCCGGACCTTTATGAAAGTTATGCATTCTTGGAGGCTTGTAAACAGATGTCATATATGTAAAAAATTGTATGGCCTTGTCAACTTATATTATGTGTACGAGTGGTTATTTTGGCCTTATAGACCCGTTGTCTTATGCATAAGTTGGTATCATATGTTGTATTCTACTTATCTCACGGCAACCTTCCAGCTCAGTTATCTATAATAATGTGACATGAAAAGATAAATTATGTTGGTACTCGATTGAGTAAGGTACAGGGTGCCCGTAACGTCCCATCGATTTGGGTCATGACAAAAGTGATATCAGAGTAGTTTTGTCCTAGGGAGTCTACACGCCGTTTCTAGTAGAGTCTTGTTTATGGGTGTGTCGTGCACCACACTTATATGCATGAGGCTACAGGGCATTTAGGACTATCACTCTTTCTTCTTACTAGATCGTGTGATAGAGCTCAATTGTAAGAATTCAATTTCCTAACTCTATCCTATTCATAATACAATGATGCCTACATCTAGAAACACGTTTGATAAGAGATATAACTATGGAAATGTTGAGTTAGAGTAACTCAATTCTGCATATTTCTTATGATGAGTAAATGTGAGGTCTTCAACATATCATGCATGTAATAAAAAGGTGTATAGTTCTTGATAAGGAGATTTTAGGAAAGAATAATTATTCACTCTTACAGTAAAAGGAATAACAGAATTGAAAGTTAGAAACAAGTTACAGAAAGTAAAAGAAACAAGGTAACTAAGGGTATAAGGTACCCAGTTAATAAAGATTATCATTATTTACCATTCAGGAAGGAGATATAGGCATTTTGAATTACCTTATACAATAATATATGTATGTACAATTGGTCATAGCTATCTTAGTCATGCCCTATGAGAGCTAACAAATATGGTTTAAGAGAAGGACATGATAGCAGGATCCGGCTGGGGTTAGACTAACCCAAAATGGTGAACAGATTGTTTGTGTTAGTTGACATTTCCGAAGGATATTGCAAATGCGCTATAGATCTCCTTGTGAAACACCTAGATGGTGCATTCTAAAATATTACAACAGGATATGAGTACTACAAAATAGGAACTAGAAGCCGTGAAAGGATAAATGTTTTCCCGTCCCTAGTAAAAAAATAACGTTAGGCAACACGAAGAGCCAATAGATGGAGCAAGCGGAGCTAAAAGCAAAATAGTATCTTGTTGAAATTTTCAAAATAAAGTGTTAGACAGACATGTTAGCAGGAAATGAGAAAAAAATTAATGAAGCGTTATGAGTGAGATGTAATGCAAGGATGACAACGGGAGAAAAAAAAATGATAGTATTATAGGATATATAGTGAATTTTAGGAAAAAAAAACAAAGGAGCTAGACCTTAAGACAACAAAAGAGTATAGGTCATAAAGTCATATCCGTATTTCGAGAAATAAGTTCGTGACTCCGACGCGACTACTGTATGAGAGAGTTAATCCCCAGAGTAATAGAAATCATATGGGCTGATGAACAAGATAAACTAAACATGAAGTATGGGCTTAGTGATTTGATAATAGTTGGTATCATGAGAATTTTGGATTTTGTTCCGTCGATAGTACAATGGATAACAAAAGAAGATTCGTGTAAAATTCAGAGAATGGCCATTCAGGAAGGATTCCTAAAGGAAGAAATGTGAGCAAAGTTAAGCTTAATGGACCGTTGTGCCAGTTATACCAAGTGTTACCCTCAAAGAATTATCGCAAGGTGAGTAAAGGTTATGATGATTGAGAAGATGCTAAAGATAAGGAGGTAAAACATCTATATGTAGATCATCGTAGCATTAAATCTTAGTACTCCCCTAACGGGAGGGGGGAGTATGGAGTTATGTGGCAGTAAATCAGAATCAAGTGGTTGTAGTAACTATGGAATAATAAAGGAAGAATGCAATAAGATTAAGAAAAAGGATAAAATTGCACTTATTCAAATCCTACAGATATGCTACAGTTCAAGAACATTATGCAAGCACCACGTCAAGGAAAGGAAGTAAGGTTCCCTGCCCATGATGTTATTGATAGATAAGGAGTCAGTTCGAGAATTAAGTTAATACAAAGGAAATAACCTAATAAAGGTTACGCGGAATATTGCTATGAGAATGGGCCAACGAGTAGTGAGTAATTAATTTAGGAAGAGCCTAGTTATGGCTAAATAAGAGCTTACAGATGAGTTAGCAGATCGTGCAAGATAAACATAGTAAAAACCAATATTGTGAATTTAGTCTCGCAAATATGACATCGTGATCCTTGCGAAATATTCGAATAGGAGGTAGGGTAGTTATAAGTACCATATGGGTGTTACTGAAAAAGAAAGAAAGCCACTGGGAAGACAGTCATAACATCAAGTTTAGGAGCAACCGTACAAGCAGACGAGTGTAAACTACAGATAATTATAGGCGAGAAATGACATCAAAAAAAATTTGTCAAGTATTCTGTGTAATTAGCTCGCAGATTTACAAGAGTCAGGGAATCCTCCCTAAATACTATAATAAAAGACTATCTGAGAAAGTAAGGAAGGAAGCTTTAACCCTATCTAGGTGACCTAAGGAGGAAATGGTCTTATAACAACATTCTCGCAACAACATTGTATGCACTCCAGAAGAAAATAGCACCTACTGTGGTTAATGAAGGGGAAGAAAAATCAGAAGTGATATTCAAGATCATATAAATTGTATGGAATTCCAATATGCATGTGCACCAAGATAAGCAAAGTATGCACACAAAAAGGGGGCAGAAAGACTAGGAAAAGTAATTGCTTACGTTTGAAGAAAGATGAGATTGAACAAAAAAATCATATCGATTCATGATCCAGAGTTAGTTATGTTATGAAAACACTTAAGTGTTTGGAGTTTTATACATGCAGCATATACAACCGTAGAAGATTTTGGTATAAGTTAAAAGAAAGAATTGAGCCCAGGTCGTAGACGAAGGATTAAATTATTAAAGGATTATATTATGGATATTTCGTAGCGCCCATGAAATGATAAACATAATAACTAATGCCATGAACCACAGATCAGGAGATAGCGTAAGACTACATAGGTTGATCAGAAGAAGGAGGAAACTAAAGAGTTACATCAATAAAGTAAATCAGGAATCTAATTATTATACCTAGAAAAGTATATAAATCGTGATTGAACATATTACAGGGTCACTCTTAATATTAGAGGTACCAAAGGGATAGTACAACAACCATATTCTATAACGGCTCTACGATAAAGCCGGTCGTACCAACCTCGTAAGAAGTTAGCACGAAGCTGGCATCAGATTGTAGAGGCACCAGAGGTGCAAGTAGTATGATAGAGCTTCAATTGGTGGATGTGATTTATACCTGTGTGAGAGGGAGGTTATGAAAGAGAGATAGAAAAATGTGAGGTGATATTTTTAAGTAAGTAAGGTAAAGGTAAACAACGTACGGAATACTCAAGTATAGAAGGATGAGAGTGGTCCATACTTCAGGTAAAAGACTAGAAGCGATGTGATTCAAAATCCAAGAATGATAGCAGCATCGTCACTGGCATACCTTCCCGCCTATGGTTTCTAAGTATCAAAAGGTCTAGTTAAAAGAGTAAAGAAAAGTTTGAGATGATGTGATGTCTCACTTGATGTTCCAGAAATCATAAAGGAATCAGACAGAAGCTAAAGTATGGTAGATCAACAAGGTTTTAGGAAAACAAGAGTAACGATAAGAAAAGGCAAATAAAAAGTTGAAAAAATGGATAAGTCCTCGGGATTATGCACATGAAAACAAGAGAGCTAGTGGTTTCTCTAAGTCATACAAAGCTCAGTGTGGCCTGGATGAACCCAAGGAGTCTAAGGCTAGTAGCATTTAGAAGAAATGGAATGCTTCCCTAGTAGTAGAATGAGGGTGTAATTGTGTCAGATAAAAGATGACATTTGGGCCTTCGATTGTCATAAATTGTATAGGACTAAAATACCCATATAAGATGAGTCACATTGAAAAATATGGTTATGAAAGTATAGTATCACCCCTAGGATTAATCTAATTATTCCTGATATCCCGATAAGATGCGAGCCCTAGAGGCGATGTTTCATAAAAGATCAAGTTATCAGTGGTAAATGATGAATCAAGATTAAGGTGAATCAACAATAGATGGATAAAAGTTCAAAAGTATGAGATAAGATTAGACCATCAGTCTTAAGGATAAGCAATAAGAGTAACCTGGACTTGGTTGCAGACCTCAGTAGCGATAAATCAAAGTAAGAATTATGGTATAGTATAACCGATGTAGATGCAGTAAAGTCATATGAATGGATAACCAGGTCTATGAAATAAGATATAGCCATATTTGCAAGTTCTATAAAGTACCGAGCGAGGAACTTTAGTACACCTATAGATGCCCATAGATGCATCCTATTAAGTCTTGTATATG
Organism: Nicotiana benthamiana; assembly: GCA_034376525.1. NCBI lineage: Eukaryota > Viridiplantae > Streptophyta > Magnoliopsida > Solanales > Solanaceae > Nicotiana > Nicotiana benthamiana. The sequence continues at coordinate 28,055,567 of CM067336.1, read as the reverse complement.
TTTACAAAGTAGGGCCTAGAGATTGGCTAAAAGCTAGAGGAAAAAAAGAGAGAAGAGTCGCATAGGAACACTTATAAGGTCAGTATCATAGAGGCTGTATGATAGAAGGTAGCAACAATTATGATATTAGGTAGAATTTGATCACAAGTCATGGCGTGGAATAGAGACCTAAAGAGGGGAATGCCCTGGCCTTTAGATTTATTCACAGAACAACTGCCTAAATGGAAAGTAAAGTATTAAGGTATTCACAAGAGCTATAGTTATAAAAATGATAAGAACATCAATCAAAATTTGAGGACGAATGTTACAAACGGGGAATGATGTTATGCCCCGCAATATTACGCCGATATTACGTCTCGCAATATTAGATTACGATAATGCTACGTCTTGCAATATTATATTACGATAATATTACATCCTACAATATTATACTAGATGATGTTACGCCTTCCAATATTATATTACGATGATGTTACGCTTCGCATATTAAATTACGAATATGTTGCACCTTGTAATATTATATATTGAATTTGTCGTAAGGTAATTGACATCAGTCCAATGTAAAGATTATTTGGAGATTATAAGGATTATGATATCTCATACAAGTGATCGGTAAATTCGTGAAGGTGAGAGGGTAAATAAATCAAAGGAAATGAATTCCATTGAAATTTGACATTTTTGGATAAAATACGACCCGAGTTAAAATATTCGGTATTTATGGACTAGAGCCATATGAGATACATGCAGTAGTATATGTAAAGTGTATTAAAAGTGAATGGTATTTTAAGTAAGTTGATATAATTCCTAATTATATGGTTAATTAATTAATTACTGGTTAATGAGAGATTAATTAGTTAAATAAGACATTAGTTGTGTAATTAAGACCTTGGGGTAAGGCCAAAAGGCCCAAAAACGTGGCAGACCTGTCCTTATAAAATGACTCTTAAAAGTCTTGCATATATGTCATATTATGGACAGTTGAAGTAACTTATTCACCACTTGAAGCGGGCCCACACCCATTCAAACACCTAAAAGTTTGTGACCATTTTTGATTCATTTGGTCTCTCAGACTTTCAGAGGATTCAAGTACTGTTCTTTTAGTAATAGCCTTTATTAAGCATTTTAGTGATGCAATCCCTTTATATGCTATTGAAAAAGGAAAATCTATTGAGATAAATTGGCAAAAGTAGTAACTTTCTGCAATTAGCTTCTACTTTCACATTGTTGTCACTTAAGTAAAATGCCTATGTTGTGACAATTCAACCACATGACCATCAAAATACGTGTAATGAACGTGTGTTATGTCTTATATAATAATGTATTCTTTTCTCTTTGTTATGTGGGATTGCATAACGTGCTACACACACCCCTTCTTTGAAATCCTACTAATCTTTCTCTTTGTCCCAAGTCCCACCATAGTACTGCAAGAGTCTAACTCTAATACCACTCTATCATGGATCAAGCTCGACAACCAACATATTATTCGCTTTGGCCTAACCACTAGAGTAACTCAAAACTTTACTACAAACTGAAAAAGCACCTCAATATTTGAATTTACAGTTAATCGCTTTTCGAAGTCATTTGTTTGCGAGCTATTACGCCTACCTTGTTCCATTATTCACGGACAAATATATATCGCAAAAAAAGAGAGATAACAAATTACGTACGGGTTAGCTTCTTTCTTTTTGCTTTTCTAGTTGTATTTTAGTGAGGACTCCCACGAAGCCTCCTTACGAAGTTACCACAACTTTTAGAAAGTGCCAAGTGACACCCCAATAAGGAGGAACTCTCTTTTATTGTTATTTTTTTAATAGTAATGTCAGAACTCTTGAAATGTGCTTCTTGAATTTTCCGTTCCGCTCACAGTTATATATTGCACAAGGAGTTAGATACTAGCCAAGTTTTGAATAACATGTTTGATGGGTTTTGCAGTATTTTAACCTTAAGTTTTGATGATCTAACAAATTTATTATTAAAGAATCAGATAAGGAATTTGATACACTTGATATACAATTCAAATCAATAGACTTCAGCTAATATGAGTTGCTATGACTTCAGAAGATAAAAAATCAACACAGGCCTGATTCCCTTGTGTTTTCCTAACAGCAGTACGAAGTCAACTGTTTATAGCTGAAAAGTGACTATCAGCACTATACAGCAAACAATGCAACACAATACTACATGCACTCCCCTTTGACCAACCAAGTGATTACATTATTCAAGTGATGCCATCCAAGTTGTATTAATAAGAGCACTACAACAAAACATCACTTGAACACTTGAGAATTCATTCAAGTACTCCAACCATTCTTCAAATGAACATTCAATTTTCAAGTGCAATTAAGAACAAAGTACAACACTACTACTGACCAATTCCTACAACAAGTATCTTGTATGTCCTTAGTTGAGTTGTAACTTTGTATTTATTCTCATTGTAATTCCTAATTTGCTTATCTAGAAGCTTTAATTAGGAACCCCTTGTAAAACCCTAAACCTTCAATTTTTGTATGTGATGAGAGTTAGTTATGAGTTGAAAACCTTTATAATAGGTGTATTGCAAAGTGGCTTGTAATAAGTGTATTACAAGTTAGTAAGGGATTAAGAGTTTAATTCCTAGATTGTATAGGTTGTAATCTAAAGTTGCTCATAGTGAAGTTGAAATCCTACCAGTGTAGGTCATAGTTTTTTATCCCCTTGAGCAGTGATTATCCACGTAAAAGTTCCATGTTCAATTTACTTACTGTTTATTAGCACCGCGAGTGGAAACTTATAGAGGACTTGGTCTCTATATAGTCTGGTGGACTCATATATTCTATCAATTGGTATCAGCGCGAGTTTTTTTTAAAAGGTTAACACCTAGAAAGGATCTTCATGGCTGCTCCACCAAATTTTGAAGAGGGTAAGTCTACATACAGACCACTCAAGTTCAATGGCAATACTATGGGTGGTGGAAGGCAAGAATTCAAGACTTTATCATGGTAGAAGATTCTGAATTGTGAGATGTTATTTGTGATGATTCCTATGTCCCTACAAAGAAGGTTAGAGACCCTGTTGAAATCGTTCCTAAGACAAGAAAAGAATACAATGATGCAGATAGGAAAGCTGTAAAGAAAAACCTTCGCTCAAAGAAAACTTTGGTGTATGGTATAGGACCTAATGAATACAACAAGATCTCAACATGTCAATCCGCCAAAGAAATATGGGAAGCTTTGCAAACAACACACGAGCAAACCACTAAAATAAAGCAGTCCAATATTGACATGCTCACCACTAAGTATGAGCTCTTTAGGATGAAGTACGATGAATCTATTCAAGACATGCATACAAGATTTACTTCCATAATAAATGAGCAACACTCACTTGGTGAAATCATTCCTAGGAACAAGCTTGCGAGAAAAATTCTCAATATCTTGCACAGTTCATAGGAGAGTAAAGTGAGTGCCATTATTAAAGCAAAAGATTTGTAGGCATTAACCAAAGATGAGCTAGTTGGAAATTTAAAAACCTACAAAATGAAGAAGAAGAAGGATAATGAATAAAGAGAACCAAAGAAGGAAAAGAACCTGGTACTCAAGGCTGAAAGCAATGACTCAAGTGAAGAGGACAGTGACATGACTTAATTAACCAGAAGGTTTCAGAAAATAGTAAGAAGAAATGGAGGGATACCAAAGAGAGGCAATTCCAGCAAACCAAAGAATTATTACCTCTGTCATAAATGTGGAAAGCCAAGGCATTTTATCAAAGATTACCTTCTCCTAAATGGAAAATATTTCAATTACTATGATAAAGAAGCCAAGAGGAACCCGGTTCCTGACGAACACTTCAAAAGAAAGCCACTGACAATGGTATGAAGCAGGCTTTTGCAGCATGAGGAGATTCCTCCAGCGAGTCTGAAGAAGAAATTGATGCAGGTGATAGTTCTATGACAGCAGTTGAAAGTGAAGAAAATGAATATGATTCAATAGTTGCTTTGATGGCTCAATCAAACAATAATGAAGATGATGACAATGTGAGGGAACAGTGAAAGGAAGCAGTCAACAATGGTTCATGGACAGTGGATGCTCAAAACACATGACTGGGAACACCATGGACTTTCTTTCACTAAACGCCCTGCAAGGAGGGAGTGTATCCTTTGGCAATGGAAAAAAGAGATACATTCTTGGAGTTGGAAAGATTGGAAAATCATTCATTCACTTAATTGAGAATGTGTACTACGTCAATGGACCCAAGTACAGTCTCTTTAGTGTTTCTCAAATATGTGATAAAGGAAACAAGGTGGAGTTCTTTTCAAAGATATGCACAGTTACTAATCTAGTAATGTATGAAGTGGTACCGGTGGCCAAAAGATACATAAAAATCTACTTGCTAACTTTGAGTCCCTAAAAAGTGGTAATCTGAGTTGCTTGTAAGAAGTTGATGATGATGCTGAGCTGTGGCATAGAAGACTTGGGCATGCAAGCTTTTCTTTAATGAATAAGCTGTTTAGAAGGACCTAGTGCATGGTCTGCCCAAGCCAAAGTTCGTGGAGCACAAAGTTTATGATGCCTGCACCAGAGGGAAGCATGTGAAATCCTCATTTAAGCCAAAGAAGGATGTCAACACCTCAAAACCACTTGCTTTCCTTCATATGGATCTATGTGGCCCTATGAGAGAGCAAAGAAAATGAGGAAAAAGATACATTTTTGTGATAATGGATAATTATTCCAGATTTATTTGGACTTTCTTTCTTAGGACAAAATATGAGACATTTGAAGTTTTTATAGCCCTTGTAAAGAAAATTCAAGTGAAGATGGAATCAAAAGTAACCTGTATAAGATCAGATCATGGAACAAATTTGACAATACTAAGTTTGATGAATTCTGCAACGAAAATGGCATTACCTATAACTTCTCAGCCCCAAGAACTCCACAGCACAATGGAGTTATGGAAAGAAAAAACAGAACTCTTGAAGAAATGGCAAGAGTTATGCTGATTGATAGTGGGATTGCTAAGAACTTCTGGGCTGAAGCTGTCAACACTGCCTGCTACTTGGTGAATAAGTGCATGGTCAGGTCTCTCTTGAACAAAACCCCCTATGAGTTGCTGAATGAAAGGAAGACCAAGTTGACTCACTTAAGAAGATTTTGGTACAAATGTTATGTTCTCAACAATGGAAAGGATCATCTTGGAACATTTGATGCAAAGAGTGATGAAGGGATCTTTGTGGGCTATTTTTCTCAAAGTAAAGCTTACAAGGTCTACAATAATCGTACTTAGTGCGTAGAGGAGAGTGTACATGTAATTTTTGACGAGTCCTACCTTTCTTGTGAGAAAAGATACACGGGTGATCAAGATGGGGAGCCTCTGCTAGTTCCAGGTGAAATCATTGATATGGAAAATGGAAAGGCACACATGATGAGTCACGTGAAGGAGATAAGTGAAGACAATGCAGTCTCTTCCTTATAAGCCAGAGAGGAATAAAGTACCACAATTACATCCACTGAAGCTGAAGAAAGAGTGGCTGATGCAGTTCAAAGTACTCCACAGATAGTTGAAAGAAGAATGCAAGGGAACCTGTCAGATTTACTCAGACCCTTTACAAATGAGGCTCAAGAGCCCAATTGGAAGCACAAAATATCCCATCCTCTTGACAACATAATTACCCCTCTGGATTTAGGAGTGAAAACTAGATTAAACGCCAGAAATTCACTTGCCTTCTCAATCTTTCTTTCCCAAATAGAGCCCTAAAACATTAAGAAAGCCTTAAAATATGTAGAATGGATCACAGCAATGCAAGATGAGTTACATCAGTTCAAAAGGAACAACGTACGACACCTGGTACCGAGGCCCTCAGATCGAACCATCATAGGAACCAGGTGGATATTCAAGAATAAGCTTGATGAACATGGAAGCACTAAAAGGAACAAGGCAAGGCTAGTGGTCCAAGGCTATAAAGGAGGAATGATTTGATTATGATGAGACTTTTGCTCCGGTTTCTCGCATGGAAGCTATCAGAATCCTCATTTCCTTTGTATCACATATGGAATTCACTCTGTTCCAAATGGAATTCAAAAGTGCATTTCTGAATGGATTCTTCAAGGAAGAAGTTTATGTCAAACAATCTCCAGGTTTTGAATGTCATTAACATCCTGAATATGTGTTCAAATTAGACAAGGAACTGTATGGGTTGAAGCTGTTACATCCTATGTTTTTGTACTTGGGAGTACGTCGTATGCTAATTGATGTTAGCTCAAAAATGAGATCATTTTTGAAAGTACATAATGTAAGTTCATCATGTTATCTTGGAGGTTACAAATCTTTAAGGGCGTGAATAACAAGTACCAAAAGAGTTGGAAAGCTTAGACGCTAAACAAATTGAAGAAAATAAGTTTCGTCGAAAGTCAACAAGTTTGGAATGTTATAAAATATACTTTTGGGGTGAGACTAGGGTGATTAATATGATAAGGAGGTTATTCTATGAGTTAATTTAGTCGTATGATAGTCATTTACTACGTTTCGAAGGCAAGCAAGTCGTGGAATAAGAGTTGGCAAAGGTCATCACAAGTTACATTCATTATTTTGCTGAAACTTAGGTCAAATATAGATGATCTTTTCTCCAAATATACTTGGAATCAAAGGACGATATATATATCAAATTTAAGATATACGAGTCTAATTTATAACTCATTAAACCATTTGTTGATAAGATATCAGATTAGAGAGATATATGCATTTTTGCAAGACTGCGCAAGTAACTCCCATGGGACCCACAAAGTTGGTTTAAACTTCAACTTGTATTTAAGTCATTTATATGTCGTTTTAACTCATTTTTTTCACATACACAATAGTTCTAAACCCTCATAAATTCTCTCCAAGTGTTCCTCCATGATTCTATGGTGAAAATCGAAGATAAAAACATGAATATAACGTTAGAAATTCCGCAGTGCTTGTTAGATCGTAGTTCTTCATCTTGTGGCAATGTTGGAGGGTTCTTTAAAGGTAAGTAACCTCAGATTTCGTGTTTTTATTTATGATTTATCTAAGAATCAATACCTCCTTCATGTATATTAGAGTTTCAAGGCAAAATATTAGTGTTTACACATCAATATGAACACAAAAGTTGATTCAAGAAGAGAATACAACTCCTATAGTGTTATGGTGTGATTGAGGATTGTTGTGAACTACATCACCTGGGGATTTCAAGTTGTATCTACTTCCTAAGGTAATTAAATCATGTTCTTGGTTGTGCTTAAGGTCAATCATGTGTTGGTTGAGTTGTTTGAGTGAAAATCTACAAGATAGTAATTGACATGGCATAAGGAATCGTTATCATTTTTGTGGGATGTATTGACGCTATACATATGGTTTGTTGTGGCTGAAAATTGTTATAAATAGTTTATTATGTGGTGTCTGCTGCTGTTAAGATTATCTATGTGCTAATTCAGTGGATTGAAGAGGATAACATGAAAAATAATATGTTGACGATAAAGGTTCATGTGCTAGGTGTGTGGACTATATTTGAAGATTATGCTTATGATGTTTTCGATTGAAAATGATATGGTAAGCATAAGTATGATGTTATATATGTTGTAGGTAGATTCATGAAAAAGGAATTAGGTTCAAACCGTATTTTGTTAATTATAAATCAATCTTGCCGCTCAAAATGGCTGTTGAACAATTTGGAGAGCTTATTGTCAATTATATTATTGTTGTTTGGGCTGTTTGGTGACTTTTGGTAACATATGGGATGTAGTAAAAATAGGGGCGGTGCTGTTATTTTTCTTGTAGAATATTGGTTTCCAAGTATGAGAGTTACAACGCTTATATGATGACGACGAAGCCGGTTTACTCATTGTAGACTTAAGAGGATCATATTGAGCTTGCTTGACGATTGGATAGAAGACTTTAAAGGTATATTAAGTTACATCCTTCTTTCTTTTGGCATGATCTGATGTGAAATGAACGTCAAATGATATGCTATTTCATAACGAATCTACTCCTAGCAACTAAGGTTGTCCATGTTATTCTTTATTTATAAAGTTATTCTAAGCAAGTGCGTATGATCCTTAAATCCTACTACGGTTCATATTAAGGGTAGGGATGTCCATAATGTTAAGGTGCAATGGACTTGCTTCTAAGTTTTTACTGAGTGTTGTAATTTGGTCATTTTTATGAGTCATGCATAGTCGATTGGGGTTCCTTTTCTGATTGTTTTGGTTCATTTTGACATATTAAAAAACTTGCAAGCCCACCTATCAGATGTCTAGCTTTTATTAATATTCATATAATCCTGAAAGCTGTGATAATCTGGGTTTTATCCCTTGTTACCGAATAGTGTAAAATTCTGAAGGTGCTTATTTGAACCCATGAGGTGCATCAATCAATTCTTAAACTCCTTGGGTGTCTACTTCTACATAATTGAGTCTGTAGTTCAGATCTTGAATTTGGCCCATAACCTGAATGCAACTAACTAGGGTTAGATTTGACAAAACAAATGGAAACCAAGGTTAAAGAACCTTAGGTCAGTAATTAGGAAAAAGGACAGGGGTATAAAGGGTATTTGAATAAAAAGAATCTTGTAACAAACTCCTAGAACATTCTTTTGAGGGATCCAAGCATAATTTCTGCTCCAAAGTTGAGACACAAGTCAGAAAATCAAGGACTATTTAGGCAAAACTGAAAATTGGATAAAAAGGGACTAAAAGGAAAACAAATGGATTGATGTTGCCCTAAGGTTTCAATTATAAAAGAGGGCAATCTGAATATTTAAAGGGATAGAACTTTGAGATTTTCGAGTAGATTTTACCTTTGAAGCTTTTAGTGAATGAGAATATATAAAATACATATTAGCTTCTTATACATTCTTCACAAATTCTTTGGTGTTGTTATCTTCCCATTGATATTGAGCTGCTTTAGAGATTTAATGTTATTATTTGCCCTCTCAAACTTCCTGAGTTGTTTTCTGGGGATTTTATTAGCTGATTGGCTGCTGTTTTTGGCTTGCTACTCTCTTAACCTTACTCATAGGTTCTATTTTGTTGAATTCCAGGTATCCACCTTCACTCAAAGGCTGAGAAATCATACTTATGTATATTTGAGATTGTGGCTGATAACGAGAAAGATAATATTTTTGTTTCAATTCCCTATTATAACTATATTTATTTCTTAGAATTGTGGTGTTGTAATGAACATGAACATGTTTTATAGACTGTGCTTTTAATTTGCTTAAGTTCAGTAGATTTTGCAATAGTTTGATCCTAAATTAGTTTAGTATTTGCAATTTGAGTTACATTAGGAATTCGACAACTGAACATGTGTATACTCTAAATAATGAGTATTCCAAATTGTTTCTTCAAATATTAAGATTGAAATCTGATACGAGTTCATTCTCCGTGTCTTCCGTATAAAAATATTTTTGGTATATTTTACAATGATCATGTGTATAGTTTTAATGATTACGGTATAATTTAAAAAGGGCTGCTGTTATTTTCCTATTATGGACTCATTAGTCCAACGTCTCTGGGCCCAATGAGAAGGCCCAATAGCTGCCAGTTATCGTACAAACAATGCATGCTCCTGGGCTAGCTAAAACGAAGCCCAATGTGCATAATTAGCCACGAATTAGGCTAAAAAAATGAAAGTATTGAATTCCTCCAAGTATATTACTCGTGTGTGAATTACTAGGACATTTTAGATATAAGCATAATATGAAATTTAGTATGCTTTAGGAATGACTTTATAAGATAAAGCGAGCCGCACTAATTTAATCAAACACCACGCGAGACTCCTTAACTTATTAAAATACATAGAAAAATTGAAAGTGTCGTTTAGCGAATTTCACGACCTTCCATGAATTTCTAAAGGCGTAGTTGTTATAGTCGCGAATTTACTAATAAAATATTTTCCTAAACTCGGGTGCGCATTTATGCGACCCAAATCCAAATCTCAACGTTAGTTAAAACGTATTGAAGACCGCAGACACATTTATGTGACATGGTTCAAGATGCGTTTTAACAACGTTGCACTATCTCTAAACGAATAAAGCGGTTAGTAATTAAAAATTGCATTATGAACATGTTTAAAAATCAGAATTTTAGCTAATTGTAATAGTTCAAGCGATCGTGTTAGAACCACGGGATCCGAAGATGCCTAACACCTTCCCTCGGGTCAACAGAATTCCTTACTCAAGAATTTCTGGTTCGCAGACTCCGATTGGGCAGTCGAAAACTTTTCTCGATTTGGGATCTCAAATAAATTGGTGATTTGGGATACCAAAAGCCAAACCTATCCCAAGCGGCGACTGAATAAATAATTAATCCCATTTCGAATAATATCACTTTAATTGGAAAAAACTCCCTTATACGTTTTATCCTTCGGGGTAACTGTACAAAAAGGAGGTGTGACAATATTAATATTATTATATTAATAATATAATATAGTATCAGGGGATGCCTAAGCGGTATTGGGGAGATGTGATTAGGCATGACATGGCTAGAATGCGGGTTTCTGAGGACATGGCCCTTGATAGGAAAGTCTGGGGGTCTAGTATCAGGATTGTTGGATAGGGGCCCCTAGTGTTTTTCGTACTCCTCACCCGGGGTTGGGTGAGGCTTGGCAGGGCTATCCTTAGACGATTTGTGTATTAGATTGCGTCTCCCTTATGGTAGTTATTTATGGTAGTTACTGTCTGATATTATTGCATGCTATTTTATTTATGGTTCTTATGCTTAGATAATTATTTATGTTATTTCTGCTGAAGCTACTAATGTTCTTTTGTTGTTGTTTTTGTTTTTGTTGTTCCTATCCTTCACTGAGCCGATGGTCGATTGAAAACAGCCTCTCTGCCCTTTCGGGTAGGGGTAAGGCCCGTCTACATATTACCCTCCCCAGACCCCACTTTGTGGAACTATACTGGGTAGTTGTTGTTGTTGTTGTTGTTGTTGTTGTTGTTGTTGTTGTTATATTAATAATATAATAATATTATATCGTATATCAATTGTGTGTGCTGCGACACGTAACCCGATCCCACCATATATCAATATCAATATCGTATATCATCCTTATTTCACCGTATCAATCCACCCTTGTTTCACCTATTGCGGTATACAACCCAATCCCACTGTATATACATATCTACCCTTATTCCATCATATCAATCCTCATTTATTACACTTGTTGTGACGTGTAGCACTATCCCACTATATCAATACCAAACAGTCAATGTACACGGTCAAATCAACAGGCTAAATTAAGAAAATAGCGGGGATTGTCGAACTATAAAGTTAGCTAAAATGGTTAACAGAAAAAGATATGGATTACCACGTAGCAGTTAAGCATGAAAAGAATCTAGAGCATATATCAATTAAGACAAGGAAGGAAATAGTTAAGATAAAGCAGTAAATCAGGGAAACATAGATAATTAGGCAGCGTATAAGCACTTGTCACCTTGCATATACGCCATTCTCATGGAATTCACATGACATAAAGTCTGAGGGTTCCTAATTCCCTCAAGTCAAGGTTAGATACAACACTTACCTTGCTCCAAAAGCCACTCAAAGCTCAATGACAACTTTGTCTTTCAAACGCACCTCCGAACCAACAATATCTAGAAAATTACCAACCAAACATTTCAAAAATAAGCCTTAGGAATCACGTGTGATCCATAATAATTCAATTTAAGCCATTTTTCAAAAATTCAACAAAAGTCAATATCTGGGCCTGCTTGGGCCAAACCCTAAATTCGGATCAAAACCCGATTACCCATTCACCCTGAGCCCGGATATGTAATTGGTTTTGGAATCTAACCTCAATTTGAGATCTAAATCCCTAGTTTATCAAATCCCAAGTTTCTACCCAAAAAATCCCCAATTCCACCATGAATACTTTAGATTCTAGGTTGAAATCTTGTAAAATAAAGTGAAAGATTGAAAGAAATTAGTTAAGAATCACTTACCTATGATTTGGAGAAGAAATGATCTTTGAAAAATCGTCTGGAGGGTTTCTTGGTTAGAAAATTTTGAGAAATGAGCAAAAATCCTGCCTAAATTACGTTTTAGATATATGCAGATGCCGCATTTGCGACTTGAGCTTCGAAATTGCGAAGCTCGCAAATGCGAGAAAACCATCGCATTTGGGAGGTCTCTCACTCTTCTGCTTCCTTCGAAAAAGCGAAGAAATGCTCGCAATTGCGAGCTAAGCTGGTCACAAATGCAATCAAATGATCGAAAATGCAAAGGTTGCATTCCCTCTTTCCCATCGCAAATGCGAAAACATTGTTCGCAATTGCGAATGTTGGGAATTCTAGCCACTCTTCACAAATGCAATCAGGGATCGCAAATGCGAACCCAACAGTGGTCGCAAATGCGATGCTTGACATTGTATTTGCGAGGTCTGAGGCCTGAAGCAAAAATCTGATGCACCAGCAGTGTTCTAAGTCCTTTTTTTACTCCGTAGCCTATATGAAACTCACCCGAGCCTAGGGACTTCAAACCAAACATACACACAAGTCTTAAAACATCATACGAACTTGATCGTGCGATCATACCGCCAAAATAACACCTAAAATTTTGAATTTAGCACCAAATCAAATGAAATTCTCAAAAACACTTTGAAATTTCTATTTTCTCAATTGTACGTCCGAATCACGTCAAACCAAATCTATTTCTCACCAAATTTCATAAATATGTCTTAGATATTATAATGAACATGTACTAGGCTCCGGAACTAAAATATGGATCCGATACCAACAATGTCAAATATTAATAATTTCTTAAAAACCATTAAATTTTCAGACTTACAATTTTCATTAGAAATTCATAACTTGAGCTGGGGATCTCCTATTTCGATTTCGGGCATACGCCCAGGTCTCATATTTTGATACGGACCCACCGAGATTATTAAAATATGAATTCGAGTTCGTGTACCAAAAATATTGTCCGAAGTCAACTCAAATGAAGTTTTTAATAAAAAATCCCTATTTTTATCAATTTTCAACACAAAAGCTCTCCGGAAATACTCGGGACTGCGCACACAAATCAAAAGGGATAAAATAAGGTTTTAATGGCCTCGGAACACATAATTTGGTTTTAAATCTTAAGATAACCTATCGGGTCAATTACAAATATTTTATACTGTTTTCTCTCAAATTATTGAAATTACTGTACGAAATCTTATCAAGTTTTGAAGAAGTTCCAAAGGAAAAATACAACAAATTAAAAATGGACATATCTATATGACAATGAATATTGCTATAGTACCAGTAGTCCTGAGAAAATATTAGTGAATATCAAATTAGAAGGGCAATCAAGACGCATGTATAACAAGAATACAAGGATAATCCATTTAACAAAATGATAGCCCAATATATTATTACGATACAAATCAGCTTAATTAGAATCATATGAAGGAATTTGAAGTTAAAGACCACAGGAGGACAACTCCAAGAATTGCGTCTAGTCCAAACCATCTCTTTCCAATATGACAGCCATCATTGGATTAATGAGCACTTGCTGCACCAGAAGGGGCACCCGTAGGACTAGATCCAACTGCTCAAATTTTTAAAAACTAATTGTCAAGCTCCTTCAAATTTTACAGGATCAATATATTTTTAGTTAATTGTAGCAGGTAACCTGCCATATTTTCTAGGTTACCAATAAATTCGAGTGCTTACTTGTAAAATAATTTGATAACAAATTTTTAACATTGTTAGTGCATAGAAATTAAATTTAAACAAAAAAAGGTGAAAGGATGTAATATTTACCCGAAGGAATGGGACTATTTGCTTCTGGACTGGTAGCAATGCTGCTTGAACCATTACTTATTTGATAGAACACTTGAGCATCTGGTGAATTTGGTGGCAAGTGGAGAAGAGCTGCATATCACTTCAAATTGTCAATTATCAACAAATATGATAAGGATTAAAATTTTCCGTTTCCAGAAATAAATAATTAAATAAATTATTTTGAAAACTATTACTTCCCTTGTTAAAAAAGGATGAAGGAGTTCAAAGTACAAGGATCAAATTGGATATAGATTTGTTTAGTGTACATACCAGGGCATTGAGAAATGTTAGCAGGGGCTTGACAAACAGAAGGTAGGCTTAAAGCAAGTGTAAGATTGAGATTAAGTCCCAAATCAGGATCATTTCTGTCCTTTATTAGCAAACAAAGGCATTTTTTGCTGGCTTTCAACACTTGTTTAAAGCCAGTGCAGCAATCTGGTGTAGGAGCTGGTGCATTAGCTGTAACATAGGGTAAACATGTTGCTAAACCAATCAATGATTTTGTACATTCTTCTTTGTCCTTTTCAGTGTCTGAATTTCCAAATACACATAATATGAAAAACAGCACTAATGTCAACTGATATTTCATGTTGCTAAAGGAAATAGAGGTATCTTGAATCTTTTTTTGCCTTTTGGTATTTCAAATAGTGTGCAGATAAGGAGAAATATAGACATTCCCTTTAGCCCTTCATCTTAGCTTATATATATTGAACAAATCTGATATTAAGGAAGAAGATTTAAGGAAATAGTACTCAAATCTTTTGAAGTGGTTGAAAAGTGTTCACATAACCTTTTAAAACCTTTTCTCTTTTGTCGCCAAGAAATATTGCTGGCTTTTTTATGGAAGATTCCAAGAATCACTAAGTAGAAGAACTGAAAATATGTGAAGAAACAAGAAGTTTTTTTTTCAATATTATTTGAGGATGGGAATGTAGGTGGATACACAAAGTGGGCCACTTTACCAACCCACTATAGGATGTGAACCAGTGAAACTTGGACCACTCACTTCATACTTAGCTGATTTTTTGAAGTTCCTTTTCGTGGTGTTATCATTGGTTTGTGTGGGCTTAGTTTAGAAAGGACATCATATGAGCATGCTTATGATGTAAACTTCAACTCATTTTGTGGATCAAATTAAATTAGGTAACTAACTTGTTAAATCGTGTCGAATCTGTAACGAAAATACTAAATATTTTCCGGTTTTCGAACTAATAATTGAAAAATTAGTATTTGTAAAGTCATTAAAAGATAGTTATTATTTTACTACAACACAGAAAGTTCCAACATAATATATTAGAGATTGATGCATTTGTGTATAAATTTCCAGCATATTATGCTGAAACAATATATTATATTAGAAGTCCGGTATATTATACTGGAACTCCAGTATATTATGCTGGAGTATTTTTCAAATTTTGAATAGTATTTTTGTTTAAATTTATTTTCATATGAAAAGTGGGTAAATTTCAATTACTTTTAATATTGTGGCTATTTTTCAATTACCACTTGTAAATGTAGCTATTTTTTAATTTTACGTGAATCTGGGGGGAAGTGCACGGTTAGCCACTAATAATACATGTATTTTACTTTTAAGCCACTGTTTAAAATGTCTACTACTTTAATAAACTTTAACTGCCGGACGAAAATACCCTTCTGTTCTTGTCCTTAACTTTTGAACTTAACTTCAAGACATCACGACTACATTTCCTTAACTTTTGAACTTGTAACCCTAAGTTCGGGACTTCAGGACTACATGTCCTTAACTTTTGAATTTGGAACCCTAAGTTCAGGACTTCAGGACTACATGGCCTTAACTTTTGAACTTAACTTCAGGACGACATGTCCTTAACTTTTGAACTTGTAACTGTAAGTTCAAGACCAAGTGTCCTTAACTTTTGAGCTTGTTCGTCTAAGTTTAGCACCTATTGTCATTAACTTTTGGGCTTCTTAGCCTAAGTTCCTGATCTATTGTCCTTAACTTTTGAGCTTGTTAGTCTAAGTTCATGACTTAAGGACCCATTGTCCTTAACTTTTGAAACTTGCAACTGTAAGTTCAGGACCGATTGTCCTTAAATTTTGGGATTCTTAGCATAAGTTTGGGACTATTGTCCTTAACTTTTGAGCTTGTTCCTCCAAGTTCATGACTTTAGTACCTATTGTCCTTAACTTTTGAACTTGTAACTGTAAGTTCAGGACCTATTGTCCTTAACTTTTGAACTTGTAACTCTAAGTTCAGGACTTTAGGACTACGTGTCCTTAACTTTGGAACTTGATTTGTGTTGTTGGTGCTCCAAGCAAAGCCCTACCAGTTTAGTACACAATTTGATTTTTCTTTAGTAATAGTACTAAATAAAAAAATAATAAAAAATAATGAGAATAGTAATGAAATTAGATTATGAAGAGAAAAAGAATATAAAAAAAATAAGTCAAATAAAATTAGAAAAGGAAAAAAGGAAGAAATAAGAAAGAAACGAGAAAAAAAGAAAAGGAGAAAAGAAAAAAAGAGAGAAGAAGCATAGAAATAAAAAAGAATTAGAGAATAAAGAAAAAATTCCCAACAAAAACTACTATGAGCAGAAAATATAATTAATTTATAAGTAATAAAACAAATAAGTAGACAAAGAAAAATATTTTAGTTCTTGTGGATAACCCTTAATTTATTTTCTTGGGCTTTATCTTAAAAGACATTGTCGGGCCCTACTAATTTGACGTGGTGATAATTACTAAATCGAAGAGGCATAATAATTTATACTATATTAAAAATACAAAATTCATTAGCGAAATATTGTTCGTCTGGTTTTCCCATTTAAAATAGAGTTCGCACTAGATAAAATAATCATTTAATTATTCTCATAATATTTACCATTTTAAATTCAATTAAAACTCTACTTATTAAAGTTCTCCTTACACAAAAAATCTTAATATTTAGGACATCAAAATCAATTAAGTTTACCATATAAAAGTCAAACAATTAGTTTATTATTTTCTTCTTCTTATTCTACGTGCATAGAATATTTTAGGAATGTGCAAAGTTCCATTCGATGCAGTACACTTTTCTTTCAATAATATATTTAAACTTGTATATATATATATATTATTTACTTTAAAATATGCTTATATTATTAATTGTAGTTCTTTTTGCTATTTGTAACTTTAGCCTGTTCTAATCATCTAAAAATCATGAGTACTATGAAAAACTTAAAATCCAAGTTTTGAAATAATACTTGACAACTATACAAAAAAATAATGAAAAATAAATAGTATACAATTCATTGTAGTTGGAAAACAAGACCACTGGATAAAGTTATACTTTAATATTTAAAACATTTAAATTAACTAACATTATAGTGTTAAATAAATTTTTATTATAACTATATACAAATTCTAATCTATTAAATGTTAAATAAATTATTTACTTATTTGAAGTGTATAACACATCTATAATATCTTTCAAGTTAATTTTTAATATCTATAATTTGAAATCAACTAAATTTTATCTATTGAAATTTTGTATAATATTTAATTTGAAATTACACTCAATAATTATTTCGACTTCCAAACATCATTTATTCTCAATGTGTAGAATTTATTCACTAAATATAAAACATCATACAATCAATTATTATTTTGTATTAATGTATGCAAACTTAAAACAATAAGATAAAATCATAGGATAAAAAGTTGATTCTAAATGAGTTGTCGTTAATTATCCTTTTCATTTGTGGAGGTTTTAATAAATGAAAGCTTTCTAATATATATATTGACTCTGATTATTTTTAACGTTTATATTTTCACATATCAATTTTTTATGCCAACCTCGTCATGATACAAGTGATTAATTTAATTATTTGATTATTACCAATGCATAAATAATAATAATTATCATAAGATATTCTTATTAAACTATAAGGACTTTCATTGCGTTGAATATGAGATCAATATACATTTTTTTAGAAAGTTATACATTTTATTTTATTTTTTATTATAACTCAAAACATTGTTTAATATTATTTATGTAATTTTTAAAGAAGTTATTTACTTATTGACAAGGAGAACACACGCAAAATGCGCACCTTATGTTTAGCGAAATATCATTTGTATTTTTACTTTTTTAAAATAGAGTTCACACTTCACACTGGATAAAATAGTCATTTTATATTTCTTAATATTTAGGACTTTGAAAAAACACTAAAATATTTCTTATTAAATTATTCCTTTTTTTTAAATAAGTATGAAATCACGATATTAAGACTTTAAAATTAAATTAAATTTTACCATATATATATATTAAAAAGAAAGAAAAATCACTAACCACCCAAAATTAACAACTAAATCACAAAATTTTTACCACTATGCTAATCTCCCCAATCCTTCGTTAATAAAGATGTCGTACCGTTCATATTTTCAATTCCAACAATATCAAGGATAATATTATTAATAAGTTAATATTTACCTATAATTAATAAAAGACTAGAACTAAACTTTTGAAAATATTTAGTTAAAGTACAAACATGCTAACAACGAAAATGTAAACTGAGACTTAACATTGTGAATCATAATATCTTATACGCAAGATATATTTTTTAAATAATATTTATGTCAATTTTAAGAAGTTTTTATTCAACACATGAGTACATGCTCATCGCGCATACTCTAACACTAGTACCGTATAAAAATCCAAAATATGAAGTTGTTTTTAGGCTTATAATATTAGTTGAAGAGGAGGTAATATCATTTTAAATTTATAATCTGTTCTTTACTTATTTACATGCCTTTATAAATAACATCAATTGCTAGTTAATCTTCAATATGAGACAATATCCGAGCAATACTTCTAAATAATCATGTCAAAAAGTGGAAGAGCTTCTTTAAAGAAAATAAGAGTTACTATTTAATGAATAGTTAGATCATGTTAACTCCAACGACTCTTTAGTGGACAAGGATATGGAATGACAACAACACCATTGTAAGGAATCCGAGAACATAACTCCCATCAAAATAATTCAAACGATTTTGTATCATCTGAAGAGGAGAAAAACTTTAGTGACCGCAAATAGCCCGACTGGTCGCTATATTTTTTAGGTCCCCGTTCCCCTATTTAAGAATCCATGTATGTAGTTTTACTGTTGTATGACTTGAAGGGATAGTTGACTTGGGTTTGGAATGATTCAGATTGAAATCGAAACACTTAGTTCTTTAATAGAGGCCTAAGATGGTCAAGCTTGACTTGAGTCAACACTTTTAATAAACGACCTTAGAACCGATATTTGACAGTTCTAACAGGTTTGTATGATGATTTTCGACTTGGGCGTGTGCCCGAATCGGGTTTCGAATAATCCCGGGGCGTTTCAGCGCTTAGTGTTGAAAGTTGGTACATGAAGGTTTTCAAGTTCTATAAATTTGGTCCGGAGTAGACTTTAGTGTTATCGAGGTCCTTTTGGAATTTCGAGCATGGAAATAGTTCCCTATGATGATTTATGACTTGTACGCAAATTTTGGTGTCATTCCGAGTAGTATGAGTATGAATCGGCGCGTTCGGAGTAAGTTGAAAATCTTGAAGTTCATAATTTGATTCAAGTTAGTTTTGGGGTGTGATTCTTATTTTGATATTATTTTACGTACGGAAAAGGGTCAGAACTGCCCCTAACGTATTGACTCCAGGTTAAAAATGTCATCCGTTAACCTATTTTGAAGAAAATGCCCATACCGTTAAAAATGTGGCATATTTGTGCCCTTAACGTATTGACTCCAGTTTAAAAATGCCCCTACCGTTAACCTATTTTGAAAAAAAATGCCCCTACCATTTTAAATATAAGTCCAGTAAGTTGTTAGACTTAGGGGCACAAATATGCCACATTTTTAACGGTAGGGGCACTTTCTTCAAAATAGGTTAACAGAGGGCATTTTTAACATGGAGTCAATACGTTAGGGGCAGTTCTGACCCTTTTTCGTTTTACGTATTCTGAGGGTTTAAGCAGGTCCGTATTATCTTTATGGATTTGTTAGTACAACTGGACAGGGTCACGGATAGCTCTGGTGTATTTCGGACCCCTGGAGCTAAGTCCAAAATTGCTACACTTGTTGGTTTTGGTTTCCTTTTTTACGAATGCATAGATTACCTTGTGTTCCCGCTGAAGGAATATGACTAGGGGAGGTTTTGTTCTATGTGTTCGTGAAGAGGAGCTTGCGATCGTGATGCTCAAGTCCATGTTCTTCACGTTCACATACTTTTGTCCGCTTTCGTGTGGAAGAAGTTGGAGCTGGGGGGTTGCTAGCCAATTGCCCTTCGCAATTGCGAAGGTAGGGCCAGGTTCGCGAAGCTTTGGTCAGACAAGCCTTCACGATCGCGTGCCTTTTTGCTCGTTCGGGAAGTGCATTTTCTGGGGCCTGGGTAGTCTGCCTTTGCGATCGCGATGCCTTTTCCACGATCGTGAAGAAGGAATGCCTGCAGAGACTTGTTTTTGAAAATAGGACTTAGGCTACTTTCTCTTGGAAGAAGTTTTTCATCTAACATCATAAAGTAAGTAATCCCTAACCAATGTGAGTTTATACATAGATTATGGGTAGATTTTAACATGTAAATGATGAAAACTTCTAGGATTTAGTTGAAAAACCTAGGTTTTGATAAAAATGGAATAAGACCACAAAAATAATTATGAAATTGATTAAAAATTATATATTTGGGTTTGTGAGGTTATGACTAAATTTTATTTACAAAAAATTTTGAAATTCGGGCACGTGGGCCTGGGATAAATTTTAAAAATCTCCTAATTTGGATGGGGTAATTACTTTAATAGTTAAATTATAAATTTTTGAGCATATGTTGATTAACTTATACAATATTTGGCTAGTTTCGAATTGTGTGGCATTTATTTAAGGCTTTAGTGTGAATTGTGGATCGGAAAGAGAACTTGAAAACGAGGTAGTCTCATGCCTAACCTTGTAAGAGGGAATTTTTCCCATGTATGCTATAAATGATTGTTTGCTAATAATTATGGGTGATACGTGTGCACGATGTGACGAGAGTTCGCATGTAACTAAAAATATCACGCTTATATCCGGGTAGTTTTAGGACTCTAATATTATTACTTGTATTACTTGTACTTAACTTGTTAGTTTAATAACTTAAATTATATTTGATATTGCATAAAGGATATGTAAAGATTAAGCTTCATTACTTTGAATTTTAGCGGGTTACTTGACAGTTAATGGAAATTATTCCTTCTTATGTATTATTCTTATCGTAGTCATTAATGGGAGTTCATAGAGTATTCTCTCTTTATTTGGATCGGACCAAATTCCGCAGTATAATAGATGTATCTAAGGTTCACTCTGTTTGACCCTCATCAATATACGCATTATTTTGTATCGAACCTTACGACTACGACATAAATCGTGCGTGATGTTTCTCGGAGTCTGACCATATTTGATATTTCTTCCATCACTAGAGAATTCATAATTACTTGATAGCCCTTATTTGTTGAAATTAGTATGTGATAGTTGGAGATTTTAATTGATATTTAGCTAAAAACCACTTATTTATTGTTCATTAATTCGTTATTACTTATGTACTCCATGCATATTTATATCGATGTCGACCCAACGTCACTACCTTTTCGAGGTCAGAATAGATACTTACTGGTGCGTATTGTTTAATCATGTACTCACGCTACACTTCTACACTAATTGTGTAGGATCTGAGGCTGGTGCATCTAGTGGCCATACAAGCGCGTTCGCTACCTGGAGACTTAGCGGTGAGCCGCTCTCTATGCCTGTTCTAAGCGCTCAGAGTCTCTTCTTGTTTCATTTAATTTTATATCTATCTTATTCCAGAAAGTAGTATAGGAGGTTTTTGTATATTCTACTAGTTTTCCCCTGCACTTATGACACTGGGTTTTGGGAGCTTCTAATAGATAGTTTATGATTTTGATTATTAAATTTACTATTTTACTCTTTCGTTATTTTATGCTTTACATTACTACAATCATCTATTACTTGGTCTCTTATTAAATAAAATCAACTACTTCAACAATATTAAAAAGAACAATTACATGGATATTTCATTGTTGGCCTGCCTAGCGGCGACGTTGGGCGCCATCACAGCCTAGAGTGAAAATTAGGTCATGACAACTTGGTATCAGAGCACTGGGTTCACATAGGTCTCACAAGTCATGAGCGAGCCTAATAGTTTCTTGCGAGTCAGTGCAGAGACGTCCGTACTTATCTTCGAGAGGTTATAGGGTGTTAGGAAACTTCTCTTTCGTCATCTCCTAATGTGCAGTTGATATTTATCTAAGTATCTTTCTCTTATTCTCTCATAGATGGTGAGAATGCGTGTAATAGATGTACGCAGCGGTGGAGGAGTTTCTCCCCCTATTGATAGAGGCCGAGGCATGTAACGACCCAGTCAGTCATTTTGTGTAATTGCACCTGTCACCCCAATTTATGCTTCATGCTTGTGTGTTTATGATTTTATGACTTGCTGGGTCGGATATTTTCGTTCCAAGAAGCTTTTAGATTGATTTTGACCTTTAATTCTTGACTTAGAAGTTTAAATTAGAAAATGTTGACCAAACTTTGACTTTTGTGAAAGCCCCCAAAACTGTATTTTTATGACTCTGATAGCTTCATATCGTGATTTCAGAATTAGGCTTGACCCGAAATAATTTTGGAAGTTCATAGGTTGATTTATGTTGATTTGTTGAAATTTGGAAATATAAAGCTGAAAAGTTTAACCGTAGGTTGATGGTTAGCTATCGAGTGAAATTTAATTTTGTGACCTGGAATAAGTTCGCTATGATATTAAGCACTTGTCTGCAAAAATTTGGTATCGTTTGGAGTTGATTCGTTAGGATTCGGATATTTAGTTGTAATTCTATAAATTCTTTAAAATTATTTTAAATTTCATGAATTTTAGAGTTCAATTCGCAGTTTTAGATGTTATTTTTGTGTTTTGATCGCATGAACGAGTTCATATAATGTTTTTAGAAATCGTGTGTAAATTTGGTTTTGAGCCTCGAGGACTTGGATGAGTTTCGGAATATTTTGGACTGAAATTGCAAGAAGACTGGTGTCTGGTGCTCTAATATCGAAATTGCGAACACCAGGGTAGCCTTTGCGAGCTTAGCGGAGGGGGAGGGGGAGGGGGCTCAGGTGTCACAGTTGTGATGCCAGGCTCAAAATTGTGAAGCGGTTTAGATTTTGGGTAGTTTGCATTTGCAACAAAAATGTCGCTTCTTCGAAGGCAGCTCTTCGCATTTGCCAAGAGATTCCCAGTCCTTCAATGTCGTATTTATGAGATTCTCATTGCAATGTGAAACTATATCGCAATTGCAATAACTGCACCTGAACATAAGGGCTGAAAGTCGGGATTTATCACTTATTCTCTCATTTTTGAGCCCTATTCTCAGTAGGAAGCGGTTTGGAGAGTTGATATTGTTAAACCTACTCTAGTAGAGCCGTGGGCTATTATTGTGAAAATATTGATGTTGTAGATTGTTGGCAAATTGTGATATATGGGCACTTGTGCCGCGAATTGTTGTTGTAATGTGATATTGACGCGCATGCGGCAATATAAGGCTTAGGGTTAATGTGCATGCGGCGATATAAGGTGGAATTATGTGTGTGTTGCTTGTAGGGGAACTGTGTGAAGCCAAACGACGTCATAAGATAGGCTAAAATGAGTGTAGCTATTTCGGAAAAAAACTATTTTCTATACCTATCCCAAATGTAAGGCTCACGCGGCGGTATAAGGAAAGATTGTGACCTATTTATTTCATGTTGCAATGAGTTTTGGTGGGAACATTTCTTGTTGTTTCATTCTTATTTGTTCTAGCGGTTGTTGTCTGTATATGATCATGTGGGTTTCTGCAAATACTTCTTTTATGTATTCCCAAGTGTAGTTTTTGGTATTTATTCAGGTTATTATCTTGTTTCGTATCAGCTGTTTCTAGTTTTATGTTATTTGTCCTGATTACATTTCCGTACTACTTATTTATATCCTAGTAGGTGTCTTGACATGGCTTCGTCACTAGTCTACTGAGGTTAGGCTTGATACTTACTGGGTACCGTTGTGGTGGACTTATACTATGCTTCTACACATTTTCGTGCAGACCTAGGTACGTCTACTCGTGCCGGTTGCTACTACGAAGACTTCAAGCTATTCCTTCTCAGCGTGTGCAGGCCTCAGAGTGCCCTTCCATACTTTACTTCATGTTGTATTTGTTTCATACAATCATGTATTAGATGTCTTAGTTTTATTCTACAAAGCTTATGACTCTGTTTCACGCTTCTTGGGGATTGTATGGTTGAGATTCTTTATTTCAGAAGTTATAGGATTTTATCATACTAGTTTTAAGTATTTTTTTAATATATATTTTCCATTGTTATTAAATGTTAGGCTTACCTAGTCGTAGAGACTGGATGCCATCACGACATCCCACGGAGGGAAATTGAGGTCACAGCAAGTTGGTATCAAAGCTCAAGGTTCATAGGTGTTACGAGTCATAAGTAGGTTTAGTAGAGTATTGCCAATCAGTATGGAGACATTTGTAACTACCTTTGAGAGGCTACGGAATGATTAGGAAAAACTCACTTCTTTGATTACTTATCGTGCGAATTGGTTGACTTCGAAAATTGAATCTTTGACTTTCTATTACACGTACAACTGGATCCGACGATCAGACATTCGAGCCCTCTACAAGAGCCGTGAGAGGCTGGGGCTAGGGTAGAGCCCAATGAGGATCACGTGGTGCAATCAGAGCACCTACCCGAGCTATGACAAAGGAGCCACCAGTAGATCTAGTTGGGAGATAGGCACCCGAGGCGCTTGCTTCCACCACAACACTTCAGGAGACTCTGGCATAATTCTTGAGCATGTTCGGTACCTTAGCTCAGGTAGATCCAATTGGGGGATAGGCACCCGAGGCACTTGTTGCCACCCCAACACTTCAAAAGACTCTCGCAGAATTCTTGAGCATGTTCGCTACCTTAGCTGAAGTGGAGTTGATTCCACTTGAGCCATCCACATCATCGTCTAGGGGAAGAGCACAGACTCCTACAGCCCATGGGTCCGGGTTGATTATATTGGTACATCTTGTTGCTCTGATTCAGCCTGTAGTTATGGCAGCAACATCTGTGGAGGAGCAGCTTAGGCTCGAGAGGTTCAGGAAGTACCACCCTCCTAGTTTCAGTGGTTTGGCTTCAGAGGATGCGCATGGTTTTCTTGAGGTTCCACAGTATTATCCGCACTATGGGTATGGTGGAATCAAGTGGGGTTGCTTTTACTACTTCGTAGCTGTCCGAAGAGGCATATAAGTAGTTGTAAGTGTACGAGAAGGGTAGCCCAGCTTAGGCGGCTTCACTTACTTGGATTCAACTTTAAGAGTTAATCTTGAGAGAGTTTGTCCCTTAGAACCTTTGAGATATATGTCACACGAAGTTTGAGCAGATGTGCCAGGATATTATGATCATGTCAGAGTATGCTGTCCGATATAGTGATTTTTCCAGACAGGCACCTGCCTTGGTTTCTAAAGTTAGAGAGAGAGTCCATAGTTTATTGAGGGGCTCAACTATGGTATTAGATTTAGCATGGCTAGATAGTTGGAGTCAAATACTCCACATCAGGAGGTGGTTGACATCGCGCATAGGTGGAGGGTATGCAAGGCCGTGAGAGAGATGATATAGTGGCCAAGAGGCCTCATGGTACGGGAGGATTAAGTGTTGGTCACACAACAACTACAACCCATCATGGTAGAGGCTATGTGATCCATCCAGTTCATTCAACACTTCCAGCTTCTAATGGTGCTCCAGTTGTTTCGAGGTCAGGTTGCAAACTTTGCTCAGCTAATTTCTAGGGCACCTTCTGCACTGGGTGCATTCAGTGATCAGTCCCGCTGACCAGGGCCGAGCTAGTCCAAGCCTCCACACCAACTGAGAGCTTTTTTTGAGTGTAGTGATACTCGCCACATGGTTTGATACTGCCCCAAATTCAGCAAGGGTGCACCTCCCCAGGTTACTCAAGCTTTACGGATTCAGTCAGGTCCATAGATTTCCCTAGCCATGGTTGCTGCCTGAGCTGTCGCTCCACCTGTACATCCAACTAGGAGTGGAGGACAGGCGGGCAGAGGTCACCCTAGTGGGGGAGGTCGGACCAGATTCTATGTTGTTCCAGGTAGGACAAAGGTTATTGCTTCAGACGCAACCATTATAGGTACGTAAATGGTTTTCCATAGAGATGCATTATTCTTATTTGATCTGGGATCCACTTATTCATATGTGTCATCTTAATTAGCTTTGACTTTTGGTATATCTCGTGATTCATTGAGTTCTCCTATTTATGTGTCTATGCCTGTGAGAGATTCTATTGTTGTGGACTGTATGTATCAGTCGTGCTTAGTTGTTATTGGTTGTTTTGAGACCAGAGTTGATCTATTGTTACTTAGTATGGTAGAATTTGATGTTATCTTGGGCATGGACAAGTTGTCGCCCGATCATGCTATTCTAGATTGTCACGCCAGGACTTTGACATTTTCCATGCCCAATTTTCCACCGTTAGAGTAGAGAGGTGCATTAGATTATGTTCCTATCAGGGGTGTATCTCTAAAGGCTCAGCAGATGGTCGAGAAGGGGTGTGATGCTTATCTAGCCTTCATGAGGGATATCAATGATGATACTCCTACTGTTGAGTTAGTTTCAGTAGTGAGAGGCTTTTTAAATGTATTTTCGGTACATCTTACGGGCATGATGCCCGATAAGGATATTGATTTTGGTATTGATTTGTTTCCGAGCAATCAACCCATTCCTCTTCCACTATATTATATGGGCCCAAGAGAGCTGAAGGAGTTAAATGAGCAATTGCAAGAGTTGTTTGATAAGGGTTTCATTCGTCCTAGTATGTCGCCGTGGGGTGCTTCGGTCTTGTTTATGAAGAAGAAGTATGATTCTATATGCATGTGTATGGATTATCAGTAGTTGAAAAAGGTTACAATAAATAACATGTATCCATTGCCACACATTGATGACTTATTTGATCAGCTACTTGGTGCTAGAGTGTTCTCAAAGATTTATTTGAGGTCGGGTTATCATTAGTTGAAGATTCGGGATTCGGATATTTTGAAAAATGCCTTTAGGACTCAGTATGGTCACTATGAGTTGCTTTTGATGTCATTTGGGCCGACCGACATCCCAACAACATTTATGCACCTGATGAACAGTGTGTTCCAACCATATCTTGATTAATTCGTAGTTGAGTTTATTGATGCCATCTTGGTATACTCTTGCAGTCAGGAAGTTCATAAGCAATACTTGAGGACCTATGATATCACCATTCTATATCATCCCAAGAAGGCCAATGTGGTGGCTGATACCTTGAGTAAAAGGAAGAGAGTATGGATAGTTTAGCATATCTACCGATAGCGGAGAGACCATTGGCATTATGGGTTAAGGACTTAGCCAACCAGTTTGTTAGATTGGATATTTCGGAGCCTATACGAATCCTTTCCTGCATGTTTTCCCAGTCTTCTTTATACAACCGTATCAGAGAGCATCAGTATAATGACCCCAAAATTCTTGTCCTCGAGGACAAACTTCATCACGACGATGCCAAGGAGGTTACTATTGGAGATAGAGGTATATTGCGGATGCAGGGCCAACTATATGTGCCCAATATGGATAGGTTGCATTAGTTGATTCTTTAGGAGGCCCATGGTTCGTGGTATTCTATTCATATGTGTGCTGCCAAGATATATTAGGACTTGAGAGAGTACTACTGATGGAGGAGAATGAAGAAGAATATAGTGGAGTATGTAGCTCGGTGCCTAAATTGTCGGCATGTGAAGTGTGAGCATCAGAGGCCGGGTGGTTTGTTTCAGGGGCTTCAAATTCTTGAGTGGAAATAGGAACGTGTCACCAAGGACTTCATTGTTAGGCTCCCACGGACTCAGAAAACATTTGACACGATATGGGTGATTATGGACAAATTGACCAAGTCAGCTCATTTCATTCCGGTAGTGAGTACCTATTCTTTCGAGTAGCTGGCTCAAGTTTATATCAGCGAGATCGTCTGACTTGATGGCCTACCAATATCTATTATCTCTGACTAGGGCTCTTGGGATTAGTTCTTTCCACTTGCAGAGTTTGCCTACAACATCAACTACTAGTCGAGTATTCAGATGGCTCTGTATGAGGCTCTATTACAGAGATAGTGTCATTCTCTTATTAGGTGGTTTGATATGGGAGAGGATACATTATTAGGCATGGATCTGGTTTGAGATTCTTTGGAGAAGATCAAGATAATCCAGGACTGGCTTCATACATCCCAATCTTGATAGAAGAGTTATGCAAATCGGAAGGTTTGTGATGTTGCATTCATGGTCGGAGAGCGAGTCTTGCTCCAAGTTTCACCTATTAAGGGTGTGATGAGGTTCGGGAAGAAGGTAATGTTAAGCCCTAGGTATATCAAACCTTTTGAGACCCTTGAGAGGATTGGAGAAGTGGCCTACAAGCTTGCCTTGCCACCTAGTTTATCTGCAGTTCACCATGTACTCCATGTCTCTATGCTCTAGAAGTATTATGGTGATCCATCTTATCTTCTAGACTTCAGCATAGTCCAATTGAACAAGGATTCGACTTATATTGAGGAGCTTGTGACTATCTTGGACTAACAGGTCCGAAAGTTGAGACCAAAGAGTATTGCTTCAGTAAAGGTTCAATGAAGGGGTCATACAGTCGATGAGGTGACCTGGGAGACCGAGAACAACATGCGAAATTGTTATCCTCATCTATTCACCACTTGATATATGTCCTTATACATGTTCTAGGATGAACATTTATTTTAAGAGGGAGAGAATGTAACGACCTGATTGGTAGTTTTGTGAAATTGCATCTTGTTACCCCTTTTATGCTTCAAGCATGTGTATTTATGATTTTATGACTTGTAGTATCGGTTATATTCATTCGGGAAAGCTTTCGGGTTGATTTGGACCCTTGATTCCTGACTTAGAGTTTAAATTTTAAAATATTGACCAAACTGAATTTTGTAAAAAAGATCCCTGAATTGTGTATTATGAGTTCGATAGCTTCGTATCATGATTTCGGACTGCGCGTATGCTTAGAAATGATTTGGAAGTCCATAGGTTTATTTATGTAGATTTTCCAAAATTTTGCAATGTGAAATCGAAAGGCTTGACCTTAGGTTGACATTTAGCTATCTCGCTCGGAATTTAATTTTAGAACTTGGAATAGATCTTTTATGATAATTAGAACTTGTTTGCTAAATTTATATCCGTTTGGAGTTGATTGATAGGATCCGAACTTTTAGTTGTAATTTTAGAAGTTCTTGAAAGTTTCCATGAATTTCATGCATTTTAGAGTTCAATTCGTTGTTTTTAGATGTTATTTTTTGGTTTTGATCATGCTGGTGAGCTTATATGATATTTTTAGACTTGTGTGGATGTTTCGTTTGGAGCCTCGAGGGCTCGGATGGGTTTCAGATATGTTCCGAAGTGTTTTGGACTGAAATTGCAAGAAAGCCACTATTTGGTGCTCTACTGTCGCAATAACAATGCCAGGCTCACAATTACGATGTGGTCTAGATTTTGGGTAGTTTGTACTTGTGACAAAAATGTCGCTTTTGCGAGGGCAGCAAGTTTTTAAAATGCGATCCCATCTTCGCATTTGTGAAAATCTTCCTAATCTTTCAGTGCCACATTTGCGATGGTTAGCAATTGCGAACCCATATCGCAATTACGATAACTAAGGCTGAACATAAGGGTTGAAAGTCGGGATTTATCACTCATTCTCTCATTTTTAAACCCTAGACTTGGTAGGAGGCAATTTTGAGAAGGAATTTTCACCAACAAACCTTGGGTAAGTGGTTCTCCATTTTTAATCATATTCCATCAACATATCTTAGATTTTAATATCAAAATCATGTGAATAAAAGTGTGAACTTGTGAAACTTTGTCAAGTTTTTGAAAAATAATAAATTGAGTTCTGAGAGTCGATTTGGACTCTAATTTTGAAAATATTCATATGAACTCATGGGGTCATGGATAGAGAATCTACCTTTGGACTCGGGTTTTCACCGGATGGATCCTGGGTTGACTTTTGTTTACACTTTGGAAAAGTATAAAGATACTAGCTTTATCTATTACAATTTAATTCCCTAATATTGTTTGATGATATTGTGTTTTATTTTGTTAGATTTGAGCTATGTGGAGGTGGATTTTAAGGGAAAAGCTATTTCCGAGTGTTGATTAGTGTAGTTGAGGTAAGGGTCTTAACTAACTTCGTGTAGTGGAACTACCCCTTAGGATTGGTATTGTTTTATTCAACTGTGCTAAGTGAAATATGTGTATGCAATGTAACGAGTGGGTACACAGGTTGTATGTGTTTTTTGACCGGTTTAGGCTACTTAGACTATTTCTGCACATTAATTGAATGACATATCGTGTTCTGATGCTCTTAGTCAATCTATTTTTACTTGTGTTTGTCTATCCTCATATGTCTTAAATGAATTTTTTACCCTTGTTCTACCTCCTTATTGATAATCTGCTCTCATGCTCTAGTTGAACTTGTTGCTTCTTTTACTGTCACATGATATCTCTTCCATTATTTACAGTCATTATACATGTTACCTTTAATTGTTGATTATCATTAATTGAAGTTATTGTTCATGTCTTCTGTTTCATTGTTGACTTCCATTATTTGAAGTAATGGCTACATGTTCTCTCTTCCAT
This sequence comes from Nicotiana benthamiana, assembly GCA_034376525.1. Classification (NCBI taxonomy): domain Eukaryota; kingdom Viridiplantae; phylum Streptophyta; class Magnoliopsida; order Solanales; family Solanaceae; genus Nicotiana; species Nicotiana benthamiana. The sequence goes on along the minus strand of CM067336.1, from coordinate 28,025,069 downwards.
GGTGAGTAATTCTTATTTAACATTGTGGTTATGCATTGTCTCTCATTGTTGAGTTATTGTGTTGGTGATGAAAGTCATTATCATGTTGAGCAGAAATTTTAATTGTTGAAACATCTCTGTTTGAGCGTTTTACATTCATTATTGTTGTTGATATTCTTGTACCCGTTGTGGTGGACCCGTGAGCTATTGTTGTAGAAACATTGATGTTGTGGATTATTGGCAAATTGTTACATATGAGCACTTGTGGTGCGTGTTGTTATTGTAATGTGATATTAACAGGCATGTGGCAGTATATGGATTAGGTTGATGTGCTTGTGGCAGTATAAGGTGGAACTTTTGTGCGTATTTCTTTTAGGGGAACTAGGTGAAGCCACGTGAGATCATGAGATGGGCTAAATGCATGTAGCTATTTTGGGAAAACTGTTTTCAAAACCTAAGGCACACGCGACGATATAAGGAAAGATTGTGATTGAGATTGAGAAATGTAAATATAAGGCGGTACCTCAGTTGTGATTCTTATTTATACGAGGTGGTACCTTGATTGTGATTTTATTATACACGAGAAGGTACCTCGTTGTGATTCTTGCTATATATTTCATGCTGGAAAGAGTTTTGGTGTTATTATTTCTGGTTGTTTCATTCTTATTTGTTGTAGAAGATGTTGTCTATATATGATCATTTGGGTTTTCTCTAGAATCTTCTTTTAAGTATTCCCATGATTAGTTTTCAGTATTTGTTCAGGTTATAATCTTGTTTCATATCAGTTATTTCTTGCTTACCATTATTTTTCCCAATTACATTTCCATATTGCTTATTTATATCCTAGTATGTGTCTTGACATAGCCTCGTCACTACTATACTAAGGCTAGGCTTGATACTTATTAGGTACAGTTGTGGTGTACCCATACTACGCTTCTGTATATTTTTTTTGCAGATCCAGGTAGGTCTGTTCATGCAGGTCAGTAGAGATCATTTGTATCTGTCTATAGAGACTTCATGGTATGCCTGCTCGGTGTGCACAGGCCTCGGAGTCTCCTTCCCTACTTTACTTCCCGTTGTATTTCTTCCAAAAAGTCATATACTAAATGTCTTAGTTTTATTCTATAGAGATTATGATTTTTCTCCACAATTCTTGGGGATTCTATGGTTGAGAGTCTGTATTTCAAAAGTCATAGTAGTTTATCATACTGGTTTTAAGTATTTTGTTATTTACATATGTTCCATTGTTGTTAAATATTAGTCTTACTTATTCGTAAAGACTCGGTGCCATCACAACATCCTACGAAGGAAAATTAGGGTCGTGACAAGGCAGAGGCTGAGGGAGGGCTTCAACTCCTGCCAGAGGACGAGGGCGTCCTAGAGTTGCTCCTGTTGTGCCACCAGTGTATCAAGTATAAGATCTTGTTATTGAGGATCAAGGCGAGGTAAATGCAGCTACGTCGGCCTTAGGAGATTTCATGAACCCACCAGGATTTCAGGAGATCATTGGCTGTATGTAGCGGTTCATGGACTCTATGACGTAGGCTGGTTTATTTCCAACAGACCTAGCCATATTTAAGGCCGAATTTCCCACTGTCGAGACCGTGATGGCGCCTAACATCGCACTCGCTAGGTAAGTCAACGTCAGAGTCCAATTACCTTTTTCCTTCATATTTAATAATTTAAAATCTAAAAAAAACTAAATTAAGGAAAAATAAAAGCAGAAGTACATAATTAACTGATTTTCCTTATACTATTAAAAGAAAAATTGAAGTTGTTACCACCTAAAAGCTGGTGTCATAATTCAAGAACGTTATATGAATAACTACAAGTTTGGGTTTGAGAGGAAAATACATCTTTCTTGAAAGTAAATAAAACAGAAATGAGAAAACATATGACGGGACACTAGGTCCTGCAGACGCCTGCAGGACTACCTTAGGTATCCTTGGTGAATGCGTGAAACCGACCTCTCGATTAGCCACAACCAACTCTAAAATTTGCACAGAAAATATATAATACAGTATCAGTATAACCGATAACATGTACTGGTACATACCAAGCCTAAGCTCGACAAAATAGTGACGAGGCTATGGTGGGGCATAAACAATATAACTTGCAACAGTATATAATAAAACAAAAGGGAAATATGGAACAAATTGGAATAGCAACTTGCAACAAATTAAATACGGAACCCAACACCATGCTAGTATTCAACTATAACCAATCTTTAAGAGAATTTCAATGCTACATAATAAAATTTCTGCAGAAGAAGAACACCTAACAACAAAATGATATGGGGCACATTCAGATCCCACCATATAATTAGTAACAACATGAACGTTCACCCTTATTACTCCTTGATGCGGCGTGCAACCTGATTCCACTAGTCCACCCATATTACTCCTTAATATATCACACTTATTCTTCCTATTGTAGTGTGCAACCCTATCCCACTTGTCCATCCTTATTACTCCTTGTTGTGCCGTGCAACCCGATCCCACTAGATAATCACATTTCACCCTTATTCCTCTTGTTGTGGCTTGCAACCTGATCCCACCATATAAGTAACAATAACGAAATAAGAACATGTATTTTACAATTTAGCTCAAACCCTCCATAGCATTTATACCTCAAACCAAATCAGTGAGAGCTCTATACAATTATGAAATTTTATCAATTAATACTACACAACGAGACCAACTAAAGTGCACCGTAAAGCACTAATAAACTTACTTAAACCAGCAATATAATATAATAAAAGTACAGAACAAGAAATATCATCAATAAAGAAAATAACATTTAACAAGAAGTGGTTAGACATGGAAGCAACAATAAGAAAGTAGCAGTTAAGACAAGAAAACAATATATTAGAAAATGGGGAAGAGAACATGCTAAATAGATAATTTGGTGGCGCATAGGTACTTGCCGTCATACCTATATGAACACACATGGGATTTCACATGGCAATTAAGTCGGGGATCCCTAGTCCCTCAAGTCAAGGTTAGACCAAACACTAATTTCAAACCAACGTGCAAATCAAAGCTCAAATATTGCTTTAGCTCTCGATTCCACCACCAATACACTCATATCTAGTCATAATCAACTCAATAACATCAATTACCGCTAAAGAAATCAATTCTAATGCTAGATTATAAGTTTTCCAACATTTTCCCCAAAAAGTCAAAAATCGACCCCGGGCTCGCTTGGTCAAAACTTGAATTCGGACCAAAACCTGATTAACCATTTACCCCCAAGAGTGGATTTACAATTGGTTTTAGAATCTGACCTCAAATCGGGGTCTAAATCCCCAATTTATAGAAATCCCTAATTCTACCCAAACCCCCAATTTCTACCATAGAAATCTTAGATTTTTGGTTGGAAACACATAAAATGTGATGGGAAATTGAAAGAATGTAGATTAGAATCACATACCAAAGTATTTGGTAAGAATTGGTCTTAGGAGAATCGCCTCTAAGGTTCTAGTATTTGAAAAATGTGGAGAATGGGAGAAATCCTGTCTAACTTATATTTTGAACAACTGCAGATGTCGTATTTGCAACCTGAACTTCGCAATTGCGAAGCTCGCAAATGCGAGAAAAGCGTCGCATATGCTAACACTTCGCATTTCTATTGCCTTCACAAATGCAAACTTATTTTTTTCACATGCGGTGCAGTGATCGCAATTGCGACCACTTTCTCCGCAAATGTGAAGAATTCCTACGCCTGATCAATTTCGCAATTGTGAAGGATTGTTCGCATTTGTGAACATAAGCTGGCCTAGCTTCTCTTCGCATTTGCGATGAGAAGCTCATTAATGCAACCTTAATAGTGATTGAAAATGCAAACCTTGACCTCACATTTGCAAGGTCTGAGGCATGCAACACAGCTGAAGAACACTAGCAACTTTTCTAAGTGCGAAAACACTTTATAGCCTATTTAAAACTCATCGAGCCCTCGGGGCTCCAAACAAAACATGCACACAAGTCTTATAATATCAAAAAAACTTGCTCGCACGATCAAATTTCCAAGTAACACCTAGAACTCCAAATTTAGCACCAAATTACATGAAATTTTCAAGAAAGTTTCAAAACTTTTAACTTTTCAACCAAAGGTCTGAAACCCGTCAAATAAACTATGTTTTTACCAAATTTCATATACATGACTTAAATATCATATTAAACATGTACCAGACTCAAGAACTAAAATACGGGCCCGACACCTACAAGATCACACATTATCAAATTTCCTTAAATCTTTATAATTCAAGTTTAGCAATTTTCATCAAAAATTCATTTCTCAGGCTAGGAACCTCGAAATTTGATTTCAGGCATATGCCCAGGTCCCAGATTTACTACGGATCCTCCATGATCACCACACTAGCTACTGCACCATCCGTCCGACCGGCCAGAGGTAGAGGGAAGGTGGGTAGGGGTCAGCCTAGAGGTGAAGGTTAGTCAGGCGGTGCTCCAGCTAGGTTCTATGCCTTTCCATCCAGACAAGATGCATCAGCCTCAAATGCAATGATCACTGGTATTATTTTTTTCTGCGGTAGGGATGCTTCAGTACTATTTGATCTAGGCTCTACATATTCATATGTCTCATCTTTGTTTGCTTATTTTCTGGTGGCTTCCCTTAGAAACACATTCAAAGAAGAAGAGAAAGATCAGACAGTTTGAACTTGATGTCCATCGAGAAGTGAGAACCGCACTATAATTGTGTGAATCTGAAGAAGTGTGGCCGCAATTCAGAACTATGCGTCCACAGAAGTCACTCCAATGAAGTTCAACTTCAAAGTGCGGACCGCACATAAAATTGTGCAATCACAGAACCTCTGAAAGGGATCCGAAATTTTCAGATATGTATAAATAGTCTTTTTTGTCAAAATTAGTTTAACTTTTAACATCAAAAAGTAGAGAGCCATTTTTATTTTATGGCTGGAAAGTTTTACAATAACTTATCTTATTTACATTGTATTTTTATCTCTTTATCATCTAATATGAGTTTAATCGTCTTTTCTTCTTTAATTTCTTTACTTTTATCTATGAGTAGCTAAATATCTAGCTAGGATTATGACCCAATCCTAGTATGAGTACCTAATGGGTGTTTGATTGAGGGCTTGTTTAAGGTTAAGTGTTCGTTATATAGCCTAGTTCTTGCTTTAATTTAAGAATAAATAGGTGCAAACATTGATTCATGCGTAGTTGACTTAGTCTCTACTTAAGAAAAAGAGATTGAGTCTAGAAAAAGTTGGCTAACAAGAAATTGGGGTGAACTCAAGAAATTGATAGTTCCAATTAAAGGGTTGAATTTAAAGATAGTAAAACCTGACTTGAGCATCTAGCAAGTGTTTTGTGAATTATCCATTTGAGATTGAGAAAGCCAAATTGGACAAAACCACGCTATTATCGAGAGGTATTGAGTGGGTAATTGTGTGTTGATTTCTATATTACGCCCTGACAAATGAAACTCCCTCTAAATCCCAAAACACGTTAGGCAACCACCTATGACGAAGTCACAACCCTAGATCTTTTACAGCTTGAAAAATTAACAACACCAAAAGTATCATTCTCTAGTTTTGTATTTTCAAACAATAGCTTAATTTAGAAGTAGACAAAAACAAAAAAGTATGTGGAAGTGAATTTTGGACACATTATACGCTTAGTCCGAGTATATACATAATCCCATCTACGCTCCCTGAGATCGATTTCTAGTTGAGTAATTATATTTGCATCGACCACTTCTCAATCCCCATTTGAGGTTTGAACTTGATGACATCAATTTTGGTGCCGTTGCCGGGGAGCTAAAAACGGATTTAGCTATATATTTGGTTTTGTGTGTGATTTATCTTCCTTTCTTTCTGGGTTACTAATCTTTTTGTGAAACAATTATAGGTGATACAATATCTCGCAACAACAATGATCCTCTTGGAAACGTGCCATTGGGGGATGGCGGGGATGATGACCAAGTTGATGAAGTTCGATGAGGCCGCCCACCTAAAGACAACGTCCCAGTACCACCCCCACCTCCTCCAACTGCGGCGGCACACCGGGTATTGCCGAATGAAGGGTATGAAAATGCCATAGCCATACCATACATTAGGGCGGGAAACTTTTAAATAAAAAATGCCATGCTTTCAACGTTAATACAATGGGGATTCTTCACCGGGGCTTCTAATCAAAATGAATACAAGCACTTGAAAGGGTTTGTTGACACTTGCTGGCTGAGTAAGCAAACAAATGTCTCCAAGGATGCTTTGCGGTTGAGGCTATTCCCTTTCTCTCCATAGGGCAATGCCTTGGATTGGTTGGAGAAGTTGCCAAAACATTCTGTCCATACATGGGTATTGACTAAGAAATTCATTTCCAAGTTCTTTTTTCCCGAGTATATGGCAACGCATAGGGATGAAATTCTATATTTCAAACAAGAACCCAATGAGCCTTTGCATGAGATATGGGAGAGGTATCATACTATGGTGAAAGTGTTCCCGAACTATGACATGGTGGAGGCTATGATTCAACAAGCTTTTTATAGGAGGATCAATACTACTAATCAATGCGTGGTCAATCAACTTGCCGGTGGAAATTTCATGACAACATTGTATGTGGAAGCTTGTGAGATTCTTGATGAAATGGCAGATACTTCATCGGCATGGAAAAGTAAAGCGAACGTTCCTCAAGCAATCCAAATGTGGTTCACTTTCATAAAGAATTATTTGATCATGGGAAAGCAATTGCCGAGTTGACCACCACATTGAATCAAATAGCTAAATCTCAACTTCAACAAGTGCAAGGTCCAAAGCAAGTAAATGAAATGGAGGGAGTCAGTATGATGGTAAACAAGAGAAGGCAAAATGATCCTCAAGTGCAAAACCAGGTTAAATATTATGTGCAAGATAATAGTGGGTTTGATCAAGATGAACAATATAATGAACAAGAAGAGGAGGTTCAATATATGAACAACTTCCTTGGAAAAAAACACTAATCAAGGCCTGAATCAACAACAATGGAGACTACAAGGAAATCGAGGAAGTTGGAATTCAAACAATCAAGGAAGTTGGAACAACGAAAACAACCAGGGAATTGGAATAATCAAAGCAATCACGGAAATTGAAATGGTCAAAATAACCAAGTCTACTGGGGAGGTAACAACCAAGGAGGGTGAAACAACAACAACAACAACCAGGAGTTGGATTTTCAAAGGCCCCCGATGTTTCAACAACCGACCAACCGGCCTCCTTATCCTTCTCAAGGTCCGAGATATTCCAACAATGAGATGAGGCAAATTGAGAACATGTTTAAACAAATGATGGAGAAGAATTCCGACTCTGATGCTCAACTAGCCTTTCACAACACTTTAGTTCGCAATTTGGAATTTCAATTGGGCCAAATCTCGCATGCTTTGAACACTCATCCTAAGGGGGAACTATCAAGTGATATAATAGTGAACCCAAATGGTGGGAACAACATAGGACATTTTATGGCTGTGACTACAAGGAGTGGAAAAGGAAGGGATGCAACCACCTCAAGTCAAGAAAAAACTATGGATGATGAACAATTGGTACAAGAAGATAAGATTCCAAGCAATGAAGTACAAGCAAATGATGAGGTGATAATTGATATTGAAGACAATGTAAAGGAGACTCAAGAAGAAGTGAACCCGTCTAGGGAGCATATTGACATACCGGAACCGGTAGTGCCAAAGGCTAAGGCACCAATGCCAGGGCCTCCTCTTTCATATCTTCAAAGGCTTTCCAAGCAAAATGGAAAAAACTAATTCAAAACTTTCATTGAAATGATGAAGAGTTTGTCTAGTAACGTGCCATTGGTTGAGGCCTTAGAAAAAATATCGGGATATGCAAAGTTCACGAAGGACTTGGTGACAAAGAATCGGTCGATGAATGTGAGACTATAAAGATGAAATATCAAGTGAGTAAAGATGTGCACTCGATGGCTCCTAATTAGAGATCCGAGTGCTTTCACAATCCCATATACAATTGGAAGTACTGACTCTTCCAAAGCTTTATGTGATCTTGGGGCGAGTATCAACTTGGTGCCCTGTTCGGTGTTCAAAACATTGGGAACTGGGCAACCAAGACCCACATCTATGAGGTTACAGAGGGCAGATCCTACTATAAAGAGACTATTGGGTATTATTGATGATGTGTTGGTTCGTGTTGACATGTTAATCCTCCTGGCAGTCTTTGTAATTCTTGATTGCCAAGTGGACTATGAGGTGCCTATTATCTTGAGTAGACATTTCCTTGCTAGGGGGAAGACTCTTGTTGATGTGGAAGTCGGTGAGCCCACCTACCGGGTGGGTGATGAAATGGTAGTCTTGTATGTGTGCAAATCTATGAGGAAACCAAATAGCAATGAAGTTTGTTCGTTTGTGAACTTGGTGACTAATGTGATTATTGATAATGCTAGTTTGACAATGAATATTGAGGATACTTTGGAAGCCATTTTGCTCAACCTTGATGATGATGAGGAGAAATAAGACTTTGTGAAATATGTGAATCTATTGCAAGGAATGGGGTCATACACTTATGAACCCACAAGTTATTATTGGATCTTGAAAACCGAAAGACTCCTCCAACAAAGCCCTCAATCAAGGAGCCTCCCGCTTAAGAGTTACCGTTGCCTTCGCATCTCAGGTATGAGTTCCTTGGCCCTTCTTTTATTTTATCGGTTATTCTTTCCTGTTGTTTGACTAACATGTAGGTAGAGTCCACATTGGAGGTGCTACAAAGGAGGAAGAGAGCTATAGCATAGACATTGGTAGATTTTTGGGGAATAAGCCCATCCTTTTGCATGCACAATATTATTTTGGAGGAGGGTACGAAACCCTCCATTGAACATCAAAGAAGGATAAATGAAGAAATTTAAGAGTTGGTCAAGAAGGAGGTAATCAAGTGGTTGGATGCCAGGGTTGTTTACCCCATTTTCGATAGTTCGTGGACTTATTCGGTGCAATGTGTCCCAAAGAAAGGGGGCACGATTGTGGTACCAATGACAAGATCAAGTTGATTCCTACAAGAATGATAACCGAGTGGAGAGCGTGTATGGACTACCGCAAGCTCAACAAAGTCACAAGGAAAGATCATTTCCCACTTCCCTTCCTTGATCAAATTCATGATAGGTTGGCATGCCGTGCTTTCTATTGTTTCCTCAACAGGTATTCCGGCTACAATTAAATTCTTATTGCTCTAGAGGATCAAGAGAAAACTGCTTTCACATATCTTCATGGTACTCTCTCATTCTCAAGATGCCATTTGGGTTATGCAATGCATTGATGACTTTTCAAAGGTGTATGATGGCAATATTTATGGACATGGTGGAGGATTTTCTTGAAGTGCGATAGTTGGTAATTCGTTTGATAATTGCTTGAAAAATTTGGATAAGGACATGGCAAGATGTGAAGAATGTCACTTCATGGTCGAGGAAGGCATTGTCCTTGGCCATAAAATTTCAAAGAATGGGATTGAGGCCGACAAAGTCAAAATAGAGGTGATTTATTAACTGCACCACGTACATCCGTAAAAGGAGTGAGGAGTTTTTTGGTTCATGCGGGGTTCTATCACCAATTCATCAAGGACTTTTCCAAAGTGGTGAACCCCTAGTGTAAGATTTTGGAGAAAGATACCAAATTCCATTTCAATGAGGATTGCATGAAGGCATTTGAATTTCTCCAGTTCAAATTGACAATTACTCTTATTTGCAACATTCTAAATTGGAGCTTGCCTTGTGAGCTCATATGTGACGCAAGTGATGTGGCAGTTGGAGCAGTTTTGGGGCAACGAATCAACAAAATCTTTCATCCGGTCTACTATACTAGTAAAACCATGAACAAATCCCAAGTCAATTACACGATGACTGAAAAAGAGCTCATTGCTATTATCTTTGCTATGGGAGATGTTCTGCCCGTACTTAATGGGTACTAAAGAGATTGTCCACACCTATCATGCGATGCTTCGGTAATTAATGAGAAACAAGAATTCAAAGGCAAGGTTAATGCGGTAGATGCTTTTATTGTGAGAATTCTATCTAGAGATCCAAGATTGCAAAGGTAGTGAAAGTGGCGGACCACTTGTCTCGATTGGAGGGGTAAGGGAGGCCACATGATGACCTTGAGATCAATAATTCCTTTCGCGGCAAGCAAATTCTAGCCATTTCAGTGATCGAGATTCCATAGTTTGCCGATTTAGCAAATTATCTTTTGAGTGGCACTGTATCGAATGAGATCTATTCAAACCAAAGGAAGAAGCACAAATGGGATTGCCTTGGCTATTATTGGGATGAACCGTACCTTTTCCAGATTTCTATGGTGTGATTTGAAGATGTGTGCCATTGGAGCGTGATACTCTTCACTATATGGGGGTCACCATGATAGAGCTAGAACGACAACAAAAGTGTTGAATTGTGGATTTTATTGGCATACCCTCTACAAGGATGCTAGTTAGCTTGTTAAGCGTTATGATGAATGCCAAAGGGCCGGTGGAATATCAAATAAAACAAAATTCCTTTCACCACCTTTTTGGAGATAGATATTTTCGACGTGTGGGGTATTGATTTTATGGGTCCGTTTGCCTACTTTAGCAGATGGTTATACCTGAGTTATAATGTGAGCGCATCGCTATGGATTTGTTGTTGGGTTGTTGTGGACGTTGAGGAAGTTGTATGCCATTTGGGTCGTTGTTGAAAGTCTTACCAAGTGGGCACACTTTATTCCATTGATGACTACGTACTCGTCAGAGAGATTGGCCCACATTTACATTCAAGAGATTGTTCGGTTGCATGGTGTGCCTGTATCCATCATTTCAGATAGAGACCCTCAGTTCACTTTGCATTCTAGAGAGCAGTAGAGAGCGAGTTGGGTACCCAGGTAAAGCTCATCATAGCCTTTCATCCGCGGACCAACGGGAAGCTAGAGCGGATAGTTCAGATCCTGGAGGATATGCTCAAAGCATGTGTGATTGACCTTGGAGGGTAGTGGGATCGATTCTTGCCCTTAGCCGAGTTTTCTTGTAACAACAGTTATCAGTCTATCATCAAGATTGCTCCATTTGAGGATTTATAAGATTGGCGATGTCCTTCGCCTATCGGATTGTTTAAGCCCAGCGAAATTAGGTTATATGGCACTGTTTTAGTGAAGGATGCCTTGGAGAAGGTAAAATTGATTCAGGAGACTTCGCACGGCATAATCCAGATAGAAGAGTTATGCGGATCAAAAGGCACGCAATTTTTCATTCATTAAAAGGCAAGAAGGTTCTCTTGAAAGTCTCGCCGATGAAGGGAATCGTGAGGTTCTCTTGGAATTCTCGCCGATGAAGGGAACCGTGAGGTTCGTGAAGAAGGGCAAGCTGAGCCCAAGGTTTATTGGAACATTGAGGTATTGAGGTGAGTTGGGGAGGTTGCTTATGAGCTTGCTTTGTCTCCCAGTCTGCTAGGATTTCATTCAATTTTCCACATGTATATGCTTTGAAAATATCATGACTACAAGTCGCATGTGTTAAACTATAGCACATTTTATCTAGATGAGAGCTTGGGTTATGAGGAGGAGCCAGTTCCCACTGTTGACAGGCAGGTCCGCTAGTTGAGGTCTAAGAAAATTTCTACGGTAATGGTCCAGTGGAGGGGTCAACCAGTCGAGGAGGTGAGTTAGGAGACCGAGTAGGACATGCGGAGAAAATATCTCCACCTATTGAGCATTCAAGGTATGATTCTAGATTTGTTCGGGGGCGAACTTTTGTTTAAAAGGTGGAGAATGTAACAACCCAGCTGGTCATTATAGTTTCTAGGTCCATGTTCCCCTAGGACTCCCTGTATGTGTCTTTACTATTTTATGACTTGGGGAATGGTTGACATGGGTTTGGGTTAAAATCGGAATACTTGGTTCCTTAACAATGACCTAAGATGGCCAAGTTTGACTTGATCTACACTTTTAGTAAACGACCTCATAACATGAACTTCACGATTCCAATAGGTTCGCATAATGATTCTGGACTTGGGCATGTGTTTGGATGAGGATTCAGATGATCCAGGAGCATTTTGACCATTACTATTGAAAGTTGGTGTATTGAAGGTTTTCAAGTTCTTTAAATTTGGTTTGGAGTAGACTTTAGTGTCATAGAGGTCTTTTTGGGATTCCAAGGCTGGGAATAGTTCTGTGTGGTTATTTATGACTTGTACGCAAAATTTGGTGTCATTTCGAGTAGTCTAAGTACTATTTGGTGCATTCGGAATAAGTTGAAAATCTTGAAGTTCATAATTTAATTCAATTTGATTTTGGATTTGATTCTTAGTAGGTACATATTATGTTTATGGACTTGTTGGTGCAGTTGGACGGGGTCCCTGGTGGCTAGGGTGTGTTCGGACCACCCGGAGCTAAGTCCAAAACCACTGCACTTGCTAGTTCTGGTTTCGTTCTTCGCCAATATGGAGATCACCTCAGGTTCCCGATGAAGGAATGGGACTACGGAAGTTTTGTTCTACGCATTCACAAAGAGAAGCTCGTGATCGTGATGCTCTAGGCCACTGTTCTTCGAGTTCAAGTGGAATAGATTGGGATTGGGGGGGGGGGTCGCTGGCTAATTTACCTTCGCATTCGCGAAGATATTGCCGCGTTTGCAACACTTTGGTCAGTAAAGCCTTTGGGATCGCGGGGCCTTCTTCACCTTCGAGATGTGCATTATCTGGGACCTTATGCGCGTTCACGATTTGGGTAGTTTTCCTTGGGGATCGCGAGGCCTCTTTCGCGATCGCGAGGTCTCTTCTGCGATCGTGAAGAATGAATACCTGGGAAGATACTTATATTTGAAAACGGGACTAAGGCCATTTTCTCTCATTTTTATTTCCCTTGGCCAATTTTGGAGCTCTTGGAAGGGGCTTTTTCATCTAGCATCATATAGTAAGTAATCCCTATCCAATGTAAGTTTAATACATAGATATTGGTAGACTTAACATGTAAATTCTGGAAAAATTATAGGACTTAGTTAAAAATCTAAAGTTTTGATAAAAATGTGATTCCACGAAAATGACAATGAGATTGAGTAGAAATTATATATTTGGGGTCGTGAGGTTATGAGTAACTTTTATATACAAATATTCCGAGAATCCGGGCTCGGGGTTAATTTTAGGAATCTTTCCATTTGGGTTGACTAATTACTCTAATAGTTAAATAATAAATGTTTGAGCATATGTTGATTAATTTATACACTATTTGGCTAGTTTCGGATTGCTTCGCATTGATTTGAGGGTTTAATGTGAATTGTTGACCAGAAAAAGAATTTGAGAACAAGGTAAGTCTCTTGCCTAACCTTGAAAGAGAAAATTTTCCTTGTAGGTGCTATAAATTATTGTTTGGTAATAATTGTTGGTGCTACATATGCACGATGTGATGATAGTCCACATGTAGCTAAAAAAATCATACTTATGTCCTGATAGTTTTAGGATTCTACCATGTAATACTTGTATTATCTATACTCAACTTTTTAGTTTAATTACTTAAATTATATTTGATATTGGATAAAGGATTTGCAAAGACTGAGCTTTATTACTTTGAATTTTAGCGGGTTACTTGAACATTAGTGGAAATTAAGCCTCCATGTGTATTATTCTTGTAGTAGCTGTTAATCATTCGTAGTATTCTCTCTTCCTTTGGATTGAGTTGAGTGCCTCAATAGTATAATATATGCATTTATGGTTCGCGACAGTCGACCATCGATAGTATACACATATCCTGAATCCGACCGTACGACATCGGCATAAATCGTGCGTGATATTTCTTGGAGTCCGACCATACTTGATATTTCTTCCATGGCTAGAGAATTTATAATTACTTGATGGCTCTTATTTGTTGAGATTAGTATGTGATAGTAGGAGATTCTAATAGATATTTAGTTATAGAATCACATATTTATTGTTCATTATTTGTTATTATTAGTGTATTCTACGCCTATTTATAATTCATGCACTTTATTTATTAACCCTTATTTAGTGCCAATCGACCCCTCGTCACTATTTTTTCGAGGTCACACTAGATAGTTACAGGGTACATGTTATTTACGTACTCATGCTACACTTTTGCACTAATCGTGCAGGATTTGAGGCAGGTGCATCTGGCGGCCATATATCTGCATACCCCCGCTACCCATAGACTTAGTAATGGGTTGCTCTCTATGCCTGTTCTGCAGCGCTCGGAGTCTCTTCTTATTGCATCATGTTTTTGTCTATATTACTCCATACAGTAGTATAGGAGGTTTTGTATATTCTATTAGTTTGCTCGTGGACTTATGACACTGAATTTTGGGATATTCTAATATATATTTTATGGTTTTGATTGTTAAATACATACTATTTCACTCTTTCGTTATTTTATGCTTCAATAATCACTTATTAATCGTTCTCCTATTAAATAACTAGATGGCCCGTGCTCGTATTATTGTGCACAAGATAACTTTATTGTTTAGTTAGACTATGAAAAACTAAAAGAAAGCAGTATCACAAAGTTAAATATTAACATATCCTCTTAAGTGCTATACTGAGACTTCCAACCCCAGGTTTCCCATTTGAAGCATCACATTGGTTTAGATTTTCCCTACCCCAAGCCTTTTCTCTCCATCTGAAAGTAAGATTTCCAGTTCCTCATCTCTTTCTGCTTCAATGTCTCTCTTCCTTGTTTTTTCTTCCTCCTCTTTCTTAATTTTTTGCTTTTAGTTTTTGGTTTTAGCAGTATGATTTCTTTTTAATTTTATCTTTTAATTTAATGGTATTAGGAAATGGATTCTTTGCATTTTTATCTGTTTTCTCATTAATGCATGTGTATAAGAACATGGAAAAACATAAAGCTAAAAGCATAAACTTATATACTAATATGATAACGCTAGCAGATGCTATAATAGAGCGCGTAGGGTAATAGTTACTCAACAAAAGTTATTACAACAATATTGTGGTTGCAAAAGTGCATTTGGCTGACATGGCTAATAATATAAATCAGATTTAAGGTGCTAATATCAACCAATGTACTAATTCCAACCCTTCAAAATTAACATACTTGTTATAGTATATATCTGAAGATATATTGATGCAAAAGTATCCGCAATAAGTACTATGGTTTATACTGCAGAACGCCGGAGAACGCCCTCACAACCAATATAGGCATTCCATATATCAAAAATAAAATAATACCAGAAATCAAATTACTAATTTACTCATCTAATTCACAGAACTTAGACATAGACAATCCGTGGGGTTTGGAATCTTCCGAGTTGCCTCAAGACTCGGTAGAGAGCGTAAGGTTGAATGGTTCGAAGCCCATCAAAAGAATATATGGTACCTTGCCGATGTGTACACAACCTCAGTAGCGGGGAGCCACCCGAAAGCCCATTCGACTTTATCCGTAGTCAATGATCTCAATCACGACATCCAAGCCTCAGTGCCTTCGGGGAAATCAATACATATTACCCTGGTTCCGAACTCCGCAATACAACTTATCCCGATTAGTCCATAGTTCATATACCCCGTGCGATGACAAAGATGCTCTTGCATTCACAATTGTAGCAACAGATTGCAACCCTCGAAGAATTTCATACCTCTCGGCACATGGTTAAGGCTCGATACGTTTTCGCCACAATCAAAGGAACCACTGTGCTAGTAGGCTTTTTTATGCCAACATCAAACATTCCAACAAGGTCAATGTCTATGTGACGGTCTTTTCTTGGACAAACCACGATTCCCAAAAAAACTACCATGAATGCCAATCCCCGCTGGGCCTCCCATTTATCTTTGTTTCTCGCATGTGTCAAACTAGTATTGGTCTTCTCAAAACCTTTCGGGTTGCCATATCGGAGGTACAAGAAATGAAGTGTGCTACACTCTTCTGATAGATGCTTATCTTGAATATTCCGACGAATGCTCAAACAGTCTAAGAATCTGTGGATGGTTGTCGGTCTCGGTGCCAATGGATATCTACTCCTGAGGTTCCCGTTAGGAACCGCATATCCCACAATTTCCTCTAGTGTGGGTGTAAGCTCAAAGTCCAAGAACCGGAATACGTTACAGGTTGGGTCCCAGAATGGTATCAGTGATTCCACAATATTTGTTCTTGTTTTGATGTTTAACAATCCGACGAGACCCTCCAAACTCTTGACCACGGTTTCTCTGCTACCTTTTCCCAAGTCATTCCACAATATGTGGAGCTTCAAAGAGATCTCACTCAGGACTAAGAAGGGTTCAATGTCAGTAGTATTTATCCTGCACGTTTATTTAAAGGGAATTATTGATTTATTTTGACCTAAAAGAGAAAAATGGTTATTTTTGCAAAAATTTCTTTATTTAGGAAAACACAGACTTGGTTTTGCCGCTACGGCCTTTCAGCACTTCTAAGAGGAAGATTTTATTGTTGTGCCCACAAACCATTTAAAATGACTCAAGGTGACTGTTCTTGCAAAAATAACATTTCAGTGTCCTTTTGGGGACATTCAGTTTGTTTTAACAAGAACGACATTACTCTATTGATTTAGGACAACAATTAAAATTTTGACATTTTTTGTCTATTTTTTCAAAAGGGTACTTGGACCCAATGAGGGGTTGCCTACGTATCTCATGCCCGGTGAGAATCAAACCAGCGTAGTTCGGGCAGTTTTGTCAAAACCAAATTTGTTTAAAAGTCTCCTTTTTATTTTTTTTCTATTTTTCTCTTTTTTTTCAAATATCCGGCAACATTTCGGTGCTATTTGAACATTGATTTTCTGAAACAAGTGGTTTCTTTCATTTAGCCCTACCACTGCTATTTTTCTCAATTTTCTCTCCTTATGCGCAAGCCGGTCAACATGCGAATCCAAAGGAAATAAATGCACTAGTAGCACGTATGATGCATCAGAATGCTCTTTTCGTTTTGGGTCACCTATCCTGGACGAACCCAACCCCTATGTTGAGTCCCCTAAGTCATATGCACGTGATGCAAACAACGTTCCTTTTAGGGATCCGGCATGAGGTTTTGTTATACTAGGTTTGAACCCTGGGTTTATTGTTCTAGACCTGGCTTACCCGAGCGGACAACTCGAGTCGAGGGGGGCAGCATACCAGGGATACGGAAGCTCCGTCAGCTTAGCAGTTTATTCGAAACTCGTTCTAAATGGGAAAAGACTCTAAACAGAAGAGAAGCTACACGAAGTGCACCCTTCTCCATGATGTAGAGAACTCAAAGAGAGGAAGGGATTCATAACAGTTTATATATACAATTCATCCAGTATCAAAATGGTAAAACATTTAGCACATATAGCATGGAACATGTTGAAAAATCAGAAAAGCCAAATATAATAGTTATACTAAGCTCGAATTCTTGAACCCTGAACCAGAGATTCTGGGTTCAATCTCCCCAGCAGAGTCGCCAGAGCTGTCACACCTCCTTTTTACAAAGGCTACCCCGAAGGATAAGTGTATAAAGGAGTTTTTCCATTTAAAGTGACATTATTCGAAATGGGATTATTTATTTATTTAGAGTCACCACTTGGGATAGACTTGGCTTTTGGTGTCCCAAGTCACCAATTTGTTTTGAATCCCAAATCGAGGAAATTTTCGACTGCCCAAATGGAGTCTGCGAACCAGAAATTCTAAGTAAGGAAGGGAATGTGTTAGGCACCCCTGGATCCCGTGGTTCTAGCATGGTAGATTAAACTATTATAATTGGCTAAAAATCTAATTTTAATACATGTTCATCCTATAGTGCAATTTTATTGAATTTTTAGGAATGTGAACGTCGTTCAAAACATATTTTTGGATCGCGTAACATGAAATGCATCCGGATCCGAAACACATTTTATTCAACATTTTAGGATTTGGATTTGGGTTGAATGAAATGCACACCCGTATTTAGGAAGATAAAATTATTAAAAAATGCACCTAAATCGCCTAACATATTATTATCTTTGCGGGAAATCGTGAAGTTTGCTAAACAGCATGTCCCGAATTTCTAAGTATTTTAATAAGAGTATTTAAAGAGGGCCACCGAATTAATGGATTTTATTTGGCGGGCGCACCTCATTTTATGTTTTTAGAAGGCCAGCCTAGAGCAAGCTATTATTTTTTATTGAATTGGTCTCTAATTGGGCCTAATGAATAACATTCAAGCCCTTTGATTCAAGTCTAAATTTAAACAAGAGCACATTCTCCTAATTTAAATTGGTTACTTAACACTGAAGGCCCAAAACATAAGTTACGAATTAGCATCAATGACTTAAACGAGAAGTCATAATATGACTACTAACTAGGTCGGAAAATTTATTACAAATCTGATTTAATAAACCGAAGCATCAAATTTTAAACTTCAAAATTAATTCTAATGGTCGGTGCTAACTATGATGCCCATTTCATTAACATTGAATCATGGAAGTGAGACTGAATTTCCATACACAATGTTCACAGAATAGTTGCAGAAGTAATCATTTTTAGAGGCTGATACCTTCCAATCTTAACAATTTGACATATTTAGCCACTAAGTCTATCATAAAAAATTATTGTACGTTGAGACTAGTTTTTAAAGCCAATGTAGGATCATCCAACATGTCAAACAGACTACTGAATGTGTCAATTCAAAGGTTGATATTTTAATCTATGTTTCACGCTAAACAGCTGATTACCCATTGTCGATTAAAAAGTTCTCAAACTTTGAATAAACTTGAACTAAACTAGAGCAACACTAAATAGCTACAATAATACAAACTGAAACAAAGTAATTTATACAGTCCAACACAGTCCAATTTAAGTACAGTGAATACAAATCCAAATTAAACTTCATTAAACAAATGCTCATCACTCAACACATATTCAACTATGGTTACATAGGGACTCAATCGAGCAACACAGCAGGAAGCCAACTTATGATGCTTCATTTTGGTCCGAATTCAAAAGCTACATTGAGGCGAATTGGAGATGTATACCTAGTATTATAGTGAAATGGAAAAGGAGAAGAGGGCAAACAGTATCATAGCAGCTCAGCACAGAAAATAAGAGGCTTAAAAACTCAGACAGTAATGTCCAAACAACCAACACCAAATTCAACAAATTAAATACCAAAATAGTTTCAAATACACCCAAATTGGCTCAGATTTGAACCCCAGGACACTTCTGTAACTTCATCCACTGAAAGATGAGCTAAGAGATAAAAATTGATGCCTAGAACTTAAAATCGACCTAGAGAATTCAATGTAACAGTGTTACAACACTGAGAGTTCAGATTTTTTATCTTCTTTGGATTTGAAATTCAAATTTAATAGTAGAACTTGCAGAAAATGTTTTTGGGAATTTTAGGAGGCTAGAAATTTTGGGATATTTTTCAGGGATTTCTAAACTTGTGAAAGAAGGCAATGTCATGCCTTTTTATAGGCTAAGCTTAGGGCGGACTTCATATTTTTGTTTTACCTATTAGTCCCTCTCTTATTTTGCAGCTTTACTCAGTTAGTCCCTAACTGACTGACTTGTGCCTAAAGTCTTAACACCAAATTATTGAAATTCTATTTTGAACCCCCAACTAGAAGGTTCCAAGGGTTTACTGCAGGATCCCTATCATCCCAAAAGCTTAGAGTTCGGTTTTTTTATTCTAAATTACTAACCTTGTTAAACTAACCCCCCAACCTTATTACCTTGGTCCAAAGGTGACCATAGTTAATCAATTGAAGCACTCAGCTATATCCAAAATAATTAAACTAGAGGCATTAGCCACTGAACTAATCAATTAAAAATGGAAATATACTCAAATTAATACTAATATCCTAGGGTTAACCTAAATTGTGAACTGATGACCCATAGCAAAACAAGTAGGTTTAAAGCTAACATTCAAATTAATGTCATATAACAAAGCAACAATTATGGATTGAAATCAAACAAGGAATTGAATCAACAAAATATTTAAAATGAAATCCACAGCATGCAAATCAAACCAAAAAAAAAACTAGCATAATGGAAATCGGCTAAAACCCTAAGTTTTCTAGATCAATTGACATGAAGAAGAATTAATTTAATTAGATGAGACCCTGTTGACTTAGAACGGACAATCAGAAAACCTAAACTAAATCCCAGGACCCTAAAGTTAAATGTCCAAACTCTTGTTATCTATTTGTGAAATTCAAAACCAAATAAACGGAGAAATAAGAACAGATAGGAATGACCTTAATCACTAAATATAATGAAAGAACAGCCAAATTAACTAACTCATGAAGCAGAAGAAGTCAGAAGAAAGGAATTAACACAACAAAAAACAAAAAAAAATAAGAAACTCACTGATGTGCTTTAAAATGATGATGTTTCTTTGATTTGAGATTCAAGCGTTTCCGGCAGGACTTGAAGGCTACTGATGGTGGGTCTGGTACGAGGGAAGCGGAGAGGTTGCATGGTGTAACTTTGGTTGAGTTTGGATGAAGCACCGTATTGGTCCAGAATTTTGATTTGAATTTCGAAGGCATTGGCTAAGATTTGAGGGGAGATAAGGTTGGATATGGGTTGGGGAGATGAAGACGGGGCTAGGGTGTAAAATTGGGGTTATTTGGACAGTGGCAACGCCGTGGGCAGCAGAGGCGGCGTCACAGTTTTGCATATTTGAAGGGCTGCACTAGGATTCGAAGGCTGGTGTTTTGGGCATTGGAAAGAGGAGGAGGAGGGGACTGGGGGGTGTATATTTGGGGGGGGGGAGTTCGAAGACCGGCTGCCAGCAGAGATGATTTCCGGCCGGCGGGGGTGAGACAGAGGTTTGGCGAAGAATAGAGGTATGAGGAAGATGAGCTTGTCTCTAGGGTTATCTTGAATTCAGACAATTTTATTTAATGTATCGAACTAATATGGACCGTTGGATTATGAGGAATGAACGGATAAGATGAGCTAGACGTCAAACGACGTCGTTTTGGGTTTTATAAGGCTTGACCATGTTAGTTTTGGGTTGGGCCCAGGTTTTGAACGGGTAGGGGAGGGTTTTTTTGTGGTTTGGGCTAAGATATTTGAATAAAATGGCCCAATTTCGGGTCTTTTAATAAGAAGACCAAATTTTAAACTTCTTTCTTTTCTCTTTTTATTTTTATTTTTATTTTTATTTGTTTTATTTATTTATTTATTGAAATTTTGGATTTTATGAGAATGCAAAATTAAAAGTAGCCAAAAACTAATTTAATTCTAAAATGAGGCTAATTATATTTCCTAAAATTAACTAGATCCTAATTTTCAAAATGAAAATTACACAAAAGTGAAATTAAAGGAACAAAATGCAAAAGGATTATTTTTGTCATTTTTTCTCATATTTTCAATGATGTTTAGTTAATCCAAAATCTAGGATTAGGTCCTAAATGCAAGTATGCTATTTTTTTAATCTAATTTTCATCTTTTATGAAGCCTAAAAATGCACACAAAAATGCAAGAAAAACACAAAATCACGCAATTAATTCCTAAAATTCAAATAATAAAAGAAAAAACCTAATTTTCAAAATTCTATAGGAATATTTCAAGTGAAGCAAAAATCACGTGCTCACAGCTGTCCCTCTTTTCTCGGAAACATGAAGGGTTTTCGGGCAAAGATGAATGAGCGACTGAGAGATTTTTGCCTGCTTGGCATTTCCTGAGAAGCATTTTTGAAAAACGTCTGACCGAACCCTGCTTCAAAGGTTGCATACATATCCTTGGTTGTAAAGGAATCAGGTCAGTATAGTTCTGGAAGTTTTGGTAGCTGAGACTACCATGAGCTATGATTTCACTGCTGATGCTCCTGCTACCGCTTGCTGGCCTCCTTATTACACCAAAAGGAAAATCAAAAGCTAAGCTAGCTATGCCTATCAACTATAAGTTACAAGATTACTATCTATAAATCTCTTGAAACTTGATCTTGAGTCTTAGCTGATTTTGATGTAGACCCCGACCTGAATCTTGATGCTCGTGAGCTGTAGGTGCCGGTTCTCTCTTCAGCATTGTAGCCAAGCCGAACATGCGCGACTTATGATTTTAAATCAAATTTGAGCAGTTCGCATCTTTTCTTATTCAATCTGAGTTCACTTTTTTTGTTCTTTTCTTCTAGATTGAGATTCACTCTTCCAGTTATCTCAAATCTTACACCTTGAGGTAAAACCTGTTCGGACACCAAAACAAACGAACAAATTTTTCTGCCCCAGTTTTCACTGGAAAATTTCGTGAGTCATTTGCAACACAAATCTAAGCTATTTTTAGTGAAACAATAAAAGTCAGGATTGTGTATCCTTTGAAAATATTGCCAAGTTATGTTGGGAAAGGGTCGGGTTATGCTAGGAAAGAATAAGGGTCCCTGTTGGGGATAAGGGGAGGATCCACTGGTTATGTTGGGATAGGAATAAAAGAGTCCCTGCTATGGGTGAAAGGGAAAATCCATGGGTTATGCCAAGGGAATCCACGGTTTGTGCCGAGATTGGAGAAAAAAGGATCCTGGGTTATGCTAGGGGATCCGCGGTTATGCCGGGATAGGAAAAAAAGAGCTCATGAGTTATGCTAGGGGAATCCACGGGTTATGCCGGGATAAGAAGAAAAGACTACTGGGTTATGATGAGGAATCCACGGGTTATGCCGGGATAGGAAGGAAAAGGCTCCTGGGTTATTCTAGGGAGATCCGCAGGTCATGCCGGGAAAGGGATAAAAATGCTCCTGGTTATGCCAAGGAAATCCCCGGGTTATGCCGGGATAGGAAGAAAAAGGCTCATAGGTTATGCCAGGAAGATCCGCGGGCTATGCCAGGATAGGAAGAAGAATGTTCCTCGGTTATGCTGGAGGGGTCCACGGGTTATGCCGGGATAGGAAGAGAGAGGCTCATGGGTTATGCCAGGGGAATCCACAGGTTATGCCGGGATAGGAAGAAAAAGGCTCTTGGCTTATGCCATGGAAATCCGCGGGTTATGCCAGGATAGGATGGAAAAGGCTCGTGGTTTATTCCAGGGGGATCCACGGGTTATGCCGGGATAGGAATAAAGGAGTCTGTGCTGGGCTGAAAGGGAAAATCCACAGGTTATGCCGGGATGAAATGAAAAAAATTCCTGGGTTATGCAAGGGGAATCCACGGGTTATGCCGGGATAGGAGGAAAAAGGCTCTTGGATTATGCCAGGGGATCCGCGGATTATGTTGGGATAGGAAGGAAAAGGCTCATGGGTTATGTCAGGGGGATCCGCAGGTTATGCCGGGATAGGAAGAAAAGGGCTCCTGGGTTATGCCAGGGAGATCCACGGGTTATGTCGGGATAGGAAGAGAACGGCTCCTGGGTTATGCCAGGAAGATCCACGGGTTATGCCGGGAGAGGAAGGAAAAGGCTCATGGTTTATGCCAGGGAGATCCACGCATTATGTCGGGATAGGAAGGAAGAAGCTCCTAGGTTATGCCAGGGAAATCCACGGGTTATGCAGGGATAGGAAGGAAAAGGTTCCTGGGTTATGCTAGGGAGATCCACAGGTTATGCTGGGATATGAAGGAAAAAAGTTACTGGGAATAGAAAGAAAATGATCCTTGGGTTATGCCGAGGGAGAAAGGAAAATACCCTCAGGTTATACTGGGGGATAAAGGAAAATGACCCTCGGGTCATGCCGGGGAATGAAAGAAGAGGGGTCCTTAGGTTATACTGGGGAGAAAGGAAAATGACCCTTGGGTTATATCGGGGAGCAAGGGAAACGATCCTCGAGTTATGCCATGGAATGAAAGAAAAGAGATCTTAGGTTATGCTGGGGATAAAAGGAAAATGATCCTCGGGTTATGCTGGGGAATGAAAGAAAAGAGTCCTCAGGTTATGCTGAGGATAAAAGGAAAATGATCCTCGGGTTATGCCGGGGAAGAAAAGAAAAAGACCCTCAGGTTATGCTGGGGATGAAAGGAAAGTGACCCTCAGGTTATGCCGGGGAGGTCCACAGGTTATGCTGGGGACAGTTAGGGAATGTGGAAGGATCGGGGGTCCTATGCTACCACGATTTGTGTGATTCTCCTTTTCTTCATTTCTTTTAATAAAACTGTGGTAGAGGACTTGAAAAGAAAAGAGGGTTGATCATTGCTTCAAAGTTGTTCCTAGCTCCAATGCATTTCCTTTGGCCGCGTCTGCTATTTTGTCCAATTGCTTTGGATTACACCTGTTTCAGATTTTCAAACAAAGCATTATTGTTAGTTTGAAACGGTGGTTGGTTTTGTGGCCTTGATTTCTTGTTCCCGACCTCGTTCTCTATTGAAAAAACCTTAACTTTCCGGACTTTGCCTTGTTGGTTGGTTGTGGGAACTCATCTTTCAGATTTATTTTGTCTTCATAGGCCTTTCGGTTGTGATCTCTTTGCCCCAACTTCCATTTCAGAACCTTTGGGTACCTTGGCGTTTGAAGCTTTGTTGAGACAAGTAGCTCACCGGGACTCGACCATTCTAACTTCTTTTTGCCTTCATGCGAATTTTGACTTTGATTTTCTTTCTTTCAATCCCTTTATACTTCGGAAACAACAGTCATCATGGCCGGTCGGGATCGGCTAGTTGCGCTCGCTGAGACTGGGTATTTTCTTTGGTCCGTGCCAGGCGAGCTCTGTGACACCAATCTTTCCATCTTTTCTTTTGGAATAGTCATGGAATCATAGTTAAACAAAAAGGGATTCAAGGAAGTAGTATATAAAAGCAATCATATGGGTTTAAAGAGAAACATCCCTTTCGGGGGAAAAGAGAAGGACTTATCTAGGGTGCATGCTGATTTCAAATGAACATGACACTCTTCTCGAACAAGATGCCCAACCCTCACAAAATTTCCAGTTCCTCGTGAACCGCATTTCCATATTCCAAAACCAGGGAACTTTGCCAGGACTCTTTTAGCGATAAGGTTTCTTCTTTTCGGCCGACAGCGCCCTTTGCAGGTGTTCGCCAATCGACCTCTCTCATTTCTCTTCTCACTATTGCCCGATAGTGCTCATTACGAGTTTTCACTAAGCAAACTCTCTCTCATTTTCAATTTCTCTATTTACCATTGCCTTATGGTGCCCGAAGGTTTTCACCGATAAGACTCTCTCATTTTGATTTCTCTCAATTTGAATTGTATCAAATCCCAACAATGGCGTTTTTTGCTCCCCTGCCTTCGCCAATTAATCGGAAGGACTTGGACAAGGTTTTTGGGTAAAAAGGAGTTTGGGTGGAATTACAACTTTCGAACCGTTTTGGCGGGTTCATGGCCGAACCATTATATCATTTGCCCCAGTTTTCAATTTTTCGGGAATTGGGATTTTTATTTTGGGTGTGAGTGAACCTCAGTGAGAGGCTACCTACGTATCCTTTTGTAATCAAGTCAAACGTAGTTCAGTAAGTTATTCCTAATCTAATTTTTGTTTTGTTTTTTTTTTCATTTTTTGTTTTACTATTTTCATCACTTTTTCTCTTTTTTTTAGCACTTCTGAGTTCCAAAGAGGGTGGTCAAAGAAACGTAACCGGTTCAAAAGGTTTGTGAGTGATTGATAGTGTTTGGCGTTGCGGTAAGGAAAAACCTTCGCCATCTCAATCGGACTAAGTCATTGCTGCAGGGAGCCTAAACGTAGTACCTTTTTATTGCATCTACATTCACTGCTGCCTCGGGATCATCCCCTTCGAAGTCGCCCAGGTACAATGCTCCTTTCGGCAATATCTTGTTGATAATGTATGGGCATTTCCAGTTAGGAGCAAACTTTCCGTTTGCTTCCTGATGGTGAGGGAGAATGCACCTTAATACAAGCTGTCCAACCTCAAAGTTCCTGGGGCACACTTTCTTGTTATAATCACGGGTCATTCTTTGTTGGTACAACCGCCCGTGGCAAACTGCGGCCATTCATTTTTCATCAATTAATGACAACTGTTCCAACCAAGTCTTAACCCACTCACTATCCTCAATTTCTGCCTAAACGATTATCCGGGGTGAAGGGATTTCTACCTCCGTGAGTATCACAACTTAAGTTCCATAGACCAACAAGTATGGGGTTGCTCCTATCGATGTGCGCACCGTGGTGCGATATCCAAGTAATGCAAAAGGCAACTTTTCATGCCATTGTTTGGAGCTTTGAATCATTTTTCTCAGAATCTTCTTGATGTTCTTGTTAGCTTCTTCGACGGTACCATTGGCTTTGGACCGGTAGGGAGTGGAGTTTCTATTTGTTATTTTGAATTGTTCACATATTTCCCCCATCAGTCAGCTATTCAGGTTGGCGGCGTTATCTGTGATTATGGTGGCTGGGATGCCAAAATGGCAAATAAGATTAGAGTGCACAAAATCTACCATAGCTTTCTTGGTTACTGACTTAAGAGTGATGGCTTCAACACACATCGTAAAGTAGTCAATAGCAACCAATATTAATCTATGTCCATTTGAGGCTTTTGGCTTGATCAGTCCAATGACGTCCATGCCCCAGGCAGTGAATGGACAAGGTGCTGACATAGGATCATGTTCAGTTGGTGGTGCATGAATCAAATCAACGTGCACCTGACATTGATTACATTTTCGAACGAAGCTGAAGCTGTCTTTCTCCATGGTTATCCAATAATACCCTGCTCGAAGTATTTTCTTCGGCAACACATACCCATTCATATGGGGCCCACACACTCCCGCATGTACTTCATGCATAATCTTTCCAGCTTCCTCGACATCAACACATCTTAGCAAATTGAGATCTGTGGTCCTTTTATACAAGACATCTCCGCTTAGGAAGAAACCACTAGCATGCCGTCTAATAGTTCTATTTTTGATCTCCGGTGGCTTGCTCGGGATATTCTCTTGTTTTCAGAAATCTCTTGATATCATGATACCATAGTTTAGTGCTGGGTTCTGCCTCGGCTACATTACAATACCCATGTCTTTCCCTGATATGGATTTCCAAGGGATCAGTGTAGGTGTTTCCTGGATAAGGCAACATCGAGGCCAAAGTAGCAAGTGCGTCGGCCAACTCATTGTGACAGCGAGGGATGTACCTGAACTGTACCGACTTGAACCGTTTGCTGAGATCTTCCACATGCTACCGATAAGGGATGAGTTTGACATCTCGAGTTTTCCACTCCCCTTGGGCTTGCCGGATGATTAGATCTGAAACCCCCATGATCAAAGTTCCTCGACGTCTTTATCGATAGTCGTATTCATGCCCATAATGCAGGCTTCATATTCCTCCGTGTTGTTTGTACAGAAAAACTATAGCCGAGCCATGGCTGGGTAGTGTTGGCCAGTGGTGAAATTAAGATTGCCCCAATCCCTACACCTTTTGCATTTATCGCTCCATCGAAAAACATTTTCCAAGAAGAGGTGTCTTCGGACATTACCTCCGCTGAATTCACCTCTTCGACGGGGAAATAAGTATTCAGGGGTTGGTATTCATCATCAACCGTGTTCTAGGCCAAATGATCCGCTAACGCCTGGGCCTTCATTGTTGTGCGAGTGATATATACTATGTAAAACTCGGTGAGCAGAATTTTCCATCTTACCAATCTCCCTGTAGGCATCGGTTTTTGAAATATGTATTTTAGAGGATCTATCCTGGTTATTAAGTAGTGTGGGCTTGTAAGTAGTGCCTCAGTTTCTGAGCAACCCAAGTTAAGGCACATCAAGTTCTTTCTAGCAGGTTGTATTTGGTCTCGTAGTTGGTAAACTTCTTGCTTGGGTAGTATATGGCATGTTCTTTCTTTCCAGTGATATCATGCTGCCCGAGAATGCAACCAAAGGAGTTCTCCAAGACTGTCAGATATAGAAACAATGGCCTTCCTGGTTCTGGCGGAACCAAGACTGGTGGATTTGACAGATAATCTTTAATCTTTTCAAAAGCCTCTTGACACTTATTTGTCCATTTGATTGTTTCATCCCTTTTTAGCAACTTGAATATGGGCTCGCATGTGGAAGTCAGCTGAGCGATGAATAGGCTAATATAATGTAGTCTCCCCAACAAGCTCATTACTTCCTTCTTGGTTTTCCGAGGAGATAGATCTCGAATGGACTTTATCTTTGTTGGATCTAACACAATACCCATCCCGCTAACTATAAACCCCAGAAGTTTGCCCGACGGGACCCCGAATGCACATTTGGATGGGCTTAACTTCAAATTGTACTTGCGCAGCCTTTCAAAGAACTTTCTTTGGTTCCGTACATGATCACCCTGAGTCCTGGACTTGATAATAACGTCGGCCAAATATATTTCTATCTCATGATGCATCATGTCGTGGAAGATAGTGGTCATGGCCCTCATATACGTTACCCAACATTCTTTAAACTGAAAGGCATAACCCTATAGCAATAAGTACCCCAAGGTGTGGTAAAGGCAGTTTTCTCAGCATCCTCCTTATCAATCAACACCTGGTGATATTATGCGTAGCAGTCCACGAAATATTGTATCTCGTGTTTTGCGTAATTATCAACAAGGATGTGGATATTGGGCAAAGGGAAATTGTCTGTGGGACTTGTCTTGTTCCAATCTCTGTAATCCACACACACTCGGGTTTTTCCATCTTTCTTCGGTACTGGAACTACACTGGCCAGCCATGTGGTGTATCGGATCACACGGATTACTTCCGATCCCAACTGTTTTATGATTTCTTCTTTGACCTTATCGCTGATATCAGGCTTGAATTTTCTCTATTTTTGTTGGACTAGAGGGCACTCGGGGTAGGTAGGCAACTTATGAACCACCAAATCAACACCCAGCCCTGGCATATCATCGTATGACCAACAAAACACATCTTTAAATTCAAAAAAACAGTTGGATCATTGCGTCCCGGGTTTTCTCATTTCATGGATGCTTATTTTGGTTTTCTGAATTTCATCGGGACCACCCAAGTTAACCGGCTTGGTATCATTTAGATTTGGCTTAGGTTTATTTTCGAAATTTTCTAGTTCTTCAACTGATTTCCCTAAAAGTCTCTTCTTCGTCATACTCTGAATCTTGGTTCATTATTTCACAATTAGGCGGCATGTTTGGGTCGAGGCACGAAGTCTGCGAGCATGTCAAGTTATTTAAAGCCGCTTTATTAGAATTGAAAGAAATGAATAAAAGGAAAAACAACAAAAATCAGAAAGGATAAAGCAACATAGACGATGAAATATTGATTTCATTTCTTTGGAATTGTAAGATATAATGGTTTACATTTCGAGAATTAAAAGGACAAAACACTTAATAAAAACATCCCAGTTACAAACTGAGATAACTCATGATGCAGAAAAGATGGCAGGACAGGACTATCGGGACTCCCACCTGATTGGAAATGGCATATCCTTCCAATTTTGTAACTTGACGTCTAGTCCCATGTATAGCACCTCAGCGGTGCTCGAGCCATCTCCTAACTATACCATTTAGGTTTCATATAATAGTTTTCTCATTTCCCCACATATTTCCTCGATTTCTTCAGCTGTGAAGGCCTTATCTTCTTCCTCCTCACTATACTTTGGCCTTACAAATGTTTCATAGAAGTTTGGCAGTGGTTGAGGCAGTGTCCATCCATCACGTTTTCTACGATGCGCCCATATTATATCCTTTGGCGTCGGGTGGAAGCCTAGCCTAAAGAACTTCTCAATAGTGGGCAAAGCAATCAGCTCAGCTATCCCTTGTAAAGACCTTCCAAGTCCCTTCCCCAGTTTGAATCCATATCGTATCATCTCTCTAGTCACCATGATTGAGGCATTGGAGAGGAAAGGCTGGGGATAGGGTTTGCCCTCTTCGTCCTGATCAGCCACCACAATATCAAAGGCCTGGTAGACTATATGCTCACTACTTGCTCTAGCTTTGAGGTAGGGGACAGAGGGATTGCGATAAATTGACTGCTCATCTTCACTATGGACCACCATTTCTTGGTCGTCATGCTCAAATTTTATCATCTGATGCAGAGTGGAAGGCACAGCCCCCGCTGCGTGAATCCATGGCCTTCCCATGAGGTAATTATAAGATGTGTCCATATGTAACACCTGAAAAGTCACCACGAAATCAACTGGACCAATGGTCAAGAACAGATCAATATATCCAATTGTGTCTCTTTTGATTCCATCGAAAGCTCAAACACATACATTGTTAGGACTAATCCTCTCTATCTCGATCTCCATTCCTTATAATGTTTAAAGTGGGCATATGTACACTCCAGAGCCCCCATCTACCATTACCCTTTTGAAATAACAACCTTCGCATTTAACAGTTAGATGTAGGGCTTTGCTGTGGGCGGCTCCTTCTGGGGGCAAATCATTTTTACTGAATATGATCCGATTGACAGCGAAGAATCTTTCCACCACCCTTTCCAATTGTTTCACAGAGGTTTGAGCTGGCACGTAGGACTCATTGAGAGTTTTGGCTAGTACCTTCTGGTGCTCAGGAGATTCCATCAGCAAGGATAGTAAGGAGACTTGTTCAGGGGACTTCCGAAGCTGGTCCACCACTTTATAGTCAGCCGTTTTCATCTTTCAAAAGAACGCTTCCGCCTTTTCGGTACTCACTGTCTTCTTGGGTGCGAATCACCTCTTGGTGGCGCTGTTCACTTCTTCCAAGTTAAAGTATTTCTTGAAAGGTTAACTTTCTTGAGTTTCTCCAAAAATTTCTTTGCCTTTATATGTCACCACCATTTCCTGATAATTCCAAGAGACTGCAGTGGGGTCTGTCATAGGCCTCTGAGGTGCACGGCCAACCATTATGGGCTCACTCACCCTTGGCAGATTAGTTGGCCCCCCGACCATATAGGTTCCTTTGGGCACATATAGCTGGGTAGTCCTGTTCAACTCAAATCTCTTTGGGGGACTCAAAGTCAACTACTTCTCCCGACGACCTTGTGGGACATAAAGGACGGCTTCTTTGACGGGTGTCGCTTCAGTTTTAACCTCAGCCTTCTTTTCAATTTCAAGGTGTGTGGTCTTGTTCTTCTTTTCCTCTTCAGCTTTCTTGGAGGCAACTCTTGGTTTTTTTATCCGCATCAGCAATAGCAATTATGACTTTCAAAGCCGGGTCAAATTCTTTGTCCTCGCATATCACCCCAATTACCTGCACATTTATTCTTTGGAGTCGGGTCATATTCTTTGAAGCTTCAAAGGGATCTCACTCAGGACAAAGAAGTGTTCGATGTCAGTAGTATTCATCCTGTACAATTATTTAAAGGGAGTTTTGTTGATTTATTTTGACCTAAAAAAGACAAATGTTTATTTTGGAAAATTATTTTTATTTAGGAAAACAATGACTTGGTTTTGCCAATACGGCCTTTCAGCAATTCTGAGAGGAAGATTTTAATGATGTGCCAACAAACCATTTAAAATGACTCAGGGTGGTTGTTTTTCAAAAACAGCATTCTGGCGTCCTTTTTGGGACATTCAGTTTGTTTTAACAAGAACGACATTTAAAATTTTGACATTGTTTAGCTATTTTTGCAAAAGGGATGTTGGACCCGATGAGGGGTTGCCTGCGTATCTCACGCCCGGTGAGAATCAAACCAGCATAGTTCGGGCAGTTTTATCAAAACCAAATTTATTTAAAAGTCTCCTATTTTTCTATTTTCTCTTTTTTTTTTCAAAAATTCGGCAGCATTTTTGCGTTATTTTGAACATTGGTTTTCTGAAATAAGCGGTTTCTTTCATTTAGCCCTACCACTGCTATTTTTCTCAATTTTCTCTCCTTATCCACAAGCAGGTCAACATGCGAATCCAAAGCAAATAAATGCACAAGTAGCAAGTAAGATGCATCAGAATGGTCTTTTCGTTTTGGGTCAACTGTCCTGGACGGACCCAACCCTTGTGTTGAGTCCCATAAGTCAAATTTACGTGATGCAAACAACGTTCCTACTAGAGATCCGGCATGAGGTTATGTTATACTATGTTTGAACCATGGGTTTATTGTTCTAGGCCTGGCTTACCCGAGTGGACAATTCGAGCCGGGGGAAGTATACCAGGGATACATAAGCTCCGTCGGCTTAGCAACTTATCCGAAACTCGTTCTAAATGGGAAAAGATTCTATACAGAAGAGAAGCTACACGAAGTGCACCCTTCTCCATGATGTAGAGGACTCAGAGAGAGGAAGGGAGTCATAACAGTTTATATATACAATTCATCCAATATCAAAGCGGTAAAGCATTTAGCACATATAGCATGGAACATGTAGAAATATCAGAAAAGCCAAATATAACAGTTACACTAAGCTCGAATTCTTGAACCCTGAACCAGAGATTCTGGGTTCGATCTCCCCAGCAGAATCGCCAAAGCTGTCATACCTCCTCTTTACAAGGCTACCCCGAATGATAAATGTATAAAAGAGTTTTTTCATTTAAAGTGACATTATTCGAAATGGGATTATTTATTTATTTAGAGTAGCCACTTGGGGTATACTTGGCTTTTGGTGTCCTAAGTCACCAATTTGTTTTGAATCCCAAATCGAGGAAATTTTTGACTGCCCAAATGGAATCTGCGAACCATAAATTCTAAGTAAGAAATTCTGTTGACCCGAGGGACTCAGCTACTGAACCTGGGTAACTCAGCTGATAATGGATAGTAATGCATTAGCTGCAGCTGTTCGAGCAATATATACCAAAAAATGCAGCAGTAGCAGAGGATATTAATGCATGTAATTCTACTGGTGTTACTACAGTGGCTAGTGCAGCAAACGTTAGGGATGTTGTTGATTGTACTGATGCACCTATACAAAGTGGTAAAATTAATGAGAATAATGCACCTATTGGTTGTAGGGATTCTCCAGGTGGTAAGGCCATCAAATTCAAGTAATTTAGGAGAAGCTGAACAGGGGACTCTCGCTCAGCAGGCTGTTGAGGACCAATCTCTAGGCAATAAAATGGCTGGGCAAAAAAGTGTAGTTATGGAAGTTAATACTGGTAAATCAGTTCATGAAGGTAAAGGCAATAATACAAGGCAATCTGCTACAGCTCCAAACAAGTCAAATACAAATAGGAACAAATGGATAGTAGTGAATAAATCAACCAGCAAAAAGCAATCCCTAGGTGTGCAAAAACAGATTTTTCCACCAGTTGTCATTGGGGTCTCAAATTCTTTTGATGCTTTGGTGAATGAGGGAGAGTTTGTTGTGAAGGAGGCTGAAAATAGGGAGCAACAGATGGGTGATAATACACGATCAGTAGCTGCAAAAAACAGCTCCACAATTAGTGAAAAGCGACAGATAAATGAAAAGGACATAGATGATCGACCTGAGATTGCAATTGTTGATAATTACATTCGTGAGGTAAGTCAAGTACATGGTGATCCTACATCAACAATGAACATTTCAAATACAAATCTAACTAAAATGGTTAAGAACGCCCAGGCAGCTATGATGATGAACACAACTCCAAAAGATGGGCAACCACAAGCCCCAGGGAGTAACACACAGCAGCAAATTCCCAAAAACACAGGTGGTCGACTAACTATTTCAAATGACATTGTTCCTGTTGATGCACAAAAGGCAAGAAGCAGATAGTTCCAATGCTCCTACGCTGCATTTTTCCAATCCGAATGTAGAAAAAATAATCAAGGATGCCCAGAATGAAATGATGATGAAGTCTATTATGGTTAAACACCCGTTAGCAACCTTAAACACCTCCGTATATGATATTTCTTTTCAATCTATGAAATCGTTTGGTGAATTTGAAGGTGAATCTGGGCAGTTTGTACTGTCAACTGGAAATACTGATGAGATTATTCAAGCAAAGAGAGAGAGGTAAATCAAATATGAATAGAGAAACTAAACATCAGACATAAGATGAAGATGATACAAAAAATTGTCCCGAAACTATCCAACAAACCCAATCTAGAGCCTCAAAAGATCTATTTTTTTACTCCAAACAAAAGAAAATAAATAAACTAAGTACAATATACTCACCAGGAATTTCATATCTTCAAGAGGCACAAAATCGTGAATATAAAGGTGTGAAAGTGAAAGTTTCTTACGCACAATATGGGAGACGAGGGATCGAGGGGAAGGTGGGAATATGGAGGGAAACAAGGGCTGGAATTAAGAGAAGTTATCTAGTAGTTGAGTTAAAAAAAGAGGGAAATAAACGAGGGAAATGGAAAACAAATATTGAAGTGGTTTTTCCGAGCAAGTATTGGTAAAGATCACTTAATCAAGCCAAATGTTATGACTTTGACTTCAAATATAACTAGTCTATGAATAAATTAGACTTCTACTCATACATAATACGATTCCGATTTGAAGTAATCTTTAATTGAATCATAAAATTATATTTGGACAAAATTTATTTGATTCAACTCCAAACTAGTAGGAAAGTTTTTTGAGTTTACAATTTTATCCGATGTATGTTTTAAGGGTAAAACAATTGAACAACATTTTGCTAAGGGTCTTCATTTTTTAATATACTAGCATCTACGAACGCGTATTGCACGTTAATAATGGCATATGATAATTTATACGAAGGAACAAAATGATTTTGTTAATGACAGAAATTTTATGTATAATAATACAACAATCGTCTAAATGCCAAAAATATTATTACATTAGCATAATATAAGAATTTAAAATAAAAAGACATCCTCAAAACTTACACAAATGATCGATTTTGTTATTTTAGTTGGATAATTATGAATTATAGATTAAAAGTATTTAATGTGGTGGTTCTTAACGAACACTTCTTCGTGGACAATAGTTTAAAACTATGTACCTTAAGATTAGTATTTTTTTAATTTGATTAAGAATTGTAGTATTTAAAAAATAATTGAATTGGATTCTCTTGCTAAATAATTAATTAAAAAATAATTATTTGATTTTAACATAAAAATTAATTTTTTGGGTGATCATTCAAATCTTAATATTAGTTCATCTCTTGTTTTGAATATTTCATCTTAATTGTAATTTTATCCATCACAAATTTTATTTTCAAAGAGTAAAATATTTATATGACATTACTTTTATATCTTTATGTTTGTAGAATTATTAGTGGTATTGACTCTTATCAATTATTTTTTTTCTATTTCTCACACATTTATATTCTTAAATGTTCTTAGTTGTTGTTTATAATTGGGTATTTTTCAATTTTATACGAAAATTGATTAAAAACATATTATTTGAGTGGAAAAATAGTTCAAATATAATATAAAAATATATTATCGTAGGGGTATTTTTTTCAATTTCAACTCTTTATGAAGTCCAATTAGTATTACTTTTATATTTTGTTGGTATTGGACATTATGAAATGGTAATGTATTGCATATAAGGTATTAGGTCCAAAAAATAGGTTATGTACTCTTCCTATGAGTTCTTCCGTGCAATAATATAGCGCTATTATGGTATATTAATATTGTATTTATTCTTTTGTAATAATATAGGCTCTCTTTTTTTAAAAAATAAATTTGGACAATATAATACATTCTCAAATTAAATTAGTAATAGGACATTATCATACGTAATTAAATTAAATTAGTAATAGGAATTTTAAGAAGTATATCCTAAAAGTAATGGGATTACTTTTATTGAGCCACACCTATAACTTTTTTTATGGCTCATTTTATATTGTTCCTTTGGTACCAATGTCGTGGTCGAACGATAGTCACATTCTTTTTTATACCTAAATGCTCACGATACTCACTTGGTTAGAAATTATGTTTAGTATTTATGGGTCGACATTTCGTATAATTCATAAATAATAAATCTATGAGGAATAAATGAAATAGATGTCTATTTGTTTTTTGCTAAAGATAAAGGGACGAATTATAGAAATGTACAAAGATAATAATGAAAAACAAGCGAGTTGTTACGACCCTAAATCCCAACTCGGTCGTGATGGCGCCTCTCGTGAAGACAAGGCCAGCCGACACACCTTCAATTCACTTTAAACAACTAAAACAATAACTACTAAGTCTTTAGTCAGAAAAAAATTTCAAAATGAGCACTTAACAGTATAATTTGCGTAAAAAAACCAACACAGCCCATCATCAGGGTGTCACCAGTCATGAGCATCTACTAAGGTCCGAACTAGAGTAAAAATATACTAAATACAGTCTAATAAAAAATATACTAAATACAATTTAATAAAATATATACTTAATACAATCTAATAAAATCGAGAGGGCATCTACCTTGCTAAACTCCGATGACTCTGCCTATGAGCAACCAATACCCGCAACTGGGTACAGAAATGCCTTAATCTGCATACAAGGTGCAGGGAGTAAAGTAAGTACTTCCAACTTAGTGAGTAATAAAAATAAATGAAGACTGAGTGATAGGAAATCACGAAGAGTACATCAACATGCTGTATAGAAGCAGTACAAAACCAGCAAGAAGCAATGAAGCTGTGAAATCTCTTAAGCACCTTAGCTCAGATTAAACTTCTTCAAAAATGGCTTTTCAATAGTTAAGCAATTGAATGCAAGCAATTAGAACAGATAAGCATAGAAAATCCGCCCCTCGGACACAATTACACAATTTAACAGGTACATGACATGAGTAAGACATAGAAAGATCATGAAAGACCTCACATCTTCTTTTTGTAGTTGAAGAAAGTGAGAAGAAAATGTTAAAAATTAGAAGGTATAGATATTGATAGAAGGTATAGATATTGATGTATCTATACCCCTTTAAAATTTAAATTATCTCAAGCAAAATAAAAAAATTAAATGTTTATGTGGATAATTAAAATACTTGGATGTCTCTCTTGCAACTGTTGTTCATTTGATGTGTAGTCGTTACCTATGAATGCAAATATTATTTATGTTTAACCTAAAGCATATTTTTTAGTTTATATTAGGCCTCGTTGACCCTACATTTTGTTCAATGAGACTCAGTGAGTTCCTGATGTATTCAATTCTTTATATATTTGACTTCTTCTTTGGAGACAAGTTTCACTTGTGACGGTAAGACTAGCTTGAATCACCGTTCATTCCTTGCTTTTGTTGGGCCACACCTCAACCTTTGTGATGGCTCATTTTGCATTATTCTTTTGTTACCCAATGTCGTGGTCCAACACAGTCACATTCTTTTTTTGCACCTAAAGGTTCACGATACTCACATGGTTAGAAATTATGTTTAGTATTTATGGATAGACATTTCGTATAATCTAACAAAAAATCTATGAGGAAGAAATGAAATAGATGTCTATTTATTTTTTGCTAAAGATAAAGAGACTAATTATAGATGTGTACAAAGACAATAAATGAAAAACTAGCGACTAATACATAGAAAAATTATGAAAGACCTCATATCTTCTTTTTGCAGTTGAAGAAAGGAAGTAGAAAAAGATTACAAACTAGAAGGTATAGATATTGATATAAATTGCATTAATTCGATCGCAGTTATTTTAACTATAATACGGAATTTGATTAATTTCTTTAAAAAAAGGTGAAAAAAATACTAAAAATTTGCATGAGTCAAATCATTAATTTGTATCGAATTGCAACAATTTCTCAAACAGTTAGAAATTGATATATTTGTGGAGGTTATCAAAAACCTTCACAAAAAAACTGCCATAATAAGAAAAAAATTGACGAGGTTGGAACAAATGCCACAAATTAAATATATAGTAGGGATCTTTAATAACCTCCATATATAAACCGTCACAATAAAAACTATTTTGTGGGGGTTGGCTTAAACGCCACAAAATAAATGTATAGTGAGAGTTTTTTATGACCCCATAAATAAATCGCCACATTTTTATAATTTTTTTGTAGTGAGCTTTCGGTTCTGAAAATACTGTGAGTTATCCGCCCTTGTATTTTCAATACTCATCTTAAACTCAACTAAGCATTGATACGCAGAACTATAACTACCTAACCTTCAGAAGAACTATACTCATCTACCACATCGATATTAACCTTCATTCCTTATCATGTGAAGTGTAGCCATCCAACAATGTAACCCTAAATTTAATTTGTTAATTTCGATAATTTAAAATAGAGTTATATTATTATATGAACGAGCAACCTTTATCTTCAATTATACTTATGCGTGTGTATGTGTATGCTTATTATGTAAATAGCTCTTTGTATTAAATAAAATTTTACATTTGTGTTAGTAGCTATCCAACTATTTTATCTTCACCTCTTGCAAACATATTATCAAGCACCTTAGGTGCATAGTCCACTCCAAATTAGTAATTGGTAATAAAGACAAAAATCATCAAAAAGACATAATTCATGTATAATCAGGAAGGATAACTAACATGAATATAAAAAATCTTACAAGACATTATTAAAAAAGAACAGGGAACCAGCATGCATATACACACGATTACAAATAAAGAAACTACAATAACAAACAAAAGATTACACAAAACAAGTCCGAAAATATAGAACTCGCACCAAACAAAATGGATAAACTCTGAGAAAAGAAGACTAAAAAACACATACACTACACAGCATTCACACGGCTAAGCTCATATACATCAGCACTTCTATCCCAAAACAAAACGAAGAAAAGCAAAAAGAAAAGAGGAAAAGAACAATTATAACCGGTAACAGAGGGGAATAAAAATAAAAAGAAACCAAAGGATTAAAAACAATAAAAGTAAACAACAAGGAAATATAGAAAGAAGAAGAAGAAAAACCCACCATTGAGAGAGAAAACAGAGAATAGCTGGAGAAGAAGCACGCACATACAAAGAGGGAGAGAGAGAGGAGAGAGAGAATAATGAAAATAAAAATAAAAGAGGCATAACATGTTTATTGCACCGATCAGATGGGTTGTTTTGAGCTCTAGAGCATCGTTCGGCGATTTGAGACTATGAGTAGCTTCAGTTCAGGTATTATGACTTGTACGCATGGTCGGAATTGAATTTCGAGGAGTTCGAAGTTGATTCGAAGAGAAAATTTCCATTTCGGAAGCTTTAAAATGAAATAATTGACTATGGTTAGATTATTAAGTAAACGACCTCGGAATCGGAATTTGAAGGTTCCGCTAGGTTTGTATGATGATTTCGGACTTGTCCGTATGTTGGGATCGGGTTTTGGATGACCCTGGAGCGTTTCGACGCCTATTTTGAAAGTTAGCATTTTAGAAGAATTTCATAACTTTGGGTTGAAGTGCATTTCAATGTTATCAATGTCTGTTTGGGATTCCGATCTAAGAATAGCTCCGTATGATAATTCTAGTATTGGGAGCGCGGTCGAAAGTGGATTTGGAGGTCTGTAAGCCATTTTGGAGTCGTTTGACGAAGGTTAGAAAGTTGAAGGGTTTTTTGAGAAGTTTGACCGGAAGTGAGCTTTTTTATATTGGGGCCGGATTCCGATTTTGGAAGTTAAAGTAGGTCCGTAATATGGAATATGACTTGTGCGCAAAATATGAGGTCAATCGAACGTGATTTGATGGGGTTCGGCATCGAATGTAAAGTTTGAAATTCTAAAGTTCATTAAGCTTGAATTGGGGTGTGATTCATGATTCTGATGTTGTTTGATGTGATTTGAGGCCTCGAGCAAGTTTGTATCATGTTTTGGGACATGTTTGTGTAATTGGTTATGGCCCCGTGTGGACTTAAGAATTTCTTAAAAATAAGGCTTCTAGTGCAATCGTACCTGGGTGAATTTGGCCGCATGTGCGAGACCACAGGTGTAGCGTGTTGGTTGCAGAAGCGAAAATGGATCGATCGATTTGATCGAATTTTAAAAAGTCTTTCTCACTATTCAAAAAAGTGGAGCTTTCGATCAAGATCTTCTCGCCTCACCCGTTTGGGCTCTCGCCCAAATCAGAACCTTTATGCGTGGGTAAGCGTTCGACTCAATCTAATAGCCTACCTATCGGGCGCTAATAAAAGATAAAGTTTTCGCATGGACTTATCATCTGATGCACAATCGATGCGAGAGGGAGAAGCGGGGATTGATGGCTTTCAAGAACCAGTGGAACGGAAAGACTTCTTTCGTACATTCATTCATTTACAAGAAAAGTCAATTGGTTTGAGCTAGCATATGCATAAAAGATTTGATTTAATGAATGTCACCGTGGTAGTTTTCAAATTATCCAATGTTGGGCCAAGCCTTGCCAGCCGGTAATAGTCGAAAAAAGGGGGAGATAGGAAAGATGAGATTAAGGATAGTCATTCCACTCCATAGATAGTGTACAATGTTTCTTCTTTTATTTTCTATTCCTTTCGGGTCGAAAATGGGGGCTGCTAGTGGGGAGGTTCCCATTCTCCTTCTTCCGCTTTACAACAGGAATAAGGAACCTTAGAATTCACCCTACCTGTCTATGAAAAATTGGATTTGAGAAGAGCTGAAAGCCACTTGACTCTAAGGAGAGGGCCACCAGCAAACGGATCAGAAAGATTTGTATGGAATGTCCTATTCCTTCATGAGTTTTACGATCAACAAATCTCTTATTTCAGGCCAAGGGATCACTAATTAGTTGAATGATCCCATCTCTCTGGCCTATCATTTGTTGGTCGATTCGGCTGGCAGATCCTGTTAGAAACTACGCTTTACGCTAAAGGGGGGGTGAATAGCGTATTAATAAAATTTAGCGTTTTCTTGCGGAA
Organism: Nicotiana benthamiana; assembly: GCA_034376525.1. Taxonomy (NCBI): domain Eukaryota; kingdom Viridiplantae; phylum Streptophyta; class Magnoliopsida; order Solanales; family Solanaceae; genus Nicotiana; species Nicotiana benthamiana. The sequence continues at coordinate 27,984,703 of CM067336.1, read as the reverse complement.
TTTAAACTTTGCAGGAAGTAAAATAAATGCAGAAAAATAAACTTACACAAAGATGTATACTGGTTGGCCACCAACGCGGTTAGTCCAGTCCCCGAGAGACTCTCTCGAGATTTTTCACTATCTTGTTAAGCTTACGGGTGCTCAACAAACCGTTACACACTTGAGGACACAAGCCTCAAACAGTTGCTCGGAGATCGCAATCTCAAAGACTTCACCCAAGGAAACGCAAGTTCCTTGAAACAAGAGAATCGCAATTCTCTTACAAGTATATCAAATACTTGGACACTCACTTAACTAAAGTACTCCTTATTGAGTAGATATGAGTAAAAGAATATATTCAAGATCACAACAACTTTAAGCAATAATATGGCTCTCAAAAGCTTTATGAAATGAGTAGAAAATGAAGAACAATTGAATGAAAGCTTATAGCAATGTAATGATCAGTTTGTGTATGTTGTTGTTGTTAAAACACTGAAATGAAGCTGTATTTATAGTTGAAAAAGTTGGCATTACCGTTGCCTAATTGCCAATTAAGAGTTGCTGAAATTACTCAGTGATAATCGATTATTAAGACCAAACAATCGATTATCTGCCAGTCAGTTTAAAAATCAATCCCAGATTTAACGCTTCACAATCGATTATACATAATCTATAATCGATTACTGGCAATATTCAAAATCAGATAATCGATTACACTAAGTTTATAATCGATTACTTTAGCAACGTTCTAAAAATCATTTCCGGATTTTAAGCAAAACATCGATTATATAAAATCTATAATCGATTACTTCAGCAACGTTCTAAAAATCATTTCCAGATTTTAAGCAAAACATTGATTATATAAAATCTATAATCGATTACCTTATGGTATTTGAAAATCATTTGACAACGGCCAGCTTCAACAATCGATTGTCCTTTGCAACAATCGATTACTTGTTATTTTCTGAAAATCATAAAACTTACTGTCTCAGTGATAATCGATTATCTAAAGACATAATCGATTACTTAATTAAATTTAAAATCACTGGAAGACACTGTCTCAATATAATCGATCACCATTAGTTCATAATCGATTATTTTGAGTATTGAAAAACTTTACCTCAACAACAATCGATTTGTCATTTGTTCACAATCGATTATCATGCAGATTTGGAAAAACCTGATGTTCACTGTCTTACTCACAATCGATTACCATTAATTCATAATCGATTGTCATGCAGTCTTGGCTCAGAAACAATCGATTATCATAAGTACATAATCGATTATTTTAGCCCAGATTTTTGAGGCATGTTTAGAAAACATTTTGTCTAATGTAAATATGCATGATTTAAAATCTTTTTGACACAGAATTAAATATGCATGATTTTGGAAAATAGTTTTATGAGAGAGGCCATACTATGAGTCAAGTTATAGGATCGAGATTACAGTTTTAGAACAACTCAATAACAATTAAAAGCTATATCTTGAACTTCAATCTTATTCGCAACCATTGTGCGCTTGTACTTGAATTCCGTCATATATCAATTTTTGCTTCGTTTGTCATTCATCAAAACCTACAAAAGAGTACACGTTTAGTATATTGCATTGAGAACGTGTTTCTAACAATTTCCCCCTTTTTGATAATGGCAAACATTAAGCGGGATATGCAATTTAGGCAAAAGATATTGACAATTCAAGACAAGTAACAATTATGCAATTTTGTTCTTGTTCCCCCTCAATTTAAGAGTTCCCCCTCAATTTTAGCTTATAAGCAATCAATGAATTAAGAGGTGGTGCATACCCGATATCCCGTTTTCTTCCCCCTTTTGCCATTAGCAAAAAAATAGTAAGGAAAGATGCAAAAAGATGAAATAAACAAGGTTTATTTATTGGAAAAAAAAGAGGGTAGTCGATTATTGATACGGGATAATCGATTTTTATAGGGACATTGCTGCAGATTCGCGGTTTGCTTAAGAATTGCTCTTAGCTCTAGGGTGATACCTGCAAAAAGAAGTTAGACGCCTCCGACGCTCAAGTTAGAAATCATGTAGGAAAGAAAATGCAATGCATGACTTAGATCAAAGTGGAGTCAAGGATCCCGAGTTCACTGCGAATTCGGAAGAAGGACTCTTTCTCTAAAGGCTTGGTAAAGATGTCTGCCAATTGGCTTTTGGTTTCAACAAATTCAATTTCGACATCGCCTTTGAGTACATGATCTCTAATAAAATGATGTCTAATTTCGATGTGTTTTGTTCGCGAATGAAGAACGGGGTTCTTCGTCAAGCATATGGCGCTAGTGTTATCACATCTAAGAGGAATGTGGTCAAGACTTAGGCCATAGTCCAAGAGTTGTTGTTTCATCCATAGGATTTGAGCACAGCAACTCCCCGCGGCTACATATTCAGCCTCGGTGGTAGACAACGCAACACTTACTTGTTTCTTACTAAACCAAGAGACAAGAGAGCTACCGAGCAAATGGCAAGTGCCACTTGTGCTCTTGCGGTCCAATTTGCATCCAGCAATATCGGAATCGGAATATCCAATAAGTTGGCATGAAGAGCCTTTGGGGTACCATAGACCCACATTTGTAGTACCAATGAGATACCTTAATATCCGTTTCACCGCAGTAAGGTGAGACTCCTTCGGACATGACTGATAGCGAGCACATAAACACACGCTAAACATGATGTCCGGACGACTAGCGGTAATATAAAGAAGAGAGCCAATCATACCTCGATACTTTTTAGTGTCGACTTCCTTACCTTTTTCATCTTTGTCTAGATGATCGGATGTGCTCATGGGAGTAGCCATTTCTTTTGCATTGTTCATCTCAAAGCGTTTTAGTAGTTCTTTGCAATATTTGGCTTGGCATATGAATGTACCTTCTTCCATTTGTTTCACTTGTAACCCCAAAAAGAATGTTAACTCGCCCATCATAGACATTTCAAATTCGCTAGTCATTAGATCGGAAAATTCCTTGCATAAAACATTGTTAGTAGCACCAAATATAATATCGTCTACATATATTTGAACTAATAAAATATCATTGTTTTTATGCTTGACAAAGAGGGTTGTGTCAACTTTTCCCCTAATGAAATCATTTTCCAAAAGAAATTTACTCAACCTTTCATACCAAGCTCGAGGAGCTTATTTTAAATCATAAAGAGTCTTTTTGAGTTTGAGAACATGATCGGGATATTTAAAATCTTCAAAGCCGGGGGGTTGTTTGACATAAACTTCTTCTTCAATAAAACCATTTAGAAAAGCACTTTTCACATCCATTTGATATAGAATAAAATTCATTGAAGAGGCGAAAGCAAGTAATAGACGAATAGCTTCTAATCTAGCTACGGGAGCATAGGTTTCCTCATAATCAATACCTTCTTCTTGACTATAGCCTTTTGCCACAAGCCTAGCTTTGTTTCTAGTGATTATACCATTTTCATCTAGTTTATTGCGAAAAACCCATTTCGTACCAATTATAGAATGACCTTCGGGTCTTGGCACCAAATCCCAAACGTTATTGCGTTCGAATTGGTTAAGCTCCTCTTGCATTGCCAAGGTCCAAAATTCATCCCCAATTGCTTCGGAGATGGTTTTAGGTTCAATTTGAGAAAAAAAAGCAGTAAGTTCTAAAGTGTTTTTGAGGGAGTTTCGGGTACTTACCTTTGCTCCAACATCGCCGATTACCTGTTCGAGAGGATGATCCTTGATCGTTCTCCACTCGTTTGGCGTATTTATTCCTTTTTCTAATTGTGGCGCTTCTTCCGTTGGTTGTTCCCCAATTTCATTTTTGTTTTCCTTTGAAGGTTCTTCTTGGATTTTATCTTTCAAGCTATCCAAGATACCTGCAAGATCAAAACCGGATTCCTTTCTCGCCAAGCGAGTATTATCTTCGGAAAACACAACATGAGGGGATTCCTCCACAATTTGGGTTCTTTTGTTAAAGATCCTATATGCTTTGCTACGTGAGGAATAACCAATGAAAATACCTTCATCCGATTTAGCATCAAACTTACCCAATTGGTCCTTGCCATTATTATGAACAAAACATTTACAACCAAAAACACGTAAATGAGAAATGTTGGGTTTTCTACCCTTATAAAGTTCATATGGGGTTTTAATGAGTATCGGCCGAATTGCTACTCTATTTAAAACATAGCAAGCGGTACTCACGGCGTCCGCCCAAAAGTATTTGGGAATCTTAGCTTCGTCGAGCATGGTTCTAGCCATCTCTTCGAGACACCTATTTTTCCTTTCCACCACCCCATTTTGTTGTGGTGTCCGTGGAGCGGAAAAGGTGTGTTCGATTCCGAGTTCGTCACAAAAATCCGCAAAGAGATTGTGATCAAACTCTCCCCCATGATCACTTCTAATCGAAGTGACGGTCGATTCCTTTTCGTTTTGAACACGCTTAAGGAAATACTTGAAATTTTGAAAAGCATCACTTTTATTTGCAAGAAATAGAGTCCAAGTAAATCTAGAAAAGTCATCAACAATTACAAAAACATATTTATTTTTACCAAGACTTTCAATACGAGAGGGACCAAATAAATCCATGTGAAGTAATTGCAAAGGTCTAGACGTTGAAACAATATTCTTGGATTTAAAAGATGCTTTGGTTTGCTTCCCTTTTTGACAAGAATCGCAAATAGAATCATTTTCAAACTTTACACTGGGAAGACCAACTACTAAGTTTTGAGAAAGAAGCTTGTTCAAAAGATGCATGTTCATGTGTGCTACTCTACGATGCCATAGCCAAGAGTTATCCTCTTTGCTTAATAAACAATCAACATATTCGGGTGAAGAGTTTGCAAGATCAACCATATAGATATTATCAATTCTAAAACCACGAAGTATGATCTTGAAATCACTACGTCTAAATACAAGACATTCATCAGAATCAAATAGAGCAAGATTTCCCTTGTCACATAATTGGCTTATGCTCAAGAGATTATGCTTCAAACCTTTCACAAGTAGTATATGTTTAATAGAGGAGTTTTCGTCCTTACCGACCGAACCAATGCCGATGATTTTTCCTTTATTGTTATCACCAAATATGACACTTCCTCCTTCTTTGTGCTCTAGTTGAAGGAATTTGGATTCATCTCCCGTCATGTGTTTGGAGCATCCACTATCAAGGTACCATAGTACACTTGATCCCTTCAAGCACACCTACAAAACAAATTAATGTTCTTTAGGTACCCATGCCATCTTGGGTCCTTGAGGGTTAGGCATGTTATAATGATGCAATTGATTTATATGTCTATGACGAGTAAAGCAAGCGGGAGCAATATGACCAATACGTCTACAATAATGACAAGTCACGTTGGGATTATGCATTTTTCTAGGTGCATAGTAACTAGATGAATGAAGGTTGCTTACTCTACTTTGAACACCATTGTTTCTCCTATTATGAGCTCTAGGAGGTTCACAAGTTTGTCTAAAATATGCATCATTTCTAGAATATCTATTTCTAGGTGGAGGGTCATTTCTTGGTCTTCTAAATTGTTCAAGGTTTGGCCTAAAATATGCATCATTTCTAGGTCTTCTAGCATTTTCACTATTTGGTCTAACATGCAAGTTATTTCTAGGATTTCTACTTCTAGGATAAGCATTTTGGTTATTAGTCCTAGGTTGAGCTCTAGGTTGTTGTGGTTTAGCACCAACCTTTTCTTCATTCTTGAATCATATTCCATGTTTAGTTGATTTTAGATTAACAAGCACATCATTCAAGTTTTTATGCGAAGAATTAAACTTATCTAATGTGCCTTTAAGTCTAGCTACTTCATTCTTAAGAAGCACACAAGAAGAACAGTTTCTAGTAGAACCTTCAGGTTTATCAGCACTTCTTTTTCCATAAAACTTGTTTTCCTCTTTTAGCTTCTCATTTTCGAAAACCAGTTTTTCTAATTCTTTTTCTTTTAATGAAAGCTATGTTTGAAAATCTTTTTCTTTTAGAGAAGCGTTTTCTTTAACACTTTTGACAGTTTTTGAAGCTTTGATAAATTCAGCATATAGTTCATCAAAAGCATTTCTCATTTCATCAAGAGTAAAGAAATTTTGAGAAGAGATTTGACTTACCTCGTCTTTGCCGTCTTCTTGAGCCATGAGACATAAATTTGCTGCTTCATCGTCTTCTTCTTCGCTTGCTTCATCTCCGGAATCTCCTCCCCAAGAGATGTATGCACGTTGCTTTTTGAAGGGTTTCTTCTCCTTTTTGATGTTAGGGCAATTTGATTTTATGTGCCCGGTTTCTCCGCATTCATAGCATTTTAGTTGATCGCCTTGCTTTTTGTTCTTGCGTTCATACTCTTTGCACATGAATTTTTGAAACCTTTTGATAACGAGTCCAAACTCGTTGTCACCTTCCTCATCAATTTGTGGTTGGCTAGCCTTTAGAGCAATCCTTTGCCTTCTTTGATCATCAACAAACGGGTTAAGTATAGTTGATTCATAGGTTTTGAGATTACCTCTTAATGCGTCAATTGTGACATTTGTGATGCCAATGGATTCCTGGATTGCATCGGCCTTTGATCGCCATGCCGGAGTGAGACTTCTGAGGATCTTCCGGACAAGTTCTCTATCCGTAAACGTCTTTTTGAGGGCGTGTAGATTATTCACGATCATTGAGAATCGCTCAAACATTTCGTCTACTTTCTCTCCTTCCTTCATGTGGAATAGTTCATAAGAGTGAGTTAAGAAATCAATTTTAGCTTCTCGTACCTGGTCGGTTCCTTCGTATGTCACTTCAAGCTTATCCCACATTTCTTTTGCTATTTTGCAACATGATATCTTCCTGTAGTCGTTAGCATTAACAGCACAATATAATAAATTTATAGCTTTGGCATTATTTTGAACCTTACGAATATCCTCCGCGGTATATTCCTCTTCGGTCTTTGGAACCCATTCGTCTTCCACCTTCTTGGTTGGAATTTGGTTTCCATTGGTGAATACTTTCCACAAATGAAAGCTATTTGATTGCACAAAGATTTGCATCCTCTCCTTCCAGTATGAGTAGTTTGTGCCGTTGAATAGAGGAGGTCGTGTAGAGCATTGTCCTTCTTCAATTCCTGCAAAAGAGTCAAGAGTAGAAGCCATGGATGGTTCTCTCAAATGGTTAAGTTTTCAGAGAGTTGGGCTCTGATACCAATTGTTAGAAACTACGCTTTATGCTAGAGGGGGGGTGAATAGCGTATTAATAAAATTTAGCGTTTTCTTGCGGAATTTAAACTTTGCAGGAAGTAAAATAAATGCAGAAAAATAAACTTACACAAAGATGTATACTGGTTGGCCACCAACGTGGTTAGTCCAGTCCCCGAGAGACTCTCTCGAGATTTTTCACTATCTTGTTAAGCTTACGGGTGCTCAACAAACCGTTACACACTTGAGGACACAAGCCTCAAACAGTTGCTCGGAGATCGCAATCTCAAAGACTTCACCCAAGGAAACGCAAGTTCCTTGAAACAAGAGAATCGCAATTCTCTTACAAGTATATCAAATACTTGGACACTCACTTAACTAAAGTACTCCTTATTGAGTAGATATGAGTAAAAGAATATATTCAAGATCACAACAACTTTAAGCAATAATATGGCTCTCAAAAGCTTTATGAAATGAGTAGAAAATGAAGAACAATTGAATGAAAGCTTATAGCAATGTAATGATCAGTTTGTGTATGTTGTTGTTGTTAAAACACTGAAATGAAGCTGTATTTATAGTTGAAAAAGTTGGCATTACCGTTGCCTAATTGCCAATTAAGAGTTGCTGAAATTACTCAGTGATAATCGATTATTAAGACCAAACAATCGATTATCTGCCAGTCAGTTTAAAAATCAATCCCAGATTTAACGCTTCACAATCGATTATACATAATCTATAATCGATTACTGGCAATATTCAAAATCAGATAATCGATTACACTAAGTTTATAATCGATTACTTTAGCAACGTTCTAAAAATCATTTCCGGATTTTAAGCAAAACATCGATTATATAAAATCTATAATCTATTACTTCAGCAACGTTCTAAAAATCATTTCCAGATTTTAAGCAAAACATTGATTATATAAAATCTATAATCGATTACCTTATGGTATTTGAAAATCATTTGACAACGGCCAGCTTCAACAATCGATTGTCCTTTGCAACAATCGATTACTTGTTATTTTCTGAAAATCATAAAACTTACTGTCTCAGTGATAATCGATTATCTAAAGACATAATCGATTACTTAATTAAATTTAAAATCACTGGAAGACACTGTCTCAATATAATCGATCACCATTAGTTCATAATCGATTATTTTGAGTATTGAAAAACTTTACCTCAACAACAATCGATTTGTCATTTGTTCACAATCGATTATCATGCAGATTTGGAAAAACCTGATGTTCACTGTCTTACTCACAATCGATTACCATTAATTCATAATCGATTGTCATGCAGTCTTGGCTCAGAAACAATCGATTATCATAAGTACATAATCGATTATTTTAGCCCAGATTTTTGAGGCATGTTTAGAAAACATTTTGTCTAATGTAAATATGCATGATTTAAAATCTTTTTGACACAGAATTAAATATGCATGATTTTGGAAAATAGTTTTATGAGAGAGGCCATACTATGAGTCAAGTTATAGGATCGAGATTACAGTTTTAGAACAACTCAATAACAATTAAAAGCTATATCTTGAACTTCAATCTTATTCGCAACCATTGTGCGCTTGTACTTGAATTCCGTCATATATCAATTTTTGCTTCGTTTGTCATTCATCAAAACCTACAAAAGAGTACACGTTTAGTATATTGCATTGAGAACGTGTTTCTAACAGATCCTGCATCTCCTGACTCTTTATGGGGCCTCTTTTTTAAGACTAGTTTGCTGCTAAGAGTCCCTATAGATGAATTAATAATCAATAGAAGTCCCTATAGAAGTTTACTGACATAGCTCTTCAATCTAGGATGTACTGCTCCCTCTTAATAGTAGATGCCATGCTTTGATTCGAAAGCCCTAGCCAGTGATGAATCCTCAAGTATTCGGTGTCTGGTTCGATAGGACCAGGAAGAGAGGATTAGTTTTTTCCTACCCCCTTCAGTCCAGTTTGAACCTTTCCTAACAACGAACACCTTCCAACTACAAGGTGAGGCTCTGCCCGTCCCCTATAATCCACTCGGGGTTAGAGGAGCAACTAGTCAAACTTCTTGAGATGCCGAGATATTGAAGAATGGACATTTGAAACAATTCCTTGCCTCACCCTAAGACGAGAGGGAAGGTCGATTTGACTTGTTGCTGCAAGTATAATTATTAGACGAAGAAGAGGCCCTCAAACCAAAAAGAAAGCTATCCTTTAAAGCTAGATTGAGATTTAGGTAATGGGCCGTCAGACAGAGACAGAGCACAAACACACCCAAGTAGTTTGATTTCTACGCTTCTTCTTCCTTTTTGAAGGGCACTTTCTTTCTCTTGAAAGATTTGATGTTCCAGATGACTTACCCAATAGCTTTTCGATTGTTGACATGACTTCCCCTTTCAAAGTAAGATAGTTTTGAGCAACATATATGATACTGTAACTTTACTCTTCTCATCCAACTTGAAATATTGTAAGAGAAGCACTTCTACACCTAAAAAGCCCCATGTATTTCCGGAAAAACCATCGGCGACTTCTGACAAGTCTTTTCCTGGGGGAGCGGAAAAAGAAAAGAAAATGAATCAAAGCAATGGACTTGCTAATTTCAGAATAAATCACATCTCTAGGGTTAACCTTGTCTATCGCCCTTGTTGTGGCTTTTAGGGCTGGACAAGCTAGAAATATAAATTCCATTAATATGGGGAATAAGCTCAATCAATTGGCTATATATAAGCTATAAGAAAGAATCGTATCCATTGTAGAAATGCTTGTACGGCTTTATAAAGAAACTACTCCAGGTTTGGACTGTGAGCTGCCTCCCATAGAACCTATTGCTCAACATATCCATTTTACAGAGGAAAGTATTCCCTATCTTAATTCCATATATATGAGTCTCATTGAGAACAGTACCCAGGGGGAATACTTTATCCAAGTTATACAATTTATTCTAGGATAGTTTTTTTTATGTGGCGTACTAGAGTTATAAGATATAAATTTCTCTTACATTCTACATTCACTTTTACACTAAAGCTTGAAAAGAAAAGTCAATAAAGAGAAATTCGTAGCTATCTCCCGCATGCTATCCTTTAAATCGTTCCACTCGTTTAAGAATACTCATATAGTATAATAAAATAATTAAAAAACCCAAAGAAAAGAAGAGAGTCTCGATGAACTATTGATTAACGTCCTTCAAAGAAAAGAGCGTATTTATTCCTTCCATGAAGTGTTAGATTCAATCTCTGGATGAGAAGTTGGAAGCATGCTTTATACATCCAATTCAGACTATATTTTTGACCAATCTCATTCGCTCTCTCAAATTTTTTATTATAAGAAATGAAATGTCTGATTTGCTCTTTCACCTAGTTAAAGAAAGGTAATTGTTCGCCCAATAGAGATTAGCCAGGAATAGGCTGAAATGGTCTCGCGAAGCCGGTCTCCGGAATTCCACCGACAAAGTCAAACTTAGATTGGCCTGTCTAAAGCTAGCTCTCTAACTCTTTGATTAATAAATAGAACCAAATCTCGATCTGGCTCTCTCACACTAAGAGGAAATGCAAACTTAGTGGCTTAAAGACTAACTTTTAAACTTGGCTTTCGCCCTCTAATCCAGCTTTCAAGGAAAACTGTCTGGAACCGTTGCTTTCAAGCATCAAGAATTGACGATGGCCCCTTTAGGACATCAACTGAGCCCCTGGTAATTGGAACAAGGTGGAAAGAAACAACAATAGCAACTCCTTCTAAAACCCTAGGGAAAGAGGAGATAGAAACACTATTTAATACAACATAGAGAGTGTATTTGATGGGAAGACCTATAGGAGACCTATGTAAGGCTTTGATAGTATAGTAAAAATATATGATATTCAAGAAGAACGAGGAAGCAAGGGAATGCAAAATTGTTGCGAATGAATCCGGTCTTGGGAGTGAAGGCGTGCTTTAAGGCAGCGAGGGATGAAAGAACAGATTAATTCTTTGTATACACGAGCTAAAATACAGTTAGTTTCATTAGAGCCATTTTCTAACTGAGTTACCAACTTCTAATACAAGTGCGATCAAGTAAATAGTAGCTTCAGATGAGATAAACCCTAAGTCCAATGACATATCGTAAAGTAATGGTCTCCAATGACCCAAGGATTTTTTTCCATTCTGATAATCATTCTTATTCCCTTTCTCCGAGTTGAGAACATTCATTGATTGTAGTTCTTACACGATTGAACATCAGGCAGACGCTTCACTTACATCTAGAATGATAACAAAATAGCTTAATGAAACTGCCAAGACTAGAGGGATTAGAATGATTGCAAAACACTAACTTCCAAGACTTTACAGTTAACTTAGCATAATAGGACGATAGGGAGATGACTCATACAAAGAAGAAATGGCAAAGGAAATGTCCCCGAAAGAAAGGAAAGCTAGGATATGAAGTACATTTCCCCATTAAAGGGGTGGAGCTAGTCAGACCATTACCAAAAAATTCCATTCCAATCCTTAAAAAAAGAAAGATAATGGAAAAAGCTCGTGACTCAAGAAGGGAAGAAACCTTAATTGTTGAGGAAAGAGATAGAAATGGATTACTTACTTTTACAAAGGCCCTACGCTGTTAGAAGCTTAAAGAGAAGCTACTGGATTGGGCATGGGCATCCTCACTGACGCTATTTAGTTATTCGAGATCAGAATTCCCACTAGAGAAGAGCGTTGATTGATGAAAGTCTGCTATGTATTAAGTAGTAAAAAGAGTCTCAATTCACTGGCATTGCCCTTCACTCAAAAATTCCTCAAAGAAAACAATCAGCAAGTCAGTCTACGCATAGCATACTATCTCATCTATTCTCCTTTCCTTTTATGACCGATCGAATAGGAATAAAAAATGTTAGTCAAGGAGTGAATGCCACTTGATTGTAAGGATATGAGCTCACTACCAGGACGGACGGGTATAAGCGATTAGCGATAAGCTATAGTTTCCCTTTTGCCTCAAATGACTACTTTAAAGTCAATTGTGATAGAGCTATTTGAAAGGAGGTTAAGGCATCTGGATTAGGTTCTGAACTAAAGGATAGAATTGGGGCCATCTTTTCAGCTATGTCAAAGAGTCATTCCCATGCCACTGATGCTGCAGTTATCGAAGCTTGGGTTGTCTACTATTGAATGAGGCTAGAATTGGAAGCTTTCTTTTATCGAATAGATGTGGAGACATGCAGTGCAATGTGAGAGCCGTGCTCCAACAAGACCCGAGCCTAGCATTAGAATATTGTGGATGATATTAAAGCTCTAATTTCTTCTTTTGAAGTTTCTAATTGAAGGTTTATACTCAATGGTAAGAGGATGGTACATCAATTAGCTAAACAATCCATTTCATTATCAAGGAACCAATCTCCATGCTTAACTTAACATACATATTTTGGTAGAACTTATGCCCATCCCCTCTTAAAGTAGAATAAGGCTGGGCAGTCTAATACGGAGATACAATAAGAAGGAATATACAAATATAGAAGAGAGAGTCTTGCATCCCAAATGGAACACAAAATTCATGCTCAACACAATCTAATTGGTGAGCGGATGACCTCCTTAGTTATTAGTAGCCAAACCCACTTTATTACGATGAAGTCTTTCTTATACATAGTAAAAAAGAGGTCCTCAGGTCAAATCTCTTAAAAAAGTCAATATTCAGTTGTTGTTCCATAACCCTTACTCACTCCTAGATGATACGAGGAATGAATCCCAACAGGGGCCCATCAGCACCATCTTTGAAAATAGAAGAAAGATATGCATCTTTCTTGCGGCTTTTAAAGGGATCTTTCCTTCCTTCTCTACCTACTTCTCAATACCCTATGCCCCCTTAGAAAAGAGCCCGAGGCACCTCTTTATTGATAAAAAGAATAGATATAAAGAACGGGTTGGCTTAATATATGATTTGAACCACTAGCATCTACTTTCAAACCATTTGCCTCTACTCTTTATTGTGAAGATCATTCCCCGATTGATACATCAAATGAGTCTGTTCTATACTGTTAGGGTCAAAAAACTAAACCAAGACAAGTGAGATAATGATGTCTACTTCATCTTCAGATGAAAGCAATATTTGGAATACACTGAGATCGCCAAAAACAGATATATTTATGCAGCTAAAATCAGGAAGACTAATTTTACGGTTAGAAAGGCATTGCGCAACCTCGTCTTGAAGGCCCCAAAAATAGCCCCCTGTCCGATATTTTTGGGGATTCTTCGTGCCCGATGTCGGGGCAGGACGAACCGTTGCTTGTTGCATTTAAGTTGGAAGCTTCCTGAGAGCAGTATTTTCTGGCAATGCCTACACAAATAGTGACAGCCGGTACCAAGCTGATTGAGTGGTTGTACCGCCCACTTTATGTAATAATTACACACGTGTCATGTTGGAATTTTTCCCTCATATATAAAGGGGACCCTGGTCATTTTGTAAAGCATCTGAGACTCAATATTGAATGTACAAAAATATTCTCTCTGCTGTCTACCTTAACATATTCTCTTGATCTCATTATTTACATCTATTGCTTATATCCATTGTGTTCTATTTATTTTTTAGAATTTATTGCTCATTATTGATCATAAATAACCGCCATCGCAACTCTCATAACTATTAGTCCTCCCTCGATTGCCCTAATTCGAGTATCTAATTCAACATGGAGGCTTGTATACGCCACCTCGAGGCTTCGATTTCTCATCATTCAGTTTGGTTATTACATTATCTACATGCTTTTATCTCGTTCTCTAATTTTTCACTTAGAAGCTATCGCCTAACAACTAGCATAAAAATAGATCACACAGTTTTAGAACCACAAAATCAAATATAACTGTAATTACCATTTTAAAGGTAAATAATTTGGCGCTCACCGTGAGGATGAAAATAATAGTGATTATTTTCTTGTTGGTTCACTACATAACACAAGTTACCTTTGACACATTTTCTTGTATAAGATCTTTGAGTTCTGGTCAAAATGTCTAACTTCGTAAACACACATGAAAACAACAATCTTGAGGATCATGGAGAAAATGGTGTGGATGTTCCAAGTAATGGTGTACCACCACAAAACCTTGACGTCATAGCAGAACCGATCCCCATCGATGTGGTCTCACGCAACACTAAACGTATTGGCGTAGCTTCTAACTCCAACAGGAGTATATGCCGAGAGAATCAACTGGACACTCGAAAGAACCTCACCCAGGAAGAAAGAGAAGCAAACAGGGGAAGCAAAGTGGAAAACTCAGCAAATTGTTAATATGATTATCGGGGGGACCGACGTTCCCCAGGGGCCTGGGATCAAGCGGATAAAGGTTTCTGCAGCAACGCAAGGGCAAACCCAGGGCCAGGCATCTGAGTACATCCTCACGTTCAGCAAAGAAGACATCGAGACTCTATCTCATCCACATAACAATGCGCTAGTAATGTCGTTTCTCTTAAATAACATCTAAATTAAACATGTACTCGTTGATCCAGGTAGCTCGACCAATGTAATTAGATCATGGTTGTAGAATAGCTCGGGTTGCTCGATCAGGCCATACTTACATCCTGAATCATCAATGGCTTCAATATGACCAACGGAGCGACAGAGGGAGAGATCACCCTCCCTCTTAACATATCCGATGCAGTTCAGGATATCGGGTTCCACATCATTAAAAGTGATACAATGTATAATTCCTTGCTCAGTAGACCATCGATACACAATATGAAAACAATACCATCGACCCTGCATCAGATGATAAAGTTTCCAACAAAGGGCAGAATAAAGATACTTTATGGAGAGAAACATGCGACAAAGGAAATGTTCACGGTCCATGGAGAGGTATCGAATTCTGTACACTCTACCTCTAAAGAGTTGGAAAGCCGACAAACCCCTGAGGATGATGAAGAAAATTTCCTCGCTCCCAAAACTTTCATTTCCCCCGAAAAATCAGATGCCAAAGTCGACTATTGAAGAACTGGATCAAGCCGTATTGGACGATAATCTCCCAGATCGGAAGGTATACCTGGGGACGGGATTAACCTCCGAATCCTTATTAACAACATCGATTGCTTTGCTTGGTCAAACTTAGACACGACAGGGATCCCATCGGAGATAGATACCCATCGACTAAGTGTCAACCCTAGGTACAAACTAGTGAAACAAAAAAAAGAGACCCCAATCTGAGGTAAGGCATGCATTCATAAAAAATGAGGTAACAAAACTCCTCAATATAGGGCCTATTAGGGACGTAAAATATTCCGAATGGCTGGCCAACATGGTGGTAGTCCCCCCGAAAAAAGGAATAAATTAAGAATGTGCGTAGATTATAAAGATCTAAATAGGGCATGCCCAAAGGACTCATTCCCACTACCCAATATCGATAGATTGATCGATTCCATGTCCGGACATGAAAACCTCACCTTTCTCTATGCATGTTCGGGGTATAATCAAATTTAGACGAACCCCGAGGATAGATAAAAGACCTCGTTTATCACGAAATATGGTACGTACTGTTATAATATAATGCCTGGGCTAACAAACGCAGGGTCCACGTACAAAAGCCTAGTTAATTAGATGTTCAAACATCAAATATGCAATTCCATGGAACTTTATATTAACTACATGCTAGTTAAATCCCCGTGTGCAGAGGACCATTTGATTCATTTGTAGGAAACATTCGACATCCTCATAAGTTACTACATGAAACTCAACCCCGAGAAGTGTGCCTTCGGGGACGGATAGAGCAAATTCTTAGGTTTCATGGTATCAAACAGAGGAATCCAAATCAACCACGAAAAAATGAAAGCCGTCGAAGAAATTATGGTGGTAAATAATGTAAAGGTCGTGCATCGGTTGACCGGGTGGATAATAGCCTTGGGCTGTTTTATATCAAGGTCGTCGGGCAGGAGTCATCATTTCTTCTCCTTGCTCGAAAACAAAAACAACTTTGAATGGACTTCAGAATACCACCACACTTTAGAAGAGTTAAAGTGATACATGACAAGCCCGCCTTTAGTCCACACCCCAAAGAAGGATGAGACATTGTACATGTACTTGACCATATCTAAGATAGCAATAAGTAATGTACTAGTTCGAGAAGAACAAAGTACACATTTCCCTGTGTATTACGTAAGTCGGACCCTGAGTAATACCGAAACTAGGTATCCACACCTGGAGAAACTATGTCTTGCATTAATAAGTGCATCTCGAAAATTGAAACCTTATTTCCAATGGCATCATATTTGCATTTTAACAATGTATACCTTTTGAAGCATATTGCATAAACCCGAATTATTGGGTCGACTGACCAAATGGACTATCGAACTCAAGGGATACGATGTCGAGTATTAGCCTCGAACGGCCATAAAGTTGCAAATTTTTGCACATTTCATAGCCGACTTCACTCCCTCCCTTGTACCTAGGGCCGGGAAAGAACTTTTGCTAAAAATGGGCATATCCTCCGGGATATGAATCATGTTCACTGACGGCTCCTTGAATGTAAGAGTGTCCGAGCTCTGCGTAGTCCTAAATCTACCAACGGGCAGCATGATTACACAATCTATAAAAACCATAAGGTTAACTAACAACGCAGTCGAGTATGAGGCTATGATTGTAGGTCTGGAATTGGCTAAAGGCCTAGGAGCCAAGGTCATTAAAGCAAAATGTGATTCCCTCTAGGTGGTAAATTAGGTAAATGGGAGCTTCGAGGTTCGGAAAGAAAGGTTGCAAAGATACTTAGACAAAATTCGAATCACATTACACTGCTTCAAAGAATGGTCCCTGGTCCATATATCCCGAGAGGAGAATAGCAAAGTCGATGCACTCGCAAACTTGGGATCATCTGTCAAGGAAGATGGCATACTCTCCGGATCTGTTGTTCAACTGTCCAAATCAGTTATCGAGGAAGGCCACGCCGAGATCAACTCCACTAGCCTAACATGGGATTGGCGAAATAAATATATCGATTATTCGGAGAGCAGGAAGCTAGCCGTAGACCCAAAAGAGTCAAGGGCCCTGCGAACCAAAGAAGCCTAATTATTACTCGACGAAAGCAAAACTCGTTATAGAAGAACTTTTTGATGGCCCTATAGCAGTATGTCTGGGAATGCGAGACACACATTATGTGCTCTGAGAGATCCATGAGGCACCGGCGGAAATCATTCCGGTGCCGATTCCTTGATTCAAAAAATAATGACGGCAGGCTACTATTGGGACAACACAGAAGAGGACACCAAAGAGTTCGTCCGCAAATGCGACAAGTGCCAAAGATTCGCCCTGATGGTCTACCAACTCGGTGAACAACTTCATTCAATTTTGTCTCCATGCCCGTTCATGAAATGGGGGATGGACATCGTCGGACCTCTACCAACAGCGTAAGGTAAAGCTAGATTTATTTTATTTATGGTTGACTACTTCTCGAAATGGGTTGAAGCATAGACTTTCTAAAAAAAAATAATATAAAAAGAAGTCGGTCCAAAAATCTTTCCAAAATAATGTGAGATAACGGGAAGCAATTAATCGGAATCAGAGCGACTCAGTTCCTCGAAGATCACAAGATCAAAAGGATCCTTTCAACACCCTACCACACGTATGCAAACGGCCAAGCTGAGCCTTTAAACAAAATAGTCATTCAAAACTGAAAGAAGAAATTGGAAAGAACAAAAGGAAGATGGAGAGAAATATTACCCGAAGTACTCCGGGCATATCGAACAACTACAAAATCAAGCACGAGGAAAATGTCTTTATCGCTGGTATACGGCGTCGAGGCTTTTATACCGGTCGAGGTCAGAGAACCTACCACCAGCGTCTGACACACCACCGAGAGATCAAATAATGATGCCATGGCTATTGCTCTCGAACTATTAGATGAAAAGCGAGAAGCCTTGCTGGTTCGAATAACTGCACAAAAATAGATGATCGAAAGATACTATAACAACCAACAGGTTGTTGGTAAGCAACCTCCATTTCTAACTAATAGGTTGTGAGTTCAAGTCTCCCCAAGAGCAAGGTGGGAGGTTCTTGGAGGGATGGATGTCGAGAGTCTATTTGGAAACAGCCTCTCTACCCCAGGGTAGGGGTATGGTCTACGTACACAATACCCTCCCCAGACCCCATTAAGTGGGATTATACTAGATTGTCATTGTTGAAAGGTACTACAATAGAAGAACAAATCTCCAACATTTTGGAATCGGGAACTTAGTCTTAAGGAAGGTCACCTTCAATACTCGAAATCCTAATGAAAGAAAGCTAGGTCAGAACTGGGAAGGACCGTACTGTGTCCTTAGGATTGTTGGCAAAGGGTCCCACAAACTCGGTACCATGGAAAGAGAACAACTTCCAAGAAATTGGAATGTATCAATGCTCAAACGCTATTACTGCTAAAATCTTAAAGGCCTTAATTTTAAAAAGCATGAAGTGCACTCTCTTCCTTCGATCGGGTTATTATCCCAAGAAAGGTTTTACCAGCAAGGTTGTAACAAGGAAACATCTATATGATACCTAAGGAAGGCTCAACAAATATTCAAGGATTCTCTTCAATCAACCTCGAATACTAAGGGGCATCCCACCAGAAGGTCATCTACTCGGAGAAGCCAAGATATGCTGCACGAGGTCTCCATTCGAAAATGATATATCGAACCAAACGATAGAACGAACCGTGTTCGTATCGAATAATCGAGCCCATGATAGCAAAAATTTGTATACTTGTACCAAGCAATCAAAGAATACTTTCCCCTCCTTCAAAGTATTTCACGTTCAGAGAAGCTCGGTATTTTTTACAGAAATGACTCCAGAGCCAAAAAAACATCTCGAACACTCGTGGACTAGCGTCAAAAACTCGAAGCTAAGCCCTCAATGAGGCAATATTAATATTGCAAAAACAGCTCCAGAAGCCCAAAACGTCCCGACTGTTAGGTTTTATGCCCGTCACTAGATGGGGGGGGGGTGAATAGTGCGGCATGAGAATATTGATAAATATTGCGGAATTAAAAATTGCAGGAATAAAATAAATTCGGTAATAAAAATAGCAAGGAAAGAACACACCGAATTTATCCTGGTTCACCATAACTTGTGGTTAGTCCAGTCCCCGAGAGACTCTCTCGAGATTCCACTAACTCCGTTAAGCTTTCGGGTGCCTAACAAACCGTTACACTTGCTCATAGATGTACACTCTACAAGACTTCAACTTGCTCGAGGATACTGCACCTCAAGACTTCAACCACTAAGATTGAGGGTACTTAGCAAACCCGACAATCAATGAGAAGATATGTTCTTCTCAAACACCTTTCTCTTTTACAACAAGAACTCTCTCAAAAGAGTAGATAAAGAGATACAATATTAGCTCTATGAACAACTCAAAGTTGTCTCTCAAATGGGTCAACAAAAGCTCTATAATGATGCTCAAATAATATCAATATGTATATGAATATTGGGAGGTGTTGTATATTTAAAATCAGCTCAAAGACCTCTATTTATAGGGGTTAAAAGGTGCATGTCCGTTGTGTAATTGATAATCAATTATGCTGATTTTATGCCAAAATAATCGATTATGTGATTGCATAATCGATTATCTTCTCAACGTTCATAAAACGGAACGTTGGGAAGGCAACGGATAGTGAAATAATCGATTATTCCAATCGCATAATCGATTATGTTGCTCCAGTAAAATCTGGAAACTCAGCAAAGCTGGTATATACCAGAGTATACCAGAATCAAAGCTGGAGTATACCAAAATATACCAGAATATACCAGAATCGAAAACTTACTTCACAAACCATTTTGGTTAAAATGAAAACGTTAAAATCATTTTGTTTGAAGTATATTAAAAATGATTATGATATATATGATTTAATAAAATGATTTTATGCATATTAATGATGACCTATGTTGAAATGAAAATGTTAAAATCATTTTGTTTGAAGTATATTAAAAATGTTTATGATATATATGATTTAATAAAATGTTAAAATCATTTAGTTTGAAGTATATTAAAAATATTTATGATATATATGATTTAATAAAATGATTTTATGCATATTTATGATGACCTATATTGAGCCAAAAGATGAGATAACTTAAACGTTGCTTTTACATTGGTTCTACCTAATGACCTACGCCTTGGGTCTTCGGTCTTGAACTTTTGATCTCGTCTTTGGCTTGTCTATGCAATTCCGTCATCAATATGCTTCTCGGCATTCAATCTTGATTGTTTGTCATATAATATCGTTGTTTGACACTTGACTTCATTGTTTGTCATTCATCAAAACCTATACCTGAAAGTCATGCTTGTACAACCAAAGCGCACATATCATAGATAGAATGATTTTCTACACCGACCATCGAGGACTGGCGTCAACAACTTGAGACCATATGGCCCCCCGGGTTGGAAGCTTCAAACTTATAAGCCCTCAATAAGGCAACATTAAGGTTGCAAAAAATGACTCCAGAAGCCAAAAACGTCCCGAACATTCGGGGACTGACGTCGAAAACACAAGACTACAAGGCAACACCAAGTTCATAGGGAATGGAATCTGAGTTGAGAAACCTTGGATTACTCGGGGACTTCCACCAATTCCCACCCCCATTGATCTATCAAAACCCGAGGCTATAAGGCCCCATGCAGGCAACCTCGAGCACGTATGACTTTCATAAGGCAACATCAAATTTGTAAGATCTCAAGCATGGCATGAACCATATTTGTACCAGGTAACCAAAAACTGTAAGAGCTCAAGCAAGGCATGAACCATACTTTTACCAAGTAACAAAAAATATATAAGACCTTAAGCAAGGTATGAACCATACTTGTACCAAGTAACCAAAATTATAAGACCTCAAAGGCGTGTCAAAACTTGTAAAACCTTACAAAAGGCATAAATTCCGATCTTAGAGTTAAAGGCTATATATCGAACTTATAAGTGATATCCTCGATAAAGACGTCGAAAACTACTTCACTCGGGGACTAAAAGGCTCTTGCCAAACACAATGACTACGTTCAAAAGGCTGTACCAGCCAAACTAACACAACTCGGGGATGCCTGACCATCACTACAAAATCACAGACCTTCAATAACTTTGAAAAAAATTCAAAAAGAACCGGTTAAAATAGGCTACCCTTGACATAGGAAAAAGGGATTCGACCACTCCAGCTCCAATATAATAGGCTTCAAGATACTAAGCAACCAAACAAAACCTCCCGAGGTGCTCGATTACCTCCATATAATGACTCACAGTTGAGGTTTTACCAAACCATCAAAGATTCAGGCAAAAAATTTCAAAAAGTCCTTAATGAGGGAAAAGTAAGGCCTATATTAGAGGTCGCACCCACATTAATGCATAAGAGCCATTGTCACCAGCCCATGTAAAAGGTCGTATCGACCTAATGCTTAAGAGCTATTGTCTCCAGCCTATGTAAAAGGTCGTACCAACCTCAAGCATAAGATCCACTGCCGCCAACACATATAAAAGTCATACCAACCTAAAGCGTAAGAGCCATCACCGACAGCCCATATAAGAGGTTGTACCGATCCGATGCGTAAGAGCCACTATCGTTAGCCCACGCAAGAGGTCATACTGACCCAATGCATAAGAGCCACTATTGCCAGCTCATACAAGAGTTAGTACCGACCCAACGCGTAAGAGCCCAAGGGTTAGATTTGAATTCAAAAACTTAAGGGTTAACGAGCTCTAGTCGAAACCCGATTCGGAGACTAAGCCCGAAGTAGTTAGTCCAACATGCCTAAGAGAAAAAATATAAGAGCAAAAACATATAAGAGCCTAAGACGCCAGCTTACATTAAAAGGTCACACCGAGCCGGCGCGTGAGAATCTAAAAAATTCACAAAAAATGGCCTCAGAGCCAACATGAAAGACTTACCTAAGGACTCACGATACTAATAAATTCTCAACGATTGCAGGAATCCAAGGGTCTAAAATTGAGACGCACTACTTCGGATAAATTTCCAAACGAATGCCACAAGTTGCTCAAAGGGAAAATAGAAAAAGGTAAAAAATTGACATAGATATAAAAAGATTCATAAGAGAACAATTACAAATAATACATCTGGAAGACCTCGCAAAGGTAGAAGGCAAATGAAATCCCTAATCTATCACCAGAGCTATGCCTTCGACGGCCTCCTTGAAAAATACATTTTTAGTAGCTTCAGACATAACATTCGGGTTCCGAATGGCCTCCTCCCCTTCAGGGACCTCGCCTCCATCTTCATCACCTCCCCAGTGCTGCCCGACTCACTTTTGGAAGGAAGCAGGGCTGTGGCTTCCTCTTCTAGGGTCTTCACCCTCTTAATCTCGGTGATTAGATCAACACCCCCGTGTATATATCCTCAAGTTTCTGTCTCCGATATTCTAACCGAGCATGATCCATCACCCGAGTCAGGCGCATCTTAGCCTCTTCGAATACCTTCTGGGCCTGAGCATTTGCAGTAGCAGCACCTCTTTATGCAAGGTCACCAGTGCCTCGGCCTAAGCCCTAACCTCGAATAGCATATCAACCAACTCCAAGCAATCCCGAAGGCCATGGATTTCTTTCTCCCTCTCGGTAGAAAGATCCATGAGCTCGTTGCCTTATAAGGTAAGCTTCTTATGTTCGGCCTCGCGCTGAGTCAGCTCAATTTCAAAATTGGCAAAGGTTTGGTCAAAAGACACCTTGGCTTGGAACCATGGGAAAAATAAGGTTGGAAGGGCAAAGGTCGGGGCGCTAATAGGAATTTACAAATAAATTACCTACTCGCATAGCCTGTCGATATCAGTAAAAATGACCAAAATGTTAGTCTCAGGATTTCCTCAAGCACAGCAGAAGGCATTTCGAACACATCATTATCACCAACGGGCGTCTCAACGCCGAGAGACTCTATATTAAGGATATCTTGAATCTCCCTTGGAGGAAAGACCAATTCAGAAGGGGAATCACTCTCTCCAACGACCTCAATTGGATTAATTGGGGTTGCCCTTGCTTCTGAAGAGCTTCAGAGTTGGGCTCCCCAAGATTGCCGGCCAAGCACACCTCAACTGGAGGGAAATTTTGGCCATCGTTGATAACATCCGATACAGCCTTGTGGGCCTCTTCAGACCGAGGCCTGGCAACGATGAAACCGAGCCGCAATTCGGAAGCTATCAACTCAACAGTGTGAGAAACAATCAATCCCTCTTTTGGTGCTGACAAAGGATCATCTTTCCTTTTGCCTCCAGCTCATGGACTCCCCACCATTCTGGAACTAAGACTACTGAACCATTCTTAGGATCTTTCTTTCTAGTTTTCTTCAATTTTGGATGACAATCCGATGTTCCCCCTCATTTTTTCCTGTCTTCATCGGATGTTGGAGAACCAGCTTCCCCACGTAGAGTTTCTCTCATCAAGAAATCCTCCCTTAGACCTTCCTAAATACAAAACAAGCATGGGAAATGAGAGCGAAATTGGCAAATAAGCTTTTATAAAAATGAAACTATAGCAGAGAATGAAGTCCCATCATGATCCTTGGCTTCCCATCGAGCCTTGGAGAAATCCCACCGCACGCGCTCAACTTATAGGGAAATTGAGTCCAGTTTATCTACTCAGCCTGTAAGATTCCTTACCACATTAGGGAATGCTACGGTAACTTGATCAGCGGAGGAATTCAGTCCATGAATAAATGTATCCAAAAGAAAGAAACGGGCAGTTAATTAGGTATTTCTACTAACGCTTCATGTTCCATCTTTCAAC
The DNA here is from genome assembly GCA_034376525.1 of Nicotiana benthamiana. NCBI lineage: Eukaryota > Viridiplantae > Streptophyta > Magnoliopsida > Solanales > Solanaceae > Nicotiana > Nicotiana benthamiana. The sequence goes on along the minus strand of CM067336.1, from coordinate 27,960,909 downwards.
GAATGGCATCCTCTCTGTGGGGATACGGTCTGAAGTCCTAATTTGGACAAAATGGATCATCCACTCCCCATTCCTAACCTCGTCAGTGCAAGCAAAGAGGGCCCTTAAAGCCCGACAATGGATCTTTATTAGGTCCTTGCGAAATAGTGGGGGACTGTACATTCTAATCAAATGGTCAAGGGTGAGGGGCATCCCCTCGATCATATTCACGTAATACTTGATCATATAAACGGTACGCCAGAATGACAGATGAATTTGATCGATCACGTGATATTGTTCGCTGAAGTCAAGGATCACGGGGTCTATTGAAGGCATGAAGGGCACCACCGGCCGAGGGTAAATGGATAAGTATACACTGAGGAAGTTGGATTTATACATCATTATATCTTCCCCTAAGAAGGATCCTCCACTAGCACCACATCTCCCTAACAATAGTCGATATTCACCCTTTACGACTGTTATTAAACTGACGTATCGGGATGCGGGTTCACATCACCCCGACTTCAAAGAAGGTCTCTCGACCTTAAAATCAGAGGTTGTATAAAGGTCCCCTAGAACACATTCTCTAGTGCTAAAATACGTTGTTACTTTACCCTCATAGGGGAGCGTGAAAGAGGAAGGCACATCTCCTTGAGAAATAAAAGAAGAAACTAAAAATAACGTTTCAGGAAATGGAACGGGAGATAGGTAAGAAGAAAGAAACACTCTATTGGGAGCCCGATGATGCAGTAACAATGGGTGAAGAAATGAATATTAATAGAATCCTAACATATATGGGGATCATACCAAAAGACAACGAACCACTATAATTAATTCAAAGATTTTGAGGATTATGTGGACATGACCTTTAGAAGCCTTATTTTCCCCTCATATATAAAGGGGACCATGGTCATTTTGTAAAGAATCTTAGACTCAATATTGAATATACAAGAACATTCTCTCGGCTCTTTAACTTAACATATTCTATTGATCTCATTATTTACATTTATTGCTTATATCCATTATGTTCTATTTATTGTTCTTCATTTATTGCTTATTATTGATCATAAAGAGCTGCCATCGCAGCTCTCATAACTATTAGTACTCCATCGATTGCCCTAAGCCGAGTATCCTATTCAACCTCGAGGCCTGTATACGACAGTTCGAGTCCTTCTATTTCCCATCATTCGATTGGCTATTACATTCTACAGGTTGTTATCTCGTTTTCTAATTTTTCACTTAGCATATGTATCCTAATAACTAGAATAAAAATAGATAATATATTTTTAGAACCATAAAATCAAATCTAATTGTAATTACTGTTTTCAAGGTAAACAACACACAATATTAGGAGAAGGAAGCAGCACCTAGCTCGATGAATCTCTAGCAGCACATCTGCAAGACTCGGTCCTTATTTCTTCTTTTTCAGTTTAAAGTGGTGAGAGAAAGGGAGAAGTGGATAATTTTTTATCATTTTATTGATGAGATTTTCAATGAAAGCTGAGATAGGATACGTGTGAAGAGTCAACTATTGACCTACTTTCCTTATTTCATAGAAGATTGGCCATGTATACTCCTAAAAGGGGATGCCCGCTTTACTGAATCGAAAGAATGGCTCTCGCATTTGAAATAGATAAGTTTGGTATAGATAACAAAGAATAGAAATTGGAGAGCAGGTGCCCTCCCCTAGTGGAAGCCTCCCAGCCCAATTGGTGTCAGTCACGTATCCTAATTGCTGAGCTTATGCCGGCTAGTTCCTTCCTTGATTTTAGTTTGCTTTTAAAGGAACTATTTTCGTGAGTAAACAAAACATGTGATTTACCAAATGGATCACAGATTGCTGCTCCATAGTCTGAGTTCCTTTGTTCGCCCTTCCAGGCTTGGCTCTCGTCTTTACGGGCTCAACAAACAGCTTCTTGGGGTGGGCCACCAGCTTGAGGTTGTTCCTGATGCTGGAATTCAACAATGGTAGCCATTGCTTCTTCAGTCTGAGAATTTGCCTATTTGACACTTGCAGCTTGGGCGGCTCAGTTCGGCCAAGCCTATGGGCATGGTGATTTGCCTGTAGTTGGATCGGCAAAGCGATTGGTTATTTTCCTTGCTTGGCTTACTTGCTTGATTGAAAACATTTTCCCGTTAGGAAGCTACTATGAATAAATAGATTGTCTCTATGAACCTAGCCTTACTAAATATTGTAAGAAAAAAAAACAGCCGTTGCAAGTGCTTGAGAATGAGTTCACGCTCTTCTTGTTACAGTATGTGCTAGAATTGAACCAAATCTTGATGCAATAGAATATGAGTTCTTGCTGTACGTGTAATCACAGTTGGCTAAATATACGTCGTGGTTATATTACAAGGAAGAAAGATGGTAGCGTAAGGTATAATAGATTTTATGCTATGCCACAAGGTAATACAAGTTCACTGGCATCGTCGTTTATCCCTTTATTTATTAAGATGGAGTTGGTGTTCAGTGTAACTACCTACTCACTCGCGGAAGAGAAGAATAGATCCATTGGCAGGGGTGACTAACCGTTGTTTGGCCATCGCCCTAAGGTTATGATCCATTGGGTTTGGAAACCAACGTGGTTCCACATTCCTCCAAGAGCCATACCAATTAAGAAGGAGATAAAGTTGAAAACAACCGAGATCAGATCTCTCACAAAACTTTTGAGGCCCCAATGTGGTCATTATTGATGTCTTTCTTGTACTGAATAACACGAACAGAAAAATAGCATGTTATTCCCATTCAACCTATAACAAATTTTCTGAAGATTGAGAAAAACTCTTTTGCATTTTATACGTAAAAATCTTAAAGTTCGAATTTCTATCCTTGTCTTTTTACTTTTTTCCATATTAATTATAAGCTATTTTTTCTTTCTTGTATTCGGCACTTATTTGAGTCTGATTTGGGGAAAACTAAAATCAACACTACTAGTCTGGTTGTTGTGTGTTATTTTAAGTTGGCTTCTTGGTTTGGATGTTCCTATTTTCGATATGTTTTTTCTTGTTGGTTTGAAACTAGATTCCAGCTTGCACATGAGTCCTGAGAATGACTCCCCTTCCTCAAAGGACTCTAAAGAGGCCCAGGTGAGTGGTCCCCTGGCAGAGGAACGAGACGCATGGAAAGGAAACCGAGACTGACACACTTCCTTCACTTTTAGATTCAAAGTGGGTCCGCCCTTCCAGTGTAAGCGAGGCAAATACCTCTTTTCACTATTGCTCGTCTTCGCTTTCTTCACCTCCTTCGAATGAAGTGGATTTCGGGTCATCACTTCTTCTGAAATAGATTTCTATAAGGAAAACATCCGTAATCTATTTCTAGATCTAATGGAAAGCATCAAGCCACCCGATTTGAGTCTAATTTGGTAGTTGGAAAAAGGTGTGCTATTGAAATCCTAGCTAAAACTGAGGAAGCACGGGATCCGGTGGTCAAATGGTTGTTCTAGGCTTCCAGCCACCTAATAAACCAGTGGATCAGGAAAGCTGCCAAGAGTTAATGAAAGCATTACAGCTTGGAGCGATGGCCAAATTCCATAAGGTCAGAGAGAGGATTGCCCTACGAAGCAGTTTATACAATGCTTGATAAATTTTAATTTTTAAAAAAAGGGTGAAGGGGAAAGTCAGTAAGATTCCGGAGAAAGATGAGTTGGTTAAGAAGAATAATGACAAGGATTGGAAGAAGAATCCTAAGCCAAAACCTAAGACAAAGGCTAAGAAAGAAGATGTTTTCAGTAGGTAGGATGAAGTATAGGTCGATTGAAGTAGGGAAGGTCGATTAAGGAAGGCAATGTAGCTTCAAGAATGAGGCAAGGCCAGCCCTAAGTCTAAGTTGAAGTTATAGGGCTGGGAGGTATGAGTCAATCGGATGCAGGAAAGCCCATGCACTCTTTTCCTATCAATCATTCATCAGGAAACACCTAAATATGCATTTAATCTAGAAAGTCATTAGTCCAAAATAAACACCAAAATCTCATTATTGACATATATACTCAGGTTTCGGAAGATTCAAGACTTGTTTCAACAACGATATGCTACTAAAGTAATCCTCACTCCTTTGTATTTATATTTTCTAAGCACAAAATTAAAACCATAAAATCTAAGTCACAACTCGAACTCGACACCACTAAGCGAAAATGATTGGAGCTGGGGGACTCGCGGAAGCAGACTAGAAAAGCGCACATGCGAGTGCGCAGGAGCAAGGAAACTGCTGTAGGTGCATAAAAATGCGCAGATGTGCGAGGACAGTTGGGCAGTGAGATTTCTTTAAAATAGGGATTTGGCCCATTTTCTTCCATTCTCTTTTGGTTGGATTATTTTTAGAGAGCTTCAAGTGAGTGTTTTATCATTTATGTCAAGGTAAGTGATTCCCAATTATTAAAAATTAAATACATTGTTTGATAAAGATTTAAACATGAAACTTTATAAAAATTGTGGGGTTTGGTACAAATCTAGAAGTTGGTACTTTTGGATTTGACCATCAAATTGCACATGAAATTTTGAATAAATTATATATTTCAGTTCATGGGATTATGGGTAAAGTTTATTTTTGAAATTTTTCGGAATCCGAGTACGTGAGCCCGGGGGTAATTTTGTTAACTTTTCGAACGGAGTCGGAAATTGTTGCAAATAGGATTTTGATGAGTATTAGAGTATATATTTATGGATTTTCTCAGTTATTCACTAGTATTGGAGCGTTGGGCATTGATTTGAGTTGTTAGAAGTGCTTGGGAGCCGGTTATGGAACTTAAGAGCGAGGTAAGTCTCCTTTATAATCTTGTATGAGGGAATTTATCCCACATGTGAACTAAATTAATATATGTTTCTAATTATTAGGGGCGACGTACATACGAGGTGACGAGAGTCCGTACGTAGCTACCATTATGCTTTTTGAGTAGTCTAGGACCCAAATCATATTATATTTGCAATACTTGCATTCTACTTGTTAATTTAATTGTTTAAACTATATTGGAACTTGATAAAGGAATTTCAAACGGTTAAACTTCACCTACTTGAGTTTAGGATGGGTCACTTTACCGTTAGTGGTAATTTGATATTTCTTTGAGCATTTACCCTTAATAAATTATTGATTTTGCTGTATGAATGTGCTTATCTTTTTTTGTTGAGTGGGTCGAACGCCTCTACAGATTTAAATAAATACATATATGGTACGCATTGTTCGCCCCTCGACAGTGCACAATTTAAATATTATATTTTATCGGGTTGTACAACCTCGGCCTGATTTATGCATGATTGAATTGATTGATTTGAAATTTAAAATAAATGACATTGCCTCATTGGCCTAAAATAAAATGTTAAATAATGATAAATAAATTTAGAGATTTCTTGAATTACAAAAAAAATTGCTTATTTCCTTCATGTTATTGAGTTTACAGCCATTTAATAAAATCCATGATTAGTTATATTATCGGTATATTATTGTTGGCCCATAGTAAGTATCGGAGTCGACCTCTCGTCACTACTTCTTCGAGGTTAGGCTGGATATTTACTGGGTACACATTGTTTTCGAATTCATACTACACTTGTTGTACGTTTGGCTGTAGAGGCACATGTATGTCTAATGGCCTCATTGGCGTAGCGACGTGGTTGATATGGGGACTTAGGTGAGCTGGATCTTATGCTACGATCTGTAGCCAGCAGAGTCTCCTCCAAAGTATTGTATCCAAATTTATATTTCGAACGGATTTTATATTAATTTATTCTCCTAGTTGATGCTCATGCACTTGTGACATCAAATTTGTTGATGATTATGAGTTGTTCAATATTTAAATTGTTAAAAATATTATTATTTACTCTATAAAGTATATCTTTCGCTATTTAAATTATGATTTTTAAAATATTAAATGAGAATTAAATTACTTATTTAATGCTGATTTGCTTGATGATAATTTTCGATATCGTCATGACCCTTAATGAATTTTGAATCGTGATACTTACAAAATTCAACTAAAGCTTTAGGACGACTTACGTGGTTCTGTCCACATAATAATGGAACCATCAAATGACACGTCAAGTTTAACACCAAATGAGAAACGACATGTATTGTGTCGCTAGGTGTTTTTACCTATGCTAAAATGACATAAATGCTCTTCGTTATACCAAGAGCTTTCTCTTATTACACAACAACAACAACAACTATTCAGTATATTCCTATTAGGTGGGGTTTGAGGAGGGTAATATGTAGACGAGCCTTATCCCTATCCAAAAAGGTAGGGAGGCTGTTTCCAATCGACCCTCGGCTCATAGGGTTAGGGAAAAATAATGGTAAAATAAAACATAGACAAAACAAAACAGAAGCAGTATAGCATTAGTGCATTAGAAATTCCAGTATAAATAACGTTAATAATAATCCGAACAAAGGAAACAAAATACCAAAATACAATAGCAAGTAATAGTAACATACAGTAAATACAAATCATCTATGAGTAACCCAAAATTAATTATTTTAAAAAATTAAAATGAACAATTACATAGATAATTTACCAATGGCTTACTTAATGATTACGTTAGGTATCATGACGATTTATAATAGGAATTGGTTCGTGACATCTTTAGTAATTTTCTCTAGGAATCTATGAATTATTTTCCTACATAATCACTTGATATTTATCACTAATTTTTAACATACTTTTCATATGTAGTCTATATATTGGTAATATTAAAATCACTTATTGAAGAAGGATGGAGCATGAGAAATGAGATAAAGTTACAAATGTAAGATAATTTAAAATTACAAGAGTTTTCATAAAACTTGATCATTTGATGTACTGTTTAGATATGTTAATATAATTTATGCAATTTGTAATTTTAAAATATGCATCAGTATGATCATACAATTGTTGCTTTGCCAGGGATGCATCATCTCGACTTGGCAAATAAGTCATTATACGAAAATCCATATTAATTATCTACAGTGTTATGAAATAATATAAGAACAAGAACAATAATACAAGAACAAGAACAATAGAGAGAAAAGTAGAAAGAGGAGTATTCTCATTGATATTTTGGGATGATTTACAATGGGAGAGAACCCCTTTATTTATAGGGAGGTGGTGACTTAGCCACCAAGTAGTAAACCCTAGAATCTCTCTAAATATAGACATTCACCTTAAATAGGATTCTATTTATAACACTCCCCCTTGAATGTCTATTCAATAATGTGCCTCGTTAAAACCTTAACTAAATAAAACCCAATGGGAAAAAATTATAGAAAAGGAAAAAGAGTACACATGTTTGAATATGCGCCTATTGGTTGCCTCGTTAAAAACCTTGCAAGGAAAACCCAGTGGGACAAAACCTTGTAAGGGAAAAAGAGTGCAACGCGCATTAACTCCCCCTGAAAAGAGCATCAATTCACATACTTGAGCATTTGCATTCCAATCTTGTGCACCATCTTAAAAATGATCTTTTGTAGAGATTTGATAAATAAATCAGCCATATTGATTTGAATAAATATTTCGCACCTTGAAATTATCATTCTTGATAGATATGAACATCTTCATATAATGTCGTGGAATGACTCTTCAATATCTCCATAGAGGTATTCTCGATGCCATCATGCTTATAGTTATAGCAAGATACATATGTACACAAGTTGCACTTAGGATGTGGTACTTCAGGACCAAGAATTGTATATGCTTCAAGCAACTTCAATCTTTCATGGATTGACATATAAGTTAAGTCATATAAGCCATATAATAGACTTTAGATGCATATCAAGTTTTCATGTCATGCTAAACAAATAAGATATCGAAAACTGATTACACATACCATTGACTTGAAAGTATTTGAACTACATGTCCAAAACTACATGTCTTTCATATGGAATCAATTCTGCTTGAATTGTATCTCTTCCATTTAGCCAATATTTTGTTTGCATTCGACAAACATAAGATCCGCATCGATATTTAGCGCTATCATAGATGTCGTCGACGAACATTTTATATCGGTTCCAGTAAATTTTCATAAAGACATAACATGGAGATCTCTTTATTCATATATTCAGGTACCTGAATCTCTCATGAGATTTTATGAAGTATTATGTCATGTGATCTTCTAGATCACTTGCCTCCCCATTATGATCACTTTGATCATTTGCTCATCTTCTTTATTAAGAAGTTATTTTGAAACCGATTCGTCTATACGCTTTAAGCGTATCAAAGACTTTGTCCTTCTGGGACTTAATATGTGCATTTGCAGTGAGAATATAGTTACTTTCTTTGGGTCAGCAAATGCGTATAGCATGTTTTGCAATATGTTGCAATTGAATTATCCTTTTATGAACTTCAGGTTCATATTATGATATTCGAGGATCTATATATACAAATGATAATTCATCCCATGTAACCTTTTCTCAAGTGTTTATCATGTCTCCCCCTCATGTTAGAAAAGCTAACTTGTTTCCTCAACTTTGAGAGTCCATCTTTGTGCATTATGGTGTTAATGAAAATATACACCGCACATCAATAATAATAAGATAAAATTATTTTGGTTCCTGACCCTGAACCACTTGTGAGGGGAGAATATAATATACTCTCGTATATGACGTATATCAAACTGATATATATAACTTTGTTCTCATAAGAAACAGTTTAGCTATTAAGTGGAGGCACTCAATAATTATCTTGCTAAACCAACTATGATATAAACCAACTTATCAAGATGAACTATCTTGAATAGAAAATCTGGAAATTATGCTCGAAGTTATATTACTGAGCAATTTACCTCGCAAGCACCGGCCAGGCTGCGGGTTAATAACAATCGCACATGTAACCATATCATAGATGCATCATATGTGGTATACATGGCAGGTGAATGGGCCCATATTCACCTTTGATATTTCCAGAATTTATGGGATTCAACCCGAACTCTTTAGTTGGTCAATTAATTAATGAGAACAAGTAATACAAGAGAATTCGTAAAGAACTTTCTAGTTCTTTAATATTTACCCATGTGAATTCTCTATTACTGCACATCATACTTAAAATGATATGGCTAACTCGAATGCCAACTGAATAAATTATCAATATTGATAAACTTCAAATTTACACCATGACATGTGCAATTATCAATAAACTTCAAGTTTATTATGATATGGGTTTTTATATCCATAAACATCCACTTTATTGTGGTATTCTTGTGTAGTACAAACTGGAGAATAAAGCGGGTAGTTTTTCACATACTGATTATCCCGCTACAAGTTGTAGTAATAGAAGATATCAAATCTTTCCTTTATTTATAGTCTCAATATAATCAATCGTTTTCGCACATACTTTAGAAACAAAATAAGTTTCTTTGAGACTTACTACAACACAATACCTTATTGGTAATCAATTGTGTTTCTCCAACATAGTAATAATTGGCTCTTCTAGAGCTCTCAATTAATTTTGTACTACCACAAATTCATCAACATCCATGTGGTGAATATCTCTTTTAAAGAGAAAGTTATACCATTATGGTCATGTCAAAATTATATGCAAGATATGTTTCTTGCATTATTATTGTCCTTTGATAATCACATTGACAAATTATTTTGGCGTACAATAGGTACGTGACCAATGACTATTCATGCCATAACAATGACATTATTTTCATATATCATCTCAAACCTCCTTCTAGGGTTGAGTGTGGTATATTTAATACCAATTTCATGTTCATATTCTTCCAATAATGAATATGTATTCGTGAATCAGATGTTGTCACATTTACTGCGGGGATATGTGATTTTGTTATCCTTTTCAAATCTGTAAATGCGTCTGGCATTCGATTTGCTATTCTTTGCAAATGGATAATATTTTGCACCTTTTTATCACAAATAGAGGTATGTGGATCAAGATGAGATAATGATGCATTTTTCCACAAAATTTCCCGTTTGGTTTCACCAACTTCTCCCCCTAATTTTGGGAAAAGTGTCTCATCGAATTGACAGTCTGCAAATCGTGCAGTGAACAAATCCCCTGTCAATGTTTCGAGGTAGCGAATAATGGAGGGCGATTCAAACTCAACATATATTCCTAACCTTCTTTGCAGACCCATTTTGGTGCAATATGGCGGTGCTACAGGCACATATACTGCACATCCAAAAACTTTTAAGTGGGATATATTAGGTTCATGACCCAAAACTATGCAACGGGGAATATTTGTGATAATTCGTCGTTCTGAGACGAACTAGCATTGCTGCATGCAAAATGGCGTGACCCCAAACCGAAGTGGGCAGCCTCGTTTTCATGAGTAAATGAGGAATTCAAGATTATTCTCATCTATTGTCTCAATATGATATCCATTTTGAATGATATCTTTAAAACTCAACAAGTTCCTTTTAGACTTGGAGGAGAACATTGCATTCTCTAAAATGTTGTTTCTTTAGGCAGAGTTATAGTTGCTCTTCCGGAGCCTTTAATCAATTTACTACCACCAGAAATTGTAGTAACATCTGCCTTACACATACTTAAATGAGAGTAATATTTCTTCTCTTTGAATATCGTATGTGTGGTACATGAATCAATTAATCAAAAGAGATATACGAACATGAGAATAAACAAATTTAATCCGATGCTTCATAATTAAACAATATTTTCAAAATCTGTTGAGGTTAGTCGACTATCTGATTTAATAGTCGACTAACTTGGGAAGCAGTCATTAGGTTAGTCGACTATCTAAATCAGATAGTCGACTATCTTGCCTTGCGGAAAAGTCCAGTTTTAATGCGAAATGTTAGTTAGTCGACTAACTAAGTTGATAGTCGACTAACTTAGTAAACAGTCATCAGGTTAGTCGACTATCTAAATCAGATAGCCGACTATCTTAGTAAACAGTCATCAGGTAGTCGACTATCTAAATCAGATAGTCGACTATCTTGCCTTGCGGAAAAATCCACTTTTAATGCGAAATATTAGATAATCGACTAAATGCTAGGTTAGTCAATTAGCTCTACTGGAAAATAAAAATATCTTTGAAATTTAAGCATATTGAAACATTCTAAAGAACTAATATTAACATTATATCATAAGCTATTTAATACGAGCTGATACTAATGACTATTAGTTTATTCACTAACTAATACAAATAAGTAAAATAAAATCAAATAATTCCAACTTCCTTCATCACAGATCCATCACCAATTAAGTGGTCTATTTTCCCCTCAGGGTGCTCAAAGAAGTCTGCCACATCCAAGTGGGTGATGTCAAAATTGTCGTCAGAGACAGAATTGGTTTCAGGGCATTTACCTTTTAGAGATGCTTGATAAAGCTCAACCCAAATGTCTTGGTACACGGCAAATTTTCGCCCAGTGCCCTTTTCCACAGCAGCGATAATATATAGTTTATGAACTATTTGCTTTTGGATTCTCATCGCATCGTGCTTGTGGCAGAGTGACCAACTTCAGGTTGTCGTATCTCTCCTTTAAGCCATTCCACGAGATAGGTGGATCTTTGACTGTGATATATTCAATTTTCAAACCTTCATCAAGGTGATGGCGCAAGAAAATCAAGGCCTTAGCACAGTTCAAACCTTCATCAAGGTGATGGCGCAAGAAAATCAAGGCCTTAGCACAGTTTCAAACCTTCATCAAGGTGATGGCGCAAGAAAAACAAGGCCTTAGCATAGTCTTGGGTGGATGCATTATTTCTGTCTTTAATGACGTCTCCAAGACCCATTGCATCCAAATGGATTTCAGCATCCAACACCCATGTCATATAGTTCTTGTCCGAAATTTCAAGGGCAACGAACTTTCTTTTCATAATGTCAGACATAAAACAAAATTACATCAAGAGCGTATCCATACTTACGGGCTTTATTACAATTATCACATTCACTTCAGGGAATGGATCATAATCATCTGTATGTGCTATATACAATCTCATGTCAAATATTACTTTCATAAAGTGAAAGATTATTTTGAGAATCTTTATTATTCTCATTATCACAACGATGACGATTATAATTCCGTCTATTGCCACGTCCACATCCATTGATACCTTCACGGTAATAATTTTGTCTTCTTTCAAACTTATCACATACTGCTATCACATTCTCTAAAGGGAATGAGAATGAAGCAAATTCAATGGGACGGATTTTCAATTCTTTGCCCACAATCATACATGAATTTAATCATGGCAAGACATAGAACTTTTACCACTTCACGTGGTTATAATTCCTTACAAACTCCATTAGAGTTATAATCAAACTTTGTTGTCTATGTTTGTATATGAAATCAAATCGTAGAATTTCAAGAATTTGAAAGGGAAAAGTAGATTACTTACCTTTAAGGTATACCAATAAATGTTGTGATATCAAATATACCTCTTGAGTTTCCATCCCGTTGCATTACTTTATGATGATACCATCTCTTTTATTTTTCCGTATAGAAATTCTGGAAGAAGGAAGAAATCAAATTCGATTGGTTAGAGACTCGTGCTGATAACGTGTTATGAAATAATATAAGAACAAGAACAATAATACAAGAACAAGAACAATAGAGAGAAAAATAGAGAGAGGAGTATTCTCATTGATACTTTGGGATGATTTACAATGGGAGAGAACCCCTTTATTTATAGGGAGGTGGTGACTTAGCCACCAAGTAGTAAACCCTAGAATCTCTCTAAATATAGACATTCACCTTAAATAGGATTCTATTTATAACACACCCCCTTGAATGTCTATTCAATAATGTGCCTCGTTAAAACCTTAACTAAATAAAACCTCGTCAGCAATTAGCACAAGTACACGCCGTCACCTCGCGCATGAGGCCTTAAACAACAATTAATATATCCTAAGGGGAGAGATCCCCCCACAAGGTTAGACAAGCCACTTACCTCAATTTGTTACAAAACCGCTAAGGAAAAACGCCTTTGCCACGAGTATCTGACTCCGAGTGGCCCAAATCTATTCAAACTAATTACATAACGTAAATAATATCGAACTTAACTATTACACTGTTAAAATTAAAGTTAAGACGCGAAAATAGTTGAAATGACCAAAATGCCCCTCAGGCTAACGTCTCAGAATCGAATAATTTTTATATTTTCAGAAACCTCGTACTCTCACGAGTATAACCATATAAAAATCACCCAAATCGGAGGTCAAATGCCTCTTCAAATCATCAAAGTTAGTTCTAAGAACTTTACCCCAATTTTCATTCAAAAATCGAAATTGAAGGTTGGATTTGAGATTAGATAAATGGGTTAGTCATAGAAGAGTAGATAATTGTTACCCAGTGATTGCCTTTGAAAAGCCTTCGAAATTTCTCCCCAATCCGAGCTCCCTAACCTTGAGTTTTAGTGAAAATGGAAGAAGGGTTCATTTTGAAATGTTTATATTCTGCCCAGTGATTTGATCTATGCGATCGCGTGAAATGGAATGCGATCACATAGAAGGAATTCTGAAGTCCGTGAAAATGAACTACGCGAATGCATCCAAAGGAGTGTGATTGCAGAAAAGAACCAAACGGGAATATGCGAACATAGAAGGTTTAATGCGATCGCATTGAAGGAAAACAGAACCAGCTCTAAGGACTTTATGCGATCGTAGGAGAGTCTATGCGATCGCATAGAAGGATTTGTCTGAAACACCAACAACTGAAATTTGTAACACTTTAAGTTCCGGAATTGCTCCGTTGAGCATCCGAAACACACACGAAGTCCCCGGGACCTCAACCAAACCTATGAACACATCCCACAACATCATTTGGACTATACCAATCCTTAAACCACCTAAAATAACGCCGAAAACACGAATTAAGCAATGATTTGGACTTAGAAATTTCAAAACTTAACCAAAATTGCTTCCTACTCAAAGCCTATCTAAAACACGTCCGAGTGACCTGAAAATTTTCAGACATATCCTAAATCACCTAACGAAGCTGCTACAACTCTCAGAATTCCATTCCGACCCTCGGATCAAAAAATTCACTTTCGGACCGGAACTTCAAATTTCTAACTTTCGGCATTCATAGCCTAATTGAGCTATGGACCTCCAAAATACATTTCGAACACGTTCCCCACCCCAAAATCACCTAAAGGAGATTTCGAAAACATCAATTTTCCATTCCGAGGTCGTCTTGACACAGTTCTGATTAGGGGCCATTTCCAACACTTAAGCTCTCATTTAGAGACTAAGTGTCCCAAAACACTCCGAACTCCATTACCGAACATCCCGGCAAACCAAAATAGCAGAAATGAACTTAGGGGAAGCAGAAAATGAGGAAACGGGGCATAAATTCCAAAGACGACCGGCCAGATCGTCACATGTAATCCCTTATTCTAATATGTAACAAAAGAACTTTTTAGAGATGTGCTCGCCACTACAATCAAATTGTAGTAACTTAATAAATATATTGCTATTTTGAGTAATAATTTATGAACATCACAAAATACTCAAAATCTATCTCTTACGAGTATGAAATGATTCATTCTAACTTATCACTAGTTTTATTTTCTTTTAAAAGGAAACATCTTTTAGTCAAATTTCCTTCCAAATAGGATCCACAAGTTGGTAGTGCCTCTACTTTCAATGAACCTTAACGTCTATTCTTGACCAACTTGAAATACTATCCAGATTAATATGACTTAGACAAAGTGTACAGATAAATTTTTGTCAATTTTGAAGAACATATTCTCTTATGGGTAGACTAATATTGTTCTGTTCAGGAGAGACATCAATATACAATAACAAGGTCATGCATTCATGTACCACAAGAGATAAAATGTTTATTAAGCTCAATAACTCAAGAATTATTCGAAAAATAAAACAAATATCCATCTCTTATTTTGCCCAGAAACCGGAATTAAATTCCTTCTAACAAAAGTGCATATATTGCATCCTTAAAGTTAATGCCTTATCACTAAAAAAAATTAACAAGTAATACGATCAGTTGCATAAAATCATTGTGGAGTTGAGATAAAAACATTAAATAGATCATAATAAGTCAAAATACTGAATAGTAAAATTCAGAATGCGTTCAATATTTCTATACATACATGCATCTTGAATAATAAATTTCGATGAGAAAAGAATTATTCATGCAAAGTATATTATATAATGCAAGAATTATACAGTCCAAAATAAATAAAACCAACTCAGATGGAGAGCATACTATTATTTTCAGTCAATTGTATATAACTTTTTAATTCAAAAAATTTAAACACACTACACATATATGTCATGCATCTTGAATAGCAATTTCGATGGGAAAAGAACTACTCATGCAACATACATATGCAATGCCAGATTATTCACTCCAATAATTAAAACAGATCAAACTCAGATGGAGAGTATACTGTTAATTTAAGTCAAGTGAACATCATTTTCAATAGCTCTAGTTCCATTGATCCAACATGTATACTCAGATGGAGAGTAAGTACACGATATCAATTACTAGTATCTCACCTAATGAGCTTATAATAAATTTATCCGATATGGAGGAAGACCTAAAGTCAACGCGTAAATTTATTACTCACTTAAAATTAATAGTGAAAAATCATAGAAATATAATTCTATCACCATTTAATCATGATTGTTTTTTAGTTACAAAATTTATTTTACCCTTAAACTCAGATGGAGAGCTAACATAGGTTATCAATAACTAGTAACTATATCTAGTGACTTCATAATAAATTTATCAGATATGGAGGAATACCTAATGTCAACGCGTAAATTTACTATCTCACTATAAATAAAAAAAATAGAGACCATAGGGGTTAATTTCTATCACTACTTTATCACAAGCACAAACTTTTCTCTCAGTATTAAGTTCCACAATTTTTAAAAAAAATGCTCAATACCCCATTTAAACAGTCTTAAAAAGCTAAAATTATATTTTACACTGCATAGCAGTGATTATTGTTCATTGAATTATTTATGATAAATCTACCAAATTTCATATCAATCGGAGATCGTTAAAGTCACAATCTCAAAAAGTTGCGACAAAATTTGGAAAATCATCATTTTAAGCATTTTTTAAGAATTTAAAATATGACATGTATTTTTTTATTTTTTTCATATATTAATTCATGTCAAATCAACAGGTGTTATCATGTTCAAGATTAGACATAAATAAAATGATAGAAAGAATGAATTTTCGTATGTAAATCACATTTTAATCCGTCAAACCTCCAAAAAACTCATCTAAACAATCCCGGATCGTCAAAATATTATGTGATTCATTGCATAGCAGTGAGTTCTTCTCAAATTACCATTTTCTACGATCCTACCGAATTTAAGTCAATTGGAGATTATAAAATTCATGATCGCCAAAACTGGACCAAATTCGAATAAATAATTTTTGGCGTAGTTAGGATTAAATCCATGTGATTTGCATTCTTCATATATATTATATTAAGTTAAATCACATGTTTCAGATTTAACACAAATATAGCCTATATATAAGGAAAAAAATTTCATATTTATAACAAATTTAATTTAATAAACTGCTTGAAACCCCATCTAAACGACCTCAAAATACCAAAAGATAACATGATTCGCTGCATAGCAATGAGTTTTTCTCACTAGATCGTTGTTGATGAACCCACCAAGTTTCAGCTCAATCGGAGTCCGTCAAATTCATGACCACCAGCCTGTAACCAAACTCGGAGAATAACCGTTTTAAGTAGTCTCATGAATTAAAATAAATATGATATTGATTTTCTTTCTCCTTATAATTACACTATGAGCTCAAAGCATATATTATGTTCTTCCTATTTCTAGGATATATAATATCTCCTTTTGCAATAAATTATCCTTTTATTAAACACATAAGAACCTGAGAGATAATATTTTCTCCCGTTCGGTGAAAACTCAAATATTTCTTCTCATGGGTGGAGTAAGTTTAACTAGTACCCAAAGATAAAACTCTTTTTCTAATTAAGAATCTCCACCATTAATGTAGATTTCTTAAGGATAATTTTCACATTGTATATTAAACATATTTCAATGACTCAAATAAATAGACCATTTTGTGGATCCTACTTGTTAATCATAATGCTCAATCCATGAATAGATATAATTTCACATGTACAAATTTACTAAAAAAAATTCATGAGTTCAAATAAACAAACCACTTCAGCGATAACTATTTATTACTCATAAAATTCTCAATTTACAAGTGAATATATATTTAGCTCATAAAATTATTTTATGGTAGAGCACAGCTTAAAATTCATATAAACAATATAGAACCTATACAAAATACCGTCATATTTCAGTTATTTAGAACCTCCAATCAGAGAACAAAATTCTTCATAAAAAATCTAAACTAGTAATCACGTAGGGCATGAAAACATAAACTTAAATTTGAGAAAAAAAATTTTATGCACAAATATGCCAAACGCTACAATCATTAGTCATCCAGGATATCAAATAGAGAATTTTACTTTCTTACGAAATAATTATATCATCATATAATATCAATTATACCTTGTACGACCTAGTCAATAAAATCCTATACATTTATTATTGAATTTAATAAAATAATACGTCTATTTGCTAATAGTCAATGTGTAAACCTATTATATGACTAGTATTTAATCATGGGGACCATGGGGAGTCACCCCCACCACCGTTGAATTAAAAAGAAAATAAAATTATTAAGAAATAATTTCCAAAAAATAGAAAAACGTCCAAAACATAGTCCAAACGACCTCACAACGCTGAAAAACACTATGATTCACTTCTATAGCATTGAGTTTTTCTCACCACATCGTTTCCGATGGACCCACCAATTTTCAGCTCAATCGGAGTCCGTCAAGTTCGCTGACCTCCGAAAATTCCGGCTATTCGGTCAAAAATAGGTTTTGCATTTTTCTAGGTTTTACCTCGAAAAATTCAGATAATCTCAATCAAATATCAATAAGAAAACAGATATCTCATGATTACAAGAATAATCAACAAATTTTGCATAGTTAATTCACAAAACAGAGTGCAGTTTTTCGAAAAATCACATATTTATGTAGTTCAAAAGAAAAGCGCACATAAACACCATATTCTTGTTTCATGCAAAACTTAGTTATCTAATTAGATGTGAATGGGCTCTGTACCAATTGATGGATTATAATAAGTAGCGGAAGCAATCCTAGTATCAAAATCACATGTAATCTAGACAACTAGCATAAACGAGATTTCACGGGTTACCTCTTGAAGCGTGAACATATCTCTTCTACCACATGAGCCTTCAGTTCCATAACTTCTCAATGGAATCTCCATCACCCGTACAATCGTGATCCTCGAACGTTCCACGATCTTCTACTGTGTTACCCAAATAATACCGGAAATAGCAATTTCGTGTGGGCGAAATTTCTAGGAAAACTTGGCTGAAAATTTCAGCCACCGTGTACCTTCCTTTCTAGGTGAAAAACCTTATGTATTTATAGCACAAGTTTTAAGGGTTATAACCCATTTCCAAAACCTGTTGGGGTTTTTTTTCACCAGAAAAAGGATTCCTTTATTTCCTATTATTTAGGCACAGTAGGGACCACAGAATTTAATTAACAAGACTTCCAATTATGAAATTAATTTATAATTTTCGAAATTAATATCCGCCATAATTAATTACGAATTATTCCACTAAAAATTTGTAATTGCACTCCTTATTCAATTTTGATGTTCATCAATTAAATCTTATCTAATTCCCCATGTTAAGACTCAGATACTAATCAAATAAATTAAATTACTGACGATTTGATTTATTGATTATTTCCTTTAGACTTTTGTTAAACTTATTTCATGCGTCGGATACAAAATCCACCGGCCGGGTTTACACATGAAAACTTATAAGCTTTCATAGAGGTGTATCATCAATCTCTAAACCGAGACATGGATTCCATCAACTAACTATATCTTCGCCAATGTACATTATTATTATCCAATTTACCAGGCATATTGACCCACGAAAGAATCTCGCCTTTTAAATAAAAACAATAATAATATACACATCTAATAATAATTATATCAAGATTAAGAGTATAAGTACATTTAATGGCTAGAGAGTTTATTTTATTAAATCAGTATAAAAATACGTATCTCTACCTGGTCCGTTCCATACATACAAATGAACTAGTACAAGAAGTTGGAATTAAACCATTCTCATAATTAAGATAAACTATATTTAAACTTGTGCTACAATCATTCCTGATGGTTTGTCCAATTTCATCATTATATTGTGAACTCTAGCCTTATACTTATAAGAACCGATGATTTAATCTTTCGTGTATAAGCTAAACTCAATACACTAAACCATCTACTATATAAGCAAAGGACACAGACTATTATATGATATATTTAAATTTTATTAAAACTGAATAAATAATTATTTTATAATAAATACTATACCTAAACCAAACTCATAATTAATAGTATATATCCCAACAAAAACATCCAAAACCCTATTCCTCATTAATTCCAAAACTAGAAATTAAAAAAGAAAAATTACGAAGAACTCCTCTTCAGATTTAAACTTAAAATTATCCGTTGCTACCTGATATATATGTATATATCGGTGTATTACACTAAGAATATAGTGGGACTTGAAAACTTTACAGTACGTTGAATGGAAAAGGAAATAATTCAAATGAAAGATAGTAGAGGCAGGCAATTAATTCAAGTTGACATGTCCTTTTTTCAATTAACACAACACACATTCAGATAAAAGGTAAGTGTGAGTATGTAATTTTTGCATCGCTTAAAATATTCTAATAAAATTCATTAAAATTAGAATTGTTCTTTTATTATTTGTATTTATAAGAATTAATTGCATGATTTTGTGTTTGCTTGTATTTTTGTGCATTTTAAATTGATATAATTCATAAAAAATATAAAAATAATATAATTGCATTTAGGACACAATTTTATATTTTCTTAGGTTTATTAGTTGATTAATATCACCAAAATAAGAGAATATAACAAAAATGATCATTTTTTTACATTTCTTTAGTTTTCTTTTTAAAATTGAGATTTAGATTATTTTTAGAAATTAATTAGCTTTGGTCGCAAAATTTAAGTTTGATCTTGTCTATTTTAATTTTTATACTTAATAAAATCTGAAAAAATACAAAACAAAATGAGGATTAATTAGATAAAAAGAGAACAAGGGATAAAAACAATTAAAAGAAAAGAAATGAAGGAAAGAAGGGCAGGCCTGGTCTGGGCCAATTTTAGGCACAAATCACCATCCCAAACCCCAGGCCCGTGCAAATACCCTTCCAAACACAACAGTCCGACCCAAGCATCCACAACCCCATACACTACGCCCAATTAAAACGACCTCATAATCTGAGCCGTCGATTTGTTTTGATCAGACGGTTCAAGAGTGAAGATGTAACATATATATAAGTGTTCCAAATACTCCCACCTCCAGAATCAACCTTGCACCCTGTCTTCATTAACCATAAAATGATCCGATGTAACACCACCCTAAAGCCACCATCCCTCCGTCGTCCACCGCCGGCCGGAAATCGTCGCTGCCGGTGGCGATGCTCCAATCAACCCCAGATTTACACCCTAGAATACCCTTCTCCTCTTTCCAATGCCCCAAGTCCCAGCCCTCGAATCATAGCCCTCTTCTCGAATCTTCGATCAAAAGGGTGGTTGTTCCGCCGTCCACGGAGGCGCCAGCTCCGATGGCCATCAAAAATACACCATGGCTTCCTCTCCCCTCCCCCTTTCCAAATGCAAACTCCTTTTCCTTCAAATCCCAACCAAGAGAATTCAAATATCAAATCAAAGACCTCGACTAAAAACCTAACCCTTCCAAATCCAACCAAATTCACACCTGTACTGTCCTCACCCTCCTCTTCCTAAACCCCTAATCAGTATCCCTCGAATGTCAATGGATCTCCCCAAATTTCAAATCGAAGGTTGGTCGGAAAAACTATATCCTTAAGGGTTCATGGGTCTTGGATTAGGACTGTCTTTAATCTGGTGTTTTCTCAGGAAAACACATAATTAAGGACATTTGTAGTCCGTTTAGTTCCAAATTCAGATTGCATGTTGTCATTAAGCTAAGTATCCTTAATTTCAATTTCTTGTTCCTTCGTCTTACTGCTGTTTTTTTTTGTGTGTGTGTGGGTTTGTTCTTGCATGTGTTATTAGAAATCTTAGTTACCCTTTGTTAGCTTTCATTTAGAATTTTGGGGTAGTTTTTCATGTTCATCTGTTTAATTTCAATTCTAAATCATTACTGATTATCTGCTCGCTTCACTTTTAGTAACTAGACTTCTAAATTTTGAGTTATGATTAATCAAGCTTGATTGTTGTTTTCCTGTGTTATTCTGTGTTGATTCATGAGCAGTATGTTTGAGTGATTATAATTGAATGGTTGAGGGTTAATTTAGGTTATTAGGATATTACTGTTTCTAAATGGCATGTCATTTTGTTGAAAATTGTTTCAATTGATTGTTTACTGTTTTAATGATACACTTGACCTTATAACTCTTATTAATTAGATTTAAATCAGGTTTAACACAGGTTATAGAGTTTTGATTAAATTTCAGGATTGGCTGGATATAGTTGAGTGTTTAGTTACCTATAGTTACTTCTAACTAGGGTAAAAAGGTGTTTGGGCTTAGTTTTCTGTTTATTCTTAGTAAATTCAGATTGAGTGAAGGATTTGAGGGCTAGGGAATCTTTTATAACAAGTTAAGAAGCTTCTAGTGAGGGTCTCTAGTGAAATTTCAGTCGGTTAAGTGGTAAAACTTGGTAAAGAAGTCAGAAGTCTTAGGTGATCTAAGCTAAAAGCAAAAAATAAAAGAGGGACTGATTGGTTAAACTGGAAAATTGAAAGGACAAACGGTAAAACAAAAGTTGAAACTTTGTCCTAGTTTGCTTGCCTATAAAGGCATAGGTATCTTGACTTAAAAGGCACGGAAAAATCCTCTAAAAACATCTTTCTGAAATTGATCCTAAGTACAGGAGCCAAAAAATACAAAATAGAAGATCTAATTTTGGGAAAACTTCTGGAAATATTGAAAACAAAATATATAGGCAGAAAATATTGTTTCAGTTCCAGATTTTCAAAAGTGCAAGAATAATTTGAGTAAGAGTGGTTCGAATCTATTTTACAAGTTGTGTGTACCCTGGTCTATTTGATAAATTCTCCTGTTCGATTCTAGGTTTCGAGCTTGTTTTACTGGTGCATCTGCTGGTGGATTTGTTGTTGTTATTGTCTCTTGTTTATTCACTCGTAGGTGTTTCATCTTTGCCTTAATTCAGGTACACATACTAAGACTGCATTGATGTAGCTTTGAACTGGAAAAGGAATAAAGCACAATTACCAGTTGGTTGATGTATGCTCATTTGGATGGTTGTGTGACTATAGTTTGATAGATGCTACTGATATTTGTTTGTTTAGTATAGTTAATTTTGTTTTTGATCTGTATTCATTTGAATTGGACTGTATGGACGTTTATCTTCAGATTCATATGAACACTGTGATTAGGATGCTAGCTCTAGGTAATTTCAATTTAAGTTGTAAAAATAAGTTGTGGTTTGAATCTAGGTTTTTGGCTTAATGATATAAGCTTTGTTAGGTTCATTAAATTGATGCAAGCACCAGTTACAACTTCTAGTGTTAAATTTCTATTTCGAAATTATAATGCTACAAGCTTATGAATTAAATCTGAATAACTATAAGGATTTCAATTATGTATTAGTTCCTTATTTGAGTTTGAATTGACATGCAAAGATCACATATGACTAATGCTAAGATGTGGGTTAATTGATAAATCAGGAACTATTAAGCTCCTAGGCAGGCTGATCTCCATTTCGACTGGGCCCATAATATTTGGGCTGGGGAATTAGACCCCACGCCTGGTTTGATTACTTTTAAACGGTTTTTTGGACCATGTTAGTCCCAGAATTAATATATACACGGCTGGGCTAATATTGAAGCCCAATTCCAGGAATTGAAGTCACTTTGGGGCTAATTTCGAAGCCCAAATTAATGAAGGCCTCATTCCATTGATCAAGCCGTTAAGTTAAAGTTTTAAAAATGGTTATGTAAATTTGGGGCTTCCAAGTTAAGTAGCGGGTTCAAATTAAGAGGTTCTTCCCTTTTGTTTGAACTCAGACGTGAATTTGGGGTCCGAATTTTACGATATTAATTAATTAGGTCTTATTAGAGACAAACCCCAATAGAAAATTCTAGTTTGTTCGATAGTGGACTTTTAATAATTAAACAAGGTGCGCCGCGCCAAATAAAACCCATAAATTGTGTGGCCCTCTTTAAATGTTCCTATTAAAATACTTATAAATTCGGGACATGCCGTTTAGCAAACTTCACGTCTTCCAGCAAAGATAATAATACGTTAGTTGCTTTAGGCGCTTCTTTAATAATTTTACCTTCCTAAATATGGGTGTGCATTTGATGTGATCCAAATCCAAATCCTAAAACATTGGGTAAAATGTATTTAGGATCCGGGTGATTTCATGTGAAGAGATCTAAAGACACGTTTTAAACGATATTCACATTCCTAAAATTCAATTAAAGCGATAAATAATTTAAAATTGCGCTATAGGATGAACATGTATCAAAATCAGAATTTTATCCAATTATAATAGTTTAAGCGACCGTGCTAGAACCGCGGGATCCGAGAGTGCCTAACACCTTCCCTCGGGTCAACAGAATTCCTTACTTAGAATTTTTGGTTCGAATACTCCATTTAGGCATTCAAAAATTTCCTCGATTTGGATCCAAAGCAAATCGGTGACTTGTGACACCAAAAGTCACACCTATCCCAAGTGGAGACTCTAAATAAATAAATAATCCCATTTAAAATAATGTCACTTTAATTGGAAAAACTCCCTTATACATTTATCCTTTGCGATAACCATATAAAAAGGAGGTGTGACAACTCTAGCGACTCTGATGAGGATCAAACCCAAAATCTCTGGTTCAGGATTCACGAATTCGAGCTTAGAACAACTGTTATATTTGGCTTTTATGATTTTTTACATGTTCAATGCTATATGTGCTAAATGTTTTACCACTTTGATATTGGACGAATTGTATTTATAAACTGTTACGAATCCCTTCCTTTCTCTGAGTCTTCTACATCATGGAGAAGGGTGCACTTCGTGTGACTTCGCTTCTGTTTAGAGTCTTTTCCTATTCAGAACGAGGTTTGGATAAGCTGCTAAGCCAACAGAGCTTCTGTATCCCCGGTACGCTGCCCCCTTCGGCTCGAGTTGTCTGCTCGGGTAAGCCAAGTCTAGAACAGTAAACCTAGGGTTTAAACCTAGTATAACGAAACCTCATGCCGGATCCCTAGTAGGAAAGTTTGTTTGCATCATGTGAATTTGACTTAGGGGACTCAATAGAGGGGTTGGGTCCATCTAGGACAGGTGACCTGTAACGAAAGACCATCCTGATGCATCTTACCTGCTACTTGTGCATTTTTTTCCTTGGATTTGCATGTTGACCGGCTTGCAAAATAATGAGAGAAAAGTGAGAAAATAGCAGTGTTAGGGCTAACCGAGAGTAATCACTTGTTTCGGAAAACCAATGTTCAAATAGCCGAAATGTTGCCGAATTTTGAAAAAAAATGAGAAAAACATAAAACAACAGAAAAACAAGAACAGAGACCGTTTTTTAAAATTTGGTTTGATAAAACATTTTGCCTGAACTACGCTGGTTTGATTCTCAACGAGTGTGAGATACGTAGGCAACCCTCATCGGGTCCAACCTCCCTTTTTGCAAACATAGCCAAAAAATGTAAAAGCTTCAATTGTTGTCCTAAATAGATCGGGTGATGTCTTTCTTGTTAAACAAGCCGAATGACCCCAAAAGGACGTTGGAAGGCTGTTTTTGCAAAAACAGCCGCCCCGGGTCATTTTAAATGGTTTGCGAGCACAACCATAAAATCTTCCTTTCAGAAGTGCTGAAAGGTCGAATCGGCAAAACCAAGCCCTTGTTTTCATAAATATTTTTTTTTGCTAAAATAGCCATTTTTCTCTTTTAGGTCAAAATAAATCAATAAATCCCCTTTAAATCAGGATGAATACTACTAACATCTAACCCTTCTCAGTCCTGAGTGAGATCCCTTTGCTGCTATACATATGGTGGAATGATCTGGGAAAAGGTAGCAGAGAAATCGTAGTCAAGATTTTGGGTGGTCTCATTGGATTGTTAAACATCAAACCAAGAATAGATATTATTGAATCACTGATATCGTTCTAGGATCCAACCCGTAATGTATTCCGGTTCTCGAACTTCGATCTTACACCCACACTAGAGGATATTGCGGGATATGCGGGTCATAACAGAAACCTCAAGAATAGATATCCATTGGCACTGAGACCGACAAGTATCCACAGATTCTTGGACTTGTTGAGGATTCATCAGAACATTCAAGATAAGCATCTATCACAAGGGTGTTGCACACTTCATTTCTTATACCACCGATATGGCAACCCGAAAGTTTTTAGGAGCCCAATATCGGTTTGACACATGCTGGAAACAAAGAAAAAATGGGAGGCCCGACGGGGTTTGGCATTCATGGTAGCTTTCCTGGGAATTCTGGTTTGTCCAAGAAAAGATAGTTACATAGACATTGGCCTTGTAGGAACGTCGGATGTCGCCGTAAAGAAGCATACTAGCACAGTGGTTCCTTTGATTGTGGCAGTGATGTATCGAGCCTTAACCATGTGCCGAGAGGGTCGGAAACTCTTTCAGGGTTGCATTTTGTTGTTACAGCTATGGATCCAAGAGCACCTTTGTCATTAAATGGGGTACATGAATTATGGTCTGATTGGGTTGAGTTGCATTGAAGAATTTAAGACCCGGGTTACAGGTATTGAGTTCCCCAAGGGCACCGAGGCTTGGTTGTCATGCTTGAGATCTCTGACAGCAAATTGAATGGGCTTTCGGATGGCTTCCCGCTACGGAGGTTGTGTACACATCAACAGAAGTGCCATATATTCTTTTAATGGGTGTTCGTGAACTCTATGCTCTCTACCGAGTCTTGCAGCAGCTAGGAAGATTCCAAACCGTCCACGATGACAATGATCTGAGTAAACAAGTCATCGAATTAGGCCCGAAATATGCCTTCCCATAAGGAAAGATTTGCCAAATCTGGAATGAATGCAGGTACCTTGAGCCTAAAACAATAGTGTAGGATCGGCTAAGGACGAAGTAGACCCTAAATACTTGGTTTGGTTTGGCAAAAAATTTCAAATTCCTAAGAGTCCCGCCAAGAGACCGCATGTTCAACACTTCACTGACGAAGCGCATGTGCAATGGGATTGGTTAGCTAAAGAAAAAGAGTTCAGGGCTCGAATAGGAGCATTAGAAAAACAGGTTCAGGATCTCCGGTTTGAGAATATCCTGCAAGCAGCGACTGATGAAGGTGACAAAAAGAAGTTGACCCAAGAGAATGAAGCCCTCAAGGCCCAAATCCAACAAATGAGAATAGATCCCAAAATCCAAGAGAGAAGCCGGTCCGATGAGAGACTGATAAAATGCTAAAGAAATAAGTCATAGAATGCCAGGACGAATTGGAAAAATCTGAAGGAAACATGGAAAAGCTTCGGGCACAATGGGCAAAGAAGATAGAGGAAAGAGCCCAGTTCGTGTAGCAAATGAAAAGGAAATATGAGGGGACCATTGCTAGTGTGAGGAGAAAAATAAATGCCTTTGAAGATAAGGCAACCTGATAGGACAAGGAATTTCAAGCGGAGGGGGACCAATGCTATGGGCTAATCACCAAGATGGAGAAGGAGATAAAACTGTTGCGACACCATCACCTCAATGACTCCCAGTTTAATATATGCTTGTAACCAACAAATAAGCCGACTACTCCAAGAAAAGGGTCAGATCGGGGAAAGAATTAGAGGCATTGCAGATTATATCGTTAGGCCGATGAACAAATGGGTCGTACCACCTTCTTTGCTTTAGTGATGATATTTGTTTGCCAGGTTATAAATGATTTGGAGCAGTTACAAAGGGGTGTTGCACGTTGGCCCGCGGCGATGCCGAATGACACCCCGCAGGCCCCAAGATTTGAAGCTTTAGTGTACTCTTGACCTAGTTCAGTCATCGAGTCTGTATTTTGTCATTTCAAGTACGTTTTGTAATTTTCCGTTCAAGATAGACAAATAGTTTAGCACCTTTGTATTCAGAGTTTTATTAACGATCTGAAAACTCCAAAATTGTCTCCATACTTTTACATTTATGAACTACGGTCGATCTGATTCATGCGGAACATGATACATAGGCAATCTTCATAGGATTCGACCGTAACCTTTTAAAACGAAAAATGAAGCAACAAAAAAGAGAAAAAAGACAGAAAGAAAAGAAAAGAGAGAAAACCCAAATAAAAGAGGGAAGAAAACAAAAGAAGAAACAGAGAGAGGGAAAAAGCAAGGAAAAACAAAGGGTGGAAATCGAAAGGAAAATGGAACAAAAGGCGGGACGACACATGTAACCATTGCAAACATGTAGACATTTGTTAACCGTATAGGTGCATTACACCCCAATGTGCGATTTCCTATCTGTTATTTGTCTGAAACTAAATGTTTGTCGTTGTCGTACATCAGCTTAGGTTTTAGAAGCAGTGGTTGGTTTGTGGTAAGCTGGCATCACATGGGTATTTCACCAAATCAAAAGGAAGTATAGAAATATCGTTTGAAATGACTTTGCCGGCAGTTCCCGTCTCAGAAGATAGGCCCATTATAGGTATTCCGGCCTCAGAGTCTGCAGCAGCTGAGAAAAATAGGATTCTATGCCTTAGGGTCATGGAGATGTGGGATGCATGGACGAATGGAAAAGAGCCTCTGAGCGCCATCCCCTGATTCCCCGAGCTCTTTTCAAGATCGGGGGGGGGGGGGAGGTACTTCTACTATTCCCATTAATCATCCAAACATCCTATTGGGATAGCCCACCGTACAGACCAATTTTGTTGGACCACTTCTAAATTCCACCCCCAGGTGTTCACATTCAGCATAGTCCCCAATATCTTTATGGCTCCCCCATGTGCAGCCACCATATAGCCCGCAGCGCCAAGACCCATGTTTGAGCCATCGGCTTATCAAGCAATTCCTGTAACTAGTCCTTCAACTCCGGATGAGCCATATAATACTAAGGAATGGAAATGGGCTGCATGCCCGACAATAGATCATTTCCAAAATCAATATCTCAATCAAGGAGCATGCCCAGAAGATCAGCTAGAAATTGCGAATCTCTGTAGCTGAGGATGGTCTAGGCCAACTCTGCACTTCCTCTACCTCCTTCGCATCTACCTGAATTCCCTCACTCGACACCACATCGCCTAAGAATGCCACAGAGTCCAACCAAAACTCACATTTTGAGAACTTGCATATAACTTCTTCTCTCTCAAGGTCTAAAGCACGATCCTCAGGTGATCCTCATAATCTTCCCGACTCCGGGAATACACCATAATATCATCAATACAACAAACAATAACAAACGAGTCCAGATAGGGAAAGAACACACTATGCATCAAATGCATAAAAGTTGTCGAGGTATTGGTCAGCCCAAATGACATAACAAGGAACTCGTAATGACCATACTTAGCCTTGAAGGCAGTCTTCGGGATATCTTTCTCCCGAATATTCAACGAATGGTAACCCGAGCGCAAATCAATCTTAGAAAACACTTGTGCGCCCGAAAACAGGTCAAACAGATCATCAATATGAAGAAAATAATAACGGTTCTTCACAGTAACCTTGTTCACTAGCAATAATCGATACACATATGCATATAACCATCCTTCTTCTTCACAAACAAGATTTTGTAAGCCCTTATTGACTAGTTCCTACATTGTTTAACTTGTTTGTGCGCTTTCGGCTTTATTTTGAGGTCTCGAGCATGTTCTTGGCATTTGGAAATGTGGTTTGGAGCGAGGTAAATCTCCTTTCTAATCTTGTGAGGGGGAATTACCCCATAGGTGAGTTAAATTGATTATGTGCTCCTATTTGTGGGGGGCTACGTACGCACGAGGTGACGAGAGTCCGTGCGTAGCTACTATTATGCTATTGCCCGGGTACTCTAGGACCCAAAAGCATGTTATACTTAGATTAATTGTGAACACATTGATGGCTTGAATTGCTTAAATCATATTAAATTTATAAATGGATTTCAAAAAGAAAGACTTAAGCTTTGTTTTCTCAAATTATTAAAGAGAATTGACCTTTCTTGGATGAAATAGAAATGGCCACTATTTTCTTCCTGGCCCAGGAAGCATATTACTTTCAAAACATGATGTCGTCCATGGGCAATACTTTTGCAGAACCAATCAAGATTGGCGAAATGGTAGAAAATGGTTTGAAAAAGGGAAGGATCTTGAGTCTGTCGGCCATCAGAGTAACCTCCCAGGCCATCCAATGTGGGGCAGGAGGAGTCACAAGGAACAAAAATAAAGATGAAACCTCGATGGCAGCATCAGGCATGAGAAGGCATCATGCTCCTAGGCCCATGTTCTCGGGTAGAACCCCTCAACACTATTATCCTCACCAAGACATGCCTTATGCTCCCTACCCTTATGCGGTTATGAACACCCAACTATTTGCACGATCGCAGCAGCAGGTCAACAGGAACCATGCTCTGAGAAACAAGCCTCCCTATTAAAACCACAATAATCCTCGCCCTCTTAAAAATAATTTCCGTCTCAGGGAGCCATCCAGAAGGCAAAACTTTATGCCAATTGGGGAGACTTATTACAGTGTATTCCCAAAACTTGTCCAGTTAGGTATGTTGCAGCCCATAACCCCAAACAAACAAAACCCTGAATCGCCTTCCTACCAGCGGGGTATCCGGTGTGCTTATTATTCAGGGGCTGAAGGACACGACATAGAAAATTGTTGGACTCTAAAGCGAGCTGTGGAAGATCTAATAGAGAAAAGGAAAATAGTATTGAGGGATGAAGATGTCCCAAATGTGACAAATAACCCATTGTTGGCTCACAACAACGGACCGATAATCGAGATGATTTGCGAGGACAAAGAATTCGACTCGACTTTGAAGGCCATAATTGCTATTGCTGGTGCAGATAAAAAGCCAAGAGCAGCCCCCAAGAAAGCTGAAGAGGAAAAGAAGAACAAGTCCACGCACCCTGAAGTTGAAAAGAAGGTTGAGGTTAAAACTGAGGCGACACCTGTCAAAGAAACTGTTCTTTATGTCCCACGAGGTCGTCGGGAAAAGCAGTTGACTCTAAGTCCCCCAACGAGATTTGAGTTGAACAGGACTACTCAGATATACGTACCCAAAGGAACCTATGTGGTGCGTGGGTCAAATAATCCGCCAAGGCTGAATGAGCCCGTGGGTGTTGGTCGCGCACCTCAGAGGCCTATGACAGACCCTTCTGCAGTCCCTTGGAATTATCAAGAAACGATGGTAACATTTAAAGGCAAAGAAATCTCTGGAGAAACTCAAGAAAGCTACCATGTGAAGAAATACTCTAGCTTGGAGGAAGTGAACAGTGCCTCAAAGAAGCGATTCCCAACTAAGAAGCCAGTGAGAGCCGAGGAGGCAGAAGTTTTCTTTAAAAAGATGAAAATGCCAGACTATGAAGTAGTGGACCAGCTTCGGAAGTTCCCTGAACAAGTCTCCTAACTATCATTGCTGATGGAATCTCCAGAGCACCAGGTGTTAGCCAAAACTCTCAATGAGGCCTACGTGCCAGCTCAAACCTCTGTGGAACAACTGGAAAGGATGGCGGAAAGATTCTTCGTTGTCAATTAGATCACATTCAGTAAAAATGACTTGCCTCCAGAAGGATCCGCCCACAACAAAGCCATGCATCTAACTGTCAAATGTGAAGGCTACTTTGTCAAAAGGGTAATGGTAGACGGAGACTCTGGGGTAGACATATGCCCACTTGCGACATTCAATCGAATGGAAATCAGGACGGAGAGGATTCGTCCCAATAATGTATGTGCTCGAGCTTTCGATAGAATTAAAAGCGACACAATCAGAGAGATTGATCTGGTCTTGACCATTGGCCCAGTTGATTTCGAGGTAACCTTTCAAGTGTTAGATATGGACAGGTCTTACAATTACCTCCTAGGAAGGCCATGGATTCACGCAGCCGGAGCTGTGCCCTCCACTCTGCACCAGATGTTAAAATTTGAACATGAGTACCAAGAAATCGTGGTCCGTGGCGAAGATGAGCAGTCAATTTACCGCGATCCCTCTGTCCCCTGCCTTGAAGCTAAAGAAGGTAGTGAGCATATAGTCTATAAGGCTTTCAAAATTGTGGTGGCTGATCAACATGAAGAGGGCAAACCCTGCCCCAACCTTTTCTCTCCATTGCCTAAATCATGGTGGCTAGAGAGATGATGCTATAGGGATTCAAACCGGGAAAGGGACTCGAAAGGTATTTACAAGGGATAGCTGAGCCGATTGCCTTTCCCACTACAGAGAGGTTCTTCGGGTTAGGCTTCCACCCAACACCAGAGGATATAACATGGGCGAACCGTAGAAAGCGTGATGGACGGGCTTTGCCTCAACCCCCGCCACACTTGTATGAAACATTTTTGAAGCCAAAGTACAACGAGGAGGAAAAAGAGGAGACCTTCACAGCTGAAGAAATCGAGGAAATATGTAGGGAAATGAGAAAATTATTGTATGAAACCCACATGGTTCAGCTTGGAGAAGGCTCGAGCATTGCTGGGGTTCTATACATGGGACCAGACGCAAAACTGCAAAATTGGAAGGCTATGCAATTTCCAATCAGGCGGGAGGCCCGGTAGTCCTATCTTGCCATCCTTTCTGCATCATGAGTTATCTTAGAGTGTAACTCGAGTGTTTTTCCTTTAGTATTTTGTCTTTCTGATTTTCCAAATGTAAGCCCTGTTGTCTTAAAGTTCCAAAGAAATGAAATCAATATTTCATCGTCCATATTCCTTTATTCTCTCTGATTCTTGTTGTTTTCTTTTTATTCATTTCTTTCAGTCTAATAATGATGCTTTAAATAACATGACATGCTCGCAGACTTCATGCCCCGATTCGAACATGCTGCCTAATTGTGAAATAATGAACCAAGAATCGGAGTATGACGAAGAAGAGGCTTTTAGGGAAATCAATCAAGAACCGGAACATTTCAAAAATAAACTTAGGCCAAATCTAAACTATACAGAGCCGGTTAACTTCGGTGGTCTCGGCAAAACTAGGGAAACCAAAATAAACATCCAGGCAAATGAGAAAATCTGGGACGCACTGATCCAACTGTTGTTTGAATTCAAAGACGTGTTTCCTTGGTCATACGATGATATGCCAGGGCTGGGTGTTGATTTGGTAGTTCATAAGTTGCCTACTTACCCCGAATGCCCTCCAGTCCAACAAAAATAGAGAAAGCTCAAGTCTGATATAAGCGATAAGATCAAAGAAGAGATCACAAAGCAGTTGAGGGAGGGAGTAATCCGAGTGGTCCGGTACACCACATGGCTGGCCAATGTAGTTCCGGTGCCAAAGAAAGACGAGAAAACCCGGTGTGTGTAGACTACACAGATTTGAACAACGCAAGCCCTAAAGATAACTTCCCTTTACCCAATATCCACATCCTTGTTGATAACTGCGCCAAACACAAGATATAGTCTTCTGTGGATTGCTACGCAGGATATCACCAGGTGTTGATGGATGAGGAAGACACCAAGAAAAATGCCTTCACCACACCTTGGGATACTTATTGCTACAGGGTTATGCCTTTCAGGTTTGAAGAACGCCGGGGCAACGTATATGAGGGCTATGACCACTATCTTTCACGACATGATGCATCAGGAGATAGAAGTATACGTGGAAAACGTGATTATCAAGTCCAAGAGTCAAGGTGATCATGTGGGGGACCTAAGAAAGTGATTGAAAGGTTGCACAAGTACGATTTGAAATTAAACCCAGCCAAGTGTGCCTTCGGGGTCCCATCAAGCAAGCTTCTGGGGTTCATAGTCAGCCGGAAGGGTATTGAGTTGGATCCAACAAAGATAAAATCCATTCGAGAGTTACCTCCTCCGAAAACCAAGAAGGATGTAATGAGCTTACTGGGGATACTGAATTACATTAGCTAATTCATCGCCTAGTTGACTTCTACATGCGAGCCCATATTCAGGTTGTTAAAAAGGATGCAGAAATCAAGTGGACGGATGAGTGTCAAGAGGCTTTTGATAAGATTAAAGATTATCTGTCCAACCCACCAATCTTGGTCCCGTCGGAGCCAGGAAGGCTATTATTTCTATATCTAACAATCCTGGAGAACTCCTTTGATTGTATTCTTGGGCAACATGATATCAATGGTAAGAAGGAACAAGCCATCTACTACCTGAACAAGAAGTTCACCAGTTACGAGGCCAAAACAACTTGTTAGAAAGAACCTTCTCTGCCTTAACTTGGGTGGCTCAGAAACTGAGGCATTACTTTCAAGCCGATACCACCTACCTCATAACTAGGCTAGATCATTTGAAGTACATATTTCAAAAACCGATGCCTATAGGGAGATTGGCAAAATGGCAAATCCTGCTTACCGAGTTCGACATAGTCTATGTCACTCGCACGACAACGAAGGCCCAAGCATTAGCAGATCATTTAGCCGAAAACCCGGTTGATGATGAATACTAACCCTTAAATACTTACTTCTTAGACGAAGAGCTGAATTTGGTGGAGGTAACGTCTGAGTACATCACTGCTTGGAAAATGTTCTTCGGTGAAGCGGTAAATGCGAAAGGTGTAGGGATTGGGGCCATCTTAATTTCACCCACTGGTCAACACTACCCATCCACGGCTCGGCTCTAATTCTTCTGCACAAACAACACATCCGAATATGAATCCTGCATCATGGGCATGAATATGAATATCAACCAAGACGTCGAGGAATTATTGATCATGGGGGATTCAGATCTAGTTATCCGGCAAACCCAAGGGGAGTGGAAAATGCGAGATGTCAAACCCAACCCTTATCGGCAGCATGTGGAGGATCTCAGCAAATGGTTCAAGCCGATACAGTTCAGGTACATTCCTTTCTTTCATAATGAGTTAGCCGACACACTCGCTACTTTGGCCTTGATGTTGCCTTACCCCAGAAACGCCGACATCGATCCCTTTGAAATCCAAATTAGGGAAAGGCATGGGTACTGTGATGTGATCGAGGCAGAACCTAGCACTCAGCCATGATATTATGATATCAAAAGATTTCTAAAAACACAAGAATATCTCGAGCAAGCCACCGGAGATCAAAAGAGAACCATTAGACGGCATGCGAGTGGTTTCTTCCTGAGCGCTAATGTCTTGTATAAAAGGACCCCGGATCTCAATTTGGAAGATGTGTTGATGCCGAAGAAGCCGGAAGGATTTCGCACGAAGTACACGCAAGAGTGTGCAGGCCCCATATGAACGAGTATGTGTTGGCGAAGAAAATACTTCGGGCAAGGTACTACTAGATAACCATGGAGAAGGACTGCTTTAGCTTCGTTCGGAAATGTCATCAATGTCAGGAGCACGGTGACTTGATTCATGCACCACCAACTGAACTGCATTCTATGTCAGCACCTTGGCCATTTGCTTCTTGGGGCATGGACGTCATTGGACCAATCGAGCCAAAAGCCTCAAATGGACATAGATTCATATTGGTTGATATTGACTACTTCACGAAGTGGGTTGAAGCTATCACATTTAAGTCATTCACCAAGAAAGTTGTGGCAGACTTTGTGCATTCCAACCTCATTTGCCACTTTGGTATTCCTGTAACAATCATCACAGACAATGCTGCCAACCTGAATAGTCGTCTGATGGGAGAAATATGTGAACAATTCAAGATAACACATAGAAACTTCACTACCTCCCGGCCCAAAGCCAATGGTGTTGTCGAAGCAGCTAACAAGAACATCAAGAAGATTCTCAAAAAAATTATTCAAAGCTCTAGACAATGGCATGAAAAGTTTCCTTTTGCATTATTTGGATATCGTACCACGGTGCGCACATCGGTAGGAGAAACCCCATACTTATTGGTCTGTGGAACTAAAGCTGTTATACCCGCAAAGGTCAAAATTCCTTCACTCCGGATAATCATCGAAACAGAAATTGGGGATAGTGAGTGGGTCAAGACTCGGCTGGAATAGTTGTCATTGACCGACGAAAAATGAATGGCCGTGATTTGTCACGGGTAGTTGTACCAACAAAGAATGGCCCATGCTTACAACAAGAAAGTGTGCCCCAGGAACTTTGAGGTTGGACAGCTTGTATTGAGGCGCATTCTCCCTCACCATCAGGAAGCTAAAGGAAAATTTGTTCCTAACTGGAATGGCCCATACATTATAAGAATGATACTGCCCAAAGGAGCATTATGCCTGGGTGACATCGAAGGAGAAGATCCCGAGGAAGCAGTGAATGCAGATGCAGTACAAAAGTACTACGTCTAGATTCTCTGCAGCAATGATTCAGTCTGGTTGAAATGATGAAGGATTTTCTTTCTTGCTACCCCAAACACTATCAATCCGTCGCAAACCCTTTGAGCAGGTTACGTTTCTTTGATCACCCTCTTTGGAAACCAAAAGTGCTATTAAAAAAACTAAAAAAAACAAAAAAAAAAGAGAAAAGAGAAAAGAGAGAAAAAGAAAAGAGAAAAAGTGATGAAAAATGAAAAAAAAATATACAAAACAAAACAAAATTAGTTTAGGAAAAGATTCCTGAACTACGTCTGACTTGATTCCGAAAGGATACGTAGGCAGCTTCTCCCTGAGGTTCAGTCACACCAAAACGAAAATCCCAATTCCCCAAAAATTGAAAACTGGGGCAGATGATGTAATTGTTCGGCCATGAACTCACCAAAACAGTTCTATACTATTAGTTCTATCCAAACTCCTTTTTTAACCAAAACTTGGCCCAAGTCCTTCCGATCGATTGGCAAAGGTAGGGGAGCGACAAACGCCATTGTTGGGATTTGATACAATTCAAATTGAGAGAAATAGAATGAGAGAGTCTTATCGATGAAAAACTTCGGGCACCATAAGGCGGTGGTAAGTAGAGAAATTTAAATGAGAGAGTCCGTTTAGTGAAAACTTGTAAAGAGCACTGTCGGGCGAAGGTGAGAAAAGAAATGTGAGAGGTCGATTGGCGAAAATCCGCAAAGGGCGATGTCGGCCAAAAAGAAGATACCTCTCCATTAAAGAGTCCTAGAAAAGTTCCCTGCTTTTCAAATATGGAAATGCGTTTCACAAGAAGTTGGAAATTCTGCGCGGTTCGGGCATCCGATCCGAAAAGCATGTAATTTTCATTTGAAGTCAGCATGCTCCCGCAGATAAGTCCATCTTTTCCCCCCCGAAAGGGATGCTTCTCTTTAAACCCATATGACTGCTTTTGTATACTGCTTCCTTGAATCTCTTTCAGTCTAACTATGATTCTATGACCATTCCAAAAGAAAGGATGGCAAGACTGGTTTCACAAGGCTCGCTTGTAAGGACCAAAGAAAATACCCAGTCTCAACGGGCGTATCTAGCTGATCCCGACGGGCCATGACGGATGATTCTTATGAAGCAAAAAGAGTTTGAAAGAAAGAAAATCGGAGTCAAAATGTCCACAAAGGCAAAATGAAGTTAGGAAGGTCGAGTCCCAGTGGGCTAATTGTATCGACAAATTTTCAAAAGCCAGGGTACCCAAAGGTTCAGAAATGGAAGTGGATGTAAATAAATCACAACTGAGAAGCCTATGAAGGCGAAATAAATCTGAAAGATGTGTTCTCCCAACCAACCAACAAGACAAAGTCTGGAAAGTTAAGAAGTATTCTAAAAACGAGGTCGGGATCAAGCAATCAAGGCCACAAAACCAACCACCATTCCAAACTAACAATCGTGTTTTGTTTGAAAATCTGAAACATGTGTAATCCAAGGAATTGACCAAATAGCAGACGCAATTAAAGGAAATGCGCAGGAGCTAGGAATAGCTTCGCAACAATGATCGACAAAAAAGGAAGTTCTCTTTAAATCCTTTCCCGCAGTTTTCATAAAGAAAAGAAGAAAATGAGAATCACACAAATCATGGTAGCATAGGACCCCCCATCCTTAACTCCATCCCTCCAAATCTAGGACCACATTCCCTAGCTATCCCCAGCATAACCTGTGGACCTCCTCCACATAACCTTAGGGTCGTTCTCCTTCTATCCCCAGCATAACTTGAGGTTCTTTTCCTTTCTTTCATTCCCCGGCATAACCCGAAGGACTTTTTATTTCTATCCCCAGCATAACCCAAAGGTCTTTTCTTTCCTTCTTCCCCGGCATAACCCGATGATCATTTTCCTTTGTTCCTAGCATAACCTGAAGACTCTTTTCTTCTATTCCCCGGCATAACCCGAGTGTCTTTTCCCTTCTTTCCCCGGCATAACCCGAGGGTCATTTTCCTTTTTATCCCCAGCATAACCTAGAGGTCTTTTTCTTATCACTCCCCAGCATAATCCGAGGATCATTCTCCTTTATCCCCAGCATAACCCGAGGGTCTTTTTCCTTTCTCCCTAGCATAACCTGAGGGTTTTTTCCTTCTATCCCCAGCATAACCTAAGGACCCTTTCCTTTTTTCCCCGGCATAACCCGAGGGTCATTTTCTTTTATCCCCAGAATAACATGGAGGTCTTTTTCTTTTCACTCCCCGGCATAACCCGAGGATCATTCTCCTTTCTCCCCAACATAACATGAGGGTCATTCTCCTTTCTCCCTAGCATAACCCGAGGTTCATTCTCCTTTCTCCCCAGCATAACCTGAAGGTCTTTTTCCTTCCTCCCCAGCATAACCTGAGGGTCTTTTTCCTTCTATCCCCAGCACAACCTGAGGACCCTTTTCCTTCTTTCCCCGGCATAACCTGAGGGTCATTTTCATTTTATCCCTAGCATAACCTGGAGGTCTTTTTCTTTTCACTCCCCAGTATAATCCGAGGATCATTCTTCTTTCTCCCCAGCATAACATGGGGATCATTTTCCTTTTTCCTCAGCATAACCTGAGGGTCTTTTTCCTTTCTCCGTAGCATAACCTGAAGACCCTTTTCCTTTTTTCCCCGGCATAATCCGAGGGTCATTTTCCTTTTATCCACAGCATAACCTGAGGGACTTTTTCTTTTCCTCCCCGGTATAACCCAAGGATCGTCTTCTTTCTAACCCCTGTAGAGCCTTTTCCCTTCCATCCCGGCATAACCCGCGGATTCCCCTGGCATAACCCATGAGCCTTTTCCTTCCAATCCTGGCATGACCCGTGGATCTCCCTTGTATACGCCAAGAGCCTTTGTCTTCCTATCCCGGCAGAACTCGTGGATCGCCCTGGCTTAACCCAGGAGCCTTCTTCTTCCTATGCCGGCATAACCCGTGGATTTCCCTAGCATAACCCATGAACTTTTTCCCTCCTATTCTGGCATAACCCGCGGATTTCCCTGGCATAACCTAGGAACCTTTTCTTCTTATCCCTGCATAACCCGTGGATCTCCCTGGCATAACCCAGGAGCTTTTCTTCCTATCCTGGCATAACCCGTGGATTCCCCTAGCATAACCCAAGAGTCTTTTTCATTTCGTCCCGACATAACCCGTGGATTTTCATTTTCATCCCCAGCAGGGACTCTTTATTCCATCTTCGGCATAACCTGTGGATCCTCCTCTTATCTCCAGTAGGGACCCGTCTTCTGTCCCAGCATAACCTAGCCATCTGCCAGCATAACATGGCAATCTTTCCAAAGATGCACAATCCTGACTTGTATAGTTTTCAGTAAAAATAGCTTAGATTTGTGTTGTAAATAACTCACAAAATTTTCCCAGTGCAAACTGGGGCAGAAAATTTTGTTTGTTTGTTTTGGTGTCCAAACGGGTTTTAGCTCAAGGCGCATGATTCGAGATGATTAGAAGATTCAGGTCGGTGTCCACAGCGAAATCAGCTAAGACTCAAGATCAAGTTTCAAGAGAGATAGGAATCTTGTAACTCATAGTTGATAGACATAGCTAGCTTAGCTTTTGATTTTTCTTTTGGTGTAACAAGGAGGTCAGCAAGCAGTAGCAGTAGCATCAGCAGTGAAATCACAGCTCCAGGTAGTCCCAACTACCAAAAATTTCAGAACTACAGTGACCTCATTCCTTTGTAGCCAAGGATATGTAGGCAATCTCTGAAGCGGGGTTCGGTCAGAAAGTTTCAAAAATGCTTCTCATGGAATGCCGAGCAGGCAAAAATCACTCGGTTGCTCATTTATCTTTTCTCGGAAACCCTTTGTGTCTGCCAGCGAAGAGGGGCAGCTGTGAACATGTGATTTTTGCCTCGCTTGAAATATTCCTATTGAATTTATTAAAATTAGAATTTTTCTTTTATTATTTGCATTTTTAGGAATTAATATGATTTTTTGTTTGTTTGCATTTTTGTGCATTTTAAATTGATATAATTCATAAAAAAAAAATAGCATATTTGAATTTAGGACCCAATTTTATTTTTTCTTAGGTTTATTAGTTGATTAATATTACCAAAATAAGAGAAAACAAGAAAAACGGACATTTTTACATTTGTTTAGTTTTCTTTTTAAAATTGGGATTTAGCTTATTTTTAGAAATTAGTTAGTTTTGGTTGTAGAATTTAAATTTGGTCTTGTCTATTTTAATTTTTCTACTTAATAAAATCTGAAACAATACAAAACAAAAAGGGGATTAATTAGATAAAAAGAGAAAAGGGGATAAAAATAATTAAAAGAAAAGAAATGAGGGAAAGAAGGGCAGTCCTGGTCTGGGCCAATTTTAGGCACAAATCACCAGCCCAAACCCCAGGCCCTTGCACCTATTCAAACCCAATAGTCCGACCCAAGCTTCCCCAACCCGGTCCACTACGCCCAACAAAAACAACCTCATGATCTGAATCGTCGATTTGTTTTGATCGGACGGTCGAAGAGTGAGGATGTAACGCTTATATAAGTGTTCCAAATACCCCCCACCCCTAGAATCAACATCGTACCCTGTCTCCATTAACCCTAAAATGAGCCGGCGTAGCACCACCCTAAAGCCACCATCCCTTCATCATCCGCCGCCGGCCGGAAATCGTCGCTGTTGGCGGCGATGCTCCAATCAAGCCCAGATTTACACCCTAGAATCCCCCCCTCCTCCTATTTCCAATGCCCTATGTCCCAGCCCTCGAATCACAACCTTTCTTCTCGAATCTTCGATCAAAAGGGCGGCTGTTCCGCCGTCCACGGCGGCGCTGGCACTGATGGCCATCAAAAATACACCATGGCTTCTTCTCCCCTTCCCCTTTCCAAATCCAAACTCCTTTTCCTTCAAATCCCAACCAAGCAATTCGAATATCAAATCAAAGACCCCGGCTAAAAACCTAACCCTTCCAAATCCAACCAAATTCACACCCTGTATTGTCCTCACCCTCCTCTTCCTAAACCCCTAATCACTATCCCTCGAATGTCAATGGATCTCCCCAAATTTCAAATCGAAGGTTGGTTGGAAAAACTATATACTTAAGGGTTCATGGGTCTTGGATTAGGACTGTCTTTAATCTGGTGTTTTCTCAGGAAAACACACAATTAAGGAAAGTTGTAGTCCGTTTAGTTCCAAATTCAGATTGCATGATGTCATTAAGCTAAGTCTCCTTATTTTCAATTTCTTGTTTCTTCGTGTTGCTGCTGGAATTTTTTTTTTTTGTGTGAGTTTGTTCTTGCATGTGTTGTTAGCGATCTTAGTTGCCCTTTGTTAGTTTTCATTTAGAATTTTAGGGTAGGTTTATTCAGATTCCTGTTGATCTGTTTAATTTCAATTCTAAATCATCGCTGATTATCTGCTCGCTTCTCTTTTAGTAACTGGACTTCTAATTTTTGAGTTATGATTAATCAAGCTTGATTATTATTTTCCTGAGTCATTCTGTGTTGATTCATGAGCAGTATGTTTGAGTGGTTTAAATTGAACGGGTGAGGGTTAATTTAGGTTATTAGGATATTACTGTTTCCATATGGCATGTCATTTTGTTGAAAATTGTTTCAATTGATTGTTACTGTTTTAATGATACACTTGGCCTTAGAACTCTTATTAATCATATTTAAATCAGGTTCAACACAGGTTATAGAGTTTTGATTAAATTTCAGGATTGGCTGGATATAGTTGAGTGTTTAGTTACCTATAGTCACTTCTAACTAGGGTAAAAAGGGTTTGGGGTTTAGTTTACTGCTTATTCTCAGTAAATTCAGATTCAATGAAGGGTAGTTTAGGCATTTGAGGGCTAGGGAATCTTTTATAACAAGTTAAGAAGCTTCTAGTGAGGGTCTCTAGTGAAACTTCAGTTGGTTAAGTGGTAAAACTTGGTAAAGAAGTCATAAGTCTAAGGTGACCTAAGCTAAAAGCAAAAAATAAAAGAGGGACTGATTGGTCAAAACTGGAAAATTGAAAGTACTAGGGGTAAACCAAAAGCTGAAACTTTTCCCTAGTGTGCTTGCCTAGAAAGGCGTAGGTATCTTGACTGAAAAGGCACGGAAAAATCCTCTGAAAAACATCCTTCTGAAATTGATCCTAAGTACAGGAGCAAAAAAATACAAAATAGAAGATCTAATTTTAGGAAAAATTCTGGAAAATTGAAAACAAAATATATAGGCAGAAAATACTGTTTCAGTTCCAGATTTTTAAAAGTGCAAGAATAATTTGAGTTGGAGTGGTTTGAATCTATTTTAAAAGCTGTGTGTACCGTGGTCTATTTGATAAATTCTCCTGTTCGATTCTGGTTTCGAGCTTGGTTTACTGCTGCATCTGCTTGTGGATTTGTTGCTGTTATTGTCTCTTGTTTACCCACTCATAGGTGTTTCATATTTGCCTTAATTCAGGTACACATACTAAGACTTCCTTGATGTAGCTTTGAGCTGGAAATGGAATAATAATGCTACAAGCATGTGAATTATAATGCTACAAGCATGTGAATTAAATCTGAATAACTATCAAGATTTCAATTATGTATTAATTCCTTATTTGAGTTTGAATTGACATGCAAAGATCACCTATGACAAATGCTAAGATGTGGGTTAATTAATAAATCATGAACTATTAACATCCTAGGCAGGCGGATCTCCATTTCAACTGGGCCCATAACATTTGGGCTTGGAAATTAGACCCCAACGCCTGGTTTGATTACTTTGTTAATAGTTTTTTTGGACCCTGTTAGTCCCATAATTAATATATATATATATATATATATATATATATATATATATATATATATGTATATATATATATATATATATATATATATATATATATATATATATATATGTATATATATATATATATGGCTGGGCTGATATTGAAGCCCAATTCCAGGAATTGAAGGCACTTTGGGGCTAATTTCGAAGCCCAAATTAATGAAGGCCTCATTGTTTTGATCAAGCCGTTAAGTTAAAGTTTTAAAAATGGTTATGTAAATTTGGGGCTTCCAAGTTAGGTAACGGGTTTAAATTAAGAGGTTCTTCCCTTTTGTTTGAACCCGGATTTGAATTTGGGGTCCTAATTTTATAATATTAATTAATTATATCTTGTTAGACACAAAT
The DNA here is from genome assembly GCA_034376525.1 of Nicotiana benthamiana. Taxonomy (NCBI): domain Eukaryota; kingdom Viridiplantae; phylum Streptophyta; class Magnoliopsida; order Solanales; family Solanaceae; genus Nicotiana; species Nicotiana benthamiana. The sequence goes on along the minus strand of CM067336.1, from coordinate 27,918,449 downwards.
CCCAATAGAAAAATCTAGTTTGCTCTATAGTGGCCTTTTAATAATAAAACAAGGTGCGTTGTGCCAAATAAAACCCATAAATTGTGTGGCCCTCTTTAAATGTTCCTACTAAAATACTTAAAATTCGGGACATGCCGTTTAGCAAACTTTACGGCTTCCCGCAAAGATAATAATACGTTAGTTGCTTTAGGCGCGTCTTTAATAATTTTACCTTCCTAATTACGGATGTGCATTTCATATGACCCAAATCTAAATCCTAAAACGTTGGTAAAATGTGTTTCGGATCCGGGTGTATTTCATGTGACGCGATCCAAAGACACGTTTTAAACGACGTTCACATTCCTAAAATTCAATTAAAACGGTAAATAATTTAAAATTGCACTATAGGATTAACATGTATAAAAATCAGACTTTTAGCCAATTGAAATAATTTAAGCGAGCATGTTAGAACCACGGGATCCGAGGTTGCCTAATACCTTCTCTCGTGTCAATAGAATTCCTTATTTAGAATTTCTGGTTCGCAGACTCTATTTTGGCAGTTGAAAATTTCCTCGATTTGGGATCCAAAAAAACCGATGACTTGGGACACCAAAAACCAAACATATCCCAAGTGGCGACTCTAAATAAATAAATAATAATATTTTGAATAATATCACTTTAATTAGAAAAACTCCCTTATATATTTATCCTTTGAAATAATCGTGTAAAAAGGAAGTGTGACAGTAATAGTAGCGATTAATGACTTATGACTCCCTGAACTTTATAACCAACCGTATAACACAATGTGTACTCTCCCAAAACCAATTATAAGGAGGAGTTTTTGCAATTCTAAGAACTTGAAGAAGGGCCTTTGAACTTCAGTCAATGTCAATTTCTGGACCTGGTCGGTGACAAGTGTCAGCAGCTAAGTCCTCAACCATAATGTTAAACTTTATAGCTCTTAAGCATATAAAAAAGGCACCGGCCAATTGCATGCATATTTGTGGACCGTCAAAAAGTAAGATTCCTCCAGGGCATCTAAAGCTTATAATTTAAATAACAAAGGGTTCTGTTCCCCACTTCTCACTTGAATAAAAATAGTAAAAAAGAAGAGGACAAGAATATTAATGTGGTCAACCCTAAAAGGAGATCCAAGTCTATAAAAACTGTAGTCTAATTCAAAACTAAACAAGTCATTCAAAAAACAAACTCTTCCTTTCAAGTTTCAATCAAACTTCCAAATAATAAGATCAACTCTTTTAGAAAAATGGGAGATACTTACTCATCACAGCCTCCTTCCCTACATTTATGTTTCTTCCTTGTTGTTCTCTTTATGTTTGTGAGTATTACATGGTACATAAACTACAAGTCTATTTTTGAAGGCATTATGGATCAATTCAAGCTTGTTCTAATGGTGTCTCCATTGCTACTGCTTCTAATTGTGCACTTATTTTCAAGCTTGGAAAAATCTGTCTCCTTCATTCCATTGCCTGAAAAAGACTCATTTCATAGAGCTGGTGCTACTCCTTGGGGAGTTAGCATTCTCCTCGTGCTTCTTCTTTTCATGATTTCTTACCACTCTTGTTTTCGAGAACGATGGTTTCCTCTTCTAAGCTGATGATATTGAATTGAGCAAAATATTCTGGGAAATCATTAAATATGTTCACAACTTTGTATATTCTTCCTGACTGGAAATGTTAAGTGGTGTTAACCTGTATATAGCGTAGTGTAATATGTTTACTGTACTGTTATTACTTGCTATCAGTACTCAATTTATTATCACTACATATCTTATATAGTTATTACTTGCTATTAGTAAGTCTTTTATATTCTCTTTTGTTATCTTGGATTTAATTTTTTAAATATCTCATATTGTTATTATGTACTATTAGTGTTTATTTCATCTTTTTCAAATTTCTATCGGAAATAATCTATTTACTCTTCCAAAAATAGAGGTTGAACTGCGTAAAATCTATTCTCCTCAAACCTACTTTTGAGATTACACTGGTAGTTGATGTTGATGTTGTTTAACCGACTCTAGTTACGAGGCCTTTGAACATTGAAAACTTTGTTTCTTTTATCATATAAATCGTGGTTATTTGAATTTACTTTTCTCACCTGGGGTAATGGATGAGTAGATAATCGTCATATTATGTGGACTTCATATTTTGGTGAACGGTATTGGTTGAACATTTTGGAGCTATACCACTCAAGTAGAAAAACGAAGAAACTTTCTATATTAAAAAACTCATTTCGGCAGATGAAATAAAGTGCCCCCCGGAGCAGTAAATATTGTGGTTATAATAAAAGGAAAAAGTCAATAAAATAGTAAAACTTGCCCGATGCGCCTAATTTGGTCGTTCGTATTTAATTTATATTTCTTTTTTTTTAAAACTTTTAACTTGCACCCACTTTTTAAATAACTTCAATCCTTTTTTTCCTCCTCCTTCTCTTTTGTTTTTTCCTCCTCCTTCTCTTTTGTTTTCTTGTTCTTCTTCTTCTTCTTTTCTTCTACTGATGTTGGTATGAAACTTCAGTTGATATGATTGACATAAATATATTTATTAAATTATTTAAAAATAAATTATAAATAATTATGTAAATTAGTAAACAAAAAATTATAAATATTTTCACATATGTAAGTTAGTAGACAATGATAATTCTATTCTTTTCACGTTTATTGCTTCCAAAATTTATGATTTAGATAGTGTTGACAATCTGATTATTTATCTAGTATGTTAGAAAAAATTTTCAAAACTTCATATAGTGCTGAACTTTTTACAAATGAACTAAATAATCGACAGTTACATTACAAAACAAAGACTTCAACTCTAAAACTGAAGTTTACCAGTTACAAAACAAAAACTTCAGCTCTAGAGCTAAAGTTTGACAGTTAGTTTACAAAACAAAAACTTCAGCTCTAGAGCTAAAGTTCGCCAGTTACAAAAATAAAAACCTCAGCTCTGAAGTTAGCCAGTTATAAAACAAAAACTTCAGCAGTAAAGCTGAAGTTACAGCTAAAGTTCGCCAGTTACAAAAATAAAAACTTCAGCTTTAGAGCTAAATTTCGCCAGCTACAAAAACAAAAACTTCACCGATCAGCAAATAGAGAACAAAACTTCAGCTACTATGCTTAAGTTCAGCAATTACAAACGAAAATTTCAGCACACTTAGTTCAGCACATTTGCTACTTCAGGCCCATCTACTAGAATGCTGAGATTATGCATGATTGTCTTTGCTACTTCAGCCCCATATACTGAAGTTATGCAAAAAACGGATACACTCTTAATTTTTTTTACAAAGCGGACACAAATTAAAACATGATACAAAAAGCAAATATAGATGCAAATGTCCCAGTAAAATACTGTAATTATGAGGAAATTACAATGACTGCGTTTCAGAAGATCTATTTGTATAATACATTTTAGTCAACAAAACAGGACAAAATTTTTACGTTCAAGGACTTTAGTTGAAGTGCAAAACATGTTGAAGGAATATGTTACCTTTCATGAATCTACTACTACCTATTGGCTGTGGTGGATCCACTGAGAGTTCTTGCTGTAGGCTTTGTAAATGAGGAAAAATTAGAAAGTATCCTATTACTCCTTTTACTCTTTTACTCAGAAATAATAAACACTAGTCTTGGCTGCTTCTTATCATTCTTTGCCTAAAGTAACATATATTGCTCAACTTGCAGTGTCTTTTGATCTTAAATAACTGTATAAAGGTTATTTGCAAATTTAATAGCACATAATTCAAAATATAGTGGGTAGTAGTTGTTGTATATTTCAAAATATAAGTGGGTAGAGTGTCATCTAAAACACATAAAGGTCTAATTCTAGCATACATGTACCTCTTAATATTGGAATAAGCCATGAAGTAAATTGTATCGCAAGACATTACTAAACCAAGTGAACTTTCATGCACTAAAGACATTGTTAAAGCTCCGATCTATGTTGAAATCTTCTACATTCTACCGGGATTAGCGCCAAAACGCAGAAACTTCTGTGGTTAACCATCACCACCATTAAGACCATTACTAGACCATCATTAAATTAAAAACTACAGAAATTAAGATCTGATACCAACTGTCGAATAACATGAAAGGCTTTTCCTGCCAGCCCTTGTACACTGAACTGCTATGATCTGCATACTGATCTAGGCTATCGTTTTACGTCTTACTCAAGCTCCTGTATTTTGCTCTTCATTGACATCCTATCAATATGTCCCACCCTCAAAATATCTCGCATCATATACAATTTTCTGAACCAACCAGAGATACTTATAGACAAATAATTCCCCGTCTGAGAACCATCGACCATGTAACTATTCCTTCCCACCAAAATGAGTGATTCAGAATCTCAAGAACCAAAAGAAAAATACAGTCAAAGTAACTTCCATTTAAGAACAAAACCTTCTTTTTTCTTCCTCTTAGGATGTTTTCTCAGGAAATAACTACATATTGAGATTAACTAGGCAAGACATCATTAGCAGTGTTGCAGGCACTGCAAGGCAAAACATTATTTGCAGCATTGTAGGTACTGCAGATTTATTAAGTCAGGTTAATATTTTCTTCTTCCAGAAACAAGGCACTTTGTCAAATCTAACCATCTAAGGGCTCCCTCAGTATTATTCTCCTGCCAACAGCACAAGTGCAGTAGACTCATATACCTTGTAATTGAACCATGGAAATGAGTTCAAGAGATTGTATACAACCACATTGATGAGAGGCACAAGCCTTCAAGAAGAAAATTGCTACAGCTCTTTCAGAGTCTTCCCACCAAAATACATGCCAAACCCATATTACTTCCACCTTACCCCCTAAAAACGGAAAATGCAAAAAGATAGATATCCTAAAATAAAAAGCTACTATGTCAGTAAGGTGGGAGATATCAGGACTGAGCAGAGATGGGAAAGACTATAAGCAAGATTCCAGAGTATGTAGTTAGAACAGCTCGGAATTGTTTATTTGCATAGTGTAACATATTGATAAAAGATGAGAATTAATTCAAGGAAGCAGCAAGTAAATTAAATATAACTCTGCAATAATCATTTATGTAAATTATATCAGCTAATTAGATTCCTGAAACATGCAGTATTTCACAGCACAGACACTGGGGTAGGAGACAGCCCAAAGTTGGGGTTCACAGCATCATCAAATTTGATAGTTTTTAGATTTTTTAAAATCTATCCAGATATTAAAATAACAGTGAAATAAAAGCTACAATAACAATATTGGAACCCAAAACAAAGACATACTAGTATCACTGAACAATAACCTATCTTTCTTTCTTCATAGAAGTCTCAGTATCGCCTTCACATAACAAGGAGGCATGGTCATTGCATCCCAAGAATATAAATGCAATCGTGCTGACAATAGCCTTCAGATCTGAGAATTCAGATCCGTGTCCAATTTCTTAGAATAATGGGCACAAAAAGAACCCAAAATCCTAAACAGAGCTAAACTAGTTTAACAAAATCAGCGACGTTTTAGCAATGTTTTGGTTTATAAGATACAACAACCATTCGGGGGTTGATTTGCCCCAAAGCTGTGAGTTAATATTCAAGCTTCAAATATAGGCGGGTCGGATATTTTATCCGTTTTTGTCTAACCCGTTTTCAACCCGCCCATACTCGATCTGACCCCCCCCCTCCCCCCACTTGCCACACCTAGTATCAGTAATATTTACTGCATCAAAGGCCTTAGAACAAGAACATAAACTGCATCAACATGAAATACAGCTGAAAGCCTGAAACCATCCATAAAGTCTGGGACTCCAAGCAATGGAGGAATGCAAGAAAAGAAGCAATCTCAATGCTGGGATGAAGCAATCCTCATAACTTCACTAAATACAAATGATTTCAAAAGAATACATGTTGAGGAACCACAAAACTTATGTATATTTTATCGTTTTTGTCCACTTTACCTAATGCAGCGCACTCAATATACCCAAGGATTATGGGAACTAATAGGCTTAGAACAAGTTATCTCACAAATAAAAGAATTTTTTTTGGTGCATTTGACTCAATCCTAGCAAGAATGGCCATTTTCACTATCTCCATTTCCAAGTGCAGTTGCCCATGTACAGAAGGGAGAAACTATTATCAAATACGTGAAAACAAATTTGTGACAAGCAAAGAGGATAAGCTTGGGCATAACATGAGCAAAAAATAGAAGTTCCATCCAACAGCTCAGTGAATCGAAAAATTGAAAAAAGCACTCACGAATAGGCAATGAGGCTGCTCCCCGTAGAGTTCATTAAGTACAAACATGATAGAGCTCTTATTGAACAGTAAAAATCTCCCCATCTAATAATATAATCCGCTCCTATAATTAACAACCAACATACCTTAACCAAAAACCTGACCTCCAATTCAGAAAATAATGTCATCATCTTTCTGTGAAGCATGGGACAGTATGTTATGGGCTGAACCAAGCGTAATGCCTTTCTTCAAAGAAAGTTCTTCAGCAGCCCTCTCCTCCGCATATTGCCTGGCAGATGCCATCTGTCTCTCTATCTCCCTCTTCTTGTAACCTTGTATCTTTTTCAGACGGAAGAAGTCTTCTCTTTCCAATTCATCAAGTTCCCCCTTGATGTAAAGAACTGTATTCTCCAGCCGAGGCTTTACAACATTCTCCAAGGCATTGACCCTCCGATTTGTGGTCTTGATTGCCTCATCAAGAGTCAAGAATGATGTTTGCAGCGATGCAAGCTCAACAAGTAACTCAATAGATTTCACATAAGCAGCACGACAGGCTTGTACCTGTTGCCCACCTCTAGCTAATCCAGTCAGGTCATTCTTGGTCTCCCCTTCAGAGAAATGTTCAAACTTGGGAAGCTTCACCCCAGCAATATTTTCCTGCCGAGATCGAACTTTAAGAGTTGCATTCTGGACATTTTCAAGGACAACGTGCTTGATGTTCTCACCAGCAGCATATTTTGCCTCAGTCAGAGCAAAGGAGGAGTCTTTCATGACTTCTCCCATTGATTCCTTTGTTGACACTATATTCTTTAGAATCTGACGGAATTGCACAGTCAAAGCATCACTTTTCTTTTTCAGCAAAGCATGGCCTCTTGTTGCTCCAACAAGGCGAGCTTTAATAACCCCCAGCATCGTAACTGTGGGTACAACATTCAAACGCTGACTTTGCCCGGACATTTTGCTAAACTACTAAGCTGAAAAAAAGAAGTGAGGATATAATTTTCATAAAGAAAAAATACATTTTGATATAGGATACAAAATTGCAGATGAAAGAGTAATCCAACATCAGACTAACACTGTCAGCACAGTTTCTCATTTTTCTTGTTGACAGAATAGTCTTATTCTCTAAATTCTAACATAATTTAAGTCATAATGAAACCAGTAACTTTGATTTCATGAACCAAAAAGATCATTAATTTGATTTTCATGAATAAAACGCATCTATGCTACGATTAAAAATCCCAGAAAAGAAAAATAATAATTATCAAAGATACTAATATGGATTTCTTTTACACACTGACCCCCAATCTCAGGACGTTTTTAGGCATATTGGTTGATTTGGGTTCAAGGAGTACTTTAGACAAATTAGGATGCTTAAAGTGCAAAAGATTAGAAGCTGAAATTGAATACTTCAATATCTCGTTTTTACTTTTTACCACAGTCAATAGTTATGATTACAAGAATGGAATTTGTGCATGACTTCAAAAAAATGACCTCGCCCTTATACACTTTTCCCTTGAGAGAAATTATCAGAAAGGTAGATCAGTATCATCAGAACTTCAGAGCAATCATGACACTCGAAGAAGCAACAATATCACATATCAACTAATGGCACAAATGAATCCAAGTTGCGGCTTTTCTGGTGCATTTAAAGTAATGATGTGAATAAGGCTATTTTTATTAAAAACTTAAAATCCACTGTCAAGCAATTCCACTAACTGGAAATGGCTTGAAAGTTGAGATCATAAGCTCTTGATTTGGGGGTTTCCGCTATAGCCTAACACAAGGGAAAGATTTTTTTTTAAAACTTATTTTTTAACCATAAAAGATTGTTTTATCAGGTAATGGATAAACTATACGCATTCTGGAGCAGAGATACAAAACAATTGAAACACAATTCCAATTCCACTAATGAAAATCAAAGAAAGGGGATCCATAAGCTTAATAATAATGTTCCATGAACTGAAACTAACAACACAAGGAAAGAAATCATCTTTAACAATATACGAAAAGGCAGGTTAGTATAAACAATAACTATTTTAAAGCCAAATTATCATATGGGAAGCAAACAAGCATGCCTATATAACTTGTAAAATCACAATTCAACAAACGAAAACAATGGGAAAGGGGATTAGGGTTAGGCAAAGAAGCGCAATTACAAACTAGATTTCGCACGGAGAAGAAGGAGATCAGGAGGAGATTGATTAGATAAACTCGGCAGAAGAAGAGAGTTGGGTCAACTGTGCCAAGAACAAAACTCTCGGGTCGAAAATCGAATTGCAATATCTGTCCGAGTTCGAACTGGCTATTATTGCATTCATCATTGACATATAGCCGAAAATATTTCGGGAACTGTCTATAATTCATTATTCGGAAGTTTCTCAAAAATTCGCAAAAATACCTTATTTTTAGATTTAAACTTAGACAAAATTAAATAATGTAAATGTGTTATGAAATAATATAAGAACAAGAACAATAATACAAGAACAAGAACAATAGAGAGAAAAGTAGAGAGAGGAGTATTCTTATTGATACTTTGGGATGGTTTACAATGGAATAGAACCCCTTTATTTATAGGGAGGTGGTGACTTAACCACCAAGAAGTAAACCCTGGAATCTCTCTAAATATGGACATTCACCTAAAATAGAATATTTTATAACACTCCCCCTTGAATGTCTATTCAATAATGTGCCTCGTTAAAACCTTAACTAAAACAAAACCTAATGGGAAAAATTAAAGAAAAGGAAAAAGAGTACACATGTTTGAATATGCGCCTATTGGTTGCCTCGTTAAAAACCTTGCAAGGAAAACACATTGGGACAAAACCTTGTAAGGAAAAAAGAGTGCAATGCGCATTAACTCCCCCTGAAAAGAGCATCAATTCATATCCTTGAGTCTTCGCATTCCGATCTTGTGAACCAGCTTCTTGAAGGTTGACGTTGGTAGAGATTTTGTGAACAAATCAGCCATATTATCGCTTGAACGAATCTGTTGCACATTGATATCACCATTCTTTTGAAGATCATGTGTGAAAAATAATTTTGGTGAAATATGCTTTGTTCTATCTCCTTTTATGAATTCTCCCTTCAATTGAGCTATACATGCTACATTGTCTTCATACAAAGTCGTGGGTAGTTTGTTACACTTCAAACCACATTTGTCTTGAATATGATGTATTATAGACCTCAACCACACACACTCCCGACTTGCTTCATGAATAGCGATTATCTCGGCATGATTAGATGAAGTAGCCATAATTGATTGCTTAGTCGATCGCCAAGATATGGTGGTGCCTCCACAGGTAAACACATAACCCGTTTGAGATCGAGCCTTGTGTGGGTCAGATAAATATCCAGCATCAGCATAACCAACAAGATCAGGACTGCAATTATTGCTATAAAATAAGCCCATATCGGTAGTCCCTTTTAGGTACCGCAATATATGTTTGATCACATTCAAATGTCTCCTTGTGGGAGCCGAGCTATACCTTGCTAAGACATTAACTGAAAAGGTTATGTCAGGCCTTGTAGTATTTGCAAGATACATTAGTGCGCCAATTGCACTAATATATGGTACTTCATGACCAAGTAGCTCTTCATTCCTTTCTTGCGGTCGGAATGGATCTTTATTCACATCAAGTGATCGAACAACCATCGGAGTACTTAAAGGATATGCTCCATCCATGTAAAACCGTTTCAGTACCTTTTCTATATAGGTAGATTCATGAACAAAAATTCCGTTTGCCAAATATTCAATTTGCAAACCAAGACATAATTTTGTCTTTCCGAGATCTTTCATCTCGAATTCATTCTTTAGATAATCAATTACCTTTTGGAGTTCTATGGGGGTTCCAATAATGTTTATGTCATCGACATATACGGCAAGTACAACAAATTCCGATGTTGTTTTCTTTATAAAAACACACGGGCAAATGGCATCATTTATATAGCCTTCTTTTAATAAATACTCACTAAGACGATTATACCTCATTCGTTCTGATTGCTTTAGACCATACAAGGATCTTTGCAATTTGATTGAAAACATTTCCCGGGACTTTGAATTATGAGCGTTTGGCATTTTGAGTCCATCGGGAATTTTCATGTATATCTCATTATCCAGTGAGCCGTAAAGATAGGCAGTAACCACATCCATTAAATGCATGTCAAGCTTTTCAAGGACAGCAAAACTAATGAGATAACGAAAAGTTATGGCATCCATTACAGGCGAATATGTCTCTTCATAATCGACACCAGGCCTTTGAGAAATCCTTGTGCAACAAGGCGTACCTTATGTCTTTGTACCTCGTTTTTCTCATTTCTCTTGCGTACAAAGACCCATTTATAGCCAACAGGCTTAACACCATTAGGTGTTTCAACTATAGGGCCAAAAACTTCACGTTTTGCCAGTGAATTCAATTCTGATTGGATTGCTTCTTGCCATTTTGGCCAATCATGTCTTTTTCGACATTCTCCAACAGATTGAGGTTCAAGATCCTCACTTTCTTGCATAATGCTAGATGCGACATTAAAAGCAAAGACATAATCCACCACTATATCCACTCGATTAAAATTTGCCTCAATATCGATTGGATTTATTGATAGTTCCTTATTTTCTTGAGTCTCGGGCTCAATGGATTCTTCATGAATCTCAGAATTTATTAAATCATGAATTTCCTCATGAGATTCTTTCGTAGTGTCATTTTGATCGTTTGCTTTCCTCTTTCTAGGATTTCGATCTTTGGAACCTAATGGCCTGCCACGCTTCAGGCGTGCATTCGACTCATTGGATATGACACTAGATGATTGTCCAACAGGGACATCAATACGGATTGGAACATTCTCTGCGGGGATGTGGGATTTTGTTATCCTTTTCAAGTCCGTAAATACATCAGGCATTTGATTTGCTATTCTTTGCAAATGGATAATCTTTTGCACCTCTTTTTCACAAATAGAGGTATGTGGATCAAGATGAGATAATGATGCATTTTTCCACAAAATTTCCCGTTTGGTTTCACCAACTTCTCCCCCTAATTTTGGGAAAAGTGTCTCATCAAATTGACAGTCTGCAAATCATGCAGTGAACAAATCCCCTGTCGATGTTTCGAGGTAGCGAATAATGGAGGGCGATTCAAACCCAACATATATTCCTAACCTTCTTTGAGGACCCATTTTGGTGCGGTATGGCGGTGCTATAGGCACATATACTGCGCATCCAAAGATTCTTAAATGAGATAAATTGGGTTCATGACCCAAACCCAATTGCAACGGGGAATATTTGTAATAATTCGTCGGTCTGAGACGAATTAGCATTGCTGCATGCAAAATGGCGTGACCCCATACCGAAGTGGGCAGCCTCGTTTTCATGAGTAATGTTCTTGCAATCAACTGCAGGCGTTTAATTAAAGATTCTGCAAGACCGTTTTGAGTGTGAACATGAGCTACAGAATGTTCCACTTTTATCCCAATTGATAAGCAATAATCATTAAATGCTTGGGATGAAAACTCAGCAGCATTATCCAGTCTAATAGACTTGATTGGATTATCAGGAAATTGTGCTCGTAGTCGAATTATTTGTGTCATTAGTTTTGCAAATGCAAGGTTGCATGATGACAACAGGCACACATGAGACCATCTACAGGATGCGTCTATTAAGACCATAAAATATCTAAAGGACCCACTAGGTGGGTGAATAGGTCCACAAATGTTCCCTTGTATACGTTCCAAAAACGTAGGTGACTCAGTCCCAACCTTTGTTGGTGATGGTCTAATAATTAACTTGCCTTGATAACAAGAAGTGCAAGAAAATTCATTATTTAAAAGAATCTTGAAATTCTTTAACGATGCCCATATGAGCTTTCTATAATCCGTCTCATCATGATTGATCCAGGGTGTCCCAATCGATCATGCCAAAGTACAAAAGTATTGGAATCAGTAACCTTTTGGTTTACTGTTGAATGTGCCTCAATTGCACTAATTTTTGTCCAATACAGGCCACAAGATAAAGACGGGAATTTCTCAATAACCCTCTTTTGGCCAGAGACATTCTTTGTAATGATGAGATATTCAAGATTATTCTCATCTATTGTCTCAATATGATAGCCATTTCGGCGTATATCTTTAAAACTCAACAAGTTTCTCTTAGACTTGGAGGAGAAAATTGCATTCTCTATGATAAACATTGTTCCTCTAGGGAGAGTTATAGTTGCTCTTCCGGAGCCTTCAATCAATTTACTACTACCAGAGATTGTAGTAACATCTGCCTTACACATACTTAGTTGAGAGAAATATTTCTTTTCTTTGAGTATCGTATGTGTAGTACATGAATCAACTAAACAAATATTTTTACAGTTGGACGTTGATCCAAGCTTGCTTTGTGAGATATCCATATTTGATTTCCCATGGTTTGACATACAAAAGAAATACACGAACATGAGAATAAGCAAATTCAATCCGTTTGTTTCACATTTAAACTATATTTTCAAAATCTGCTGAGGTTAGTCGATTAACTTAGTTGATAGTCGACTATCTTGGGAAGCAGTCATTAGGTTAGTCGACTAACTAAATCAGATAGTCGACTATCTTGCCTTGCGGAAAAGTCCAGTTTTAATGCGAAATATTAGTTAGTCGACTAACTAAGTTGATAGTCGACTAACTTAGTAAACAGTCATCAGGTTAGTCGACTAACTAAATCAGATAGTCGACTAACTTAGCTTGCGGAAAAGTCCAGTTTTAATGCGAAATATTAGATAATCGACTAACTGTTAGGTTAATCGATTAACTCTACTGGAAAATAAAAATATCTTTGAAATTTAAGCATATTGAAACACTAAAGAACTAATACTAACATTATATCATAAACTAACTAATACGAGCTGATACTAATGACTATTAGTTTATTCACTAACTAATACAAATAAGTAAAATAAAATCAAACAATTCCATCTTCCTTCATCACAGATCCATCACCGATTAAGTGGTCTATTTTCCCCTCGGGTTGCTCAAAGAAGTCTGCCACATCCAGGTGGGTGATGTCAAAATTGTCGTCAGAGACAAAATTTGTTTCAGGGCCTTTATTCTTTAGAGATGCTTGATAAAGATCAACCAAATGTCTTGGTACACGGCAAGCTTTTGACCAGTGCCCTTTTCCACAGCAACGATAACATATAGTTTCTGAACTATTTGCCTTTGGATCCTCATAATCCCGTTTCTGCTTTTGGTGGTTATATCTCTTTGGGGGGTGACGGACATCAGGGAAATTTCTTCCTTGTCTACGTCCACGGCCATGACCCCGATTACGACCACGACCATGATTAAAGCCATGGCCTTTTCCATGCTTGGCATAATGAGAATACACCTAATCTGCTTCAGGCAATGGTGTAGACCCAGTGGGTCGATTTTCGTGATTTCTCATGAGCAGGTCATTGTTTCGCTCAGCCACAAGGAGAAGAGAAATCAGTTCAGAGTACTTTTTGAAACCTTTCTCTCTGTACTGTTGTTGCAGTACCATATTGGAGGCATGAAACGTTGTAAACGTTTTTTCAAGCATATCATAATCAGAGATATTATCTCCACGGAGTTTCAATTTAGAAGTAATTCTGAACATTGCAGAATTATATTCAGGAACAGACTTAAAGTCTTGGAGCCTCAGATGAGCCCAATCATATCGTGCTTGTGGCAGAGTGACCAACTTCAGGTTGTCATATCTCTCCTTTAAGCCTTTCCACAAGATGAGTGGATCTTTGATTGTGAGATATTCAATTTTCAAACCTTCATTAAGGTGATGGCGCAAGAAAATCAAGGCCTTAGCACAATCTTGGGTGGATGCTTTATCTCTGTCTTTAATGGCGTCTCCAAGACCCATAGCATCTAAGTGGATTTCAGCATCCAACACCCATGTCATATAGTTCTTGCCCGAAATTTCAAGGGCAACGAACTTTCTTTTCATAATATCAGACATAATTAAAACCAAATTCGGAAAAAGGGAAATACCTTAATTTTCTCAAGAGGATTCTTGAGACGGTAGAGTCTCGTGCTGATAACGTGTTATGAAATAATATAAGAACAAGAACAATAATACAATAACAAGAACAATAGAGAGAAAAGTAGAGAGAGGAGTATTCTTATTGATACTTTGGGATGGTTTACAATGGAATAGAACCCCTTTATTTATAGGGAGGTGGTGACTTAGCCACCAAGAAGTAAACCCTAGAATCTCTCTAAATATGGACATTCACCTAAAATAGAATATTTTATAACAAAATGCAATATGTATTTCAGCAAAAACAATTAACAGTGATTATGGTACAAAATGTCAAGTAATTGCTATTATTAGCTCATGTTTAAAGATTTTGATGTGAAAAATATCAAATTACCAAGCCAACTAAACTATTATTACAACTGAATAAAGACTGCTTCCAAATTCACTTGCCCTAGAACCTGCTTTTTATTGATATCAATCTAGAATCAGCTAAAGGTCTAGAAGACCAAGATTTGCACCTTTCAACAATGTCGCTCATCTAACAGGGTTGGGCAGAAAATCAGGCGCATAAAGCGTAGCAGATGAAATCGATTCCCCTACTAGGCACTCAACCAATGCATAAATGCCATATTAACTTGAATGGATTGATAGACTGGACCCTTGCCTTCCGACTAAAGTAATAGAAGTTGGCTTGAGCTTGAATGAATGTATCTTAGAAAAAAGGTACCCTAATCGCTCTGGTGGAATGCATTGAAGAAAAAATCCCGCAGAAAAGAACTCACTCCGGAGGGAGTGAGGGGGTATTCAAAAAAGGGGAGCAGCGGGTTCTTTCTTTCCTTGTAGGAAAGGTCTTGGTTTGGTATGGAGTTAAAATAATTGGACGATTTATTCGAATTTAAAGGAAAACATTGAAGAGACTCGTTACAATTTTCTCAATTTAGCTACTAATGAAGATCTAATACGCCTGGGCATGAATACTCTATAGCTTGTTTGGATGGTTGTTCCTCGTAGTATCATATTTTATTGTTATTCTAAAATAATATTTATTTATTTATTTCATTAAAGTTGGTTGTATTGTATTCGTGTAGCCAAATCACCAAAGTAACATCATGAACATCGAATTAAACCTCAAGACCAATGAAATTTCTCAAAACTTCTTTAAACATTAAATTTGCATTTAAGGTCTGAATCACGCCAAATGGATTCCGTTTCTTACCAAACTTCACATGATTATCATAAATCACACATAAGGCATGTACCGGGCGCCGAAATCAAAATATGGGCCCGATACTATCAAGTTTTAATCAAAATTTATTTCCAAACCTATAAACAATTTCATAAAATAATTTTCTTTAAAAATTTATTTCTCGAGCTTGGGACATCGGAATTCTCTTCTTGGCATTCGCCCAAGTCCCGTATTCCTATGGACCCTCCGGGACCGTCCAATTACAGGTTCAGGTCTGTTTATCCAAAATATTGACCGAAGTCAATTAATTCATTTTATAGTTAAAATTTATCATTTTTTATAGATTTTCACATATAGGCTTTTCAGCTACGTGCATGGAATCGCAGGCAAATCGAGGTGGTACTGAAAGAGGTTTTAAAGGCCTCAAAATGAAAATTCAATTTAAAAACATGTGAACAATTGCATGCAAGCCACCAACGTGTCCCCATCAATACACAACTTCATGCAGCCAGCTAAGCCTTCCACTAGATCACGTTCTTCCCAGAACCAGCAGTAGTAGACTCAGTGGCAATGCCACAGTTCTTAGTGATCGAACAATGGCTCAATAGGAATATTCATCTTCAGCACTAGAGAAACATCAATCACCACAATTGGGGAACATCTCAAGGGAGATAACAAAAGCTTTAGAGATATTTAAAGGGAAAGAAGCCAACACAGAGATGACAAGCTCATATTGCCTACCGAAGACAGATTCCATATTGCTAGAGGCAGTAAAAGCAATAGAATTCAGTGTGGATTGCAGCGAGATCCTAAATACTAGACAGATGTGGATAGAGCCTGGGTTCTCACCACAGCCAAGGGAATAAAAAATCCTTTGAGTGACATTGACACCAATGATGCGCTCTTAGATACCAACAATAAGGAGAAAGGAGATGCATGCTCAGTGGAAGGGAAAGTCACAAGCAGTGGCTCCCCAAACCAACCACAATCCTCTAATGAACTTCATCATATGGAATACTAGAGGAGAAAATAATGTGGAGTTTATGAGACACTGCTCGAAGATGATTAAGATTCACAAGTCGACTATGTTAGCGCTGCTAGAAACCAAGATGGCATACCATAAGAAGCTAATGGATGAGCTACAATATGATATATATATCCAATTCCCATCATTGGGCCACTCTGGAGGCGTTTTTATCATGTGAAAAGAAGACATCCTCTAGGTAAATGAGATATCAGTCACACCCCATGGTATCCATGCAATGGTCAAGGTACTATCTTCCTACACCTCTATGGTTATTTCTGCTATTTATGCAATAATAATCTAAATGATAGGAAAACACTTTGGAGTAACCTGAAAGATATTTCAATTAGTATAAATGGTAGTTAGTTTATGGGAGAGGACTTTAATAAAGCGTTAATAACAAAAGATAAATTTGGTGGCAACTGCATTTACACTAACAAAAGAAACTTATTTTGGAATTGCATTAACCAATGTAAAATAGTGGACCTAGGATACAAAGGTAGTAAATACACCTAGACTAATAAGAGATATAAGAAAAAAACAAGCTTAATCTTAGAAAGAATTGATATGTGCTTTGCTAATAACTACTGGATCGTTGAGTACCTTGAAGCCTCTGTAACACACCTACCTAAGACCCATTTTTATCACTGCCCCTCCTAGTTAAGTTAAAGCATGACACCTATAATGCGAGGACCAAACTTTTCATCTTTGATTCCATATGGTGCAGCCATGCTGCCTTGCCAAAACTCATTCAGGACTTTTTTCAGCTACCTCTGCCCTAATCCCCTCATCCCAAAGGTTTGAAATCAATGCCGCTCATTGGAAAAAATACACCTTTGGAACTATATTCCACAAAAGAAGAGACTGCCAACCAGGATTGGTGGAATCCAAAATTTACCAAATTACATGTATAACCAATTCCTCCTGAATCTATAGAACGCATTAATTGAGGAACTAGACTTTATCCTAAAAAAATAAAGAGGATCTAAAGCGTCTCACTGATGGTCATGCCAAAATAATACCATATTTTTCCACACTTCTACTTTAAATAGAAGAAGAAGAGACATGATTCTTTTCCCAAAAGATGAATTTGGTAACTGACAACATGAGCCTCACGATATCAAAGATTCCATTATTAGATTCTTTAGTGCTCTCTACACCTCTTATCACACATAATCTCCTATAAATACCACTGATCCAAACTTCGAATGCTATAACTATCCACAATTCAAAAGGCCAATCTGACCCTTACTTTAAGAGAGTGCGAAATTAAAAGAACAATTTTCTCTTTTAAACCATTTAAAGCACTAGGGCCTGATGGATTGCACCCCTTCTTTTACATAATATTGGGACATTGTGGGATAATATATGCACCCTAAAATGAATGTGAACCTTTTATTCCTCATGCTAAAATACCCAAAGCTTTCATACTTAAGAACTTTCGACCTAAAAAATTGTGACCAAAATCTTGATTAATAGAATCAAGCCCTACCTGACCTAAATAATTGGTCCTATCCAAGCCAGTTTCCTTTCTAGCAGGAGAGATTCTGATAATGCTATAATAGTCCACGAATACATTACCCACTCTAGGAAGATGAGATGGAAGAACCACATATGATCCTAAAAATTGACAGAGAAAAGACTTTTTACTAGATTGAATGATCTTTTATCAGGGACACCCTTTATGCTTTTAACTTCTCCACTGACCTTATCAACCCCATTATCTTGTGTAGGCTCCTCCTCCATCACTATCTTGGTTAATGGTGACCAATCTCCTCCTTTCAAACCATTCAGAGGTATTAGCCAAGGTAATACTTTATCTCCTTATATGTTAATCATGTGTATGTAAAGGATTTCTAGGCTAATTGATGAAGCCGTCCAAATAAAAGAGTAGTGCAATTAGGATCGGTAGGTATGGACATAAAATCTCATTTCTTTTATTTGCTAATGATCTAACCATATTTTCTAGAGCTGAATTCAACAATTTCTCAACCATCATCAATACTCTAAACTACTTCAACTATGCTTTAGGTCAGAAATTAATCTTATAAAGTCAGGGGTCTTCTTCTCTACTAACTGCCACCCTAACCAGATGGAGGCTAAGTCTGACAACCTATCCATCCAAGCCTCATATACATTTTGCAAATACCTAGAATTTCCCACCTTCCATAAAAAGCCTGTTAATAGTGAATTTCAGTTCACATTGACAATATGCAATCCAAACTGGCAGGGTGGAAAAGAAGTTTCCTAAACATAACTGGGAGAACCGCCATAGCAAAGTATCCTTGAATATCATCCTAAAACATGTCATGCAAATCATCAAGCTCCCTTCAAAATCCACTAAGTCAATTTATAAAATCCAAAGGAACTTCATCTGGGGAACTACACCTAATAAGAAGAAAATGCACCTAGTAGGTTGGGACCCTGTTGTCAAACCTAAAAGCCAGGGAGGGTTAGGAATCCAAAAGGTTGAGTATAAAATAAATCTATCATAGTTGGCCTTGCATAGAGACTCTTCCACAACCTCTCTTCACTATGGACAAAGACTTTTATTGCTAAACACTGAAATTGGACTCACATATCTAAAACGGCTAAGTTTTCTACATGGAAGTGTATCCTTAAAGGTTGGGACATTTCCAGTAAAGCTATCGAATGGGTAGTTCCTTCACTTCAGGTTATATCCTTGTAATGAGCTAACACATGATCCTTGTGCTAGCATTCCTTCACTTCAGTTACTAAAGGGGATGTTGTCGTGTCCTGAATAGTAACTCCAGTATGGCCTGGGTTTGGTAATCAAACCCTATGCCTAGCTAGCTAATAAATGTCATGGGCCATCCCACTATTATCTAGTTGTAAATATGGCATGCTACCCATAGATCTACATTTGTGGGCATCAGCTACCACCCATCTATTAGGAACATGATTGAGGGTCCTCTTACAAAAACTGTTCATTTGGCCAAAGTGACCACTATTTATTATAATGGTGCTTGGAACACCTCCTCCATATCCCTAAGTATTCCTCCTAACATCGTAGACTCAATTTTATCTACTTTTATCCCACTCAGTCCCATAAATGAGGACACAATTATTTGGAGCAAAACAAGCAATAGACTTTACAATATTAAATCAGCATATACCTTTCTTGCAAACAAAACTCCCCATAATCTGGAAGGGAAAAACAACAACTACATGTATATTTACAAGCTAAGGATCCCTAGCAAGATCAATACACTCCTATAACCCCTATACCATGGAATGATTCCCATATGATCTATCTTCAAAAAATCAGTGTCCCTCGTAACTCCTTGTGTTGCTTCTACTCTACTGAAACTGAGACATTTGCCCACATTCTCTTTGAATTCCCTAATGCAAACAATTTCTGGCAGCACCTAATCTCCAAAAGCACCACCGCAACCTCACATCAGAACTTCACTTTCATAAGTAGCTCCTGGTCTAATATTTGGTCAACCCTACGGAGCAAACCTTTCAACCGTATACTTTGATGGGAAGACCTCTTTCCTTTTAGCTTCTAGAAGTTGTGGATTACTAGGAATAATAATCTATTCAACAACAAAAAATATCGAGTCGCTACCTCTAATGTCGTAGCAAGGGCAACTTAGTATATTACTATCTCAGCTGGGCACACATCCAAAAAAGAGAAGACCATCTGGATCAAATGGGATCCTCCACAAAGGCGCCGATACAAGCTCAAAACCGATAAGAATGTACTTGGGAACCCATGGAAGGGTGGTGTGGGAGGGGTTTTCAGAAACTCCGGCATCAATTGGGTTTTGTTATTAATGGGAAGCCTGCCACACACCACAAACACCTAAGCTAAGCTCTTTGCATTACTTCAGGGATTGCAAATCGCAGAGCAAAGAGGATTTACACCACTGAAAATCAACATAGAGTCGACAAAGATAATAAATATGATCTATTTAGGTAACATATTTTTTACTCAATTATCTCTAATGCAGGTCGATCATCCAAAGACTGGGAGACATAATGGTGAAACACAACTTCAAAGAAATGAACAAAGTAGCCGATCTGATGGCAAAGAAGGGTAAAAAGAAAGACCTTTTCGGAAAAACAACAATAGTGACAGTTCCACTGGTGTTTGCAAATGAAGCTTCTTGTGCTGACACCTAGGAACTATTTTAAAAATAATTATTATGCACTGTAATATTAATACCGTGGAACAAAACATGAGGAGTACTCGTACTCCTGAAGATGACGTATCAATTTCCTTAGTTTCTAATATATATAATCACCTTTTAAAACAAAAAAAATTATTATTTCTAATATTAGGAGGTGTAGTTTCAAAATTAGAATAATAGCACAATTATACTAAATGAAGAAAATAGAAAAAAAAGAAAATGAGCAATTAAAAAAATCGCAAAAAAGATGGTTGGAAAATGAAAATATTATTTAAATATTAAAAATTAATCTATCATTTTAACATAACTAACTTTGCATATAACCTCATCAAATAACAGAGTTCAACTTTATTATAGGTCAAGTTGTGGATGGCTTCTTTCTTTTTTTCAAAAATTACGAGGTATAAATTTTTAGAAAAATGGAATAATACTGTAGCTAAGTGTAACAAGAAAATAAAAATAATAATCAAAAAAATAAAATATGATAATTATGTAGAAAAATGTGAAGTAAAGGTTGAGAAATGAGAAGTAGTAAATAAAAGATAAATAATATTTGGAAAAAAGAATATAAAAAGTTAAAATAAAAAATAAATTAAAAGAAAAAAGAACAACAATAAAAAGTAATTAAAAATAAAAGAAAGGAAACTCAAAAAATAACTTTGTAATTACGCCATGCAACTACCAACAATTCTTAGTCCCCTCCCCCGGCATTTTCGTAGTGTCATCCCACTCGATTATAATTCAATAAATCTTTCATATGGCGCCCAACATTACGCCACCAATTGAATCTTTAACTAATATCTAATATTTTTAGTAACTTTAGATACATATATTTTTCTCTTCTTCTTAACTGTTACTTTCTTCTTTTTTGTATTTAGCGTTTCTTCTTCTTCTTAGTTGTATAATGGATTTTTTTCAAATTTATGGTTGTTTTAATAATTTGATGATCATAATTTATATTTAAAAATTATGTTTCAAATTTGAGCTTATTTGGAGAAGATTTGTGTGTTGAATTATTGAAATTCGAATAACAAGTTTATGTTTCAGAACTTCATATTTGAATATATGAAGTCGTGTGAAGCTGTATTAAAAATTTGAACTACTTAAGATTTAAAGTTCTGAAGTTGTTACTGAAAGATAGAAGAACTTCATATTCAAAATCTGAAGTTGCTTTGAAGAGCTTGAACTACTTAAGATCTGAATTTCTGAGATTGCGGTTGAACGATAGAAGAACTTCATATTTAATTTTTAAGGTTGACTAAAGAAATTGAACTACTTAATATTCGAGGGGTTACACTTTACAAAATTTTGTACAATACAAATATAAATTTAATGATAGTCCCCAAAATAGGTATATATGCAAATCCCCCTATAATTCATGTTCTAGCAACCATTTTGTGGAGGAAGCCCAAGCTACAAAATATACGACCCCAATTGTTGTGTTAACACCTATAGTTTTACCTTTTTCTCTCCTTAACAATAGAGGTGAAAATTAATTTGGGAATTTGGCGCTGTATAATTAGGACGACTCAAAACCGAATCGAAACCGTTAAACGACTTATTGACTTGTATTGGTATGGGATTATCGGGATAATATTTGATAAACGGATTTAGATTTTATAATTAACGGCTTAGCGGTTTGGGAACGGATTACTCAATTTTTTTATCGGGTAAACCGTTAATCCGTTAAGATTTTTTATATTTATACTTTTATCCCTATGTATATAAAGTATTACTGAGAAGTCGTCAGTCACCAGAGCTTAAAAAATCTTTCAACAGTTCACCAGAGCTTCAGATAATGTTTTTGAGTTTTTCCCTTATTTTGCAAGTACATGAAAATCAACTATGTACTGGATTAATATAGTGTGTAAATATCAACATAGTCTGCTGGGAAACCAAATGAAACGTAACTTAGATGCCTTAGATGCCTTCTGCAACGTAAATGCCATCTAAGTTAGTTTCCACTTAGCAGCCTTAGAAGTTACATTCCAGCAAGAATCAGACTATATACTTGCTGCAGATTTAGACTATGTATTTGCAGCAGATTCAGACTATATTGCCTTAAATAGAACAACAACAACAATTACCCCGTAATGTCCCACAAAGTGGGATCTGGGGAGGATAATATGTAGACGAGCCTTACCCCTATCCGAAAGGGTAGAAAGGCTGTTTCCAATCGACCCTCAGCTCAGTGAAGGAGAAGAAAAACAAAATCAAAAACAAAAACAAAAACAAAAACAAAAGAGCATTAGTAAGTCCAACGGAAATAACATAAATAATTATCTAAACATAAGAACCATAAATAACATGCAATAATATCAGACAGTAACTACCATAAATAACTACCATAAGGGAGACACAATCCAATACACAAATCATCTAAGGATAGCCCTGTCAAGCCTCCACCAACCCCGGGTGAGGGGTACGAAAAACTCTAGGGGCCCCTATCCTACAACCATAATACTAGACCTCCAGACTTTCCTATCAAGGGCCATGTCCTCAGAAACCCGCATTCTAGCCATGTCATACCTAATCACCTCTCCCCAATACCTCTTAGGCCTCCCTCTGCCTCGCCGTGTGCCGACCATCGCCAGTCACTCACAACTCCTCACCGGGGCATCAGGACTTCTCCTCCGTACATGCCCGAACCATCTCAGTCTCGCTTCTCGCATCTTCTCATCAACCGGGGCCACCCCCACCTTCTCTCGAATAACTTCATTCTTAATCTTATCTAAACTGGTGAGCCTGCACATCCACCTGAGCATCCTCATCTCCGCAAGCTTCATCCTCTGAACATGAGAGTTCTTGACTGGCCGCACTCCGCCCCATACAACATGGCCGGTCTAACCACAGCTCTATAAAATTTCCCCTTGAGTTTCTGTGGAACTTTCTTGTCACACAGGACTCCTGATGCAAGCCTCCATTTTGACCACCCCGCTCATATACGATGAGTGACGTCCCCGTCAATCTCTCCGTCCCCCTGAATCACCAATCCAATATATCTGACACTGTACTCTTGGCGATGACCTGAGATCCAATCATCACGTCCCTGCCTACTTCGCTCGGCTCGGCGCTAAACTTGCACTCCAGGTATTCTGTCTTAGATCTGCTTATTTTGAAACCCTAAGACTCGAGAGCCTGTCTCCATACCTCTAACCTATCATTAACATCGACCCTCGTCTCGTCTATCAATACTATGTCATCCGCAAATAGCATACACCAAGGCACATCCCTTGAATATGTCGGGTGAGAGCATCCATCACCAAGGCAAACAAGAGAGAGCTAAGCGCCGATCCTTGATGGTGCCCCATAACCACTGGAAAATGGTCTGAGTCGCCACCCACAGTCCTAACCCTAGTCTTAGCTCCATCGTACATGTCCCCAATGACTCTGATGTAGGCTTCTAGCACGCTCTTCGCCTCCAATCACCTCCATAGCACCTCCCTTGGGACCTTGTCATACACCTTCTCCAAGTCGATAAGTACCATGTGCAGGTCCTTCTTCTTTTCCCTGAACTGCTCCACCAGCCTCCTGACAAGGTGGATAGCTTCTGTAGTGGAGCGACCCGGCATGAAACCGAATTGGTTCACAGATATAGATGTCATCTCCCTCACCCTCGCCTCGATCACCCGCTCCCAGAGCTTCATGGTATGACTTATTAATTTGATACCCCTATAGTTGTTGCAGCACTAGATGTCACCTTTGTTCTTGTACAAGAACCACTGTACTCCACCTCCACTCCTCCGGCATCTTTTTGGTCCTGAAGATTGCATTGAACAACCTGGAGAGCCACTCCACTCCTGGTCTACCCATGCATTTCCAGAACTCTACCGGGATCTCGTTAGGCCCGGTCGCTCGACCCCTACTCATCCTACGCAAAGCCCCCATGACCTCCTCCGCCCTAATGCGCCTGTAGTACCCAAGGTCTCTATGTTGCTCTGAATGCCCCAACTCCCCTAGCTATATGTTACGATCCCCCCACATCGTTAAGTAAGTCTCGAAAGTATATCTGCCACCTCTGCTTGACTTGAGACTCCCCCATCAGAACTCTACCATCCTCGCCCTTGATGCACCTAACTTGGTCAAGATCACGCGCCTTCCTTTCCCTTTCTTTAGCTAACCGGAATAACTTCCTGTCCCCGCCTTTCTCCCCTAATTCCTCGTACATGCGACCAAATGCCGCGTTTTTGGCTTCCGTAATCGCCATCTTTGCTTCTTTCCTCGCCGCCTTGTAGATCACCCTGTTCGCTCTCCGTTCTTCCTCGCTTGTGCTCCCTGCCATCTTAGCAAACGACGCCTTCTTCACCTCCACTTTTCCTTGGACCACATCGTTCCACCACCAGTCACCCTAATGTCTTTCTAAATAGCCCTTTGCCACTCGAGCACATCCAGTGCTACCTCCCTAACCAAATTTGCCGTCTCTGACCACATAGCATCCGTTTCCCCAGAACTTCTCCAAGCTCCGCCCTCAGCTAACCTCCTCTCCAACTCCTGTGCTTTCTCCTTATTCAAAACACCCCATCTAATCCGCGGTTGTCCCCGAGCACCCCTCCGCTTCCTCTTCACCCAGAGACCGACATCCATCACTAGGAGTCTATGAAGAGTCGAAAGGGACTCTCCCGGAATAACCTTGCAGTCCTTGCACATACCTCTATCGCTCCTTCTGAAGAGGAGGTAATCAATCTGAGTCCTTGCCACCAAACTCTTGAAGGTGATCAAATGCTCCTCCCTCTTCTGAAATGTCGAGTTCACAATCAAAAGCTCGGAAGCCCTGGCAAAATCAAGCAGTGACGCCTCCTCCGTTCCTAACCCCAAAGCCGAAGCCACCGTGCACCTCACCATAACCACCAGCATCAGCCCCAATATGACCATTAAAGTCCCCTCCAATAACTAACTTCTCAGATTGGGGAATACTACTCACCATATCATCCAAGTCCTCCCAAAAGCGCCTCTTAACCTCCTCGTCTAAGCCCGATTGTGGCGCGTAAGCGCTGATGACGTTGAGGATGCAACCCTCAAAAACCAACTTAATAGACATTAACCTATCATTCACTTGCCTAACCTCGACCACGGACTCTCTTAGATCCCTATCAACCAAGCTGCCCACTCCATTCTTACCTCTCATGACCCCAGAATACCACAATTTAAACCCGTCTGCATTCCTCGCCTTTGACCCTTTCCACCTAGTCTCTTGGACACAAGCTATGTTAACCCTCCTCTTCTGAAGAACCTTCGCCAACTCAATGGACTTACCCGTTAGAGTGCCTACGTTCCACGACCCGATCCTTAATCTATGAGCATCCGCTACCCTCTTCCCACCCTTGCCTCCGGCCCTACCCGCAGAACCACTCCCAGCCCCCCTGCTCGCCCCTGCCCCCACCCCTACCCCCCGAGGACATGACCTTACTCTACCATCACCTGCCGCGGCCACTATCCCCAACCGATTACGGAAAACAGTGATGCACCCACGTACTACAGCGGTGAACTCGAAAGGATTCAAGCTAGGAATCGACAAAGTAAACTACACACATGGTGCTTAGATAGAAAACGTAAAAGGGTGTACAGAGTAAAAAAAGGGGGTCGGGAGGTATCAACTCCCGATGGAAAAACCTGGAAGTATGCTTTGATTCGCCCGAGATCAAATACCGCTAGCTCTTGCACACCTCGTCCGGTATTGTTTTGCTCTTCGTGTCCAAATGTCGTAAGCTCTTCTTGTCCGCCGCGGCTTGTACCTGAAAATCACGCACAAAAAAAAACGAGGGGGCCTACCTATCTCGGGAAAGGGGGGGGGTTGCCTCACTGGGGGTCGCCGGAGAAGGGGGGTCGCCGGAGTTAGGGTTGGCAGGAGGTAGGGGTGGAGGGTAGGTGGGCAAGGGCTGGGTAGTGGAGATAGAGGAGAGAGAGAGAGAGAGAGAGAGGAGAAAGAGACAGAAGAGAGAGAACTTACTTAGGGAATCGCCGGAGGGGAAGGGGGGTCGCTGGAGGGAGGGGTCGCCGGAGGGGGTAAGGGGAGAGGGAGAGAGGGGGGGCTGGGAGCTGGGGAAGGGTTAGTTGCTGGAGCAGAACGTTGGAGAGCAGAGAAACGTTGGGCCATTGCCTTAAATAGAATTTGGACTAAATAACTTAGATGCCTTTATAATAACTAAATGAAAAATAAGTGAAAAGTAATAAGAAGTTAGAAGTGCATCTGTATTCTGTACAGTAGTGATCGAATTATTTTTTTCCATAATAGAATTTTACCAGCTATATAATACAATTGTTTAATTAATACTTTCTAGCAAATATGCATGAAAATTGAGACAGTGGAAACATAATTTCAAGATAGAACCAAAGAAGACATCAACGCAACATCTCGTGATAGAACTAGAGAGAGAGATTTATGATAATGGCCACAACTGGAAGTAATCTGTAGATCTTAGATGGTATTGATTGAATGATTGCTCTAAAAAAATTTATTTGGCGCAGTCGATAAATCGTCCGATAATCGTTAATCCGATATAAATTTGGCCGTTATCTTATTGGATGGTTATCGAATTACTATATTTATAATCCTATTCGATAAGCCGAACCGTGAAGCGTAATTATCCACCCAATCCGCCCGATAAATACCCCTATGTATAACAACTCAATTCACAAATTGGCTAGAATTAATTTATTTTTATTTATTGATAAGGTAGCCAATGAATGTATATCACAATAATAATTCTTACTCTCAACGATATATTATATTTTCTTTTCTTTTTTGTATATATCAATGTATATAAAAAATTATTTTTCTTCTTTGTATACCAAAAATTTATTTTTCTTCTTTGCATATTAAAATGTATATCAATTTTTTTATTTTTTTATTTTTTATTTTTATATATCTAAGTGTATAACACTCTTGTGGATATGAACAAATATAATATGATGAGAATACATTGATATACAAGATGAGAATTAGAACTATTTGTTAATAATTTGAATCAAAGAAATGTCTTTTAATAATATGAATCAAAAGGGGGCCGTATGAGATTTGACGTCATAAAGATGTTCGTTGTTAGATTTAGGCCTTTAATTGATTGTCTAGTATGCCCCAGCCAGAAAATTAAGCACAAATTGTTATGAAATAATATAAAGACAAGAACAATAATGCAAGAACAAGAGCAATAGAGAAAATAGAGAGAGAGAAGTATTCTTATTGATACTTAGAGATTGTTAGGGATGTGTTACAATGGTAGAAGACCCCTTTATTTATAGGGAGTGGGATGATTTATCTACCAAGAATAGAACTCTAGAATCTCTCTAATTATAGACATTCACCTTAAATAGGAGATTTCATAACACTCCCCCTTGAATGTCTATTCAACAATGTGCCTCGTTAAAACCTTAAAACCAAAACCCAATGGGAAAAATTAAAGAAAGGAAAAAGAGTACACATGTTTGAATATGCGCCTATTGGTTGCCTCGTTAAAAACCTTGCAAGGAAAACCCGGTGGGACAAAACCTTGTAAGGGAAAAAGAGTGCAACGCGCATTAACTCCCCCTAATGAGTACATCAATTTATATCCTTGAGCATTTGCATTCCAATCTTGTGCATCATCTTCAAAACGATCTTTGGTAGACGTTTGACAAATCAACCATATTGACTTGAATAAATATTCCGCACCTTGAAATCATCATTCTTGATAGATGTGAACATCTTCATATAATGTCGTGGAATAACTCTTCAATATCTTCATAGATGTATTCTCAATGCCATCATGCTTATAGTTATAGCAAGATACATATGTACACAAATTGTACTAAGGATGTGGTACTTCAGGACCAAGAATTGCATATGCTTCAAGCAACTTAAATCTTTCAA
This sequence comes from Nicotiana benthamiana, assembly GCA_034376525.1. Taxonomy (NCBI): domain Eukaryota; kingdom Viridiplantae; phylum Streptophyta; class Magnoliopsida; order Solanales; family Solanaceae; genus Nicotiana; species Nicotiana benthamiana. The sequence goes on along the minus strand of CM067336.1, from coordinate 27,890,075 downwards.
GTTAAGTCATATAAGCCATATAATAGACTTTAGATGCATATCAAGTTTTCCATGTCATGCTAGACAAATAAGATATCGAAAACTGACTATACATACCTTTGACTTTTATACTTTCAAGCATTTGAACTATAGGTTCAAAACTACATGTCTTTCATATGGAATCAATTCTTCTTGAATTGTATCTCTTCCATTTAGTTACTTTCTTTGGGTCAGTAAATGCGTATAGCATGCTTTGCAATATGTTGCAATTGAATTATCCCTTTTATGAACTTCAGGTTCGTATCATGATATTCGGGGATATACATATACAAATGATAATTCATCCCATGTAACATTTTCTCAAGTGTTTATCATGTCTCCCCCTCATGTTAGAAAAGCTAACTTGTTTCCTCAACTTTGGGAAATCATCTTTGTGCATTATCATGTCAATATACACGGCACATTAATAATAAGATGAAATTATTTGGTTCCTGACCCTGAACCACTTGTGAGGGGAGAATATAATATACTCTCGTATACAACGTATATCAAACTGATATATATAACTTTGTTCTCATAAGAAACAGTTTAGCTATTAAGTGGAAGCACTTAATAATTATCTTGCTAAACCAACTTTGATATAAACCAACTTATCAAGATGAACTATCTTGAGTAGAAAATCTGGAAATTATGCTCGAAGTTAGATTACTGAGCAATTTACCTCGTAAGCACCTGCCAGGCTGCGGGTTAATAACAATTGCGCATGTAACCATATCATAGATGCATCATATGTGGTATACATGGCAGGTGAATGGGCCCATATTCACCTTTGATATTTCCAGAATTTATGGGCTTCAACCCGAACTCTTTAGTTGGTCAGTTCATTAATGAGAACAAGTGATACAAGAGAATTCGTAAAGAACTTTCTAGTTCTTTGATATTCACCTGTGTGAATTTGCACATCATACTTAAAATGAGATGGCTAATATGAATGCTAACTGAACAAATTATCAATATTGGTAAACTTCAAATTTACACCATGACATGTGCACTTATCAATAAACTTCAGGTTTATTATGACATGGGTTTTTATACCAATAGATATCCACTTTATTGTGGCATTCTTTCTTTTTTGTAGTACAAACTGGAGAACAAAGCGGGTAGCTTTTTATATGCAAATTACCCCGCTACAAGTTGTAGTAATAGGAGATATCAAAGCCTTCCTTTTTATAGTCTCAATATAATCAATCGCTTTCGCGTGTACTTTGGAAACTGAATAAGTTTCTTTGAGACTTACTACAGCACAATACTCAATTGTGTTTCTCCAACATAGTAATAATTGGCTCTTCTAGAGCTCTCAATTAATTTTGTACTACCACAGATTCATCAACATCCATGTGGTGAATATCTTTCTTAAAGAGAAAGTTATACCATTATGGTCATGTCAAACTTATATGCAAGATATGTTTCTTGCATTATCGTTGTCCTTTAATAGTCATATTTCCTAAATACTTTGGCGTACAATAGGTACGTGACCAACGATCATTCATGCCATATATCATCTCAAACCTCCTTCTAAGGGTGAGTGTGGTATCATCTCAAACCTCCTTCTAGGGGTGAGTGTGGTATATTTAATACCAATTTCATGTTCATATTCTTCCAATAATGAATATGTATTCGTGAATCAAATGTTGTCACATTCACTTCGAGGATATGTGATTTTGTTATCCTTTTCAAATCTATAAATGCGTCAGGCATTTGATTTGCTATTCTTTGCAAATGGATAATCTTTTGTGCCTCTTTCTCACAAATAGAGGTGTGTGGACAAGATGAGATAATGATGCATTTTTCCACAAAATTTCCCGTTTGGTTTCACCAACTTCTCCCCCTAATTTTGGGAAAAGTGTCTCATCAAATTGACAGTCTGCAAATCGTGCAGTGAACAAATCTCCTGTCAATGTTTCGAGGTAGCGAATAATGGAGGGCGATTTAACCTCAACATATATTCCTAACCTTCTTTGCAGACCCATTTTGGTGCGGGATGGCGGTGCTAAAGGCACATATACTACGCATCCAAAAATTCTTAAATGGGATATATTGGGTCCATGACCCAAAACCAATTGCAACAGGGAATATTTGTGTCAATTCGTCAGTCAGAGACGAACAAGCATTGCTGTATGTAAAATGGCGTGTCCCCAAACCGAAGTGGGCAGCCGACAAACTAAAATGCTGCATGCAAAATGGCATGAACCCAAACCAAAGTGGGCAGCCGACGAACTAGCATTGCTGCATGCAAAATAGCGTGAACCCAAACAGAAATGGGCAGCCTCGTTTTCATGAAGAATTCAAGATTATTCTCATCTATTGTCTCAATATGATATCCATTTTGAATGATATCTTTAAAACTCAACAAGTTCTTCTTAGACTTGGAGAAGAATATTGCATTCTCTAAGATAAACGTCGTGCCTTTGGGCAGAGTTACAGTTGCTCTTCCGGAGCCTTCAATCAATTTACTTCCCATGGTTTAACATATAAAAGAAAATATACGAATCATGAGAATAAACAACTTCAATCCGTTTGTGTCACATAATATTTTCAAAATCTGCTGCTAACAGTTGACTAACAAAATCAGATATGTTATCCATAATCGATTACTATGCAGCTTGAAAATTTTCAGTTTAAGCATTTTTCACAAAACAATCGATTGTTAAACACACACAATCGATTGTTGAGCATTGACAATCGATTGTTAAACATAGACAATCGATTGTTGACAATTTTTGAAAAATCCAGATCACTGTTTTAAGACAATCGATTGTTAAATATAGACAATCGATTGTTGGCTATTTTGAAAAATTCCAGAGCAGTCTTAAGACAATCGATTGTTAAGCATAGACAATCGATTGTGGATGATTTTTGAAAAATTCCAGATAACATTGTCTAACGACAATCGATTGTTAGACATAGACAATCGATTGTGGATGATTTTTGAAAAATTCCAGAACACACTGTTTTAAAGACAATCGATTGTTAATCATAGACAATCGATTGTTGACTGTTTTTGTAAAATTCCAGATCACACTGTTTTAAAGACAATCGATTGTTAAACATAGACAATCGATTGTTGACTGTTTTTGAAAAATTCCAGATCACACTGTTTTAAAGACAATCGATTGTTGATCATTGACAATCGATTGTTTTGCAGTTTTTATGCGAAATATGAGATAACCGACTAGTTTTTCAGGTTAGTCGATTACCTCTACTGGAAAGTAAAAATATTATTGATATTTGAGCATATTGATACATTCTAAAGAACTAATACTAACATTATATCATGAACTAACTAATACGAGCTAATACTAATGGCTATTAGTTTATTCATTCACTAATACAACTCAAGTAAAATAAAATCAAATAGCTCCATCTTCTTTCATCACGGATCCATCACCGATTAGGTGGTCTATCTTCCCCTCGGGTTGCTCCAAGAAGTCTGCCACATTCAAGTGGGTGATGTCAAAGTTGTCGTCAGAGACAAAATTCGTTTCAGGGCATTTACTCTTTCGAGATGCTTGATAAAGGTCAACCAAAAGTCATGGTATACGGCAAGCCTTTGACCAGTGCCCGTTTTCACCGTAACGATAATATATAGTTTATAAACTATTTGCTTTTGGGTTCTTATCGTATCGTGCTTGTGGCAGAGTGACCAACTTCAGGTTGTCATATCTCTTCTTTAAGCCATTCCACAAGATAGGTGGATCTTTGACGGTGAGATATTCAATCTTCAAACCTTCATCAAGGTGATGGCACAAGAAAATCAAGGCCTTAGCATAGTTTCAAACCTTCATCAAGGTGATGGCGCAAGAAAATCAAGGCCTTAGCATAGTTTTGGGTGGATGCATTATTTCTGTCTTTAATGGCGTCTCCAAGACCCATAGCATCCAAGTGGATTTCAGCATCCAACACCCATGTCATATAGTTCTTGCCCGAAATTTCAAGGGCAACGAACTTTCTTTTCATAATGTCAGACATAAAACAAATTTACATCAAGAGCGTGTTCATACTTACGGGCTCTATTACAATTATCACATTCACTTCAGGGAATGGATCATAATCATGTGCTTTACACAATCTCATGTCAAATATTACTTTCATAAAGTGAATGATTATTTTGAGAATCCTTATTGTTCTCATTACCACAATAATGACGATTATAACTTCGTCTATTGCCATGTCCACATCCATTGATACCTTTACGGTAATTAGTCTTCTTTCAGACTTATCACATACTGCTACCACATTCTCTAAAGGGAATGGAGCAAATTCAATTGGACGGAATTCTTCGCCACGTCCACATTCATTGATACCTTCATGGTAATATTTTAGTCTTCTTTCAGACTTATCATATACTGCTTCCACATTCTCTAAAGGGAATGGAGCAAATTCAATGGGACGGATTTTCAATTATTTGCCCACAATCATACATGAATTTAATCATGGCAGGACATAGAGATTTTACCACTTCATGTGGTTATAATTTCTTACAAACTCCATTAGAGTTATAATCAAACTTTGTTGTCTATGCTTTGTATATAAAATCACGAACGCGGAACCGAGGTCGAACATGGAACCGAGGTCGAAATCTCGAATTTCTGTTTCCAATCTTCTTCACGTTTTCTATTTCTGTTTTCTGTTTCTTTCTTCTCCTTTGTTTTCAATTTTTTTTTCTTTTCCTCTTCAACGTTTTCTTTTCCTTTTGCTTTCCAGTGTTTTTTTTCTCCTTCTTTTGTTTTCTGTTTTTCGTTCCTCCCATTTTTTTTTTCTTTGAAGCAAAACCCTACACAAACAAAAAGTTAAGACAATCGAAAATTTCAATTGGTTAGAGACTCGTGCTGATAACGTGTTATGAAATAATATAAAGACAAGAACAATAATGCAAGCCAAGAGCAATAGAGAGAATAGAGAGAGAGAAGTATTCTTATTGATACTTAGAGATTGTTAGGGATGTGTTACAATGGTAGAAGACCCCTTTATTTATAGGGAGTGGGATGATTTATCTACCAAGAATAGAACTCTAGAATCTCTCTAATTATAGACATTCACCTTAAATAGGAGATTTCATAACACAAATTTCATTATGTAATTTTTACTTTTGATAGTAAAGGTTAATATTTTATTTATTTTAAATATATATTATTTTAAAATATTATATTTTATAAATATCCTTTAATATTTATAGCAAAATATCTAATTTTGGTTACCTGATAATCCTAAGCCACTAAATACGCTATTTAGTTACACTATTTTCTTTTTCTCTCTACTTTGATACATATTTTTTGCTTCTCCATTCTCTGAAAACACAATGCTCAATCTCAAAATTTCTCTCACCCACATTACCTACCATTAGTCACAAACGGATGTAGAAGAAAAAATACAACGACAAGATATGTGTGTGAAGAAGAAAACAGTGCCAGAGATGGCCGCCGACGCCTATAAAAGTGGACTGAACAAAATGAACACTGGGAGGCTTTGAGAAGTACCCTAAGGAAAGCCGATATGGATTGTTAGATGGAATTTCGAATAACTGTTTGCGCGAAAAAACTGTGAGTATATGGATGTTTGAGACTCTGACCCAACTTTTGCGCTTAATAATTGGCCAAGTTTTAGGATTTGTTTTTGGACAAAAGCGACGGAGTTTGGGATTGACCAACTTGATTTTCTGATAATATTTTTCATTAAAATGTAATGTATCTCGTTGTGTTTCATGTATTTCATTGTATTCATTGTCTTTTTTTCCTCATTGTATTTCAATGTATCCGTTGTATTCTATGTATTTCACTATTTCATCATATGCCATGTATGTGTTCATATATTTTTTTAATTAATATAATTTATATATTCAGATGTATTATATAATTTCCTTGAAGATTGTTATGTTTTTGGAGTATTTATCGATTAAGATTTTTTTTTATAACTTGAAATATAAATTTTGTGTGTTGTAGAGTTTGTTGAGTTATATTAGAGGTCTATTATGTTAATTGATTCACTTTCTGTTTAAAAATAGTGTAATCTCCTGTTTCACGCCATGAATATATGTCGAATACAGTAATCTATCTAGTTGTAATATCATATTTCACGCTATAAATATAGTCGAATATACTCGAATACAACAACTGATTAACTGAACTTTCCTGATTTACACCTATATTTGTTACTGGCATTCATAAATACAGTATCTTAACTACAGCTACTACATCTTATAATAAAAAACATATCTACAATTTATAATATAGAAAACAATATTTACAGATAGCTAATTATCACTAAAAATAGTTTTTTACAAAACTTTCTCTAACTAAATATCTTCAATTGATTGTCTAGAAAGAAACGAGAGGTTGAATAAGAGTTATGGAGCCAGAGAAGGAGAGGAAGACAAGAAAAAGAGATAGAAAGGGTTTACGAGAAGAGACAATAAATAAAGTAATTGTTATGAAATCTCCTATTTAAGGTGAATGTCTATAATTAGAGAGATTCTAGAGTTCTATTCTTGGTAGATAAATCATCCCCCTCCCTATAAATAGAGGTGCCCTCTACCATTGTAAATCACTCCTAACATTCTCTAAGTAACAATAAGAAGAACTCTCTCTACTCTTCTCTCTATTTGCTCTTGTTCTTGCATTATTGTTCTTGTCTTTATATTATTTCATAACACGTTATCAGCACGAGTCTCTAACCATCACGAAAGATATTCTCTTCATGGTTCGGTTTAGTTGACCAAAAGAGAAGGAAATTATCAGCTGCCATTGATGTGATGCTGATTGCAATGGTATTCTCGCCGTTCATTTATGTGTCCTGAAACTGTCCACAAATTGCTATGCCAAAGTTTTCATCTTTCGAAGAGGCAAATATCTATACGGACAAAAAGGAAAAGGAAAACGTGAGAGAAAGAAAGGAATTTACACAAGAGGTATATTTGATATCACAACATTTTTTTGGTATACCTTAAAGGTAAGTAATTTACTTTTCCCTTTCAAATTCTTGAAATTATATAATTTGATTTTATATACAAAGCATAGACAACAAAGTTTGATTATAACTCTAATGGGGTTTGTAAGAAATTATAACCACATGAAGTGGTAAAATCTCTATGTCCTGCCATGATTAAATTCATGTATGATTGTGGGCAAATAATTGAAAATCCGTCCCATTGAATTTGCTCCATTCCCTTTAGAGAATGTGGAAGCAGTATATGATAAGTCTGAAAGAAGACTAAAATATTACCATGAAGGTATCAATGAATGTGGACGTGGCAAAGAATTCCGTCCAATTGAATTTGCTCCATTCCCTTTAGAGAATGTGGTAGCAGTATGTGATAAGTCTGAAAGAAGACTAATTACCGTAAAGGTATCAATGGATGTGGACATGGCAATAGACGAAGTTATAATCGTCATTATTGTGGTAATGAGAACAATAAGGATTCTCAAAATAATCTTTCACTTTATGAAAGTAATATTTGACATGAGATTGTGTAAAGCACATGATTATGATCCATTCCGTGAAGTGAATGTGATAATTGTAATAGAGCCCGTAAGTATGAACACGCTCTTGATGTAAATTTGTTTTATGTCTGACATTATGAAAAGAAAGTTCCTTGCCCTTGAAATTTCGGGCAAGAACTATATGACATGGGTGTTGGATACTTAAATCCATTTTGGATGCTATGGGTCTTGGAGACGCCATTAAAGACAGAAATAATGCATCCACCAAAACTATGCTAAGGCCTTGATTTTCTTGCGCCATCACCTTGATGAAGGTTTGAAACTATGCTAAGGCCTTGTTTTTCTTGCGCCATCACCTTGATGAAGGTTTGAAGATTGAATATCTCACCGTCAAAGATCCACCTATCTTGTGGAATGGCTTAAAGAAGAGATATGACAACCTGAAGTTGGTCACTCTGCCACAAGCACGATACGATAAGAACCCAAAAGCAAATAGTTTATGAACTATATATTATCGTTGCGGTGAAAACGGGCACTGGTCAAAGGCTTGCCGTATACCATGACTTTTGGTTGACCTTTATCAAGCATCTCGAAAGAGTAAACGCCCTGAAACGAATTTTGTCTCTGACGACAACTTTGACATCACCCACTTGGATGTGGCAGACTTCTTTGAGCAACCCGAGGGGAAGATAGACCACCTAATCGGTGATGGATCCGTGATGAAAGAAGATGGAGCTATTTGATTGTATTTTACTTGTTTGTATTAGTGAATGAATAAACTAATAGCCATTAGTATTAGCTCATATTAGTTGGTTCATGATATAATGTTAGTATTAGTTCTTTAGAATGTATCAATATGCTCAAATATCAATAATATTTTTACTTTCCAGTAGAGGTAATCGAATAACCTGAAAAACTAGTCGGTTATCTCATATTTCGCATAAAAACTGCAAAACAATCGATTGTCAATGATCAACAATCGATTGTCTTTAAAACAGTGTAATCTGGAATTTTTTCAAAAATCATCCACAATCGATTGTCTTTGTCTAACAATCGATTGTCGTTGAGACAGTGTAATCTGGAATTTTTCAAAAATCATCCACAATCGATTGTCTATGCATAACAATCGATTGTCTTAAAACAGTGTGTTCTGGAATTTTTCAAAATAGCCAACAATCGATTGTCTATACTTAACAATCGATTGTCTTAAAACAGTGTGCTCTGGAATTTTTCAAAATAGCCAACAATCGATTGTCTATATTTAACAATCGATTGTCTTAAGACAGTGTGATCTGAAGTTTTTTCAAAATAGCAAATAATCGATTGTGTGTGTTTAACAATTGATTGTAAATGTTCAACAATCGATTGTTTGTGTTTAACAATCGATTGTTTGAAGAAAATGCTTAAACTGAAAATTTTCAAACTGCAAAGTAATCAATTATGGATAACATATCTGATTTTGTTAGTCAACTGTTAGTAGCAGATTTTGAAAATATTATGTGACACAAACGGATTGAAGTAGTTTATTCTCATGTTCGTATATTTTCTTTTATATGTCAAACCATGGGAAGTAAATTGATTGAAGGCTCCGGAAGAGCAACTGTAACTCTGTCCAAAGGCACGACGTTTATCTTAGAGAATGCAATATTCTCCTCCAAGTCTAAGAAGAACTTGTTGAGTTTTAAAGATATCATTCAAAATGGATATCATATTGAGACAATAGATGAGAATAATCTTAAATTCTTCATGAAAACGAGGCTGCCCATTTCGGTTTGGGTTCACGCCATTTTGCATGCAGCAATGCTAGTTCGTCGGCTGCCCACTTTGGTTTGGGTTCACGCCATTTTGCATGCAGCAATACTACTTCGTCGGCTGGGTTGGGGTCACGCCATTTTGCATACAGCAATGCTAGTTCGTCTCTGACTGACGAATTGACACAAATATTCCCCGTTGCAATTGATTTTGGGTCATGGACCCAATATATCCCATTTAAGAATCTTTGGATGCGCAGTATATGTGCCTGTAGCACCGCCATCCCGCACCAAAATGGGTCTGCAAAGAAGGTTAGGAATATATGTTGGGTTTGAATCGCCCTCCATCATTCGCTACCTCGAAACATTGACAGGCGACTTGTTTACTGCACGATTTGCAGACTGTCGATTTGATGAGACACTTTTCCCAAAATTAGGGGGAGAAGTTGGTGAAACCAAACGGGAAATTTTGTGGAAAAATGCATCATTATCTCATCTTGATCCACATACCTCTATTTGTGAAAGAGGCACAAAAGATTATCCATTTGCAAAGAATAGCAAATCAAATGCCTGACGCATTTATAGATTTGAAAAGGATAACAAAATCACATATCCTCGAAGTGAATGTGACAACATTTGATTCACGAATACATATTCATTATTGGAAGAATATGAACATGAAATTGGTATTAAATATACCACACTCACCCCAAGAAGGAGGTTTGAGATGATATATGGCATGAATGATCGTTGGTCACGTACCTATTGTACGCCAAAGTATTTTGGAAATATGACTATTAAAGGACAACAATAATGCAAGAAACATATCTTGCATATAAGTTTGACATGACCATAATGGTATAACTTTCTCTTTAAGAAAGATATTCACCACATGGATGTTGATGAATCTGTGGTAGTACAAAATTAATTGAGAGCTCTAGAAGAGCCAATTATTACTATGTTGGAGAAACACAATTGAGTATTGTGCTGTAGTAAGTCTTAAAGAAACTTATTCAGTTTCCAAAGTACACGCGAAAGTGATTGATTATATTGAGACTATAAATAAAGGAAGGATTTGATATCTCCTATTACTACAACTTGTAGTGGGGTAATTTGTATATGAAAAGCTACCCGCTTTGATCTCCAGTTTGTACTACACAAACGAAATAATGCCACAATAAAGTGGATATCTATTGGTATAAAACCCATGTCATAATAAACCTGAAGTTTATTGATAAGTGCACATGTCATGGTGTAAATTTGAAGTTTACCAATATTGATAATTTATTCAGTTGACATTCGTGTTAGCCATCTCATTTTATGTATGATGTGCAAATTCACATAGGTGAATATCAAAGAACTGGAAATATCAAAGGTGAATATGGGCCCATTCACCTGCCATGTATACCACATATGATGCATCTATGATATGATTACATGCGCAATTGTTATTAACCCGCAGCCTGGCCGGTGCTTGCGAGGTAAATTGCTCAGTAATCTAACTTCGAGCATAATTTCCAGATTTCCTACTCAAGATAGTTCATCTTGATAAGTTGGTTTATATCAAAGTTGGTTTAGCAAGATAATTATTGAGTGCTTCCACTTAATAGCTAAACTGTTTCTTATGAGAACAAAGTTATATATATCAGTTTGATATACGTTGTATACAAGAGTATATTATATTCTCCCCTCACAAGTGGTTCAGGGTCAGGAACCAAATAATTTCATCTTATTATTAATGTGCCGTGTATATTGACATGATAATGCACAAAGATGATTTCCCAAAGTTGAGGAAACAAGTTAGCTTTACTAACATGAGGGGGAGACATGATAAACACTTGAGAAAAGGTTACATGGGATGAATTATCATTTGTATATGTATATCCCCGAATATCATGATATGAACCTGAAGTTCATAAAAGGATAATTCAATTGCAACATATTGCAAAGCATGCTATACGCATTTGCTGACCCAAAGAAAGTAACTAAATGGAAGAGATACAATTCAAGAAGAATTGATTCCATATGAAAGACATGTAGTTTTGAACCTATAGTTCAAATGCTTGAAAGTATAAAGTCAAAGGTATGTATAATCAGTTTTCAACATCTTATTTGTTTAGCATAACGTGAAAACTTGATATGCATCTAAAGTCTATTATGTGACTTATATGACTTAACTTGAAAGATTTAAGTTGCTTGAAGCATATGCAATTCTTGGTCCTGAAGTACCACATCCTTAGTACAATTTGTGTACATATGTATCTTGCTATAACTATAAGCATGATGGCATCGAGAATACACCTATGAAGATATTGAAGAGTTATTCCACGACATTATATGAAGATGTTCATATCTATCAAGAATGATGATTTCAAGGTGCGGAATATTTATTCAAGTCAATATGGTTGATTTGTCAAACGTCTACCAAAGATCGTTTTGAAGATGATGCACAAGATTGGAATGCAAATGCTCAAGGATATAAATTGATGTTCTTATTAGGGGGAGTTAATGCGCGTTGCACTCTTTTTCCCTTACAAGGTTTTGTCCCAATTGGGTTTTTCCTTGCGAGGTTTTTAACGAGGCAACCAATAGGCGCATATTCAAACATGTGTACTCTTTTTCCTTTCTTTAATTTTTTCCATTGGGTTTTGGTTTTAAGGTTTTAACGAGGCACATTGTTGAATAGACATTCAAGGGGGAGTGTTATGAAATCTCCTATTTAAGGTGAATGTCTATAATTAGAGAGATTCTAGAGTTCTATTCTTGGTAGATAAATCATCCTCCTCCCTATAAATAGAGGTGCCCTCTACCATTGTAAATCACTCCTAACATTCTCTAAGTAACAATAAGAAGAACTCTCTCTACTCTTCTCTCTATTTGCTCTTGTTCTTGCATTATTGTTCTTGTCTTTATATTATTTCATAACAGTAATAAATTTTTAAAATTTGATTCTGTATATAACAAAAGCTTAATGTATTTATCCCTCGATATCAATTTCTCAATTAATTAGGCAGATGGCGAGTAAGATCTTTTAACAACGTTTGTTAAAGAGAAGAAAGAAAGAAAGAGTATCTGACTATCTGAGGTTGAAAAGATTATTTGGGTATTCAAAGCTTGTACGCCGACACATTTCTCCTGGGAAGGTTAAAAGTTGACGAGTAAGAAATATTATTTCACTTAAACTTGATCAAATTAGTATATGAATTGTAACATTTACAAACAATAAACTAGTAGGAGTATTATTTATGGGAAAGTATACCTGAATTAAAATAAGCAAATTGTAAAAAATGAAAAACTGAACAATATTCATGATGAAAATAGTGGTTGTGATTGTTCATCTATTTCACATCATCTTCTTAGAACAAATATTATTTCCTCATAAAATCAGACCATAAAGAAAAGCAAATGGAGACAACCACGTGCCATAAAATGATAACTCTATACTCCAATGACAAGGTATCCACCGACTTGCTTTTCTCTCAGAAATATCTTATCTTAAAATGTTAGCGTAATTTTTACATTTTATTAATTAAATTCAAATTCCCCAGCCATATATCCTATTCCCACTTCACAAACTTCTACCTCAGAATAGTTTCTGAATCAGTAAAAAAAAAAATGGGAGTGGTGATCATAGACGGATCAACAATTCGAGACTTCGTGAACGACGAAGCAGCGTTTGCAAAGGCAATGGATAGAGGATTCACCGATTTGGACCTCAACAACGACGGCGGTTAATCCCGTTCCGAGCTTCGTAAAGCGTTCGAGTCTCTCCGCCTCATTGAGGCTCACTTCGGCGTCGACGTTGCCGCCTCGCCGGAGGAACTCACCCGCCTCTATGATTCCATATTCGAGAAGTTCGATTGTGACCACAACGGCACCGTTGACCGACAGGAGTTTGGGAATGAGATGAGGAAGATTATGCTGGCTATCGCCGAGGGACTTGGATCGTCGCCGATTCAAATGGCTCTTGATGATAGTGACCAGAATTTGATCAAACAAGCTGCGGATCTTGAAGCTTCTAAGCTTCCTGCCTAATTAATAGTAACCGGTTTCCATATCTTTAGCAAAATAAGTTCTTTTTCTGTTGTTTCAATTTTCAGTGTTTTGTCTTGTTTCCATGCGATGTTCTCAATTCTGTACTTTTTACATGCTTATATACAAATGAATTGTGGGACAACTTTTAGGTACTGATGATCCGGTTCGAGGAAAATAACAAGTTAATAAATGGACTAAATACCAACAATTGAATTTTAGATATCGTTAGTAAAGAAGTACCTTGAGATGAGATTTGCATAAGCATATACACATCGAACTTCAGTAGGAAGAAAAAATAGTATTCACCCGTTAGAGATTCGACCTCTCGCAGGAAATCCTCATGTACTTAGCAGGCACACGCCTTAACCACTCGGCCAAAGCGACTTTGAATGTCAAAAAAGCGATAATAGCAATTGATATCGGATAACTATCCCTGTTGTCAAATACTGAAGCTGCCATATGGATTTGATTTCTTCATAAGTCTTAAGGTGTGCTCGATTGATTGTTTTTGGCACAATTCTAGTTATGTCTTTTGGTTTTAGTTGAATATACAGTATATATGATGATGTATTTGTTTCATTTCTTATCTTGAGTTTCTGTTGGCGACGAAAGAATAGCGTACTCTAAAATTGGGCATAAGAATTTTGCCAAAAATAGTGCTAATATGCACCTGAAGTCTCAAGCTTCACGAGTCCTTTAATGGAGGAAACTTCTAGAAAGAAGAAGAAGAGAGCATTTTCAGACAACATGAATGCATCTGATTCATTAAGGACTGTATAAGTGGTTATATACAGAACTATACTAACCGACTCACTAATTAACTTAACTAATGGAACGCTTGTATAGGCCAAAAATATGTCCCAAGGAAATTTAGCGTAAACGGCATTGAAGAGGTCGATCAGGAAGCAGTGAGATTCGTAGTCAGACTATCAATAAAGATCGAGATCGAGCACTAAGGATCGAATAATAACGACTAGTTTTTGTAATAGGATATTAAAAAAAATATTCTACTGAATATTTTTTGCAGCTATACTATCAGGGTTTGTTAGGGACATATCTCATATAAGGAGAAAAAGAAATAATGGTATAAGGCATGTAGTATTCACTTGACAAGAATATTTTTTTAAAGAAGATTCCTTCTTCTCTAGCAAAGATACAAACTTTATCATTTCATCAGTATTATTATTCAGATTATTCCATACTTTTCCATCAGATCTGAGAATACTTTAAACATTGTAGGATTTGTCTATCATTTATCATCGTCAGGAGGAATAATCATCTACCTCATTCATTATTAGCTGAATCATTTTACTTATTTACATAAATGTTGTTTATTGTTATTTATTGCTAGTTATTCCTCCATTATTGCTCACACCTTTTGGAATACTAAATGTGCATTACTTTTAATCTCTCAGTGACTTCATCTAATGTTATTCATGTTGTCAAGCTCTACATCTAGAGATATTATCATTGACTAAGTTTAACCCCTCATTACGTAAAATTTAATGGTTGAACCAAAAATTTATATTTTTTTGTCAAACAATTTGGAGTCATCGTGGGGATTTTAGTTAAATTTTTAGTTTTTTCTAGATCTACAACTAATACGGATTGCTAACAAAGAAAAAAAAAATTCACTTTCCTTGTATGCACAGATCTGATATGGCGGGTAACAAAGAAGAAAGAAGGAGGATAATGAATGACCTCACAACCAACCTCTTGAATACTATCAATGAGATTTTTGAGGCTGAAGGCGAAGATACAACGCCTAATGGCTCCCCCCGGCGAGGCGGATCACTCCTCCTCATGGTAGCATCACAACATCTCGCGGCAAAGCAGCTTCCATATCTATAGTGGAAGAGACGCCACCATCAGTAAAAAAGCTTCTTGAGGCTTGGCTAATAGACACACTAACCAGAATCCTTCACAAGCTCGCTCAGGATACAGTTGTAGAAAATGCAAGTACTTGTTATACCGCTAGCGATAGTGAAAAGCATGACCCGCTTCCTCCTCCAATGACAAGTATTGCTCACATCGTTAATAGTGGAGGTGACGACACCTTCGCAACCACTCTGAAAGAGATGGAGGCAATGAATAACGAGAACAAAACACTTCAGGACCGAAAGAGAGATGGTGGTTGGTTTTTCGAGCAACCATACAGTGATGATCTCGCCCCACATGCCATACCAAAGACCTTCAATGTGTCACCCTATCTGAAAATATATGATGAAATGACCGACCCCCGAAGACCATGTAACTCACTAAGGAACAAGTATCCTCTATTCTATTGAAAATTTTTAGTAAGACCCTCATTGGAAAGGCACTAATATGGTAGTGACAGATGCCCGCACATTCCACTGAAACATTAGAAGAGATGGTCGACAAGTTCATAACGGCCCAATCCGGGGCTAAAAAAGTAGAGAGGAGATCGAATGGTATATTCACTATTAAATAATTGCCGGTAAAGGGATTGAGGGGCTTCCTCCTCCGACTCAACCGAGTGAGAATGACCTTACCAAATCTATCGGAAGGAATAGTCGCCATAACTTTCAAGAACGGGCTGAACAGAAATGGTTCAAGGGTAACAAGAAAGTTATTAAGTCGGCTTATGAAGTATCCTCCAACTACTTTGTATGAAATAAACAACGCTTATTATATTGAGTTTCAAGCATACGAGGACGACCTAAATGGGCCAACTCATCGATTGACGTCGGTATAAGATGGAATCCATGAAAGATCAAAGAAATGACATCAGGAGAGACCTCGTAGCTCCACAATCGAACTAGGAATAACATCTTCTATATGTCAGAAGCACCATTGCACCCCCTCCGGCCACGAAGAGGGCCCACCCAGACCAAGAACTCACCGAATGAGAGACGTATGCTCCATTTATTATCTGCTCACAATTATTGTTTCTCACTTTAAGAAATAGTCTACGCATTAGATAAGCTCGGACCGAAGGTAAAGTGACAAGAAAAGATGAGGTCGGATTCGAGTTCCAAAAAGTCAGATACCTTTTGCGAGTTCCACAAAGAACAAGGACACAAAATCGAGGATTGCATCGCCCTAAGACAGGAGGTCATAAACACGCTTCGACAAGGACACCTCAAAGATTTGCTTAGCGACTGAGGAAAGACCAACTTTGCTAGAGGACGGGAACAACATTAGGGACCGCTGAAATCGCCCTCACTAACCCACTCCATCCAAATGACTATCGGTGGCGGCAATAATGTTTTTATCAAATACGTGAAGTTCATTACGACCCATAAGCTCAAATGGTCGATCACTCACAAACGGTATGACGAACTCGAAGAAAGATCATCTTCGACAAGTCAGATACCACGATTTGGTTTTCCCTTACCATGATGCCCTTGTTATCACTTTACGAATCCTAGATACAGATATAAGAAGTATTATGTAACGACGAGAGCGGTGCATGCATTATCCACCCTCAAGTACTTGCATAAATGAAACTTGAGTAAGATAGTGACGTTTTGCATCACAGTAATGTATTTTAACAATACGGTTGAGCGAACATCGATCGGATCCAAGCCTGCACTACAATTGAGTAGCGAGGGTGGTAGATGCAGTTTTAACCTAACTAGGTCGGGATCGAATCCACACGGAGTTAATATCTGGGATTAGGTTTATATCTAAGCTAGATGCAAACTTTGAGTTTAATTACACTTCCAGAATTATGGGTTTGATTTCTACTTCTAACTTTACTCTAAAGATTGCAATGATTGAAGCTAATGACAATATTTTTTTTGTTGGTTATCAAGTGTTTAAAGAGATTAGGGTTGTGACTTACACCTAGGTGGATATCTAACAGGTAGCAAAATGTATGGCAAACTTGATTAGTTGGAATCGTAATATAGCTATCATACCCGGGTATTCACTCTATACCTCATGGTAGTTCTAGTGATTTTTCCCAATTTTGTCTTTCTCAAGTCCAAATGGGTATTCATACAAATCAAGTGATATTAGCTCAAATCGGGTACTATTATCTCTAGGTTTAATCCTTTAATTGAGGCTATTAATTTCTTGAGTTCACACCGATTCCTTTTTAGCCTACTTATCCTAAACGTAGTCCCTTTTTCGGAAGTAGAGACTAAGTCATAAAGGCATGAATCAATGTTTGCAACCATTAATTCTATAGTTCTTGTAAGAACTAGGCTAAATATCACTAACTCATTCACATTCAAGCCTTAAAATAAAATACCCATTAAATACTCACACTAGGGTTTGGATATTACCCTAGCTATGGGTTTAGATACTCATGGAAATAACAGAAATCAAAGATGAATGGAGTTAAAATACATTATATTAATTTATGGAATGAAAATCTAATGTTAAGAGATGAATCTAGTGCAAAATTTCTGAAAAAAGAATGCTCAACCGTCTTACGTGCTCCTACAAAATATAACATAACCTTAAAATCATAAAAAGTTCTATTTATACTAAGCTAAAAATATCTAACAAAACTTCCCCTGCAGAGATTGTGCAGCCGTATAATTTTGAGTACGGCCCATTCTAGCTTTCACGACAACATAATTCTGATGCGTTCCGCATTTTTCTCTTTTAGATCTGGGTTGAACTGAACTTTCATGGACCGCATAGTTCCAAGTGCGGCAACGATCCAAACTATGCGGCCGTATAAAAGTGATGCAATCCGTACTTGCTTTAGTTTGTCTTGAAATCAACTCTCTGAATCTTCATCTGCGCACCACATAATTTCAATCGCGGACGCACATGGTACTTCCGTGGGAACACAATTCTAATGTGGTCCGCACAATTCTCTTTTGTTCAAGTTGCCAGCTCTCTGAATTTCAGTCATCATGGTCCACGTAATTATGATCGCAGCCATACCATGGCTTTTGCGGCCGCACAATATTGGTGCGATCCGCGCTTCAGTATTTTTTGTCAAGTCTTTGTTTTCTTCAACTTTTGACTCCTTTGTAAGTTGGTTTTGATTCCTTTGGCTCATTTTGAACAATTCCTGCAGGTAAGCACATTTCATTAGTTTCCAGGAATACCTTTAATCATTTTTTGTCTAAAACATAAGTAAAAGAGACCAAATAATAGGTTAAAATCCCTACTTATGAACTCTTCCAAACTTAAGCTTTTGCTTGTCCTCAAGCAAATAAGGTAATTCCCACCTCCACTAAAACAAAAGGATATTTCAACTAGCCTAAAGTGAATCAATTATGCATCAATTGATACTAACAATTACCTTCAACACAAATGAATTATCAACAACACACCATGTTTTGACCTTTTGAGTACCATAATTCTAAGGTAACAGTAGAGCATCAAAAGTTGACTTAATTCACCAAGGGAGCTTGCTATATTATGTAGGTCATCGTGGAACCCAAACTCCTCCTCCTCTACTCTTCATAAGAAAACTAGTTACATGATTTAATTACTCCAGGTGCCCTTACGCACCATAATTAGTTAGGTGGCAACTCTTCAAATATCTTATTCCCAAAAGGAAACGAGTTGTTCCACCATAAATGTCGAAACCCGGACATCCTCTACAAAAGGGGGAAAAAGGAGGCGCGACAGAAACTTCAATTTATTTAGAGACATAACAAAAGGGAACCGGTGTTAGGAAAATATTCGTGGGTTCACCTCGTTTAAGCATTTCATCAAACACTAGGTGTGCACATTTGACTACATCTCTTAACCATCGATTAGTTCATCCAACTACCACTATTTACCAATAATTCATTCCATCAGCATTCTTTAACAATCTATACTCCTAACATTACATGTTGATCAACCGTTCACATCCAACTAACAAAATTGCATCAAATAATCACTTTTGAATCTCTACAATGGGTATTTATTTAAATTGAGAATTTATATCTTCCAATCACCATATCATGAGTTCCAATACTTGATTCATATTCATATTTTCATAATAAATCCATACATATAAGTCAAAGGATGTAGGATTACCTTTTGGAAGAAATCTTGTAAAACTCTCCATTGAGTTTTTGATTTTTTTTGAAGATCTAAGGATTTCATTGTGGATTTAGTTAGTTTTACTGTAGAATTGATGGACTGAAATACCAAGTTATTATAGATTACTCACCTTGAAGATGGGAGGATTCGGCGGTCTTGAGAGAGTTGAGAAAACCCCAAAATTTGGTCAAGAGGAATGGGGAAAATGAAACCCTCTCCCCCATTCATAGACATTTGGAGCGCCATAGGTGGCATGGGGCCTGCCTGTGAAACTATTTCCAGAAACAAAAACAAATGCCACAGTACCAGGGCTAGCGCTCGACGCTACCCTGGACACTGGCGACGGGAAATCCCAACGCGAAAATGTGGATAAATATCTCATACGATGTCCGATTTCGATGATTTTTTTGCTATGGCACCGTAATTTCAGTACGGATCGAATGCTTCAATCAAAACTGAATATGTAGTCAATTTGCTTAATGTGATATCACTTATTCTTGAAGAAATGACAATAGAACATTCTTGAAATACCCAAATTAAATTATGTTAATCATCCGAACTCCACCCAGGGCCCTCAGGACCTCAACCAATATATCAACAAGTCCTAAAACATCGAGGTTTCAAATCATGCCAAAAAACATTGAAAATACAATTCACACCTCGATTCGGACTTATGAGTTTCAAACTTTTCCTTTTTACAAAGCTCGTGCCGAAACGTATCAAAGGAATCCGGAATTACTTCATATTTGGCACACAAGTCATAAATGGCATAATGGGGTTATTCCAATTTTCGGAATTGAATTTTTACCCTAATATCAACCAAGTCAACTTCTGGTCAAACTTATGAATTCCATGTACCAACTTTTGCCAAAATGCTTCAATTTATTCTACAGACTTCTAACTCCAATCCAAGTATACGCCTATGTCCGAAATCACCATACAAAGCTATTGGAATCATCAAAATACCATAGCCGTTTACACAAAAGTCAATTCTCTGATCAACTCTTTTCTTTTAAGCTTCTTAAATAAGAATTGTACTTCCAGTTGATCCCGAATCGTCCAAAATCAAACTCGACCACTCTGATGAGTCATAATACAAGTTACGAAGCTATTTTAGATCTTAAGCCGCTCAACTAAACGCTAGTTTTTTAAACGATAAGTTGGGTCATTGCAGAGTGGAGATCTTATGTCCGAAACAAAGTCAGTTTGGGAGTAGAATAGGGAATGGATACCTTATGTCTAAAAATAATTTTAGTTAGGCGGTAGAGACCCTATGTTGAAAAAAAGACTAGGGAGTGGAGACCACATATCTAAGAATAACTTCAATTAGGGAATGTAGATCCTATATTAAAAAAAAAAGATTAGGAAATGAAGACTATATATCTAAAAATAACTTCAACTAGACCAAGTATAACCTAACTAAATAATGGATGCATGTTCATGGCAAGTTCATCTTATCCACTATTTGAAGTCAGAAGAGTTTAGGTTTAGTATACTCCACAAACTAGTAGATAAAGCAGCGTGATACTTTCTTGCTGCATTGGCATGACAATTGGCACGTAGCAATTTTAAATAAGTTGGCAACTTAGGCGTTAAAGCAACAATTGGCTGGTAAAAGTATCGTCACGAACCTTTCTGTTATTGATCGTGATGGTCAAGTTATCCCGAAATAACTTGATTTCCTCGTCAATTCATTGAGCACCTTATTACTTTTACTTTTTCTTAGGCCACATATTTTCAAGAACTATAATCCTATTCATGACGACATAATAATTGATTTAATCTACATAGACTATATAGTGTAACGAATTTGTAATTTATCAATGTAGTTTAATCAGTTATCAATACTCTATAATAAATACGGACAATTGACACTTCGTAATAAGTTGGATTAATTAAGCTTATATTTGAAAGAACAAACATGTGGTAAATTAGCACGGGAAATCTCCACGTAGCCCACTCGGTAATTTGCAATATGTCTAACAGGAGAGCCACGTCAAACGGTCAAAGAGGTTGTCTAATTTGAAAGTCACGAGCTTCCCTATCTCTTCCTTTTCCCTCCCTATATACATACTTACGTATTTTCTCCGTTTCATATTATATAAGATACTTTTATTTCTAATCCGTTTTAATATATGAAAACATCAAGAAATTCAGATGGAAATCGAAGAACAAAATAAAAAAGGAGTCGGTTAGGTAAAAGCTTCTAGAGAGCGTTTCGGAGAAAGAGAGAGACTTCTCATTAGAAAAATATCCGACTTACCCCTTAATCTAAAAGGGGTCGTGTATATATTACACAAATGGGCCAAATCGGGCCAGAAGCAAAAAACCGGAAATAAACCAAAACAAATGGGCTGAAACATACAAACTAGCCCAACTACAAGTTATACATGATATACAAGTAATATACATTAGATATACATCATAAAATCAGTGTATGTGTATGGGATTTGAAGCTAAATAATTTTGTAGCTCAACACCCCCCTCAAGTTGGAGGGGGAAACCACCTTCAACTTGAACAGCAAGGGATGCAGAATGGTGCCAGGGAGTGGTTTGGTGAGAAGGTCAGCCAGCTGACGAGAAGTGGAGACATGCGACAGAGTAATAAGCCCAGCAGCCAACAAATCACGCACAAAATGACAATCCACTTCGATATGTTTGGTCCTCTCATGAAAGACAGGATTTTTGGCAATATGTATAGCAGCCTGATTGTCACAGAAAATAGAAAAGGGGAGAGAAACAGAAACACCAAGGTCAGTGAGCAAACAGGAAAGCCAAGACAGTTCAGCAACTACCTTACTGAGAGCCATATACTCAGCTTCAGCAGAAGATAAAGAGACTACAGGCTGTTTCTTAGACTTCCAACTAATCAAGCATCCACCCAAAAGAACACAAAACCCAGTCACAGACCTGCGAGTATCAGGACAGGCAGCCCAATCACTGTCAGAATAAGCATGGACAGATAAATCAGAACTGGCAGAATAGAATAAACCCAAATGCATAGACCCTTTAAGATATCTGAGAACATGTAAAGCAGCAGTCATATGAGGGACTCTGGGACACTTCAAGTATTGACTCAGATGCTGAACAGCAAAGCAGATGTCAGGCCTGGTGTGAGTCAAAAATAAGGGCTTACCAACAATGCTCCTATACTGATCAGGGGAGGAGAGAATATCACCAGAATCAGCATGGAGTTTAACATTAAGATCCAAAGGACAAACAACAGGAGAAACATTCATACAGTCAACTAATGCAACAGGTCAGAAACATATTTATACTGATTAAGGAGCATCCCACAAGGAACTACAGACATCTCAATGCCCAAAAAATAATGCAAAGACCCAAGGTCTTTGATCCTGAACTGATCATCCAGAAACAGCTTCAAGGCAGATAGCTCATCATTGTCATTCCCAGTGATGATAATGTCATCCTCATAGACTGCTACAATAACAAGACAACCAGGTTGGCCTTTGATAAACAGAGAATAATCATTCAGGGAATGAGTATAGCCTCTGAAATAAAGGGCAGAGGACAGCTTAGCATACCATTGTCTGGATGCCTGCCTCAACCCATATAGAGATTTTTTCAACTTACAGACAAGAGGAGGGGATGGAGAGAAAACAGAATCAGAAGAAGATACAGAAACAGATAAACATGGAGGAAGCTTCATATAAACCTCCTCATCTAAATCACCATGCAAGAAAGCATTGTTAACATCAAGTTGGAAAAGTTTCCAATGCTTCTTAACAGCCACTGCAATAAGACACTTCACAGTGGACATTTTAACCACAGGAGAAAAAGTGTCAGTGAAATCAACCCCTTCAATTTGAGTATCCCCTCTAATAACAAGTCTGGCTTTGTGTCTTTCAACACTACCATCAGCCCTATATTTGATTTTATAAACCCATTTTCAGCCAATGGGTTTCATACCAGAAGGAAGGGGAACAATATCCCAGGTACAGTTAGCATCCAAAGCATCAAACTCCTTTCTCATGGCATCCTGCCATACTGGAACTGATGCAGCTTGAGAGTAGTAAAGAGGTTCAGTCTCCAGAGGAGAAGAAGAAGAACCAGAGAAAGCAGGAAGGTGGCCAACATAATCCTTAAGGTAAGAAGGAGGATTGTGATGTCTTCCAGATTTCCTGGGAACAACAGTAGATGTGGAAGAAGGTGAGGCAGGATGTGAGATGTCAGGGTTGAAAGGAGGACTGGAAATTGGATATGAAGAAGGAGAAACTGGAACAGAAGGTGAAGGTGGAGAGGAAGAGATTAAAATAGAGAAATCTGGCTCAGAAAGAGAATTCTCAAGAGGAGGAACAGAAGGAAAAGAAGAAGGAAAAACAGGAGGAGCAGAAGTGACAGAAGAAGCATATTTTAAAGGAAAAGAAGTTTCATGAAAGATAGCATCCCTGGATACAAAGCACTTTTTGGAACTGAGATCGTACAGTCTATAACCCTTTTTAGCAAAAGGATAGCCCAGGAAAACACTTGAAATGGCCCTAGGCTTTAACTTGTCCCTTTGAGGAATTGAGACAGTAGCATAGGCAAGGCAGCCAAAAGCCTTTAAATGAGAGTAAGTGGGTGCCTTACCATGTAAGATTTCATAAGGGGACTTACCATGAAGGAGCCTGGAGGGTATTCTGTTAATAAGATAGGTAGTAGTTAACAGGCAATCTCCCCAGAAAGAAATAGGTAAACCAGATTGGAAGAGTAAAGCTCTACAGGTTTCAAGAAGAGTTCTATGTTTCCTCTCAACAACACCATTCTTTTGAGGAGTATGTGGGCAAGTGGTTTGATGTATGATGCCATGTTAGCTAAAAAAGGATGCACCAGCAATACAAGATCCCAATTCTAAAGCATTGTCACTCCTAATGGTTTGAACATTTGCATTATACTGGGTCTTAACCATACAGAGAAAAGATTGAAGCATGCAGAAAGCATTGCTTTTAGACCCTAACAGATGTGTCCAGGTAGCCCTACAAAAATCATTAACTATTTTGAGAAAATATCTAGAGCCAGAAGATGTGGGAGTGTGATAAGGGCCCCAAGTATCTACATGAATCAATTGAAAAGGTCTAGATGTACTAGTAGTGCTTTCAGGAAAGGGAAGCCTAGTTTGCCGGCCATAGGACAGGTAGAACATTGAAAAGGCTGTTTAGAAGCAAATGGAAAAGATAAAGCAGAAATGTATTTCATGTTTGCAAAAGGGATATGACCCAACCTCAAATGCCAAATGTAATTCATGTCAGTGGCAACAGTATTATTACACATGGAACTGTTTACGTTCAAAGGAAAACTAACAGCTTGATGACTAGAATGCTCAGGTTTACAAGAAACAGAAGAAGAAGAACATTCAGAAACGGAAGAACAACAATTAGAAGAAGATGAAAGTGGCACCCAAGCAAGCTTGTACAGACCAGCCTCCTCTTTACGATGATCCAGAGGCATCCTCAGAGAAGGGGCCTGTAACAAGTGAAGTAAACAGGAAGTTGCAGTGAACAATACTATGCAATGCAACTGTTTTACTAACTTGTGGACAGAAATCAAGTTATGTTTGAAAGAAGGAACAAGTAGGACATCATGAAGAGTGATGAATGGATTTAATGCAAAAGATCCTGTGCATGTCACTTTCACTTTATATCCATTAGGAAGAGTAACAAGATATGGTACAGTTAAAGGTGTGAGATTGAAGAGTAAATCTTTATTAAAGGTCATATGGTTAGAAGCCCCTGAATCCATTATCCAGGTAACAGAATTAATGTGGGTTAACATGCAAAATTTGGAATCAGAAACAGGGCTCTCAATTAGCATAGTACCAGCAAAATTGGCAGCATACATGGGAGAAGGAGACTGCGCAGTGGAGTCCCCTAACTGAGTTTGTTGGAGCAGGGTCATCAATTGTTCATAATGTTGTCTGCTCAACCTAGGTATCACAGAACTCTGGCCATCAATGTGTGGAACATGTTGATGACTTTCAGGAGGATTTCCATGAGGAACAAACATATTTCTTTCAGAAGAAGAGAAATCCACACCAGCAGTTAGATGAGCAGCAACGGGTCTCCTCCCCTTGTTAAATGTTGTACTTTGTGGATACCCATGAATCTTGTAACACTTATCAATTAAGTGCCCAGATTTCTTACAGTATCTACAGAACAAAGAGTCCCTAGCTTGGTCAAAGTTAACTCTTTGTCTGAAATGAGAAGAATTAGGCACTGTGGCCTTATTGAAACCAGTTGGATTTTTGTTTGTGTGGGCATTGAAAGACATAGCGTCTTGATTAAACTGAGAAAGGGACTGGACTTGTCTCTGCTTCTCATCATTGAGGACCATATTGTAGACACTGTCAAGGGTAGAAGGAGGCTGCATCATCAATAGGTTACTCCTTACCCCCATGTATGCTTCATTAAAGCCCATAAGGAACTGAAACACCTTATTCTCATCATCTTCCTGTATGATGCCATTTCTGGCAGGACAAATGCATCTTTGTCCATAGACCTTTAAGTTTGTTAAAATATGAAGCTACATCTAGAGATCCTTGACAGGTATGAGAGAGTTCTCTTTTTAGTTCAAAAATTTTGGTTCTGTTAGCAGTACCATATCTAGCTGCGAGCTGTGCCCATATGCTCTGTGCTGTATCAGAATACTGCACACTCTCAGCTATTTGAGGGGATAAGGAAGCAGTCAACCAGGATATCACCATATTATTACATCTGTCCCACAACTTTTGTTCAGCCACATTAGTGTCTGGTCTGGGACATGTACCATCAACAAAGCCAATTTTATTTTTGGCAGACAACGCTACAATCATTTTCCTTCTACAACCCCTATAACCACTACCCGAGAAGGGAGTGGACACAAGAGAAACACCAGGAACATCAGAGGAGTAAACAAATAAGGGACTGGTAGGGTCAACAGGAGTCGTATTAGTACTCATGTTAGTAGTCGTGAAGAACAATGAGTTGAATGTCAAAATATAATCTCTGCAAGTATATTGAAAAACTAAAGTTGTATCAAAAACTTCATGCAAATCATATAACACCTAAAATAGGAACAGATTTACCCTCCTTCTTCGCGACCGGAGAAGATCGGTCTTTGATTAACAGAAAAATGCCAGTTTCGAACAGCAGAAACCCAGCAGAAACCCTAAAATCTGAAGCCTCGCCGGAATCTACTCAAGAACGTCGGAAAAGCGACCCAAAACGTTCGAATAGTGAAGATACAACCAGATATCGCGATAAAAGTCTCAGATCATCAACCGATTTAGATCGGAATCATCATTGACCGAATACGTCAGAAACACCCCCAAAAATTTCCAACGAGATTTCGACTGAGATAACAAGATACAGAAAAGTATCGTCGGATCATCGTCCTTGCTCTGATACCATGGAAACATCAAGAAATCCAGATGGAAATCGAAGAACAAGATGAAAAAGGAGTAGGTTAGGTAGAAGCTTCTAGAGAGCGTTTCAGAGAAAGAGAGACTTCTCATTAGAAAAACATCCAACTGACCCCTTAATCTAAAAGGGGCCGTGTATATATTACACAAATGGGCCAAATCGGGCCAGAAGCAAAAAACCGGAAATAAACCAAAACAAATGGGCTGAAACATACAAACTAGCCCAACTACAAGTTATACATGATATACAAGTAATATACATTAGATATACATCACAAACTCAATGTATGTGTATAGGATTTGAAGCTAAATAATCTTGTAGCTCAACAATATAAGTAATATATTTTTAAATTTAAAAATAATTTAACTTTAAACTCTTCATTTTACCTTTTTATTCTTAATAAAAAGTTTTTATAGCTACACAAATAGTATGATCTCACAAACTTTTTACTGTTTAATTTTTAAGACCATAAGTTTCATTTTTTTTTTTTGAACTCCATACCGAGTAAAACTATATCAAATAATATAAAATGGAGGGAGTACCATTTTTTCTCAAACAATCCATCTCACTTCTCATATATTTCTTCTACTTAACAACTTACTTTATCTCACAGCAGCTTCATACTCTTTTAATTTACAAGAATGTAGTAACTCTATTGAAATTGCATCAGTAATGGAGATTGAGGGAAGTATATTGGTAAAGGTGGGTCTCTTTGCCTTGGTCCAAGCTTTGGTTATTTGATTCTGATAAAATCTTCAAATGTATTCTCCAATACACAAATATCATACAGCTTTAAAACAGCTCGTTCTTTAAGCATTCGCCGGATCGTCGTCGCTCTCGCCGACTTACCTGCCGGCGGTGAACCATCGCTTTCTTCTTTCAAGGACTTGACCACTTCTAAGTCTTTCAAAGGTCTCAAAGATGATGGCCTGGATATATCATATAGCGGATTAATCTTTTTAGCTTCTTTCTAGCTCTAGTTATGAGTTTTTCTAGTTAATCTTTGATTTCTTGTTAGAAAGTTAAGTCAAATTGCTTGATGTGAATTTGGGATAATATTTTACTCTTAAATTATTTAGTTCGTTAGTCATTGTAAAAATTTAAAGTACGTATGTCAAGATATGTATATTTGTTTCGTTCTATCTCTTGGCTAAGTTTTGTCCCAAAATTGTGAATTACTTTTACTTCAATGGTAGACGGCCGGATATTAGTATACTTTTCTATCTTTTTCGTATTTTAGATAGTTATTATATTGCTATTGTTTTATTATTTTATTCTAGATTAATGTAGCTAAAGTAATGTAGAAGGGGACTTTAGGACTACGAACGTCATGTAGCTGTACGCCTCAAGTTTCCATCGAGTAATCAATTCGAGCAATCTACTGACCGTCGCTACGACCGACTCCAAAATCTGCACAAAAAATAAAAAGTATAGTATGAGTATAACCGGTCTGATGTACTCTGTAAATGCCAGGCCTAAGCTCGACGAATTCGAAACTGATGAAAACTTATAATTTGTCATGTAGTTATGAATAATAATAATAATAACAACAACAATAATAATAATAATAATAATAATAATATTAATAACAATAATAATAACAATAACAATAACAATAACGATAACAACAACAATAACAACAACAATAACTTCAATAATAATAATAATAATAATAATAATAATAATAATAATAATAATAATAATAATAGGAAGAAAGGAAAGCATGAAATGACAACAAAGAGTAAACTAATAGAAACAATACAATCCTCGAAATCAGTAAATCAAAAAATATCGATACTCTAAATATCATATAAAAATACAGAAATCTAACACAATATAACAATGAGTACAGCACACAATCCCTTGTGACGCACAACCCTAATCTATGTATGATAGTTAAAGTGTACAAGTAAGATAATTAAGGTAGTATTAATTAATCACAAAATAATGGAAGAGATAAATATTTCAATACAAGAGTAAATAAATGACAAGTAACAAGTTACGGATTAGAGAGCAATTAAAGCAAGTAACAGTTAATTTATGGAATAAGATAATTAATGAAATACAGGAAAATATGAAAATAATTATTTTGATGGTGTATATTCACTCGTCATCTCGCATCTACGTTGTACATACGTAATTCACATAACATATACTTTAAGGGTTTCTAATTCCCTCAAAGACAAGGTAAGACGCAACACTTATCTCGCTCCGCAAGTAAATCAAAGCTCAACTGTGGCCTTTTCTCTAAAAATTCGCCTCCAAACCAATCGAATCTAACAAAAATCGACTCAATATCATCAAACAATGCTAGAAAAATAAATTATAATTTACAAAGTTAGGATCTTTATACTTTTTCCAAAAAGTCAACAAAAGTCAACCACGGGCCTACTTGGTCAAAACCTGAGATTAGGTCCAAACTTCAACTACCCATTCACCCTCGATCTTGGTTATGGAATTAGTTTCGAAATCTGACCTCAATTCGAGGTCTAAATCCCAATACAAAATTTTTTAATTATACCCAAATCCCTAACTACCACGAGAATCATAGATTTGATGTTGTAATCTAATGAAATATAATGGGTATTTAATAAAATAGATTAAAGTTACTTACTAATGAATTAGGAAGAAAATCTCCTGGAAAAATTGCCTCTAGGGTTTTAAGGTTGAGAACTAATGAAAATAAAGTTAAATCCCGTGATCTTAACTTTTTATCCAGGCACAGATGTCGCAATTACGACCCTGGGTTGGCAATTACAAACCCCCCAAATGCGATAAATCTATCGCAATTGCGAAGAAGTCACATCTCTGTTGTCATCGCAAATGTGATGGTTTTGTTCGCAAATACGAACATGGGCATTTCGCAAATACAACCAATTTGATCACAATTGCAAACCAACTCCGCCAGCCCACAATTGCAAATGCAAACCTATCGCCATTATGATCCTAATCTCGTAATTGCGAAGTCTCAGACTGTGCACAAAACCAGCAAAATCATACTTTTTCAAACACTTTGCCACACGTCCGAAATTCACCCGATCCACGTGGCTTTAAACCAAACATGTACACTGATAAGTGGGAATTTTGACTACCTATTAGTGCCTTTTAGCTTTCATTTTAGTTCAAAAGCAATTAATTGTGTCCCCGAAAACTGATGGAATATGCTTAATTGTAGAAATATCGAAAAATGAGCCTCCAAGATGAAATCCAACTCAAGAAAGAGTGATCTGAACTCAACGACAAAAACAGACACAAAAGCTTAAAGTGCAAACCCCAGAATATCATTTGCGTCCGTAGATTGTAAAGAAAAACATATCAGAGATCTGTGAAAAGTGCGGTCTGCACATGAAATGTGCAGCAATAGAAGCTGGGCAAGAGCAAAAATTCAGAGAACCTACATCTCAAGTTTAACAGAAGTGCGGACCCCAATGTTATTGTATGACCGCAGAAAATCAGCTATGCGGCCGCAGTCACAATTGTGTTGTCCGCAAAAGAGCCATATGCAGCCACACTCAGAAATGTGCGGGCCGTAGAAAGAGAGAGGTGCAGCCGTAGAAAGTGTACGTTGTACTTACACCTATCCCGAAAAGGGCAGAGAGGCTGTTTCCAAGAGACTCTCGGCTCAACAAGAAAGTCAATAATATCATAAAAGAAATAAGAGAAAAGAGATGTAACAATGAAATATACCAAAAAAATAATAATCACAACAAATAAGTAAAAGGACAATAACACAAAACTATGCAAAACACCAATGTGAATACAACAAAGAACGCTAACCAACCTAATGAAACTCTAACAGACTACCCGGTACAAAGAGGGAAGAAATCTTGACTACCCCCTAGCATACCACCCTAATGCTCGACCTCCATATATTTCTATCAAGAGTCATGTCCTTGAAAATCTAAAGTCGCACTATATTCTGCCTGATCACCTCGCCCCAGTACTTCATAGGCCGTCCTCTGCCTTTTCTCATAGAATCTTGTCATGTCCAGTCGCTTTGTCCCGACTCATCTTACCCATCACGCATATGACCTCGCCAACCTTAATGCGCCTATAATACCTAAAGTCTCGATGACTCTCGGAGTGCCCCACTTGCCCTAACATGATATTTACATTCCCCTCTTCATTCAGAAGTTTATGAAAGTACACCTGCTATCTTTGCCTAATATAGGCATCTTCCATCAATACTCGACCGTCCTCGTCTTTGATACACCTCACTTGATCCAGATAGTGAGCCTTCTTCTCTCTCGCTTTGGCCAATCGAAATAACTTCTTATCCCAACCTTTGCCTCCCAGTTCCTCACAAAGCCGATCAAAAACAGTCTTAGCCTCTGTGACCGCTAATTTTGCCTTCTTCCTTGCCTCCTTATATCTTTCTCTGTTCGCTCTCCTATCAGTGCTCTCTGCTAACTTAATGTATGCCGCTTTCTTGGCTTCTACTTTACCTTAGACCACGTCATGCCACCACTACATCGACCATTTCGTTAACTC
The DNA here is from genome assembly GCA_034376525.1 of Nicotiana benthamiana. Classification (NCBI taxonomy): domain Eukaryota; kingdom Viridiplantae; phylum Streptophyta; class Magnoliopsida; order Solanales; family Solanaceae; genus Nicotiana; species Nicotiana benthamiana. The sequence continues at coordinate 27,858,962 of CM067336.1, read as the reverse complement.
AAATAGAGGTGTGACTTGAACGAGATCATACACAAGTATAGTAATATCATAAGAACCCGGTCGTGCAATAAAAAATACCAAAATAACACTTAGAACTATGAATCAGACACCAAAACAAATGAAATTTTTAAAGAAGTTTAAGAACATGCAAATTTAGAACCAGTTGTCCGAAACACGTCAAATCAACTTCATTTTGCATCAAATTTCGCAGATAAGTCATAAATGGTGAAATGAACTTATTCCAAGTTTCAGAACCGAAATTTGAATCTAATAGCAAAAAAGTCAACTTACGATCAAACTAAAGGAATTCATTTGGCCTTCAAATTACTAGTTTTCCACAAATCACATTAAAACAAGTTAGGGACTTCCAAATTAAATTTCGGGCATATGCTCAATTCCCAGATCACGATATGGATCTACCTGGACCGTCAAAATACTGACCCGGGTCCGTTTACATAAAACATTGACCCAAGTCAACTCAGATGAGTTTTAAGGCTAAATTCCACTTTTTTATAGATTTTTTATATAAAATATTTTCGGAAAAAAATACGGACTACACACAAATCGAAAAAGACTAAATAAATTTGTGATTTTAAAATATAAAAATAAGGGTTAAAACGTAAAATGACCTATTGAATCATCACAAAAATTTTAAAATAGATGGTGGAGTAATCCAATAATTGGATATATTACCCGACTAAATCATTTAAAATTTGATTTGTGTGTGTGGTGTCCAACTTTTAGTTGTCGTGGCTATGGCTAATTGATGTTTTTGTTTTGTTTTGTGGACACTAATTATTTGGGACCGTAATTATTGTTGTTGATATTTGTGGTCGGAGGACACTAGTTAACTAACATTACAATCCCAAGGGAAGCAAACACTGGCACGACTCCAGAATTATCGTTCGACTACAACCCAGATATGTTGGTATCCAACTCTAGAGATATGAGTTTACGCGACCCATACTATTTTTTAAAAATTGTGTATAATAATATTATATTTTTTTAAAATTATATATATATATATATATATATATATATATATATATATATATATATATATTCATGTTTAAAGACTTTTATAGTGCAATTATTATTAGATGTACCTCTACAAATGAGATTGATTGATTAAATCCCACTTCGACTAGTCTTGTTTTCGGTATGAAGTATACATATATGTGAAAAATACTAAAATTTTAAAAAGATTATAATATTAAACTACAAATTTAAAAGTACAGTGGATTCATAGAAAAAGTCTAAAGTTAAACTCGTTAAATATAAATTCTAGACGCACATTTTTGTAACAATGCGCTCATCCCCTGAAATTTTGAATCCGCATATGTAGGACTAGAGGTGGCAAAATGGTTCCAAAAAAAAAAGTTAACCACTCATATTATCCACTAGAAAATGGGTTAGATAATAAACTTTTTAAAAACGGGTCAAATATGGACAAGAACCATATTATCCATTTAGAAAATGGATAATCAATGAGTAACCAATGATAACTAATGGATTTAATTTTTACATTTGTAAAGTCTTAGAATGGGGGTTCCTCAAGTTAGGGAGACTAAGAATTCTCCCATAAGTGATCATATACAGGAAATTATAGATAATATGAGTAACCCATATGATCCGCGGGTTAACATGTTTTTTACCGTATTAACTATAAATCGAGTCGGATAATTAATTTATTTTTTATTACTCGTTTTTTATCCGAACTATATTCGACCCGATATGTCTGTTCGCCACTCGGACGTAGAACTCATCAGGAGTTCTCGTTTCAATTTGACTAAATAAAAGAAATCCTCTTGCTGCTAATTAGGCTAAACTCTGTTAAAAGAACAAGTACTATTAACTTTATTCACAAACTAGCTAGTTAAATCATTTAAACGATTTAAAATATATCCATTTTGTTCCATTTGAATCTGCTCCGTTACGTTAAAGGAAAAGGAGTAAAAGTCATGAAGAAGATCCCTTGATAATTAATACAACTAGGCACTTTGCAAAGCATGCATGGGTTCTTCTGTTTATATGTAATTGTTGTCTTGGCGCAAGTTAGCTTTAAACAGGTTAAATCATGATTCGATTTTCGACTGATCCAGTTTGAATTCCCAGACTTGTGTTGAGTTGTCCCACATTGGAGAGATTTGAGGTCATTGGTCTCCTTATATGGTTTGGGCAATCCTCACCACATAAGCTAGCTTTTGGGGTTGAGTTAGGCCAAAGGTCCATTCTTATCATGATATCAGAGCCAGACCCATCCCAATTATTGTTACTGATGTTGGGCCCCAATTTATGTTGTCCACGCTCCAAAGGTCTGGGCATGATGGGGTGTTGAGTTGTCCCACATCGGAGGAATTTTGAGGTCATTGGTCTCCTTATATGGTTTACGCAATCCTCACCTCATAAAATAACGAGGCGGACAACGACGGAAATGAATAAATTTTTTTTGTGTTTTGTGTGGTTTTTGCTGTTGTTCTCTTTGGTTCCCATTGATGTACCCTCTTTTTTTTTCCAATAAATAAACCTTGTTTATTTCATCTTTTTGCATCTTTCCTTACTATTTTTTTGCTAATGGCAAAAGGGGGAAGAAAACGGGATATCGGGTATGCACCACCTCTTAATTCATTGATTGCTTATAAGCTAAAATTGAGGGGGAACTCTAAAATTGAGGGGGAACAAGAACAAAATTGCATAATTGTTACTTGTCTTGAATTGTCAATATCTTTTGCCTAAATTGCATATCCCGCTTAATGTTTGTCATTATCAAAAAGGGGGAAGTTGTTAGAAACACGCCTCCCGTAGGAGTTCGGCTTTATCCCAGTTCTAGTGTGGCTGATCATCATCTTACAATTATTTGAAGACGGCCCAACAAACGAAGGTAGTTATACCTAGTCATGTAGCATACAAAACTAATTAAGGAATTACCCATGTACGTTTTAAATATTTGACTTATTTATATTTTTTTCCATTCAGTTATTAGTGAGAGATATCCGTTAGATCTCTTAATATAATGGTCAATGTATATATAGCTTGCACTAAAATTACTTTTTCTTTTGTTTAACTTCATGGATAGATAATGTATAGATCCAAGACAATTAAAGAAGTTTTATACGGCCTATCTGCGGGTATATCATTATCCAGTGTGGGAACAGACACATCTCAAAGGATAAGAGACATCAATAAATTTCTTTTTGCAATTGACTTTAGTGGCCTTTACATTATTCAATGGTGAGACGTAAAAATAAGAAGTTGTAATAATAAGGAAATTACAAAAGAAGCTATGAAGTAAAATGCTGAAAGTAAACTGAATATGTATAAAAAGGGAGGTTAGATGAATATACACAAGATGAAATGAATATATACCTGAGAGTAACTTCATATACAAACCAAAGTAGAAAAATAACGAAACGTAAAATAAAAGGTAAAGTTATATACATACCAAAGGTGAACAATAAGCAGAAAGAAAGGAAAAAGTGTCATAATTACAACCCAAGTCATAAAAAATCAAAGTAGGGCCTACCCCCTCAAATGAAAGCTAGCATTGTCTTCAATGCTAAATAGCCAAAAAATAAGCTCAAAACAAAGATAGAGAGTAAAGAAAACTCCCTATGGATCCTTCGTCTACATGGGTTCCAGTGGTGGCGTAGGATCCTGTGACTGGATAGGGTCCTGTGTCTAGGCACCTAGGGCATCTGTCTCAGGATCCTAGGATCCTGTGGCTGGCCAAAAGCAACATCCTCTATCTACTCAAGCTCGATCTCTGCATAATAAACTTGGGGAATCACTCTCCTTCTCTTTGGATCACTCTCAATCCCCTACTCTGTAACCTGCTCTGTCTCAGCTGCTAGAGGCTGATCATGCAATAATAGCTCTAAAGGAAAATGGTCAGCTGCCTTCATCTTCTCTATTTCACCCTTCAACTCCTTAATCGACTCCTTTGAGGCCCTTGTCTTCTTATGTTTCTTTGTGCTTTTACTCAGCTCCTTGAGTGTTTTTCCTTGATCAGTGAGGACATCCATTTTCAAATTTTGGTTATCAAGGAGTTCTTCTGGTTTTCCAAAAGCTCCTTGAATGTTTCTTGTACTGAAGCGGGCACTTGTGGTTGTGGGTGATTGACTGAGCTGCCACTGAACTAGAAAGTACATATAACTTAGAAGTTGTTTCCTGCATCTGGTTGTTGAAACTGGATAGTGTTTGGCTCAATCTCTGGGTAGTCAATGGGTAAGCTGTGGAGAATGGAATATATGGAGCAGTGATGTATATGGTCCGGGGGAAAACTCTAGTATGGCAATGGGAGGCTGAGAAGAAGTGGCTACTACTACTGGCTCTTCAGACTGGCCAGTAGAAGTAGTGGATTTGCCTTTGGGATCTTGGGCTCTGGGGTTGTTATCAGCCTTGAGGCTGTACCATGAAAAGGGCATCTTGGGTTTCACCTTATGTCAAATTTTCTTTTCTAAACTTCCTGATCCTCCAAATACATTGTACGGAAGTTCAGAAAGGGATATGATCTTTCGCCCTCATTGAGCACCCTGGTGATCACCCTAGACATAACATTTCTGATATTGATCGGGAACCTCGTCATAATAGCCGCCACCAATATCGCTCGGGAGACCGGCATGTAGTTTTCATGGTTAGTGGGGTCCATCATGCTACAAAAAAATGTCTCCCACCCCTTCACCTCAATGTTTAGGGTTTTCCTCAATATTGCAACTCCTGATGTCAACCATGCTGAGGTGGTGCCCGAGAGAGCCAGATATGATGCAAACCATGGACGGGCTATCTCACCAAGTTCCAACTTCTCCAAGTAAAATGATTCTTCTTCCTCATTTAATCTTAGGCATTCATTTATTGTCTTTCCATCGAACTTCTTTTTTAGTTTCTGTACTTTTGTCACTTTGGTGTCCCTTTTAATGTATGAGGCATTGGCATAAACTCTTTGACTAAGTGTTTTAAAAAATCTTTTGATGTCATGATACCATGGCAGAATAATTGGTTCTACCTCAACTTTATTACAGTAACCATGCCTTTCCCTAATTTGGATTTCCGAGGGATCAATATGGGCTTTACCTGGGTAGGGCAACATCGAGGCCAGAGTGGCGAGTGCGTCAGGTAGTTCATTGTGAAAACGAGGGATGTACCTGGACTCTATTGACTTGAACCACTTGCTAAGATCTTGCACTTGTTTTTGATATGGGATAAGTTGGACTTCTCGGGTTTCTCATTTTCCCTAGGCTTGCCGAATAATCAAATCTGAAATCTCACACAATCAACAACTCTTCAACATCTTGGTTGATTTCAACGATCATACCCATGATGCAGGCTTCATATTCGGGTGTGTTGTTTGTGTAGAAAAATCAAAGTCTGGCTGTAGACGGGTAATGTTTACCAGTAGGTGAGATCAGGATTGCCTAACTCCCACACCTCTTGCATTTACTACTCAATCAAAGAACATTTTCCAAGCAATCATATCCTCGGATATTGCCTCAACCGAGTTTATCTCTTCATCTGGGAAGTAAGTTTTCATAGGTTGGTATTCATCATCAACCGTGTTCTTAGCTAAATGATCCGCTAATGCCTGGGCTTTCATTTCCGTACGAGTGACATAGACTATGTCAAACTCAGTGAGCAAGATCTACCAGTTTGCTAATCTTCCCGTGGGCATTGGTTTCTGGAATAGGTATTTTAGTGGATCGAACCTGGTTATGAGGTAGGTGGTGTAGGCTTGCAGATAATGTCTCAACTTTTGGGCGACCCAAGTTAAAGCACAACAGGTTCATTCCAACAAAGTATACTTGGCTTCGTAGCTGGTAAACTTCTTGCTCAAGTAATATATTGCCTGCTCATTCTTCCAGGTAATATCATGTTGCCCGATGACACAACCAAAGGAATTTTCCAAGATTGTCAGGTAGAAGAACAGAGGCCTCCTTAGTTGATGCGGGACCAAGACCGATGGGTTGGATAGATACTTTTGATCTTATCGAAAGCTTATTGGCATTCCTCCGTCCAGTTGATTGCTGCATCTTTTTCAGTAATTTGAATATGGGTTCACATGTGGAGGTCAGTTGAGCAATGAACCGGCTGATATAGTTCAATCTTCCTAACAATTTCATCGCATCTTTCTTGGGTTTTGGAGGAGGTAATTCCCGAATAGACTTTATCTTTGTCGGATCTAACTCGGTATCACTCCGGCTGACTATGAAGCCCAAATTTTTTCCCGACGGGACCCTAAACGTACATTTGGCTGGGTTTAGTTTCGAATCATATCTGCGCAACCATTAGAAGAACTTCCTCAGATCTCGCACATGGTCATCATGTGTTTTGGACATGATAATCACATCGTCCACATACACCTCTATCTCTTGGTACATCATATCATGGAAAATGGTTGTCATGACTCTTATGTAGGTTGCCTTAGCATTCTTCAAACCAAAGGGCATGACCCTATAGCAATAGATTCCCCAAGGTGTGGTAAAAGATGTCTTCTTTGCATTTCTTCATCCATCAACACATGGTGACATCTTGCATAACAGTTCATGAATGACTGTATCTCATGTTTGGCCCAGTTTTCAACAAGGATGTGGATGTTCTACAATGGGAAGTTATCTTTGGGACTTGCCCTGGTCAGATCTCTATAATCCAAAAACATTCGGGTTTCCCCATCTTTCTTTGGTACTGAACTACATTGGCTAGCCATGTGGTATACCGGACAACTCGGATCACCCTTTCTTCCAACTATTTCGTGATCTCTTCTTTGATTTTATCACTAACATAAATTTTAAATTTTCTCTGCTTTTGTTGGATTGGGGGGCAATAAGGGTAAGTTGGAAATTTATGCGCCACCAGATCAACACTCAGTCCCGGCATGTCATCATATGACCAAGAAAACACATCTTTGAACTCAAATAGGAGTTAGGTTAATGTGTCTTGCATTTTCTCATTTGTGTGAATGCTTATTTTGGTTTTCCTGATTTCTTCGTAACTACCCAAATTAACCGGCTCAGTGTCATTTAGGTTTGGCTTAGGTTTATTTTTCGAAATGTTGCAGTTCTCGATTTATTTCTTAAATGCCTCCTCTTTGTTATATTCTAGTTTTGGTTCATTATTTCACAACTAGACAACGTATTTGGATTTGGGCCTGGTGTCCGCAAGCATGTCATGTTATTTAAAGCTGCATTATTAGAACTCAAGAGTGAAGTAAAAGAGAAAAATAGCAAAATCAGAAACCATAAAGAAATATAAACAGTGAAATATTGATTTTATTTATTGGAATTTGAAGATAACATGGTTTACATTTTGGAAATTAAAAGACAAGAAACTAAAGAAAACATCCGAGTTACACACGAAAATAACTCGCGATGTAGAAAAAGTGGCTAGAAAAGTCTATGGGACTCCAGCCTGTTTTAGAATGGTGTAGTCTTCTAATTCTGTTGCTTGGCATTTGGTCCCATATACAGCACCTCAGCTGTTCTTGAGCCATCTCCTGGCTAGACCATGTAGGTTTCATAGAATATCTTCCTCATTTCCCAATAAATCTCTTCAGCAGTAAAAGCCTCATCCTTTTCTTCTTCATTGTATTTGGGCTTGACAAAGGTTTTGTAAAGGTGTGGCACCGGCTGTGGTCAGATCCATCCATCAATCTTCCTACTATCTGCCCATTTTATATCAGCTGGTGCGGGTATGAAGCCGACCCTAAAGAACTTTTCACTAGCAGGCAGGATGATTGGTTCAGATATCCCTAAAAATGATTTCCCAAGCCCTTTCCCAAGTTTAAGTCCATGTCAGATCATCTCTTTGGCCACCAGGATTAATGCAATAGAAAGGAAGGGTCGGGGGCACGAGCACCCTTCCTCGTACTGGTCCGCGACCACAATTTCAAAGGCTTGAAAAACTCTATTCTCACTCCTCTCCCTCGCTTCCAAACATGGGACTAATAGGTCCCGATAAATTGATTGTTCATCTTCTCCAGGGACCACAATTTCTTGATCTTCATGCTCGAACTTTACCATTAGATGAAGAGTGGAGGGCACAACTCCTACTGCGTGGATCCATGGCATTCACAAAAGAAAGTTGTAGGAGGTGTACATATCTAGCACTTGGAAGGTCACTTCAAATTCCACTCGGCCGATGGTTAATGTCAGGGAGATCTCTCGAATTGCGTCCCTTTTTAACCGTCAAAAGCCCGTACAGAGACATTATTGGATCGAATTCTTTTAGTCCCAATCTCCATGCGCTGTAGTGTCGAGAGTGGGAAGATTTCCACCCCAGAGCCTCCATCCACCATAACCCTTTTCACGTAGTACCCTTCACATTTGACTGTTAAGTGCAAGGCTTTCTTATGTACGGCCCCTTCTGGGGGCAAGTCATTCTTACTGAAGGAGAGTTGGTTGATTGCAAAGAATCTTTGCGCCATTCGGTATATTTTCTCCACAGAAGTCTCAGCATGCACATGCACTTTATTGAGGGTCTGGATTATTACCCTCTGGTGTTCGAAGGATTTCATCAACAAAGAAAGCAAGGAAACTTGTTCAAAAAATTTTTGAAGCAGGTAAATCACTTCATAATCCGCCATTTTCATTTTTTGAAAGAACGCCTCTGTTTCTTCGGCATTCATGAGCTTATTAGATAGGAGGAATTTCCTAGTGGTGTTGTTCACCTCTTCCGAATTGGAGTACTCTTTGATAGGCTAATTTTCTTCTCCTGTGATTTCCTTGCCCTTATAAGTTACCACTGATTTGTTGTAGTTCCAAGGCACTACGATAGGATCTGTCATAGTCTTATGTGGCACACGGCCAATAACCACGGGCTCACTCATCCTTGGTGGATTAATTGACCCCACATCACATATGCTCTTTTGGGCACATACATCTGGGTTGCCTTGTTCAGTTCAAACCTCCTGGGAGAACTAAAAGTCATCTGCTTTTCCTTGCGGCCCCAAGGGACATAGAGAACATCATCTTTAGCAAGCGTGGTCCCGGTTCCTGTTTAAATTTTCCCCTCTGATTTTGGGTGGGTGGTTTTGTTGTTTTCCTTCACTTTGGCTTGCTTTGGGACAACTTTTGGTTTTTTTTCTACATCAGCAATGACGATGATGGCTTTAAATGCCGGATCAAATTCCTTATCCTCACAAATCATTCCAATTATCGGCCCTTTATTTTGGGCTGGAAGTGGGTTGTTGGTCATATTGGTGATTTCTTCGTCCTTTAGCACTATCTTCCTTTGTTCTATCAAATCTTCCACGGCTTTTTTCAAAGTCCAATAGTTTTCTGTATCATGACCCTCTACTACTGAGTGATAAGCACATTGGGCTCCCCGTTGGTAAGAGAGTGATTCTGCATTTTGCCTATTTGGGGGCACATGCTGCAACAAACCCATTTAGACAGGCTTTGAAAATAGACTGGAGTAGGATTCCCTAATTGGTGTAAAATTTGGCCTCATGGGTAGTTCGCGAAGAAGGAAATTATTTTGTGGAGGTTCGGGGTTGTAGTGGTTTTGGTGAGGAGGCTGGTTTCAAGGAAATAGAGCTTGGTTCAGGTTGGTTTGTTGCTGAGTCCAGACATAAGTTTGAGTATTTCATGACCGCATATGGCTGAGGAGCATAGGCCATGTCCTAGTGGGGGTAATAATGCTGCAAGATTTTTTCTAGGAAAAGGGATCTGGGAGCACTGTGTTTTCTTACACCTGATGCTGCCATGGATGTTTCTTCCTTTTTCTTGCCTTCGCTATTCCTCTAGATCCTCCTTGAATGGCCTGGGAGGTAGCTGTGATGGCGGATTGTCTTAGAATTCGACCATTTTTCAAACCGTTTTCAACCAGTTCTCCAATCTTGATGTCCTCTGCGAACGGTTTACCCATTGTGGACATCATGTTTTGAAAGTAATAAGCTTCCTAAGCTTGAGGAAAAACTGTGATTATCTCGGCCTCATCTATCGAAGGCTTTACCCTAGATGCCTGCTCACGCCACTTAACCGCATATTCTCGGAAGCTTTCCGATGATTTCTTCTTCAAGTTTTTAGCGAAATCCTATCTGGAGCAATATCAATGTTATACTGGAACTGTCTGACGAAGTCTCTAGCAAGATCATCCCATATGTGCCAGAGGGATATATCTCGATCCATGTACTATTCGTAAGTGATGCCGACCATACTTTCTCCGAAATAGGCCATGAGTAGTTCTTCTTTTCCGCCGGCCCCTCGCAACTGATGGCAATATTTCTTGAGATGAGCTCATTGTGCCTATCGTACTTCTCAAATTTTGGGGTCTTGAATCCCAATGGTAAATGCATATGGGGGATCATGCATAGATTAGCATAAGACACTTTTCTGCCCACTCAAACCTTGGATGTTCTTGAGGCTTTGTTCTATGCTCCTCATCTTTCTAGCGATTTTTTCTTGCTCGAGAGTTTTGGGAGTCTTTTCTTGTCCCACAGTGAACTCAAATTGAGGCTGTTGAGGGTAAGTATAAGTGGGGAACTAGGGAGGCTCCATTTGGAGGGTGGGTGTTTGGAATGTAGAAGCTAAAGGGTAAAAAATGGGCCTATGTAGTGTAGGCTGAGTTGTGGTCGAGCATGGGGGATCGGTGAAAATGATTGAGGCCGCATCGGATATGAACACCCAGGGGGTGAACCTTAGAAGGTGTTCCCACGAAATGAGCTAATATAGTTAGTTGTCCTAGTGGGATATTTGGGTGATTGATTGGGACATTGGAGGTACCACCTGTTATGGGGAAAAGTTCAGGGAATCCCGGGATTGTGCTTGGTGTCTCCCTTCCGTTTGCCTAGGCGTCCCACATTTCCATAACCCTAAGAAGCAGGATTCTGTTCTCTTTGAAAACTGCCGATTTAGAGGTCAGTAGGCCCGAGATGGGGCTATCATCTGCAATGGGAACTGTCGGCAGAGTCATTTTTGAAGACATTTTGATGCTCCCTTTTGATCGAGTGAAGTATGGATGTGAGGCCAGGTTACCACGAAAACCAACCACCATTTTATAAAAAAAATCTGGACTGGATGGGACAACAACAAATGGTCAGTTAGTGACAAATAACAGATAGGTAATCGCACGTTGGTTTTTGATGCACCTATGTAGTTAAATGATTTTTTATATGTTTTGTTATGGTTGCATGCTTCATCCGGGCTTTTTCTTACTCTTTCTCATTTTCTCTCCTTTTGATTTCACTCTTTTCTTTTCTTGATTTTCTTTTCCTCTACCCTTTTCTCATTATTATACTTTTCTCATTTTCTTTTCTTATTGGAGTTATTTACAAGATTATGATCAGATCCGATGAGGCTTGCCTAAGTATCATGACGCCGCATGAATCAGATCATTACGTAGTTCAAAAAAAATAAATATGAAAAGTAAAGGAATAATTTTTTGGGAATTTTGACATTTCATTAATAAAAACTCTATTACAAAAGATATTAACTACCCGTTTTCTTGGAAATAAAACTATAGACTCAAAATAAAGCAAAAATACAGACTCGATGATTGAAAAATCAGGAATACATTAAAGCTTCAACTACTATAACTCATGGGGCATCGTTTGGCCTCGCCGCAGGCCTATGTGCGAGACCCGCTTGTAGTTGCTCCAAATCACTCATAACTTGACGAACAAAAATCATCACTGGGGCAAAGAAGGTGGTACGAGGCATGTCCTCGCACGCTTGGAATTTCATGGTAATGTAGTTAGCGATAGTTCTGATCCTTTCTCTAATTCTGCCTTTTTCCTGAAGTAATCGCCCTATCTGCTGGTTCCGAGCTTCTAACACTTGGGAGTCGTGAAAGTGTTGATTTTGCAATTTTTGTATTTCTTCCTCCATTTAGCCATTAGATTATAGCAGTGCTCCCTACCAACTTTGAAATCTTTAACTCCTTTGGCTGCCTCATTCTCAAGAGTAGTCACCTTTCTTCTTAGGCTAGTAATAACCCCTTCGTAGTTCTTCTTCATTTGTTGCATAAATTGTGCTCGTTCTTCTGCTTTCTTTGTCCATTGTGCCTGGATTTTTACTAGACTATCTTCAGACTTTTCTAGGTCTTCTTGAAATTCGATTATTTCTTTTTTAGATTGCTTATAAGTCTTTCATCAGCCCGGCTCCTTTCTGGGTTGCTGGCAGCTATTTTTATCTCGAGAAATTGAGCTTTGAGCTCCTTGTTTTCCTGGGTTAGTTTTTTCTTTTCTCCTTCGTCGACTGCAGCTTGAACATCATTACTGAAGCTCCATGACTTGCCTTTTTAATTGGCTTATTTTGGCCCTATACTCATTTTCTTTGGTCAACCAATCCCATTGTACTAGTGCCCCATCGGTGAACTGTTGGATATGTGGTCTCTTTGCGATCTTTTCATAAATATGGAATCTCTTGCCAAACCAGACAATGTACATAGGGTCTACTTCACCTCTAGCTTGGTCTCACACTATAGTTTTAGGTTCAAGAAACCTACATTCATTCCATAATTGGCGAATTTTCCCTTCTGGAAATGCGGCTTTTGGGCACAATTTAATGACATGTTTACTCAGATCATCATCATTGAGGATGATTTGACATCTTCCTAATTGGCGCAAAACCCTATAGGGAGCATAAATTTGGATGCTCTGGATGCCCATCAAGAGGATATAAGACACTTCAACTGAAATGCACACTGTTTCGGTGACGGGAAGCCATCCAAACGCCCACTCAATTTTATCGTCAGTCAAGGATCTCAAATATGCAAGCCATGCTTCAATACCGTATGGAATTCAATACCTACTACGCGGCTTTCAAATTCTTAAAAGCAGCTCAAATCGATCAAACCATAATTCATATACCCAACCAAGTGACAGATGTGTTATTGCATCCATAATTGTATTAACAAATTGCAACCCTGGAAGAACTTTCCCCCTTCCCTACAGATAGCCAAGGCTCGGTTGATTTCAGCAACGATAAGAGGAATGAAAGTGATGTTGGTGTTCTTGATTCCAACTTCGATCATTCCAACAAAGCGTATCTCTATATTGACATCTTTCCATGGATAGACTACAACACCCAAAAAGACTACCATAAAAGCTAAACCTCGCCTTGCCTCCCATTTGTCTTTATTTCTGGCATGGGCTAGACCAATGTTTGGCTCTTCAAAAACTTTGGGGGTTACCATATCGATTATACAAAAACAAGAGTGCGATACCCTTTAGATAAATTTGTTTCCTGAACATGCCGACTATTACTTAGCAGATCCAGAAACCTATGGGGATACCAGTCATGGTGACAATGGATATCAACTTTTAAGGTTTCCATTGAGGCCCGTATAACCCGCAACTTCCTCCAATGTAGGTATGAGCTCGAAGTCAGAGAAACGGAACACATTGCGAGCCGGGTCCCAAAAAGGTATTAAAGTTTCAATTATGTCCATCCTTGGCTTGATGTTTAATAGTCCGACGAGGCCTCCCAAAACCTTTACCATTGTTCTCTACTGCCTTTTCCTAGATCATCTCACCACATGTGGAGCTTCAAGGGGATCTCATTTAGGGTTGTGAAGGGTTGAATTTTATTCGTGCTCATCCTGTACATTTATTAAAGTGATTCAATGACTCATTTTTTCCTAAAAGGAAAAATAACACTATTTTCAAAAATTTTAATTTTAAAAACAAAACCATGGCTTTGCAGATACGACCTTTTAGCACTTCGGGGAAGAAGATTTTAAGGTTGTGCCTGCTAACCATTGAAAAATGTTGCAAGGTGGTTCTTCTTACAAAATAGCCTTCCAAAGCCCTTTTGGGGGACATCTGCTTATTTTAAACAAGAATGTCATCACTTCACTTATTTGTGACAAAAATTAAAATTTTGGTGTTTTGGGCTATTTTCAAAAAGGGAAGTTGGACCCGATGGGGGTTGCCTACGTATCCCACATCCGGTGAGAATTAAACTACCGTAATTCGAGCAGATTTGACAAAACCAACTATTTTGAAAACAAAAACCTTTTTTCTTTCTTCTTTCATTTTTTTCTTTTTCAAAAATTTCGGCAGCATTTCGGTACTATTTGGGTATTTTTTGTCAACAACAGGTGATTAACTCGCTTAACCCTAAAATAGTTATTCTCCTTTCCAAATCTCCCCCACTATCCATAATCCGGTCAATATGCGAATCCGAAGCAAATAAATGCACAAGTAGCAAGTATGATGCATCGGGATGGTCTTTTCATTTTAGGGACACCTGTCCTAGACAGACCTAACCCCTATGTTGAGTCTCCTAAGTAAAATGCACGTGATGCCAACAAATGTTACTACTAGGGATCTAGCATGAGGCTTTCTTATACCAGGTTTAAACTTTGGGTTTATTGTTCTACACCTGGTTTAACCGAGCGGACAACTCGAGCCGGGAAAGGGGGAGGGGGGTACCGGGAATACAGAACCTTCGCCTGCTTAGCAACTTGTCTAAACCTCATTCTAAATGGGATAAGACTCTAAGCGGAAGAGAAGTCACACGAAGTGCACCCTTCTTCATGATTTAGAAGACTCATATAGAGGAAGAGTTTCGTAGAAGTTTATATATACAATTCACCAAATATCAAAGCGGTAAAACATTTAGCACATTAGCATGAAACATGTAGAAAAATCTGATAAAGGCAATCATATCAGCTATTCTAAGCTCGAATTCTTTAACCCTGAACCGAAGTTCTAGGTTTGATCCCCATCAGAGTCGCTAGAGCTATCATACCTCCTTTTTAACACATTACCGCGAAGAGTAGTACAAGGGAGTTTTTCCAATGTAAGTGACATTATTCGAAATGAGATTATTTATTTATTTTTTATTTAGAGTCGCCACTTGGGATGTTTGTTTTCTGGTATCCAAAGTCACCGTTTATTTTAAAATCTCAAATCGAGGAAAATTCAAATTTCCTTTTGAAGTCTGCGAATCAGAAATTTTGAATAAGGAATTCTGTTAACCCGGGGGAAGGTGTTAGGCACACCCGGATTCCATGGTTCTAGCACGGTCTCTTAAGCTATTATAATTGGTCTATTATCTGATTTTTAGTACATGTTCAAACTTAGAGTGAAATTTTAAGTTATTTACCGAGTTTAATTAATTTTAAAGAAGATTGAATGTCGTTTAAAACATGTCTTTGGATCGCGTCATATGAAATGCATCCTTAATCCGAAACTCATTTTATTCAATATTTTAGGATTTGGATTTGGGTCACATGAAATGCACACCCGAGTTTAGGAAAGTAACTTTATGAGGGACATGGAAATTCGCAAAATGGCATGCCTCGAGTTCTAAATATTTTAAAGGAAATAATTATAGAGGGACACGCATTTGTGATTTTATTTGGCTTGGCGCACCTCAATTCCATTTTAAAGGATATTCCGACTAAAATTCGGGAGGTCCACTAACTATTACTATCTATTTGGACCACCTCTGCAATCATCTAATGGGCTTAATAACCACAATATAACTAAAGCTTCCTTGCGGCCCTTTAGCTAATACTCCAAAGCTATAAATGGGCTCCCCACGCGAAGTCCAAGACCGAGCAAACTTGCGATATAACCGGGCATTACATGAGTCAAAATTGCAGCCTAAATCATTTTTTTAAACGGGGCGGTTAAATTTGGGCAAAAAAATGAGCCCAAACTCAAAATCTCGAATGTGTCTGAACAAGGAACTCAATGTCGAGTCCCTTCAAACCAAAAACCAGCCAAATTAGAAAAATAGCATTCAATAGTATTAATACATGTACAAACAACTTCTGGGCTCATTTGCTATGCAACTGGGCTAACATGGAGCCTAGTTCTTATGGTTCAAGCGGTTAAGATTAAGCACAAATTAACACCAACACATGAACATGAAATTAAAAGGTTTGAATTTCTTCTTTAAACTCTTTGATACAAATTAAACACCCATTCAACTTCATTTTACAACAAATGATTGAGCCTGAGGGCGAGCCAGAGTCGATCAAGGACTGCTTCTAATAAGGACAGTATCCTTAGCTCGAATTTGCTACTCGATTAACAAATCACCCCATTTAAATCTCACTTTTAAATTCTGCTAAATGGACAAACTGATTAATACTTGTACAAACAAATATATCAAACCTATGACGATTTTCATGCTCGTGTAATATTCCAGATTTCAAACCTAAACTAACATTTTAAACATGGTAACAAAACCTTGAAAATACTTAAAAGAGATCAACATCATTAATGGGATATCCCCTCATGATTTTTCAGATTCTATGAACAACAAAAGCTCAATTACCATGGCATAGCTAGACTACTAAAGGACATCAAGATGATACATCTACAGACAATATCATAACCAAAACAATTCCTACACTTAGCTAACATGGATTGCTAGAATTAACCTAAAGCTAAAATTACCAAATAATATATAGGTACATCATGAGTTCAGCAATCCATATTTACAGTCCCTTGATTTTTCAACCAGCTAACAGGCTATAAATTTCCAATGAAAATGAAAGAAAACCTTAAATTCATAGCAATACTATTACTATGCTAAGATGAACAAGCTAAGCTAACAATCATTATACTACACTACTAACTTCAGGAATTTTAAGAAGGATAATTGACATTAAAGATTAATAAAGAGAAACAGCCTTTCATTCATGAAAAGTTCAAGCAATTACAGCTTTCATATTTGTATCTTATCTCCTAGAGAATCAGGGAATACCTGGAATTTGAAAAGCAACACAAAATGATCAGCAATAGAACAATAGCAGGAGCAGTATTTCACCAACAAGCTCAGACCATAAATGACCAAAGAATAACCATTTTAAACCAGGCACGAAACCACAACAGTGTCAACAAAACCCATTAATCAAATTCGACAAAAAATGAACCAAAACACTCGAATACCAACAGATTCAACTCCATTTGAACTTCAGCTTGTTTAGGAATTATTTCAGAATGGGATCTTAGGAATCTCAGGAATTTTCTAATAGAACAATGAAATTTTTTTTATTTTTCAGATGCCTATATTTTCTACTTTTTAGCTCTTCTTCCTTCTAAAAATTCGATCTCTAAAATAAGCCTTGCAATGCAAGAATGGCTTGCCTTTTTAGGCAAGCAATTTAGGGCAACCTTTTAGATTTATTTTAACCCTTAGGCCCTTTTTGATTTATGCTTTTTGTTTAAAACTCCCTAGGGTTCTAACTTGTTGGCCAAGTTATACTATTAAAAGGTCTAAAATTCAAAAAGAACCCCTCACTAGAAACTTCCTGTTCTGTTACCAAGAAATTCCCTATCCTGAAGTTCCTAAAACGCCCCCCTCCCCCCCCCCAAATGCCTTGTTGCCTATCTTACCTTTTAACCCTTCCTTTGAGACCTCTCTAGTTTTTAGATTGACGATTAAACCTTAAAACGATTTGAAATATGACAAACAGGATTGTTCAAACGCTAAGGCTTCAAACAAATCAAACTATAAAAGTTATTAAAAGAAAAAATGCAGAAATTTAACAACTAAAAAGAAAATTCATGAATCAAACGCACAACACTCATGCCAACTTTTACAATAAAATCCATTATAAGACTTATCGTATTTAAACTAAACATTGATTTAAACTAGTCTAAACCTAAATTAACCGTCATGAAATGCTCAAGCATTAACAACAGAAATTAAGACTTATGCAATTTGATTAAAATGATAAACATGAACAGAACTTTATTTGAACTCAGAAATTGAACATGAAGTTCAAAACAAAAGAAAAGGGATGAAGAGGAAGGAAAATCAAAAGGAAATGAGGGTGAACTTACCTAGTTGTTTAGAATTGAACTTCGGGCTCGAGTAAGACCTTCATGCATCAACTTTAAAATTATGGAACCCAAGATTTGAATTCCGAGCAGTTGTGGAGGTATTCGAGGGAAATTGAGTGTGAATTTGGGATGAGCGGGGCGAGAAGGTTATAGGTATGATTTTGGGTGATTTAGTGGTGGTGGAGTTTTGCCGCTTTTCTTTGAATTAATATTCAAGGGGTTCAGCTGGGATTCAAAGGAAGATAATGGTGGATTCATGATGAGGGGGTTGAGGGGAGTTTCTGATGTAATTTTAGTGACGATTGGTCACTGGCCGCCGACGGAGGAGATTTTCGGTAGGCAGCAGACGGCGGCGATGGAAGAGTCTCTGATGAGGGAGTAGCATAGCGAGAAAGATGAGTTTCGGGGGTGGGGGTGGGGTGGGGTGTGTTAGCACATTTATATATTAATGGCTCTTGGATTCCCAACCGTTGGATCTTACGAATCTCGACGGTCAGGATTTGTTTAAGACGAAACGACGTCGTTTTGTCATCTAGATGGGAGATCGGGTTAGGGGCGTGGATTTGGGCCAGTTCACGGGTGATTTTGGACGGGTTCATGGTGTTTCTGGACGTGTTCAGGTTTTGGGACAGCCCAAAATTAGGTCTCTTTTATTAGAACTCAATTTCCTTTTAATTTATTTTTCTTTTTCTTTTCACATTAAAA
This sequence comes from Nicotiana benthamiana, assembly GCA_034376525.1. Lineage (NCBI taxonomy): Eukaryota > Viridiplantae > Streptophyta > Magnoliopsida > Solanales > Solanaceae > Nicotiana > Nicotiana benthamiana. The sequence goes on along the minus strand of CM067336.1, from coordinate 27,840,520 downwards.
CTAAAAATCTTGACTAACTAAAAAAATTAAATTAACCTACCAAATTATATTAAGTTCTAATTAATAATAAATACAATTAATTAAATATCAATTTAAAGGAAATCTAAACAAAATTCGAAGCTAAAATTAAACAAATCAAGTGAGTCAATTTTTGTAAAATCTTAATTATTAGTTAGTCTAAAATATGTTAAATTAAATCCTAAATGTGCATGCAACGTATTTTTGTATTTTTGTGAAATATATATATTAAAAATGCACACAGAAATGCAAATAAACATGAAAATTATGCAATAAAATCTTAAAAATCAAATAATTAAAAGAAAATTCCTAAATCTAATAATTCTGTAGAGTAATTCATGCTAGGAAAAAATCACGTGCTTACACACGGAACAATGCCTGTCATAAGTAAATTGGCTGCATCTACAAACCAAGGCATGATATTCATCGATACCGAGAGGTGTCGCTCATCAGGGAATGAATAATTAATTTTGAGGTCATCATGCCCCCTCCCCCTCCTTCTCTAAGCAGGACAAGTTGTCCACCATTTGGTTTTCAGGCCCTTTTCAGTTCAAAATCTCAAGATTAAACTCTTGAAGCAATAAGACTCATTTCATCAATCGAGCTTTGGAATCCTTCTTCGTCATCAAGTAGCGGAGAGTTGCATGGTCAGTATGAACTATCACCTTGGCACCCATAAGATAAGTCCTAAACGTTTCCATTGCGAACACAATTTCCAACAATTCTTTTTCTGTCACCATGTAGTACTCTTGAGCATCATTCATTGTTTTGCCCGCATAATACATCGGGTGAAACATCTTCTTCACTCTTTGACCCAAAACAAATCATATCGCAACATTGCTTACATCACACATTAGCTGAAAGGTAAGATTCAATTGGGTGCGGTAATTATGGGAGTGGTTGTCAATTTGAACTTGAGAAGCTCAAAATCATGCATACATCCCTCACTAAACACGAACTTGGAATCCTTTTCCAATAGCTTTGCAAAATATTCACTTCCTTAGAAAAGTCTTTGATGAATCTTTGGTAGAACTCTGCATGCCCAAGAAAATTCCTATATCCCTTGATTGAGGTAGGAGGAGGAAGCTTTGAAATCACTTCAATTTTAGCCTTATCCACCTTTATACCGTGCTTCGAGATCTTATGGCCAAGGAAAATGCCCTCCTCTACCATAAAGTGGCATTTCTTTCAGTTAAACACAAGATTGGTTTCTTCACACCGGACCAACACCTTGTCAAGATTCTTCAAACATTCATCAAAAGAGTCATCCACGATAATGAAATCATCCATGAAAACTTCTAATATGTTCTCCACCATGTCAGTAAATATTGCCATCATACACCGCTGGAATGTAGCTGGTGCATTGCACAAACTAATGGCATGCTAGAAAACGCAAAGGTTCCATACAGACATGTGAAGGTTGTTTTCTTTTGATCTTCCGGAGAAATCAAAATATTGTTGTACCCAAAGTACCCATCCAATAAATAGTAGAAGGCACGCCCAGCAAGTCTATCTACAATTTGGTTCAAAAAAGGCAATAGAAAGTGATCCTTGCAGGTCACTTTATTCATCTTGTGGTAGTCTATGCACACCCTCCATTCGCTGTCCTCATGGAATAAACACATTTTGTGCATTGTAACCATAGTCATAACACCCTTCTTCGGCACACATTGCACCAGCAAAGTCCAAGAGCTATCTTAGATGGGGTACACAACCCTAGCATCTAACCACTTGATCACCTCTTTTTTGAAAACCTCTTGCGTCGCCTCATTTAACCTCCATTGATGTTCCACGGAGGTCTTTGCATAATCTTCATGAATAATATTGTGCATGCAAATGGCGGGGATTATCCCCTGCATAACAGCTAAAGTCCATCCAATTGACTTCTTCCATTTTAGGAACACCGCCATTATGGTATCTACCTGCATGTTAGTAAGCCAAGAGGACATAATAACTGGAAAAGTTGTACTAGGGCCTAAGAATTCATACCTGAGGTGTGGAGGCAAAGGCTTCAACTCCAAAATGGGAGGTTCCTCAATTGAGGGCTTTGTCGGGGAGTTTTCGGTTCTCAAGATCCAGAGAGATCATACGGTGCTCATAAGAATAAGACCCTATACCATGTAAAGCATTTACAGTCCACCCTTCCTTCATCCTTATTGACATCAAGGTTTAACAATATTGCTTCTAGAGTCTCCTCCACATTGATCATGGCACTAGTATCATCAACTATCACCTCCGTGACAAGATCCACAAAAGGGCACATTTCCTTACTATTTGGTTGCTTCATTGGTTTACACAAATGAAAGACTACTTTTTCATCACCCACCCAGAAGGTGAGTTCCCCTACTTTCACATCACCCAATACCTTCCGAGTTGCAAGGAAAGGTCTTCCCAAAATTATAGGCACCTCATAACTGACCTCACAATCAAGAATCACAAAATCAGCAGGCAAGATAAATTTGTCCATCCAGACAAGAACATCATCAATATTACCAAGTGGCCTCTTCATCATTCTATCCACCATTTGCAATCTTATTGAAGTCGCCCTTAGTTTCCCAATACCCAAAGTTTTAAACACGAAATAAGGCATCAAATTGATGATTTCTCCCAAGTAACATAGTACATTGCAAAGTTTGCACTCCCAATGGTGCATGGGATGGTGAAAGCTCCAGGATATTCTAGCTTCGGAACCATCATTGCACAATTGCACTAACTTGATAAGTTATATTTATGGTCTTATGCTCCATGGATCTCTTCTTTGTCACCAAGTATTTTATAAACTTGGCATAACCCGGCATTTGTTTAAGAGCCTTCACCAAAGGGACATTGATTGGTAGGCTCTTCATCATGTCAATGAATTTCTTAAACTGATTCTCATTTTTCTGCTTTTCTAGCCTTTGAGGGTAAGGTGGAGGAGGCCTTGTCAAGGGAGCCTTAGCCTTTTTTCACCACCATTTTCAGTATGTCTATTATGTTTTCCCTAGGTGGGTTCACGTCTTTTTGAGTTTCCACACTATTACCTATACCAATCCTCACTTCCTCATTCAAGTTCTCATCATTCACATTCAACAACTAATGCGATATCATCCTCTTGCAACTCAACTTCTTCACTCAAAATTCCCTTTTGTTTGGAGGCATTCACATCGCTACCTTGAGTGATTCTTGTATTTACCGCCATTGCAGCCCAGGTGTTGTTCCCAACCTTCAGGTTGACTACCGTATCACTAGGTAGAGCCCACATAGGGCGAGTATTCAAGGATTGTGAGATTTTGCCAAGTGTAAAAGTTTTTGATAGAAGTATTGTCGGATACCAACTAGGCATCAGAGTCGGCATTCTTTTTCATCATATGTTCAAACATCATTTCGATCCTCCCCAATTGATTGTTTGATGAGTTAGGACTTTGGGATGAAAAGGGGGTGGGTTGTTTGGTTGTTGATACATCGGAGGCCTTTGAAAGCCTTGCCTCCGATTTCCTTGATTGCCATTGTTCCAATCACGTTGATTGTTGTTTCCGGCCCAATTGTTGTTGTTGCCACTCTTAATTACCCTGGTTGTTCTGATTGCCCCATTTCTAATTTTGGTTGTTGTTCCCCATTTGCTACTCTTTTGGTGTTGCTGATTCCCTCAATTGTCTTGGGATCTCCATTGTTATTATTGGTTAGAAACATTTTCCTGTTTGCCTTGATAATTGTTCACATATTGGACCTCTTCATTCTTGTCCCCATACCCTACATCTTGATTGAACCCACCACTATCTTGGTCATATTGATCAAGACTTCCTTGGCTTTGTTGACCTATTTGTCTCTCTTTGTTGACCAATATGTTGACTTGTTGTGGTGCTTGAACTTGTTGTAATTATGCCTTAGCTAACTGGTTCATTGTTGTTGTTAGCTCCATTTTTTCTTGACCATGGTCGTGGAATTCTTTATGTAAGTGAATGAACGCAGTATCGCCCTGTGGCACATTAGCTCGGCTTTGTCAAGCTGAAGAAGTATCTGCCATCTCATTCAGTATCTCATGTGCCTGATCATATGGCGTGTTCATAAAATTGCCCCATGTGAGCTGGTTCACTACACACTGATTTGTTGTGTTAATACCAAGGTAGAATGTTGGTTGTATCACTGCCTCAGTTATATTATTATTTGGACATTCTTTCACCATAGTCCGGTATCTCTCCCATATTTCATAAAGTGGTTCGTTGGGCTCTTGTTTGAACTCCAAAATCTCATCCCTGAAGGTTTCCATGTGACCCGGTGAGAAAAAATTTGCAATATACTTGTCCGCCAACTCCTCCCACATAGTGATGGAATGGTTAGGAAGCCTTTCAAGCCAGTCAAATGTTTTCCCTCGAAGTTAGAATGGGAATAATATAAACCGCAATACATCCTCTGACACATTCGTCTTCTTGATACCCCCACAGATATCAACGAAGCCTTTAAGGTGTTTGTATTCATTCTGATGTGAAGCTCTTGTAAAGTATCCTTGCTTCTCCAACAAAGTCAACATCACGTTGGTAATTTGGAAATTTCCCTCCCAGATCAGGGTAGGAAAATTGCACTAGCATATCCTCGGTTTAGAAGCACCCGATGAGCCACCCATAGAGGTGGTGGGGGAGGGTCTGGAACATTATCATTGGCCTAGCAGCCTCTCCTTTGAGCTGAGGAACTATAGGTACCTCATCATCAATATTGTCATCTACCTCCTCCCCCGGAATAGCATTTCCTATAGGGTAATTGTTATTGGTTGCCATTTTGTTCCTGAATTGGTGACATACACAAATTAGTACCATAGAAGGAAAGAAAAACAAGACACAAAACTATTTAGATAGATAGCCAAAACTTTTAGCACCCCAGCAACAGCGCCAAAAAGTGATCGGGTCCAACCTACACCACAACACAGTGGCAAGAGCGATCGATGCAAATTTACCCAAGAACGTCATGATTGAATCCATAGGGAGCTAATACGATGTTTGGATTTGGATTCCTATCTAATCTAGCCATGTATAATGCTCTTGATTACGCTTCCAATCATTTTTTTTTTATTTGTTACTTCTAATTTTATACTAATGATGTGCAAAATTAAGATTAGTAGATATGTTTACAGGGTTTTCTAAATAGGTAAATAGGAACTGGTGACTTACTCCTAGGTGAGTATCTAACAGGATCTAGATCTTAGGTCAATAATTGTATAGTTAGGATCATGATATAGCCAATGCACGAAGCTACCCACTCTACACCTCTCGCTAGTAAGAGTGACCTTTCCCTAATTAGCTTTTTCAAGACCAAGTTCAAATTGTGCAATCAATATTGGCTTAAGTCGAGTATTACTATCTCTAGGTTTAACCCATTAATTAGGGATATAAATCTCTTGAATACACTCGAATTCCTTATTGGCCTGAAATTCCTAGACTTAGTGTCTCTTTTTCAAGAAGAGCCTAAGTAAAAAAGGCACAAATTAGTGTTTGCAACCACTAATTCAACATAGAAAGCACAAATCAGGCCAAATACCAATCACCCATAAACATTTAAGCCCTAAACTAAAAGATCCATTGAATACCCACACTAGGATTGAGCCACAACCCTAGCTAATGGGTTTAACTACTCATAACTGAAGAAGAAATCACAGATTTAGATGAAGAATAATCCATAAATTATAATTACAAGCTAAGAGACTAATATCAATTGCTAAGTAAACTATAAAATTACTCAAAATAGTCAAATACGGCTTTTCACATGCTTAGCTAATGTAAGATGACCTAAAAATCTGAAAAAGTAGTATTTATACATTGCTAAATTTTTCGGAAAAAAATGCCCCTAATGGAGGTACTGCGGACTGCGATAAATGTATGGCTATAGTGGTGAGGCTACCACGGTCGCATAAAATCCATTACAGACCGCGATCTTCAATATTTTGTTCAACTACAGGTTCTCTGAACTTAATCTTCGCGGACAGTGATAAATTGACCGTTGTGGAGGTGGAGGCACCGCAGTCGCATAAAATCACCACAAACCATGGTAGCTTGAATTCCAAAAATGCCAACTCTCTGAATCCTTGTCACTACGGACCGCGGTTGCGGTGAGTCTTCTGCGTCCCTGCTGGATTTTCCTTTGTAGCGCTGCTTTGACATGGCATTGAACTTGTGCAGGTTTCACTCATTTTTGAGCTGGTTATGACATCCTTATTTTCTTTTGACGAAACAATGCAAACAAGCACAACCTTTTAGCTTTCGGGGAATACTTGTACACATTTTAGTCCAAACTTCAAGTAAAAAGGATCATAAACTAGATTAGAATCCCTAGTTATCACAGACCAACTAAGTTTTTCTTCATGTTCGCTAAGCCAGGGACGCAATCGTGTAAGTTCATCAGGTTAAGCATCACGAACATGGGAGCTAGGTCACATTGGTGTATTGTCAAGTAGACGTAAGCTGGGGCCGCGAGTTTTATTCATCGAGTTGTATTGTTCGCAACCGCGTAATTGTGTGAGTCAGAATATCGTGTTCGTATGGGGTTGTACGCGTTCACGTAGGGTATATTTATTAGGCAGTAAAGTTGTTCTTCACGATCGCGAGAGTATTTCCGAGATTGTGATTAAGGAAATCACTAGGCAGAATGTAAAGTTCAAAAATGAGGGCTCGAGTTCATAACACAAAAAATTTATTGAGAGCTCGGTAGTGTCGCGCCCCTTTTTTTCCCCTTCGCAAAGAGAGAGAAGTCCGGTTTTTGACTTTCATGGGGGCGATAACTCATTTTCTTTTAGGAATTGGGTATTTAAAGAGTCGCCACCTAACATGTTATTGTGAGTTAACGCATCTAGAGTGATTAACTCTTGGATTAGTTTGCATTACTAGAGATTAGGGTAAGGGCTCGAAATGACCTAGAGGGGAAGGTGTTAAGCATCCCCCTTGGTCCACAACTGTGGGTCCCGACCAAACTTATAATCACGAATTAGTGTATTAAAAAATAAATAGTCGAATCAAATAATTGACAAGTGAAGCATGTTGGACGTTGTGTAACTCAAATAATAAGACAAAGGTTTTGAATAAGTTATATAAAACAAAGTTTTAAACGAAAGGAATTTTGAAGAAGGCAGGAGTCCTAGGTTGGTTAGCCTACAAGATCACCCCACACAATGTTCGATAAACACTCCTCAATGAGGAGCTACACTTGACATTAGCACGTAGTCATCATATCTCATATCTACCATTCCCACCCCTTTAGTGGTAATTTACACGAGTGTTGGTCAGCGATCTCTATTACGTGCTGTTACCCATCCCTTCTTAATGGTCCTAAAGGATTTTTAGGACATCTACCTATAGGTAGTTCTAGATAGACCTCTAAGGTTTTAAAGGTAAAAATACTAAGGCGACAGGCAAGAACAATTAGGACCTTAGCACATAAAGGGGAGCAATTAGAGGCTCAAGTTTACCTTCTCAGACAATTCACATGAGCAGCACGACTTAAGCACATATAAGGGTCTTTTGTTAAACAGTATCCTGAGGCATGGTGTCTAAGTAAATATTAATACACAAAAAGAAAGGCAATTTCTTTTAATAAACCCAGAAGTAATAACCCTATCAGTTACTAATTTTTTAAAGCATGTTTAAAAGGGATCAGAATGACATTAAGAAATAGAAATAGTTTCAGAGTTGTAAGATTTGAAAATGCCCTATAGGCTTGCCTATACGCGGAATATTGATGACTACATTTTATGTAGTGAAACAAGGCAAGTTTTTAAAACAGACTCTTTAAAACCTATAGGCATGATGTCTATTGGTAGATTAAGACAATTTTGAAAATTCTTGTTTCAGGGAAAATAAACCATTAGTTAAACTAGTTTCGAAGTGAACTGGTTTAGATCAATAGGCAGAATTTCTGTAGCTGCTAAAATTTGATTTTAGAAACTTGCAGGCAAGATGACAGATGAAATATGCATGTAACACTTGTTATAATTTAAGGTTAATAGGATTATATCCTATAGTCATGAAATCTACTTTTGATGTTGATTTTAAGATCTAACATGATTTTTTATTTACGAAGCCACTTGAGACCTATAGATATGATTTCTAACATGCTAAGACAAACACAACAAGCTAGGAAGGTCCTATAGGCATGGTTTCTACTAATAAAGTAGATTTGTAAGACCTATAAATATGATTTCTATTATCGAAACCACTTGAAACTTATAGGTATAACTTCTATCATAGTAAGGCAAACATAGCAATATGTAAAGTCTGATAGGCATGGTTTCTACCCATATTACCCCTCAAATATGTAACTACACACCCTTTTCACTAGTTAACCCCAATATGCGTTTACAAATTATTATAGATCATATAAATGAATTACATAAGTAGATAAGAAAAATAAGAAGCTATTCTATAGGGAGCCTACAAATAGGCCCAGATCTTCAAAGCCACCAATAGTCTCAAATACCCAAATTCCATAGACAGTGTCATTGTTTAGGTGCATCAAGGTTCCCTAAGGATCTTAAGGATCCCAAGCAGTCCTTACACCTAGACTTGGTAACCAAGTTGAGTTAGTGCAGTGTGGAAGGGCCAGCCTCAGTGTGCCAAAGTTCAGAGGGTTCACAAGAGGATCCCAAGGCAGTACACACACTGGAGGGGCAGAACCTAGTGACATAAGAATAGAGTGAGAGTGATTGACATAGTTTGAAAAGGTTTAGTAGGAAAACAGTATTGACATGATACTTGAAAATAATTTTGTGAAACCATAGAGGAGTTATTCAATGAGATAGTTTTGAAAAGAGTAAGGCAGTCAACAAACAACAGACATGTCTTAAAATTAAAATAGCTTCAGCATTACACAGAGAACAAAGAAGGTTTAACACCACAAAACCTCACCCAGGGGTAAATAGGAATTAGGATAAGGTGAAACACACATAGCAGGCAGAAGTCTATGGAATTATGCTCAAAAACACTGATTAGTCATAGTCACAAAATCAGCAATGCTTAAGGGATTTACTATGGGATCAACATGATTTAAGAATCAATCCCGGAATCATACAAGTTTAGGAGTGCAGACTACTTTACTAGGAGACTTATATCGGCATCGAGATGGAGCAAGATTACATAGAGACAAACTGCATAGAAGGGCAACATGCTCATACTGATCCTAAAGAAGGGGATTACAAAAAATGCTAATCATGTAAAATTATTAACTACATGTTTCACAGCAAAATCATAAGTAAAAGCTAACTAGAAACAGGATGAATTGAAGTAACAAAAAGACCATATTATTTTTGGAACTTGAATTGAAATTAGAGCATACGAGTAAATAACATAGTAAACACAAAGTGAGGAGCAAGAGAGCACAATAATTAGCCTTGGCTTACAACCGGCTAATTCAAATGGTAGCAAGTAACAAAGAAAGAAAACAGAAAGCTTTTAGAGTGAGAGAGAGTTTTGGAACCAATGTGTTTGTGTGTTTGTATTAATGAGAGAGTGTGTATGTATAGTAGTTCAAAAATTAGGTAAAATAAGGCAAGAATCATAGTTGTATAGTAATTATGAAATAAAGTATTAATTAAAATCAAATCAATGCAAATACCCCTTTAATTAAGGGGTAATCAATAAACGGTAATAGGCATAAATGATTAAGGAAAGAAATCAAACAGAGCATAATGTACAAAATAGAAATTAGGGGTAAGTACATAGGGGTTTAATTAAGAAAACTTCTAATGAAAAAAAGTAAAATACTCGGTTAACCAAATAAGGTAAGAAAACAAAATTAAGTTGCAGAATATGAAAATAATCGAAAATTAGCATATAGTAAATCATGGAATCAAGGGATTCAAAATTACTGATTTAAGGAGAGGAACATGGGTTCCCGAGTTTAAACATGAATTTTTCAAATCAAGCCAAAAAATAAGGAGTTCAGAGTCAATTAAAGAGATAGTTTTAGCATATAAAAATAGTGAGATAGGAGTAACCAAACACAACAACAAAACATGAAAATAAGAACAAAAACACACATAGGTGATATAAGTTAGGCTAAAAACTCAATAAGAACATATTTGAGGAAAGATAGTCACAGCAACACAAACAAGCAGCGGTGAATCATGCTAATACACATACCCAAACGAAGAAAATCTAGAAAGTTAGGCTTTTAACATAGGCAAGTTGAAGAGGCAATAAACTCATAGAATTAGTCAAAGTATGCAAGAAATAGAAGTTTAAACAATAAAATTAGTCTAAAATAAAGTTTTAGAAGAAGTTCCGAAAACCTAAATTTTTGAAAAAGGCGAAAACACTTGAAATCACATGGTTCTTGTGAAGAGTTCCGAGGATGGGGTAAAACATCAAAGAAATAAACTCAAATCATTTTAAAATTGTATAGATCTAGGCGATGTAGGAAGAAATTAGGTTTCAGAAGAAACCCAAAGAGTGATAAAAGAACATGTCTAGAATCCCAATGATCGTAACAAATACACCATGATTTTGCTCGAAATCATACTTAAGTAGCCAAGAATAGGCAAGTGATGAACCCTAGATGCGAGTCGGCATGGCCTGGGGCTCTTGAAGACCTTAGAGAAGGCAGACATGGCATTAGAGGGTCCATTAGAGGCTTAGGAGTTGAAGGGAGATCACTGGAGAAGAGAGGTTGGCGGTTGAAGGAGCTAGGGTTAGGTTGAGTGGCTGAGATAGGGGAGGAGATGAGAGAATACATAGACGACAGTCTTTGAATAATGAGCTAGGGTTAGGGGTAGTTTAGGAATAAAAAAGGCAAGGACAGATGGGGGTCGTAGATCTTTTAGATCAACGGCTAAGATAGGCTTTGGGTCTGGTAGGTGGGTTAAGGGTTTGGGTCGAGTATTTTAGCATGAAATTGGGCTGGGTATTGGATTTAACTTATGCTATGATTGAAATACAAATCTGGCTATATTCTAAATAGCCAATTTTCCATTATATAATTTATAATAAATAATTTCATTTACTAAAATGATTTCAAATAGATTTTTTAACATTTTAAAAATATACAAGGTCGATTTTATGCATAGAAATGGAATTATATATTAATATGCCTTATATAACTATTATATGCAATTTATCTTTCAAAAATACAAAAATACAATTATAAAAATTCATAAAAATATTTTAATAATATTTTGGTGTAAAAATAGAATTTAAATGACTAAATCGCCATAACAATAATTCGAGGGATAATTGTTGGGAATTTTATGAGGCAAAGGGAAGGAAATAAATCTATTTAAAATTATTTACTATAGGAAAATTATAAAAACCTTATTCATGCTTATATATGCATATATATGTGCTATTTTGAAATTATTTATTCATATTACAATATATAGAAAATTTTATGTATCAACAGGTAGAATTTGGAGAGATTCTCAGAGGAGTTTTCGGTATTAATTCCTAACTCCTTTATGATTATATCACACTAATCTATGCTTCATTTCATCATTTAATTTCGGATTTGGGATAAAAACATTTGGGAAACTTTGAGAAATGTTCTTAGGCGGAATTTTGGGGTTTTGATCTAGATTTTGGTATCGGATTTGAGTAAATTTAGTATAGTTAGACTCGTAAGTGAATAGGTGTTCATAATTTCTGACTTTTACCCGATTCTGAAAAATGGTCCCGGGAGGCTTTTTGGGCATTTTTCTATTTTCTTGCCTTAGCTTTGATTTCATTAGCTAAATTGGTTACTTGTAGATATATTTACGTTAAGAAAAATTTGTTTTCCTTATTGATCAACACTACGATATGTAACTATTCTATGTAGTTTAGAAAAGTATGCCTACGTGCATTAACTGCCTTAATTGTCTTTCTGAACTCTGTGCAGCATGTTTTAGTGAAACTTTCCTGTTCTTCCTTGATTCGGACTTAGCCTACATTGTAGTTTTCTTGTTGTAACTTTTATCTTTGTTGGTTGAGTTGCATATTTACTTTGAGACTACGGAACGGTGTTCTGGAAGATCCCCCTAGTGGCATATTTACTTTAGGACTATGAAATGGCATTTTGAGAGATCGCTCAGCACAATATATTTACTTTGAGACTATAAAACGACATCTTGGGAGATTCCCTTGCACATTTATATTTGATATTACGGGACGGTATCCCAGGAGATTCCATGTTGATATTTCTACGTCCTGAGGTGTACTTCTGATTTCTGTATCTAGTTTGTACTGTAATGTTCTTTTTAACTTATTTCATTATATTTATACTAGTTGGCCGCTGACCTGATCTCATCACTACTTGACCAATGATAGGCTTGGCACTTACTGAGTGCTATTGTGGTGTACTCATGCTCTTTCCTACACATACTTTTCGTGTGCAGATCCAGGTACTAGCTATCAGCCTCAAGTCTACCTGTGTGGTTGCTGCTTTAAGAGATTTCAAGGTACATTTGCATGTGTTCGTAGTCCTCGAAGTCCCCTTCTATCCATTATGTTCATTTTCTCCTTTTCCGTAGAAATGATGTATAGAACAGTTAGGAATTCTTAGAAGCTCGTGACATTGCGACATTCCGGATTTTGGGAAAGATGATTATTGTATATGCCGAATGGCACCGTTTCTGCTTATTAATTATATATGTTAGTTTTTACCCTTGTGTTTTACTTTATTTTCGCAATATTATACTTACCTAGTCGTAAAGACTAGGTGCCGCCACGACAGTTCACGGAGGGAGAAATTGGGTCGTGGTAATTACCAATGAAACTAAAGAGAAAAGCACAAATAAAATTAGCACGAATAAAATAAAGCACACAAGAACTAGTTTATCACTAAGTATGAACTAATACTTAAGTAAACTAGCTAAAATAAACAAGAAAAGAAAGGAAGAAAGAAAAAAAAAGATGGAAAGGCTATTTTTTTAATTGTACAGAATGGGCTACCAGTCACAAGTGGCTAATTTTGAAAGTGGGGTACCAAATCTGGCTAAGTGAGCAAGAATCTGGAAAATGGCTATGTCCAAAAATCTGAAAAATGGTTGTTTATACAAAATCTAGACAGCATCACTGTTCTTCCATCTTCTTCATTTTTTGATACCAAATCCAACTAAAAGCACGTCAAATCTTTACCAAACCTTACTGAATTTGAGATACAAGTTCCCTACAACTCTATTAACAACCCCAAAAATTAATTTTGTCAAATCACCACCAAAATTCAAAATCCACTTTCAAGTTTCTTCTTTTAAGCTTCTTTCTTTAAATTTCATAGCCTGCTTTATAACTCGGCAACTATATCTGTCAGAACTAAAAAACTAATTTTATCCTGCATACTATGTCTAATGAAATATAAAATGTTGAACTAATCTACTAATTTCTTTTGTAGCTCTTACTTTACATATGTAGGCTATTTCTCTAACTATGGTATCAACACTCCTGCTTCTCTCTTGAAATATTCTCATGTTCCTTTCAATCCAGACCTCATGGGTTACCTCTGCATAAACTATTCTATGCAATTGTGCTCCATAGGATCTACCCTTAGTTCTCTGTGATATCCTTTCTTGATGTTGCCCCCAGTCATCTCCAGTTACTTCTTGCCTTTGCATCCATTGCAATACCTTTTGCCACACTGCTTTAGTAAAGGAGCAGCTTACAAACAGGTGATCTCTAGTTTCATCATTCAACTAACATAGGGAATAACTGATCCTCATTCACTCCTCATTTAATCAATTTATCTGCAGTTAGAAACTTATCCTACAATCCTAGCCACATTGTGAATATAACTTCTAGTCTAGCTTTATTTTTGAACATCATAGACTTCCAAATAAATGTTGGACTATTTCCTAGCAACTGACAATAGAACAGGCTGATCCTGCTCTTTTTGTTTTGTTGCCTGTGTTGAATTTGTTGTAGGACTATTCTGGAACTTAAAATCTTTCTCACCATCCATCTTTCCTATTGTGGGATTGCCATGTCTTCTATCTTTTTATCTTTGATGTATTATGTATGAATCCATTTTATCCATAAGCTATCTCATTTTCTTGCTACATCACAACGTAGTCTTGCTATAGCTTCCATTTTCCACACTTGTAGGTTAATCTAACCATAGCCCCCTATTGACTTAGGTGGACACATCATATCCCATGCCACCAAGGACTTCTTTGTAATGGTATTGATCCCATACGAAATATAACTTCTGGAGTAAGCCTCTATCATCTTCATAACTTTCATTAGTAAGTTGAACAGCTGTGACCAATATGATTGGATACCAAATAGGACAGTTTGAACCAACAGCACTCTTTCATCTTAAGAGAGCTTTTGGCAGTCTATGAGGAAATCCTTGCGACTATATTTTCTATTAAAGGATTACATTGTATCAGGGACAGTTTCTTGGTAGCAAGAGGAATACAAAGATATTTAAATGGTAACTCTCCTATTATGTAGCCCAACTTCTGGATAATTTCCACCTTAGTACTTTGTTGTACTCCTCTAAAATACACTTAGCTCTTTTTCAAGTTTGCCTGTAAGCCAGACACTTGAGATAAATGATTGAAGCATTCTTGAATATGAGAGACAGAATTGAGGTCACCCCTAGCAAATATAAAGAGATCTTATGCATAGCTAAGGTGGATAATCCTAAATTTGCACACTTTAGATGGAACTTAAAATCTTTCTCCTCCTTTAATTTGTTAAGCCTTCTACTGAGATACTCCATTACAATTGAAAACAAGAAAGGCAAAATGGGATCACCTAGTCTTAAGACATTGGAAGCATCAAAAGGTGGTGTCGTCTCTCCATTAACCATAATAGTGTAGTTGACAGTTGTCACATATTCCATTGTCCAATTCACAAATCATACTGGGAATCCCATTTCAGTCATGACCTTCTCTATACAACTCCAATCAACTTATTCCTAGGCATTTTAAAGGTCAGTCTTGATAATGCATTTGGCAGAAATATTCTTCCTTGTGTAGGCTTTGACAAGCTCATGAGCTAATACTATGTTGTCTGATATCCTCCTTCTAGGTATGAACCATATTGAGCTTCACTTACCATTGATGCTATCACTTGTTGGATTCTATTAGCTAGTACTTTAGAGATTATTTTGTACAACATGGTGCAATAAGAAATATTTTTGTGATCTTTTATTGTACTAGGATTGACCATTTTAGGGACCAATATAATAAAAGTACAATTTACTGCTTTATACAATTTTCCAGTACTAAAGAAATCTTTAACTGCTTGAATTTATTTTTTATAATCACCCATGCTTTATTGAAATAATAATCATTATAGCCATCAATTCTTGGTGTTTTGTCGCTGTCAATAGCGCACAACCCATTATAAATCTCTTTGGTAGTCACCTCGGCACATAGAGCTAGTTTCTGCAGTTGTGATAGTTTTAGCCCATTCTTCATGATCATTTTTTATATTGCAGGTAGAGATTGAGTTGCTTATCCCATTAGATATTTATAAAAACCTACCACTTCCTGCTTTATGCTGTTAGGATGAACAAGTTTATCTCCCATGATTGATACAAGTTGAGTTATTTTCTTTCTCTGACTTCTTTCCTTCATAACAGCTGCAAAAATACTTTGTATTAAAGTCTTCCATTTTGATCCACTTAGTTCTTGATTTCTTCCTTAATACATATTCTTCAATAAGGGACTATTTTTCTAAGTTCTGCAACAGGCTTTTCTCTTCTTGAATCAGAGTGTCCTTTATATGTTGTATTTATCTTCTGTTGCACCTTCCCTAAGTTTGTTATAGCTTGTTCAATCCTAATACTAATTGTTCTGTAATGCTCAGTGTTTAGGATCCTGAACATAGGTCTTAACCTCTTCAGTTTTATTCAAATGTTCTTCATTTTTCCCTCAGTGAAAGACTGATTCCAGATTCTTTCTATAGTGGATATAAAGCTTTCATGATCTGCCCAGACATTAAAGATTCTAAAAGGTGTTTTTCTTGGCTTGGTAGCTGAATGAAGAGTTAATAACATTGGGCTATGATATGATATCTATGGTAATCCATATTTAGTATCCACATGACTACATTGTATCATCCACTGATAGTTACCAAAAGCTATGTCAATTCTGTTTTTGATCCTTTCTTCACCATGTTTCCTATTAGACCATGTGTAATAGTCAACTGTCTACGCCAGCTCATTCAGAGTTAGGTTAGCTACACAATAACCAAATTCTTGCACTTCTGTATGTGTAATGGGATTGCCCATCAACATGTCATTAGTATATAAGACTGCATTAAAATCCCTACATAGCAACCATGGTTCTGTGTTTCCAGTTGCAATGTTCTTCAAACCACTCCATAATTGCTTCCTTTGCTCAATGGTATTGTAGCCATATATAGGTATAACTACACATTCAATTATTCCTACCCTATATTGTACCAAACAGTATATGTATTGAGCTGCAACACTTAGGGTAGTAACATTATACCAGTGAGAGTCCCAAATAAACCATATCCTCCCATTTGAAGCATCATGGTAGTTAGTAGCATAGTTCCAACCTGGCAATATACTTGATATGATTTTACTAGCATTATGTTACTTAACTCTTGTTTCCACAGTGATTGCTAGCTTTTTCTTTGGTTACTAATATGTTTTTAACTCTTTTTGCTTATACATCTTATTGAATATTACAAAAATATCCATTTTATCAGCAAGTTAGTCTACCTCTTCCTTTATCAGGAGATACACTATTATCATACCATGATCCCTTGGTCAATGGTCCAAAGAAATTCCTCATAGCAATGACTGATAAAGCTGGGAAGTTTGTCATATCCAGTTCAAACATGTCCTCTAAAGCTTTGCCTTTGTCCATTGAATTTTTCACTATGCACTATTGTTGAGAGGTTGTTTGTATGTTATCCTACTTGACCTGATCCACAATTCATTGAATATCCTACTCATCTATAGCTTCTGTTTGACTAAGAATTTTTTATTCCCTCTACTATAGGCTAGCGTCCCCTGCTGGATTAACCACTTTTTTCACTGGGCCTTTGGTTTTCCATTCCATTCTTTGCTTCTCTTCTTTTGCCTTGGTGTTTATCTTGTTGCATGTATTGTTGTTGTTCCACACCGCATCTATGTCCAACCACTAAGAATTTCTAGCAAAATTCTAGTTTACAAACATACCTAACATCTTGTAGGAATGTCTTCCCATTAGGGCCCATTACCTTTATCTCAATAGAAAATTCTCTGGTAAAATTTACTTCTATAAAAATCCTTGCAAATGATACTCTCTTTTTATTTGCAGTACTCATCTGCATAGATTGGAGTACCTATTGCACTAGCCATTCTACTCAATAAGTTATGACCCCAACAATTCATTGAAAGATTAGGAAATTGTACCCATAAAGAATTTCAGTGGGAAATTCCTCCTTGAAATCAAATTCTTGTGTCCACTGCTTCAATATGATAGGTCTATTGTTGAATGAGTAAAGTCCAGAAGAGAGAATTTCTTTCATATCATCAATAGTTTGGAGTTTGATAATATAGTACCCTTCCTCATGTAGATATAGATCTGGCTCCACCATATTTGCCCAATTTATCCCAATGAACCTTTTCATAGGATTATAACCTAGATAATCCCCAATTATATAAGATATTGCTGCACTCATCCACTTCTTTGTTTCCAAATCTACCTCAATTTTTTCTAATTGAACCACAACTTTGCCATCGATAATTTTTGGTGGTATGTAAGTTAAGGACCTACCATTTTCTGCAACTCGATTCCCTTAAAATAGGTTTGTCCATGCTTTTCTTTGCTTATTAGTTTCTTCCTTATGCTGATTATCCTCCACTGGCATCACTTCACAAGTAGCATGTCCTTTTATCACTGTTCCATTCATTGAGCCAGGGATCTCCTTATTTGCATGTTAGATCTGCACCTCTTGAAGGCTACTAGTTGTCACCGGAGAACTCAGATCAAGCCTCTTCTTCACTTTTGTACCATCAACGAAGATTTAGCTTCACAGCTTGTACCTAGTTCTACCTCTGGTGTAGCTACTTTGTTCTGCAAAATTTCTTCAGCTTGTATTCGAATTCTCCCAGAGCTACCATAGATAGCTATGGGGTTCGTCCTAGGTCTTCCTCGACCCCGTCCTCGTCCCCTACCTCTACCATTCGCCCTCGAAACACCAAACAATGGCTACCATGATTTGGAACCATGTTTTCTTCATCTTTTAGCTATGAAACAATAATATTTAACTCAAGGAACAATATCAAAGATTTAGATCCGAATGTAACTCAAAATAGTAGATTCGAAATTTTTTGTCAAAGTTTTGAAGCTTTCATCCATGGAGTTCTTTTTTTTTTTTTGTTCTTCAAGTTTTTTTTCAACTTCCAAGTGTCAAATCCACACACTGATTCAAGTTCTAAGCTAAAATTTAGTTTCCAAATAACAATGACTAATAATTTTAAACACGTGGATTTTACGTTCGAGAAAAACTTCACCCACAACTTCTGAGAAGTTTTATTTTGTGCCTCATATAACTGGAGCTAGTTGTATGAGGCTCCTTTTTATTTCACAAATTTGTGGACCCCAATTTTACACTTCTGGGTCCACAAAATTGTGAGACAAAAATGTTGCCTCATACAACTAATGTTAGTTGTACGAGATGTTAGAATATACGCTTAACGCTAGAGGGGGGTGAATAGCGTTATAATAAAATACAGCGTAAACTTGCGGAATTTAAAAATTGCAGGAATGAAATAAGTGCGATAAGTAAATAATAAGGAACGAACGCACCGATGTATCCTGGTTCACCACAACCCGTGGCTAGTCCAGTCCCCGAGAGACTCTCTCGAGATTTCCACTATCTTCGTCAAGCTTACGGGTGCTTAACAAACCGTTACAGTTGCTCAACGATACCACACCTTAAGACTTCACTTGCTTGAGGATACCTCACCCCAAGACTTCAACCACTAAGACTTTGGGTACTTAGCAAACCCGACAAATGAGAAGATATGTTCTTCTCAAACAACTCTCTTTTACAACAAATACTCTCTCAATAGAGTGGATAAAGAGATACACAATAAGCTCTATGAACAACACAAAGTTGTCTATCAAATGGCTCAACAAAAGCTCTAAAATGATGCTTGAAAATGATCAATATGTATAACAATGCATGGAGGAGTTGTGTGTTTAAAAACAGCTCAAAAGACCTCTTTTTATAGGTGAAAAAGTGGTGCTGACCGTTGCTTAATTGACAAATAAAATCCCTGATTCTGTGCTCAAACAATCGATTGTTTGGAGTAGATAATCGATTGTTTGACCAACGTTCAAAAGACAGATTCCTGATTTTAGGCTAAACAGTCGATTGTATGGACTAAACAATCGATTGTAATTCAACGTTCAAAAATCAATTTAGGATTCTGTGGGAACGGTCAAAATATAATCGAGTGTATGAAAATGACAATCGATTGTTTATGAATATAATCGATTGTATGACAATAACAATCGATTGTTTAGATGTTTAAAAACTTCGGTTGCACACTGTCTCAAAATAATCGATTGTTAAAAGTAGACAATCGATTGTTTGCTATTTTGAAAAACTTCAGATCACACTGTCTTAATACAATCGATTGTAGGACTCAAATAATCGATTGTTGAGGCCCAGATTTAAAAGACATGTTTAAAACCTTTAACATCATTTTGCTTTAACACAAAGATGCATGTTTATGATAAATATGGTTTAATAAAACATTTTATGCATGTTTATGATAACCTAATGTTGAGCCAAAGGATAAGATAACTTAAACGTTGTCCTTACGTTCTACCAATCGACCTACGTCTTGGGTCTTCGGTCTTGAACTCATTGGCTCGTTCATGCAATTCCGTCATCAGTATGCTTCTCGCCATTTGATTGATTGTCATATTATAGTGTTGTTTGACACTTGACTTCATTGTTTGTCATTCATCAAAACCTATACCTGAAAATCATGCTCATACAACCAAAGCGCACATATCATAGATATAAATGATTTCCAACACGAGACACAAAATAAAATTTTCCGCAACTTCCAGACTAACGAGAACCCAGCTGCTTCAGTTATAGATTTAAGAAAATCTCATCAATTTTGAAACGAAACTCAGAAGTAGGACTCACGTTTTTAACTCAAGCAAACAAATCCAATTCAGATCTCACTAATAAAAGTTCCGAATTGTAGATCTCAAAATTTGTTCGCCCAAACTCCTTTACACCGAATCAAACCCAATCAATCAAATTCCCAAACAGGTACTCAAATAAGTAATGGAACAAAGGACTAAAACAGCGATACCATTTTTTTTATATTCAGATTTTCATTTCTTTTGAGGTTGATAAATCAAAAACAAGTTAGTGATTAATAATCAGTAGCCTAAGCTCTGATATTAAGATGATATGAATGCGGAAGCACAATAACTAGAACATGAATAAATCGATACAAAGATAGAGATTTAGTTGAGAACCAACTAAAGAAATTGAAAGAATATTTAAAATAAACAAATACCCAATCAATTTAAGATAAGACTATATGGTGTCCCGGTTCTGGGCCTATTTGTGCCTGACGGGCCGGGTCTCACGGTCCCGGGCCTGGCGGTCCTCCAGGTTGGGACCGGCCCGTGACGGGCCTAAACACACTGCGGTCCCGGGCCTGGTGGGCCGGGTCTGGCGGGCCTAATGGACCTGACGGTTTTTTTTAAGTCAATATCTTGTATAGTAGTCATTAGTATTGTGTAGAATATATTTTATATGGTGTACTAAGTTATTAGTATAGTATATATTGTATTGTAGTAATTAATATATATTGTATATTATGTATATATTGTGTTGTAGTAATTAGTATATATTGTATGTTATGTGTATATGGATATATGTTATGTATATAATGTGTTGTAGTAAATTAGTAATTAGTATATATTGTATGTTATGTATATATTGTGTTGTAGTAATTAGTATATATTCTATATTATGTATATAGTGTGTTGTAGTAAGTAGTATATATTATATATAATGTATATAAAAGAATGTTGTAATTAGTATATTGTGTTGTATGTTATATATTGTATGTTATATAAATATTCAAGGATTGATATCGAAGTAAAGACAAAGAAATATTGAGGAAAAAGATATTCAAGGATATGATAAAGAGCATATTTATTGACCAAAATGGCATATCTTTCTTAGTCTTCCTTCCCCCAATGGAATGAGCACAACAAGGTACTACTACCACCATTAAAAGGAAAACAACTAAAAGAAGACGTGTCAATGTACAAGTTACATCATAATTTATGTTGTATTTCTAACAAATCTCATAAATACGTCAAGGTTGGGAGGAGGTTGTGTTGGCGGTGGTGGAAATGAAGCTTGTTCATCACCACTTCCGGGTGAAGTCGCTTCCTCAGCAAGTTCTGCTATCATTTATTTATATGCCTCATCTATTGCCGGTTGTGATTCTACTATGCCAAAGTTCCTTCTTTCTGCGCGAATCCAATCTCTAAAAAGCACCGATTTTTCCAAGCTCTCCCGCATCTACGCTCTGTGATCACCGATTTGTAGTCTTTCTTGATTGAAAGCGCTCTCCGATGCAACAGTTGACGCATGAATTGAAAGAACATCCCGAGCCATCCTTGCAAGAACGAGAAAATTCTTTTCCCTTGACTTCCACCATTCCAAAAGGTCGAAAGAGCCGTCTGGATTCTCCTTTTCTAGTCCCTGTGACAAGTAAACTTGAAGCTCATTTAGATGGGAAATTTCATCAAAATTATCACTTGAGAACCCCTGAACTCCGTCCACGATTTAAGAGTTGTTAAGCCAGCAGCTCTTTTAGACGATTGTAATGTAGACGAAGTAGAGGTTGGAATATTTGGTCTAGCACGCTCTAACGCCTGTTTATAAGCATTATAAACAGTTTGAGCATTAATTTTAATTGATGCTTTCGCATCAACTAGTGTAAAAATTTCGTCTTCTGAAAGATATAAAGATTTATAAATATTAGAATACCAAAAGTGCGGACCTCCTAATTTCATTGTTGGATTTAACATAGCAGCTACACCAAAAATAGGAGGGATTGGAAAAAAATATTTTTTAAACTTTTTTTCATTTTATTTATTGCAAGTTCATAAATATCCCCAACCTCACTAAATTCAACAAATAAATCAGCTAGTGCGGCAATATAAACTAAACAGTTAGAAATAGTC
Source organism: Nicotiana benthamiana (assembly GCA_034376525.1). Classification (NCBI taxonomy): domain Eukaryota; kingdom Viridiplantae; phylum Streptophyta; class Magnoliopsida; order Solanales; family Solanaceae; genus Nicotiana; species Nicotiana benthamiana. The sequence continues at coordinate 27,818,370 of CM067336.1, read as the reverse complement.
GGATAATATTGTCCAGAAAAAGCATTTGTAGCCACTTGAAAATGTTCTAAAAAATCTAAAAGAATTTAACATTAGTTCATTCTTGGGTAGTTAGCATTTCATCATCATCCTCACCACCTACCCGAGAATTAAACGTAGCATTAATTGGATTTCTATATTCATACGCTACTACTAAACTTTCGTACATGTAATTCCACCTAGTCGGGCAACGTTTAGGAACCTTTCTTTCTCTAAGGCAATATTCTTCACATTTTTTAAAATATTCTCTAAGTCTAGTTCTACAGTTTGAAAACTTCAATTCAACAACTTCACAATTTTTCACGATTTTTCAACAATAAATTAAGCACTTGTACTAGAAAGATTGAAAGAGCGCTTGAGAGAGATTGAGAGATATTGATAAATTGGTGAATAAAAATAAAAGAATGAGGGGGTATTTATAGTTGAGAAATGGAAAAAAGTGTAATTATATAAAGTTTGGGGTTAAATTAAAGTCTGGGGGACAAATGGTTATTTTTTAAACTTCCAAACGGCTACTTTTTGCAAAGAGCCGTTATTGAATTTAAAAAAAAATTAAAAAAAGTAGTCGTTGGACCCGCCAGGACCGGCTCAGGCCCGCCAGGATCGGTCCAGGCCCGCCAGGACCGGTCCCGAGTCTTGCGGTCCCGGTCCTAACGATTCGACGTATAGGACCGGCCCATCACGGATTTCTAGGAACATCATAACCGGACCGCCGGGACCGGCCCAGCAGGACCGGTAGGCCCGCCAGGCACGTGGTCCCGATCCGGTCCCGGGCCGGAACCGGGATACCAAACAGCCTTAATTTAAGACTTAATTGACCCAAAACTATAGGAACAACCCTCTAAGGGAAAAAATCTCCTTGCAAGTTCACCTTCGCAAGTAATCAACCAACATAGAAATTCATCCTAAACACTTTCAATGAGTTTTCATTCACAATATCAAAATAAAACTAGCTCTAAAATGAGAGCCTTAAGGGCTATTAATGCTACAGAGCTAACTATTACAAATATAACCACTAAATGTAATATCTACAATTGTTAGTGAAATTATACATGTAGTCGCCCCATTATGAAAGTAGCATCCTACATTTGATGTCTATCTAGATTTTATCATATAGGTGAGGCACCAGGTGTCGGTCTTGCTCCCCCCCCCCCTATTTGGGACGTGACAGATTAGTAACAGCATGAAACAACCTTTAATCAAAGAAAAGATAGCAGTTGAACTTACGTATACGAATCCATGACTCAGGAAAAGATAGAGTTGTGGTCGGGATAATATCCCTAGTGGAAACTACAACGAACTGCTCCATCCAACCACGGTCTTTGTCGTCATCCAATCTAGTGAGCAAAGCATAGTGGGTATGTTTGCGAAAGTTTATTATTCCCCTACGGAAATTCTTGGAGGAGTAAAGGTTTATCATTCAAACCAAGGAGATATCTTCCCCTATCTCTTGGCATATCCGCCAAAGATAGGCTACCATCTGCCACACAGAAGGGCTCACATGTGCCAACCAGACTTGATAGCGGAAGAAAAACTCTAAGATTATAGAGTCAAGTCCCCCACTTAATGAGAATGGGCCCAAAGTGAAGGGATAGATATAAACGTACGTAAAATCCTTCTTAGGGGAGGTTGCTCGCTCCGTTAATTCGGGAGCGATGATGTTCAGGTCATGGCAACCACAATCCTCCTTTCGCAACAGGAATGTTAGAAGGACGGATGGAGAGAGGGTGCACGGCAACAAACCATGTTCGAGAGTTGGTAGAAGGAAACTTCTCTTCAAAATCCTTGGTTGTACTAAGACTTCTAGGAATTGTGATGCTCACCATAGGAGGGGCAGCATCATCGGTGCTTTCTTTGTGTTTTGGAGAACTTGAGTCCTTGGAGGAGGGGGCCATTGATAGAAGAAGGAAATAAAAATTCTTTGAAGAAGAAGATTAAAGAAGAGGGAAATCAAGAAAGAGTTGAATACAAAGGAGTTGATAGAGATTTGAAAAACTATGAAGTGTACAAGAAGAAGAATAAGGCATATGAGTCAAGGAATAGGCGGCTAAAATTGTGGTCATGATTACCTCGAGAACAGGCGAAAGTATTTCTAAATCGTGGAGTGACGCGTGTTCGGGGCATTAACTTTGGAGAAATGTGTGTCTAATCAAGCATCAGAAAATATTCAAAAAAGATCAGAAAATTTCCCGCCATGAAAGGTATCTGTACTAAATTTTTGATGACATAAAGATGTACCACCGAAAAGTAGGGGGATTATCTGTATAGGGTAAAATCGGTTCGTATTAAATACTCGAATAGTAGAATGACACATGGAACCAGAGATAGATGGAAGGCAAAGCAAGTAGAAACCAAGATCGGGGACAGCATTTTCGATTGGCAATATTCCGAAGGGAATATTGGTAATGAATACAAACGAATATTTGCCACCTGATGAAATTCAATGAGGAATATTCTTTAGTATGAAATACATAATCTGTTATAGAGAATTTTATCATTCATAGCCCGTCGCTACACATTATCAATGGCCCCATAATTATCATTTAAGAGGGCTTGATCCTAAGACCTTGTTCCCTAGGCGCAACTATGAATAGTGACTTCAGCAGCCATTGCAAGGAGGTGAATTTTTTGACAAACTTAAGCTACATATTATTAAAAGCTAAATAACACTTCATTTGTTATTTGTTGATATTCTTATTACTGTCTTCAGAAGCTCCGCTCCCAGAACCAAACTATTTGCTTTCTTACTTCGATTTTAGTGTTAAGTCTTGTCTTTTGTTTAATTTATTTATCAATTTTGGGATCAAATCGATTCGCTTGTCTATAAACCACGTTACAAATTAAACTGTACCATTTACGGGTAAATAACTTTGTCATTGAGTATTTAATGTGAACCGCTTTTACCTTATTAAAAAAAGACATGTCATATACTCATATTGTGTTGACATAAACATTAAATGTAGATCCTAAGTTATATTTATTTTAGGTCGAATTTCCTAGTAGCAACTATCAGACTTCATTTGACATGTTTCTATGCAAATTGGTTGTTGTTCTATCTCAACTAAAAGATTTACACTTTTATTTCCTTTTCCTAATATTTCTTGCTGATTCTTCGGTGGAATAATATTTCAACCGTGCCTTATTGGCATGTCGCTGTGTTATTTTACATAATAAAATCCCATGGTAAATTTATTCTGAAATTCAAAATTGCATCCTAATTCACCCATTTTAATGTTTTGGAGTTGGAATACAGGGAGGTGATTTCGAACGTGTTCCATCTAGGGGTGTGCATTTGATTTATCGATTCTATTTTGACCGTTATCGATAATTACTTATCGATTATCCATTTATACATATGCTTATCATCATCGTTTCAATAATGTTTTGATTTTTTCGATTTCGATTTATCCATTTTTGGGACTTATCGATTTGGTTATTAATTACACCAATAAGAAAATTTGTGGAATTCCATGAAAAGTATATCGCTACAAACACACCTAACTAATATGGACAAAAAGAAACTAAAATAAGACGAGCGTCGTTTTGTAACATAAAAATTATGTCAACAAGCACATATAATGAAACTAAAGTAAGGAAGAAAATATATGTCATGTTATGAAATAATGTAAAGACAAGAACAATAACTCAAGAACAAGAGCAAATAGAGAGAAGAGTAGAGAGAATTCTTCTTATTGATACTTAGAGAATGTTAGGAGTTGAGTGATTTACAATGGTAGAGGGCACCTCTATTTATAGGGAGGAGGATGATTTATCTACCAAGAATAGAACTCTAGAATCTCTCTAATTAAAGACATTCACCTTAAATAGAAGTCTATTTATAACACTCCCCCTTGAATGTCTATTCAATGATGTGCCTCGTTAAAACCTTAAAACAAAACCCAATGGGAAAAATTAAAGTAAGGAAAAAGAGTACACATGTTTGAATATGCGCCTATTGGTTGCCTCGTTAAAAACCTCGCAAGGAAAACCCGGTGGGACAAAACCTTGTAAGGGAAAAAGAGTGCAACGCGCCTTAACTCCCCCTGATAAGAACATCAATTTATGTCCTTAAGTCTTCGCATCCCGATCTTGTGAACTAGCTTCTTGAAGGTTGACTTTGGTAGAGATTTTGTGAACAAATCAGCCATATTGTCGCTTGAACGAATCTGTTGAACATTGATATCACCATTCTTTTGAAGATCATGTGTGAAGAATAACTTTGGTGAAATATGCTTCGTTCTATCTCCTTTTATGAATCCTCCCTTCAATTAAGCTATACATGCTGCGTTATCTTCATACAAAGTTGTGGGTAGTTTATCACACTTCAAACCACATTTGTCTTGGATATGATGTATTATCGACCTTAACCACACACACTCCCGACTTGCTTCATGAATAGCAATTATCTCGGCATGATTAGATGAAGTAGCCACAATTGATTGATTAGTCGATCGCCAAGATATGGCGGTTTCTCCACAGGTAAACACATAACCCGTTTGAGATCGAGCCTTGTGTGGGTCGGACAAATATCCAGCATCAGCATAACCAACAAGATCCGGGCTGCAATTCTTGCCATAAAATAAGCCCATATCGGTAGTTCCCTTTAGGTACCGCAATATGTGTTTGATCCCATTCCAATGTCTCCTCGTAGGAGCCGAGCTAAATCTTGCTAAGACATTAACTGAAAATGATATGTCAGGTCTTGTAGTATTTGCAAGATACATTAGTGCGCCAATTGCGCTAAGATATGGTACTTCAGGACCAAGTAGCTCTTCATTCCTTTCTTGTGGTCGGAATGGATCTTTGTTCACATCAAGTGATCGAACAACCATCGGTGTACTTAAAGGATGTGCTTCATCCATGTAAAACCGTTTCAGTACCTTTTCTGTATAGGTAGATTGATGAACAAAAATTCCGTTTGCCAAATATTCAATTTGCAAACCAAGACATAGTTTAGTCTTTCCGAGATCTTTCATCTCGAATTCATCCTTTAGATAATCAATTGCCTTTTGGAGTTCTTTAGGGGTTCCAATAAGGTTTATGTCATCAACATATACGGCAAGTACAACAAATTCCGATGTTGTTTTCTTTATAAAAACACACGGGAAAATGGCGTCATTTATATAGCCTTCTTTTAACAAGTACTCACTAAGACGATTATACCACATTCGTCCAGATTGCTTTAGACCATACAAGGATCTTTGCAATTTAATTGAGAACATTTCCCGAGATTTTGAGTTGTGCGCGTTTGGCACCTTGAGTCCATCGGGAATTTTCATGTATATCTCATTATCAAGTGAGCCATAAAGATAGGCAGTAACTACATCCATTAAGTGCATGTCAAGCTTTTCATGGACAGCAAAACTTATGAGATAACGAAAGGTTATCGCATCCATTACAGGCGAATATGTCTCTTTATAATCGACACCAGGCCTTTGAGAAAAACCTTGTGCAACAAGGCGTGCTTTATATCTTTGTACCTCGTTTTTCTCATTTCTCTTGCGTACAAAGACCCATTTATAGCCGACAGGCTTAACACCATTAGGTGTTTTAACTATAGGGCCAAAAACTTCACGTTTTGCCAGCGAATTCAATTCTGATTGAATTGCTTCTTGCCACTTTGGCCAATCCTGTCTTTTTCGACATTCTTCAACAGATTGAGGTTCAAGATCCTCACATTCTTGCATAATGCTAGATGCTACATTATAAGCAAAGGCATTATCCACCACAATATCCACTCGATTAATATTTGCCTCAATATTAATTGGATTTAGGGATAGTTCCGTATTTTCCAGAGTCTCAGGCTCAATGGATTCTTCATGAATCTCAGAATTTGTTAAATCATGAGATTCTTTCGTGGTGTCATTTTGATCGTTCTTTTTCCTCTTTCTAGGATTTCGATCTTTGGAACCTAATGGTCTGCCACGCTTCAGGCGTGCATTCGACTCATTGGTTATGACACTAGACGATTGTCCAACAGGGACATCAATACGGATTGGAACATTTTCCGCGGGAATGTGGGATTTCGTTATCCTTTTCAAGTCCGTAAATGCGTCAGGCATTTGATTTGCTATTCTTTGCAAATGGATAATCTTTTGTACCTCTCTTTCACAAATAGAGGTATGTGGATCAAGATGAGATAATGATGCATTTTTCCACAAAATTTCCCGTTTGGTTTCACCAACTTCTCCCCCTAATTTTGGGAAAAGTGTCTCATCAAATCGACAGTCTGCAAATCGTGCAGTAAACAAGTCGCCTGTCAATGTTTCGAGGTAGCGAATGATGGAGGGCGATTCAAACCCAACATATATTCCTAACCTTCTTTGTGGACCCATTTTGGTGCGGGATGGCGGTGCAATAGGCACATATACTGCGCATCCAAAAATCCTTAAATGGGATATATTGGGTTCATGACCCAAAACCAATTGCAACGGGGAATACTTGTGGTAATTCGTCGGTCTGAGACGAATTAGCATTGCTGCATGTATGATGGCGTGACCCCATATCAAAGTGGGCAGCCTCGTTCTCATAAGTAATGGCCTTGCAATCAACTGCAGGCGTTTAATTAACGATTCTGCAAGACCGTTTTGAGTGTGGACATGAGCTACAGAATGTTCAACTTTTATCCCGATTGATAAGCAATAATCATTAAATGCTTGGGATGTAAACTCAGCAGCATTATCCAGTCTAATGGACTTGATTGGATTATCTGGAAATTGTGCTCGTAGTCGAATTATTTGTGCCATTAATTTCGCAAACGCAAGGTTGCGTGATGACAACAGGCACACATGAGACCATCTACAGGATGCGTCTATCAAGACCATGAAATACCTAAACGACCCACTAGGTGGGTGAATAGGTCCACAAATGTCCCCTTGTATACGTTCCAGAAACGTGGGTGACTCAGTCCCAACCTTTGTTGGTGATGGCCTGATAATCAACTTGCCTTGATAACACGAAGTGCAAGGATATTCATTATTCGAAAGAATTTTGAAATTCTTTAACGGATGCCCATATGAGCTTTCTATAATCTGTCTCATCATGACCGATCCTGGGTGTCCCAATCGATCATGCCAAAGTACAAAGGTATTGGAATCAGTAACCCTTTGGTTTACTGTTGAATGTGCCTCAATTGCACTAATTCTTGTCCAATACAGGCCACAAGATAAAGACGGGAATTTCTCAATAACCCTCTTATGGCCGGAGACATTCTTTGTGATGACGAGATATTCAAGATTATCTTCATCCATTGTCTCAATATGATAGCCATTCCGGCGTACATCTTTAAAACTCAACAAGTTTCTCTTAGACTTGGAGGAGAACATTGCATTCTCTATGATTAACGTCGTGCCTTTGGGCAGAGTTACAATTGCTTTTCCGGAGCCTTCAATCAATTTACTACTTCCAGAGATTGTAGTAACGTTTTCCTTACACATATTTAGTTGAGAGAAATATTTCCTTTCTTTGAGTATTGTATGTGTAGTACATGAATCAACTAGGCAAATACTTTTACAGTTGGACGTTGATCCAAGTTCGCTTTGTGAGATATCCATATTTGCTATCCCATAGTTTGACATACAAAAGAGATATACGAACATAAGAATAAACAAGTTCAATTCGTTTGTGTCACATAATATTTTCAAAATCTGCTGCTAACAGTTGACTAACAAAATCAGATATGTTATTCATTACTTTGCAGTTTGAAAATTTCAGTTTAAACGTTTTCTTCAGACAATCGATTGTTACTTACAAACAATCGATTGTTTGAACATTGACAATCGATTGTTATGCATAGACAATCGATTTGTTGGCTATTTTGAAAAATTCCAGACCTCTGTTTCAAGACAATCGATTGTCAGACAAAGACAATCGATTGTGGATGATTTTTGAAAAATTCCAGACCTCACTGTTTCAAGACAATCGATTGTTAGACAAAGACAATCGATTGTGGATGATTTTTGAAAAATTCTAGATTACACTGTCTTAATGACAATCGATTGTTAGTCAACGACAATCGATTGTTGATCAATTGTTTTTCAACTTTAATGCGAAAATAGTTGATAATCGACTAGTTTTTCAGGCTAGTCGATTACCCCCACTGGAAAATAAAAGTTTTATTGATATTTGAGCATATTGAAGATATTCTAAAGAACTACTGCTAACATTGCATCATGAACTAACTAATACGAGCTAATACTAATGACTATTAGTTTATTCACTAACTAATACAAATAAGTAGAACAAAATCAAATAACTCCATCTTCTTTCATCACGGACCCATCGCCGATTAGGTGGTCTATTTTCCCCTCGGGTTGCTCAAAGAAGTCTGCTACATCCAGGTGGGTGATGTCCGAGTTGTCGTCATAGACAAAATTTGTTTCAGGGCCTTTTCTCTTTCGAGATGCTTGATAAAGGTCAACCAAGTGTCTTGGTATACGGCAAGTCTTTGACCAGTGCCCTTTCCCACCGCAACGATAACATATAGTTTCTGAACCATTTTCCTTAGGATCTTCATGACCCCGTTTCTGCTTTCGGCGGTTATCTCTCTTCGGGGGTTGACGGACTTCATTGGAATTTCTTCCTTGTCTACGTCCCTGGCTATGACCCCATTTACGACCATGACCATGGTCCTTTTCATGTTTGGCATAATGAGAGTGCACCTTATCTGCTTCAGGCAGTGGTGTAGACCCAGTGGGTCGATTTTCGTGATTTCTCATGAGCAGGTCATTATTTCGCTCAGCCACTAGTAGAAGAGAAATCAGTTCAGAGTACTTTGTAAAGCCCTTCTCTCTGTACTGTTGTTGCAGTACTATATTGGGGGCATGAAACGTTGTAAACGTTTTCTCAAGCATATCATAATCGGAGATATTATCCCCGCATAGCTTCAATTTAGAAGTAATTCTGAACATAGCAGAATTATATTCAGAAACGGACTTAAAGTCCTGGAGCCTCAGATGAGCCCAATCATATCGTGCTTGTGGCAGAGTGACCAACTTCAGGTTGTCATATCTCTCCTTTAAGCCGTTCCACAAGACGAGTGGATCCTTGACGGTGAGATATTCAATCTTCAAACCTTCATCAAGGTGATGGCGCAAGAAAATCAAGGCCTTCGCACATTCTTGGGTGGATGCTTTTTCTCTATCTTTGATGGTGTCTCCGAGACCCATAGCATCTAAGTGGATTTCAGCATCCAACACCCATGTCATATAGTTCTTGCCCGAAATTTCAAGGGCAACGAACTTTCTTTTCGTAATTTCAGACATAATCGAAAATTAAATTAGGAAGAGGGAAATACCTTAGATTTCTCGAGAATGGTTCTTGAGACGGTAGAGTCTCGTGCTGATAACGTGTTATGAAATAATGTAAAGACAAGAACAATAACTCAAGAACAAGAGCAAATAGAGAGAAGAGTAGAGAGAATTCTTCTTATTGATACTTAGAGAATGTTAGGAGTTGAGTGATTTACAATGGTAGAGGGCACCTCTATTTATAGGGAGGAGGATGATTTATCTACCAAGAATAGAACTCTAGAATCTCTCTAATTAAAGACATTCACCTTAAATAGAAGTCTATTTATAACATGTCACTAATACTCCAACTGTATAAAAAAAATACATCATCATGGCTAATTCTATTTTTCATTAGTTTGAACTTCATTCTCTTATGCTTTAAATATGATCATTCCTTAAATGTGATAGAGAAAATAATAGGGTTGTGGAATTAGGATAAAAGAAAGGGAATTATCGAATAAGGATAAAAAAATTAAATTTAAAAAAATAGTGTTTCTTATCGGTAGATAAACTGATAACCGAAAAGGACAAAAGCGAAATCGAATCGATAACTCGATAAGGAAAATTTCAAAATCGAAATCAATAAACCGATATCGATAAACTGATAACAAATTATCGATTCTATTTATCGATAAATCGATTCGAATACACAACCCTAGTTCCATCCAAGAATTTAGGGAAGGATTAAGTGTTAAAGTAAGAGCTTGAAGAGGACAAGCGGTGACGCCGTGTGGGGTTGAGAGCTTAAATGGGTCGGGCTTGTTAGGGAGAAAAAATGGGGTACCCCTTAGTTGTATTTGAATTGGGCTTACTTGGTAAGGTTACTTGCAAATTCCAGGGTCATTTGCATCTATATTCACTTTTTGAATTATCTTTTAACTTATTTTGATTTTGCATAATCTCAAATATACGAGCCTGAAGTAGCATAACTTAATGTCTGAAGTTTGAACTTCAGAATGTTTTGCCTGAAGTGTAGCAAAACTTCAGATATTTTCCGTGAAGTTTGGCCTTAATTGCAAAGGCAATCACGCAAACTTCAGTTAATAGTGCAAATGGCAAACTTCAGTTCAATAGAACTACAACATGGTTTGGCAAAAAAATTTATTTGTATTTGCTGAATATCAACATTCTAGTAGCTGAAGTTTTGTTTTGTATTTGTTAAACTTTAGCTTGTTCTGTATTTGTTAAATTTCAGCTGGTTTTAGCTGAAGTTTTGTTCTGTATTTGCTGAACTTCAGTATGTTTTAGCTGAAGCTTTGTTATGTTTGTGATAAATTTCAGCATTCCTGTGCTGAAGTTTATTTTGTATTTGCTGAACTTCAGTATTCTTAGAGCTGAAGTTCTAAACAACAATGAATTTAATAAATCGTGATTAACAATGATTGATGCTATTTATTTCAAAGATTAAAAAATGAAAAATATTTTCGACATGATAACAAGTTACTACAGATAAATTAGAACAAAAAATCGATGTGTCTGTAAAGCTAAAATATCTTAAGAGGTTAATATTATGAATAAGACCAAATTGAACATAATGGGACAAGAAGATATATATGAATCATCACGCTAAAACTCATAACAATATCTCAAGTTTCAGCATTCAGAGAACGAATGAGGTGGAGGAGAAAGAGGTTTGAAGTTGTTTAAAAATTGAGTACAAGTTAAAACGTTTTTAAAAAATAAGCATAAGTTAAATAGAAACGACTAAATAGGACGACACATGAAATTTCTACCAAATTATAAGTCTCTTCTATCAGACTTACACTTCGATGTAAAATTAGTCCTCAATTTATATTGCTAACGTCTTATAACTTGTTTTCAAACTCCCATTATTTTTTATAAATAGGTTTCCAAATGTAAAAGTAAATTCGTTGCACAAAGTATCTTGCGTTCACATAAGGTTCAGGGAAGGGCCACACCTTAGAACGTGTAATGTAGGTAGCCTACATGCAAATAATAGTGGTTGATTCCACGTTTAACTTGTGACCTATATGCCACATGGTAACAGCTTGATCATTACTCTACGCCTCCGCTTATTCTCTTTTCAAAAGTGCTTTTTAAAAAAGTAATTTTGATGAGAAGCAATTTGTGTTTGGCTAATCAATTTAAAAATTACTTTTGAGCAGCAATTAATATTTGATCAAACTTTTAAAAAGCTCTTCTAAGTATATTTTCACAAAGTGCTTTTCCAAAAAGTTTTTTTGAAAATAATCTATTTTTTCTGCTTCACAAAAATTGTTTCTCTGTCTATTCAAAAATGTTTTTTTTCTTTCTAAATGTTTGGCCAAACACCTTAATTTAAGAAAAAAATTACACTTTTGGACAAAAAGTAACTTGGCCAAAATATTATTATTATTTTGTGTGTTAATAATTACTTGTATTATTTTTTAAATGTTATAAACTAAAGCAAAAGACAAGAACAATAGAGCAAGAACAATAGCAATAGAGAGAAGAGTAGAGAGAGTTCTTCTTATTGAGTTGAGAGGGGTGAATTACAATGGTAGAGAGCACCTCTATTTATAGGGAGGAGGAAGATCTTGCTACCAATAATAGGACTCTAAAATCTCTCTAATTAAATACATTAAAGACATTCACCTTAAATAGAAGTGTAAGAATCTTCTATTTCATAACACTCCCCCTTGAATGTCTATTCAATGATGTGCCTCATAAAACCTTAAAACCAAAACCCAATGGGAAAAATTAAAGTAAGGAAAAAGAGTACACATGTTTGAATATGCGCCTATTGGTTGCCTCGTTAAAAACCTTGCAAGGAAAACCCAGTGGGAAAAAACCTTGTAAGGGAAAAAGAGTGCAACGCGCATTGACTCCCCCTAATGAGTACATCGATTTATATCCTTGAGCATTTGCATTCCAATCTTGTGCATCATCTTCAAAACGATCTTTGATAGACGTTTGACAAATCAACCATATTGACTTGAATAAATATTCCGCACCTTGAAATCATCATTCTTGATAGATATGAACATCTTCATATAATGTCATGGAATAACTTTTCAATATCTCCATAGATGCATTCTCAATGTCATCATGCTTATAGTTATAGCAAGATACATATGTACACAAATTGTACTTAGGATGTGGTACTTCAGGACCAAGAATTGCATATGCTTCAAGCAACTTAAATCTTTCAAGTTAAGTCATGTAAGTCACATAATAGACTTTAGCTGCATATCAAAGTTTCATGTCATGCTAAACAAATAAGGTATCGAAAATTGATTATACATACCTTTGACTTTATAGTTTCAAGCATATGAACTATAGGTTCAAAGCTACATGTCTTTCATATGGAATCAATTCCTCTTGAATTGTATCTCTTCCATTTAGTTGCTTTCTTTGAGTCAGCAAATGCGTATAGCATGCTTTGCAATATGTTGCAATTGCATTTCCCTTTTATGAACTACAGGTTCACATCATGATATTCGGGGATATACATATACAAATGAAAATTCATCCCATGTAACACTTTCTCAAGTGTTTATCATGTCTCCCCCTCATGTTAGTAAAGCTAACATGTTTCCTCAACTTTGGAAAATCATCTTTGTGCATTATGTCAATATACACAGCACCTTAATAATAAGATGAAATTATTTGGTTCCTGACCCTGAACCACTTGTGAGGGGAGAATATACTCTCGTATACGACTTATATCAAACTGATATATATATAACTTAGTTCTCATAAGAAACAGTTTAGCTATTAAGTGGCAGCACTCAATAATTATCTTGCTAAACCAACTTTAATATAAACCAACTTATCAAGATGAACTGTCTTGAGTAGAGAATCTGGAAACTATGCTCGAAGTTAGATTACTGAGCGATTTACCTCGCAAGCACTGCCAGGCTGCGGGTTAATAACAATGGCGCATGTAACCATATCATAGATGCATCATATGTGGTATACATGGCAGGTGAATGGGCCCATATTCACCTTTGATATTTCCAGAATTTAGGGGCTTCAACCCGAACTCTTTAGTTGGTCAGTACATTAATGAGAACAACTGATACAAGAGTATTCGTAAAGAACTTTCTAGTTCTTTAATATTCACCTATGTGAATTTGCACATCATACTTAAAATGAGATGGCTAACATAAATTATCAATATTGGTAAACTTCAAATTTACACCATGACATGTGCACTTATCAATAAACTTCGAGTTTATTATGACATGGCTTTATATACCAATAGATATCCACTTTATTGTGGCATTCTTTCGTTTGTGTAGTACAAACTGGAGAACAAAGCGGGTAGCTTTTCATATACAAATTACTCCGCTACAAGTTGTAGTAATAGGAGAATCAAAGCCTTCCTTTATTTATAGTCTCAATATAATCAATCGCTTTCGCGTGTACTTTGGAAACTGAATAAGTTTCTTTGAGACTTACTACAGCACAATACTCAATTGTGTTTCTCCAACATAGTAATAATTGGCTCTTCGAGAGCTCTCAATTAATTTTGTACTACCACAGACTGAGGTTCGAGATCCTCACATTCTTGCATTCCGTATTTTCAAGAGTCTCAGGCTCAATAGATTCTTCGTGAATCTCGGAATTAATCAAATCATGAGCGTCCTCATGTGATTCTTTCATAGTGTCATTTAGATCGTTCTTTTTCCTCTTTCTAGGATTTCGATCTTTGGAATCTAATGGTCTGCCACGCTTCTGGCGTGCATTTGACTCATTGGATATGACACTAGATATTTGTCCAATTGGGACTTCAATACGGATCGGAACATTTTCCGCGTGAATGTGGGATTTCGTTATCCTCTTCAAGTCCGTAAATGCGTCAGGCATTTGATTTGCTATTCTTTGCAAATGGATAATCTTTTGTACCTCTTTCTTTCAAATAGAGGTATGTGGATCAAGATGAGATAATGATACATTTTTCCACAAAATTTCCCATTTGGTTTCACCGACTTCTCCCCCTAATTTTGGGAAAAGTGTCTCATCAAATTGACAGTCTGCAGATAGTGCAGTGAACAAATCTCCTGTCAATGTTTCGAGGTAGCGAATAATGGAGGACGATTCATACTCAACATATATTCCTAACCTTCTTTGCAAACCCATTTTGGTGCGGGATGGCGGTGCTACAGGCACCTATACTGCGCATCCAAAGCTTCTTAAATGGGATATATTGGGTTCATGACCCAAAACCAATTGCAATGGGGAATATTTGTGTCAATTCGTCAGTCAGAGACGAACTAGCATTGCTGCATGCAACATGGCGTGACCCCAAACCGAAGTGGGCAGCCGACGAACTAGCATTGCTTCATGCAAAATGGCGTGACCCCAAACCGAAGTGGGCAGCCGACAAACTAGTATTGTTGCATGCAAAATGGCGTGAACCCAAGTCGAATCGGGCAGCCGACAAACTAGCATTGTTGCATTCAAAATGGCGTGAACCCAAACCGAAATGGGCAGCCTCGTTTTCATGAAGAATTCAAGATTATTCTCATCTATTGTCTCAATCTGATATCCATTTTGAATGATATCCTTAAAACTCAACAAGTTCTTCTTAGACTTGGAGGAGAACATTTTGATTGATATCATTAAAACTCAACAAGTTCTTCTTTAGACTTGGAGGAGAACATTGCATTCTCTATGATTAACGTCATGCCTTTGGGCAGAGTTACAATTGCTCTTCCGGAGCTTTCAATCAATTTACTACTTCCATAGATTGTAGTAATGTTTGCCTTACACAATTACTCTTCTTTTCTTTGAGTATTGTATGTGTAGTACATGAATCAACTAGGCAAATACTTTTACAGTTGGATGTTGATCCAAGTTCGCTTTGTGAGATATCCATTTTGCTTTCCCATAGTTTGACATACAAAAAAAATACATAAATATAAGTATAAACAACTTCAATTCTTTTGTTTCGCGTTTAAACAGCGTTTTGGGAAGCAGTTATTTAGGATATTCGAATATTGTATTCTAATATTCGAATATAATGCCTTGCGGAAAAAATAATACTTTAATGCGAAAAATATTAGATATTCGAATATTTAAGCACATATTCTAATATCTTGCCAGATATTCGAATATAGGAATTCTGATATTCGAATATCTGGCCCAGATATTCGAATATCAGACTCTGATATTCGAATATCTGGCCTGGCGGAAAAAAGTTCGTTTTATTGCTAAATATTAGACGATCGACTAGTTTTTAGGTTAGTCGATTACCTCTACTGTACAATAAAAATATTTGAGCATATTGAAACATTCTAAAGGGCTAATACTAACATCATATCATGAATTAACTAATACGAGCTAATGCTAATGACTATTAATTTATTCATTGACTAATACAAGTAGAATCAAACAGCTCCATCTTCTTTCATCATGGTTCCATCACCGATTAGGTGGTCTATCTTTCCCTCGGGTTGCTCAAAGAAGTCTGCCACATCCAGGTGGGTGATATCCTCATTGTCGTCATAGACAAAATTTGTTTCAGGGCCTTTTCTCTTTCGAGATGCTTGATAAAGGTCAACCAAGTGTCTTGGTATACGGCAAGTCCGAGACCAGTGCCCATTTCCACCGCAACGATAACATATAGTTTCTGAACTATTTGCCTTAGGATCTTCTGGACCCCGTTTCTGCTTTCGGTGGTTATCTCTCTTTGGGGGGTGACGGACTTCTTTGGAATTTCTTCCTTGTCCACGTCCTTGGCTTTGACCCCGTTTATGACCGTGATCATGGTCCCTTTTATGTTTGGCATAATGCGAGTGCACCATATCTGCTTCAGGCAGTGGTGTAGACCCAGTTGGTCTATTTTCGTGATTTCTCATGAGCAGATCATTATTTCGCTCAGCCACTAGTAAGAGAGAAATCAGTTCAGAGTACTTCGTAAAGCCTTTCTCTCGGTACTGTTGCTGCAGTACCATATTGGAGGCATGAAACGTTGTAAACGTTTTCTCAAGCATATCGTAATCGGAGATGTTATCTCCACATAGCTTCAGTTTAGAAGTAATTCTGAACATAGCAGAATTATATTCAGAAACGGACTTAAAGTCCTATAGCCTCAGATGGGCCCAATCATATCGTGCTTGTGGCAGAGTGACCAACTTCAGGTTGTCATATCTCTCCTTTAAGCTGTTCCACAAAACGAGTGGATCCTTGACGGTGAGATATTCAATCTTCAAACCTTCGTCAAGGTGGTGGCGCAAGAAAATCAAGGCCTTCGCACAATCTTGGGTGGATGCTTTTTCTTTATCTTTGAGGGTGTCTCCGAGACCCATAGCATCTAGGTGGATTTCAGCATCCAACACCCATGTCATATAGTTCTTGCCCGAAATTTCAAGGGCAACGAACTTTCTTTTCATAATGTCAGACATACTCGAAAATTAAATTAGGAAGAGGGAAAATACCTTGGATTTTCGAGAATGATACTTGAGACGGTAGAGTCTCGTGCTGATAACGTGTTATAAACTAAAGCAAAAGACAAGAACAATAGCAATAGAGAGAAGAGTAGAGAGAGTTCTTCTTATTGAGTTGAGAGGGGTGAATTACAATGGTAGAGAGCACCTCTATTTATAGGGAGGAGGAAGATCTTGCTACCAATAATAGGACTCTAAAATCTCTCTAATTAAATACATTAAAGACATTCACCTTAAATAGAAGTGTAAGAATCTTCTATTTCATAACATTAAATATATTTTTGTGCGTGAATAATTACTGGTATTTTTGTCTTCTATTCCTAGTGCTTTGCAGTCTGATCACAACATTCTTGGCAAAATTAGGAGTTGCATTAATCAGGATGACAAGTTTTTGGAGTTTTTGGACAATTCAAAAATTTTAATTATCTTTCAAAATATAATTGAAAAATAATTATTTCTTAATAAAAACTAATATTTGGATAAAGTACCCTTAGATAAAACACAGAAAAACTTTATTTCAGAAAATTCCTAAGAGTTTGTTTAGAAAGCCACCTTGAAAGTGAATTTAGGTGTAACTGGGTTTAAGTACCTAATTACACCTATTGTTTGGCGAAGCAATTACTTGGTCAGTATAAAATTGTATGAATTGAAGGGGTGTGATTATGCTCTCTAATTCTCAAGGAAGAGATGAGAATTAGTGGTAATTACACTGTATAATTACAAGGTTGCTTTTTAGTTTCTTTCCTTTATATTTTTGTTTTAATTTATTTTCTTTATAACTTTTTATTT
This sequence comes from Nicotiana benthamiana, assembly GCA_034376525.1. Classification (NCBI taxonomy): domain Eukaryota; kingdom Viridiplantae; phylum Streptophyta; class Magnoliopsida; order Solanales; family Solanaceae; genus Nicotiana; species Nicotiana benthamiana. Next base: position 27,800,879 of record CM067336.1, on the reverse strand, counting down.
CTATTATTTTAATTCTATTTTTACTTTTTAATTTATTATGAAACTTTAAAACAAACTTTTCTTTGTACATTAATTATCTTTTATTTCTCTATATTTACTTCTTGTGATTCCATGCAATTGCATATATTTTATATTTTTTATTTTTTATTATTTTATATATTTGAAACCACACCTCCTAATATTAGAAATAATGAGTCATTAATAAACTTGGCATATAATAAATGCTTAAATTAAAGTGAAATTATGTTATTGAATATGGTTATAAACTTATCATGTTTTGAAATCTTAAGTTGCAGTGACATTTACTATTATTATGTTAGAATTTAACATGTGTTAAACTATTTTATTTTTATATTTTAAAATTATGTTATATTCATGGTTCCAATTAACTTATTTTAGTAGTATTGGCTCACATTGCATGTTATTCTTTTTTTTTTTAGTTAGAATTGATAGATTAGTTTTGTCAAATATTTGGATAATGTAATGACACTATATTTATAGATAGTAATCTATTTTATCGATCATGAATTCCTAGATATTCTTACAAATGTAAATTTTTAGTTTGTGTAAGTATCTAAACTAAATATTATTAATTTAAATAATATATTAATATTATTTTATAATATTGATTATAATTATATGCTTACTAATTAGTGTATATTCACGAAAAAACATACATCGTAAAAACCAAATATAATATCATTCATACTTATACAAGCATATATTTATTATATTAATCTGTAAGTTTTGATAATTAATTAATTTAAAATTTAATCTAATTATGTAATTACACTTGTACAACCAAACAGTAAAGTTGTAATTACACTATGACAAATAAATATATTATCGTAATTACACAGTTTGTAATTACAAAACTATATAATTACTAGACTATGTAATTATTACCTAGTAATTACACCAATTCTAATTAAAGAATAGCTTTCCAAACAAACTCTAAAGTTATAAATGTAGTTCAATATCAAGAAACAATTTCAGGAGTTTTGAATTGTGGCAGTTAAACTTCAATATTTCTTCCTGAAGAAACTCCGATAAACCTCTTTGGAGACTTAGTCCTAATGGTTTATTCAACACCAAATCTTGTTATACCCTTTTAAACCTAGAAAACACCACCAAACCAGATTTTGAGTGGATATGGAAATACCCTGCCCAAATAAAATAAAATGCCTTTTTTGGCAAATCCTGTACAGTAAAATACCATGCCGCTCCTATCTCCATCATATTAGTATGAATATAAACCTCAATTGCGCAACCAGTAAAGATAAAGAGTTATCACTCATATTTTGCCTCTCATGCCCCATTGTCTCAGCCCTATGGAGTCACTTCAACATCCCTATTTTGACCTTAAATCATGCTAATTACTGGCTAACTAATCTAAGAGATAGTAACATTTCCCCCAGGGTTCCATGTCTTTCCTCCTTTGGAGCATATGGACCAACATGAATAATAATAGTATCAATAATACACACAATTCACTGCGTCTGAAAATATCTCTAACATAGCTTATGAATTTCACTTCTTTAGCTACGCTGATTTACTCACTACAACTAAATCCAACATCAACATAAAATGGTATCCCCTCCTCCCCCCCCCCCACCCCCCTCCAACATGCCTGTTTCAAACTCAATATAGATGGGCCTTCAATCAAATAATGAATAATTTTGGCGTTGGGGGTGTTTTTCGTAACCACAAAGGAGATTTGGTTTTAGGATATCAACAATCCAACGAAGCTCTCTCTCCTTTGCATGCAGAAGTTCAAGCAATTCATGAAGGACTGAAAATAGCTACTAAATATAACATGTTTCCTTTAGAGATCGAAACAGATTCCACAGAAATCATTCATGGACTAAACAACGATCACTTTGTTATGACTAATATAGTTTACTCATGCAGATTATTAATGCTCAGGCGGAAGGACCTGTCACTACGGTATAACTTTCGGGAAGGAAATCAAACAGCTCACCTTTTGGCCAGGATGTATGCAAGGAGACATTTTGGCAAGCATGCAAGGATACCCCTAAACTACATCCAATTCCTCTCTATTTTGTAATAAAACAAGTTGCTAAAGATCTGGAAGTTGGCTACTTATTGAATAAATCTCGAGATATAATGGCTTGTAATATATAAGACTTTTAGGTAATAAAAATGTGACAAAACACAGTTTTATCGGTCTGTAAAAAAATTTCATTCTCTAAGTTTATGTACTATGAACTATGTTTAATATTCATTTAATATAAATATCGCTATTATCAAAACAAAAAAACATTTCTTCCTGAAGTTTGAACTAGCATATTTCAAAACTCCAAGAATTTCAAACTTCAAAAAATTCGTGGACTTTATTATGATTTTCTTTTTTCTCAAAGTTTCCCTATAGGGTTTTCACGAATATTTGCTTTATGCATGGAGATTGTCCATCTAAAGAGTTCTTTCATATCTTACCTATAGACAACCAAATTTAACTCTAAATTCGAAGTACAGTTAAGAAACCTAAACTTTCACTTATCTCGACCTTACTCCAATTAAACTAGTAACGTTATGAAAAAATAATGTCACGATTCAAACTCCACTTGAAATCTGTTAATTTACTCTATTTTTATAAATAAATAAAAAATAACCGCTTCAATTCAAATTAAATGATAAGCAATTAATTCAAAATATTTTAAATCATCCCAGAACCCGATGTCACAAATACATGAGCATCTACTAAGAAGGAAATAAAATACAAATCCGTTCGAAATACGGTGGACAGAAAGTAAATATAATATGCTGGAAAGAGACTATACTAGACGCGGGCCACCTCGAATATTGCAACTCACCTAGTCTCAGAATCGTTCATGTTGCTACGCCAATAGGCCACTAGAAACACATGAACCTGTACTACAAAAATGCACAGAAGTGTAGTATGAGTACGAAAACAACGTGTACCCAATGAGTATCCCACCTAATCTCGAAGAAGTAGAGACGAGATGTCAGCTTCAACACTTTCTAAGGGTCCAATAATGTGATGTCAATAATACATTAAATTTTGGATTTCTATAAACATTATTTTAATCTAATAGAAGGAAACGAGTAATCATTTAATTCGTTTATAAAGAAATTTCTTTTACTTATTATCCAAAAATTTTCAAGCCATGAAGAGGCAATAACAACTTTAATAAGTTCAAGGCAGCAATACAAGCATGCGCAAATAATAATTGTGGGACGTACGACCCCATCCAACATAAAAGTTAACTGTGCACTTCTGAGGGTCGAACTGCTCGAACCATAGATGCATCTATTACCCCGCTCGCGAATCATCCATGCGATGCGGTAAAATATAAATAAACAACAACCCGCTCGCGAATCATCCATGCGACGCGGTCAAATAAAAATAAACAAATATCCCGCTCACGAATCATACCTGCGACGCATGCACTATATATATATATATATATATATATATATATATATATATATATATATATATATATATATATATATATATATATATACGCACACACACAGAGAGTCAAACAACCAATTAAGAGTTTATCGAGAAATGTTCATTTCAATAAAATCCAATTTTCCTTTAAATATTTAAGAAAAATAAAGTTTAATCCTTTTGAAATTCATTTGCTGATTCGATGTGATTTAAGCAATTCAAGATGTCAAAAAGTTTACAATTAATCCAAGAACAACATGTCTTTAGGTCCTAGACTACCCGGACAATAGCATAATAGTAGCTACGCACGGTCTCTCGTCACCTCGTGCGTACATATCCCCCATAAATAGGAGCACATAACCAATTAATTCACCTATGGGGACATTTCCCTCTTACAAGATTAGGAAGGAGACTCACCTCACTCCGAAGATCCATAACCGACATCCCACGCCATTCCGAAGACTCGAATTGATACACAATGCTCCAGTATTAGCCAATAGTTATGTAAACCCATTAACGTATACTAAGGTATTCATTATAATCCTATTTGTAAAAATTCCTATACCTGATCGAAAAGTTGACAAAAACGCCCTCAGACCTACGTGCCGGAATCCAAAATTTTTCAAAGATAAAGTTTACCCATAGCCTCAAGAACTCAAATATATGATTTTCTCTTAATTACATACCAAAAATCATGGTCAAATTCCAAGAATACTAATTTTCTAGGTTTTTCTCAAACCACAAGTTTTATACAAATTTTCATGTCCAAATCCATATATAAACCTTGTATTTAACTCAAAACCAGTAGAAATCACTTACCTTATGCTTGGCGATGAAAATAACACTCCAAAGTTGCTCCAAAATCGGCTCTGATTGGAGAAATGAAGTGAAAAATGAGCCAAACCCAATTTTAAAAGAACACTGCCCAGGCGACCCTTCTATGCAATCGCAAACAAAGCCCCACGATTGCATAGGCCAACTCAGCTGCCTCTATTATTCCTTCTGTGTGTTCGCATGCAAGCCCCCGCGTTCGTACAAACCAACCACATCACAGCCTTTAAAAGCACACTATGTGGTCGCATCACCAGCCCTGCAATCGCATAAGCCCCAGCCTTCCTCCTTCACGATCGCACTGCACTTCTTACGATCGCATAGGGAAAATTTCAGATCTCTCACTTTTGCTCTATGCGATCGCAGACATTCTCACACGATCGCATAGAAACAAACCTGCTACACTTATACCAGAAAATCAGGAATCCTCACAAGGCGAAAATTGATCCGTTGAACGTCTGAAACGCGCCCGAGGCTCTTGGGACCTCAACCAAACCTACCAACCAATCCTAAAAGACATTATGGACTTGCTCGAGGCCTCAAATCATATCAAACAATGCCAAAACCATGACTTACACCCCAATTCAAGCTTATTCGCTTCAAAATTTTGAACTTCTACTTTCGATGTTAAAACCTATCAAAATATATCCGATAGACTTCAAATTTTGCACACAAGTCATATTCGACATTACGGACCTACTCCAACTTCTGGAACTGGATTCCGACTCCGATATCATAATGACCACTTTCAGTCAAACTTCTCAAAAACCTTCAAAATTTCTAGCTTTAGCCAAAAGACTTAAAAATAACCTACGGACCTCCGCGCGCTCCTAACTCCAGAATCACCAGAAAGAGCTATTCACTAACTTGGAATCCACAATGGAGATCGATAACATAGAAATGAACTTCAAGCCAAACTTATGAAATTTATTCCAGAATGCTAACTTCCACAATAGGCGCCAATTTCGAAATCATCATACGAAACTGATGGAAACTTCAGATCCCGATTCCGAGGTTGCCACTCAAAAATCCAATCTTAGTCAATTCTTTCCAATTCAAGCTTTGAAATTATGAATTCTCCTTCCAAATCAACTCCGAGCTTCCCGAAAATCAAGTCCAACAATGCGCACAAGTCATAATACCTGAAATGAAGCGGCTCATGGCCATAAAGTGTTGAATGGCGCACTAGAGCTCAAAACGACTAGTCGGGTGGTTACATTCTCTCCCACTTACGTTTTCCCTTGAACGTGCTGAGAACTACACTGAAGTAGTACGAAATCACTATGTAACCTCTCATGCACATTCTTGTCCTACTACAACTCAGTTTAACACAACGACTCGATCAATTCTGGAGATATTCCATTTCTATTCAATGAAATAATACTTATAGCCCAATTCTAGCATTCGAGATTTTACGCTAGACCTTCTTTCAACATACGCTTACCATATCAACTACCACACGTAATACTAAAACATGACTGCATATGTTAGCGGAATTCACCCATTGCATTACTTTACTCACTGAACCACAATAACATTTTCTGATCAACTTAGTTGAAATTCCATGAATCTGATGCTCACATTGCACCTCATGACCTACGTAAGTCTTGACTACAATACCGACACGATGGATAAGATGTGCAGAAATTCATAAATACTACCGAATCAACAATTCATTGGGTCTATGCTCCTGACAAGAACCCTCACCTCGTTCTGAACCGAATCATGGTCTTAACTTCTTAATGCACTTTACATAACTTGATTGTACGAATTCAAAATTCAATGATCTCGTCTCACCCAGTACGAACTGCTCAGGCAATAAGCCATTCCGGACATGATCAAAAGTCTCATATGACGCCACAATTTGCCAATACGTTACCAATTAGAACGCGATACCAAAAAATGAAATCCAAAAGGAAAATCAATTACCCCGATCGCGAATCATACATGCGACATGGGCATGGTACTAAACAGGCACCCCGCTCGCAAATCATACATGCGATGCACGCCCACAGCTAATACGAGCTTTCCTCAGAAAATAGGTAACGAAACATATAAAGCAGATATAAGGAACAGTTCTAAATATCGCACTGTTGCGGTGCGCAACCTGATCTACACAACATACCCATGGTGGCGTGCCACCCGATCCACACATAGAACTCACAGAAGGAGGTATACATCGAGTTAAATTACTCACTACATCAAAATACCAAATATCGATCATAAACATTGTAAGTGCATAATACCATCCCTGAGGGAACATATAGATGTATAGGCTAAAAAACTCAAGCATAACTAAGGTGCGATACACGATCTGAATCTCAAGAGCCAGCCTGCTCATAGAACATCATCGCCACGCGGAACCTCAACACATAAGAGATTTACCAAGTCGTCTCACAACTCACACGACATAATATAGCAGTACATGAAATGTCTGGCAGTGAAATAATACCTGACTATTCTTCTACAAGGAGTGCATTGCTGAAATGAACACATCTGGCCTGATAGAAAGCCCATACTTACATTTAAATCTCTCCACAGACCTCAAGTTAATTCTGAGCACACTGAAAGCTAATAACCTTTCAAAGGTGCATAATACTCCCTTTTTCTCATAATACACAAGAACAACAATCATAATCAGAGTAATCCTTCGCAGTCCACCACTTATTAGATAGAGCGCCCTCCAAATATATATTCTCAAATCAACGATATTTACACAACTTTCATACTTGGTTTAAGTCTTTAATCAATCAAGTGACTACCTGCCACACTTATATAATCTTCCTATGGGACACACTCCCACAACCTACCACAACAAATAATTGGGTCGCGCCTCTAAACCACCGGCTGTACTAACGTTGAAAAGCGACCAAGAATCGTTAACCAGGATGCAAAGACTTCTTTACAAAACACCAATCTCAGATGATGCTGAAGACAATACCAACTTACCTTAATCATCTAAACTCCTTTCCCGATCATCCGATCTCGTGACATCCTTGTCCACTCCGAGCTGTTACCTTGATCTTTATTTCAAATTACATACCACTCACTGCGCCCATCATGCCAACATATGATAGAACATGCTTTTCATCAAAGTTTAGAAATCACTATTAGGCTAACACTTCATCATATAAAACTTCCCACTTAACTCACTTCAGGAGAACCATAGTAACACACATGAAAATTCTCATAGCCATAGAATATGCAAATCTCTAGTAGTAGTCTAGACCATCATAGCCCTTCCGGGATTCGGCTACACCTAACAGGACATAATAGAATAATACTTCTGAATAACATCAGTTACGGCGGCCAAAAAGCCTCACACGTACCACCACAAATCACATGCATAACTTGATCACACTAAATGAACTTATCACTATCACAAAATATGCCTAGTTAACTATGGATAAAATGCCTAGTTAACTATGGATAACCAACCTATCTTTCTTCAATTTACCCTGATTGCCTTAGAAATAATAATAACTCCATTCAACACATAACACGCACCATCCACACTCATTCCAAGTGACCTCAAATCACAAGACCATGACGTCTCAAATCCCACGAATCATTTCATATTTCCCAAATGCTACACTGCAAGTCAAAACATCATTGAACATTTTGTGCCTCTCCTCATAAACTACTATTAAGATTGATTCTTGATCGTACCTATATGCTCAAAATCATCAGGCACCATACTTTACCCCTTTGAATTCACTAGGACCGTTGTTGAGAGCCACCCGCCCTGACTTGGCCTCGAATATAATCAACTCCCTGAATCTAATAGCATATGAATACCCTCTCGCTGAAACACATGGTAGAATCTCTTCCCTTGAAACTCGCATCTATACAAGGAATAAATTCTAGACTTTTTCCCCAATCTGAACATGAGCCAATAAGGCTAACTGTAGCACAACTTTAACATTTCATTGGCTCAATTACCACTTATGTTCTCTTCCCAAAGCTGGAATAACCCATCAATATGCTAGCAACCAGTGGTTAACCATGCAACCTAATCATAGGCGATGATACTCTTCCACTTAGCTCGAAGCCATTATTTCACAACTCTGGAATTCACCCGACTTCTTTACCTCTTATTGATAACTTTGCTCAACCAACCATCAAAATTCTCAAAATCTTATTGTAAAAACCCCCCTTTTGAACTCTGAATCATCAATTGTGTTCACATGACTGATCATTTTGCTGTATAGCCCATAGAGTTCTTCACGGAAGCTTCGCCAACCACACGACCACTAACCTACTCAAAAGGAATAACCTACCAATGGGAATATCCTTCCGACATCTTCCAACGTTGCTGCACGGAGTACCATCACTATGACATCAATAATCCATCCTGAGTCCGAGCTAACTCTCTAACTGCATAAGTCCTTTCACCCTTCGCAGATATCAAGTAAATACGCGGCAACATCATTCCCATTCGAGTTATGTTGTATCCTTATTCATTTCAAGCAGCTCCTTTGCGATATACCAAGTCTCCTTCTGCATAATAGCCCATTCTTTAGACTAAATCTGTAGACCCTGATCACCAATCACTAATATTCTTAAATCCCTCTGAACTCTCCTTAAGGTACGTGGTCATGCTACCACAATTCCCATATGCAACTCCTCCACTCTCCCACTTTGTCGGAACTCGTCCCATTAATTGACTACTCGACCATTACTACTCATACTTAGCCTTCTAGAAATTTCAGCCACCGCCTAACATTTCCAACATGTCTTTCCTCATTGTTTGCAGCTGAACTGTTGCCTTAAATTAATCCATATTTGTAGCACTTGAACCCATGAATCGCTACAAACCATTAAACCTTTATGAAGATCGCCTTTCTCGAGCTGTCAACATTAGAAACACTTATTCGATTTAAACCACTGTACCCCGTGACATTTTCTATCATCTTTCCATTATTATTTTACAATGCCTTATCCCAAGGAGAACTGCAAAAAGCCATAACATCGGCGAACTTAACACATACGACCGAGGATGATGAAATTACATCGCAGTTGGAAATTCCACCACTCTCGAAAATACCAAGTCTTGTTACCCTATCAACCTGAATCTGAACATTCTTGGCCTGATTGGTTTTCCCTTGCCGGGAATAAAATATCAAATCTCTAGATCATGCACTGAGTAAACCTCCCTTCAAGTCATTCACTGCCCCGACATGTAAGCAAACATCCTACCCTCATATCGATACTGCGGAATAATCGTTCATAGGCATCATGAAAACTTGTGCCTAACCTTAGAGCTCTCAGAAGTACAGCTATTGAACCGAAACAATAGAATATCCTTCCACAAGGCGGCGGTAATAGCTCAAATAATTCCACATGGAAAACCCCTCGCACCACATTCATAGTGCCATTACAATTCTTCCATTCTTGATTTATAACAAGTGCTTCGCATCGCATAAGATTGAGTAGGAAAGAAATAAAGGCATAACCCTCACAGGAAGTCAAATCGCACGATAAGGAATCAAGAAGGGAAGTACTCCCAAAAATCTTGCAGCCTCCCGAGGATCAGCACAGACGTCTCCGTACCGATCCGCGAGACTCTACTAGACTTGCTCATAATTCGTGAGATCCTAGGAACCTAGTGCTCTTATACCATGTTGTCACGACTCAAACTCAACTAAGGGTCGTGGTGGCGCTCAACACTGCTGTCAGGAAAGCCAACCAAATTACTTAATTAATTTTTCATTTTAATGCTCTTGAAATCTATGATTTTCCTCCATTTTTATAAATTAAAAAAATAACTGCTTCAATCCAAATTAAATGATAAGCAATTAATTCAAAATGCCTCAAACCATCCTAGAACCTGGTGTCACAAGTACATGAGCATTTACTATGAAAGAAATGAAATACAACATCCCTCCAGAATATAGTGGACAGGAAGTAAATATAATATGCTGGAAAGGGACTATACTAGATGCGGTCCGCCTCGAACATTGCAACTCACCTAGTCCCAAAATCATCCATGATGCTACGCCTAATAGGCCACTAGAAAAACATGAACATGTGCAACAAAAATACACAGAAGTGTAGTATGAGTACGAAAACAACGTGTACCCGATGAGTATCCCGTCTAATCTCGAAGAAGTAGAGACGAGAGGTCAACTTTGACACTTGATATGGGTCCAATAACGTGATGTCAATAATACATTAAATCTTGGATTTCTACAAACATGATTTTAATCCAATAGAAGGAAACGAGTAAACATTTAATTCATTTATAGGGAATTTCAACAAAAATTACTTTTATTTATTATTCAAATTTTCTCAAGCCATGAAGAGGCAGTAACAACTTTAATAAGTTCAAGGCAGCAATACCAGCATGCGCAAATAATCACCGTGAGACGTACGGCCCGATCCAACAAAAACGTAAATTGTGCACTGCCAATGGTCAAAAGACTCGACCATAGATGTATCTATTACCCCGCTCATGAATCATCCATGAGACACAGTCAAATAGAAATAAAGAAATATCTCGCTCGCGAATCATACATGTGACACAAGCCTTTATATATATATATATATATATATATATATAAACACACTCAAACAGCCAATTAAGAGTTTATCGAGAAATGTTCATTTCAGTAAAAGCCAATTTTCCTTTAATGATTTAAGAAAAATAAAGTTTTAATCCTTTTGAAATTCATTTGCTGATTCGATATGATTTAAACAATTCAAGTTACCAATAAGTTTACAATTAATCCAAGAACAACATGCCTTTGGGTCCTAGACTATCCAGGCAATAGCATAATAGTAGCTACGCACAGAATCTTATCACCTGATGCGTATGTAGCCTCCACAATTAGGAGCACATAACCAATTAAGTTACCTATGGAGATATTTTCCTCTTACAAGGTTAGAAAGGAGACTCACCTCACTCCGAAGATCCATAACCGGCATTTCACGCCCTTTTGAAAACTCGAATTGATGCACAATGCTCCAAAACTAGACAATTATTATGCAAACCCTGTAACATATGTTAAGGTAATCATTATTATCTAATTTATAAAAATTCCTAACCCCGATCGAAACGTTGAAAAAAAATGCCCATAGGCCCACGTGCCCAGACTCCAACATTTTTCGAAGATAAAGTTTGCCCATAGCCTCACGAAGTCAAATATATGATTTTTTCTTAATTCCATACCCAAAATCATGGTCAAAATCCAAGAATATTGATTTTCTAGTTTTTCCTCAAACCACAAGTTTTATACAAATTTTCATGTCTAAATCCATATATAAACCTTGTATTTAACTCAAAACTAGTAGAAATCACTTACCTTATGTTTGGTGATGAAATAACACTCCAAAGTTGCTCCAAAATCGGCTCCAATAGAAGAAATGAAGTGAAAAATGAGCCAAACCCAATTTTAAAAGAACACCGCCCAGGCGACCCTTCTATGCGGTCGCAAACAAAGCCCCACGATTGCATAGGCCAACTCTGATGCCTCCATAATTCCTTCCATGCGTTCACATGCAAGTCCCCGCGTTCACACAGACCAACCACATCAGAGCCTTCAAAAGCACACTGTGTGATCGCATCACCAGCCCTACGATCGTGTAAGCCGTTGCCTTTCTCCTTCGCGATCGCATTGCATTTCTTGCGATCACATAGGACAAATTCCATCTCCCACACATTTTCTATAAGTTATCGTAGACCTTCTCACGCGATTGCATATAGTAAAACCAGCAATCATCACAAGGCGAAAATCGATCCGTTGAGCATCTGAAACGCGCCCGAGGCTCCCAGGACCTCAATCAAACCTACCAACCTGTCCTAAAACACAATACGGACTTGCTCGAGGCCTCTAATCATATCATACAACGCTAAAAAGATGACTTACACCCTGATTCAAGCTTTATGCACTTTGAAATTTCGAACTTCTACTTTTGATGTTAAAACATATCAAATCACGTCCAATTGACTTCAAATTTTGCACGCAAGTCATATTCGACATTACCGACCTACTCCAACTTGCAAAATCGTATTCTGACCCCGAATAAAAAAGACCACTTTCGGTCAAACTTCTCAAAAACCTTCAAATTTCTATCTTTAGCTAAATGACTTCAAAATTACCTACGGACCTCCGAATTCACTTCCAATCGCACTCCCAAATCCAGAATCACCATACGGATCTATTCACTAACTCGAAATCCCAAACGAACATCGATAACATAGAAATTCACTTCAAGCCAAACTTATGAAATTTGTTCTAAAATGCTAACTTCCACAGTAGGCATCAAAACTCTCTTGGGTTATCAGAAACCCGATCCGAGCATATGCCCAAGTTCAAAATCATCATACGAACTTGATGGAACCTTCAAATCCCGATTCCAAGGTCTTCTACTCAAAATTCAATCTTAGTCAATTCTTTCCATTTCAAGCTTCGGAATTAAGAATTCTCCTTCCAAATCAACTCTGAACTTTCCAAAATTCAATTCCAACGGCGCATACAAGTTATAATACATTAAATGAAGCTGCTTATGGCCACAAACTACTGAATGGCACACTAGAGCTCAAAACAACCGTTTGGTTCGTTACAAATAAAAGTAGAACGGACAATATTGCAGAGAATGAGAGAGGAGGGAAATTCTTATTGAATTTTGGGATAAATTACAATGGAATAGAACCCTAGGGAAGAGTGACTAGCCACAAACTAATAATCCTTAAAATCTCTCTAAATATAGACATTCACCATATATAGAATTCTATTTATAACACTCCCCCTTTAATGTCTATTCAACAGATAATGTGCCTCGTTAAAATCTTAGCTAATTTAAAGCCTAGTGGAAAAAAATTATAGAGAAGGAAACCAAGTACATAGGTCTAACAATACGCCTTTTGGTTGCCTCATTAAAAACCTTTCAAGGAAAATCAAGTGGGACAAGACCTTGTAAGGGAAAAAGAATACAACGTGTATTAATTCCCCTTAATGAGAGCACAAATCACATCATTAAGCATTTGTATTCAAATCTTGTGTATCATCTTCAAAAGATCTTTGGTAGAGATGTGATAAACAAATAAATCATTTTAACTTGAACAAATTTGTTTCACCTTGAAATCATTATTCCTAATAGATGTATTATCTTCATATGATCTTATTGGAATTGTCGGTTCAATATCTTCACATAGATGTGAAAACTCTTGCTATTATATTATCATGCCAATAGTTATAGCAAGATATATTTGTGCACAAATTGCACTGTGGAAGTGGTACTTCACGATCAAGAATTGTATATGCTTCAAGCAACTTAAATCCTTCATGGATTATCATATAAGTTAAGTCATAAAGCCATATAATATACTTTAGATGCATATCAAGTTTTCATATCATGCTAGACATATAAGATATTGAAAACTAACTATACAGACCATTGACTTTATATTTTCAAGTGTTTGAAATGCAGGTCCAAAACTACTTGTCTTTAAAATGAAACCAAATTCAACTTAAATTGTTTCTCAGACTTATGATCTTCATATATATTTAGTGCTATAATTAATGTCGTAGACAAACATTTTATATCGGTTCCAACCTCCTTATTTTTCATAAATGCATAACATAGAGATCTCTTAACTCATTATCACACCTCCTTTTTCTACCCCGAAAGTGGTATATAAGAGAGTTTTTCCAACTAAAGTGACAATAATCTAAACGGAAATATTTATTCAAATTCAGTGTCCCCACTTGGGATAATTTATGGTGTCCCAAGTCACCGGTTTAAAATTCTGAATCGAGGAAGTTTCGACTTTACTTTATAAGTTTGCGAACCAGAAATTCTAAGTAAGGAATTATGTTAACCCAGAAGAATGTGTTTGGCATTCTCGGGTTCCGTGGTTTGAGCACGGTCGCTTGAACTATTAATAATTGGCCTATAATTTGATTTACTACATATTTTAACCTATTGTATATTCTTAACTTTATAACTGCTTTAAAATAATAATTATTATATATAGCGAATCATGTCATGGGAACCATACCCATGATCTACAATATGTTTAATTTATTAAAGATTAAATTGTGGTTGGGTCACATAAATATACCCCCGAATTTTAATAATTAAGTGTCACAAAACTACGTCACGAAAACCGTAGCCGTAGCTATCACAATTATTTAATTAACGTGCTTAAAGGAAATTACAAAAGCTCAAGGCAATTTCTATACTAATGTTTTTTTTATATTTATGTGAGGGCCATAGATTATAGGATTTTATTTGCGTATGGCATACCTCAAATAATTTTCTAAAAGGATTAGCCCTTGATCTAATTTTGTGAGGGCTATGTATTATTGGTTTTGTTTGGGCGTTGCACATCTCAAATTATTTTTAAAAAAGGGTTATATATATGTTTTTTAAAGGGTAAACTAAAGGTGCTCAAACTAAAGGTGCTCCTATTTTTATCTAATTTAAAATTAGGTATCACAATCACATTACGGGAGTCGTACTCGTAGTTGTAATAATTTAAACACGTACCTAAATCATGCTACGGAATATTCATCAATTGCTATTCTACATTCGTGATTGTTGCAAGGTCTTTGCATATGAATAGATATAGTAATATACAACTGAAAACTTAACTTTCTAAATATTCAAAAAATGCTCTTATATACAAATGCGAGGTAAACTGTGCCATATGGAGTGGGAAACCTATATGCATGTAACTTTGATTCACAGGAAATTATAAAATAGCTTGATATTTTGTAAGGAATAAATCATCTTCTTCTCGTATATTAATGCAAGCCGAAGAACAAACACAAATTATTTTAAAACTATAGGCACGTTTATCTGGGTCCAGAATTGCAACCAAATAACCTAGCTAAACGGGCTTTCCTGCATCACTGTAATAAAGCCCATTGGAGTTGCTGAGGCCCTAGTCCAAAATTCCATAGACTCTGAAAGAATACTCTAATAACTGAGCAACGATTAGTAATTGTTCAAAAAGGGAATTCCTTACAAATAATTAAATACAACCTTAATTTCAAATCCCATTAATCACAGTTTAGAATAAGAATCAACTGCCATTTTAATTTTTAGAACAATCAAGTGTTCTCAAAAGAAATTTACTAAGGAATCTATCTTGCTAAACTATAGACTAAAATAACAGCCTGTATGCTTTAACACCAGACAATAGCTTAGCCATTATTCAGGTGAAACCTGTTTAAACTTGAAGCTCATACTTAAACCAATTATTATAGGAGAATGTCTATGATTTGAATTAAGAAATAACATGTGAGCCAAGCCATAAAAACTGCAACTCAAACCAACGTGTGGCAAGATCCACTGTTATTGACTCTCGAATCCAGCATTAAACTTTAGTTTATCAAGAACCAAAGAAAAGAATTGAACTTCAGCAATTAATACTCAAACTAAGTAATTGCTATGTCAAAACCAAACATTCAAGTTATGTTCAAAAACCAACAAGCAGCAGGATTAACAAAATGCAACATGCAATTTTATATTTCAATACAAATCCAAAATGCAGTACAAGTGATAAACGTGTACCTAAGCTTAAAAAACAAACTGAACTTTACCGAATAATGATCAAAGAAATCAGCTACTGAATGAGCCTACAGCAGATCAGCAGCACAAAAGCCTAGAGAACCAAATACTCCAGCTTCTAGCTCAACTCAAACAGAACAATACTCACAACCGACAGAATAGTCATGCCCAGGGGCGCCAGCACAATACTCACAACTGACAGAATAGTCCAGGTTTCTCAGAGGAGGATTTGGTAATTTTACTTCAATCGGCCTCAACATATCTAACTGTCTCAACTTGTGAAATAAGCTGGTATATGATTCTCTCAATGGAGTGAAAAATTTCCTCTTCTACATTCTCTCATTTTTCAAGACTAGGCTGGCTCAGAAAGCTGGTCTCAAGGGTTGTTGGTAGGCTCTTGGAGGTGGATAGATATTTTGTGGAGCTGGGTTGTTATTTTGTGGGGTTGGTGCATGCTATTGTGCGTGGGCGGGAGGCTGAGCATATATTTGTGCATGATGGACGGAAAAATGGGGGTCAGGAGGTGAGTAGTATTGTTGTGGTGGGCTATATAGAGAGTAAGGATAGGTTTGAGTTTCGAGGTATTTTCAAGTATTGGGTTTTCTTTAGAATTGGGCTTTATTTCTTCCTTACATCACTCTTGATTTTTCTTTTTGATTTATTTTCCCTAGTCGGTCAGCATGTAAGCCGAAACAAACAAATGTTCATGTAGCTCATATAATGCATTAGGATGGTCTGTTATTTTGGGTACACCTGTCCTAGACGGACCCAACCCCTGTGTTCCCCTAAGTCAAATGCATGTGATGCAAACAAGCACTCCTACTAGGGATCCGGCATAGAGCTGTGTTTTTCTAAGTTCAAATCCTTAGGTTTTGGTCTAGACTTGGGATACCCAAGCGGACAATTGAGGCCGAGAAGGGGGCAACGTACCGGGAGCACTAAAGTCTGTCCGGCCTTGTCGCTTGCCCAGCCTCGCTCTATTTGGTATAATTTCTGCAGAAAACGTTGGCTACGTAAATGTATGCATCATTTCAGAAGACTTGGAGGGGTGGAGTAAGAAGACAATTATATACAATTTAACAATATTAAAGCGGTAAAAATATAGCATTTAGTAAAAATATTCTCAAAAATACAATAGTATCAACAATAAAAAAAACCAAGTGAAAATCATAAAACAAGCTCAAATTCTTGAACTCTGAACCAGAGATTTTGGGTTCAGTCCTAGTGGAGTCACCAGAACTGTCACACCTCCTATTTTTTTTACTATACCCCCGTAAGAGGATATAATAAAATGAAGTTATTTCTGACTTGAAGTGACAATTGAAATGGGGTTAATTATTAGAAATCAGAGTCTCCCCTTGGGATAATTAATGGTGTCCCAAGTCACCGGTGTGAATCTTGAATCGAGGAAAAGAATGACTCTGCATTACAGTTCACGAAGTAGAAATCTGGGTAAGGAATTATGTTAACCCGGGAGAAGGTGTTAGGCACTCCTGAGTTCTGTGGTTCTAGCACGGTCACTTTGATAAGACTTGGCTTGTTAAAATTTTTTAATCACAGATTTCGGAACCTATGTGCCTTTGCCTTTTATCGCTTTTAATTAGAAAATTATCTTGCAACGGGTTACGCGTACGTATGCCCATTTGTTTGGTGAGTCAAAATCGTGTCACGCGAACGTGTCCATAATTAATAATGTTTTATTATTATTAAGAAAACTTGGGCCGAAGTTGCACAAACGCATACTCCTATTTTGTTTTTAGAATCGCAATTATGTTATGCGGATGTATACATAACCATAGTTGTGTTTTAAAAAGCCCTAAAGGCTTCCTACAAATATTAGTCATTTTTAGTATCTATGTTATAAATTAAAATGAGGGCCACGCAATAGTTATTTTTGTTTGACATATTTACCCTAATTTTAAGTTAAAAGGTGCTTGAACCAGGCTACGGAGGGCCATAGATGCCCTGCATTTATTAGAAATTGCTCGCCTCCGGTAAAAGATACCAGTTAAAATCATAATTAAGGGACTATGACTAATTCATCTAGATTTGAACTCATTATTAAATCAAAGCTATTAGGCTTGGTTACAAGCCCAGTAATTGCCGAAGTCTTTATTCAGAGACTGAAAATATGACCTTCTAAATGAAAATCAGGCCAAAGTTGGGCCCAACTACAAATGAGTTCACTGTAGTGACTGGAAGACTCAAAATTAGACCCGATCAAAGGCCACCCAATAGGCAAAGAGACATGACCATCACATTGCTCATCATTTGAAAAGATCAAATTGATTTTACTGAACTTCCTTACGCATACAAAATCAAAGACCTAATGTCATGACTATTTAAATACATGCAAATTTCCACTACCAAAATCTAGTCAAACTCAAATGAACAAATAACTATAAGCAAACAAGAGAAATCAGAAAGAAATAATAGAAGGAAAGAGAAAGAAAACAAATTAAATTAATATTTCAGAATCAGAAGCTAACGAAGATGAAGCGAGGTTCAAGACTCACCGAAAATGGGGATTTCGTTGATGAATTTTGGAAGAGGAGGGTACATGGTTGGCCTTGTACCAGTTTGAGGCAATTTGGAGCGATTAGGTTCCGGCATGGCTTCTTTGATTTAACATTCGAGACGAGCCAGTGGGATTCAGGGGGTAGTGGGTTGGGTATCTAGGATGAGGAAACCATGGCGGTTATTTGGTGTCATTTTGGGGTAAAATAGAAGCGGCGGCGCCGGACACGGGCGGTGGAGTCAGTACTTTTGGCCGAAATTCGAGAGGTTTTGCTAGGTTTTGAGGGAAAGTGATGGTTGATTTGAGCAGAGGAGAAGGAGTGAAGCGGTAGTGCTATATTGGCGGTCATCGAAGCTCTGCCGCCGGCGGAGGCGATTTCCGACGAGTGGTTCATGGCGGAGGACGGAGGATACGGTGGGGGCTCTCTAGGGTTCGCTGGGATAGTAGTGAGAAGGGTTTTGGGGGTGGGGGAATTTGGACATATCTATATCACAGGATCCCTATTTCTTAGCCGTTGGATCAAAGATCCTAGACGGCTGAGATTGATTTGATCCAAACCGCGTCGTTCGGTTTATTGGGGGCTTAACCGGGTAATGGGCATATTTGGGCTGGAGAATTGGCCCAATTTGGGTCTATTATTGAAGATATCCAATTTCTAATTTCTCTTTTTGTTCTTTTTTAAAAATTTAAAGCCAAATTAACCTACCAAAAAATAATATTTAATCCTAAATAATCACTATCACAAATAATTAAAATAAAATTGAAAGAAAAATCACCTAAAATTAAAGTTAAAATTCAAAGGTGCTAATTAAAATATTTTGATTTTTATATAAAATAACTAATTGTTAATTAGTTCTTTAAACAAAAAATGTCAAATCAACTTCTAGATGCACGTGCAACATATTTTTGTATTTTTCACTAATTATAATGCACAAACAAAATGCAAACACTTAACGGAAAATGCAACAAAAATCCACAAAATTGCAAATAAATAAAAGAATTATTTTGTTTTTGAATTTATGGAAGTAATTCACACAGGGCAAAAATCACATGCTCACAGGAGGTAAGAAATGGTTCGTGGGATTTGAGATAACATGGTCTCGTGATTCAGTGTCACTCGGGAAGAGTGCTGATGGAGTGTGTTAAGTGTTGAATGGGGTTATCATTGTTTCTATGGCAATCAAGGACAAATTGGAAGAAAAGAGATTGGTTAGCCAAAGTCTAATTGGCATGTTGTTGGTATGATCAGTTCTTTCAGCATGAACAAGTTATTCAAGTGAATTGTGACGGTGCGTGTGAGGCTTGTCGGCCGCCGTAGTTAGTGTTATTCAGAAAGTATTCTACCGTGCCAGCCTATTATGTGGAGGTGGATCCTAGAAGGGCTATGGTGGTTTAGGCCACTACTTAGAGATTTGCATATTCTACGGTCATGAGAATTAACCTATGTGTTGTTATGGTTCTCCTGAAGTGAGTCCAGTAAAAAGGTTTATTGGCACGTTGGGTGCAGTGAGTGGCATGGAATTTGAAGCGAGGATCAAGAGTGCAGTTCGGTGCTAACAAGGATGTCACAAGCTCGAATGAGCATGAAAGGAGTTTCGAGGTTTAAAGTGTGTTGGTATTTTCGTCAGTATCACATGAGATTGATGTTTTGTGAAAAAGGCTTTACATCCTGGTTTAGGATTATATATCGCTTTACAGCATTAGTGTGGCCGGTGGTTTGGATGTGCGGACCCGTTATTCATTTCGAAAGGTTGTGGGAACGTGTCCCATAGGAATACTTTATAAGTATGACATGTAGTCACTTGATTGATTAAAGATTTAAACCAAGTACGAGGATTATGGTAATATCATTAATTTGAGAATTTATGCCTGGAGGGCACTCTGTTTATTAGGTTATGGATTGTGGAAGTTTGCTCCGGTTATGAGGGTTGTTCTTATGTGCTACGAGAAAAAGGCAGTTATTATGGACCTTTGAAAGGTTATTAGCTTAGATGGTGCAAACCAAAATGTGGATTGATTCAAATGTGAACTTGGGCTTTATATAGGCCAGATGTGTTCATAGCAGCAACACGCTCCTTATGGAAGGGATTTGGGGTGTTATTCCGTTGTCAGCTATTTCATGTAATGATGTATTGCACCTTGCGAGTTGTTAGATGGATTGGTGAATTTCTCATGTGTTGAGGTTCCTAATAGAGATGAGGATATATGAGCAGGATGGCTCTTGAGATTCATATCATATATCGCACTTAAATTGTGCTCGAGTTTGTGGATTATAGCGTTATATGACTCCCAAGGGAATGGTATTATGCACTTAACGTGTTTATGACTGATATTCAGTATTTTGTTGTAATAAGAAATTTAGCTCGATATACATCTCCTTATGTAAGTTCCATGTGTGGATTGGGTGGCACGCTTCCATGGGTATGTTATTTGGATCGAGTGGCACGCTGCCATAGTTGTGTTGTGTAGATCTGGTGGCATGCCGCCACAGTTATGATTGCTCGGATAGGGTTGCGCGCCGCAATAGTGTGATGTTCAGTACAGTTCCTCATATGTGTTAATTGTGTTTTCTTTCAAATTTTCTGAAGGAAGCTCATATTAGCTGTGCGCCCGCGTCACATGTATGATTCGCGAGCTGGGTAATTGAAATTCCTTTTCAGAGCTCATTTTCCTTTTTGTATCGCATTCTAATTGGTAGCCTATTTGTACATTGTGGCATCATATGAGACTTTTGGTCATGTCAGATGGCTTATTGCCTGAGCAGTTCGTACTAGGTGAGACGAGATTGTTGGATTTAGGATTAGTGCAATCTGATTACGTGAAATATATTAAGGAGTAAAGATCATTATTTGGTTAACAATGAGGTAATGTTTCTTGTCAGAAGTATAGACTCAATGATTGGTTGACTCGGCAATTGATTATGAATTTCTGCACATCTCTTTCGATGTGGTGGCATTGTAAGAGTTATAGTAAGACATGTGTATGTCATGGGGTGCAATGGGAGCATCAGATTCGTGGAATTTTAACTAAGTCAATCAGAAAATGTTACTGTGGTTCGGTGAGTAAATTTATTCTAGATGTGAATTCAGCAAAGTTATATAGCCATGATTGGGTACAGCGTGTAGTGATTGATATGGTGGTCTTATGTTGGAAACATGTCGGGCATAGAATTCCGGATGTTGGAATTAGGCTCTAAGGCTTGTTTGCTTGAATAAAAGGGGATATCTTCAAAAATGATCGAGCTGATGTGCTCAACTAAGTTGTGGTAGCATGGGAAGGTGCATGAGAAGTTAAACAGTGATTTCAGACTACTTCATTGTAGTTCTCAGCACATTCGAGGACGAACGTATGTTTAAGTGGGAGAAAATGTAACGACCTGATCGGTCATTTTGAGCTCCAGCATGTTGTTCGAAAGTCTGAGGCCATGAACAACTTCATTTTAGGTATCATGACTTGTGCGCATAGTCAGAATTAAGTTTCGGGAAGTTCGGAGTTGATTTGGAAAGAGAATTCTCATTTTGGAAGCTTAAAGTTGAAAGAATTAACTAGGAATGAAATTTTGAGAAAACAACCTCGGAATCGAGATCTAAAGCTTCCATCAAGTTCATATGATGATTTTGGACTTAGGCGTATGCTCGGATCAGGTTTTGGATGACCCGGGAGTGTTTTGGTGCCTATTATGGAAGTTAGCAGTTTGAAAGAATTTTATAAGTTTGGGTTGTAGTGTATTTCAGTGATATCGATTTCCGTTTGGGATTATGAGACTAGGAGTAGCTGCGCATGGTGATTCTGGAGTTGGGAGAGCGATCGGATGTGAATTCAAAGGTCCGTAGGTCATTTTGGAGCCACTTGGCTAAAGATAGAAATTTGAAGATTTTTGAGAAGTTTGACCGGAAGTGGAATTTTTGATATTGGGTCGGAATCCGATTCCGAAAGTTGAAGTAGGTCCGTATTGTCGAATATGACTTGTGGGAAAAATTTAAGGTCAATCAGACGTGATTTCATAGGTTTAAACATCAAAAATAGAAGTCGCAAATTTCAAAGTTCACTAAGGTTGGAATGGGGATTGATTCATGATTTTAGCGTTGTTTGGTATGGTTTTGCGAGCCTGGACGCTGGGGGGAAAGTTTGCAATTGCGAAATGGGGGATGGGAATCGCGAGGCAGTGAACTTCGCAATTGCGAAGATTTTGTCGCAAACGCGGCAAGGGAAAGGGCAGGCTAGGCTTCGCATTTGCGAAGCTTTAGTGGAAAATGCAACATCGCAATTGCGAGCCTGGAGTCGCTAATGCGACATCTATGTCTGGAGCTGTGGCTTTTTATTCAAAACTTAGCCCATTTCCCACTTGGCCTTACGTGATTTTTGAGATCACTTGAGGAGGGATTCTGTCATCATCAAAGAGTTAAGTAATTTCTACTCATCTTATGTTAAATACATAGATAATGGGTAGATTAACATGTAAAAATTAAGGAAAATCAAGGGGTTTAGATGAAAACCTAGAAATTTGAGATTTTTGGATTTTAACCACGATTTTGGGCATAGAATTGAGAATAAATTATATATTTGAGTTCATAAGGTCATGGGTAAACTTTATCTTCGAACAATTTCGGATTCCGGGCACGTAGGCCCGAGGGCGTTTTTGTCAACTTTTTGATCAGGGTTAGGAATTGTTGTAAATTTGGTTGTAACGAATAAGTAAGTATATATTAATGGGTTTATATAATTATTGGCTAGTTTTGGAGCATTTTTGCATCGATTTGAGTCTTCTAAAGGGCGTGGAATGCTGGTTATGGAACTTCAGAACGACGTGAGTCTCCTTTCTAACCGTGTAAAAAGGAATTGTCCCCATAGGTGAATTAATTGGTTATGTGCTCCTATTTGTGGGGGCTACGTACGCATGAGGTGACGAGATTCCGTGCATAGCTACTATTATGTTTATATCCGGGTAGTCTAGAACCCAAAAGCATGCTATACTTAGAATATTTGTAATCTTATTGATAGCTTGAATTGCTTAAACCACATCGAACTAATAAATATATTCACAAACAAATTTGACCTCTTTTCTTAAATGTTAAAAGATAAAGTAGCTTTTATATAATTATTCCCGAATAAATTATCAATTTGCTATTTGAGTATGTATTTTATATGTCTCTACGTCGCATGTATGATTCACGAGTAGGGTGATTGTTTATTTAATGTTGACCGCGTCGTATGGATAGTTCGCGAGCGGGGTAATAGATGCATCTATGGTTCGAGTCGTTCAACCCTCTGCAATGCACAATTTGCTTTTATGTTCGATCAGGACGTACGTCCCACGGTGGTTATTTGCACATGCTGGTATTATTTCCTTGAATTTATTAAAGTTGTTATTGCCTCTTCATGGCTTGAAAGTATTTGGATAAATAATGGAAATAAAACTTTTTGGAAATATCCTATAAACGAATTAATTGCTTACTCGTTTCTTTCTATTGGATTAAAATCATGCTCATAGAAATCCACAATTTAACATATTATGGACATCATTATTGGACCACTATTAAGTGTCGAAGTCGACCACCTCGTCTCTACTTCGAGCTTAGGCAGGATACTCATTGAGTACACGTTGTTTTCCTACTCATACTACACTTCTGTGCATTTTTGTTGCATAGGTTTATGCATGGCTAGAGACTTATTGGCATAGTGTCATGGTTGTCACGGAGACTAGGTGAGCTGGATTTTCTCTAGGCGACCCGCAGCTAGTATAATCTCTCTCAGGATCCTACTTCTTTTTCTGTCCAATTGTATTCCGGATAGCTGTTGTACTTTATTCATTTTCTTTTTATTTTATTCTTAGAAATTGCTTATGTACTTGTGACTCCAGGTTTTGGGATGTATCTTGGTTTATTCAGAAATATTAAAAGTTATTTAAATACTTCATTATTCATTCGGAGGAATATACTGAGTATTGTTTTAATCGTATAAAAGAAGTGTTTACAAAATTATTAAAACAAGAATTTAATTAAGTATTTCAGTTGGCTTGCCTGACAGCAGTGTCCGGCACAACCACGATCCTGAGTAGATTTTGGCTCGTGACAACATGGTATCAGAGCACTAGGTTCCTAGGGTCTCACGAGTCATGAGCAAGTCTAGTAGAGTTTTGCGGATCGGTATGGAGACGTCTGTACTTATCCTCGGGAGGCTGCATGACTGTTAGGAGTACTTCTCTTCTTGATTCTTATCATGCGACTTGACTTCCCCTGAGGCTTATGCCTTTGTTTCCTTCCTACTCAATTTTATGCTATGCAAAGCGTTTGTTATAACCCGATAATGGAAGAATTGTAATGGCACTACAAATATGGTGCGGGTGTTTCTCCCTGCAAGGTTATTTGAGCAATTATCGTCGCCTTGTGGAAGGATACTATTGATTTGGATCACTAGCAGTAGTTCTGAGAGCTCTAAGGTTAGGCACTAGTCGCCGTGATGCTTATTAACGATGATTCTGCAGTATAGATATGATGGTAGGATGTTTGCCTATGTGTCGAGGTAGTGAATGATTTGGAGGGAGGTTTACTCAGTGCCTGATGTATAGATTTGATATTTTATTCCCGGAAAAGGGAAGGCAATCGAACTAAGAATGTTTAGATGCAGGTTGAGGGGGTAACAAGACTTGGTATTTACAAGCGTGGTAGAATTTTCATCTGCGATGTAGTATCATCGTCCTCGATTGTATGTGTTAAGTTCGCCGGTGTTATGGTTTGCTGCAATTCACCTTGGGATAAGGCACTGTAAAATAATATTGTAAAGACAACAGTAAATGTCGCGGGGTACGGTGGTTAAGATCGAATCAGTGTTTCTAATGTTGACGGCTCGAGAAAGGACATCTTCATAAAGGTTTTATTCCTACATAATTAAAATATAATATTAACTATAAACCAATATAATTATTACTCAAACCAATAATTATTCATTTGTTGTGGAACATCAACACCCCACACTTAGACTCTTGCTCGTCCTCGAGTAGGCACTAAAACCACTCTCAATAAATCAAGCCTAGAAAAACCACCACTTTGATAGATACTAAAAATTAGGCCCTATAGGAACTCAAGTCATCATATACACACTTCCTCATCTTTGTGCAAGATATATCAGTCACAAACAAACAACAAACTTCTAACCTCCTAACCTCATAGTTGGACTCTAACTTACTGTTGGGCCATCACTTGTTTCCTTACTCATTAAGTGCTTACGAGGCCTTGAAACCTCATTTAGGTTTGCCTCCATATTCATGCACAGTCCAGACGCGTAGCCGAAAAGCTTAAATATGAATTATGTGAGAAAATACTACATTTTGATAGTAAATTGAATAATTTTGACTTCGGTCAATATTTGGGTAAACGAACCCAGAACCGTGATTTTACGGTCCCAGACGGTCCGCAGGAAAATATGAAACTTGAGCGTATGCCCGGAATCAAATTTCGAGGTTCCAAGCCCGAGAAATGAATTTTTGAGTAAAATTGTTTTTCTTAAAATATTTAGGGAAAATAGAAATGAAATTTGATTAAAAGATTATGGTATCGGGCCTGTATTTTGGTTCTGGTGCCTGATACAAGTCTTATATATGGTTTAAGCGCTTTCTGAAAAGTTTGGTTGAAAACGGGCGTCGTTTGACGTGTTTCGGACTTAAATGGAAAATTGATGTTTTATGAAAATTTGAAAGAAATCATGAGTTTTGAGACTTGATTCGATGTATATGATGGGATTTTGGCAATTTGGTCGCACGGATAAGTCTGTAGCATGTTTTGAGGTTGTACGCATATTTCATTCGGAGCCCCGAAGGCTCGGATGAGTTTTGGATAGGTGTCGGATTGCATTTTTGAACTTTGTTAAATCTAGTGTGTTCTTTTCTGTGATTTTCGCATTTGCGAAGATGTGCCTCGCAATTGCGAGATCGCAAATGCGAATTAGGTGATTTTTTTGCACTGATCGCAAATGCGATCTCAAACCTCGCAAATGCGAAAGTAGGGTGGTCACAAATGCGACTTTCCCTTCGCAAATGCGAGAATTGGCATCGCAAATGCGAACCCAGCTTCGCAATTTCCACGAATGGTCATGCGAACCCTAGTTCACAATTCCCATATATGAGGCTCACCAAATATTATACTTAGTCAAATTTCACCATTTTCACCATTCTGTCAAAATCCAAACTCCATAGGGGATTTCTCAAGAACAAGTTTCATTCAAAATCATTTGTAAGTCGATTTTTACTCAATTCTTTCAATCGTCAACATCATTTAGCATGTTTTCAACCTAAAATCAAGGATTTTCATGGATGAAATTAAGGTTTTAAGTAGGGTTTTCTAAAATTGGGGATTTGGATCTCAATTTGAGGTCCAATTTCGAAACAAATCACATATTTTGGATTCGTATGGGAATGGGTAACAGTGTTTTGGTTCGAACCTCAGGTTTCGACCACGTGGGCCCGGGGGCGTTTTTGGACTTTTTGGGCAAAACTTTGGGAAATTTTATTTTAATGCATTCAAATTGAGTCATTTAGCATTTGTTGATGTATTTAAGTAATTTGTGATTAGGTTCGAGCGGATTTGTAGTGGAATCGAGGGGTAAAGCTATAATTGAGGCTTGAGGTGAGTAATAGATGTAAATGATGTCCTGAGGGTTTAAAACCCCATAATTGCATATCGTAGTGCTATATTGAGGTGACTTGCACGCCGGATAGCGAGCGTGGGGTAGAGAACCGTTGGGGATTGTGACTTGGTCTGTCCCGATAGATGAATATACTGTGTATTCGACTGAACATCACCTGTTATCATTATGATTTGATAATATTGTCACATTTGGGCTTCGTGCCCAGTTTATTGAATCCTTCAGGGATTGCTATTACTGGTTTTTACCATTTTTACGTATTATTGAACTTAGTCCCGGTATTTAATACTATTCTTCAAACTCAGCCATTTTTTTCTCAAACTTGAAACTTAAATAATATTTTTATTGAAATTTGGGCTGAGTATTTATATACTATTGTGCCCGAGGGGCATATGTTCTTCTGGACTGAGTATGGGAAGGGGTTGCGCGCCACAGCGGTATTATATTTATATTAATATGAGATCGAGGGCCTAGTTGATGCCACGAGATGGCTTATGTTGTGCTTGGGCCGTAAGGGTCCCCTCCCAAAGTCTGCACACCCCCAGTGAGCACCGTCGATGATAAATGATTGGAGCGGGTTGCATGCCGCAGCGGGTACTAGAGAGTACCGGACTATGTGTTGCATTTCATGTTTGACTATTATTTACTTACTTATTTGTTGCAGTATTTCCTTAATTGTTTTCATTGGTTTACGGACTTGATACTACTTGGTTTACATTGCTGCATTTATAGAATTACTTTGTGACTATTCAGGATTTCCTATTCTTAGCCTTTATTTATGTTTATTACTCACTGGTCGGAAGACTCACATTACTCCCTGCACCTTGTGTGCAGATCCAGGTGTATCTCAGGCTGAGCGAGGACTTTTCTGTCGAGCAGCTTATCCAGGAGTATCAAGGTAGTTTCATGACGCGCAGTCCATATTTTCCTTCTATAGTATTGATTCATTTCCGCATTTCCTTAGAGCTATATAAGTATGTTGATACTCATGTATTAGAGGCTCAAACTAGTGACACCGGGTTCTTCGGGCTATGTAGTAGTATTGGTATTTGGGATTTCCGCATGTTTTAACTGTATTACAGAATTTCAGTGTGATGACTTAGTAATTTATCTGTGTTAATTAATTCATGAACCATATAAAAATGGTTGAGGTTATTAAATCAGTCGGGCTTTCCTAGCAGTGTGTCGGGCACCATCACGACCAGGGTTGTGGTCGTGACAAGTTGGTATCATAGCCTAAGTTACTGGGTCTCGCGAGTCATGAGCCAGTTTAGCAGAGTCTCGCGGATTGGTACGAAGACGTCTATACTTATCCTCGGGAGGCTGCAGAACCTTTAGGAAAACTTCACATTCTTGAAATTCTTGTCGTGCAACTTTGTTGAACTGACAACTAAACTTCTATTATTCTATTCTCTCACATATGGTGAGGACACGAGCTACCGGACGTGGCGGACGACCACTAGTACCACCTACTGAGGCCACCCGAGGCCGTGGACGCGGTCATGGTCATGGAAGAGGCAGAGCAGCTGGGGAAGCGCCTGCTAATCCACTAGTTGTACCAGCTTAGGATCTGGCTCCAACTGCAGACATACCAGCGGCACCTGTTCAGGAACCAGTTGTGTCCATCGTGATTTCGGGTCTTCAGGAGGCCTTGGCTCAGATATTATCAGTTTGCACTAGCCTGGCTCAAGCCGTTTCAGCCAGCACAGCAGCAGCAGCAGCTACTTTGCAGGCTTGGAGAGGAAATCAAACCCCCGTTGCTCGCAGACCTGAGCAGGTGGTGTAGGGACTATAGACACCAGAGGCACTTCCAGCTCAGTAGGTCGCACCAGCTCAGGGCTTCGTGGTTCCAGCTTTCCAGATGAAGAGTAGCGTCATCTCGATAGGTTCAGTAGGCTCCAACCTTCGACATTCAGTGGTGCTGAGGGCGAGGATGCCCAGGGTTTTCTTGACAGGTGTCAGCGTATGCTCCGTACAGCGGGGAACCTTGAGTCGAGTAGTGTGGCATTTACCACCTTTCGGTTTACCGGGGCAGCTCTTACTTGGTGGGAGGACTTTGAGAGGCGTAGTCCTGTCAGTGCAGCACCCCTTTCTTGGCAGCAGCTCTCCGCTCTTTTTCCTAGACCAAACACTTACCTCGTACTTCTATGATAATCAAGCCTCAAACGCCTCTTTCCCTTTCGAATTTGGCTCCAAATCAATTGTATCTAGACATAATCGACTTAATAACATCAATAAACGCAGAACAATCCAATTCCAATGTTTAATTATAGCTTTCTAATCATTCTTCCCAAAACGTCAAAAATTGACCTCGGGCCCGCTTGGTCAAAACACAAGGTTCGAACCAAAACCCGCTCACACATTCACCCACGAGCCCGAATATATAATTTGTTTTGAAATCGGACGCCAAAACGTGATCAAATTCCCAAACAATCAAAAAGCCCTAACTCTACCCAAATCCCTTATTTTCTATGTTTAGTGTCATGTTTTAGGCCTAAAAATCTAGTGGGTGTTGATAAAAATGGAAGAAAACGATCTTAGGATTACATACCTATGAAGCTATGGTGAAGTTCCTCTTCAAAAATTGCCCAAGAGGTGTGAAGAAGATGAAGTTTATGAAAAAAATGGTGGAATTCCCGTAATGTATTCTGTTTTTGGAACTTAAAATAACTGGATGAATTTGGTCTATACGATCGCGAAGAAAGGAATGCGATTGCATAGGGTAAAGGAGATTGGTCATTACGATCGCGGACAAGAGAATGCGATCTCATAGTGTAAGGGGGACTGGTCAATGCGATCGCATAGAAGAAATTGATTACCTTCTCAGGCTAGGGCTAACACATTGCGATAGTGAAGGAAACAGTGCAATCGTATAGAACAAAAATGGACCTCTCTGATTTTACTTTACGCGATACCGGAAGGAGCTATGCGATCACATAACATAAAATAGGACCCCTGAAATTTACATTATGCGATCGCATAGCACAACCACCCGGACACCAGCAGATTCTGCAACTTTCTTGAGTCCAAAAACACTCTGACGCCTATCCAAAACTCACCCGAGCCCTCAGGGATCCAACCCAAACATGCACACTACCTCAAAAATGCCCTACAGACTTATTTATCATTTTTCACAGATTTTCACATATAAGCTTTCCGGCTATGTGCCCGGACTGCGCATGCAAATCGAGGTGATGCTAAAAAGAGGTCTTTAAGGCCTCGGAACACAAAATTCAATTTAAAAATTAGTGATGACCTTCACAATAATGACAATTATAATTTCGTCTATTGCCACGTCCACATCCATTGATATCTTCACAGTAATAATTTTATTTTCTTTCAGATTTATCACATATTGCTATCACATTCTCTTAATGGAATGATAATTGAGCAAATTCAATGGAACGAGTTTTTACTTTTTATGCTCACGATCATACATGACTTTGATCATGGAAAGACATAGAAATTTTATCACTTCGAGTGGTTATAATTTCTTACTAACTCCATTAGAGTTATAATCAAAATTTATTTTCTTTGTATTTAAAATCAAATTATAGTATAAAAGAGAAATATATGGTAAAATACATACCTTAAATTCAGAATTTAATCATGAAGTAATTTCATGGAACAATTGACAATCATTATGCTCAATTTCAAAGTTTCTTACCCAATTGGTTAGAGTCTCGTGCTGATAACGTGTTATGAAACAATAAAAGTAGAAGAACAGTATTGCAGAGAAAGAGAGATGGGTAATTCTTATTAAATTTTGGGATGAATTATAATGGAATAGAACGATCAATTTATAGGGAAAGAGTGACTTAGCTATCAAATAATAATCCCTCGAATCTATCTAAAAATATATATTCACCATAAATAGAATTTTATTTATAACAAGTAATTTTATGATCTAGACCATTAAGAACTTTTTTTTCTATCCTTTTCAAAATACACTTGCCTCATTTAGTAGGGGTGTTCAAAATCGATCCGAAACCGAAAACCAATCCAAACCGAAGCTTAACGGCTTACTGGTAACGGCTTAACGGCTTAACGGACAGGGAACGGATTGAATTTTTTTTATAAACGGTTTATCGGTTTGGGGATGGATTATTCAATTTTCTTAACGGCTAATCCGTTAACCCGTTAAGAATATAAATATATATATATATATATATATATATATATATATATATATATATATATATATATATAATTTATTTTTATTTATATATATTAAATATAAAAAAACTAAAACACTTAAAAATGATTAACAAAAGTTTATTTCTACTTCTAAGCATTTTTAATCTCGGGATCTAGATGATTTGCAGGTACTCGCCCAACGTAAAGTAGATGAAGGTGATGGACAAGAAAAAAGTGAGGAGGGCAAAGCTATACTACCTCAGGGATAAAATGAATGCCCTGAAAAGACATTAACAAGCTAGCTCATATGAAGGTATATTGTAATAGGTGTTTGATCTGTAATTGCCTGAAGAGATCTATCAAATTCTAGTAAACATGTATGTTAGGCCGATAAGCCGCCCAATAACGCCCTATAAGAGCTAACCCGATACCAATCCGCCCGATATCTTATCGGGTGGCTAATGGATTAATATATTTAAAAGTCGATAACCGTTAAACCAAACCGTTAAGAGTAAAAGCCGCCCAATCCGCCCGATGAACACCCCTATCATTTAGTAGTACAGCTTTCCCGAAAAGATTTTTCCCCATATAAAATTAGATGCAATTCCTAGAACGTGTAGACCTTCCCTCCATCACTCCTCTTCTCGACAGTTGCAATATATGTAGAGTTTGTTAAATGGAGAGAAGCTAGAACGTCATCAGCTTAGCATCATCTACAGCTAGCTTTAGAAAGTTAATTGATAAAATTATTTGCTTTTTATAACTAAATACTATTCCAATTAGTATCTATTATTATTCGCTATACTTGGAGGTGCAAAGCACTTCTTTGATCTGATCATGATGAAATATTGATTATCAGTATACAATATCAAATGCCTTATCAGTGTAGGATCGGAGCAGTTCTTGTCTCCCACTTCCAATCTATTCATGTAAAATATTGATTATATTGATCCATCTTATCCAGCTACATAAATTGGGGAAATAAAGAAAGAAAAATAAATAATTGTTCGCTCTAATTTAATTAAAAAGAGAATCTACAAAAAACTCAATTATGGTTTGTCAGCAATGTTGGTATTATTCCAACAGTAGGCAGGTATTCTAACTTCTTGGATTTTAATTTGAACAGTATACATGGGAAAAATTAACAACTAACCCAGTATAATCTCACTTAGTGGGGTCTGGGGAGGGTAGTGTGTACGCAGACCTTACCCCTACCCTTGGGTAGAGAGGTTGTTTCCAAATTGACCCCCGGCGTCCTTCCCTCCAAGAACTTCCCACCTTACTCTTGGGAAGACTCAAACTCACAACCTCTCGGTTGGAAGTGGAGGTTGCTTACCATCAGAGCAACCCCTCTTGTTAGTGCTGGGAAAAATTAAGAGGAAAAAAGAAGGTTAAAATCTTGGAGCTGCCCTAATTACCACCGAGTATGTGATTTTGGGGCAAAAAGGAATAATAGTGGTTGAATAATGGGGAAATAAGGGTTTCATGCATCCATCTTTTTCCTTGATACTATAAGGTAGTATACATTATTATTTTTTTAATTTATATATAATATAGTACACATCAAATGCAATTAAACATGATATTTAATTTCTCCAGTTGTAAGTCTTTGCAAGACTTTAGGGATCAAGGGCTTCCACAACAGCATAATGTGGACAATAATTTGTTAACAATGAACTTTGGATTTAATTTTTGACACTAGGAGTTTAGAGAATATTATAGCATAAAGTCAATAGTTCCCAAAACCGTATAGTATATACCCCTTCTTGTAGAACTAAATTTAGAAATAATAAAAAAGTCAATAACATAAGCAATTTGCAACCAAGAGCTTTAGTGCCAAACCCTAATCCTCGCTGACAGCTATACTACAAGTTGCTTAATTATATATTATAAATCAATTCATCAAAAAATAAAGATAATTGTACTACTACGAGCCAAAAAAAATTACTATATGTTTCAAATATCTTCACCCATTATTGTCAAGTGCAAACGTAGCAACTAGCGAAAGTCGTCGCACATATGTTAAAAATGATTTTCTTCTATTCCTTCCTATTTATGGTTACCGTAAGATAAGAAAAATGATTCCTTTCTTATTTACCAATATTAACAATATATCCTAACCAGCAGAAAATTATATAAAGGACAAAATAATTATAGATAAATTTATATGATTAATATTAATTTGTAATATAATAAAATGAATTCTCCCGTAATAGATCGATCACTCTCTTGGGCCCTTGGTGGCCGGTGCTCTTGAAGTTTTGCTTTTCATGGTGTTATTATTATTAAAGATAAATTATCCAAATGGTATAGATAGAAAGTAGCATAATTTAATCTAAGGGAAAATAAGACAATAAAGTTAATATGTTACGCAAGAATCACGAAAGCTCAATTACATGGCAGCATACATAAACTCAACATATTAATATATTTCTTGGAGAGAAAAGGAGATGAAGAAAAAGTTGGTAAATTTAAAAAATGAACTAAGAGAAACCCAATTCTACACATAAAACATGGATTATTATACTATTTAGTACTTTGTTACATTATTTTAGCCTCTTGAATGAGAGAATCCCGTCCAATTCTTGCCTCTAAAAGGCAAAACTTGGATATTTAATTATTTTCCAAACTAATTTCAACCCTTAGGTACTGCGCCTATTTAAATACCTTCTCACTGTTCCTCCAACATTACCAACATCCTTTCTTTCTTTATTTCTTTTTCTAAATTCCAAACTTTTGTTGCTTAAAAGGGAGAAGATGAAGCAAATCACAAGTGAAACCATTAGCCCAAGTTTTTCTAAACACGGCATGCATAAAGATTCACATACAATAATCAAAATGAAGCCAAAAATACGAATAATTCATATAATAGCACCAGAGATCATCAAAACAGACGTAGACAATTTTCGCGAGCTTGTACAAAGACTCACGGGGAGGAATGCTGCACAAGTCAAAGGAAAAAAGGCAAAAAGGGACGTGAGAAACCAAAGGAAGAACATCGAATCGCCACCACAAAATCATCATCAACAACATATGAACATGTTGCAAGATACTAATTATAGGATGAAAGAGGAAGAAAGTGATGGTATATCATATGGAAGTGTTGAAAATTCATCAAATGGTTTTTTGAGTGGTTTTGGAATGGAGGGATTTATTCAAGATTTAAGTGAATTTCCAATGTTTCCTTTCAAGCTTCCTACACAGATTAATATGTTTGGTGAGGTGCCCCTTTGCTAAATTTTGAAGAAGAATTCTTAGATTTGTTCTTGAGAAAGGAATTCAAGGGTTTTCTAATATCTTGACTGAATAGTGTGCAGGAATTGCGTGACGCCATAATATGACTTCTTGATCCTATATGTTTTTCATCTTTTTTTGGGTTGGATTTGGAGTGGGGATAGAGTGGTGTTGATTGATATCTTGTTTTCTCCATTTTGTATAGAGATTCATTCATGTGAATATAATGTTTCTTCATTTGTTTTTGTAATTGTTAACATCTTTTTGTGATTATTTGATTTTCTTTTTCATCACCCTCTCTCAACTCCTATCTTTTTCTCGAAATATTGAAAGTTCTTGTTGTTTCCCTAGCTATAGTGTTGGTATTCATTTCTTCCATAAGCAAAGGTTTTAATTTCTTGTTGTCTATTTCAAGCAAGAAAAAATTGATAATTGACTTCGAACTACATATTGAGCATAGCATTTTCACTCAATTATATATGTATAGTGATGTTGGTAAAAATTAATATACTAACCTCTATATATATATATTTATTAGCGTAAAGGTTTTGTGGACCTTTCGAGAGAAGCAACTTGTCATTTCTAAATCTTCTTGTTCCTATAATGAACCTTTAACTATAGGAATTCCCTCATATTCCATGGGTTGGCAATGTACATGGAAATATGCTTCGTTCAATAAATGATCATCACTGTCCAAATTATATACATTTCACTTATGTGAACCTTAGTTTGGAGATTCCTTTTAATTATTATCTCTATCCAAATTGTACATTTAGTTTTTGTGAACTTTGACATTTCTGCGAAAATAAGCAATTATGATTACATAATATAATTCTTATTGAAGACTAAGAGCTACTATGGTAAATGTTTCTCCTGATTTTCTTATTGGTATTCTTATTTCTTGAAGAAAAAAGCAATATATTTACTATAATTGCATTTTCTTTTTGTTAGAAAAATATTATAAATCTTTCATATTTGGCTAGTCCCTTTTTTTAGAGAAAAATATTTGAACTTCTATAAATTTAGGTCCTTCCTTCTTATTTAGTAGCATCCACAATGTAGACCATAATGGGCTTGAGAATCTTGATTAGAGGAGAATTTCAGGATAAGTATTAGCATCCTACTTGTGCTTGCATTTTTGTGAGGTTGTTCTCTCGATATTTTGTAGTCTCTTTTATATAGTAGATTGTTCATCTCCGCCGTAGACGTAGGTCAATTAACCAAACCACGTTAAATGCTTGAGTCTGTTTTGGTATTTTGTTTTTTTTGTTGTATAATTTATCGTTGTTCAATGTTTGCTTTACTAGGTTCCGCATGACACCTGATTATTTCGATCCTAACAAGTGGTATCAAGGTGAGGTTCAAGACATGTTCATCTTGATTGGTTTAGTTCTAGCTGCAACCTATTTGATGGTAATCATGAGTTTTGTTTGAGAAAATTGATCAAAGTATTGCTCATGTTGAGACAAACTTTTTGATAGAGTTTTAGATATGTGACTTGTTGAAGAATATGTGAAAAATGTGGATCGAGTTTATTTAGTCAGAAAATTTCGGTGTTTGTCATGCTTTTCTTACCATATTTGGTTTTCCTATTCCTCACAAGAAGAGCAACATGTTTACCATAGTTGATTTTTTCTTTTACGAAAAGAAAAATATAATTCTTCCATATTTAACTAGTTCCTTTTCTTGGAGGAAAAGATTTAGACTTTTATAAATCCTTCTTTTTCATTCGGCAGTATCAACAATGTAGCCATAAGGGGCTTGAGAGTATTATTTAGGGAGGAAATTTCGGGACATGTGTTAGTCTACAATTTGTGTTTGCCTCTTTGTGAGGTTTTTCTCTCGATATTTTGTACTTTATTTTATATATAGTAGATTTCTCTTCTCTGTCTGTAGATGTAGACAAATTAACCGAACCACGTTAAATATTCATGTCTTTTTGGATATATTTCTCTTTTATTATCTAGTTTATTGCCATTCAAAGTTTGGTTTACTAACTTCTGCGTAACATCTAATTATTTCGATACTAACATAGAATACTTTATTTATCCATATTAAGAATGAAAGAATCTTATCATCCATATTAAGAACGAAAGAATCTTATCACGATTGATATCTAGGACTAAGTCATAATAGTTTCATTTCTTGCTCTTCTATTTCATACAACCAAGAGAAGGGATAGGGTTGGTGAGAAGGGTGTCAATATTTTTAGGTTGTAGCTGTGTTGGCTAAGAAGATATGTTTTCTTTTCGACGTGTAAATATACATATTAACAATTTTATTTGTTTACGTGTCAATTCGTAGATACATTTCTACGTGTTGTGGATTCATTTCATTTTTCATATATTACTCTCGTAGTTCCAATATACTTGTCACATTTCGCTTCTTAAAAGTTAAATTACATAAAGTTTGACCATTATATTTTTAACATATACGTTTTCATCAAATTGATATAAGAAGAATGTAATTGTCGAATATCAAAGTTTAATTTTAAAAAATTAAAATAATTTATCCAATTTTGTTTCAAAAATTAGCCGAATTAATTCTCTAGAAGCAAAAGTGACAAGTATTTTCGTTCAGAGGGAGTAGAGTATAGCAAGTAGTAGAGCTATTAGGTGGAATATACTTGAGCTTTTAGCTGCAAGTTGCTCTTAACTAATTATCATCTACATTGTTAATTCTGTTGCGGAACCCCATGATCTCCATTTAAAGTCTTAACGAAGAACCACATAACTAAGAAATATGAGTGTCATGTTTGCATCAGTCCAAAATATATAGTTTTCACCCATTAACAATGAGAATACAATTGCAACCACCCTATTGTATGAGAGATTATTTCTATCGATACCACTAGATTATAAGTCTTGGTTCTATTGATCTATCTTTAGTTATTTTTCTCTTTTTTATATATATATATATATATATATATATATATATATATATATATATATATATATATGATTTATGTACGTACGTGTGTATGTATTACTAGGGATCGTCCTTCCTAGCTAGCATGCCTTGTCCCGAGATAGCCATGAACATATGACTCATTACAAAATGTTGATAAGAGTCGATTATTTTTCTTCTCATCCAACAGTTAGCTCTAACTTATTGGGGTTCGGATAGTAAAGATAAGATTTATTTAAGCATTTAAGAGTAGTAATCAGTAGCAATAGAATATAAAGCCTAGTCAAGTCAATAATTCCAGTTAATCCAAGTATAGCTAGTAGCTCGTAGATGTAAAGTAGGTTATGTTCAAACATGACAATGGGGGCTGCATCTGAGAATGACATTGCAATATAATCCTTCTGAACTTAATCAGCATGATTAAATTAGGAAACACCACCTACTCTTCCACATTAGCCAAGTCATAACATCAAATTAATGGTAATCAAGAAAGTCAAAAAATTGCAACAAGTTGAGAAGAAGAGGGTGAGAATCCTCCCTCGTGCCATCTCAAAGTTGACTCTCTTGAGGAGGGAATCCATCATCTTCTTGATGGTGCTTTAATTTATTATTTAAAAATATGTGCTCCGTGATATTTTAAAGATAATAATACAAATTAAAAGGGATAGAGATGGAAATTAGTAGATTAAATATAAGTTGACTTGACTCGAGATTAACTAATCTGTTAAGTAAACATCACAGTTAATAACATAGGCGGCTGCCATCAAGTCAATATACCTACCAATGGTAAGCTTCTGCCATATCACTTTGTATTATATCACTTTCTTTACGGCAGCATATGTTATCTTATCGTTACCTATAATATGGTTTCACATATCTATCCCTTCAAAAAGCTTTTTATGAAATTCTTGCACTGCATCTGAATGAAAAGCTTGTAGAACATGATCGACATAATACGTATTAATTATTACACTTGAAGGATGGTTAATTAAGGGGAATAATATCAAACTAGGTGAATCTTTGAGATGAATATATTACCTCAACAGTTCACAAAGAGAAAATCAATTAGAAGTTGGCGATTTAAAGAGTGAAATGTATAAGTTCACCACGAGGAAGTAGAAATTCTGAATTTTGGAGAATTAATAACTACTTTACTTGCGTAGTCCAAGAACAGTGGAAATTCTCTACTGGTCTCAACCAGAATAAGTTTATTGCGAAATGCTAGTTAAATTCTAGTGTTTTTATTCAATAATAACTAGTAAGTAGTAACATGTCTTGAACTAACCGGTGCTATTATTGTACTAAGATATTATCACTTTTAGCTGGTGTCGAAAACTATTTACATTTAAAAATCAAAAAATATATATAAAATTTATATAATTTTATATATAACATACAAAATATATATACAGTAGTTATACAATATCATTCTCATTTTATCAAGAAGCAAAGTGTGAGCGAGCCCTGTGTGTAATAAGATTACACCAATACGAATTATCAATTTGGTCTAAAACTGAAGATGAAGAACGGTCATTCTCATACGCCTTAATTTTTTATTCTTAATTTCTTACAAGGAATAAATTCTTAAAATTAATTACTAAATGGGTATAATAATACAGAAGGTTAAGTAGTCAACTTGTAAAATGTTCGAATTAATATGAGTAGATCAGAAAAAACTGTTACAGCAGAAAAATTAAAGAAAGGACAGTGATATAATATTGCAAAGACGCGAACCATAAGAGAGGTTAATGCTACAAAACAAACCAAAGGAGAAGTATGTGAACCATTTTTCCAAATATATACATTAAGCATAATTCTTGTCAAAAACGAGGCAACAATCATGTCGCCTTCTTTTTAACCAAACTTTGCATTGTTGACGAGAACTGCTATAAAAGTAGAAACGTCCAATATTTTCGTTTTTTTGGGATACACGGACCTTTTAGTATATGCCTCACCATGTTTCGTGGTTTTGAAACATGCACATATACAGCCTAAAATCCAAAGTCGATCATCTTCACCTGTTGGGTCACCTTCCTCTCTGTTTTCTGCTCCTATATTTCTCTTTTTTCCTGATGTCTTTGATGTCACATACCAGCAAAGTAAAGTGAAAAACTGCATCATTGTTGGAAGTTGAAAGATCTTCAATACAAGAAAGAGCAAATTCAAAATGGATGATGAATATTAAGTCAAACAAATAGAGTATTAACGAGTAAATGCAGATAAGATAAAATAATTCTGACAGAGACTTTATATTGTAGGAGAATACCCATTCGAGAATGAATTTCATGTCCAGAATTTATGCTTAGTGAAGACTAGCACTCAAGTAGCCCGCTTTCATACTATCGTCTCACAATAATGACTTCCAATTGTGAAGACAAACTTCTAAAGACACTTCCAACCGATGTGTAAACCAATGCTTCTACCATATTGTCAACATCTAACATTAAGCCACTCTCCTCAGAGATGCATACCATAATTTATATGAAATCACGAGGTTCTCGTGACCTCAAAGTGATTGATTACATTCAATATAAAAGAGAAAAAGGATTTATCCCCCTATTCAACTACCATCCAAGACTAGAAGGTCGTACTTGTTCCTATTGCATAATTATCATGGCAGAAGCATTAAGTGAAGATCACAGCAATCTTTGACTGTAAGACAATGGTTTTAATATATTGTCAACATCTAAATACAACACTAGAAGGTCACACTCCTTCCTTTTGAACAACTATCATAACAGATGCATTAAGTGAAGTTCAAAGCAATTGTCGAATCTAAAGCAGGTTGGAAATTGTTTCATGCACACAAAGCTAATTGGGTTGAGACTCTTCCAATAGCATCTTAAATAACACAAACTTAATCCCATTTCCCAAGAGAAAGACCAGGTTGATAGGCCTACTCCCATCTCAATATGGACGTAATATTGGAAAACAAAATAGCCAAAGC
Organism: Nicotiana benthamiana; assembly: GCA_034376525.1. Taxonomy (NCBI): domain Eukaryota; kingdom Viridiplantae; phylum Streptophyta; class Magnoliopsida; order Solanales; family Solanaceae; genus Nicotiana; species Nicotiana benthamiana. The sequence goes on along the minus strand of CM067336.1, from coordinate 27,760,706 downwards.
ATTTATGCAGTATCACTAACCGCTGTAGAACAAATTAATTTCCTGCACTGCAGCCAACAAAAAGCAGATAACATACGAGGTAAACGGGTTTGTTCAGTTATTGCTATTAATCGCAGACATAGAACATGTTGACTCGCACTTCAACCCAGAATACGAATGTAATATATAGTAATACACTTCAAGCTCTTTTTATTATCGAAAAATCCACGTGGGCCAGTAGCACAGGGTTCGAAACTCGGTGGATAATAGGTCCGCCCCTCTACCCTTCTCCACTCCCGTGACGTGCGCCTAACCCACACATCACGCATTGCGCTCTTACTACTAATACAGAGCCTGTGGGGAGTATATTTCGAGTCAAGTTGTGCAAGCTCTTTTACATAATGTAACTACTACAAAAATTCCAACAAAAATTGAATATGAGGTCTCTGCTCAGATTCCAAACAAAAGGTTCCCAACGAGCCTCTGAATTCCAATACTTCACCTAGTTATTCATGTAGCCATCTGTGAAAGAAATATGCTTATACAAAAGCAAAGAATTAAATCCACCAAAACCGTTGATTGATGTATTTCCTAAATGGTCAACTATCTTTATCTGATTTGGATAAGCATATATGCAAATGTAAAACCTCAGGATCAGGCTTACAAAGCTCTGAATGAAACATCTCAAGATTCACTGTTCAGGTCAAGAAGACGTTTCTAATATTTCCAATAAGTTACCACAATTTAGTCACATTAGTAAGGATCATGAAAAAGGTGATATTGGAAACATTGAATCATATTTTTCTCGTCTTAATGTCAGATTTTTATAACCGAACTGAGTTGAGACCAATCGACTCAAGGAGAATGCTTATCAAATTTACAAGCAGTAATATATTTACAACTGTAAGAACACCAAATTCTTAAGAGCCAGTTGAGATATATGCTAATCTAGTTCCGGATCAAATAACTACAAAACCTCTAAGATTCAGAAAATTTTATGCAGGCAAATTTCACTATTTATGAGATGCTATAACTGTAGTCAAACTGTGTTCCCTCAAAATGCAGTGGAAACCTAAAAGTGACGAGAAACAAATGAGGCCACCAAAACTTTAAATAAAGTATTGAAGAGAAATTAGGGGAAGGTCCTTAAATTGACCAGCAAAAAGCATACATACATCATTGTACAATTCAGTGAAGAGCACCGAAATCCAATATATTCCATCCATCATCCCCCAATATGTATCATCGGCCTATTTGGAGTTTTTGCAATATCAAACATCCCAGCATGAGAAGCTTTCTTCCTTTTGACCTGAAATAGGACAAATGAATCAAAACACATGTAGATAATATTGTAAATGCCAAATAAATCCTAAATGCTAAAAACAATATGGAAGGCAGTTTATCTTCCTGATGACAGGATGATCCTGAAAAATATGAGGAACAAAAGAAAGACACAAAATAGAAAAGATGTAAGCAATAAATTGTGTTGGAATGGATTAGTAGCTACATACCGCTGCCCCAATGATCTCCCTAAGTTTATCATCACCTTCACCAAGACGAAGAGGATCCCTCAAGCTCACCTGAAGAAAACAAAAATAAAAGGAAAAATAGTTGTAACACAAGGAAGTGCACCCATTTTATGATTTCTACAACAATTTGTCGAGCCATAGTAGTAATCCCAAACAACAGCAGGTGTAGAGAAAATGCAAATTCAGTAGTTAATGAAGCTACAGTCTAATCTATATGAAATTGAACCCCCTTGAATTAATAGGAATCGAAAATAAAAGGCCTAAAACAAAGGAATCTAGCAAGCACTGATGGGACAAAAATTATTGAGGAATTTCACGAAGCTGCATTTACATCATATAAATATCATTGGTTCACCTGACCAAATAATTCTCTCTTCTAGACTCTTCAACCAATCAGGATAGATAGAACAGGAATGAGGAAAAGGTACCGCGTAGTTGATGAATTGTATACCAAATAAGAATCACTAACTTATAATCAAAATAGTAAGTCATGCGGGACAACGATGCAGCTTTTACCATCAAAAATGAGGTCTAGAGATATGACAATATAAAGTTGATAGGACGAACCTAGGAGTAAAGTTTACAGCAATTTATTTTTATCCAACTCTTTATTGCATAAAAAGCATAAGAATTTCATGAGACAAGAAAACAAAATAGCCAAATATGGATCTTCACCCTCATATTTAATAAGGAAATTGAACTTTTAGTACTTCATATTTTTATTTTCATTATTATTCTTGTTTCTACAGAAAGTTCCACAAAAACTCAAGCAGAAATTTTATAGAGTTGTGGTTAGACCTGCCATGTTGTATGGGGCGGAGTGCTGGCCAGTGAAGAACTCTCATGTTCAGAGAATGAAGGTTGCGGAGATGAGGATGCTCAGGTGGATGTGCGGGCTCACCAGGTTAGATAAGATTAAGAATGAAGTTATTCGAGAGAAGGTGGGGGTGGCCCCGGTGGATGAGAAGATGCGAGAAGCGAGGCTGAGGTGGTTCGGGCATGTGCGGAGGAGAAGTCCTGATGCCCCGGTGAGCAGTTGTGAGCGGCTGGCGATGGTCGGCGTACGGCGAGGCAGAGGGAGGCCTAAGAGGTATTGGGGAGAGGTGATTAGGCATGACATGGCTAGAATGGGGGTTTCCGAGGACATGGCCCTTGATAGGAAAGTCTGGAGGTCTAGTATCAAGGTTGCGGATAGGGGCTCCTAGAGTTTTTCGTACTCCTCACCCGGGGTTGGGTGAGGTTTGGCAGGGCTATCCACAGATGATTTATGTATTGATTGTGCCTCCCTTATGGTAGTTATTTATGGTAGTTACTGTCTGATATTATTGCATGCTATTTTATTTATGGTTCTTATGTTTAGATAATTATTTACGCTATTTCTGCTGGAGTTAATACTCTTTCTTTTTGTTTTTGTTTTTGTTTTTCCTTTCCTTCATTGAGCCGAGGGTCGATTGGAAACAGCATCTCTGCCCTTTCGGGTAGGGGTAAGGCCTGTCAACATATTACCCCCCCAGACCCCACTTTGTGGGACTATACTGGGTAGTTGTTGTTGTTTTTGTATTATTCGTGTTTTATAAAATATTGGCATGAGATGAGTTTAAATAGAATAACATGATCAGTGAAGGATTCATATAGCAAACCCCAACTTGTTTAGGACCGAGGTGTGGTAGTTGTTGTTGTTGCAGCATCCTCGTGTTTTATCTCCTTTTCTCTGCCTAGGATATCCCTAGTGACTGGAATTGAACAAGTAACTACAAGTTGATATTCTAGTGGAAGAAATGCAGAACAGTATAGCACAGACAAAAGAACAAAAGGGATATCTCGCATCAGTACTCTCTCTCTCTCCCTCCCTCCCTCAACCGCTCCCCCTCTCCCCCCTCCCCTCCCCCCCTCTCTCCCTCTCCCTCTCCCTCTCCCTCCCTCCCTCTCTCTCTCTCTCTCTCTCTCTCTCTCCCTCTCTCTTTTCTTTTTTTGGTTCTTTTATTCTTTGAGCTGGGAAGATAGGACTTGGGAGTATTGGTGGAGCTTTTGGTGACAAGAACTGAAAACCATCTGGATTTCAGATTTTTTGGACACTTTATTCCCCTCTAGTTTTGCCCTAAAGACTGTTAGCTTTCTCATCCACTAGTAGCAGAAAAGTGAAAAGGAACCATATAATCTCCCCTAGTTTCTCGTTTCTTTTCTTTATTGACTCTTCCCCTCTAATTTTTTCTTGGTTTTCTTCAGCAGCAGAGTAAAAGTGCTACACCAAGCTCCATTACTCTACTCTTATTTGCTTTACTAATTTCTCCCTTCTCTTCACAGCTACTACTCTTTCATCTCCTGTGCATCTAATGGTTGGAGTTCACTGCAAAATCTTTCTTCTTTCTCTCCTACTTTTTCCCTCCTTGCTTGACAAACTCAACAGTGAGAAAAAATGTTAGCACAAAGTTATCAGGCTGATAAAGAAGAGAATAATAGAAACAGCTAGAACAGAAGAGGAAACAGAAGGATGGAGCTGATAACGGGATTATGTAGCATAAAGCTGAAGAGGATATAATAAAGTAGAAACTTCAGAACTGTGAAAGAGAAAAGAGGAGTAGGAAGACAGGACAAACGTGTAATATAGTAAATTTCTCCATTAGTGGTAGATCGCAAAAAGCACAGTTACATGTCTTGTCCAAGACGAAAAGGGAGCTATGAGTGTTAGTTGAAGTAGCAGGAGCTTGTGATCAAAGGAAAAAATACAAGGAGTGACGTGCTCTAATTGAGAAAAAGAAGATATTTGCAACATGACTTAACAGCCTATGCACGTTTTCACAAATTTTAGTCAAAAAGATACTCACCTCCGAAGGACCAAAAAGGCAAACTTTAAAGTTTCCATCAGCTAAAAGTCGCAGTCTGTTACAACCAGCACAGAAATGCTCTGTCATTGATGTAATAAATGAAACCGAGCCTTGATGCCCATCTATCCTGAAATTCTTAGCTGTCTCTGTGGGATGATCTTGAATTCTCTGAAGCCCTGTAAATTTTTTACCCTGTTCAGTAATATTGAGTGACTTAGGTAATGTACATAACTGACTTATAAGAGAAACATCTGACAAAGTCTACCATACCACTTTGTCCAACATTTCAGCATAAGGTACTAGCTTCTTGACATTCCAAACATTCCCATCAAACGGCATAAACTCAATAAACCGCACATTGATTGGCCTTTCGCGAGTCAACTCAACAAAATCACAAATTTCATCATCATTGAATCCACGCATTACAACACAATTTACCTGAGGTACGGCACACACCAAAAGATAACATAAATAATGTAAACACAAAGCACACTATCAGGCCTACTTGAGGAACTCCTTTTGTCAGAAAGCTTATTGTTCAATCAAGTCCTCAAAAAGATGTTCCATTTCCATGGGTACAATCTGAATTATGAAAAACCTCAAGCAAAAGCTATAGATTTTTCATGCATAAACTAGCATTAAGAGCATCATCAGGAAGCAAACCAGGATAGAGCTGCCTAAGTCCCATTTTTCAGCTTTTTACAATTCAGAAAGTCAAATATATCCTACTTTAACCATGATATTTTAATTGCTTCTGTACTGCTTCCCTATTCTAAATTGGTAGTTTGCAGTTACATGTGTCTATAACTTTAGACAGATAAATAAATGACCAAAGTCTGGCAATAAACCAAAAACATGATAGAGCAAATCCTCAAGACCCAAATTAAGTTAGTTGACACAGGATGGAGCATCATTCTAGGGAGAAAAACATAATATAATCATGCTAGAGCAAACTTACTTTGACGGGATTGTATCCCAGCTCTACTGCAGCATCAATTGACTCCATTACTCTTTGATGCCCTTTGCGCCTAGTCATAAACTCAAATTTTGCTGGAACCAACGTGTCTAAGCTTATGTTCACCAAATTAAGTCCAGAGTCCTTCAGCTTTGGAAGTTTTTTTCCTAGAATAATTCCATTCGTAGTCATAGCCAGGGTTTTAAGGCCCTTCAAGCTTGATAGTTGCAAGCAAAGTTCTTCGATATCCTTCCTAATAGTTGGTTCCCCACCAGTCAAACGAATTTTATTCACTCCAGAGCTAACAAACAAACTTGCCAAGCGAACAATCTCATCCTGAGATAGAAGCTGAGGACTAGGAGTGAGTTCTACACCCTCAGCTGGCATACAGTAATGGCACCGTAAATTGCAACGTTCAGTCAACGATATTCTCAAATATGTGTGCAGCCTTCCAAATGAATCGATCAACATGTCAGAAATAAGTCTATCTTTGGGTGTATCTTCAGACAATGTCTCGCATGAAGTTGAATACATCTTTGACGAGGACCCATTGAGATGACTAGTAGTTATATTTTGACCATTGCTGCTTGCAGATAGTAATGATGCTCTGGATGAAAAGCTAGCCTGTAGATTAAATATCAGTCAGTTGCAAGTAAACAACTGAGGCGTGGTTAAAGGAATAGTTATAACTGCACAAACAAACGGAGTAGAAATTTAAAAGATCAAGCAAGAGGACCTGGATTCTGGCAGCTAGAAGTAAAATATATCTAGCTGTCCAATTAATGTTCCCAAAGTAGAGAATTTACAACATAATATGAATGAGAGGCTACTCCTCAAATGTACTAGACCGGTACTGAGATTACTTTTGGTGTTTTATGCCTATCCAGCTTATGTAAAACACACAAGACCTGAGGTCGAATCATGAAACAGAACTCCAAAAGAGGAGTAACCCAGAATCAGATAAATTTAATTCGAAAGCACAATACGTTTCGATAAGTGCAACTATCAACAATTGATTACCAGAAAAGTGTACACAGATGATGATAAAAGTTGTGTGTGTGTGTATTTTTACGATATACAAAAAAAAAAATCGAATCGCAAAAACCATAAAAACTAGTACTATAAGTTACTATTATTTAAAAAGAAACCGTAAAGATAAAAAGGAAAAACGTACAGAGCAGAAAGACTTGTGACTAAGATGCCATTGGAAGAATCTAAAGGTAGAAGGCCGCATTTGCAAGAGCTGAAGAACCCAAAGAATCCTTTTGTCTTTTGGCTTTTAGATGGAAAGTAAGAGAAAAGAGTATCGAATTGGATATTAGATTATATAGAATTTAAGAAATTGAGAGGGAAAGATGAAGGAACGGGTAATGACAAGAGTAGGATAGCATGTGGGTTATTCGTACAGTTGTTAGGGAGGGACCAAAAACAAGGGCCAAGGCAACTGAGACGCCTCTTCTCCTTCTCTATATTGAATGGAATCTGCATTTCCCGTCACCGCCATGGATATAGCAGCTTACCACTTAAGCAGATGCGTGTCCCTTGCCATGCGCTGAAGGTCAACACTCATCACTCATCCCCTTTCAATTTTCCCTTTTTTTTACCTAATTTCCCACTTAATTACGCAATACAATTTTATTATCTTTCTAATTCTAAGATTAGGTATATGTAGATGTCTGATTAGACGAGTTTAAAAAGGAATTCTTCTTGTCCTAAATATGTTAGAGATATTTATGTAGCAATAAAAGTTTAAATTAAGTTAATTATAAAATAATAGCATCAGTTTTCTACGATAAACTAAAAAAGAAGTGTATTGCATCCATAAGAAATACAAAGTAAATTGGCTATTTAAGCCTCTGTCAAGAGAGTGGGACGTTGAAGACAAATTTAGTATGGTAACCTATAGATTATTATTTTGTTACTTCCAATTATTGCAGTATATATAACCTTTTAATATGTTTGGTGATAGTTTTTCTTTCCAAAATAATACGGGTTAGCTAATTTTTGAATTGGTAATCAAAAAATAGTCAATATTTTCAAAATCATTGAAAAATAGCTAATGTTTTGCTAAAATATGAAAAATTATAGAGTTCCTACTTATAAACTCCCAACATAATATGTTGGATTATAGAGTTCCTGCATATAAAGTATAAAGTTCTCGCATATTATGTTGGAACTCAAGCACATCATAAAATCCCAGTACATTATGCTGGAAGCTCGTATGTAAGCAACCCCCACTTCCAACCGAGAGGTTGTGAGTTCGAGTCTCCCCAAGAGCAAGGTGGGAAGTTCTTGGAGGGAAGGATGTCGGGGGTCTATTTGGAAACAGCCTCTCTACCCCAAGGTAGGGGTAAGGTATGCGTACATAATACCCTCCCCAGACGCCACTCAGTGGGATTATACTGGGTTGTTGTTGTTGCTATTGTTCATCTTTACTTAAGAAAATAGCTAAATTTCGATTACTTTTGAAACAGTGACTACTTTTAAATTAACAGTCGTAAATCTAACTATTTTTTGGTTTTTTTTTCATGCGATTTTCGGAGAATATTTATTACCTATCATTGTCACGCTATATTTCCAAGCTAGAAAATGTTTCCAAATACATCTGTTTTCACAGTGTTGAATTATAAGTGGATGTATCAAATTAACAAATATAAAATTAAAATCTGAATTACAGAAGCTTTTTTTGCGCAATCTCAAAGGAAAAATGAGACCTTTTTATAGGTCGATTATTACTTGTGATGTCACTTAAAACCTAGATTTCATATACTAGTATTTTAATGTATTTATTCACATCAGCTTAATGGTGTAGCTAACCACGAAGAAGGGGCCCTTCTTTATTCAAAAGTTAGAACCATAAGTAGAAGAAAGTGTGAAATACTAAACGAAGTTGGAAATTAATAAAAAAAACTAAAAGAGCTACTAGAATTAGAAGAAGCACCTTCAATATTTCTCATGCATATATTGAGAACTTAAGTGAAGATACTAAAAAATTAAACATGAAATAATCAAATAGTTAAATTATCTTTCATATCGGTTGGAACATTTTGAAGGTTGGTAACATCATATTTAAAAATGAATTAAGTCAATGTCATTTTAAAATTTGAAAAGAAGTTTGTAATGCAGGAAATTCCGTAAGGACTAAACAACAGATTGAGAGGGTATGAATTGGCTTATTTTAAGTGATTATAGTTTTTAAGCATTTTTCTAGTTTGTATAGTGTTTGGTAATGATAAAAAGTGTTTAAAAATATTTATTTTTAAACATAAAAAATACAAAAATAAATCAAAAGCCAAAAATTAGATATCATCAACTTATACTTTTGACTTTTTGTTATAAAATAGAAGTCTATTTAGAGTGAATGTCTAAGAGTTTTAGCTTGAAGCTAAGTCATTCCTCTTCCTATAAATAGAGGGGTCTTACCCCATTGTAAATCACCCCAAGTATTAATAAGAATACTTCTCTCTCTCCCTATTCTCTCTCTATATTGTTCTTATTCTTGCATTATTGTTCTTGTCTTTTATATTATTTCATAACACGTTATCAACACGAGTCTCTAACCAATTGAAATTTTCGTTGTCTTAACTTTTGTTTGTGTATGGTTTTGCTTCAAAGAAAGAATGAAGAAAGAAGGAAAAGAAAAGAAAAAAAAAAGGAAAACGAAAAAAAAAAAAAAAGAACAGAAGGAAAGAAGCCAGAAGACAAGCCACTGTCCATGGTTTATAAATAGGCGTACACCCTTGTTTGCAAGTCACTGTGACTTGCTTGGAAGAATTAAAGATTTTCTATACGAAAATTAGAAGAGATAGTATCATCATAAAGTAATGCAACGGGATGGAAACTCAAGAGGTATATTTGATATCACAACATTTATTGGTATACCTTAAAGGTAAGTAACTTACTTTTCCCTTTCAAATTCTTGGAATTCTATAATTTGATTTTATATACAAACATAGACAACAAAGTTTGATTATAACTGTAATGGAGTTTGTAAGAAATTGTAACCACATGAAGTGGTAAAATCTCTATGTCCTGCCATGATTAAATTCATGTATGATTGTGGGCAAAGAATTGAAAATCCGTCCCATTGAATTTGCTCCATTCCCTTTAGAGAATGTGGAAGCAGTATGTGATAAGTCTGAAAGAAGACAAAATTATTACCGTGAAGGTATCAATGAATGTGGACGTGGCAAAGAATTCCGTCCAATTGAATTTGCTCCATTCCCTTTAGAGAATGTGGTAGCAGAATTTGATAAGTCTGAAAGAAGACAAAATTATTACCGTAAAGGTATCAATGGATGTGGACGTGGCAATAGACGAAATTATAATCGTCATTATTGTGATAATGAGAATAATAAAGATTCTCAAAATAATCTTTCACTTTATGAAAGTAATATTTGACATGAGATTGTGTAAAGCACATGATTATGATCCATTCCCTGAAGTGAATGTGATAATTGTAATAGAGCCCGTAAGTATGAACACGCTCTTGATGTAAATTTGTTTTATGTCTGACATTATGAAAAGAAAGTTCGTTGCCCTTGAAATTTCGGGCAAGAACTATATGACATGGGTGTTGGATGCTGAAATCCACTTAGATGCTATGGGTCTCGGAGACACCATTAAAGATAGAGAAAAAGCATCCACCCAAGACTGTGCGAAGGCCTTGATTTACTTGCGCCATCACCTTGATGAAGGTTTGAAAATTGAATATATCACAGTCAAAGATCCACCTATCTTGTGAGATGGCTTAAAGAAGAGATATGACAACCTGAAGTTGGTCACTCTGCCACAAGCACGATACGATAAGAATCCAAAAGCAAATAGTTTATAAACTATACATTATCATTGCGGTGGAAACGGGCACTGGTCAAAGGCTTGCCGTATACCATGACATTTGGTTGACCTTTATCAAGCATCTCGAAAGAGTAAACGCCCTGAAACGAATTTTGTCTCTGACGACAACTTTGACATCACCCACTTGGATGTGGCAGACTTCTTTGAGCAACCCGAGGGGAAGATAGACCACCTAATCGGTGATGGATCCGTGATGAAAGAAGATAGAGCTGTTTGATTTTATTTTACTTGTTTGTATTAGTGAATGAATAAACTAATAGCCATTAGTATTAGCTCGTATTAGTTAGTTCATGATATAATGTTAGTATTAGTTCTTTAGAATGTATCAATATGCTCAAATATCAATAATATTTTTACTTTCCAGTAGAGGTAATCGACTAACCTGAAAAACTAGTCGGTTATCTCATATTTCGCATAAAAACTGCAAAACAATCGATTGTCAATGATCAACAATCGATTGTCTTTAAAACAGTGTGATCTGGAATTTTTTTTCAAAAACAGTCAACAATCGATTGTCAATGATCAACAATCGATTGTCTTTAAAACAGTGTGATCTGGAATTTTTCAAAAACAGTCAACAATCGATTGTCTATGTTTAACAATCGATTGTCTTAAGACAGTGTGCTCTGGAATTTTTTAAAATAGTCAACAATCGATTGTCTATGTCTAACAATCGACTGTCGTTAGACAGTGTAATCTGGAATTTTTCAAAATAGCCAACAATCGATTGTCTATATTTAACAATCGATTGTCAATGCTCAACAATCGATTGTGTGTGTTTAACAATCGATTGTTTTGTGAAAAATGCTTAAACTAAAAATTTTCAAGCTGCATAGTAATCGATTATGGATAACATATCTGATTTTGTTAGTCAACTGTTAGCAGCAGAATTTGAAAATATTATGTGACACAAACGGATTGAAGTTGTTTATTCTCATGATTCGTATATTTTCTTTTATATGTCAAACCATGGGAAGTAAATTGATTGAAGGCTCCGGAAGAGCAACTGTAACTCTGCCCAAAGGCACGACGTTTATCTTAGAGAATGCAATATTCTCCTCCAAGTCTAAGAAGAACTTGTTGAGTTTTAATGATATCAATCGCAATGTTCTCCTCCAAGTCTAAAAGGAACTTGTTGAGTTTTAAAGATATCATTCAAAATGGATATCATATTGAGACAATAGATGAGAATAATCTTGAATTCTTCATGAAAACGAGGCTGCCCATTTCGGTTTGGGTTCACGCCATTTTGCATGCAGCAATGCTAGTTCGTCGGCTGCCCACTTTGGTCTGGGTTCATGCCATTTTGCATGCAGCATTTTAGTTTGTCGGCTGCCCACTTCGGTTTGGGGTCACGCCATTTTGCATACAGCAATGCTAGTTCGTCTCTGACTGACGAATTGTCACAAATATTCCCCGTTGCAATTGGTTTTGGGTCATGAACCCAATATATCCCATTTAAGAATCTTTGGATGCGCAGTATATGTGCCTGTAGCACCGCCATCCCGCACCAAAATGGGTCTGCAAAGAAGGTTAGGAATATATGTTGAGGTTGAATCGCCCTCCATTATTCGCTACCTCGAAACATTGACAGGAGATTTGTTCACTGCACGATTTGCAGACTGTCAATTTGATGAGACACTTTTCCCAAAATTAGGGGGAGAAGTTGGTGAAACCAAACGGGAAATTTTGTGGAAAAATGCATCATTATCTCATCTTGATACACATACCTCTATTTGTGAAAGAGGTACAAAAGATTATCCATTTGCAAAGAATAACAAATCAAATGCCTGACGCATTTATAGATTTGAAAAGGATAACAAAATCACATATCCTCGAAGTGAATGTGACAACATCTGATTCACGAATACATATTCATTATTGGAAGAATATGAACATGAAATTGGTATTAAATATACCACACTCACCCCTAGAAGGAGGTTTGAGATGATATATGGCATGAATGATCGTTGGTCACGTACCTATTGTACGCCAAAGTATTTTGGAAATATGACTATTAAAGGACAACGATAATGCAAGAAACATATCTTGCATATAAGTTTGACATGACCATAATGGTATAACTTTCTCTTTAAGAAAGATATTCACCACATGGATGTTGATGAATCTGTGGTAGTACAAAATTAATTGAGAGCTCTAGAAGAGCCAATTATTACTATGTTGGAGAAACACAATTGAGTATTGTGCTGTAGTAAGTCTCAAAGAAACTTATTCAGTTTCCAAAGTACACACGAAAGCGATTGATTATATTGAGACTATAAATAAAGGAAGGCTTTGATATCTCCTATTACTACAACTTGTAGCGGGGTAATTTGCATATGAAAAGCTACCCGCTTTGTTCTCCAGTTTGTACTACACAAACGAAATAATGCCACAATAAAGTGGATATCTATTGGTATAAAACCCATGTCATAATAAACCTGAAGTTTATTGATAAGTGCACATGTCATGGTTACCAATATTGATAATTTATTGACATTCGTGTTAGCCATCTCATTTTAAGTATGATGTGCAAATTCACATAGGTGAATATTAAAGAACTAGAAAGTTCTTTACGAATTCTCTTGTATCACTTGTTCTCATTAATGAACTGACCAACTAAAGAGTTCGGGTTGAAGCCCATAAATTCTGGAAATATCAAAGGTGAATATGGGCCCATTCACCTGCCATGTATACCACATATGATGCATCTATGAAATGGTTACATGCGCAATTGTTGTTGACCCGCAGCCTGGCCGGTGCTTGCGAGGTAAATCGCTAAGTAATCTAACTTCGAGCATAATTTCCAGATTTTCTACTCAAGATAGTTCATCTTGATTAGTTGGTTTATATCAAAGTTGGTTTAGCAAGATAATTATTGAGTGCTTCCACTTAATAGCTAAACTGTTTCTTATGAGAACAAAGTTATATATATCAGTTTGATATACGTTATATACGAGAGTATATTATATTCTCCCCTCACAAGTGGTTCAAGGTCAGGAACCAAATAATTTCATCTTATTATTAATGTGCCATGTGTTGTGACATGATAATGCACAAAGATGATTTCCCAAAGTTGAGGAAACAAGTTAGCTTTACTAACATGAGGGGGAGACATGATAAACACTTGAGAAAAGGTTACATGGGATGAATTATCATTTGTATATGTATATCCCCGAATATCATGATATGAACCTGAAGTTCATAAAAGGGATAATTCAATTGCAACATATTGCAAAGCATGCTATACGCATTTGCTGACCCAAAGAAAGTAACTAAATGGAAGAGATACAATTCAAGAAGAATTGATTCCATATGAAAGACATGTAGTTTTGAACCTATAGTTCAAATGCTTGAAAGTATAAAGTCAAAGGTATGTATAATCAGTTTTCGATATCTTATTTGTCTAGCATGACATGGAAAACTTGATATGCATCTAAAGTCTATTATATGGCTTATATGACTTAACTTGAAAGATTTAAGTTGCTTGAAGCATATGCAATTCTTGGTCTTGAAGTACCACATCCCAAGTACAATTTGTGTACATATGAATCTTGCTATAACTATAAGCATGATGGCATTGAGAATGCATCAATGGAGATATTGAAGAGTTATTCCACGACATTATATGAAGATGTTCATCAAGAATGATGATTTCAAGGTGCGGAATATTTATTTAAGTCAATATGGTTGATTTATTTATCAAATCTCTATCAAAGATCGTTTTGAAGATGATGCACAAGATTGGAATGCAAATGATCAAGGATATAAATTGATGTACTCATTAGGGGGAGTCAATGCGCGTTGCACTCTTTTTCCCTTACAAGGTTTTTTCCCACTGGGTTTTCCTTGCAAGGTTTTTAACGAGGCAACCAATAGGCGCATATTCAAACATGTGTACTCTTTTTCCTTTACTTTAATTTTTCCCATTGGGTTTTGGTTTTAAGGTTTTATGAGGCACATTATTGAATAGACATTCAAGGGGGAGTGTTATAAAATAGAAGTCTATTTAGAGTGAATGTCTAAGAGTTTTAGCTTGAAGCTAAGTCATTCCTCTTCCTATAAATAGAGGGGTCTTACCCCATTGTAAATCACCCCAAGTATTAATAAGAATACTTCTCTCTCTCCCTATTCTCTCTCTATATTGTTCTTATTCTTGCATTATTGTTCTTGTCTTTTATATTATTTCATAACACTTTTGACTTTTAGTTTAAAAATAACTTTTTAGAAGCCAATTTAAACATCCTCTAAGTAGAAGGAAACTGTTAGTAGAATATGTCAAAGATTATATTAGTTGTTTTGATTTGTTTACCTTATATCTAGAAGATTTAGTTTGTGTTACCTAGAATTTAGTACGTAGTTCCTATTTTTATGCTTTTCAAGTTGTTGTAATTGCCTATAAAATGGATGATAGTGTTGAATAAAAAAAACAAACAGTAGCTCATTAGACTTAAATATAGCTTTTTCTATTTTTTTTATATTTCTGGTTTTACTTTGTTCCAACAGATTGTTTTCTGCAATAGCATCATCTCACTTATTTATTTCTTTTCTAATAGAGGTATTAAGAGCCAAATTAGATCCAGAAAAGAAGGAACACATGTGAGGGAGAGTTTATCCAAAGTTGTGTTCTTCACCTATGGCTTCAGAGAGCAATTTTTTGCAAGTAGCTATTCTTTGTTTTGATGGTCACTATAACCATTGGAATATGCTGATGGAAAATTTCTTACGGTCAAAAGAGTATTGGCCAATTGTTAAGGATCGCGTTAAAGCACCAACAGCAAGTGAAACTTTGACGGATGCTCAAAAGATAGAGTTCGAAGCAAAAAAGCTGAAAAATTTAAAGGCAAAATATTATCTCTTTCATGCTATTGAACGTCCCATCTTGGAAACTATTCTTTGCAAAGAAACTTCCAAGGATATATGGGTTTCCATAGAGAAAAAGTATCAAGGCTCTATAAGAGTGAAGCGAGCACAGTTTTAAGCCTTGAGGAGGAACTTCGGAACTTTGCAGATGAAGAAAGGGGAATATGTCACTAGCTATTGTGCTAGAACCATGGAGATATGCAACAAGATGCGATTTCATGGTGAGAGCATGTGCGGTGTCATAATAGTGAAAAAATATTGCGTTCACTTACACTAAAATATGATTATATGTCTACATGAGCAGAAAATAAATTGCAATTCAACTTCCGCAAACAAGCTTTAAAGGCTTTAACTTTTATTTCTTCTTTCAGTTCTAGAGGAAGGGATAGAGGTAAAGGTCACGATAGAGAAAGAGGAGATCATAATGGCTGAAACAGAGGCAGAGATTCCAACATGAATTTCAAAGACAACAATGACCAGTCTCTACACAAAGGTAGAGTTCGAGATCATGACAAATCCAAGGTAGAGTGATACAAATGCCATAAATTTGGTCACTATACATTTGAATATTATACTAGGCCTCCTAATGACAAAGAAAAGGAAGAAAAGTCCAATTTTGCTGAGAACGAGGAAGGGAAGACCTTGTTGATGGAAATTCAAGTAGAGAAGGAATCCATGCGAGGTGCTTGGTATTTCGATACAAGTTGCAGCAATCACATGAGTCAAAGTAAGTCTTGCTTTTCTTATTTAAATAAAAGCTTCCACTCTAAAGTTAGTTATGGTGATTGTTCTGTTGGGCTTTTAAGCTTGGTGTAGCTAAAGATGGTGAATGGGAAATGGAGGAAAAATGAAATATTTAAGTTTCCCTCCTTGGCAAAGGAACATTGTCGCATATTGGAGGAAGAAAAGACTTTTGATATATTCAATTATATATATATATATATATATATATATATATATATATATATATATATATATATATATATATATATATATATATATATATATATATATATATATATAATTGCTCTTCTTCTAGCTCTTAAAATGTAAAGAAGAAGGCAAGCCTCGAGCCGTCGCCATCGCTGTCGTCACTCGCTCGTCTTCGGCTTGGATGTGGTCAAAGATTGATTGATTAATCTTTTTGGACAAAATTCTTTTTAATTATTTAATTAATTAACAAAAAATACAATCCGCAATAATCCATGACTCACGACGTGACCCGGTCCAGTGCGTTTTCTTTCCCAAATTAAAATCTGTTTTCTGTTTTCCCGCAATATTTCAATTGAAATATTCCCACATGTTCCGATAGCTATAGATATTTTTGAAAGGTTGCAAACCTTTTCATAAAGAGTGCCAAATAGTTTATAAATATGTCTTGAACCCCATAATCTTTACTTACTAAATTTTCTTATTATCTTCTTTCTTCTTCTGCACAATATTTTCAAGTGTGTTTTACGACCATTGAGTGGTTCAAAGTTCACAAGAGTTTTTGGTACCAATATATTAGTGAGTTAAATCATTCTACCTGGGAGGATACTATTCTCATACCTCGGGTAATAGAGGAGAATAATTTCTTTTAGAACACACTGTGCATTCAATGGGCTCGATTTATTCTTATACTATTTTCAAGAATTTATTTCGTCAAACTGGTTTTACTAACTTTCTGTTTCTGTTTCTATTTTAGATAATTTAATGTTTTTATTGGTTATGACAGCAATAGAGATTGAATAACAATCTTAAGGAAATTATATATTATATTCTGTTTTGTATTTGTAGAAATTAAACTTGTATGGTTTTCTATTTGATAAGTGAGAATTTTGATCGCTTATTTGCTCTCTTTTACTTGTGTTTTAGCTCAAAATGCATAAAGGTATTTCCTGAAACTAATGAAATGTGCTTACTTGCAGGAATATAGGGAAACGAGCCAAAGAAGTCAAAATAAATTCAAAAAGGAGTCAAAAGTGAACAAGAACCAAAATCAGGCAAAAAGGCTAGCAGTGCGGACTGCATAATTCTAGTGCGGGCGTAGAATGAAGAATCAGAGAGTAGTGTTTTGACCAGCTCAGGAAGTGCGGACCGTATCGAAGTTGTGCGGTCGCGATCATTATTATGCGGTCTGCAAGATTGAAGATTCATAGAGTCGTTTCAAGTCCAAAATCAAAAGAGTGTGGACTACATAACTTTTGTACGACCGAATAATCAGAAGTGCAGCTGCACCCACTTTTATGCGGACTGCAAAAGCCTAAAGTTCCAAGCCCAAATTCTCAAGACTCCAGATCGCACCATAGTTGTGTGGCCGCAAAAGCCCATTGTGCGAACCCCACAACCTTCGCAGGGGCATTGTTGTCTGATATTCTCAGCTTAGTATAAGTAGAACTTTTTGTCATTTTTAGGTTAAGTTCATTTTTTAGAAGTGCACCTGAGCCATTTTATTTACTTTTTAGAGTAATTTTATACTAGAATAACTTCTTAATATTAGATTTTCCTTTTTTTACCAATTATTATGCATTCTATCTTAATTTAATAACAACAACCTAGTACAATCTCACCAGTGGGTCTTGAGAGGGTAGAGTGTACGCAGACCTTACCCCTACCCTAGTAGGGGTAGAGAGGTTATTTCCTGGAGATCCGCAGCTCAGATACAATAGATATGTGAGAGACACAACAAATAAATGGAAAAACAGTAACACAAGTATTATGCAAAGGTGTGAAACACAACATAAGTCGCAAGCAGTGCTAGACAAAAACTATCATACTCGTCGGTACAAAGAGGAAAATCGTGACAAAGAGGAAAATCGCTCGACTACACTTTAAACTACAACCCTAAGGTTCGATCTCCACACCTTCCTATCAAGAACCATGTCCTCGGAAATCTGGAGCCGCACCATGTCATGTCTGATCACCTCGCCCCAATACATCTGGGCCACTCTCTACCTTTTCTTGTACCTATCAAAGCCAAACGCTCACACCTCCTAATCGGAGGCATATAAGCTTCTCCTCTGCACGTTCCGAGCCACCTAATACGCGTTTCCCGCATCTTGTCATCCACAGGGGCCACGCCTACCCTCTTCCGAATATCTTCATTCTTAATCTTATCTAGTCTAGTGTTCCCACATATCTATCTCAACATCCTCATTTCTGCTACTTTCATCTTCTGAATATGTGAATTCTTGACTATCAACACTCAGCCACATACAACATGGCCAGTCTAACCACCGCTCTATATAACTTACCTTTGAGTTTTGGTGGTATATTCTTGTCACACAGAACTCCAGACGCTAACCTCCATTTCATTAACCCCACCCCAATACGATGTGTAACATCCCTGATGATCTCCCCATAACTATGGATAATTGACCCTAAGTACTTCAAAACTTTCTCTTTTGAGGATTACCTGTGAATCAAGCTTGACTTCCACATCCGCTTCCCCCGTCACCTTGCTAAACATACATTCCACATATTCTGTCATAGTCCTACTCAACTTGAAACATGTAGAGTTTAGGGACGACCTCCATAACTCCAATCTCCCATTAACCAATCCTCGGGTTTCATCAATCAGAACTATATTATCAGTGAACAACATACACCATGGCACCTCTCCTTGGATATGGTGTGTCAGTGCGTCCATCGCAAGGGCAAATAAGAACGAGCGGAGTGCAGATCCGTGGTGTAACCCTATAACAACCGCAAAAGGCTCTGAGTCACATCTTATAGTCCTAGTCCGAGTCCTAGATCCATCATACATATCGTTTATCGCCCTAATGTAACCACCGACACGCCGTTAACCTCCATACATCTCCAAAGGACGTCCATGGGGACCTTGTCATATGCCTTCTCTAGGTCAATAAACACTATATGCAAATCGATCTTCCTAGACATGTATTGTTCCACCAACCTCCTGGTAAGGTGGATAGCTTCTGTAGTAAAACGACCCAGCATGAACCCGAACTAGTTTTCTTATATAGACACCGCCCTCTTTATCCTCCTTTCCACCACCCTCTCCCAACTTTCATGGTATGACTTAGTAACTTGATACCCCTATAGTTGTTACAATTTTGGATATCACCTTTGTTCTTGTACACCGGTACCATTGTACTCCACCGCCTCATCAGGCATCCTCTTCGTCCCCAAGATAACATTAAACAACCCAGTCAGTCACTCCAATCTTCTTGTATATCTCCAAAACTCTATCATAATCTCAGCTGGTTGGGTCGCTTTGCCACGACTCATCTTACCCATCGCACGCAAGACCTCCTCAACCTTAATACGCCTATAATACCATAATTCACGGTGGCTCTCGAAGTGCCCCAATTGCCCTAACACGATGTTTCCATCCCCCTCTTCATTCATAGGCATTCTATCTTAATTTCTTCTTGTATTTCTTTAGTTTTCATGAGTAGCTAAATCTTTAGGTAGGGTTGTGGTTCAACCCTAGTATGGTTACTTAATAGGTATTTAATTTTAGAGCTTGTGGGTGATTGGGTTAGTGATATTTAGCTTTGTTTATGCTTGATTTCTAGAATTAATGGTTGCAAATATTGATTCATGTCTCGTTGGCCTAGTCTTTACTTGAGAAAGAGAGACTAAGTATAGGAAAGCTTGGCTAACAAGGAATTGGGGTGAACTCAAGAAATTGATAACCCCAATTAAAGTGTCAAATCTATAGATAGCAAGAACCGACTTGAGCATATATCACTTGATTTGTACAATACCCATTTGGGCTTGAGAAAGACCAATGGGGTAAAATCACTCAAACTACTGAGAGGTATAGAGTGAACAATTGCGTGTGATTGTTATACTACGAACCCAATTAATCAAGCTTTCCCTATAGTTTACAACTCGTTATTAGCCACCCAGGTGAAAGTCACAACTCTAGATCCTTTACCATTTGGAAAACAACCACAACAAAAAATATTGTCTTCTAGATTATTATTTGCAATCATTATATAAAAGTAGAACATGAACAACCACCAAATATGTGGAAATGCAATCTTAGGCACATTACATTCATACTAGGTGTCTACCTAATCCAAATTCTAACTCCCTGTGGATTCCATCCCAACTCGTGTTTGGGTTTATTATTGCTTCGACCGCCACACTAGCTTTAATTGTGGTGTGAGTTTGGCCGAGATCAATTTTTGGCGACGTTGCCGGGGAGTTAAACAGATTTAACTATATATGTAGGTTTTTGTGTGCTTTGTCTTTCTTTCCTTCCGAGTTACTATTTTTGTGTGTCAAATTGATTTTAGGTACGAAAATGGCTATCAACAACGAGCCCATCGAAAATGTGCCATTGTGGGAAGAAGTGTACGATGATGTTATGGACGAGGTTCCTCTTGAATCTCAAACTAATAGACAACCCGCCTCACGATAATGTACCTGCCCCTCCCCCACCTCCACCAAGAGCAACATCCCACCAACAATTACCAAACGAGAGTTACGCAAATGCTATTGTCCTGCCTCGCATTTGGGCGGGAAACTTCCAAATCACCAACATGATGTTTACACTACTTGAGCAACGGGGATTCTTTACTAGGTCTTCTAGTCAAAATTCCTACAAGAATATCAAATGGTTCGTCGTTACTCATTGGGGGAGCAAGCAAATAAATATTTCTGAGAGCGCAATGTGGTTGAGGATATTTCCCTTTTCTCTAGGGGAAAAGCATCAGACTGGTTAGAGAGGTTGCCCATCATTCCATCCACACTTGGGATGAGTTGGCAGAGAAGTTCATTTCCAAATTCTTCTATCCAAGCTATATGGCAACACTCTGGGATGAGATTCTTGCTTTCAAGCAAGAACCCAATGAGCCATTGGACAAGATTTGGGATAGATATCATACCATGGTTAAAGAGTCGCCGAACAACGATATGACTGAGGCCATGATCCAACAGACTTTCTATAGGTGGATCAAATAACTAATCAGTGTGTGGTTAATCAACTCGTTGGGCGGAACTTCGTGAACATGCCATATGTCGAAGCTTGTGAAATTCTTGATGAGATGGAGGATACCTCTTCGACATGGAAAAGTAGATCCAATGTTCTGCAAGGTGACCCTAATGTTATTCACCTACACAAGGAGCTACATAATCATGGGCAAGCATTTGCCGAGTTGATAACTACCATGAACCAATTGGCCAAAGCCCACCTTCAACTAGTTCAAGGGCTAAATTTAGTGCATGCAATACAAGTTTTGAATATGATGGTAAACAAAAGAAGGAAACAAGGTCAACAAATGCAAAACCGTCCAGAACAATTTATGCAAGATGATAGTGGTTATGATCAAGGTGATTCATTCAATGAGAAACACAAAAACGTTCAATATATCAACAATTATCAAGGGAAAAATTTTTTAAAAAAAGGATTTCACAAAGGAACCAAAGGCCATTGGAAAAATCAAGAAATCAAGTCAATTAGGGTGGAAATAACCAAGGAGGGTGGAACAACAACAACAATCAGGGGTCGAATTTTCAAAGGCCCCCAATGTTCCAACAATCGACCAATCCACCACCCCATCCTTCTCGAGGCTCAAGCTCTTCTTGTAATGAGATGGGTAGAATTGAAAATACATTTAAATAGATGATGGAGAAGAATGCCGACTTCGAGATCAAATAGCCTCGCACACACTTATTTTCGGAATTTGGAGGTTTAATTATGCCAAATTTCACAAGCTTTGAACACTCGTCCTAAGGGGGCACTATTAGTGATACGGTGGTAAACTCGAAGGGTGGGAATAATATGGAACATGCTATGGTTGTGACTACTAGAAGTAGAAAAGATGTGGAGGCAACCACCTCAAATCAAATAAGGATTGTGGATGAAGATGTTGTGGTGCAAGATGCTGAAATTCCAAGCAATGTGGTTTAAGCTAATGAAGAAGTTAGAATTGATATAGATGAAGATGTGGAGTAGACACAAGAAGAAGTGAACCTGTATAGGGAATACGTGATTGACATACCGGAGTCGGTAGTGCTCAAGGATAAATCACCAATGCCATGGCCTCCTCCTCCATACTCTCAAAGGCTTGCGAAGCAAAATAGTGAAAACTAATTCAAAAGTTTATTGATATGATGAAGAGTTTGTCAATTAAAGTGATGTTAGTTGAGGCATTAGAACAAGTACCTGGATATGCAAAATTCATGAAAGATTTGGTAAGAAAATGATTATGAGACCATTGAGATGACTCATTAAGTGAGTGTTATTGTGCACTCAATGGCTCCGAATTTGGGCGCTTTCACAATCCCCTGCACTATTGGGAACGCCGATTTTGCCAAAGCATTATGTGCTGTTGGAGCAAGTATCAACTGATGCCCTATTCTGTGTTCAAAAACTTGGGAATTGAACCAAGACCCACATCCATAAGGTTGAAAATGGTGGATCGAAGAGGCCTATGGGTGTTATTGATAACGTATTGGTTAGAGTTGACAAGTTCCTCCCAGCAGATTTTGTGATCTTAGATCGTGAAGTGGACTATGAGGTGCCTATCACTTTGGGTAGACCTTACCTTGCTACAGGGAAGGTTCTTGTTGATGTGGAGGCCAGTGAGCTCAGTGTCCGGATGGGTGATGAAAAGGTGATATTCCATGTTTTGAAATAAATGAGGCAACCGAATAGTAATGAAGTTTGTTCATTTGCGAATTTGGTGACCGACGTGATAGTTGATGATTCTAGTGCAACAATGAATGTTGAGGACAATTGGAAGCTGTTTTTCTTAACCTAGATGATGATGTAGAGGTTGATGGTTACGTGGAGTGTGTAAATGCATTGCAAGGCATGGGGTCGTACACTTATGAGCCTCGAAAGCTATCTTTGGATCTTGAAAACCGAAAGACTCCTCCAACAGAACTCTCAGTTGAGGAGCCTCTTACCTTGGAGTTAAAACCATTGCCTATATATCTCAGGTATGAATTCATTGGACCATTTTCTACTTTACCGGTTATTCTTTCTTCATGCTTAATTAACATGCAGGTAGAGTCCACATTTGAGGTTTTACAAACGAGAAAAATGAGCAATTGCTTGAACCTTGGCCGATATCTGGGGCATAAGCCTTGCCTTTTGTATGCACAAGATTATTTTGGAGGAGGGTGACAAACCATCTATTGAAGATCAAAGAAGATAAATAAAGAATGCAATAGGTGGTGAAGAAGGAGATAATCAAGTGGTTACATGTGAGGAGAAAATTTTGGTGTTCAATTGGAAAAAATCTCATTTCATGGTCGCGAAAGGCATTGTCCTCAGCCATGAAATTTCAAAACATAGTATTAAGGTTGGACAAGCCAAGATTGAGGTGATCTCTAAACCCCCTCCCCCTACATCTTGAAGGGAGTGAGGAGCTTCTTGGGTCATGCGAGTTTCTATCGCCGATTCATCAAGGACCTTTTCAAGGTGGTGAACCCATTGTGCAAACATTTGGAGAAGGATGCCAAGTTCCATTTCAATGAAGATTGTATGAAGGCATTCGAGTTGCTTAAGTTCAAGTTGAATACTAATTATACTATCATCGCACCTGGTTGGAGCTTGACTTTTGAGCTCATGTGTGATGCTAGTGATGTTGCGATTGGAGTGGTGTTAGGGACATAAATCAACAAGATCTTCCATCCGGTCTACTATGCTAGCAATACCATCAATGATGCCCAAGTCAACTACACAGTGACCAAACAAGAGTTACTTACTATTGTTTTTGCCATGGAGAAGTTTTGACCGTATTTGATGGGTACTAAGGTGATTGTTCACACCGACCATGATAAGCTTCGATATTTGATGAGCAAGAAAGATTCTAAGGCAAGGTTGATGCGGTGGTGGTACTATTGCAAGAGTTTTATTTAGAGACCCAAGACTGCAAGGGTAGTGAGAATCAAGTGGCGGACCACTTATCCCGATTGGAGGAGGAGGGGAGGCCAAATGATGGCTTTGAGATCAATGATTCCTTCCCCGACGAGTAATTTCTAGCTATTTCAATGATCAAAATGCCATGGTTCGCCGATCTAGCAAATTATCTTGTGAGCAGCATTATACCAAATGATTTCTCTTCAAACCAAAGGAAGAAGCTCAAATGGGAGCTTGGAATATTATTGGGATGAGCTGTATCTTTTCCCGATATGTACCGATAGAATAATCTGACGATGTGTGCCAGAAGAAGAACAAATCAGGATTCTTAAGGCTTGCCACTCTTTACCGTACGATGGTCATCATGGTAGAGCTAGAACAGCTATATATAGAGGTTTTTGACTTGTGGGTTCTATTAGCCTACCCTCTACAAGGGCGCTAGTGAGCTTGTCAAGCGTTGTGATGAGTGCCAAAGGGTCTGTGGGATTTCTAAGTAGAATGAGATTCCCCTTACCACCATTTTAGATATTGATATCTTTGATGTTTGGGGAATTGAATTTATGGGACCGTTCGTAAGATCTTGTGGGAACACTTACATTTTGGTAGTTGTGGATTATGTGCCATAATGTGTTGAAGTTGTGGCTTTACCCAACAACGACGCTCGAAGTGTAATGGCTTTCTTGAAAAAGAATATCTCACAAGGCTTGGTACTCCGAGGGCCATTATTATTGATGGGGGTTCACTTTTTTTTAACCAAGGTTTTGATACCTTTACTCACAAAGTATGGTGTCATTCATAAAGTCTCAACCCCTACCATCCTCAAGAAAACAGCAGGTTGAAGTCTCTAACTAGGAGATCAGGAGTATTTTGTCAAAGACTGTGAATGCTAACTGAATGGATTGGTCAAGAAAACATGATAATGCTCGTTGGGCTTATAGGACGGCCTACAAGATGCCGATTGGGATGTCTCTATATTGATTGCTGTTTGGGAAAGCGTGTCATCTTCCGGTAGAACTTGAGCATAAGGTCATGTAGGCCTTGAAAGAGTTTAATCTTGAGAGGGACATCGCTGCAAACCTAAAAGTGGCACATTTGAATGAGCTTGATGAATTTTAATATCATTCCTACACAAGTTCGTCCCTTTATTATGAGAAGATGAAGTACTTCCATGATAAGGACATCTACAACAAGGAGCTTAAAGAAGGTGATCTTGTGTTATTATTCAATTCCCAGTTTAGGATGTTTTCGAGCAAATTGAAATCAAAATAGAGTGAACCCTTTGAAATAGTGAATGTAACCCTATTTGGTGCTCTAGATTTGGAAAATAAGAATGATGAGGTTTTAGAGTCAATGGGCACCAAGTTAAACATTATCTTGGCAAGGTTGATGACGGCCACATTGTGGCGGTTCTTTATTTCAAGTGATTGGTAATTTTCATACTGCCGCGACGTTAAATCAAGCGCTTCTTAGGAGGCAACCCATATCTTCTTCTTTCTTTTGTTTTTCTTCTTTAGATTAGATAGGCTTTGTTTTGTGCTAACTAGTTTTGAAGTATATGCAGGAATGGGTGTGCATTTCAAGGACCGTGCATGAAATATTTTGCTACGTGTCAATATGTATGGTCTCTGAAGTAGGCCAATCAAAAATGCTAAAGGAACTGTGGCCGCACATATTTTTGTGCGGTCTGCACTAATGATGCAACCAAACTCATTTTTGTTTGGTACGCACTAATAATCTGGCCAAATTCATTTTTGTGAGATCTACAACGTGACTTCTCAAGGGAAGGTAAATGCGCACGTACCACATAAAAATTATGCGGCCACACTCAGTTAAAAATCTGGGCCCACGGGTATAAGTATAAATATGGTTTCTCTCAAGTTTTTACACTTTTCGATCTTCTAAGCATTGAAGCTAAGATTGCACGGTAAATTCTCCATTGCTCTCAAAATTTTTATTCATTTCACCAACTGCATCTTCATTACTGGTATTTATTTCCATCTATAGATTCTTCATCTTTTGTTTAATTTTGTTCTTAGATTTAGCACTTCTTTGCCTAAAAATGTCAATATTTAGTTATTTTTTCTTCAAATCATGTGGGTAGCTTCTTGAACGTTAATTAGGATCTAGGTAATTAGCTAAAGATGTTTGATTGCTAAAACCATGTCGATTTGAGAACAAAATTGCATAAACCCTAGATCACTGCCCGTGGCATTTGAATTATGCGGCCACAACCATTTTTGTGCAGGCCGCACTAGAGGCTATGCGGATGCACACATTTTTGTGCGGTATGCAACTCTCTGAGTTATGAAAATGGTTTGCTTAACTTGTGCGGTCCTTAATGAGCTTGTGCGGCCGCAATCATTTTTTTGCGGTCGGCATTGATGAAACTTTAGAGGACCAGTAGTCTGAACATGTGGTTGGTTGCCGTAGTCAAAATTATGCGGTCCGCACTCTTGGTTATGCAGCCATCACTCACTTTTGTGAGGTCCGCATTGGGCAGTCTGCGACAACACTCACTTTTGTGCGGTCTGCATTGCCCTTCTAAGAATGTTTTGCTGCAAATTCTAATCAAGTTAATGTATGCATTATGAGCTTCAATTGTAACTTATTTCTAGTTCTTATGTGTTGTAGACAACGATTCACTCACGTGGCAAAGTAGATATGTCAAAAAGGAGGCAGAACCCTCCCGAGGCCGGGGTCGAGGCAAAAGCAATCTCCATAGCAATCTCCCTTATAAGCAAGAAAGCAACAACCAATAGGGCCTCTAATACCTCAGAGACAAGTGAGTATGTCCTATCTGGGGAAGCTTCTGAGGGTAATTCTGTGCAAGCACAGCTGGAAACCCAATCACAACAAATCCCATGGAGATTCCACTTGGTGGATGAGTCCTCAGCAGCTGCCAATTATTCTGAAGCTTCGAAAGAGGGAAGCCAAGACTCTAAGCCATCTTCCTCATGATCCCCCTTCTCCAATAAATTTAGATGATGATGATGTCCAGATGATGGAATAGGGGATGATACTGCAGTGGGAGGGTTAGAAAGATCAAGGAAACCAGAGATAAGGGAGAACATATTTTTCCGTGCTAATGCCTTCACGAAGTTTAGGGAATGGTTTCCACAGAAGTTGCTCACTGTTCAGCGATAATTTTTAATGAAGGATTTGCACCAGCACAACCCAAATGCCCTAAATCAATTCCAGGATCAAAAAGGATATGGTTCACTAACAGCATCCTAGATGCAAATGAGTACCTAGTTAAGGAATTCTACACAAATTCTGCTCACAGCAAATAGGGAATGAAGATGACAAAAGTGCAGAATCTAAAAATCAGCTTTGACTCCTGGGCAGTGAGCACATATGTGGGATTTGAAGAGGTAGAGGCAGTGCAGTATTTGGAGAAGCTAGTTATGGCTGATGCAGCTTGCCC
Source organism: Nicotiana benthamiana (assembly GCA_034376525.1). Classification (NCBI taxonomy): domain Eukaryota; kingdom Viridiplantae; phylum Streptophyta; class Magnoliopsida; order Solanales; family Solanaceae; genus Nicotiana; species Nicotiana benthamiana. Next base: position 27,733,447 of record CM067336.1, on the reverse strand, counting down.
GTGGCTAGCTGAGATTCTAGCAATTCCTAGGTCAACAACTCTATAGGTCACAGCATGGGTTCCAGTTGTCCGGGCCACCCTAAACTTTGAAGCGAAAGGGTGGCAAATATTTGTGTGTAGCCGCATTGACCCATGCCTCAATGAAAACATGCTCCCACTTCCCCACGCAGTCTTGGTGTCTTCAATTATGGTAGGGCATCCAATATATTTTTGTGCCATTATATCCACGGTTCAATGATATTAAATCTACCGATTGACAGATTGACCGAGTATACCCGATATAAGTTCACTACGAAAAGTTCAGAGTTTGCAAAGCTGATATGAAGTAATTACATCTTTTATTCGAAAAGAACATAAACAGACTTTTATTAATCTATGGCTACCATCTTACTTATCCAGATACAATTAATTCTTGTATGTAAAACTCACACCGCCCTTGCATTACTTTAGTTTATATCCATTCCTCATTCTTGTGGGGGATTATTGGGATTTTAAGCTTGGTGTAGCTTAAAGAGGGTGAATGGAAAATAGAGGCGAAACGAAATATTTGAGTTTCCCTCCTTGGCAAAGGAAAATTGTCCTATATTGGAGGAAGAAAAGAGTTTTGATGGGTATATATACAATTGATCTTTTTCTAGCTCTTAAAGAGTTAAGAAGAAGGCAAGCCTCGCGCTGTCATTGTCGTCGCTCACTTAGCTTGGCTTCGGATTTGAATTTGAATTTGGTCAAAGATCGATTGATTGATTATTTATTTTGGATAAAATTTCTTCCGTTTTCTTTCTTGGATTATTTTAAATCCGTTTTCTATTTTCCCATAATATTTCAACAGCAATATTCCCACATGTTCCAATAGCTATGGCTATTTTTGAAAGGTTGCAAACCTTTTAAGAAAACAGTGTCAAATGGTCTATAAATATGCCTTGAATCCCAGCATCTTTACTTACTAAATTTTCTAATTATCTTCTTCTTCTATATAACATTTTTCGGTGTGTTTTGTGACCATTGAGTATTTCGAAGTTCAGCAAAGTTTTTGGTACCAATACATTGGTCAGCTAAATCATTCTATCTTAGGAGGATAATATTCCAGCACCTTGGGTATTTGAGGGGAATAATTTCCTTAAGAGCACACTATGCATTCAGTAAGCTCGATTTATTCCTATATTATTTTCCAGAATTTATTTCGTCAAACTGATCCTACTAGCTTTCTCTTTCTGTTTCTATTTCATAAAGTTAAATATTGAGAAGAGGCTTCACACCGGGTTTAACACAACATAGATTCTTCCTTTCACAAACACCATTTTGTTGCGGAAAAATAAAATGTTGAAAAATAACATAAGTAATGTTAAATTAAAGATGTATTTAAATTAAAAAATAGTTTAATAAAAATTACAAGGTCCAAAATCGTATTTGATTTTAAAGTCTTAGTATAATTTTTAGGAGTTCCTACATAATTTATTTTATTAAATTATTTTTAGAAATAGGTTTATCGTGCTATTCTCCAAATTATTTTTAAGAATAACAGATTCTTTTAATACTTTAAGATTATGGTTTAGGTCATTTAGCGTTTTGATATTTGAAGGGGTTAATCATTTTCGTATATGCTTATATTTTTATTTCTTTTTGAGAAATGGTATATGCTAATACAATGAACATAAATGATCTTCTATTTTAATTATGTAAATAAAAGGTTCTATCAAATATATGTCAAACTCTTTTTTATTTATTCGGAAAATAAATCGCCGAGTTTTAATAGAAGTATATGAATAACTTTTGAACACCGTTGTTGCTAACATAATAGAATTAAACTTATGTCTCTTTGCTAAAAATAAGAGAATGATTTGATTATATAAGTTAACATTATAATTCATTTTAAAGGTCCTAAATATTATGATAATTTAAATAAGGAAATATGTAATAAGTAAAATTTTAGTTGATTTAGAAGTTCTAAATATTTAAAAAATATATTAAACTACGCTTTTATCCAATATAAAATCTATTTATAAAGGGTAAAAAGAACGAATGACATTTCGCTAAGTGTCTTCGTGCTTTTAATATAGTATATAAATAGATGTAAATATAGATAGAAAGATAGATATAGGTATAGATACATATAGAAATAGATAGATAGATACATATATAGGCATAGATAGATAGATATAGATAGACGTAGATTATTTACTTTTTCGGGCCAAGTTTATTTTTGATTGGAAGAGAAAAATACTATAAGGAAAAAGGGAAAAGTTCCCAATAGGTTCTAAAAAAACTCAAATTAACTTATTAATGAGAAATTAAGTTAAAGTTTAATCTTTTATGTAACATATATAGATCAAGAACATTATTTATAAGGAAGTATTAAGAGAAATGGGTAATTAATTTGATTTTACTGTTCCTTGCGTCGGTGCGATTATAATTTTTCTTGGTTTTGGTTTGGAAATCCTTGGCCATTTTTCTTTTTTGCTTTATAGGAGCAATTAATTAATTTTTTGTTGCACTAGCTATTTTAAAAAATTATTACAAACCAACATAAAATATATTTTATTTTTTGTATCTTGCAATATATTTAACATTTTAATTTGTATTCTCTGATATGAACTAATGTTTGCATTACTTGAAATAAAAGGGTAGTAAATTTTTATCTTAGTTGAAATGTGGATAGAAGGCAACTGCGCACTCCTACAGCATATAGGAAAGTAAAATTTTATTTAGGGGAAAAGGAAAAAAGATTAATTTGCTTGCAAGCAACGCTTGCACAGTTGTTTCTAAATTTCCTTCCAAATTAGGGTGTATAAATGTGCCTCATGAGATGCTGTTTCAGCTGCCAAACAAATTTCTCTTTCAATTTTTAATAAGAGTTTTCTTAATAGAGTTTGACAGTTGTTGTTGTTGAGAGTGTATTTGTTGAGATATGTAAATAGGCAATGATGATACTACTCACATGTAGACCATTTTGGTCATTGAAGGAAAGAGTCATATCTGAGCCAAATAGGCTACTTCTACAATTAGGCTATTTTTGTAATTTGTTTGTCTATGTCTGTAATTAGACTAGTTGTGTATATAGGCTATACTTGCAATTAGGCCAGTCATGTAAATAGGCTATATCTGTAAAAGTGGTTATTTTGATATAAGGGGTCAGGGGTCGTTTGTAAGAACCGAGGCGTCATTTCAGAAATAAGATCTGAATCTTCTTCGAGACTTTTCGATGCTCTCCCTTCTCTCTACTTTCTCTCTCTAAGTTTCTTCCATATTGTGCATGTTTTCAGTATTTGAGTTAGCCATGGATTTAGAAGCATTGTTTCTAAACCATTTTGCCATAGAGAAGAAGCCAAATATTTTTAAGTTGATTAAAGCAGCCATACACGTTGGTACATGGAAGTACCCTACAAAGTTTAAGAAGCACAAGGATGAAATAGTGATGATGTTGCTGAATCCGGAAAAACCAGGGATCGGTGATGAAGAAGAAGATCAAGAAATCGAAAGTGGTGGAGGCAGCGTTAACGTTGAAACAATGGACAGTGTTGGTGATGAAGAAATCGACAGTGCAAGTCATATCGAAGAAGATGAAGAAATCAATAGTGATGGAGGCGCTGAGTTCTCTGGTGATGATACTGAGAAGAGTTGTTCTAGGTTTCAAGAAACATGCCATATTCTTGGACGACAAGGAAACTACAACGTCAGTAAGACAAGATCTACAGTATTGAAAGTAAAACTAAGTTTAAAGAAGACGCGGGACATTGACGACAAGCTTCGACGCATGCATGCTGATAGTGATAAAGAAAAGAAGGCAGAAGCAGAAAAGTGTTGGTCCGACAGTACCAAAAGCAAGAACCTGAGTTGTGTCACGGGATCGGCAACCAAGAATTCTCCCGGAGGTTTAAGGAAGATGAATGAGGATATCACCCAAGATTGTTCCTCACAGAAGATCAAAAGGAGGCTTGAGGGAGGAGGTTTATTACAAACACAGAGAAACTGCAGTGCTATTACAAGATCAAATCAGAAAATAACACAAAGCTCTACAGTTGGAAAACCAACGCAAAAACCAGCCCTAAGATCCACAGTTGGAAGACCAAATCAGAAAACAACACAAAGCTCTACAGTTGAAAGACCAACGCAAAAACCAGCACAAAGCTCTACAGTTGGAAGACCAATGCAAAAACCAGCACAAAGCTCTACAGTTGCGACACCAATGGAAAAAACAACACACAGCTCTGCAGCTGCAAGACCAATGCAAAAACCAGCACAAAGTTGTACAGTTGCGACACCAATGCAAAAACCAACACAATCCGGAATGAAATTTGAATCAAGTAAAAGAAAATATGAGGAAAGGGTTGCTGAGCAAAAAATTGCCAAGAGAAGGATCATAATGGTGGACTTTCATGATATGCCTAAACCAGCCAAAGATCCTTCTGCTCCCAAACGCTGCTGGGATAGTAGGAGGAGGTTTTGAAATTCTGATTCCATTTGTTGTAAATTCCACGAGAATCTTAGTTTTTTTCCTTTTGGACATGTAATTCTAGTAGTATCATCACTCAGGTTCATTTTTTATTGATGATCTTTTATTCTGAAATAGAAAAGATCCAATCATAAAGAAGAAATATATATATATTTGTGGCTTTGATGTGGTTCCTCATATGTATTTTGCCTCCAAAGAGGTCTTCTCCTACTTTTCTGCCTCTTTCATTTGTATCAATGCTTTAATTACTTTGCCTTTTAAAATATCATTCTGTATTCACAACTCAGAGTTGATTTATTGTCTTTAAACTCTTAGTTGAGCTCTTGTTTTCCTGTTGTCCTTGCAAAGGGTGTATGCAACTAGTTGCATTTAATCTAGTTTTTATAGCTTCAAATGTTAATCACGGATACTTGTTGAAGATGCCTTCAAGTTAATAGTATAATAGTTCGCTTTAGGTCTGAGCCATGAGAGTACATATAGACGTTATTCCACCAACAGTAACTTTTCCCCACTGATCGCAACCCACGCGCCTCCCTATGGAGTCGACGGCCGGCAATATTCCGGCGCGTCGAGAACATCCCCCTAATCCCAAAGATATGACGAAGACTCCCCTCATGACTATTCCGTCGAATATTTCATATCTGAAAGCCATTGCTTGTTCGTCTTCATCAAAGTCGGGGCATCCACGATAATCGGTGGTGGCTACAATCACTACTCACAATAGGATGCCGGCAGTTATTTTTGATAAGAATGGACCTTGGGCCTAGCTCAACCCCAAAAGCTAGCTTATGAGGTGAGGATTGTCCCAAGCCATATAAGGAGACCAAGGACCTCAAATCCCTCCGATGTGGGACAACTCAACACCCCCCATCACGCCTAGATCTCTGGAGCGTGGACAACATAAATGGGGGCCCAACATCGGTAACAATAACTAGGATGGGCCTGGCTCTGATACCATGATAAGAATGGATCTTGGGCCTAACTCAACCCCAAAAGCTAGCTTATTATGTGAGGATTGCCCAAGCCATATAAGGAGACCAAGGACCTCAAATCCCTCCGATGTGGGACAACTCAACAATTTTTGATGCTGAAGATTACTATGGTGTTATGGCTGATGAATGCAAATACACAATCACTGGCAGATTCCTAAAGATTCGACCCCAAATTGAGAAAATTCGAGCTACTGTCAAAGAAACTGTCCCTCTCAAAAGATCTGTTAAAATAGGGGTCTATGATAGCAGAAATGTATTCATAGATGTCTACAACGAAGAGGATTTTAATACGGTCTATTGTCGACATGTTATTGAGGTGGAGGGCCAGCCAATGTGGCTTAGCAGATGGTCGCCGGACTTCACCCCTGAAGAAGATAGTCCTCTTGCTCCTGTTTGGGTTCTTCTGCCAAAACTTCCTTTTCACTTGCATACCTGCCACTATGTAAAACAAATCTTGAGCCTAGTTGGAACCCAATGTATATGGACGTTGCTACTAATGGAAAGACTAGACCAAGTATGGCCAAAGTCCGTGTTGAGATTGATTTATCCAAGCCTAGACTAAGTCATGTCTTTGTTGGGTCTAAAAATGCTACTAATCCCCTCCAGGGCCATGAGCAAAAGGTTGAATACGAAGGTATCACTAAATATTGTAGACTCCAGGGGCATGAAATTAGTCAATGTAGAAGATTGGAGAAGGAACTTGCTGACCAGAAAGAGCAAAACGATACTGAGCAAGCCAATGATAGAAACAAAAGGGTGCAGGAGAATGATCGAAATACTCAACATAACCAAAAAGGAAAAGAGGTGCATACGAGTGTCGAGAGTAACAAAAATGCCTCCACAAGCTCTAAAATTGCAGATGCTACAGTGATAAAAGAGAAGCAATCGTCACAGAGGGCTAATGATCAAGATAACAGAGGAAGAGAAACAATGATAGATAGTAAGAATGCTGTAAAAAACAGAAGAGATTGGAGTGAACCTCCTAAGCAAATCTACAGACCTACAGGTGCTATTTTCGGAATTGATAAATCCTCTCCATCTGTGGAAGGAATTAATAAAAACAGTGAATCACATAAAGCAAGGGAGAAGACTAATGCAAGACCAGAATCCCCTAGTATTCAACAAATGCTAGTGGTCCACAACCAACAAAATTTTCAACAATTGACAGTTGATATGAACCTGCTAGACATGAGAATTGAGAAAACACAGAGAAAAAACTCTATTTTGATCGAAAAATCCTGAGGATCTACAAGTTGTCTTATTTGATGATGGCTGGGAAACTATCACAAGTAAGAAATCTAAAATGGGGAAGAGGAATGATAAAGTAGAAGATCAAAATAAAATAGAGGATTCACGAACGAAAAATGATAATAGAGAAGAACAAGAAGGGAACCAAATTCAGTCCCAAAATATGTTTGTTAACCTTATGGAATCAGAAGAGAATCAAGGCGAGGAGGAACTTATACAACTCATTCAAGCTATAATATGTTCCGAGGATAAAATACATGGTGAAATAAATAAAACTGAATTTACAAAAGGAAAAGAGAGACTTCCCCAGGATGAATGGAATGAGGAATCCACATCTGAAGACGACAACACATCTGAGGAATCTTCTGGAGAACTCACCAATCAATCTCATCGAAACACTAGAGATATTGAAGATGAGACAGAAGAAATGCAGAATGAAATTGATGGAAAATGTATGCAAAGTAATTTACCCCCCCAAAGGATTTGAGAAAAACAATAAGGGGGGAAGAATCAGAGAATCACCAATCACTAGAAGTCAAAACAAAAATGTCACAAACACCTCTCTCAACCCTTCTTAATTATCAGTATGCTCAACTGGAATATTAGGGGCATGAAGTCCCAAGCTGCTACTGAAAGATTGAACTACCTTATTAATTTTTACAAATTATCATTCATTGCTATTCAAGAGCCTTTTGTGAAGGAGGATAAGATTGATAGCTTTAGAGTAATTCTCAATATGCATGGCTGTTTTGCTAATAGTAGTAACAAGATATGGATTTTCTGGAAATCTTCTTTGAATTGCAATGTATATGCCAATGAGGACCAGATGGTCACATGTAAGCTAATGGATACTACTAAAAACAAGGATCTTTTTATTTCAATTGTTTATGCCAAATCCAGGAGTATTGGTAGAGACGACCTATGGAGATACATGAGAATTTTTGCTTCTAGGATTGATCATCCTTGGGCAGTATGTGGAGATTTTAACTGTATTCTGAAAGAGGAAGAGAAGATGGGGGGCAAACCTCACAAAGTGACTAAAAGCATCCCCTTTTTTGAATGCCTTAATGATTGTGGTTTATCGAATATGGGATACTCTGGGAGCAATTTTACCTGGTGCAATGAAAGAAAAGAACAGGATACCATATGGAAAAGACTGGACAGAATGTTGGCTAATGAAGAATGGGAAGAACACTTTTGCAGCACTACTACTAAAAATCTGGCCAGACTCAGCTCTGACCATTGTCCTTTACTTATTAGGCTCTTCACCGAAGAGAAGAATTATATCAAATATTTTAAATTTTTGAACTTTTGGGTGGAACAAGCGGACTTTTATGATATTGTCAAGGAGCAATGGGAAGAGAACATTAATGGAAATATATTTTGGTGACTCCACCAGAAAATGAAGAAAACTAGCAAGGCTCTTAGTGCTTGGTCTAAAGCTAAGATTGGTGATATTTTCGTCAAGGCCAACCAAATGGAAGATATGGTGAACTTTTATGAGGAAAAATATATGAACTCTGGAAATTCGGAGGACAGAATGAGTCTGAACAAGGCTAAAGCAGAAGCAGTGACTCATCATAAAATGGTGGATGCCTTCTGGAGACAAAAAGCTCACTTGAAATGGCTATTGGAAGGGGATGAGAATACCAAGTACTTCCACAATATTGTGCGAGGTAGAAGAAAATTCCTGCAAATCAACAGAATTATGGTTGACGATCAGTGTCTGGAAAATGAAAATTTGATTGCAGCTGCAGCAACTGACTTCTATCAAAAAGCTTTTTAGCGAAGACAATATTATGATGGACATACATATCTTGGATTGCGTTCCTACTATGATCACAGCGGAAGAAAACTCTATGTTATTAATTGAACCTACTTGGGAAGAAGTAAAGAAGGCTGTGTTCGATATTGATCCTAATAGCTCCCCTGGCCCTGATGGATTCACTGGCTATTTTTTCCAGAAAGCTTGGGACATAATTGGGCAAGATATCTTGGACATGGTCAAGGCTATTTTTAATGGTGAGCAATTGCCAAAATTCTTTACTACCACTTGCTTGGTTCTAATACCGAAGGTTGATGCCCCTCTATCTTTCTCTGAATTTCGACCAATCAGCCTTGGTAATGTCTCCCAAAAGATTATTTCTAAAGTGTTGAATGAGAGACTTGGAAAGTTTATTCCTAAGATTATATCTCATAACCAAAGTGGCTTCATCAAAGGAAGATCTATCACTGAAAGTGTTCTTCTAGCTCAAGAGATCATCCATGATATTAAGAAATACAATAAAGGTGGAAATGTAACCGTCAAATTAGACATGAACAAAGCTTATGGCCGACTCTCTTGGCAATTCTTATGTGCGGTCATGAGGAAAATGGGTTTTGGTGAGGAATGGATACATATCATATGGAATCTCCTCTCCAGTATGTGGTACACAGTGATCATAAATGGAAAAAGACATGGCTTTTTTAAATCTCACAGAGGTGTCAAACAAGGAGATCCTATCTCGCCATATCTTTTTATAATTGCTGCTGAGGTGCTCTCCAGGCTTTTGAACAGTTTGTACCAAATCCCAAATACACTGGCTTCTACATGCAGATGGAGGGTCCTAAAATAAATCACTTATCATATGTTGATGATCTAATTATCTCTGTTCGGGAAAGACTTATACACTTGAACTCATTATGGCTACTCTTACTAATTACGAAAAAAATTCTGGACAATTGATCAACAGAGAAAAGAGTTGCTTCTTGGTGGATGACTTCATGTCTGAAAAAAGAAAATCTATTGTAGCCAGCTGCCTTGATTTACAAAAGAAAGATTTTCCTATTACATATTTAGGTTGCCCAATTATTGTAGGAAGAAAGAAGATTCAATACTTTTCTAATATTGCTACGAAGATTATCCAGATGGTAAGCTCATGGAATAGCACTCTACTACCTGCTGGAGGTAAAATTATTTTGATTAAGCATGTTTTGACTTCTATTCCTACTCATCTGCTATCAATCTGCCAACCTCCCAAGACTATTTTAACTCAAATGGAAAGAGTGTTTGCTAACTTTCTTTGGGGAAACAGAAACACCATTGGGCTTCATGGAAAAATTTATCCCTACCAAAGAAGGGGGAATTGGTATAAGACCGTTACAGGAAATTGCAGATACTTTTTCATCTAAATTGTGGTGGATCTTCAGATCTAATACTTCTCTGTGGACAGAATTTTTAAAGGCCAAATATTGTAGGAGGATTCATCCTATGGCGAGAAAGTTTAGCTACACTCAATCTCACACATGGAGAAGAATGATGAAGATTACAGGGAAAATTGACCATCTTATTATGTGGAGGATTCATGCCGGTAATAGTTGTTAGGATTATGATTCCTACTAAAGACAACAACCTTCATATTGAATAATTCGGATACATAAACTACATGAGCGGAAGCTAACCTGAATCCATATGTGGAAATGTTGAGCCTCCTTTTGATGATTGTCCTTGAGTTGTTGAGAACTCCTTTAGCCTTTCTTCAAGTTTCTTGAAGTATATTTGTCCCCACAAGAATGTATCCACAATACTCAACAATATATGAAAAAGTTCACAATAATAGTGTTATGACAATTATCAAAATTTGGCTTATGGTTTTCCACCCTATTTGCAAGACAATGGACAATATGGTTCTTGATTCAATGGGAAGAAGAAGAACTTGTCTTGCACTAGAATGGGAACCATAACCCCACTTTATAACTCTAGGAGTTACATAACCCAAGAGACAAGAGTTACAAGACAAGAGTTATGTCTTGAGTTATGTCTTGCAAGAGTTACATAACTCAAGAGTTACAAGCAAGTAACCATAGTTACTTATGTAACCTTAGTTAGCCCATCATAAACTAAGGTTACCCTTTTGGGTATCTACACATTAGTCCTACACTTTAGTATGACAATACATTGGCCCCCTTAACATAATGTCCATAAGACCACATAATTAGGCCAAACCAAAAGATAGCACATAACATATAATTATCCATATATTGTTCATATGTGTGTAGATATAAGTCCATATATCTATATATAAATCCATATATCTTACAATAGTAGCTTTTAGTGGGATAATTGGTCAGGCAAAGGCAAATTGTCTCAATATGGAAATGTATCTACCTCTATTAAGATTAAGGTGGCCTCATATATGAAGGCACGAACTTAGAACATTTGTAAACTAGAACAATACCTTCCTCCTGATATTGTTCAACATATTCAGAGAATTAAGATTAACTCTTCTGATCTAATGGATCAACCTATATGGATTGCCTCGACAGATGGAAGTTTTACTTGTAACTCTGCCTGGAACTATTAGGGAATATCATGGAAACTCACTAGTTAACAAGATGACATGGCACAAGCATGAACCTTTGAAAATCTCTTTTTTCCTATGAAGGCTTCTTAGGAACAAAGTTGCTGTTGATGTTAATATCACCAGATTTGGAATTCACCTTTCCTCCAGGTGCTCATGTTGTCCCAGCCCGATGTAGGAAACTGAGGAACATCTTTTTGTCCATAGTCATATTAGCAAGAAGATCTGGTTTTATTTCTGTAACATAATGGGTGTCAGATTTGATGCTGCTAATATTAGACAGATGATTTGTTAGATGGTGGACCGTGAAAAGTCACAACCCTGTGATTAAACTAGCTTTACAAGTCATGCCATCAATCATTATTTGGCACATCTGGAAAGCGAGATGTAAGAACAGGTTCGAAAATTAGAGAATGAATTATCACAGTATAATTTCTCTTTCCTGTCACCAATTAATTCTGATTGCTCACAGACAATTCCCTAATATTCCCCCTTTCATGCAATGGAAACAATTTTGTGATGTTTTACATTTTGAAAATTTTGAATTCTCTGTTATTACTGTCAAATGGACCTTACCTCTGCAAGAATTTGTTAAGTTAAACTCGGATGTAAGCTCTAGAGGTAATCCTGGCCCAAGCGGAGGTGGTGGAATCATTAGAGATGCCAATGGGAAAGTGTTGATTGCACATGCCAATGGTTTTGGAGATGAATCCAATAATAAAGCTGAAGCTATGGCACTTTTGATAGGGATGGATTGGTGCAGCAGTAATGGAATTAAAAACCTTGAGGTGGAAAGTGATTCCCTATTGCTCATAAACTGGATTATATCCAGTCTAAAAGTGCGGAGTCGAATCCCACAGAGAACTAAACAATTGGAATAAAGGTCTAAGGTAATAGTTTCCCCCGTTGTTGATTTCATTAGTTGCATGTTTCTTATAATTTTGACTTAGTTGCCTCTATCAATCATGAACTCTCCGGCTATCAAAAATCTCTCTGAAGCAATTATGATAATTTACTAGACGCACTCTCTCAAGCTACGCTAGCTAGATTCGCATTACAGTTCACTTAGATTGCACCTGAGGTATCGTTATCTCTAATCCAACTTCTAAACCCTCGGTTATGACTCTCGTCTATACTCCGGGAGTGATGTTGTTCAAACAACTACCTAAATATGCAATCTCTCTCAAGCACAGTGTTTTGGAGAGCGCAAAGCGCAAAAAAAAGCGACAAGGGCTCGCCTCGCTTCAAAGCGCAAAGCGAAAAAAAGCGCACGCTTTTTTGAAGTGAAGCGCAATTCTTAAAAAACATAATGTAAAATTATAAATAATCAAAAACATCAATTTAAATTCTTAAAAGTAGGTACTAGGTACCACCAAATCATCCACAACCCATCCATAAACCATAAGACAAGCAAAATCAAAGCTACTAAATTACTAGAAGTCAATCAACATCTTATTCTTCTATGTCTTCTTCTCCTTCAAGATTGTCAAAATCTTGAATTCCTCGGTTATCTTCATATTGCTCATCATCTTCTTCTTCCCCCTCCTCTTCATAGTCATTCTCATCTTCATCAATGGATCGACTTGTAGTAACCACACTTTTTCCCTTCCTAATAGAACTTGAACTTGGAGTACAACTCCTTAAACTATAAGGATCCTCCCAACTCCACTAGCAACCGCAACATCACCCAAGTTAAATCGGGGTCGCCTTTAAATACTTCTTCATCTTCATAATTTTCGGGGACTCCGGTTAGCCACTCATTAGCGTCATCAATATTGTCCAAAAGAATTGGATCAATTATATTGTGGTGGTTGTAGCGACGCCTCAATGCTCTATTGTATTTTACAAACACTAGTTCTGGAGGCGCTTCATGGTTAGTCGATTCCTTTTCTTTGTATGAATCTGCAAAAATGATGTGTCAACTAATTAGTAGGGGTTTGGACAATTGAGATATAATTTACTTTATCTCAAAACACAAAATAATTCTTTTTATTTCTCACGTGTTCAAAAACACTCCAGTTCCTTTCACATCCGGATGAGCTACAAGTTAAGCTTAGAACTTTGATGACGAAAGTTCTGTAACTCAGGAGTCTCTGCACCATATGTGTCCCACCATTCAACTATAGAAGTCAAAAAAAATATTCAAGAGTTAATAAGTATAAAAAATACATCAAAGTTAGAGTAATAAAATATAGAAACACTTAGTCACCTGGCGACTTCTTCGTTCTTTGTTTAATAGCAAGTCGAAGAGCAAAAAGTCCTTCAGTTGCCTTGTAAGTAGCAAGTTGATCTACTATCTTCTCTTGCAAATCTTCATCTGGGTTCAACTTGATAACAACCTGATGGAAACTTGTCCACAGTTCTTTAGCCAATGAATTCTTCTCTTGCTGCTCATAAAAGAGTGATGGGTTTAGAATAAGTCCAGCCGCATTCAAAGGTCTATGAAGTTGCGCATTCCATCTTGCATCAATGATTTGAAAGACCTTTGCATATTTTTGCTCATCCCTGAATGATGCTTGAATAGTCTCCTTGGCCCTATCTATAGCTTCATAGATGTAGCCCATTGATGATTTTGCCTCCCCATTCACCAAACGGAGTACTCTAACCAATGGGCCACCAATTTTAAGAGCATAACGAACATTATTCCAAATAGAAAAAGAAAGAATAATGCGTGCAACCTCTTTCCTCGCACTCTCCTTTGCAAATTTACTCTTGGTCCAATTCTCTGAAGTGACCATCTTTTGCAATTTCTCTTGTTGACTGTGGAGACTACGCAAAGTCAAGAAAGCAGTGGCGAACCTTGTCTTGGCCGGTTTCACCAAATTTTTTTGATTGGTGAATTTTCTCATCAAATTTAATAACAAGGGTCGCTGAGAAATATAAGAATATACTCTAACACCCTGGCTAAAAACTGTAGAAAATGGCCTTTCCTTGAAAATGTCCTCGAACATCAAGTTGATACAATGAGCCGCACATGGAGTCCAATAGACATTCTTGTACTCTCCTTCAATCATGCCACCCTCTTTCTTGTTTTCACTTGCATTATCAGTGACCACTTGAACAACTTTGCTTGGACCAATCTTTTCGATGGTGTTCTGAAATAAGGTGAACATTTTGATGTGGTCGGTGGATGAGTCGCTAGCATCAATGGACTCAAGAAACAAACTTCACCGGGGAGAATTTACCAACACATTAATAATCATTTTTCCCGTTCTTGCCGTCCACTTATCAATCATAATGGAGTAGTCATACTTGTTCCACACAACTTTATGCTCCTCAACAATTTTGTTTGTCTCCTCCACTTCCTTATTTAGATAAGGATCTCTTATTTCATGGTAAGTTGGACACTTCATTCCAGGTCCGTATTGACCAACGAGCTCAATAAAGTCTCCAAAAGTGTCATAGTTGACACAATTGAAGGAGAGCCTAGCATCATAGACACATCGTGCGAAAGCACTAACTGCACGCTCCCTCAAAATGTCTCTAGCAACTTGTTGTATATCTTTTCCACCGTTTTTGCTCCTTTTGCTCCCTGCTTCTTTGAGAAGTAGCAATCAATAGGACCTTTAGTCGATGATCCATGGCTTGACACATCTGTTCCCCGTTTTATTGGAAGTGACAATTCTTCATCATCGTCGTCATCATCGTCATCAAGATTGGTCACCATTGGTGAACCATTTGAGTTTTTATCTCCTTCTTCCAAACAAAATTCTTTATTTCTTCCCTCACATCCGGTGGACATTTGGGACAACTTTTCATGTTTCTATCGCCACCAATTAGATGGTATTTAAAGCGATAAATTCCACCCGTTGTAATCTTGTTGCAAAAGATGCATAGAACATTTGTATTCTTCTCATTAACTCTTTGGCCATATCGCCAAGCCGGGTCTTTCTCTTTCGAACTTTGAGACATTTAATTATCCCTATTAAGATATAAGAGAAAAAATAATTAATAAACTGAAAATACACTGAAATTATATAAATTATAATAATTAACTGAAAATACAATAAAATTATATAATTAACTGAAATTATATAAATTATAATAATTAACTAAAAATACACTGAAATTATATAAATTATAATAATTAAATGAAATTATATAAATTATAATAATTAACTGAAAATACACTGAAATTATATAAATTATATAAATTATAATAATTAACTGAAAATACACTGAAATTATTTAAAATTTAGTAATAATTAACTGAAAATAAACTGAAATTATATAAATTATAATAATTAACTGAAATTATATAAATTATAATAATTAACTGAAAATAAACTGAAATTACATAAATTACGCCTCAAAAACATATAATAAACTGAAAATATACATTTAAAAATCACATACACTAAAAATCTTTCATAAATATATGTGTATGTATATATAAATATATATATATATATATATATATATATATATATATATATATATATATATATATATATATATATATATATATATATATATATATATATATATATATATGAAAGAAAAGAAAGAAAAGAAGAAGAACAAAGAAAAAAAAGAGAAAAACGAGAACTGTTACTGAACAGTG
The DNA here is from genome assembly GCA_034376525.1 of Nicotiana benthamiana. Lineage (NCBI taxonomy): Eukaryota > Viridiplantae > Streptophyta > Magnoliopsida > Solanales > Solanaceae > Nicotiana > Nicotiana benthamiana. The sequence goes on along the minus strand of CM067336.1, from coordinate 27,717,853 downwards.
AAGACGAAAGCAGAAGAAAGAAAAAAAAAGAGAAGAAGAAGAAAGAAAGCACAAAGCAGAGAAGAAATGAAATTACGTGGACAGTCCAGCAGGAGAAGAAAGAGGCGACCAACAGTGAAGTCCAGAACCCTAGCTCTGTTTTGGTCGAACAGTCGAACAAGAAAGTGAGAACCGTAAGTTTTTTTAACCTTTTTATCAATTTAGGGCATGTTTTGTATAATTAAAAGACAGACCCAAATTTTTTTTTAAAAAGGGCCCTTATGCGCTTTTATACAGAATCGCACGCTTCGTCGCTTCTGCCATTAAAGCGTGTGCTTCTTTGAGGCCAGTTGCCTTGGGCAGAAAAAAGCGATCATGGGTCGCTTCACGCTTTAAGCGATGAAGCGATCGCTTTTCTAAACACTGCTCAAGCAGATACATAATAAATAGGAACGAATAATTGAGGATCCTTTCAATTAACCAAAATTAAAACGTAGTTGAACAAATAGAGATTAATAACTACTCAAAACTATATTAATAAGACAACCAATTCATCCCCAACGGGTTTCACCAAAACCTTAGATTAGAAAAGTTAGCTACTCATGAAAATAACAAAAATTACAAAAGAATTCACATTCAAAGGTAAAAGAACCAAGAAGAAGATTAAAGATTGATGCCCAATGATCCTCCTTGCCTCTTGCCCTTCCTTCTGATTTTTTCACTTCCAAAACTCTTTCTCCCCTCAAAATACCGATTTTTCATCTACATATACCAATTAGGGTTGGACCCAAACACTTATACCTTCTCCAATGTAAAAAGGACACTTTTCCCGGGTGGCTTGCGCGACTTCGCGCTAGAGCTCGCGCAAATTTCCTGACATTCTACCTCCAGCTCCTTAACGCGCGGGACTTCGCGCATGAGCTCGCGCACCTGTTCTGTTCCGAATTCTGAAAAACGTAAAACATGAAAGTTGTATCCCTTTTGAGTTATCTTTCCAACCATATATTGTGGAGCCAAAATGGAGTTTTGAACAAAACGTTATATCTATTTTACTAGACAATGCACAATATGCCTCCTCGAGTCTTCGTTCGTGCTTAATTATCAAATTTGACCCCCAAACACGATCCTGGCTTAATTCCTTGAACTTTTACTCAAACTTTAAAGCTCCAAATCACTTAAATTCATTCCATAACATCTATATAGCTCGGAATCACTCTACAAGGCATAAAACACACTGTTAATGCAAAACACTAGCGACTAAAGCGCAAACTCAACTAAAATACAGCATATTAAAGTGTAATAATCGATCAAAATACGTAATTATAGCATATTATCAATTAATGATAAAACCAAGACTCCATGGAACATCTGTGACACTATTCAAGCTATAAAAAGCACTATCGACTCTTTTGACAACTTAAAGGTGCAACATTGCTTCCGAGAAGTGAACAAAGTAGCGGATAGGCTTGCAAACCATGGAATCAACTAGAATACTCTTAATTGGTTTACCCTTCCTCAACAATTATCGATAGAAGCAAGGGGAGAATATAATATGGACAGACTTCACTTTTCCTCTTTTACAAGAAGACATGTAAAAAATGCTTTTCATCTGGACAGAAATACTGATAGGAGCTACTCTTTTGATGTCCCCTGAATACCAAATTATCCTGATATAAGGACGGGATGATTTTATGTATCCCCCTTGTACACTTATTTTTGAGAGCTTAATTTTGAAATCCTACAATCTTGTATGGTTGGAGCCTGTTCCAATCCTGTAGGTGAAGGGTGCTATACACCCCTTGGATGTACGTTAACTTCATCTAATAAAATCCGAGAATTTGAGGGGAAAATAAAACATTTCACCTTTCTTCTTAGTTTTACTTAATGTGGAGATTTCAATGGACAAGATATTTGAAACTTTTCATGGTCCTTTCTGTTATTAATGTTTTCCTATTCATATAGATAAGAAGTCCATTCAATTTACTTCTCCATATTGTTAATTAGTGAAGAGGCTACTTGCCATTGTTGGTTACTTTTTGCCTTTATCTCAGTGTTACATTGGTTTATATATAGTTAGTTCTCCATCAAGCTATCTACATTAATGTCAAGGTGAACTTTGTTGTTTTATGGCAGCTTTGAATCTATACAGATTTCAAAGCTATCTGATACTACTGACATAAGTCAATGAATAGAACTAGCATGGCAATTTCTAGCTGCCACAAGAGAATGATGGAGTTTGAATACTTCTTTTAAATTCTTTCAACAGTTGGTTGGCGCTTTTGTCCGCAAGGAAGTCAAGAATTGATGCAATGAGTCTACACGAATAGCCTTGAGACACAGATTAAATACTTCATCAACTACATAAATTATGATATGTTTACTTATTTATTTCAGCTCTTAAACCCTAGATAATTTGATTGTCTTTTCTACTTTCTCTATTGGTTGTTGGATACCTATGTACTCATCATATCATATCTTTAAAGCAAATTCATTAAGCCACTAACTATTAAAGAGGAAAGTTGGAATTTTACTTTTGTTTTAGTGTTGTTATGAGCTTGCGTTGTTAATAATCTCTACTACAAATCACTATCATATATGGTTTTTGGGTATTGCTCGCTAAACCAGATATGTTGGACAGCTTTATGTCTATCACAAGTTACACAAAGAAAGGGATTAAAGATTTTGGTTTATGACGATGATGGAGAAATTTCAAATAAAGCAACAAATGTAATTTACAAAGAAGTTTTCCGTAACTTACTTGGAGAATGAAAGCAAATCTGATCTGAAAGTTCATGACTTATTTGCTTCTCATCCTACTGTCTTTGATAATTGGAAATATGCTTCACAAACATTAGTTGACAACTTAAAATTGGTATGCTTATCTGTTATCTCATCATTAATTGGTATAATTTTGACTTTCCTCTTTTGTTGGAAAATTCTTATGACTTACAAGAACTTACTAACACTCTGATCTTTTGCAACAGATTTCTCAAAATTGATCTTGAGGTTTACAAAATAATACTTGCTCCGCTACCATAGGTGGAATGAAAGAAGACAAAGACTCTATTGGTAAAATTAATACTAAATCAACTTCCGCTTGATTTTGGTTTCATCACATATTTAAATCTAATTAAAGATTTGTGAATTGATAGCTTATAGCTTTTACTTACTCATGCATTACAAATATAAATTCATCCAAAGTATACTTGCAGTAGAGTATTACTTTATAAATGAAAATTTTAACTTCACTTACGTTCCTCTCGGCGAGTATCAAGTCTTGATAGATATTAATATTGTTCAGTCGAGGCAGTCGTTGGGGCAGTAACGTCGAAATATAATATGGCAGCAGAAGGGAGAAATAGGAAACGATTGACGATATATTGGTAATGTGGCTACACATCATGGGGGTCGAAGGAGCTTCCTCGGGTATGTAAAAGGAGCTTTTATGCACAATTGTTGTCTAATGCACATGCTGCAGCTGGAAATCAGAAGGTTATGACAATGGAAATCATAAATTTTCTAAGCATTTCAGTTGTACTTATGTTATAATACTGATTTTATTTATGTACTTGTGGTTTTTTTGCTGTTTGCAGGAACTTATGGTTGTTACCGTAAAAGAGAAGATGTTACTAAACTACCTGAACGAGGAAACCAACTAAAACGAAATCGACTGATAAGATACATCCTGTGGAGATTATTGAAATTAGTCAGGGAGAAGAGTCATACACGGGAGGATTCGTCGTATTCACTTGAATTGAGGGATGAATAAAAACTTGATGATGAAGTAGGGAAGAGATTGAATCAGATGATTCCAATTCCTGTAACTATTCCATGTTCATGGTATAATGAGTTCGCCACTAAGGTCGTTAATTAGTCTATTTTCTGGATCAGCATTTCATTACATTCCAAAGTTGAAAGTGCCTCATAATCAGGAAAGACGGACCATTATTTTGGGGGGCTGTCAGCCGAGGTGCTATTTGATTGGCGCTTTCCTTTAGTAATTTTATATTATGTCTATAGTTTAAAAAACTGTATGAGAATTTTATTTCTTTTGTTAACCTTAATATGCAACTACTATATTACTGGATCTACCCACAAGAAAAGGGAGAGACAGTCTCTGATGTGAAACTGATTGTCCATTTTGCTTCAAACCGTTTATCTTATTAACTGATTTTTTATACTGTCGTGTTTGATTCTAATTGCTTAATCTTCTTCTTATCCTGCTGAAGGATTTATCAGTGAGATTGCTATTTATGTATCTAATATGGATCTTATATTGATAGGGGTCTTTTGGCGATATATTAAAAAGCTTGATGCGGTGGAACACCTGTAGCTATCAAATGCATCCTCCCAAACCTTTCAGTGAATAGATAAAGAAGTAAGCAGGAGAGCATTTAGAGCTGGCATGTGTTTTATCACCTGTTAGTTCATATTTTTGGTAATTTTTCATAGGGAATGTCATGAGGAGTGCAACGAAACTATATCGTCATTGATTTTTCTAGCAGCAAGATTCACGGATGCGTCAAAGTTACGCCAACTAAGAAGTGTATTTACCGAGAGATTTGAAAATTCCCTTGAATGTTATGTCAATAAAGAGGTACTGACTCATATTTTCACTATTACAATATATTTTCACTGGATTGGCGGTTCAAATCTCACTCTTGACTATTTATTGCAATTCTATTAAAGCAATTCATTTGCTTCATGTTTTTAGTATTCCAATTAATTAGACTAAACCTTATGTTATAGACTGAGTTGTTTTTATTGCAATCATTAAATTAAATTTGTAATATACATATGTTTTACTATCTCTCTTCGGTAAATATTTTTCTTTTAATCGGTCCGCGCATTGCGCGAGTACGTATACTAGTTATCTATTAATAACAAAAGAGGTGTGAATGGAAAATGGAGGAAAAAGAAATGAAGGAAAGTGAAATTTTGAATGAGTTCATTTCACTAATGCACTTTGTCCATCATTGGTAAAAGGAAAGAAAATCTTTGTATATATATAGAGAAGCTCATCTTTTAGCTCTTAAAAAGCTAAGAAGAAGGAAAGCCTCGCGATGTTATCGCTTGCTCGGCTTCGGCTTCGGCTTCGGTCAAAGATCGATTGTTGATTAATCTTTTTGGACAAAAATCCGGTCTGGCCCGTTTTTCTTTTCTGGATTATTTTAAATTTGTTTTCATTTCCCGCAATATTTTCAATAGCCACAGCTGTTCTGAAACAGTGTCACACATGTTCCAACAACTATGGTTGTTCTAAAAGGTTGCAAACCTTTTCAGAAACAACACCAAAATTGGCTATAAATACACCTTCAAATCCCATAGTATTTACTTACGAAAATTTCTGAATCTTCTTCTTCTTCTGCACAAAAATTCCAGTGTGTTTTGCAGCCTTCAAGTGGTTCGCTATTAATCGGCATTCTTGGTACCAACACTCCGGTGAGTTAAATCGTTCTATCCTGGGAGGATATATTCCAGAACCTCGGGTACTTGAGGGGAATAATTTCCTTAAGGACACACTGTGTATTCAGTAGGCTCGATTTGTTCCTATACCATTTTCAGAATTTATTTTAAAAAGTTTACTGTTATCGAAATTTAATTTCTACTAACTTTCTGTTTCTATTTTCAGAAAGATTATTTTTTAATTTATTTACAACAACATATATTGATAATATATACCATAAGAAAGCCGCCCCCTATCTTTTAAAGGGGCCCGTCACTTCGTTCATACCTTCTTGGCTTAGGCTTCCAACTGAACAATATGGCCGTGCTGCCCCGCCAGTTCTTAAGTTAGAGTTCGAACTCACCTTCTTTATTCTATTTCATAGCCTCTTCCGTATTCTCAATCGGGTTAGGAACCGAATCCGAAAGAGATGCAGCAGCAACAGATCCTAAATCAAATAGAGACTTTGGAAAACTACAAATAGTGAACTTAAACTATCAATTATATTAATATTACATCCATTTTCACATAGAAATGTTGGAAAAGAAAGCTATATAAGAGCCAAAGGTTGACTATAAACTTCAACTCTCACTGGACCCTAGGGAGTTTTCTGCCAGAGCATAGTCCCACAGGATGTGAAGTACTAATTGTAAGACATCTCACAGAAGATGGCACAATTGACTTAGTTACTGCAAAAGTGAAGATCAGGTTGCCGACATATTCACAAAGTCTTTTAAGCTGTCAACATTTCACAAATTAAGAGAGTTGCTTGGTGTTTGTTCTCTAGAAGGTAATGAAGAAGATGGTTTAAATAACATCAGTTTACGGAAGGGAATGTTAGTAAAATAAGTCAAAAGATTATTTATTTATTTATTTTCTAACATAAACATACACTAAAAGTCATCATATAACGAAATGTTACATGTGATGTGATCAGATAACATATTCATACTTAATAAAAGAAACTAATGCGATTGCAAATAGATTTGACTTAAAGTTTTTTATTAATTCCAATCTGGGGAAATTATAAGATATTTATTTTTAGCCCTCATTATCTATCTATAGTTCTTTAACATGACAATGAAGGTTTACTAATTTGTCGGGAATAAGATTCCAAATTCGAAAGACACGGCACCTTATCGCTGCACATGCTTCTCCATCTTATTCGTGACCAGAAAGAAGGCATCTAGTGCTATGCAAATTTTATTTCTGCAAATAATTACCTATAAGTATCTTTTGAGTGACCTTATAGTAAAAATTTATGAGTCAATATCCATAAGTTAAACTTTATTTATTTGATCACATAAAAAGAATCTCATTTAATGCTTCTATTCTTACATAGGGTAAGAATTAAAACAACGAAGAAAGTTCCTTTCACGCCCGATTTTGAAGGAGGGAAATCCTATAGAATTGCTTAAAATTAATACAATAACAACAACTTAGTATAATTTTATAAGTGAGATATGAGAAGGATAGTATGTATAAAGACTTTATTCTACTTTGGGGCTGGATATATATAAATAGGATATTTTCGATAAACCCTCGACACAAGAAACCATTCGACCCACAAACTAGTAAAATATTGGCACCTTTACATACCTGGTGGGATTGCTGTGAAGGCAAGCATGTATAACAAAACACATGCATCTCTCAGCTTTCTAGATTTTTAGGCAAGCACAATAATATAATCCCCTTATTAAATTCTTTGGCTTCGAATCGTGCATGCATGTTAAGAAATAGCTGACTGTTCATGTTTGAGAAGTTACAAACTTAGAATAAATATATTTGGCTGCTAAAGGGTTCTTATGGTAGTACCACTTTCAAATAAAATTATGGTTCCTCTACTCTTGAAATGATTTTTGGATGGGAAACCATTTCAAATATTTAGACATCACAGAGAATTAAAGAAATAATGAGCCTCCACTCTTTTTATTATGTGAATATGTGGGAATTTACGAGGTTAGCTTCAATAACGTTCAAGGATTAAAATAACATAATTTGTTTTGAGTAGAGCCACTAAAATGGACTTCGCATGTAAGGTCGGCCCAACCCAACCCACTAATTGGGTAAGTTTGGGCTAGAATTTTTTGAATCCATTTAAAATTTAGGCTTACAAGTTCGGCCCAAGTCAATCCATTGGCCCGTGAGGCTTGATTGATGTTGGGCCTGGGCCGGCCCGTGGACCAAAAAATAATAAAATTTAAATTAATGAACTATTAAATATTTAAAAAAGTAAAAACAAAATAAGCTATTAACTATAATCCTCATTCCCCAACCCTATAATTCATATCAACTAGAATTTAGATTTTTGACATACATGCAATATGATTAGTTTTGTTTTTCTTAATTAATAACGAACTCCAAAAGTTTTAAGTGACCAATAAAAATCTTTTTTCAAAAGAAAGTATTACTTTAAGTGGCCAATGATCGGTTTAGATTACTTTAACATATTATTAATATTTAAACGGCTCTTCAGTAAGGTTGGCAAATGGATTGGGCCCGGGCCTAAAGGGCCTCGTATGCTAGTCCTATGTGGGCCCGGGCATTGTGGATCGGGCTTCATGGGCTATTGGTAGTAACCGGACCGAGACCAGGACCACGAACTACTGGTTCTGGGCTAAGTGTTCTTTTTTTAAAAAAAAATTATCTAAGGTAATTTCTTGTAAATTATATTATATAGTTGTGACTTAAAAATCTTAATTCAAATTTAAAACACAAAACATTGTAAAAATACATTCAAAGCAATGCGTTATAATTTTTATTATTATGATATTAACAAAACATGGCCCAATCTTACTTAATCCCTCCCCTCTCCCCCCCCCCCCCCAATGGAATGAGCTTGCTAATACCATCCTTGAGAAGAAAAAGAAACTAATCAAGATGTGCCAAAATATAAGTCACATATTAATTTTACATGATATCTCTTACAAATTTCATAAATCCATCAAGGTCCGGAGGAATTTTCGTTGGTGGTGACGGAAAAGAAGCTTGTTCATTACCGTTTCTGGGCAAAGTTGCATCCTCCACAAGTTCAGCTAGCATTTCTTCGTAAGCTTCGTCTACCTCTGGTTGTGATTCAGCAAGTCCAAAATTTCTTCGTTCGGAATGGATCCAATCTCGGAATAGTACTGATTTTTCTAAGCTCTCCCTCGTAGACGCTCTATAATCACCGAGTTGAAGTCTTGCTTGACTGAAAGCGCAATCTGATGTCACTGTTGATGCTTGAATAGTTAAAATGTCTCAGGTCATCCTTGAAAGGATAGGAAAGTATTTTTCTTTGTCCTTCCACCATTCCAAAAGATTAAATGAGCCGTTGGTATTCACTTCCTCAATTCCCTGTGACAAATAAACTTCAAGCTCATTTAGTTATGAACAATCACTAGTGATACAACCTTGATAACCCCTGAACCCAGCCTAAGCAGTACGTGTTCTTATTCCCGTAGTTCTTTTAGATGATTGAGAACTAGAAGAAGAATGAGTTGGAAAATTTGGTCTAGCATTATCTATTGCAATTTGATAAGCACTATAAATAGTTAGAACATTTATTTTAATTGAGGATTGTGCGTCTGATAAGTATAGACAATTCCTCATCTTTAAGTGCTAACCATTATAAATAGATTGATACCAATATTGAGGACCTCCTAATTTCATAGTAGGATTTAACAAGGCAGCAACACCATAAGTAAGGGGAATAGGAAAAAATATTTTTAAAATTTCTTTCTCATAGAATCAATAGCTTTTTCATAAATTTCCTAATCCTCTAAAAGATAAGCAAACAAATTTGCAAGTTCTGCAAGATAAACTAAACAGTTAGAAATAGAAGGATAATATTGCCTAGAAAATTTATTTGTAGCAACATGAAATCATTCTAAAAATTGACAAGCATTTTAACATTAGCCCAATCCGCATTTATAAGGTGATCATCATCATCACTTATATGAGCATTAAACATTGAGTTTATGGGGTTTCTATATTCATATTCAATAACAAAATTTTCATACATATAATTCCATCTAGTTGGACAAGCTTTAGGAACCTTTTGTTCTCTTAGGCCAAACCCATCGCATCTTTTAAAATATTCTCTAAATCTACTTTTATGGTTTGAATAAAAATGCCAGTGAGGAGCCATTTTAACCTTTTCAATTTCAAAATTTAAAATTCTCATACCAACACCTACAATTAAATGGTAAACATGACAAATACATCTAACACGAAAAATGTTACTAAAAACGGGATTTAGTGTAGTGGTAAGCAAGGTTATAGCATTAGTGTTACTAGTAGAATTATCCATTGAAATTGACATTATCTTATCACTAATTTCTGCAAATATCTGTAATCGTACTAGAAATAAACTGCCAAGTGTAACGTGAATTAATTATTCTATAAGCAATAATGCGCTTTTACATTATCCAACCCTCATCAATACAATGACTTGTAATAGTAAGATAATCACAGTCCATACCACTTCTACCAAAATCAGTAGTAATAGTAATACGAAAATATATATATATAAGTAAATAAATAATATAAATAATGTTCATATTCATATTTATATCGTTCTTTACGGTTATGCGGGGTCATCCTTTATAAGTAGGATTAAAAACTTTTCTAATATAATGCACAAAACGATGGTTAGACAGAAAACTATAGGGTAAGCACATAACAGTAACCATTTTTGCCAATTCTTCCCTATCTTTTCATGGATCATAATATAAATATCACCGGTAACAATGTTAATTTTCGGATGAAATTTATTTGACCTGGTACTAGTGTCAGGCTGACTAGATAGACGTGTCCCCCCGGCCGCAACTTTTATTTGATAATATTTGACTTTATTTTGAGTGTGTATCATTCTGTGTCTCCTCAAACTTCCCATCTCCCTCCCCTCCCCCCTGCCCTACCCCGAGTAACATAGTTAAAAGCTAACTCTTTACCATACGTTTTACATTTAACTTTATTTTTTTCTCTTATTTGAATAAAAAATGGCCAAACAAGAGATGTTTCGGCACGTTTAGAAGGTTGTCTAGAAAAAGTAGGGGTAGTAACAGGAGGGTCAACTGGGGCATCATTTGGATTAATTGGGTTAACTTTAGCAACAGGACTAGTGGGCTTATCGTTATCCGGTCGCGTTTAATCCAAATATATTTCCTGCTCATCTTCTTCATCAATAGTTGGATTACCAAAAGAGAATTCATATATTCATGATCTAACTATTTACCACCCCTATCATTATGAACATATTGACTCTTAATTGTAACAAAGTATTGTCACTATTAAGAATAGGAGTGGATGGAGGGCGGGTTGGGGAGGGGAGCCCAGGAATTAGAGGAGGAATAGACTGGCCACTAGATTCACCACTCTTGGATTTTCTCTTATTTTTACTAAATACTTTTTAAGGAATAGGTCATCTTAATCATAATTATATAAAGCAAATAAAACAAACAAAACTATAATATTAAAACTAAAGAGTTGGAAAATGTTTCGAAATGACGAACAACTTGTTGAAAACTAATTATCGTTGGAGACTCGAATACTTTAATTCACCAACTTCATAATTTTCCACACAAATTGCAACAATAAATTAACCAATTATAGAAGAAAATTATAGAGAGATTGGTGATTTTGTGAGAAAAATAAAAGAATGAAGGGGATATTTATAGTTAAAAATAGGAAAAAAGTATAATTATAAAAAGTTTTAGGTTAAAATAAGTTTTGGATGGGGGAGGTTAAATGGCTATTTTAGAAAGCCCAAACAACTATTTTGCAGGCCAACAACTAAAATTTAAATGTTTCAACAGCTGAAACTTTTTTTTAAAAAAAAATAACCGTTGGGCCTGTTTGAGCCTGTTTAGGACCGGTTGAACCGGCCAACATAGCAACCGGTCCCGGTCCCAAACGGTGCTGGTCCACCGGGGCTCTACCACAAGACATGCCCATTAGTAGGCCCACATCACCCCGGTCACAGTCTTAAACAGGTTTAGACTGTTTAGGCCCAGCACCTACGTGGGCCACGGTCCCGGGTCGATCCTGGTCCTGGATCGGCCCCCTTGCTAGTTACTCTTCAGTATAGAAAAAGATCAATTTTAAGTACAAAAAAAAATTGACCGCTAGCAAATTTTAGGAATTTTAAAAATTTTATGAAGTATACTAATGATGAAATCAGCAAATGGTGTTAATCCAAATTTAAAAAAACTTCAACATATAAACTTATTGAAGCAATCCCTGAGTCAAAGGAAACTGAAAGAAAAGTATTAAGAAAAGATTCATGTAACTTTAAAAAATAAGTGCTAGAGATATAGAGAATTTGCGTTTTCAATTACGAAATTCCTCCTCAAATATCAAACTTTTTGTACGCTCTAAGTAAATAGAAGTTGTTTACATGACTAAGCGACTACGTCACGAAAAAATAAGGATTTAAAGAATTTTTTTTTCAAAAAAAATTACAGGGCCGGCCCCACCTAGCCAGGAGCCTCTTATGGTTGAGTTAGGCTAGCCATTTTAAGGCACATTTATATGGCGGGCCGGCCCGTCCTAGACCACCAACTTCAAAATCCCACGAGATTTGAGTTTGTGACAATCCGGCCAGTTGTCTTATGAATTTACGCCTCGATTTCTTATTAACTGCTTTTTTCATGTTTATTTCTGCTATTTTTATTTGCCGGGATGTTCGGTTTTAAGTTTCAGAGAGTTTTGGGACACTTAGTCCCTAAATGAGAGCTTAAATGTTGGAAATTTGACTGTATTTGGAACAATGTGAAGTTAGCCTCGGAATAGAATTTCGATAGTTCCATTAGATCCGCTGGGTGATTTCGGGTTTAGGAGCATGTTCTGATGGTATTTTGGAGGTCCGTAGCTAATTTAGACTTGAAATGCCAAAAGGTCAAATTTTAAAGTTTTCGGTTCGATTGTGAGATTTTTATCCGAGGGTCAGAATAGAATTTCAGAAGTTGGAGTAGCTCTGTAATGTTGAATGTGACATGTGTGACAAATTTCAGGTCATTCAGAAGGGATTTGATAAACTTTTTTATCGAAAGTGTATTGTTACAGTCTTGCAATTTTTAGGCTTGAATCGATGTTGATTCGTCGTTTCGATATTGGTTTAGGTGTTTTAAGGATTGGTATCAGTTTGAACAGTGGTATTAGACTTATTGGTGCTTTTGGTTGAGGTCCTGGAGGCCTCAAGATGATTTCAGATTGTTGATGGAAGGATTTTGGAGTTTGGAGTTGCAGCTTCAGCTGTTTTTCTATCATAACTGTACCTGCGAGCGTGGGACCACAAGTATGGAATAGCAGAAGTGGTAGGATTTTTGCAGGAGCTATACCGCATCCGCGGGCGGGGAGTCGCAGATGCGAAAGATGGTTTGTAAGTGCCAAGTCGCATATGCGACTAGTGTTCCGCAAAAGCGAGACCACATAAGCGGTCCCAGGACTGCAGATGCGGTAACAACTGGGCATAAATATGAAATTTCTAGGGTTTGGTTTCAAAATTTTGAAATTCGATTTGGAGCTCGGGAGAGGGATATTTTGAAAGAAAATTGAAGAGGAGATCATTGGATAACATTTATTGAATCATTTCTAATCATATTCTATCAATCTATAATTAGTTTCATCATTTAATTTCGGGTTGGAGATGAAAATTGGGAAAATGTTGGAACTATGGATGTGGATTCCGGTATTTCCCCCGTGTCTATTTATTTGGGACTATGAATGTGGGATTCCGGTAGATCCCCTGTGTCTATTTATTTTGGACTATGGATGTGGGATTCCGGTAGATCCCCCTACATAGTTATATGGAACTACGGGAATGCACCCGGTAGATTTTTTCAGTACTGGGTATTTATATTTGGGACTACGGATCGAAATTTTGGTAGATCCTCGCGCATTGAAAGTTGGACTATCGGACGAGATCCCGGGAGATCCTTCGAGTATATATAATTGACTGGGGGACGGCAACCTGGGATATCCACTAGATAGTTGTGATTGGGACTACAGGATGGTATCCTAGAAGATCCCCGATTTTTATCTCTGCTTTGAGCTGTATTCTGGTTATTTCTTAATGTTGCACTCAATTATACTATCTTTTTCTACGCTATTATACCTTATATTTTATTTAACCTCAGTAGGTCCCTTACCTTCCTTGTCACTACCCCACCGAGGTTAGGCTTGGTACTTACTGAGTACCGCTGTGGTGTACTTATGCCCTTTTTGTACATGTTTTTCATGTGCAAATCACGGTACTTCTACTCAGTCCTATCACCCTTGAGGCGACGCGACTACTCTAGAAACTTCGAGGTATATCTGCCGCGTACGCTCCCTTTCTATTCTCACTTTCTAGTATTAGCCCTTCTGTATTTCTTTTCTTTGTCGGACATTATGGAGTTAGACATTATTAGATATTCTAAGGCTTGTGGTTTCATGAGATTCTGGGTTTTGTTAAAGTGTATTAGATTTTGGTGAAGTTGTATGGTATATGCCGAACGAAATTTGTAATATTGTTTTCTGACGACCCGACCCATCGTCACATGAGTTACCGCTCCATTTCCCCCATTATCTGCTTCTTAATGCTTCATTATGAATGTCTTGTGTGAACTAGTTGATTTGGATTGATTTTAAAAGGAAATGAGACACTTAGTCCCTTTAAGGAAGGCTTGTTTTGGAGAAGTCAACCAATTGTTGACTTATGTGTTAGGAGGCTTGGATATGAATTCCGATGATTCAGTTAGCTTTGGGGATGATTTTTGACTTAGGAGTATGACCAAAAGTGATTTTGGAGGGCCGATGTAGAATTAGGCTTTAATTGGCGAAGTTAGTATTTTATTGAATCCTGGTTGGTAGGTGAGATTTTGATCCGAGGGTCGGAATGGAATTCTGAGAGTTGCAATAGCTTCGTTAGGTGATATGGGATGAGTACAAAATTTCATACCATTTGGAGGTGATTTGGTTAGGTTTTTGATTGAATGCGCATTTCGGAAGTTTAGAATAACTTAGGCTTGAATCAAATGTAATTTGATGGTTATAGTGTTGTTTGATGTATTTTGATGATTGGAACAAGTTTGAATGATTTTTTAGGATGTGTTGGTGATTTTGGTTGAGGTCCCGGGGGCCTTGAGTGAGTTTCAGATGGCTAAACGAAAGATTTTTGGGACTTAGGATGTTGCAGGTTTTCCAGTTCTGTGTTGCAGAGGTTTAACCCTTCGCGTTCGCGTAGGATGAGTCGCGAATGCGTAGAAGGATTTGGGGCCCTGAGGGTTTTGTTCTTCACGTTCGCAGCTGGGTCTTGCGTTTGCATAGATCTGGCAGCTGGTGTTTCGCGTTCGCGGAAGGTTGCCTACGTTAGCATATAATGATCTAAGGTTATATTGGATTTGTGCATCGCGTTCACGGACATGGGGCGCATTCGCATAGTTGAGGCTGCGGAAGCTTCATGTTTGTGGATGGGATACCGCGTTCGCGAAGGGCAATTTGGTCTGAGGCAAGTTTGTTCATCGCGAACGCGAGAGAGCCCTCACGTTCTCATAGAGTTAAAGTTCACCTGGACAGAAGGATTTTAATAATATTTCATCCACGAACTAAGTCTTATTTCCATAATTGTTGAGCATTCTTGAGAGCTTTTGGATGGGAATTGAAAAGGGTTTCGACTGGGAGTGATTGGAGGTAAGTCTTATGAACTAAAAACACGATTCTATTGTGAAATTAACCTTGAAATCTATGGAAACTTAGCAAAGAAGCGGAAGAACTAGGGCTTAAGTTTTAATATTTCAAATTATGATTTGAGAGGTCATTTGGACTCCGATTTTGGTGTTCTTTATATGTATAGACTCGTGACAAGATAAGGAACCCGTTAGTATAAGAGTTTCTCAATTTTCAAGAAGTGGGCCCAGGGGCTCGGGTTTTTGCCAATTTCGCGATTTTGATGTTTTTCGATTATTTTCGATTGAGTATTGTTCCTTTAGCCCAAGCCTGTCAACTGGTTCCACCGGTCCGGTTCGGGTCGATTTTTTTTCGACCCGTCCGGTTACCGGTCCGGGCCGGACCGGGTCCAAACAGTGCCGGGTTTAACCGGGCTGGGTTGTTAGGGGTTAAGATTGAACCGTACGGGTTACGGGTTGTAATGGTCCGGGCCGGGTCGGGTTTCGTTATTTTGTATTTTTTTTTTTTAGAATTATGTATAAATATTAAGTTATATTAATACTTTGTAATAATTGAATGAAAACAACAAAATATGGCGAAAAAATTGCACTTATTGCAAGTGCTACTTTATTTCTCAATTTCAAATTAATAAGTAGATAATGAAATGTTTACATTTTTTATAGTGAAGTAGTAATTTCAAATGTTTTGCATCACTTCATCTTCATCATAATCAATATCTCCAAGTTAAAGTTCTTCATCTTCTGGGCTATGAAGTATGAACTGTGAAGTGTGAACATCTTCCTTTCCTGATTTCTTCGTTCCGATCTATCTAATCCAATCTCTGAAACAAAGTACAAACAGTCAAACATACTAAAAGTCTAAAACTTACAAATCATTGCTTCCCATAATTATTGACCCATTCTATAGGATGGACAGCTCTCATATGTCTTGTAAATGGTCCAGTCCCTCCTAAATTTCCTTCGGTCAAATGTTGAAAAGTTTCGTTACAAATTTTGCACTTAATACTATTAGTACCTTCTATTATTTCAAAAAAATTCCATACCCGACTTCTTCTTTTACGATTAGAAGTCGGGTGATCATTATTACTAGTACTACCAGAAGCTACATGATTAGCATCATTATTGACCCATTCTATAGGATGGACAGCTCTCATATGTCTTGCAAATGGTCCACTCCCTCCTAAATTTCCTTCGGTCAAATATTGAAAAGTTTCGTTACAAAATTTGCACTTAACACTATTAGTACCTTCTATTATTTCAAAAAAATTCCATACCCGACTTCTTCTTTTACGATTAGAAGTCGGGTGATCATTATTACTAGTACTACCAGAAGCTACAGGACTAGCATCATTAAACATATTGCAAAAATGAAAATATAAGCTTAAATTAAATATGCAATTAAAATATTAAATAAGAGAAAGAGTTGGAAAGAGTGCACCGAATTCGACAATAAATTGAGCACTTGATTACGCAAATCCGGTGTTACCACGAACAAACGTCAAGCAAGTATTTCAATTTTGAACACTTGAACTTCAAGCTTAGAATTCCGATTTCCGAATGAGAAATTACGATAAATTAAATTCGGGAAAACAAAGACAATAAAATTATAAAATTAGAATATGAATTCTTGAAAATTGAAGAGAAGAGAGTGATTGATAATTTGAGAATTGAGAGAGAGATTGATAATTTTGAGTGAGGAAATGAAGAAGAGGGGAGGGTATTTATAGATTTTAAGAAGGGTTAATAATGTAATTTAATAAATACAAAAAAAAAATAAAAAAGTGGCCATTTCTGAAAATACTCCCGTTGGCCAACGGTTCTGGACCGTTGCCAACGGTCCTGTGGGGCCCACATGCTCAGAAAATTTTTTTTTTTAAAAACTTTTTTTTGACCGTTGTACCGGTCCGGGTCGACCGGTTCAAGCACTATTTTGCTTACCGGGCCGGTCCGGTCACGGGTCTTAATCCTAAAATCCTAACCGTTCTAACCCCTCCCCCCCAACCCAGCCCAGGCCACCCCTTAAGAACCGGTTCGGTCCGGTCCCGGTTTATACCGGGCCGGTCCGGTTCGGTCCCGGGACAACCCAGACCGGTTGACAGGCTTACTTTAGCCTATTGTGACATATTCGTTGTGGTTTTGGTCAAATTCGATGCATGAAAAGGTCAATTTGAAAGGCAAGGGCATAGCGAGCTAGATTTTGGCTGGCTTGAGGTGATTAATAGATGTAAATAATGTCCTGAGGGTTTGAAACCCTGTATTTGCACATCGTAGTTCTATTATGAGGTGATTTTCACACCGGGTAGCGAGCATGGGGTAGAGCACTGTTGGGAATTGTGACTTGGTTCGTCCTGGTAGATGATTATACTACATATTTAACAAAAAATTTAATTATTATTATTATTATTTGAGCTGATCGCTATGATTGGGCTTCGTTGTAATTGATTTAATCCTTCAGGGATTGCTGTTACTGGTTTCTTACCATTTTACGTATTATTGAACTCAGTCCTGGCATTTAATAATATTTTCAAACTCAGCCATATTTTCTGAAACTTGAAACTTAAATCATATTTTTAATGAGGTTTAGGCTGAACATTTATATATTATTATGCCCGAGGGGCTTATGTGATTCTGGACTAAGCATGGGATCGGGTTGTGCACCGCAGCAGTATTATATTGATATTGATATGAGGCCGAAGGCCTAGTTGATGCTACGAGATGGCTTATATTGCGCTTGGGATGTAAGGGGCCCCTCTCGGAGTCTGCATACCCCAGTGAGCGCCATCGACGATAAACAAAGGGAGCGGGTTGCACGCCGCAGCGGCTACTAGAGAGTACTGGACTATGTATTGCATTTCATATTTGCATGTCCTTTACTTGCTTATCTGTTGTAGCAGTTCCATAATTGTTATTATTGGTTTACTGATTGAATATTATCTGGTTCAGGTTGCTGTATTTATAGAATTACTTTGTGCCTATTTAGAATTTTTTATTCTCAGCCTTTATTTATGTTTATTACTCACTGGATCGGAGTACTCACATTACTCCCTGCACATTGTGTGTAGATCCAGGTACATCTGAGGCTGAGTGAGGGTTTCTCTTCCGAGCAGCTTATCCGGGATCATCAAGGTAGCTGCATGACGCCTGCAGTCCTGATATTCCTTCTACCTTATTTGCTTTATTTCCACATTTTTTTAGAACGATATGTAGTAGATTGATACTCAAGTATTAGAGGCTCTGACTTGTGACACCGAATTCTTCGGGCTGTGTAGTAGTATTAGTATTTGGATTTTCCGCATGTTTTAACTTTAGTTCAGGCTTTCAGTATTATGGCTTAGTAATTTATATGTGTTAATTATTTCTTGAGATTTATAAAATGGTTAAGGTTATCAAATTGGCCGGGCTTGCCTAGAAGTGTGTTGGGCACCATCACGACCGGGGTTGGGGTCGTGACAGTTTCATTCAGTTATTTTGGCTTTTAATTACTTCTTCCTCAAGTTTTGTTTATTTCTGCATTGTGCTTACTTAGTCGTAGAGACTATGTGCCATCACGAAAATTCACAAAGGACGAATTAGGGTCGTCACAGGGCTAGGCTAGGCTAACCCATTTTGACAGCTCTAGTTTTGAGCATGTTTGATCAAATTTTCTAAAATATATATAAGTATTTTTTATTAAAATGGATTTTCATTAGACTTACGTTATTAATGCAACAACTTGTATCTGGTCAATTAATTTAACAAACACGCTTTTTGAGAAATAATCATTTTTGTGAAATATATCCACAAAGTGATTTCGGGTGTCAAATTATGAAAAGAAACATATAAAAATTCACTTTACATATTGTATAAATAGATAAATGATTTAAATGTCTTGAGTGATGTTGCACTTTGAAAGATGTCAAAGTAGAAGCAGCAAAATTGTATGAAGAATTTTCCGTGCATTTTCTATTGATTGTACCAATGTATCTATACAAGTATAAAAAGGAAAAAAAGGAATAAAGTCTGTCTAATTTCCTATTAGCCTAAGGCTAACAATATGTAACTACCTGTACTAACTCATTATAAGGCTAATAATATGTAAAAGGAATAAAGGAATAAAATGACATAGTCTAGATAGACGAGACGAGTATCGGTGTTATTGAGAGGTTAGAGGTATGGAGAAAGACTCTCGAGTCTAAGGGTTTCAAAATAAGCATATCTAAGACAAAATACCTTGAGTGCAGGTTTAGCGCCGAGCCGAGCGAAGTAGGCAGGGACGTGATGATTGGATCTCAGGTCATCGCCAAGAGGGACAATGTGAGATATCTTGGGTCGGTGATCCAGGGGGACGTAGAGATTGACGGGGACGTCACTCATCGTATAGGAGCGGGGTGGTCAAAGTGGAGGCTTGCATCAGGAGTCCTGTGAGACAAGAAAGTTCCTCAGAGGCTCGAGGGGAAATTTTATAGAGATGTGGTTAGACATGCAATATTGTATGGGGCGAAGTGCTGGCCAATGAAGAACTCTCATGTTCAGAGAATGAAGGTTACGGAGATGAGGATGCTCAGGTGGATGTGCGGGCTCATCAGGTTAGATAAGATTAAGAATGAAGTTATTCGAGAGAAGGTGGAGGTGGCCCCGGTGGATGAGAAGATGCGAGAAGCGAGGCTGAGGTGGTTCGGGCATGTGCGGATGAGAAGTCTTGATGCCTCGGTGAGGAGTTGTGAACGGCTGGCAATGGTCGGCGTTCGGCGAGGCAGAGGGAGGCCTAAGAGGTATTGGGGAGAGGTGATTAGGCATGGCATGGCTAGAATGCAGGTTTCCGAGGACATGGCCCTTGATAGGAAAGTCTGGAGGTCTAGTATCCTGGTTGTAGGATAGGGGCCCCTAGAGTTTTTCGTACTACTCACCCGGGGTTGGGTGAGGCTTGACAAGGCTATCCATAGATGATTTGTGTTTTGGATTGTGTCTCCCTTATGGTAGCTATTTATGGTAGTTACTGTATGATATTATTGTATGTTATTTATTTATTGTTCTTATGTTTAGTTAATTATTTACGCTATTTCTGCTGGACTTACTAAAGCTCTTTTGTTTTTGTTTTTGTTTTTGTTTTTTCCTTTCCTTCACTGAGCCGAGGGTCGATTGGAAACAGCCTCTCTGCCCTTTCGGGTAGGGGTAAGGCTCGTCTACATATTGTTTTTTGAATAAAGGAATAAAATCTTTCATTTGTAGTCAAGCGTGTACTTATCTTCTTTCCATCTGAATCGACATTATTATTATCGACGATATTTTCTTCGGCAACACCCCCTTAAGTTGACGGCCGATGATCGAACATTCAACTTGAACAAAAGATTGTGGAAGAGGCACATCAAGAGCCTGATTAGAAAGATCCGCCAACTGTGAGGATGAAGGAACAAAGGATAAAGAAATCAACACATCAAGAAGTTTTTCACAAACCAAGTGACAATCAAGCTCTATATGCTTGGTTTGTTCGTGAAAGACGATATTTTAGCAATGTGAGTCGCTACTTTCCCAAAAGCTTTCGATATATCAGAAGATCCGAAATTGGGGTACCACAATCAGAAGAGAGCTTAACAGTGGGATCCAAAGGTGTAGAAACTGATCGAGAATCCATACATCTGAATTCAGAGAGAAATTCCAGGTAAAACTCCGTTGGGTAATGACTAAAACCCCATTTTATCTAATAAATTCCATCCCTAAAATATAATGGGCTCCGTCAAGTGTTTAATCTAAAATTCACTGTTCAAAAGATCATTTAGCTCGTCAATATCTCATTTGATGTTTCCAGTGATCAAAACATCATCAATATTGACTGCGAAAATTGTTACCAAATCCCCTGCTACTTTGAAGAAGAGGAAATAACCATTAGAGGAAGCCGTGAATGATCTGGTACCCAAATTAGAAGATAAGTAAGCAAACCACTGACGCGCGGCTTTTTTTGAGGGCCATAGAACGTTTACGAAGATGACAAATATGATAAGGAGAAGGAGAGACCATACTAGGAGGAAATCTCATGTATACTTCGTCATCAAGGTCTTCGTGAAGGAACATATTGTTGACGTCAAGATGGTATAATTTCCACTCATTCTTTGCTGCAATAGATAGAAGATATCGAATAGTAGTCAATTTTACTATCGAATGCTTTCCCGTTGAGTGTTTCCCCCGAATCACCATTCATGCCTTTAATCTTTCTAAAGAGTCATCTGATTTCAGCTTGACCTTGTATGCCCATTTACATGGTAATGCTTTCTTGACTTTTGGCAATTCAACCATATCCCATATGCGATTAGAGTCCAAAACCTCAAATTCTTTCTCCATAGCAGCCTTTCAGCTAGGATGCATAATGGTGGTATGAGGAGGATTCAGATATTTGGCATATAGAGTTAATAAGGACTCGATTTGATGCAGAAAAAGATGAGCAGTACAAAGGAGAAGATAGGGATAAGGGGAAATAATAGAGTATGAAGACCCACAAATGTAATCTGACAAATACTTAAGTTGATGATGTTCTCTTTATGATATGCGCAGCAAAGGCTCCTGTGCTTAGGATAACACCTGTAATGTAGGAGTGTAACTTGTAGTAGATGAAGAGACTGAAGGTGAAGAAAAAAGCTTAACAGAGTATAAAGGTGGTGAACCGGAAGGAATTAGGTTTTGTGGTGAGAAAAGGTTGACATCATTAGATTTATAAAAAAACATAATTATCTGTAGAAGGAAAGCAAGTAGGAAATAGTTTCGACATAGGGGAAGAATACGAAAAAGGAAAAATGTTCTCTTCAAACTTGACAATTAGAATCTGATTTGTGTGCAAGACAAGAACCTTATCTCCTTTCTTACTAAAAGGGTAACCTAAAAAGATCCTAGGTTTTGCTCTAGGACTAAGTTTATCTATGTTTCTAGACAAGGTGGACAGAAAACAAGACATCCAAATGGTCTCAAATAATTATTGTCTGGAGGACTCTCAAACAGAACATGATAAAGGATCTTGTAATGTTAAAATTGAAGAGGAAAATCTGTTTATCAAATGAGTAGCTGTAAGCAAACAATCTCCCCAATACTTCATTGGCGCATTAGACTAAAATAGAAGTGCTCTAGATATTTCTAACAGGTGTTTATGTTTTCTTTCCACCACACCATGTTGTTGTGTTGTGGAAACATATGAAGTTTGGTAAATTATACCTTTGGACTGAAAAAATTATGTGGTAAGCTTACTTGAACCCAACTCAAAAGAATTATTAGATCTAATCATTTTAACTTTGGTAGAAAACTGTCTTTCAACAAGCAATAGAAAAGGTTTCAAAACTGTAAAAGGCACTAGACTTGGTACATAGAAGAAATGTGCAAGTACTTCTTGAAAAATAATCAAGTATAGTTAAGAAGTATCTTTCCCTTTTGTAGGTAGGCGTCTTATAGGGTTCCCAAATATCGATGTGTAGTAAGCCATAATTGTGTTTACTATTGATTGAACTAATAGGAAAAGGTGGCTTGGTCTGCCTTGCCATAGGGAAAATAGTACAAGGAAAATGTGTTTTATTCTTTAAATTTGTTGCCAAATTGTTAATATTCTTCATAGCATGGAAAGGCAGATGTCCCAAACAAAATGAAAAATTGTAAAAGCTGAACCAATTCCGTTGATAACTTTACCAAATAACTAAGTACATTTATGACTTAAAGGACTATGAGAAACAACCCTTGGATTGAACGACTCTGGTAAACAAGTAAAAGACTTAGACAAACAAGACAGAGACACATGATTGGAATTAAAAGAAACAAGAACAAATGGCTGTTGAGAAATAAGCTTCATTTATGTTGCGTTATCCTTCATAACATAAAGCATTTAGCTTTGCTGCGAGATTACCGGTCCTCTTAAAAAGGGCCATGTATGGAACACATACGTTTAGAAAAAATTAGATTGCAGTC
The DNA here is from genome assembly GCA_034376525.1 of Nicotiana benthamiana. Lineage (NCBI taxonomy): Eukaryota > Viridiplantae > Streptophyta > Magnoliopsida > Solanales > Solanaceae > Nicotiana > Nicotiana benthamiana. The sequence continues at coordinate 27,694,861 of CM067336.1, read as the reverse complement.
AAATTGTGTACACAAATGAGAATCTGACAAGAGATTATGTTTGAATGCAGGTCCATAAATCACATATGTAGCTCAAAATCTGGAGTCAAGTGTAGGCTTCCTACACAAGTTACTTGCACTTTATATAAATTTGGTAGATTAACCAAGACAGAATATGAAAGTACCATAATATTATGTAACAAGGATTTATCAAATGTCATATACTGAGAAGCTCCAGAATCAATGATCCACGTATGATGAATTAAGTTAGAGAAAAAGTAAGTGAAAACATAGCAACCATAATGCTTGCCAGCCAGATTTGCACTGGGAGATGGTTCAGAAGTGGAGGATGCAAGTCCTACTTGGACTAAAAGTGTTTAACGGGCAGGGTGTTACGAGCTGTACATAGAAAAAATCAGACCGTCCTGTTATCGTTCTACGTTGGTTAGTGGGTTGCCAGCGGGCTGTGTTTTGCCGGGTTTTTTTCGCTCGTCTGAGTTCGGGCTTAACGGGTCTGGACTGGGGCGGACAAATTATCTTTTTTAAGTAAATTTTATTTTTCTTATTCAATGTTATGATACTTAATTTTTTACAAACTTTTGGCTTAGAATTAAACTTTGAAGTTTATAATTTTAAATTTGAAATTTAAAGTAAGTGGAGCTACAAAAAATTATTTAATAAGACAAATAGGCAATATGCAAGGATCAAGCTCTGAAGGCTTTCCTTTTATATGTTTATTGAGTAATATATAATACTACAAATTAATTTTGCAAGTTCTATTTTATTATTTATTTTTGAACTTGCAAATTAAAAGTTTAGAATAATTATACAAAAATAAGAAATAGTACATCACATGATTTGCATCATTTTGTAAGGTCATTCATATTAATATGAGATTCTTGGTTTCCTGCATTGCTTGAATCGGAACCATAATTATTATATTTCTGATAGTTTGTGTGAGTCTACCAAACTATAAAGTACCAGGTCTTTTATGAGTTTCCACTGAGAGTGCTAATTAAACAGTAAGTAAATAAGACAGGGAGTTTTATGTGGAAAAATTCCTAGTCAAGGGATAAAAAACCACAACCTACACTGGTGGGATTTCGACTTCACTATGTAATGCACTTATTACAAAGAGTTCTACTCGTGACTAACTCAAGTCAAAACACAAACACAAAGGGTTTGTAGTTTTACAAACGGGTTCCTAGCAACGCTTCTAGCTAAGCAAATTAGGGTTTTCCATGAAGAATAATTACAAAGTTACAACTCAACTAAGAACAATAAAATATTAGATTTAGGAACTGGTTTGTAGCGGCGTTAAACTTTGTTCTTGATGCACTTAAGAATCGAATTTTTGAATATTGAAGACTTGAATGCTTGAAGTAAATTTTCAAGTGTTCAAGTGATGTTTTATTATAATGCTTTTGTTAATACACCTTTGGATGGCATCACTTGAATGATGTAAGCACTGGTCAAGGGACAACTGAGTGCAGAATTATGTTGCACTGTGTACACTATTTTTGTGGAAGTCACTTTCCAGCTGTACACAATTGACTTTTGTACTGCTATTAGGGAAACATAAAGGATCAGCTTTCTGTGTTAGTTCTCTATCTTCTAAAGTTGCACCAGTTCACATTAACTGGAGTTCGTTGCTTAGTAATATATACCAAGTGCGGTTCCTTATCATGTTTTTGCATAAGTTAAACACAAATGCACGTGCACTTCACACAAACTCTGATATTTTTGCATAAGTTAAATAAAGATTTTTATTATGTATTATATCAAAATTTTATTATCTCTCCAAATAGACCGCACATAATTAATCTTTTTTCTTTAAATATAGATTTTATATTAAAAAATGTTATTTAATTTCATTTCTAACATTTAGAATTTTGAAATTAATTAAGATTAGCTATTAAATTTTATCTTACATGAATTATGATAAACTCCTAATATTTTATAATTTAAAATCAAATGAGATTTTACTTATTTTATCTTAAGCTTTTATGAAAATTTGCTTTTTATTCTTTTATGCCGTCTTTCTATTGTTTGTGAATCTTTTTGTTTTCATTTTTTTATCAAGGCATTCATTTTAGTACAATTATTTATTATTAAATTAATTTAAGATGTAACTTACGTTTATTTTAAATATAGTTCGTATTCATACAAACGACTAAATTGGTAAACAAAATGACAGTCCTTTAAAATTTTATGTTAACACCCTTTTAAAAAAATCTCAACCTTAACAGACTTTTTAATTACTATGTACTTATGCGTTCTATTTTCGTATATTAATTAATAAATTATATTATAATATAACATAAAAGACAATGAAGGAGATTTTTACATGGGGGATGTGGTTGGGCTTCATCACAATATCAACAAAAATTAAATATTAATATTTTCTTAGAAACTTATATTTCATTAAATATGTGTTCAATAACTCAAATGTATTATATAATAATATTTACGTAATTTTTAAAAAATTATATATTTATTGATATTGGTACACGCGTAAAGCGTATACCCTAAAACTAATCGCATAAATATTATGACTCCACTAAACTTTTGCCTTTAAACTTTTAGCACTGTATATTATTTTAAAAACAGTTCTTTAAATTTTATGTCAGTCAAATTACATTATGTAAATAAATGGAACGGATTACTGCCTGAGATATGACACAAGTAAAACTTGGTTGTAAACAATTCAAAACGGAGAATTTGATCATTCAACAGCCATATTTTTCGTCGGTTGTCCCGACGAAACATTAAAAAGTCATAATGGAATGCCTGTTCTGGCGGCTATCCCTCAGCCTAAAAAAACACATTGGTTTTATATTAATTATTCATCATTTTTTTAATATCCCAACAGACGATTTATTTGGCTAAGAAAAGGAAATTGAAGCAAGAATTACTGATTTTGGTTTCCTATATGTATTAATTTTTTATAAGCTACTACTTATATTCATCTTACAAAAATTATTTAATACATAAAAATTATTAATTTAGAATTTAATAACTTTAAAGAATTAAAATTTTTAACCCATAAATTTTAAATTATTGTTCCACCTCTACTTCCATATCAACTAAATATTCTTAAATAAGCTGCTAGATATATAAAATTCCAATGACAAAACTTGTAGACAGACAAAAATCTAATTGTTGCTTTTGATTAACTTTTATAAAATTTACTTTTTGTAACTTGTGCTACAAGCTTTAATTTTACTTCGTTACTGCTACCTTGATACGCTTTAGTTTTGATTTTAAGATAATAATAAAATGATTATTCTCAGCTTATTATTATTTGCCTAGTGTGGCTCTTCAGCTTATTAGGAGTATAATATTTGCCTTTTCACGCCTTCAATATTTGAAGTCAATGCCTACCTCGGTTGAATATTATTTTTATTTTAGCAAACAAAATAAAAATAAAGAACCTTTCGCCAACCATACAGCACTCCACTTTTGTAGCAGCAAAGTTCTTTTTTCTTCTACCTCCCCACTTGAGATCTATTCTAAAGGTAGTTCCTCTCTATCTTTCTCTAGGTAAAAGGTAAGCATCCTTTCTCTAAATCTTCATTTCCAGAATCTGTTGTTCAATGATTGTGATGATTTATCAGTGATTTAATCTGCTTTCACGTTCTTATTTGAATTCATTGGTGATTAATTTTCGACCTTCGGCTGAATTTCTATGGAACAATTTCTTTTCTGTGTCCTCGTTTTGGAAATGCAAGTATGTGGAATTTTCATTACGATATTTGAAATTGGCGATTTTGTTGCGTTTTACTGCGTTTTATTTGTTGAAAAATAATTAGGAATTGTGGTCATAATATGGCTTTTTTAAAGCATTAATCAAACTTTATTTGCAGTTAATTTGTTGATTTTTGCGAGCCATGGTGTTCTATCGCGGCGTTTCTCTGCTGTCAAAGCTGCGTTCTCGAGCGGTAAGTTCAGTTAATGATTTTAATTTACTTTTTAATTCCTTTTGCTGAAGTGCGTCTATTCCTGACTTAACATCCAATTAATTATTGAATTATAGGTCCAACAGTCAAATCATAGCAATTCTGTGCGCTGGCTTCAAGTCCAAACCTCTTCTGGTCTTGTAAGTTCTAACGTGTCTCTGTCAATATATGCATCTCCTTGTCTACACACATTTCTCCGTGATTAATAAGCTTGTGGATCAACCAATCATTTGCCTGCACTTCAATCCGTGGCTAGCTGGCATCGGCTATATAAAAGTTCTCATAATTAAATAAAACATAACCAATCATTGTTGTGTTGGGGACTCTTCATATCCAAAAGACATTATTAGTTAACATTTGTATGAATATATGATGTATGTACTTGGAATTGAGGACATTGAGAGGGAACCAGAGAAAATTAAGTAGAATACTTGTCACTTGTAATAGGAGATGGTGGGAGAATGGTTTGGGAAAAACTGAGACTGCCATTTTATAACTGAGACTGCCGTTTTATGGTAAATATTTATGGTAAATATTGAGCTGTCTATTGCAGGTGCATCATCTTTCATTTCCTTTTCCCTTCTGTTCTTGATGTTAAATTACGTACACAATGGATTTTAAGAATTAGTGTCATAATATCTGAGGAAATATATCAATCATTTAATCTGAGGAAATATATCATAAGTTAACTAACTGCTTTTTCCCTTTTGTTTTAAAATTTCTGGATTTTGATGACCATTACCTCAGTATGAGACGCTGGTTTGAGTTTGTGATAGTGTTTTTAAATTTATTTCCCTCCTTTCCATTTAGGCACATGGGCTTCTAGCTTATATAACATCCTATATGGAAATAGAGATTTTGCAATGAAGACACTGCAGAAACACTATGAAAGCGTTAGGATCTGAAATATTGTGAACAAATTGACTACCAAGATAATAAAATTACTGATTCTTCTTAGTGTTTGGGTGTGAATGGCCTGCTTGGGTCAAGTTAGTCTGCCACTTGAGTAGTTGTATAAGCAAATTAATTTAGAAGTTGCATTTGATGTAATAAGCTAAATTATATGTTTGGCCAACTACTTTTCTTCAAACTCTTGAAGGCGACGGCTCATGAGTGGTTATAAATTGTAATGTAGTTATAGGCCCTCCAAGTATAGCAATTTTTTTTGTCTCGGAACTTTGGAAGTCACCTGATATTGTTGTTGCAAATTGACTAGTCCACTAAAGCCTTATATCTCTAATCTGTTACTATATATTGTGCCATCAGATTGCTAGTATTTATTGTTATGTCACAGAGGAGGAATGGACGAGAAGGAGAGTCATTAGTGTTTAAAACCTGGGCTAAGAGCAATTGTATGGTTGATTGCTTACCTTCTTTCTTTACCTTCTTTCTTTCAACTTTGCCTGGAACTCTGCTGCCATTGTTTGCTATTTTGTCTTTCCACGCTAGAGGACAAATTAATGAGGCAGAAGAGTATATAAATGATATCTAATTTGAAGTATTGTGGTGATCTTGAAATGATAACTGCAAAATGTTTTACCCTTCATCTTTTAATTACTTCTTCTCGCACTTGGTTCTTAATGTCTACATAATGGTCATATTAATAAATTTATTTGACATAGGATCTGCGGTCTGAGCTGCAAGAATTGATTCCAGAACAACAGGTATATCTAGATTCATTTTCTTTTAGTTACCTTTGATTGCGGAGTTTAAGTTTCATATATACTGAGGCACTATTTACTTCACATTTTCTTTATGAAATTATTTTATTGGTTATGTTTTTTCTCAATTATACGGGACAATGTTTTCTCTATAACATGTTCTTTCTCCCTTTGACCAATAAAAGTTACTTTACATAGAGAAAAAGAAGTGGTCATGTTTGTATGCACTAATAGGGGCTTTCATAAAGTTGTGAGATCTATCATGTGATATATGTATATGATATATCATATATCCATGTTTATGCTTTCCTGATTCTCTAATTCTTGTAATTATGTTCGTTTTCATTACAGGATCGCCTAAAGAAGCTCAAGTCAGAACATGGAAAGGTTCAATTGGGAAACATCACAGTTGATATGGTAAATAGCTGTTTAAGTTAATTTATGTTTGGAATAAAATAAATGATATAAATCTGAATTGACATTTGTTGTTCAATTTGATAGGTTCTTGGTGGAATGAGAGGAATGACAGGATTACTGTGGGAAACCTCATTACTTGACCCCGACGAGGTTACATTCTACCTAATATTTATCCGATGGTGAATGCAAGTAAATCACAAAAACATATTGATTTCGGTTGATTGTTGCTGCACCTCTCATTACCTTTGCTCTATTCTCTCAGGGAATTCGCTTTCGGGGCTTGTCTATACCTGAATGCCAAAAGGTATTACCTGCAGCAAAGCCTGGGGGAGAGCCCTTGCCTGAAGGTCTTCTCTGGCTTCTTTTAACAGGAAAGGTGAGCTCTTAAGTGCTTAATTTTTCATATCACCCGTGGAATTTGAAATAGAATTCACTATAACTGCTTCAATATGGCTATTATTGTCACTGAGTTTGAGTATGAATTGGTAAGGGCAGTTCAAAGATTCTCTGTTGAAAGGGTCTTAAGCCCTGGGTTTGGATTAGATGCCCTTTTTCTGCAGGTAGATAGATTTCTTTTCTCATTTATACCAATCTGGACCTTCTCTAAGCATAGGATACTGCAAGTAGTGTGCACAGCTGAATGTGATTCGTCCTAGAGAAATTATTATTGGTGGCCTTGAGCTGGTAATAAATGCTTGAGCTGGTAATACATGCTTGGACTATACTTATTTCTCTTTCTTACTCTTGTGAAGGTGCCATCAAAAGAGCAAGTGGATTCATTGTCTCAGGAATTGCGAAGTCGTGCTACTGTCCCAGGTACTTTAGCTTGTCCATTGTATTTTTCCTGTTCATCCCTTTATTGAATGCTGTTGCTGTTAGTTTGTGGGCTTCTACAGTAGAGTTATAAATCCTTAAACTTGAACCTTTTTATTATCAATCAGTTGCATAATATTCATTCATCAGCACCGCTTGATGTTTTTGTTTTTCTGAAGTTATATCAGTAACTTTATTGCTGCAGATCATGTATACAAAACTATTGATGCCTTACCAGTCACAGCTCATCCAATGACTCAGTTTGCTACTGGAGTCATGGCTCTTCAGGTGAAATTTGAACCATTTTATTCTCTCTGTTTCCGCTTTCAGTAATTTCCTAATTATCATTTATGCACGTAGATCCTTCGATTTGAGTCTGACGTTGCTGATACCAATTATTTCGTTGCTTGTCTGTAATTTTGGTGATATCATGCATGCGCACTGATCCTGATTTAATTTGAGCTTGACGTTGCTGATCTTCAGAACAGACTATTTGGTGCTTCTCAGCCAAATACTGTGATATAGGGAGTGTGAAGTTGGTTAACCTCCTGTTCAAATATTTGAAAGAAAAACTTTAACTTGATGCCTGCGCCGATTGGTTCTGTGAACTTGGAATCCGTGAAGACTCTTCATCTGTTCTTAAGTTCTCGCTGACTTGTTGTGTAATCAAGGATAGCTTGTCCTTTCTTCCTTTGGTATTCTTCCACCTGTGAAGAGCGAAGAATTTATCTTTTTTCTACTTTATGTTTAGTGTATAAAAGATATGTAGCATCATGAAGCAGCTCTGAGTCGTGGAAATTCGTATTCTACTGTCCTTATTGTTTGTGGATCTTTGAATACCTTGGAATTAAAAGATGAAAGAAGGAACCTCATCTGTGATTAACTCGTGAAAGTGGTGGTTTTGTTTGTTGCAGTCTTATTAGGAGATTTCAACCCTCCTTTCTGTTCTCTCTGCAGGTTCAAAGTGAATTTCAAAAGGCATATGAGAAAGGGATTCACAAATCAAAGTGAGCCTCGTCAAAGCCATCTCTTGAAGCTGATTATTCATTTTCCATGAAAACACTAACACTATTGTATCTTTAGGTTATGGGAACCGACATATGAGGATTCCATGAGTTTGATTGCTCAAGTTCCACTTGTTGCTGCTTATGTTTATCGCAGGTCAGATTATTGTATGGCAACCAGTTTTCATTTTTCTATTCTCTTTTGTCCCTCATTTGTATTGCACTTAGAAGGAGATGACTTTCTAATCTGTTTTCTCTCAGCTTAATAGCTCTTGGTGCTGAGGTTTTAATGTTTACACGAAAAGTTAGCCTGTGAAATTATGTGCAAACTGACCCTTTGTTTACACTGTGAAGGATGTACAAGAACGGCAACACTATACCTAAGGATGACTCACTGGATTATGGTGCAAATTTTGCTCACATGCTTGGTTTCAGTAGCTCTGACATGCATGAGCTTATGAGGCTCTATGTCACAATACACAGGTTAATTTGATATCTGGATTATGATAACTACTTTATGATGCTTGCATAAGAGTATTTAAAGTCTATCCTGGGAATCAGGATTTCTGGTTGCGTCTATGTCTATGTATTAGTTGGCACTGATTTCATTTTGTGTTGCAGTGATCATGAAGGTGGTAACGTCAGTGCTCACACAGGTCACTTGGTGCGTACTTCATTCCGTGTTTATGGACAAACTAACTGTTTACTAGTGGTTTAAGTCTTGACATGGGTTTTTTTTGTCAAATGGGAGTATACATATACAATAGGTTAAGCCTCGTTATGAAGCAATGAAGTTTTATACATCAGCATTCTTTTATCAAGTTTTTCAGTAGCACTAATTGCACTTAAATTCAGGTTGCTAGTGCTTTGTCAGACCCTTACCTCTCCTTCGCTGCTGCTTTGAATGGTTTAGCTGGACCACTTCATGGTTTAGCCAATCAGGTGCTTTGTCTGCTTTATAACTGTTGTTTCTTTCTATGCTGCTGTGAATGCACACTAGATTTTTCTGTGGCTGAAATTTGCTATGGCTATTGCCATACACGTATGTAATATTTATCCCTGTTGCCCAACAAAATGAAGTGGGGTGTGGTTTAACAACAGCAACAACTACTACTACTACGCCTCTGTTCCAAACAAAGTTGGGGCAGCGATATGAATTCTCACATCTTTCTTTAAGCTCAACTCATTTCATCATCATTGACAAATAAAATTAGAGTAGTAGTGAAAATAAGTTTTATATATATATATAATAGTAATAATAATTAGAAAAATAGTAATCTTTAAAGCCTATTCCTAACTAGTAAGTGGTGTGTGGTTTAAGATGGAAAAATGTGACGTTAAATTCCAATGAGGAAAACAAAGATTCTAGTTACTACATGAACAAGCTCTTTTCCCTAACTGATGTTCTTCATAACTGGCATGCAATGGTTGGAGCTACACTGTATGTCTAAATTTATATTTTTCAAACTATAATATTAACAGAAAAGCCAAAATAGATTCTATAATTGATGGACTGGTCTCTGGTTATCTGGTCAGCTGTTCAATAAATTTCTTCACTTGTCCAAATAAATTCCAACTGTTCATCATATTGTCCCATATTTAATAAGTATGCTTTATTATCCCCTCCCATTTGAAGACTCTGTTTTTTTAACTATGTTACTCAATCACTTAAAAATTTCACTATCTCCCGATGTTATGCCTTTTTGTCTAGTTCTATTAAATTCAGAGAATTCCAGTAAGCAGCTGTTTCCTTAGCTATGTTTTTATAGTGTATGTGATTTATTTTACCTGCATTCTGCATCTGTTGGATGATTACAATCTTGACCCGGCTGCCACTTTCTGTTTTGCCATCAGGAAGTTTTGCTATGGATCAAATCTGTTGTAGAGGAGTGTGGGGAGAACACTTCCAAAGAGCAGTTGAAAGACTACGTCTGGAAAACATTGAAAAGTGGCAAGGTAGTATATGAGCCTCTCTGCATAATACTACTATAGACTGAGCTAGTTTTATTTTTCAACTCACTGATTGGAGCTCACCTTAGATGAAAAGTTTGACTGCCTTCATATTTTATTGAGGTTCAAAAAAGTTAATTCTCCCTTCATATTTTTTTATGTCATACAGTATTGAAAATAAATGTTTATCATATTCTATTTTTCTCATTGACTGCTCTTCTAATCATGGTTACTGAACTTTACTTCTCAAACGAGATTTGGTAGTTCGCCTTGTCCCAAACAAAACTTTCCTTTTAGCTTTGATTCATCAGATCTTTAAAGTGTTGAGCTTTCAAATGGTGTTCTCTCTCTCTATATATGTATATGTATATATATATATACACACACACATACACACACACAGGTATGTGCGTGTGGGGGGGAGTGCGCGCTCCCTCTCTCTTTCTCCCTTGTTTTATTGAAAGGGTTGGGATGTTGGTTAGGTAGACGACGGCAAACTTTATAGTCCTGAACCCATATTGTTGAGTTTGACATGCTCTATCATTCTCAAATTGCAGGTTGTCCCTGGTTTCGGACATGGAGTCCTACGCAAGACTGATCCAAGATACACATGCCAGAGAGAGTTCGGTTTGAAGCATTTGCCTGAAGATCCACTGTTTCAACTGGTTAGTACTTAGAAACCTGAAGCTGTAAATTAGTGAATTGCTTTTCAATTCAATGTGTTTGATCTTTCGTTCTTGCAGGTTGCAAAACTCTACGAAGTTGTTCCTCCAATTCTTACAGAACTTGGCAAAGTAAATCTTTCATTTACATTGTTACTGAAATTGCTTCAGTCTTTAATTGTAGTTTAGCATGATTGTTTGTACGCTGCTTTTTCTTTGGTTTTCTTTTTTTTTTGGTTCGGGGAAAGGGAGAGCATTCAAGTTTTGATAATAACCCAAAAAGCACCAGCAAGATGATTGACGTAAAATTTTGGAAGAACTTAAATATGGACTAATATTTTGGAGGAATTTAAATGTCTAGGTTGTTAGGTAATGATAACTTTTTACGCATGTCTGAAAATGGGATTGAGTGAGGTAGCAGTATCTTTATCCATTGTATGGAAGAGTTTCCCCTTATCTCACTAGTCATTGTTTCACTCATAATCGTTGTATCTTTTATCAGATTTTTTGTCTGCCTTCCTGTTTCATATGAAACTTCAATAAAATCACATAATCAGATTTGTCATTTCATGTGTCTTAACCATAGGCAGAATGCTTTTGTTTATTGACTGTGGATTCTTTTGCAGGTTAAAAACCCTTGGCCAAATGTTGATGCCCACAGTGGTGTGTTGTTGAACTATTATGGTTTAACTGAAGCAAGGTATTACAGATTCATATTGCTCACATAATTGAGTGGTTGTAAATGGCTCTGGAAGCTGATGTCGTATTCCTTTCACTTTTTGTACAGATATTATACGGTCCTCTTTGGTGTATCAAGAGCTCTTGGCATTTGCTCTCAGGTACTTTATAGGACCGTTGCTTTTTTTGTTTTTTGGGTGCCTTCTCTAGTCCTCCATTGACTTTCCTTGAAATTCTACTGATACTTCTTTTGGATCTTTATAGCTAATTTGGGACCGAGCTCTTGGATTGCCACTAGAGAGGCCAAAGAGTGTCACAATGGAGTGGCTTGAGAACCATTGCAAGAAAGCATGAATTGTTTGAGATCACCGTGAGCATAAAACACAATGTAAAATCTTTATAAATAATTGCTTGACAAAGCAGTTTTTTCTTGGAGCCAAGATAGGTCGCATTAGGAGTGTTCATCGATTGGCTTGGTACAGTTTTGAAAGATTTTGGTTGTGTATTTTCAGTTTCGGTTTTAAAAATGTTATACCAATGCCTTATTATCGAAATAAATTCAAATATGATTCGATTTTTTTTTACTTTTGTTTGATTTTTGCGATTCCACAACTTTGGTGTTACTCTTTCCCAATTGTGGTTCTTTTGTCAAAATTATATACCAGGTATTTAATCAAGGTATGATTCGTGTTCTTACTTTTTGTGCACATAGACAAAGGGCTTTATTTAAGAGTATTAATGAATCTGGAACTGTAAACAAAGAAACAAAAAACCTACTAGTTTGTTAACTGCAAACTAGTGTATACTCTTGTTTTTTCCCCCTTCAAATCACAAACAAAAAATTTTGTGATGTATCCTGTAGGTTGTAACGATATACTTGAGACTTAGAAGGTAGATTTTCGATAACAAATGCCGAATATTTAAGATCATCCATAATAATAGAATGAAAAATTAGCACAAATATCCTCCTTCAAAATAGTTTTGATGTTCATGTAAGAACAAGAAGTAATAAGAAGTAATCCCCCCAAAAAAATTAGTTTTACGTCTTCAATTCAATGTCACATCCTGGCAATCAGAAAGGATCTTAATAATGGTAAAATTCTGACTTTCGTGCACGTAGACAAAGGGATATTGTTTGTGAGTTTATTGATTGATCTGTAACAGTAACAAAAGAGTCGAACCAAAAACTACAATGTTTTTAGTTTGGTCCTTTTGTTTTTAAATTAATGCAAGCATAAAATGACGGATACAAGAATTTAACTTAGCTCCCCTAGTTAATTTTGAACATCCTTTAACCACTAGACTGTCCCTAACATTATTTGGAAAGTGTTCAAAATTCACCATATATAGAGAGCACTCCTCCCATCCCAATTTATGTGACACTCTTTCCGTTTAGTCATAAAAAGAATGATATATTTTTATATTTAGTAATAATTTAACTTTTAATTTTTTTTTTTACTCTTAATGAGATGATTTCTAGCCATACAAATTTGTATTGTTTGTTTTAAAAGATAAATATAATAGTCTTTTTTTATTACTTAAATTATGTACCCAGTCTAACACCTTGGGATAAAGAAAGCAGCATTTAACCTACATACACAACATGATTTTTTGTAAAAGGTTGTTTCCATGACCACCTTGGGGATATTGTATCTTCACATTTATTCTTTGACCAGAACTAACAATATTCATTAGTGGAAAATGTCTCGAGTTTAAACTTATTAGCTCTCTGAAGCCGCTCAGTTAACGTTGTAGGTTCTCGATAACACTCACTCAAGCCTACAGTTAGTAAAGCAATTGCTTTAAAACTCAAAAATAATCGCATAGCTCATTCTTCTTCTTCTTCTTCTGTGGTTGGAACTTCATTTATTTAGGTTTCTATTTGATTGTAGATTGTAACAATAAAGTTTCAATTACATTTTTTTTGAAATATTTACTTAATTAGCTTAACCATACAGTACTCTTGGATAACACTACTTTGAGGGGCAAAAAAAATACTTTTTACATATTTCCGAGAGGGAACGGAACTAGTACTATAATTCCAAGTCACCTATTCAGTATTCAATGGGGGAGGGGTCATGCCTTCCCGCCTGCTTAGTTTCATAAGTCTTGGGACACAGAATATGCCCTAGATGTGCAGTAAACAAAAATACTATTGAAATAGTTCTGAATAAACAAAGTCCAAACACATTTGTACATGTAAACAAAAATACAGACAACTCCAATCATCCTTAATGATAAAAGATCTTCCAAATACTACCTAATACAAACATACAACCTCTCAGTAGAGATCCTTCTTTTCGAAAGCCCACAACAACGAAAACAGAGGAACCCACACAATAGTTGAACCAAAATATAACCCAGTACTTTTAATAATATATTGACCCAAATTCTAAAGGCATATCGAAAATAATTTTGGGTATGAACTCAACATTAGAAAGTAACCAAAGACGATTTAGAGCAAATAAGAGTATGATAAAATACAGACCTTTATTGTTCGGATTCCGCCGAATTATTTTGTAGAAATGATGATGACGAGAGGGAATTAAACCCTAATTTGTGAGTTGAAGAGAGGGAACTAATTGTGCCTAACCTTGCACCGTGGCCTGGGCCTGAGCCGGATCGGACCGAGCCTGCAGTCATGGTGGGCCTACCGAGCTTGCTGGGACGGTCCAAGCGGTCATGGGCCTGATGTTACATGTAGGTCTGTGATGGGCCGGTCCGAGACCAATAGATCGTGAGCCCGGGACCGCCAGGTCCAGGACCGTCAGCCGGGCCTAAACGGGCCCAACGACTATTTTTCAAAAAAAAATTAGAAAAAAAAAAGCAGTAACGGCCATATTTAAAATATAGTCGTTTGGGCTTGAAAATATGGCCGTTTGGAAGTTTGCAAAATAGTCATTTGGCCCCCAAACTTTAATTTAACCCCAAACTTTATATAATTATATTTTTTTCCATTTCTCAACTATAAATACCCCCTCATTCTTTCATTTTTATTCACCAATTCATCAATATCTCTCAATCTCTCTCAATCTTTCTACTACAATTGCTTAATTTATTGTTGAAAATTCGTGAAAAATTGTGAAGTTGTTGAATTGAAGTTTTCAAGTGTTCAACGATTTTCAATTTTCAAGAAGTTGTTCGGCAATCCGGTAAACTCGTTTCAACTCTTATGTTTTAATAATATATTTTCGTGTGGTTTAGTTTGCATAATCATAATTAATATGGCATTTTCTTTGAAAAAAATATTTGGTAAAAGGAAAAGGTAAAACCGGTGAAAGTAGTGGCCATAATACTACCCTTCCCCTGGCTCCCCGACCTACAAAAGATAAGCAAGTTGAAAGTAGTCGCCAACCTAGACGTCTTCCTCCTCCTCCCGTAATGCTTGATAATGATCACCCTTATTTTCAGTTTACCGATAGTGAATTCTACATGATGTTGCAGTAGGTGATAGATTAGATGATGAAATTATGAATGCTCTTTATCCTAATGAACCTATCTTAGAGGAAAATGATGATGATGATGATGATGATGATGATGATGATGATGATGATGATGATGAAACCCAAGCACCAAATTTAGGTTATACACCTACTAGTCCTGTTCATAACTCAAGTAATGCACCAGCCGACCCACATGTAGAAACTCCAACTTTTAATAGACAGCCTGCTAAACGTCAATAAACATCATTAATTTGGAATTTTTTTACTCAAGTGAGAGAACTAAAGAAGGCTAAGTGTAAAACTTGTGGAAAATTAGTGGTTCATAAATTTACTGGAGATCGTAGCGGCACGGGTAGTTTGACTAGGCACATAAAAACACACCCTGGAGATAAGGCTAGATTTTTTCAAATGCAAGCGAAGCAAGAAGGGACAAGTGTAGATTCTGCCGTTAACCTTAGTACAGGTTCAAATCTAGTTCAACCAGGAATTAACACTGTCACTGGAGGTATTTTATATTACGATCCAAATAGAGATCGTGAAGAATTAGCAAAGATGATTACTGTTATGTGCTACCTTATACTTTTGCTTCTAATCCTAATTGGGTTCATTATATTAGAAGAGTTTTTAATCCTACCTATAAAGGTTGGCCTCGCGCAACAGTTAAGGCCGATATTTATAAATTCAAACATGAATATGAATAATATTTGCGCTATTTATTTACTCATATACCTAATCGGATTTCTATTACTACTGATATTGGTAGAAGTGGTAATGATTGTGATTATCTAACTATTGCAAGTCATTGGATAGATGAGGACTGGACAATGCAAAAACGTGTAATTGCGTATAGAATAATTAATTCACGTCACACATGTAAGTTTATAACTAACACTGTTTCAGATATTTGTTGATATTTTTGCTTTAGCGATGAATAATTGCAATTTCTATGGATAATGCTTCTAGTAACACTAGTTCGATAGGCATACTTACAAAAACACTAAATCCTGCATTTACCAATATTTTCCATGCTAGATGTATTTGTCATATTTATCATTTAATTGTCGGTGATGGTATGCGAATTTTATACATAGAAATTGAAAAGGTTCGAATGGCTCTTAATTGGATTTTTTATTCAAACCGTAGATCTAGACTTAGAGAGTATTTTAAAAAATGTGATGAATATGGCCTTAGAGAAAGAAAGGTTCCTAAACCTTGCCCGACTAGATGGAATTGTATGTACGAAAGTTTAATCGTTGCTTATGAATATAGAAACCCAATTAATGCAACGTTTAATTCTCGGGTAGGTGGTGAGGATGATGATAAAATGCTTACTACCCAAGATTGGATGAATGTTAAAATTCTTTTAGATTTTTTAGAATATTTTCAAGTTGCTACAAATGCATTTTCTGGGCAATATTATCCTACTATTTCAAACTGTTTAGTTTATATTGCCGCACTAGCTGATTTGTTTGTTGAATTTGGCGAGGGTGGGGATATTTATGAACTTTCTAAAATGAAACAAAAAATTAAAAAATATTTTTTCCCTATCCCTCCTATTTTTGGTGTTGCTGCAATATTAAATCCTACAATGAAATTGAGAGGTCCTCATTTTTGGTATTCAAATATTTATAAGGCTTTAGATCTTTCAAACGAGAAAGTTGCTACACTTGCAGATGCAAAAGCATCAATTAAAATTAATGCTCAAACAGTTTATAATGCTTATCAACTTGCCTTAGAGCATGCTAGGCCAAATATTCCAACCTCTACTTCGTCTAGTTCACAATCTTCTAAAAGAGCTGCAGGCTTAACAACTCTTAAATCTTGGACGGAGTTTCGGGCTTCTCAAAGTGATAATTATGATGAAACCTCACATCTAAATGAGCTTCAAGTTTACTTGTCTCGGGGACTTGAAAATGAGAATCCAGGCGGCTCTTTTGATCTTTTGGAATGATGGAAGTCAAGGAAAAAATATTTTCCGGTTCTTGCAAGGATGACTAGGGATATTTTATCAATTCAAACTTCAACTGTTGCATCGGAGAGCGCTTTCAGTCAAGCAAGACTGCAAATAGGTGATCATAGAGCGGCGATGAGGGATATCTTGGAATAGTCAGTACTTTTTAGAGGTTGGATCCGCGCGGAAAGAAGAAACTTTGAAATTGCAGAATCACAACCGCCGATAGATGAAGCTTATGAAGAAATGATAGCGGAACTTGCGGAGGATTCGTGTTCGCCCGGAAGTGGTGATGAACAAGCTTCTTTTCCACCAAGACCAACACAACCTCCTAACCTTGACGGATTTATGAGATTTTTTAGATACAATGTAGATTATGATGTAACATGTACTTTGGCACATCTTCTTTTAGCATTTTTTTCTTTTAGTGGTGGTATTAGTACTTTGTTGTGCTCATTACATTGGGGGAAGGAATACTACAAGAAAATATATACGAGATATATACACATAACATACAACCTAAACTACAAGAAAATATATAAGTAATAACATATATACATAAGATACAATATATATAAGAGAATATATATACATTATACATAAGAGATACAATATATATACTACAACAAAATATATAAATATATAAGTTAATATATATACATAAGATACATATATATAACATACAATATTTTCTTACAACCTAAACTACAAGAAAATATATAAGTAATAACATATATACATAAGATACAGTATATATAAGAGAATATATATACATTATAAATAAGAGATACAATATATATACTACAACAAAATATATAACTATATAAGTTAATATATATACATAAGATACAATATATATACTACAAGAAAATATATAAGAGAATACATATGCATAACATACAAGAAAATATATAAGGGATTCATATAAGGGAATATATATATATACATAACATACAATATATACTAATTACTATAATAAAATATACAATGAAATATATATTATATATACTATACTAACAACTAGTATACTATAATAAATATATTCTATATTATAATAATAACTACTATACAAAATATTGCCTTAAAAAAAGCCCGTCAGGCCCGCCAAGCCCGGCCCGCTTAGCCCAGGACTATATGGGCCTAGGCCCGTCACGTGCTGGTCTTACCCATTGAGCCCACGAAGACAGGGACCGCCAGACCCGGAACCGCCAGACCTGGAACCGCCAGAGCTCAGACCACGAAACCCGAGACCGCGAAGCCCGGCCCGTGAGGCCCGGGCCCGGGACAAAATACACCCTTAATTGTGCCTTTAGAAAAGAAGAAATTTTCCCGGTTCTATAAATTTGAGTCTAATAACCAATTTACCCCCTAATGTGCAGATTAAAAGCTATAAAGATGGTGGCTGATATCGTCTTTTAGATCTTTCTTTTCTCTATTTTTCTCTTTTATTTTCTTTATACTGTTTAAATTTAAAAATTGGAAAATATAACTAAATTACGAACAAATAATAAATTAAAATAACAAAAGCTAGAGTTATAAAAATTGTAATTTGTATTTAAGCTATTGATTAACAAATGTTAAAGCAATAAAAATAAGTAACTAAGTAAATAAAGGTATTTTTCAACAAGTGTCTAACGTGTTTTCTATTACCGAACTATTTTTTATTGATCATAAATTTTCTCATAACGTAATTATTTCTCGATTAAAAGTAGTATTTTTTACAATTATTCTCTCAAACTAACTCTAGCAATTCAAACGACTCACATCAAACGCGTCAAAGCTCCGTTATCTCTAACCCCTCTTTTAAGTATGTGCGATTAATCTATTAATTATTGTTCAAAGCTGACATTATTCAACAAGAAACCTAATCTTGCAATCTTATTCAAGAAAAGACAAGATATAATAACGGCATATTTAGTTAAGAGCTTTTCAATTAACTATTATCAAAATATAATAGCACAATAGAGTTTGAAGAATGACTCAATTTATATTGAGGTTAGAAATAATCATACATTATATTAAATTGGTCATTTTGATCAGCGTCCTTCAGTAAAGTAGAGATTATTAACTGCTACATATTATATTGAATTGCGGTGATTTATAAACCTCCACAAGTTAATACGATTTGCGGGAGCTTATCACAAACACTCACAATAAAATTGCCACAAAAAGAACTATATTGCAGGGTTGAAGAAAATGCAACAAAATGACCTTATAATGGGGTTTCTCATAACCCCCACAAATTAGCTTATTTCTGGTAGTTTACTTATGTACTTATATTTAGTGTAGTGTCAATCTATAAGCTAATTATAACTAATACATTTATTAATTATAAATAATACACTTTTTCTTGATGTATTATTAATGTAACTATCATCCGTTGATCCCCGATCTGATCCGGGTTTAATTTTTTGGACTTTTATTGACACTTCAAAGCTCTAAATCACTTGAATTCATTCTGTAACATCTACTGTAGGATTGCGTATGGGTGTTCGTAACACGCAGCGGAAGACAACAACAATCCTAGGTAGATTTTCTCGTGTTTAAAATTTATTTACGTATAAAAATAGGATTTAAGACGTACCTGGTGAAGAGAGCTTCTTTTCAAAGTTTCTTCGATAGTACGAAGACTCTATGCGTATCCACACCGAGACCGATCCTTGCTATCAACTCTTTGATAAATAAAACCCGCGAACAAATTGAATGGAAATATTATGCTAAAGTTTTTCTCAAAAACTGTAGCTAAAACGTGAAAGACCAAGAAACTAATTTTCTTGTCAAGAGTATTTTTTTTCCTCTTACTCTCACGTTTTCTTTCTCTCTTCTGTGTATATCTCTCAATTTTTTTTCTTGTCAATCTTCTTAATGATATGTGTATATATATACACATATTGAGTCAAAAAAGGAAGGAAAGTAGTTGGAGATTCTACCAACTTAAATACAATTTTATTTAGAATTGTATAGCCAACACTATTGATTTGGCCAGCAATTCCATTTTGAATGGAATTCCAATTCCATTTCTTAATGGAATTTTGGCCGATTTTTTATCAATTCCATTGAATGGAATTCTGTCCAATTTCCATTCCTTTATTTTGAGAAGTGCCGACATTTAATTCCATTCTAAATGGAATTCCTTTTTCTGATGTTTGGCCAACTTTCACATTTGAATGTTTGGCAAACATTCACATTTGAATGTTTGGCCGACATCCCTTTTCCATTTCCTTTTTTTTTTTCTAATAAGCATTATTTTTTTTATATATATATATATATATATATATATATATATATATATATATATATATATATATATATATATATATGTGTGTGTGTGTGTGTGTGTGTGTGTGTGTGTCAATTAAGAGATATAGTTTAATTTTCTATTCCGAATAGAAAACTTCAATTTGTTCACAATATTAATTATATTCTATGTGCTAGCAAAGAATATAATAATATTTCATTTGGACTAATAACTAAATTTATTTGACTAATTAAATTCTTTAATTTAATTTATCAAATAATAAGTCAATTAATCCTTTAGCAAAGATCAGAACACTCGTTAGTGTGCGACCCCATAGGTTCAATACTAAATCGGTAGTAAATTGACATATCAATATACTAATCAAGGGTGGCGTCTAGCAACACTCCTTAACGACCGGATAGCAAGAAGTATACAATTTACTCTCAAGAACCAGTAGAAGAATAATGTAGTAATTCCTTCTATCCTTATAGCTCTGGATCACACTAGGATATGATTCAACTGTCAAATCCTAATAGGCGATCAACTATGTGTTCACGTCAAATATAATCGACCATTGAATGACCTAAGAAACTCATTTCTTCTTTCTCAATTGCCCTGGCCAAGGTCTTAGTTTGGTCGTTTATAATTCATGACAACATGGAGCTTAAACTCATTACCAAGAGTTGACAGATTCCGTCTTGATCAATCACTAATTCTACAAGTATTTAGTCGTACCCAATATCCTTTCAACTATTGCCCTAGGGCCATAGGTGTCTAGTATCAAAGCACAATAAATGACTTGTCAATTACTATGACGATCTCAAGTCAAAGGAAACGGTTACATCACATTCTTCAAGAAAATATCCTATTGACAGTTTATGGTAATTCTAACCATTAGGAATTATCCAATGAGTCGGTTCAATGATCATATCTCTATATGCATCATCTATCTATGTGATTTAGTTAATGAGATCAACTAATCTTTATCCGATAAAGACGATCACATAAATATTGATCTATCCGGATTACTAATGTCCAAATAAATAATCCTACGATCAAGAACAAATTTAGATTAAATTGTAAAAGACTTTGCTCTCATTATCATGATCTCTATCACGATGACAAATCTCAAAATTTAATCAAGGACCTTATCAAAATAATCAAACAATTGATAATAATGATAAAAGAATATCAAATGCCATATATTTTATATCAAATAACATTCACAAAATATGTTCAAGTTATCAAATATGATATTGGATCTAGGGCATATCTACTATATCCCTAACATCTACATAGCTCGGATTCACTCATACAAGGCATTAAACACACAATTAGTGCAAGACACTAGCGATTAAAACTCAAACTCAATTAAAGTGCAGTAAATTTAAGTGTAATAAACAACTAAAATACGTAATTATAGCATATCATTAATTATCAATTTATAATAGAGCATCAGCCAATGCATACTTAATGTAATTATCAATTTATAAGCTAATTGTCACTAATACACTTCAACTTTATGTAATTATCAATTTATACGCTAATCAGTCACTAACATTTCTTATTGATGTCATGAATACACTTATACTTAGTGTAATTCTCAATGCATAAAGCTAATCAATCAGTAATAGTTCTTAAGACTATACTAATACACTTCTACTTAATTAACATAATTATCAATGTATAGGCTAATGAATCACTAGCATTACTTCAGGATAACACTAATATTACTTAACGATACCACTAATAAACTTCTACTTACTTTTTATCAAACTAAATTAAAGATAAACAATCACAAATATTTCTCACAAGTAGTATTAATAGACTTATATTTAGTGTATAATTATCGGTATAGGCTAATCAATCACTAACGTTACTTCTATAAGGATGCCACTAATTCACCAATACTTGGTACTATTATCAATGTATATAGGCTAACCAATCACCAACATTACGTATAGATATATGATTAATACACTTATACTTCGTGTAATTATACACTAAATAGAACTAATACACATTTAATGTGATAATCAATTATTAACATTACTTAAAGACACTATTAATACACTTCTACTTACAATAATTATCAATTTATAAGATAAACCATCACTAATATTTCTTATGAAAACGACTAATACACTTTTTCTTAGTAGGTAGTTATTAATGTATAGGTCAATCAATGTAGTTAAGGATACTAAAAATTTAATTTTACTTTGTGTAACTATAAATTACTAAGCTAATTATCACTACTATATTTTTAAGTAGTGTAATTACATCCACTTAGTGTAAATTTCAATGAATAGGCTAATGAACAACTAAGATAGTTAAGTAAATAATTACCGAGGAACTTACTGACGGCCTCCCTCGGCATTATGTAATAAAAAATAAAAAAATAATTATGTAAAATATTATATATTTAAATTACTGACGGAAGTCCATCGGTAGTAAAAAATAAACAAAATAATTATGTACAATAATATTACATATCTAAATACAAAATGTTCCTAGGGAGTCCGTCGGTAAATTACCAACGAAATTCGTTGGTACACCCATTTAAATTTTGACTGATCAAAATATTATTATTTATCGAAGAATTTCTGTCAGTTCTTTTTTAAAAAATAAAAAATTAAAAAGTATCGAGAGACTTCATCCAAAAATCCTTCAGAATACCGACAGAAAAAATATCCATCGATAAACAGATATTTTTTAGTAGTGACGCGTGAAGCGCAGATAGAGTAAATAGTTATCAATAGTCAAATGGCATAAGGTTTTTGCTACAAAACGGACTTTGCTTGAAAAAATGAGTTTTATTAACAATGAAATGAAGTTCTCCCACGATTTCTTTCAATTTAATTTAATTATATTCTCTGACGATGTAAATTATTTTGAGTTAATGTACTGTACTGTACGGTAGTATAGTATGTTATCTGTCTTAATTTTACGTATTACTAGTTCAACTAAAGAATATTCAGCTTATTATAGTCAATTACTTGTCGTTTGACTTTTAGGTAGTAAACGTAATAATGTCATTTTGGAATAAAATTTAAACTAATTAACTTCCTTATCGCACGACCAGATTACTAGGATAAAACAAGTTCCTTTGACAAGAATATATATCTGCCTTCATTGTATTATGAAAAGCTTAATACAAATCATTCGCTTTAAGCATATGGATCCACAAACACGTACTTTTAAGAATTAATTCCATATCAACCCCAACATCCCTTTTAATTCTGCTGATTGATTCTATAACTTGTTCGAGTTAGTATCATATTTCTTATTTTCTTCGGTTCAAAATAAGTAATTTTTTGACTTTTTTCTTATGATTTAAAATAAGTAAATTTTTAAAATTTCAAATTTGAATTAATTGTTTCTTCTTACATTGTCTTTGAAATAAATATATTAAAATATATATTGGGAGTGTTTATGTGAGATAGTAAATGTTAATATGATCAATTTCATTACTAATTAATGCTAAAAGGTGAATTTCTTAACCTGTGTGAAAACATTCAAAAAAAAATCACTTATTTTGTACGGGAGAAAGTAAAAATTTATGTGTGATAAATGCTCAAATAAATATAAGATGTCTCTGATTAATGTAATATTTCTTCATTATGTGTTTTCCGTTTTCAAACCGGAAATCGAAAAAAAGAGTAGTAATGAATAGAGGCAGAGCCAAGATTTAAAATTTATGGATTCAGGAATATAATTTGTTTAAGTTATTGGGTTATAAATTAATAAATTAATTTCTTAAGACAAATGCATAGTTTGAGTACAACCAATATATTATATTGTAGCTCCGCCCCTGGTGATGAATAATTTTAATTTTAAGCGTGCGCACGAAGAAATAGCCAAAAAGAATATATACGATGTGTAGCAAATAAAGTAGTCAAGGACGATGTTATGGTGTACTGATAAGTACTTCATCATTAACCAAAAATCTGTTATTCAAATTCTGACAAATTTAAATTTAGTCAAACCTCAATAAAAATAATGGACACTAGTCAAACCTCAATATATATATATATATATATATATATATATATTTTTTTTTTTCTAGCTTCTGAATCAAACTTCAAAAGTATGAAACACCGAAATCCATTTAATCTTTAAACTATATATAGCCATCGTTTTCCGTATATCCTCCCAAAAATTGCCGCAATCTAACTTAGATATTGCGAATCCAACGCGATGACCTCTCATTGTGTTCTTTTTGCAGATTCCCAAAACGATCGAATTTCCGATCAATAGATTTTGTCCACTTTATTCTATTTTCTCCTCAGAAAAATAATTTCTCTACCTCCGTAAAGTTGAATTAACATTAATGAATTTTTACCTTTTATAACAGATATTAATATCTTATTTATTTCAAATAAATACCATTTAAAAAAATTATATTCTATAATACCTTTTATCGTTTATAGCAAAATATCTAATTTTGGTTACTTCCTACCCCTAATTCACTAAATATGCTATTCAGTTACAATATTTTCTTTTTCTCTCTACTTTGATACATGCCATTCTCTTCTCCAACAAAAAAATCGAGTCGATCACCTGAATCCGAACAATGACAAAGTCCTTTGGAGTACGAGGAATCGATCAACAGGGGAAGCATTAACTTTCCCAAAATAAATATCTCTCATTTTCAGCGATGAGGCAAATACTCTATTCTTGCTTAAGATACCGTAGAACTATCAATGACCTATCACATTCAGTTCAAACTCCAATTTGATGATTATGGCGCCGTCGTTGCCGCCACCGCTGTACCTCCTGCCTTTAGGATGCGGAAAGACAAAACTCTTTGATCCCTTCCTCCTCTCCTCCGTCAACTCACATTCAGTTCTTCGTCCGTTTATTTTCCGGCGTCAACAAAACCCTAGTCCTTTACGCCTATTCCACCGACACAGTTTTATCAGTTTACTGAAAAATCTCCCCTTCGCCATTTTCATATATTTTAATGTACTTTCAATGTATCACGCTGTATTTTCATGTATTGTATTCATTATCTTTTTTTCATTGTAATTCAATTTATCTCGTTATTATATTAACTGTTTTTTCCATTGTATTTCAATGTATCCCGTTGTATTCTACGTATTTCATTGTATTCACTGTCTCGTTATATGTCATGAATGTATTCATATATATTTTTTAACTAATATAGTTTATGTATTGAGATATTATAATTTCTCTGAAGAATGCTTTGTTTTGGAATATTTTTCGGTTGAGAATCTTTTTTATAATTGAAAATACAAAATTTGTGTGTTATAATTGAGTTTATTGAGTTATATTATGAGTCTATTATGTTATTCGATTCACTTTCCGTTTAAAAAATTGTAATACCATGTTTCACATCGTTAGTACAGTCGAATACAATAATATGTCCAACTGTAATCCCATGCTTCACGCCATGAAACAACTGATTAGATGTCCTTCCCTGATTCACGCCTATTTTTGCTACTGTATTCATGAATATAGTAGCTTAAATATATCTAATACATCTTACAACAACAGATAACGTATCTACAACCCGTAATATAGTAAATGATATCTATAAATAGTTAATTACAACTAGACAGTTTTTTACGAAAATTTTCTAAAATCAAGTTACATACTACCTTCTTAAACTCCACCTAGAGAATAAATTGGATATGTTGTTATTGTTGCATAGTGTTGAAACCTTAATAGTGAAAAAATCGAGGTGCAAGTAGCTGGAGTAATATTTTTTTAAGTCATATTTTTTTGGAAATAAAATAATTGAGAGTGTCCCTCTCTTTTTCTTCTTTTAGAGGTGACGTATTGATTTTTTAAAAAAACATGTTGTATGGACTACATATTTTGTTCCTTTTCCCTTTCTCCAAAGGGTCTTTCGTTGACATTTAATGGGTAGGTTCCGAGAAGTTATTCCAGATAAAGAATTTCATTCATAATACATCTAATTGACGCAGCAGAATCAAATAGTCATGGTTAAAAGCGACACATTTGTAGTATTTAAAAGGGGTTAATAAATTGACAAACGGCATCTACTTTAACAAATACAATATACTTGGTAAAATAAGTCATACCTAAAAGAGTACTGTTGACCAATATATAACTTAAGACAAAACCTACGGTCCAAAAGAAAAAGAGAAGCGGCCAAATACGAGTTTGGCTCAAAACCTTTTAGTATTTTATTTGTTGCTAAATTACAAATTTCTTCAAATTCCTTAACTATAATATATTGATCCAATATAATATGCTGGAAGTTTATACATAGGTACTCCAATTTCCAATATATTGTACTGAAACTTTTCATATTGCAGCAAAATAATGATTATTTTTAATGATTTTGCAAATGCTAGCTATTTTTTAATTACTAGTCCAAAACCTGGCTAGCCCGTACTATATTCACTAATTCGATTTAAGTTTTACAATGAGGGTGTTATCACTTTTAGCCCACGCCAGAAACTGTTTACATCTGAGAACCGAAAGAAGTGTATAATTTTTTAGAATTTTTTCCTAACTATACCATATATGAAACCTTATTACCAAAAATGTGCATAGTTTGTATATTACCCTCCCAGTTCACACTTTAACTACAATTTATATACCAATTGTTAATTAGGCAGAATCTGCCATTTATAGCGAGCAAAAAAGTGCCACAAAATCTGGGATTGATTTATTTCACATTAAATTCAAAATTTAAAACGAAAAGGAGATCTAGAAGCTGCATAATTTTGGAACGGAAAGGAGATTTTCGTTCTTCATCTTCATCTGTCTTCCATCAGGATGAAGACAGAAGCTTGCATCAGGAGTCCTGTGTGACAAGAAAGTTCCACAGAAACTCAAGGGGAAATTTTATAGAGCTGTGGTTAGACCTGCCATGCTATATGGGGCGGAGTGCTGGCCAGTGAAGAACTCTCATGTTCAGAGAATGAAGGTTGCGGAGATGAGGATGCTCAGGTGGATGTGCGGGCTCACCAGGTTGGATAAGATTAAGAATGAAGTTGTTCGAGAGAAGGTGAGGGTGGCCCTGGTGGATGAGAAGATGCGAGAAGCGAGGTTGAGGTGGTTCGGGCATGTGCGGAGGAGAAGTCCTGATGCCCCGGTGAGGAGTTGTGAGCGGCTGGCGATGGTGGGCGTACGGCGAGGCAGAGGGAGGCCTAAGAGGTATTGGGGAGAGGTGATTATGCATGACATGGCTAGATAGCGGGTTTCCGAGGACATGGCCCTTGATAGGAAAGTTTGGAGGTCTAGTATCAGGGTTGTAGGATAGGGGCTCCTAGAGTTTTTCGTACTCCTCACCCGGGGTTGGGTGAGGCTTGACAGGGCTATCCATAGATGAAGTGTGTATTGGATTGTGTCTCCTTTATAGTCGTTATTTTGTAGTTATTTATGGTAGTTACTGTCTGATATTATTGCATGCTATTTTAGTTATGATTCTTATGTTTAGATAGTTATTTATGGTGGGGTTACTAATGCTTCTTTGTTCTTGTTTTTATTTTTCCTTTCCTTCACTGAGCCGAGTATCGATTGGAAACAGCCTCTCTGCCCTTTCGGGTAGGGGTAAGGCCCGTCTACGGATTACCCTCCACAGACCCTACTTTGTGGGGCTATACTGGGTAGTTGTTGTTGTTATTTTTGTTGATAGCTATTAAAAGGCTTGAAAGCTTTGAATTCAAATTTGCGTTTTCAAAAATCATTATTTGTTTGGATTAGGTGTTGTTGAAAATAATCGAGAATATGGTTTGGAGTTTATATCTCAATTTTGAGGGGTTTTTGTGAAGATTGGACTTGGTTTTGACTGAATTTCTGATTGAAACTCAAGAAGAAGAAGAAAAAGAAGAAGAAGACATATTTCCATAAACTGTAGATAAATTGTAGAATTGTAGATAAATTGTAGATTGGGAAGACTAAAACTTCTACAATTATGTCGAAAATGCCAATTATGCTACAATTGAAATGAGAATTGGGATATTAAAATTCAATGTATCCAGTTTGTAGATATCTTGTAGATAAATTATAGATTATTTGTATTTTGATTGTAGATGCATTGTTTTCTTTTTTCACAAATCCAAAACGTCTAAAGCTTCTACAAAATCTTCTGCAAAAAACAATCTAATTTTATCTACAATTTTTCTAATTTGACTACAATTTATCTACAAATTCTGAAAATATGTCTTCTTCTTCTTCTTCTTTTAATATGAAGTTCAGCCAATAACAAGTCTAAATCTTCACCAAAACCCCTCAAAATTGAGATATACACTTCTAAACATATTCCAAATTATTTACAACAATACCCAATCAAAAAAAATAATGATTTTTAAAACTCCAATTTGAATTCAAAGCTTTTTAATTGGGGTCAATCGTGGAATTCAAAACAGAAACGTGGGGGATGGGGGGGGGGGTTACAGGTAAAGGTAAAATGTGGGGGGAGGGTGGGGGGGAGAAGTGGGAAGATACGGTCCGATAATTATGCCTAATATAAATGCACTCTTAATTATATCCCTAATTTGAATTATGGTATATAAATGGGTTGGTATACTGAAATGTAATTAACACAAACCTTAAACATTAAGGATAATTTAATCTAATTTAATATCATCGGGGCTGTAGTGTGTTACTAATTTACGCTTACTAAATAATTTCATTTTCAATTCCTGCTTGTGGTTCATTTAAATTATGATGGTCTCAAAAATTTAATTACACCACGGTTAAAAATAATAATAAATATTATTGTTATTATATATATTCCTTCTTAACCTCTATATTATAAATCAAAGCATGTCTTGTAAGATATATGGATTTATATCTACATATATGGACTTATATCTACATACATATGAACAAATATGGATAAATTATATGTTATGTGCTATCTTTTGGTTTGGCCTAATTTTGTGGTCTTATGGACATTATGTTAAGGGGGCCAATGTGTTGTCATATAAAGTGTAGGACTAATGTGTAGATACCCAAAAGGGTAACCTTAGTTAATGATGGGCTAACTAAGGTTACATATATGTAACCATGGTTACATGCTTGTGACTCTTGAGTTTTGTAACTCTTGAAGTTATAAAATGGGGGTTATGGTTCCTACATTATTGCAAGACAAGACTCTTCTTCCTCCCATTGAATCAAGAGCAAAATACACCATTGTTGTCTTGCAAATAATTGTGGAAAACCATATACCAATTTTGATCATTGTCATATTATTATTGTGGTGATACTATTCACATATTGCTCAAGTCTTGTGAAGAATTCTTGTGGTGACATACAACTTCAAAACATTCTTGAAGAAGGTTCAAAGGAGCAATCTTCATAAGGACTCAAGGACAATCATCAAAAGGAGGTTCAACAATTTCCACACATGGATTCAGGTTAGCTTCCGCTCATGTAGTTTAATTCCGAATTGTTCAATATGAAGGTTATTGTCTTTTGTAGGAATCATAATCCTAACAATTGGTATCAGCGCCACCTTCATTTTTGGATAATTTGGATGTTCATAAGATTCATGTTATGTTAGGATTCATGTTCAAGTTTTGTTAGAATTTTATTATGAAATTCAAGTACCATGAAATAGCATGTTTCTTATGAATGTTGTGTTTTGATGCAATTTGATATTTTTAATGCCATGTTATCTTTACTTGTATTAAAACATTGTATAAAGCATGATTTTAGTTGGTAAACAACATGTTTTCTTGTTTAAAGATTCTTGTTGAAAATCATGTTTTATTCAGAAAATTTTTCGCAAAACAGTGTCCAAAAATAATCGATTATCTTGGAAGTTAATCGATTATTTTTCTAGACACTGCCTAAAGATAACCGATTATTTTTTTTTGGATAATCGATTATCTCTCAAGTTTTAGAATTCTGGCAGTTTTTGGAACACCAGAATAATCGATTATTCGTTTCAGATAATCGATTATTCTGGTCCAGTGAGATTGAAACGTTTTTCATATACCAGATAATCGATTATCTATTTCAGATAATCGATTATTGGTCCAGTAACTTAAAATTTTTTCTTAAAACCAGAATAATCGATTATCTGGTTTAGATAATTGATTATTTTGGTCCAGTAGCTGAAAATTTTTTTTTATGCCAAAGATAATCGGTTATCTCAAGCAGATAATCGATTATTTTTGTCCAGTGAGGTTAAAAACGTTTCAAATCTTTTAAGTTTCAGATTTTGATTGACATATTATTTATTGTTCAATTATAATATTTAAGTTATGAATATTAATTGTTTAAAGTCCATCAATTCTCATATTTTTTGGAATTGTCCTCTCAAGTATAAAACAATTAATATTCAAGTGTTACATGTCAAAACATGTAACTTATTAAGTTAAAGATTCATAATATGGCTTAAGGAACTAAAGTTTATAGCATCTAATATTTTAATTAGTCAATTGAAGCATTATGTTGCCAAAGTAACCTCTATTGTGTAGATTGATTAATCTTAAAATATAAGATGACTGTGGATGTTAGTCTTCCATGCGTTTAACACCGGCCCAAAGGAAGGTTGTTATTTTGCAGGAATTCAAACATGCTTGTGGTGATAAATATGAGACAATTATTTGGTTTTCCATGTGAATATTAAATCGGTCCAAAGGAATGTTTGATATTTGACAGGAGTTTATTGTCTATGTTTGATCTCTACACCAAGTGTACCACTTACAAGTTGTTTTTCTGTCCAAAGGCTAAAATCAATGTTGTGCTAGGTATCTTGTAATGGGATATGCCTATTTTGAATCTATAAAGTAAGGTTAAAGTTCAAGTAATTGTAAGCATGTATTCAGTAATCCTTTTGTTCTATTTTCAGTTAATTCTTCTGGTTCTACGATCTCTGCCAACATCAATAGCATCCTTGTGCTTAACGGCACAAACTTTTAGGAATGGAAAGAGAACGTCATGATCGTTCTCGGTTGCATGGATCTTGACCTTGCACTTCGGACCGAGCAACCTACTCCTCTTGAGGATACATCCTCTCCTGATGAAAGGAGGGTGATGGAGAAGTGGGAACGCTCGAATCGCATGAGTCTAATGATTATGAAACGTGCAGTTCCAGAATCATTCAGGGGCACTATGAATGATGAAGCTAATGCCAAAGTTTTCCTTGAAAACCTTCAAAAACGTTTATGCAAAACGAAAAGGCGAAAACAAGTACACTATTGAGTAAACTTGTTTCCATGAGGTATAAGGGCAAGGGAAACATTAGGGAGTACATTATGGAAATGTCTCATCTTGCTTCGAAACTAAAGTCACTCAAGCTGGATTTACCTGAGGAACTGCTTGTGTACTTTGTTTTGATATCTCTTCCTGCACACTTTAATCGGTTTAAGGTCAGTTACAACTGCCTGAAGGAGAAATGGATTCTTAACGAGCTCATTTCACACTGTGTGCAAGAAGAGGAAAGGATAAAGCTAGATAAGACTGAAAGTGCTCATTTGGCATCCTCTTCTAAGGAAACTAAGAAGAGGAAAGGTAAGGAAGTTGCGGTTGCAAAGCCCAAGATTAAGCAACATAAGGAACCTAAGGTTGAAATTACTGAATTAGGTTGCTTTTTCTGTAAGGGGACTAATCATGTGAAGAAAGACTGTACCAAGTACCATGCCTGGCGTGCGAAAAAAGGTACATTTCTTTCTCTTGTTTGTTCTGAAGTTAATTTAATTTCGGTACCTAAGGATACTTGGTGGGTAGATTCGGCTGCTACTACTCACATAAGTATATCTATGTAGGGTTGCCTGAACTGCCGAAAACCAAATGATGGTGAAAGATAAATCTATGTGGGTGACGGCAAGAAGGTGCCAGTTGAGGCTATTGGAAAGTTTAGGCTGTTGTTTAAGACCGGTTTTCATTTAGATTTGGATGAGACTTTTGTTGTACCGTCTTTTAGACGGAATTTAATTTCTGTTTCCAAATTGGACATATCCGGTTATTCATGTTCTTTTGGTGACAATAAAGTTAGTCTCTTTCAGAATTCAAATCTTATTGGTACTTGTCTTTTATCAACATTTGATAGCCTATATTTGGTTGACACAATAACCTCACATAATGAAACCTTGCATACAAGTATAAGTGGTACCAAAAGAAAATTAACTAATGAGAATTCTATATCTCTCTGGCATAAACGTTTGGGTCACATATCCATTCAAAGAATTCAGAAACTCGTGTCAGATGGAATTCTTGATTCTCTTGATTCCTCAAATTCGGATATTTGTGTTGAGTGTATCAAGGGTAAACAAATAAACAAGACGAGATTAGGTGCTAAGAGAGCTTCGGACGTCTTAGAATTGATACATACGGATATTTGTGGGCCATTCCCTACTCCTTGTAGGAATGGTCAACAATACTTTATCACATTCATAGACGATTACTCTCGTTATGGGTACCTATATCTTATTCATGAAAAGTCCCAATCCATAGACGTGTTCAAATCATTTAAGGCTGAAGTTGAAAATCAACTAAGCAAAAGGATTAAATCCGTTAGATCTGACCGTGGTGGTGAATACTATGGCAGATATGATGGTTCAGGTGAACAACGTCTAGGGCCATTTGCTAAATTCCTAGATGAGTGTGGGATCGTCCCTCAGTATTCTATGCCAGGAAGTCCTACGATGAATGGTGTAGCTGAGAGACGAAATTGGACCCTTAAGGATATGGTAAGAAGTATGATTTGTCGTACTACTTTGCCAAACTCACTCTGGGGAGAAGCATTAAAAACCACAGCTTATATTCTTAATAGAGTTCCAACTAAAGCTACAATCAAAACCCCATATGAACTTTAGACTGGGCATAAACCCAGTATTCGGCATTTACACATTTGGGGTTGTCCAGCTGAGGCAAGGCCTTATAGGCCGAATGAAAAGAAACTGGATGCTAAGACGGTTAGTAGCTATTTTATTGGATACTCTGAAAAATCCAGGGGTTTTAAGTTTTATGATCCCACTTCTAGAACTATTTTTGAGACGGGTAATGCTAGGTTTTTTGAGAATATTGAGTTTGGGGGGTGGGGAGATAAAGTTGTTAGAGATTTTGTCTTTGAGGAAGAACATGTGTCTTTCTCTCAAGTTGTTGATCTTGGTCTCATTCCTGACACGGATCACACAACTCCGGTTCAAGACAATCTCGAAAATCTCCTCCATCAGGACCCTGATATAACTAATGAAAATCAAACTCAACAACCTCAAGAAACTGAAATGCCATTAAGGAGATCCACTAGAGAAAGGAGAAATGCAATTTCGGATGATTATGTAGTACTTCTCCTAGAACAAGAAAGTGATATTGGACTTGAGGAAGATGATCCAATCAACTTCTGTCAAGTCATTAAGTGTTCTAACTCTCAAAAGTGGATTGATGCCATGAATGATGAGATGAAGTCTATGAGCGATAATGACGTTTGGGAGCTTGTTACATTGCCCGAAGGTATTAAACCTATTGGTTGTAAATGGATTTTTAAAACCAAAAGGGATTCAGGGGGCAATGTTATTAAGTATAAAGCTCGTCTTGTCGCAAAAGGCTACACTCAGAAGGAAGGCATTGATTATACAGAGACTTTCTCTCCAGTTTCATTGAAAGACACTTTCAGGACTATAATGGCATTAGTAGCACATTTTGATCTTGAGCTGCATCAAATGGATGTTAAGACAACGTTTCTCAATGGTGACATTGAGGAAACAATTTATATGGTGCAACCTGAAAACTTTGTTTCGGATGAATCAGAGAAGAAGGTTTGAAAATTAAAGAAATCCATCTATGGGCTCAAGCAAGCTTCTCGTCAATGGTATTATAAGTTTCATGCAGTCATTACATCTTTTGGTTTTGAACCGAATATTGCTGATGACTGTATATACCATAAGTTCAGTGGGAGTAAGTATATTTTTCTGGTTTTATATGTCGATGACATACGGCTTGCCTGTAATGATATAACATTATTGCATGAAACTAAGAAATTTCTTTCAAAGAAATTTGAAATGAAAGATCTTGGTGAAGCTTCTTTTGTATTAGGAATTCAAATACAACGAGATCGCTCTAAAGGTGTTCTCGGTCTGTCACAAAAGGGCTATATCGATAAGGTTCTGAAACGATTTGGCATGCAGGATTGTAAACCAGGCAACACCCATGTTGCTAAGGGAGACAATTTAGTCTCAAACAGTGCCCAAATAATAATTATGAAACTTCGGAAATGCAGAAGACGCCTTATGCTTCGGCTGTAGGTAGTCTGATGTATGCTCAGGTATGTACACGACCTGATATAGCATATATTGTTGGGATGTTAGGCAGATATCTAAGCAATCTTACAGAGAACAAAGGATTACATGCTTACATATCGGAGATCGGACCAGTTTGAGATCATCGGGTATACCGACTCCGATTCCTTTATGCTAATAACAACAGTAGTTTGACGAAAGCAAAACATATGGACGTCAAATTTCGGGTTGTTAAAGAAAGAGTACAAAATGGACAGTTGTGCATTGAGTACATTAGTACAAACTCCATGCTTGCGGATCCGCTCACTAAGGGATTGACACCAAAAGTATTTCTTGAGCATATTGCTTGTATGGGTGTCAAATCAGATAAGGATTGTGTATTTTAGTGGGAGTTTTGTATTGTACATTTATGTATTGTCCATTATATTCAGAAATTCAGTAATTCAGTTATATCTGCGCAGATATTCAGTTTTAAAGTTTTATACTCTTCCAGTTTATGATTGATCTCAATAAAGAGAACCAGTTGGAAATAGACATTATATTGACCATACTTTATGTTATTTCCATGCTACATACCTACACTTGATCCATGTCGTTGGTTATATTGATATACGTGATCTATGATTGGTTCTAGTTACGAATGAGTAACTAAGAGCTCTTAGGTCCTATGTTGGTATGATTGATGGACCAGATTGTTCATAACAATTTTATTGTGATAGCAATTTTGAGCTCCTAAGGTTATTTGTAACATATAATGCTAAGGTTTGTACATATGTATGTATATCTCGTCCAAGTGGGAGATTGTAAGATATATGGATTTATATCTAGATATATGGACTTATATCTACATACATATGAACAAATATGGATAAATTATATGTTATGTGCTATCTTTTGGTTTGGCCTAATTTTGTGGTCTTATGGACATTATGTTAAGGGGGCCAATGTGTTGTCATATAAAGTGTAGGACTAATGTGTAGATACCCAAAAGGGTAACCTTAGTTAATGATGGGCTAACTAAGGTTACATATATGTAATCATGGTTACATGCTTGTGACTCTTGAGTTTTGTAACTCTTGAAGTTATAAAGTGGGCGTTATGGTTCCCACATTATTGCAAGACAAGACTCTTCTTCGTCCCATTGAATCAAGAGCAAAATACACCATTGTCGTCTTGCAAATAATTGTGGAAACCATATACCAATTTTGATCATTGTCATATTATTATTGTGGTGATACTGTTCACATATTGCTCAAGTCTTGTGAAGAATTCTTGTGGTGACATACAACTTCAAGACATTCTTGAAGAAGGTTCAAAGGAGCAATCTCCATAAGGACTCAAGGACAATCATCAAAAGGAGGTTCAACAATTTCCACACATGGATTCAGGTTAGCTTTCGCTCATGTAGTTTAATTCCGAATTGTTCAATATGAAGGTTATTGTCTTTAGTAGAAATCATAATCCTAACATGTCTTCATAGCACAGTTCGTTGCTTGTGAATTTAATTATGAAATATTAATGATACTATAAAAGTATTTAGAAGCAAGAAGAAAAGGATGAGATGGAGCAGGGGGTATCGGCGAAGTTTTCCGAAATAGCAAAGGGGTTTGAGTTCTAGGTTATTATGATCATCAATATAACGAGCTTATATCACTTCTATATAATCTAAAAGTAGCTTATGCTCATAGTCTTCATCCTCTGGATGTCGATATAGATTATTAACATGTTCACAACTAATTTTCTATAATATATATCTATCTTACATGATTGTAGAACACTAAGACAACAGCGGCTGACTCGCTAGCTAAGGAAGGATTGAAAAAATTTATGGTCCTATTATTTTAGTACTGCCACCATCTGCTATTTTGCCTAGTCTTATGTTGGATATTGCTGGAGCTACACATCATAGATCTATCTTTAGTGATATTTCTGCCAACCGTGACAACTTTGATGCTTAGAGTAGCATGTTTACTCATACGAACAATATTTAAATTTATATATTAGCTTCTTTTTTGACCTAAAAAAAGAAGAAGATGAGCGTGTAATACTTATAGGAGCTACTATAAGGTCATGTATCTGCTTTGAGAAAGAAATTACATACTTAAGTGTAGCTAATTAGTCGGTGATTTTTGTATAAGTAGCTAATTGAGTAGAATAGCCAAAATGACGGGGTGGGGAGGGGGGCTAGGAGAAAGAAAACCGCATTAAACTCAACCCAAATCATAATAAAGGGCATTTAGGTAATCGTAAGACACTACGATCAATCAATGTCGTCTTATTTTGTTTTTACCCGCGTTAATGTTTCTCCTATGTAATATACAGTGTCAGTTAGGCAGGTGTTATCTTGTGAGACATCATCTTCCACTTCCACTCTCTCTCACTTTCATTCAATTTGTCACTGTCTTGCTCTGTCTTCTACTACTTTAACTTTAGAACTCACCACAACATAAAAAGTAAACTTAATTATTCGTGTAGAACTTTCTTTTTCATCTATTGGTGCTATGCTAAAGCACTAAAAAGTTCAAGAATTTCACTTTCCTGTTTACTCTGCTTAAAATCCGGTAAATTTTCATCTTCTTTGCACACCTTTTCTAGAAATTGTTCAAGAAAGTGTGAGAACTAATAGTAAAGTTAGTAATTTGTTGTTTTGATCACAAAAGAGGTCCATTTTTATGATTATCGAGAAGTTAGCAAACGGTTTGAGAAATTTAAAGTTTGATTATTTGTGATCAAGGAGAAAAAAAGGGAATTTTTTTTTTGGTTCTTGAATTTGTTTTTTTTACTGTGCTGATTTATTGGAAATTTGGGTTTGTTTTGATATATGAAGAGAGAAAGGAGAACACTGAAAAGGAAAGTAACCGTGGTGACTCTATGAAGTTGGTTTATCAAGAACCAGTGCTGTAGTTTACTTAAGGTAGGTTTATATGTTCCTTGATATTTTGTTTTTCTGAAATTTGACTATTTTCTCATTTATTGAACGCCTGACAAGAATAATAGTGTATTCAATTAGGTGTGTTTGTTTCTCATGCCCTGTTTTCTCAATTAGATAAGGTTTTTTTATGTTAAGGGGTCAGTATTTTTCTGGCGTGTCAGGTTGGTTGCTGCTCAGCATAGTATTTTGCATATCTTTTTGACAGGCAAGTTAGAGAAAGCTGCAAAACTGAGCTTTGAGGGCTCAAAAGGAAAAATGGCATACCAGAGAAAAGGATCTGATCTGCAACCGCAGAGGCGTATTCTGCGGACGCAGACTGCTGGTAATCTAGGGGAGTCAATGATGGACAGTGAGGTAGTGCCGTCATCTCTGAGTGAAATTGCACCAATTCTCCGCGTCGCCAACGAGGTCGAGCCTAGCAATCCGAGGGTAGCTTATCTATGTAAGTGATACATGTCAAAGTTTGTGCTGGAGCAGATGAACTTAGATGTTTGCTCATATTTATCATTTATAAAAGTTTATTTGTCAAGGTTTAGTTGCTTAAATATGTTAGAATGTACTAATGTAGTTGAAAAGTATATATGGGCTCCTTGGCAAGTATTTATATGGCAGTGTGAGTCATGGAAAATTGAATCATTGGGAGGTTTTCGGTGTTGTCTTTATATGGTGCTTTCTACTATACTCCTTTTGTGAACCACTGGATGAACTAAGGTACTAGTCACATTTAGGCTGAACAAATTGTTTCGATATATTAAGGTAGCATTGTTCTCGTGGACTTAAAATTGAATTTGAGAATTACTACAGTTGAAGCTAAGTATCATGATAAATATTGGGATGCTCGATTTCCTTGCTGCATGATCAAATGAATGGTCAACACAACAATTTAGTTATCTGTTTTGTTCAATTAGCATAACTTTGCAGCACAGTAATGAGCATCTTCATGATACCTTTACTCTCCAATGCAACCAACATTTCCTCCTTTTTAATCTTTAGTAGTGGTGGAGGAAATGGTATCCTGCAGATTGTGCAACTATCTGACGTAGCTTGTCTCCTGCACTAAAATTCAGGTCGATTTTATGCCTTTGAAAAGGCTCATCGGTTAGATCCAACATCAAGTGGACGTGGAGTTCGCCAGTTCAAAACTGCCCTTCTTCAACGGTTAGAAAGGGTAAACTGTTTATACCGTCACTATTAATGTGCTTGTCATGATATTTCAACGTAACATTTTTTATGTGCTGGTATTAGTCAAATCATATTAATATGATTTAGATTTCCGAGCAATTTTATTCTTCATGCTATATGGGGAAAATAAGTGGGATATAGCAGTTTCCATTTGCAAATTCAGTACCACATAAGCATAGTAGTATAACCCTAACTTGCACTCAGCATTGTTGGTTGTGGCCTGTGGGCATGGCACAGGGGAATCTTTTTTGGCTTTTCCGGATGATCAAATACCCTTTTCCATGTGGTTTATTTGATGTGGATAAGTTCAATAAGTACAAAACCTTAAACATTAGGTATAGTCGGAGGATTAGGTAGATGAATAGAAGATTGAGAAAGGGTGACAATGAGGAAGAAGAGATTTTGAAAACTATGACGAAGTTCATTACTGCTGCTCTGATATCAAGATGAAGACTACAGTTTGCTCAGAGCCAAAAAGTAGCGCATGCTCGCAGTTTAGTGCACCTTTATCACATTTAGGGGTTTTAAAACATTAATATGTACCTTGAGGAGCTTTATTGTTTATCACATTTATGCAGGAAAATGAAACAACCCTGGCTGGAAGGACAAAAAGTGATGCTCGTGAAATGCAGAGTTTCTACCAGCATTACTATCGGAAATATATTCAAGCTTTGCAGAATGCTGCTGATAAAGCTGATCGGTATATCTAAGGCATACTGAGACTGCATCCTCTACTTTGCTGTTAGGTTTTCTTCATGCTGATTCTTTTTAGCTGTTTCTCTTTGGGCCTTCTCATAGTGCACGCCTTACAAAAGCATACCAAACAGCTGCTGTGCTTTTTGAGGTCTTGAAAGCTGTTAACCTGACAGAAGCTGTAGAAGTGGCTGATGAGGTAGACTTTAAAAAAATCTGTCTTTCCCATCTATTCAAGTTGTTATCGGTGTCTAGGGCTCCCAGTAACTTCTTGACAATATGAGATATTATTGTTGGACGTAGATGTGCTGCGGATCTGATGTTTTATGCATATGCTTCAGCTTTTATCTACCATTTTGGCTCATCCTCTATTTTATATGCATTTCACATGTAGATTTTGGAAGCTCATACAAAGGTTGCCGAGAAGACTGAGATACTTGTCCCTTATAATATACTTCCACTTGACCCTGATAGTTCAAATCAAGCAATTATGAGATATCCTGAGGTTGAGTTCTAGTCTCTTTTCTTGTTTGCCAGACTTTAACTTGATGAAGCTTCTATATGTGCTATTTTTTTTTTACTTTTCATAGATTCAAGCTTCTGTCGCTGCACTTCGTAATACAAGAGGTCTTCCATGGCCAAAAAGCCATAAGAAGAAAGTTGATGAAGATATTTTAGACTGGCTTCAAGCTATGTTTGGTTTTCAGGTACACTACTGCAATATTCTGGGTACATACATCACTGAGTTATGTAAATCCTTATGAGCTTCTTTTACTCTCAAATTTTAATTATAATTGGGATTGACGAGCAGAAAGATAATGTGGCGAATCAGCGGGAGCATCTGATTCTGTTGTTGGCGAATGTTCACATCCGACAATTTCCAAAGCTTGATCAACAACCAAAGGTTGTTTTTTTGGATATTCCATTTGAAATAGCACTCTCCATCTCTTCGTTTTTGTTTCTGACGATGATATGTACATCACATATAATAGTTGGATGATCGGGCACTTACTGATGTTATGAAGAAGCTTTTCAAGAACTACAAAAAATGGTGCAAGTATCTTGGTCGGAAGAGTAGTCTGTGGTGAGTTAATCTTCTTTTTATGAATTAGTTGATATTGAGGTGTTTATTAGTTCTGGCAGCTTTGTTAACTGATAGCCATGAAATTATAAGTATTATTGTCCACTGGGCAGTTCTAAATGTAATTAATGAATACTAGTTATTAATGGCAAGAGAAAAGGAAAAGGATGTGAAAAGGACATGAAAAGGTAAGAAAAAACCAACGGGAGATGGTCAACTCTAGGCAATGGACAAGGCCAACTTTGCTGTTTAATTGATGTGAAAAAGAAGAAATTAAGATCAATACTATTTTGTAAAGAATATTTTTATGGTACTAGATTTCTCGTGTGTTGACGTGGTAGTATACGTTAATGCATACTTAGTATTTCTTATGGAAATCCGAATTTCTTTTTACGCTCCACTCTCAATTGGGACTGCTATGATAAATATCCTCTAAACTATAGCTCTGCCTATGACAAACCATTTCACAAAAAGCTCTACCTATGACTTCTAAATTGTGTCCAATCTATTAGTTCCGCTAATTCTACTAGTTTTTGGTTGCAGGCTGCCAACTATCCAGCAAGAAGTGCAACAACGAAAATTACTATACATGGGTCTTTATCTTCTTATATGGGGGGAAGCTGCAAATTTAAGATTCATGCCTGAGTGCCTGTGCTATATTTATCATCATGTATGGAGTGATTTTTTGTATCTTTTAAATGTGTGTCTGTACCTCGTTGTGTTGGTTTCTTTTATTCTGTTGTTAGGTTCTAGAACTTGATTTATTTGTCCCATCATTTTATTAATTCCCCGAGACATTGAACCATAATTTCTTTTGGATCATCTGTTAAGTATCTAGCTATTTATCAACTCTAACTCGATAGAATATCTAAGGTTGCAAAGTGTCTAATATAAAGATCTCATTGGTTTACTCATCTAAGTTTGAAAAGTAACATTTTGAGGTCCGACACTCATATCGTTATTGAACTTGACATTGAATGTTCAAAAATTAAAAATTGTGAGTTCACTCTGCTTACTTTTGGTCTTTAAATTTTTTGTTAGTTGAAAGATAATCTTATTTCTTACAAATATGTATTAAAAACCTTGCCATGTCAGGCATGTCAATGTGATTTAGAGAGACCTATATCTAGTGTATTCTCGTTTTGGCTAGAGGCTCTCTAGAAATAGCATAGTTTAGAGACTAGTCATCATATCTTTTATCTTTCATGTCCGGAGACTTCACTTCACTGGTGTATTTTTCATTCATTCTTAGAAGATATCAGGCAAGGTGGGAAGTTCTTGGAGGGAAGGATGCCGGGGGTCTATTTGGAAACAGTCTCTCTACCCAAGGGTAGGGGCAAGGTCTGCGTACATACTACCTTCCCCAGACCCCACTAAGTGGGATTATACTGGGTTGTTGTTGTTGTTGTTGTTGTCTTAGAAGATATCAGGCAGTCAGGCATGAAACTGACATCATATTTCTTATGTTGTTTAGCTTGGGACCTAGTTATCCTATCTAGTGCTTTTTTATTTTTTAGGTTTTCCAGTGCATTTACGAGTTGCAATCTTGATTCAGATGGCATTTGAACTTTATGGCATGCTGGCTGGAAGTGTTAGTCCCATGACAGGCGAAACTATAAAACCTGCTTATGGTGGTGAAGAGGAGGCTTTCTTGAGAAAAGTAGTGACTCCCATCTATAACACTATAGTAGAGGTATTTCACGTGGACTGTTGGCCAAAATGCAAGATTCTTCTTTTGGGATGCACCTTGGCTTTATTTTCTGCCTGAAAAAACAGGAAGCGAAAAGGAGCAAAGGAGGAAAGTCAAAACATTCTCAGTGGAGAAACTACGATGACTTAAATGAGTACTTTTGGTATATTCTCTTACTTTATCTGAATATCTGTTCTCTTGTGTAACGTATACTGATGATTAGCATGGCGTTATAGGTCAGTAAATTGCTTCCGGCTGGGATGGCCAATGCGTGCTGATGCCGATTTCTTCCATCTTTCTGCTGAACAACGACGGGCTGACGTAAGTAATATCACCTTGTATCATTTTTCCATCCCTCATATAACACTCTTCACCAATATCATACATTGTCAACATGTTTGCCCTGTGTTGATTTTCTATTACATTAGATTTTCCTCAATGTTTCCCTAAAGAATCACTTTTACTAAATCGTACCCCTCTCAATCCCGAGCACAAGCATAATTTTGACAAATATTTTCAGATATTAAGACCTACTCAGTATAGCTAAAGTTGAAAACATGAAATTGCAAGAGAAAGAAATGCGCTAATTAATCTAATCAAGATGAGTATGGGGGAATCTGCTGAATATTATGTTTGATATTTTAAAACCTCAAGAAGGGAGCACATTGTAACATCTGACAATCTGGGGTATCTGTGATATTAACCCCTTCACGTAGGCCTTGAAAACGTAAATGTTCTAGTCTGCTATGAATATCTAAGAGGTTATGATAGCAGGGGACCACTTATTGCCAAGTAAAGCGCGTGGAGTTCTAATTTTTCCTGAAAACAATGACCTGAAGCCAGACCTCATGTGTAATATTAATCGCTCCAGAGATCATGTCTTTTTAGTGTAGTGCAAACTGAACGTACATTCTCCTTGAATGGCATTAGAGCAGAGACCAACTGGTATTGAGGAAAAAGCTGATTTAAACTATTAAAAGGGAAGCATTGTTTCGAGAAAATGATGGCTTCCTGCCTGAGAGTAGGCTGTAAAGATAAATCTTCACCTGGAACATAAAATATGTAGAAGTAAACTAATTTCATGAGGTACAGATGACCAGATAGCTAGACAATGAACAAGCTATTCGTTCAGATACTACATTCAGGAAGGTCTTTCTTGAATGCTGTTTATGGTGATAAACGGAAACCCTTTCAACATCCTTAAGTATATATGCGGGGTAGATTCACTGATAGCAATTTGGATAATTTTATGCATAAGATTAAGGTGTCAAACCCATCATGCTGTTGCATGCGATCAAGTAAACTAGATAAACCTATAGAGCATCGATTTTGAGCTATCAAACATGAAATCAACTACAAAAATTTTCTCTTTGAGGTGGTGCGTGGGTTTTTCTTTAACTATAAGGAACTTGAGCTGATAAATATCGATGACCATCTAAACCTCTGTTTGGCAAATCATATGCTTCTTGATCTTCATGTGTAAGAACATTTGAATACTGGTCTTCATTTATTGTCTGGGTTATGGCAATAGAAATTTGGCATGAATTTAGTTTTGAGATTGTTGGGATTGAAGTTTGGTGAATGGGAAATGGAGGGAAGAAATGTGAAGGGAAAGTGAGCTCCCTTATGCTTTGGAAAAAGAAATTGTTCCTCATTGGTGGTGGCAAGAAAAGAGAATGTGCTTATAATGAGAAATCACTCGTCTTGGTGTTAAATGGGTTGGAAAGAAGGTAAGCCTCGTGTCGCCGTTGCTCGCTCGCTCGACTTTGGATTTGGTCAAAGATTGATTGATTAATCTTTTTGGACAAAATTTCTTTAAGTTATTTAATTAATTAACGAAAAGTCTAACCTGGAATAACCCAGGACCAGCGACTCGACCCGGTCCGTTTCTTTCTCGGATTATTTTAAGTTTATTTTCCTGGAATATTTTAAACATAAATCGTTCCCGCCTGTTCCAACAACCATGGTTGTTTCTAAAAAGTTGCAAACTTTTCAGAAACAGTGCCAAGTAATGGCTATAATGCCCTTATCCCAAATTCCTTACGAGACTTTCTGATCTTCTTCTTCTTTTGCACAAATAAATTCTAGTGTGATTTACAACCACTAAGTGGTTCATAGTTCATTAGAGTTTTGGTACCAATACACTGGTGAGTTAAGTCGTTCTATCATGGGAGGATAATATTTCAACACCTTGGGTACTTGAGGGGAATAATTTCCTTAAGGACACACTCTGCATTCAGTGGGCTCGATTTCATTCCGAAATTATTTTCTAGATTCTATTAGATTATTTCGACATTCTGTTACTGCTGAAGTTTTTGTTTCTGTTTTTCTGTTTCAGAAAATTTACCGTTTCATTATAGTAATACAGATTGAATAGAGTTCATAGAACTTCATTACTTTTCATTTGCTATCTCGTTTTCCAGTGTTCAACTGTTGAGTGTTCATGCATAATTCCCTTAACTACGATCTTTTGTAATGTGACAAACAAGGTACGGAAGAATCAAAGTTGGTGTCTTATTCCATGAAGTAATACATATATGTACATGTACATATGATCCTCTAACTATGGAAAGAAGTAAAAGGAAAATCCTAAAAATCTGCTATCATATCTCAATACTTATTCTATCTATGTATAGTAAAAGTAATCTGTCTACATTCATTCTTTATGTCTACATTCATTCTTTAACACTAACCCTCAAGCTAGCATTGATATTAATTATGCCCAGTTTGTTGCAAAGATAATTAACTCGAGTTCCATTTAACGCCTTCGTGAGTAAATCCGCCAATTGCTCTCATGTCTTTACGTAACTAGTAGGAATCAAGTTTTCTTGAATCTTCTCACGAATAAAGTGAGTCATCTTCAATATGTTTTGTCCTTTCATGATACACCGGATTTAAGGCGATATGAAGAGCGACCACCTGGTTTTGTTGCTCTATGGGAAGGTCTGTCATTTGAATAAGTCCTTGTATGGCTTGAAGCAGAGTCCCCGGGTTGGTTTGGAAAATTTACCGAGGTAGTTCAAGAATTTGGGTTGAAAAAGAGCAAATGTGATTATTAAATTTTCTACCGGCAATCAACAGCTGGATCTACTCTCCTGGTTGTATATGTTGATAACATTGTTATTATAGGAAGTGATTATGCAGGAATCTTTCTCTCAAGTCTTTCTTGCATACTAAGTTTCATACTAAAGACCTGAGACAACTGAAATATTTCTTGAGAGTAGAAGTAAATAGATGCAAGATGGGGATTTTTCTATCTCTGAGAGTATATTCTTGACTTACCGGCATAAACTAGTAAGTTGGATGTGAAGCCTTGCAGTACT
Organism: Nicotiana benthamiana; assembly: GCA_034376525.1. Classification (NCBI taxonomy): domain Eukaryota; kingdom Viridiplantae; phylum Streptophyta; class Magnoliopsida; order Solanales; family Solanaceae; genus Nicotiana; species Nicotiana benthamiana. The sequence goes on along the minus strand of CM067336.1, from coordinate 27,650,016 downwards.
CCAGTGGTCCCTAATTTGTATTTTTTGAGAGATGATGGTGATCCATTTAATTATCTAGGTAGATACAGGAGGTTAGTTGGGGGATTAAACTATCTCACTGCAACTTGTCCAGATATTGAAGATATTGCTTTTGATGTAAGTGGTGTTAGCCAGTTTATGACCGCTCATACGGTCAAACATTGGGCAGCAATGGAACAAATTCTATGTTACTTAAAAGAAGCCCCTGGACTTGGCATATTATACAGCAATCGTAGGCATTCTCACATTGCGTGTTTTGCAGATGCGGATTGGGTTGGATCCAAAATTGATAGAAGGTCTACTACCACACTTTTGTGTCTTTGTGGGTGGAAACCTGTTGTCATGGAGAAGTAAGAAATAGAATGTCGTATCTCGATCTAGTGCAGAATCCGAATATAGGGCTATGACACAGACTATGTGTGAGGTTATGTGGATACATCACCTTCTCACGGAAATTGGGATAAAGCATATTACACCAGCAAAACTTTGGCGTGATACCTCTACAAGAAGATCACCACGAAGAAAGGCATTCTTAATGCCCAATTGATGCAAAGGCCAATTCTCAGAAGCTTCTAGAGAAATGAAAAAGACAAGAGGGGTTGCTCTGATGGTAAGCAACCCCCACTTCCAACCGAGAGGTTGTGATTTCGAGTTCCCCAAGAGCAAGGTGGGAAGTTCTTGGAGGGAAGGATTGGGGGGGTCTATTTGGAAACAGCCTCTCTACTCAAGGGTAGGGGTAAGGTCTACGTACACACTACCCTCCCCAGTCCCCACTAAGTGGGATTATACTGAGTTGTTGTTGTTTTTGTTGCTAGAGAAATGAACAAGCAGACAAAAGTTTGGCAATCGAAGAGAAGGTGTCAGAATAATCCATTCCATAAGTCTGAGCATACCCTTTGTCCACAAGTCTGGTCTTAAGTCTCACTATGGAACCATCTGGATTAACTTTGATCGTGAATACCCATTTGCATCCCACTGTTTTCTTTCCGCTAGGTAAATTCACTAAATCCCAAGTATGGTTTTCCTCTAAGGCGGCATGTATTTCCTCAAGCATGGCTTCAGACCATCCAGGATGATTCAAAGACTCTTTCACTGTTTTAGGTACAGAAATGGAGTCTTGAGACGCAATCAAAGAGCTAGACGCAAGGGATAGGTGATCGTAGGAAACAAAATTAGCAATAGAATATGTGGATTTGCAAGTACGTTTACCTTTGCGTAAAGCAATGGGAAGGTCATAGTCTTCTGGGGGATCAGGTGGAAGAGGATCAGATGACGAAAGAACTGATGCAGGACATATATCGTTTGTCTATAGCCTTTGCGAGTAAACTTGAACAATTGGTGGCCTTGCTAACACAGTTGGAGCAGGTGCTGAAGGCACAATAAGCGATTGGTGTTCGATAGAAGAGCAAGGAGATGGAGAAACATCATCTGATTGTTCTGTCAAAGTTTACGGGTAGCCTGATATACTAACCACTCATCTTCCTCCCCCCGACTTGTAGATACGGGAGGTGCATAAAAGAATGGTATAGTTTCTGAAAATACTACATCAGTTGACACTAGATATTTGCCAAAGTTTAGTAGAATAACACCGATACCCCTTCTGAAGGCGAAATAATCAAGAAAAACACACTTCAATGTATTAGGATCCAACTTGGTAACAAATGGTAGAACATCTCGAACATAACATATGCTTCCAAACACCTTAGGTTCCACGGGTAATAATGTATTGTTTGGAAAAAGAACACTGTAAGGCATATTGCCACCGAGCACAGTAGATGGCATGCGATTAATCAAAAAGCAAGCCATGAAGTTATGTAGTATCCTTTTATGGGAGGTTCAAACTACTTAGCTAGGGCTTCGTCTGTTGAGTTGTGGTGTAAAGGTCAAAGAGTTCAAGATCATTTAACAAAAAAAGGCTAGCGAAGGTGATGACAAGGACAAAACACTGTGGGAGAAGGTCGACACTTAGTTATGTATTATCCTGTGGCGATCTATTGATTACAAGTTGATGCCCTTGTTCCGTCCATTCCAGACATGTTAATTTAGTTTGGGAAAAGGCTCGTAATTTATACACTAATGACATATCTCGTTTCTATGATGTAATATCGCGAATGAGATGTTGATGCCAGTTTTTGCTAGTATTGAAAAGCAACAAGAGCAACGACAGAAGATTTTTCTAGTTCTTACACTAGCTGGATTCTCTAATGACCTTGATTCAGTACGTGACCAGATTTTGGCTAGTCCGGCTGTCCCCACAGTTGATGAACTATTCTCCCGATTGCTTCGCCTTGCTGCAGCACCAAGTCACCCAGTGAGCTCATCACATACACTTGACTCATCTGTCCTCGTATCCCAGTCAGTGGACAATCAGGCATCTCATACTTTGGAGAATAGACGAGGAGGAGGACGTTTTGGAAGATCTAGACCCAAGTGCTCTTATTGTCATAAACTTGGACACACTCGTGATGTGTGCTATTCTTTACATGGCTGCCCACCCAAAAATGCTTATGTTACTCAGACTGAGACTACAGGTAACCAGGGATTTTCTTTATTTGATGGGGAGTATAATGAGTTCCTTCGGTATCAATCAAGTAAGCAGACATCTCCACAAGTAGCTTCTGTTGCTCAGACTGATACTTCTGTTGCTGGTAATTCTTTTGCTTGTGTTTCCCAGTCTAGTACTCTTGGACAATGGGTTGTGGACTCAGTCGCTTCTGATCATATCTCTGGTAATAAATCACCTTTGTCAAATATTGCGTATTCACAGTCTCTTCCCACTGTTACTTTAGCCAATGGATCTCAAATCAAAGCAAAAGGAGTTGGACAAGTGAATCCCCTACCCTGTTCTCTATGTCCCTGGTTGTCCTTTTAATCTTACATCTGTTAGTCGTTTGACTCGTGCCCTCCATTGTGGTATATATTTTATTGATGATTCCTTTATTATGCAAGACCGCAGTACGGGGCAGACGATTGGAACAAGACTTGAATCAGAAGGCCTTTACTACCTTAACCGACTAAAATCCTCCAAAGGCATGTCTAGTTACAGATCCTCCGGACCTAATTCACAAACGTTTAGGATATCTAAGCTTATCCAAGCTTCAGAAGATGGTGCCTAGTTTGTCTAGTTTATCCACATTAGAGTGTGAGTCATGTTAGCTCGGGAACCATACCCGAGTTTCCTTTCCTCGTAGTATTGAGAGTCATGCAGAGTCCGTTTTTCTTTAGTTCATGCTGATATATGGGGTCCTAGTAGAGTCAGTTCAACCTTGGGATATCGTTACTTTGTTAGTTTCATTGATGATCATTCAAGATGTACTTGGATTTTCTTAATGAAAGATCGTTCTGAGTTATTTTCTATATTCCAGAATTTTTGTGCTGAAATTAAAAATCAATTTGGTGTTTCTATTCGCACTTTTCGCAGTGATAATGCCTTAGAATATTTATCCTCTCTATTTCAATTTCAGCAGTTTATGACTTTTCAAGGAATTATTCATCAGACCTCTTGTCCTTATACCCCTCAGCAAAATGAGTTGGCAGAGAGAAAGAATAGGCACATCATTGAGACTGCTTGCACACTTCTCATTGAATCTCATGTTCCGCTGCATTTTTGGGGCGCTGCAGTTCTCACGGCTTGTTATTTAGTTAATCGGATGCCTTTCTCTCCCATCCAGAATCAGATACCGTATGCAGTATTGTTTCCCCAATCACCCTTATACTCTTGTCCCCCCTCGTGTTTTTGGGAGCACTTGTTTCGTTCATAACTTAGCCCCCGGGAAAGATAAGTTAGCTCACTTTGCTCTCAAATGTGTCTTCCTTGGTTATTTTCGTGTTCATAAGGGATATCGTTGTTACTCATATGATCTTCGTAGGTACTTTATGTCCTCTGACGTCATATTTTTTTGAGTCTAAAACTTTCTTTACCTCTTTTGCCCATTCTGACCACCTTGATATATTTGAGGTCTTACCTATGCCGACCTTTAAGGCGTCTACTATAGCTCTTCCTTCACCTTACGCCACAGAAGTCTTATCCGAGTCTACTATAGCTTCTCTTTCACCTTCCGCTACAGAAGTCTTACCCATTCCTACCGTTGAGGAGTCTAGTGTGGCTCCTCCTAGACTCCCTGCCACAGGAACACCACTTTTGACATATCATCGTCGTCCGCACCCAACATCAGGCCCAGCTGATTCACGTCCTGCACCTGATCTTGCTCCTACTGCAGACTTGTCTCTTCCTAGTACACCGATTGCACTTCGGAAAGGTATACGGACCACCCTAAATCCTAATCCCCATTATGTCAGTTTGAGTTATCATCGTTTATCATCACCCTATTATGCTTTTCTATCTTCTTTGTCCTCTGTTTCCATCCCTAAGTCTACATGTGAAGCATTGTCTCATCTAGGATGGCGATAGGCTATGATTGACGAGATTTCTGCTTTACATACGAGTGGTACTTGGGAGCTCGTCCCTCTTCCTTCAGGTAAATCTACTGTTGGTTGTCGTTGGGTGTATGCAGTCAAGGTTGGTCCGGATGTTAAGGTTGATCGTCTTAAGACTCGTCTTGTTTCCAAGGGATATACTCAGATTTTTGGGCTCGATTATAGTGATACATTCTCTCCCGTGGTTAAGATAGCATGAGTCCGTCTTTTTCTCTCCATGGCTGCTGTTCACCATTGACCCCTCTATCAGCTGGACATTAAGAATGCTTTTTTACACGGTGACCTTGAGGATGAAGTTTATATGGAGCAACCACCCGGGTTTGTTGATCACGGGGAGTCTCGTGGCCTTGTATGTCGCTTTACGGTTTAAAGGAGTCTACTCGATCCTGGTTTGGTAAATTCAGCACAATTATCCAGGAATTTGGCATGACTCAGGGTGAAGCTAATCACTCTGTATTCTATCGGCATTCTGCTTCAAGTCTCTGTATTTATGTGGTGGTCTATGTTGACGACATTGTTATTAATGACCAGGATGATATTACTAAATTGAAGCAACATCTCTTTCAACACTTTCAGACTAAGGATCTGGAACAAACTAAAGTATTTTCTGGGTATTGAGGTCGCTCAGTGTAGCTCAGATATTGTGATCTCACAACGAAAATAAACCTTAGATATTCTTGAGGAGACAAGAATGACAGGCTGTAGACTAGTTGACACTCCGATGGATCCGAATTCTAAACTTCTGCCAGGACAGGGGGAGCCTCTTAGCGATCTTACAAGATATAAACGGTTGGTTGGTAAATTAATTACCTTACAGTGACAAGACCTGACATTTTCTTTTCTGTGAATGTTGTGAGTCACTTGATGGATGATAGTCATTGGGATGCAGTTGTTCACATTTTTCGGTATATAAAAGCAGCTCCAGGAAAAGGTTTATTGTTTGAGGATTGAGGCCATGAGCAGATCGTTGGATACTCGGATGCTGATTGGGCAAGATCACCTTCTGATAGACGTTCTACGTCTGGATATTGTATCTAAGTAGGAGGAAATTTGGTGTCCTGGAAAAGCAAGAAACAGAATATGGTTGCTCAGTCTAGTGCAGACACATAATATCGAGCAATGGCTATGGCGACATGTGAGCTAATTTGGATCAAACAGTTGCTCAAGGAGTTGAAATTTGGTGAGATTAGTCAGATGTGACTTGTGTGTGATAATCAAGCTGCTCTTCATATTGCGTCAAATCCAGTGTTCCATGAGAAAACTGAACACATTGAGATTGACTGTCACTTTGTTAGAGAAAAGATATTCTCGGGAGATATTGCTACAAAGTTTGTGAAGTCGAATGATCAGCTTGCAGATATTTTTACCAAGTCCCTCACTAGTCCTCGCATTAACTGCATATGTAACAAGCTTGATACATATGATTTATGTGCACCAGCTTGAGGGGGAGTGTTAGAATAGTCATGTAATTAGGAGTAAATAACCCTAATCCAATATGTATTAGGAGTAGGATATTTTATGTGTATAGCCCTCTCTTGTTTGCCTTGTTGATGGATGCTCTAACCCGACATATTCAAGGGGAGGTGCCTTGGTGTATGCTATTTGCTGATGACATAGTCTTGATAGATGAGACGAGGGTCAGTGTTATTGAGAGGTTAGAGGTATGGAGACAGACTCTCGAGTCTAAAGGTTTCAAAATAAGCAGATCTAAGACAGAATACATGGAGTGCAAGTTTAGCACCGAGCCGAGCGAAGTAGGCAGGGACGTGATGATTGGATCTCAGGTCATCGCCAAGAGGGACAGTGTCAGATATCTTGGGTCGGTGATTCAAGGGGACGGAGAGATTGACGGGGACGTTACTCATCGTATAGGAGCGGGGTGGTCAAAGTGGAGGCTGGCATCAGGAGTCCTGTGTGACAAGAAAGTTCCACATAAACTCAAGGGGAAATTTTATAGAGCTGTGGTTAGACCTGCAATGTTGTATGGGGCGGAGTGATGGCCCGTGAAGAACTCTCATGTTCAGAGAATGAAGGTTGCGGAGATGAGGATGCTCAGGTGGATGTGCGGGCTCACCAGGTTAGATAAGATTAAGAATGAAGTTATTCGAGAGAAGGTGGGGGTGGCCCCGGTGGATGAGAAGATGCGAGAAGCGAGGCTGAGGTGGTTCGGGCAGGTGCGGAGGAGAAGTCCTGATGCCCCGGTGAGGAGTTGTGAGCGGCTGGCGATTGTCGGCGTTCGGCGAGGTAGAGGGAGGCCTAAGAAGTATTGGGGAGAGGTGATTAGACATGACATGGCTAGAATGCAGGTTTCCGAGGACATGACCCTTGATAGGAAAGTCTGGAGGTCTAGTATCAGGGTTGTAGGATAGGGGCTCCTAGAGTTTTTCATACTCCTCACCCGGGGTTGAGTGAGGCTTGGCAGGGCTATCCATAGATGATTTGTGTTTTGGCTTGTGTCTCCCTTATGGTAGTTATTTATGGTAGTTACTGTATGATATTATTGCATGCTATTTTATTTATGTTTCTTATGTTTAGATAATTATTTACGGTATTTCTGCTGGATTTACTAATGCTCTTTTGCTCTTCTGTTTTTGTTTTTGTTTTTGTTTTGTTGTTCCTTTCCTTCACTGAGCCGAGGGTCGATTGGAAACAGCCTCTCTGCCCTTTCGGGTAGGGGTAAGGCTCGTCTACATATTACCCTCCCCAGACCCCACTTTGTGGGACTATACTGGGTAGTTGTTGTTGTCGTTGTGTGTGTGTATATATATATATATATATATATATATATATATATATATATATATATATACATGGCTCATTGTATTGTGTAAAACACAAGTAAATAATATCAATAATATATTTTCTCCCGTGCTTTCTCATAATTATTCTTTACCATCATTGTTTTTTTCTTTCAATAACAAATTGATTAAACTAACAGAGGTCCCTGAAGCTAAAAGATACTCAAACAGATCCTGGTAGATACAAAATCAACAATGTACTAAACATGATTCAACTTTAATAATCCACTCAATAAAATCAGAGAACCAAACGGATTTGTCCCCAACTCAAACAAAATTAGAGACCAACAAAGTTTATGATAAGGAAAGATCCAACGGACAATATTAAGTCACTAATCGATCACCACAGTGAGTCAAAATTAAAGATGCAAGCTTTTCACACCGGCAACCTCCAAGAAAAATACCACAGAATTAAAAAAATCGAATAACCAGTAAACCAAACTTAAACCTGACCAAACAAAGTGAGAATACGATGTGGTATGAGGTTGTTCTTTGCCAAAATGTGGTTCTATGATCAGAAAACCACCACAAGCCAACTGGAAATGTCAAAAAGGCCTTAGATTAGCTTCCGGCCAAGGAGTTTCCGGCTGCGGAGTCGACTCAACTCCGGTGAGCAGTAGACCTGCTCTGATACCATGTAAAGTATAAATACAATAGAGAAATTTCTCTTTTGTTGTATTCAAGAAATAACAAGTATATATACAAGTACATAGAGCCTTAACTATAGAAAGAATCAAAAGGAAATCCTATAAATCTACTGTGAATCCCTATTAATTATGCTAGCTATGTATATTACATAAGATTATGTCTACATTCAGATTATGTCTACATTCATTATCTAACAATAGTCATTCTAATAAAACTCACGAAATATATTTAAGAAGAGATTAACTAAGTTCAAAGCAGATAGTCAATAAAGATATACCCCACCAACGATATGACCAAACGAAAGAATCAATGATGCACCAACAAATCACACAAACCAGTAATATATTCTACCAGGAAATATAACCAAGAATAATGAATTATATTACACCACTAAAAGAACTCAAAAATACCAGATTATCTTCGGACTCCAAATAGGTAGGTAGCTTCGAAGGACCAAATCAAGATGGAAGAAACAATGTTTAGATGGAAATCACTAACCTGGGACTTTCGGTCGAGACTGTAATGAGTAGCACTTCTGGGAGCAAAAGCCTTCTCAAATAGTTCGTGGTCAGTTCGAGTAGAAACCACCAGATACACGTTGAAAATAACGACGTGACCTAGGAGCAGTGAATCAAGTCTCCGACCAATCTCTCATGTGTCGTCGTGGCGATTATATCAGAATTCCTCTACCGATGCTTGGACTTCAACAAACAATGAATCTGGCCACCAGATTCTGGAAATATGTATATCAAAAGGATTGGTGGTGAGAGTTACTTCGCCACACCAAAAGGACTCTCCTAAAACCAGTCAAGTTCCTGTGAGACCGTTTATTTCTCGGCCGGATTTCAAACTCAATACCGGCTCTGATACCATGTGACAAACAAGGTATGGAATAATCAAAGTTGGTGTCTTATTCCATGAAGTGATACATATATATACATGTACATAGGATCCTAATTATGGAAAGAAGTAAAAGCAAAATTCTAAAATTTCCTATCAAATCTCAATGCTTATTCTATCTATGTATAGACTCTCCTAAAACCAGTCAAGTTCCAGTGAGACCGTTTATTTATCGGCCGGATTTCAAACTCAATACCGGCGCTGATACGATGTGACAAACAAGGTATGGAAGAATCAAAGTTGGTGTCTTATTCCATGAAGTGATACATATGTATACATGTACATATGATCCTAATTATGGAAAGAAGTAAAAGGAAAATTCTAAAATTTCTTATCAAATGTCAATGCTTATTCTATCTATGTATAGTACAAGTAATCTGTCTACATTCATTCTTTAACTTGTAATATTGAGTGTTAGATGCTATTTGAAACAACTCATTCTGTTACAACCAACATTCCACGATTAATCTAAATATTGATCATCTTCAGGCAAATGAATCAACTAAAAGGAACCAGTGGATGGGGAAAATCAATTTTGTTGAGACACGCTCATATTGGCACATCTTTAGGAGTTTTGATAGGATGTGGAGCTTTTTTATTTTGTGCTTACAGGTTAGTCTATCTTTTTCCTTTATCTCCCGATGTTTTCATTTATTTCTCATTAGTTGTACCACATGTGAGTGTCTTCCGTTGCTGATTTACTTTGTGTTACTGAAGGCGATGATCATTATTGCATGGAATGGATCTGGCCAACTAGGTTCTATTTTTGAAGGTGATGTGTTCAAGAAAGTGTTGAGCATTTTCATAACAGCTGCCATACTGAAGCTTGCTCAAGGTGAAGGTTTATTTTTGGCAAAGACAGGCTAGATATAGTTCACTGTCCTTTTTGTTATAGTTCATTTCCTCTCCTACTATGTGACCTCTGAAATTTTCAAAGTAAATCACTTCAACGGCATTCAAGTGAAGATTGTACTTTTCTGTCAATATGAAATGCCATCTCACATAGTGTGGGGAAGTACTCAACTAGTTTTTTTTTTATCAGTTAACTATCTTGATGAATATTGTTAAGTGAAAAGTTTCTCAAGATCAGTTACATCCAGTATGTCCATACTGTTTCTTACTAGTTAAAAAAAGTGCCTGCTTGTTTAAACCAATTGATCAACGGTAGGGGATCTTCTATTAGTAGCACTCCCCCTTGTTTGAGACCAAAGGCTAGCACCCGAGATGACTTTTCAAAGAGCTCATAAGAAGAATGAAACTTATAATGAGCCGATCAAAAAAAAATAAAAATGTAACTTATAATGAACATATGAAATAAAGCAAGGTTGATGTCACCATAAAAAGGGACCAAAAAATAAGTAGCATTACCAGTTCCTATCATGAAGTTGAGCATCCAATCCGATTATTTGTCGCATTAGTTTGTGTAACTGCAAGTAATGTTGGAGCTTTTACTCTTAGCTAATAGCTAAAATGAACAGTAATTGTTGATCACATAGGCTGTGTATAATTTAACTGATCTCAGACTTTTTTACTCCTAACTACTAAGTAACTTAAATAAACTAGTGACATTTTAGTGATGTTTACATCTGTCCTGATTTTTATCTCATCTATGATTTTCTTCTATATGCTTATGAGGAGAATACGTGTAGTTGGTAGTTGATTTGCCTTAGCGTCTAAGATATCCCTTTTTCTTTTCTTGGATAAGTGTCTGAAGAAGAACTTAGAGACATGCTTTAAATTTTGCGAAGGATGAGAAGCCTCTAAGGGTTTTATTGTGAACTAAGTCCTATTATTCACATAATTTACTGTATCCATCCTTATATGTTCCAGAAAAATCATTATAACTATGATTATCTTGTTGGCAATGTTGCCTTGTGCATGCAGCGGTTCTGGATATAATTATGAACTGGAAAGCAAGACACAGCATGTCATTCTATGTCAAGCTAAGATATGTGCTTAAAGCTGTTGCAGCAGCAGCATGGGTGGTAGTGTTGCCAGTAACTTATGCATATAGCTGGAAAAATCCTCCAGCGTTTGCACAGACAATTAAGAATTGGTTTGGCAATGGTTCAAGTTCGCCTTCTTTATTCATCATAGCAGTTCTTTTTTACCTGTCTCCGAACATGCTATCTGCATTGCTGTTTGTGTTTCCTTTCATCCGCCGTTATCTTGAGAGATCAGACTACAAGATTGTGAGATTGGTAATGTGGTGGTCCCAGGTTTGCGAACATCGATCTCTCTTAATTTAGCTTGTCATTCCGTCTATTTCCCTTCTTTGAATTTATTCTCTTTCTTCTGGGTGGTCTTTGATCTCATACTTTCTGTATGCTCTTTATTACAGCCTCGGCTTTATGTTGGAAGAGGAATGCACGAGGATGCATTTTCTCTTTTCAAGTAATCTACTGTATTGAAATATTAGATCGAAACAAGTTTCATTTCGTTATGCTATTTTGTCTGATTGATTGTAATATTGATCATAATGTTGTTCTTTGAAGATACACACTGTTTTGGGTTCTTCTCTTGGCCGCAAAATTGGCATTCAGTTTTTATGTAGAGGTAATTAATTCCCTTTCTATTCTGTCATTATGTTCGTCTGACTGCAATAACGGGACCCCTGTTTGTGCTGCTACTATAAGAGATCACATACTTGAAATGGAAAAATTTCTAGTATTTATTTTTTAGGGGTTGGGTATCTTTTGTCTTGAACTTTTTTTTTTTTGGGGGAGTGATTCAGGTAATACTCAACTCTTAACATTTACATGCAGAAATAAGACCTGATCTTAACGGTGCTAAACTTTTGGATAGAAAAAAGTCATGCACATGACCCATTTGTTAGCCTTTGAAGGGCTGAACAATTTCACATATTTATCCCTTTTTTGTGAGGATAAAATTCATAATTGATGTCAAACATGTGTGTATTGACGGATCCTCTTAATGTAGTACTAAACATTAGTTTTTTATTTTAAAAATTTACGATAAAATATATTTTTTTCTTTTTTTGTGTGTGTTTTTATATAAAAAATAAAGTTCTACTCAATTAATTCAAATATTTTTTAATTTTAATCAGAATTTTCAATATTCAAGAAATAAAATTTTTTAATCCTGTAAAACTTCTTGTCGATTGTTTCTATTTGTATTTACATGAAACTGTTTTAACTGGAATATCATTTCATCTAGTTCAAGACCATTAGTTAATCTTTTCATCTAGTCCAAGGCATTCATACTCCACGGGTGGCATAGATTTGTTTGTTGAAAATATTGCTGCTTAATGATACAACAACAACAACAACAACAAAGTATAATCCCACTTAGTGGGGTCTGGGGAGGGTAGTGTGTACGCAGACCTTACCCCTACCCTTGGGTAGAGAGGCTGTTTCCAAATAGACCCTCGGCATCCTTCCCTCCAAGAACTTCCCACCTTGCTCTTGAGAAGACTCGAACTCACAACCTCTCGGTTGGAAGTGGAGGTTGCTTACCATCAGAGCAACCCCTCTTGTCAGTATTGCTGCTTAATGATCTTCATGCTATTTTACGTTGATGTCACTTTCTGACTAATACAGATGTCAAAATATTTTCCCTCAAAATACAAAATAAAAAACTTGAAGCATTTTACTTTTGCAGATAAAACCTCTTGTAGATCCAACAAAAGAAATCATGAAGGTTCACATCAGCTTTTATAAATGGCATGAGTTCTTCCCTCGAGGTATATGAATGAGAATTCAAACTGAGTGTTAACATATACATGTGGATACACTTATACTATGTTGCTCGGACTCTCCGAAAATGTTGCCGGGTGCGTGTCGGATCCTCCAAAAATAGTGTATATTTGGAGGATCCAACACGGGTGAGCATCATTTTGGAGAGTCCGCGCAGCATAGCACTTATGCACTAAAGTAAAGATTAGTAAATTAATATTGTTCTTCTTATTGTTGCAGCAAAAAGCAATATCGGTGTTGTGATTGCACTATGGTCACCTGTCATTCTTGTATGCATATCCATTTGCATGCCTTCCATTCTTGCAGCTTCTCTGTTTTCACTTTTTCTGCACAACATCTAAATTGAAGACTATCCCAGGTCTATTTCATGGACACTCAGATTTGGTATGCTATTTTCTCTACCATATTTGGAGGCATTTATGGCGCGTTTCGGCGTCTTGGAGAGGTTGGTAGAGCTTCCACCCACTAGTTGACATAAGTAACTTAGAGTAAATTTCCCATCCAATTTATAATCTTCATTTTGGACTTGTAGAATTGTTGCTCGATTAAAATTTCTCCTACATACATGTTAGTTTGTATCATCTTAATGTCAGATCTAGATTTTTTTTTAAATCTACCAGAAGCCTATGCATCATTTGAGGTATTGCATAGAAATGCAGAATGCATGTAGTAATTGCTATTGATAGAATTTCTGAGTGCATAGTTTGTCATTTGGATAACTTCTGCAGTTCTGCTCAAAGATAGATAGTATATGACGTAATTAAGTAAGATTTTCTTTTTCCCCAAATTATGCCTTCCACCTTGAATTCCATTGATTTTCCAGAATTGGCATTTTTTGGGTGATAAGTTCTCTTTCTGCCTTCTGCTTCCAGATTCGTACTTTGGGAATGCTTAGGTCGCGGTTTCAGTCACTTCCGGGTGCATTTAATGCCTGCTTGATCCCAGTGGAAAAGGATGAAAAGCCTAAAAAGGGACTCAAAGCCACATTATCTAAGAAATTTGATGAGGTCAAGTCCTAGACATCTCCTTGCATCGACTTCGGAAATATCAGTGTTATAATTTTGTTAATTGACTGGTCTTTGCAGGTCACTTCTAGTAGAGGAAAGGAGGCTGCAAGGTTTGCACAAATGTGGAACAAAATAATAGAGAGTTTCAGAGAGGAGGATCTGATAAATAATAGGTACCGTTGTAATGGTGGTAGTGCCACACAATCCTTTTCTTTAGAGCTTTGTCCGGCTGCTTGCCTCCTTGGCCAGCTTCATGTTTTGTCTATTGTTTCTTTTCTAATTTTCCTTCTCTTCCCCTTTGCTATCCCTCTCTTCTCCCTTGCAATATTATTCTTCCAGCAGCTAACTCGCTGCTCTTACAGGGAAAGGAACTTATTACTTGTGCCATATTGGGCTGACCCTGATCTGGACCTTATCCAGTGGCCTCCATTTCTCTTAGCTAGCAAGGTTTGGGCTCTTATAAGCTTCTTTATTTTCTAAAAGGAAATCCAATGACAACCTTATCAAGTGGTGTTTACCTCGCATGACTGCTATTAGCTTCCCATTGCATTGGATATGGCTAAAGATAGCAATGGAAGAGATCGCGAGCTGACCAAAAGGTTGAATGCGGACAGTTATATGCGGAGTGCCATTCGTGAGTGCTATGCTTCATGCAAAAGCATTATAAAAATTTTGGTCTTGGGTGAACATGAACAGCAGTAAGTTCCAGTCAGTTACAGTTACTTACCTGGCAAACATTTTCAGAGAACTGTTTGACACCTTGAGCTGTTTCTTTTTTAATTAATTGGGATTTAATATTTTTCAGGGTGATAAAAGAAATCTTCTCAAAAGTTGATGATCACATAGATCAGGGTAATTTGATTCCGGAGTTTAACATGAGTGCTCTACCTACCCTCTACGAACAATTTGTGCGGCTTATTGATTTTCTGGTAAAAATTATCATACACTAATTTTCAGCTAATACATTGTGCCGGTCATACAGTTCTCTCTTAATTGCCTCTAAATTCTGCAGAAAGAAAACAAAAAAGAGGACAAGGATCAGGTAGTTATTCTCTTGCTTGATATGTTAGAAGTTGTGACCCGCGACATAATGGAAGACACTGTTCCTAGGTAAATCATAGTGGAGCAAGTTTCCTTATTCTTTATTTAATTGTTTATCATTATTTCTCATTTTTATAACTCTGTTGTAGTTTGTTAGATTCCACTCATGGTGGCTCCTATGGAATGCATGGTGGAATGATTCCAAATCCACAATTTCAGCTCTTTGGCACACTTAATTTTCCTGTTACAGAAACAGAAGCATGGAAGGAAAAAGTAAGCATATCTCTTCAACTAAATCGAGTATAACATATTTACTATTAATTTTGTTGAAGGATATAGTTTCAGACAAGTGACTGATAAAGTAGATTCAATCACCGGACTGTAATTACACCGTAGCAAATAAGAGATGACGGGTCAAAATTCTCATGATCTATATATGACTGTTTTAGAATAAAGCTTCAAAAGAAAAATGTTAATTGTTAATCGAGTTTTTCTCCCTTGAAAAATTAAGTTCACCAATATTCCAAGCTGGATTAAATTGTCTATTCATAATTAGGCAGATTCAAATAAAATCCTACCTGATTTAGAAAATTACATCCAATTAGAAGATCTTATATTCCTAATCTTGCGAATTTCCTACCCTTAATCATGCTGAAATAAATGCTATCCAGTTTTGGGTAGAAAAGCACAAGAACATCACCATGAAAACGGCAGAAATCTTAAGAAAACAACAAATCTCATGTGAACATTCTATACTTCCTGCACCAACTTCTCATATGTCAGCTTCTTATTTTTGGTGTTTAACATCTTTACTTCTTTATAAAAACTTTCTACCATGACTTCTCCTCTAAATTTCAAAACTATTTACCTTCTGCCGTGAAAGCAAATAAGATTTTTTTCTAAAATGTGGTATATTTTTTTCATTTTTTAATATTCTTTGATTTTGAAATAATTTACAAAAAAATTACACGTAGAATGTGCGTGCGTAAAAGCCTAGTATGGTAAAATAGGAAATGGGAGAAAGATTGACTCAAATCAGCAAGTGGAAGAACTTAAAGACAGTTTTTGGTTCTGTGTGCCCCTTGTATCAAAATGTAATGAGTTTAATTTAGGACCATCTTAAAGTAATATTCTCATCACCTTGCAATCAAGCCATCCTGTGAGATTTGAAATGAAACCACTGTATATGTGTTTGTATATATATATATTTGTGTGTGTGTGTGTGCAACAACAACAACAACAACAACTACCCAGTATAGTCCCACAAGGTGGGGTCTGAGGAGGGTAATATGTAGACGGGCCTTACCCCTACCCGAAAGGGCAGAGAGTCTGTTTCTAATCGACCCTCGGCTCAGTGAAGGGTGTGCATATGCGTATATTTTGCCATGCCATCAAACCATTCTGCGAGATATGAAATGAAGAATATGTGTGTGTAGGACTATCTTAAACTAGTGTGAGTGTGGGGTGGGGTGGGGGAGAGGGGGAGGGAGAGAGAGAGAGTATAAAATATTGTGCCAGGTTCTTGTTTCTTGATAAAACCATTTTAATAACCTTCCACCACATATTTGGTAAAAGAAGGTGATTAGTTATCTCTTTGAGCCACACTTATATGAAGCTTCTCCTTCTTTCCAGATCAGAAGGCTTCACTTGTTGCTTACTGTCAAGGAATCTGCTATGGATGTGCCAACCAACTTGGAAGCTAGACGGCGCATCTCATTCTTCTCAAATTCATTGTTTATGGACATGCCTTCAGCCCCCAAAGTTCGCAATATGCTTTCCTTTTCGTGAGTTTTCTGACTAAACCATCTGTTGCTAATGGATATGTAATCACAGTGCATCATGACACCATCACAGGGATGTTAGCTAAAACCTCAACTTATTTGTGCATGGCTTGTCGGTGTTGGAGCCTCTTGCATAAAAAGAAAATCAGAGATTCTGGAGAAAATTAAAACATGACACTCATATAAATATTTTCAAGACTTCAAACTAGATGGAATCGAGGTAAATAATGATAGATAAAGGGACTTGCACTTTGTGGATATTACTCCATAACCTGTAATATCTTTGGATAAACTTTGGTTTTGGTTTCATTACCTTGGCGAACAGTTTCATACAAGCAGCTAACTCTCACCTAAATTGTCTCTTAAATGGGTAGACTATTCTTGCTTTGTCCTTAGCTTTCGGTATGATACAACTTTTGTCAACGCTCATGGGCTTTCACATCTGTATCATCTTAGACTATGAGGTTGTCCCATTCCTGAAGGAAGTAGAGTGAGCTGTTATGAGGATCGTACTCATTTAGGATAAGAAGTTTTGAAGATCATGATCCCTGTTTATCTGTTTTCCTTGGGGTAATAAATTATTTACTTGTCAAAAAGAGATTGTATGTTATTCTCCATGAACTTGCAATCATCAGTACCTAGCTCACTCCAGAGTACTGTGGTATGGTTTCGATGTACATCTTTTATCTGTGTGCATTTTATAAAAGTCAGTTATTTATAATTATTTTCTATAACTATTTTATGTGATGTCTTTTTTTCTTTTTTAGTATTTTGACACCTTACTACAACGAGGAGGTTCTTTTCTCAATAAATTCCCTGGAAAGGCCAAATGAAGATGGTGTTTCTATACTATTTTATTTGCAAAAGATATACCCAGGTTAGTATTCTAATTGTAAACTTAGGCATGATGGACTTACCTTGACATATTATGATTTGATATCATTCTTCATGTTTTTATATCAATATGAAAAACCTTTAAAGATGAATGGGAGAACTTCCTTGAGAGGGTTAGCTGTAGCAGTGAAGAGGATCTTAAGGGCAACATTAAATTGGAGGAAGAACTTCGTCTATGGGCTTCATATAGAGGCCAAACATTGACCAAAACTGGTATGGATATCTTTATGCTTATTTTGACCTTTAGCAGCAGCATATTGGCTTGACAATTTTCTTAATTTTCATGTGATTGATAACCAATAAAAATCAGTACGAGGTATGATGTACTATCGGCAAGCTTTGGAACTTCAGGCTTTTCTTGATATGGCAAAAGATGAAGGTGCTTACGAGAATTACTGTTCATCCCGTCATTTTGAAGAGTAGAATCTTTCATGACATGCAGTTTCTACATTTTTGCAGAGTTAATGAAAGGCTACAAGGCTGCTGAATCTAATACCGATGAACAGCTAAAAAATGAGAGGTCCTTGATGGCACAATGTCAGGCAGTTGCAGACATGAAATTTACCTATGTTGTGTCATGCCAGCAATATGGCATTCAGAAAAGGTCTGCTGATCATCGTGCTCAAGACATTTTGAGACTAATGACAAAGTATGATCCAGAAGCCACAACTCGTTATCTTGTGTTTAAGTGTCTACGTTTTTATTTCTAAAGTTTGTTCCTTTTGTTCTTTGGAAGGTACCCTTCTCTTCGAGTAGCTTACATTGATGAGATTGAAGAAACTAGCAAAGATAAATCAAAAAGGACTGGTGATAAGGTCTATTATTCAGCCCTTGTGAAGGCTGTACCAAGGTCTGTGGACTCAGCAGAGCCAGATCAGAAGTTAGATCAGGTACCCATTGCAGGTTTTGAATTAGAACACTATGATCACCTAGCCGCTAAAATAAGCGCTTTCTCCTGTTCTTGTTTTCATTTTCTTTTTTCTGCGGCATTGGCTTTTTATTTAGAGCGTCGTAACAAGAGTTTATCTTTAGTTTTATTTTGGTTCTTGGATGTATGGTCCTGCTTTGTGGCCTCCCTTTTATAGTTTATTTCTGCTGGATGGATTGCATCTCTGCAAATTATTTTGTCAATCAACACATAGAAATTGTGTTTGGATACTTGAAAATACACTCAATTGTATGTGGAAGTTATAATGATATATCTGTTCTCTGTTACAAAAAGTAGGAGGAATCTCAAACTTTATTCCTCAGTTACTAACCAGCTTTCACGTTGGAGATGCATCTGCATCTGCTGGTCCATATTACTTTTTAGTCGTCTGCAATTAACTTCTGAATTTTTGTCTAGGTTATCTATCGAATAAAACTTCCTGGACCTGCTATATTGGGAGAAGGAAAGCCAGAGAATCAAAACCACGCAATAATATTTACTCGTGGGGAAGGGTTGCAAACAATAGATATGAACCAGGTATCTGATAAGATTCTCATTTGCTATAAGATAAAGTTAGTACGTTTGGTTTGACACATTGTTACCTTTTCAACTATAAGGATAACTACATGGAAGAAGCCCTCAAAATGAGGAATTTGTTGCAAGAATTTTTGAAAAAGAATGGAGTGAGAAATCCGACTATTCTGGGACTACGGGAGCATATTTTCACTGGCAGGTATCGAGATGGCCTCTTCTGTAGAACCAATAACTTTTGTTGCTACGATGGGGTTGGAGAAAAGACTTTACTTGTGCATGCAAATTTTATCTTGCAGTAAAATGTACGTTTCCTTATCAGTTGTCATTTTGTTTTTCTCTGTGCAGTGTTTCTTCACTAGCATGGTTTATGTCAAATCAGGAAACCAGCTTTGTCACAATTGGGCAAAGATTGTTGGCCAATCCATTGAAGTAAGTAGCCAAGAATATTTTGTATAGGACATGAAGTTCCAAGTCTTTCATTTTGAGTGCCAACTGGAACTGCTATATGCTATTATTCCCCCTTCGCCATCTTCTTTTTTGTATTTTGTTCTGTAAGTAGCCTATCTATCACAGGAGTTTCTTTGCTAATGCACTGAAATCTCTTCTGCACCTCCCAGTTAATCTTCATTTCTCCTCACTCTAATCAAGTTCTGCCCATCCTCCCTTGTGTAGCTAGAGGGTGAATGTCTGTTATTCAGCACTTGAACTCCTTTTCATGTCTAGGCCTAGCTGCCTAGGCCAAAAAGGTCAAAAAGGTTTTACTGATATGAAGCTTCGTCTATTTTCGATACTTTGTCTCAGAGTACGTTTCCACTATGGTCATCCTGATGTATTCGATAGATTGTTTCATTTAACAAGAGGTGGTGTGAGCAAGGCTTCCAAAATCATCAACCTAAGTGAAGACATATTTGCCGGTATGTAAAATTCCATAAACTTTAACATGTAAATCCTGTAGCTTTTCGTACTCTTACAAAATTTGATGCATCTCTCAGGTTTTAATTCTATGCTACGTGGGGGCAATGTTACTCACCATGAGTACATCCAAGTTGGTAAAGGAAGGGATGTTGGCCTTAACCAAATTTCTTTGTTTGAGGCCAAAATAGCTAATGGAAATGGTGAGCAGACAATGAGTCGTGATGTTTACAGGCTTGGACATCGATTTGATTTCTTCCGTATGCTATCATGCTTCTTCACCACTATAGGGTTCTATTTTACTACCTTGGTATTTCCCAACTGCTTCTCCAGTTTAGTCTTTCATGATCCTAACCGGTTTATTCTCTTTATAGTCCTATCTAAATGAATGTCTGCTTTGGCAGATAACCGTCATTATTGTATATGTATTTCTTTATGGTCGGCTGTATCTAGTCGTCAGTGGGCTTGAAGAAGGATTGAGTTCGCACCCCGCTATTCGAAATAATAAGCCTCTTCAAGTTGCTCTTGCCTCTCAGTCTTTTGTGCAAATTGGCCTATTGATGGCGCTGCCGATGATGATGGAAATAGGCCTTGAGAGGGGCTTCCGCAATGCCTTAACTGATTTTGTGCTGATGCAACTACAACTTGCTCCTGTTTTCTTCACATTTTCTCTTGGAACAAGGACCCACTATTATGGGAGAACATTGCTTCATGGGGGTGCTCAGTACAGAGGCACTGGTCGTGGCTTTGTTGTATTTCATGCCAAATTTGCTGAAAACTATCGTTTGTACTCCCGAAGCCATTTTGTGAAGGGAATTGAACTGATGATTCTACTTCTTGTCTACCATATATTTGGTAGATCATACAGAGATGTTGTGGCATATGTTCTTATAACTGTGTCTATATGGTTCCTGGTTGTTACATGGCTCTTTGCCCCCTTCCTGTTCAATCCCTCTGGATTCGAGTGGCAAAAGATTGTGGATGACTGGACAGATTGGAATAAATGGATAAGCAATCGTGGTGGTATTGGTGTAGCTCCAGAGAAAAGTTGGGAATCTTGGTGGGAAAAAGAACAAGAACATCTTTATCATACAGGAATTCTTGGCACTGTGGTCGAGATATTGTTATCAATGCGCTTTTTTATATATCAGTATGGACTTGTATATCACCTCACAATTTTGAACAATGAAACAAGTTTTCTGGTATGTCCTTAGTTTGCATAGCTATTTGCAGAAATGATCTGCTGAAGTAATCAAGTAACTCCTGTTTGTTTCTTGCTGCATAATCAGGTTTATGGTGTCTCATGGATCGTCATTTTCTTGATATTAGCAGTAATGAAGGTGAGTTCCCGCAAGTTTCAGTTGCTTTCTACATTCATTGTTAAGTTCCAAAATCTCACTAGTTTTACAGATGCAGAATCTCATCTCACGAAATTGTAGGTTAATTTTTACGGGATTAAGATATTCTGACAATTCACGTATTTCTGGCATTTGTTAGTTTCTGTTTGCATCAATGGAGTTTCTTCCTTTCCAGACCATCTAAATGATTTCCTTGAATACCGTGTCTTCCAATTTCTGATAAAAACGCTTCCCTAATAAAGAAAAGTGTTTTCCAATTTAAGATAATAATTCTATAAAAAAAAGTAGCTGAATTCCATCTTGAGATGATTTAAATAAGATTTGATCTATGAAGCCTATGACCATCAGTTTAAATAAAAGCATGTTCTTTCCTGATCAGTTGATTTCCTAACCCACCGACATATCTGTAAAATCGTCGTTCTTGGCTCATTCCCTTGACCCAACATGTAAATGGGTATACCTGCTTTTGCTGTCCCAGTTGTGACCCAAATTTGCTAGTCGTGCATTTGAGTGCATATGCTGATTAATCTTTTGTCTTGCTTTTCTTCATTCTTTGCAGGTTGTGTCTATCGGAAGGAGGAAATTCAGTGCTGATTTTCAGCTCGCATTTCGTTTGATCGAAGGCTTCATTTTCCTCTCATTTGTTGCCCTCCTCATTTCTTTGATTGCTATTCTACACCTGAAATTTCGCGACATTATTGTTTGCATTCTTGCTTTCATGCCTACCGGATGGGGAATGCTTTTGGTGAGTGCCCATTTGTTTGTTGCCTATTGATCTTTCTTTTGTTCTTCCGGAGTTTTGATTCTTTATTCTGCTTCTTTCAGATTGCTCAAGCTTTGAGGCCTTGGGTTAAACGTGCTGGCATCTGGGCATCAGTTCGGACACTTGCTCGTGGTTATGAAATTATAATGGGGTTGCTCTTGTTCACACCAGTTGCATTCTTGGCTTGGTTTCCATTTGTTTCGGAATTCCAAACTCGAATGTTGTTCAACCAAGCATTCAGTAGAGGTCTGCAGATTTCACGTATTCTTGGTGGACCGAAGAAGGATCGTTCCTCTAGCGACAAGGGGTAACACTCACTGCTACAATACATATTTCCATGCCGCTGAAATCGTTGGACATCTTGAGGCTATGGGATGATATATGGACAGAAGAATATCTTGTAAATAACATAAGTAACTTAGTTAATGTATATCGTATTGTAAATATATAATGAACTTATTTTATGTATAAAGTTTCAGTTAGCTTGTGTGTATATAGTTAAGTTGTAGACTTGTACATGATATTTGTGAAATCAACCGGAGAGGGCTCAATTATTGAAGCTAGTTTATGGAACTTAGTGGTTTCATTTCTTTCTTTGGAGCGATCGAGGTCTCTTGGAAATAATGTATTGTAAGGTTGCGTACACATTACCTTCCCTAGACCCTACTTCTAAGATTATATTGGGTGCGAAATTTCAAAGGGAGGTCTTGTTGCTTTTGGTCTTTCACTGAGCCGAGGGTCGATTAGAAACAGCTTCTCTGCTCTTTCGTGTAGGGGTAAGACCTGTTTACATATTACCCTCTTCAGACCCCACTTTGTGGGACTATACTGGGTAGTTGTTGTTGTTGTCGTCGTCGTCTTGTTGCTTTTGGTCCTTTTTAAGTTTTTTTTTTCCTTCTGTTTTAAAACTTTATTATCTGCTACTCCCTCGTGAAATTAGAGAATGCTTCGTATAAAGTTTTTCAAGTCCTTGTCACCTGGTTAACAAAGTTATCTATTCTACTTATTTCAGTATCGTATTCCTTGTCCCCAGATCCCATTTTGTGGGACTATACTGGGTAGTTGTTATTATTGTATGCCAACTATTGTTTGTTTGATTATAGTTTCAAACGTGCATACTGCATGGTATTTGGTAAAACCTTTTTTTTCCTTACTTCATGTCTAACTCTTCTAATAAAGAAACAATATTTTCCCATATTTGGTAAATTTTCAAATTCAACATTTTATCGTGGAGTAACACATATATTCTTTCAAAGTATATGTTTCTATTGTTGATTTTGGAATAATTATTTTCCATATTTAGCTGCAAGGTTTGTTGAAAATTTTCCTAAGAAAAAATATTTTACACCAAATGACAAACTTTTATCCATAATGTGTATTCTACTCCACTCTTACCTCGTAGCACTTAGTCTTTTCAACATGCAAATATTTACTCTATCGTAATGATCATCAAACCCCATCTCTATGTCTTAATTACTTCCAATACTTTAATGTTCTAGCAATGCTATATTATTTAAAAATTCGACGAAAGAATTAAAAGATAATTCTTGTACAAAAGTCTTAGTGTGTATAAAACATTTATTTTAGAAAAAGTTAAGTAAGACAAAAGACGCCTAATTACCAAAAAAAGTGGGTAATCGGAGTATATCATAGTTACACTTTGGTCCCACTTTAGAACCAGCTTATGCGCTTTCTTCCATATTTTATCTCAAGCTTTAGCGTCATCCACGTGATTTCCACGTGCCTCTCCTTCCTCTTTCCTCTTCTCTTTTCCACATAACCCCATTTCCACTTCACAAAAAGCATGAATCCATCTCCCACAAGATTTTTCAACTAAAGTTTACGGGTTTTTTCACTTCTAATTTTGGTAAAATTTTCTGGGTACTATAATTTTTAGTCGGAAATTCACCAGCCGACCGGTCAACGATCATGAACCAGTCTCAGCTGCTGAACCGGAGTTACCACCCTTGGCCACCACCACGTCCAACAATGATACCCGAAAATCAACCCGCGCTGGTTTTTTCACAAAGACCTAGTTACACTCCAGCGAACGTAAACCGGAGTAATTGGAAATACCGGCCGAACAACAAACCCCGCCGGTTTTTTCAGAAGAAGAAACAGAGTCAAAATTACCGTTTTACTCCTTTCACTCCGCACAACACGACGTCGTTTCTTATCCGTGCAAAACAATCGGGAGGGATCGCCTCTTTGGTTTCTCCATATCCGGTGACTCCGGCCATTCTGCCGACGCCGACGTTTTCTCCGGCGAGGGAAGTTTTAGCTGACGTGGCGAAGGAAGAGTGGGGTGTAGACGGTTACGGGTCGATGAACGGGTTGATACGGGTCAGATCACCGGAGAATGAACATGAAGAAGATGAAGGAGAAGGGGTTATTGTTTCGTGGGACAGTGATGCTGAGGAAGTGGAGAAGAGATTAAACCATGATTTGAGCCGTTTTGAGATGATATATGACCCGAGAGATGGAGGGTCGGGTCGAGATGCGTTTGGGTTTAGTTACAGAGTTGATGACGTGGAGGAACATGTTGAGAGATTGGAGGAAGAAAACATGGAGTTGAAAGAGAAAATGTATGTAATGGAGAGGGAGTTGAAGGAATTGAGGAAAAAGGTTCGATATTTGGAAGGTGGTGAAGATGAAAATGGAAACGGGTCGGATAATGAAGCGGGTTCTGAGAGAAGCGTAGGAGATTGAGGTGCCCGCAAGCTGCTCCAAAAAAGAAGAAGAAAAGTGTAGTAGATTGAGGTGGCTGGCCATTGAAGCAGAAGAAGATAAATTGTTATGAACTGTTTTCTTCTGGCTTTTGTATACTTTTGTTGTTTCTAGGTTGGTAAGAGTGTAGATCTTAGGGTGTTATTGTGGCTTCTTGTTAACTTTTGATGTGTAGAAGTAGTTTTAGTAGTAGTCATTTGATCTGACTAATAAAACTTGTTGATTATCAATTTCATTAAGCTTTATTTTTTGGTTAGTTACATGCCTAGTTTAACTGCAAAAACCAGTCTTGATAATCCATGTTTAACAACAAATGTATGAAAAACTTTGAAGCTTTAACGTTCCCCTCAATGTATAAACAATTGTGCTATGCATATTATAATCAGAATTTACAAACTTTATTGATAGATTAAATTTGAACTTTTTGTGCGCTGCAATGTATTTGTAGAATTTTTATTTTTTCTTTAGGGGAGGAGGGTGGTTAAATTTTAATGACAGCATTAGTTATTATCTGATTTAGAAGAAGTAACCATATTATAGGGTGTTAAATAAGAATAGAGAAAAGCAAAAGGGTGACATCTTTGGATTTGATCTTTTCTCTCTCATTTTGTTGACGTCCAGAATTATTAATGTCAAGAAGTTAAAAAAGAAGACTTCAAAAAACAACAATGAAGAAAATACAATGAATTATAACAAACATATACATAGGACACCATTCAAACATAGAAATTAGTACTTCAAAAAAACATGTAATACCAATATTGAAACGCATGGAAATCCAGAAATACTTCAATCGAATCAATTTTTTCCAACAGATAATAGCATCTGGAACTCAACATATTACTCTCTGGCAAATCCTGAATGTGCAGGATTACTGAACTCTCATCTTCATCGCTGGGATGATGATCATAATGATAGATGTCAATAATAGTAATTATAACCGCGTGATGGCCCAACGTAGCTTGCAGCATTGTCCAGAGCTTGCATCATGAGCATGTGTTCCATATGTTGTTCTTTCAATCTGCGCTGAGCTTCATAATATGATAATTCCGATCCCTCTTCTTCATTTTCTTCTGGTTTGTCTGCTGAATTTTCGTCTGGTGGCGATTCAGATACTGGCTTCCTTTTTGGATTCTTAGCTGATTTTTTCTTTGCTGTCCTAACTGATGAACCTTTTATTGGTGCACCAATGACCGGATCAATATTGATTGCTTTCTTGATTGGTTCTTCCTCTGGTTTCATGAATTCTGCATTTTCTTCTGGTTTATCTGCTGAAGCTTCTGCTTGTTCCTCGTCCAATGATTCAGCTACTGGCCTCATGTTGGGATTTTCTCTAGGACTATTGGTTGATATTTTCTTTGTTTTCCTAACTGGACTTTTCATCGGTGCGCTAATGGCTTGCTCATTGATTACTTTCTTGATTGTTTTTTCCTTTAGTTTCATCATCACTGGATTTTCTTCTCCTTCTCCTTCTCCTCCATTTTTTTCTGATTTCTCGTCCGGAGAATCTGGCTTCATTTTGGGATTTTTTCTAGGATTCTTGGTTGATTTTTTCTCTGTTTTTCTTATTGGACTCCTTGTTGGTGTACTAATGACTGGTTCAATGATTGCTTTCATGATTACAGGATTTTCTTTTGGTTTGTTGACATATTTGGAATTTCCACATTCGATATGTGTTCCAAAATCACAATCAGCACAGTAATACAGCCAGTAATTATGATCCGTCTTTCCATGACAAAGATCACAAACAAAAATGGTGTTTTCATCCTCATCATCAAAAGGGGAACCAAATGTAAGTTTAAGTTCATGATGGTGTTGGTCAAGTAAGACAGTTTGAGGCAAAAGAGCACATTTCAAGTGCAAATCAACGTCGCAATGAGCACAACTTAAGCTACATGATCTTCCTTCAGATCCACAGGCATTACAGGTGAAAGATCTGCTTGAATAAGTTGGCGTTGGAAGAAGAGTTAAAGGGTGAGAAGGATGAGAAGGGTGTAGTTGAGAACGAGGCGCGTTGAGACAATTCTCATGGAGGTAGAAATTGCAAGAGATGCAACCATGAAATGGCTCAAAAATGGGTTGCTCACAGGCTTGGCATTGAAGTTCCTCACATTCATTAAGAACAAGTGATTTCAAAATATGGTGGTGGCTAAAATGTTGGTTGTCTTGAAATTTCATGTCTCTCAATTTGCTTAGTCTGTATGTTTTCAATGTGTGATTTCCTTTGGGGGGAGAGAGACTTGGTTTATATGGATTTCTTGAAAATGAAATATGTGAATTTAGTATATCCACCATCAACTTTTCTTAGTATTTCTTATTTTGGAAAACAGCTGACTTTTAGAGAATCTGAAGAGAAGTCCGATTTTGGGAATTTTCAACCTAACGCGCCACCTTAGGTAACATGTGCTGCTTGGTCTGTCTTGTTCGAATGTTGGAATGAGAATAAATGAACAAAGCAACGGAAGCTGTAGCCAGCGACAGAGTCTTAAGAAGAGGTGGTTTGGTTCATATATTAGTTAATTATACAAATTTATAATACAGATAATATCTATTCGGTGATTAATAACAACAAGATTGGCCATGTTTTTTTTCCTTGGACGACTTTGTCCAATTGCTATTCATTAATATATCTAAACATCTTAGCATATTGACTGAGCTATTATCCAATGGCTTCTAAAATGGATAGCATCTTTGTTTTGATTAGACTAAACAATATTGCCTTCTTGTTTGTTATTGAAGTCAATGCTTGAAGAAGCATCTGATTGTGTAGGAAATATTTGCTCCGCCCATAAGGGATGCTCTAAGGCCCACTAAGATTATTAGTTAATCTTAATATTCCCTATACAAGTATACTTAGTGTGTATACTAAAAGAAGACACTAAGCATTATTTTTTCTAAGCTCTCTCTATCTCACAATCAAACTATTAGGAAATATTGTAAATATCTTTTGTGTATCTTTTTATTATTGGTAGAATATTCTCTCATTAATTGTACAATCCTATAGTTGGTAGGTTTTGATTTTCCTTCATTATTGTACAATCCTATAGTTGGTAGGTTTTGATTTCCCTATACTCTATATATACTTTGGTGAGCAATACAAGAAACTTACTTCTCCCAAAACTCTCTACATGGTATCATACGCCAGTGGCTTATCGCCAAACAAACCCTAAATACATACTACCCGCCGCCGCCGTAGCTCCTTTCATCGGAGCCCTTCATCGCCGCCGCTGCACTAATCGGCAGCCCTCTTTTTCTCGACGTCGTTCAGCGCCTCCTCTCCTTGCCTCGCGCTCATGGCCGCCACGACGTCAACCGCGCCTCTCCAGCCGATTGCCATCAATGCATCGGCTCAAATCCCACTCAAATTGGACTCCACTAATTACCTGGCGTGGAAATTTCAGTTTCGAACCCTTCTTACGGGTTATGATCTCCTCGGCTTCTTGGACGGATCGAAGCCATGCCCACCGGCCACTATCATCGACAATGACGTGACTTCCCCCAATCCAGCATATCCTTGCTGGATTCACCAGGACAACCTTATTCTCAGTGCCATCATCTCGTCGATCACACCGACGGTCATCTCCTTCATTGCCGCTGCGGAAACCTCTAAAGAGGCCTGGGACATCCTCGCGCGCACATACGGCACCGCTTCTCGTGGTCGTATCATGGCTCTCAAACAGCAGCTCCATAATCCGGTAAAAGGTTCTAAATCTATTACTAACTTTATGCATGGTATTCGCGTGATTGTGGATGAATTATTTCTCCTGGGTGTTACCGTTGATTCTGAGGATCTTGTCATAAAGGTTCTAAATGGTCTTGATGACCCGTATATGGAACTCTCTCATGCCATCCAAGCCCGTGAGTCTCCCATCTCTTTTGCTGAATTACATGACAAGCTGTTAAGCATGGAGGCTCAGATTACTACTCGTGTGCCGGCCACCTCCGTCACATCCGACTCGGCTCCGTCGGCTGCCTTCGTCGCCGGACAGCAGCCAGTCCGTCACCGATTCGGTAGCCGCGGGTACGGCCGCATCAGCCGCGGGTCAGTCTCCGGTCGCGGTGGTTACTCCAGCAATGACCAATCTCGCGGGTACAATGGGAAGTGCCAACTCTGCAGTGAATTTGGCCACTCCGCGCGCCGCTGCCATCCTATCCCGTCTCCGGCGCCAACCAGCCCCCTTACGGTGGACCATTGCCGCGGCCAGCTTATGCTTCGCCGCCCTATCCAGCTGCTCACACAGCCCATCACTCTCCGACGATTCCCTCTGCATCTGATTGGATCCTGGACTCTAGTGCCTCTCATCACATAACTCTGACCTTGCCAACATGTCTCTTCACAGTCCTTACACTGGCTTCGACAATGTGGTTATTGGTAACGGTGAAGGTTTGAAAATTACTCATACTGGACAACTTAACAGTCATTCCTCTCTTTTATTACCTGGGGCTCTCTGTGTTCCACATATGCGTAAAAATTTGATCTCTGTTGCCCAATTATGTCGTCACAATAATGTTAATGTTGTTTTTTCTGATACTGATTTTCAGGTGAAGGATCGTCGCACGTGGGCAACGCTCGTTCGCGGCCCACTTAGGGGCAACACCTACTACTGGCCGGCGGCTTCCACTCTCCCATCTGCCCGCACGGCACAAAAGCTCTCTGCGTCATTGTGGCATTCTCGGTTTGGTCACCCATCAGCCAAAACCCTGCGTCATTTAGTGTCGTCTAGCAGTATAGAGTCCAGTAATGTGTCTGATCTTGCCTGTGTATCTTGCAAGCTTCATAAGTGTCATAAGTTACCTTTTTGCTGAGTCAAGTCTATCTTCTACTGCTCCCCTAGAGCTTATTTTCTCCGATGTATGGACCTCTTTGATTATTTCTAATGAAGGGTTTAAATATTATGTCAGCTTTGTTGATCATTTCTCTAAGTATGTTTGGTTTTTTCCTTTACGCCGTAAATCTGATGTCTCACAAACCTTCCCCATTTTTAAATCCATTGTAGAGAAATATTTCTCTGCTAAAATCATTACTCTGTATACTGACAATGGGGGTAAATTTCTCGCTTTACGCTCTTTTCTTGCCTCTCATGGCATCTCCCATCTTACGTCACCTCCTCATACTCCTCAGCACAATGGCTATGCTGAACGCCGTCACCGTCATATTGTCGATACTGGTCTCACTCTCCTTCATCATGCCTCTATACCTCTCATTTACTAGCCTTATGCCTTTGCTACAGCAGTCTACCTCATTAATCGTCTTCCCAAGACAAATCTCTCGATGCGCTCCTCCTTTGAATCTCTCTTCCAGAAACGCCCCAACCTTGCCAAATTACGTGTCTTCGGCTGTCAATGCTTCCCTTGGCTTCGGCCCTACACCTCACACAAAATGGAACCCAGATCTCGTGCCTGTGTCCTCTTCGGCTACTCTACTACTCAAAGTGCCTATCTCTACTTTGATCCCTCAACGTCTAAAATCTTTGTCTCGCGTCATGTCACCTTCCATGAAGATGTCTTCCCGTTCTCCAAAATGTCTAACCCCGAGTCTCCCCTTGTACCCATTCCGGTCTCCCTAGAAGTCCTTCCGCTGCCGCCACCAGTAGCTGTCGTTGCTCCCACTAGCGATCCTTCACCGGACGCACTCCCGGTGCCACCGCCTGCGCCACCAGCGCCCCTTCCGGCACCGCCAGCGGCCCCTGCCGCCGCTACACCCATTATGCCGCCTCCTGCATCCTCTCAGGGTGGTCATCATATGCAGACTCGCAGCAAAAATAACATCTTTATGCCCAACAGGAAGTTTGGTATGTCTGCTGTCACCTCTCCTGCTGTTACTGAACCTCAGACCCTGTCTAGTGCTATGTCTGATGAGTGCTGGCCCGCTGCTATGTCATCAGAGTTTGATGCTCTGCTACGGAATGGCACTTGGGATCTTGTCCAGCCTGATTCCTCGCAGAATGTTGTGGGTTGCAAGTGGGTTTATCGCATCAAACGCAAGCCTAACGGTACTGTGGATAAGTTCAAAGCCCGGCTTGTTGCAAAGGGCTTTCATCAGCGTCCAGGTGTGGATTTCCAGGAGACTTTCAGTCCGGTTGTTAAGCCAGCAACTGTGCGTTTGGTTCTCAGTATAGCTGTATCCAAGGGCTGGCCTCTTCGTCAAATGGATGTGAACAATGCCTTTTCTCCACGGGAGGCTTACAGAGGATGTTTATATGGCACAACCACCGGGCTTTATTGACAAAGCCTATCCATCCTATGTCTGTAAGTTACAGAAAGCTATTTATGGTCTCAAACAGGCACCCCGGGCATGGTATAGTGCACTCCACCAAAGCCTTCTGACCATGGGTTTCGTCAACACTACCTCTGACACTTCGCTCTTCGTCTTTCATCACTCTGGTATTACGGCCTATTTTTTGGTGTATGTTGATGATCTCATATTGACTGGTAATGATTCTGCTTTCTTGAACCGTGTGATTGACTCTCTTGGGTCTCAGTTTTCTCTTAAAGACATGGGTGATCTAAGCTACTTTCTTGGTGTTGAAGTTCTGCGCAGCTCCAAGGGGTGTTTTCTTTCTCAGCGGAAATATGTTGTTGATCTTTTGACTCGTCATAATATGCTGGAGTCAAATCCTGTTCAGACGCCAACATCGGCGTCAACTCGCCTTCATCTGGCCGACCGCTCGGCCCCTGCCAACGCATCCGCCTATCGCCAGGCCCTTGGGGGCCTCCAGTATCTCTCCTTCACTCGTCCTGATATCTCCTTTGCTGTGAATAAACTCTCACAATTCATGCATGCTCCTACTGTCACTCATTGGGGTGCAGTTAAGCGCCTATTCCGGTATCTGAATGGGACGCGTGACTTTGGTGTCTGGCTGCGTCCTTCATCTGCTATACCTCTGCATTGTTTCTCTGATGCTGATTGGGGTGGAAACTGTAATGACCGCTCCTCAACTGGTGCCTATGTTGTTTTTCTAGGGCCAAATCCTATTTCCTGGAGCTCCAAAAAGCAGCGTTCTGTTGCGCGATCATCTATTGAGGCTGAGTATCGTGCCATTGCTTCTGCTGCCGCTGAAGTACGTTGGCTTCATTCCCTGCTGCGCGAGCTTCATGTCCCTCTTCCGGCTGCTCCTGTCATATACAGTGACAACATTGGCGCCACTTATCTCTGTGCCAACCCTGTGTTTCATTCTTGCATGAAACACATTTCCATTGATTATCACTTTGTTCATCAGTTGGTCCAGAATGGGTCCCTTCGTGTTGCTCACGTATCCTCTGCTGATCAGCTTGCTGATGCTCTCACCAAGCACTTATCTCGTCCTCGGCTTCTTCTGCTGATGTCCAAGATTGGCGTGTCCTCCGGCCCTCCATCTTGAGGGGGCGTATTAGGAAATATTGTAAATATCTTTTTTGTATCTTTTTATTATTGGTAGAATATTCTCATTAATTGTACAATCCTATAGTTGGTAGTTTTGATTTTCCTTCATTATTGTACAATCCTATAGTTGGTAGGTTTTGATTTCCCTGTACTCTATATATACTTTGGTGAGCAATACAAGAAACTTACTTCTCCCAAAACTCTCTACACAAACTAGGGTTTAGACTGTTGGAGTTGCTCCAACATACCGTGACAACTATCGTAGACCAATAATTCCAGCCACGATTCATCCGTTTTCGCATGCTATCTAATATGTTTAGATTATCGCGTGTTCCTTCAGTTTGTTTCTCATCCCTTTGTCACTCCTCCAATTCATGTTACTGAGCTCCTCAAGTTGGATGTCATTTCCCTATCAGATTTCACTTGTATATTTTGTTCTTCAATTGAGTCTGTTAACTGCAACTATAAGCTATAGATCTCGAACTCATATAAACATGTTTCCTCTTTTCAACTTTTTGCTAGAGACCTTTGATTGAAGGTTCTGAATTCTTTATCTAATCATATACTGTACATTAGAGAATAATGAAATAAGGATTGAGAACTCCATATATCATGGTAGTCAGTACTTTTGATGGCTGGGGGTGATTGGTAGGACGAGCACTTCCCTCTCTAATTCCTCCCTTCCACCCATCAAATTCCCTTCTTTTAGCCTTTCTGGTTTTATGATCTTTTATTTTGGCAAAACTGAACTTTTAGCCCTTGTCTTATGTGGCTAGTGGATGCATAAATCATGTTTGGAAACACTTTTGAGATGACTGGGGTTTAGAAGGAAAAAACTAAGGCTTAAAGATAAGGGTAAACTTACAGCTTGTTACAATGGTTGTTACGTATCGTTTCATAATGTATCGTATTTATTGTGTTATATTGTATTGTGTCATTTGATAAATACGATGTTTGGATAAATTGTGTCAATTTGCTACCGTTTCATGATATCATGCACAAACAATATGAAGAATAAAGAAAAATTATGATACAAGGTAAAATTACAATATAAAAAGGTAGGGTATATGATAAAATAAAATAATCTAATAATAATAAAGAGTGAGATTGAGAGAAAAAGACAAAGGTGATGATGCAACCACACCAAATCGGTCTTTACATAAAGTGACACATTTCGTCGTTATGTAATGACGGATTTAACGATACAATACAATAAATTTTAAGTAACAATCAAAACAAACATTATATTTAAAGTAACAATACGATACAATACAATGGGTAACAAGCTGTTCGTTTTCACAACCGTGCATAATTATATTGTGTAATTAATTATGTTGTCACCTACTATTTCAATAAAATTATCGGTTATTTTTTTTCCTTTAGCGAACTTATGGAACGTACCTGATAAAATTGGTAATATATAGTAGCTGTTAATAACATTTGATTTTGAAGAAAGTATCTGAAAGAGAAATAATTGAATAAAGTAGTAGTTATTTTTGCGATAAAACTTGAACGTCAAAATATAAGGCATAAGGTGAAGTTTAAACATTTTTATCGCGTCACAGTTAAAAATAACTGTATCTTCGTGGTGGCCCGATCAAGTCCAGAGCAGCCTCTTCTCCTTGTGCCGCAAACTGAGCACGAATTTGAGCTGCAATAATCTGCTGATGAGCTTCATTAGCTGCATTTATCATCTCCAGTGTTTGATTTGGATTTGTATTCAGATTTTGATTTGGAATTGGACGCTGCTGTCTGGGGAAAACACCAACTTCAGGACTAATTGCACAGTGCAAATGAGATGCAAAATCACAACCAGCACAATAGTAAAGCCAATGGTCGCTGTTCATTATTACATTGCAGACATCACAAATATATGCGATACTCTTATCTTGGTAAGGAGAACCGAAGTGGAGCCCCAATTGATGTGGATGTTTGTCAATAAGTATTGAGCTTGGGCAAGATGCACATTGCAAGTGAATATCAAATTCGCAACAAGCACAGCTAAAGCAGAATCCATTACCAGCAGAGCCACAAGCTGTGCAAATATACGAACGGACCGAGTAAGTTGGAATTGGGAGAAGAGTCAAAGGATGGGAAGGATGAGATGAATGATTGAGGAAACGGGGAGCGTTAAAGCAGTTTTCATGAAGGAAATATTGACAGTTATTGCAGCCATAGAATGGCTTATCACTAATGTTTTTTTGCTCACAAGCATTGCAAGTGAGAGTTTCAGCTTCAGTTGGATTCACAATTTTCAGGAAATGGGGATGGCTGAAGTGTTGTTTACCTTCACTTGTTGAATCTCTACTCTGATTCTGTCTTCCCATTGATTTTCCTTATAATTATACTGAAATAAGGAGAAATCAATAAGAAGGCTAGCAAGTTATTCGTAGGAGTAGTATTTTAATTTATAGCTATTTAACTAATAGCAACTTGGCCATGTTGTGGCCAATTGGTTACATAAATGGCATATTTTGACTTTGACTAAGCTTTGCCTTCTTATTTGTTTTTTGAAGTCAATGCTTGAAAAGAATGATTGGTGAAGGATGTATTCACCGCTGCTTAATTTCCTTTTTCATTTAGTAAGTTTAATCCACCGCAATTTCGGCAAATTGATAACTTGGGAAGTCAACAATATTGAGAGTCATGGTATTTGGTGACAATCCACATTTAGACTTGTTCTAATCTGTAACTCACATTCACATTTGGACTTGTTCTTGTTAGGATTTTGTCCGATGTACTTTTCCATATTTAAATTTTACCAGGAAGGAAAAATAGTTACCATAAGGGATTTTTACTTTTTTAAAAAAAATATAGATTTCTTCGATATTTGACGGATAGAAAGGTAAGTCAAGTTATGTATATGGCGAGAAGAACTTGAATACTCTTAATTTGTGAAAACAATAGCACTAGCTATAGTTGACAAGGCATATAAGAGCTATTTTCGCAAAAGCCTCTTAGCCAACAATCTCTTATAATTGCTTTTACTACTGTAAAACTGACCTTAGTGATGTTTTATATTTCAATACCACACAAGAGAAGAAAGAGTGTGATTTATGTGATGATTAATTTTTCGCATAAACTGATTGTGGAAGGATCTAGTTCTTCTAAGTGTTCCTTAACCTACAATTGCAGAAATAGTAAATGAGAAAAGTAAAGCATACAAGTATTTTACGTGGAAAACACCTGTCTCAAAAGGTTAAAAAACCACAACTTACTTTCCAATAGGATTTTCTCAAGCTCTCCACTAAAATAACATAGCCAAAAACTACATTTACAAAAACTCTTTTGTAAACCTAGGACTAACTCTAGTCCCGTTGTAACACACATCCTCTAACTGTTGCGACAACTTCAAGTTAACTCTAACTTGAAGACTCTGAGTACCTATTACAATTGCCTCTAGATAAATATGAAAGATACAATGTAAAACCAACTACTACAATTGAACTAGAACAAAAGACAGACACTTGGAACTGGTTCTTCTATCTGGTTTGTGTAGCTTCAGGTTTGCACACTTAAATCACACACGAACTGTTTGCGAAATTAGCTTGCTATTTTGCTCTCAATTCACGTTTAACTTCTACTTATGTGTGTTACCTATAAAAGAGAGCAACACTGATATTTATTGAGTTAGTAAATAGAGATTGACTAGAATTCTGTTGCTACTCTTCCTTGGTGGAAGAGTTCTAGTTGATCTCAACCTCTAACTCCTTCCCTTTCTTAACCCGTGTTCTTTTTGAGTAAGGAGTCATTCTCCTTGTCCAATATGCAACCTTTTTTATCAGGATCGGGAGATATTACTTCTATCAAGTTAGGTTTATCTTCTTCGCGTGCATCCCACATGCTTAAGTCTATCTGTATCTGTGCTCCACTGGATGGACCTCATTCTTGTATGAGTTCCTTTATCAGTCTTCAAAACGAACCTTTACTTTGGCCATCAAATTCTCCCTTTTTGATGATGACAAACCTTGTGCTTTTCATATACTTAGGCCCTGCTAGAACTCAGATCAACATCAATGCAATGTTATAAATATTTTTCACTTATCATCAAAGACCAGGTTCATTAGGTTATAAACATCACTATTCATAATATAAAGCATAATATTTTTTTCTGCTTTTGGAATCATCGAAAAGTTGCATAAACAATGTGTGATTCCTAGATTTCAAAAATTACTCATGGCCACTGGGGCAACTGCAAATGCATTCATGGATTAATAATTAATAATCAACTATACATTCAAACTATTAAGGAAATATAAAAAGGCAACAAGAACAAAAGCAGCAAACTTCATTGATAGAGAATATGATTCTGCCACAATCCACAAAAAGAAACAAAAACAGTTAAAACATGAGCAAAAAAAAAAGAAAAATCCCTAATCTGGGTCACTAAAAGGTCTAGGCATGGTTCAGAAAATCAAGGCTCAGGATATTACGGCTTGGAAGAACTGGATGTTTGGGTTTTGGCTTGAAGAAGGTGAATCATGCCTTGAAGAATTCCATCATTCTTCTCCTTTTCCTTTGTGAGCTCAATTCTAAAAGCATATCTCTTAGATTCTACCTCTGCCAAATGAGTCTTCCGTCTTGATATCTCAGCATCATTTGCCCCACTCTCCTGCAATAGAGCTCTAACCCTGCTATTGATAGGTGTCTTTTTAGATGAACCAGACTCATTGGGAATGACAGTGACCTCATAATTACAAGAAATCAAAGTATTGATTCTAAAATGGTCTTTGCTTGTGGCAATATCCAACTTCTTCAGTGGCACCTTACAATGAGCAAGAACAATAGTGAGAATGAAGCCATATGGAGTGACATGAGCCTTGGAACCATTGATAACCCGATCTAGAAGCTTGACTATAAATCATTGCCAGTTGATCTACCACCCACTATCCAGACATTCCATCAAAACCAAGTTCATATAGTTGGTAATGGGCCTTTATTCCTACCTAGCAAGCACATGTTTGTTGACGAATTAAAACAACACCTTGTGGGATGCTTCATTTCACTCTTATACATAACCTTAGCCTCATTTACTTCTTTGTTATCACAAAATTTCCTAGTAATGGCTAGGGCAGTAGGAAGGGAGTCTAGACTTGGCCATTTTTGTCTTGTGTAATCATCATAACCTTTAGAAGGTATACCACAGATTTCACCCAGCTCTTTTGCATCAGAAGACAATTGAACCCCTTTTACCAGGCTGGTGACTCTTCCATCTTTGACCTCTGCATATGCTATGAATTCGATAATCTCATTTGTGGTTAGCCTGCCATCTAATTGAAGGATTATGTCCTTCCACCCCTATTCCATTAGCCTTTCAAGTAGTAGAACTATCCCTTCTTCCTCCACGTCCTTCAAAAGTCTTCCCTTCAAGATAGTGCATTTGCTAAACTTGGCTTGCTTTTCATGTTCAGTATCAGACTCATCATCCTCTTTATCACTCCAATCTTCTTCTTCAGTACTTTTAACTTGTTTGGCTTTCACAACAAAACTTGTCCGTTTAGCCAAAGAATATGGTCCAACATATTTGGAAACAGATGGAGACTTCTTTGAGGAAGTCTTGGCTTTCTTGGGCTTAGGGGTCTGAACCTCCACCTCAATAGTCACATGTTCACCTTGATGGACGGGGTCCATCTCATCCACACTAACAGCCTCAACATGATCTGCCGGTTTTGCTTCCCCTTTGTCCATCCTTTTCTTCTTACTTTCTTCCATAGCACTCTGCAACTCCTCCTCACTTTGCTTTAGCTTGCTCCTCGTAGCCCTTTCTTTTGGTAGAGGAGTTTCGGAAGAAGCATCCTTCATTTTCTTGTTGGCTCTTGCTATGACAGGAGTCTTTGGATTTCTCTTTTTCTTGGGGTTATAACTCTCACCTACTTATTCAGAAGATCATCTAGCGTCTCTTCAATAGATAAACCATGTTCATCTGTATGCTTGCTAAGATTAACTAGTCGTTCAGCAGCTTCCCCTGATCCACTTTCCCCTGTTTTATTGCTACTTTATACCATCTTTTCTAGCTCATCTCCACAGATGGCCATTTTAACCGCTTCAGAGATGGAACCATTTTTTTCCTTTTTCTCCTCTCATCACTACGTACATCCTCACTCTCTTTTTTTTCTCTTTTATTTTTACCTCCTCTCTTTCTTGACTCAAGCGTTTCCACATCCTCAATAGACCCAACCAAAAGAAATCGATTTTCCAAATTTTTAGCTAGATCAGAAATTACCTTAGTAGAGGGATTTTGCACAGATGTTACCTGCTTAGAATCAGAAGAACCAATTCCTTCGCCCTCACTCGTAGACTTGAAAGAATCATCATAATTTTGGGAATCTTGTGCTTGACTAGCCTTTAACTCTGCGTTTAATTTCTTGGAAGCACACCTCTAGCCACAGTTTTTCGAGCAAGTATCTTTATCTGCCTTCTCCTAGGTTGAGGGGTAGTGTAAGGTTGATGAGTGCTAGAGGAATCAAAGGGGGTAAGTGGTGGGGGTGTGCCGGGGTTATCTTGGGGGTTAGTCATTTTCTCTAGATTCTGAAAAAATGGTGGTTTGAGTTTTGAAAGAGAAAAGAAGAGAAGACCGAATTTTTTTTGTTGACAGTTTTTTATAATTATTGGAGAGTGGCAGTGGTGATGATGGTGAATTTAAATTAGGAGGAAATAACTTTTAGTAGTCAAATAGAAATCTAATCACCGTGAAATTTCAGGTTGAGCGGGAAGTTAGGCTTTCTTAGGATCTAGGCATTTTAACACGGTGAGGATTCTGGTTGAAATGGAACTGGTTTAATCATAAAAGGATAGGCTTTTGAAGTTTTTGAACATAGGTAGAACTCTGCTCGTGAATTGAATATTAATGTTTCTAATTGTGTAGAGTGTAGAAAACATACCTTGTTATTCAAATGAACCAGGTTCTTCACTGAGAATCCTCTTGATCATGTCTCAATTTGCCAAAAATAGAGAAAATTTAGTTAGAGATCAGTGAGTCATATTAACACATGGCACAAGAGTATACTATTTACAGTATGAGACTGAGCAATAATTAATCTAGATTTTTACACAAGTTCTAGATTTTCTAACCAATTTTTTTTCATATTTTTTTTCATTGTGCATTCTCAACTGGCTCCTTTAGGTGATCTTAATCATCCCTAATTCTAATTGTTCTTTTCAAAATTTTCTCTACTAAGTGCTTTTGTAAATATGTCAACCATCTGCTTATTAGTAGCACAAAACTCTACAGTGATCAAGCCTTTCTCATAGTTGTCCCTAAAAAAATAGTACCTAACATCTATATGCTTAGTTTTCTTATGATAAACCAGGTTCTTTTGTCATACTAATAGCACTAGTGCTATCACAAAAAATAGGGATGCAACCAACATCAATTCCAAAATCCATTAATTGCTGTTTGATCCAACACAATTGAGCACAACATGAAGCAACATCAACATACTCAGCTTCAGCAGTAGATAAGGCCACTGAATTTTGCTTTTTAGTAGCCCATGACACAAGACATGAACCAAGGAAGTATGCAGTACCTAAGGTGCTCCTGCTGCCTACAAGGAAACCTGCAAAGTCAGCGTCAGAATATCCCACTAGGTTAAAGTTATTACCTTTTGGATACCAAAGGTAAAGTTAGTGGTACTTTTCAAGTATCTCAATATTCTCTTGACAACGGTCTGGTGGGATTTTTTGAGATTTGGTTCAAATCGAGCATAAAGCCCTACACAGAAAATAATGTCAGGTCTGCTAGCAGAAAGATAAAAAGTGAACCAAGCATACCCCTATTCATCTTCTGATCAACAGATGAACCAGGTTCATCTATGTTCAATTTTGTTGATGTTGCAATAGGAGTATTTATTTCCTTCATTTCTTCCATTTTAATTTTCTTAAGCAACTCTTTTACATATTTTTGTTGATGGATCATATTTCCATTTGAGTTTTGTTTAATTTGCAAGCCTAAAAAGAAATTAAGCTCACCCATCATACTCATTTCAAATTCACTTCCCATAAATTTAGCAAATTCCTTACTTCGTATTTCAGTAGCAGCTCTAATAATTATGTCATCAACAAATATTTGTACCACTAGAAGATCTTTACCTTTTCCCCTCAAGAATAGAGTACTATCAATTTTACCTTTCTTGTATCCTTGTTCAAGTAGAAATTTTGATAGTCGTTCATACCATGCTCTAGGAGCCTGCTTGAGTCCATAGAGTGCCTTGTCAAGTCCGTATACATGATCAGGACACTCCTTGCTTTCAAACCTTGGAGGTTGCTTGACAAACACTTCTGTTTTAAGTAGCTATTTAGGAATGCACTCTTGATGCCCATTTGGTAAAGAGTAAATTCTATGTATGCAGCAAAGGCTATTAGAAGTCTTATTGCTTCCAACCTTACAACTAGAGCAAAGGTCTCATCATGGTTTATACCCTCCTCTTGGTTGTAACCTTGAACCAACAATCTTGCTTTGTTCCTTGTAACAGTGCCATCTTCATCAGATTTGTTTCTGAAGACCCATTTAGTGCCAATTATTGATCTGTCCTTGCATTGCATTTACCCAGTCTACATCCTGCAAAGCCTCAATAACATTTTTAGGTTCAATAAGAGATAAGAAAGCATCAAAAGCACAAAGATTCTTTAATGAAGATCTAGTTTTAATTCCATAGGTTGGATTAGTAATTATGTTCTCAATGGGATGAGAACTTTGATACTTATAAGGTTTCATAACAAACTGATTTCCGCTTGATTTTTCTCCTATGTTTTGTTGCTGAGGAACATGCTCATGGATAGGTTCCATTGAGGAATTAGATTCAATTCTTCTTCGTTCAGTTCCCCCTGTCAGGTTGCCCTGGATGGAAGAACCTATTCCATCACCCGTTCATTCTTCTGGTGCAGCTTCAACTTGGGCTGTGATTTCACTTAAACTTTTTACCAGCCCAATAGCTTCATCTTCATGTTCCTGTCTCTCAGAAAGAATGTTAGTTTCATAAAAAACAATATGTACACTTTCTTCTACACGCATAGTTCTTTTGTTGTACACTTTATAAGCTTTTCTATGTGACAAATATCTCAAGAATACTCCTTCATCATTTCTGGGATCAAACTTACCTAGGGAGTCCTTTCCATTATTATGCACAAAGCGCTGGCATCCAAATGCCTAAGATGGGATATATTTGGTTTTCTCCCTTTAAGTAACTCATAGGGAGTCTCCTCTACAAGAGGCCTAGTCTTGCACCTATTAATGATGTAACATGCAGTGTTTACAGCTTCTGCCCAGAAGCTATGGGGCAGTTTACTAGAAAAACGCATAGTCCGAGCTATATCATCAAGATCCTATTCTTTCTTATATTACTCTATTTTGTTGTGGAGTGCTGGGAGCAGAAAAAATGATCTATACCATACACATCCCAAAATTCAACAAACTTAGCATTTTCAAATTCAGTCCCATGGTCAGACCTAATTGATGCAAGTTGATTATCTAGTTGTTTCTGAGTTTTTCTAGCAAAAAAAGTAAACATGTCAAATGCTTCATCATTAAATATTAAAAATAATGTCCAAGTAAACCTAGAGTAATCATCAACAAGCACCATATATATTTTTTACCACACCTGCTTAATGTTCTCGTTGGACGATAAAGGTCCATATGGACTAGTTCCATCGATCTGGTCGTGCTTACCACTTTCTTACATTTAAAAGAGGATCTTACTTGCTTCCCCTTTGCATAAGCCTCACAAACTTTGTCTTCTTTAAACTTTATGTTAGGCAGAGCTATCACCAGGTCCTTGGAGACTAATTTGTTGAGTTGACTTAGACTTGCATGTCCAAGTCTCTTGTGCCAAAGGCAGGCCTATAACTCTAACTTGAAGACTCTGAGTACCTATTACAATTGCCTTTAGATAAAGCTGAAAGGTACAATATAAAATCACCTACTATAATAGAACTAGAATAAAAGACATACACTTGGAACTGGTTCTTCTATCTGGTTCATGTAGCTTCAGGTTTGCACACTTGAATCACACACGAACAGCTTGCAAAATTGCCTTGCTATTTTCCTCTCAATTCACGTTTAATTTCTGCTTATGTGCGCTACCTATAAAAGAGAGAAATACTGATATTTATAGAGTTAGTAAAAATAGAGATTAACTAGAATTCTGATGGAAAAGTTCTAGTTGATCTCAACCTCTAACTCCTTCCCTTTCTTAACCCGTGTTCTCTTTGAGTAATGAGTCATTCTCCTTGTCCAGCAACAACCTTTTCCATCAGAATCAGGAGATATCACTTCTATCAAGTTAAGTTTATCTTCTTCGCGTGTATCCCACATGCTTAAGTTTATCCGTATTTATGCTCCACTGGGATTGACCTAGTTCATGTCTGAATTCCTTTGTCAGTCTTAAAAATTAACCTTTACTTGAGCGGACACTTAGGCTTACAATTATCCATATAATTATAAGAAGAATATAATCAGCATGTTAGTTTAAAATACACTTTGGTGTCAAGACTTAAATGTCTAAGGACTTGTGAGCACTCTTTGAGGGATGAATGCGATTACTGTATTATTTTTTAACTTTTGAACCTTCACTCGAATTATTGCTTCTATGACAAGAATTTCTTGTGTTTGAGTTCCCTCCCTCTTAGTAAATCCTCATACTTCTAAGTTAAGGTTGATATTCGAGCACAGGGTTTAAGTTTTAGCTACTTGGATTTTTAGTCATTACAAATTTTCAATCCATTCTCCATTGGGAAGGGTCACGTACGACGGATGAAAAATTGACGTTTAAAGTGCAAACTGTTATAAATAGAACTCTATTTAAGGTGAATGTCTATATTTAGAGAGATTCTAGGGTTTACTACTTGGTGGCTAAGTCACCACCTCCCTATAAATATAGGGCTTCTATTCCATTGTAAACCATCCCAAAGTATCAATAAGAATACTCCTCTCTCTACTTTTATCTCTATTGTTCTTGTTCTTGTATTATTGTTCTTGTTCTTATATTATTTCATAACACGTTATCAGCATGAGTCTCTAACCAATTGAAATTTTCGATTGTCTTAACTTTTGTTTGTGTAGGGTTTCACATGAGGTTCTGCCGCAACCAAATCCCAAAATCTTCTATACGGAAAATAGAAGAAAAACGTTGAAAAGAAAACAGAAGGAACGAAAGAAAAAAAACATTGAAAACAAAGAAGAGACAGAAACAAAGAGGGAAAAACGTTGAGAAAACAAGAAGAGAAAACATTGAAAATATAATTGGTATACCTTAAAGGTAAGTAATTTACTTTTCCCTTTCAAATTCTTGAAATTTTACGATTTGATTTTATATACAAACAAAGACAACAAAGTTTGATTATAACTCTAATGGAGTTTGTAAGAAATTATAACCACGTGAAGTGGTAAAATCTCTATGTCCTGCCATGATTAAATTCATGTATGATTGTGGGCAAAGAATTGAAAATCCGTCCCATTGAATTTGCTCCATTCCCTTTAGAGAATGTGGAAGCAGTATATGATAAGTCTGAAAGAAGACAAAATTATTACCATGAAGGTATCAATGAATGTGGACGTGGCAAAGAATTCCGTCCAATTGAATTTGCTCCATTCCCTTTAGAGAATGTGGTAGCAGTATGTGATAAGTCTGAAAGAAGACAAAATTATTACCGTAAATGTATCAATGGATGTGGACGTGGCAATAGACGAAATTATAATCGTCATTATTGTGATAATGAGAATAATAAAGATTCTCAAAATAATCTTTCACTTTATGAAAGTAATATTTGACATGAGATTGTATAAAGCACATGATTATGATCCATTCCCTGAAGTGAATGTGATAATTGCAATAGAGCCCGTAAGTATGAACACACTCTTGATGTAATTTTGTTTTATGTCTGACATTATGAAAAGAAAGTTCGTTGCCCTTGAAATTTCGGGCAAGAACTATATGACATGGGTGTTGAATGCTGGAATCCATTTGGATGCAATGGGTCCCGGAGACGCCATAAAAGACAGAAATAATGCATCCACCCAAGACTATGCTAAGGCCTCGTTTTTCTTGCGCCATCACCTTAATGAAGGTTTGAAACTGTGCCAATGGCCTTGATTCTCTTGCACCATCACCTTGATGAAAGAAGATAGAGTTATTTGATTTTATTTCACTTATTTGTAATAGTTAGTGAATAAACAAATA
This sequence comes from Nicotiana benthamiana, assembly GCA_034376525.1. Classification (NCBI taxonomy): domain Eukaryota; kingdom Viridiplantae; phylum Streptophyta; class Magnoliopsida; order Solanales; family Solanaceae; genus Nicotiana; species Nicotiana benthamiana. The sequence goes on along the minus strand of CM067336.1, from coordinate 27,606,018 downwards.
GTCATTAGTATCAGCTCGTATTAGTTAGTTTATGATATAATGTTAATATTAGTTCTTTAAAATGTTTCAATATGCTCAGATTTCAATAATATTTTTATTTTCCAGTAGAGGTAATCGACTAACCTAACAGTTAGTCGATTATCTAATATTTCGCATTAAAACTGCAAAACAATCGATTGTCAATGTTCAACAATCGATTGTCAATGTTCAATAATCGACTGTCTATGTTTAACAATCGATTGTCGTAAGACAGTGTGATCTGGAATTTTTCAAAATAGCAAATAATCGATTGTCAATGTTCAACAATCGATTGTCTATGTTTAACAATCGATTATCGTAAGACAGTGTGATCTGAAATTTTTCAAAATAGCAAATAATCGATTGTGTGTGTTTAACAATCGATTGTCAATGATCAACAATCGATTGTCTATGTTTAACAATCGATTGTCGTAAGACAGTGTGATCTGAAGTTTTTCAAAATAGTCAATAATCGATTGTCTATGTTTAACAATCGATTGTCTTAAGACAGTGTGATCTGGAATTTTTCAAAATAGCAAATAATCGATTGTGTGTGTTTAACAATCGATTGTCAATGTTCAACAATCGATTGTGTGTGTTTAACAATCGATTGTTTTAAGAAAATGCTTAAACTGAAATTTTCAAACTGCAAAGTAATCGATTATGGAAAACTTATAATCGACTATCTGATTTAGTTAGTCAACTTACCTCAGCAGATTTTGAATATTGTTTAAGTATGAAACAAACGGACTGAATTTGTTTATTCTCATGTTCGTATATTTTCTTTTATATGGCAAACTATGGGAATTAAATTGATTGAAGGCTCCTGAAGAGCAACTATAACTCTGCCTAAAGGAACGATATTTTAGAGAATGCAATGTTCTCCTCCAAGTCTAAGAAGAACTTGTTGAGTTTTAATGATATCAGTCAAAATGTTCTCCTCCAAGTCTAAAAGGAACTTGTTGAGTTTTAAAGATATCATTCAAAATGGATATCAGATTGAGACAATACATGAGTATAATCTTGAAAACCTCATTTACTCATGAAAACGAGGCTGCCCACTTCGATTTGGGGTCACGCCATTTGACATGCAACAATGCTAGTTCGTCGGCTGCCACTTCAGCTTAGGGTCACGCCATTTTGCATACAGCAATGCTAGTTCGTCTCTGACCGATGAATTGACACAAATATTCCCCGTTGCAATTGGTTTTGGGTCATGAACCCAATATATCCCATTTAAGAATCTTTGGATGCGCAGTATATGTGCCTATAGCACCGCCATCCCGCACCAAAATGGGTCCGCAAAGAAGGTTAGGAATATATGTTGAGTTTGAATCGCCCTCCATTAATTCGCTACCTCGAAACATTGACAGGAGATTTGCACGATTTGCAGACTGTCAATTTGATGAGACACTTTTCCCAAAATTAGGGGGAGAAGTTGGTGAAACCAAACGGGAAATTTTGTGGAAAAATGCATCACTATCTCATCTTGATCCACATACCTCTATTTGTGAAAGAGAGATACAAAAGATTATCCATTTGCAAAGAATAGCAAATCAAATGCCTGACGCATTTACGGACTTGAAAAGGATAACGAAATCCCACATCCCCGCGGAAAATGTCCCAATCCGTATTGATGTCCCTGTTGAACAATCATCTAGTGTCATATCCAATAAGTCAAATGCACGCCTGAAGCGTGGCAGACCATTAGGTTCCAAAGATCGAAATCCTAGAAAGAGGAAAGCAAATGATCAAAATGACACTACGAAAGAATCTCCTGAGGAAATTCATGATTTAACAAATTCTGAGATTCATGAAGAATCCATTGAGCCCGAGGCTCTGGAAAATACGGAACTATCCATAAATCCAATCAATATTGAGGAAAATATTAATCAAGTGGATATAGTGGTGGATAATGTCTTTGCTTATAATGTCGCATCTAGCATTATGCAAGAATGTGAGGATCTCGAACCTCAATCTGTTGAAGAATGTCGAAAAAGACATGATTGGCCAAAGTGGCAAGAAGCAATTCAATCAGAATTGAATTCGCTGGCAAAACATGAAGTTTTTGGCCCTATAGTTGAAACACCTAATGGTGTTAAGCCTGTTGGCTATATATATGGCATGAATGATCGTTGGTCACGTACCTATTGTACGCCAAAGTATTTTGGAAATATGACTATTAAAGGACAACGATAATGCAAGAAACATATCTTGCATATAAGTTTGACATGACCATAATGGTATTTCTCTTTAAGAAAGATATTCACCACATGGATGTTGATGAATCTGTGGTAGTACAAAATTAATTGAGAGCTCTAGAAGAGCCAATTATTACTATGTTGGAGAAACACAATTAAGTATTGTGCTGTAGTAAGTCTCAAAGAAACTTATTCAGTTTCCAAAGTACACGCGAAAGCGATTGATTATATTGAGACTATAAATAAAGGAAGGATTTAATATCTCCTATTACTACAACTTGTAGCGGGGTAATTTGTATATGAAAAGCTACCCGTTTTGTTCTCCAGTTTGTACTACACAAACGAAAGAATGCCACAATAAAGTGGATATCTATTGGTATAAAACCCATGTCATAATAAACCTAAAGTTTATTGATAAGTGCACATGTCATGGTGTAAATTTGAAGTTTACCAATATTGATAATTTATTCAGTTGGCATTCGTGTTAGCCATCTCATTTTAAGTATGATGTGCAAATTCACATAGGTGAATATTAAAGAACTAGAAAGTTCTTTACGAATTCTCTTGTATCACTTGTTCTCATTAATGAACTGACCAACTAAAGAGTTCGGGTTGAAGCCCATAAATTCTGGAAATATCAAAGGTGAATATGGGCCCATTCACCTGCCATGTATACCACATATGATGCATCTATGAAATGGTTACATGCGCAATTGTTATTAACCCGCAGCCTGGCCGGTGATTGCGAGGTAAATTGCTCAGTAATCTAACTTCGAGCATAATTTCCAGATTTTCTACTCAAGATAGTTCATCTTGATAAGTTGGTTTATATCAAAGTTGGTTTAGCAAGATAATTATTGAGTGCTTCCACTTAATAGCTAAACTGTTTCTTATGAGAACAAAGTTATATATATCAGTTTGATATAAGTTGTATACGAGAGTATATTCTCCCCTCACAAGTGGTTCAGGTTCAGGAACCAAATAAAATTTCATCTTATTATTAATGTGCTGTGTATATTGACATGATAATGCACAAAGATGATTTCCCAAAGTTGAGGAAACAAGTTAGCTTTTCTAACATGAGGGGGAGACATGATAAACACTTGAGAAAAGGTTACATGGGATGAATTATCATTTGCATATGTAAATCCCCGAATATCATGATATGAACCTGAAGTTCATAAAATGGATAATTCAATTGCAACATATTGCAAAGCATGCTATACGCATTTGCTGACCCAAAGAAAGTAACTATATTCTCACTACAAATACTCATATTAAGTCCCAGAAGGACAAAGTCTTTGATACGCTTAAAGCGTATAGACAAATACTTGATTCCATATGAAAGACATGTAGATTTGGACATATAGTTCAAATACTTGAAAGTATAAAGTCAAAGGTATGTATAATCAGTTTTCGATATCTTATTTGTTTAGCATGACGTGAAAACTTGATATGCATCTAAAGTCTATTATGTGACTTACATGACTTAACTTGAAAGATTTAAGTTGCTTGAAGCATATGCAATTCTTAGTCGTGAAGTACCACATCCTAAGTACAATTTATGTACATATGTATCTTGCTATAACTATAAGCATGATGGCATTGAGAATACATCTATGGAGATATTGAAGAGTTATTCCACGACATCATACGAAGATGTTCATATCTATCAAGAATGATGATTTCAAGGTGCGGAATATTTATTCAAGTCAATATGGTTGATTTATTTATCAAACATCTACCAAAGATTGTTTTGAAGATGGTGCACAAGATTGGAATGCAAATGCTCAAGGATATAAATTGATGTTCTTATCAGGGGGAGTTAATGCGTGTTGCACTCTTTTTCCCTTACAAGGTTTTGTCCCAACTGGGTTTTCCTTGCGAGGTTTTTAACGAGGCAACCAATAGGCGCATATTCAAACATGTGTACTCTTTTTCCTTTTCTTTAATTTTTCCCATTGGGTTTTGGTTTTAAGGTTTTAACGAGGCACATTATTGAATAGACATTCAAGGAGGAGTGTTATAAATAGAACTCTATTTAAGGTGAATGTCTATATTTAGAGAGATTCTAGGGTTTACTACTTGGTGGCTAAGTCACCACCTCCCTATAAATATAGGGCTTCTATTCCATTGTAAACCATCCCAAAGTATCAATAAGAATACTCCTCTCTCTACTTTTCTCTCTATTGTTCTTGTTCTTGTATTATTGTTCTTGTTCTTATATTATTTCATAACACAAACAACAAACTAGGGTCCGATTTATTTAGCGTTATTAATTAGATAAATTGTTATTTAGAGTAATTTTTTAATGTTCTAGTTATTCCAATAATCACTTTGACCAGACTTTACAAACCTTTCACGTGAAAAGTCAATTATATCCTTGACATTATAAATTCTTCTATTTATGTAATACGTATATTATATGCTATATAATATAATTTTACCGAGGTATTTTACTTATAATTAAAATAACTTAATATTATTTTATTAATTAATTTTATAATATATTCGTACATATTTTTCTTAATATTAGTTTTCAAAATATATAAGTAGCATTATTAAATTTGCCAGTAATACTACCGTGAACAAATCTCAAGTCCACATTCTCAAGTGAATCCATATCCATTAATCTAATAAATAAAATACTCATATTTAACAAAATGACACATCTGATTAATACTTTCAAATAAATATTATTAACAGAGAAGATTTAAAAAAAATTAATATTAAAAACAATTATCTTTGAAACTTCTTTTAAAATTCTTATTGACTAAAAAACTATCATTTGTTAAATAAATCTGCTTTTACTATAAATATTTTTTTTATAATTTTATATTTAAAATATGTTTATGTTTGAATATGATTAAACAAATTGAGTGCAATGAAAAAATTAAATGTATGGATATATTATAAAAATAATAATTAAAATAATTTAAAGTTATTTTAATTATATTTTAATTACTTAGGTAAGAATATATTATATAGTATATAATATAGAAGATATTACATAAATGAGAGTATTTATAATGTCAACGACATAATAGACTTTTTAAGTAAAAGTATTATCAAATTTGGCTAAGGTGATTTTTGTAATAAAGAGAACAAAATAAAATAATTTTGATGTAACTAAAGAAAGAAAAATAACTTTTGGGTAACAAACATAAAATCAAATAATTTTTGCTTAATAAACACAAAGTTGGTGAAATTTACTCGAGAAACAAACATATGAATGTGCGAGTAAAATACACTACTAGTTTTTTTACCCAACAAAAAAAAAGGGAATATCAAAAAGCTGTAAATAGATAAACATAGAAACAGTAAAGAAGACGAAGAAACATGTCCACCAACATGAATAGGAGACATACAAGAGATAAAAAAAAAAAAAGGTATTCCAAACAGAAACAACATAAAACTTGAATTCAAAGCGGACGGATGGGATGATCAAGATATAAAAGCAATTAGTAGTTAGTAGTAATAGTATCTTCGTGATGGCCCGTCGATGGAGTCCAGAATAGCCTGTCGTGATCGTGCCGCAATCTGAGATTCAAGTTGAGCTGCCATTAGCCGATCATGAGCATCATTAGCTGAATTTATCATCTCCACTGTTGCATTTGGCTTTGGATTTGAACGTTGCTGTCTCGAGAAAACGCCAACTTCAGGAGTAGTTGCACACTGTAAGTGCGATGCAAAATCACAACCAGCGCAATAGTACAACCAACTGTCCCTATTCATTATGACACTGCAAATATCACAAACATATGTGATATCATTATCATCGTAAGGAGAACCGAAGAGGAGCTCCAATTGATGTGGGTGTTTGTCAACAAGTACTGAACTTGGACAACATGCACACTGCAAATGAATATCAAATTCGCAGCAAGCACAACTAAAGGAAAATCCATTGCCATCAGAGCCGCAAGCCTTGCAAGTATAGGAACGGCTTGAATAAGTTGGAATAGGGAAAAGGTTTAAGGGGTGAGAAGGATGAGATGAGTGGTCAAGAAAACGAGGAGCATTGAGGCAGTTTTCATGGAGGAAGTATTGGCAGCTATCGCAGCCATAGAAATTGGGCTTGTTATTATTGTTTGGTTCTTCACAAGCATTGCAAGTGAGAGTTCCAGAATCTGTTGGATTCACAAGTTCAAATTTGTGGGGGTGGCTGAAGTGTTGTTTACCTTCAGATGTTGCACCTCTACGTTTCTCTCTTCCCATTTTCCTCTTAATTTTGTTTGATGAGTAATCAGTAAAGGGTGTAGGATAGATATATAATTAACATATATAGAGCGAATAAAGCTTTCAGTGAGATTACACTAAATCGTACTAGTTTTGTAGCTATTTTACTGTACATGATAATAGCAACTTGGAATATTAAACTCTTTTATTCTTTTCTCAACTCATCTCCGGCAACAGTTGGGCCAATTGCTATACTAATTTTCTGTCTTACCAGCTGTAGAATTTTGACTGACTCAACTGTTATCCATTATTCAATGTCAACTAAAATGGCAAGCATCTCGGCATTTTGACTTTGACTTAACGTTGCCTTCTTGTTTGTTTTTATAGTTTAATCTTGAAGGTTCTTAAATCATTAATTACTCCATTAGAGTCTAAGCTCTATGAATCAACATAGTTCACCACATATTTATATAATCAAATCATTTATAAGCCAATTACACATAGCATCTTCCATCAAAAACGGTAAAATACCTACTAAAATTAGTTAAACTACTTGATAGTGTAAGAATATTTATAGTGTCAGTTTGTTACAATGCAAAATCCAACTAGTCGTGATGACACCTAATCCTATCTGTTAGGTAATCCAATTAACAATTATCCAATTTAATGAGATTTATAAAGACAAATAAGTAATAAAATAACTGAACCTTTATACATTTCCTAAAGGCTGACAGTACAAATTATGAGCTTCTAAGATTTAGAATTTATAAAGCTGGTATGAAATAAATAAATTATCTATTTGAAAATATATGAACAAATTTTAATTCTAAAGCTGCCAAGATCAAGAGGCAGCTATGACCGGCACGCAGGTGCATCTTCTAATCTAGCTCCCACCATGCATACCAATATCAACATCCAACATCTGAACACACTGACTATATGTACTCAATAAGTACCAAACTTAACCTTAGGTTGAAAGTAATGACGAGTTGGGACAAAGGTCAGAGTACAACACCAATAACCAACAACAGTTCATAATAATATAATGAAAGTAACACAAGTAATAACTCAACAATAAAATGTTCAGTCCGTTCACAGCTCCGAAAGATAGGCATTTGCTTTTCAAGTATAACAGTAAAACTCAAACCCTTTGCCGAAATTATCAAAAATATGAGTAAGTCTGAAAATTGTGATTTTTCTCAAAACTTTCAACAACAGATAAGAAATTTCATAATCAGATGGCATGAGGAAAAATACTTCTCTATGCATACATATCAAGTATACATGTCAAATGCTATGCATCGCAGTGATGAACTCATGTACTCACACTCTTAAAGTATCCAATCTCATTGTACATGGCAAATCCAACCCAGGTCAGATTAAGCCCAAACATAAATAAAGTCTCACGAACCTAAACTCAAACCTGTCGTGATGGTGCTACCAATAAATCTGGGCCAATCGACTCCTACAATACTACCATAATTCATTAAAAACTATTTCAAAATTCATCACGTTTAACAGAATTTCATAAAAGAAAACAAGAGCTGAACTCAAAATTTGAATTCTGGCAAATAAAGCCCAAACATCGGGGTGTCACTGAGTCATGAGCAACTATTACAAACTATTCTAAAAATAGCAAGACTAATATAGTCTGAGAATCACCAAAATATACTAAAGGGAAGACAAAGAAGGATAAAAGCGGGATTGTTATTGCCAGGTAGCTACCTCGATTTCTTTGATGATCCGCTACTGAGTAAATCAACAACTGCTACCGTAGCTAGAGATACATGGATAAACGTGAGTATATCAACTCAGTAAGTAATAAGTTCAAAATATGGACTGATAGGTAGGGACGAACTTAACCTCAACAGGTACAGAAATAAACTGTGCAGGAAAAGTAGGCATGCTATCAATTCAAGTATACAGCTCAAACAGTAAAATAAATACAAATATGCACAATGTGAGATATAAAGCTCAACTAAATTCTACATGCCAATGCACAGAATGTATGAAATGCACCATGTGCTCCCACTATCAAGTACTCAACCACTCAATACTGCATATGGTCATCCGGCCCAGGGAAATCCATCATGGAACATATACAACAATGATTGCAAGTCAACGAGTATCGAGGAAAAAGGGTGTCGCACCCCTTTTTCTCGCGAAATCGAGTTTTGGCACATGACAAGTCTTTTTAAGGAAGGTGTTAAAAAAGAGAGTCGTCACCTAATGGGTTTGAAGTGCGTTAGGGCACCTATTTTCAAAGAACTCAAGTTTAACCAGTTTGCGTCACCAATCAGTTACTAATAGGGTATATGGTACAATTGAGAATGCTGAGTGAAAAAATAGCAAGTGAACAAGTCATATTTAATACATACGTTCTAGCATTCATTATAGAGGCTAAAGGTAAAATAAACAAGCATGATTAGGGAAACATCCAGACACCTTTGGTCTAGATTACCCAAGTTAGGCTTGGGTAAACACAGAACTAATAGCATTAGGAGGAGAGTCAAATGCTAAAAGACTTAGAACAAAGTAGGATTAACAAACTCTTGCACAAAAGTTATCTAGAAAACAAATTATGCCAGGAATTTCAGAGGTGAGAACATACGCAAATCAAGAACATATAAGGATGAAGCTGTAAGAGTCAAGCCGCTGACCAATTAAACGAACAACAAACAAGAGCAAAAGATCCACACGAGTTCAGAAGAATTCGAATAGTAGATTATCTGTGGCCTAGTCTTTTAGTCGGCCACCACAAAAGAAAGAGCAAGATAATAAGGAATTCACAAAGCAAAACCTCAAGTTTTTAGAAAGATTATCTCGATTCAGGACTGTCTAAAGGGAATGGGGGAGGGGTTTATATAGTAGTGAAATAATAATTTACTTAATGATATCAATAAATACTAAACAAACCAATTCTAATGCATGAAAATAGATTTTCTAATGATTTTCCTATTAAGTCAAAATTGACCTCATGCACGCTTAGTCAAAATTTGAAGTTCGAACCAAAACCTGATCACCTATTCACCCACAAACTTAAATATATAATTTGTTTTGAAATTGAAGGTCAAATTGAGGTCCAAATCCCAAAAATTTGAAAATCCTAAGTTCTACTCAATATCACCCAATTTCCCATGAAAACCCCTTTTTGAAATAAAATCATGTAAAAAGATAAATTAGATTGAAATAATTGAGTTAGAAATGACTTATTAATGATTCAGAAGAATTTGTACCTTTGAAAAATCGCCCAAAGATGTTTTAGGGTTTGAAGAGTTGTAAAAATGGATGAAATCCCGTCTGAAATCTCACTTATCAGGTGCAGATATCGCAATTGCGACCAGGGGTTCGCAATTGTGAACCATGTGAAAATCTGTTGCCTTCGAAAATTCGAAGAAATTTTCACATTTGCGACCCCTCACAATTCTTGCCATCTTTGCAACTGCGAAGGAAATATCGCATTTACGACTACTGGGATTTTTCTGAGGGCTTAGCATTTGCAAAGAAATGCGAGCAAATGCGACCAAGTCTGGCCAGGGTTCACTTCGCAATTGCGATTATCCCCTCACAATTCCCAAGCTATCATACTTCTCAATTGTGATCCATGGTATCGCAATTGCGAGACCAGAGGCCAACACTAGACTTTCAATCCTGCAACAATTTTTCCAAGTCCAAATCTACTCCGTATCTTATCCAAAACTCACCCGAGCCCTCTTGGCTCCAAACTAATCATGCACGCAAGTCTAAAAATATCATACGACCATGCTCGTGTGATCAAATCATCAAAATAACATCAGAAACTATGAGTAAATCTCGAACTCATGAAATCACTCAAGAACATTGAAATTTCTATTTTCTCAACTATAGGTCCGTTTATACCAAATGAACTCCGACTCTTACCAAATTCCACAGATTCAACCAAATTATTATTTTAAACTTGTACAAGCTCCGGAACCAAGATATGGGCTCGATGCCATCAAAAAATTACATTGATTCACTTCTAAAAGCCTTTATATTTTCCAGCCAATAATTTTCTTTAAAAAATTCTTTTCTCGGGCTGATACGTCGAAGTCCCATATTTTACTATGGACTCCACAGGACTGTCCAATCATAGGTCTGGATCCGTTTACCAAAAAAATGACCAAAGTCAACTTTAATCAATTTTAAAGGCAAATTTTCCTTATTTACTTAGATTTCACATAAAAACTTTCCGGAAATGTGCCCGGATGGAAATCGAGTTGAGATAAAAAGTGGTTTTAAGGCTTCGGAACACATAAATTTTTAAATCAAGTGATGACCTTTTGGGTCATCACACTAATACTCTCTTAATTTTAGCCACAAGGGAAAAAACTCTGTCACGAAATAGTTTGGGAAAAGATAGAGTAGGTGACGAAAAGTAAAAGACATAGAAGCCAAGTTTGATAAATAATGAAAGCATGCAACAGCTCTCCAAACAATAGGACCAATCTGTCCTAAACACACATTAAAGTAACGACAGTGGGTCAATAGGAGGTTTAAAACCTAGGGTAAAAATATATGTATAAGCGAAGGAATAGCCAGTTTAATATGAAGTTACACTTTAGTTAGAACTAGGGACTAAAATTGAGAAGTCGGGTTTCCAATTACATTCTCTTTGAACTAGTGATAATCAGAGTTGGGTAACAATCAACACGATAAGGGAAGTATCCATGGAAGAGACTTGACTCCCCATGCATTCACTATTAGTCACAACGGATAGCTCTTGAGGAACAATTTCATCAACAGTGGGTTCACACAGAGCTTCAGTTGAATTTTTGTATTTAAAAGAAAATCTTAGGGTTGCAGAAGCCCTAGCTCTAGAAGAAGGTGGATTTGCAGCACTATTTTGAGAAGGAAAACCACGGTTAGAAATGGAACCGAGGCTGCCAATCTATCACATCTTGTACTTCTATTAGGTAAAAGAAGAAGCAAACTTATCAATAATGATAACTCTGCGAGGATCAGGGGAAGCCATGATTAACTAGAGAATCACAAGAAAAAGATGCAGAAAGAAGTAAGAAGAGAAGACGAAGAAGGAAAGGCTTTAGAAAATCAGAAAAAGGCGTGAAGTATTTATAGGAAGACATGAGGTCATTATAAAGCGTCATAATGGAAGCGTCACTTCTTGACTAACGGGGTTGTAGGAAAACCCTAAAAGACGCTGAAGAACTAAAGGACCAGTTGGTAAAAGCCACGTGTGCATGATCATTAAATAAAAGTGATGAACGTCACATCGATTCAGAAAAGGACATGATTGTATTCGAAAACAATGACAGAGGATTCCATCCATAAAAACTTTCCACTTCCCCGAATATTTAGTAAGGAATATTCAAGAAAGTGGGGGGACTATCTATATTGATTGTGAAAAAGAGCTACACGTGGAATGTTAGAATGCTGACGTGAATAATACGTAAGCGCAATAATATAACAACAAATGGCAATCTTATTTGATAGAGTAAGAAAAGGCACGGAAAAAACACCTATGAGACGGTACCGGGCCTAACAGCTGGCAAAGAATGAATAAATAATAGAAAGAAGGAAAGATACATGGACCGGAAATAAATAAGGAAGGGGGATCGTAACAGATGTAAGACATTTATAGTAGTAAATGCATCGGTTATGAGAATCCAAAATAGAGGGTAATTAATATCGTTAATGCCTATAATTAGCACAAATTACGGGGGAAAATCGTTAGTATTGTACATTCATATGTTAATGCACATAATTTTATTAGTAAAGACACATTTGCTTTGATCTTGCAACCAATTACTTCCTTATTTATTTTTTTGTTATTTTCCTTTGATATTTTTGAGAAAGTGAACCAAAACTTGGTTATCAAAAGCTCGTTTTCTTCTATAATTAGTCTTTAATTGAAAGACAAATTTTTGGTTAAACATGGTATTTTCAATATTACACTAAAATTTGGTTAAAAATATTATTTGAGTAAGAAAAAAGTTCAAATATAATATAAAAATATATTATCGTGGGGGTTCTTTCTCTCAATTTCAACTCTTTATGTAGTTCATTTAATATTCTTTTTTATGATATTGCACATAACGAAGTGGTAGTGTATTGACAATACGGAAGATTCTTATGAAATTGATTTTATTAAACCTTCCTGTATATTTTTAATAAGAATTAATAGATAAAATTTTATTAATTTTTAAAATTTTAAATATTAAAAATTAGCAAAAATGGTATTGTAGTAAAAAATATAGATTATTATTTTTCAACTTAATATTTTAGGTTTATTTTGGTATATTAATATAGTAGTTATGCTTTTATAATAATATATACTCTCACTTTTCTAAATGGATTTGGACAATATAATAATTCTCAAATTAAATTAGTAATAGGACATTATAATATGTTTTCAATTAAATTAGTAATATGAATTTTTAAGAAGTATATCCTAAAAGTAATAGGATTACATGACTAAGAATATTTATTTGTTCAATTTATATGAGTTAGACAGTTCGAAAATAATTATACTAATAGTATTCCAAAGATAATTATATAGAATTTCTAAGGTTTAATATTATTTCTCAAAACTAATTATGCGAGTATGTGACAGTTTACTTAGTGCCCGTTGAACTTATCCTATCTACAAAATTTAATTAGTTTCAGTCTAATCATAACTTGGGAAAAACATAATGCCAATTTTTTACCCGACCGAAAAAGAAGAAAAAAATTACTCCAAAAACTGTAAAGAAGATTGGAGAAACATGTCCAACATGAAGTAATAGACATACTAGAGTTGAAAGAAAAGTTACAACAACAACAACCCAGTATAATTCTGCTTAGTAGGGTTTGCAAAGGGTAGTATGTACGTAGACCTTAACCCTACCCTGGGATAGAGATGCTGTTTCCAAATAGACCTCCGACATACTTCCCTTCAAAAACTTTCCACCTTGCTCCTGAGAAGACTCGAACTTACAACCTTCCGGTTGGAAGTGAGGGTTGAAGAAATAACATAAGACCAAAACATTTAATTTGCAGAAAACATGAATTCAAAGCAGATTGCATCGGATGCTGAAGATATATGCAGTTAGTAGTAGTAGTATCTTCGTGATGGCCCGTCGACCAAGTCGAGCATAGCCTGTCTTGATCTTGCCGCAATCTGAGCTTCAATTTGAGCTGCTATTAGCTGATCATGAGCATCACTAGCTGAATTTATCATCTCAACTGCTGGATTTGGATTTGGATTTGAATTTGAATTCTGACGTTGTTGTGATCTTGGTAAAACATGAGCGTCAGGACATGCACAATGCAAGTGTGTCCCGAAATCACATTCAGCACAATAGTACAACCAATCGTCTTTGTTCATTATTGCATTGCAGATATCACAAGCAAATACTGTATCCTTGTCTTCATATGGAGAACCATAGAACAGCTCCAACTCATGTGGGTGTTTGTCAACATGTATTGACCTTGGAATTTTGAGTTCCTCTTCCTTCTCTTCTTTGTCCTCGTCTTCCTCCTCCTCTTCATCTTCTTCTTCATCGCTGTCTTCCTCTGCTTCTTCCGCTTCCACTTCCCCCACTTCTTCTTCTTCTTCTTCTTCTTCTTCTTCTTCTTCTTCTTCTTCTTCTTCTTCTTCTTCTTCTTCTTCTTCTTCTTCTTCTTCTTCTTCTTCTTCTTGATTGGTTTCTTGTATCTTAATTGGTGCTTCCTTTGGTTTCATCATTATTACTGGATTTGCTTTTGGTTTGTTGAGTACTGTGTTAGGGATATAGTGGATATGCCCTAGACCCAATATCATATTTGATAACTTGAACATATTTTGTGAATGTCATTTGACATTAAATATATGGCATTTGATATTCTTTTATCATTATTGTCAATTGTTTGATTATTTTGATAAGGTCCTTGATTAAATTTAAAGATTTGTCATCGTGATAGAGATCATGGTAATGAGAGCAAAGTCTCTTACAATTTAATCTAAATTTGTTTTTGATCGTAGAATTATTAATTTGGACATTAGTAATCCGGTTAGATCAATATTTATGTGATTGTCTTTATCGGATAAAGATTAGTTGATCTCATTAACTAAATCACATAGATAGATGATGCATATAGAGATATGATCATTGAACCGACTCATTGGATAATTCCTAATGGTTAGAATTACCATAAACTGTCAATAGGATATTTTCTTGAAGAATGTGATGTAACAGTTTCCTTTGACTTGAGATCGTCATAGTAATTGACAAGTTATTTATTGTGCTTTGATACTAGACACCTATGGCCCTAGGGCGATAGTTGAAAGGATATTGGGTACGATTAAATACTTGTAGAATTAGTGATTGATCAAGACGGAATCTGTCAACTCTTGGTCATGAGTTTAAGCTCCATGTTGTCATGAATTACAAACGACCAAACTAAGACCTTGGCCAGGGCAATTGAATGAAAGAAGAAATGAATTTCTTAGGTCATTCAATGGTCGATTATATTTGACGTGAACACATAGTTGATCACCTATTAGGATTTGACAGTTGAACCATATCCTAGGGTGATCCAGAGCTATAAGGACAGAAGGAATTACTACATTATTCTTCTACTGGTTCTTGAGAGTAAATTGTATACTTCATGCTATCCGGTTGTTAAGGAGTGTTGCTAGACGCCAACCTTGATTAGTATATTGATATGATCAATTTACTACCGATTTAGTATTGAACCTATGGGGTCGCACACTAACGAGTATTCTGATCTTTGATAAAGGATTAATTAACTTATTATTTGATAATTAAGTTAAAGAATTTAATTAGTCAAATAAATTTAGTTATTAGTCCAAATAAAATATTATTATATTCTTTGCTAGCACAAAGATTATAATTAATATTGTGAATAAATTGAAGTTTCTATTTGGAATAGAAATTAAATAATATCTCTTGGTTGAAATATATGTGATATATATAATTAATATTATTTTATATATTAGATGTATATAAAATGTAACATTAATAAAAGCTTGTTACTAAATCTAATTTTGAATTGGATTATTAATTGAAGTTTTATCCTATTTGAAATGGGATTAATATTTTCAGCAGGAAAATATTATATTAATAAAGAAAAA
This sequence comes from Nicotiana benthamiana, assembly GCA_034376525.1. Lineage (NCBI taxonomy): Eukaryota > Viridiplantae > Streptophyta > Magnoliopsida > Solanales > Solanaceae > Nicotiana > Nicotiana benthamiana. The sequence continues at coordinate 27,590,529 of CM067336.1, read as the reverse complement.
AAAATCAAATTTGAATCCAATTTGGAATTGGACTCAAAAAGTTCAAAGAGATAAAAATTGTCAGATTCTCACGTTATAAAAAGAAGGAAAAAGTAAAGAAAAAAAAGTTTCGTTCCTTAACAGAAAAAGGAAATTTCGAATTTCTTTACAAAATTTTTCAGAGAAAGAAATTTGGAATTTCATACAAAATTTTTCCATAAGTTTATTTTTGGAATAAACTTTTACCCTAGGAAAATTATTACCTCAACCAAATAGGAAAAGGGTTTATAGGTAATGCTATATAAAGGGTGATGGAGAAAATTTGCAATAGTTTTTTTTCGGTTTTAGTCTTTAATTTTTCTTGAGCAGAAACCCTACTTTGTGAAAGTGAGGGTGCAATACAAAGCCAAGAGAGAAAATACAATTGCAAGAAAAGTGTTTCTTGTTCTTCTAATTTGAGTTGAGATTTTTGAGAAAAATTTCAACACAATGTTATTCGTTCAATTTGTTCACGGGTTTCATTGATCAAAGAGTTGATAGCAAGGATCAGTCTCGGTGTGGATACGCATAGAGTCTTCGCACTATCGAAGAATTTTGAAACGAGACTATCTTCACCAGGTACGTCTTTGATCCGATCTTTGACACGTAAATAAATTTTAAACATGAGAAAATCTACCTAGGATTGTTATTGTCTTCCGCTGCGTGTTATGAACACCCTTAAGCAATCCTTCAGTGGTATCAGAGCCGTGGTTTATTGTGTCTAAAATTTATTTATAAAATATTTTAATATTATATTTGAAGAGTTCAAACTATAATAGATGTACCTTGTGCAATAGTCAAATCGTTTGAATGTTAATATTATTTTATTGTGGATAAAATATGCATTCATGTAACTATTGAGATCGTTCATAACTTGAATTTTAAATTTTGTATTAGATACAACGGGAATCTATAATAGGTTACTTGATTCTATTATTAATTTAATTGTTATTAGTTCATGAGATGTTAATTAATAATAATATTCTAGCATGAATTCTTTTTATGTAATATATAAGATAAATATGTTAGGGGATGTTGAATTTTGTTTTATGTCATGTGCTTGCTCATTACATAATTTTGAATTATTTATTACATGTGATGTAAATTAATTTAGGGCTAAGCATGTAGACAATTGAACTAAATTCACATGCTATAAAAGATTCGATCTTCGTGTTATTAAAAATAGTTTTTGTGACAATTCCCTCTTATTAAAAATTTGAGTTCTTAAATAATAAAATATAAGATATTTTATTATAAAGCTATCCATCAAGGTAATTAATTTTACTTACTTCTTGTTTATAAGGAGCGGCCTGACTACCAGGAGACTTATAGTTCGAGAATATGTTAAAATTATTTATTGCATTAGATGTATGGATTGAAAGAATTATTCAATTTTACACTAAACGCTTGGACTACCCGGGGGAGTATAAAATTTAATAAGTTCTTTGCAATCATGATGGTTGAACTCAACTATGCCAATAGGAACGACCTGACTACCAGGGGACTATTTGACATAGAGCTATTTAAGGAAATTGTATGGGGATACAATTGGTAAGAGTACCTACCTTTAAAATATATGTGAGAAACGACTTGATTACCAAGGGGCTCATACATATTGTTAAAAGATTCCTTTACTCCACTAAAAGAAATAAAGATTTCGTAAACTATAATGAGGGTAAATAGTTTAAAATAATTAGTGGAAATATCATTTAGATAAAAGTCCATGTCTTTATGATATATGCAAATATGTTCTTATATTACTGCTTTTTTTCTTTTCTATATTTTAAATTTCTCAATATGTCAGTTATATCACTGTGTGAAATACTTGAGACCAACAAGTTGGTATGACCAAACTTTGATGACTGGTATAGAAATTTGAGAATTGTTCTCATGCATGAAAAGCTTATGGATGTGATCGATAAGCCTGCAAAGATAATCCCTCCAGAGAATGATGTTCAAGGCAACAAGGTTTATCATAAATAATTGGAAGAAAAACTGCTAGGAGTATCTTGCAACTCTAAAGGACAAGAAACAAGGTGAGACATTAATGAAAAATATTTTCAAGGTTTCTTTAGCTACTTTCTTCACTGTGGGTATTAGATATTGGCAGTGGTTATGACATTTGCAATATGTTGCAAGGGTTCAAGATAAGTAGAAAGTTGAAGAAAGGAGAAATTAATCTACAAGTTGGAAATGTTGCAAAAGTTGCGGCCGTAGTTGTAGGATCAATTTCTTTAATAATACCTACGGGCAAAGTACTTATATTGGATGATTGTTATTATGTTCCTAAATTTGTTTCGAACATAATTTCAGCTTCTATGTAGACAAACGTGGTTTTCGCATTAATATAGGCAATGGTATTTGCTCTATTTATTATAGTGATAATTTATATGTGAATGGCTATCTCCAACATGATGTCTATGTCTTACCTAGTGTGAATGCTAATTCGATTATGCATGTTTCAAGTCTTAAGAGGAAAAGAGATGATCATGTAAATCAAACATATCTTTGGCATTGTAGGCTTGGCCATATTGGAGAGAAAAGAATTAACAAGTTGTACAAGGAAGTGTACCTTAACAAGTATGATTTTGAATCATATCCAACTTGTGAATCTTGTCTCAAAGGAAAAATGACCAAATCTCCATTTAATGGAAGTGGAGAAAGAGCTTCTGAATTATTGGAACTAATTCATACAGATGTTTGTGGGCCCATGAAAATTCAAGCTAGGGGTGGATATTCTTACTTCATCACTTTCACTGATGATATGTCAAGATATGGATTTGTGTATCTTATGAAACATAAGTCTGAATCTTTTGAAATGTTCAAAAGGTTCAGTAGTGAAGTTGAGAAGCAGATTGGTAAAAGTATCAAAGTACTAAGGTCTGATAGAGGTGGAGAATATCTTAGTGAAGATTTTACTAAATATCTCAAAGAGAATGAGATTCTCTCACAGTGGACACCTCCAGGAACACCACAACACAATGGTGTGTCTGAAAGGAGAAATATAACCTTATTAGATATGGTGAGATATATGATGGGGTTCACTGATCTTCCAATAAATTTATGGGGATATGCTTTGGAAGCAGCAACATACTTACTTAATAAAGTTCCCGCTAAGTCAGTCTCTACAACACCATATGAGATGTGGAAAGGATGTAAGCAACCTTAAACATATTAAAGTTTGGGGTTGTCCAGCTTATGTTAAGAGACTACAGTCTGATAAACTTGACTCAAGATCTGATAAGTGTAGGTTCATTGGGTATCCCAAGGAAACAAGGAGATATTATTTCTATCACCCTTCTGACCATAAAGTGTTTATGGCCAGAGGAGCAACCCTTTGGAAAGGGAATTTCTTTTGGAAGGAAATTATAATGGAGAAATAGAACTTGATGAAGATCAAGAACCTAATGAATCAACGCAATATAAAGATCATAAGACCCAAGTTTAAGAACCTTTATTGGATGTTTTGAAGTTGCCAAGGAAATTGCCATCTTCAACGGTTGAAGTTCAAGAACTAAATGAAGTTCAAGAACAGGTTAATGAACCAGTTCCAAACCAAATTGAGCAACAACGAAATCCAATACAAGGTGAACATGTTGTACAAGTACCTCTTCGAGGGTCTACACGAGAACGTCATGTACCAACTAGATTAAATTTATTGGTACAGGATGATTTATCAAATGAGGATGATCATAATGATGATGACCCTAAGACCTATGAAGAGGTTATACAAAGTTCTGATTATGAGAAGTGGCAAAAGGCCATGGAATCAGAAATGGAATCCATGAAGGAAAACAAAGTATAGACTTTAGTTGAACCTTCAAAGGATATAAAACCTATAGGTTGTAAATGGGTTTTTAAGAAAAGGATTGGAGCAGACGGAAAGGTGGAGACCTACAAAGCACGTCTTGTTGCCAAGGGATATCGTCAGAAAGAAGGAGTCGACTATGATGAGACTTTCTCTCCCGTGGCAATGCTCAAATCTATTCGGATTTTGCTTGATATAGCAGCATACTATGATTATGAAATATGGCAAATGGATGTGAAAACGGGTTTCCTTAATGGTGAGCTAGAAGAGGATGTGTACATGACACAACCTGAAGGTTTCACATCTTCGTCTGATCATAATAAAGTTTGTAAGCTACAAAGGTCTATTTATGAATTAAAGCAAGCTTTTCGAAGTTGGAATATTCGATTTAACAAAACAATTGAAAAAGTTCAATTTTGTTAGATGCGAAGAAGAACCTTGTGTGTACAAAAAGGTTAGTGGGAGCACAATTATATTTTTAGTGTTGTATGTTGATGATATATTGCTCATAGGAAATAACGTACCGGCATTGCAAAATACCAAGATTTGACTATCTGAACAGTTTTCCATGAAAGACTTGGGAGAAGCAGCTTATATATTAGGATAAAGATCTATAGAGATAGATCTAGGAAGCTGCTTGGACTTTCCCAGTCTTTGTACATTGATACTATCTTAAAGAGGTATAACATGGATAATTCCAAAAGAGGCTATCTACCGATAGGCACTGGAATTTCTCTCAGTAGGGAGGATTGTCCTAAAACACCTGAAGAGAGAGAACGCATGAATAGGATCCCATACGCTAGTGCAGTGGGAGCTATCATGTATACCATGACATGTACACGTCCTGATGTGGCTTATGCACTTGGAGTGACTAGCCGATATCAGGCAAACCCTGGTGAGGAACATTGAAAGGTGGTGAAGACCATTCTTAAGTACTTAAGAAGGACTAAAGACCAGTTCCTCATCTATGGAGATTCTGAGTTGAAACTTGATGGTTATACTGATGCAAGTTTCTCTTCAGATAGGGATGATAGCAAATCTATTTTTGGTTATGTATTCACCTTAAATGGTGGTGCAGTAAGTTGGAAAAGTTCCAAACAAGCTACAGTAGCTGATTCAGTGACTGAAGCAGAATATATAGCAGCTAGTGAAGCTGCTAAGGAAGCTGTATGGATGAAAAAGTTCTTAATTGAACGGTGTGGTTCCTTCAATGGAAGGTGCGGTTCCATTGTTGTGTGACAATATTGGAGTCATTGCTCAAGCAAAAGAACCAAGATCACACCAAAAGTCCAAACACGTTCTGCGAAGGTATCACTTGATAAGAGAAATCATTGAACATGGAGACGTCAAGATTCAAAAGGTTGATGGAAAGGAAAATGATGCAGACCCATTCACTGAAGCGCTTTGCACAAAGAAGTTTGACACGCATAAGTGGAAATTGGGAATGAAGTACAAGAGCGATTGGCTCTAGTGCAAGTGGGAGATTATTAGGGATATAGTGGATATGCCCTAGACCCAATATCATATTTGATAACTTGAACATATTTTGTGAATGTCATTTGACATAAAATATATGGCATTTGACACTCTTTTATCATTATTGTCAATTGTTTGATTATTTTGATAAGGTCCTTGATTAATTTTGAGATTTGTCATCGTGATAGAGGTCATGGTAATGAGAGCAAAGTCTCTTACAATTTAATCTAAATTTGTTCTTGATCGTAGGATTATTAATTTGGACATTAGTAATCCGGTTAGATCAATATTTATGTGATCGTCTTTATCGGATAAAGATTAATTGATCTCATTAACTAAATCACATAGATAGATGATGCATATAGAGATATGATCATTGAACCGACTCATTGGATAATTCCTAATGTTAGAATTACCATAAACTGTCAATAGGATTTTTTCTTGAAGAATGTGATGTAACAGTTTCCTTTGACTTGAGATCGTCATAGTAATTGACAAGTTATTTATTGTGCTTTGATACTAGACACCTATGGCCCTAGGGCGATAGTTGAAAGGATATTGGGTACGATTAAATACTTGTAGAATTAGTGATTGATCAAGACGGAATCTGTCAACTCTTGGTAATGAGTTTAAGCTCCATGTTGTCATGAATTATAAACGATCAAACTAAGACCTTGGCCAGGGCAATTGAATGAAAGAAGAAATGAGTTTCTTAGGTCATTCAATGGTCGATTATATTTGACGTGAACACATAGTTGATCACCTATTAGGATTTGACAGTTGAACCATATCCTAGGGTGATCCAGAGCTATAAGGACAGAAGGAATTACTACATTATTCTTCTACTGGTTCTTGAGAGTAAATTGTATACTTCATGCTATCCGGTCGTTAAGGAGTGTTGCTAGACGCCACCCTTGATTAGTATATTGATATGATCAATTTACTACCGGTTTAGTATTGAACCTATGGGGTCGCACACTAACGAGTGTTCTGATCTTTGCTAAAGGATTAATTAACTTATTATTTGATAATTAAATTAAAGAATTTAATTAGTCAAATAAATTTAGTTATTAGTCCAAATGAAATAATTATATTCTTTGCTAGCACAAAGATTATAATTAATATTGTGAATAAATTGAAGTTTCTATTTGAAATAGAAATTAAATAATATCTCTTGGTTGAAATATATGTGATATATATAATTAATATTATTTTATATATTAGATGTATATAAAATGTAATATTAATAAAAGCTTGTTACTAAATCTAATTTTGAATTGGATTATTAATTGAAGTTTTATCCTATTTGAAATGGGATTAATATATTCAGTAGGAAAATATTATATTAATAAAGAAAAAAAAAAAGAAAAATCAAATTTGAATCCAATTTGGAATTGGACTCAAAAAGTTCAAAGAGAGAAAAATTGTCAGATTCTCACGTTATAAAAAGAAGGAAAAAGTAAAGAAAAAAAAAGTTTCCTTCCTTAACAGAAAAAGGAAATTTCGAATTTTTTTACAAAATTTTTCAGAGAAAGAAATTTTGAATTTCATACAAAATTTTTCCATAAGTTTATTTTTGGAATAAACTTTTACCCTAGGAAAATTATTACCTCAACCAAATAGGAAAAGGGTTTATAGGTAATGCTATATAAAGGGTGATGGAGAAAATTTGCAATAGTTTTTTTTCGGTTTTAGTCTTTAATTTTTCTTGAGGAGAAACCCTACTTTGTGAAAGTGAGGGTGCAATACAAAGCCAAGAGAGAAAATACAATTGCAAGAAAAGTGTTTCTTGTTCTTCTAATTTGAGTTGAGATTTTTGAGAAAAATTTCAACACAATGTTATTCGTTCAATTTGTTCACGGGTTTCATTGATCAAAGAGTTGATAGCAAGGATCGGTCTCGGTGTGGATACGCATAGAGTCTTCGCACTATCGAAGAATTTTGAAACGAGACTATCTTCACCAGGTACGTCTTTGATCTGATCTTTGACACGTAAATAAATTTTAAACATGAGAAAATCTACCTAGGATTGTTATTGTCTTCCGCTGCGTGTTACGAACACCCTTAAGTAATCCTTCATACTGTCCGTTCTCGTTCTTGTGTGCTGACAGGTTTGGAATTTCCACATTCAAGATGTGTTCCAAAATCACATTCAGCACAATAATATAGCCAGTAATTAAGATCTGCATTGTCGTGACAGAGATCACAAACAAAAACAGTGTTCTCATCTTCATCATCAAAAGGTGAATCAAATATGAGCTCAAGTTCATGATGGTGCTGGGGAAGTAATACAGTATGAGGCAAAAGTGCACAATGCAAGTGGATATCAAATTCACAAGCGGCACAGCTAAAACTATAGCCATTGCCATCAGAGCCACAAGCCTTGCAAGTATACGACCCATTCGTGTACGTAGGAACTGGGAGAAGGGTCAAGTGGTGGTAAGGATGAGATGTATGATCGAGAAAACGAGGAGCATTTAAGCAGTTTTCGTGAAGGAAATACTGGCAGCTATTGCAGCCATAGAAGTTAGGGTTGTTATTATTGTTTGGTTTTTCACAAGCATCGCAGCTGAGAGTTTCAGCTTCTCTCCGTTTCTCTCTTCCCATTTTCCTTGTAATTAACTTGGTTGGTAATCAATAAGGAGATATATACTCGAAATAAATATATTAGAGAGCAAGCAACTTCAGTGATTTGTATTCGTATAAATTGGATTGTGTCTCCCTTATAGTAGTTATTTGTTGTTGTTGTTGTCTGATATTATTGCATGTTATTTTATTTATGGTTCTTATGTTTAGATAATTATTTACGCTATTTATGTTGAAGTTACTAATGCTCTTTTGTTTTTGTTTTTGTTTTTTGTTGTTCCTTTCCTTCACTGAGCCGATGGTCGATTGGAAACAGCCTCTCTGCCCTTTTAGGTAGGGGTAAGGTCTATCTACATATTACCCTTCCCAGACCCCACTTTGTGGGACTATACTGGGTAGTAGTTGTTGTTGTAGCTACTCTGTTTAACTAAAATATGATACTAACAAGCTGGCAATGCTAGTTGATTGCTTGCTTCAACGTACGACTTGGTTTTCAGCTACCCTGTTTAACGTATTTACAGCTACTCTGCTTAACTAAAATCTTTTAATCTCTTTTGTAAGTCGTCTCCGACAACAATTTAGCCAGTTGCTATTCAAAAGTATTTTAGTTAGCATAATTTGACTGATTAAAAATGGCGTTGCATTATGAAGGTTTTTGCTATTATTCATATAGATATGCTCGTACAGCTCATTATTTTTGGCTTTGTAAATGATCGTTTGTGATATAAATAAGAAGTTAAATCCACCGAATCGACAAATTTAAGTCACGACTTTGAAGCAGCTATAATGGAAGTTGCTATTTAAAAAGTCAACTTTATTGAGGTTCATGGAAGTTGCGGTCAAAGTCTACTGTTAGACTTTTTGCTCTTCTAAGTTGGCCATACTGCTGACTAATAATTCATTCTACTATACATTTCATTTAGACTAATATATTTATTTGCTTGCTCAAATCAAACCAAAACGGTATTTAGTGCCAACTAAATTAACTTTTTAACCAAAAGTGAAACAAACCGTCTCCTCTCTCATACAAGTCATATTCATTACTCTCAGAAACAGAATTATATAGTAATCATTTATATCATCCCTTACTTGCAAACCGATCAGTTCACTCAGCCTTAGACCTACTTTCATATGCTTAGACTAGTACTGCCAATTTTACTTTGTACGAGGGCAGGAAAAAGAAAATCAAAGATAAACAAAGGCAAAGCAACTATTTCATTAAATATACCTGCGCAGCAACCGCACCTTAGGCCAAAACAGGCCCTTTGGAGAAAGATAAAAATAAACAATAAAAGAACAATAAAAAAATCTAAGTACAAAAGTTGCAGCAAAGTTTCACTCGGCATCATCTCCATCGTCGTTCTCCCCGACATCATCATTGCCATAAGGGAGCCCATCTCAATATCAACGCCCTCGCCAGCCTCCGTTCTCCCGAGCATCTTCAAAAGAGACCTCTAGAACATTCCCCACCTTCCCACAAACCCTTGTAAATATCACGTAGAGCCTCGGAATGGACCCATAGCTCATACAGGCAATGGAGAACAGTGGCTGAAGCAGACTCTTGGGGGTGAGCTTGAGTCACTAACTGGGCCTTCTCGGTTTCAAGAGCTGCAACTCGATCTCCCAAGATTGAAGCATCACGATCCAGCTCACCAATTCGCTCCTTGAGCCATGCCTCCCTTAGTATGGTCGTCACTCTCTCAGGCTCCTGCTCGGACTTGAGGATGCAGATAGTACCTCTAGTTCTACCGTCGTCTCCAAACCTGACACTCGAGCATTCTCGGCTCTCTCCATCTCGGCCACTTTTCTTTCTAGCTCGGTCACCTTCTCTACCCATTATGCACTCAGGCCTTCGACCTTAGTAGCATTTTGCTCAAGCTCGGCTCGTAAAGATAGCACCATCACCTGAAGGTCCTCGCACTCCGCAGCAACCCCTTAATCCACCTCAAGCTCTTCTTCCTTGTTATGAAGCAGCACCTCAAGCTCACTACATCTGCAGATAGATCACATCAGTTCCTCATCTCTCTTCTCCAACTCCTCCCTGGTAGACTTGGTACTGGCACTCGCTCTGAGCTACTCATGCATCTCACGGCATCTGTTGTGATACTGTCGATACTTCTCGGCCATTTTCAAAATATCTCGGACCGTGTCTCAACCCTGTGAGCACTCTCGACCTCCGGCATTTAAGTCTAAAAAAAAGAGAAGAGGAAGAGGAGAGGGAAGAAAGAGGTTAGTAAAGACAAAGGTCACATCACAGCCCATCACACAAAAAAACCCACCCTTAGGCCCATCACAGCCACACTGTGTGACAACTCGGAGTCGCTGACATCCTGAAGAGCTCCGCTTTTGGAAAAGGAGCATAGAAGATTAAACTACGACACAAAGTCCACTGTGTCTTGCAGAAAGTTGAGATCAGACACAATTTTGAGTATTCGGGAATGGCCTCCCACTTCTACTACAGTTCGGGTAAAGGCCTCCTCGAACATCCTCATGTCCTCAGGGTCAATGTCGGACTCGGATTCATAATACTCGACCATGATGCCTTTCCCCCGCTCATTGGCCAAAGAGGGGGTGTGGTTTTGTCGAGATGTTAAAGGGTCGCCCGAAGCAGAAACGGCAGCCTCGAAACTCCATCTCTCGACCATATTAGCCCCTTAAACGCTTGCAAGGGCGTCATCTCTATGGCTGGGTTGGCACCACCTTCAACTTCGGCCGGGGAAACCTCTTCCAACACTACCCTTCATCTCTTTGACGGGGCCTCCCTACTACTAACGCGAAAAGATTCACCTGTTAAACGAACTGCAAGAGTCGGAATCTCCGACTGAGTAACCTCCAAGCGCACAGCTTCGCCCGCAAGTGCATGCCAGAAAATAGTTCTTGGTGCAAGCCATGTATCATTCCTCGGCACCACACGGGTAGAGGGTATTTATTGACGGAATGCAAGCAAAGGAGACCTCGCCCTCCTCACTCATCTCCGACATGTCAATAAGGAGCGATTAGATCATACAACGGCAAGGTAAGAAAACCTATGTAGCAAGAAACAAATTAAAAATACAACAAGACAACTCACCAGTAAGAGGATTTCGCCCAACTTCTCATGGAAGGGCGCCCACTCACGAATTCCCACTGTGTGGGGGAGAAATACGATCATCCACTAGCGAATATCAGCAATCAGTGGGGGAGGTAGTCTCTCGGCTACAAAATAAAAACAAGTCCTCAGCGATGTCTCCTAAATCAAGACGATCGTCTCGATCGACGATCGTCTTAAGTAAAATTACAAAGGAAAACTCAAGAGCGAAGTTCCACATCTTTGGAAAACCTGCCGAGTTCTCCACAAGGTGCTCTATCCGCACATAGAATTAGCTTTCCCAAAAGCGTCTATTGGCCTTATTTTCCATTTTCACACCAAACTCTTGGTTCCTCGATGGCGCATATGGATCATCGTACCTCGAAGAAAATGAGGGGCAAAGATGTGGAGCATGTGCCCTAGGAAAATTCCTCGGCTGGCCAGCTCCGCGTACTTGATGAGTATAAGAAAGAGCTTGTAAGCATATAGAGAGAGTTGAGCCGAGAACACTTCATAGAAGCGGCAAAAGTCAACCACCAAAGAAGGAAGGGGAAGTATATACTCGATAACAAAGAGGTATGCGTAAAATGCACAGTATCTCAAGCGGTGCAAATGCACAATATCTTTCCCCTCCTGCACCATTCCGATAGGAGCAGGGATTCCCCACTTAGTTTTGTGCATCATGATCGCCGCCTCATACATAGTGGAAGGAACAGGTTCCGGCTCACTTCCGGAAGGACTGTAAAAATTAGTCTCCGTCTTCCACGGACGAGGAACTATCTCATCTACCTTTGAAAATCCCGCGTCTTCCACTACCTCCACTCCTTCTTCGAATAGGAATACATCACTTTCTGGCACCGGAGCACCAACAGCTCTATCAGATTGGGAAGAAGCACTAGACATTTGTCTTCCTTGATCAAAGTAAACAAAAACTATGAAGGAAAGAAAAGGTAATGGTCAGCTTATTCTAGTGATAGCAGAAGTATGAACAACTTGATAAGGAGGAAGTTTGAGAAGTTCTTTCTTAGACAAACTGAAAAGCGCAACAATCAAATAAGAGATTCCCCCTATTTTTAGGGACATAAATTTCCTGAGCGAGAAATCCAAGAGCTGTCCAATCAAGAAACAGAAAGGGAATAAGAAATGATACGGTGCTTGGAAAACGTGCACAATAATGATGTATAATAAGTATACATGATACCCTGAATTGATGTGACAATCCAACTCTGAATCGACGCAACGGTCCGATTAAATCCTTGAAGTGTCACATCGCAACCTCTCCATTAGGACTTCGTTCCTCGCATAACATTCAGATTTCTCCTAACTTTTAAATCAACAGAATTCGCCCATCGAGCTCGCCAAGAGGCGACCCTTACGGGTGGAGGGACTAACTATATGGGTCAAAATATGACTATGTGGTTTATCATTAAAAGGAATGGTAAGAGGTTGGCATAATAGTGGCGAGTATCTCGGCCACCGCCGAGATCAAGCCGTCAGAAGGATTACACAGTAGAATATATCTCGTAATACATAGGCGAGTAAGGAAGAGTATAGTCATGAGAGGGTATGCTGGTTAAAGACCGTTAGATAAATGAGAAGATTGGTAATATATATATATATATATATATATATATATATATATATATATATATATATATATATATATATATATATATATATATATATATATATATATATATATATATATATATATATATATATATATATATATATATATATATATATAAAATAGGAAAATCTCAAGAAGGGGGGTTCCTATCGAAGAAACAGATAGAAATAATATATCAAAGATGAGAGGACCTCCAACAACAAAGAAAAAGCCCAGATTTTGGTTACAACCCTTTATAAATCATCTTTGTTGGATGAATAAAGATAGATTTCATAGTTATTAATAACTTCCCCTCTTTTCCTTCTTTGCTCTCACAAGCATGGGACAATATATTAAAGATGTAAGCTTGTCATTTATGTTTGATGTCTTTTTATCATCTTAAGAAATGTTATATAAGTTCGGCCTCCTCTGATTCTCATATTCAATTTGCTTAGATATGGGGTTATTATATTTGGCTAAGATTTATTATTTATTTTTTTAATTAATTGATTTAACGAAAAGCTTAGTACTTTTTGGTTAAACATGTCATTTTACAATTTTTCTTTAATTTAATTATATTATTTTTTGTTCTCGAAGGGGATAGTGGGCCATGAACATAATATGAAGGAGAAAAAAGAAGTGGAAAGGAGCAAGAGATGACAGTTTCCCACATAGGTATATGTGAAGAATGGTATTGGTTGGTATTGTGTTGTAGTGCCTACTAAATTATAGTTGAGCATAATAGTCAAAATTCTACTTCAAGCGAAACAAATTAACAAGAGTTTTACTCTTTTATTGTAAAAAGTAAAATTCAAAACTCAAATGGAAAACCAATAAAATAACAGCTCGGGTTTTCCAAGAAACATAACAGATTGAGGGATTCAAAACAATCAACCAGCGTGTAACTTTAACTTCTTGATGATTTGGTTGTTACCTATTATATTTTACCATATTGTTACTTTAAATATAATGTTTGTTTCGATTGTTACTTAAATTTTATTGTATCGTATTGTTAAATCTGTCGCTACATAACGACGAAAAGTTCCACTTTATGGAACGTCCAATTCGGTGTGGTTACATTATTACTTTATATTTCTCTCATTTTGCCTTATTTTATTATTAAATAATCTTATTTTATCCTTATCCTACCTTTTCATATAATAATAATATCTCGTAACTTACTTTTTTTAGTAATATTACAATCTTATTCTTCACATTGTAAGTGCAACATCATGAAATGACCGCAAATAATACTAATAAGTTATGTATCCTTTTGTTTTGATGATTTGACAAAGTTCATGAGAAAACTAGATAAAGAACCTACAATAATTAGTTCATTTGCGTTCATAGTAACTAGTCAGATGTCTTGTTCAACTCTTAATGAAATCAGATAAGAGATCAACTGAGGGAATAAATAGAGATCAGTTCCTCCGATCACAGTACAAGTCAAATCTTTACAGTTGTTAAAGTTGCCACAATATTGCACTGCACACGCAGTAGTGCAGCAGTCACTATTTGAAGCATGTTGTGTACCCGTCATTTGCTTACATCATCCTAATGAAATCACACAGACATATTATCAACATGAGGCAAGGGATTTCATCTTTTTATCACTTGTAAATCCAAAACACCATATCTCTTTCAAGTGCTAGCCACCATCTCTCTCAAGAACAAAGCTACTGCAACCTCAAGGACCAAATCAAAAGATTAAAGATATCTTAAGCCATTAGGTTTGTTGTGTCTTTGTTATATTGTTTTTTATTTTTAATCCTACACTACTTTCAAGAAGTGTCTTTGTAGGATAGATTTAAAACACTGTTTGGTTTAGTTTCTTGACTAGAGTTAGTCAAAGGTTATTTCTTTATAATAAAGTTATTGCAAAGCGCTTACAATAGAGTTATTGTAAGGGGTGAGGGATTAATAGTTTAATTCCTTGATTGCAATAGCTTATAATCTGAAATTTGCTTGGTTTTGTGGAATTGAAATCCTATTAGGGTAGGTCGTGATTTTTAATCCCTTGAACAAGGAGTTTTTTACGTAAATATCTTGTGTTCTTTATTTACTGCCTTTTTACTGTGGGAACTATTTAATTTTATAGTTTGTTGCTTACTATGGGAACTGGTAGAGAACCTGGTTCTCTATATAGTTTAGTGGACTCCTAGTTTTTATCAATTGGTATAAGATCATATTTTTTCTAAAAGTTTAACACCTAGAAAGGTTCCTCATGGATGCTCCACCAAACTTCGAGGAAGGAAAATCAACATACAGACCACTAAGATTCAATGGTCAATACTATGGTTGGTAAAAAACAAGAATGCATGACTTCATAATTGGTGAGGAATCCGAGCTTTGGGATTGATTTATGATAGTTCCTTTGTCCCTATGAAGGTTGTTGGAGAGGGATTAAGGACTTTTCCAAAAACAAGAAAAGAATACAATGATGTTGACCGAAAAGTTGTTGGAAGAACTTCAAGGCAAAGAAGATTCTTGTGTGTAGTATTGGACCAGACGAGTTTAATCGTATCTCGGCATGTGAATCTGCCAAGGAAATATGGAAGCTCTTCAAACGGCTCTTGAAGGAACTATTCAGGTAAAGCAGTCCAAGATAGACATGCTTAATTACAACTGAGTATGAACTCTTTAGAAAAAGGATGAGTCCATTCAAGAGATGTATACCCGTCGCATCCATAATCAATGAGCTTAGTTGGTCAGGAAGATACTCAGTGTTCTACCAGGTTCCTGAGAGAGCAAGGTTAATGCTATCACTGAAGCCAAAGACCTGCAGAAACTGACTATTGACGAGCTTATTGGAAATCTCAAAACATATGAGATGAAGAGAAAGAAGGATCTTGAAATAAGAAAGCCCAATGAGGAGAGAAACCTGTTTCTCGAAACTACCCACACATGATGAATCAGAAATGGCATATCTCACTTGAGTATTTCAAAAGATGGTTTGTAAAAAATGGGATGCCAAAGAAAGGAATTTCCAGCATGAATTTCAAAGGAAATGATTATTGTCATAAGTGTGGAAAGCGCGGACATTTCATTAAAGATTTACCTCTTCATATTACAAAACCAACACTGATAAGGTGGCTAAAAGAAACCAAGCTCCTGACATGAAATTAAAAAGAAGAGATATTGCTGACAACATGGAAAAGCAAGCTTTGGCTGACTAGGGAGATTCTTCCGGCAAATTTGAAGGTGAGGATGTCCAAGGAAATGCATCTATGATGGTTGTTGACAATGAATCTTCAGGATACGAGTCAACCTTTGCACTCATGGCTAAATCCGATGATGATGAGGACAAGGAAGAAGATGAGGTAAGTTTTCTTAATGTTCAAAGAAATTAAAAAACTTACTTTAAGAAAAAAATGATGTCCTTAAAAAATGTATTGATTGATGTCTATCATAGCCCAATAAATGACAAAAATGCACTAGTTGAAGAAATTGGTGACAGAACAACAGAGGGATGATATGGTAGTTTCCATTATAGACTTGAAGGAACATGTGGAAGGAATAACCATAGAAAATACCTTGTTTCAAAACCAAATGAAAAAATTGATGGATACCTCTAAAAGAAAGAAGTGGCTAGTGAGGCTCAACTTGAGCTTGAGAAAGAGCTTTAAAAAGTTAAAGCAAGTCTTGTTGTTGAGCTTTAAAAGAATAGACAAATTCAGGAAAATCTAAAAGAGTTAAAAATTATCTTAATAAGTCACTTAAATGGGCGTCCGCGCACAAGAGTAATGGTGGAAACAAGTAAGGAATCGAGTTCCAACAGGCTAAAAGCTCCTATAATCCCCATAGAAAGTATATAATTCTGGCTGATAATTAATTGAAAGAATTGACTAAGATTGAATTTTTGATTAAATGATCTCGAAATAAAGATTCAAAGGTTCCAACAGATTTGTGCTATGATTCCAGACTTGTGCATATATCCGGATCAGGTTTTGGAAGACTCGAAAACGTTACAGCACCTATTGTGGAAGTTAGCATTTTTGAAATAATTTCATACGTTTAGGCTGAAGAGTATTTAGTGTTATGGATGTCCATTTGGGATTTCAAGTCTGGGAATAGCTCCATATGGTGATTCTGGTATTGGGAGCGCAATCAGAAGTGGATTTGGATGTTCGTAGGTCATTTTGGAGCCATTTGGCGAAACCTAGGAATTTGAAGGCTTTCGAGAAGTTTGATCGGGGATGGACATTTTGATATCGGGGTTGAGTTCCAATTTCAAAAGTTAGAGTAGGTATGTAATGTTAAATATGACTTATGTACAAAATTTGAGGTCAATCGGACGTGATTTGATAGGTTTTCGGCATCGAATGTAGAAGCTTGAAGTTTTAAAGTTCATATAGCTCGAATTGGGGTGTGATTCGCAATTTCAACGTTGTTTGATGTGATTAAAGACCTCGATCAGGTTCGAATTATGTTTTGGGACTGGCTGGTATGATTGATCATGGTCCTGGGGGCCTCGGGTGGATTTCGGATGGTTAACAGATCAAATTTGGAATTTGAGAAAGATTTGAAGCAGCTGATATCTGGTGTAACCGCACCTACAAGGTTTTGTCCGCAGGTGCGAAGCCGTAGAAGCGGCCATGAGGGTCGCAGATGCGACTTTGGCTGGAAGTGCTGGGAATGTAGATGCGATCAACCCGCTACACAAGTGGGACTGCACCTGTGGTAGAAAAGGTGCAGATGCAAAGTGGAGGGGCTAGAGGAATACCATATATGCAGACTATATACCGCACCTACGGAACCGAAGAAGTGATCAAGCGACCGTAGGTGCGAGAATCACTAGGTAGTGAGGTTTCCTTAAAGCATGGTTGGGCTCATTTTCACTCCATTCTTCCGTTGGAGCCGATTCTATAGCAACCTTGAGGTTCCATTTTTCATCACCAAGCATGAGGTAAGTGGTTTATGCTAGTTTTGAGTTAAATACATGGATTTTGTATAGATTTTAGCATGAAAAATTGGAAGAATCTTGGGGTTTGAAAAAAAACCTAGAAAATGAGAATTTTTGGATTTTGACCACGATTTTGGACATGAAATTGAGAGTAAATTACATATTTGTGTTCGCGAGGTTATGGGCAAACTTTATCTTCAAAAAATTCGAAATCCAGGCACGTGGGCCTGAGGGCGTTTTTGTTAACTTTTCGATCGGGGTTAGAAATTGTTATGAATTGGATTATTGTGGGTAATTGGACATGTATTAATGGATTTATATAATTATTGGCTAGTTTTGGAATGTTGAGCATCAATTTGAGTCTTCAGAAGAGCATGGAATGGTTGTTATGGATTATCCGAGCAAGGTGAGTCTCCTTTCTAACCTTGTAAGAGGGAATTATCCACATAGTTTAGTTAATTGGTTATGTGCTTCTTTTGTGGAGACTACATACGCACGAGGTGACGAGAGTTCGTGCATAGCTACTATTATGCTTAAGTCCGATAGTCTAAGACCCAAAAGCATGCTTTACTTGTAATATTTGCATATCTTGTTGTCAATTTGAAATACTAAAAATATATTGATCGTGTAAATGAATTCCTAAAAACTAGGCATCATTTCTTGGCTTTTAAAAAGGAACTTATTTTTTCTGAATAATTTCTCATTGATGAATCCTTGATTTGACTGTTTGAATGTGTCTATTTATTGTGGAATGGGCCGAATGCCTCGATAAATTAAATAGGTACATCTATGGTTCGCGCCATTCGACCCTCTGACAGTGCACAATTTAAATATTGTCGGATCGGGCCGACGTTCTTGACATGATTTGTGCATACTTATATTGCTTGTCTTATGTTCACCGATTTTGATATTTGCCTGAGATTAATTTACAAAATGATGAAAATGAATTTGATAATTTCCTATAAAAGAAAGCATTGTTTACTTGCCTCATGCTATTGAGTTACAACCATTTTTATGAAAATCCTCATCTTACTATATTCTTGATATATCATTATTGGACCACTAATAAGTGTCGAAGTCGATCTCTCATCTCTACTTCTTCGAGATTAAACGGGATACTTACTGAGTACATGCTGTTTTTGTACCCATGCTACACTTACTATGCATTTTTGTTGCACAGGAACATGCATCTCTAATGGCCTAGTGGGTGGGGGTAGCAGCATGGTTGATACTGAAACTTACATGAGCTGCACTTCTGGAGACGACCCGCAGCCAGCAGAATCACTTTCAGATTTTTGTATTTACTTCCTGTCCAATTTGTATTTCGGATAATTGTTGGATTACATTATTTTCTAGAAATAGCTCATGCACTTGTGACATCGAGTTCTGGGAGGATTATGGCATTGTTCAATATAAAGTTGTTTAAGACATCAACATCTATTCAGTGGAATTCATTGTTTATTTTTTATTTATATAGGAAACAATTCAAAAATATTAAAACAAGAATATTTTAGTAAATTGGCATTGGCTTGCCTGAAAATGGTGTCTGGCGTCATCACAACCCTTAGTGGATTTTGGGTCGTGACAACATAGTAGCAGAGCACTAGGTACCCTTAGGTCTCACGAGTCATGAGCAAGTCTAGTAGAGTCTTGCGGGTCAATGCTGTAGACATGTGATTTTTGACCCCCCCCCCCCCCCCAAGATTTTACATATTTTAGCATATAAATATTTAATTTATGACTAATATCGATATTTTAGCTAGTTTTGACCCTTTTATTTTATTTTATCACAAAAAAAATTACAAAAAAAATACTTTGTTTTTTAGTTAATCTAGTTACTTTTAATTTATCTACTTTACATAAAATTCAAATAAAAATACAAGAAAATAGTTTTACTTTAATTTCAGGAATATTATTTTGATTTTACAATGATTTTCCAATTGTTTTTAATCTTTAGTATGATATTTGAAAAATACAAAAAAATAGGTTCGTTTTAACGGGTAGTTTTATTTTAATAGTTATTTTATTTAAGTATGATTAATTAATATATAGTGTAGTATTTTAGATCTTGTTTTAGAAGAAAGAATATAAAATTTCGGGCTAGTTTCGTTTGGTCTTAATTGAAAAGGCCCAATTTGAGATAACTCAAAACATTGATCTCATACCCCCTCCCCATTTGACCTAATCCATACCCATATATAATAATACATACACCATAAATACAAAGGGACACCCTAAGTTCACGGCAGTTGGATCCCAATTGAAAAGCTAAAGAAGCAGCATCTTGAACACTAATACACAAAGAGAAGAGGCAGTCATTTTCATGGTTTTCGTTAACCAAAAACAACACCCCTTCATCTTCACCTTTTTCTTAACCATAATCTCCGCAAAAAAAAACCCCAAGTCAGAACTCCATTTTTCCTTTTCTCTGTGTTGAGCTCACTAGAGAAGCCATGAAAACTTCTGCACCAAACTCATAAAAATGCAGCCATGAAAGGCCAATGTTCAGCTTCTTCCTTGTGCCATTGTCACCGAGGGAATAGCTCCAGAATCATCCATCAATTCCGTCGAAATTCTGTGCTTGAGGTTGCCTCCGACGAGATTCCCATTCTGCAGCTCCGGTTCATTTTGCGAGAGTCCTGTCGTAAATTGATGACATATCGTTTTGTTCGTGAGATTCTCCTTTCCAAAATAATAAAGGACTCTTTAGCTGAAAGGTCCATTTCTATTCTATTAATTAGTTCCGTGCTTCAACTATTCTTTGTTAAATGTTTGCCGGGTAATTAGCTTGTGTGCGTAGTTCAAAATTGTATGAAGCATACTGGTTCTCTCTGTTATAACATTGTTTTTTTTTCCAGAGATTTTAAATATGATGTTGCTCATTCGTCCTAGTTTTTGTTTCTATAATCTGAGTTTTGTTGGAATAGTTAAGATTATTTTAGGCATCTAAAGAAGTTATTGGATAAACTTTTAGTTAAGTTTAGTCTAATCATTCTTCCGATCTCGCCGTCGCCGAGTGGTTTGTTGCGTTACGATATTCTTCTGTTGTGAGATTCCGTTAAATATTTTTCTAAGTCTGAAGAAGTTTTTCTCGTTATGGGATTTTACTTTCTGATTCTCTATAACCAGCGATTCCTTAAGAATTTGCTCATCCATCGTTGTGTAGTGATCCTTTGTAAGGTTTGTCAAGTTCATGCATTAATTCTGAATTTTGGACTAATTATAGTCAAGGCAATCTTGTTTCCTAAACCAAGTGAATATTTGGTTTCTAACAAAACTGATCTATATATATATATATATATATATATATATATATATATATATAATTTTTAAAAGGAAAAGAGAACGGAGGATGATAGTGTGCAACTTCAATCAAACTCTTCTTATTAATTTAATAGGCCATTAATTAAATTTTTTTCATATAGTCTGGGGTGTGCCATCCACCTTTTAATCATACATGGCCATCATATTATTGATATTTATCCATAGAATCGAGGCGCGTCATTTAGCAAACTTTTCATGGCCCTCGCAAATTTGAAAGTGCGTAGTTGCTTTAGGCGCGTTATAATAAAAAATTAATTTCCTAAACTCGGGTGTACATTTCATGTGATCCAATTCTAAATCCTAAAATGTTGAATAAAATGTGTTTCGGATTACGGGTGTATTTCATGTGACGCAATCCAAAGACACGGTTTAAACGACGTTCAATCTTCCTTAAACTTAGTTGAAAGCGGTAAATAATTTAAAGTTGCACTATAGGTTTGAAACATGTAATAAAATCATATAATTGGCAAATTATAATAGTTTAAGCGACCGTGCTAAAACCACGGAATTCGGGGGGGCGCCTAACACCTTCCTCCGGATTAAAGAATTTCTTATTCAGAATTTCTGGTTCGCAAACTTCGAAAGGAAAGTCGATTTTTCCTCGATTTGGGATTTAAAAATAAACCGGTGGCTTGGGACACCAATCAATCCATCCCAAGTGGCGAATCTGAATAAAAATGAATACATAATTCCATTTCGAATAATTTCACTTAAATTGGAAAAACTCCCTTGTACTACCTTCGGGTGTATAAAAAAGAGGTGTGACAGGTACGGAGACATATGTACTTATCTTCGAGAGGATACAAGATTGTTAGGAGCACTTCTCTTCTTGATTCCTCATCATATAGTTTGATTCATTTGAGTCTTATGCCTTTATTTCCCTCCTATTCAATCTTATGCGATGTGAAGCGTTTGTTATCAAATTGGGAACTGAGGAACTGTAAGGATATGTGGGAAGTGTCTTGCTGTGGTTAAATTTCAAGAAGGCCAGGTGTAAGAAGCGAGAGTCAAGTAGTTGCTTAAAAAATAGGGGTTTGGCCAAAATAGGAGAGTGGCATAGTAGCATATGGGTTCAGTGGCAGGATAACTACACACTTTGAGGTAAAGTTAGAGTGGTTTGGGAATTTTAGTGGACGGTAACTAGGTCTATGAACATAATTTGAAATATTGGCTAGCATAATGGCGGGAGATTGGATATGACCGAAAGGATTTTCTTGATATCAAGAAAGATACAACATGACTCTGAATTGGAATATGTTATCGCACATTTAGTTGATGTCCACGAGGAGTGAATGGACTGGTGCTGCTAGTAAATGAGCATGGGCTCAAGTGGGTTATCTCCTATGAGCAGGTCTGCAGTCGTATGGTTGGTGAAGCTCCTACGAAGGATTTTATTGGCTATCCGGTATGAGTTGCCAGAGATTGAGTGTTCATGAAATGCTAACGGAAGGATTTCGAGTAATCTAACGGTTTAATTGCACAAGGTCATATCAATAATATATAAAGGAACTTGGTGGGTTCTAATGTTGTGCAATAGTGGCTTCGAGCTAAGCGGGAGAGTCCCACCGCATACGGTTGGATTGCCTGGTCACCTATTTGTGAGATTTCTGGTTATTGGGATATTGATGGGTAAAGTGGTAATTTGAGCAAAGGAATTGAAGAATGTGTTCTACAATTGGCATCATCGATTCATGTTCAGGTTTTGGGATGACTCGGGAATTATTCTTCGCGTAGAAGTAAGTTTCAAGGAAGGTGATTCTGCTGGGTGCTTCTTTGAGAGGGTGGTTATGCGCTAGTAGAGCCTTGCAGTTGATTATGTTCGGGACCAAGTCAGAGTGGATGACTCTCAATAATAGTCCTAGCGGGTTCAAAGGTTAAGGTGTGGTGCCTAAGGGTTTTGAGTCCATAGTATGGTTGAGCATCGAGCTTTTGCAGCAGATTATGATTAGGAGCTTAGATTGTTTTGTGTTATCTTTGGTCTGCGGTATAAATGGGAGAAAATGAATTCAGATTCATAGAGAAATTATCAGAATGGGTGTACCAGTTGAGGATGTGAATATGCGCATGAGATGGTTCGTGGGAATTAAGACAACGTGGTCTCGTGAAATAAGGTCACTGGATGATTTACGTTCGTGATGTTTTGAATGGGGCTACTATTATTCCTCAGAGCCTAGAGTAAATGGAAAAAATCAACCAATAATTGTTGAATTGGTAATGATGGCAATGATTAGTTCTTTTGGCATGTTAAGTTATTCATATGATTACAGTAATGCATGCGAGGTTTCACAGTCACCGTAATTGATTTTATTTGGAGGCTTTCGAGCATTATGGACTATTATGTGCAGATGGATCCCGGAAGAGTTCTGGTGGTTTATGCCACTACTTGAGGTTGGTATTTTCTGCGGTTATGAGAATTTAGTCATGGGTTGTAATGGTTCCCTTGAAATGAGTTAAGTAAAAGGCTCCTATATGATTAAGTTTTTGCCTATTAGTGATTTAGGAGTTATGATGAAATTCTTGTACTCTAGCGCATTATCATGATTAAGTGTCGTGAATAGCGTGGGACTTAGAAGTTGAGAATCAAGGTTGTAGTTCGGTGTTGACAAGGAGGTCACGGGCTCGGATGAGCAGGAAAAGAATTTAGATGTTTAGAGTAAGCTGGTGTTGTCTTTAGCATCACCTGATATCTGTGTCATGAGTAAGAGGTTTTGTGTATTGACTTGCGGATCCTTGATTTGCTTTGCAACATTTGTATGGCTGGTGGTATGAATGTGCAGACTTGGTACCCGATGCAGAAGGCCATGGGAGCATATCCCACGGAAATATTGTATAAGTGTGATGTGTAGTCACTTAATTGATTGAGGATTTAAACCAAGTATGTAGATTGTGGTACTATCCTAATTGAGAAGGGCATTCAGTTCATTTGGTTGTGGAATGCGGAAGTTGTTCCGAATCAACAGTTGTTCTTGTATGTCATGGGAAGAAGGGTTATTTTGGATCCTCGAAAGGTTATTGTCCTACTACAGTACGATGAAAATCGGCTTGAGGTCCATGTATGGATCTGAAATATGAATGTAGGCTTTATATCAGGCCGGATGTGTTCACTTTGGCATAACGCTCCTTATGGAGGAGTATTCAGACGTTGGATGTTATTTCATCGTTGGCTATTTCTTGTAATACTATATTGTGCCGTGTGAGTTGTGAAGGGCTTGATAATTTTCTTATGTGTTGAGATTCCGCGTAGCGATGGTGCTATGTGAGCAGGATGGCTCTTTAGATTCAAAACATGTATCGCACCTCAGTTGTGCTTGAGTTTGTTAGCTTATGGTGCTATATGTCTCCCCAAGGATGGTATTATGCACTTAGCGTGCTTGTGATTGATATTTGGTATTTTGTTGTAATGAGCAATTTAGCTAGGTGTGTATCTCCTTATGTGAGTTTTATGTCTAGATCGGGTGGCACGCTGCAATGGGTATGTTGTTTGGATCGGATTGCATGCCGCAACAGCGTGATGTTGAGTACCATTCCCTATACATGTTTTGTGTGTTTGTTTCCATTTTATGAGTAAAGTTCATATTAGTCGCGTGAGTTGAGTAGTCCTTTCCTGAGTTCATTTTCCTTGTGTATCACGTTTGAGCTTGCAGCCTATTGGCATGTTACGACATCATATAGGATTTTTGACCATGGCCAGGGTGGCTTATTACCTGAGCAGTTCGTACTAGGTGAGACGGGACTATTGGATCTAAGATCAGTGCAGTTGGATTATATGAAGTATATTAAAGAGAAAAGATCATTTTTGGTTCAGAATGAGGTAATGGTTCTTGTCAGGAGTATAGACTCAATGATTTCTTGACTCTGTAGTTAGGAGTTTCTACACATCTCTTCTATCGTGGTAGTATTGCGAGTGTTGGAATAAGACTTAGATATATCATGAGGTGAATTGTGAACATCATATTTAGGGAATGTCGTCTATTATGATCAGAGAATGTTGTTATGGTCATGTGAATGATGTGGTATAGTGTGAATTCAACAAAGGTATGCAATATTTTATCAGCGCATCATATGGTGATTTTTACGGTGTTCATATGATGAAAGCAGGCTTGGAAGAGAATTTCGGTTGTTGAAACTAGCCTCTAAGGCTTATTTACCTAAATGAAATAGGTTATCTTTAGGTTTGATCGAGCTAATGTGCCCAACTGAGTTGTGGTAGCACGGGTACGAGCAAGAGGTGTTAAGTAGTGATTTCAGACTACTTCAGTGCAGTTCTCAGCATGTTCGAGGACGAAAGTATGCTTAAGTCGGAAAGAATGTAATGACCCGATTAGTCGTTTGATCACTAGCACGCCGTTTTGCTGTTTGAGGCACTGAGTAGCTTCACTTCAGGTATTATGACTTGTACGCATGGTCAGAATTTAATTCCAAGAAGTTCAGAGTTGATTTAGAGAGAGAGTTCTCGTTTTGGAAGCTTTAAGTTGAAATAATTGACTAAGATTGGATTTTTGAGTAAACGTTCTCGGAATCGAGATTCGAAGGTTCCAGCAAGTTCGTATGATGATTCTGGACTTGGGCGTATGTCTGTATCGAGTTTTGGAAGACCCGGAAATGTTTTGGCTTATTGTGGGAGTTAACATTTTTGAAAGAATTTCATAAGTTTGAGTTGAAGCACATTTCAACGTTATCGATGTCCATTTGGGATTCCGAGTTCGGAATAGCTCCGTATGGTAATTCTGGTATCGGGAGCGCGATCGAAAGTGGATTTGGAGGTCTGTAGGTCATTTTGGAGTCATTTGGCAAAAGTTAGGAATTTGAAGGCTTTCGAGAAGTTTGACCGGAGTTGGACATTTTAATATCGGGGTCGGATTCCAATTTCGAAAGATGGAGTAGGTCCATAATGCCAAATATGACTTATGTGCAAAATTTGAGGTCAATCAGACGTAATTTGATAGGTTTCGGCATCAAATGTAGAAGTTTGAAATTCTAAAGTTCATAAAGCTCTAATTGGGGTGTGATTCGCGATTTCAACATTGTTTGATATGATTTGAGGCCTCGAGCATGTCCGCATCATGTTTTGGGGTTGGTTGGTATGATCGGTTTGGATCCGGGGGCCTCGGGTTGATTCTGGATGGCTAACGGTTGAAATTTGGAATTTGAGGAAGCATTGAAACAACTGGTATCTGGTGTAACCACAACTGTGAGGTTTTGTCCGCAGGTGCGAAGCCGCAGAAGCGGCCATGAGGGTATAATATGTGGCTGGAGGAGGACCGCAGAAGCGGACTATATGTCGCACCTACGGAACCACAGAAGCAGTCAAGCGACAACAGATGCAAGAATCCCTGAGTAGTGAGATTTCTTTAAATCGAGGGTTGGGCTCAATTTCGCTCCATTCTTTTATGGGGATCCAATTTTGGAGCAACCTTAAGGTGCCATTTTTCATCACCAGGCATGAGGTAAGTGGTTTATGCTAGTTTTGAGTTAAATACATGATTTAATATAGATTTTAGCGTGAAAATTGGTAGAAACTTGGGGTTTGAAGAAAAACCTAAAAAATTTGTATTTTTGAATTTTGACCACGATTTTGGACATGAAACTGAGAGTAAATTATATATTTGAGTTCGCGAGGTTATGGGCAAACTTTATCTTCGAAAAATTTTTGAATCCGAGCATGTAGGCCCGATGGCATTTTTGTTAACTTTTCGATCGGGATTAGAAATTGTTATAAATAGTATTATTATGGGTAATTGAACATGTATTAATGAATTTATATACTTATAGTCTAGTTTTGGAATGTTGAGCATCAATTTGAATCTTCGGAAGGGCGTGGCCGGTTATGGAACTTCAGAGCGAGGTGAGTCTCATTTCTAACCTTGTAAGAGGAATTGTCCCCATAGTTGAGTTAATTGGTTATGTGCTCCTATTTGTGGGGGCTACATACGTACAAGGTAACGAGAGTCCGTGCGAAGCTACTATTATTCTTATGTCCGAGTAGTCTGGGATCCAAAAGCATGCTTTACTTGTAATATTTCCAAATTTTGTTGTTAATTTGAAATGCTTAAAAAATATTGAACGTGTAAATGAATTCCTAAAAACTAGACGTCGTTTCTTGACTTTTAAAAGAGGAACTTGTTTTTCCTGAATAATTGCTCCTTGATGAATTCTTGATTTGACTGCTTAAATGTATTTATTTATTGTAGAACAGGCTGAACACCTCGGTAGATTAAATAGATGCATCTATGGTTCGCGTCATTCGTCCCTCTGGCAGTGCATAGTTTAAATATTGTCGGATCAGGTCGTATGTCCTCGGCATGATTTGGGCATGCTTGTATTGCTTGCCTTATGTTCAGCTATTTTGATATTTGTTCTCCCTAGCCTGAGATAAATGTATAAAATGATGAAAATGAATTTGAAAATTTCCTATTAAAGAAAGCATTGTTTACTTGCCTCGTGCTATTGAGTTACAATCATTTTTATGAAAATCCTCGTTTTACTATATTATTAATATATCATTATTGGACCACTAGTAATTGTCGAAGCCGACCTCTCGTCTATATTTCTTCAGGATTAGACAGGATACTTACTAGGTACACGTTATTTTCGTACTCATGCTACACTTATTGTGAATTTTTGTTGCATAGGCACATGCATCTCTAATGGCCTAGTGGACCTAGCAGCATGGTTGATATGGAGACTTAGGTGATCTGCACTTCTCGAGACGACCCTCAGCCAGCAGAGTCACTTTCAGACTACTGTATTTACTTTCTACCCAATTTGTATTTTGGATGTTTGTTGTATTACATTGTTTCCTAAAAATAGCTCATGCACTTGTGACGTCGGGTTCTGGGAGGATTACGGGATTGTTCAAGATTAAGTTGTTTAATACATCAATATCTATTCGATGGAATTCATTGTTATTTTTTCTATGTTTAAAGGAAACGATTTCGAAAATATTAAAACAAGAAATTTGTAGTAAATTGGTGTTGGCTTGCCTGACTATGGTGTCCAATGCCATTACAACCTTAGTGGATTTTGAGTCGTAACAGTTGAGCAACATGGTCCTCTAGAGAGGAAAATATGTGTTGCATGTATGGGCAAAAAGAAGTTTGATCCGCCCTTTCTATCATTATAAGGGACCTAAGCTGGCTTGGGTTCCTAAGTCTAATTAGTAATTTCGTGAGCAGGCTGGAGTGAGAGGTTGCAATCAAAAATTGGTACATGGATAACGGTTAATCTAAGCTTTTGACTAGATGAATGGATGATTTCCTCTCGCTCTAGGCCTTCCAAGGTGGAGTGTATCTTTTGAAAATGGCAAGAAGGGCTATATTCTTGGTATTGGAAAAAATTGGCAAAACACTCTCCAATGCAATTGAAAATGTGTACTAAGTGAATGGCTTGAGATATAGCTTGTTGAGTGTGTCTCAAATCTGTGATAAGGGAAAATGAAGTGAAGCTCTTATCCAAATCTTTCATTATCACCAATCTCAAAACTGGTGAAATAATGTTGATAGCCAAGAACATCTATGTTGCAAACCTTAATACACTTAATGGTGGTGATCTAACATGCCTAAGTGTAATTGATGGTGATGCTGAGTTATGGCGCAGGCGACTGGGCATGTGAGTTTTTATTTGATGAACAAGTTTGTTATGGAGGACCTAGTTCGTGGGTTGAAGCAATCAACATTTCCTGCTTCTTGATTAACAACTGCATGATCGAGTCCCTTCTCGAGAAGTATCTATGAACTGCTCATTGGGAGGAAATCCAAGCTGACTGACTTGAGAGACTTGGATGCAAAGTGTTTTGTTCTTAACAATGGTGGAAGTGGGTCACATACAAAGATGATGAAGATGGAGAATTTACAAATGCTCCTGGTGAAGTTATAGATATGGAAAATGGAAAGACTGATTTTATGTGTTAAGTCAAGAAGAGCGATGAAAAAGATGCATCAAAATCTCCAGATTTATGGTGGTGGTTATGGTGAGGTGCACGGTGGCCTCGGCTTTGGGGTTAGGAAAGGAGGAGGCATGTCACTGCTTGATTTCGCCAGGGTTCCGAGCTTTTGATTACGAACTCGACATTTCAGAAGAGGGAGGAGCATTTGGTTACCTTCAAGAGTTTGGCGGTGAGGAATCAGATTGATTACCTCCTCCTTAGAAGGAGCGATAGGGGCACATGCAAGGACTGCAAGGTTATTCCGGGAGAGTCCCTTTCGACTCTTCATAGACTCCTAGTGATGGATGTCGGTCTCTGGGTGAAGAGGAAGATGAGGGGTGCTCGGGGACAACCGCTGATTAGATGGGGTGTTTTGACTAAGGAGAAAGCCGGGAGTTGGAGAGGAGGTTAGCTGAGGGCGGAGCTTGGAGAAGTTTTGGGGAAGTGGACGCTATGTGGTCAGAGATTGCGAACTTGGTTAGGGAGGTAGCACGGGATGTGCTCGGGCTAGCCAAGGGATATTCAGGAAGACATCAGGGTGACTGGTGGTGGAACGATGTAGTCCAAGGAAAAGTGGAGGTTTCAGAAGGCGGCGTTTGCTAAGATGGCAGAGAGCACAAGCGAGGAATAACGGAGAGCGAACAGGGAGATCTACAAGGTGGCGGTGAAAGAAGCAAAGTTGGCGGTTGCAGAAGCTAAAAACGCGGCGTTTGGTCGCATGTACGAGGAATTAGGGGAGAAAGGCGGGGACAGGAAGTTATTCCGGTTAGCTAAAGCAAGGGAAAGGAAGGCGTGTGATCTTGATCAAGTTAGGTGCATAAAGGGAGAGGATAGTAGAGTTCTGATGGGGGAGTCTCAAGTCAAGCAGAGGTGGCAGGCGTACTTTTGAGACTTACTTAACGAGGAGGGGGATCGTAACATAGAGCTAGGGGAGTTGGGGCATTCAGAGCAACATAGAGACCTTGGGTATTGCAGGCGCCTTAGGGCGGGGGAGGTCATGGGGGCTTTGCGTAGGATGAGTAGGGGTCGAGCGACCGGTCCTGACAAGATCCCGATGGAGTTCTGGTAATGCATGGGTAGGTCAGAAGTGGAGTGGCTCTCCAAGTTGTTCAATGCGATCTTTAGGACCAAAAGGATGTTGGAGGAGTGGAGGTGGAGTATAGTGGTGCCCTTGTACAAGAACAAATGGGACATCCAGTGCTGCAACAACTATAGGGGTATCAAATTAATAAGTAATACCATGAAGGTCTGGGAGCGGGTGATCGAGGCGAGGGTGAGGGAGATGACATCTATATCTGTGAAATAATTCGGTTTTATGCCGGTCGCTCCACCACAGAAGCTATCCACCTTGTCAGGAGGCTGGTGGAGCAGTTCAGGGATAAGAAGAAGGACCTGTACATGGTGCTTATCGACTTGGAGAAGGCGTATGACAAGGTCCCAAGGGAGGTGCTTGGAGGCAAAGAGCGTGCCGGAAGCCTACATCAGAGTAATCAAGGACATGTACGATGGAGATAAGACTAGGGTTAGGACGATAGGTGGCGACACGGACCATTTTTCAGTGGTTATGGGGCTCCATCAAGGATCGGCGCTTAGCCCTCTCTTGTTTGCCTTGGTGATGGATGCTCTAACCCGACATATTCAAGGGAATGTGCCTTGGGGTATGCTATTTGATGATGACATAGTCTTGATAGACTAGACGAGGGTCGGTGTTGATGAGAGGTTAGAGCTGTGGAGACAAACTCTCGAGTCTAAGGGTTTCAAAATAAGCAGATCTAAGATAGAATACTTGGAGTGCAAATTTAGCGCCGAGCCGAGCGAAGTAGGCAGGGACATGATGATTGGATCTCAGTTCATCGCCAAGAGGGACAGTGTCACATATCTTGGGTCGGTGATTCAGGGGGACGAAGAGATTGACGGGGACGTCACTCATCGTATCGGAGCGGGGTGGTCAAAGTGGAGGCTTGCATCAGGAGTCTTGTGTGACAAGAAAGTTCCACAGAAACTCAAGGGGAAATTTTATAGAGTTGTGGTTGGACCTTCCATGTTGTATGGGGCGGAGTGCTTGCCAATGAAGAACTCTCATGTTTAGAGAATGAAGGTTGTGGAGATAAGGATGCTCAGGTGGATGTGCGGGCTCACCAGGTTAGATAAGATTAAGAATGAAGTTATTCGAGAGAAGGTGGGGGTGGCCCCGGTGGATGAGAAGATACGAGAAGCGAGGTTGAGGTGGTTCGGGCATGTGCGGAGGAGAAGTCCTGATGCCCCGGTGAGGAGTTGTGAGCGGCTGGCGATGGCCGGCGTACGGCGAGGCAGAGGGAGGCCTAAGAGGTATTGGGGAGAGGTGATTAGGCATAACATGGCTAGAATGCGGGTTTCCGAGGACATGGCCCTTGATAGGAATGTCTGGAGGTCTGGTATCAAGGTTGTAGGATAGGCGCTCCTAGAGTTTTTCGTACTCCTCACCCGGGGTTGGGTGAGGCTTGGCAGGGCTATCCATAGATGATTTGTGTATTGGATTGTGTCTCCCTTATGATAGTTATTTATGGTAGTTACTGTCTGATATTATTGCATGCTATTTTATTTATGGTTCTTATGTTTAGATAATTATTTACGCTATTTCTGCTGGAGTTACTAATGTTCTTTTATTTTTATTTTTATTTTTTCCTTTTTTTCACTGAGCCGAGGGTCGATTGGAAACAACCTCTCTGCCCTTTCGGGTAGGGGTAAGGCCCGTCTACATATTACCCTCCTTAGACCCCACTTTGTGGGACTATACTGGGTAGTTGTTGTTGTTGTTGTTGTTGTTGTTTTTAGGTATAAAAGAACAATGTTTTGGGTATTGGGTCGGGTTGGGCCGACTCGATTTGGGTTGGGTTGGGAGAAAGCTCGGGCTTCTAAAATGTGTGGCCCAATTCAATTTCTTTTTCAATTTCATTTCTTTTGTTTTCTTTCTTTCATTAATTAGTTAAAAACTTAAATTAATTAACTCAAATTGTAAAATTAAGCTTATTATCTAACTATAAAGTTTATAAAAGTTAGTTGATCCTAAATTTAAAGAGAAAACTTAATAATCCAAAATTAAAAGCTAAGAATGTAAAAATGAGTCATTTTTGTAATTTTTATTTTTAATAAGGCAATTAATTAATTATCTCATCCCAAAATGTGAACACAATCTCTGAATGCAATGCATGATATTTTTTTATTTTTAATAAAAATTAAATATGCACAAAAAATGCAAATAATTGACAAAAATTCTACAAAAAATTCTATTAAATTGTAAAAAATTGGAAAAAAATTATTTTCTAATATTTTATGGCAATAATTCAAAAATCACGTGCTCACATACGATACAATATAAAATGATACATAACAATCATAGCACACAGAGACTCTCTTCTCTAGTAAGAGAAGAGCTTTTAATTTAGTTTGTGACCTATGACCATAAATCCGCTGCTATTTCGTCGATATTAGCTACCGATTATTTTCGGTCACTAAAGTACCTCTGCAGTGAGCCATTAATAACGATGAGAGCTACGCCACATATTGGTTATAGCTTGGGCGTTCATATAGGCCATTTGAGCTTGAAAGTTAAGCCTTGCCTGCTGTCCTTGAGCTTTGATTGTTGTCATCATCAATCTTTGCTCATTGGTCGTATTCTCTTCCTCTTCTTCTTCGTTCTCAAGGCTCGAACCATCTTCTCTTTTAACAGTCGCATTTCAAGTGTGTGCTAAATTTACACTCTGCACAATAATAAAGCCAAAGGCTATCATTGCAAAGTCTGTCGCACACCTTGCAAAAAAGATGCACATAATCATGAATAGGAAATGGCCATTGATATTAGAGTGTAAGAGAGTGTTGGTGATCTTCACGAGTCACATTTTCTGGCCAAGAGATAGCACAATTAGCATGGAGGCTAAATTTGCAATCGAGGCATTCGTAAACAAAAGCTTTTGGTTCTTCACCACATGCATTGCAACCAAAATAAATTGAGTCTCGTTCGGGTAGACTAGGGTATAGAGTAAGAGGGTGATTAGGATGGGAATTATGCTGGATTTTTCTTGGTAATTCGAAGCATGATTTGTGAAGGGTGAAATCACAATTAGGTTTGGTGCATTTGTAAGAAGTGCCAGAAAGTTTATTCTCACAACCTGAGCAGATTATCTCATTTGTTTCTTGAACTTCAGAGAGTTCCAAGGCATGGGGGTGGCTGAAATGCTTCATTTTTTTCAATTTTTTTTTTGTTGTGAGTTCGAGTCTCCGCAAGAGCGATGTGGTAAGTTCTTGGAGAGAAGGATGTTGGAGGTCTATTTGGAAATTTCCTCTCTACCCCAAGGTAGGGGTAAGGTCTGCGTACATACTACCCTCCCCAGACCCCACTAAGTGGGATTATAATGGGTTGTTATTGTTGTTATTCGTGTTAGGGATATAGTAGATATGCCCTAGATCCAATATCATATTTGATAATTTGAACATATTTTGTGAATGTCATTCGATATAAAATATATGGCATTTGATAGTCCTTTATCATTATTATCAATTGTTTGATTATTTTGATAAGGTCCTTGATTAAATTTTGAGATTTGTCATCGTGATAGAGATCACGATAATGAGAGCAAAGTCTTTTACAATTTAATCTAAATTTGTTCTTGATCGTAGGATTATTAATTTGGACATTAGTAATCCGGTTAGATCAATATTTATGTGATCGTCTTTATCGGATAAAGATTAGTTGATCTCATTAACTAAATCACATAGATAGATGATGCATATAGAGATATGATCATTGAACCGACTCATTGGATAATTCCTAATGGTTAGAATTACCATAAACTGTCAATAGGATATTTTCTTGAAGAATGTGATGTAACAGTTTCCTTTGACTTGAGATCGTCATAGTAATTGACAAGTTATTTATTGTGCTTTGATACTAGACACCTATGGCCCTAGGGCGATAGTTGAAAGGATATTAGGTACGATTAAATACTTGTAGAATTAGTGATTGATCAAGACGGAATCTGTCAACTCTTGGTAATGAGTTTAAGCTCCATGTTGTCATGAATTATAAACGACCAAACTAAGACCTTGGCCAGGGCAATTGAATGAAAGAAGAAATGAGTTTCTTAGGTCATTCAATGGTCGATTATATTTGACGTGAACACATAGTTGATCGCCTATTAGGATTTGACAGTTGAACCATATCCTAGGGTGATCCAGAGCTATAAGGACAGAAGGAATTACTACATTATTCTTCTACTGGTTCTTGAGAGTAAATTGAATACTTCATGCTATCCGGTCGTTAAGGAGTGTTGCTAGACGCCACCCTTGATTAGTATATTGATATGATCAATTTACTACCGGTTTAGTATTAAACCTATGGGGTCGCACACTAACGAGTGTTCTGATCTTTGCTAAAGGATTAATTAACTTATTATTTGATAATTAAATTAAAGAATTTAATTAGTCAAATAAATTTAGTTATTAGTCCAAATGAAATATTATTATATTCTTTGCTAGCACAAAGATTATAATTAATATTGTGAATAAATTGAAGTTTCTATTTGGAATAGAAATTAAATAATATCTCTTGGTTGAAATATATGTGTGATATATAATTAATATTATTTTATATAATAGATGTATATAAAATATAATATTAATAAAGACTTGTTAATAAATCTAATTTTGAATTGGATTATTAATTGAAGTTTTATCCTATTTGGAATGGGATTAATATTTTCAATAAAAAAATATTATATTAATATTAAAGTTTAAAAAATAATAATAATAATAATAATAATAATAATAATACAATTTAGAATTGGATTCAAAGTGTTGAAAGAAAGAGAAAACAAATTCGGTACTTCACAGAAAAAACAATTCGAAATTTTCCTACAAAATTTTCCAAAGGTTTATTTTTGGAATAAACTTTTACCCTAGAAAAATTATTACCTCAACCAAATAGGAAAAGGGTTTGTAGGTGATGCTATACAAAGGGTGATGGAAAAATTTTCAAAGTTTTTAAGAGTTAATTTTTCTTGAGAAGAAAACCCACTTTATGAAAGTGGGAGTGCAATACAGAGCCAAGAGAGAAAATACAATTACAAGAAAAGTGTTTCTTGTTCTTGTAATTTGAGTTGAGATTTTTGAGAAAAATTTCAACACAATATTATTCGTTCAATTTGTTCACGGGTTTCATTGATCAAAGAGTTGATAGCAAGGATCGGTCTCGGTGTGGATACGCATAGAGTCTTCGCACTATCAAAGAAATTTCGGAAAAGAAACTCTCTTCACCAGGTGCGTCTTTGATCCGATCTTTGACACGTAAATAAATTTTAAACATGAGAAAATCTACCTAGGATTGTTATTATCTTCCGCTGCGTGTTACGAACACCTTAAGCAATCCTTCAGTGGTATCAGAGCCGTGGTTTATTGTGTCTAAAATTTATTTACGAAATATTTCAATATTATATTTGAAGAGTTCAAACCATAATAGATGTGCCTTGTGCAATAGTCAAATCGTTTGAATGTTGATATTATTTTATTTGTGGATAAAATATGCATTCATATAACTATTGAGATCGTTCAAAACTTGAATTTGAAATTTTGTATTATATACAATGGGAATCTATAATAGG
The DNA here is from genome assembly GCA_034376525.1 of Nicotiana benthamiana. Taxonomy (NCBI): domain Eukaryota; kingdom Viridiplantae; phylum Streptophyta; class Magnoliopsida; order Solanales; family Solanaceae; genus Nicotiana; species Nicotiana benthamiana. The sequence continues at coordinate 27,555,179 of CM067336.1, read as the reverse complement.
TTAAATGATTCTATTATTAATTTAATTGTTATTAGTTCATAGATGTTAATTAATAATAATATTCTAGCATAAATTCTTTTTAAGTAATATATAAGATAAATATGTTAGGGGATGTTGAATTTTGTTTTATGTCATGTGCTTGCTCATTACATAATTTTGAATTATTTATTACATGTGATGTAAATTAATTTAGGGCTAAGCATGTAGACAATTGAACTAAATTCACATGCTATACAAGATTCGATCTTCGTGTTATTAAAAATAGTTTTTGTGACAATTCCCTCTTATTAAAATTTGAGTTCTTAAATAATAAAATATAAGATATTTTATTATAAAGCTATCCACAAAGGTAATTAATTTTACTTAGTTCTTGTTTATAAGGAGCGGACTGATTACCAGGAGACTTATAGTTCGAGAATATGTTAAAATTATTTATTGCATTAGATGTATGGATTGAAAGAATTATTCAATTTTACACTAAATGCCTGGACTACCCGGGGAGTATAAAATTTAATAAGTGCTTTGCAATCATGATGGTTGAACTCAACTATGCCAATAGGAACGACCTGACAACCAGGGGACTATTTGACATAGAGCTATTTAAGGAAATTGTATGGGGATACAATTGGTAAGAGTACCTACTTTTAAAATATAAGTGAGAAATGACTTGATTACCAAGGGGCTCATACATATTGTTAAAGGATTCCTTTACTCCACTAAAAGAAATAAAAATTTCGTAAACTATAATGAGGGTAAATAGTTTAAAATAATTAGTGAAAATATCATTTGGATAAAAGTCCATGTCTTTATGATATATGCAAATATGTTCTTATATTACTGCTTTTTCTTTTCTATATTTTAGATTTCTCAATATGTCTGTTATATCACTGTGTGAAATACTTTAGACCAACAAATTGGTAGGACCAAACTTTGATGACTGGTATAGAAATTTGAGAATTGTTCTCACGCATGAAAAGCTTATGGATGTGATCAATAAGCCTGCAAAGATAATCCCTCCAAAGAATGATGTTCAAGGCAACAAGGTTTATCATAAATAATTGGAAGAAAAATTGCAAGGAGTATCTTGCAACTCTAAAGGACAAGAAACAAGGTGAGACATTAATGAAAAATGTTTTCAAGGTTTCTTTAGCTACTACTCATTCTTCACTGTGGGTATTAGATATTGGCAGTGGTTATAACATTTGCAATATGTTGCAAGGGTCAAGATAAGTAGAAAGTTGAAGAAAGGAGAAATTAATCTACAAGTTGAAAATGTTGCAAAAGTTGCGGCCGTAGCTGTAGGATCAATTTCTTTAATAATACCTACGGGCAAAGTACTTATGTTGGATGATTGTTATTATGTTCCTAAATTTGTTTCGAACATAATTTCAGCTTCTATGTTAGACAAACGTGGTTTTCGCATTAATATAGGCAATGATATTTGCTCTATTTTTTATAGTGATAATTTATATGTGAATGGCTATCTCCAACATGATGTTTATGTCTTACCTAGTATGAATGCTAATTCGATTATGCATGTTTCAAGTCTTAAGAGAAAAAGAGATGATCATGTAAATCAAACATACCTTTGGCATTGTAGGCTTGGTCATATTGGAGAGAAAAAGAGTTAACAAGTAGTACAAGGAAGTGTACCTTAACAAGTATGATTTTGAATCATATACAACTTGTGAATCTTGTCTCAAAGGAAAAATGACCAAATCTCCATTTAATGGAAGTGGAGAAAGAGCTTCTGAATTATTGGGACTAATTCATACAGATGTTAGTGGGCCCATGAAAATTCAAGCTAGAGGTGCATATTCTTACTTCATCACTTTCACTGATGATATGTCAAGATATCGATTTGTGTATCTTATGAAACATAAGTTTGAATCTTTTGAAATGTTCAAAAGGTTCTGTAGTAAAGTTGAGAAGCAGACTGGTAAAAGTATCAAAGTACTAAGGTCTGATAGAGGTGGAGAATATTTTAGTGAAGATTTTACGAGATATCTCAAAGAGAATGGGATTCTCTCATAATGGACACCTCCGGGAACACCACAACACAATGGTGTGTCTGAAAGGAGAAATAGAACCTTATTAGATATGGTGAGATCTATGATGGGGTTCACTGATCTTCCAATAAATTTATAGGGATATGCTTTAGAAGTAGCAACATAGTTACTTAATAAAGTTCCTACTAAGTCAGTCTCTACAACACCATATGAGATATGGAAAGGACGTAAGCCTAACCTTAAACATATTAAAGTTTGGGGTTGTCCAGCTTATGTTAAGAGACTACAGTCTGATAAACTTGACTCAAGATCTGATAAGTGTAGATTCATTGGGTATCCCAAGGAAACAAGGGGATATTATTTCTATCACCCTCCTGACCATAAAGTGTTTGTGGCCAGAGGAGAACCCTTTTTGGAAAGAAAATTTCTTTTGGAAGGAAATTATAATGGAGAGATAGAACTTGATGAAGATCAAGAAACTAATGAATCAACACAATATGAAGATCATGAGACCCAAGTTGAAGAACCTTTATTAGATGTTTGAAGTTGCCAAGGAAATTGCCATCTTCAACGGTTGAAGTTCAAGAACTAAATAAAGTTAAAGAACAGGCTAATGAACCTGTTCCAAACCAAATTAAGCAACAACGAAATCCAACACAAGGTGAACAGGTTGTACAAGTACCTCTTCGAAGTTCTACACGAGAACGTCATGTACCAACTAGACTAAATTTATTGGTACAAGATGATTTATCAAATGAGGTTGATTAATGATGATGACCCTAAGACCAATGAAGAGGCTACACAAAGTTCTGATTATGAGAAGTGGCAAAAGGCCATGGAATCCGAAGTGGAATCCATGAAGGAAAATAAAGTATGGACTTTAGTTGAACCTTCAAAGGATATAAAACCTATAGGTTGTAAATGGGTTTTTAAGAAAAAGATTGGAGCAGACGGAAAGGTGGAGACCTACAAAGCACGTCTTGTTGCCAAGGGATATCGTCAGAAAGAAGGAGTCGACTATGACGAGACTTTCTCTCCCGTGGCAATACTCAAATCTATTCGGATTTTACTTGCTATAGCAGCATACTATGATTATGAAATATGGCAAATGGATGTGAAAATAGCTTTCCTTAATGATGAGCTAGAAGAGGATGTGTACATGACACAGCCTGAAGGTTTCACATCTTCTCTGATCATAATGAAATTTGTAAGCTACAAAGATCTATTTATGGATTAAAGCAAACTTCTCGAAGTTAGAATATTCGATTTAACAAAACAATTGAAAAGTTCAATTTTGTTAAATGCAAAGAAGAACCTTGTGTGTACAAAAAGTTTAGTGGGAGCACAATTGTATGTTGATATATTGATCATAGGGAATGACGTACCGGCATTGCAAAATACCAAGATTTGGCTATCTGAACAGTTTTCTATGGAAGACTTGGGAGAAGCAACTTATATATTAGGAATAAAGATCAATAGAGATAGATCTAGGAAGCTGCTTGGACTTTCCCAATCTTTGTACATTGATACCATCTTAAAGAGGTATAACATGGATAATCCAAAAGAGGCTATCTACCGATAGGCACTGGAATTTCTCTCAGTAGGGAGGATTGTCCTAAAACACCTGAAGAGAGAGAACGCATGAGTAGGATCCCATGCGCTAATGTAGTGGGAGCTATCATGTATACCATGACATGTACACGTCCTGATGTGGCTTATGCACTTGGAGTGACTAGCCGATATCAGGCAAATCCTGGTGATGAACATTGGAAGGTGGTGAAGACCATTCTTAAGTACTTAAGAAGGACTAAAGACCAATTCCTCATCTATGGGGATACTGAGTTGAAACTTGAAGGTTATACTGATGCAAGTTTCTCTTCAGATAGGGATGATAGCAAATCTATTTCTGGTTATGTATTCACCTTAAATAGTGGTGCAATAAGTTGGAAAAGTTCCAAACAAGCTACAGTAGCCGATTCACTGACTGAAGCAGAATATATAGCAGCTAGTGAAGCTGCTAAGGAAGCTGTATGGATGAAAAAGTTCTTAACTGAACTTGGTGTGGTTCCTTCAATGGAAGGTGCGGTTCCATTGTTGTGTGACAATACTAGAGCCATTGCTCAAGCAAAAGAACCAAGATCACACCAAAAGTCCAAACACGTTCTGCGAAGGTATCACTTGACAAGAGAAATCATTGAACGTGGAGACATCGAGATTCAAAGGTTGATGGAAAGGAAAATGCTGCAGACCCATTCACTAAAGCGCTTGGCACAAAGGAGTTTGACAAGCACAAGTGGAAATTGGGGATGAAGTACAAGAGCGATTGGCTCTAGTGCAAGTGGGAGATTGTTAGGGATATAGTAGATATTCCCTAGATCCAATATCATATTTGATAATTTGAACATATTTTTGTGACTGTCATTCGATATAAAATATATGGCATTTGATATTCCTTTATCATTATTATCAATTGTTTGACTATTTTGATAAGGTCCTTGATTAAATTTTGAGATTTGTCATCGTGATAGAGATCATGATAATGAGAGCAAAGTCTTTTACAATTTAATCTAAATTTGTTCTTGATCGTAGGATTATTAATTTGGACATCAGTAATCCGGTTAGATCAATATTTATGTGATCGTCTTTATCGGATAAAGATTAGTTGATCTCATTAACTAAATCACATAGATAGATGATGCATATAGAGATATGATCATTGAACCGACTCATTGGATAATTCCTAATAGTTAGAATTACCATAAACTGTCAATAGGATATTTTCTTGAAGAATGTGATGTAACTGTTTCCTTTGACTTGAGATCGTCATAGTAATTGACAAGTTATTTATTGTGCTTTAATACTAGACACCTATGGCCCTAGGGCGATAGTTGAAAGGATATTGGGTACGATTAAATACTTGTAGAATTAGTGATTGATCAAGACGGAATCTGTCAACTCTTGGTAATGAGTTTAAGCTTCATGTTGTCATGAATTATAAACGACCAAACTAAGACCTTGGCCAGGGCAATTGAATGAAAGAAGAAATGAGTTTCTTAGGTCATTCAATGGTCGATTATATTTGACATGAACACATAGTTGATCGCCTATTAGGATTTGACAGTTGAACCATATCCTAGGGTGATCCAGAGCTATAAGGACAGAAGGAATTACTACATTATTCTTCTACTGGTTCTTGAGAGTAAATTGTATACTTCATGTTATCCGGTCGTTAAGGAGTGTTGCTAGACGCCACCCTTGATTAGTATATTGATATGATCAATTTACTACCGGTTTAGTATTGAACCTATGGGGTCGCACACTAACGAGTGTTCTGATCTTTGCTAAAGGATTAATTAACTTATTATTTGATAATTAAATTAAAGAATTTAATTAGTCAAATAAATTTAGTTATTAGTCCAAATGAAATATTATTATATTTTTTGCTAGCACAACGATTATAATTAATATTGTGAATAAATTGAAGTTTCTATTTGGAATAGAAATTAAATAATATCTCTTGGTTGAAATATATGTGATATATATAATTAATATTATTTTATATAATAGATGTATATAAAATACAATATTAATAAAGACTTGTTAATAAATCTAATTTTGAATTGGATTATTAATTGAAGTTTTATCCTATTTGAAATGGGATTAATATTTTCAATAGGAAAATATTATATATAAAAGTTTTTTAAAAAAAAAATAATAATAATAATAATAATAATAATCCAATTTAGAATTGGATTCAAAGTGTTGAAAGAAAGAGAAAACAAATTCGGTACTTCACAGAGAAAAAAATTCGAAATTTTCCTACAAAATTTTCCAAAGGTTAATTTTTGGAATAAACTTTTACCCTAGAAAAATTATTATCTCAACCAAATAGGAAAAGGGTTTGTAGGTGATGCTATATAAAGGGTGATGGAAAAATTTGCAAAGTTTCTAAGAGTTAATTTTTCTTGAGAAGAAAATCCACTTTATGAAAGTGGGAGTGCAATACAAAGCCAAAAGAGAAAATACAATTACAAGAAAAGTGTTTTTTGTTCTTGTAATTTGAGTTGAGATTTTTGAGAAAAATTTCAACACAATATTATTCGTTCAATTTGTTCACGGGTTTCATTGATCAAAGAGTTGATAGCAAGGATCGGTCTCGGTGTGGATACGCATAGAGTCTTCGCACTATCGAAGAAATTTCGGAAAAGAAACTCTCTTCACCAGGTGCGTCTTTGATCCGATCTTTGACACGTAAATAAATTTTAAACATGAAAAAATCTACCTAGGATTGTTATTATCTTCCGCTGCGTGTTACGAACACCTTAAGCAATCCTTCAGTGGTATCAGAGCCGTGGTTTATTGTATCTAAAATTTATTTACGAAATATTTCAATATTATATTTGAAGAGTTCAAACCATAATAGATGTGCCTTGTGCAATAGTCAAATCGTTTGAATGTTGATATTATTTTATTATGGATAAAATATGCATTCATATAACTATTGAGATCGTTCAAAACTTGAATTTGAAATTTTGTATTAGATACAATGGGAATCTATAATAGGTTAAATGATTCTATTATTAATTTAATTGTTATTAGTTCATGAGATGTTAATTAATAATAATATTCTAGCATAAATTCTTTTTATGTGATATATAAGATAAATATGTTAGGGGATGTTGAATTTTGTTTTATGTCATGTGCTTGCTCATTACATAATTTTGAAATATTTATTACATGTGATGTAAATTAATTTAGGGCTAAACATTTGAACTAAATTCACATGCTATACAAGATTCGAATTAAAAAGTCAAAGATGAACAGACTTTGGACTTTAATTGGATTGGATCAGCCTTGTGCTGCTATAGCAAGTTGCTTATTGACCCTACGTTCTACATTTTGGAGCTACTCTTTTTGGGGGGAGGGGGAAGAGGGGAGGACATTTCCAGAAAAAGGAATTGCTCCTAAACGTCACGTAATTCCTTTGTTTCAATTTATATAAACCTGTTTTCTTTTTAATTCGTGCAAAAGAGAATGACTCTTTCTCTCTTACACCACAAATTCAAAAGTCTTCTCTTTTCTTTGAAACTCCTGTCCAATCAAAAGGGTTCACATAAATTGAAACGGAGGGAGTATAACGTTATTAGACGTTTTAATTGTCAACTAGTTTATCTCTTCCTTAAAATAAGGAAAATTAAAAGTTAACTTTCTGGCTGCGACCATTTCCATTTTCCTTTCAGAAGTTAACTTCCTGGAAATGAAGTCTAGGCAATGTTTAAACTTGCTAACTGGAACAACATTCAATATCCTGAATAAGTGACATCTAACATCGAAGTAAGGCCACTCTAAAAAATTGTTATTTAGGAATTCGAGGCAAATCTATACACCAATTTTGAGTGCTCGAGCACCCATTAACCTCCGCTCCTAGCACATTTAGCTATCTAGAAAATTTGGGGAAACTAATACAAAAAAGCAGCACCCAGTAGACAAAAGGTCTAATGGGTGCTTTGGTGAAGGGGGGGAGTTAATGAAAATTGAAGGAGTAAGGGTTGAAATCCTTCTCGCAAGCCTTTTAAAATAGGCAAACTATATTAATACTATAAGTTTTCTAGTTAACTTTTTTCACCACTCGTGTTCAAATAGTTATGCATTTATATAATATGATTACGCTAAAAAAGGTTAAGCACCCACGAACTTAAATTTTCGTGTTCAAATATTTATGCATTTATATAATGTGATTGATAATAATTTTACGCCAGAAAAAGTTAAGCACCCACAAACTTAAATTTCTAGATCCGCCACTATTAGGAATTAACCGTCCTGAATGTCAATTTTTTAGTTCATATTTGGAACAAAAATGTCCTGAATCTATGAGAAAAATTAGCTGTCCGCTACATCACGCTTAAACCACACTTTGCACCAAGTCACATGCATCTCATTGTCCATAGACTCTACGCTTAACAAAAATATTTCCCCTAGTAGTAATCTCTCAAGAATTTGTTGTCTATCTAATTGGTGTTCGAGTTTATAGATATTACTCTTGAATTACATATCTATTTTTTATATTTCCTTAAACTGCACGTGTTCATAACAAAATGATGAAGTACGTACTTTCATTAATGGCATCAAGCACATGCAAAAAGAACAAAAGATGATCACTACATAAAGATAGTTTCAGCTCCGATACAATTTTGCTAAGGAGCCAACAAAATCCAAAAATTGCTCAAGGGAATTTACAAGGGAAAAATTACACCAACAAAAAGGAAACAAAATACATCTAGCATTGAGAGCATTTGTTCATAAAACATCCACGCTTTACTAACGCTTGCGCTTAACGCCCCAACTGACTTCCGTGCTTTTTTGCTTTTTCCCTTGGATAACACGGGCAATTGAAGAACCTTGACCCTGCCATTAGAGAAAAGAGCAAAAATAACTTTGATAATTACAATAACAAACAACTTGAACTTACTAAATGCAGGTTACTGCTCAATGCAGTGAGACTTCGAAGCAAGATGAACTTGATGAAAATGTGGCTAGTAGCTCCACAGAATTACAACATCAACTTTCAGAAAATCGTCTGAAGACATAACAAAACACAAACAACCAAGTTCAATTTTCAGACTTTCCCCTGCACTATATCTTATTGTATTTACAATTTTCTGTGTTCATTTTTATATGATTCCAGAGGCTAAGGTGTGCAAATCAACTACTCAAGGCACAATTTCAGAAGCTTAAAGAATAATGCATTCAAAGATTTGAGTTTAAAATTCTACAGAGTGCCCAGCAAGTAGTCAAGCCAAAATACCACATTAACCTCAATCAGACATGGCCAGGCTTTTCTATAATATTTCCAGGGGTAAGTGGAGTAAACAAGAGCGTTCAAATAGATAAATACCTGACTCAAAGCTTAGAACTGTCTCCAACAGACAGAATATCCAAGAGGCAACAAACTAGAAAAAAGTCATGCTTCTACTAAAACATCAATGTTTGGAAGCATAGGTCCTATTTACATTGGCAAAATGATCCCAGGTAGCAAGCATTCCAGAATAAGGTCATCGTGGCTGGAGTTAGTTAATACCACATATGTAGACCTGAAGAATTTATATGACTACAACCCTCCCTACCCTCCTCTAAATCCAATCAAATCATCTCCTGTGTTTGTCCAGCTGCCGTTGAGAAATAGAAAAATCAAATTGCACTTTTCTCTGGTGGTATGCTTCTTGTTCTAGATAAAGTGAGGGGTCAGGTATGAGAGACCACATAAGAAGCCGCGTTGACTTGCTATATCATAGGTGTAACTTACTTGTCCTTGGGATACGCATATGGTCTTGGATTGGGCTACCTCACAAAGTCCTCAGAGTAGAAAATTAAGTCAGCGTCTTTTACAGGAACATGTGTTGTTTTTATAGTTATTTTCTGTAAACAAAAAAGCAGCCACCAAGAATCTTAAAGTTTTCTCTTTCTATTCAAAAACTGACACCCCCCAGTTGTATTACATTTTCTAGAATATGTGTTTAGTATGCCCGCCTTTGCCATATTTAGGGGTCTGTCACCATTTTCAATGTCAATACCTTTTATCTTCAACATCATAGTTGACCTCTATGTTTTTTCCTTTTTCGTCTTTTTAATAACTTAATGCACATTCTACTTCTACCGAATTAAATAAACAGTTATTATGAACTGGTTTTTCAAAAAAAAAAAAAAAATTTTCCATTTATACAGATCATTTGGCAGTGAGATCTGCTCAACAACCAAAGCATCTCAGGTAAATGCCGTTTGTCTTAATGCACGTCAATTATACAATGTTCGGAAACCATATAAACAATGCACGCAATGTGGTAAGTTCTGCTAGTGTTGGAATGTGGTAGGACTTCAAACTTCATACATCTAAACAAATAACCAGTTATAACCTCTTTTTTAGCCGTAAGCATAGCTTAACAACTGAATGCAACTTGTTCAAGTGTATGGTACTACCATATTTTGCTGCTTGCTCCTGATTAATACTATTTAGTTTATTGATTGCAAAAAACTAAAAAGAAATCAACGATCTTCCCTATTTCAGAAGTGATCATTTGTGTTCATTGTTTAACATAGCAAAAGAAAATTAGAAAAAAAAAACAGAAAGAAAGAGAAAACATATTGGAAGGGCTAATCAGCAAACTAGATTGGCAACCACTGGACCGACGATAGAAGTTCCAGCCCAGATTAATACTGGCAACCTGGGATACACCAACATTAATGGCGTTCCCAAACCATGAGTTCCCAATAGCTCTTATATTTCATACTGGCAACCGGGCATACACCAAGATTAATGGCGTTCCCAAACCATGAGTTCCCAATAGTTCTTATATTTCATACTGACAACCTGGCATACACCAAGATCAGTGGTGTTCCCAATCCATGCGTCACAGATGCGTGTTCTTGTTTCTAACCATACTTTACAAGCCGTATTTTTTTCTGAAATCAGATTCGTCTCACGACATATAGCAGCCCATAAATTGACTTAAGTACAAGAGTCTTTTATGCGGTTTTTAATGGCAGGAAAGCATGACTAAGTTGCCAATTGGACACTAAAACTCCTTTTTCTGCAATATCATGTCTCCCGCCATTAGCTGTTAATTAATATGTAACAGTTACTTAGGGCACACGGCAATGCATTGAAGTGAAGGTTGAGAATAGAAAAAGGAGTGGGAGCTCAAAAGATCACATTAAGGGACTCAATCTCATTAAAATAATGATCAGGCAGCAAGGCAGAAAAAGAACAATACCTGTTGCATTCTGACCATTAGAGCAGCCATCTCCATCTTATCTTGGATCCTTTTGTCCATTTCTAATCGCATTTGTCTACGCTCCTCTTCCATCTGCTCTTGAAACCTTTTGTCCATTTCAGCTCGCATTAGTTCGCGTTCTTCTTGCAACTTCCGCTCCATGTCAGATTGCATCTCATGACGCACACTTTCTATTGCAGAAGACAGGCTAGACCCTAAGTCTGCCTGTTGCATGCGACTCTTTTTTAGAGGCTTTTTTCCATAACCTTTTCCACGAACATAGCCTGTTCTCTGGCCAAGTACACTGGCTAAAATCTCATCTCCATTCATTCGACTCTTGTTTTCTTCATATTCTTGCTGACCCACAAGTTCCTGGATCTGGTCCTGCAATTATGCATGACCATTAATAATTAACATATAAAAATATACAACAATAATAAGCCAATGATTTTCGGAAATACATAAATTTGTTGAGATCGTGGATCTGACCACAGCAGTTCTCCTTTATCATTCTTACGCGTATGTTGGAGTTCCCAGACACGATCTGGCGGTGCCTTTTCACCAGTCAGAGGATCCCTCTACAATATATTTTGGTAGAGGAAAACACATGAGAGCACATAATACGGCATAAAAAATAACAAAGAAGTGTATGATTGTTAAAATAAATGCATTTTCACCGTAGATTCCTCTACTTCTGCAAAAGACTTTGAGCCACATGAATGCTTAGTTGTTTGCTTTTTCCTGTTTGTTTTGTTTCTCTCGCTTACAACCTGCAATTCAGTCATAGATTAAAAGACCAATATCCAAATAATAATATACAAAACGTTCTAATATACCAAACATTCTTTTATCAAGCTACCTTGAATGACGGCCTTCCAAAATATTGTACCAGAAATTCCCAATCCTCAGGCATAACATCTTTTGGTGGATGGGACAGTCTCTCCTCATCAGTATTATAACGTAAGTATTCAGCATGCAACCGAGTCTTCCACGTTCTAAAAAGCCTTTGCATAGTGCTGGCTACGAAACCTTGCAACACATGCTCTCCCCTACCACCACCAACTTCAAATTTCTCCTGAAACATGTATGTAAAGATATAACTTTTTTTTGAAGGTAATGTAATCTTATAAATAAAACAGCATAAAGAAAGTTAGAATTTATCCTAAAAACATAAATAATGCATGATTTATAGAATCAAATATTGATAGTAAATTAGTAACATATTACCTGAACCTTCAGCCACATAGTTTGTCCATGCTTTGCAAAAATTTTTGCCCACTCACCATCTCTGAACGAGATAGTGCTCCTCATGATTAAGCCACAATAATTAACAATATCCCTAGCCCCAGGACCCACAGCTCTATCGATGTCATCCGGAATGTAAACTGTGATTTTGCTACCACACTGAGTTTTCATACCCACGTGTATGGATCTATATTTTCCCCTGCCTTTCTTAGTATTGGTGAAAGAAACTGCAAAGCAAGAAATATAGAACAATTAGAAAACTTTACAGCAAGAGATATATTATACAGATTACAAAAGTAAAACAGAAACCAGCTGATACCGATTAAAAAATTTGAAGTTTTTTCTGTCTAAGCTAAACTAAATGATACTTTTTTCCCCATCGCAGCAGCCTGCATCTGGAACTGGTTATAAGCCAATAGCTTTACCAGCTGAGAAAGGGAAAACATATATGAACACCTTTCAGAATAATTCCAAACGAATCCAACAGAAATATGGCTGGCAAGATTTATAAGAGATCTTGAGGGTACTTTCCAGAGAAGGTGGTTCGTGTAAGCTGCGATGATATATCCAGATATCCTTTAGTTTAATAGATAAAGTATCAACAGTTTCAGCAAAATGACGCAAAAATATAGTTCCTCCTATTATGGTTGTCCCTGCTATTGAACTGGTATACAGCTCATTCTGTTGACAACAGATACCAAGAAAAAACTTGCTTATTACAGAAAAATTAAGTTTTATGCCAGCACACCACATGAGTAGATTACAGCATCAAGACGCACAAATTTCAGAGAAGATACTGCTAACTTCTTTGTCATTATGTGACTGCTAAGTTTGAAGCTAATATATAGATGGACAACCAGAGAAGAACAAATTTCATTTGATGTCTATTTGGCAAAGATTAAGATACCTTAACTTTTTGCAATAATTTCAAATAGGTCTTTCAGTAGTTCAATAAGCCAGGCTTCTGTCACCATCCAACTGTATAGCTAACAAGTCTATCTTTTTGTAACTACCAATATTATTGCACTCAAGTTTTGGTAGTTAGCTCCATGGTTTTTCCCAGCAGCAATAGTCAATTTCTCTACATAAATTTTGGATGCGGTAGTTTGGCAGAATCCCGATGTTGTCTGGTCTGGGCCTGACCATCCCAGTGCAAATTTTGTTGCATCTATAAATGTGTTTACTGCATTGCCATGACAGATATTCAAAGGGTGTTTCATGCCGGAACAGCCATGCCAATTATAGGGGCCATGCAAGATGATGATGAAGAAAACTTACACATAAGAAGCTAGATCTGAAGTCCATGGAACAGTTACATAGTTACAGTTTAAGTAAATAGGATTAAGAGTGTACTAATCTCTGTACATTATTATTTATTACATTATACAGCCTTGAAGATTTTCATTGAAAAGAAAAGAAAGAAGACATCATCATCTCATTAAAACAGATTATTAGAAACTGAACAACAGTAGAAATGCATAATACACCCTAGAAAATAGGACACTGGCGTCGAGCCAAAAATAGGATACTAGAATCCAGCTACAGAAATCAGTTTCTAAAAAATGAAATGAACAAAACAGGTTTAAAAATGTAAAAGTAATTCTATAAAGCAAATAAGGTAAGAGGGAAAGAGACCATTTGGAAGTATTGAAATCCAAAAAACTAACCTGCACCGCTATTTAAATTTACTGAAGAAGGATGTACACTCCCTTCCAGATTCCTTGAGAATTCTGACCCTGAAGACGGTCCTTGACTTGTTTCGGGGCTCCACAATTCTAGAGAAGTCCACTGACTTGCTTCAGGAATCCTTGTTGGCTGTGCTTGTGGTTGAGATGCTTGATCAATCGTAGGTACCTGTGGTAGTTCACGTATTCCTTCGATATTATCACGTCCACGGCTCGTTCTACCTCGCCGACCTCTACCTCGTGCAAATCCTATCATTTCCTGCAACATCGCATAAAATGTATAAATAAAGATTCAAATGTTGGGAAATATAAAATAATGAGATGTAGGACCTAAGGACACTCGATGTGCCTTATACTAAGAACCCAATAATCAGACATCAAAAACAGTAAGGCCCAAAACAATGAAAAGCAAAGGTTTAAGTCCATCAGAATTTTCATAGCACTAAAATACTTGCTTCAGGAATCCCTATTGGTTGTGCTTGTGGCTGAGATGCTTGATTAAGACTAGGTCTCGGTGATGGATTAATATCTACGGATGACACCACTGGAGAATTATCACTCATCCCTTCAACATTACCACATCCACGGCCCTTTCCACCACGACGACCTCTACCTCGGGCATATCCTGTCATTTCCTACAACACCGCATAAAAGGAAAAAATAAACATTCAAATTGTGGATATACTACTGAAACCATAAGAATACAAAGTAATGAGATGTGGAGCCCTAGAATGCTTGAACTGCATTACACAAATAACCCAATAATGAGACAGCAAAAACAATAAGGCCAAAAAAATTGGAAAGCAAAAGCTAAGTACTTCAAAATATTCATAGCAGAAAAGTTAACTGCAAGAAACTTATAACCCAATACATTTTTGGAAATTGAAAGCGGAAAAGTGTTTGCACTGAGGCCAAAGTCCTTCCAAGAGATTCCAGCAAATTGTTCACTCAGGCTCAAGTTTGCATGTTATTTGGCTTAACTTCTTTGAGAATCTCTAAAGCCTTTGTAAAGGAGACAGTTGAATGAGACACAGTAGACAAAAGAGTAAAAAAAAATTGAGACATAATATTGATTTCTGAAAATCTTCTTCAGAGTATGGACTTGCTGTTATGAGGTTAATGCTTCTTATTGAAATTGTTTACTAGTTCTCTGTTATTATGCTGCTTTAACTGACTTATATTATCACTCGTCAAACTGCAACAAGATTATTTTTTGTTCAATTAATTACGGTCTTGAAATGATCTTTTTCAGATCAAATGAACACAAATTCGAGGCCCCATTGTAGTCATCTGATCACCGAGCTCTTCCTTGGTCCCATCCTTCTTCTTTTGCAAGTCATATCTATAAGCCTTCACTCATATTATAAGTCGCAAAACTTCCGTTTTCCCCTTTTTGTACTTCACTTCAAAATATCTCATTGTTTAGTTTAAAGTTTACTGTTGAGAATTTGAGATCAAATAATAGCCCTCCAAATAAGGGTTAGGGTTTCCGAAGCAACCAACCCTCAGCAGGTTTTGGCACTAAAATAACAGAGCTAGGCTAGATTTATAGCTCGAGAAACCCGGTTTGAAATAAGTATCGGAAGAAACTGGTGAAAACTTATTTGAAATAAGTATCGGAAGAAACTGGTGAAAACTTATACATAGTAGAAGAATATAACCTATAATAAGACGAAATTAAGATGAATGAAAAAGCTAACTTCTTACAATACTTGGCTGTATTTGATGCTTAATACACACCTTTTAGGCCCAGAGAATTGAGAGAAAGCAACCTTCCAAGTCTGATTTGGTGGTTTTAGCTTTGAGAAGCCTTCGCGTGGAGTCTGTGGTGACGACGAGCTGTTTAGGGAAATTGGGGGCTTTTTTTGTTTGTTTCATTTCCTTTTTTAAAAGAAAAACGAAAAAGGATAACAATTGGTGGCGCCCTAGTCACCATAAATAAATAGGTTACGTGGCGATTAAAAGGTCGTTAGTAAAAGTTTTTCACTCAATTTTCTTTTTGACTTCGCGGCAAGGGGGGAAACTTTTAAGTTTTAGGGCGAAATGTTTTCCATGGAAGGAAAAATAAGTCTTTTATCACTTATTTTTTGTTGTTGGGTTAGCGAGAAAAAAAAAATCGGATAATATTTTTAAGTGTTTAGTTTGAGATTAGAAAATATTTATGTTACTCTGTTCACCCCCGCATTCCCCCAAATTCCCATATTTCCTTGCTTACCCTCTCCCCTCCTTCTCTCTCCAAATAGTCGGGTTGTTTGATTGGAAAATAATTTATACTGATATAAGTTGTATCGGTATAAGTTATCTTGGGATAAGTTATGTTGAGGTTAGTTATGCTGAGATTGTTGTTTATTCATTGTTTGGTATGTTATATTAAGAATAACAATTGCACAATTTCTAAGAAGGTATAAGTTATATCAGTACTGATTATCCCACCTTCTATAAAGTATAAGTTATCACATTGTTAAAATTAACACCGAGATAACTTATATATTGTGTGCTAATCAAACAAAGTATTATGGTGGTATTAAATTTTTATATCACCATTATACTTTCTTATACCTCATGCCAAACTACCCCCAATGTCTTCAGGACTCTATTTTTTCAAAGAATTTAATTATTTTTCTTAAAAATTATACAAACTCAAAGGAACTAATATGTTACTTTACATTTTTACACACAAAAAGATGTTAAAAGTTGTGCTCTGTAACCAAAAAAAATACTCTTTTTTTGGTTGAAAAAGAAATACTCTTTCTATAACATGAAAATAAAGTACTCATTTTATCAAAATAAATAAAAATACTTTTTCTAAATTATGAAAAAAATACTTATTTTGTTGAAATGAAAAAAATATTTTTTTTTCATCATGAAAAGAATATACTTTTTTTGTTGAAATGAAGAAAATATTTTTTTGTTGAAATAAAAATACTTTTATATCATATCATTAGTTGAAATGCAACTAATATATATATATATATATATATATATATATATATATATATATATATATATATATATATATATAACATGAAAAAGAAAGTAGTATTAATAATATTTTATTTAAGATAGACGTGGGGTGAGGGCAGGGGTTGGGTTAGGTAGGTGGGTGTGAGGGTGGGTTGGTGGAAATGAAAAATAGGATTGGAAAGGTTGAGAAGGAGTTTTGGGAAATATTTTCTCCTACCTAAAGCCAATTCTGGATAAATTAAATTTATTATGCAGAGTGAGGGAAGACTTGTGTCGGAAAATTTTGCCCAAGTAATTGTTTACATTTCGTATCTAAATAATCGTCCAAGGGAGTGGGGGGGCACTAGAGGCCAATTTTGTCGGAAGATATGGACAAGTAGCCAATTTTTTAGATCGCTAATTAATATTGAGGGATTTACAGTCGTATCTTATATTTGTGCCAACTTTAATTTGTACTCAATTTTTAAAATATTTGATTTGATAGCCACAAAAAAAATCGTAATAGTATGACAATTACACCCTTGCCAAAAGATATAAAAGTTGCATCACGCATTAATCGCGTGATCTTCAACCTCATTTGCGAAAAAATATTTCCTCCTGTCCTCTCATCAGCTTTATAAAAAATTTAGAAGCTTATCCAGATTCATCTTCAGAATCACGCTTGCATGAAGTTGTTTCACGTTGAATCTAAAACTTCATGATAATGTAGTATGAAGTTGTTCATGATGAAGCTAAACTTTCATGCTAATATAGCATGAAGTTATTTCACATTGAAGCAAAAATTTCATAATAATGCATGTTAAAGTTATTTACCCTGCAATCTACAATTTTGTCACGAGTTTTATCCGAAAGTTCAGTCTAAACATGTTGAAGTTATTTGGTTCATTTGCTAAAACTTCAGATAAAACATACTTTAATTTTTTAGTTCATTTGCTAAAACTTTAGACTAAACATGCTTACGTTTTTTTAGTTCATTTGCTAAAACTTCATATTAAACATGCTTAAGTTTTTGTCTTGTGTTATGTAATTTTCTAATGAGTTTTTGCTAGTGCATGCTAAAGTTATTTAGCTCATTTGCTAAAACTTCAGACAAAACTTGCTGAAGTTATTTAGTTCATTTCCTAAAACTTCAAACAAAACATGCTTGAGTTTTTTTAGTACATTTGCTAAAACTTCATACTAAACATGCTTAAGTTTTTATCTTGTAGTATGTAATTTTCAAAAAAGTTTTTGCTAATGCATGTTGAAGTTATTTAGTTCATTTGCTAAAACTTCATACGAAAACATGTTGAATTTTTGTAATGCAACATACAATTTTGTCCTGAGTTTTATCCGAAACTTCAGTCTAAACAAGCTGAAGTTATTTAATTCATTTGCTAAAACTCCATACCAAAACATGTTGAAGTTTTGTAATGCAGTCTATAATTTTGTCCTGAGTTTAATCGAGATTTCAAACTAAACAACCTGAAGTGTTTGTTAAGATTTCGTATCAAAACGTGCTGAAGTTTTGTAATGCAGTATACAATTTTGTCTTGGGTTTTATCTTAAACTTCAGTCTAAACAAGGTGATGTTTTTTAGATCATTTGCTAAAACTTCAGTCTAAACATACTTAAGTTTTTGTTTTGGAGTATGTCAATAGTCTTTTATTAAAGAAGGGCAAAATCATCTTTTTAAAGTATTTTTAAAAAAAAAGGATATGGATGCAAACAAAAAAACAAAACGAGTATAAGTTTAAATGGGGCAACCAAATAAGGTGCCCCATGCAATTTTTACATCGATATTTAGCAAACGTTTCAAAACTTTAGTCATTTTTTTAATTAATAAATAAAATTTGGACAACAATTACCTCTAGCTAAATCTAGGAAAAACTCCTCCATAATTTTTGCATGAATTGCAATAATTCATAAAATGTCATACAAGACACAACCTCAATTCCTATTTTAATAACATGTGAATTATATACTTATCCACATTATTATAAAAAAAAATAATATAAAATCGGTTTATAAAAATAAACTTATAATATTAAGCATAATAACTCATAATAAAAGGACATAACCGATATTTTAGATATTAGCCTTATAATTCTATTAGTTTTAGGACATAATACTACACATTAGAAATCCTACATGATTATCTTTAGGAGATTTATTAGTATAATTACTTCCTGACTGTCTAACTAATATAAAACTGAACAAGTAAATATCTTTAGTCATGTAATCATATTACTATTAGGATATATCTCTTAAAAAATCTTACTACTAATTTAATTCAAAAACGTATTATAATGTTCTATTACTAATTTAATTTGAGAATGTACTATATCGTTCAAATCTATTTAGAAAAATGAGAGCCTATATTATTATAAAAGCATAGACACAATATTAATATACCAAAATAGCCCTAAAATATTAAACGGAAGAACTTATAGGGAAAGAGCACATCTGCAATAACTTATTCTTTGGCTTACAATACCTTCTATGCTAATTTTTTTAATAGTTAATAGTTTAAAATTAATAAAATTTATTTATTAAATTCTTATTAAAAATATGTAGGAAAGTTTAATAAAATAAATTTTATCAGAATCATCCGTATTAATAGTACATTACCACTCCATAATGTCAATACAAAAAAAAGTAATATTAAATACAATGTATAAAGAGTTAAAATTAAGGGGGGTGGGGGGAACACCCCCTGTGATAACCCGGTCAGTCGTCTCATGAGTTACCGTACTGTTTCCCCCATTTTCTGCTTCTTATTTCTTTGTATATTGGTTGTAGATGTGATTGAGTTGGTTGGCTCGGGTTCGGAAAGGATTTGGTAAGATCTGATACACTTAGTCTTTTTTGAGGAAGCTTAAGTTGAAAAAGTCAATCGGGGTGTTGATTTATGTGTTAGAGGGCTCGGATGTGAGTTTTGATGGTTCAGTTAGCTTCGAGAGGTGATTTGGGATTTAGGAGTGTGATCGGACTGAGTTTTGGAGGTCCAGAGTATTAGACTTGAATTGGTGAAATTGGATTTTTGGCGATTTCCGGTTTATAGGTGAGATTTTGATATAGGAGTCGGAATAGAATTCTGAGAGTTACAATAATTCCGTTATGTCATTTTGGGGTGTGTGTATTAAATTTTAGGTCATTCGGACGTGATTGGATTGGGTTTTTTATCAAAAGCGTAATTTAGAAGATTTTGGAAACTTAGGCTTGAATCTGGTGTGTGTTGGTCGATTCTGTGTTGTTCGAGGTATTTTGAAGATTTGTATAAGTTTGAATAAGGTTTTAGGATATGTTGGTGCTTTTAGTTGGGGTCCCGTGGGCCTCATGGTGATCTCGTATGGTTGATAGAGAGTTTGAGATTTTTCATGAAGCTGCAGATTTTCTGCTTCTAGTATTTCCGCACATGCGGATTAGGGACCGCATGTGTGATGCCACAGATGTGAGGAAATGACTGCAGAAGCAATCAAGAAGGAGAAAGACAGGAGCCGCAAATGTGGTTGGCCGACCATCGCAGGTGCAGCTACTTGGTCACATATGTGGTTTTACACCATTAAGTGAAAGTCGCAGAAGCGGCTAATTGACCGCAATTGTGGTACCACATAAGCGGTATCTTGGTAGTAGGTGCAGAATCTCTGGGCCATAACGTATATATTGTTTTCTTCGTGATTTTTTGCTAAGTCCTCCATTTTTTAAGACAGGAAAGAGGCTAAGGCAGTGGATTCCAAGAGAAACCAAGGATTATCAGTTGGGTAAGTTCCCTAAGCTTCATTATTTGAGTTTATGATCATTTTTCCATTGTTTAATCATGGTAATAGTGGGAATTAAGGGGAAAAAATTAGGATTAGGGCTTGAGATTAATATACTTTAAAACTAAAATTCGAGGGGTCAATGGGACTCCGATTTCAGTGTTCGTGGTATGTATGGACTTGTGAAAGGATAAGGTATGTGATTTTTATCGAGTTTCAAGACGTGGGGTCGGGGGTCGGGTTTGGCCAATTTTGAGATTTTTGGTATTATTTGATTACTTCTTCTTGGGCTTCGTTCCCATAGCATATTTAGCGTCATGATTCTGATTTTGGATAAATTCTATGCGAGTGGAGGCCGATTCGAGGGGCAAAGGCATCACGGAGTAGTGTTTTCATCTGATTTGAGGTAAGTAACCATTGTAAATCTGGAACTGATGGTACAAAACCTCGGTAGTTGACTTGTTTTGATAAATGCAGTAACACACATACTAGGTGACGAGCGTGTGGGCGTGCATCGGTATGGATTGTGACTTAGTCCGTCTCGTAGCTACTATTAAGCCGCGTATTTGAATTTGGAACGTTATGATATTCTGTACTTTAGTCATTTATGTAGGAAATCATTCAATCCATGATATGTGTGCTTTGGTCGTATTAGCATGATTTCCAGGTATAGGTTTTGATGAATGACAAACAATGAAGTCAACTGTGAAACAACGTTATTACATGACAAACAATCAAGATTGAATGCCGAGAAGCATATTGATGAAGGGATTGCATGGAAAAGCCAAAGACGAGCTCAAAAGTTCAAGACCGAAGACCCAAGGCGTAGGTCGTTAGGTAGAACCAATGTAAGGGCAACGTTTAAGTTATCTCGTCTTTTGGCTCAACATAGGTCATCATAAATATGCATAAAATCATTTTATCAAATCATAAATATCATAAACATTTTCATATACTTC
Source organism: Nicotiana benthamiana (assembly GCA_034376525.1). NCBI lineage: Eukaryota > Viridiplantae > Streptophyta > Magnoliopsida > Solanales > Solanaceae > Nicotiana > Nicotiana benthamiana. Next base: position 27,533,809 of record CM067336.1, on the reverse strand, counting down.
AAACAAAATGATTTTTAACGTTTTCATTTTAATCAAAATGATTTTTGAAGTAAGTTTTCGATTCTGGACAGAACAGCCAGACAATCGATTATCCTTCTGAAGATAATCGATTATGTTGGATTTCCAGCCAAAACTGGAAATTCCGGCATGGCTGCATAATCGATTATCACAAAGTAGATAATCGATTATCTGCCTTTTCCAGCTTAAACTGGAAATTCTAGAGAAGGTAAATAATCGGTTATCAGCTAGCGAATAATCGATTATTCACTGACCGTTGCCTTCCAACGTTCAGTTTTATGAACGTTGAGAAGATAATCGATTATGTAAAGTAAATAATCGATTATCCTTGCATAAAATCAGCATTATTGATTGTCAATTAAGCAACGGACATACAACCTCTACCACCTATAAATAGAGGTCTTTTTGACTCATTTCATATGAACAATATCTCTCATTATTCTTGAACATATTGATAACATTTCTACATCATATTTAGAGCTTTTGTTGAGCCATTTGAGAGACAACTTTGTGTTGTTCATAGAGCTTATATTGTATCTCTTTATCTACTCTTCTTAGAGAGTTCTTGTTGTAAAAGAGAAAGGTTCTTGAGAAGATCATACCTTCTCATTGAGCGTTGGGTTTGCTAAGTACCTTCAATCTTAGTGTGTGAAGTCTTGTGGTGCGGTATCCACGAGCAAGGTGAAGTCTTGAGGTGAGGTATCCTCGAGCAAGTTGAAGTCTTGTAGAGCGTACATCTACGAGCAAGTGTAACGGTTTGTTAGGCACACGTAAGCTTAACGGAGTTAGTGTAAACTCGAGAGAGTCTCTCGGGAGACTGGACTAACCATACGTTGTGGTGAACAAGTATAAATTCGATGTGTCCTCTCCTTACTCTTTTAATTACTGCACTTACTTTACTCCTGCAATTTTAATTCCGCAAAATTTACCGACATTCTCGTGCCTCACTATTCACCCCCCTCTAGCGACGAGCATAAATCCTAACAATTTATACTATATTATGGGTTGTATGCAATGTTTGGGGCCTTGTGCCAACTTGCTGAGACCCTTAGAGACATTTTTACTGTATTTCCTCACTCTACTTGTTGAAAGCATATCCAAGTCATGTTTTACGTGTTTATTGTTTAAAAATGGTTTTGTCACTCTACTTTTAAATGTGAGAACTGTTTGGACTGAGTTCCCTAGTTTTTACTGTTGTGCCCAAGGGGCTGTGAGATTAATGACTGAGAGAGGTTGAGAGCCTAATGGTGAGGATATTTATATATGTATGAAATGTGGATCGGGTTGTATGCTGTAGGGATACTTATATGGATCGACATGCACATCGTAGCTATATATATTGGATCGGATTGTGCGCTGCAGCGATATGACGCTTGGACTGTAAGAGCCCCTCCGGTGTCCGTACACCCCCAGTGTGACACTCGACTATAAATAATGGATCAGACTGCACGTTGCAGTAATTACTATGATATTTATTATTATGAGGTATTAATGAGTCTGAGTATTGAGAGTGAGTACTGAGTGCCGAGAGTTAAGTCACGAGTGACTAAGAGGCTGCCTGAGAGGCCATAGTTTGAATGATACATTGCCCGAGGGGCCCATTTATGATATTTTCACTGATTTCACTCTTCTTTTAAAATAAGCCTCTGTTGAAAAATTGTCAAGTATATTATTTCAAGTATTCCAACTGAAATAAAAGATCTTATGCCAAAACTGGTTTTAAATTGTGGAGTTTGATCTATCATTCTGTTGTTTATTCTTTTATATGATTTTGTAACTGCTCGTCACTGCTGTCTGACTTTGTTTATTTTAGTTATTTACTGAGTTGGCGTACTCATGTTACTCAGTGCACCTTGTGTGCAGATCCAGGTGCTCGAGCGGCAAAGTGAGGGTCCTAAATTGATCCAAAGTTTGCCGAAGATTGCAAGGTAGCTGCATGACACCGCAGCCCTGCTTTCCTCCTTCCTATCTTGTTATTTTCCGCACTTTTAGACTTATGATGTATTAAACAGTCGGTTGTGTATGTAGAGGCTCTAGACTTATGACACCTGATGTTTAGGATGTGTTGTCTTATGTTTTATTGATTTTTGCACATTTTTTGTTGTTTTAAACACTTATTATGAAAATTGGTATTCAAACCCGTGTTAGAAAAATGATTTTTATAAAAGAAAAAGGGTTGTGATTAATGTTTGGGTTGGCTTGCCTTGTAAAGTGATAGGCACCAACACGACTAGTATTCGGGGTCGTGACACCCACAATAACATATTTATATCTTATATTTTTGCACTATTTTCTACTCAAATAATATTTTTTATTAATTTTTCATGTAATATTAAAAATATCAATTATTAAACAACAACAAAAAAATATTTAAGAATATAAATGTGTGAGAAAGAGAAAAGAAAATAGTTGGTAAGAGTCAATACCACTAATGATTCTACAGACATAAATAACTAAAAGTGAATATCACATCAATCTTTTACTCTTTGAAAATAAAATTTATGGTGGATAAAATTATAATTAAGATTAAAGATTTAAAACAAGAGATGAACTAATGTTAAGATCTGAATCAACATAAAATAAATTATTTTATGTTAAAATCAAATAATTAAATCTTGTAATAATTATTTACCGAGAAAATCCAATTCAATTATTTTTTAAATTCATCATATGAATAATATTTGTATTCAAGTTTAAAGAAAATCTTAGGATACATAAATTTATTCTATAAAAGAGCGTAAAAACACAAAGTAAAAAGGTTAGTATATTATTAAGAATCAAAATGATATACAAGTGTGTGAGGAAGCACAGTTAAAATTAAATTCTAATTAATAACAAACTTTCAAGGCTATATTATAAAAAGTCGACTCTGCTGTAATGGGATTATTCTTTGTAGATGCCTCCAATAAAAAATATTAATATAGTATTAAAAGGCTATATAAGTGATTGAGGAAGCACAATCAAAGTTAAATTCTGAATAAAAATAAGCTTTCAAGACTATAACAAAAAAATCGATTCTAGTATAGCGGGATTATCCTTTGTAGATGCATCCACCAAAATTGAAATAATATTCCTATGTCATGCATTACTTGTAATGTCATATCAGGAGGTATGATACTATTAGCAATAATAACATGTGGTGTGCCAACAAAAATTTTATTATGAGGTCGTACAACTATATGGGATGAGGTTCTTATGACTAAGCGTCAAAAAATCGAAAAAACCGTCCTGAGTTTTAGAGATATATTGGATATCAATGAACCATTCGGTGAAAAAATAATAGTTTGGGAGGTGATTTCTATCAAGTACGATCTGTAGTTTCAAAATTGACAAAAACAGAAACTGTAAAAGCTAGCTTGCCAAAATTATACTTGTAGCCTCAACTAAAAAATATTCAAATGACAAGAAATATAAAAGTGAAAATAAATTCAATATTCAGTGTTTTCTTGTTTCGTGTCGGAAAACGAATAAGAACATCCAATAAAAGATGATTTGGTTCTTCTTGAACAATTGGTTATCAACTCCAATGGTAATATTAGTGCATTTAATAAGGAAAATATTTCCATCATTAGATTAAAATACAGTTTCTGTTTTTGACTCAGCAGAAAATGATACAAATAATTACTACCAGGAAGCATCCATAAACACTACCAAACTGGCTTATACTATACATACCTGTTGTCAAAATTATTATTTCTTATATATGTTAGTGTTACCGTATATGTAATAGACTAAGCTTATCTTCCATTGTATATAGGTTGATTTTGAAGAAAATATGTTCGTCATGCTATTGAAAAACTTAAATATGCCGAATAGCTTATGTAATAGCACATATATGATATATAGAAAATTTGACAATAACATCACACATGCAAAAAATATGATATTGGCCAATGTGCTTCTAAATATATTCTTATCCATGAATTCAACTTCGTCTTCCGAAACTAAGAAATATCCTTTTAAATTTGTGCAAAAGTAATTTTGGTATGTTTATTTTTTGCAAATATAATGTAACGAGCCGACTGGTCGTTTCATGAGTTACCGCTCCGTTTCTCCCATTTCTGCTTCTATATGCTTTATTTATCTGTGTTATGCGGTATCAGGTTAATCGGTTCGAATTCGAAAGGATTTTGGTAAGGTTTGAGACACTTAGTCTCTTTTGAGTAAGCTTAAATTGGAAAAGTCTACCGAATGTTATGAAAAAGGGATCAATGTGAATTATGATGGTTCAGATAGCCTCGGGAGATGATTTGGAACTTAGGAGTGTGATCAGACATGTTTTAGAGGTCCGTGGTAGATTTAGGCTTGAATTGGTAAAATTTAGAATTTTGGCGTTTTCTAGTTGATAGATGAGATTTCGATATAGTGGCCGCAATGAAAATTCTAGGAGTTGCATTAGGTTCATTATGTCATTTGAGATGTGTGCGTATAATTTCAGGTCATTCGGACGGAGTTTGATAGACATTTTTATCAAAAGCAAAATTCAGAAGATTTTTGGAACCTTAGGCTTGAATCCGATGTGATTTGGTTGATTCAATGCTATTTGATGTATTTTAATGATTGGTATAAGTTTGAATAGTGGCATATGGCTTGTTTATGCTTTTGGTTGAGGTCCTGGGAGCCTTGGGGTGATTTCGGATGGTTGATAGAAAGTTAGAAATTGGGAGTTTGTAGGTGAAGTATTATGGTTGTTGTCATAACCATCTGCGGTTGGTAGGCCGCATGTACGACTCTCGCAGATGTGAAAGCAAGCCGCAAAAGCGGCCAATGGGGATTAGCTGGAACTGCAGAAGCAACTAAGGGAGCGCACTTGCGATAGCGCATGTACGAGCATTGTATCGTAGAAGCGGAAATGGGCACATAAGTGAAAACCGCAAGTGCAGTGGATTTGACCGCAGAAAAGGGACCATGAAAGGGGGAAATGACCGCAGGTGCAGAATCCCTAGGTCAGAAAGTTTATATTCCATCATTCGCGATTTTCAGCCTTTCTTTACAATTATAAATCAATTTTGGAGCTTTGGGGGGGGGGGAGGGATTGAAGAGGGAATCCAAGAGGACTTCATTGAGGTAAGGTTTTTTGAACATAAAACTCATTCCTATGGTATTATTTCAATGATTAGGCTTGAAATTATGGAAAATTGTGGGTAAATATTAAAGAAACTTGCGCTTGAGATTGGAGACCTTTGATTAAGGATTTGAGGGGCTATTTGATGTCCAATTTTGGTACTATTGATATGCATGAACTCTTGGAGGAATAAGGGTTCTATTGATGTAAAATTTGTCGAATTCCGAAACATAGGCCCGGGGTCGGGTTTGATTCATTTCGGGATTTGTGTTGTCATCTGATTATTTTTGCATGGGCTTTGATCCCGTAGCATATTTTGACGTGATGATTTTGATTTTGGATAGATCCAACACGAGTTGAGCTTGAGACGGGAGGCAAAGGCATCGGGGCTAAAGTTTGTACCGGATAGAGGTAAGTAATGATAGTATATTCTGTCCCGAGGGCATGAAACATCGGATTTCCCATTTTTATGCTATTTCGAGGTGACACACACGCTAAATAACGAGCATGGGGTCGTGCACTATTGGGGATTGTGGCTTAGTCCATCCCGTATGACTGTTTTACTACGTATGTGATTGAAAGTTGTTTGCTATCATCATGTTTTGGGCTGAATTCCATATTTGGGCCTCGTGCCAACTATTTTGGATCCTAGGGGATTTTTACTACTATTCCTCAATTTTTTGACTTCATATTCGTACTTAGTCATGCTATATTCTGCTATTTTTATAGCTCAACCATATTTACTTTGTTTTGACATCTTAAATGATATTTTGGACTGAGCATCATATTTTACTGCCCGAGTGGCTTTTAGAGCTTTCTGATTGATTAGGCCGAGGGCCTGTGTTGTGAGGATTATTACGGATCGGGTTGCACACCGCAATAGTGTTGTACTTATTTATGATTAATAGGCCGAGGGCCTGAGTTGTTACACCACGAGGCAGATTGATATGAGGCTGAGAGCCTATTGATTATGCCACAAGATGCCTTGATATTGCACTTAGGCTGTAAGAGGCCCCTCCCGGAGTTTGTATACACCCAGTGAGTACGGGTACCCGGTTTGTGATGTGATATGACCCGAAAGGCTGATGTTGTACCATGTTATTGCCCGAGGGGCTGATATGAGTGATTTTGAGATAGAACGAAGTGCTGATTCTATTGGTATTTTGCCCAAGGGGATGCTTTGTGTTTCTATCTTTACTCCCTATTTTCGTTCACTCATTCGAACTGCTAAAAGATGTTTTAAAGAGGTATTACTGAACTAAGAAGATTTTACGAGTTCTTATTGTTTATTTACGTGTTTTCTTATTGCTTAGCTGCCTTTACTTTTGTTACTTACTAAGTTGGCATACTCATATTACTCCTTACACCCTGTGTGCATATTCAGGAGTCTCGGGTCATGCTAGCGAGGGCTGATTGCTTCCAGCAGGCTGTTTGGAGTTAATTAGGTAGCTGCTCAGTATTTGCAGCCCAGTGTTTCTCCTTCCTATCTTTACTTTCCTTGTATTGGCTTTGCGATAGACTGTGTAGTCCTTTTTCATACTCTTAGATGTATGTTTAGATACTCATGACCGGTGACACCCTAATATCGGGCTGTGTTGTTTCTGCGTTTGTTCTATTTCACTCTATTTTGGGATTTATCACTTATTAATGAATTAATTATGATATATTATAACTGTTAATTGGTTTGGTGGTTTGTGTCAGCTGGACTTATTTCACGATAGGCTCCATCATGACTAGGTCCGGTTTAAGTCATGACAAGTTAGTATCAGAGCCTATGTTACATAGGTCTTACGAGTCATGAGCATGTTTAGTAGAATCCCACGGATTTGTATAAAGATTTCTGTATTTATCCTCGAGAGGCTGGAGAACCTTTAGGAAAACTTCATATTCTTGAAATTCTTGTTGTGTGAATCTGTTGATCCGAGTACTAAAATTTTGTTATTGTATTCTCTCACAGAAGGTGAGGACAAGAGCAACCGATCACGATAGACGACCACCCGTACCACTAGCCGAGGCCACTAGGGGCCGAGGACGCGGTCGAGGTCGTGGCAAGGGCAGAGGTGTAGCCCGCAACACAGCTAGGGCAGCACCCGCAGATCAACTAGCTTCTCCAGTTTAGGATCAGGTCCCAATTGTGGATGCTCTAGTAGCAGCAGTTCAGGCACCAGTTGTGCCTATTATGATTCCAAGACTTTAGGAGGCCCTGGCTCTGATTCTATCAGTATGCAGTGGCCTAACTTAGGCTGCCTCTGTTACTACAGCCGCATCTACTTCTCAGGCCGAGGGAGGCACTCACAGTCCTGCTGCTCGCACACCTAAGCAGGTCATGCAGTGACTTTAGACACCGGGGGCATATCCAGCCCAGCCGGTTGTAGTTGTTCAGGACTATGTAGCTCATGATATGCCAGAGGACGAGCATCGCAGGTTGTAGAGGTTTGGTAGACTTGATCCTCCAACTTTTAATGGTGCAGAGGGCGAGGAAGTTTGGGGTTTCTTGGACAAATTTCAGAGGATTCTTCGTATAGCGGGTATTACGGAGACCAGCGGGGTCACTTTCACTAATTTTCAATTTTTTGGAGCCGCCTTCACTTAGTTGGAGGCTTATGAGAGGCGTAGGCCTGTAGGTGCAACACCCCTTACTTGGCAACAGTTCTCCGTTCTGTTTTTGGAGAAGTATTTGCCATAGTCTTGCATAAAGGAGTTGCACTTGCATTTCGGGTGGTTACATGAGGAAGAGATGAATGTGACTCAGTATGAGATAAGGTTGTTGGAGTTAGCTTGTCATGATATATGGTTGGTTCCTACAGAGAGAGAGAGAGAGAGAGAGAGAGAGAGAGAGAGAGAGAGAGGATTAGGAGGTTCGTTGATGGCCTCACATATCAGCTTCGTATTCTCAAGACCGTGGAGAGGGTGTCTGGTGCTACTTTTAAGGAGGTTGTCGATATTGCTCATGAGATTGAGTTAGTTTGTCAGTAGGAGTAATAGGATAGGGAGGCTAAGAGGCCTTGGGGATCTGGTAGTTGTAATGGTGCTCCTTCGAGAGGTCAGTTTCAGCACGACAGAGGCCGTCCATTTAGGCATGCTCGGTCAACTCGCCCATGTTATCCTAGGGCATCATCCGGTCATGGTTCTCACATTTCTCAGTAGGGCCAGTCATCACTCATGGCTTTTCTATGGTGTATCTGCTAGTTATTCCAGTGTTATGGGTTCCCTTCAGTCCCCATCTCTAACCCCCGAGAGTTGCTTTGAGTGTGGAGAGTTAGGTCATATGTGGAGGCAGTGTATTCATTATCTTGGGGGTTCATCTCAGTAGAGGAGTCAGCTATCGAACTCAGCGCTAGTTACTTCTCCATCGCCCATCTAATCAGCTAGGAGTGGAGGTCAGTCAGCTAGGGGTCGCCCTAGAGGGGGAGGTCGATCAGGTGGCGATCAGGATTGTTTCTATGCATTCGCAGCTATACCCGATGCTATTGCTTCAGATGTTGTTATTACAGGTATTGTCTCAATATGTCATAAAGATTCTTCTGTGTTATTTGATCCTGGTTACACTTATTCTTATGTGTCATCATACTTTGCTCGTTGTTCGGATATTCCCGATGAGTCTCTTATTTCATCTGTTCGTGTATCTAATCTGGTGGGGAATACTATTGTTGTAGACCATGTGTACCGGTTATGTGTGATGACGATTGGGGGTCTGGAGACCCGAGTGGATCTTTTGTTGTTATGTATGGTAGGCTTCGATGTTATAATAGGCTTGGATTTTTATCTTTGTGTCACGCTATATTAGACTGTCATGCTAAGATAGTGACATTGGCTATACCGGGTGTGCCACAAATTGTGTGGCGTGGATCGACTGATTATGTTCCCAGTAGGGTAACTTCATTCTTGAAGGCCCAAAATATGGTTGGGAAGGGTTGTATTTATTGCTTAGCCTTTGTGAGGGATGTCGGTGCAAAATCTCTCAGTATTGTTTATGTTACTGTTGTAAGGGATTTATCCAATGTGTTTCATGTAGACCTACTGGGCATGCCACCAGACAGGGATATTGATTTTGGTATTGATCTGGTGCCGGACACTCAGCTCATTTCTCTTCCACCATATCGTACAACACCAGCGGAGTTGAAGGAGTAGCTTCAGGAACTCTTTGATAAGGGGTTTATTAGGCCTAGTGTGTTGCCTTGGGGTGTGCCTGTTCTATTTGTAAAGAGCAAGGATGACAGGATGAGGATGTGCATTGATTACAAGCACTTGAACAAGGTGACAATTAAGAACAAGTATCATTTGCCTCGCATTGATGATTTATTTGACCAGCTTCAGGGAGCGAGGCGTTCTCTAAGATTGATCTTCATTAAGGGTATCACCAGCTGAAGATTAGGGACTCGAATATTCTTAAGATAGCTTTCAAGACCCGATATTGTCACTATGAGTTCCTTTTGATGTCTTTTGGGCTGAGCAATGCCCAGCAATGTTCATGCATTTGATGAACATCGTGTTCCAATCGTATCTCGATTCATTTGTCATAGTTTTTAGTGATGATACTCTAGTGTACTCGCATAGTCAGGAGGAGCACGAAGCATTTGAGAGTTGTGTTGCAGAGATTGAGGGAGGAGAAGCTTTATGAAAAACTCTCCAAGTGTGAGTTTTGGCTCACTTCAGTGGCTTTCTTGGGGCACTTGGCGTCCAGTGAAGGTATTCAGGTTGAATCGAAGAAGGTAGAGGTAGTTCAGAGTTGGCCAAGACTGTCGCCAGCCACATAGATTCATAATTTCTTGTTTTAGGGAGTTATTATCGCCGGTTTGTTCATAGATTTCTATCTGTTGCATCGGCCTTGACCAAGTTGAATCAGAAGGGTGCTCCATTTATATGGTCGGATGAGTGTGAGGAGAGCTTTCAGAAGCTCAAGACTGCCTTGACCATATCTACAGTGTTAGTTTTTCCATCAGCTTCCGGTTTATATACCATGTATATTGATGCTTCAAGAGTTGGTATTGGGCGTGTGTTGATGCAGGAAGGTAAATTTATTTCTTATGCTTCTTGTCAGTTGAATCCGCATGAGAAGAACTACCATGTTCATGATTTGAAGTTGGCTGCCATTGTTCACGCGTTGAAGATTTGGAGGCATTATTTTTATGGTGTGCCTTGTAAGGTATTTACTCATCATCGTAGCCTCCATCACTTGTTCAAACAAAAGGATCTCAATTTGAGGCAGTGGAGATGGTTGGATCTGCTAAAGGATTATGATATTATTATCTTGTACCATTTGGGGAAGGCCAATTTGGTGGTCGATGCTTTGAGCAGGAAGGCGGTGAGTATGTGGAGTTTGTCATATATTTCTATTGGGGAGAGACCTCTTGTAGTTGATGTTCAGTCCTTGGCCAATTAGTTCGTGAGGTTGGATATTTTGGAGCCCAGTCGGGTATTGGCATGTGTGATTTCTCGGTCTTCCTTATTTGATCACATCTGAGAGCACCAATATGATGATCCTCATTTACTTTTCCTTAGACTTAGTTCAACACGATGATGCTAAAGATGTGGCTATTGGTGATGATGGGGTGTTGAGGATGCATGGCCAGATAAGTGTGCCCAATATGGATGGTCTTCAAGAGTTGATTCTGGAGGAGGCTCATAGCTCGCAGTATTCTATTCATCTGGGTGCTGCAAAGATGTATCAGGATCTAAGACAACATTATTGTTGGAGGAGACTGAAGAAGGACATTGTAGGATTTGTAGCTCGGTGTCTCAATTGTCAGCAGGTAAAATATGAGCATGAAAGACCAGGTGGCTTGCTTTAGTGGATAGGTATTCTAGAATGCAAGCGGGAGTGGATCACCATGGAATTCATAGTTGGGCTCCCACGGACTTTGACGAAGTTCGATGCTATTTGGGTGATTGTGGATCGGCTGACCTAGTCCGCGCACTTCATTCCTATATTTACTACCAATTCTTCAGACGGTTGGTAGAGATATATTTCCGGAAGATTGTTCGCTTGCATGGTGTCCCAGTTTCCATCATTTCAGACAGGGGCACTTAGTTTACTTCACAGTTTTGGAGGTCGGTACATCGATAATTGGGTAATCAGGTTATGTTGAGCACAACTTTTCACCTCAGACGAACTGGAAGTCCGAGCGTATTATTCAGATATCAGAGGAGACGTTGTGCGCTTGTGCTTGATTTTGGAGGGTCATGGGATGAGTTTCTACCGCTCGCGGAATTCGCTTATAACAACAGTTATCAGTCAAGTATTCAGATGGCTCCATGTGAGGCTTTGTATGAGAGATGATGAAGATCTCGGATTAGATGGTTTGAGCCGGGTGAATCTAGGCTAATGGGTATAGATTTGGTGCATGATGCTTTAGATAAGATGAAGGTGATTCAGGAGAAGCTTCGTACGGCATAGTCGAGGCAAAAGATTTATGCTGATAGGAAGGTTCAAGATGTGTCCGCCATGGTTGGTGGGAAAGTTATGTTCAAGGTTTCGCCCATGAATGGTGTTATGATATTTGGAAAGAATGGTAAATTGGTTCATCGATTCATTGGTCCTTTTGAGGTACTTCGGAGGATTGAGGAGGTGGCTTATGAGCTTGATTTTCCAGCTAACTTATCGAGTGTGCATCCGATATTTCATATTTTATGCTCCGAAAGTATATTGGGGATCTGTCTCATGTTCTGGATGTCAGCACGGTTCATTTAGATAGTGATTTGACTTATGATGTTGAGCTAGTGGCTATTTTGGAGCGTCAAGTTCAGAAATTAAGATCAAAGGATATAGCTTCAGCGAAAGTGCAGTGGAGAGGTCGGCCCGTGGAAGAGGCTACCTGGGAGACCGAACGGGAGATGCAGAGCACATATTCTCACCTATTTGAGGCTTTAGGTATGTTTCTTGACCCTTTCGAGGACGAATATTTGTTTAAAAGTGGGAGGATGTAACAATCCGACCTGTGGTTTCATGAGTTGCCGCTCTATTTCCCCCATTTATGCTTCTTTATGCTTTGTTTATCCGTGTTATGTGGTATCGGGTTAGTCAATTCAAATCCGAAATTGTTTTGGTAAGGTTTGAGACACTTAGTCTCTTTTGAGTAACCTTAAGTTGGAAAAGTTAATTAGATGTTGACTTGAAAAAGGGACCAGATGTAAATTTTGATGGTTCAGATAGCCTCGGGATATGATTTGGGACTTAGGAGTGTGATCGGAACGTGTTTTGGAGGTCCGTGGTAGATTCAGGCTTGAATTGGCGAAATTTGAAATTTTGGCATTTTTCAGTTGATATATGAGATTTCAATAGAGGTACCATAATGGAATTTCGGAAGTTGCAATAGGTGTGTTGTGTCAATTGGGATGTGTGTGCAAAGTTTCACGTCATTCGGACGGGGTTTGATAGACTTTTTGATCAAAAGCAGAATTCGAAAGATTTTTGGAACCTTAGGCTTGAATCCGATGTGATTTGGTTGGTTCGATGTTGGTTGAGGTGTTTTGAAGATTGGTATAAGTTTGGATAGTGATATATGACTTATTTGTGCCTTTGGTTGAGGTTCCAGATGTTGATACCTAATTTTTCCTATATATTTTTATGGACATATATACTTTTAAAATAGCATATATATATAAGCATGCACGAGGTCTTTATAATTTTTCTATAACTTTAAAAGCTTTAAAATAATTTATTTCTTCCCCTTTTACTTATAAAATTTCCAATCATTATCCTTCAAATTATTGGTGTGGTAATTAACCATCTAAATTCTATATTTATGCGAAAATAGTGCTTATGTATTTTTAGTGCATTTTTAATAATTGCATTTGCCTTTTTAAAACTAATTTGCATATATTTACAATACTAGCCCTATTAATGCATAATTACATTTATATGCATAAATGATCTTCTATATTTTTAAAATGTAAATATCTATTTTAAATTATTTTTTTACATGAAATTATTTTTAAAATCATCTATTATTTATTATAAATTATATAGGGTTAAATTGGCTATTTAAAACTTAGCCAAAGTGTATTTCAATTTTAGCCAAATTTCAACCCAAACACAGCCCAATTCTAAATTAAATTACCCGACCCTAACTGCACCTACCTGACCCAAGGCCCCATTAGATCCTGGCCATTGATCTTTTATCAACGACCCTCGTTTGTTATTTTCTTTTTAATTCCAAATGACCCCCTGACTGTAATCACTTCTCTACATCCACTGCCCTAAAATCCTCTCAGCTCTCGAAACACTATCAATCTAACCCTAATCTTCATCCGCTGACCTCTCATCTCCAACCATCTCCAGTGACCTCTCATCGTCTCTTAAGCATCCAATCGCTTCTCTCATGCCATGCTTGCCTTCTTTAAGGTCTTCAAGGGCCCAAGGCCTTTCCTACTTGCATCAAGCGTTCGTCTCCTGCATGTTCTTGGCTATTTCAGTGTGATTTCAAGCAAAATCATTCTATATTTGCTACGATCTTTGAGTTTCATGACATATTTCTTCATCTCTACATGGTTTCATTCGAAACCCTAATTCTTTACTATACCTACTAGATCTATATAGATCTAAGACGATTTGAGTTTGTTTCTTGAATATTTTACACTGTCCTTGAGGTTCTTTACAAGAATCATATGATTTCAAGTGTTTTTCATCTTCTTCTAAAACTAGGACTTTCAGAACTTTTTTTTAAAACATTGTTTAACTAATTTTGTGTTTAAACTTGTATTTCTTAGATATTTTGATTGATTCTATGAGTTTACTACATCTTTAACTCGTCTATGTTTAAAGCCCTAAATTTTTATGGTTCTTCATTTAGTTCTGTGTATCAGCATGACATACCGGTTCTCGTTTTTGAGTTTTTGTGATTTCTCGTGACTATCTTGCCTTGGTATGTTTCTACTGAGTTTTTTGCCTGAATTTACATTGATTCTATATGCTTATGTTCAAGTTTGCTAGAGTTGCATGTCAACTCTTGGCTATCCAGTTCTTACTTTAATTATATGCTAAACACTAAATCATGGCTTTCTCTTTGATTGATTCTGAATTCCCTATTTCTTGGTCTGATTCGAAGACTTTTCTTTAAACTTTTGATTCCTACCTTTTCTACTCAATTTTATTGATTTGCTTACCTTGTCTACTTGATTCTTACCGACTATCTCCTTAATTAGAGTTTTTCCGAACCTACCCCTAATTGTTTACTGTATGCCTACTATGTTTGAATTATTTCATTGTCTGTTACGCTCCAATTGCACATTTATTTCTTTCCTTATTTGTTACATGTTCTTACTGTTTGAACTGATTCCCTTAATTAAGGGAGTACTTGTACTAATTTTGCTCTAATTGGTTTGGAGTTCCATAATTACTGTACAATTGTGATTCTTTCCTTATTTTGTCTAGTTTTGAACTACTATATATATACTCTCTCATTAACAATCAAGACACGAACACATTTTGGTTCAAAACTCTCTCTCAAACTCAAATCTTTCTGCTCTCTTTTATGTTACTTACTACTGTTTTAAGTTAATCGGCTGCAAGCCAAGGCTAACTATTGGGTTCTCTTTCACTTTATGCTTGCTATTTTTCTTTACTGGTATGTGTTGATTTCGATTCCATTTTGAAAAATACTATGCTTCTTCAACTACTTTAGTTTGTCATGTTTCTAATATACTTCTGTCTATGGTTTTGTTGTTCAACCTGCAACTAACATGTCTACTTCACTGTCTTCTTTATTACATGCTTCTGAATATGTCCAACCCCCTTAGGATTTGCCTACTCATGAATCCCTTTCTAGTATACCCCCAATGTGACTCCTCTTTACTTATGTTTCTCTGATTTCTGGCATGCACCTTCCTCGGTTAAAGTAGTTGGCTATCCTAAGCCTGTCTGATTCTTTATTAATCTGAAGTTCATGCTGTAAATTAATCCCTTGAACCTTTTCAGGACTTCTTTGATTCTGTACCTATGTGCATCTTTGCCTACTATATGCCCTATACTTGCTCCAAATCCCCCATTGCCCCCTGAGTGAATGTTTTACCTGTTTGATTCTGTGTCTTGGAGTGCTGAGGAACCTCTTCTTGTTCTGTGTTTGGTTTGTTGTTTGTTGATCACCTTAACTTTTTTCAAAATTGTCTTATTGAATAGCTCCCTATGTTGGTTTTACAAAACTATTTCAAACAAGTCTCTCTTAAAACTGTTTTCTTACGAAAACCCTTTCAAACTATGTTAGACACCCCACTCTACTCTTAGGTCCTTAAGTTCTACCCATCCAGTGTGTGGACTGCCTTGGGATCCCTATGAGATCCCCTCTGAACTCTGATGCATTGGAGCAGGCTCTTCCATACAACACTTATTCAGTTTTGGTTATAAAGTCTAGGTGTGAGCACTGCCCGGGATCCTTGAGATCCGTAGGGAACTTTGACGCACCTAGACAATGATATTGTCTATGGAATTTGGCATATGCGGCTATTGGATGTTTGGGAAATCACTTGGGTATGCTTCAGGCTCCATATAATGTAATTTCTTCTTTTTCTTTTATCTATTTATGTAATTATTCATCTGGTTTGTAATAATTATTTATAAACGAATATTGGGGTGATTAGTAAAAATAGGTGGGTAGTTACATATCTGTGGGATATTGGTAGAAACCACCCCTATAGGATTTTATACTTGCTATGTCTGCTTTTACCATGCTAGAAACCATGCATATAGGATCATACTAATATATTATATTTGCCTTACCATACCAGAAATCATGCCTATAGGGTTTAAGTGGTTCAAATAATATAAATCATGTCTATAGGTTTAAAATCAACTTCATAAGTAGATACCACACTTATAGAATATGATCAGGTTCAGTTTATGTTGCAACGGGTATTTACATCTGTTTTCAGTATTTATTATGCCTATAAATTTCTAACATCAGTTCTTTAAAAATAGAGATCATGCCTATAGAACTTAAAGTAAATTTAGTCTAATTCGCGATATTTCATTTGAAATTGGCTTAGTCAATCATCCGCTTCTTTAATCGATCTTTTAAACACCGCCTTCTTTCAATACTTCTACAAAGAATGGCTATATGAACTCGGGAGTCTGTTTTAAAAACCATTCACTATTTTACCACATCAAACATAGTTATCGTGCTCTTAGGACATCACTATTCTGCGTTTAAGCAAGCTTATGGGGCGATTCTAAATTCTGCAACTTTGATAATTGTATTTTTGTTTTCTTAAGTTGTCCATATTTAAAAAGTTTAAAATCAATAGGCAAACTGATTAGGACCTTACGATCAAGTTTATAAAAACAAAGTTGCATATTTCTGTGCATTGACACCCACTTAGGTGTCATGTGTAGGTCTTTTCTCTAATAAAAACTGATCTTGTTTGTGTTTAAGACGTGTTGCTTATGTGCATTATTTGTGAAGGTAAACTTGGGCCTCTTAAGTGTTTCTTTCTATATTTATCTATTAAGTCCTATGTGTTATTGCCGTTCACGTAGAATTTTCTCCTTTTGAAACTCCTTAGGGGTTGCGTAGACCTGACCACATTTATAGGTCCTAAAATACCTCTAGGGCCACAAGGAAGGGACGGGTAGTGCACACATAGGCATTGTCAAGGTTATTAGAACTCTTTAGGCTATGACCAAAGGGGAGGGACTTAGTTAAAACCAGATATAATGATGACGCATTAATGTCACGTTCAATCTCTCATTGACGATTGTTCACCAGGCATTACGTGGGACGATCTTATAGGCTAACCAACCTAGGACCCTTTCTCTTAAAAACTTTACTTTCTTTTTTTATGCACACAAATTGTTCAAATTCCGAGTCTTATTATTTGAGTCACATAATGTCCAACATGCTTTATTTGCAATTATTTGTTTCAACTACTTAACTATTAAAGGACTAATTCATAAATATAAGTTCGGCCGAGACCCACAGTTGTGGACCAAAAGAGGGGCCTAACACCTTTCCCTCAAGGTTATTTCGAGCTTTTACCCTAAATATCTTGTGACGTAAATCAATCCAAGAGTTAATCACTCTAGGTGCGCTAATGCACCATAATCCATTAGGTGGCGACTCTTTAGAATACCCAATTCCCAAAAGGAAATGAGTTATTACCCCCCATAAATGTCGAAACCTGGACCATTTCTTCCCTGTAAAAGGTGGAGGTAAAAAAGGGGCACGACGACATGGCGACTCAATTGGAGATACTTTAGGCTCTTACCATAACGAATTTTTTTTTGTGAATTAGTCCAAGTATACTTTATCTCGTACCCTTCTCCCTTGTTTGAATTTAACTGTCTTTTTTCTTTTAAGAATTTATTATTCTTTACCCTTGAAACTGACTTGTCTTTTTGTTTCTTTTTCCTGTAACTGTCTTTCAGTTATTTAAATACCGTATTTACTTTTTTCTACGTGCAAATACTTGACTATATGTTATCAATTGCTGCATAAATTATGCTCCACATTATGTTCCACTCGTGCATATCAAATCCTATAGCAACGCTTAATGAGTGGTTGCGCTCTTTTCTATTTATTACCCTTAAATTCAAAAAGGCTTATTTGCGATAAAACCAGTCGATCAGCGGTGCAGTCGACAATTCCGTGCCTTCCCCCTCAAGTTGCATGCTTGAGGATACCAGTCTAAAACCCTATAGTAGCCTTACTCTTGTCAAAATTGTGCATGCATCATGGTCAAAACTAGTCGGATCAATATGTTATCCATATAATGATCCTTTAAGATAATCCTTATCCAAAAGTCCATCAGGTTTCCATAATCCCAACGAACACAATAATGTTATGTCACTAACTTGGAGAACTAAATGCCGATATGCCGATCGTAAATTTATAAATAGTCGAGTCTGGTGGGGGTAAGGCCTAACCCTTTTATTTTGCAGAAAATAAGGCACGAGGTCCCCAGATTCAGTATGGTTAGCAACATCACACCATTGCTTCTAGCTTAGTGGGAGGACCTTTCCTGAAGTGACAAAAAACATGTGAGAAAATACATGGGTAACCTGCCTTCCTTGCTAGATATTGAGCTGAAAAACAAGTTGATCGAGGCTGTCACTTTATTCTAGGAAAGTTAAAGGACTGTGTTCATTTCGGAGACATAGAAATGATTCCACTTCTAGAAGAAATTGAAGGGCTTGTGGGGTTGACTTGGGATAGTCTCGGGTTATTGGTATCAGAAAACTGTACCGACAAGGGATTTTAAAGATGATGCGGCTGAAGTAGAATATCGACCTAGTGTGCTTGAAGAAATCTTACATACCTTTCGAATACCTGTATGAGAGGTATGGCCATAACAAGTCTTTCCGTACCTACCATGATGAGATTCTCTCTTACTTCTCTAGGTCATATCCACTGCAGAGTGTTCGTATTCATTGTGTACTTCTTAAGCCCGATAGTTTTCCCAATGAAAAAAGAACTAATCCATACTAGGTTGGCCATGGTCGCCAAGATTTGATGGAAGAGATTAATGAATAGACATATACCATAGTCCCCATGATCATAGCCGACATCTATAGGGCTCTGGGGCGCTATTAAAGAGGGGTCAAGCATTTTGAGGTTGTAACTTGTTGCTGCAGTTGTGGTTGTTGGAACATTTCCAAAATGGTCACTATCACCAAGAATTTATGCGAAGGGCTTGGAATGACCATTTGGGACCAAATAGGCTAGATTTATCTGATTTTTCCTAAAACCTTAATAAGGCCAAGTGCCAATAGTGACTTATTTTCTTTATATTGGTGTCCTTTTGAGATTCGTCTATTTTTTATGTTATGAAATGAAGCATTTGCTAGCATTTAAAGTTCTCCAAATTTATTTGTCGCTAGGCCTACCTCGAGCATAATGGGGCTCCCCAAATTAAGACGTAGATTTATATTTCCGCAATATGTGTTTAAATACTGCAAACATTTAAGAAACTGTACTAGCTTGTTACATTTGTTTTTCCTTATTTTGATTATTCCCATCCCCTTAGGTTGGTTCACTCATTCTTGCCTCATCAGCGTATTATACCAGATCTAGAGGCCCTCCACCTCCTCCTCCTCCTCCAAGCAACACAAAAGCAGAGGAAAAGCAAAAACACATGACTTAAGTGGTATTCAAGAGGAGAATATTGAGAATGAAGAAACCTTAGATGGACGCATTACTCCGGCGCCAAATGATCTAGTTTTGAGACTGTAACAAAAGATATTGGAACTGCAAGGAGAACTTGACTAGGTTCGCAACTTGGCAAACTTATCACCCACCATGAATGTCCATGTAATCAACCAACAGAACACTAAGAACCCATCATCTCCCCAAAGCATGCACCCACAAAATCCCTCGCACCAAATCAATATGTAACTCCACCCAAAAATATCAATCTATTACCAATACTAACTCCGCCACAACATCACTATTAACCAATTCAGTACTTGCCAACCACCACGTACCACACTCCCCAAAACACATCACCACCCATTCCTGATTCCTGAAACTCCTCAAATGACCATAACTACACCTAAGTTCCTGGCACCCATCAAAGTAACCCTATATATGTGGAAACTGTACGTCATTCTATCTAACCAATCATATGTACACAAGAATCCTCCGAAAAGGACATGCTCAATAAAAACATGGCTGAATAACTCAAGAAGTTAAAAATGAGTTCAAGGTGTTGAAGGTGATAGAGGAATAGAAGGTTTAAACTATGAAGACTTGTGCATATAGCCAGATGTGGAACTACCTGAGGGGTACAAACCTCCCAAGTTCGAGATATTCGATGGCACATGTGATCCCAGGGTTCATCAAGGACCTATTGCGACAAACTTGAATGGGTCGGGAAAGATGAAAAGATCTAGATGAAGCTCTTTATGAGATGTCTTACTAGGGACGCTTTGTCCTGGTATATCAGCCAAGATCCCAAGAAATGGTCCAATTGGGTAAGTATGGCGTTAAATTTCATGGACTGGTTCAGGTTCAACATAGAGAACACACCGGATGTTTTCTACATTTAGATCCTTAAAAAGTCACCTAATGAGACTTTCTGTGAGTATGCTACTCATTGGAGGTCGGAAGCAACCAAGGTCATGCCATCTTTAGATGAAGAACAAATGAACAAATTCTTCGTCGGAGCACAAAATCTGCAATATTATGAAATGTTGATGGTTATCAAAAATCAAAAATTCTCTAACATCATCAAACTTGGAGAAAGAATCGAAGAAGGAATCAAGAGCGGGATGGTAACGAATTTCGAGGCATTACATGCCACAAATAAGGTATTAAAGTTAGGAGGAATATCAAAGAAGAAGGATGTTGGAACAGTAATGGTGGCTTAAGGCCCGAAATCTCCACTTATGTATCAAACACCTCCACCCACATACCAAGCATCACTGCCTACATATTAACCTTCATCTCCTAGATATTCCTAACCAGTCTCTGTCCATCACACATATAGCTCCCAACCATTCCACTTCCAATCACCACCAACTTGCAAACAATCCAAGACCAAAACCCAACTTCGAATGCAAACCACCCAGACAATATACCGCCATTGTTGAGCCTATCGATCAGTTGTACGAGAGGTTGAGAGCCGCATGTTACATCACTCATGTTCCTGCAGTGGCATTAGAAAATCCATCCCAATGGGTCAATTCGAACAAAACGTATGCGTACCATTCTGGTATGAAGGGGCAAACCGTTGTTGAATGCCGAACATTGAAAGATAAAATCTAGATGATAGTTGACAACAAGGTCATACAGGCGAAGGAAGCCGTACCTAATATCCGCAACAATCCACTCCCTGATCATAGAGGTGATGATGTACCGTGATAGAGACAAACGAAGAATTTGACCCTGAGGGATCGATTAGGCTTATTCGAGAAGGCGATGACTTTAAAGTTGCACTCACACTTACTCTTATTATGGTACAGAATCAGTCACCAATCAGGGTTAAGGTAATTGCATCAGCTCCATTCGAGGTAGAGGTGCCTCCGCCCGTGGCCACCCCCACCCCATTTGAGGTAGAAATGGTCATACCTTTCATTGTGACAGTATCAACCACACCCGCATTCAACTCAAAAGCAATACCCTGGGATTATGTTGCCGAGGCTTGGCAGAAAGGGAAGGCCAAGGTAGAGTAATCTAATGTTGCACAAGGAATTGTTAGAAAATACGCTACACGCTAGAGGGGGGGGGGTTGAATAGCGTTATAATAAAATTTAGCGTAAACTTGCGGAAATTAAAATTTGCAGGAAATAAATAAGTGCGTTAAATAAACAAAAAGGAAAGAACGCACCGATATATTCTGGTTCACCACAACACGTGGCTAGTCCAGTCCCCGAGAGACTCTCTCGAGATTTTCCACTAACTTGTTAAGCTTACGGGTGCTCAACAAACCTTTACAACTTAAGGACACAAGCCTTAACACCCTTGCTCGGAGATACAACACTCCAAGACTTCAACCAAGGAAACACAAGTTCCTTGCAACAAGAGAATCACAATTCTCTTACAAGTGTATAAAACACTAAACACTCAAACAAAATACTCCTTTATGAGTAGGTATGAGTAAAAGAAGTAAGCTCTAGATCACAACAACTTTGGACAAGAATATGGCTCTCAAAAGCTTTATGAAATTGAATATAAAATGATAAACAAAAGTATGCAAGCTTATAGCAATGTAATGATCAGTTGTAGTATGTTGTTGTGTTTAAAACACTTAAATGAAGCTGTATTTATAGTTGAAAAACTTGGCATTACCGTTGCCTAATTGCCAATTAAGAGTTGCTGATTTTACTCACTGACAATCGATTGTCAAACCCCAACAATCGATTGTCTGCCAGTCAGATCAAAATTCAATCCCAGATTTTACGCTTGATAATCGATTACTTACAATCCATAATCGATTACTGGCAACGTTCAAAAAATCCTTTCCAGATTTTACCACAAACAATCGATTGTCCAGAATCAACAATCGATTACTCAGCAATGTTCGAAAAATCTTTTCCGGATTTTAATCAAAACAATCGATTATACCAAATCAATAATCGATTACCCAATAACGTTCAAAAAATCTTTTCCGGATTTTAATCACAACAATCGATTATACAGAATCAATAATCGATTACCTGACGGTATTTGAAAACTTTACGACAACGGTCAGCTTCACAATCGATTGCACAAAGTCAACAATCGATTACCTTATCAGTTTTTGAAAAACATTTTAGACACTGCCTCTTGACAATCGATTGTTATATACTCCAATCGATTATTTAATAGTTTTGAAAAAGTCTGGAAGTCACTGCCTCAACAAAATCGATTGTCATAAGTTCACAATCGATTATTTTGTGACTTTGAAAAATCCGAAGGACACTGTCTCTTCACAATCGATTGTCATTAGCTTCACAATCGATTATTCTGAGTTTTGAAAAACTTTGATGGACACTGCCTCATCACAATCGATTGTCATTTGTTCACAATCGATTGTCATGCAGGTTTGAAAAACCTGATGTTCACTGTCTTACTCATAATCGATTGTCATTAGTTCACAATCGATTGTCATGCAGTCTTGGCTTAAAACAATCGATTATCATAAGTACATAATCGATTATCTTAGTCCAGATTTTTAAGGCATGTCTAAAAATTATTTTGACTACTGTAAATATGCATGATTTAAAATCATTTGACGATAAATTAAATATGCATGATTTTGGAAAATAGTTTTATGAGAGAAGCCATGTTACGAGTCAAGTTGTAGGATCAAGATCACAAATAAGAATGACTCAATTAAACTTATAAAACTTTGTCTTGAGCTTGAATCTCGTTGTATATCAATTTTGCGCTTGTTTCTTGAACTTCGTCATATATCAATTTTCGCTTCGTTTGTCATTTATCAAAACCTACACAAAAGAACACACGTTTTAGTATATTGCATTGAGAACGTGTTTCCAACAATTTCCCCCTTTTTGATAATGGCAAACATTAAGCAGGATATGCAAGACAAGCAATTTATATTGACGATTCAAGACAAGTATATACATGTAACAAGTATGCAATTTGTTCCCCCTCAATTTGAGAATTCCCCCTCAATTTAAGCTTATAAATACTGAGAGTGCATACCCGTTATCTTCCCCCTTTTGCCATTAGCAAAAATAATAATAAGATGCCAAAGATGAAATAAACCTTGTTTATTTATTGGAACGAAGGCGTGATTATTTAAAGAGAGTATAATAGCTAAAATGATAGCATTACAATCGATTATT
Organism: Nicotiana benthamiana; assembly: GCA_034376525.1. Classification (NCBI taxonomy): domain Eukaryota; kingdom Viridiplantae; phylum Streptophyta; class Magnoliopsida; order Solanales; family Solanaceae; genus Nicotiana; species Nicotiana benthamiana. The sequence goes on along the minus strand of CM067336.1, from coordinate 27,510,506 downwards.
GATACGAGATAATCGATTATTAGATGGCAGAGACAGATTTTTCTGAAGAAGACTCGATTCTTGCGCGTCATGCTTTATAATTCCCCCTACTTTTAGGGCGATACCTGCAAAAAAGGATTAGACGTCTCCGACGCTCAAGTTAGAAATCATGTAACAAAAAATGCAATGCATGACTTAGATCAACGTGGAGTCAAGAATCCCGAGTTCACTGCGAATTCGGAAGAAGGACTCTTTCTCTAAAGGCTTTGTAAAGATGTCTGCCAATTGGTTTTTGGTTTCAACAAATTCAATTTCGAAATCGCCTTTGAGAACGTGATCTCTAATAAAATGATGTCTAATTTCAATGTGTTTCGTTCGCGAATGAAGAACGGGGTTCTTCGTCAAGCATATGGCACTAGTATTATCACATCTAAGAGGGATATGATCAAGACTTAAGCCATAGTCCAAGAGTTGTTGTTTCATCCATAGGATTTGAGCGCAACAACTCCCCGCGGCTACATATTCAGCCTCGGTTGTGGACAATGCAACACTTACTTGTTTCTTGCTAAACCAAGAAACGAGAGAGCTACCGAGCAAATGGCAAGTGCCACTAGTGCTCCTGCGGTCCAATTTGCATCCAGCAAAATCAGAATCGGAGTAGCCAACAAGTTGGCATAAAGAGCCTTTGGGGTACCATAGACCCACATTTGTAGTACCAACAAGATACCTTAAAATCCATTTTACCGCAGTAAGATGAGACTCCTTCGGATACGATTGATAACGAGCGCATAAGCACACGCTAAACATGATGTCCGGACGACTAGCAGTAAGATAAAGAAGAGATCCAATCATACCTCGATACTTTTTGGTGTCGACTTCCTTACCTTTCTCATCTTTGTCTAGATGATCGGATGTGCTCATGGGAGTTGCCATTTCTTTTGCATTGTTCATCTCAAATCGTTTCAGCAATTCTTTGCAATATTTGGTTTGACAAATGAATGTACCTTCTTTCATTTGCTTTACTTGTAATCCCAAAAAGAATGTTAACTCACCCATCATAGACATCTCAAATTCGCTTGTCATTAAATCGGAAAATTCCTTGTGTAAAACATTGTTAGTAGCACCAAATATAATATCATCTACATATATTTGAACTAACAAAATATCATTGTTTTTATGCTTAACAAAGAGAGTTGTATCAACTTTCCCCCTAATGAAATCATTTTCCAAAAGAAACATACTCAATCTTTCATACCAAGCTCGGGGAGCTTGTTTTAAACCATAAAGAGCCTTTTAGAGTTTGAAAACATGATCGGGAGATTTAAAATCTTCAAAACCGGGGGGTTGTTCAACATAAACTTCTTCTTGAATAAAACCGTTTAGAAAAGCACTTTTCACATCCATTTGATATAAATTGAAATCCATAGAAGAGGCAAATGCAAGCAATAAGCGAATAGCTTCTAATCTAGCTACGGGAGCATATGTTTCTTCATAGTCAATGCCTTCTTCTTGATTATAGCCTTTTGCTACAAGCCTAGCTTTGTTTCTATTGATTATACCATTTTCATCTAGTTTATTGCGAAAAATCCATTTCGTACCAATTATGGTATGACCTTCGGGTCTTGGCACCAAATCCCAAACGTCATTGCGTTCGAATTGGTTAAGCTCCTCTTGCATTGCCAAGGTCCAAAATTCATCCCCAATTGCTTCTGAGATGGTTTTGGGTTCAATTTAAGAAACAAAAGCAGTATGTTCTAAGGTATTTTTGAGAGAGTTTCGGGTACTTACCTTGTCTCCAACGTTGCCAATTACCTGTTCAAGAGGGTGATCTTTGATCGTCCTCCACTCATTTGGCACTTTTGTTTCTTTTTCCAATTGTGGCGCTTCTTCCGTTGGTTGTTCCTCAGTTTAATCTTTATTTTCCTTGGATGGTTCCTCTTGTATTTTGTCTTTCAAGCTATCTAAGATACCTGCAAGATCAAAACCGGAATTCTTTCTCGCCAAGCGAGCATTATTTTCGGAAAATACAACATGAGGGGATTCCTCCACAATTTGGGTTCTTTTATTAAAGACCCTATATGCTTTACTACGTGAGGAATATCCAATGAAAATACCTTCATCCGACTTAGCATCAAATTTACCCAATTGGTCTTTGCCATTGTTATGAACAAAACATTTGCAACCAAAAACTCTAAAATGGGAAATATTTGGTTTTCTACCCTTATAAAGTTCATAGGGAGTTTTCATGAGTATCGGCCGAATTACTACTCTATTTAGAACATAGCAAGCGGTACTCACGGCGTCCGCCCAAAAAATGTTTGGGTATCTTAGCTTCGTCGAGCATGGTTCTAGCCATCTCTTCGAGACACCTATTTTTCCTTTCCACCACCCCATTTTCTTGTGGTGTACGTGGAGCGGAAAAGGTATGCTCGATTCCGAGTTCGTCACAAAAGTCCGCAAAGAGATTGTGATCAAACTCTCCCCCATGATCACTTCTAATTGAAGTGACGGTTGTTTCTTTCTCATTTTGAACACGCTTAAGAAAGTATTTAAAATTTTGAAAAGCATCACTTTTATTGGCAAGAAATAAAGTCCAAATAAATCTCGAGTAATCATCAACAATCACAAAAGCATATTTATTTCTTCCTAGACTTTCAATGCGAGAGGGACCAAATAAATCCATATGAAGTAATTGCAATGGTCTAGAAGTTGAAACAATGTTTTTAGATTTGAAAGATGCTTTTGTTTGCTTCCCCTTTTGACACGAGTCACAAATAGAGTCATTTTCAAATTTTAAATTGGGAAGACCAACAACTAAGTTTTGAGAAATCAATTTGTTCAAAAGATGCATATTGATATGTGCTACTCTACGATGCCATAGCCAAGTATCATCCTCTTTACTCATTAGACAGTCAACATAATCGGGTGAGGAATTAGCAAGATCAACCATATAAATATTATCCACTCTAAAACCACGGAGGATAATTTTGAAATCACTACGTCTGAACACTAAGCATTCATCCGAATCAAATAAAGCAAGATTTCCCTTGTCACACAATTGGCTTATGCTCAAGAGATTATGCTTTAATCCTTTAACAAGTAATATATGCTTAATAGAGGAATTTTCATCCTTACCGACCGAGCCGATGCCGATGATCTTTCCTTTATTGTTATCACCGAAGATAACACTTTCTCCTTCTTTGTGCTCTAATTGAAGGAATTTGGATTCATCTCCCGTCATATGCTTGGAGCATCCACTATCAAGGTACCATAGTACACTTGATCCCTTCAAGCACACCTACAAAACAAATTAATGTTCTTTAGGTACCCATGCCATCTTGGGTCCTTGTGGGTTCGGCATATTATAATGATGCGATTGAGTAATATGTCTATGACGTGTAAAGCATGAAGGAGCAATATGACCAATACGTCTACAATAATGACAAGTCACATTTGGGTTATGCATCCTTCTAGGTTCATAGTAACTAGACGGATGAAAATTTCTTACACTATGACTATTTCGCATTTCATGAGAATTATTTCTCCTACTATGAACTCTAGGATGGGCAGCATTTCTAGAGTGATTGTTTCTCGGTTGAAGGCCATTTCTAGGTCTTCTCAACGGTTCAACATTTGGCCTAAAATATGCATCATTTCTAGGGTAACTATTTCTAGGTGGTAAGTCATTTCTAGGTCTCCTAAAATGTTCAACATTTTGTCTAGCATGCATATTGGTTCTAGGATTGCTATTTCTAGGATAAGCATTTGTTTTATTAGTCCTAGGTTGAGCCTTAGGTGGTGGGGTTTGGCTTCAACCTTTTCTTTAACCTCATTCTTAAATCCTATGCCATGCTTGGTTGATTTCAAATTAACAAGGACCTCATTCAAATTCTTGTGGGAAGAATTAAACTTATCTAAGGTACCTTTGAGTCTATCTACCTCATTTTTGAGATGCAAGCAAGAAGAACAACTTTTAGTAGAACTTTCGGGCTTATCGGCGCTTCTTTTTCCAAAAAACTTGTTTTCCTCTTTCAGCTTTTCATTTTCTAAAACCCGTTTTTCTACATCCTTTTCTTTCAAAGAAAGCTGTTTTTGAAAATCCGTTTCTTTTAATGAAGCATTTTCTTTTATGCCCTTAACAGTTTTTGAAGCCTTAATAAACTCAGCATATAATTCATCAAAAGCAGTTCGCATTTCTTCAAGAGTAAAGAAGTTTTTAGACGAAATTTGACATACCTCATCTTTGTTGTCTTCTTGTGCCATAAGGCAAAGATTTGCTGCTTCGTCTTCTTCTCCTTCGCTTGAATCATCTCCGGAGTCGCCTCCCCAAGAAATGTATGCACGTTGCTTTTTAAAAGGTTTCTTCTCCTTTTTGATGTTTGGGCAATTTGATTTGATGTGCCCGGTTTCACCACATTCATAGCACTTGATTTGTTCGCCTTGCTTTTTGCCCTTGCGTTCATAATCCTTGCGCATGAACTTTTGAAATCTTTTGATAACGAGTCCAAACTCGTTGTCTCCTTCCTCATCAATTTGCGGTTGGCTTATGCTCGCCTTTATAGCTATTCTTTGCCTCCTTTGATCATCAACAAAAGGGTTAAGAATAGTAGATTCATAGGTCTTAAGGTTACCTCTTAGTGCGTCGATGGTAACGTTTGAAACGCCAATGGATTCTTGAATTGCATCGGCCTTTGATCTCCATGCCGGTGTGAGTTTTCTAAGAAGTTTTCGCACGAGCTCTCTATCCGTGAATGTTTTCTTGAGAGCATGTAGGTCATTTACGATTATTGAAAATTGCTCAAGCATTTCGTCCACCTTTTCACCTTCCTTCATGTGAAATAATTCATAAGAATGGGTTAGGAAATCAATTTTTGCTTCCCTTACCTGGTCCGTACCTTCGTACGTAACTTCTAGTTTGTCCCACATCTCCTTTGCCGTTGTGCAACACGATATTTTCCTGTAATCGTCAGCATTAACAGCACAATATAATAAATTAATTGCTTTAGCATTATTTTGAACCTTTCGGATGTCATCCGCGTCATACTCATCCTCGGACTTGGGAACCCATTCGTTTTCCACCTTCTTTGTTGGAATTTGGTTTCCCTTCATTATCACCTTCCAAAGGTGAAAGCTGTTGGACTGAACGAAGATCTTCATCCTCTCCTTCCAGTACGTGTAATTTGTACCGTTGAATAGAGGTAGTCGTGTGGAGCACTGTCCTTCATCAATTCCTGCAAAAGAATCACGAGTAGAAGCCATGGATGGTTCTCTCAAACTGTTAAGTTTTCAGAGAGTTGGGCTCTGATACCAATTGTTAGAAAATACGCTTAACGCTAGAGGGGGGGGGGGGATGAATAGCGTTATAATAAAATTTAGCGTAAACTTGCAGAAATTAAAATTTGCAGGAAATAAATAAGTGCGTTAAATAAACAAAAAGGAAAGAACGCACCGATATATTCTGGTTCACCACAACACGTGGCTAGTCCAGTCCCCGAGAGACTCTCTCGAGATTTTCCACTAACTTGTTAAGCTTACGGGTGCTCAACAAACCTTTACAACTTAAGGACACAAGCCTTAACACCCTTGCTCGGAGATACAACACTCCAAGACTTCAACCAAGGAAACACAAGTTCCTTGCAACAAGAGAATCACAATTCTCTTACAAGTGTATAAAACACTAAACACTCAAACAAAATACTCCTTTATGAGTAGGTATGAGTAAAAGAAGTAAGCTCTAGATCACAACAACTTTGGACAAGAATATGGCTCTCAAAAGCTTTATGAAATTGAATATAAAATGATAAACAAAAGTATGCAAGCTTATAGCAATGTAATGATCAGTTGTAGTATGTTGTTGTGTTTAAAAAACTTAAATGAAGCTGTATTTATAGTTGAAAAACTTGGCATTACCGTTGCCTAATTGCCAATTAAGAGTTGCTGATTTTACTCACTGACAATCGATTGTCAAACCCCAACAATCGATTGTCTGCCAGTCAGATCAAAATTCAATCCCAGATTTTACGCTTGATAATCGATTACTTACAATCCATAATCGATTACTGGCAACGTTCAAAAAATCCTTTCCAGATTTTACCACAAACAATCGATTGTCCAGAATCAACAATCGATTACTCAGCAATGTTCGAAAAATCTTTTCCGGATTTTAATCAAAACAATCGATTATACCAAATCAATAATCGATTACCCAATAACGTTCAAAAAATCTTTTCCGTATTTTAATCACAACAATCGATTATACAGAATCAATAATCGATTACCTGACGGTATTTGAAAACTTTACGACAACGGTCAGCTTCACAATCGATTGCACAAAGTCAAAAATCGATTACCTTATTAGTTTTTGAAAAACATATTAGACACTGCCTCTTGACAATGGATTGTTATATACTCCAATCGATTATTTAGTAGTTTTGAAAATGTCTGGAAGTCACTGCCTCAACAAAATCGATTGTCATAAGTTCACAATCGATTATTTTGTGACTTTGAAAAATCTGAAGGAATCTGTCTCTTCACAATCGATTGTCATTAGCTTCACAATCGATTATTCTGAGTTTTGAAAAACTTTGATGGACACTGCCTCATCACAATCGATTGTCATTTGTTCACAATCGATTGTCATGCAGGTTTGAAAAACCTGATGCTCACTGTCTTACTCACAATCGATTGTCATTAGTTCACAATCGATTGTCATGCAGTCTTGGCTTAATACAATCGATTATCATAAGTACATAATCGATTATCTTAGTCCAGATTTTTAAGGCATGTCTAAAAATTATTTTGACTACTGTAAATATGCATGATTTAAAATCATTTGACGTTAAATTAAATATGCATGATTTTGGAAAATAGTTTTATGAGAGAAGCCATGTTACGAGTCAAGTTGTAGGATCAAGATCACAAATAAGAATGACTCAATTAAACTTATAAAACTTTGTCTTGAGCTTGAATCTCGTTGTATATCAATTGTGCGCTTGTTTCTTGAACTTCGTCATATATCAATTTTCGCTTCATTTGTCATTCATCAAAACCTACACAAAAGAACACACGTTTTAGTATATTGCATTGAGAACGTGTTTCCAACAGGAATGACTAGAACTGGAAGAGTCTATGCACATGAACATTTGGGAGGTTCAAGTAAGGAGTCCACTACTAGGAAGCCTACTATCGAGACCAGACCAGATGACTTACGGAGGAATGTATATGCAAATGAGTATTCTGTTGTTGACCATCTAAATAAAATCCCTGCTTAGATATCTATCATGTTATTGTTGCAAAATTCATAGGTACACAATAATGCTTTAATGAAGGTGCTGAGCGAGGTTTATGTACCCAACAACATCAATAGTGGAGAAATGGCCAACATGGTTAGGAAAGTGCTCGCGAGTTATAAGATTATCTTCCCCGAAGATGAGCTACCACCTGAGAGTTTGAATCATAATCGAATATTGCATATCACAGTGCAATTTGAAGACAAGTTTACTGCCAGGGTCCTGGTTGATGGAGGTTCAAGCCTAAATATTTGCCCGTTGGACACTGTGAAATGGTTAGACAAAGGTTTCCATGAAATACGGGTAGGAATCATGAATGTGAAAGCTTTCGATGGGTCCCAAAGACTTACAATCGGGAAAATCAACATTTGCTTACAGATGGGACTAACTTGGTTCGACGTTGAATTTTAGGTACTCGAAAGACTTATATAACCTTCTATTGGGCCGACCATGAATCCATGTCGCTGGCTCCATACCTTCCACACTATATCAAGCCGTGAAGTTTGAATGGAATCTTCAGAAGGTAATCATTCACGGGGATGGAAGTAACCCCATTTACACTAGTCAAACCATTCCAACCATTGGACATAGAAAAGGGCTAGGAGGGGAGACCTATCATCATATTGAACGGGTCAACACCGACGAAAGGATAAATGGTGGAGTGGTAAAATAGAAAGCATATTGGCCTGATCTGGGTATGAACTTGACAAAGGGTTGGAAGGAACCTTCAAGGTATCACTAAATCGATATAGCTGAAAAATTATGGTACCACATTTGGGCTCGGATACTAGTACATATAGCAAGAGTATAGAAATTGGTCGCCTCCATGGCGTGGACCATACTACTATCTTGAGCAGCCAGTTCCACGTTTGGAACAAGCTTTTCACCAGGCTCATACAATATAGGAGACTGCATAAGAAGAAGCGCTAGCTGAGTTGAAGAATTTTTTTCTTAGAGGATGAGGACATGGACTACAATGCCATAATTGAGGAGGAGGAGGAAGAAGGCCTCACTATTCAGACTGTGGAGAAGAGAGGTGTTTTCAGGAACTGGACCGCCATACAATCCTGAGCTCACCGAGTCCTTGGGTAGCTTGGCAGATTTTTACTTCAATGGTCGTTCTAGGAATTTAAGATTTTCGGTTATTTTGTTTTAAGATTTACTTGTTTCAAAATAAATGCTCGATTCATCGAGCCAAACATTTGTCTGAACGATTTTCTCAGTTTTAATAGAATACATTTATTCTTTATCATTATTTATTATTATTTATATACTTTTTCCTTCTATAGTGTTATTATTACTTTTCTTGATGAACCAGTAACTATGACATCTAATGAAGTAATTCGACATAAGAATAATGATTCAGATGAAGAGGATGAGATACCCGAGGAAATTGTAGGGAGGTTGAAAATTTTGAGAATAAGCCTAAGTCCAATCCAGACGAGACCGAGGTAGTAAATTTCGGAGATGCCAAGAATGTCAAGGAAACTTGCATCGGCATTTGCTTGTCACCAACAAAGAAGGAAGAGTACATTTGGTTCCTAAAAGAGTGTGAGGTTATTTTCATGTGGTCATTCGATTACATGACCGGTTTGAGCATGTCCATAAAAGCTCACAAGCTATCTATCAATCCTATGTGTCAACCAGTCAAGCAGAAACTCAGAAAGTTCAAACTAGACATGAGCCTGAAAATCAAGGAGAAAATTACCAAGCAGATCAAAGCCAAAGTTATCAGGGAGGTTTAATACCCAACCTGGTTAGTTAACATTGTGCCAGTTCCAAAGAAGTATGGGAAAGTTCGAGTATGTGGTGACTATCAGGATTTAAACAAAGCAAGTCCCAAGGACGACTTCCCACTGCCAAATATATACATATTGATAGATAATTGAGCCAAGCATGAAATCCAATCCTTTGTAGATTGCTTCACGGGTTATCACCAGATATGGATGGATGAAGAAGATATAGAGAAGACAGCTTTCATCACATCGTGGGGTGTGAATTGTTTCAATCTTATCTCATTTGTCTGAAGAATGCTGGGGCCACTTACATGAGAGCCATGACAACCATATTCTATGATATGATACACAAAGAAATAGAGGTGTATGTGGACGATGTCATTATCAAATCCAAAAGGGCCTCAAATCACATAGCAGACTTGAGAAAGTTCTTTGATAGGCTAAGGAGTTACAACTTGAAACTGAACCCTGCAAAGTGTAGCATTCGGGGTTCCCACAAGAAATTTATGGGGATTCATCATCACTCATCGAGGGATCGAGTTGGATCCATCCAAAATTAAAGCTATTCATGAGTTACCGCTGCCTAAGACCAAAAAGGACGTGATAAGCTTCCTAGGACGTCTCAACTACATCAGTCGCTTCATAGCACAATCCACAATCATATATGAACCCATCTTCAAGATGTTGAGGAAGGATGCTAAAACAAGCTGGACCGAGGATTGTCAGAAAGCCTTTGACAAAATCAAGGAGTACATGTCCACACCACCAGTTTTGGTCCTAGCAGAACCGGGATGACCTTTGCTACTTTATCTATCTGTATTAGATGGAGCATTCGAATGTGTTTTGGGGAAACACGACAAAGCTGGGAGGAAGGAGCAGGCCATATTACCTGAGTAAGAAGTTCACACCTTACGAAGCACGGTACTCCCTGTTGTAACGCACTTATTGTGCTTTGACTTGGACAGCTCAAAAATTGAGGCACTACTTCTGCGCTTACTCTACATACCTCATATCCAAGATGGACCTCTGAAGTACATATTTCAGAAATCTATGCCGACTAGGAAGTTGGCCAAGTGGCAGATACCTGACGAAGAAATGTCATTCATAGGAGAAGACATTACCGAAGCATATGACGAATGGAGGATGTTCTTTGATGGAGCCACAAATTTTGAATGAGTAGGCATTGAAGCAGTTTTGGTATCATAAACGGGTCAGCATTATCCCATATCTGCTAAACTCAGTTCCCTGCAACAACGACATGGCAGAATATAAAGCCTGCATACTAGGACTCAACATGGCAGTTGACATGAACATTCAGGAGCTGTTGGTTATCGGTGATTCAGATTTTCTTGTGACCAGGTACAAGGGGTATAGGCCACCAAGAATTCCAAGATATTCCCATATTTGTACCATGTGCAGGAACTGAGAAAGAGGTTCACGAAGATAGAATTCCGACATATGCCAAGAATTTATAATGAGTTTACCGACACATTGGCCACCTTGTCATCTATGATACAACATCCAAATAATAATTATATTGATCCCATTCTGATAAATATCCATAATCAGTCAGCATATTGTGCTCATATTGAAGAAAAAACGGATGGAAAGCCTTGGTTCCATGGAATTAACGGGTACTTATCGAAAGGAGAATACCCGGAGCATGCAAATCATACTCATAAACACACACTCCGGAGATTGTCAAACCAGTTCTTCCACAGTAGAGGAAACTTGTATAGAAGAACTTCTAATTTGGGATTACTAAGGTGTGTCGACGCAAAGGAAGTTTTTAAGTTACTTGAAGATGTGCATGCCGGGACCTGTGGCCCACACATGAAAGTCTTTGTCTTCCCTAAGAAGATACTTAGATCCTATTACTTTTGGATGACCATAGACACGGATTACATCCAGTATGTTCGCAAGTGCTTTCAGTATCAAGTACACGCCGATATGATAAAAGTGCCACCAAAAAAGCTCAATGCAACAAGCTCACCTTGGCCACTCACTGCCTAGGGGATGGATGTTATATGTCTGATTGAGCCCACTGCCTCAAATAGACACATGTTTATTTTGGTTGCCACTGATTACTTCAAAAATTGGATAGAAGCTACATCATACAAAGATGTAACCAAGAAAGTCATCACAAATTTTGTCAAGGATCATATTATTTGCCGATTCGGGGTTTCTGAGTCCATTATTACTGATAACACCGCCAATATCAACAGTGATTTGATGAAGGCCATGTGTGAGACTTTCAAAATTAAGCACAAGAATTCCGCAACCTACAGACCTCAGCTAAATGGAGCCATAGAAGCCGCTATACTATGAAAAATTGTAGAGAACCGTAAACAATGGCACGAAAAGTTACCTTTTGCTTTATTGGGATACCGCACCATGGTTCGCACATCAAACAAGGCGACTCCTTACATGTTGGTCTATGGTACCGAGGCCGTCATCCCAACTGAGGTGGAGATTCCTTCTTTAAGAATCATATAGGAAGTTGAATGCAACGATGTAGAGTGGATAAGGAGCCGTTATGAACAATTGGCCTCATAGATGGAAGAATGATGAATGCAATATGTCACGGTCAGCTTTATCAGAATAGAATGTCTAGAGCTTTCAAAAAAGAGTCAAACCAAGACAGTTCACACCAGGACAACTGGTATCGAAGAAAATGTTCCCACATCAAGAGAAGACAAAGGAAAATTCTCTCTCAACTTGTAAGGATCGTTCATGGTTCACAAGGTACTAATAGGAGGAGCACTCATACTTGCAGAAATGGATGAAGAAGTTTGGCCATAACCAATCAATTCAGACGCATTCAAGAGATACTATGCCTAGATTATTTTGAATTTCCTCATTTGATGTAGTTGAACTACACTTGACCTGATTCCTGTTTAAGAGGGGATACATAGGCATCCTTATGGGTTCAGTCATATCATAATAAAATTTTCATTCTCCCCTCCCCCCAAAAGATCAGAAACTGGGGCAAAATTTTGAAGAGGACCCTCAAAATTCCGGAGCAAGTCCAACCAACACCAACATGTGTAAGACGGTGATTAATCAATTAAGGAACTAAGGCAGAATTTTGAGAAGGATGAAGGTTCAACAAGACTTATTATTCGCAAACGACCGAGAGATCATCTGCCAAACTGGGGTAGACTTTTGAGGAGGACCCTAAAACTTCCAATATAAGATAGACGCATTGCCTTTGAGATGTGTTATAGTCACTAATTCATCTAAATGTGTCAATATATTTCTAAAGTAACTCCGTTTTTATCAAGGGGAACTCGAAAGGTTTTCAGAATGGATCAAAGCAGCTACAGAAGCATGAACCAACCTCCCCCTCACAGAACCCACAATTTTCTTTGAACACAGGCACATCTGACATGACGATAACATCCGCAAATATATGCACACAGCAAGATAACTATCAATCTGGCCATCAGACACCGAAAATACATCTCCATCTAAGACATATTCTACTTTTACTTACTATTTGATTTCTACATGAGGGTAATCCCTTCCTCCATATCTGTATGAGGCTAGTCATTGCCTCCTTATCTGTATGAGGCTAGTCCCTACCTCCCCACTTGTATGAGGCTAATCACTGCCTCCATATTTGCATGAGGCTAATCCATGCCTCTCTATTTGCATGAGGTTAATCCTTGCCTCCCTACTTGCATGAGGCTAATCCCTGCCTCCGTAACTGCATGAGGCTAATTCTTGCCTCCCTATATTCATGAGGCTAATTCCTGCTTGCTTGCATTAGGCTAACCCTGACTCCCTATTTGCATGAGGTTAATCCCTATCTCCCTACTTGCATAAGGCTAATCCCTGACTCCCTACGTACATGAGGCTAATCCATGTCTCCCTATTTGCATGAGGCTAATCCATGCCTCCCTAATTGCATGAGTCTAATGCTTGCCTCCTCACTTGCATGAGGCTAATCCCTGTGTCCCTAATTGCACGAGGTTAATCCCTGCCTCCCTAATTGCATGAGTCTAATGCTTGCCTCCCCACTTGCATGAGGCTAATCCCTGCCTCCCTAATTGTACGAGGCTAATCCCCGCCTCCCTAATTGCATGAGGCCAATCCCTACCTCCCTAATTGCATGAGGCTAATCCTTGCCTCCATAATCGCATGAGGCTAATCCTTGCCTCTCCATTTGCATGGGACTAAGCACTATCCCTTTTCGCACAAATTTTGCTATATTTCTAGCAATATCTATTCGCTTTATGATCGGGCTAAGCTTCGCCATCCATTTCACAAGACTAAGCCTTGTCTTGTTAACATCATTACTGCATATAATGGGCTAAAATATCGCCAATCTATACGGATGCGTTATGGTAGGCATCATCCTCATAGCCGAAGAACATGCCATGACTGAGGATCTCTCAAATTTATATATCATTATTCAAATGCGTCATAGTTTGGAAGCACATTTTTCGTGGCATGGTAACATTATTTCATGGCATATGAATCCCACACTAAATAATTCATGGCCCAGCGCATCATGGTCCAAGGACGTCATCTTTAACTGTCAAAAGACAACCTTCATAGCCCAAATGAAATCTGCATCATGTTTAAATTTTTGCAAATAAATGTTTGTAACATCTTTATCTATAGGTAACCAATAAGCAACCGCTATCCTATCAGGAGCAATCTCGCTCCAATTCTTTCAACTATCTGAAGCCTTAACTGCTCACCATAGCCGCTTCCGCATCGCGTATCCGTTCTTGCAATAATTTCATCAGCATATTCGGCAGACAAATCCAGAACTACACACAACCTGATTCCTATAAACCAGGTATATGTAGGCAACCCAAAGACTGGAGTCCATCCTCAGTCTTTCAAAACCTCCCCCCGCCCCCGGGGTCAAAATTGACCATCATTTCTTTACCAGAAAACTCTTTTATCCTTCACGAGTAAAGAGAGGAAGTTGTTGATACTCATTGCTTCCCTGTATATTCTTATATACATATATACTTTCAAACTAGCATATATATATATATATATATATATATATATATATATATATATATATATATATATATATATATATATATATATATATATATATATATGCGTTTATAAGCATGCACATGGTCTTTATAATTTTTCTAGAATTTTAAAAGCTTTAAAATGATTTATTTCTTCCTATTTTACTAATAAAATTTCCAATAATTATCCTTCAAATTATTATTGGGACAATTTAGCCATCTAAATTCTATATTTATGCCAAAATAGTGCTTAAGTATTTTTAATGCATTTTTATAATTGCATTTGTATTTTTAAAAGTAATTTGAATATATTTGCAATACTAGCGCAATTAATGCATAATTATATTTATATGCACTAAAAGATCTTGTATTTTAAAAATATTAAATATCTATTTTAGTATACGAAATTATTTTTTAGAAATCATGTATTATTTAGTATAAATTATATAGTGTTAAATTGGCTATTTAAAATGAGCCAAAGTGTATTTCAATTTTAGCCTAATTTCAACCCAACACCCAGCCCAATTCTTAATTAAATTGGCCGATCCAGGCCTTAAATGCACCTACCCGATCCAAGGCCCTATCAGATCTTGGTTGTTGTTCTGAAAGATCAACGACCCTCGTTTCTTCTTTCTTTTTTAATTCCAAACAACCTCCTAACTCTAATCACTTCTCTACATCCGCCTCTATTAAATCCTCTCTGCTGTCAAAACACTCTCAACCTAACCTTAATCTTCAATAATCAACCTCCTATCTCCCGTCATCTCCGGTGAACTCTCATTGTCTCTTAATCCTCCAATGGCTTCTCTCATGCCATGCTTGGTTCTTTAAGGTCTTCAAAGGCCCAGGGCCATGCTGACTTGCATCTAGGGTTCTTCTCTTATTGTTCTTGGCTATTCTAGTGTGATTTCAAGCTAAATCATTCTATATTTGTTACGATCTTTGAGTTTCTGGACAGGTTTCTTCATCTCTATATGGTTTTTTCCGAAACCGTAATTTTTTTTCTATACCTCCTAGATCTATTCGGATCTAAGACGATTTGAGTTTGTTTCTTGAATGTTTTACACTGTCCTTGAGGTTCTTTACAAGAATCATGTGATTTCAAGTATTTTTTATCTTTTTTCTAAAACTAGGGTTTTTGTAACTTCTTTTTAAAACCTTGTTTAACTGATTCTTTGTGTTTAAATTTCTATTTCTATATATTTTGACTGATTCTATTAGTTTACTACATCTTTAACTCATCTATGTTGAAAGCCTTAAATTTTTAGGGTTCTTCATTTTTTTCAGTGTATCAGCATGACTAACCAGTTCTCATTTTTGAGTTTCTGTGATTTCTCATGCATATATTCCCTTGATATGTTTCTACTGAGTTTCTTAGCCTGAATTTACAGTGATTCTATATGCTTATGTTCATCTTGACTATTCACATCAAGGCCTACATTTTTCTCACCGAATGGGTATTATTTAACTTTCAAGTTTGCTAGAGTTGCATGTCGACTCTTGACCATCCATGTATTAATTTATTTATATGCTAAACACCGACTCGTGAATTTTTCTTCTATTGATTCTGAATTCCCTGTTTCTTGGTCTGCTTCAAACACTTTCCATTAAACATTTGATTCCTACCTTTCTACTCAATATTGATTTGCTTACCTTATTTGTATTGGTACTTGATTCTTACTGACTATCTCCTTAATTATAGTTTTTCTGAACCTAGACCTATTTGTTTTTTCTATGCATATTATGTTTGAATTATTTCCTTGTCTGTTATGCTCCAGTTACACATTGATTTCTTTCCTTATTTGATACTTGTATTTACCATTTGAACTGATTCCTTTAATTAAGGGAGTACTTGTACTAATTTTTCTCTAATTGGTTCTAAGTTCCATAATTACTGTACAATTGTGATTCTTCCATTGTTTGACTTAGTTTAGAACTACTATATATATGCTCTCTCATTAACAATCAAGACACGAACACATTTTGGTTCAAAACTCTCTTTTACGCTCAAATTGTTCTGCTCTCTTTTGTGTTACTTACTACTGTTCTAAGTTAGCCTGCTGCAAGCCAAGGCTAACAATTGGGTTCTCTCACTTTGTGCTTGCTGTTTTTCTTCACTGGCATGTGCTGATTTCGATTCCAGTTTCAAAAACAATATGCTTCTTCTACTACTTCAGTTTGTCATGTTTCTAATATGCTTCTGTCTATGGTTTTATTCTTCAACCTGCAACTAACATGTCTACTTCACTGTCTTCTTTACTGTGTGCTTCTGAATTAGCATGCTCATGAATCCTTTCCTACTATACCCCTAATGTGACTATTCTTTACTTATGTTTCTCTGATTTTTGGCATGCACCTTCCTGTGTAAAAGTAGTTGGCTATCCTAAGCCTCTCTGATTCTGTATTAATTCTGAAGTTCATGTTGTACCTTAATCCTTTTAACCCTTTCAGGACTTCTCTGATTCGGTACCTTTGTGTATCTTTGCCTACTATGTGCCCTATACTTGCCCCGGATCCCCTATTACCCCCTGAGTGAATTTTTGTACATATTTGATTCTGTGTCTTGGAGTGCTGATGAACCTCTTCTGGTTCTGTGTTTGGTTTGTTGTTTGTTGATCACCTTACCTTTTGCTTCAAATTGTCTTATTGAATAACTCCATATGTTGTTTTCACAAAACTATTTCAAACAAGTCTCTCTAAACACTGTTTTCTTACTAAAACCCTTTCAAACTATGTTAAGTACCCCACTCTACTCTTAGATCCTTAAGTTCTGGCCCTCCAGTGTGTGACTGCCATGAGATCCCTATGAGATCCCCTCTGAACTCTGATGCACTTGAGCTGGCTCTTCTATATTGTACTTATTTAGTTTTGGTCATAAAGTCTAAGTGTGAGCACTGCCCAGGATCTTGAGATCTTTAAGGAACTCTGACGCACCTAGACAATAATATTGTCTATGGAATTTGGCATTTGAGGCTAGTGGAGGTTTGGGAAATAACTTGGGCCTGCTTCAGGCTCCCTATAGGGTAATTTATTCTTTTTCTTTTATCTATTTATGTAATTTATTCATCTGCTTTGTAATAATTATTTGTAAACGAATATTGGGGTGATTTGTGAAAATGGGTGGGTTGTTACATATCTGTGGGGGTAATATAGGTAGAAACTATGCCTGTAGGATTTTATACTTGCTATGTCAGCATTACCATGCATATAGGATCCTATTAATATATTTGTTATGTTTGCCTTACAATAATAGAAATCATGCTTATAGGGTTTAAGTCATTCAAATAATAAAAATCATGTCTATAGGTTTAAAAATCAACTTCATAAGTAGATACCATACTTATAAAATATGATCGGGTTTAGTTTCTGTTACATCATGTATTTACATTAGTTTTAGTAGATATCATGCCTATAAGTTTCTAACATCAGTTCATAACGATTAGATATCATGCCTATTGGAATTAAAAATCAGAAATCCTGCCTATAGAACTTAAAGTAAATTTAGTTACACAAGTCAGTCCACTTCGTGTTATTTCATATGAAATTGGCATAGTCAATTGTCCGCTTCTTTAATCAATCTTTTAAACATTGCCTTGATTCACTACTTCCAGAAAGCATGCCTATAGGAACTCGAGAGTTTGTTTTAAAAACTACTCATTATTTAACCACATCAAACGTAATTAGCATGCTCTTAGGACATCACCATTCTGCGTTTAGGCTAGCCTATGCGGCGATTCTAAATTCTTATACTCTGATAACTGTATTTTTTTTCTTTCTTAAGTTTTCCAGATTTTAAAAGTTTAAAATCAGTAGGTAAGCTGATTAGGACCATACTATCGAGTTTATAAAAACAAAGTTGCATATTTCTGTGCATTGACACCCACTTAAATGTCATGTTTAGGTCTTTTCTCTAATAAAAACTGATATTGTGTTTGCTTAAGACATGCTGCTTATGTGCATTACTTGTCAAGGTTAACATGGGCCTCTTAACTGTTTCTTTCTGTATTTAGCTGTTTAGTCCTATGTGTTTTCCCAAGTCGCCTAGATTTAGAGGTCCTAAAATACCTCCCGGGCCACAAGAAAGGGACGAGTAGTGCACGCATAGGCATTGTCAAGGTTATTAGAATTCTTTAGGCTATTACCAAACAGAGGGACTTAGGTAGAACGGGATATGATCACTACACGTTAATGTCACGTGTAGCCCCTCATTGAGGAGTATTTACCAGGCATTGCGTTGGATGATCTTGTAGGCTAACCAACCTAGGACCCCTCTTTCCCAAATTGACTTCAATTAAAAACTTTACTTTCTTTTTTTATGCACACAACTCGTTCAAATTTTTTGTCTTATTATTTGAGTCACACAAAGTCAAACATGTTTTATTTGCAATTATTTGTTTCAACTACTTATTTGCTAAAGGACTAATTCATAAATATAAGTTCGGCTGGTACCCATAGTTGTGGACCAAGAGAGGTGCCTAACACCTTCCTCTCAAGTTTATTTCGATTCCTTACTCTAAATCTCTAGTAGTACAAACCAATCCAATAATTAATTGCTCTAGGTGCCCTAACGCAACGTAATGCATTAACTGGCGACTCTTCAAAATACCCAATTTCCAAAAGAAAACAAGTTATTACCACCATAAATGTTGAAACCCGGACATTTACTTCCCCATAAAAGAAGGGGGGGAGGAAGGGGGCACGACACCTGGGGCCTCGGGGTGATTTCGGATGTTTGACAAAAAATTAGAAATTGGGAGTTTGCAGCTGAAATATTATGGCTGCTGTCATAACCGCATCTGCGGTTGGGAGGCTGCAGGTACGACTCTCGCAGATGCAGAAGCAAGCCGCAGAAGCGGCCAAGGGAGAATTAGCTGGAACCGCAGAAAGCGGCTAAGGGAGCGCACATGTGATAGCGCTGGTGCGGGCATAGCATCACAGATGCAAAAATGGTCATATAAATGAAAACTACAGGTGCGGTGGATTTGACCGCAGAAGCGGGAAATGACCGCAGGTGCGGAATCCCTGGGTCATAAAGTATATATTCCATCCTTCGTGATTTTCAGAATTCTTCACTATTTTAAATCGATTTTGGAGATTTTTGGGGGATTTTGAAGAGGGAATCCAAGGGAACTTCATTGACATAAGGTTTTTGAACATAAAACGCATTCCTATGGTATTATTTCATTGATTAGGCTTGAAAATTTTGGAAATTTATGGGCAAATATTGAAGAAACGAGGACTTGAGATCGGAGACCTTTGATTAAGGATTGGAGGGGCTATTTGAGGTCTGATTTTGGTACTTTTGGTATGAATGATCTCGTGGCAAAATAAGGGATCTATTGATTTAAAATTTGTCGAATTCCGAGATGTGGGCCTAGGGGTCGGGTTCGGTTAATTTCAGGATTTATATTGTAATTTGATTATTTTTGCATGGGCTTCAATTCCACAGCATATTTTGATGTCATGATTATGATTTTGGGTAAATTCGACGTGAGTTGAGGCCAAGACAAGAGGCAAGGGCATCGTGAGCTAGAGTTTGGACCGGATAGAGGTAAGTAATGATTGTAAATGTTGTCCTGAGGGTATGAAATCTCGGATTTCATATCGTTGTGCTATTGTGAGGTGACGCACATGCTAGATGATGAGTGTAGAGTCGTGCATCATTAGGGATTGTGACTTAGTCCATCCCGTATGACTGTTTTACCGCGTATTTGATATAAAACATTTTGCTATCATCATATTTTGGGCTGAATGCCTTTGGGCCTCATGCCAACTGTTTTGGACCCTTAGGGGATTTTTACTACTATTTCTAACTGTTTTGACTTCATATTCGTACTCAGTCATGTTGTGTTATGCTGTTTTCATAACTCAACCATATCTACTTTGTTTTGGCATCTTAAATGATATTTTGGGCTAAGCATTATGTTTTACTGTGCCCGAGTGGCTTTTAGAGATTTCTGACTGAGGAGGGCCGAGGGCCTGTTTTGTGAGGATTATTACAGACCGAGCTGTGCGCCGCAGCAGTTTCATACTGATTTATGATTATGAGGCCAAGGGTCTGAGTTGTTACACTATGAAGAGGCTTGATATGAGGCTGAGAGCATATTGGTTATGCTACGGGATGGCTTGATATTGTGCTTGGGTCATAAGGGGACCCTCCTGGAGACTCTACACTCCTAGTGAGTGTGGGTACCCAGTTTATGATATGATATAGCCCGAGGGGATGATGTCATACCATGTTATTGCCCGATGGGCTGATACGAGTGATTTTGAGATAGCTCAAGGGATTGGTTCTGTTGGTTTCTATATTTACTCCATGTTTTTATTCACTCATTTGAACTACTAAAAGATGTTTTAAAGAGGTTTTACTGGACTAAGAAGATTTTACGAGCTTTTTACTGTTTTATTGTATTGTTCTGGTTTTACACTGCCTCGTTGTAGCATTCTGATGTGTTTTACTTGTTTCTTATTGCTCAAGTGCCTTTACTTTTATTACTTACTGAGTTGGTGTACTCACATTGCTCCATGCACCTTGTGTGCAGATTCAATTGTCTCAAGTCACGCTAGCGAGGGCTAATTGCTTCCAACAGGCTGTTTGGAGTTCACTAGGTAGTTGTTCGGCGTTCCTAGCACAGTGCTTCTCCTTACTATCTTTACTTTATGTTAATAGATTTAATACACTGTGTATTCCTTTTTCATACTATTAGTCGGATGTTTAGATGCTCATGACTAGTGACACCCCGATGTCGTGCTATGTTGTTTCTGTATTTGGGGTTTGTGTCGGCTGGCCTTGTTTCATGATAGGCGCCATCACGGTCGGGTACGGTTTAGGGTCGTAACATATAATAAATAAAGTTCAAGGACAAACATCCTAAATATTGGACTATATTTGATGCAATATATTTTCTTGCACGGAAAATGTATATGCACTTTCAAGAGGGATATCAAGATCGACAACAAGAATTCTGGTTAAGGCAGCACAACCAAAGCATTAGGAGGAGACATACAAAAAAACATATTGTCCACAAAGAAGTGTTCGTTAAGATACTATCACATTAAATATTTTTAAACTATAATACATAATTATCTGATTAACACGACAAAATTAATCATTTGTGTAAGTTTTGACAATGCCCTCTTATTTTAAATTCATGCATTATACTAATGTAATAATATTTTTTAGATGATTTTTGTATTATTATACATAAACCTTTATTAATTAAACTTTATTCTTCCTTCATATAAATAAATATCTAAATCATCTTGCGCCATTATTAACCTGCAACACACGTTCATAGATACTAGTAAGTAAGAAAAAGATGCAAAATATGAATGGGACATTCATGTT
Source organism: Nicotiana benthamiana (assembly GCA_034376525.1). NCBI lineage: Eukaryota > Viridiplantae > Streptophyta > Magnoliopsida > Solanales > Solanaceae > Nicotiana > Nicotiana benthamiana. The sequence goes on along the minus strand of CM067336.1, from coordinate 27,489,151 downwards.
ACCACGCAAATCACATACACACATTCATGGGTAAGAAGAGAACGAATCCTCATATTAAACCTATTGGGCAATCGACATGGACTGGATCTGGACAAATTAAATGGGCCTGGGTATACCACGTCCTTATATAACTTGGTCCATAATCTATCTAAACATTATATACATCAAATGATACAGTACAATACAATACAATACAATACAACACATTAGGAAACGATATATAACAACCATCCAAACAAGTTGGCTTGACGAAAAAAGGCTCGCCCCTAAAAGTATTCTTTTATTTCAATTTACATGTAGTATAATTGAGCATGTAGCTTAAAAAGAACTCTTGGAACTTATAATTGGTTTATGAAATTATAAACACATGATATTAAGGTTTAAGTGAGAAATTTAAAATTAAACAATTTTCAAATATAAAATAATTATTTTGAAAAACTCTCATAACCTTTAAAAGGAGTAACCAACCTCATAGTAATTGGCGTTCTGTTTACCTCGAAAATATGAGTAATAATTAAATTTGATTTGTGGTTTTAAGAAATGTCAAGTATAAATGAGAGAAATGAATAAATCAAACTTGTGTTACTTAAGCGGTATCGATCTCGAGACTAATGACCTCGAGATAGGTGAAGGACATTGAGGCAAGAACAACAAATCAACGAACAAAAAGAAGCTAAATGACAACTCTCAATAAGCGAGAAAAGTGAAGTAGTATATTCTTTTCCAATGATTAGATGATCCTTACAAATAATTGGGGTCTCCTTTATATAATAGGGGAAACCCTAAATAAGTACATTTCCATTTACAGTAAAGAATATTATTAGGACAGTTGTATAACCGCCTAGTATGAATTTGCACTGATTCGTCCAAATCTATTCCAAAATTTACCCCATGATATTGGGGACGTAGAGAGAATCTTGTCCTTCTATAACAAACTCACAACAATACCATCTCGAAGCTGGTTGTGCTTAGCTCTTATGTTCCACGCTCACTTAGGTTCTCGGGCATTGCATGATATCTTCGAGCTTGAGTTTGGTCCATCGAGCTTGAGCTCGACCTTACTTGAGCTCGAGTTTAAAGCGACCCCTCGAGCCCGAAAGATCGGGCATACCTTATTTTGACTGTATACGGATAGTCCCCGCGTTTCTTAGAGTAAGATGATAAAATATAATTTGAACCTCAATTCTTCAGAATCTCTTATGATAATGTAATTCCTATAACGTAGGAGCTCGAAGTGACCGAAACATTCCATCGGTTCGCTTCCCTAAAATATTAAATGTACGTTTAATGGTCGGCCACTAGCACCACAGAACCGTCGCCTCTCATCTATAAATATGGGGTTCCTTGTTTGAACTAAAAACTTTACCTCTTCATTGTATTTACGCTGCTCACTTTTCCCTTTCATCTCTTTCTCCTCTCTCTACTTTCTACTCCGTTCACCAAGAAAATGCCAAGCTCCCATGAAACACCACGCTCTGCTACCATATGCATTCCTCCATGGCTAAAACTTCCAAAATAGTTCCCCCAAAAGAGAAAGCATCATCTTCTTCTACTTCCCGGTCGGCAAAACCTGTGACGTCGTCGACTCTTCATGAAATTAAGCCGAGCTCTTGCATTATAAAAAAAGATTTCAATATTGAAAATCCCATTGATATCACAGGACGATGTGAACATGTATCTCGATATATTAGTTTGATATCAAAAAAGCATCTCAAAGACATAAAGAAGGACTGCGACTGGGGAGAAGAGGTTGTAGTTCAGATACCAAGCCTCGAGGAAAGCATCACCACCCACGTGGAGGGGATCTTAAGTGTTTACACTTACCCCTTCACACTGGGTCCTCTCGATCCGGTAGTGATCGAATTTCGCAAAAGGTACGAGGTTACCCTCGGCCAGATCCATACCTCCTTTTGGTTCCAGCAAGGCCAAGGGATTGGAATTCACCCTCAACCATCTCATTCGGTTGTATTGGCTTCATCTATTTCGAGGGCTCATCGAGCTTTAACGCCAATCAAAAAATATTTTCTTTACTAGTAATGACAAGGACAAAGATTGAGGCTAGATAAGCTGGTTTATCAGAGTGAGGACCTCAAATGTCATCCCTAGGGGAAGTGCCATTTCTGGAGAGATAGAAATTCAATTTTAAGTGAACTCCTACCCCAAATATCTATTTATATTTTGCTTTCGTGTTTCATAATGCCTTTACCTTTTCTGTAGCTACTGATTGGACACTCTACACTGGCCCCGATCTCGAGGACAAAATTCGAAAGTTAGCTGCAACCTCCTCATACGTTGAGTGCAAATGGCGCGAATTATCAAACGGCAAATGGGAAGCCAAACATCATGGTAAATCCTCTTCTCAGGTCTTTGATATTCTTCTTTTAATAGTGATGCAACCTCAATCATGCTTGTTTGTGCAAGCATCAGATATGTCTCTAAAATAAGGCTGGCCTCGCTCGAGAAAGAGACCAAGTCCCTAATTTCGAAAGTGGGGAAAGACAATAAAAGAAAGAAGGCTTCGAAGCCCGAAGATCTTTAGGAGAAGAGGGCTCTTTCTCCGAAGTCAAGGAAGAAACTTATCCACGTGGAGTTAGATTTTGCCATCCAATTCCTATAAGATAAGGAGAACGAGGGCAAAAAATCGACGTTGGTGCCTCAAATTAGGAAACCAGTCGAGGCCACCAAACCCTCCGAACATGAAATTTTGCCTCTTGGTGAAGGAACTCTTAAGAAAAACTCGGTAAAGCCCTTGAGTCCCCCCAAGATTGAGTTCATTCCCCCTGCTTTAACAAATACATCGGAGGGAACAAGTGTTAAGAGGGATAAAGCTAACCAAAGCACCCCGAGTAAGGAGCTCGGGGCTATGACAATGGGTCTCTCATCTCCTCTACCGTCTTACTCTAAGGAGGCAATAAAGGATACTCGGGCTCTACAAATTCCCGACCCGAGAAACGTTCTCGAAGAAGATCCTTTTCGAGACTGTTTGACCAGGTTAACGATGCCATCAACCTTAATGAGGCATCTACCCTCTTCGAAGAGGCTCAACATATGTTCGCTCAGGTAAATACTAACTTCTATTATTGTTACTTCCTTTCCCCCCCCCCCTTCTTTTGACTGACATATCTTTGTTTATGTGCAGGTTGTCTTTAAATTCAAGGCCGAGCTGGGCCAATGTGAGGACAAACTCAAGAAAGCTTCGAGGGAATAAAAGGCCCCGAGTCTCTTCTGTAGCCTAAAGAAGGAGGAGCTCAAGGATCTTTGGAATGACTTGGCCAAAGCTCAAAGAAACGAGGTTGAGCTAGATGAGCAAGAAACTGTGATTTTAACAGAGTATGGTCTTTTTGGGCTTACTACGGAGGCTAACTCTTCAATGTATCAGCTGCAACAAAAGTTGGAGATGATTGGGCAGCTCTGGAGTGAGGTCAATCAGGTCAAAGCCGACTGCTACCGATGGAAAGAGAGTATGGATCAGCTTGCTGCCGATAAAGAAGCTGCTCTAGCTCAATTGGTCTCAACTAAAACTCAACTCCGAGACATTAAAGTGAAGAGTCTGGCCCAAGCCAAGAAAATTGAGGAGCTAGAGGCAAAACTTGCTAAATACGGGGTCGAAGCTGCACAACCCAAAGCTAAAGTTGAGAAGACGATGGCCACTGTTGATAAGACTATCACCGTATACTTAAGGGATGCCGAGGATATTCAAGCAGAGCTGAGGCCTCTGATAGGAAAAATAGAGTAACGATTTGGCCAATTTCCAAACCCGGAGGGAGTCTCTCAAAGAAATCCACGCCCGAGGATTTGATATAACTGAAGAAATAGCCCAAGAAAAAGCGCTGAAAACTGATGCAAGGTTTATTGTTTCTTTTTATGATGAAGATGTGTGAGTGGTTCCAAGGGTGGAGAAGGTGAATATGGAGTTCCCGAGGAGGAGAAGTTTCCCGAAGATAGAGCTCCCAAGGATGTAGTTCCTAAGGATGTTGCATCCAAGTATGTAGCCCCGAAATAAATTACATTCTTTTTTGTTTCTTTAGTTTTTTGTAAGGGTCTCTCGTGGGTGTTGTAAATATATTTTGTAAACATCTCTTATAAATATAAAAAATCTTTGCTTCATCTTCGATTTGTGTTGAATTTCATCTCGTTTTCATTTGTGAATTTTTTTTATAAGACCCATTAGTATTTTATTGACCAATGGCAATCTTTATAATACAATACCTCTTAAGATTTTTGTTAATCCTCGAGCTAAGCTTAAGTTGACGTGAGCTCTGATGATGGGACTCTTGAGTCCGATTTGGGTGAGAGCAAGGTCTTGAACCCTATATGTTTTGGCCTTTAGACTCTTTTATATCGGCCCTTAGGCTCCTTTAGGTTGGCTCTTAGGCTCTTTTAGGTTGGGACTATTCAGCCTTTAAAGCGACTATAATTTTTCCCTCTTTTGGGCAAAAAAACTTAGTGAAAAGTTTTCTATGCCTTAGCATATGTTTTTGTACCCGTTAGATTTTTCAAAGGTTCGATCAATTGGAACCTCATTTGTAATTCGTTTGTGTAATGATATTCGAATACCTCTTGAGTTATTTTCGAAGGCTAATGTTATCAAACCTTTAAATTATTTGAAGGTTGATTTTATCAAAGCCTTTTATTGTTTTTTTTTGCCGAGGGTAGCCTGATTTAACCATTTTTCAAAGTATTTGAAGGCCTTTAATTTATGGCAAAAGTCGGACGTCTCCAAGTCGTGTAATTTTGGTCGTAGCCTTTTATATGTCTGTAATCTCTACTATAGTTGTAGCTTCCAGGTATATCTCTTGGACTTGTTTCCCCATAACCTTTCAAACTTGTTCGAAAGGTTAGTACTCGAGTACGATGGCCTTGGCCTTTATATTGTGGGGATGCCTCCTCGAGGTATTATGAATTCGAGTTCTCGATGACTTGGATGTGTTGACTATCGATGATAGTCCCCGAGTATCTGGGTGTATTTGATTGCTAGGCCTTGGGCCGTTCTCACAAAATTATAAGTGTAGAGATAGTATGATAATAGACTTCTTTGAGACACAAAGTGTTTTGATATAGAAATAATGCTTCTTTGGATAATTGATACACGAGTACATGTTTTGCCATCGAGGCTCGGCTCTTCTATATCGACACGGTTCATCTGACCATTTGGCCCATTACAAATTCTCCTATAGAGGCACTCTTTGGCGTGAAGTATTTTCCTAGAAAATATAACCTTCGATGGTGATGCCCCTAGTATTCGAGGTTGATTGAAAAGAAGCCTTGGATACTGTTGAGTTATCCTTAGGTAGCACATAGTTGTTGCCTCGTTAAAAACCTCGTAGGTAAAATGAATTTGGGATAAAATCCAATCTAAGGGAAAAGAGTACAACACATGCTTTAAAACCTAAGGTCTTCGCGTAAGAAGGTGCCTTCGATAGTTTCGATCGAACACCTACAATGGGTTAGTTTCAAATTCAAATGGAAAAAAAAGAAAGTCATACCTTAGCAATAGTATCATTTGAGTAACATATCTTCCAATTGTTTGGCAGTTGTTAACCTTCCATTGTGCTAAGTTTGTAAGATCCTTTACTGACGCTCCGAGGACTCGATACTGTCCTTCCCAACTTGGGCTCAGTTTCATTTCTTTCGGGTCTCGAGTATTGAAGGTGACTTTCCGTATAACTAAGTCCCTAATTTCGAAGTGTCGACGGTTGGTCTTTCTATTGTGGTATCTCTCGATTATTTGCTTTCGCACGGCTATCCGAACAAGTGTTGCCTCTCATTTTTCATCTCAGCTCGAGGCTAATATTCATAGCCTCGTGATTTGACTCCTTCGATGCATGTCGAAACCTGGAACTGGGTTCTTCGATCTTGACATGGATAAGGTCCTCAGAGCCATTTACAAAAGAGAGCGGAGTAGCCCCTATGCTAGACTTTGTTGTTGTTCGATATGCCCAAAGGACCTCGGTAAAACTTCTCTCTATTTTCCCTTCGCATCGTCCAAGCTTTTCTTTAGATTTTGACTGATGGTTTTGTTTGTTGACTCGGCCTGTCCATTTCCATTTGGGTGGTATGGTGTTGATAAGATCCTCTTTATTTTGTGTGCTTTGAGGAACACCGTTACTTTGCTGTCGATGAATTACTTTCACTGTCACATACAATCTCGGCAGATATCCCGAACCGACATATAATGTGGTCCTATATAAAGTCAATAACTTATTTTCCTCTGACCTTGTCGAAGGCATATGCTTCCACCCATTTGGAAAAATAATCATTCATAAACAAAATCAATTTAGCTTTACCTGGGGCTATTGGTAGAGGGCCCGACTATGTCCATTCCCTATTTCATGAAAGGCCACGAGGGTAGGACCGAGTGGAGTTGTTCTCCAGGTTGATGGATCATCAGTTCAAACCATTAGCACTTATAAAATTTTTTGACAAATTCCTTAGTATCGTTTACAATGTTGTCCCACTGATCCCATGCTCTTACAATTTTGCGAATCAGAGACTCGACGTTGGCGTGACTTTCACAAGTACCTTCGTTGGTTTCTCGAAGAACATAATCGGCATCCTTCTGCCCTAAACATACCGCCAATGACCCATCAAACGTTCTCTTGTACAATGTTCCATCTCAATGTAATGAAAATCTAGCACCATTGGTTCGTAGTGCCCTCAATTCTTTATGGTCCAATGCGAGTTTTCTATTTTTCAAATAATCGATATGCTTATTCTTCCAGTCCTAAGTCAAATTTGTTGAATTTATCTTGGCATGAACCTCTTGAACCACATACCTCGATAATTGGACGAAAGTCCCCGCGATGATATCATCTTCTTCAACCGAGGATCCCAAATTAGAAAGTGCATCAACTTCATTATTTTTCTCTCGAGACACATGATCTAGAGTCCATTCCTTGAAAAAATGCAATGTTACCTGTAGTTTATCCAAGTATCGTTGCATCCTATCCTCTCAAACTTTAAAACTTTTGTTTACTTGGTTTACCACCAATAATTAATTGAACTTGGCTTCAATGACTTCCATTCCCAAGATCTTAGCCAGCTCGAGACCTACATTCATGGCCTCATACTCGGCCTTATTATTAGTCAACATAAAAGTTTTGATAGATTGTCTAATGGTACTACCCTTAGGCGGCTTCAAGACAATGCCAATCCCGGACCCTTTCATATTCGAGGCACCATCCGTGAAAAGGGTCCATACCTCCGATGATGTACCCTGATCTCAACAAAAGTTCTTTCTCCATTTTGGGTACGAGGGTCGGTGTAAAAATCGGCCACGAAGTCAGCTAGGATTTGAGACTTGATGGTGGTTCGGGGTTGATATTTGATATCATACCCGCTAAGTTTGACAGCCTATTTGGCCAATCGGTCCGATAGTTCAGGCTTATGCAAAACATTTCGAAGGGGGTAAGTAGTTAATACACATATGGGATGGCATTGAAAATATGACTTTAGATCCTAGAAGCACTTATCTATGCAAATGCTAATTTTTCTAAGTGAGGGTATCCACTTTCAACGACATAATAAAAAGGGAATTGCGAACCTTGCTCTTCTCAAACTAGTACGCCACTTACCGCTATCTTGGACACTGCCAAAAATAAGTAAAGCTTTTCATCTACCTTTTGCGTGTAAAGCAAAGGCGGGATCGATAAGTATCGCTTTAAATCTTCTAAGGCTTGCTGGAATTCCGGGGTCCATGCAAAATTATTTTTCTTTTTGAGCAAGGGAAAGAGCATATGCTTTCGATCTGATGACCTAAAAATGAATCGGCCTAAAGTAGTTATTCACCTTGTCAGCATTTGCACACCTTCACACTATCCACAACCGTGATATCCTCGATAGCCTTGATCTTATCAGGGTTAATTTCGATGCCAGGACTTGACACCATGAAGACGAGGAACTTACATGAGCTGACTCTGAAGGCATATTTTTACGAGTTAAGCTTTATGTTGTACTTTCTCAAGATTTTGAATGTTTCCTGCAAATGAGTTAAATGGTCCTCTGCGCACAGGGACTTAACCGCATATCATCAATGTAAACTTCCATTGATTTACCTATCTGTCCTAAAAAATTTGTTAACTAGGCGTTCATATGTAGCTCTTCATTTTTTGCCTGAAGGGCATTACATTGTAACAATAAGTTCCAAACTTAGTGATAAATGAGGTCTTTTCCTGATCCTCTAGGTTCATCTGAATTTGATTTTACCCGGAGTAGGGTCGAGAAAGTTAGAATCTTGTGGCCGACCATAGCATCGATCATACGATCGATGTGGGGTAGTGGGAAAGAGTCTTTTGGCATCCTTTGTTCAAATCCTTGTAATCTATGCACATTCTCAGTTTTTTTCCTTTTTTAGGAACTACAACTAACTTTGCTACCATTCGGAGTATTTTACTTCCTGAATAGACCCTATTTTATGAAGTTTGGTTACCTCGTCTTATATGCATGTGTGTTTCACCTCGAATTGGGGCCTTCTTTTTTGCTAGACTAGTTTCAACCTTGGGTCTAGGCTTAGCCGGTGTGCTGTTATTTTTGGTGAAATTCCTGTTATATCTAAATGGGACCAAGCAAAGCAATCCATACTATTAATAAGAAATTGAAGTTTTTTCTTGAGTTTGGGGGTTAATCCTATTCCCAGGTATACCTTTATCCCGGGAATGTATTCGATCAGTATGACTTGCTCCAGTTCCTTGATTGTTGACTTGGTTACATCGGACTCTTTGGGAACAAAAAAAGTTCGATGACTAAGGAAATCTTCTTCTTCGTCTTTGATTACCTATTGCTCCGATTCCGTCGAGGTTGGAGGCAGTGATTGCTATTTAGCCACTTGCTTACCTTTGGTGTTCGGATATTTCGAGGTTGAAGGCTCTGGTATCGGCGCCACTTCATCGACCGCAAACATCTCTTGATAGCGTATTGCTCTCTATAAACCATTTTAGCTCCATATTTTGTTGGTACTTCATCATCTGATGAAGAGTTGAAGGTAATGCCCTCATGTTGTGTATCCATGGTCTCCCGAGGAGTGCATTATACCTCATGTCGCCTTCAATGACATGGAATTTTGTATCCTGTATGGTCCTGGCTACATTTACTGGTAGGATTATCTCACCCTTTATTTTTTCACTTGCTATGTTAAATCCGTTTAGGACCTGGGATGCAGTATAATCTAATCCAGTAGGCTGAGCTGTTCTACAACCCTCGATCCAATTATGTTTGTTGACCTACCTGGATCCACTAGGACACATTTAACTTAAATTTTATTTAAAAGAATAGAAATTACTAGGGAGTCATTGTGTGGTTGAGATGTTCCTTCTGCTTCCTCGTCATAGAATGACAGTACGTCCTCGGGCACACAGCTTCGAGTTCGTTTTTCTCTGGTGATCAACACCTTGGTGCGTTTAAATACAGGTCCTTGTGGGATGGCGACACTGCCAACGATCATGTGGATTATATGTTGTGGTTCTTCCTACTCATATTTTCTTGCATCTCTCTCCCTGAAGTGATTCTTAGCCGATTACCGATAAATTCTCGAAGGTGACCCTCGTTGAACAACCAAACTACCTCATCTCTTAGCTGTCTGCAGTCTTCGGTTCTATGTCCATGAATTCCATGATACTTACACATCAAGTTTGGATTCCTTTGAGAAGGATCAATTTGTATAGGCTTGGGCCACATGGTGTCTTTCATTCTTCCAATAGCTGACACAATCCCTGATGCATCTAGGCGGAAGTTATACTCCGAGAATCGAGGTGCTTCTGCGGGGTTGGTATGCTTATCAAACCCGCTATTACTTATGAGTCCCCGAGAGCTTTGACTTTGATTGTTTCTCCGAACATTTTGAGGAGCATTACGACCCGAACCGTTGTTTCTCCAATCAACGTATAGCTGATACCGCTCCTTATTCGATATTGATTTCTTGTATGTATCCCTCGGGGCTTGGCTGCCAATCTATTAGGATGAACTGAACCTAAGGGGGCTCCCAACTAGTCATCCTCGACCCTGATTTTCGATTGATAACGATTATGCACATATGACCACGTCACAGCTGGATACTTGATCAAATTCTTCTTTAATTATCGAGATGCGGTCGAACTCCATTCATTCAAACCTTGCATAAAATCCTGTATTTCCCAGTCATCGGAGAACGATGGTAGTTCCATTCTCTCCATCTGAAACTTGGACATGAACCCTTAGCATCTCGTCGTTCCTCTATTTTATCTTTAAAATGTCTGATTTCCTCATTGCCACTTTTATGGACCTGGCGTGTGCTTTCACGAAGGCGTCTGCTAACATAGAAAATGAATCGATAAAATTTGGGGGCAAGTTGTGGTACCAAATCATGGCTCCTTTTGACAATGTTTCCCCAAACTTTTCAACAATACCGATTCGATCTCGTCGTCATTCAAGTCATTTCTTTTGATCCCGCAAAAGTATGATGTAATATGCTCGTTAGGGTCGATTGTCTCGTTAGGTATGCAAAACTTTTTGGGTGTGGGCATCAGAGACGCGCTTTGAGGGAATTATTTTTGTATGAACTTTTTGGCATCTAAATCATTCAAAACTCGGTGTGACCCCGTTATTTGATCAACATCAAAGTTATAAGTCTACCTTTTTGTCATTGTCTTCAATCTTCTTTTCCCGGGACTTGATCCTCTTGGTGAGCTCTTCGAGCATTCTTATAATGGTGGGGTCAGTCCTCGAGCCATTTTTATTTGACCTTTCTGGCTTCGGTTTAGAACGTCGATTGTTTACTAGTTCAGCTATGCTCGGTGTCTTATTCTGACTTTGAAGTTGAGCGATGGCAATTTGTTAATCTTGCAACATCTCGAATATCACTTGGAGGCTGACTTTCCCAACTCCTATCCCTTGTGTTCCTTGGCCACCAGACCAGGATTCCCTACATACACTCCCTCTGGGGTCTGTGCCTAAATCCGCGTTTAGAGAAATGTGTGAATTAACATTAACGGGTTCCATATCTGGCACTTCCTTAGGGTTTATTGGTGGTATACCGATCCCTACATTGTTTTGTTGTAATGAACATGTGCGTTTTGCGAGTTTGACATGTTTAATCTTGAGAATAAAAAATTCTTGACAAGAAAAAGTGTAAAAATAACGTGTGTTATGAGAATCAGTAATGAAATGATCACTATTATCTTTAACCACACAGTGGGCGCCAAACTGTTTACCTCGAAAATACAAGTAACAATTAAATTTGATTTGTGGTTTTAAAGATATGTGATTTAGTTCAATGCCAATTAATAATCAAGAAGTGTAAAGTATAAATGAGAGAAATGAATAAATCAAAATAGTGTTACTTAAGTGGTATCGACCTCGAGACTAATGACCCCGAGATAGGTTAAGGACAATGAGGCAAGAACAATAAAGCTAAATGACAACTCTCAATAAGCGAAAACAGTAGGATATTATATTCTTTTCCAGTGATCAGATGATCCTTACAAATGATTGGGGTCCCTTTTATATAATAGGGAAAACCCTAAATAAGTTACATTTCCATTTATAATAAAGAATCTTATTAGGACATATTTATAACTGCCTAGTATGGATTTGTAATGATTATCTATTTCGGAGTTTACACTAAATCTTGTCTTTTTGTGACAAACTTATAACAGTACTGTTTTGGAGCCGGTTGTGCTTGACTCTGATATTCCTCGCGCACTTAAATTCTCGGATAATGTATTCTGTCTTCGAACTTGAATTTTGTCCATCGAACTTGACATCGAACTTACATCCGGTAAAAGTGGAAAAAGGAGGGGAAACAAAGTCTAATGTGCATGCTCGAGCAATATAGTGGCTATGAGGTGCGGACGTGCACACAAGACGGACCAAGTAATCAAGCTTTCAGATTTATGCTTTCTTTTAAGCTTTCCTTATTATTTACGTTTCGGGTTGCACTATTCAAATGTCGCTTGGTCGGTCCATTAATCTTAAATTCCTGTACCATATTGTTACTCTTTTTCTTTTTTTCTTTAACTTAATTGTATCCACTCTCCAAGGACCCAGCTCCTCGCCAGCGCTATTTGACAAGTTTATGGTTCTCATAATTCTAAAAAGAAAAAGGTTTATTAATGAGATTCAGTGTCAGGTTACCTTAATCATAAGAATTTCGATGCTTCTGTTGAGTATGAATCCAGTATCGCAATTTTAATGAGATGTCTTTAAATTCAATTAATATGTTAAAGAGATTTTCTAACAATATTACACGTAGACATTTTTTATGTAGCCATAAAGTGATTAAATTATTTCTATATTGTTGTCTAAATTTAATCAGAGGTATATAACTGGTAAAAACTTTTTAATTGAATCTTTTAATCCAAGATGCTTAATTTTCTCGCCTCTGTCTCTGGCAAAGCTAGGAGACAAATGCACCCTCTAGCTTTTCACGCTTATCTTTGAACTCTTGAATAACTACTCTTTTATAATATATGCTTCTACTATCATTTCTTTTATATATATATATATATATATATATATATATATATATATATATATATATATATATAATAGAACGTCATTTACTCTTACATTTTTTCTTCTGCCAACTTATATTTAGCATGATTTACAAATTATTTTGGTACATTAAGATCAGTGCTACTGAACTTGGCACTGATCTTAATGTAATGTGTGTTGTGTCACCTATAGACTATATTTGTTAGTGGAGTTCTAGCTTTCACCATTTATTTTAGATAGCTTTTAAATTTATTCTAGTGTACTGATATAAAAGCTTAGCCATTTTGAATATAAAATAAGTACCGGCATTTCATCATAGTTTTAGGATCCAAAATTTGTTTCTCTAAGAGGTAGTCTTTAAAAAAATATATATTAAAATCTGCAGGCTATACATGTGGCCAACCACTTCTGGACATTGTAATTAAACATCTAAGAGAACAAACAAAAACATTAAAACGTTAATATATACATCATCTTAATCCATCTTATTAATTAGCAATAAATATCTTAATCGAGCTAACGTACCGGTACATATTTATCAAAAAGTTTTATTGCATACCTCAGAAATGGTAGAGTAATTAACATCAATAGGCAGCTCTCGATTAGTATTGAATTTCTTCAAGAGCATACATTTTCTCTTAAATTTGTAGTTGGAGAAAATTAAAGAAACATGAAGAAGTTTCTCAAATTTGTTGAGTATACACACGATCCAAATGGGTAGCACATTTACAAGCCAAACAATAATAAAACCAACAACTCTTCCCAACACCTCTTTGACAAACATAACACATCAAATCCACGTCCTTATCCTTCCCGAGAAAAACATTACTATAAGACAACGTAAGAGGATGTTGATGATCTTTCCTCTCTTCAATCTCCGGCAACGAAGCACATTCGACATGAAGATCAAACTTACACTTCTCACAATGAAACGTAAAAGCATGACCTGAATTCCCACAAGCGTCGCACGTGAATTCTCCGTCGTCATAAGGAGGAAAGAAACGGAGAGTTAAAGTGTGTGTAGGGTGAAATTTGTGCTTAATTTGCCTAGGCAACTCGAAACAAGAATCGTGGAGGATGAAGTTGCAGTTAACTTTGGTGCACGCGTAGGCGGAGCCGCCGGAGAGATCGTGCTCGCAGCCGGAGCAGATGACTTGGTCTTCTTCTTCTACATCGGAGATCTTTAATGGGTGGCGATGGCTGAAATGGCTATAGTACTGTTCCATCGGTATCATCTCCATTAATACTGCAACTTGTAACTTGTAACCTTTCTTTCTTGTTTTGTGATCTCATACGCAAAGTCAAACCGTGTTGTGTATTTATATTAGGGGCGAATTACACTTTTTGTCCCTGAATTATTAACAAGTTTGGTCCTTGTGATTGGAACAAATACTACATATAATAACCTTCAATTAATATATTTGTGCGCTTTTGGTCCTTTCAGTAACAAATCTATGTAAATTCAATTTATTCTTTGTAAATGTAAAATCATGTGAATGTTCGTCTTTAATGTCAAAATTAAGGAAGTAAGACTAATGTACTTTCATTTATTGTTATTTTAAGTTGGAACCTGTTAAATTTGTGAAAATTTATTAGCAGGAGAGGCTAGAATCACATTACTATGCTAATGGAAGGTTAAATATATTTAATGAGATAGTACAAGGATCGAACTAGAACATGCCAATAATTATGGGATCAAAATTAGTAAGAGTATAATATTTAATGATCTGGCACAGTTGGTACCCAACTTGGCCAACTAGTTGTGCACTTATGTGACAGTGACAATTTTGTTGATTAAGTCAACCTTATGCCTTTCCGTCGTAGCAGATAAATTCTTCAAGCTTGAGATAGTAGCCCTAAAATTTTTACATTAAAATAATTGGGTTCCATACTTTTTAATTTTATAACCTATATTTTAATTTATAACCAATCAACCCATAAATAATAGGTTAAGAGTTAATATCTAACTCCAATAGGTTCTCAAAATTACTATTTAATTTTGAGATTTTTTCCTTCCTATACCATATATGAAATTTTATTACCAAATATGTGCATAGTATCTAAACTCAGCCATTAAAAAGCTTGAAAGCTTTGAATTCAAATTTGAATTTTCAAAAATTATTATTTATTTAGATTTGGTGTTGTTGAAAATAATCAAGAATATGATTTGGAGTCTATATCTCAATTTTGATGAGTTTTTGTGAAGATTAGACTTGGTTTTGACTGAATTTCAGATTGAAACTTGAAGAAGAAGAAGAAGACATATTGTAGAAAATGTAGATAAATTGTAGATAAATTGTAGATTATTTGTATTCTAATTGTAGATGCTTTATTTTCTGTTTTCACAAATAAAAACGGCTAAAACTTCTACATATCTTTGAAAAACACAATTATGTCAAAAATATCAATTACACTATAGTTGAATGGGAATTAGAATATAAAAATTCAATGCACCCAGCTTGTAGGTATTTTATAGATAAATTATAGATTATTTGTATTCTAATTGTAGAAGCTTTGTTTTCTGTTTTCACAAATCAAAAACGACTAAAACTTCTAAAAATCTTCTGCAAAAAATGCAATTATGTCGAAAATCACAATTAAGCTATAATCGAATGGGAATTGGGATATTAAAATTTAATATACCCAGTTTGTAGATGAATTGTAGATTATTTGTATTCTGATTGTAAATGCATTGCTTTCTGATTTCACAAATACAAAACGACTAAAACTCGCAAAAAATGCAATTATATAGAAAATCTCAATTAAACTACAATCGAATGAGAATTGAAAATTTAAAATTCAATGTACCCAGTTTGTAGATATTTTGTAGATGAATTGTAGATTATTTGTATTCTGATTGTAGATGCATTGCTTTCTATTTTCACAAATCTAAAACGACTAAAACTTCTATAAAATCTTCTGCAAAAAACGCAATTATATCGAAAATACCAATTAAGCTACAATTGAATGAGAATTGGGATATTAAAATTCTATGTAAAATGATAACAACAAAATTTTGATAGTACAAGATAACCATTTTGTTGTAATTCTCAGAAAAATAGAAGAAAAGAAGTGCTTGAGTTTATTTACAGTTGATAATTCATTAGTTGAATTAGATAAAGATGGTTCTGTTGAATAGGATTTCTGATGTGTTGAAAGAGATAGAATCCAAGAAATGTGGCCTCAGAAAAGCACTTTAAATAACACTTGGATTTGAGCCAAACATGTTTTCAAGAATGCTTTGTGGAGCTCGAATCTAGGGAGAAGCATTTGTGTTCTATTCAAGAATCAATAAATGAGAGCTCAAAGGAACTTGAATTATTAAATCGCTTTTAATTATTTTTAAAGAAAGATTTCAACGTCATCTAAAATACGTCTTTGGACCATGCCACATGAAACGCACCCACAGTCCACGATACATTTTATTTGACGTTGTTGAGATTTAGATTTGGGTAACATGAAATGCACACCCGAATTTAAGAAGGTAATATTATTAAATGATGCGCCTAAAACAACTAACGCGTTGTTAACTTTGCAGGAGGCCATGAAGATTCGCTAAATGGCACGTTCTCAATTATAAGAATTTTTAAAAATATAATTAAAGAGAGCCACGCAATTTGTGATTTTATTTGGCGTGAGCATCTCGATTCTATTTTTTAGAAGGACATTCAAACTAAAATTCGGAGAACTATCTTATTATGGTTCAACTCCTATTCTAATTAAATGACTTAAATAGTTTATACTAGCTATAACTAAAGTTCTAAAACAAATACAATTTCAAATTGAAGAGGTCCTTAGCCCGAATCTGCCACTTGACTTGGAAGCCCAACCCTATGTTAAATGGGCTATGTCAAATGATAACTCAACCAGTATAGACACTGCGAAATTTGGACTCGAAGCATGCCCAATTCAAATGAGGCATACTTAAATCAAAAGTCAAATGGGTTATGGATCCAACCCACATAATAACGAATGCTTCACAATTGAACATGTGGCCCACCAAGATAGCACTACCGCCTTAACTTGAATAAAAAAATCATTAACTAAAGAAATAAATAATATTGAAATATGAATATAACCCCCAAAGAATAAATGAATTTTACACTTTTTGCAAAGAAGATTATTAAGTTAGTGGGATTACCACTAGGATAAGCTAGCCGTTAATTACTCTCAAGAAAATATTATATGCATGTTCCATACATGGATTGTAAACAATATACCACAACACAAGCACAACGTTTTAATAAATAAATTAAAAGGTGATTGTTGCACTAATCTGCATGACTTAGCATCATACTTTCACAGAACCTATCCAATAACTAGATCCTGATAAAAATCTCTAAATATGCACACATACTTGAACTTCAACCCATCCAAACCACACAAATGAGACTAGTGAAACGGCCCAGATGTTGAATGTGGAGTGGGGGGGGGGGGTAGGCAATGTTTGCACATATAAATATTTAGGAACACTAGCTTCCCAGCTGTTGGATCATCAAACCTCGACGGTTGGATTAATTCTAACGATACGACGTCGTTTTGGTTATGAGGGTACTGGACCGGGTTAGGGCATGGATTTGGGACATTTCAGGGGTCATCTTGGAGGGGTTGGGGTGGGTTTTTGATTTGGGTCAGCCAAAAAATTGGCATATTAATTAATTGCTCAATTTCCTTTATTTTTTAAAATTAAAACTAAAAACCTAAAATAATTCTAAAAAAATAGATTAACCTACACAATTATATTAAACTCTAATTAATAATTAACTCAAATAATTAAATATCAAATTAAAAATAATAATAAAATTCAAAGCTAAAAATTAAACCAAGCGAAATAAATCAAAGTTTTTTTGTCATTTTTATATTTTTCCCTAAAATATGTAAAATTAAATCCTAAATGCAAATGCAATATTTTTTATATTTTTTATGAATTATCTAAATTAAACGTGCATATAAAATGTAAATAAACATGAAAATTATGCAATTAAATCCTAAAAATCAAATAATTAAAGGAAAAATCCTAAATCTAAGAATTTTGTAAGAGCGATTCACGCGAGGCAAATATCACGTGCTCACAGTTGCCCTTCTTCGCTTGGAGACACGGAGGGTCTTTAGGAAAAGATAAATGAACACGATGAGGGATTTTTGCCCGCTTGGCACTCCATGAGAAGCATTTTTGAAAAGTGTCTGACCGAACCTTGCTTCAAAAGGTTGCCTACATATCCTCGGCTGTAAAGGAATTAGGCCAGTGTAGTTGTGGAAGTTTTGGTAGCTGGGACTATCAGGAGTTATGGTTTCAGTGCTGATGCTACTGCTACTGCTTGCTGACCTCCTTATTACACCAAAAGGAAAATCAAAAGCTAAGCTAGCTATGCCTATCAACTATGAGTTACAACATTCATATTTATAATTTTCTTAAAGCGTGATCTTGAGTCTTAACTGATTTGTTGTGGACTCGATCTGAATCTTGATGCTCGCAAGCTATACGTGTTGATTCTTTATTCAGCATTAGATCAGAGGGGGACATGCGAAGCTTGTGACTTCGATCAGATTTTGAGCAGTCCGTATCATTTTCCACTTCAAACACTTTGAGTTCGCTTCTTTTTTGTTCTTTTCTTCTTTTCCTTTATTCTGGAGTGAGACTCACTCTTTCGATCATCTCGAATCTTGTGCCTTAAGGTAAAACCTGTTCGGATACCAAAACAAACAAACGAACGAAATTTTTCTGCTCCAGTTTTCACTAGGAAAATTTCGTGAGTTATTTGCAACACAAATTTAAACTGCTTTTTCATTGAAAGCAATAAAAATCATGATTGTGTATCCTTGGGAATGAAGCCTTGAATTGGGAGGAATACCAGGTTATGCTGGAAAATGACCAGGTTATGTAAGAAAAGCAAAAGGTCCTCGAATTATTCCAGGAAGATCCACGGGTTATGCCGGGATAAAAGAAAAATGATCCTTGGGTTATGCCAGGGAGGTCCACGGGTTATGCCGGGATTAAAAGGAAAAAGGCTTCTTGGGTTATGCTAGAGAGATCCACGGGTTATGTCGGGATACAAGAAAAAGGTCTTTGGGTTATGCTAGGGAGATCCACGGGTTATGCCGGGATAAAAGAAAAAGGGTCCTTGGGTTATGCCAGGGAGATCCACGGGTTATGCTAGGATAAAAGAAA
The DNA here is from genome assembly GCA_034376525.1 of Nicotiana benthamiana. NCBI lineage: Eukaryota > Viridiplantae > Streptophyta > Magnoliopsida > Solanales > Solanaceae > Nicotiana > Nicotiana benthamiana. Next base: position 27,470,517 of record CM067336.1, on the reverse strand, counting down.
AAAGGTCCTTGGGTTATGCCATGGATGTCCACGGGTTATGCCGGTATAAAAGAAAAAAGGTCCTTGGGTTATGCCATGGATGTCCACGGGTTATGCCGGGATAAAAGAAAAAAGGGTCCATGGATTATGCCAGGGATGTCCACGTGTTATACCAGGATAAAGAAAAAAAAGGGGTCCTTGGGTTATGCCAGGGATGTCGACGGGTTATGCCGGGATAAAAGAAAAAATTTCCTTGGGTTATGCCAGGGATGTCCACGAGTTATGTCGGGGTTAAAAGAAAAAGTCATTGGGTTATGCCAGGGAGATCCACGGGTTATGTCGGGATAAGAGAAAAAGGTCCTTGGGCTATGCCAGGGAGGTCCATGCGTTATGCCGGGATTAAAAGAAAAAGGTCATTGGGTTATGCCAGGGAGATCCATGAGTTATGCCGGGATAAAGAAAAAGGTCCTCAGGTTATGCCGGGGAGAAAAGGAAAAAGATCATTGGGTTATGCCGGGGAAAAAGGAAAGAGACCCTCTGGTTATGCCAGGGAGAAAAGGAAAGATATCCTCGGGTTATGCCGGGGAGAAAAGGAAAAAGATCTTCGGGTTATGCCGGGGAGAAAAGGAAAAAGATTCTCGGGTTATGCCGGGGAGAAAAGAAAAAAGATCCTAGGGTTATGCCGGGGAGAATAGGAAAAGGATCCTCGGGTTATGCCGGGGAGAACTAGGAAAAGGATCCTCGGGTTATGCCGGGGAGAACTAGGGAGTGTGGTCCTAGGTTAGAAATGATGCAGCTAGAGATTGGAATAGAGTTATACCGAAAGGGAATCATAAGTTTGACCAGGAATGGACATTTTATATCGAGGTCGGATTCCAATTCCAAAAGTTGGAGTAGGCCTGTAATGACATATGTGACTTGTGTGAAAATTTTTGGGTCAATTAGACATGATTTAATAGGTTTCGACATCGGTTGTAGAAGTTATGGTTTCAAAGTTCATTGACTTGGACTTGAGGTGTGATTCATCGTTTCGAGGTTGTTATGTGAGATTTGAAGCTTCGAGTGGATTCTTTTCATTATATGAAACTTGTCCGTAAAATTTGGCGCCATTCAAAGTTGATTTTACATGGTTGAGATGCTCGGTTGCGATTCTAGAAGTTCTTGAAGTTTAGTTTGATCTTCATGCATTTTGGCATCCGATTCATGGTTTTAAAAGTTATTTTGATGATTTGAGCGCGCGGGAGAATTCATGTTGTGTTTCTGGACCTGGGTGCATGATTGGTTTGGAGCCTCGAGGGCTCGGGTTAGTTTCGAATTGGTTTCGGAATAATTTTTATAATCTTTGATTGCTGGTGCTAGTGTTATCCCATTTGCGATGTTTTGGTCGCAAATACGACTATCGCATTAGCAAAGCAGCCTCGCATTTGCGATCCCAGGCTGCTAGGAAGGAATTCGCTTTTGTGAAGAACTCCTCGCATTTGCAATGGTCCCTTTTCGCATTTGCGAAGCCCTTGGTCGCAAATGCGACCTTAGTAGAAAAGGTTCTAGTGCGTATTAGCGATATATTGTTCGCATTTGCGGGCTTTGCTTTTGCGAACCCCTTGACACAAATGCGACATCTGCAAGTTGTTAAATGTTGAGAACTTCGAGACTTAGCTTCATTTTTTTTTATTTTGAACCCTAGCTTCGATGAAAGGCAATTTTGTAAAGGGGTTTTCATACCAAATTATTGGATAAGTACCTTTAATCAATTTTCAATAATCATTTATGATTTTATATAAGATTTAACATCAAATTCATGAGAAATCTATGAAAAAGTTTGGGGATTTTGTCTAAGTTTCAAAAGACAAAAATTTGGTATTTGAGAGTCGAATATGGCTCAATTTGAAAACAAAACACATATTTGGACTCGTGAGGCTATGGTAGTCAAGACTTGCCCTTGGACCTGGGTTTTGACTTTTGTTGGCTTTTCAAAAATTGAAAAAAGTTACGGCTTTGTCAATTGAAATTATTTTTCTTGCATTATCTGATATATTCAAGTCGTCTTTTGCTAGATTGAACCGAGCGGAGGTAAATTGGTAAAGTAAAAAAAAGCTAAATTGAGTGTTAAGTTAGCAAAATTGAGGTAAGTGTCTTGCCTAACTTTATAAGGAAGTTTTTCCTCCTATTCGACATTGTTTGCTAAATGCGGGGGTGATACATATATGAGGTAACGAGCGTATATGTGTGTGTCAGAGTTAAATCATGCTCAAGTGGTGGATTATGTTATATTTGTGTTTGTAGAATTTTGTGATCTTCTTGGTTCATGCCTTACTTGACTCTTAGATACTAAAAACTAGTATTAAACGTCGGAAGTCAAGACTTAGCTTATTATAACTTGATCAAATTTGACGGAACTCTGAGAATACATTGATGTGTCTAATTCAGTCATCGTAATGCGTAATCCATATTACATTACTACAGTCGATATTCTTGGGATATCGAATTCTATACTTGTGTTGTGGATCATTTGTGAGATTTGTGAAAGCATTTGAGTAATGCGGTTCTTGGGGGTTTATTGAATCATTATTGGCTTGGAAAGTTGTGATTTGATGGTTGAGTGACGAAGGAGAAGAGAGATAGCATCCTGACTAGCTAGCGATGAGGAGAAAAGAATCCCAATGTATGGTCCTAATTTAATTTGAGATTTGTTTAGAATATCCATTAAAATACTCTCCTTGATGTTATTTATGATTCTTGCCTTGTTTTCATTGATATACATAAGCTTGGTAAGGAAGAGTGTTATGCTTGTACCTAGGCCTCCACCACACTAGTTAGCTGAAATCGATATTCCGTATTTTCCTAATTGTTGTCATTACTCATATCTCTTCTGCCTCGTTTATTTTTGTTGCCCACATGTATATCTTCATTAATTATTGTTACTTGTGTATTTCGTACTTTGTAATTCCTATTATAAGTAGGTATTGTTATACATATATTGGGTGAGGATCAGATATACTTATATAGGTAGGTACCAGCAACATTTTACTGGTAAAAACTTGTTTGCATCCCATGTTTATGTCGAAGCTCAAGTCATTCCAAATTTACATACTAAATTTTTTATCTCTAAATAGGATTTTGTATTGGGTTGTGTTGCACTTTGACCTGTTGAGTTTTACTCTTTGATCCGTTTTAAACAAATAATTTGATATGTCATTTCGCGTTCAACCCGCTGAATCAAGTCAACGGATAGATCATTACCTAATCCATTTATTGAATTTGGGACTTATTTGATGAATTACTAACAAATAGATTGAATTTTCCACGTGTGATTGCATGGATAAATCATATGAATCAAGGGATTAACAATGGACTTGCTGTACCTCAATTCTGGTCTAGGCAGAACAATGAAATGTCACCCCAAGAAATTCTTAGAAAGCAAAGTGAAGATCAACAAAAACTGACTCAAGAAATGTTCACGGCTGCCACTGCTCGGCAGAATCAACTAATACAGCAGCACATGGTGTAAGATATATGGACTTATATCTACATACATATAAATAATATATGGATAAATTATATGTTATGTGCTATCTTTTGGTTTGGCATAAATAAGTGGTCTTATGGACATTAAGTTAAGGGGGACAATGTGTTATCATATAAAGTGTAGGACCAATGTGTAGATACCCAAAAGGGTAACCTTAGTTAATGATGGGCTAACTAAGGTTACATATATGTAACTATAGTTTCATGCTTGTGACTCTTGAGTTTTGTAACTTATTTGTTATAAAGTGGGGGTTATGGTTCCCACATTATAGCAAGACAATCTCTTCTTCTTCCCATTGAATCAAGAGAGCCAATCTTTGTCTTGCATATTCTTGTGGAAAATCAATCTCCAATATTTGTTGTTTGGAAGATATACTTGTGAAACAATCTTGTGAAATTCTTGTGTAAGACTTCAAGACAATCTTGAAGTTAGGAGTAAGGAGCTTTCAAACAATCATCAAAGGAGGCTTAAGGATTTCCACAAATGGATTCAGGTACGCTTCCGCCCATGTTGTTGTTCATTCCATCTAAAATACGTCTTTGGACCATGCCACATGAAACGCACCCACAGTCCACGATACATTTTATTTGACGTTGTTGAGATTTAGATTTGGGTAACATGAAATGCACACCCGAATTTAAGAAGGTAATATTATTAAATGATGCGCCTAAAACAACTAACGCGTTGTTAACTTTGCAGGAGGCCATGAAGATTCGCTAAATGGCACGTTCTCAATTATAAGAATTTTTAAAAATATAATTAAAGAGAGCCACGCAATTTGTGATTTTATTTGGCGTGAGCATCTCGATTCTATTTTTTAGAAGGACATTCAAACTAAAATTCGGAGAACTATCTTATTATGGTTCAACTCCTATTCTAATTAAATGACTTAAATAGTTTATACTAGCTATAACTAAAGTTCTAAAACAAATACAATTTCAAATTGAAGAGGTCCTTAGCCCGAATCTGCCACTTGACTTGGAAGCCCAACCCTATGTTAAATGGGCTATGCCAAATGATAACTCAACCAGTATAGACACTGCGAAATTTGGACTCGAAGCATGCCCAATTCAAATGAGGCATACTTAAATCAAAAGTCAAATGGGTTATGGATCCAACCCACATAATAACGAATGCTTCACAATTGAACATGTGGCCCACCAAGATAGCACTACCGCCTTAACTTGAATAAAAAAATCATTAACTAAAGAAATAAATAATATTGAAATATGAATATAACCCCCAAAGAATAAATGAATTTTACACTTTTTGCAAAGAAGATTATTAAGTTAGTGGGATTACCACTAGGATAAGCTAGCCGTTAATTACTCTCAAGAAAATATTATATGCATGTTCCATACATGGATTGTAAACAATATACCACAACACAAGCACAACGTTTTAATAAATAAATTAAAAGGTGATTGTTGCACTAATCTGCATGACTTAGCATCATACTTTCACAGAACCTATCCAATAACTAGATCCTGATAAAAATCTCTAAATATGCACACATACTTGAACTTCAACCCATCCAAACCACACAAATGAGACTAGTGAAACGGCCCAGATGTTGAATGTGGAGTGGGGGGGGGGGGGGGTAGGCAATGTTTGCACATATAAATATTTAGGAACACTAGCTTCCCAGCTGTTGGATCATCAAACCTCGACGGTTGGATTAATTCTAACGATACGACGTCGTTTTGGTTATGAGGGTACTGGACCGGGTTAGGGCATGGATTTGGGACATTTCAGGGGTCATCTTGGAGGGGTTGGGGTGGGTTTTTGATTTGGGTCAGCCAAAAAATTGGCATATTAATTAATTGCTCAATTTCCTTTATTTTTTAAAATTAAAACTAAAAACCTAAAATAATTCTAAAAAAATAGATTAACCTACACAATTATATTAAACTCTAATTAATAATTAACTCAAATAATTAAATATCAAATTAAAAATAATAATAAAATTCAAAGCTAAAAATTAAACCAAGCGAAATAAATCAAAGTTTTTTTGTCATTTTTATATTTTTCCCTAAAATATGTAAAATTAAATCCTAAATGCAAATGCAATATTTTTTATATTTTTTATGAATTATCTAAATTAAACGTGCATATAAAATGTAAATAAACATGAAAATTATGCAATTAAATCCTAAAAATCAAATAATTAAAGGAAAAATCCTAAATCTAAGAATTTTGTAAGAGCGATTCACGCGAGGCAAATATCACGTGCTCACAGTTGCCCTTCTTCGCTTGGAGACACGGAGGGTCTTTAGGAAAAGATAAATGAACACGATGAGGGATTTTTGCCCGCTTGGCACTCCATGAGAAGCATTTTTGAAAAGTGTCTGACCGAACCTTGCTTCAAAAGGTTGCCTACATATCCTCGGCTGTAAAGGAATTAGGCCAGTGTAGTTGTGGAAGTTTTGGTAGCTGGGACTATCAGGAGTTATGGTTTCAGTGCTGATGCTACTGCTACTGCTTGCTGACCTCCTTATTACACCAAAAGGAAAATCAAAAGCTAAGCTAGCTATGCCTATCAACTATGAGTTACAACATTCATATTTATAATTTTCTTAAAGCGTGATCTTGAGTCTTAACTGATTTGTTGTGGACTCGATCTGAATCTTGATGCTCGCAAGCTATACGTGTTGATTCTTTATTCAGCATTAGATCAGAGGGGGACATGCGAAGCTTGTGACTTCGATCAGATTTTGAGCAGTCCGTATCATTTTCCACTTCAAACACTTTGAGTTCGCTTCTTTTTTGTTCTTTTCTTCTTTTCCTTTATTCTGGAGTGAGACTCACTCTTTCGATCATCTCGAATCTTGTGCCTTAAGGTAAAACCTGTTCGGATACCAAAACAAACAAACGAACGAAATTTTTCTGCTCCAGTTTTCACTAGGAAAATTTCGTGAGTTATTTGCAACACAAATTTAAACTGCTTTTTCATTGAAAGCAATAAAAATCATGATTGTGTATCCTTGGGAATGAAGCCTTGAATTGGGAGGAATACCAGGTTATGCTGGAAAATGACCAGGTTATGTAAGAAAAGCAAAAGGTCCTCGAATTATTCCAGGAAGATCCACGGGTTATGCCGGGATAAAAGAAAAATGATCCTTGGGTTATGCCAGGGAGGTCCACGGGTTATGCCGGGATTAAAAGGAAAAAGGCTTCTTGGGTTATGCTAGAGAGATCCACGGGTTATGTCGGGATACAAGAAAAAGGTCTTTGGGTTATGCTAGGGAGATCCACGGGTTATGCCGGGATAAAAGAAAAAGGGTCCTTGGGTTATGCCAGGGAGATCCACGGGTTATGCTAGGATAAAAGAAAAAAGGTCCTTGGGTTATGCCATGGATGTCCACGGGTTATGCCGGTATAAAAGAAAAAAGGTCCTTGGGTTATGCCATGGATGTCCACGGGTTATGCCGGGATAAAAGAAAAAAGGGTCCATGGATTATGCCAGGGATGTCCACGTGTTATACCAGGATAAAGAAAAAAAAGGGGTCCTTGGGTTATGCCAGGGATGTCGACGGGTTATGCCGGGATAAAAGAAAAAATTTCCTTGGGTTATGCCAGGGATGTCCACGAGTTATGTCGGGGTTAAAAGAAAAAGTCATTGGGTTATGCCAGGGAGATCCACGGGTTATGTCGGGATAAGAGAAAAAGGTCCTTGGGCTATGCCAGGGAGGTCCATGCGTTATGCCGGGATTAAAAGAAAAAGGTCATTGGGTTATGCCAGGGAGATCCATGAGTTATGCCGGGATAAAGAAAAAGGTCCTCAGGTTATGCCGGGGAGAAAAGGAAAAAGATCATTGGGTTATGCCGGGGAAAAAGGAAAGAGACCCTCTGGTTATGCCAGGGAGAAAAGGAAAGATATCCTCGGGTTATGCCGGGGAGAAAAGGAAAAAGATCTTCGGGTTATGCCGGGGAGAAAAGGAAAAAGATTCTCGGGTTATGCCGGGGAGAAAAGAAAAAAGATCCTAGGGTTATGCCGGGGAGAATAGGAAAAGGATCCTCGGGTTATGCCGGGGAGAACTAGGAAAAGGATCCTCGGGTTATGCCGGGGAGAACTAGGGAGTGTGGTCCTAGGTTAGAAATGATGCAGCTAGAGATTGGAATAGAGTTATACCGAAAGGGAATCATAAGTTTGACCAGGAATGGACATTTTATATCGAGGTCGGATTCCAATTCCAAAAGTTGGAGTAGGCCTGTAATGACATATGTGACTTGTGTGAAAATTTTTGGGTCAATTAGACATGATTTAATAGGTTTCGACATCGGTTGTAGAAGTTATGGTTTCAAAGTTCATTGACTTGGACTTGAGGTGTGATTCATCGTTTCGAGGTTGTTATGTGAGATTTGAAGCTTCGAGTGGATTCTTTTCATTATATGAAACTTGTCCGTAAAATTTGGCGCCATTCAAAGTTGATTTTACATGGTTGAGATGCTCGGTTGCGATTCTAGAAGTTCTTGAAGTTTAGTTTGATCTTCATGCATTTTGGCATCCGATTCATGGTTTTAAAAGTTATTTTGATGATTTGAGCGCGCGGGAGAATTCATGTTGTGTTTCTGGACCTGGGTGCATGATTGGTTTGGAGCCTCGAGGGCTCGGGTTAGTTTCGAATTGGTTTCGGAATAATTTTTATAATCTTTGATTGCTGGTGCTAGTGTTATCCCATTTGCGATGTTTTGGTCGCAAATACGACTATCGCATTAGCAAAGCAGCCTCGCATTTGCGATCCCAGGCTGCTAGGAAGGAATTCGCTTTTGTGAAGAACTCCTCGCATTTGCAATGGTCCCTTTTCGCATTTGCGAAGCCCTTGGTCGCAAATGCGACCTTAGTAGAAAAGGTTCTAGTGCGTATTAGCGATATATTGTTCGCATTTGCGGGCTTTGCTTTTGCGAACCCCTTGACACAAATGCGACATCTGCAAGTTGTTAAATGTTGAGAACTTCGAGACTTAGCTTCATTTTTTTTTATTTTGAACCCTAGCTTCGATGAAAGGCAATTTTGTAAAGGGGTTTTCATACCAAATTATTGGATAAGTACCTTTAATCAATTTTCAATAATCATTTATGATTTTATATAAGATTTAACATCAAATTCATGAGAAATCTATGAAAAAGTTTGGGGATTTTGTCTAAGTTTCAAAAGACAAAAATTTGGTATTTGAGAGTCGAATATGGCTCAATTTGAAAACAAAACACATATTTGGACTCGTGAGGCTATGGTAGTCAAGACTTGCCCTTGGACCTGGGTTTTGACTTTTGTTGGCTTTTCAAAAATTGAAAAAAGTTACGGCTTTGTCAATTGAAATTATTTTTCTTGCATTATCTGATATATTCAAGTCGTCTTTTGCTAGATTGAACCGAGCGGAGGTAAATTGGTAAAGTAAAAAAAAGCTAAATTGAGTGTTAAGTTAGCAAAATTGAGGTAAGTGTCTTGCCTAACTTTATAAGGAAGTTTTTCCTCCTATTCGACATTGTTTGCTAAATGCGGGGGTGATACATATATGAGGTAACGAGCGTATATGTGTGTGTCAGAGTTAAATCATGCTCAGGTGGTGGATTATGTTATATTTGTGTTTGTAGAATTTTGTGATCTTCTTGGTTCATGCCTTACTTGACTCTTAGATACTAAAAACTAGTATTAAACGTCGGAAGTCAAGACTTAGCTTATTATAACTTGATCAAATTTGACGGAACTCTGAGAATACATTGATGTGTCTAATTCAGTCATCGTAATGCGTAATCCATATTACATTACTACAGTCGATATTCTTGGGATATCGAATTCTATACTTGTGTTGTGGATCATTTGTGAGATTTGTGAAAGCATTTGAGTAATGCGGTTCTTGGGGGTTTATTGAATCATTATTGGCTTGGAAAGTTGTGATTTGATGGTTGAGTGACGAAGGAGAAGAGAGATAGCATCCTGACTAGCTAGCGATGAGGAGAAAAGAATCCCAATGTATGGTCCTAATTTAATTTGAGATTTGTTTAGAATATCCATTAAAATACTCTCCTTGATGTTATTTATGATTCTTGCCTTGTTTTCATTGATATACATAAGCTTGGTAAGGAAGAGTGTTATGCTTGTACCTAGGCCTCCACCACACTAGTTAGCTGAAATCGATATTCCGTATTTTCCTAATTGTTGTCATTACTCATATCTCTTCTGCCTCGTTTATTTTTGTTGCCCACATGTATATCTTCATTAATTATTGTTACTTGTGTATTTCGTACTTTGTAATTCCTATTATAAGTAGGTATTGTTATACATATATTGGGTGAGGATCAGATATACTTATATAGGTAGGTACCAGCAACATTTTACTGGTAAAAACTTGTTTGCATCCCATGTTTATGTCGAAGCTCAAGTCATTCCAAATTTACATACTAAATTTTTTATCTCTAAATAGGATTTTGTATTGGGTTGTGTTGCACTTTGACCTGTTGAGTTTTACTCTTTGATCCGTTTTAAACAAATAATTTGATATGTCATTTCGCGTTCAACCCGCTGAATCAAGTCAACGGATAGATCATTACCTAATCCATTTATTGAATTTGGGACTTATTTGATGAATTACTAACAAATAGATTGAATTTTCCACGTGTGATTGCATGGATAAATCATATGAATCAAGGGATTAACAATGGACTTGCTGTACCTCAATTCTGGTCTAGGCAGAACAATGAAATGTCACCCCAAGAAATTCTTAGAAAGCAAAGTGAAGATCAACAAAAACTGACTCAAGAAATGTTCACGGCTGCCACTGCTCGGCAGAATCAACTAATACAGCAGCACATGGTGTAAGATATATGGACTTATATCTACATACATATAAATAATATATGGATAAATTATATGTTATGTGCTATCTTTTGGTTTGGCCTAAATAAGTGGTCTTATGGACATTAAGTTAAGGAGGCCAATGTATTGTCATATAAAGTGTAGGACCAATGTGTAGATACCCAACAGGGTAACCTTAGTTAATGATGGGCTAACTAAAGTTACATATATGTAACTATGGTTACATGCTTGTGACTCTTGAGTTTTGTAACTCATTTGTTATAAAGTGGGGGTTATGGTTCCCACATTATAGCAAGACAATCTCTTCTTCTTCCCATTGAATCAAGAGAGCCAATCTTTGTCTTGCATATTCTTGTGGAAAATCAATCTCCAATATTTGTTGTTTGGAAGATATACTTGTGAAACAATCTTGTGAAATTCTTGTGTAAGACTTCAAGACAATCTTGAAGTTAGGAGTAAGGAGCTTTCAAACAATCATCAAAGGAGGCTTAAGGATTTCCACAAATGGATTCAGGTACGCTTCCGCCCATGTTGTTGTTCATTCCAAATTATTCGATATGAAAGCTATTGTATTTTAGTAGGAATCATAATCCTAACAATTCATATTAGAGCCTCCTTCATATTTGGATAATTTGGAAGTTCATGAAATTGCATGTTATATAAAGTTCATGTTTAAATTAAGGTAGAATTTTGATTATGAAATTCTAGTAACATGATATAGCATGATTTCATGAATGTTATGTTGTTGATGTGTTTTGGTGTTTCAATATCTTGTTATCACTACTTGGATTGAAACATTGAAATTTGCAAAATTTTGGTTAAAGATCAACATGATTTCTTGTTTTAGTTTCTTGTTGAAAACCATTTTAAGTCGTTGGACAGAATGGGTCAATAATCGATTATCTTGATACCATAATCGATTATTGCTTAAAGTTCACCAAAATTTTGCAAAACAGAAACAGTCAATAATCGATTATTACATTTCAATAATCGATTATTTATTTTGTTCATCAAAATTCTCGAAACAGAATGACAGAAATTTTGAATAATCGATAAATCAAAGTTTTCAGCAAAATTTGAAAATTACGGTAAGCCAGAATAATCGATTATCAAGGACATGATAATCGATTATCCTGGACCAGTAAGCCCTGATAATCGATTATCAAGGACCTGATAATCGATTATCAGGTAGTTAATTGCTGAAAACGTTTTGTTTTGGCTGTTTAATGAAGACATAATGTAAGAAACGTTTTTTTTAATTAATAAAAACGTTTTAAGTCTTTTAAGTTTCAGATTTTAATTGAATATTTATAATATGTCAATTAATATTAAGTTTTTAAATTATTAATGTATTATACATTAATATTTAAGTTTTGAATATTGATTGTTTTAGTCCATCAAATTTCAGATTTTGGAATTGTCCAACTAAGTCTATAACAATTAATATTCAGATGTTGCATGTTAAAACATGTAACATATTAAGTTAAGATTCATAATATGGCTTAAGGAACTAAAGTTTTTAGCATCTAATATTTTAAATTAGTCAATTGAAGCATTATGTTGCCAAAGTAACCTCTATTGTGTAGATTGATTGATCTTGAAATATAAGATGGCAGTGGATGTTAGTCTTCCATGCGTTTAACACCGGCCCAAAGAAAGGTTGTTATTTGGCAGGAATTCGAACATGCTTGTGGTGATAAATATGTGACAATTATTTGGTTTTCCATGTGAATATTAAGTCGGCCCAAAGGAAGGCTTGATATTTGACAGGAGTTTATTGTCAATATTTGATCACTACACCAAGAGTACCACTTACAAGTTGATTTTCTGTCCAAAGACTAAAATCAATGTTGTGCTAGGTATCTTGTAATGGGATTTGCCTATTTTGAATCTGAAAACTAAGTTAAAGTTCAAGTAATTGTAAGCATGTATTAAGTAATCCTTTTGTTCTATTTTCAGTTAATTCTTCTGCTGCTTCGATATCTGCCAACATCAATAGCATCCCTGTGCTTAACGGCACAAACTATAAGGAATGGAAAGAGAACATTATGATCGTTCTCGGTTGCATGGATCTTGACCTTGCACTTCGGAATGAGCAACCTGCTTCTCTTGAGGATACATTCTCTCTTGATGAAAGGAGGGAGATGGAGAAGTGGGAACGCTCGAATCGCATGAGTCTAATGATCATGAAACGTGCAATTCCAGAATCATTCAGGGGCACTATGAATGATGAAGCTAATGCCAAAGTTTTCCTTGAAAACCTTGAAAAGCGTTTTGAACAAAACGAAAAGGCAGAAACAAGTACACTATTGAGTAAACTTGTTTCCATGAGGTATAAGGGCAAGGGAAACATTAGGGAGTACATTTTGGAAATGTCTCATCTTGCTTCGAAACTTAAGTCACTCAAGCTAGTATACCTGAGGAACTGCTTGTGTACTTAGTTTTGATATCTCTTCCTGCACACTTTACTCAGTTTAAGGTCAGTTACAACTGCCTGAAGGAGAAATGGACTCTTAACGAGCTCATTTCACATTGTGTGCAAGAGGGGGAAAGGATAAAGCAAGATAAGACTGAAAGTGCTCATTTGGCATCCTCTTCTAAGGATCCTAAGAAGAGGAAAGGTAAGGAAGTTGCGGTTGCAAGGCCCAAGAATAAGCAACATAAGGAACCTAAGGTTGAAATTACTGAATTAGGTTGCTTTTTCTGTAAGGGGACTAATCATGTGAAGAAGGATTGTACCAAGTACCACGCTTGGCGTGCGAAAAAAGGTACATTTCATTCTTTTGTTTGTTCTGAAGTTAATTTAATTTCGGTACCTAAGGATACTTGGTGGGTAGATTCTGCTGCTACTACTCACATAAGTATATCTATGCAGGGTTTCCTGAACTGCCGAAAACCAAATGATGGTGAAAGATACATCTATGTGGGTGACGGCAAGAAGGTGCCAGTTGAGGCTATTGGAAAGTTTAGGCTGTTGTTTAAGACCGGTTTTTATTTAGATTTGGATGAGACTTTTGTTGTACCGTCTTTTAGACGGAATTTAATTTCAGTTCCCAAATTGGACATATCCGGTTATTCATGTTCTTTTGGTGACAATAAAGTTAGTCTCTTTCAGAATTTAAATCTTATCGGTACTGGTCTTTTATCAACATTTGATAGCCTATATTTGGTTGATACAATAACCTCAAATAATGGAACCTTGCATACAAGTTTAATTGGTACCAAAAGAAAATTAACTAATGAGAATTCTATATCACTCTGGCTTAAACGTTTGGGTCACTTATCCATTCAAAGAATTCAGAAACTCGTGTTAGATGGAATTCTTGATTCTCTTGATTCCTCAAATTCGGATATTTGTGTTGAGTGCATCAATGGTAACCAAAAAAACAAAACGATATTAGGTGCTAAGAGAGCTTTGGACGTCTTAGAATTGATACATACGGATATTTGTGGGCCATTCCCTACTCCTTGTAGGAATGGTCAACAATACTTTATCACATTCATAGACGATTACTCTCGTTATGGGTACCTATACTTATTCACGAAAAGTCCCAATCCATAGACGTGTTCAAATCATTTAAGGCTGAAGTTGAAAATCAACTAAGCAAAAGGATTAAATACATTAGATCTGACCGTGGTGGTGAATACTATGGCACATATGATGGTTCAGGTGAACAGCGTCCAGGGCCATTTGCTAAATTCCTAGATGAGTGTGGGATCGTCCCTCAGTATACTATGTCAGGCAGTCCTACGATGAATGGTGTAGCTGAGAGACGAAATCGGACCCTTAAGGATATGGTAAGAAGTATGATTTGTCGTACTACTTTGCCAGACTCACTCTGGGGAGAAGCATTAAAAACCGCAGCTTATATAGAGTTCCAACTAAAGCTACAATCAAAACCTCATATGAACTTTGGACTGGGCATAAACCCAGTATTAGGCATTTACACATTTGGGGTTGTCCAGCTGAGGCAAGGCCTTATAGGCCGAATGAAAGGAAACTGGATGCTAAGACGGTTAGTAGCTATTTTGTTGGATACTCTGAAAGGTCCAGGGGTTGTAAGTTTTATGATCCCACTTCTAGAACTATTTTTGAGACGGGTAATGCTAGGTTTTTTGAGGATATTGAGTTTGGGGGGTGGGGAGATAAAGTTGTAAGAGATTTTGTCTTTGAGGAAGAACATGTGTCTTTCCCTCAAGTTGTTGATCTTGGTCAGGGTGTTCTCATTCCTGACACGGATCACACAACTCCAGTTCAAGACAATCTCGAAAATCTCCCCAATCAGGATCCTGAAATTACTAATGAAAATCAAACTCAACAACCTCAAGAAACTGAAGTGCCATTAAGGAGATCCACTAAAGAGAGGAGAAATGCAATTCCGGATGAATATGTTGTATTTCTCCAAGAACAAGAAAGTGATATTGGACTTGAGAAAGATGATCCAATCAACCCGTCAAGTCATTAAGGGTTCTAACTCTCAAAAGTGGATTAATGCCATGAATGATGAGATGAAGTCTATGAGCGATAATGACGTTTGGGAGCTTGTTACATTGTCCGAAGGTATTAAACCTATTGGTTGTAAATGGATTTTTAAAACCAAAAGGGATTCAGGGGGCAATGTTATTAAGTATAAAGCTCGTCTTGTCGCAAAAGGCTACACTCAAAAGGAAGGCATTGATTATAAAGAGACTTTCTCTCCAGTTTCATCGAAAGACTCTTTCAGGACTATAATGGCACTAGTAGCACATTTTGATCTTGAGCTTCATCAGATGGATGTTAAGACAACATTTCTCAATGGTGACATTGAGGAAACAATTTATATGGTGCAACCTGAAAACTTTGTTTCGGATGAATCAGAGAAAAAGGTTTGCAAATTAAAGAAATCCATCTATGGGCTCAAGCAGGCTTCCCGTCAATGGTATTATAAGTTTCATGCAGTCATTACATCTTTTGGTTTTGAACCGAATGTTGCTGATGACTGTATATACCATAAGTTCAGTGGGAGTAAGTATATTTTTCTGGTTTTATATGTCGATGACATACTGCTTGCCTGTAATGATATAGCATTATTGCATGAAACTAAGAAATTTCTTTCAAAGAAATTTGAAATGAAAGATCTTGGTGAAGCTTCTTTTGTATTAGGAATTCAGATACAACGAGATCGCTCCAAAGGTGTTCTCGGTCTGTCACGAAAGGGCTATATCGATAAGGTTCTGAAAAGATTTGGCATGTAGGATTGTAAACTAGGTAACACCCCTGTTGCTAAGGGAGACAAGTTTAGTCTCAAACAGCCCAAATAATAATTATGAAATTTCGGAAATGCAGAAGACGCCTTATGCTTCGGCTGTAGGCAGTCTGATGTATGCTCAGGTATGTACACGACCTGATATATCATACATTGTTGGGATGTTAGGCAGATATCTAAGCAATCCAGGAATGGACCATTGGAAGGCAGCCAAAAGGGTCATGAGGTACTTACAGAGAACAAAGGATTACATGCTTACATATCGGAAATCGGACCAGCTTGAGATCATTGGGTACACCGATTCCGATTTTGCTGGATGTCAGGATAGTTTGAAGTCTACTTCAGGCTATATTTTCATGCTTGCTAGCGGTGCTATCTCTTGGAGAAGCAAGAAGCAAACTCTTACGGCCACTTCCACCATGGAAGCAGAATTCATGGCATGTTATGAAGCATCCAATGAGATATTATGGCTGCGGAATTTTGTTGGTGGACTGCAGATTGTTGATAGCATTAAAAAGCCAATTAGGCTATTATGCGACAACAGATCGACAGTCCCTTATGCTAATAACAATAGTAGTTTGACGAAAGCAAAACATATAGACGTCAAATTTCTGGTTGTTAAAGAAAGAGTACAAAATGGACAATTGTGCATCGAGTACATTAGTACAAACTCTATGCTTGCGGATCTGCTCACTAAGGGATTGACACCAAAAGTATTTCATGAGCATATTGCTTGTATGGGTGTCAAATCAGATAAGGATTATGTATTTTAGTGGGAGTTTGTATTGTACATTTATGTATTGTCCATTATATTCAGAAATTCAGTAATTCAGTTATATTTGCGTAGATATTCAGTTTTAAAGTTTTTGTACTCTTACAGTTTATGATTGATCTCAATAAAGAGAACCAGTTGGAAATAGACATTCTATTGACCACACTTTATGTTATTTCCATGCTACATACCTACACTTGATCCATGTCGTTGATTATATTGATATACGTGATCTATGTTGGTTCTAGTTACGAATGAGTAACTAAGAGCTCTTAGTTCCTATGTTGGTATGATTGATGGACCAGATTGTTCATGACAACTTCACTGTGATAGCAATTTTGAGCTCATAAGGTTATATTGTAACATATAATGCTAAGGTTTGTACATATGTATGTGTATCTCATCCAAGTGGGAAATTGTAAGATATATGGACTTATATCTACATACATATGAACAATATATGGATAAATTATATGTAATGTGCTATCTTTTGGTTTGGTCTAAATAAGTGGTCTTATGGACATTAAGTTAAGGGGGACAATGTGTTATCATATAAAGTGTAGGACCAATGTGTAGATACCCAAAAGGGTAACCTTAGTTAATGATGGGCTAACTAAGGTTACATATATGTAACTATAGTTTCATGCTTGTGACTCTTGAGTTTTGTAACTTATTTGTTATAAAGTGGGGGTTATGGTTCCCACATTATAGCAAGACAATCTCTTCTTCTTCCCATTAAATCAAGAGAGCCAATCTTTGTCTTGCATATTCTTGTGGAAAACCAATCTCCAATATTTGTTGTTTGGAAGATATACTTGTGAAACAATCTTGTGAAATTCTTGTGTAAGGCTTCAAGACAATCTTGAAGTTAGGAGTAAGGAGCTTTCAAACAATCATCAAAGGAGGCTTAAGGATTTCCACAAATGGATTCAGGTACGCTTCCGCCCATGTTGTTGTTCATTCCAAATTATTCGATATGAAGGCTATTGTATTTTAGTAGGAATCATAATCGTAACACATGGCTGCTACGTCTCGGCAGAATCATGACATATAACAACAAATCATGGCTGCTAGTGCTAGGCAGAATCAAGAAATAAACCAGCAACTCGCACAAGCACTTATGAATAATGCCTCTGCTGGTGGAGTTCCTATGCCAAATTTATACCAAAATATGATGGGTGGACTCGATAACGGAGGAGGTGTAAATGTCTTACAAGCATTCTCAGGTGGTGGTGGTGGTGGAATTGGTGGCGGCAGTGGTGGAATGGAACTTCTGCAATCATTAATGGGTGGCGCCAGTGGTGAAATTGGTGGCAGCGGTGGTGGAATTGGTAGCGGTGGTGGTGGAATGGAACTTCTGCGATCATTTCTTGGTGGCGGCAGTGGTGGAATTGCTGGCAGCAGATAAGCCATGCGTATTGTTATAGTATTCTTTATAAACAATTATTTATTTACTTGTTTAAATTCAATAAAGTTTTAGTTTAAATAGATCATGTGTTGGTTTGTGCGTCCATTGCTTACATAGTAGATGATTTAGTGTATAGAGTTTAGCTTATACATGGAAGACTAAATCATCGGTTCTTGTAAGACATAAAAGTTAATGTTCACAATCTAATGATGGAATTGGGCAAATCATCGGAATGATTGTAGCACAAGATTAAATATAATTTATCTTGATTATGTGAATGGTTTAATTCCAACTTCTTGTACTAATACATTTTGTATGTATCGAACGGATCAAGTAGAGATGAGTATTTTACACTGACTTTATAAAATAATTTCTTTAGTCAATTTAATGTACTTATACTCTTAATCCTGATATAATTATTATTAGCTGTGTATGTCACTTGTTGTTTTGATTTATTAAAAGGCGAGATTCTTTCGCGAGTTAATAAGCCTGGTAAATTGGATAATATTGATATACAATGACGAAGTAATAATTAGTTGATGAAATCCATGTCTCGATTTTGAGGTTGATGATACTCCTTTATGAAAGCTTATAAGTTTTCATGCGTAAACCCGGCCGGCGGATTTTGTATCCGACACATGAAATAAGTTAAGTGTAAGTCTAAAGGAAGTAATCGATAAATTAAATAGTCAGTAATTTATTTGATTGATTAGTATCTGAATCTTAACATGGGGAGTTAAATAAAATTTTATGGAAGAATTTCGAAATTGAACTAAGGAGTGCAATTACGAATTTTTAGTGGAATAATTCGTAATTTATTATGATGCAAATTAGTTTCAGAAATTTGAAATTAATATCGTAATACGAAGTCTTTTTAAAATTTTATGGTCCCTACTGTGCTTAAATAATAGGAAATAGTGGAAACTGTTACTGAGTGGGAAAGAAAATGTGGAAACCGTCCTTATTGGGAGAAGGAAACCTAACAAGTTTTAAAAACGGTTTTGGCCTAAAAATTATATATATATATATATATATATATATATATATATATATATATATATATATATATATATATATATATATACACACACACACACACACATATATAGAGGCTGGACGTTTTTGACACAATTCTGACTGCGGTTTCTACTAGAATTTTGCCCACCCAAAATTTTCTATTTTCGGTTATTATTTGGGTAACACAGTAGAAGACTGTGGAAAGTTGCTGGTGCTTTTTCAACCGAAAAACTGGAGAACGACATAGATTTGTTGTGTTTATGCTTCAAGAGGTAATCCTAAAATCTCCATACGTACTAGTTATTTAAATTACACGTGAATAAGATTATATTATTACTTCCGATGTGATATATATTCCTTCAAATGGAACTTCTTCAATCATTAATGGGGGGCGGCAGCGGTGGCTTTGGTGGTTTGGATTTGACTGCATTATTTGGAAGCCTTAACTTATGCAAATTCTCTCACAAAAAAAACAGTCAAAAGAATTACAAAATTTTATTTGTTAGAGCTTATTTGGCTTAGCTGGTTTATAGTAGCTGATATGTATTTGGTGTTGAAAAGCATTTTTAAGTGTTGAAGTTAATTTAAAAAATAAGTAATTATTTATTTGGATAAAATAGCTGAAATTAATAATAAGTAGCTGAAGAACTAGGTATACGAAGAATGCTGTTTTAAAATGAGTATTTTAGGGATAAAATAGTAAATATTTTTGTCAAACCTAAAGTACTTATAAGCTGAAATTTAGTAAGTTGGGGGAGATAACTTATGGCCTTTGCCTTAATTTTTGACTTATAAGCACTTTTAATTTTACCAAACGCGTAGATAAGCCAAAAAGTACTTACCGACTTATAAGTTTAGCCAAACATCCTCTTAATAACTCACATTCCTATTTAATCATTTCATTGCAATTATTAATACTTCCACTCACTTTTACTTGTACATAATCGAATTTATATGCCCTTAAGAAATAATTGATGAAGTGCATATTTTATCATAATACCCATAATAATAGAGTCTATTATTCAAATGATCACTCAACTATCCGAAATTACATACTAAAGTCATCTATCTTTCGTTTGTAACACAAAGTCACTTAACTATGCTTATACTCAGAAGATCATTAAACTAGATTTGTCAAACTTTTGATTGTCAAATATCTATTTTACCCTCTAAATTATTAACTTTTGTCTTCTTTTTATTTGTTTTGACTTTCTAACATTTTTTTCTTTTTAATATATATTATGAACTTACCTATGACATAGATAAATTTATTTATAAATTAGAAAAAATAGTATTTAAGTATATATAACATTGGAATAATAACATTTTGAGTAAAATAAAAAAAATTAGAATAACTTGTTGGTAATAATAATTTTGATAGTTAACAACACAAATCCAAAAGTTTATTTACACAATTGAGAATAAAGAAATATGGTTTTACTAGATAACTTCTGAGTGTTATATGCATAGTTAAATGACATTTCTGTTACAAACGAAAGAAATATGGCTTTACTAGATAATTTTGGATAGTTAAATGATCATGACATAATGAACTCCATAATAATGATAATATTCCGGGAAATGATTTGTGAAATAGGTAATTAACAATAAGGAAAAAATAAATATTTTTCTGTTGCGTTGCTAAATAAAAATATGTTTTTAATTTAGTGATCAAATAAAAGTGAGCGAATAAACAACAACAACAACAACAACAACAACAACAACAACAACAACTACCCAGTGTATTCCCACCAGATGTGGTCTGGGGAGAGTAATATGTAGACGAGCCTTATCCCTACCCGACAGGACAGGGAGGCTGTTTCCAATCGACATACAACTAAGAAACCTAGCAAAAAAATTACTCATAGACAATGGAAGAATAAACCGTAATGATCCCGTATTTAACTGGAATGTTTAATACATTGATTTATACGACCAAGTACCCACTTACTTCCAACTATCAAGTTGATCAATTAAAAACGTCAACCTGCCTACTTTGGCATTTCATTGTTCCAACAATTCCTACCAATCAAAATTCCACTTTGAACTCTTATTCTGTCATATTTGCAGTTGAACTTTTTGATTATTTTGATTCGTTCAAACACATTCTGCTGCTGATTAACACATGTATACTACTATATGAGGGTTTGAAATTGGAAATACACATAAAGTAGGAAGAAGTAAAATGGGCAATTAGTGTGTAGAAATTGAGTCTTTAAATCAGCCATCCACACCCTTTGCATTATTTCTTCTTCTAGTTTATCTCCTTCCTCTTAAGTTTCTCATTTCCCACCTATGATCTGTCCACTCGCTTCCCCAACTATTAATCATGTAATAATTAAGTTTCGTTTCCGAAAAAATAATATAATCATGACAAAAAAATAGTGATAAATAATAATATGTGTATTTCAATGATTTATGTAAATTATAACTTTGAACAATCTTAAGTTAAAAGATATAATCTCTCTAATTCTCCTCCTCACGACCATCAATTCAGTTGCTTCATTTGTTCTTGAATTATGGACCACTTACTGTTAGAATTTGACCACAAATGCAGAGTCAGACTTTGATCCCAAATGTGGAGAATGGAAACTTGTGGCTCACCCCTTGAAGACGAAGAACCCTTAGTATGTGGAAGACATACGCATCACTAGTGGAGAGAAGGGATTTTCTATGTGTTTTCTCTTTTCTGATCCTTATCGATCCCAATTTGGCCTTATAGAGACCTTTATTTAAGTTATAAGGAAAGGAAGTTTGTGATGAACACATGCTCTTTTTCCGTCAGTTTAATTGGTTTACATAAGTTACTAATTATCACGAAACTTATGTGACAAGATTGTTCGTGATTGATTGAACTATGTCATTTGAACATTTGCCAACATATGTTGACCTGGCATGCTATTACCTAGGCATATGACATGATTTTATTGACCCTGATTTAACTTGCACTCCATATCATTTGATAAATGGAATGGAACTTGAGCTAATATAGTGAGCTCAACATTTGAAGACTGACTTAGTGGACTAGCCCAAATAATGTTGAATTGTTATTTAAAGGGAATCTTATTGAAATATCCCAAACAAATTTTAATTTACCGAGCTCTAATCATTAATTATAGACTTGTTAAAACTGGCCAAACATATATAAAAATTAAAAATCCAAATAAATAAGGTTCTTTCTCTCCAAGAGTCACACATAAAGATCTCCTTCCATATTGTTAAGCGTATTTAGCAATATTATATACAAGACGGAAAGAAAATTTCGCGGATGAGGTAGCAAATAAGGTGATGGAACACTCAAACACACACACACACATATATATATACAAGTTTCCAAAAATCTAGGTTAAAAAAGACTTTTTCAATGTGTATAGTTGAAATTCATTGAAAACATATAGATGAGTCAATATACAAAACTTGAGGGCGATTGAATGTGAACTTGACTGACTTTGTACAAAATTCGTTGTCAAAATCGAGTTCAACAAATTCTTCTGCGGCATATGTATCAAATACGTATCACGCGTATATCTCACATACAGGTATACATGTATATACATGTAAATACACATTTGATATAAATATGATACACATGTCATACACAAATGATACACAGTTGTGATACACATATTAATTTTTCATGTTCATCTTCTACTTCGAATTTTCAATTCAAACCACCTCAAAACTCTACCAAATCATTCCAAAATAAGATCCAAGGTATGCCAATCTATTCCAATAACACCCACTCAAAAGCAAGCAAATATTTGACATTTTTAGCTACAAATAAATTATTGGCTAGTATTGGTCATTTGACTAATAATAGTAGTATTTTATGAATTGGTTATTTTTTGTAATAAACTAGTTATAAATGGACATATTTGGTAGTTTTCCTTATATATGTGTGTATTTTAGACTTAAATAATTTAGTGAAAATAACACCAAGTAGTCATTTTTAAGTGCGTTGTTTAAAATATCCATAATTTATAATTTATTTAACGATTAGCAAATTTGCTAAATCTTGAGGACACGGGTCCTGAAGTTTAAACTTCAAAGTTCAAACTTTAGGATATTGTATCATAAAGTTTGAAAATTATATTCAGAAATTAGAATTTTATGTCCTGAATTTTAAATTAGTAGTTCATAAATTTAGGATACTTAGTCCTGAATTTCAAATTAGCAATTTAAAAATTTAAAATACTTAGTCCTAAATTTTGCTACCGGTATATCGTGTCACGATACGAAATTCGTTAAAGGTCGTGATGGTGCCGGAAACCACTGTCAGGCAAGCGAACACTAAGTAGTTAATTAAATTCTATATTTTTGAAATCATAAATTTCCTTCAATTTAACTAGTAAAAGATGAACTTTACATAATAAATAATAGTATTTTCAATTTCAATACTGAATATCCCATAATCATCAAAGAATGTCACAAAGTGCATGGGCATCAACTAGGAAAAATAAAACACAATACATCATCCATCCTGAATACAAATTTAGACGGGAAAGGAAAATATAAATACTCTAAAGGGGACTCTGTTGCCTGCGGATCGTAATATAAGATGCAGCTCGCCTAAATCCCTGCATCAACTATGTTGTGCGCCCACGAGGCTGCTATATGTGTATGTGCCTGTAAAACAAAATATACAGCAAATGTAGTATGTGTAAGAAGACAACACATACCTAGTAAGTATCCAATCTAAACTTAAAGAAATAGTGACGAGAGGTCGACTTCGACACTTACTAATGGTCCAAAATATCAAGTACAGTAAAGAAGTAAATAAATGTGGGACAGTGTAAATAACCGACTTAAATAAATATAATGGTACATAGTACACATTTTCCCTCTTTACAATGAGCTCAAGCTTCCTTTTAGAAATTTCCTCATTAACTGGAGCACACATAAGGATATAGAGAACCTCATCAAGTAGATTATCATAAATTCAAACCCGGATAACTCACGAATACACTGGCTTTTTGTCGAACATTACACACGATTCCATGAGGATATGATATAGGAAATACCGAGGTGTATGGTCCGATCCAATATAATAATAAATTGTGCACTGCTGAGGGTCGAAAGACACGAACCATAGATGCATCTATTCACCTGCCAAGGCGAACTGCCCCCTCCCATGAGAGTGTGGTACATATATCCCGCTGAGGTGAGCGGCTCGATCCTATAAGAGTAGTAAAAAATTACCCTGCTCGCGGAATATAATTGCAACACGGTTACACATAGAATTTCTCAAATAACTATTTTTATAAAAAAATTTTAATTCTTTTCAACATATGAAATCCAAATGAAACTTTCAAGTCCTGAAATCCTTAATTTCAACTCTTTTCAAGGCATTTAATAAGCATACTCGATCTAAATTCCTTCAAGGCAAGTAAATAACAAGATCAAATAACGGTATCAGCAAATCATAGTATAAACCTAGAACTACACGAACACATGCATAATTAGTAGCTATATATGGACTCTCATCACCTCATGCGTACGTAGCCCCCAAAAATAGAAAAATGTATTAATTTAGTTCACCTATGGGGTTAGCTCCCTCTTACAAGGTTAGAAAGGAGACTTACCTCGCTCTGAAGTTCCATAACCGGATCCCAATCAATTCGAACGACTCAAATCGATGATCAACGCTCCAGAACTAGTCAATAAATGAGCAAATTCATAAATATATACTCTAATACTCATCAAAATCCTATTTACAACAATTTTCAACTCCGTTTTCAAAGTCGATAAAATCACCCTCGAGCCCATGTGCCCGAATTCTAAAATTTTTTGAAGACTTTAACTATAACCTCACAAATTTAAATATATAATTTATTCTCAATTCCATGCCCAAATTCGTAGTAAAAAATCCAAAATATCAAATTCTAGATTTTCTACTAAAACCCCCATAATTTCTACTAATTTCCATGTTTAAGTCCTTATAAAACCAAGTATTTAACTTATAATAAGTGAGAATCACTTACCTTGAGTTGCTTGAAGAAGGTCTCCCCTTGAGGCTCTCCAAAATCGTCAACATCAAATGAAAATGGGAGAAAAATGGGCCAAATCTCCGTTTATAAAAACCATTCTGCCCAGTGACATTTCACTACATGCGGAACAGTAGCCGTTTCTGCGGCTCCGTTTCTGAAGCTCCACTTCTGCGGTGCCTTCTTCGCACCTGCGCCCTTTTCCTTTTCTATGGCCTTCGTCCTCGCACCTGCGCGCCCGTAGGTGCGCCCAAATGTTCCGCTACTGCAACTCCCCCAGCTCTAGTCCATTTCTGCTTCTGCAACCAATACGCCGCACATGCGGTCTCTCACCTGCGACAAAGGTTACACAGGTGCGATTACACCAGAAGCATCAAGCTTCAGAAATTCTTAAGTCAAAAAATTAATCCGTTAACCTTTCAGAGTCCACCCGAGGCTCCCAGGACCTCAACCAATTATACCAACACGTCCTGAAACTTGACACAAACTTTTTCGAGAGCCTCAAATCATATCAATCAACACAAAAATCATGAATCACATTCCAATTCAAGCTTAATGAACTTTAGAACTTCAAACTTGTATATTCAATGTCGAAACCTATCAAATCACGTCTGATTGACCTCAAATTTTGCGCACAAATCACGTTCAACATTACATACCTACTTAACTTTCAAAATCAAAGTCCGACCTCGGTATCATAAAGTTCAATTCCGGTCAAACTTCTAAAAAGCCTTCAATTTTTTAACTTTCGCAAAACGACTCCAAAATGATCTACGAATCTCCAATCCATTTCCGGATGCGCTCCCAATATCAGAATCACCATGCGGAGCTATTTCCATACTCGAAATCCCAAACGGACATCGATAAAATTGAAATGCACTTCAACCCTGATTTATGAAATTCTTCCAAAATGCCTGCTTCCTTAATAGGCACCGAAATGCTTTTGGATCATCCAAAACTCGATATGGACATACGTCCAAGTCCAAAATCATTATACGAACCTGTTGGAACCTTCAATTCCTGATTCCGAGGTCGTTTACTCAAAAATTCAATCTTAGTCGATTCTTCTACCTTAAAGCTTCCGAAATGAGAATTTTCTTTCCAAACCAACTCTGAACTTTCGAAATTCCAATTCCGACTATGCGTACAAGTCATAATACATGAAGTGAAGTTTCTCATGACCTCAAACCGCCAAACAACGTGCTAGAGCTCAACACGACCGATCGGATTGATACACATCGGAATCCGGCTAGCCCGCTAACCCTTCCAACCCGGTCCAGCCCGGTTTTTTTGTTGTTATTTTTTATTTTTAAAATATGACTGTTGCCAACGATCAAAATAAAATATGACCGTTGGCAAGGCCATTTTTTGCACATGTAGCTATTTCAGTCCATCTCCTTACTAAAATAGCACCTTCATCCCCTAATAATTACTAATTACATTCTTACCCTTTTAATAACTATAAAGAGCCCCCCTTCCCTCCCCTTTTCATTTATTTTCACAACCTGCTCTCTTCTTCTGCTCTAATTCTCTCTCAATTCCCTTTTTATTATTGAATTGTTTATTGATTTCAAGTTCTCAATTAATTAATATTTAAATTATTTACGGTAGCCACTACAATATTACAATTATCAATGAAGTGTGATTATCATTTTTGTTAGGTTCAAGTTAAATCGTGCCCCGTGCTTCTAGAGTGTGTTCATATATTG
Organism: Nicotiana benthamiana; assembly: GCA_034376525.1. Lineage (NCBI taxonomy): Eukaryota > Viridiplantae > Streptophyta > Magnoliopsida > Solanales > Solanaceae > Nicotiana > Nicotiana benthamiana. The sequence continues at coordinate 27,444,059 of CM067336.1, read as the reverse complement.
AGAACACTTTGAGGTGGTAGAAGAAAATGAAGTTCGCAAAGTTTAATGCAAGAACTGTGGTCTAGTCTTTACTATTCGTCGAAAGGAGGAAGGCACAACTGGTTTAAGGAAGCATATCAAGGGCTGTCTTGAGTGTCCTCCATCAATTCGTATTTTAAGTTGATTTGAGATAATTTGTATTATTTTGACTTTGTTACACTTATTTAAGCTTAATGTGTTAGTGTATTAGACAAGTTAATTTGACATATTATTGTGCAATGAAAATATGAAATGAAAGCCTTTGAATTTTTATAATTCAAATTTCAAGTTTCAAATTTACAAATTTTTAAATTTGAAAGTTTAAAATTTTAAGCCTTAATTCTAAACTTTAAAAGTTTGCAAACACTTAAGTATCAATAACATTGAATAAAAACAACAAAATATACTAAAAAGATAATAGCTAACCAGGCTCGATCCGACCCCATTAATCCAGAATCCCGACGGGTCTATTGAAATTCGGAAAATCCCAGCCTACTACCAGCTCGAAACTCCAACCTACTAGTAGTCCGAAGCAATAATTGGACGGGCTATTTTTTCATGTCCAGCTTGGACCAGCCCGTCCGATTAACGTCTATACTTAAAAGTGGTGCATGGTGTACCTCGAGAATCAAGTCTAATTTAGTATAGATTAAATTTAATAAAGTCACGCGTCTACAAATCGGATTATAAATTTTAAAGCTACTCCTCAAAAAAAAAAAAAAAAAAATCCCCAAAGACTGAGAGGTTAGCTGGAGGCAGCTGTGTCCAAGTTTTAGAATTTTATCATGACCAAAAAAAAAAAACGTTTTAGAATTTTATTTTGAGAAAGATCTCAAGGTGTTTGCCTATAAGTCTGCTTTTTTATTCTTTACTTTTCCTACTTTTTTCTTTTTTCTTCTTTATTTAGTGGGTATTCAATGCACTGTCTTCCATCATGTATTCTATTTATCCAAAATGTCAAATAAATACAAATGATAAAAGCTTTTCTGTGGAAAAAATATTTTATGAAATAATTTAGTGTCTTTATATTGTTTTTTTTTTAATTGAAACACAGCAGTGCTCCTAATTAGAAATTTAGGCAATACATAAACTTTAGAAATTGGTTTTTAGTTGGACGGCCGAGATTATTTTTATTACGCACTTTAAGCTCACTTTGAGTCTCTACATTTAACTCAAATATTTTTTTAAACATATTTTAACTTAAATAAACTCTTGAGTCACTCAAATTGACTTAAACCAAATTAATTACTTTCCGAAATTATCAAAGCAAATATTCCGCCAACTTAACAGAACGATTCTTTATTTCCCGCTAACCCTCATTGGTCCCAAATGGCCAAATTCAGTGACCAAATGTTGCGCTATATCATGACCCGTCCATAGACCGATGGCGGTTCCCTAGAACTCCCCCCCAACCCCAACCCCACTTCATTCTTCCGTGTGTACTAGCACAAGAAGCACTGGATGGCGGCCATTTCAAGGAATTTTTTTCCTTCAGATTGCTGAATTTTATCCGCCTGCAGGTTTTTAATCAATCGTTGATTTGGGTTTATCATTCCATCATTTGATGTTTCAGATTTAGGATAAAGTTTACTTTTCCCCCTTGTTTGTTGGCCGTATAAACCCGATCTTGTGATTTAATACTTGATTTTTTCTTTGGGCAAAATCTAGACTTGACTGCTTTGTCCTTCTGAAAAAGGGTATCTTGGAAATTAAGTGGTAACTAATAGTAGGGGACTAAACTGGAATTTCTGATAATCTGATGATGGATGATGATATGGTGATGGATCTGGATTTGAACCAACAACCTTCGGACCCACCTTCGGGTTCGCCTTTAGGATTAGGGTCTTTGTTAAATGATTTAGAAACTGCTCACACTAGGATTGAGGAGAGAATTAGGCATCTTGAGGCTGTCACTGCTAGAGCTTTGCAGCGTCATAGGTGGCATCAGGCTCGCGCTACCATTGATACTTCTGGTAATGTGGATAGCGAGATGCAAGTTCAGAATAGCGAGAGTGTTTTGGATGTGGCGGAAAGGACTGTGGAGAGGGGATGCAATAGGGATAGTTCCCATTTGGTAGCAAAGGCATTAGAAATGGATTTAGTGGTTAATAAGGTAGATGATGATGGTGGAAGTTTTTTTGACTGTAATATATGCTTGGATATGGCGAAAGAACCTATCTTGACTTGTTGCGGCCACCTATATTGCTGGCCGTGCTTTTATCAGTTACCTTATGTTGATTCAACTACAAAGGAATGCCCTGTCTGCAAAGGAGAGGTTGCAGATGGAAATGTTACTCCAGTTTATGGTAATGGAGATGGTGAAAGCATCACGGAACTTGAGTCTGGTTTGAAAATACCGCCAAGGCCGAAGGCACATCGAGTAGAGAGTGTTAGACAGCAGCGTGTGACTCGAGGTTTGTCTCACATCCCGGTTGCAGAAGCACTAAGAAGAATTAGGACTAGTATCGAATTGGGGCATCACCCGCAGCAACAGGATGCTGGTGGAGTTAATTTGAATTTTGTGAGAAGCTCTCATGTGTTGCAAACTGCTGATACCTTAAGCAGCCGGAGACTACGTTCCCGTCTTATCTCGAGGGTGTTGTCAGAAGGCGCTGCTTCTCTTTCATCAGAGTTAGATAATGCACAACGGATGTTTGAAGACCTTGCAGCATCACTCACTGGTCGGCTTCTCCAAAGAAGTAATGAAGATGCTGTTCATGGAGCGACAGATGATGGTGATTCTTTCAGAAGAGATGCTGCTTTCATACAGTCAGATATTCGAACTCTGGATGCAGTAGCAGGGACAAGTTCCGCTACATCCATTCCCTCCTCTTCTCAAGCAAATGAAGTGTCTGACACTGTTGTTCAGCTGGAAAACCTTACAACTGATACTCGCAATCTGCCTGTCGGTCGATCTTCCTTGGCTTCCAGGAGAAGAAGCATTTTGTCAAGGCTTTCTGATGTAGATAGCGCACTTTTCCGCGAACCTAGAAGGAGAAGATTGAACTGATGGCCTTTGAGTGAATAAGGTATAGTTTCCTAGTTCTTCTCTCAGCTCAATTAAGTCTCCTTGCCAATGCTTATAACTTTCACGCCATGGTGTTTATTTGCCAACTCTAACGCAACTCGGATAGAAAAGATCAATATTTTATTTACTACAACGTTATCCCTGATTTGCCAAAACACAAACACCTGGTCAATTGCACTGTGTCCTCTTAGAGAAAAAAAGAAATGAAGATCATTGGGAGTTTTAACTAACTTTATGTTAAATAATTACTAAGTGTTAACGCTAAAGAAACAAAGAAAGATAGACGAATAGATGAAAAAGAACTGATAATCAAAACGTTAGAAAATAAAAGGAAAAAGTGGGCCAATTACCCTAAGCTAACCTTTAAAGATAAATACCAGCCCAAGTTCATTTTTAGGAAATTTATCATTCGTAGCTATATTTGAATTTTATAGCAAATTCATTAAATAAGAGATTAATTATTTTGAACTAAAACAAGAGAGCAACAAGCTCTTGCAACTCAATTCGACTATCAACAAGAATATTTTATTTTGCTATATTTCTTTGTTTTGTCTTGGTTGTATTCGTTACAGTCAATATATATTGTATCCTTTGTAGACACTCATGTATACAATCAATATTGGTTATATCTTTTGTATACACCCTTGTAATGAATACATTTGATACAAGTGGAATGAATAAATACAATTGCGCAAATGAATACATTAGCTATAAATAATAATTAAACAAACAATAATTACAAGGCTTTAAATTATAATGCTTTCTGAAAATTCCTCATCTTTTCATCCAAACAACTTTAAATGTCTTTCTAATAACTTTGACTTATTAGGCTTTGTTCGAGAACTATGGAAGCATTTTAATAGGTTGTTGCCATCAAAGAGTTGACATAATTTTTGGATAAAATTTGACCACCAATAAGCAACAAGGATATGAAAACTTTCCCCAGTTGAAGTTGTTAGTTTTGTTGGATCCTAAAGAGTTGTGATCGTCAACTCGGGTTTCCTTTACACACATTGTCATCGCCCACTAGACAGACTAGTGACCTAACTCTTACTTATTCTCTGCTGTTCATTTCACAAGTACATTATGGATTACGATCTTTCCCATAAAGGTGAAGAAAGAAAATACTTTAATTTATATACACTGCTTTTTTACACTATCAATGTATTTAACATTTTCCAGCATATAACTTCCTTTATTTTTTTTTTGGTTGATCTTGCTTTTCATGAATGGCTGGTAACTTGTAATTATCCTTTAGTGACATGACAGGAAAATTCTTTTACAATGCAAGTGTAAAAAGTTAATCTCGAAAATAATGGATAATACATCACTGTATCTGTATGGGTGCCTTTTTATTCCTTTTTCTTTTATCAAAGTGAGTAGTTTGGATCTTTTAGGTTGATTATGACTTATATTCTTTACATATTATGATCCGGCAGGCATTCCATCAGGTAATAATTGATTATATTACATTCATTACGTGCTTCTACGAAAATCGGGTTCCCTATACATTTCTATTTAGCGTAGTTTCTTTTTGACAACTTAGTAGTAGTTTCTGTAATTACTTGTTCGAAAATACTTCGCGAAAACGTTTCAACTATTTGACTCATAAAATAAAAGGAATTACTAATAACATTTTTTAATTATTGAATATTAGAATTCTATTGATAATCGGCTTAAATTATGTATGTTTTGATGTACATCGCCTCGCATTTTGCTCATGTTTCGATGATTTGAGATGTTTCGTATGATGATACATACCTCTTAGTAATTTTTCATTCATTCTAGTGAATCCATAGAGGTGCTTAATTGAAAACAGGGCTATGTTATATATGGTGTATGACAAATGAATGGGTTGGGAAGAAAAAAATGTTTGCTTTGTTAATATAGTGTACTAAAGTGCTTGGGAAGGCTAGTCATCATACCTAAATATATCCTACCCGTCGCTTAAGCCTACGTTACAACCTCAAAGTCCTAATTGATCATAGATTTGGCTAGCTTAGATTAGTAGAGATATACACTACGGGCAAGCTTATGGTACGACCACGGGATACATATGAATTCTTTGTGAGAGTAAGTGAATGTTGTTCAATTATATGATGTCCTTAATTTATGTTCAATAACATTACTTGAATGTGTGGTCAACTTTAATATTCATTCTTTTGCTTGTGGTAATGACACTTGATCTCATGACGGATTAGTGATGTTGTACACCTTTTTTTGTTGGGTGAGTGTGTAAGTTAAGGATACTTATTGTAACGAGTCATCTCTTGAGGTAAGGTGGTTGTGGAGAGGTTGCTTGAGTTGGTTGAATAGTATGGTATATATTTGGGCTAATTTAAAAATGGGAAGAATATGTGAAATTCGCGTGTTCATACTTAATTGCCGATATCGATCATAGTGCAAAGTAGGTTGTTTGATTGAATTAATTGTGAAGTGCTCTCTCATAGTGATAAGTATATTTTGGGGATTGATTTAGTTCCATTGCTCGAGGATGACCAAGAATGTAGGTGTGGGTGTTGGTAATCGGCTTAAAGAATGTATATTTTGATATATCGCCTCGCATTCTGCTCATGTTTCGATGATTTGAGATGTTTAATGCGATGATTTGTACTAAATTATGGCATTTCTATGTGTAAGATTATTCGGATGCAATTTAGGACGGAAGGGTGCGAATTGGAGTAAAATCGGAGCAAAAAAGCAAAAAGTCAATTTTGAGGGCCACAGCCAGCGCGAGGCGTTGACTGTGGCGCAGTTTTCAGTACTCAAATATTTTGAGCGCTAGGGCCAGCGCCCCACGGTGCCTGGATGCTCAGGTCGCTAGAGTGTCCTATTCTGACTTGGACTCTGTTATTTTCTCCCCAAGACACCTCTAATTGATATAAAAGACATCCTAAAACCTATTTTGAGAGGAGGACGTGATTTTGGAGAGAAAACAAAGAGCAAAATACTTGGGAGCACGGATTTGAGCAGTTCTTCCATCCCTTTTCTAGTACTTAATACTTTTATGTTTGAAAATATTATTTTTGATGATTGTATGAACATGAGTGGCCAAGAACCCTATTGTTCTAGGGTCATGGGTGAAACATGAATGTTGTTGTTTGAAGTTAAATTTGACGAAGTTGATTTTATTATATTGGGTTGTTTATTTAATTTAATGTTTAATATTTAATTATTTTACTGAGTAGCTAATAGCGAAATACTATCTACGAATCTAGAGTTAAACTCGAAAGTAGGAACTCTAGATTGCACAAAGAATTAATTAGAGCAAGTTCTCGAACCTGGGCATAAGGGAACATATTCGCAATTAGGATAGACATATACGTAATTGCCTTGCTTGATTGAAATACAGGAGTTGTAAATGCATTCTTGTTAATCTTTATTTCATAAACATATAGGCATTAAATTTACTTGAATAAGCGAGTAAGGATTCAATAGATTCTTATAAGTAATATCAACCCTCTCAATCAGCAATTCAGATAATTTAATTAGTTATTTTAAGCCAAGAACACAACACAAAATTGTTAGCTAACCTGTGACCCTGGAATATTCGCTCCTACTGATTGGAATTCAAAATTGCCATTTGTTTTGGTTGATTTCTAGTTAATTCATTGCTTGATAATTTTATTTAGTAAATTAGTGACTACTATATTTTTTGAAAAATCTCTTGAATCAATAAGATAATTGAGTTTGAATTAGTCAATAGTTAATCACAAGTCTTAGTAGGAACAATACTCTACTCACTACTTTATTACTTGATGATTGCGTACACTTGCGTGAGTATTTTTTGTCGTAAAAAGTTTTTGGCGCTATTGCAAGGGACTTAGAAATTAGCTAACTTGACTGAATTGAGCTTTTATTAGTTATTTATTTAAGTTTTAATTTTCAGTTTTCTTTGTTTGTGTTAACACATGCTCTTTTCTTGAATGAGGAGGAGTAGAAGCGCAAATAATCTCCTTCCTCTTGATCCTGAAATTGAACGAACACTTTACAGAGTGAGGAAGGAAGCCAAAGCTAAAACTAGAATAGAAGGAGAGTTGGACATCGTAGTTCAACCACAACCAATAGAGATACCAGGTAATAAAGAGCATGCGGTGATTGAAGCCCCAAGGCCCAGTCTTGCTAATATGACTCAGGCTATTGTGAAGCCTGATATCACATGGCATTTTGAACTCAAACAGTATGCGGTGCGGCTGATTCAGTCTATAAGGCAATATGTGGGTCTATCTCATGAAGACCTGCAAAGGCACATTCAGAATTTCTTGGAAAGTACAAACACATATAATTATCCGAATGTTTGCAACGATTATGTCGGACTGACACTTTTTCCCCTTTTCACTGCTCGGGGAAGCTAAGGAATTGTTGCAAAAGGAACCCATTAACTCAATCCACACTTTGGATGATCTAGCAAGGAAATTCTTAATCAAGTTTTCCCACTAAGAAGACAAAGTCATTGAGGAGTCAAATTCTTGGGTTCGAACAGCGGGATGGCGAGACACTTCGTCAAGCGTGGGAAAGATACAAGAAGCTACTCAAAGACTGCCCACATCATTATCAGACTGATGAGGTATTGGGTCATACTTTTGTTGATGGACTAGTTAATGCATCAAAGATGAATCTTCATTCATGTTGTAGGGGTAGTTGCATGGCTAGACCGTATAGTGAAATTCAACTCTTACTAAATAACTTTATCGCTAATGATCATAATTGACAAGGTGATGGTAATTCACGTAGGGCAATTAAATAGAAAACAACCAGGTTGATTGAGCTTAATGACTTTTTAGTCACGAGAGCCGATATAGCAAAATTGGCAGATTAGATGAATAGAATGACAATGCAACAAAAACAACCGATGCAACATGTACAACAAATGTCTTTGCTATGATCTATGTGGCGACAATCATATGAGTATATGCCCAACGAATCTTGAATCCATAGACTATGTGGGGCGACAAAGCAATGGGAATACTTATAATTCGAATTGGAAGAATCATACCAACTTCTCATGGGGTGGAAATCAACCAAATAAGAATCATTATAGACCCCAAAGAAATTTCAATCAACCTCAGAAGCCACCCCAACAAATGGAAAAGAGTAAAAATGATTTGCTAATGAAGTTGTTGCTTAACAATCAACAGCTCATGATCGATTTCAGAAATCTTGAGAGGCAAATGGGGCAATTAGCAACAAATCAATATACTAGACCTACATGCACTCTCCCCAGTGATATAAGGAAAAATCCTCAAGTAAATGCAGTTACACTCAAAAATGGGAGGGAACTAGATGAAGTGCTAAAGAAGAGAAAAGACAAACCCATACATGAGGGGGAGTTAATTACCAAGGCAACACATGAACCAAAGAAAAAGGATGCAACTTCAGAGCCAGTCAAGGCTGCAAGGCTACCATCACCTTTTCCTCAAAGATTGCAAAAAAAAAAAAAAAAGAAGAATGATGATACCATGTTCAGCAAATTTCTCTCTATGTTGAGTTATGTTCAATTAAATATTTCACTGGTGGATGTACTTCGTGAAATTCCAAAGTATGCTAAGTACATAAAAGATATAGTGTCTCACAAGAGAAGATTGACTGAATTTGAGACAATTGCACTTACTGAGGAGTGCACTTTAAGGGTCCAAAACAAGCTCCCTCAAAAGCTTAAGGATCCTAGCAGCTTCACTATCCCTGTGCGAATTGGTAATATTGATGTGGGTCGTGCTCTTTGCGATTTGGGGGCGAGCATACATCTGATGCCTTGTTTGAGCAATTGGGTCTGGGAGCTCCAAGACTAACTACTGTGATGTTGTAGCTGACTAATAGGTCTATAACACACCCTAAGGGAGTGATTGAAGATGTATTGCTGCAAATTAGGAAGTTCATATTCCATCTAGACTTCATTATATTATATTATGAGGCTAATGAACTGGTTCCAATCATATTGGGGTGACCTCTCTTGGCTACGAGTGATGCAATTATAAATGTGAGAGTGAAAAATAATTTTGAGAGTGGATGACGAGGAAGCAGTATTTAATGTCTACAAAGCAATCCAACTTCCCAACCACTATGAGGAGCTCTCGATGATATATATTGTGGAGGTGGACGAGCAACTTCTTGGCACGAGTGTATATCTAGACGGTTCGCTAGAGAAAGCACTTATGTTGTTCGATATCTTAGAGATTGATGAGGAGGTTGAGAATATGATGCATATCCTAGATGCATCTTGTGCTTACATGTAGGGGATACACCCCTTTGAGCCCCTAAATAGGCCAAGTGGACCTCCTCCAAATCCGTCAATTGAGGAAGCTCCAAAATTGGATCTCAAACCCCTGCGTCCTCATCTTCAATATGCTTATTTGTGCAGTTCTGACGCTTTACCTATTATTGTTTATTCTAACTTGTCTAATATTAGGAAGAAAAGCCGTTGAGAGTGCTATGTGAGCACAAGCGAGCTATTGGGTGGACAGTGTCTGACATTAGAGGCATTAGTCCAGCTTTCTGCATGCATAAAATCCTCACGGAGGACGAAAACAAGCCAAGTGTAGAGCAACAACGACGACTAAATCCAATCATGAAAGAAGTGGTAAGAAAAGAAGTGATTAAGTGGCTTGATACAAGTATTGTATTTCCAATCTCTGATAGTAAATGGGTAAGCCCCGTCCAATGTGTACCTAATAAAGGGGGATAACTGTAGTGGTTAATGAAAATAATGACTTGATTCCCACAAAAATTGTCACTAGGTGGAGAATTTGCATATATTATAGAAAATTAAACAATGCCACTTGCACGGATCACTTTCCCCTCCCTTTTATTGACCAAATATTTGATCGATTAGCTGGCCAGGAATACTACTATTTCTTTGATGGTTATTCGGGGTATAATTGGATTGCTATAGTCCTAGAAGTCCAAGAGAAAACCACATTTACATATCTCTATGGCACGTATATGTTCAAAAGAATGCCCTTTGGTCTCTGTAATGCACCTGCGTCTTTTCAAAAGTAAATGATGGATGTTTTTACTGACATGGTTGAAAAATTTGTGGAAGTGTTCATGGTTAAATTTTCTGTGTTTAGATGTTCTTTTGATAATTGCTTAATGAATCTTGATAAAGTGCTTTCTAGGTGTGAAGAGACGAACTCGGTACTCAACTGGAATAAGTGTCATTTCATGGTACGTGAACGTATAGTCCAAGGGAACAAACTAAAAGCGGTTTGCGGGTGGACAAAGTGAAGGTGAAGGCGATTGAAAAATTTCCGCCTCAGAAATCAGTCAAAGGCATTTGCAGTTTCTTGGGCCATGCAGGTTTTTATCTTCCTTTTATTACAGATTTTTCAAAAATTTCTTCTTCCTTCTGCGGGTTGCTTGAGATAGGTGTCTCCTTCAAATTTGATGATGCCTATCTGAACGCATTTGAGGAGCTAAAGGGAAGTTAGTGACTGAACCAAGTATAACTGCTCCGGACTGGGAGCAACCATTTGAGTTGATACGCGATGCGAGTGACATAGCTATTGGAGCTATTTTGGGGTAACGGAGAAATAAAATCTTTCACTCCATCTACTATGCAACCAAAAGTCTGAATCCAGCCCAGATGAACTACACAGTTACTGAAAAGAGTTGCTTGTAGTGATGTGGGAATTTGACAAGTTCCGATCCTATTTAGTGGGACCAAAGTCATCATCTACACAAATCATTCAACTATCAGATACTTGTTTGAAAGGAAAGACGCACCGAGGCTGATTCGTTGGGTCCTCCTCTTGCAATAGTTGGACTTAGAGATCCGAGATCGAAAAGGGATAGAGAATCAAGTGGCTGATCATTTGTCTAGATTAGAAAATCGGAGCCATGTAGCTGAAGGAGGGTAAATCAAAGAAACATTCTCGGGTGAGCAGTTATTAGCAATTACCTCAAGCAAAGCCTCGTGGTATGCAGATTATAAGAATTTTATTGCAAGTGGGGTGACACCACCAGAATTGACACCCGATAATAGAAGAAGGTTTCTCCATGATGTGAGGCTCTACATGTGGGATGAGCCATTGTTATACATGCTATGTGTAGATCAGTTGGTGCGAAGATGTGTTCCTGAGGAAGAGATGAATGCAATACTACATGAACGTCACGCTTCGCCATACAGAGGTTATTATGGTGGGGATAAAACCTCCTAAAATGTTCTATAATTAGGTTTTTAGTGGCTAAAATTATTTAAGGATGCACATGCCTTTGTTAAAAAGTGTGACAGATGCCAAAGAACCAGAACAATCACGAAGAAGCACGAGATGCCGCTGCAAAATATTCTGGTAGTGGAGCTTTTTGATGTTTCGTGGATTTACTTCATTGGACCGTTCCCATACTCTAATGGTCACAGGTACATCTTGATGGCGGTCGACTATGTTTCTAAGTGCGTGGATGCCATTGCTCTTCCCACTAATGATGCAAAGGTCGTGGTAAGCCTTGTAAAGAAGCATATCTTCACACGCTTTGGAACTCCAAGAGTGTTGATAAGCGAGGGAGGAACTCATTTCTGCAGCAAATTGCCGAATAACATTCTTGCAGAGTATGGAGTTAAGAACAAGGTTTCCACTGCCTATCACCCCCAAAATGAGTGGTCAAGTGGAAGTTTCAAATGGAGAAGTAAAGCAGATTCCGGAGAAAACAGTAAGTGGAAATAGAAAGGACTGGGCCGAGAAGCTAGACGATGCATTATGAGGATATCGAACTGCATACAAGACTCCCATAGGTACTTTTCCATATAAATTAGTTTATGGCAAGGCATGCCACTTGGCCGTCGAGCTTGAACACAAAGCCTATTGGGAAATTAAAAAGCTGAATATGTATATGGAATTAACTGGTGAGAAGAGGTTGCTGCAACTCAACGAGCTTGATGAGTTTCGATTGCACACATATGAAAATGCCAAAGTGTATAAAGAAAAGACTAAGAGATGGCATGACAAGCACATCCAACATCGAGAGTTTGATTCGGGGCAAGAGTTCTTTTGTTCAATTTGAGGTTGAAGCTTTTCCCCAGAAAGCTTACGTCTCGTTGGACAGGTCCTTTTGTTGTGGTAAGTGTGAGGCATCATGGAGCTGTGGAATTGCATGATACGAGCTCGAGTAGTACCTTCTTGGTAAACGGATAGAGAATAAAATATTATTGGGGTGGTGACATTGCACATCATAAGACCTCGATGGACTTGGTCGATGCTTAAATATGTGTTGAGTTGTCCCGTGACGATAAATAAGGCGCTCGTTGGGAGCAACCCAGTTTTTGCTGCTTTCGTAACATAGTTTTTTTTTGTTTTCTCTTAGTTAAAGTAGACTAACATTTTTTGTTTTGTTGTAGTTGTATAGAATATTAGGTGCGGATGGTGGAGTGTGTGCGAATTATGTATTGAGGGATCGGGTAGTTTACATAAAAAAATTAACGAACTGAGCGCCCCACACTAGCTAGGGTGCACTTTACAGTAGCAAAATGATTCCATCAGCAACCCCAGCATGGGACGCTGGGTTGGCCAGTCACAGGTAAGTTTTTTAATTTTTAAATTTTTTTCTTCTATTTAATTAAATCCCAAACCCAAATAATCCAACCTAATTACCCATATACAATCGCAACCTAAATCATACAAAACTATCCAAACCCATTCCAACTTAAATTAAAATAGCTAAAACCTCAAACAACCCCCCCCCCCTCCCAAGGACCATTGTTCTACCTGTTTTCTCTCGACCTTCTCCTTCAATTATTTTTATTTTGTTTTTGTTTTTGTTTTTGTTTTGTATTCTCTCAAGTTCTCAAATTCTTCAACTTTCTCTTGCTCAATTTACTCTCAAGCCTCAAAGGTATGTTCCTTTTGTTCTCTTTTCTTGTATTTTGAAAATTTTAGTGTAATTTTAGTTGTCTTTCTCAAACAATCTCAAAATCCCATAGTTTTCATTGATATATCTCGTTGAATGTGGGGGTCTTAATGCACGAAAATTTGGTGCAAGAATTTAGTTATGAATGTGCTTGAAGTAGTAAACTATAATTCCCTCCACTTCATGTAAATTTGGGAGGGCCACCTTATTCTACCATTGTTGAAACAAGAGAGCAAAATTGATGCTCACAAGGTGTTTGCTGAGAATAAATTTAAGCACCAGTGAAGTCTAAGTAGCCAAGTATAGTTGTATTTGAGTTTGACGACATGTGGGGTGTTTGGAGATATTGTATGTTATTGTAAACATTTAATAAGTCATAGTTAGTATGCTAAATTAGTGTAGTAATATAGACTTTATCTCTCTTATGCTTGTACCATAGTTAATTTACGGGCATGTTAAACTACTTGAATTGTACGGCATAAGGAACTCTTGAGTACCTATAGCGTTGTGATGACACATTGATGCATATTGAGTCAATGTAGTGATTCGTTTATCCATAACCTTCGATTTTAAGTGTGGGGTCCTCTTTTTTCCTCACAATGACCTTAGGCGAAAATTTTGGATTCATTCCCATCTTTGTGTTTGTCATGTGTAGGTTGCTATGGCTCGTGACTATACCGCTAAAGGAAAAGGGGTAGGGAAGTCTTCCACTACCGCTCCTCCTCCAAAGAAACACAAGCAATATGAGAGCTCTTCCCAACAAGCCAAGGGAAAGTAAATACAAAGAAATCATGGCCTCGGTTGGAATTTGTAGATGATGAGACCAATAAATGGCATGATACTTTTGTTCCATACGGGATACAGGAGATATGTGTATGAGATGGGGATAAATGTATAGGTTTTAGAACGAAGCTTCTCCGATGTACTAGCTACATTGATCGACAAGAAGATGGATAAGTTCCTTGAATGTCTGGCACCGACAAATCTCAATATGGTCCGAGAACTATATGCAAATTGGGACACGAAAGCTGATGAGTCGTGCGTCAGAGGAAAGACCATTCCATTGCATGGGGGCCTAGTGTCGTTTTTTGGGAGTTGATAACCTGAACCCCCGAAGGCTAAAGTTTTTCAAAATCCCATGCTACCAAGTAATACGTCACACACTTTGTGGCGTTGATTCCAGTGCAACATGGACGCGGACTAAAGTGGATGTTCACCTTGGAGTGCTTAGGTTTGAATTTCAACAAGACGGCTAATGTTTCGCAGAACTTTATGCAAGCTAGACTAATGCATGTGGAGCATAATAGTGAGTGCACTCGAGCTCGAGTGTGCTTGATCTACTTTTTGATGATCGAGCGCCCCACAAATGTAGGCGAGCTCATGCTTGGGGAGATGACTCGCACTTGTTTTGGAGGGAGGATCAAGAGATTCTTTTGTGGCAACATCCTAACACAGTACATGCTATCTCTTGAAGTACCGAAATACCCATGCTATGATGAGGTGGTGGAGACACCCAAGACATTGCTAGATACCACATCCTTGTTAGAGTCCGCATCAAAGCTCACCAAAGCTGCTAGGAATGAGATTGATGAAATTTTTTGCAGGTATCTCTACAAAACTGTCAATGTTATTATGAGTAGGCTAGGCGTGTCAGAGGAGGAACACACACAATTGCAAAATGAGCTCTCCAGTTCGTCCAAGGAGATGTTGGGCATAGCACCGAGTAGTCTTATTCGTCCCTCTTAGGATGAAAACACTCACAAGAGGTCTGATGATGAGGAAGCGGATGAGGATGAAGTTACAAGGCTCATGGCTTTGATACCATTAGGAGATGATGATGAGCTCATTGCCGCAGCTAGTGGGCATCCCGAGAGGGTAGTCTTCGACTAGTAGGGAGTTCTTTTTTTCCATCTTACTCTATTTTTGACTATGCATTATTTACATGTAGGGTGGGTGAATACTCGATCTTTGAGCTATAGTTGTATAATTTTTTTTTTAATATTACTATTCTGTTTTTGTTTTTGTTTCTTTATCACCTTTCATTTTAGTGTAAGATTAACATAGTTTAAATTAGTTAGATTATAAAAGAAAAAAATTTAAAAAAATTTAGATTTTTCTCGACAATAAATTTATTGAATAATTTTCTTGAAGGATTAACATCCAATTAAAAATATCAAACTTTTTTTTTTCTTAGGAATCCAAGAAACCCAAATGAAAGATGGACAAGGAATTTGATTTGAGATCAAAATACTCTTGTGATGTACTCGTGTGGGGACAAAACACGAGAAATATTGTGAGGACCATTAACCATACATACAATGATAGTGATGATGATGGTCTGACAAAGAGGTAAAATATTTCAAAGAGTCTTTGGTCTGCTTTTCGATGATTGCCAAAGACTATTACCACGTGATTGACGACACCATATTTGTCTATCAAACTTCACTACACACGGGACAACCATGTCTCTACTTCTATCTTGGGATTCTTTCCAATCTTCCTCAAAAGTTAAGTTGGATGCGGTCCAAAGCCGACTCAAAATTTTAAAGTTGAGGGGTACCACTATTTAATAAAATAGAAAATAGTTTAAAATACTTTTAAATTATTGAAAAACATTTAAAAAAATTTTTATTTACTTATTGGTTTAAAAATATCCTTTTATTTATCTTTTTGATTTACTTATATTCATTAACTGTTAGATCAATGATGAATTAAAAATAATTACTTAAAAAGAATAAAATATTTTTATTTTAAAACTAATGCACCAATATTCCACTAATTTAGTAAAGTATTCTTCTTATTTTTTCATTTTTTACATATTTTGTTTTTCATTTTTTCCAGCTTTTAAAAGCTTATTTTAATAAAAACTGATTTTTTCTTGTAAAAACAGAAAAAAATTGTTTCTAATAAAATATTTTCGTTTTATTGAAAAAAAGATTTTCGTATTAGGAAAATATTTGTTTTTTAATTTTTTCAATTTTTAAAGCTTTTTTTATTTTTGTGTAAAAACTGATTTTTTTAACAAAATATTTTTGTTTTCAAAAACTGAAATTTTTTAAAAAACTGCAAAATGACAAAAAGATATTTTTCAAAAAATGAAATATTTTTTTGAAAATATGTTTTGTTAAAAACAATTTTTTAAATTTTTACAAAAAAACCAGTTTTTTTTAAATAAAATACTGTAAAAGAACTGTAAAAAATTAATTTTTTTTGAAAATGAGAAAAAAATGGGTTTTTTGTATAAACTGAAAAAAGAAGAAGTATATTTTACTAATTAGTGGACTAGTGGTGCATTAGTTTAAAAACGAAAATATTTTGCAAAATATTTTTGAAGTAATAATTTTAATTTTTCATTGACCTAGCGGTCAAAATATATAGGTAAATTATAAAGGTGAATGAAGAAATATTTTTAGCTTAATAGATAGATAAAAGATACTTTTAAACCTTTTCCAATAATTTGGCACTATTTCAAAACCCTTTCCTGTTAATAAAATTTGGCAAATGTTGGAGTGAAAATTAAAGCCATGCAGTATATTAAATGTTAAGTGTGTCCACTTCTGAATGAAGCAAAGTTTTAGCTCCCACGAGCAGAGACGAAATCAACATTTAAACTTAGCAAGTGTTTGGTAGTAGATTTTTAAATTTGAAAATTTTAATTTGGATGAAGTTTAGTTTGGAAATGAAAATATATTTGAATATTAATTTTCAAAATATATTTAATAAATTTATTTTGAAAAAACATGAAGCATGATTTATATCTGTAAGTTCTAAAAACTATCACGAATACCCAACAATATCATTATCGATAACATTTATTATATTGTCGCCGCAAACTATATTTCTGAACATAAATAAATTTGATACAAAATTATTATTTTTATAATGAACCACATGATACACCATCAGATGATCGAGAAGACGAAGTAATATTGTTATAAGATAATAAATGGTGGACTCTTTTATAAAATACAAAAATTTGCGGTAATTTTTAAAAAATATAGTAATAATGACATTTTAGCCAATTGTGCTGATTATGGGATTCAAGATTTGGAATTTGTGATTTTGCCAAAATATAAATAAAACTTAAGGCAAAACGAATCTTTAATATTGCTTTAAATTTAGGATAGAAATATATGTTAGTAATTAAATTTTAAATTAGTAGTTAAATTTTAAATATATATATATATATATATATATATATATATATATATATATATATATACCTACATACTAATTTAAACTAAATTTATTAAACTCGGTCGTACTTAACCCTTGTGACCAATTATAAAATTCAATTGTCCGACTCAGTTCAGCTTGTCTACCATGACTCATGCCTGGATGAAGTCAGGTAAGAAGAGACCAGGAAATGCGATAGTCACGCGTGCCTTAGGACAGCTGACTTTGACTTTTTCCATTCAATTATTTGACTACTTTACCCCACTTTTTTGGGTTAATCGGACTAATACATCCATTGATTTACGAGTTCCAGTTCAAGATACACGACCCGTAATTGCCATCAACTTATACACAGAATAACTTCTCCCAATCTGAATTAAAGCTTTGAATAATTTGAATTTTTAAATCCATGAATAGTTAATTGTTAACTCAGTGACATATTGTTAATTTACTCATCAATATTGTTTAACAAAAAAATGATACTTCGGTCAAAGCTTATTTTAAAAGAATTCGGGTTCTGGTAATCAAATAAAAATAAGAATAATTAAAAAATAATATCTGAATGCAAATTAAATCAGTATATTCCAATAGTATCACGTGTCCTCATAAATGATCAGTCTTCCCCTTTTATAACTATTTCTAGGTGATACGTTTTGTTTTTGTCATAATAAGGTCATTATGGACAATTAATAGCATTTAATGCTACATTATAATTGGTAATCATTGCAATTCAATAATTGCAATTATTGATAGTACGTATTTTCTGTAATTAATGCCTCTTAATTATTGATAGTACGTATCCATACCCTCTTTTGTTATTGGGTTCATTCTCTTATCTTGACTTTCGAATGTAAAGTAGTTTGAGCATCTAATCTCTTGGATCTCTGCTCGTACCTGTTGAAACTCGTACATTTTTAACTATTTCTTGTCAATTATCATCCTTTGACCAGTCTACATATCGTGACATGTCACTTTCAAATCACTTCTATATATGAACTCAAAATTTTCCAATGCATATAGTCCCCCCACTTACCATTTATTCATCAATAGAATATTTGGAAAGTAGATTTTATTAAAGCGGGAATATTTTCTGCCAGGAACTCTTCTCTGCTTCATTTGTCGCTTCCATTAATGTTCGTAACACGTGGCTTTTTTTGTTTGGATATGCAACTCTTTGACGACTTTTAAGGTTTTTGACGGATTCATCAACTACGAAGCGACAGTTTTCATTATGACATTTCCATCATTGCACCTTTTTCTTTGACGGTTGCTTTTATGTATAAGTATAACTTTTTACATTTGTCTTTCACAAAAGGTATAGAATATTCAGCTCTTGTTTGCTTCTTCCTTAGAATATTCAATTCTTGTTTGCTTCTTCCTCGTATTACTATGTCTTCCTCAAATCCTAACCCTAGGAGCGTTCCAATTACTGATAACCTTCCTCTTGCTCCTGTTAGAAGCGGGGGGGGGGGGGGGGGGGGTAGAGTTCGTAGTTTAGAGTCTTCATCTTCACGAGGTTCTTCCCTTCCTTTGACGAGTTCTACTTCGCCTTCTAGAATCAGATGTTCTCTTTCTTAAAGGTCTTCATCTAGAGGTAAAGAATCCTATGAACCTCTTCGTAAACCTTTGGTAGATGAGATTGTTCATACTGAACTGTCCTTTATAAGGATAGGGAGACCATTATAAACCAAGCTTCTTTCATATCTTCATTAGAACGTGTTAATATTAATCCGACTCAAACCACTAAAGGTTTAATATTTGTAATCCGTAGAGATTGTCACTGGAGTCATGACTTCCCCATTATTATCCCCAACAAAAACCAAAGAATCACTTCTTATTTGACTGGGTTTTCTTTTGTATGTATATACCCTTTCACATTGAATTTCAAGCCTCCTATTGATCCTGTAATCATCAAATTCTGTCGCTTTTTTTTATGTTTGTTTAGGACAAATTGGCCCTATCGTGTGGAAGGTTGTTACTTGGTTGAGGCCTTTGGCCAACATGGCTGATGTGTCTTTTACCTTTTCCCATTTAATGCACCTCTATTCTCCCAAACTCTTCCGCCAAGGAATTTTTACTTTATATGCGAGAAGTAAAAGAGTTCTGGTTAGCCTAGAAGATGATAAGGATTGTGGCTGGTATGCCAGGTTGTTGCTGCCTCCATTATTGGTTTAGTGGGTGAAGAGAATGTTCCATTCCCCGAGAAATAGAATTTTTCACGTGTGTTATCTTTCGTAACTTTTCCGTGCCTTTTTTCCTCTTAATTTTGATGGTTGCCATTTTAACTTTTCTTCCTTTTCTCTTTTAGCAACCATGAGAATTATTGATGAGATTCTCAATTTTCGTGGTTGGGTAGGAGAGATGTTAAACATTGCTCCGATGGAAGGTAGATATTGGAAAAACCTTTCTCATCGGTTTGGTTGGAAAGTTAAAACTCACGATAAGAAATTTGTTTTTACAAATTTATTTACTTCTTTCTTCAGAAATTATTTTGATCCTTCTTTTTGTCAGGATTTCCCATTCGAGGCATAAGAGCCGAGGCTATCGTGGCTTCTATAACTTCTTTGGAAAGGCCCAAGAGATTGTCTCGGGTTTTTCATCGAAAATGGAAGCTACCACTAGGCAAGATTCTGAATAAAAGAAAGGTCAAGAGGAGGGATCTTTGGTAAGAAGGCCACGAGCTAGAAGATGCATTATTTCAGATGATGAAGCATCTCCTCCTCATTCTGTTCCTCTTGCCGAGCTTGTTGAAGCTGCCTTGGTAATTTTTGATGATGATACTCCCGCAGCTGCTTGTGACAATTCTTCTGCGTCTGCTCATGATGATATTGCTCAGCTTTTTGCTAGTGGCTTTGATAATGAAAGCTTTGGCCCAATTTATGATGAAACGCCCCTTTTCTCACTCTCCATGTCTGCTTCTGCGGTACCTTCTTTGTCATTCTTGACTGCTACCGTCCTTGTTCTTTCACAGGCTATTTTGACTTCTTCAACAGTTCCTCCCACTATTCCTCATCATACTGAGGTTGGTTCCTCAAGTATAAGTGAAGCTATGAAGCAAGTTATAATCGAAGTTCCTGCTGATGGTAACGTTTTGAAGAAGTCAGGTAGGGCTGATGTGTAGTTGAAGCCTTTGATTGGTCCAGTTGAGAAAGATAAGCTCGAGAGTCATAACTCTTTGACTTGGATGAACGATATAGTTCAATCTTCCTTAAAGGTATTATTTTTCAAACTTTACATCATTCTTTTTCTTTTTACTTAAGGTTCTTACTCCCCTCTTTTTAGATCAATCTGATTGGCATAGAGATGATGAAGAGGGTTTCCCACACAGAATAATTAATGCACGACTACCAAGTTGAAGCGGGCAACTGGCGAGAACGATATAAATATATCCAAATGGACATTGAAATGTTAGCTAAGGGTAACCGTACCTTGGAGCAACAACTGAGGGTTTTGAGCTCAAAATTAGCAGTCGAGAAGGCATGCTCAAGTCAAGCTGATATAAACAAGAATCTCCTTGAAATATCTTACTCTGAGCAGCTTTCCAAAGACAGTGAAGAAATTAAAGAATTGAAGGCTCTATTGGATAAGAAAGAAGCTTATGTCGGTGAACTAGTGCAAACACTTTCTAAGATCTAGGAATATCTCCATGAGACTTCCTCCAAGGTAGTTTTTTAAGGAGTTCTCTCGCACCTTTGTAGGCTTCATATGATTCCGCCCTGGCTGAAAATGAAAAGCTTAAAGATGATATTGAGAGAAAGATTACGAGATTTTCGAGGACAAGACTGCGATTGAAGTGAATTGGGAAATTTTAAACGCGGGCCATGATACCCTGATGGAAGTTAGTCAGAGGGCTTTAATTTGGATGCTGAGGTAGCCAAAATAAAAGAGATATCGAAAAAACTCAGCAAAGCCAATATTTTTCCTCTCCCGTTGCTGATATTTCTAAGCATACTGAAGATGATATGGGTGGGGTGAATGCTCCAACTCCATTAAGCCATCCCGAACCTTCTGCTTCTCTTAGCGCAGTTTCAGATTCTACTGCAACTCTTAAAAGTTTATGACGTGTTACTTCTCTTTTTTTTTTCTTGGTGGAATGTGGTTATCACCCTTGGTCCCATTTGAGGGTTTGTTGAAAACATCAAGTCCTCAGACTTTTTTCGGGACGTTTTGTATAAATAAATCTTATTTTATGATTAAGTTTATACTTAGTCTTAAACTTTTTAATATTAAGAAGTTTTCGTAGTTATTTTGAACTTCTATTTTGCTCATTCTTGCCTTTATATTTAAGGACTTATTGAATAATTTTGCCCTTTATTTGCAAAATGCTTTTTAAACTTCATGAATATTAAAATCAATCATGAATTTTATAAAAGAGGACCTTTTATATTCGACACTTAGTGAAGAAGACGTCTCAACTTCATAATGGTGTAAATGTACGTCAAAAGAAATAGGAATACACATGTTTCTTGAAATAACTTTGACAAAATTTTATTTGAACTTTGTCAAGTTTTAAATAATACCTTACATGTATTTAAATATCTTCTATAACTTTTTCGTAGCTATTATCTTTTCAACATATTTCGAAAAAGAAAATAAAACACAAGGTTTTTTTATTTTATTTATAACCCGTTTCTCTACATTGCCTTTAACTAACTATGATACCGTTTTCTTTGGCTTTGGCTCGTAACTTTGCTCTGCACTTGACTCATTCAATGAATAAACTTTTTAGGCTAGAACTTTGATTATTTCCCAATCTTTTTTGCCTTCTTTATACATATATCTATGTATATTATATAGTTTCCCAAGGGTTTGAGCTTTGAAATATTAAGTCTCAAGCACTTGATTACTCCTCTTATTTGGTCCTTTTCCTGAAAAGGAATAAAACACATGGGACTCGGAGGTACGGTTATAGATGAAGACTGCTTAACCCGTCTCAATTTCTATCAGAATAGTTGTTACCATAGACTGGAAATTTAATACATTCCACATACCTTACAGGTCGTGATTCATCATTTAGTACTTGTTAGCTTTTTGCCTATCATCTAAAATCGTTAGTAAAATTTTAACAATTCAAAAATAAAATTTTAAAATGAGGATAACTGACCATGGGTACTCCTTAGAAATAGTATCTCTTCAGATGAACGGCATTCCAATGTGAAGGTAATATTTTGCCATCCAATGTTTCCAACTCGTAAGCTCATTTCCCTGCTATGCCGTGAATCTTGTAAGATCCTTCCAAAGTTGGACTTATTTTCCCGCATTAGCCACTATTCTGGACCGAAAGACCTTCTTGAGTACAAAATCCCTAGTCTTGAAGTATCTTAGGAAAGCTTTCCAATTATAATATTGTTCCATGACTTGTTTTTGTGTTTCCATTCTTATTAATGTAGCTTCCCTTTTTCCTTCAAGTAGGTGAAGGTTTATTCGCATTTCTTCCTCATTGGATTCCTCAGTTGCTTATGTATATCTCGTGCTAGGTTTCCCTATCTCCACTAGGATCAATGCTTCGTCTTCGTACATCAGTAAAAATGGTGTTTCACCCGTGCTTGTTTTTGCTATAGTGCGATATGCCCATAAAATACTAGGTAGCAATTCTGGCCAATTACCTTTAGATTCTTCGAGTCATTTCTTCAAATTGTTTATTATGACACTATTCGTCGATTTAGCTTGTCCATTACCCACCGAATGACAAGGTGTTGAGGTAATCCTTTTAATCTGCCAGCTTTGAATAAATTATGTGATTTGCGCGCCAATAAATTGCGGGCCATTAACACATACGATTTCCTCAGGTGCACCGAATCGACATATGATATTTTACCAAATGAAATCTCTGACTTCTTTTTCTCGTACTTGAGTACAAAATTCCCAGTCTTGATGACGGTATAAAAATATCCAAATCGACATAGAAATGTTAGGTAAGGGTAACCCTACCTTGGAGCAACAACTGAGGGTTTTGAGCTCAGAATGAGCAGTCGAGAAGGAACGCTCAAGTAAAGCTGATAAAGACAAGAATCTCCTTGAAATACCTTACTCTGAGCAGCTTTCCAAAGCCAGTGAAGAAATTAGAGAACTGAAGGCTCTATTGGATAAGAAAGTAGCTTATGTCGGTGAACTAGTGCAAACACTTTCTAAGATCCAGGAATATCCCCATGAGACTTCCTCCAAGGTTAGTTTTTTAGAGAGTTCACTCGCACCTTTGCAGGCTTCTTATGATTCCTCCCTGGCTGAAAATGAATAGCTTAAAGATGATATTGAGAGAAAGATTACAAGATTTTCGAGGACAAGACTGCGATTGACGTGAGTTGGGAAATTTTAAACACGGGCCATGATACCCTGATGGAAGTTAGTCAGAGGGCTTTAATTTGGATGCTGAGGTAGCCAAAATAAAAGAGATATTGAAAAAACTCCGCAAAGCCAAGATTTTCCCTCTCCCATTACTGATATTCCCGAGCATACTGAAGATTATATGGGTGGGGTGGATTCTCCAACTCCTTTAAGCCATCCCGAACCTTCTGCTTCTCTTAGCCCTGTTTCAAATTCTACTGCAACTCCTTAGTTAAAAGTTTATGATGTGTTACTTCTCTTTTTTTTCTTGGTGGAATGTGGTTATCACCCTTGGTCACATTTGAGGGTTTGTTGAAAACATCAAGTCCCCAGACCTTTTTCGGGACATTTTGTATAAATAAATCTTATTTTATGACTAAGTTTATACTTAGTCTTAAACTTTTTAATATTAAGAAGTTTTCGTAGTTATTTTGAACTTCTATTTTGCTCATTCTGCCTTTATATTTAAGGACCTATTGAATAATTTTGCCCTTTTATTTGCAAAATGATTTTTAAACTTCATGAATATTTAAATCAATCATGCATTTTATAAAAAAGGACCCTTTTATATTCGACACTTAGTGAAGAAGACATCTCAACTTCATAATAGTGTAAATGTACGTCAAAAGAAATAGGAATACACATGTTTCTTGAAATAACTTTTCAAAATTTTATTTGAACTTTGTCAAGTTTTAAATAATACATTACATGTAATTAAATATCTTCTAATAACTTTTTTAGTAGCTATTATCGTTTCAACATATTTCAAAAAAGAAAATAAAACACAAGGTTTTTTTATTTTATATATAACCCGTTTCTGTACATTGCCTTTCAACTAACTATGACACCGTTTTCTTTGGCTTTGGCTCGTACCTTTGCTCTGCACTTGACTCATTCAATGAATAAAATTTTCAGGCTTGAACTTTGATTATTTCCCAATCTTCTTTGCCTTCTTTATACATATATCTATCTATATTATATAGTTTCCCAAGCGTTTGAGCTTTGAAATATTAAGTCTCGAGAACTTGATTACTCCTCTTATTTGGTCCTTTTCCTGAAAAGGAATAAAACACATGGGACTCGGAGGTACGGTTATAGATGAAGAGTGCTTAACTCGTCTCAATTTCTATCAGAATAGTTGTAACCATAGACTGGAAATTTAATACATTCCACATACCTTACAGGTCGTGATTCATCATCTAGTACTGGTTCACTTTTTGCCTATCATCTAAAATCGTTAGTAAAATTTTAACAATTCAAAAATAAAAATTTAAAATTAGGATAACTGACCATGGGTACTCCTTAGAAATAGTATCTCTTCAGGTGAACGGCATTCCAATGTGAAGGTAATATTTTGCCATCCAATGTTTCCAGCTCGTAAGCTCTTTTTCCTGCTACGCCGTGAATCTTGTAAGGTCCTTCCAAAGTTGGACTTATTTTCCCGCATTAGCCACTCTTGTGGACTCAAAGACCTTCTTGAGTACAAAATCCCCAGTCTTGAAGCATCTTAGGCGAGCTTTCCACTTATAATATTGTTCCATGACTTGTTTTTGTGTTTCCATTCTTATTAATGTAGCTTCCTTTTTTCCTTCAAGTAGGTGAAGGTTTAGTCGCATTTTTTCCTCATTGAATTCCTCAGTTGCTTATGTATATCTCGTGCTAGGTTTCCCTATCTCCACTGGGATCAATGCTTCATCTTCGTACACCAGTAAAAATGGTGCTTCACCCGTGCTTGTATTTGCTGTAGTGAGATATGCCCATAAAACACTAGGTAGCCATTCTGGCCAACTACCTTTAGATTCTTCAAGTCGTTTCTTCAAATTGTTTATTATGACACTGTTCGTCGATTTTGCCATTCCATTACCCACTGGATGTTAAGGTGTTGAGGTAATCCTTTTAATCTTCCAGCTTTGAAAAAATTCTGTGATTTGCGCGCCTATAAATTGCGGGCCATTAACACATACGATTTCCTCTGGTGCACCGAATCAACATATGATATTTTGCCAAATGAAATATCTGACTTCTTTTTCTCGTACTTGTTTAAATGCTTCTGCTTCTACCCATTTAGTGAAGTAGTTAGTGAGTACAAGTAGGAATTTTACCTTATCTTTTGCTTATGGTAGTTGACCCACGATGTCCATCCCCTATTTCATAAAAGTCCACGGTGCAATGACCGGATGTAGCAACCCCGCAGATCTATGCATGTTATTACCTTACCTTTGTCACTTATCACATTTAGCCACAAAGTTTTCTGCTTCTTCTTCCATTTTGGGCCAATAATAGCCACCTCTGATCATGGTTATACTAGTGGTCTTTCTCCCGCGTGATTTCCACAATGCCCCTCGTGTATTTCTCTCATTACGTACTCCGTTTGAGAAGGTCTGAGGCATCTTGCTAAGGGTCCATCAATAATTTTTCGATAAATATTGGCTTGCTTTAAACAGTACCGAGCAGCCTTTTTACGAAGCGCATGAGACTTTTTCTTGTCTTCAGGGACGGTTCCATACTGCAAAAAAGTGATAATCTCGTTCCTCTAATCCCAAGTAAAGTTATTGAAATTTACCTTATTTTTTTCATGATCGAGTACTGAATGAAACAAATGAATTATAGAAGCATTTTCATTATTCAGCACGTCCGTCGCAGATGCGAGACTAGCTAAGGCGTCTACCTCGTCATTTTCCTCTCTTGGTATCTGCATGACTTTCCAAGTGTGAAATTGTCTAACCAGATCACATGTCTTCTCTAAATATTACTGCATTCGTGCTTCTCTGGCTGTATAAGTCCCCAACATTTGATTAACCGTGAGTTGTAAATCGCTTTTGATTACAATCTGATCAATGCCAAGTTCACATGCCTGTTCTAAACCCGCAATCACTGCTTCATACTCTGCTCCATTATTAATTATAGGATCAAATTCTATAGCTTTCCGGATTACAACCATTAAACACTTTTAGTTCCTTTTCAGCCTCTAATTATATCCCATGGCTAAAATCAACCAAAAAATCTGCTAAC
Organism: Nicotiana benthamiana; assembly: GCA_034376525.1. Taxonomy (NCBI): domain Eukaryota; kingdom Viridiplantae; phylum Streptophyta; class Magnoliopsida; order Solanales; family Solanaceae; genus Nicotiana; species Nicotiana benthamiana. The sequence continues at coordinate 27,417,661 of CM067336.1, read as the reverse complement.
ACCTGAGATTTTATGGCGGTTCTAGATTGATATGTGATGTCGTATTCACTCAATTCTGTGGCCCACTTGGCTAACCTACCTTATAATTCATGTTCTTGTAATATATTAAGCAATGGATAAGCAGTTACTACAGAAATAGGGTGTCAATGAAAATATGGCCTTAGTTTTCTAGATGCTATGATAGTGCAAGTGCAAACTTTTCTAATTGAGGATACCGTGTCTCCGCATCTAATAATGATTCTCTAACATAATAAATTGGAGATTGTTTACCTTGGTGTTTATGAACTAAAACAGCACTCACAACTACTTCTAAAACGGCTAAATAAATAAGTAACCTTTCCCCGACCTTCGATTTTACGAGCAATGGTGGATTTGACAGGTATGCCTTTAGGTTTTTAAGCGCTTGTTGACACTCTTCATACCATTAAAACTGGTCTTGATTTTTTAGAGTTGGAAAGAATTTAAAACATTTTTCTGATGACTTGGAAATAAATCTCCCCAAGGTTAAAATTCTTCCCGTTAGTCTTCGCGCCTCTTTGTAAGCATGTCAGGAATTTTTTTCAATGGCCTTAATCTGCGCGCGATTTACTTCAATATCATGGTTAGAAACAAGAAAACTCAAGAACTTACATGATGAAACGCCTAATGTACATTTCTTTGGATTTAGCTTCATACTTAATTTTCGTAAGATCTGAAATGTATCAGACAAGTGTGATATATGATCTCCTATAGTTGAGATTTGAAAAGTACATCATCTATGTAGACTTCCATAGTTTTTCCTAAATGTTCTTGGAAAATTTGGTCACCAATCTTTGATACATGGCACCAGCGTTTTTGAGACCAAATGGGATTACTTTATAAAAATAAGCCCCCTATCTGTTATAAATGAAGTTTTTTCTTCATCTAGGTGATCCATTTTGAATTTATTGTACCCTGAATATGCATAAAAAAAGCTTAACAATTCATGTCCTGCAGTAGCATCAATCAATTGATCAATGTGGGGTAATGGAAAAGAATCTTTAGGATAAGCTTTGTTAAGGTCGTGTAATCCACACAAACTCGTCTCTTGCCATTTTTTTGGTACTACTACAATATTGGCTAACCAATTAGGATACTTTACCTCGCGGATAGACTCGATTTTTAATAGTTTTTGAACCTCATCTTGAATCACCTGATTTTTGAAAGTCCTCTACTTTCTCTTCTTTTGTTTGACAGGTGGATACGATGGGTCTTCATTTAACTTTTGAGTCATTACTTCTGAGGGTATTCCTGTCATATCAGAATGGGACCAGGCAAAACAATCCACGTTAGTTTTTAAAAATTCAATCAACTTACCTTTCATGACGTGGCTTAGGTTGGCACCATTGTAGACTTTCCTTTTAGACCATTGTGCAAATAACTCTGTAGCCTCCAGTTCTTCAATTGTTGTTTTGATATTTTCATTTTATTCTGGCTCTTGAATGGAATCCGACCTTGAGTCCACATCTGTTCACCCTTGTTTAGTTGAGGCTTTTGTTTTGGTATCCTCAACTGGATCTGTAATTGCTACTTTCCTTTATTTTTTGTACTTGAATCTACTACAAAATTTATGCTCCTGGAAGTCTATTGATCGTTACCGATTTGACGTACTCCCTATGGTAATGGGAATTCAATAACTTGATGCAAGGTATATGGAACAACATCCATCTCATGGATCCATGGTCTCCCAAGAATGTTGTAAGCCATTTCCATCTCTACCACCTGAAACTTCGTATCTTTAACCACCCCTTCTACGAATGTTGTAAGTGTTATCTCCATTTTTTGTCACAACGCTTGAATTGTCGAAACCAGACAAGTATGTGCCTTAGGTGCAAGCTTTTCTTCAGCTTGCATCTCGCTTAGTGCTCTTAGAAAAATAATATTCACTGAACTACTTCTATGAAAACTCGTTTCACATTAGCATCATGTACGAGTAGAGAGATTACCCGTGCATCGTTGTGTAGAGTTAATACGCCGTCCGCATGTGCATCATCCAAAATAATACTTTCTTCCTCCAAAATGTGTCGGACCCGTTTGCCGTCGGTAATTGTAACTTTAGAAACTTTATTGGCTGCAGTATATGTTATGTCATTGATTTCCTCGCCCCCACTTATAACATTAACGGTCCTTTTCGGAGAAGGAGGTTTGAGGGGCTCTTGTGTGTTCTTCATGTATGCTTGCTTACCTTTTTCACTAAATAATTCAGTAAGATACCCTTGCTTCAATAGATTGTCGACTTCTCCTTGTTGCAATCTACAATCTACTGTTTTATGACCATGATCGTTGTGAAACTCGCACCAGCGGTCAGGATTACGTCTATTTGGATTTGATATCATTTCTTTTGGTCACTGCACCTTATTACCCATGCTTCTTAATACAGCTACTAACTCTGAAATGGTGACATTAAAATTGTAGTCGCCAAATCTTTCCTTCAAGTTTGTATCACCATCTCGCATCTCTCGCAGGTTTCGATCATTTCCGAATCTCGATGAGGAACCTGACTCTCTATTCCTTGATCTATGATGATACCTTGAATTGTCATGCTTTGATCGTGAGTCTTTTTTAGCTGCGCCCATATATGGTTCTTATCTATTTTTATGGAACCTTTTTTCGTTTTTTGCATGTCTTAAACTTACCTTTTCCTGTTTTTCGGATCGTGAGATAGAATCTCCTTCTATCCTTAGCATCGTGATGTATCTATTGTAAACGTCATTCTAGGTTGTTGCTGGAAATTCACATAGACTTTCCTCGAGTCGTCTCATGGCTTCTGAGCTTTTGTCATTCAAGTTACTGGCAAAAGCTATAGCTACCCAGTTATTTGGTACGCGTGGTAATGTCATTCTTTCACGCTGGAATCTATCTAGGAACTCTTTAAGAACCTCTGAATCTCCTTGCTTGATTTTGAAAATATCTTCCATTCTTTCTTCGACTTTTTGAGCTCCCGAATGCGCTTTGATAAATGAATCTGTAAGCTCAGCACAAGAATTTATAGAATTTTCGGGTAATAGAGAATACCATGTAAATGCTCCCTGGGTGAGTGTTTCACCAAATTTCTTGACCAATACCGATTCAATTTCATCTTTGGTTTAATCGTTTCCTTTCACACCAGTTGCAAATGCAGCCACTTGGTCTCGTGGATCAGTTGTGCCATCATACTTTGGAATATCATGCATCTTAAACTTCTTCAAAATTTGCACCGGGGCAGCATTAGGCTTCCATGGTTGTTGAGAGTATTTATCCATATCTATTCCTTTGATTACAGATAGTACTCCAGGAATTTGCTCTATGCGATTGCTTTGTTCCTTAAGCTGCTTCTGTACGATTAGAATTAAATTTTGTAAATCAGAACTAACTATGTTACCTTGTTCGTCATCATGAGACTCGCTCGGAGTTCCACCAGTGTAGGAATGAACGAGCCCAGAACGTGGATTTTTCAAATTATTTTGATTCGGAGTTGGTATTGGTGACATAACTGGAAACTAGCTGGTAAAAGCACAGAGAGCATTACTAACCTGTTGAGCAATTAGATTTTTCAGGGCATCATCTAATGCTTGTTCGTTCGCAACTCCAGCATTTTGATTTGCCTCGACTCTGTTTTGATTTGCAACCTCATTATTTATTTCAGAGCCATCTGGAGTTTCTTCTCGTGACTGACGTTGTGAATCACGTGGTGAAGGGGTAGGCTCCTATCACCCGTATTATTTTCTTGTTGCTGATGATCTTGTTGATTGTTGTTGTACATATTCGATATAGTAAGTGGTTTGATGAGAGAATTGAATTAAGAAAGCAATATGATTATCAGATTCTCGGTAACACAACCAATTTGTTTAACAAAAAAATAGGACTTCGATCAAAGCTTATCTTAGAAGAACTCGGGTTACTGATAACCAAATAAAAATAAGAATAATTGAAAAATAATAACTAAATACAAATTAAATCAATATATTCCAATAGTATCTCGTGTTCTTACAAATGATTAGTCTTCCCCTTTTATAGCTATTTCTAGGTGATACGTTTTGTTTCTGTCATAATAAGGACATTATAGATAATTAATGGCATTTAATATACGTCATAATTGGTAATCATTGTAATTCAATACTGATTCTCTAATGTTTTCTATAATTTATGCCTATTAATTATCGATAGTACATATCCGTACCCTCTTTGGCTATCAGGTTGATTCTCTTATATTGACTTTCAAATATAAAGTAGTTTGAGCATTGAATCTCTTGTATCTCTGTACGTGCCTGTTGAAACTCATGCCTTTTAAACTATTTTGTTTCAATTATCTTCCTTTGACCAGTCTACGTGTCATGACATGTCATTTTTCAATTAGTTTTTATATAAACTTAATTTTTTCCAATACAAATATTATTAAAGAAATTTATAAACTTTAAATTTTGAATTCACAAATATTTATTAGACGAGAGCGTTATTGCTTAATTCACGTTGTGACGGAATTGGTTACGAGGATGGAATCAAAAGAATAATATTATTGTCTACTCCCTTGTATGCAAAAAAAAAAAAAGTATGATTTTTGGATGGGAGTTGTCCAAAATCAGGGGTAAACGCAGGAAAACTCACAATATCTTTATTTAAATTATACATGAAAGTATTAAATTATTTTCTAACTTAAAAATTTCTCAAATTAGGAGAACCAAGGGCTTCTACGTACTACTAATAATTGCAAATGTTGGAGAGCTGTCCCCTTCACACACTGCATTCATCCGTCCCACACTTTGCCGCGTCAACATAAAAATTCTCCTCTCACACCCTTTGTTTTGTTTTTCTCTTTATTACATCGCAGTATTTTAAAGTTCTTTTAGAAATTGTTAAATTTATCTTACCCGGAAAATTTATAAAAACAATAAATAATTAACGTAATAAAAGCTTATAAATAGGGTCTGAAAAGATATATGTATACAAATCTTTTCCCCACATTCCTAAAAATGAAATAGAAAATTATACTCGGACGATTTAATTTTGTATGAGATTATTCGATGTATTACACAGTTGCTGCTTTGAATTGTTTATAATATAAATGAATCGGAAAATAACATAAACTTTTAATTACAGTAAGGGCCTATGTTTTTTAATAGATATAATATGAACATTATAATTCCATTGTATTTGATACTTGTTTGACTCAAAAAATATCTCAATCTTTTGAACAAATAGATCAAAAAAATTAAAAAAATGAAGGGATAAATTTTAGCTAAGTATAATATTCTTTAGTCAAAAATGGGTAAGGGGAATACAGATAATAACTCTTCTTTTTCTTTTTAGATAAGATCACCTTACACAATAAATCTTTTTATTTGTTGCTATAATTAGTTCACAATGTATATTCTGAATCAATCCCCCCTTTACAAAGTTGTTGCTCTCTATATATTTAAGGAGTGAAATCCTCCTAAGTAGTAAAAAGAAAACAAGTTATAAGGAACGAATATTTCTTACGTCCCCTAACGGGCCTGAATCATTACATGGGTCGTATAGTCTCTTGTATGCCTTAAGGTCATTCCCCACAGGACATAGAGTCATGGAGACCTCATCATTCATCGTACTTATCGTCCGTCGTGATCGATCGAGTTTGGACCTATATAGTTAGTCCCCCCGCTTGTCGGGGTTGCAATTGGGTGCATCCTCGATGAGTGGACATCATGCGTTCCTATGGTAAGCGGTCAACGCGCTTAGCAGGACACCGAGTAATACATTTTACCAGGAGAAGATGTCATCTTCACGTGCATCATCATTATGTGTGTTTTCGAGACAGGAGTTGATGGCTTGTTGCTTTGATTCTAACACCACTCTGTGACCTTTCGCTTTGATTCTGGTGCCACTCAACCCTATAAATAGGTGAAGGGTTTGTTCTTTCGAAAGTTCTTATCCATCTCACTCCTGATTACCTCCCTTTATTCTGGGAATTTGCCTTGACAACCTTCCACTTCTTCTTCTCGCATTCTTCATTCACAACTTCTTCTTTCCCCTCCCCTCCCCCCTTTTTTGCTGTGTCAATACCTCTTTTAACGAAAGCATGACAAGATTATATAGTTCTCGCGAAGAGGTACCTGAGACCACCCCATTATCTATGGTACCTCCTTCGGGCATTGGAGATACGGTAATAGAGGAGGGTGTCATTCTAACAATGGAGGAGTTATTGCCGAGACACCCTATGTCTCGAAGTGACTTCCTCAAAGATCCCCTCCTATTCATGTCTCCTTACTCTATGAAACGTAGCAAGTTCACATTAAAGCTCTTTGCATAAAGTATAACATTCCCGCTCACATTGACATGGTTCCGACGGGTAGAGATTTTGTAGATGTTTACAGACTTGGGTACTGCGCTTTCTATAAGTACCCTTTCGTGATTGGTTATACTTTTCCTCTCCTCCCTTTAGCAGAAGAGTTCTGTAGGTTCTACCAAGTTTTCCAGGCACAACTTTCGCTGTATACTCTTAAGGTACTTCTATTGTTGACCAAGTATGCGGAGTTGGCGGAGTGTGATGCTTCTATCCACCACCTTTTGCACCTGTTCTTTCCTAGCTTTCATAGGGGTACCATGGTGAACTTGAGGCACCGGGGTACGAAAGGACTGGTGGTTGGTACAGACGACTGAGCAAGTCAAAAATTTTGGCACAAGTACTTCTTTGTCAAAACTGAGCATATCGTTTTTGATTCTGCCAGATTCCCGGAGCAGTGGAATGAGACTCATAAGTGTCGCCACTCATTATGTTTTTCATTCGCCTGTATTCGTTACAACGTATGTCTGCTTCTTGTTTGCAGCTATGGTGCGTCCGCCCCGCCCTATTGCTGGCATAAGGGATTGGGTAGCCCGTTTGTTACCCCATGCAACAGAAACTTGACATTGGCCTTCCTTCGTAAAGCATTATGGCCCTAAAGTTCCCTCTGGTAAATATTTTCCCCTTACCACTTCGTTGGTTCTATATCGTCGTCCATTAATATGACTTCTTCATGATGACAAGTCGAGGAGCTTCTAGGCGAAGGGCGCCAGTCCCTGCATTCTGACAGGCCATTGCTGTTGCAGGAATGCAATTTACTTTGAATGAGTCTGTTCGAGACGGTCATCCTCGACCGATTCAAGTGCAAGGTCCCTCTCAAGCCCTGGTCGTGAGAGAGGAGGCTTCTTCAGTACCGACTCCACAACTTTTGGACGAACTTCCGATGTGACGAGCCGATATCGAGAAAAAGGAGAAGAATGGAGCTTGGGAAGGACGTGGCCGTGGACACTGATAGAAGCAGGGTGTCGCAGACACCTGTACCCACATTTATGGCGGACACCATTTTATCGAGGAGATATCCCAAAACAGAAGTGTGATGACCCAAAGGGTCAGCACCTGCTTCTTTATTTATTTTATGTCTCATAGGCCAATAAAAAATTACTTAGAGATTTCTCAATTTACGTGCGCAGTCCGATCATGTAGCCGGAAAGCTTAAATATGAATTTTGTGAGAAAAATGCTAAATTTTGATATTAAAATGAATAAATTTGACTTCTGTCAACATTTTGTGTAAATGAATCCGAACCCATGGTTTGACGGTCCCGAAGTGTTCGTAGGAAAATATGGGACTTGGGCGTATGCCCGGCATCGAATTCCGAGGTCCTAAGCCCGAGAAATGAATTTTTGAGAAAATTGTTTTCTGGAAATAACTATGAAAATTGGAAATGAAATTCGATCAACAGACTATGGTATCGGGCCCATATTTTTGTTCAGGCGCTCGGATAAGTCTTATATATGATTTAAGCACTTTCTGTAAAGTTTGGTTGAAAATAGACGTCGTTTGACGCGTTTCAGACATAAATAGAAAATTGATGTTTTATGGAAATTTGGAAAGAATCATGGATTTTGAGGCTTAATCTGATGTATATGATGTTATTTTGGCGATCTGATTGCACAAATGAGTTCGTAGGATATTTTTGAGGTTGTGTGTAAGTTTGGTTTGGAGCCTCGAGGGCTCTGACGAATTTTGTATAGGCCGTGACTGTGTTTTTAACCTTTGTAAAACGATCTAGCATTTCAGTTCTGGTATTTTCGCATTTGCAAATAAGGTATCGCAAATACGAGCTCGCAATTGCTAGCCTTGCATCGCAAATGCGAGACTAGGGATTCGACTGCCTTATCGCAAATGCAATCTACTTGTTCGCAAATGCGACATAATTGGTCGCAAATGCGAACCTTAGGTTTTTGGAAGAGTTCGCAAATGCGATAATTTCTCGAAATTCCCAAGGTTGCAATTGCGAACCCCAGTTCGCTTTTCCAACATTTGAGACCCAACAAATTTAATACTTAGTCGAATTTGAACCATTTTCACAGTTCTTTCAAAATATAAACTCCTTGGGCGATATTTCAAGAACAAGATTTCTTCCAAGTCATCTGTAAGTTGGTTTTTACTCATTTCTTTCAATCTTTAGCATCATTTAACATGTTTTCAACTTATAATTAAGGATTTCCATGGGTGAATTGGGAATTTTGGGTAGAATCTAGGTTTTTCAAAAATTGGGGATTTGGACCTCAATTTGAGGTCGGATTTCAAAATAAATCATAGTTATGGATTTGTGGGTGAATGGGTAGCCAGGTTTTGGTTCGAACGTCGGCTTTTGACCATGCGGGCTCGGGGGCGTATTTGGAATTTTTTGTGGTAAAACGTTGAGAAATTTATTTTATGCATTCAAATTGATTCATCTAGCATTTGTTGATGTATTTAAGTAACTTGTGACTAGATTCGAGTAGATTCGTCGTGGAATCGAGGGGTAAAGCTATAATTTAGGCTTGAGTTGAGTTCAAAGCATCGAGGTAAGTGTTCGGTCTAACCCTATATTGAGGGATTGGGAGTTGAGTAGTATTTGCTACTTGTTTGTGTTGCATACGACGCATGGTCATGGTGACGAGTATCCATATGTTGGTGTCGAGCATGACCGTGGGTCTTAAATTGATAGCTGTATACTCTTAATTGATTCTATGAAAGCCTTGATTGATGATCCTGGATATTGAGTATTGGTTTTAACTATGCCGAGTAGAAATTGAATAGGATTGGTTATAGCTGACTCTCCCTTGCCGGGACGCTTGAATTGTTGTTATTGTTTCCCTTGCCGGGAAGTTATTACACATTCTTGTTCCCTTTCCAGGATTATATTGTGTATTGTGTTGGAAGTAATGGGATCATGTGGCATGCTTACCTCAAGATATTGGTTGAAATGGGATCAGGTGGTACCCCTACCACAAGATATTGATTGAAATGGGAATATGCCTACCACGAGATATTGATTGAAATATAATCGGGTGGTACACCTACCACAAGATAGTGATTGAAATGGGATCGAGTGGTATGCCTACCACAACATATTTATTGAAATGGGATCGAGTGGTACGCCTACCACAAGATATTGATTGAAATGGGATCAGGTGGTACACCTACCACCAGATATTTATTGAAATAGGATCGGGTGGTACGCCTACCACAATATATTGATTGAAATGGGATCGGGTGGTACTCCTACCATAAAATATTAATTGAAATAGGATCGGGTGGTATGCCTACCACGAGATATTGATTGAAATGGGATCAGGTGGTACGCCTACCACAAGATATTAATTGAAATGGGTGCGGGTGGTACGCCTACCATGAGTTATGATGAAATGGGAGCGAGTGGTAAGCCTACCAGGAGAAATTGAGAAATGGGACCGGGTTTCACGTCTGCAGCGAGATGAGCATTTAAAGTGAAAGTTGTTTTATCTATTCTTATTTCTGTTAGCAGCTTTATAGTTGGCTTCTTTGACAGTTCTGAGAATTTTGTTCATTTTTCTATCCCTAGAGCATGATTCCCCTCCCCGGTTTTACTTGTTTATTTCCTGCTGTTTCTTTCACCATATATTATACAACTGCACAGGTGTATCTGGAGTCTGGTTCTAGCCTCGTCACTACTTCGCCGGGGTTAGACTAGATACTTATCAGCACATGGGGTCGGTTGTGCTGATGCTACACTCTGCACTTATTTGCAGATACCGGAGCAGCTTTTGAGCAGCAGTAGCATGGGAGCGAGCCTGCAGCCTAGTGAGACACCGAGGTAGCCTTGCAAGCGTCCGCAAGCCCGGTACTCCATCTTTATTTCGGCCTCTATCTCATGTATTTCGAGACAAACAACTATATTTTCTTTCAGACCATTGTATTTTTTAAATCTTAATAGTTTGTGAGGTATGTGACACCAGGGTTGGGTAGAGGATTATGTTGAACTTCCATTGTGTTATTAAGTTGTCACTAATATCAAGACTTCCGCTTGTTATTTTATTTTGATGCTTTTATGTTATTGCTGATAATTGATAAAAAGGGATTATGTTATTAATAGAAAGTAATTAAATTTGGCTTGCCTAGCTCCCATTAGTAGGCACCATCACGACTCCCGATGGTGAGAAATCTGGATCGTGACAAGTTTGTATCAGAGCACTAGGTTACATAGGTCTCATAACTCACGGACAAACTTAATAAAGTCTGAGGGATCGGTACAAAGTCGTCTATATTTATCTCCAGAGGCTACAGAGTTAGAAAAACTTCACATTTGTTCTTTCTTGTCGTGCGGTTCTATTTCTCAAATACTGATTATCTTTCTACTCTGTTCTTGCGCAGATGGCGAGAACACGCGCTTCCTTATCTTTTGATCAGCAGTCCGAGCCCCAGGCAACTCCTACTAGGGGCAGAGGGCGAGGCCAAGGCCGTGCTATAGGCGGAGGTAGGGGCAGAGCTCAGCCCCGAGCTGCAGCACCAGTGGTGGAGCCTCAGGTTGACTTTGACGAGGAGGTTCCGGACCCAACTCTAGCAGTTTTGGTGGGCCTAGCTAAGGTCCTAGAGGGGTTCCTTGCAACCCCGTCCTTCAGGAAGCTCTAGTCTGATTAGTGGGTCTTATGGAGAGTGTCACCTAAGCAGGGTTGCTTCCTGTAGCCCCAGCCATCCCTCAGGCTGGTGGAGGGTCCCAAACTCTTACTACTCGTACTCCAGAGGAAGTAGCTCCCCAGGTTCAGATTCCAGTAGTTCAGCCAACTATGGCAGTTCAGCCGGGAGTGGTTGCTTAGACCGGCGGTAGAGCGGCTATGTCCGCAGATGCTTTGTGGAGGCTGGATAGGTTCACCAAGCTTTTCACATCTTCATTCAGTGGTGCATCTAGTGAGGATCCCCATGATTACCTGGATAGTTGTCATGAGGTTCTTCAGAACATGTGATCGTTGAGACCAATGGGGTTGATTTCGCTATATTTTAATTGTTTGGATATGCCAAGACGTGGTGGAGGGATTATTGTTCAGCAAGGCCACCAGGATCTCCAGTCTTGACCTGGAGCAGTTCACGCATGTATTTTTCTGGAGAAGTTCTCCCTATCACTCAACGAGAGGCCTATCGGAGGCAGTTCGAGCATCTCCATCAGGGATCTATGATAGTCACCCAGTACGAGACCAGGTTTATTGAGATGGCATGCCATGCCTTTATTATACTCCCTCACTGAGAGGGAGATATTGAGATAGTTTATTGATGGACTCATTCATCCTATTCGTCTCCAGATAGCTAGAGAGGCTAGGAGCGAGATATCCTTTCACGAGGCGGCCAACATGGCCCGGAGGATTGAGATGGTATTGTCACATGGGGTGGTCACAGGGAAGATAAGAGACACCGTCAGTCAGGCCGATTCAGTGGTGCTTCATCTGGAGGCAGAGATTCACACGATAGGGGTCATCCTCCTAGGCCTTTCCAGTCAGTGCTCCAGGTTTCCCATGGCACTTCAGGTGGTCGTGGTTCTCAACCGCATTATTTCAATCAGCAGCCTTACAGTGCACCTTCAGCACCTATCTGTGCACCATCGCTTCAGAGTATCCAAGGTCACCAGCCCTAGCAGCCGAGAGCTTATTTTACTTATGGTGACACGAGGCACGTTGCTAGGTATTGTCCTCGAGCTTCGAGTAGTTCTTCACAGCAGGGTCCCCGTGCCATGATACATGTACAAATGTTCCACAGCCTACCCAGCCAACAAGAGGTGGGGTAGAGGTGCTAGAGGTGGAGGTAGAGGTCATATAGGTGGATATCAGTCCACCAGGTAGAGGTGGAGGCCAGCCAGCAGCCAACCGTCCCAAATATGTGGTTCAGGGAGGTAGGCCCAGCCTCAGTGTTATGCCCTTCCAGCCAGGCCAGAGGCTGAGTCCTCAGATGCAGTCATTGCAAGTACTATTCTGGTTTGTGATAGAGATGCTTTAGTGCTATTTGATTTAGGGTCTACGTATTCGTATGTGTCATCTTATTTTGCACTGTACCTGCTCATGCCTAGTGATGCATTAAGTACTCCTAATTATGTGTCTACACCGGTGGGTGATTCTATCGTGGTCGACCAAGTTCATCGTTCCTGTGTTGCAGTGATTGGTGGACTTGAGACCTGTGTTGATTTGTTGCTGTTAGACATGGTCGATTTCGATTTCATATTAGGGATGGATTGGTTGTCCTTGTGTCATGCTATCTTGGATTGCCATGCCAAGACTGTGACCTTAGCCTTACTAGATTTTCCCCGTTTAGAGTGGAGAGGGACTCCTAATCATTCCACTCACAGTGTTATCTCATATGTGAAGGTTCGACGTATGGTCGAGAAAGGGTGTTTGGCTTATTTGGCTTATGTATGTGATTCCAGTGCTGTGGTCCTCTCTATTGATTATGTTCCCATTGTTTGAGAGTTCCCTGAGGTTTTCCCTTCGGATCTGCCGGGTATGCCGCCCGACAGGGATATCGACTTTTATATTGATCTGGCTCTGGGCACTCAGCCCATTTCTATCTCACCGTATCGCATGGCCCCACCAGAGTTGGAAGAGTTAAAGGATCAGTTGCAAGACTTGTTGGAGAAGGGTTCCATTAGACCCAGTGTATTGCCTTCGGGTGCGACGTTGTTGTTTATCAAGAAGAAGGATGGGTCAATGATAATGTGTACTGATTACAGGCAATTTAACAAGGTAACAATCAAGTATAAGTATCCACTGCCGAGGATTGATGATTTGTTCGATCAGCTTTAGGGTGCCAAGGTATTTTCCAAGATTGATTTGCGATCTGGCTACCATCGGTTGAGGATTAGGGCACCTGATGTCCCTAAGACAACTTTTCGTACTCGGTATGGGCAATTTGAGTTTTGGTCATGTCATTTGGGTTGACCAACGCCCCAGCAACGTCTATGGATTTGATCGAATGAGTGTTCAGACCTTATTTGGACTTGTTCGTGATAGTCTTTATTGATGATATATTGATATACTCTCGCAGCCAGGAGGAGCACGAGCAACACCTCAGAATGGTTCTTCAGGCTTTGAGGGATAGTCAGTTATATGCTAAGTTCTCGAAGTGTGAATTCTGGTTGAGCTCAGTTGCAATTTTGGGTCATGTTGTATCAATAAAGGGTGTTCAGGTGGATCCAAAGAAAATTGAGACAGTCAAGAATGGGCCTAGACCAACATCAGCTATAGAGATTTGGAGTTTCTTGGGGTTGGCAGGCTGCTATCGTCGGTTCGTGGAGGGGTTTTCATCTATTGCAGCCCCGATGACCAGATTGACCCAGAAGGGTGCCCAGTTCAGATGGTCGGAGGAGTGTGAGACGAGCTTCAGAAGCTCAAGACAGCTCTGACTACGACACCGGTGTTGGTTTTGCCCACAGGTTCAAGACCTTATATAGTCTATTGTGATGCTTCCCGTGTTGGGCTTGGTGTAGTGTTGATGCAGGATGGCAAGGTCATTGCCTATGCTTCGAGGCAATTGAAGATTCACGAGAAGAACTATCTAGTGCATGATTTGGATTTAGCAGTTGTTGTCCACGCCTTGAAGATTTGGAGGCAGTATTTGTATGGCGGGGCATGAGAAGTGTTCACGGACCACAAGAGTCTTCAGTACTTGTTCAAGCAAAAAGAGTTGAATTTGAGGCAGAGGAGGTGGTTGAAGTTGTTGAAGGACTATTATATCACCATTTTATATCACCTTGGGAAGGTCAATGTGGTGGCCGATGCATTGAGTAGGAAATCAGCCAGCATGGGCAGTCTTGCTTATATTGCGATCAGCCAGAGACCGCTTGCTCTGGATGTTCAGGCCTTGGCCATTCGACTTGTGAGGTTGGATATCTCTGAGCCTAGCCGAGTGTTAGCTTGCACGGTCACTCATTCTTCATTATGGAGCGTATCCGTGATCGGTAGTTTGATGATCCCAATTTATATATCCTTAGAGACACGGTGCAGCGTGGAGGTGCCAAGCAGGCGACCTTAGGTGATGATGGTGTTTTGAGATTCTAGGGGCTAGTTTGCGTGCCTAATGTTGATGGGATTCAAGAGTTGACCTTAGCAGAGGCCCATAGTTCCCGATATTCTATTCGTCCGGGCGCCGCGAAGATGTATCAGAACCTAAGGCAGCATTATTGGTGGCATAGAATGAAGAAAGTTATTGTTGCGTATGTGGCTTGATGTTTGATCTGTCAACAAGTTAAATATGAACATCAGAGACCTAGAGGATTGTTTCAGATGATTAAGCTTCCCGAGTGGAAGTGGGAGAGGATTACGATTGATTTTGTTACTGAACTTCTGTTGACCCGGAAGAAGTTCGATGCATTTTGGTTCATTGTTGATAGGCTGACCAAGTTAACGCATTTCATTCCTGTTGTAACCACCTATTAATCTGAGAGGTTAGCTGAGATTTATTTCCGAGAGACTGTTCGCCTTTATAGCGTACGGTATCTATTATTTCGGACAGGGGTACGCAGCTTACCTCGCATTTCCTGAAAGCAGTTCAGCGAGAGTTGGGCACTCAGGTGGAGTTGAATACAACATTTCATCCCCAGATGAACGGTCAGTTCGAGCAGACTATTCAGATCTTAGAGGATATGCTCCGAGCATATGTCATTGATTTTGGAGGCTTGTGGGACCAGTTCTTACCTTCAACAGAGTTTGCCTACAACAACAGCTACCAGTCCAGTATTTAGATGGCTCCTTATGAGGTGTTGTATAGTAGGCAATTTAGGTCTCTTGTTGATGGTTCGAGCCGGGAAAGGCTCGGCTATTGCGGCGGATTTGGTACAGGAGGCCTTGGAAAAGGTCAGGATCATTCAAGATAGGCTTCGTATAGCTCAGTCCAGGAAAAAGAGCTATGCGGATTGTAAGGTTCGAGATGTAGCTTTCATGGTTGGTGAGGGGGTATTGCTCCGAGTGTCACCTATGAAGGGCGTGATGAGATTTGGGAAGTTGGGCAAACTTTGCCCTAGGTTCATTAGTCCATTTAAGATTCTTGATAACGTGGGACAGGTGACTTATAGACTTGCATTGTCGCCTAGCTTATCAGCCGTGCATCCAGTTTTTCATGTGTTCATGCTTCGGAGGTATCACGACGATCCAGCCCACGTGTTAGATTTCATCACTGTCCAGTTGGACAAGGATTTGTCTTACGAGGAGGAGCCAGTGGCGTGTTCAACGGAGAGGCCAGCTTCCTAAGGCATCGACCTGAGAGTCTGAGTCTGATATGCAGAGCCATTATCCCCATCTTTTCCCTGACTCATGTACTTCTTTCTTCTGTCCGTTCGAGGATGAACGATTATTTTAGAGGCGGAGGATGTGACGACCCAAAGGGTCATCACCTGCTTCTTTATTTATTGTGTGTCTCAGAGGCCTTGAATATCTCATTTAGGGTTGTGCTATTTGCGTGCACAGTCCAGGCGTATAGCCGAAAAGCCTAAATATGAATTTTATGAGAAAAAGGCTAAGTTTTGATATTAAAAATTAATAAATTTGACTTCAGTCAATATTTGGGTAAACAGACCCGGACCCTTGGTTTGATGGTCTCAAAGGGTCCTTAGGAAAATGCGAGACTTGGGCGTATGCCCGGAATCGAATTACGAGGCCCCAAGCCCGAGAAATGAATTTTTGAGTAAAATTATTTTCTTGAAATGATTATCGAAATTGGAAACGAAATACGAACAGAAGATATGGTATCAGGCCCGTATTTTGGTTCCTACACCCGGTACAAGTCTTATATATAGTTTAAGCACTTTTTGTAAAGTTTGGTTGAAAACGGACGCCGTTTGATGCGTTTCTGACTTAAAATGCAAATTCGATGTTTCATGAAAGTTTGGAAGGAATCATGGATTTTGAGGCTTAATCAAATGTATATGATGTTATTTTGGCGATTTGATCGCACGAATTAGTCGGTAGGATGTTCTTGAGGTTGTGTGTAAGTTTGGTTTGGAGCCCCGAGAGCTCGGACGAATTTTGGATAGGACGTAGGTGCATTTTTAACCTTTGTCAAAAAATCTAGCATTTCAGTTCTGGTATTTTTGCATTTGCGAAGAAGGTCTCGCAAATGCGAGCTCGCAATTGCGAACCTTGCATCGCAAATGCGAGACTAGGGATTCGACTGCTTGATCGCAAATGCGATCTACTTGTTCGCAAATGCAAACAGGGGCAAGTCGCAAATACAACATAATTGGTCGCAAATGATAACCTGAGGTTTTTGGAAGATTTCGCAAATGCAAACTAATTTCTTGCAATTCCCAAGTGTGCAGAGTCAGTTCATATTTCCCACATCTGAGACCTAACAAATTTTAACATTCTTTGAAAATACAAACTCCTTGGACGATTTTTGAAGAACAAGATTTCTTCCTAATCATTTGTAAGTTGGTTTTTACTCATTCTTTCAATCTTTAACATCATTTAACATGTATCCAACTTAAAATCAAGGATTTCCATGGGTAAAATTGGGATTTTGGGTAGAACCTAGGTTTTTCAAAAATTGGGGATTTGGACCTCAAATTGAGGTCCGACTTCAAAATAAATCATAGATATGGATTCGTGGGTGAATGGGTAGCCAGGTTTTGGTTCGAACCTAAGGTTTTGACCACGCAGCCCCGGGGGCATTTTTGGACTCTTTGGGCAAAACTTTGGGAAATTCATTTTTATACATTCAAATTGATTTATCTAGCATTTGTTGATGTATTTAGGTAACTTATGAATAGATTCGAGTGGATTCGTGGTGGAATCCAGGGGAAAAGCATAATTTAGGCTTTAGTTGAATTCAAAGCATCGAGGTAAGTGTTTGATCTTACCCTAGCTTGAGGTATTAGGAGTTGAGTCGTGTTTGCTACTTGTTTTTGTCTGCGTACAACGTAGAAGCATGGTGATTAGTATCCATATGTTGGTGTCAAGCATGACTGTGGGTCTTTAATTTATAGCTGTGTACTCTTAATTGATTCTATGAAAGCCTTGGTTGATGATCCTAGATACTAAGTATTGGTTTTAACTGTGCCGAGTAGAAATTGAATAGGATTGGTTATAGCTGACTCTCTCTTGCCGGGACGTTTGAATTTTTGTTATTGTTTCCCTTGCCGGGAAGTTATTACACTGCATTATTCCCTTGCCGGGATAATATTGTGTATTGTGTTGGAAGTAATGGTAACAGGTGGTATGCCTACCACAAGATATTGATTGAAATGGGATCGGGTGGTACGCCTACCACAAGATATTGATTGAAATGGGATCGAGTGGTACGCCTACCACGAGATATTGATTGAAATGGGATAGGGTGGTATACCCACCACAAGATATTGATTGAAATGGGATTGGGTGTTATGCCTACCACAAGATATTGATTGAAATGAGATCGGGTGGTATGCCTACCACAAGATATTGATTGAAATTTGATCAGGTGGTACGCCTACCACAAGATATTGATTAAAATAGGATAGGGTGGTACGCCTATCACAAGATATGGATTAAAATGGGATCTTGTGGTACGCTTACCACGAGATATTGATTGAAATAGGATCGGGTGGTACGCCTACCACAAGATATTGATTGAAATGGGATTGGGTGGTACGCCTACCACAATATATTGATTGAAATGGGAGCGTGGTACGCCTACCACGAGTTATGATGATATAAGAGCGGGTGGTACGCCTACCACGAGAAACTGAGAAATGGTATCGGGTTTCATGCCTGCAACGAGATGAGCATTTATAGTGAAAGTTGTTTTATCTATTCTTATTTGTGTTAGCAACTTAATAGTTGGCTTCTTTGTTAGTTCTGAGAATTTTGTTCATTTTGATATCCCCAGAGCATGATTCCCCTCCCCAGTTTTAGTTGTTTATTTCCTGCTGTTTCTGTCGCCATATATTATACAACTGCACAAGTTTATCTGGAGTATGGTCCTAGCCTCGTCACTACTTCGTCGGGGTTAGGCCAGACACTTACCATCACATGGGATTGGTTGTGCTGATGCTACACTTTGCACTTATGTGCAGATACCAGAGCAGCTTTTGAGCAGCAGCAGTAGGTAGTCTGGGAGCGAGCCTTCAGTCCAGTGAGACACCGAGGTAGCCTTGCAGGCGCCCCCAGGCCCGACATCTCCTCTATCTTTATTTTGGCTTAAATCTCATGTATTTCGAGACAAACATTTATATTTTCTTTCAGACCATTGTATTTAGTAAATCTTAATAGTTCGTGAGGTATGTGACACCATGTTTTGGGTATAGGATTATGTTGAACTTTCGTTGTGTTATTCAGTTGTCATTAATATCAAGACTTCCTTTTGTTATTTTATTTCGATGCTTTTATGTTATTGCTGATAATTATTAAAAAGGGATTATGTTATTAACAGAAAGTAATTAAATTTGGTGTGCCTAGCTCATAATAGTAGGTGCCATCACGACTCTCGAGGGTGAGAAATCTGGGTCGTGACAAGAAGGAGTTTACTTAGGATTTTGTTTCGTGCGCTATGTCGAGTGTGGCGCATCGTCTAATATTTGAGGCCGTCGTGTTGAGGGCGAAGAATCAGATTCAGATATCGACCCGGAGGATGTTAACAAGTTAGTGGGTCGCCACACTCATGTGGAGGTCAGAGTAGAGGGGTTTGAATGTCACATAATTATCCCGGGGAATTATTATTTATATGCTGAACTGTGAGCAAGTGGCGTTTGTTTTAGCTCCTCTTTGTGCTAACCCTAAAAACGAGATGCTCAGGGCGATGAGTGAAACAGAGTTGTCTCAGAGCTTCGTTGGTATGGCCTTGTGGGTAGGTGCCTTTCTTTTCCTGTTCGTCATTATGCTTGTATAGAGGTTGTCGATCTGTATTTTTGTTTTTAACTTTTCTTTTCTTTTGTTCCAGACCCTCATCATGGAGACCAGGCGCGAGCATTGGGAGGGGAGGATGAAGACCATCTATGAGAAGATGTCATCCAAGTATGAACAGTATCGCGCTAAGCACTGTGCGACGACCGATATTTCTACTCAGGACCCTGACTTTTAGTTGTTTCACAACTTGAGCGCAATGTCGAAGAGTTAAGGGAGAGGGATGAGGAGCTCATGAAGGATGTCTCACGCAATAGTGAGCTTGAAGCGTCTCGTAAGTTGAAGGAGTACGAGCTTGAGTTGAGTAGTGGGGTCATGGATGAGACCGCCGATTTACAAGAAAGGGTAACCGATTTGACCACTGAATTGAGTGAAAAAGCTGTGGAGATTGAGGGTCTTAAAGGCGAGCTGGACGTTGGTGCCGATAGGCTGGCGATGACTATTTTTGAAATAGCATCTTTGGAGGATGCCCTCTGTGTTCGTAGGCCGGAGCTGGCTGAAGAGAAGGAGGCCTCTAATCTTAAGGTCACGGGGCTTGAAGGGCATGTTAAAGAGTTAGAGGCAGAGCTATCTGTGTTGAATGGACAAGTGGCCTCGCTGAAAGTGGAGGATGCAAGTCGACGCTCTCAACCTTCCACGTCCCATGCTTCAGGCGATATGGTTATGCCTCATCGCATATGTGAGTTCTGAATCCTTGTTTTGGCCCGTCTCGACGTGTACAAGGATTTCCACGTCTAGAGGAGGGAAATTGATGCGGAGCTTCACACCGTGGATAGAGAAACTCGCGCGGCCTGTGAGTCATGCGGGTACGATCCTCTTACTCCCAATGGGGATTATACCAACTCGGATGATGCGAACCATTTTGCCTCGGACTCTTGGTACGAAGACGCTTACCCTGCTGGGATTGATGTGTAATTTTTGTTTATGCTTTTCTTTTGCTTTCTGGCTTTTGTGGGAGGGGGCATATTTGAGCCCGTTTTTATGGATCATTGTAATAATATTTTGATGCAATGTAGACTTTATTTCATCGATTGGGTAGAGTTCTTTGTAATTTCAATGGTTTTCGAGGTGCCCGTCGAGCTGTTGAGTCGATTTAACTTTTGGGTGCGATTGATTCCTTCTTGTTTTTACATGGCCTTGGCTGAGGGGATGCTGATTCGAACAATCATTGAAGTAGGACCCCGTCGTGGTTCGAATGAGGTCGAACTCATATTTTTGTCGATGGCCTTGGCCATTGGGATGTTGTTTCGAACTTTCATCGAAATGGTATCCTGTCGTGGCTCGAACAAGGTCGAACTCATACTTTTGTCGCTGGTCTTAGCCAGTGAGATGTTGCTTCGAACTTTTGTCGAAGTGCAATCCCGTTGTGGTTCGAACAAGGTCGAACTCATACTTTTGTCGATAGCTTAGCTATTGGGATGTTGCCTTGAAATTTTGTCAAAGTGGAATCTTGTCGTGGTTTGAACGAGGTCGAACTCATACTTTTTTCGACGGCTTTGGCCATTTCACATTGGAGGTTTGATCATGCTCCCGTAGGAAGATACATGTCGACTTTATTCATGCAATGGAGATTGATTATATTCTTGTGAAAATAACATGTTGGCTTTGTACATACAGTGGAGATTTAACTATCTATACTCAGCCCCTTTATTACTTCGACCTAGAGAACATGTCGATGGGTAGAGTAATAAACAACACTTTGGACCTCGAGACATCCCCCTTTCTTCCTCATTAAAAACCTCATCAAGAAAATATTGGAAAAAAAATCGAATAAGGGAAAAATAGTATGACTCGGGCGACACCTCTTCTTAGAAGTGGAGGTGTTTGAGATGGGCAACATTCCGATTATTTTGGAGTAGTTTTCCCTCCATTATTTCCATCTAGAATGCTCTTTTGTTTACTGTCGTTGTGATTTTGTATGGTCCGTCCCAATTTGTTCCAGTTTTTCCTCATTAGGGTCTTTCGCTGCTTGTCTTTTAGCCTTGAGGACGTAATCTACGACCTTAAGCGGTCGTACTTTGGCCTTTTTGTTGTAATACCTTTTTACTTGTTGCTTTTGGGCTACCATTCCTATGTGGGACATGTCTCTCCGTTCTTCAACTTCATCCAGATCTTGTAGCCTACTTTCATCATTTTTTGGTCCGCTCTTGTTGGAGTATCTCAGACTAGGCTCTCCGACTTCGACAGTTATAACTGCGTCAGTCCCATAGACTAGTGAATACGACGTCTCGTCGGTTTTTATTTTTGGCATGGTGCGGTATGCCCATAATACTTCTGGTAATAGTTCAGGCCATAGCCCTTTGGCATCTTCGAGCTTCTTTTTCAAGATATTCAGTATTACTTTATTGAAGGATTCAGCTTCGCCATTCGCTTGATGTGCCATTTTTTAAAGAACTCGGTCGTTCTCTTTCCAACAAACTGAGGTCCATTTTAGCAGTTGATTTCTTTGGGAATGCCGAAGCGTACCATATGAATTCGATGACCTCTTGCTCGCGTATTTTGGTATATGCACATGCTTTTACCCATTAAGAAAAATAGTTAGTTAAAACCAAAAGGAAGCGCACCTTACCTCGTCCTGACAGGAAGGGTCCGAAAATATCCATCCCTCATTTTATGAATGGCCATGCGAGGTGACGGAATGTAGGATTCTCTCGCTTAGTGTATCATAGGGGCATATTTTTGACATTGCTCACATTTTCTGACGTAGTTTGCGGCTTCTATTTTCATGTTGGGCCAATAGTATCTGGCATGCATGAGGCACTGGATGAGGGTGTAGTTTCCGATGTGGGCGCCGCAATGCCCCTCATGTACTTCTTCTAGTACTTGTCTCGTTTGATTGGGTCCGAGACACTTGGCTAGGGGCAGCCAAATGTTCTCTTGTAGAGATCATGGTTTATGAGGTTGTATCTGCCTGCCTGTATTCGAAGTTTTTTGGCTTATTTCTTATCTTGTGGGAGCATACTATCCTGTAAATATGTTACGAGATGGTTGCGCCAGTCCCAAGTTAAGTTTAAATAATGTAACTCGACTTCGTCTATTGCAGAATGAAGAAGGGTGGCCATGTTTTATTTATTGATATTCTTAGTGGCTGCCGCTAGCTTGGTGAGGCCATCTGCTTCAATATTTTGTGCCCTAGGTTATTGGTCGAGATGACATTCATCGAATTCTGGCAGCAGTTTATGAATTTCTGACTTGTACTTTTGTAGTCTTTGCTCTTTGATTTGAAAAGTTCCAACAACTTGGTTCACCACGAGTTGGGTTGGGAGTTGCAATGGAGGACGAGTCGTCAGTTGCCATATTTGAGGGCTAATTTCAATCCCGCAATCACAGCTTTGTACTCAGCCTCGTTGTTAGTCATCTCGGGGCATCGTATGGGTTGGCGAATCACTTTGCCCGTGGGAACCTCGAGGACGAGTCCCAATTCCGATCCCGAGGCATTTGATGCGCTGTCGGTGTAGAGGACCCAGAGGTCGGTATGTACGAAAGCGCAGAACACCTCCTGCTACACTTTAGACAATATTTTCGTGCTGAAATCAACAAAAATATTGGCGAGCACCTGCAACTTAATGGCAATTCGCGGTTGGTACGCTATGTCATGCTCACTTAATTCTATGGCCCATTTAGCCAATTTACCCGATAATTCGGGTTTGTGTAGGATGCCCCGCAAGGGGAAGGTTGTTACCATTTTTATGGGATAATATTTAAAATACGGTCTAAGCTTTCGTGAAGCTACAACTAATGCCAAACCTAGTTTTTCAAGGTGAGGTACCTTGTTCGTCATCGATTAAGGTTTTTCTGATATAGTAAATTGGAGATTGCATACCTTTGTTTTTATGGATTAAGACAACACTTACTGTGACTTCTGATACTTCTAGGTACACTAATAGGCATTCGCGCGGGTCTGCTTGACGAGTAGCGGTGGTGAGGATAGGTACGCTTTCAATTTCCTCAGGGTGTCGACGCATTCCTTTGTAGTCCATGGTCTTTTCTTAGCACATTGAAGAATTTATGACATCTATATGATGATTGTGAAATAAATCTCGATAGGGTGGCTATTTATCATGTTAGTTTCTGAACTTGTTTCTTGCTGTTTAGTATCTCTGGTATTCCTTCAATGGCCCTGATCTGATCCGGATTAACTTCGATACCCTTTTGTAACAGTAGAAAACGAAGGAACTTTCCTGAAGTTACGCCAAAGGCACATTTTTTGAGATTCAGCTTTATCCCGTATTGCCTTAATATCTCGAACGCTTCCTTTAAATGACCAATGTGATCTTCTTTCCTTTTCAATTTTACTAGCATGTCGTCGATGTAAATCTCCATGGTCTTACCGAGTTTTTCTTTGAACATCTTGGTGACTAACCTCTAATACGTCGCCACTGTATTTTTGAGTCTGAACGGCATTACCTTGTAGCAGTACGTTCCTCGATGAGGGATGAAAGCTGTCTTTTCTTGATCTTCCTTAGCCATCAAAATTTGGCTATAACTAGAGTAGGTGTCCAAGAAGCTCAAGTAGTTGTGCCCCACTGTTGCGTCGATGAGCTGAATGATATGTGGTAACGGAGAGAAATCTTTCAGGTATGCTTTGTTTAGGTCGGTAAAGTCAACACACATCCGCCATTTCCCGTTCTTCTTTTTGACCATGAATACATTGGCGACCCATTGGGGTTATTTCGATTCTCTTATGGAACCATTAGCTAGTAATTTTTGAACCTCTTCACTGACCGCCTCATTGATGGCAGCATAGAACTTTCTCTTCATTTTCCATACTGTTGAGTAAAGAGGATAGACATTCAACCTATCTGTGGCGATATCCCTTGGAATTCCTGGAAAATATGAGTGGGAAAAGCCAAAATAATCGGCATTGTTAGTTAAAAATTCACAATATTTACTTGGTTCTAAGAGGTTATGTCCGATATAGGCCTTCTTCATACTATCTGTGTTGTCTAGTTTGACGGGGTCGAGGTCTTCCACGGTTGCATGGGAAGCTTCTACGACATCCGGATCTTTGATGGACTCTATTTGTACATTGGGATTAGTTCCCGATACGACTGATTGCTATGCCTTTTCACTTTCCCCTTTTAGTTGTTTGGTGTGCGTGAAATCTTTGGCGATCAAGTAGCATTCTTTTACGATACGTTTCTCACCTCGACTGATGATCGGGAATCCCATTCATGTACTTGGCGATTGCTACAGAACATATTTCGGGAGGCACGAGGCACTGGTATGTTATTGTGGCTTATTAATATCTTATAATTGTGATATAGCATTATTTAATTAATATTTCAAATGTTTCACAGGCTATTGTGCATCATCACCTCTACCAGTTGGGACAGGAGATACATCAGCATGCTGACTATCCTGCACTCATTGACTATGGCCGGCGGGTGGCACATGTGGCTCGTTAGACCCTGTTTCAGGCGAGAGATGCCGCAAGGTTGGACCACGAGGCTTTGTATGCGGCGCCAGAGGACTACCATCGGGGTAGAGGTGTCCCACGAGGCAGGAGTAGGGCATGAAGAAGGGGTCGCGCGAGGCAGGGGTGCCCCACGAGGTCGCCGGGGTCGTGGGGGACGGCGAGGAGGTGGTCCCCAGCAAGGGGACTATGAGGCACTTATTGGCCCACCTTTTGAGGGACATGATGGGGATTTTGGAGATGAGGCTCTTGGAGATGATCAACCGGGTTATGGACCTTAGGTAGATAAGCCATCCAGCAGCATGCCGTCGTACAACCTTCAGCTATCTCTACCAGCATCGCAGGTCACCCCGTCAGGAGCATTGTCGATCACAAGTACATTAGACGGGGATGTAGACCAGTACTTTGCATACCCATCTACTGCAGCTGAGAATCGACCCACCTCGACATGGATGGCGGGCGCAGATTGGGTTATGCCTCATCCCCCGCGGTTGATGCGGATCTACCACATGCGCATGGATGTTTGTATTACTTTAAAATTTCAGTTTGTTTTCTTTTCCTTAATGAGTTGACATTAATTAATCTTTAACTTTCTTAAAGGTTTTGTCCCAGCCTATTTTTGAGGCCACTACATGCTTTGATAAGGACACCACAGATGCATATACTTAGACGGCCGACGAGACCACAGTGAGAAAATATTTTTTGACTCAACACGTACAATACAAATATACTTTTTTCACATGTTAAGATTACTACTTGTTTTGTAGGTTGTTGATGCCTCGACGGCATATTCTTCCGATCCTGCCAGTTGTGGTGTCGATGTTGCTGCACATGCTCACATAAAGAGGCAGCTTGATGGCGATGATCCAGATAGTGTACCCGGGCGACAGGAAATGTGACTTAGGCCAGCAGCAGCACTGAAGCACACAGGCTGCGAGACTCACTGATTTAAATAGTGCATTATATAAATAATGGTAACAATTATCTTTTAACAATAATTTTATTTTAATTGCATTTGAACAACAATTTATTTTTCTGCAAACGTAACACAAAAACAAATAGTAGAACTAAAGCTATCACTGCAGAAACGATAACTAAAACCATAAAATGCAGCACTATACCACACTTTAATTATTAAATTTTTCTGCAAGAAAGCAGCTTTTTCCACACGGATTTCATCTTTTTTCGGAATGACAAGACAACTCCATAAAATGTAGTACTCTACCACTCTTTAATTATTAAATTTTTCTTTAAGAAAGTAGCTTTTTGCCACATGGATTTTATCTTTTTCAGAACGACAAGACAACTCCACAAAACATAGTACTATACTGTGAATTAATTATTAAATTTTTATGCAAGAATGCAACTTTTTTCACATTAATTTCATCTTTTTCAAAACGACAAGACAACTCCATATAACATAGTACTATACCATGTTTTAATTATTAAAATTTTCAGCAAGAAAGTAGCCTTTTCCACATGGATTTTATCTTTTTCAGAATGACAAGACAACTCCACAAAACGTAGCATTATACTGCGAATTAATTATTAAATTTTTCTACAAGAAAGCAGCTTTTTTCACATTGATTTCATCTTTTTCAAAACGACAAGACAACTCCATGAAATGTAGTACTATATTCGGAATTAATTGTTAAATTTTTCTGCAAGAAAGCAGCTTTTTTCATATGATTTTCATCTTTTTCTGAACGACAAGACAACTCCATGAAGTACAGTATTACACTGCGAATTAATTATTAAATTTTTCTGCAAGAAAGCAGCTTTTTTCACATGGTTTTCATCTTTTTCAGAACGACAAGACAACTTCATAAAATGTAGTACTATACTGAGAATAAATTATTAAATTTTTCTGCAAGAAAGCAGCTTTTTCCACATGGATTTTATCTTTTTCAGAACGACAAGACAACTTCATAAAGTATAGTACTATACTGCGAATTAATTATTAAATTTTTTTGCAAGAAAGTAACTTTTTTCACGTGGTTTTCATCTTTTTCAGAACGACAAGAAAAATCCATAAAATATAGTATTATACCACGCTTTATGTATGTTGCCTCGCCTATAAATAACGGGCTCATTGTAGTTATTTTGCGCGCTAAAAAATTACTAAAAGCAAATATTCATTAAAAGTAAGGTTTTTTTTTACTAAAAGCAAATATTTCATTAATGGCTCAACCTCTTCGTCCACCAAAGTGCAACTGTGAAAAAGAATGCTCGATGCAAAATTATTGGGACGGTGATGAAGTTGGACTCCACTACTGGTGATGTATGAACCAGTTTTACAAGGTTTCCGACGAACCTATTTGTGATTTTGAAGAATGGGTTGATGATCCATGTTATCAGGGATGCTACAGAAAACAACTGCAGTTTTTTCATAATATGTGTTTATGCCAACAAGAAACACAAAGAGAAAGTGATAGAATTATTACAGAAATGAGGGCGAAACTGAGGAGGTGGGAGAAGAAAAATGAAAAGCAAAATGAAATTGTGAAGCACAAAAGGAACGTAAAAAAATATTAACGGGGACTTGTAGAGGTGAACGTAAAACTGAAAGAGGTAGAAGAAGAAAAAGAACAACTGGAAGAATGATTTAAGTGGTTGGAGCGTAGAATAAATGGCAACCGGGACTAAACATTGGCATATATGTGTTTAGTGTATTTTTCATGTTTCATGTATTCTTATTATGTTGGCCTGCTATGTTAGTGTTTGTGTTGTAGTAATATTTTCCTTGTTTGTTGTACTAAATTTTGTTTTAATTGAAGTGGAAGTTAAGTTTAAGTGCTTTTGTTGTTATATGAAACTATCAAACCACGCTTTATATATTATATTTTTCTACAATTAAACAGCTTTTTCGTCACTCATTCCAGAATGTTGAACATAATCTTATTTGATATACATTGCAAAATACACAAGTAGAAACACATATTACAAAAACAATACCAAAAAAAGACTAGTGATATCCTTAATAGTTGGGTACATTCGACGAACTTGCACCAGGAGCTGGATTACCACCGCCACGCATACCACTTGAAGGACATTTATGACGGTCGTGTACTGTTTGCGAGCATATGCCATATTTACGCGCATAAACAGTGTCACCAACATCCATTTGGTTTCGTATACACGTTCTCTTTTGCACTTGCAGCTTGTGTAAATAGTCCTTGTTACATATCATCTTAAAAGGTTCCGGCGGCCAATAATGATCAGTACCTAATAGCTGAAACTTCCTGCTATATCTGTCTATGTATGCAGCAACACCGTATTGCCTATCAATATAGTTTGTTGCCCCATATCCAACTTGTCGAAAGCACTTCAATGCATTTGCGTACGACATGTGTTAGATGGTCCATTTCCCACATGAACATAACCTTCTATTTTCATTCACCGTCTGTAGATTATTCCCACAGTGTCCACGAATAACGGTCTTAACTTCAAAATACCCCGTTCATGATCGTACTAAAGAAATGAATACCACTATGCTCTCCTCCTGGACCTTTCAAATCTTCTCATGGGAATTTGCATAAATTGAACACCCATGTCCATTTAATGCCGATGCAGTTGCATGCCTTTCAAAAAACCTATCCGCACCATGCGGACCATGGCAGTGACGTGTAGTTCACGGACAGACTTCAACAAGCCATTGAATGACTCTGACACGTTTGTAATGAGGACTCCCCATCGTCTTCCGCCATTAGCATGCAATGTGCACATATGAAGCTCACGTCGCATCAACCAAGTATAGGCTGGTGGATCTATATGCCGGATCGCTTCTATGCGCCTTGTGAATTTGCATTGCTGGTGCTCAGTTGCAGTCACCATATTAAGTCATGCAAGGCCTTCTGAGGAAATTTCTTCTGGAAATTGGCCTTTAGGTACCTCACACAGTAATGGTTGTATGAATATGGTTCCTGCTATTCAGGCAAGTGATACACAGAAGTTAAAATACCACCATGCCGATCAGATATTAGACAAATACGTGAATGCTGCTTGATAACGTGCTGCTTCAAGTGGTTCAAAAAAAGCGTCCACGACTCTTCGCTTTCGTTGGCACATATGGAAAAGGCTAGTGGAAATATTTTGTCTGTTGGCATCAACTGCAACTGCAATCAAAAGCTTAATATCATACTTTCCATAAACATGAGTACCATCTATGGCAATTGCAGGACGACAATGTACAAAACCATCAATTGTTGCTTTAAATGACTAGAACACATAGTTGAAAATATATTCGGGTCTGTTCGAACTCCGCTCACGCCTCCATTCAACAACAGTCCCGGGGTTAAAGTGTTGCAGTGCGGCCATGTACTTGGGTAGATTTGAAATTCCGCCAGTGATGTGGGATGAGCCTTGAAATACATGCCCTTTGCAGAAAAGCTGGTTTAGACTCATCCCGCATTGCTGACCGAATTTCGTCATCATCCCTTGTGAGGGCATCCACGTTTGACATACTTGGCAAATTATCAAGGTATGGAATATTCCCCTCATGAAATGGCACGTGGGGCTCGTACACTCTTTGTATAGCGGGAGGCGGAGGAACATGCTCCCTCGTCAGCTCAAGTTCAACATTCACTTCCTCCTCCTCATCACCCTCATCATGGAAGGGTGTGTCATCTGCAGACGCATCCGCATTGTTGTCATAATCGCTAACATCTTCCTGACTCTGCGCATCAGCCAAATCACGAGTCAATACGTCGTTTATGTACAACTATGTGAGGTCAGGAACATCAAGAAGCTCGTTTTCACTGCACAAAATGAACAAAATGATAATTTACCCAACTACATAAATACTTTTGATATAGGTATATCACTTTATTTATAAGTCGTACTGTCTTGGCGTTTTATGATGGATATTTTCTTTTAGGTGATGACTCCCGGATGGACCACCGTGCTCCAATACTCCAGAACAATGTATATTCAACTAGGGACAGGGACGGGGTCATAACTTGAAAAATTCATATTCGGACCGTACCTCCTATGAAAAATATAAGTGTTAATACAAATCCAATTAAAACATAAAATAAACATCGCTAAAATGTAGTAAAATTAAAGTTTACCAGTCGTCTTGTGGACTATATAAAGTCAAAAAATTATTTTGTGGATGCTCATTCGCCGGTGGTGACAAGTTTAAATCAAGGCAAGCTCTTTCATCAGCAATCTATCCGGCAAAAACTGCTCCAGAATAATCACCCGATAACTGAGGGTTATCCTTACTATACACGCCCTCATTATTGGGAACGTCTTCCACCTTGACGTACATTTCCAATAACTTTATTACAATAAATTTCTTGGATTCATCTGGAATCCGCAAAAATCTCTAAGAGTTCCATCATACTCGATGTTAAACTCAGAATAATAAGCAAACCCTTGCGGAGTCACTGAATACGGAAACCTATCGGTTACTTTAAGGTTTATCAAACGCTTCCTCACACTTATTTTTTACATAACAATGAAACCAATTTATCATATTCCATAGTAAGAGGCAATTTAACATGACGTTGTGGAGGTGAGCTATACCTCACAGAATTATTCTCCAGCACAACCTCACTCCCCCAATATAATGAAACCCTTATTTTTGGCTCTCCAGTTATTGTACAAAAATGGTTGATAAGAAAAGGAGAGAAGTATGAACGAAGTTTGAAATTTGTATTAATTGAATTTCATAAAATTGAAATGCCTTTAAATAAGGCAAGTCCGAGCTTGGGGTGCAGAATTCTTTTAAGGAATTCGCAGTACAATATTACGTATTATGTGTTTGAATTATTATTTTGTCAGTTAATTATTGGTTAAGTAATTTGCAGTATTGTAATGCAAATTAGTTAAAAAAAAATATTTTTTTAGTAATACGCAGTACTATACTGCGAATTACTTTTTTTTTAATAATTCGCAGTATATACTGCAAATTACTTTAACAGCTACACCTCTGTTAAAGTAATCCGCAGTATAGTACTGCAAATTATGTAATTACATAATTTTTTTTTAATTGTAAAAACCTATTTTTTGTCTAAAAAATTATTAAAAGAATTTAGGACTCTTAAAAATTATGTCTTAAAATCGATAGAGAAAAGAGAAAGGAAAACTGGAAAAGTACAAGCGAACGACAATTAAGAGTACAGTATAGTTTTCATTTAATTGGTCCCACGACATCTTCAGATTTTCTAATGTTTTGATTGCTTAATCCACTTGCGTCACGTGAGGTCCCTTACCTACTTTTGCTCATTTTCTCTTTACCATTTGGCTTGTCACGTGTTCTTCTTGACTTTTTATAAGGAACCTCACATGACCTCGGCCCCCTCCACAACTCTCACGTCACTTTCTCGCGCGAGATGTTTTCCTTGACCGGATTGTCTTTTAGGACTAGGAGCGTCATACGGACGAATCGGATCGGCTATTGTTTTGGGTTGAAACTAAATTATAAAAAATAAATTATTCGACTCGATTTATATTTAATACGAAAAAATAAGTTAATCGATGAATAATATAAATAATTATATTATCAACGATTTCTTGCATATGATTACTTTTGGCAGAATACTTAGGACTCGTTTGGCCATAAATTTTACAAAAATAAATTTGAGCTTTATTTGGCAAACACATGTTTAGCTATAAGTTTTGCTTACATTTTTGGCAAAATTTCAAATCTCAAATCTCTAAACCAGCTCAATGGCTAGTTTTGGGCCAAAATAGCACTATTACATTTTTTAAAAATTGCTCCAAACTTTTATATTTTATGAAAGAGTTCACCATTTATTATTTTGTAACAATGTTATTTCGTCTTCTCGATCATCTGATAGTGTATCATGTAGTTCATTATAAAAATGAGTAATTTTGTACTAAATATATTTATGTTCAGGCCTATGATTTGCAATAATATAATGAATGTTAATGATAATGATACCGTTGGTATTTATAATAGTTTTTAGAACTTGTGGGTACAAGTCAAGTTTCATATTTTTCCAAAATAAATTTGAAAAATATGTTTTGAAAACGGATGTCTAAACACATTTTTTTTTTCAAACCAAACTTCACCCAAATCAGATTTTTCACAACAAATTTGGGAATCTATGGCCAAAACGCTAGCTTGGTCTCCCTAACTTGAGGAACCCCCAATTTAAGGCTTTACACATGTAAAAGTTAGACCAATTGGTTATCCACTTTCTAAATGGATAATATAATTCTTATCCATTTTTGACCCGCTTTCAAAAAGTTCATTATCCAACCCTATTTTAGTGGATAATATGAGTGGTTAGCTATTTTCTTTTAACCATTTTTTCACCCCTATTTAGGACCATACCTAGGTGTTCTCGGTTCCAGACTTATTTTTTCCGGCTCGTGTTTGGTTACAAGGTCAGAACACGTTATCTCAACAAGGAAAAAGACCAAATTTATCCATCTACTTTTGAATATTGTCTATATTTAATCTTGTTATACTATTCATCCAAATTTATCCGTATCATTATATTATCTGGCCAAATTTACCCCTAGCATCATTAAATTTTTAAAAATTATCACTCAATCCATTAACTCATCCAAAATCATCCATATCTTCTTCTTGATCCAATATTTTCAGGAATAACTATTAATGTAAATGTTAAAGGTACTAAACAATAAAAATATATGGATACTTTTAATTATTATTGCGCCACTTCTCTTCTTGTGATTATGGGTCAGGAATTGATTTAATATTTTTATAATTTTTCAACCATATACACATCACAGAATTTAGTAGGTCTATTTATTATGTATTATATGCGGCTTCTCATCATGTATGTACATGTATATTCGAATATATTTGGTAATTGTCTAGTTAGTGTAGTATTTGGTCGACTAACTTAAAAGTATACAATAGGTATGCATTTGATTAAAGCAAAGTTGAATTAGACAATGTAAAGTTTCTAGGGAACTTCAATTTCTATCATTAATACTTGCAAAGTCTCCATATCCTTGGTGCAACAAATTCATTAAATGTGGAGTGTAGTAAATACTTTTGTATTTAAACAAGCTATCTAATTTAGATTCTTCAATTTACTATATTTTATTTACGAACAGATGTATTATTTTAATTATCATTTTTATTTATTTTTTTCAATTAAGAAAGCAAGTAATTAATACCAACAATGTTGAAAATCGTGAATCGAGAAGAAGAATAAGTGACTTAATTAAAATAATTTTGTAGATTTTAGGTAACTTGACGGACTGAGAGGTAATTTTTAAAAGTTTATTGATTGTAAGGGTAAATAAGGTAAGATAATATAACAGTAGGGATAAATTTAACTGAATAGCATAACAAAAATTAAATGTAGACAATATACAAAAATAGAGAGGGTAAATTTAGACCTTTTCTCTCTCAACAATAATATTTCTTTGATTGTTTGGTTTGTAGATGAAAAATTATACTAAGCTGTAGTCTCGTTCCTTAGTTTCCTTGAAATTTCTTGCAAACAAATTGAGATAAAATATGATGCGCAACATTTGATATAGACCTTCCAATGTTCGATGTGAATTTGGTTCTTTCGACGCATAACATAAATTTATATATAAAAGCTTACTAAAATTAAAATAAAAAATATTGTTTATCCCAAAATGAGTAACAATTAAATTTGTATGCGCTTTAGCGGAAACATGGATTAATTAAATATGGATTATTAAGAATAATAAATAAATATATTAAAATCAAAATAAATGATCAAATCAATCGCAATGTAATGATCAAGTAAGATCTTTGATTGAACATTGGAACTTGTCCTCGATTGGGCCCTCGGTACAAAATCGGTCGCGAGTGAAGAAAAGAACCAATTAGTAATGCCTTGAACAGTAGCTAGAAGATAAAAGCAAGCTATTATTCCTTTGAATTGCATGTTACAATGTATTAGAATAAAGAAAAGCTTTTTCTTTATATAGTAGGAGAATTAAGTCCCAGTACGCGTCTAAAAAAGGTAAAAATATTCTTTTTAGGTAATTGTTAATATATAATTGATACTGAACGAGATTTTCATCGTAATATCCGGCTAAGGCCAATGTTACGACCCTCTATCTGTCATGCTAACCGTTCACTGCGCCTCCCAAGGTCCAGAAGCTATACTTGGTCAGGGGCACATCGATTTACCATGTCCGATTTCTGATACATCATTCGTTCTTCCTAGGTCTTGAAATGAAAGGTTCCTATACTCGATTATAATCACATCTACGCGAGCTTCCTTTTCGCTCTCATACCAGGGAATCAAGGAAAATATTTTTTGCAATTTTAATCGTACACAGACATTCCCCTCATTTTTCGGAGAATAGATGTATCGAAGCAATAAATTAATCCATGTTCCTTTCTTCGTACATTACAACCGAGTTGATGAGTCAACAAAACGTCCCATCAGTCACGTCATTCTGACTTCGGACATGTGTCAGTTGTCGGTTGACTGTTCACGAATGCGAAACGCCTTGAATTGATTATCCTTCTTCTATAAAAGCTCTAACCCCTTTTTACTTATTCATTATTTGATTTCAGATCTCTTTGATTTACTCTTGAATTCTTCACTAACTCTAACCTCTTCAAATCATCATACACTACTTCTTATATCTTCAAATCTCCATACTTCTTCTTTATATCTCAAACCATACCTCCACACCTTCATCCCATGTTCAAATATTTATATTCATTTTCAAACCTTTATATTTTTTAGAATCTAATAGAAAAAACTTCCAAATTCGTGACTCAACAAACCGCCCCTTCAACTTCCAATCGGGCCACGAGTACCGAGATGGACATTCCCGAAGTGGTCCCGGAGCCTCCATTGCAGAGTTTTGTTTCTGGGGCTGCTCCAATCAAAAAGACTTTAAAGTCAAGAAGGCTTCTAGTCAAAAGGACCGAGGCGAAGAAGTATGGAGGTACATCTGCTCCGTTACCGATGACACACTCCCCACATTTCGAGCGGAATGCAATTGGGAGGACAAGAAGGTGGTCGTTCTAGGGCCCAACGAAGACATCAACACTCACGTGGAGGGGTATCTAAGTGTTTGCACTTACCCCCTTACGAGCTCCTCGGTAGACCCTATAATCCTTGGCTTCTACAAAAGGTACAAGGTCTGCCTTGGGCAGATTGACCCATCCTTTTGGAGGATCGCAGTCCTCATCCGCCACTCTGTAAACAACAATGAAGCATCTAAGTTCACCCTCGACCATCTACTTTGTCTCTACAGCTCCCGAATCTTTCGATGGAGGCTGATCAAGCTCGTTCGACGAGCAAGTAAAGATCCATTCTCTAGCATCGATGAAGAACGAGATCGAGATAGGAGTTGGTAGGGGAGGTTTGTTCAGGTGAAAATCTAAGACCTCATTCGCCCCAAATTTCTACTGCTCCTTGAAAAGTGGAACTCATCATGTAAGTCTTTTCCCTCTCGAGTGCTCGCTATTTCCTTTTGTTCTTTTTCTAATTTAATGTGTCTACCATTGTGCAGTGGTCTACCAAGTTTGAGTGCAGTCCCACACTACAAGGAGTGTATCGAGGGTATTTTCAAACAAATGTCTTACTTTAAGCGCGAATGGCGCAAGCTCTCGAAGGGCAAGTAGGAGGTCTGTTCCTATGTGATTCTTCTACTCGAATAGTTACTTTTCTAATTATTTTTCCATTTCACAGGTTTTCCCAAGACTACCAAGCTTTGGCCATTGGATGAGGACGAGGCCCCGTCCTGGATTGTTGAACCCTCCACTTCAGGACAGCCCAAAGCTGCCGTAAAAGATGAGAAAAAGAAGAAAATTATGAAATCCTCTGGCTCCCCGGACGCCGATGTTAAAAAGAATAGGGTTGTTTTCTAGGTCAGGAAAAGTATCAAAAATAACACCAAATCCAGTATAGAACCCTAACTAGCACAAAACAAAACAAAAAACTTATGCTCGTAAGCCAAAGATAGTATACTATAGTAATCGTCTCTACAAGAATTAGATTTAAATAATGCTCTATTAATTCC
The DNA here is from genome assembly GCA_034376525.1 of Nicotiana benthamiana. Lineage (NCBI taxonomy): Eukaryota > Viridiplantae > Streptophyta > Magnoliopsida > Solanales > Solanaceae > Nicotiana > Nicotiana benthamiana. The sequence goes on along the minus strand of CM067336.1, from coordinate 27,382,137 downwards.
TACTTTAAATGCTATTCGGTAGGAAAAAAACTTGATTGGAATGATTACGAACCATGATTAACTATTAAATTAAAGCAATTGACAAAGAACTAGAGATTAACAGAGTTAGTTTCTTATCAATATGAGAATAAGGATTTTGATAGGATAGGTGCAAGATAACTATTTGGGATCCAACTCTAGTTTAATTCGCTCTAATGTTCTAATGATTCTCAAGAAATAACTCGATGATTAGTTCAAACGTGTAGTCAAGACTCCTCTCTCCATTATATCTTAACTCTACGAGTGAACTTATATAAGCACTGTGAAAATATGTAAGCATGCGTTAATGGATGAGCCCTCAGAAAAACATCTCTTGGATACTCTCCCACTTTGATTTAATCGACAATTCAATATGCTCTTTCGATTACTTTAAAAAATCGTAGAATTGAACCAAACAAAATAATGAAAGATAATTACCAATATATATCTCTTTTGATTAAATAAACCAGTGAATAAAGTTGCAACAATTTAAAGCTTTATAAACAAATTTAGCAAATAACTAGAGTTAAAATCCATTAATATCAATCAAAACACCATGTCCTTCAAACCCTAATGGAAACTGCTCCAAATCATGGAGGAAGTCGTCACTAATATAATCAAAGAGTATAGAATTGATGGAAAGATAATGAAATTATGTGTATCTTGTAGCCTCCAATGCTTCCCTAAAGCTTCCAAGGTCAAAAGTCATTCAAAAATGTCTTTTTGGTGTATTTTATACCATATAAGAATGGGCCAGGATGAAACTACTCTTTCCAAATCGAAACAAGAAAAATTCTCAAAGAATTTTGTACACGCATGCCGCACTATGCGCTACCCCAAGCGGGGCTCTAATGGGGAAGTTTAGAGAGCGGAATCTGACAGTAAGCAACAAAATTACACTACGGCGTTACCCCATGCACTGCCCCTTGCTGCACGGCGGTAGACTTTTCTCAAAGTAAGTCGTTTTGTTTAATTTTTTATGTTCAGATTTGGATCTCGACCCCCAAAGGTGATCTTGGTTTAATCCCTTCGGCTTTTAGTCAGACTTCAAAGCTCCAGCGTGTTCAAATTTGCTCCAAATTATCTTAATAGCTCAAATTCACTTCTTGTAAGGCATAAAATATATAATAAGTGCAATACACTAATATTTAGGCACAAACACAAGTAAAATTCAGTAACTGGAGTGCAAATTACGACTAAAACACAGATTTTTAGCCTACTATCAACACCCCGCACTTAAAATTTTACTCGGCCTCGAGCAATCACACTACACTTCACATAAGGATGATCTTTTTCTTTCTTGTTTATTTTGAGGTTGTTTTATCGTGCCTTTGTAAATATTTTTTGACATATAAGTATAAATTTTCTTTTGGAAATATCGCATTTTTAATTTTTTCATTTGCTTGACATTTTATTTGCATATCACCCGTGATGACTTATCATAGAATCAAACATACTCTAGAGCTTCTGTTCTTCGAAGGTCTGAATGCCCGATCTGGATGTCAACTCCGGATTACACGTGGCTTTGAAATTCTGATAAAATCTATGGAATTTAAGATGCTTAAGTGTTTTTCTCATATATAATGACGGTTTTGTTGAGGTTAACCCTTTAATTAGGTTTGATGATACGTAAGGGCCTTACTTTCTGAGTGTAGACTTTCGACATCACTGAGCTATTTTAGGATGGTCGTAGCCGTTCATATTCGGGTACTGCCTTATAGACTTGGTGACTCTAGGATTCAATAGCTTGAGCCAACTGATTTTTTTATCGAACGACAGTCCCCGAGTCAGGGTAGCCCACAAGCTTTAGGATCTCGCAACCGATTCGGGGTAACTCGTGGGCTTTAGGACATCAAATTTAATTTGAAGCATCAATGAAATGAAATGTGTAGTAATAAATTACATATACCTTTCATTTTTTTATATGTAGGGTACATAACTAGAGGCGCATAAGCCTTGAGTCATGGCTAGAGTGGGCTACATGGACATATTTTGTTTGACCGTTTTACCCTTACAATGAATCCTAAACACCAAGAAATGTATTTTGACATATAAAATTCTCCCTCTCTAAACATCTTATCCTAGGTGTAGCGACCCTTAGTATTTGAGGCCGAAATTCTAAGGGCTCGGATACTATGGGTTTGGTGCCAACGATCATCAATTCATGTTTAAGGTTGGTCTTCAAACTAAGGTAGTACATTTTACTGTTACCTCATTAAAATCCTTGCCAAAAAACCCTTTTCGGGAAATCGATTCAAGGAGAAAAAGAGTACAATGCTAGCTTTTAGACCTAATAGTCACATTTTTCATAGTTGAGTACCTGCACAAGTTAGTTCGTAATATAACAAAAATAAAAAGGGAATTAAGTTTGTATCTTAGTAGTAGTACCACTTTAACGGTGCCACTTTCCAATTGTTTGGTAATTGTGCACCATTTTTCGATTCGAGTTTATACGAGCCTTTGCCAGTTATTCTGGAAGCTCTATATGGTCCTTCCCAATTCGGGCCCAATTTCTCATCGTTTGGGTTCCTGGTGTGTAGTGTTACTTTTCCCCATACCAAGTCCCCGACTTACAAATATCGAAGGTTAGCTCTTTCTAGTATGTCGCTACTTGTTGCTTCTAGGCGGCTAATTGGGTCAAGGAGGCTTCCCGACTTTCTCCAATAATTCTATGCTCGTGACCATGGCCTCACCGTTTGACATTTCGGTAGCATATTGGAACCTAAGGCATGGTTCCACTATCTCGACTGGTATCAAGGCATCCGCTCCATATACTAGAGAGAACAGGGTCACCCTGGTACTCGACTTCGAAGTCGTATTGTATGTACATAAGACTTTGGGAAAGATTTCTCTCCACTTTCCCTTTGAATCGATCAATCTCTTTTTTAGGTTTTGAAGAATATTTTTGTTTGTCAATTTAGCTTGGCCGTTCCCGTGAGGGTGGTAATATGTTGATAATATCTTCTGTATTTTCTAGTGTACAAAAAACTTACTTACCTTGCTACTGACGAATTATTTTTCATTGTCACAAATGATCTCGACATATTATGTGATCCTAGATGAAGTCGGCTGGTATCCCAAATCGACATATTATGTGATCCCAAATGAAGTCGATGACATCCTTCTCCCAAACCTTCTCGAATTCCTTAGCCTCAACAAATTTGGAAAAATAATCAGTCATGAGTAGTATGTATTGGACCTTACTGGGCACCCATGGAAAAGGACCGTTGATATTCATTCAGTACATCATAAATGTCCATGGCAATAAGATCGGGTGAAACATCTCTCCAAGATGATAAATCATTGGGGCATCTCTTTGGCAGTCATTGCATTTCGTACGAAGTCTTTTGCATCGTTCTCCATTTCATTCCAATAGTTGCCAGCTCTATCAACTTTCAAACCAAGGATTCTACCCCCCCCCCCCCCAATGGTAAATCCCTCAAGTTCCCTCTTGGACTTATCTCATGGTGTATTCAGACTCTCAAAGACCTAATCATCTACAAGTGGGCCGAAGGACCTTCTGAACAATTTCCCTTTCACTAAACTAAACCCGACAGCTTTGATGTGCAGGGCCTTTGATTCCTTGGCATTCAATTGCAATTTTCCTTTCTTTAGGTAGTCTATGTATTTGTTATTCCCATCCCAAGTTAAACTTGTCGAGTTTACTTCGGTGTGACCTTCTTCCGAGTTCATCAGCTACACCATTGCCCGCGAGTTGAATTCATCAGAGTTGGCAAATAATCCCAAGTTAGTCTATGCATCGACCTTACTGTTTTGATCTTGAGGTACGTGTTGTAGAGTCCTTTCCTTGAATTGGTGTAGGGTTACTGATAAGTGGGATTTTTACTACTTATTAGAATCTTTTTTATTATATTTTAGTCCGAAAGTATTGATTTATTTTCCCAAAACTAATGAAAGTGTGCAACTTGAGTAACGCTGGAAGTTTGGTCTCCCATTATGAAATTCAACTCAAAAAGGAGTGTTCCGAATCACAAGGAAAGAAACGGTGCAGAACTAAAGAAGTGCAGTTCGCAAAAGAAAGTGCGGGCCACAGAATTCCATCTACTATCGCATATCAAATGAAAGAGCCCAGCAGGAATTTGGCCATTGTGCGGACCGCAGATGAATTGTGCGGAAGAAGAACAAGGAATGCACTGACAAATGTTTCAAAATTCAGAGAGTGTGCAAAATACCAATACCTGAAGCCTTGCTAAAGTGTGGACCGCACAAGAATTGTGAGGCCGAAGAATATGCTTCACAGCCACACTTAAGAATTGTGCGGCTGCAAAATCCAGGATTTTTCCAACTAAAGAAATCTACAGACAGTCCATAGAATTGTGCGGTCGAAAAACCTCAAAAGGGGCATTTTTATCAAAGAATTTTGGGCCACTATAAATAGACGAGTTTCACATTTCTAGGTCAAGTTCCAAAGTTTGAGTTGTTGTAGGCATTACATTTTTCCATTTTAGGAAGCTTGTGGCTATTTTAGTGTTCAAACATTATATTTTATCATTTTAATCTTAGATTATTATTTAATTAGTATTTCTTCTTTATTTTTTTCAATTAACTATGAGTAGCTAGATTCATACTAGAGTAGCTAGATTCATACTAGAGTTGTGACCTAACCTTAGAGTGTAAACCTTATGGTATTTAATTTAATGCTTCTTTATGATTGACTTTTGATTATTTAGCTTAGTTTATGCTTCAATTTTAGAATTAATGGTTGAAAACAATGATTCATGCCTTTTTACTTGGTATCTACTTGACAAGGAGGGACCTAGTCTAGGATAACTTGGATAACAAGGAATTTTCCTAATTGAGGGTTTGATTAGCTTAATTAAAGGGTTCAGACTAGAGATAGTGATAATCCTACTTGAGCTCAAATCAACTATTTTGTTTGATACCCATTTAGACTTAGAAAGTCAAATTAGGCAAAATCACTCTCTGACTGAGAGGTATTGAGTGGGTAATGTAGAGTTGAGAGCTATAATACACCCCAATCAATAAAGCAAGTATTAAAATCTTTATCCCATTAAGCGAACACCTAGGTTATAGTCACATCCCTAGGCTTTTTAACTATTTGGAAAAACACCAAAAATAATCATTCATTTCTAGTTTCTTTTCTTAGCTTATAATTGCTAGAGTAAAATTAGAATTGAAAATAAAAACTGTGGAAGTGCAATTTATTTATTCCATTCGCTTTCGGCAAGTGTATACACCTAACACACTTGGCAACTCCCTATGAAAATCGACCCCGATTCTTGTTGGGTACTATTCTACCAACGGCCATTCTCTCTCACTATTGGGTTTGTTTTTTTTTGAATATTTTCTTCTCCTTTGTTGTTACTAACTTGTATGAGAAATTTTAGGTATAACTAAATGATCTCGGAAATGTGCCTTTAGAGGATGTGGATGGCGAGGATGAGAAAGTTGAGGAGGTACCTCTTGAACCTGAAGCCAATCGAAGAGGCCGGGCTCCTCATGAGAATGTACCCGTTCTACCCCCCCCCCCCCCCTCTGCCTCCACCATAAGCGGCTCCACACCAAATATTGCCTAAAAAATATTATGCTAGTGCAATAATCCTTCCCCGTAATAGGGCGGGCAAATTTCAAATCACCAATTTGGTGATCACTTTTCTTGAGCAATGGGGTTCCTTCACCGGTGCTCCAATAAAAAAAGCTTATACTCATTTTAAGGAGTTTATGGATACTTTTTGGTGTATCAAGCAAACAAATCTCTCCAAGGATGTATTGAGGCTAAGGTTTTTCCCTTCTCTTTGCGGGAAAAATCTTTAGATTGGTGGGAGTGATTGTCGAACCATTCAATTCACACTTGGAATGAGTTGGAAAAAAATTCATTGTTAAGTTTTACTTTCCTGAACACATGCCACACTTTGAGATGAATTTTTGGTATTCAAGCAAGAGCCGAATGAAACCACTACACAATATATGCGAACGTTACAGAACTATGGTTAAGGAATGTCCCAACAACTATAATGAAAAACATGATTCAACAAATCTTCTATCATGGGATTAACACAACCAACCAATGTGTAGTAAATCAACTAGCCGGAGGGAATGCCTTATGTGGAGGCGTGTAAGATTTTGGATGAGATGGCAAAAACATCGTCCGCTTGGCAATCCCAGGCTAGTGTTCCATAAGGTGACCCAAATATGATCCACCTTCACAAAGAATTTCAAGACCATAGTCAACCCATTGCCAAATTGACAACTACCATGACTCAACTAGCAAAGGTCGAACTAAATAAAGTGAAAAATCTAGAGCAAGTCCTTGCTCTGGAAGAGGAGGACCAAGGGTCCAAAAGTACAAAATCAAGTGGAGAACTATGTGCAAGAAGACGATGGATTTGAGCAAGATGAGTCATGTTATAAACAAGATGAGGAACTGCAATATGTGAATAATTTTCAAGGGCAAAGAAACAACTTCCAAGGCCCAAGCCAACAACAATGGCAACCTTAAAACAATCAAGGAAATTGGAATTCTAACAATCAAGGAAATTAGAGTGCAAAAAACAAATTGGCATAACAACAACAATCAGGAAATTGGAGTGAAAACAACCAAGGAAATTGGGGAGGTAACAATCAAGATGGATGGAACAACAATCAAGACAACTGGGGGTCGGGTTTTCAAAGGCCCCCGATGTACCGACAACCAAGCAAGCCACCTCCTTATCCTTCCCATGGTTTGAGTTATTCAAACAAATAGATAGGGAATATTGAAAATATGTTAAAGCAAATAATGGAAAATAATGTCGATTCATATGCCCAACTTGCCTAACACAACATATCAATCCACAACCTTGAAGTTCAAATGGGAGAAATATCTCAAGCTCTAAATTCTAGCCCTAAGGGGACACTACCAAGTGACACGGTGGTAAACCCAAAGGGAGGTAACAATATGCGGCATGCATGGCAGTTATCAAGTGGAAGGCAGCTTCTTGATGATGATTAAGTGATCAACAAAAAAAGATCCCGATCAATGTGGTCCAACCTAATGATGAAGTTCGAATTGATATTGACGATAGTGCGGAAGAGACTCAAGAGTAGGTGAACCCATCTAGGGAACACATTATTGACATACTGGAGCCGGTAGTGCCAAAGGCTAAGGCACCATTGCCTAAGCCTCCACCTCCATACCCTCAAAGACTTGCCTAGGAAAATGGTGAGAATAAATTCAACAAGTTCATTAAAATGATGAAGGGTCTCTAAATCAATGTGCCATTAGTTGAAGCTTTAGAATAAATGCCCGGTTATGAAAAGTTTATAGAGAATCTTCTAATGAAGAAGCAATCAGTGAATTTTAAAACCATTAAAGTCTCTCATCAAGTGAGTGCAATTGTGCATTTAATGGCTCCTAGGATGCCTGCGATTTCATGATTCCTTGTATAACTATAAGTGTCGAGTTTGCTAAATCTCTTTGTGATCTTGGGGCAACTATTAATTTAGTGTCCTGTTCAATTTTCAAGACATTGGGAATTGGGCAACCAATACCCACCTCTATGAGATTGCAAATGGCCGATCGTACCATGAAGAGTCCCTAGCGTGTGATTGAATAAATTTTGGTTCATGTTGATAAATTTTCCTATTCAATGTGAGGTTGATTATGAAGTGCCGATTATTCTTGGGAGACCTTTCCTTGCTACGGTAAGGCTCTTAGTGATGTTGAAGCTGGAGAACTCACTTTTTGTGTTGGTGATAAAAAGTGGTATTCCATGCACGTAAGTCCATGCGGCAACCAAATAGCAATAAGGTGTGTTCTTTTGTGAACTTGGTGACCGATGTTATTGTTGATGAAATAAGTGCTACAATCAATGTTGTTGATATGTTGGAGACAGTCTTGCTCAACTTTTATGATGAAGAGATGGATGGCTTTATGGAATGTGTAAACTCTTTGCAAGGAATGGGGTCGTACTACCATGCACCCAGAAAATTGTCCTTGGATCTTGAAAATAGGACAACTTCCCCTACAAAGCTTTCCATTGAAGATCCTACTACCTTGGAGTAGAAGCCAATTGCATCCACATCTTCGATATGAATTTCTTGGTCCTTGTTCTATTTTATGGGTTATTCTTTCCTCTTATTTGACTATCTTTCCTCTTATTTGACTAATGTACATGTAGATTCCACATTAGCGATGCTACAATAGAGGAATAAGGCTATTGGGTGGGCCTTAGTAGATATTTGGCGGATAAGCCCCTCCTTTTGCATGCATAAGATCAATTTGGTGGATGGATCCAAACTATCTAGACATCAAAGGAGACTCAATGGGTATGCAATAAGTTATCAAGAAGGAGATTATCAAGTGGTTGGATGATGGGATTGTCTACCCATCTCTAATAGTTCATAGACTTCTCCGGTTCAATGTGTCCCATAGAAGGGGGCCATGAAGGTGGTCACTAATGACAAGAATGTGTTGATTCCTACTAGAACAGTGGCCGGTTGGAGGGTATGTATGGACTATCACAAGCTCAACAAAGTTACAAGGAAGTATAACTTTCCACTTCCTTTATGAGATCAAATGCTCGATATATTAGTCGTTCATGCCTTCTATTGCTTTCTTTGTGGGTAATCGGGCTACAACCAAATTCTCATTGCTCCAAAAGACCAAGAGAAAACAACCTTTACTGTCCCTATAGTACTTTTACTTTCAAGATAATGTCATTTGTTTTGTGCAATGCACCAATGACTTTTTAAAGGTGTATGATGGCTATTTTTACGGACATGGTGGAGGACTACCTTAAAGTTTTCATGGATGAATTCTCGGTGATTGGATATTCTTTTGATGATTTTCTTGCAAATTTGGACAAAGTGTTGGCTAGATGCGAAGAGACAAATTTGGTGCTCAGTTAGGAGAAATGTCATTTCATGATAGAGGAAGGAATTGTCATTGGCCACAACATATCAAGGAATGGAATTGAAGTTGAAAAGTCAAAGATTGAGGTGAATTCTAAACTTCCACCCCCAACTTCGGTGAAGGGTGTGCGGAGTTTCTTTGGCCACGCGGGGTTTTTTCCCTACACTTCATCAAAGACCTCTCTAAGGTGGTGAAATTGTCGTACAAGCTTATTAAGAAAGATGATAAGTTTAATCTCAATGATGATTGCACAAGAGCTTTCAAATTTTGAAGCTCAAGTTGACAACTACTTCCATCATCACCGCTCCAAATTGGAGTGTGCCTTTTGAACTCATGTGTAATGGAAGTGATGTAGCGGTTGGGGCAGTTTTGGAAAAATATATTAGTAAGTTTTTTCATCTGGTCTACTATTCTAGTAATACCATGAATATTTCCTAATTCAACTAAACCGTTACGAAAAAAGAGCTCCTTTCCATTGTGTTTGCAGTTGAGAAGTTTTGCCCGTACTTGATGGGTGCAAAAGTCATTTTCCACATGGATCATGCGGTGCTTCATTATCTTATGAGAAAAAGGACTCCAAAGCTCAGTTGATGAGATGGGATCTCTTGTTACAATACTTTGATATTGACATCCAAGATAAAAAAAAAGTACTGAAAACCAAGTGGCAGACAACTTGTATTGTTTAGATGAGGAGGGGAGGCTGCACAATGGCCTTGAAACCAATAAATCCCTAATGAGTAACTCTTGGCAATTTAAATGAAAGAGGTACCATGGTTCGTGGATTTAGCAAATTTTCTTGTGTATAGAATCATACCGGCTGAGTACTCTTCAAGCCAAATCAAGAAACTCAAACAGGATTGTCAAGATTATTATTGGGATGAAACCATACCTTTTCTAGATTTGTACGGATAGGGTGATTAGAAGATTTGTACAAGAAGAAAAGAAAGGTGAAATTCTTGAGGGTTGTCAATCTTTGTCTTATGGTGGCCATCATGGTCGAGCAAGAACGGCAGCCAAAGTGCTTAGTTGCGGTTTCTATAGGCCTACTACTTACAAAGATGTTAGTGGGTTAGTAGAAAAATGTGATGAATGTCAATGGGATGGCGTAATCTCAAAGAAAAATAAAACGCCTCTCACAACCATTTTGGATATTGATATTTTCAATATGTAGGGTGTTGACTTCATGGGACCTTTTGTGAGTTCTTGTGAAAACATCTACATCTTGGTCGCGATGGATTATGTGTCCTAATGGGTTGAGTCTGTATATTTACCCAACAATGAGGCAAGAAGTATGGTGGCCTTCTTGAAGAAGAATATTTTTACAAGGTTTGATACTCCACGTGCAATTATAAGAGATTGGGGGTCACATTTTTGCAACAATTTCGACATTTTACTTTGAAAGTATGGTGTTACTCACAAAGTCACGACTCTCTATCACCTACAAGCTAGTGGGCAAGAGGAAGTCTCCAACCGGGAGATAAAAAGTATCTTTTCCAAAATGGTGAATGCTAATATGACAGATTGGTCCAAGAAGCTTGATGATGCATTATGGGCTTGTCGGACGGCTTACAAAATACTTTTTGGAATGTCTACATACCGGTTGGTGTTCGAAAAAGGTTTTCTTCTTTCGGTGGAACTAGATCACTAGCCCATGTGCGCTCTTAAGAAGTTGAATCTCGATTTTTAGCCGCTATTTTGAGGGTTGCACATTTAAATGAATTGGATGAGTTCTAGTACAATTCTTATGCGAGGTAGTCCTTGTACAAAGAAAAGTTGAAAAATCTACATGACAAATACATTTGGAACAAAGAGTTCAAGGTGGGGGATCTTTTATTATTGGTTAACTCACGATTGAGGATGTTTCCCCAGAAGCTAAGATCCAAGTACAATGGTCCTTTTGAAATTGTGTGTCTGACACCTTTTGGTGAATTAGATTTGAAGAACAAGAAAAATGAAGTATTCCGATTCAATGGTCACCGGGTGAATCACTACTTAAGCAATTTTGGAGATATCTATGTTGTGGCGGTCATTCATTTCACTTGAGGAAATTCTACGTTGTGATGCGACATTAAATCAGGAACTTCTTGGAAGGAAAACTATGTTTCTTTTCCTTTTTCTATTGTAGTTAGGTGTTATTTTTATTCTAACTTGATTTGAAGTGTTCTACATGGTTGATGGTGACTTCAAGAGAGTGTGAACCGCACTTTTTTTGGTGCCACAGCAGATGCGTATTACGGCCGCACATTTATCTTGCGGACCGTAGAACTGAAATGTCAAAAATACCAACTCTTTGAAGATTAAGCTTGTGAGTGCGAAGGTCCATCTGCGATCGAACGTGAAATCTGTGGTTGCACCTAAAAACTTGTAGACTGCAGATTGGTCTCTAAGAATGATCGCTCGGGTTAGAGAGGGCGGACCGCACATGAAATTGTGCAGTCGCGCTCTGATAACTAGGCCTTCTGATGCATTTATACTCCTTCTTGCATATGCTTTGATTAGGGCTAAATTGACTATGGGTGTTCCTTAGTTGGGCCAATTTCATGGTTAATTGTTGAATTAGTAGTTGCAAACACTAGTTTGTGTTGAGTTGACTTGAGCTCTTCTTGAGAAAGTGAGCCTAAGTCTCTGAAATTTTCCAACAAGGAATTGGGGCATACTCAAGAGATTGATAGCCCAAAATAAAGGGCTAAACCTCGAGAGAGTAATACCCGACTTGAACCCTAGTTGCTTAAGCAAATTTGCATACCAAATTGGTCTTGAGAAAGTCAATTCGGGCAAAATCACTCAAACAACCGAGAGGTGTAGAGTGGGTAAATATCATGCAATGGTTATATCATACTTTCCAAATATGTCAAACGTTCCTTAGACTCAAGTACCCGTCAATTGACCACCTAGGTGAAAGTCACTACCCTTCCTTTTAAACCATTTGAACAATCCGTAGCATTATACCTCTTAGCTTAATCTAGTTTCATTTTTCATTTGTAGTTTGATAATAGTAGAAGTAAACAAAAAACCCAAAAATGATTAGAAGTGTAATTCGGAACACATACACAATCCTAAACTAGATAGATACTCGATTCTAATTCTAGTTCTCTGTGGAAATTGATCCCGACCCAAAATTGGGTAAAAGCTGCTTCGACCCTCTCTTGCTACTTAATTAGTAGAGCGGAGTAGGCCGCTATCATTTTTTGGTCCCGTTGTCGAGGAGTTAACGGTTTGGGCTATCTATTTAGTTAGTTATTGTGTACTCTTCTTCTTTCCTTCTTTGTTACTAATTTGTGTGTGTTAATATTTCAGGTACAAAATGGCTTTAAATGCTAATGACCCTCTTGGAAACGTGATTGTGGGGGAGGAGGTCGATGCTATTAGGGAGGATGAGGTGCCTCTTGTACCTCCTGGACCATGAAGAGGCCGCTAGGCCAATGTTAATGAAAATATTCCAGATCTCCTCCGCCACCTCCAAGAGAGGTTCCTCGTGTGCTCCCAAACCAAGGCTATGCAAGTGCAATTGTCCCACCCCGAATTCGAGCGGGCAATTTTAAAATTACTAATGTGATGTTGGCATTGTTGGAGCAGCGTGGGTACTTCACTGGCACTGCCAATCAAAATGCTTACAAACATCTCAAGGGGTTCGTGGATATATGTTGGGGAGCAAGCAAACAAATGTGTCCCAAAATGCACTCTGGTTGAGACTCTTCCTATTTTCACTTAGAGGGAAGGCTTTATATTGCCTTGAATGACTTCCCAACCATTCCATCACTACTTGGGATGAGTTGTCGGACAAGTTCATAGCAAAATTCTTTTCACTGGTACATACGGCAGCATTGCGGGATGAGATCTTGGCTTTCAAGTAGGAGCCGACCGAAACTTTGCATAAGATTTTGGAGAGATATAGAACTATGGTGAAGGAATGCCCCAACAATGACATGGCAGAGAATATGTTGCAATAAACTTTCTACCGGGGCATCAATGCTACCAATCAATTCATAGTAAATCAACTTGCTTGATGAGAGGGCGTATATATCCTCTGCATGGCAAAGTAGAGCCAATGTACCCAGGCTGACCCCACAGTCACTTATTTGCACATGGAATTATATGATCATGGGCAGGCAATAGCGGAGTTGACAACAACCATGAACCAACTAGCAAAGGTACAGTTGCAACAAGTCTAAAATCCTCGCCAAGCGAATGCCACGGAGGGAGTTAACATGCTAGTGAAACAAAGAAGGAGAAGAGGTCAACAGAACCAAGGAAATTCGGGTTAGTTTGACAATGACGGTATTGGATTTTAAGATGATGGCTATGATGAGCAAAATGAGAAGGTACAATATGTGAACAATTATCAAGGCCAAAGAGGTAATTCTTCCAACCAACAACAACAATGGAGGTCCCAAGGTAATTGGGGAAATCAACAACAAGGCAACACCAATTAGAACAATCACCAACAAGGGAACAACAATTAGGGAAACAATAATCATAACTCGAATTGGGGAAATAAAAACAACAATAGTAACAATCAAGGAAACTGGGGAAACAACAATAATCAAGGTGGATGGAATAACAATCAGGGAAATCAAGGGCTAGGTTTTAAAAGATCCCCATTGTACCAACTGAGAAATCCACCACATTTTCCATCCCAGGGTCCTAGTTCTTCTAACAATGACATGGGTAGAATTGAAACGATGTTCGAACAAATGATGAAGAAGAATGCGGATTTGGATGCTTAATTGGCTTATCACAATACTTCCATTAGAAATTTGGAGGTGCAACTAGGTCAAATCTCTCAGTCCTTGAATACACACCCTAAGGGTGCTCTATCAAGTGATACGGTAGTGAACCCAAAGGGCGGGAACAATCATGTTATGGCGGTGACCACTAGGAGTGGACGAGGCGATGATGTGAATGCCTCCAAACAAAAGCAAGTTTTGGATAATGAAGTTGAGTTACAAGAAGATGAAGTTCCTTTGGTGGTTGATGAAAATGTTAATGAAGAAGTGAGGATCGATACTCAAGATGCCGAGGTGAAAAATGCAAAATGATGTGAACGCGTCTAGGGAATACTTAATTGACATGCCAGATCCGGTTGTGCCAAAAGAAAATGCACCCTTGCCTAGACCACCTTCACCTTATTCTCAAAGTCTAGCCAAGCAGAAAAGTTAGAATCAATTCAAAAAGTTCATTGACATGATGAAGAGCTTATCCATCAATGTGCCTGTGGTTGAGGCCTTGGAGCAAATGCCTGGCTATGCTAAATTCATGAAAGATTTGGTAACAAAGAAAAGATCTATGGACTGTGAAGCTATCAAGATGACCCACCAAGTTAATGATATAGTACATTCAATGGATCCAAAGTTGGAGGATTTTGGTGCCATCACCATCCCTTGCACTATTGCTAGTGCAAATTTTGATAAAGCTTTATGTGATTTAGGGGAAAACATCAACTTGATGCCCTACTAAGTTTTTAAGACTTTGGGTATTGGGCCACTAAGGCCAACTTCCATGAGACTGTAAATGGCGGATAGATCAATAAGGTGACCATTGTGTATTGTTGATGATGTGCTTGTCCGGGTGGACAAATTTATCTTGACAGCTGATTTTGTGATCTTAGATTGTGAGGTAGACTATGAAGTCCCTATCATATTGCGGAGAACTTTTCTTGCTATGGGGAAGGCTCTAGTTGATGTGGAAGCAAGGGAACTCACTTTTAGGGTGGGTGATGAAAAGGTAGTCTTTCATATGTGCAAGTCAATGAAGCAGCCCAATTGTATCAAACTGTGCTCATTTGTGGATCTAGTCATGGGTGTGATAATTGATGGTACAAGTGCAATGATTAATGTGGAAGACCCTCTTGAGGCCGTATTGTTAAATCTTGATGTCAATGATGATGAGGGTCGAGTGGAATGTGTGAATTCTCTAGATGGAAAAGGCTCTTATTCTTATGATCCTAGAAAACTATCCTTAGACCTTGAAAATAGAAAGACGCCTCCAATAAAGCCTTCAATTAAGGAACCTCCGGTGTTGGAGTTGAAGCCATTACCTCCACACCTCAGGTATGAATTCTTAGGCCCTAGTTTGACTTTACTAGTTATTCTTTCCTTTTGTCTTACTAACATGCAGGTAGATGCTACTTTGGTGGTGTCAAAAAACGGAAGAAGGAAATTGGCTTAGGTACTTGATGACAAGGAAAGACTCCAAAGAAAGGTTGATGCGATGGGTATTATCACTTCAAGAGTTTGATTTAGAAATTGTGGACCGTAATGGTAGTTAAAACCAAGTGGCGGACCACTTGTCCCATTTGGAGGAGGAAGGAAGCCCATGTGATGTCTTTGAGATCAATGATGCATTCCCTGATGAGCAACTACTTTCTGTGTCAATGAGTGATATGTCGTGGTTTGAGGATGTTGCTAATTATCTCGTGACTGGCATTATCCCATGTGAGCTCTCTTCTAACCAAAGGAAGAAGCTCAAACGAGATAGTTTGGATTTATATATGGGTGAGCCGTATTTGTTCAAGATTTGCACGGATGGTGTGATCCAAAGGTGTGTCCTCGAGGAAGAGAAATTGAGTATCTTTGAGGCTTGTAATTCCTCTCCCTATGGTGGCCATCACGGTGGGGTGAGGACTTCCTTTAAAGTGCGAAGTTGTAGATTTTATTGGCTAACTTTGTACAAAAATGCAAGTGATCTTGTGAAGAGATGTGACGAGTGTCAAAGAGCGGATGGATTTTCGAAGAAAAATGAGATGCCTCTCAATATCATCCTTGAGGTTGATATTTTTTATGTATGGAGCATTGATTTTATGGGCCCGTTTGTTAGCTCATGTGGGAACACATACATTCTTGCGGCGGTGGACAATGTTTCAAAATTGGTTAAAGCTGTGACTTTTCCCAACAAAGAGGCCCGGAGTGTTGTTGCATCTCTCAAGAAAAGAATTTTTACAAGGTTTGGTACGCCTCGAGCAATCATAAGTGAATAGGGGTCTCATTTTATCAATTGAGATTTTGACACATTGCTTTCAAAGTATGGTGTCAATCACAAAGTTTCGACTCCCTATCATCCTCAACCAAGTGGTCAAGTTGAAGTATCCAACAGGGAAATCAAAAGCATATAGTCAAAGACGGTCAATGCAAACAGGACCGATTGGTCAAAGAAGTTGGATGACGCTCTATGG
The DNA here is from genome assembly GCA_034376525.1 of Nicotiana benthamiana. Classification (NCBI taxonomy): domain Eukaryota; kingdom Viridiplantae; phylum Streptophyta; class Magnoliopsida; order Solanales; family Solanaceae; genus Nicotiana; species Nicotiana benthamiana. The sequence goes on along the minus strand of CM067336.1, from coordinate 27,366,073 downwards.
GCTTATAAAAGTGCTTACAAGACTACGATTGGTATGTCTCGGTATCGGTTGGTATTTGGAAAAGCGTGCCATGTACCAGTTAAGTTAGAGCACTAGGACATTTGGGCCTTGAGGAAGTTGAACCTTGAGTGGGATGTAGCTGCAAATCTTCGGGTGGAGCAACTCAATGAACTTCAAGAATTTAGATTTCGTGCCAAATCTAGTTCGTCCCTGTATAAGGATAAAATGAAATACCTTCACGAGAACTATACTCGGGCAAAGAGTTCAAGGTGGGGGATTTGGTGTTCTTATTCAACTCTCAGCTAATGGTTTTTCCCGAGAAATCTCAAGTCAAAGTGGAGCGGACCATTTGAAGTAGTGTGTGTGACCTCGTTTGGTGATCCTTATTTAAAGAACAAAAGTGGGGAAATTTTTAAAGTGAATGGGCATAGGGTCAAGCATTATCTTGGAAAAATTGATGACAACAACGTAGTGGCACTCCTTCATTTCAAATGATATGATGGTAAGCTATATCGTGCCGCGATGATAAATCAGATTGCTTCTTGGGAGGCAACTCATGTGTTTTTATTCTTGTTTTATTTAATTTTCTTTGTAGTATATGATTGATTTTTGGTCTAAGCGGTTGTGAGATGTTACAGGGTTGTGTTGATACGGTGCAGGACATAGTAGAAAAAAGTGCTAGGTCTCTGAAGTTGATAATGCGGCCGCACTACATTTAGTGCGGACCACACTGGTGAGGGTGAAATATATACCTCTCTGAAGTTTGCCATTGCGGCCGCACTACATTTTTTGCGGTCCACGGTGGACCACTGCAGCTGCAGTCCATTTGTGCGGGCCGTAGTGTGTTGCCTCCTCAAGCTTGCAATTGTTTTTTATAGTACGGACCAAGGTCCATTTTGTGCAGTCCGCACTGGGGTAGGTAAGCTGGGCCCAAGACTTTTTCTATAAATAGTCCTTGAGGCCCACCTTTTAAACTTTTCAAACGTTTGTATCTCAAAAGCTTTAGAACATTGTTCATCATTTCCTATTGCTCGTAATTGATTATTTGGAACTAATTAGCTGCATTTCATCTCACATCTAGTACCATTACCTTCTTTTTAATTATTTACTTTTGTTAATCTCCTTTAATTTTTGTTTTTCTTTCTTCCCTTTCTATATGTCCCGTAGTTTCTTCAATTCATCAGGATAGGGTTGTTAATTTTTTTATTAAATTAGGCTTAGTTAGTTAAAATACACTGTGCAACATGTCGGGACACTAATCAGGTGTAAATTTGGGCTTAAAATAAAAAATACTTGAACTCTAATTTAGTGCCACTACTGGGCCCTTAGTGAGGACCACGATCATTTTTGTGCGGTCAGTAGTACCATTTTGTGCGGACCGCATTGATGAACTTCTGATTGCTGAACCTCAAGAACTGCAGCAACACAGGATTTTGTGTGGCCCATTAAAGAGAGTGGGTAGTCTGAACCCTACCTCTATGCAGACTGCGTTTGATTTTGTGCGGTCCGAAGTTATGCTAGTGCGGCCGCACACCATTTTGTGTGGTCCGCATTGGATGACTTATGAAACCTGTCTGCAATTTTTCCTTCCTGCTTCTGCAACTCTGTTCTTGCCTACTGCAACTGATTAACAAGCTCATTTGGATTGTGTTTGCAAATAATGGTGAAATAATGATGAGGTAAATAATCCAAACAACCAGACAGAGGAGAATCCTCTGGGGGAGGAAAACAAAAGATGATAAAACTCACTCCCCAAGTCTGGGAAAGTACTAAAATTACAAGAAAGATCATAAAAACAATTGATAGAGCCCTTGACATGTTGGGGAATGAGTACGAGCCCTCCGAGAGATCTACTCAAACTCCGTACTAGAGTTCGTCCCTAACTAGCCGGAGAGAAACAGGCTAAGAGACACATCACCAGCATCCCCCACTACCCAAGCGTCAATGAACATTTCTTATGGGTCGTCTGAGGGATCAGGTGGATGTAGTAGGGAATAATCCACCTCTACTACAGCTTCATTATCTGGAGAGGGTGCAGTAGGTGCTGAGGAGGAAGTATGGGGAGATGAAGAAATAGGAGAAGGAGGTAAACCACAAGTGGGATGTATTGCCCGAACTAGGAAGCCGGAGGTGTGGCAGGACTGGTTTATTAGTGAGGTAGCGTACCACAAATTTCAGGAATGGTGGCTGGTGAGAAAGTTGATCCCAGAGAGGAGCTTCATAGATAGAGACTTGCTACCGCACAACTCTAATGTGAGGAGATAGTTTCGTGAGAGAGTCAGGTGGGAACAATTCTAAGGGGACTGTGTGGATGCAAATGAGCATTTGGTTAAAGAATTCTACACCAATGTTGCCCACCTCAAAAAGGGTATCAAGGTGACCAAGGTGCGGAACTTGAAGGTGCTATTTGAATGAAGGACAATTAATGATTACCTTGGCTTCGACGAGGAGGATGAGACCTTATACATGGCTAAGATGAAACTGGGTGTGGAGGTTCTTCCCTAGCTAGCATAGTACCTGGCAATCCCAGGTACCACCCCCGACTAGTTGACTGGTGGAGTCAAGATCTTGAGATGGAGTTTGAACTTTGAAGCAATGGGGTGGGAGAACTTTGTGTGTAGAAGGTCGGACCGTACGATACATGACAACTCCCTCCCTCTCCACCGGGCTATGTTAGTGGCTTCAATTATGGCGGGGTACCCAATCAATATGGGGAATGTGATGTCAAGAATTATTACTATTGTAGGTACCGAGCGTGACAGAAACTACCCGTTCCTAATTTTCCTCACTATGTACTTCTGAGATCTAAAGGTGGAAAAGAGGCCCTACGACATCAATTTCAAAGCAAAGGCCCCATTTTCGTGGTACAGCATGCATGGAGATGACAATCCCAAGAGCAAGAACTTCAAGAGTGTAGTTACTACTCCAACTGGCCAGTCAGAAGAGCCGGTTGTGGGAGTGAGTACAGTTGAGCCAGCCTCTACTACCACTGCTATCCCTCATGGTCCATCTACCTTGGCGGATCAAGAGATTCCATCTTAACGGGCCCATCCTATTACTGCCCACCGACTAAGTCAGGCACTTCTTAGTATCAACAACTGGATGCAGACTGCCTCATTCAAGTTGTCCATCCTCACTACCACGGTAGAGGCTCAGTCAGCACCTCCAGCCCCACAGGTCCCCCAGTCGATAGAGGATGCTCTCAAGGAGATATTAGACAACCAGAAGAAAATCCTCGGCACTCAAATGGTACTGACTGAGGCAGTTGATTCACGCAGCAAGGCTCTCAAGGAGCTTGGTAGGGAACATAAGAAGTTGAGGAAGACACGGGTCTCCAAGGAGACTGTGAAGGAGTTGAGAGCTGATGTTGACAGACTGAAGGCAGATTATCTGCCTTAAGACTTACTACTCCAGGACCCAGTACCCCCAGCTTATTCCCAACCAGATAAGTCACAGAGGCCTCCCAAGAGGAAGAGGATGATTCCCAAAGCTAATGATGTAGTCATCCAACTGGCAGACCCACAGGAGACCTCCTTTAGTCAACCACAGGGTGCACCACCTCTAGAGCTTGTCCAGGTCCAGGCCTAGTTCCCAGCAACACAACAGCAGGCCACCGAGAATCAGTCTGAGGTTCCCGAGCACAATGAGGACCCTAGGACCACTCAGGAGCCTATGCAGACACACAAGCAATAGGGAGTCCCTATATCTTTTTTCCCTTCTATTTTGATGCTTTATTTGTTTTAGATGGCATTGGGGACAATGCCAGCTTTGATTTGAGGGGGTAGGCCCTACTTCTTATTTATTCGAATGACTGTATATATATTTGATTTTATGCTTTCTTGATTTTTCATCTTTGGTTTTTATATAATTTTAACATTTCTCACACTTTCATTTTACTTTGGGTCTATATATAAAGTTATGTTCAATGTACATATTCATCACATCTATTGTATATTCAAATCCCCTCTTGTATATATTCCATTCCACTTCCCGCAAATTTTTTGTTCTTAGCTACTTATTTATGATTCGTGGCTATTTTTTGTTCTTAGCTTCTTATTTATGATTCATGGCTTCTTGTTTCTAAAGTTTGCAATAAGCCTTTGATTTTCTTAATGCCACGATTCTTTCCAAAGGTGGAGTGTTGTGTAAACTAGGTGGCTCTTCCTAGTGATGGATGGCGTGGTAACCTTCTTAAGGGATTGAGTTCGTTTTTCTTTTTGTTTTTAGTAGCTAATAGTTAAGGGTACCTCAAGAAAAGCTTCACTTGGTCCTAGCATATTTGCCTTTTATCTTATGGTCAAAAACAAATTGTTGTGTTTAAACTGGTGAAAGTCGTGACCTTGAGACTCTTGTGTTGACCGATAATCATCAAGTGGTTTTTTGGGACCATTGTGTGCTCAAATCTTATCTAAGGTCATTGTGGGCCCTCGACTCAGTGTCTTTATCAATCCCATAGCTTGTGTGGTGAGTAATCGCATTGCAATTCCATGTCCCGATCCATTAGTCTAGAACTTGCCCGAAATGTTTGTTGAGGCAAAATCCTAAGTGAATTTTGACTTGAGACATGATTATAAGCTCTCCTTGGTCCAAATTATAGCTTGAACACTTCCATAACCTACCAATGATAAGATCTCTAGTCAACCCTTTTGAGCCTTAGACCTTTTTCATTCAAGAACCATGATACAAGCATATACTCGTTCTAAAATATACCCTCTCTTGGCACCCGATCTTTCCTTTAGCACAAGGAATAAGTATAAGTTTGTGGGGAGAGACGAGGATTGTAACAAATTGGTAAAAAGGCACAAAAATGAAGAAAATGAAAGGCAATTAAAAAGAAAGAAAAGCATAAAGACAAAAAGAATGTTTGATGTGAAAAGAGGTTAAAAAGGGATTCACAGAAAAGCAAAGAATGAAATGTGTGAAAAGTTAAAAAAGAGAGAAAAGGTTTGAAATGCATATAAAAGAGTGACAGTGTATCTTTCTAACCCCTTAGAAAGAAGTGAAATGACTTAAAGAGTCAAGTGAATATGCTCCAAATGAATCAAACGAAGTGTTTAAGGGAAGATGGAACCTACTTAGAACAAAACATTTCCTACCCTGAACCAAAAGCCTTCACAATGTCTCCATAAAGGCCATAAATGATCGTGAGTTGAGTGAAGCTTACATTAGTACATACTCACATAAGGGCAAGCATATGGTATCTAGAGCCAGACTTGTGGATTTTTCTTGAGAGAGATGAGTGAATTTCTATTATCCTCGTTCTAAGTGCCACTATCTTAAAAGTGAGGATTGCTTAGTGAGACTTGCGTATGTGTGAGTTTGGGTTCCACAATGACCGAAGTAATAGAAAAGAGTTCATTAATGTGATTAGTCAATTTTTGATGCTCTTGTGCCGCACTTAATTCTATGGAGTTTCAAAGAGTAAAAGTTATTAATGATTCATTCGTATTGAGGACAATTGTTAGTCCCAATTGATGCTAGATGAGGTTACTTTAGGACAACTAAAAATTTCTTGGATGTTCCCTTAAGGAGTGGGTCTTATTTTGTTTGCTTGAGGACAAGCAAAAGCTAAAGTTTGGGAGAGTTGATAGAGATTTTGACGCATTTTATACTCTTTATTGCTTATGCTTTGATTAGAAATTCATACAAAATAGTCCCAAAAGGCTCACAAGTTATGCTTGATTGCAGGTTTGCTCAACAAAGTGACAAGATGTCAAAGATCGGCTCAAACGGAGTAAAACATGCAGAAGTGCCAAAGACAAGACAAGCTCAGGCAAAACAGGCTCAGTACTGCCGCACACCATTTTGTGTGGTCTGTACTAGGAGATTCAGAGAGGTCGACTCCAGGCAAAGGGGCAATGCGACAGCACTAGGTTTTGTGTGGTATGTACTAGAGTTAATATGGCTGCACTCGATTTAGTGCGTTCCTCAAACCCAAGATTCAGAGATATGCCAGATGTGAAGTTCCTAGCTAATGCGGTCCGAAGTCTATTCTCTGCGGACCGCACTAGAAGTCTCTGCGGCCGAAATCCGTTTTGTGCGGTCTATATTTCCCGAGTTCAGAGAGCTGTATTTACAAGTTCAGAGGCCTAGTGCAGCCGCATACCATTTTGTGCGATCCGCACTAACCCTGAAGGGGCATTTTTGTCCAAAATTTTTAGCTTAGTATAAATAGCTTCTTTTCCCATTATTAGGGTATCGGATATTGTAATTAAGCAGCTGCGCTCTTGGGTTCGAGATTCTTAGCTATTTTGGGCAATTTTATCTAATTTTCATCATTGAATCTTGTTACTTAGCTTAGCAATTAATTAATATGAGTTGTTCTTTATCTATTTCTTGCTTTTCTTTTTTAATTATGAGTAGCTAAACCCATAAACTAGGGTTGTGGTTCAACCCTAGTGTGGGTAATTGATAGCCCCAATTAAAGGGTTAAACCTCGAGAGAAAAATACCCGACTTAAACCCTAGTTGCTTGTGCAAATTTTGCATACCCAATTGGTCTTGAGAAAGTCAATTTGGGTAAAATCACTCGAACCACCGGGAGTGTAGAGTGGGTAAAGTCGTGCAATGGTTATATCACACTCCCTAAATATATCAAACGTGCCTTAGACTCAAGTGCCCGTAAGTTGACCACCTAGGTGAAAGTCACTACCCTAGTGCCTTTTAAATCATTTGAACAATCTGTAGCATTATAACTCTTAGCTTAATCTAGTTTCATTTTCCATTTGTAGGTTGATAATAGTAGAAGTAAACAAAAAAATCCAAAAATGATTAACAGTGTAATTTGGAACACATACGCAATCCTAAACTAGATAGATACTCGATTCCAATTTGATCTCTCTGTGGACATCAATCCCAACCCAAAACCGGGTAAAAACTGCTCTGACCCTCTCTCGCTAATTAATTAGTAGACGGAGTAGGCCACGATCACACTCGTCTATGATCCCTTCTCATTTTGAATGGTATAAAAAGCACAATAGGGCTCATTCTTTTCCCACTTTGTACAAACATAGTTGCCCTGTTAAGTTTTCTTGGAGATTTCAACTGTCTCCACACACAATCATCTAGATTAATCACTCAGTGCATTCGTTCTATTTGGTGTGCTTTAATTTCATATTAATTTTAAGTTAGTTTCATTTATATATTTTTTTAGTTCTTTTTAGGGCATCTGTTATTAGAGTTGTATTGTGTGTCCATGTGCGGTAGGTCTGAACTAAGTTAACTTGATACATGCTCTATGGGGATTGGATTAGTGAAATTTCATACTTTTACAATGTTGCCATGCCTATTTGTGCAATAAATTAAAAAATCTTAGACAAAAAAAAAAGAAAAAATGTGTTCTGCTCATAATGGTTTGAATTCTACGGACGCACTTGAATTGTGCAGTCTGTAGATATACATTATTAGACACTTATAAGAGGCGGGAATCTATGACCGCAAGTCAAATTGTGTGGACCGTAAAAATCCTCTTGCGGCCGCAGATTAGGCTTTTCTCAGTCATTAGAGAGTCTTCACTTTTGAGACTACAAAGTGTAGCGAAAAATTAAATTGTATGAACCGCAAAAATCCTCTTACGTTCGCAGATTGGCCCTTTCTCTATCATTAGAGAGCACAAATTTGGGCCTTAGAAGTACATTTGCAATCCAAAATGTGTGGGTCACACTTCCCTACTGCGGTTGCACAATAGAAATGTGCGGACTGCAAGCTCCCATCTGTGCCCGCTGGTCAAATTATGCGAACCGCAAATCCCTTATCCTGCAGGCATAAATCAACTGTACACCCTTATTGTGTCATATGGTTTCTCTCTTACCTACATTTCTCATGTATGTGTTTGAACAATTAATTGTAACTAACAATCTCCTCTACTTAATACTAATAATGGTTCGGACAAGAGGACGAGGCGACACTTCAAAAGGGAGAGGTGAATCTTCTCAATGTCAAGCAAAAAAGCCTTGCCCCTTGGCTAGCCCAAGACAATAAGAAAGAAAACAACAGCCTGCAGAGGGAGATATGTAGACCTCTCTGAGTCTAGCTCTTATGTCCCATATAATGAGGTGTCATAGGGAAACTTAGCCTTTGTTCAAGAAGATATGACGACCACATAGTCAAGGCCGAAGGGGAGATAGCAGCTCAGGGATGAGTCTTCTTTACCTCACAGCACCTTCGAGGGATCGAAAAGTGCTAGTCAGGCATTTGAGCCATCAGCTACACCAGTCCGTGAGGCACAGGTTACTTAGGATATCCCCGATATGGAAGAGGGGGAGATGCTATAGCTACAAGGCTTGAGAGATCAAAAAAGAAAGAGGTTTGGCAGGATCATTTCCTCAGCTTGGCCGCCTTCACCAATTTTTGCATATGGTGTCCAATAAGGTTGCTAACTCTTGAGCGACAGTTTCTCTTGAATGACTTGGAGAAATATAACCTAACTAGAGACAGTTCCAGGCATGAAAGGATGGATTTGATTCATCGAGAGGTTTGAGGATTCCAATGAGTACCTTGTCCATGAATTCTATGCCAATGTGGCTCATACAAAGAAAGGGACGGAGGTGACTAAAGTAAGCCACCTCAAGGTGAGGTTTGATCACCATACAATAAATGTGTGTTTGGGCTTTGAGGATGTTGAGCTAAAAGCGTATTTAAAGAAGTGTGCATTAAAAGAGGAAGTTCGACCTTGGTTGGCTGAGATTCTAGGACTGGCCCTCTAGGACTACGGGGGCCACCACCACCATGGAATATTATTGGGTTTCCCATTCAGAAAGATACTTTGAGCTTTAAGGCAAAAGTGTGGCAGAACTTATTTTGTAGTAGGTTGGGTCCATGCTAGAACGAGACTCACCTTCCTATTCCTCGAGTAGTTCTTGTGGCTTCCATTATGGATGGGTACCCAATTAATGTTGGTGTTATGATGTCGGACAATAATTCATTGATAACAAGGTAGGATAGCTCTACCTACCCTTATCTCAATACTATTACAAAATATCTCATTGATGCAAAGGTAGAGCCTAGAGATTTTTATACCAAGGTAAAGGCGAAGAAGCCCTTCGATTGATATTCATTGATGGAAGCGAGCATCCCAAAGAAGAAAGTCCACCCTTCTACCACCACAGGCCAGTCTAATGAGCCAACAGTGGTAGCTTCTGAGATAGTTGATCTTCCATCCAGTGATGTTAAGCCTTCTAGCAATGTCACTGCTATGCCTTCACCATCATCTTCAGCTCCAACCACAACACCTAGAGTTTCTCTAAAGTCAGTGTCGGTGCCCAGAATTCTCCTATCTGCTCTGCGAGTCTCCTAGAAATTGGTGAGTCTCAATAACTAGGTGCAGGCATCTACTTCTAAGTTGTTTGACTTGTTTATTATTGTTGCAACGCAATCCACTTCTTAAGCACCATAGGCCCATTCTGACATTAATACGACACTGAAGAATATTTTAGAGAACCAAAAGTCTATCATGGATGACTTGGTATAGCACGGGTCCGTTATTGAGGAGCTGGGAAAGGATGTGAAGAAGATGAGGAAGTTCCAGGTCAGTAAGAATTCAATGGACAAGCTCCAAAAGAGGTGACCAGACTTGCTACAATCGGAGACCTTCCTTTTGATATGCTACTTGACCAGCACCAGTCTGCCCTAGATCCTTCAGCACCATCTATATTGGTAGCACCAGATGGCCAGGGTAACGAGCTATGCCTTTCTGCCAACACTACAGAGGTAGTGCATGAGATGTTTGCTAACCCAGCCGCGGCTAGATTTGATGATGATGAGATTCAGTTGATTGATCCTGAGGGAGATGACATTGTTGGGGACACTGAGATGTCCATGGATCCTTAGGGAGTTTTCTTTACCCTCTCCTATTTTACTCTTATTGCTAACCATATAGGGACAATGCTTACTTTTATTTGGGGGGGGGGGGGGGGGAGGGAAAGGGGGGGAGTTAATTTGACACATTGGTACACATTGATACATTTAGTATGTAATAATTTTATGATCCTCTTTCCTTTCTTATTTGCATATATCTTACCTTTTCTCTCTTATTATATATATTTATTCTATCCTTAGTAGTTTTCTCTCATTAGCTTCTTTATTTATTATTTTTTTGCTTATTAGCTTCTTTATCTTTTCCATATTAGTTCTTATTCTGTTAAGTAACTTCTTTTTATGCTTTGGTAGATAATAAGTTTTTAGTTTTTAATGTCACGCTTCTTTCTAAAGGTATTTGTTCTGTGAACGGGTTACTCGTCCCAACAATAGATGGCGTGACAATATTCTTAAAGAAATGAGTTCATTTTAGTGTTTAGGTAATAATAGTAGTAGTAATGAATAAAAAGACCTAATAAAGTCATTCTCAAAGAATTAATCATGAAGTTCAATTGGTACCAACATGCTTAACAACGTGCATATGGTTAGAGACAAGGTTTCTGAAATGAATAGCTCTTGTTAGTGACTTCATGACTCTTGAGTTGACTTTGGTAATCATCGAGTGGTTTAATTGGATCATAATGATCTTTAAACTTGAACGTGGTCGTTGTGGGCTCTCGATTCTATCCTCTTTCACCATCTAGTTGTGTGAGGGGCAAGATATATTATTGCAAGTCCAAGTATCCGTGCGAATGGTGTAGAACTTGCCACGAATGTGTTTCAAGGTGAAATCCTAAGTTTTGCTTGGTTTGAAAAGTGATTATAGGCTTTCCTTGTCCCGTTTAAGATTTCTATTTCCAACCAATACCTTTATCCCTATTCAACCCCTTTGAGCCTCTAGCCTTTCTCATTTTATAACCATGTTACAAATCTTTACCCGTTTCGTGTGACCATCTCCTTGCACCGGGACTTTCCTTAACACTCTTGTAAAAGAGTGGTAAAACATAAGTTTGGGAGAGAGATGAGGAATTTGAAAAAGGTATCAAGGCACAAAAAGAGAAAAGAAATGATCTCTATGAAAAGAGAAGGCAAGAAAAGAAAAGAACAAGAAGAAAAAAGCAGAACGTGAATAAGTGGAAGGGATGATGGATTCAAAAAGAGGTAATGATACCTAGCATGAACAATCAAAAAGAATGAAATGAATAAGAAAGAATGATGTTAAGACTCTCTAGTTCCCCATAAAATGCCTCTAAGAGTTAGTACTTGTGAGCCAAGTATTGAAAGTAGGGAATGGTTAAGAAAAGGTGTGACTACTTACCCATATGGTATCCTGTCACACCTCTTTTTTAGTACCCCATGAAGGGTTTATAAAGAGTTTGTCCAATTTAAATGATAATTGGAACGGAATTATTTTTATTTAGAGTCGCTACTTAGGATAATTTACGGAGTCCCAAGTCACCGATTCAAATCCCTAATCAAGGAAAGATTGACTTTGTTTCATCTGCAAACACAGAAATCCGGGTAAAAAATTCTATCAATCCGAAAAAAAATGTTAGGCATTCCAGGATTTCATGGTTTTAGCACGGTCACTCATTATTGTTATTAACCTAATTATTTGATTTTAAAACACTTTAAACCTATATACATTTTTTAACTTTTAAACCGCTTTTAATTATTTTAGAAATTATTTCAAGGTTATTTAAAATATATTGCAAGTCACACTACATGAAATTCACCTGTGATTCATGACACGTCTTATTTAACCTTAATGGAAATCAAAACTGGGTCACATGAAATGTACACCCGAATTTTAGTAGTAGCTGTGATAATTATATAATTAACGTGCCTAAATCAAACTACGAAGTTATATTTAATTACTGTGGCACACCTCAGTCTCAAATATATCTACGTTCAACTGGGGAGGGGAGGGGGTTAAGGCTCTTGATTAATCTGACCCAAAATTTATCTAACTCGAAATATGGTCTAAGGCCCTAATTTTTGACTTACAGCGAGGTAATTATATGATTTTGAATACTTAGAAATTGACCCAGCTATACACTAGCTGATATACTCATGAATCATGTGTTGCACTGGGCTCAAAGTTGAGCCTATCCCTCAGAATGAAAGCCAGCTACGTCCAGCATTGAGATTGAGCCAAATACAGGTCTAGCGAAACACTGGGCTTTCGTTACAAACCAGTCCATTAAACGTAAAATGCAAGAAAAGGAAGAAGGGGTGGGGTTAAATATTCCTGGGCCTGTCATTGAGCCCTAACATGACAAAACAACATACATGCAAAATATAGAAAGCCAACACTATGTAAATCCTTATGCAGCTCCTTCGAGATTTTCAGCAGGTTTGAACATCAAAAATGAAATTATCTGAGGCATTCACCTCTGACCCTCATGACTTCTTCATAAATTACATTAACTTACATGTAGGCTCAGTACTATTTAACAAAACTTTGATCCATTTGCAGTTCTTCCATACAGGAGTAATATCAATTTTAGCTTCTAACTCTTATGGATTTGATCATGTCGAGATCAAATCGCCCTAAAATTCTTACCAGACCATCACCCTTTCCCCCTCTGTTCAAACTCATTAGGGTGAGGGAGATGAATTAGGGGTTTAACTGAGGGGACGGGGGGAAACAGTTAGGACATATATGTATGGGAATATGAATCCGTTCCCAGCTGTTGGATCACACGAGATCAACGACTGGGATTTGCTTCATAGAAACGGCATTGTTTTGTTAAGTGGGGTGAGACATGGACCGGGTAAGTTGGTTTCGGGTTGGGTCTGGGGCTGTCCTGGGGTTGGAATTGGGCTCAGAAGATTTGGCCCAATTTTGGGGCCAAGTTAGACCATTTTCAATTCTTTTCTCTTTCTTTTTTTTTTCTTTAATTAACTAAAATCCTAAATTACATCTCAACTTAGTTTAATTTTCAAGGTTAAGCTAATTATTTTATTGTAATATCTATAAAATTAGTTGATCCTAAATTGAAAAATTATTAAATTAGAATTAAAAGACTAAAAATACAAAAGTAAGCCAATTTTTGTGATTTTATTTTTTAATAAAGTAAATAATTCACTAATTAACCGAAAAATATAAAAAATAAATCCTAAATGAGATGCGTCGTATTTTTGATATTTTCATAATTTTTAATAGAAATAAAACACGCACAGAAATGCAAATAATTTGTGCAAATTCTAACAAAATCCTCTAAAATTGCAAATAATGGAAAAAAATTATTTTATTGAAATTCATTGGAGTAATTTATTTAGGGAAAAAATCATGTGATCACATATCCTATCCTAATCCAAAAGCCTTCATTACAACCCGAAAGAAGTCCTGCTTGATTTCAAACTGAGTGAGCTTACATAGTGGTGATACACGAGGGTCAAGCATATGGTACTTATAGCCGTACTTGTGACAATTTCTTTAGGGGGACAAGTGAACCTTTCAAGAATCTTAAGATTGAGTGCTAAATTCTTAAGTGAGCTTGGAAAATAAAAAATACAGGAATAAGAGTTTGGAGTCCACCATGACCAACATGATATAACTAGAGTCCTTGATGAGTAAAATCAATTCTTGAAGCTTAAATGTCACAGTAAAACTATATGTGCATGAATATTTGACTTGCAACTTGTTGATAATGCATTATTAGTATGGATAATTCTTGGTCCTAACTGATGTATGATTGGCTCACGTTTGACTCGCTGAAATAACCCTGAATTTTTGGAGGTGGGAACTAACTTATCTGCTTGAGGACAAGCAAAGACTTAAGTTTGGGGAAGTTGATAAGTGGAGATTTTAACAACTTATTAGCACCTTTTTACTTTGATTTTGGTCCAAAAGTATTAATTTATATTTCCAAAATTAATGAAAGTGTGCACAGGAATATCACAAATTTGGTCTCCCATGATAAAATTCGACTCAAAAATGAGTGTTCCGAATCACAAGGCAAGAAAGGGCGCATAACTAAAGAAGTGCGGTCTACAGAAGGATTTCTGCGGTTGCAGAAGAAAGTGCGGACCTTAGAATTCTATATATGGCTGCAGATCAAGTGAAGAGCCCAGCAAGAATTTTGCCAATGTGCAGACTGCACATGAATTGTGAGGCCACCGAACATGGTAGTTGCATCTTGCGTTTTCGTATGTTAAAATATCATTTTCAGTTAACTAACGTAAACTCGGGGATGAGAATATCTTGATGTTAACATACTTACTTTGTTTATAACAAGTGATAAATAAGTGTTATGACGGATAAATGAGCATACAGATTAAACAAAACAAATTTCATTGAAAGTGGTCAATTTGAAATAAAATACGGGTCGAGCAATAATATCCGATAATCATGAACTAATACTCTGCAAGGTACCATATGACCCCGTTAGTATAATATATAAAGTATATATAAAGCATTTTTAATAAATTAATAAAATTTTAAGTAATTTATATTAATTTTTACATTATGCGAGTAATTGAATAATTACCGGATAAGAAGACATTACCTAATTAATTAATAAATGAATACAAAATTAATAAACTAATTCCCCAATGTGACAAGAAGTCACGCTTAAAATTAACTAAGTAGTCATTTTGCCAGATAGCTAATGTAATAGCCAAGATCATGACTTAAGTCTTGAATAAGACTTATCCATGACATTCGATAGAAGTGCCTTGAAAAGGCTTCAAATTCCATAACCTACCCTTGGCATTTAAAGCCAAGGACATTGAAAGCAGAAGATTTCCATTTCAAACAATTAAAGCTTCATCTGAAGCAATTTTGTCCAAACAAATTCAAACTCTTAGAAAATTTCGATTGAAATGTCAAAAGATAGGAACAGAAGCCACTTACGTTGGAACAAGTTTTAGGTTTGTACCTATTCTTTAGATCAAAAGCGTTCAAAGCTGAACAATTCGTCCAAGATTTCAAGGAATTCAAATGTAATTAAGTTCATATTTCGGAGAAGCATATTCGTTCAAATAATTCAAGAAATATATATGTTAAGGCCCTCTTTTTCTTTTTTTTTTTGCATGGTTCAATTATACTGAAGAAATGACTAAACATACAGTTTCCATAAATTACTCAATTCATAGAAATAGTAGTGGTGTCTATATTTTTTATTTCCTATGAAAAATATTATTATCTTCTGTTCATGTGTCTCAGAATAATACACAGTTGAAAAAGTTTATCCGGAAAGAATATTGAGATTATTACATATTTTTCATGCATTTTACTCATTTATACATGTGCATCGACCCATGACCAGATTTTGTTATATATGCATATATATATGTATATTTTATTTATATGGTTTACGGGAAAAGGCTATGGCGTTATATACACACCACCACCTGATCAGTTAGTATATGATGATGATGTTGCCCATAGTGGCTGAAATATGACTCAGACAACGTTATATATGCATATATATGTACGTATATTTATAAGGGATATGGAAAGAGGTCATGCCGTTATATACGCACCACCATCTGATCAGCCGGTATATGTTGATGATGTGCCCACAGTGGCCGAGACGATATGATGGGATGCTCTCAGTAGTTTGATGATATTATGTACACTCATACCTATGCATGGTAAGACATTTATATACATGTGCATGACATTATAAATGTTTCAGAATTTATAAAGTTATTCAGATATAAAGATATGTTTCCTTATGCTATGTTTCATCTATGTCTTTTACGTAAAAAATTTCATGCCTTACACACTTGGTACATTTTTTGTACTGACGCCCTATTTCATGGGGCGTGTGTTTCTTACCTGCAGCTGGAGGTAGGTAAGGTGATGGTCTCCTTTTCTAGGATCCCTGCTCAGTGAGAGTTGGCGTGCTCCATTTGATGCAGAGCTTCTTTTGATGTTGGTACAATACGTTTGTGTATATATGTGTATGTGTATATATATATATATATATATATATATATATATATATATATATATATATATATATATATATATATATATATATATGGGTATGATGTGGCTTAGTCTTGTCTTTGTGCAGTTATTTTTATATTAGAGGTCTGTAGACAATATGTATAGTTGGGTAACTGTGGCCTTGTCGGTTTTCAGTTTTTGGAAGTATAGTTGTTTATATCAACCTTGTCGGCTCGCTCATTGTATTCTGCATTTATATGTACATATGCCTTGATGGAAGGTTTTCTTCACGTATGTTAATTTTATAATGCAACAGATGTTATTCAAACTCATATCTTAGACGCATCCTTAGGGGTGTTTGACAGGTAGGACTCAAAAAACCGTCGCGGTCCATCGGTTTGGGTCGTGATAAAAGTGGTAACAGAGCAGTTCTGTCCTAGGGTTGTCTACTGATCGTGTCTAGTAGAGTTTTGTTTATTGGTGTGTTATGCACCACACATATAGACAGGAGGCTACAGGTTCCTCTCTTCTTATCTTAGATCGTTTAATATGAGCATTCGTGTTCCTAACGACATGTTATGTTTTTAGCGATACCTCCGAAGACTATAGCCGCTAGTGCAGGTCAGAAGGCTACGAAGGTGTTACAAAGAGAGATAACTTATACTATGGATTCAGAACCATCGGAGATCATGGGTTCTATTGAGGATGACCTATTTGAGGATCCATATGAGTCATCCGTTCGAGCTATTTTGACCACTCTGGCAGTATATGGGGTGTGATGAGTTTCGACCTCACCAACTCCTTTAGTTTCACAGCCCGTTGATAAGGGTATACGGGGAGTAGTGTGTGGATTGGCACAGTCATGATTCCCTCAGGCTCAAAACTATGTCAAGGTATTTGAGGACACCAGCTCTTATAAAGTTCGAGATAGTCCACAGTCTTAGGAGTCTGTCAATCAAGGTTCGTCAGTGTATATTATGGATTACGCAGAGGAAGAAGATAGTAGTTGGGCCAAGATGAGGAAGGTAATTGATAAGGACATGTATATTCCTCTTTGAAGTGTGTCCGATCGAGGTTCTTATATAGGACGAGGCAAAGTCCCTCTACAATAGACTGCCTCCAAGTGTCAGTTTTTGGTTGGGGAGTTCCACCTCTTCTTGGAATATTACCAAGTCAGGGTTCTAAATGTGTTTTGTTGTTTTATGAGGATGTAGGAAGCCCCGTCCCGACTTGTATATATTATGGTTATGCCTACTTAGAGGTTTTGCAGACAGTATCCTATATATAGTTTTGGGTATGATATGTCTACGGGCTAGTCGACCCCTATGTATATAAATATCTAAATTAGTTATGCGAGTTAAGTTTTAATATTGTTACTTATATATATGGATGTCCCCAATAAGTTGAAGATGGTTTAATTTCAGTCCCCAAGAGAGCATGTTTTAGAATGGGAAGGTAATTCGGCATCACAAAGAGGTAAATTTATCTCGTGTCTCAAGGCAAGGAAGATGATCAATAAGGGATGTATTTATCACTTAGTTCGGGGTCAGGATATAGAAGTAGATTCACCAACCATTTAGTCTATCCCTGTGGTGAGTGAGTTTCCCGACGTTTTCCTAATGAGCTTCGGGGTCTTCTGCCAGAGCGAGAAATTGAGTTTTTCATCGACCTACTACCAGATACTCATCCAATATCTATTCCTCCTCTAGAAAGGCCCCCGGAGCTAAAATAAGTTAAAGGAACAACTAAGGGACTTGTTTGAAAAAGGTTTTATCAGACCTAGTACATCACCACGGGGAGCACATGTGTTGTTTGTGAGAAAGAAAGATGGTTCCTTACGAATGTGTATTGATTATAGGCAACTGAATAAGGTGACGATCAATAATAAGTACTCGCTCCCGAGGATTGATGATATATTTGATCAGTTGCAACGTGCCAAGTGTTTTTCAAAGATAGACTTAAGGTCTGGGTACCATCAGGTAAGGGTGAAGGATGAAGATATTTCGAAGATATCATTCAGCACTAGATATGGGCACTTCGAGTTTCGAGTTATATCGTTCGATCTGAACAATGCCCCAGCAGTATTCATGGATTTGATGAACCGTGTGTTCAGGGTTTTCTTTATATGTTCGTAATTGTATTTATTGACGATATATTGGTATATTCTCGTTCAGAGGCTGAGCATGCAAATTATATGTGTGCGGTGCTTAGAGTTCTACAAGAAGGGAATTTGTATACAAAATTTTCTAAATATGAATTCTCATTGAACTATGTATCTTTTCTTAGGCATATTATTTTGGGTAAAGACATCCTGGGTACACAAGAGAGAGACTGAGGCAGTGAAGACTTTGTATAGACCCATAACACCAATGAAGGTTCGTAGCTTCTTTTGGCAGATTATTACAAGAAACTTGTAACGAAATTTTCTTATCTTCTAAGAACCTTTGACAAAAGTAGTATGTGGTGTCTTGCTTGATGATCTAGGATAAGATAAGGAAATCTAAGGTGCAAGCAGGTTGAAGAAAGGTTGTGAATAAGTATAAATAAATATATGTAGGTCGCAGAAGTATGGTAGAGCGACAAGGTCTTAGGAAGACAGGAGGAAGGATAAGAAAAGATGATTAAAAGGTAAATAAAATGGATAAGTCCTTGGGGATGAGTTCATACGAGAGCTGATGGTTTCTCTAAGTTATAGAAGGCCCATTATAGCCCGAATGAACTGAAAGGAGCCTAAGACTAGTAACGTTTAGAATAGATGAAATATTGCCCAAATAGTGGGATAATAGCAAAATTGTGAGGGATAAAAGACAAAGTTTGGGCCTCCGAAGAGGGGAATTTCCTGAATTGTACAAGATTAGGATAACCATGTAAGTTAAATCTGAAGGGAACTAGGTTACAATGGATCGATGTTTGCGAACGGAGTATTCCATGCCTTAAAGGACAGATTAACTTCAACACGGGTTCTAACGCTTTCAGAGGGGACCGATGGTTATGTTATCTATTGTGAGGCTTCAGGCACTGGGTTGGGTTTTTTGCTGATGCAGCATGGTAAGGTTGTTAATTATGCTTCTAGATAACTAAGAAAGCACGAGAAGAACTACCGACCCACGATTTAGGGTTAGACGCGGTGATTTATGCACTAAAGATGTGGAGGCACTACTTGTATGGCATTCATGTTAATATCTAAGGGATCATAAAAGCCTCCAGTACATCTTCAAGCAAAGGGAATTGAATCTACGTCAATGGAGATGTTTGGAGCTACTTAAATACTATGATGTTGATATTTTATACCATCTAGGAAAGACGAACGTAGTAGCCGACACCCTCAGTTGTAGACCTATGGGTAGCATGTCGTATTTACAGCCAGAAAATAGGGGAATAGACCATGAGGTTTACAGCTAGCTAGTCTGGGAGTTCGGTTACTGGACTCAAGTAATATTGGAATTACTCTTTAGGATAGGCAACATCCTCTTTAGTAACTGAAGTAAAGGAACACCAGTACAAGGATCCTGGGTTTTTCATTATAGGGATACCACCCTTCAGAAGGAGAAGACGTTGTTTGAAATTACAGAATATGGGGTCCACAGATATTGAGGACGATTATGTGTGCCTAAGGTTGCAAGGCTGCGTTGGCAAGTTATGGGAGAAATTCACTATTCCCATTATTCTATCCATCCAAAAGCAACAAAGATTTATCATGATATCAGGGAAGTGAATTGGTGGGACGGAATGAAAAAGGATATAGCAGAATTTGTTGCTTAGTGTCTTAACTGCCAGCGGGTTGAAATTGAGCATCAGAAACCAAGTGGGTTATTGCAAGCAATGGAGATTCCGACTTGAAAATGGAAAGTAATCAATATGAACCTCATCGTAGGCTTACCTCGTACCCATCGTAAGTTCGATTCGATATGGGATATTGTGGATGGGCTTATAAAGTCAGCCCATTTTCTATCCGTTAGAACTACATATTCCTTAGAAGATTATGCAAGGCTTTATATCAAGGAGATAGTACGACTGCATGGTATACCTGTATCTATTATCTCGGATAGAGGAGCTCATTTTACAGATAACTTCTGGAGGTCCTTCCAAAAAGGATTGGGGACTCAAGTAAGTCTTAGTACAACATTTCATCCCCAGACGGATGGACAGGCTGAGCACTATACAGACACTTGAGGATATGTTACAAGCTTGTGCAATAAACTTCAAAGGTAGCTGGGATCATCATCTGCCGCTTATTGAGTTCGCGCATAAAAATAGCTACCATTTAGCATACAGATGACTCCATACGAAGCTCTTTGCGGACGAAAGTGTAGGTTGCCTATATGGTGGTTCGATGTTGGCGAATCTAAATTACATGGGCCACACCTGGTTCAGCAAGCCATTGAAAAGTAAAGCTTAGATCAATTATTGATAGCTCAGAGTCATCAGAAGTCATATTTTGACGTGCGGCGACGAAAGTTAGAGTTTGGGGTTGATGACTGGGTATTCTTAAAGTGTCACTTATGAAGGATGTAATTAGGTTTGCAAAGAAAGGCAAACTTAGCCCACAGTATATTAGGCCTTACAGGATCATTTGGAGAGTGGGACAAGTAGTTTATAAGTTAGAATTGCCTTCAGAATTTGAGCATGTCCATTCGATTTTTTACGTATCTATGTTACGGAAGTACATTGGCGGTCCTACCCGAGTGGTTCCCATGGATGATGTACAGATTACAGAGGACTTGTCATATGAGCAAATTTTGGTTGTCATTCTAGACCGATAAATCCACAAGCTATGGAATAAGGAGGTAACCTTTGTGAAAGTACTTTGGAGGAACAACAATGTAGAAGAAATTACTTGGGACACCGAGAAAGACATGAAGTCTAGATATAACTACTTATTTCCTCCACCGGAGAAGGGTCCGACTGAGACATCATAACCTCAAAGTGCATGTATGAATTCTTGTGCTAGCCATATTGGTCGTGTGAGGCCATCGTCGTTATTAATAATTGTGGTCTTATATGGCGTTAAATCACTGGGTATCTACAAGAAAAGTTGGTAGTTACATTGTTACAAAGGCGACTCTACCAAGGTTATATAAATCTCGGAGAGTTAAACATTCAAGGATAAATGTTTCTAGTGGGAGAAGGATGCTACATCTCGTGTTTTCGTATGTTAAAGTTTTGTTTTCAGTTAACTGACGTTGATTCGGGAATGAGATTTTCTTGACTTAACGTACTAACACTATTTCAAACAAGCGATAAATAAATGTTATGAAGGATAAAATGGTACATGGATTAGAAAACGAGTTTCATTGAAAGTGACCAATTTAGAATAAAATACGGGTCGAGCGATAATATCCGATAATTATGAATTAGTATCATTCAAGGTACCATATTACCACTGTAGTATAATATATAAAGTATATATGAAGTATTTTAAAAACAAAATAGAATTTTAAGTAATTTGTGATAATTTTTAAATTATGCGAGTAATTAATTAATTATCGGGTAATAAGACATTACCCAGTTTAATTGATAAGTGGATAAAAAATTAATAAACTAATCCCCAAGTGGCAAGAAGCCACAAAGCTTATAAATAACTAAGTAGTCCCTTTTCCATATGGCCATGTAATAGACAAGATCATGACTTAAGTCTTGAATAAGACTTATCCATGACATTGAGTAGAAGTGCCTTGAAAAGGCTTCATATTCCATAATCTGCCCTTTGCATTTAAAGCCAAGGACGTTGAAAACAGAAGCTTTCCAGTTCAAACAATTAAAGCTTCATTTGAAGCAATTTTGTCCAAACAAATTCAACCCCTTAGCAAATTTTGATAGAAATTTCAAAAGATAGGAACAAAAGCCACTTACGTTGGAACAAGTTTTAAGTTTAAATCCATTCTTTAGATCAAAAACGTTCAAAGCTGAAAAATTCGTCAAAGATTTCAAGGAATTCAAATATAATTTGGCTCATATTTCGCAGAAGCCGATTCGTTCAAATAATTCAAGAAATATGTATGTTAAGGCCTTCCCTTTTTTCTTTTGGCGTGATCAAATTATACTGAAGAAACGAGTAAACGTATGCAGTATTCATAAATTGCTCTATTCATAGAAATAGTATGGTTGTCTATATTCTTTATTCCCCATGAAAAATATTATTATCTTCTGTTCATGAGTCTTAGAATAATACACAGTTGAAAAAGTTTATCCAGAAGGAATATTGAGATTATTACGTATTTTTCATTCATTTCACTCACTTATACATGTGTATTGACCCATGACTAGTTGGCGTTATATACACGTATACACACACACACACACACACACACACACACACACACACACACACACACACACATATATATATATATATATATATATGGGATATGGAAAAAAGGTTACGTATTATATACGCACCACCACCTAATCAGCTAGAATGTGATGATGATGTTGACCACAGTGGTTGAAATATGACTCAAACGAAATTATATACGCGTATATATGTATGTATATGTATGTGGAATATGAGAAGAGGTTATGTTATTATATACGCACCACCACCTGATCACCTGGTATATGTCGATGATGTGCTCGCAGTAGTCGAGACGATATGAAGGGATGCCCTCAATGGCTTGATGATATTATGTATACCCATACCTATGTATGACAAGATATGCATGTGCATGACATTACAAACGTTGCAGAATTTATAAAGTTATTCAGATATAAAGATAGGCTTCCTTATTCTATGTTTCATCTACGTCTTTTACGTAAAAAAATTCATGCCTTACATACTTTGTATATTTTTTCGTACTGACACCCTATTTTACGGGGTCTGCGTTTCTTGCCCACGAGTGCAAGTAGGCAAGCTGATGGTCCTCCTTTTTAGGATTCTTGATGAGCTAGAGTTGGCGTGCTTCATTTGATCCGGAGCTACTTTTGATGTTGGTACGATACATTTTTTTTGTATGTGTATGTGTGTGTGTGTGTGTGTGTGTATATATATATATATATATATATATACACACATGACTCAGCCCTGTCTTTATGCAGTTATGTTTCGGTTAAAGGTCTGTAGACAATATGTTTAGTTGGGTTATATGTGGCCATGTTGGCCTTCAGTTTTGGATATATAGTTGTCTATAGCAGACTTGCCGACTCGCCTACTGTATTCTGCATGTATACATACATATGCCTTGATGGCAAATTTCCTTCATGTATGTTAATTTCGTAATGCAGCAGATGTTATTTATATTCATATCTTAGACGCATGCTTAGGGGTGTTTGACACAGGACTCAGGAACCTATCGCAGCCCATCGATTTTGGTTGTGACAAAGGTCTGTACTGATAATGATTCAACATTCAGAGAGTGTACAAAAGACCAAGACCTGAAGCTTTGCTGATGAAGTGCGGACCGCACAAGAATTGTGCGGCCCGAAAAGATTCTTTACATTCGCAGCCGCAATAAAAAATTGTGCGGCTCCAGAATCCAAAATCTTGCCAACTAAAGAAATAGGCGGACCGCACATGGGATTGTGCGGCCACAAAACCTCCCGATGGGTATTTTTGTTAGCGAATTTTGGGCCACTGTAAATAGACGAGTTTCATTTTTTTTAGGTCAAGTTTCGAGGTTTTAGTTGCTATGGCCATTACATTTTACCATTTAATAAAGTTTGTGACTATTTTAGTGTTTAAATATTATATTTATCATTTTAATTTTTTTTATGAGTTTAATTAGCATAACTTT
Organism: Nicotiana benthamiana; assembly: GCA_034376525.1. Taxonomy (NCBI): domain Eukaryota; kingdom Viridiplantae; phylum Streptophyta; class Magnoliopsida; order Solanales; family Solanaceae; genus Nicotiana; species Nicotiana benthamiana. Next base: position 27,342,584 of record CM067336.1, on the reverse strand, counting down.
ATGGGTACTTAATTTAATTCTTGTTTATGATTGAGTGTTGATTAATTAGCTTAGTTTATACTTTATTTTTAGAATTAATGGTTGCAAACATTGATTCATGTCTTTTAACTTGGTCTCTACTTGATAAAGAGGAACCTAGTCTAGGATAACTTGGTTAACAAGGAATTGAGCTAATTGAGGGTTTGATTAGCCTAATTAATGGGTTCAAACTAGAGATAGTGACAACCTGACTTGAGTTTATATCAAAAAAAATTTATACCCATTTGGACTTGAGACAGTCAAGTTGGGAAAAATTATTATTTGACGGAGAGAATTGAGTGAATAGTGTTGAGTTGAGAGCTATAATACACCTCAATCAACAAAACAAGTATTAATGTATTTATCCTATTAAGAGAACGCCGAGGTTATGGTCAAATCTCTAGGATTTTTAACTATTTAAAAAATATCAAAAATAATCATCCACTTCTAGTTCTTTTCTTAGCTTATAATTTCTAGAGTAAAATTAGAATTAGAAATAAAAACATTTTTGTAAAAGTGCAATTTAGTTGTTCCATTCGCTTTCGGCAAGTATATACTCCTAACACCCTAAGTAACTCCTTGTGGAATCGACCTTGACTCTTGTTGGGTACCATTCTTCCCACGACCGTCTCCACTCACTATTAAATATGGATTGGATGTGGATCAGTTGCCTGCAATTTGTCCAAGTACCTCACATCCATTCCTCTTTTACTTCGAACGTTCTGCTGACCTTATTTACGACGAGGAGTGAGTCACATTTGACTTCAATCACTTCGGACCCGAGACTCTTACCTAGTTCTAGACCTGCAATCATAACTTTATACTCTTCTTCATTGTTAATCAATTTTATAATTCTAATATACTCTCTAATTATGATACTCACAGACAGTTTTAACACGATACCTAGCACGGACCCCTTCCCATTGGAGGCACCATACATGAATAGGGTCCAGATCACCGAATTAGCCCCCAAAGTAAACAAAAATTCCTTTTCGACTTGGGGTGTGAAGTTTGGCATAAAGTTAGACACAATGTCTGCCAATATATTAGACTTTATCGTAGTCCAGGCTTTATATTTGATATCGTACCAACTGATATCTACGGCCTATATGGTCAGCTGGCATAAATCTCTGGCTTATGCATGGTATTTCTCAATGGGTAAGAGGTTATGGCGCATATGGATGGCATTGAAAGTACGGTTTTAGGTTCCTAGGAGTGCTTAGTAAGGCAAGAGCTAAAATTTCTAGGTGAGTATATCTTGTCTTGGCATCGCTTAGGGTACTACTAGCATAATAAATAAGAAATTATATACCTTCTTCCTCTCAGACTAGGACACCACCTATCGCCACATCAGAAACTACCAAGTAAAGGTACAGTTGTTCGTCTACCTTCGGAGTGTTGCAAAGTGGGGAATTACGGATTCTAACAAAAATTGTTCTTTTTTTTAATACTAACAAGAACCAATAGCTCTTATTTGACGATCTTGAGATGAATCAGCCTAATACAGCTATCCGTCCGGTTAGTCTTTGAACCACCTTGGCATTGTCGACTGTGGATGTCCCTTATGGCCTTTAATTTGCCGTGGTTGATCTCTACCCCTCTTTTAGATACCACGAACCAAAGAAACTTGCCCGAATCAACCCCAAATGCACACTTCTCCAGGTTTGGCTTCATATTGTACTACCTTAATATTTTCAAAGGTTTCTTGCAAAATTTTCAAATGGTCCTCTGCTCGTAGGGATTTTACCAACATATCGTCATTATAAAATTCCATTGATTTTCCTATTTGTTCTTTGAATATCTAATTTTCTTGGCTTTGGCAGGTAGCACTGGCATTCTTTAATCTGAGCAGCATTACTTTATGCAAATAGGTGTCGAACTTTGTTATGAAAGAAATCTATTCTTGATCGTCAGGGTTCATCCGAATTTGATTTGTACCCAAAGTAAGCATCGAGAAAGCTGAGTATCTCGTGCTCAGCAGTGGGGTGGATCATTCGATCAATGTAAAGCAAAGGGTGGACATGCTTTGCTTAGGTCTTTATATTCCACACACGTCCTTAGTTTACTTCCCTTTTAGGTGATACCACTACATTAGCTAACCAATCCCTGTATTAAACTTCCCGGATGGAGCCTATTTTAGAAGTTTAGATACATTATCCTTGATGAACGCGTGTTTGATCTCGAACAGTGGCCTTTTCTTCAGCTTCACCATATATAACGCCGAGTCCAAAGTCAGATTGTGATTGATCACCTCCGATGGGATCCTTGTCATGTCTAGATGGGACCAAGCAAAATAATTTGTATTTGATTTAAATAAAATTAATAAGTTTTTTCCTGACCTTATGGGGTTAACCCCATGCCCAGGTATACCTTTCGATATGGCAGATGCTTGATTAATATAACTTGATCTAACTCCTCGACCATTGATTTGGTGGCTTCGATTTCATCAGGAGCTATGAATGATCTCGAGATATTGTACTCATCCTCATCATTTGCTCCTTGTTCTTCATGCTTCTACGGTTTAGCTGAAGCCAGTATAATTGATTGCTATTTAATCTCTTCTTTTTGGTCAATTCCTCGCTTCTCGATGCTGAGACCGTAGGCACCGGGATCACTTCATTGATAGAAAATATTTTATTTATGGTCGGCTACTCTCCATAGACCATTTTGACTCACCCCCTCCCCCTCCCCCCCCTCGACATGGGAAATTTCAGCTGGTGTAAAGTCGAAGGTGCCGCCCTCATGTTGTGGACCCATGGCCTTCCGCATAAAGCATTGTACCTCATATCCTCTTCATCACGTATAACTTTGTTTCTTGGGTTGTCCCAGCAGTGTTTACCAGCAAAGTTATCTCTCCTTTCGTTGTCTTACATGCCATATTAAACTCATTTAATACTCGGACTGCTAGTACAATATGATCATGTAATCCTAGTTGCTCTAGACCCTTGGTCTTATGATATTGCTTGGGCTACCTGGATCAATCAACACATTATAGGGAGTGTGTTCTCGGCATCTTCGTCGTTGAATGAGATAGCTCCCTCCGGAATATATTCCCGGGTGCATTTTTCCCTTATAATGAATACATTAATGTGTTTTATTATTAGCCTTTGGGGATATCGACACCCCAAATGATCATGTTGATCACGTGTTGAGGCTAATCTTATTCGACTTGTTTTCTAGTGTCCTTGTTTCTGAACTGGGTTTTGACTCGCTTGCTTAGGAATTCTCGGAGGTGCTCATTGTTGAACAATCAATCAACTTCTTCTCTTAACTACTGGCAACCCTCGGTCCTACGATCGAGAGTGCTGTGATGCTTACACATCAAATTAGGAAATCTCTGAAAGGGTCAGACTGCAATGGTCGGGGCCATTTGGTCTCTTTGATGCGCTATATGGTCGATATGATGCTAACTTAGCAGGCCCCGACCATTCGCCCTGGATCACTTCTATTGTCATTCTTGGTTAGCTGACGCCTGGATCAATTTCTCCTCTGATCCGTGTTGTATCGTTGAAATTGATCTCAGACCAGACTTGGATCTTAAAAAATGACTCTCTTAGATCTATCATCGGTTCTGACGAGATAAACATATCTATAAGGGGCCCCGAGTTTATTGTCTTCAACCTTGATATTCGATTGGTACCTTTTGTGGACATCGACCTAGGCTATCGCTCGATACTCTACCAAAACATTTTTTAGCTATTGAGAGGACTTAGGGGGGTTGAGCCCTTAAGTGAATGTTAGAATGGCCCAATCCCCAACTAGTGGCATATCCATCTGTTCCATTTGGAATCTTGACACGAACTTCTAGACCATCTCAGTATCTTTTTGTTTGACCTTGAAAAGCTCTAACTTTTTTGTCTCGACCTTGATGGCCCCGGCGTAGGCCTTTACGAAAGAATCCATAACCATAACACATGAGTTAATAGAATTAGGAGGCAAGTTATGATTCCATATCATTTTCCCTTTGGACAGAGTTTCCCCAAACCTTTTTAGCAACAGCGACTCGATTTCGTCATCTTCCAAGTCGTTCCCTTTGATTGCACATATATATGAGGTTACATGCTCATTTGGATATGTAGTCCCATTATACTTTAGAATGTCGAGCATTCAAAACTTCTTCGAGATCGGCTTAGGCGCCGCGCTCAGGGGTAAGGCTTTTGGATAAATTTTTTGGAAATCGATCCCTTCAATATCGAAGGTGCCCCTGAAATTTGATCGACCCTAGAGTTGTTTGTTTTCACCTTCTTGTCGCTGGGCTCAATTTTTTCCTCGCCTGACTATACCCCTTTTGTTAATACTTCGAGCATCTTCATTATCTTTGAAGTTTCTATGGGATTGGCTTCACCCAGTCTCATGAGAACTTGTTCGTTTCTCCGAGTATTTTTTCGGGATTGTTTGGGCTCGACCCTGTTAGGGGCGTGGCTTTGGTTCTGCAGTTGTGCTATTTCCACTTGTTGAGCTAGTAATATTTCGAAAATCAATCGTAGGCTCAACCCGTCACCTTCATTCTCGGACTTTTCTCGGTCCGTTGGCCAGGGTCTCCTGCGAATACTGTTTTCGGGATCAATTGGCAAATTAATATTGATGGCCCATGCGAGTTGGCATCTATCAGATTGACAGCTGGGACACTATTGGGATCAGTTAGAATCACATCATTATTGGGTACCACATTGTTATTTTTGCCCTGATGGCCTGACTTTGCGTCAACGTTCAAGTGAGCAGACTGAGAGTTTGACATTCTTAGGCTCAATCGAATTTTAAGATTTCAAAGAACAAGTGTAAAAAAGGATGTGTCACGGAGATTCATATCAAATCATCACTATTATTTTTTGCCCCACGGTAGGCGCTAAACTATTTTTCCAAAAAATGAGTAACAATTAAATTTGTATGTGGTTTAAAAGATACGTTAATTCAATATGTATAATTAAGAATAGTTGATAGATGAATTAAAAGCAAAATAAATTATCAAACCAATCGTGATGTAATGGCCAAGCAAGATCTTAGATTGAACCGTGGAACTTGTCCTCGATTGGGTCCTCGGTACAAGTTTGGTCGTGAGTGAAGATAAGAACCAGTGAGTAATGCCTTGAACAGTAACTAGTAGACAAAAGTAAACTTTTATTTCTTTGAATTGTGTGTTACAATATCTTAGACCAAAGAAAAACGTTACCTTTATATAACAACGGAATTTCAGATTTAGTACAAGTCTGAAAAAGGTAAAAATCCTTTTTTTTCGATAATTTTTAATCTATAATTGATATTGAATGGGATTCTCGCTGTAATACCCGGTAGGGAGCGAATATTACGGCTACCTATCCTCATGCATAATCGTTCATTGCGTCTCCCTGGGTCCAGAAGCTATACTTTGCTCGGAGTACGTCGCTTTACCTTGACTGATCTCAGATACATCATTCATTTTTTTCGATCTCGATATGAAGGATTTTTTACCTCAATTATAATCACGTCGACCTATGCTTCCCCTTCGTTCTCTTACCAAAGACCTCGTTTTTACCTGTACATAAATATATCTGAATTTATAATTTTTAAAATATAAAAAATTTAATGCCGAGAACTTTAAATGTTGAACTTAACAAGTTCAAATTGTGAATCTGCCTATGTTTGATGCCACATTTATCTTGTGATGAAGATAATTATTTGTGTCTCCATGGCCTAAAATTTGATAGTTTTTTGAGTATGTACGTAATAGAATTTATATGTTCACACTCTGGAACCAATTCTTGGAGAGTAATAATAAAAAGGTAAAGTAGCCCCACAAATAGATTGGATGGATTTAATGAATTAAAAACGGAAACGCGATGCACTAAATAAAACTAAGCTGTGTGGAAAATCTTGAGAAGGACCGGAGCACGTTGAATCTCATGTGTGCAGCTTCACCTTTAGATTTCAAAGAATAGACTATGAAAAATTGACCAGATATGAAGTGGTCCTTTCTCATTTTGAAGAATTTCAATCATATCATTTATATTTTTATTTTACGGGAACTTAATTTTCAGAAATTACCTTTGAGTTTATTTTCAATTACTGCTAGTATTTTTGCTAAAATGAAAAGGATCTATTACTATTTCCTCCGGTCTAAAATAAGTGATTTTTTGATACTTTTTTGTGGTCCAAAATAAATAATTTTTTTAAATTTAAAAAATAAATAAATTATTTTTCTTCTATATTATTCTTGAAGTAATAATATCGGAATATATGTTAAGAGTATTTATGTGAGATAATAAAAATTAATGTAATTAAATTTATAGCTAATTAATATTAAAAAATAAATTTTTTAATTTATGTAAAAATATTTAAAAAGTCAATTATTTTAGACCGGTGAAAGTAATATTTTTTATCATGTAAAAGCAGTTTTTCGTAAGAATTATTTAAAATTTATTTATTCATATTTTTGAAACAAACGCCTCCAAAAGAAAGGCGTTGGGAATTCCCTGAGTTCATCGGAAAATAAAACATAGGTAGGAGTAAAGTACTAAAAAAGAATTCGTATCTTCATGGATATTCTCAAATTACATGCACAGAGAATGCTTTTTTTCCCTCACAAGTCAAACCAACGTCAGCTCTCTCTCAAATCTACTCATGCAAAGTCAAATCACGCATGGACTGACAACTACACTTGTTTTCCCTTTATTGCCCTTACTGATAATCTACCATCAACGCGCTGTCATAGTCTACAAGTAGGGGTATATGTGTCAGTTCGATTAAAAGGCTCTAATATCCGTCAAGATTATGGCAGAGATCTTATTAGGATCTTGTCTTTGTGTAGACTTAGTTGTTGTGTCTGTCGGTGTCTGCTACAAATCATTAAACAGTTTGTGACAGAATGTTATTTGCCCAACACAACCCTATAATTTTACTTATAATAGGTTGATCATACTTGGCAGTGTGATGCTTAAATTTTGTTGCATTTTCTGTTTTATCAAGTTATTTGAAATCAGTTGACTAATGATAGAGGCATAGACCATATACTTATTTATTTCATCTGTCAATCATATTTAGTGGCATATTTCTCTTCATCTCTCAATCATATTATTAGATACGGATGTGGATTTTAAATTTAATAAGTTTAATTTTTAAGACTCATAATATCAAACTCAACATATTATAAAAGTTACGGGGTTCTTGTTGAGAATTTAATAAATTTATATGTATTTATTTGTATTATGTGTCAAAAATTGTGCGTTCAAGTGAATCGTAGCCATAAAGGCTACATTCGCCCATGCATTGAGTTTCGGTCAGACATTTTATCATCCACTTCATCGAATTCAAATTTTGCCTTTCTAAATTAAATTTACTAAGAAATTTTATTTGTTTAAAGGTCAGACATTTTATCATCCACTTCATCGAATTCAAAATTTCCCTTTCTAAATTAAATTTACTAAGAAATTTTATTTGTTTAAATTTGTTGAACTGAAGTACTTAGTACATGTGCAAGTGGGAGAGGCAAATATCCCATAAAATTAATTTAGAAATGCTTAAGTCGATCCAGACACTATATTTATTATTTTTATAAAATAAAAAATAAAAAAAATAAATGGATAAAAAGTCGAGTAACCATATACAACTTATATGAGAGTAACGCGTTTATAGTACATATAACAATGATGTGTCTACGACAGATTTTGTCTGTATGAGTACTAGTACAGTCATACCCTTAGTCTAGAAGAAATTTGTTGACTAATCTATTAGATACGAAAATTAAACATATGTCGTACCATTTTGGGGTCAATCCAATTATGGAAGTCAAGCAAACTTTAATTGACGAAGTTTGAAGGCTTGGAAAATTTGGTGAGTGTAAAAAATGACAAATGTCATGCTTTTGGGATCATCAGCAATTATTGAATCCGTACATACCTATCACAATTAAGGAAAAAGGTGATCTCACAACTCCAAACCTTCATGTTTCAACAAACTTCCTTTTTTACCCTCAATTTTTGAGAAAGATATGGTTTATATCCCTTTTATTCATTTCACCATCAGATCATAAATATTGCTATTTCAGTCCGAATTTGATTAATGCCGGTGTATGATTAGACAAGGAATTAAAGAAAAAAAGATTTTTTTCTAAAATTTATGATTTTACATATATCATTATATACTAAAAAATTATATTATTAAAAGCATGTGCGGATTTATAGACAAAATCATAGGGCACGTGAATCCATGGGTTTTCACAAAATTAGATATGTTATGTAATATATTTTTTTAAATTAGTGTAATATTAATTGTTTGCACACAAGCTTCAAGAAGGTAGAATAGTACACTTGATTGAATGTTGGATATTTAGTGAGAGGAATAAGGATCAATTCTCACTTAATATATTTTTTTCTTTTTTATTTAGTAGCGTGTTATGTACTAAAAATTCTAGATCCGGCTCTGATTAAGAGTAATAATTGAAATAAAGTTATATTATTGTTAAATAGTAAAGTGTGACATTTTTTTCTTTAAAACAAACGAAAAAGTAAAGTATATTAAGATTCCTTACTGTTTGTGATAAACTATTTAATTAATGATTGAGCAGATTAAAATATATTTCTCAATAACTGGTTAAGAACTTTATAAACGAATAATATGAATCGAATGTAATTCGGTACATATTTTTCTTTTCTTTTGCTTTCAAAGGTGGATTACGTGGTTCAAGTGCATATGATTGATTAGCAATGCGGCATTTAATTATTTAACCTAACACACCTGATCACAACAGTTTCATCAACTCGAAAGAACGAGCCATTTCTTATTGTCAATAAATATCCAAGAAAATCTTATTCCAAAAAGTGTGACAAGGTAATTTCTCTTGGATAGAAAAGGGTAAATTTGCTTTACTTTACCTCCCCTAGTAAAACATTCCATCGTTGTGCCCAAAGGCCGTTTAGAGTTTAGACAGAAATATTTCATATTATTATTCTTACTTATTACAACAACAACAACAACTACCCAATATACTCCCACCAGGTGGGGTCTGGGGAAGATAATATGTAGACAGCCTTACCCCTACCTTAAAGGGCAGAGAGGCTGCTTCCAAGCGACCCTCGGCGCATAGGACAGAATGAAACGCTGCATTGGAAAACAAAGATAAAGTTAGGAACCAAGGCAAGACAAAACACAATAACAAAACAAAGCATAAGTAATCCTGCAGAAATAACGTAAATGATTATGTAAACATAAGAAACATAAATACCGTCGCATGCGACAATAACAAGCGACAACTACCATATTACCAACCAAGAGGGGACCTACGCTAAAACACTAGTCATCTACGGGTAACCCTACTATCCCACACCCAACCCCGGGTGGGCGAACGAAGGACTCTAAGAGCCCCTAGCCTGCAACCCTGATTCTAGACCTCCAGACTCCCCTATCAAGGGTCAAGTCCTCGGTAACCTGCATTCTATTCATGTCCTGCCTAATCACCTCTCCCCAATGCTTCCTAGGCCTCCCTCTACCCCGCCGACCACCAACAATCTCCAGCCGCTCGCAGCTCCTCACCGGGGCATCGGGACCCCTCCTCCGTACATGCCCGAACCACCTCAGCCTCGCTTCCCGCATCTTCTCGTCCACCGGGGCCACCTCTACCTTCTGTCGAATAACTTCATTCTTAATCTTATCTAGCCTGGTGTGCCCACACATCCACCTAAGCATCCTCATCTCAGCAACCTTCATTCTCTGAACATGGGAATTCTTCACGGGCCAGCACTCTGCCCCATACAACATCGCAGGTCTAACCACGGCTCTGTAGAATTTCCCCTTGAGTTTGTGTGGGATTTTCTTGTCACACAGGACCCCAGAAGCAAGCCTCCACTTTGACCACCCTGCTCCTATCCGATGGGTGACGTCCCCGTCAATCTCTCCGTTCCCCTGAATCACAGACCCAAGATATCGGACACTGTCCCTCTTGGCGATGGCCTGAGAACCAAGCATCACATCCCTGCCCACCCCACTCGGCTCGTCGCTGAACTTGCACTCCAGATATTCTGTCTTAGATCTGCTTATTTTGAAACCTTTAGACTCGAGGGTCTGTCTCCATACCTCTAACCTTTCACTAACACCGGCGCTCGTCTCGTCTATCAATATTATATCATCAGCAAAGAGCATACACCAAGGCACATCCCCTTGGATATGACGGGTTAGAGCATCTATCACTAAGGCGAACAACAGGGGGCTCAGCGCCGATCCTTGATGGAGCCCCATTACCACAGGAAAATTGTGAATCGGCATGTATTAAAGTTCCATTTGTTTCTTTTACCAATATATATTCAAGCTTGCCTTCTCCTTTTTTTCTTTTGGGGTTTATACGTTTCATAACATTTCAAGCGACGCAATAAGATGAAACTTTAACGAATTACTTGTTGGGCTTTTTAAGTTTGGTTTAACTTAAAAGAGGATAAATGAAAAATATAGAGAAAATAAAATATTTGAGTCTTTTTGGAGTCATTAGATATGCTTATGTTGTTAAAGAAGTATTTGTGACTTACTCTACTGCTGGTCTCGAAGAAGAGATTTCCATGAGAAATACTGCAATAGTCAAGATTGAAGGTTATTGGAAGATATTCACGAAATGACTTCCGGCAAGGGGTTAACGCTCAACAACGTTTTGCATGTTCTTACTGTTTGGAAAAATTTAGTTTCTACTTCTTTACTTGTTAACAATGTATACAAATGTGAATTTATTTATGATAAAGTTGTTATAAGCAAGAATGAAATGTATGTGGAAAAGGGCTATCTCACATAGGTTCTTTTCAAACTAAATTTAATGATTGTTGACAGTATGAATAAAATTTCAGCTTCTTCTTATTTATTGGAGTCAAATGATTTATGGCATATTTGTTTTGGACATGTCAATTATAAAACCTTGCGAAAGTTAATTAATTTAGAAGTATCACCTAAATTCGAGAATAATAAATCAAAATGTCAAATATGTGTTGAATCTAACTTTGTAAAACATCCTTATAAGTTTGTTGAAAGGAATTCAAATCCTTTAGACTTATTCATACTAACATTTGTGATATGAAGTCGACACCATATCGACGTGAAAAAAAGTATTTTATAACTTTTATTGGTGATTGCACTCGATAATGTTATGTTTATTTGCTTAATAGTAAGGATGAAGCAATTGAAGCATTTAAGCAATACAAGAATGAAATGGATAACAATTGAATAAAAAGATCAAAATGATTAGAAGTGAAAAGGGTGGAGAATATGAATCTCCGTTTGTAGAAATATGTTTGTAATATGGTATTATCCATTAAAGTATTGCACCTTACACACCTCAATCCAATGGAATAGCGGAAAGAAAAAATTGAACATTCAAGGAAATGATGAATTCTTTATTAATAAGTTCCGGATTACCGTAGAGTTTGTAGGGGAAAGCTATCCTTACATCTAACCGAATACTCAACAGAGTATTCCATAGTAAAATGCTCTATTCTATATAAAAAATTTAAAGGATAAAACCCCAACTTGAAATATTTCAAAGTGGGTAAAAAATCAGACCAAAAACTGTTGATTGCGTTTTCATTGGATATGCTACAAACATTAAAGCATGTCGTTTTTTATTTATAAATCTGATAATACCGAAATTCATGTTAATACAGTAATGGAATCAGATAATGCCAAATTTTTTGAAAGCATCTACCCGTATAAAACTGAATGTGAGTCGTTAAGTGAAAGATCTAAACGACCTCTGGAAGAACCAAAGGAAAATACTCTAAGTGTAGAAGATCTCAGGCATAGCAAACGTCAAAGAACATCTACTTTCTTTGGTCTACTTTTTGTGACATTCTTGCTTGAAAATGAGTCTTAGACTTTTAAAGCAGCTATTTCATATTCTGATTCAACATTTTGAAAAAAAGCAATTAATAGTGAGATTCAATCAATTTTGGATAACCATACATGGGAATTGGTTGATCTTCCTCTGGGAAATAAGCATTTAGGTTCGAAATGGATCTTTAAATAAAAAATAAAAGTCGATGGCACTATTCACAAATATAAGATAATACTTGCAGTCAAAGGTTATAGATAAAAGAAAGTCCTTGAGTACTCTGACATTTACTCGCCAGTAATGAGGATAACATCTATTAGGGTGTTACTGACACTGGGGGGCGTGTACGGTCTTGAAATTTATCAAATGGATGGTAAAACAACTTTTTTTTAAATGGAGAATTGGAGGAACAGATTTACATGGAACAACCTGAGAGTTTTGTGGTTTCGGATAAAGAATAGCAAGTGTGCAAACTAGTTAAATCGTTTTATAGACTTAAACAAGTACCCAAACAATAACATGCCAAATTTGATCAAACAATATTGACAAATGAGTTTAAAATCAACGAGTGTGACAAATAGTTTTACGTTACAAACACTCCAGGTTATAAAGTTATTATTTGTTATATGTTGATGACATGTTGATAATGAGCAAAAATATGGCAGATATAAATTCTACTAAGCGCATGTTGGCTAGAAAATTTGAAAGAAAGACTTAGGAGTTGCTGACATAATCTTAGGAATCAGAATTCACGATACTCCACAAGATCTGGCATTATTATAGTCTCACTACATTGAAAATGTACTTGACAAGTTCAAGAATTTGGATTTCAAAATTGCCAAGACTCCAATTGACGTGAGTTATGCACTTCAAAAAAATGAAGGTGAAAGTGACTCACAACTGGACTATGCACGAACATTGGAAAGTTTGATGTATATCATGAATTGTACGCGATGCGATCAGATATAGCATGTGTTATTAGCAAACTGAGTCGGTTTACAAGTAATTCCAATCAAATACATTGGATGGCAATGAAACGAGTTTTGAGCTATCTGAAATATACCCCAAATTATGCTTTCCATTATAACAAATATCTCCCCATGATTGAGGGATATCATGACGCAAATTGGATCACCGGATCTATTGGGATATATACTATTAATCATGGATTTGGTTTAGATATAGTATTTATTATGATAATATTATTCATTCAATTTAAATAAAGTTTTAATAGGTCATATATTAGTCAGTGACCTTTGCTTATATAGTAGATGATTTTAGTGTATAGAGTTTAGCTTATACACGAGAGATTAAACTATCTGTTCTTATAAGTAAAAAGTTTGAGTGCACAATCTAATGATGGAATTGGACAAACCATTATGAATAGTTATAGCAAAAGGTTAAATATAATTTATCTTGATTATGGAAATGGTTTAATTCCAATATCTTGTGCTAGTACATTTTATATGTATTGAACAGACAAAGTATATATAAGTATTTTATACTGACTTAATAAAATAAACTCTTTAGCCATTAAATATACTTATACTCTTAATCTTGATATAATTATTATTAACAGTGTATATTATTATTGTTTTGATTTATTAAAAGACGAGATTCTTTCGTGGGTCAATATGTCTGGTAAATTGGATAATAATAATGTACATTAGAGAAGTAATAGTTAGTTGATCGAATCCACGTCTCGGTTTAGAGATTGGTGATACACCTTTATGAAATCTTATAAGTTTTCATGTGTAAACCCGGCTAATGGATTTTGTATCCGACACATGAAATAAGTTAAGGGTAAGTCTAAAGGAAACAATCAATAAATTAAATCGTCAGTAATTTAATTTAATTGATTAGTATCTGAATCTTAATATGGAAAGTTAAATAAGATTTAATGGATGAATTTCGAAATTGAATAAGGAGTACAATTACGAATTTTTAGTGGAATAATTCGTAATCAATTATGGTAGATATTAATTTCAAAAATTAGAAATTAATTCCATAATTGAAGCCTTGTTAATTAATTTTTGTGGTTCATACTGTGCCTAAATAATATGAAATAAAGGAATCATTTTTTGGGTAGAAAGGAAAAACTAGCAAGTTTTGGAAAATGGTTTTAACTCTTAAAACTTGTACTATAAATACATAAGAATTTCCACCTAGAGGAGGTGGACATAGTAGCTGAAACTTTCATCCTTTTCCTTAGAAAATTTCGTCCACACGATATTACTATTTTCGAATATTATTTGGGTAGCACGGTACTAGACCGTAAAACATTCAAGGATCACGATTGCGCGGGGGATGGAGATTCCATTGAAAATTTATGGAATTGAAGACTCACGTGATAAAAGAGTTTTGTTCATGCTTCAAGAGGTAACCCGTGAAATCCCGTTTATGCTAGTTGTCTAGATTACATGTGATTTTTGATACTGGGATTTTATTAGTTGCATATGATAATCAATCAATTGGTATCAAATCTCACTCACGTATAATTAGATAATTAAGTTTTTCATAAAACAAGAATATCGTGTTTATGTGCGTTTTTGAATTACATGCATATGTGATTTTCTGAAATACACTGATGATTTGTGAATTCACTGGTGCAAAATTTTTGGAATATTCTTGTAATCCTGAGGTATCGGCTTTCTTATTGATGATATTTGATTGAGATGATCTGAATTTATTAGGTGAACTCTAGAAAAAACGTAAAACCTGATATTGACCGAATTGCTGGCGTTTTCGGAGTTTAGCGAACTTGACGGACTCCAATTGAGCTGAAATTTGGTGGGTCCATCGGAAACGACGTAGTGATAAAAACACACTCCTTAGTGAATCATGGTGTTTTCGACATTTTGAGGTCGTTTGGATTGTGTTTTGGACTTTTTTTTTATTTTCTAGAAATTAATTCTTGATAATTTTAATTCATTTTTAATTCAACAGTGGTGGGAGTGATTCCCTGTCACGGCCTGAATTTTCCACTCTCGAGAGTCGTGATGGCACCTACTCATAGAAACTAGGCAAGCCATGAAATTAGAAACCTTTAACTCTTTTATTTTAATCCATTTTTACAACTTATATTAACAAATGATAAATATTAAAATAACATCGGAATATGAGAATAAGCGGAAGACTTGGACTAAATAAACTAAAATAATACGAAAAACAACATATGCCTCCACCCAAAAACTGGTGTCTCAACATTCACAGACTATCTATGATTACTACATATAAGTATTTGAAAGAAAGAACATAGTCTGTCTCGAGTAAAAATGATAACAGAACATAAAAACTAATAAAAGAGACGTCGAGCCCGCGGACGCCTGCAGGGCTACCTCGAAGTCTCAGAGGACTGAAGGCTGGCTCCCTTACTATTGTTGATCAAGTGTTGCTCCGGTATCTGCACAAAGTGCAGAGTGTAGTATCAGCACAACCTACCTCATGTACTGGTAAGTGTCTGTCCTAACCCAGGTGAGGTAGTGATGAGGTTAGAACCAGACTCTAGATAAACCTTTGCAGTTATATATACATACATGGCGTAAAATAAACTGATACAAACAGTAGAAGCTGGGAAGGGGGAAATGCGTCGGGGAAGTAACATATAAAAATGAAATCTCAAGAGGATTATAAAGAAATAAAAAATTTAC
This sequence comes from Nicotiana benthamiana, assembly GCA_034376525.1. Taxonomy (NCBI): domain Eukaryota; kingdom Viridiplantae; phylum Streptophyta; class Magnoliopsida; order Solanales; family Solanaceae; genus Nicotiana; species Nicotiana benthamiana. Next base: position 27,327,140 of record CM067336.1, on the reverse strand, counting down.
TTCTAACAAGGACAAAGCAAACAAAGGCAGCTTTCACGTTCGGTTCACATCTTGTTGCAGGCGTGCAACCCGATCCCATCTCTAATATCTCGTGGTAAGCGTACCACCCGCTCCCATTTCAGTAATTCTGGTGGTAGGCGTACCACTCGCTCCTATTTCAATAATTCTTGTGGTAGGCGTACCACCTACTCCCATTTCATTAAATCTCATGGAAAGCTTACCACCCACTCCCATTTTATTATAACTCGTAGTAGGCGTACCACCCGCTCCTATTTAATTATAACTTATGGTAGGCGTACGACCCGTTACTATTCTATTATAACTTGTGGTAGGCGTACCATTCGCTTCTATTTTATTATAACTTGTGGTAGGCGTACCACCCGTTCCCAAATTCAAACCAATACAAAATCACAAGAAAATCCAGGCAAGGGAACAAAGCAATATAATTACTCCCCGGCAAGGGAACAAAATCAATATAATAACTTCCCGGTAACGGAGCAACAATATCAAAGCAAGCATCCCGGCAATAAGCAATATTAACTCAACTCCTACTCAATTCAATTAACACCAATACTCAGTCATAAATAAGTTCCATGAAAATAAACTAAATCCTTGTCCAATATCAAAAGAACATCAATTAAGGCATCCGTAGAATCACTCAGAATACAACAAGTATCAATTTAGGACTCACGATCATGCTCGATACCAACGTATAGATACTCATCACCATACCTATACGCCGTACTCAACAAGAAGCAAATAGCAAATAGGACTCAACTCCTAATCCCTCAAGCTACGGTTAGGCCGAACACTTACCTCAAACTTCCACCGCCAACTCAATCATCAAACACCGCCTTTCCTTTCGAATTTGGCTCCAACACAATCGTATCTATGCATAATCGATTTAATAAAATTAATAACGGGTGAACAATCCAATATCAATAGTAATTTATAGTTTTTTAATCATTCTTCCCAAAAATCCAAAAATCGACCTTGGACCCGCTTGATCAAAATACGAGGTTCGGGCCAAAATCAATCATCCATTCGACCAAAATCAAATCACTCATTCATACACGAGCCCAAATATATAATTATTTCCAGAATTCGACCCCAAACGAGGTCTAAATCGCAGTTAATCAAAAAACCTAACTTTACCTAAATACCTAATTTTCTACCCTTAATCACATATTTTAGGCCTAGAAACCTAATGGATGTTAATGTAAATTAAAGAAAATGAGTCTAAGATTACATACCTATGAATTTGTGGTGAAATCCTCTTTCAAAAATCGTCCAATTTGGAGTTAAGATGAAGAAGTTATGAAATTTTGAATAAATCTCGAAGTGGCTATTGTTTCAAGTGTTGGGCGACAGTGTTCATCGCGTTCGCTAGACCACTGTCGCAATCGCGAAGGGCTTCCAGTAAGTGTACATACGCGATCTCGATAATACTGTCGCGATCGCGAAGGGCTGTCAGTAAGTGGACTTACGCGATCGCGAGTCCTACCACGCGCTCATAAGGGTTGACTTCCTCCTGAACTTCGCGTTCGCGGACAAACGTACGCATTCGCGTAGAAGGATGACTATATCCCAGCCCACCTCTAATTTTACACTACGCGTTCGTATCACACAAGTCGTGTTCGCGATGAACAATTCCCCAGTGCTCCGCATTCGCGACTATGGCTATGCGTTCGCGTTGAACAATTCCACCAATGTCCCCATTTACCTTATGCGATCACGAGTCACTAAGCGATCATGATGAACAACAGGCCTGAGCACTTATAGTAGAAATTCGACAACTTTTTCTTAGGTCTAAAACTTCCCAAAATACCTCTAAAACACACCTGAACCCTCGGGGCTCCTATCCAAACATATGTACTAACTTAACAACATCATACAAACTTATCCGTGTGATCAAATCACCAAAATAACCTCTATAACAACGAATTAAACTTCAAAATCAAAGGATTTTTCTCAAATTTCATAAAATATCAACTTTAGCAATTTAGGCCTGAATCATGCCAAATGATATCCGTTTTTCACCCAAATTTTATAAAAATATCTTAAATCACATATAAACCTGTATCGGGCACCGCAACCAAGATACGGGCCCGATACCACCATGTTCTAATCAATTTTCATTTCAAAATTCCTTAAATAATTTTAAAAATGATTTTCTTTAAAAATTTATTTCTCGGGCTTGGGACCCCGAAATTCTATCCGGACATGCACCCGAGTCCTATATTTTCCTACGGATCCTTCGGGATCATCGACTCACGATTCCGGATTCGTTTATCCAAAATGTTAAGCAAAGTCAAATTAGCTCATTTTATAATTATAACTTATCATTTTTTATAAATTTTCATATTTAGGCTTTCCGGCTACATGTCAAGACTGTGCAAGCAAATCGAGGTGACGCTAAATAAGGTTTTTAAGGCCTCAAAATACAGAATTTTATTTAAAACAAGTGATGATCTTTTGGGTCATCACTCCCCCCCCCCCCCCCATGGTATCCATGATTAAATATTGGTCATATAATAGGTTTACACATTAGCTATTAGTAAATAGATATTGTGTGATGATATAATTATTTTGTAAGAAAGTGAAATCCTCTGTTTGATATCCCTGATGGCTAATGATTGGAGCGTTTGACATATTTGGTGCATAAAAAAATTCTCAAATTTTAGTTTATGTTTTTATTTCCTACGTGATTATTAGTCTTGAATTCTCGATGAAAGTTTTGATCTCTAGTTGGAGGTTGTAATTAAGTAAAATATGACGGTATTTTTTGTATGAGCTTTATTTTATTGACATGGCTTTTAAGTTGTGGTCCATAATCTACCATGAAATAATTTTTATGAGTTACATCTATCTTCACTCGTAAATTAAAATTTTTGCGAGTAATAAATAGTTACCACTAAAGTGATTTGTTTATTTGAACTCATGAAAAATTCTTAATAAATTTGTACATGTAAAATTATGTCTATTCATGGATTGGGCATTATGATTAATTAGTAGGATCCACAAAATGATCTATTTATTTGAGTCATTAAAATCTGCTTAACGTACTATGTGAAAATTATCCTTGATAAATCTACATTAGTGGTGGAGATTCTTAACTAGAAAAAGATTTTATCTTTGGGTATTAGTGTAACCTACTCCACCCATGAGAAAAGATATTGGGGTTTTCGTCGAACGGAAGAAAATATAATATCTTAGGTTCTTGTGTATTAAATAAAAGGATAATTTATTGCAAATGAAGATATTATGTATCCTAGAAATAGGAAGACTATAATATATGTCTTGAGCTCATAGTATAATTATAAGGAGAATGGAAACCAATATCATATCTATTTAATTCATGAAACTATTTAAAACAGTTATTCTCCGAGTTTGATAACAGGTTGGTGGTGATGAATTTGACGAACTCCGATTGATCTGAAACTTAGCATGTTCATCGAAAACGATCTAGTGAGAAAGACTCACTGCTATGCAGTGAATCATGCTATTTTTCGACATTTTAAAGACTCACTTCTATGCAGTGAAACATGCTATTTTCGACATTTTAAGGTCATTTAGATGGATTTCAAGCAGTTTATTAAATTGAATTTGTTATAAATATGAATAATTATTCTTTATATATCGGCTATATTTGTGTTAAATCTGAAACATGATGGTTTAACTTGATATTATATATAGCAAGAATACAAATCACATGGATTTAATCCTAATTACGCCAAAAATAATTTATTCGAATTTGGTCTAATTTTGGCAATCATGAATTTTACGGTCTCCTAATGACATGAAATTCGATAGGATCATCGGAAATGATAATTTAAGAAGAACTCACTTTTATGCAGTGAATCACATCGTATTTTGACAATTCGGGATCATTTAGATGAGTTTTTTGGAGGTTTGGCGGATTAAAATGTGATTTACATACAAAAAGTCATTCTTTCTATCATTTTATTTTTTTCTAATCTGGAACATGATAACACATGTTAATTTGACATGAATTGGTATATGATAAGAATGTAGATCATATTTTAAATTCTTAAAATGGTTAAAATGGTAATTTTTCAATTTGGTCGTAATTTTTGGAGATTGTGATTTTAACGATCTTTGATTGATATGAAATTTTGTAGTCTTACCAGAAATAGCCCAGTGAACATTACTCACTGCTTCGCAGTAAAAAAACTAATTTTAGCATTTTAAGACTGTTTAAATGGTGTTTTGAGCATTTTTTTTATTATGGAACTTAATCCTCAGAGAAAAGTTTGTGGTAGTGATAAAGTGGTGATAGGAATTAACCCCTATGATCTCTTTTTTTATTTATTTATAGCGAGATAATAAATTTATGCGTTAAACGTTATGTCTTCCTTCATATCGAATAAATTTATTATGAACTCACTTGATTTAGTTACTAGTTATTAATAATATATATTAGCTCTCTATCTGAGTTTAAGGGTTGATTCAATTTTGTAACTAAAATACAATCATGATTAAGTAGTGATAGATATACGCGTTGACTTTATGTCAAGCGAGTGCACTATTAATTTCAAGTGAATAATAAATTTATGCCTTGACTTTAAGTCTTCCTCTATATCGGATAAATTTGTTGTAAGCTCACTAGGTGAAATACTAGTAATTGATATCATGTACTTACTCTCCATCTGAGTATACATGTTGGATCAATGGAACTAGAGCTATTAAAAATAATGTTCACTTGACTTAAGTTAGCAGTATACTCTCCATCTGAGTTGGGTCTATTTTAATTATTGGAGTGAATAATCTGGTATTACATATGATATTGCATGAGTAGTTCTATTCCCATTGAAATTGTTACTAAGGATGTATGACATATATGTGCAGTGTATTTAAAATTTTTGTACTATAAGGTTGTATACAATTGACTGAAAATAATAGTATACTCTCCATCTGAGTTGACTCTATTTATTTTTGGATTGAATGATTCTTGCATTATATAATATACTTTGCATGAATGATTCTTTTCCCATCGAAATTTATTATTCGAGATGCATGTATGTATATATATATTGAATACAATATAAATTTAGTATTTAGTGTTTTGACTTGTTATGATCTATTTAATATCTTTATCTTAAATTTATATAGTTTTTCGTATTACTTATTAAAATTTCTTTTAGTGATAAGACATTAATTTAAAGGATGCAATATATGTACTTTTTGTTAGAAGAAATTTAATTCTGATTTTTGGGCAAAATTAGAGATATATATTTATTTTATTTTTCGAATAACTCTTGAGTTATTAAGCTTGATAAACATTTTATCTCTTGTGGTACATGAATGCTGACCTTGTTATTGTATATTAATGTCTCTCCTGAATAGAACAATAATAGTCTACCTCATAAGAGAATATGTTCTACAAAATTGAATAAAACTTCTATGTGCACAAGTTATATTAATCTAGATAGGATTTCAAGTTGGTCAATGATGGACCTTAAGGTTCATTAAAAGTAGAGGCATTACCAATTTGTAGATCCTGTTTGGAAGGAAATTTGACTAAAGGTTATTTCCCTTCAAAAGAAAATAAAGCTAGTGATAAGCTAGAATGAATTCCTTCTGATTTGTATGGTTAAATGAATATATTGGTGAGATATAGTTTTGAATATTTTTGTGACGTTCATAAATGATTACCCAAAATATTAATAAATTTATTTGATGCACCGTAAGTCTTAATGAATTAAGTAATCAATATTTTAAGACCTGAAACGGAGAAGCACCAAGAAAATATATTAAGTTACTACAATTTAATTGTAGTAGCAAGCATCTCTCTAAAGAGTTCTTTTGCTACTTATCAGAATAAGGGATTACATCTCAATTGACTACACCGTAAACTTCATAATAGAGTGGTGCGGTAGAAAGAAGAAATAAGTCTCTTTTGGATATGGATAGATTAATGATGTGTTATTCAGATTGTATTATTTGTTTTTGGAATATTTTTTAGAAAATGCAAATTACATTCTAAATTTAGTTCCTTCTAAGTTAGCACCTAGGACATCTATAGAACAATGGACCGAATGTAAGCTCAGTTAGTTGCATGTTCAGCTATAGGATTGTCCTGCATATGTGCTGAAAGGGAAAGCGAATATGTAAGTTAGAACTAAGAATAGATACTTACATATTTATTGAATATCCAAGAAAAGGAATGAAGTTTTATTTCATTGTCCTAAAGAAAATAAGGCAAATTGACGTTCAAGAACATCAAAACCCACAAGTCGTAATTGACGTTCCATTGCATTTGAGTAGTAGGAAAATATTAATAGACATAATGTGCCTTTATTGAGTGGGAGTGATGTTTGAACATTGAACGCTGTAAGAAGTCAATAATATTTCAATGTCGTAAGTTAATGAAGGTAATATTAGTAGTACTTCGTCGTAGTGGGAAAATGCTAAAGAAAATCATAGTTCGGTATACACTCTTAGGATAGTTTTAGTAATAGGATCCCTGAAGAGTTTAATACCAAACTAGATGGTTACGACAAATCACTACTAGACAAATATTGCATCAGAAATAACTTGGCAAGATTCTTAATAAAACCTTGTTCGGTGAAGATGTTTAATAGTTATGTAAAAGAATGCATGAGAAAGTTGTAGATGCATGGTTATGAGTCTAAGTGGGAGATTTTTGGGGCATATACTATTAACCATGCATTTAGATATAGTATATTCTGACAATTGTCCTGGTTAAAAGTCTAAGTCGGAGATTATTGGATGCATGCTATTAACCAAAGATTTGGTTTAGATATAGTATTTATTATGATAATATTGTTCATTCAATTTTAATAAAATTTTAATAGATCATATATTAGTCGATGTCATTTGCTTATATAGTAGATGATTTAGTGTAAAGAGTTTAGCTTATACACGAAAAATTAAACCATCGATTCTTATAAGTATAAAGTTTGAGTTCACAATCTAATGATGGAATTGGACAAACCATCAAGAATAATTGTAGCACAAGATTAAATATAATTTATCTTGGTGATTGGAATGGTTTAATTCCAACTTCTTGCGTTCGTATATTTTGTATGTATTGAAAGGACCAAGTAGAGATAAGTATTTTATACTAACTTAATAAAATAAATTCTCTTTCCATTAATATACTCATACTTTTAATCTTGATATAATTATTATTAGTTGTGTATATTATTGTTGTTTTGATTTATTAAAAGGCGAGATTCTTTCGTGGGTCAATATGCCTGGTAAATTGAATAATAATAATGTACATTGACGAACTAGTAGTTAGTTGACAGAATCCACGTCTTGGTTAAGAGATAGGTGATACACCTTTATGAAAGCTTATACGCTTTCATGTGTAAAATCGACCGATGGATTTTGTATCCGACACATAAAATAAGTTAAGCGAAAGTCTAAAGGAAATAATCAATAAAATCAATCGTCAATAAATTGATTAGTATTTGAATCTTAACATGGAAAGTTAAATAAGATTTAATGGATGAATTTCAAAATTAAATAAGGAGTGCAATCATGAATTTTTAGTGAAATAATTCGTAATTTTTTTTGGTAATTAAAATTGTATTAATCACCAAAGTGGTTTCGGTACAATTCCATAGTTCAGCTATGTACGCAGCTGACTATCAAAAGATAAACAAAATCTGAGTAGTACCACTATACCTAAAGTTTAACATTATAGGAGATAATACTGGAGGTGTAATCTAACTCTAGGAGTTGCTCTAATATTACAAGTGTAAGCAATGGTCCTAAGCATTTTGTCACTGGAACAGAAAGTATTTCCAAAAATGCTCGCATTCTCTTCCAACCATAAGACATAGAACAGTTCTGCAATGGTCATTTTGAGTATGTGAGCTCGATAACATTTCCCTTTTGCATTATCAATGATCCAGTGTACAAACTGTTGCCAATTCTGTCAAGTAGGTTGCAGTACTCCAATCCACTGCAGTGTTTGATACCTCAATTTAGTGGAAAAATGGCAGTCCAAGAACAAGTGGTCTCTAGTCTCCAATGCTTGTTGACACATGACACATGTGCCATCCACAGTCGAGCTACATTTGATCACCCTATCTTTAGTAGGAAGTCTGTCTTGTAGGAGCAGCCAAAGGTTGAAAAGTGCTTTAGGTCGAGCAAGATTCTGTATGGTTAAGTTCTTCCAAAAGACTCTAGGTAACTGTCCAATCTGTTGAAGATAGATCAGACTTATAGAGCATGCTGCTTTGTGTAACAGTTGGTATTGCTGCAATAGAACAGTACCTTCAATGATCTTCCGAACCATCCAACTGGCTTGTTTAGGAATATTTATGGACTCCAATTGTTGCTGCTTGATATAGACTGTGTGAATCCATTTCACCCATAATACATCCTTCTTGTGAGCCAAATCCTAGCTTAATTTTGCAACAGCAACTTTGTTCCACAATAGGAGATTAGTTAAGCTTAAACCTCCAGCAGACTTTGGTAAACAGATCTTATTCCAGGCCACATATGCTTTCCTTGTTACATTGACTGAGCCAGACCATATGTAATATCTACACCCTGCTTCTAACAACTTTATAACTTTTGAAGGAATGAGGAACAGTTGAGCCCAATAAGCTTGAATACCAAAGATTACTGATTGAACCAGTTGGATTCTACCAGCATATGACAACTGCCTGGCAGTAATCTTGTCGACCAGTGGTTGCCATTGGAAAACAGACAGCTTCTTGGTAGATAGTGGGATACCCAAGTATTTAAAGGGTAGTTCTCCACGTACATACCCAAGATGATCAACAATTTGCTGTTGAGTTTCAGGCTTCACCCCTCCAAAGTAAACAGCACTCTTATGCAGATTGGCTTTCATCCCAGAGGCTGCAGTGAAGTGGGAGAAGTATGTAAACATGGTACTTACAGATTGACATTCTCCTTTGACAAACAACAAGAGGTCATCAGCAAAGCTTAGATGAGTAATTCCTAGTTTTTTACAACCAGGATGGGATTTGAAATCTTTATCTTTCCTCAATTCTACCAGGGATCGACTTAAGTATTCCATCACAATAGCAAAGAAGAAAGGAGATATAGGATCCCCTTGTCTCAAACCTTTGGCTGCTTGGAAAGGTTCAGTTGTTTCTCCATTCACCACCACTGTGTAACTGACAGTTTGGACACACTCCGTGATCCATTTTGTAAACCTGGTTGGGAAATCTTGAGCCTCTATTACCTGTTGCAAAAAGCTCCATTCAACAGAATCATATGCCATCTGCAGATCAATTTTGATCATACATATAGGAGATATATGTGATCTTGAGTAGTGCTTGATTAATTCATGGGCCAGAATGACATTATCTGCAATTCTCCTACCTGGAATGAAGCCTGCTTGGGCATTACATATGATACTGGTCATAACTTTCTGTAATCTGTTGGCCAGCAGCTTGGAGATTATTTTGTATAGCAGTGAACATCAAGTTATTGGTTGAAACTCTTTGACTGTTTGTGGGTTAGGAACTTTAGGAATCAAAGTAAGAGAGGCACAGTTTGTTGTTCTATGCATTTTGTTGGTTTCAAAGAAGTTCCTGACTGCTTGAAGTATATGGCCTCCAGTAATGTGCCAAGTCTGTTTAAAGAACAGGGCATTATAACCATCAATTCCAGGAGCTTTATCATTACCAATTGCTTTTAAACTATCCAAGATCTCAGTGTCACTGATGTCAGCAGCTAATTCCTTCTTCTGGTGGTATGTCAGTCTAGGACCATTGCTCATGTACATTCTGTTAACAGCTGGGAGAGAAGTAGCTGATGTACCCATAAGTGATTTAAAAAATCCTTGATCTCCTTCTTAAGGTCATCCGGATTAGTAATTTTCACACCTCCATCTGTGATCAGTTCAGTAATCCTCTTATATTGGTTCCTCTGCTTCACTACAACAGAAAAATATTTGTTATTTGAGTCCCCTAATTGGATCCATCTGGCTCTAGATTTCTGTTGTAATACTGATTCTTCAATCAATGACCATTTTTCTAACTCCATCACCAATTCCTTTTCTCTAATCTGTAAGGCATCAGTATAGGACAAATTCATCTGGTTTTGAATATCCTCCAGTTCAGACTCAATTTTCTGTGTAATATTCTTAAAATCTCTAGTGTTAAGAGACTTTAATATTGGTTTAAGGGACTTGAGATTGTTCCACACCCCTTTAAGGGTATACTGAGCATTACCATTCCAATTCTCCTTGATCAGATGTTGGAAATCCTTATGCTGAATCCATTCATTATAGAATCTGAAGGGAGTCTTCCTGAGTCTGTTATCTTCTGCCAGGGTTAACACCATGGGGTTGTGATAAGATATTAGTGGAACTCCATATACAGTGTGTACATGGCTCCAGTTAATCATCCAATCATAATCACCAAAAACTCTATCCAATCAGCTGCACACTCTATCATTGCCACTTTGCTTATTAGTCCAGGTAAAGTATTCCCCCTTCCAGGGAAGTTCTGTCAGTCCAGCCTGCTGGATACACTGTGTGAACTCTTTAACCTCAGCTTGTTTAACTTGGTGACAAGATTGTCTATCATTAATAGACATAATGGCATTGAAATCACCTGCTACTAGCCAAAGGTCAGTAGTGTTAGCAGCAAGGTTCTGTAGTTTTTGCCACAATGTCCTCCTCTGATCAATGTCATTGAAACCATATACCACTGTGAGGCAGCAAATCAGTTCACCAGTGAGATTCCTAATACTGCAATGGATGTATTGAGCCTCCTCCTGAATACCAGTGACCATAAATTTTGTAGTATCCCATAAGATCCAAATTCGACCATTCATGGCACCCCTGTAATTAGTTAGTATACCCCAATCAGGTACCAAGAACTTAGATATTCTCTCTGCATTCTTCTGTTTAACCTTTGTCTCTACCAGACCAACAAGGTCAAATTTATTGCTTCTAAAATATTCTTTAGCTTCCTTCTGTTTGTACCTTTTATTTACACCCCTAATGTTCCAAATTAACCACTTCATTGAGTATAGCTGGTACCCCCTTCATCCAGGGGATGATCTGCCCAACTAACTGACCCTACTTCAAACCTATTAGACATCACAATAGGAGATAAAGGTGGAAAGTTTGTAATGTTAAAAACTGGAGATGCCTGTGTAGCAATACATTTCTGTTTACTCAACTCTTCAACTAGTACTACAGGGGCACAGGATTCTTTCTGAAGGATTGGCTGCTATATGTGAACTTCCTGCTTACTCTGATCAACAGGAGCTGGAGCTTTAACTCTCCATTCCTGAGTCACCTTAGTTTTCTGTATGGGATTAGGTTGTGCAGGTTTGGCCAGACAGTTGTGTCCCACCATAAGGCATTTCTCACAATATGATGGTTTCCAATCGTAGGTCACATACTGCATAAAACTCTTCCCAGTTGGATCCATTAGCTCGATCTCACTAGGCGATTCTTTTGAGGCATTCACCTCAATAAGCATACGAGCATATGAAATTCTAGTTTGCTTAGTCGTACATTCATCAACAAAGATGGGCTTACCCAACACACTTGCTATCCTACTTAAAGACCTGCTGCCCCAGCATGACATAGGATGGTTAGGAAACTTGATCCACAGGGGAATTTCCGTAGGAAAAGCAGCTATAAAATCAAAATCAGCAGACCATTGCTTCAAGATCATAGGTCTATTTGCAATGGAATATGGTCCACCACAAAGGACTTCCTTAGCATCATCAAGGGATCGAAATTTCACAATATAGTAGCCCTCCTCATGACAATAGAGGTCTGGTTCAGGTACATGGGACCAATGTAGGCTAATGAACCTTTTCATAGCATTATACCCTGGACCATTCCCTAAAACAAATACAACTAGGGCACACTTCCATTTCTGTTCTTCCTCCTCCACTTCATCTTTAATTAATTGACCCAATGGTTTACCATTAATCATCGTCGGTAGGATATACTCCAGAGACATGCCATTAGCAGCAAGTCGATTCTTCTGAAATAGACTTGCCCACCCTTTGGTTACTTCCGTTTTAGCCCCCTCTTCTAGGTTGCTGAGCCCTGTAACTACTGGTTGTGGAGGTTGCTGCATGTGCTCGATTCCCCTATTTCCTTGTACCATCGCTGTTATCAATGGTACAATTGTAGGGCCTTGACTGTTATCTACATTATCAGCAGGTTGAGAAAGCAAAGAAACCTCAGCTGCATTTGTCCCTTCCTCTGCATGAGCCAATGGAACAGTGTCGACCGATGGAGCAGTGCCATCCAATGGAACAGTGTCGAGCGGGTTGTTTGCACTTACTGGTTGTTTGACGATGGGAATAACTCGATCTATGAAAGCAATCGGGACTTTTCGAGGTCGTCCCCTTCCTCTCGCCATGGAACACCCTCGCGTACGTTTACTAACGTGCTCCGAGAGAAATAATTCGTTATTAATTATGGTAGATGTTAATTTTGAATTAAAAATTAATTTCATAATTAGAGCCTTGTTAATTAAATTTTGCGATCTCTACAGTTTCTAAATAATAGAAAATAAAGGAATCGTTTTTCGGGTGGAAAGAAAAACCTAACAGGTTTTGAAAAAGGGTTTTAACCCTTAAAACTTGTACTATAAATACATAAGGTTTTCCACCTAGAGGAGGTAGACATAGTGGCCGAAATTTTCAGTCTTTTCCTTAGAAAATTTCGTCCACACAAAATTACTATCTTCGGGTATTATTTGGGTAGCACAGTAGAAGCCCGTGGAACATTCGAGGATCACGATTGCGCGGGGAGATTCAATTAAAAAGTTATGGAATTGAAGATTCACATGATAAATGAGTTTTTTCCATGCTTCAAGAGGTAATCCGTGAAATCTCATTTATGCTAATTGTCTAGATTACATATGATTTTGATACTGGGATTGCTTCCGATGCATATGATAATCCATCAGGATCATCTGAAGTTAAATCCACGAGTGTATATGTTTTCACCAAACAAACGTGTATCGCTCGTTTACAATGTAATCTAAATTCATAGCTTTAATAAGGCCAGTGAAGAAGATGAATGGCTCCGAAATTTCTTGGAAGATATTCCATTTTCGTCCAAATCTTTGACACCTATATGTATACATTGTGATAGTCAAGCGGCAATAGGAATGGGAGGAAGCATTATGGTTAACGAAAAACCTCGTCATATTCGACGGAGATACAATACTGTTAGACAACTACTCTCTAGTGGTGTAATCACGATTGACTACATAAAGTCACGAGATAACGTGTCGGATCCAATTATAAAAGGCCTATCTAGAGAGGCAGTTAAAAGATCATAAAAAATAGGGTTAAGGCCTGTGACAAGTCATCATGGAGTACTCTACCTAGCAGACTGGAGATCCCAAGATTCAGGTTCAAAGAGATCAAACAAAGTTATGAATGACGGTTCAACATTGTCAAATAACTCAACTCCTTCTTGTGATAAAGACAATGTTAATAAATCAAGGTATAACATTAAGGCATTTTGATGAGTCAATAAAATTTAAAGTTTTTTAATGATTTGCTAAATATGGCAGGATATGACCAAGTAATGTATCTATATGATTACATATTTAGAAATCACACATGTGAGTGCAGAGTGTAAGCCACTTCAAGGCGATTGAAAGTAAAGGCACATTCTCTAAGCATTCATGAAACCAGGCGGTGTTCATGGCTGAAAGGAATACAACTGTGAGAACCATAAATGGTTAAGCGTTGATTATGTGACTTATGTTGTCTAGGTATGCAACAAAGCTTCGACGGTTCAAAGATATCAAATCCATCAATTGACCAAGTATATTTGATATAAGTTCATTACGGGAAGTTCAAAGGAAAATCTACTTATCATGATGCAATTAATTCTTGCATGTAAAACACATATATGTCCGTGCATTCCTTTGTTTTATAGACATTCTCCATTCATGTGAGGGATTAGGAAAATCTACTTATCATGATGCAATTAATTCTTGCATGTAAAACACATATATGTCCGTGCATTCCTTTGTTTTATAGACATTCTCCATTCATGTGAGGGATTTTTGGGCTTTTTATGCTTGGTTTATCTTAAAGGGGGTAAATGAGAAATGAGGAAAAATAAAATATTTGAGTTTTCCTCCTTAGAAAAGGGATATTGACCCATATTGGAGGAAGAAAGGACTTTTGATGGGTATAAATATAATTGCTCTTCTTCTAGCTCTTAAAGAGTTAAGAAGAAGGCAAATTTTGCATCATTGTTATCGTCATCGCTCAGCACGGCTTCAGCTTCGGATTTGGTCAAAGATTGATTGATTAATTTTTTTTGACAAATTTCTTTTAATTATTTAATTTATTAACGAAAATTCGATCTGAATAACCCAGGACCCGCAACACAACCTGGTCCGATACGTTTTCTTCCCAAATTATTTTAAATCTATTTTCCCGTAATATTTCAAACAGAGAAATTTCCAACAACCATGGTTGTTTCTGAAAAATTGCAAACCTTTTCAGACTTCGGTTTTGGATTTGGATTTGGTCAAAGATTCATAAATTAATTTTTTGGACAAAATTTCTTTCAATAATTTAATTAATTAAATTTCAACTCGAAATAACCTAGGACATGCGACACACCCGGTCTGTTCCGTTTTCTTTCCCGAATTATTTAACTCTATTTTTCCGCAATGTTCCAGACATAAATATTTCCAACAACCATGGTTGTTTCTTAAAGATTGCAAACCTTTTCAGAAACAGTGCCAGAAAGGCTATAAATATGCTTTGAATCCCAGAATCTTTCCTTACGAAATTTTCTAATTTTCTTCTGCTTTTGCACAAAATTTTCGAGTGTGTTTCACAGCCTTTGAGTGGTTTGCGATTTTATCGGCGTTTTTGATACCAACATTTCGGTGAGTTAAATCATACTATACCGGGAGGATAATATTCTAATACATCGGGTACTTGAGGGGAATAATTTCCTTAAGAATACACTGTACATTCATTGAGCTCGATTTATTCCGAAATTATTTTCTATTTCGACATATTGTTTTCACTAACTTACTGTTTTTGTTTCTATTTCAGAAAGTTTACTGTTTTTATTATTTATTACAGTAATATAGAATTATAACATTACTTAACTTCTAAAATATAAATCTTAAGAAGAACTTCAATGGATGATGCTCATAAATTTCATTGAGTGATGAGTATAACTTTATTTTTACACTGTGTAAATTAAATTAGTTCAGTTCAAGTACCAGATGCTATTCAAAAAATAGGTCACATTATCAATTTATGCGATTGTTGTTGTTGAGTTACACAAACAACTTATGTTGCTTAATTCTTGCAAAATGATGAACATAAATTTATGAAGTCCGACAAGCTGATATTATTGTAATAGATAAAAACTATCTGAAATAATTCCTCCTAATGATAATGGAACACCACCAAATGATGGCAAATTCTATGTTGAATAAGCATTATGATGGAGATAACGAACATGAAAATCAAAATACATGATGGCAGTTTAATGACCCATTCATTTTGGAGATAGCTTTGTCTATTAGCAATCATCTTATTTTTTCTCCCAAAATACAATCTTTTTTTTTTCTTTAACGAAAAGGAAAGAAAATTTAATGGGGTCATTATTTGTTGACGTTCAGGGGTTGGATTCCTTACGTATAAGTTTATCCACACTAATCCTATTTTTTCCAACTTTTTCCTTTTGACAAAATTTCTTATAATTTGCGGTGAAAATTTATTAAATATTTAACGGAGATTAAAAGTATTTCTTTTTGAGTTTTGACAAACTGGTAGGATCACAACCTGCTTAAAAATATACTTAAAACCAATTTAAATTTACTCTCAAACTTCATGGACTAAATTTGTCAGTTTTCGAAAAAACTCTTCATCTCATTATGTTTTAGATTGAACGCCAATATCAGTGGAGTGATCAGCCCTATCTACTAGTCATTTTAAAAGTAAAAATATAACAATAACCTCATTAAAATCATCATATTGATAGCAAAAGATAGTACTACGTAGCAGTAACTTTTCTATTTATCTCATGGAAAGGTGCATAAAGACATCTTTATTCGGAACGTAAGAAGATTATCCAATAAACTAAAGTAGAAAATCATGAAAAAAGTGGAGCAGTAAATACTTCTTCTTGTCCACTTTAATTGGTTTTTGATATTTTCTTTAATTGTCTATACTATTTAATATTCAGAAAGGATTAAATTCTTTTTTCAAAATTGTCCCTACAATATAAAGTCTTGAAATATTTATTATATTTTTAATAAACAAAGTAAATGATAATGGTTAATTTGATCGTTAATCAATATTTCAAATTTCTTAATACATTTGAGAACTGCTAATCAATTACAAGAAATGGGAAGAAGTACATTTTATAAATTTAGTCTTTTTTTAAATTTATTACCGTAAAAGGAGCCACCAATATTTTACATATAAATTTAGTTTAAGCAAAAACTTTAAGGATTGGCAAATAAGATGGGGTAAAATGCTATGGATATTTCTTGGACTAACGAAAAAAAAAAAGAAACAGAGAAAATCGGATTTGATTTGACATGTGCCTGCCCAAAAGGACGCTGCTAATGAGTCAAATCCTAAATACTCAACTCTTTATCTTCTTTATGGTTCATTCATTATCCATTAACTACGCAAGGAGCGGTTCAGGTCGGCAAATTTCAGTAACTTTGGTTCAAATTATATATTTATTTTGAATAATTATTAATTATTTGTAATTTAATAATTTAATAACTTAAAATATTAAAAAATCAATTTATAATTAAAATTCTAACTCCGCCTCTATTCATGAAAAGTGTCCCGAAACTAGCATGTTTATTTGCGTTTGTGACCCACACTCTTATCATCAACCGTCTAATCCAAATTCCCTTTTTATTTTCCTCATCAAGAAATAATTCGGATCCATCTTTTCTTATTTTTATTGTTCAGTACTTACCCATGTTTAAAGAATAATTACGTAGTAGAAAGTTTCTTTTTCTAAGAAGGAGATACAGTATATTATGATCCTCCCTTTTGGTATTAATTTTCTTGAGGTATTCTAGCTAAAGAACACGATTGATAGTTATATTATTCATATCGTAATCTTGAAAAGGGATGGCGATGTGAATAGCTATTAAATATCTGTCTAAATGTTTCATTTTCTTGAACATAAAAGAGATTTTAAAGGCCTAAAATTGTATTTACGTATAATAATAATAATAATAACAATAATAATTCAGTATATTTTCACCAATGAAATATGAGGAGAGTAGTATGTGAAATTGTATTTACATGGAAAAAAGATACGTAGAAAACAAAGTCTTGTGGCGGATTAAGTTTTGTAATGAATTGGCGGAAAATTCATAGTTCTTCTTTTCCAAAACGAGGACTAAAAAAGAACGTTGTGATTCATAAATAAACATAAGATTTAGGGTGAAAGGAGAAAGCTGTTGAATTCAAGATAAAGTTGTGAAGTACTAAACTAATTATGCCAAGTATTCCCGTGAAATCATGCATGATTTTGCTCTTCTGGTCAAACCATTCTCATTTGTCAATAGTAGTACTAGTATAATTTATTTCAAAATTAATCTTGGGCTTCACAATTTATTATTTACACCACCACCACCACCACCTACTCCTCCTCCTCCTCCTCCTCCTCCTCCTAAATGTTATTTCTTCCGATTCAAAATAATGATCTTTTTAAATATTTTTACAAAGTTTAAGAAATTCATATTATAGTATTAATTAGTAATAGAATTGATCATATTAACCTTTATTATCTTACATAAACACTTCTAACAATATTTACTCCAAGGATAATGTAAGAAAAAAATAATTAATTAATTCTTACAATTTGAAAAAATCACTTATTTTGAACTGCAAAAAAAAAATTAAAAAATTATTTATTTTGGACCGGAGGGAGTATATTTATTCCGGTTCGTAATAAATAGTCATTTTATCTTTTTATTTTTATATAAAATAAGTGGCTATTTACATAGTCTCAAGAAGGAATTAATTTTATTTTTCTAAAATTTATCCTTATTTTTATATTCCAATGTGTCAAGATAACAATTAGTTAAGGTTAATTTAGTAAACATATCTTTTTTCGGTAGAAATTAATATTTTCTTAATAGTTGTGCCAAAAATAAAATAATCACTCATTATAGACGGAAGGAAATAATCATTTTGAGCACATGAATTTATTTCACCGTATCAAATATTTCGAAAAATAAAAAACATTTATTTTATTTTCCAATTTACACTTACTCTTTAGGAGCCTATATTATAAAAGAGAAGTTTATACAAAAATGCTACTAGTAAATAGTATTTTTTAGGGAATGCATAAATAAGTTTAAAAGATACTAAATAATACTTACTCCGGTTCAAAATAAATGATTTTTGATCTTTTTCTTGTGGTTCAAAATAAGTGATTTTTTCAGATTTCAAGAATGAATTAATTATTTTTTTCCTACATTGTTCTTGTAGTAAATAGTGTTTGGATATGTGTTAGGAGTATTTATGTGAGATAGCAAAGATTAATATGGTCAATTCTATTGTTAATTAATGTTAAAAGATAAATTTTTTAATTTGTATGAAAATATTAAAAAAAATCACTTATTTTGGACCGGACGGAGTACGAACATATAGGGGGTATAATTAGATCACTTTCTTGAAACCTTACAACTAGAGAGGTTAAACAAATATAAGCATTTGCATGGTTAAAAAGAGTCGGTCCATTTGCCCTAATGATTCAGACACATTAAAGGAAGCCAACATCAATGCTTACAAAAGATTTTCACTTTCGGTAATGTGTTAATATCACAACAGTAAAGAAATAAATACCTTTCGCTTTCCTCATCTAACTGAATCTTAACTACTTTTGATTGTTTAATCAAACTTCTATCTTTAACTTGTTAAATGAAATTAACAGTAACTAATTTATACTCCCTCCTGTCCACTTTTAAGTAATTTTTTTAAGTTGTTTTTTTACATATCAGGAAATTTACTTTGTAATATTAATTAACAATATAATTAATCATATTAACCTTAATTTATTCATTAAAAATATAATAAATATGCGTAGGCTCTTTACTCCAATAACAACTTTAAAAAAAGCGTTAACTGTTTCTTGATATTTATAAAAATTTAATATTATGAATAATAAAAAAAGGTCAAAAAATTATTTAAAAACGGAGGGAGTGACTAGTTTAAATTTCCCCGTGAAAAGGTCATTTAGCTCATTGGCCATGTTGCTGTATTTTTTTTTTTATATAGTATGTAATTATATAGTTTCAGGTATCACATTACATATTTTGTTGATAATTGGAGTATATTTTTAGTACAGCGAGAAACTTTTGTTGCTAATTAGTTGGCGTAAGTTTATAGTGGATGGTCATTAAGGTTTAACTCAAAAGATCAAATTAATCTACTATGCTTGATCAAGAAATCATCATCAAGTGTAAAGTCTTTACACAAGTCATAATATTGTTCTTGTGTAAAGACTTTAGATTGTGTAATTTATTATTCTGCGCATGGTGTTTATTTGTGCTCTTGTATTCTAAAAATAGTTTATGCGAAAATTTGAAATGATTTAATTTTAATGTCTCATAAACTCTAATATAATTTATACTCATAAAATATGAACTGCATGACTTTTTATTCAGGAAAATAATCGAAGTCTAAGACTGATTTTTAAAAAAAAACAACTTCAGACACGCGAGCGATGACCATACGTACTTTTGAAGCCATTCAATCGCCACCTTTTGAAATTTCCAAATTTTTCTTTTTATTTTTAATTTGGGGGGTGGGGTGGGGGTGGGGGTGGGGTGGGAGGGACTTTTTCTATTTGGCCATGATTGTTAGGTGAGTATGCAAAGAGTTTGTCTCTAACATTCCGATGTTCCATTATGAGGGACTCCCAACTACTTAAATCAAACCTTCCTTTTCCTTCTCCTCATAATAAATAGTACTACTATTATGTTCAATCATCAACCACAATGAGATATTTGTAGTAAGAATAATTCTTCTCTGATTCTAGAAAAACTTACTCTATCAAACTTGAGAAATAACTTGGACCTTTCTCCTTTAATTATTAACATATCTTGACCACAATGTCTTCTTTCTACAATAACTTTTTAGGATAACCTTGTCACTTTTCTCAAATAGAAAATTTTAAACTAGAAAAGAATAGTGCAAAGTTCGTAAAATTTGAAGCCTTCCTAAGTTCATATAGTAGCATAAAATAAATGAGTCGAACATATCTTGGTTTCTCTTATTTTCCATTCCATATACATTTTAAGTTGATCATAAAATAATATTGGAGAGAGTAGTTCGACATTTAAAGACTAAAATGTTATTAGTGTACTTGCTTTATATTTCAATTTCGAATATTCATTTGATAAACTTAAAAAAGGCTCGAGCTTTTATAATAAGTCACGTAGAGTATTATTATAGGGGTAATTAAAAGAAAATAGAGCATAGGTCTGGTCTAATCCCTCACCTAACTTAACCTCTAAAAATGTTAATGAAATAGAGCTACAATATTAGGGTCCCAAAAAATATTTTATGGAAGGTCTTCTCCCTACTACCCCACAAATTCTAAAGTAACATGGAATGAGGACCTTCACGTGTTTTATCAACCTGAGATTGCCGGTTGAAAATGCTTTCAAACAAGTCAAATGCAAAATTAAACAATGGTCCTATCTAAATATTACTACATAATTGACAATGCTAAACCAACTTCCAAGAAGTTCATTTTTCGATTGACATATGTTTGGTATATAGATTTGTTACAACCTGAATATTTTATTTACGATTATGTCAATAACAAAGGAGGGCCTAGAAAGTTAAGCTTCAATAACAAGCATGACTAACGTACGATTTTGTAGTATGAAATCGATCTATCAAGAGAGAAAAATAGAACAAACTCATAAAAATCTCACTAACGAAATCTATCCATCATCATAATAGGAAGAGATTGATTGACCAAAATATCAAAACCAAGAATGAAAAGAGGAAAAAGGGCTATTAGTTTTGATATATTTTCGTGATCGGCTCAAGGATAATGTTACTAAAGCTTCTGTAATAGACCCCAAGATACATTATTGTTATATATTTCGCAAGTTAGTTATTTATATCAATACTCTATTTTTGTTCTTTTTGTCGAAAACCTTCTTGGCGGACACGTAAATTTGACTAGTTTAATTCAAAATTCTAAAGAATCGTTTGGTTGAAAAATAAATTATTTTATAATTAATTATTTCGAAATTAGTTATTCCAATATTATGCCCCACACTCTTCCTCCAATAGAGTTAAGGATTAACAAGGTTTTGGTACTCCCAATAAGCTGGCGGCACGTACCTGGCTGAGAGGCAGATTAAATTGACTAGAGTGCGTCGTCTGTCCTACTGGATGTAGTAGTCGGTGCAAGGGCGACTCATTAGCATTTCGGGTGGTGAAATTTCCTAGAATGGTCATGAGATATAAAAAAGTAGTGCAACTCACTTATTTTTCATTCCAAGAGAGATCGTGCATCTTAGTCCACCCAAAATACTCTCAAACCCCCTTATGAATTCTCCAAAACAGACAAAGGCTAAATAGAAGGTGAATCTAGTAGGATTTAGCGTAAGGGAAGTTTGATCATCATTGTAATATATATTACCTTGTTGTAAATGAAAGTTCATCGTATGCAGAGTTAACCACCATATAAGTATAAATAGTTCTTCAATAGGGTATTTCGGACAACTTTCTTTTTTGGCATGACTTGGTATGCCCCCCTTCTCTCTCTCTCCCTCTCTCTCCTTCAAGGATTTTTGTGTTGTGAGATTAGTTTGTTCTGAGATCTTCTCAGTAATTTTATCTCTATTCTTATACGTTGTTCTCATCGGTGGCATTCCATCTAGTTAGAAGTGTTCCCAAGTAGTACCCTAAGTTCAGAAAAAAGAAATATGATTCCAAGTAAAATCTTGGTATTTCTTTTAAATTCGCTCGGCAATGCACTTATGTATGTATTTTACTTTATCGACTCACGCTATAGACAATCGGGTACAATACCTATTGTGCAATCACTGATCAGTTGGATATGATGAGACATAATATGGGATAGTATTGATCTTTTATGTGGTTGGGTACGATAATGTGTGATTTAAGTTTATTGAGCCCTCTCGATATCGGTTTCCCCGAGTTTTATTGAGATTAGGTACAATCGGGAACTCGTGATATCGGGTGATGGGTTTTCAATGTCTTGACCTTATGCATCTTATGTTTTGATGATCTAACAAACTTGTTGTGAAGAACTAGATAGAGAACCTGGCAACCTGGTCCACAGGGTATACATTTCATGTGACCTTGTTGAATTCTGAAAATCAGCAAATGGATGAACAACCACAGGGAGGAATACAACAGGGACCTTGTAACCTGATTCTTAGGGTTTTTCGAAACAACCACAAGTCAGTGATTGTACACAATCAATTTAAAGAGAAACACAATAGGGACCTACTCCATTAGGCTTCTCTGACAGAAGTACAAGTCAAATGCACAGCCGGAACGTAGTAGAAGAAAGTGACCATCTAGCAACTATCACAGAAGAGGAACACAACTAGGACCTAGTCCGTTGGTGTGTCCTGACAAGAAGTACAAAGTCCACTATCCAACTGGAACGCAACTACCCAGAAGTGGCTGTGTAGATAGTACATCAGTCACTTCTCATTGGGAAGAAGCGTACACCAAAAGTTGATATCACTATCCATTGTGTTATCTTTTGTGATAAAATAACCTAGTGTAAGACAACACCATTCTTCGTGTATTTAGTGATATTCTCTCAAGCAACAACAGTATTCATCTAGCATTGAAGTTGCTGGTATGTCAAGAACAAGAAGACAACTCCACTAAGGATCAGTTTCTTAATGAGTTTATGTATATTCGTAGTTGAGTTGTAATCTTGTTATTTTTTCATTATTGTAATTCCTAGTTTGTTTTCTTAGAAGCATTGTCTTAGGAACAAATCAAAATTCGTAACTTCTGAGTTTATGTTGTGACTAGGGATAGTCATAAGTTTAAAGCCTTTGTAACTAGGATAGTTATAGAGTGACTGGTGGGTGCATCACAAGTTAGTTGAAGTCTTTGTACTAGGATTTTGCAAAGTGGCTTGTAATAGGGATATAGCAAGTTAGTGGAGTTAAAATACTACAAGAGTAGGTCGTAGTATTTGATTTTCTTGTATGAGATTTTTCCACGTAAAAATCTCTTGCCTTCTTTACTTTCAATCTTTAGAGCATTCTAACCATCATCTCATAGAGGACCATGTACTCTATAGTTTGGTGGACTCATATACACTAACAATTGGTATCAGGGCAGGTTTCGCCTATCAGGATAACACCTAGGAAGGATCCTCAATGGCTGCTCCACCAAACTTTGAAGAAGGACAATCAACATATTGACCTCCCAAATTCAATGGCCAATACTATGGCTAGTGGAAGACCCACATGCATGATTTTATGATGGAAGAAGATCCAGAACTGTGGGATATAATTTGTGATGGTCCAAATGTTCCCATGAAGAATCTTGAAGAAACAGGACTAATGGTGCCCAAAGGGAGAAAAGAGTACAGCGACATTGACAGAGAAGTTGTAGAAAAGAACTATCGCGCCAAGAAAATCTTGATGTGTGGCATAGGACCTGATTAGTACAACATAGTATTAGCCTGTGATACTACCAAAGAAATATCAGAAGCTTTACAAACCGCACACGAAGAAACTACTCAAGTCTAACAATCCAAGATCGACATGCTCACCACTGTATATGAGCTCTTTAGGATGAAGGATGATGAGTCCATAGAAAATATGCACACCACATTCACCTCCATCATAAATGAGCTTCACTCACTTTGAGATGTCATTCCCAGAAACAAGAAACAACGATCTCCGTCACAGATGTAGAAAGTCAGGGCATTTCATCAAAGACTGCCCACTCGCGAAACAGGAGCAATACAAGCAAAATCCTGACAAAGCAGGAAAAAGGAACCTGGTTCCAAATAAAAGATTCAATTGAAAAAGTGTTGCCGACAATATTGTTAGGCAGGCTCTTGCTGCTTGGGGAGACTCCTTGAGTGAATCTAAAAGGGAATCATATGCAGAAAACAATTCCATGATGGTAGTAGAAACTGAAGCAGCGAAGTACGATTCACTGTTCGGGCTAATGGCTCGGTCAGATGATGATGATGAAGAAGATAAAGACGATGAGGTAAACTTCAGGGATGTTCAGAGAAATCTGAAATCCTACTCTTCTAAGAAGCTAAGGTCTTTATCTAATGTCCTAATTGATGCCTATTATAGCCTTATAAATGATAAGGAGATCCTGACCATATAACTAGGAGAGGCCCAACATTCTAAAGATGATCTAGAGGGTGTAGTGGACTTAAATGAGACCATAGTTAATCTTGAAAAAGAAAAGGAAGCCTTGAATGAAATAATAACTAGTGTGGAAAATGAGATAGACAATCTGATGGTAGTAGTGGTTGATCTAACAGAAGTAATAGAAGGCCTTTATAATAAGAAACACACCTTAGAAGAAAAAGTTGTATCTACTGAAGAAGGAAGGGATGACATGTTAGTAATATGCACTGATCTAGAGGAAACCATTGAGGGACTCAATAGAGAACATAGGAATGTAAGTCTTGGGAAAGGAAAGGAAGTAGCCAGTAAGACACTCATCATGCTTGAAAAGGAGTTAATTATTGTGAAAACCAGTCTCTGCAGTGAACTCGAGAAGAATCAGCAACTTCAAGCTGAATTGGAGAAAGTAAGAAATGATCTTGAGAAATCTCATAAGTGGACCTAGTCCTCAGATGCTATCACTACCATATATCTCAACAGTAGTGGGAACAAGCAGGCATCGGGTTCCAAAGGGAGAAAACTTCTTACAACTGTCACACCAAGTATGTCACTGTACCTGATAATTGGATATGTACCCACTATGGGAACAATGTACATTTTGAAAAAATTGCCAGGCCAGGGTTCAGTCTGCTAAGAAAAACGAAGTGTTAACTGATAAAGTGACTACTAACAAGGACCAGGTACCCCTTGCAAAAAGCGAATGTTGCCTGTATGGACTAGGAAGGCCCTAATTCATCCTTTCTATCATAATGAGGGACCCAAACTAGTTTGGGTTCCTAAATCTAAACATTGATTTGTATGAGCAGGGAACAATCAGAGGAAGCGGACTGCGATGGACTATGAACCGTGGATGCTTAAAAGTACGAAGCTGAAAACATTATGAATCTCTTCTCACTAAAAGCCTTGTAGGAAGGGAATGTATCCTTATGAAGGAAGTAAAAGGTACATTCTTAGTGAATGAAAAGGTGAAAAGGTTCTTTTGGCACTCAAGTGGGAACATGTACTATGTGAATGGCCTGAAAAGTACAGTTACCAATCTGATTACTAGCCAAGTGGTCCCGTGGACAAAGGAATCAAGAACATCCACTCCGATTAATAATGAATCTCCACAAGCTAGTGGTATGAGATGAGTGAAGTCAAAACCTTGACATGAAGGGTTGGTATATGCAAGCATCTCACCTTCAAATAAGTTAACTCAGCAGGACATGGTCCGTAGTCTGCCAAACTCAAGTGTCACCTGGACATGAGTTCACAAAACATAAAAGGAGACTCTCGAGAGATAATGGTTCTTGCCAAAATGATTCAAGCAAAAACAAAAAAGAGGAGGGGGAGAAGGGCTCACACACAATTTCTCAACACCATGGGCTCCACATCAAAGTGGTATTGCTGAAAGAAAGAACGGAATTGGAAAATGTTGCATGGACAATGCTCATCGACTATGGAATCGCCAAGAAATTCTGGGCAAAAGAAGTAAATACTGCTTTCTACTTGGAGAATAGGTGTCTGATCAGGTCCATTGATATTAGGCTATATAGATGATATTTACACCTTAACATGACATGCTTTATTGTTGTTTTATAGGCAAATTGCCAACAAAATGCTCTAAATGGCGTTCTTTTATTTTGCAGATAATATTCTAAGTGAAGGATCACCACAGAGTGTTTTGGAGGCAATAATGTAAACAAAATGCCCACTCAAGAAGTACCTGAGCACAAATAAGCGAGAAAATGGCCTGAGCAAATTCCACCTGCGATGGCGGAAAACTAAAGCTCGAGGCGGAATGGTCAGCTCCCACCAAGGTCGTGCGGTGATCGAGCGGCGACCGTGGTGCACTAATCACGTGTTAGAAAATTTAGGACCAAAGTGTAAATTTGGGAAAACTTATTCCCAACCCTTATAAGCTATAGAAACTCGCCCAATATTGTTTTAAGCTTGTTTTTAGATTCCTTTGGAGGCAAGAACATGTGTGAGGAGATCAACCAAACATTAAAGTTTTTCTATTTCTTTTATTTTCTTGCAATTACCAATAATGAATAATTTAGTATTTTCATCTTGTTTTGTCATGAGTAGCTAATTCCTTTGTCTAAGGTTATGATTTCTCCTATTGATGGAATCCCTTCCGGCTATGTTTCATATAGATTCACAAAATCATCTCTGTCAATCATTAGGACTCTTATTACCATAAATCTCTCCCGAGGAATCACGATAATTTACTAGACGCATATTCCCTAGATACGCTAGCTGGTATGGGTGTTCATAAAAACCCGAAAAACCGAACCAAACTGAAAACCAAACCAAACTGACCAAAAAAATCGATACTTTTTTGTTTGGTTTGGTTTTGGTTTTGAATTTTAAAAATTGATCAAATTTGGTTTGGTTTTGGTTTTAATAAGAAAAAAACCGAACCAAACCGACTATAGGATTAGCTATTTTAAATTTATTATTACATCTATATATATGTATATTGTTATAAAAAGTTTCAAAAAATTTATGGTAAATGTTAATAGCATGCACTTTTAATATCGTTCTTTACCTTTACATTCTAGTTTGATTGGTAGTTATCTTTTGTTTAGTGTAAGAATCCATTTCGTGTTAAAAAATAACATATTTTTAATTGATTCCTTGAATTATTCATTGCTATTTAATCCAATTATCATCAATATATTTTAGTAACTAATAGATTTCTCAAATGGCAATTGATTTGATAGTGTTACACTGAAAATATGGGTGTCGGAATATGTGTTTAGTAGTGTATGCCTTATATTTAAGAAAAAACCGACAAATAACCGAAAAAATCGAATAACCGACATAAACCAAATCGAGAAAAACTGACTTAATTGGTTTGATTTGGTTCTAATATTTGAAAAACCAACTTACTTGATTTGGTTTCTTTCTATGGAAAAACCGATCCAAACCGAACCATGAACACCCCTACTAGCTGGCATTGTTTATTACAACTCACTTTAGATTGCATCCAAGGCTTCGTTATCCCTATTCCCGCCTTTAAACCTGCAGTTATTGGTCCTTCATATACTTTGGAAGTGGTGTTATTCAACAATTATCTAAATATGCACTCTCTCCCGAGTTATGCACATTAAATAGGCACAGCTAATTGAGGATCCCGTCAATTAACTACAACAAACACGTAGTTGAACAAATAGAGATTAAACTGGTAAACCATATTAACATCACAAGAATTTTATCCTTCAATAGGTTTCACCAAAACCCTCGTTGGAAATTAAACCCACCTGAATCTAAACCCACCATGAGTTACCAAATGGAAGTAAATGCCATGTTCTTGACAACAGGAAGGATCAGCTTGGAATCTCAATGCAAAAAGACGAGCGAAGGAATCCTTCTGGGGTACAATCCATAAAATAAGGCTTCAAAGTCTTCAACAAATGGCACACTGAATGGTAGGAGGTGCTCTTGGGGTATTCAACAAGACACCTCTTCTTGCCAAGAAAGAAATGGTGACGATCAATATGATGAACCAACCCTGGTCTCTGGTAAATATCTGAGGATTCAAATAGGGAGGATGATAAAAGGAGTAAGATGAAGGATACTGGCAAAAGACAACGCAACATCATCCTCCATGTCTTACAAAGAACCTGGCACGTCACCTGAAGGAAGAGTAGAGATGCAGCTCATAGCACTCCACAAGCAACAGAACACAAAGTGTGGGGAAATCAAATTAACAAATATCCCCCATCAATCAAACTTCTGTCTCAAATTGGAAAATCAAAAGGCTCCCATATGTGTGACAAGTCAATCACTTTCTTTTATTCTAGATTTAGATAAGCGTGTAATCTTTAAAAAAACGAGAATCTTTTTTCTTTTTCTCTTTAGCCCCTTATGTATCTCCACTCCATAATAGAATCCAAAGTGTAAGTCTGTAGGAATCCTACTTGAAGGCTGTCCACAAAAGTTTATAATACCTTAAAGGAACTCAGGACCTGGTCATGTGTTACCCCTCAAGTGATAGTGCTTCTAATCACATTGGGTATGATGATGTTAACTATGCAGGTTTTTATGTGGAAAAGAAAAACACTTTTGGAACGGTTCATTTGTCATGATTCATGCCTCATCCTTTGGGAGACAAGGAAGCAAAACACAATGGCCTCATCAACAACTGAAGAAGAATTTCAAAAATAAGATGATCAAGCACATTGAAGGGAGAGATCATCTTCTGAGGGTCAATATGAGAAGGGATTGATCTGTGGAATGTATTATAGAATAGAAGACCAGATTCCAGATATCTGCATCAAAGCCTCGAGTAGAGAATATTCTAGATCAATCAAGGTGAAGATGGGGTCACAAGAATCTAATGAAGAACCTGATCCTCCATCAGATGTCTTTGTAAGATACTATCAGGTAAATGTAGCTAATGTATTTTCTGACCAAGCCTAACTTACATCAATATCGTTGTAGGTAAACACACACGACGATCATATAAGCTAAAGGTACAGCTATGAACTGCGAAGAGAGAAGCTGCTAAAACCTTTTCAAAAATAAAATTGATCTGGAATCAGGTTCATGTAGCTCAGTTTAGTAGTAATATGCTTATTATGCATGCCCTCTCAAAAACAAAAAAAAAACAAAAAAAAAATTAACTCAACAGCCATATCATCCTACTCTTCAAAGTCTGTGTGTCATGTCTTGTCTTTCAAATCCTTTCATCCCCTCTGCACGGTAACACTTTCCCATAAACCTACAACCATTTTCAAAACTATTCAGAACCTATTTCTCTCTCCACTCATCATTAGCCCTTCTTCCAATAAAACTTTCTTTCTCTCTCACGGCAAGTCATGAACCTACATCTACTTTGTACAGTTGGGATCTTCTCTTCAATTCTCTCTCTCTACTTACTCATCTAATGGAGATCAAACAATCGTCTCATTCCCCCACCATTAACACCACTCACTTTGTTATTATCTTTGAAATCATCCCTACAGTTACACTATCTTACGCCTTCTACCGCCTTACCCGTTCTAGGCTCCTCCTCTATTCTTACAATTTTCCCTTTTCTGGTAAACCCCATTTACCATCATTTTGAGAATCCTATGTCTAGTCATTCCTATGATCTTATCAAAGAACACTGAGGAGGTTTTACTTCTCAAGTGTCAGAATCCCCTAAGGATGATCCTGATCAGTATCTGAACTCTTCCATGTTGGACTTAGTAACTCACAAGGAGCCACCAGCAAAGGAAGCAACACATAACATCATGGCTATAGCTGCTGAGAGTCTGATGAATGAAAGAGCATATCTCTCGTCTGAGTACCAGGGGGAAGAAATTCTATTCCTAGAAGATGTAAAAATCACAACGCTCCTTGAGTCCTTGGTCATGAGATATTATCAGAAAAACCTTCTGATAAACCTGATTCTCATCCATGCAAACTCGGTCTTGCACCTCCTGATCACTCCAAGCTTGTAGAGTCTTCCTCCAAATCACCCACTATCAGGTCACAACATCAAGAGAGTTTTGAATCCACATTGCAGAAAAGTAAGAGGAATGTCAAGTCAAGGAAAAAAAGGAAAATGAATCCAACGGATTTAGTCACTAATAAGAATGTGTCAGTAAACCAGTTACACAAAGATGCTCCTAGGGAACTTGGTTCCTTAGTACAATAATTTATGAAAGTTCAAAAGTCTATGGAAAAGGAACCCGGTGAAACTATTGAGGAACATAAAGGGCCATATGTGAAGTACAACAGCAAGTCTAAATGGAGTCAAAATGAGCAAGTGGTTTCTGAGAACAATACCGTAGGGATAGTAATTTGAAAAGGAAAGTTTGCCGAAGGGTCTAGCAAAAGAAAACAGGAAACTGTTAAAAACCTTGTTCGCTAAGGTCCATGCCATCTGATAAGGGTCATGAACAGCAGATAATTTGAACTCAGAAAGTGTTGAGGGGTCATACATTTGATCCAGTAATTTCGGAGATGGCATGCATGAGACAAATTCTAGAGATTGTGGAATTTCAACAGTGCGAACACATGTTTGAAGGGAGCCGCAGTACAAACTTTTTACGCATCTCTTTTCACTGTTGAGGGGAATCACATTGGTGCGCTCGTAAATAGAGTAGACATTGTACTTGATGCTTTAACATTGGAAAAGGTACTCAGAATTTTGTGTGAAGGTATGTCCTTAGTTAAGGGTGTATGTGAGGTGAATTTTATGAGATCTATCATGAAAGAGCAAGCTATTCAACTGGGGAATATGTGCACGAGAAGGTATTGCTTTTGGAGTATCAGCTTCTTTTTTAACTGGTCAATAAAGTGCCCTTACCTCATTTTGGGAGGCGGTCTATTACTACAAAATCGGATATGGTCCTAATGGAAGTGCTTGATGAATTTTTGCCAATCCATTTGCCAGCAATCATGATAGATCATATGCAAAAGATGGAAAACTTTAAGGGTGAGAATCATGGGTTACCCTATGGCTTTCTCCTCTCAGGTGTTCAGATTCTACAAGGTCCCATAAGGTAATCTCGGAGTAGGCACACACAAGCAGACATTCTCTAAAACCACTCTAGAAGAATGTGAATGTGTAGAAAGAGTTGGTGGAAGCATCTTGACCATTTCTTAGTTGATTAACGCTCAAAATGTAGTTTCTGAGGAAATCAGAAGGCTTAGGGCTCGAAATGCCATACTGGAAACTCAGCTTAGTCAAGCAGCTAAAGGACCTGATTATGTCAATGAGGAAGTTGCACGACTAACAAAGGAAAATGATAGACTTTAGGCTCAATTACTTGAAGAACAACTGTATGCAAATGCTAGACTGGACTTTGTTCTCAAAACTATTGTTGTCTCTTCCTCCAAGCCTCCTTCCTTTAGTGCCTTAGGATCCTCTTAGTGTCCAACTATTTTTTATCCAAAATCCTGTGGCTGCTGTTTTGCTTTTGTTTACTTTTTTTTTGTGATGGCATGTTAAACTTAACCATTACTGCTCCTGACTTTCTCAATCAAATTTAAACATTAATAAAATAGCTCCCCTTTCTTTGCCTGTACAATACTGTGTTCCTTTGGCTTCTTTTTTCCGTCATGTTGTATGCACATATGTGGTATGAGCTAGTTGTGTTAGACTTCTTTATGCTTATTAACTATTCTTTCTAATGATGCCAAAAGGGGGAAAAGAAGTGTGTAGGTGAGAGGTGAGGGGTAATATGCTTTTTGTGTGTAAGTGAGGGAAAATAAAGTCTGAGGTTAAGGGGGAACTATCAACTACATAAAGGAGGGAGATCTGAGATTAAGGGGGAACTTCATGTAGTTCAGGCATCTCATCGGGTTATTTCTGCTCTAAAAAAATATTGTCCATGTCTAAGACTGTCATCATCAAAAATAGGGAAATTGATGGATTTTCAATGTCTTGGCCTTATGCGTTTTATGTTTTGATGATCTAACAAACTTGTCGTGAAGAACCAGATAGAGAACTTGGCAACCTAGCCTACAGGGTATACATTTCATATGACCTTGTTGAAGTCTGAAAATCAGCAAATGGATGAACAACCACAGGAAGGAACACAACAAGGACATGGTAACCTGGCCCTTAGGGTTCTTCGACACAAGCACAAGTCAAACTATACGCAATCAATATAAATAGAAACACAATAGGGACATGCTCCCTTAAGGTTCTCTGACAGAAGTACAAGTCAAATGCACAACAGAAATATAGCAGAAGAAAGTGACCATCTAGGAACTGCCACATAAGAGGAATACGACTAGGACCTGGTCTTTCGGTGTGTCCTGACAAGAAGTACAAAGTCCACTATCCAGCTGAAGTGCAATTGCCTAGAAGTGGTTGTGCAGACAGTACGTCGGTCACTTCTCATTGGGTAGAAACATACATCAAGAGTTAGAATCACTATCCATTGTGTTTTCTTTTATGATAAAATAACCTGGTGCAAGACACACCATTCTTTGTGCATTCACTGATATTCTCTCAAGCAACAACAATATTCATCAGGCATTAAAGTTGCTGTTGAGTCAAGAACAAGAAGACAACGCCACTAAGGATTAGTTTCTTAATGAGTTTATGTATATCCATAGTTGAGTTGTAATCTTATTATTTGTTCATCATTGTAATTCATAGTTTACTTTATTAGAAGCGTTGTTTTAAGAACAAATTAAAATTCATAAACTTTTGAGTTTATGTTGTGACTAGGGATAGTCATAAGTTTAAAGCCTTTGTAACAAGGATATTTATAGAGTGGCCTGTGGTGGGTGCATTGCAAGTTAGTGAAGTTTTTGCAATAGGATTTTGCAAAGTGACATGTAACAGGGAGATTGTAAATTAGTGTAGTTAAAAGCCTACAAGAGTAAGTCGTGGTATTTTGATCCCCTTGTATGGGCTTTTTCCACGTAAAAATCTCTTGCCTTCTTTACTTTCAGTCTTTACAACATTCTAAGCATCATCTCATACAGGACTAGGTACTATATAGTTTGGTCGACCTATATAAACTAACACCGGGTATGACCGAGTCCTCTATGAAAATGGGTATGTAGTAATGTGTGAAGTGAGGCTACCGAGTCCTCTTCGAGACGACTACACCAGGTCTTGTTTAAGTTGTATATTGTTGAGACCTCCTAGGGTGGGGTAAGACCGGATCCTTCACGAAGCCGGGTACGCGGTGAAATGTGATTATATGCCCCAAAGAATGGTTGAACAATGATATGTATAGATTATAATAAATGCATGGCCCAATGAGTGGCTTGACTTTACAAAAGCTTGCATACATTCATGATTCATGGTTGTA
Source organism: Nicotiana benthamiana (assembly GCA_034376525.1). Taxonomy (NCBI): domain Eukaryota; kingdom Viridiplantae; phylum Streptophyta; class Magnoliopsida; order Solanales; family Solanaceae; genus Nicotiana; species Nicotiana benthamiana. The sequence goes on along the minus strand of CM067336.1, from coordinate 27,294,007 downwards.
ATAGTATATGCCCCTAGTGGCTAGTCTACAGTATCGAGGTTAAACTTGTGCATTTCTATTTCTGATGCTATGCTTTTGATTTACATATGTCATTTGTTTTACATACTCAATACATCTTCAGTATTGACACCATTCTTTTTGGACAATGTATTCATGCCCACATGTATATGTAGATCCGTTGACATCCCTCCTAGTTTGGTGTTTGTTCTAGCTGTTGGTCGCTGCAGTCCATTCATCCGGAGTAGCTATTCAGAAGTTCATAGGTACCAAAATATATGTTGCAATTATTTTGGTACGGTGAGACTCTATTCCGATCAAGTTGTATATATATTTATTTTTTTGGCACTCTTAGAAGCTTACATATTAGTATTCAAATGTATGTAAGAATTGGTTATGACCATGTTGGCAACAATTGTAAAATTAAGTAAATGTTAATATTGCTTTCACAATCAGTTGTGTTTATGTAAATTTTAGTATTACATTTGTAGGCCTCGTTGTACCCGATTGTATGTTGAGGTGGCTAACCGTGGGCATAGGTTTACACTGGCCTTCTGGCATTGTGGGTAAGTTACGCCTTCTAAGGTTAGGGGTGGGACACCCTCCCTCCCTTAATGATAAAAAAAATATTATAATCTTAGAATAATTAATTTCAAAATTAGTTGTACTATAATTTTATTTTAATTAAATATAAGATAAATTTATTTTAAATTTAATTTTATAATTAATTATTTTTTAGTCCTCGTACTGAGCCCTAAAATGTTAAACAAAGTTCTACCGTTCAAAACTTTGAAATTAAAAAAATTAACTTTTCAACTTGAAAAGGAGATTTTATTTATAAGAAAGTCCTACCCTTACAGTTCCTTGATTTTCTTTTTGTTACTTCACCATGAAAAAACAAAATTAATAGAAAAAGATTGAGCACACGGCTAACAAGTATGAAGAATAAACAAATCAACATAATGCTCGTTTAATTATTGGTTCTTCTAGAATCTCTGTTTTTCAGTAGACATAAATATATATATATATATATATATATATATATATATATATATATTTGTACGTTTAAGAAAACAAAAAAGCGAATAATAATAATAATAAATATAACATATACTACTACACAAAATTAGTTTTAAAAAGAAAAAAAAAGGAGTGTCAAGAATGAGAAAACGACTACTAGGGTCTATTACTCTTTCCTTCAAATAGGACCCCACCCAACAACTCCTTAAACTTCATCCCTCTCTCTCCATAGCATTTAATTAACAATTGAATAAATTGGATAGAATCTCTATAAAGACTCTTTCTTGTGCTTTCAATCCAAAATCTTCTTTTTTCCTCTCATTAGCCCCACCATCCCCACTGCTCTTTTCCTCTTTTTGCCTATTTGTAATCCAATTCTTTTGCTTTCTTTCCTCACATGAAAGAATGGAGCTTGGATTAAGCTTAGGAGATATTAACACTACTACTACTACAACAGCAGCAGCTTCTTCAAAATCATTTTTCTTGTCAAAGAACATTAAAACTTCTTCTTCTGATCAGGACCAAAGTAAGAAGAAGAGAAAGGATTTAGGGTTTTGCATGGCTTTGGGAATTAACTCATCAAATGGAAAAGTCCAAGAACAACATGATGATGATGACGAAGCAGAAAAATCCGATGATGAAGATGATGATGAAGATGAAGATGATGAGCATACATCCGAAGAAGGGAATATTAATGGGAATACACCAGTTCAGCTGGATCTTCTCCCTCTTGCTCCTGTTCCTCGCCGTAGTTTTCCTCAGTCCCTCAATTGGTCTTCTGGTAATGGTAATTTATATTCATACCTATACATACACATGTATACATAGACATGAACATGGGATTTCATCTATTCGTATACACAAAGCCATACATGCAACATAGAAATAAAAAAAATTTTAATCGTTTTACTCCAAGATTGAACCACCCACTTGTATGATGAACATGGGCTTTTTCTCATATAAATATAATACGATACACCTGATTTTGTTCTTAATATTGAACTTAAAGACATTTAAAATTGAAAATAGTTGGAAGGCTCTATTTATCACTGAAATTTTAGTGATATTTGACATATACTTTTTCGTGTCAAGATATTGAGTTTAGTTTTAACTGGTCAATATAGGTTCCCTCCGCCAATGGCTTTCATTTTCCAAGAAACTTTCGAAGTTTTTTATGAAATTGATTGTCTGTGTATATGTCTTTATAGGGAGTTCTGAGAATGGTTTGTCCGGTAACGGGGGGCTGCCGGCGGCGAGGGCTTTCGACGTGAACAGGGTTCCGCCGGCGGGTACGGAAGAAGTTTCATCTCCAAACAGTATAGCGTCGTCGTTTCGGATGGATTTTGGCCTTTTTAGGTCTGCTAATATTATTGGAAATAAACGGAACTCGGACTCCGGCGGAGGAAATGACGGCGGTGAACCGGAAAGGGCATCTTCAAGAGCAAGTGATGAAGATGAAAATGGTGTTAATACTCGCAAAAAACTTAGGTTGTCAAAAGAACAATCAGCTTATCTTGAAGAAAGCTTCAAAGAACACCACACTCTTAATCCTGTAAGTTATTAAAAACTATAGTATTCCATATTTTCTTATTATTTTATGGTTTTTAAAGTAGATATCCTGATTTATTGGTGTTTTTTGGGTGTTATTGTTTGGTATACAGAAGCAAAAGCTGGCACTTGCTAAACAGCTAAATCTAAGGCCAAGACAAGTTGAAGTCTGGTTTCAAAATAGAAGAGCAAGGTTGGTGTTCAATAAAAAAAAAAATTTATTTGTTAAGACTATTTTATTCAAAATATTTTTCGGTAGATTTGGTTATTAGATAATTGAAGGCAACAAAGAAAACATTTGTTTGTGACAGATGGGAATTTTAATAAATGGTCTGGTCTATTTCCCCACTTGGCTACAATTTTGCAGCAACTCCTTTTAATATTCTTGGATAATGTGAGCACTTGTCTTTATATGTATACAACCACAATAATTAATGCAAATTGAATTCTAGTCATACCAGTTACTCAGCTAGCAGTATGTCATATCATTTTCTTGGATTTATGTTTAGATTGTTTTACTGAGATAATAGTATTAATATATTAATTATGGAAGAATTAAATTTTTTATTTGCAGGACTAAGTTGAAGCAAACTGAAGTGGATTGTGAGTATTTGAAGAGATGTTGTGAGTCATTAACTGAAGAAAACAGAAGGCTGCACAAAGAACTTCAAGAATTGAGAGCTTTGAAAAGTTCTAATCCATTTTACATGCAACTTCCTGCCACCACTTTAACTATGTGTCCAGCTTGTGAAAGGATGGCTACCACCACCTCCGCCACCGCTTCTCCGCCCACCACCGCCGCTGGCACCACCACTCCCAAATCCCCAACCCCTATCCCCACTACTACTACCACCACCACCACTAGTGACTCTATGCCAAAAGCTATTCCATTCCTTAATTCTAGACCAAGATTTTTCCCATTTAATACCACCACTAATAGTCCCAACCATCCCCATCAATCTGCAGCCTCGTAAAAAAATGTGAATTTTCTCTTGCTGTAAATATACTAATCATTGGCTTGCTTTTTCTGCCTCAAAGATCTTGGTAGGATGAGATCATGAAGAGGGGTTTTCTGTGTCCTTTGGGATTCTTGATGGTTTTTTATCTCAACATAATGAAGAATATTTTTGGTTCATTTATATGTGAAAAGAAAAAGAAAAATTAAAAGGAAATGGTATAAGAGACAAAAGTTTGTAGTTGTACTAGGTTTAGGAGAAGAGGATACCTTGTTTTGATCATCTTGAGAAAAATAGGGCAGTTCTGTTTTTGTCTACATGATTTTTATTTCTCTTATTCATTTTAATATCAAGAATTTGTAGGCTCTTATTCATTTTAATGCATGGGTTTATTGTAACGGTTTCGTTTCGATATGCTATCAACAAATCTTACAAGTTGTTTTTGATAGAGCCTGGCGTAAAGAAATTTTTGTCAAGTTGTATTGTGTAAGGTTTACTGAAGAAGATAAAAGCAAAAAAAGATATATTTATTATTTTAAAAACTTTTGAAACTTGTGGTCTTAAAAGATTAAAGGGTAAAATTTGTGGGGTTATGTTATCTGTGTTGTCATAATAGTTTCTCATTATGGACAAAAAAAGTAAAATGAAGGGTTTAAAGTTAAATTATTTTTCAATTTAAAAAATATTATTTATTTTGAAACAAATTAAAAAGAAAAGTGACTTATTTAATATAAAATGGAAGGAGTAAATATTTTTCTATTATTACGAATTTGAGACTTTTATTATAAAAAATGGAAAATTGTCTCTCTCTATATAGGAGGTGATTGGTCCGTTAACGTGAATCTTTTATATGTATATGTTTATAAATGTTAAAAAATAATTATATATTTTATTTTTAAAAGAAGTAAGTATTACTCCCTATATTCTAATTTATGTGAACCTCTAGGCATAGAGTTTTAAAAAAATAAAAATTTTGAAATTTGTGGTTCTAAATAATTTAAAATTGGTCCAGTATTTATGTGATTATAAAAGTTTCTTAATAAATGTAGAATTAAAAATTAAATTAAATTATTTTTAAATTTATACAAAATATTATTTTTTCAACTGATTAAAAAAATAAGTTCAAATAAACAGAGGGAGTATATAATTTAGATTGAAAAATTTTATTTTGTATCTCATACAACTGATAAGATAACTTTTTTATCTCACAATTTTGTGAATCCAAATATATATGGACCTAAAAGTATAAAATTAGAATATACAAATTTATAAAATAAAAAAAACTTTATACAATTAATATTAATTATACTAGACACAAAATAAAACTTCACAATATATGAGAGTATTCGCGGTTGAGGAAATACTAAGTAAAAAGTCGTTTGTCAAGGGGTTTAATGGATGAATGATGAAAGTCAAGTAAAATGTCCCGGGGTTGAAGGCATGTTTTCGTTGTTGGTTGTCTTTTGAATGATTTCATTTATGAGGCGTGGGGGGAGAGACAAAGGGGACAAAGATGGGATATTGATCAAAGTGTCTGCTAAAGTTAGGTACCCTTTTATGACGACCCAATTATGAGTCCACACGAGCTAAGTACATTCTTCCATTATTATTGTGCTTTTCTATTTTCTAACGTTCCTCTTTGCTTCTGTTTCTCGGCACGTGACCTCTCATCTATACATCATTGTTTCTCAATATAATTGGTGGTCCTGTCCATGTTTACTAGGTAAATGAAATAGTACCACTAATGACTTTAATAAAGGATTTACTATGTTTACGTTTGACTTGGCACTCCATTAGTATGTAGAGTCAAACGTTATAATGGGCTTGTAGAATCTGAGTTAAAATTGGGGGTGTGCATTCGATTTATCGATTCGATTTTGATCTTTATTGATAATTATTTATCGATTATCGATTTAAACATATGCTTATCGTTATCGTTTCAATAACGTTTTGATTTTTTCGATTTTGATTTATCGATTTTTGGGGCTTATCGATATCACCAATAAGAAAATTTTCGGGATTCTAGAAAAAGTACATCGCTACAAACACGCCTAACTAATATGGACAAAAAGAAGCTAAAATAAGAATATCATCGTTTATAACATAAATATTGTGTCAACAAGCACACGAAACGAAATTAAAGTAAGGGATCAAATGTATGTCACCAACACTGCAACGGTATAAAAAAATATATATATCATCACGACCAATTTTATTTTCCATTAATTTGAACTTTATTCCCTTGAGCTTTAAATATGATCATTCCTTAAATGTGGTAGAGGAAATAATAGCGTTAGGGACTTAGGGTAAAGGAAATGGTATTATAAAATAAGGGTAAAAAAAATTTTACACAACAATTTATAAAAATTTAAAAAATAGTGTATGTTATCTGTTTATCGATAAACCGATAAATCGAAAAGGACATAATCGAAATCGAAATCGATAACTCGATAAGGAAAATTTTGAAATCGAAATCGAAAAATCGATAAACCGATTTCGATAAATCGATAACAAATAATCGATTTGATTTATCGATAAACCGATTCGAATGCAGACCCCTAGTTAAAATCGATTCACATTAAATACTCGAATGATAAAATAGCAGATGAAATCAAAGACAAATAGAAGACAAAGCAAATAAAAATCAAGATCAAGGATAACAATTTTTGTTGACACGAATTAGACCCGGAAGTAATATTATCAACGAGAGCAAATAGTTACTATAGTCACCAAATGACATTTAGTGAATGATATTCCTCAATATTAAATACACATCCATTATAGAGAATTTTAGTATTTCTGACCTGCTGTTACATATTCATGAATAGTCCCCATTATTGTCACTAAGGAGGGGATTGGTCCTAGGACTTCCCTAGGTATAACTATAAATAGTGACTCCAACAACCATTGTAACAAATGAAAATTGTGACAAACTTATGTTACACATTATTCCAAGCTATATAATACTTTATTTTCTATCTAATGATATTCTTAGCCTTCAGAAGCCTTGCTTCCGGACCCAAGTTATCTGCTCTTTTATCTCGATTTCAATAAGTTTTGCATTTTATTTAATTTATTTTTTCTATATTTGGATCAAATTGATTCGCTTCTCTATAAACCTCGCTATAAACTCAACTATAACAATTTATGGGTAAAAAATCTTGTCGCCCTATTCAGCATTATGTTGAGCTAATGAAGGTCGTTGTCTCCTTTCTCTGGAAGCCCCTTCATCACTAGCTACCCATAATCGTCGATAATCACAGTGGCTGCGGTTGGCTTAGGTGCGGCTTTCTTCACTTTCTTATTCTTACCCTCGGCCTAAGAAGATACCACCTTTTTGGTTACTTGTTCTTCGGCCGAGGACTCCGAGAGGAGGCACTTACACCGATTGCAGATTCGATAGAGCCTTTTTGGGTGAGAGCCAATTTCAACAACCGTGCAGCCTCCAAGAAATCAACCAAAACATCCTCCTTTGGGATGTTAATAGAGCCCTGCGTGAGGCTTGAATCTAACGAAAAAAGTGAGGTTAACCAGTTTTCTTATGCACAAAAAGGAAATAAGGACAGAATCAGTTTCATGAATCTGTTTACCATAATTCTTGGCCATCCATCCGTATTTGCGGGCCAATTCTTTCCATTGGCGGGTCTTAGATTTGGTGATGTCTAGAATATTTTGGACCCTACGGTCCATTCCTTCAACCCTTGGTGGTGTCCACCAAGTTGCTTATATAATAGAAGGAGATGGATTAGCAACGACATGATTTTCAGAGAAAAGATAGATTGTGAACTTATGTGTATTAGTCCAGGACTTAGGGAAGGTTGCAGTTGAGGCCGTGATGATGTCCCTGCTGGAAAATAACGACAAACCGCTCTATCTATCCACGATCTTTATCGTCATCCATGCTGGTGAGCAAAGCATGGTTTCCACGTTTGCTAAAATTTATTACTCCCCCACGGAAAATCTTAGGGGAGTAGATATTTATATGAGCCAAGGTAAGCTCTTCCTTCATTTCCTGTAACGACAGTCATAGAAAGGCCATTGTTTTCCATAACGAAGGGACTTCTTGTGCCAAAAAAACCTTGATATTGGTGGCACAACTCCAATATCACGGGGTTAAGTTCTCCGCTAAAAGAAAATGCACCCAAAATGAATGGGTACGCGTAAATGTATATGAAGCCCTTCAGAACAAAGTTTACTCTCTCCACCAGATCAGGAGCAATAATGTTTAGGTCATTGCAATCAGAGTCCTCCTTCACAGCAGGAATGCTAGAAGGTCGAATAGAAGAGGGGTATTTGCCAACTGCCCAAGTGTGAGAGCTTGGAGAAAGGAATTTATCTTCGAAGTCCTTGGTTGTGTTTAGTTTGTTGAGTTGTTTAGGGATGACACTACATACCGTGGGAAGGTTAGTATTAACGTCAACTTCTTTGTCTTTGTTCTTCTTCAGCCTCCTACCAAAGAGACGACCGAAATGCTTGGAAGAACTAGTAAAGGAAGCCATGATCAGCAGATGTTGGTATGAGTTCTTTGAGTAAAATTAAAGAAAGACAAAAGCAACAAAGAGTTGAATGCAGAGAATTTGCGAGAGCTTGTAAAACGGTTATGTGTAAAAGAAGAAGATGAAGGCATATAAGTAAAATAATAGGCGTCTAAAATCGTGCTCATGATTACCTCGAGAACCGACGAAAAATATTGCTAAATCGTGGAGTAACACGCGTTGGGGGTATTAAATGCAAAGAGACATGTGACTTATCAAGCGTCAGAAACTTTTTAGAAGGGCTTAGAAAATTTTCTACCAAGAAAGGAATCTGACACAAAAAAGTGCCATAAAAAAACAAAGGGACTATCTGTATAGGGTAAAATCAGTTCACATTAAATACTCGAATGAAAAAATGACACGTGGAATCGAGGATTGACGAAAGACGAAGCAAGGGGAAACCAAGATGGAGGATAATAGCTTCGGTTGGCATTGGGTAGACCCCTAAGGGAAAATTATCAATGAGAGAAAATAAATATTCTTCACCAAATGGCATTCAATAAAGAATATTTCTCAGCATGAAATGCGCATCCGTTATAGAGAATTTTTGCATTCATGATCTGCCGTTAAATATTTATCAATTGCTCCCATTATTGTCATTTAAGAGGGGTTTGATCGTAGGACCTTATTTCCCTAGGTATACTATAAATAGTGACTTTAACAATCATTATTAGACACAAAAATTCTGACAAGTTTATGCTACACATTATTCCAAGCTAAATAATACATTATTTTTCTTCTAACATTTTCGTATTGCTGCCTTTGGAAGCCTTGCTCTCGGAACCAAGTTATCCACTACTTTATCTTGATTTACATGCTAAGTCTCGCATTTTGTGTAATTTATTTATTATTTGGCGATTAAATCGATTCGCTTATCTATAAACTGCACTATAAATTTAATGTACTGTTTTACGGGTAAATAATTTGGCGCCTACCATGGGGCTTAGGTAGTTGCATAGGAGTTGATCCTTGCATCTATTAAAAATTTGTTTGATTCCTTGTTTCTTAGTGAAAATCATAAAAAAGGTAGCAAACGATGTCATCATCGCACAAGATGTTGAGGCATAAGAGAAACGACCTCAATACGAGGATTTGATCACTGACAACCGCAACGAAATGGAGGTGGCAATGCTGGTTCATGGCGGGCAATATTTCCGACACCTATGGGAGCCGACTCTTGATGATGCTGAGGATGAGCAAGTTGCAAAAATTATGAGAATTTTAAGAGAACAACAAAAGGCCATCATGAGCTATCTCTCACGGCAAGGCCAGGCCATGATAAAATTAAGGTAAATATAGTCAGTTGCTTATAACAATGTGAACGGAAGAGGCCCAGTTCCTCTCGAGGTTCATGCAAATCAAACATTGCAATGGGTTGACAACAACACCCAGGGGTGAGGTCGACTTCAACGAGACTAAGGGACCGACGGCGAATCTGGTAATAACAACAGTAATGGTCCCTTCAAAGATGAGCTGGTGCAGTTTATGAGGGAAATTAATGCTCGAATGGACCATATTCCGAGCGCACCAACAATGTTGAAGGGCCCGGACTCGAAGAAATACACCTACTTGCCGTTCAAAACAAGCGCAATACTAGAGTTGATTCCGAAGCAAGTCAAAATGCAAGATGTACCAAAATATGATGAAACTTCAAACCCCCAATATTACATCACCACCTGTATAACAGAGGTGAAAGGGAACGACATGGATCCACACGAGAATGAGTCAGTTCTGCTAAAAGAGTTTGGAGAAACCCTTACAAAGGGGTCCCTGACATGGTATCCACTCTTACCTGAACACTCAACAGATTCCTTGGAGATGCTCGCAGACTCTTTTATCAGGGCCCGCGCTAGGGCCAGGAAGGTAACGCCTGAAAGGAAGATGTATTCAGAATTGCACAAGGATAGTCAGGATTGCTGCGGGAGTTTGTGACAATGTTTTAGAAAGAAAGGATACTACTACCGGTCGTGCCAGATGAATGGGCAACTGAAGTATTTGCTAAGAGGCTGAACTCGAGGAGCTCCAACGCCTTCCAAATATTGAAAGAAAGCATGTTTGAATTCTAAGAAATTACATGGGTGGATGTTAGTAGCTGTTATGAGTCAACGATAAGAATATAGGATGATCATATCTTTCTTGGCACGAAATAAGGGTCGGGATCAAGAAACAAATAGAGATAAATCAAAATATGATTTTGATATAGATCGTTGATCTTCTAATAACCAATTTTTTCCCTACGAAAGGGGCGAAGGATGCAACAGAGGGTTTCAGTCGACGAATAGGTTCTCTCCCAATAGGAGAATTGACATGATGGAGTAGCAAGTCATTGCAAGATAAAGAGGTAATAGGTTCCCAGTATTCTACCTATCCCAGTCAGTTCAAATGCAATTTCAATGTCAGCGTAGTGGAGCTGGTATCAGTGCTGAAGCACATCAAGGAAGCACGTTTCATGAGGTTGATGAGATATGATCCAACCATAGGGATCTTAATCTATAGTGCGAGTTTCATGGACCAACGGCCACCACACTGGGGACTACTGACATCTACATGAGGAGGGGGCACTGTGGGTGAAAAACGACCATCTTAGAGAGTTCTTAAGCGACCAGTCTAAAAATTATTACGGCCGCAACCGGAATGATATTGAGCAATTACGTCAAACCATCATCATTAATTTTGGGGGTAAATAAGATCAACGATGTAACCTTCTCAATAACAAAAAAGACAAAAGTATCGGTGACTCATAGAAAGAGACTCCGGTAAGTCACCTAGGACGACATCACCTTCACCGAGGAGGACGCCAATGGACTTATATTGCCGACACAAATACCCTGGTAATTTCACTTAATGTTCTAGATTTTAAAATTAAACGTATTTTGGTGGACCTATGAAGTTCAACCAATATCATTCAATTGGAGAGTGATGGAGCAAGACAAGATAACCAGAAGCACTTTGAATGTTTTCCAAAGATATAAAAAGGCTTAGGTTTGTGACCATCACCTAGGTATTATTCTAATGAGATAAAGATTTTTATGTTGTTTTATTGATTGGGGTGTGTTATAGCTCACACTATGGTTCCCACTCAATACCTCGGTCAGAGAGTGATTTTTCCCAATTTAGCTTTCTCAACACCAAATAGCTATCTACCAAAATGGTTGATAAGAGCTCAAGTCATGTTGTTACTATCTCTAGGTTGAACCCATTCATAAACAAGCCTAAAATTAATCACCCATAAGGTCTATGTATTAGGATTGAGTCACAACCCTAGTAAAAATCTAGCTACTCATAGTGGGTGCAACAGAAAATAAAGAAGAGGAGATAATAAAACTCCTAATGAAAGATCAAAATATCGAAATCCAATATTATATCACCAAAATAAGCTCAAGTTGCCTAAAGGAACAAAGAGAAACGGATACAACAGTCTTAATAATCAAAACTTGACCTTAAAAAAGTGAAAATATACTATTTATCAAAGCTGGAATTTTTGAACAATAACGTCCTTTCACGGACGCACAATTCCATGTGCGGTCCTCACTTTTCTTTAGCTTCACTTGATTTGAATCATGTGGGCACACCGATTCTGAACCGCGACCGCATCTCTCATTTTCTGTGGTCCGCACATTTGTGAGTGCGGCCGCTCCAAGCACTTCTACGGACCTCACAAATGCACTAGTGGACGCATATCTAATCTTCTGTGGCCACACAATAAATGTGAAAACTCTCTGAATTCTTGCTCTTTTTTAGCTTCTCTAGATACACATTTTATGTGCGAACCACACTTCTCACAGTCTTCTGCTATGAATGTCTTCACAATCTACGCTCGCAGATGGAAATCCACGGTCCGCACTTTGAGCTTCTGTCGTTGTTTTTGTCCTTGAGTTCAGGTCACTCCTTCTTGAGTTGGATTTTATCTTAGTGGCTCATTTCCAATACTCCTGCAATTAAGCATATTTAATCAGTTTTTGGGAACAAAATTATATGCTTTTGGACTAAAATGAAAGCGCTAATAAGTAGTCGAAATTCCCACTTATAAAAAGAAATAAGAAAAGAAAGTATTATTAATTATTACAAACCAATGTCAAATCATCAGAATATCAAATAAACTCTACCCCACAATAAGTAAGGGTAAGGGTAAAGAGGACTCCATATGTGGCCTTGGACATCTCTGCGACATAGCAGTGTCACCGCCCTCATGCTCCTCTAACTGGATCACATTATCCTCGTCTTTGGGAGTGGATGGGTTGGCGAACATATGTCGCACCGCCTCAGTAGTGTCGGCAACCAGATTTGGCTCCTCGGACTGGACAAATGGTGACACTAAGCTGATAGTGCTGCTAGGTCTACCGATGCTGCTGGATTTTTCTCCATCAGCATATCAAGTGGAAGGTCTCCAGCAGTTGCTATCTTGGTGACATATTCTCCTCAATCTGTCCACTGATTTCTTGAATGCATGGGACTTTTCATCTTCTTTACCTGCTTCCAAGTTCCTCAATCACTCTTCCATGTGCCACCGAAGTGTCCACAATGGTCTTCTGGTTCTCCAAAATCTTCCTCAATGTGTCCTCCACTATCAGAGAAATTTGGGGTGTCGGGGTAAATGTCTATGCTGCAATAGCACTGGATAAGTCAGACAGGTTTGCAATAGCTATCTGCGTCCAGTTGTTGATGCTCTCAAAGAGACTCGCAGCGCAAAGAGTGGATGAGCAATCATAGGCACCAACCTCAAAGTAGAAGTGAAGGGAATTTATGCTGAAGGACCTGAAGATGCAGGTGGAGGCATGGCAGCTGTGGTGGATGGCCTTGCTGCAGTGGAAGGCATGTCAGCTGAATCTACAACTACCACCGAAGGCTCATCAGACTGGTTTACAGTTGTAGTCGGTTGACCCTTATTGTTTGGGTTCCTCGGGTCCTTCAGAGAGTACCAAGTGAAGGGCTTCTTTTCTTGAACCTTCGTGTCAAAACTCTTCGACTCCACCCCCGCATCCGTAAGGTACTCCATGATAGTGTTGTGATATGGGTTGGAACTGTCACCTTGCCTTCCAACCAGAGACCTGTTGGCTGACATCATGATGCCTACGTTAATTGGGTACTCGGCCATGATGGAAGCAACTAGAACTGCTCGTGGGATTGGGAGATAAGTTTTATTTTGGCATGGGTCTAATTGACTTTACACAAATGTTTGCCATCCTTTTGCTTCAAAATGAAGGTGTTTCACTAAATAGGAACCCCTACTGTGTTCCACGGTGGTGATGGTCGAGGAGCTGCCATAATCTTACTATCTATGGGTGAGCTGCATCACCCAGTGTGAACTTCTCCAGGTATTGAACTGGCTCCACATCCTCAAACCCCAATATGCATTCAGGATGCTCTGATCAAACCTCACTTTCAGATTCCTCACTTTTTTCACCTTGCTCCCCTTCTTTATATGCACCAAATTGGCATAAAATTCTCGAATCAAGTGCTCTTTGGCATCCACCATACTTTGAGTGAACCCTGTCCACCCTTTCCTCTCCCGGAATTGTCTTGACAACGCCGGGTTGTATCTATCCAAATTTTTCAATAAAAGTTGATGCTCAAGAGTGAGCGATCTCTACGGTCACCACTCTAAAAATCTATTGAATGCAATTAGGATAATAAACCTATCTTCCCAAACTTCTTTCTTCTTCGACGTCTCAAGGCCGGCAACTGTGGAATCACCTCTTCAGACATCACTGGAATATCTTATCAATTGTAGTAGCTGGTGCATCGGGGGAATGTGTAGACGAGGGATCTAAATCCTGACTCTCATCTTCCAAACCTTCAAAAGTGCTTGCTAAGGTGGAAGATCATCTCAGAGTTGAAATCTCCCTTGAAGCTGTTGTGGCTGTGATAAGCATCAGGATATCTTGCATAGAGTCGCCTTCCGATGCTTCCCTAGATGGGACATATGAACTTGATTCAGCGGGCTCTATAACTCTACTTCTCACGGTTGTCGCATTTATGGATATTACTCTTTGTAAGGCAAGTGGTAATGTACTCTTGCCTCAACCTCAGGAGGGTTCTCCCCTCCCCTTTATGTATCACATTGACTACGTGACCTAATAATTTTCTACAATAAACAACAACAAGATTTAGTTCTAGTTTAAGTACAGAATAGCAAGCATTAGCAGCACATAGTATGTTGCAGGGTGGGGAAGTGAGGTACACACAAATACAAGTGCAGCTGCAAGTGGGGTTGTGTGGACCGCAAAATTTGAATGTGCAACCTTAGTGATGATTTTACGGTCCACGGAGTTTTAAGTGCGATTTCTTATTTTAACTGCGGTCCGCACAATTTTGAGTGCGACCACACAATGAATACCTCAAAAGTGGCAACTCTCTGAAGACAAAGAATGCCATGATCTACGGCCGCACACATTTTTCTGTGGCTGCGGCTGAAATTATGTGGACCATACAGTTTCAAGTGCAGACCACATAATCTAGCAATACCAAATGCCCTAACCTACAGATCTGCATACTGTACAATTCCTTGTGCGGCATCACAATTCAAAAATTAATCGGGCAGAGTTCATTGAATTTCATATTTTTAGGCACAAATTGGACATGGTAATAGAAATTAATCATGATAAGCAAATACCCAATCCCCCTAATAGCAACTAAGAGTCTACCCAGCACAATCAACAGCCCAAATGGATATGAATTTGACAATTGGTCTAAAATTATCTTAACAAATTATAAACTAAATAAATAGAATTGAAATATTATAGGGATGATTTGAACATACCGGTGACGAACTAGTGTTAAGGAAGGATTAAAAAAATGTCGAATTAAAATGTAGATGAGTGAATCAGTTGTGCAAGATTTTAGCTTTTGTATTAAGTTCTCGGAAGTTGGAAAGTTTCAAAACTATAACAAGGTCTACTATTATACATAACGAGTTTCACTATAGGCCCAAAAGACGAGTGTCGCTTCAAAATTCCTTTTGCGGCCTGCACTTTGTTAGCTATTATGTAATTTCCATTTGATGATCAGCGGTTCGTAGAATTTCTTGTGCGACCTCAGATTCTAGTGCGGACTTTGTGCGGCCGCACTTTGGCCATCTCTCTTACAAGTAAACTTTAGAGAGTGAGCAATTTTGCATCTCAAGTTGCATGGCTGCATATCCATTCTGTTATGGCATTCCTAATTGTGCGGTCCGCACAATACATGTGTGGTCCGCACTTATTCCACACTTAGCCAATTTTTCTGAGCATGGTTCCTATAAGGCACATTCATTCTTGTAACACACTTGCTAACACAAAATAAGACATATCTAAAAAAGGAGAAAAAAAAGAGAAAGAAACATGGGTTGCCTCCTAAGAAGCACCTGATTTAATGTTGTGGTATGATGCAGATTACCATTATTTGAAATGAATTACCGTCATGATGTACTTTTCCCAAATAATGTTTCACCCAATAATCGTTGACTCTAAACACCTCATCATTTTTATTCTTCAAGTCCAATGCACCAAAGGGTGTCATACCCACAACCTCAAACGGGCCACTCCATTTAGACTTTAACTTTCCAAGAAACATCCATAACCAAGAATTTAATAACAACACAAGATCATCTTCTTTAAACTCCTTGTTCCGCATGTATTTGTCATGGAGATACTTAATATTTTCCTTGTATAAGGACGAACTTGTGTATGCATAGTACCGAAATTCATCCAACTCATTCAATTGTGCCACCCTTAAGTTGGCGGTGACATCCCACTCAAGATTCAACTTCTTTAATTCCACCGGGAATGACAAGCTTTTCCGAACACCAACTGGTATGGAGACATTTCGATCAGTATTTTGTAAGCCGTCCAATAAGCCCATAAAGCATTATCAAGTTTCTTTGACCTATTCGTCCGGTTAGTATTCACTGTTTTGGACAAAATACTCTTTATCTACCGGTTGGATACTTCCACTTGATCGTGTGCTTGTGGATGATAGGAGTCGTGACTTTATGAGTGACACCATACTTGGTGAGTAAGTGTCAAAAGCTTTTTTGCAAAAATGCGACCCCCAGTCACTTATGATAGCCCTTGGAGTACCAAATCCTGTAAAAATATTCTTCTTCAAAAACTCCACCACCTTCTCGCTTCATTGTTGGGAAAAGCAATAGCCTCGGCCGATTTGGACACATAATCAACCGCAACCAAGACATAGGTATCTTCACAAGAACTCACAAAAGTACACATGGAGTCAATACCCCACACATCTAAAATATCAATTTCCAAAATGGTGGTTAGTTGCATTTCATTTTTGTTTGTGATTCCACCGGCCCTTTGACATTCATCGTAGCGCTTGACAAGATCACTTGCATCCTTGTGAAGAGTGGGCCAATTGAAACCATAACTTAACACTTTGGCCGTCGTTCTTGCTCCACCATTGTGACCACCGTATGGAGAAGAATGACAAGCCCCAAGAATTTTAACTTGTTCCTCCTCTGGTACACACCTTCTAATCACTCCATCCATACAAATATAGAAAAGGTATGGCTCATCCCAATGATAGTCTTAACAATTGCGTTTGAGCTTCTTTCTTTGGTTTGAAGAGAACTCAACCTGAATGATATCACTCACAAGATAATCTGCTAGATCTGTGAATCATGGAACCTCTTTCAGTAAAATAACCATGAGTTGCTCATCGAGGAAGGAGTCATAGATTTCAAGGCCATCATGCGGCCTACCCTCCTCCTCCAAATGAGACAAGTGGTCGACCCTTGGTTTTCACTCCCTTTTTTATCTTGGATGTCTATATCAAACTCTTGCAAAAAAAGTACACATCTCATAAACTGAGGTTTGGAATCTTTCTTGCACACAAGATAGTGAAGTGCCGCATGATCCATATGGAAAAGTACTTTTTCACCCATCAAGTACATGTGGAACTTCTCAATAGCAAACACAATGGCAATGAGCTCTTTTTCTGTAACGACGTAGTTGACTTGGGAACTATCATGGTCATCCTTCAATAATAGACTGGATGAAAATTCTTGTGATGTGTTGCCCCAAAACATCCCCTAGCACTACATCACTTGCGTCACACATGAGCTCAAAAGGAATTTTAGATAGGTGATAGTAGGAGTAGTAGTAAACTTGAGCTTAGCAATTCAAAGGCTTTCATGCACTCATAATTGAAATGGAACTTAGCATCTTTCTCAGAAAGCTTGCACAACGGGTTCCGCTTTAGAAAAATCCTTGATGAAATGCCGGTAAAATTTCGTGTGGCTTATGAAACTCCATACGCCTTTCACTGAAGTTAAATGTAGAAGCACAGAAATCACCTCAATCTTTGCCTTGTCGAACTCAATGCCATTATTAGAGATCTTGTGGCCAATGATAGTGCCTTCCTCAACTATGAAATTACATTTCTCCCAATTGAGCACCAAGTTTGTTTCTTCTTATCTTGCCAACACTTTATCGAAGTTTGCTAGACAATCATTAAAAGAAATCCCAACCACCAAGAAGCCATCCATGAAGACTAAAAGATAATCCTTTAGCATGTCTGTGAAGATTGCTATCATACACCTTTGAAAATCCGTAGGTGCATTGTACAACCCAAATATAATCCGCGAGAATGCGAAAGTAACATAAGGAAATATAAAAGTATTTTTCTCTTGATTCTCGGTAGAAATAAGAATTTTATTGTAGCCAAATTACCTATCAAGGAAACAATAGAAAGCACGCCCGGCCAATCTATCAAGTATTTGTCTAGGAAAAGAAGTGGAAAATGGTCCTTCTTCATGACTTTGTTGATCTTACGATAGTCCGTACAAACTCTCCACTCGGTCCCTGTTCTTGTAGGAATCAATTCATTCTTATCATTGGTGACCGCCACCATGCCCCCTTTCTTTGGGACATATTGAACCGGAGAAGTCCACGAAATATTGGAAATTGAGTACCCAACCCCAGCATCCAACCACATGATGACCTTCTTTTTGAAAACCTCTTGCATGGCTTCATTGAGTCTCCTTTGATGTTCAATTGATGATTTGGCACATTCCTCCAGGTTAATCTTGTGCATGCAAAATGGGGGGCTTATTCCCCGCCGCCAATGTCCATCTAATAGCCTTTTTTCTCTTTTGCAGCACTGCCAAATTAGAATATACCTGCATGTTAGTCAAACAAAAGGAAAGAATAAGCGGTTAAGTAGAAGAAGGGCCAAGAAATTCATATCAAAGATGTGAAGGAAATGGATTCAACTCCAAGATTGGAGGCTCCTCAATTGAAGGGTTTGTTGGAGGGCTGGTTCTATTTTCAAGATCCATGGACAATTTCCGGGGCTCATAAGTGTACGAACCCATTCATTACAAAGAGTTCACAAATTTCATGTAACCCTCCATCTCTTCATCATCACAGTTGAGCAAGATGGCCTCCAATGTATCATAAACATTCATCAAAACACTTGTATCATCTACAACCACATTGGTCACCAAGTCTAGGAACGAGCAAACCTCATTGTTATTGGATTTCCTCATAGACTTACACACATGGAAATCTACTTTTTCATCATCAACCCGGAAGGTAAGTTCTACAGCTTCAACATCAACTAGAGCCTTCCCTATAGCAAGGAAAGGTCTCCCAAGAATAATGAACACCTCATATTTAACCTCACAATCAAGAATGACATACTTTGCCAGAGGAATAATTTATCACCATGAACTGACACATCATCAATTACTCCCAACGGTCTCTTCATGGTACGATCAGCCATTTGTAATCTCATAGATATGGGTCTTGGTTTTCCAATTCTCAAAGTCTTAAAAACTGAATAGGGCATAAAATTGAGACTTGCCCATAATCACAAAGAGCTTTAGAAAATTTGGCACTTCTAATGGTACAAGGAATTATGGAAGTGTTGGGATATTCCAATTTAGGAGCCATTGAATGCACAATTGCACTCACTTTATAAGTCATCTTTATAGTTTCACAATTCATCGACCGCTTCTTTATCATCAAATCCTTCATAAACTTAGCATAACCAAGCATTTTCTCCAAAGCTTCAACAAATGGAACATTGATAGATAGACTCTTCATCATGTCAATAAATCTTTTGAATTGATTCTCTCCATTTTTCTTGGCAAACATTTGAGGGTCTGGAGGATGAGGCCTAGGCATTGGTGCCTTAGCCTTTTGCACAATCGGTTCCAGTATGTCAATAATGTGCTCCATAAACGCGTTCAATTCTGCTTCAGCTTCCTCCACATTGTCATCGAAATCAATCCATACTTCATTATTTTCTTGCACCTCATTGTTCGGGGTCTCATCATCTTATACCACTTGCTCATCATCCACAAGTTTCCTTTGACTTGAGGTGGGTGCATCACTACCTTTTCCACTCCTTGTAGTAACGGCTATGGCATGTACCGTGTTGTTCCCACCCTTTGGGTTCACCACCGTATCACTTGGTAGAACCCCCCTTAGGATGAGTGTTTAGAGTTTGAGAGATATTTCCCAATTGAAATTCTAAGTTGCAAATTGATGTGTTATGTGATGCTAGTAGGGAATCGGAGTCGAATTCTTCTCCATCATTTGCTTGAACATATTCTCAATTCATCGCATCTCATTGTTGGAAGAACTTGGACCATGGGATGGATAAAGAGGCAAATTTCTTGGTTCTGATACATCGAGGGCCTTTGATAGCCCGACGAACGATTGCCTTGATTATTGTTTCATCCCCCTTTGTTGTTGCCTCCCCAATATCCTTGATTATTGCCAATGTAATTGCCTTGGTTATTTCCACCATTCCAATTCCCTTGGTTGTTTCCATCATTCTAATTACCTTGGTTATTAGAATTCCAATTACCATGAATACCTTGAGGTCGCCATTGTTGTTGATTCGGGCCATGAGAGTTGTTTCTTTGCACTTGAAAGTTGTTCAGGTATTGCACTTCCTTCTCTTGTTCATTATAAGATACATCTTGATCAAACCCATTATCTTCTTGCATATGTTCTCCATATGATTTTGCACTCGTAGACCCTTTTGCCTTCTCTTTTTCACCATCATACTAACTCCCTCCATGGAATCACTTGCTTAGGATTTTGCACTTGTTGAAGTTGATTTTTGGCTAATTGATTCATTGTGGTAGCAAACCCAACAATAGTTTGTCTATAATCATGCAATTCTTTATGTAGGGGAATCATATTTGGATCACCTTGAGGAAGATTTGCTTTACTTCGCCATGCCGATGAAGTATATGCCATTTCATCTAAAATCTCCCAAGCTTCCGCATATGGCACTGTTATGAAATTACCACCAAAAAGTTTGTTGACCATGAATTGATTGATAGTATTGATCCTCCAATAGAAAGTTTATTGAATCATAGCCTCCGTCATTTCATTATTGGGGCACTCTTTGACCGTTGTTCGGTACCTCTCCCATATTTCATGCAACGGCTCACTAGGCTCTTGTTTGAATGCTAAAATCTCATCTCTAAGAGTAGACATATGCCCGAGAGAGAAAACCTTGGAAATAAATTTCTCTGCCAATTCATCCCATATATGGATGGAATGGTTTAACAATCTCTCTAATCAATCCAGTGCTTTCCCCCGTAGAAAGAAAGGAAATAGCCTCAACCTTAAAGCATCATCGGAGACGTTTGTATGTGTAATCCCTCAACAAGTGTCAATAAACCCCTTCAAGTATTTGAATGCATTTTGACTCGGAGCCCAGGTGAATTATACCCATTGCTATAGCTATGTGATTATTACATTTGTGATTTGAAAGTTGTCCGCCCTAAAGCAACACAGGACTATGGCACTTGCATACCATTCATTTGGCAACACCCACTGTGGTGCTATTCTTGGTGGAGCTAGGGGTGGAACTGGAACGCTGTCTTGAAGCTGTCGGGCACTTCTATTTGCTTGAGATTCAAAAAGAACCTCTTAAACTTGGTCATCTTCCATGTCCACATCCCCCATAGGCATGTTTCTGAGTGGATAATTGTTGATAGCCATTACTTCACCTACAATTGATTTACAAAAGTCAGTAACACGAAAGGAAAAGAAGACAATTCACACACAAAACCTAATATATACTTAAATCCATTTTTAGCTTCTCCGGCAACGGGCCAAAAATTGATCACGTCCAAATGCACACCTCTAATGATGTATGACACGGTCGTCTGGAATAATAATACCCAATAAGTTGCCGGGATTGAATCCACAAGGAGCTAAAATGGGAGTTAGTAGTATATAATTGGAGTGAGTACGTTAAGTATCTAGATTGCACTTCCACAAATAGGGTATTCTTTTTAATTTTAAAATTTACTAAAGATCGCAAAAATAAAGGTATAAAACTAGAGATGATTGTTTTTGAAAGTTTTCAAATATTTAAAAAGGCCTAGGGTTATGGCCATGACCTAATGGGATAAAGACTTTTATGCTATTTTATTGGTAGGGGTGTGTTATATCTCGTATAACTATGCTGCCCACTCAATATCTGTCGGTCAAAGAGTGGTTTTGACCAATTTAGATTTCTCAAGACCAAATGGGTATCTTTCAAAGTGTTGATAAGAGCTTAAGTCAGGTTGTTACTATCTCTAGGTTGAACCCTTTAATTGGGTTAATCAATCTCACAATTGACCTAATTCCTTATTAGCTAAGTTAACCTAGACTAGGTCTCTCTTTCTTAAGAATAGACTAAGTCAAATAGGCATGAATCAATATTTGCAATTATTAATTCCACAATTGAAGTATGAACCTAGCTAAATAACAAAACACTCATTCTTAAACAAGCATAAAATTAATCACCCATAGGGTTGGGTCATAACCCTAGTAAACATCTTGCTACTCATAGTGGATGCAGCAAAAAATAAAGAAGAGGAGATAATAAAACTCATATTGAAATATTAAAATATAGAAATCAAATGTTAAACCATCAAAATAAGCTGAAGTTTCCTAAAGGAACAAAGAGAAACGGCTACCGCACTATTAATAATTAAATCTTGACCTAAAAAAGTGAAACTATACTATTTGTCAAAGCTGGAATTTTAGAATAAAAATGCCCTTTCGCAGGTTCTGCGGCCGCACAATTCCATGTGCGTTCTGCGCTTTGCTTCAGATTCACAGGATTTGAATCTTGCGGCCGCACAATTCTAAAACCGCGTCCGCATCTATCATTTTTCGGAGGTCACATTTCTAACTACGATGGAAGAAGGCTCTTTTGCGGACCGCATGAATGTACTTGCAGACGCATAGCTGATCTTCTACTGTCACACAATAATTGTGTGGTCCGCACTTCCTTTGTTCTTGAAATGAAAACTCTCTGAACTTCTGCTTTTGCATGGCTTCTATGGCTGCTCGTTGTATGTGCGGGCCGCACTTCTCACAGTCTTTTTGTATGAATGTTTGCGCTTGTAGATGGAAATTTGCAGTCCGTACTTTGAGCTTCTGTGCCTGTTTTTGTCCTTGAATTCGTATCCCTCCTTCTTGAGTTGCATTTCATCTTAGTGGCTCATTGTCCAGTACTCCTGCAATTAAGCATATTTCATCAATTTTTGGGAACAAAACTAAATGCTTTTAGACTAAAACGAAAGCTAAAAGGCACTAATAAGTGTTACACCTCCTTCTGGCTACTACAACCCAGCGAGGGGTGTAGATCAGGGAGTTTTTCCAATTAAAGGACAATCGAAACGAGATTCAACTATTTAAGAGAATTTCAGAGTCGCCACTTGGGAGATTTACTGTGTCCCAAGTCACTGTTTAGAATCTCGAATCGAGGAAAGAACGACTCTGTTTAACAGTCCGTGAACCAGAAATCCGGGAAAGGAATTCTGTTAACCTGCGAGAAGGTGTTAGGCATTCCCGGATTCCATGATTCTAACACGGTCACTCAACTGTTATATATGGCTTAAATCATCTGATTTTAAACAATTGTGAACCAATGTGCATTTTAAATCTTTTAACCACTTTTATTATTATTATTTTTAAATAGAATTGCAACGTTGTTAAAACATGTCTCGAACCACATCACATAAATGCACCCGTGGTTCTTCGCGCATTACAACTTCGTTGGGATTTGGATTTGGGTCACATAAATGCGCACCCATACTTAGAAAGGTAAAATTATTAAAGACGCGCCAAAAGCGACTAACGTGTTATTATCTTTGCGGGAGACCGTGAAGTTCGCTAAACGGATGTCCCAAATTTCTATGTACCTTAATATAAGCATCTAAAGAGTGCCACACAATTGAAGATTTTATTTGGCATGGCACGCCTCGACTCTAATTTTAAATTCAATATTAAATCGAGGGCCTTGCAATTGTTATTTTGTTTGGCATAGCGCGTCTCAATTTATTATTTAAAGGGAATCTATTAAGAAAACTACGGTACTCTACTAAATTTATCTCTAATAAAACCTAATTAATGGACATTTCACAACTTAGACCTTAAATTCAACCATTGGGCCTCGAAATGAGCCCAAAGAGGAGGAATCCTTTATCCAACCTTATCGGTCCAGCCATTTATGAGCCTCAGCAAATTAAGACCCATCTCGGCCATGCATTAGTCAAGCTGAGGCCCAGCTCATTGTAGACGGGCTGTTGAGCCCTTATCCTTTAATGGATCCAATCCGAATGGGATCCCAATTTGATTACAGCGATAGAAATGTGTGTTTAATCCATGCAAGCAGGTTGTTCATTATTCAATTAATACCTATAAAATTCAGGGAATTAATATGAAAAACCTAATTAAGACCTGAAGCTTAGACACATGACCACTGATTTTAAAAAGAGATTAATCATTGAAATGTTTTCAAACTTGAGATGAACATGTACATGAACTTTCATAAATAAAAACTTGACTCCGAGTTTCATGCTATTGAGGTAAAATAAACACTATACTCTTGATTTCCTATTGATGATTAGCATATCTCAAGTTCTTAAATAAACTTAACTTAACCTAGCATTATACTAGACAGCTGCTATACTCACTACTACAAATTATAACGTCATGTGAGTGAGTTTACAGTCCATATACAAACCCAAAGAAATAAAATGAATTACATAACTAGACCCATATGGTAATCTAACTAACATACACAAATCCAAAGACATAAATTAAGCTACACAGGCAGTTATAAATCCAAGCAAGCATAAATCAGGAAGTAGTGCTTCTTTTCCATTTCAATAAAGAGAATTACATCAAGCAGCTTTTAAGTGTGTACCTGAAATGAAGAAAAGGGAAAAACCTATGAGTAGGCAGCCAAAAGAACAAAAACAATAGCAGCAACAAATAACCCCAGATTTAGTAAGGAGATCAATGAATGGACTCCAAGTTAATGGAACAGTAGATTCAACATTTTCAAAAGACCATAGAGATGCAATTCGCACAACTAGTACCAATTTCAAATAACCAAATAACTCGAACTACAACTAAACATGAACCCACTAGTTAACCTTTAAGCCATGATAAGAAGAAGAAATCGGAATTGAGTTTTAGATCAAAATTTTTAAGTTTTGAGCTCCAATCTGAATTGAGTTAGTAACAGCCTTTTGGTTTTTTCTTCATCCCTTTTTTCTTGCCCTCAAAGGCAAGAATGCTAGTTTGTATATAGGCTCATACATAGGGCTACCTTCAGATTTTAAGTTGCCTCTTAGTCCTTATATTATCTTCAGATTTACAATCTTAATCCCTCATTTCCTAGCTTGCTACCCAAGTTACAACAATTAGAAATTTGAATTCCAATTTTGGTCCCTATTCTAGAAGCTTCTTAAATCAACTACCAAAAATTCCTTGTAAAACTACCCAAATTAACCCTGAATTGTTCCTAAAATTACTAACCTTAGCCCCTCTCCACCCTAGTTAACTGTCCAAAGTACTGGAAATATTCAATTGTGACCAATTTTCTAATCTTTAAATCTCCTAATCTAGTCGACCTCTAATCAATACACTTCCTATGACTAATTGTATGATTGAACTAAGCCAACCAATTACTTGAAACTAAAAACATCAAATTAACAGAAGCAGTCATGGATTATTAATCAAAACCAAGCACCAAATCAAACCAAAAGTAAATTCGAAACAAAACAAAAATCAAAAGAACAAGAGATAAGAGAAAATAAAAACAAAGTGAAGAAACCTAAGAATTCTAAACCAGTAATCACTCCAAAGAAGATAAGAGAAGTAAATAATCAATCAATTACTTGAAACTAAAAAAAAATCAAATTAACAGAATCATTCGTGGATTATTAATCAAAACCAAGCACCAAATCAAACCAAAAAAAAATTCGAAACAAAACCAAAATCAACAGAACAAGAGATAAGAGAAAATAAAAACAAAGTCAAGAACCCTAAGAATTCTAAATCAGTAATCATTCCAAAGCAGATAAGAGAAGCAAATAATCAATCAATTCAAAGAATGGAATACTTAGATTTTTTTTTAATCAGAACATGTATCGAATCTGCCATGCATCGCTTAGGTCCATCTTTTGGAATGATGTTCGACCAATCTTATGGTTTTTCGAAGGGAATAGGGTGCATATTTGGGATGAGGGGAAGCCAAAAGTCATTGAGTATTGCTTTGAGATTGTTTGGGTGTCGGCAACGCCAAAGACGGCAGAGCAGCCATCGATTGAACAAAGATTAGGGACGGTGGGCTTATGTTCGAGCCCAAAGAGTTACAGAAATGGGAAGAGGAGGTCAAGGGGTGTATGGGTGTAAATCTGGGAGGGTTTGGAAGTAACACCGCCGTGGACGGCGGAGACGGCGACCATACAATTGCATATTCGAGGAGCCTGGTAGAGATTTGAGAGAAGACATGCTGGGATTTGGAAAGAAGGGACGACGAGGAAGATGTGGTGTAAATTTGGGATCGTTTGGAGCATCGCCATTGCTGGCGGCGGCTGGCGGAAGGAGGGCGGCAAACGGTGGTGATACATCGGTGTGATTACGGATGTATGGGGGATGGTTTAGTGGGGTGGGTAGGGGCATTTGGACAATTATATACTTGGTTTAGGCCAGTTCCGGACTGTTTGATCTATTGAGATCAATGGTCCAGATCAATAGGAAAAAAATGACATCATTTTGGATTCCCAGGCTGGACCGGATCAGGGGTTTGGGCTGACTGATGGTTTGGGTTGTCTTTGGGTTAACCCAAATATATATTATATCCTCTTTTCATCCTTTATCTCTTCTTTTGTTCTTTTTCAATATTATTAATATATATTTTTAGATTTTGTTAAAATTCTAAATAAAAATAACAAAGACCTATATTAATTTAAAACCTCAACTGATTATTTTTCAAAAACTAAATCCCTTGATGAATCAGAAAATTAAAACAAAACAATACAAAGAACTAATTTTTGTTATTTTTTTCCTTTCTATTTTCCTTTCAAATTAAATCCTAAAATCAAAAATTAGCTCCTAATAAGATCATTCTATCAAATTAAATTAATTAGCTCTAAATAAAAATTATCACAAATAATTAAATGCAAAAGAAAGCTTGCAAAAATTTCAAAAATTAAAATTAAAACAAAAGTAAACTAATTCCTAATTCCTAAAATATGCAAAGTTACTCTAAATGCAATGCATATATATTTTGTGTTTTTTATGAACTAAAAATGCACATACGAATGCAAATAAATAACAGAACATACCACAAAAGCAGCCGGAATTAAGAATAATTAAAATAAGAAAAGAAAATTATTTTGTTTGAAATTATGGGAGTAATTCATATAGGGCAAAAATCAAGTGCTCACAATAAGTATTCAAAATCCCCACTTATCACGTACCATAAACATATCACCAACTTCTTAAATTTCCAACTCTAGAGGGAATCCGACAAATAAGAGGAGATAAGTAGGCGGCAAGGAAAATGAACACGATATCGGTTTCCAATAGTAAAGGGAAGGAACATGCAACATAGTAATTACAAGAATCGGTGCCAACTCCCGAATCAAACTAAGACGACAAAGGGGAGAAGTCACTAGAATCCCACCTGGTACCAAGGTATTTTTAGGTACCCGAAGAAATGGACGCGGCCAAATCCATGGCGGAAGAACTTGAACAAGTAGAATTGTTTGAAAAGTTTCTAGAGAGGAAGTTCCACTTGGGGACAAGACTAAATCCGAGCTCAGTTCAGGATTTATAGAATTTCTTAAAACTAATGTTGACTATTTTGCATGGTCGCACGCAGATATAATAGGTATCCTACCAGAGGTAGTTGTGCATAAGCCAAGCTCGGGCCTCAACATCCTGCCGCAAAGGTAAAAGAAGTGCACAATTACCTATGTCAAAAAAAGGTTTGTCAAAAAAGAGGTAACTCAATTGCTCGATATCGGTTCAATCTGGGAGGTAAAGTATCCCAACTGGACAGTTAACGTAATAGTAGTCCAAAAAGGAATAATCAATTCTGTATGTGTAGAAATTATAAAGATGTGAATAAAGCATTCCCGAATGACTTGTTCTCATGTACAATTACAAATATACTTAGTGGTCTTGGAGGTAGCGATAAGTGTCATTTTAGATTGAAAAGATGAAGGTACACAATATCTTATCTATTACGTTAGCAAGATTTTATCTGGAGCAAAAACTTGTTATTCACACCTCAAAGAACTGGCCTTAGCTCTTGTAGCCACCTCCCGGAAACTTAGGCCTTGTTTTTAGTACCACCTAATAGCTATATTGACAACCTTTCCCCTGCGAAATATCCTTTACAAACCTGAATTGTCAGGTCGACTAGCCAAATGAGAAATTGAAATTAGTGAATTTGATATCAAATATAAACATAAAACTACGATCAGATCACAAGTTTTGACCAAATTCGTGACCGATTTTAGCCGAGGGCTGCTGCCTTCAGCCACAAAGGAAGCGGTGATGGTTTCAGAAACAACATCAGGAATTTGGACCCTGTTCTTAGACAAAGCTTCCAACGTGAAAGGGTGCGAGTTCAAGGTGGTCTTAGTCACGCCCTCGGGAGAAGCCCTGAGGTAGGACATAAAAATTGTTCCCTTTACTAACAATGAAGCCGAGTATGAGGCTTTGATTATAGGACTTGAACTTGCCCTGGGACTAGAATCCGAGGTCATTAAAATCAAATGCGATTTCCAAATGGTGGTAAATCAAGTATATGAAGAACGCATGCACAATATATGATGAAATTTCAAACTCTACTCGGTAATGGTGTATTACTCAAATCCCAAGAGAAGAAAATGCAAAAGCATATGCATTGGCCAACCTAGGCTCATCCATAGAAATGGAGAGACAAATACCGGTTTAGTCGTACAACTTGTACACTCAATACTAGATGTGGATGGTTTTTATGAAGTAAATAATACCAACCTATTCTTGGACTGGAGGAATGAGATCATCGACTATATTGAGTACATCAAGTTGCTCAAAGACCCGAAGGCATCCCTAACACTTTGCACCAAAGCAGCTCACTTCAGCTTCTGGGGATGATAATTATATAGAAGGTCATTCCAATGCCCGTTGACTCGAAACCTAGGAGCCTTCGAGCATATTTATATCATGAGAGAGGTTAACAAAGTAATTAATGGAAATTATTCAAGTGCACATTCATTGGTGTTGAGACCAGTTAGGGCAGGATATTACTGCCCCCAGATGGAACAAGACGTTAATGTGTTCATTCAAAAATGCGACAATTGTCAATGTCACACACTGTTAGTGCACTAATCGATAAATTGTTGTATTCGGTATTATCCCTATGGCCATTTATGAAGTGGGGGAGGGATATAGTTAGTTCGCTGACACCAGCTCCGAAAAAGGTAAGTTTTATTTTAATTTTAACTTATTATTTTACAAAGTGGTTTGAAGTAGGTCTTAGCCAGAAGATCGACGAGCGTGAAGTGGTCGATTTTGTATGGGAGAACATAATTTATCGATTCAATACCGAAGAAGACTCCCTACAACAATGGGCCACAATTCATAGGCTCGAAGGTCACAAAATTCCTTGACGACTTAAAAATCAAAAGAATCGTGTCTTCTCCATACCATCTGAGCATAAATGGGAAAGTGGAAATAACAAACAAGGTGATTATTCAGAACCTCAAAAAGAGATTGGAAGCAGTCAACGGCAAGTGACTCAAAGAGTTATTAGGAGTGTTATGGGCATATCAGACGATGGCCAAGTCAAGCACGAGAGAGGCACCTTTATCTCTCGTATACGGAGCAGAAGCTCTGATCCTAGTGGAATTAGGTGAACCAACCTTGAGGTATTTTCGGGCGGACGAGGAAACAAACAATGCGGCATTGCTAGTCAAATTAGAGTTTCTTGATGAATATAGGGACTTGGCGCACATAAGGATGGTGGCCTAGAATAAATAATGGAAATATACTATAATCGAAGAGATAGTATTTGTTATTTCAAATAAGGAGACTTGGTTTTAACAAAAGTGACTCAAAACACCCGAGAGCTTAATGTAGGAAAATTATGTTTGACGTGGAAAGGACCCTATCGAGTTTCAGCTATTATCGGAAAAGGATCATATGCATTAGTAAACCAAGACGGAGTCAAATTGTCGAGGAACAGGAACGTGACTTACCTCAGAAGGTATTATTGCTCATACGCACTGTTTATATTAAAAGTATACACTGCACTCTTTTCCCTTCGTCTAGTTTTTATCCCAATTGAGTTTTTCTGGCATGGTTTTTAATGAGGCAACAACAGAAATCATTCTATGTAAGAAATGCAATAAGTAGAAATAAGACATTTAAATGACAAGGTATCGAAACAACAAATCACTACGAGATGGCTAAATAGCCTTTTGCTCGGTGGCAAATTCCTAATGGGAAGCAAAACTTGCCACTGAACCAAATCAACCATTTACAAGTGTTTTCCTTAAAATCCACTACGGTTGGTTAGGTAATCTTTTGCTCGATAGCAAATTTCCTAATGGGAAAGAAGCTTGCTAAAGGACCAAAGATTATCCAATCATTCAGTAGTAGAATCCTCAAAGGAGCAATAATTCCAGTATTCAATTCGCATTCTTCGCATTCAAAAACTAGAGGAAATGATACGAGAATACGACAACCTGATTTCCACAGAAACTGGGACTACAAAATCAGGGATAAAAAATAATTCATGGGGACCAGGGACTGCATAGCTAGCCTTGTAGAAACAAGTTGTATAATTAGCCACATGTAATCACAATTTCTTTCCTTTTAGCAAAACGAATACTTATGTACTTTTGAATATAGAAGAAATAAACTAAAGTCATTTTATTTTTATATTGTTTCTTGTCCAAACGATGAATTGATTTTATCATTTGAAATTTAATCAAGTACTTCAAATACTAGTCCCGAAATGAACATGAGATATCCTCTTCAAGAGCATCATAAACTTAAGAATGGCCCCTTTTATGAGACCCTCACAGTAAAGGGTTGGTTCCGGAAGATTTTATGCTCGAAACCCAAATTCTATCAGGGGAAAACTGCACCCGAGGCCTTGCATAATTCAATGCAAAAAAGTAAGCTTTGCACAATGCATAAATAATAAGCACTTTTATTTATCAAATGTACCAAGAAGAACAAGTACAAAAATACAAATAGAAAACAACAAAGGAAAATAAGAAAAAAGCTAATCTCTCCCAATATTCGGGGAAAGAGGAGCATCAGCGCCCCTAGAAGAAGTAGCCAGATTTGCCACCGACTTTGGATCTTGGCCTTTATCGTTATTCTCCTCAATTTTCTCCTCAGTTCCTGAGAACTCGAAACCAAAACAAAAGTTTCAACGTCAATATCAATGACACCCGCTTTGGCCTCTTCCAAGGTTTTTCTCCTCATACTATACATAGCATATATATTTTCTCTAGTGAGGGAATCCTCTAGGCGCTAGAGCTCTAATTTAAGCTGATCAACCTCTGTCAAAAGCCATCCTACTCAGATATTGTAGAGCTAAGGCTAAGATCAAGATCACAAATAGTTGCCATATGAACCTTATTAAGTTCCATGATTCTTTATACCTATCGTCCATCTGGGCAGGCTTCTCCTTGACAACAGAAGCCTCATCGTCTTTGGAGTTCAAGGCTGCCTCAAAATTATTCACTCTCTCTATGGAGGCAGATTCGTGCTAGGCATCAACGAGCATAACATTTTGAACCTCGGACCATTTAGTCTTGGCTTCTTGACATTGTACATTTAGCTTACAGGCTTCTTGGTTGAGGGACATCATATCCTACTCACTCTATCACCAGCCTCAACAGCTCTTGCTTCCAGCACGAGGAGGCGAGCAACAATTTAGTTTGACAAAAAACTAGTCCCCCTCGGATTGGAGTCATTTTTTATTGAGGATCAATTTTTGAAGGGCCTCGAAATCTAGGAAGTTGGCATGTGAAGCAAAAAACCCAATTTAGAAACCCTATCATAGCAAGTCAAGGAGAAACAACCAGTAAAGAGAACAAGTATGTTACCACTACTGTATTGTGCATGGCATTATTTAACAAACACTCTCCTGAGATATAGTGTATCTACTTCTTATCCTTTTCTGAAGCCAGTGGCTTCAGATAATTGGAGAGTTCCACCATCCGGAACAACAAATGGCACTCTGTATATAATGAGAGAGAGACACTCCTCCCCCTTCTCCTCTAGGGATCTGCAGAAGGGGCCAAATAGTTGTGCCCCAAATTTCCAGAGTCTGGGGACTAGGAAGGAGGGTCATCCTCTATCGGGTGTCTGCAGCCGATAGGGGTGATGTAGCAGTTGTTGGTGATAAAGGTATAGCCGGCATTGAAGGAGATGAGGTGATGGTGTTATAGGTTGAGAAGCAGCTGCGGCAGAGGCAGTACTATTTGTTTCTCACCAACCGAAGACGTAAGAAGTACGGTACTCGGCCTCATAGTAGCAGCAGCAGCAATAGGGATCGGAAAGGGAGAATTGGCATTCTCCACCAAGTCAAAATCTCCTGGAGTGCTTGAGGGTCATTCTCAATTAGGTTATAAGCTCTCTAGATTGATAATTATTTTGAGCTAATGAACGTCATTATCTCCTTTGCTGGAAATTCCTTTCATTACTAGCTTCCTCATCATCGTCGATAACCACAATGGGTATGGCTGGCTGGGGTGTAGCTTTCTTCACTTTCTTATTCTTGCCCTCTGCCGAAGAAGAACGCCACTTTTCGAGTTGCTTGTTCTCTAGCCGGCGGCTGTGAAAAGATGGGCACTTGCATCGGATGTAGATTCATTGGCGCCTATTTGGGTGAGAACCTCCTTCAACAACCTCATAGGTTCCACAGAATCAACCAAAACATCCTATTCATGGATGGTAAGAAAGCCCTGGGGGAGACCTGAATCCCATGAAAACCAATTTTCTTATGCACAAAAATGAAATAAGAGCAGAATTTGTTTCATGAATCAGCTTACCATGGTTCTTGGACCTCTATCCGTATTTAGGGGACAATTTTTTCTAGCACTGGGTCTCAAGTGTAATGATGTCCATAATCTTTTTAACCCACCAATCCAGGACTTCAACCCTTGGTGGTGTCCACCCAGTTGCTGAAATATTAAAAAGAGAAGGATCAACAATGACATGAAATAACCTTTTTCAGGTAAAAGATAAACTTTGACCGTGCGTTTACTTGTACAGGACTCAAGGAAGGATGGAGTTGAGGCCGGGATGATGTCCCTATTGGAAATAATAACAAACTGCTCCATCCATCCACGGTTGTTTTCGTCATCCATGCTAGTGATCAAAGCACGGTGGCCACATTTGCTAAAATTTATTACTCCCCCACGGAAAATCTTGGGGGAGTAGATATTTATCATGTGAGCCAACATAAGCTCCTCCTTCATTTCCTGGAATATCCGCCGAGGCAGGCCACCATTAGCAACAACGAAGGGCCTACTTGTGCCAACCAAACCTAGTATTGATGCACAACTCTAGATTATAGGGTCTAGTCCCCCGCTAAAAAATGCACCCAAAGTGAATGGCTACGTGTAAACGTACATGAAGCCCTTCGTATCAAAGGTTACTCGCTCCACCAGATCGGGAGAAATAATATTCAGGTCGTGAAAATCGCAGTCCTCTTCACAGCAGGAATTCTAGAAGGGCGAATAGAAGAGGGGTATTTTCTTCTCTTTTTTTTCTTTTTTTTTTTCAGTTAAAGCTTGGTATTCATATATAGCAAAAAATGTACAAATGTTCCTACTAGTAGCTGATTGGACAGTCAGCTACTAAACCTATTTACATTCAATTCTATGTAACTACCAAAAGAAGCGCAAAATCATATGTATTTGAGTTCCCACAAGTAACGACACAAAAATAGTTATGGAAAGCAGTTGAGTTGTCGTAGACCGATCTGCCAGCTTCTACTGTGTCTTCCACGAATATGAAGGAGTAATGCAATCTCTCTAGTGGTTCTACCTTCATCGTATGCCATATTCTAAAATCGTATTTTGTTTCGCGACTGCCATATTAAAGCTACGACATGTACAAAAGCAGCAACAGTGATAGCATTCCTCCATGCACGACTACGAGTTTTACTGCATATCCATTCCAATTCACTGTCCCAGTCAAGGATTTGTCTCGAATTGCCCAGCCAACAGCCAATTCTAGACCATAAACTCTTAGTAACGCAACACTCGAAATAGAGGTGCTGGAAAGTTTCCACCTGTTGTTTGCAAAACACACACAGTGAAGGGATTTGAATACCATAGTTTGCTAATCTATCCACAGTAGGTAATCTTCTTTGGGCAGCCAGCCAAGCAGTAAATTTATGTCGAGGCAGGACATTTTGAACCAGAAGTAAGTTCCTCCAGTAGACTCTATCAAATCTAGGTAGCATGCTGATATACAGTTTCTGGATTTGAAGTTTGTCGAGGCAGCATACAGCCTTGAATCTATCAGCAAGAGGGGTATTTTCCAACACACCAAGTGTTAGAGCTTGAAGAAGGAAACTTCTCTTCGAAGTCCTTGGTTGTGTTGAGGTGTTTAGAGATGATGGTACTCACTATTGAAAGGTTAGCATTAATGTCAACTTCTCTATCTTTGTTCTTCTTCGACCCTCCATCGAAGAGAAGACCAGAGTTCTTGCAAGAGTTTTAAAGGAAGCCAGGATCAGCAGAAAGTGGTAAGAGTTATTTGAAGAAAATTAAAGAAAGACGAAAGCATCAATGAGTTGAATGCAAAGAAGTTGCAAGAGTTTGTAAAACTATTAAGTGTAGAAGAAGAAGAAGAAGAAGAAGAAGAAGAATGATGCATACAAGTAAAGGAATAAGCGGCTAAAATTGTGGTCATAATTACCTCGATAACCGAAAAAATATTGCTAAATCATGGAGTAATACTTGTTCGGGATATTAAATGCAAAGAGACGTGCGTCTTATCAAGCGTTTGAAACTTTTCAGAAGGGTTCAGAAATTTTTTTGCCAAAAACGGAATCTTCACCAGCTTTCCGGTGACACAAAGATGTACCACCGAAAAGCAAGGGGACTATCTGTATAGGATAAAATCTATTCAGATTAAATACTCGAATAACAAAATGATATGTGGAACTGGGGACAATTGAAAGACGAAGCAAGTGGAGACCAAGATCATGGATAATAGCTTCGGTTGGCCTCGAAGAGAACATTATCAGAGAGAGAAAATAGATATTTGTTACTAGATGATATTTAATGAATAATATTCCTTAGTATTAAATACACATCTATTACAGTAAACTTTTGCATACATAACTTGCCGTTACATATCCAATAATTGCCTCCATTATTTTCATTAAAGAGGGACTTGACTCTATGGCCTTGTTCCCTAGGTATAGATATAAATAATGACTTCAACAATTATTATATTCAAAGTTAAATGATACTTTATTTTCTATCTAACAATATACTTATTGCTGCATTCGGAAGCCTTGCTCCCGGAACCAAGTTGTCTGCTCTTTTATCTCGATTTCAACGTTAAGTCTTGTATTTTACTTAATTTATTTGTTATTTTGGGATCAAATCAATTTTCTTATTTATAAACCACACTATAAATTCAACTGCATCGTTTTACGAGTAAACAATCTCGTCACCCTAAGTTAACATGGCTTCTTTATTACTGTTTTCTTTTCAAACTTATTTTAAAATATTTTTTTAGCTATAATCTATTGGATATAACCTCTTTTTCTTTACAAGGTAGAATGAGGTTTTGAATTGCTTTAAACTAGAGATTTTAGGTTTAAATTATACGTGGGTGATATATTATTATTAATTAGGGAACATTTCTTCGTGTTATACTATACTGTTGAGTTGTCCCACATCGGAGGGATTTGAGGTTCTTGATCTCCTTATATGGCTTGGGCAATCCTCACTTCATAAGCTAGTTTTTGGGGTTGAGTTAGGCCCAAGGCCATTCTTATCATGGTATCAGAGCCAGACTCATCCCAATTATTATTACCGATGTTGGGCCCCATTTATGTTGTCCACGCTCCAGAGGTCTGGGCGTGGTGGAGTGTTGAGTTGTCTCACATCGGAGGGATTTGAGGTCCGTGATCTCCTTATATGGCTTGGGCAATCCTCACCTCATAAGCTAGCTTTTGGGGTTGAGTTAGGCCCAAGGTCCATTCTTATCATATACAAATTTGGAATCGGCCCCAAAACGAGTATATTTAAAGAGAAAAAAACGAGAGTGCATTTTGTATCCAACACTATATATTACAGATTATAGTAACTACTAGATGAAGGAGGTAAACTTGCAGCTAAGGTAGGATGACATGTAGAAACAGATAAGAATGATGTTTGCCTTTTATGCATACATTTCCATGGTCTCTTTTAACATCCTTAATTGTTTTCTTCTTCCCATTATGTATGCATGGTCAACGTCATTATGCTGCTGTTGTGCATTCTTCTATGGAATTATTACTGTCTTTGCCTTTTCTACATTAAGCCCATCTGTCCTCAATATATGCAAATGTTGTTACTGATTCTGTTCGAATGCTGTTATTTTGGTACATCATAATTATTTTGTTAGATAAATGTTATCTCCTATTAATACATATATCACTCTATTCCCAAGATATTACTATTATTCTCGTTTATAGTTCTTGTTAAATATGAATATATTACTTTTAATAGATTAATTGTTGATGATCAAATTGATACCAAAAGTTAAATGCATTGATCATTGTCATTCAAACAATGCATATTCTCTGGAAGCACTTCTTCAATTTGATTATACCGTTGGCAATATATAAGTTCTCCTTTAATCAAGAAAAATTTCATTCCAAATATCGACTATGTTCATGACTGTAATTTCTCATAAAGTTATAAAATTGTTGTGCCAATTGAGAGCTATATATATATATATATATATATATATATATATATATATATATATATATATATATATATATATATATATATATATATATATATATATATATATATATATATATATATATATATATATATATATATATATATATATATATATATTAAATCACGCCAAAAAAATGTATGTGATGACAAAATGAGTTTTCATGATTATAATAAGTGACCGACCATGGCCCCCCAAATAACCCCAGAAATCCCTTTTAACACTTATTGTAAATTATATGTGGCCAAAACGGGACAAGGACATGACCTAATCACCCATATAGAAAGTTTCAACTCCTATTATTATATATCATCCAATGATTTGAGCTACGTTTATTTTGTCTATCTCACTCATTGCCTATGCATCTTAAGACCAGAAAACCAGTAGATACAGTTAAACATTCCTTTGGTTAATTTATATTTTGATTTTGTTTTTTGTTTCTTTATTGAGTAGTCCTTTTCTTACCAAGCTCATAAGGAGACAATAATAATGACAAGGATAATTTAATCAAATCAAGAAAAATCTTTATGCAGATAACTTCTTTTTCCTTCTTTCTTTCATTTCTTAACTTTTAGTACTATATTCAAAGATTTTAATGGGGTCCATTAATATTGGTCATAGTTATCCTTTTCTTACCTAATTTTGTTTTTCAATTTGTTGTAGGAGATTTCCTAGTAAGACTCCATTTAACTTTGATAGTCTTTTGTTTACCTTATCAATCAATGTAAAGGTACTTTTTTTTTTTCTAATATTGACTTTGTCAAGAACGCATTTTAATATATAAAATAGTCATACTAAGGTCGCTGAAAACGTGGATCTGTTTCAAACGTGAAATTTTGACACTTTATAGGTCTAAAATAAAATATTAATCGAGAGAGGTTTCTTTCAAGGAATTCAGAAAATATTTTAACGGGAGAAAGAAATTAATAAAGCAAGAATTGAAGAATATATTTCAATCTTCACATACGACAAATCTTTGCCCACATCATCAAAGAAAAAATAAATATAAAATTGCAATCAAAAGCAATGCCTAAAGTAAACAAACAAACAACAACCCAATATAATCTCACTTAGTGGGGTCTGGGGAGGGTAATGTGTACGCAGACCTTACCCCTGCCCTTGAATAGAAAGGTTGTTTCCAAAATAAAAGGCAATATCATAATAAAAAGTAATTTATTATAGTGATAAACTTTATATCATCTTATCACCACATTTTCGGTAAAAAAAATGTATGAAAGCAATGGCAGCCTTCACTAAGGTTGCATCACTAAAAAGATTGATTTTCAGGTATATGACATATACAATGCACATTCAGTTGATCAACATGGCTTTATTTTTTTTAAATGTTTGAAAAAATTAATTATCAAAAAGTGGTTAGTTAGTAACTGAAAAAATATTTTCTGAAAATAATAAAATGTACAACAATATTGGCTAATCGAATAAAAATTTGATTAACTTTTTTTGGTAACATATTAAAGATGTAATTAATATTTTAAGTGTCGGTTGGAGCAGTGATATCACATTCCCTTGACTTGCATGATATGCAAGATTTGGATTATCTTTTAAATTGTCAAATTATGTTATAGCTATCAACCTTACATTATTCTATTACCTAACATTCCAATTACTAAAAGAAAACATAAGTTGTTTTCTCACGACATTTCATTATTATTACAGATTTTATTCTTTTAATAAATATATCTACAAAAGCCTGAGACATATCAACTTCTCCAGGGTTGCATTGCCAGATTAAGGTTGTCGGTGTTGTATTTATTATGTTGTACAAATTTGATATAAAAATTGGTAAACCTCCAAATTTTCCAATATGATAGAGGTTTCCTTTATTACGAATTTTTCAGTAAATACGGAACAGGTAATATTTTTTTTTTAAAATACTAGTAAACTAGTCCAACCATCCAAAGTATTAAAAAAAACTAATGTTAGAATTAATGGAACGACTCATTAATGGAGTGGTGGACAGCTTGAGTAATTAGTGATAATCTCTATTAATTCTTTCTATAAACACACATATATTTATATATTAATGGGATGGTGGCACCTTCTACACGCAAGTGGTAATGATTTAAGATTTGAAGGAGAAAACTTATTAGACGTTGAAAATGTGGAGAAGGCGTTGCCCATTTGACCAACATACTTCATTGACACAATATTCAAACCTCATTCTTATCTGTTGAATACCATGAGAAAAATAATGATTTTAAGGTTGATGTCTGCAGCCACCGAACTATCAATATTTTATAAAAATGGTAGCTAAAAATGTCAAAGATTTTGTGGAAGTGGTTGGATGGGGATAATTATTCGCATGATTACTACATTATTCTTTAATCTTTTCACCATAGAAGGTAGAGTTTAACTTTATATACTGATAACGTAAAATATATATATATATATATATATATATATATATATATATATATATATATATATATATATATATATTATCAAATTACTTAAAAGATAAATATATGTAATTGTTCAAAATAAATGATTATGAAATTTGTAATATAAAAAAATAATCTGCTACAATAAGTTAAAATATAATAATAATGTAAAAATTCGATACAACATTAACATTTACAAGTAGAATTTTTTAACGAGGATTATGATAGGTATTTTCATCAATTGCCATCCCTTTTGTTGGGTAAGATTTTGTGATATCATTTGTACCACCAGCTTTGAATTAAAATTTGTTGCCCTGCTACAACCTCATTAAAAGTCAAAGAACTTATTATGCAAACATATTGCATTCATTGCTTTTTAGAAAATTCTATATCTGGTGACTCATATATAAGTATTACAAAGGGAAAATAGAAATTGAACTAAGAAGACTTTTAGGAGATTTCACATGTCAAATGACAAAAATATATGCCTCGTAAATAGAGGCGGAACTATGTTATCAAGTGAGGGGTCAATACACGTATATATTTTTAGGAAATATTAATAACTATACTGAGTAGTTATTATTGTTGTAGTAGTACTCCACATATAAAATAAATTTTGATTGAAAGTAAAGCACACTCCTGACATTCGAATCATGGATCCGCCTAGAAATTTGTTGAATGTGTTTGGTCTTTATCTTTAAATTTGTTTTTTTTGCAATAGTCATAGAAGTGATGGCTTTGTATTTCTTGTCATGCTATAGCTTTTTCACTTTCTTTTTTCTTCTTTACTTTTTTGAACTAATGGGAATGAACTCAAAACCCTATTGCACTTCTAAGGATAAGTCAACTTCTTATGGTAAAGTAAGACAAGGATTGGATGCTTCTTGGAAGGAGCAAATAGATAAAGGAAAATAGCTACCGCGCCAAGAGAGTTGGACCACAGAAAGGGAAGAGAATAGAGTAATTCTCTAGAAAGAAGAATTATCAAATACCTAGAAAAAATAAGCAATGGAAAGTGTGTAGGAGGTGCTCGACTAAGCTTATAAGCTAATTAATTAATTTATAAACACTTTTAGTATATTTATGTATTTAATAAACACTTAAATAATTATAAGTCAAGTTTTTATAAGTCAAATTCAGTCAAAAGCTATAAACTGGTAATTAGTAATCGCTTACTAATTGTTTTTGAGGTCATAGCACTTTTACTTTTGACCAAATTTTTTACTATTTTATTATTAACACTTTATTCTTATTCTCAAAACACTTTTCCAATTATGACAATTGTTAGAGTTGTTAATTGGATCAAGAACTAAATCATTTTTCTGTACTTATATATGATATCAAATAATCTGCCATTTTCAGTTTGGGATTTTCGTTTGGATAAGTCAGGTTGTAAGACATCTTATATAACGTTTAATACACTGAACCATCTTCTATTTAGTTCAATGATAAGAGTGCAGTGTGACATGTGTGAGTTAAGCACATATCACGAATTTGAATTTAGTCCCCCACACACAAATAAAAATATAAATAAATAAAAGTTGTCTTTACGTGTACAAAGATGGAGGAACAAATGCATTATTAGACGAGTACCGATTTATACATTGCCTGACTTTTGCAAATTGCAGTTTTCTCGATTATAAGAAAAATAGCTAAAATAGTGAGAATATTGGTAACAACAATTCATTTGGTTTTGAAAAACATGAGTAACTTAAAGACAACAATCCAATAAAATATGCATCAATTAATATGGGTATCATGGTAAATTATGGACTTCATTCATTATATCTTAAGGGGCGTGAAAAGTCAAAACATGCTAAGTAAAAGCGAACGGAGGGAGTAAAAAATATTAAATCATAGCGCATTTATTTCAGTATAATATTGGTACAACATACTATTTAAAATAAAAAACGGAACCAAAACTGATTCGAAGAACACTGCTAAAATTGACATTACCAAGCCTGCTAGTTCTATGGGCGCTAATTGCACCAGAACCGTCCGTTTGGGCACAATATTAACAACATCCAACCTGAGCGCTCTCCAAAGACCTTGCGACGGATATGAAGACGACATATGAAATCTCCAGCAGGGTGCAGATGAGAGCCTACGGACCATTTAGTGAATCCTGATTAGTTTAGTTTCCCGAGGCTGGATCATTTTTGTATTGCTGTTCTAACATTGGAGGTAGGAGAAGAGCAAGCCTGGTTTTGTATCTTGCGATTCGACGAAGTCTTTCTTCCCTTAATCTGCAGATTTCCAAGCACAACAAATCATATAACCACCGATAAAGTCTACAACCAATTTCCAGCTAATCGCATTCAATCCATATACCCCTCCCCACCCCGGAGAGTTACATCCTTAATTTCGAAAAAAAGAAGACCACAAATGTTTCTTACCGTGATCTAATCCTTTTAGCACGCTTGACATGTCTTTGCAAAAGTTCTTTTGGAGATAAATGCTCGACCGATTCCCCATCCTGCAGGTAGATAAAAGCAGAATTCATTTGTTCCATTCTATACTGAACGCCAATTGCCATCTCAACTACCAACCACATCAAACAACTAGGTGCAACTATGCAGGCTGCTATGCAATCAGTGACATGAAATCCTTACATATAATGAGCTGACTAGAAATGATAAAGCCATGAATTTGCAACAAGGCTTTAGCAGCACCCAGAGAAGATTAAAGGAGGTAAACACACTTCTGCCAACATGCTGGGTAGGTCAACCTTCGAAAAGATTTTGTATGTTATAGAACTCAGTATCCAGTGCCCACAATTGAGCTTGTTTAACTTTTGAAAAAATATTCTGGAGATACAAACAAGTTGAATATGGAGCTACTAGCTAGTATAGGACAAAGTAGAACTGCTGAAGCCTTGAAAACTTCCGAGTGTTTACAAATAAACAGAATGTTGGACATAGCCTCTTGAGATCCAACATACTCCCCTGTTTCCTAAATGATTGAACTGCTCATATTTAAAGGATACGTCCAATGCCTTTGATGGAAAAAAAAAATTCTGTTATAGCGCGCACCACGAGTAATCCACCAGACAGCCTATCGAACTCAGACATCGCCTCACACCAAGTACTGCAGCTGGGAATGCGTACCTAGGATCTCCAGACTGTTACTCCCATGCCTCAAAACACTAGGCCATCCATTAGGACATGCTTTTGATGAAAGTTAACATACAATTGACTTGTCTTTCAAAAGAAACTCAGGAACTAAACATACCATATTTTCAAAACTCGGGCATTTCAAAAGATGGTACAAAATCCTGGAAGAGCACGATTGCATAGCACGTGTCATTGATCTTATCTAGACAGCAATTACTGCCTGGCAGATGAAATGCTCAGCAAAGAGTAAACATGGTCAGTCGGGGAGGTTCACATAAACATTAACTGGGATCCATCTTCATTTGCTACTAAAAATCAACAGCCCAGACACCTTAGAAAGCAGTAATCTCAGCTACACCAATCATAAGTTTGCTAGTTGGTTTTTTTGTTTATTAAGTGGCTGGAAAACACATCTGTTTTTGCTTTCTTGCGTCAATAACCAACTATTAATATAAACAAAATTAGCGTCAAGAAGAGCCGTTGCCACAAAACTAAGAAAATAGTAGAGAAAAGCAAAAAGTACCAAACAAGTGGAATACCAGATACAAGTGATTCAGCAAAA
The DNA here is from genome assembly GCA_034376525.1 of Nicotiana benthamiana. Taxonomy (NCBI): domain Eukaryota; kingdom Viridiplantae; phylum Streptophyta; class Magnoliopsida; order Solanales; family Solanaceae; genus Nicotiana; species Nicotiana benthamiana. The sequence goes on along the minus strand of CM067336.1, from coordinate 27,251,624 downwards.
GTTAAAATAAGACTACGACCTGACCTGAAATACGAAAATTGAAATAAATAAATAAAAGATAGCAAAGGAACAGAACAGTACACCAAAAAGAAGAGTGATTCCACAAAGGATAAAGAAGATTGCATTAGTTCGAAATAACATCTACCAAAATAAGATAATGAAGATTAGAGGCAGCACCATAAAATGACAGCGGGAGACACCAATCTTTATACTCCCACTTCTAGAGTCTGAACCAAATGCAAGAGGATCATTTACTGGAGAATAGTTTTGTATCTTTCCAAAAACTGATTGAAGGAAAGCAAGGAGGGTAACAAATAACAAGAAAGATTTGGATGGAAATGAATTGATAGGAAAATAGACTAGATGGCAAATTTGAAAAAGGAACATACAAAATTAGAAAATACTAAAGCATGTCATGCAGTGAAGTGCGGCATACCAGATGCAACCTGCTAGCACGTTGCTGTATCAGGGGTTCTACATATAAGGACCCTGACTATGATATATATTCTAGGTGACATTCTCTCTAATTTGGAGACCTAGAACATCCACACACACACACACACACCCGCCTCCCAAAAAAAAGGGAATCTAAAAGTAAAGTAATTAAAATATCGCCTTGATTTCATTTTGACACATCCTTAAACCATGATTTACTATTAAACCCAAATTCAAAATTCACTCCCCAAGTAGATAAACTCAAGCGCGCACCTCTTCCTCTTCTTCTTTATCTCCTTCCTTTTTCACAGGAGACTCGCCATCTTGTGGAGCTAGGGGCAAAGGTCTAGGAAGAGACCTAACACCATCCATGTATTGCGACTGCCAGGAAAATGTAAAGCAAATAAACATAGAAATGAGCAAATGTCATAAAAAACTAGAATGTTTTTATTGCAAAATTTCAAACACCACATCAAGAAACTCATTCAAAACTATAGCTGCATCATTTTTGCCAAGAAAATTAATTTAATAATACACAAATGAAGACGAGAGAAGAATCAGAGCTAGAGTAGCAAGAGACAATCATGATCCGATACTGATTTCCAACTTCACCAAACGTCCTCCTCTATCTCTACAATTCATGAGCCTATCTTTTCCTCAAAAAATTAGTAAATGAAACAATTAAAAGAGAAAGGAAAAGGAGCAAAAACAACTATCAGCCCTATTTAGGAAATTGAATGAATTCTTGGTCAGTCTCATATGATGCTGACATGAATGAGGAATAATTACCTACCTCTTTAAAAAAAGAACCTGAATGACTTTTGGACTACTAGGATCAGTATGAGTATTGAAGAGAAGTGAGAGCACCACAATCAGAACTGGCTTTGAAACATTTAGAACAAGCCACAATTTAGGAAAGTGTGTCGTAAAGGAACTTTGGGGGGGGGGGGGGGGGGGGGATTATAACATTTGTACTCAAAACCCAGATATATACACATCTTTAGGGTATTGTAATTTCGACTTAAATTTTCTTTACATCAATTATGGACTATCTGAAAAGCAGTAAGTTACGATCATATAAATCTAAACAAAATAGAATTACTGGAGGCACATATGTCAGGGATTGACTATTGCGGGTATGCTTAAACAACAAGCAAAGTAATAAGCATATGTGGTACTGAACAAGGCTGTAAAAGGGCTGCACTTATTGTTTTCACTTGCTAGTTCTATATGCATCTATTTAATAGCTGCCACCTAATAACCCACCCAGTCAGTGGAACTGAACATTTATCAGTTGAGACAATTATATATATATACCAACAACAGTTAACATAGGCCAAAAACCTCAGAACTGCAGTGACTGATAAAGATAGTTCATAATGCCAGAGTGTAATAACTAAATGTTGAGAAAGATGATTGGAGTTTCTGGAACCATGAAACTACACTGAATGAAGCCCAACACACAGATTAATAAGTTGAAAAGAAGACATACATCATTCTTCTCTTTTTTCAAGACCAACCTCAAGGGAAAAAATTTGTATCTTTATGCAAGACTGTACTGATAAAAAACAAGAGAGACATGCTTATAAATGCAAATAATGCTACAGAAACAGATCAAATTTTTAAAAGTCGAAGCTGCATTTCTAGAGGACATGGTTCACAATTCTTATTCACCAACTCAAATTGCATCTAAAAAGGTTATGTTAGTTGCAAAAAGGACAAGCAGCTAGTTACTGAGCTTCTACAAGTCAGAAGCCTTAAGTCACTTCACATACTGTGGAAAAGAATTAATATTTCAAAGAGATGGCACTTGTGACTTGTGCAATGCATAAAAGTTTTTTTGAGCAAACCTGAGTTTCATCGGGAAGACCATTCCTCAACCATGAGCGAGAAAGGGCATAGAGAGAAGCATTATCAGATATTCTGACCTACATCAGAAAATATAGTATCCATCATGCAGTAAAAACATGTTTCTACAGAAAATATCAGGCATGGGATGTAAATAAAGCGCCTACACCAAATCATAGAATTGCATAATGTCTTCAAGATTCACAGACGTCTTAGTTGTGCTGTTCCTTTTCTTTAAATTTTGGTGGGAGTAATTACCCTCATGTTAGCTCCATCACGCCAAAACAACATCAGCAGATATATTTTTTTCATGTTCATTGTTTTATCTTAAATTCGTAATGAATGTTTCAAATATAAGGCTTTTAAAGCCTTTGAAATTTATTCAAACATTATTTTATATGTTAGTTTTTAGTGTTTCACATTTTTTACTTTATCTTAACATATCCGGTACAGTTCTTAACCTAACACTTCATCGGGGTGATACAGTTAATTTCTAGCAACAAAACATACTTTGTAAATAACCTTTGAATACTAAGTCTAACATTGCCCTGTTTAGCTTATCATTTAGGCTAGCAGTACTACAATTATTGAAGAGGGAATAGAACAATACCAGAGACCGCCTATGTTGTGGCTAATTGACCTTTTTGATTTTTATTTTAATACTTGAAGTACTACCGAGGTTTTTTTTACAGAGGTAGAGAGAGGTTAGAGAGAAGGAAGAGCATTAGCTAATGCCTGCCTCCTCAGAACCTAAAATGAACCTTATATAATGGATCGGTTTACAAACAAACAAAACTAAAACAGTAAAATGGGCGACAAAATAATTACAATTATGGCCAATAAGATAAAAAGAAAATCCTACATTATAACAAACGGACAAACTACTTTATAAAAGTAGATTCCCTTCAATAATGGAGGGGCCCGTTACTTTATGAAAGTCGTCTCTATTACCCCAATAATTCATTTTATGGGCCTCATGTCTATTCATGTTTTTCCTTTTCCTTTGTCAGTTTTCTTCGCAGAAAATTCTTCTGTCGTTTTCTTCAATTTTGCAAAGCAATCCTCTATTTCATCAATATTTACTTTTGTGTCGAGGTGCTTTGTGCTTCTCCTGCTGCATAGATTTCTTCATTTGAAGTGGTTCCTATGGAGGTCATAGATATATCATCTCCAATTCTTGTTTCAAATTTTTTGCAAGATCTTTCTTTATTTCCTCTAAATATGAGGCGAGGATTTCTTGCTTGGATATAGCTCCTTTTTTCATTTGGAGCTTTCTGGTAATCTGTTGGAAAGGGCATATGTGAACCTTCATCAATATTGACCTTCTCTTGTTTGACATAGAGCTCAATTTTCTACTGAATTTGTTAGAATTAATTCTTCTTCGAATCATTTTTCTTGTTGGTTTGGTTGAACTAATTTGGTCCAAAATTTATTATCAATTATTTGAAGGTAAGGAATTCCTTCACTAGTATAATCAGTTTCAACATCCCATTTCATTATCCAAGGAATGAAAAATTCTACGAAAAAATACATGGCTGCAATGCCATCATAAAAGATATTATATTTTTGTAAGGAGATAATTTTGGGAGATATATCTAACCATTGAGTATATAAACTCTTGAATAAAGGAGGAAATATTTCTAATGATGGACCATATAATTTCCACCATTTGAAGAACCAATTCGGAATTTGTTGGTTGTTCATATTAAAACAAAGCTTGATAAATCATAAGTGCTTCCTATTAGGATTCTCATAAAGAATAATCCCAATAATTAAATTTAACTGAGACTTTTTTGTCAGGATGAGTATATTCTCGATCCTTGACGGTACTAATACCCCATTCATCTGAAGGTATTACCTTCTTGATAATAATTTTCGAAAAACTATAGGTTTTTCTTGTATTTGCAGGAGAAAAGTATTGAATTTCAGTTGATCCTGTTTTTGAGAGTATAATCTCATAATGCATCCTGTATTTATAAGCAGGAGTAGCGTATGACGCCGTATCAAAATACCTGGCCATTAATTGCCATAGGGTATCCTTCCATTTCAGGTCGTATTGTTCCAAAAGAATTATTGACTCGTTTGTATCCTTTCGGTTATAAACCTCAAGATTTTCATTACTTCCTTTAATATAACTAAGGAGTAGGTTGGCATATTAGACGATGAACCTTCATTTTCCAAGGATTGTATATAATCCATGAATTCCTTGTATAAAAGATGGTTGTATTATCTCCTGCTATGTTAGCAGCAATTAGTTTTTGGTTTCCCATTTTGGCGAGAATATTATTCTCTCTACTATTAGTAGATGCCCTTCATATTCCTCGTTGCCGAGGAGATCTGTATGTAGGCCTCAATACCTGTAAAGCCAAAAAGAGAACTATTAGTTCAAATATTCTCTTGTAAGAAAATCAGGAAGGGTATTATCAGGCGAGAATATTAATCTCTCTCTACTATTAGTAGATGCCTTTCCTCTAGCTCGTTGTCGAGGATGTCCGTATGTAGGCCTCTTTACCTGTAAAACCAAAAAGAAAGCTTCATAGCAGCTCTCAGAGATGGCATCAGAACCGGAAAAAGTCTCTTATAGAGACTGTGCAAACCAGTTTGGCTTATGGCCCTGTTTATTTTAATGCTTATCCTAATTTGCAGATTTCTCTAAATGACGATTTGGAAGAGCTTCTTAATAAGAAGTTTGGCAAATTTAGGGTCAGTCCCTTAGGTTTGACTAAGGGTATTGTCCACTTATTAAGCAGATCTAATTGTTGAGACAAATCATACTCTTCTTTCCTATTATTTTTAGCAGTAGTCTTCTTCCTAGTGATATTCATTAGAAAAATAGTGTTAAACTTAGTATCTCAGGTTTCTTACTAAAATGGCTCTGATACCAAAATGAAACCGAAACGCTTTCGAATGAGGCTCGGGAAGGTAAAATTACAAGAACTCCAATCCTGGTCAGTTACCAACCTCTAGGTAAACCTTAAACAATGATGCTCCTTACAACCCTTCAATGGCCACTTGCCTAAACAGGTTTACGAACACCACCAGTTAGGTTGGCCTAGCCAAGATTTGCTGTCGAGATTAGTAACTACCTGGTCTATAAAGTTCTTAACATAACACTTCATCTAGGTGATATAGTTAATTTCTAGCAACAAAACATGCTTTGTAAATAACCTTCGAGTACTAAGTCTAATACTTATCTATTTAGTCTATCATTTAGGCTAACAGTACTACAATCATAGAAGAGGAGGGAATAGAACAATACCAGAAACTGCCTGTGTTGTGGCCAATTGACCTTTTTGATTTTTATTTTAATACTTGAAGTACTACCGAGGGTTTCTTTTACAGAAGTAGAGAGAGGTTAAAGGAGAAGGGAGAGTGTTGGCTAATGCCTGCCTCCTCAGAACCTAAAATGATTCTTATATAATGGATCGATTTACAAACAAACAAAACTAAAACAGTAAAATAGCCGACATCTGTATGAATTGCCTCAACAATTAGATCTATTTAATAAGTAAACAATACCCTTAGTCAAACCTAAGGTAATATACCAGATAGGTACATTTGAAAAAATAGGTCTAAAACAAGTAGATAAAACTACTGAAGAGACTGACACTGTAGATAGTGACCATGCTACATTCAGATTATTATCTGAAAGTGATTCAGCCCGTCATAGGGTAGGGATTCACATAGATTCACACACATGCTTGATACAGGTCGCCTTTAAGCCACTTACTTTAAGAGGCTTACCTGAAAGCTTCATAACAGCTCTCAGAAAGGGCAGATCAGAACTGTAAAAAGTCTCTTACAGGGATTGTGCAAACCAATTTGGCTTATGGCCCTGTTTATTTTAATGTTCATCCTAATTTGCAGATTTCTCTGAATGACGAGAATTCTTTAAATGCTTTAATACTTAGCATTAAATTACATGGTTATGATTATTTGTCTGGTACAGAAGTTATATGCATCTATTATAAAGTTTATTTCAAACCTTTATATACCTTAAATCCTATGTGCAAAATTGTGGATTTCAAAAATAAAATTATTCTTATAGAAACCAACTTTGGAAAATCCAAAATAACTACCAAAAGACCTATAAAATGGGATGAAATTGATTTCCCTAAAGAATGGGTCATAGAGGAAGCAGTTGCACCTCAAAACACTAGTAATACTGAGGTTACAGAAATAGAACAAACCTCAGATAGCACTATTAAAATCAGGTTCAATGAACCCGTTCAAACTGATAATATCAGTCTATCACCTAGATTAACTAGATCAAACTCCTCCTATACTTCTCCAATTGATTATGTGGTAGACTTTCCATCTAGAGCTTCCACATCTCAGATTAGAGAAAACAATAGAATAAATGACATCAATATCAGCAGTGATAATATTGTCAAGATTAATTCAAATCTTGAACCTACTGCATCCAAAATAGATTTTTCAAATGGTGTTAATCATGGTTGAATACCAGATAGATTTTAGTCCGGGTTCACCGGCAAGAAAAATGATTTTAGAAGAATTTCTAAGACCCAAATGGGCTGTTTTCAGAAAATGATTTCATGAAAACATGGCTAGTGAATTGATACAATTTTTTAGATATAATTTTTACGAGGATATTAGCAAGACAAATAAAATTATTGCTTTTGTTCCTTAGTTTATGTCTAAACATGTTTATAACTATATTTCTGTGTTAGAAAGAGATTATACGCTAACTAATGGTAATATTGTTAATTCTGTTTTTCCACCCCAGCAATCTTTTCACATAGGAAAAAAGGACAAAATTGTCTATTACACTGCTTTTTCAAAAATATTTGAAAATGGTGTTGTTGCCATAACGTCTAAGAATCTGAATACTATGCTCACTCAAAATAATTATACTAATATGTAGGTTAGTTTTTTGGGTGAACGGGTCATCAAGATTCATGAAAAATTGGACAAGCTTATAGCTGAAGTCCAAAACATTCAACAGAAGGATACTAAAGATAAAGAACAAATAGCTACTACAAGTATCCAACCCCCCTGAGGTAAAAGACTGTAAATTAAAAGGACTTGACGATTGGAAAAACTTCTTAATAAGATGTTTGGCGAATTTAGGGCTAGTCCCTTAACGCTAGAGCATAAACCTGATAAAGGTAAAGGATTACAGGTAGAAGATGAGATTAATAAAATCTTTAAAAAATATGCTCGCAAACCTTACCAAAAAAATATTTTATTATCCTAGACCAATCCCTCAAGATGTCCTAATAGAATAACAAGACAATGACCACTACTATCAAGGATATAGTGGGTCAGATATCTACAAGTGGAATATAGATGGTCTTGCTGAAAGACAAATCTATACAACAATACATGGAATGCTTATGTACAATAATACTATCTGTAGGGCAGTTGCAGAAATGATTATTGACGGATTTATTGGTCAACTCAAAGGCTGGTGGGCTCACTCATCACCAAAGGCATCAAATAATGAATGCCACCAAGGCTGAAGAAAATAAGACTGCAAAATTCAGTCTATTCTTTAGTCATGAATATCATTAGAACATTTTTCTGGAAGATGGTCTGATAATAATGAGACCATTAGGACAATGCTCCAGAACCTAAGGTGTAAAACCGTTACATCTTTATAGAAAATGTTTTCTTATCCAAAGTGATGGAATTACCGGAGAGTAATAGTACTCATTGGAAGTCCAAATTCATATATAGACTCCCTCCCTTATTTGCTGAAATGATTCGAAAGGTCCTTAGAGGTATAGGGATGAGTATCAATTATGATACTTACTCATATGGTAAACTATTTAGTGTATGCACTCAGAAAGGATTAGCTTTATGTAATGAAATCAAGCTAAAGCAACAAATTAAGAAATATCGTCTCAGTGAGAGACAGCAATTTGGCGAAATCTGTGAACAGTTCGCCATAGACTTGTTTTCTAATAGAAAGAAATCCATAAGAAGAAGGATTTCAAAAGAAAAAAGGATTCGCCTGAAAAGAGGCATGAAAAGACCCAAAGAAGAAAGGCTTTTCATAAAGCCAGGAAGGGTTTTGTTAAATCAAAAAGTCCTCAAGCATGCTACAAATGTGGTCGTATAGGCCATTATGCAAAAGATTGCAAGGTCAAAGATAAAATCAAAGACCTTGATTTAGATGATAATATTAAAGAATCATTATGTAAGATCCTTTTGAACTATTCACTGGAAATATCCGACATAGATGAAAATCATTCATCAACAAGTGAGGATTTACGCGTCCTCCATGAGCAAGAATATATTTCATCCTCCGAAGATGGGCAAGAGTTCTTGATAAAGGACAATGCTCAAATCGTTGTTGTAATACTAACGATGATCTTTTTAATATTTACTCCCAATTTTCAGGATTAAACATCAATGTCTTGACCAATGATAATATGCTTGAGCTATTAAGGGTTAAATAACCCTGAATTAAGGTCTCAAATTATTGATAAACTTCCTACAAGTTCTGAAGAAGTAGGGACATAGTTGGAAGGGGTTCCATCTCAAAAGGGGCCATACACCATGTCTGAAATAAGAAAAATGGTGAAAAATAAGTCTCAGCCTGAAAGGATGGCTACTGTCCAAGATTTAAGTACTAAAATTATCTCAAGAAAGAAATCTCGAAACTGAAGGCTTCAAATGTAGCCTTAGATACAGTGTTTTGGAAAGCGTTAAGCGCAAAAAAGCGACGAGGCCTTGCTTCACAGAAGCGAGAAGCGTGAAGCGAAGCGCACGCTTTTTTGCTGTGAAGCGTAATTTAACACACAAAAAAATAAAAAAATAGGCATAGATAAATAGCTAAGAACTTATTAAAAATAACATATTAAGCAAATGTTTCATAATAGATACTAAAACTAAATAGTGAATAATCCTCAAAAGTCTTAATATCTTAAGCAAATGCAAAAAAAAAACAATTAATTCACTGCCCCAAACAGAAAACAGAGCATAAAGTCATAAACAACACTTTTAATAACAGAAACATAGCATAAAGAGAGAATAAAAGAAGAAAACAGAGCATAAACAACACTTTTAATAACAGAACAAAAAGAAAAACAGAGCAGCAGTGGTCGTTAGCTGAACAGAGCATAATCTGGAGAAAAAAATTGAAAGAAAAACAGAAAAGAAGAAGAATAACAGAAGAAGACAAAAAACAGAGCGTGAAGAAGAAGAATAGAAGAACTGAAGAAGAAGACTAGAAGAAGATGAACAGAAGAACAGAAGTGGTCGTTCGCATATGTTTTGGTAACAGATGCCTTTGGAGTGTATGTTTATTTGCCCAAAATTTTTTTAAAAAACCCTAGCTTCAGCCTTCTGCTCGCTTAAGCGAGCTTTTTAACGCTTTTATCGCTTCTCGCTTAAGCGCTTTACTAATGTGAGTCGCTTTTTTCCCAGAAAAGCGTAACCCCTGCGTCTCGCCTCGCTTCGTCGCTTAAAGCGAGAAGCGAGCGCTTTTAATAACCCTGCTTAGATAAAAGAATTCTCAAATTGGAGAATTCAGATGAAGATCTCAGTATCAAGATTACTGAGACAAAAGATGTAGTAAGTACTTCGGAAGAAGCTACTGCCAGTATTTTATTAGCAGCCATAGATTTTTCTGAAGATGAATTTTTACAAAAAAACAGCATTTTACTACTCAAAATTTTTTAATAAAAATAACTCAGTTAATCGATTACAATTTCAAAATAGAGTTTGTTGCTCTGTTTGTAAGCGGGGCAGATTTGAGTTGTGTAAAAAAAGGAGTAATACCGTCCAGATATTTTCATAAAACTACTCATCGTTTAAAAAGCACTAGCGGTGATCCAATGGGTATTTCATATAAATTACCTAAAGATTATATTTGCCAACAAAATATTTGTATACCTGAAAGTTTTGTTTTGGTAAAAGATATTGATCGTGATGTAATACTAGGTGTTCCTTTCTTCCACAAATTGATGCATTTTTCACATTGGGACACAAAAAGTTTTATCGGTATCTATAATGATAGTAGTATTCTCTACCTGAATTAGGTAGGGGTAAGGTCTGCGTACAGACTACCCTTCCCAAACCCCACTTGTTAGGATCAAAATGATAGTAGTATTACTTTTGAGTTTATAACTCAACTAATCCAAAGATTTTTAAATGAAATTATTTCGAATAAAATTTCTTCAAAAGTCAATCAAATTGAACTTTTGAAAAATGAAATAAGTTCCATCACTATTGAACAGGATTTAAAAAATCCCAAATTGGTAGAAAAAAATCAATTTTCTTAAAAATCAATTTTCTACTTCTATTTGTGGTGAACATCCAAACCAATTTTGGAATAGAAAAAAGCATATTATAAGTCTTCATTATGAAGAAGATTTTTCTGAGGATAATATTCCTACCAAGGCTCGTCCTTGTCAAATGAATTCCGAATATTTGGAATTATGCAAAAAGGAGATTGATTCCTTACAGCAAAAGGGTCTAATAAAACCATCAAAGTCTAAATGGTCTTGTACTGTTTTTTATGTCAATAAACATGTTGAACGGGAACAAGGGGTTCCTAGGTTAGTCATAAACTACAACCCTTTAAATAAGGTTTTGAAATGGATCAGGTATCCAATCCCTAATAATAAGAAGGATTTATTAGATAGGTTACATGATGACATCATATTTTCAAAATTTGATTTAAAAACAGGCTATTGGCAAATTCAGATATTTGAATCGGATAGGTATAAAACTGCTTTTAAAGTTCCAATGGGCCAATATGAATGGAATGTTATGCCTTTTGGATTAAAAAATACACATTCTGAATTTGTGAGTTCGAGTCTCCCCAAGAGCAAGGTGGGAAGTTCTTGGATGGAAGGATGTCGGGGGTCTATTTGGAAACAGCCTCTCTACCCCAGGATAAGGGTAAGGTCTGCGTACACACTACCCTCCCCAGACCCCACTAAGTGGGATTATACTGGGTTGTTGTTGTTGTATTTCCTTCCTTATACGGATTTCATAATTGTTTATATTAATGATATCTTAGTATTTTCAAAAATTATTGAGTCTCATTTTAAACATTTGGATTTATTAAAAAAAATTATTATCCAAAACGGTTTAGTATATCCAAACCAAAAATGCAGATTTTCCAAAACAATATCAGATTTCTAGGTCATAATATCGAAAAGGGAAGAATTACTCCCATTAATAGGAGCATTGAATTCGCTTCTAAATTCCTTGATATTATTACTGATAAAACCCAGCTCAAAGATTTTTAGGAAGCTTGAATTATATTATAAAGGATCTGGCTAGAGAAACTGCTCTTCTTTATGATAAACTAAAGAAGAACCCAAAGGCTTGGACTGACAGTCATACTAAGTCAGTTAAAAGAATAAAGCAGAAGGTTAATAACCTTCCGTGTTAACTCTCACCAATCCCAATTAGGCAAAGGTTGTGGAAATCGATGCCTCTGATATTGGCTATAGTGGAATATTAAAACAATGTTCCCCATCAGATAAACAAGAATACCTTGTTCAATTTTATTCGGGAAAATGGAAAAATTCCCAGAAAATTTTGCAACTGTAGCTAAAGAAATTCTTGCTATAGTTAAATGTGTTATGAAATTTCAAACTGATCTATAAAATCAGAAATTCTTGATTAAAATTGATTGTCAAACTGCAAAATTTATCTTTAATAAAGATTTTAAGTATGATGTTTCCAAAAAGGATCTGATAATATCCTTCTTGATTTTCTTACAAGAGAATATTTGAACTAATAGGTCTCTTTTTGGCTTTACAGATAATGAGGCCTACATACAGACCTCCACGGCAACGAGGAATAGAAAGGGCATCTACTAATAGTAGAGAGAACAATATTCTCGCTCAAATGAGAAACCAAAAACTAACTGCTGCTAACATAGCAAAAGGTAATACCAACCATCTTTTATACAAGGAATACATGGATTATATACAATCCAAGAAAAATGAAGGTTCATCATCTAATATGCCAACCTACTCCTTAGTTATATTAGAGGACAGTAATGAAAATCTTGAGGTTTATAACCGAAAGGATACAAAAGAGTTCATAAGTCTTTTGGAACGATCCAACCTGAATGGAAGGATAACCCATGGCAATTAATAGCCAGGTATTTTGATACAGCGTCATACTTCACTCCTGCTTATAAATACATGATGCATTATGAGATTATACTCTCAACAACAGAATCGACTGAAATTCAGCACTTTTATCCTGCATATACAAGAAAAACTTATAGTTTTTTGAAAACTATTATCAACAAGGTAATACCTTCAGATGAATGGGTATTAGTACCCTCAAGGATCGAGAATATACTCATCCTGACCAAAAAGTCTCATTTAAGTTTAGTTATTGGAACTATGTTGAAAGTTTTAATAAAACATTTCTTTATGAGATCCTAATAGGAAGCACTCATGGTTTATCAAGCTCTGTTCTAATATGAACAACCAACAAATTCCGAATTGGTTCTTCAAATGGTGGAAATTATATGGTCCATCATTAGAAATACTTCTCCTTTATTCAAGAGTTTATGTACTCAGTGGGTAGATATATCTCCCAAACTTATCTCCTTACAAAAAGATAATATCTTTTATGATGGCATTGCAGCCATATATTCTTTCATAGAATTTTTCATTCCTTGGATAATGAAATGGGATATTGAAACTAGTTATACTAGTGAAGGAATTCCTTGCCTTCAAAGAATTGTTTATAATAAATTTTGGACAAAATTAGGTCAGCCAAACCAGCAAGGAAAATTATTCGAATAAGAACTAATTCAACAAATCCAGGAGAAAATTGAGCTCTATGTCAAACAAGAGAAGGTCAATATTGACGAAGGTGAAATAAGCCATTTCTAACACATTACCAGAAAGCTCCAAATGAAAAAAGGAGTTATATCCAAGCAAGAAATATTCGCCTCATATTTAGAGGAAATAAAGAAAGATCTTGCAAAAAATTTGAAACAAGAATTGGAGATGATATATCTATGACTTCCATAGGAGTCACTTCAGATAAAGAAATCTGTGCAGCATGAGAAGCACAAAGCACCTCGAACACAGAAGTAAATATTAATGAAATATAGAGGACTTCCTTGCAAAATTGAAAGAAACGACAGAAGAATCTTCTGCGAAGAAAAATGACAAAGGAAAAGGAAAACATGAATAGACATAAAGGCCCCATAAAATAAATTATTGGGGTAATAAAGACTACTTTCATAAAATAGCGGGTCCCTCTATTATTGAAGGGAATCTACTTTTATAAAGTAGTTTGTCCGTTTGTAATAATGTAGGATTTTCTTTTTATCTTGTTGGCTATTAATTATTTTGTCGGCTATTTTACTGTTTTAGTTTTATTTGTTTGTAAACCGATCCATAATATAAAGATCATTTTAGGTTCTGAGAAGGCTGGCATTAGCCAACGCTCTCCTTCTCTTTAACCTCTCTCTACCTCTGTAAAAAAACACTCGGTAGTACTTCAAGTATTAAAATAAAAATCAAAAAGGTCAATTGGCCACAACACAGGCGGTCTCTAGTATTGTTCTATTCCCTCCTCTTCTATAATTGTAGTACTATTAGCCTAAAGTGTTAGATTTAGTATTCGAAGGTTATTTACAAAGCATGTTTTGTTGCTAGAAATTAACTGTATCACCCCGATGAAGTGTTAGGTTAAGAACTGTATAGACCGGATATGTTAAGATAAAGTAAATATGTGAAACACTAAAAACTAACGTATAAAATAATGTTTGAATAAATTTCAGGACTGGAGTTCTTGTAATTTTAACTTCCTGAGCCTCATTCGAAAGCGATCCGGTTTTGTTTTGGTATCAGAGCCATGTTAATAAGATACCTGAGATACTAAGTTTAACATTATTTTTCTAATGAATATCATTAGTAAGAAGACTACTGTTAAAAACAGTAGGCAAGAAGAGTATGAATTGCCTCAACAATTAGATTTGCTTAATAAGTAGGCAATACCCTTAGTCAAGCCTAAGGAACAAGCCCTAAATTCGCCAGCCCATTAAGCCCGCAAACATTACGATTCACTTTAGCAACGGCTAAGCCCGGAACCAATAAATTGTAACCGGTAACCGGATATGTACCGAAATCGGCTGGTTCCCTTTTCCCCTAGCACGGTCCGACCCGACCCCTTAACATCCATTGAGATCACTGTTTTAAATAGCATGAGGCAACAAATAGCGATGAGGGCCCGCTTCATTGAGGCGAGAGGGGAGAAGCGAAGCTCTCGCCTTTATATATATATATAAATATATATATATATATATATATATATAAATTATAATATTTTGAAGATAAATACCAATTAGAAGGTCTGAGACGACCAAAAATGAATCATTTAGAGCTCCGATTTCTAGTCCATTCAATTTTCTTTTGGTAGTTCGATCGTGGAATTTCTTTGTTTCTATATTTCCGGAGTATGAGTGTGTGACTTGTTATAATAGATCCTATTGATAGTACAGAGAATGGGTCTGTCATCTTGATAGACGAAGTAGAATATATATATATATATATAAACTCAATAACAATAATATATTACTAAATATATCAATTGAAAACTCAGATTTGAAGAAGCAGTTTGCCTCTGCCCGTGAAGGAATTGAAAAACAAAGCAAAAAAAAATGAGAAGAAAAAGGAAGGGAGAAAGAAAGAATGAAAGAAAGGGCTCTCTGTTGCTCGATCAAAAAACAACAGAGCAAAAAAGAAAAAGAAGAAGAAGAAACAAGAAGAAAGAAAGAAGAAAAAGAAAAGAAAAAAAGGGCAGAAACTCGAAGAAGAAGAAGAAAGGAGAAGAAAAAAGGAGAAGAAAGAAGAAAAGAGATAAAGAGAAGTGTTGAGTTGTCCCACATCGGAGATTTGAGGTCCTTGGTCTCCTTATATGGCTTGGGCAATCCTCACCTCATAAGCTAGCTTTTGGGGTTGAGTTAGGCCCAAGGTCCATTCTTATCATGGTATCAGAGCCAAATCCATCCCAATTATTGTTAGCGATGTTGGACCCCCATTTATGTTGTCCACGCTCCAGAGATCTGGGCGTGAAGGGGGTGTTGTGTTGTCCCACATCAGAGGGATTTGAGGTCCTTGGTCTCCTTATATAGCTTGGGCAATCCTCACCTCATAAGCTAGCTTTTGGGGTTGAGTTAGGCCCAAGATCCATTCTTATCAAGAAGCATACCTAATATAGAAGCTTGAAGAAGAAAGAAGAATCGTTGATGTGACTGTGGTCGACTTGAAGGAGAAAGAAGAAGAAATTGTTGAAGCCCTAAATTTTTTCTTTTAATCGCTGGTCTGCTGCCTATTTCTTTTTTTTTCTTCAAAAACCGACGCTACAGGGCGCCTCTCGCTACAAAGGCAGAGGCGCTCGCCCTTTTGAAATCTCCATGCAACAGAGGCAAATAGCACTGGAGGCTCGCATCACATCACGCTATTAGCGTTGAGGGCCTTTTCCATAACGTTTTTGGAAGCTAGACATCGCATTATATAGTATGTTGTGCGGCTCTCCATAAATGATGTCGTACCCTCGCAGATCCTCCAAAAATGCACTACTTTGGAGGATCAAACACACATCCGGCAACATATTTAGAAAATTTGATCAACATAGTTATATTCACAACTACATGAAAGAGAGGTGATAAAATAGTCGCTAGATAGTCAAACTCTAACATGTTTTTTTTCTTTTCTACTTATTTTTTTAGGATGAGATATTAATTTTAATGACTTCCATCTGTCAAAAATCAAAGGGTGCGTCATATAGTCAATGAAGCGGGTGGAGAACCATGAAATCTCAAGTTTAAATTCAAGCGGAGACAAAAAATAGTAGGTCATATCTTCTCATCTGCCCTAGCCTTGGTGGCAAAAGTAACCGGTACTTGTGCTAGTGGAGGTAGCAAATGCCCGATGGAATAGTCAATGTGCGTGCAAGTTGGCTCAGATATCACCGTCATCGGAAAAAATCAGGGTCAGTCAGACATCAACAACAACAAACACGGCAAGTAATTTCAGAAATCAAAATAAACGACAAAATAGACACTTACCTTTCTGTCTCTGATTATAGCAAAGGTGTCATCCTTACTTCTTTCCCTACCGTTCGCAAAATATAGAGCTCAAAGAATTGCCATATCAAACATATAAGGGAAACAACATGAAGCAAAACCAACATTACCTCCACCTCCCCTCTCTGAAGCCATTGCAATCTGAAATGGAAGGCTGAGTAGGAGCAATCTGGATGCAAAAATATAATAGTAAACAGGATTAGAAGACAGCAGAAGGTGACAAAATTGTGAGAAAAAGCTAAAATTAGATATATGGAACACATTAAAAGAATGTCTCATTTAAAATTTCAAAACTGCATTAGTGAGATACGTCACTCAGTTTAATCTGCAGGTGAGTACTGCCACAAAGCAGTGAAAAGAAGCTGTAGGCAGAGAGAGGGGTTGCTAGGATTAGGTAACAGAAAAAAACAACTTAGTTTGTTTAACAGAAAACAAACCAAGTTCTCTTCTGAAAACAAAAAACAAGCTTTGGCTTGTATTTTCTCAAAACTTGTGAGCCAAGAAAGGGACCCAGTCCCAAGGTGTAAACTCTTATCCCCTTTCTTTATCTCTTCTCTTCTTTCTCTTAATTATTGACACCCAAATTGTTTTTTCTCAGCCATTTTGAAATTCCTTTTTTCTTCATCCTACATCTTTTTAAAACTTGAAAATGCATATAGTCGTATCTAAAGAGGTTTGGCCATCAATAAAATATTGAAGTTTCCCCATATAAAAGTCGCAGCAAATCTTTTAAAGCTTTAGTCTTATCTCCAAAAGACAAACCAAACACCAATTCTCCCAAAACCAATTCTTCTATATTCAGATCCAGACACTCACAATTACTTTACAGCCAAAAAAGAGAAAATACATTTTGATCTCTAAAAAGGAAACAAAAACCAAAAAGTACTCAAATCAAAATACCACCAAAGATAGGAAGCATGTTATTCTTCTGATCCAATGCAAAGGGAAGTTGACTTGAACCAATTAATTTAACAAAAATCTCATGCCATTTGCAAACTTGATGCCTAAATCATTTTGTAGAAGTCAAGTTATATTGTCCATGGATGTCATCATGAAGTTTGTTTAGTGTAGCAATGGATGCTACAAATCCAATTGTTTATATCAGCACATATACATATATCCTCAAAACGTGTTAGCGTGTATGATAAAGCACTTCTTTCTTCCCTATATTTTGGTTGTTGCTTGCTCTTCTTTTTCTTCTTTTTTAGTCCAAAGGTATCGATATAAAGATTGATCTGGAAGACAAAATAAAATTTGACAAGACTAGTGGTTGTGTATATGTTAGAGTTCGTAAGCAAAGAATTTGATGTCGTGCTAGGTTGACACTCATCAGTACCTTTTTTTTGGTAACATCCATCTTCTTTTCTCTTTTTTTTTTTTATTTTTTTTTTTTTTGGCCTTTCCTTTTTTTTCCTGATTCACAAGTTCTTTGGCGTCATCAATCGTGGTCAATATCATTCATAAAAGGTCAAGCTCATACCTCCTTGATACTAATTTATGTGATTCCTAGTATGCAAACAATTTGTATATCTAGGCTCATTGTTTCAAGAGAATGGAATGGTAGATGAAGATGTTACTCGATTAAAACCATATGGTTGAAATGAAGAAGTGTTACTGCCTACTAGGGTGTCATGTGATAGAAGAATGCCTACCAAGGTGAAAGGTAAGTTCTATAGAACGGCTATAAAATTGGCTATGCTAATATGGTAAGTGAATTGTTAGGATGCTAAAGTGCAACAAATCTACAAGATGAGTGTTGCAAAAATACGAATGCTAAGTAAGATGGATGTGTGGTCACACGAGATTAGATAAGATTAAAAATGATCACATTCATCAGGAAGTGCAAATAGCACAAGTTTAGGATAAAACAAAGAAAGTCACTTGGTGAGGGAAGATGTTAAAAGGGAACGAGCTGGACCTAAAATCACATGGAAGGAAGCTATCTCAAAAGACCTACACATTCTTGAAACCAATGCAGACTTATCTTAAGATGAGGCACAACGAAAAGATCCAAATAAGTGACACCTACTAGCTGGGAATAGGTCTTAGACTTGGTCAAGAAACTCTATTATATATATATATATATATATATTAGTTTCATTTTTACTTTATTTTCATAATGATGGTGATATGAGTTGAGCTTAAAGAAATAAATGAGGATCCATATTGCCAACCTAATTTGTTTAGAAATTGAGATGTAGTTTGTTGTTATTGTTTCCTTTGACCTGGCATATGTAGTAAAACTATTCATGTATTCTGATATAGTAGTTCGAGAAGTAAGATTAAAACTATCTTTATGAAGACGTTGAACTTTCCATAACATTAGGGCGAATCCTGTGGGGTAACTCTTTCATAGTAAATTAATGGCAAAGCATTGAAGAGTGCAGGTAATAGCTTTCCTCTAAAAAATAAAGAAAATCACTATGCTAACAGGAGATAATCTAGGTGAAGTGTTACGACATAATATTCAAATAACGAATACCAGAAATCTAATCACGTAGATAAAATCTATTGTTACTTGTAGCAAATATTTGGGGACATCACTCTCAACTCTTCAGTTAATCACAACTAATCTAAAGAGCGTCTGTAAGAAATTATGCCCGCTTCAGAATGGGCAATTCTTTTTAACGGATTAAGCTACATGACAAGATAGTAATACAATGCATTTAGGAGCTCTCTTTTATGGCAGAGATCTATCCACCCCAAGAATCAATGTCAATTATCAAGCTAATAAAAGTGAGCATAAAACAAAAATTACGAAAAGAAAAAGAACCTTAGGATGCGAAGAAGAAGTGACAACTGGAAATCCATTAACTACAGCTGAATTGGCAGTAGGAGACGACCCAACAAGGGTGTGTTGCAAATGGGTCGGTCTAACACCCGCACCAGCGGTCGGAACCGAACCCGGATCCATATGATTGAGCCCAAAAGGTGGTCGAGAGCCAACAACCGGCCGATTCGGGTAATTACTAGTACTAGGTTTGGGTAAAAAGCCGCGGCCGGAGGAAGCAACTGGGTAGAGAAAGCCTTGAAGATGATGTGGTGGGTCGGGATTATTAGGAGGTTTTGGGACTAATTGACAGTAATTGGGATTAGAGGGGGGTGGTAGGCGTTGGGGTGGTTGGGTTTGGGTAGGTGGGTAGTGAGAATATTGGAGGGAAAAAGGGTGAGGATGAGGTTGAGGGGTGGGTGGTCTTATATGGTTTGGGATAATTTGTCTTATGGTGCTAGTGGTTATGGTGGTTGTTGTGGTGGTTGACGGAGGATCTAGCGGTGGTGGCGGAGTAGAAAGTGCCATATGGGTGGGTGGTGTTGGCGGGGAAATATTTTGAGTATATTATTATTAGGGGTTTGAAGATTTAGTATAATTTGATTTTGAATTGGAAGTCTTTATCACTTTGAATTTTTGCAACGGTGCGAAAAAGGTCACTTCATTCTTCCTTTGAATACGATGTCGTTTATGATCATATATTGTGCCATTTTGCACTTTGAAGCCCTTTAACTATTGTGAAAGTCATTTACCTCCTAAAGTATTTTCTTCTTTACACTATCAATGCACCGACACTAGGCTTCTTGAGCATTGATTCTTCCATATGCTTCCTTATATTTTTTAATTAAATTATTTGATATTAAAAAATTATTCGATTGTTAATTTAAACTCATACTCATACTGCTAAGTCCACTAAGGGATTAAAGTGTTCTTTACCGAAAAGTTCTCTATATGTAGAACTCTAATACAATACATTTAGTTAAGTATGAAGCAATCTCAATCTTTCCCTCACATCCTTCAATGACATACTCTCATGCAGTGCAGATGAGAAATAATTCGAATGTTTAATATTTGTGTCCATTTAGAGAGAGTACAGTTCACAAAATTATAACATGTAGGGTTAAAATAGAAATAAAAATAAAGATAAGGACAAAAGAAGCTTCATGCTTAAACTATCATTCAATGGGCAAGAGTTGCATTAAAAGTGTGAGTTGAAAGCATAAAAAGGAACGACAAAGTAATAAGAATAAACAAAGCCATGATAAGACCAAAAAATGTTTCCACTTGATACCCTTCCCTCTCATAGCATGTTTCATCATTACTAAAAATAATTGTCACAAAGTATTTGTTATTTTAAAATTTTAAAATAAAGTAATCATATTTTTCTTTTTTATCCTTAATATTGTTATCGAAATTGATCTTTTGGCCATTACAACATTACAATCAGCTTCTTACTTCTTTCCAGAAAGAATTTCTGCTTCTTAAGATCAACTTTAAGGGACTCAAAGAAGTGTACCCGGAGCTTCACTCCTCCGGAAGTCGAATGAGTGGGAGTACAGTTGCTCCTCGGATAGGTCGGGCAAAGCGGTACCTTTCAGAGAGTCCATGGCAGAGGACGAGCGAGAAAGGCGGCCATCCGTCATGGAGCATGGTTGTTATTCACGTTTAGTAAAAATATGGATAATATCATTAATAGAGATGACACATTGAGAAAATATTTAATAAGGGTAAAGTAGTCAAGAATTATTCTTTCTTAAGAGGCGTGCACAAGAGAACTACGACACATATTATAAGACGGAGAGAGTATTAAATAGATGTTTGGACATAAATTCCAAGATTTTTTTTTTCAACTTTAGAATTTTACTAAAATTTAATTTGAAGATGAAGTTGTGTTTGGTTATAATTTTTGCAACATATTTGGATGTGTTTTTTTTTTTCAAAATCATGAAACATAATTTATACCCACTATTTGTAAAAAATACCAAAATCACTCTGACTTGGTTATCCTACTTGAAACAATCAATCAAACATGATGATTGTTTAACTGTATGAACAATCTCTAATAGGAGTTGTAGTTGGCTCCTTTAGATAAAAGTATAAATTGTAGATCTCAATTGTGGATGTCAAAATATAGTCCAAGGCCCCACAATCAGATGGAGGGTAGTTGTTGCTTTTACCTAGGTCTAATAACAAATTCGGGTTATTTTTAAAATTTTAAAAATATAGGGTAAATTTATCTATCTATATTTATTATAAACTCACGAATAATTTATACTAAATGTTGAACAACTAAAATATCCCTAAAATATTGATAAACCTTTACACCCTTTAGTAATTAAATATCTCTAACACATTAATGTACAAAAATATATGTTGGAAATCAAACCAAGATTAATTAGTATTCCTAAATTGTCTAGGATTTTATATTTGGTAGTTTATTTAATTCATGTATTATTAGGCTTGTTTACCAATTTTATATTGGAATATGTTTTTGTTATTATAGTATTATAAATAGGGGTCTTGATACATATTTTCAATTGTGGAGAGGTAGCTACGACGTAGAGGGATCCGAGAGTTATGAGTTGTGAAAAACTCTCCAACCAAGTTCTCATCCTAGTTTAATAAATTTCTTTTATATATATTTTTGCTAATTTCTTGCTTGTGTCTAAATTATTCTTTGGGGTATTTCAATCCTTCAAATTGGTATCAAATCCTAAATAGATATTGTTGTGATAGAGGTTATATTGAATGCAAAGGAAAGTAAAATAATATTCAAATTGATATTTCAAAAATTAATTCGATTGATAAAAAGGATGATTTAGTTGCAAGGAATGCCAGACCACATGTGGCTAGTATTTCACAAGAAAAATAATTTGATGGTAATGAAGATGAACCGAGTAATGAAAGAAGCAAGATGGTTCATCAAGAGAAAGTTTCTAATGATCCACCCAAGTTTGAGGCAGAAATAACTTGGGGTCCAGAACAACAACAACGCATGATTATAGATATTAAAGATAAAATAATTTATGTGCCATTGTTTGTGATTACACGTTTCAAAGATCAAGACGAATTATCTATTGGTAGCATTACTCTACAACCTATAGAATGTTCAATCGCAGTTGAATGGGTGTCCAACTGTAAGGCAACTGGAGAAGTAGATGATTTCAGTTTTTCTTTCAATCCCGGCATAACCCGCGGATTCCCCTGGCATAACCCAGGAATTTTTCATTCAATCACGGCATAACCCGTGGATCTCCCTAGCATAACCTAGGAGTTTTTCTTTCAATCCGGGCATAACCCGCGGATTCCCCTGGCATAACCCAGGAATTTTTCATTCAATCCCGACATAACCCGTGGATCCCCCTAGCATAACCCGGGAATTTTCCATTCAATCCTGGCATAATCCGTGGATCTCCCTGGCATAACCCAGGGATTTTCATTCAATCCCGGCATAACCCGTGGATCTGCCTAGCATAACCTAGGAGTTTTTCTTTCAATCTTGACATAACCCGTGGATTCCCCTAGCATAACCCAAAAATTTTCCATTCAATCCCGGCATAACCTGTGGATCTCCCTAGCATAACCTAGGAGTTTTTCTTTCAATCCCAGCATAACTCACGGATTCCCTGGCATAACCCAAGAATTTTCCATTCAATCCTGGCATAACTCGTGGATCTCCCTAGCATAACCTTGGAGTTTTTCTTCCAATCCCGGCATAACCTATGGATTCCCCTGGCATAACCCAGGAATTTTCTATTCAATCCCGACATAATCCGTGGATCTCCTTAACATAACCCCAGAATTTTTCATTCGTCCCGGCATAACCCGCAAATCTCCTTGGCATAACCCAGGAATTTTTTCCAGTTCATCTCGGCATAACCCGTGGCTTTTTCTTTCATTCCCAGCAGGGACCCTTCATTCTTATCCCGGCATAACTCGTGGATCCTCCTCTTACCCCCATCATGGACCTTTTTTCCTTTCCAGCATAACCTGGCAATCATTCCAAAGGATACACGATCCTGACTTTTATTGTTTTCAATAAAGAAATAGCTTAGATTTCTGTTGTAAATAACTCACAAAATTTTTCGGTGAAAACTGGGGTAGAAAATTTCGTTCATTTGTTGGTTTTGGTGTCCGAGCAGGTTTTACTTCAAAGCACAGGATTCGAGATGACCGAAAGTGGGAATCTCAATCCAGAATAAGGAAAAGAAGAAAAGAACAAAAAAAAAGTAATTAAAAATGATGAAGCGGACAGAGATGGCGGATGATCAAAATTTGATTGAAATCACAAGCTCCAACTACCCCTCTTTGTTTCAAAATTGAAGAATAAACCAGCATTTGCAGCTAACGAGCATCAGGATTCAGATCGGAGTCTGCTACAAGAGCTAGCCAAGACTCAAGATCAAGTTTCAAGAGACTCATGGATAGAAGTATTGTAACTCATAGTTGATAGGCCTAGCTAGCTTAGTTGTTGATTTTCTTTCTGTGTAATAAGGAGTTAGTAAGCAGTAGCAGTAGCAACAGCAGTGAAACAGCACATGGTAGTCCCAGCTACCAAACACTCCAGAACTACATTGACCTGATTCATTTATCGCCGAGGATATGTAGGAAAGCTTTAGTGCAATGTTCGGTCGGACATCTTTTCAAAATGCTTCTCCTGGAGTTCTTGAGTAGGCAAAAATCCCGCATAGCGCTCATTTATCTTTAATCGAAAACCCTTCGTGTTTTTGGGCAAAGAGGGGCAGCTATGAGCACGTGATTTTTGCCTCGTTAAAATTACTCCTACAGAATTCTCAGATTTAGGATTTCTCTTTTTATTTTAGGATTTAATTGCGCATATTAGTGCGTATTTTCATTGGTGCATGCATGACAAGTCATAACAAAATATAAAAAATTACATAAGCATTTAGGATTTGATTTCACATATTTTGTTAGAATTAATTGGTAATTAAGGTTTTGTTTTGCGAAATATAATAATCATAAAAAAAAAAAAACAAGTAGTTTATTTTGGCATTTTATTGTTAATTTTCATATTTATTTAGTATATGTGGTTATTAGTCTAATCTAGCTAAATTTAGTCTAATAAGAATTTTTAAAATAAAATTAGGAAGTTTTAAAATAAAAATAGGGATTAAAAGTGATTAAAATAGGCTGGACACAATTGGTCCAAGCCTGGGTGGCCCAAACCCCCTTTACCTGTCCAAAAATGCCCAACACTAGCCCAAAACCCGTCTCTGACCTAAGCTGATATGAGAGACGCCCCAAAACGACGTTGTTTTGAGGCCATCAATCTTAGACACTCATCAACAATGATCCAACGGTCCTAACCCCTCCCCCCCAAAACCAATATATATGTCCAAACGTGTGTAATATATTCAGAGACAAACCCCTACATCCTCGTACAAACCCTCACCGGTGTAACACCGCCTATCAGCCACCATAAACTGACTGCATAACCGACGAGCGAAAATTGTCTCTGCCGGCTGCACAGCTCCGATACCCCCCAAAAAATACACCACCAACTCACCTTGCCCTCCTCTCTCTGATGCCCTAAGAACCAAGACTCAAATGTGAGTCCACCGTCTCGAATATACGAATCTTTGGGCACCGCCTCCGCCGTCCACGGCGTCGTCGTTGCCGGAACCCTCCCAAAGTAACACCATATATTCCTCACCCCATCCCCATAATGAATCCATGGTTATATTCCTCCAAACCCCTACCTACCGCTTCGAATATTAAATCGAAGCACTGACCGAAGACCCAACCTCCCCGGAACCCCTCTAAATTGATACCAAGTGACCTCCTCACGGTCCCCTCCACAAATCCATGACCAACAGCCCTCGAATACAATCGGAACTTGGCCAAAAATCAAATCAAAATGGTCTGAAACCCAAACCCCATCCCAAGCCAACTAACCCTACACTTGGTACCCTCTCCCCCTCTCAAATAATGGCACAAAGGTCCCAAGAGGCCAAGGACCCTCTCAGAAAGGGTCGAAAACCTTGAGACGTGAAGGGCCAAAATTTTTAGGGTTGCAGTGTTAAAGCTAAGTTCTCTTTGTCCTTCCTTCTGATTGTTTTAAATTTTCTTTGTTCTTCCTTCTGATTGCTTTTAATTTTCTTTGTTCTTCCTTCTGATTGCTTTTAATTTTCTGTGTTCTTCCTTCTGAATGCTTTTAATTTTCTTTGTTCTTCCTTTTGATTGCTTTTAATTTTCTTCGTTTTCCTTCTAATTGCTTTTGATTTTCTTTGTTTTCGTTTGTGTGAGTACATGAATTTTCTATTTGCTCATATGTGAAAATATTCCGATTAGTGGCTTCCATCGAGGATCATATGACTTTTTTATTTTAAGTTTTGATAACATGCTTCTGAATGGTCCTCTTATCATTTAAAGTCATAGTTGTTTCTTTCGACTCATTTGAATTATCATGCTAAGCTCAAAATTGTCCATCTTTGGTTTAACTTTCCATTTTTGTTTCAAAAAACTGATCAGTGTCCATGTGTGATAAACTTTGTTTCTGAATTATATGCTGTTTAGCTTTACCTGTGCTTCCGAGTAATTTAGTCCCATATTTTACTTGTCTAAATCCGCCTGTATATGTGTGTACATTGACTTATTACTTATCAATTCTGACCCTTGTTTGTTTGCTTTTAAATAGTATAGTATAGTCTCCAGTTGAATATTTGGCTAAGCCCAGCTTTCTTTACAACTCGACCTCAACTGATAATGAAACCCTGATCTATGGTTTTGAGTAGTTAACTAGGGTCAATTTCTGAACAACACCAGGGTATAAAACATCTAGGCAGTAATTAAGAAGGAAGACGGGGGTAATGGGGGTATTTGCGCATAAGAGTCTTGTAACAAACCCCTGGAACATTCTAGTGGAGGTTCGAAATGAAATTTCTGTTTTTAATTATTTCTCAAAACTTGAGGCACAAGTTAAAAAACAAGGGATCAATTAAGCAAATCTGGAAAATGGGTGAGGTATTAATAAGAAAACAAAAAGGATTTGTTGCCCTAAGGCCTTGAGTATAAAAGGATATCTGATTGTTTAGAGAAAAGAGAGATATATACATTTTTAAGAGAAAAGGTCGAGAACACCATCTGAAAACAAATTCCCTTAAAATCCTAAGCTTTTCTGGAATATTTTAAAATTTTGTTCATTAGAAGTTGAAGATGACTTGAGGCATATGCGTTTGAGGTGTTAGACTTTTCAGAAGCTATTTTAGGCATTGAGCTTAGTCTGGTTGTTTTGATCAAGCTTAGGACCGAAACTTGTGTTATTGTTGGCTTTTCAAAAACATTCCTGAGTTCCTGATAACATTCCTGGGCTTAACTGGTTGATTTGGCTGCTGTTTGTTGCTTCTCGTTTACATCACTCATAGGTTTTCCTCTTTGCTGTAGTTCCATGTACTACTCTCACTCAAGAAAATTTGGAAATGCACAGTTGTGTATATTCGTGACCATGACTGGTAATGAGGATGTTTATATTTTTATGTTAAAATACAAATGTTGCTAGTTTAGTAGTATTGTTAGTGCTGTATCATGTATGAACATGTAAATTACGTTGGACTGTATTTGGACCGTTGACATCAATTTGTTTAAATTTCAGTAGGCTAAAATATGATAGTCAATAACTTGCATGAATTTTGTGTTATAATCAGTAATAGAAAGTCACCATGTGAATACATATTCTGATTACTAAGTCTATCAACTTGTACATGTCGTTTTAAGCTTGAGTTTAGCTTATTGATTCATTAGTATAAAAATCATTACATGGATATTTCCTTCGCCAAATATCTCTTTTGCGTTAAAAAAATCAATTATAAATGGCTGTGGTGTAGCAATTTGGGAAATGGCATCCTTGTCTTGAATAATTTGTAATATCAAATTCTTGGGCACAATGGAAGGCCCATATTATTATGAAGTACGAACAAAGGTGTACTTCTGGGCTGTTATCGTTAATAAAGCCCAAATGGCAGAAATTATACAAATGCTGAAAATACGCATAGTAATTGTTTCATTTGGATAAACCATTAACGTATAAATCAATTAAGACTTTCTCTTCTATTAGAGACACGAGTAATAGAGAATCATAGTCTTTTTAGGTTGCCCTTTTAAAAAAAATTTAGCGAGCCACGCTAACAAAATCATACACTGCGTTGGCCCTTCAATTGTAATAAATGCTAAGAAGTTTGAGAGATACCGTTTAGTGAATTTCACGGTATTTCCATGAAGTTAATTACGCGTAGTTACTTTAGGCGCGTTGTTTTAATAATGTATCTTCCTAAATTCAGGTGCGCATTTATGTGACCCAAATCCAAATCCCAACAACGTTAAAATGTGTCGAGAACCCGGGTGCATAAAAATGAATAAATCGGTTAATAATTCTAAAATTTGCACTATATGATAAGCATGTATAAAAAATCAGGAAATCGACCATTTATAATAGTTTAACCGACGGTGCTAGAACCACGGAATCTGAGGGTGCCTTACACCTTCCCTTGGATTAACATAATTCCTTACTCAAGAATTTCTGGTTCGCAGACTCCAATTGGGCAGTCGAAAAATTTCCTCGATTTGGGATCCTAAATAAATCGGTGACTTGGGACACGAAAAACCAAACCTATCCCAAGTGGCGACTCAATAAATAAATAATCCTATTTTGAATAATGTCATTTTAATTGAAAAAACTCCATTATACGTGTCATCCTTCGGGATAGCTGTGTAAACAGAAAGTGTGAAATCTCTGATCACTCTCATCTATGTATAGAGGTGGAGGCAGGAATGGAGTATAAAGGGAAACCTTTCAAGTTTTTTAACTGTCTCACTAAGCATCCAGAGTTTGAAGAAATAACAAGAAGCATATAGGAAAAGGAGAATAGACATCTGAAGGATATATGGTGTAATTTGAAGCAGATCAAAGAAGAGATGAAAAGTTTAAACAAGAGAGAATTTTCTAATACAACAATGAAGGTGCAACAGTTAAGGGAAGAATTAGTTAACATTCAAGCACAGATGAGAACGATTAACACAGCAGCTGATATGTTTGATGTGGAGAGAAACATAAAGCATCAGCTAGAGAAGTGGAGTAATACAGAAGATAGCATCTATAAGCAAAGGTATCGAATACAATGGCTTCAGCTTGGTAATTCCAACACAGCTTTTTTCTTTGCAAGCATGAAAGGGAGAGTAGCACAAAATCAAATAAAGAGTTTAACAGATAGCAATGAAGATTGATCAATAATCCAAAGGATATTAAACAGGAGATAGTGGGGTTCTATAAGGATTATTAGGGAGATCAACTAACAACATGCCTACTATTAATCCTAGCATAATGAGGAATGGTCCAAGACTTATAAGGTCACAATAGCTTCAGCTTATAGCCCCTTTTACTAAAAAAGATGTGAAGATAGCCTTGCAGGGATTGGTGACTCAAAGGCACCAGGTTAAGATGGTTTCAATGCCTACCTCTACAAGAAGACTTGGCATATAATTGGCAAAGACATCACACAAGTTGTTCTAAAATTCTTTGATGATGGTATAACGTATAAACCAGCAAATAGGACGACAGTTACTCAGATCCCAAAAGTTAAAAATCCTCTCAATAAATCAATTTAGGCCAATATCCTATTGACTATTGTTTACAAAATTATTTCCAAATGCTCACAAATAGGTTGCAGTCAGTAATGGAAGACTTAGTCAATCAGAGTCAGGCAGCATTTATACCAGGGAGAATACTAAATGACAATATTTTACTGGGGCACTTGTTAAAGGATATGGGAGAAAAGGTTTATCACCAAGATGTATGGTTAAAATTGATATGCAAAAGGCGTATGATTCTGTAGAATGGCGTTTCCTTGAACAAGTACTTACAAAAATGAATATTCCAGGGAAATATCTTTCTTGGATTACGACTTGTGTTACTATAGTGTCTTATACTATTGTGGTTAATTGAAAACCAACAACTCCTTTTGATACAAAGAGAGGAGTTAGACAAGGTGATCCATTAACACCATATTTGTTTGTTCTAGCTATGGAGTATCTTACAAGGATCTTGAAGACTTTTAAAGAGAAGCGTGACTTTAATTGCCTATCCTAGGTGTGAGAAGCTGAATATTATCCAACTCAGTTTTGCAGATGACTTGTTGCTATTTTGTAGGGGAGATGTGGTGTCTGTACAGCTATTGTATGAATGTTTCAACAGTTTTCAAAGGCTTTAGGCATGATTGCTAATCAGGAAAAAAGTTGTATGTAATAACCCGCCTGGTCGTTTTGCCTTTTTGAACCCCGTTCCCCTAAATAAAATTTTCCATGCTTGCTTTAGCTAAATTATGACTTGCGGGGACAGTTGGTTTGGTATTTAGAAGAGTTTTGTGTGAATTATTCACATTTGATTCCTTAGAATTTTTCTTAAAAGACTAAGTTTGACTTTGGTCAATATTTTGACAAACGGACCCAAATTTGTGATTTGACAATCCCGAAGGGCCCATAGAAAAATATAGGACATAGGCGTATGCCCGAAATCGGATTCCAAGGTTCCTAGCCCGAGTAATGATTTTTTATTAGAAATTATTAATCTAAAGTTTACGGATTTAAAGAAACTAAGTAATCATTTGATTTTCTAGGTTTTGGGCTCGTACTTTGGTTCCGAAGCCTGTTACAGGTCCGCAATATCATTTAAAACTTGCCTGGAAAATTTGGTGTCAATCCGAGTAGTTTTAGGGCATTTTGGCCTGTTGAAGAAAAATTAAGAATTTGAAGTTCATAAGTTTGATTCATTTGGTTTTAGGGGGTGAATTATAGATTTAGCGTTGTTTCAGGGTTTCCAAAGGTTCGAGTAGGTCCATCTCATGATTTCAGACTTGTCGGTATGTTTGGACGGATCTCGGGAGTCCCGAGCGTCTATTGGATGAGGCTCGAGTGAAGTGGAAATTTTGGGAAGGGGCTGAAGGATTGCTGCTTCTGTCTTAACCGTATATGTGGTTCTTGGACCGCAGATTCAATCTTTCTATCGTACAAGCGGACCAGGTGTCCAGGCCAAGAATCATAGATGCCGCTCCCAAGCCGCAAAAGCAACTCCGTAGATGCAGCCTGGAGACCGCAGATGTGGTCCCAGCCTCCCCCCCATTTTTGCAGATGTGGTTAAATCCTCGCGGATGCAGGATTGCATATGCGGTCCCCTGATCGCATGTACGGAAATTGCTGGGCAGTGAGGTTCATTTAATACGGGTTCTAAGTCATTCATCACATTTTCCACTCCTCCCATGGGCGATTTGGGAGCTTTTGAGAGAAGGTCTCCACTTAGCATTGTGAGGTAAGTTTATTCCACCCATCTTTAGTTTAATACTTGCATATTAGGTAGATTAAACACTAGAAATTAGGTAAAATCAAGGGTTTCGGGCAAATCTAGGGGTTTGGTAAAATTTGGATTCAACCACAAAATTTGTTAAGGAATCAATTAGAAATCATATATTACTGATCCTTCGGTTGTAGAGAACAACTTCCTTTGAAAAATCTCATAATTCGGGCACATGGGCTCGTGGTTGAAAATTAAGAAACTTGTATTAATGGTTGGGAAATTGTTTAAATAGCTAGAATTCGATCTTGTGAGTCTATATTGACTAGTTCTTACTTCGTTTAACTAGTTTGGATCGTTCGGCTCTGAGTTGAGAGCTTGGAATCGTTTTCGGTATTGGAAGTGCACTTTGAAGCAAGGTGAGTCTCTTTTCTAACCTTGCAAAAGGGAATTGTCCCCATATGTGAGTTAATTGGTTATTTGTTCCTATATATGGGGGCTACATATGCACGAGGTGACAAGAATCCATGCGTAGCTATTTTTTATGTTATCGTCCGGGTAGTCTAGGACCCACAAGCATGGTGTATTTGGAAATATTTGTAATCTTATTGTCGGTTTGAATTTCTTAAGTCATATCGGATTAGTAAGTGAATTTCTAAAAGATTGAACTTTATTCTCTCAAATTTGTTAAAATAAAATTGGATTTTCCTTAGATACTCGTTCCCTGATAAGGTCTTGATTAATTGTTCGAGTATGTGATTTTATGTGTACCTACGCCGTATGTATGACTCGTGAGTATGGTGTATGTTTATTTATGTTGACTGCGTTGCATATATGATTCGTGAACAGGGTGTGTGTTTATTTATTTTGACCGTGTTGCATGCATGATTCGCAAGCGAGGTAATAGATGCATCTATGGTTCGAGCCATTCGATCGTCGGTAGTGAACTTTTTACTTTTATATTGGATCGAGCCGTACATCCCACGATGATTATTTACGCATGTTTTACTTGGAAATTCTCTAAGGACGGAATTTCATATATGCTTAACCTATAGGAAAACATCCATGTTAGTGCTTGGGAAAGAACTGTTATTCTATGATTATTAAATGTAAATGATTTGTGATATCCATGCTTATTATTAAATCTTCTCACCTTATTTGACCCTAGTAAGTATCGAGTCGACCTCTCCTCTCTACTTCGTCGAGATTAGACAGGATACTTACTAGGTACATATTATTTATGTACGTATGCTACACTTCTATACTTAATTGTATAGGGCCTGAGGCATGTACATCTGGCTATCACTAGGGTGCGTATCACTGAGAAGATTCGAGACTCCTACGGTGAGTTGCTTCCCTTCCGTGCCGTTTGGCAGCTTGAAGGAGTTTTCTTATGCATTTATGTTGTCTATTCTATTCCAGACAGTAGGATAGTGTGTTTTGTCGTATCTTCTACTTGTTGCCCACTACTTGTGGCATCAGGTCTTGGCATTCATGTTAGTAGATTGTGTTATTTTGGGGTTGTATGATCATCATGATGGCGTTGGGCACCCTCATGACCTGTTATGGAATTGGGTCGTGACACTAAAGCATGTATCGGAAAGAAGCAAATGTGTACAACATACAGAATATTACTCATCTGTGTTGTTTATTATATTTGGAAGGAATGAAATTGGAGAACCTTTAGAGGAACACAAAGAAGCAGTAAAGGAGATGATCAAATTGATAATTCAAGAAGTGCACTGTCGTGGAATGTTGAATTCTAAGATAGCGAGACATTTACAGTATTTAAATTTTTATCCATAATTTGTGGTTGAGTAGTTATGTGGATACGAGGGCACTAGATTTAGGGATACATGTCCAAATCTATGCGAGTTTTGAGGGTTCTGGCTATACTTTATAAACAGGGGTTGCAAAATGGTTCAAAGAAAACAGTTAACCACCCATATTATCTACTAAAAAATGGGTTTGATAATGAAGTTTTTAAAAGCGGGTCAAATATGGATAAGAACCATATTATCCATTTAAAAAATGGATAACCAATGAGTAACTGATGGATAACCAAGGGGTCTAACTTTTACATTTGTAAAGCCTCAAATTGGACGTTCCTCAAGTTAAGGACACCAATAATTCTCCCAAAAATAATCATATACAAGAAGTCATGGATAATATGGTTAACCCATAGTATCCGCCAGTTAACCTATTTTTTATTTGTATTAAATATGGTTCGGCTCAGATAATTGATCATTTTTTCATTACACATTTTCGACCCGAACCATATCTGACTCGACCCGTCCGTTTTCCACTCCTACTTGTAAATATTTTTCCTGATTTAATTACCAAAAAATAATACAGAGAAGGGATAATCCACGGCCTACATATCAACATTTTTTGAAATAACCATATATCTTATGATTACGTATAGTCACAAATGTCTTGAAGCACTTATTTCTTCCACCTCCAATCTATAAATAATAGTGTTTGACTCAAAAGTTATTAAACATTCTTTAAGAAAATCAATCAAAATAGATGAAGGGGTAAATTATAATTAATACTGGATCGAAAGACATAATGGAAACATGAAAATATTGGGCAGAAATAACATTAGAGGACTTTTATTGATTATAGAAATTTACCTTGCCTCTCCTTGAAGAGGTTCAAGAAATTACAATCATATTGTCCTATTCATGGGTAGTCGAAAAAATGGATCTCCCCTTGCCCATAGGTTCAAGGTTTTATTCATGGAGTTTTACTATCCCCTTTTCACGTTGTCAGAGTAATGGAGAAGGAGGCAAGGTCCGGAGCCTTCTTTCAGCTCTTTTACCTTGTATTTATATGAACATATCCTGAGCTTATCATGGTTTATCATGGTTAGTTCGGGAAGGCATTCTCTTGTCATAGAGGGACCTCGACCTTGTTGCTAATATCAGAAATAACAATAAAAATTCGGAGTCGAACGTGTTGACTATTTTCATAAGATGATTAGGATGGGGTTATTCCCGTTGAGGTCGTATGGTCGAATTTTTGCCAATATAGTTAGTCCTCCGTTCGTCGCGGTCGTTCCTTGCCGACTTCGACGGACAGATCATATGTATTACGTGATCGGGAGGAGTCGGGTTCGCATTTTATTCATTAGTCGCGTTATGAATTTCGAAATTACTCGGGGGCGTCTCTCTAGTATTTGTGTACCATCACGACGGTTTTGAAGCCGAAGCGCCGGTTGGTAAACAAAACTTCGCTTCGTACAGACAGTCATAATAGCACAAGTTTCCAATGAGTTGAACCGTTTCGCGCCTGGTCAGGTTCTAATGGCGACTATTGGGTTTCGGGCTCGAAGAATCTATTTTTTAATAACTAAAGAAATCTGTCATTTGCTTTTCACATTTCATCGCTCATCTTCGAGAGAATTTCCAGGATATCTCCCTTTCTGTTAATTTGAGCCTTTATTTACTCTGTTGCTCGCGATTATCTTCAATTTTTACTCCTCTTCCGCAAAGTTCTTTCTTCTCTTTTTTGCGGGTTAAGATGGTAGGAACTTTTTCCCATGATAATCCCCCCCCCGCCCGACAATTGAGAATCCTGCTCCGGCAACCGGAATCGCAAAACCAGTGGAAAGCAAAGATGTTCCTTTAGTGGAGGAATATTTATCCCGCCCGAGGAAAGAGATGGCAGACTTCAGCACTAACGGTGGGTAAGAGCCGGTTAATATTTCTCCTCTCATAGGGGAAGTAGGGATAGCTGGTCTAAGGGAGCAATAGGGCATTCCCATCTCGGATTCTGTATGTTCTATGCTTACCCTTTCCTTGTAGGGTACACACTCCCGCTTCGCCCGCTGGTGGTCGATTACTACCGTTATTACGAGGTATATCCTGCCCAGCTCTCCCCTTACCTCTACAAGTTATTTCTCATGATTATCAAATATGCAAAGTTACCCGGTCGTGAGGTCACTTTGAGACACGTGCTCAGCCTGTTCGCTCCCAGAAGATTCGCGGCACGATGATCCATACGTGCCCTCGAGGGTCGAAAGGCTTGGTAGTAAAGATGGATGATAGGACCGATCACCATTTTTTTGGAAACTTCTTCTATGTGCGGATTGAGCACCTTTTGGCGGATCCAATTGTGTTCCCTGTGGTGTGGAATTTTGCCCATAGGCTTCTGCCCCCGACTAGTGGAGTACTTGGTTTGTCTAGGCCCTTACATCTTTTGTGAAGTGTATACTGATCAACTTTGTTGTTTTACAGCCAAGAAGCTACCCCTGCCACTCTTGGAGGGGATCCGGGACTGGGTCGAGGCCATCTTTCCCCATACAGCGGGGGTTCACATGTGGTCGACCTTCCACGAGAGATATGGTCGTAGGCCCTTACGGGTAAGATAACGCCCTTATTTTATATCTTCTTTTTGTTTGTCTTGATTTCGCCTCTCAAATTGTTGTTTGTCGTTGTCGGGGAGAGTCCGTAGAACTAGACCCCTTCAGCTAGCCTTCCATCGACCGACCGCTTCTGCACGCGTCAGTGTAGTAGTTGCTGCTCATCCTCCATCGAGAGCAGCGTCGGTTAAGTCTGTTGCCTTGACCACTCCAAACCGAGCCGTGTCTCAAGGCGACGTCCCCTCTGGTTCTATCCGCCCTCAGAATGATTCATTGTTGACCAGGGAGGAAGAAGGGTCATCGAAGAGACGTAGGGGTGTGGTTCGAGATGGCGCCCCCGACTGTGATCAATTTGAGTTCTCCTCAGACGAGCCCAGAGGAAAATATTGTTGCACCGTATTCCACAAGGGTGGAGCGGGTAGCTGATGTTGATGCTGGTGTTCAGAGCCAGGAAAATGTAGCCATTGTAGCGGTTCAGTCTGACGTTCCTGTTGCGAATAACATGGGACATCCTACTGGAGTTGATAACCCATCCCTTAGCGCTGCCGTGATGTTCTCAAGCGTTCTTTCTTCATCCGCAGTGGGTCGCATTCCCCCCTCGATGACAGAGAGAGGGAATAATGTAGTGGTTGATAAATATGAGTCTGAATCTTGACTTGGATCCCCGATGATGTTCGGATGATTGAGGAGGGAATTACTCACTCACTGGTACATGCAGGGGGGGCGGCACGTACAATCGAGATCCCCTACGATTTCAACCTTTTGGCACAGGGGGACAACTTGGTGCCACAGCTCAGCCTACTTTCGGAGGCTGAGAATGAGTCTCTACGTAACGTCCCAGACGCCGAAGGTGCCTCTTCGTAACGTTCCAAACAAGGTGCCTCTTCTTCTCGCCATCCATATCAAGATGGATCGGTTCTATTTTTTGAATCCAATGAAGAGCTCACCCGGTTCGTAACCAAATTTGAGAAACGCCTTATTCTCCCTCCTCGCTTTTCAACAAACGCTCTTATTGCACCATTCATTCCAGCCGCGAATATGCTAAGAGAGTGCCATCTTTTCAACTTCCTACTCCTTACTCACCCCTACTACAACATTTCTTTGGTTGAAGCTTTTTACTCCAACCTTCACAAAAATGATGAGGGTGAACTTGTTACCAATGTTAACGGCATTCCCATTCTAATTTCTGAAGATAACCTCCACCTCATTGCCGGCATTCCGCATGATGGTGAAGACATCTACCAATACATAAATGATGCCGGGCACATGCTTGATGAAACAAACCTCTTCCGCCAAGCCGGAGTCGCCTATGATGAGTCTTCTTCCCGTCGTCCCACCATAAAGGGTATGGACCCGAATTATCGTTTCATTCTTTATTTCATCACTCGTGTTCTCAAACCCCGTAAACTCAATCACACCACCATTTCCCAAGAGGATGCCAAATTTCTTTACGCCATTGTCACCGGGGTTAACATAAATTGGTGCAAGCTTATTCTATCCCATATGTTCAATGCCACCAGAGATGACATACCTCTCCCCTATGCCCTCTTGATAATGAAATTTCTTGAAGCTTCCGGGGTCAATACTTCTAATGGTCCTCTCAAAAAGAGCACCAAAATCTGGGAAATTTCGGAGTCTTCCTTTCATCATGATGGTGATCATGCTCCCGCTCCTCCTCAAAGTCGACAAGCCCGTCGTGCTCATCCTCCTCAGGAGCCTACCCTCCGGACCATTTCTGACCAAATTACTCAATTAACACGTGAGGTCCATGGTTACTTTGATCACGTGAATTATGCCTATGCTCAGATGGTGCCATATCAAGCGCCTCCAAATGATGATGAAGGGGATGGGGGTGATGAATGATGAAATTGCTATTTTATCTATGTGAAATTGTTGAATGATGAATGTGAAATTGTTATTGGTTTATTGTTTTTGTTGGTTAGTCATGTTTTGTTCCACCCTTGTACTGTTATAATTTTTTTCAATAAATAAACTTGTGTTTATTTCATATTTGTTATTCTTCCCTTGTGTACATTTTTTTGCTAATGGCAAAAGGGGGAAGAAACGGGATATCAAGAAGTATGCTATATTATGCTATATGCTCTCAACTTCATTCATGCTTAAAGTGAGGGGGAACATGAATTGAGGGGGAACATGACACTCGTCTTGGTTTATCAAAATAATTATTGCATATATCCCGCCTATGTTTGCCATTATCAAAAAGGGGGAAATTGTTGGAAACACGTTTCAAATGCAATATACTAAACGTGTGTTCTTTTGTAGGTTTTGATGAATGTCAAACAAAGCAATAAGCGATATATAGCAGTGCTCAAGGACAAGCACATAATGGATGCATTACAAGAAGCTCAAGACAATGCTTGGAAATGTTATAATTGAGTCAATATTAATTGTGATCTTGATTCCTCAATCTTGGCTCATAACATGGCTTCTCTACTAAAATTATTTTTTCCAAAATCATGCATATTTAAAGTAAGTGTCAAATGATTTTAAACTATGCATATTTACATTTGTTAAAATGTTTTCCAAACATGCCTCAAAAATCTGGGCTAAGATAATCGATTATGTACTTATGATAATCGAGTATCTCTAAGCCAAGACTGCATGACAATCGATTGTGAATTAATGATAATCGATTGTGAGTAAGCCAGTTAACATCAGGTTGTTGCAAACTGCATAACAATCGATTGTGTACTTTCGATAATCGATTGTTAACTGAGGCAAAGTTTTCAAAACTCATAAAAATCGATTATGAACTAATGGTAATCGATTGGAATGAGAAAAATGTCTCCCAGTGATTTTAAGTAAAATGATAATCGATTGTGGCTTTTGATAATCGATTATATATGAAACAGTAAGTTTTGAAATTAATTAATAATCGATTGTGGCTTTTGATAATCGATTATATATGAGACAGTAAGTTTTGAAATTAATTAATAATCGATTGTGGCTTTTGATAATCGATTATATATGAGACAGTAAGTTTTGAAATTAATTAATAATCGATTGTTCTATTTGATAATCGATTGTTGAAGCTGACCGTTGTCATACTTTTTTCAAATTACCTTCAGGTAATCGATTGTGATATTTAACAATCGATGTTTTAGCGTAAAATCTGGAAAAGATTTTCTGAACGTTGTTAAAATAATCGATTATTGATTTCCTGATAATCGATGTTTTATGCCAAAATTGGAAAGGATTTTTTAACGTTAAAATTAATCGATTATTGATTTGAAGTAATCGATTGTTAACGTAAAATCTGGGATTGATTTTTTGATCTGATAGGCAAACAATCGATTGTTTAGTCCTGACAATCGATTGTCACTGAGTAATTTCAGCAATCCTTAATTGGCAATTAGACAACGGTAAGACTGAGTTTTTCACCTATAAATACAGGTTTAACTCAGTGTTTTCACAACAACAACACATACAATTTAAGTATTTTCATTGCTAAAAGCTTTCTTACATTGATCATCATTTTCATTCATCTATAAAGCTTTTTGAAGAGCCATTCTATTGAGCTAAGTTGTTGTGATCTTGAGCGTACTATTTCTACTCATATCTACTCATTGAGGAGTACTTTGTAAAGTGAGTGTGTCTTTGTGTTTGTAAGAGAATTGCGATTCTCGTTTGTTGAGGAACTTGTGTTTCCTCGGTTGAAGTCTTTGGGATTGTTATCCCCGAGCAATTGAAGTCTTTGGGATTGTTATCCCCGAGCAATTGAAGTCTTTGGGATTGTTATCCCCGAGCAATTGAAGTCTTTGGGATTGTTATCCCCGAGCAATTGAAGTCTTTGGGATTGTTATCCCCGAGCAATTGAAGTCTTTGGGATTGTTATCCCCGAGCAATTGAAGTCTTTGGGATTGGTATCCCCGAGCAATTGAAGTCTTTGGGATTGTGATCCCCGAGCACCTAGGTGAGGCTTGTGTCCTCAGCTGTAACGGTTTGTTAAGCACCCGTAAGCTTGACAAGTTTAGTGGAAATCTCGAGAGAGTCTCTCGGGGACTGGACTAACCACGTTTGTGGCCAACCAGGATACATCTTTGTGTAAGTTTATTTTACTGCACTTGTCTTAATTTCTGCAAAGTTTTTTAAATTCCGCACTAAAACGCTTGATAATTTTAAAACGCTATTCACCCCCCCCCCTCTAGCGTAAAGCGTTATTTCCAACAATTGGTATCAGAGCCATACTCTCTGAAAGACTTAACCGTTTGAGAGAATCTTTCCATGGCTTCTACTCTAGACTCTTTTGCAGGTATTGATGAAGGACAGTGCCCCACAAGACCTCCTTTGTTCAACGGGACAAATTATTCATATTGGAAAGAAAGGATGCAGATATTCGTCAGATCAAACAGCCCTTACTTGTGGAAGGTATACACCAAAGGAAATGAGGTTCCTGTCAAACAGGTGGAAGGAGTATGGGTGCCAAAATCAGAAGAGGAATTCAACGCCGAGGATAATCGAATAGTCCAAAATAATTTTAAAGCTATTAACTTATTACTTTGTGCTGTTAATGCTAATGATTACAGGAAAATCTCCTGCTGCAAAACAGCGAAAGAAATGTGGGACAAGCTTGAGGTCACTTACGAAGGGACTGACCAGGTAAGAGAAGCTAAAATTGACTTTTTAACTCATGCTTACGAATTGTTCCATATGAATGAAGGCGAAAAGGTAGACGAGATGTTTGAGCGGTTCTCATCAATAGTGAATGATCTCCACGCGCTCAAGAAGACGTTCACAGACAAAGAACTAGTTCGAAAAATCCTTAGGAGCCTAACACCGGCATGGCGATCAAAGGCTGATGCGATTCAAGAGTCAATTGGAATCACGAACGTCACCATAGACGCTCTTAGAGGTAATCTTAAGACTTATGAATCCACTATTCTTAACCCTGTTATTGATGAACAAAGAAGGCAAAAGATTGCTCTAAAGGCGAGCACAAGTCAATCACCGATTGAAGAGGATGGAGATAGCGAATTTGGACTCATCATCAAAAAGTTCCAAAAATTCATGCGAAAAGAATATGACCGCAAAGGGAAAAAGCAAGGTGAGCAAGTTAAATGTTATGAATGTGGTGAAACAGGGCATATCAAAACAAACTGCCCAAATCTTAAAAAGGAGAAGAAACCCTTCAAGAAGCAACGAGCATACATATCTTGGGGAGGAGATTCCGGAGACGAATCCAGTGAAGAAGAAAATGAAGAAGCGGCAAATCTCTGCCTCATGGCACAGGA
Source organism: Nicotiana benthamiana (assembly GCA_034376525.1). NCBI lineage: Eukaryota > Viridiplantae > Streptophyta > Magnoliopsida > Solanales > Solanaceae > Nicotiana > Nicotiana benthamiana. Next base: position 27,211,607 of record CM067336.1, on the reverse strand, counting down.
AGAAAATCAAAGTGAGGTAAGTCAAATCTCTTCTCAAAATTTTTATACTCTTGATGACATGAGAAATGCCTTTGATGAATTGTATGCTGAATTTCTCATAGTTACAAAAACCGTCACTAGTTTAAGAGAAAGTGCTTCTCTAAAAGAACAAGATTTTCAAAAACAGTTTTCATTAAAAGAAAAAGAATTAGAAAAATTGGTTTTGGAAAATGAGAAGCTACTAGAACAAAACAAGTTTTATGGGAAAAGAAGTTCTGACAAGCCCGAGAGTTCTACAAAAAATTGTGCTTCTTGTGTAGTCCTTAAGAATGAAGTAGGTAGATTAAAAGGCACACTAGACAAATTCAACTCCTCTCATAAAAACTTGAATGTGGTGCTTGATAACTTGAAATCAACCAAGCATGGAATAGGCTTCATAAATGAAGAAGAGGTTGATGCAAAAACCCAACCACCTAGAGCTCAACCTAGGATTAATAACAAAAATGTCTTTCCTAAAACTAACATGCATGCTAGACAAAATATTAGGAGACCTAGACATGACCTTCCACCTAGCAATCGTCACCATAGACATGATGCATATTTTAGGCACAACAGTGGTCATGCTAGAAGATCCCGAAATGTTCAACCTAGAAATGATTATGGTGCTCAAATTAGGAGAAATGAAAATAGAGAAAACAATGTGCATTATTCCAGCTACTATGAGCCTAGACGCATGCATAATCCAAATGTGACATGTCATTATTGTAGACGAATTGGTCATATTGCTCCCGCATGCTTTACTAGACATAGACATGCTACTCAAACATATCATTATAGTATGCATAACCCTCAAGGACCCAAAATGGCATGGGTACCAAAAGAGCATTGATTTGTTTTGCAGGTGTGCTTGAAGGAATCAAGTGTAGTGGATGCTCCAAACACTTGACGGGAGACGAATTCAAAATTCCTTCAATTAAAGCACAAAGAAGGAGGAAGAGACGAAAAGTCGGTTTAGAGACTTCTTTAAATCGGAAGTATTTTCGAATTTTTTTAAAAAGACAAAATACAAGGAAGACAAAGGCAAAATTGTAAAAGAAGCTTCTCAAATTGAAGAATGAGCCAAAGGACCAAAATGAACGGAGGATGCTCAAAATCAGGTAATTGGCAAAGTCGAAGGGAAGGTAAGTACCCTAAACCCTCTTAAGAACATCCTAGGACAAAATTCTTAAGAGTTCACGTTCTTCACCCGACTACACAAGTTTCAAAGTTATCATTTCATTTATAGATTATTGACTTGAGCGTCGGAGATGTTTAATTCTATTTTGCAGGCATCCCCCCAAAAAGGTAAGAGGAAAGTATGAATTATCTTGATACAAGAAAAATCGATCATAATCGATCATTTATGCTTACAATCGATTATCAGTATCAATAATCGATTATTTGTTGATTCAATTTTCTGCCATGAAATCTTGTTGACTGTTTACATTGCCTGATAGAATTAAGTTTCATCATTTTAGCATCCCCCTTCCAAACAATCGATTATTTGTTCTGCCAACCGATTATTTGCCAAAATTCAAACTCTCTGTGAGTAAACAATCGATTACTATATACTGACAATCGATTATCTGTTTTAAACTTATGTTACCGTTTTGGCTCTATAATCGATTCCTGTCAGGTCATAAATATGACAAACAATCGATTACCAAGTTTGACAATCGACTATCTCTTTCAAATTTTTACCGTTCTGGCGTGTAATCGATGTGTCAGATCATCTTCATTAATGACAATCGATTATTTCATTCAAACAATCGATTGTCGAACGGTCAGTGAATTTATTTTTACCGTTTCAGACTTCACATCTCTTCAAATCTTTTCCAATAAATGTAAGACTCATTCCTTCTCTATATATAGGCTGCACATATGCTCTTGTATACTCACTCAAGCTTCCAAGCATCAAATTCTCTTGTTTTCTTTGAAAAATCCTAGCACATTCTTTTCAAAAAAAAAATGTCAAGCCGCAACTCCAAACGTGCTCGTTCCAAACAAGGTGCCTCTTCTTCTCGCCATCCATATCAAGATGGATCGGTTCTATTTTTTGAATCCAATGAAGAGCTCACCCGGTTCGTAACCAAATTTGAGAAACGCCTTATTCTCCCTCCTCGCTTTTCAACAAACGCTCTTATTGCACCATTCATTCCAGCCGCGAATATGCTAAGAGAGTGCCATCTTTTCAACTTCCTACTCCTTACTCACCCCTACTACAACATTTCTTTGGTTGAAGCTTTTTACTCCAACCTTCACAAAAATGATGAGGGTGAACTTGTTACCAATGTTAACGGCATTCCCATTCTAATTTCTGAAGATAACCTCCACCTCATTGCCGGCATTCCGCATGATGGTGAAGACATCTACCAATACATAAATGATGCCGGGCACATGCTTGATGAAACAAACCTCTTCCGCCAAGCCGGAGTCGCCTATGATGAGTCTTCTTCCCGTCGTCCCACCATAAAGGGTATGGACCCGAATTATCGTTTCATTCTTTATTTCATCACTCGTGTTCTCAAACCCCGTAAACTCAATCACACCACCATTTCCCAAGAGGATGCCAAATTTCTTTACGCCATTGTCACCGGGGTTAACATAAATTGGTGCAAGCTTATTCTATCCCATATGTTCAATGCCACCAGAGATGACATACCTCTCCCCTATGCCCTCTTGATAATGAAATTTCTTGAAGCTTCCGGGGTCAATACTGCTAATGGTCCTCTCAAAAAGAGCACCAAAATCTGGGAAATTTCGGAGTCTTCCTTTCATCATGATGGTGATCATGCTCCCGCTCCTCCTCAAAGTCGACAAGCCCGTCGTGCTCATCCTCCTCAGGAGCCTACCCTCCGGACCATTTCTGACCAAATTACTCAATTAACACGTGAGGTCCATGGTTACTTTGATCACGTGAATTATGCCTATGCTCAGATGGTGCCATATCAAGCGCCTCCAAATGATGATGAAGGGGATGGGGGTGATGAATGATGAAATTGCTATTTTATCTATGTGAAATTGTTGAATGATGAATGTGAAATTGTTATTGGTTTATTGTTTTTGTTGGTTAGTCATGTTTTGTTCCACCCTTGTACTGTTATAATTTTTTTCAATAAATAAACTTGTGTTTATTTCATATTTGTTATTCTTCCCTTGTGTACATTTTTTTGCTAATGGCAAAAGGGGGAAGAAACGGGATATCAAGAAGTATGCTATATTATGCTATATGCTCTCAACTTCATTCATGCTTAAAGTGAGGGGGAACATGAATTGAGGGGGAACATGACACTCGTCTTGGTTTATCAAAATAATTATTGCATATATCCCGCCTATGTTTGCCATTATCAAAAAGGGGGAAATTGTTGGAAACACGTTTCAAATGCAATATACTAAACGTGTGTTCTTTTGTAGGTTTTGATGAATGTCAAACAAAGCAATAAGCGATATATAGCAGTGCTCAAGGACAAGCACATAATGGATGCATTACAAGAAGCTCAAGACAATGCTTGGAAATGTTATAATTGAGTCAATATTAATTGTGATCTTGATTCCTCAATCTTGGCTCATAACATGGCTTCTCTACTAAAATTATTTTTTCCAAAATCATGCATATTTAAAGTAAGTGTCAAATGATTTTAAACTATGCATATTTACATTTGTTAAAATGTTTTCCAAACATGCCTCAAAAATCTGGGCTAAGATAATCGATTATGTACTTATGATAATCGAGTATCTCTAAGCCAAGACTGCATGACAATCGATTGTGAATTAATGATAATCGATTGTGAGTAAGCCAGTTAACATCAGGTTGTTGCAAACTGCATAACAATCGATTGTGTACTTTCGATAATCGATTGTTAACTGAGGCAAAGTTTTCAAAACTCATAAAAATCGATTATGAACTAATGGTAATCGATTGGAATGAGAAAAATGTCTCCCAGTGATTTTAAGTAAAATGATAATCGATTGTGGCTTTTGATAATCGATTATATATGAAACAGTAAGTTTTGAAATTAATTAATAATCGATTGTGGCTTTTGATAATCGATTATATATGAGACAGTAAGTTTTGAAATTAATTAATAATCGATTGTGGCTTTTGATAATCGATTATATATGAGACAGTAAGTTTTGAAATTAATTAATAATCGATTGTTCTATTTGATAATCGATTGTTGAAGCTGACCGTTGTCATACTTTTTTCAAATTACCTTCAGGTAATCGATTGTGATATTTAACAATCGATGTTTTAGCGTAAAATCTGGAAAAGATTTTCTGAACGTTGTTAAAATAATCGATTATTGATTTCCTGATAATCGATGTTTTATGCCAAAATTGGAAAGGATTTTTTAACGTTAAAATTAATCGATTATTGATTTGAAGTAATCGATTGTTAACGTAAAATCTGGGATTGATTTTTTGATCTGATAGGCAAACAATCGATTGTTTAGTCCTGACAATCGATTGTCACTGAGTAATTTCAGCAATCCTTAATTGGCAATTAGACAACGGTAAGACTGAGTTTTTCACCTATAAATACAGGTTTAACTCAGTGTTTTCACAACAACAACACATACAATTTAAGTATTTTCATTGCTAAAAGCTTTCTTACATTGATCATCATTTTCATTCATCTATAAAGCTTTTTGAAGAGCCATTCTATTGAGCTAAGTTGTTGTGATCTTGAGCGTACTATTTCTACTCATATCTACTCATTGAGGAGTGCTTTGTAAAGTGAGTGTGTCTTTGTGTTTGTAAGAGAATTGCGATTCTCGTTTGTTGAGGAACTTGTGTTTCCTCGGTTGAAGTCTTTGGGATTGTTATCCCCGAGCAATTGAAGTCTTTGGGATTGTTATCCCCGAGCAATTGAAGTCTTTGGGATTGTTATCCCCGAGCAATTGAAGTCTTTGGGATTGTTATCCCCGAGCAATTGAAGTCTTTGGGATTGTTATCCCCGAGCAATTGAAGTCTTTGGGATTGTTATCCCCGAGCAATTGAAGTCTTTGGGATTGTTATCCCCGAGCAATTGAAGTCTTTGGGATTGGTATCCCCGAGCAATTGAAGTCTTTGGGATTGTGATCCCCGAGCACCTAGGTGAGGCTTGTGTCCTCAGCTGTAACGGTTTGTTAAGCACCCGTAAGCTTGACAAGTTTAGTGGAAATCTCGAGAGAGTCTCTCGGGGACTGGACTAACCACGTTTGTGGCCAACCAGGATACATCTTTGTGTAAGTTTATTTTACTGCACTTGTCTTAATTTCTGCAAAGTTTTTTAAATTCCGCACTAAAACGCTTAATAATTTTAAAACGCTATTCACCCCCCCCTTTAGCGTAAAGCGTTATTTCCAACATCGTGTACTCCAATCCCAGCAACAGAGACGGGGACTACGGCCCTTATGGAGGAAAGGCTTGAGAAGCGAATCGGCGCACTCGGTGCAGGGGTGGGAACTCTGGCGGAGCAAGTTGCGGCCTTGGAAGTAGACAATTAGCAGCTGAGGCCCAGGCTGGACCATCCCGTACTACCATCCCCTGCCAGACTCATTAGTTTTGGATCTATGTCAATGCCTAGCGGGACATATTCAAGAGTTTATGGGAGTCGGGTACCTTGACGGAGGTCGCCTATAAAGAGGCGCGAGTGAAGGCTCGTACTAACTGTGGATATGACGCAGCGACGCCTGAAGCTGGTGAAGATGCAGGCGATGATGATGAGCCCTATGGGGACGATGGTGATAACGGCGATAATGGCACCGAGTAAAGAAAAAATTATTCTTTGTTTTTCTTCTTGTTTCTTTTGTCGGTTAGCGTTTGTTTGCTTCTTGATATTTTTCTTTTTTCCTTTTATTGTGTTGACCGTCCTGGGTCGGGTGTAAGCGGCGATAACCCGCGTTCTTGACTTCATGAGTAATAAATTCTCTTTTTTGCTACTTGTCTTGTGTTTCAGTTTTCTTTTGGTAAAACTTATGATCTTGTCGCAAAGTGAGGGCTCGTCAGACGAGTCCCGATTTTATTTCTTCTTATATCAAAGGCTCCTAGCCTTTAAGGGTTGTCAAATCTATTGAAGTAACAACCCGTCTTGATTTTGAGCGAGGTCAAACATGTTGAACTCTAATAGCGAAGGCACTTAGCCTTAAACTTAGTTCGAGCAAGGTCAAATTTATCCACCTTTGATGGCAGAGGCACTCGGCCTTAAACTTAGTTCGAGCAAGGTCGAACATGTCGAACTTTGATGGCGAAGGCACCGCCTGAGTCCTAATTCGAGCGAGGTCGAACATGTCGAACTTTGATGGCGAAGGCACTTAGCCTTAAACTTTTCGAGCGAGGTCGAACATATCGAACTCTGACGGCGAAGGCACTTAGCCTTAAACTTAGTACGGGTAGGTCGAACATATCGGACTCTAACGGCGAAGGCACGTAGCCTTAAACTTAGTTCGAGCAAACTCTAACTTATTAACCTTTGATGGCGAAGGCATTTGGCCTTAATTTTAGTTTGAGCGAGGTCGAACTTATCAACCTTTGATGGTGAAGGCACTTGGCCTTAAACTTAGATCGAGCAAGGTCAAATTTATCAACCTTTGATGGCGAAGGCACTTAGCCTTAAACTTAGATCGAGCAACGTCAAACTTATCAACCTTTGATGGTGAAGACATTTGGCCTTAAACTTAGTTCGAGCGAGGTCGAACTTATAAACCTTTAATGGCGAAGGCACCAAGCCGTAAACATAGTTCGAGCGAGGTCGAATTTATCAACCTTTGATGGCGAAGGCACTTGGCCTTATACTTAGTTCGAGCGAGGTCGAACATGTCGAACTTTTATAGCAAGGGAACAACCTGAGTCCCAGTTCGATTGAGGTCAAACATGACAACTTTGATGGCGAAGGCACAACCTGAGTCCCAGTTCGAGCGAGGTCGACATGTCGAACTTTGATGGCGAAGGCATAGCCTGACTCCCAGTATGAGCGAGGTCGAACATATCAACCTTTTGGCGAAGGCATTTGGCCTTAAACTTAGTTCGAACGAGGACAAGCATGTCGAACTTTGATGGTGAAGGCACAACCTGAGTCCCAGTTCTAACGAGATCGAACATGTCGAACTTTGATGGTGAAGGCACAACCTGAGTCCCAGTTCTAACGAGATCGAACATGTCGAACTTTGATGGCGAAAGCACATCCTGAGTCCCGATTCGAGCGAGGTCGAACAAGTCAAACTTTGATCGAAGGCACTTATCCTTAAACGTAGTTTGAGCGAGGTCGAACATATCAAACTCTGATGGCGAAGGCACTTAGCCTTCAAATTAGTTCGAGCGAGGTCGACCATTTCGAACTCTGATGGTGAAGACACTTAGCCTAAAACTTAGTTCGAGCGAGGCCGAGCTAATCAACCTTTGATGGCAAAGGTGCTTAGACTTAAACTTAGTTCGAGCAAGGTCAAACTTATCAACCTTTGATGGCGAAGTCACTTGGCCTTAAACTTAGTTCGAGCGAGGTCAAACTTATCAACCTTTGATGGCGAAGGCACTTGGCCTTAAAATTAGTTCAAGCGAGGTCGAACTTATCAACCTTTGATAGCGAAGACACTTGGCCTTAAATTTAGTTCGAGCGAGGTCGAACTTATCAACCTTTGATAGCGAAGGCACTTAACCTTAAACTTAGTTCGAGCAAGGTCGAACTTATCAACCTTTGATGGCGAAGGCACTTAGCCTTAAACTTACTACGAGCGAGGTTGAACATATCGAACTATGATGGTGAGGGCACATACCCTTATACTTAGTTCGAGCGAGGTCGAACATATCAAACTCTAATGGCAAAGGCACTTAGCCTTACACTTAGTTCGCGCGAGGTCGACTATATCGAACTCTGATGGCGAAGGCACTTAGCCTAAAACTTAGTTCGAGCGAGGTCGAACTTATCAACCCTTTATGGCGAAGGCACTTAGACTTAAACTTAGTTGGAGCAAGGTCAAACTTATCAACCTTTGATGGCGAAGGCACTTGGCCTTAAACTTAGTTTGAGCGCGGTCAAACTTATCAACCTTTGATGGCGAAGGCACTTGGCCTTAAACTTAGTTCGAGCGAGGTCGAACTTATCAACCTTTGATGGCGAAGGCCAAGAGTGAGGTCGAACTTATCAACCTTTGATAGCGAAGGCACTTAGCCTTAAACTTAGTTCGAGCACGGTCGAACTTATTAACCTTTGATTGCGAAGGCACTTGGACTTAATCTTAGTTCGAGCGAGGTCGAACATGTCGAACTTTTATAGTGAGGGAACAACCTGAGTCCCAGTTCGATTGAGGTCGAACATGAAAACTTTGATGGCAAAGGCACTGCCTGAGTCCCAGTTTGAGCAAGGTCGAACATGTCAAACTTTGATGGCGAAGGCACAACCTGAGTCCCAGTTCGAGTGAGGTCGAACATGTCAAACTTTGATGGAAGGCACTTAGCCTTAAACTTAGTTCGAGCGAGGTCGAACATATCGAACTCTGATTGCGAAGGCGCTTAGCCTTAAACTTACTTCGAGCGAGGTCGAACATATCAAACTCTGATGGCGAAGGCAATTAGCCTTAAACTTAGTTGGAGCGAGGTCGAACTTATCAATCGTCGATGGCAAAGGCACTTAGCCTTAAACTTAGTTGGAGCGAGGTAAAACTTATCAACCTTTGATGGAGAAGGCACTTGGCCTTAAACTTAGTTCGAGCGAGATCGAACTTATCAACCTTAGATGGCAAAGGCACTTAGCCATAAACTTAGTTCGAGCAAGGTCAAACTTATCAACCTTTGATGGCGAAGGCACTTAGCCTTAAACTTAGTTCGAGCGAGGTCAAAAATGTAGAACGTTTATGGCGAAGACACTTAGCCTTAAACGTAGTTCGAGCGAGGTCGAACTTATCAACTTTTGATGGCGAAGGCACTTGGCCTTAATTTAGTTCGAGCGAGGTTAAACTTATCAAACTTTGGTGGCGAAGGCACTTAACCTTAAACTTAGTTCAAGCGAGGTCGAACTTATCAACCTTTGATGGCGAAGGCACTTGGCCTTAAACTTAGCTCGAGTGAGGTCGAAATTATCAACCTTTGATGGCGAAGGCACTTGGCCTTAAGCTTATTTCGAGTGAGATCGAACTTATCAGTCTGATGATTCAACACCACGGGTGTTAGGCATCAAGACTTCATTGACCTGTGGTTTTGCATTGTGCACGTGTTATTATTGTCTGCCTAACCGGGGTATTTGGGTTGTCTCAGGGTTTTTTTCGATTCCCGATTTGAAACATCCCTGCGATGGCTTTCGGCCTGGCATTGTATTGAGGATGAGGGATATCTTTCATACTTCTACCCTGGGGAAGGAGGGATGTGTTGCATCGCTTCCCTTCTTGTTTGGACTGTTCGAGATCAATAGGACGGGATATTTTAGCTCCCGTTGACGCGTTCGATTCTTCTTGTCATGATGCCCTGCCATTGACTCTAGTTTGAGTTGGATTTTCTTTTTGGTGTTTCTTTGGCTTCGATCCAGGAATAACTAGGTATTTTCGCTAAAAAATCCACACAGACGGCACTAAATTGTTTGACAAAAGTTATTAAACACTTTTTAAGCAAATCAATCAAAAGAGATGAATGGGTAAATCATAGTCAATCATAATTAATATTGAGTCGAAAGACACAATCGAAACATGGAAATATTGGGCAAAAATAGCATTAGAGGAGTTTCATTAATTATAGAAATTTACCCTACCTCTCCTTGAAGAGGTTCAGGAAATTACAATCATATTTTCCCATTCATAGGTAGTCGAAAAAATGGATCTCCCCTTGCCCGTAGGTTCAAGGTTTTATTCATGGAGTTTTGCTATCTCTTTTTCGGGTTGTCAAAGTAATGGAGAAGGAGGCTAGGGTCGGAGCCTTCTTATAGCTCTTTTACCTTGTATTTATAGTCGAACATAACCTGAGCTTATCATGGTTTATCATGGTTAGGTCGGGAAGGCGTTCCCTCGTTGTCGAGGGACCTTGACCTTGTTGCTGATATCAAAAATAACAATAACGAGTCGGAGTCAAGCGTATTGACTATTTTCATAAGATGATTAGGACGAGATTATTCCCGTCAAGGTCGTGTTGTCGGATTTTGGCTAATACAAATAGGAGTAATAACGAAAAAAATCCTTCCACTATATAATCAAGAGAAATAAAGTAAACATTCAAACAGATTTTACGTTGTCAAAATTGAAATAAACACGAAAAGAGAACTAAGGTGGGGGTGAGGGTGGGGTAGGGCAGGGCAAGGGTGGGGTGGGGGCAGGTGGAGGTGTAGGGTGGGTTGGTGGGAGTTAGTAGGGATATGGAATCGGTGGGAAAAGTTGTAAAGGAGTTTTGAAAAATATTTTTCTTTTTCTTAATATGAAAAATATTTTTCAAAATATTTAAACCAATCAAACATAAAAAAATTAAAAAATTCATACCTAAAACACCCCTTATTATTTTTATATTATTATTATATCATCATCATATTGAGTCTTCGTCGGGAGATCTTCCAATTGATTGATGAGTTGCCATAGTCAATAACTATTAATTTATGGGCTTTAGTTCCATTTATTCGGATTGATGAGTTGCCATAGTCAATAACTATTAATTTGTGGGCTTTAGTTCCATTTATTCGGAGAAAATCTATAACTTATTTTGAGGAAGTCCTTCATTAATAGTTTAATATACAATAATAATAATAATAATACTTATTATTATTATTATTATATAACTATTATTATTATTATATTTATTATTATTATTTTTTATCTAACTTCCTTGCGTGTAAAGAAGGGATGTAATCTAACTTGATTACTCAACCGTTAACTCCACTCATAATTATTTTACCCAGCAAACTTGAATGCCTCATTAATTGCTCACTTGTTTACAATGGCAACTTGTTTATCAAACGATAAATTGATAGAGAAAAATAAAGGAATCTTACACTAATATCTTAAATAAGTCCCAACTTATCAACTTTTAGTCATTATTTATAAATTTACTAAAATTAATCAAGTATATATAAAAATAAATCAAATAAATAAGGTTATTTCTGTAAAAAAAATCACACGCAAAAATCATCTTCCATATTTTTAAACGTAATTAGCAATATTAGATACAAGACGGAAAGAAAATTTTATGGATGAGGTAGTAAATAAGGTGATGAAATAGCAATATATATATATATACACACACACACACAATATTCCAAAAATCTAAGCAAAAAGGAAACTTTTTCAATGGGTATAGTTGAAATTTATTGAAAACATATAGATAAGTCAATAAACAAAATTTTAGGAAGATTTGAGCTGATTTGGACTAGTTTTATATCAAAATTCGTGATTAAATCGAGTTTAAAAAATTCCTTTGCGACACATGTACCTTACAAACAGATATACATGGATACATGTTATACATAATTGATACAAATATAATACATACATGATATACAAATTATACGCATATCATTTTTCTATGTTCAGTTTTTACTTCGAATTTTAATTCAAACTACCTTAAAACTTCACCAAATCATCCCAAAATTGAGATTCTAACTCCTTAAGATGTACCCAAACTATTCTAATAACACGTACTCAAAAAAAGTAAAAATTTGATATTTTTTTGCTACAAATAGCTGATTGGCTAGTATTATTAGTATTTGACTAATATTAATAATATTTTATGAATTAACTAAGTTTTGCAATGAACTACTTATAAATGAACATAGCTGGTAGTTCCCTTTAAAAAGAAATCATGTCAAATCATTGGTTTATATAAAAGTCCAGCGTGGCTTGAATTTTTATTTATTTATTTATTTATATTTACCATTTTGCATTATGATCTAAAAAGATCATGATTTGTATTATCAGTCATTGGGAAAAATATTAAGGTTGGGTTGTTTCTTCATTTATTTGTCTAAAAAAAATTCATTAAATTGGATAGTTGTTAATTGGCTTACCTAGCGGGTTAAGTTAGGTGTCATCATGACTAAACGGATTTTGGATCGTGACAAGGAATTAGGAGTTGGGTTAAAAAATGGTTGAATTTTATCGGGTTCGGCATGTTTAATTATACATAATCAGGGGTTAAAAAAAATATAGAGTCAAGTAAAAAAGAATCAATAACATGAAGACACGTGGAAAAATGTGGGGTCGAAAAATAAATTCTTATTATTTAAAATAAAAAAATAGATATGTCAGTAGACAATAGCATAAATAGGTTAAAGGTATAACATTAGTTGTATGAATAGGGCAAATTTTTAAGGAATGGCAATAGCTAGGCATTTTAAGCATTTTCTGTAAAATCAAAACCATAAACAAATACTATAAAACAGTTGCCCAATATTTAAAATCAAAACTGTTATGAAACAATGAAAAGAAGAAGAAGAGTATTGCTGAGAAAAATTGGGAGATAGAATTCTTATTGATTTTTGGGATGAATTACAATAGAATAGAACCCTCTATTTATAGAGAGATGGTGACTTAGCCACCAAGCAATATATCCTAGAATCTCTCTAAATATAGATATTCATCATAAATAGAACTCTATTTATAACACTCCCCCTTGATGTCTAATCAACAGATAATGTGCCTCGTTAAAACCTTAACTAAAATAAACCTAGTGGGAAAAAATTCTAGAGAAGGAAAAAGAGTACACATATCTACCAATACGCCTTTTGGTTGCCTCGTTAAAAACCTTGCAAGGAAAACCAAGTGGGACAAAACCTTGTAAGGAAAAAAAAGTACAACGCGTATTAATTCCCCATGATGAGAGCATCAATTCACATCTTTAAGCATTTGCAATCTAATGTTGTGCACCATCTTCAAAAGATCTTTGGTATAGATTTGATAAACAACTCAGCCATATTAACTTGAACAATTTTGTTTCACCTTGAAATCATCATCCACAATAGATGTATTGTCTTCATATAATTTTGTTGGAATCGTTAGTTCAATACCTTCACATAGAGGTGAAAACTCTTGCTATTATATTGTAATGTTTATAGTTATAGCAAGATACATTTGTACACACATTACAATGAGGAAGTGATACTTCAAGATCAAGAATTGTACATGCTTCAAGCAACTTAAATCCTTCATGGATTGTCATATAAGTTAAGTCATATAAGCCATCCAAAGAGACTTTATATGCATATCAAGTTTTCATGTCATGCTAGACATAGAAGATATCAAAAACTGATTACACATGCCATTGACTTTATACTTTCAAGTGTTTGAACTACATGTCCAGAATAACATGTCTTTCATATAAAACCAATTCTATTTGAATTGATTCTCTAGACATAAGATCCTCACACACACACACACACACACATATATGTATATATATATATATATATATATATATATATATATATATATATATATATATATATATATATATATATATATATATATATATATATATATATATATAGCGCTATTATAGATGTCGTCAACAAATATTTTATATCGGTTCCAACCTCCTTGTTTTCATATAGCATAACATAGAGTTCTTTTCATTCATATATTTAGGTACCTGAATCTCTTATGAGATTTTATGAAGTGTTATGTCATATAATCTTATAAATCACTTGCCTATGTTATTATGATCATTTGCTCATATTCTTTATCAAGAAGTTTATTTGAAACCGATTGTCTATACGCTTTAAACGTACCATAGACTTTGTCCTTCTAGGATTTATTCTAATAGGAGCATTTGCAGTGAAAATTTAGTTACTCTCTTTAGGTCAGCAAATGCGTCCAGCATGTTTGTAATATATTGCATATGAATTATCTTTTATGAAATTCAAGTTGATATTATCTTATTCGAGGATCTAGATGTATACATGATAATTTATTATACGTAACCTTTTTCAACGATTTATCTTGTCTCCCCCTCATGTTAGAAAAACTAACTTGCTTCCTCAGTTTTGAAAGTCCACCTTTGTGTGTTATGGTGTTAATTAAAATATGCATCGCACATCAATAATAATAGATAAAATTATTTGGTTTTTGAACTTAAACCACTTTTAAGGGGAGAAAATAATATACTTTCATATATAACATATATCGAACTGATATACAAAAATTTATTCTCATAAGCGATTGTTTATCTATTAAGTGAAGGCACTCGATAAATCATTTTGCTAAACCAACTGTGATGTCAATCAACTTATCAAGATGAACTATCTTGAATAAAATATCTAAAAATTATATTCTAAATCAAATTATTGAGTAAGTTACATCGCAAACACCATATTGCGGGTTAATAGTAATCGCATATGTAACCATCTCATAGATGCATCTTATGTGATATACATAGTAGACGAATGAGCCCATATTCATCTTTGATATTTTCAGCATTCATGGGATTTAATCCAGTTTTAGTTGATCAATTAATTAATGAGAAAAAGTAATATAAGAGAATTCGTAAAGAACTTTCTAGTTCTTTTAATATTTACCCATGTGAATTCTCTATTATTTTTGCACATTATACTTAATTTGGTATGGCCCAACGAATTATGCCAACTGGATAAATTATCAATATTGATAAACTTCAGATTTACACCATGACGTGTGCAATTATCAATAAACTTCAAGTTTATTTTGATATGGGTTTTTATATCAATAAACTTCTATTTTATTGTGGCATTCTTTTGTTTGTGTAGTACAAATTGGATAATAAAGTGACTAGCTTTTCACATACATATTACCTCACTATAAGTTATAGTAATAGAAGATATTAAATCTTTCATTTATTTATAGTCTCAACATAATCAACCACTTTCACGTATACTTTAGAAACTGAATAAGTTTTTTTGAGACGTACTACAACACAATATCTTATTGGTAATCAATTGTGCTTCTCCAAAATATTAATAATTGACTCTTCTAAAGCTCTCAATTAATTTGGTAATGACACATATTCATCAACATCCATATGGTGAATATTTTATTTTAAAAAGAAAGTTATACCATTATGGTTATGATCAAAATTAAGTGCAAGGTTTATTCTTCCATTACTATTATTCTTTAATAACCACATTACCACTATATTTTGACATATAATAAGTACGTGACTAATAACCATTTATGCCATATTAATAATATTATTTTTTATATCATCTCAAACTTCTTTCTAGAGGTGAATGTGGTTTATTCACTACTACTAGCACATTCATATTCTTTCAAGAATTAATATGTATTCATAAATCAGATGTTGTCACATTCACATCATGAATGAACCATAATCATCTATATGTGCTTTATAAATTCTCATGTCAAATCGATGATAAATATTACTTTCACAAAGTGAAAAATTATTTTAAGAATCCTTATTGCTCTCATTACCACAATAATGACGATTATAATTTCATCTATATATTGCCATGTCCACATCCATCGATACATTCATAGTAACAATTTTGTCTTCTTTCACACTTATCACATACTTCTTTCACACTTATCACATACTGCTATCACATTCTCTTAAGGGAATGAGAATGGAGCAAATTCAATGGGACGGACTTTTTAATAGTTTTCCCACAATCATACATGAATGTGATCATGGCAAGTCATAGAAATTTTACCACTTTCAGTGGTTATAATTTCTTACTAACTCCATTAGAGTTATAATCAAAATTTTATTTTCTTTGCAACAACAACCCAGTATAATCCACAAGTGGGGTCTGGGGAGGGTAATATGTACGCAGACCTTACCCCCACCCCTAGAGGCAGAGAGGTTGTTTCCAGGAGATCCTCGACTCAGGAAGCAACGAGAAACGATATATTAGTACTATCAATAGCTCATAATAAAATAACGTAAAATGACATAAAACATATAAAATAACATAAAATAACAAAATAGCAGCAATATAGGAAACATGCAAAAGGTGGAAGGTATACCAATATCCAATAGATAAAGCCCTACATCAGTAGCTTATCAGTAGCATCCTAAGACTAACTCCTAACAGGCTAGTCTCACTCTAGTGCATTGTAGAAATATCCACAACTTTTCCCTAACCTACAACCTTAATGCTCGACCTCTACAGTTTTCTGTCAATGGCCACGTCCTCAGTAATCCTAAGTTGCGCCATGTCCTTCCTGATAACCTCTCCCTAATACTTCTTAGGTCTCTATCTAACTCTACTCGTGTCCACCACAACTAGTTGCTCACACCTTCTCACCGGTGCATTGGTGCTCCTCCTCTGAGTATGCCTGAACCATCTAAGTCTTGCTTCCCGCATCTTATCCTTTTTGGGTGCCATGCCCACCTTCTCTCGCATATCTTTATTCCTAATCTTTTCCATCCTTGTGTGCTTGCACATCCACCTCAACATCCTCATCTCTGCTACTTTCATCTTCTGGATGTGTGAGTTCTAAGCAGGCCAACACTCGGTCCCATACAACATGGCAGGCCTAACTACTGCTCTATAAAACTTACCTTTTAGTAATGGTGTCGCTTTCTTGTCACACAGGA
This sequence comes from Nicotiana benthamiana, assembly GCA_034376525.1. Lineage (NCBI taxonomy): Eukaryota > Viridiplantae > Streptophyta > Magnoliopsida > Solanales > Solanaceae > Nicotiana > Nicotiana benthamiana. Next base: position 27,195,113 of record CM067336.1, on the reverse strand, counting down.
CTCCCGTTTCTAACCTCCACTTCATCTACCCCACCCCTATATGGTGTGTGACGTCCTAGTCAATATCCCCGATCCCATAAATAACTGGCCCAAGGTACTTGAAACTACCTCTCTTATGTATGACTTAAGAGTCAAGCCTCACTTCCACTCCCTCTTGCGTCGGCTCGGCCCCAAAATTTGCACTAGAGGTATTCCTTCTTCGTCCTGCTCAACTTGAAACCTTTAGACTCAAGTGCATATCTCCAAACCTCTAGCCTTTCGTTGACGCCGTGTCATGTCTCGTCAATTAGGACTATGTCATCAACAAATAGCATGCACCATGGAACCTCCCCTTGAATATGTTACGTTATGGCATCCATCACCAGGGCAAATAGGAAAGGACTGAACGCAGACCCTTGGTGCAACTCCGTAACTACTGGGAAACGCTCGAAGTCACCTCCTACTGTCCTAACCCGAGTCTTAGCTCAATCATAAATATCTTTAATCACCCTAATGTAGGCCACCGGGACCCCTTTAACCTCTAAGAACCTCCATAAGACCTCCCTAGGAACCCTGTGGTACGCTTTCTCTAGATCGATAAACACCATGTGGAGATCCTTCTTCTTATCTCTGTATTGTTCCACCATCTTCCTAATAAGGTGTATAGATTCTGTGGTAGATCGCCCTGGCATGAATTGGTTGTATGAAATAGACATTGTCTTTCGCACTCTCATTTCTACTACTCTCTCTCAGACTTTCATGGTATGACTCAGTAATTTGATACTCCTATAGTTGTTACAGCTCTTGATATCGCCTTTGTTCTTATACAACAGAACCATTGTACTCCACCTCCACTCTTCAGGCATCCTATTAGTTTTAAATATAACATTAAACAATCATGCAAGCCATTCCAATCCTACTCTACCCACACACCTTCAAATTTCAACCGGAATTTCATCTAGCCCGGTAGCTCAGACCCTCCTCATCTTACGCATTGCCTCCACGACCTCATTGACCTCAATGTTCCTACAATAACTTAATTCATGGGGGGCTGTCGGCATTTCTCAATTCACCCACTACAATATCCTGATCCCCTTCTTCGTTTAGAAGTTTATGAAACTAGGTCTGCTATCTCCTCTTAATCTGGTCTTCTCCCATCAAAACTTTGCCGTCCTCATCTTTTATGTACCTCACTTGGTCCAGATCCCAGGTCGTCCTCTCTATCACCTTTGCAAGTCGGAATAACTTCTTCTCCCCGCCTTTGTTCCCTAGTTCCTCATACAAACGAGCAAAAGCTGCCATCTTAGCCTCCGTTACTGTCATCTTCACCTCCTTCCTAGCTACCTTATATCTGTCATTATTCTCTCTCTCCTCCTCCTCGCCAGTGCTCCTACTAACCGCAGGTAAACCGCCTTCTTCGCTTCCACTTTACCTTGGACAACTGCATTCCACCACCAGTCTCCTTTGTGGCCACCGGTGCGGCCGGAAGACATCCCTAACACCTCCCTCGCCGCCTTCCTTATACAGTATGCCGTCGTCGACCACATAGTGTTTGCGTCCCTACTACTTCTCCAAGCTCCCATTGCTGATAACCTTCCTTCCAACTCCTAAGCTTTATCCTCAGTCAAAGCACCCCACCTAATCCTCGGGCGGCCTCATACTGACCTCTTCTTCCTCCTTATCATAATACCAATGTCCATCACCAAAAGCCTATGTTGCGTTGCAAGGGTCTCACCTGGGACAACTTTGCTATTCTCGCACAACCTCCTGTCGCATCTCCTAAGGAGGAGATAGTCAATCTGAGTCTTCGCCACCGAACTCAGGTAAGTAACCAAATGCTCCTCCCGCTTCGGAAAATTTTAGTTCACAATCACTAGATCGAATTCCTTGGAAAAGTCCAACAGCGAAGTTCCCCCTTTGTTCCGCTCCCCGAAACCAAAACCGCCATACACCTCAGTATAACCACCTATAGACGACCCAATATGACCATTGAAATCTCTTCCTGTAAATAACCTCTTGAAAGGCGGAATACTAAGAACTATGTCATCAAACCTCTCCCAAAAGCGCCTTTTAATATCTTTATCCAAGCCTACTTGCGGCGCGTATGCTCTAACGACATTTAAAGTACACTCATCCACCACCAATTTAATAGTCATTAGTCTATCATTCACCCACCTGACCTCTACCATCGACTCTCTAAGATGGATGGCCACCAGGATACCCACTCCATTCTTACCCCTCATGACTCCAGAGTACCACAACTTATACCCATCCGCGTTTCTCGCCCTCGACCCGACCAACCTAGTCTCCTGGACACACGCTATATTAGTCTTCCTCTTCTGAAGGATCTTCACCAACTCTATAGACTTATTCATCAGCGAACCTATGTTCCATGACCCGAATCTCAACCTATAGGCCCCCTTGCTCCCTTTACTTCCCCTGCCTCCCGTCCCACACCCTGACCGCGGCCCCCACACTCTGCCCCACACTTTGCCCCACCCGAAGACATGCCCTTAATCTATCATCCCAGACTGCAGCCACTACACCTACGATAAATCTAAAGTAGACTCGTTAGTGCACAACGAACAACGAATCAAACTAGAAGGAAACAAGTGACTACAAGTACACTAGTTGAATGATTGAACTATTGTGAACTAAAGTAACATCAATGTAGCTAAATCCAAAAGAGAAATAGTGGAACGGGAGGTACCAACTCCCGAGAACCAAACCTGTGTTGGTTTGCTATACTTAATGTAGTTGTATGCACATGCTCCGCTTCCCGCCGCCCTTTGCTGACGCTCGTCCAGGTTGCTTTCCTTAGCTAGTGCTAGTGCTCGTCCAGGTTGCTCTCCTTAGCTAGTGCTAGTGCTCGTGCGCCCACTTGTCTCCAACAGCTTCGAGAATTTCCCTGAAACACTGAAAATACCACGACCCAAAAACCAATAAGGGCTGTCACCGCTACCACTGGTGTAGCCCTGACAGTAGTAGGGAAAATATAGGGAAAAAACAGAGAACTACACAAAATTCACTAAGTTCTACCGTGGTACAATAAAATGAACAAATGAAAGTTGAATCTTAAAAGTAAATATAAATAGCTAAACAGATGTAAATGGAAACCTTTACAAAAATATTAGGGCAAGTCTCTATCAAGCTTGAGCTAAATATGAAAATATTATATATCAGAGACCTATCTTCACACTACCAAAATAAAGAATTTTGTTATGAAATCTCCTATTTAAGGTGAATGTCTATAATTAGAGAGATTCTAGAGTTCTATTCTTGGTAGCTAAATCCTCCTCCTCCCTATAAATAGAGGTGCCCTCTACCATTGTAAATCACTCCTAACAATCTCTAAGTATCAATAAGAAGAACTCTCTCTACTCTTCTCTCTATTGCTCTTGTTCTTGCATTATTGTTCTTGTCTTTTATATTATTTCATAACACGTTATCAGCACGAGACTCTACCGTCTCAAGAAGTTCATTGAGAAGAAAAATACAAAAAGAGAAAAGACCTAGAAGCACGACAATGAAACCCTAGGGACAGCAACAACTTCTTCTTAAAACCAATACACGAGACCCCCTTCTCCCCACATCGTTCTTCTTCAACAGAAGAAAAAAGGAACAACCCCTTGAGCAAGAAGGAGAAGGGCCATCTCATCTGTCCCTGAACCAGCTTCAAACCACCCAAAATCAGCCCCCTAAAAATATTGTCAAAAGCCAACGTCGAAGTGAAGTCGCATTAGAGTTCTGTCGTTTGAGGTCCTAGCTAAGCACTGGTTTTCAATTTTTGCTGTTTGTGAGCTACTTCTTCACTGTACCTGCTGGAAATTTATAGCTATAAAGAATCGTTATGATGGGGTTTGTGAAATTTGATGTCTACTGTTGCAAAGGGTGTCAAAAGAAGTTGAAGAAATTGTTAACAAAGGTCGAAGGTGGCCAACAATAGATTATGCACGGCTAAATCACGGTACTGTTTCTTTCTTCAATTACTTGAAACCGGAAACGGCGGCTTCGCGGTGGAATCGCGTCGGCTTAAATGCTTCCAAGAATTTATTGGTATACCTTAAAGGTAAGTAATTTACTTTTCTCTTTCAAATTCTTGAAATTCTACGATTTGATTTCATATACAAACATGGACAACAAAGTTTGATTATAACTCTAATGAAGTTTGTAAGAAATTACACTCACATGAAGTGGTAAAATTTCTATGCCTTGCCATGATTAAATTCATGTATGATTGTTGGCAAAGAATTAAAAATCCGTCCCATTGAATTTGCTCCATTCCCTTTAGAGAATGTGGAAGCAGTATATGATAAGTCTGAAAGAAGACAAAATTATTACCATGATGGTATCAATGGATGTGGACGTGGCAATAGACGAAATTATAATCGTCATTATTGTGGTAATGAGAACAATAAGGATTCTCAAAATAATCTTTCACTTTATGAAAGTAATATTTGACATGAGATTGTGTAAAGCACATGATTATGATCCATTCCCTGAAGTGAATGTGATAATTGTAATAGAGCCCGTAAGTATGAACACGCTCTTGATGTAAATTTGTTTTATGTCTGACATTATGAAAAGAAAGTTCGTTGCCCTTGAAATTTCGGGCAAGAACTATATGACATGGGTGTTGGATGCTGAAATCCACTTAGATGCTATGGGTCTTGGAGACGCCATTAAAGACAGAAATAATGCATCCACCCAAAACTATGCTAAGGCCTTGATTTTCTTGCGCCATCACCTTGATGAAGGTTTGAAACTGTGCTAAGGCCTTGATTTTCTTGCGCCATCACCTTGATGAAGGTTTGAAAATTGAATATATCACAGTCAAAAATCCACCCATCTTGTGGAATAGCTTAAAGAAGAGATATGACAACCAGAAGTTGGTCACTCTGCCACAAGCACGATACGATAAGAATCCAAAAGCAAATAGTTTATAAACTATACATATAAACTATACATTATCGTTGCGGTGGAAACGGGCACTGGTCAAAGGCTTGCCGTATACCATGACATTTGGTTGACCTTTATCAAGCATCTCGAAAGAGTAAACGCCCTGAAACGAATTTTGTCTCTGACGACAACTTTGACATCACCCACTTGGATGTGGCAGACTTCTTTGAGCAACCTGAAGGGAAAATAGACCACCTAATCGGTGATGGATCCGTGATGAAAGAAGATGGAGTTATTTGATTTTGTTCTACTTATTTGTATTAGTTAGTGAATAAACTAATAGTCATTAGCATTAGCTCGTATTAGTTAGTTCATGATGCAATGTTAGTATTAGTTCTTTAGAATGTATCAATATGCTCAAATATCAATAATATTTTTACTTTCCAGTAGAGGTAATCGACTAACCTGAAAAACTAGTCGGTTATCTCATATTTCGCATAAAAACTGCAAAACAATCGATTGTCAATGATCAACAATCGATTGTCTTTAAAACAGTGTGATCTGGAATTTTACAAAAACAGTCAACAATCGATTGTCGATGATTAACAATCGATTGTCTTTAAAACAGTGTGATCTGGAATTTTACAAAAACAGTCAACAATCGATTGTCGATGATTAACAATCGATTGTCTTTAAAACAGTGTGTTCTGGAATTTTTCAAAAACAGTCAACAATCGATTGTCTATGTTTAACAATCGATTGTCTTTAAAACAGTGTAATCTGGAATTTTTCAAAAATCATCCACAATCGATTGTCTATGCATAACAATCGATTGTCTTAAGACAGTGTGCTCTGGAATTTTTCAAAATAGCCAACAATCGATTGTCTATGCATAACAATCGATTGTCTTAAGACAGTGTGCTCTGGAATTTTTCAAAATAAGCCAACAATCGATTGTCTATATTTAACAATCGATTGTCTTAAGACAGTGTGATCTGAAGTTTTTCAAAATAGCAAATGATCGATTGTGTGTGTTTAACAATCGATTGTCAATGTTCAACAATCGATTGTTTGTGTTTAACAATCGATTGTTTGAAGAAAATGTTTAAACTGAAATTTTCAAACTGCAAAGTAATCAATTATAGATAACATATCTGATTTTGTTAGTCAACTGTTAGCAGCAGATTTTGAAAATACTATGTGACACAAACGAATTGAACTTATTTATTCTTATGTTCGTGTATTTCTTTTATATGTCAAACCATGGGAAGTAAATTGATTGAAGGCTCCGGAAGAGCAACTGTAACTCTGCCCAAAGGCATGACGTTTATCTTAGAGAATGCAATATTCTCCTCCAAGTCTAAGAAGAACTTGTTGAGTTTTAATGATATCAATCGCAATGTTCTCCTCCAAGTCTAAAAGGAACTTGTTGAGTTTTAAAGATATCATTCAAAATGGATATCATATTGAGACAATAGATGAGAATAATCTTGAATTCTTCATGAAAACGAGGCTGCCCATTTCGGTTTGGGTTCACGCCATTTTGCATGCAGCAATGCTAGTTCGTCGGCTGCCCACTTTGGTTTGGGGTCACGCCATTTTGCATGCAGCAATACTAGTTCGTCGGCTGCCCACTTCGGTTTGGGGACACGCCATTTTGCATACAGCAATGCTAGTTCGTCTCTGACTGACGAATTGACACAAATATTCCCCGTTGCAATTGGTTTTGGGTCATGGACCCAATATATCCCATTTAAGAATCTTTGGATGCGCAGTATATGTGCCTGTAGCACCGCCATCCCGCACCAAAATGGGTCTGCAAAGAATGTTAGGAATATATGTTGAGGTTGAATCGCTCTCCATTATTCGCTACCTCGAAACATTGACAGGAGATTTGCACGATTTGCAGACTGTCAATTTGATGAGACACTTTTCCCAAAATTAGGGGGAGAAGTTGGTGAAACCAAACGGGAAATTTTGTGGAAAAATGCATCATTATCTCATCTTGATCCACATACCTCTATTTATGAAAGAGGCGCAAAAGATTATCCATTTGCAAAGAATAGCAAATCAAATGCCTGACGCATTTATAGATTTGAAAAGGATAACAAAATCACATATCCCCGAAGTGAATGTGACAACATCTGATTCACGAATACATATTCATTGTTGGAAGAATATGAACATGAAATTGGTATTAAATATACCACACTCACCCCTAGAAGGAGGTTTGAGATGATACCACACTCACCCCTAGAAGGAGGTTTGAGATGATATATGGCATGAATGATCGTTGGTCACGTACCTATTGTACGCCAAAGTATTTTGGAAATATGACTATTAAAGGACAACAATAATGCAAGAAACATATCTTGCATATAAGTTTGACATGACCATAATGGTATAACTTTCTCTTTAAGAAAGATATTCACCACATGGATGTTGATGAATCTGTGGTAGTACAAAATTAATTGAGAGCTCTAGAAGAGCCAATTATTACTATGTTGGAGAAACACAATTGAGTATTGTGCTGTAGTAAGTCTCAAAGAAACTTATTCAGTTTCCAAAGTACACGCGAAAGCGATTGATTATATTGAGACTATAAATAAAGGAAGGCTTTGATATCTCCTATTACTACAACTTGTAGCGGGGTAATTTGCATATGAAAAGCTACCCGCTTTGTTCTCCAGTTTGTACTACACAAAAGAAAGAATGCCACAATAAAGTGGATATCTATTGGTATAAAAACCCATGTCATAATAAACCTGAAGTTTATTGATAAGTGCACATGTCATGGTGTAAATTTGAAGTTTACCAATATTGATAATTTGTTCAGTTAGCATTCGTATTAGCCATCTCATTTTAAGTATGATGTGCAAATTCACACAGGTGAATATCAAAGAACTAGAAAGTTCTTTACGAATTCTCTTGTATCACTTGTTTTCATTAATGAACTGACCAACTAAAGAGTTCGGGTTGAAGCCCATAAATTCTGGAAATATCAAAGGTGAATATGGGCCCATTCACCTGCCATGTATACCACATATGATGCATCTATGAAATGGTTACATGCGCAATTGTTATTAACCCGCAGCCTGGCCGGTGCTTGCGAGGTAAATTGCTCAGTAATCTAACTTCGAGCATAATTTCCAGATTCTCTACTCAAGATAGTTCATCTTGATAAGTTGGTTTATATCAAAGTTGGTTTAGCAAGATAATTATTGAGTGCTTCCACTTAATAGCTAAACTGTTTCTTATGAGAACAAAGTTATATATATCAATTTGATATACGTTGTATACGAGAGTATATTCTCCCCTCACAAGTGGTTCAAGGTCAGGAACCAAATAATTTCATCTTATCATTAATGTATTGTGTATATTGACATGATAATGCACAAAGATGATTTCCCAAAGTTGAGGAAACAAGTTAGCTTTACTAACATGAGGGGGAGACATGATAAACGCTTGAGAAAAGGTTACATGGGATGAATTATCATTTGTATATGTATATCACCGAATATCATGATATGAACCTGAAGTTCATAAAACGGATAATTCAATTGCAACATATTGCAAAGCATGCTATACGCATTTGCTGACCCAAAGAAAGTAACTAAATGGAAGAGATACAATTCAAGAAGAATTGATTCCATATGAAAGACATGTAGTTTTGAACTTATAGTTCAAATGCTTGAAAGTATAAAGTCAAAGGTATGTATAATCAGTTTTCGATATATTATTTGTTTAGCATGACGTGAAAACTTGATATGCATCTAAAGTCTATTATGTGACTTATATGACTTAACTTGAAAGATTTAAGTTGCTTGAAGCATATGCAATTCTTGGTCCTGAAGTACCACATCCTTAGTACAATTTGTGTACATATGTATCTTGCTATAACTATAAGCATGATGGCATTGAGAATGCATCTATGGAGATATTGAAGAGTTATTCCACGACATTATATGAAGATGTTCATATCTATCAAGAATGATGATTTTAAGGTGCGGAATATTTGTTCAAGTCAATATGGTTGATTTATTTATCAAATCTCTACCAAAGATCGTTTTGAAGATGATGCACAAGATTAGAATGCAAATGCTCAAGGATATAAATTGATGTACTCATTAGGGGGAGTTAATGCGCGTTGCACTCTTTTTCTCTTACAAGGTTTTGTCCCACTGGGTTTTCCTTGCGAGGTTTTTAACGAGGCAACCAATAGGCGCATATTCAAACATGTGTACTCTTTTTCCTTCTCTTTAATTTTTCCCATTGGGTTTTGGTTTTAAGGTTTTAACGAGGCACATTGTTGAATAGACATTCAAGGGGGAGTGTTATGAAATCTCCTATTTAAGGTGAATGTCTATAATTAGAGAGATTCTAGAGTTCTATTCTTGGTTGCTAAATCATCCTCCTCCCTATAAATAGAGGTGCCCTCTACCATTGTAAATCACTCCTAACAATCTCTAAGTATCAATAAGAAGAACTCTCTCTACTCTTCTCTCTATTGCTCTTGTTCTTGCATTATTGTTCTTGTCTTTTATATTATTTCATAACAAATTTAAAATATATCTACAAAAGGAGAGAATACTTCAAATCTGGAATGAACAAAGGGAAAATAAGTGAGAAAATATTTAAAAAGGTACTATACCTGAAGAAACAAAATTAATTTTGAGTGAAACACATCAGGCTGAAAAGCTAAAATCCCAAATCCACAAAGAGAGAGAATAGGGCTCTTGATAATACACGGAACGGAATTTTGATAAAAATACACTTACAACATATCCCAAAGCTGCACCAACTGAGCTTGGAACAGATCCTTTGGCTATCCGAATTGTAAGTTTTTGAATCACCGATGGAAATGGCAATTGCGCAGAGAGAGCAGAGAGAGTGTACCAATCCACAATTTAAAATCAAATCATAGACTGTCAAAATTTAAAAAAGAAAAGTAAAGTAAAATATTTACATTAAATTTAGAATTTGACCATAAATAAAGTTCATGGAATAACTATTAATTATAATGCTTGACTCCAAAATTTTTATTGGATTGATTAAAGTTTTGTGTTGATAACGTGTTATAAAATAATAAAAAAAAATAAAAGTATAGCAAAGAAAAATTAGAAAATAAATTTTTTATTGATTTGTGGGATGAATTATGGGAATATGTCTATCTATAACAAAAACTAGAATTTCTACCAGAAATATTGTCCAAGACTTGACCAAACGAAGGGCGAGAGAGGAGAGAAGTCCAGTCTTTGCCACTCTGGTCATCTCTATTCTCTGCGCCTTTGTTTTTCAGCTCATAGGACAATCCTCTGCAATTTGTTTCTCTTTTCTAACATAAACGCCACTATGATATTTGTGGGTGGAGTTCCTTTCCCTACATATGATTCTTCTTCTCAGTCTCAGGTATTGTCAACTTCTTTTATTCTTTTTAATTTTTTTTTTAATATAACAAAAGTCCAACTTCAGGTATAGGTTCAATCTTAATTGAGGGTTGCACCCACTTATGAATCTTTTACATCTAATCCCTTCTTTACCCTTGAGATAAATGTGTCTTATGCAATATATGGTTGATTTATAGTAATGCTGTTGCACTCTAATCTGTAAAGACTCCACCTTTTTCCCCTTTTATCCTTTTATTTTGAGGTTAAATTTGTTCATCTTCGGTATGCTGATTGATTATTACTTATTTTGTTAATTCTTTTGGACTTAGATTGTCTAAAGAATCAATTTGGTTGAGTAGAGAAAAAGACTTCTGTTGTTATCTGTACATCGCATTAGAAAGAGACTGTTTGGTTTGGATTGTTACATTTGACTTACTCAGTTTCTTTATAATAGTTAAATTACGTAGTAATCTTTGAGATAATTTATTATTATTGTTATTATTCTTTAAACAGACTGATAATCTTATCAATTTTAGAGAATATATAATCAGAATCAATTTTTATAACCTAATCCAGTGGTTAGAACAGTGTCAGGCGGAATATTTATCACAGGCAAATATTTTTGGCGACGCATATATAACTGATGAGCCATTCACCAATTTTAATTGACTTAGATACATCTGAGGAGGTTGCTTTTAGTGAGTCCTATTAACCAACTAGATTAGTTTCACAGGGAGTCTTTATCAATGTTGAATCTTAAATCTCATTGCGTCAAATTTTTTCTCTACATTACAATGGATACAAAAGACAAGAGGGGTTGCTCTGATGGTAAGCAACCCCCACTTCCAATCGAGAGGTTGTGAGTTCGAGTCTTCCCAAGAGCAAGGTGGGAAGTTCTTGGATGGAAGAATGTCGGGGGTCTATTTGGAAACAGCCTCTCTACCCAAGGGTAGGGGTAAGGTCTGCGTACACACTACCCTCCCCAGACCCCACTAAGTGAGATTATACTGGGTTGTTGTTGTTGTTGTTGTTGTACACTGGATACAAAGTCTCGTTTTCTGTTTTTATGTAGCTACTTAATAAGAACATCCTATATGAACAGGAACATGACATCCTGACGGCTTTAATGGAGCATCCAGTTTTGGTATCTGCCTCGTCTTCATTAAATGATGTTGAAGAAAGGAAATTCTCTGTTTCTGAAGACTCTAGTTTGAGTATATCAAGACATAATAGATGGGTTTACATTTTCCAGAGAGAATATGCAACTGTGGATCCTGCACTTGTCGATGTATGTTCATGCTTTCTATAACAATCCTACTGAAGTGACATCTGACCTTGTTTCTCATCCTTTCTCCCCATTTGGATTTCTTCCTTCGTGTTTCATAGTCCCAGACTTGCAGTTGCAGGAGAGAAGTTGATTTAAAGGAGCTTTTCTTGTCTGATCTGTCTTTATCGCCCACTTTTCGTGCCACAATATGCTGATTGCTGCATTGTAAAGACTTGTAAAATTTCTTGCCTAAAATAATGCGGGGTAGGTCCCTGTGTTGTTATAACTGTAGAAATTCTAGCTCGCCGCGGGTCGGACCTTTTGAGTGAAAAGTACCCCGGAATTAGAAAGATAGAATTTTCCAGAAATTGGGCGTTATGTGACGCACTATGCGATCGCATAACGTGTATGCGGACCGTATAATGGTCGCATACCTGGGCAGGCCACTGCCCAATTGGAGGACAACTATGCGGTCCAGAATGGGATCACATTCTGGTTATACGGACTGCATAGTTATTGCATTTTTGCCCATTGACTTTTGGTGAGGGAGGTTATGCGACGCACTATACAACAACAACAACAATCCAGTATAATTCCACTTAGTGGGGTCTGGGGAGGGTAGTGTGTACGCAGACCTTACCCCTACCCTAGGGTAGAGAGGCTGTTTCCAAATAGACCCCCGGCATCCTTTCCTCCAAGAACTTCCCACCTTGCTCTTGGGGAGACTCAAACTCATAACCTCTCGGTTGGAAGTGGGGGTTGCTTACCATCAGAACAATCCCTCTTGTATGCGATCGCATAATGTGTATGCGGACCGCATAATGGTCGCATACCTGCACAATGTAGCCCATTTTTGAGGGCCATTTTGCGACCAGTCTGCGGACCGCATGTCAGGAATGCGGTCGCATTCCTGACCACATTTCGCGTCGGGGCTCCTATTTTTCTAATTTTTCAACCCGGCCCCTTCTTTAATAAAATACCTCAATCCTTCATTTTAGCCCATTTTCTGAACAGAACTAGAGAGAGGGAAGAGTGGATTCTTGAGAGAGAAAGTCTTATCTCTATAAATTTGGAAATTTCGAGTAATTATCTTCTTCTTCGTTCTTGCAGGTAAAATTCCCAACCCTTTTTCATTGGCTTTCAGATTTAAACAAAAAGGGGGTTCTCATGAATCGATTCTTGAAAATATAAGTTGAACCATACATGCATGTTCTTTAATATCTAAAATCTAGTAAGAGGAATGGGGTAGGAGTAAAGATCTACAAAAAAGAGGAGTTGATAATCTAAGTGTGTTCGGGTTGTATTTGTGAATTTTCTAAGATATATGTATTAACTTGTGAATTAGATTGACGGTACTAGGCAGTTGGTGAATTGAGAGTGGGAGTTAATAAAGAAATTCAACTCCAGGTATGCATAGCTAACTTTAACCTTTGTAAAGTCGTCCTCTTTGGTGTACGAGTAATTGGTATGTGTCACTTATGTGGACTATTTGTGAATTTTGGTTGTTTCACGGGTGTTACGACAAAATGACCTATTTCATGAATTCTTGCGATTAATATGCCTTGAACGTTGTTGGTTAAATGTTCCGATATGACGGTGTGAATTTAATGGCAACAAACCAAACGTGTGTGTGAATGTGTTTATGTGGTAAGAGCTGTGTAATAAATGATGGAAAGAAGTCGTCATTGATGCAATCGAAATAACTTTGGTAATATCATGTATGGCTTGTCGTGGGCAATTATCGCTGTGACTTGAATTGTATACAGGATGTTGTATATGATGGATATGGTACCGATGTTAATGAAAACTCTTTGTGAATTGTTATTGTTGTTGTGAAATGATATTCTGGATGGCCTGAAGCCATGTGATTGAACTGTGAACAATTGTTGTTGTGTGAAATGTAATTGTCCGATGGGATCGGGTTGCATGCCGCAACACAAAATGATAAATTGTGGATTAGGGTGATAAGGGTGGCCGAGGTAATAAGGGTGGACGAGGTAATAAGGATGGAATGTGATCATTATCACTATTGAAATGAAAGTTTGTGAAATCATTGATCTGATGAGATGATGTTGAAAGCGGAAAAGGAGAGATTGTGAAACTTGTTGGCCTTGGTTGTTCCTTTCATGTGCATTGATTGTTGATTCTATTATTGTTCGTTATCTATGTATTGATTGATTTTACTTGGGATAAAGTTTGTTCATACATACCAGTACAATTCAAATGTACTGACGTCCCTTTGACCGGGGGCGCTACATTCTTGTTATAATTGTAAGTTGTTCTATAGCAGATACTCTAGTTCACTGACAGTAGCACCTCCTCCACTTTCCGTCTGCTGTATTGGTGAGCCACTTTCCTCTAGGGGCCCTACGTGGCTCATGCCTCTTCCCGGAGTCTTATTTTGGTATTTGTGTAAGGTATAGCCGGAGCCTTGTTACCGACAAGTATTGTAACACTCTTTTGTATTCCTAGAGGCTCCGTAGACAGGAAACGTGGGTTATGTACTTATGTATCTGGGCAGTATAACTTTTGGATCACATAAAGTAGTAATGTATGTTACTATGTCTCGTAAGAATGTGTTTAATTATAAATGGCTACTTCACTTGAATAATGAGTATTGAAATCACGGGGTAACACGTGGGATAGGAAAGACACCCAGGTCCGCTTGACTGGGGCTACCCGGTCGAGCGTTGGTCGCGTCCATCGGTTTTGGGGGGTGACATGCATAGTCCCTAATCTTTCTAAATAGTTAGAGAAGACATTGCCTATAACTATCAAGTTTAGCACTATAAAATTGGGCAAGGCTGTGAGTATCTGTGTGCTAAACATGCCTATTGCTGCAAGAAAAAAATAATTTATGCTCAACAACAGGAAAGTAGTAGACCATAAATTAGCCTTAACAGTTGAGAGTGTAATTGCCTAGAGGGAAAGCGATGCATTTGGATGATCAGAGTGAATATTTTGCACAAGGGCAATGCAGTCCGCAGTCTGCCTGATGGCAAAATGCATTATGTTATTCCATATCTGCACCTTGCGGATATACTTGGATCTAAGATGTCCACTCTGTTTATGGTGTGCTGTTCAGGTGTTCTGTGTTAGCACTTGTTATTTCCCTTTCAAGTAGTTGGACTCTGTTCTGGACACTTTCCTGATCCTATCTGATTGAAGCATCCATGCTCAAATCTCCTCTGTCCAGTGAGAGTTTATAGCTTTAAGAGATTCATCTGCATTGCTGGGATGCATCTGTTAAACCTCTTTCCGCTGACTATTGAGTGTCTCATCCGTATTCTTATCATTTTGGAGAACTTCTGTTTTCATCATCTGGAATAATTTCGATCTCGTGATGACATTCTAAAGGTTTTGTCTTGGCATAAGTATGAGTTCTCTGGTACATCTCTGTCAAATTATTTCTCTTTTAATCACTGTCTTAGCATTTCTGTCGTCTATAGCAGAAGTTAGAGGGATATGTTTGATGGTGGGCCATGTGGTTTCTATTGAACCTATTTCCGCTTCATAGGTCACTTAGGGCAGGCCCGTGCACAAAGCGCTCTACGTTCAAGAGGAACCACATGGCCCATGCTGCACCTCTAGTGGTCATTTATGTAAAAATAATTCCAACTTACTGAAAGTTGTTGACCGTTCCATTTCTCATACAATGTTGATCTACTGCAGTACCAAAAAATGAGCAATTTTTTTTTTTCAAAAATTTCCACTCTTTTCTGCTGGAGTTCTAAAAGATTTCCTTTGTTCTTGAACATAGGCGGTTGGCACGGATGAGGCAACAACTTGTGTAGGCATTGTCATAAGAAACCAAAAAAGTGGAATGTAAGAGAACTATTTAGACTGGACGTCATTATTTGCTGTACAATGCTGCTTAAGTGATAAGTCTAACTATTGTGATTGTGACTTCGCTACAGGACGTCTGTTGCTCACTTGGATTCGCCAGATATTGTTGATATTGGCCTAGACCAGATGTTGGCATCTGTTGTCAATCAAAGCTTAGATGCCATGTTGGATGTATTCTTCTCTAATCCTTGATGTCTAACAGCATTAGTGACTAGCTTTTTTAACTCTTAACTCACTTTGGATGTTGACAATAGATGGGTATAATATGCAGGTTCATCTAATTGGTGGCTTTGATGATGGCTCGCCCAAAGTCTGGCCAAGATTCCGCTTTTCTTTTGATTTTCAGTGAGATAGTGAGTCATCTAGAGGCTAGATAATGAAGCTGAATCTGTTGGGCTTTTTATGCAGCATGTTAATGGTATTACGGAAGATCATGCAGAATTGGAGGGCTATTCCTTCCCTTTGTGCAAGAAAATAGTTGAAAGCCTGGCAAAGAGTAGTTTGAAGTTCCAGATTCACACTCTTCATGTTCTTGGGCACAATACAAGACGAGATTCTGAAGGAAATTTATACCCTATCTTCTCAGGTTTGCTGGTAAGCTCTATTTTGTATTTCACTTTAGTTTATAGTGTTGATTATCACAGGACAAGGGAGGGAAAGCTTAGTGGTAAAATCACCAATGGAGTATGTGAGAAAGCACGGGAGAAAAATATAACTCTTGATATTAAACATGATACAATGAGCCCTATATATAATACACATAACCTAACCTACTCCTAATACACATTGGATTAGGGTTCTACTATTTACATATCTAACACTCCCCCTCAAGCTGGTGCATATAAATCATATTTACCGAGCTTGTTACATATGTAGTTAATACGAGGACCAGTGAGGGATTTGGTGAAAATGTCTGCAAGCTGATCATTTGACTTTACAAACTTTGTAGCAATATCTCCCGAGAGTATCTTTTCTCTGACAAAGTGACAGTCAATCTCAATGTGCTTAGTTCTCTCCTGGAACACTGGATTTGACGCAATATGAAGAGCAGCTTGATTATCACACACAAGTCCCATCTGACTAACATCACCAAATTTCAGCTCTTTGAGCAACTGTTTGACCCAAACTAGCTCACATGTCGCCATAGCCATTGCTCGATATTCTGCTTCTGCACTAGACCGAGCAATCACATTCTGTTTCTTGCTTTTCCAAGATACCAAATTTCCTCCTACTAAGACACAATATCCAGAAGTAGAATGTCTGTCAAAAGGTGATCCTGCCCAATCAGCATCGGAGTATCCAACAATCTGCTCATGGCCTCGATCCTCAAACAATAAACCTTTACCTGGAGTTGATTTTATATACCGAAGAATGCGAACAACTGCATCCCAATGACTATCACATGGCGAACCCATAAACTGGCTCACAACAGTCACAGGAAAGGAAATGTCAGGTCTTGTCACTGTAAGGTAATTTAATTTACCAACTAACCGCCTATATCTTGCAGGATCGTTAAGAGGCTCCCCCTGTCCTGGAAGAAGTTTAGAATTCGGATCCATTGGAGTGTCAACAAGTTTACAACCTGTCATTCCTGTCTCCTCAAGAATATCTAAGGCATACTTCCGTTGTGAGATCACAATACCTGAGCTAGACTGTGCGACCTCAATACCCAGAAAATACTTTAGTGTGCCCAGATCCTTAGTCTGAAAGTGTTGAAAGAGATGTTGCTTCAATTTAGTAATACCATCCTGGTCATTGCCGGTAATAACAATGTCGTCAACATAGACCACTAGATAAATACAGAGTCGTGAATCAGAATGCCGATAGAATACAGAGTGATCAGCTTCACTCCGAGTCATGCCAAAGTCCTGGATAACAGTGCTAAACTTACCAAACCAGGCTCGAGGAGACTGCTTTAGACCATAAAGTGACCGGCGCAAGTGACATACAATGCCACGAGACTCCTCCTGAGCAACAAACCCAGGTGGTTGCTCCATATAAACTTCATCCTCAAGGTCACTATGTAAAAATGCATTTTTAATGTCCAGCTGATACAGGGGCTAATGGCGAACAACAGCCATAGAGAGAAAAAGGCGGACTGATGCTATCTTAGCTACAGGAGAGAAGGTATCACTGTAATCAAGCCAAATATCTGAGTATATCCCTTGGCAACAAGACGAGCCTTAAGACGATCAACCTTACCATCTGGACCAACCTTGACTGCATACACCCAACGACAACCAACAGTAGATTTACCTGATGGAAGAGGGACGAGCTCCCAAGTACCACTCGTATGTAAAGCAGACATCTCGTCAGTCATAGCCTGTCGCCACCCTAGATGAGACAATGCTTCACCTGTAGACTTAGGGATGGAAACAGAGGACAAAGAAGATAGAAAAACATAATAGGGTGATGACAAACGATGATAACTTAAACCGATGTAATGAGGATTAGGATTAAGGGTGTTCCGTATACCTTTTCGAAGTGCAATCGGAAGAGACAAGTCCGCAGTAGGAGCAGGGTCAGGTGCAGGACGTGAATCAACCGGGGCGGATGCTGGGCGAGGACGACGATGATATGTCAAGAGTGGAGTGTCTTGTGCAGGGAGTCTAGGAGGAGCCACAGTAGACGTTCCAACGTTTGGAATGGGTAAGACTTCTGTAGCGGAAGGTGAAGGAGGAGATATAGTAGACTCCCTAAAGGCCGGTATAGGTAAAACCTCAGATATATCAAGATGGTCAGAATGGTCGGAAGAGGTAAAGAAAGGTTTAGACTCAAAAAATGTGACATCGGCTGACATAAGGTACCTACGAAGATCAGGTGAATAACAACGATAGCCCTTCTGAGTACGAGAATAACCAAGGAAGACACACTTGAGAGCACGAGGAGCTAACTTATCTTTCCCAGGAGCTAAGTTATGAACGAAACAAGTGCTCCCAAAAACACGAGGGGGAACAGGGTATAAGGGTGACTGGGGAAACAATACCTCATGCGGAATTTGATTCTGGATGGGAGATGAAGGCATCCGATTAACCAAATAACAAGATCTGAGAACTGCGTCGCCCCAAAAACGCAGCGGAACATGAGATTCAATGAGAATTGTGCGAGCAGTCTCAATAATGTGCATATTCTTTCTCTCTGCAACCCCATTTTGCTGAGGGGTATAAGGACAAGAGGTCTGATGAATAATTCCATGAGAAGACATAAACTGCTGAAATTGAGAGGATAAATATTTCTAAGGCATTATCACTGCGAAGAGTGCGAATAGAAACACCAAATTGATTTTTAATTTCAGCATAAAAATTTCGGAATATAGAAAACAACTCAGAACGATCTTTCATTAAGAAAATCCAAGTACATCTTGAATGATCATCAATGAAACTAACAAAATAACGAAATCCCAAGGTTGAACATACTCTACTAGGACCCCATATATCCGAATGAACTAAAGAAAAAACAGACTCTGCACGACTCTCAATACTACGAGGAAAGGAGGCGCGGGTATGTTTCCCGAGCTGACATGACTCACACTCTAATATGGATAAACTGGACAAACGAGGCACCATCTTCTGAAGCTTGGACAAGGTAGGATGTCCTAAACGACTGTGAAGCAGGTCTGGAGGATCTGCAACTAGACAGGCCTTAGAGGATGTTAGTGAGTTAAGGTAGTAGAGTCCGTCTGATTCAAGTCCTGTTCCAATCGTCTGTCCCGTACTGTGGTCCTGCATAATAAAAGAGTCATCAATAAAATATATTCCGCAATGTAGGGCACGAGTCAAACGACTCACAGATGCAAGATTAAAAGGACAGCCATGGACATAAAGAACGGAATCTAGAGTGACAGAGGGTAGAGGATTTGCTTGTCCAACTCCTTTTGCTTTAGTTTGAGACCCATTAGCTAAAGTAACGTTGGGAAGAAACTGTGAATACGCAATATTTGACTAAAGGGATTTATTACCAGAGATATGATCAGAAGCAGCTGAGTCCACAACCCATTGTTCAAGAGGACTAGACTGGGAAACACAAGTAAAAGAATTGCCAGCAACAGAAGTATCAGGCTGAGCAACAGTGGCTACTCGTGGAGACGTCTGCTTACTTGCTCGATATTTAAGGAACTCATTATACTCCCTTTCAGATACAGAAAATCCCTGGTTACCTGTAGGCTCGGTCTGAGCAACATAAGCATTTTTTGTTGGTCGACCATGTAAAGAATGGCACACGTCACGAGTGTGACCAAGTTTATAACAATAAGAACACTTGGGTCTAGATCTTCCAAAATGACCTCCTCCTCGTCTATACTCCATAGTATGAGAAGCCCAATTGTCCACGGATTGGGAGACGAGGATAGATGAATCAAGTGTCTGTGATGAGCTGTGATGAGCTCACTGGGTGACTTGGTGCTGCAGCAAGGCGAAGTAAGCGAGAGAATAATTCATCAACTGTGGGGATAGTCGGACTAGCCAAAATCTGATCGCGTACCGAGTCAAGATCATTAGGAAGCCCAGCAAGAGTAAGAACTAGAAACGGCTTTTGTCGTTGCTCTTGTTGCTTTGCAACGCTAGCAGAAACTGGCATCAACGTCTCAAATTCCTCCATAACTGCCTGCACTTGACCCAAGTAAGTAGACATATCTAATTCCTGTTTCTTTAAATTTGTCATCCGCGATATCACATCATAGAGACGAGATATGTCATTAGTGTATAAAGTACGAGCCTTTTCCCAAACCAAATAACATGTTTGGAATGGACGAAATAAGGGCATCAACTTGGAATCAATAGATCGCCACAAAATACTGCATAATTGAGCATCAATCTTCTCCCAATGTGCTTTGGCTTTTTCATCCCCGTCACTAGACTCCTTGGTTAGATGATCCTGCGGCCTTTACACCACAACTCGACAGACGAAGCCCAAGCTAGGTAGTTTGAACCTCCCATTAAAGGTTTTGAGGTAATCATAATACCGGAACTGCCAGAACCCTGGTTTCTAGACCCGAAAGCATCTAGTCCCAAAGATATCTTTGGATTATCAACTGAAAACTCGCTGAAACTGAAACAGAGAATTGACAACTGGCGCTGCCGGAAAACTGGAAGACTGTAGCTGCCGGAAAAGTACTGTAGCTGCCGGAAAAATTCAAAGTTGTCGGAATTGAAAAATAAAAATATGGATAGGCTCGGAATTCAAGGTTGAGCAAACTGTCCTGAAGAAATTCTGGCCGGAAAGTACTATAGCTTCCGGAAAAGTCAATAAAGTCGCCGGAAAAAACTGAAAGTTGTCGGAATCGAACAAAAAAAGGATGGGTAGGGTCGAAATTGAAGGGCGAGCAAACTGTCCTGAAGGAGTTACCGGAAAAAATGGCCGGAAGAGGTGCACGCGCCGGCGCGTGGGCTCACGCGCCGAGGGTGTTGCCGGCGCGTGGGGGCGCGTGAATGGTTCTTTTCCGGTGATTTTTTCTGGGGTTGGTCGGAATTCTCTTTCGAACCTCGTGGTGGTCTCGGATTTTGCACAACACCAACAAAAAAGGTAGTTTAGTTACGGACAGCCTCTTAAGTCGCCGGAAAATTGCACGGCGACGAGGTCTTTCTTCCCGGAAGTAGCTGGAATGACGCACAGCTATAATATTCTCATTGTAGCTCTGATACCATGTGAGAAAGCACGGGAGAAAAATATAACTCTTGATATTAAACATGATACAATGAGCCCTATATATAATACACATAACCTAACCTACTCCTAATACACTTTGGATTAGGGTTCTACTATTTACATATCTAACAGAGTAAAGCGGGAAAAGACTGTCATTATTCGGCTCCTGGGTAGGGGAGTTCACCATTTCAGAAAAAAGATAGCCTTTATTATATAGTCATGATACCTCAATATTCCAAGATGCATTGTCCAAAAGGATATGTCTGTTCAATGGATACAAAGGCTTCAAGGTGGAGAAGTTCATCCGAAGTTGAGGTTTAGGAAGAACTTGCAAGATTGGGAGGTAACAGGATTCCAAAGATTGATTGAGCTGCTTTATAAATAAAGTGTGCCACAGGCTCGCCATGATGTTTGGAGAAGGGGGCAGGGAATAATGGCGTTTTTTCTGTTAAGTCCTACTGTGAATCTTTTGGGTTGTGGGTAATATTCTTTTCCATACCTCTCGGTGTGGATCCCTTGGGTTCTGAGAAAGGTGTGCTTCTTACATGGCTAGCTGCAATGGGGTAATCTTGACGGCCGAGAATCTGAGGAAGAGGATGTGTGACCAGGTGCTTCATGTGTTAGAGCTAGGATGCATACTTGAATCACCTCCTTTTACATTGCTGGATACCGTTTCACTTGTGATGGGAAATACTGTTTTTGTTTGGTCTTCAATGGGTGAATCCAGGCACCGGTCAGAGAAGTTTTGTTTAGCTGGACCGTTAGTGGATGAAAGAGAAGACACAGGGCGTGGATGTTGCTCCACTAGCAGTTATGTGGACCATATGGAGAGAGAGAAGTAGGAGAGCTTTTGATGGAATAGAGAAAGATTTTGTTCACTTGAGGAATAGTCTCTTATCCCTTGTTTGTTTTTGTTGCACCCATGAGGTTTCCACAAGTGTAGAGGACTCTGTGTCAACAACAACAATAACAACATACCCAGTGTAGTCCTACAAGTGGGGTTCTAGAGGACTCTGTGTTATTTGTAGAAAACCATATCTTTTTGTAAGGGTTTCTACTTTGGGTATACTTCTTGTAAACGGGTTTTTTTCCCAATTCTTCACAAAATCTTATTACTTGATTAAAAAAGAAGTCAAGAACGGATACATATAGAGATGGAAAGTAAACATTAACTAACACACTAAGGAGAAAGATTTATTGGGTTTTCTCGCCATTACTGACTGGTATGTTGAAAACATCCAGGGGATTATGGATTGAGCCTTGAGTCAGTCGGCTTATCATCGATACTTTTTGGTTCTCCTCTGTAACAAAGAAACGATTGTTCAAGTATTATTTCCTCAGCAGCTGCAGATCTTTTTATAGTGGAGATTCTTAAATTTTTCAAAATTTCATTTGCTTAGGTGGAAACTGCCACTGGGTCTATTTTTCCAGCAAGCTTTGATGCAACAACAAGATGTCCCGATGAAGTTGTTAGGAGAATACGAGTGACTGCAGCTTTTGAGGACCGTAGTTGGGAAGGAAGATTATTAGAGACATATGATACTCAAAATGACCAATTCGTGATTGCTCCATGCACTTGGTAAAACTGCTTACCTTTGGATTCTTTATTTATAGTTTTACTGTTTTTCAACATTAACTCATGATTTAAATTTCTTATCCTGTTATGTCATTTCTCAGTTTGTCGCCTTCCCTGAATTCGTTATAAGCTACTTTGTCAGCTAAATTCCTTCTCTATATTTTAATTTGTTTAGATGAACTGCAAGAGTAATATATAGATGCATAACTACACCAGCTGAGACACTAGTGAACTATATACCAACTGAAATACTTGACTAACTTTAACTTATGATTATGACTTCTAACAATTGATAAAACCTACATAAGTGGGACAATTGGTATTAGAAAGCACCATTGTCATTGAATCTGTGATCTATTGGTTACACATTTTTGTTTGCCTATGCCACTAAAGCTAGGCCTCTTTGATGTTTTAAATATATCTCCTAATGAACTCCATTTTTTTTGGCATAGGAGCATGCGTAAGATACATATAGTGCTCATGCTACAGAATTTATCTGACCAAGAAATCCTTCTTACATGTTCCACTTCTCCTTCTGCCGAGGCTCCAGATTTCGTGGATGACCTAAGAAGGTACTACAATAGTTCCAAAATTATGACTCACTAGTTCCTTTCCCACGTTCATGGATATGTCAGCTGGCTATCTATCCACGTGAAACTTCATTTGAACAATTTCTTTCTACAGGCAGTGGGACTATCTAATCCAACACCCAGATTGGAGAGAAACATTCCCTTCCAAACAGCCACGTATATTTCGAAGGACAGAAGATAATAGTTGGGTGAGGCACCAAGCAAAATTCAGCAGCTCATCTTATGCATACACTGATTAAGGACGATTTGTTCAAGGTCGAGCTCCAGGGGAAATGAAGGTCGTGCATGTCTTATGGTATGTACTAATATTTCTGGTACAACTGAAAGAGGAAATCGTACATTAACTTCTTTGATTAGGTTTAAAAAACTCAAGGGTGATATCCCCCCTCTCCTACTATTGCAGGTTAAAGCGGTGTTCTGGCACCCCTGCTTCTGTGGAGAAGGGCAGGATTCATAGCTTAGACTAACCCCTTCATGCTCTATTGATAAAAGAAGCTTGAAATGACTTTGCAAATTTTTTTAATTGGATTTCCTAATAGATTGTTGGATTGGATAAGGTAGCAGCTATAACTAAGACCTCCGTTCGCAACTTCACATGCTCCATTGATAAGCCAAAACTTGAAATGATTGTCAATTTTCTTGTTAGATGTTGTCTTATTAATTGTTTGATACAATAACTAGTTTCCAGAGAGTTTGGCAATTCCGGAATTGAAAGGAACGGAGAAGTGAAATTTTAAGGTTACAGTATATATTTTGTATATATATTATGGAAAAAAGAATCAAACTATACTACTGCCTTTCATTTTAAGTGATGGGTTCATACTAGGAGAGTCAAACAATTTAATTCGAACATAAAATCATCGAGTTTTTAATAAAATTAAAATTTGAGAAAAATGCATAAGTACTTTAAGTTAATATTTTAAAATATTTGGAAAAATTGTAACTTTCCAAATGGTAGTACTGCCAAATACTGTGAACAAAAGGAATACAAGACCTTGAACATGGTTAAGATGTTTCCATGAGAGCTCCTGTTAATTGAGTGAGTAGATACTGTTGCCTGAGGCTCAAGAGCTATTCTTAGCTACTACGTACTAATAAAATAGTACTAAACAGAGAGATAAATTATGAGCTCTTTAACATTTCTCAATTTTGAATTCCAATTATTCTAAAGCGGCAATAAGAAGATCCTACCAATGGACTTGTGTTTTCCGTGACGAATGGACTGTTTAATAGAAGCAATAATACAGCAATAAACAATATCCTTTCAAGGTTTATCCTTGTTCTATCTCCTATTGGCAAACAATATTTTTGCTGAAAATCAAGTCAATAGCTTCTGAAACTGACTAGCCCCATGAGCAAAATGGCATTTCTCTCCAAACGTGCATAAGCCTTTTGCAAAAGGAAAATTTTCATATATATGCTATATATGAAACTATATTATTAAATATGTTCATAGTTTGCATATTACCATTTATGCTAATAGTATTTCTACATAGTATATACAATGCACTAAAAAAGGAGTCACGGAAGCTTTATGATTCCTTATTTAGCCGCGCAAAAAAGGGGAATTAAATATTTTCCAGATCTTTCCCAACGCTAATCAGGCACAATAATAACTATCGTCGATTGTACAAAATTTTCGTACTCTATTTTTGGGATACATTATGTTTCAACATTTTCTCTGATTTCACAATTTAAAATCGACAAAATCTTCTATAATTCTTCTGCAATAAAAGCAATTATGACGAAAATTCAGTAATACACATCAAAGGAAAAGAGAGTAGTAATTCCACCATTGACAGTCGTTAAAAAGCTTTGAAGCTTTAAATTGAAATTTGAGTTTTCAAAAATCATTATTTGTTTGGACTTGGTGTTGTTGCAAATAATTGAGAATATGGTTTGGAGTTTATATCTCAATTTTGAGGGGTTTTGTTGAAGATTAGACTGGGTTTTGGTTGAATTTCGGATTGAAACTCGAAGAAGAAGAAGACATGACATCAGAAATTGTAGAAAAATTATAGAATGTTGTTTATTTATTTTTCTTTTATTCATTTACCTATTGCATGAAAGTTGAACAACACTGTATAAAAATTATATTTAAGTTGATGATTTAGTACTATTTTGCACAAAAATATGTATAAAAAATGTGAAACATACATTTTAGGGGAAGCATGTCGAATCCAAATATGTATCCAGTTTGTAGATATTTTATAGATAAATTATAGATTATTTATATTCTGATTGTAGATGCTTTATTTTCTGTTTTCACAATAAAAACGACTAAAACTTCTACAAATCTTCTGGAAAACGCAATTATGTTGAAAATTTCAATTATGCTATAATTGAATGAGAATTACGATATTAAAATTCAATGTACCTAGTTTGTAGATATTTTATAGAATTGTAGATTATTTCTATTTTGATTGTAGATGCTTTGTTTTCTGTTTTCACAAATAAAAAACGACTAAAACTTCTACAAATCTTCTGAAAAAATGCAATTATGTTAAAAATTTCAATTATGCTACAATTAAATGGAAATTGAGATATTAGAATTCAATGTACCCAATTGTAGATATTTTCATTAAAATTTAATATTTTCATTAAAATTTAATATTTTCATATTAATTTTTCAAATGATATGTAGATTTTGTAGATTAAATGGAGAAAATAAGCCATTGTGAGTCTTATTTGATTCATTTCTCAAATTCAACCTATTCTGTAAATTCACGCCTCTTTAAATACAATACAACCATACTTCTTGAATTTAATGGTATAGAAATATATATAACTTAAAAAACATCTTCTCCTCTGCACAAATTAGCTCTAAAACATATGAAGTGGGATAACAAGCTACCATCAAAACTTTTAACACAAAAACACAAAGCTGAAAAATAAATAAACAACAGTCTACAATTTTTCTATAATTTCTGCAATATAATGTATGTCATGTCTTCTTCTTCTTCTTCTTCTTCTTCTTCTTCTTCTTCTTCTTCTTCTTCTTCTTCTTCTTCTTCTTCTTCTTCTTCTTCTTCTTCTTCTTCTTCTTCTTCTTCTTCTTCTTTCTTCGAGTTTCAATATGAAATTCAGCCACAACCAAGTCTAATCTTCACCAGAACCTCTCAAAATTGAGATATAACTCCAAACCATATTCTCAATTATTTCCAACAACACCCAATCCAAACAAATAATAATTTTTGAAAACCCAAAGTAGAATTCAAAGTTTCAAAGCTTTTTGATGGCTGTCAATAGTGGAATTGCTGCTCTCTTTTCCTTTCCTCTTATATGACTGAAATTTGTGATTGCGAGATAGAGAGAGACGTAGAGAAAATTCTCAAATCTTTGTAATAATATCCAATCCAAACAATATCTTGGAAACCTAAATTCGAATTCAAAGCCTTGACTATGAAAGAAATAATGGAATTGATATAATAATCGTGGGGGTGGGAGGGGAACGTGGGTGAAGATGTGAGAATTGGAGAGAGAAATATGGGGGGAGTGGTATTAGATGTAATAAACGGTACCAGTGTAATTAATATCTTTAAAACAATTAATAGTATATAATTGGTAATTAAGTATACTAAATGTAATTATATCAAATCTTAAATATTGAGAATAATATAATTTTCTATAGCATAGAAGTGTAAATATTTGTCTGCAAAATTTGCACACATATTTGTCTTAAATGGGCAAGCGGAACCCGAGTAAAGGAATGGCGTTTTTTGGCCCACCTGTAGGTGTACCAATATTGGATATGAGCTCCCATACCATGGCATTGATCTGATTTAAGTTTCCTTGGAGCTCAACATTCCTTTTATTAGTATCTCTCCTTCATAGAGAGCTTAGTTTGACACCAGTAAGCTGACATATTTGTTTTGAGTTCAACCCTATGGTCGCTCCAGCAAGAGAGGCATCTATACCAATAGGCAATGTAGCCAGGAACATAATGACATGCCTCCCCAAATGAGCTACACCATATCAGGGAAATGGTTATTAGCATCAGAGCTATGAACGCAACCAAAGAGAGCCTAATGGAGCGAGAATAGAGAACACACTGGTCTGCATATTATTGAATTATCAGCAACTTTAGAACATTAGCTTTGATTGTGCATAACGTTGTTCCAGCAAACACCTATCTATAACCTAAGAGAGTCCTACGCTCATTTTATTATGCAATTGATAAACTCCATATTTATAACCACAGTATCTTTTCAGCTATCAATATTCGTTGACTAAGAAAAAAAGATTTTCAGCTACCGAGGTATTTCTTCCTCCAATAGTGAGCCTTTGTTGATGAGTATTTACGCATCATGATTTTTTTTATTCTACTTTAATTAGGCAACGAGTTATTATCGCCAAATCACGCCTTAAGAACCAAAGTTAGATTTCATCCGAACCAAACCGAAAACCAAACCAAATCAATCAAAAAAACCGATACTTTTTTATTTGGTTTGGTTTTGGTTTTGAAATTCAAAAACCGATCAAATTTGGTTTGGTTTTGGTTTTAATTAAAAAAAATCGAATCAAACCGAATATAAGAGTAGCTATTTTAAGTTTATTATTAGACGTATATATATATTTATCTTTTTATACAAAGATTTAACTTTTTTTACAGTAAATATTAATTGTTTGCACTTTTAGTATAGTTCTTTACCTTTACATTTTAGTTTATGTGGTAATTTTCCTTTGTTAAGAGTAACGATGTATTTCATGTTCAAAACAATATATATTTAATTCAGTCCTTAAATTATTCGTCACTATTTGATTCAATTAGCATCAATATATCTTGGTAAATAATAGATTTTTCAAAGAGCAATTGATTTGATAGTGTTACGTTGGAAATGTGGTTGGCGAAATGTGTGTTTGGTGGTGTATTTCTTATATTTAAGAAAAGATCGATAAATAACCGGAAAAACTGAAAAAACGACATAAACTGAATCAAGAAAAAACTGACTTAATTGGTTTGGTTTCGTTTGGTTCTAATATTTAAAAAACTGACTTAGTTAGTTCGATTTCTTTTTAGAAAAAAATCAATCCAAACTGAACCATAAACACCCCTATGAATACGGTTAAATTTAACATACAAACTAACTACCAATACATTAGACAAAGGGATGCCATATTATAACCACACAAAAAATCGAAAGTGATAATATGACATCCTAATGCCACCATGGACAACTAAGAACCAGAAATATTACTAGTTTTTATTAATCATCCTGCCACTATCACTCTCTCTCTCTAAATGAATAAAATGTGTTAAGACGTCTCAAAAATTTAGGTTCCGTATTTTTGTATGTTGGGTTTCATGGGTTGTGGGTTAATGTATTTTTTTTTTAAAAATTTAATTTGGTAGCATTCCATTAGGTGGAGGGTATTTTTAAAAAGTTTGGCTAACGATAAGGGTAGATATGGCCCAATAATATAATGGAGAGTAGATGTAAACAATATACTAAAGTAGAGGGATACATTTGACCCTTTTCTCTTTTTAAATATATATATATATACATATCAGGGCAAATGGCCAAAATTATCCTCTATTTTGGTATATTATGTACATCTACTCTCTATTATACTATTCGGTCACATCTACCTTTACCGTTAACCAATTATTTTAAAAATACCCTTCACCTAACAGAAAACTACCAAATTAAAAAAATAACCCATTTTATTTTTAAAAAAATCATTAACTTGAATGACTTGAATCCATACCATTTTTGTGAAACTTCGGCCACGATGGAAAATATCACATTTGCAAGAAAGTCGAAAGAATCAGGCTCATAATTGATAGACCAATACATTAGAAATCAATCATAATTATAGGTGGTTTCTTCTAATTCAGCTTTATATATAATATTAAAACCTTTAATAACAATGAGAAAATGCTACAAGCACCTAAACTTTCTTCATCATGTTGAGGTGGCAGACTGAGCGAGAGAGAGGAACTTATTTCTATATTTATATATATTGATAGGTTTTAAATGTTCTTGCCTTATGTTTTGATAATCTAACAAACTTACTTTTAAGAACCAAATAGAGAACCTGACCATCTTAGACTATACTGCAAGCGTAATGGATTCCAGCTAAATGTGAACTGCTACAACTTCAGGAGCTAGGAACCAAAACAAGGACATGATACTCTGGTGGTTTCCTCATAGCAGTACAAAGTCAGTTGGACACAGCTGGAAATAAAGTGACTTCCTGCACTGTTTCTACCACACTGCACTGTTTCCAGCGCCACTCATTCTCTAACCAACTAAAGTGCTCACATCACTTCAAGTGATGTGATCTAGGTGTACCAACAATGAGTCTATACAAAAACATCACTTGAAGGTTTTAGCTTCTCATTCAAGCTTTTTGCAAAAACAGAGAAATCAATTCTCACGAGCTTGACGAACAAATTTGAATGCAACTACGGACCAGTTCCTAATGTTAGCTTGTTGTTGTCCTGGTTGAGTTGTAACTTTGTGATGTACTTAATATATCTCCTAAACTGCTTAGCTAGAAGCGTCTGATTAGGAATCTTCTTGTAAATTCGTAAACTTCTTGAGTTTATGTTATGACTAGGTTTAGTCATAAGCAAAAGTCTTCGTAATTGTAAAGTTATAAAGTGGCTTGTGTTGAGAACATCAGAAGTTAGAAAAACTTTACAACTAGGAAGTCACAAAGTGGCTTTTGGTAGGAGTAACACAAGTTAGTTGAGTAAATGTTTTATAATGGAGTCATTGTAAAATGGCTTGTAATAGGGAGACTGCCGTTAAATCATATTTTAATGATGCAAATAATATACATATGCAGTAAATCAAGAAGTAAAGAAGACTTCTGGAATGGTTCATGATGTACAAGGAAAGCAATCAATCAACATATGATCAGTAAATCTGGGCGCAATCTAATCAACGAATCAATCAGCAATAACAATGATTAGCTGAGCTGGAAAAATCAAATAAGCCTTGGAAAAAGGCAAGAATCATTGGCAGAATCACGGAGGACTGAAGGATACGAGGAATCTGGGAAGCGACTACTTTTGAAAGAACCAACAATCAAGGAGAAATCTAGTGAAGCAATCCTCTGCTGAAGGAAAGCAATCTAGAGAAGCAACGACTCATTCCTTATTCTTGGAAAGAATCATCAAATCTCTTGCGTTATCAAGCCTCTACCATCCATCAAAATATTTACACTCCCATGTAAACCCTAGTTTAGACATACTTTGATCAAAACAAGTCTCTCTATTTATTCAAGTGAAAAAAAGCATTGTAGTTCACTAAAATCTGTTGTGTAAAAAGTCAAGGATAGAAAGAGAGAACAACGTTGGTGAGGCATTCTTTCAAAAACGAGTACTAGACAAACCGAGTGATATACGCCACATTTGTACTCGGAAGAAACTCATTTACTAAAGAGAACTCCCTTGCAACCCAAGGGGAATAGATTAGGATTCACATTGAATCCGAACAAGTATAAAACTTTCGGTGTTTTTAATTCCTGCAATTATTCTCTACATTTTACTTTCATTTACCCATATCTGCTAAATTATCATATTCAGTCGACTAATCAAGTTTTAAGTCAAATTAGAAGCAATTAATTATAAGGATTTACGATTCCCTCCTCCCCCCTTGTACTTTCAGCTGCAAGTTAGTGAAGTTGAAAGTCTACAGGTATAAGTCATTATTTCTGATTCCCTTGTGTGGGATTTTTCCACGTAAAAATCCTCTACCTCATTTATATACTGTTGTATTAGCATTCTCACTAGAATCATGTAGAGGACGAGGTACTCTACTATTTGGTAGACTCACACAAACTAACAATTGGTATCAGAGTAGGTTCCTCCTATCAGGCTAACACCTAGGAAGGATCATCATGGCTGCTCCACCAAATTTTGAAGAAAGTCAATCTATATACCGACCACCCAAGTTTAACGGACAACAGTATGGGTGGTAGAAAACAAGAATGCATGATTTTATCATGGCTGAGGATTGTGTGTTATGGAATATCATATGCGACGGTCCTTTTTGTTCCAACCAAGGTACTAGAGGAACTTCCATTTTCAATGGAAAAAATAAGCAAATAATACACTGAAGTAGACAAGAAAGCTGTGGAGAAGAATTTTTGCGCCAAGAAAATTCTAGTATGTGGAATAGGACATAAAAAGTACAGTAGAATCTCCATCTGTGACACTGCCAAGGAGATATGGGAAGCTTTGCAAACAGCTCATGAGGGAACTACATAAGTGAAATAGTCTAAGATTGATATTCTCACTACCAAGTATGAACCCTTTAGAATGAGGGACAATGAATCCATTCAAGATATGCACATAAGATTCACTTCCATCGTAAATGAGTTACACTTACTTGGTGAAATTATTCCCTGAAATAAGCTAGTGAGGAAAATCCTCAGCTTTTTGCCTAGATCTTGGGAAAGCAAAGTGAATGCCATTACTGAATCAAAGGACTTGCAGAAGCTGACCCAGAAGAGCTGATCAGAAACTTGAAACCTATGAGTTGAAGAGAAAGATAGATAGTGAAAGAAGAGAACCAAAGAAAGAGAAGAATCTGGTACTTAAAGCTGTTTACAATGATTCAAGTGAGGAAGATATTGGCATGGCTTATTTAACCAAAAGATTTCAGAAAATGGTCAGAATAAATGGAGAAATGCTAAAAAGGGATGGCTCTAACAGACCAAAAAATGTGATATTTGTTACAAGTGTGGAAATCCTAGGCACTTCATGAAAATTTGTCCTCTCTTGAAACAATAATTCTCCAAGAACTACTATGAGAAAACAGCTAAGACTCCCTTCAAGGACTTCAAGAGAAAAAGTCCACTGACAATATGATAAGACATGCTCTCGCAGCATGGAAAAATTCCGCTAGTGAGTCTGAAGATGAACCAGATACTGGTGATAGCTCCATGATAGAAATTGAAGGTAATGAGATTGTACATGACTCAACTTTTTCTTTGATGGCTCAATCAGATGATGATGAAGACGATGTCAACAAAGAGGTATACTTTAAGGATATTCAGAGAAATCTGAAATCCTATTCTCTCAAAAAGCTCATGTCCTTAGCTAATGTATTAATTAATGCTTTTCATAGTCTTGTGGAGGATAGGGATTACTTGAACTTAGAATTAGGAGAATCTGAACAAACTAGAGACGACTTAGTGGTTGTAGTTATTGACCATAAAATAACCATTGAAATCTTCAGAAAAGAAAAGGATGATCTTTTTGCAGAAATTACAGACCTAAAGGAAACAATAGTGAAACCATGGACCAATTCAAAACCTGAAAATACTTGAAAGGGAAAGAAGCTACCGAGGGAGGAACACATTAGGCTTGAAAATGAGGTGAATGCTATGAGAACCAGGATGTGTGCTGAAATTGAGAAAAATGAGCAACTCCAAACTAATCTGGAAAGAATAAAAAATGATCTTGAAAAGTCCCTAAAGTGGACCTGGTCCTCAGAAGCTACCAC
The DNA here is from genome assembly GCA_034376525.1 of Nicotiana benthamiana. Taxonomy (NCBI): domain Eukaryota; kingdom Viridiplantae; phylum Streptophyta; class Magnoliopsida; order Solanales; family Solanaceae; genus Nicotiana; species Nicotiana benthamiana. The sequence goes on along the minus strand of CM067336.1, from coordinate 27,162,465 downwards.
TGCCATGTATATTAATGTTTATAAAAATAGGCAAAGAGTGGGGTCCCAAAGGGAAAAAAACTCCTCACAACCCTCACAGCAAGTACGTTAGTGTCTTTGATAATTGAACTTGTACCCAATATAGGAACACTACGCACTTCAAAGAAGATCTCCGGGCCAGGAATCAATCTGTTCAGAAAAACAAAGTGTTTGCTGAAAAGGTGACTACAAAAGAAGGACCAAGTTCCACTTACAAAAAATGCACGTTACCTACATGGACTAAAAGAACTTTTATTCATCCTCTTGTCTACTACAAGGGACCCAAACTTTATTGGGTTCATAAAACTTACTCTTAAATCTCTTGTGTAGGGAATAATGAGAGGAAAGAGTCAACAATGGTTCATGGATAGTGGGAGCTCAAAACACATGATAGGGAACACCATGGACTTTCTTTCAAAAGCCCTTCAAGGAGGGAGTGTATCATTTGACATTGGAAAAAAGGGGTACATTCTTGGATTTGGAAAAGTCGAGAAGTAACTCACTCATTTTATTGAAAATGCATACTATGTCAACAACCTTAAGTACAGTCTCTTGAGTGTCTCTCAAATCTTTGATAAAGGAAACAAAGTGAAATTCTTGTTCAAAATATGTACAGTCACTGATCTTGTGACCGGTGAAATAGTACTTGTGGACAAAAGATACAAGAACATCTATGTTGTTGATTTCGAGTCCTTATAGAGTGGTGATCTGAGTTGTCTAAAAGCTGTTGATGATGATGCTGAACTATGGCACAAAAGACTAGTCTATGCAAATTTTTCTCTTCTGGAAAAACTAATTCAGAAGGACCTAGTCCATGGTCTGCCTATGTCATAATCCAATATGCAAAAGGTCGGTGATGCTTGTGCTAGATGAAAATATTTCAAGTCCTCTTTTAAGTCTAAAAGAGATATGAGCACCTCAACGCCACTAGAGCTTTTGCATATGGATCTATGTGGACCTATGAGAGTAAAGAGCATAGGAGAACAAAGATACACTTTTGTGATAATAGATGACTACTCCAGATTCACATGGAGTATGTTTCTCATAACCAAAGATGAAACTGTTGATGTGTTTGTGGCCTTTATGAAGAAAATCCAGGTGAAGATAGAGTCTAGAGTCGCATGTATTAGATTAGATTATGGGACAGAATTTGACAATGCCAAATTTGATAAATTCTACAATGAAAATGGCATCACTCACGACTTCTCAGCTCCCAGAACTCCCTAGTAAAATGGAGTGGTAGAAAGGAAAAACAAAACTCATGAAGAAATAGCAAGAACAATGATGATCGACAGTGGAATTACAAAAAGCTTCTGGGCTGAAGTTGTCAACATTACCTGCTACTTGGTGAAAAGGTGCATGATTAGATCACATCTGAACAAAACCCCATATGAATTATTGAATTTAAGGAAACCCAAGCTGACTCACCTAAGAATATTTGGGTGCAAATGCTATGTTCACAAAACTGGAAAGGATCATCTTGGTAAATTCGATGCAAAGAGTAATAAAGGAATATTTCTAGGCTACTCTTCTCAAAGCAAGGCTTACAAGATATATAACAAGAAGACTCAATGTGTTGAGGAAAGTGTCCATGTTATTTTTGATGAGTCTTATCCATCTTGTGAAAAGAGGGCTGAGTAAGTTCAACATGGAGAACCCTTACTAGTACCTGTCATTAACATGACAAATAGAAAGACAGACGTGATGAGAGACAATGTTGCCTCGCCTTCAATAGAACCAAGCACTTCAATTACAACCACTAAAATTGAAGAAAGAGTGATTGATGCAGTTCAGGGAACTCCATTAGCTTCTGAGAAAAGGATAGAGGAAAATCAATTAAACATACCCTCTTTCTCTCAGAGTGAACCTCAGGCGTCTAACTAGAGACACCAAAGCTCTCATCCAATAGACAACATTATTACTCCTCTAGATTTCGGGGTATAAACCAAGTTGAGATCTAGAAATTCACTTACCTTCTCAGCCTTTCTCTCCCAAATAGAACCCAAAAATATCAAGAAAGCCTTAAAAGATGTATTGGATCCTAGCCATACAAGATGAGCTACATCAGTTTGAGAGAAACAATGTATGGCACCTGGTACCTAGACCCCAAAACCGAACCATTATAGGAAGTATATGGCTATTCAGAAATAAGCTTGATTAACATGGAATTACCACAAGGAACAAGGTCAGGCTAGTGGTCCAAGGCTATAATCAAGAGGAAGGGATTGACTATGATGAAAAGTTTTATCTAGTGGCTCGCATGGAAGCTATTAGAATTCTAATCGCTTTTGCATCTCTTATGGAATTCATCCCATTCCAAATGGATGTCAAGATTGAATTTTTTAATGGATTCCTTAAGGAAGAAGTCTATGTGAAGCAACCCCTTGGGTTTGAATGTCATGAGTCCCTGAATGTGTTTAAACTAGATAAAGCTTTGTACCGGCTAAAGCAGGCCCCTTGAGCTTGTTATGAAATATTGTCAAAGTTCCTTTGGGAAAATAGTTTTAAAGAGGGGAAATTGACAACACTCTTTTCTTAAAGAAACAAGAAAGGAACCTGCTCATTGTTCAGGTCTATGTTGATGATATCATTTTTGGAGCAACAACTAATTCCCTGTGTGAAGAGTTTGCTAAACTCATGGGAAGTGAATTTGAAATGATCATGATGGGGGAACTGAACTTCTTCTTGGGTCTTCAAGTAAAACAGTCGCCAAAAGGTATATCCATTTTTCAGCAAAAATACATGAGAGAGCTCTTGAAGAGGTTTGATATGGAAGCATCAAAGGTGATAGGCTCACCCGTTGCCATTGTCACTCGACTAGACATAGATGAAACTGGGTCTCCTGTGAATCAAACCATGTATAGAGACATTATAGGGTCTGTCCTCTATCTCACTGCCAGCAGACCTAATATTATTTTAGCGTGGGGATGTATGCAAGGTTTTAATCAAATCCCAAGGAATCTAATTTGAAGGCTGCTAAAAGAATATTGAGATATCTCAAAGGAACACAGGACTTGGTATTGTATTACCTTTCAGGTGACAATTTTAATCTGATTGGGTATGCTAATGTAGATTATGCAGGTTATCGTGTGAACAGGAAAATCACTTCTAGAATGGCTCATTTCATAGGTCTATGCCTCATCTCTTAGGGTACAAGGAAGCAAAATTCAGTAGCTCTTTCAACAGTTGAAGCTGAATATGTAGTCGCAACATCTTGTTGTGCTCAACTTTTATGAATCAAGCAGCAACAGGAGGACTTTGGGGTACTCACTGAGAGTGTTCCTCTTCCATGTGACAACATCAGTGCACTCAATATGGCCAAGAATCCAGTTCAACACAAAAAGACAAAACATATTGATGTGAGGCATCACTTTCTGAGGGAGAGCGTGGAAAAAGGGATGATATGTATGAAGTTTTGCAGCACAGAAGATCAAATTGCATACATTTTCACCATGACGCTAAGTAGGGAACAGTCTGAAAGAAACAAAGTAAAGTTGAGGCTTTTAAAGCTCAATTGAGAACTTGATTCCTTTTTATCTGGGTATGAAAATCACTGTCAATAAATAGCTGGCTAAAAGTGTTTCCTGGACATGTCTAACTCACTTTAATATCATTGCAGGTAAACACGCATAATGAGTATAGAAAGCTGTAGGTGCTGTGCATGAATGATCAAAGAGGATTGATATTTTTTTTCAAATAAAAGGTTAAGAACTTGGTTCTTATACCAAAAGGTTAGTAGTTCTGTGCATCCTTTAATACACGTCTTAAAAAGGGTACAAAACACAAATGCCATGGCATTCAACTTTTTAGATCATGTTGTTATGTCTCTTCACTTGAAATCATTCTATCTCCCTCTAAAACACTGCATTTCTCCATGTTCAACCGTTGTTTCATAACCAGTGACTATTCCTCTCTCTTCATAATTATCCTCCCCTCATAAAAGCCTTTTTTATATTCTCCCTAACCATAAGTCCTCCATCGGAATTTCTCAAAAGCATTTTCACACTATCTTTCAATGGCCAAGACAAACTTCGACCTCTCTGCCTCAGTCGTACCACTACTGATAAATTTATGGAGACTTCTACTCCTACTGAGCCTTCCTTACCCACTCTTACTCCTCCTGTGGAAGTCACAATTCTCCCAGTTTCCCTTCTCTCCCTTCTTCAGAAATTCCTAAAATTGATGCTTCGTTCTCTCTGATCCTACTAGTTAAAAACCTAGCGGAGAACAAGGTCAAAACCCTAAGGACGTTGAGAGTTCAACTATCATTAATACTAGTTCTGCGGTGGCAGTAATACCATTTGAAGAAGAGAAAAATGCTGTAACCGTCTTTGTGGTATCCGCTGATGGTGTACTTTAGGAGATCATCTCTCAAAAAACGAGGTACATGATGTGCAGGATGAAGGGGCCATTGTACTTGCTAAAGGGGATGCACTAACAGATACTATTGAGCCATCACATAAGGAATCTTATCCCTCACTGGAGGATATAGGTCAGGCCACTCATTCCTAGGACAGTTTTATTCCTGCATTCGCTGTTGTGCCCATGGAAATACAAGTACCCGAAATAAGATCCAGTTATGAGGAGGACTTAGATTATGTGGCTCTTGATGCGTTCATAGTTAAGCAGAGGGTTGTGTCCCCGCTCGAGTCTGAAACCACACAAACTACTACCAGGCTTCAAGCTAAGGTGGCCTATGATTCTTCCTTTCAAAGGAGCAAGAAAAGTAGTCAGAAGAAAAGGAGAAAGTTGGTGAAAGATAGCGTACCTGTAAGTAATGAGTCTATCCCCGTAGTAGAGGTGGAAGAGGAAACCCCAGATGAACCTGGTTCACTGGTTACAAGGTCTTCAAAATAGAAGAAGCATGTTTTAAAAGAGAAGGGGTCAATATCTAGGTCCAAGTTGAAGGAGGCGGTGAGTGAGTTCTCGATATCTGATGAGGATGTGTTAGTTAAATCCAAGGGAAAGGAAAAAGTAAGTGGTGAGAAGTCTGGCAAACGCAAATCTGAAAGTTTTGATGAACCCGGTTCTGTGAAGAGAATGAGAAGTGACGTCAGCCTTAGCTCTAAACACCTTAGATATCTGTGAGAATGCACGGGAGAAAATATATTATTGATTTAATTATTTACAATGCTACAATGGGCCCTATATATACACACATAACATATGTTGCTACTAATACATATTGGATTAAGGTTACTCACTCCTATTTACACTATTATTCTAAAACTCCCCCTCAAGATGGTGTATACAAATCATATGTACCGAGCTTGTTACATATGTAGTTAATACGAGGACCAGTGAGGGACTTGGTGAAAATATCTGCAAGCTGATCATTCGACTTCACAAACTTTGTAGCAATATCTCCCGAGAGTATCTTTTCTCTAACAAAGTGACAGTCAATATCAATGTGTGTAGTTCTCTCATGGAACACTGGATTTGATGCAATATGAATAGTATCTTGATTATCACACACAAGTCACATCTGACAAATCTCACCAAATTTTAACCCCTTGAGCAATTGTTTGATCCAAATTAGCTCACATGTTACCATTGACATCGCTCAATATTATGCTTATGTACTAGACCGAGCAACCATATTCTGTTTCTTGCTCTTCCAGGACACCAAATTTCCTCCTACTAAGACACAATATCCAGACGTAGAACGCCTATCAGAAAGTGACCATGCCCAATCAGCATCTGAGTATCCAACGATCTGCTCATGGTCGCGATCCTTAAACAATAAACCTTTTCCTGGAGCTAATTTAATGTACCGAAAAATGTGAACAACTGCATCCCAATGACTATCACACGGAGAACCCATAAACTGACTCACAACACTCACAGAAAAGGAAATGCCAGGTCTTTTCACTGTAAGATAATTTAATTTACCAACCAACCGTCTATATCTTGCAGGATTGCTAAGCGGCTCCCCCTGTCCTGGCAGAAGTTTAGAATTTGGATCCATCAGAGTGTCAACAGGTCTATAACCTGTCATTCATGTCTCCTCAAAAATATCCAAGGCATACTTTCATTGTGAGACCACAATACCTGAGCTAAACTGAGCGATCTCAATACCCAGAAAATACTTTAGTTTGCCCAGATCCTTAGTCTGAAAATGTTGAAAGAGATGTTGCTTCAATTTAGCAATACCATACTGGTCATTGCCGGTAATAACAATGTCGCCAACATAGACCACCAGATAAATACAGAGACTCGAAGCAGAATGCCGATATAATAAAGAGTGATCAGCTTCACTCCGAATCATGCCAAATTCCTAGATAACTGTGCTGAACCTACCAAACCAGGCTCGAGGAGACTGTTTTAGACCATAAAGTGACTGTCGCAAGCGGCATACAGGACCACGAGACTCCCCCCGAGCAACAAACCCAAGTGGTTGCTCCATATAAACTTCATCCACAAGGTCAGCGTGTAAAAAGGCATTCTTAATATCCAGGTGATAGAGGGACCAATGGCGAACAATAGCCTTAGAGAGAAAAAGGCAGACTGAAGCTATCTTAGCCACGTGAGAGAAGGTATCACTGTAATCGAGCCCAAATATCTGATCATATCCCTTGGCAACAAGACGAGCCTTAAGGCGATCAACCTTACTATCCGGACCAACCTTGACTACATACACCCAATGACAATCAATAGTAGATTTACCTGAAGGAAGAGGTACAAGCTCCCAAGTACCACTCGTATGTAAAGCAGACATCTCGTCAATCATAGCATGTCTCTATCCTGGATGAGACAATGCTTCACCTATAGACTTTGGGATGAAAACAGAGGACAAAGAAGATAAAAAAGCATAATAAGGTGATAACAAACGATGATAACTCAAACCGAAAATATGGGATTAGGATTAAGGGTGGTCCGTATACCTTTCCGAAGTGCAATCGGTGTACTAGGAAAAGACAAGTCCGCAGTAGGAGCAGGGTCAAGTGCAGGACGTAAATCAGCTGGGCCTAATGCTGGGTGCGCACAACATTTATATGTCAAAAGCGGTGTTCCTATACAGGGAGTCTAGGAGGATCCACACTAGACTCTTCAACTGTTGGAATGGGTAAAACTTCAGTAGTAGAAGGTAAAGGAGGAGCTATAGTAGACTCGGGTAAGACTTCTGTGGCAAAAGGTGAAGGAGGATCTATAGTAGACTCTGTAAAGGTTGGTATAGGAAAGATTCAGATATATCAAGGTGGTAAGAATGGTCAGAAGAGGTAAAGAAAGGTTTAGACTCAAAAAATGAGACGTCAGAGGACATAAAGTGCCTACGAAGATCAGGTGAGTAGCAACGATATCCCTTCTGAACAAAAGAATAACCAAGGAAGACACACTTGAGAGCACGAGAAGCTAACTTATCTTTCCCAGGGGCTAAGTTATGAACGAAGCAAGTGCTCCCAAAAACACGAGGGGGAACAAAGTATAAGGGTGATTGAGGAAACAATATTGCATACGGTATCTGATTCTGTATGGGAGAGTAAGGTATCTGATTAAGTAAATAACAAGTTGTGAGAACTACATCGCCCTAAAGACGCAGCGGAACATGAGACTCAATAAGAAGTGTGCGAGCAGTCTTAGTGACGTGCCTATTCTTTCTCTCTGCAACCCCATTTTGCTGAGGGGTATAAGGACAAGAGGTCTGATGAATAATTCCTTGAGAAGTCATAAACTGGTGAAATGGAGAGGATAAATATTCTAAGGCATTATCACTGCGAAAAATACGAATAGAAACACCAAATCGATTTTTAATTTTCGCACAAAAATTCTGGAAAATAGAAAACAACTCAGAACGATCTTTCATTAAGAAAATCCAAGTACATCTTGAATGATCATCAATGAAACTAACAAAATAACGAAACCCCAAGGCTAAACTGACTCTATTAGGACCCCAAATATCGATTGAACTAAAGAAAAACAGACTCTGCATGACTCTCAATACTATGAGGAAAGGAGGCTCGGGTATGTTTCCCGAGCTGACATGACTCACACTCTAATGTGGATAAACTAGACAAACTAGCTACCATATTCTGAAACTTGGATAAGCTTGGGTGTCCTAAACGTCTGTGAATTAGGTCTGGAGGATCTGTAACTAGACATGCCTTGGAGGATTTTAGGAATTTAAGGTAGTAAAGGCCTTCTGATTCAAGTCATGTTCCAATCGTCTGCCCCGTACTGCGGTCCTGCATAATAAAGGAATCATCAATAAAATATATGCTACAATGGAGAGCACGATGAAACGACTAACTGATGCAAGATTAAAAGAACAGCCAGGGACATAGAGAATGGAATCTAGAGTGACAGAGGGTAGTGGAGTCGCTTGTCCAACTCCTTTTTCTTTGGTTTAAGACCCATTGGCTAAAGTAACAGTAGGAAGAGACTGTGAATATGCAATATTTGACAAAAGTGATTTATTACCAGAGATATAATCAGAAGCGGCTGAGTCCACAACCCATTATCCAAGAGTACTAGACTGGGAAACACAAGCAAAAGAATTACCAGCAATAGAAGTATCAGTCTGAGCAACAGAAGCTACTTGTGGAGATGTCTGCTTACTTGCTCGATACTGAAGAAACTCATTATACTCCTCTTCACATAAAGAAAATCTCTGGTTACATGTAGTCTCAGTCTGAGCAATATAAGCATTTTTGGGTTGGCGGCCATGTAAAGAATAGCACATGTCATGAGTGTGTCCAAGTTTAGGACAATAAGAGCACGTGGGTCTAGATCTTCCAAAATGACCTCCTCCTCGTCTACTGTCTATAGTTTGAGATGCCCGATTGTCCACTGACTGGGATTCAAGGACAGATGAGTCAAGTGTCTGTGATGAGCTCACTGGGTGATTTGGTGCTGCAACAAGACGAGCTAATCGAGAGAATAGTTCATTAACTGTGGGGACAACCGGACTAGTAAAAATCTGGTCACGTACTGAATCAAGGTCATTAGGGAGTCCAACTAGTGTAAGAACTAGAAACATCTTCTGGCGTTGCTCTTGTTGCTTTTCAATACTAGCAGAAACTGGCATCAGCGTCTCAAATTCTTCCATGACTGCATATACTTGTCTCAAGTAAGTAGACATATCCAATTCCTGTTTCTTCAAGTTTGTCATTCGCGATATTACATCACAGAAACGAGATATGTCATTAGTGTATAAATTATGAGCCTTTTCCCAAACTAAATAACATGTCTGAAATGGACGAAACAAGGGCATCAACTTGGAATCAATAGATCGCCATAGGATACTACATAACTGAGCATCGACCTTCTCCTACAGTGTTTTGGCCTTTTCATCACCTTCAATAGCCTTTTTTGTTAAATGATCTTAAACTCCTTGACCTTTAGACCACAACTGGACAGATAAAGACCAAGCTAAGTAGTTTGAACCTCCCATTAAAGGTTCTGAGGTAATCATAACACCAGAACTTCCAGAACCCGGGTTTCTAGACCAGAAAGCATCGACTCCCAAAGACATCGTTGGATTATCACCAAATAACAGAAAGAATCAACTGACAACTCACTGAAACAGATGAAGGAAACACTGTTTTTGCTAGAAAATTACTATAGTTGCCGGAAAAAAATTCAAGGTAGTCGGAATTGAAAAAAAATTATGGGTAGGCTAGAATATGAGGGTGATCCAACTCCCCTGAAGGAACTTTTTTAAATTCTGACCGGAAGGGGTCTCACACGCCGGAGCGTGGGACAGATGCGTCGGCGGCATCAGATCTCCGGCAGGTGCGTGACTGCACGTGGGTGGCTATTTTTCGGTGATTTTTTTTGGGGTTTGGTCGGATCTCTCTTTGGAAACTTCTGGTGGTGTTGGATTTTGCACAACACTAATAATTAGTGACTTTGATGCAATTAATGACTTAGGTCACCAGAAAATTGCACAGTGACTTAGTTCTTTCTTCCCGGATATCGCTGGAATGACGCACAATGATGAACTTCTCACGGTTGATTTGATACCATGTGAGAATGCATGGGAGAAAATATATTATTGATTTAATTATTTACAATGCTACAATGAGCCCTATATACACACACATATCATATCCTACTCCTAATACATATTGGATTAGGGTTATTCACTCCTATTTACATGATTATTCTAACTGTATCAAAATGTGTTGTTGGGTCATACATTTGACACAACAATCTCTGAGTTGGCTGGAATGTGCCAATTTCTGGAAATGGTCGAGTTTCAATATTGGGAGCATTTGTTTCAAATAGATGCACCTAAGGTATATCAAGAGGAGGTACAAAGCTTCTTTGCTAGTCTCTTTCCAGTTGACACTGATCACATTTGTGCTTTGGTCAATAGAGTGGACATTGTGTTTGATGTAAAGTTGCTTGGAGAGATTCTTAAAGTTCCTACAAGCGGCGTGTCTAGTGTAAAAGATGTGTGTCGTTTTAACTTTAGAAATGCCGTTGTAAAAGGCAACACCAACCAGAAAGGGACAAGATCCATAAAAAGCGCTACTCCCTGTCTATCGGCTGTTGTTCTAATTGGTTAACAAAGTTCTTTTTACCTCGAGCTGAGAGGAGGTCAGTGACTTCTAAGTCTGACCTGTTTCTGATGGAGTAACTGGACAATTTTACTCCTATGAGTCTGCCTGCTATTATGATTGAACATATGCAAAAGGATTCCACCTTCAAAGATGGTAATTATGTCCTTCCCTACGTGTGAATGTTCAAATTCTTTGAAATACCGCTAGGGACAATCAAGGTAGGGACTAAGAAGCAGACTTTCTCACAGATCACTTTGGAAGAATGTGAGTGCATGGAAAAGAATTAGGGGGAGACGGGGGGGGGGGGGGGGGGGTTGGAAGTACATCAACTGTCTCATAGCTTATTCATGCTCAGAACAGTGTAGCTGAGGAAATTCATCGGTTGAAGGTCAGGACCTGGAGCGTTAGCAAGCCCAAGGGGTTCCGGTGTCAAATGATGAAGTAGCTCATTTGACCAAAGAGAATGTTGATCTCAGGGCGCAAGTAGAGAACCTGAAAGCAGAACTACTCAATGAGCAAAAGTCGGGGAATGCCCAAATAGACCCTGTTCTCCAAACACTTGTTGTAGCTTCTAAGACTCCTAGTGCCCCCTAAGTACCTTTTCAATAACCAGCTTCTAGAAATGTTGTTAAGTTTTTCTTTGGTGTTTCGGCAGATTTTTTTTCATTTTTTTATGTGGTTGGGATGGAACACTACTGCTCCCGCTTTCAGAAGTCCAATGTTGCCTTTTGCTTTTTCAAAGTAAAGGAATATTTAAGTTTTATTAATACCAGCTTTAATATCAATCCTTTTTCAGTATATCAGTACTTTACTTTTGTGCTTCTATTCTCTATCATGTTTGTGTGCACATATGTGGCATGAGTTAACTTAGCTGAACTTTTTTGTAATGTTAGTCTGATTGTGTTCTTTTTAATGATGCCAAAAGGGGAAAATATTCTTTGATAGGTTTTGAGGGGGAACAAACTCATGGGGGAACACATGTGCACGAAAAGGCATAGAGTCATGGGGAATATGTGTTCACCTATTACTTAGTCTGGCTGCTCTAAATCCACTCTATAAATGTTAAGTTTGTCATCATCAAAAAGGAAGAAATTGATAGGTCTTAAATTTTTTTGCCTTATGTTTTGATGATTTAACAAACTTACTGTTAAGAACCCTAACCTACTTGGAATATACTGCAATCTTAATGGATTCCAACTAAAAGTGTACTGCTACAGCTTCAGAATCTAGGAACCAAAATAAGAACTTGATACTCTGGTGGTTTCCTCATAGCAGTACAAAGTTAGTTGGACACAACTGAAAATGAAGTGACTGCCTGCACTGTTTATGCCGCACTACACTATTTCCAGCACCCACTCATACTCTGACCAACTAAAGTGCTCACATCACTTCAAGTGATGTGATCTATATAAAAACATCAGTTGAAGGTTTCTGTTTCTCATTTAAGCTTTTTGAAAAAATAAAGAAATCAATTTTCACGAGCTTAAAGAACAAAGTTTAACGCAAACTACGGACCAATTCCTAACATTAGCTTTAGCTAATGTTGTCCTAGTTGAGTTGTAACTTTGTAAGTACATATTGTATCTCCTAAAATGCTTAGCTAGAAACGTCTGATTAGGAATTTTCTTGTAAATCCGTAAATTCCTTGAGTTTATGTTGTGACTAGGTTTAGTCATAAGCAAAAGTTTTTGTAACTGTAGGTTATGAAGTGTCTTGTGTTGATAGAATCACAAGTTAAAAAGAGTCTTTGTAACTAGGAAGTCACAAAGTGGCATGTGGTAAGAGTACCACAAGTTAGTTGAGTAAATTCTTTGTAATGGAGTCATTGCAAAGGGGCTTGTAATAGGGAGATTGCAAGTTAGTGAAGTTGAATACCTACAAATGTAGGTCATAGTTTTTTGATCCCGTTGTGTGAGATTTTTCCACATAAAAATCATCTGCTTCATTTACATAAACTCACACAAACTAACAATATTGAATTAGAAGAATCAATAGTCTGATGGATATGATAATAACTTGTCCATATTTAGTTGAGTTTTGATTCAACACTATTTTTACTAGTCTCTCTACATGATAATGCCTCCAATTTACTAACATTAGTGTTATAACCAGCATCGATGTATGGATAATTTGACAAAATACTAATTTTACAAAATTGTGATCTAATATATTATACTATTTTAACATATATGTAGTTGTTATTTTATTATTTAATAGTGCACATAAATATAACAAAGTTTATAGAAAATCAAAGGATACACATCATATCGTAATCAAATAATTTGTTTATTCCGTGTTTATTATTTATTAAATAGCAAGTGCTTAGTATTATTCATTTACTAATATGACTTTTTATTAACTTACCAAATGGCTTAATATTTTGATACTACTTTCCTTTTATAACATAGATACATATTTTATTATTCTAAAATATTTTTATTTTGTATACAGTTAAGAAAAATTCAATTGTCTAAATTTACCAATTTTTCTTTAGTGTTATTTATATATCTTTTATTTATTTATTAGTTCAAAATATAAATATCTCAAAATTATCTTTATCCCCCTCTTTTCGTACATTCTTTTTTATTATAATATTTGATTAGTTTTTCTTATTTTGTTTTTTACGGTAATTTTAACTTATGGAAACAATTTCTAGTCTCCTTGCATATAGTGCGCTCAATTTACTAAAATATATAGAAATCCACTGTCATAATGTGTTGAGCTTTAATTTTCATCATTATGATTTTGGAGTGCCTATCTTCAGATGGAGTTCAATGTCCATTCCGTTGTATACAATGGGAGCATACATCCATAGATAATCAGAACTCGAGAGATATGGGCTATGAGTTAATAAGTTTTCTTTTATTTTTAAAAAAGGGTCATTCTTTTAATCTGGTATGTTTCCGTTGAGTGGAGAATATCTTAAAAATGTTTAATTAACAATAAGGGTAAATATGATCTATTAGTATAACGAAGGGTAAACATGAATAATATAAAAAAGTAGTTTTTTTTTGGGGAGGACAGCCGCTGTTCCGGAGCTTAAGTTGAACATTCTCATTTTGGTCCGCTCCTGTAGATTATGGGCGTCACGGATTAGGAAAAGTTTAAGGAAAGTATATTCTGGACAAATTACGTGTTTGGATTGGTTTTGAGTTTTTTTATTCTACGATATTGTAAGATTTATCTTTCAAAGTCATATAGTCAAATTACTTAAGCATGTAAATCTTTTTCTCTTTTGATAACTGGAAAAATAAAATATCTTAAATTCTTTCATAAACAGTGTCGTTCAAGTCCGCCAAGACCAAAAATTTCATATTCTTGAGCAGATTCTCTCAAATTAACAAATTTTCTTTATGTCTATTTTTCGTCTGTCAGAAAATTTGCACATTTGTTTGCTTCCTTACACATGTGTATAATATAAAGTAGTAGCACTTATAGCTTCCAATAAATATCCACAATCCTTAATCAGTTAGGGATTCAGGATTCCACTCAAGGAAATCAATATTATAAAAAAGTGAACGGTAAAAATTTCATCAGATGAGTTCATCAAAATTTGTAGAGTCTAAATGTAATGTCAAGCGGGTTAGTAAAAAAATTAAATCTAAATAGGAATTAAACTATTGTTGAAATCATGTTAACGATATGTTGGATAAAAACTAATAGATTGCTTTGTTTTGAAGTAATTGTTTTAAAAAGGGAAATTCAGTGCACTAAACTTTTGCTATGCGCGGAATTTTGGAGAAGGACCGGACCATATTGTATTGTATGCAACTTTACCCTGTATTTTTACAAAAATTATTTTCATGACTTAAACTCGTGACCTCCTAGTCATATGACAATAAGAAAAGGGCATTCTAAGGGAAAAAAAGCAAAAACAGATCATATATAATAAATGATTAACAAAAAAATGAGCAAAAGATAATTGCAAAAATAACTATTTTGTTATGAAATAATATAAGAACAAGAACAATAATACAAGAACAAGAACAATAGAGAGAAAAGTAGAGAGAGGAGTATTCTTATTGATACTTAGGGATGATTTACAATAGAATAGAACCCCTATATTTATAGGGAGGTGGTGACTTAGCCACCAAGTAGTAAACCCTAGAATCTCTCTAAATATAGACATTCACCTTAAATAGAGTTCTATTTATAACACTCCCCCTTGAATGTCTATTCAATAATGTGCCTCGTTAAAATCTTAACTAAAACAAAACCCAATGGGAAAAAATTATAGAAAAGGAAAAAGAGTACACATGTTTGAATATGCGCCTATTGATTGCCTCGTTAAAAACCTTGCAAGGAAAACCCAGTGGGACAAAACCTTGTAAGGGAAAAAGAGTGCAACGCGCATTAACTCCCCCTGAAAGAGCATCAATTCACATCCTTGAGTTTTTGCATTCCAATCTTGTGCACCATCTTCAAAACGATCTTTGATAGAGATTTGATAAATAAATCAGCCATATTGATTTGAATAAATATTCCGCACCTTGAAATTATCATCTTGATACATATGAACATCTTCATATAATGTCGCGGAATGAATCTTCAATATCTCCATAGAGGTATTCTCGATGCCATCATGCTTATAGTTATAGCAAGATGCATATGTACACAAGTTGCACTTAGGATGTGGTACTTCAGGACCAAGAATTGTATATGCTTCAAGCAACTTCAATCTTTCATGGATTGACATATAAGTTAAGTCATATAAGCCATATAATAGACTTTAGATGCATATCAAGTTTTCATGTCATGCTAAACAAATAAGATATCGAAAACTGATTACACATACCATTGACTTTATACTTTCATGTATTTGAACTACATGTCCAAAACTACATGTCTTTCATATGGAATCAATTCTGCTTGAATTGTATCTCTTCCATTTATGATCACTCTGATCATTTGCTCATCTTCTTTATTAAGAAGTTATTTTGAAACCGATTTGTCTATACGCTTTAAACGTATCAAAGACTTTGTCCTTCTGGGACTTAATATGAGCATTTGCAGTGAGAATATAGTTACTTTCTTTGGGTCAGCAAATGCGTATAGCATGCTTTGCAATATTTTGCAATTGAATTATCCTTTTATGAACTTCAGGTTCATATTATGATATTCGAGGATCTATATATACAAATGATAATTCATCCCATGTAACCTTTTCTCAAGTGTTTATCATGTCTCCCCCTCACGTTAGAAAAGCTAACTTGTTTCCTCAACTTTGAGAGTCCATCTTTGTGCATTATGGTGTTAATGAAAATATACACCGCATATCAATAATAAGATGGAGTTATTTGGTTCCTGACCCTGAACCACTTGTGAGGGGGAGAATATAATATACTCTCGTATATCAAACTGATATGTATAACTTTGTTCTCATAAGAAACAGTTTAGCTATTAAGTGGAGGCACTCAATTATTATCTTGCTAAACCAACTATGATATAAACCAACTATCAAGATGAACTATCTTGAATAGAAAATCTGGAAATTATGCTCGAAGTTAGATTACTGAGCAATTTACCTCGCAAGCACCGGCCAGGCTTCGGGTTAATAACAATCGCGCATGTAACCATATCATAGATGCATCATATGTGGTATACATGGCAGGTGAATGGGCCCATATTCACCTTTGATATTTCCAGAATTTATGGGATTCAACCCGAACTCTTTAGTTGGTCAATCAATTAGTGAGAACAAGTAATATAAGAGAATTCGTAAAGAACTTTCTAGTTCTTTAATATTTACCCATGTGAATTCTCTATTACTACACATCATACTTAAAATGAGATGGCTAGCCCAAATGCCAACTGAATAAATTATCAATATTGATAAACTTTAAATTTACACCATGACATGTGCAGTTATCAATAAACTTCAAGTTTATTATGGTATGGGTTTTTATACCAATAAATATCCACTTTATTGTGGCATTCTTTTGTTTGTGTAGTACAAACTGGAGAATAAAGCGGGTAGCTTTTCATATACAAATTATCCCGCTACAAGTTGTAGTAATAGAAGATATCAAATCTTTCCTTTATTTATAGTCTCAATATAATCACTCGCTTTCGCATATAGTTTGGAAACTGAATAAGTTTCTTTGAGACTTACTACCACACAATACCTTATTGGTAATCAATTGCGTTTCTCCAACATAGTAAAAATTGGCTCTTCTAGAGCTCTCAATTAATTTTGTACTACCACAGATTCATCAACATCCATGTGGTGAATATCTCTTTTAAAGAGAAAGTTATACCATTATGGTCATGGTCAAAATTATATGCAAGATATGTTTCTTGCATTATCGTTGTCCTTTAATAGTCATATTTCCAAAATATTTTGGCGTACAATAGGTACGTGACCAACGATCATTCATGCCATAACAATAACATTATTTTCATATATCATCTCAAACCTCCTTCTAGGGGTGAGTGTGATATATTCAATACCAATGCGTCTGGCATTCGATTTGCTATTCTTTGCAAATGGATAATATTTTGCACCTCTTTTTCACAAATAGAGGTATGTGGATCAAGATAAGATAATGATGCATTTTCCACAAAATTTCCCGTTTGGTTTCAATAACTTCTCCCCCTAATTTTCGGAAAAGTGTCTCATCGAATTGACAGTCTACAAATTGTGTAGTGAACAAATCCCCTGTCAATGTTTCGAGGTAGCGAATAATGGAGGGCGATTCAAACTCAACATATATTCCTAACCTTCTTTGCAAAACCCATTTTGGTGGAATATGGCGGTGCTACAGGCACATATACTGCACATCCACAAATTCTTAAGTGGGATATATTAGGTTCATGACCCAAAACTAATTGCAACGGGGAATATTTGTGATAATTCATCAGTGAGAGACGAACTAGCATTGCTGCATGCAAAATGGCGTGACCCCAAACCGAAGTGGGCAGCCTCGTTTTCATGAGTAAATGAGGTATTCAAGATTATACTCATGTATTGTCTCAATCTGATATCCATTTTGAATGATATCTTTAAAACTCAACAAGTTTCTCTTAGACTTGGAGGAGAACATTGCATTCTCTATGATAAACATTGTTCCTCTAGGCAGAGTTATAGTTGCTCTTCCGGAGCCTTTAATCAATTTACTACTACCAGAAATTGTAGTAACATCTGCCTTACACATACTTGAATTAGAGTAATATTTCTTCTCTTTGAATATCGTATGTGTGGTACATGAATCAATTAATCAAAAGAAATACACGAACATGAGAATAAACAAATTCAATCCGTTTGTTTCACATTTAATCGATTGTTAAACATACATAATCGATTATTTGCTAATTTGAAAAACTTCAGATCACACTGTCTTAATATAATCGATTGTTTAAACATACATAATCAATTATGTCTTAATATAATCGATTGTTAAACATACATAATCGATTATTTGCTGTTTTGAAAAACTTCAGATCACACTGTCTTAATATAATCGATTGCTAAACATACATAATCGATTATGTCTTAATATAATCGATTGTTAAACATACATAATCGATTATTTGCTAAATTGAAAAACTTCAAATCACACTGTCTTAATATAATCGATTGTTAAACATACATAATCGATTATGTGTTAATATAATCGATTGTTAAACATACATAATCGATTATTTGCTATTTTGAAAAACTTCAGATCACACTGTCTTAATATAATCGATTGTTAAACATACATAATCGATTATGTCTTAATATAATCGATTGTTAAACATACATAATCGATTATGTCTTAATATAATCGATTGTTAACAAGTATATAATCGATTGTTTTGCAGTTTTAATGCGAAATATTAGATAATCGACTAACTGTTAGGTTAGTCGACTAACTCTACTGAAAAATAAAAATATCTTTGAAATTTAAGCATATTGAAACATTCTAAAGAACTAATATTAACATTATATCATAAGCTAACTAATACAAATAAGTAAAATAAAATCAAACAATTCCATCTTCCTTCATCACAGATCCATCACCGATTAAGTGGTCTATTTTCCCTTAGGGTGCTCAAAGAAGTCTGCCACATCCCGGTGGGTGATGTCAAAATTGTCGTCAGAGACAAAATTTATTTCAGGAAATTTACCTTTTAGAGATGCTTGATAAAGCTCAACCAAATGTCTTGGTACACGGCAAATTTTCGCCCAGTGCCCTTTTCCACCGCAACGATAATATATAGTTTATGAACTATTTGCTTTTGGATTCTCATCACATCGTGCTTGTGGCAGAGTGACCAACTTCAGGTTGTCATATCTCTCCTTTAAGCCATTCCACAAGATAGGTGGATCTTTGACTGTGATATATTCAATTTTCAAACCTTCATCAAGGTGATGGCGCAAGAAAATCAAGACCTTAGTATAGTCTTGGGTGGATGCATTATTTATGTCTTTAATGGCGTCTCCAAGACCCATTGCATCCAAATGGATTTCAGCATCCAACACCCATGTCATATAGTTCTTGCCCGAAATTTCAAGGGCAACGAACTTTCTTTTCATAATGTCAGACATAAAACAAAATTACATCAAGAGCGTGTCCATACTTACGGGCTTTATTACAATTATCACATTCACTTCAGGGAATGGATTATAATCATCTGTATGTGCTATATACAATCTCATGTCAAATATTACTTTCATATAGTGAAGATTATTTTGAGAATCTTTATTGTTCTCATTACCACAATAATGACGATTATAATTTCGTCTATTGCCACGTCCACATCCATTGATACCTTCATGGTAATAATTTTGTCTTCTTTCAGACTTATCACATACTGCTATCACATTCTCTAAAGGGAATGAGAATGGAGCAAATTCAATTGGACGGGTTTTCAATTCTTTGCCCACAATCATACATGGATTTAATCATGGCAAGGCATAGAATTTTACCACTTCACGTGGTTATAATTTCTTACAAACTCCATTATGTCTTTGTTTGTATATGAAATCAAATCATAAAATTTCAAGAATCTGAAAGAGAAAAGTAAATTACTTACCTTAAATCCATAATTTAATCATGAAGGAAATTCATGGAACAATTGACAATCTTTATGCTCAATCCCAAAGTTTCTTTAAGATTCGACAGCAATCGGCACTAAGTATCAATCACGCGCTCCACATGAGTCTTTCTTCACTTGTACGAGAATATTGAAGAATCAGTCAATAACATTTTATATAAATTTGTTAAATATATATTTATAGAAAAATGTGCAAAGTCTAGTAACTTTCCTTGGCCTGCTTCAATCTAGCCTGTTTAGCAGTCCTTGCTGTATTGACAATGTGTTGGGCTTCCTGTTCGGCAGCTAAAAGGAGTTGAATTCCATTCTGGCCACTGCTAGATGCCATACTCGTCTATAATGTTCATGCAAACCGTAGGATCTGTACAACTTCTTCTAACCTTGTTGTCGTCGTCTCTATTTTCCTCGTGGATTTGTTCATTATTCGACATGACTCCTTGGATTTATTGTTACGTATTGTTCCACTTGACGTTCTTCCCTTTTTCGCCATGATTATTCTTTGAAATCTTTCTCGTACTTAACCTTCTCAAAGAGCTTCTTGAGACGGTAGAGTCTCGTGCTGATAACGTGTTATGAAATAATATAAGAACAAGAACAATAATACAAGAACAAGAACAATAGAGAGAAAAGTAGAGAGAGGAGTATTCTTATTAATACTTAGGGATGATTTACAATAGAATAGAACCCTTATATTTATAGGGAGGTGGTGACTTAGCCACCAAGTAGTAAACCCTAGAATCTCTCTAAATATAGACATTCACCTTAAATAGAGTTCTATTTATAACATATTTTAATAGTTATAGACAAACAAGTTGAAACCAAACATTAGGAGTCTTAGAGGTTGTTTGACCAAATTTCTTGGAAGAAAAAAAACACGTTTTTAATCAAAAGAATATTTTTTAAAAATTTGAGATGTTTGGTCAAAATAAAAAAGGGCTTTCGATCAGAAGTAGAAATAGTATTTTTATTTTCGGGGAGAAGTTATAAATTCTAGTTTCTTCCAAGAAGTAGAAGCAGAATAAGTTAATTTATTAAAGTCCAAAAATATCCTTACATTAAATTATTATTTTTTAAATTATCCCTTATTAATTTAACATTTCTATTTTATTTTTCTCTTTTTACCATACGTTTCTCTCTTGTTATGCTATTGTATTTTCATTCTCTTTCTCTTATTTCTTTCTGGAATATTCTTTCTATTATAATATTTCTCTTATTTAATATAATGATTTATAACAATATGTTTCAAATTTATATTAAGTGATGTATTTTGATATATTTAAATTATCATATAAACAATAAGTAATATTAGGTGGATCAATATTAACAATATTTCATATTGATTAATTTTTTAAAATTATATTTTCATTATAATAAATATTTAAATTTATTTATCTCTTTTAAATAATACTAATTGTAAACTAAACCTTTATAGTCCCTTTTTCATAATTTGATACTCAAATGTATTTATTGAAATGATTGACCATATACAATTTGCTTGCAAAAAAGTATTACTCAATGATTTGATCAAACACAAACTACTACTTTGCAAAAGTACTTTTTCATAACGCATTTTTGAACAAAAGTATTTTTAAAAATAAATAACTTTTGACAATTTAACCAAACATGATTTCATTCGCCTCACATGTTCAAGCAGTAGAAAGAAAAAATAATTGTAGTATCAGGCAAGAGGGACTGAACTGTAATATTACTGGGGTGCACCTTATTTGATCATCCCCAATAACCTATACCCATTTTTAAAAAAAAATTAATTTGTACTAACTTTTTAAACAATTTCAGCCCTATTTTTCCTCTCGTTCTCCTCATTCATTTTCTTAAGATATTTTTAGTACGATAGCACATGTTAGCATCTAATCTTCATTGGGAGTTGGGACAACTAAATTTAAGTCTCAATAAATTGATTACGAGTTATCAATAATAATGAATCAACTAACCTACACTATTTTATTTTTATATTTTTTCGCATTTTTGATGTAACCTTTTGTTCTTTGAATCAAATGAATTGATTTGTGGGGTTAAAGTAATAGTTTCACTTTATATCACTTAAACTTTATGATTATTTGATTTTTTTTCACTGGAGGCACCTTTTTCTAATGTAATTACTGATGTGCTCCATAAAAACGTTCAGAAAGAAGAAGAAAACGAAGATCCAATATAGTGATTATATGGGTCAAAAAACTATATAAGGTTTTTAAAAAAATCCAACTTATATAGTGCTGAAGTTTTTACAAATGAATTAAATAACTTCAACATCTTCTGCTGAAATTTTTGAAAAAGCTTATTTAGGACAGAAAAACTTTAGCTTATTTAGTGATGAAGTTTTTTTACAAATGGACTGAATAACTTCAGCATCTTCTGCTGAAATTTTCGAAAAAGCTAATCCATGACAAAAAAAATTTCAGTGCTGAAATTTTTACAAAACTAAATAATTTCAGCATCTTCTGCTGAAAGTTTTTGAAAAAGCTTTATGACAAAACCAATGAATCCAGGACAAAAAGCTTCAGCTTATTAATTTCAGCTGAAGTTTTAACAAATGAACTAATTAACTTCACCATCTTCTACTGAAGTTTTAAAAACTTATCCAGAACAAAAATACTTCAACATATTGTCTTTGCAGCTTTGCTACTTCAGGTCCGTCTGCTAAAATGCTGATGTTTTGCGTGATTGTCTTTGCTACTTCAGCTCCGTATGCTGAAGTTACACGAAAAAGTGGTACACTTATAATTTTTAGCAAAGCGGACATAAGTTAAAATGTGACCCAAAAAGCGAATACAGATACAAATGCCCCGATTAAACTTGAGTCCAAAAAGAAATTTTGAATTCCTTGAATAATAAGCCGAGCTTTAAGCTTGTGTCAAGAGGATGCAACATCTGATATATATGAATAAAAATCAAATTTAACCCTATATACAAAATGTAATTTTCCATAGAAGAGGATTTATTTTTGTTTTGTAACTGGCAACTTCAACTCTAGAGCTAAAAATTTTATTTTTGTAACTAGCGAACTTTAGCTCTAGAGCTGAAGCTTTTGTTTTATAACTAACAAACTTCAGCTGAATTTTTTCTTATTTGCTCTTGTCTCACACACGAAAATGTGTAAGCATCTATACCCATCTCTAATTGTTTATTTAACAGTTCCATCTTACAAACTTTCATATTATTTTATATACTTCCTATCAATATTTCAAAAGTCAGTCATAAAGCAATTACGCAAAGAAGTAAAACAAAATCAGATAAAAAAGGATGAGGCCTTTATGGCCGAAGAGATTGAGAAAATATGTGGGGCAATGAGAAAGATACTATATGAAACCCACATGGATCAGCCAGGAGAGGGCTCAAGCACCGTTGAGGTGCTGTACATAGGACCTGAGGCCAAATTACAGAATTGGAAGGCTACGCCATTCCCAATCAGGCGGGAGTCCCGATAGACTTGTCCTGCCACTTTTTCTGCATTGCGCGTTATTCTAGGGTGTAACTCGGATGTTTTCTTTAGTTTCTTGTCTTTTAATTTTCAAAATGTAAATCCTGTTATCTTCAAATTCCAAGAAATAAAATCAATATTTCATCGTTCATTTTCCTATATTCTTTCTAATCTTTGATATTTTTCTCTTTTATTTCTTCTTTCAGTTCTAATAATGCGGCTTTAAATAACATGACATGCTTGCGAACTTCATGCCCAGATCCAAACATGTCGTTTAATTGTGAAATATTGAACCACGAAACGGAATACGATAAAGAAAAGGCTTTCAGGGAAATAAATCGAGAATTGGAACATTTTGAAAATAAACCTAAGCCAAACCTAAATGACACTAATCCGGTCTTGGGTAGTTTCGAAGAAATCAAGAAAACCAAAATAAGCATTCACGCGAATGAGAAAACTCGGGACACATTAATCCAACTCATGTTTGAGTTCAAAGATGTGTTTGCTTGGTCATCTGATGATATGTCGGGACTGAGTGTTGATTTGGTTGTTCACAAATTGCCAACTTATCCCGATTGCCCCCCAATCTAGCAAAAGCAGAGAAAATTTAAAACTGATATTTGTGATAAAATCAAAGAAGAGATCACAAAACAGTTGGAAGCAGGGGTGATCCGAGTAGTCCAATACACCACATGGCTGGCCAAAATATTTCCAGTTCCAAAGAAACATGTGAAAACCCGAGTGTTTGTGGATTACAGAGATCTAAGCAGGGTCAGCCCTAAAGATAACTTCCCCTTGCCAAACATCCACATCCTTGTTGATAACTGCGCCAAGCATGAGATACAGTCCTTCGTCGACTGTTACGCAGGATATTACTAGGTGTTGATGGATGAAAAAGACGTAGAAAAGACAACTTTTACCACACCCTGGGGAACCTATTGCTACAAGGTCATGCCCTTTGGTCCGAAGAATATCGGAGCAACCTACATGAGAGCCATGACTATAATTTTCCATGATATTATGCACCAAGAAATAGAGGTGTATGTGGATGACGTGATCATCAAGTCCAAAACTGAGGATGACCATGTGTGAGATCTGAGGAAGTTCTTCAAATGGTTGCGCAGATATGATTTGAAACTAAACCCAGCCAAATGCGCGTTCGGGGTCCCCTCGGGCAAACTTTTAGGCTTCATAGACAGCCAAGGGGTATCGAGTTAGATCCGATAAAGATAAAATCTATTCGGGAATTACCTCCTCCAAAAACCAAGAAAGATGTGATGAGCTTGTTGGGAAGATTGAATTATATCAGTCGGTTCATTGCTCAGCCTCAACGTGTGAACCTATATTCAAATTACTGAAAAAAGATGCGGCAGTCAAATGGATGGTTGAATGTCAGGAAGCTTCGATAAGATCAAAGAGTATCTATCCAACCCATCGGTATTGGTCACACCTGAACTAGGGAGGCCTCTGTTCTTGTACCTAAAATTTTTAGAAAATTCCTTTGGTTGTGTCCTTAGGCAACATGACATTACCGGAAAGAAAGAGCAGGCAATATACTACTTGAGTAAGAAGTTTACCAGCTATGAAGCCAAGTATACTTTGCTGGAAAGAACTTGTTGTGCTTTCACTTGGGTCGCTCAGAAGATGAGACATTATCTGCAAGCCTACACCACCTACCTCATAACTAGGTTAGATCTACTAAAATACCTATTCCAGAAATCGATGCCACAGGAAGATTAGCAAAGTGGTAGATCCTGCTCACTGGATTTGACATAGTCTATGTCACTCGCATGGCAATGAAGGCCCATGCGTTAGCGGATCATTTAGCTAAAAACTCGGTTGATGATGAATACCAACCTTTGAAAACTTACTTCCCGGATGAAGAGATAAGCTTAGTTGAGGAAATATATGAGGACACTACTGCTTGGAAGATGTTCTTTGGTGGAACGGTAAATGAAAAAGGTGTAGGAATTGGGGAAATCTTGATCTCACCCACTGGTCACCACTATCCTTCCACAGCCTGACTTCAGTTCTTCTTCATAAACAACACAGCCGAGAATGAATCTTGCATCATGGTTATGATCATGGCAATCAACTAGGATGTCGAAGAGTTGTTGATCATGGGAGTCTCAGATTTGATTATCTGGCAAGCCCAATGAGAATGGGAAACCCGAGATGTTAAACTTATTCCATATTGGCAACATGTGGAAGATCTTAGCAAGCGGTTCAAATCAATAGAATTCAGGTAAATCCCTCGTTGTCACAATGAACTAGCTTATGCACTCGCCACTCTGGCCTCAATGTTGCCCTACCCAAACAATGCCTACATTGATCCCTTGGAAATCCAAATCAGGGAAAGGCACAATTACTGCAATATAATTGAGGCAGAACCAAGTATTCAGCAACGGAACCATGACATCAAAAGTTTTTGAAAACACAAGAATATTCTGAGCAAGCCACTGGAGAACAAAAGAGAACCACTATACGGCATGCAAGTGGTTTTTTCTTGAGTGGTAATATCTTGTACAAAAGGTCCCCGATTCTCAATTTGTTAAGATGTGTTGATGTTGAAGAAGCCCGAAGGATCATGCATAAAGTACACGCAAGAGTGTGTGGACCCCACATGAACGGGTATGTTTTGGCAAAGAAAATCCTTCGAGCGGGCTATTACTGGATAACCATGGAAAAAGGATTGTTTCAGCTTTGTCCAAAAGTGCCATCAGTTTCAGGTGCACGATGTTTTGATTCATGCACCGCCCACGAAACTGCATCCCATGTCAGCACCTTGGCCATTCGTCACTTGGGGCATGGACGTCATCGGGCCAATCAAGCCAAAAGCTTCAAATAAGAACAGGTTTATACTAGTTGCCATTTATTACTTCACGAAGTGGTTTGAAGCCATCTCTCTCAAATCTGTCACCAAGAAAGCTGTAATAGACTTCGTGCATTCCATCCTTATTTGTTGGTTTGGTATTTCCGCAACCATCATCACAGATAATGTAGCCAACCTGAATAGTCGTTTGATAGAGTAAATATGCGAACAATTTAAAATAACGCATAGGAACTCTACTCCTTAAAGACCCAAGGCTAATGATAATGTCGAAGCAGCAAATAAAAACATCAAGAAGATTTTGAGAAAGATGATTCAGAGCTCCAGGAAATGGCAAGAAAAGTTGCCTTTCACATTACTGGGGTATCGCACCACGATGTGCACGTAAGTAGGAGCAACCCCATACCTCTTAGTCTATGGAACTAAGGTTGTGATACCCGCGGAGGTCGAAATCCTTTCTCTCCAGATCATCGTTGAATCCGAGATTGATGACACTGAATGGGTCAAGACTCGTTTGGAACAGCTAACCTTAATCGACGAAAAAAGAATGGTTGTTGTCTGCCACGAGCAGTTGTACCAATAAAGAATGGCCCGTGCATATAATAAGAAAATACGACCCGCAAATTTTAAAGTGGGACAACTTGTGCTAAGGCACATTCTTCCTCATCACCAGGAGGCAAAAGGAAAATTTTCCCCCAAATGGAACGACCCGTACATCATCAGAAAGATATTACCGAGAGGAGCATTTTGTTTTTGGGTGGTATCGAGGGAATGATCCCCATACAACTGTGAATGCAGATACAGTAAAAAGGTATTATGTCTAGGCTTTCTACAGCAATGACTTTGTCCAATTGGGATGATGAAGGCTGTCATTCTTATTGTTCAAACACTATCAACCCTTTTGCAAACTCATTTGAGCCGGTTACCCTTTCTTTGATTACCCTCTTTGGAACCTGAAAATGTTGAAATGAAAAAGAAAAATAAAAAAAAAGATGAAAAAAAGAAAAAAAAGAAAAAGAAAGACAAAAAGGGAGAGAAAAGAGAAAAACAAAACAAAACAGAAAAAAAAACCAAAAGAAAAAAAGCAAAACAACAAAAAGAAAACCAAAAACAAAACTTCCTGAACTACACCTAACTTGATTCCGAAAGGATACGTAGGCAGCCTCTCGCTGGGGTTCAGTCACACCAAAATAAAAGTACCAATTCCTCCAAAAGTGAAACTAGGGAAGATGATATAATGGCTCCGCAAAGAGCCCAATAGAACAGTTCCAAAGTTGTAATTCCAACCCGATTCTTTTTACGAAAACCTTGTCCAAGTCCTTTTGATCAATTAGTAAAGGCATTGGAATCGGAAAACACCAGTGTTCTAATACAATCAAACTGAGAGAAATAAAACGAGAGAGTCTTATCGGTGAAAACCTACAGGCACCATAAGGTGGCGGTGAGTAGAGAAATTCAAAACGATAGAGTCCGTCTAGTGAAAACTCGTAAAGGGCACTATTGGGCGGCGGTGAGAAGATAAATGAGAGAGGTTGATTGGTGAAAACCCATAAAGGGCGCCGTCACTCGAAAAGAAAATATTTCCCACCACTAAAAAAGTCCTAGCAAGATTCCCTGGTTTGGAACACGGGTCAATGAGTTTATGAGAAGATGAAAAAGTTTGTGTGGGTCGGGCACCTAGTCCAAGAAACATGTCATGTCTATTCGAAACATGCATGCACCCCAGATAAGTCCTTCTTTTCTTCCCAAAAGGGACAATTCTCTTTAAATTCATTCCATTGCCTTCCGAATCCCTTTCTGTCTAACTCTGTTTCCGAAACTAAAAAAATGTGGCAAGACTGGCTTTACAGGGTTTCGCCCTAAAAGCTGAAGAAAGGTACCAAGCCTCAACAGGTGCATCAAGCTGATCTCGGCTGTCCATGACGGTTGATGTTTTGAAATTGAAAAATTCCTGAAAAGAAAGGAAGTCAAAGTCAAATGCCCACAAAAGCAAAATAAAGTTAAAAGGATTGAGTCCCACGTGGCTAACTGTCTTGGCAAGGATATAAAAAGCCAAGGGATCCCGATGCTCTGGAAATCAAAGTTATTGAAAATGCAAAGAAATCCACAGACAAAGGTCCTAAAGGCAGAATAAAGTGAAAGGGCCAAATCCCCTATGGGCGAACCGTCATGAGAAATTCTGAAAAGCTGAGTTCCACGGTTTTAGGAGAGAGATCAATCTTTAGAAAAGCCAGCAAGCAGTAGAGTTCTTGCGAAAAGTTGGGCCAAGATCCAGTTATCAAACAATCAAGGCCACAAAACCAACCACCGTTTCAAACTAACAATGTTTTTTGTTCGAAAAATTTAAAACATGTGTAATCTAAAGAAACCGTGCAAGAAGCAGGTGAAACCAAAAAAGGGAACGCGCAGGAGATAGGAATAGCTTTGCAGCAATAATCAACTCAAAAGGGAAGTTTCCTCCAAATGCTTTCCTGAATTTTGTAAAGAAAAGAAAAATCCCAAAAATCATAGTAGCATAGGGCCTCCAATCTCTAGCTGCATCCCTTCTAACGTTGGACCACATTTCCTAGTTGTACCCGGTATAAACTGCGGACCTCCCCGGCATAACTTGAGGATCGTTTTTCCTTTTCCTCCCCGGCACAACCCGAGGATCGTTTTTCCTTTTCTCCCCGGCATAACGCAGAGATCTTTTTCCTTTTCCTCCCCGGCATAACTCGAGGATCATTTTTGCTTCTCTCCCCGGCATAACCCAAGGATCATTTTCCTTTTTCTCCCCAGCATAACCCGAGGATCTTTTTTCTCCCTGGCATAACCCGAGGATCATTTTCCTTCTTCTCCCCGGCATAACCCGAGGATCTTTTCCTTCTCTCCCGGGCATTACCCGAGGATCTTTTTCCTTTTCTTTCCGGCATAACCCGAGGAACTTTTTCCTTTTCTCCTCGGCATAACCCAAGGATCTCTTTCCTTTTCTCCCCAGCATAACCCGAGGATCCTTTTCCTTTCCTCCCTGGCATAACCCAATGAGCATTTTTTTTCTCCCGGCATAACCCGTGGACCTCCCTGGCATAGCCCAAGGACCTTTTTTTTATCCTGGCATAACCCGTGGATCACCCTGGCATAACCCAAAGAGCCTTTTTCTTTTATCCCGGTACAACCCGTGGATCTCCCTGGCATAACCCAATGAGCCTTTCTCATTTTCTCCCGACATAACCCGTGGACCTCCCTGGCATAACCCAAGGAGCCCTTTTTCTATCATCCCCACATAACCTGTGGATCTCCCTGGCATAACCCAAAGACCTTTTTCTTTTATCCCAGCATAACCTGTGGATCTCCCTGGCATAACCCAAGGAGCCCTTTTTCTTTTATCCCGGCATAACCCACGGATCTCCCTGGCATAACCAAGGAACCCTTTTTTATTTTATCCCGGAATAACCTGTGGATCTCCCTAGAATAACCCAATGACCTTTTTTCTTTTATCCCAGCATAACCCATGGATCTCACTAGCATAACCCAAGAACATTTTTCTTTTATCCCGGCATAACCCGTAGATCTCCCTGACATAACCCAAGGACCTTTTTCTTTTATCCTGACATAACCCGTGGATCTTCCTGGCATTACAGAAGGACCTTTTTCGTTGATCCCCGCATAACCCGTGGATCTTCCCAGCATAACCCGATGACCTTTTGCTTTATTCGGCATAACCTGTTCATTTTTCCAGCATAACCTGGTAAGCCTACCAATTAAGGCTTCATTCCCAAGGATACACAATCCTGATTTTTATTGCTTTCAATGAAAAGTAGTTTAGATTTTGTGTTGTAAATAACTCACGAAATTTTCCTAGTGAAAACTGGGGCAGAAAATTTCGTTCGTTTGTTTGTTTTGGTGTCTGAGCAGGTTTGACCTCGAGACACAGAATTCGAGATGACCAAGAAATGAGTCTCAATCCAAAATAAAGAAAAAAAAGAAAAGAACAAAAAAGAAGTGAACTCAAAGTATTTGAAGTAGAGAAGGATGCGTACGGCTCAAATTTTCAAAGTCATAAGCTTCGCATGTCGTGTTCTGATCCAATGCTGAAGAAAGAACCAGCACATACATCTTTCGAGCATCAAGATTGAGATCGAGGTCTACAGCAAAATCAGCTAAGACTCAAGATCAAGCTTCAAGAAATTTATAGAAAGGAATCTTGTAACTCGTAGTTAATAGGCATAGCTAGATTAGCTTTTGATTTTCCTTTTTGGTCTAATAAGGAGGTCAGCAAGCAGTAGCAGCAGCATCAGCAGTGCAACCACAGCTCCCAGTAGTCCCAGCTACCAAAACTTCCAAAACTATACTGACCTGATTCCTTTACAGCCAAAGATATGTAGGCAATCTCTGAAGCAAGGTTCAGTCAGACACTTTACAGAAAATACTTCTCATGGCCATCTCGCAATTAAGAAACCTGTAGCAGCAGCAGCAAAAATACCAGCAAAATTGTTGTGTTTTCTTACCTCCAACCATGCCCGAATCTCACCCGACCCTCGGGGCTCCACTCCGAACACTCACGCAATTCCTACAACCGTGTGCAACCTTGCTCAGGTAATCAAATCGCATAGTTAACACCTAAAACCACGGATTTAACACTAAAATGCCTGAAATCATCAAGAACACCTAAATTCCTATTTTTTCAACCGAATGCCCGAATCACGTCAAATCAGTCTCGTTCCTCACCAAATTGCACAAATAAGACTAAAATATTATTCTGAACCTGTACCGAGCTCCGGAACCAACAAACGGGACCTATATCAATGTGATCAAGAATTTTTCCTTTTTATTAAACTCTTAGGATTTTAATTTAACAATTTTCAATAAAAATTCATTACTCGAGCTAGGGACCTCGGAATTCGATTCGGGGCAATACGCCCAGGTCTCATATTTTTCCACGGACCTCTCGGGACCGTCAAATCATGAGTCCGGGTCCGTTTTTCCCAAACATTGACCAAAGCCAAACTTGGTCTTTTAAGAGAATCTTAAAGAAACAATTGGACATATTTTTACTCAAAATTCTTCCAACTCCCTAACCAACCGTCTTTGCGAGTTGTAAATTAGCTAAAGCAAGTATGAAAGGTTTTATTTAGGGGAAAGGGGTTCTAAAAGGCTAAACAACCAGTCGAGTCGTTACATTCTCCACCTCTTAAACAAATGTTCATCCTCGAACGGACATAAAAAAGTACATGGACTGCTGAATAAGTGGGGATATCTGCCCCGCATGTCCTCCTCGGACTCCCAGGTCGCCTCCTCAGCCAGTTGGCCCCTCCACTGGACTTTCACCGCAGAAATCCTCTTGGACCTCAATTGGCGATCCTGCCTATCAATAATGGCAACTTGCTCCTCCTCATAGCCCAAGCTTTTATCCAACTGAATAGTACTGAAGTCCAACACGTGTGATAGGTCGGCATGGCACTTCCGAAGCATCGAAACATGAAAAATTGGATGGACTCCTGATAAACTGGGGGGTAAAGCAAGCTCATAGGCAACCTCCCCAACCCGTCTTAACACCTCAAAGGGGACAATAAGCCTTGGGCTCAACTTGCCCTTTTTCCCGAATATCATGATGTCCTTCATGGCGGAGACCTTCAAGAGAACCTTCTCACCAACCATAAATGATACATCACGTGCCTTCTGATCCGCGTAGCTCTTCTGTCTGGACTGAGATGTGCGAAGCCTCTCCTAAATCAATTTACCTTATCCAAGGCATCCTATGCCAAATCTGTGCCAAGTAACTTAGCCTCACCAGGCTCAAACCACCCGATAGGAGAACGACAACATCAACCATATAAAGACTCGTATAGGGCCATCTCTATGCTGGACTGATAGCTATTGTTGTACGCAAACTCCGCTAGGGGAAAAAACTGATCCCACTGCCCTCCAAAGTCAATCATACATGCTCTAAGCATATCCTCTAAAATTTGAACTGTATGCTCCGATTGCATGTCAGTCTGAGGATGGAATGTTGTGCTAAGCTCTACCGGGGTCCCCAACTCACTCTGAACGGCCCTCCAGAAATAGGAAGTGAACTGAGGGCCTCGGTCTGATATGATGGAAACCGGCACACCATGCAATCGGACTATCTACCGAATGTAAATTTGAGCATACCTCTCTGCTGTATAAGTAGCGGCCGCTGGAATGAAGTGAACCGACTTGGTCAACCTATCCACAATGATCCACACTGAATCAACCTTCCGCAAAGTCCGTGACAATCCAACTACAAAATCCATGGTGATGCGCTCCTACTTTCATTCCGGAATAGGCATTTGCTGAAGTAGGCCACTCGGCCTCGAAAGTTCATACTTGACCTGCTGGCAATTCAAACATCTAGCTACATACCCTACGATGTCTTTCTTCATCCTCTGCCACCAATAATGCTGCCTCAAGACGCGATACATCTTTGTTGCACCAGGATATATGGAATACCGCGAACTGTGTGACTCCTCTAGAATACCCCTCCTCAGACCAGCAACATTAGGAACACATAGACGACCCTAGAGTCGCAAAACACCACCCTCGCCAATAGAAACTGCCTAGGCACCTCCCTGAAGTACCGTCTCTCTAAGAACTGCCAAATGTGGATCATCGAACTGCTAAGCCCTGATCTCCCCCAATAACAGAGATTGAGCAACCATATATGCTAGAACTCGACTGGGCTCTAAAATGTCCAACCTCACAAGTCTGTTAGCCAAGGACTAAATGTCCAAAGCTAGTGGCATCTCCTCTACTGGAATGAATTCTAAACTACCCATACTCTCCGCCTTTCTACTCAAGGCATCCACGACCACATTTGCCTTACTCGGATGATAAAGAATGGTGATGTCATAATCTTTTAGTAGCTCAAGCCACCTGCGCTACCTCAAATTAAGATCCCTCTGCCTGAACAAATGCTGCAAACTATGATAATCAATATAAACCTCACATGGAACCCCATTCAAATAATGTCTCCATATCTTAAGAGCATGAACAATCGCTGCCAATTCCAAATCGTGCATAGGGTCTTCTCGTAAATCTTCAGCTGATGTGAGGAATATGCAATAACTCGTCCCTCCTACATCAATACACATCCCAAGCCAACGCGGGAAGCGTCTCAATATACCGTATACATCCCTGAACCGGAAGGCAACACAAGGATTGGTATAGTGGTCAAAGTTGTCTTGAGCTTATAGAAGCTCTCGTCACAATCATCGGACCAATGGAATGGAGCGCTCTTCTGGGTCAATCTAGTCAAGGGGGATGCAATAGATGAAAAGCTCTGCACAAATCACCGGTAATAGCCCGCTAACCCCAAGAAACTCCTGACCTCGGTCACTAAAGTAGGACATGTCCAACTCTGAACTGCCTCGATCTTCTTGAGATCTACTTTAATACCCTCTCCTGACACAACATGCCCCAAGAATGCCACAAACGCTAGCCATATCTCACACTTAGAGAACTTGTCATATCGCTTCTGCTCCCGCAAAGTCTAAAGCACTACTCTCAAATGTTGCTCGTGCTCCCTCGGATACTTGAGTATATCAAGATGTCGTCAATGAAGATGATAATAAAGGAATCAATATAAGGCATGAATACCCGGTTCATCATATCCATATATGCCGCTGGGGCATTAGTCAAGCCGAAGGACATTATCAGAAACTCATAGTGACCATATCTAGTCCTGAATACAGTCTTCGGAACATCCGAGTCCCGAATCTTGAGCTGGTGATACCTTGACCTCATGTCAATCTTAGAGAACACCCTAGCTCCCTCCAGCTGGATGAACTTATCATCAATATGAGGCAACATATACTTGTTCTTGATAGTGAGCTTGTTCAACTGGCGGTAAACAATGCACATCTGTATAGTCTCATCCTTCTTCTTTACAAAAAGCACTGATGTTCCCTAAAGTGTTACACTGGGCCTGATAAACCCATTTGCTAGCAACTCCTTCAGCTATTCCTTCAACTTCTTCAACCCTCAGGAGCCATACGATATGGTGGAATAGATATAAGCTGAGTGCCTGGAGCCAAATCAATATAGAAATCAATCGATCCAGAGGCATGCCAAGAAGATCAAAAGGAAAAACATCAGTGAACTCTCGGACTACTAGCACTGAATCAATCGTCGGAGACTCTGCGGTGACGTCTCGAACATAAGCTAGATAGGCCAAACACCCATTCTCGACCATGTGTCGAGCCTTTAGGAAAGAAATGACCCTGCTAGGCATATAGACTGTGGAACCCTTCCACTCCAATCTCGGCAATCCTGGCATCACTAGTGAAATAGTCATGGCATGGCAATCAAGGACGACATGATATGGAGATAGCTAATCCATGCCCAAGATGACCTCAAAATCAATTATATTGAGCAACGATAGATCTGCTCTAGTCTCGAAACCACAGAAGGTGACCACACAGGACCATTAGATCTGATCCACAACCACAGAATCGCCAACAAGAGTGGACACATGAACGGGAACAACCAGAGGCTCCAGAGAAATAACCAGGAAACAAGCGAACAGAGATGATACATATGAATAAGTAGACCCTGGATCAAATAATACCGAAGCATCCCTACAACTGACGGAAATAATACCTACGATGATGGTATCTGAGGCTAATGCATCTGGCCTGGCCAGAAGAGAATATAATCTAGCTGGAGCACCGGCTAGCTGGTCTCCGCCTGACTGGGCAATAGCTGGCTGACCCCTCCCTGCCTGGACTCCACCTCTAGGACGACCTCTACCAGCCTGCCCTCCACCTCTATGTGGCTGGGCGGCTGGTGCTGGAGTCATGGGCTATTATCCCTACTGCGCCGCCTTGCCCCCAAGTGTGGGAAAATGTCTCCTCATGAGATCGGGGTCTCTGCAGTAAAAAAAACGCGATGCGGTGGCCATGTCTGGAAGGCTGGCTCTGAAACCCAGAAGATCAACTTGAAGAAACCTGAGTAGCTAGGGGGAGATATAAACTCTCCGGCAAAGCACTGAAATAAGAGCTGGAAGAATCCGGAGGACCTGAATACCCACTGGAGGAACTCTGAATAGCTAGCGGGTGATAAGAACTCTCTGGCATGGCGCTAAAATAGGAGCACATTGAAGCACCCCGAGCAGGCGCTGGTGCTGAAACTGGGGGCCTGATAGGCTGACCCCTCCCAAACTGACCTCTACCCCTTGCCGGGACACCTCTAAACTCTCCGGAGAATCTAGCTCTCTTATCCTGCTGCATCTTCTCTCTACCCCTCAGACGATAACCCTTAATCATGCGTGCAATCTGCTTTTAATGGAGATGAAACAGAATATTTCTCTAAAGATTTAGAAAAAAATAATATTTCATTACCATTCGTCCCTTGGTTTATGATTAAATATGTGGGATATCATTTGTCAGTCATTGAACATGAGTATCATTTGTCTAATGGAAATATAATGATTTCTTCTTTACCACCAACTCAGTCTTTTGATATCAATAAAGATGGTAAAACTATTAATTTTACTGCTTTTGCAAAATTATTTGAAAATAAAGTTGCTGTAGTTACTTGTGAACATGTCAATATGATTCTTAAACAGCATAATTATTCTAATTATTATTTGAATGTTTTAGGAGAGCATGTTATGGCATTGCATAAGAATTTAGATAATTATTTGAAACAAACACAGATTTTACAAGAAAAAATAGAAGCTTTTCATAAACCAAAACAAGAATTGAAAATTGTTAAAAATACTTTACAACCTCCTCCTGAAATAAAAAATTTTAAAACTGATTCTTCTGAAGAAATTGAACAGCTTTTGAAAGAAAAATTAAAAAATATTAATTTCTCCTCCAATCTTACTGGAATAAATTTACAGCCTCAACCTGTTTTATCTACAAAACAAGAAGATTTTATTACTCAGAATGCCCCAGATATTTTAAATAAAATTAATACTAAATGGGCGGATAAGCCAATTCAAAGAATGTATTATTATAATAGGCCAACCCCATGGATGTTTTAAATGAAGAAAGAGACCAGATTTTTAACAATAGTTATAGTAGAAAAGAAATTTATGAATGGAATATTGATGGTTTTAATGATAAACAGATTTTTACTA
This sequence comes from Nicotiana benthamiana, assembly GCA_034376525.1. Classification (NCBI taxonomy): domain Eukaryota; kingdom Viridiplantae; phylum Streptophyta; class Magnoliopsida; order Solanales; family Solanaceae; genus Nicotiana; species Nicotiana benthamiana. The sequence continues at coordinate 27,126,550 of CM067336.1, read as the reverse complement.
CTGTTCATAGAATGTTGATGTATAGTACTATTTGTAAGATTAATAAGAATCAAGACAGAGATATTGCGGCTATGATAGTTGCTGGTTTTACGGGCCAACTAAAAGGTTGGTGGGATAATTTTTTAACTCAAGAACAAAAGATTACAATTATGAATACTACTAGTGTTCATAAGATTGAAGGGCAATTAGCCTACCAAACTGTTGATTCTGCTAGTACTTCTCAGATACAACAAAATGCTGTTTATACTTTAGTTACCACTATGGTAGAATATTTTTGTGGTAGATGGACTGATGAGGCAGAGACTATTAGAACAACATTACAAATTTACGTTGTAGACAATTATCTGATTTTAGATGGTATAAAGATGTATTTTTAAGTCGTGTTATGGAATTGCATGATTGTAGTCATGAACATTGGAAGTCTAAATTTATTGATGGTTTACCTTCGATTTTTGCTGAAAAAGTTAGAAAGCATTTACGTGGTACTAACAACAAGATTCCTTATGATTCTCTTACTTATGGCAAAATTATTAGTGTTTGCACACATGAAGGTTTAGCTGTTTGTAATGATATTAAGATGAATTATCATATCAAAAATAATAGACTAAATGAAAGAAAACAATTAGGAGAATTTTGTGATCAATTTGCTTTTGATATTCCTGGTTCTTCAAAAAGAAAAAAGAAGATTTCTAGTTCTAAAGATGATAGGAAGCGTAAGTATAAGAAAAAGTTGTTTAAATCCCGTGATAAAACAAAATTGGGATAAAAAAGATAAGAATTTTTATAAAAAGAAGGGTAAGAAAGATTACAAAAAAGGATTAAGTGTCATAAATGTGGTAAATTTGATCATTATGCAAGTGAGTGTAAAACTCGGGAAAAGATTAAGAGTCTAGATTTAGATGATAAAATTAAGGATTCTTTGTGTAAGATTCTACTAAATTCTGATTATAGTTCTGATGTATCTGATTCCTCTTCTACTGGTTCTAGCTCTGATGAAAATCTAAGGGTTTTACATGATGAAGATTTATATTCTGATTCTGACAGATCTTTTTCGAATGATGATTGTGATTGCAAGAAAGATGATAGTTTGTATGATTTAATTTCTAATTTTCAGGATCTGAATGTGAACATGATTAATGATGAGAAGATAATAAAGATTTTAAAAACAGTAGAAGATAAAGATTTGAGAAATAAAATTTTGGATACTGTTTTGACTAATGATGATCCTAATTCCAATTTTCCCTCTTCAAATTTTAGTTTAAAACAGCCTGATTACTATTCGACTGCTGAATTAAAAAGGATTTTAACTCAAAGGAATTTTCCAAAAAAAGAAATTACTGTTTATGATTTAAACAAGAACTCCTTAATTTAAAGGAAGAAATTGTTTATTTAAAAAATCAGTAAAAAATCTATGATAGAAGAATTTCCAGCTTAGAAGATAATAGGACTTTTGATTTATATTTACAGGCAAATAAGAATGAAGCTGAGACTTCTAGAACAAATGAAACTGAAATTTTTAAACCTCGTAGTGGAGAAAACACTAGCCAAAATATAGATATTACAAAAAATTCTTTTCTAACGAATATCCTCAGCGAGGATAAAAATGAATTTTTACAAAAAATGAGTATTATTACATCTCAAAAGTTTTATACTAAAATTACTTTACAATTTGATTACAATTTTAGAAAGGAATTCATTGCCTTATTTGACAGTGGTGCAGATGTAAATTGTGTTCAGGAAGGACTTATACCTTCGAGATATTTTCATAAAACAACTCATTGTTTGAGATCTGCTAATGGTAGTCAAATGAAATTGAATTATAAACTACCAAAAGCTTTTTTATGTAACAATGGTATTTGTTTACCTCAAAGTTTTATGATTGTGGAAGATATTTCTTGTCCAATTATTTTAGGGGTCCCATTCATGCATGCTATATTTCCTTTAAAAAGGTGGGATCATACTAAAATAATAGGGACTTATAATGATAAAGATTTTCAGTTAGATTTTATTACTAAACCTTTTACGGTAATCTATAAACATGATTATTGAGAAATTGATTCTGAAAAATCAACAAATCAATTTTATAAAACAAGAAATTACTTTATTAGAAATAGATGTTTTGCTGAAAAACCCAAAATTACAAGAAAAAATTGATTTGATAAAAAACCAATTTGTTACTAATATTTGTGATGATCATCTTAGTGCTTTTTGGGATAGAAAAAAACATGTTGTTTCTTTACCTTATGAAGATTGTTTTGATGAAAATAATATTCCTACTAAAGCAAGACCTTGTCAAATGAATTCTGCTTACCTAGATTTGTGTTAAAATAAAATTGATAATTTATTAAAGAAAAGGTTAATTAGACAATCTAGTTTTGCTTGGTCATGTACTGCTTTTTATGTCAATAAGCATGCTGAACAAGAAAGAGGTGTACCAAGATTAGTAATAAATTATAAGCCTCTTAATAAAGTTTTGAAATGGATTAGGTATCCTATTCCTAATAAAAAAGATTTATTGAATAGATTACATGATGCTATTGTTTTTTCTAAATTTGATCTAAAATCAGGATATTGGCAGATTCAGATTGCTGAACAAGATAGATATAAAACTGCTTTTAATATTCCAATAGGGCAATTTGAATGAAATGTGATGCTTTTGGATTAAAAAATGCTCCTTCAGAATTTCAAAAGATTATGAATAAAGCAGGACCTTTTTAGGCCTGTAGGATCTTTTAGGAAGCTAGGATTTACTAAGTTTAATATATTTTATGCAAACTAAGCTTAAATCATGGCGTTGCCCTAGAAGGGGTGTTCCCGACATGGTTAGTGATGCATTAAATTGGGTATAAACCTTGTGATTCCGTTGGTAAGTCCTGTATGGCAGGTTGTATCGCCTATGGACCCGGTTGGGTTTATAGCGATTAATTCGTGGTTTGCATAAAATATATTAAACTTAGTGAATCCTAGCTTCCTAAAAGATCCTACAGCCCTAAAAAGGTCCTGCTCAACACTTGGTATCAGAGCCATGGAAGGTCTACTAAGGTTATGGAAGTTTTTATTTAACACTTACTTTATTGAGTTCTTATGTCTTGGTTTAATAAACAAAAATTTATTAAAAATATGATTAAAGAACAAATAGATTTTCCTGTACAACAATATTTATTTAATACTTGGGTAATTTCTAAGGTTAATATAGAAACTATTTACAAATTGGGAACTTTTGAAAAATTTGCTGGGAAAACTACTGTGAAAACTACAGAATTAAGTTTTACGATGGATAAAGATAGTGGAGTTTTTAATTTATTATCTCAAAATAGATTATTATAAATCTAAATATTTCAATTATCTGCATATTGGTTTAGTCCAAGTTGCTTTAAAGCCATTAACATTAAAAGGCTTACCTGAAAGTTTTGTTGCTGCTTTACGTAATGGAAGAAATTTAAATTGGAAAAATTCTTTGATTGGTTCTATACAATCAACTTTGGCTTATGGTGCAATATATTTTAATGCTTATCCAAATTTGAATATTGCCTTAACTGATGTGAATATTTTACAATCATTAATTTTGAATATCAAGGTTAATGGATATGATTATTTACCCGGAACAGAAGTGATGTGTATTTGTACTAGAATTGTTTATAGACCTCTGTATACTTTATCTCCTAGATGTAAAATTTCTGAACAAAATCATGAGACTGTTTTATTTGAAAATAATTTTTCTAAATCTAAAATTATTACTCGTAGATTAATTAAGTGGGAAGAAATTAACTTTCCTAGTGAATGGATTATTGAAGAAGCTGCAGTACCTCGTGAGATTACTAGTGATGAAATTTCTGATATTAGGCAAAGTAAAGATGGTAGTGTAACTTTGAGATTTAAAACTCAAGACATCCCTAGACTAACAGATTCTTCTTCAAGATTAACCAGATCTGTATCTTCTTATATTTCACCAGTAGATTATATCGTTGATATTCCATCAAGAGCTTCGACTTCTCAGATTAGAGAAACAAATTTTGATACAATTATTTTAGATAAAAACAATATTGCTAAAGGGGAAGATCGTTTTAGTGATCCTACAGATTCCGATATGAATTTTCCAACTGGTTTACATGGATAGAAAAAAAATTGATTTTAGTCCAGGTTCTCTGGCACGAAAAAAGATTTCTTTAGAATTTTACAGTCCAAAATGGGAAGAATTTAGAAATTGGTTTTTCTCTGCTTTTAGTGGAGATGAAATAGAATATTTTTCTAAAGATTTAGAAAAAAATAATATTTTATTACCATCGTCCCTTGGTTTATGATTAAATATGTGGGATATCATTTGTCAGTCATTGAACATGAGTATCATTTGTCTAATGGAAATATAATGATTTCTTCTTTACCACCAACTCAGTCTTTTGATATCAATAAAGATGGTAAAACTATTAATTTTACTGCTTTTGCAAAATTATTTGAAAATAAAGTTGCTGTAGTTACTTGTGAACATGTCAATTTGATTCTTAAACAGCAGAATTATTCTAATTATTATTTGATTGTTTTAGGAGAGCATGTTATGGCATTGCATAAGAATTTAGATAATTACTTGAAACAAACACATATTTTACAAGAAAAAATAGAAGCTTTTCATAAACCAAAACAAGAATTGAAAATTGTTAAAAATACTTTACAACCTCCTCCTGAAATAAAAAATTTTAAAACTGATTCTTCTGAAGAAATTGAATAGCTTTTGAAAGAAAAATTAAAAAATATTAATTTCTCCTCCAATCTTACTGGAACAAATTTACAGCCTCAACCTGTTTTATCTACAAAACAAGAAGATTTTATTACTCAAAATGCCCCAGATATTTTAAATAAAATTAATACTAAATGGGCGGATAAGCCAATTCAAAGAATGTATTATTACAATAGGCCAACCCCCATGGATGTTTTAAATGAAGAAAGAGACCAGATTTTTAACAATAGTTATAGTAGCAAAGAAATTTATGAATGGAATATTGATGGTTTTAATGATAAACAGATTTTTACTACTGTTCATAGAATGTTGATGTATAGTACTATTTGTAAGATTAATAAGAATCAAGACAGAGATATTGCGGCTATGATAGTTGCTGGTTTTACGGGCCAACTAAAAGGTTGGTGGGATAATTTTTTAACTCAAGAACAAAAGATTACAATTATGAATACTACTAGTGTTCATAAGATTGAAGGGCAATTAGCCTACCAAACTGTTGATTCTGCTAGTACTTCTCAGATACAACAAAATGCTGTTTATACTTTAGTTACTACTATGGTAGAATATTTTTGTGGTAGATGGACTGATGAGGCAGAGACTATTAGAACAACATTACAAAATTTACGTTGTAGACAATTATCTGATTTTAGATGGTATAAAGATGTATTTTTAAGTCGTGTTATGGAATTGCATGATTGTAGTCATGATCATTGGAAATCTAAATTTATTGATGGTTTACCTTCGATTTTTGCTAAAAGAGTTAGAAAGCATTTACGTGGTACTAACAACAAGATTCCTTATGATTCTCTTACTTATGGCAAAATTATTAGTGTTTGCACACAGGAAGGTTTAGCTGTTTGTAATGATATTAAGATGAATTATCATATCAAAAAGAATAGACTAAATGAAAGAAAATAATTAGGAGAATTTTGTGATCAATTTGCTTTTGATATTCCTGGTTCTTCAAAAAGAAAAAAAAGATTTCTAGTTCTAAAGATGATAAGAAGCGTAAGTATAAGAAAAAGTTGTTTAAATCCCGTGATAAAACAAATTGGGATAAAAAAGATAAGAATTTTTATAAAAAGAAGGGTAAGAAAGATTACAAAAAAGGATTAAGTGTCATAAATGTGGTAAATTTGGTCATTATGCAAGTGAGTGTAAAACTCAGGAAAAGATTAAGAGTCTAGATTTAGATGATAAAATTAAGGATTCTTGTGTAAGATTCTACTAAATTCTGATTATAGTTCTGATGTATCTGATTCCTCTTCTACTGGTTCTAGCTCTGATGAAAATCTAAGGGTTTTACATGATGAAGATTTATATTCTGATTCTGACAGATCTTTTCCGAATGATGATTGTGATTGCAAGAAAGATGATAGTTTGTATGATTTAATTTCTAATTTTCAGGATCTGAATGTGAACATGATTAATGATGAGAAGATAATAAAGATTTTAAAAACAGTAGAAGATAAAGATTTGAGAAATAAAATTTTGGATACTGTTTTGACTAATGATGAGCCTAATACCAATTTTTCCTCTTCAAAATTTAGTTTAAAACAGCCTGATTACTATTCGACTGCTGAATTAAAAAGGATTTTAACTCAAAGGAATTTTCCAGAAAAAGAAATTACTGTTTATGATTTAAAACAAGAACTCCTTAATTTAAAGGAAGAAATTGTTTATTTAAAAAATCAGTCAAAAATCTATGATAGAAGAATTTCTAGCTTAGAAGATAATAGGACTTTTGCTTTACATTTACAGGCAAATAAGAATGAAGCTGAGACTTCTAGAATAAATGAAACTGAAATTTTTAAACCTGGTAGTGGAGAAAACACTAGCCAAAATATAGATATTACAAAAAATTCTTTTTTAACGAATATCCTCAGCGAGGATAAAAATGTATTTTTACAAAAAATGAGTATTATTACATCTCAAAAGTTTTATACTAAAATTACTTTACAAATTGATTACAATTTTAGAAAGGAATTCATTGCCTTATTTGACAATGGTGCAGATGTAAATTGTGTTCAGGAAGGACTTATACCTTCGAGATATTTTCATAAAACAGCTCATTGTTTGAGATCTGCTAATGGTAGTCAAATGAAATTGAATTATAAACTACCAAAAGCTTTTTTATGTAACAATGGTATTTGTTTACCTCAAAGTTTTATGATTGTGGAAGATATTTCTTGTCCAATTATTTTTGGGGTCCCATTCATCCATGCTATATTTCCTTTAAAAATGTGGGATCATACTAAAATAATAGGTATCCTATTCCTAATAAAAAAGATTTATTGAATAGATTACATGATGCTATTGTTTTTTCTAAATTTGATCTAAAATCAGGATATTGGCAGATTCAGATTGCTGAACAAGATAGATATAAAACTGCTTTTAATGTTCCAATAGGGCAATTTGAATGGAATGTGGATCCTTTTGGATTAAAAAATGCTCCTTCAGAATTTCAAAAGATTATGAATAATATTTTTATTCCTTTTACAGATTTTATTATTGTTTACATAGATGATATTTTGGTATTTTCTAAAAATATTGAATTACATTTCAAACATTTAAAAATATTTCAGCAAGTAGTTATTCAAAACGGTTTAGTTATTTCTAAACCAAAAATGACTCTTTTTCAAAGTAATATTAGATTTCTTGGGCATAATATTGGTAGAGGAACCATTATTCCTATTAATAGATCTATTGACTTTGCTTCAAAATTTCCTGATGTTTTAACTGATAAGAGGCAACTACAAAGATTTTTGGGTAGTCTAAATTATATTTCTCCTTTTGTAAAGGATTTATCAAAAGATACTGCAATTTTATATGAAAGATTAAAAAAGAATCCTCCTGCTTGGAATAATTTACATACCGATGCGGTTAAGAAAATAAAATCCAAAGTAAAAGAACTTCCTTGTTTAACTTTGGCTAATCCCGATTGGGAAAAAACTGTAGAGACTGATGCTTCAGACATAGGATACGCTGGTATTTTAACTCAGTTTTCCCCTGTTGAGAGAAAGGATTTTATTATACAATTTTATTCTGGAAAATGGAGTAATAGCCAAAAGAATTATGCAACGATAGCAAAAGAGATTTTAGCTATTGTTAAATGTGTTTTAAAATTCCAAATTGATCTGTACAATCAGAAATTTTTAATAAAAACAGATTGCCAAGCTGCTAAATTTTTGTTTAATAAAGATTTTAAGCATAATGTTTCCAAACAAATGTTTGCTAGATGGCAAGCATTGTTAGCTCCATTCGATTTTGAAATTGTTTATAAAAAAGGAATTGATATAGTTTACCAGATTTTCTTACAAGAGAATATCTAATTGATAATTAATTTTAGTTTTGCAGGATGCGGCCAAATTGGCCAAGACCCTCCTCTGGAAGAGGAAGAGGGGCAAATCAGAACAGATTTCAAACCTTAGGGCATATTCCAGCCCAAAAGAGATTTCTTGAAGAAGGACCTTCATCAAGTATGAAACCTTCTTTTGCAGATTTTCAAAAATATTTAGATTTCATTGCCAGCAATGCTGGAACTACTGGGAGTAGCAATGCTACCATTCAACCCACCTCTGTTGAGGATCATAAAGATTTGGAACCCTTAAATGAAGATTCCTATGCTGTCATTACAGGAAAAACTGATAATGAGATTTTTGACACAAATCCTATGAAAGAGATTATAATTTATGTGGACTACAAAGATTTTCAGTGGAAACAAAATCCTTGGATTGTGATGAAGAGATATTTGAATAATGCATTATTTCCAATGCAAACCTATAAGAATAGATTACACTTTGAAATGATTTTAACATCCACAGGATCAGTAGAGATTTCTCATAATAATACTGGTGGTTCAAATAAATCATACTTTTCATTTTAAAAAATGATCATTAAAAGGATTATACTACCTGAAGAATGGGGATTAAGTACCTTGAAAGATTGCCAATATGTACATCCAGTACAGAAGATTAACTACAACTATTGGGATTATGTGGATGCATTTTCTAAAACGTTATTCTATGAGAATGATGATCATAAACATTCATGGTTTATCAAGATATGTGCTCAGGTTTTAGAAGCACTCAGATTCCAACATGGTTCATCAAATGGTGGTCTTTTTTCAGACCTTCTCAAGGAGTTCTACCATTACAATTCAAAGATTTATTTAATAAATGGGTTGAAATTTCTCCTAAGATTAATGAATTGGATAGAGAAGATAGACTTTATCCAAGGACACCTATTATGAATTTCTTTATGGAATTTTCTGTTCCCTGGAATTTTAAATGGACCATTGAAGTGGGAATTGATTCAGATGAGATGCCTTGTTTGTATCGAAGATTTCATACAAAATTTTGGCCTAAATTGATTTCCAAAGGACCTGATGAAAAATTAGTCGGGCAAGAACTATTGGATACAATACAGATTGCAATTGTCAAATATAGTAAGGAATCTCCAGAAGATCCAATAGTAGAAGAGAGTCATTTTGCCAAGATTACTAAAAAGATTCAGATTAAGAGAGGTGGATTATTATCCAAAGAAGAATTGATTACAGCCTATATGGACCAAATAAAACAAGATATTCAGAGGCAAATTGTTGGTGATGACGTTTTAATGGGAGATAATTTTGAAGATTCTCAGAGTATTAACAGTGTGACTTCAGAAGATTTACCAGACCTGCTCAAAAAAGCAGAGGAAGAGATTTCAAAACTCAAAAAGCCTCATAGATTCTAGAAAAACTATTGTATTATGTAATTTTACCATACATTTTTTGACTTTTGTGCACTTTACTATGCACAATATCTTCTATATAAGAAGGATAGATTTCATAAAAGAGGGCACGGTTAGTAGAACCCCTCTCTCTCTAAAAAATATTTTCTCTCACTTCTCTCTAAGATTTCTTCTTTGTAATCCAATTGTAATAAAGTTGTGAATAAATAAAATCGAAAGTTCTGCAGAATCAGGTATTTCTATTTCTTTATTTGTGTTTTAAATATTGTTTATATTAACTTTGTTTATATTTGCCCAATGATGGGCTAAGTTCTTAAGTGTTAAATAATAACTGATATATAAATTGTAGTTTATAAATAATTCGAAGTAAAGACAAAGAAATATTGAGAAAAAAGATATTCAAGGGTATGTGTTATAATTTTTAATTACCCAAAATGGCATATCTTTCTTAGTATTCCTTCCCCCAATGAAATGAGCACAACAAAGTACAAATACCACCATTAAAAGAAAAAAAACTAAAAGAAGATGTGCCAAAGTACATGTTACATCATAATCTACATTGTATCTCTAACAAATCTCATAAATCCGTCAAGGTTGGGAGGAGGTTGTGTTGGTGGTGGTGGAAAAGAAGCTTGTTCATCACCACTTCCGGGCGAAGCCGAATCCTCTGCAAGTTCCGCTATCATTTCTTCATAAGCTTCATCTATCGCCGGTTGTGATTCTGCAATTCCAAAGTTTCTTCTTTCCGCGCGGATCCAATCTCTAAAAAGTACCGATTTTTTCAAGCTATCCCTCATCGCCGCTCTATGATCACATATTTGCAGTCTTGCTCAAAGCGCTCTCTGATGCAATATTTGAAGCTTGAATTGATAAAATATCCCGAGTCGTCCTTACAAGAACCGGAAAATATTTTTCCCTTGACTTTCACCATTCCAAAAGATCAAAAGAGCCGTCTAGATTCTCCTTTTCAAGTCCCTGAGACAAGCAAACTTGAAGCTCATTTAGATGTGAAGTTTCATCATAATTATCACCTTGAGAACCCCGGAACTCCGTCCAAGATTTAAGAGTTGTTAAGCCCGCAACTCTTTTGGACGATTGTGAGCTAGACGAAGTAGGGGTTGTAATATTTGGCCTGGCATGCTCTAAGGCAAGTTGATAAGTATTATAAACTGTTTGAGCATTAATTTTAATTGATGCTTTTGCATCTGCAAGTGTAGCAACTTCCTCGTTTGAAAGATCTAAAGCCTTATAAATATTTAAATACAAAAAAGAGGACCTCCCAATTTCATTGTAAGATTTAACATTGCAGCAACACCATAAATAGGAGGGATAGGGAAAAAATATTTTTTAAATTTTTGTTTCATTTCATTTATAGCAAGTTCATAAATATCCACACCCTCTCCAAATTCAACAAACAAAGCAGCTAGTGCAGCAATATAAACTTATCAGTTTGAAATAGTAGGATAATATTGCCCAGAAAATGCATTTGTAGCAACTTGAAAATGTTCTAAAAATCTAAAAGAATTTTAACATTCGTCCAATCTTGGGTAGTAAGCATTTCATCATCATCATCCTCACCACCTACCCGAGAATTAAACGTTGCATTAATTGGGTTTTTATATTCATATGCAACTACTAAACTTTCGTATATACAATTCCATCTAGTCGGGCAAGGTTTAGGAACCTTTCTTTCTCTAAGGCCATATTCATCACATTTTTAAAATACTCTCTAAGTCTAGTTCTACGGTTTGAATAAAAAAACAATTAAGAACCATTCGAACCTTTTCAATATCTATGTTTAAAATTCGCGTACCATCACCGACAATAAAATGATAAATATGACAAATACATCTAACATGAAAAATATTAGTAAATGCATGATTTAGTGTTTTTGTAAGCATGCCTATAGCAGTAGTGTTACTAGAAGCATTATCCATAGAAATTGCCATTATTTTATCGCTAAAGCAAAAATATCTACAAATATCTGAAACAGGGTTAACTATAAACTTACTTGTGTGACGTGAATTAATTATTCTATACGCAATTATACGTTTTTGCATTGTCCAGTCCTCATCTATCCAATGACTTGTAACAGTTAGATGATCACAATCATTACCACTTCTACCAATATCAGTAGTAATAGAAATCCGATTAGGTATATGAGTAAATAAATAGCGCAAATATTTTTCATATCCATGTTTGAATTTATAAAATATCGGTCTTAACTGTTGCGCGAGGCCAACCTTTATAAGTAGGATTAAAAACTCTTCTAATATAATGAACCCAATTAGGACTAGAAGCAAAAGTATAAGGTAGCACATAACAGTAATCATCTTTGCTAATTCTTCACGATCTCTATTTGGATCGTAATATAAAATACCTCCGGTGACAGTGTTAATTCCTAGTTGAACTAGATTTGAACCTGTACTAGGGTTAACCGCAGAATCTACACTTGTCCCCTCTTGTTGCGCTTGCATTTGAAAAAATGCCTTATCTCTAGGTGTGTTTTTATGTGCCTAGTCAAACTACCCGTTCCGCTACGGTCTCCAGTAAATTTATGAACCAGTAATTTCCCACAAGTTTTACACTTAGCCTTATTTAGTTCTCTTACTTGAGTAAAAAAATTCCAAACTAATGGTGCTTCTTGACGTTTAGCAGGTTGTCTATTAAAAGTTGGAGTTTCTACAGGTGGGTCGGCCGGTGCATTACTTGAGTTATGAACAGGACTAGTAGGTGTATCATCTAAATATGGTGCTTGGGTTTCATCTTCCTCATTTTCCTCTAAGATAGGTTCATTAGGATAAAAAGCATTCATAATTTCATCATCTAATATATCATCTACTGCAACATCATGTAGAAATTCACTATCGGTAAATTAAAAACAAGGGTGATCACTATCAAGCATTACAGGAGGAGGAGGAGGACGTCTAGGTTGGCGACTACTTTCAATTTGCTTATCTTTTGTAGGTCGGGAGCCGGGGAAGGGTAGTATTATGGCCACTACTTTCATCGATTTTACCTTTTCCTTTACCAAATATTTTTTTCAAAGAAAATGTCATATTAATTATAATTATGCAAACTAAACCACACAAAAATATATTATTAAACGTAAGAGTTGAAATGAGTTTACCGGATTGCCGAACAACTTCTTGAAAATTGAAAATCGTTGAACACTAGAAAACTTCAATGCAACAACTTTGCAATTTTCACGAATTTTCAACAATAAATTAAGCAATTGTAGTATAAAGATTGAGAGAGATTGGGAGATATTGATGAATTGATGAATAAAAATGAAATAATGAGGGGGTATTTATAGTTAAGAAATGAGAAAAATTGTAATTATATAAAGTTTGGGGTTAAATTAAAGTTTAGGGGCCAAATGGCCATTTTGTAAACTTCCAAACGGCCATATTTTCAGCCCAAACGACTATATTTTAAATATGGCCGTTGCTGACTTTTAAAACAAAAAAAAATTAAAAAATAGTCGTTGGGCCCGTTTAGGTCCGCCAGACCCGGCTGGTGATCCCGAACCTAGCGGCCCCAGGCTCACAGGCTAATGGTCGCGGACCGGCCCGTCCCGAGCCTAATGGTAACACAAGGCCCAGGACTACCTGGCCCAGCACACCAGGCCCGTTAGGCCCGTCAGGACCACGGGTCCGGTCCGGTTCAGACCCGGGCCACAGTGCACTGTTACTCGTATGTGTGAAAGATAAATTTTCTTACGAATAAGAGTAAAAAGCAAATTTGGAAAGAACCACAAATGACAAAACCAATTGACCCGAAATTAATTAACTCATGTAACTAATCATTATCAATCCGTCTTTCAACTGTCACAAAACTCACCCCTTTTAACTCCAAAGTTTGAGTTGTTAGCCTTAAATGAGGTTAATAAGTTCTAGATTAGACCAAATGGTACTTACGTCTCAGCCATGCGTACAAGAGGTGAGCGGTAAGACTAAAGTTGATGTAATCGTTTTCATTGTGGGTGTTTTAGCACGAAGGAAGTCATTTTCTGAATTTGTCTCTCCAAAATATGACTTATTTTTAGAAAAAGATTTGTGAAAGATTGATATTAATTACATTAGCAAATCAAATCGTATTTTGATAAAATTTAGATAATGCAATCCATGTCCTTTATGGGCTGAAAAAGGAAAAGAAAAACTATTCAGTTTGGCCTCTTAGAGTAAAAATACTATCACTATTAATCAATTCATAAAATACTATCAATATTAACTAATTACTTATAAATGCTATTAATTTTAGCTAGTTTATACGTGCAAAACAAAACGACCATTAGTTATTCCATAAGCTGCTCCCATACCTAAAATTATTCACGCAAAAAAAAAAAAAATACAAGGAGGTAAATTGTAAAATAAATTACTCTTCGACGTTTAATGCGTCTATTTTAAAATAAATTAGAAAATCCAATTCTTAAGTATCTGAATAGAATATGTGATCGTGTGTTTAGGGCTTACCGAAGAAAATGAGCTTAAAACTTCACTAAGAGCCATTGAAGCCGCTTTAACTTGAATTTAAAAAATTAGATTTTTAGAATTGGAATTTATTTCGAGTTGGTGTTGTCGGAATAGATTGGTCCATCTCAAAGAATTTGTATCTTATTTTTGTATGACTTGGAGGAGATTTGAACTAAATTTAAGCAAATTTTGAAATAGAAGAAGTACATGAAAGAAGATCAAATGTGTATCCTCATGTATATTATTTGTGTATCCCCTATATATCCATATGCGAGATAGATGTTAGATAAGATGTGTTGCAGAAAAAAAAGTTAAACTTGATTTCAACTATAAATTTTGACTCCAAAAATTAGGTCATACCTTCATCAAAATTTGTGTACTGACTCATTTATATGTTTTAAACAAATTTCAATCATACCCATTAAAAAAATTATTTTGTAAGGTTCTTTAGAATGTTATATATTATTGGTCAAGAATTTTGACATCAAACTTGTTTAAGTTACTGCTTTCCAATCTTCATCAAATTTTGTAATATTACCTCATTTATGTGTTTTTAACGAGTACCAACCATATCCGTTAAAAAGAAATTTTTTTTTGCCTAGTTTTCAAAATATTGTATATCATTGGTAAAGTTTCATGGTAATTCTTTTATAACATGCAACTAGTGTTTATTTGTGGCTTATTTTTGTATTTCTCTCAAAAGAAAAAGGCAAAACATGAAAACTCTGATCCACATTCTGTTTCCTATCCGTTTCATCAAAATTGGGCCTGGGCAAGTTTCATGAAAGCTCGATGGAATGAACTGAAACTGAAAAGAAATATCAAGAAAAAGGAGTGATAATTCTGTTGGTTTTCACTTGCATTTCTATTACCTTTTATGAATGATGTGGAGCCTCCCTCCTTCACTGTCTTTCCTCGAATAAGGGGGAAAGGAGCTGCCAAAAGGTTAGTTTAGTATAGAAAAATAGCATATCAAAATGAAAATTTCAAATAGTTAGTACATGAATTTGAATTCCTTGAAATCTATAAAAGCTGTCCCAAATAATATCACTAATGGGATTTATTGAACAATATGCACGAAACATGGATGGATCAAAAGATATCCGGAAGACGATGAATTATTTGAAGTTATAAATATTGCATATTGATTACGCCCCACTTTAGTACTAAAAAGGATAAACGGTCGTTGTAAATATAATTCCATCTAAAAGTTCAAAGTTGAATCCCACAAAGAACTAAGGCTTAGCTATATCTGTTTAATATCACTAAAAAGACAGGTTTGAACAGTTTTCTAAATACAAAGATTGAGATTTATATTTCAAACTAATTAACTAGCAAATACTAGAAACTGGTAAAATTATCAACTAACGAGACAAAGGGTTGGAGACTAAATTAAGAAGATCTAGAGTTATGATTTTTCCAGTTGTCGGAATCCTTCTAGCTATGTTCCATACAATTTTGTCAATATATTCTCTATTGATCGTGAACACTTTAGGTGCCATAATTCTCTATCGAGCAACTACAATAATTTACTAGAAATATTCTCTCGAACTACGCTAGTTGGACCACGTCGAGGCTTTGTTATTTCTAAACCTGCCTTTAAACCCGATGTATTGGTTTCTCACATACGTTAGGAGTGACGTTATTCAACGACCACCTAAATATGTATTCTTTCTCAAGCAACACATAATAAATAGGCACAGTCAATCGATGGTCAGTCAATCAACAATAATAAACATATAGTTGAACATTCGACGGCTCAATTATATAAAAACATAACAAGAATTTATCCTACAAAAGGTTCTATCAAAATCCTTGATAACAGATTAGCTATTCATAATAGTATGTAAAACTATAATATTAAAAGCCATAACCAACAATGAAAAATAGGAGAATGAAGGAAAAACTCGTAGAAGAATTCCCCGCGTTGCTCCTATTGTGTCACTGCCTCCTTAGATCGAATATGTGTCAAAAATCTGTCCAACCTCCTCAAAATACATTTTCATGTATATATACCAAGTAAAGTCGGGCCCAAATAATTATACCTTCTCCTACCCAAAATAGGACAAGTTTCCAGGCCTGGACAACCGCAGTCACGGTCTGGCTGCGGTACGGGCGTGGTACTTTCCTAGTGTACTGCCTCAGCCCATCTCAGGTCCGCGATCCCGGTTTCGACCGCGTTTTTCACCCTGTGCCGTTTGAAATTTGAAAAAAAAACGTAAAATATAAAAGTTGTATACACTTGAGTTAGTTTTCTATGCATATTGTGGAGCCCAAATAGAGTTCTGAGTAAAACGTTATGTGCATTTTACTAGACAGTGCGTAATATGCCTACTCGATTCTTTGTTTTGTTGCTCTATCATCCGTTGATCCT
This sequence comes from Nicotiana benthamiana, assembly GCA_034376525.1. Classification (NCBI taxonomy): domain Eukaryota; kingdom Viridiplantae; phylum Streptophyta; class Magnoliopsida; order Solanales; family Solanaceae; genus Nicotiana; species Nicotiana benthamiana. The sequence goes on along the minus strand of CM067336.1, from coordinate 27,110,235 downwards.
CGAATACGATCCCGAGTTAATTCCTTGGGCTTTTACTCAGACTCCAAAGTTCCAAATCACTTGAATTCATTCCATAATATCTACATTGCTCGTAATCACTCCTATAATGCATAAAACACACAATTAGTGCAAGATACTAGCAATTAAAGTTCAAACTCAATTAAAGTGAAGTAAATTTGAGTATAAAAAACGACTAAAATACGTAATCATATCCTATCATCAACACCCCACACTTAAACCATTGCTCATCCTCAAGCAATCAAACTGCATTTTTTTATAGACACGACCTTTTTAAATAATTCTCCTAACTCATCACACCAAGAGTAATTAAAATAGACCAAGCACAAAAGTGTAACATCTTCACCTCAAGATTTGACTCACAAGTACTACGCATTATTCACAACTTACCCACTTACTCTAACATGGAGGTTACTGACATTATCTTTCCTTCATGAATCAAGTGCCCTAACACAACAAAAGAGAGTAATTTCACATAATAAAATTTACGAACACTTAGGAACTCAAGATAGAAACAATTCACTCACTATCATAAATAACATTCATATGCCACAAAGGATGCAACATAATCTTGCTCGTAGCACAAATCGAGCTCATTCAATCTAGGATTAATTAGAACTTTATTTGATTGTAATGTAGGCTACAGGACAGGTAGGATACGTTTAGATATAAGAGTGACTACACCTCTCTAAGCACTTTAATACATATACTTTAATATTTAAACCCCATACTTATGTCAAACCAAAACTCCACCTTCACATCAATGTATATTACCCCATTCTTCTTTAAGCACACTTACATCAAGAGGCACCACTTATCAAGATAATTTTTTTTCATAACAATCTAATTATTTTTTTTCAATTCAAGCGGATCTTACTTTTTCAAAACAGTGCACATTTCTCCTTATTTAATTAGTTCCACTCAAAAGCCAAATCAACCACCCAACACTTTTACCTTTACAGAGTTTATAAATAATTCAAGTGCTCATGAGAGGTTACAATGATTCAAATAGATGATTAATTCAAACAAATGAGTATGGCTTGTAATGTGGTTGCCAACGAAATGGGTTTACAGGCTCAAAGGGGTTAACTATGAAACATAATAGTTAGGTGGGTAAAATATACATATCTGGCTTAACAAAGAAATGTCTATATCACTTCCTAGACTGAATAAAACTACTCTTTTGCTTTTCAAACACACGGGGCAAGTTCTAGGCATCAAATATAATGAAAAAAATGACACTCAAACCTCACATACACATGGTGCATAACTCACTCAAGATTGAATTCATTAAGACACTCTAGTAAAAGCAGTTAAGTAAATTTAAATCATTCAATTTAAGGTACTTATACAATAATAAAAAAACTGATCTTAAGCGTCACAACCAAAGTACTCGCTATTCTCAAGGCATAACAAAGTCAAGAGATATTGCTTCAATTGAAAACACAACACAATGGCTCATATTCCTAAAAATAATAATAACTACACCCGGTTCAAATAAATCATAGGAAAGAATCGCGGCACAAAGAAAAACCAAGGCGAAATTGTTACACTACCTAACAAAAGAAATTTTTTTATTTAGACTTAAATCCCTCAAGAAAATTTTCTAATAGATTCATCATTGAAAAAATTTCAATCTTTTCTATTTAAAAAAATTATTCAATTAAACTAACACAACTAAAATAGCATAGAAAGTCACCCAGACAATCTCCTTACCCCTTACTTAAAATTGTGCATTGTCCCCAATGCACACCATAACTAATAAAAGGGTAAAAGAGTAAAAGAGACTCCCTGGTAGGACAAAGGTCAAAGTACTAACAGCTTATGTGGTACTCAGACTTCTCCAAAGCTTGGTCCTTCGTACGGGTACCTCATACTTAGTTCCAACCATTTGGTTTGCTGTTGCATCCTCCCAATACCTTTGCTTTTCATGCTCCTCGAAAATAAAAATCGATACTACAAAAATAATACAATTTTTAAAAATAAAAAATAAAGAAAAGAAAGCAATTAGGCTGGGTTTACTCCCAACAAGCGCTTGATTTAACGCCGCGACATGACGCGAATCATTTTTTGCCTCCACCTCAAGATTTGATTTGAACCCCAATTTGGTATCAAGTTTTTGGCTATGCTCCAGGGGTTGAGGAACAAATCTAATTGGCCCAAGAAATCATTGTACTATTTTACACTTTTTGGTTTTTAGATGAGGTATGCAGTCCTGTCTTTCTGGTAAAAAAATTCCAGAATGTAGGAACCTTCTTCCTCATTCCTTGACTTCTCAATCAACTCGGATGATTCTATTTTCATATCGTCATCCAAGCACAATGTAGAAAAAAAAAATTGGAGTGAGAACTAATACGCTCACACACATGAACTTTGGGACTTTCAACATCTTCAACATCAATGATACTAGGGCCAACAAAATTTGTATCTTGAATGTCCTTGACTGACTCTAGTCTCACTTTTTCTACATTGATATCCTCAAATTGTAGTTGGCTAGGATGTTGATGTTTTATTCTGAACTCCACAATTAACACCTCAAATTCATTCTCTTCTTGGCTACTGTCATCAATATTGGCTTGTTGAGCATTAAAAGCTCCAACCACTTGACTCATTTGAACCTCCAACTTGCGACTAGTTGCCTCTAGCCTTTATATCTGCAATTATTTTTTACTATTTTGTTTCAGAAGGCACTTTAGCTTGTCCTTGATCTCCTTTAGGTCTACATCTCCAGGTTCTTTGTTCCTATTAGCTTCATAAGCAAAAGGTAGAACCATCATATGGTTGGGGGAAGATAAGAAATATAAGCACAACCATTAAAGTGACCATTTGTACCATCACACACATTACACACATTCCACAAATAAGATTGAATTGGTGCACATAACTACCTCTCAGAAATATTTTGATAATTTGATACGGGTGGTTTTCCTTACAATATGTATGAGGATCAATAGTAGAATTATCTACATCTAAATTTTCATAATTTCAAGATGTTATTTTTCTCAAATCAATAGTCATATAGAAAAATATAATAAAAATAAAAATAAATAAATAAAACTTCAAACTTGAACCCTAACAATATATACAGATTCAACTACACTGTTAGTTCCCCGCAACGGCGGCAAAATTTGATCACACCCAACTCTATTCCTAAAAAGGATAAGCGATCGTTGCAAATATAATCCGGTCTAAAAGTCCGGAGTCGATTCTCACAGAGAACTAAGCTTGGCTACATCTATTTATCACTAAAAAGATAAGTTTGAATAATTTTTTAAATTATAAAGATTGAGATTTATATTTCTAACTAATTAACTAGCAAATACTACAAAGTTGAAGATTAAATTAAGAAGGTCTAGAGTTGTGATTTTTTCAATTGTCGGAATCCTTCTAGCTATGTTCCCTACAATTTTACCAATATATTTCTCTACTAATCGCGAGCACTTTAGGTGCCATAATTCTCTCTCGAGCAACTACAACAGTTTACTAGACATATTCTCTCGAACTACGCTAGTTGAATTTATCTAACCGCTCATTATGACCACGTCAAGGCTTTGTTATTTTTAAATCTGTTTTTAAACCCGCTGTCTTGATTTCTCACATACGTTAGGAGTGACGTTGTTTCAGCGACCACCTAAATATGTATCCTTTCGCAAGCGACACATAATAAATAGGCACAATCAATCGATGACTGGTCAATCAACAACAATAAATACATAGTTGAACAAGTAGAGAAATCCAGCGCCTCAATTATATAAAAACATAACAAGAATTTATCCTACAAAAGGTTCTATCAAAATCCTAGATAATAAATTAGCTATTCATAATAGTATGTAAAACTACAATACTAAAAGTTATAAGTAATAATGAAAATAGGAAGAGGAAGGAAAAACACGTAGAAGAATTTTTTCGCCTTGCTCCTATTGTGTCTTTGCCTCCTTAGATCGAATCTATGTCAAAAACCTGTTCAACCTCCTCAAAATATAATTTTTTCCACGTATATGTATCAAGTAGAGTCAGGCCCAAATAATTATACCTTCTCCTAAGCGAAAAGGATAAGTTTCCAGGACTGGACGTCCGTGATCGCAGTCCGGGCGTGGTACTTCCCTAGTGTACTGCCTCAGCCCGCCTCAGTATCGCGACTTTGACTGAATTTTTTGCCCTGTTCCGTTTGGAATTTGGAAAAACGTAAAAGATAAAAGTTATAGACCTTTGAGTTAGCTTTCCAACCATATATTGTGGAGCCCAAATTTATGAGTAGCAAGTTATATGCATTTTACTAGACAATGCACAATATGCCTACTCGATTTTTTATTTTGTTGCTTTATCATCCGTTGTCCCCGAATATGATTCCGGCTTAATTAGTTGGGCTTTTACTCAGATTTCAATATTCTAAATCACTTGAATTCATTCCATAACATTTACATAGCTTGGAATCACTCCTACAAGGCATAAAATACATAATTAGTGCAAGACACTAGCGATTAAAGTTCAAACTCAATTAAAATATAATAAATTTAAATATAATAAGCGATTAAAATACGTAATTATAACCTATTATCACATATATTTCTCGATCTTGGAATGCTCCATAGCACATAATTTAGCCAAGTTTTCGATATCATTATTACATAAAGTTACTTGAGTTTCTACTTTTCCTATTTAGATTGTAAATGATATTGTCGTATCCTTTGCCTCTTTGAGAGCGATTACTATATAGTAAAGTTGTTTGTTGGAAAAAAATAAAAGAGAATAGAATTGAGTTGTTTAACTTTGAGCGTTAAGAGTGTTTAACAAAAAAATGTATTTTCGGTCAAAGTTTATTTTTAGAAGAATTTGGGTAACTGATAATCAAGAAATTTTGTACTTTCTTAATTATATGGAAAGAAATAACTGACTGTAAAGTTAATATAGAGAAAAAAAAAGTTATCTAGGAATTTACAAACACAACATTTCCTCCATTTTATGACCGAATCATTATAAATATTAGTGACAGTAATGAACCGTTATGATTGGCAATCGTAACTGTTTATAAGGATTCTAATTCTTCTTCCTCATTAATTAGAAGTTCATGAATCTTCCTCTTCTTACTATCTTGATTCATTCGACTCATATTTACTGAATGATTTAGATTCGAGCAATTGCATCCCTTTATCCCGTGAGTGATTTGTTCGTACCTCTTGTATCTCGTGCATCTTCTTATGCAATATTCCAACTGTCACCTTCTTAGTGATCCACGTATCATATCTTGTCAGCCACACATTCCACGTATCATATTTATTTTCTACTAATACAAAGAGCAATATGTATAACAAGTACAATCTATTCGTATTTTGAAAGGAGATACTTTGTAATCCACATGGAATGGGAAATAAATGACACTCTCTTCTACTGTAATAATAATAATATAGTCAATATATTCACACAAGCCAGATATCGAAGAGGTAATATGTTACAAATTTTATTTTTATTTTGTGAAGATCGTGAAATTATTTTCAAAATATCCTCGCTTCAATATCGCAAAATCACAATAATTATAACAAAGAACTTGGGCAAGTGAGATAATAGCAACAAAAAGAAGAAGAAGATAGGAAAGAAAACATAAGAGAATAACATCGATCTAAAAATACAGTCTTCTACTCTGAATTAATTGTTTTGGCTAGTTGAGTTTGTTTAAAAATATTTGAAATTTTAAGATCAAGAAGTCATTTTATTTTCTTACTTACGTAAAAGAAGTCATTTTATTTTCTTACTTACGTATTTAATCTTATAGTAGTTTTAATAAAATGAAATATTTAAAACGAGGTAAAAGTAGTCTAGAGAAATATTTTTATAATTAAGATATTTAATGATGGAAAGCGTACATTTTATTTAAAATGATAGATAATATGGTCCCGACTCCCCTGAGTTACTACTATGAAAAGGCATAATATTAATTATTCAATATAAGAAACAGATAAAAGTATTACTATTTTATTTTACCCCCCATAACAACCTATTACACGATATTTATTATAAATCAAAATAATTTTAAAAGATAATTATCTATAGTTACTTTTTTTATTTTATAGCAAAATAAATATTTATTTCATACCTATCATTGAGGCACGAAATACTTAATTATGCTCTTTTTCTCTCTTTCTCTCTTTCTCTCTCTCTCTTTCTCTCTCTTTCTCTCTCTCTATATATGTATATCAACATGGTTCTCAATTCTCTCTCTTCTCCCTCAAATCAACAAAATCGTCCCAATCCTCTATCTTCTCCCTTAAATCAACAGAATCATTTGTGTCATCATCGTGATTGTTGTTATATTGCATTTTTATATAAATACATTATTTTCTCGTGTGTATTACGTATTCCAAAGGTTTGCGATTTTTTATTATTTGAATCAGTCGAATTGAAGATGGTGAATTTGAATAAAATATATAATAGTAAATAATGAATATCTGCGAATTAAATATCATGTATACAGTCGAATTGAATAGAACGGTATATATCATATATTCTTGATGTTTTGTTGTTTATACAACTGAATTCGATATAGTGAAGTTGAATACAATTCAATATGGTGATTTTCGTTATTAAACACCTATAATCACTATGTTTAAGCGGACTACCTTACTGTATTTATAAATATATTCGCACGAATACATGGAATACATAATTAAAAAGTTGTAATCCCTATTTTTTGAGTAGATTACTTCACTGAATTTATAAATATAATCGCACGAATACATGGAATATAATACAGTATCAACGAAATTTATGTAGAATTGATTTTGTTGAGTTAAATTAGGAGTGATATACACTAATTGATCATCTTTCATTTATTTAACAGTTGGATTCCCCTATTTTTTGAGCAAATACCGCTACTGTATTCATCAATACAGCAGGCGTGAATACAACTAATGCAATCAATGTATTTATAAATACCTCACTATATTTAAAAATACAGTCACGCGAAATACATGAAATACAACGTAGTAGCAACAAAACTTATGTTGAATTAATTTTACTGAGTTAAATTATGAGTGATACACGTTAATGGAGCCTCTTTCCATTATTAAACAGTTAGACTTTCCTATTTTTTAGATAAATTCCGTTACTGTATTCATGAATACAGTAACACAAATACAACAAATATAATCATGTAACAATTAAATAATAGCTATACTAAATAATTATGTATACAATAATTATAAGGAATTGATTACCACTAAACAATAACAGTTTATAAAAATTTCTCATTATTTTATTTCTTTTTGTGTCAGGAAAATTACCTTAATGAAGATTATAATCCTTGTGGAAGGGTGGTAAGTGGGCCCTGAATTTTTTTGGAATGTCACGTACTATAGGACTGGAATTGCTCCCCATCATAGTATCCCTAATAAAATTGATGAAAAAATGTTTCAAATTTTGTACTTTCGCAATTTTTGTATAAAATTTTATTTTTCCCAAATAGGGAGAATTTGTAAGGAGAGGATGATTTTAACGTTGATTTTGTAGTTAGCAGCTACCACACGAGCCGATGTAATTTTATTGTTAATGTCGAGAGTGACGAACTTCATAGTGAAATTGCAGTTATGTTGAAGTAGCGTTTTTCATGAAAATTTATAGAAGATTATCGTGAAAATTGTATTAGATATCTAATTTGACAGTATTCAAAGCATATTGTTAGCGTTATTTTCAGAATTCTCTCCTTCAAAATGTAATTAAATCTTTTTGTACTCGTTCACATTGTTACTCGAATAACACCAAAACCTTGATCAAAACAAAATATTTATATGATTGCCTTGTGAAGTGATTGCCCGTGCGATATTTTTACATATATTGAAGTAACGTTTTTCATGAAAATCTATTGAGGATTAGCGTGAAAATTGTATTAGATGTCTAATTTAGCAGTATTCAAAGCACGTTTTTGGCATTGTGTTCAGAATTCTCTCCTTCAAAACGTAATTATATCTTTTTGTAATTGTTCACATTTCACTCGAATAACGCCCAAACCTTAGTCAAAACTAAATATCATACGATTGCTTTTATATATATATATATATATATATATATATATGTGTGTGTGTGTGTGTGTGTGTTGAAGTAGCGTTTTAGATGAAAATCTGTTAAAGATTATTGTGAAAATTGTATTAGCTATTTGACATGATAATATTCAAAGCATATATTTAGCGTTGTCACCAGAATTCTCTCCTTCAAAACGTAATTCTACTTGTTTACATTGTCACTCGAATAACACCAAAACCTTGGTCAAAATTAAATATCATACAAATTTATATTTTCGTTTATTTATATATATGAAAATTCGGTAGTCTAAGGTGTAGAGGTGATGGGTAGTCTTTAAAATTGGACTATCCAGTCCTATTTAAAGCACAACTAGTATTGTTTCTCCTTTAACAAAAAAGAAAAAAGAACAAAATTTATGATTATTTTATTAAAGTTTATTTACACGATAAATAAAGCGCGAAAGTAGTAAAACGAATTCCGCAACTCGCACGTGCTACCACTTCCGAAACAATATGAAGGAAGGTCAGGCAAAGAAAATCCGACTTAAATTAAAGGACAAAAGAGTCAATCCATCGATCAATCGCGTGCTTCAGATCAGGCCCATGACCACACCTATAAATGCCCAAAGTCCTCAATTCTTCAACCCGTTCAAAAACCCACACAGACTCTAGTATAATAAAACGGGAGCACCAAAAAGGATAAAAATAAAAGACGTATATTAATCTAGACGAAGAAGACGAAACTGAACAAAAAAGCAGAATACCTAATCAAACCCTAGTTAACTTGTTTCATTCGACGCACCATGCTGTGCTGTGATTAAAACTATATATATATATATGTGTGTGTGTCTGTGTAAATAAAGGAAAATGGAAAAAGAGTACGGCACAACGAAGAAGAAGACGACATGGAGTACATGGGAGGAACTTTTGTTAGCGTTTGCAGTGAAAAGGCATGGTCTCAAGGACTGGGAATCTGTCGCCATGGAACTCCAAAGCCGTAGCTCTTTACCCGCCCTATTGACCGCTCAAATTTGTAAGGATAAATACCGTGACCTCCGCCGCCGCTTCATCAATAAAAACAACGGTTATGACGATGAAAAATTCAACGACGTTATTGACGACGGAGTCGATGGTGATGGAGACGTAACGATTCCTTGGATAGAAGAGTTGAGACAACTCCGTGTTGCTGAGCTTAAACAAGAGGTTCAACGCTACGATCTTTCGATCCAGTAAATCTCTCTGTTTCCTTGTGTCGATTTTTTAGTTTCTATTTTTGTAAATTTTTTAATTTTTTTCGGTGTATGTCAGAAATATTATTTTTTAAATTTTTTTACGTGGAAAAAAAATTGAGTATTTGGATCTGAGAGATTCTGATCTCTGATGTGATATGAACAGGTCCTTGCAGTTGAAAGTGAAGAAGATGGAGGAAGAGAGAGAGCAGAGCCTGAAGGAGGAGAGTTTAGACGGTGGCCAGAAACCAGATCTGGAGGATGTAAAGGAAGAGAGATCGCAAAACGACAAAAACAGCAGTGCCGAAGGCACACCGGAGGAGTCCATTGGAAAGGCTGTGTCCAGCGAGGAGTCAGACCGCGAAAACCGGTCATTCAACGAGTCTAATTCGACGGAGAACAGAGAAATCGTTGTTAAAAACGAACAGGAACCGGTCGAGACGGATGAATTTAGGCCGGTTCAGGAAGTTAAACCGGTAAGTGAAGAGGACTCGTATAACGGTAGTAGTTCAGATAGACACGAGGAAAAGAAAATCAGTCGCGAGTCGGGCGAGTCGAAGGAAGAGACTAAGGAAAACAGTGACGTGCAGAGCACGGCGACTTTAACGAAGAAAAAGCGGCAGCGCGCTGTCGACGGTGGTAGAAGCGGTGGAGATGCGGTGGAGACGGGTTCTCCCGCCGTCGGACATATTAAAGGGGAGGGTGCGGCGAAATCAGAGCCGCTAGTTGAGTTTTTAGATATTATCAGGTCGCATAAGCGCGGCTCTATGTTCAAGCGCCGGCTAGATAGCCAGGTAATGATTCTCTACTTCGCATTTTCAAATTCGTTGGCCTACAACCATTTGGTGATCGGATTTTGACCGTTTGGACCACTTTAAAAAAATGAAAAGAATAAAACAGATTGGAAAAGAAGGTAATTTATTCATCAACAAATATCGGACGGCTGAGATTCATTTAAAAGAATTTACATGCAAAAATCGATGGAAAGGAAATTGAAAAAAGAAGAAGATGATAGTGCTCCTAGTAAACGAGAAAGTGGATAAAAACAGATTAGTGGCTTCAATATATGACGTGTACGTGGTCTTCAGTCTTCACATGTTAGTTGCCTAAATTTTCTTTTTCTGCCTATAATTATTATGATCCTTCCATCTTTAGATTCATAATATTTCATTTGCATGCATAGGAAAATCAGTAATTGGACTCGTCTCTCATATGTTGTGTACATGTGTCAGTCGAGGAAAATTGTTGATTATTCTTACTTGTCTCAAAGAATAGTGACTTTCTGTGATCGATCTAATTACGTTCATGCAAAAGAGGAAATATTGTTTTGCAGCCCTCCTAACTTTAGATTCTTAAATAGGCTACCTAAATATCCTTTATTTTCTAGTCATAAAACTTGTATTTTACAGATTTACAAGTTTTGCTAACTTGGGTTCGGGTTTCACTAAAAGGGTACTTTGTTGGTAGGGGTGACAAAATGATTCAAAGAAAATAGTTAACTATTTATATTATCTATTAAAAAATTAAGTTGGATTATAATAAATCATGAATAAGTCATATTATTCGCCGGTTAATTCATTTTTCCGTATTAAATATGAGTCGGGTTGGATAATTGATCATTTTTTATCACACATTTTCGATCCCAACCATATCTAATCCGGCATGCCAATTTGTCACTCCTACTTGTTTGGGTCCGTCAATTTATGAAAATAATTTACTCATCTAAAACGTCAGTTGTTAAGGTAGATAATTTAATATTATTAACCGGCATCGTAAACAGTTCTATATGCTCAGTGTGGTTTGATAATGTCAAGAGCTTTACTTAAATGTGATTTGATATCAAACAATCTTTTCTTAAAAAGAGGCCTACAGTTGTCTTCTGGGACACAAAATATAATTTTTCTTTTTCATGTATGTGATTTTTGTATGTAATCTAATTGTACAAACTTTTTGCACCGTTATTGAAGTAAAAATTAACCCCTATTAGTTTATTAATCAATGTATGAGGCCAAAATTCTTCTCGTAAAAGAACGAAACATTTGCAGTAAAATTTGGTAGGTAGATAGGGGGAGGAGAGAAATATGAAGCGTCATGGATGTCGAGATTTGTACTTTATGAAAATTAGGGTAGGGTGATAGAGTCCCATCTACAACCCGAACAAATCAGGAAAATGGGTGTATTTGGAGAGAATGGGTCCCACAAACGAGAATGCCTTGTTTGTGTCTTGCCGTTGCATAGCACCTTGGAGCCACTAGAATTTAATCTTAGGCTTTCTTTAAAAAATAAGAAAAAAATAAAAATATTAGTACTTTTAACTCGTGTCAGAAATTATTTATATTTGATAATTAAAAAGTATATAAAATTTACATAATTTATATATCTTAAGATACAGAATATATATATATATATATATATATATATATATAATATAAATTTTATATTTTTTTTGCCTATTATTTTTACAGTATCTATACAGTATATTTTTTTTAAAATATCCGGATCAAGTGAATACCATGGGTCGGCCCATGATTATTATAAGGAGCCTTTAAAAAATATACAGTCATTTTTCTTAAAAATATCCTGATCAGGTGAATACCATGGGTCAGCCCATGATTATAAGGGGCCTTTAAAAGACGGTCTATAGAGATTTTGTCTGCCTTCCTTCTTTCCATTGTTTGACCTACTTCCCATTTTAACCATTCTGCTTTTAAGTGTCACCACGGTTAAATTATGTGAGATTGCATGGTCCAAGATTGATTTCACTACCGTAAGTTAAATGATTTCTTTAAGATCATTATATTCTATATTGTATAAATTTTATGTCTTTAAAAAAAAGTCTGTTTAATCTTCATCAAACAAATAATAGTATGTTTAATTGCAATATTGAGATCGCATAGAACAAGTTTAAGAATTTTAAGCCTTCATGAAAAATTGTAATTAAACGACATCTCAAACAATTTACACATGCAAATATTTTTCCCAGTAAAGAAAACCGATTCAAGCTATTACTGAAACCGGTGACAGTTCTAGTAAACAAAATGTCGTGAAACGCATCACAATTAATAATGTTAGATGCCGCAAGATTTTTTGGAATTAAGCTGGAATCCAAGAATCATCTAGATATTGGTTTTTGAAAAGCCTCCGTGTGCTTGCAACACTTAGATTGAAGAAAAGATTAAAAAGAGGGAGGATATTTTGGACAATTTCTTACGGATTTTGTGATTAGGAAAAGAATGCAACGTGCATGTGTGAAACACACATTGTTTTGTCCTCCCCCTATTTTTTGAAGCGATGAAATTCTTCTTAGTACTACTACTAGAGCGAACGCGTAATTTAGGTCAACCCTACCCCACTTCCTTTGGCGTAGTGGTGGGAAGTATGAAGAAAAAAAAAAATTGATATCTTTAGTTTGCTAACTTCTACTATTCCTATATATTTTCCTTTCTTTTCTTCCTCTCCGACGAATGGAATTTATGCCACACCTACCCTATCATATTTTATTATTTCCAGACTGTGGTGTTATAAATAAATAAAAGCTGTATCTAAACCGTTTATCACTTTTACTTTCGATGCAGAAAACGGACAAGTACAAGAATATGATCCGACGGCATATGGATCTTGAAACGGTTCAAGCCCGAATAGATGACGGGTCCTATTGTTCTTGCCCCTCCAAATTCTACTTGGACCTCCTACTCATCTTCCACAATGCCATTGTCTACTTCCCTAAGTCATCCCCAGAGTCAACTGCAGCTAATGAACTCCGTGGCATTGTCATGGAAGAATTAAAGAAGAACAGAACCCAACAAAAGCATTCATCACCTGGGCCCGGACCCTTAAGGATCCAACCCAAGCCCGAATTGGAGAGATCGGATTCTTTGCTTGCAAGACACAAGTCTACAGCTCCTATAGTAGTCTGCCGCAAGAGAAGCTCCATTTCATCTAAAGCAGCAGCTTCTGGTAATATCAAGCCAGAAAAACAAGCTGATATTAAACCTCCTCTGAATCCAAAGCCACCCATAAAGTCTTCTTCAAATGAAGAAGAAAGTTCAATCAAGTTGGGTATGAAAGAAAAGCCTGTTACTGGGGTAAGAAGTATGAGGAGGAGCAACAAAGGCCGTCCAAACAATAATGCTTCACAATCCAACAACAACCAAACCACGAATACTAAGCAAACCAATACCAACTCGGACAAAAAGGAAGAAGCGAAAATAGAGAAGAAGAAAGAAGAAGCTAAAAAACGAGGAGCTGCAGCGGACTTCTTGAAGAGAATAAAAAAGAATTCTCCGACGAAAGGTACATTGATGGAGGCACTGAAGAACCCTACAGAGGATGTTGTCATTAAAGGTAATAAAAGAGAGCAGCAAAAGAAAAAGGTTGATAAACGGATAGAAGCTCCTGTGAAGCGAAATGGTGGCAGTGACGGTGGCGGAGGCAAGGACGAAGGTAGTCCGTCGAAGAGGAGTGTAGGTCGACCGCCAAAGAGAGGTGGAAAAGAAACTGTGCAGGAAAAGCGGGGAAGGGAAAATAGTGAAAAGGATGATACTTCAAAACGGCCAAAGAAACGGTCAAGGAGGTAAAAAAATTATGATGAATCAAACTACTGATGTTAGTTTAGTCGTTTTGCAGTGTACATTTAACATTATTGTATTCAAGTGTTAGGTTTTGATTTTTGGGATTACATTTTAGGTTAGTTTCAATGTTTCATACTCTTTTGTCCGGTAACATGTTATTGGCATTTGTACCCTTGTTACAGTATGTCTTTTCTCAATTAGTTTATGCTCATTGTCCCATTCCATTGATTCACTATTCCACTGTTTTTAACCAAGCATTAACAAAAAAAAGTACTAGGAGAAAGATAAAAGGAAAGAAAAGAAAGAAGAATTCAACTTATATATACCGATAATTTAGAAGTTTTGTGATTTAATAGTGTAAAAATTCTTTTATCCTGTTCAACTCGCATATAGAAGTTAAACTACTAAAATAAAAAGAAATAAAAGATAGGGTCATAACTAGAAGTGTTCATAAAAATCCGAATCGATAAAAAAAAATCGATATTTTTTTATTTCGTTTGGTTTGGTTTTGGTTTGAAATTTAAAAACCGATCAAATTTGATTCGCTTTGGTTTTAATAACAAAAAAAAAAAACGAACCAAACTGAATATTGGAGTAGCTATTTTAAATTATTATTACACCTATATATGTTTATAATTTTATATAGAGTTTCAAAATTTTTATAGTAAATATTAATTGTTTGTGCTTTTAGTACAGCTATTTACCTTAACATTCTAGTTTGATTTATAATTTTCTTTTGTTAAGTGTATGAATATATTTCATGTTAAAATAATGTATTTTTAATTAAGTCCTTAAATTATTCATTACTATTTGATTCAATTATCATCAATATAACTTGGTAAATAATAGATTTTTCAAAGGGCAATTGATTTGATAATGATACGTTGTCGCCAAAATAGTGTTTGGTAGTGTATATCTTATATATAAGAAAAAACACACAAATAATCGGAAAAATCGAAAAACCGACACAAACCGAATCGAGAAAGAACCGACTTAGTTGGTGGTTTGGTTCTAATATTTGAAAAACCGACTTACTTGATTTGTTTTTTTTTAGGGAAAAGCTGATCCAAACCAAACCATGAACACCCCTAGTCATAAAAGATGAAAAATGCAGGGGGGAGGGGCTTTCTCTTGAATACTAACACTCCTTCCCCTCCACAGTAAATGACCAATTGCTTTTTTATTTTGGTCCAAAATAAGTGTCCATTTATATAATCAAGAAAGAATTCAATTTGTGTTTACAAAATTATCCTTATGTACATATCCTTAAAAAGTTTTTTTACTCCTCACATTAAATATTTAATTAAAAATAGTTTAGTCATACTAGATATTTTTTTAATGAACGTGCCAAAAACAAGTTGATCACCTAGGGAGTAATATTTTTCTGATAATAGAGTAAACAGACATTTTCTACTAAGTTGTTCTTGTTCTCATTTGAAAATCAGCATTAGTATATTCACAGTTTTTATGCGAAAAGGAAAAGAACCAAATGATGTAGTCCATACATTTATGTATATTGAACTTTAACTTATAATGATTTCTCAATAGTTTATTGCATTTTTGCATCAAAGAATTTCCATTTTCTTCCTCATCACAAAATATGCCATTCCCAAAATAGTACCTATTTGTCATTATATAACTGCTGATATTCACCATGGACTATTCTACAGTCATAGTCGAAGGTATTAATATGTTTATTTATTCTTTGTTTGGTTCTTTTTATTCTAATAGCATTTTTTTTTTGTTTCCTTATTAATCACATGTGTATTTATTTCATTTAACATTTGACACATTATCCGCTTGTAAAAGTCACATATTTAGTTTTGGTAACTTCTGTAAACACGAGATACATATATTCGTTAAATAAATTAAGGTGTTCAAGTGGTTAACGGTGAAGTAGTAGAAATGTGCAAATGATATTCCAAGGGTTATATATGTATTTGGCGTTAGAATTATGTTGACTTTATGAAATTGAATTCGTAAGTTTAAAATCGTATCTTAACCAAATAGATATTAATAGTACATCACCGTTTTTTCTATTTTATTTTCATTTCGTCCATCGACTATACAAATTTCTGGAATATAGCAAAGACCTCTGGATGTGTATAGTGAGCAAAATTAGATATTTTGGACTAAAGTCTTGGATTCAAATCCTTAACAAAAACTAAACAATTACTCCATCCGGTTCAAAATAAGTGGTCTTTAAATATTTTCACACAGATTAAAAATTTCACCTTTTAACATTAATTAGCAATGGAATTGATCATATTAACCTTTACTATCTCATATAAATATCCCTAACACATATTCCAACACTATTTACTCCAAGGACAATGTAGGAAAAAAATAATTAATTCATTCTTGAAATCTAAAAAAATCACTTATTTTGGACCACAAAAAAAAACTAAAAAAATCACTTATTTTAGACCGGAGGGAATACTAGTTAAATAGTTATCTACTTTTTACCAGAGCAGTGAAAACAATATTTTAAAAGGTGGGACATTTTATTTGATATGGGGCAAAACGCAAGCCTCAAAACATGCGGCAAGAGCCCGCGGATCTTTAAATTATTTAATTTGTAAATTAATAATATCATATTATAACATAAAATAAAAATAAAACTACATATATAGTTGGACAAAACATAAAAGAATTAAAAAAACTCATAAAAAGTAAAATAACTATAAATAATGCAATATTGTTTAAGTTACTACGACACATAAATCAACTATAACGTCTTAACTTTCAAACAGTTAAAAATCACAATTTCATAAAAAAAATTATCAAACCGCACATTTTATAACCTCCCTAAATGTAAATATTCAATAAAATTTATTAACGCTGTAATGTTAAATATTACTCCTTCATGATGCAGAATTACTTTTAAATAGCAAAATAATAAATATATGAAAGTTTTGAGACATGGAACTAAGAATGATGATCTAGCAAATAAAGATATAAATTTTGGTTATCTATTAATTTACAGAAGAAATATTGGCCACTAAAACCTAAATTAGCAATGAAATAAATGGCAAAAGAATAACTAAGCTGTTCATTTCCCCAATTCTAGCACCACTATATCAAGAGAACCTTTTTACATGATCACACATAAACTGTTACCGTCTAATTTACAAGAACACTAACCTGCCACTATAGGAAACAGTAATCCGGCTATAAATAGGCCTAAGCCAAAAAAAAAAAAAAAAAAAAAAAAAAGACTAGAGTACAATGATATAATGTTAGCAAAGCTTTCCTTGAACACAGCATTATACAACACACCTAAAATCATTCTGTTGTTTCAACACATTGGCAACCATTTGGAGCACATGTATCTTGCTCCATTTTAGCTGTTATTTCCGTGGCTCGGGCCACAGCTTCTGTATACCACTCAGTTACCATCATTGGTATCTCGGTCATTCCCGATTCATTGCTTGCATGAAATGTTCATCTGCAGCAGTACAGATAGAAACACAAATCAGTAGGAAATAGAAGAACATTTGACTTCATTCCTTTTTTCCCAGTAAACCTAGATGGTTGTTATTATGACATGATCTGTTGCAATCACAAGAGATCTGTTAAATTCTTTTACAATCAAGAAGTGTTGCAAAGCCTGATGGACTCGGAGATCAGATAGAAGCTTGCATAACCAACCTACTTTACTAGTAATTGCAGACTCTTTTCCGGGTAACCTTGGTGGAAACACACAACACTCACATACTTACATGCTTCATGTTTCATTAAGAAAAGAAACAAACACTCACATGCTTCACTAAGAAAAGCTTCAAACAATAACAACAACAAAATTAAGGTGGACAAGTCCTCATCCATGCATTCCCACACAGTACAGAGATACCTTATTGCTCCCTACCCTCCATTTTACACTGCTCATTCTCCAAAAATCCATTACATAAAAAATCCTATCAACCAGAACTTCTTAAAAATTATTACACCTTTAGCAGGGAAAATATTGGTTTCCAATTCAAACTGGGAAGGATTTCATACAAAAGAAATGGGCCAGTAATCCATAATGATCTGATGAAAATAAGCGGTGTTCTGTGCTATGTGCCAAAGCTGGTAAGAGTGTGTGTCTCTGTACTGAGCTGGACCTAGTACTGAAGATGGCAGCAGCAAACGATTGAGCTGATGACGGTGGAAGTGTCAGGTTGGGTGCTATGCTACTTCAAGTTAATGGTATTCAATTGAATTATAATACCATCTAACACACCGGGCTTCAACTTTAACAACAACAACAACAACTACCCAGTAATGTCCCACAAAGTGGGGTCTGGGAAGGGTAATATGTAGACGAGCCTTACCCCTACCCGAAAGGGTAGAGAGGCTGTTTCCAATCGACCCTCGGCTCAGTGAAGGAGAGGAAAAACAAAATAAAAAACAAAAACAAAAACAAAAGAGCATTAGTAAGTCCAGCGGAAATAACATAGATAATTATTTAAACATAAAAACCATAAATAGCATGCAATAATATCAGACAGTAACTACCATAAATAACTACCATAAGGGAGACACAATCCAATACACAAATCATCTAAGGATAGCCTTGTCAAGCTTCACCCAACCCCGGGTGAGGGGTACGAAAAACTCTAGGGGCCCCTATCCTACAACCCTGATACTAGACCTCCAGACTTTCCTATCAAGGGCCATGTCCTCAGAAACCCGCATTCTAGCCATGTCATACCTAATCACCTCTCCCCGGTACCTCTTAGGCCTCCCTCTGCCTCGCCGTGCGCCGACCATCGCCAGTCGCTCACAACTCCTCACCGGGGCATCAGGACTTCTCCTCCGTACATGCCCGAACCACCTCAGCCTCGCTTCTCGCATCTTCTCATCAACCGGGGCCACCCCCACCTTCTCTCGAATAACTTCATTTTTAATCTTAGCTAACCTGGTGAGTCCGCACATCCACCTGAGCATCCTCATCTCCGCAACCTTCATCCTCTGAACATGAGAGTTCTTCACTAGCCAGCACTCCGTCCCATACAACATGGCCGGTCTAACCACAGCTCTATAAAATTTCCCCTTGAGTTTCAGTGGAACTTTCTTGTCACACAGGACTCCTGATGCAAGCCTCCATTTTGACCACCCCGCTCCTATACGATGAGTGACGTCCCCGTCAATCTCTCCGTCCCCTGAATCACCGATCCAAGATATCTAACACTGTCCCTCTTGGCGATGACCTGAGATCCAATCATCACGTCCCTGCCTACTTCGTTCGGCTCGGCGCTAAACTTGCACTCCAGGTATTCTGTCTTAGATCTGCTTATTTTGAAACCCTTAGACTCGAGAGCCTGTCTCCATACCTCTAACCTCTCATTAACACCGACCCTCGTCTCGTCTATCAAGACTATGTCATCCGCAAATAGCATACACCAAGGCACATCCCCTTGAATATGTCGGGTAAGAGCATCCATCACCAAGCCAAACAAGAGAGGGCTAAGCGCTGATCCTTGATGGAGCCCCATAACCACTGGAAAATGGTCTGAGTCGCCACCCACCGTCCTAACCTTAGTCTTAGCTCCATCGTACATGTCCCTAATGACTCTGATGTAGGCTTCTATTGTTCCATTTACATCACAATTGATCAGTAGTAACTAGTATCTTGCTCTCATGTATTTTGGCCATGTGATTTATTTCATTATATGTTCTTTGTCATGAGAATTAACATGTTTCTCTGTCAATACGTATCAATACAGAAGTGATAACTTGAACTTAGTGACTTCCACCTCTACATGAAAAAAAAACATGTATTCCTTTCTGAATAGAGGAATGAAACAAAATGATATGATTTCAGGTATTTCCCAGTGACATAAATGTCAAAGCGATGGACAATTTATATTAACTCTATGATTTACTAAGCTTCCTAAGATGGCTCAAAACAACTTCACATGAAACTTATTTTTCCAAACAAGGTAGTTTGACATGAAACAACAAGAAAATATAAGTATCAAAGAGAAGCAAAAGCACAAATATGTCCGGCAGGGTACTTCAACTTCCATTCACTCCAAGAACACAATTTAGAAGAACAGGAGTACTTCAATATAAATTGCACAGTTACTTTTTTTTATAAGGATAAATTATGCCATTACTGCCAACTGCCAGCAAGGAACTTGTCCAACATTATTCAAAAATAAGAAAATTTAAGAGGAAATAGAATCAAATGTCCCTAATTTTGGAACTGTACTGTTATTCCTAAACAAGAATCTTGTCTTAAGTCCTTCAAGTTATGCTTGTTTGACATCATCACTCCTTCACTCCTTGTATTGATATTAGGCCACTTATCCTACCAAAAGTAAAAGTTCCAGCTGACATTATGGTATTAACGGTATCAAGAAAAAGATTGTCCCAAAGTCTATAAAGCAAAAGAGAAGCGCTGGTGAAGATCTACCACGCTTCTATTTTCTGTCTTGAAGATATTTTTCCAGAACGTCCTGATTTAGATGATGGGAGGTAAACATTGTGCTTTTAGAGGTAAATTTGACCGCAAATTGAAATAAGACAAAGCCAAATAAGTAAACTTCTAGGACTTGATAGGAACCCAGACTTTGAAAAAGATCATAAAGTTTCTTTTTTTAAAACAAAATTAAGTTGAGGAGGATCATAGAGTTAAACTCTCCAATCCCATGCACTTATCGTGATGCTAAAATAAAAAGCAAATGCGGGATTATTTTGGCATAGTCATACCACTCTCGCCATCAGAGATCTCTCCGAGCTTTGAGATGGCCTCCAGAAGTGCTTGCTCATGCTCCTGCACAGTAACAAACTTAATTTTCCTTTGCCATAAATGAGTGAGCAGTAACCACTACCAGACAGGTGGTGTCTCTTACCTTTAGCACTTTTTTTGCCTTCTCGATCTCCAAAGGGTCTGGATGACTGGCGCCAAAGACCCTCTCCACCTGATGACATTTGCCAGTCTATGAACAAATATAGAAAATGCGACATCTCAATGCACAACAGAGATTAAATTACTGTTGCTAACCTCCTTAATCAGTGTTTCCGTGTGAAGTAACTGGATATCATCAGATCCCTTCTTTCCTCCATTCTGTGATGGTGGAAAGCCTTTTCTGGACTGTGGTTTAGTCAACACCCTTCCCCTGCCTGCACCTGGAGCGCTATCACGCCCAACAGGCCTATTCATTCCGCGGCCTGATCCACCATAATTTCCATGACGAGAAATTCCTGGGTCTTCACCTTCCCACTGAATATCCTCTGGAGAAATCTGTCAGAGATGAGATATATAAATTTGACCTTTGAAGAAGCTCTTCAAGAAAACTACAAAGAAGAACACTGATAACCACATGATGCAACTAAGAATAATAATGAATAATGAGCTTGGTACAGAGTAGGTTGTTAGGAAGGCTGTAGTTCATTTTGGAGACCAGGCATGTGTCAAAGAGGCATTTTTGTGACTCTTCTAAACACTAGAGATGAATATAATGCTAATAACAGCCTGCATAATGAGTTTGAAAAGGTTCTTGCGATCAAATCTCCATCCCTGAATGTCACATTTTATTTCCAGAATCAAACATTGATATGTTCTTTTTATATACTTTGGCAATCTACAGAGCAAGTCATTCACCCATCACCAGCATCAAACGACAGTTTTCATATTCAATAAGTGCAACCCCGACAATCATTTATTGAACGTATGGACTTGAACTGATAAATATGGATGACGAAAAAGAAATTTCACAAGATCACACCTTAGAGAGAATATTATAAGGACTTGAACAACCAATAATCTTGATATTCACCCATCTTGAGGTCAAATACACCACATATTATATGTCAGAGCACTCTCACAGTAGTTAAATATCAGAAATAAGCAAACTGCTATTGATTTCTCTACTTCTTTCTTGATATACCAAAAATTTATGCTCCAATTTTGGTACATGGTGGAATCTTTCGATGAGTGCATATTCTAAGAAGACTTGAGAATGTACCAACAATCTACCAAATGCATGGTGTAACCGTGTTCATTGAATTTAGTACAGGAGACTATAAAGTATTCTTAAAGGCACATGCCGTAAAACATTGAACTTGGGATGCTCAAAATGTTACAGCTACCTACCAACAACAAGAACGACCCAGTAAAATCCCACTAGTGGGGCTTGGGGAGGGTAGCGTGTACGCAGACCTTACCCCTATCCCGAAGGAGTAGAGAGGCTATTTCTGAAAAACCCTCGGCTCAAGAAGACAAAAGGAGACAATATTAGTATCATCATAATCATAGGAAAAATACGAACATGAAATCCAGAAGGAAGATGCAAAGCAGAAGCAATAGTAAAATAGGTCCCACATAAAACACGTATAGTTGCACATCAGACACATGGAAATTATACCTTCAAGAGAAAATATGGTGAAGTCACCTTTACAGAGATTTTTGCTCTCAACCTAGCAGTTCCCAAGGGAAATGGGTCCAGACTCTATATTTAGAACCCTAAACTTGAAATCCAAAATTCCCTTTTCTTTCCTTTTTTTTTGCTTCCGTAATAAATGGAAACTTCTAGTGAATACTTTAGAGCATGCTTGGTTACATCACAGGTAAGGGAATACAGATCATACAATTTTCTGAATCATACAACAGATATTTTTCTTGATATGACCAACCAGATAAACCAATAAGAAAATGATTTGCCTGCAGGACGGTCAAACAGTTTATCAAAGCATGCCATCAGAGCATAGGATCTATTACCTCTTTAAGGTTGACCCATTCCCATGTCTCATTTGTAGTACCAATGTCATAAACAAGAGCATGTCTACCCTGAAAAAGCGCATCACAAGATTCATGCATTCAGCCGCAAAAAGGAAAAAAAAGAACCAAAGCTTCGCGTTATAAAATCAGGTGTACCTCTGCTTTGTTATAGTCAGTAATGACTGCCTCATAAAAATTATTGTCATCAGGCCATCTTGTCCTCACTTTCCTTCCAATCAATGGATCAAATGATCCTGCTTCAGCAGGTTCAGAGACCCGATTGCCTAGTTGACCTCTTCCAAATGGACCAGAGGAAGGGTACTGCATCTTCATAGAAGATGCACCAGGCATCATCTGGCCCTATGAATAGATGTATAGCAGGAAAATACTCAGAACTAAGAGAATAGTTAAACCATGCATTACTCAACTGCACAGAATAAAGCATACAGCATCAGACTTACAGATTTACTCTTTTTGCCCTTAGGCCCCATTATAGGCCCTCTTTTGGCAGCGGATGAAGACGGCTGACTTGCAGCAGCGAGAGCAGGTGGGTGAAAAGTAGGAGATGGTCCAGCAAAGGACTGTGACGGTAAAGATGGCGCTATCTTCTGTTTCTTCCGTGAAGCTGAGACAGAAGGGCTAGGTAATGGGTCATGAAGAGCTTGAGCGGTGCCAAGCATACCAGGTTGATGAGCCCCTGACTGCCTCCACTCCCTATTAAAGTGATAATCAAAGGCCAGCCTTTAGAACTGTGACAAACTTTAGAATACAGAAACTTCATTAAACAAAATCGAGATGGACGTAGGGACCAAGAGTTAACGATAGAGCTAACCTTATTCTTCGGATGACATCATCAGCATTAACTCTACCAAGAAGTTCTCGATGTTCTTCATTGGACAATCTTAACTCTTTTCTTAACTCCGTTATCAAACTTTCTTTCTCCTGAATAAAATATATTCATTGAGCAGTCATTTAAACCTGATCAAACAAATGAACATATTAGATTTCATGAGTATGACAAAAGGTACCCAAGTAATGGCATCAGCTTGAGCTTTAAAGGCTCTTAGAACCGAACTGTATGCTTCTTGCTCGAGCTGGTGAATTTGGGCCTCCATGTCAGTTTCACCATACATCCTTTGGTAGGGTACAGATGCCATCACAGCAGATCTCCCATTTCCATTCATGCGGCCACCACCTCTCGGAATCCTATTTTGATGTGATGGAGGAAGATCATCATCAGTTCCTGCAATCATGCCATCAGGTTGTCAGAAAATTAAAACACTAGGTGTAATATAATACACAACATATGAGAATTATCCATATCAGCACTGTGTGATTAATAAAGACATATGAACATACGAGGAAAACTACGTTGCACGAATTGTCACTTCAAGGTAAGGACCAAGGAGCAGTGTGGATTTCAATCCAACAAAAGAAATTCTCAATATACCATTTTCAGTGTAAAACTAAAAGCTAAACTACAGCTGAATAACAATTTTTAAGGTTCCAAAATGAGATTTAAACTTCTATTCAGTATCAAGATCTTGTGGCAGAACTACAAGCATTTGAAGACTATCACAAAGATGCACATAGAACATCAATTCAACTACCAACTCCATTTTACATTTGCTTTTCTACAACTTAACAGTTTTTGCAGGCAAGTTTTCATTATTTCATAATAAAACCAATAATTCTCACAATAATTTCAGTTTAAACTTCTCACTGAAAAATTAAACCCATATAGACAACACCCATAATCATATAAACCATAATTCTAAAGGAAAAAGCAAAAAAGATCAAATTTTTGCCTCAAACTAAACATACCCAGTACCTCAATTGCCCGCATACAAAGTGTAAACAGCTCAAAATTCCAATCCAACAAAAATAGGAGATAAAAAGATCCCAACTTTCACAACGCAGACGCTAATTTCACTAGTCTTGTACCCTAATTAAACTACATATCCACAAAATTAAAGAAAAAAACATGAAAACTTGAAAACACTAACCACTGCTGTCATACGGTTCGTAGTCCATAGCCAGTTTGCAAACTTAACCAAAAAACGAATCAAGGCTTCAGAGGGTGCTTTTTGAGAACCAAATAAGGACAATAATATTGAAGCCCCAAAGAAGTAGGTATTTAGAAAATTAAGAAAAAATCAAAAAGGCAATTGGGTTTGTGAGGGACTCTTTTTAGGGTTAGGATTTAGAAAACAAGGGAATCGATTGTGTGATTATGAAAGAATTGAAGGCGAAGAGGAGGAGGAGAACCCAGCAAAGGGGGAAAACGGACGTGAATTAGGTCTATAGATTTTGGTTTATTGGAAGGTTTGAGTTCCGCTTCCTGGGTTGAGTTGACTCGTTCTGGTTTGTCTTAACTCGGCTGGGTCGCGGATAGACACGAGGGATTTGGGAATTTTGAAATTTCAAAGCATTTTGACCTCTTTAAATTTGACTTTAAAAGTAACTTCGAGTTATAGTCGTTGTTTCACTTGAATTAACAAAGTATAACGTGTTCTTTGAAAATTGAAATGTCGTTAGTGTATGGGGAAAAATTATATTTAAGGAAACGTGTCAAGACACATAGACTAATTAAGTGGTTAAAGAATGATAGCTAATTAAGAGACACGAGCTATAATAGGGACGAATTACAACATGCACGAGCTAGTGACAGAAGAGGAGGCACAGATAGGTATTCAAATAACTCAATTCCCGTACATGTTGAAGTCGTTTATATCCAAGAGCCCAAAAGAATGAATCTGACAATAAAAAGAGCACAAATACGCATGTAACAGACATTAAATACGAAATACGTTAGGGAATTCATATTAAATGTAATAATTATGTAACATAGCGTTCAATGTCTTTAATTACTCATAATAGCCTCATTATGGTTTGGGTAAAACGTATATCTCTAGGATACCTATAAAAGGGGAAACATCTGATAAGTTGAGGAAACAAAATCATTGGAATATATCTTGGTTTACTCGCTTTTCTCTTGAAATATTCTTTTGCTACATAAATTAATTTCTTTTATACATTTTTTTGATTATCAGTAACCATCGTCCTTTTAAATTCTAGCTTTGACTAAAATTCCATTTTTTGTTAAACAAATTGGTTCCGTTACTGGAAATCTGAGAATTTATTTTTCTCGATTAACTTTACTTGTTGATCAGTCATGTCGAACAACAATATTAACATTCGAGGAAACCAAGAAAACCAACAAAATCAAGGAGATCCACAAGATATTAACACTCCGATTCCTACTCCACAAGGCTCTTCCCGATAATCTCGTGAGGGAAACCTTGATGGTTCTCAAATGAATGAACATGCTCAATTTGTGAATGCTGAAACCGTTGATGACGCTTTGAAAAAATTAATTGCTGCTCATGTCAACAAAGTTGTGGAGATGCTTGTTAACCGGTTATCTGTTGCAAACCCTGCACCAACACTTAATAATGACACTTTAGAAAATTCTCGTTCTGGACTTATCAACTTAGGTAGTAGAGGGACTCCCAGTGAATCACAAGAGAAGGAACCAGTTAATGTGGTTAATTTTGATTTACAAAACTTTGTACTAACCTTGCAGAAATAACTCAAGGAGCAAATTGAAATGATAAAGCAAATACCTAGGGTGCCACACGTGATCAAAGGAGTAGATATGGATCAATATTCACAACAACCTTGGAAGCCAAGTGTTGCTCCTCTTCCAATTCAGAAAAAGTTCAAAATATTTGATATTCCAAAATATGATGGAACATCAGACCCACGAGACCACGTGACTGCATTTACGACGGGAGTAAAAGGCAACGACTTAACTAAGCAGGAGATTGAATCAGTATTAGTTAAGAAATTTGGCAAAACACTCACTAAAGTAGCGATCATATGGTACTCTCTTCTACCTGAAAATTCTATAAATTCTTTTGCTGAGCTTGCAGATTCTTTCATCAAAGCACACTTGGGAGCTCAAAAGGTGGAAAAACGAATGGAAGATATTTTCAAAATTAAGCAAGGAGACTCAGAGTTGCTTAGAGGATTTGTGGATAGATTTCAGCGTGAAAGAATGACATTGCTACGTGTATCTGACAACTGGGCGGCTATAGCTTTTGCAAGCAACTTGAATGAAAAAAGTTCAGAAGCCATGAGGAGACTCAAAGAAAACCTTCGAGAATTCCCAACTACAACTTGGAATGACGTTTATAACATATATAGCACGAAGTTAAGGATTGAGGAAAATACTGTTCCACGATTTCAAAAGAAGAAAAGGTAAGTTTGAAACATATGAAGACTGAAAAAAGGTCTGGTAAAAATAGATACGAGCCTTACATGGGACCTGCGAGAAGAGACTCACGATCAAAGCAAGACAATCAGACGTACGATCGCATATTAAGGAATAGAGAGTCAGGATCGAGATTCAGGAACGATCGAAACACTCATGAGCCACGAGATGATGATTCAAATTTAAAAGCAAGATTCGGTGGTTATAACTTCAACGTCGGCACCTCCGAGCTCGTGGCTATTTTGAAAAGCATGGGTGATAAGGTTCGATGGCCAAAGGAAATGAGATTAAATCCAAACAGGCGCAACCCTGACCATTGGTGCGAGTTTCATCATGACCACGAGGTATAAAATAGCCGACTGCAGATTTCTATAAAGTGAAGTTGATCATCTGTTGAAGCAAGATATCTCACGGAGTTGTTCAGCGAGAAAGGAAAGCAAGTTTATATGAAAAATAGGCAGGAGCCTCCAAAACCACCATCCCCAAAAAGGACTGTCAATGTTATAAGTGGAGGTGAAGATATTAACGGTATATCATACACGGCCGCAAACAAGATTTCAAAAATAACAATCACTCAAGGGAAACGGGTGCGGCACACCTTGGAAGAAGACAACCTTACATTCAATGATGCAGATGCAGATGGAGTATTAATACCCCCACAACGACGCACTAGTAATATATTTAATTGTATATGATAATGTAAGACAAGTTTTGATTGATCCAGGTAGCTCGGTAAATATTATTTTGCTAAGAGTATTGCGTGAAATGCAAGCCGGCAGTAAAATAATACCAAAAGCCCACACTCTATCTAGATTCGATAATTCCAATGTAGTTACAAAAGGGGAGGTAACACTCACCATATTATCCGAAGATGTCATATAAGAAATAAAGTTCCAGGTAGTAGATATGGAGATGACTTACAACGTAATTCTTGGGAGGCCATGGATCCACAAAATGGATGAAGTACCTTCAACTTTGCATCAAGTTATTAAATTTCCATCACCACGGGAAATCTGTCAAATTCGTGGAGATCAACATACATCCAGCGCGATCAATTCCGTTGTAGATACTAGCACGAGAAATGAAGGTAAATAGCAACCACAGAAGGCAATTGAGATTACCACAACACAAAACCTCAACTGAGCAAGGGCGAACATATATAGATTCAAGACCCGATGCTATTCAAGAACCAGAGGAAAATGAACATATCAAAACCACAATTGAGGAATTAGATCCCGTCGTGTTATTTGCTCGATGGTCTGATAGGAAAGTTTACGTCGGAGCTAATCTTAGCCAAGGAACGAGAGGTAAGTTAGTTGAATTTTTGAAAACTAACGTGGACTGCTTTGTGTGGTCCCACTCTGACATAAAATGGATTCCACCGGAGGTAATGACTCATAAATTGAATGAAGATCCCGCATACCCTCCAGTCAAACAAAAGAAAAGAAAGCAAGGAACTTTTAAGAATCAGGTGATTCAAGATGAAATCCAAAAATTACTGAAAATTGGTTCTATTCGTGAGGTAAAGTATCCTAACTAGTTAGCTAATATTTTGTGGTTCCAAAGAAGAACGGTAAGTGGCGAGTTTGTGTAGATTATACTAATCTTAATAAATTTTGCCCTAAAGACTCTTTTCCACTACCACACATAGATCAATTGATTGATGCAACAGCAAGTCATGAGCTATTAAGCTTTTTAGATGCATATGCAGGTTATAATCAGATTAAAATGGATCTAGAAGATGAGGAAAAAACTTCGTTCATAATAGACAAGGGGACTTATCGTTATAAGGTAATGCCCTTTGGTCTAAAGAATGCAGGTGCAACGTATCAAAGGTTAGTTACCAAAATGTTTCAAAAACATTTAGGGAAAACTATGGAAGTATATATAGATGATATGCTTGTTAAACTCAGTATTCGAAGGATCACATATCTTATTTATCTGATACACTTTTAATTTTGCGCAAATATAATATGAATTTAAACCCCGAGAAATGTGCATTTGGTGTTGCATCAGGTAAATTTTTGGGTTTTCTTGTTTCTAACCGTGGTATTGAGGTAAATCCTGCACAGATTAAGGCCACTGAGGAAATCATTGATATACTTCCAACTAAGAAAGAAGTTCAAAGATTAACATGGAGGATTGCGGCTTTAGGGAGATTTATTTCTAAGTCATCGGGGAAGTGCTTTAAAATTTTCTCGGCCTTTAATAAGCAGGATCATTTTGAATGGAATAAAGAATGTCAACAGGCATTCAGGAACTTGAAATTGTACTTGTCAAATCCACCCTTACTGGCAAAACCAAAGATAGGGGAAAGGCTATTTATTTAACTTGCCGTTTCGGAAGTAGCGTAAGTGCTGTATTGGTATGAGAGGAGCAAGGTAAACAATCCCCCATCTATTATGTTAGTAAATCTTTATTAGATGCAGAGACACGATATTCTCAGTTAGAAAAACTTGCACTTGCATTAATCATGGCATCTAGGAAATTAAAACCTTATTTTCAGTGTCATCCATTGCTGTAATAACTGCTTACCCTCTACGAAATATATTACATAAGCATGAGTTATTGGGATGATTGGCTAAGTAGTCTATTGAGTTAAGTGAATACGAAATCACCTATCAACCTAGGACTGCTATAAAATCACAAGTATTAGCTGATTTCGTGGCTGATTTTAGTAAAGATATGCAATTAGAAGCAGAAAAAAAGCTACAAGTGTTCAATGGAGCTAACCCAGGAACTTGGACTTTATTCGCTGATGGTTCATCTAACGTAAAAGGTGCAGGTTTAGGAATTGTCTTGGTACCACCTACGGGTGAAACCATTTGACAAGCCATTAAATGTAATTCCATGACTAACAATGAAGTAAGCATGAGGCTGTTATTGCAGGTCTAGAACTGGCATGGGAACTTGGCATAAATCAGATTATAATTAAAAGTGATTCATAGCTCGTGGTTAATCAAATGATGGGGACTTATGCAGCCATGGAAACAAGGATACAACAATACCTAAAAAGGTACGAGAATTGATAAAGCAATTTCAAACTTGGAAAGTTACACAAATACCAAGGGAATGAAAATGATGAAGCAGATTCTTTAGCTAACCTCGCATCAGCGGTTGATGTGGCAAGCGATTCAAACGCCTCAGTTATACATTTATTTCATTCAGTTCTTGACCCCGATAAAAATGAGGTAAACTTTAACAATTTAACTTGGGATTGGAGAAACGAAATTGTTGCTTTTTTGCAGTATGGTACTGTGCCTGAAGATAAGAAGAAAGCTCATACGCTTCAAAAACGGGCTGCCCGTTATTGCTTAAAGCAAGTCAATTTATATCACAAAATGTTTGGAGGACCTCTAGTAAGATGCCTCAGACCTATTCAAATAGAGTATGTAATGAGAGAGGTTCGTGAGGGGCAATGTGGGAATAATGCAGGAGGAAGGTCATTGGTAAGAACCCTTATTAGAGCAGGCTATTACTAGCCTAAAATGGAAGAAGAAGCAGAAAGTTTCGTGGCTAAATCCGATAAATGCCAAAAGTACGCTAGCAATATGCATAGACCTGCAGAGTTACTACATCCAGTAATCGCACCATGGCCATTTATGAAATCGGTAATGGATATCGTTGGTCCATTACCACAAGCAAATGGACAAGTAAAATTTTTGCTCGTACTTACAGATTACTTTACTAAATGGGTAGAAGTAGGTGCATTTAAACAAGTACGAGAAAAAGAAGTCGAGGATTTTATTTGGAGAAATATCATATGCCAATTCGGTGTACCAAAGGAGATTATATGTGATAATAGCATTCAATTTATAGGAGCTCAAATCACTGAATTTTTTCAAAGTTGGCAAATTAAGAGAATTACGTCAACACCTTATCACCCAGTGGGAAATGGGCAAGCAGAATCGACGAACAAGATTATTATCAACAATATAAAGAAGCGATTAGAGGAATCAAAAGGTAGAAGGTCTGAGGTGTTACCTGGAGTTTTATGGGCGTATCGTACAACTGCAAAAATAAGCACGGGAGAAACACCATTTTCATTAGTTTATGAAGCTGAGACAGTGATTCCAGTTGAGATAGGAGATCCAAGCACACGGTTCAGACATGTAACACAAGAATTTAATGATGAATAAATGCGAGTCAACCTTGACTTACTCGAAGGGAGGAGATAAGCTGCATTAATAAGAATGGAAATACCGAAACAAGTCATAGAATGATATTATAATCGAAAAGCACGCCCCATATTCTTTAAAGTTGGGAAATTTGTGCTTAAAAAGGTTTTCAATCTTCAAAGGCAGCTAACACGGGTAAATTAAGTCCAACATGGGAAGGACCCTATAGAGTTCAGAATATAGAAGGAAAGGGAGCATATGAACTGGAGATAATGGATGGCAAGATACTTCCTTCACATTGAAATGTTGTTCATTTGAAGATATATTATTTTTAAGGAATACTCACGATTAGGTGTCGTTATTTTAAATTACATTTTTGAGTTGTTAAGATTTTACTAACGATTTTAAATGGTAGGAAAAAAGCTTAAGCAGGGTTACAATTATTCTGATAGAAATTTAAACGGGTTAAGCAGTCTTCATCTATAATCGGACATTTGAGTCCCACATGTTTTTCCTTTTCAGGAAAAGGACCTAATGGGGGAAACAATTAAGTGCTCGAGGCTTCATACTTCAACACTCAAATACTTGGGGGACTACATAATATACACAAGTATGTATAAAGGAGGCAAAGAATATTAAAGAAATCAAGCTTGAAAAGTCAAGTGCAAAGTAAAAATCACAAGAAGTCACGGGCCACGGTTAAAGACAACCTTACTGTAGTTTGGGTAAAAGCCATGTACTAAAGCAGGTTATAAAGTAAAACCTTGAGTTTATTGTTCAGAAACGGGTTATAAAGAAAAACCTCGTGTTTATTATTTTTTCATAAATCTGTTACAAGAAAAACAGTTACGAGAAAGTTATAGATGTACTTCAAATACATGCAAAGTATTATTCGAAACTTGTTAAGTATTATATAAAACTTATCAAAGTTATTTCAAAGAAACATGTGTGTTCCTATCTCTTTCGTCGTATGATAATACCATTATGAAGTTGAGACGTCTTTTTCATTAAGTGTTGAAATATAAGAGCCCTCTTTTATAAAACTCATGTTTAAGTTATTAAGTCATGAGATTAACACAAGCATTTTTATAGGACAAAAATGCAAAATTATTCTGTAAGTCCTTAAGAAGAAAAAATCAAGAGTAAACATAATTAATAAAACTTAAGACTAAATACAAAACTTAGTCATAATGCTACGAAATTATTTATACGGCTTGCCCCATAAAGGACTTGGGGACTTGAGTTCCAAAATCAAATCTCAAATGAAGTAAGGGTTCCTTACACTACTTTCCAAAGTAAAAAAAAAAGTAGGAATTCAAGACAAGGAACATTTTTTAATAAGAAGTTGAAGGAACTGAAGAAGATACATCACTATTGCAAGTTGATCTTGATTCGCAACAATAGGCTCAACTTGGGTAAGAGCAACATCAGGAGCGGTTTCAACTTGGCTCGCAGCAGTAGGTTCGATTGGGCTCGAAGAAGAAGTAATACCTGTATGAGTTTCAACCACATGAGCTTCAATCATGGGAGAAGGAAAGTCCTGAGGTTGCTGAGTATGTTCAATAGTTTCATTTACTTAGCTAATTCAGACTCCAGGTCGAAGCCTTCTTGACCCGCCTCAATCAGGGTATCACGATTGAATTAAAAAAAGCCCAACTTACTTCGACATCAAATTTTTCTTCAAGGATCTTATAATCCTTCTCCCATGCGGTAACCTCATTCTTAAGCTCTTCATTCTCGGCCAAGGTAAAATTATAAGAAGCATGAAGAGAAGCCTGAGAGCTCTTTAAAGCACGTACCTTGTTAGTAGAAATTCGCAGATCTTCTTGTGCTTGAGTTAAATTTTGTATGAGCTCTTCAGCATAAACATCTTTTTGGTTCAACAGAGCCTTCAATGCCATGTTGTCCTCGCTAGATTTAGAAAGTTGTTCCGAAAAGGAGGATTCAAGGCGTTCTTTCTCCTTTTCTGCTTGGCTCATGGAAGCCTTGATAACCGCTAGCTCCGAAGTTAATGCTCGTACCTGTTTCTCTAAGGTATCCCTGCTCTCTTGTAAATCCTCCATGTCAATTTGAGCATTGTCTAATTGCTCTTTCCAATTGATTGTTTCCAACTGTGAATCCCATGCAACCTTTTCTGAATCACGTGCTGTATTTTCCAAGAGGGAGATTCTTTTCATCAGCTCAGTACCAATAAGATTGGCCTTAAAAAAGAGACGGGAAATAAAAATCCCAAAGACAGAAGTCTTTACAAAGTAAATAAGATAAAGAAGAAGAATACCCTTAGAGTGGCATGCACTATCTCATTCATCAAGGCCAGGCAGCTGTGGCTCTCTAGTTTTTCCTTCTCGATTGGGCCAATTAAAGGCTCAAGCCAAACGTCTGCTCGACCAGATTTCCTTAGAAGGCTGCTGTCAATAGGAACTTTAATAGTAATGCTCCTTATTGCAGCACTTCTACTCGAAGAACCCACCTCCATATGGTGAACGATAGGTGGGGGAATTGTAAAAAGAGGAGCGGAGGAAGGAGTAGGAACAGTAGAGGGAGGAACATAAATAGTTGGAGCAGGTAAGGAAAGAATAGCAGGTGCGGGAGTTAAAAAGGAAGATAAGGGGAGTTCATCTAAAACCGGTCCTAAATATCCACTATCAAAACCACTAAAAGAAAGTTGGTTAATAGACTCACGAGTATCACGAGGAGTGGCGTCTTCGTCAGGAATAATGATTGGTGCATCAACAGGAAGATGAGGTGAAACCTCAGCTTCGTCATAAGAGATGATACGCCTTTTTGCTCGAGGTCTCATCACTAGGGATCCTCCTTCATCTGATTCTTTGGAATCTTCTTCTTCTTCAAGAGCTTTTCTTTTTGCAGAAGAAGAGCCCAAGATTGTTTCACGGGCTAAAGAGGTCCGAGTACCTGAAGAGTCACGAGAAGCAGTAACTGCTTCAATAATGACTCCTCGAATAGAAAATCCTGATAAAAAGACGGATGAAAATTAGAACAATAGAAGAAAATATTTATATGCGTGAAAAGTAAAATAAAAACTCTTACCATGAGTCTTTACTTTCCAACTGTAATGGTTGGAAAGGTTTTTCCAGGACCTACCCTCCATTGGAGCAGTCTTCAACAACTTATCTACCCAACCACGGAAGTTGAGTACATCCTATATAACTCTCACGGTTGCTAAGAAAAATGCCAAATTAGAGAAATTAATAAACTTGAAGGAAAAAGGCACGAGAAGAAAATAAAACTTACGTGCAAAATTTCACTTCTTAGGGAAGGGAACGTTGTCTTTGCCCACTATGCCAGCAGTAGGGGCAACAACAAATCGGGCATACCGGCCACTGTCCTTATCATCTTCGGGGCTCACTAAAACCCTCTTGCTCCTAGTGCTAGGGTAAAAACGCCATTGCGAAAAAGCCTAGGGGAATAGAGGTGAGTTAGGTGAGGAAAAGTAAATCTAACGTTTGCCATGTTGGAAAGATACCATAAACAGGCAACTGCCCTCCATATAGTTGGACCAATTTCGCCCAATCAAACATTGAAAAAACAACAAAAATCTAGAATAACCGGGTTGATGGCTGGTTTGAAACCTAAAGTGAAAGGGTATGTGTAAACAAACGAGAATTCAATCATGTAAGAAGTGATCCTCTGATTTGGATTGGAAATAATTATGGAAAAATCACTGCTCCAATTATAGTCTTTACGAACTATGGAAGCTAGAATGTCTGTAATTTGAGTTGGGAAGTCATCGACTCGATCTAAGGTATCGACTTGGTTTCAAAGAGATTCCCTATCATGGTAAAAAGATAACTCTGTTGGAACTATCTCTTCAACCAAAGGCTCGCATAAGGGCTCAGAAGGTTCTTTGCTTCTAGACAAAGACCTTTTGAGAAAGGAAACCTCTAGTTATAGAAGAGGGACCAGAACTAGGAAAAGGCGTAGAAGTGTTACCACCGGAACGGACTCTAAGCTACAGAGTCTACCACCTATTCTTTGCCTAATGGGGGCATTGAGGAAGTGATCTAAAATAAGAGTTTTCCTAGATTTAGGGTTTGGTGAAGTCATGGTGAAGAAGATCGAAGTGAGAAAGAAGTAAATAGAGATTTGAAGAATTGAAGTGTTCAACAAATTTTATATGGTAAAAGACAAAGAAAGAAGTTATATTTATATTAATGGATAAATGGCAAAAGGAAAAAGTACGATGATGGAAGAACCATAATAATGATAACTGACACTTCGAGAATAGTGGAGCTGTTGGAAAAGCCTTGAAAAGGGCTACGGGGCATTAAATGGAAATGACAATTGAAGCGCCAGTTTTGTCATATCATTTATGTTGACAAAAATTCTCTTTTAAAGAAATCAACTTCCCAAGTATTCAACCGAAGAATAACTAGAAAGTGGAGGGACTATCTGTATTGAAAAAAATTATATTTATGGAAATGTGTCAAGACACGTAGACTGATTAGTGGTAAAAAAATGACAACTAGTTAAGAGGCACGAGCTACAACAGGGAAGAATTACAACAGGCACGAGCTAATGACAAAAGAGGAGGCACGGGTAGATATTCAAATAACTCAATGTTTGTACCTTTTGAAGTCGTTTATATCCAAGAGCCTAAAGGAATGAATCTGACTATAAAAAGATCACAGATACGACATGTAACAGACATTACATACGAAATTTGATAGGAATTCGTATTAAATGTAATGATTATGTAACGTAGCATTCAATATCTTTAATTACTCATAATAGCCTCATTATGATTTGGGCTAAACATATATCTCTAGGACACTTATAAAAGGGGAAACATCTGATCAGTTAAGGACACGAAATCATTAGAATATATCTTGGTTTACTCGCTTTTCTCTTGAAATATTCTTTTGCTACATAAATTAATTCTTTTTATACATTCTTTTGATTATCAGTAACCCGCGTTCTTCTAAATTTTAGCTTTGACTAAAATTTTATTTTTTGGTTAAACAGTACGTTAAAAAATATTATTACTAAATATTTCTGAGTTTAACTTATATGCATTTTTAATGTAAAGAAATTTTTTAACTATTAAATTAGCGTTATATGATAGAGAAGATAACTTTATCAAAAAAAGTTTCTTTAAAATATCTTTCGGGTGAGCTAATAGCATATAAATTTCTTTTCAATGTGTATGTATATGAACTAAGCTTGTATAATATTTTTCTGCTTCTGTAATTATTTGTGTGCTTTCCTTATGTTGATCAAAGTAGTTGCTGTATTTAAATATGAATATATCGAATTGAAAAAAATCATATAGATATGAAAGTATAGACAATCTTATTAGTAGATGTAACGATTCAATCGATTGTTTTGAGCTTTTGCACTTTGATCGTCAGTTTCCGAGCATGACTTGTCTCGTATGATGTATTATGATTGATGTAGACCGTTGGTTTTGGTTTTCAGGAAAAATTTGGAATGAATTTGAAAGAACAGTCTCAGTTGAAATCTTTGAATTTGGAAGGTTTGACCAAGAGTTGACTTATTTGTATATGAGTTCGGATCGGAATTTATATAATGCGAAAAAAATAAGTAAAACTGAACAACTATAGAAAACTGCATATAAATGCCGCTCGGCATATACAACTCAAAAATGCAGAAGTCTACAATATCACCACAAAACCCAAAAACTCACGGGAACGCAAGCTAACGAAAAATAATACATGGCTCTAACTCCAGAATATCTAAAGTAAAAGTACATAAGAAGGCTAAACACTACAGATAGAGTAAAGAAGGAGACTCTTCGGTCTGCGGACGCTGCAGATGTACCTCGAAGTCTCCGTAGCTCTCCCTGCCTCAAGGATAGTGTGCCTGAGATGAAGTACTCGGATCTGCACATGAAAAAAAATATGTGCAGGAGAGGCATGAGTACACCATAACGGTACTCAGTAAGTGTCAAGCCTAACCTCGGTTGGATAGTGACGAGGAAAGGTCAGGGCCCTATTGAGATATAACATAATAATTGATAAGATGAGGAAAAAAAATAATATAGGTAAAGTCTGCAGCAAGAATCTTAAAGGGGTAAATATGGAAACTATAATAAAAAGCAAAAACAGGACAATACTAGTAAATACTTCTTACAATAGGAACAATAACCGGGAATCTCTTGGTATCCTCACCACATACACGAGGGATCTCTTGGTATCCCAAGGATCTTTTGATATCCTTACCATACACACAAGGGATCTCTTGGTATCCTCACCATATACATGAGGGATCTCTTCGTATCCCAAGGATCTCTTGATATCCTCACTATATACACAGGGGATCTCTTGGTATCCCGAGGATCTCTTGGTATCCTCACCATATACACGACGGATATCTTAGTATCCTGAGGATCTCTTGGTATCCTCACCATTTACATGAAGATCTCTTGGTATCCCAAGGATCTATTGGTATCCTCAAAACTTACAATTTCATGTGCCAGGGATCTTTTGGTATCCCGAGGATCTCTTGGTATCCTCAAAACTTATAATTTCATGTGCCAGAGATCTCTTGGTATCCGAGGATCTCTTGGTATCCTCAAAACTTACAATTTCATATGCCAAGGATCTCTTGGTATCCCGAGGATCTCTTGGTATCCTCAAAACTTACAATTTCATCTGCCAGGGATCTCTTGGTATCCCGCACCCTCAGTCCAGAACATATCAAGTGCAAGGGGATCTCCGGGGATGCCATCCCGTAGTCCCAATTTAAAAACACACAATTAAAACCCAAATATTAGGATAGATACTAAAATCAAGACGAGTAATAGAAAATCCTAGCCAAACATACTACACGGAGTACAAACAAGATAATTTAAGCACTTAGGCAAGTAACTCAAATAAACGTGCTTCTCTAAACTAGCATAGAAATAAACTTGCAATTTAAAATAAACAGGTAAGAAAGAAAGTTCAATTTAAATACTTCAAGTAAAAATTGATTTCCTTGAGGTGTTCAATTACCAAATATCATGTCCTAAGGGGAACAAGTCCCCTACGCAAGGTTAGATAAGCCACTTACCTCAAACCGGCTCCAAAATCAACTCGAAACCACAATTTTGCCACGAATATTCGACTCTAAATGGCCCAGATCTATCCATTTAAATAACATCTCGTAAATAACATCTCAAGCAACTAATTCTACTATTTAATTTAAAGCTAAGACGGAAATTTAGGTAAAATAACCAAAACACCCCTCAGGACAACGTGGTCAAAGCTCGAGGTTCAAACCAAAACCTGATTACCTATTCCCCCACGAGCCCAAATATATGATTTGTTTTAAAATCAGACCTCAAATGGAGGTTAAATCCCCCAATTTTAGCAAAATCTAGGTTTTACCCAACACACCCAAATTTCCCCATTAAAATCTTTGATTTGAAGTTGAAATTATGTTAAAACAAGTTAAGGAGTGAAGAAAATAAGTTAGGAATCATTTAGCAACTGTTTTGAAGAAAAAGGATTGCTTGGAAAATTGCCTCTTATGTTTCGAGTTTTTGAAAAGTGAAAAATAACTGAAATTCCGGTGTATTTATAGCCTTTATAGTCCCCAGCATGGACCGCGCAAAAAGGACCGCAGCCGCATCAACCTGCCTGAAGACCTGCGGTTTCTAGCCTTGCGCGGACCGCGCAAAGGCGACCTCAGCCGCACAGCACCCACCGCGGACCGCGCAAAGGCGACCATGGCCGCGCTGCCCCTCTGCAGCCGCAGATGATTTCTCGCGGACTGGCTGGAGGGTTCAAAGTCTGCAACATTTTCCTAAACCTACAACAACTGATATTTTAAATCTAAAACATCCCGAAACCTACTCAAAACTCACCCGAGCCTTCGGGGCTCCGAACCAATCATACGTACAACGTCAAAAACATCCTAAGGACTTATCCGTGCGATCAAATTGCCAAAATAACATCATATACATCGAATCAAGCCTCAAAGCTTGTGATTTTTTCCAAATATTCATAAAATATTGGATTTCCATTTCAAATCCGAAACACGTCAAACGATGTCCTTTTTAGACCAAACTTTACAGAAAGTGCTTAAAGCATATATAAGACTTGTACATGGTGCGGGAACCAATATACGGGCCCGATACCATAGTCTTCTAATCAAATTTCATTTCTAATTACCTTAATTATTTCGAGAAAATAATTTCACACAAAAATTTATTTTTCGGACTTGGGACCTCAAAATTTGATTCCCGGTATACGCCCAGGTCCAATATTTTCCTATGGATCCTTCGGGACCAGCAAATCATGGGCCTGGGTCCTTTTTTCTAAAATATTGACTGAAGTCAAATTTATTCAATTTAATAGCAAAAGTTAGCATTTTTTTCCTCACATGATTCGTGATTCTTCTGGCTACACGTCCGGACTGTGCACGCAAATCAAGCAATCCTAGATAGGGTTTTCAAGGCCTCAGAAGTACAAAATGGGTAAGAAAATAAGTGATGGCCCCTTTGGGTCGTCACACTATGTGTTGGTGCTTTTGGTTGAGGTCCCGGGGGCCCCGAGTGAGTTTCGAGGGGTTAATCGGACCATTTTTGGAGTTTGGGAGTTGCAAATAATATTTGCTCAGGTGTTGCATAACTTTGTTCTTTGCAATCGCATAGGGTGTCATGCGATCGCTTAGGAGGTTTTGAGAAGGCTGTCCATTTGTGCTTTGCATTCGCGGAGTTTGGCATGCGATCGCATTGTGTGGGGAGGTTGTTCTTCTCAAACGCGTAGTAAGTGCTGCGTTCGCATAGGGTAAATTTGGACCTGGGAGCCTTGATGGTTTTGTTCATTGCGAAGACGGAGGAGTGTCCACGATCGCGTAGAGTAAGGAGCCTGGGCATTGCGTTCACATGCAATTTAATACGAACGTATAAAGTGAATTTTATGAGTTAGATTTTTATGCTTCGCAATCGCAAGGAATTTTTTATGATCGCATAAAAGGGAGTGAGGCCTTTCTATAATGCTTTTAAAGTCGTCTTGTTCGCAGAAGTGGGTCTATTTTCACCCATAGTTGCTTGTTTTAATGGATTTTTTGAAGGTGATTGAAGAGAGATTCAAGGGAAAACGTTTGGAGGTAGCTTTCTTTAGCTTAAACTTGATTATCATGCGAATTCCACCTAGAAAGTTGTGAAATATAAGACTAGAAATTAAGAACTAGGGCATGAATTTTGAAACCAAACAATTGGGATTTGAAGGGTTGTTTGTGGATGGATTTTGATGTTCTTAGTATGTATGAACTCGTGGGAGGATAATGAACCCGTTGATATGAAAATTTTCTGAGTTCCGAGAACTGGGCCCGGGACTCAAGTTTTGGTAATTTTGGGATTTATGCCCGTCACTGATTATTTTTGCTTGGGTTTTGTTCCCTTAGTATATTGCGATGTATTCGCTTTGATTTTGGATAGATTCGACGCGCTTGAAGGCTGATTTGAGGGTCAAGAGCGTAAGAAGCTAGAGATTTCGCCGGTTCGAGATGAGTAATGGTTGTAAATGATATCCTGAGGGTTTGAAATCCCGAATTGCACATCGTAGTGCTATATTGAGGTGAGACAGACGCTAGATGATGAGCGCGGGGTCGTTTTCTATTGGGAATTGTGACATGGTCTGTCCCGATTGATGATTTTACCGTATGTTTGACTGAAACTTATTTATTATCGTCATATCTTGGGCAGATTGTCATATTTGGGCTTCGTGCCAATTATTTGAACCCTTCAGGGATTTTTATCACTATTTCCTCACTGTTTTGATTTATTACTTGAATTCAGTCTTGTTGATATCTACTACTTTACAAACTCAGCCACTTTTACTCGGATTTGAAACTTAAATGATATTTCTAAACGATGTTTTGGTCTGAGAGCTACAATTTTACTAATGCCCGAGGGGCTTGTGATGATTTTCGGACTAAGTGAGGCCGAGGGCCATATGTGAAGATATGTTGAGTGATATGAGGCTGAGGACCTAAGATACATTTATATGCCACGAGGTGGCTTGAGTGATGTGAGGCCGAGTGATGATGCCACGAGGTGGCTTGATATAGAACTTGAGCCGTAAGGGGCACCTCCGGAGTCTGCACACCTACAGTGAGCACGGGTACCCATTGTTCTGTGAGTGAGCCCGATAGGCTGATACGAGTGATTGTGAGGTAGCGCGAAGGGTTGATACTATTCTGAGAGTGAGCCGAGGGGCTGATATAAGTGATTGTGAGGTAACCCGAGAGGCTGATACTATTTTGGGAGTGAGCCCGAGGGGTTGATATGAGTGATTGTGAGGTAGCTCGAGGGGCTGATACTATTTTGAGAGTGAGCCCGAGGGGTTTATACGAGTGATTGTGAGGTAGATCGAGGGGCTGGTACTGTTATGAGATGTTGCTCGAGGAGCAAACCTTTATGTGTTCATCTTTCATATATACTTGTTATTTTACCTGATGTACTGTGGTATTTGAGCCCGAGGGGCAGATTTTTCTGTGTTTATCGGCACTAACTGTTTTGCATTCATTTGTGTGACTGTTGAAAAAGTCATTTTCAAAAGAGGTTTAAACTGCACTAAGATATTTCTAAAGATTTCACAGCTTCACTACTTTTCCAAAGGGTTTTACATTATTTCTATACATCATGTTGGTTTGCTTTACGTGATTTCTTGCTGCTCAGTTATTATTTACCTTTATTACTCACTGAGTTGGAGTACTCACTTTACTCCCTGCACCTTGGGTGCAGATGCAAGTATTCATACACCCGGTAGCGGGTTTTGGTTGATCGAAGGCAGAGTTATCAGAGTTTAGCGAGGTGATTGCCAGCGTTCACAACATCGCTTTTCTCCGGTTTGTTCATCATTTGTGTTTTATATATTTCAGATCTTGTTGTTGTATTTACACTTCAATAGATGCTCGTGACTTGTGACACCATTGTTTGAGTTGTGTTTAGGTTACTTCCGCATTGTTATGGTGATACCTGTTGTTTAGAAATTTTTTGAACCATGTTTTAGCCTACTTTATTATTGTTTAGCTGTTGACTTCAAAGTTTGGGTCGTTTCCGATGGCCTTATCTTCACGATAGGCGCCATCACAATCGGGTATAGGATTAGGGTCGTGATAGTAAATTAATTGTTTGATCGGATAGTTTAATTAGATCAGATAACCAATTACTACTAGAAATCCGGAAAAAAGCGACTAGGAAAAGCGACCAAAGTTGGTTGCTCATTGGCCAAAAAGCGACCAAACAGGGCTGGTCGAAATTATGCTGGTCCCTTTACCTTACGGACCAAAGTTGGTCGCGAATTAGCAAC
The DNA here is from genome assembly GCA_034376525.1 of Nicotiana benthamiana. NCBI lineage: Eukaryota > Viridiplantae > Streptophyta > Magnoliopsida > Solanales > Solanaceae > Nicotiana > Nicotiana benthamiana. The sequence continues at coordinate 27,068,019 of CM067336.1, read as the reverse complement.
CAACTTTGATCTCTAAGATAATGGACCAAACATTCCGGTAGAATAAAGAGACCAACTTTGGTCGGTTTAATATTTTAATAATATAACTTTTTCGACCAAAGTAAAGCACCTCCACCTACGACCATTAGGTCTTGGGTTCGAGTCACCAGGAAGGGAAAGTGTGGAAGCACTATAGATCCTCCTAATTTGGGAGGGGTTAAAAAAACATGTATATTACGTATTTTTTATCAATTATTAATAAAAAAAGGCGACCAGCTTTGGTCTATAAAGAAAATATTATATTTTAAAATCTGGATATTAGAGACCAAATTGGTCGCTTTATTATTATTATTTTTTAAAAATAAGCGACCAAAGTTGGTCGCTAACTTAAAGAATTAATTATTTTTTTAATTATAAGCAACCAACTTTGGTCGCAATATTTCCAGAAATTATTTTTTAAAGGGAATATGGGAAATCTGGGTTTAATGGCGACCAAAGTTGGTTGCAATTTGCAAGAAAATTTATTTTTTTTAAGTGAAATGCGACCAACTAGCGACAAAATTGGTCGTTGTTTTGGTATATTTTTGGCAGAAACTAATTGTTTTGGCAGCTACACTACCTGCCATCTTACCCAAATCGTAAACAGATATCTTATGCCAATAACAACAACAATTAAAAGTAACAAAGTATAAAGTTCAATATAACTAACACATTAAGCTAACAAAACTAAGTTAACGCTTATTACAAGCCCATTCGAAAACTGGTTCTATTGTCTAATTTAAAGTATATAAAGTACTCAATGAGTGTTCTTTCCGCATCCTCGTCCAAAAGTTAGATTGCCTCGCCTGATTCATTAGGTGACTGACTGCATATGAATTCCCCCACATCAGCTGTGAAGCGAACCTATAAGAAAAATTATATTGAATTAGTATTTTAAAATTTATATAAAAGTAAATCAAAATACTTAGTGAAAAGTAAAAAACTTACATGTATAGTCGAGGCTCGACCCTCGACCCACCTTTCTAAATCAGTCTCTTTCTTCTTCTTTACAATACGAGTTTCATTGAATAACTCATGATCTTGCTTCATTGGTATCATAAAACTGTTTGGTGGCTTTGGTGATTATCCTCGTGGTACTATTACTTGAGATGAACTTGGATACAGAGAATAACTTGTATACAGTACCTGACAGGGTGAGTCTTTGATCAATTATTGTTCTCATTAGCGACAATGATGATGAGAATGCAATGACATGTGTTTCAAATAGTGATGGTGTAGGTAGGATTTAATATTTCCTGAGTAGATAAAAGAGGTTATAGGAGAATTATCTACTTTATTTTACAAGAGGGGAAGAAAGTTTAATGGATAGTGACAAGGTTGATAGTGATAGAATATTCAGTTCCCATAAAACGGGGATCATAAGACTCTATGATGACAAAGATGAAAGAAAATTATTTTCTCAAATTTCTTCCAAGTCTGATCCGTACAAGCTTAATGGGATTGGTGATGTTTTTCGGATTCAGATAATGATTTGACTGACAAAAGTATGGAAATGCTAATAAAAAGAATTAAAGGTAAAACATTTTTCTTGGTAGAGAAGGATGCTCAACTCTGCATCCTACTCTTCCAAGAAAAATATTTTACCTTTAATTCCTTTTATTAGTATTTCCATACTTTTGTTAGCCAATCATTTTCTGAATTCGAAGAAATATCACCAATCCCATTAAGCTTGTACGAATCAGACTTGAAAGAAAGTTAGAGAATAAAAGTTCCTTTTGTCTTTCTCGTCATTGAGTCTTATGATCCCCGTTTTATGAGAATTGACACGACCAGCGGAACACGTTCCATCGCCATCAATCTCGTCACTCTAATTAAACTTTTTTTCCTCTAGAAAAATGAAGTAGAGAATTCATCTATAATCTCTTCTTTTATCTACTAAGGAAATGTTAAATTCCTGCCTATACCATCACTATTTGATTCACACGCCATTGCCTTATCATCATCATTGTCGCTAATGAGAAAAACGATTAAAGGCACACTCTACCGAGTATCGTGTCTTAGTTATCTTGGTGGAAGTTCCATTACATGTCTAATAAAGTCACCAACCCCATCTACAAAATCCTCCCACAATCTAAAATTCCAATACATAAACCAAAATTTCAATTTATATCGTAAAGATTCAATTCATATCCTAAAGGTTCAACTCAAATCCACAAAAGTTCAAGTCATATCCTAAAATTTCAATTTATAAACTAAAATTTCAATACATAAACCAAAATTTCAATTCATATTGTTAAAGTTCAATTCATATCCTAAAGATTCAACTCATATCCACAGAAGTTCAAGTCATATCCTAAAATTTCAATTTATAAACTAAAATTTCAATACATAAACGAAAAGTCCAATTCATATCATAAAGGTTCAACTCATATCCACAAAAGTTCAAGTCATATCCTAAAATTTAAATTATAAACTAAAATTCCAATACATAAACCAAAATTTCAATTCATATCGTAAAGGTTCAATCCATATCCTAAATGTTCAACTCATATCTACAAAAGTTCAAGTCATATCCTAAAATTTTAATTTATAAACTAAAATTCTAATATATAAACCAAAATTTCAATTCATATCGTAAAGGTTCAATTTATATCCTAAAGGTTCAACTCATATACACAAAAATTCAAGTCTATCCTAAAAATTTAATTTATAAACTAAAATTCCAATACATAAACAAAAATTTCAATTCGTATACTAAAAGTTCAACTCATATCCATAAAAGTTCAAGTCATATCCTAAGATTTAAATTTATAAACTAAAATTCCAATACATAAACCAAAATTTCAATTCGTATCGTAAAGGTTCATTTCATATCCTAATGGTTCAACTCATATCTACAAAAGTTCAAGTCATATCCAAAAATTTTAATTTATAAACTAAAATTCTAATACATAAACCAAAATTTCAGTTCATATCGTAAAGGTTCAATTCATATCCTAAAGATTCAACTCATATCCACACAAGTTCAAGTCATATCCTAAAATTTTAATTTATCAAGTAAAATTCCAATACGTAAACCAAATTTCAATTTGTATCCTAAAAGTTCAACTCATATCCACAAAAGTTTAAGTCATATCCTAAAATTTAAATTTATAAACTAAAATTCCAATACATAAACAAAAATTTCAATTCATATCCTAAAGGTTCAACTCATATCTACAAAAGTTCAAGTCATATCCTAAAATTTTAATTTATAAACTAAAATTCTAATACATAAACCAAAATTTCAATTCATATAGTAAAGGTTCCATTCATATCCTAAAGGTTCAACTCAACCTACAAAAGTTCAAGTCATATCCTAAAATCTTAATTTATTAACTAAAATTCTAATATATAAACCAAAATTTCAATTCATATCGTAAATGTTCAACTCATATCCACAAAAGTTCAAGTCATATCCTAAAATTTCAATTTATAAACTAAAATTCCAATGCATAAACCAAAATTTCAATTCATATCCTAAAATTTCAATTCACATCCTAAAGGTTCTACTCATATCTACAAAAGTTCAAGTCATATCCTAAAATTTCAATTAATAAACGAAAATTCCAATACATAAACCAAAATTTTAATTCATATCGTAAAGGTTCAATTCATATCCTCTCATATCCACAAAAGTTCAAGTCATATCCTAAAATTTCAATTTATAAACTAAAGTTCCAATACATAAATCAAAATTTAAATTCATATCCTAAAGGTTCAACTCATATACACAAAAGTTCAAGTCACATCCTAAAATCTGAATTTATAAATTAAAATTTCAATACATAAACCAAAATTTCAATTCGTATCCTAAAAGTTCAACTCATATCCACAAAATTTCAAGTCATATCCTTAAATTTAAATTTATAAACTAAAATTCCAATACATAAACCAAAATTTTAATTCATATACTAAAGGTTCAACTCATATCCATAAAAGTTCAAGTCATATCCTAAAATTTCAATTTATAATTTTTAGCTACTAAGAATTATCATAGATTTACTTTAGCCAAGAACAATTAATTTTTACAAATCAAACTAGAAGGAATTAAATAAAATTAATGTATTTCAAAAAAAAAAAAAAAGATAGGAGAGAGAAATCTACCTGGGCAGTGGAGGACACCAGCGGGCATCGGCGGGAGGGGGGAGGGTTTGAGTGAGAGAGAGAAGAGAGAAATTAGGAAAATGATTTGAAGAAAATACGAGAATGGGAGGGAAACCCGTTTTTGGACACTGTTTTTAGAAAGAGCGATCAACTTTGGTCGCTATTTTTGGTAGAAAAATAAGTATTGACTGTTTTGACCAAAATAGCTACCAAAGTTGATCGCTAGTTTTTGACCGTTTGACCAGAATAGAGACCAACATTAGTCGATATATCTAAAAAAAATTAAATTACTTTTAATTCAATTTAAAACTTTATATATATATATATATATATATATATATATATATATATATATATATATATATATATATATATATATATATATATATATATATATATATATAGTATAATACTTATGCTATATTATGCACTAAGTTATATTCAATATAATATTACCTAATACACTTATACTTAGTGCATAATATAGTATAAGTATATATATATATATATATATATATATATATATATATATATATATATATATATATATATATATATATATATATATATATATATATATAAATTATTTGATATAATATTACCTAAGAAACTTAGTGTATAGTATATCGTAAGTATATATATTATATATATAAGAGCTATATTCGATATAATATTAGCTAATGCATTTATACTTAGTGCATACTATAGCGTAAGTATATATATATATATATATATATATATATATATATATATATATATAAAAGTTATATTTGATATAATATTACCTTATACACTTATATTTAGTGCATAGTATAGCGTAAGTATATATATTCTATATATATAAAAGCTATGTTTGATAAAATATTATCTAATACATTTATACTTAGTGCATAATATAATGTAAGTGTATATATATATATATATATATATATATATATATATATATATATATATATATATATATATATATATATATATATATATATATATATATATATATATATATATATATATATATATATTGGTACTCAAAGAATAGATGTTGGGTGGATTCATTGCCTGTGTGCATAGAGAATATGCTTGATCAGTTTGAATGCCCCCACTTTAGCAATCCATCCTTTGTGTATAGTCTGTTATTTACCACCTAAGTTAGCACAAATATCCACCTAAGACACCTTGCATGGTTGCATATCAATTTCCTTCAACTCACTTTGCTAAAGTCTTCTTGCAGTTTATGGTATATGTGCTTAATAGAGCAATCATGCATCTGCCTTAGATCTTCATAGTCATATCCTGCTGTCTCAAAATTCTCTTTAGCTTTCACTATCTTTCTCATAATCAAAATGATAGTCTTGTGTGATTCGTATAATTAGATCTCAAGTTCACTATATTACCTTATCGATTATGTACTCTTCTTGACAAATATAACTATAGTGAATTGGATAAAACATAATCAAATAAGAAAAGAAACTAGTATATATATATATACGCGTGTGTATGTGTGTGTATGTATATGTATATGTATATGCATATGTATTTTCTATTGTTGAATTATTGGTATTGTTAAAAAAATGTATTTTCTAAAGCCACCAAAAGAAATAATTTTGTCAATATATTAAGTAATCCAACTATAGAATTACTTCACTAAAACTATAAATCCGCGTTATAAATCAAAAAGCAAGAAGCAAACCGGAAGGTACAAAGCAAATATAAAACTAAAATTTGCTTAATTGGGCACCTCTGTCTCAAAAGTAGAAAGTACTTTTAACCCCAAAATTTGATCCACAAATGAAAACGTATTAAAATACTATATTCTTACTTCCATTATGCACTATTAAATGTTGGAAAAGAGAAAATTAAAAAAACAACCTTGAAATTTTAGAGAAGAGCCATGGTGTGATGACCGAAAAGGGGTCATCACCTGCTTCTTTATTTATTATATGTCTCAAAGGCCTTAAAAATCTCATTTTGGGTTGCCTTGATTTGCGTGCACAGTCCGAACGCATAGCCAGAAAGCTTAAATATGAATTCTGTGAGAAAGATGCTAAATTTTGATATTAAAATGATTAAATTGGACTTTGATAGTCATTTTGGGTAAACGGATCCGACCCATGATTTGACGATACCGAAGGATCCGTAGGAAAATATGGGACTTGGGTGTATGCCCGGAATCGAATTCCGAGGCCCTAAGCTTGAGAAATGAATTTTTGAGTAAAATTATTTTCTGGAAATAATTAAGGAAATTGGAAATGAAATTCGATAAGAAGAATATGGTATCAGATTGGTTCCGGTTCCCGGTACAAGTCTTATTTTTGATTTAAGCACTTTCCGTAAAGTTTGGTTGAAAATGAAAGTCATTTTGACGCGTTTCTGACTAAAAATAGAAATATGATGTTTTATGAAATTTGGAAGAAATCATGAGTTTTGAGGCTTAAGTCGATGTTTACGATGTTAGTTTGGCGGTTTGATCGCACGGATGAGTCCGTAGGATGTTTTGAGGTTATGTTTACGATTAGTTTGGAGCCCCGTGGGATCGAGTGAGCTTCGAGTTGAATTCTGGGATGCCCTAGTCTTAAAAGATCCGTTGTTGCAGGCAGAAAAATGGGCATGTCTCTAAACGATTTAGCGCGGCCACGAGAAAATGCGTGCGGCCGCGGTCGCCTTTGCGCTGTCTGCGGTGGGTACTGCGGGGCTGCGGTCAGCTTAGTGCGGTCCGCACTAGGCAAAGACACGCAAGCCTTCAGCAAGCCTGTGCGGCCGCGGTCCTTTTTGCACGGTCCGTACGGGGCACCTCAGAGGGGTATAAATATACGTGAATTTCAGTTATTTTACACTTTTCAAATACCCCAAAACATAAGAGGCGATTTTCCAAACAACTCTTCTTCTCTAAAACGATTGGTAAGTGATTTCTAACTCATTTTCTTCACTTCTTAACATCTTTTAACATGATTTCAACTTCAAATCAAAGATTTTTATGGGAAAATTGGGTGTTTTGGGTAAAACCTAGATTTTCTAAAAATTTGGGGAGTTAGACCTCAATTTATGGTCCGACTCCAAAACAAATCACATAATTGGACTCATGGGGGAATGGGTAACTGGGTTTTGGTATGAACCTCGAGTTTCGACCACGTGGACCCATGGGCATTTTTGACCTTTTGTGGTAAAACTTTGTAAAACTTATTTTTATGCATCGGGGTTGATTCATTTAGCATTTTTAATGAGATTAAATACCTTATGATTAGATCCGAGCGGATTGGTGGTGGAACCAAGGGGTAAAGCTATAATTGTGGCTTGAGTTGACTTCAAGGTATTGAACTAAGTGTTTGGTCTAACCCTAGCTTGAGGGAATACGTGTTGAGTCTTACTTGCTACTTGTCAATTGTCGAGTGCGATGTATAGGCATGGTGACGAGTATATATACATTGGTTTCTAGCATGATCGTGAGTCTTTATATTGAGAATATTTTGATCTTCGTGGTAACTTCCATGCTTAATTGATGATTTCTATATGTTATAAAGAGCATGTGAAATGAATTGTGATATTTAAACTTCGTGGACCATTGGCTCGAGTTGGAATACAAGTTATGAAGGATATATGAGATAATTAAATCCTTGGAGCATTGGCTCATGTGATAATGTGAACTTTGACATGAAAATGAAGGAAAGAAAAAGAGTTACTGGTTTATTCCCTTGACGGGACGTTTTGTTGTTTTTTTGATATTCTCCCTTACCGGGACATATGTGCTTGTACCGTTGAGTTTCCTTGCCGGAATAGTATAAATTGTGGTAAATCCCTTGTCGGGACTGTTGTCATGATCAGTGCAAGTTGTATATTTAGATGTTATATTTAGATCGGATTTCACGCCGCAACAGATATTATATTAGATCAGGTTGCACGCCGCAACAGATATTATATTGGATATGGTTGCACGCTGCAACATATATCATATTTGGATCGGGTTGCACGCTGAAACAGTTATATGTATACGGACCGGGTTGCACACCGCAACAGCTATATGTTAGTGGACTGGGTTGCACGCCCCAACAAAGTTAATTGATAACGGATCAGGTTGCGCGCATCAACAGTAGTGTTATTGAATTGTTATAGATGCTATATTGTTCTTTCATATATCTATTGGATTTTTGCTAGGTTGATATGCTTTCCCCAAAGCATATACCCCCATCCCTTATAATTGCTCATTACTTGTTTATTTTTCTTCAATATATCACGTTACTGTACAGGTTTACATAGTAGTCCAGTCTAGCCCCATCACTACTTCGCTGAGGTTAGACTAGGCACTTACTATCACATGGGGTCGGTTATGATGATGCTACACTCTGTGCTCTTTTGCACTGATCCAGGTGCCGGAGCCATCGAGGTAGCCCTGCAGGCTCCTCCATCCTTTATTTTAGTCTGTCATCTCATTGTATTGAGACCAACAGTTATATTTTCTTTCAAACGATTATATTTAGCACTCTTAGTAGTTTGTGAGTATTGTGACACTAGTCTTGGATAGAGGATTATGTTGGATTTCCGCATTTGAACCAGTTCTTTTAATCAAAGACTTCCGCTTATTTGTTTATTTATATCGGTTATTTTATGCTATTTTTGATAATTGTTAAAAAGGAGTATATTGTTATGATAAAGAGATTAAGGTTTGGCTTGCCTAACTCCTATTAGTAGGTGCCACCACAACTCCCGAGGGTGGGGAATTCGGGTCGTGACAAGTTGGTATCAGAGCATTAGGTTACATAGGTCTCACAACTCAGGGACAAACTTAGTGGAGTCTGAGGGATCGGTACGGAGACGACTGTATTTGTCCCCAAGATGCTACCGTGTTAGGAAAACTTTACATTTGTTCTTTCTTGTCATATGATTTTGTTTCTCATATACTAATTGCCTTTCTACTCTGTTCTTTCGCAGATGGCGAGAACACGCGCTTCCTTATCTTCTGATCAACACTCCGAGCCCCAGGCAGCTCCCACTAGGGGTAGAGGGCGAGACCGAGGTTGAGGTAGGTGAAGAGCTCACCCCGAGAAGCAACACAAGTGGCGAAGACTTAGGGTGACTTTGATGAGGAGGTTCTGGCCCCAGCTCCAGTTGTTTCGGTGGGCCCAGCTCAGGTCCCAGAGGGGTTCATTGCCACACCCGTTCTTCAGGACGCTCTAGTCTGATTAGTGGGTCTAATACAGAGTGTCACCTGAGCAGAGTTACTTCCTGTAGACCCAGCCATCTCTCAGGGGGGAGAAGGGGCCCAGACTTCTGCTACTCGTACTTCAGAGCAGGTAGCTCCCCAGGTTCAGATTCCAGTAGTTTAGCCAGCTATGGCAATTCAGCCGGGAGTGGTTTCTCAGACCGGCGGTGGACCGGCTATGTCCGTAGATGCTTTATGGAAGCTGGATAGGTTCACCAAGCTTTTCACATATTCATTCAGCGGTGCATCTACTGAGGATCCCCAGGATTACCTGGATAGTTTCCATGAGGTACTTCAGAACATGGGGATCGTTGAGACCAATGGGGTTGATTTCGTTACATTTCGGTTGTCTGGATCTTCCAAGACTTGGAAGAGGGATTATTGTCTAGCTAGGCCAGCAAGATCTCCAGTCTTGACTTGGGAGCAGTTCACACATGTATTTCTAGAGAAGTTTCTCCCAATTACTCAGCAACAGGCCTATCAGAGGCAGTTTGATCGTCTTCATCAAGGGTCTGTGACCGTCACCCAGTACGAGACCAGGTTTATGGAGCTGGCACGCCATGCCATTGTTATACTCCCCACTGATAGGGAGAGAGTGAGATGGTTTATTGATGGACTCATTCAGCCTATTCGTCTCTAGATGGCTAGAGAGCTAGGAGTGAGATATCCTTTCAGGAGGCGGCCAACGTGGCAAGAAGGATTGAGATGGTGCTGTCACAGGGGGTGGTCACAGGGTAGATAATCGACCCCGTCAGTCAGGCTGATGCAGTGGTGCTTCATCTAGAGGAAGGGATTTGCGTGATAGGGGTCATCTTCCTAGGACATTTCAGTCAACACTCCAGGTGTCTCATGTTACATCAGGTGATCGTGGTTTTCGTGAGCAGTATTCTGACCAGCAGTCCCACACTGCACCATCAGCTCCTATCAGTGCACCGCCATTTCAGAGTTTCCGGGGTGGTCATTCAGGCTGCCAGGGTCAGCCTCAGTTTCCTCAACCACCGCATTCGGGTGGATGTTATAAGTATGGTGAGTATGGTCACGTCAGGAGGGCTTGTCCGAGGTTGAGGAGTACGCAGTCGCAGAAGCAGGGTTCCCGTCCTATGATTCAGGCACCAGATGTCCCACAGTCCGCACAACCAGCTAGAGGTGCTAGAAGGGGAGGTAGAGGCCATAGAGGTGGAGCTCAGACCACCAGTGGTGGAGGCCAGCTAACAGCAGGCCGTCATAGGAAGGTAGACTAGGGTGGTGGGGCCCAACCCAATGTTATGCTCTTCAGGCCAGGCCCGAGGCAGAGGCTTCAGATGCGGTAATTACATGTACGGTTCTGGTTTCTGATCGGGATGCTTCAGTGTTGTTTGATCCTGGGTCTACGTATTCGTATGTGCCATCTTATTTTGCCCCGTACTTGATCATGCCTAGTGAAGCATTGGGTATTATAGTTTATGTGTCTACACTAGTGGGTGACTCTATTGTGGTCGATCCAGTCCATCGTTATTGTGTTGTGGTGATTTGGGTCTTAAGACTCGGGTAGATTTGTTGCTTTTAGATATGGTCGACTTTGACATTATATTGGGGATGGACTGGTTATCACTTTATCACGCTATCTTGGACTGCCATGCCAAGACTGTGACCTTAGCTTTACCAGGTATGCGCCGTTTAGAGTTGAAAGGGACTCTAGGTCATTCTACCCGTAGAGTTATAACGTATGTGAAGGTTTGGCATATGGTTGACAATGGGTGTTTGGCTTATGTTCGGGATTCCAGTGCCGAGGTTCCCTCTATCGGTTCTGTGCCTGTTGTTTGTGAGCTCCATGATATTTTTCCTTTAGACCTACCGGGTATGCAACCTGAAAGGGGTATTGATTTCTGCCTTGATCTTGTTCCAGGCACTCAGCTCATTTCCATTCTGCCATATCATATAGCCCCGCCTGAGTTGAAAGAGTTAAAGGAACAATTGGAAGATTTGCTTGAGAAAGGTTTCATTAGACCCATTGTCTCACCTTAGGATGCGCCGGTGTTATTTGTCAAGAAGAAGGATTGGTCAATGAGAAGTGTATTGATTACCAATAATTGAACAAGGTAAAGATCAAGAATTAGTATCCACTGCCGAGGATTGATGATTTGTTTGACCAGCTTCAGGGTGACAGGGTATTTTCCAAGATTGACGTATGATCTGGCTACCATCAGTTGAGAATTAAGCATCCGATGTCCCTAAGACAACTTTCCGCACTTGGTACGAGCATTATGAGTTCTTGGTTATGTCATTCGGGTTGACAAATTCCCCAACAGCTTTCATGGACTTGAAGAACCGAGTGTTCAGGACTTATTTTGAATCATTCGTGATAGATTTCATTGATGACGTATTGATATATTCTTGCAGCCAGAAGGAGAACGAGCAACACCTTAGAGTGGTTCTTCAGACTCTGAGGGATACTCGGTTATATGCTAAGTTCTCGAATTGTGAATTCTGGTTGAATTCAATTGCATTTCTGGGTCATGTTGTATCAGCAGAGGGTATTCAGGTGGACCCAAAGAAGATTGAGGCAGTCAAGAGCTGGCAGACCAGCATCAGCTACAGAGATTCGGAGTTTCTTGGGGTTGGCAGGCTACTATCGACGGTTCGTGGAGGGGTTTTCATCTATTGCAGCCCCGATGACTAGATTAACCCAGAAGGGTGCACAGTTCGTATGGTCAGACGAGTGTGAGGCGAGCTTTCAGAAGCTCAAGACAGCTCTGACTACGGCACCAGTGTTGGTTTTTTCCACGGGTTCAGGGCCTTATACAATTTATTATGATGCTTCCCGTATTGGGCTTGGTGAATTATTGATGCGGGATGGAAAGGTCATTGCCTATGCTTCGAGGCGGTTGAAGATTCACGAGAAGAGTTATCTATTTCATGATCTAGAGTTGGCAGCCATTGTTCATGCATTGAAGATCTGGAGGCATTATCTATACAGTGTGGCATGTGAGGTGTACACTGATCACAAGAGTCTTCAGTATCTGTTCAAGCAAAAGGAGTTGAATTTGAGGCAGAGAAGGTGGTTGGAGTTGTTGAAGGATTATGATGTTACTATCTTATGTCACCTGGGGAAGGCCAATGTTGTGGCCGATGCTTTAAGTAGGAAGTCGGCCAGCATGGGCAGTCTTGCTTATGTTCCGGTTATCTGAGGCCGCTTGCTTTGGATGTTCATACCTTGGCCAATCGATTAGTGAGGATGGATATTTCTAACCCTAGTCGGGTGTTAGCTTGCACAGTCGCTCATTCTTCATTATTGAGCGTATTTGTGATCGGCAGTTTGATACTCCCCACTTGTGTGTCCTTAAAGACACGGTGCAGCGTGGATATGGCAAACAAGTGACCTTAGGCGATGATGGTGTTTTGAGATTGTTGGGCGAGTTTGCGTGCCTAATGTTGGTAGGATTCGAGAGTTGATCTTAACGGAGGCCCATAGTTCCCGGTAATCTATTCATCCGAGCACGCAAAGATGTATCAGGACCTGAGGTATCAACCTGGGAGTCCGAGTCTGATATACGGAGTCGTTCGTTATCCCCATCTTTTTCCCGACTCTGGTACCTTTTCTTTTGCCCGTTCGAGGACGAATGGTTGTTTTAGAGGTGGAGGATGTGACGACCATAAAGGGGTCATAATCCACTTCTTTATTCATTATGTATCTCAGAGGCCTTGAAAACCTCTTTTAAGGTTGCCTCGATTTGCATGCACAATTTAGGTGAGTAGCCGAAAAGCTTAAATATGAATTCTGTGAGAAAAATATTAAATTTTGATATTAAAATGATTAAATTTGACTTCGGTAAGCATTTTGGGTAAACGGACCCGAATTCATGATTTGACAGTCCCGGAAGATCCGTAGGAAAATATAAAACTTGGGCGTATGCCTAGAATTGAATTCCGAGGCCCCAAGCTCGAAAAATGAATTTTTTAGTAAAATTATTTTCTAGAAATAATTAAAGAAATTGGAAATGAAATTCGATTAGAAGAATATGGTATCGGGCCCGTATTTGGTTGGCGCCCGATACAAGTCTTATATATGATTTAAGCACGTTCCGTAAAGTTTGGTTGAAAATGGATGTCGTTTGACGCATCTCGGACTAGAAATGGAAATCTGATGTTTTATGAAAATTTGGAAAAAATCATGAGTTTTGAGGCTTAATTCGTTGTTTACAATGTTAGTTTGACGATTTGATCGCTTGATGAGTCCGTAGGATGTTTTGAGGTTATGCGTACGATTAGTTTGGAGCCCTGAGGGCTCGGGTGAGCTGAGTAGGTTCCGGGATGCCCTAGTCTAAAAAGATCAGATGTTCTAGGTTCAGAAAAATTGGGCATGTCTCTGAACGCTCTAGCGCGGCCCGTGAGAAAATGCGTGCGGTCGCAGAGGGGCCAGCGCGGCCGTATTCGCCTTTTTGTGGTCCGTAGTGGGTGCTGCGCGCCCGCGATCAGCTTAGTGCGGTCCGAAATGGACAAAGACCCGTAGGCTTTCAACAAGCCTGTGCGATCGCGATCCTTTTTGTGCGGTCCGCACGAGACACCTCAGAGGGCTATAAATACACGTGAATTTCAGTTATTTTACACTTCCCAAAAACCCTAAAACATAAGAGACGATTTCCCGAACAACTTTTCTTCTCCAAAATGATTGGTAAGTGATTTAAAACTCATTTCCTTCACTCCCTAACATGATTTATCTTCAAATTAAAGATTTTTATGGGAAAATTGGGTGTTTTGGGTAAAACCTAGGTTTTCTTAAAATTTGGGGAGTTAGACCTCAATTTGAGGTCTGATTCCAAAACAAATCACATAATTGGACTCATGGGGAATGGGTAACTGGGTTGTGGTCCGAACCTCGAGTCTCGACCACGTGGACCCAGGGGCATTTTTTACATTTTGGGGTAAAACTTTGTAAAACTCATTTTCATGCATCGGGTTGATTCATTTAGCATTTATTAATGAGATTAAATACCTTATGACTAGATTCGAGCAGATTGGTGGTGGAACCAAGTGGCAAAACTATAATTGAGGCTTGAGTTGATTTCAAGGCATTGAGGTAAGTGATCTAACCCTAGCTTGAGGGAATAGGTGTCGAGTCTTACTTGATACTTGTCAATTCTCGAGTACGATATATAGGCATGGTGACGAGTATCTATACATTTGTGTCTAGCATGATCATGAGTCTTTATATTGCGAATATTTTGTTCTTCGTGGTAACTTCCATGCTTAATTGATGATTTCTATATGTTGTAAAGAGCATGTGAAAAGAATTGTGATCTTTAAACTTCGAGGAGCATTGGCTCGAGTTGAAATACAAGTTGTGAAGGTATATGAGATAATTAAATCCTTGGAGCATTGACTCATGTGATAATGTGAACTTTAAGATGAAAATGAAGGAAAGAGAAAGAGTTACTGGTTTATTCCCTTTCCGGGACGTTTTGTTGTTTTGTTGATATTCTCCCCTTGCGGGGACGTATATACTTGAATCGTTGTGTTCCCTTGCGAGATAGTATAAATTATGGTAAATCCCTTTTCGAGACTGTTGTCATGATCAATGAAAGTTGTATATTTAGATGTTATATTTGGATCGGGTTGCCCTCTGCAACAGATATTATATTGGATCGGGTTGCACGTCGCTACAAATATTATATTGGATCGGGTTGCATGCCGCAACAGATATCATATTTGAATCGGGTTACACACTACAACAACTATATGTGTGGACCGGGTTGCACGCTGCAACAAAGTTAATTGATAAGAGATCGGGTTGCGCGCCGCAACAGTAGTGTTATTGAATTGTTGTAAATGTTGTATTGTTCGTTCATATATCTATTGGATTTTGCTAGGTTGATATTGTTTCCCTGAAGCATGTTCCCTTTCCCTTATAACTGCTCATTACTTGTTTATTTTTCTGCAATATATCACGTAACCGTACATGATTACATGGTAGTCCGGTCTAGCCTCGCCACTACTTCGCCGGGGTTAAGCTAGGTACTTACCAGCACATGGGGTCGGTTGTGCTAATGCTACACTCTGTGCTCTTTTGCACAGATCCAGGTGCCGAAGCAGCATTTGAGCGGCACTATTAGATTGGGAGCCAGCCTTCAGTCCACCGAGACACCAAGGTAGCCCTGCAGACGTCTGCATGGCTGGCGTCTCCTCTGTCCTTTATTTTAGTCTTTCATCTCATTGTATTCGAGACCAATAGTTATATTTCTTTTAGATGATTGTATTTAGCACTCTTAGTAGTTCGTGGGTATTGTAACACCAGTTTTGGATAGAGGATTATGTTGGATTTTCGCATTTTAACCAGTTCCTTTAATTAAAGACTTCCGCTTATTTGTTTATTTATTTCCGTGGTTTCATGCTATTTCTGATAATTGTTAAAAAGGAGTATATTATTATAATAAAGAAATTAAGGTTTGGCTTGCCAAGCTTCTATTAGTAGGCGCCATCACGACTCTTAAGGATGGAGAATTCGAATCCTGACACATGGCTACTTGGTCTTTTTTCTCGCTAATATATAGTGAATAACGCGATTTAGCATGAAGGTACAAAGTGGGAAAATTTGGAGGTGAAGACAAGATAGAGTAGATACTTATTGACGCACATTTAAGGAAATTGAAAAATGTGTACATAGTATGTTTCTATATATTTATATATATATATATATATATATATATATATATATATATATATATATATATATATATATAGTATAAAATTTAAAGGCTAAAAAAACCTTGTAACACTAAGTGATAATAATATGACCTTCAAACCAAATATACTAATGTATAGAAGCGCTTGGAAAATCGCCCCATATACCCCTTAATAGGGATTTATCTTTCTACATATTATTTGAGATTTTATTATCTTCCCCACCTCATATTTTAATTTAATTATATCCTATATATAAATTTATCAATTATATACATTTTAGAAATTAAATCATTCCTTTATATTAGAAATTAATTATTTCTCATCTTTATTCTCTTTCTCTCTCTTAATCCCTGATCAGTAATGTAGAACAAAGAAAAAGAGAGTAGTAATTCCAGCATGGACAGTCACTAAAAAGCTTTGAAGCTTTAAAGTTCAAATTTGAGTTTTCAAAAAGCATTACTTGTTTGGATTGGGTGTTGTTGCAAACAATTGAAAATATTATTTAGAGTTTATATCTTAATTTTGAGAGTGTTTCGTGAAGAAAAAGAACAAGAACAAGTAGAAAAAGAAGAAGACTACATGATATACATTATACTTAAGGAATTGTAGTAAAGCTGTAGTAAATTATAGGTAAATTGTATTATGTTGTTTATATATATTTTTATTTAAATATTGTATGAAAGTTGAATAATATTATATAAAAATTTTATAAAAATTATATTTAAATTGTATGATATTGTCGTTATATATAATTAAGTAGCAATAATTTATAAATACTTGTAAAGATAAGTTGTAGATAAGTTGTATAATATATAATTAGTTGTATGAAATTGCTTTTACTATGTATAAATCATATACAAAATATATAAAAGACATTTTGTATAAAATCTGCATTTAAATTGTATAATTTTGTAGTTGTATTTAATTGAATAAAAATGATATGAAAATTACAAATAAGTTATATAATATATAATTATTATGTATAAATTAAATATAAAATATATATTATATAAAATTTATATAAAAATTATATTTAAGTTGTAATTGTAGTTGTATTTAAGACCTTAGTGACCATTCATTTGATTGGCTAAAAGTAAAGACCTAAAGAGCTCCGGTTAATGCAAAACTATTCAGCACAGCTTGTCATGGCTTCCCAGAGCAACTCCCATTCTCATGTTTTTCCTTTACATGATTTTGTCCTTGGAAGTGAGATGCACTACTGCTAGCTTCAAAATAATGCAGTTGCATACTGTATATAGACATTTTTGAAAATAAAGTTTCAAATAGTTTATAGGAATATAAAAATTTTTTCCTACTAATGCAGATGCATCTCTTTCCATTCTTGCCATTTTCATGATCAATTCTAACTTTGTACTTATTTCTTCAATTTTTATGTTATGTACTAATAACAAACAATATCACTTCATAAATTCTATCAAATATTCTTTTTCCTCATACTGAGCAATAATTTTTTTTTGATATCAAAGAATTGAGAATACGTGAACAGTTATACTTAACGTTTAAATAACTTCAAGCGTTAGAGAAATGAAGAGGAAAAGGTAGTGTCCATACTACGAAGGTAGAGATTCGAGTCGAGCGCAAAAAGACATGACCAGAAACATCGAGGCTAGAATGAAAGCAGCAGCAACAACAACAATAATATCAAGCGCTAGAGAAATGAAGAGGAAAAGGTAGTGTCTATACTACGAAAGTAGAGATTCGAGTCGAGCGCAAAAAGACATGACCAGAAACATCGAGGCTAGAATGAAAGCAGCAACAACAACAATAATAATATACTCAGTAAAAATTTTATTAGTAGGGTCTTGAGAGGGTAGGACGTATACAAACCTTACCCCTACCCTAGAAGCGTAGAAAAGCTATTTTTGGGAGACCCTCGACTCAACAGAAGAGAAAATAATATCAGAAAAGAAACAAAGAAGGGAACAGTAACAACAAAGAAAGTAAGAGAAGTACTAATAATACCTTAAAACATACCGAATAAGTGAAGGAGAGTGCAATACTACAATCCTATGCAAAACAACAAAATAATGTGAACACCACATAGACTGCTACCAACTCTACGCAAAACTCTATCAGACTACCCGGTACAAAGAACTACCCCCTAGCCTACAACTCTAATGCTCGACATCCACACATTTCTATCAAGAGCCATATCCTCGAAAATCTGCAGTCACACCATGTCTTGCATGATTACCTCGCCCCAACTCTTGTTTGGACGCCCTCTACCTCTTCTCGTACCTGCCACGACCAGCCGCTCGCATCTCCTAACCGGGGAATCTATAGTTCTCTTCTGCACGTGACCAAACCACCTAAGACTTGCTTCCTGCATCTTGTTGTCCACGGGAGCAACTCCCACATTCTCTCGGATATCTTCATTTCTCATCTTATCCAATTTAGTATGCCCGCACATCCATCTCAGCATCCTCATCTCGGCTACTTTCATCTTCTGACTATGTGAATTCTTAACTGGCTAACACTCAGCCCTATATAACATTGCCGACCAAAACCACCGCTCTGTAGAACTGACTTTTGAGTTTGAGTGATACTCTCTTGTCGCACAGGACTCCAGATGTTAACCGCCATTTCATCCACCCCACCCCAATGCGGTGCGTAACATCCCCGTCAATCTCCCCATCTCCCTGAATAAAAAGCAAATGAAGCAAAAAAAAATAAAATAGATTGAGCTATACAGAAATACAACCGATAGATTGGGAAAATTTTAGTTTATGTCTCATACAATTTAGACTAGTTGTATGAGGTAACCTTTTGTCTTACAATTTTATGAACCTAGAATTCTGTAACCTCAAAAGTGTAAGATTGAGGTCCACAATTTTATAAGGCAAAAATAAATCTCGTATAACTAGTATCAATTGTACAAAATACAAAATAAAACTTCTCGATAAATTGTCATATCAAGTTGAGCTCCAATCTAAAGTGCTGAAAGAACAATGAGCAACGATGGTAAAAGCGTACCCGCTTTCTTTGGTTAGATTCTAATTTCCAAAAGAAACGCGTCATATAAATGGGCAAAAGGCATTTAGGAATTTTATTTTTCGGTAATTAAATTCTTATTATCAGGAAAAATTTGTACAAGTATAGTTTTAAAAAAAATCTACCTCTATCATTCTAGATTTTGATATGCAGCCCCAAACCTAGAAACATATTAACTAAATAACACCAAAGCTAAGTTGAGGAAATAGCGCATAGTGCCCATCAAAGCCAAAACAATTACCTGATGTTTCCCACTTAAAAAATAGTTACAATTTCTATCCAATCCATACAGCACAAACTTATTACCAGATCATTCAATTTCCTATTTTTCCTTTAATTTGCTTTACCCCACGTGAGGGGCATGTGGAAAATGTAAATCTATTCCTTTTTTTTTTTATTACTTGAATCATATTACTTTTGAATTTGATTATCTTTCCGTCTATGATATGTACTTTAACTTTAAAAACATATATTAATAATTATTTTAAAAAGAAAAATATAATAGGTATTCGCAGTGTGAAAATGGACAAAAGAAATAAGTTGATCGAAAAAACTCCCAGTTGCCGTGCATACCACAATTTCAAAAGCATTGTCTTAATTTTTTGTCCAATTGTAGTCCATATTTTCAAAACTAAAACATTTTCATCCACATTTCATCGTATTCTTTTCTTAATTTTCTTTCTACATTATGTACATGTGAATTGCAACTTCTTTTTTATGTATCATCTCACGGAACTGTAAGAAATTTATTTGTCTTTTTTTTTGCTGATTAAATAGAATGCACATGTATTATTAAACATCATGCATGATCCTCGTAATAATCACCTAAAAATACCTGATTATTTAATTAAAAGATCTGTTTAAAGTTATTTTTAGAATTTTTCTTGTTAAACTCTTTTTCAAATTCCAGATCTGGACTTCTGTTGTTGTTTGAAGACCCACCATTGTTAATCTTGAAACTCTTGAAATTAAAATTCCTTTTTGAAGTATGTTGTTCAATTCGAAGTGGGTGTTATAAAATATTATTTATAGTACTTTTTGGAAAGTTGTTACGATCTCATTTCATCTTCCGTGAACATGTCGTGATGACACCTAGTTCCTATAACTAGGTAAGCCTAACAATGCAGAAAAATAATATAGCTTGCAGAATAATTAAGAAAAAAAAAATGAACAACTAAAAAGAAAATAACATATAAATGTCGCTCAGCATATACAACTCAAAAATGCGGAAGTCTACAATGAACACCCAAAATCCGGAAACTCTCAAGCTAACGAAAAGTAATATATGGCTCTAACTCCAGAATGTCTAAAGCAAAAGTACGGAAGAAGGCTAAACACTACAGATAGAGTAAAGAACGAGACTCTTCGGTTTGCGAACGCTGCAGATGTACCTCGAAGTCTCCGTAGCTCTCCCTGTCTCAAGGATAGTGTGCCTGAGATGAAGTACCTGGATCTGCATGTGAAACACATGCATAGGAGAGGCATGGGTACACCACAACTGTACTCAATAAGTGCCAAGCCTAACCTCGGTTGGATAGTGACGAGGAAATGTCAGGGCCCTACTGAGATCTAACATAATAAATAATAAGATGAGGAAAAAATAGTATAGATAAAGTGTACAACGAGAATCTAAACAATATAAATACGGAAAACGTAATAGAAAGCAGAAAAACAGGACAATACTAGTAAATACTACTCACAACAGGAACCACAACCTAGGATCTCTTGGTATCCCAATAATCTCTTGGTATCCTCAAAACTTATAATTTCATGTGCCAGGGATCAATTGGTATCCCGAGGATCTCTTGGTATCCTCAAAACTTACAAGTTCATGTGCCAGAGATCTCTTGGTATTCCGAGGATCTCTTGGTATCCTCAAAACTTACAATTTCATGTGCCAGGGATCTCTTGGTATTCCGCACCCTCAGTCCAGAACATATCAAGTGCAGGGGGATCTCCCGGGAGGCCAACCCGTAGTCCCAATTTAAAAACACACAATAGTAGCCCAAACATTAGGATAGATATTATACTCCAGACAAGAAATAGAAAATCCTCGCCAAACATGCTACACGGAGCACAAACAAGACATTTTAAGCACTTAGGCAAGTAAGTCAAATAAACATACTTCTCTAAACTAGCATAGTATAATCTTGCAATTTAAGATAAACAGGTAAGCAAGAAAACTCAATTTAAAAACATTAAGTAAAAATGGATTTCCAACAATTTGCTCAAGTACGCGCTTGTCACCTCACATACGAAGCATTCAAATACGGAATATCATGTCCTAAGGGGAAGAAGTCTCCCACACAAGGTTATACAAGCCACTTACCTCAAATCGTCTCCAAAATCAACTCGAAACCACTATTTTGCCACGAGTATCTGACTCCAAATAGCCCAGATCTATCTATTTCAATCACATCTCGTAAATAACATCTCAAGCAACTAATTCTACTATTTAATTTAAAGCTAAGACGCTAATTTAGGTAAAACGAGCAAAACGCCCCTCAGGACAACATGGTCAAAACCCGAGGTTCGAACTAAGACCCGATTACCCATTCCCCCACGAGCTTAAATATATGATTTGCTTTGAAATCGGATCTCAAATGGAGGTAAAATCCCCCAATTTTAGCAAAACCTAGGTTCTACCCAACATACCCAAATTTTCCCATTAAAATCTATGATTTGAAGTTGAAATTATGTTAAAAGATGTTAAAGAGTGAAGAAAATAAGTTAGAAATCACTTACCAATTATTTTGAAGAAGGAGAATCGTTTGGGAAATCGTCTCTTATGTTTTGGGTTTTTTAAAAAGTAAAAAATAACCGAGTTACCCATTTATTTATACCACTTTGAAGTCTCATGCGCGGACCGCACAAAAAAGACCGCGGCCGCGCTGACCTACCTGAAAACCTGCAGATCTTAGCCGTGCGTGGACCGCGGCCGTACAGTACCCACCGCAGACCGCGGCCGCACGTAATTTCTCACGGACCGCGCTGGAGGGTTCAGAGTCTGCAACATTTTCCTGAACCTGCAACAGCCGATATTTTAAATCTAAAGCATCCCGGAACGTACTCAAAACTCACCTGAGCCCTCGGGGCTCCAAACCAATCATTAACACAACCTCAAAAATATCCTACGGACTTATCCATGCGATCAAATCGCCAAAATAACATCATATACACCAAATCAAGTCTCAAAACTCGTGATTTCTTCCAAATTTCATTAAACATCGAATTCCCATTTTAAGTCAGAAACGCGTCAAAAGACGTCCATTTTCGACCAAACTTTATAGAAAGTGCTTAAAACATATATAAGACTTGTAACGGGCACCAGAACCAAAATATTAACGGGCACCAGAACCAAAATACGGGCCTGATACCATTGTCTTCTTATCAAATTCTATTTCCAATTACCTTAATTATATAAAAAAAAAACTCACACAAAAATTCATTTCTCGGACTTAGGACCTCGGAATTCGATTCCGGGCATACGCCCAGGTCTCATATTTTCCTACGGACCCTACGTGACCATCAAATTACGGGTCTAGGTCCTTTTACCCAAAATGTTGACCGAAGTCAAATCTATTCAATTTAATTTAAAAAATTAGCTACGCTATTCGAGGCAAACCTAGATGAGGTTTTCAAGGCCTCGAAAGTACAGAATGGGTAAGAAAATAAGTGATGACCCATTGGGTCATCTCATCTTCCACCACTAAAGCAACCATTCGTCCTCGAACGGAAAAAAAGAAAGAAGTACCTGAGTCGAGAAAAAGATGAGGATAACGGCTCCGCATCTCAGACTCGGACTCCCAGGTGGATGCTTCAGGAGGCCGACCACTCCACTAGACACGAATAGAAGGAAATCCCTTGGACCTCAACTGAAGAACCTGTCGGTCTAGAATAGCTACCCGCTCCTCCTCATAAGGCAAGTCCTTGTCCAACTGGACAGTGCTGAAATCAATCACGTGGGCTGGATCGCCGAGATACCTCCGGAGCATGGATACATGAAAAACTGGATGCACGGCAGATGAGCTACGCAACAATGCAAGTCTATAAGCCACCTGTCCCACTCGATCAAGAATCTTAAACGGACCAATGAACCTAGGGCTGAGCTTGCCCTTCTTCCCAAATCTCATCATGCCCTTCATAGGCGATACTCGGAGCAATACCCGCTCACCGACCATAAATGCTACATCTCAAACCTTGCGATCTGGATAACTCTTCTATGGAGACTGAGCTAAATGAAGCCTATCCTGAATGATCTTGACCTTGTCCAAGGCCTCCTGAACCAAATCCGTACCTAACAACCGAGCCTCTCCTGGCTTGAAACATCCAATCGGAGATCGATACCGTCTACCATATAAAGCCTCATAAGGAGCCATCTGGATGCTCGACTAGTATCTATGGTTGTAGGAAAACTCCGCTAAAGGCACGAACTGATCCTAAGACCCTCCAAACTCAATCACACACGCACGGAGCATATCCTCAAGAATTTGGATAGTGCACTCGAACTGTCCATCCATTTGGGGGTGAAATGATGTGCTCAACTCCACCCGAGTACCTAACTCTTGTTTCATGTCTCCCCAGAACCGCGATGTAAACTGAGTACTTCTTTCTAAAATAATAGAAACTGGAATACCATGTAGACGGATGATCTCCCAGACATAAATCTCCAACAACCGCTCTGATGAATAACTGGTACACTCAGGAACGAAATGAGTGGACTTGGTCAGTCGATCCACAATAACCCAAATGGAATCAAACTTCTTTAAGGTCCGTGGGAGTCTGGATACAAAGTCCATGGTGATGCGCTCCTATTTACATTGCGGAATCTCTATCTGCTGCAGCAACCCTCCCAGTCGCGGGTGCTCATACTTTACCTACTGCAGTTGAGGCATCTCGACATATACCCAACTATATATTTTTTCATCCGCCTCCAGCAGTAGTGCTGCCTCAAGTCCTGATACATCTTTGCGGCACCCGGATGGATGAAATACCGCAAACTATGGGCCTCTGCTAAAATCAACTCTCGAAGCTCATCAACATTGGGCACACAAATCCGGCCCTGCATCTTCAATACCCCGTCATCTCCGATGGTCACATCTCTAGCATCATCACGCTGAACCTTGTCCTTAAGGACGAGCAAATGAGGGTCATCATACTACCGCTCCCTAATTTGATCAAATAGGGAAGACCGAAAACCACACAAGCTATAACTCTACTGGGCTCCGAAAGTTCCAATCTCATAAACTGGCTGGCAAAAGCCTGAACATCCATAGCCATTGGACTCTCTGAACCTGGTAAATATGCCAAACTCCCCAAACTCTCCGCCCGACGACTTAAGGCATCCGCCACCACATTGTCCTTGCCCGGGTGATACAGAATAGTAGTGTCATAGTCCTTCAGCAACTCTAACCATCTCCTTTTGCGCGAATTCAGATCCTTTTGCTTGAACAAGTGCTGCACACTTTAGTGGTCAACATAGATCTCATAAGGCATACCGTACAAATAATGACGCTAGATCTTCAAGGTATGAACAATAGCAGCTAGCTCAAGGTCTTGGACATGGTAGTTCTTCTTATGTATCTGCAACTGTCTGGACGCATAACCAATCACCTTACTGTTCTGCATCAACACAGCTCCGAGACAAACTCTCGAGGCATCATAATAGACAGTATAAGACCCCGAACCGGTAGGCATCATCAAAATTGGGGCTGGGGTCAAAGTTGTCTTGAGCTTTTGAAAGCTCGCCTCACACTCCTCTGTCCACTGAAATGGGGCAGCCTTCTGGGTCAATCTAGTCATAGGTGCCGCAATCGATGAAAATCCCTCCATGAAACGACGGTAATAGCTCGCTACACGAAGGAAACTGCAAATCTCTGTAGCTGAGGATAGCGTGGGCCAATTCTGCACGGCCCCTATCTTACTCGGATCCACCTGAATGCCCTTACTCGAAATAACGTGGCCTAAGAATGCCACTGAACTCAACCAAAACTCACATTTTGAGAACTTTGCATATATCTTCTTCTCTATCAGGGTCTGAAGCACGATCCTCAGGTGCTTCTCATGATATTCCCGACTCCGGGAATACACCAGGATATCATAAATATGAGGCAAAGGATAACGGTTCTTCACTGTAACCTTGTTCAACTGGCGATAATCAATACACATACGCATAGAACCATCCTTCTTCTTCACAAACAGGACAGAAGCACCCCACGGTGAAACACTAGGTCGAATAAAACCCTTATCAAGCAATTCCTGCAATTGATCCTTTAACTCCTTCAACTCAGGATGAGCCATACGATACGGATGAATGTAAATGGGTTGAGTGCCTGGCAATAGATCAATGCAAATGTCCATATCGGGCGGCATGCCCGGAAGATCAGCCAGAAACACATCGGGATAATCCCGTACCGCTGGGACTGAAACAACAGAAGGATTATCAGTACTGACATCTCTCACATAAGCTAAATACGCGGCACACCCCTTATCAACCATACAATGAGGTTTAAGAAAAGAGATAACTCTACCGGGAGTGTGATCTAAAGTACCACTTCACTCAATATACGGAATACCCGGCATAGCCGATATCACGTTCTTGGCGTGACAATCAAGAATAGCAAAATGGGGCGACAACCAGTCGATGCCCAAAATAATGTCAAAATCAACCATACTGAGTAACAATAAATTCGCTAGGGTCTCCACGAGTAGTAACCAAACATGACCGATAAACGCGGTCTACAACAAGAGAATCCCCTATAGAAGTAGAAACATAAACGAGGACACTCTAAAGAATCCATAGGTACACCCAAATATGGAGAAAAATAAGAAGACACATAAGAATAAGTAGAGCAATGATCAAATAGAACTTATGCCTCTCTGTGAAAGACCAGTATAATACCTGTAATGATGGAGTCAGAGGCAACAACCTCGATACGAGCAGGAATAGCATAATATCTGGCCTGGACCCTCTCTCGTTGATGACCTCTATCTCCCTGACCTCCGCCCCTTGCCGGCTGAGCAGATGGGGTAGCAGCTGGAAATGTGATCATGGCACAGAATCTACTGAGCATGCTGTGGCTGAGAAGTCTGTGGGGGTGCACTCCTCCCAGGTCTAGGGCAATCCCTCACCACATGGCGGGTGTCGCCACACTCAAAAAAAGCTCTGGGAGGGTGAAATGGCTGTGACTGGCTCGGTCCAGATCTGCTAGACTGGCCTCTGAAAGTACCCTGCGCAGGAGGCGCGCTAGAACTGGAGGTGCATAGTAAGGCTCCTGAGGTATAGGCAAAGCTGGAGCACTGCTGGCTGCTGGAAAAGCTGAATGAACGGGGCGACCCACATAACCCCTACCATAACAACCTGCTGCTAGGGTACATGCACCAGAGTAGTGACCTAACTCTCGAGACCACTTGGCCTCCCTCTCCCTCGCTCCCTGGCAACCATACCCTCAATCCTCCTAGCAATGCTCACTTCCTGCTGATAAGGAATGTCCATCTCCAACTCTCAAGCCATGCTAGATCTGATGGGTGGGATAAGACCCCCGATGAACCTGCGAACTCTCTTACGGACTGTAGCAACCAAGGCCAGTGCATGCCTGGCCAACCTGGTATATCAGATAGCATACTCTGAAACGGCCATAGCACCTTGGCGCAAATGCTAAACTCTGCATGCCATGCTTCCCTTAGACTTTGGGGTACACACTCTCTCAGGAACATATCTGAGAACTGGGTCCAGGTTAGTGCGGCAGCCTCGACATGAATGTCTATCTCATAAGTTCACCACCAATCATAGGCGACTCTCCGAAGCTGAAAGGCAGTGAAGGAAACCCCGTTGGACTCTACTATGCTCATAGTGCGAAGAATGCGGTGACACTCCTCTAGAAATCCCAAGGCATTATCTGATGCTAATCCATTGAATACTGGGGGATCATACTTCTTAAACCTCTCAAGTCTCCACTGCTCATCCTCTGAAGCAGCTGACCGTCCTCAAGCTGAATTAGCACTGCAGGCGGTGCGGGAATAATCTCAGGAACCTGCTCAACCTACACTCGCTATTTGGGAGTGTGGCCGATAGGGGTCTGTGCTCCTCCCCCGACCTGGGATGTGGCTGCAGCAAGGAGAAGCTATCCTGCCTGAGCCAAGGTGGTATACATACTCATGAACTGAGCCAAAGTCTCCTGAAGGGCTGGAGCAGTAGTGGTAGTAGTGGGCGTGCCAGGTGCCTGGGCTCTGGCTGGATCTGCTGGTGGTTCCTCAGCGGTAGCTCGCACAGGTGCTCTGGCTGCACCACATGCGCGTCCTCGATTTCTACCGCGACCCCGACCTCTGACGACTGCAATAGGGGGCGCGGATGACTGATTGTCCCTAGTAGTGCGTGCCATTACCATCTGCGGGAGGATAGAAGACGGAAGTTTAGCATTTGTGATGTCAAAATATTGCACGACAAGGAAATAATATGAAGTGGAAATTTTCCTAACAGTTACATAGCCTCTCGTAGATAAGTACAGACGTCTCCGTGCCGATCATCGAGACTCTAATAAACTGGCTTGTGTTCAGTGACTCCTATGAACCTAGAGCTCTGATACCAACTTGTCACGACCCTAGATCACCCTATGTGAACATGTCATGATGACATCAAATTCCTATTACTAGGTAAGCCTAACAATGCAGAAAAACATTATAGCTTGCAGAATAATTAAGAAAAAAAATGAATAACTAAAAAGAAAACTGCATATAAATGTCACTCAAATAATACAACTAAAAAATGCGAAAGTCTATAATGTCACCCCAAAACCCGGAAACTCACGGGAACACAAGCTAACGAAAAGTAGTACATGGCTCTAACTCCATAATGTCTAAAGCAAAAGTACGAAAGAAGCTAAAAACTACATATAAAGTAAAGAAACAGACTCTTTGGTCTCCGAACGCTGCAGATATACCTCGAAGTCTCCGTAGCTCTCCCTGCCTTAAGTATAGTGTGCTTGCGATGAAGTACCTGGATCTGTACATAAAAAACATGCGCAGCAAAGGCATGAGTACACCATAACGATACTCAGTAAGTGCCAAGCCTAACCTCGGTTGGGTAGTGACGAGGAAAGGTCAGGGTCCTACTGAGATATAACATAATAAATAATAAGATGAGGGAAAAAAACAACATAGATAAAGTATACAGCGATAATCTAAACAAGATAAATACGGAAAACGTAATAGAAAGTAGAAAAATAGGACAATACTAGTAAATACTACTCATAACAGGAACCACAACCGGGGATCTCTTGGTATCCCGAGGATCTCTTGGTATCCTCAAAACTTACAATTTCATGTGCCAGGGATCTCTTGGTATCCTCAAAACTGAAAATTTACAATTTCATGTACCAAGGATCTCTTGGTATCCTCAAAACTTACAATTTCATATGCCAGGGATCTCTTGGTATCCTGAGGATCTCTTGGTATCACTTAGGCAAGTAATTCAAATGAACATGCTTCTCTAAACTAGCATAGGATAAACTTGCAATTTAAGATAACAAGTAGGCAAGAAAACTCAATTTGAAATCTTCAAGTAAAAACGAATTTCCAACAATTTGCTTAAGTACGCGCTCGCCACCTCACGTACGAACCATTCAAATACCAAATATCATGTCCTAAGGGGAAGAACTCCTCCACACAATGTTATAGAAGCCACTTACCTCAAACCGGCTCCAAAATCAACTCGGAACTACAATTTTCCATGAATATCCGACTCCAAATGGCCCAGGTCTATCCATTTCAATTACATCTCGTAAATAACATCTCAAGCAACTAATTCTACTATTTAATTTAAAGCTAAGATGCTAATTTAGGTAAAATGACCAAAATGTCCCTTAGGCCAAGGTGGTCAAAACTTGAGGTTCTAACCAAGACCCGATTACCCGTCCCCTGCGAGCTAAAATATATGATTTGTTTTGAAATCGAACCTCAAATAGAGGTCAAATCCCCCAATTTTAGCAAAACCTAGGTTCTACCCAGCATACCCAAATTTTCCCATTAAAATCTTTGATTTGAAGTTGAAATTATGCTAAACGATATTAAGGAGTGAAGAAAATAAGTTAGAAATTACTTACTAATCATTTTGAAGAAGGAGAATTATTTGGGAAATTGCCTCTTATGTTTTTGGTTTTTTAAAAGTGAAAAATAACTGAGTTTCCCATTTATTTATACCCCTCTGAAGTCCCCTGCGCGGACCACGGCCGCGCTGACCTACCTAAAGACCTGCAGATCTTAGCCATGCGCGGACTGCGCAAAGCTGATCGCGGCCGCATAGAACCCATCGCGGACCGCGCGAAGGCAATCTCGGTCGCACTGGCCCCTCCGCGGCTGCACGCGCTGTCTCGCGGACCGTGTTGGAGGGTTCAAAGTCTGCAACATTTTCCTGAACCTACAACAACTGATATTTTAAATCTAAAGCATCTCGGAACCTACTCAAAACTCACCCGAGCCCTCGTGCTCCGAACCAAACATGCACACAACCTCAAAAAGATCATACGGACTTATCCATGCGATCAAATCACCAAAATAACATCATATACATCGAATCAAGCCTCAAAACTCGTGATTTTTTCCAAATTTCATAAAATATAGAATTTCCATTTTAAATCTGAAACGCGTCAAACGACGTCCGTTTTCAACCAAACTTTACATAAATTGCTTAAAACATATGTAAGACTTGTATCGAGCGCCGGAACCAAAATACGGGCCTGATACCATAGTCTTTTAATCAAATTTCATTTCCAATTATCTTAATTGTTTCCAGAAAATAATTTCACACAAAAATTTATTTCTCGAACTTGAGACCTCAGAATTCGATTCCGGGCTTTTGCCTAGGTCCCATATTTTTCTAAAGACCCTCCAGGACCGTCAAATCACGGGTCTGGGTCCTTTTACCCAAAATATTGATTGAAGTCAAATCTATTCAATTTAATATAGAAAATTTGTATTTTTCTCACAGAATTCATATTTAAGCTTTCGGGCTACGTGTCCGGACTGTGCACGTAATTTGAGGCAATCCTAGATAAGGTTTTCAAGGGATTGAAAGTACAGAATGGGTAAGAAAATAAGTGATGACCCAAAGGATCATCACATAAGTTCATATTGAAATTTCAGACGCATTTGAAGCTTATTTGAGGTGATTCGAATCGGATTTTCAGCTGAAAATTATAAAATAGAAAAAAACTCAATAGTATATCACTACAGTATATATATACTATAAAAGTATACTGCTATATTATACAGTTTATTGCAGCATAATGCAACAATATACTATAATAGTATATAATTTACTATTATAATATACTATGTTTGACAATATTATGCCGTAATAATATAAATATACTACGATAATATACTATTACAATTGGATCCTTTTTCGGCCTTTGAAATATCCATGCCCTTTTCCAAATTTTAGACGAAGCTCTCTTTTGTTTTTCAAATACTTTTCTAAATGAACTATTTAATGAAATTTCATGGAGGTATTATTCATTTAAACTCTCATTGAGTTAATAGATTATGTGACAACTGATACTATTTCAGTTTAATAATTGAATTAAAAAAATTTAAAAGCTTTGCATACAATTCTATACCCCGTTGGTACAACTATGTACTATATTGGTATCATATGTTAGTTAGAATATTTTTTAGTTATATTAGCTATATTTAATTAGTACACTATTTAATTTTTCTTTAGTAATAGTAGAATAGTATAATATCTTGAATTTTTAAAGTTTTCCTTTATGCATGTGTATTATGTAACCATTTTGATTTTTTCTTTATGCGTTTGTTTTATATAATAGTATTATAGTAGAATATCTTGAAATACTTTCTTGTATTAATATGTGGTACATTATTTTTTGATTTTTCTCTTCATGCATATGAATTATGTAATAATAATGTAATCATATATGATTTTCAATTAATTAGTAGACGGTATACCCTATTGGTATAATTATATATCATATTGGTATCATATTATAGTTCAAATTTTTTTGTTGTTGTTTTAGGTGTATTTTAAGTGAATTCTATTATGAAATAATTTATGTGATCATGTTTGCTGTTTTGGATTTTCTTGTACCTATGGGCATATATTTTTTGTATTATTGCAATGACCCAACCAGTTATTTGAAGCATTAGCACCCCGAACGGTTATTTGAGGGCATGAGTAGTATAACGACCCAACTGATCGTTTTGAGTAATTGCATCCGGTTCGGCAGTTTGAGGTCATGAGAAGCTTTATATTATGTGTATCGACTTGTGTGCGCAGTCCAGGCATGAAATTGAAAAGCTTTTATGTGAAAATATGAAAAATATAGTAATTTCTAGAGTTGTTTTTTAGTTGACTTTGATCAATATTTTTGGTAAACGGATCCGGATATGTGTTCTGACAATTACGGGAGATCCGCAGTAAAATATGAAACTTGGGTGCATGCCTGAAATTGGATTCCAAAGTCCATAGCCTTAGAAAATAATTTTAAAAAAAAATTATTGTGCTGGTTTTTAATAGAAATAAATAAATGAATTAATATTTAAACTCGTTGGTATCGGATCTTTATTTTGGTTCTGGAGATTGGTACAAGTTTGTTATAATATTTAATTCCTATCTATAAAATTTTGTGAGAATCAGAATTGATTTGACGTGATTTGGACGTTCGGTTGAAAAGTTAGAAAATTATGAGTTTGAGGTTAAATTCATATTTTTGTTGTTATTTTGATTATTTTATCACATGAGCAAGTCAGTATGATATTTTTAGACTTGCATGCATATTTCGTTTGGAGCCCTGGAGGCTTGGGTGAGTGTCGTCGGTTTAGGCTATGTTGCGCTTGTTTTTGATGCTTCCTTATCGTTTCTTCAATAAAAAATGATACTATATTGAGAAAATGAGACGCAAATTCAATTTTTATTGAACCATTAGATCCTTATCGAAATTATGGAGTCATGGTAAAAATAATCATCGAATTTGGACATTGTATGAGGAAGTTATGCTCATTTTCATGTCGGAAAAAATTGCTGGTTTCTGGTGTAGTCGCAAATGCGAGCATTTTCATCCCAATTGCGATACCCAATTCGCAAATGAAAACTTTTTATCGAAAACGCGGCTTCTTCTAGACCTGCATTGCTTGCAAATTGCGAGGGTTCACAATGGTCGTAAATGCAACATTTGAGGCCTGTTAAGTGAGATTTTTGACGAGATTTTCACCCATTTTTTTTATTTTCTCAAACCCTAAACCACCGTAGGCGATTTTCCATACACTCAAACTTCTCCAAATTATTGGGTAAGTATTTTTAATCAATTTTTAACTATATTATGTGATTGTTTCTAAGATTTAACATCATGTTAATGAGAATCTAAAGGGAAATTTGAGAAAAATTGTGAAATCTTTCAAAAATGTAAAATGATGATTGGAATGACCAAATGGTATCAGAATCAGATAATTTTTGTATGCGCAAACTCATAGAGGAATGGGTGTGCATTTTTTGTAAATTTTTTCGGGTTCCGAGGTGCGGGCCCTAAGAGTTGACTTTTGTTGACTTTTTGCAAATTGTATAATAATTATAATTTTTTCAATTGAAATTATTTTCTCTTGCATCATTTGATGTATTCAAGTCGTTTTTGGCTATATTGAGCCAAGCGTTGATGAATCGATAAAGGAAAAGCTAATTGAGTGTTGAATTGGACGAGTTGAAGTAAATATCTTGCCTAACCTTGTGTAGGGACTTTCCTTTAGGATTTCAGTCTTACATGCTAATTGTAGTCTGTGCACGTGAGGTGACGAGCATGTGCTCGGACTTATTTGTGGAGAAATAGCTTTTAGGGTTCTTAGGTCCTTATATTTATCATGTGGGAAGTATTCCGTTATGATTGAGTTATCTAATTGCATAATTTACCTCTATATTCTCCATACGATATTGTTAGCCTTCCTCTAATTCTTACATGTTACTTGGACTTATTTGCCTTAATTGAATTAATTGTTCTCCTTATTTTTTCTGTTATCTCTTAATTGAAAATTCCTCTATGACCCCGTGTATATATGCTATGTGTCTAATATGTTGTGATTGCCGGTGTAGTTATCACATGTTTATTATGCCTTGTTGTTTTGTTAAGGTTATTGCACTTCTTGGTTTCTCCGTGATTCTCTTGTTGCTATGTAATCATACTCTTGGTGGTGGATTTTCCTTGTAATTGGATTGTTGTTGATTCCCTTGCGTGGATGTTATTGTATATTGTTGATTCCCTTGCAGGGATGTATTATTTCTATTGTTTGGGTAATGAAGAGTGTCAAGCACGAAGGGTAATGCCATCCATAATATTGTGAGGAAGAGTGTAAAGCACGAAGGGTAATGCCGTGCATGATATTGTGAGTGAGAGTTAATGCATACATGGTGATGTCGTTCCATGATTATGAGAGTAAAAGCACGAAGGGCGATGACGTGCCATATTATTGAGAGTAAAAGTACGAAGGGTGATGCTGTGCCAAATTATTGAGAGTAGAAGCACGAAGGGTGATGTCGTTTCATATTATTGAGAGTAAAAGCATGAATAGTGATGTCGTACCACATTATTGAGAGTAAAAGCATCAAGGGTGATGCCGTGCTATATTTGTTGATTTCTATGGTGAGAACGAGAGTAAAAGTACGAAGGGTGCTGCTGTGCACTTTCTGTTTACTGTATTTATTTGTTGTTAGCAATTCAAATGTTTTAATCGGTCAGAATTTCCTTACTGTTGTGATCCTTTATATTGAAACCCATAGTGTTGTCAATACCTCACCGTACTTTTATATATATATTTCAATACCTCAAATTCTTCAATAATTTCTTATATTTTTTTGATTCAAATAATTTTTCACTTAAATTTCCTTAAATCGTCTGAGGTTGTATTCTACTTACAAAACAAAGGATTTCTACTAAGTTGTAAATTATTAAATCCCATGGTAAAGGTGATAATTTATTTGATGTTGTATATTAATTAAAAATGGTACTTTCTTTATTAAAAATTTTCCAAAAAATAACTTCATCTTTTCTTGCTGAGTTCCTAGATGGTTTATAGCGGTACTCTGCTTCATGTTATGTAAATAAAACTCCTTGAACATTCTAAATTGTATGGGTTATGGACCCTATGTACTGAGTAATATGAGACCGTTGTTGCGCAAAGTGAGACAGAAATATGTGGGCACAAGGTGCCGGGTGTGCCATAGGTTTGGTAATTGAGGTTATGATATGAGACATCGAGTTTGAGATGGCTGGAATTTGTGCATCAGAAATGATATAATTTATTGAGGTGACATTGCCATCCTTATTGAGTACCTATTTACTTGTTGGTGTTCCAACTGCATTGGTATTAATTTCTTTGGTTGTCTTTTATTTCCATCCGTGCATCCTTTTATCGTTTCCACATATTGTATTTGTTCTCTACATGTTGTTGATATCTTTTTGTTATATTTATGTTGATAGTTTATTATCATGTCATGTTCTATTTATTTGACCAGTAGGTGTTCAGGCTATTCCTCGTCACTACTTCATCGAGGTTAGTCTTGATACTTACTTGGCACCATGTGGTGTGATCATACTACACTTCTGTACATTTTTGTGTACAGATCTTAGGTATTTGATAAATAGTATCTATGCAGGTCATTGCGGTGGAGACTCTAGGTAAACCTGTTGCAGCGTTCGCTATCTCGAAGTCACCTTCGATTGTGCTTATTTCCATATGTTCCTTTCGTTTCGGAATAGTGATGTATTTAATTTGTATAACTACTCTTAGAAAGGCTTATAACTTTTACCATTGATTTTGGGAATTGTAATTTGTTAAGAGCTATTTAATTTAAAGTTATTCGGTATCCATGTTATTACAGAAAAGGTTAGACTTACCTAATTTAGAGACTAGGTGCCATTACATCTCATTTGGAGGGATTTCGGACCGTAACAAGTTGGTATCAAAGCTTTAAGTTCATAGGTACTACGATTCATAAGCAGGTTTAGTATAGTCTTGCGGGTCGATATGGAGACGTATGTACTTATCTTCGATAGGCTACATAATTATTAGGAAATTCCACTTCTTTCATTCTTTTTCATGAAATATTGATTCACCTCGAAGTATATAACTTATGTTCCTTTACATCCAATCGTGTGTAATATTACGCTCTCAGTGTCCGCTATGCGCCAGTGGTTCGTGATGCTACAAACATGTTACGAAGGATTCAGGGATGCTCAGGCATTGCCTCGACATGTTGTCCAAACTGAAGATATATAGGCATTGAGAGACTATTGAGTTGTTCATATAGAGGCACAACGATTTTCGGTATCTGATTGATGAATGTGAGCTTGGGAAGGTTTAATTGGTTGACTAGTCGTCGCGATTATGTCAATGCCACGAAGTGGGTGTTGATTGGGTATAGTTGGTGGTATTGGAGTACCTTGTGATTTATGTTGTACGAGCTTTGAAGGTTAGTTTTGAGGATCATCAGATGTTGTTTTCTATGGATTTGCGCCAAGTGGAGGAGTTCAATAGCGGTATTCAGATTGCAGAGCTAGATTTATATCACATTTGGCTTGAGGTATGTGTATATGTGGTACTAGTGGGTTCCCGAATTTTGTGTATGACCAGGGTATGAGATCTTGCACGTGATGATATAGGGGCTTACAATGTTTTCATGTTATTAATGGATCTAAATATCAACATTAAGGGGAATCGGAGAAACAACTTCTGATTCACAGAAGGTCTAATCAGCGTGGGTATCGTGGTTGCGGCAGGACGGGGTGCTTCAGAGGTAATGTAGTGGCTTATGAGCTCCTAGGTTATGTGGTATCTGATAAGATCATCTGTAGTTGGGGCTTGATTGGGATTATTGCATATCGACTATCCGAAGAAATAGGTCTGTTCCGTGGTGTTGGGTCAGCATGGCAATGGAAGAATTTGGCCCTTTGAATAGAAATTCTCTACTGGCATTTGTGGAATCACTCTTGGATTTGACGCTCTGTATGACTCGGTTGAGTTGGAGAGGTGTAGTCCTGATGGCTTAGTTGCGTGCAAATGGATCTCGAAGGGTTCTCGATGGTTTGTTAACGACTTGAGCTGGTTTTCTGCTATGAGCGTAATATGTGGTACATTGAGGTTTTTTCCTAGATCAATATCTAGAATTTATAGAGTGTAGCATTGTTGGCTACCATATGTGAGGAGTGTGCATTTGTTGGAAGAACCTTGAGTTTTGGTTTGCGGGTGCGTGGTTAGTACCATGTTGATTATTAGGTTTTAAGGTTTTCGAGGTTCATATTTTGTTTCGCGGCTAGAAATCCTATACTGGTGCTTCAGTAGAATGATAGGGTGTGAGTGATATATCAGCTATTTGATTTGCGTAGTTGAGTTGAGTATGGAAATTTCGGTATTCCGGAGGTTTAGGCTAGGTGCCTTCATATGTGGACTAATTCCTGTTTGCAGACTTTGAAGAAATGTTGAGAATATGATAATTAATAGCATATAATACTGATAAGTTGTTTTGGATCTTTTGAAGCATATTTATCTAATTGGGAAGAATCAGGATTTGGTTGGGACTATTTGGAAGATCAACGAGAATATGTATTTTCTATCAGGTCAAGTTTGTGTACTCCTGTGAGATTGTCATTTTGGTTATGTTTGTTTATACCCAATTTTTTTCTGTATTTTTTCATGTGCAAAATACCTTTGAAAATAGCATATATATATATATATATATATATATATATATATATATATATATATATATATATATATATATATATATATATATATATATGTTTATACCCAATTTTTCTCTGTATTTTTTCATGTGCAAAATACCCAATTATACCCAATATATGTATGTATGTGTATATATATATATATATATATATATATATATATATATAAGAATGTCCCAAGGTCCTATTATTTTTCTCAAATTTTTTAAGCATTTTAAAAATCAATTTTATTGCCCTATTTTATCAAGAAAAACCCAATAAGTGTTCCCAAAATTATCATTTTAGTGATTCACTTGTTGAATTCTGATATTTGTGCTAAACTATACCTCAAATAATTTTTACAAATTTATTTAGTATTTTTAAAGCTAAATTGCATATAATTACAATATTAGACTCTTTTATAATTTGATTGCAATTATATTTTTAAAAATGAAGTCCAGTATTTTTAAATTGATGATTATATATTAGAAATCATTTTAGTACTTTCAATTTAATTTGATTTGGTATTTTATAAAATAAATGGGAAAAATGGCTATTTAACATCTATAGATTTTATTTCAACTATAGCCTAAATTCTACAACAACCAAACCCAATTGAACCCCAGCCAAATTCCTAAAATTACCCGACCTATAGCCTGTTTAAACGACCCACCCATCCCCCCTTTAAATCCCAGCCGTTGATCTAACATATCAACGACTCACGTTCCCCATTCCTTAATTAATTCCCAAATGACCCCAAACCGTTCTCATTTTCCACCGACCAGCCTCCTCTGAACCCTCGATTCTCTCAAACTCTCTCGAAGCCTCTCAAACCCTAGCCACCGCCTCGGCCATGAAAGTCGCCGGAATCCATGGCTACCAAGGCCATGGAAGCCCTACACCGGCCTCCTATGACTCCCAAGCGCCTGATCTTTGAAGATTCAAGGCCCGACCACGACGAGCTTTGGTCCAGGCTTCATTCGATTCGAGTTCCACAGCCATCTCCAATTTTACTCCGGCGTACCATGGTTACTCGAGCCTAATTTTGACTTTTCTGACTTAGATCAACGACCTTTCAAAGCCTTTCTCACTACTAGGGTTCTACTGAAACCCTAACCTTTTGAGATTTTTCTGATCCTTTGTATATCTATGCTTTCCCTAAGCTTTTAAATGATTTTCCTGACTTTTCTTTCAAAAAACCACTTTCAAAATCTTTATTTTCCTATCTAAGGTTTTTTGAAAATATTTAAATGATTCTCCGACTTTATTTTTATTTTTGTGCATATTTTCCTGTACTGTGTTCTTGTATTTTCTTCTACTATTGTGTTCTTGTATTTTCTTCTAATGTATGCTTTTTCTATGGTATTCTTATGTTTTTTTCTACTGTATTTTTCCCTTACTGTGTTCTTAAGTGTTTCTTATTAAGTTCCATCTACTAAGCTCTGCTTAAGTTTCTCCTAAGACTTCTTATCATGCTTCTTCTACTGTTCTTATCAGTTTTTTTCCATCATGTTTTGTGTTAGCTTCATCTACTCTATTTTCTTTGAATCCTTCTACTATGTTCTGCGTGTTATTACTATCATTATTTTCTCATGAGTTTCTGCTGAAAGAAACATGCAAGAGGTTTCAGCTCTTCTCTGAGACCTCTGACAATCACTTGTCTTCTTATCTTTGTACTCGATTAATAGGGGAAACCCCATAATTTTGGGGTTTTTACAAGATTGGTTATGTGATTTGTTTGAACTAGGTTTTTATTTCTAAGCCCCTAACTCTTTCAAACCAACTTCGAGTCTCTAAATTGAGTTTGGACATCCTTGTTTTCATATGATTCCGACTTTTGCTAAACTCTCATACGCTGGATTTTTCTGCTGATTTTACAATGACACAACAATCTTGTTTCATGCTTACCATGTTCGTATGCACCTTATAAATGATGAAATTTCCTCTAAAGTGACTTTCAAATTTGTGATTAGTTCATACTTCGATCTGAATGTGGTTTGATTGATTTCTTTCCATTGTTTGCTGATTTTCTCTAAGTTAAAACCCTTTTCAGCTTTTGCGACTTGGTTCATTCATAGGTCAGTAATTACAAGATCCCTAATTTTTTTTTGATTTACTGGTTGTTAATTGATTTTTTTACCTTATCTGTACAACCGTGTACTTCAAAACCCTGTCCTTAAATAACCTTTTATGTATTTGCCCATAATTACATGTTGTGCACGAAGTGCTTATTCAATTTATTTCCTTATGTTGTTTTTACCCATTTGAATCTAAATCCCTTAATTTAAGGGAAGTCTTGTGTAATTGATTGACAATCAGTTCCTTAACTATTTTCTTACCTTATTTCTACATGGTTTTCAACACTCTAAATGCACGACTCTTTAATACGCACTAGACACAATTCAGGATCCTTCCGCACTCATACTCACACATAATAATATTCTTTTCTTGTGTGCACTGTGGCATGTTCACAAGACCTACTACTTTTTCTTTGTTTGTTTCTCTAAAACTGGTATGTCCAGATTTAATTTCTAGCACCACAATAATGTGTATTTACTGCTTGTGTGTCCATGTTTGCTTGCTATTTCTCAGCACTCGAATTAGCATGTCGATTTCCTTCTGTTTGTTTGTTATAAGCCCCCATTTCCCTATTATCCCTATGTGTTTTGAGTTTTGACTTAAAGCATGGCAATGTAAGTTGTTGTCCATGAAT
The DNA here is from genome assembly GCA_034376525.1 of Nicotiana benthamiana. Taxonomy (NCBI): domain Eukaryota; kingdom Viridiplantae; phylum Streptophyta; class Magnoliopsida; order Solanales; family Solanaceae; genus Nicotiana; species Nicotiana benthamiana. The sequence continues at coordinate 27,028,595 of CM067336.1, read as the reverse complement.
TAAGTTTGATCCATGATGGTCTTAACCTCTAAACATTATGCTCTAACAGGCCTAAGGGTGTGCCAATATCTCCCATTGCTGGGTATGCCCATCAGCCTACCTTTTTTCTGCCTCTTGCAACTTTCCCATTCCCCTATACCCTTATGTGTATTGATTTAAGCTATTTCCCTTTTCCCTTTTCCCTTTTAGAGTTCTACTACTGCACTTGCACTCTCTCTTAGTCCCTAGGCTCTGCACCCCTCTTGTGAGCCTTGCCTTGGGACCTTGAATTCCCTCTAAACTTGGACACCTGAGGGCTGGCCCTTCTACACTGCACTATGTCTTGATCTGATGGTATATTTAGGTGTAAGCACTGTCCAGAGTTCATATGAGACTCTTAGGGAACTTTGACACACCCCAAATGGGAGGAAGACTTTGGAATATGATCTCTTGGAGTTGGTTTACTTCATACTTCAGACAAGAAGTCTGAATCAGGCTCCCCTTGGTTGTACTTTTAATTTCTGATGTATTTTCTTTTTTATCTTCATTCTGGACTGTAATAATTTTGTAATAAACTCTTGGATTGGCTAGTGAAAAAGGGAGGGGTAACCATGTATGCAAAGGGGTAGATAACCTACCTATAGGAGTTTCTGAATTTCTGCACTCTCATATGTAGATATCTTGCCTATTGGAGTTTTTGAATTTCTGCACTCTCATACGCAGATATCCTCCCTATAGGAGTTTCTGAATTTCTATACTCTCATATGTAGATATCCGGCCTATAGGAGTTTCTGAATTTCTGCATTCCTTCATAAAGATATCATGTCTATAATATTTCTGCATTCTTGTAAAGATACCATGCTTATAGACATTCCTGAATTCTGCACTTTTCACATAGATACCATGTCTATAGTTACCTAAAATTTGAATTCTTTACATGCATATAGAAAATATGCCTATAAGTCTTTCTGAATCTTGCATATCCAGTCTTCATTAAGAAATCATGTTTACAAGTCTTAACAATCAAACTCATTAGATATCATGTCCATCGGATCTAAACAAATTTCTGTACCTAGATATCAAGTTCATATGGTTCCGGCATCTTTACAAGTGATTAAAATCAACAATGTATAGAAAGCATGCCTATATGAGCTATTAATCAAGTCTAAATCATCCCACCCACTTATAGATCTAAAACCAGTAACAACTATGCATCTTTAATTGCAGAACTCATAGTCGTTTGCTAAAACCTGCCTTCTTTAATAACTGACAACTTTTCTTAAACCAGTGTATTCGGTTTACTTCATTATTTTTGAAATCAGTAGATATTATGACTATAGGGTCTTTGTCCAACATTTAGGCAAGCCATAAGGTAAACGTTTATAAGCTGAATCTATTTTTTGTCAAGTACAACCAGCAGGAAGGCCCGATTTGGATTTTATCTGAATTATATAATAAATCAGTCTGCTTCAACCCTATAAGTTTAATCAGATTCTATACAGTACGTGCAAGACATGCTAAATTATATGCTTCTCTATTTAAAGGAGGTATATTTGAGCCTTCTCTTTTTTTTTTATATGGTTTTCCCAAACTTGCTATATGTGTTTTCACCTGTCGCTCAGTATTTTACCTTTTGAAACCACAAATAAGCCCAATATCTCCTCCCTTTAGGATTAGTAGTCCAAAGTACCCCCGGGGCTGATAGGATTGGGGTGGGTAATAGCATGCAATAAGTAAACGAGACTATTCCGCGCTTTAATACCTTAACAGTATGCGAAAGGGTAGATATGGATATGATGAACGATGCTTTAATACCACGTGTTGCCCCTCTTTGAGGAGTGATTACGGGTATTGCATTGATGTGATCCATATTTTTAATAAACCTAGGACCCTCTTTCTTTATTCTTCATTTCTTTTCTTTCGGAATTTTAATTCCTTATCTAAAATCATTAGGTGACGACTCTTCAGTTCAAACCCAATTCCCAAAAGGGAACGACTTGTCCTCCCAAATGTCATAACCCAATTTCGCGAGAAAAAGGGGCGCGTCAATGTTCTCAGGCAGAATGGAAATTATTTGTGCCTCTGGCCTATGTTATGTGTTGCTCTCTTATGTTGTGGTGATATGTGAGGTTGTACGGTTATTTACCATGCATGTTGTAATTCTGTTCATGCCTTATGGCGAGGCAGGCGAGATAGCCCTCATGATGTTGATTTGCTCATTGCAGCTTATATGTGATTGCTTTTCTCATATTTTATTACTTCTATTTATTGTTCCCAATGTTTTGCTTGTGCACTCTATTGTGCCTGATATCAATATTTATGTGATCAGTAGACCCGAGCATTCTGTATTAATGAGTATTTGGGAGCAGGCTGCATGCTACAGCAGGTGTTATGTGGGTTACCCTTTCATTGTGTTTATTTGGTATTGTGTTTTCCCTTTGTGGGACGATTAGATGAAAGACTATACTTTTGTTGTCACACATGTTGTACTTTTTAGATAATTCTTATAGTTGGATTTGCCTTACTTGTGCTGCATAATTTAGTTGTTGCTGGTTGGGTGTACAAACTGTGTAGTGTGAGAATCCGTGTGGTGCCGTGGTGAGTTGTTAGTTGGGCTGCTTGTACTGGCTGAGACGAAGTTCTTAGACCTAAGAATTGTACTATGGTATTGGGGTTGAGGAGTGCTTTGATGTATTGTGGTTGTTTCTGGTAAGATTTGGGTAATGGCCCTTGGCGGGTGAGAGAGTTTCTTGACTTGTTGACTTCATGAGCAACTATGAATATCTATATGTTTCTTTATCATGGGCAATGTCGTGGAGGTCCGAAACAAGGTTATATTCAATGTGAGGTGTTTGCGGGCATCCAGGATGTTATTTGAACATTTATGCAGGTTAAAGGTTATTGCTTCGGGCATTTAAGTTGTGTGGAACAACATGTGATTGTATTCTAGATTGGAATTTTGGCTCGATTCAACTTGTTTAGGTTTTTCGGGTCCTATGATGAATTTCAGACGTTGAGGTTTGGGTGTTGTCCTAAGGTTATGGACTAAGGATGAGGGGATCAGTTAAGTTGCATTGTCAGTCCTACATAGGTTTGGGTTATGGGGATCACCCCGTGTGCATGTATGAGGAGCTTATGTAGTGGTTCAATGGCTTTGGAATGACTCCAGGAACGTTCGAGGACGAACATATATTTAAGTGGAGGAGGATGTTTCGACTTGCGTGCACTTTCTGTGCGTGAAATCATAAAGCTTTTATGTGAAAATATAAAAAATATAGTAATTTCTAGAGTTAAAAACTGGTTTTTAATTGACTTGTGTCAATATTTTTGGTAAACAATCCTAGATCTGTGTTCCGATAATCTCAAAATATCCGCATTAAAATATAAAACTTAGGATGTGCCCGAAATTAAATTCCGAGGTTCCTAGCCTTAGAAAATAATTTTTGAAGAAAATTGTTGTGTATGTTTTTAAAGGAAATAAATAAATTAATTAATATTTAAAATTATTAGTATTGGGCCCGTATTTTGGTTCCGGATCCTGGTACAAGTTTGTTATGATACTTAAGTCCTATATGTGAAGTTTGGTGAGAATTAGAATTGATTTGACGTGATTTGGATGTGTAGTTGAAAAGTTAGAAAATTATAAGTTTTGAGGTTAAATTCATAGTTTTCGATGTTATTTTGATGATTTAATTGCATGAGCAACTCCATATAATATTTTAGACTTGCGTGCATGATTGATTTAGAGCCCCGAGGACTTGAGTGAGTTTCAAATAAATTTGGGCCATGTTGCGCTTGTTTTGGATCCTTCATCGTCGTTTCTTCAAGAAAAAGTGATACCATATTGACCAAATGAGATCCAAATTCAGTTTTTATTGAACCATTAGACCCGTATCAAAATTACGGTACCATAGAAAAAAGAATCATCGAATTTGAACATCGTATGAGGAATTTATGCTCATTTTCGTATCAGGAAAAACTGTTGGTTCATGGTGTGATCGCAAATGCGAAATTTTTATCACAAATGAGACTTCTGCCAGCCCTGCCTTGTTCGCAAATTGTGAGGTTTCGCAAATGCGACATCTGAGGCATGTTAAGTGGGATTTTTTACGAGATTTTCATCCATTTTCAATTTTCTCAAACCCTAAACCTCCATAGGCAATTTTCCAGAGATCCAAAATTCTCCAAGTCATTGGGTAAGTGTCTCTAATCAATTTTCAGCTATATTTTGTGATTATATCTTAGATTTAATATCAAATTCATGATAATCTAAAGGAAAATTTGGAGAAAATTGTGAAATCAAAAAATGTAAAGTGATAATTTGAATGACCAAATGGTATCAGAATTAGATAATTTTTGTATAGGTGAATTCATAGCGAAATGGGTGTTTAGTTTTTGTAAATTTTGTCGGGTTTCGAGGTGCGGGCTCGGAAGTTGTCTTTTGTTGACTTTTTGCAAATTGTATAAGAATCATAGTTTTGTCAATTAAAATTATTTTCTCTTGCATTGTTTGATGTATTCAAGTCGTTTTTGGCTAGATTGAGGCGAACTATGATGAATCGGTAACGAAAAAGCTAAATTGAGTATTGAATTATTCGGATAGAGGTAAGTATCTTGCCTAACCTTGTGTGGGGGACTTCCCATTAGGATTTAAGTCTTCTATACTAATTGTAGTCCGTGCATGCGAGGTGACGAGTGTGTGCTCGAAATTATTTGTGGGAAAATTGTCTTTAGGGTTCTTAGGTCTTTATGTTCATTATGTGGGAAGTATTCCCTTATGATTGAGTTATCTAATTGCATAATTTACATCTATATGCTCCATACGATGTTGTTAGCCTTCCTCTAACTCTTACCTGTTACTTGCCCTTATTTTTCTTAATTGAATTAATTGTTGTCCTTATTTTTTGTTCTCTCCTAATTGGAAATTCCTCTATGACCTCGTGTATATATGTTATTTATATAAAATATTGTGATTGTCGGTGTAATTATCACGTGCTTATTATGTCTTGTTGTTTTATTAAGATTATTGCGCTTCTTGGTTTCTTCGTGATTCTCTTGTTGCTATGTAATCATAATCTTGGTGGTGGAATTTTCTTGTGATCAAATTGTTGGATTGTTGTTGATTCCCTTTCAGGTATGTTATTCATATTGTTGATTACTTTACCGGAATGTATTGTTTCTATTGTTTGGGTAAGGAAGAGTGTAAAGAACGAAGGGTGATGCCGTGCATGATATTGTGAGGAAGAGTGTAAATCACGAAGGATGATGTCGTGCACGATATTATGAGAGAGAGTTAATGCACGAAGGGTGATGTCGTGCCATGATTATGAGAGTAAAAGTATGAATGATGATGTCGTGCCACATTATTGAGAGTAAAAGCACGAAGATTGATGTCGTGCCATATTATTAAGAGTAAAAGCACAAAGGGTGATGCCGTGCTATATTATTTAAAGTAAATGAACAAAGGGTGATGCCGTACCACATTATTGAGAGTAAACGCATGAAGGAGGATGCCATGCCATTTCTGTTGATTTCTATGGTGAGAATGAGATTAGAAGAACGAAGGGTGATGTCGTGTACTTTCTGCTTGCTGTGTTTATTTGTTGTTATCAATTCAAGTGTTTTAACAGTTTAGAATTTCCTTACTGTTGTGATCCTTTGTGTTGAAACCCATAGTGTTGTCAATGCCTCGCCGTATATATATATATATATATATATATATATATATATATATATATATATATATATATATATATATATATATATATATATATATATATATATATATATATATATATATATATATATATATATATATATATATATATATATATATATATATTTATATATATATATATATTTCAATACCTCAAAGTTCAATAATTTTTTACATTTTTTGATTCAATTAGTTTCTTAATTAAATTTCCTTAAATCGTCTGAGATTGTATTCTACTTACAAAAAAGGGATTTCTACTAAGTTGTAAATTATTAAATCCCATGGTAAAGGTGATACTTCATTCGGTGTTGTATATAATTGAAAATGGTACTTTCTTTATTCAAAAGATTCCAAAAAAAATAACTTCATCTTTTCTTGATGAATTCCTAGTTAGTTTAGAGCGGTACTCTACTTCAAGTTATGTAAATGAGACTCCTTGAACATTCTAAATTGTATGGGTTATGGACCTATGTACAGAGTAATATGAGAACGTTACTACGCAGAGTGAGACAAAAATATGTGGGAACATGGTGCCGGGTGTGCCAAAGGTTTGGTAATTGAGGTTATGATATGAGTCACAAAGTTTGAGATGGCTGGAATTTGTTATAAGAAATGATGTGATTTATTGAGCTGACATTGCCTTCCTTATTGAGTACCTATTTACTTGTCTGTGTTCCAGCTGTGTTGGTGTTAATTTCCTTGGTTGTCTTTCGTTTTCATCCATGTGTCCTTTTATCATTCTACAGATTGTAGTGTATTCTCTCCATGTTGTTGATATTACTTTGTTATCTTTATGTTGATAGTTTATTATCATGTCATGTTCTATTTATTTGACCAGTAGGTGTGCGGACTGATCCTCGTCACTACTCCACTGAGGTTAATCTTGATACTTACTAGACACTATTGTAGTGTGCTCATACTATACTTTTGTACATTTTTGTATATAGATCCAATTATTTGTTCAATAGTAGCTGTACGGGTCGTTGCGGTGGAGACTCAAGGTAAACCTGCTGCAACGTTCGCAAGTCTCAAAATACCCTTCAAGTGTACTTATTTCATATGTTCCTTTTGTTTAGGAATAGTAATGCATTTATTTTGTATAACTACTCTTAGAAAGACTTATGACTTGTACCATCAGTTTTGGGAATTATAATTTGTTAAGAGTTATTTAATTTAGAGTTAGTAAGTATCCATGCTACTACAGAAAAGGTTAGGCTTACCTAATTTAGAGACTAGGTGCCATCACGAATCCTTTGGAGGATTTTAGGTCATGATAAGCAGCCACGTATGTTGTATTATGACTTATGTAAATTGTCGATTTTCATTTTCAGGTTTTCTGAATTGATTTGGAAGAATGATTCATAGCTAGAAGCTTTAAATTTGAAAGGTTTGACCAAGTTTTGACTTTTTAGTATTTAACCTCATATTGGATTTCTGATAGTTATTTTAGCTTTATTTGGTGATTTTGGACTTAGGAGCGCGTTCAGATCGTATTGTGGAGGTTCGCAGTGGAATTTGGCTTGAAATAACGAATGTTAAAATTTTGAAAAGTTTGACCGCGAGTGGACTTTTTAATATCAGAGTCGGTTAGGGTTCCGAAAATAGAGCAGGTCCGTAATATCAAATTTGACTTGTGTGCAAAATTTGAGATCAATTAGGCGTGATTTGATAGGTTTCAGCATCACATGTCGAAGTTGAAGTTTTAAAGTTCAATGATTTTGAATTGAGGTGTGATTCGTCATTTCGATGTTATTATATGTGTTTTGAGGCCTCGAGTAGGTCGTATTATGTTATGGGATTTGTTATATTTTGTCGGGGTCACGAGTGGCTCGGGTGAGTTTTAAATGAGGTTCGATCATTTTCATTTCATGTTACATTGCTAAAGATTTCTGGTTCAGGTATGAACGCACCTGCAGCTGGTTTGAGCAGGTGCAATAGTGGCAAATGCGAGCCAAGAGTCGCATATCTGCATTTTTATTGAAGATTGAAAGTTCGCAGCTGCGGAGATATTTGCGCAGAAGCGCGACGCAGATGCGGTCATGGCCATTGCAGAAGCGACATGTCTCGCAAATGCAAGCCCTTTTCCGCAAAAGCGAAGGTCGCAGATGCAGACACTTAAGCGCAGATGCAGACACTTATCGCAGATGCGAAAGTGCTGGGCAGAGTTACAAAAATCTAGGGTTTTGTTCTTTCTTCAAATTTTGAGATGTGGAACTTAGATTGAGGTAATTTTTGGAGCAAATTTTATCATAAGGATTGGGATAAGTGTTCTCTACTCGGTTTTGATTATATTTTATGGATCCATCTTTAGTTTTAAGCAATTGGTTGATGAATTGAAAGAGGAAATTTGGAGCATTGTTTGGCTTGTTCAATGTTTGAAATTGGCTTGTTTGGGATAAGCAACTCTTTTAAACTTAGTGTTGAGGATATGAAACCCCGAATTATGTGCTATGTGGTGTTGAGGTGACAAGCGTGTGGTCGTGCACCTTGTGAATTGTGACTCTATTGTTTTTAGGACACTGTATAGTGGACCTACTCGTTGATATCTTTGATTTTCACCATATGATAAAGTAATTGAGCTATACATCATGCTAAATATCATGTTTAGGCTTTATGCTGATATTGTTAGGATCCATAATGGTCGTTTTCTTGCTGCCACCTCATTGATTTTATTTATATTTTGTTCTCAGTCACATTCATGCATACGTATCATATCTTAGTCTCAGTTGTTACATATTGATACATCATATCATTATTCCGAGTTAGTTTTTATGATATTGTGAGCCCGTGGGTGACATTGGAGATATTTATGACTGAGTGAGGTTGAGAGCTTGATTATAAGTGACAGTTATGGGATCATGCTGCACACGGTAGTGGTTATATTGATTGTGATGGCTCTTGGGCCGTAGGATTCCCTTCGGAGTCTGCACACGCACAGTAAGCGCGGGCGATATTATTGAGTGATGGATTTTCCTAGACATGGTTTTGTCCGAAGTATTTGATATCTGGAGATAAATGTTTTCACAGGGTTGGATTGCTCTTTTCCTTAGTATAGGGTGACTTATAATCAAAGTTGTATATGTTCCAGGATGGATTTCCCTGGTATGCATGGGCCATATACAATACCGAGTGGTTGAGCATTTATTTATTATTAAGGGATGAATTTCCCTGGATATGGATTTGTCCGAAGTACTTGATACCTGGAGATAGACTTCTCCACAGGGTTGGATTTTCCTTTTGTTCGGTACTGGGTAACTTATAATCATTGTTGTATATGTTCTGGGATGGATTTTCCTGGACCTTATGAGCCATATACAGTATCGAGTTGTTGAGTATGATGAGTAGACATTGTGAGATAGTGAGATTTAATACTCTAAGAGTGTGAATACATGATTTATCTATGGGATACATGGCATTGGCATGTATATGTGGCGTACATGCATAGAGACGTATTTTCCTCATGTTGTATAGTATCACGTATTCGTGATTTTTTACACACCTGGATATCTGGTAATAAAAATGTACCTCACTCTTGCTATCTGAAAAGATAATGAAACATCTTATTTATTGTGAAAAGGGTTTTTAGAAAAAGGAATACATTTTTCAAACTATCTTATATTTTTCGAAGATTTCGGTAATGGATTGAGTTTTTACTGATATCCTTGAAAAACAAAACTATTTTCGAAAAAATTGCGAAGAAGCTAAGAATGTCATCTCTGAGTTACTTTCTTATTTATATGCTCTATGTTGTTATAAATTACTGTTGGCTTCTGGTGTTAGACCCGACCATGTTCTTGCTCGTCACTGCTTTCAACCTAAGTTTAGGTTTGTTACTTATTGAGTACATGGGATCGGTTATACTCATACTATACTTCTTGCACATTGAGTGCATATTTCAGATGCCGATGTTGCTATGTTGGATGGGAGCTGAATTGGACGATGTACCTGCGTTCCGGTTGTGGTCGCATCTTGTTCATGATAGTCGTAGATTTATAAAACTCTGTTTATGTACTTTTCAAACAGAAGATGTATTTACTTCATATCAGCTAAAACTTTATTTTTAGAAGCTCATAATTTGTACTACCAGTCCGTGGGGATTGCATAAGATTTAGATAACTCCTTTATTTAATTGATTATTACTATTATTAGAATTGGATAATTATTATTTGTTTTACCTAGCGGGTTGGTATAGGTGTCATCACGACTGGTATTTTTGGGTTGTGACAATTATACAATAGTTTTTATAGTTATATGCAGCCGTTGCAACAAACCCGTACAACTATATAACCTAATATGATAGCTATATACTATATTGGTATCACATGCTAATTGAATCATTTTTTAATTGTATTAGTTGCATTTAATTGGTACTCTATTTGATTTCTTTTAATAATAGTAAATATAGTACGATTTCTTGAAAACTTTATTATGTTGATATATGGTACACTATTTTTATATTTTTCTCTGTAAGCATGTGTATTATGTAATAGTATTATAGTCATATAGTTACCAGAAATTAACCAGTAAAGTTGTATACCATGTTGGTATAGTTATATGCCATATAGGTATCATATGGCAATTTGAATATTTTTTGGTTATTTTAGTTGCATTTTTAAGTGATTACTATTCTTAAATTAGTTATATTAACGTGATTTGTAATGCTGGAATTTGTTTGTGCTGATGGATCTAGATTATGTGTATTATGTAATAGTTTTTATAGGAATAGACAATTGTTGGAACAATCCCATACAAGTATATTACCTATTAGTATACGAAATGAGCAAGTTGCTTTGCGAATGTTTAGCTTGCAATGCGAGTATTTTTTCTCATACTTTTATTGTATCCTTTAATGTTTGGGTGCAATAGTATAGTTGTAGATAGCCGAAGATTCAGAGCAATCATATACTCTATGATATACATGTATACCATATTGGTATCATATGGTACTGGAAGTCTTTTTTGCTACTTATACTTTTATTGCATTTTCTAATATTTTATATCAGTTCTATTCTAACTAGTATATATGGAGATTTGGTGGCCATAGATTTTATTTTCTTGCTCCATAACTGGTTGTGTTACTGCTAATGGTAGAGTGTATAGCGATATTTGTTGAGAAGGAGATCAATGTTTGCATCAGTGCATGGCAATCACGTGTTGATTCGTTGAATCTGAATATGTTATTATGATGTTGAACAGCAATCAATGTGATATTAAGTGAATTAGATCACGTGACATATGATATTATTTCAGTTTAATAATTAAATTTTAAAAATAAAAAAAGACAAAAGATATATTATACTAGTTATATTAAAAAAGGTGAATAAATATTTACTATATCAGTTATTTTTCTTATTGTATAAAAAAATAATAAAAATAATGATAACAATAAATGAAATATATTATGAAGAGAAAAAGAATATTAAAAAGAAGTTAAATGAAATTATAAAAGGAAGAAAGAAAAAAATAAGAAGAAAACAAGAAAAAGAAAAGGAGAAAAGAAAGAAAAAAAGAAAAGCATAAAAATAAAAAAGAATTGAAGAAAAAAAAGAGAAAATTTCTTACAAAAATTACTATGAGTAAAAATATAATTAGTTTGATGAATAAAAAAATAAATAAGTACACAAAAATAAATAATTTGTTATGAAATCTCCTATTTAAGGTGAATGTCTATAATTAGAGAGATTCTAGAGTTCTATTCTTGGTAGATAAATCATCCCCCTCCCTATAAATAGAGGTGCTCTCTACCATTGTAAATCACCCCAAGTATTAATAAGAATACTTCTCTCTCTCCCTATTCTCTCTCTATTTGCTCTTGTTCTTGAGTTATTGTTCTTGTTCTTATATTATTTCATAACACGTTATCAGCACGAGACTCTACCGTCTCAAGAACCATTCTAGAGAAATCTAAGGTATTTCTCTCTTCCTAATTTAATTTTCGATTGTCTTAACTTTTGTTTGTGCAAGGTTTTGCTTCAAAGAAAGAATGAAGAAAGAAGGAAAAGAAACAAAAAAAAAAGGGAGGAAAAGAAACGAAAAACAAAGAGAAAAGGAAGAAAACATTGAAAATAGAATTGGTATACCTTAAAGGTAAGTATTTTATTTTTCCCTTTCAAATTCTTGAAATTCTATAATTTGATTTTATATACAAACATAGACAACAAAGTTTGATTATAACTCTAAAGGAGTTTGTAAGAAATTATAACCACACGAAGTGGTAAAATCTCTATGTCCTGCCATGATTAAATTCATGTATGATTGTGGGCAAATAATTGAAAATCCGTCCCATTGATTTTGCTCCATTCCCTTTAGAGAATGTGGAAGCAGTATATGATAAGTCTGAAAGAAGACTAAAATATTACCATGAAGGTATCAATGAATGTGGACGTGGCAAAGAATTCCGTCCAATTGAATTTGCTCCATTCCCTTTAGAGAATGTGGTAGCAGTATGTGATAAGTCTGAAAGAAGACTAATTACCGTAAAGGTATCAATGGATGTGGACATGGAAATAGACGAAGTTATAATCGTCATTATTGTGGTAATGAGAACAATAAGGATTCTCAAAATAATCTTTCACTTTATGAAAGTAATATTTGACATGAGATTGTGTAAAGCACATGATCTTGATCCATTCCCTGAAGTGAATGTGATAATTGTAATAGAGCCCGTAAGTATGAACACGCTCTTGATGTAAATTTGTTTTATGTCTGACATTATGAAAAGAAAGTTCGTTGCCCTTGAAATTTCGGGCAAGAACTATATGACATGGGTGTTGGATGCTGTAATCCACTTAGATGCTATGGGTCTTGGAGACGCCATTAAAGACAGAAATAATGCATCCACCCAAAACTATGCTAAGGCCTTGATTTTCTTGCGCCATCACCTTGATGAAGGTTTGAAGATTGAATATCTCACCGTCAAGGATCCACCTATCTTGTGGAATGGCTTAAAGAAGAGATATGACAACCTGAAGTTGGTCACTCTGCCACAAGCACGATACGATAAGAACCCAAAAGCAAATAGTTTATAAACTATATATTATCGTTGCGGTGAAAACGGGCACTGGTCAAAGGCTTGCCGTATACCATGACTTTTGGTTGACCTTTATCAAGCATCTCGAAAGAGTAAACGCCCTGAAACGAATTTTGTCTCTGACGACAACTTTGACATCACCCACTTGGATGTGGCAGACTTCTTTGAGCAACCCGAGGGGAAGATAGACCACCTAATCGGTGATGGATCCGTGATGAAAGAAGATGGAGCTATTTGATTTTATTTTACTTGTTTGTATTAGTGAATGAATAAACTAATAGCCATCAGTATTAGCTCGTATTAGTTAGTTCATGATATAATTAGTTCTTTAGAATGTATCAATATGCTCAAATATCAATAATATTTTTACTTTCCAGTAGAGGTAATCGACTAACCTGAAAAACTAGTCGGTTATCTCATATTTCGCATAAAAACTGCAAAACAATCGATTGTCAATGATCAACAATCGATTGTCTTTATAACAGTGTGATCTGGAATTTTTCAAAAACAGTCAACAATCGATTGTCAATGTTTAACAATCGATTGTCATTAGACAGTGTAATCTGGAATTTTTCAAAAATCATCCACAATCGATTGTCGTTGACTAACAATCGATTGTCGTTGACTAACAATCGATTGTCTTGAAACAGAGGTCTGGAAATTTTCAAAAATCATCCACAATCGATTGTCTTTGTCTAACAATCGATTGTCTTGAAACAGAGGTCTGTAAATTTTCAAAAATCATCCACAATCGATTGTCTTTGTCTAACAATCGATTGTCTTGAAACAGTGAGGTCTGGAAATTTTCAAAAATCATCCACAATCGATTGTCTTTGTCTAACAATCGATTGTCTTGAAACAGTGAGGTCTGGAAATTTTCAAAAATCATCCACAATCGATTGTCTTTGTCTAACAATCGATTGTCTTGAAACAGTGTGTTCTGAAATTTTTTCAAAATAGCAAATAATCGATTGTGTGTGTTTAGCAATCGATTATCAATGTTCAACAATCGATTGTTTGTAAGTAACAATCGATTATTTGAAGAAAACGTTTAAACTGAAATTTTCAAACTGTAAAGTAATGGATAACATATCTGATTTTGTTAGTCAACTATTAGCAGCAGATTTTGAAAATATTATGTGACACAAACGAATTGAAGTTGTTTATTCTCATGTTCGTATATTTTCTTTTATATGTCAAACCATGGGAAGTAAATTGATTGAAGGCTCCGGAAGAGCAACTGTAACTCTGCCCAAAGGCATGACGTTTATCTTAGAGAATGCAATATTCTCCTCCAAGTCTAAGAAGAACTTGTTGAGTTTTAATGATATCAATGTTCTCCTCCAAGTTTAAAAGGAACTTGTTGAGTTTTGAGAATCCATTTTAGAGAATGCAATGTTCTCCTCCAAGTCAAAAAGGAACTTGTTGAGTTTTAAAGATATCATTCAAAATGGATATCATATTGAGACAATAAATGAGAATAATCTTGAATTCTTCATGAAAACGCGGCTGCCCACTTTGGTTTGGGTTCACGCCATTTTGCATGCAGCAATACTAGTTCGTCGGCTGCCCACTTCGGTTTGGGGACACGCCATTTTGCATAAAGCAATGCTAGTTCGTCTCTGACTGACGAATTGACACAAATATTCCCCGTTGCAATTGGTTTTGGGTCATGGACCCAATATATCCCATTTAAGAATCTTTGGATGCGCAGTATATGTGCCTATTGCACCGCCATCCCGCACCAAAATGGGTCCGCAAAGAAGGTTAGGAATATATGTTGGGTTTGAATCACCCTCCATCATTCGCTACCTCGAAACATTGACAGGCGACTTGTTTACTGCACGATTTGCAGACTGTCAATTTGATGAGACACTTTTCCCAAAATTAGGGGGAGAAGTTGGTGAAACCAAACGGGAAATTTTGTGGAAAAATGCATCATTATCTCATCTTGATCCACACACCTCTATTTGTGAGAAAGAGGCACAAAAGATTATCCATTTGCAAAGAATAGCAAATCAAATGCCTGACGCATTTATAGATTTGAAAAGGATAACAAAATCACATATCCTCGAAGTGAATGTGACAACATTTGATTCACGAATACATATTCATTATTGGAAGAATATGAAGATGAAATTGGTATTAAATATACCATACTCACCCCTAGATGGAGGTTTGAGATGATACCACACTCACCCCTAGAAGGAGGTTTGAGATGATACCACACTCACCCCTAGAAGGAGGTTTGAGATGATATATGGCATGAATGATCGTTGGTCACGTACCTATTGTACGCCAAAGTATTTTGGAAATATGACTATTAAAGGACAACGATAATGCAAGAAACATATCTTGCATATAAGTTTGACATGACCATAATGGTATAACTTTCTCTTTAAGAAAGATATTCACCACATGGATGTTGATGAATCTGTGGTAGTACAAAATTAATTGAGAGCTCTAGAAGAGCCAATTATTACTATGTTGGAGAAACACAATTGAGTATTGTGCTGTAGTAAGTCTCAAAGAAACTTATTCAGTTTCCAAAGTACACGCGAAAGCGATTGATTATATTGAGACTATAAATAAAGGAAGGCTTTGATATCTCCTATTACTACAACTTGTAGCGGGGTAATTTGTATATGAAAAGCTACCCGCTTTGTTCTCCAGTTTGTACTACACAAACGAAAGATATCCACAATAAAGTGGATATCTATTGGTATAAAACCCATGTCATAATAAACCTGAAGTTTATTGATAAGTGCACATGTCATGGTGTAAATTTGAAGTTTACCAATATTGATAATTTATTCAGTTGGCATTCGTGTTAGCCATGTCATTTTAAGTATGATGTGCAAATTCACATAGGTGAATATCAAAGAACTAGAAAGTTCTTTACGAATTCTCTTGTATCACTTGTTCTCATTCATGAACTGACCAACTAAAGAGTTCGGGTTGAAGCCCATAAATTCTGGAAATATCAAAGGTGAATATGGGCCCATTCACCTGCCATGTATACCACATATGATGCATCTATGAAATGGTTACATGCGCAATTGTTATTAACCCGCAGCTTGGCCGGTGCTTGCGAGGTAAATTGCTCAGTAATCTAACTTCGAGCATAATTTCCAGATTCTCTACTCAAGATAGTTAATCTTGATAAGTTGGTTTATATCAAAGTTGGTTTAGCAAGATAATTATTGAGTGTTTCCACTTAATAGCTAAACTGTTTCTTATGAGAACAAAGTTATATATATATATATATCAGTTTCCTTCTCTTTTATTAATGTGCTATGTATATTGACATGATAATGCACAAAGATGATTTCCCAAAGTTGAGGAAACAAGTTAGCTTTACTAACATGAGGGGGAGACATGATAAACACTTGAGAAAAGGTTACATGGGATGAATTATCATTCGTATATGTATATCCCCGAATATCATGATATGAACCTGAAGTTCATAAAAGGGATAATTCAATTGCAACATATTGCAAAGCATGCTATACGCATTTGCTGACCCAAAGAAAGTAACTAAATGGAAGAGATACAATTCAAGAAGAATTGATTCCATATGAAAGACATGTAGTTTTGAACCTATAGTTCAAATGCTTGAAAGTATAAAGTCAAAGGTATGTATAGTCAGTTTTCGATATCTTATTTGTCTAGCATGACATGGAAAACTTGATATGCATCTAAAGTCTATTATATGGCTTATATGACTTAACTTGAAAGATTTAAGTTGCTTGAAGCATATGCAATTCTTGGTCCTGAAGTACCACATCCTTAGTACAATTTGTGTACATATGTATCTTGCTATAACTATAAGCATGATGACATTGAGAATGCATCTATGGAGATATTGAAGAGTTATTCCACGACATTATATGAAGATGTTCATATCTATCAAGAATGATGATTTCAAGGTGCGGAATATTTATTCAAGTCAATATGGTTGATTTATTTATCAAATCTCTATCAAAGATCGTTTTGAAGATGATGCACAAGATTGGAATGCAAATGGTCAAGGATATAAATTGATGTACTCATTAGGGGGAGTTAATGCGCGTTGCACTCTTTTTCCCTTACAAGGTTTTGTCCCACCGGGTTTTCCTTGCGAGGTTTTTAACGAGGCAACCAATAGGCGCATATTCAAACATGTGTACTCTTTTTCCTTTCTTTAATTTTTCCCATTGGGTTTTGGTTTTAAGGTTTTAACGAGGCACATTGTTGAATAGACATTCAAGGGGGAGTGTTATGAAATCTCCTATTTAAGGTGAATATCTATAATTAGAGAGATTCTAGAGTTCTATTCTTGGTAGATAAATCATCCCCCTCCCTATAAATAGAGGTGCTCTCTACCATTGTAAATCACCCCAAGTATTAATAAGAATACTTCTCTCTCTCCCTATTCTCTCTCTATTTGCTCTTGTTCTTGAGTTATTGTTCTTGTTCTTATATTATTTCATAACATAATTTTATTTTTGTGAGTAACTATATTATTCTCCTAACTAAGTTTAAACTAGCGAAGGATAGAAATTTTGGAAAATCTTTTCCAAATCAAATAGGTTTCCGCAATTTAGCATTAAAAACGTTCCTGGTAGCTTCGGCCATATAAATTGGCAAAACCCATTTAGGGAATATTAGTAAAACCTTTTCCCCATCGAAATAGGATTCCCAGGGAAAATCCATTTGTCTATTTATAATCTTATTAGTGTTATAAACTAAAGCAAAAGACAAGAACAATAGAACAAGAACAATAGCAATAGAGAGAAGAGTAGAGAGAGTTCTTCTTATTGAGTTGAGAGGGGTCTCAAGGGATGATTTACAATGGTAGGGGGCACCTCTATTTATAGGGGAGAGGAAGACTTAGCTACCACTAATAGAACTCTAACATCTCTCTAATTAGATACATTAAAGACATTCACCTTAAATAGAAGTGTAAGAATCTTCTATTTCATAACACTCCCCCTTGAATGTCTATTCAATGATGTGCCTCATAAAACCTTAAAACCAAAACCCAATGGGAAAAATTAAAGTAAGGAAAAAGAGTACACATGTTTGAATATGCGCCTATTGGTTGCCTCGTTAAAAACCTTGCAAGGAAAACCCAGTGGGACAAAACCTTGTAAGGGAAAAAGAGTGCAACGCGCATTGACTCCCCCTAATGAGTACATCGATTTATATCCTTGAGCATTTGCATTCCAATCTTGTGCATCATCTTCAAAACGATCTTTGGTAGATGCCTGATGAATAAATCAACCATATTGACTTGAATAAATATTCCGCACCTGGAAATCATCATTCTTGATAGATATGAACATCTTCATATGATGTCGTGGAATAACACTTCAATATCTCCATAGATGCATTCTCAATGCCATCATGCTTATAGTTATGGCAAGATACATATGTACACAAATTGTACTAAGGATGTGGTACTTCAGGACCAAGGATTGCATATGCTTCAAGCAACTTAAATCTTTCAAGTTAAGTCATGTAAGTCACATAATAAACTTTAGCTGCATATCAAGCTTTCATTAGTGATACTGAACAAATAAGATATCAAAAACTGACTATACATACCTTTGCCTTTATACTTTCAAGCATATGAACTATAGGTTCAAAACTACATGTCTTTCATATGGAATCAATTCTTCTTGAATTGTATCTCTTCCATTTAGTTACTTTCTTTGAGTCAGTAAATGCGTAAAGCATGCTTTGCAATATGTTGCAATTTGAATTATCCCTTTTTATGAACTACAGGTTCATATCATGATATTCGGGGATATACATATACAAATGAGAATTCATCCCATGTAACATTTTCTCAAGTGTTTATCATGTCTCCCCCTCATGTTAGTAAAGCTAACATGTTTCCTCAACTTTGGAAAATCATCTTTGTGCATTATGTCAATATACACAGCACCTTAATAATAAGATGAAATTATTTGGTTCCTGACCCTGAACCACTTTTGAGGGGAGAATATACTCTCGTATACAACTTATATCAAACTGATATATATAACTTAGTTCTCATAAGAAACAGTTTAGCTATTAAGTGGCAGCACTCAATAATTATCTTGCTAAACCAACTTTAATATAAACCAACTTATCAAGATGAACTGTCTTGAGTAGAGAATCTGGAAACTATGCTCGAAGTTAGATTACTGAGCGATTTACCTCGCAAGCACCGGCCAGGCTGCGGGTCAATAACAATGGCGCATGTAACCATATCATAGATGCATCATATGTGGTATACATGGCAGGTGAATGGGCCCATATTCACCTTTGATATTTCCAGAATCAAGGGGCTTCAACCCGAACTCTTTAGTTGGTCAGTTCATTACTGAGAACAAGAACTTCTAGTTCTTTGATATTCACCTATGTGAATTTGCACATCATACTTCAAATGAGATGGCTAACACGAATGTCAACTGAATAAATTATCAATATTGGTAAACTTCAAATTTACACCATGACATGTGCACTTATCAATAAACTTCGGGTTTATTATGACATGGGTTTTATACCAATAGATATCCACTTTATTGTGGCATTCTTTCGTTTGTGTAGTACAAACTAGAGAACAAAGCGGGTAGCTTTTCATATACAAATTACCCCGCTACAAGTTGTAGTAATAGGAGAATCAAAGCCTTCCTTTATTTATAGTCTCAATATCATCAATCGCCTTCGCGTGTACTTTTGGAAACTGAATAAGTTTCTTTGAGACTTACTACAGCATAATAATAAATTGTGTTTCTCCAACATAGTAATAATTGGCTCTTCGAGAGCTCTCAATTAATTTTGTACTACCACAGACTAAGGTTCGAGATCCTCACATTCTTGCATTCCGTATTTTCAAGAGTCTCAGGCTCAATAGATTCTTCGTGAATCTCGGAATTAATCAAATCATGAGCGTCCTCATGTGATTCTTTCATAGTGTCATTTAGATCGTTCTTTTTCCTCTTTCTAGGATTTCGATCTTTGGAACCTAATGGTCTGCCACGCTTCTGGCGTGCATTTGACTCATTGGATATGACACTAGATATTTGTCCAATAGGGACTTCAATACGGATCGGAACATTTTCCGCGTGAATGTGGGATTTCGTTATCCTCTTCAAGTCCGTAAATGCGTCAGGCATTTGATTTGCTATTCTTTGCAAATGGATAGTCTTTTGTACCTCTTTCTTTCAAATAGAGGTATGTGGATCAAGATGAGATAATGATACATTTTTCCACAAAATTTCCCATTTGGTTTCACCGACTTCTCCCCCTAATTTTGGGAAAAGTGTCTCATCAAATTGACAGTCTGCAAATAGTGCAGTGAACAAATCTCCTGTCAATGTTTCGAGGTAGCGAATAATGGAGGACGATTCATACTCAACATATATTCCTAACCTTCTTTGCAAACCCATTTTTGGTGCGGGATGGCGGTGCTACAGGCACCTATACTGCGCATCCAAAGCTTCTTAAATGGGATATATTGGGTTCATGACCCAAAACCAATTGCAATGGGGAATATTTGTGTCAATTCGTCAGTCAGAGACGAACTAGCATTGCTGCATGCAACATGGCGTGACCCCAAACCGAAGTGGGCAGCCGACGAACTAGTATTGCTTCATGCAAAATGGCGTGACCCCAAACCGAAGTGGGCAGCCGACAAACTAGTATTGTTGCATGCAAAATGGCGTGAACCCAAACCGAAATGGGCAGCCACGTTTTCATGAAGAATTCAAGATTATTCTCATCTATTATCCATTAACTTTGCAAACGCAAGGTTGCGTGATGGCAACAAGCACACATTAGACCATCTACAGGATGCGTCTATCAAGACCATGAAATACCTAAACTACCCACTAGGTGGGTGAATAGGTCCACAAATGTCCCCTTGTATACGTTCCAGAAACTGGGGTGACTCAGTCCCAACCTTTGTTGGGGATGGTCTGATAATCAGCTTGCCTTGATAACACGAAGTGCAAGGATATTCATTACCTGAGAGAATTTTGAAATTCTTTAACGGATGCCCATATGAGCTTTCTATAATCCGTCTCATCATGGTTGATCCTGGGTGACCCAGTCGATCATGCCAAAGTACAAATGTATTGGACTCAGTATTCTTTAGATTTACTGTTGAATGTGCCTCAATTGCACTAATTCTTGTCCAATACAGGCCACAAGATAAAGACGGGAATTTCTCAATAACCCTCTTTTGGCCGGAGACATTCTTTAAAGTGAGGACGAGATATTCAAGATTATCTTCATCCATTGTCTCAATATTGTAGCCATTCCGGCGTACATCTTTAAAACTCAACAAGTTTCTCATAGACTTGGAGGAGAACATAGCATTCTCTATGATTAACGTCGTGCCCTTGGGCAGAGTTACATTGGCTCTTCCGGAGCCTTCGATCAATTTACTTTCCATGGTATGACATACAAAAGAAATACAGGAACATAAGAATAAGCAAGTTCAATTCCTTTTGTGTCACATAATATTTTCAAAATCTGCTACTAACAATTGACAAACAAAATCAGATATGTTGTCCATAATCAATTACTTTGCAGTTTGAAAATTTCAGCATTTTTCATAAGACAATCGATTATTAAACCCACACAATCGATTGTTGGAACATAGACAATCGATTGTTATACATAGACAATCGATTGTGGATGATTTTTGAAAAATTCCAGATTACACTGCCTAACGACAATCGATTGTTAGATGTAGACAATCGATTGTGGGTGATTTTTGAAAAATTCCAGACCTCACTGTTTCAAGACAATCGATTGTTAGTCAACGACAATCGATTGTTGATCAATTGTTTTTCAACTTTAATGCGAAAATAGTTGATAATCGACTAGTTTATCAGGCTAGTCGATTACCCCCACTGGAAAATAAAAGTTTTATTGATATTTGAGCATATTGAAGAACTAATACAAATATCATATCATGAACTAGCTAATACGAGCTAATACTAATGACTATTAGTTTATTCATTAACTAATACAAATAAATCAAACAGCTCCATCTTCTTTCATCACCGATCCATCATCGATTAGGTGGTCTATCTTCCCATCGGGTTGCTTAAAGAAGTCTGCCACATCCAGGTGGGTGAAGTCAAAGTTGTCGTCAGAGACAAAATTCGTTTCAGGGCGTTTACTCTTTCGAGATGCTTAATAAAGGTCAACCAAATTTTATGGTATACGGCAAGACTTAGACCAGTGCCCGTTTTCACCGTAACGATAATATATAGTTTATAAACTATTTGCTTTTGGATTCTTATCGTATCGTGCTTGTGGCAGAGTGACCAACTTCAGGTTTGTCATCTCTCTTCTTTAAGCCTTTCCACAAGATGGGTGAATCCTTGATGTTGAGATGTTCAATCTTCAAACTTTCATCAAGGTGATGGCGCAAGTAAATCAAGGCCTTCGTATAGTTTTGGGTGGATGCATTATTTCTGTCTTTAATGGCGTCTCCAAGACCCATAGCATCTAAGTGGATTTCATCATCCAACACCCATGTCATATAGTTCTTGCCCGAAATTTCGAGGGCAACGAACTTTCTTTTCATATGACACAATTACATCAAGAGCGTGTTCATACTTACGGGCTCTATTACAATTATCACATTCACTTCAGGGAATGGATCAAAATCATGTGCTTTACACAAGCTGCTACCACATTCTCTAAAGGGAATGGAGCAAATTCAATTGGACGAAATTCTTTATCACGTCCACAATCATACATGAATTTAATCATGGCAGGACATAGAGATTTTACCACTTCGTGTGGTTATAATTTCTCACAAACTTCATTAGAGTTATAATCAAACTTTGTATATAAAA
Organism: Nicotiana benthamiana; assembly: GCA_034376525.1. NCBI lineage: Eukaryota > Viridiplantae > Streptophyta > Magnoliopsida > Solanales > Solanaceae > Nicotiana > Nicotiana benthamiana. The sequence goes on along the minus strand of CM067336.1, from coordinate 27,006,022 downwards.
TTTATAGAATTCCAAGAATTTGAAAGGGAAAAGTAAATTACTTACCTTTAAGGTATACCAAATATATTTTCTATGTTTCTTTCTTTCTTCCTTTCCTTTCTTTCTTTCCTTTTTCTTTTCAACTTTTTCGTTCTTTTTTTTTTCTTCTTGCCTTCCAGTGTCTTGCTTTCTGTTTCTTTTCTTTTTTTTTTTTTTTTTCGTTTGTCCCTTTTTTTTTTCTTTTCCTTCTTTGAAGCAAAACCCTACACAAACAAAAGTTAAGACAATCGAAAATTTCAATTGGTTAGAGACTCGTGCTGATAACGTGTTATAAACTAAAGCAAAAGACAAGAACAATAGAACAAGAACAATAGCAATAGAGAGAAGAGTAGAGAGAGTTCTTCTTATTGAGTTGAGAGGGGTCTCAAGGGATGATTTACAATGGTAGGGGGCACCTCTATTTATAGGGGAGAGGAAGACTTAGCTACCACTAATAGAACTCTAACATCTCTCTAATTAGATACATTAAAGACATTCACCTTAAATAGAAGTGTAAGAATCTTCTATTTCATAACACTCCCCCTTGAATGTCTATTCAATGATGTGCCTCATAAAACCTTAAAACCAAAACCCAATGGGAAAAATTAAAGTAAGGAAAAAGAGTACACATGTTTGAATATGCGCCTATTGGTTGCCTCGTTAAAAACCTTGCAAGGAAAACCCAGTGGGACAAAACCTTGTAAGGGAAAAAGAGTGCAACGCGCATTGACTCCCCCTAATGAGTACATCGATTTATATCCTTGAGCATTTGCATTCCAATCTTGTGCATCATCTTCAAAACGATCTTTGGTAGATGCCTGATGAATAAATCAACCATATTGACTTGAATAAATATTCCGCACCTGGAAATCATCATTCTTGATAGATATGAACATCTTCATATGATGTCGTGGAATAACACTTCAATATCTCCATAGATGCATTCTCAATGCCATCATGCTTATAGTTATGGCAAGATACATATGTACACAAATTGTACTAAGGATGTGGTACTTCAGGACCAAGGATTGCATATGCTTCAAGCAACTTAAATCTTTCAAGTTAAGTCATGTAAGTCACATAATAAACTTTAGCTGCATATCAAGCTTTCATTAGTGATACTGAACAAATAAGATATCGAAAACTGACTATACATACCTTTGCCTTTATACTTTCAAGCATATGAACTATAGGTTCAAAACTACATGTCTTTCATATGGAATCAATTCTTCTTGAATTGTATCTCTTCCATTTAGTTACTTTCTTTGAGTCAGTAAATGCGTAAAGCATGCTTTGCAATATGTTGCAATTTGAATTATCCCTTTTTATGAACTACAGGTTCATATCATGATATTCGGGGATATACATATACAAATGAGAATTCATCCCATGTAACATTTTCTCAAGTGTTTATCATGTCTCCCCCTCATGTTAGTAAAGCTAACATGTTTCCTCAACTTTGGAAAATCATCTTTGTGCATTATGTCAATATACACAGCACCTTAATAATAAGATGAAATTATTTGGTTCCTGACCCTGAACCACTTTTGAGGGGAGAATATACTCTCGTATACAACTTATATCAAACTGATATATATAACTTAGTTCTCATAAGAAACAGTTTAGCTATTAAGTGGCAGCACTCAATAATTATCTTGCTAAACCAACTTTAATATAAACCAACTTATCAAGATGAACTGTCTTGAGTAGAGAATCTGGAAACTATGCTCGAAGTTAGATTACTGAGCGATTTACCTCGCAAGCACCGGCCAGGCTGCGGGTCAATAACAATGGCGCATGTAACCATATCATAGATGCATCATATGTGGTATACATGGCAGGTGAATGGGCCCATATTCACCTTTGATATTTCCAGAATCAAGGGGCTTCAACCCGAACTCTTTAGTTGGTCAGTTCATTACTGAGAACAAGAACTTCTAGTTCTTTGATATTCACCTATGTGAATTTGCACATCATACTTCAAATGAGATGGCTAACACGAATGTCAACTGAATAAATTATCAATATTGGTAAACTTCAAATTTACACCATGGCATGTGCACTTATCAATAAACTTCGGGTTTATTATGACATGGGTTTTATACCAATAGATATCCACTTTATTGTGGCATTCTTTCGTTTGTGTAGTACAAACTAGAGAACAAAGCGGGTAGCTTTTCATATACAAATTACCCCGCTACAAGTTGTAGTAATAGGAGAATCAAAGCCTTCCTTTATTTATAGTCTCAATATCATCAATCGCCTTCGCGTGTACTTTTGGAAACTGAATAAGTTTCTTTGAGACTTACTACAGCATAATAATAAATTGTGTTTCTCCAACATAGTAATAATTGGCTCTTCGAGAGCTCTCAATTAATTTTGTACTACCACAGACTAAGGTTCGAGATCCTCACATTCTTGCATTCCGTATTTTCAAGAGTCTCAGGCTCAATAGATTCTTCGTGAATCTCGGAATTAATCAAATCATGAGCGTCCTCATGTGATTCTTTCATAGTGTCATTTAGATCGTTCTTTTTCCTCTTTCTAGGATTTCGATCTTTGGAACCTAATGGTCTGCCACGCTTCTGGCGTGCATTTGACTCATTGGATATGACACTAGATATTTGTCCAATAGGGACTTCAATACGGATCGGAACATTTTCCGCGTGAATGTGGGATTTCGTTATCCTCTTCAAGTCCGTAAATGCGTCAGGCATTTGATTTGCTATTCTTTGCAAATGGATAGTCTTTTGTACCTCTTTCTTTCAAATAGAGGTATGTGGATCAAGATGAGATAATGATACATTTTTCCACAAAATTTCCCATTTGGTTTCACCGACTTCTCCCCCTAATTTTGGGAAAAGTGTCTCATCAAATTGACAGTCTGCAAATAGTGCAGTGAACAAATCTCCTGTCAATGTTTCGAGGTAGCGAATAATGGAGGACGATTCATACTCAACATATATTCCTAACCTTCTTTGCAAACCCATTTTTGGTGCGGGATGGCGGTGCTACAGGCACCTATACTGCGCATCCAAAGCTTCTTAAATGGGATATATTGGGTTCATGACCCAAAACCAATTGCAATGGGGAATATTTGTGTCAATTCGTCAGTCAGAGACGAACTAGCATTGCTGCATGCAACATGGCGTGACCCCAAACCGAAGTGGGCAGCCGACGAACTAGTATTGCTTCATGCAAAATGGCGTGACCCCAAACCGAAGTGGGCAGCCGACAAACTAGTATTGTTGCATGCAAAATGGCGTGAACCCAAACCGAAATGGGCAGCCACGTTTTCATGAAGAATTCAAGATTATTCTCATCTATTATCCATTAACTTTGCAAACGCAAGGTTGCGTGATGGCAACAAGCACACATTAGACCATCTACAGGATGCGTCTATCAAGACCATGAAATACCTAAACTACCCACTAGGTGGGTGAATAGGTCCACAAATGTCCCCTTGTATACGTTCCAGAAACTGGGGTGACTCAGTCCCAACCTTTGTTGGGGATGGTCTGATAATCAGCTTGCCTTGATAACACGAAGTGCAAGGATATTCATTACCTGAGAGAATTTTGAAATTCTTTAACGGATGCCCATATGAGCTTTCTATAATCCGTCTCATCATGGTTGATCCTGGGTGACCCAGTCGATCATGCCAAAGTACAAATGTATTGGACTCAGTATTCTTTAGATTTACTGTTGAATGTGCCTCAATTGCACTAATTCTTGTCCAATACAGGCCACAAGATAAAGACGGGAATTTCTCAATAACCCTCTTTTGGCCGGAGACATTCTTTAAAGTGAGGACGAGATATTCAAGATTATCTTCATCCATTGTCTCAATATTGTAGCCATTCCGGCGTACATCTTTAAAACTCAACAAGTTTCTCATAGACTTGGAGGAGAACATAGCATTCTCTATGATTAACGTCGTGCCCTTGGGCAGAGTTACATTGGCTCTTCCGGAGCCTTCGATCAATTTACTTTCCATGGTATGACATACAAAAGAAATACAGGAACATAAGAATAAGCAAGTTCAATTCCTTTTGTGTCACATAATATTTTCAAAATCTGCTACTAACAATTGACAAACAAAATCAGATATGTTGTCCATAATCAATTACTTTGCAGTTTGAAAATTTCAGCGTTTTTCATAAGACAATCGATTATTAAACCCACACAATCGATTGTTGGAACATAGACAATCGATTGTTATACATAGACAATCGATTGTGGATGATTTTTGAAAAATTCCAGATTACACTGCCTAACGACAATCGATTGTTAGATGTAGACAATCGATTGTGGGTGATTTTTGAAAAATTCCAGACCTCACTGTTTCAAGACAATCGATTGTTAGTCAACGACAATCGATTGTTGATCAATTGTTTTTCAACTTTAATGCGAAAATAGTTGATAATCGACTAGTTTTTCAGGCTAGTCGATTACCCCCACTGGAAAATAAAAGTTTTATTGATATTTGAGCATATTGAAGAACTAATACAAATATCATATCATGAACTAGCTAATACGAGCTAATACTAATGACTATTAGTTTATTCATTAACTAATACAAATAAATCAAACAGCTCCATCTTCTTTCATCACCGATCCATCATCGATTAGGTGGTCTATCTTCCCATCGGGTTGCTTAAAGAAGTCTGCCACATCCAGGTGGGTGAAGTCAAAGTTGTCGTCAGAGACAAAATTCGTTTCAGGGCGTTTACTCTTTCGAGATGCTTAATAAAGGTCAACCAAATTTTATGGTATACGGCAAGACTTAGACCAGTGCCCGTTTTCACCGTAACGATAATATATAGTTTATAAACTATTTGCTTTTGGATTCTTATCGTATCGTGCTTGTGGCAGAGTGACCAACTTCAGGTTTGTCATCTCTCTTCTTTAAGCCTTTCCACAAGATGGGTGAATCCTTGATGTTGAGATGTTCAATCTTCAAACTTTCATCAAGGTGATGGCGCAAGTAAATCAAGGCCTTCGTATAGTTTTGGGTGGATGCATTATTTCTGTCTTTAATGGCGTCTCCAAGACCCATAGCATCTAAGTGGATTTCATCATCCAACACCCATGTCATATAGTTCTTGCCCGAAATTTCGAGGGCAACGAACTTTCTTTTCATATGACACAATTACATCAAGAGCGTGTTCATACTTACGGGCTCTATTACAATTATCACATTCACTTCAGGGAATGGATCAAAATCATGTGCTTTACACAAGCTGCTACCACATTCTCTAAAGGGAATGGAGCAAATTCAATTGGACGAAATTCTTTATCACGTCCACAATCATACATGAATTTAATCATGGCAGGACATAGAGATTTTACCACTTCGTGTGGTTATAATTTCTCACAAACTTCATTAGAGTTATAATCAAACTTTGTATATAAAATTTATAGAATTCCAAGAATTTGAAAGGGAAAAGTAAATTACTTACCTTTAAGGTATACCAAATATATTTTCTATGTTTCTTTCTTTCTTCCTTTCCTTTCTTTCTTTCCTTTTTCTTTTCAACTTTTTCGTTCTTTTTTTTTCTTCTTGCCTTCCAGTGTCTTGCTTTCTGTTTCTTTTCTTTTTTTTTTTTTTTTCGTTTGTCCCTTTTTTTTTTTTCTTTTCCTTCTTTGAAGCAAAACCCTACACAAACAAAAGTTAAGACAATCGAAAATTTCAATTGGTTAGAGACTCGTGCTGATAACGTGTTATAAACTAAAGCAAAAGACAAGAACAATAGAACAAGAACAATAGCAATAGAGAGAAGAGTAGAGAGAGTTCTTCTTATTGAGTTGAGAGGGGTCTCAAGGGATGATTTACAATGGTAGGGGGCACCTCTATTTATAGGGGAGAGGAAGACTTAGCTACCACTAATAGAACTCTAACATCTCTCTAATTAGATACATTAAAGACATTCACCTTAAATAGAAGTGTAAGAATCTTCTATTTCATAACACTCCCCCTTGAATGTCTATTCAATGATGTGCCTCATAAAACCTTAAAACCAAAACCCAATGGGAAAAATTAAAGTAAGGAAAAAGAGTACACATGTTTGAATATGCGCCTATTGGTTGCCTCGTTAAAAACCTTGCAAGGAAAACCCAGTGGGACAAAACCTTGTAAGGGAAAAAGAGTGCAACGCGCATTGACTCCCCCTAATGAGTACATCGATTTATATCCTTGAGCATTTGCATTCCAATCTTGTGCATCATCTTCAAAACGATCTTTGGTAGATGCCTGATGAATAAATCAACCATATTGACTTGAATAAATATTCCGCACCTGGAAATCATCATTCTTGATAGATATGAACATCTTCATATGATGTCGTGGAATAACACTTCAATATCTCCATAGATGCATTCTCAATGCCATCATGCTTATAGTTATGGCAAGATACATATGTACACAAATTGTACTAAGGATGTGGTACTTCAGGACCAAGGATTGCATATGCTTCAAGCAACTTAAATCTTTCAAGTTAAGTCATGTAAGTCACATAATAAACTTTAGCTGCATATCAAGCTTTCATTAGTGATACTGAACAAATAAGATATCGAAAACTGACTATACATACCTTTGCCTTTATACTTTCAAGCATATGAACTATAGGTTCAAAACTACATGTCTTTCATATGGAATCAATTCTTCTTGAATTGTATCTCTTCCATTTAGTTACTTTCTTTGAGTCAGTAAATGCGTAAAGCATGCTTTGCAATATGTTGCAATTTGAATTATCCCTTTTTATGAACTACAGGTTCATATCATGATATTCGGGGATATACATATACAAATGAGAATTCATCCCATGTAACATTTTCTCAAGTGTTTATCATGTCTCCCCCTCATGTTAGTAAAGCTAACATGTTTCCTCAACTTTGGAAAATCATCTTTGTGCATTATGTCAATATACACAGCACCTTAATAATAAGATGAAATTATTTGGTTCCTGACCCTGAACCACTTTTGAGGGGAGAATATACTCTCGTATACAACTTATATCAAACTGATATATATAACTTAGTTCTCATAAGAAACAGTTTAGCTATTAAGTGGCAGCACTCAATAATTATCTTGCTAAACCAACTTTAATATAAACCAACTTATCAAGATGAACTGTCTTGAGTAGAGAATCTGGAAACTATGCTCGAAGTTAGATTACTGAGCGATTTACCTCGCAAGCACCGGCCAGGCTGCGGGTCAATAACAATGGCGCATGTAACCATATCATAGATGCATCATATGTGGTATACATGGCAGGTGAATGGGCCCATATTCACCTTTGATATTTCCAGAATCAAGGGGCTTCAACCCGAACTCTTTAGTTGGTCAGTTCATTACTGAGAACAAGAACTTCTAGTTCTTTGATATTCACCTATGTGAATTTGCACATCATACTTCAAATGAGATGGCTAACACGAATGTCAACTGAATAAATTATCAATATTGGTAAACTTCAAATTTACACCATGACATGTGCACTTATCAATAAACTTCGGGTTTATTATGACATGGGTTTTATACCAATAGATATCCACTTTATTGTGGCATTCTTTCGTTTGTGTAGTACAAACTAGAGAACAAAGCGGGTAGCTTTTCATATACAAATTACCCCGCTACAAGTTGTAGTAATAGGAGAATCAAAGCCTTCCTTTATTTATAGTCTCAATATCATCAATCGCCTTCGCGTGTACTTTTGGAAACTGAATAAGTTTCTTTGAGACTTACTACAACATAATAATAAATTGTGTTTCTCCAACATAGTAATAATTGGCTCTTCGAGAGCTCTCAATTAATTTTGTACTACCACAGACTAAGGTTCGAGATCCTCACATTCTTGCATTCCGTATTTTCAAGAGTCTCAGGCTCAATAGATTCTTCGTGAATCTCGGAATTAATCAAATCATGAGCGTCCTCATGTGATTCTTTCATAGTGTCATTTAGATCGTTCTTTTTCCTCTTTCTAGGATTTCGATCTTTGGAACCTAATGGTCTGCCACGCTTCTGGCGTGCATTTGACTCATTGGATATGACACTAGATATTTGTCCAATAGGGACTTCAATACGGATCGGAACATTTTCCGCGTGAATGTGGGATTTCGTTATCCTCTTCAAGTCCGTAAATGCGTCAGGCATTTGATTTGCTATTCTTTGCAAATGGATAGTCTTTTGTACCTCTTTCTTTCAAATAGAGGTATGTGGATCAAGATGAGATAATGATACATTTTTCCACAAAATTTCCCATTTGGTTTCACCGACTTCTCCCCCTAATTTTGGGAAAAGTGTCTCATCAAATTGACAGTCTGCAAATAGTGCAGTGAACAAATCTCCTGTCAATGTTTCGAGGTAGCGAATAATGGAGGACGATTCATACTCAACATATATTCCTAACCTTCTTTGCAAACCCATTTTTGGTGCGGGATGGCGGTGCTACAGGCACCTATACTGCGCATCCAAAGCTTCTTAAATGGGATATATTGGGTTCATGACCCAAAACCAATTGCAATGGGGAATATTTGTGTCAATTCGTCAGTCAGAGACGAACTAGCATTGCTGCATGCAACATGGCGTGACCCCAAACCGAAGTGGGCAGCCGACGAACTAGTATTGCTTCATGCAAAATGGCGTGACCCCAAACCGAAGTGGGCAGCCGACAAACTAGTATTGTTGCATGCAAAATGGCGTGAACCCAAACCGAAATGGGCAGCCACGTTTTCATGAAGAATTCAAGATTATTCTCATCTATTATCCATTAACTTTGCAAATGCAAGGTTGCGTGATGGCAACAAGCACACATTAGACCATCTACAGGATGCGTCTATCAAGACCATGAAATACCTAAACTACCCACTAGGTGGGTGAATAGGTCCACAAATGTCCCCTTGTATACGTTCCAGAAACTGGGGTGACTCAGTCCCAACCTTTGTTGGGGATGGTCTGATAATCAGCTTGCCTTGATAACACGAAGTGCAAGGATATTCATTACCTGAGAGAATTTTGAAATTCTTTAACGGATGCCCATATGAGCTTTCTATAATCCGTCTCATCATGGTTGATCCTGGGTGACCCAGTCGATCATGCCAAAGTACAAATGTATTGGACTCAGTATTCTTTAGATTTACTGTTGAATGTGCCTCAATTGCACTAATTCTTGTCCAATACAGGCCACAAGATAAAGACGGGAATTTCTCAATAACCCTCTTTTGGCCGGAGACATTCTTTAAAGTGAGGACGAGATATTCAAGATTATCTTCATCCATTGTCTCAATATTGTAGCCATTCCGGCGTACATCTTTAAAACTCAACAAGTTTCTCATAGACTTGGAGGAGAACATAGCATTCTCTATGATTAACGTCGTGCCCTTGGGCAGAGTTACATTGGCTCTTCCGGAGCCTTCGATCAATTTACTTTCCATGGTATGACATACAAAAGAAATACAGGAACATAAGAATAAGCAAGTTCAATTCCTTTTGTGTCACATAATATTTTCAAAATCTGCTACTAACAATTGACAAACAAAATCAGATATGTTGTCCATAATCAATTACTTTGCAGTTTGAAAATTTCAGCGTTTTTCATAAGACAATCGATTATTAAACCCACACAATCGATTGTTGGAACATAGACAATCGATTGTTATACATAGACAATCGATTGTGGATGATTTTTGAAAAATTCCAGATTACACTGCCTAACGACAATCGATTGTTAGATGTAGACAATCGATTGTGGGTGATTTTTGAAAAATTCCAGACCTCACTGTTTCAAGACAATCGATTGTTAGTCAACGACAATCGATTGTTGATCAATTGTTTTTCAACTTTAATGCGAAAATAGTTGATAATCGACTAGTTTTTCAGGCTAGTCGATTACCCCCACTGGAAAATAAAAGTTTTATTGATATTTGAGCATATTGAAGAACTAATACAAATATCATATCATGAACTAGCTAATACGAGCTAATACTAATGACTATTAGTTTATTCATTAACTAATACAAATAAATCAAACAGCTCCATCTTCTTTCATCACCGATCCATCATCGATTAGGTGGTCTATCTTCCCATCGGGTTGCTTAAAGAAGTCTGCCACATCCAGGTGGGTGAAGTCAAAGTTGTCGTCAGAGACAAAATTCGTTTCAGGGCGTTTACTCTTTCGAGATGCTTAATAAAGGTCAACCAAATTTTATGGTATACGGCAAGACTTAGACCAGTGCCCGTTTTCACCGTAACGATAATATATAGTTTATAAACTATTTGCTTTTGGATTCTTATCGTATCGTGCTTGTGGCAGAGTGACCAACTTCAGGTTTGTCATCTCTCTTCTTTAAGCCTTTCCACAAGATGGGTGAATCCTTGATGTTGAGATGTTCAATCTTCAAACTTTCATCAAGGTGATGGCGCAAGTAAATCAAGGCCTTCGTATAGTTTTGGGTGGATGCATTATTTCTGTCTTTAATGGCGTCTCCAAGACCCATAGCATCTAAGTGGATTTCATCATCCAACACCCATGTCATATAGTTCTTGCCCGAAATTTCGAGGGCAACGAACTTTCTTTTCATATGACACAATTACATCAAGAGCGTGTTCATACTTACGGGCTCTATTACAATTATCACATTCACTTCAGGGAATGGATCAAAATCATGTGCTTTACACAAGCTGCTACCACATTCTCTAAAGGGAATGGAGCAAATTCAATTGGACGAAATTCTTTATCACGTCCACAATCATACATGAATTTAATCATGGCAGGACATAGAGATTTTACCACTTCGTGTGGTTATAATTTCTCACAAACTTCATTAGAGTTATAATCAAACTTTGTATATAAAATTTATAGAATTCCAAGAATTTGAAAGGGAAAAGTAAATTACTTACCTTTAAGGTATACCAAATATATTTTCTATGTTTCTTTCTTTCTTCCTTTCCTTTCTTTCTTTCCTTTTTCTTTTCAACTTTTTCGTTCTTTTTTTTTCTTCTTGCCTTCCAGTGTCTTGCTTTCTGTTTCTTTTCTTTTTTTTTTTTTCGTTTGTCCCTTTTTTTTTTCTTTTCCTTCTTTGAAGCAAAACCCTACACAAACAAAAGTTAAGACAATCGAAAATTTCAATTGGTTAGAGACTCGTGCTGATAACGTGTTATAAACTAAAGCAAAAGACAAGAACAATAGAACAAGAACAATAGCAATAGAGAGAAGAGTAGAGAGAGTTCTTCTTATTGAGTTGAGAGGGGTCTCAAGGGATGATTTACAATGGTAGGGGGCACCTCTATTTATAGGGGAGAGGAAGACTTAGCTACCACTAATAGAACTCTAACATCTCTCTAATTAGATACATTAAAGACATTCACCTTAAATAGAAGTGTAAGAATCTTCTATTTCATAACACTCCCCCTTGAATGTCTATTCAATGATGTGCCTCATAAAACCTTAAAACCAAAACCCAATGGGAAAAATTAAAGTAAGGAAAAAGAGTACACATGTTTGAATATGCGCCTATTGGTTGCCTCGTTAAAAACCTTGCAAGGAAAACCCAGTGGGACAAAACCTTGTAAGGGAAAAAGAGTGCAACGCGCATTGACTCCCCCTAATGAGTACATCGATTTATATCCTTGAGCATTTGCATTCCAATCTTGTGCATCATCTTCAAAACGATCTTTGGTAGATGCCTGATGAATAAATCAACCATATTGACTTGAATAAATATTCCGCACCTGGAAATCATCATTCTTGATAGATATGAACATCTTCATATGATGTCGTGGAATAACACTTCAATATCTCCATAGATGCATTCTCAGTGCCATCATGCTTATAGTTATGGCAAGATACATATGTACACAAATTGTACTAAGGATGTGGTACTTCAGGACCAAGGATTGCATATGCTTCAAGCAACTTAAATCTTTCAAGTTAAGTCATGTAAGTCACATAATAAACTTTAGCTGCATATCAAGCCGTTAATATTCTGTCTCTTGTAGTTTCAAGAACTCAAGCCCACGACTTTGTTCTCCTTATTTCTTGCTACTTTTTTATCGATGAGTTTAGGCATGGATTTAGAATCACTCTTTCTAAACCATTTTAGCATAGAGAGGAAGCCAAATATTTTTAAGTTGATTAAAGCAGCCATACACGTTGGTACATGGAAGTACCCTACACAGTTTAAGAAGCACAAGGATGAGATACTGATGATGTTGAATCCGGAAAAACCAGGGATCAGTGATGACATCGACGGTGCTAGTGAAGAAGAAGAAGAAGTTATGGACAGTGCTAGTGGTGAAGAAGAAGATGAAGAAATCGACTGTCTTGGTGATGTAGAAGATGAAGAAATCGACAGTGGTGGTGTTGAGTTCTCTGTTGGTGATCTCCACCAGACGGAGAAGAGTTCTTCTTCTAGGTTTCAAGAAGCTGATCAAGAAACAGGCCATATTCTGTTCTCTGTTGATGATCTCCACCAGACGGAGAAGAGTTCTTCTAGGTTTCAAGAAACTGATCAAGAAACAGGCCAAATTCTTGGGCGAGATGGGAACTACAACGTCAGTAAGGCCAAATCTACTGTATTGAAAGTAAAACTACGTTTAAAGAAGACTCGGGACATTGACGACAAGGTTCAACACATGCTTGTTGATAGTGATAAAGAAAAGAAGACAGAAGCAGGGAAGTGTTGGTCCGACAGTACCGAAAGCAAGAACATGAGTTGTGTCACGGGATCGGCAACCAAGAATTCTCCTGGAGGTTTAAGGAAGATGAACGAGGATATCAACTGCGTAGAAGAAAAACATCATAATTGTTCCTCACAAAAGATCAAGAGGAGGCTTGAGGGAGGAGGGCAGTTACAGAAACAGAGAAACTGCAGTGCTATTACAAGACCAAATCAGAAAACAGCACAAAGCTCTACAGTTGCAAGGCCAGTGCAAAAAGTAACACAAAGCTCTATAGTTGCAACTCCAATGGAAAAACCAGCACAAAGCTCTACAGTCCGAAGACCAATGCAAAAAGTAACACAAAGCCCTACAGTTGGAAGACCAATGCAAAAAGTAACACAAAGCTCTGCAGTTGCAAGACCAATGGAAAAAACAGCACAAAGCGTCAACGATATGAAGAGTTCGGGAATGAAGTTTGAATCAAGTAAAAGAAAATTTGAGGAAAGGGTTGCTGAGCAAAAAAATGCCCAGAGAAGGATCATAATGGTGGATTTTCATGATATGCCGATACCAGCTAAAGATCCTTCTGCTCCCAAACGCTGCTGGGATAGGAGGAGGAGGTCTTGAGATTCTGATTCGTTTTGTTGTAAATTCCCTATCATGAGAATCTTGTTTCTTCTGTTTTGTCTTTAAATTGTAGACAGAATTATAATTCACTTGACTATTTTACAAGTAGTCCTAGGTATATGCCCTTTGTATATGTAAACTATTATCAAATCATTGAAATAATAGTTAGTTACAGTTTCAAAAATAGTGCTGTTCAAATGCTTGAAGAAGCTTTTATTCATTACCTGCTCAGATTATTCAGTTACTAAGTAAGGCCAGGATTCGGTTACTGCTTTTACTACGGCAAATCAGAATTAATTAATGTGCATTATCATCTAACTCTTAGTTTGGTCCTGCTTTCACTTACACTGGTGCATGCAATCAGGATTGGACTTGAATCTGCTACGCTACATAAATTCAAGCGTTCCAGCCTTAAATAAGCATAGAGCTACGCTGTTTACTAGTCGTTTTAGGCGTACATGCTACTCAGAAGACATTCCTTTCAATTTCAGATCAGTTGAAAGCCTTCGAGATTTTTGAGTAAGAAGTATATGACTGTAGTACATTAGCACTGCTTATCCTAATAGGTTAAGTTTAATGGTTCCATCATTTTTGCTAGCACATAAGAAGCAACAAACACTCACTCTGCGAGAAACACACCTCAGAAGTGAAGAACATTATATGTCAAGAGTCCCCAGGAGAAATAAAAATAAACTGATTTTCTTACTTGATATGCCGACTGATGTCCTGGTCCAAAATGTGTTTAATACTTAAGTTGCAATATGGAAGGATCCAAAGAATAAAATGATGGCATGCACTTAAAACTGTAGTAATAAATTCATAATTAGGAAGATTGTCCAAGTAGCACTTCCAAAGTGAACAAAAGTTGAAACAAATAATGAATGAAATAAGTTTTACTGTCTGTACCGCTGTTTGTTGCAGGAAAATCAAGACGAAACTATAATCCTTAGGTTTGTTCATACTCCATCTAGTACATGGGATTCCCTGCTGAGAGCATGTTTATAAGTAGCGTGTTCTGTTGAGAAATTATCATACCCTTCTAATATGTCAAATGTCAAATGATGGACCTGTCTATTCTTACATTAGGATATAAGGAGGTAAGATTTTATGTCCTCTCTCATGTTTTAACCTTTTTAGATAGATATACTGGTAGATGCCCATGATAAACTACTCAATTTAACTAAGAAAAAGGTACACAGATATCATCAAAGGTACAAGAATCGCTAACAGCTGAATATATATGAAGTTATTGAGAAAACTATGACAATTTATTGGCTATTTTAGTTAATGAAACAACATGAAGCACATTGAAGCTACAAGAATAGTATAAGGGAGTGCTCTCACAATATTAATTAGTCTTAAGTTCAATTAGGAAATGGAGGCATTGGGATATCAACAACCCCTTCCAACATATGTACTACCCTTCTCATGGAGGGCCTGATATTTGGATCCTCCTGAATGCACCAAATCGCCACTTTTACAAGCTTCTCTAGCTGCTTCATGTCTCTTAGTGCCTCTTCATCGTCTTGTACTAGTTTATGTATCATTCTCGAGTGGATACAATCATGGACCCACTCGATCAGTAGTATTTCCTCTTCATTCTCCGTTTCGATGTCCATACACTTCCTGCAACAAATGGTTGCCATAGCTATAAACATCCACTTTGGCAGTCACAGCTGTGTTCCTGAACTATTCTGTTGCAACATAGCCTCTGGTCCCTCTAATCCCGTTAGTGTCCGAGTTTGATCCTTCATCAAAAGTTTTGCCAATCCGAAATCAGAAATCCTTGCTTCAAATGAATCATCCAGCAGGATGTTTTGATGCTTTATATCGCAATGGATGATCTGCGTGCTGCACTCCTCGTGCAAATACAAGATTCCTCTTGCAACCCCATATGCAATTCTGATTCTTTTGTTCCATTCTTGCCTTGACTGACCGTAAAGGAAGTCTGCCAAGGAGCCATGGCTCATAAACTCATAGACCTAAAGCTCCTTTTCTGGTCCTTCATCACAGAATCCAACAAATCTCACCAGATTCTTGTGATGAGTCCTGGCTTCTGTTTTGAATTCGTTCTCACCATCATTTGCTAGCTTGTCTAGTTTCTTGACTGCTACAACAATTCTTGAATTTGAAGATTATAACTCTCCTTTATAAACCGTGCAGAAAGCACCCCTTCCAAGTTCTAGCTTGAAACCATTTGTTGCTACCTTAAGCTCTTGGAAAGTGAAGTTTCTCGAATTTGTCTCCGGGATGCTTGATGAACCAACACATCGTGGTCTTCTACGGTGAACATATAAAGCAATGAGGGATGCCAAAATAGCAAAGTTGAAAAAGGCAGAGGTGCCAAGGAGAACTGATCCCAAGATGGAAAATGCTGACTTGTCTTTCTTCCCATTTCCCCTCTGTGATGGCGAATATGGGAAATCACCGGAGGGGATACTAGATATCAACACTTTAACAAAACCCCCGCTGTCAACCTCTTCCTTCCTTCCATTAGAAACTGGCATCTTCCTTTTTAACAGGTTCCCTTTTTTTCTACTGCAACCACACAATTACAGTCATACAAACAAGAGTTCTGGCATTCATCTAGATTAAGGGAGTCCATTATCTCATAGTTTGCAGAATTAGGCCAAAACATGTATCTAAAGGATACATGTCATACAGATCTTCCGGATTAGTATCATCCAAATTGGATCTTTGGATTGGATCGCCTTCACAACCCTTGAACTCATTGCGTGGATCCGAAAAGTTAAATCCGGGAAGACAATTACAATTTGGTCTTCCATTTGAGTTAAGCATGCAATAGCTATTGAAACCACAAGTTCCTAGACCAAATTGACCCTGAATGGCAGAGCAGATATCATCTGGTTTAGACCAAACTCTGAACCAGCTCCCCTCCCACTTTCCGTTTCTTGGCGCCCTGGGTGAGCATTTCCAAAAGTATGCCTCGTATGCATTTCCTGTTGGCAGTGCAAAGGTGCTGAGCACAAGATTGCCATCGGGTATCAAACGAAGCTCAAAATGCCCCCTTGAGAAGTTATTCTCTGCTGTCCTAGAAGACAGTGAGTTTTTAGTGTTAATTATTTGTGTTGGCAAGATTGTATCACAAGGATGGTCAAATCTTTGCCACACAAGACTAGAATCGCTGGTAGCAAGGATGAAATTCCCTGTATCCAACAACGAAGCATAAGAAACGCCTATGTCTCTAATAAGACTTGGTCTCCAGAGGACTTTACCATCTGAATTCTCAAGAATAAGTTCACCATCCGTTTTAAGCTCAAGTTTAGATCCTTCTGGGGCTAGCTTATCTCCATTTGCATACCAAACCAATGTTTTGTTTGGCATTTTGTCGAACCAGATAGCAAGCAAGTAAAGTTTTTGACCTTCTATTTGGCGAAAGCCAAAGGCAAAGTCACCAGAAGGTGTTTGCCATGCTAGAGAACTAACTGATGCAATAATGGACGGCCCAAGAGATGTTTATATTGCTACTAGAATTAGTAGCCTGCGCCGATGCAACCAATGGTGTTGTTAGGAAAAGAAGAAGAGAGCCAAGAAGATGGTTTCCCATATGGGATTTTAGATTATCACAGTACAAGTGAGGTTCCAGTCTACATTATGTTTGTTGGGAATAACTCCGTAAAAATAGTATTCACGGTATTAGTGATAGATGCGGAACACTAAGTTGTGGTTAAATCAACAAGAAAAAATATAGCAATAATGACACCAAGATTTTACGTGAAAACCCTTCTGAATATAGGAAAAAACCACGGCCAAGAAGAGCAACTAATATCACAATAGCGAAGAATTTTACATTGTATAGTAACGAGTAAAAATACTCCTAAGATCACTATACCCTCAAAAGAAGTAAATACTCTTTTGCTTTTTCACCTTACTATAATATCTCCCTGTTAGGGATATAGTAGATATGCCCTAGATCCAATATCATATGTGATAACTTGAACATATTTTTGTAAATGTCATTTGATATAAATATATGGCATTTGATATTCTTTTATCATTATTAATAATTATTTGATTAATTTGATAAGGTCATTGATTAAATTATGAGATTTGTCATCGTGGTAGAGATCATATTAAGGAGAGCAAATTCTTTTACAATTTAATCTAAATTTGTTCTTGATCGTAGGATTATTAATTTGGACATTAGTAATCCGGTTAGATCAATATTTATGTGATCGTCTTTATCGGATAAAGATTAGTTGATCTCATTAACTAAATCACATAGATAGATGATGCATATAGAGATATGATCATTGAACCAACTCATTGGATAATTCCTAATTGTTAGAATTACTATAAACTGTCAATAGAATATTTTCTTGAAGATTGTGATGTAACCGTTTCCTTTGACTTGAGATCGTCATAGTAATTGACAAGTTATTTATTGTGCTTTGATACTAGACACCTATGGCCCTTGGGCGATAGTTGAAAGGATATTGGGTACGATTAAATACTTGTAGAATTAGTGATTGATCAAGACAGAATCTGTCAACTCTTGGTAATGAGTTTAAGCTCCATGTTGTCATGAATTATAAACGACCAAACTAAGACCTTGGCCAGGGCAATTGAATGAAAGAAGAAATGAGTTTCTTAGGTCATTCAATGGTCGATTATATTTGACGTGAACACATAGTTGATCGGCTATTAGGATCTGACAGTTGAACCATATCCTACGGTGATCCAGAGCTATAAGGACAGAAGGAATTACTACATTATTCTTCTACTGGTTCTTGAGAGTAAATTGTATACTTCATGATATCCGGTCGTTAAGGAGTGTTGCTAGACGCCACCCTTGATTAGTATATTGATATGATCAATTTACTACCGGTTTAGTATTGAACCTATGGGGTCGCACACTAAAGAGTGTTCTGATCTTTGCTAAAGGATTAATTAACTTATTATTTGATAATTAAATTAAAGAATTTAATTAGTCAAATAAATTTAGTTATTAGTCCAAATGAAATATTATTATATTCTTTGCTAGCACAAAGATTATAATTAATATTGTGAATAAATTGAAGTTTCTATTTGGAACAGAAATTAAATAATATCTCTTGGTTGAAATATATGTGATATATATAATTAATATTACTTTATATAATAGATGTATATAAAATATAATATTAATAAATGCTTGTTAATAAATCTAATTTTGAATTGGATTATTAATTGAAGTTTTATCCTATTTGGAATGGGATTAATATTTTCAATAGGAAAATATTATATTAATATAAAAGTTTATATTAATAGAGTCCAATTTAAAATTGGACATAAATAAATAAAAATAAAAAAAAAAGTTCAAATGAGATTTGGAAAGAAGGAACACGTGAACAAAGAAGGAAAATATTCATATAAAAATTCGTATTGATAGAATCCAATTTCCTTCTTTGTCTGAACAAAGATGGAAAATTCATTGTTTTGTACAAAATTTTTTATAAGTTTATTTTTGGAATAAATTTTTACTCTAGGAAAATTATTACCTCAACCAAATAGGAAAAGGGTTTGTAGGTGATGCTATATAAAGGGTGATGGAGAAAATTTGCATGGTTTTTTTTTCGGTTTTTTTATAATTATTCTTGAGAAGAAAACTCACTTTGTTAAAGTGAGAATGCAATACAAAGCTAAGAGAGAAAATACAATTACAAGAAAAGTGTTTCTTGTTCTTCTAATTTGAGTTGAAATTTTTGAGAAAAATTTCAACACAATATTCTTCGTTCAATTTGTTCACGGGTTTCATTGATCAAAGAGTTGATAGAAAGGATCGGTCTCGGTGTGGATACGCATAGAGTCTTCGCACTATCGAGAATTTTGAAACGAGACTCTCTTCACTAGGTACGTCTTTGATCCGATCTTTGACACGTATATTTTAAACATGAGAAAATCTACCTAGGATTGTTATTATCTTCCGCTGCGTGTTATGAACACCCATACGCAATCCTTCAGTGGTATCAGAGCCGTGGTTTATTGTGTCTAAAATTTATTTACGAAATATTTTAATATTATATTTGAAGAGTTCAAACCATAATAGATGTGCCTTGTGCAATAGTCAAATCGTTTGAATGTTGATATTATTTTATTGTGGATAAAATATGCATTCATATAACTTTTGTGATCGTTCAAAACTTGAATTTGAAATTTTGTATTAGATACAATGGGAATCTATAATAGGTTAAATGATTCTATTATTAATTTAACTGTTATTAGTTCATGAGATGTTAATTAATAATAATATTCTAGCATGAATTCTTTTTATGTGATATATATGATAAATATGTTAGAGGATGTTGAATTTTATTTTATGCCATGTGCTTGCTCATTACATAACTTTGAATTATTTATTACATGTGATGTAAATTAATTTAGGGCTAAGCATGTAGACAATTGAACTAAATTCACATGCTATAAAAGATTCGATCTTCGTGTTATTAAAAATAGTTTTTGTGACAATTCCCTCTTATTAAAAATTTGAGTTCTTAAATAATTAAATATAAGATATTTTATTATAAAGCTATCCATCAAGGTAATTAATTTTACTTACTTCTTGTTTATAAGGAGCGGCCTGACTACCAGGCGACTTATAGTTCGAGAATATGTTAAAATTATTTATTGCATTAGATGTATGGATTGAAAGAATTATTCAATTTTACACTAAACGCCTGGACTACCCGGGGGAGTATAAAATTTAACAAATTCTTTGCTATCATGATGGTTGAACTCAACTATGCCAATAGGATCGACCTGACTACCAGGGGACTATTTGACATAGATCCATTTAAGAAAATTGTATGGGGATACAATTGGTAAGAGTACCTACCTTTAAAATATAAGTGAGAAACGACTTGATTACCAAGGGGCTCATACATATTTAAAGGATTCCTTTACTCCACTAAAAGAAATAAAGATTTCGTAAACTATAATGAGGGTAAATAGTTTAAAATAATTAGTGGAAATATCATTTAGATAAAAGTCCATGTCTTTATGATATATGCAAATATGTTCTTATAGTATTGCCTTTCTTTCTTATATTTTAGATTTCTCAATATGTCTGCTATATCACTGCGTGGAATACTTTAGACCAACAAGTTGGTATGACCAAACTTTGATGACTGGCTAGAAATTTGAGAATTGTTCTCATGTATGAAAAGCTTATGGATGTGATCGATAAGCATGCAAAGATAATCCCTCCAGAGAATGATGTTCAAGGCAACAAGGTTTATCATAAATAATTGGAAGAAAAACTGCAAGGAGTATCTTGCAACTCTAAAGGACAAGAAACAAGGTGAGACATTAATGAAAAATGTTTTCAAGGTTTCCTTAGCTACTACTAATTCTTCACTGTGGGTATTAGATACTGGCAGTGGTTATAACATCTGCAATATGTTGCAAGGGTTCAAGATAAGTAGGAGGCAAAGAAAAGAGAAATTAGTCTATAAGTTGGAAATGATGCAAAAGTTGCGGCCGTAGCTGTAGGATCAATTTCTTTAATAATGCCTACAGGCAAAGTACTTATGTTGGATGATTGTTATTATGTTCCTAAATTTGTTTCGAACATAATTTCAGCTTCTATGTTAGACAAACGTGGTTTTCGCATTAATATAGGCAATGGTATTTGATCTATTTATTATAATGATAATTTATATGTGAATGGATATCTCCAACATGATGTTTATGTCTTACCTAGTGTGAATGCTAATTCGATTATGCATGTTTCAAGTCTTAAGAGGAAAATAGATGATCATGTAAATTAAACATATCTTTGGCATTGTAGGCTTGGTCATATTGGAGAGAAAAGAATCAACAAGTTGTACAAGGAAGGGTACCTTAATGAGTATGATTTTGAATCATATCCAACTTGTGAATCTTGTCTCAAAGGAAAAATGACCAAATCTCCATTTACTGGAAGTGGAGAAAGAGCTTCTGAATTTTTGGGACTAATTCATATAGATGGTTGTGGGCCCATGAAAATTCAAGCTAGAGGTGGATATTCTTACTTCATTACCTTCACTGATGATATGTCAAGATATGGATTTGTATATCTTCTGAAATACAAGTCTGAATCTTTTGAAATGTTCAAAAGATTCCGTAGTGAAGTTGAGAAGCAGACTAGTAAAAGTATCAAAGTACTTAGGTCTGATAGAGGTGGAGAATATATTAGTGAAGATTTTACGAGATATCTCAAAGAGAATGGGACTCTCTCACAGTGGACACCTCCAGGAACGCCACAACACAATGGTGTGTTTGAAAGGAGAAATAGAACCTTATTAGATATGATGAGATCTATGATGGGGTTCACTGATCTTCCAATAAATTTATGGAGATATGCTGTGGAAGCAGCAACATACTTACTTAATAAAGTTTCCACTAAGTTAGTCTCTACAACACCATATGAGATATGGAAAGGATGTAAGCCTAACCTTAAACATATTAAGGTTTGGGGTTGTCCAGCTTATGTTAAGAGACTACAGTCTGATAAACTTTACTCAAGATCTGATAAGTGTAGATTCATTGGGTATCGCAAAGAAACAAGGGGATATTATTTCTATCACCCTTCTGACCATAAAGTGTTTGTGGCCAGAGGAGCAACCTTTTTGGAAAGGGAATTTCTTTTGAAAGGAAATTATAATGGAGAAATAGAACTTGATGAAGATCAAGAAACTAATGAATCAACACAATATAAAGATCATGAGACCAAAGTTGAAGAACCTTTATTGGATGTTTTGAAGTTGCCAAGGAAATTGCCATATTCAACGGTTGAAGTTCAAGAACTAAATGAAGTTCAAGAACAGGTTAATGAACCAGTTCCAAACCATATTGAGCAACAACGAAATCCAATACAAGGTGAATATGTTGTACAACTACCATTTCGAAGGTCTACACGAGAACGTCATGTACCAACTAGATTAAATTTATTGGTACAAGATAATTTATCAAATGAGGTTGATCATAATGACCCTAAGACCTATGAAGAGGCCATACAAAGTTCTGAATATGAGAAGTGGCAAAAAACCATGGAATCCGAAATGGAATCCATGAAGGAAAATAAAGTATGGACTTTAGTTGAACCTTCAAAGGATATAAAACCTATAGGTTGTAAATGGGTTTTTAAGAAAAAGATTGGAGCAGACGGAAAGGTGGAGACCTACAAAGCACGTCTTGTTGCCAAGGGATATCGTCAGAAAGAAGGAGTCGACTATGACGAGACTTTCTCTCCCGTGGCAATGCTCAAATCTATTCGGATTTTGCTTGCTATAGCAGCATACTATGATTATGAAATATGGCAAATGGATGTGAAAACAGCTTTCCTTAATGGTGAGCTAGAAGAGGATGTGTACATGACACAACCTGAAGGTTTCACATCTTCGTTTGATCATAATAAAATTTGTAAACTACAAAGATCTATTTATGGATTAAAGCAATCTTCTCAAAGTTTGAATATTCGATTTAACAAAACAATTGAAAAGTTCAATTTTGTTAGATGCGAAGAAGAACCTTGTGTGTACAAAAAGGTTAGTGGGAGCACAATTATATTTTTAGTGTTGTATGTAGATTATATATTGCTCATAGGGAATGACGTACCGGCATTGAAAAATACCAAGATTTGGCTATCTGAACAGTTTTCCATGAAAGACTTGGGAGAAGCAGCTTATGTATTAGGAATAAAGATTTATAGAGATAGATCTAGGAAGCTGCTTGGACTTTCCCAGTCTTTGTACATTGATACTATCTTAAGGAGGTATAACATGGATAATTCCAAAAGAGGCTATATACCGATAGGCACTGGAATTTCTCTCAGTAGGGAGGATTGTCCTAAAACACCTGAAGAGAGAGAACGCATGAGTAGGATCCCATACGCTAGTACAGTGGGAGCTATCATGCATACCATGACATGTACACGTCCTGATGTGGCTTATGCACTTGTAGTGACTAGCCGATATCAAGCAAATCCTGATGAGGAACATTGGAAGGTCGTGAAGACCATTCTTAAGTACTTAAGAAGGACTAAAGACCAATTCCTCATCTATGGGGATTTTGAGTTGAAACTTGAAGGTTATACTGATGCAAGTTTCTCTTCAGATAGGGATGATAGCAAATCTATTTCTTGTTATGTATTCGCCTTAAATGGTGGTGCAGTGAGTTGGAAAAGTTCCAAACAAGCTACAGTAGTTGATTCCGTAACTGAAGCAGAATATATAGCAGCTAGTGGAGCTGCTAAGGAAGCTGTATGGATGGAAAAGTTCTTAACTGAACTTGGTGTGGTTCCTTCAATAGAAGGTGCGGTTCAATTGTTGTGTGACAATACTGAAGCCATTGCTCAAGCAAAAGAACCAAGATCACACCAAATGTCCAAACACGTTCTGCGTAGGTATCACTTGATAAGAGAGATCATTGAACGTGGAGACGTCGAGATTCAAAAGGTTGATGGAAAGGAAAATGCTGCAGACCCATTCAATAAAGCGCTTGGCACAAAAGAGTTTGACAAGCACAAGTGGAAATTGGGGATGAAGTACAAGAGCCATTGGCTGTAGTGCAAGTGGGAGATTGTTAGGGATATAGTAGATATGCCCTAGATCCAATATCATATTTGATAACTTGAACATATTTTTGTGAATGTCATTTGATATAAAATATATGGCATTTGATATTCTTTTATCATTATTAATAATTATTTGATAAGGTCCTTGATTAAATTTTGAGATTTGTCATCGTGGTAGAGATCATGATAATGAGAGCAAAGTCTTTTACAATTTAATCTAAATTTGTTCTTGATCGTAGGATTATTAATTTGGACATTAGTAATCCAGTTAGATCAATATTTATGTGATCGTCTTTATCGGATAAAGATTAGTTGATATCATTAACTAAATCACATAGATAGATGATGCATATAGAGATATGATCATTGAGTCGACTCATTGGATAATTCCTAATGGTAAGAATTACCATAAACTGTCAATAGGATATTTTCTTGAAGAATGTGATGTAACCGTTCCTTTGACTTGAGATCGTCATAGTAATTGACAAGTTATTTATTGTGCTTTGATACTAGACACCTATGGCCCTTGGGCGATAGTTGAAAGGATATTGGGTACGATTAAATACTTGTAAAATTAGTGATTGATCAAGACAGAATCTGTCAACTCTTGGTAATGAGTTTAAGCTCCATGTTGTCATGAATTATAAACGACCAAACTAAGACCTTGGCCAGGGCAATTGAATGAAAGAAGAAATGAGTTTCTTAGGTCATTCAATGGTCGATTATATTTGACGTGAACACATAGTTGATCGGCTATTAGGATCTGACAGTTGAACCATATCCTACGGTGATCCAGAGCTATAAGGACAGAAGGAATTACTACATTATTCTTCTACTGGTTCTTGAGAGTAAATTGTATACTTCATGATATCCGGTCGTTAAGGAGTGTTGCTAGACGCCACCCTTGATTAGTATATTGATATGATCAATTTACTACCGGTTTAGTATTGAACCTATGGGGTCGCACACTAAAGAGTGTTCTGATCTTTGCTAAAGGATTAATTAACTTATTATTTGATAATTAAATTAAAGAATTTAATTAGTCAAATAAATTTAGTTATTAGTCCAAATGATATTATTATATTCTTTGCTAGTACAAAGATTATAACTAATATTGTGAATAAATTGAAGTTTCTATTTGGAATAGAAATTAAATAATATCTCTTGGTTGAAATATATGTGGTATATATAATTAATATTATTTTATATAATAGATGTATATAAAATATAATATTAATAAATGCTTGTTAATAAATCTAATTTTGAATTGAATTATTAATTGAAGTTTTATCCTATTTGGAATGGGATTAATATTTTCAATAGGAAAATATTATATTAATATAAAAGTTTATATTAATAGAGTCCAATTTAGAATTGGACATAAATAAATAAAAATAAAAATAAAAATCCAAATGAGATTTGGAAAGAAGGAACACGTGAACAAAGAAGGAAAATATTCAAATAAAAATTCGTATTGATAGAATTCAATTTCCTTCTTTGTCTCACGTGAACAAAGATGGAAAATTCATTTTTTTGTACAAATTTTTTTATAAGTTTATTTTTGGAATAAACTTTTACCCTAGAAAAATTATTACCTCAACCAAATAGGAAAAGGGTTTGTAGGTGATGCTATATAAAGGGTGATGGAGAAAATTTGCATGGTTTTTTTTCGGTTTTTTTATAATTATGCTTGAGAAGAAAACTCACTTTGTGAAAGTGAGAATGCAATACAAAGCTAAGAGAGAAAATACAATTACAAGAAAAGTGTTTCTTGTTCTTCTAATTTGAGTTGAAATTTTTGAGAAAAATTTCAACACAATATTTTTCGTTCAATTTGTTCACGGGTTTCATTGATCAAAGAGTTGATAGAAAGGATCGGTCTCGGTGTGGATACGCATAGAGTCTTCGCACTATCGAAGAATTTTGAAACGAGACTCTCTTCACCAGGTACGTCTTTGATCCGATCTTTGACACGTATATGAATTTTAAACATTAGAAAATCTACCTAGGATTGTTATTATCTTCCGCTGCGTGTTATGAACACCCATACGCAATCCTTCACTCTCACTCCCTATTTTATTCTACATGGATTATTTCCCACAATGCCTGAGAAATACTCTCTGCAACTATTGTGTTGCTTCTCTCTCTGTGTGGTGTTTTGAATGAAGAAGCCACGGCCCTCCTTTTATTGGAGAAATGGCTTACATTTCCAACCAATCAAAATGGAGGATTGGTTAAAAAAATTGCATTGCAAATTTCTTCCTTCCGCCAAACTTCTTGGCTGCCAAATCCAAGTCCAAGTCAATCTTGAAAACTTTAGACTTTTAGTAGTAGTTGGGGATGGACCCCACAATCCCCCCTCCAGACTCATTCATCTGAAGGAGGTAACACTAAACCTTGAGTGCATGTCGACAAGTTCTTTGCACAATTCGAACTTGTCTCTTGGTACCACCTTGGTCAACATATCAGCAGGATTTTCACTTGCACCTGAAGTGATTCGTTTTCCACTTGCTCAAGAATCCAATGATATCTGACGTCGATGTGTTTTGTTCTTTCATGGTAATCTTGAAAACTTTAGACTTTTAGTAGTAGTTGGGGATGGACCCCACAATGCCCCCTCCAGACCCATTCATCTGAAGGAGGTAACACTAAACCTTTAGCTTGAGTGCATGTCGACAAGTTCTTTGCACATTTCGAACTTGTCTCTTGGTACCACATTGGTCAACATATCAGCAGGATTTTCACTTGTGTGAATCTTTTTGACCTGAAGTGATTCATTTTCCACTTGCTCAAGAATCCAACGATATCTGACGTCGATGTGTTTTGTTCTTTCATGGTACATGGAGTTTTTGCTTAGGTCTATTGCACTCTGACTGTCGCAATAGACAACCTACTCTATTTGTCGCAATACAAGTTCTAGAAGAAATCTCTTGAGCCATATCATCTCTTTGCCAGCTTTAGTGGCTGCAATGTACTCCGCTTAAGTTGTAGATAGTGCGACACACTCCTGCAACTTCGACTGCTATGATATAGCTTCCCCTGAAAAAGTAAACAAATATCCAGTAGTGGCTTTTCTGTTATCAAGGTCACCTGCCATATCAGAATCTATATAGCTCTTCAAAATTGGATTGGATCCTCCAAAACATAAGCATTCATATGAGCTTCTTCTTAGATACCTGAGTATCCACTTTACAGCTTCCCAATGCTCTTTTCCTGGATTTTCGAGAAATCTGCTAACAACACCGACTGCATGAGAAATATCTGGTCAAGTGCATATCATTGCATACATCAAACTTCCGATGGCAGAAGAATAAGGAATCTTGGACATTCTCTCTTTTTCCTCTGTTGTTGTACGATACATGTTCTTGCTCAGCTTCAGATGACCAGGAAAGTGTGTGAGATCCAACTTCGCACTATTCATATTGAAGCGCTCCAGTACACGTTCTATGTACTCTGTGACAAATAAAGCTTTCTTTCATTTCTCGAACGAGTAATTCTCATGCCCAAAATCTAATTAGCATGACCCAAGTCTTTCATTGCAAAACACTTATTCTACCATTTCTTCAATTCGTTAATCTTGGAAGCATTCCCGCCCACAATTAGCATATCATCCACATATAGCAAGAGGATGATAAAGTCATCATCAGAAAATTTTGGTACAAACACACAGTGATATGAAGAAGTCTTCTTGTAGCCTTGCTCCCCCATAACATACTCAAATTTCTTGTACCACTGTCTGGGAGCTTGCTTCAATCCTTATAGACTCTTCTTAAGTTTGCATACAAGATTTTCCTTACCTCTTACCTTGAAGCCCTCGGGTTGTTCCATATATATCTCCTCTTCTAAGTCACCGTGAAGAAAAACAGTCTTCACATCCATCTGCTCAGTCTCAATCAAGACTAACAGTCAAACCAAGAAATGTCCGAATGGAGGACATTTTCACGACAGGAGAAAATATTTCATCAAAGTCAATAACTTTCCTTTGACCAAATCCCTTGACAACCAATCTAGCCTTGTATCTGGGCTTCAAACTATGTTCTTTAGCTTTAACTTTGAACACCCACTTGCTTTTCAAAGCTCTCATACACATAGGCAATTTCACCAACTCATAAGTATGGTTCTCATGTAGAGATTTCATCTCATCTTGCATGGCTTTAATCCATTGATCCTTGCGCTCATCCTCTATGGCCTCCGCATAACATCCAGTTCCTCCCCCATCAGTGAGTAATACATACTCATCGGGTGAATAACGAGGAGAAGGAGTATGAGTTCTAGAAGACGTCCTGAGTGGAATATCTAACTTTTCCACAGCTTCGTGAGTAGGAGCATCTACCTTATTACCATTAGCATTGTTATCACCATCACCATCAATATGCTGATCTGGAATATGGTTTTGGGCATCACCATCATCATTGAGCCCATCAACGTCATCCGCATTTTTATGAGGAACTTGATCAAGATTAACTAAACCTTCAGAACTTGAAGATTTTAGCTTCTTCGCTTTATTAATATCTTCAATGATTTGATCCTCCACGAAGATAACATCACGGCTTCTCACGACCTTCTTCTCAATTGGATCATTTAGCATGTATCCAATCTCATCAAGGCCATAACCAATGAAGATGCACTGCCTTGTCTTAGCATTTAATTTAGACCTCTCATCTTTAGGCACATGTACAAAAACTTTGCAATCAAACACTTTCAAGTGGTCATGGAAACATCCTTGCCATACCAAACTCTGTTGGAACATAATATTGCAAAGCAATTGCAGGGGATAGATTAATAACATGTTCCGCTGTCACCAAAGCCTCACCCTAAAAGGAATTCAGCAACTTTACTTCAGAAAGCAAACATCTGACTCTTTCCTTCAAGGTCATGTTCATCCTTTTTGCTAAACTGTTAAGCTGAGGAGTCTTATGGTGTCTGATACCTTGTTGCTTGCAGTATTCGTCAAACAGTCCACAATATTCACCACCGTTATCAGTAAGAATACACTTCAGCTTCTTTCCAGTTTCTCTTTCTACTGAAGCCTGAAACTGCTTAAAGACACCCAACACTTGGTCTTTGGTCTTTAAGATGTAGACCCAACATTTCCTTAAACAATCATCAATAAAGGTAGCAAAATAAAGTGCACCATCCAAAGTCCTTGTCTTCATTGGACCACATAAGTCTGAATGCACCAACTCAAGCAAATCTATCTTTCTTGAAGGAGTATGAGATTGGAAAGAGACTCTTTTTTGTTTTCCAGCCAAGCAGTGCTCACATGTTTCTAATTTTGCACTGTCAAAATTTGATAAAAATTTCTTCTTGGCCAGAACATTTAGTCTTTTCTCGCTATGTGGCTAAGCCTCTTATTCCATAATGTTGAAGAGTTATGGCTCTCAACGCTATTTACCATATCAACACAGGTAGAGGCCATAGTCCAGTATAGACCACGATGCTTTTCCCCACGAGCCACAATCACGGAGCCATTAATGAGCTTCCATTTTCCAACACCATTGGTACTGACATATCCCTCATCATCCAAAACACCAATAGAGATCAAGTGCAAACGAACATCAGGTGCATGCTTTACATTATTTAAAACTAGTTTAGTTCTAATACTAGTTTCCAAACAAATCGCTCCAACACCAGCCACCCTAGATACAGTCTCATTACCCATACTCAAAGTTCCGTAGTCACCCTGAGTATATGATGAGAAAAATTCCTTCCTAGATGTACATGAGATGTGGCACCAATGCCCACAACCCAGCTTGACTCATCACAAGCAATATTTATTAAATCCGCAGCAAGGACAGTAACAAGATCTTCTGTAGTGACGGTAGCCACACGATTTCCATCTTCTTTCTGTTCTTTCTTGTCTCTATTATCCTTTTTCAAAATCCGGCAGAATTTCTTTGTGCGCCCTTTCTTCCTGCAATGATAGCACTCAATACTTTAAGTCTGCTTCTGTATTTGCTTCTATTATGTTCTCTATTTTGAGAACCCCGATTCTTGCTCCTCCCCCTAGAGTCAGTCACCAAGACATCTGATGAGGAGGAACCTTGAGATTTTATTCTCATCTCTTCATTTAAAAGGTTGCTTTTGGCAAGATCCATCGAGATCACACCATCCAGAGCAGAATTTGATAATGAAGTTCTAAGAATTTCCCAAGAATCTGGTAGGGGACCAAGTAGAAACAAGCCTTGAATTTCTTCATCAAATTTAACGCCCATAGCGGATAACTAGTTCATAATCCCCTGAAAATTATTATGATGATCTGTTATTGCAGAACCATCGTGGTACTTTAAACCCAACATCTTCTTTATTAGAAACATCTTGTTGTTTCCAGTTTTCGAGCATACAAACTATCAAGGTGCTCCAATAGGATCCGAGCATGCTTCTCCCTAGAAATATCGTTCAAAACATTATCGTCAACCCATTGTCTAATAAAACCGCAAACCTGCCTGTGTAACAAACTCCACTCTTCATCTGATTTATTATCAGGCTTTATAGTGGTAAAGAGAGGTTGATGAAAATTTTTGACATAGAGAAAATCTTCCATTTGGCCCTTCCGAATGGCATAATTTGCGTATTTCAAAGTAACCATTCTACTAGTGTTGGATTCCATCGTTTATCCCAAATACAAATATTATCTGTTATGAGACCAAAAGTAATTTTTTCTGATGTGGAAGTTCAGACTGTGCTGCAACCACAAAGCATACTTAGACAGAACCTTGGCTCTGATATAACTTGTTGGGAATAAATCTCGTAAAAATAGTATTCACGGTATTAGTGATAAACTTGGAACACTAAGTTTTGGTTAAATCAACAAGAAAAAATACAGCAATAATGACACCAAGATTTTACGTGGAAACTCTTCTGAATAATGGGAAAAACCACGGCCAAGAAGAGAAACTGATATCACTATAGCGAAGAATTTTACACTGTGTAATAACGAGTAAAAATACTCCTAAGAAGTAAATACTCTTTTTCTTTTTCACCTCACTACCATATCTCTCACTCCCTATTTTCTTCTACACATATTATTTCTCACAATGCCTGAGAAATACTCTCTACAACTATTGTGTTGCTTCTCTCTCTGTGCGGTGTTTTGAATTTAGAAGCCAGAGCCCTCCTTTTATAGGAGAAATAGCTTACATTTCCAACCAATCAAAATGGAGGATTGGTTGAAAAATTTGCATTGCAAATTTCTTCCTTCCACCAAATTTCTTGGCTGCCAAATCCAAGTCCAAGTCAATCTTGACAACTTTAGACTTTTAGTAGTAGTTGGGAATGGACCCCACAATGCATTTCCTTGTAACACGTTATTCCTACATTGACAGAGCATTTGTTTGACCGAACCAAAAACCACGACATTTGTTAGTCTTCCAATTTATTTGTAGAAAATGGAGTCATTATCAGGAAATTACTCCTACACTAATCTCATGTTTCTTTCGGGAATAATAGAAAGACTTTGAATTTTCAACTGACTAGTCTTTAAGGATCCACATACGTTTACCCTGTCGAAATACCCTTCCAACTACAAGAATGACTGATACATCATTGTCACACCTCCTTTTTTTTACACACCTACTCCAAAGGATAAATGTATATGAGAGTTTCTCCACTTCAAGATTATTCATTTATTTCACAGTCGCCACTTAGGATAGATTTGGCTTCTAGTATCCCAAGTCACCGATTTATTTGAATCCCAAATCGAAGAAATTTGCGATTTTCCGATTGAAGTCTGCGAACCAGAAATTCTTGAGTAAGGAATTTTGTTAACCCGAGGGAAGGTGTTAGGCACCCTCGAATTCCGTGGTTCTAGCACGGTTTCTTAAACTATTATAAATGGCTTAGTACATGATTTCACCACATATTTATCCTATAGTGCAATTTTAAAATTACTTATTTAATTGAATTTTTGAGGAAGATTACAACAATATTAAAATGCGTCTCGAATCATGTCACATAAATGCACCCGTGATTTATGAAATACTTTAACACTGTTGAGATTTGGATTTGGGTCACACAAATGCACACCCGAATTTAAGAAGGTAAAATTATTAAGGAGCGTGCCTAAAGCGACAAACGTATTATCAACTTTGCGGGAAGCCATGAAAATTTGCTAAATGGCACATCCCGAGTTCTAAATATTTTAATGAAGTAATAAAGAGGGCCGCACAATTTGTGAATTTTGTTTGGTGCGGCGCACCTCGTCTTGTTTTAAAGGTCATCCTAAAGGGAACTATTATTCTCTATTAAGGATTGTCTCTAAAAGGTCTAATTGACTAACCTTATGAATTAATTATTATTAAAAGCATTCAAAGAGATTCTGGGCTTGTTAGCATATAATTAAGCCCAAATCTCATCTAAATGGCAAATTATCGCGATGGGCTCATGAATGAGCCCAAATCTAATGCTTATTTTGTTGAATCTCCAAAGTTCTGATTTCATAATCAATTAGACCTAATGGTTTTTACACAATGGAACAGCCCATGCTTGTTCAAATAAAAAATGTACTAACCTAGGCCAATCAAACTCATTAATTAACTCATGGATATACTAATGAATGGACATGCTTAAACTGGACTTTTAATAGCAATTTCAAGCAGTTCAAGAATCCTTAAGCTAACATAAAGTACAATATAAATACTGATATAAACTATAACCTAACTATTTTGGATTTCACGTTTCAACCTATACATAATGAATCAAATTAAAACAACCAGCTATATCAAACTACAAAAGATGCTGATTCTACACTGATATGAGTATACACACTAATTTCACATCCTATTTTTAATCAACATCTTAGTCTAAAAGTGAACCTCAAAACAATATGATAACCAAACTAACATTAGCCATGCTACAGCTAACATCACATTCATACAAATCTGAAAACAGTCCATACAGTCCAATTAGGTACAAATGAAGTAATGTTTAAGCAAACATGATTGTAATATACATCTAAACTAGAGCGGAACAGGGGAGGTTCACATAATAAAAATCAAGTAGTATTTATCTCCAGATTTGAATACACATTTAACTCAATCTTCATACAGCATTTGAGGTTAAAAGGTACCTGGAAGTTTACACGCACAAAAAAAAGGATAAGTGAAATTGAAGCCAGCTAGGCAACAACAAACAAACAACAGTTAATCGATAACTTGAGATCACGTTTCCAGCCCAAAATTAGTATCAAAACAGCTGGGAAAACAGCTTTGAATGAACAACAACAATAAATAACCAAAACAAACTTGAATGACCAAATTTGAACTTGAAACCGACCCAGGAACTTCTGAAGCTTCAACTACCAAAACACCCGGAATATTCAAGCCGTTTTCAACCTTATAAGCCGGAGTTTTAACTTAGAAAAACTTTTTAGACTACCCTAAAATTTCAATAGAATAGCGATAGTCTTTTTGGAGTTTTTGCTGCCTGGAGTTGCAGAAAACTTTTTCAGTCTTATTTTATGCCTCTCCCCTTAGACCTCTCCAAACTTGTTAAACAAGGCAAGGGGTATGCCTTTTATAGGCAAAGCATAGGGCAATATTCAGATTTCTGTTTTACCCTAAGTCTCTCTTTTATTTTTATTTTTAGCTGTTTAGACCCATCATTTTATGCCTTGTTGGCTAAGTAAGAATGCTAAACTTTTTGAATTTCGTATTAAACCTTATCTAGAAGGTTCCAATTTCAGTTACTTACAGGATTCCATTTATTGAATTACCTATACTACCCTTAATTCTACTCTGAATTACTAACCTAGTTAAACCTAACCCCAACCCTGTTAACTTGGTCAAAACTAACCATAGTTAATTAACAAAGGGTTGAGAATATTTAGCTATATCTAACAATTCCTGAAATTGAATCAATAATCATGTAACCTATGTTGAACCTGATTTAAATCTAACTAATAGAATTTTAAGGCTAAATGCATCATTGAAAAACAGTAAAATATTAATTGAAGCAATTCAAAACAAGGTAAATGCCATATAGAAACAGTAATACTCAAACAGCCTATGATTAATCAAATTATACTAAACCTATTTTAATCCCAAATTAAACTTCAACAATTCAAATAAATCCATTCAACCACAATGGTCATGAACTAGTATCAGTACGAATCGGAGAAAACAAAATCAGAAGTTTAAACTAATCTAAAATACAAAACCTAGAATACTAGTTATTGCCAACAAAAATAAAATAAAGCATGGAACTAATCAGAAAATTAATTTTAAAATGAAATAAATAAAAAGAAGAAAAGAAAACTCACCTATGCAAGGCCTGAACAAGGTTGTACTCCGATTCGAGCCTCGGAATAACGTTAAACGTAAAAAACCATTATTTCGTGACTCAAATCCAATATTGGGCCCAAGAAATTGGGAAAAAATCGAGTCATTTGAACTTCTAGGGTTCTGTCATCCTTAGATTTGGAATTTGAGAAAATCGGTGATGATTTGAAGGAAAATAGTTAGGGATTTTAGAAGAGGGAGATGAGAAGACCCTAGGGTGTAATTTGGGTAGGATTTGGAGGCAGCGCCCCTGTGTACAGTGGAGCAGTCTCCATTGCAAATGGATATTCGAGGAGCTTGGTCAACATTCGAGGACGGGGCTTACAGGTTCGGGATAAGGAAGGTGAGGGGAGTGTTTGGTGTTCTGTTGGAGTCGATTGGCGTCGGTGTCGGCGCCGCCGCGTGCGGCAGACACAGCGACCACTGATTCAAATATTCGAGAAGATCGGCTGATGTTTGAAGGCTGAGGTTTGGAGTTTTGAAAAGAGGAGAATGAGAGAAATAGATGGTGTATTTTTGGGAGCATTTGGAGAGTCACCGCCGGCGGAGGCGATTTCCGGACGGCTGCGAACTGTAGGGGGTGGTGGCGTTACGTTGGCGTGTATTGGGGTGTTTTGAGAGATGATTGAGGGGTAGGCGGTTGTCCGACACTTAACTATCCTAAACCTTGTTAGTTCCGGACCGTTGGATTGATGAGATCCAACGGCCGTGACTAAAGATTAAGAAACGACGTCGTTTTTTAGAGGTGAGGGCGGACCGGGTTTCTAAGATGGGTTGGACTGGATTTATGGTGGGTTTAGGCTAAGATTTTAATTAAAACTGGCCCAAATTGGGTCTTTTAATCAAGGCCATATTTTTTTCAATTTCTTTCCTTTTCTCTTATTTATTAATTACTAATTTTGATTTTATTAAACACAAAATTAACCTTAAAAATAACAAGGACCTGATTTAACTCTAAAATTGAACTAATTAATTTTCAAATTAACTAAACCTAATTTAAAAGGAAATTAAGAAAAACATCATCAAAAAATTAAAAGTAAAAAAAAATATAAAGAGGACTGTTTTTGTTATTTTCTTCCGTTTTTGTAATGTTAACTAATTAATGAACCTAAAATATTAAAAAAATAGTATCCTATATGCGAGTGTACTATTTTTGTGTTTTTTTTTGAATTATATTAATTAAAATGCATACAAAACGCAAACAAACACACAATTATGCAATTAAATTTTAAAATCACAAAAATAAAGAAAAAGCTTAATTTAAGGAATTCTATAGGAGTAATTTAAGCGAGGCAAAAATCAGGTGCTCACAATCATTCATTATTCCCTTTATTTTTTAAAATGATGATGGTGGCAAGCCAGTTTGCGCGCATCTCAACTATTTTACTTGGTATCTGCTATCACCTACCACCACATACCACTTTACAAACGTCTCTACTGGATTTGGATCTTGGTTTGTCATGTTTTTCTCCCACTTCATGGACCATCAGCCAATTACCTTGAGGTGCCATATATTCTCTTAACTCTAAACTTATCTGCTAGCATGAATCATGCTAGACTGAATTTCCTCTGATTCCAGCAAACAATAATCTCCTTTGAAACAGAACAAGAAGATGAGCAACGCAGCAAAATAATTTATAATAATCAAATGGGGATAACAAATAAGCTAATGGATATGATAATAGGTCCAAAATCTACACAAATAATCAACAGAGCAAAACAATCGGACCAGTGTTTGTTTTACATCCCCTCAACTCATTTTCTCGTATTCATTCTTCCCGAAACACTTTCTTCTATAATAGGAAGAGGATCTTGTAAAGGAAATCATTAAACTGACTACCTTGCCGGTCTAAGTTTTAGTTATATCGTCTTCTAGAAACCTGCCCATCCAGCAGGTTGGGAAGCTGATTTGCTATTTACATTCTTTGGTTCACCAAAACGCTGACAATTTTTGGACTCGTTGAAAGTAGCCTTTATCTGAGAGCTGGAAGCTGGCACAGCCCTAAAGCTATCTGTTCCAAATCCTGATGTATTTGTTTCAGATGTCTGTCTGTTCTGGTGGCCACTTTTTGTCCTGACTGATCTAGGATTAGCATTAACTGAAGTAGGTTGTTGCTTTGGATCATCATCAGCAAATGCTTGCCAGGGCTTTGAATCTGGGCTCACTTGACTCCTGCCAAATAATCCTTGCTCAAGTTCCCATACTGTTCCTTCAATGTTATCTTTTCTCTGCATCAAAAAATTATTTTGAACTGAAAATTATTGAATACTGGATATACCGGTGGTGCTAACAATGAGAGTTTAATAGCAACGGATATACCGGTGGTGGAATACTGGATGGTTGACTTCCAGGAGAAGCTTGATCCCTCGCGATGTCTCGATTTGGTGATGGAGTACTGACAGCAAGAGCTTGTTTAAGCTCTTGTATCTCTTGTCGCTGTGACCGGCATATTGCAGATAGCTTTTCAAATTTTGATGTTATTTCAGCCTTCTCCATGTTGGCGCGTGACAGTTGTTCCTTCAGCTTCTCAACCTCTACTTCCAAGAGCTCTTTCTTCTCTGATTGTTTCGTGTTATTTCCAGGGCTTGGTTTATTGGTAGAGAATTCTGTAACAAAAGCATTGAATGCTTCACCCTGGGTGACAGTTGACCCCTCTAACTTTGAAGATTTATTACTCCCAACACTCTGACATGAATCATCCTGGAAAAAGTTTATTTCAAAATCCTTTGAAGAGGCTTCCTCTGCTCTATTAGCTGGTTTTGCTCGCACATTATTTTGCATTGGATGGGAACTCAGACTTTCCTCTTTTGAGGGGCTAGTTTTATAAGAGGCTGGAACCTTATTGGGATGACTCCTATCATGGCTTGAAGAATTGTGCCTAATCTCTTCGTCAAATTTGGGTCTGGATGTTTCCTCTGAACCGGAGACAGTTGCTGCATGCTGAGTATTCCAAAATGCACCGATTGGACCAGTAGCTCCACCAACTTTTGGATTATGTGATGCAGGAGACACATTCTGATTAGATTCTGCAGCTGAAGGAGGTGGTGGAGGATTTCTGCGAGGCATTGGACCAGTCTTGCCCGCAGCTCTTGGAAATCCTGAAAATTCAGCAGGTATTAGATTCCTTGAAGTGGACCCACAATTGTGTCTTCGTAATGTCTACAGTCACAACGTACTAGAGGTGTCACATCCATGTGAAAAGCGCTCCCCCCCCCCCCCCCCCCACAGAGGAAAGATGT
Source organism: Nicotiana benthamiana (assembly GCA_034376525.1). Lineage (NCBI taxonomy): Eukaryota > Viridiplantae > Streptophyta > Magnoliopsida > Solanales > Solanaceae > Nicotiana > Nicotiana benthamiana. The sequence continues at coordinate 26,968,647 of CM067336.1, read as the reverse complement.
GTATTTGCATGTTATATTACAAGCATCACTCAAATATTTCAACTGTACAGTAAATATGGAAGCATATAAACAGCTAATATCTTTGTATAGATTTGAGAGTATCATTCCTCAAAAGCATCTCCTTACCTTTCATTAGTTGCATAGCTTTTCCAATTCTATAACAACTTCGAAAAATGTTTTTTCATCTTGAACTTCAAATACCCTTTTTTTTCTCAACTTCAACCAAATATTGTCCCCAACACCTACTAAAAACTTCAGATGACTTCAAACCAGAACCGGAAAAGGAGACTTCAGAAAACTGATGGAAAGATTTTAGATGAGGGAAATTAGTTCTTTATTACGTATATAATAGTGGATTGAATGAGTAAAATGCCAGAGTGCAGTAATTTATCCAAAGTTATCATCCAACAAACTTCATGGATAAAATATTAATCAATCACAACTTTCGTGGAAGTAACTCACAATAAAAACAAAAGGTCTGGAAAAAAATGTCCTCACCTTCCTGCCCATCAATACCTTGTTGCTTCATTTCAGGGGGTCTGTTGGGTAACGACTTCTGAAGCTCATCCGGTAACATACCATTAACACGGAACCATACCTGCCATAATAAAAATGAATGAGTTAGAAAGCTTTAGAGTAGGGTCAGCCCTTATGATTGCTATGGGCAGCACCACTCTACAACTAACCTAAGTTTATGCAGATGAATGGCCAATCAAGCAAAGCGCTTGCCTGCGTGATATCTGGTCTGGCATCTGGTGAAGACTGAAGCATATCTCTTATTAGGTCTACAATGGAAGTGCTATATTTTGGTAATTCTGGAATCCGGTAATTGCCATTTAAAACTTGAAGTTTTGATTCACCATCAAATGCAGACTTGAAGTAGCATATCCGAAAGAGTAGACAGCCAAGGGCCTGCAAGACAAAAGTGTCACTGTGTTCTAAGATAACTTCATAAAATCTAGGTAAAAGAATGTTCTGTTTCCAAAATCATCTTACAGTATCTTCACGCTGCTAAACTTACCCATATGTCTACCTTCTCATTTATAATTTCTCTTCGATACAAATCCCACATCTAAAGCAAGAAAAGAAGTGAGATAAGATAGAAGTCAGCAATCAATACCACTGACGATAACAAAAATCAATAACAAGTCCTCAATCAACCTCAGGAGCTCTGTATGCAGGTGTAGTGTGTTTCCTTATATTGTCCTCCTCAATTCCCATTTCCTCAGGTTTCTCAAAACGCTTGTGGTTCGTTGAAGTACTGCCAAAATCACACAACTTCCATAATCCATCAGCACCCAGCAAAAGGTTCTCAGCCTTTAAATCTCTGTCGAACAGGAAACACAGTACTGAATTTCAAAACAACAAAATCACAAGAGAAAATTATGTGAATAAACTCAGTGTTGAAGGGTGACGATTTCACAATGAATTGGATCTATTAACTGTTCATTTTGTGCGTATAAATTTCTAAATCAACAGAACCATTAAAGCGGTCATTTGGTAGTTCTAACCACAAACAAGGGAAAGCATAACTGGCAGAAAATCAAAGGCAACAACAACAACAACAACCCAGTAAAATCCCCCAAGCGGTGTTTGGGGAAGGTAGTGTGTACGCAGACCTTACCCCTACCCCGAGGGAGTAGAGAGGTTGCTTCCGATAGACCATCGGCTCAAGAAAACGAGAAGTGACAATATATTAGTACCATCAACAGAAACCATAGAATGCCAGAAAAATCAAAGTCATTGAACAAAATTAAGGTGGAAGCAAATATATAGACAGATATGAATAACATGACAACATATTTAACATACTACTGAAATATTACAAGCAAAGAAAGGAATTATGAAGCCCTAATTCACTAAACAGATGAAACATTTTGAAGACTACCATAAACAAAGCCTAAGCTCAACTGAAATTACTACAAACATTCATCATCATAATTTCAAAAAACTATTCGGGCTTAAGAGTGTCCTACTTTACCTGTGAGCTATGGGTGGGGACTGGCAGTGCATAGCAAAGACAGCATTGCATACATCCCTGAATATTAAGAGGACTTGTTTCTCCTCAAAGAAGCCAGCTCCTTGGTCCTCAAGGACACTGACCAAGGATTTCTCACAATATTCCATAACAAGGAGAGATTCCTTGGTACGACCCATATCCAAGAAGGTATGTGCATTTAGTGTGACAATATTAGGATGACCCTTCAGCGATTTCATCACTGAAATTTCTTTCAGTACTAGATCAAGTGATTCTTCATCATTAACAATAATATGCTTTAATGCATACTGCTTTGAACCATGTAGTACATCTCAGGCTAAATAAACACAAGAGAATCCGCCCTCTGCAATTGCATTGCGTACATGAACTTTGAGACTGCCAATATCAATGGTGCGACCTTCAAGCCCAGCCTGTTCCTTGGGCATAAAAGGTTTGAATCTCCACATCATAAACAATTCTATCAAAAACAAAAAACCACTAAGAATCATGGCAAAGATAAGAGATTTATCTAAGCTAAATAAACAGTCAAATTAAAATCTCTTTGCAGTAAAGTGAACCAGCTCTACAACCAATATGAAAAACATAAAAGCACATGTACTTTAGGTGGTGGTTGGAGTTCTCCGAAAACTGAGTTTGCAAACCCAGGTTTTAAGTTTTGGAAAAAGTGTTCCTTTGACTTGTTTCCAGAACAAACACAACTTTAGTCTTTATGTGAAGATTTCCAAACTGAGTTTTCCAAATTTCTCAGTTTTTGCAAACACATCCAAACAAACACTTTTCTCAAGGGTCAAAGCTGAGTTTGCAAACTCAAGTTTTGGAAAACAGAAAACCTCAAAGAAACGCCACCTTACAAATTTTTTATTATCCTATAATGGATACCGATAATACTGCAGATATTACATTAGAGAGGAACAAACAACGAGATTACCACAAAACTTCACTCCTACAAATGCAACAAAAAGTTGTTGAACATTTTCCAGAGATGGATATTTTCTTCTTTTGGTGCGAGGAGGGTGAGGAATGTGGTCAAAATGTAAACTTCCATAAAATCAGGAATAACAAACTAGTATAATTACAAATTTAGACCATATTTAATAAGCTAATCCGATAAATGAAATAGGCATGCACAGGAGCTGCAGGTCTTTGAATCAGATAAATATTTCTGATGACACATAGGAAAACTCAAGAGCCTTGACAATCAGAAAAGAGTCCTGCTTCACTAATATATACTATTGTCTATAAGGCCCTGCTACACTGTATTATTGCTGACAAATGTCGGAGGGTTTATCCATACCAAAAAATAAACTTTAACGTAAAGAGATATTTATGGTAAAAAAACATTATCATAGAAAGATAATCAAGGAATCTATCTACTAATCAACCAATAGATTCTGAGCTTCATCATATGCCTGAAAGATTTGGTTTAGAACCACTAGAACATAAGACAGAAAACAAGCAGTTTTTAGTGATCAATTATTACACTGGACTGCCACAATGAATGGTGGAACTCCAACATTATCCCGTATAACCTATGTGTTACTATTATTATCACCCTGATTGGTTTGCCTTTGCCCTTGTTTCCTGGAGTTCAGGTGTAGCCTATCGAATGTACCAAGCGTGATCAAAATGGTAGTTTTCTCTTTCTTTTTTTGTGAATAAGTAGATAAAATTGGTCATTAAATGGCAATAACTATCAGAAGAGATGTCTAAACCTGATTATTTTGCAAGTAATGAAGAGAAACACATCAAAATTAATGAGTACACAAACATGCCATTTCTAGCAGAAATTTGCTTCTATAGCCCCCAATTAGCCTCCAAACACACACAAATATGCCATTTCCGCGCAGATTAGAGTCAGTCACATAAAAACATAGATAAACTTCAAGCTTACAGTACTACACTTGCATCCAAGTTTTTCAAATTAGTGAACTTCTTTCTTCTTTTGCTTTCTCCGGGATTAATTTCATAAGAAAACATCTTTGCTTGTCTAACTTTTTATTCTTTTCACAGGTACAACAAATTCAAGCTGCTGCAAACTGTTACATCCTGAATTACACAAAATACAGATCAAGGCGAGATAATGTTGTTCAGTCCATTCTCTAAAGCAACAAGCTTCGATCCTGACCATCTACTAACACTTAAGCGCTACACTACGTCATAAGAGAATATTCATAGCACTAACCCTGCGTGTTTCCAGAACTGCAGGTACTTCTTATTGACAACATGATATGCCAAAATGTAGATATAGCTTATATGCTTCACCTTAAGAAATGCTGAAGTTAAATAAATTGGATGTAGAAGTTCCAAGATATTAATGTCTTATCAGGCAATGGATCCAAACTTCCCTTAAAAGATTCTTATCTTTAACCAGAATAGTAAACTAGCAGATCCATTTCCGCCCCAGAACAGCTCCAGGATATCAAATTTTGGTCAAGCAAATAAATCAGGCAATTCATATTAAACAATCAAACGCAGATTTCATCGTATTCTAAACGAACCAATTGAGATTGAATAAACATAATTTGCAGTAGTAAAACATTGATAGTCCAAGAATCAATCAACTTATCTGAAAAAACTGAACACTGCGCAATTGCAGTAAATGCAAGAACTTACCAAAATTAGTGTAAAAAACTACCTTGATTAAGTATATTATCAAGAAAACAAGCCACCCCAGATCAAGAAAACAGAGAAAATTTCCTAAAGAGACTGCATTTAAGCAGCAGCTTTTGATGTAAAATTGGTGAGATCTGGGAACAAGGATTTGGGTTCTTGGGATTGCTATTGAGATCTAAGAAAAGTGTACAGTAATATTCGGGAGGGGTTTCGATAGATCGCGGTTTTGGCCAAGGTTCCTATGGCTTTTTATTCTAAGGCATCACCTTTTTTTTTTCCAGTGGTGAGCTTCTTTTTTATTTATTTTTTCCCTTCTTTTCAGCGGAGATGTTTCATCTGCTTCCTATCACTATTCTTTTTTTGTTATGAAATAATATAAGAACAAGAATAATAATACAAAAACAAGAACAATAATACAAGAACCCTCTATTTATAGGCATAGAAAAGACTTAGCCTCAAAGTAAAACTCTTCTATAAGATAGTCATTCACTCTAATTAGAGTTCTAATTATAACACTCCCCCTTGAATGTCTATTCAATAATGTGCCTCGTTAAAACCTTAACTAAAACAAAACCCAATGGGAAAAAATTAAAGAAAAGGAAGAAGAGTACACATGTTTGAATATGCGCCTATTGGTTGCCTCGTTAAAAACCTTGCAAGGAAAACCCAGTGGGACAAAACCTTGTAAGGGAAAAAGAGTGCAACGCGCATTAACTCCCCCTGAAAAGAGCATCAATTCATATCCTTGAGTTTTCGCATTCTTGTGAACTAGCTTCTTGAAGGTTGACGTTGGTAGAGATTTTGTGAACAAATCAGCAATATTATCGCTTGAACGAATCTGTTGCACATTGATATCACCATTCTTTTGAAGATCACGTGTGAAAAATAACTTTGGTGAAATATGCTTTGTTCTATCTCCTTTTATGAATCCTCCCTTCAATTGAGCTATACATGCTGCATTGTCTTCATACAAAGTCATGGGTAGTTTGTTACACTTCAAACCACATTTGTCTTGAATATGATGTATTATAGACCTCAACCACACACACTCCCGACTTGCTTCATGAATAGCAATTATCTCGGCATGATTAGATGAAGTAGCCACAATTGATTGCTTAGTCGATCGCCAAGATATGGCGGTGCCTCCACAGGTAAACACATAACCTGTTTGAGATCGAGCCTTGTGTGGGTCGGATAAATATCCAGCATCAGCATAACCAACAAGATCAGGACTGCAATTATTGCCATAAAATAAGCCCATATCGGTATTCCCTTTTAGGTACCTCAATATATGTTCGATCCCATTCCAATGTCTCCTTGTGGGAGCCGAGTTATACCTTGCTAAGACATTAACTGAAAAGGTTATGTCAGGCCTTGTAGTATTTGCAAGGTACATTAGTGCGCCAATTGCACTAAGATATGGTACTTCAGGACCAAGTAGCTCTTCATTCCTTTCTTGCGATCGGAATGGATCTTTATTCACATCAAGTGATCGAACAACCATCGGAGTACTTAAAGGATGTGCTCCATCCATGTAAAACCGTTTCAGTACCTTTTCTATATAGGTAGATTGATGAACAAAAATTCCGTTAGCCAAATATTCAATTTGCAAACCAAGACATAATTTTGTCTTTCCGAGATCTTTCATCTCGAATTCATTCTTTAGATAATCAATTGCCTTTTGGAGTTCTATGGGGGTTCCAATAAGGTTTATGTCATCGACATATACGGCAAGTACAACAAATTCCGATGTTGTTTTCTTTATAAAAACACACGGGCAAATGGCATCATTTATATAGCCTTCTTTTAACAAATACTCACTAAGACGATTATACCACATTCGTCCTGATTGCTTTAGACCATACAAGGATCTTTGCAATTTGATTGAAAATATTTCCCGGGACTTTGAATTATGAGCGTTCGGCATTTTGAGTCCATCGGAAATTTTCATGTATATCTCATTATCAAGTGAGCCATAAAGATAGGCAGTAACCACATCCATTAAATGCATGTCAAGCTTTTCAAGGACAGCAAAACTAATGAGATAACAAAAAGGTATGGAATCCATTACAGGCGAATATGTCTCTTCATAATCGACACCAGGCCTTTGAGAAAATCCTTGTGCAACAAGGCGTGCCTTATATCTTTGTACCTCGTTTTTCTCATTTCTCTTGCGTACAAAGACCCATTTATAGCCAACAGGCTTAACACCATTAGGTGTTTCAACTATAGGGCCAAAAACTTCACGTTTTGCCAGCGAATTCAATTCTGATTAAATTGCTTCTTGCCATTTTGGCCAATCATGTCTTTTTCGACATTCTCCAACAGATTGAGGTTCAAGATCCTCATTTTCTTGCATAATGCTAGATGCGACATTAAAAGCAAAGAAATAATCCACCACTATATCCACTCGATTAAAATTTGCCTCAATATCGATTGGATTTATGGATAGTTCCTTATTTTCTTGAGTCTCGGGCTCAATGGATTCTTCATGAATCTCAGAGTTTATTAAATCATGAATTTTCTCATGAGATTCTTTCGTAGTGTCATTTTGATCGTTTGCTTTCCTCTTTCTAGGATTTCGATCTTTGGAACTTAATGGCCTGCCACGCTTCAGGCGTGCATTCGACTCATTGGATATGACACTAGATGATTGTCCAACAGGGACATCAATACGGATTGGAACATTCTCCGCGGGGATGTGGGATTTTGTTATCCTTTTCAAGTCCGTAAATGCGTCAGGCATTTGATTTGCTATTCTTTGCAAATGGATAATCTTTTGCACCTCTTTTTCACAAATAGAGGTACGTGGATCAAGATGAGATAATGATGCATTTTTCCACAAAATTTCCCGTTTGGTTTCACCGACTTCTCCCCCTAATTTTGGGAAAAGTGTCTCATCAAATTGACAGTCTGCAAATCGTGCAGTGAACAAATCCCCTGTCAATGTTTCGAGGTAGCGAATAATGGAGGGCGATTCAAACCCAACATATATTTCTAACCTTCTTTGTGGACCCATTTTGGTGCAGTATGGCGGTGCTATAGGCACATATACTGCGCATCCAAAGATTCTTAAATGGGATATATTGGGTTCATGACCCAAAACCAATTGCTACGGGGAATATTTATGATAATTCGTCGGTCTGAGATGAATTAGCATTGCTGCATGCAAAATGGCGTGACCCCATACCGAAGTAGGCAGCCTCGTTTTCATGAGTAATGGTCTTGCAATCAACTGCAGGCGTTTAAATAAAGATTCTGCAAGATCGTTTTGAGTGTGAACATGAGCTACAGAATGTTCCACTTTTATCCTAATTGATAAGCAATAATCATTAAATGCTTGGGATGAAAACTCAGCAGCATTATCCAGTCTAATAGACTTGATTGGATTATCAGGAAATTGTGCTCGTAGTCGAATTATTTGTGCCATTAGTTTTGCAAACGCAAGGTTGCGTGATGACAACAGGCACACATGAGACCATCTACAGGATGCGTCTATTAGGACCATAAAATATCTAAAAGACCCACTAGGTGGGTGAATAGGTCCACAAATGTCCCCTTGTATACGTTCCAAAAACGTAGGTGACTCAGTCCCAACCTTTGTTGGTGATGGTCTTGTAATTAACTTGCCTTGATAACAAGAAGTGCAAGAAAATTCATTATTTAAAAGAATCTTGAAATTCTTTAACGGATGCCCATATGAGCTTTCTATAATCCGTCTCATCATGATTGATCCAGGGTGTCCCAATCGATCATGCCAAAGTACAAAAGTATTGGAATCAGTAACCTTTTGGTTTACTGTTGAATGTGCCTCAATTGCACTAATTTTTGTCCAATACAGGCCACAAGATAAAGACGGGAATTTCTCAATAACCCTCTTTTGGCCAGAGACATTCTTTGTGGTGATGAGATATTCAAGATTATTCTCATCTATTGTCTCAACATGATAGCCATTCCGGCGTATATCTTTAAAACTCAACAAGTTTCTCTTAGACTTGGAGGAGAACATTGCATTCTCTATGATAAACATTGTTCCTCTAGGCAGAGTTATAGTTGCTCTTCCGGAGCCTTCAATCAATTTACTACTACCAGAGATTGTAGTAACATCTGCCTTACACATACTTAGTTGAGAGAAATATTTCTTTTCTTTGAGTATCGTATGTGTAGTACATGAATCAACTAAACAAATATTTGATCCAAGATTGCTTTGTGAGATATCCATATTTGCTTTCCCATGGTTTGGCATACAAAATAAAATACACGAACATGAGAATAAACAAATTCAATCCGTTTGTTTCACATTTAAACAATATTTTCAAAATCTGCTGAGGTTAGTTGACTAACTAAATCAGATAGTTGATTATATGTTTTCCATAATCGATTACTTTTGCAGTTTGAAAATTTCAGTTTAAGCACTGTCTCAATGTAATCGATTGTTAAACATACATAATCGATTATTTGCTAATTTGAAAAATTTCAGATCACACTGTCTTAATATAATCGATTGTTAAACATACATAATCGATTATTTGCTATTTTGAAAAACTTCAGATCACACTGTCTTAATACAGTCGATTGTTAAACATACATAATCGATTATTTGCTATTTTGAAAAACTTCAGATCACACTGTCTTAATATAATCGATTGTTAAACATACATAATCGATTATTTGCTATTTTGAAAAACTTCAGATCACACTATCTTAATATAATCGATTGTTAAACATACATAATCGATTATTTGCTATTTTGAAAAACTTCAGATCACACTGTCTTAATATAATCGATTGTTAACAAGTATATAATCGATTGTTTTGCAGTTTTAATGCGAAATATTAGATAATCGACTAACTGTTAGGTTAGTCGATTAACTCTACTGAAAAATAAGAATATCTTTGAAATTTAAGCATATTGAAACATTCTAAAGAACTAATACTAATATTATATCATAAACTAACTAATACGAGCTGATACTAATGACTATTAGTTTATTCACTAACTAATACAAATAAAATCAAACAATTCCATCTTCCTTCATCACAGATCCATCACCGATTAAGTGGTCTATTTTCCCCTCAGGGTGCTCAAAGAAGTCTGCCACATCCAGGTGTGTGATGTCAAAATTGTCGTCAGAGACAAAATTTGTTTCAGGGCCTTTATTCTTTAGAGATGCTTGATAAAGATCAACCAAATGTCTTGATACATGGCAAGCTTTTGACCAGTGCCCTTTTCCACCGCAACGATAGCATATAGTTTCTGAACTATTTGCCTTTGGATTCTCATAATCCATTTCTGCTTTTGGTGGTTATTTCTCTTTGGGGGGTGACGGACATTAGGGAAATTTCTTCCTTGTCTACGTCCACGGCTATGACCCCGATTACGACCACGACCATGACTAGATCCATGGCCTTTTCCATGCTTGGCATAATGAGAATACACCTTATCTGCTTCAGGCAATGGTGTAGACCCAGTGGGTCGATTTTCGTGATTTCTCATGTGCAGGTCATTGTTTCGCTCAGCCACAAGGAGAAGAGAAATCAGTTCAGAGTACTTTTTGAAACCTTTCTCTCTGTACTGTTGTTGCAGTACCATATTGGAGGCATGAAACGTTGTAAACGTTTTCTCAAGTATATCATAATCAGAGATATTATCTCCACAGAGTTTCAATTTAGAAGTAATTCTGAACATTGCAGAATTATATTCAGAAATAGACTTAAAGTCTTGGAGCCTCAGAGTAGCCCAATCATATCGTGCTTGTGGCAGAGTGACCAACTTCAGGTTGTCATATCTCTCCTTTAAGCCGTTCCACAAGATGAGTGGATCTTTGACTGTGAGATATTCAATTTTCAAACCTTCATCAAGGTGATGGCGCAAGAAAATCAAGGCCTTAGCACAGTCTTGGGTGGATGCTTTATCTCTTTCTTTAATGGCGTCTCCAAGACTCATAGCATCTAAGTGGATTTCAGCATCCAACACCCATGTCATATAGTTCTTGCCCGAAATTTCAAGGGCAACGAACTTTCTTTTCGTAATGTCAGACATAATCGACATTGGGGGGGGGGGGGGGGGGGGGGAGGAAAAAGTAGTAGTCGAATAGAGAAAATCATTACGTAATTTTTATTCGCTTGTATCGAAGTGGTTTTATTATTATTATTTTTTTAAATATTTTGGTTGTCTCAATTTGTTATTTTTGTTGTAAAATCTATATTAATTGTGAATGACCACTGCTCCCGCTACTATTATGATTGGTAATTCTATCATATTCATAACCTCTCTCCGGATTTTTTCCCGTAATTTCAATTGTTAATGGCATATTTAACATAAATCTTTTTGTAATTTTATATGTAATAGTACAAATAGAGGTATAAAATGTTATATGTAATACACTTGAACACTTGATAAAATAAGAAAGTTATTTCTTCTTCTTTTATTTAATTTATCTTCTTATTTTGTATTGTTACTTTGATCTACATTTCTTAATATATTATCAGTATGAAGTTCAGCTTTTTCGTTGTTCGGACATATTTGTTCATTCTGTTTTCTTTGTTGTATAATTCAATTTCATGATTAATATCTTTAATGTGTAGTTTTATAATTTTTTGGCAAAATACATATTTTATCTGTCGATCTTGTACCCAAATTCCTCTTACACACCTGTTAAATGCGAAATAGTATTACATATCAAAACTTTTAAAAGTATATCAATTACACAACACTTCGATGCTTGACCATATCTGCATAAAGATTGCTATTACATGCAGCAATCAGCATCTGACACGTGTCATAAATCGATAAATAAAAAAGAAAACTTCTGCCCCCCCCCCCCTCCCAAAGGAAAACATAAAAGAAACACTTTCTCCTCATCTTCTCAATCCCATCATCTTTTCCACCACCACCATACGACAAACAACCTTTCCACCACAAATATCTTCTTCCAAAACTACCGATTCAATTCTTTGCTGATTTTTAACAAGCTTTAACAATATTCATCACAAATCCTTATAAAATTTTCAAGTTCAAATCCAAAGCTTCAAATTTTGTTAATGGTATTTTTTAAATTTTATCAAAATTAATCACCAAATTTTTAGCATATTTTTAGTAAATTTTTACTCAACAAGAATCATGAATTCAAATGAATTTTCTAGGTCATGGAATACCAAAATTAAATTTTTAAGATTTTTCAAAAGGTCAACAATTGTGATTTTTACAAGACCCAATAGCTCCCTTTTTCTTTTTCTTAGTCATGGGGATTTGAAAGACAAACCCTGAGGGGGTAGACAAAATTAGAATGGCGGTGGGGGAAGAAGACGAACAGGAACTGGGGTTTGAGGTTGAGGAAGAAGACTTGGGTTTATATTTTTTTTTCCTTTAGTTTAAAAAGAAAATAGTTAAAAAACATATAAATAAAATAAAATACTTAATTTCAGATGATTTTTTTAGTTTTCATGTGCCTCTTTTATGTGTAATACACGCGATAGACACATGGCAAAAGATGTGTGTAATTGACATATAGTAAAAGTTTTAGTATGTAATACTATTTCCGTATTTAACAAGTATATAAGAGAGATTTGAGTACAAGGTGAATGGATAAAGTATGTATTTTGCCTAATTTTTTACATCTCTAGATATGTATAAAAATAAAAAATTCTATGTTGCTTTATTTTAAGTTATTTGCATGATCGTCACATGAAAGTTGCTAATTTTCATGTTAATAGAATTAATTGAGAGAAGAGCACTTGTTTTATGTTGTTCGATATTTGAAATTGTGTTAAAGTTAGAAGATATTTTTGTTCTAATTAACATCAAAGATATACTAATAATTTGAAGAAAATTTCTTATTATTTATCTTCTTTGACTGTTTTCATTATATCGAATTTGTCAAATCTTGAGTTTGTGGCACTTGACATTTTTGGAAAGAATTACCTATCATAGGTTCTCGATGTTGAAATTCACTTATCCACTAAAGGCCTTATTGACACCATTACTCGGGGTAATGAGACATCCAAGGACAAAGCGAAGGCCATGATTTTTCTTCATCATCATTTGGATGAAGGTTTGAAGGTTAAATATTTGACAGTAAAAGATTCACTTGAATTGTGGACTAGCCTGATAGAAATGCATGATCACCTTAAGGCTACTATATTGCCGAGGGCGCGATATAAGTGGATGCACTTACGGTTGCAAGATTTTAAGATCGTAAGTGAGTATAACTCTATTGTGTTTCGAATAACTTCCCAATTAAAATTATGTATTTCAAGCCAAATATTTCCCATCTAATATTATTTGGATGTGCGATATATGTCCTAATTGCTTCACCACAACGCACAAAGACGGGTCCCCAAAAAAGGCTGGGAGTATATGTTGGTTATGAATCTCCTTCTATTATTAAATATCTTGAGCCTATGACACGAGATTTGTTTAAAACAAGATTTGTTAATTGTCATTTTGATGAATCGGTTTCTTCAATATTAAGGGGAGAAAATAAAAAGCTGGAAAAAGAGATGGATTGGAACATATTATCTCTATCTCATTTGGATCCTTGTACAAATCAATGTGAACAAGAAGTTCAAAGGATCATTTATATGCAAAATAATGCAAAATCAATTGCAGATGAATTAACCTTCTACGGGTTACTAAATTACATACTTCAATTCAAGTTGATGTCCCAGCAGTACGGTATGATAATGCGAATGAATCTAGGCTACGTCTTAAACGTGGAAGATCAATTGGTTCAAAGGATAAAAATCCCCTAAAAAGGAAAGGATAAAATGGTCAAGTTGAACATAACACGGAGGCAATTACTCAAGAGGATCATAAAGATATAATAATTGATCAGACCTCACATGAGGTTCTAATACTTGGAAATGATGAAAATGAAGAGACCTAAATAAGTTATGTCTCTACGGGAAAAAGGTGAAATCAAAATAACATTGTTGTTGACAAAAATTTTGCGTATAATATTGTAGTTGAAGTAATACAAAAAGATGATGATCTTGAGCAAAAATATGTCGATAAATGTAGACAGAGAAATGATTAGCCAAAGTGAAAAATACAATTCAAGCGGAATTGGCTTCAGTCGAAAAACGTAAAGTTTTAGGACTAATTGTGTGAATGCCTAAAGTCAAGCCAGTGGAGTACAAATATGTTTTTGTGCGAAACGAAATGAGAAAGGTGAAGTCTAAGATATAAAGCACGACTTATGGCACAAGGGATTTTGCAAAGGCACAACACTGATTAGATGGAGACATATTCTCATGTGGTAGATGCAATTACATTTAAGTATCTAATAAATCTAACAGTCCATGAAAAACTTGAAATGTGGTTAATAGATATTGTCACAACCTACTTATATGGCTCATTGGACAATAATTGTTTAATGAAAATCCCTAAAAGATTTAAAGTTCATAAAGCACATAAAAGTTCAAGGGAAACTTGTTCAATAAAGGTTCAGAAATCCTTATACGGATTGAAGCAATAATGGAGGATATGATACAATCGTTTTAGCGAGTATTTGCTAAATGAAGGGTAAAAAATGACCATATTTTGCCTTTGTGTATTTATTAAGAGGTTTGTATCTGAATTTGTCATCATAGCTGTGTATGTTGATGACTTGAATATCATTGGCACTTATAAAGAGCTTCCAAAATTTGTAGAGTTTTTGAAGAAAGAATTTGAAATGAAATATCTTAGTAAGATAAAATTTTGCCTTGGCCTACAAAGTAAGCATGAAACAAATAGAATTTTTATCCATCAATCAATAAACGCTAAAAAGGTTTTAAAGCAATTTTATATGGATAATGCACATCCATTAAGTATCTCGATGGTATTGAGATCACTTGACATAAATAAAGATCCATTTTGGCCTCAAGAAAATAATAAAGAGCTCGTTGGTTATGAAAATTCACGTCTTAATGCATTTGGGGCACTAATGTATCTTGCCAACAATACCCGACAAGATATTGCTTTTGCAGTAAGCTTATTAGTGTCACACCCCGAACTTGGTAGGCGAGACCGACACCCCGTGCCTCACCTATCCTTGAGTACCAACTTGCAACTAAGCGACTCTAAACATATGATGTCATACTTTGGTCATGGGCCACAATGCCCGATAACTGTGAATGCTAACTAAATGTCAATATAAAATTGGACCGACAATGCCGTCATAATTGTTACAGCTGACAAACTAACCAAATATACATATATAGCATGCAAGCCAAATATACTGCACTAATTGACAAAATATGTCTACAAGCCTCTACTGATGGATATACTGTGATCCGAACAGATCCCCGACCTACTCATAACATATATATATATATATATATATATATATATATATATATATATATATATATATATATATATATATATATATATATATATGTGTATATATATATGTATATATATATATATATATATATATATATATATATGTATATATATATATATATATGTATGTATATATATATATATATATATATATGTATATATATATATATATATGTATATATATATATATGTATATATATATATGTATATATATATATGTATATTTATATATATATGTATATGTATATATATATATGTATATATATATACAAGACGTACATAAGGCTATAGACCCGACACTCTGAAAGGCATGGAGCTTACGAATCAAGCTGAACTTAAGCAACACTTAATGAGGAAGCTTACCCGTCTGTTTATATGAACATGCACGCATGAATGCAACACCCCCAAAAAAGGGACCTCAATATAAAATAATGTATCGAGTATGTAAGGAAATATACCGAAAGCTGAAACTGAATTGATAATACAATAACTGCAAGCAGCTGGAAGTCAAAGATAATATGAAGATATGCTTACTTGATGATACTGACTCAACTCTCTTAATATAGTAAGTAAAATAGTTGTCTGTGTATATATATATATATATATATATATATATATATATATATATATATATATATATATATATATATATATATATATATATATACACAGACAACTATTTTACTTACTATATTAAGAGAGTTGAGTCAGTATCATCAAGTAAGCATATCTTCATATATATATATATATATATATATATATATATATATATATATATATATATATATATATATATATATATATATATATATATATATATATATATATATATATATATATATATATATATATATTTAACTGCTCTACCATAGTAGGCACGCTTACAGACGCTCGACCATACTAGGCTCTGTATCTCGACCAGCTGGGATAGCTCATAGGCGCTCGGCCATAGTAAGATCGGTATCTCAACCAACTGGGATTGTTCATGGACACTCGGCCACAGTAGCATTGGAATAAAACTTAGCACCTGATCTGAGGTTGCCCAATAGGGGCCTGCCTATCGATTTTAGCTCAATGGTAATGAAAATACTTTAATACTGTATATATAAATTCTCTGCTCTCTTGACTAGAAGAAGGAAATACTCAATTGAATATGTTGTCCTGATAAGGAGAATATCGGAACTTACAAAATTAGAAAAATATATGTAGCTTGCGAGACTAGCAAAATATACGTAATTTTCGAGATATAAATTTTTTCTTTATGACTCGTTGTTAAACTTGTATAATTATGAAATCATGCTAAAATGAAGGAAAATCATAACCTTAACATACCTAAAATAGGGAAAAATCCGTATGGTGTTCTTGAAAAAGATTACATTGACTCCCTTAGAACCGCAAGATTGTATGTTGCTAAAATTCTAAAAAATGTTGTTGAACTGTTGAAGATTTATGGTGCTACAAGATAACCACGTTACTTAATGACTACAACCTGATTTGGAGTTTTTTTTAGAATGAAATTTAAGAGTAACTAACTTTTCCTCCTCTGTTAATGCCTTCCTAAGATTTTTAAGAATGAAACACATTTTTGGTTTGGTATTGAGACTTTGGGAATGAATTTACAAGGTGGAGTGGGGGTTTTTGTTTTTTTAATTTTTATCACTTATTAGGTAATTAGGTAATGTCCCGTTATCCAGTAATTAATCAACTACCCGCATAATTAAGAATTATCTCAAATTACTTAATATTCTACTTCATTTTAATATACTTTATACACTATACTATCATAATCATATGGTACCTTATGGTATTAGTCTATAATAGTTGGGTATTATATGTCAGACCGTATTTTATCACAACATACCAAACTTGGACGAAAATTTATTTTCTTTGACGTACTTCTCCTCTCACATTCACGAATTTACTCATCACTTGTTTGAAATAGCATAATCCTTATAATCTCCAAATAATCTTTTCCTTGGACTGATGTCAATTACCTTATGACAAATTCAACATACAATATTACATGGTGCAATATCGTCGTAATTTAATACTGCGAAGCGTAACATCATCGTAATGTGATATTGCAAGGCTTAACATCATCGTAATGTAATACTGCAAGGCGTAACATCATCGTAATATAAGACTGGAAGGCGTAACAACATCATAATATATTACTGCAAGACGCAATATCGATGTAATATTACGGGGCATAACATCATTCCCCCCTTTGGAACATTCATCCTCGAATGTTGGCTGATGCACTTATCATTCTCATAACTCATAGCTCTTGCAAATACTTTAATATTCTCCTTTCCATTTAGGCAACTATTCTTTAAATAAATTCAAATGCCAGGGCATTCCCTTCTTCAAGCCTCTTTCCCACGCCATGACATGTGATCGAATTTCTTCCAATGTCATAACTTTTTCTACCTCCTATCATGCAACCTCTACTATATTGACCTTGTAAGCGTGCATATGCGACTCTTCTCTCTTTTTTCCTCGAGCTATTAGTCAATCTCTATGCCTTATTTTGTAAATATATACAAGGCTTAATCGGATGCCTCTCTAGGCATCTATAGGTGTACTGAAGTTCTTTGCTCGATACTTTGTAGAACTTGCGAATATGGCTATATATTATTTCATAGACCAGGTTATCCATTCGTATGACTCTACAGCATCTATGTATTTCATACTATACCATAATTCTTACTTTGGTTTATCATTAATGAGGTCTGCAACCAACTCCAGGCTACTCTCGTTGCTTATCCTTAAGACCGATAGTCTAATCTCATCTTATATTATTGAACTTTTATCCATCTATTGTTGATTCACCTTTAATGTTGATTCATCATATATCACTGATGACTTGATCTTTTATGTTACACCGCCGCTAGGGCTCACGTCTCACTGGGGACATATGGAGTAATTAGATTGATCCACCTAGGGGTGATATTATACTACCATAACCTTGCTTTTTAGCATCCCAATGTGACTGGCCTTATAAGGGTATTTTAGTCCCTTATAATTGATGATATCCTCTTCCCCCTTTTTTGTTTTTTTCTTCAAATCATTACTTAAGCGAATTCCCAAACGTCATCATTTATTTATCACAATTACACTCTAACAAATGCTACTAGACTTAGACTCATTTGAGTTCATCGAGGCTATATTGAGCTTTTTATAACTTAGAGGAACCATCAGCTTCCTTGTTTTCACGGGCTTAATCTCGAGTGATTATCTATTTTCACCTTTTCACTTGCTTTCTTCTTGTCCTTACTCATGTCTTTCTAAACCTAGTCGTTCTATCATACATTAGCTTGCGATCGATCCCATTCTGCTTTTCTAGAACATCAAGCGAGACATCGCATCGTCTCTAACTCTTCCTTTGCTCTCTAATTAGACCTTTCGATACTTAGAAGCCATGGGCTGGAAGGTATTCCACTAATGACACTGTTATCATTCCTGGATGCTGAATCCCCATGCTTCTTAGCCTTTTATCCGCAATATGGAATATTCCCAACCTTCTGCATTTGAGTATCTCATACGTTGTTCACATTTACCTTTTTTACCTAAAAATGTTGCATTGTATCTTTTATCTCTTTCATGAACTTCCTTCCACATAGGTATAATTCACGTTTACAACTTAAAGCTTTATTATAATACTTGCACCTCTGGGGCATACATAATTCGGTGGGAGCTTCATACTGACTTCTTATGAGGCTGGTACTTCTTCTAACTGGTTTTATCATAGAGCCATTGTAAAATATAGCTGTTGTAGTATTTCTCTTGTACCTTTGATACTAAGATTAATTCTGCAAGATTCTCGATCATGATTTTTTAAATTTCTGGGTCCAATAATCAGACTCATTATTTACTTTGTTGATTTGACTCTTTAATTTCCTCTTCCTTATGATCAACCTTTATGTAGGCTTAATCCATATTCCAATATGCGGTTACTTTAGACCTTGTATGGACGGTATGGAATGTTCAAGATACAATCTTTTAACAATTCAATCCTTAGTCTATGACCTCGACTCACTTCTTTCTTTTAATTTATACAGGAGTCTATAACGACTGTATGATTATTAACATATATGCTGCATGGCTTATCTGAACTCTTAAGTACGTTCATAACATAACTAATATGGGATCATTGATTAAATAATTCCTTTCGTTCCTTCTTATCTTTCCTTAAAACGTAAGCTATTATTTTCCTAGTCTTTCTGCCCCTTGTTGCGTGCATACTTATCTTATCTTAGTTTCCATGCATGCCAGAGGTTTCGTGCAACTCATATAATCTCAAATATTATTTTAATTTTTACTTCCCGTTCATTAGACACGGTAGGTGCCACTTTCATTTGGAGTCTTACAACATTGTTGTCAGACTGTTATTACACGAATATTTCCTCTTTAGGTTATTTTGTTTGGGTTATAGCCTTCTTCCTTATTTCCTCAGCTAGTCTTTTGTTGTAGTACTTAGGAAGAACTCTCGACTCTTGTAAAGTTGTGATCTTATTACAGACATTTTGATGTCCTTCCTTGCCTATTATCATCCGTAATTATTTACCTCTATGCCTTTGTGCTTGTAGGGTTGTTCCTGAAATGATATTTTGACTGTCTTCCCAGTGGCACTTTCTTTTATCCTTGTAAGACTCATACTATACCTTTCACTAACTCGACTCATATTTCAATGTATCTTAAGTATTATAATGACATTACTATAGGGCTGAATTCTCCATGTTGGGGTTCATTATATTCATCTTGCATGATCTGCTAATTTGTATATAACCTCTTATCTAGTCATGACTAGGATTTCCTTGAATCAACTACTAACTATTCGTTGGCCTATTCTCATATCCATATTACGCTTAATCTTTCTTGGGTTATTTTCTTTGTCTTAACTTACCTCACGTACTAGCTCCTTATCTATCACTAACATCCTAGGCAGGAACCCTTAATTCCTTTTCTTGACGTCGTGCTTATATAATGTTCTGGAATCATAGCATATTTGTAATATATGAATAAGTTCAATCTCAACACTTTCTCATTTTTATTGCTTTCTTTCTTTATCATTCCATATTCCCCTCTTTAGGGGAGCACTAAGACTTGGAGCTATGATGACCGACCTTTAGATATTTTTCCTCTTCATCTTGGCGTCCTTTACATAATTCATAACCCTTACTCGCCTTGCGGTAGTCCTTCAGTACCGAGGATAACAAAATTCCTTGCTCGTGATGGTGATACTTAGTTTAACTGGCACCTAAATTCCCTTAATCTTAGCTTTGCTCCCATTTCTTACTTTAGGGATGTGTCTTCCTAAATTACCATTCCCTAAATTTCTCATAGATCTTCTTCTATTATCCATTTTATTACTGCCGGAGCGCAATCTAGAATTCTCAGGATGCTGACTATTCTCGAATCACTCAGCTCCTAATTCATGTTTAGGTTATCCTCTTCACCAGTCCATACCGATTTCTATTACTCTAGGTCTAACTTTCCCTTCTGTTGATCATATTAGAGTCGCAAACTTATTTCTCGAAATAAGGATGTGACTAAATAGCCTATACTCTTTTATTGCCTCTGGCATAGCACCCTTCATTTTTTTTCCTTTCCTCGATTGTCGACTATGTAATACTGTCATTTTATTTTATTTTTCCGTCGTTGTCATTCCTGTATCACATCATACTCATAATTCTTCCTTATCTCTCTTCTTATCACTCTGCTAATATTTTGCTTATCCCTTTATCGTGAAAACTTCAATAAGACATTGTTTTTTACTTTTGGCTCCCTTTGCTTCATTCATCGACATTTCGGTTTCTCAATGTCCTCGCTCTACTAGGGACATGAGACACACTAAGGTAAACTTTATCCCTTCCACGCTTTTATTGCCTATCTTTGTAGTACTCATATCTAGCTATACTATTTTAGAGTGCACCATATGAGTGTCTCACACGAAGAGCTATTAGCACATTTGCAATATCCTTCGGCAATGTCAACAAATTCAAACAATTCATCCACTATTTTGGGTCACTCTAACCCTAGTCGGATCGTGATATTATGAAATTCTGTTAAACCATATTTGTTAGCTCCCATATAGCAATACTTAGATCGGTGTGGCCAATCGTACATACCTCTTTTACTGTTGAAGGTAACTCAAAATGCTTATATCTCTCTTCCTGAATGGTAAATAAGGATAATTTTCATTAGCTGGGTACCTGATACCCTCTTTCATCTTGCTTCCTTTACTTGTAAAAACTTGTATTTATCTTCTAAATCTCTCATAGTTTTTCACTATGAAGGTGTATAGATATTCTAGACTTAAAGCTCCTTTTCCAAAAGCTCACCAAGTTCTTCTGACTCAACTCTTTCACAACCACATTCAATCCCTTACCAACCATCTTTGTAAATGTAGGTATCGTCGTATTATGAATAAGACAGTGTTTAGAAAATTTAGTTCCTACAATTAAGCTCTAGCACACAATCTAGAGTAAGAAGAAAGAGTGATAGTCCTAAATGCCATGTAGCCTCATGCTTATAAGTATGGTGAACGATACACCCATAAATAACACTCTACTATACACGACTTGTAGACTCCCTAGGATAGAGCTGCTTTGATACCACTTTTGTCACGCCCCGAACCTGGGGGACGAGATCGCCACCCCATTCTTCACCTATCCTTGAGTACCAACTTGTAACTAAGGGACTCTTAACATATGATGTCATACTTTGGCCATGGGCCATATTTCTAGACAACTGTGATGCTGACTAAATGTCAATATACAACTGGGCCGATAAGGTCGCCATAATTATTACAGCTGACAAACCAACCAAATATACATACATGATCTGAAGCCCAACATACTGCACTACTGACAGATATGTCTACAAGACTCTAGTGATAGATATAATATGATCGGAATAGATCCCCGACCCACTCATAACACCCACACACACAGAGACACATACACACACACACATATATATATATATATATATATATATATATATATATATACACAGACACACACACAAGATGTACGTAAGGCTCTAGAACCGATAACTCCGAAAGGTGTGGAGCTTACCGATTAAGATGAACTTGGGGAACACTTAATGAGGAGTCCTACCCATTTTTCTATATGAACCTGCATGCATGAAATGCAGCACCCCCGAAAAGGGACGTCAATACAAAATAATATACCGAGTATGTAAGGCAATATACTGAAAGCTGAAACTGAATTGATAATACAATAACTGCAAGTAGCTGGAAGTCAAAGATAATCTGAAGATATGCTTACCTGCTCACACTGACTCAACTCTCTCAATATAGTAAGTAAAATAGTTGTTCGGCCTATATATATATATATAACCACTCTACCGTAGTAGGCTCGTTCAAAGGCGCTCGGTCATACTAGGCTCTGTATCTCGATCATTTGGGCTCGCTCATAGACGCTCGGCCATAGTAGGATTAGTATATAACTTACCATCTGATTAGAGGTTGCCTAATAGGAGCCTGCCCATCGATTATAGCTCGATGGTAATGAAAATACTTTAGTACTGTATATATAAATTCTCTGCTCTCTTGACTAGAAGATACTCAACTGAATATGCCGTCACGATAAGAAGAATATCGTAACTTACAAAACTAGGAAAATATACGTAACTTGCGAGACTAGCAAAATATACATAATTTCTGGGATATGAATTTTTCTTTATGACTCATTATGAAACTTGTGTAATTTCTAGATCATGGTAAAATGAAGGAAAAACTTAGCCTTAACATACCTGAAGTAAGGAACATCCGTATGATATTTTTGAAAAAGGTTACACTGTATTCCCTTAGAACTACAAGATTTTATGTTGTTAAAATTCTAAAAATCTTTGTTGAACTGTTGAAGATATATGCTGCTACAAGATAATCATGTTACTTAATGACTAAAATATGATTTTGGAGTGTTTTTTAGAATGAAATTTAAGAGTAGCTAACTTTTCCTCCTCTGTTAATGCCTCCCTAATATTTTTAAGAATGAATCACGTTTTTTGTTTGATATTCAGACTTTTGGAATGAATTTGCAAAGTTTGCTCTTAAATGTTTTAAAGTGGAGGTGTCTTTGCCACTAATTTATCAAGATGAAACCTAATGTAATGTGAGATGAGTCACTTATTTGTTAGTGGCTTGCTTTCACTTGGGTCGGGTGTCATGATCTAAAATCCACTAGGGTCGTGGTAACATCGGACACCACTATCAGACAAGACAATAAAACTATTTAATTAAATTCTAACTTTAGTACTTGTTTAAAATTATTTTTCTTCCTACAATAAATAAAGAATAATAAAATATACAGAAACAATCATGAAGTCTTCAACAAACTAAATATTGAATAATTCGAAATTCATCCCAGAACTTGGTGTCTCAAGTGCATGAGCAATTTCTATGAAATAATAAAGTACAACAACCATCCGGAGTACAATATTGGACAGAAATAAATACAGAAAATGAAAGAGAATCTGGTGGCTGCGAGTCGTCTCGAAAAGTGCAGCTCACCTAAGTCTCCATATCAACCATGCTGCTATGCCCAGTAGGCCGCTAGAGATACATGTTCTTGTGCAACAAAAATGCACAGAGTGTTGTATGAGTACAAAAACACGTGTACCCAATGAGTATCCCGTCTAATCTCGAAGAAGTAGAGAAAATATGATCGACTTCGATACTTACCTGTGTTCCAATAATGAAATATTATTAATGCGAATAACGAAAGAATTATTAAGAATGACAGTAAATTCAAGTATGACATGAACATGTGAAAGTTCCTTTTTATATTAAAAGTATCTGGATTCACGATCCAATAGTTTCCAATTATCTCAAGTCGTAGAGAGAAAATATCAATCTCAAATAATCTCAAGGCAAGCAATACAAGCATGCGCACATGCCGAGGTCGTACAGCCCAATCCAACAGAAATGTAAACTGTGCACAGCCGAGGGTCGAAGTGCTCGAACCATAGATGCATCTATTACCCCGCCCGCGTATCATACATGAGACGCGGCCAACATTAAATAAACAAATATCCTGCTCGCGAATCATACATGCGACGCGACACACATATATACACACAGTCAAATAACCAATTAAGAGTTTATCGAAAAATATTTATTTCAATAAAAGCCAATTCCCTTTAATGATTTGAGAAAAATAAAGTTTATTCCTTTTTTAAATTCATTTACTGATTTGATGTGATTTAAGCAATTCTAGCTGTCAATAAGTTTACAGATAATCCACGTACAACATGCTTTTTGGTCCTAGACTACCCGGACAATAGCATAATAGTAACTACGTACGGACTCTTGTCACCTCGTGCGTATGTAGCCCCTACAAATAGGAGCATATAACCAATTAACTCACATATGGGGATAATTCCCTCTTACAAGGTTAGAAAGGAGACTTACCTCGCTCCGAAGTTCCATAACCAGCATTCCACGCCCTTTCGAAGACTCAAATCGATGCAGAAATGCTCAAAAACTAGCCAATAATTATATAAACTTATTAATGTATGTTCAATTACTCTTTATAGTCCAATTTATAACAATTCCTAACCTCGAATAAAAAGTTGACAAAATTGCTCTCAGGCTCACGTGCCCGGATTCCAAAATTTTCCGAAGATAAAGTTTACCCATGAACTTACGAACTCAAATATATAATTTATTCTCAATTCCATGTCCAAAATCGTGGTCAAAATCCCAAAAGTCTCAATTTCTAGGTTCTTTTTTAAAATCTCAAATTTTCCTTTAGATTTCCACAAATTTTGATGTTAAATCTAAAGTATAATCACAAAATATAATTAAAACTTAGTTATAATAACTTACCCAATGATTTGATACGAAAATCCACTCTCGGACCTAGGGTTCAAAATATGATAAAATTAAGCAAAACTCGAGTTACATAGCTAAAATCAAGCTGCAGATGTTGCATTTGCGATCTAGGGCTCGCAATTCAAAAACAAAGAAAGCTTTCGCAATTGCGAACAAAGAAAGGCTCGAAAAGTTCGTATTTTCGACAAAAAATTTGCAATTGCGAACTGGGCATGCAATTGCGATGAATACATTCGCAATTGCGACCATACTAGAAGCAGTACTTTTTCCCCACACAAAAATGAACATAACTTCCTCATAGGATATCCAAATTCGATGATTCTTTTTTCTATGGCTCTGGAGAACGAAAGGATCTAGTTTGTTCAATAAAAACTGATTTTAAATCTCATTTGCTTGGTGTAGTACCCCTTTATTCCCAAAGAAAACGATGTTGAAACATCAAATAAGAGTGCAATACAACCTGAAACACAATCGAGGCCCTCGGGACCCCGTCCAATCACACACCTCAGTTCCATAACATAAGACGGACCTTCCTGGAGCCTCAAATCACGTCAAGCAATGCTAAAAGCATGAATCGCGCCCCAATCCAAGCTTAATGACTTTGAAATTTGCAACTTCTACTTTCGATGTTTAAACCTATCAAATCACGTTCGATTTACTTCAAAATTTTCTAGATAAGTCATATTTGATGTTACGGACCTATTGCCACTTCCGAAATCATATTCCGACCCCGATATAAAAACGTCCACTCCCGGTCAAACTTCTCAAAAACCTTCAAATTTCTATCTTTAGCCAAATGGCTCCAAATTGACCTACGGACCTCCGAATTCACTTCCGATCACGTTCCCAACTCTAGAATCACCATATGGAGCTATTCACACACTTAAAATCCCAAACGGACATCGATAACATTGAAATGCACTTCAAGACAAACTTATGAAATTCTTTCCAAAATGCTAACTTCCACATTAGGCTCCAAAACACTCCCGGATTATCCAAAATCCGATCTGGGCACCTGCCCAAGTCCGAAATCATCATACGAACCTGCTGGAACCTCCAGATCCTGATTTCGAGGTTGTTTACTCTAAAATCCAATCTTAGGTAATTCTTTCAACTTTAAGCTTCCGAAATGAGAATTCTCTGTCCAAATCAACCCCAAACTTCCCGAAATCCAATTCGGACCACGCGTACAAGTCATAACACCTGAAATGAAGCTACTCATGGCCTCAGACTACAGAATAATGCGTTGGAGCTCAAAACGACTGATCGGGTTATTACATTCTCTCCCACTTAAACATACGTTCGTCCACAAATGTGCTGTGAACTACACTGAAGTAGTTTGAAATTACTGTTTAACACCTCATGCACCTTACCGTGCTACCACAACTCAATTGAGCACATTAGCTCGATCAATTCTGAAGATATTTCCTTTTATTCAAGCAAATAAGCCTTAAAGTCCAATTCCAACATTCGAAATTCTATGCTAGGCCTGTTTCCAACATACGCTCACCATATCAACATCTATACGCAGCACCAAAACATGACTGCATACCTTAGCTGAATTTACTCCTCGCACCATTTTTTTCATAGGACTATAATAACATTCTATGATCAATTTAGTCAAAATTCTATGACTCTGATGCTCACAACGCACCTCATGATATGCATATCGTTTAATCTAACTCTTACAATACCACCACGACGAAAGATAGGCGTAGAATTTCATAACCAATTGTTGAATCACCAAATCATTGGGTCTATACTCTTGACAAGAACCATCACCTTATTCTGAACCGGATAATGATCTTAGTTCCTTAATATACTTCATATACTCAGATTACACTGATCTCAAATTTAATGATCTTGTTCACCCAGTACGAAACTGCTCAGGTAATAAGCCACCCCGACATGACCAAAAGTCCCATATGATGCTACAATGTACCAATAGGCTACTATAACGAACGAGATATAAAGGAAAGCAAACTTTGAGAAGGAAATTCAACTACACCGCTCGCGAATCATACATGCGACACGGTCGCCTTAATTAAACAAACACTCCGCTCACGAATCATACATGCGATGCGGTCGACTTAATTAAACAAACACCCTGCTCGCGAATCATACATGCGACGTGGGCACAAAACTAATATAAGCTTTCCTCATAAAATAGGAAACAAAACACATAAAAACAGATGCGGGGAATTGTACTCAGCTTACATGCTGCGTCGCGCAACCCGATCTGAACAACATAATCATGGCAGCACACCACCCGTTCCACCCATAAAACTAGCATACGGAGATATGTACCGAGCTAGATTGCTCATTTCAATAATATGCCGAGTATTGGTCACAAGTACACTAAGTGCATAATTCCATCCCTGGGGAGACATATAGCACCAGAATCCACAAAACTAAAGTACAACTGAGCTGTGATACATGATTTGAAATCTCAAAAGCCATCCCGTTCATATAACATCATCTCTACGCAGAGCCTCAGCACATAAGGAATTCACCACACCGTCTCACAACTCGCACGACGCAATACGTCATTACATGAAATAGCCGATGACAAAATAACACCCTGACTACTTCTCCATTAAGGAACGCTGTGTTAAAATGAACATATCTGGCCTGATATAGAGCCCATATTTACATTTAAATTCGTTCACCGACCTCAAGTCGACCCTGATCGTACCAAACCAGGCCAATGACCCTTCAAAGGTCCATACTAACTTCCCTTTTGTTACAACACACAAGAACAACCATCACAACAGGAGTTATCCTCCACAGTCCACAACCAATAAACCGAGTGCCCTCCAGGCATATATTCTCAAATAAATGATATCATCATAACCTTTATACTTGGTTTAAGTCATTAATCAATCCGGTGACTACCTGCCACATTCATACAATCTTCTTATGGGACACACTCCAACAACCTACCATAACAAATAACTGGGTCATACCTCCAAACCACCGGCCGCACTAACATTGAAAAAGCGATCAAGAATTATTAACCAGGATGCAAAGCCTTTTTTGCAAAACACCGATCTTTGGTGATGCTGAAGATAATACGAACGTACCTTAAACATCGAAACTTCTTTCCTGCTCATTCAAGCTCGTGACATCCTTGTCGACACCACTGCTACCTTGATCTTCACTACAAATTCCATACCACTCACTGCACCCAGCATGCCAATATATGATAGAACTCATTTTTCATCATAACTTCAGAACCACTGTTTGATTAACACTTCATCATATAAGAATCCCCACTTCACTCCCTTCAAGAGGACCATAGAAACACACAAGTGAATTCTCATGACCGTAGAATATGTAAATCTCTAAGTTAGTGGTCTAAACCACCATAGCCCTTCCGGGATCCACCTCCACATAACAGGCCACAACAGTGTAATACTTTTAGAATAACACTAACTACGGCGACCGACAAGCCTCGCACGCACCATCACAGTTCACTTGCATAACTTGATCACGCTGAAAGAAATGATCATTACCAGCAACATGCCAATTCAACTACGTCTAACCAATCCCTCTTCTTCCAATTTGTCTTTTATTGCCATAGAAACAATGATAATACCATTCAACACTTAACACACTCCATATGCACTCTTACCAGAAGCCTCGCCAACCACGCGAATGATAAATTGCTCACAGGAATAACCCACCTGTGGAAATCACTCCCCGGCATCTCCCAACACTGCTGCACGGGGTACAATCACTACGACATCAATAACCCATCCTAAGTCCGAGCTCTCTCTCTAGCTGCACGAGTCCATTCACCCCTCGTGGACATCAATTAAACGTGTGTCAACATTCTTCCAATTCAAAGTTATGTTGTATACTTCTTTATTCAAGCTGCTCCTTCCCGTTATATTAAATCTCCTACCACATAATAGCCCATACTTAAAATTAATCCGTAGGCCCAAACCACCAATCACTAAAATTCTCAAATCACTCCAAACTCTCCCACTTTGGAGAAACTCACCCCTTTAGTCAACTACTCAACCTTGGCCTCTTATACTCGGCCTTCTAGAAATTTTAGCCACCGCCTCACGCTTCCCACATGTCTTTCTCATCCTTTGCTGCTCAGTTGTTTCCTTAACAAAATCTATCTTCGTAGCACTTGTACCTACTATCGCTACTAACTTTAAACCTTTCTAAAGATCATCTTTCTCGAGATGTTGACATCAGAAACACTAATTCAATCCTGAACTACCATACCCTGCGATACCTGTCAGCCGCATTTTCAACACTATTTAACAATAGCTTACCCCAAAGGCGAATTGTAGAAGGTCATAACATCAGCGAGCTTAGTTTGTTTAATAAGGATAATGAGACCTCATCATAGAAAAAAACTCCACCACGCTCACAAATACCAAGTCTCGTTACCCCATCAACCCAAACCTGAACACTCTCAGCTTTATTTCCTTTTCCCCGCCGGGAATAAAATACCGAATCTCTAAATCATGCATTGAGTAAACTTCCCATCAAGTCATTCACTGCCCTGATAAGTAGGCAAATTTCCTACCATCATATCAATTCTGCGGAACAATAGTTCATAAGCATCATGGAAACTTGTGCCTAGCCTCAAAGCCCTCAGAAGTAGTGCTACTAGGCTGAAACAAAGCGACGATAATAATCCAATCAGCTATACTGGGAGAAACATTTCGTATCACATCTATTGTACCATTACGGTTATTCAAGTCTCGATTAATAACAAGCGGTTCGCGTCACGTAAGATTGAGTAGGAATGAATTAAAGGCATACGCCCCCAAGGATCAAATCGCACGATAAGGAATCAAGAAGGAAGTACTCCTAATAGTCCTGCAGCCTCCCGAGGATAAGTACAAATGTCTCCGTACAGATTCGCGATACTCTACTAGACTTGCTCATGACTCGTGAGACCCTAGGAACGTAGTGCTCTGATACCATGTTGTCACGACCCAAAATCCACTAAGTGTCGTGGTGGCGCCGGACACCGGTGTCAGGCAATCCAACCAAAATACTTAATTAAATTCAAAATTTAGTACTTGTTTAAAGTCATTTTTCTTCATACAATAAATAACGAATAATAAAATTTACAGAAATAACCATGAAGTCTTCAACAAACTAAATACTGAATAATCCAAAATTCATCCCAGACCCCGGTGTCACAAGTGCATGAGCAATTTCTATGAAATAATAATGTACAACAATCGTCCGTAGTGCAATATTGGACATAAATAAATATAGGAAAATAAAAGAGACTCTGCTGGCTGCGGTTCATCTTGAAAAGTGCAGCTCACCTAAGTTTCTATATCAACCTTGCCGCTACACCCAGTAGGCCGCTAGAGTTACAGGTGCCTGTGCAACAAAAATGCACAGAAGTGTAGTATGAGTATGAAAACAACGTGTACCCAATGTGTATCCCGTCTAATCTCGAAGAAGTAGAGACAAGATGGTCGACTTCGACACTTACTAGTTGTCCAATAATGACATATTACTAATGCGAATAACGAAGGAATTATTAAGAATGACAATAAATGCATGTAAGGCACGAATAGGTGAAAGTTCCTTTTTATATTAAAAGTCTCCGGATTCACGATCCAATAGTTTCCAATTATCTCAAGTCGGAGAGAGCAAATATCAATCTCAAATAATCTCAAGGCAAGCAATACAAGCATGCACAAATCATGCCGAGGTCGTATGACCCAATCCAACAGAAACGTAAACTATGCATTGCCGAGGGTCGAACGGCTCGAACCATAGATGCATCTATTACCCCGCTCGCATGTCATACATGCGACACTGTCAACATTAAATAAACAAATATCCTGCTCCCGAGTCATACATGAGATGCAACACACATATATATACACACACAGTCAAACAACCAAGTAAAGGTTTATCGGGAAATGTTTATTTCAATAAAAGACAATTTTCCTTTAATGATTTATGAAAAATAAAGTTTAATCCCTTTTGAAATTCATTTACTGATTGGATATGATTTAACCAATTCTAGCTGTCAATAAGTTTACAGATAATCCACGTACAATATGCTTTTTGGTCCTAGACTACCTGGACAATAGCATAATAGTAGCTATGCACGGACTCTCGTCACCTCGTGCGTACATTGCCCTCTTAACTAGGAGCGCATAACAAATTAACTCACCTATGAGGACAATTGCCTCTTACAAGGTTAGAAAGGAGACTCACCTTGCTTTGAAGTTCCATAACCGGCATTCTACACCCTTTCGAAGACTCAAATCGACGCAAAAATGCTCCAAAACTAGTCAATAATTATATAAACCCATTAATATATGTTCAATTACTCTTTTATAGTCTAATTTATAACAATACCTAACCCCGAACGAAAAGTTGACAATTTCCCTCAGGCCCACGTGCCCATATTCTAAAAAATTTCGAAGATAAAGTTTACCCATGACCTTAGGAACTCAAATATATAATTTATTCTCACTTTCATGCCCAAAATCGTGGTCAAATCCCTAAAATCTCAATTTCTAGGTTTTTTTAAAACCCCAAATTTTCCTTTAGATTCCCATGAATTTTGATGTTAAATCTAAGGTATAATCATGAAAATAATTGAAAATTAGCTAGAGGAACGTACCCAATGATTTGATACGAAAATCCACTCTCAAAATCGCCCACCCTCGGACCTAGGGTTCAAAATATGATAAAATGAAGCAAAACTCGAGTTATACAGCTAAAATCAAGCTGCAGATGTCGCATTTGCGTGCGAACCTTCGCAAAAGGGAAGAAAGCATTCACAATTGCGAACAAAGAAGGGCTGGAAAAGGTCGCATTTGTGACAAAAAGTTTGCAACTGCAAACTGGGAATCGTAATTGCAATGGATATATTCGCAATTGCCACCACACCAGAAGCATCAGTTTTACCCGATACAAAAATGAGCATAACTTCCTCATACGATGTCCAAATTTGATGATGTTTTTTGCTATGGCTCCATAATTACGATACGAATCTAATGGTTCAATAAAAACCGAATTTGGATCTCAGTTTATTAGTGTATTAACCCTTTATTAAGATATACAATGACATTAAAACATCAAATAAGAGCGCAATACAACCCGAAATACACCTGAGGCCCCCGGGACCTCGTCCAATCACACACCTCAGTACCATAACATAACACGTACCTGCTTGAAGCCTCAAATAATGTCAAAAAATGCTAAAATCGTGAATCGCAACCCAATCCAAGCTTAATGAACTTTGAAATTTCCAACTTCTACTTTTGATGTTTAAACCTATCAAATCACGTCCTGTTGACTTCAAATTTTGTAGACAAGTCATATTTGACATTACGAACCTACTACCATTTCCAGAATCAGATTCCGACCTCGATATCAAAAAGTCCACTCCCGATCAAACTTCTCAAAAACCTTCAAATTTCTATCTTTAGCCAAATGACTACAAAATGACCTATGGACGTCCAATTCACTTCCGATCACGCTCTCAACTCCAAAATCACCATTCGGAGCTATTCATAGACTCGAAATCCCAAATGGAGATCAATAACACTGAAATGCACCTTAACCCAAACTTATGAAATTCCTTCCAAAATACTAACTTCCACATTAGGTGCCAAAACGCTCCCGGGTTATCCAAAACCCAATCTGGGCACCTGCCTAAGTCCGAAAGCATCATACGAACTTGCTGGAACCTCTAGAGCTCGATTCTGAGATCGTTTACTTAGAAATCCAATTTTAGGTAATTCTTTCAACTCTAAGCTTCCGAAATGAGAATTCTCTTTCCAAATCAACCCTGAACTTCTCGAAATCTAATTCCAACCACATGTAAAAGTCATAACACCTGAAATGAAGCTGCTCATAGCCTCATACTACTGAACGACGCAATAGAGCTCAAAACGACCGGTCGATTTGTTTCAGTAAGTGGGGTTTTTATTTAATCTTTATCACTTATTAGGTAGTTAGGTAATGTCCCGTTACCTAGTAATTAATCAATTACCTAGATAATTACGAATTATCTCAAATTACTTAATATTTTATTGATTTTTAATATACTTTATTCATCATAATACCGTGGTCATATGGTACTTTTCATGATCCTAGTCCATAAGTGTTGGGTATTATAGTTCGGACCGTATTTTATCACAACATGCCAAACTTGGACGAAAATTCATTTTCTTTGATGTACGTCCCCTCTCACCTTGACGAATTTACTCATCACTTGTTTGAAATAGCATAATCCTTATAATCTCCAAATAATCGTTCCTTGGACTGATATTACTTACGACAAAGTCAACATACAATACTACAGGGTGCAACATCATCGTAATTTAATACTGCGAAGCGTAACATCATCGTTATGTAATACTACTGTTGAAACCCAATTTTCCCCATATATCTTTTAATACATATATATACTTTTAACATAGCACATGTGCAAGTAATGAGCATGCATAAGCATTTTTATAATTTTTTTAAAAAAGGTCCAAATTGATTTATTTCTTCTTTTTTTATTTATTTATAAAATTTTCAATAGTTATCCTTCAGATTATGTTTGTGGTGATTTAGTCATATAAATTCTTTATTTATGACAAAATATTATTTAAATATTATTAGTGCATTTTTTATAATTGCATTTACATTTTTAGACTAAATTGCATATCTTTGCAATAATAGCCCTACTAATGCATAATCAAATTATTGATGCATAAAATAATCTTTTATATTTATAAAATATTAAACAACTATTTTAAATTATTTTTAGTATACAAAAATATTTTTTGGAAATTATTTATCATTTTATAAATTATATAGTTATTGAAAGTGGCTATTTAAAATCTAGTCTATTTTATTTTCAATTTCAGCCCTAATTTTAACCCAGTTACCAGCCCAATCCCCAATCAAATTACCCAGCCCAAAACCTGAAGACCCGACTGACCCTAATAAATCTCGACCGTTGATCATAACGATCAACATCCATAAACGACCCTTTCTAAAATAAACCTAAAGACCTCCCCCACAAAAAAAAAAAAACCAGTCATTCCACACCACTCGCCGCCCTGAAACCCATCTCTACTCTCAAATACTCTCAAACTTAACCCTAATCAAACTTTGCTGACATGCATCTATGGTGATCTCCAATAATTTATCATCACCTCCCAAGCCTCCAACAGCCTCCCTCATGATAGTCTTGCCATCTCCAGGGTCCTCAAGCTCCCAGAGCTAGTTGGCATGCATCTACGGTCACTTCCTCGCCTGTTTCATTCCATTCCAGTGTGATTCCGAGTAAGATTGTCCTATATTGACTACGGTCTATGGATTTCTAAGCATGTTTCTTCACCTATGTGTTGTTCTTTATGAAACCCTAATTTCTTTTTCTAAATCTCTTA
Source organism: Nicotiana benthamiana (assembly GCA_034376525.1). Taxonomy (NCBI): domain Eukaryota; kingdom Viridiplantae; phylum Streptophyta; class Magnoliopsida; order Solanales; family Solanaceae; genus Nicotiana; species Nicotiana benthamiana. Next base: position 26,934,445 of record CM067336.1, on the reverse strand, counting down.
GATATGTGCATATATGCGATGACTTGGTCTTGTTTCATGTGAGTTTTACAACAACCTTGAGATTCTTTACAAGAATTATATGATATGCAAGTAATTTTCATCTTTTTCTTAACTAGGGTTTTCGGAATTTCTTTTTACAAAATGTGTGATGATTTTTTGTGTTTATTCTTCTACTTCTCATATGTTTTGACTGATTTTATAAGTCTGATACACCTTATCTCACTTGTACTGAAAGCGCTAATTTTTGGGGGTTCTTCGTTTGGTTTCTAGGTATTGGAACATCTGGTTGTGTTCTTGCTTTGGGTTCTCGTGATTTCTCATTATTTTCTTATCCTAATATGCTTATACTGAATTTCTTAGTTCAATCTTTTACTGATTCTATATTCTTGTGTTCATCCTAGCTATTCGTGTTAAGACCTATAACATTCTCCTTGAATCAGTGTCATTTGTTAAAGTTATGTGTCAAATCCTGACTATTCATGTCTTGCCTTATTTTATATGCTAAACTTGTTGACTCTTTCATGACTTTCTTTTTTATGGAACCCTTGATTATTCTGAATTCCTTATTTCTAGGTTTGATATGAACACTTTCCCTTAAACTTTCGATTCTTACATATATACTCGATTTGATTGAACTAGTTGCCTTGATTATTTTTCCCTTGCCTTGTTCATTTTTTGCTAATTCTTACTGTTCTGATTCCTATATTGAAACTTATGTTCATTTAATCCAAATTACCTACTCTATACCCAAACCTTACTTGATTTTTTACTTATATACCTAGTATACTTTTACCGTTGATTTGATTGTCCTTTCATTAATGGAAGGACTTGCTGACTGACTCCACAAACTTCCATGATTTGCTACTTAATTGATATCTTACCTTATTTGTTAAGCTTTTGATTACTATATAAACCCCCTCCTATTTTAACTTCTGGACAACTAACAATAGTTCAAAAATCTCTGCTTTTTACACTCTAAAAGGCTCTCTTTCTGCTCTTTCGATCTTTGCCATTGTAGCCGGCTGCAAGCCAAGGATGGAAGTTGCACACCACCTTTCTTTCATCTTGTTCTTTTTATTATTTACCTAGGTTTGCTTCTGATTAAATTTTAAGAGTCAAACCTATGTGTCTACTTACTGCTTTAGTTCATATGGCCTAAGTATATTCGTGCTTTTGTTTACTATTTATCCAAGCATGCCTAATACTACATGTTCAACCCTATGATTAGTATGTTTCCACTTTATTTTCCTTTTGTTGTCTTTTTAACATGTCTGCATATGTAAACTAAGCTTGTTTGGACTAACTATAATCCTTCCTAACTCTGTTTCTATATAATTAGCATGCCTCCATTGTTAATACTTCCCAGCATGCTCATTTAAGTCCCTGCTTATTCTGTTTCATTCCTACTAAGCCGATCAATCCCTTAAAGTAATTCTAGCTGTGTGATGCATGTTTCTGGTGTGACCTTTGCTGCATATGTAGAACCTCCTCAAATCTCTCTATGTTCTGTTGTTTGAATGCCCTATAAAAAGGCACAATTGTGTGAAAGTTATTCTTGAACTTGTTCTATGACTTGGTTTTGATTGCCAATTGTTTTCTTCAGATGTTTCCTCAAACTGTTTCAACACTAATGGTTTTAAAAAGTTCTTTTCAGTCCTAAGACCTTTCTATTAAACTCTTTAAACTGTTATGTACTTTCACTTACTCTTAGAATACTAGGTCTTACCCCCTGATATGTGTACTGCATTGAGACCCTTGATGTCTCTCTGATCTCTGGCATGTCAGAGCTAGCCTTTCCACACTGCACCTAAATAAGTTATTATTTAAGAAAATGTCTAGGTGTGAGCACTGCCCGAGATCCTTGATACATTAGGAAACTCTGACACAAAAATTGGCTATGGAACTTGGGTATTTGAGGCTACTGGAGGCTTGGGAAGTCACTTGGGCCTACTGCAGGCTCCCGTAGATTAACTTATGTTTATTTACGTATTTTTATTTAATTTAATATTCTGTAATAATTACTGTAAATAACACTAGGGTGATTAGTAAAAAAAAGAGTGGGTAGTTATATATATGTTGGGTAAATCAGGTAGATACCATGCTTATAGGATTGTGTTAATTTAGATATATTTTCTATGTTTGCTTTACTTCCACAATATTAGAAGCCATATCTATAGGATCTAAATGGCTTTAATAGAGATCATGCCTATAGGGTTAAAATTAGCTTTATAATTAGATATCACGCCTATAGAGTGTAAAGTAATTGAAGTTCAGTTTTTGTTACAACATGTATTCATATTTGTCTTCTTAGAAATCACGCCCATAAGTTCAAAAGTCAACTTTTTTTTTAATTATTAGATACCATGCCTATAGGAATTAAAATCAGCTTTAGTAAAAATCATGCATATAGAACTTAAAACCATATTAGTTAAATAAATCAGTTTCATTCATGCTTGTTCATTCTGAATTGGTTAAATTAATCCATTTTCTTTAATAAGTGTTCAAATATTGCCTTAAGTTAGTACCGCTATAAAGCATGTCAATAGCATCTCAAGTTAACCGTTTAAAATTGATCACTGTTTTAATGCACTCCTAATAGATATACTGTTATGCGCTTAGACAAGCATATATGGCGATTCAAATTCCGTAACTATAAAGCTACGCTTTGTTATTTGAGACTGCTAAGCTTTAACAGGTCTAAAACCAGTAGGCAAACTAATAGGTCTTTTCCACTTGGTACTTATTCATGTTGTACACTCTTGCTCACCTAGATATCATGGTCTAAGTTTTATTAAACACCTGAAACAATTGTTTGAGACGTGCATTTATCTGTTCTGCTTGTGGAGGTAAAATGTGAGTCATTATTTCTTCCTTCTCTATGTGAAGTCCTAATTGTTTTGATTCACTTTTAGACTTTTATCTTTTAAATAACTTAGGATGGTCAAGAAGGGGCGAGTAGTGCACGCATAGGACATTTTCAAGGTTACTAGAACGCTTCAGGCAATGGCCAAGGGGAGGGAATTGGATAGTAAGGTTACGATGACTACGCACTAATGTCACGTGTAGCCCTTCATTGAGCAGTGATTACCAGATATTGTGTGGGGTGATCCTATAGGTTAACCAACCTAGGACCCCTCTTTTCTAATTCCCAATGTTTAAACTTCACTTTTCTCTATGTATGCAACTTGTTGAAGTCTTTTCCTTTTGTCTCATTACTTGAGTCATACAATGTCCAAAATATGCCTTTTATTTGCAGGTAATGCAAACCAATCTAAGAGTTAATTATTCTAGGTGCCCTAGTGCACCATTATCCGTTAGGTGGCGATTTGTTTTTTCAAAAACAAAGTCCCAAAAGGAAATGATTTATTACCCCCATGAACCTCGGAACATGGACGTCTCTCCGCGAAGGGAAAAAAAGGGGCAGAACATCATGGCGAATCTGCTGGAGATACCTTTAGGCTCTAACCATAACAAACTTATCTTTTGTAAATTAGTCCAAGCGTGCCTTATCCCGTACGCTTTCCTTTATTTGGATTTAACTGTCTATTTTTAAGCATTTATGATTCTTTTATTCCTGAAACTGACTTGTCTCTTTGTTGTCTTTCTATAGCTGTACTTCAATTATTTAAATACTGCATTTACCATTTTCCCACGTGCAAATACTTGACTATATGCTATTTATTACTGCGTAAACCATGCTCCACATCGCATTCCACTCGTCGTATTAAATCATTTAGCAACGCTTGATGAGTGGTTGCGCTCGTCCTATTTATTACCCTTAAATTCAGAAAGGCTTATTTGCGGTAAAACTAGTCGATCAGCAGTGCAGTCGAAGATTCCGTGCCTTTCCCTCCTCAGTTGTCTGCTTGAGGGTGCCAGTCTAAACCCACATAGAAACCTTACTCTAATTGAAATTGTGCATGCATCATGGTCAAATCTAGTAAGATTAATACGTTTTCCACATAATAATCCTTTAGGACGAGCCTTATCTAAAAGTCCACTGGGGTTTCCATAATCCCAATGGATATAGCCACGTTCTATGAATTAATTTGAAGAACTAAATGCCAATATGCTAATCATGAATGTATAAATAGTCAAGTCTGGTGGGGGAAAGGGCCTAACTTTTTTGATTTGTAGAAAATGCGGCACGAGGCTCCCAGATTCAGTATGGTTAGCAACATTCTACCATTGCTACTAGACTAGTTGGAGGACTTTTCCTCAAGTGACAAGAAACACGTAAGAAAGTACATAGGCAACTTTCCTTCCCTACTAGACATTCAACCAAATAACAGGTTGATCGAGGCTACCATTTTGTTCTGGGATAGTGAAATGTCTGTATTATATTTCGGTGACATAGAAATGACTTTACTTCTAGAGAAAATTGGGGGACTTGCAGGACGGACTTGGAATAGCCCTGAGTTGTTGGTACCGGAGAACCTTACTGGTAAGGGGTTCCTAAAGATGATGGGGTTGAAGAAAAATGCTAACTTGGGATGCTTGGAGAAGTCCTACATACCTTTCGAATACTTGTATGAGAGGTATTGCCATAGCAAATCCTTCCGTACCTTCCATGACAAGCTTTCTATCACTTCTCTAGGACACATCCACATTGAGATTGATAGTATTCCCAATGAAAAGGGAAAGAATCCATATTAGGTTGGCCATGCTCTCCAAGAATCTGATGGAATGGATCAATGGACAAACATACACTATAGTTCCCATTGTCACACTTCCTTTTTAACACTACAATCCTGCGAAAGATGTAGATAAAGGGAGTTTTTCCAATTAAAGGACAATCGAAACGGGATTCAATTATTTAAGAGATTTCATAGTCACCACTTGGAATAATTAATGGTGTCCCAAGTCACCGGTTTAAATGCCGAGTCGAGGAAAGTTTGACTCTATATACAGTCTGCGACCCAGAAATCCAGGTAATGAATCTTGTTAACCCGGGAGAAGGCGTTAGGCACTCCCGAGTTCCGTAGTTATAGCACGGTCACTCAACTGCTATATTTTGCTTAATTATTTGATTTTAGTCCATTTGCACATATGCGCCAATTTTGACTTTTAGCCTCTTTTATTATTATTTTTAAAGAAATTGCAACGTTATTAAAATACATCTCGAACTACATCACATAAATGCACCCACAATTTTTGACATATTTTAACATCATTGGGATTCGGATTTGGGTCACATAAATGTGCACCCTGAATTTTAGGAAAGTACATTATTTATATAACGCGCCTAAAGCGACTACAGGTTGTCAACTTTTCGAGAAGCAATGAAAATTTTCTAATTGGGACGTGTCGAATTCTAAATATTTTTATAGAAACAAGTAAGAGGGCCACACTATTTATGAATTTTGTCGGGCATGGCGCACCCCAATTCCAATTTTAAAAAGGGAATTCAAGCTGTGACTTGGAGGGACATAAATTATTCAATATCTACTATGCCTCACCTCTAATCCACTTCAGGATGCTAAATAATTAACGTTAAACATAAAGGAAATCCTAAGTAATTAAATTAAGGGCTCACGCAGGGGAGGGACTAGTTATTATGTACGAAGAAACCGACGGCCCAACTTGAACAGCTGATTTCAAATACACTTGAAAGGAATTTCCTTATCTAGGCCCAACGATAAACCCACATCCCTAAAGGCGTGCTCAATCAGTAGCCCAGCTTCGACAGGATAGTGAACCAACAAACCAAAAAATTTCAAAACCAACTATCACCCAACTTCAAACCATTTCAGATCCAACTTAATTGCAAATAGTTTCAGAAACTCTAAAAAACTCTAGAAATCAAAGAAGGACGAGTATATATGGAGAAATAGGGATAGATTGGGGTGAGGGATGGGTAGTGGCTGTACGGAAGGGATTCATGGTTAAATGGAGGCGGCGCTGCCACCGGAGAAACTGTGGAGGCGCTAGGGTTTTGAATATTTGATGGGTTCTAGTGAGATTCAATGGAATTTATTAACGGATCCATGATAGGGATGCCAAGGTGAGCCTATGGTGTTATTTTGGAAGTATTTTGGCATCAGCGCCGTCGCAAACGGCGGAGCAACCGAGATTTAAAATCCTTATTCGACGAGCCTGAGGTACATTTGAAGTGAACTAACCATGGATTTGGAATGGGGAGGGGGAGGAGGTGATATGGTGTAAGTTTGAGTTCGTCTGGTGACCTGCCGCCGTCATGAGGCGGTTTCTGGTGGCGATTTTAGGGTGGTAGATGGCGGAGCTTTTCAGGTTAGAATAGGAATGAGAGAGAAGAGACTTGGGGGGTTGGGGGGGCTCCGACACTTTTATAGTAAAGACACCCTATCTTCCGAGTTGTAGGATCAAAGATCCTCGACATCCCTGATTTTGATGATGCAAAAGCGACGTCATTTTTGGAGTAATAAGGGTGGACGGGGTAATTTGAGTTTGGGCTAGACTAGGGGAACATGTTTCAAAAGTGGTCTTGGGCCAATTTTGAACGGGTTTGGCCCAAAATTGGGTAATTTATGAAGACCAATTGATTTGTTTTAATTTCCTCTTCTTTTGATTTTTTATTTATGATATTTTTCTAAGTTTTGTCAAAATTAAAATTAAAACCCAAATTGACTCTAAAATTATACTACTCAATTTCCAAATTAACTAATTCCTAATTTTAATTTTAAAAAAACTTAAGACAGATTAAAAGTAGAAATACAAAAGAACCATTTTTGGTATTTCGTTATTTTTTGCAATATTAATTCACTAATAAAAAATGCTAAAATTAATTCCTAAATGCTATTTTGTATTTCTGAATTACATCAATTAAAATGAACGCACAAGAATGCAATCAAAACACATAATTTATGCAATTATATTCTAACTATCACACAGATAAAGAAAAATCCTAGTTTTACGAATTTATAGGAGAAATTTAGGCTAGGAAAAAATCACATGCTCACTGTTGTCCCTCTTTGCTCGGAGACACGAAGGGTTTTGAGCAAAGATAAGTGAGCGACCATGAAAGATTTTTGCCTGCCTGAGACTCCATGAGAAACATTTTGAAAAGCTTGGCCGCATTCTGCTTCAGAGGTTGCCTACATATCCTCGGCTAATGAGCAATCAGGTCAGTGTTGTTCAGGAGTGTTTTGTAGCAGGGACTACCGAAGCTGTGATTTCACTGTTACTGCTGCTGCTATTTCTTGCTTGACCCCCTTATTACACATTGTGAAAAAATAAAGAAGCTAGACTAAGCTATGAACTAGGGATTACAAAAGAACCTATCTACTTCTTCAATCTTTCTCTTGATTTTTGTTGCTTTGTTGCCTTGTATTTCTCCTGTAAACTTCTTGTCACCTTGTTGTCTTGTATTTCTTCCTGTAAAACTTCTTGTTGCCTTGTTGGTTGGTATTTCTTCCTGTAAACTCCTTGTTGCCTTGTTGACTTCTTGTTTTCTCTTCTTCTATGTTTGATTCCAAATTACTAGACTCCGAATGTATTCCCTCGTTTTGAAGGTGGGCGCCTGATTACCAAAACTTGCAACTAGAAAAATATTCCCTTGTTCTACAGGTGGGCGCCTGATTACCAAAACTTGCATCTTGAAAAGTATTTCCTTGTTCTACAGGTGGGCGGCTAATTACCAAAACTTGCATCTTGGAAGAATATTCCCTTGTTCTTCAGGTGGGCGCCTGATTACCAAAACTTGCAACGTGAAAGATATTCCCTTGACTACATGTGGGCGCTTGATTACCAAAACTGGCAACTAGAAAAGTATTCCCCTGTTCTATAGGTGGGCGCCTGATTACCAAACTTGCAACTCGAAAAATATTCGCTTGTTCTACAGGTGGTGCCTGATTACCAAAAATTGAAACCTAAAAAATATTCCCTTGTTCTCCAGGTGGGCACCTGATTACCCAAACTTGCGACTTGAAAAGTACTCCCTTGTTCTTCAGGTAGGCGCCTGATTACCAAACTTGCAACTTGAAAAATATTTCCTTGTTTTACAGGTGGGTGGCTGATTACCAAACTTACAACTCAAAAAATATTCCCTTGTTCTACAGGTGGGCGCCTGATTATAAAACTTGAATTTTGAAAAATATTTCCTTGTTCTACAGGTGGGCGCCTGATTACCATAACTTGCATCTTGAAAAATATTCCTTTGTTTTACAAGTGGGCGCTTGATTACCAAAACTTGGATCTGGAAAAATATTCCCTTGTTCTCTAGGTAGATGCCTGATTACCAAAACTTGCAAAATATTCCCTTGTTCTCCAGGTGGGAGCCTGATTACCAAAACTTGTAACTTGAAAAATATTCCCTTGTTCTACAGGTTGACGCTTGATTACCAAAACGTGCATCTTGAAAAATATTCCCTTGTGTTCTACAGGTGGGCGTCTGATTACCAAAAATAGCTACTTGAAAAATATTCCCTTGTTCTACAGGTGTGCGCCTGATTACCAACACTTACATCTTGAAAAATATTCCCTTGTTCTACAAGTGGGCGCCTGATTACCAAACTTGAAACTCGAAAAATATTCCCTTGTTTGGTGCCTGATTACCAAACTTGCAACTTGAAAAATATTCCCTTGCTCTAAAGGTAGGCGCCTGTTTACCAAACTTGCAACTCGAAAAAATATTCCCTTGTTCTACAGGTGGGCGCCTGATTACCAAACTTGAATGAAAAGTATTCCCTTGTTCTACAGGTGGGCGCCTGATTACCAAGACTTGCAGCTTGAATAATATTCCCTTGTTCTCCAGGCGGACGCCTGATTACCAAAATTTGCAACTTGAAAAATATTCCCTTATTCTCCAGGTGGACGCCTGATTACCAAAACTTGTAACTTGAAAAATATTCCCTTATTCTACAGGTGGACACCTGATTACCAAAACTTGCATCTTGAAAAATATTCCCTTGTTCTATAGGTGGGCGCCTGATTACCAAAACCTGCATCTTGAAAAGTATTCCCTTGTACTACAGGTGGGAACCTTATTACCAAAACTTGCAACTTGAAACATATTCCCTAAGACTGCTGCTTGTCTACCTGACAACAACAAACAAAACAAGAGAAATTCTTTCTGCCCGAGTTTGGTGCTGGATGCATCTATACGCGTCAATCAAACAACTCTAAATTAGGTTGTGTTCTCAAAAGGTATTATTTTTCACTATGTTTTGTTATATGAGTTATAGATGCTGGGAATCTACTGGGGATCGGTGATTGAAGCTACTTCCCATTATTCAGAAAGGTCCTGACAACTCTTAATTAGATGGCTAGATGTATCTGTTGGGGATTAGTATTCAGAGCTACATCCCATTATTCAAGCGGGTCCTAACGATCCTTGTTGGGGAAATATTTATGCATGCCCATGTTACCCGTGCTTGTTTGTGTTTTAGGCTAAGTACTATTTCTCAGGAGGGTTCTGACAACTCTTAACTGAATCCTATTTCAACATGCAAGTCATTTTATGCCCTTCGCTATCCATGATTACCTTTAATCTTTAAATAAGTCTCGTTTTCCAGGAGTGTCCTGAGCGTTCCAGATTAAATTCCAATCCTAACTTCCTGTTGTATCTGCTGGGGATCATTATTCAGGTAAGTTCCGACGAATCTTACTGGGAAAGGTGTTTGTGCTGCCCATGTTGCCCGTGCCTGCTTGAGTTTTAGACTGAGTCCCATTTCCAGGAGGGTCTTGAAAATTTCAAATTGCATGCCCCTTTTAACTCTCGTTTGTTTCTGCTGGGGGTTGTTAATTAAAGTTTCGTCCCATTATACTCTTGCTGGGAGAACATTTATGTCGGACTATGTTCCTTTTATAGTTTTAACTGGGTCCCACTTTTCAGATGGGCCCTAAGATTTTGATCATACCTGCCATGTGCCTGCCTTACCTTGTAGATAGCCTCCCTTAGGGTCTTCCGGAATTTTCTGCCCCTGTGTCAATCAAAGAAAACTTGTTAGTTTGAAAAGTGGTGGTTAGCTTGCGGCATTCTTGTTAGAAGCGACCTCCACACTGTCTGTTCCGTTGTGTTCAATTTTTCATGTTGATGATGAGTTACCTGAGTTGGTTGGCTGATCCTTGAACCTTTATGGCTTTACTTTTCTTTCCTATTATTGTGTTACACTCCTAACCCTTTTGCCAGAATTCTTACATCTTTCCCGAGATTACCAAGTCAATGTACTATGCTCGCCTGACCTCTGGACCCTTGTGGCTTTACTCTGCTCACCCATCTTTGCGTTAAACTCCTTCATTTGCCATAGTAATTTTGCTTTCACCTTGAAATACATTTCTTGCTTATTGACTAACCAATTTCTCTGTCACCATAATCACAGAAACTACCTCCTCCATTCAGACCCAATATCCTCTATTTGTTGTATTTATTATGAACTGAGATCTACCCAACATTTGTGACTCACATGAATCCCAAAGCATGTCCATTGCCCCCACTCCATGTGTATGTTGTTCTTTATTGACTTAAACCACTGGCATTGACCTTGAGGTCTGCTGCTCCTTCACTTGCCATAATAATTGATTTCCATTTGAAGACCCTGTTTGTTCCTTGACTAGCACTTCCTTGTAAACCTTAACCAAAAAATTCGAACCAACCGACATCTACCAGACCTTTGTGTTTCACATGATCCCCAAAGCATATTAATTGTTACCAACCTCAGTGTGTAAGATGTTCTTTCTTGACCCAAATCACTGGCTCTGGCCTTGAGGTCTACTACTCTATCGCTAGCCATGATAACTTCGATTTCTTCTAGGAAGATCTTGCTTGTCATTAGTTTACCAACTTTTTTTCAATATTATCACAAAAAACACTTTTGATTTGTTCACTCCAACTCTTCATCTGTTGGGTTGTTCGTGAATTGATATATACCAAACCTTTGTATTTCACATAGATCCCAAAGCATGTTGATTGTTACCAACTCAGTGTGCTTCCTGTTCTTTCCTGACTTATGACGCCTTGATGTATTGACCAGAGCTCATTTTGTGCAATTGGATAGCTAGTGGAAAATTTTGAAGTCATTTCTCACTTGTTCTGACCAAACAGACTCGTGAAGAGGGAGTAAACAAAACAAAAAGCAACAGAGTAAAGGACGATGGAAAGTGATGATTCCTGACAAGAAACTACCAGTAGAAACCTATAAAATATGGGTAGCAACTCTAATGACCATGACATGCATCTGTGGCCTAATCTGTCAAGCGAGTCTGATGTTCAACTCGTATTGCACCTCTTCGCCAAGAAACTGGGCTTTAATGCTCTGATTCTCCAATCTGATTCACGATCCATATTCGACTTGTGGTGCCCGAAGGGTTTTCACCATCAAGCCACTCTTATTTTTGTTTGTTTTTCAACTCACCATCGCCTCATGGTGCCCGTGAAGTTTTTCACCAATAAGACTCTCTCATTTTTATTTTTCTTTGTTTAGAACGGAGTGTTGCCCCTGGTTTGAATCACCTCTACTTGCCTGACTTGGCATCTCTTGAAGACTCATTTGAAGGTCTTTCTTTGGACTTTAACGTGGGCTTTGAATAGGATTAGAAAGAAATGGTATCAAAGGCTCAAAACAATTCAAATGGGTTCAAAATTACAACTCTCGGAATCAGATTCTTACAACAACCACAATTTCTGCCAAGTTTCTTGCTTCGGGGACTTTAGGACTTTTATTTTGATGAGACCAAACCGTGAGACTGCCCACGTATCCTTAAAAAGGAATTAGGTCTAACTTAGTTCACACCTATTCCTTGTTTATATTATTGTTTGTCTATTTTCGTTTTTTCTTTTCTTCTTTTTTTCTTTGTTTTGTTTTCTTTTTCTTTCTTTATTTTTTTCCTTTTCTCTTTTCTCTTTTCTTTTCTTATTTTTCTTTTCTTTTTCTTCTTTTTTTTTATTTTTTCATTCTTTTCATTTTTTCCTTTCATTTCCTTTTATTTCATTGCAATTTCAAACTTGCTTTTCTGACTTTTGTTACTGATTTCGAAAGAGGGGTATGAAAGAAAATAATTAAAGCTCAAAAGGGTTGGCAAAGGATAAAGTGTATAGATAGCAGAACAAAATGTATTCATCATTCCAATCTCCAAAATATGACAAATACAAGCAAGTACAATCAGACAATGGAATCATACATAGTATCTCATGACTGCATCAGAATTGATAGCCATTTCTACACATTTTCCTTCGACATCTATCAAATAATGCACCATTGGACAACACTCTGACTACAACAAATGGTCCTTGCTAGTTTGGTAAACTCGCTTTTAGGATTTCTTCATGTTCTATCTGGCCCTATTTCACATGGTTCGGGCTTCAAAAGATCTCAAAGTGTACTTATTTCCTTCAAGGTTGCCCTATTGCCTTATGAGTAATCTTTTAAGACCAGGCCTGGGGTTATGCTATGTCATGTCACTAAAGTCAATGGAAAAAAGACAACCAAATAAAAGAGAACTAAACGAAAACGACTGGAAATTACGGAAAATAGAAAATTGCATTAGACCAACGATGAAAGGATTCAAACCAAACTAGAGTTACAAACCTAGAACACACCTAAACAACACTATTAGGACTAAACAAACCTGTAAAAAAAATAAAAAGATAGAAGGGTTTGAGTTCACAAGACAATATCGAGGTCCCAACCCTGCAATAACCTGGACAATAGAAATGACAACAAATAAACTACCAAGACTCCATTTTGGCTGGTCAAGCCATGAAGCATCTTACCAATTACCGAGCAAGGCGTTTAGCCACTGAGTTTCGCATCAGTATTGCTAGACCTATTATTAACTTTAACCACCAAGTTTCTGAGAGGGTTTGCATGCCCCCTATTGCTACCGTTGATCACAACTACCCAATATTGAATCATTCTTTCTATTTCCTCTTTCAAAGGATGACAATCCTCAATGCTATGCCCCTGGACGTTAGAGTGGCACATGCATCGAATAGCGGGATCAAAGCCTTTCGCCCGTGGGTCTGGAGTATAACCAAGAAATGGCTTAATCAGGCCAGCATGTTTTAACTTTCTGAACAAACTTGCATAGGATTCTCCGATGGGCGTGATAGCATTCTCTTTTTTCAGTAGGATTTTCATCTTATGCCCTGGCCTTGGTTGGAATCTTTTGCGGGCAGAAGGTTTCCATGCCTGAGGGGGCCGGTAAGACCTTTGGGGATGTGGTGCAGGCCATCACGGGCCTGGTTGGTGTGGAGCATATGGTGACGCATTGCGTCCAGGATACTGGGAAAATGAAGCATGACTTCGAAGGTTCTGCGGAGAAAGGTAGTATTGGGGAAGGTCATATGGTTCACCATGATGTCCATGGGGTTGTTGTTGAGGCTGAAAGCGTTTAGCAAGGATGACCACTGGACCCTGTCGTCGGTGGGGCTCGACAATATCTTATCTATGGACAGGATAACTATCCCAAGCAACCTGTTCGTTCCACCTGAGCCGAAGGTTCCTAAAGCTCTCCTTGTGTTTCGTTTCCATATGAGGTAGGGAGGAGCAGTTTGGGAAAATGTCTATATCATGCTTAAAGTGATTCACACGATCCCCTTGCATGTTCTTTGATAATTGTTCTGTGCTTTTTAGCTTCCCAGAGATCTCATCCCGTCTTTCCTTTCCTGTATCCTTTTCAATTTCGGCTTGAAGCTTATCCTGAGGGTTCTTCTCGTGGGCGACCTTAGAGGGGTAATATCGGGCATCATGAGCTTTGAGTGGGTATTCATTGCGATGATTGATGGAGCTACTGGGGTGATTGGAAAGGGCCATAGTTTGGGTAAAGGGAACATCTAAGAAGCCAGGTGGTTGGGGGGGCAACGCCTTCCTGTTCGTCCAGGCATGATACATGTTTGTGATATGTTGTCTTAACACTCACACCTCTTCAGCCGACCCGTTATCCTGTTCAACTAACTGCTTTGGGGATCCGGTGCCAACCAACTCAATTCTTATATTGTCTGCCATTATCTTTGATGTTGTGCTAGGGAAGAGTTACCGCTTCAAAAGTCACAAACCGACAACCCTTATGGAATGAACACAACAAACTGAAGCCATCACGTTAGCGTTAGGGAATTTAATACTAGATAATATTACTTTATGTGCAATGCACCTAGCTGCAGTTATTCATTTCTATTATACACTAATTGGTTGCTTGTGTTATCCCGGCTTTTATTCTATGCCGCTTTTCTTTTCTCTCTTGTTTTTCCTTTTCCTCATCTCCTTTGCTCATCTTGTTTTCCTTTTGCTTTATTATTCTCTGTGTTGTTTGACTGTTGCTTCACATCGTGATATTCCTTTCTTCCCCCTTTTATTTTGTTGTGGTCGAATCCTTTGTGGATTGCCTACGTATCATGATTGCACCCATGAATCAGACCGAGCGTAGTTTTGGCGGATATGAAATGAAATAAACAACAAAATATTTTTTGAAATTTTCAATAAAAACAAACACCTTGACTACAAAGACTCAAGACTCACAGACTCGAAATAAACTGACAAGCTTAGAAAAGATCAATTCAAAAGACCAAACATACTCCAAGACAACTTAACAGACTCAAATCAAAAGTACCGACTCAAGCAAAGATCACAAATACATTAAAGCCTTGAACACTCCTAGAACTCTCGAGGTATTGTTTGGCTTTGTTGCGGACTTGTCTGCAAGATCCAACTGACGCCTTTCCAAATCTCACATTACCTGCTGGACAAACGTCATGACTGCCTTGAAGAAAGTGGTTTGGGTCATGTCTTCACATATTTGTCATTTACCACAATATACTTTGCAATCGCTGTGACCCTTTCACGCATCATACCCGTCTCCAGTAATAAATCTCCAATTTGCCGGGTTTTTGCTTACACAGTTTGTTTAGCTGCATGACTTTGTTTTTGAAATTGTTGCAAATCCCTTTCTAATCGTGATATCAAAAAATAACAGTGCTCCCTTTCGGTTTCAAAATCCCTTCTCTGCTTTGCCATTTCAATTCAACGATCTTGACCCTTTTCTTCATACTCGTCGTCCCCTTGTCGTATTTCTCCTTCAACTGATGAATAAAACTTGCTCGTTCCACTGCATCCTTGGCTATCTTGGCCCGAGCATTTGCTAACTCCTTTTCAATATTTCGCAAATCATCCTCGAAATTATGTGCCTTCTGGTAAGGTTTTAGATGAGCTTCTAATCTTTTCTACTCTTGCCCGGGTTATCAATTGCTATTTTCATTTTCCGGATCTGTGTTGTGAGAGCTTTATTTCTTGGATCAATATTCTTTTCTCACCTTCGGATTCCTACGCTTGGAGATCATTGTTGAATTCCATGTTTCTCAGCTTTTCCTTCAAGGCATGAATCTCACCTTGATACACTTTCTCCTTTTCTCCCCATGCTAATCTTTCTTGGATTTTGTCTTCGAAAGATAACTTCTTATCTAGCAGTACAGTCATCGTTTCAAGCAGTTGAGAGGAGTCTGATATACAATGTTATAGAATAGAGCCATGAAACACTGGATGAGTAAAATAGAACTCAGAAGGAAATGTTAAACGATAAGCTATAGTTCCCACTCGGCCTAGTATCTCATACGGTCCTATAAGACTAAGTCTCAACTTGCGTCTTTTCCCAAACCACAATCACATATTTAATAAGGGAGACTTGAAGGAACATTGAGTCCCTGATTGTGAACACTAACTCTCTTCTCATATTATCCACGTAAGACTTTTGTTTATTATGAGTTGTGAGCAATTCGGTCACTGGCCCTTGTCAATAGCTTCTTGTACTAAGTAGGGTCCAAATAAGTTAGTTTCATAGGCTTAAAACCATCTGATAGTAGAATAACATCATACACTTATACAAGGCTATATACGGTGCCACCTAATACTAGACTGATAGATATCGTTGTAGGCAAATTCAACTATAAATATCATTGTGAGAGGTTGGACATGGAGAGTTTGAGAAGAGGTCGAGATCGGACTAACAAGTACTGGGGAGAGGTGATTAGGCAGGACATGGCTTTGCTTCAGCTCACTGAGGATATGACCCTTAATAGGAGGATGTGAAGGTCGAGTATTAAGATACAAGGTTAGTAGGTAGTTTGTAGTTGTTCATCGATAGTCTTAGTAGAATGCATATCTCTTCATATGCTTAGTTTTTTTATTACGTTATGTGATTTTGTTCACCTTAGGTATTGTATTTTTGTAATGATCGGGTCAGTCATTATGTAGAATCTACATTATATTTACTGTTAATTCCTTGCCATAGGCTAATTACACTATCTATGATGTATTACAATTGGTTAGCATGGGCTTGGAATGATAATAGAAGAAATTAAGATACTTAGTCTCTAAAAGTAACTTTAGAGTTAGAAAAGTCAACTGAGAGTTGACATATTAGTAAATGACCTCGGAATGTGGATTTTATTGCTTCGATAGCTTCGTTAGGTGATTTGAGACTTAGGATGTGTTCGAAATATTTTTGTGATGTCTGCTGTAGAATTGGGCTTGAATTGGTGAAAGGTAGCTTTTGGCGATTTCCGTTTGGCAGTGGAAAATAGGCTATCAGGGTCAGAATGAAATTCTATTAGTTGGAACAGGTTTGCAATGTAATGTAGGATATGTCTGCAAAATTTCAGGTCAATCGAAGCTGTTTTGGATAGTTTCGACGTCGTTGGTGGAATTTAGGAATTTCAAAGTTCATTGGCTTGAATTTGATGTGATATTGGTGTTTTCATGTTATTTTTGGTGTTTCGAAGGCTTGACTAAATTCGACTGATGTTATGGGACGTGTTGGTATATTGGTTGATATTTTGAGGGCCTCGGGTGGATTTCAAAAGGTTAATGAATCAATTTAGACTAGAAGAAAAGTTGCTGCATTTTTTCGCAGTAGCATGAACAGTAACTCGGATGAACAATAACTCGAACAGTAGCTCGTGTCAACAGTACTCGAGTGAATAGTACTCGGGTGAATAGTAAAACCTGTGAGCAGTATTTTAATAAACCATATGCAACCATTAAACCCTTTTACACCATTTTTGAATGGGAAAAGAGCTTTGAGGCAATTTTGGAAAGAGAAAATCATTGTTCTTCATTGAGGTAAAGATTTTGGACCCTAAACCTCGATTATTTGTGATTAAGGAATAAAATATCAATGTTTAATTCATGAAAATTAGTAGAAAAATGTGGAGTTAGTGCTTGAGATTATGAGACCTTCTAAGTATGATTTGAGAAGTCAAACGAACTCCGATTTTCGAGTTCTTTATATGTATGGACTCGTGAGATGATAAACAACATTTTGGTATAAAGTGTGTCCAGTTCCAAGACGCGGCATTGGGGGTTGGGTTTTGACTGTTTTGAATTTTGGCTTAAAGACGATATTTTTCAATTGGAATTCATTCGTTTAGCATAATTTGATGATAAAAATCTGAACTTGATAGATTTGGAGCATTCGGAAGTTGGTTCGAGAGGTAAGGGTGTTGCAGAGTAGCTTTTTAGGCAAGTTCAAGGTGAGTAATGATTTTAAATGTTGTCCTGAGGGTATAAAACCACGGATTACACCACGTTCGGTTGTGTTGAGGTGATACACACGCTAGATTATGAGCGTGGGGTCGTGCACCGTTGGGGATTGTGCCTTATCGCCTGTTTGTCCAAGCTTATTTTTGGCCAAAACTACTTTTTTTTCTAAAAGTTCTTTTGGCCAATTATTGAGGTGTTTGGCCAAGCTTCTCGAAGGAAAAAAGTGCTTTTGAGGAGAAGTAGAAGCAAATTTTGAGAAGTAGAAAAAAATAGCTTTTCTCCAAAGAACTATTTTGAGAAGAACTTTTGAGAAAAATACACTTAGAAGCAGTTTTTTAAAGCTTGGCCAAACACTACTTGTTGCTCAGAAATGTTTTTCAAACAATTAGCCAAACGCAAACTGCTTCTCACCAAAAGTACTTTTGAGAAAATCTATTTTGAAAAAAAACACTTCTCAAAATAAGCTGATTTTTGTAGCTTGGCCAAATGAGCTATTAGTCCATCCCAAATGACAATTTTTCTATATATTTGGTAACTAATTATTTGATATTATTATACTTTGGGTGAAATGCCATATTTGGGCTTATTTCCAACTGTTTGAACCCTTAAGGGATCGTTAATGATATTTCATCACTGTTTCATTTCATACTTGTGCTTAGTCATGCCAGATCTTCACTGTTTTAAAAACTCAATTATGTTAATATGTTTTAGAAACCTTAAATGATATATTAAAGATATTTTGAGTTGAGATGCGTATTTGTACTATTGCCCGATGGGATTTGAGATTCTGACTGAGTAGCCAAAGGCCTGTATTGTGAGGATACTTTTGGGCCGGCTGCATGCCGCAGCAGTGATATACTGATTATGATAATAAGGCCGAGGTCCTGATATTGTACGCCGCGAGATGGCTTGATATTTTGCGTGGGTCGTAAGGGTCCCCTCCAAGAGTCTGCACACCCCCAGTGAGCCCGGATACCCATTGTGATATGAGATATAGCCTTGTTGGTCAGTATTGTCTTGTGATATTGCCCGAGGGGCTGATTTTGATGTTATTGTGCCCGAGGGGTAGTTCTTATATGTTTATCATTCCATTTGCTTTTCCTATATATTATTGACTGCTTAAAAGGTGTTTTTGTGAGATTTCATTGTTAAACTATGTTTACTGATTTTGTTATGCCTTTGATAGCTAAATGTTGTATTTAACATAATTTTATATCGTTCATTCTTTATTTATTCTTATTACTCACTGAGTTGGAAGTACTCACTTTACTCCCTACACCTCTGTCTACAGATTCGGGCGCTACAGGTCCTACTATTGAGGGTTGATAGTTCCAACAGATCTTCAGAGGTTTACTAGGTAGTTGCTTAGCAATTAACAGCACAATGCAACCTCCATCTATGTTATTTCTTTTCTGATTCAGTTATTTAGTAGTAGAGTAGACTTTCAGACTGGTAATATTGTTTTAGATACTCATGAATAGTGACACCTGATGTCGGGTTGTGTTGGCTTTTGTTTCCGCAAATTATACAATTAAATGTTTATTTTAGGATTTTATTTCTGATTAAAGACTTAGTAATTATTATTTTAATTACTTATAGTGAATTGAAACTGAGTCGGCTGGCCTTGTCTTCACGAGAGGCGCCATCACGATCATGTTGGGCTTAGGGTCATGACAAGTTGGTATCAGAGCTTTACATAGGTCTCACGAGTAGCAGGTTTAATAGAGTCTCGCGGATCGGTACAGAGATGTCTGTATTTATCCTCGAGGGGCTGCAAAACCTTTAGGAAAAATCTCCTAATTATTGAAATTCTTGTCGTGCGAATTTGTTGATCCGAGAACTAAACTTCACGTATTCTATTCTCTCAGAGATGGCGATGACACGCGCTACCTATCAGAATGGATGACCACCAGTACCACCAGCTGAGGAAACTAGAGGCCGAGGATGGAATCGAGCCGTGGTAAGGGCAGAGGTGCAGCCCACACATTAGCTGGGACAGCACCTGCAGATTAACCAATCGCCCCAATTCAAGATCAGGTCCCAGCTGTAGACGCTCCAACAATACCAGCTCGAGCACCAGCTGTGCCCGTTGTGATTCCGGGTCTTTAGGAGACTTTGGCCCAGATACTGACAGTATGTATGAGTCTTGCTTAGGAGATCGCAGTTTCTACTTCCGCAGCCACTTCTTTGGCAGGGGGAGGTTCTTAGACTCCTGCCGCCCGCATACCCAATCCAGTGGTGCAGGGAGTGCAGACACCGGAGGCACATCCAGCCTAGCTAGTTGCAGCTGCTCAGGATTATGTAGTTCCTGATTTTTCGGAGAACGAGCAGCGTAGGATGAAGAGGTTTGGTATACTTCAGCCTCCGCCCTTCAATGGTGCAGAGTGCGAGGTTGCCCATGGTTTCTTAGATAAGTGTCAGAGGATGCTTCGTACAATATGTATTCTGGAGACCAGCGGGTCGCTTTCCATTAATTATCAGTTTTCTGGAGCTGCCTTCACTTGGTGGGAGGCATTTGAGAGGCGTAGGCTTGTTGGTGCAGAACCCCTTACTTGGCAGCAGTTTTTTGTTCTCTTTATGGAGAAGTATGTGTCGCAGCTTCACTGGGAGTAGCTGCATAGGGAGTTTGAGTGGTTGCGTCACAGAGATATGACTGTGCTGCGGTATGAGATAAGGTTTTATAAGTTAGCTCGTCATGCGATTTGGTTGGTCCTGACAAATAGAGAGAGGATTACGAGGTTTGTTGATGGCCTCACTTATCAGCTTTGTATTCTTATGAACATGGAGAGGGTGACTGGTGCTACGTTCTAGAAGATTGTGGATATTTCCTGTGAGATTGAGTTTATTCGTCTCTAGAAGCGAGAGGTAAGGGAGGCCAATAGGCCTCAAGGATCTGGTAGTTATAGTGTTTCTCCATCGAGAGATCAGTTTCAGCACGGCAGAGGTCGTCCATTTAGGCAGGATCTGCCAGCTCGCCAAGGTTATCATGGGGCGTCATCGTGTCATGGTTATCATAGTTCTCAGTATAGCCAGTCATCACTCAGTGCCCTTCCAGCTCAGAGTTCATCATCAGTTCAAGGCTCTTCTATGCCAGGTGCATCTCCTAGTCACTCCAGTGTGAGGGGTTCCCTTCAATCCCCTTCTCTAGCCCCTGGGAGTTGTTATGAGTGCGGAGAGATAGGTCATATCTGGAGGCAATGCCCTCGTCGTCTCGCGAATTCATCTCAGCAGAGGGGTCAGTCATCGGCTTCAGCACTAATTATTTCATCACCAACCGTCCATCCAGCTAGGAGTGTAGGTCAGTCAACTAGGGATCACCCTAGAGGGGTAGGCTGATCAGGTGGCAGTCAGGCCCGTTTCTATGCACTTCCAGCTAGACCTGATGCTATTGCTTCTGATGTTGTCATTATAGGTATTGTTTCAGTCTGCCAAGAGATGCCTTAGTATTATTTGATCCCAGATCCACCTTTTCTTATGTGTTATCATGCTTTGCTCGTTATTTGGGTATGCCCTTTGAGTCTCTGGTTTCTCCTGTTCATGTATCTACCTCGGTGGGCGATACTGTTGTTGTAGACCATGTGTAGCGGTCGTGTGTGGTTACTATTGGGTGTTTTGAGACCTGTGTGGACCTTTTATTATTGTGTATGGTGGATTTAGATGCCATTTTGAGCATGATGGTTATCTCCGTGTTGTGCTATTCTGGACTGTTATGCCAAGACAGTCACGTTGGCTATACCGGATGTGCCATGGATCGAGTGGCAAGGCTTGACTAATTATGTTCCTAGTAGATTGATCTCATTCTTAAAGGCCCAGCATATGGTTGGGAAGGTATGTCTTTCATATCTAGCCTTTGTGAGGGACATCAGAGTTGAGACTCCAGTATTGATTATGTTCCAGTTGTGAGGAATTTTTCCGATGTGTTGCTACGACTCAGTATTTACCGAGTTTATTATTGGATTATTAAATTGATTTTGTTTCAGTAAACACATGACGAGACTGATTATTATTATCGTTAAAAAGGGCAATTTATTTTGTGATTATTATACAAGCATGTTTTTGACTTGTCCCCTATTAAAAATGGTTGTAGTTAAATATTATTACTTATTGAGCTAGAGACTCACTCCCCACTATTATTTTTTAGAGGCAGCAATAGACGCATGCGAGGATTCCGTTACTTAGAGTACACAAGTTGACAGTTTCTGGTGAGCCCCGCAGTTGTTCGCGGGGGCAAGGATTTTTATTTATTTGTTATAGCCTTTTTTTTTGAAACTTTTAGAGTCGCTCGATAGTTATTTTTATAAGTATCATGGGTATTCTTTTATTGATATAGATTTGTGACTTGTATTAGACTTTCCTATCGTATTTTTGGAGATGAAGTTAGCATTATTGTGGTGGAGTACTTCGTTGATGAGGATTACAATTTGTTTTGGTGGATATTGGTTGGTTGTGTTGTTAATTTCTAAAACAGATTTATTTTTGGATAGTTCTAAAATAGGGGAAAATCTGTCCGATTTTTTATAAAATATCGATGACGGTTACTTGGGAGTACTTGCTCTTAGATGACGGTCATGATCCTAAATTGGGTCATGACAGGAGGTTTGCTCTAGGTGATGGAGAACTTTGCTAAGTTGAGCTTTAGTTGCTGATTTATCATTATTATCAACGAGAATTAGTATATTTATTGTTTTGTCTTTCATTTACGTTCTCTTCTCCTACTCTTTGTGAACTATTATGGGTATCTACTGTCTTATGCTTCAGTATATTTACAGAAATTTTACGCCCAGGAATAAATTCAAGAGAGGTTGTTCTGATGGTAAACAATCTTCATTTCCAACCAAAAGGTTGTGAGTTCGAATCTCTTCAAGAGCAAGATGGAAAGTTCTTGGAGGAAGGACGTTGAGGGCCTATTTAAAAATAGCCTCTCTGGAAGGGATAAGGTCTGCATACACACTATCCTCCCAAAGGATAAGTATCCTTGACTATTTTTATCCCTTTTATTTAGTAGTGTTTTCTGTATTTTAATCTAAATGGTAGTGATCTGCATAGTATTAGCACCACTTTGAAAAGTTTTAAGTAGTTATATAATTGCTTTTGTTGCAGATTACATGAAAACACAACTCTCCGCTCTTTGATTGAGTCTCATTTGAAACCTGGTCCCTGGAATCACCCACCGAGGAAATTTTGTGAAGAACCACTGGACTGTCTTTAAATATTCATTGGCAAATATCCAAAGGTCTCTCTCTTTGTTTCATTGAAACTTGTTTGATATGATCATGTTATTGAGTGTGGACAGTCAATACTATGGAATCTGTTCTCTACATATAGCTGAGTTCAAAGTTCTGGATAAAAGATATACATTCTGAGAGATCACACTCTTGCCCTTTTTGTTTCTGTTCTGAATTCAAGGTTGTTTGAGCAAAAAGTATTAAACCTTTTGAGTAAATCAATTATCGATGAGAAGATGAAAAGCTTAGCCAAGCATAATCAATTTCAGATCTAAAAATGTATAGCGAGATAATGAATAAAAAGCAGGAACATTCTAGATTTCTTGAAGTTATAATCCCATCTTTGATAAGAAGAGAGAAATATTAGTTTACATCCTTCACAAGAGGAAATTGTAAGAGAAAGAGTTGAGAGGAAAAGTCCGGCCCCCTTTTTCCGAGAATCCCCCTTCTATATATAGTTCTTGGAACTTTATTGTGTCTTTTGACCAACGTATCTTTTCGTCGTTATTAGACTACCGTTTCACTTGACATACACTGTCGATAATTGGACTGAGGTTGGTCGTGGTGCTTCTCGCTATTTCGCCACTTAGGCGAGGTCCTAGCTTGGTCGATCACTCTGGTCAGATTTTGACCCATACAAAGGTGTGAGAACTTACAGTAAGTAGTTCATTTATTTTAGTGTTATGATAGAACTTACACAGCCTGCTATTTAATTTGATGCTTGTGTACTGTGTAATACCTTTATATTGCTCTTCTTTGCATCCGGTTATGATTTGAAAAGCTGCTCATGTAGTTTCTCTGAAAGAGCCTAAACCTTTTGGATAGATTAGCTGTAGTTCCAGCTTTTAGGATAACAATGACATCTGCTGGAGCACATGCTGCATGATCCTGAATGTTTATTAAACAATGTATGGTTTGCTTTGTAAACCAGTGATTCATGTAAGCTGTAGTATCTGATTTGCGACTTCTTAATTTTTTTTCTACATTGCTGATAGCCACAGTAGCTATCTTGTGATTTTGGGTTTGATTTCGCCCGGCGCCCTTTTTCAGAGATATGAAAGATCCACCAGACAATGCATTGGTCAAAATTTGATTCTTGTACAGCATTGGTTCTACGTGGAAAAAAGTACAGAATTTGATAAGCTGAATGCAGAATATGGTTCCATGTTGTGGATGTTACATGGAAGTAGTGTTCCCTTTTTTGTCCAGTTACCAGCAGCATGCGATTTCTTTGTGCTAAGATGATAACTTGAGAATTGCATATTGAGTTCCAAAATCAAGCATTTTTAAAACTATAGTTAGATTTTCTCTTGGTTCATTTCTTGGTTGCTAATTTAATGTATTTCAACTTGGTTTGAAATCTTCACCTAACACAAATGCATTTTAGTAACTCAAACGAGTGGCACATGCATCATTATAGACCATCCATTCCATTCAAAATTTTATTTTTGTTTGATTTCTAAAGAGGTCAATGGTTGGTTTAATCAAAGAATACAGAATACAGGTCAATGGTGCTTTCTAAAGGGAACCTTGGAGCAACGGTAAAGTTATTAGGTCACGGGTTCGAATCGTAGAAACAGTCACTAATGCATTGGTGTAGGCTGTCTACATCACACCCCTTAGTATACAGTCTTTCCCTAAACCCTCTATGAACGCGGGATGTCTTGTGTACTGGACGACCCTTTTAACATTATACTGTTTCATGTTAGTTCTTTGGAACTTCAGTTACACTGATTTGACAATGTTTTCAACTGAAATGAATGTGTTAGCTTTAGGTCCAATGGAACAACCCATATTGGTGATGAACAACCCAATGTGCGGCCAAACGCTCATATGGAGTTACCCCAACACTTTTATCAAAAGTAAAACAAGAAAGTTGACTGATATTTTTAGTTACACTAGTTTGATGATTTTACTGCAATTTGACTATAAGTTCGATGACCTTCTGGTTATTAACCCTGGCCCCTTGAAGCTCTATTTTAAAATTACTTGCATTTTATTTGTCCCTCCCCTGTATTTCTTTAACCAAAATGATTAGAATAGCTACCTCTTTCACGATTACAAAAGAGACAAAGAAAGAAAAACAAAGAAAAGGGAGAGACACACAAGGGCAAGTTTCTAGTATACAAGGATAACAAGAAAATCTATCCCTTGAATCAACATTCTTGAATATTTTTTGGAGCATATGAAATTTAAGACAAGGGGCGCTAATTCCCAATGGATTAAAGAATGCAAAAAGTACCATATTAAATTTTGATAAATGGTTGGTTGCCGAGATTTATGCTATAGTTAAGACCATCGTAAATCGTAACAACTTTTTTTAGCAACTTGCAAACCCATTTTAAATTCGTAAAAGTTACAAGAATGTTTCAACTTGCAAACCCTACATAATCGTAATTAATGCTAAGTATTACCATTAATTTAATAGACTCTACCGTCTATAAATTGTTACTACTAGTTATGACCATCGTATATCCATCCTCAGGGGCGGAGCTACTTTTGTCCGAAGGGTGTGAATCGATACCTCTTTGTCCAAAATAACACTATATAGATAGGTATTGTATTTAAGAAATTGAATATATATAAGGAGTTAACAACTCTTTACACAAGACAAACTCTTAGTACAATGATCAAGGGATGTCAAAAATTATGGAAAGTTACAAGTTCCATTCCTGATTGTAATATAATTTCTTTTAATTTTGACACTCCTTTATATAAATTCTGGCTCCGCGGCCCTCACACACATACAGCATTTATTTATTATGTCACTATCATAGGTATGGAGATGAGTCTCGAAAAGAATAGGCACAATTCTTACGAATTTCCAATGGCTAGTGGTGCAAGCCCTTTCAGTTACAAATTAAATTCCGCCTATCAGGTTTTCTTTATTTCTTTCTTAGATATGGTTTTTTTATGCAATAACAACAACAGCAACAATGATTGTTTCCAAATAAATCCTCAAATCCTCGGTATTTTTTCCTTCAAGAAATTTCACCTTGTTCATGGAAAACTCGAACTCACGACCTCTTGATTGAAAATAAATGTTGCTTACCATCGTATCAAATCCCTAACTTTGGATTATGCATTATATATTAATACATGTAAAAGGCGCATATTCACAAGCTTATGATAACTGTTTAAATGTGTTTAAAAATTTATAAAATGTGTTTAAAAAGTTATACTGCCAGTGTATACAATATAAGTTAAATTCTGATGATGATTATAAATTTGATGTTTTTGCAGAGACGTGTTGTTCATGCTACCAAGCGGCTGGTGCATGCAGTCGTGATGGAGAATCTTCAAGTCGAAAACTTTAACATACAACGAGAAAGATTTCAGATTACTGATTTGGGTTGTTCAACTGGACCTAACACATTTGTTTCGGTTAAAAGTGTGATAATATTTTAATGCTCCTTGTTTGACAAATGCCTTATCCAAGAACATGTGGCAAGAAGCTTTTGAAAAGTGCCAATTACTTTGCTACGTTCCTTTTCCTTTAACATATAAATTCATGCACATATGCCTATAAATAGGCTCTTAATTCAACAAGAAATTATCAGCAAGACAAAAAGAAATTATTCTTCTCTTTCTTTCTAATTTCATTTCCCTTTGTGTCCTTCTTTTTGGTAGTTTAACTTCTTTTGCTCCCCTCATTTAAATAGTTGGGTTTGCAATATTTTAGTTTGCTGATTTCTATATCGTTTAAATAAATAAAGATGGGCTTGTTTAATCATGAGAAAATATTTCGGGGTATTTGCATCTATACCCGCTTTCTGGATCACGTTTTAATTTGCGCCCGCTTTACAAAAACAAAATTGCAAGCATGCCCATTTTTTCGCGTAACTTCAGCATACGAGGCTGAAGTAGCAAAGGCAATAATGTTTTATACATCAGTACCATACAAGAGGGGAGGGGGGTGTGATTTGTGTGGTACCTAATTTTTCGCTTAAACTGCTTATGAAGGACCTGGTTCTTCTATGTGTTCCAACAACTACTGTTGCGGAATAATAAATGTAGAAAATAAAGAGCACAGAGATTTTACGTGAAAAACACCTGGCTCAAAAGGTGAAAAAACCACGACCTACTACTCGATAGAATTTTCCCAAACTTTCACTAAAATCAGAGAGCCAAAACAACATTTACAAAACTCTTTGGAAACCTAAGGATTAACTCTAATCTCGTTGTGGCAACCAGCCTCTAACTGGTTTAAGTTAACTCTAACTTGAATACTCAAAGTAACTATTTCAATTGCTTCTACGAAAGCTGAAAGGTACAAATAAAAACACCTATTACAATTGAACTAGAAATAAAGAAAGACATATAAAACTTTTTATGGAGCTGGTTCTTCAATCTGGTTCATGTAGTTTCAGGTTTGCACACTTGAATCACATACGAACTGCTTGCAAAAAGCCTGTTATTTTGCGCTCAATTCACGTTTTAGTTCTGTATTTTTGGTGCAGCACGTTTAATATGATAACATCCTGCAATTTATAGAGTTAGTAGATGAAGAAATAACTAGAGTTATGATGCAACTCTTCCTTGGTGGAAGAGCTCTAGTTGATTTCAGCTTCTAACTTCTTCCCTATCTTGGATAGTGTTCTCTTTGATTAAGGATTCCTTCTCCTTATTAATTATGCAACCTTTTCGATCAGGAGATATTAAATACACCAAGTTAAGCTTATCTCCTTCAAGTGCAATCCATACGCTCGAATCTGTCCGTTTTTGTGCACCTGAGTGATGGACCTGGTTCATCATGAGCTCCTTTTACAGGAAATGTGCATACCTTTAAAAGAGAACAAACTTAGTTAATTGTTAAGTTAGTAATCAGAGTTTGATTGAGACTCAGTTGCTGATCCTCCATCGAATTTGAGTTCTAGACCAATACAAACTCCAACCCTTATCCTTGATCCAGATTGTGTTCTCTTCTCATAAGGAGACTTCTTCTCGTTATCCCATATGCAATCTTTTCGATCAGTTCAGAAGATATTGTTGATTGATCTCTATGATTTATCTTCTTCACGTGCATCTCATATGCATAGGTTGATAACCACTGTGTCTCATAAGATGGACCTGGTCCATCACTTAGTTCATTTGTCGTTCTTCAAAAATTCAACTGAACTTAGGCTAACAAATTTTCCCTTTTTGATGATGACAAACTCTGTGCTTTAAACTATGTGCTTTCAGAGAACCTGTTTCAACTTAGGTCAACATCAACATGATGTTAGAAATATTTTTCTTTTTTATCACTTATCATCAAGGACCAGGTACATTAGGTTATAAACATCACTTGTTTAAAGCACAACCTTTTTCTCCCTTTTGGCATCATCGAAAAGTTACATAAAAAATGTGAGATAACCAGATTTATAAACTAACTCATGGCCATTGGGTCTACTTCAATTACAATCATGGATTAATCATCATAGATCAAGCTAAGAATTTTAATCACCAAAGAAATATGAACAAACATTTAGAGCAAAAACAATGAATTTCATTGATGAATGATAAGATTATACCATAAAGCATAAGAAGAAATAAAAATACTGAAAATATGAGCAAAAGAAACAAAACGTCCCGAACTGGGTCACTGGTTGATCTACACTAGGCTAGGAGGCTTAAGACTAGGAAGAACTAGGTGTTTGGTTTTTGACTTGGAAGAATTTTAGCACACCTTGAAGAATGCCATCATTCTTCTTTTTTTATTTTGTCTGATCAGTTTTGGGAGCATCTCTCTTAGTCTCCATCTCAACCAACCTCTTCTTCAGCCTTTCAATATCAGCATCCTTAGCCTCACTTTCTTGTACCAAGGCACTAACCTTGCTATTCACTGGTATCTTTGTGGATGAACTAGGTTCTTTAGGAGTGATATTGACTTCATAATCGCAAGCAAGCAGAGTATTAACCCAAAAATGATTCATGCTTGTACTAACCTCCCACCTTTTCTTAGGTCATTGAATATGCAAACACAGTTGTGATTTTGGTGCCATTGATAATTCTATCAAGAAGCTGGATTATAGCTTTCAATCACTTTCTTCACCAGGTCTGCGAGGGTTTCCTCGACTGATGAACCGGGTGCATCTTCCCAAACAACCATTGCACCTACGTCTTTGGTTAAACTCACAGGAGTTGGTGAAGAATCAGCGGCTCTTATCCAATTTCCCCTCACAGTACTCCTAGCACCCTTGCTCTTTTTTTTCTTTTCATTTTTACCACCAACTTCTCCAAATTCTATAGTCTCAACACCCGCTATAGATCCTACAAATCTATTCTCCAAATTTGCAGCAACTTTAGAAATTGTCTCAAGAGAAATTTTAGAATTAGAAGTACATGTTCAATTTCGGAAGAACCACTTTATTCCCCCTGAGTAGCAGACTTAAAAGAATCTAGGTAGTTTAATATGGTCAGGAGTCTTGAACGTAACTGGTTCACTTGTAACGGATAAGTTCAAAAGAACTTTGGTATTTGGTAGGACTCTTCTCATGATCCAAATATAGTTATTCCAAATTATGCAGAGTATAGAAAACATACCGTGTTATCTTGATGAACCAGGTTCTTCACTGATAATTCTTTTATGTAAGTCTAAATTTTCCAAAATAGATAAAATATCATTAGAGATTAATGAGTCATTTTAACCCATGGCACAAGAGTATACTATGTAAAGTATGAGACTGAACAAGATTTAATCTGACTATACACAATTTACAGACTTTCTAACCAAATATATATTTTATCATTTTTTTCATTTAACCTTGAACTGGTCCTTTTAGGTGATCTTAATCATCCCTAATTCCAACTTGTTCCTCTCAAAGTGATATCTACTTAAGCCTTTTTGTGAAAATGTCAGCAATTTGCTTGTCAGTAGTAGAAAACTCCACAGTGATCAAGCCTTTCTCATAGTTGTCCCTCAAAAAATGGTGTCTAACATCTATGTGCTTAGTTCTCTTATGATGAACCGGATTCTTAGTCATACTAATAGCACTAGTGTTATCACAAATATAAGGATGCAACCGACTTCAATACCAAAATCCATCAATTGTTGCTTGATCCACAATAGTTGAGCACAATCATGAAGCAACAACAACATACTCAGCTTCACCAGTAGATAAAGCCACTGAATTTTGCTTTTTAATATCCCATGACACAAGACATGAATCAAAGAAGTGTTCCATACCTGAGGTGCTCTTCCTATCCACTAGGAAACCTACATAATTAGCTTCAACATATCTCATTAGGTTAAAGTTACTAACTTTTGGACACCAAAGGTAAATGTTAGTGGTGTCTTTCAAGTATCTCAATATTCTCTTTACATTAGTCAAGTTGGACTCCTTTGGATTTGCCTGAAATCGAGCACAAAGACCTACACTATACACACAACGTCAGGTCTTCTGGTAGTGAGATATAAAAGAGAACTAATTATTCCCCTATCCAACTTCTTATCAACAGATGAACCAGGTTCATCTATATCCAATTTCATGGATGTTGCAATAGGAGTGTCAATTTCTTTGGATGTTCCTTCCTGGTTTTGTTACTGAGGAATAGGTTTATGGACAAGTTCCCTTAAGGTTTGAGGATAAGTTATTCGCTAGTCAGTTCCCCCAGTCAAGTTGCCCTAGGTGGAATCACCTGTTCTTTCTTCTGGTGTAGCTTCATCTTGGCTGTGGCTTCATTTAAACCTTTTTCCAGCCCAATATCTTCATCTTCGTGTTCCTATCTCTCAGAAATAATGTTAGTTTCATCAAAACTACATGTATACTTTCTTCTACACACATAGTTCTTTTGTTATACACTTCATATGCTTTTCTATGTGAAGAATATCCCAAGAATACTCCATCATCACTTATGGAATCAAACATTACATAGAGTCTCTTTGCCATTATTGTGCGCAAAGTACTTGAATCTAAATTCCCTAAGATGGGATATATTTAGTTTCTCCCTCTAAGTGACTCATAGGAATCTTCTTAACAAGACGTCCAGTCATGCAAATATTTATGATGTAGCATGCAGGAATTCAGCAAACTTAGCATTTTCAAATGGAGTTCCATGATCAGACCTAATTGATGCAAGTTGATTACCTAGTTGTTTTTTGTTTTATTTTATTTTAAACTTTTTTTAACACAAGAAGAAAACATGTCAAATGCTTCAACTTTATATGTTAAAAATAATGTCCAAGTAAACCTTGAGTAATCATCAACAAGCACCATCACATATCTTTTACCAGCTCTACTTAATGTTCTCATTGGACCACAGAGATCCACATGGACCAGATCTATCATTCTGGTGGTGCTTACCATTTTCTTGCTTTTGACAGAGGATCTTACCTGCTTCTCACTTGAACAAGCCTCAAAAATTTTGTCTTCCTTAAACTTAATGTTAGGCAGTCCTATCACCAAATCTTTTGAGACTAGTTTGTTGAGTTTACTTAGACTGGCATGTCCAAGTCTCTTGTGCCAAAGGAGGGGATCATTGTCCAACACACTTAAGCAAGTGAGTGCATTTTCTGAAAGTGTGGACAAATCTATAGTGTATATATTTTTTACTCTTTTTCCCTGCAAAACAATCTTGTTAGTGGTAAGATTAATCACAAAACATTTTGTAGAGGTGAATACTGCCAAGTTACCTCTATCACACCATTGTGATTGTCTTATTAGGCAGTATTTTAGGCCATCTATCAGGTAGACATTCTCAATAGAGTGAGAATCAGTCTTACCTGCCTTTCGAACCCCAATGATCTCACCTTTGTTCCCATTTCCAAATGAGGCATCACCTCCTTTGAGGTCCTCAAGTGAAAGGAATTGGTTCTTACTTCCTGTCATATGCTTTGAGCAGCCACTATCCATGTACCATATTTGGCTGCTCCCCTTCACTTAGACCCACAAAAGGAAATTAGGGGTTAGTCTTAGGAACCCAAACTAGTTTGGGTCCCTTTCTATAGGCAAAAGGGTGCATCAGATTCTTTTTAGCCCAACCTGGCAGCCTATTTTTCCCTTGAACAAATTCTTTAGTCTTTTGACTAGCCTTTTCTTTTGCAATACATTTAGATTTATAGTGACCAGTTTTACCACAATGTGTACAAATTATGTTCTCAGTAAGTGTGAGGTACTTGCTTTTGGGATCCCACTTATGTGCAAGGGTCCCGTAGCCAAGTCCTCTCTTATTGCTACTATGGTGTTCATGTAGCCATGAAAGTGCATCGGAGGACCTATTCCATTTACAGGTTCTGTCTAGCTCGTGCTTAACTTTGTTTAGATCCTCCTTAAGGACTCTTATATGCTCATCTTTTTTGTAAAACTCGTCTTTCATTTTTCCTACATTTTCTTCTAAAGTGAGTTGTGTGTGATCAGCTTTCTTTTTACTAGTTCCTAATTTCAATTTTACATTTTCATATCTAAGCTCTAGGACAGTGGTATCAAGTTCATGAACCTAGTTCTTTAACTCAGCATTTTTACTATCTCTTTCACTAACCCTAAGTTCCAAATATTTGCACTTAGTTTTCAAAATCACATACTCCTTAGACAACTGTTCCTTTTCATTGTTTAGATCCTCATATTCATCAATGAAATCCAGGAGTAACTCAGATAGCCTTTCTTTAGATAAAAATTTAATCTTGTCTTTGAGATAATTTATACTTACCTCGGATTCTCCAATTGCCATAAGTGCTTCTTTATCTCCATCTTCACCCTCAGAGTCCTCATCTAAGCTTTCTCCCCATGCATCAACCATAGTCTTTGTTGATCCTTTGTTCTTCTTGAGTTGAACTTGTTCCTTCATTCATCTCTTTCCTTCTTCCATTCAATTTCCCATTGAGGGTAGTTTCTAATATGGTGATGAGTCTTCCAATAACACCCATCATTGGTTTGTTTTTCAGGAACCCTTGGTATGATGTAGCTTCCAATTCTTGAAGGACCATTTCCTCTCATTAAGTACTTCTTGAATTCCTTTGTGATCATGGTCATTTCATCCTCCTCTAGATCAGCACCTTCAGTGATTCTGAATGTCATGCTCCTTTCCTTCTTGGATGCATCCATCTTCATGGTTTGACTTCTAAGTTCATAGGCTGTGAGATTTCAAATTAGCTCGTCCAAATTAAGAGTAGAAATTTTCTTTGATTCCTGAATGGCAGTGATTTTACATTCCCAAGTGACTGGCAGAACCCTTGTCAAAATTTTCTGAAGTTTGTCCTCTTCAAGAATAACCTTTCTAAGAGACTTAAGATTATTTGTCAATGTGGTGAACCTTGTATACATCTCCTGGATGGTTTCCCCTTCCTCCATGGTGAAATTCTAATATTGAGAATATAGCAATGTTCCTCTTGATCTCTTTACTTGAGGAGTTCCTTCATGAGCCACTTGTAAAGTGTCCCATATTTCCTTGGTAGTGGTACAGCTTTGAATTCTATTGTACTTGTCTTGACCAAGTCCACACACAAGCCATTTTTTGGCCTTAGCATTCTTTTCCCATTTTCTCAAGTCCTCAGCATCGCAGTCAGCTCTTGTTTTTGGCACATCTACTCCTTCAGCATTCTTCTTCATGGGAGCTAGGGGACTATCAGTGACAATGTCTCATAGCTCATAGTCTTCTCTGATGATGTGATCTCTCATTCTATTTTTCCACCAAGAGTAGTAGTGGCCATTAAAGAGGGGAGGCCTATCAGTGGATTGCCCTTCCCAGTTTCCAGGTGGTGCGCTCATCTTGATCTGTTCCTAAGGTGTTAGCCTCTTCAAGGATAACCTGCTCTGATACCAATTGATATTTTATACGTCTGTACCACACAAGGGGGGGTGATATGTGTGGTACCCAATTATTCGCTTAAACTGCTTATGAAGGACCTGGTTCTTCTATATGTTCCAAATACTACTGTTGAAGAATAATAAATACAAAAAATAAAAAACATAGAGATTTTACGTGAAAAACACCTGTCTCAAAAGGTGAAAAAACCACGACCTACTACTCAGTAGGATTTTTCCAAATTTCCACTAAAATCACTAAGCCAAAACAATATTAACAGAACTCTTTGTAAACCTAAGGATTAACTCTAATCCCGTTGTGGCAACCAGTCTCTAACTATTGCGACAACTTTAAGTTAACTCTAACTTGAATACTCAAAGTACCTATTACAATTGCTTCTATGAAAGGTGAAAGGTACAAATAAAAACACCTAATACAATTGAACTAGACATAAAGAATGACACATAAAAATCTTTATGGAGCTGGTTCTTCAATGTGGTTCATGTCTTGCAAAAAGCCTTGCTACTTTGCGCTCAATTCACGTTTTAGTTATGTGTTTTTTGTGAAACACGTTTAATATGAGAACGCAATTAATAGAGTTAGTAGATGAAGAAATAACTAGAGTTATGATGCAACTCTTCCTTGGTGGAAGAGTTCTAGTTGATTTCAACTTCTAACTCCTTCCGTATCTTGGATAGTGTTATCTTTGATTAAAGACTCCTTCTCTTTATCAATTATTCAACCTTTTCGATCAGGAGATATTAAATATACCAAGTTAAGCTTATCTCCTTCACATGCAACCCATACGCTTGAATCTGACAATTTTTGTGCACCTGAGTGATGGACCTGGTTCATCTTGAGTTCCTTTAATAGGAAATGTGCCTACTAGTAAAAGAGAACAAACTTAGTTATTTATTAAGTTAGTAATCAGAGTTTGTTTGAGACTCAATTGCTGATCCTCCATCAAATTTGAGTTCTAGACCAATACGAACTCCAACCCTTATCCTTGATCCAAATTGTGTTATCTTCTCATAAGAAGACTTCTTCTCGCTATCCCATATGCAATCTTTTCGATCAGTTCAGAAGATATTATTGCTTGATTCCTAGGACTTATCTTCTTCACGTGCATCTCATATGCATAGGTTGATAACCACTGTGTCTCATAAGATGGACCTGGTCCATCACTGAGTTCATTTGTCATTCTTCAAAACTTCAACTGAACTTGGGCCAATAGGCAATCACGCAAAACTTCAGCATTCTAGTAGACGGGACTGAAGTAGCAAGTGTGTTGAAGTTTCTGTTTGTAATTGCTGAACTTAAGCATAGTAGTAGAAGTTTTGTTCTCTATTTGCTGAATGTAATTGCTTAAATTTTTGTTTTTGTAACTAGCGAACTTCAGCTCTAGAGCTGAAGTTTTTGTTTTGGAACTGGCGAACTTCAACTCTAGAGTTGATTTTTAACTGACAAACTTCAGCTCTAGAGCTGAAGTTTTTGTTTTGGCACTGGGGAACTTCAGCTCTAGAGCTGAAGTTTTTGTTTTGTAACTGTCGAACTTCAGCTCTAGAGTTGAAGTTTTTTTTCGTAACTGGAGAACTTCGCCTTCTAAGAGTTGAAGTTTTAGCTGACTTTCCATATATTTTGAACGTTGATAGTATTCACAAATATGTTTTCTTTTGGATAACCCAATTCACATGCTGCCTGCAATGACTTCTACTTCCTTACCTGAGGCATGCCTCAAGATTTCCTCTTGAAAAATAATCCCGCAACCGCCAAAAGAAAAGAGGAGGGAAGGGAAGGGGGACACAACGAAAAGCTAGTGGAGCTTTGACGTAAATGGAAATGACACCATCTTGGCAACATGCTTAGAAGGTCAATTTAAACAGAAAAGCAAAACAAACTCTACCTGGTATAATGTTGTATCCATAATAATAGTATCTAACTTTAAGGACAGATATAAATTTGAGGAGGAGAAAGAGGTTGAAGTTGTTTAAAAAGTGGCTACAAGTTAAAACTTTAAAAAAAATGGGTATAGGTTAAATGGGGGCAACCAAATAGGGCGCCTCATGCAATTTTTATAAACATTTCACATTACTGAAATAGTTTCTTAGGACAGTGCCTAGCACGACACAAACAAACTCGTGTATCTGCTTACAAATAATATTATTGCAATATTATTATTTTATTTGTCGATGTCATTTCCCTACAGTCTAAGAAACTATGGCAAGTAATACAATTACGAGTTTTTTTAATGGTGCTATCAATTTTGGTGTCTTTTCTGCTGCTACTGTTCCAGCTATCCTGCTAGATATTCGTGGTGTTGCAAATACGTTATTGCATCCACAACTTTGCCAAACACTAATACCAAAACACACGTATGTGAATAGACATGGTTACATATCCAATGATAACATTAAAACCTTCAAGAAAAACACACCTCAATGCAAGAGAAGAGTTAGGATAAATAAAAATCTCGCTAAGTCAAAACTAAATTTGACTAAAGTAGATAATATAATCGTTACAATCATTTTCCAAATAAATAATGTGGCCAATGTCAGCGGTTGAATGATAAAATCTAGTGCTACTAGGCACATTTGTGTAGAAAAAAAGATTTTTTATCTTAGACCAAGTTAAGGAAGGAGAAAAAACTATTTATTTTGGTGACTTAAGAACAACTTGTTTTTGGGAAAGGCAAAATTTTTCTCAAACTCACATCTGGTATAACTCTAGCATTGAATGATGTATTGAATGTTCATAATATCCAAACCAATTTGGTTTCTGTGGGGTTATTAGGAAAGTTGGAATGAAGGTTTCATTTAAAAATAATGAGGTCGTATTGACCAAAGATGATATTTTTGTGGGCAATGAATATTGTAATCATGGTTTATTTGTGCTTAATATTTTTTATACCAACAATAAAAATGCATCTTCTTCTGCTTATATGGCTGAATCAATTTCTTTGTAGCATGCTACACTACGACATGTGAATGTCACGTATATAAAGAAAATGCAGTCGTTAGGATTAATATCTTGTTTAGACTAAAATAATATTAACAAGTGTGAAATATGTGTTGAAGTTAAAAGTACTAGAAAGACTTATTTTTCTGTAGATAGAGAAACTGAATTACTATTCTTGATTCACTCCGATTTAGCCGATTTAAAGAATACTATAACTAGATGTGGTAAAAAGTATTATGTGACATTTATTGATGATTTTTCTAGATATACTAAATTGTATTTGCTTAGAAATAAAGATGATTCTTTTAATGCTTTTATTTCTTATAAACTGAGGTTGAAAATCAACTTAGTAGAAAAATCAAAAGAATTAGATGTGATAGAGGTGGAGAATATTTATCTTTAAATGATTTTTGTGAAAAAAATAGAATAATTCATAAAGTAACTACGTCTAGTCACCTGATTCAAATGGAGTAGGTGAGAGAGAAAAATAGGACATTGAAAGAGATGATGAACTCTATGTTATTGAGTTCTAGTACTCATGATAATTTGTGGGGTGAAGCTATTTTATCTGCATGTCGCTTACAAAATAGAATACCACATAGAAGAATTGGAAAAACTCTATATGAATTGTGGAAAGGTTATAAACCTAATTTGAAGTATTTAAAAGTGTGGGGGTGCCTTGCTAAAGTTTTGTTGCCTGAACCTAAAAAGAGAAAAATATGTTCTAAAACTGCTAATTGTATGCTTATTGGATATGTTGAACACACTGTTGCATATAGATTTCTTGTTTTAGAAACTAATATTCTTAAGGGTGTATTCTCGGCCGGACCCGGACCTAAATGGGCTAAACGGTTTAGGTCAAACAGTCCTGGGCTTTGGCAGGCCAGGCTTTGGAGGTACCGAGCCAAACAATCCCAGGCCTAACGGTCCAAATGGGTGGAACCGGCCCACTGTGGGCCTAACCCCACATGGTCCCGAGCGGTCCCGAGCTAAATGAGTCGGGCCCACGGGCCAAAACAGGCTATTATTTTTTAATTTTTTTATCTAAGGCAATTTCATGTATATATATATATATATATATATATATATATATATATATATATATATATATATATATATATATATATATATATATGTATGTGTGTGTGTGTGTGTGTTAGATATATAATATATACTATATCAAATTTAAACACAAAATAAATTGCAAAGAAATATTCAAGGGAATGTTTTATAATTTTTATTATAATGAAATGACAATATATTTCTTAATCTTCCTCCCCCCAATGGAATGAGCACAACAAGGTACTAATACCATCATTAAAATGAAAAAAACTAAGAAAGACATGCCAAAATACAAGTTACATACTAGTCTATGTATTATCTCTAACAAATCTCATAAATCCTTTAAGGTCAGGAGAAATTTTCATTGGTGGTGGTGCAAAAGAAGCTTGTTCATCACCGTTTCCGGGCAAAGCAACATCCTGCGAGAGTTCCGCTAGCATTTCTTCATAAGCTTCGTCTATCTCCGGTTGTGATTCTGCAAGTCCAAAATTTCTTCTTTCTGAACGGATCAAATCTCTGAAGAGTACTGAGTTTTTCAAGGTCTGGGTCACGGAGCCGGGGGAGGAGTAGTAGCTTAGCGACTAGATTCGCCAATTTTAGATTTTCCCTTACCATCAAATATTTTTTTCAAAAAAAATAATATATTAATTATAATTATACAAACTAAAACAAACAAAATTATAATATTAAAACTTAAGAGTTGGAACGAGTTTACCGAATTGACAACAACTTCTTGAAGATTGAATATTGTTGAAGACTTGAATACTTCAATTCATCAATTTCACAAATTTTTAAAAAATTGCAATAATAAAGTAAACAATTATAGAAGAAAATTAGAGAGAGATTGATAAGTTTGTTAGTAAAAATGAAAGAATGAGGGAATATTTATAGTTTAGAATAGGAAAAAAGTGCAATACCCAACTTAGTAGCAAACTTTTAACAAAATATGGCATTAATCTTTCGCTACCCAACATATTCCAAATTACTCCACAATCTGTGCGCTAGCTGAAGTTTTAGCAGCAAGTCATTCAAATCTTCCGCTGATTTCTTGCACACAAAAAACCCAACTGATAGGAGTTATATTCCTCTTTATGAAGTTCTCGGATGTCATGATTGGCTATAGCCAAATACTGTGACCTCAAATTATCCGTTGCCCCCCCCCCCCCCCTCCCCCCCGAGTCAAAACACAACCGCCAAAACCCCAACGGCCAACACACACACACAAAAGGAGTTCCAGCAAGTCCTTGGAGGGTACATGTAGCTGTTTAATCAAGAGCATATATATCATTACCTTCATTGCCATGTCCATATTTATGGAGTTGAGCCAAGAATGCCCTGTATTATTTCTCTGACTTGTTTAATTTGGTTATTATCAAGTTCTTTACCATTTTATTGGGTTACTTTAATTTCTCAGTTTCTGCTGCCCTGGTTTTAAATTTATGAACTTCATAAATTAAAAGATATGTAGCTATTAGTGGGTTTTTTTTCCAACCAGAAATTGGACAGGTATCTGAGCTACCTAAAATTCTGACATAATTTAATGTCATCCTCTCCTTTCCCCTGGATTATAAGTTTTGCATTTGTAAGCCAGGTAGATGGAATTGTAGTTAAAGACAGTCTATGCTGGTACTGAACGACAACTCCATGCAGAATTATGAACATAACCACACCGACACAATCCAACTTTGATTCTGGGGAAAATGGTAGTTATAAATTCTATTTCCCTTTTCTTTTTAGGACTATAGGAAAGCTGCAGGTATCATTGTTATCAGTATACTATATCACCTTGAGGAGAGAATGTATCTGTGCCTTGAGGGGCTGTGAATATCTTTTTTGATTAATACAATCATATAACAACAACTACCCAGTATAGTCCAACAAAGTGGGGTCTGGGGAGGGTAATATGTAGATGAGTCTTACCCCTACCCGAAAGGGCAGAGAGGCTGTTTCCAATCGACCCTCGGCTCAGTGAAAGAAAGTAAAAACAAAAACAAAGACAAAAGAGCATTAGTAACTCCAGCAGAAATAGCGTAAATAATTATCTAAACATAAGAGCCATAAATAAAATAGCATTCAATAATATCAGACAGTAACTACCATAAATAACTATCATAAGGGAGACACAATCCAATACACAAATCATCTATGGATAACTCTGCCAAGCCTCACCCAACCCCGGGTGAGGAGTACGAAAAACTCTAGGAGCCCCTATCATACGACCCTGATACTAGACCTCCAGACTTTCCTATCAAGGGTCATGTCCTCGGAAGCCCGCATTCTAGCCATTTCATGCCTAATCACCTCTCCCCAATACCTCTTGGGCCTCCCTCTGCCTCGCCGTACGCCGAACATCTCCAGCCGCTCACAACTCCTCACCGGGGCATAAGGACTTCGCCTCCGCACATGCTCGAACCACCTCAGCCTCGCTTCTCGCATCTTCCCATCCACCGGGGCCACCCCCACCTTCTCTCGAATAACTTCATTCTTAATCTTATCTAACCTGGTGAGCCCGCACATCCACCTGAGCATCCTCATCTCCGCAACCTTCATTCTCTGAACATGAGAGTTCTTCACTGGCCATTGTAGAAAATCACTCTATCTATGATATGTGCGCTTTGGTTGTATGAGCATGATTTTCAGGTATAGGTTTTGATGAATGACAAACAATAAAGTCAAGTGTCAAACAACGATATTATATGACAAACAATCAAGCTTGAATGCCGAGAAGCATATTGATGAACGGATTGCAATGGAAAAGCCAAAGACGAGCTCAAATGTTCAAGACCGAAGACCCAAGGCGTAGGTCGTTACGTAGAACAAATGTAAGAGCAACGCTTAAGTTATCTCGTCTTTTGGCTCAACATAGGTCATCATAAATATGCATAAAATCATTTTATTAAATCATATTTATCATAAACATATTTTATTAAATCATATTTATCATAAACATATTTTTAAATACTTCAAACAAAATGATGTTAAAGTTTTCATCTTAACCAAAATGGTTTGTGAAGTAAGTTTTCAAATCTGCCTCAGAATAATCGATTATACAAAGTGCATAATCGATTATGTTATAACCGTTGCCAGGCGTTTGAACACTGCCTCAGAATAATCGATTATGCAGTATCAGATAATCGATTATTCAGCAGAAAATCAGCTTCTGATTTTCTGAACGTTGGAGAATAATCGAATATCAGATTGTGAATAATCGATTATCTTGGCACAAAATCAGCATAATTGATTGCCAATTAAGCAACGGACATACACCATTTTTCACCTATAAAAAGAGGTCTTTTGAGCTGATATTAAACACACAACACCTCCCAATATTGATATACATATTGACATTATTTGAGCATCATTTTAGAGCTTTTGTTGAGCCATTTGAGAGACAACTTTGAGTTGTTCATAGAGCTAAATTTGTATCTCTTTAACTACTCTTTTGAGAGAGTTCTTGTTGTAAAAGAGAAAGGTGTTTGAGAAGAACATATCTTCTCATTGATTGTCGGGTTCGCTAAGTACCTAAGTCTTAGTGGTTGAAGTCTTGTGGTGCGGAATCCACGAGCAAGGTGAAGTCTTGAGGTGCGGTATCCTCGAGCAAGTTGAAGTCTTGTAGAGTGTACATCTACGAGCAAGTGTAACGGTTTGTTAAGCACTCGTAAGCTTAACGGAGTTAGTGGAATCTCTAGAGAGTCTCTCGGGGACTGGACTAGCCACAAGTTGTGGTGAACCAGGATAAATTCGGTGCGTTCTTTCCTTGTTATTTTAATTACCGAATTTATTTTATTCCTGCAATTTTAATTCCGCAATATTTATCAATATTCTTGTGCCGCACTATTCACCCCCCCTCTAGTGACGGGCATAAATCCTAACAATTGGTATCAGAGAATTAACCGGTTGAGAGCACGATATATATTTTTGTTGTTGAGAATGTTGAACGCAAGAATGATGAGCGAAGGTCACTCCACCACTATGCCTCCACTATTTGACGGAACAAACTATACATATTGGAAAGAGCGGATGAGATTATTCATCCAATCAAATAACTTTCGTTTGTGGCAAATCATTAAGAAAGGTATGCCGACAAAGAAAGTTGGAGAAACCATGGTTCCAAAGGAGGAGAATGAATATAATGCCAAGGCCATAAATATGTTATATTGTGCGGTGAATTCAAATGACTATTGGAAGATATCCTATTGCACAACCGCCAAAGAAATATGGGATAAACTTGAAGCCATTTATGAAGGTACGTCTCAAGTCCAAAAGTATGTGACATGGGACTCGGACAGCTCGTGT
This sequence comes from Nicotiana benthamiana, assembly GCA_034376525.1. NCBI lineage: Eukaryota > Viridiplantae > Streptophyta > Magnoliopsida > Solanales > Solanaceae > Nicotiana > Nicotiana benthamiana. Next base: position 26,892,738 of record CM067336.1, on the reverse strand, counting down.
GATGAAACGACTGCCCTATGCTTCATGGCCGACGAAGAAGAAGAGGTAAGTAATTCTAGCTCTTACTCGTTAGAAGAAATGCAAAATGCTTATGATGAATTATATAGTGAATTTGTTAAAGCTTCAAAAACCATAAAGAATTGAAGAAAACACTTTCTTTGCAAGAAAAAGATTCTGAGAAAACACTTTCTTTGCAAGAAAAAGATTTTGAAAAACAACCTTCTTTGAAAGAAAAAGATTTTGAAAAATTGACTTGTGATAATGTGAAGCTAAAATAAGAAAATGATCTTTTAGAAAATGACAATATTTTTCTTAAAAATAAAACCAAAATTTTAGAAGAAGAAAATAAATTTTTGGAAAATGACAATGTCGATCTCAAAAATAAAATCAAGGAGATGAATAAAGCCTCTTTAATTGTTCAAAGTTCAAATTGTTTTTCTTGTAGTTCTTTAAAAATAGAGAACATAGAACTTAGAAATACACTAGAAAAATGTAGTATAAATGATTCTAGAACAAGCGAGGTAATTAAAAAGGACGATAGAAATTTTGTTAATAAGTCTAAAACTAATCATTTTAGACCACCTAGACACAATTCTAGAAATTTTATTAATGAGTCTAGAATGAATAATTTAGACCACCTAGAAATGACTCTAGGAATTTCAACGCTTCTAGGAATAACGACTTTAGACCACCTAGAATGTTTTTGGCTCAACCTAGACAAATGCACAATCCTAATGTTATATGTCACTATTGTACCGGGTAGGACACATTGCACCCGTATGTTTTGCTAAACATAGAGATTCATATTTTGATTATGATTACTATTTGCCTTACCCCCAAGGACCCAAAAGAAGTTGGGTACCGAAAACCTATTTTTTGGTACTTTTGCAGGTGTGCTTGAAGACTACAATATTGTAGTAGATGCACCAAGCACGAAACCTTAATGCATCGAGGGGGAACGTCGGTTAGTTATCATATTTTTTTGATAAATACATAATAGTTGATATGTGCCAACAATTGATTATTGATTCATGTTTTGATAAGTGTTATTTTGAATATCAAATTGGTATCAATTTTTTTTATGTTAAATGATTGACTCATGTTTTGATGAATATTTTTAGTTTAAATAACAGTTGGTATATTTGCAAAAATTGACCGTTATTATGATTGGCAAGTTATTACTAACATTTGGTATTATTGATATGATTTTTTTTAAAAATTGGTATCGTCAATAGTTTTAACAACAATTGGTATACCCTTTTTGCTAATGCCAAAAGGGGGAAGAATTTAGGCGATATGCATCGAATAAGGGGGAATGTCTTCACATTCTAGTATGCTTTAATTAAGGGGGAATTATATTGAATTGTCTGCATGAATTGTATGTTGAGATATAGCATGAAGTTAGGGGGAATTCGAGAATTCGATATGCATATCTCCTGTTGTTTGTCATTATCAAAAAGGGGGAAATTGTAAAAAATCACTCTATCTATGATATGTGCGCTTTGGTTGTATGAGCTTGATTTTCAAGTATAGGTTTTGACGAATGACAAACAATGAAGTCAAGTGTCAAACAACGATATTATATGACAAACAATCAAGCTTGAATGCCGAGAAGCATATTGATAAACGGATTGCAATGGAAAAGCCAAAGACGAGCTCAAATGTTCAAGACCGAAGACCCAAGGCGTAGGTCGTTACGTAGAACAAATGTAAGAGCAACGCTTAAGTTATCTCGTCTTTTGGCTCAACATAGGTCATCATAAATATGCATAAAATCATTTTATTAAATCATATTTATCATAAACATATTTTATTAAATCATATTTATAATAAACATATTTTATTAAATCATATTTATCATAAACATATTTTTAAATACTTCAAACAAAATGATGTTAAAGTTTTCATCTTAACCAAAATGGTTTGTGAAGTAAGTTTTCAATCTGCCTCAGAATAATCGATTATACAAAGTGCATAATCGATTATGTTGTAACAGTGGCCAAAGTGTTTGAACACTGCCGCAGAATAATCGATTATACAAAGTGCATAATCGATTATGTTATAACCGTTGCCAGGCGTTTGAACACTGCCTCAGAATAATCGATTATGCAGTATCAGATAATCGATTATTCAGCAGAAAATCAGCTTCTGATTTTCTGAACGTTGGAGAATAATCGAATATCAGATTGTGAATAATCGATTATCTTGGCACAAAATCAGCATAATTGATTGCCAATTAAGCAACGGACATACACCATTTTTCACCTATAAAAAGAGGTCTTTTGAGCTGATTTTAAACACACAACACCTCCCACTATTGATATACATATTGACATTATTTGAGCATCATTTTAGAGCTTTTGTTGAGCCATTTGAGAGACAACTTTGAGTTGTTCATAGAGCTAAATTTGTATCTCTTTATCTACTCTTTTGAGAGAGTTCTTGTTGTAAAAGAGAAAGGTGTTTGAGAAGAACATATCTTCTCATTGATTGTCAGGTTCCCTAAGTACCCTAAGTCTTAGTGGTTGAAGTCTTGTGGTGCGGTATCCACGAGCAAGGTGAAGTCTTGAGGTGCGGTATCCTCGAGCAAATTGAAGTCTTGTAGAGTGTACATCTACGAGCAAGTGTAACGGTTTGTTAAGCACCCGTAAGCTTAACGGAGTTAGTGGAATCTCGAGAGAGTCTCTCGGGGACTGGACTAGCCACAAGTTGTGGTGAACCAGGATAAATTTGGTGCATTCTTTCCTTGTTATTTTAATTACCGAATTTATTTTATTCCTGCAATTTTAATTCCACAATATTTATCAATATTCTTGTGCCGCACTATTCACCCCCCTCCTCTAGTGACGGGCATAAATCCTAACAGCCAGCACTCCGCCCCATACAACATGGCAGGTCTAACCACATCTCTATAAAATTTCTCCTTGAGTTTCTGTGAGACTTTCTTGTCACACATGACTCCTGATGCAAGCCTCCACTTTGACCACCCCGCTCATATATGATGAGTGACGTCCCCGTCAATCTCTCCCTCCCCCTGAATCACCGACCCAAGATATCTGACATTATCCCTCTTGGCGATGACCTGAGATCCAATCTTCACGTCTCTGCGCTAAACTTGCACTCCAGGTATTCTGTCTTAGATCTTCTTATTTTGAAACCCTTAGAATCGAGATTCTGTCTCCATACCTATAACCTCTCAATAACACCGACCCTCGTCTCGTCTATCAAGACTATGTCATCAGCAAATAGCATACACCAAGGCACATCCCCTTGACTATGTCAGGTTAGAGCATCCATTACCAAAGCAAACAAGAGAGGGCTAAGCGATGATCCTTGATGGAGCCTCATAACCACTGGAAAATGGTCTGAGTCACCACCCACCGTCCTAACCCTAGTCTTAGCTCCATCGTACATGTCCTTGATTACTCTGATGTAGGCTTCCGACGCACTCTTCGCCTCCAAGCACCTCCATAGCACCTCCCTTGTGACCTTGTCATACGCATTCTCCAAGTCGATAAGCACCATGTGCAGGTCCTTCTTCTTATCCCTGAACTGCTCCACCAGCTTCCTAACAAGGTGGATAGCTTATGTAGTGGAGTGACCCGGCATGAAACCGAACTGGTTCACAGATATAGATGTCATCTCTCTCACCCGCGCCTCGATCACCCGCTCACAGACCTTCATGGTGTTACTTATTAATTTGATACCCCTATAGTTGTTGCAGCACTGGATGTTCCCTTTGTTCTTGTACAAGGGCACCACTGTACTCCACCTCCACTCCTCCGGCATCCTTTTGGTCCTGAAGATCGCATTGAACAACCTGGATAGCCACTCCACTCCTAACCTACCCATGCATTTCCAGAACTCCACCGGGATCCCCTCAGGCCCGGTTGCTCGACCCCTACTCATTCTACGCAAAACCCTTATGACCTCCTCCGCCCTAATGTGCCTGCAATACCCTAGGTCTCTATGTTGCTCTGAATGCCCCAACTCCCCTAGCTCTATGTTACGATCCCCCTCCTTGTTAAGTAAGTCTCGAAAGTACGCCTGCCACCTCTACTTGACTTGAGACTCCCCCATCAGAACTCTACCATCCTCACCCTTGATGCACCTAACTTGGTCAAGATCACGCGCCTTCCTTTACCTTGCTTTAGCTAACCGGAATAACTTCATGTCCCCGTCTTTCTCCCCTAATTCCTCGTACATGCGACCAAACGTCACGTTTTTAGCTTCTGTAACCGCCAGCTTTGCTTCTCTCCTCGCCACCTTGTAGATCTCCATGTTCGCTCTCTGTTCTTCCTCGCTTGTGCTCCCTACCAACTTAGCAAACGCCTCCGTCTTCACCTCCACTTTTCCTTCGACTACATCGTTCCACCACCAGTCACCCTGATGTCTGCCTGAATAGCCCTTGGCTACCCCGAGCACATCCCGTGCTCCCTCCTTAACAAAGTTCGCCGTCTCTGACCGCATAGCGTCCGCTTCCCCAGAACTTCTCCAAGCTCCGCCCTCAGCTAACCTCCTCTCCAACTCATGTGCTTTCTCCTTAGTCAAAACACCCCATCTAATCCGCAGTTGTCCCCGAGCACCCCTTTTCTTCCTCTTCACCCAGAGACCGACATCGATCACTAGGAGTCTATGAAGAGTCGAAAGGGACTCTCCCGGAATAACCTTGCAGTCCTTGCTCATACCCTTATCGCTCCTTCTGAGGAGGAGGTAATCAATCTGAGTCCTCGCCGCCGAACTCTTGAAGGTGACCAAATGCTCCTCCCTCTTCTGAAATGTCGAGTTCGCAATCAGAAGCTCGGAAGCCCTGGCGAAATCAAGCAGTGACTTGCCTCCTCCGTTCCTCACCCCAAAGCCGAATCCACCGTGCACCTCACCATAACCACCAGCATCATCCCCAATATGACCATTAAAGTCCCCTCCAATAACTAACTTCTCAGATTGGGGAATACTACTCACCAGATCATCCAAGCTCTCCCAAAAGCGCCTCTTAACCTCCTCGTCTAAGCCCGCTTGTTGCGCGTAAGTGCTGATGACGTTGAGGGCGCAACCCCCAATAACCAAGTTAATAGATTTTAACCTATCATTCACTCGCATAACCTCGACCACGGACTCCCTTAGATCCCTATCTACTAAGATGCCCACTCCATTCTTACCTCTCACGACCCCAGAATACCACAACTTAAACTTGTCTGCATTCCTCGCCTTCGACCCTTTCCACCTAGTCTCCTGGACACAGGCTATGTTAACCCTCCTCTTCTGAAGAACCTTCACCAACTCAATGGACTTACCCGTCAGAGTGCCTATGTTCCACGACCCAATCCTTAATCTATGAGCGTCCGCTACCCTCCTCCTACCCTTACCTCCTGCCCTACCCGCAGGACCACTCCCTGCCCCCTACTCACCCCTGCCACCGCCCCCACCCCCCCGGAGGACATGACCTTACACTATCATCCCCCGCCGCGGCCACTATCCCTCCAACCGAATATGGAGAATAGTGACGCACACACGCACTATAGCGGAATACGCAAAAAGATGCAAACTAGACGGCAATAGAGTAAACCTCACACGGAATGCTAGCTAGAATACGTAAAAGGTGTACAGCATAAACAAGAGAGCGGTAGGTACCAACTCCCTGTGGAAAAACCTGAAAGTGGGCTTTGATGCGCCCGAGGTCAACTGCTACCAACTCTTGCACGTCCCGATCGGTGTTGCTTAGCTCTTCACTCCCAAATGTCGCAAACTGGCCTCGCCGCGCGACTAGTACCTGGGGAAAATTTTCATGAAGCTTATCGGAACGGGTAGTTCTGCCGCGTCCTGCCGAAAATCTCAACAGGAGTCGCCGGAAGTACTGTAGCTTGCCGGAAAAATAAGACACCTGTACAAGAAAACAGAACACACCCACGCACACCCACAAAAAGCAAAAGAGAGAATAGGAAGAAAAGAAAAAAGAAAAAGAAAAAGAAAAAATGGAGATGGTCCGCGGAAACGGTCACCGGCCGGGAGGAGCTATGTCTGCTACCTAACATGGAAACAAGGCGTGAGCTAGGGTTTGCTTCAGCGATGGAGTCCAGCAATAACGGAAACAAAGAGAAAGAGTTGAAGTCGTGAAAAGGAGCAAGATAGAGATCTGTGGACAGAGAGCCATATGTGGAAGATATTTCTTTGTGAGACCAATCAAGTGCAATGAACATCAGAATGCTTAAGAGTTCAGTCCTGTTTGTAGGTTTTGCATTCGTGTGTGAAATGAGTACCCTCCTAAGAAAGAAAAGAAAGAAATGGATTTCAATATGCATTTAACATAATTTCAATGTCATACTAAATTCAGGAACATATAGAGCTGAACTGAATGTATTAAATACTTATGCTCGGTGCAATTTTAAGACCTGGACTATGATTCCTCTGGGTGTTTTCTTGTTAACCATTTGATTTTGTTATGTGCCCGTCGGGAGAGAAATTAAGAGTCACATCACAAAGGCAATATGTGTGGTGATTGACGACTGAATGCCCGTAGAAATGCTTTAATACCAAACATGAATGTGAAGTGAGGAGAGGGTTGCAAAAAGAAAAAAGAAACTGAAGCATAAAAGATAGTTGACAATTCGACATAGTCCGGTAACTACTAATCAGATGGTGGACACCCTTTACCTTTTAATGATATGAATACAAAGATGCGCTCTGCATAAATTAGTAGTTGTTTTGTTCCATATACGTGCACTATTATGGTCATGCATGATTATGATTGTGCTTATCGCAAGAAAGGTGCTATTTTCCAGATGCTCCATGTGCCCTTTTGGGTCTCAAAACTTATGTTTGGTGTGTGGCTCCAGATATAGGGCAGTAACAAGTGCATACTGTTAAAGCTAGTTAATGATTAAAGCTAGCTAAGTTGGTGTGAATGAGAAATGGAGGGAAGAAGACAATAGAAGGAAAATGAAGTTTCAAAGCAAAGTTCCTTTGAAAAGGAGCTTTGTACCACATTGGTGGTAGAAAGGGAAAGTTATGTGCTTATATTAAAAAGCACTTCTTCTAGCTCTTAAAGGGTTAAGAAGAGGGACTCCCCTCGCGCCGTCGTCGTCGCTCGGCTCGGCTTCGGCTTTGGATTTGGATGATAATCTTTTTGGACCAAATCCAAATCCAAATCTTCATTTCTGTGAATTTTTTTTTAACGTTACATACGTTCTGTTTGTGTCTCTTCTTCTTACTGGTTTCCAGTTTCTCGTTGCTTTGAACACGGACAAACGATAACAAGCTTAAGGAATTTAATTTTATTATTTCCGTGTTCATCTGCTGTTGATTAAAACGTTACAGAACGATACATACAGTTTTTCCTAACATAAAATTGTGACTGTCCAGAAAATAAAAGAAACTTGTAATTTTGTTGTTTGCATGTAACGAACTTGTATGTTGTTTGGAGACTAAATCTTCGGATTTTCTACTCCGGTTGAGATTAAAGTTTTCAGAACTTTCTACTCATTTGGGTACTTGATTTGAAGATATAAAAACTTCATCAAGTATACTACATACAGTATATTACATTCTATTTGAAGTTTGTTTTAATTCTGTTTGTGTAAATTTGATTCGGTTTGAAGAAATAAAATCTTCACCGATTATTAAAGTGTTCTGTTATTTCCTACGACAGAAATGGGAGACCAAACTCCAAATTTGAATGCTACTGCTACTGTTACTGCCACACCAGCCCCCGTGGTTGGTTCTACGAGCAATGCTGCGTCCTCCAGTCGTACTGCACCAGCACCGGCTCCGGCAGAGAAGCCCGGAAAATTCACCGGGATTGATTTCAAACGATGGCAACAAAAGATGTTCTTCTATCTAACTACTTTAAGCCTTCAAAAGTTTATTAAGGAGGATATTCCGGTTCCGCCGGAATCAACACCTGAAAATGAACGATTTGTTGTAATTGAGGCGTGGAAGCACTCAGATTTTTTGTGCAAGAATTACATTCTTAGCGGACTGGAGGATGATCTTTACAACGTCTATAGTAATGTGGGAACATCAAAAGAACTATGGGATGCGTTGGAAAAGAAATATAAAACAGAAGATGCTGGCTTAAAGAAGTTTATCGCTGCCAAGTTTTTGGACTACAAAATGGTAGATGGCAAGTCTGTTGTCACTCAAGTTCAAGAGTTGCAGGTTATCATCCATGATCTCCTCGCTGAAGGTATAAATTTAATTAATGCCTTTGTCAAAAGTATTCAGTGCCCCGTCACTTACATGTTGTTTGTTGTAGGTTTGGTGATTAGTGGGGCATTTCAAGTTGCGGCAGTGATAGAGAAGTTGCCTCCTTCATGGAAGGACTTCAAAAATTACTTGAAACATAAGCGAAAGGAGATGACATTGGAAGATCTCATCGTTCGGTTGAGAATCGAGGAAGATAACAAGGCAGCGGAGAAAAAGGCAAATGGGAGATCAACCATAGGGGGAGCACACATAGTTGAAACTGCCCCAACTAATATGAAAAAGAGGAAAAAGGCATCGGGACCAAGGAACTATCCCAACAAGAAGAAATTCAAGGGAAACTGCCATAATTGTGGAAAAATCGGACACAAAGCTGCAGACTGTCGTGCTCCGAAAAAGGAAAAGAAGAAGGGTCAGGCTAATATGGTTGAAACAAACGAGGAGGTTGATGACTTGTGCGCTATGTTGTCCGAGTGCAACCTAGTGGGAAGTCCGAAAGAGTGGTGGATTGACTCTGGCGCCACTCGCCACATTTGTGCTGTTAGAGAAGCCTTTGCTTCATATGCTCCCGCCGGGCCCGACGAAACAATATATATGGGAAATTCTGCAACGGCCAAGATTGAAGGTTATGGAAAGATACTGCTGAAGATGACCTCTGGCAAGGTGGTGACTCTCAACAACGTCTGTCATGTTCCTGAAATTAGGAAAAATCTTGTATCTACCGGACTTCTAGTGAAGAACGGTTTTAAATGTGTTTATGTTTCTGACAAGGTTGTAATAAGTAAGAACGAAATGTACATAGGAAAAGGCTACCTCACAGAGGGCCTTTTCAAACTGAATGTAATGGTTGTTGCTAATAATAATAAAGTTTCTGCTTCGTCTTACTTGCTTGAGTCAAATGATTTATGGCATTCACGTTTAGGACATGTCAATTATAGAACCTTGCGAAAAATGATTAGTTTGGAAGTATTGCCTAAGTTTGAATGCAATCAATCAAAATGTCAAATCTGTGTTGAATCTAAGTATGCTAAACATCCTTATAAGTCAGTTGAAAGGAATTCAAGTCCTTTAGACTTAATCCATACAGATATTTGTGACATGAAGTCAATTCCATCTCGCGGTGGAAAGAAGTATTTCATAACTTTTATTGACGATAGTACGCGGTATTGCTACGTTTATTTACTTAATAGTAAAGATGAAGCAATTGAAGCGTTCAGGCAATACAAAACTGAAGTTGAGACTCAACTTAACAAAAAGATTAAAATGATAAGGAGTGATAGGGGCGGTGAATATGAATCTCCTTTTGAACAAATATGTTTGAAATATGGCATTATTCATCAAACAACTGCTCCTTACTCGCCACAATCAAACGGAATTGCGGAAAGAAAAAATAGAACACTGAAAGAAATGATGAATGCCCTATTAATAAGTTCTGGTTTACCCCAGAACTTGTGGGGGGAAGCCATTCTAACAGCTAGCCGAATACTCAATCGAGTGCCCCATAGCAAAACAAAATCTATTCCATACGAAAAGTGGAAAGGAAGGAAGCCCAATTTGGAATACTTCAAAGTGTGGGGGTGTTTGGCCAAGGTGCAAGTTCCTAAACCCAAAAGGGTAAAAATAGGACCTAAAACCGTTGATTGTGTTTTCTTAGGATATGCCACAAATAGTAAGGCATATAGATTTCTGGTTCACAAATCAGAAAATCCCGACATTCAGGTGAATACGGTAATTGAATCAGATAATGCTGACTTCTTTGAAACCATATATCCGTATAAAAAGGAATGTGCGTCGTCTAGCAAAGAATCTAAACGACCTCGGGAAGAAATAAAGGAAAACATTCCTGATGAGGAAAATCCAAGACGTAGCAAACGTCAAAGGACGACTACTTCCTTTGGACCAGAATTTTTAACATTTTTGTTGGAAAATGAGCCTCGAACGTTCAACGAAGCTACGTCTTCATCGGAAGCTCAATTTTGGAAAGAGGCAATCAATAGTGAGATAGAATCCATATTGAACAACCATACTTGGGAATTGGTTGATCTTCCTCTAGGGAATAAACCTTTAGGTTCCAAATGGATTTTCAAGCGGAAAATGAAAGCTGATGGCACTATTGAAAAATATAAGGCAAGACTAGTTGTTAAAGGGTTTAGACAACGAGAAGGTCTTGATTACTTTGATACATACTCGCCGGTAACGAGGATTACATCTATTCGGGTGTTAGTAGCATTAGCCGCCGTATACGGTCTTGAAATCCATCAAATGGATGTGAAAACAGCCTTCTTAAATGGAGAGTTGGAGGAAGAAATTTACATGGAACAACCCGAAGGGTTTGTAGTTCCAGGGAAAGAGAAGAAGGTATGTAGACTTGTTAAGTCTCTTTATGGACTAAAACAAGCACCAAAACAGTGGCATGCAAAATTTGACCATACGATGCTGTCAAATGGATTCAAGATAAATGAATGTGATAAATGTGTCTCTTCTTCTTACTGGTTTCCAGTTTCTCGTTGCTTTGAACACGGACAAACGATAACACATACTACCGAGGTGCTGTTGGAGCAATGCTGGTCTATGACATTACCAAACTTCAATCTTTTGATCATGTTGCTAGGTGGTTGGAGGAACTGCGGGGGCATGCTGATAAGAACATTGTCATCATGCTTGTAGGCAACAAGACTGACCTAGGTAGTCTTCGCGCTGTACCTACTGAGGACGCCAAAGAGTGTGCTGAGAAGGAGAACCTATTCTTTATTGAAACATCGGCCCTAGAAGCAACGAATGTTGAGACAGCATTTGTTAATGTCTTGACAGAGATATATAGGGTTGTGAGCAAGAAATCCCTTGTTGCCAATGAGGCAGAATCAGCTGGGAGTTCAGCACTCCTCAGGGGAAGGAAATTGTTGTTCCTGGCCAAGAACCTGTACCAAGTGGGAGCTCATACAGCTGTTGCAGATCTTCATAGGATTGATCTTTTCCAGAGGTTTATATGTGGGTATTATCAGGTAATAAGCTTTTTTGGTCACTTGTAGCTCTCAACAGCTTCCACTTCTTGATGTCTGGCTCCCTTCTTTCTGTGATGTTTATACTTTTCTTTCCCTTCATGTGGGACTGATGAGCAAGAGAGATGTCATGATCCCTGAGGTGCAATGGTATTGCTACAGGAGAATTAGATTGTTTTCATTCTTCATGTAGGCTTTCACGAGCTTACAAGTATGGCATTGTCTTCTGAGGGGATTTAAGTTTGATGTGTTCCATTGTATCATAACCACGTAAGATTGTTTTCTTTCTTGCTTTTACTTCCTGATACCTGAATTGTAACTTGCAGCAATTGAAAACGAACCAAAAACATTACATACTGATCAATTAAAGTACACACGTCATTTGACTTTCTTAAGGGAGCACTGGAAATCTTTTTCTTACTTCTCTATAGTGTACATCTTGACTTCCTGCAGCTATTCCATGCATTTTTGCTTCCCTGCCTTGAATAGGGAAGAGGGAGTGCTGGGAGAGATCGATCACGTACTGTTAGCCACTTTAAGATACGGTATTTAAATTAAGACTAAAGGTTAGCCAAATTCGGAAAATTGCAGACCCTTCTGCTTCAGACCTTCAGTTATGAAATTTTGAACTGCTAGAGAATATCTGAAGTTTGATCTGCCCAAATCAAATTTGACAGTTCAAAATTCAAAGATTATAAGATATGAGGTCTGAAGTTTGATTATAAGATAGCTAAACTTTAAAATCTTTGTAAATTTTGACTTTTCTTTAAATAATGGTCCTAAAAATGAAAATTTGTGCATTTCGCCCCATTGAACTTGAGAGCGGCCCATTCCATAAATCTGGGCTTGGAGTTGGTTCAAGTAGGTGGGGGGGGGGGGGGGGGGAGCCACAAGCCAAGTTTAGACTTAGCCCAAACTTGTAATGTAACTTAATGAGTTGATGTGAAGACGATGACTACATAGTTTCCGTTAATGTCGTGAAAATTGCACATGTTAGCCAGTTTTCAGATTACAACAACACAACACAACACAACAACCCAGTATAATTCCACTTAGTGGGGTCTGGGGAGGGTAGTATGTACGCAGACCTTACCCCTACCCTTGGGTAGAGAAGCTGTTTCCAAATAGACCTCCGGTATCCTTCCCTCCAAGAACTTCCCACCTTGTTCTTGGGGAGACTCGAACTCACAACCTCTCGATTGGAAGTGGGGGTTGCTTAGAGCAACCCCTCTTGTTATTGAAAAACAATCACTATTTTACTGAAATATGGAAAATTATAGCGTAATATGCTGGATTATGGAGCTCATGCGTATAAACTTCCAGCATATTATGTTGGACCTGTAGCACATTATGCTGGAATCTCATATATAAAAAAATTAAACTCCTGCTAAAAATTTGTCGGATTTTAAGGGTGTTTGTTTTTTAGATTTTTTCTTTAGATGTAAATATGGCTAAATTTCTATTACTTTTAACACTAGGCTATTTTTCAATTGCCATATGTAAATCTTGCTATTTCTGATTTTTTGTCGTTAATGTCTCATAATCTTATTGATTGAGAGAAAAATGAACATCTGTTGATATGTAAATAATCAATACCTATTTATTGGAATTGAATAAAGCAGACTAATAAATTTGCTTCCACAACAAAATTTCCCTTCACAATTTTGCGTGCAAAGTTGTCATATACCTAAACTGATGGACCATCTTAGCCAACCAAATAATTCTCAAATTGTTAGTTTTCCAGTCCTTGAACGAAAGAAGGTTAATCCTTGGAAAAACAAAAATTGTGGCCTTCAGTCATGACTTATGACACAGAATGAAGACTTCATTGTATATATCATTATATCACTCCATCATTGTGATAAAACTGGCACACGTAAATCCACATGTACTCATCTTATGGCATTTGATGAATTGAAGATACTACTATAAACTAAAATATGTTTTTTAATGATGAATCGGTATACAAAACAACTGGAATATGATTTTCTCATTCCACTCGTGAACCCACATGATTTTCATGTATTTATTATTACATTACTGATAATTCATTAATTCATCCGTATATTGCCCTACTCAATAGGGTGTATTTTGAATCCACAAACTTTTCAGAATTTTTAATAATAAATACATAAATAAATAACCCATCTTGATATGGATATTTCAACAGAATGAGATGAGGTAATCAGCTCCTTTACAGGTAAAAGTACTTGTTGCATCATCATAAGGATAGCTATAAGCATCTGGACAAGCCTTCTTGAAAATTTGTGAGTAATTTGTAGGTTTGCATATGTTGGGATCATTGAATTCCTCAGTGCAACAATACTCTGGTTTATTAAAAGCAAGACATGCACTTTTACATGCAATGACTGTGTCATTATTTGTTGTCACTTGTAATTCAGAAGGACATTGTAAGTTCAAGTCTGAAGAACACTGAACACTTGAACAATTCCCAGATCCACCTGAAGGGTAAACTGATATTGGGATATTGAAACCATCCACAAAACTAACATCATAGAAATCCATAGGACTATCAAGGGTGAACTCTGCAAGTGAGGCTGGTGGGTTGCCACCTGCACCATTGCATTCCAGTACTCCGCCACAATCTGCAGTGGCACAGATTCCTTTACCTGCAGTGGCGTACACAGAATTTAACACATGTAACATCGACTTATTGTCACAGTTCAACTTTTAAATGGTTTGCGTCTAGGTCAATGTGACACGTACATATATGGTTCTGCTAACTTCTAGACTATAGAAGGTTGGTAAATTCTCCTTTTTTTAGTTCAAAAATAATCCTAGCACATAAAAACTAGGAATAATTTTGTCTTTCATACCCTTTCCATCTTTTAGAAAAAATAAGCCGAGCACCTTTCTCTTTCTCTCTCTTTACCTTTTTTTAGCCGAAGGTATATCGGTAACAATATTTCTACCTTATCAGGTAGGGGCACCTTTTTCTTTCTCTCTCTTCACCTTTTTTTGAGTTGAGAATCTATCGATAACAACCTCTAGGGGTAAGGTCTATGTACACACTATCCTTTTTAAACCCCATTTGTGAGATTATATTAGTCAAATCCTCACTATAAAAGCTGCAATGCACGATCTTTTTCTATCTCCGTTTAATTTCTTCTTTCATAATTATACCTTTCCTTTATTTGTTTCCTCTAGTAATTGGGACCAACAATACACATGTCAAATAAAAGTGTTCTCACATAATTTTTTGGCTCAAATTTAGAAATATATGACTCCTCGAGGCTCGAGTAAAAAAATAACAAGGTTAAGTTAAAGGGCAAATTTGAAACTGCAAACTTATCTATTACAGTCTATAACATGTAGTAGCTAGGTTTACGAATACATAAGGCGAATTACCATTTTGTTACCACAGATATCAAAATTTTAATGGATCAAGTTTATACAAAATTTGGGCTAAATTTTAAATTCAAGACACTATAAGACGACTCTTAAAATTCTAGGAGTAGGGTTGCTTGGAGGATATATTCTACTAAAATTCTAATTTGGAGATTACTCTATCCTAACTTTGTGTCACTCCTGTAAGTAGGGTTTAGATATTATTCCTTACTATAAAGGGTGTTTTCGCCACTCGTGTTTACCTGAGGTGTCAAAGTTGCATTGGCTTCGTGGCCAGAATCGACCTGACCAACCTGTAGGTGCTTTGACTTCTGCAGTCTCATTTGGTTGTAGCTGCAAACCTCCATTCAATAGTAAGGGATGACCTCCTCCTGATAAAATTCCAGGCCATATTGTCATATTACATTTGTTTTTAAATGTGAAAACTGCAGCATCTCCACCTGTATATGTAAGATCATATATAAGTATTGAGGCAGATAGTATATTTACATTTTTAGAAACAAGAACTATATATAGAGAGCGTTAAAGAATACTTACCACCGAAAAAGAGAAGGAAATAAAGGATAAGAACTAAGAAATGTGGTTCCATATTGATATCCTTTTGACTGTTTTTGAGTTCAAGGATTTTAGATTTTTTGGATCTTTAAATTGATGGTGTATATATAAGGTTGAGATGAAGTTATGAGTTGTATACTCTATTTATGGCAATGGGTTTACAGAGAAGTTGAGAAAGCTTGATGTGAGAAAAGGTCAATTAATATCTATCAATCATAAGTGAATTAGAGGGAGGGTTACCTTCACATGCCTAAAATTAAATCTTTATTTTAAATTATGAAAAAGGAAAAGAATGGTTGAAAATATAGAAGAATTATAATTTCAATGGTTTTTCTACCTAAATGAAATGGGTAGTCATGAAAAATAGATGCATGGTGGATTCAGGTTGGTTTTTTCCTCCCAGCTTTGGACTCGTTCTAGTTTCAGCACCCTTGGTGTATCTGTATGAAATTAAAATTTTCTTAATTTACTTTAGATTATAATTGTATCTATATAGATAGTGAACTATTTTTTTTTCTTATATATATATATAAGTTAATGAGCAACTTGTTCAAAGTTCAAAGCACCATATAAACTCAGCACATTAATTGTTTAACGTTTTGGCACATGAGTAGCATATGTCTTGTCTTTGCATTTTTTATTTTTCTCTCCTTCTTAATTTCTGTACAACATATTTGTAATTTTTATAATTAGAAGGTCATGTTATGAGCCTATGCATCTGCAAGAGGTGACTAGTAACATAAATATTGAACACTTAGATTCAAACCATAGATAAATTTTATAAGTTAATTAAGCGAAGCCATGTGCAATGTTACAAACCCTTTTTATTGTGTTCATCTTCCCTTGCGTACAAGTAATTCCACGGTTAGGCAGCCATAGTCATTGTCCGACATTTGGAACGTGCTACTTTGAAGTCCATTACTTAAATGATTATTTAATTATAAAATATTTATGAACTAAAATCACTTATTTTTTATTTGTAATAGGAAAGTCAATCAATTATTTCTATTGCACCAAAATAACCACTCAATCGAAATTATTAAATATCCCGATGTGACAGTCATATGAAATTTTTATATTTTTGAACCAAATAAAATAATTAACATCCAAAATGTAAAAAATCCACCCATGCACCCAACCTAACCCGTTAAATAGAATCAAACGATAAGATGCATCCATATTGTAAACACAACTCTCTTCTTCATATAAAAAGCAACTCTGTTTTCATGGTTATAATAGTATATTGTATTTGTAAAATAATTATAGAAAAAAAAAATAACGTATAAACGGAAATGCAGAAGAAATAGAAATTAATTTGAGCTCACTGAATTTACACGTTAAGGAACTTTATCCCCTCCTAGTACTCGAGGTTATGGATTATTTCCTCCTAGGGTAGGACGGAATACACATTGGTGTAGCAGTACCGCAAACCCCAGCGTTTTAACGAACCCAATGAACAGTAACAAATCATGCATATTGTAGCTTTCTTTATAGTTAAAACAATACAGAAGAAAGAAAGAGATTTCAAAATTTCGTAGGAAAAATTTGAAAGAATAGTTTGCTATTTATAGCCAGCACGTTGAATATAAATGAAGAGGTGCAACTCTCTAGAGTGATTGTTATGATTGTTCGCGTAAGAACGACCATTACGTATATGGCTATTTAAGCAAAATAAAATGGAAAAATCAAACGCGGAGAAAAATTAATTTACCATTATAAAACCGGCTAAATTAAATTAAAATAATATCCCGAAGCCGAGCGAGCGCGGACAACGACATCACAAGACTTGCCTTCTTCTCAGCTCTTTAAAAGTTAGAAGAAGAGAAATTGTATATATACACATCAAAACTCTTTTCCTCCTCCAATATGGAATAACATCCCTTTGTGAAAGAGGAAAATTCAAATATTTTATTTTTTCCCTCCATTTTTCATTCACTCTTTATTTTAAGCTAACCAAGCTTAAACCCAACAATCCCCCACATGAATGAAAAATATATATATCATGAAAAACTATGTGATTCGCAAGCAAGGGTTAATCTTATCTGTATAAGTAGGTGTCCTTTGAACTTTCCGTAGTGAACTTATGTCGGATATACTCGGTCAATCGATAGATTTAATATCTTTGAACCGTTGAACTTTGATGTATTCTTAGACAATCATAAGTCACACAATCGACTCCTAACCATCTTTGATTCTCATTGTTGTGTTCGTTTTAGCCATGAACGCCGCCTGGTTTCATAAGTGCATAGAGAACTGGCTTTACAAAACATTTCTTGAAGCGGCTAACACTTTATACTTATATAGGTGATCCCTAAATATTTCGTACCGTAGATACACTATTTGATATATCCCGTATCAAATTTAGAAACCATTAAAAAGTCGTAATGTTTTATCCTTGGTACTGAACATTGTCTCATCATGAGAATGGATAAAAAAATTTAGTTGACGATGTTGAACCGTCATTAATGACTTTGTTTGATCTCCTTGAACCTATATCTTGGGATCTCCAATCTTCTAGGTAGAGTTACCGCCACAATGACTTGTCCTCAACCATAGTCTTATTCCCCTTAGTGATTTCTCAATTAACTCTTTAGTTAGGCCTTTTGTAAGTGGATCAGATATACTACCACTTGATCACCTAGTCAATCGTGATAATTCCTCTTGAGAGTAATTGCCTAACGGTTTTATGTCTTTATCGTATATGACGAGATTTACTGTTATACATAATGCTCTCAGCCCTTCAAATTGCCTCTGACTATCGCATTATATACATATTGGGGCCAACAGTTTGAGACAAAATGAAATATCTTTCAAGAAATTTCGGAGTCATTTAGCTTCTTCACCGGCTTTATTTAAGGCTATGAACTCAGCCTCCATTGTGGAGAGGGCAATTCAAGTTTATTTGGACGACTTTCAAGATACCGCTCCTCCACCAATGATGTTTTTATTGCCACCAAAGGCTTTTTTTTTAGTAGTGAATACATATCCACTTGTGGAGTTAGAATCAGTTGAACTGGTGATCCAATTTGCATCACAATATCCCTCAATTACCACAGGATATTTACTGTAGTGCAAAGTAAAGTCTTAGGTATGTTATAAATATCCCACTCGTTTCATTGTCATCCGATGAGATTTACTTGGATTACTCGTGTATTGACTCAATTTACTTATAGCACAAGTTATATATGGTTGTGTACAATTCATGATATACATTAAACATCCCAACACACAATCATAATCCAATTATGATATGCTTTGGCTTATGTTCTTTGCCAGTGCAAGATTTACGTCAATTGGAATTTTTGTAACTTTAAAATCTAAGTACTTGAATTTTTCAAGTACTATTTTAGTGTAATGAGATTGAGACAATGCCAAATCTTAAGGAATCTTATGGACTTTAATACCCGAAATTAAATTGAAAATTCTCAAGTCTTTCATATCAAACTTGCTAGTTAGCATACGCTTAGTCACATTTATGTTGGCAATGTCATGACTCATTATTAGCATATCATATACATATAAGAAAACCATGACTATATGATTTGGAACATTTTTAATGTACACATATTTATCACATTCATTTATCTTAAAACCATTTGACAATATTGTTTGGTCAAATTTCTCATGCCATTCTTTGGGTGTTTGTTTTAGACCGTAACCGGACTTAACAAGTGTACATACATTTTTTTATTTACCTGGAACCACAAACCATTCATGTTGTTCTATGTAGATTTATTCCTCTAAATCTACATTTAAGAAGGTCGTCTTAACGTCCATTTGACGAATTTCAAGACCATAAACCGTAGCTAATGCTACTAATATTCGTAAGGACGTAATTCTTATTAATGGAGAGTATGTATCAAAATAGTCAGATCTTCTTGAAGTCTATACCCTTTGACCAGAAGTCTTGCCTTATATTCTCAATAGTGTCATCATCTCTCATTTTCCTCTTAAAAATCTATTTAGAATCCAACGATTTATTTCCACAAGAAAATCAACCAATTTCCATGTATGGTTAATCAATATGGATTCTATTTCACAATTGACTACCTCTTTCGAAAATAATTATTGCGAAGAAGACATAGCTTCTTCAAATGTTCAAAACTCATTTCCAATAAGAAAGTCACAAAATCTGATCCAAATGAAGTAGACGATCTTTGAAATTTACTACGTCTTGGATCCTCTTGATTAGACGTACTTTCTTTTGTTTCTTCCCGAGGTCATTTAGATCCTTCACCAATTAAATCACATTCCTTTCTTATATGGATATATATTTTTTTGAAGAACAATATTATCTGATTCCATAACCATATTATTATGAATGTCAAAATTTTTTGATTTATGAACCAGAAATCGATATGCTTTACTGTTGGTCGCATATCATATAAAAACAATCAATGGTTTTTGGTCTTATCTTTATTCTTTTGGGTTTAGGACCTTGCACTTTTTCAAAATATCCCCTTGACATTAAAATATTTCAAGTTGGGCTTCCTTCATTGTGATGACCCAAAAGGTCATATCTTATTTTAGAATTCAATCCGGGGTTCTGAGGCCTTTAAGACCTTATATTCTTTCTCCTTGATTTGTGTGCACAATTCGGTCGCGCTTTCGGAAAGTCCTTATGTGAAAATTTGAGAAAAAAAGCCAATCTTGCCTTTAAAATTAAGTTTAAGTTAACTTTGATCAATACTTTGGGTAAACGGATCCGAACCCGTGATTTGATTGTCCCGAAGGGTTCGTAAAAACATATGAGTCGTGGTTGTATGCCCGGAATTGAATTCTGAGGTCCCTAGCCCGAGAAATAAATTATTGAAGAAAATTATTTAACTGAAAATTATAAGATTTTTTGGAAATTTAAGATGTTTGAATTTGATGGTATCGAGCCCGTATTTTGGTTTCGAAGCCCAGTACATGTTTAGTATGACATTTAAGTTGTGTCTGTAAAAATTGATAAGAAACAGAATTCATACAACATGGTTCGGACCATCGGTTGTGAAAATGGAAATTTTAAGAGTTCTTGAAATATTTCAATGATTTTGATGCTAAAATCATAGTCCTATGTGTTATTTTGGCGATTTGATCGCACAAAAAAGTCTGTATGATATTTTTAGACTTGTGTTCATGTTTGGTTTGGAGCCCCGAGGGCTCAGGTGAATTTCGGATAGGCTACGAGATGTTTTAGACTTGAAATTTTTGATGTTTTGAACTTCTGTTGTCATATATATGTCCCTCTTTGAGTTCGTGAAGGAACTCTCACGAACGTGAAGAGTAAGTTAGTCTAAGGGAAATTTCTTTCTACGCGAACGTGAGGCACAAATCACGAACTACTTTTTAACACTATATTTGTTTGTTAATTTTATTATTAATTTTATGTGGCTAAGTTAAACTTTACAATTTCTTGTATTTCATTATTTTATATTTAGTGCTATTTTAGAAGTTGACCTAATAGATGAAGAATTGGAACAATCGTTGTCTGCAAAAGATTGATTTTTTTTTTGAAAGGTCGTAAAAGAAGTTTTCAAAATTTTCCGACAATGCCAAAGCCTGTTTATAATACGGAAGAAGTTGACAACAGTAACAGATTAGTACGGGATGATGTCACGACCCTAGTTCACCCTCCGTGAACATGTCGTGACGGCACCTAGTACCTACGACTAAGTAAGCCTAACAATGCGGAAACAAATAACTTACGGAAAGTATAACGTACAACCAATGTTTAACAAGATGGATATGAAATGTAAAATGCCACTCGACACGTACAACAGAATATCTCAAACTTCAGCAATAGTATCCCAAAACCCGAAAACTTACGGGATCACAAGCTGAATGAAATGTAGTACAATGCTCTAACTCTAGAATGTATAAAATAATAGTAAGAAAGTTAGGCTAACTGCTAAATATAGAATAAGATAGAGACTCTTTGGTGTGCGGATGCGGCAGATATACCTCGAAGTCCCTGCTAGATCTCTCCGCCTCAAGGGTGATATGCCTGAGTAGGGGTACCTAGATTAGCACGTGAAAAACATATGCGGAAGGGGCATGAGTACACCACATTGCTACTCAGTAAGTGTCAAGCCTAATCTCGGTCTGGTAGTGACGAGGAAGGCCAGGGCCTTACTGAGGTAAAACATAATAATAAGTTTCAACAATATGAAATAAGCAATATACATGAGAACGGAAATGAAATAAGACAGGTTATACCATACAACAATAATTATACAATAATAGAGTAAACATAACTCGGAAATCAGAACAGCTCAATACCAATAGTAACACGAGGATCTCCTGGGATATCGTCCCGTAGTCCATTATATGTATATGTCCGAAGGATCTTCTGGGATACCGTACCGTAGTCCAACTATCAATGCGCGTGGATATACTGGAATTCGATCCGTAGTCCCAAAGTAAATGTGCAGGAGGATCTATCGAGAATCTAACCCGTAGTCCCAAAGTAAATGTGCAGGAGGATCTATCGAGAATCTAACCCGTAGTCCCAAAGTATATGTTCATGGGGATCTATCGGGAATCGAACCCGCAGTCCCAAAGTAAATATGCTGGGGGATCTTTCGGGAATCAAACTCGCAGTCCCAAAGTAAATATACATGGGGATCTATGAGGCATCAGGCCCGCAGTCCCAAAGTAAATATGCAGGGGGATCTATCGGGAATTGAACTTGCAGTCCCAAAGTAAACAGACAAGGGGGAGCTACCGGAATCCCACATCCGTAGTCCCAATGTAAATACACTGCGATAACAAGGAGATGTTCAAAAATGAAATTTTATACCAATGCAACAAGTAATTCTAGCCTAACATGTTTTACATAATGAAACTAAGGAAATTTAGCAAATAGGCAATATTAAATCAACTAGACATGTTTCTCTAACTAACAAAATGCTTAAATTTGCAAATACATTAAAATAGGAAGGGAAACATACTAATAAGTACTTTAAAAAAATCGGATTTCCAGCAATTTGCATAAGTACGCGCTCGTCACCTCGCGCATAAGGCAATTCAATTACCAAATATCATATCCTAAGGGGAAAAGTCCCCCGCACAAGGTTAGACAAGCCACTTACCTCGAATCAGCTCAAAATCAACTAGAATTCACGCCTTTGCCACGAGTATTTGACTCCAAATGGCCCAAATCTATTCAATTCAATTATATATTGTAAATAACATCTCAAACAACTAATTCTACGATTAAATTCAAAGCTAAGATGCAAAATTTTGTAAAATAACAAAAACGCCCCTCAAGCCAACATCTCGGAATCGGATGAAACTTATATTTCTAAAAAGCTCATACTCTCACGAGTCTATACATAATAAGAACACAAAAATCGGAGTCCAAATGAACCCTCAAATCCTTATTTAAAGGCCTCTTAAATTCAAGCCCTAGTTACCCTTTTCCCCAAAATTCTCAATATTAATCAGGTATTTAATCACATAAAAACGAGTTATGAAGTAAAAAATATTACCTCCAAGTGATTCCCCTTGAATCTTTCTTCAATCCACTTCAAAAATCTCCCAAAATGACCAACAATGAAGTAAATGAGCCCCAAACTCGCGGATGAAATGTTTTAAAGCATTCTGCCAAGGTCTGACTCCTCCTTCTTCACGAACGCGGTCAACCTCTAGCGTTCGCGATACACAACTTATCTTACCAGATTTCCCTTTTACACGATCGCGACATAGGACTCGGGAATGCAATGCTTTGCCTAGGCGACCCTTCGCGAATGCGACTGCACACTTGCGAACGCGTAGCACAATTTCACTTCTAATCCACTTACTCAAATCCTTCTATGAGAACGTGACAATACCCCTCGCGAATGGGTGCACCAAGTCACTCCCCTACGCGAACATGTGGCCTTCCTCGCGAACGCGAAGGCCAATTTCACACCTTTCTCCGCTTACTCTTCGCAAATGCGAGCACCCTTATACGAACGCGAAGAGATGAATTGATGCAACTGCTAAGATCATTTTTCTGCGATTTTCCAAACTCAAAAGTGGTTTGATTGATCATCCGAAACTCACCCGAGGCCCCCAGAACCTCAACCGAATGCACCACACATTTTAAAACCTAATTCGAAATTGTTCCAATCCTTAAAACGCCTCAAACAACATCAAATCCACCAATTCACATCGAATTCAAGCTTAAATTTTTCTAAAAATTTCTGAAACACGCTTTTGATAAAAAAACCCAACCAAACCATATCCGAATGATATGAAATTTTGCACACACATCCCAAATGACATAACGAAGCTACAACAACTCTCAAAATTCCATTCTGACCCACGGATCAAAATCTCACTGTCGGACCGAAAATTTTCAAAGTTCAAACTTCGGCATTTCAAGCCTAAATTAGCTACGGACCTCCAAAAACCAATTCGAACACGCTCCTAACCCTAAAATCACCTAATGAAGCTAATAGAACCATCGAATTTCCATTTCGACGATGTCTTCACCCTATTCCGACTATGGATAATTTTGCAACACTTAAGCTCCCATTAAGGGACTAAGTGTCCCAAAACTCTCCGAAACTCAAAACTGAACATCCGGCAAATCAAATTAGTAGAAATAAACTTGGGGAAAGTAGTTAATATGGGATCGAGGCATTAATTCTTAAGATGACCGATCGGGTCGTCACATCCTCCTACACTTAAACATTCGTTCGTCCTTGAACGAGCTTATAGACATACTTGAAGTAGTGAAAAGATGAGGGTATTGACTATGCATATCCTGCTCGGTCTCCTAGGTTGCCTCCCTAGTTGGCTGACCCCACAACTGAACCCTTACTGAAGCGATGTTATTTGACCTCAACTTTCTTACCTACCTGTCCAATATAGCAACTGGCGCCTCAATATAAGATAGATCCTTGTCCAATTGGACTGAACTGAAATCCAACACGTACGATGGATCACTGTGATATCTTCAGATCATCGAAACATGAAATGCTGGATGAACCCCTGCCAGGTTGGGAGGTAAGGCAAGCTCATACACAACCTCCCAACATGCCTCAATATCTCAAAAGAGCCAATGAACCTCAGACTCAACTTCCCTTTCTTCCCAAATCTCATAAAGCCATTCATAGGCGAAACCCGAAGCAGAACCCGCTCTCCAATCATAAAGGAAACATCATGAACCTTTCGGTCCGCGTTGCTCTTTTGTTTAGACTGAGCTATACGGAATCTATCCTGAATTACCTTAAATTTCTCCAAAGCATCCTCAACCAAATCTTTGACTAATAGCCGGTCCTCACCAAGCTCAAACAAACCCACCGGAGATCTACACCACCTACAATACAAGGCCTCATACGGTGCCATTTGAATGCTGGACTGATAGCTTTTGTTGTAAGCAAACTCTGACAATGGCAAGAAATGATTCCAAGGACCTCTAAACTCAATCACGCACGCGTAGATCATATCCTCGAGAATATGGATAGTGCGCTCGAACTGTCCATCCGTCTAGGGGTGAAATGTTGTGCTCAACTCCACCCGAGTACCCAACTCCTACTGAACAGCCCTCCAGAATCGTGATGTGAACTGAGTAACTCTGTCTTAAATAATAGAAACTGGAATACCATGCAGACGGACAATCTCGATATAAATCTCCGCCAATCGCTCCGAAGAATAAGTGGTACATACAGGAATGAAATGAGCGAACTTGGTCAGCCGATCCACAATAACCCAGATAACATCAAACTTCTTCAAAGTCCGTGGGAGTCCAGATACAAAATCCATGGTGACACGCTCCCACTTCCACTCCGAAATCTCTATCTGCTGAAGCAACCCACTCAGTCTCTGGTGCTCATACTTCACCTACTGGCTGTTGAGGCATCTAGCTACAAACCCAACTATGTCTTTCTTCATCTGCCTCCATCAATAGTTCGTCCTCAAGTCTTGATACGTCTTCACGACACCCGGATGGATGGAATACCGTGAACCGTGGGCCTCCTCTAGAATCAGCTCCAGAAGCCCATCTACAATGGGTACATAAACCCGACCCTGCATCCTCAATACTCCGTCCTCGCCAATGGTCACATTTTCGGCATCACCATGATGACACCTATCCTTAAGGACAAGCAAATGAGGGTCATCATACTGCCGCTCCTGATACGATCAAATAATACAGACTCGGAAACCACACAAGCTAGAACCCGATTGGGCTCCGAAAGATCCAATCTCACAAACTGGATGGCTAAGACCTAAACATACATTGCCATAGGCCTCTCTGATACTGGTAAATATGCCAAACTCCCCAAACTCTCCGCTTGGCGACTCAAGGAATCAACCACTACATTGGCGTTGCCCAGGTGATATAAAATAGTGATGCATAATCATTTAGCAACTATAACTATCTCCTCTAGCGCAAGTTTAGATCCTTTTGATTGAACAGATGCTACAAGCTCCGATAATCAGTATAAATCTCACATGGAACCCCGTATAAATAATGACGCCAAATCTTCAGGGGTGAACAATGGCATCATGGACAAGATAATTCTTCTTCTGTATCTTAGACTGTCTGGATGCGTAGGCAATCAACCTACCATCCTGCATCAATACTGCTCCAAGGCCAACTCTCGAGGCATCACAATAGACGGCATAAGACCCTGAACTTGTAGAAAATACCAAAACTGGGGATGTAGTCAGAGCTGTCTTGAGCTTTTGAAAGCTCGCTTCACACTCCTTTGTCCACTGAAATGGAGCACCATTTTGGGTCAATCTAGTCATATAGGATGCAATCACTGAAAACCCCTCCACAAAACGACAGTAGTAATCCGCCAAGCCAAGGAAACTACGAATCTTTATAGCTGAGGACGGCTTGGGCCAACTCTGCAGAACCTCTACCTTCTTCGGATCCACCCGAATGCCCTCACTCGATACCACGTGGTTTAAGAATGCCACCGAATCCAACCAAAACTCACATTTTGAGAACTTTGCATATAACTTATTCTCTCTCAGAGTCCGAAGCACAGTCCTAAGATGCTGCTCATGATCTTCCCAACTCGTGGAATACACCAGAATGTCAACAATAAAGAGAACGACAAAAGAGTCAATATATGGCCGAAATACACTGTGCATCAAATACATGTAGGCTGCTGGGGCATTGGTTAGCCTAAATGACATAACAAAAACTCGTAATGACCGTACCAAGTCCTAAAAGTAGTCTTCAGGATATCTAGCTCCTGAATCTTCAACTGATGGTAATCTGAGCGCAAATCAATCTTAGAAAACACATGTGTGCCCTGAAGCTGGTCAAAAAGATCATTAATACGAGGCAAAGGATAATGGTTCTTTGTTGTAACCTTTTTTAACTGGTGATAACCAATACACATATGCAAAGAACCATCATTTTTCTTCACAAACAAGATAGGAGCACCCAAGGTGAAACACTAGGCCGGATAAAACCCTTATCGGGCAATTCTTGGAACTGATCCTTCAACTCAGGATTAGACATATGATACGGAGGGATAGAAATGGGATAAGTGCTCAGCAAAATATCAATGCCAAAATCAATATCTCTATCAGGCAGCATTCCTGGAAGATCAGCTGGAAACACATTGGGATAGTCTCGCACTACAAGATTGAATCAACTGAACGGGTATCAACACTCTCTCACATAATCTAAGTACACATCACAACCTTTCTCAACCATACACTAAGCGTCAAGGAAATAAATAACTCTGCTGGGAGTGTGACTAAGGCACCCTCCACTCAATACGATGTATACCTAGCATAGCCAGCATCACGATTTTGGTGTGACAATCAAGAATAGCATAATGGGGCAACAACCAGTCCATGCCCAATATAATATCAAAGTCAACCATGTTGAGTAACAATAAATTGGCTCTGGTCTCAAAATCACGAATAGTAACCAAACATGACCGATAGACGCGGTACACAACAAGAGAATCTCCCACATGAGTAGAAACATAAATAGGAAAACTCAAGGAAATCTCGAGGTACACCCAAATGCGGGGCAAAATAAGAAGACACAAAAGAATATGTGGAGCCTAGATCAAATAGAATCGGTACACCTCTATAACAAAACATGCAAATACCTGTGATGACAGAATCGGGGACAACAACCTCGTACGGGTAGGTAGGGTAGCAACTGGGGCTATAACAATGGCCTAGGAACTCTGCGGGGCACGCTGTGGCCGAGAAGTCTGTGGAGGTGCACTCCTCCCAAGTTTAGGGCAATACCTCACCACATGGCGTATGTCACGACACTCAAAGAAACTTCGCGGCTAACGTGGCAGTGAAAACTGTGGGGTATGGGTACTCTGAAACCCTTGAACACATGAAGCCCTGTGTGAAATATGGGATGCAAACTGAGCTGGTTGACCCACGAAACCTCTATCATACTGTACTCTTCCTCCAAAATAAGGACCAGTGGGTCTCCCTAATCTGCGAAGACTACTCGCTCCTCTATACTCTCCCTCCTGACCTCATCTGTCCTCTCTCTTCTGGACCCACCTGTCTCCTACTCGGCAAGAGGTCCTCACCACCCGCTGAACTGGGACCACAGGCTGTGTCGCCATGACTATCAAGCATTAATATTTGGGCTTGAAATGGCCGTTCATATGAAGCAATTTCAATGCAAGTCTTTGGTGACTTCCAGTTAGTGGTCAATCAACTTTTGGATAGTTACGAGGTTAAGAAGCCTGAATTATGCCCATAACATGATTATGCTAAAAAGTCTATGAGTGGCTCATTGATGTGACTATTTAGCATGTGCCAAGGAAAGAAAATAAGAAGGCTGATGCTTTACGTGCTCTAGCTTCATCATTAGCCTTGGCTGACCAAAAATGGGTAGTACCACTGCGAAATGAGGCTGAAGGTGAAGAAAACGAACTCAAGCATCTTGTTGCTGTTTCTGAAGGTGAGAAAGATGAATGGCGATAGTCCGGCCACATTGAAAGTAATCTCTCTGATAGTTAGGCTATATTGAGAGTAATCTCTCCAATAGTCGGGCCGTTTTAAGAGTAATCTCTCTGATAGTTGGGTCATTTTGAGAGTAATCTCTCCGATAGTTGAGACACATTAAGAGTAATCTCTCCGATAGTCGGGTCATTTTGAGAGTAATCTCTCTGATAGTCGAGGCACATTAAGAGTAATCTCTCCAATAGTCATGACACATTGAGAGTAATCTCTTCGATAGTCGGGCCGTTTTGAGAGTAAACTCTCCGATAGCCAAGCCACATTAAGAGTAATCTCTCCTATAGTCGGGCAAGGATGAGTACTCATCCCTTCAGACCCCAAGATTGTCTTCTTCATCCATGGATTATCTCGTTTAACAAGAAAATATATTTTTCGCTTGACCTAAAAAAAAATGACGAAAGAAGAAAAGCACAAGAAAAGAAGAAATTACCTTCTTGTTAATACTTTCGAATCCATAAAACTAGATTCAAGTGGCTTGCGAAGACTACGAACTGATGCTCGATACACACGAGTATATGGCTTTATATAGATTTTCGTAGATAGCTTGATTTAGCCTGTTCTCGATGTGGGATTAACTGGAAAAGAATTTCTATCATGAATTAGGATGTTGTGATTGGATTCCTACTCAAACTAGGAAAATGCTAGTCAGAAGCGATGTAGCTGTAATTGAATTCCTATGTTTCAAAACAAGTGAAAGCCCTTGGAGACCAAACTTATATCTCAATACCACTCTTTGTGAAGTTTGGTCACATGATCTTAATTACGTGGCATATTTAACTTAAAGTTTCCATGATTTATCTTTTCTGATATGATTTTATCTCTTGTTGTGATATTTGCTCATATGGATTGAGAATTAAAGTCTTGGCATGGATTATACATTAGAAGAAAAGCAGTTCAGCCAGGAAACCTTAAAAAATTTAATAGCTTTCATCTATATGTAAAGCAACGTGCTAGTTACTCAATCGCTTAGGCGTGATACTTCAAGCTTCGTCTTTCAAATTCGACTAGTTGGTATATTAACAAGTCTTGAAGTATGGGGCATTTGTATGTATATAAATTTTATTAAAATTGAATCCACAAAATAATTTGAATTATATTTTAAATTCAAGATATATTAGTCCAAACAAATATTATGAGCTAATATCATTGAATTAATTATATAAGTCCAATATATATAGATTAAATAAATAAGTCTTAATCCATTGGGCTAACCATTTAATTGGGGTACACATGATGAGCCCACTTCATTAAGCCCATGATGACATCTACCTAGAGGCCCAGTTTGGTGTCACGTGTCAAATGACGTGGCGCACCAAGTCAAATGGAAGAGCCAATAGGACCATGCCACGTGTCAAAATGATAAGGCATGACAGTCACACTGAAAGACCAATTAAATAGTGCCACGTGTGCAAGTGACATGTTCTTGCCAATCAAATACGACTACACTTCAATTTGATTGGTCGGAAAGAGTTTGTTCTTATCATAACTCTCCCCCCAACTATAAATATGGGTCTTCATAACTCATTAAAGACACTAGAAGTTATAACAAGAAGCAAGAAAGAGCTCGTGGATCAAATACTGCAAATTCGTCCAAAAATTTCAAGCTTCAAGCAATCAAGTTCAAGTTCAAGCTTCAAGTTCAAGTTCAAGAAATCAAGTTCAGGTTCAAGAACGAAGAACGAATCAAGGTCACGTTCAAGCAATTAAACTAAAGCTCAAAAACAAGATCATCGTTCGTAGAAATAACTACATATTCAAGATCAAACTCAAAGGCCCTTGAATTTATTTACTGCTGAAAGGAAGAATCAGAGGATTCTTAGAGATTGTACACTTAAATATTCAAAATAAAATACTACGATTGTTGCGATATTTTCGGTTTTGATTCAATCTTCTCGAGGCAAAATTTATCGTCTACAGGTATTTTAAATTTTATAATAATAGAGAATATATAGATATTTTTTATCTGCTTGTGTAATATTTCTTAAGTATAAACATCTCACTATCCCTTAAAATTCTAAGTTTATTACCTATAAAGAGAATGAATGCCTCACATATTTCAATTGCCGTAAAAAAATAGAAGGAAAAGAAAACATATTCCTAGTTCTCCTAGACAATATTTATTTTGAAATTCTAATAAAACTTTCTACAATTTTAAAAGGAAAGATTTCATAACCAAAATTTTAGTTATGAGTCTTGTATATTTCAAATTAGGAAATTTAATAAATAATATTTTATTTGATTTGAAAGTTCTATATATTAGGTCAATATTTTAAATTATTATTTTATTCGGTGTGAACTCCATTTGAAAAAAATAAAAAAACGAATAATATTTCGTTAAGGGCATTCGTGCTTTTAATATAATAGTATATATAGATAGATTGTCGTTTGATAATTAACTTGCGTTCAAATCTTCGTATATGGACCTTGAAAAGATGGTTTAACTTGATCAATGGTTGTACACGAACAAATAACTGTTAAAAGTACTTGACCACAATGAAGACCTTTACTCTGCAATCCTTGAAAATAACATAGTAGTATAGGCGAAAAGGTCAATAACCTTTATATATATTTGTCAAATAAAGTGGATAGATTCTTGCTCTCTGAGATCCAAATCGAACTGTATGCATTACATAGTTTTTATATTGAAGAACATTGGAACAATATTAAGACGAGCTAAATAAACTATAACAATTTAAACACTCTGATTTAGTACACATTTCATTAATTTTTCATAATATAGTACTTGTTCAAAGTAGCACCACAAGCGCTCCAGCACATTTATTCTAGCTTCTTCCTCGACCTCAGCTACTAGGCTCCTACTTTGCAAATTCGCCTGCAAAAGCGAAAATAATAAATTAAAACAACAGTTTAGGCTTCGTTTCAGAAATAATGATAAGGAGCAATAGTTTAATTTAATATCACTTTTAGCTTGTTCCAACAATTAGACATTATTATCAATCTTTAATACTCATTTTTTTCTCTAAAACAGAATTAACACTATCTGATTTGCTTAAATTTTTTGTAATCCTTACTTAACATATTTTTCCGATAAACATTTTGCACTCGCCAATCAACAACAACAACAACAACTACCCAGTATAGTCCCACAATGTGGGGTCTGGGGAAGGTAATATGTAGACGGGCCTTAACCCTACCCAAAGGGAAGAGATGTTGTTTCCAATCGACCCTCGACTCAGTGAAGGATGCGCTCACCAATCAAACGTCACAAAATATTTGACATAGAGATAGAAGAGAGATGTATTACATGGTTCAAAGTTGGCAGTGCACTTATCAGGAATCTGCAAGGCCATGGTTCGATCAACACCAGAAATAGGAGGGCCATTGATAAGAACACACAGACATGGCTGCCCTAATGCCTTGATCGACGCACAACACGCCTCGCTTGGTGGGATCAGACTGAACGGAGCTACTGCTGCCCTACATGGTATGAGCTGAATCAATGCCGAAAAGAAAGTTGCACTACAAGGATGTGCATTGCTTTCTTTCATCACTAAACTGGTTATGGCCACGAATAAAACAAGCATTTTTAGAGTACTAATGTTTCCGCTTGAAACCTTCATCCTCTTAATTTGGACTACAAAATACGTCAGATATAATTTTTGGTGTATATTCGCAGTGCATGGAAATTGTTGTGAGAGTACGTAGAATATATATAGGAAGATTTGTTACTTGCCTAATTTCATTATTTGATGACCTAACTACTCTACTATATCATGATTATTATGCTTGTAAAATAGTTGTTAAAATCCAACTTTCATGACTAACCTTCCTAGATATTTGAATCAATTTTAAGTAAATGGTAGTGATTTGTAAATGCAAAAAGTTAATTGGTTGGAAAATTAAGAATAGGCTAGGCTCATCAGAAAATTATCGTGGAAAATTGGCAAAGGCAACTGTAACAGCAGATGGAGAATCTTACTTCTTCTGTTAATTATTTTTTTATGTTACGTCATCGTAATTTTACAAAAAGGTAATGTTTTTGAAGTTATTATTTTATCCATTATAAAGTATGCTAACGAAAGGTAAAAAAGACGAACGATATTTTACTAAGGGCCTCCATCGTGTGATGCACGAAATATTTTACTCAAAATATTAAATATTAAGATAGTATGAGATACCATGTATCAAGATTGACCCGTTACTGTGCATGATTCAAATTTTGTACTCGTAGTTATAACCTCCAATCCTTATTTTAATTTGATTGAATGATTAACTCAAACTTCTGATCACTTCACTTCTAAGTATGAAGTAAGTGTTATATGTTGAAAGAAAAGTAAGCTTTTATGTGATAAATTCTAATAATTTCAATTGTGTTATCTAAAAATTATAGAGACATGAACTCAAGCATATTTACACTACAAAAGAGATATCTGAATTACTGAAAGAACTCATTATTGGGATAGAAACCTATTATTTGGATAAGCAAATAATCATAGAATATCATTTTCGCCTTGTTAAGTTCGGCGTTGGTCTTAATTTGAGCAATGGCAGGTTTAAAATACATCTATTTTATTCGATGAAAAATTGTTTTAAAATAATATAGTTATGTTTTGTAATATTCACACCCGGAGTTAACCCTAATCTTACAAAATCTTATAACCAAAATGCTGACCTACACAAAGACAACATAATAATAACCATTTAGAAAAGAACTAATAAACAAAAGATTAAATCGACAAAACCAAAAGAATAAAACAAAGAAAACCTTCTTCAGGTGGTAACTAATGCATAAGAAACTAAAGATAATCAACATAAAAATAAAGCAAGAAGGAAACTAAAAATTGCAAATCAATTCTATTTTTCTACGTTGATCTCCAAAAAGATAAGCACCCCCTTCCATACCTTTATTTTCTGTTAAATATAAAAACTGTACAATAATATAAAATATTAATTCCTTAATATACCTTATGTCACGATTCAAAATCTACTAAGGGATGTGATGGCGTCGGACACCGTTGTCAGGCAAGCCAACCAAAATACATAATTAAATTCCTATCTCAAAAATTTCGAAAACAAAATTTTCCTCCAATTCAGATAGTAAAAAATAATCTTTATGAAAAATAAATACAAGAATATTTAGAAATAATATATAATATCCCATGATCATCCCAGAACCCGGTGTCACAGGTGCATGAGCAATTTCTAAGAAATAATATAATACGTCAACTGTCCGGAATATAATATTAGACAGAAAATAAGTACAGTAATCTGAAAGAGACTCTGCTGGCCGCAGTCGTCCCGGAAAATGCAGCTTACCTAAGTCCATGTATCGACCATGATGCTACGCTCACTAGGCCACTAGAGACGCATGTGCACGTGCAACAAAAATGCACAGAAGTATAGTATGCGTATGATAACAACATGTACCCAATGAGTATTCCATCTAATCTCGAAAAAGTAGAGACGAGAGGTCGACTTCGACACTTACTAGTGATCCAATAATATTATCTAGATAATATAGTAAACCGGGAATTTTATAAACATGATATTAATTCAATGGCATGAAGCAATGTAAGCAACTCTTTCTTTTATAAAAAAATTCCAAATTCCTCTTTCGTAAATTATACCTATACTCTCAAGCCGGAAAGAGGCACTAACAACTCAATAAGTTTCAAGGCAAGCAATATAAGTATGCACAAATCATGCCAAGGACGTATGGTCCAATCCAACATAAACGTAAAATGTGCACTGTCGAGGGTCGAGCAGTACGAACAATAGATGCATCTATTACCCTGCTTGCAGACCATACATGCGATGCAGAACATAAATAAACAAATATCCCGCTCGCAAACCATACATGCGACGCTGGCACACATAGATACACACAGTCAAACAACCAATTAAGAATTTATCGGAAAATATTTATCCATATACATACCAATTCTCTTTAATGATTTAAGAAAATGAAGTTTAATCCTTTTAGAAATTTATTTACTAATTTGATAGGATTTAAGCAATTCAAATATTGATAAGATTACAAATATTCCAAGTATAGCATATTTTTGGGTCCTAGACTACCCGAACTTACACATAATAATAGCTACGGACGGACTCTCGTTACCTCATGCGTATGTAGCCTTCACAAGTAGGAGCGCATAGCTAATTATATTACATATGGGAACAATTCCCTCTTACAAGGTTAGAAAAGAGACTCACCTTGCTCCGAAGATTCATAACCAGCATTCCACGCCCATCTGAAGATTCAAATTAATGCACAACGTTCCGAAACTAGCCAATAATTATGTAAATCTATAAAAATATATGCTCAATCACTCGTTATGATCCATTTTATAACAATTCCCAACCTCGATTGAAAAGTTGACAAAAACGCCAGTGGGCCCACGTGCCCGAATTCCCAAAATTTTCGAAGATAAGGTTTACCCATGAACTCACGAACTCAAATTTATGATTTCTCTTAATTACTTACCCAAAATTGTGTTCAAATTTCAAGAATATCAATTTTCTAGGTTTTCACTTAAACCCCAAGTTTTCTACAAATTTCCATGCTAAAATCTATACATAATCGATATATTTAACTCAAAATAAGTGGGATTAGCTTACCTTGTCGTTGATGATGAAAATCCCTTCTTGAAACTCTCCAAGAATCACCCAACCAAGAAAATATGAGAGAAAATAGCCATATCCCGATTTTTAAAAGAACCATTCTGTCTCCAGCACTTCCGCATCTACGGTCCTATGACCGCTTTTGCGATTCCGCAGGTGGACACTTTTACCGCTTATGCGGATATCTCACCAGGCCCTCCCTTCCGCTTCTGTGATTCAACCGCCGCAGGTGAGTTCCCACTTCTGTAGCTGCTCGACCGCACTTGCGGTCCTCTTCACCTTTGGTCCAAACCGCATCTGCAGCTCCTCTGGCCGCTTCTGTGGCTCCGCACCTGCGGCCCAATTCTCACAGGTGAGGTTATACCAGCAACCAACAACTTCAGCCTTCTAAAAATTTTATTTGTGATCCATTAAGCACCCGTAATCCACCCGAGGCCCCCAGGACACCAATTAATCATACCAACCAGTCCCAAAATACATTACGGACTTGCTCGAGGCCTCAGATCATATCAAACAAAGCTAAAATCACGAATCGTCCTCCAATCCAAGCTTTATGTACTTTAGAATTTCAAACTTCTATTTTCAATGTTTAAGCGTATCAAATCATGTCCGATTGACCTCAAATTTTGCACACAAGTTATATTTTCCATTACGAACCTACTCCAACTTCCAGAATCGGATTCCAGCCCTGATATCAAAAAGTCCACTTCCGGTCAAACTTCTCAAAAACCTTCAAATTTCTATCTCTAGCCAAATGACCAAAACGACCCACAGACCTCCCAATTCACTTCCGCACTCCCAACACTAGATCAATATACGGAGCTACTCCCAAACTCAAAATCCTGAACGGAATTCGATAACACTAAAATGCACTTCAAACCAAACTTATGAGATTTCTTCCACAATGCTAACTTCCACAATAGGCGCCACAGGACGTCCAGGTTATCCAAAACTCGATCTGGGGATACGCCCAAGTTTGAAATCACCATTTGAATCTGCTGGAACCTCCGAATCCTGATTCCGATGTCGTTTATTCAAAAATCTCATCCTAGTCAATTCTTTCAACTTAAAGCTTCCGAAATGAGAATTCTCTTTCCAAAACAACTCCAAACTTCCCGAAGTGCACTTTCGACCACACGCACAAGTCATAATACCTGAAATAAAGTTGTTCATGGCCTCACACCGCTAAATGGCACACTAAAATTCAAAATGACCGATCAGGTCGTTGCACCTTAGTTTCTCCAAAAGAAACAAAAATACTTTTCTATTTTGTACTCCAACATTCCAAGAATGTGTGACGCTTGACGTGGTTGCAAAAACGTCCATTGGTCTATCTGCATTATAGAAACGGCCAACTCAAGAAAATTATATTATTAATAGATCAAAGGTAGTCGAATAATGCTTGATTACCAGCGATGATGCAATCGTCTCTATATCTAAATAAATCTACAAATATAAGAAGGTTTGAAAAAATTATTAACTCTCGTGCTATATAACTTGATGGAATAAAATATGTTGATTTCGTCAGATTTCTTAGGGTCCATGTTCTCTTTAATGAGAAGTTGCATAGATGTCGAACCTATTCTAATTAAATTATAACTCAGTATTTCCGTACCGCTTTCAAACTACACAAGTTATATCACCAAGTGAATTAATAAGAAAGATTCCTTGGTCTTGTTCAGCAGTGTAAAACAAGGGTTAGTTTGATGTGGCGATATTAATTTTGTAGGGTTGTCATATAGTTTAAATCGAAAATGAACTTTATTATTGGATAAATTTAGTTATATTCTTAAATTATATAAATATCTAAAAGCATTAAAGTCGATCAATGTTATGAGAATATTTTATTCGTTCAACGTTTAGTATAAAATATTCATACTTCTATAATAATATATAGTTTACGCGCATTTCACATGAACCTATGATAACGAGTCTAAGATTATGAAAATTAGATAATAATTTTAAATAATAAGTGTGAGATATAAATAAAATTAAAATGAGTTCATGAAAATAACGAATACGAAGTCTCTAAAAGGAACAATATTGAGTTAATATTCTAGAACAATAGTTCAGATAGATATAGTTCAAAATAATAAAAAAACAATGCAAATTTAGGAATTTATATTGATTAAATAGATCAAATTAGAAATTTATCTATTGTACTTTTCCATCGGCTTCTCAATACGAAAGTTAAACTGTTAAATTTTTATTTTAATATGTAAATTTGTTAATTCTTTACATTATAAATTATAGGTATTAGGAAAATAAAATTTCTATAATTAAAAGTATTTAGTAGAAGTATTAAGCCTTAGCAAAAAATAAACATAATCCTCAATCAATATAACGCCGCTTAAAATGAACAAAAGAAGTAGCTTTTTATCTATAAAAACATAAAAGAAGTCAATAAGCAATAAATAAATATTATCAAATTTTAAAAATTTCCTTTTGCATTTATTAAAGAGAGAGCTTAATGCTAAATAATTTATTTTTTAAAAAAAAAATCACAAAATTTATATTATATTATATTATATTATATTATATGGGCAAAGTCAATTACAACAAAATATACCCAGTATTATCCCACACCGTGGGGTCTGGGGAGGATAGCGTGAACACAAACTTTACTTCTACCATCATAAGCTCCACATTAATGAATATAGTCAATTAATAATATACAAATTGAGCTATTAGATTAATAATTATTGTATCTCGTAAACGTGAAAAAAAAATATGAGGAAAATAATTATAAAACGTTATGAACTATTATACAGTAAAGACATAACAAAAGTTAATAAATAAATAAACCTTTTAAAATGAAAGATATTTAAAATTAACTATCATAGCAGTCTTAGTAGATAACGTACAATAACTTTTATTTTAATTATGACATAAAATACTCTTAACTTAATGTTTATGATTAAGAAAAAGTAATTTTGAATAATCAACGATTTATTAAGCAAATTTGAGAATTTACAAGGTTAGTCATATAAAATTACATAAAGTTCTATTAGGCGAGCCCATTACGATAGGCGTTGGGCATGTCCAGGATGTTAGCCCCGATGGCCAAAGCGTAAGTCTCACGGAACTAAGCCCCACACATAAACCCGGGGGTGTTTTACGAGTGGTTTGTCTCGGGGTGAATCCTAATTCTATCTTTTAAAACAGAAATAGAAATGTACTATGTATAATTATTTTAATTATGACATAAAATACTTTCAACTATAATTGTGTTATTTTGCTCATAAATCTTGTGGTAATATGCTATACAATGATAAATTTATATATCAAAAAATAAATTGATAACTAACATGATTTCTTATTAAACTACATAATAATAATGTTGCACCTTTTGTGTGAAATCCTATATAAATCTTCTGAGGCTTAGGCAAAAGGAATTCTAAGTGGATATACGATGAGAAATGTTTTAGTTTAAATCGCGTTAAAGTTATCACAGTGATATTGTATATATTATGTACGTGCTTTAGGCTCTTTTTTTTTAAATTTATTTTTCTGATTAGAATGGTTAAAAGTTTTTATATTCCTTATTATTTACATATTCTATTTTTATTCGTTTTTCCGTACTTCTAGTATAGTTATGTTACGTTGTTGGAAAGAATTTTTGTAAATCTAAATTGATTTTAAAGTCTAAATATTAGGATTCCTATATTACTCTAATAAGGAAAGATTTTAATATCAAAATTTTAGTTGATTTCAAAGTCCAAAATTTTAGAAAAATAATTAAATGATTATTTTGTCTAGTGTAAAATCGATTTTCAGAGGATTAAAAAGACGGACGATATTCGCTAAGGGCCTTCGTGCTTCTTAGTGTATGCACGTTGTGGAAACGTTAAGATTAAAATGAAGAATCATGGAGAGTATAGTGAGAGAAACAAGAGAGAGAAAGGGGTAGTTGAGAGAAGGATCGAGAAGATCCAGAGAGAAACTTTATTACACACAAATGAAGTCTCCCGGTACAAAATATCTGCCCTCCTACGTATATATACAATGCACTCATGGGTCGGGTCTGGTGATCCGGCCCAAAACTAAATAAATATGGGCTCAGATATACACGGTCCAGCAGTAGTAATCATCATAGCCCATTACAGATATACCATGAGTATATAGTAAATATACAATGAATATATAATGAATATGTCGCTTATCCTTTGACTTGGAAGCCATATAATCTCTCATCTCAACACCCCCCCTCAAGTTGGAGGGGGAGACCACCTGCAACTTGAGAAACAAGGGATGAAGCACAGTGCCAGGTAAAGGCTTTGTCAGAAGATCAGCCAGCTGACGAGTAGTAGGGACATGAAGCAAGCGAATGAGGCCATTCTGGAGCTGATCGCGCACAAAATGACAATCTACTTCAATGTGTTTGCTCCGTTCATGAAAAACAGAATTCTTAGCTATGTGAATAGCAGACTGGCTGTCACAATACACAGAAAAAGGAAGAGAAACAGAAACCCCAAGGTCTAGAAATAAATGAGACAACCAAGACAATTCTGCAACAATGAGGGCCCTGTATTGAGCTTCAGCAGAAGATAAAGAAACCACTGGTTGTTTCTTAGACTTCCAACTAATCAGGCAACCACCCAGAATAATACAGAACCCAGTAACAGATCTTCGTGTATCAGGGCATGCAGCCCAGTCACTATCAGAATAACCAATAACAGAGAAATCATTGCAGTCGGAATAAAAGAGACCCATAGAAGGGGTACCTTGAAGATATCTCAGCACATGAAGGGCAGCAGTCATATGTGGAAGTCTGGGGCATTTGAGAAACTGACTCAGATGTTGCACAACAAAACAGATGTCAGGCCTAGTATGAGTCAAAAATAATAGTTTACCAACAAGACTCCTATACTGATCAGGAGAAGGCAAAAGGTCACCAGAATCAGCATGAAATTTTGCATTAATGTCCAAAGGACAAACAACAGAAGAGACATTGACACAGTCAAATTGTTGCAGCAAATCAGAAATATATTTGTGCTGATTAAGGATCATCTCACCAGGAACAGCTGACATCTCTATGCCTAAAAAGTAATGTAAGGACCCTAGGTCCTTAATTTTGAACTGTTCATCCAGAAACAGTTTCAGGGCATCAATTTCATCACAGTCATCCCCAGTAAGAATAATATCATCCACATAGACAGCTACAATCACAAGGGACCCTGGTGTACCTTTGATGAATAGGGAATAATCATTCAAAGAATGTCTATAGCCTCTAGAATATAGGGCAGAAGACAATTTGGCATACCATTGTCTGGATGCCTGTCTGAGCCCATACAGGGATTTGTTTAATTTGCAAACAAGGGGAGTAGAGGTAGAGAAGGCAGAAACAGAGTCAGGAGCAGAAACAGTCAAACCTGGAGGGAGCTTCATATAGAACTCCTCATCCAAATCACCATGTAAGAAAGCATTATTAACATCTAGTTGAAATAAATTCCAATGATTTTTCACAGCCACAGCAATGGGACACTTAACAGTGCACATTTTAACCATAGGAGAGGAGGTGTCAGTGAAATCAATACCTTCAACTTGAGTATCTCCTCTAATAACAAGTCTAGCTTTATACCTTTCAACACAACCATCAGCTTTGTATTTGATTTTATAAACCCATTTACAACCAATGGGTTTCTTACCAGGTGGAAGTGGAACAACATCCCAAGTATGGTTTGTGTCCAAAGCATCAAACTCCTTTCTCATGGCATCCTGCCATGCTGGAACAGATGCAGCTTGAGAGTAATATAGAGGTTCAGATTCCAAAGAGGAGGAAGATGAACCAAAAAAGGCAGGTAGTTGATACACATAATCCTTAAGATAAGATGGAGGATTATGCTGTCTTTGAGACCTTCTGGGAGCAGGAACAGAAGGAGGAGAGGCTAAAATAGGAGGGGAGATATCAGGATTAAAAAAAGGAGTTAAGGCAGAGTCAGGAGAGTCTGGAACAATATAAGGAGGTACTAACACAGATGTAGGAGAAAGAGGAGAGGAGATTGGAATGGGAGAATCAGGATCATCACAATGTTCTACAGGTGGAACAAAAGGAAAGGATAAAGCAGGAGGATGAGCAGAAGAAGATACAGTTTTAAAAGGAAAAGAGGATTCATGAAATATAACATCCCTGGAAACCAAATATTTCTTTGAAGCAAGATCATACAATTTATAACCCTTCTTAGCAAAAGGATAACCCAAGAAAACACAAGGAATGACTCTTGGCTTTAACTTGTCCCTTTGAGGGATTGGTACAGTAGCATAGGCAAGGCATCCAAATGTTCTCAAATGTGAATAGGTTGGAGCTTTCCCATACAAAATTTCATGAGGAGATTTATTGTGAAGCAATCTGGTTGGTATTCTGTTAAGAAGGTAAGTGGCAGTTAACAAACAGTCCCCCCAGAAAGATACAGGTAACCCAGATTGTAAGAATAAAGCTCTATATGTTTCAAGGAGGGTTCTATGCTTTCTCTCAACAACACCATTCTGTTGAGGAGAATGAGGGCAGGTGGTTTGATGTATGATCCCCTGATCACTAAAGAAAGAAGTATCCTCAATGCTAGATCCCAATTCTAAAGCATTGTCACTTCTAACAGTTTGAACCACAGCATTAAATTGGGTTTTGACCAGAGAAAGGAATGACTTAAGCATAGAAAAAGCATTGCTTTTGGATCCCATTAAGTGTGTCCATGTTGCCCTAGAAAAATCATCAACAATTGTAAGGAAATATCTACAACCAGAAGAAGTTGGAGTATGATAAGGTCCCCAAGTATCCACATGAATCAATTGAAAGGGTCTAGAGGTCTTAATAGAACTATCAGGAAAGGGGAGTCTAGTCTGTCTTGCCATAGGACAGACAAAACAAGGAAAAGGTTGTTTAGAAGCAAATGGAAAAGACAAACCAGAAATATGTCTCATATTTGTAAATGGAGTATGAGCAAGTCTTAAATGCCAAATGTAATTCATGTCAGTTGTAACAACATTATTACAGATGGAACTATATACATGTGAAGGTAATGGAACAGCCTTGCTATCAGACAAAATGTCATCAGTACAAGAAGCAGACACAGAAGGCAATGGAACAGCCTTGCTATCAGAAAAAATGTCATCATTACAAGAAGCAGACACAGAACAAACAGAAGTAGGGGAACAACTAATAGAGGAAGAAGTGGAAGGAGGAACCCAAGCCAGTTTATATAAGCCAGCAGCTTCTCTACCAAGATCCAGAGGCCTCCTCAGAGAAGGGTCCTGTATCATGTGGAGTAAGCATGAATGTTCAGTACCAAAACTATACAATGCAACTGCTTCACTAACTTGTGGACAGAAATCAAGTTGTGTTTAAAAGAAGGAACCAGCAGTACATTGTGAAGAGTGATGGAAGGAGTTAGTGCAAAAGAACCTGTGCATGTTACTTTCACTTTATAGCCATTAGGAAGAGTGACAAGATAGGGCAGAGTTAAAGGTGTGATGTTAGAAAGTAACTGTTTATCATGTGTTGTGATTAGAGGAACCTGAATCTATAATCCAGGTGACAGAATTAATATTGGTAAGCATGCAGAGTTTGGAATCAGAAATAGGTTTCTCAGTTAACATAGTACCAGCAAAGTTAGCATCATACATTGGAGGAGGAGTCTGAGCAGTGGAGTCCCCTAACTGGGTCTGTTGTAATAAGTTCATCAATTGATCATACTGTTGTCTGCTCAACCCTGGTGTCACAGAACTCTGGCCATCTATTTTTGGAACATATTGATGGCTTTCAAGAGGATTCCCTTGGGAAACAGACATATGTCCCTCAGAATGAGGGAAATCCAGACCAGCAGTAAGATGAGCAGCAGCAGGTCTCCTCCCCTTGTTAAAATTTGTACTTTGTGGATACCCATGGATCTTGAAACACTTATCAATTAAGTGTCCAGATTTTTTACAGTATCTACAGAATAAAGGCCCTCTGGCTTGATCAAAATTGACTCTTTGTCTGAAAGGAGAAGAAGGATTAGGCACTGTGGCCTTGTTAAATCCAACTGAATGCCTATTAGTATGGACATTGAAAGAGACAGAGTCTGGATTAAAGAGAGAAGGAGACTGGATTTGTCTTTGCTTCTAATCATTGAGGACCATATTATAGACATTATCAAGGGTTGGAGGAGGCTGCATCATCAAAAGATTACTCCTTACCCCCATGTATGCTTCATTAAGACCCATTAAAAACTGAAACACCTTATTTTCATCACTTTCCTGTATTATACCATCTTTGGCAGCACAAACACATCTTTGGCCATGGTTAACACACATTGATTCTAGTTCATCCCACAGTCCTTTGAGCTTATTAAAATATGAAGCTACATCTAGGGACCCTTGGGAGGTGTGGGAAAGCTCTCTTTTCAATTCAAAAATTTTGGTCCTGTTTGCAGTGCCATATCTGGCCTGAAGTTGGGACCATATACTCTGTGCAGTATCAGAATACTGCACACTTTCAACAATTTGAGGGGAGAGGGAGGCAGTTAACCAGGAAATCACCATGTTATTACACTTATCCCATAACCTTTGTTGAGCCACATTAGTGGCTGGTCGGGAGCACGTGCCATCAACAAAACCAATTTTGTTTTTAGCAGATAA
The DNA here is from genome assembly GCA_034376525.1 of Nicotiana benthamiana. NCBI lineage: Eukaryota > Viridiplantae > Streptophyta > Magnoliopsida > Solanales > Solanaceae > Nicotiana > Nicotiana benthamiana. Next base: position 26,849,476 of record CM067336.1, on the reverse strand, counting down.
TGCAACAATCATTTTTCTCCTCCAACCCCCATAACCACTACCCGATAAGGGAGTGGGGACAAGAGAGACCCAAGGGACATCAGAAGAGTATACAAAGAGGGGGCTGGTGGAGTCTACCGATGAGGAGGTACCAGCAGTGGTGTTAGAAGCCATGATTAATGAACCAGCTTGAAAGAAAAATAGTTTCAACAAGCAAAATATAACGGAACCAGATACTCACATATGGAACCAGATAGTCACACACAAAGCATACAATACTCAAAATAAGGACAGAGTTACCCCCTTCTTCGCGACTGGAGAAGATCGGCCTTCAATCAGCAGAGAAAACCCTAGGTGCAACCGTCGAAAACCTTACTGGAAATATGGTCAGGGATGTCGGAAAATCACCCAAACATCCATGAGTGAGGATCGAGCCACCGGATAGCAGTAAAACCGTAGGTTCAACCACCAGAAACTCTAGAAGCCGGAGAGTCACCGAGAAATCACCCAAAAGTCACCGAAAAATCTCCCAGAACGTTCAAGTGAAGAAGATATACTCAGATATCGCGATGAAAGTCTCAGAAAAATATCCGATTTAGATCGGAATCGTCATCGACCACATACGTCAGAAAACACCCCCAAAAATCTCAAACGAGACTTCAACCAAGATAACAAGATGCAGAAAAGTATAGTCGGATCATCGTCTAGGCTTTGATACCATGAAAACGTTAAGATTAAACTGAAGAATCATGGAGAGTATAGTGAGAGAAACAAGAGAGAGAAAGGGGTAGTTGAGAGAAGGATCGAGAAGATCCAGATAGAAATTTTATTAAACACAAATGAAGTCTCCCGGTACAAAATATCTGCCCTCCTACATATATATACAATGCACTCATGGGTCGGGTCGGGTGATCCGGCCCAAAACTAAATAAATGTGGGCTCAGATGTACACGGTCCAGCAGCAGTAATCATCATAGCCCATTACAGATATATCATGAGTATACAGTAAATATACAATGAATATGTCCCTTATCCTTTGACTTGGAAGCCATATAATCTCTCATCTCAACACGTTGCACATGTATCATTTCTATTGAAAATAAAATATTTAAAAATAACATAAATAATACTAAATTAAAGATGTCTTTAAATTAAAAAATAATTTAATAAAAATTACAAGTTCCAAAATCGTATTTGATTTTAAAATCTTAGTATAATTTTTAGGATTTCCTACATAATTTATTTATTAAATAATTTTTAGAAATAGGTTTATCGTGGTATTCTCCAAATTATCTTTAAGAATAACAGATTCTTTTAATAGTTTAAGATTATGGTTTAGGTCTCTTAGTGTTTTGATATTTGAAAGGGTTAATCATTTTCGTATATGCTTATATTTTTATTTCTTTTTGAGAAATGGCATATGTTAATACAATGAACTTAGATGATCGTCTATTTTAATTATGGAAATAAAAGTTTCTATCAAATATATCTCAAAGTGTTTTTTATTTATTCGGAAAATAAATCGCAAAGTTTTAATAGAAGTATATGAATAACTTTTGAACACCGTTGTTGCTAACATAATAGAATTAAACTTATGTTTCTTTGCTAAAATAAGAGAATGATATTTTATTAGTTAACATTTTAATTCATTTTAAGGTCCTAAATATTATGATAATTTAAATAAGGAAATATGTAATAAGTAAAATTTTAGTTGATTTAGAAGTCCTAAATGTTTGAAAAATATATTAAATTACGCTTTTATCCAATGTAAAATCTATTTCTAAAGGGTAAAAAGGGTAAATGACATTTCGCTTAGGCCTTCGTGCTTTTAATATATATATATATATATATATATATATATATATATATATATATATATATATAGATAGATAGATAGATAGATAGGTATAGATAGATAGATATAGATTATTTACTTTGCCAAGTTTATTTTTGATTGATAGAGAAAAATTACTATAAGGAAAAAGGGAAAAGTTCCCAATAGGTTCTAAAAACCTCCAATTAACTTATTAATGAGAAATTAAGTTAAAGTTTAATCTTTTATGTAACATACATAGATCAAGAACATTATTTATAAGGAAGTATTAATGTTATAAAATATTCTATTTTAGGTGAATGTCCATATTTAGAGAGATTCTAGGGTTTACTTCTTGGTGGCTAAGTCACCACCTCCCTATAAATAAAGGGGTTCTATTCCATTGTAAACCATCCCAAAGTATCAATAAGAATACTCCTCTCTCTACTTTTCTCTCTATTATTCTTGTTCTTGTATTATTGTTCTTGTTCTTATATTATTTCATAACACGTTATCAGCACGAGACTCTACCGTCTCAAGAATCCTCTTGAGAAAATTAAGGTATTTCCCTTTTTCCGAATTTGGTTTTAATTATGTCTGATATTATGAAAAGAAAGTTCGTTGCCCTTGAAATTTCGGGCAAGAACTATATGACATGGGTGTTGGATGCTGAAATCCACTTAGATGATATGGGTCTTGGAGACGCCATTAAAGACAGAAATAAAGCATCCACCCAAGACTGTGCTAAGGCCTTGATTTTCTTGCGCCATCACCTTGATGAAGGTTTGAAAATTGAATATCTCACAGTCAAAGATCCACTCATCTTGTGGAAAGGCTTAAAGGAGAGATATGACAACCTGAAGTTGGTCACTCTGCCACAAGCACGATATGATTGGGCTCATCTGAGGCTCCAAGACTTTAAGTCTGTTTCTGAATATAATTCTGCAATGTTCAGAATTACTTCTAAATTAAAACTCTGTGGAGATAATATCTCTGATTATGATATGCTTGAAAAAACGTTTACAACGTTTCATGCCTCCAATATGGTACTGCAACAACAGTACAGAGAGAAAGGTTTCAAAAAGTACTCTGAACTGATTTCTCTTCTCCTTGTGGCTGAGCGAAACAATGACCTGCTCATGAGAAATCACGAAAATCGACCCACTGGGTCTACACCATTGCCTGAAGCAGATAAGGTGTATTCTCATTATGCCAAGCATGGAAAAGGCTATGGCTTTAATCATGGTCGTGGTCGTAATCGGGGTCATGGCCGTGGACGTAGACAAGGAAGAAATTTTCCTGATGTCCGTCACCCCCCGAAAAAGATATAACCACCAAAAGCAGAAACGGGATTATGAGGATCCAAAGGCAAATAGTTCAGAAACTATATGTTATCGTTGCATTGGAAAAGGGCACTGGTCAAAAGCTTGCCGTGTACCAAGACATTTGGTTGATCTTTATCAAGCATCTCTAAAGAATAAAGGCCCTGAAACAAATTTTGTCTCTGACGACAATTTTGACATCACCCACCTGGATGTGGCAGACTTCTTTGAGCAACCCGAGGGGAAAATAGACCACTTAATCGGTGATGGATCTGTGATGAAGGAAGATGGAATTGTTTGATTTTATTTTACTTATTTGTATTAGTTAGTGAATAAACTAATAGTCATTAGTATCAGCTCGTATTAGTTAGTTTATGATATAATGTTAGTATTAGTTCTTTAGAATGTTTCAATATGCTTAAATTTCAAAGATATTTTTATTTTCCAGTAGAGTTAATCGATTAACCTAACAGTTAGTCGATTATCTAATATTTCGCATTAAAACTGAACTTTCCCGCAAGCTAAGTTAGTCGACTATCTGATTTAGTTAGTCGACTAACCTGATGACTGTTTACTAAGTTAGTCGACTATCAACATAGTTAGTCGACTAACTAATATTTCGCATTAAAACTGGACTTTTCCGCAAGGCAAGATAGTCGACTATCTGATTTAGTTAGTCGACTAACCTAATGACTGCTTCCCAAGATAGTCGACTATCAACTAAGTTAATCGACTAACCTCAGCAGATTTTGAAAATATTGTTTAAATGTGAAACAAACGGATTGAATTTTTTTATTCTCATGTTCGTGTATTTCTTTTGTATGTCAAACCATGGGAAAGCAAATATGGATATCTCACAAAGCAAGCTTGGATCAACGTCCAACTGTAAAAATATTTGTTTAGTTGATTCATGTACTACACATACGATACTCAAAGAAAAGAAATATTTCTCTCAACTAAGTATGTGTAAGGCAGATGTTACTACAATCTCTGGTAGTAGTAAATTGATTGAAGGCTCCGGAAGAGCAACTATAACTCTGCCTAGAGGAACAATGTTTATCATAGAGAATGCAATGTTCTCCTCCAAGTCTAAGAAAAACTTGTTGAGTTTTAAAGATATACGCCGGAATGGCTATCATATTGAGACGATAGATGAGAATAATCTTGAATATCTCATCATTACAAAGAATGTCTCTGGCCAAAAGAGGGTTATTGAGAAATTCCCGTCTTTATCTTGTGGCCTGTATTGGACAAAAATTTGTGCAATTGGGGCACATTCAACAGTAAACCAAAAGGTTACTGATTCCAATACTTTTGTACTTTGGCATGATCGATTGGGACACCCTGGATCAATCATGATGAGACGGATTATAGAAAGCTCATATGGGCATCCGTTAAAGAATTTCAAGATTCTTTAAAATAATAAATTTTCTTGCACTTCTTGTTATCAAGGCAAGTTAATTATTAGACCATCACCAACAAAGGTTAGGACTGAGTCACCTACGTTTTTGGAACGTATACAAGGGGACATTTGTGGACCTATTCACCCATCTAGTGGGTCCTTTAGATATTTTATGGCCTTAATAGACGCATCCTGTAGATGGTCTCATGTGTGCCTATTGTCATCACGCAACCTTGCGTTTGCAAAACTAATGGCACAAATAATTCGACAACGAGCACAATTTCCTGATAATCCAATCAAGTCTATTAGACTGGATAATGCTGCTGAGTTTTCATCCCAAGCATTTAATGATTATTGCTTATCAATTGGGATAAAAGTGGAACATTCTGTAGCTCATGTTCACACTCAAAACGGTCTTGCGGAATATTTAATTAAACGCCTGCAGTTGATTGCAAGACCATTACTCATGAAAACGAGGCTGCCCACTTCGGTATGGGGTCACGCCATTTTGCATGCAGCAATGCTAATTCGTCTCAGACTGACGAATTATCACCAATATTCCCCGTTGCAATTGGTTTTGGGTCATGAACCCAATATATCCCATTTAAGAATCTTTGGATGCGCAGTATATGTGCCTATAGCACCGCCATACCGCACCAAAATGGGTCCGCAAAGAAGGTTAGGAATATACGTTGGGTTTGAATCGCCCTCCATTATTCGCTACCTCGAAGCATTGACAGGGGATTTGTTCACTGCACGATTTGCAGACTGTCAATTTGATGAGACACTTTTCCCAAAATTAGGGGGAGAAGTTGGTGAAACCAAACGGGAAATTTTATGGAAAAATGCATCATTATCTCATCTTGATCCACATACCTCTATTTGTGAAAAAGAGGTGCAAAAGATTATCCATTTGCAAAGAATAGCAAATCAAATGCCTGACGCATTTACGGACTTGAAAAGGATAACAAAATCCCACATCCCCGCAGAGAATGTTCCAATCCGTATTGATGTCCCTGTTGGACAATCATCTAGTGTCATATCCAATGAGTCGAATGCACGCCTGAAGCGTGGCAGGGCATTAGGTTCCAAAGATCGAAATCCTAGAAAGAGGAAAGCAAACGATCAAAATGACACTACGAAAGAATCTCATGAGGAAATTCATGATTTAATAAATTCTGAGATTCATGAAGAATCCATTGAGCCCGAGACTCAAGAAAATAAGGAACTATCAATAAATCCAATCGATATTGAGGCAAATTTTAATCGAGTGGATATAGTGATGGATTATGTCTTTGCTTTTAATGTCGCATCTAGCATTATGCAAGAAAGTGAGGATCTTGAACCTCAATCTGTTGGAGAATGTCGAAAAAGACATGATTGGCCAAAATGGCAAGAAGCAATCCAATCAGAATTGAATTCACTAGCAAAACGTGAAGTTTTTGGCCCTATAGTTGAAACACCTAATGGTGTTAAGCCTGTTGGCTATAAATGGGTCTTTGTACACAAGAGAAATGAGAAAAACGAGGTACAAAGATATAAGGCACGCCTTGTTGCACAAGGATTTTCTCAAAGGCCTGGTGTCGATTATGAAGAGACATATTCGCCTGTAATGGATGCCATAACTTTTCGTTATCTCATTAGTTTTGCTGTCCTTGAAAAGCTTGACATGCATTTAATGGATGTGGTTACTGCCTATCTTTATGGCTCACTGGATAATAAGATATACATGAAAATTCCCGATGGACTCAAAATGCCAAACGCTCATAATTCAAAGTCCCGGGAAATGTTTTCAATCAAATTGCAAAGATCCTTGCATGGTCTAAAGCAATCAGGACGAATGTGGTATAATCGTCTTAGTGAGTATTTATTAAAAGAAGGCTATATAAATGATGCCATTTGCCCGTGTGTTTTTATAAAGAAAACAACATCGGAGTTTGTTGTACTTGCCGTATATGTCGATGACATAAACTTTATTGGAACCCCCATAGAACTCCAAAAGGCAATTGATTATCTAAAGAATGAATTCGAGATGAAAGATCTCGGAAAGACAAAATTATGTCTTGGTTTGCAAATTGAATATTTGGCAAACGGAATTTTTGTTCATCAATCTACCTATATAGAAAAGGTACTGAAACGGTTTTACATGGATGGAGCATATCATTTAAGTACTCCGATGGTTGTTCGATCACTTGATGTGAATAAAGATCCATTCCGACCGCAAGAAAGGAATGAAGAGCTACTTGGTCCTGAAGTACCATATCTTAGTGCAATTGGCGCACTAATGTATCTTGCAAATACTACAAGGCCTGACATAACCTTTTCAGTTAATGTCTTAGCAAGGTATAGCTCGGCTCTCACAAGGAGACATTGGAATGGGATCAAACATACATTGCAGTACCTAAAAGGGACTACCGATATGTGCTTATTTTATAGCAATAATTGCAGTCCTGATCTTGTTGGTTATGCTGATGCTGGATATTTATCCGACCCACACAAGGCTCGATCTCAAACGGGTTATGTGTTTACCTGTGGAGGCACCGCCATATCTTGGCGATCGACTAAGCAATCAATTGTGGCTACATCATCTAATCATGCCGAGATAATCGCTATTCATGAAGCAAGTCGGGCGTGTGTGTGGTTAAGGTCTATAATACATCATATTCAAGACAAATGTGGTTTGAAGTGTAACAAACTACCCACGACTTTGTATGAAGACAATGCAGCATGTATAGCTCAATTGAAGGGAAGATTCATAAAAGTAGATAGAACAAAGCATATTTCACCAAAATTATTTTTCACACATGATCTTCAAAAGAATGGTGATATCAATGTGCAACAGATTCGTTCAAGCGATAATATGGCTGATTTGTTCACAAAATCTCTACCAACGTCAACCTTCAAGAAGCTAGTTCCCAATGTCGGAATGCGAAGACTCAAGGATATGAATTGATGCTCTTTTCAGGGGGAGTTAATGCGCGTTGCACTCTTTTTCCCTTACAAGGTTTTGTCCCAATGGGTTTTCCTTGCAAGGTTTTTAACGAGGCAACCAATAGGCGCATATTCAAACATGTGTACTCTTTTTCCTTTTCTTTAATTTTTTCCCATTGGGTTTTGTTTTAGTTAAGGTTTTAACGAGGCACATTATTGAATAGACATTCAAGGGGGAGTGTTATAAAATATTCTATTTTAGGTGAATGTCCATATTTAGAGAGATTCTAGGATTTACTTCTTGGTGGCTAAGTCACCACCTCCCTATAAATAAAGGGGTTCTATTCCATTGTAAACCATCCCAAAGTATCAATAAGAATACTCTTCTCTCTACTTTTCTCTCTATTGTTCTTGTATTATTGTTCTTGTTCTTATATTATTTCATAACAGAGAAATGGTAATTAATTTCATTATACTGTTCCCTTCCGTCGGTGCGATTATAATTTTTCTTGGTTTTGGTTTGGAAATCCTTGGCCATTTTTCTTTTTTGCTTTATAGGAGCAATTAACTAATTTTTTGTTGCACTAACTATTTTAAAAATTTATTACAAACCAACATAAAATTTATTTTATTTTTTGTATCTTGCAATATGTTTAACATTTTAATTTGTATTCTCTGATATGAACTAATTTTTGCATTACTTGAAATAAAAGGGTAGTAAATTTTTATCTTAGTTGAAATGTGGATAGAAGGCAACTGCGCACTCCTACAGTATATAGGAAAGTAATTTTATTTAGGGGAAAAGGAAAAAAGATTAATTTGCTTGCAAGCAACGCTTGCACGGTTGTTTCTAAATTTCCTTCCAAATTAGGGTGTATAAATGTGCCTCATGAGATGCTGTTTCAGCTGCCAAACAAATTTCTCTTTCAATTTTTAATAAGAGCGTTCTTAATAGAGTTTGACAGTTGTTGTTGAGAGTGTATTTGAGTTAGCCATGGATTTAGAAGCATTGTTTCTAAACCATTTTGCCATAGAGAAGAAGCCAAATATTTTTAAGTTGATTAAAGCAGCCATACACGTTGGTACATGGAAGTACCCTACAAAGTTTAAGAAGCACAAGGATGAAATAGTGATGATGTTACTGAATCCGGAAAAACCAGGGATCGGTGATGAAAAAGAAGATCAAGAAATCGATAGTGGTGGAGGCAGCGTTAACGTTGAAACAATGGACAGTGTTGGTGATGAAGAAATCGACAGTGCAAGTCATATCGAAGAAGATGAAGAAATCAATAGTGACGGAGGCGCTGAGTTCTCTGGTGATGATACTGAGAAGAGTTGTTCTAGGTTTCAAGAAACATGTCATATTCTTGGACGACAAGGAAACTGCAACGTCAGTAAGACAAGATCTACAGTATTGAAAGTAAAACTAAGTTTAAAGAAGACTCGGGACATTGACGACAAGCTTCGACGCATGCATGCCGATAGTGATAAAGAAAAGAAGACAGAAGCAGAAAAGTGTTGGTCCGACAGTACCAAAAGCAAGAACCTGAGTTGTGTCACGGGATCGGCAACCAAGAATTCTCCCGGAGGTTTAAGGAAGATGAATGAGGATATCACCCAAGATTGTTCCTCACAGAAGATCAAAAGGAGGCTTGAGGGAGGAGGGCTATTACAAAAACAGAGAAACTGCAGTGCTATAACAAGATCAAATCAGAAAACAACACAAAGCTCTACCGTTGGAAAACCAACGCAAAAACCAGCCCTAAGATCCACAGTTGGAAGACCAAATCAGAAAACAACACAAAGCTCTACAGTTGCAAGACCAACGCAGAAACCAGCACAAAGCTCTACAGTTGGAAGACCAATGCAAAAACCAGCACAAAGCTCTACAGTTGGAAGACCAATGCAAAAACCTGCACAAAGCTCTACAGCTGCGACACAAATGGAAAAAACAAAGCACAGCTCTGCAGTTGCAAGACCAATGCAAAAACCAGCACAAAGTTGTACAGTTGCGACACCAATGCAAAAACCAACACAATCCGGAATGAAATTTGAATCAAGTAAAAGAAAATTTGAGGAAAGGGTTGCTGAGCAAAAAAATGCCAAGAGAAGGATCATAATGGTGGACTTTCATGATATGCCTAAACCAGCCAAAGATCCTTCTGCTCCCAAACGCTGCTGGGATAGTAGGAGGAGGTTTTGAAATTCTGATTCTATTTGTTGTAAATTCCACGAGAATCTTAATTTTTTTTTCTTCTTGACATGTAATTCTAGAGAGTATCATCACTCAGGTTCATTTTTTATTGATGATCTTTTATTCTGAAATAGAAAAGATATATATATATATATATATATATATATATATATATATATATATATATATATATATATATATATATATATATATATATATATTTGTGGCTTTGATGTGGTTCCTCATGTGTATTTTGCCTCCAAAGAGGTCTTCTCCTACTTTTCTGCCTCTTTCATTTGTATCAATGCTTTAATTACTTTGCCTTTGAAAATGTCATTCTGTATTCACAATTCGGAGTTGCTTTGTTGTCTTTAAACTCTTAGTTGAGCTCTTGTTTTCCTGTTGTCCTTGCAAAGGGTGTATGCGACTATTAGAATGGAAAATGTGGTCTTTGGTCTAACTATCTTCATACCTATTTAAGATTTGACAAAAATCAATCTTTCTATTGTTGCTGCTAGTAAATTCATGTAGCTGCAATTACAGTGTGAGGTTGACAACCCTGCAAAATTTAGCATCTGTATGCATTAGTTTTTTAATTAATGTTGTATTTAGTATTTAAACAACGAAAGTAGATTTCATACCTCTGAGAGCAGATTGGTTTCCAGCTTGGGAAATATTAAAAGCTCAAGGAGATAATTAACAGGCATAATCATTTGGGAAAATTGAGATTACATTTTCAGTTACTAGTTGCATTTAATCTAGTTTGTATAGCATCAAATGTTAATCACAGTTACTTGTTGAAGATGCCTTCAAGTTAATAATATAATAGTTCCCTTTAGGTCTGAGCCATTAGATGCAACAACAACAACAAATCTATTAGTTTCGCGGACCCCATTCGTGGGAAATTACTGGGGTTTGTTGTTGTTGTTGTTCCATCTCATGGCTCAGGCCTAAAGGGAACTATTATACTATTAACTTGAAGGCATCTTCAACAAGTACATGAGATGGAACAAAAGTCGCATTAATCTTCCATTTATTTAGAGTACTAACACAATAAATGCATCTAGCCATGCATAAGTGAATATATCAAGTCAATGCAGACCAAGGAGAAGGCCTCCTAAGAAAAACACAGAAACTTCACATGCAGCGTAGTATATTTCCAAAGTGCAGGGCAACATTGGTCTCCTAATTGTGCAACACTAACATATATCTCAAATTTATTGGCGCCAAAACTAGTGAACAACATGGAATACAAAACTTTGTAGAATACCCAACTCTAGCAAATAGATCTTATCAAGCACATTATGGAGATACAATAGTGACTTGAGGAATAATCTATATGATGTAACGTTCCAATTTAGATTTGAGTGAAACTTGCTGCATTGAGCCACAAATCAAGATAATTAAATATCAGATTCCAACGAAAGAGCAATAACAAATGGTTTACTAGAACTAGACATACCAATTGATTTGTAGGTTCTACATCTGTTAAATGACAGTTTGCAGGGTTCATACAAGTACATTTTAGACATTTGTGTTGAATATATTCGATATTTGGTTACTGTAAGTGAAGTAATACTACCAAAAATGAACTTAATTTGGATCAACCGATTAAGGATATGTATTCCAGATCATTATAGTCGTTTATTGCAAGCAACAACAACTACCCAGTATAGTCCCACAAAGTGGGATCTGGGGAGGGTAATATGTAGACGAGCCTTACCCCTAGCCGAAAGGGCAGAAAGGTTGTTTCCAATCGACCCTCGGCTCTGCAAGCATGGCTCTGACAGTTGTTCTCCATTGAGAAGTTGCTACTATTAGTATATTACTGCCATTTTGAAGAAGCATTGTGTTTTCGCCATAAGATCAATATCATTCGACTAAGTCAACTAAGTCGAGCTAGTCGAGCCACATGATTACTAAAACATCAGGAGAGTCAACAAATGGATTTTATTTTCACTGCAGAAAATTCAAGAAAACTGACCTATATAAGCAACAAAAAGCAAGAAAGTAAAGGGACTTTCTAATCTGTAACTAGTAACTATCGCATTCCTTTTTACAGCCGTACTTTCATATAATCAATCAAGTTTAAGTCCAAATTTGATTTAGAAAGACTTATAGTTGCAGGAGACGAGATGTCTATAAGTAGAATGGTTCATCTAAGGTTAGAAACGAGAAAAGTAATACACAAGGGTTATTTTGCTAGGCAATAAAACTATACTTACCGTCTGATTATTAACAAGTAAATGCAGAGGCTAGACACTTCTGATTCAACATAGCAAGGCCTTTTACATCAAGGAACTAGAATGCTGCTATTGATCTCCTAATACCTGTACGTATGGCAATGGTAAGAAGTGAATTAGAGGACAAAATGAAGCATTTTCAATTTTCAATATACAATCACTAAGCATCTATGTTTATAAGAGCTGCACTCCACAATATCAATATGCTAAAGCAGTCTATAAGTACAGAAAAGAAAATCCAAATCTCATTCTTCAATCTGGTCATATAAATTTAGTTTTCGACCGTTGGCATTTTTAAGTCGCAAGGAGGATTGGTGGATAAAAAAGGCAAAGTCATGTATAAGAAAACAGAAGTATTGGAACAAACAAAGCAGCTTCCCATTATAGATGTAAGAAAGGCAAAATCTTCTTAACTTAAACTGTTTTTGAATTCACCACACACAAGCAAGCAGACACAGGGATATTCATAGAAACATAAAATTAAAGAAAAATGAAACACATTTTACCAACTTCAGAGAACTAACAACTTCATATGTTCATTGTTCAAGATAATGAGATTTACTGACCCTAATATCCGTTCACATTCTCCCAAACAAACCCAAGCTCTGCAATTTGCTAATTTGGATTTTGTCCAAATTGACTTATTACTGAATATATACCTAGTTTATACTGCAAAAGATTCAATAAGTAGAACAAGTTACAATAGCATAGTCAGTTTACTACAGTTGCCACACCATGTTACCGAAAGTTAACATCAAAACAGCTACCACTTCAACTTGCAACGGGTTTAAGTAAAATAACAATCTACATCAGCCCAGCCCAACGAATAATAGTGTCCATTAAGAAAATCAAATTGTGATTAATAGACCAAAATAAAGTTCAATTTCAGAATGCTGGTGCTAAGAAATGAAAATTTTAGTCACTATAATTAAGAGTACCTCTAGTATTAGGCACTTCAGAGTAATGGGGTTCCATATTCCTACATAAGAATTTCTTTTTGGTCATTTCCTATATATTGCATTACATAACTATCAAGTCCTAGTAGATCTTTCTCATAGTACTTGGGGATCTAAATGATTTTATAGCTACCCTGAATAACAATATACAAGGCAAGAACTAGCAATCTAGATGTCAAGTATTGAAACTTTAGGCAAACAAGTAAAAATAAAAAGGGAGACTTTTATGAAAGACCTGCCTCTGAAGTATCACTATGACAAGTAGTTACCCGCCCAAAAACAAATAGTTCTTCAATTTTAAATTTTTTGCAAAATTCACACCAATTCGTATGAGAAGCAACTTTGATTGAAACAAAACGAACTACAGATTTCATTAATAAGATGCTAATAAACCAGAGGTTTTACATATAGTTTGATTGAATAAGTCATTTGATCTACATCACTAACCCTAACATCCAACAAAAGGCAGAAAACCAAAACCCTAAATCGGAGAACACGAATTCACCATAACCATAAGCACAACAAAGCATCTTCCTAAGCCCTGTCTCCACGAATCCTCCTAGCGAGTTGAATGTCCTTTGGCATTACGGTGACCCTCTTAGCGTGAATGGCACAGAGATTGGTGTCTTCGAAGAGTCCAACTAGGTAAGCTTCGGCTGCCTCTTGAAGAGCAGCAACAGCACTGCTCTGGAACCTCAGATCTGTCTTGAAATCCTGAGCTATTTCCCTCACCAGCCTCTGAAATGGCAGCTTCCTTATCAACAACTCAGTAGACTTCTGGTACTTCCTGATTTCCCTGAGAGCGACAGTTCCTGGACGGAAACGGTGAGGCTTCTTCACACCTCCGGTCGCCGGAGCTGACTTTCTCGCGGCCTTGGTAGCTAGCTGCTTCCTTGGAGCCTTTCCACCAGTGGATTTGCGAGCAGTTTGTTTGGTACGAGCCATTTCGAATGTTTGATAATAATATAAAAGTTTTGTAGATTGGGAACTGCTTTGATTGTGAAGAAATGACGATGAATTTGTTGGATGTGTAATGGGGAAGTTATACAGGAGGGAAATGAAGCGGGAATTTTGGGAAATTTTGTTGAGTTTGAAACTTTTTGGCGTTGTGGGGATTGAGAGTGAATGCAGACCGTTGATTGGTTAAGATTTTGCGTCAACGGTAGAGATTGGAGAAGAGGTGATAGCTCGGATGGTAATCTATGTTTTTGTGTAACTAAGAAATCTAAACCTCTCTATACTATATTAAAACAGATAAATATAGTTCGCCGTTTTACTCTTCATTGGTGCATTCTATGTTAGATATAATTGTAATTGTAATAATTATTTTTTTCAAAATAAAAATTAAAAAAAGCTAATTATGGATTACTTGCAGTTTAGCTTCCTTTTGTATCGGTTTCAATTTCTTCTTTACTTATTGTATTAGGCTTCTCCGTTTTGTTTCTTCATTGTTCTGAAATCAAATTAGGTTTCTAGAGTTTTACAAAGGATTCAATTTCTTCTTTATTTACCGTATTATGTTCGTTTCTTCTTTGTTTTGAGATCAAATTAGGTTTCTAAAATTTACACCTATAAAAGAAGCTATTTTCTACATTCTTTGTCATAAACTAACGTCCGTATAGCATATTTGCTTGTTATTTGCCGTAAATTTCTATTGTGTACTATATTGTTGAAGTTATGTAATAATGGTTGTTTGTGCATTATCACTATTAGTTGAATGATTGTATCAAACCAATCAATTTTTAAAATTTTCTCCTTTGGAATCTTCCACTTTGTCATTAAAAATAGCTATATGATTGTTTTTCGAATCTTCTCCTTCCAATTTACATTTAGTTTATTTTTTACCTCTTTTTGTTGGTTTTTGTTTTTGGTGAATTTTTTATTTTTATGTTAGAACTGTTGTTTGATAATTGATAAACAGCTCTAAATCAAAAGTTTTCAATTGTGATTTGTTTATTATGTCTCATATTGGTTTATGTCTCATGTATGATCATTGGTTTAAACTCACTTACAATTTTTGTACAGGTTGTTTGGATCGTTGCATTCATTACATAAATTTGGTTAGGTATTCTAACTCATATCAAATTAATATTTTATTAATTTAAGATTTTATCACTTTATGGTTGATATATATTTTTAATTACTAATTAATATGTCACACTCAATGGTTGATATATAATTTTACTTACTTATTGTTATACCAACTGAAGTTGCTCATACTTTCTCATAAAATTAAATTTATTACCTCTTTTAATTGACTATAGTATACATATCACAGTTTTTAAATTGTATTCTTAAAGAATAGCACTCGATAATTGGTGTCGTTGAATCCATCCAAAATTTTGACAACTTTCATTGGTTCAGGTAAATAATTCTCCTTATCGATATCATAAATAATATTTTATATAATCTTCTTGTTATGATGCAATATATTATGTTATGAAAGTTATGTAGCTTGGAAATAATACCCAATATTAGATTATACTTGTCACAACATATTTTTCACATGGATAACTATATACGCACTATCAAGATGTATATCAATGTCAACAACAAGAGTATTGGTCATGACAGAGCAATCGAAGAGACGAAGGGGTACATACACCAAGAAGATTGTCTACAAAGAGATATTAGGTAAGATACAATAACATAACATGTTATTAACTCATACGTATATTATCTATAATTACAAATGTGAAATATTAGGTCCCCCCCCCCTCCCCCGCAAAGCGACATTGTCTCATATTGGAAGAGGAAGAGGGTTTTAATAGATATATAACCAATTGCTCTTCTTCTAGCTCTTAAAGAGTTGAGAAGAGGGCAAGCCTTGCACCGTCATTGTTGTCGCTGCTCGGCTCAGCTTCGGATTCGGATTTAGATTTAGATTTGGTCAAATGATTGATTGATTAATTTTTTGGACCAAATTTATTTGTTAATAGTAAATATTAACATAAATGTTATTAAATATCTATTTTAATAACAAAATATTAATATTAAATCCAAAAATATTAATAATAAAACCCAACCGTTTCTATTTTTTCGTTTTCTATTTTGCTAACAGAAAATTAACTACCCTCTTTAATTTTTTCACTTTATTTTTTCTCTTTATTGTTGAGTAAATAATCATTTATGTCACGGCCCATTTCTAAAATAGATCTTGATGGCACCAACACCATTGTCAGGCCTGCCAACATAGAAATATTAGTAAATTCTTGTTTTAATTACCAAAAATGGTTATAATACTTTTCATAATTAACAATTAAAACAGGTGATAATAAGCAATGTTTAATAATAATGATACAACCCAGAAGAAATGTTTACAAATATGTGTGCCAAGACCTGGTGTCACAAGTAACGAGCAACTAGTATAATGTACAAAGAAATAAAATTATCCTACTGTCCGGGATAGAATAGACAACAAAAATATAAGAAGACACCATCAAGCTGCTGAACGGTCACATGAAAGGGGCAGCTCACCGTGGAAGTCTCACACTATAACTCGGGGGCATGCAACAGACTGATAGCCAGATACACCTGCCTAAGATCCTTTACAATTAAGTACAGAAGTGTAGTATGAGTACATAAAATAATATATACCCAGAAAGTATCCCGTCTAATCTCGAATAAAGTAGAGACGAGAAGTCGACTTGATACTTACTAGGGTCAAATAATATAATAAAGTGTTCTGCTAGGCATGATAGTTACGAATAATCAACAGTGTGTAAACCAGAGGTAATAGGTCATGTTCTTAACAATTTTACAGTTAACCGTATATATATGTCATGTGCACATAATGCCGAGGTCGACGGCCCGATCCAACAGAAAAATAATTGTTCACTGCCAGAGGGTCGAATGGAGTGAATCATAGATGCATATACTTCTACTGAGGCGATCGGCATGATCCACAAATATCAATTCATATCAAGAAAACGCATGCATTCGCATTTATTTCCGAATAATTCATACAAGTGTCCAATAAGTGTATACATTTGCTTATTTCCTTTTCAAGTCCCTAGCACATCCTAAGTGATCACATTAACAAGAAAATATAGAGATATTCACAAATATAGCATGATACGAGTCCTAGACTACCCCAACAATTAACATAATAGTAGTTATGCAGGGACTCTCGTCAGTTAGTGCATACGTAGCCCCCGCATTTAGTAGCAATTTACCCAATTATTATACCTATGGGAATAATTCCCTCTTACAAGGTTAGAAAGGAAATTCACCTAGCTCTAAAGTATACTTCCAACGCCAAGAATGAGCCCAGACCCTCAATTTGGAGCCGAACAATTCGAAACTAGACAAACGAGGTAGGAACTAGTCAATACAAGCTTATAAGTTCATATTGTAACTATTTAAGCAATTTACCACCCTTAAATATCAATTTCCTAAAATCTGACCTCGGGCCCACGTGCCCGGATTCTGAGATTTTTCAAGGGAAGTTGTTCTGCATAACCCAAGGATCAATAATATATGATTTCTAATTCATTTCATAACAAATTTCATGGTCAAATTCAACTCTTGTCAAAATCCTAGGTTTTTCCCCTAACCCTATGATTTCACCTTAATACTACTGTTTAATCTACCTTAGACATAAATATTAAACTAGAAATAGGTAGAACACACTTACCTCAAGATGCTAGGTGAAGGTCTTCTATCAAAAGCTCTAAAATTGCCTAACGGAGGAGTGAAATATGGCAAAAATAGACTTAGAACCCATAATAAATGAACTCACTTCCTCAGCGATTTTCGCATCTACGGTCTCGCATCTGCGAGAAAAGACCGCATCTGCGAGATGGGCTAAAAGGATTGAAACCACTTCTGCGATCCTGAGGCCGCTTCTGCGGAACCACTTCTGCCGTTCGAGAGTCGCTTATGCGGTTTGGTCTGGCCTTCCCTGAGGCCGCATCTGCTTTAGATGGACCGCATCTGCGGTTATGACAGAAGCAGCAGCTTCAGCACTCCTTAAAAATTTCAACTTCACTCAAGCCTCATCTGATAGATGCTCGGGGCTTTCGGGCCCCACCCGAATATACTGACAAGTCTCAAATCATTAAACGGAACTACTCGAACCTTCGGAATGCCCGAAACAACAGTAAATCTAAGAATTGCCCCCGTAAAACCAAATGAACCAAACTTATGAACTTCAAGTATTAATTTTCCTCCAACAAGCCAAAATGCCCTAAAACTACTTGGATCGACACCAAATTTTGCGGGTAAGTCTTACATGATATTTGAGACCTGTACCGGGCTTCAGAACCAACAAACGAGCCTGATACCCATGAAATCAATCATTAATTAGTTTATTTAAATCCTTAATATTTCATATTAAAAATTTCTAATAAAAATTCATTACTTGGGCTAGGGGCCTCTGAATGCGATTCTATGTATACGCTCAGGTCCTATGTTTTCCTACGGACCTTCCAGGTCATCAAATCATAAATCTGGATCCGTTTGCTCAAAATGTTGATCGAAGTCAAGTTTAGCCTTCTAAGAAAATTCTAAGGAACCAAATAGGCATATTTCACTCCAAACTCTTCTAAATCCCGAACCAACCGTCCCCGCAAGTCGAAAATTAGCTAAAGCAAGCACGGAAAGTTTTATTTAAGGGAATGGGGTTCAAAAAGGCAAAATGATCAGTCGGATCGTTACATTCTCCACCTCTTAAACAAACGTTCGTCCTCGAACGGGCATAGAAGAGTATCTAAGCTGCTGAATAAATATGGACATCAGCTCTGCATGTCCTCCTCGGACTCCTAGGTTGCCTCCTCAACTGGTTGGCCCCTCCACTGGCCCCTCACTGTCGAAATCCTCTTGGACATCAACTGGCGATCTTTCCTAGCAATAATGGCAATTGGATCCTCCTCATAACCCAAACTCTCATCCAGCTGAACAGTACTAAAGTCTAATATGTGGGACAAGTCGGCATGGTACTTCTGAGGCATCGATACATGAATAATCGTATGGACTCCCAATAAGTTGGGGGGGGGCAAAGAAAGCTTGTAGGCAATCCCCTCCCCCCCCCCCCCACCTCATCTCAACACCTCAAAGGGGACAATAAACCTTGGGCTCAACTTTCCCTTCTCCCCAACCTCATGATACCCTTCATTGGCGAGTTTTTCAAGAGGACCTTCTCGCCAACCATGAACGTTACATTACGCACCTTCTAATACGCATAACTCTTCTGCCTGGACAGAGCTGTGCGAAGCCTTTCTTGAATCAACTTCACCTTATCCAAGGCATCTTTCACCAAGTCTGTACCGTATAACTTAGTCTCACCAGGATCAAACCACCCGATAGGAGAA
The DNA here is from genome assembly GCA_034376525.1 of Nicotiana benthamiana. NCBI lineage: Eukaryota > Viridiplantae > Streptophyta > Magnoliopsida > Solanales > Solanaceae > Nicotiana > Nicotiana benthamiana. The sequence goes on along the minus strand of CM067336.1, from coordinate 26,830,325 downwards.
TGATAACGACGACCATATAAAGCCTCGTAAGGAGCTATATCTATGCTGGACTGATAGCTTTTATTTGAGCAAAGTCTGCCAAGGGCAAGAACTGATCCCACTGCCCTCCAAAGTCAATCACACATGCTCTAAGCATGTCCTCCAAAATCTGAACTGTCTGCTCCAACTGTCCGTCGGTCTGAGGATGGAATGCTGTTTTGAGCTCTACATGGGTCCCCAACTCACTCTGAACAGCCCTACAGAAATGGGAGGTGAACTGAGGGCCCCTATCTAATATGATAGAAACAGGCACACCGTGCAACCGGACTATCTCCACTAGAATAAAGTGGGCCGACTTGGTCAACCTGTCAAAATGACCCACACTAAATCAATATTCTGCATAGTCCAGGGCAACCCAACTACAAAATCCATGGTAATTCACTCCCACTTCCGCTCTGGTATAAGTATCTGCTGGAGTAGGCCACCCGGCCGCTGGTGTTCATACTTGACCTACTGGCAATTCAAACACCTAACTACATATTTCACTATGTCTTTCTTCATCATCCGCCACCAATAATGTTGCCTCAAGTCATGATACATCTTCGTAGCTCCCGGATGAATGGAATATCATGAACTGTGTTCCTACTCCAGAATCTTCTCCCTCAGACCATCGATATTAGGAACACATAAACGGCCCTGGAGCCGCAAAACACCATCCCCGCCAATAGAAACCTCCTTGTCACCTCCCTAAAGAAATGTCTTTCTAAGGATTGCCAAATGTGGATCATCGAACTGACATGCCTTTATCTGCCCCAATAATGAAGACTGAGCAACCACAGACGTAAGAACTCGACTGGGCTCCAAAATGTCTAACCTCAGAAGTCTGTTAGCCAAGGACTGAATGTCCAAAGCTAGTGGCCTCTCCCCTGCTGGAATGAATGTAAGCTACCCATACTTTATGTCTTTCTGCTTAAGGAATCCACGACCCCATTCACCTTGCCAGAGTGATAAAGAATGGTGATGTCATAATCGTTCGGTAACTCAAGCCACCTGTGTTGCCTCAAATTAAGATCCCTATGCTTGAACAAATTCTGCAAGTTGTGATGATCAGTGTAAACCTCACATGACACCCCATACAGATAATGCCTCTATATCTTAAGAGCATGAACAATCGCGGCCAACTCCAGATCATGCACAGGATAATTCTTCTCATGAACCTTCAGTTGACGCGAAGCATATACAATAATTCGCCTCTCTTGCATCAATACATATCCTAACCAACGCGTGAAGTGTCAGAATATATCGTATACATCCCTGAACCGGAAGGCAATACAAGAACCGATGACGCAATCAAAGGTGTCTTGAGATTCTGAAAGCTCTCTACACAATCATCGGACCAACAGAAAGGAACACCCTTCTGGGTCAATCTAGTCAGAGGTGATACAATAGATGAAAAGCTTTGCAAAAATCGTTTGTAATAACCTGCTAAACCCATGAAACTCCTGATATCGGTCACTAAGGTAGGACGTGGCCAACTCTGAACTACTTCAATCTTCTTGAGATCCACCTTAATACCCACTCCTGACACAATATTCCCCAAGAACGCCACTGACTCCAGCCAAAACTCACACTTGGAGAACTTAGCATATAGCTTCTGCTCTCGCAAGGTTTGAAGCACTCTCAAATGATGCTCGTGCTCCCCCAGGCCACGGGAGTATATCAAGATGTCGTCAATGAAGACAATGACAAATAAATCGATATAAGGTCTGAACACCTAGTTCATCAAGTCCATAAATGTTGTTGGGGCATTACTTAATCCAAAGGACATCACCAAATACTTTTTCTTGATGGTGACCTTGTTCAACTGGCGGTAATCAATGCACATCCTCATAGTCCCCTCTTTGTTCTTCCCAAACAACACTAGTGCACCCCAAGGTGATACGTTGGTCCTAACAAACTCATTTGCTAACAAATCCATAAGCATCTCCTTCAACTCCTTCAACTCTTTAGGAGCTATGTGGTCGGAAGAATAGATATAGGCTGGGTGTCGTAGACAAATCAATACACAAATTAATATCACGATCCGGTGGAATGCCAGGAAGATCAGAAGGAAACACATCAGTGAACTCTCGCACTATTGGAACTGAATCAATCATCGGAGCCTCTGCGGTGGTGTCCTAAAAATAAGCCAAATACGTCAAACACCCCTTCTCGACCATCTGCCGAGCCTTTAGGAAAGATATAAACCAGCTGGATGAATCAAGTATGGAAACCTTCCACTCTAACCCTGATAACCCTGGCATCGCTAACGAAACAGTCTTGGCATGGAAATCTAGGACGGCGTGATATAGAGACAACCAATCCATGCCTAAGATGACCTCAAAGTCGATCATATCAAGCAACATGAGATCTTCTCTAGTCTCAAAACCACAGAATATGACCACACAGGACCGGTAGACCCAATCCACAACCACAGAATCTCCCATAGAGGTGGACACATGAATATGAGTGCCCAAGGGCTTAGGAGAAATAACTAGGAAATGTGCAAATAGAGATGATACATATAAATAAGTAGACCATAAATAAAACAATACCGAAGCACCCCTGCCGCAAATGGAAATAGTATATGTGATGACCGCATCAGAGGCCAATGCATCTAGCCTAGCTAGAAGGGCATAGAATCTGGCTGGAGCACCGGTTGGCTGGCCTCCACCTAATTGAGTAGTAGCTGGTTGACCTCTCCCTGCCTAACCTCCACCTCTAGGACGGTGCCTACCAGCCTGCCCTCCACCTCTAGGTGGCAGGGCAGCTGGCGCTGAAATCATAGGCTTCTGACCTTGTTATTCTGCCTTGCCACGAAGCTTGGGGCAGTATCTCCTTATATGACCAAGGTCCCCGCAGTGCGGCAACCTGTTGTCCTAATGGCTGACCCTGATGGCCTATAGACCCACTTGAAGAAGTCTGGACAGCTGGTGGATGGTATAAACTCTCTGGCATAGCACTGGAATAAGAATTAGAAGAACCTTGAGGAACTGAATACCCATCGGAGGAAACCTAAATAGCTAATGGGCAATAAGAACTCTATGGCATGTCACTGAAATAGGGGTGTGCTGGAGCACCCCGAGTAGGAGGTGGTGTTAAATATGGGGGCCTGCTAGGCTATCCTTTCCCAAACTGAGCTCTGCCCCAATCCGTGGCACCTCTGAACTCTCTGGAGAATCGAGCCGTCTTATCCTGTTGTATCTGATCCCTACCCCTCAAACGGTAACCCTCAATACTCCAAGAAATCTCCACTACTAACTGGTAAGGAGTCCCCATCTCCACCTCTCGCGCCATATTGGCCCTGATGCTAGTATGCAACCCTGCAACAAACATTTGCACCCTCTTTGCGTCAGTAGAAAGTATCATCAATGCATGGGGGGATAGCTCAGAAAACCTCACCTCATAATCGGTCACGAACATCTGACCCTGCTCAAGCTGCTCAAACTAATACTGCAGCTCTTCCCTATCAGATGGTGGAATATATGGCCCATCAAAAGTCTGGTTCCTTCCCGAACAAAGTTCAGAATCAACAAGGGATCGTAGAATGAAGGGAGTGTATAACTGGGGTGCAGCCCTAGTTTTTTGTTCGTAATGAGGGAGAGATAGTACCTATCCAGAAACAACTGTGTGAACTCACTCCAAGTGATGGGAGGAGAACCTGCTGGCCTGCCAGTACATAAGACTGCCACCGTTTGCAGGCCCTGCCCTCTAGCTAAAAAGTGGTGAAGTCAACCCCATGCTACTCCAATATCCTCATGTTATGCAGTCTGTCCCTGCACCTATCAATGAAGTCCTGAGCATCCTCTTGGCGCTCAACCCCGAAGACAAGAGGGTGAAGTCTAGTCCATCTATCCAACAGCCATTGCAGGTCACCATCCGTAGCTGGTCTGGGCTCGGGTATCACTGTGGCAACTGGCTGAGCCTCATCTGCGGGTAGTGCATCCGGAGTCTGATACACTGCAGCTGGATGACTGTGAGTCTAAGCAATAGGGGTTTATTCTCCCCCTCCCACATGTGATGTAGCTGGATCTGCTGGAAATAAACCAGCCTGAGTCATGGTGTCCATGAATCATAGCATACGACCCATGAACTCCTGAAACCCCGATGTTGTCACAAAGTCTGTCGGGGTAGGCTGAGCTGCGAGCACCTTACCCTGCTCCTCGATAATAGGATCTCTTGCAGGATCTATTGGTGGTTCTATTGGGATAACTCTGGGATGCCCTCGTCCCCTACCTCAGACCGGTGCCCTCCCACATCCTCCGCCTCGGCCTCTAGCAATTGGGGAGCAACTCCTCTTGAATATGGAAGATCATCCATGTGTGTCCTCGCCATCTATGAGATAATTGAAGAGGGAAATTTAGTATACCAACCACTGCACGATAGGAAATGAATAAAGAGTAGTTTTTTACTAACACCCTATAGCCTCTCAAAGATAAATAGATGTCTCTGTACCGATCCGCAAGACTCCATTAGGTTTGCCCATGACTTGTGAGACCTACGTGAACCTAGTGCTCTGATACCATGTTATCACGACATATTTCCAAAATAGATCTTGATGGCACCCAACACCATTTTCAGGCAAGCCAATGCGAAAATATTAGTAAACTGTTTTTTAATTACCAAAAATGGTTATAACACTTTTCATAATTAACAATTAAAATAGATGCTAATAAGCAATGTTTAATAATAATTATACATCTCAGAAGAACTATCTACTAATATGTGTGCCAAGACCTGGTGTCACAAGTAGTGGGCAGCTAGTAAAATGTACAAAAGAATAAAACTATCTGACTGTCCAGGATAGAATAGATAGCAAAAGTAAAGGAAGACACCATCAAGCTGTTGACCGGTCACATTAGGAGGCATCTCACTGTAGAAGTCTTGGACTACAAATCAGGGGCGCTTACCAAACTCATAGCCACCTCAGATCCTGTACAATTAAGTGCAAAACTGTAGTATGAGTACATAAAATAATATGTACCCAGTAAGCATCCCGTCTAATATCGAAGAAGTAGAGACGAGAAGTCGACTTGACACTTACTAGGGTCAAATAATATAATAAAGTGTTCTGCTAGGCATGATAGTTACGAATAATCAACAGTGTGTAGCCAGAGGTAATAGGTCGTGTTCTTAACAATTTTACAGTTATCCGTATATATATGTCATGTGCACATTATGCCGAGGTCGAGGCCTGTTCCACAAATATCAATTCATATCAAGAAAACACATGCATTCACATTTATTTCCAAGTAAATTCATACAAGTGTCCAATAAGTGTATACATTCGCTTATTTTCCTTTTCAAGTCCCTAGCACACCCTAAGTGATCACATTAACAAGAAAATATAGAGATATTCACAAATATAGCATGATACGAGTCCTAGACTACCCCGGCAATTAACATAATAGTAGCTATACAGGGACTCTCGTCAGTTAGTGCATATGTAGCCCCCGCATTTAATAGCAATTTACCCAATTATTATACCTATGGGGACAATTCCCTCTTACAAGGTTAGAAAGGAGACTCACCTCACTCCATAGTGTACTTCCAATGCCAACAACGAGCCCAAACCCTCAATTTCGAGCCGAACAATTCGAAACTAGACAAACGAAGTAGGAACTAGTCAATACAAGCTTCCAAGTTCATATTCTAACTATTTAAGCAATTTCCCACCCTTAAATATCAATTTCCTAAAATTCAACCCCTATCCCACGTGCTCGGATTCCGAGATTTTTCAAGGGAAATTGTTCTTCATCACCCAATGATCAATAATATATGATTTCTAATTCATTTCATAACAAATTTCATGGTCAAATTCAACTCTTGTCAAAACCCTAGGTTTTTGCCCTAACCCCATGGTTTCACCTTAATACTACTGTTTAATTTAACCTAAGGCATAAATATCAACTAGAAATAGGTAGAACACACTTGCCTCAATATGCTAAGTGAAGGTCTTCTCTCAAAAGCTCTAAAATCGGATGAATGAAATATGGCAAATATAGGCTTAGAACCCGTAAAGATAAACTCACAACCTCAACAATTTTTATTTTCGGTTAGGGGACCGTATCTGCGGTCTCGCATCTGCGAGAAAAGATTGCATCTATAAGATGGGCGAAAAGGACTGGGACGGCTTCTCCGGTCCTGATGCCGCTTCTGCAAAACCACTTCTGCAGTTCAAGAGCCGCTTCTGCGGTTTAACTAGGCCTTCCCTAGGGCTACATCTACGATAGATGGACCACATTTGTGGTCCACCAACCACAGGTGCAGTTATGAAAGACGCAGCAACTTCAGCAATCCTAAAAAATTTCAACTTCACTCGAGTTTCATCCGATTGACGCTCGGGGCTCCTGGGCCCCGCCCGAACAATTCGACAAGTCTGAAATCACAAAACAGGCCTACTGGAACATTCGGAATGCCTGAAAAAGTGCTAAATCTAAGAATAACCCCTTAAAACCAAATGGGCCAAACTTATGAACTTTAAGTTCTTAATTTATCTCCTACGAGCCAAAATGCCCTAAAACTACTCGGATTAACACCAAATCCTGCGGGTGTGACCATGTGATTTTTGCCTCGTTTGAAATATTCCTATAGAATTCATTAAAATTAGGAATTTTTCTTTTATTATTTGCATTTTTAGGAATCAATTGCATGATTTTGTGTTTGTTTGCGTTTTCATGCATTTTAAATTGATATAGTTCATAAAAATACAAAAAAAAATAGTACATTTGCATTTAGGACCCAATTATATATTTTTTTAAGGTTTATCAGCATTTGTTATTATAAAAATAAAAAAAATGACAAAAATAGTCATTTTTTTACATTTGTTTAGTTTTCTTTTTTAAAACTAGGACTTAGGCTATTTTGGAAATTAATTAATTTTAATTGTAGAATTTAAATCTGGTCCGGTCTATTTTTTTGATTTTTTGTATTTGAAGAATTAACTAGTTAATAAGAGAAAATAAGAAAACAAATAAAAAGGGAAAGAAATTGTGCCAATCTTGCATATAAATACAGTCCAAACCTAGGAAATACACGTTCAAAACCCAAGCCCAATCTTATAAACCCGGTCCAGAAACCCCCCCATCGAAACGACGTTGTTTCGAGCAAAACTAATCCAAGTCCATTCCTCATCATCCAACGGCCCAGGTTTTGTCTTGTGTTTAAATAAAATTGTCCAAACATGCTACAAACCCTAGAGACCAAAAATAGATCTTCCTAGTACCTCTGATTCTTCGTCATCCCTTTGTCGTCCCTCCGCCAGTAAAAATCGTCAACGGCGGCGGTGCTCCGACCTACCCAAGAATTACACCCTCGAACCTTCTCCTCCTCCTCTTTCCCATACCCCAAGTCCCAGCCTTCAAATCCCAGCCGAACGCTTTGAATATCCATTCAAATTCGAGGCTGTTCTGCCGTCCACGGCGGCGCCGGCTTCGATGGCCACCAAAAATATACCATGGTTTCCTCTCCCCTACCCATTTCCAAATCCAAACCTCTTTTCCTTCAAATCCCAACCAAGCAGTTCACATATTAAATCAAAGGAAGTCGATTAACCCTTAAGTCCTCCAAACCTGATCAAAATCACGACCCATAGCCTCCTCGGCCTCCTATCCCCAAATCCCAAAATGAAATACCTCAAACCTGGCTTGAATCCCTCGATTCTTCGTTATAGGGTTTTCAGAGTTTTCAATACAATGCATGAAGGACCGCTATTCAATATAAGCTAAGTTTTCTGATTTGTTTTCTTTTAATTTTAACTTATGTTCCTCTCTATAAGTTAATAAGAGTCTAGATAGGTTTAGGCTAAATTTACAACACTACGTTCATTTGTTGTTAAGCTATGTAAGCTTTCTTTTCTTTTTAGTTTATCTGTATTTAGTTTAATCCATTTTTTTTAGGTCTTGGTGTTTAAATTTTGATTGTTTGTTTTAACTCATCAAAATTTTGATTCTGTTTGTTTAGTTCTTAATTTTGGTTTAATTTTGCTATGTCTACTTCGATTTTCTGGTTGTTCACTAGTTGATCTGTAGAGGTTCCTTTTATTCTAATTTTAATCTTATTTGTTTAGTACCAATTGTTAGCTCATCAATTACCCTAGTTTGATCAGAGTTAATATGATTAGTCAATTTGGTTTGGATATAGCTGATTAGGCTAACCCTTGATCGATTAATTTTGTTTAAAACTAAGCATAGCTAGTTATGAATGTTAGCCCGGGTGATTTGATAATTTCAGTTGAATAAGGGGTAGTGTAGGTATTCTTAATTAGAATATAATGTTGTAGTTGAGTCTAGAACATTCTAGAGTAGGGTTCAAATTTGAAATTCAGGTTTTAATTGATATAACTTGACTAACAAGTTAAGAATTGAGGGACTGATTAGTTAAACTAGAAAAAAATTAAAAGGACTAAAGGTAAAATAAAAGCTGAAACTTTGCCCTAGCTTACTTGCCTATAAAGGCATCGGTATCTTGACTAAAAAGGCACGATAAATCCTTCAGAAAAATCCCTTTTGAATTAGTCACAAATACAATAGCAAAAAATAAAATAAAAACAGATCTGGATTCTAAGGAAAACTTCTGAAAATTTGAGAACACAAAAAATAGGCAGAATACCATTCGATTAGCATCAACTACTCCTCGAAAGTTGTCAAGTTTTGTTCCAGTTTTCAAATTTTCAAAATGATTTAAGTTGGAATCATTTGAATCCATTTTTAAGGATGTGTGAATCCTGGTCCACTTGATATAAAACTTCGTGCTTGCTCCTGGGTTTCAAGTTTGGTTTCATTGTTGCATCTGCTGGTGGATTTGTTGTTGTAATTGTTTCCTGTTTACCTATTCATAGGTGTTCCATTTTGTCTTAATCTAGGTACACATACTAAGAATGCCTTGTGTAGCATGTGAACTTGAAATGAAGTAAAGCACATTTACCAGCTTGCTTCCTGATGCATGTTCGTTTGGATTATTGATAGATGCTACTAATATTTGTTTGTTTAGTATAGTTTAGTTTTCTTTTTAATTTGTATTCATTTGAACACTGGACTATTGGATTATTAAGTTGTATGGGACTGTTAATACTTATTAGCTTAGAATGATTGCATTTGGTGGTTAGTTTCGATGTTGACATCAGCTACAACATAAATATATAAGTTGAGTTTGGATCTTCGTTTGTAGCTAACAACTCAACACTTAAACGGATGTGAGCAATTATTGCATATTCCTAAATGTAAAATCAGGTCGTGAATCGTTTGGTATTGCATTTGATGAAATAATTCGAGCATTAAGCTGTGTATCCAACTGGAATTGCAATTACAGACTGTTATGGGCTTATGCATTCGAACTTGAAGTTTACAAATTTAAAAGATTGATGTTATAGACATTTGGCTGAAACGAATTTGATTTAAATACATCCATTGAGTTGAGTTTGTTTACATAAATTGATTTGGACCATAGCATTTGGGTACTGGCCTTTATCTCTTTGAGCTTCAACGGACTAGTCCAAGATAAGAGTTGATGTGGGCCAATGAATAGGCCTATGATAGACCTTCAATCAAACTCTATTAAATTTCCTTGTTTTGAGCTTGACTTAAAGAACTTATCTCCTAATGTAACATATTTTAATTTGGGCGTTCAAGTTAGGTAGCGAATTCAAATTAAGATGTTTCATCCTTTTGTTTGAACTCGGACTTGAATTTGAAGCCTAAATTCTATAATTGCTAATTAACTAGGTCCTTTTAGAGACAAACCCTATAGAAAATCCTAGTTTGCTTTAGATTGAGCGACACGCTGAATAAAACCCATAAATCGTGTAGCCCTCTTTAAATGCTTATGCTAAAATGCTTAGAAATTTGAGACATGCCGTTTAGCGAACTTCACGTCTTTCCGCAAAGATAATAATACGTTAGACACATTAGGCGCGCCTTTTAATAATTTTACCTTCCTAAATACGGGTGTGAATTTCATGTGACCCAAATTCAAATCCCAAAATGTTGGATAAAATATGTTTCGGATTCGGGTGCATTTCATGTGATGCGATCCAAAGATATGTTTTAAACGACGTTTACATTCCTAAAAATTCAATTAAAAGCTGTAAATAATTTAAAATTGCACTATAGGATGAACATGTATAAAAATCAGATTTTTTGCTAATTATAATAGTTTAAGCGAGCTAGCTAGAACCACGGGATCCGAGGGTGCCTAACACCTTCCCTCGAGTCAACAATATTCCTTACTTAGAATTTCTGGTTCGCAGACTCCATTTGGGCAGTCGAAAATTTCCTCGATTTGGGATTCAAAACAAACTGGTGACTTGGGACACCAAAAGCCAAGCCTATCCCAACTGGTGACTCTGAATAAATAAATAATCTCATTTCGAATAATGTCACTTTAAATGGAAGGGTAGCCGTGTAAAAAGGAGGTGTGACAGCGGGTAAGTCTTAAATGATATTTCGGATCTAAGGCTGCTATTTGGGCTGGGCCCGAACCTAACGGGCCTAAATGGGCCGATCCTGGCGGTCCCGGGCTTGAGGGGAGCGGTCCCGGGCCAAACGGTCCCGCTCTTCATGGTCCCAATGGGTGGAACCGGCCCATGGTGGTCCTAAGCCCACATGATCCCAGGCTAAATGGGTCGGGCTCGTGGGCCTAATGGGCTTTTTCATTCCGGACTATTTTTTTTTATTTTTTTTTAATCTAAGGTATTTTTTTGTAAATTATATATATATATATATATATAGTATCATAGTGTGTGTATATATATGTATATAGTATATATTATATATAGTATGTTATGTATATATATAGTATATATAGCATGTTAATATATATATATACACACACACACACACACACACACACACACATATATATATATATATATATATATAGAGAGAGAGAGAGAGAGTATATATATAGTATATAGTTTGTATATTTAATATATATAGTATATAGTATGTTATATATATTATACATATAGTATATATAGTATGTTATGTATATATACTATAGCTTATAAAGATTTGCAAGTTAAAGACCAAAAAAATATCGCAAAGAGATTTTCAAGGGAATGTCTTATAATTTTTATCACCCAAAAAATGGAATATCTTTCTTACTCTTCTTCCCCCTAATGGAATGAGCAGAACAAGGTGCAAACACCACCATTAAAATGGAAAAAAACTAAAGAAGATGTGCCAAAGTACAAGTTACACCATAATCTACATTGTATATCTAACAAATCTCATAAATCCTTCAAGTTTCGAAGGAGGTTCCGTTGGTGGTGGCGGAAAAGAAACTTATTCATCACCGCTTCCGGGCGAAGCAGCATCCTTCGCAAGTTCCGCTATCATTTCTTCATAAGCGTCGTCTATCTCTGGTTGTGATTCTTCAAGTCCAAAGTTTCTTCTTTCTGCACGGATCCAATCTCTGAATAGTATGTCTCAGTCTAGTCCTATTTAGTATTCCAGTATAATGTAACTCAGTGTAATCCAGTACCCCAGTATCATGTAACTCGGTGTGATTCAATATTTTGCTATCATGTATTGTAGTATAATTATCAGTTCCTGATTTATAACTCCATGAATGTTGAACACCTGTATTTGAGCTTGAGGTTGTAGTTTATATGCATTATACATATTTGGGCCTGAGGCCATAGTTTACGTTTTATGCATGTTTGGGCCTAAGGCCGTAGTTTATGCTTTATACATTTTTGGGCCTCAGGTCATAGTTATGTGTACGTATACTTGGGCCTGAGGCTGTAGCTCGTGCACATATTTATTGGGCCTGAGGCCACATCTTATTCAGATAAACAGGTTGTTCATCATTCAGAAGCGGGAGTATTCATATCCTTACTTCATTTATTCAGTTCAGTTATCAGTTATCATTTCAATTACCATTTATCAGTTCAAGTATCATTTCAGTTTCTGTTTCAATAGTATTATCTCAAACCAATTATCACTTCTTAGTTATGAGCTTAGTTTCAATTTCAGCATTTCTTTCTTTCAGTTGCTTTATATATCAGTGCAATTCAAATGTACTGACGTCCTTTTTGCTCGGGGTGTGCATCTCACGATGTAGGTAACGATTTACAAGTTGATGATTCAGAGCGCTAAGATTCTCGTATCAGCTATTTGGTGATCCCCAGTTCTTCTGGGGCATTATCATTACTTAAAGTCTTCAATATTTCCAGACAGTCGGTGTTTTTTGTACTTCATTAGAGGCTTCATAGACTAGAGTAACAGTTACACATAGTCTTAGGCTTTTCATGTTAAGCTATGTTGGCTATAAATATGTTTCAGAATTGTATTAGTATTTTCGCACTTTGATTTATATCATCCAAACTTTCAGTATATCAGCATGTGTTAGTTTAACTTCTGCATTTAGTATGTTATGATATCACATGTTGATTCAACGAGCCAGTTGGTTTGCTCGATCACATGTAGCCAGGCATCAAATATCATGTTACGTCCAGGCCCAGGTCCGGAGCATCACACATATGGGGATGCAAAACAGACTTGAGGAGTGACATAGATGATGTTACTTTGCCCAGCTTAGACATCATGTAATGTGGCAAAAGCAAATGTTTTATTAGTACTAGACATGCAAACTAATTTACATGTTCTACATTTGTTAAAAGAATGTTTGCGGGATTCATAAAACTATTTTACAGACTTTTTGTTTGGTTGAAAATATTTTTATGTTGCTGTTTAGCAAAGTAACACTACCCCCAAATGAACTTATCTTGGATTATTCGATAACAGAACTAAGGTTATGGACTCCGGACCACTGTAGTTGTTTATTGCAACCAAGTCGAACAAAAATCTGTGTGTGATGTTAGTAATCTAAAGAATACTAGGGCAATCCACACTGTAAGCATGGTGTAACAAGGAATTGTTCTCTATTGAAGCTTTGTTTTAAGATCAATTTCAACAAAGTCAATCAAGTTTGTAGCCTGCACTCTATCATTTTTTTCTCAGCTAATCGAGCCACAAGATTAATATAAACATCAGGGAGCTAACAAACTGATTACACTTCAACTCTGCAGTAAATCCAAGAAAGATGGCATATTTAAGCAACAAATAATTGGTAAAAAGTAAAGGATCTTTGTAATATGTAACTAGTAACTACCATTTCTTTTAAATGTTGTACACTAATAATCTTAAAATTGCAGCACATTTGACCTATCAAAACCAAAGCTTTTAATTTGCTAATTTTGATCCTGTCCAGATTGACTCATCAATGAATACATACCTAGTCCATACCCCCAAAAATTTACAATGAGTTGAGCTAGTTACACTTTTCTGGTCTAAATTTTGCACCCGTGTGTTAAGTGAGACAAAATCAAAAAGAGAAATAGCTCAGCCAGTTTGAAAAATACAGCTGCAGCACAATGTTTCCAGAAGTTTGAGTCAACAGAAATTTCGTCAAAACAGCTCACAGTTCAACCTTTGGTGGGAATAAGAAAAAAGAATATCAACACCAAACCCAATGCCTACGACTAATATTGTACCTTTAACAAAACCATAAACCATATTTTTTGATTAACAAACCAAAATGAAGTTCAACTTCAGAAAACATACACAGGATCCACGAGGTTCAAACTATCTAATATGCATTGCGAAGTAATGGGATTCCATTTTCCTACTTAAACCGTTTGGTTTTTTTTTTCAGGCATTACCTCAAGAGTCAATGCCGCGCAATTCTTTCTCATAGTAATGGAGAATCTAAATGCCTTTATTCCTCCTCTTAACATCATAGCTACAAGGTACAAGTAGTAAGATTATCCTCAAACAAACTTTATTCAAAAAAAAACACCTTTATATGAAAGCACTGCAGTCTACAGTACAGAATGACAAATAGTCAATAACCAGAAAGTAAAAAAATAAATTAAAAAAAATTAAAAAAAAAAAAAGCAGGCAATGTTTCAATTTTCTAATGTTTGCAAATTTCAAAACCACATATGAAAAGCACCTTTGATTGAAAGGAAATGAACGTAGATTTCATTGATCAAATCTTAGAATACTGGTAAACCAGAGGTTTTACATATAGTTTGACGGAAACAAGTCATTTGATTTACATCACTAGCCCTAACATTCCACGAACGACAGAAAAAAGCAGCCCTAAATCAGAAGAACACAAAATTAACAATAACCATAAGATTAACATAGCATCATTCTAGGCCCTTTCTCCACGAATCCTCCTAGCAAGCTGAATGTCCTTTGGCATTATGGTGACCCTTTTCGCGTGAATAGCACAGAGATTGGTATCTTCAAAGAGTCCGACAAGGTAAGCCTCAGCAGCCTCTTGAAGAGCAGCAACAGCACTGCTTTGGAACCTCAGATCTGTCTTGAAATCTTGTGCTATTTCCCTCACCAGCCTCTGAAATGGCAGCTTCCTTATCAACAATTCAGTGGACTTCTGGTACTTCCTGATTTCCCTGAGAGCAACAGTTCCTGGACGGAAACGGTGAGGCTTCTTCACTCCTCCGGTCGCTGGAGCTGACTTTCTCGCGGCCTTGGTAGCTAGCTGCTTCCTTGGAGCCTTTCCACCAGTGGATTTGCGGGCAGTTTGCTTGGTACGAGCCATTTCGAATATATTATGATAATGTGAAAGACTTTGTAGATTAGGCCCTGCTTTGGTTGTTGCAATAATGGTGAATTGCAGCGATGTCTGGTGGAAACTTATATAGGAGGTTAAGTTGGGCGGGAATATGGGAAATTTTGAAGAGTTTGAAATTTTTTTGGCATGGTGGTGACTGAGAGTGAATGAAGTCCGTTGATTTTGTGTTAGAAGATTTGAGATAAGATGTTTGCTTCGGATAGCTATCCGCGTACTACTTTAATATCAAATGGCTATTCACCACGTGGATTCACCAGCTTCGTTCATTTTTGCCTGGGGTGTTATGTTTTGGGCCAAAGCTACCGATGATAGGCCCACAGCTTTGTGTTTCCATCTTTGCTGCTGAGTAGTGTGTGTGGCCGTGTTATGTTTTGGTTTTTCCCTCTTATTTGATATTTCGAAAATCTACAAAAAAAAAATTAAGAGCCCGTTTGGACATAATAAATTTTTCTTTTTCAAAAACAAATTATTTTTTCGAAATTATTGTTTGTGGAATTTTTTAATTTTCACTTGAAGATGCATTTTGAAAATTTTAGAAAATTTAAAAAACTTCAAAAAACTGTTTTTCAAAATTTTCATTCAAATTACTCACAACACTTCAAAAATAACTCAAAACTATTTTCATGTCCAAACACAACTCATAAATTTCAAATATCATTTTCATTTCAAAAATTTGTTTTACCATATTTTAAAATTTTTACAATTCTTATGTCCAATCGCCCACTAATTATTTATGTCATTCCCTATTATATTGTATTAATTACTACTGGTTTGCTTGTCCGTGCTTGGCAAGATCATTAAAAGAATAAAATGGCATATATTAAAGCTTACTCTTATAAAAAAAATATTACTATTTTTTAAGATCAAACATTATATGATAAATTCAATAAAAGATCATTGAAAAATGGTTTAGGTTAAATATAAGACAAAGAATTTAAGAAATTAGGGATCGTTTCGTATGATGTATAAGAAGGTATAGTGTTTATATAAAAATAATATCGTCTTAATACTTTGTTTGGTTAGAAAATCAAGTATAAGCTTTTCCATAATTAAAATACTTTCTTCGAGATTAGACGGGATACTAATTGGGTACACGTTGTTTTCGTACTCATACTACACTCCTTGTGCATTTTTGTTGCATAGGTTCATACGTGGCTAGTGGCTTAGTAGCATAGCGGCATGGTTGCTATGGAGACTTAAGTGAGCTACAATTATCGAGATGACCCGAAACCATCAGAGTCTCTTTCAGAGTATTGTATTGTACTTTTGTTTTCATCCACTTAAATTCTGGACAATTACTATATTTTATGTCATTCCCTAGTAAATGCTCGTGCACTTGTGACATCGGGTGCTGGGATGATTATGGGGTATCTTGTATTAAATGCTTAACATTCATATTCGATGTGAAACAATTATCTTTTACTCGTAAAATTGAAGGAAAATCATAGTCTTAAAAAATTATTAAAACGAGAATTTAATTAAGTATTTTCGTTGGCTTTCCTGATATCAGTGTCCAGCGCCATCACGACCCTTAGTGGATTTTGGGTCGTGACAACATGGTATGAGAGCACTAGGTTCCCTTAGGTCTCACGAGTCATGGGCGAGTCTAGTAGAGTTCCGCGAATCGATAAGGAGACATCTGTACTTATCTTCGGGAGTCTATTGCACTGTTAGGATCACTTCCTTTCTTGATTCCTCATTTTGCAATTTGATTCCTTGAGGCTTATGCCCTTGTTTCCTTCATGCTCATTTTATGCGATGCGAGGCGCTTGTTATAAATCGAGAATTGAAGAATTGTAATGGTACTTCGGATGTGGTATGGGATGTTTCACCTGGTATAGTTGGTTGGGCTATTGTCATTGCCTTGCGGAAGGATTTTTCTACTGTTTCGGCTCGATAGTGGTTCTTCTAAGGGCTTTGAGGCTATGCACAGGTTGCTATGATGCTCATAATTGGTTATCACATAGTATTGACTTGGTAATAAGATACTTGCCTTTGTGTTGGAGCGGTGAATGATTTAAAAGGAAATATACTCCGTGCACTATTCAGAGATTTGATATTTCATTTCCGATGGAGAAAAAGCAATTGGCCTATAAATGTCCAAATTTGGGGTGATAGAGTAATGAGGCTTGGTATTTTCGAGCATGGTGGAATTTTCATCTACGATATAGTGTCGTCGTCCTCAATTGTATGTGTTAAGTTCGTTGGTGTTATGATCTTGTGTAATTCGTATTTGGGGTAAGATATTGTGAAATATTATTGGAGAAACAGCTGTTAGATAGTGTGGGGTGCGGTGGATCAGGATTGAATAAGTGTTTCTAATGTTGACGGCTCAAGAATGATGATCTTCGGAAAGGTTTAAAGTCAGTAGCGATTTGTGGGTTCAAGTGCTACAAAGGTAGATTTTATTTAAGGTAACAATTGAGAAACAAATGATGACGAAGGACATGCGGGGAGTGTCAGGCAATGGTAAAATTTTCTAGAACACTTGGTATAAGAAGCAAAGGCCGAGTAGTCGATTAAAGGGATAAGTTCCGCCAAAGCGGGAGAGTGGCAGTGTTGTATATGGGCTTTGTGGTAGGATGACTATGCACATTAAAGAGTGTTTGGAATGATTTGAGAATTTTAGTGATTGGTGATTAGGGCTACGGATTTGATCTGAAGTATGTGCTATTATGCGATATGAGATTTGATATAACAGAAAGGAGCTACTTGAAATGAAGAAGGATATGAATTGGAAGGGTGTTGCCTACATTTAATTGATGCCCATGAGGGTTGAAGGGACTTGTGCATCTAGAGAGTGAGCTCGGACTTAGGATGGGTTAGTGATGTTGTAGTGATTGTACCCGTGCAACAGCGATGGAAGATGTCGGCACGTAAATTCTACATGCGGGTTATCTCCAGTGAGTAGATCGACTGTCATATGGCTGGCAAAGCTTCTGTGAAGAATTCTATTAGTTATACATCAAAAAGATCGAGCGTGCGAACGTAGTTGATGATTCATAGTATAAATGGGGTTTTATAGAAAGATTCCGAGAAATTTGATGGTTGATTGTGCAAGGTTATATCATTAAGAGAAAAGAATCCTGGTGAATTCCAGAGTTGTGTAATAAACGGCTTCAAGCCAAGTGGGAGAGTCTCATTGCTTATGATTGGGTTGCATGGTAATATACTTGTGAGGTTTGGGTTATCAACGTACTGGCGAGTCATTACAGCCATGGAAAAAGAACATAAATGGTGATTTGAGCAAAGGAATTGATAAATGTGTGCTACATTTGGCCTTATTGACACATTTTCATGCATTGGGAAGATTCGTGATTTATGCTTTGTATATAGGTGATTTACAAGGATGTGATTTGGTCTAGTGCTTCATTGATATTAATGTTCATATGCAGTGGAGCCTTAGAGTTGATTATATTCAGGACCAAGTCAGAATGGGTGACTCTCAACGACGGTCCTAGTGGATTCAAAGAGGTAAAGTGTGGTGTCTAATGATTTCGATCCTATAGGTAGAATTAAGAATCAAGCTTTGTAGCAGCCTATGAGAAGGTGCCGAATGTTCTATAATGTTTTGACTTGTGGTGTAGCAATTAGGAGGTATGAAATGGTTCGTGGGATTTGAGACAGCATGGTCTCGTGATTCAAGGTAACTCGGGATGATTGCAGATTGAGCTCGTTATGTGTTGAATGGAAATATTATTATTTCCAAGACAATTGAGGATAAGTTATAAGAAGTAGATTGGTTAACCATGGTTGAATTGGCATGATGATGGCAGTGACTATTTCCTTTAGTGTGATTAAGTTATGCAAGTGATTTGTGACGGTACACGTGAGGCATGTCTGCCGCTGTAATCGATTTTATTCGGAAGTATTCTAGCGTTATGACATGTTATGTGTAGGCATATCTCGAAAAGGCTATGATGGCTTAGATCACTACTTAGAGATTTGCACATTCTACGATTAAGAATTCACTTGTGTGTTGATGTGGATCTCTTGAGTGAGTTAATTAAAAAGTTTTCTATGACGAAGTGTCAATCTATTAATGGTTCCGGAGTTATGATGAAAATCGTGTTCTATTGTATATTGGTGTGTTGGGTGCAGTGAGTGGTATGGAATTTGCAGTGAGGATCAAGGTTGCAGTTCGTTATTGATAAGGATGTCACGAGCTCGGATGAGCAGGAAAGGAGTTTGGATGTTTAAAGTAAGTTAGTATTGTCTTTACCGTCACCTGAGATCGGTGTTTCGTGAAAAAGGCTTTGCATCCTGGTTATGGATTCTTGATCGCTTTTCAGCGTTAGTGCAGCCGGTGGTTTGGATGTACATACCGGTTATCTATTAAGGAAGGTTGTGGGAGCATGCCCCTTATGAAGGTTATATTAGTGTAGCATGTAGCCACTTTATTGATTGAAGAGTTAAACTAAGTATGAAAATTGTGGTGATGCTATAAAATAGAGAACTGATGCATGGAGGGCACTCGGTTTATTGGGTTCTGGACTGTGGAGGATTACTCCAGTTATGATGGTTGTTCTTGTGTGTTATGAGAAAAAAAGGGAGTTATTACGAACCTTTGAAAGGTTATTAGCCTAGTTTAGTGCGATCAGAATCAACTTGAGGTTTGTGGATGGATCTAAATGTGAATATGGGCTCTATATCAGGCTAGATGTGTTAATTTCAGCAATGTGCTCCTTGTGGACAAGTAGTTGGGGTACTATTTCATTGTCAGCTATTTCATGTAATGATATATTACATCGTATGACTTGTGATACGGCTTGGTGAATTTATTATGTGTTAAGGTTCCGCGTAGAGATGATGTTACATGAGCATTATGGCTCTCGAGATTCATATCGCATACGTATCTCAGCTGTGCTTGAGTTTTACAGCTGATGGCGCTATATGTCTCCCCTGTAATGGTATTATTCACTTAGCGTGCTTGTGAGCGATATTCGATATTGTGTTGTAATGATCAATCTAACTCGTTGTGTATCTCCTTATGTGATTTTATGGGTGGCTCGGGCGGCATGCTGCATGGGTATGTTGTTTGGATCAGGTTGTGCGCTGCAACAGTGTGATATTGAGTACATATTCATATATCTGTTTTTATGTGTTTTCTTTTCTATCTTTCCGAGGACAACTCATATTAGTTGTGTGCCCGTGTCACATGTATGATTCGCGAGCGGGGTGTTCGTTTAATTATGTTGACCGCGTCGCATGTATGATTCGATAGCGGGGTAATTTGACTTCCTTTTTAGAGGTCGTTTTCCTTTTATACCGTGTTTGAATTGATAGCCTATTGGCACATCGTGGTATCATATGAAACTTTTAATCATGTCCGGGGTTGTTTATTACCCGAGCAGATTGTACCGGTGAGACGAGATCATTGGATTTAGGATCATTGCAATCTGACTATATGAAGTATATTAAGGAGAAAAGACCATTATTTGGTTCATAATGAGGTTATGGTTACTGTCAGAAGTATAGACCCAATGAATCGTTGAATCAATAGTCGGTTATGAATTTCTACACCTCTTCCGTCGTGGCGGTATTGTAAGAGTTAGAGTAAGACTTATATATATCATGAGGTGCATTAGGAGCATCAGATTCATGGAATTTTGACTAATTTGATTAGAGAATGTTATTGTGGTCCTGTGAGTAAAGTGGTGCAAGGTGTGAATTCAGCTAAGGTATGCGGTCATGTTTTGGTTCCGCGTGTAGTTATTGATACGATGAGCATATGTTGAAACATGTCTGGCAGAGAATTCCGGATGTTGGAATTGAGCTATAATTATTTGCTTAATTGAAAAATGATACCTTTAGATTGATCAAGCTAGGGTGTCCAGATGAGTTGTGGTAGCATAGATAGGTGCTCGAGGTGGTAAACAGTGATTTCTGAAAACTCCAGCATAGTCCTTAATACGTTCGAGGGATAATATATGTTTAAGTGGGAAATAATGTAACGATCCGACCGGTCGTTTTGAGCTTTAGCGCATTGTTTAGCAATTTGAGGTTATGAGCAGCTTCACTTTAGGTATTATGACTTGTACACATGGTCATAATTTCGGAAAGTTCGGAGTTGATTTGGAAAGATAATTCTCATTTCAGAACCTTTAAGTTGAAAGAATTGACTAAGATTGAATTTTTGAATAAACAACCTCAGAATCGGGATTCGAAGGTTCCAGCAGGTTCGTATGATGATTTCGGGCTTGTGCGTATGTTCGGATCGAGTTTTAAAAGACCCATAAATGTTTCAGCATCTATTGTGAAAGTTAGCATTTTTGAAAAAAAATCATAAGTTTGGGTTGCAGTGAATTTCAATTTTATCAATGTCCGTTTGGGATTCCAAGTCTAGAAATAGCTCCGCGTGGTGATCCTGGTGTTGGGAGCACGATCAAAAGTGAATTCAGAGTTCCGTGGGTCATTTTAGAGTCATTTGGCTAAAGATAGAAATTTGAAGGTTTTTTAGGAGTTTGACTAGAAGTGGATTTTTGATATCAGGATTTGAATTCAATTCCGCAAGTTGGAGTAGGTATATAATGTCGAATGTAACTTGTGTGCAAAATTTGAGAGCAATCAGACGTGATTTAATAGGTTTCGACATCGAATGTAGAAGTTTGAAGCTCTAAAGTTCATTAAGCTTGAATTGGGGTGTGATCCATGATTTTCGATGTTGTTTGATGTGATTTGAGGCCTCAAGTAGGTTTGTGTTGTGTTATGGGTCTGGTTTGTGTGATTGGACGGTGGCCCGGGGCATCGGGTGTATTTCGGGGTGGTTTCGGATCATTTCGGGCTATTTTGCAATAGTTGATGCTAGTGTCTAATATTGTTCTTCACGTTCACGATGATCCTCTTGCTTTCACGAAGAAGGATTTGGCTTCAGGGACTTTGTTCTTCGTGTTCGCGATAAGAGCCTCGCATTTACGAAGAAGGAAATCTTTATTACACGGTTCTGAATTTGGAGGCTCACATCTCGTAATCTATAAGGAATTTGGAGATGATTAAAAAATAAAAGTTTTAGGCTTTTATGCCTAGTTTTCCGAAGAGTAAACCATTTAGCATTTGGATTTGTGTACAAAATGTTATGGATGGTACATTATAGGGTGTCCGGGAAGATAAAGAAGAAGTATATGTTGCATAAAGCTGACGTTAACACCTATATCTCAAAATCTATAAGGAATTGAGAGATGATCAAAACATAAAAGTTGTATATATTGGTGTCTAGCTTTCAAAATGTTAAACATTTGTCATTTGAAATTTTGTGCAAAAAGTTATGACCATTATAATAGAGGTTGTTGGAGAAGAGTTTGAAAAATATTTTTTTGGAAATTTTCTTCTTTGCGAACGCGAAGAAGAGTCTTCTGGGGCAGTGTATAGGTGTAAAGGAATGAGTTGGTTCGTTTCATCTCATTTTTTCCACGGGAGCCGACCTAGGAGCGATTTTGAGGCTCCATTTTCATCATCCATGTCAAGGTAGTGATTCCCGCCTATTGCAAGTTAATTACTTGGATTATATCTAGATTTTAAAATGGAAAATCATGTAAATTAGTGAAAATTTTGAGATTTGGAAGAAAACCTAGGAAATTTGTATTTTTGGATTTTGACCACGATTTGGACATGAAATTGAGAGCCAATTATATATTTGAGTTCGTGAGGTTGTGTGTAAACTTTATCTACGAAAAATTTCGGAATCCGGGCATGCGGGCCCAAGGGAATTTTTGTCAAAATTTTTATCGGGGGTAAGAGATTGCTATAGATTGGATTGTAACTAGTAATTTAATATATGATAATGGATTTTCATAATGTTTGGCTAGTTTTGGAGCATTGTGCATCTGTTCGAGTCTTCAGAGGGGCGTGGAATGCCGGTTATGGACCTTCAGAGCGAGGTGAGTTACCTTTCTAAGCTTGTAAGAGGGAATTATCCCCATAGGTGAAATAATCGGTTATGTGCTCCTATTGTGAGGGCTACGTACGCACGAGGTGACGAGAGTCCGTACGTAACTACTAATATACGTAAGTCCGGGTAGTCTAGGACCCCAAAAGTATGCTATACTTGAAATATCTGTAATCTTATTGACAGTTGAATTCTCTTAAATCCTATTGAACTGGTAAATGCATTTCTAAAAATATTAAACTTTATTTTTTAATTTGTTGAAAGAGAATTGACTTTTATTTGGACAATTGTTCTCCGATAAATTCTTAATTGGTTGTTTGAGCATGTATTTCTATGTGTACCTGTGTCGCATGTATGATTAGCGAGCAGGGTGACTGTTTATTTAAATTTGATCGCGTCGCATGTATGATTCGCGGATAATAGATGCATATATGGTTCGCGCAGTTCGACTCTCATCATTGTACATTTTACATTTATGTTGCATCGGGTCGTACGACCTCGGCATGATTTACGCATGCTTGTATTGCTTTCCTTGAGAGTTAATGATATTGATATTTTCTCTCCCCCCGACTTGAGATAGTTATTAATTAATGGATAATGAATTCGGAGACCTTTAATAAAAAAGAACTTTTACTTGTATCGTGACTTATTTGAATTTGTTGTTGTTCTTAATGAAACTGTGATTTATCGCATTAATAATATTATTCTTGGACCACTAGCAAGTGTCGAAGTCGAGCTCTCGTCTTTACTTCTTCTATATTAGACGGGATACTCATTGGGTACACGTTTTCATACTCATACTACATTTGTTGTACATTTTTGTTGCATAGGTTCATACGTGGCTAGTGGCTTAGTAGCATAGCGGCATGGTTGCTATGGAGACTTAAATGAGCTACAATTATCGAGACGACCCTCAACCAGCAGAGTCTCCTTCACTATTGTACTGTTCTTTCATTTTCGTCCACTTGTATTCTGGATAGTTACTATATTTTGTCATTCCCTAGTAAATGTTCGTGCACTTGTGACACCGGATTATGGGATGATTATGGGGTATCTTGTATTAACTGCTTAACATTTATTTCGATGTGAAATGGTTATCTTTTACTGGTAAAATATTAAGGAAAATCATAGTCTTAAAAAATTATTAAAACGACAATTTAATTAAGTATTTTGGTTGGCTTTCCTGACAACGGTGTCCGACGCCATCACGTCCCTTAGTGGATTTTGGATTCTGACAAAAATGCTTTAGGATATTCTCGGTATAAGTTGATTGATGGACAAAAATTCCATTTTTCATATGCTCAATTTGTAGATGAAGACAAAATCTTGTCTTTCCATGATCTTTCATCTCAAACTATTTCTTCAATCAGTTTACTACTTTTGGAATCTCCCTGGGAGTTCTTGTGATATTTAGAGCATCAACGTACACAACAATTATAATAAATTCTTATCCATACCTCTTTATAAAGACACA
Organism: Nicotiana benthamiana; assembly: GCA_034376525.1. NCBI lineage: Eukaryota > Viridiplantae > Streptophyta > Magnoliopsida > Solanales > Solanaceae > Nicotiana > Nicotiana benthamiana. The sequence continues at coordinate 26,806,344 of CM067336.1, read as the reverse complement.
ATAACAACTGGATAATTCTTATACTCTTCTTTCAGCAAGTACTCACTCAAGCGATTACCGCATTCCTATTGAGTGATTCAATCCATATAAGGATTTTTGAAACTTTATTGAACAAGTTTTCCATAAACCTTTATAAGCTTCAGGCATTTTAAACCCTTCAGGAATTTTCATATAAATTTTGTTGTCTAGTGTGCCATACAAAAGGGTTGACAACATCCACTAGACGTATATCAAGTTTTTCATGGACTGCCAGATTTATAAGATATCTGAAGGTGATCGCATCAACCACGGGAGAATATGTCTCCATAGAATCAATGTCACCCTTTTCGAAAATCCTCGTGCCCACACGTCATGCTTTATATCTGACGACTTCATTTTTATTATTTCCTTTTCATACAAAATCCATTTATATTCCATTGGCTTTATTCATTTAGGTGTTCGAAATATACGTCCAAATACTTCACATTTTTCAAGTGAAGTTAATTCTACTTGGATAACATCTTTCCATTTTGTTCAATCATTTCTCTGTCAACATTTATTGACAAATCTTGGTTCACCAACAAGGGCTGTGGTAAAGTGGTAAGTACTCCTTCGCCCTTAACCAGAGGTCTCGAGCTCGAGCCATGGGTATGGAGTCGTCTTTGCTAGGAGCGCTTTATCCCCCAATGTGGGACTTTTCGATGCGAATTCAGATTAATAGGGCCCCAATATGAGTACCGAATACCGGATGAGAAATAAAAAAAAGACAAATCTTGGTTCAAGATCCTCATCTTGTTGCATTATTTCAACAATAATATTATAAGCAAAGACATTATTGATAATAATATTATTTTGGTTTCATTTTTTTCCTGTAGAGACATAACTATTGAGATCTCTTCGTTCTTATTAATTTTTTAGGTACCTGAACCTCCTACGAGATCTAATCATCTGTTATGTCACATGACTCTTTTTGAGTAATTGCCTCCATATCTATGATCCCCTACACTATTTACTCATTTTCTCTTCGGAATTTTTTTATCTTTGGAACCGATTGATCTACCACGTTTCAAGCGTGGCTTAGACTCATTTGCATTTTTCGATTGTCCAACCGGGACATCAATTCGAATAGAATCATTAGGAGTTGGAATATGTGATTTAGTCACCCTTGGTAGGTTGGGGAATGCATCTAGCAACTTATTTGTAATATTTTATAAATAAATTATCTTTTGAACCTCGTGTTCACATTGATTTATTTGAGAATCTAAATGACACAGTGATAATGCATTCAAATTTATCTCTTTTCCAACTGCTTATTTTTTTCCTCATAATGTTGGTATACTGATTCATCAAAATGGCAATCAACAAATCTTGTCGTAAATAAATCTTCAGTCATAGGTTCCGAATATTTTATAATAGAAGGAGATTCATATCCAAGATATATCCCCAATATTCTTTGAGGATCCATCTTTGCACGTTATGATAGAACAATTGGAACATATACCGTACATCAAATATTCTAAGATGGGAGACATTTGGCTTGTAGCCAAAAACTAATTATAATGGGGAGACTTTATGATAACTTGCGAGCCTGATCCGCACAAGAGTTGTTGCATGCAAATAGCATGACCCCGTGCCGAAATGGAAAATTTTGTTGTCATAAGCATTGGTCTAGTAATTAATTGGAGACGTTTGATCAATGGCCTCACTAGACCATTTTGAACATGAACATGACCAACTAGGTGCGTAATTGTTATCCAGTTGATATACAATAATCATTCAAGTTTTGGGACGTAAATTCACCAATATTATCTGGATATTGTGTTCTTAATCTTATTAATTGAGCTAATAACCTCAAAAAGACCAAATTGCGGGTTGATAACATGCACACATGTGACCATCATGTAAATGCATCTATCAAAACCATATAATATTTGAATGGTCCATATGGATGGTGTATGAACCCACATATATCATCTTGTATACGTTCCAAAAATGTAGAGGATTCAACTTCAACTTTAATTGTTGATGGTCTAATAGTCAGTTTTCCTTGAGAATATGCGACACAAGAGAATTTTTTAGTTTGAAGAATCTTCTGGTTCTTCAATGGATGACCATGTGAATTTTCAATTATTTTGCACATCATATTATAACTAGAATGTCCCAACCGGTCATGCCAAGTAATAAAATCATTAGTAAGCCCTTTATTTACTATGGCATGTGATTCGACTATATTAATGCTAATGTAGTATAATTCAGAGAAAAATGCGAAAATTTTTTCAAGAACATGCTTCGTTTCCTCTTTATAGTAATACTAAGATATTCAACCTTTCCTTCATTAGTTATCTCAATATGATAGCAATTTGTAAAATATCTTTGAAACTCAAAAAGTTTTATTGATACCTACTACAATATAATGAATTATTAACAACCAACATAATTCATCTTGGTAGTAATAAAGTCTGTTTTTTCATAGCCCTCAATTAATTTTGTACTACCGAATATTGTTATAACATTGGCTTCTTTCATAATTAAATAAGAAAAGCATCTCTTATCTTTTCATATGGTGTGTGTCGTAGCATTATCAAGAAGATATATTTCTTCTTTATATTATTAATACGGCCAATTGAAGATTGCTAAGTTATGATATTCTTCAGAAAGAAAAAAAATAAAGAAAGGAAAATACATCATAAGTAATACTGAAACTTTTAAGGACAGAAGAAACTATACTTAGGAAAGTAAATACTGACAACATAAAACGTTTTATTCAAATATGAACTTCACTAAGAAAAATAATTATTTTTATAATTTTTCCTAGTAATAAGTTTTCGGTTGTGATGTTCAAAGAACTGTCCAGCTTCTGGATGAGTATATCTGCAAGGCATTCAAAAATATCATCTTTATAGGCAATGTTTGCTTTAACTTTATCATGATTATTCATAGGACCCGCGTCAATATAATTTTGAAAGGTCAAGTTAGTTTCAACCTTATTTTGTTTTCCTTTTGTGGATGCTTGATAAAAGTTTTCAAAATATTCACGTGTACGATAAATTTGTGCCAATAATTTTTCATACCACATCAGTGGCAAATAATACCTAGGATTATTTTTATGAACCTACATGTTCTCTTGTTTATAACGATCACCACCATGGCGATTATTATTTCGCCCCTTGCCATGTCCACGTATATTTATGCGGTCATGATAATTATTTTGTCTTCTTTTAGACTTTGGATCTATTGCTACCAGATTCGCTTCTGGAAATGGAGCTAATATAGTTAGGCGAGCTTCATGATTTTTTATTAAAAGGGCATTATGTTGTTCAACCACCAAAAGACCTCGGAATTATTGAAAATTAACATAGAAAATAAGCGAATTAGAATGATAAGAATTATTATAAATGAAAAAAAATCAATCCAAAATACAATTGTGTATTAGAATTCTCTATATAATTGTTAGAATTAATTATGTGTAGTGCGATGATGAATTAGTGATTAGTATTACATACAAGAACTTTAGATATATAAGTATATTTTCTGAGAATAAATAAGTTGAAGTAATCTCATTAATAGATACTAGTATATTTTATTCTACTTAGAAGACGTTTGAATAAGTTAAGTAGACATAAAACTAGATGATATCAATTCAGCCACGTTTCACCATTGAATACGATTCAATTAATAGTTAAGTCATTAATTAGTTTGTAAACGTATGTGATAAATTCATTGAAGATATGTTAAAACCTTTTGAAATTTTGCAAGAATTCTTTCTAAATGCCTATTCTGTCATAACATTTGGATATGGGATTAATTAGTCTAATCATTATAATTCAATTTAGTATGTATTTATTTATTTATCTACAGATTTAAACTTCTTCGTAGATTATATAATGAAATAATAACTTAACAGAAGCTTATTGTTTTCATACCAAGGCAAATATTATAATCATATTCAAAACAAGTTATGTATATAGTAAAATTGCAAGTTAAAGAAGATTCTAATAGAAATGTTATAAACATAAGAATGTATACTAGAATTGGAAAAGAAATTAACTACCTCTTTTTGAAATAAGATAAAATTCGATTGAAGTAAATAACCTCAGTTGGTTAGAAGTTTGTGCTGATAACATATTATAAAATTATAGCAATTGTAAGCCAAGAAATATAGATAAAACTTTTCTTCTATCAAGTTGTATTCAAGTCTATCTCATTGATGTCTTTTGTAGAATCAGAAGCACGGTATATATAGTGTACAATTTAATTAAGAGAAAGAAATAGTAAGATTAAGAGCATTTTTGGCCAAGCTTCTGGAAAAATTCGAGGCGTTTAGCCAAGACGAAAAAGTACTTTTGAGCATCAACATAAGTATTTTTTCGCTTTTAGGAGAAGCTAAAAATAAGCAAAATCAGAATATTAACTTGTTTAAGTAAAAAATAACCTTATAATAAATTGACAGTTTTTAAATTATTCAATTTAACATTTTTTTCTTTTCCTTTTTATTTCTACCGTACATGTCTTTTCTTTTTTATTCAATCATATTTTTATTCTTTTTCTCACATTCCTAAAAGTAGATTTTTAATTTATATCAAATAATATATTTAATTATCATGTAATTAATAAGTAATACTCTATATTGTATCTTTGGAATAACTACATTTTATTATGAATAGAGTTTTAAATTTATATTTTTACTTTATGTTTTGTATTTTAATTAATTATTTTATAGGAAATATTTAGATTCATTTTATTAAAATAATACTAATTACAAAATGCACATATACGGTTATTTTCGGCAATTTGATACTTAAAAGTATTTTTTAGGAATTGACAAAAACAAAACGAGTTTTGCAAAAAGCACTACTCAAATTAAATCGTCAAACACAAACTACTATATTACAAAAGTATTTTTTCAAAATAAGTTGTCTTTGACAACTTAGCCAAACATGCTATAAGTCCCGAATAAACTATTCATCTTTTGAATAACCAGAGTATGCATCCCAAAAGTTCAATATATAGATACAAAAGATACCACATAAAGTGTATGTAAAAGAAAAGAAAAGAGAAAAAACTCTATATGTAAAATGAATCTAGGGTTTTGATCATCTAGAAGAGATAATCTAAAATACTAAATCTTGATCAACGGTCTCAAAAGTAAAAAAAATTGTAAAAATGTGACATATTTTGGGATTGTCTTTAATTACTGATCCATGCTTGTCCATGAGCAGGCTTGAAGTCAAAAGTTAAAAGTATTATGCACAGGACAAGCGAAGGACAATGCTTATTAAAGTTGAAGTTTGCCCATGAGTAAAGCGGAGAAAATACTCAAAACCACTCACTTTGAACTCTATTCGTGTACGTCACCCCTCAAAAGTTGTTATTTTGTCGATTTCCCCCCAAAAGATGTTGGGATCTTCACACAAATAGTCACTCAAATTTATAGTTTACTTTTTTACTTTTTATTTAATATATATATAAACTATATAGTGTACGATTATACATATAGGAATAATTAATATATATATATATATATATATATATATATATATTAATTATTTTAAGTTTAAGTGACTATTTTTAATTTAAGCGCCAGAGTATACATATATTTAAGTTAATTCTTTAGGAGAAATTTTCATAAAGCACTATCTTTTAGTAGTAATTAGCCAACGATAGATACTATTTGCTATATTACGGATTATGGATACCTTTTATGTGGTTATAAGGTATATTTGATGTATTTAAGCTATTGCATTCATGAATACAGTAGCAAAAATCGGCGCGAATCAGTGAAGTCCAGCTAATCCGTTGTTGTATTCGAGTGTATTCGACTGTATTAATAAAGCAAAGTGTAAACTATGGGATTATAGTTGGACAAATTATTTGTATTTGACTGTATTCATGACGTGAAATAGAGGATTACACTGTTTTTAAAATGAAAAGTGACTCAATTAACATAATAGACTCCTAATATAGCTCCACAAACTCAATCATAACAAACAATTTTTGTATTTTCAGCTATAAAAATATTCTCAATCGAAAAATACCCCAAAAACATAGCAATCTCCAGATAAATTATATAATACATCTGAATACATAAATTATATTAATTAAAAAAATACATGAATACATTTATGGCATATAGCAAGACAGTGAATACAATAAAATATATAGAATACAATGGGATGCATTGAAATACTAGGAGAAAAAAAAAGACAGTGAATACAATGAAATACATGGAATACAATGAGATACATTAAAATACAATGAAAAACAAGACAACAAATACAATAAAATATATGGAAATACATTAAATAGTATATACATATGGCTAATTACTATTAAAAAGAAAGCGTTTTATGAAAATTGCTCTTATTATTACTCAAGCCAAACAACCCACTACACTCCACAAAATATGAGAGCATGGAAGTTAGTTAGCGAGGCATCAATGGCGTTGATGTCCAATTTGTGCAATATAGCATCACCTTCATTGTGTTCCACTATGTCACACCCGAACCCAAATCTCCACCATTCATTCGTGGACGATCCCCGCCAGCTCGAAGCTATTTTCAGAAAAAGCAATTACTCTGATCCAAAATTTGTAAAGAGCTGAAGAATTTCGGTGAAAGAAGGAGGAGATCGGAAATTTTATTGGAACGAGGGAAGAGAATGAGATGTATCAAAGTAGAGAGAAAAAAAAGTGTAACTGATTAGCGTATTTAGTGGCTTAGGGCTAGGAGGCAACCAAAATTAAATATTTTGTTATAAACCTTAAAACGTGTCTATATAATATAATTTTTTAAAATGATATTTATTTAAAATAAATAACGTATTAACATTTACTATAGGAGGTTAGGGAGCAATTACAAAGTAGCCAGATTTACAACTGGTCATTCAAAAATAGCCCAATTTCAAAAGTAATCGAAATTTAGTCATTTTTTTATGTAAAGATAAATCTGAGCGAAAATACTATTCAAAACTCCAAAAATACTCCGGTATATTGTATTGGAGTTCCAGCATAAGTATACTTGAATTCCAACATATTATATTGGAGTTCCAGGATAAGTTTGTTGGAACTCCAACATAATATGATAAAGTTATAGCATAATTATACTAGAACTCCAGCATAGTATACTAGAGTTCCAGCAAGTATAGTGGTCCAGTATAATATACTGAAATTTGGAGCACTGATGCTCCAGTCCCCAATATATTATACTAGAGCTAACAAAGTATACCGGTCCAGCATAATACGATGGAGTTCATACACAGGTGCACCGAAGTCCAATATATTATGCTGGATCGGTCTTTATTGCAGCAAAATAGTGACTATTTTTCATTAACTTGGTAAACAGTGATTATTTTTGAATGACCAGTCAGAAAATTAACTATACCGTGCTATTTTTACAGCAAACATTCCATTCTTTAAAGATGTTCTAGATCCAATAACTGAAGCCCAGTTTTAAAATAGACTCAATGAAGAAGAATCAGAAAAAAAGCCCATTGCAATGTTAACTACAGAGTCGCAATAATAACAAAAGCCGCGCCGTCTCTCAGCCTTTCTTTCCCTCTAATTGCTAAAACCTCTGTCTACCCACCCACCTGCCTATAATCGGCCATCGGTCTCTTGCAATTGCTAGTGCTTCCCTTCTAGGTAATATACATGGTCAATCCTTTAGTTTCCTTCTGTAAGTGTTGTTTGACTGACTTTTTCCCCCACTTTCCTTAATGTTTGCTCTTGGTCACTCGTATTTTTCCTTTCTGCTATGGTGATTGTTTGTGTTTAAACGATTGAAAGCTAAAATATTGATGTGTATACCTCTTATAATTAGCTTACTTCGGTCCTTTTTATTTGTTTTGGATTTTGCACTTTTTTATGTTTGTTTTTGGACTGCACTATCTGGGCTGGGTTACTTTCCAAGTTTATCGTTTTGAGTATTTACTCAATTAACGTGGAGATTAACTGCTTATGTCTTTGTCTTGAGTTGGTATTATGCAGAGTGAGTCACTTTCACATGTTGCTCTTTTTGACCATTTATCAAACGAGTATCCTGGAAGATTGGACATTATGTGATTCTTTTGTTGTTTTCTTGATTTTAAATTTGTATACTGATTTTGAGTTTGTAGTTTTTCATTTTCAAAGTGAAACAGAAAAAAAGTTTCAAGCTTCTTACTTCTTTTTCCTTTATTTGATTCTCCGCTTAGACTACTGATAATTGTTTAGTATGTCACACTGGGTCTTCTTGTATGTTTCAGGGGATAGAAATGGCCGGGAAATCAAACAAAGGGAAGAATAGGAAGGCAGTTCAAAATCCGAACACTGCCAGTTCGTCAGAGCTAGCAGCACCTTCTGATGCTCCGGTGAATGATACTGCAATGCATGCGGAGGCTAATGGAACAACAAGCTTGAATCCACCAACTGATATAAAGACGGAGGCAACGGAGTCTGGAAATGGGACCTCTGGACACGAGGCAAAGCAAGGTGAACATAGTAACATAAAATTTTAATTTTAGTATGTAAAGACGGTTGCTGGTTTTACAAATTTGTATCTGGAGGTGGGAGAGAGACAGATATATGATGCAGTATATTTGAAGGATCATGAAAGTGCACAAATAATTGCAACTTGTAATGTTTCTACATTGTACATATTCTCCAGCACTCACTTTATGCTGGTAATTAATAAACATATCCTTTACCAATCAAAAAGTTTGGAACTGTTCTGCTATGGAATGAATCAGTGTCCACATTGTCGATTCAGCTTTTATTCATGCGGTTGGAAATTCCCGGTGGTATGCAAAAAGGCAGGCAGTCATTTATACTTATCAGAACCTCTTCGATGCACCAAAGGTTTATTAGAAGAAAAAATGCCCTCATCTGTTGTTTTTGCTTTCAACAACAACAACAACCACAACCCAGTATAATCCCACAAGTGGGTTTGTTTTTGCTTTCAATTTATCCAAAATAGGCGAAAGAGAAAAGCAAAGAAGAAAGGAATTGTTTTTTCAGTCTTGGAGATAAAAGCTGTTAATAGATGTGTCATGAGATCTATTACGTAATATGTGAATGCATTCTGTTCGCTATGTTCTTTAATTATATTCCTCCTGGAAACCTTCTCTTGATTCCTTTAATTAGCTGATAAAGCACATGGGAACAGTAACTCTTATCTCAACACCCGTGTCAGTTAGATGATCCTTCAAAGGGAAAATTTTTATGAGAATGGCTAGTGCATAAGATACTTGATGTGCCTACTTCTGGTATGCTCCATGAACGTGAGTGGCTTTATTCTGGATCTCTGCCATATGTGTCATTTTGAATATAAAACAATGTATAGTGCTAGCGTCATTGGAACTCTTTTTCCCATGTTTATTCTTCTTATCAAACTGTCTACCTTTTCTGCTTATGTAATTGTTGGTCATGTAAATGCCACATACACCATCAAACTCATACTTAATAAGTCCAGGTTCTCTTCCAGTTACACTTTTGCATATTACTTGAAGATAATTATTTTACATTCTTGTATGACTTTTATTTAATAGTCTAAACTTCTTTCTAGCTCTACATATTGGAGGAAATGAAGAGCGATTCTGCTTTACTTTATTGCAGGTGACATCCATCTTTATCCTGTTACTGTTAAAACCCAAGGAGGGGATAAGCTAGAGCTGCAAGTAAGATGCATTACTAATTTTCTTGGATTTTTATTTCTTATGATGGCTGTGTCGCAAAACTTGTTACTTTCTTTATCATTTTCCTTTGAAGATGGCTTCATCCTTCAGATTAAGAGAGTGGCCAGAATTCTCTCATGGCATAGATAAGAAGTCTTGTTTTTATGTTCCATTGTGCAATTATATTTAGTATCTGGATTGTCATAATCATGAAAAACTGCTCTTTCTCTTTATTTCTTGATGTTCTGAGCTACTTGTCATTTGTAATCCTGCCTTTATGTGTAGATGTTTATGTTTAGGCGTTTAGGTCCACCTTATATTTAAATATTTGTGGTGCTAGTGAGTTAGTTTGTCTAATATTTGATGTTCTGATGGGTACGTGTTTGCAGTTGAGTCCTGGGGATTCTGTTATGGATGTGCGGCAGTTTCTTCTTGATGCTCCAGAGACATGCTTCGTTACATGCTATGATCTATTGCTGCATATAAAGGATGGTTCTGTTCATCATCTGGAAGATTATAATGAAATCTCCGAAGTAGCTGATATCACCAAAGGAGACTGCTTCCTGGAGATGGTGCCAGGTGTGGCTTATTTGCTTGGTCTGCTAGATATTATTTTTTACTGTTATCAATGAGCTTATGCTTGTTTCCTCTAACTTAAAACTGATTGTTGCAGCACTGTACGATGATCGATCCATAAGAGCTCATGTTCACCGTACTCGAGAATTGCTCTCTCTTTCCACATTGCATTCCTCACTATCAACATCACTTGCACTGCAGCATGACATGGGAAGTAACAACGCGAAATCTGGAGGTTTGCTATTCAGCTGTTGTTCTTTTTCCGTTTCTTTTATGTTCATTTTATTTACTAATTTGATGGCCATTTATCAATTGGATAGGCATAACAAAGATTTCTGGCTTTTTATGTTTTAGAGCCGCCTGTGAAAGCCGATGTACTTGAACTTGAAAACTTGGGTTTTGTGGAGGATGTTTCTGGTTCAGTCTCTAGCTTGTTGGCAGCACCTTCAAAGGAAACTAAATGTGTTGAGAGCATTGTGTTCTCTTCGTTTAATCCTCCTCCTAGCTACAGAAGGTTTATAATCATTTATCTTATGATGATCATCGAATTGATTTTTACAGGGAGGTTCATTGTGACATGCTGACTTTGGTTTCTCCTGCATACAGGCTTTCTGGAGACTTGATTTATTTGGATGTAGTAACACTAGAAGGAAATAAGTATTGTGTTACTGGAACAACCAAAACATTTTATGTTAATTCCAGCACCGCGAATGTTCTTGATCCAAGGCCTAATAAAACTGGTTTAGAAGCAACTACTCTTATTGGGCTCTTTCAAAAGATTAGCTCCAGATTTGAGAAAGGTAGTAACATGGTACAAAGTAACCCCCCCCCAAAAAAAAAAAAAAAAAAACCAAGAAGAAGAAAAAACTAGATAGCATTTCATTTTGAGTCCAAATATCTTGTACCAAATAAATGATTTTATCTTGCATTGAATTTTTTATTTTATTTTATTTATAATGAATCTTGCATTGAAGCTTTTCGTGAAATATTGGAGCGGAAGGCTTCCGCACATCCTTTTGAGAATGTTCAATCTATGCTACCACCAAATTCGTGGCTTGGGTCATATCCTATCCCTGGTAAGTTGTTTTTGATGCATTCTGAACCGTTGGTTATCTTTATTTCATGTTGGTGTATGTTGTATACACTTACAGATGAGGTAGGTGGATGCTGGGTCAAATAAATGCCAAAAATGAGGCATACTTAGTGCTTTTAGAAATTCTAGAAAGTCTATTTCAATCTGTAATAATACTTAATTAGTGGACCATATAGTTGAAAAGTGCAAGTGACGATGACTTGCAAGGTCTTTGTCTGTTGGACCTGATGTAAAATTTGTCTGATAGATTGTTAACTATGTTTTAATTGCATTCCTTATGTGTGAAGTTAAGTCGCTGCACGTTGAACGCGTCCCTTTATTTCAAATTTGAACACTTCAAAAGATCAGTTTTATTCCCAGGGCATTTTGAAATATACTCAAAAACATATGAAATATCAGAATAGATTAATGATGAGGTGTCAAAACTATTACGTTTGATTTGATATAGTAAATGCCGAACATCATTCTAAAATCCAACTTTATAATACCCTCAAGGATTAAAAACCTTGTGTGAAGGAATATCAAAATTTTTGACCAAACATCCGGTTTAAGGACAAATGGACAGTGAATCAACAGAATCGAGTTTGCAATCCTTCATTGTGGTTTCTAATCTTGGGATATTGCTTGTTGATTCCCAGTGTTTATAATGTTGTGCAGGTATGGGTGGCCATGTGTCCTTTCTGCTCCTGTTGTAGAGTAGAATAATTCCAAGGACCATGTAGTCAAGTTTATGTTCACGTCTAATATCTTAAAGATGTGTCACTTTTCAGTCTTACAACTTCCTCTGTCCCTCTTTCTATGAAAACTCTTCCCTTGGGATGTCCCAAAATGCTTTGATGGCCAGAAACATGATTTCACAAATTTAAAAAATTTAAAAACTGATTTAATTATTCAAAATTTAAACTTGATATGCTGCTTTCTCTGCTGAACTAACTTTGCAAGTGTTACTTTAATCTTTGTCATCATCACTAATATATTACACAATGCATCCATGATAACCAATATAATGCATATTTCATAGTAGCATTTGTATAAGATGGGTGGAGGGATTATTATTCCTCAGTTCCTCTATGACAATGTGGAACTTGTATGTTGACAATTTTATGTTAATAACTAATAACTTAAAAGTTGTTACTTTCATTCTCTTACAATTATCTTTCTTTTAATCATTATTGGTGTCACTAGTTTTAGTTCTTTTTGGATTTTCTGGTGTCAGATCACAAACGTGATGCAGCACGGGCAGAGGATGCACTTACACTTTCTTTTGGAAGTGAGCTGATTGGCATGCAAAGGGATTGGAATGAAGAGTTACAATCTTGTCGGGAATTTCCCCATACAAACCCCCAGGAAAGGTGCATCTGGATGGATCTAAATCAAATTGTGCATTCTAGAGTGAATTAATTAATTCCGTTATAGATTCTACTTGTGTATGCAATACTCTACCTAAGTCTGTCTGTGAAGGTAGAATTTCCTCTGTTCATGTGTAGTCATCTAACTCCTTTTTATCACAGGATACTGCGAGATAGGGCCCTGTACAAAGTCAGTTCGGACTTTGTAGATGCTGCAATTAGTGGTGCTATTGGAGTTATCAACAGGTGTATCCCCCCAATTAATCCAACTGATCCAGAGTGCTTTCATATGTAAGTATTGAGCTGGAGATGAGCACAAATAATTTCCTTGTAACTATATGGTTTCACTTAAAAATAACTTAAACTTTCGGATATGGTGTAATTTGACCTCCATAATTGAAAATATAGTGCAAGAAAGTGGAAAACTAGGTAGCAAACAGAAAGTGGGGTTTTGCTTGGGGGAGGGGCGGTGAAGGTGAACATATCAATTAGGTATCAACTGATATCCCATAAGGGTGTCAAATGGCAGGTTGAAACGGGATGAGTAGAAGAAGTGTGTTAAGGAACAGATCACAAACAAACTGCCAACTCAAGTCTTTCAGCTAAATAGCCTGGGTAAAATATGTTCATTATAGTTTTTGCACTGCAATAATCATTATTATGTCTTTTCCAGTTATTCACCGAGTTTTGAACCGTGCACCACTACATCGGGGAATTCTTGGTTATAGAAGAAGTCATTACTATGTCTTTTACAAGTTCACTCAGAGCATTAAATTTGTTGTATAGCTCCTCTAAATTGAGCTTCATTGGAAGTAGAAAAGAAAACTAAGGGGAGCAAGCCTAGGTAATAGGAACCAGTGGAGGCAGTTGGAATGCATACACGTAAGTAAAAGAAAAACAGTATTTTAGAGCCATCAGGCAGCATTGGTTGCCTTAATCCCATTCTGCAAGTGCACCTTTTTTTTCTAGTTCCCTTAGTACATAAATTGCATCATTATTCCCATCACTCCCACCGATGAAATTGGGCTACTGCTTATACCCCAAACTGGCCCGATATTTTGTACAGTCTGTTTTGACCTGCCATTTAACATATTAATCACCTATACACTGAAGTATGGGGGTTGGATGGGTTTGCAGCTTAAGTTGAAACCAGTCGTTTAACATGCTCTTATCCCATTAGCCCATCCACCAGGTGGAAAGACAGTCAGAAGGACATTGGGAGTTAATGGTGGCGAGAAGGCAGTTACAGGGTGGGGAGAAAGAAGAGAAATAGTCATTTGTGTCCTTCTCTATTGCTTGTCTGAGCTGACAACGTGCCTAGATCCATCGTTTGCATGCTGCATTTTTGTTCACATTATGCTTGTTGGCCAAATGTTGTTTAGATTGCTAGAAAGATTCTCCTTAGTTGTTCATTGTCACTTTTGCCTGATACTTTTGTATGAATCCAGGTACGTTCACAATAATATATTCTTCAGCTTTGCTGTTGATGCGGATCTCGAGCAACTGTCGCGAAAGCAGGGAGCTGATTCTAAAGTTGAGGGCACAGGCTTATTACGTAGTTTGTCGGAGAAGACCTCCAACAATTTGTCACAGGGAGCTTCTGAAGTCTCTAATGGAGATGAGCATGGCGGCTCAGTTGTAGAAGCTGTAAGCATCAACTTGGATTGTCCTCCTGGAGTGCCTGGTGAAACTCAGTTCGCAGAAAGTGAGCAAGCCACTTATGCAAGTGCAAATAATGACTTGAAAGGCACAAAATCATATCAGGAAGCTGATGTCCCTGGATTATACAACCTTGCTATGGCGATAGTTGATTATAGAGGTCATAGAGTGGTGGCTCAGGTGTTTATTGAACTTGCACTACCTATATAGTTGTATGCTGTGGTTTAATGCTTTAGATAAGTTCAGACATGAAAGTCAGAGTGTTAATTAAGATGGGGTTTCCACTGGAAACCATCTTTCATGTATTTTATAATTTCATGCATCTGACTTTGAAGTTGGACCTGCAATATAAGTAAGTGGCTTTACTTTCTCGACATTTGTCCTCCTCTGTACCATTTTATGCGGAGGCGCTTGACTGGCTCAGGAATCTAAGAAACTAAAGAAGGCTTTTACCATGTAAACCATTGTCTCTGAGCCGAAGCTATCCCGGAAACAGTCTCTCTATCCCTCCGGGTTAGGGGTTAGGTCTGCGTACGCTCTACCTCCCCAGACCCTACTAGTGAGATCCTACTGAGTTATTGCTGTTGTTTTAACATGTAAGCCAAAGATATGTGAAGTACCGAAAGTGCCCTTTTAGATGGGTTTTGGTGAGAGTTCCACATGTCATGCACTTTTTTCTCTCCTTATAAAAGGATGAACTTTGATTCAAGCAGATCCCAACAAGTCATGTCACTAAGGGTAAAATGGGGATACAAAGGTTAAATAGTTTCCAAAACGAGAAATGTATCGTTCTTGTTGGGATAGACTAAAGAGAAAAGCGTGTCAAGTCAAATGGGACAGAGGGAGTATAGCATAATTACATCATAGAGTTTAATCAGCTGGAGATTTGGAAGTGAATTGTACTTATTTTATTTTGATATAGACAGGGTTCTGAGGCATAATTTTCTTGCATCTCTTATAAATAACTGTGCTCGTATGGATCTCTTTGGATAGGTACTCTTCTTGATGGCCATGTTTGATTTAATCTTCTAGTTCCTTTCAGATGCCTGACTTACCATTATGCATTATTATGCCAATTTTTTGGAAGATTTTTTACTTTTTTCTGTTTTTCTTGGTAGAGTGTTTTACCTGGTATCCTTCAAGGTGACAAATCAGATTCCCTCTTATACGGGTCTGTTGATAATGGCAAGAAAATCTGCTGGAGTGACGAGTTCCATTCCAAGGTACCAGTGGACCTTAATTTTTTGTTCACCTTCTTTTTTTTCATTGTATGGTTTGCACAACAATTTTAGAATGTTTGTGGAAAGTATAAGGTTTATTAGGATTACTTGCTGGGTCTGTCATGATTCTTTAACTATCATGCTTTGGTTCTATATATTACAACAACAACAACAACTACTACCCAGTATACTCCCACCAGGTGGGGTCTGGGGAGGGTAATATGTAGACGAGCCTTACCCCTGCCCGAAAGGGCAGAGAGGCTGCTTCCAATCGACCCTCGGCGAGTAGAGTAAAAATGGGGAAGCTGCATTAAGAAACAGAGATAAAATTAGAAACACAAGCAAGACAAAATCAAATAATAAAGCATAGGTACTCCCACAAAAGTAACGTAAATAGTTATGAAAACATAAGCAACATAAATACAGTCGCATGCAGTAATATCAAGCAGGAACTACCATACTAAAACACTAATCACATATAAGCCCCTAATCTACAATTTTGATTCTAGATCTCCAGACTCCCCTATCAAGAGTCATGTCCTCGGTAACCTGCATTCTGGCCATGTCCTGCCTAATCACCTCTCCCCAATGCTTCTTAGGCCTCCCTCTCCCTCGCCGACCACCAACAATCTCCAACCGCTCGCAGCTCCTCACCGGGGCATCGGAGCCCCTCCTCCGAACATGCCCGAACCACCTCAGCCTCGCTTCCCGCATCTTTTCGTCCACCGGGGCCACCCCTACCTTCTGTCGAATAACTTCATTCTTGATCTTATCCAGCCTGGTGTGCCCTCACATCCACCTAAGCATCCTCATCTCTGCAACCTTCATTCTCTGAACATGCGAGTTCTTCACGGGCCAGCACTCCGCCCCATACAACATTGCAGGTCTAACCACGGCTCTGTAGAATTTCCCCTTTAGTTTGTGCGGGATTTTCTTGTCACACAGGACCCCTGAAGCAAGCCTCCACTTTGACCACCCAGCTCCTATCCGATGGGTGACGTCCCCGTCAATCTCTCCGTCCCCCTGGATCACAGACCCAAGATATCTCACACTGTCCCTCTTGGCGATGGCCTGAGAACCAAGCATCACTTCCCCGCTTACCCCACTCGGCTCCTCGCCAAACTTGCACTCCAGATATTCTGTCTTAGATCTGCTAATCTTGAAACCCTTAGACTCAAGGGTCTGTCTCCATATCTCTAACCTTTCACTAACACCGGCCCTCGTCTCGTCTATCAATATTATATCATCAGCAAAGAGCATACACCAAGGCACATCCCCTTGGATATGTCGGGTCAGAGCATCCATCACTAAGGCGAACAACAGGGGGCTCAGCGCCGATCCTTGATGGAGCCCCATTACCACAGGAAAATGGTCTGATACGCCCCCCACCGTCCTAACCCTAGACTTAGCTCCATTGTACATGTCCTTGATTACTCTGATATAGGCTTCTGGCACACTCTTCGCCTCCAAGCACCTCCATAGCACCTCCCTTTTCTCCAAGTCGATAAGCACCATATGAAGGTCCTTCTTCTTATATTTGAAGCATCTGGGCTTCTTTGGTGTGCTCAACTGGGACATGCTTGTTATGGAGTGATACATGTCTTGCTGGATTCGTCTTTTCCTTTTTGTGCCTTTGGCAATTATGCGGGATCATTTTAGTTCCCTTATTTTGGAGAGGGGGGGGGGGGTTGCCTTAATTCCTGGTAGTTTTTTAGATGGTAAAGAAAGCTGTTGTGGGGTCATTGGGGTATGATATTTCAATGTGAAATGTAATTCTTGTAATGACGGCTGATGTCATTCTTTTCCTCTCTTTTTATCATTCTTGACTTACCTTGTTAATCATTTGAAGTTTATATCTGGTTCTGTTCGTAAGTTTCACCCAGGTTTATTTGTTCTTTAGGTGCTAGAAGCTGCAAAACGTCTGCACTTGAAGGAACACACTGTCCTTGATGGATATGGAAATGAATTCAAAATAGCTGCACCAGTGGAATGCAAGGGCATTGTTGGTAGTGATGACAGGTGATTACTTCCTGAGGATTCACTGCTACTTCGGCGGGGGGGGGGGGGGGGGTCCTTGTCTTATGATGAAAGCCAATTTTGGTTCATTGGCGATAAAAATCTATTTCACCACAGGATGCGCACGAAATATGCACATAATAGACCCCTCCAACCAAGCTTAGTAATGCCATATTTTTGTAGCTATATAACTTGGAGATGGGAAAACGTGGAAACTTTTAAATAGATACTGCACTTTCATTAGTTGCAGTTAGCATATGTGTCTGCATATGTGAATGTCATTGACTTAACCAACTTTAGTGGGCAATTTGTCATCTTATTAAATTAATTCTTTAGTCTTATGTGGTTTTCAGGCATTATCTGTTGGACTTGATGAGAGTCACTCCTCGTGATGCAAATTATAGTGGTCCAGGTTCCAGATTTTGTATTTTGCGACCTGAATTGATAACTGCGTTTTGCCAAGTGAGTCCTGCTTGTGCTATGACTTGCTCTCATATCTTCATTTGTGTTCAATTCTTGTATTTATTTTGTTTTTTATATTTGTTCCTGATCTGCAAACCTGATTTTTTGGGTTCGGGTTGCTTTTGTATTTGGATCTGATTTCTGACACTTTGCTCTCAAAAAATTATTTTGGTTCTTTCCCAAGGCTGAAGTTGCTGAGAGGTCAAAATCGAAGTGCGAGTCAGAGGGGGAGGTACCAGTGGCCTCTGATTCTTCAACGGTAAATAACACTGAAGAATTACAAACAACCGATGGCGTTGTCCCAGCTGAAGTCGACAGCAATACGGTAGCAATCTCCTGCTTAAATGAAGTCTGTCCTCCTACTGCAAACATTTTTTTTTTGTCTAGTTTAAATTTAGATGGAATGTGTTGTTGGAAGTCAATTCCTTGTGGTAACAATTACTGCAGTTGCACACTACTGTTGGATATAAGTTTGCTTGTTCACTTACGACCAGTTTTGTGTTGGATAATATAGTTTCATAGTATTTCTTGAACAATACCCACTTCTTGACAGATATTTCTTTTATATGATTCGCGAGATTTTAAAGTTCTATTTTATGTTCTCACCTTGGTTGTTAATGATGTCTTCCTTTTTATACTTGCTTTCAACTCTCCCCGATTTTAGTTTTTTTTTTTCTTCTGAAATTAAAATATAAATTTCATGTACACTGATGATTCAAAAGTGGTTAGACCTGCCATGTTATATGGGCGGAGTGCTGGCCGGTTAAGAACTCTCATGTTCAGAGAGTGAAGGTTGCAGAGATGAGGATGCTCAGGTGGATGTGCGGGCGCACCAGGTTAGATAAGATTAAGAATGAAGTTATTCGGGAGAAGGTGGGGGTGGCCCCAGTGGATGAGAAGATGCGGGAAGAGAGACTCAAGTGGTTCGGGCATGTGCGGAGGAGAAGCACTGATGCCCCGGTGAGGAGTTGTGAGCGGCTGGCGGTAGTTGGCTTGAGTCGAGGCAGAGGGAGGCCTGAGAGAAGTATTGGGGAGAGGAGATTAGGCAGGACTCGACAAGAATGCGGATTTCCGAGGATATGACCCTTGATAGGAAAGTCTGGAGGTCTAGTATCAGGGTTGTCGGATAGGGGCTTCTAAAACTTTTCGTACTTCATTCCCGGGGCTAGGTGGGGTTTGGTAGGGCTCTCCATAGATGACTTGCGTATTGTATTGTGCCCCCTTATGGTAGTTACTGGTTGATATTATTGCATGCCATTTAATTTATGGTTTTATGTTTAGATAATTATTGCGATTTCTGCTGGAGTCATCAAGGCTCTTTTGTTTTTCTTTCTCTTTTTCTCCGAGGTTCGATTAGAAACAACCTCTCTGCCCTATCGGGTAGGGGTAAGGCCTGTGTACATACCCCACTTTGTAGGACTATACTGGGTAGTTGTTGTTGTTGTACACTGATGATTCAAAGCATTAACTGGTGATGGATTCTTTATATTGAATCCGTGATAATTGTGGTATTAGTATCATGCTCGGCCGTAGATATATTTTGTGAACTTCGGAGGATATCAATCTGGAGATTCTATGAGTTCTTTTTAAAGGAAAAAACCTACAAATATGATTTTTTCCCTCAAGAGGGAATCAATACAAACACTTTTTGTATGAAGAAGTAATTTACCTCTTTGCTCTTGCTATTCAGTTATATAAGATATGACCTCTTTTTTCTCTTATTTAGGGAGAAAAAAGTGTAAAGGATGCTGGTAACAACTGCTGTTCTCACTCGGGAAGAGCGGATACCGAGGATATACTTTTCAATCCTAACGTCTTTACAGATTTTAAGTTGGCAGGGAGTGAAGAGGTTATTTTTTTTGCCTGTGGTTATTGTTCCTTGCTTGGTTTTTAGAAGGTGCTTTGTATTTATATGGTCCATTCTCCCAACTTCATCAGGAGATAGTTGCTGACCAAGTACTTGTGAAGAAAGTGAGTTTGTATCTGAAAGACACTGTGCTTCCGAAGTTTATTCAAGATCTCTGCACACTTGAAGTTTCACCCATGGACGGGCGAACTTTAACTGAGGCACTCCATGCACATGGAATTAATTTGCGCTATCTGGGAAAAGTAATGATCTCCTGACAAGCTCGTTAATTCTCATATTGCTTAGATTTTCCATTAAGTTGAACTCTAACTTCGGTTAAAAGTAGTAAGCTTTGCTTTGTCTTCTCCCTTTTTTTCCAGGTGGCTGAGGGGACCAGGAACCTGCCTCATTTATGGGATCTGTGTTCCAATGAGATTGTTGTCAGATGTGCGAAGCACATCCTCAAGGTGACTGATTTTTGATTGCTTTTGAGTTAAAAAAATGTTTTTCATAGCCAGTTGAAAGGCTGCAATAAGATTGAAGTATAAACCTACTAAATCTTATGCTTTGACAACTATGGTCCTACTTGAGAACATACTCCACCTTTTGAGATTGAACAAAATTTTTGTGGTTTTCTGAGAGGTTAAGTTTTTTTTTGGTTTCTCCTGTCATATCTCAACATTTTTGCTCAGCATTATAAGTGGAGAAATGAAGGGGATGTTTCTTTTTACCTGCCTTTATATCTTTATACTGGGCAAAAGCCTTTTAATCTACAGAGGGGGGGCTCTGGTGGTTCAAAATAGTCATTTGTGCTTATCCACTTGGTGGGTAAGATGAAGCACACTAATCACTCTGATTATCTTGATACATGGAAGAAGTTGAAATTCTATTTTATAGGTTTCTGGAGTTTGTAATTTCTTACCATTTGATCTGATGGGACATGCAGGATGTGCTGAGGGATGCTGAGGACCATGATCTTGCAAACACAGTCTCACATTTTTGCAACTGTTTGTTTGGAAATATTCAAACTGTATCTAATAAAGGTGGCGCCAACAGTGCACTTTCTAAAAACCAAAAGAAGGTACAGAGAAAGAGAGAGATGATTGTCATTACTCCCTATGGCTATTTATTGCTACTTTCTATAGTAAGATATCGTGTGGAAGTTCTATTGAATTGAGTTTACCATCTACTAAACCTTTTAAAAAGGAGATAGTTTTATTTATTTATTTTAGGTTTACAACATGGGCCCTCAAGTGCTGATTTGACTTTTGCTTGAGCCAAACACATGGAAATATTTTGTTGATACAGTGAACTTCTCTAATACCATGTTGAATTATGTGGTACCGTCTCATGTATAAGTTTGAGCTATTAAAGTGGGATTTCCTTTTTTTTTTTCAACGAGTCCATGCTTTGCCATTATTATTTTGCTTGTATGCTAACATTTGGGGGAGCAATATGGAAATTACTAGTTTAATTGTCTAAAAACTCTGTTGCCTATAGAGCAAGCATTTTCCAGAATCATTTAAGCTTGCTGTGCTGATATATTCTACGATTGTTTCTCAAATGAGTATATTGTAAATGGTTTTAATAAATTTACCTCTTTGAAACACATTGCATAGGACCACATCAGCAATCAGCAAAAGTCGTCCAAACAAGGAAAGCGAAAAAATGTAGGACCTGCCAAGAAGAAGCTGTCCTCCTATTTGAATATTACCTCTGATAGTTTGTGGTCTGACATCCAGGAATTTGCGAAGCTAAAGTATCAGGTGTCATTTTCTTTCAAGAACATTCTTCAGTTGTTCGCCCAGATGTTTTAAGTTGTTAGTCATGGTTTTTTCTTCTCTTCAGTTCGAGTTGCCTGAGGATGCAAAAATGCTCATAAAGAAAATTCCAGTTGTACGCAACCTTTGTCAGAAGGTATGTTTCATCAAGTAATCCACTATGAGGAATTCTTACTTTTAATTGAGATTGTATATCTGTTATCGTAGCTTATTTTTCCCTGCTTCCCGATATTATCTTATATTGGTCAAGCGTTATCATCATTTCAAAGTGGCTATTGCAATGCCATTGTTCATATATTGAGTTCTCTGGGATGCATTCTACTTTCTTGGCATGAAAACTTGGTTGTATGTAGTGATCTTGAGACTCTTTCTTGACTGTACATAGAGGTAGTCCCTTCGGAATCTGTGTCACCATTTTCTTGCTTTAGAGAGGGCCAACATTTTATGTATACTGTTTTGTGACATCAGCTGTCTTGGTGGTGACAAGCGAAGTTGTGGAGAAAAAGTAGTCTGTTCTTTTGAGTGTTTGACTTCTCAAGACCACGGAGTTCAAGCAGGAAAAATTTCCTTCCAGATTATGCTAATCTTGATATGGGTGGTGAGGCACAGTGATAAATTTGTGCTGTTTGATGCAGCAGTTACATTGTTGTATGTCCATTGATTTAGAAAATTTTATTGGAATATAAATTATCAGACGGAGATTGGCACTCTACCTTGGTGATATAGATGACTGGAGATTGTTAACTAGTTCTTGATGGGATTTTGTGGTTGATGAAGATTGTTACCCGAAGCTAGTTTTCCTCTAAGTAGTCGAGCTAAGATTAGTCAAGCATGTTTTCCTCTTATTTTATATAGCTTCAAGTAATGTGGTACCTAATTTTAGGTGTAAGGAGATGAACCCACTCACTTTGATAATGAGTCTTCCCCATGAAATCCCTTTATTGTGCTTTTTCTTGCGCAGCAGACTATTGCCCCATGGAATTCCTCCTTAATATGTTTAAATAACTCTTTAGAACTTTGTTCTTAACAGGTAGGTGTGACCGTTGCAGCTCGTAAATATGACCTTGTCTCTGCTGCATCTTTTCAAGCATCAGATATTATGAATCTCCAACCAGTGGTGAAGCATTCTATCCCAGTTAGTTCAGAAGCTAAGGACCTTGTAGAAACAGGGAAGGCTCAATTAGCTGAGGTATTAACTGTTACAATTGGTGAAGAAATGGAACATGCTCATGTTAGTAATGGTCTAATGGAGATTTTGTTAGGCTAGCTGTCAATCCTTTTTTTCCTTTTTTTTTATTTGGAGCTTATGTAGGTCGTATTAGAGACAAAAACAATGACTTCTTGCATTTCAGGGTTTGCTTAGTGAGGCATACACTTTATTTTCTGAAGCATTCACAATACTTCAGCAGGTATATTACTGTTTTTTTATCTGCGATCTGCTTTTGATGTCAATATCAGTTGGTTAATATCAATGTTAAAAAATACAGGTGACGGGTCCTATGCATCGTGAGGTTGCCAATTGTTGTCGGTAAGCATCTGTTGCTCTATCAGTTCATCTTTCTATGAGAGAAAATGCTTGTGCAGTGCAATCTTTGGTCATTCTATTTTCTCTCTTTGTTCTTTTCTTTTAATAATTTTTCTCTTCTAGCTACCTTGCTATGGTTCTGTATCATGCTGGAGATATGGCTGGCGCTATAATGCAACAGCACAAGGAACTTATCATAAATGAAAGATGCCTTGGACTGGACCACCCTGACACTGCGCACAGGCACTTTTCTTTGTCTTTGAACTCTGTTTTTCCTTGCATTTGCTAGACATTGCCTTTTGTCTTACTGATGTTGACGGTGAAGATGAAAATCTGTATTTCGTGATCATTATATGATTAATAACGTGTTTGACTGCAGTTACGGAAACATGGCCCTTTTCTACCATGGTCTTAACCAAACAGAACTTGCATTGAGGCACATGTCACGGGCCTTGCTTCTGCTTGGTTTGTCGTCAGGTCCTGATCATCCGGATGTTGCTGCGACATTTATAAATGTTGCGATGATGTACCAAGATATAGGTAAGATGGATACAGCACTTCGTTATCTCCAAGAAGCATTGAAAAAGAATGAACGGTTGCTCGGAGAGGAACATATTCAGACTGCTGTTTGTTATCATGCTCTGGCAATTGCATTCAATTGTATGGGTGCTTTCAAGCTCTCACACCAGGCATGTGGTTGAACTGGATAGTTTACTGCTTTAGCAAAAAGGGTATCAGCATGGTTACTTTTTTAACCGTTTTCTATTAATTTTTGTCAACAGCATGAAAAGAAAACTTATGACATACTAGCCAAACAGCTCGGAGAGGAGGATTCAAGGACACGTGATTCTCAGAACTGGATGAAAACTTTTAAGATGCGTGAGATACAGGTACAAGTTACTCAGACCTGATCACTTCTAACTCTCCTTTTGACACACTTATCATTCCCTTATGTGCTTTTGCAATATGGAAATCCTTAACAGATGAATGCGCAAAAGCAGAAGGGTCAATCTCTGAATGTTGCTTCTGCACAGAAGGCTTATGATATTTTGAAGGTACCTTTTTTCTAACAGTCTTGTACCTTTTGTGATCCTTCGAGGGTTCCATTAAATCTCTTACATATTTGCTTACCTTAAAATTTCAGCGTGTTTGTGGTTACATGGCTGTAGTGCAAACTTGGTCTAGGTGATCAAGGCTTGCTTTTCTAATTTGCATTCCCTCTTCATATCTCTCTCGTGATAGTGCATGTTTAATCCTCTTCAGGACCCTTAGATCAACAATTACAATGGCATATATAGGATCTTGGCTTTTCCTTTTCCCTTTTGATGGCCAATGTTGGAGAGAATTTATTAGTGGATTTTCATTCTAGGACATGATTTGGTCGTCTTGGAATTAGTTTATAAGTATGTCAACTAGAAAGAGGATGTTCACTGTTTTGAGTTGAATGTTGCAGGCTCATCCTAGCCTGCTACACGCATTTCAAGCTGCTGCTGGAGGTGCTGGTGTCGGTGGCATGAACCAATCATTAAGTTCTGCAGTACTTGGTGATGGGCTTCCTCGAGGAAGAGGAGTTGATGAAAGAGCTGCACGAGCTGCTGCTGAAGTAAGGAAAAAAGCTGCAGCAAGGGGTCTTCTGTTACGTCCCAGTGGTGTTCCTGCAGCGACTTTACCCCCTCTTACCCAGCTACTCAATGTAATAAACTCTGGCGCCGCGCCGGATGCTGCAAATGCTAATGAAACTAATGAAGAAAAGAAAGAAGCGAATGGTCGTTCTTCTGATGGACCTGGAGGAGATGCCCAAGCAGACCATTCCAAAACACCAGGACAAGATCAAACTCCTGTTGGTTTAGGCACAGGTTTGGCGGGGTTGGATGCGAAGAAACAAAAATCAAAAGGGAAATCTGCATCTTGAAACATAGAATGCTGAATTTACTAACAAACATGACAATGGCCAGTTCGAGCATTATTATGGATTTTAGCCAGTGGCAAGCTCATGCTGCAGGTACTCATCGTGCGGGCAATTGCTTATACTTGTATTCTATTCTTGCAATAATACTCATGGAGATTTAAGTATTCAAGATGCAGTTCCTCTCATCTTGATTATTGCTACTGAGATTACGTAGCTTGTAGGCCTAGTTTGACAAAATAGGTTTAGTGGGTGCATTATTTTGGTGTTCGTTCTAAATAATGTTATGTAGGGAGGTGGATTCTGCTTGGTGCGTTGATGTCATCCTGAAATTTTTGACATCAGTCCCCCCACCTTATGTATACCCATTTCGTTGCGGTTGAATAGGTAATGATCTGGTGAGTGAAACTGCTCTTTCGTGGATAACTTTTTTATTTCTGGTTAAAAGTTATCGTTCTATTTGTCACTTATTTGTCTTAGGGATTTTTTTTAACAAAAACTTTGGGGTGGTTTTAAAATACAGAAGTCAGCGTTGTTGATTAATGAATTTTTTACCTCCTAGAAATTCCATTTTCGTTGAGTGCATACACTGAAGAAAGAAATGAACAACTCCTTTATCCCCCTCTGTTCAGGTTTTCCCTTTCTCTGTGCAATATCCATGTCAAAAAGATATATTACTGTACATCAATACGTGAAAGAGCAAGTTTGAGAAGATCTCTGAGAATTAAAGGGAACTTGCTTCAGCGGCCTCCTCACTTGGCTTATGCATTTGAAATGGTAAGGTCCGAAAGAACACTTCTCTTTGTCCACTTTAATTGACCGTTTTTACACCTATTAAGGAATTTACCTTTTAGCATTAATTAACTATAAAATTGATCATATTAACTTTAATTTCTTGTATGAAAATATAACTAAGTATTCCTAGGCTCTTTATTTCAAAGGCAGCTTTGAAAAAAAAGTTATTTCTTTAAAGTTTTATGTAAGCTTTAAATTGAAAAGATTTTATTTCTGTATTTTGAGACTGGTCTCCCCTTTTTAATTTAAATTTAGTGGTTTCAGATTGGATAAAAAGAAAAGGTCTATCTAGAGACCCTCATGTTATACAAATGTACCTTTAACGCTTTACATGAAGTTAAATAATATGGTTGTAATATATTAGGTTCCTGACTTGTATGTATTTTTAACTTCTGCGATGCTCTTGATCTAGTTAGAATTATCTTTAGTCTTTATCCAACTAACACAACTATGAACAACTTTTGTGAAACCACATTTCCTACACATGGAGTGGAATTATAGATGAAAAAGACATCATATTTCTTGACTTGGACAGAACATAAAATACAAGGCATAGGTTGACTGCTTAGTACGCAAGAACAACTTTTTTTATTGTGATTTTTTTGGGGAGTTCGATCAGGAGGAACAAAAGAGAGATGGTTTCTATCGGTCAAAAGCAGATATCGCCCCCTACGCTCCCATATCCGCTTATCGAGAAATAGAAAAGAAGGACCCGGGGCCACCGATTCTGAATAAATGATTTGTACCCAAGTTTCATATGATGGTACAAATGACATATTTTAGAGACTCATCTGGACATCTCAGTTATTAAGGTGTCAAATGAACTCGTCTTGCTGGTGTCGGATAGGGTTCAAATAGAGTAAGAAAAGTAAATAGCACCAGATGACTATCTCATTCTACTGTAGGCCACCTGATTAGGT
Organism: Nicotiana benthamiana; assembly: GCA_034376525.1. Classification (NCBI taxonomy): domain Eukaryota; kingdom Viridiplantae; phylum Streptophyta; class Magnoliopsida; order Solanales; family Solanaceae; genus Nicotiana; species Nicotiana benthamiana. Next base: position 26,779,569 of record CM067336.1, on the reverse strand, counting down.
CCAATTTGACCTGACTTTTTCTAAGTATAGAAAATTACTACAAAATATCAACAATCTAGTAACTTCTCATCTTGTTGCGGAGATTCGAACTCACAACCTCGAAGATTGTTCTTGCAAAAACTCGAACTCAAATCCTCTTAGTTGGAATTGAAAATTGCTTATCATCTGAACAACTCCTTTCGTCTCAAATCTCGATAAGAAAAAAATAATAACATTTTCAATATACTTCTCAAAATTAGAGAAAGAAGCATATTTAAGGTATACCAACGCCCTTCTTCCGAATGGGCAAGGAAATACAACTCATGAAAAACTCTTGATGAACCTTTTGATCATGGCAGAGAGGAGAGAAACTAAGAGCCTGTTTGGCCAAGCTTTTAGGAGGCTAATTTTTTTCTTCCCGAAAAAGTATATTTAGAAATAACTGAACTGTTTGGTCAATACAGAGAAGTACTTTTAACTAACAGAAGCAGTTTTTCTGCTTTTGGGAAGAAGTGGAAAATTGTAGCTTCTTCACAGAAGCAGAAGCAGGAGTAGAAAATTAATTTATTCAAAATAAAACTATTATCGTCATAAATTTATATTTTTTAAATTATCCTTTATTAATTTAAGTTTTTTCTTTTCGTTTTTGTTTCTAGTTTTTACTATTCTATTAAAATTAGAGATATCATCTATATGAATCATATTATAACTTTCCAATATTTTTATTGACATGTCTTGTTTTTGATTTCTTCTCTTTGTGTAATGTCTTGTAACTCTCTAAATTATCTGCTTCTTTTTTCACACTAAAGCAAATTATCTGCATCCTTCTTTGGATTATCAATTCTCCTCCCACAGATAATTTCTTCTATTATATGCCATTAGTTCTGAATCTTTAAAATAGTTATCAAATTTAATTTTTGAAAATGACCTATAAATATTTAATAAATTTACAATTGCATTGCATAACTATCTAGAAATTTCATCCACATTAAGTTAAGTGACAACTTTACAATAGGCCACTTGGCATTTTAAAACGAAGTTAGTAAAGTTAGGTACTAATTAAGTTTTTTTTAATTCAAATTTTTAAAAATATAAATAAATTATACATTATGTGTTGTTAATAATTAGTTACTCTTTTTGAATTAGAATTTAAGCATACTTAACTATTTCTTTTACAATTTTTTTATATATTTGAAATTATTTCTATTTTATGCTCAATGCTGTCATTCAAGTTTGACACTCAGTATCATCTAGTTACAACTACCATGGCTATACATAATTTTATCTGACGATATTCTTCTACTGATATAAAATTTAACAATTATGCTAATGAAGATATTACTGCAGAGCTTGATGAAAGAGATGAGTCTTCTACTAATATGGAGGCGTTGTGGAATAGAAGTAGAGATGAAATTGTTGAGAAATATTATCGTGTGTGAGTGACTACTTATTAGTTTATGATGGATTATCACTATATAATAATTCGTGGATAGACTTCTAATTTATACTGAACGATGTTATTTTAATATTCAAATCATCGTATAACAACAAGTAATTATACTAGAGAATATCATATGTTTTGGTACAACTATATATATGTAAAATTGCTTTAAATCTTTGATACATTTGTTTTCAAATTAAAAAAAATGTCTCTTCCGATAAATATTTAAGTTTATTTTTTTATTCAAAAAGAATTATAAGACTTTGGTACTATCATTTTTGGTAATTTGATACTCAAAAGTACTTTTTAGAAAGATTGGCTAAACACAATTTATTTACCAAATATTACAAAAAATACTTCTTAAATGAATTGGCCAAACACAAATAATTTTTTTTTAAAGTACAAAAAAATACTTTTCAAAATAAGCATATTTTGGCAGCTTGACTAAACAGGCTCTAAGCATAAAAAAATCTAAGTTTCACACACCACATCAAAATTTTGGTTAGAAAAGAAAAGGAAACCAAGGGGGCACACTCTTCGGGCCATTTGCATCTATACCTACTTTTTAGGTCACGTTTTAACTTGTACCCGCTTTGCAAAAAAAAAAAAATTGCAAGCATACCCGCTTTTTCGCATAACTCCTGAAGTAGCAAAGACAATCACCGCAAAACTTCAGCACTCTAGTAGACGAGCATGAAGTTTTTGTTTGTAATTGCTGAACTTAAGCATATAGTTGAAGTTTTGTTCTCCATTTCCTAAAATTTTGTTTGTAATTGCACTAAATAAGTTGAAGTTTTTTGTCATGGATTCATTAGTTTTGTCATTAAGCGTTTTCAAAAAAACTTCAGCAGAAGATGCCGAAGTTATTTAGTTCATTTATAAAAACTTCAGCACTAAATAAGCTGAAATTTTTTTTGTCCTGGATAAGCTTTTCAAAAACTTCAACAGAAGTTGCTAAAGTTATTTAGTTCATTTGTAAAAACTTCAGCACTAATAGTGGAATTTTTTTGTCCTGAATTCATTAGTTTTGTCATAAAGCTTTTTCAAGAAGATGCTGAAGTTATTTAGTTTATTTGTAAATATTTCAGCACTATATAAGCTGAAATTTTTGGAAGGCTTTCTAACATACTAGATAAATAATCAGATTGACAACATATCTAAATCATAAATTTTGAAACAATAAACGTGAAAAGAATAAAATTATCATTGTCTACTTACTTACACATATAAAAATATTCACAAATTATTATCTACTAACTTACGTAATTTATAATTTATTTTTAAATAATCTGATAAACATATTAATGCAACCTAAGTTTACCAACAACAACAGAAGAAAGAAGAAGAAGAAAACGAAGAAGGAGGAGGAGGAGAAAGGGGGCTGGCTGAAATTATTTAAAAAATAAGTAAAACTAAAACTTTAAAAAAAAAATAGATATAGGTTAAATGGGGGCTACCAATGCAATTTTTACACACTTCCTGACTTGAAATATTACACATAATGCAGGTTTACAATTAGTTTTCTTTCATTTGGTTACAATAAACCTAGCTTTCTTGCATAAGAATTCAAATATATAATTATTGTTATAATAGTTTTTTCAGCTAATCAATAATTCGCCAATACTTACGCCTACGCACTTGGCTTTTTTGAAAATAATATTACGCTATTCGACTGCGTCAACCCGTTCTTTGCTATGATCATATTCGATAAGTGCAGATAAGAGAATTAATGCCATGCTAGGCTATTATTCTCCTTTCCTTCAGAAACAGTGAATTATTTCATAATTATATACAACATAAGTTGCAGGTCAAATGCTACACTATCTCGCTACCACAATAATGATACTATAACTATCTTCCCCATCAACTAGTCACCTCCCAACAATTAAATCCTCGCCCGAGGTAAAGGAAACCGATAAAATGGAAATGGCCAAACCCCAAAATTGCTCTGGCTATGTTTCCCAGCTCATGCAAAAAATAATAGTAACGTGATAGTACACATTTTTGGCTCGGCCCTATACCCACTAACCTAGCTCGTACTGTGCTCTCACCTAGAGGCTCCCGCTGCAGCCCCTTTATCGTATTCCCCTTGCTCCTCCTTGGCAAACTCTTCAATCAATTGGCGCTGTCTTGGTGTCAAGTTTCTGCACCCAAGTTGCAAAAATAATCATTAGAAGATCGCGGAATACAGGATAGCTTCATGAGTGTACCTTCTCCACCAAATATTTTGTTATGAGTTAATTCAGCGGCCATCAAATTATAAAACCTCCTCATTTTCTTGAGACTAGGCTGACAAAAGAGTCTACGGTAGTAAAAAAGTGCAGTAGTAGATGGTCATTTCCACATTTTACACAAAGAGCACCTACGTGGGAATGCTGACATTGAAGTGGACAAATTGATCCCCAAATGAGAAGGAATTCCGTCCTTTTATTCCTGCATAAGCACACAGAAATATTATAAGCTTGAACAAAATAGTTTATAATGTTTCAAGAGTTAAACAAGATATTGATTCTGTGCGCAACTGCACATCAAAGAAAACTGCTTGGATAAAGCTGGGAGGTCTTGCAAACTACTCCTATGTAGCGTTATTTGCCTGTTACACACAGACCATCACACTGTAAATTGATACAAGTCCTACTATACCTCCCACTATAACTTGACAATATGGGTAAATATCCAAATCATCTGATGATCCAGTAAATTTGAGCATTCAGCAAAACAAGGATTCCTTTTTTTTTATAAACAAGGATTCATCAAAAGAACTAATCCAAAAGAAACTGCCTTGAATAAAGCAATTTAAAGAAACTGTTACCTTTCTTTTTGAGGACGACTTTTTGGCCAGGTTGAGTGCCAGCACGAACCTACAAACAACAGGTTATCAGAATTTTGACACATCAAGATCAATCATCGAAGGACCAAACAGTAAAATCAATTCCTCGGTTGTTCCATACGTCAAAGAACCCCTTTACATTTTAGCAATGACCATTGCCTACTAGAAATAAACCACCAAACACTTCTCAAAACTAATATAATGCGGGTTAAGGATGATTTGAAAGCTCAAAAACTCATGTTGTACAATCTTCCTGAAGATTGAACAGGTACGTTTATTGCTTAATTAACCTAGTCATAGTGCAGAAAAATAAAATTTACTTTTTATCCTTAACTTCAAGTTCGAGAATTTTCTGGCCAAGTGGCATTTGGCAATTGACGATGTACAAACAGCAGTCTCGACCAAAATAAGAAAGGAATTTATCTAGTCTCGGCGCAGAATATTTAACCTACTTCTTTGCCTTAAATTTCTAACTCCGGCAACTTTCTGGCCAAGAGATATTTGGCAGTTGCTGTTATAGAGGTCAAATAACCGCTATGCCAGAAGATTCTCCACTAAAATAAAAGAATTGACTAGTTTGAGTGGATATCTGATAGAACTTTGGAAAATTGAAGTGATCTAAACTAGACAATAAAGTTCATATCCTATTAGTTTACATCCAATAAATAGGTAAGGAGCACCTTATCGTCTATATTTCACGATAATCATTTAGTTTTAAAGGGTAACAAATATTATATATCTTGCTGCTCTCACTTTTCAATTCATAAAATTCCAGGTAGCGCAAAAAGTTTCCGAGCTATCTACCAATTTTTATGTCTCGAGGATCTATCTGATCCTAGAGTTCTTTTGACACCTTAAATTTTCATAGTTGCCTCCTAGAAGCCCCTGAGCAGGCCCCTATTGTTCATCTCGTCCTGCTGTTTTTGTGGTGTAATCAACCATAAGCCCAAACATTTGTCTACCCTTTTCGTGTCAGTTGAACAACATTGACTTTTACTATGAGAATTAGACATGCTAAAATATGCAATGGGAATTTATCACTTACATAAATGTTTTAAAAGTTTAACTTGAGACCCTATCCTAGCCAATTGTAGAAATATCATGCGGGACCACATTTTCTCTCCATTTCCAATGTGTTCTCTCTTTCTACTCTCACTTTTACCAAGTTGTAGGGACAATCCGAGTGCTAATGACATCAAACTTCCAAGAAGGAAGATGAAGGGAAAAAGTTAATAGATTAGCTTAGTAGTATTTCAGTACCTTAACAACAACATCTCCAGTCAGAGTTGGGACTTGGATTGTTCCTCCCAAGATTGCCTGCAGTGAAGTATTCATCAGAATCTAACCATATTAACCAGCGAAGATTCACTAAGTCATAGATTTAGGAGCCAGGATAAGAAATAATATAATGGCAAAAGTATGTGGCCTCATGTTGACAACTGTTATGGCTACCAAATGTCCAGAAGTGCAAAACATTTTTGGTCCCAGCATATGTTAATGTGATGAAATTTCTCAATTAGTTCCATGTGAGAAAACAATTCATAGATATTAATGCAAAATGTTTCATGTTGTATCCTCCACCCACCAAGTACGTTAGTTTCCCAATCAACATTACCTAATACTTTGGGTCATGGAACACAAACACGTTAGCAAGCCACCAATAACCTAAAACTCAGGTGACCAGGGGTAGGTCAATATACTTTAAGAACTGTGGTAACTCTGTAATATTTTGTTTGGAGGGATATGGGAACTTAAAAGGTTTATAAAGATTATTTGCATCATAAGAATAAGACTTGAAGAAAAAAAAATGCTAGGAAATAGTAATTGAAATGAGGATAATAACTTAGATGCAAAGTAGCACTTAACAACAACAACAACAACAACAACCACCTAGTATAATCCCACTTAGTGGGGTCTAGGGAGGGTAGTGTGTACGCAGACTTTACCCCTACCCTTGGGTAGAGAGACTGTTTCCAAATAGACCCCCGGCATCCTTCCCTCCAAGAACTTCCCGCCTTGCTCTTGGGGAGACTCTAACTCAAAACCTCTCGGTTGGAAGTGGGGGTTGCTTACTATCAGAGCAACCCCTCTTGTCTCAAAGTAGCACTTAACAAACAGAAGAAATCAATTGGTGACTTTATGGGGCATAGTGAACTGTAGTTACTCTATATTCCTTAATATACAGCACGACACTGTAATTTATATCAGCAATGCTTATAGTTAGTTACGGAAATAGTACCTGGGTGATACTCAAAACAGCATCTACATGAATATCAGAGCCTTCTCTCTGGAAAACAGGGTCTTCTCTGACCTGAAAAAAGAATTCCAGAGGCCTCTGTTAATAACATGAATCAAATTGAGAATAGAAGAAACCCGACATACAAAATGACCATGGAAGCCTTCAACTGAACCTTAATAACAACGTAAAGATCTCCAGGCCGATTGCCTTCAGGATCTGCTCCACCACTTCCATACACCTTGAGTGTCTCATCAGTGTCTACTCCTGTAGATAAACAATAATGAGCGATACAAAATAGCTAGAGGCACGTACAGCCACAAGCACTACCACAAATTATGTTGTTCCTAGCTACAGCATACACGGGTTTTCCCCTTCTAAAATTGATCTGTCTGTAGACAAAATACTAGTACATGTGTGTTTTTATGGTTTGTATGCCATTTTTGTCAAATCAAGCAAATGATACGTTTAATCTCTTTCTTCAACTTTTTCAAGAGAGACAGAACCATTCAACATCACGTAATAGCAACAGAGACAAACAATGGAGGCAAAAATTGTTCAAATGATACGTTTAATCTCTTTCTTCAATTTTTAATGCTAAAAGGACTATTTGAACACCCGCTGATGAAAAACAAAAAGGTTTTAGTTAAAGTAAAATTGCATCAATCCACATACAGATTTTAACAATCAGGTGCTTTCATCTGAAAAGAAAGTTGTCATGCAATAATTTACCCATTTTATGCTTCTTTCACATATTTCGGAAAAGGGCAAGGGTAGTTAAGGTGCACAAGCCACAACTATACATTTAGTCCTATGACATGGTTACATCTACAAAAGCTGCTAAATCAATAATGAACAAACTCTTAACGAATGCACTTTGTACCAGCAGATTATAACAAAGCATCAAAATCGGTCATGTTGACAAATATTTCGCACCATATACTTGGTTACTTGCTGTGGCAGTCATGAGCAGATGTAATATGTACTACAGCTTACCAGGCATGATATCCACTTTCACTGTCTTTGGTCTTCGTAGTACCCGATTTCCCTTGCAAGACATGCAGAAACTCTGTAGGCCAAGGATATTTCTATCAGTGCTTCTACCTCTAACGCAATAATTCATTAAACAAAGCCAATTCATCAAAGTAAAAGTTGAAATGCTAGTTAACACTGCAACAGGCAGTGGTTTAGAATCCAAAAGCCATTGTGTCTTTAAATGAGAATTTAAAAGTCATTGTTGCTCTCTTCCCCAAAAGGAAAGCACGTACATTGATGATACATAAACAGAAGAGTACATGTGTCAGCTGAAAAGTGGAAAAGAATAATTTTTTAACAATTCTTTGTATCAAGAGGTAGAGTTCGATCATCTTATGGGATAAGCCAAGAACACTAGAGAACAGACATTTTCTTTATAAACTAGAAAATATTCTTCCTCTTCAAAAGAACTAGAGTAATACTCTTCTGAATATCACAAAACTGAAGAAACTCTATAAGAAGGTATATTTAGGAACTTTATTCTTATCTGAGTACGAACAACCAACAGTCAGAAAATAAACTTCTACCAATATGAAACGGATGTACACTTTATAGGGATAAGAGACATAGGGCTAAACAGAGCCAAAAAAATGAAGTTGGTGAAGCTAAAGATTCCCTTCTATGATGTTCATGTAATCTTTTAAATCAAGGATAATTATAATACCTTGTTAATATGCTCACAGCAAACAAAGCACAATGACCAAACTCATCTCACAAATGGGAAAGATCAACACTAGCTATAGCATGCATAACTAACAATACTGGTTTTTGTGGAGAGCACGTCATACCGATACGATCTTCCCTGTTCCTTTGCATGCAGGACAAGTCGTCTGCAACGTGAAAGGACCAGTTTGCGAGATCGACTGCAGAGGGTTATTGAAAATATAAGTAAAAAGGAGCCAACATTATATACAATGAAACATGCATGTAGCCGAAATTAAAGAGTGAAAACAAGCAAGCGGTACTCACCACACCTGAACCTTTGCAGCGCTTACAAGTTTCAGGTCTAGTGCCAGGAGGCACACCAGTTCCACCTAAAAGAGAAACGAGGAAGGGAGGAAAAGTGAGTGCAGTTAGTACCAAGTAGATTGGAGTCTACCTCGTTAACATGAACTAGAAGGATGGACTACTTTGACCAAATTTTATAGGTTAAAAAGTCTAGACAAACTTTTACATGTGAATTCAACATATCACCTGTCCCTCTCACTCAAAACCCAGCATTAAATATTAATCTTGTTCCTTATCAGAAAAGGCTTCTTTAATGATTGTGCAAATGAATGCTACTATGCTAGCAACTTTGACAACAACAGTACGAAGGCAAATCGATCCTATTTAGATTCCCCACCTCCTCCTCCACCACAAAAAGGGAAACAACTAAAGAAACTGCTAGAGATACAGATTAGGCAGTTAAATTAAACCAAGCTCCTTTAAGAAACAAGTGAATATATCCTTTATCATAGGAAAAAACAAGTGAATCTACCACAAGCAGTGCAAGGCAAATCTGTTTGGAATGTTATAGTCTTAGTGCACCCCTGAACAGCTTCCATGAAGGATATTTCAATGGGAACCTGCACAACAGGAGGCAAAAACATTTTAAAAATAAATAAATGCTGGAAGTGAATAAGTACGAAAAGCCACTATAACAAATGGAGGAGAGATAAAAGGAGAAAACCTTGACATCCTCTCCACCCATGTCTCTGTTAAATATGTTGCCAAAAATCTAATCTCCAATAAATGCCAAAGGGAACGGAAAAAGATTAGATCTCAAGTATTGAAATTAAGAATAAAAAAGAGATGGGCATAACAAAGTAGGTACCGACAGTAGGTTCACCTAATTTTGCATCAGATTCAGCACAAAAAGACTTTAAGTTGGAAGAATCATGATGCGTAGGAAAAGACCATAAAAGTGGATGCCTAAGAGATTAAGGAACTATTAAAGCATCTGTTTTCATAACACCTCACCCAACATCATTCCTACGGCTTTATTTCCCACAAAGGAACAGGGATGTATCTAGTAAAGGTTTTTTTTTTCTCCCACTTGTAAAAAAAAAAAAAAATCCCCTTTTCCGCTAAGGTAAGATAAAGATGTACTAGGAAAAGTATATATTTGAAGCTTAAGGAAACACGACAGGTAACAATGAAGTCAAATATTACTGATTCTTTAACTTCCAACACTGATATTAATTAGTACTTAGCTGCAAACAAAGTACCTCTTCACAAACATCATCTTTGTAGACTCTCTCCTACTGCAATCTCTCTCAAATGTCAATGACTCACATAGCTTTATACAAATGGGGCTAATATTCATAGAAAGGGGAGAACCAAGCAAAGGAGGAAAATAATTCAGATTGTTAGGAAATCATGTGCATACTCTCTACTTGCCGACTGTGACACTGTTTAGCAAAAACTCAAAGTCTACACCAGATGACCTCTATAGGGGAGAGCACAACCACTAAACTTTGGATTTAGCTCAACAACCAGATTTATGAAGAGGCGGAACATCATATGCAAATTAGTACAACTCAATGCTCAATAGACAGCTACCAAGAAATTCAAATATCCAGAATATCATGATGGAAATTTTCCAAGACAATGTAGATGAATATCAGAACCCAAATCTAGTTCTTACATCAGCATTTCTAAACATGTCTTCAAATGGACTTCTGAAGCCACCAAACGGATCAAACCCAGCACCTCCACCTCCACCATTGTTCATACTATTAAATGCATCATGCCCAAGCTGCACAATGAGCAATGGATCAGAATGCTTCTCATTCAAGAGAAATAATAATCAAAGTCTTGAATGTTTCTAGGCAAAATAAACCCCTAATATGCAAATAACCCGAAATAGTGAAGTAAATGTCTGCCAGGATTAAGTGCAAAGTAACCCATAACACATGTCAAACCTGATCATATTGTTCACGTGCTTTCTCATCCTTCAGAACCTGCAACACAGAAATAACCAATTTTTCATAAAAAAATCCATGTGGTACTGACTTCAAAAACAACCTTTTATAGAGAAAAAAAGGTTCTCCAAAGTGACAAGTACCTCATAAGCCTTTTGAACTTCCTGAAACTTTTTTTCAGCATCTGGATCATCTTTATTCATATCTGGATGCAGTCGCTTTGCAAGCTGAAGCATAACACAATGTGTTTGTGTCAACAGAGATAAGGTGATATCAACAACAACAACAACAACAACAACAACAACTACCCAGTATAGTCCCACAAAGTGGGGTCTGGGGAGGGTAATATGTAGACGAGCCTTACCCCTACCCAAAGGGCAGAGAGGCTGTTTCCAAGGCTCAGTGAAGGAAAGGAAAAACAAAAACAAAGAGAAAGACAAAAGAGCATTAGTAACTTCAGCAGAAATAGCGTAAATAATTATCTAAACATAAGAACCATAAATAAAATAGCATGCAATAATATCAGACAGTAACTACCATAAATAACTACCATATCCACTCCAAAAAAATTTAATCGCAAATTGCTACTTGAGGTATTACAAACTCCTATTCGAGTAGTAAGTCAATGAAGTTTTACAATTACAAACCTTAAAAGAAAAGATCAACCAACGAAGAGGGGGATAAAAAACATACCCCATAATAAGCTTTCTTGATTTCAGATGCAGTTGCATTTCGATTGACGCCAAGCACCTCATAAAAATCTTTCATACTCGTGGCTGACCAGACATTAAATAGGGAAGATGGTTTATATGTTAGTGACTTAAGTCAAATTCATCTGCGATGTGATAGGAAAATATATACCAGAGAATAAAAAAATAATTCTAACAAACACCTTCATTAATCATTACCCGTTTTCCCACGACCACCACCAAAATTTCCAAGATGAACATCAAAGTGTAATAATTGAATACCTCTTTACCAATACGAAAAACATTTCACATATAATAAGTTTTTGTTTTTTGACAAGTACAGTGGATAATAATGTTTAACACACCAAATATTATCTGCTTCTAGATGCATAGATGTTCTGTTCACAGGGATATATTAGTCAGCTAGATGTCATTGACAGAATAAGATGTAACCCTTTAGCACATCCCGGGGGCTAAGTAACCAAGATAATGAAAGCATGCCTATATGAAAATCCTCAAAGTCAGGACTTTGTTACTTCAACAATTTACTTACTAATTTCTTTAGAGAGAATAATTCACCAACTAATTCATAATAACAGAGCTCATCTAACATCGGCTGGGCATCCCCTTTTTGGGCGAGAACGTGATAACAATAGAAAAGGGAATCTTCAATTTAAAGGAAGGAACCAGTAAATGTGACTGAGCTTCACCTCACCTCCATTTTCTCGGAGAAACTCAGAATGCGTCATAGGGCATGATAAAAGTAAATTCAAACTATCTCCCACCTCTCCTATCAGCTTACTAACTTCAATGGTAAACAAGCTTTCCTCTCTCTGTCTCTCTCAATAATACCTATCTATCCATCAATACACCTATCTATTCGTCCACCATCTTTCTATGTTGGAGGGGTATACAAGATTGTCCTCCTGCTAGTTAGAGCTTCTATACCGCTTCTTTTTCCTCTTTTTGGAATAAGTAGCAGCTTGCAATCTACAAAAGACACCGAGCTGCAGAGGAAGTATGATAGTTTCTATATTCTGATTTACCAGTCTCTATGCATAATGTGTACTCATCAGGCTTTAGAGGCAAAAAGATTTTGATTAAATGGAATAAGAGTTAAAACACAGCAAGTTAATAACTGTTTCAACTAAATGAAACTAACTCCTAGATATTACACCACCACCTCCAGAAGAAATATAGCTGGATTGCCACAGTAAATACTGTCAAATGGCACAACAGAACATGAAGGAACAGAAATGTATTTTTTTATCTGGTCTAATTAACATAGGAAGAGCAGCATACAGAAAGGTTTTACCCATCAGTTCAGCTTTTCTACACAAGAACTTCAATATAGAATCCATAAATTTCCCAAAATTTTTATGACATTCGACAGATGAATTATATATTCACACTTAATATATTTTCCACTTAGAATAACAAAAAACAGATAATTCATCACAATCATTAAACGGGGCGTGTGTAATTGGTACCTGTTCCATGAATTGATCTTGCGGCACCAAAATTGGCTTTGAATAATCCAGGTCTTAACCAATCCCTCCTTTCACTGCCCCCTATAACTCATACAATAGCAAAAAACAAAATCAAATCCAAAACAGTAAAGAAATAAGCTTTATGCCCGCGGCTATAATTCATTCAAATAACACAACAAAAGGTCAAATTTACACATACCATTATTAGAATTCAAATAAAACAAGCCCCTTGTTTGATTGTACACTGCTGTATTATATCCCCTACAGCCACCCTTTAATAAAGATCCAGAAGTAAAGGTGCAGCGAGCAATCCGGTGAGCAATACGAAGAGCGTTAGAGCTGACCATTTCAGTACACTGGATTGTTAAACCCTAGAAAAACCCTAGTTACTGAATCGAATAAAAAGATGGGTTTTTAATTTTAATATGAACAGAAACACCTACAAAGGTACAAGCTTTTTTCAAGCTTGCAGTGGAACCTTCTAGTTATTAGTTAATGGCGGAAGAAATAGCAGAGGCTCACTCTAGGGAAAATTTTGTGGAAGCCCTTTCACTTCACATTTTCGGGGATCTAATTAGGTATTAAGCTGAAATGGAGGGGCCTTTTTGACAAAATCTATAGACCTTGTCTATAGTAAATCTAGGGCAAACCCAAATGTTGAGGAAAAAATATTGAAATTTGCTTTTTGGGATCGTTAAACATAATTCCCAATTATTTTTCTACCTCTTAATTTTTGAGGAAGAGGCCGATATAAAAAGATTTGGTTCAGAAGTGGATTATTATTGAATTATGGTTTCTCCATGTCTTCCCATCGTAAGGAGTAACACAATAGTATGCTAATGACGGTTCAATTCAATTAATAACTTTCGACGTAAAATAAAAATTTATATAAAAATTTTTAAAAATAATAAATATAAATTCATGCTTTAAAAAATAATAAATTCAATGCTAATACCTTATAACTTAAACTCATAAAATTTAATTTCTTGATTCACCTTACTTTAGCCTAAGGCTGGAAGTTGGGCGGTTCTGGAACCGGAACCGGACCGGAACCGCGGTTCTGGCGGTTCCGCGGTTCCGGGCCTAACGGTTCCCCGAAACCGTGATGTCGCGGTTCCACCCATTAGAACCGTGGAACCGGAACCGCCAGAACCGGAATCGGAACCGGAACCGGTCCGGTTCCGGTTCTATCCGGTTCCCAACGGGCTGATTTTTAAAAGAATTTTTTTTTTTTTAAAAAATCTGAAAATCAGAACGGCTCTCTTGCAGAAATAGCCGTTTGGCATTTTTAAAATTTAGCCATTTGAACCCTCAAATTTAATTTAACCCCAAACTTTATATAATTACACAATTTTCCATTTCTCAACTATAAATACCCCCTCATTCTTTCATTTTAATTCACCAATTCATCAATCTCTCTCAATATCTCTCAATCTCTCTCAAGCTCTCTTTCAATCTTTCTAGTGCAAGTGCTTAAATTTTTGTTGCAAATTCGTGAAACATTGTGAAGTTGTTGAATTGAAGTTTTCAAGTGTTCAATTACAACGATTTTCAATTTTCAAGAAGTTGTTCGTCAATCCGGTAAACTCGTTTCAACTCTTACGTGCTAAGAATATTTGTTGTGTGTTGTTATTTTGCTTAATTATAATTATTATGGTATTTTCATTGAAAAACATGTTCGGAAAAGGTAAATCTAAATCCGGTGAAAGTAGTCGCCAAAATCCTACCCCTCCGCCGGCTCCCCGACCTAGAAAAGATAAACAAGTTGAAACTAGTAGCCAACCTAGAAATACTAATGAAAATTTCGGAATACTTGATAGTAATCACTCATGTTTTCAATTTAGCGATGTTGATTTTCTACATGATGTAGCAGTAGGTGATAGAATAGACGATGATATTATGAATATGCTTTATCCTAATGCACCTATAATAGAGGGAAATGAGGATGATGATGATGACGAAACCCAAGCTCCCGTAGATTTAGATGATACACCTACTAGTCCTGCTACTAATGAACCGGAACACCCACCCGTACAAACTCTCACTTTTAGTAGACAACCTCCTAAACGTTCAGAAACTTCATTAGTTTGGCAATTTTTTATTCAACTAAGAGAACAGAATAAGGCTAAGTGTAAATCTTGTGGGAAATTACTTGTGCATAGGTATACTGGAGATCGTAGCGGCACAGGTAGTTTAGTTAAACATATAAAATTACACCCTAGCGATAAGGCTAGATATATCCAATTGAAAGCGCAACAAGAGGGGAGGGCAAGTCCTGATACTACAATTAACCAAAGTACTGGTTCTAACATGCTTCAACCAGGAATAAACACAGTCACCGGAGGTATATTGTATTACGATCCAAATAAGGATCGTGAAGAATTAGCTAAAATGATTACTGTTATGTGTTTACCTTATTCTTTTGCTTCTAATCCTGCTTGGATTCATTATATTAGACGAGTATTTAATCCTACATATAAAGGTTGGCCTCGCGCCACAGTTAAGGCCGGCATTTATAAATATAAGCATGAATATGAACAATACTTGCGCTATTTATTTACTCATATAAGTAATCGTATGTCTATTACAACTGATATTGGTAGAAGTGGAAATGACTGTGATTATCTAACCGTGACCAGTCATTGGATAGACGAAGACTGGACCATGCAAAAACGCATTATAGCATATAGAATAATTAATTCAAGGCACACAGGTAAGTTTATTGCTAGCACTGTTTCAGATGTATGTAGATATTTTTGTTTAAGTGATAAAATAATGTCAATTTCCATGGATAACGCTAGTAGCAACACTACTGCAATAGGTATTTTAACTAGAACACTAAATCCCGCTTTTACAAATATTTTCCATGTTAGATGTATATGCCATATTTATCATTTAATTGTTGGAGATGGTATGAGAATTTTAAACATAGAAATTGAAAAAGTTAAATTTGCTCTTAATTGGCTTTTTTATTCAAATCGTAGAAGTAGACTTAGAGAATATTATAAAAAATGTGACGAATATGGCCTTAGAGAAAGAAAGGTTCTTAAACCTTGCCCCACTAGGTGGAACTACATGTATGAAAGCTTAGTAGTGGCGTACGAATATAGAAACCCACTAAACGCTACTTATAATTCTAGGGATTGTGAGGATGAAGATAATGACATGCTAACTAATCAAGATTGGAATAACGTTAAGATTCTTTTAGATTTTTTAGAACATTTTAGTGTGGCTACAACTGCTTTATCTGGCCAATATTATCCTACAATTTCAAACTGTTTAGTATATATTGCCGCACTTGCTAATTTATTTGCTGATTTTAACGAGGGAGGGGAAATTTATGAAAATGCAATATTTGAAATGAAAAAGAAATTTAAAAAATATTTTTTTCCAATCCCTCATATTTTTGGTGTGGCTGCTATGTTAAATCCTACTATGAAAGCAGGAGGTCCTAACTTTTGGTATAATAGTATTTATCAATCTTTAGATCTTTCACCAGAAGAAATGGCAACACTATCTGATGCGAAAGCATCAATTACAGTGAATGCTCAAACTGTTTATAATGCTTATAAACAGGCGTTAGAGCATGCTAGGCCTACTATACCAACCCTACTTCGTCCACATCACAAGCGTCTAAAAGAGTTGCTGGCTTAACAACTCTTAAATCGTGGACGGAGTTCAGGGGTACTCAAGGTGAGAATTTAGATGATATTTCCCATCTAAACGAACTTCAAGTTTATTTGTCGCATGGGCTAGAGAATGATAATCCAGACGGATCTTTCGACCTTTTGGATTGGTGGAAGACAAGGGAAAAGCATTTTCCCGTTCTTGCAAGGATGGCTCGAGATGTTCTATCCATTTAAGCGTCAACTGTTGCATCGGAGAGCGTATTTAGTCAAGCCAGACTACAAATAGGTGACAACTTGGAAAAATCAGTGCTCTTCCGAGATTGGATCCGCTCTGAAAGAAGGAACTTTGGGCTAGCTGAATCTCAACCCGAAATAGATGAGTGCTATGAAGAAATGCTAGCAGAACTTGCTCAGGAAGCAACTTCACCCAGAAGTGGTGATGAACAAGCTTCATTTCCACCACCGCCAACACAACCACCTCCAAACCTTGAAGGTTTTATGAGATTTGTTAGAAATAATACATAAATTATCATGTAACTTGTACATTGGCATGTCTTCTTTTTGTTTTTTTTCCTTTTAATGGTGGTACTAGTACCATGTTGTGCTCATTCCATTGGGGGAAGGAAGACTAAGAAAGATATGCCATTTTGGTCAATAAATACGCTTTTTATCATATCCTTGAATATATTTGTCTCAATATTTATTTGTCTTTACTTCTATATCAATCCTTGAATATTTATATAACATATAATATATAACATACAACACATAATACTAACGAAAACATTCTTTTATCAATATGTACTACTCATATAAAATTTATACTAATTACTAACTACTACACAATATACAAAATATACACTACTTATACACAATATATACTAATTTCCAAACACAATATATACTATACTAAGAACGTAGTACACCATATAAAAATATATTGTATAATATACTAATCACTATTATACAAGATATTGATTTAAAAAAAAAAAAAAATTTAAGTCGGAACCGCCGGGAACCGCCAGACCCGCGGTTCCGGAACCGCCAGAACCGGAACCGGGCGGTTCCGGAACCGTATGGTAGCGGTTCCGGCTCCGGAACCGCCAGAACCGCGGAACCGGAACCGCTAGAACCGAAACCGGCAGACCCAAATAGACCCAGAATCGAAACCGAATACAGCCTTACTTTAGCCACCTAGTTCCAAACACCAAAATCAAACAAAACACCAAAAAATATCACATTTTTAACTGCGTTGGGAGTAAGGGACTACGGAAAATAGTTATTTTACTAGTACTTTTTAAAAACTTGCATTCAAATTTTTTTACAACTACTACTCCTGATCTGAAATTGCTTGTTACAATATATAAATTCTAAACCACTATTTACTACCTTAACCTTCATTTTTGCCCTTATAGTTTGATAGTGGTTAAACTTTTTTGGAAGGGTGCCTACATATGAAACCTAAATTTAGATAACACACTTCATATAATGTAGTGAGAGAAACACCGGCGATGGTTGAGCAACGCAGCTAGCCTCACCGATCAGAATGACTCACCGTAATCATTTTCACCTCCCTACACAATCACCTCTTTCAATTACATTATGAATAGATTAATTACACCAAAAAGTGGTATTCCCCAGAAATTAACCCCAATATAACTGTTACATTGGTTGTCAGGCATGAGAGTGCCCCTACTGTCATGCAAGCACTACTGGAAATGGAGAAGGATGCAAGCAATGGAACTAAGAATGCTTACAGCAGCGCAGAAATTAATCTACTCAGTTGGGTCTCACAGTACAAAGCAGACCATGACAGAGGTAGTGAAATGCAACAGAGCTCAAACAAGACATGCAGCTAAAGTTCCACCCTCAAGTAGTAAATGATGGAGTGAAAATGGACAAGTTAAACCCAAATGAGTTAGAACAGCAATGCCAGCGATGGAAAACAGCTTTTTTGGACACGTTCTAGGGGAAATCCGTCTTGCAAGGAGATGCTCAAATTCGTCTATGGTGTATGGAATCTAGTCACGATACCAATGGTACTTTTGCATGATGACGGGTATGTCACGCCCCAAACATGGGGAGATGTAGCTGGCACATGGTGTCGTACTGGCCTGAGCAAACCATTCTGTAATATTTTTTTTCTCCTAGTAACTATCATGGCCAACATGGCTAAAACTCATAACGTATAACTACAAGTGGGAAAATACTATACCAATGAACTATCGTTCTTAAACATGAATACATATAGGCCGTCAAGAACTCAGACATACTGTACAAACTGAACCTCTGTCTACAAAGCCTCTAAGATTATTTAACATCAAATGGGACAAGGTATTGGCCTTCCTATAAGTCTGTAGTAAAACTTGATACGATGACTTATAGACTCGGTTGCACTCCAAATGAGGTGGAGTCTCACCGATCCTTCGCTGAATGCTGACTTCATCTACTATTAGGGCTAGTCAAACTGATTATCTATACATGCAGGCATGAATGCAGCGTCCTCAACAAAAGGATGTGAGTTCGAATAATATACTGAGTTTGTAAGGCATAACTGAAACATAACAATAAGTCAACATTAATTAAGGTCACGGAAGAAAAATGGTGCAAATGACTCAACCTATAAGTCTAGATAGCTCTGTAAATTATGAAATATTTATAGTATTATGCATATGCGTATAAATGTCATGTAAGCACATGTTTGTACATACATAACATCATAAAGCCTTTAGGGGCATTCCATCATATCATCTCAGCCACTATGATCATCAACGTATACCAGCTGATCAGGTGGTGATATATAAATAACGTTGAAACCTTTTCCCCATATATATATAATGTAGTATGAGTCATGGGTAAAGGCACATATATAAATGAATGCAATGCATGAGAAGTACGTCAATAAAAATCTCTTGGAACGTTATAAGACCATTATACCTCTGATTAATATAATGAAACAAACTTTATCAACTTACGTATTTTCTGAGACTCATGAAGAGATGATACAATAATATGACACATGAAAAATAAAAAAAACATAAGTATATATAGTATTTCTAAGAATAGAGTCATTTATGGAAGTAGTACATTTGTCGTTTTATTTATATCATATGGATCATGCCAAAAGAAAGAAGATATAACCTTAATATACCTGAGCCAATTCTCTTGATAATCCCTCCAACACACGTCAAATGCGACAAAGGATATAACGACGAACCGAAGTAGGAAAAATTCCATTTAGTATTCTAAGCTATAAGTGAACTAGTCCGAAAAGTCCATAAATCTTCCATTGGCCTGCCTATATCACTCTTGAAAAAGTAATAACCATTTTTCATGAAGCCAACATGTACAGCAACTAAGGACGTTTTATAATCATCTTAGCTACCTCATCAACTAAAAAACCCCGCCTAAGAAGGAACTCTATAGGTTTCAATATAACTTGTTATTGAAGGCTAACAATTTGCAGCATCCTCTCAATTACACGAGCAAACCCATAAGTATCAATCTTGATCTTTAATTTAAAGAAATACTGTTGAATTCCCACCCGTTGCTTAGTCACATAAGAATCTTACTTAGAAGTATAGGAAAAATCTCTTACAATCATCTTCTTTGACAACACCTGCAGCCGTTATCTGGACATTTTTTGCACCTAGTTGCCTAGCTTTCTCACGGATTCCCTACAGTCTAATTTCTCTCCTTGCAACCAAGACAAGATTTGTCCTCCTCTTTGCATATTCATATGCAATTTGGTTGCCAATACCAGAACAAGCACCAGCGATTATAACAACTTTATCCTACATATCATCACCAAAGAAAGTGTTGTAAAGCCATTCACATGTGTTGATGAAAGTCAAAGCTAGACATGTACATGCCAACATCACCAAACTTGCTGGTGATACCACAAAATTCAACATTCAATTTACCAATTCCATTTATTCCTTTTATAAACACCTCTTTTCTAATTAATTATTTCAATTCACAAAAACGGAAGAAAAATGAGAGGAGGAAAATATGGTTGATTTTTAGTGTAGTTTGGGGGTGGGTTATGGATAGGTCAAGATTTTTAGTAGTGTAGGAATTAACTGATAGTGCATGCAAACGAGAGAGGGCATTGAACAAATGGTATGACACGTCTTTTAAAATGTCAAAGTGGCTTTACCACTCAAATCCACATTAAATTATTTTTTTTACAAAATTGTTTTATTAAAAATACCATATCATATATATATATATAACATCCTTCCCCCTTAAGAATAACCGTCATCGAATGTTAACTCTTAGAAATTTATAAAATTTCTGTAGGGTCTCCTCTCTAACATAAACTAAAACCCAACCTATATCTGAAGTCGTAACTATTCACAACATTTTTGTACTTGAGTATCTCATACCTTCTTCATCGTTACATTACTTTTTAATCTCATATTGTATCTCTTGTTTCTTTCGTAACCTCCCTTCCACATTACGCCTTAAAGCTCTACTGTGATACTTGCACCGCAGGTGCATACAAAATCTAGCGAAAGCTTCATACTAACTTCGTACCACTCAGCTCTATGGCACAATTTGAAAACAAAAGAAGGATAACATTTCCTAAATACCCATAGCCTCTCAATTATAAATATGGTGCGCAACACGCCCACAAAAGAGTCTCTATTAGGCACGGATTTGTAGACTCCCTAAGACACTTCCCGCTCTAATACCGTTTATGGAATATTATTGCTCTTATGTACTGTTACTTGGATCATGCCAAAAGAAGAAAGAATTAGCTCGGGGCTATACCTCAAATCAAGATGGAAACCAAGCACCTAATAGTTCATATATCCTCCAGCAGACCCTTCTCGTCGCTTCCAAATTATATGACCATATCTCGCAGTCATAACATACTTATCGCATAGCCATCAAGCCATCACTTCTACTAACAGGAGCACTATTGAATATATAAGTTCAAAAACACAGCTCACATAATCAACACCTTGGTGCTCAAGATACAGGTAAAAATCCAGCCTCAAGTCCACCAGACTGGCCCAACGTCAAACACACAGAGATCACATATAGCCCCTCGATTAGGGAATCACAAGCCACTGATGCACATATGATACTAAGCTCTCATGCGCGCATGCGAACGCGTGGAAGGAATTTCAAGAGTTACTTTTTAAGCTGAATCAAAGACGCACGATAAAAATTCAAGAATGTGAAATTTTTCCTAAAGGTTCCGCAACCTCTCGGGGATAAATGCAGACGTCTCCATACCGATCTGCGAGACTCTACTAAACATGGTCATGACTCTGAGACCTATGTAACTTAGGTTTTGATACCAACTTGTCATGACCCCAAACCGGACCTGGTCGTGAGGGCGCATCTCCTGAAGTCAAGTCTAGCCGACAGACTTTTAATTCGCTATAAGTAGTTAAAATAATAAATACTAAGTCTTTAACAGAAATAAAATCCCAAAATATACAACATAAGTTGCGAAAATTGATAACTAATACAACCCGACTTTAAGGTGTCACCAGTCATGAGCATATGAAACAACACTACATGCCTGAGAGTCTACTCCACTACTATATTATGTAATCAAAAGAGAATAAAATAAAGGGAGAATGCACTAGGCTGTGAATCACCAAGCAGCTACCTAGTAAATCTCCGAAGACCTGCTGGAACTATCAACACTCACTAGCAGGACCTGTAGCGCCCGAATCTGCACACATGGGTTCAAGGAGTAAAGTGAGTACTCTAACTCAGTGAGTAATATCATAAATAAATAACGAGTGATAAGAGATTGCGAAAAGTACATCAACATGTTGTATAGAAGTAGTACAAAACCAGTAAGAAAGCAATGAAGCTGTGAAATCTATTAAAGTATCTTACCTCAGTTTAAACTTCTTTAAGAATGACTTTTTCAACAATTACGCAAAAGAATGCAAAGAAATTAGTGCAGATAGGCACAGAAAACAAAATCCATGGACCGACCCCATCATCTCCACCCCGTAGGAACTTCGAGATCACCCCAAGGGCGCCTTCGGCATCCAGGGGTCACAGACCGACCAAATTACCATTTTATTTTGATTCCTCTTTAATGATCTAGAATTTTTGCGAGGAGCTCTGTCGAGAGGAAGCACTGGCTTTTATCGAAATTGACCTTTTGGCCATTACAACATTACAATAAGCTTCTTACTTCTTTCTAGAAAGATTTTCTTCTTCTTAAGATTCCATGTACTAACCGGACCGAAGAAAAAAGGTCTCATGTACAATCTTCGGCCCAAGAATTTGTATCCCCTACTTCATCCCAGCATAGGGGAGTCCTGCACTTGCGTCCATAGAGTGACTCAAAAGGTGGCATGCCTATACTCGCGTGTGAAGAAGGGTTGTTCCCGAAGATCCAAAGCAAAGGAAGAACGAGTTATGATTCCCAGTTCGTTAATCAATAGAAGACACCCACGGGTTACTTCCTTTCTACATAGGAACAGAATGAGTTGACCAGACCATTTAACATCCGAAGGACTCTTACCGCTAGAACGACCGATGCTTGATTCATTTCTCACTCACGACCCCTTAAGGTTTGCACTCACTTTCTTTCGATAGAAAAAGGAGAAATTACTGGGAGTTGAAGAGTAAGAATTAATCAGCGGGCACAAATATACAATAAAACAGGTAAATGACAGGCAAGTAAGAAAGATAAACACATAAGGTTCATCCTTCGGATACAATGTCAACAAATCCACCCCTCGAGCAATATATCATCACTCACACTAGGTACCCGCGCTTATTGGGAGTGTGTAGACTCTTGGAGGGGGCCCTTATAGCCCAAGCATAATTTCAAGCCATCTCATGGCATCATGATGTCACGCCCCAAAAATCGAGGAGCGCGACCAGCGCTCAACCGAGTAAACCCGACTGAGAAAGCCTAGGTTTTTGTTCTACCCAAACTAATTCATAAATATCATTCTTTGTGAATTTATCAATAACGACTTCTATTTTATTTCTATTAGCAACTTTATTCATAATTTTCAAAATATTACAAGTTTTATACATTCGTTAAGAACATGTTTAGCAAATACCAACATTTCTAGTTCAGCTTCCAATATCAAACACCATCCACAACCTATCTACGAAGCCTCTAAATACAACTGGAGAGTAATGTGAAAATATCGGCAACAAGGCTCCACTTATACCTTAAATTACAAAGTACATGAGAAACACAAGATACAGGACCCCGAAATAAAGTGGGCTCACCAAGTCCGCAGGAAAGAGCGTGCTGCTATCACTGATCGATGTAGCCTACTGTGGGACCACCTGTATCAATTAAAATACAGCGCCCCAGGCAAAAGGGATGTTTGTGCCGTCGAATAGCACTAGTATGTATAGATAGAATCCCTCTTTCAAAATAGAATAACCATATAAGAAAGGAAATCATAGTACGTAAAACAACTATAAACTGTCCCATAGATTTACATTTTAGGTTTTTGTTATACTTACCTCACTCTGAACTTCCTTGGGGTCAATTCAACCATATGAACTATACGTGGGATACAAAATAATGTAATCACAACAACATATATAAGCAATGGCAACGAAATAAAAATCAACTACCGTTTGTGTTAAATAGGCATCTCACCTAATTATTCGGTCCTTTCTTGTTATTCACATATACGTTTTTGGAGACCGTTAGTAAGGCTCGCATATTATATCATACACATATGTGTTTCGTAGCCCGTTCATAGGGTCCGCATATTATATTATACATCTATGCGTTTGATAGCATGTCCATAGGGTTCACATATTATATTATATACATATGCATTTCATAGCCCGTCCATAAGGTCCACATATTATATTATACACCTATGTGTTTTATAGCTCGTCCATAGGGTCCACATATTATATTATAACTTATGCGTTTCATAGCCCGTCCATAGGGTCCACATATTATATTATAATGCGTTTCATAGCCCGTCCATAGGGTCCACATGTTATACACAATAAGCCTTTCATATCGTACTTAGTTTCATTGGTACCTTTAGCTATTCACAACATCATTAATTTATTTGCTCTTTTTGGCCATACATATGATTCTTCTTTCATGGCACAAGGCCGTATTTCATATTCTACAATGCACTTTTTTCACTTCCAAACATCTTTATATTTTACCAACAATACATTTCCAATCAAGACTTTAGGTATACATATGAGCAATTATGAGCCTTAAGCATATCAAACTTTCTCACACAATTTGGCATACTAGCCTTCATTTGAAACACGACACAAAGTCGTAATATTTTAATACGCAATCCATACTTTGATCATATATCTTCATTCACAAGGCTCATTTTGGAATAGTCCAGTTTATAGGTAATAACTCGGAATATAGAAATTAGGAATTTTGAGCCAACCATATTTGAACTTACGAAAACATTTATGGAATTTGATTTTAAGAGAGAAAGTTTAGCCAACATACCTGAAATTTACCCTTTAATGATACTACATTGATCCAATACACTTAAGCAACTTCAATCTACAATACAACATTCAATAGGGCCAATATTAGTAATAAATTCCATAATTTATGCCATGTGGGCATATTATCAAACACCTTGTAGGTATAGATCTTTACATCTCATAACCGTAGTATTAGTTCATCCAACTATAACTATTAACCAGCAATTTATTTCATAACCGTTCCTAACCAATTTATAACTTCCAACAACATATGTATGTCCATCCATTCACACCCAACCATCAACCTCCTTAACTAACCCATTTCACAATCTCTACAATACCGACACAACCTAGGTTAGGTACTTATGACTTCCAATCACCATCCCATAAGTTCTAACGTATATATCATATATAAATAATCACCATAGAGTATTTAGAGATGATAGACATACCTCTTGTAGTAAGAATCTTGAGAATCCCCACTTGTAGTGTTCTTGATCAATTTAGGAATTTGAATGGGAATCTGTAGATTTTCAAGATCAATCCTTGTTAATATAAGTGTTTATAAAAAGTAATCAACTCAAAATACTCCAAAAACATTACCTTGGATCATAGGAGGGAAGTATGGCACGGATTCCCTTGATAGAGCAAGACCTAGCTCAAAAAATGACTTGGAGACTCTCTATACCCGGTCTTGGGGTATTTATAGGGCTGCTAGGCATGCGAACGTGGTCAAACCACGCCCAGGACACGGTGGTCGCGCTCGTACCGCGCTCATGCCACGCTCGGGAGGCAGAAACTCTCAGTTTTCCCACGGATGAGCATCTGACACAGGTCCGATAAAATGGTCATGACTTTCTGTATGTACCTCCAAATGATGAACGGTTTAATGCGTTGGAAACTTGACTCAAAGACCTTTAATTTGATATGTTGTTCATCACACAACATCTTATATAAATTTAGATATGCTTGTCCCAAGTGTTGTTTTGTGCGTACTCATTTACAACTTTAGTCTATTATGAATTTTACAACTTGGCTTAGAGTTAGGCCTTTCCTTACTTATTTATAAGACTTATACACTTATTTACCAAATCCAATTGATGTCCATCATATTAATAGCACATAAATTATTATAATTAGCCTACATGGTATCACAAAATTCTAAATTATTTAGCGAAATTTTTCGGGGCCCTACACATAAACAAGCTCTCGGACTCTTATCAATATCAAGCCACCTCGTGGAATACAATCTCATGTCCTCTGCCTAATTAATGTATCATTGCTGCAGCGTGCAACCCGACCCAAATATATCCTCACAACATAGACCCTCGACCTTGCTCAGTCATAATCTCATAAGCCCCTCGGGCATCAGTAAAACATGAAGCTCAGCTCAAAACACCTTTAAAATATTATTTAGTGTGTTTAAAACAAATTAATATATCTGAATTTTGAAAATGGTGAAAATAGGGCATGACCGAGCACACGTGTGAAATCAAACAGTGAGGAAAATATCATTAACAATCCCCTAAGGGTTCAAACAACTGCCACGAAGCCCATATATATATTTAGCCCAAAATATAATAATATTAAACAACTAACGGTCAAATACGCAGTAAAATAGTCATTTGGGATTGACTAAGTCACAATTCCCAACGGTGCTCTATCCCACCCTCGCCATCTAGCATGTACGTCCCAAATCTAGCCACAATTAGTACATTACCATTAATATATGCTAAGGGAACGAAGCCCGCTCGAAAATATTTAATTTATATCAAAATTCTGAAATTGCTCAAACCCGACCCTCTGGGCCCATGTATTGGAACCCGATAAAAATCACATCAATAGAATCCTCATCCGCTCACGAGGAACCCAGCTAATCCTCTTCCTATGTGCGATCGTGGCATAGCCCTCGCAAACGCAGAGGATCAAAACATCACAACATCGCGAACGCAATCGAGGAAACGTGAAGGCGAACACCATCGAACTCACACCTTCATGATCGTGGAATATGCATCGCGAACGCGAAGATAAAAAACTTGCCACACCAACAGTTCTGCATTTTCTCACAACATGAAATGGTCCGATTGACCACCTGAAACTCACCCGAGGCTCTCGGGACCTCAACCAAACATGCCAACATATCCCATAACACATTCAAACTTGTTCCAACCTTCAGAACTCTCGAAACAACATTAAAATACCGAATCTCATCGGATTCAAGCCTAAGAATTTCAAGAACTTCTAAATTACGCTTTTGATAAAAAAAACCCTCAACCAAACCACGTCCGAATGACCTGAAATTTGCGCACACGTCCTAAATGACACAACGGAGCTACTACACTTCTGGAATTCCATTCCGACCCCTATATCAAAATCTCGCCTATTAACCCGAAAACGCCAAAATATCAATTTCGCCAATTCAAGCCTAAACCTTCCACGGACTTCTAAAATATATTCCAATCATGCTTCTAAGTCCCAAATCACCTAACGGAGCTAACCGCATCATAAAAATTTCGATCCGATATCATATACCAACAAGTCTAATCTTGGTCAAACTTTTTAAAATTTGAAGATTCAAATTGAGAACTGTTCTTCCAAATTCATTCCGCTCATCCTGAAAACCAAAACCGACGATTTAAATAATTCATAATACATCACACGAGGCTAGTCATGCCAAAGAGCTGACGATCAAAGTACAAAAACTCAAAACGACAGGTCAATTTGTTACAATTTTTATGTTAAAATCTCTAAAATATAAAGTACATAATATTTATCAAACACTAGAACAAGTCCAGTTTTCGAAGCTTATTTGACATTTTATTAAACTATAAATATGAGAACACGAAGGTCTTAGAATATTTTGTTAGAACAAAAATTTATGTCCTTTTTAAAATTGTTGTTATTATTATTGAATACTCAAATATTATGATTCAGTTATGAATACGCTTCTCTATAGGTTAGAATCACACACTTAATTCCTTACACTAGGAGAATCCTATGAACATATTGAATTTTGTAGTTTTCCATAATATGGAGGAACAACTAAATAAATTGAAAAGGAAATAATTTAAAGACAAACGTATTAGAATGAAGTTTTCTATTTAGAACTCTAAAAGTTTATGAAATCTTTAAAAATGAGAATAAGCATTTTGTCACCCACTTTAGTAAATTTTATCTAAAAGTGAATGCAAAAGAAAATACACATTTTTTGAGGTATTCATCTTTCAAAACTATTAGATGATACGTAATAATTTCTTTTTCGTTTTTTTATATGAATGCTCTTTTTAATTTCTTCTTTGAGGTTTCTCATTCGTAACCTCAGACTTCCCTTTAATTATTTCCCCCTTCCCAAATCAGGCTGAAGCATTTTGTAAAACATTTTCACCCAAGAAAAATGACTCGTTTAAAATATCATTGCTCTTATAAAAAACCTGTTTGTTTTTTTTAAATGTAATCACTAGAAGTGCTACTGATAATAATGATCCACATAAAAGAGTTGCATAGCCCAATATCATCATACTTACGTGCATTATTAACCACTCGGATTGAAGAGCAGGTACTAATATTACAGATTGGTGTATTTCAGTTAAAATACCTGACGTAGCAAAGCCTTGGATAAAAATAGCACTAGGGTCGGTTGTTTTACTTAAAATTAAAATATTTTTTTTGAAATACGGAATCTCTACCTTTACAACATGTCCTGTTCCCTTCCCTTTCCAGCACCTTGCTGTCTTGTGGTTGGGTGAATGAATATTTAAAACTCGATTAAACTGTACAGTATCGAATTAATTTTTAGGTTTATAAAAAAATCGTAGGTTTTTATATAAATTTATAATTGCATCGATAATAAGGGTATATTTTTTATTTTATAAAAATAAATCGAAAAAATATCGAACCGTATCAAATAAATTTTACATGTGGAAATATATTTATCTAGTAAGTTTAAAAATAATAATGCACTAAGTTTTTTCTTTGGGCCTTGGAATTATGAAAACTATTACAAGCTAACAAGTAATTAAACTCAAAATACTAATTCCTAAAATATATTATTCTACTTCTACTTAAACTAAGTTATGTCAAATAACTTTATTAGCAAGACACAAAGTATTCTAGCGATTATTAGTAGCAAACTACAATGTATTGAATATGTTTCCTTTCATATATTTTAGATTTATCTTTTTGAATATTTAATATTCCGTTGACTTTGTTTGAGTCTCATCTTGGTTAATATCTTTCTACTCGTGTGGTTTATATTGTTTTTGTCTTTGCTTGGTTTCTTTTACGTTATTGTAGAATAGTTGATGGATTTATACTCTAGCCATCTTTCATTTTTTTAAACTCATCATCCTTTAAGTAGTAAAAATGTGAGTTTCACTGCTTGTATATTTGGGATTTTGGTGACAGTGATATGGAGAGAGCGCAATAAACAGAGATTCCAAGGTGGGAAAATGCTTAGCAACAATGTCTGTAAAGAAATAGCCATTCACCTACACTTAAAAGGTGCTTTTGTTCACAAATGGATGGATGCGCTGCTGAACTTAGACTACTACCCTTAGGAGTACTCTTAGTCTGTTATGCTACATACACTATCAATAGTGATACATCAACAATTTTGTAAAATCTTATAGTTGGAATGCAGTGGACAGATTAGGAATAGAGAATAGATGGTCAACACTATGGTTGTATTTGGACAGTTTTTTTGATGGAATGAAATAGGAAATCTGTTTATTTCAAAAGAAAAATGTGAGTTTCGCTAAGTCATATAAAAGAACGTATGTTATTGCATTTTACTTCTACTAGTAAATTTTATATGATATTTAAAAAAATACTGAAAATTAACCGAACCGTACAAATACCAAAGAGAAACCGACATGATCGGGACGATTTCAAAAGGTCTAATTTTGGTTATACATAATAGGATAACCGAAAAATTGATATGGTACAAATTTTATAAAATAATCGGCCGAACCGAAACATTGACACCTCTACTTATGATAACTACAAGAGTGGGCTAAGCGCATATTTAGTAAAGATCTTTTTTTCACTTGTAGCTTGCGTCAGAAACTATATACCGAAGAAGTGTACACGATTTGTATAATTTTTGCATTTAACATATAGAATATATATATATATATAAACAAAAAATATATTTTTTTCGACTATTATTTTGAAAGCGACTATTCAATGTCATTTTACTTTAAGTTGAATGAGAAATAAAAGCCAGCACCCTCGAATATTTTCCATAAAAAAGAAAGAAGTAATCAATATTGTCTACCGATCCAAGAATTTTATTGAGGCAATTCAGAATGTGCAAAGATGCAACACCTATGAGTTGCATTTGCAGCCTAAAACCATTTTTAAGCTATACTTTTTTATTATAAAATGGAAGCTTTCCTTATGTGAAAGGAATTCCAAAATTTCAATATATACCAAAAAATGTATTTATCTTATGTACAATATATAATTTTGACAACTGAAGGGATTCAACAAAGCCTTTCTGCCCGTGCCATTGTATGTCCGTCACCACGAACCAATGTCACCCCCCTCATAGTCCAAGTTGATACCCTGGTGCAGCATTGCAGTTGTCTCCAAGATTGTCTCACCATTCAAGGGCGGAGCTAGAAGCCCATCTACATGTTGGACTGAACTCTATAGCTTTTGTTCAAAAAATATATTTGTATTGAGAAATTCATTAATATATGTAGAATCCAATTATTAGCATTTAAAATCGTAGTTCTAAAATTCATAACTCATAACGTTGATATTCTGGTTGCGCCTATGTGACACCATTGTCTTCAAATGATAATTTGCTCCAATCATATTAGCAGTTTTCATCACCATAACTTGTCCAAATGATCTCTATATCCTTAATTTGGGAGTCTTGAGATGGCATGAACAGCCTCTTCTCATCCTTCAGTACTTCACCTCCTTTTGAATATGATTCATCAACTTCAGGTGCTAGCAAATAAATGCCAACAAACACAGAAATCATTCCAAGAATGAACATTGTTGTTCTCAGAGCATCAAACACCTTGTATTCCTCAAAGTACACAAAACCAGTACAAATGGAGAAAAATGTCCAAGCTATTTGAAACATAGGGACAATAAGTGTAGCATCAAAGCGCGAAAGTCCTTCGTTTAACCTCGCCATCCAAAATCCACCAGTACTTAGAAACATCAGCAGCATCGAATACGTGAACCTGCTATTCAATATTGAATAACCAGCAGTTGATGACATTGCCAATCTCAACATGTTTGAAAGAGACTTGGCAAATAATACTGAACATGATCCAATAGCACCTGAAACAACTGCATATGAAAATGGAACCAGCATTTGGCCTTCTCCTCTCTTGTAAATTGAATGATGTAAAACAACAAGTAATACCAAAGTGAAACAGTAAAGCAGAAATGTAGTGTTTGTGTAATTTTCAGCCAATTGCTGTGGCATGTAAACAGGGGACTGGTGATTGCCAAAGGCTACAAGGAATATGTTACCAACAACAATAAAAGCAGTGGCTAATACTATTTTGATTGTCACTGTTTTATTCGAAAGAAAGTAGGCGAAAACAATGTTTGAGACAAATTGTATAGATCCTAAAGCTGCTACAAGTGATTGAGCAGCTTATCCAAATGAAATGAAATTGAGACAATTTCCTATTGCAAAGAATAAAATACCAGCTCTCCATGTTTGGAAGTATATAATGGGCGGTTTTACGTTCATAAAATGCTTTTTTCTCTCGTCGTGGCCTAATTTGAGGAGGTTAGTTCCAAAGTTAATGGTAATGCTTCCTAATAAATTGAAAATAGCTGCAATTACCCACTCCCCCATGGATGAAACAAGTCAGGAATACCCTCAAACTCTAATGGCAGGTCAGAAATTTGACAAGAACAACAACAACGACATCTACCCAGTGTAGTCCAAGAAAGGGGTGGTAAGGTAACATGTAGGCGGGCCTTACCCATACCCAAAGGGCAGAGAGACGATTACCAATCGACCCTCGAATTAAAAAAAATACTAGAATCTCTATACTTGGGATTGGTATCTGCAACCTAAAGAAATTTTTGAGCCGATGCCTTTGCCATTAACTCTTGAAAGGGAGAAATTTGAAGGAAAGACAGAAGCTAAAGGGATCAAACAATGAACTTCCTTTGATTTTTCTTCTTGTTGGTAGTCAATATATACGTATAATTAAATTTTATCTTTCTAGGAACTGCAGATTTAGATTTTGACACTGATATTGGCCTGCAGCGAAAAGGGGTAGACAAATTTGACTGGGGAAAAGTCAAAGTTGGTGCTGCTGGCTTTCAACTTTGCCTCTTTCATTCTTCTTTTCTATCTTGCATACTTTGGATTTAGGAATATTATTTCTAGAAGCTTAGACTTATAATTTAGATTCTAGATAGACTTTAAAATCACATATTATACTTTAATCAACTTGTATATATATATAATCTCCAAGTGGTAATGCTTGCATCAGCAATATACAGGTACACCCTTTTATGTGCATATAAAATATTTCGCGCATCGTTTATCTTTTTTTATTTTTTATAAAAAATAATAATTAAATATTGTGGATAAAGAGACACTTGAATTTAGGTATATGTTATCTTTAGTCTGAAATGTTTCACAGATCCAAAATTAACTATTTTTATATTTCATGTATATTATTAGGTTAATTTATAAGAGAGAAATAAATTGTTTGACGAGTGAAAGATATGTGATTGGATCTGAATTTACGATATTACCCACAAAGGTCCCCCACCTCCCTTCGAGTATTAATTCTTAAGAAATTGCTAGGAAAATGTTATGAAATAGAAGATTCTTACACTTCTATTTAAGGTGAATGTCTTTAATGTATTTAATTAGAGAGATTTTAGAGTTCTATTAGTGGTAGCTAAATCTCCCTCTCCCCTATAAATAGAGGTGCCCCCTACCATTGTAAATCATCCCTTGGTACTCCAATCAACTCAATAAGAAGAACTCTCTCTACTCTTCTCTCTATTGCTATTGTTCTTGCATTATTGTTCTTGTCTTTACTTTAGTTTATAACACGTTATCAGCACGAGTCTCTAACCAATTGAAATTTTCGATTGTCTTAACTTTTGTTTGTGTAGGGTTTTTCTTCAAAGAAAGAATGAAGAAAGAAAAAAGAAAAGAAACAAAAGGCAGAAGCCTTATTCTCTTTTGAGAATCAAAAACGTGAAGAACGAAAAGAAAAAAAAGGGATAGAAAGCAAAAGAGAAAAAGGAACGAAAAAGTTGAAAAGAAAAGGGAAAGAAAGAAAGGAAAGGAAGAAAGGAAGAAAAAATTGAAAATATATTTGGTATACCTTAAAGGTAAGTAATTTACTTTTCCTTTTCAAATTCTTGGAATTCTATAAATTTTATATACAAAGTTTGATTATAACTCTAATGGAGTTTGTGAGAAATTATAACCACACGAAGTGGTAAAATCTCTATGTCCTGCCATGATTAAATTCATGTATGATTGTGGACGTGACAAAGAATTCCGTCCCATTGAATTTGCTCCATTCCCTTTACAGAATGTGGAAGCAGTATATGATAAGTCTGAAAGAAGACTAATTACCATGAAGGTATCAATGAATGTGGACGTGACAAAGAATTCCGTCCAATTGAATTTGCTCCATTCCCTTTAGAGAATGTGGTAGCAGCTTGTGTAAAGCACATGATTTTGATCCATTCCCTGAAGTGAATGTGATAATTGTAATAGAGCCCGTAAGTATGAACACGCTCTTGATGTAATTGTGTCATATGAAAAGAAAGTTCGTTGCCCTCGAAATTTCGGGCAAGAACTATATGACATGGGTGTTGGATGATGAAATCCACTTAGATGCTATGGGTCTTGGAGACGCCATTAAAGACAGAAATAGTGCATCTACCCAAAACTATGCTAAGGCCTTGATTTTCTTGCGCCATTACCTTAATGAAGGTTTGAAACTATGCTAAGGCCTTGATTTTCTTGCGCCATTACCTTAATGAAGGTTTGAAACTATGCTAAGGCCTTGATTTTCTTGCGCCATTACCTTAATGAAGGTTTGAAACTGTATGAAGGCCTTGATTTTCTTGCGCCATCACCTTGATGAAAGTTTGAAGATTGAATATCTCAACATCAAGGATTCACCCATCTTGTGGAAAGGCTTAAAGAAGAGAGATGACAACATGAAGTTGGTCACTCTGCCACAAGCACGATACGATAAGAATCCAAAAGCAAATAGTTTATAAACTATATATTATCGTTGCGGTGGAAACGGGCACTGGTCTAAGTCTTGCCGTATACCAAGACATTTGGTTGACCTTTATTAAGCATCTCGAAAGAGTAAACGCCCCATAACGAATTTTGTCTCTGACGACAACTTGAATGTGGCAGACTTCTTTGAGCAACCCGGTGGGAAGATAGACCACCTAATCGGTGATGGATCGGTGATGAAAGAAGATGGAGCTATTTGATTTTATTCCACTTATTTGTATTAGTCAATGAATAAATCAATAGTCATTAGTATTAGCTCGTATTAGCTAGTTCATGATATGATATTTGTATTAGTTCTTTAGAACGTCTCAATATGCTCAAATATCAATAATATCTTTACTTTCCAGTAGAGGTAATCGACTAACCTGAAAAACTAGTCGGTTATCTCATGTCGCATAAAACTGCAAAACAATCGATTGTCAATGATCAACAATCGATTGTCTTTATAACGGAATTTTTCAAAAATGACCAACAATCGATTGTCTATATTTGACAATCGATTGTCAGATACACTGAGGTCCGGAATTTTTCAAAAATGACCAACAATCGATTGTCTATATCTAACAATCGATTGTCTTAAACAGTGTGATCTGAAGTTTTTCAAAAATAACAAATAATCGATTGTGTATGTCTAACAATCGATTGTCTATGTTCCAACAATCGATTGTGTGTGTTTAATAATCGATTGTCTTATGAAAAACGCTGAAATTTTCAAACTGCAAAGGAATTGATTATGGATAACATATCTGAAATTGTTAGCCAACTGTTAGTAGCAGATTTTGAAAATATTATGTGACACAAAAGAATTGAACTTGTTTATTCTTATGTTCGTGTATTTCTTTTGTATGTTAAACTATGGGATAGCAAATATGGATATCTCACAAAGTGAACTTGGACCAACGTCCAATTGTAAAAGTATTTGCCTAGTTGATTCATGTACTACACATACAATACTCAAAGAAAAGAAGAGTAATTGTGTAAGGCAAACATTACTACAATCTATGGAAGTAGTAAATTGATTGAAGGCTCCGGAAGAGCAAATGTAACTCTGCCCAAAGGCATGACGTTAATCATTGAGAAATGTTCTCCTCCAAGTCTAAGAAGAACTTGTTGAGTTTTAATGATATCAATCAAAACGTTCTCCTCCAAGTTTAAAAGGAACTTGTTGAGTTTTGAGAATCTATCTTAGAGAATCAAAGTGTTCTCCTCCAAGTCTAAAAGGAACTTGTTGAGTTTTAAAGATATCATTCAAAATGGATATCATATTGAGACAATAGATGAGAATAATCTTGAATTCTTCATGAAAACGAGGCTGTCCATTTCGGTTTAGGTTCACGCCATTTTGAATGCAACAATGCTAGTTTGTCGGCGGCCCGCTTCGACTTGGGTTCACGCCATTTTGCATGCAACAATACTAGTTTGTCGGCTGCCCACTTCGGTTTGGGGTCACGCCATTTTGCATGAAGCAATGCTAGTTCGTCGGCTGCCCACTTCGGTTTGGGGTCACGCCATGTTGCATGCAGCAATGCTAGTTCGTCTCTGACTGACGAATTGACACAAATATTCCCCATTGCAATTGGTTTTTGGTCATGAACCCAATATATCCCATTTAAGAAGCTTTGGATGCGCAGTATATGTGCCTGTAGCACCGCCATCCCGCACCAAAATGGGTTTGCAAAGGAGGTTAGGAATATATGTTGAGTTTGACGCGTCCTCCATTATTCGCTACCTCGAAACATTGACAGGAGATTTGTTCACTGCACTATTTGCAGACTGTCAATTTGATGAGACACTTTTCCCAAAATTAGGGGGAGAAGTTGGTGAAACCAAACGGGAAATTTTGTGGAAAAATGCATCATTATCTCATCTTGATCCACATACCTCTATTTGAAAGAAAGAGGCACAAAAGATTATCCATTTGCAAAGAATAGCAAATCAAATGCCTGAAACATTTATAGATTTGAAAAGGATAACAAAATCACATATCCTCGAAGTGAATGTGATTCACAAATACATATTCAATATTGGAAGAATATGAACATGAAATTGGTATTGAATATACCACCCTCACCCCAAGAAGGAGGTTTGAGATAATACCACCCTCACCCCTAGAAGGAGGTTTGAGATGATATATGGCATGAATGATCGTTGGTCGCGTACCTATTGTACGCCAAAGTATTTTGGAAATATGACCATTAAAAGACAATGATAATGCAAGAAACATATCTTGCATATAAGTTCGACATGACCTGGTATAACTTTCCCTTTAAGAAAGAAATTCACCACATGAATGTTGATGAATCTGTGGTAGTACAAAATTAATTGAGAGCTCTCGAAGAGCCAATTATTACTATGTTGGAGAAACACAATTGAGTATTGTGCTGTAGTAAGTCTCAAAGAAACTTATCCAGTTTCCAAAAGTACACGCGAAGGCGATTGATGATATTGAGACTATAAATAAAGGAAGGCTTTGATTCTCCTATTACTACAACTTGTAGCGGGGTAATTTGTATATGAAAAGCTACCCGCTTTGTTCTCCAGTTTGTACTACACAAAAGAAAGAATGCCACAATAAAGTGGATATCTATTGGTATAAAACCCATGTCATAATAAACCCGAAGTTTATTGATAAGTGCACATGTCATGGTGTAAATTTGAAGTTTACCAATATTGATAATTTAGTCAGTTGACATTCGTGTTAGCCATCTCATTTGAAGTATGATGTGCAAATTCACATAGGTGAATATTAAAGAACTAGAAAGTTCTTTACGAATACTCTTGTATCACTTGTTCTCATTAATGAACTGACCAACTAAAGAGTTCGGGTTGAAGCCCCTAAATTCTGGAAATATCAAAGGTGAATATGGGCCCATTCACCTGCCATGTATACCACATATGATGCATCTATGGAATGGTTACATGCGCAATTGTTATTGACCCGCAGCCTGGCCGGTGCTTGCGGGGTAAATCGCTCAGTAATCTAACTTCGAGCATAGTTTCCAGATTCTCTACTCAAGATAGTTAATCTTGATAAGTTGGTTTATATCAAAGTTGGTTTAGCAAGATAATTATTGAGTGTTTCCACTTAATAGCTAAACTGTTTCTTATGAGAACAAAGTTATATATATCAATTTGATATAAGTTGTATACGAGAGTATATTCTCCCCTCACAAGTGGTTCAAGGTCAGGAACCAAATAATTTCATCTTATTATTAATGTGCCATGTATATTGACATGATAATGCACGAAGATGATTTCCCAAAGTTGAGGAAACAAGTTAGCTTTACTAACATGAGGGGGAGACATGATAAACACTTGAGAAAAAGTTACATGGGATGAATTATCATTTGTATATGTATATCCCCGAATATCATGATATGAACCTGAAGTTCATAAAAGGGATAATTCAAATTGCAACATATTGCAAAGCATGCTTTACGCATTTACTGACCCAAAGAAAGTAACTAAATGGAAGAGATACAATTCAAGAAGAATTGATTCCATATGAAAGACATGTAGCTTTGAACCTATAGTTCATATGCTTGAAAGTATAAAGGCAAAGGTATGTATAGTCAATTTTCGATATCTTATTTGCTTAGCATGACATGAAAACTTGATATGCAGCTAAAGTCTATTATGCGACTTATATGACTTAACTTGAAAGATTTAAGTTGCTTGAAGCATATGCAATTCGTGGTCCTGAAGTACCACATCCTAAGTACAATTTGTGTACATATGTATCTTGCTATAACTATAAGCATGATGGCATTGAGAATGCATTTATGGAGATATTGAAGAGTTATTCCGCGACATTATATGAAGATGTTCATATCTATCAAGAATGATGATTTCAAGGTGCGGAATATTTATTCAAGTCAATATGGTTGATTTACTTATCAAACGTCTACCAAAGATCGTTTTGAAGATGATGCACAAGATTGGAATGCAAATGCTCAAGGATATAAATTGATGTACTCATTAGGGGGAGTCAATGCGCGTTGCACTCTTTTTCCCTTACAAGGTTTTGTCCCACTGGATTTTCCTTGCGAGGTTTTTAACGAGGCAACCAATAGGCGCATATTCAAACATGTGTACTCTTTTTCCTTACTTTAATTTTTCCCATTGGGTTTTGGTTTTAAGGTTTTATGAGGCACATCATTGAATAGACATTCAAGGGGGAGTGTTATGAAATAGAAGATTCTTACACTTCTATTTAAGGTGAATGTCTTTAATGTATTTAATTAGAGAGATTTTAGAGTTCTATTAGTGGTAGCTAAATCTTCCTCTCCCCTATAAATAGAGGTGCCCCCTACCATTGTAAATCATCCCTTGGTACTCCAATCAACTCAATAAGAAGAACTCTCTCTACTCTTCTCTCTATTGCTATTGTTCTTGCATTATTGTTCTTGTCTTTACTTTAGTTTATAACAGAAAAAATATTTTATCTTTAACGTCAAACAATTCCAGGACACATCACTTGTTTGTTTCATTTTACATTTAAAACTTACTCCTTTACGCAATACCGTCAGGCATAAAGTAAAATACAACTTTAAGTTTAACATATGAAATTGCAAATGGATATATGCAGAAAAAGAAGAATATGAAAATTGAATTAAGGGCCTCCAATGGGGCAACTAGGCTAAGTACTGCGTATCTTCAGTCCACAAATTTTAGGGGGAAACTTTAAAAATAGCCAGATTTAATTAGAAAATAGTCATAGTTTTAAAAGTAATCGAATTTTAGCTATTTTTTATATAAAAATAAATTTGAACGAAAAAATTATTCAAATTTTAAAAAATATTCCAACATAATATACTGGAGTTCCAGCCAGCGCCATACGCAAAATTTTCCATAAGCAGTGTCACAATTTTGAACAATAACCAAATAATAATTCACTTAACATCATATTAAAAAAATAGAATTCGAATTATTTTATAGAACACAACTAAAATATCTTACTAAATATGTATTTTTATTTTTTAAAATATATTCAATATAAACTTATTTTAAATAATACTAAATACTTAACCTTATTCAACATATATATATATATATATATATATATATATATATATATCATTTATTTTCTTATGCAAATTGTTATTAATCAATTTCAATGTTGATAAAGAAAATGAACAGGAAAAAATAGCCAAACAACTTATAATACAGACCAAATAATTTGCTGTTGCATTAAATATACAAATATAACTCTTGATCTATTTGTTTAGATGTCTTAATGTTTAAGATAAGAGACCAATGATTCAAACCTCCCCATTTTTTATTTAAAAAATGAGGCACAAAGAATTTAAAACAAAGAAGAAGCAACCCTGATTCGAAATACCGACGTATTCAAGAAAATTGAAGCAGCTGACCACCTGTACCACACGTCTACTGCTGCACAGTGATGTCACTTTATTTTTTCCTGTTGTAGTTTTATTATATATAGTACTTATTTAGTGAAAAGTTCTCACGAAGTGGTGTCAGTGACACTGTTTGGATTAAGGTAGATTTATTACTATTTTTACTATAATATAGTGGAGTTTCAGTATAATATATCAATTTAGTATAATATACTAGAAGTTTATACACATGTACTCTAATTTTCAGTATATTATGCTAGAACTTTTTACTTGTTGGAGTTCCAACGTGGTATGCTGGAAGTTCATATATAGGTGCGCACTAATTTTCAGGTATATTATGCTGGAACTTTTCGTATTACAGTAAAATAGTGACTAATTTACAATTACCAATCCGAAAATTAGCTAGCCCGTGCGATTTTTACTAATTTTATGACAGATTACTACCAGTTGAAAAGAATGGACCTTGGGCCTAACTCAACCCCAAAAGCTAGCTTATGAAGTAAGGATTGCCCAAGCCATATAAGGAGACCAAAGACCTCAAATCCCTCCGATGTGGGACAACTCAACACCCCCATCACGCCCAGATATCTGGAACGTGGACAACATAAATGGGGGCCCAACATCGGTAACAATAATTGGGACGGGCCTGGCTCTGATACCATGAAAAGAATGAACCTTGGGCCTAACTCAACCCCAAAAGCTAGCTTATGAGGTGAGGATTGCCCAAGCCATATAAGGAGACCAAGGACCTCAAATCCCCCCAATGTGAGACAACTCAACATTTATGTCTATTTATCTTAAGCTTCTTATAAAAATTGATTAATTTATAAAATATTACTAATATTAGTCAATTAATTATTTGTAGCAAAGAAACGACAAAGAGATGGTCTAAAAATACCTCTCATTATATTATTGGGTTATCTATATTCATGCCGTCATACTTTGAAATAAAAATATCTTTATTTTGGATGGAGTGCCACGTGACAGCACTAGATTAAAATAATCTTTTTATGTACCAACCGTTTTGTTGAGTTGTCCCACATCGGAGGGATTTGAGGTCCTTGGTCTCCTTATATGGCTTGGGCAATCCTCACTTCATAAGCTAGCTTTTGGGGTTGAGTTAGGCCCAAGGTCCATTCTTTTCATGGTATCAGAGCCAGGCCCATCCTAATTATTATTACCGATGTTGGGCCCTCATTTATGTTGTCCACGCTCCAGAGATCTGGGCGTAGATTTGAGGTCTTTGGTATCCTTATATGCCTTGGGCAATCCTCACCTCATAAGCTAGCTTTTTGGGTTAGAGTTAGGCCCAAGATCATTCTTTTCACGTCTTAGAAAACCTGCCACCCGACCCAATTTTCACCCAATGTTAAAAGATTCCTCAATCTAAACTCTTCTCAATATTCCAAACATTTGAAGGAGTTTTTAAAACTGTGCAACAAGAAATCTTGGACTTACTGGATTCTCCTAAGGGGTGAGCTGCCGGTAAAATACGTAGTAGTGCCTCTTAACACTAAGCTTGTGTCAGCCACTTTTGGAAAGAATCACAGGAAAAACTACAACACGGACATCCAAATTTTTGTCCTATGCAAGTTTGCTGAGCAAACTTGCTACTGATGCCAGATTTTCATTCTGCCAAAAAACGTTATTCATTTGATTGAAGCCATTTACAGAAGATTTATGTTGGCGGAGGGGAATAGCTTGACAAAGAAAGCTTTAGTGTCATGGGGAATGTATGCTCCTAAGATCAGCATGAGGTGTTAATGTGATTGACATTTTCACTTGAAACAGAGCAGCCACCTGCAAGCACCTGTGGAATTAGTGTAAAATAAAATTCGATTATTGTTAAGAATAGAATTCTATTTAAAGTGAATGTCTATCTTGTTGAGAGTTATACTTTGAGGCTGAGTCATTTTTCCTCCTATATATTGAGGGGTCTTACCCCATTATAAATAACCCCAAAATTCAATAAGAATTTTCTCTCTTTCTCTGCAATATTGCTCTTGTTCTTTTATTGTTCATAACACTTTATCAGCACGAGACTCTACAATTGAGTAGAAGCTTTAGATTGAGCATAAACATTGTCAATTGTTCCATAAATTTCATTCAAGATTAAATTCTAAATTTAAGGTAAGTATTTTACTTTTATACGAGAAAAAAAAAATTCTGCTACTACGACACCATCATCAAATTAGCCGCCGGGTATGTTTACATTTTTATTAATTGCGTTTCTGTGTGTTTGAGTATAGTGTGTAATTAGAATTGGTTAATAAGTTTTAGACCATTTTTTCAACAAAAGTTCTGAAATTAG
Source organism: Nicotiana benthamiana (assembly GCA_034376525.1). Taxonomy (NCBI): domain Eukaryota; kingdom Viridiplantae; phylum Streptophyta; class Magnoliopsida; order Solanales; family Solanaceae; genus Nicotiana; species Nicotiana benthamiana. The sequence goes on along the minus strand of CM067336.1, from coordinate 26,737,962 downwards.
TTTCAGAACTTATCAATGGAGTTATATGGCATTTTCTATGGCCCTACAAATTTGGATCATAAAAATTTAGAGATATTTGTTTTCAAATATGAATTTTTATTTTTTGACATCTTAAATCTGCCTGACCGCCACCTATGACCCACCGCCAGCCACCACTAAAACTCCGACGAGGAGCAACAGTAAATCGTAGCAAAGAGATGAAGCTACAACTTTTTCCTTAAATGTTGCACTTCAAAAAGTTGAAACTTTGTGCTCCAATAGCTATGGTGGCAGAAAACAAAGGAAGAAGAAAGAGTAATTTTGGTTTCTTTTCTTCCACAAAAGAGGCGGCACTGCAATGAGAAAGGAGAAGTTAGGGTTTCTCTCTCTACTGCTAAAATACTGATATATTTTTATTAAAAAAGGGATAAGTTTTTTGAAGAAGTCGTCCAGAAACATGTTGGCAGAGGACCGAGATGAAGTTCTCCTAGTTTTTTTTAAATTAGGGTTAGAAGTTAGAAGTTGTGAGCTTCTTTCAATAAAAATAGCAAATACTAATAGGGTTGTGCTAATATACCACACGTAAATGGTGGACCTGAGAATCTCTTGTCTTCTTTTTATTAAAAAGGGACAGATTTCAAGAATTGGCTAAATGCCTAATTTAAAATGTTTTGTTTAATTTTTTTTTTTTGGGGGGCTAAAGGCTTAATTGAAAATTACAAAGAGATTCCTCAAGTAATAAAATTTCAGATTATATAAATTGGTCATATGAACCAAATTCCAGAATATAAATTTAGTATTTATTTCTTTTTTGTAAAAGCTATAATAGTTTTATTATCTCAATTGCTTGAAATGTTAACTAGTTTAACATTAAATTTTTTGTTAATTGTTTTAACATGCTTTGAAATGTTAATTAGTTTAACATTTAATTTATTTGTTAATTTGTTTAACATGCTTTAAAATATTAATTTGTTTAACATTATATTTTATTTGTTAATTTGTTTAAAAGTGCTTGGAATGTTAATTATTTTTAGCATTACTTTTGTTAATTAGTCAAGCACATGCTATATCTCTCATTTTAAAAGCTTAATGACATATTTATGAAATTCTTTTAGTATACCTCTATGTAGTACTATAAATAGAGGATGAGAAATCATTTTGTAATACACTTGAATACATAGAAGACATAGATTCTCTTATCTCTTTCTCTCTACTTTGTTGTTTATCTTTTGTTTATTACTTTGAGCTAAGTTGTGTAAGGCAGATGTTACTACAATTTCTGGTAGTAGTAAATTGATTGAAGGCTGCGGAAGAGCAACTATAACTCTGCCTAAAGGAACAATATTTATCATAGAGAATGCAATGTTCTCTTCCAAGTCCAAGAGGAACTTGTTGAGTTTTAAAGATATCCGTCAAAATGGATTTCATATTGAGACAATAGATGAGAATAATCTTGAATACCTCATCATTACAAATAATGTCTCTGGCCAAAAGAGAGTTATTGAGAAGTTCCCATCTTAATCTTGTGGCCTGTATTGGACAAAAATTAGTGCAATTGAGGCACATTCCACAGTAAACCAAAAGGTTACTGATTCCAATACTTTTGTATTTTGGCATGATCGATTGGGACATCCTGGATCAATAATGATGAGACGGATTATAGAAAACTCATATGGGCATCCATTAAAGAATTTAAAGATTCTTTTAAATAATGAATTTTCTTGCACTTCCTGTTATCAAGGCAAGTTAATTATTAAACCATCACCAACAAAGGTTGGAACTGAGTCACCTACGTTTTTGGAACGTATACAAGGGGATATTTGTGGACCTATTCACCCACCTAGTGGATTCTTTAGATATTTTATAGTCTTAATAGACGCATCCTCTAGATGGTCTCATGTGTGCCTATTGTCATCACGCAACCTTGCGTTTGCAAAATTAATGGCACAAATAATTCGATTACGAGCACAATTTCCTGATAATCCAATTAAGTCTATTAGACTAGATAATGCTGTTGAGTTTTCATCCCAAACATTTAATGATTATTGCTTATCAATTGGGATAAAAGTGGAACATCCTGTAGCTCATGTTCACACTCAAAATGGTCTTGCAGAATCTTTAATTAAACGTCTGCAGTTGATTGCAAGACCATTACTCATGAAAACGAGGTTGCCCACTTCGGTTTGGGGTCACGCCATTTTGCATGCAGCAATGCTAGTTCGTCTCAGACCGACGAATTATCACAAATATTCCCCGTTACAATTAGTTTTTGGTCATGAACCTAATATATCTCATTTAAGAATTTTTGGATGCGCAGTATATGTGCCTGTAGCACCGCCATACCGCACCAAAATGGGTCCGCAAAGAAGGTTAGGAATATATGTTGGGTTTGAATCGCCCTCCATTATTCGCTACCTCGAAACATTGACATGAGATTTTATAAAGCACATATAGATGATTATGGTCCATTCAAGATGTGAGTGTGATAACATCTAATTTATGAATACATATTCATTCTTGGAAGAATATGAACGTGCTAGTGGTAGTGAATATACCACATCACCTCTAGAAGGAGGTTTGAGATGATATATGAAAATAATGTCATTATTATGGCATGAATGATCATTGGTCACGTACCTATTGTACGCCAAAATATTTTGGAAATATGATTATTAAAGGACAACGATAATACAAGAAACATATCTTGCATATAATTTTGACCATGACCATAATGGTATAACTTTCTCTTTAAAAGAGATATTCACCACATGGATGTTGATGAATTTGTGGTAGTACAAAATTAATTGACAGCTCTAGAAGAGCCAATTATTACTATGTTGGAGAAACACAATTGATTAACAATAAGGTATTGTATTGTAGTAAGTCTCAAAGAAACTTATTCAGTTTTCAAAGTATACGCGAAAGCGGTTGATTATATTGAGACAATAAATAAAGGAAAGATTTGATATCTTCTATTACTACAACTTATAGCGGGATAATCTGTATGTGAAAAGCTACCCGCTTTATTCTCCAGTTTGTATTACAGAAATAGAGGAATGCCACGATAAAGTGGATGTTTATTGATATAAAAACCCATATCATAATAAACTTGGAGTTTATTGGTAATTGCACACGTCATGGTGTAAATTTGAAGTTTAACAATATTGATAATTTATTCAATTGTCATTTGGTTTAGCCATATCAATTTTAAGTATGATATGCAAAAATAATAGAGAATTCACATGGGTAAATATTAAAGAACTAGAAAGTTCTTTATGAATTCTCTTATAAGTTGGGATTAAATCCCATGAATTCTGGAAATTTCAAAGGTGAACATGGGCCTATTCACTTGCCATGTATACCACATAAGATGCATCTATGAGATGGTTACATGCGCGATTATCATTAACCCGCAACATGGTATTTTGCGAGGTAACTTGCTCAATAATTCAATTTAGAGCACAATTTCCATATTTTCTATTCAAGATAATTCATCTTGATAAGTTGGTTTACATCATAGTTGGTTTAGCAAAATAATTTATTGAGTGCCTCCACTTAATAGCTAAACTATGGCTTATGAGAACAAAGTTATCTATATTATTATGATATACGATAGTATATTATATTCTCCCCTCACAAGTGGTTCAGAGTTAGGAGCCAAATAATTCCTTCTTATTATTATTGATGTGCGGTGTATATTTTCATTAACACCATAATGCACAAAGATGAGTTCTCAAAGTTGAGGAAATAAGTTAGTTTTTCTAACATGAGGGGGAGACATGATAAACAGTTGAGAAAAAGTTACGTAGAATGAATTATCATTTGTATATCAAGATCCTCGAACAGGATAATGTGAACTTGAAATTCATAAAAAGATAATTCATTTGCAACATATTGCAAAGCATGCCATACGCATTTGTTGACCCAAAGAAAGTAATTATATTCTCATTGCAAATGCTCATATTAAGTCCTAGAAGGACAAAGCCTATGGTACACTTAAAGCGTATAGACAAATCAGTTTCAAATATAACTTCTTGATAAAGAAGATGAGCAAATGATCAAAGTGATCATAATAAAGGTGGCAAGTGATCTAGAAGATCACATGACATAATACTTCATAAAATCTCATGAGAGATTCAGGTACCTGAATATATGAATGAAAAAAATCTATATGTTATGTCTTTATGAAAATTTATTGGAACTGATATAACATGTTCGTCGACGACATCTATCATAGCGCTAAGTTTTGATGAGGATCTTAAGTCTATCGAACATAGACACAAAAGTATTGTACAAATGGAAGAGAAACAATTCAAGTAGAATTGATTCCATACGAAAGACATGTAGTTTTAGACATGTAGTTCAAATACTTAAAAGTATAAAGTCAATGGTATGTCCAATCAGCTTTCGATATCTTATTTGTCTAGCATGACATGAAAACTTGATATGCATCTGAAGTCTATAATATGGCTTATATGACTTAACTTATATGACAATCCATGAAGGATTTAAGTTGCTTGAAGCATCTACCATTCTTGATCTTGAGGTACCACTTCCTCAGTGTAATTTATGCACAACTATATCTTGCTATAACTATAAGCATGATAATGTGATAGCGAGGATACCTCTATGGAAATATTGAAGAGTCATTCCACGACATTTGTGAAGACTTTATATATCTATCACGAATGATGATTTCAAGGTGCAAAATATTCGTTCAAGTTAATATGGCTGATTTATTTATCAAATCTCTACCAAAGATCGTTTTGAAGATGGTGCGCAAGATTGGAATGCAAAGGCTCAAATATGTGAATTGATGCTCTCATTAGGGGGAGTTAATGCGCGTTGCACTCTTTTTCCCTTTCAAGGTTTTGTCCCACTGGGTTTTCCTTGTAAGGTTTTTAACGAGGCAACCAATAGGCGCATTTCTAAACATGTGTACTCTTTTTCCTTTTCTAGAATTTTTTTTCCATTGGGTTTTATTTTAGTTAAGGTTTTAACGAGGCACATTATTTATTGAGTAGACATTCAAGGGGGAGTGTTAAGAATAGAATTTTATTTAGAGTGAATGTCTATCTTGTTGAGAGTTATACTTTGAGGCTAAGTCATTTTTCCTCCTATATATAGAGGGGTCTTACCCCATTGTAAATAACCCCAAAATTCAATAAGAATTTTCTCTCTCTTTATCTGCAATATTGCTCTTGTTCTTTTATTATTCATAACAATTATGAATTTATTTTCTGCCCAAGCTAAAAGAAAATTTCTAAGAATGTATATCTATTTCAAGGCAATGAAAATGTGATTTAAGGAAGGGTTGAGACCCAATAACTTGGTTGTATAGAAGGCTATGCAGCAGAGGACACGGCGGTGTATTTTTAAGTGGTGTGAAATTTGGGTCAGGTGGTAGGTCTTTTTTAAACGGATCGAATTAAAAAAGAAATGGGTAGTTTAATTTGGTGCTATCACGCAGCGCTCTATTTAAGATAAGGGTATTCTTATTTTAAAGTATGACGGTATGGATATAGATAACTATAACGAGGGGTATTCTTAGATCATTTCGAAAGTACAAGGATATATTTGGTCCTTTGCCGGAAAAAATGGTCAAATGTTTCCTTCTTTTGGGTGGACACTATTAGAATATATTTGGTACATCTTAAAGAGCTTGAATCTTAATTTTGGGATGATTTGATTTAGTTTTGAGGTGGTTTGAACTTAAAATTTGAAGTAGAAGACGAACATGGAAAAAATATGTGTATCGCACTACGTATCATTTGTGTATCACATGTATATTCATGTACACATGTGTGTGAAATACATGTGTACATGTTTAAAATATGTGTCACATAAGATTTTTTTAAACTCAATTTTAACTACGAGTTTTGATGCCAAATCAATTTAAATCACCTCCAATCTTCCTCAAAATTTGTATATTGCCTCACCTATATGTTTTCAACAAATTTCAATCATACTCATTAAAAAAGTTTTTTTTTACATGTTGCTAATCACGCTTAAAAATATGCAAGGGGATATTTGCGTGTGATTTTGGAAAGAAAGAACCCTACTTATTTAGGTTTTTAATGTGTTTGGCTAGTTTTGATAAGTCTGTAATTAATAGCTAGATGTCGGTAAATTGAGACATATTTGGGATATTTCTTTAAGATTCCCTTTTTGACCTAGAGCTAGTCCAAATATTGTACTAACCCAATATACTTGAGGAAAAATGATATTGTACGGCACTCTCAAAATAATAAATTTTATATATATATATATATATATATATATATATATATATATATATACAAAAATGTACAACTTTTATATACTGTTGCGACTACCGAATGCAAATTATCTCAACCGCAGTCACTTTTTCCAATCATTTCATGGACCGAGTTAATTGATTGGGATGTCCCATGAATCTAAGAAATAATATTCTCCTCACATGGAATTACTGGCATAAAATTTTAGGGATATCAAAAGTTGTTATTACTGTGTCCAGGAAATCATACAGAGCAAAAACTAGTGGACGAAATAGGAAGGAATGATCAAAGTTTGGTAATGTGGTTATTGTATGGGTCCAAATTTGATCATTCACGACCTACAACAAGTACAACAAACAATTGTGTATCTTCGAGTTGACGTTCCGAATAGACGACATTATTACAATAAAAGATGATGTACGTACCTTGTAATATTGTAAGCCCATTAAGAGACATTGAGAATATCCTATCGAATATTCTTGATAGTTCGTTTCTGACAACTTGAAGGATTCTCCCTATAGTATATTAGGGTGGCAAAGAGCTTTGTAAGGAGGGAGGAGAAAACTCTGTAAGAAAACGTTGTCTGAGCACAAAAAGAAATCTATTGTTGATCATATCTTCGTTTTTACTTAATCTAGTATTTATTATACTCATCTAAGATTTACCCTTCCATCTTTTGATTGATTTGTTCAAAGAGATTTTTACATCTTTTGAGTCAAATAATTTGGCGCCGCCTGTGGAGATTTCTATAGCTGAAACCATAGTTGTCATCTGGATTCTCGAAAGCGATAACTATTTTTCCTCGTACTTCATAAGAACCAACAATAGCTGGAAAAAGGGAAATCAAGGTTAAAGGCAGCAACGAATTGTTGGAAACACGTTCTCAATGCGATATACTAAACGTGTATTCTTTTGTAGGTTTTGATGAATGACAAACAAAGCACAAATTGATATATGACGAAGTTCAAGTACAAGAGCACAAATGTTGAGATTGAAGCTCAAGACGTTGTTTTTAATTGTTATTATTGAGTTATTCTTAAATGTGATCTTGATCCTATAACTTGACTCCATAACATGGCTTCTCTCATAAAACTATTTTCCAAAATCATGCATACTAATTTCTGTATCAAATAATTTCAAATGATGCATATTTACATTAGACAAAATGTTTTATAAACATGCCTCAAAAATCTGGGCTAAAATAATCGATTATGAACTTATGATAATCGATTGTTTCTGAGCCAAGACTGCATGACAATCGATTATGAATTAATGGTAATCGATTGTGAGTAAGACAGTGAACATCAGGTTTTTCCAAATCTGCATGATAATCGATTGTGATCAAATGCCAATCGATTGTTGTTGAGGTAAAGTTTTTCAATACTCAAAATAATCGATTATGAACTAATGGTGATCGATTATGTTGAGACAATGTCTTCCAGTGATTTTAAATTTAATTAAGTAATCGATTATGTCTTTAGATAATCGATTATCACTGAGACAGTAAGTTTTATGATTTTCAGAAAATAACAAGTAATCGATTATGGCTTTAAATAATCGATTATCACTGAGACAGTAAGTTTCATGATTTTCAGAAAATAACAAGTAATCGATTGTTGCAAAGAACAATCGATTGTTGAAGCTGACCGTTGTCAAATGATTTTCAAATACCTCAAAGTAATCGATTATTGGTTTTTATATAATCGATGTTTTGCTTAAAATCTGGAAATGATTTTTAGAATGTTGCTGAGGTAATCGATTATAGATTTTATATAATCGATGTTTTGCTTAAAATCCGGAAATGATTTTTAGAACGTTGCCAATATAATCGATTATGGATTTGGGGTAATCGATTATCTGTTTTTGAATCTTGCCAGTAATCGATTATAGATTGTAAGTAATCGATTATGAAGCGTAAAATCTGGGATTGATTTTTGATCTGACTGGCAGATAATCGATTGTTCGGTCTTGACAATCGATTATCACTGAGTAAATTCAGCAATTCTTAATTGGCAATTAGACAACGGTAAGACCAAGTTTTGCACCTATAAATACAGCTTCAACTCAGTGTTTTACACACAACAACATACATTAACTGATCATTACAATGCTTTAAGCTTTCATTCAATTGTTCATCATTTTCTACTCATTTCTTAAAGCTTTTGAGAGCCATATTATTGTTCAAAGTTGTTGTGATCTTGAGCGTATTATTTTACTCATATCTACTCATCAAGGAGTACCTTTGTTAAGTGAGTGTTCAAGTATTTCAAATACTTGTAAGAGAATTTTGATTCTCTTGTGTTGAGGAACTTGTGCTTCCTCTGTTGAAGTCTTTGGGATTGTATCCCCGAGCAAGTGAAGTCTTTGGGATTGTATCCCCGAGCAAGTGAAGTCTTTGAGGTGAGGAACCTCCGAGCAAGTGAAGTCTTTGAGGTGAGGAACCTCCGAGCAAGTGAAGTCTTTGGGATTGTATCCCCGAGCAAGTGAAGTCTTTGAGGTGAGGAACCTCCGAGCAAGTGAAGTCTTTGAGATTGTATCTCCGAGCAACTGTAAAGGTTTGTTAAGCACCCGTAAGCTTAACAAGTTAGTAGAAAATCTCGAGAGAGTCTCTCGGGGACTGGACTAACCATTGTTGTGGCCAACCAGGATATATCCTTGTGTAAGTTATTTTTATTGCACTTATTTACTTCCTGTAAAATTTAAATTCCGCAAGAAAACGCTAAAATTCATTAAAATGCTATTCACCCCCCCCCCCTCTAGCGTTAAGCGTTATTTCTAACAATTGGTATCAGAGCCATACTCTCTGAAAAACTTAACAGTTTGAGAGAACCATCCATGGCTTCTACTCGTGACTTTTTTGCAGGAATAGGTGAAGGTGAATGCAACACGTCGCCTCCAAAATTGGGTGAAAACAACTACTCAGTTTGGAAAGATCGAATGAGAGTTTTTACGATAGCAAACGACCTCTATCTATGGCAAATCATCAAGCATGGAAATCAAATGACTACAAAAGTTGGGAAAGCCAAAGTAAGTGAATACAACACTAATGCGATAAATATGTTGTATAAATCCTTGAACCAGGAAATCTGGCGAAAAATCTCCCACTACAAAACTGCTAAGGAAATGTGGGATAAGCTTGAAGAAATTCATGAAAGAACATCTCAAGTGGAAAAATGCTCAAATGATGAATCAAATATCCGATGTCTGATGGCCGACAAAGGAAACAACGAAGAAGAGGTAAGTATCTCTAATTCTCACTCGTTCGAAGAATTACAAAATGCATATGAAGATTCGTATGGTGAATTTGGTAATGCTGTCAAAATGATTAGAGATTTGAAGAAATCTCTTTTCCAGCAAGAATTAGATTTTCAGAAAAATCTCTCGTTAAAAGAAAAGGATTTTGAAGAACGTCTCTTATTGAAAGAAAAAGATTTCAAAAATCAACTGTCTTTAAAACAAAAAGATTTTGAAAATCTGTCTCTTGATAACGAGAATCTTGTAAAAGAAAATCAGTTTTTGCAAAATGATAGTGTAGAACTTAGACAAGTCATTAAGACTATGCATGAAGCTTCTTATATTGATAAATGCTCTACTTGTACTTCCTGCGACTCTTTGAAGTTAGAAAACGCGGAACTTAGGAAAACTTTAGAATCACTTAGTGTAAACGTTCCTAAGACTGTTGAGGAAAAGGAAACGGCTAAGAATAATCAACGGCATAAAAGCAAAAATCACATTAGACATTTTACTGCTCCACCTAGAAATAACTCTAGGGCTGTAAACGAGTCTAGGACAAACTCCTTTAGACCACCTAGACACTACGCTAGGATGTATGAAAACAAGTCTAGGGCTAATAATTCTAGAACACCTAGATACAATTCTAGAAATTGGTACAATGAGTCTAGAATTAACCACTTTAGATCACCTAGAAAGAATTCTAGGATGAGTGTTAACGAATCTAGGATAAATCACCCTAGACAACCTAGAAATGATTCTAGAAATTTCAACGCATCTAGGAATGACTATAGATCACCCAGAACGTATTTTGCTCCACCTAGACACAGGCACAATCCGAACGCAACATATCATTACTGCAATCGTATAGGTCACATTGCACCGATGTGTTTCGCAAAGCATAGAGACTTCTCGTATGACTATAATCATTATTTGTCTAACCCCCAAGGACCCAAGATGGCATGGGTACCTAAAGAATATTAAATTGTTTTGTAGGTGTGCTTGAAGGGATCAAGTGTACTATGGTACCTTGATAGTGGATGCTCCAAACATATGACGGGAGATGAATCCAAATTCCTTCAACTAAAGCACAAAGAAGGAGGAAACGTCATTTTCGGCGACAACAATAAAGGAAAAATAATCGGCATCGGATCGGTTGGTAAGGACGAAAACTCCTCTATTAAACATATATTGCTTGTGAAAGGATTGAAGCATAATCTCTTGAGCATAAGCCAATTATGTGACAAGGGAAATCTTGCTCTATTTGATTCGGATGAATGTCTTGTGTTTAGACGTAGTGACTTCAAGATCATACTGCGTGGTTTTAGAATTGATAATATCTATATGGTTGATCTTGCAAACTCCTCTCCCGAATATGTTGATTGCTTAATGAGCAAAGAGGATAATACTTGGTTGTGGCATCGTAGATTAGCACACATGAACATGCATCTTTTAAATAAATTGCTTTCTCAAAACTTAGTAGTTGGTCTTCCCAATTTAAAGTTTGAAAATGATTCTATGTGTGATTCTTGTCAAAAAGGGAAGCAAACCAAAGCATCTTTTAAATCCAAAAATATTGTTTCAACTTCTAGACCTTTACAATTACTTCATATGGATTTATTTGGACCTTCTCGTATTGAAAGTCTAGGAAGAAATAAATATGCTCTTGTAATTGTTGATGACTTTTCTAGATTTACATGGACGTTATTTCTTGCAAATAAAAGCGATGCTTTTCAAAATTTCAAGTATTTTCTCAAACGTGTTCAAAACGAAAAGGAATCTACCGTCACTTCAATTAGAAGTGATCATGGGGGAGAGTTTGATCACAATCTCTTTGCGGATTTTTGTGACGAACTCGGAATCGAGCATACCTTTTCCGCTCCACGTACACCACAACAAAATGGGGTGGTGGAAATGAAAAATAGGTGTCTCGAAGAGATGGCAAGAACCATGCTCGACGAAGCTAAGATTCCCAAACAGTTTTGGGCGGACGCCGTGAGTACCGCTTGCTATGTTTTAAATAGAGTAGCAATTCGACCGATACTCTTGAAAACCCCATATGAACTGTATAAGGGTAGAAAACCCAATATTTCCCACTTACGTGTTTTTGGTTGTAAATGTTTTGTTCATAATAACGGCAAAGACCAATTAGGTAAATTTGATGAAAAATCGGATGAAGCTATTTTCATTGGTTATTCCTCACATAGTAAAGCATATAGGGTCTTTAACAAAAGAACCCAAATTGTGGAGGAATCCCCACGTGTTGTGTTTTCCGAAGATAATGCTCGCTTGGCGAGAAAGGATTGTGGTTTTGATCTTGCAGATATCTTGAGTAATTTGAAAAACAAAATACATGAAGAACCGCCAAAGGAAAACAATGATGAAAGTATAGAACAATCAACGGAAGAAGCTCCACAATTGGAAAGTGAAACAAAAGAACAAAAGGAATGGAGGACGATCAAAGATCACCCTCTTGATCAAGTAATCGGCGATGTTGGAGGAAAGGTAAGTACTCGAAACTCCCTTAAAAACACCTTAGAACTTACTGCTTTTGTTTCTCAAATTGAACCCAAAACCATCTCTGAAGCAATTGGGGATGAATTTTTGACCTTGGCAATGCAAGAGGAGCTTAACCAATTCGAACGAAATGACGTTTGGGATTTGGTGCCAAGACCCGAAGATCATACCATAATTGGTACGAAATGGGTTTTTCGCAACAAACTAGATGAAAATGGTATAATCACTAGAAACAAAGCTAGGCTTGTGGCTCAAGGCTACAATCAAGAAGAAGGTATTGATTATGAGGAGACTTATGCTCCAGTAGCTAGATTAGAAGCTATTCGCTTATTGCTTGCTTTCGCTTCCTCTATGAATTTTGTCTTATATCAAATGGATGTGAAAAGTGCGTTTTTAAATGGTTTTATTGAAGAAGAAGTTTATGTCAAACAACCCCCTGGTTTTGAAAATTTTAAATATCCCGATCATGTTTTCAAACTCAAAAAGGCTCTCTATGGTTTAAAACAAGCTCCCCGAGCTTGGTATGATAGGTTGAGTAAATTTCTTTTGAAAAATGATTTCATTAGGGGAAAAGTTGACACAACTCTCTTTGTCAAACACAAAAACAATGATATTTTATTAGTTCAAATATATGTAGATGACATTATATTTGGTGCCACTAACAATGCTTTATGCAAGGATTTTTCAAATCTAATGACTAGCAAATTTGAGATGTCTATGATTGGCGAATTAACCTTCTTTTTGGGACTACAAGTAAAACAAATGAAGGAAGGTACATTCATTTGCCAAGCCAAATATTGCAAAGAATTGCTTAAACGCTTTGATATGAACAATGCAAAAGAAATGGCAACTCCCATGAGCACATCCGATCATCTAGACAAAGATGAAAAAGGTAAGGAAGTCGACACCAAAAAGTATCGAGGTATGATTGGCTCTCTACTTTATCTTACTGCTAGTCGTCCGGACATCATGTTTAGCGTGTGCTTATGCGCTCGTTATCAATCATGTCCGAAGGAGTCTCACCTTTCGGCGGTAAAACGAATTCTACGGTATCTTGTTGGTACCTCAAATGTGGGTCTATGGTACCCCAAAGGCTCTTCATGCCAACTCATTGGCTATACCGATTCTGATTTTGCTGGATGCAAATTGGACCGCAAGAGCACTAGTGGCACTTGCCATTTGCTCGGTAGCTCTCTCGTTTCTTGGTTTAGCAAGAAACAAGTAAGTGTTGCGTTGTCCACAACCGAGGCTGAATATGTAGCCGCGGGGAGTTGTTGCGCTCAAATCCTATGGATGAAACAACAACTCTTGGACTATGGCCTAAGACTTGATCACATTCCTCTTAGATGTGATAACACTAGTGCCATATGCTTGACGAAGAACCCCGTTCTTCATTCGCGAACAAAACACATTGAAGTTAGACATCATTTTATTAGAGATCACGTTCTCAAAGGCGATGTCGAAATTGAATTTGTTGAAACTAAAAGCCAATTGGCAGACATCTTTACAAAGCCTTTGGATAAAGAGTCCTTCTTCCGAATTCGCAATGAACTCGGGATCCTTGACTCCACTTTGATCTAAGTCATGCATTGCATTTTTTTCTTTTCTAACTTGAGCATCGGAGGCGTCTAATTTCTTTTTGCAGGTATCGCCCTACAGAAAAAGAAAATTTTACTTGGGCAAACCGCAAATCATCGGACATATAATCGATTATCCCGTATCAATAATCGATTGTCACCTTTTTAATTTTCAATAAATAAACTTTGTTTTATTTCGTCTTTGTGTATCTTTCCTTACTATTTTTTTGCTAATGGCAAAAGGGGGAAGATAGGGATAACGGGTATGCACTACCTCTACATTGCTTAATTGCTTATAAGCTTAAATTGAGGGGGAATTCTTAAATTGAGGGGGAACAAGAACAAATGATGCATACTTGTTACTTGTCTTGAATCGTCAACATTATTTGTCAAAATTGCATATCCCGCTTAATGTTTGCCATTATCAAAAAGGGGGAAATTGTTGGAAACACGTTCTCAATGCGATATACTAAACGTGTATTCTTTTGTAGGTTTTGATGAATGACAAACAAAGCACAAATTGATATATGACGAAGTTCAAGTACAAGAGCACAAATGTTGAGATTGAAGCTCAAGACGTTGTTTTTAATTGTTATTATTGAGTTATTCTTAAATGTGATCTTGATCCTATAACTTGACTCCATAACATGGCTTCTCTCATAAAACTATTTTCCAAAATCATGCATACTAATTTCTGTATCAAATAATTTCAAATGATGCATATTTACATTAGACAAAATGTTTTATAAACATGCCTCAAAAATCTGGGCTAAAATAATCGATTATGAACTTATGATAATCGATTGTTTCTGAGCCAAGACTGCATGACAATCGATTATGAATTAATGGTAATCGATTGTGAGTAAGACAGTGAACATCAGGTTTTTCCAAATCTGCATGATAATCGATTGTGATCAAATGCCAATCGATTGTTGTTGAGGTAAAGTTTTTCAATACTCAAAATAATCGATTATGAACTAATGGTGATCGATTATGTTGAGACAATGTCTTCCAGTGATTTTAAATTTAATTAAGTAATCGATTATGTCTTTAGATAATCGATTATCACTGAGACAGTAAGTTTTATGATTTTCAGAAAATAACAAGTAATCGATTATGGCTTTAAATAATCGATTATCACTGAGACAGTAAGTTTCATGATTTTCAGAAAATAACAAGTAATCGATTGTTGCAAAGAACAATCGATTGTTGAAGCTGACCGTTGTCAAATGATTTTCAAATACCTCAAAGTAATCGATTATTGGTTTTTATATAATCGATGTTTTGCTTAAAATCTGGAAATGATTTTTAGAACGTTGCTGAGGTAATCGATTATAGATTTTATATAATCGATGTTTTGCTTAAAATCCGGAAATGATTTTTAGAACGTTGCCAATATAATCGATTATGGATTTGGGGTAATCGATTATCTGTTTTTGAATCTTGCCAGTAATCGATTATAGATTGTAAGTAATCGATTATGAAGCGTAAAATCTGGGATTGATTTTTGATCTGACTGGCAGATAATCGATTGTTCGGTCTTGACAATCGATTATCACTGAGTAAATTCAGCAATTCTTAATTGGCAATTAGACAACGGTAAGACCAAGTTTTGCACCTATAAATACAGCTTCAACTCAGTGTTTTACACACAACAACATACATTAACTGATCATTACATTGCTTTAAGCTTTCATTCAATTGTTCATCATTTTCTACTCATTTCTTAAAGCTTTTGAGAGCCATATTATTGTTCAAAGTTGTTGTAATCTTGAGCGTATTATTTTACTCATATCTACTCATCAAGGAGTACCTTTGTTAAGTGAGTGTTCAAGTATTTCAAATACTTGTAAGAGAATTTTGATTCTCTTGTGTTAAGGAACTTGTGCTTCCTCTGTTGAAGTCTTTGGGATTGTATCCCCGAGCAAGTGAAGTCTTTGGGATTGTATCCCCGAGCAAGTGAAGTCTTTGAGGTGAGGAACCTCCGAGCAAGTGAAGTCTTTGGGATTGTATCCCCGAGCAAGTGAAGTCTTTGAGGTGAGGAACCTCCGAGCAAGTGAAGTCTTTGGGATTGTATCCCCGAGCAAGTGAAGTCTTTGAGGTGAGGAACCTCCGAGCAAGTGAAGTCTTTGAGATTGTATCTCCGAGCAACTGTAAAGGTTTGTTAAGCACCCGTAAGCTTAACAAGTTAGTAGAAAATCTCGAGAGAGTCTCTCGGGGACTGGACTAACCACTGTTGTGGCCAACCAGGATATATCCTTGTGTAAGTTATTTTTATTGCACTTATTTACTTCCTGTAAAATTTAAATTCCGCAAGAAAACGCTAAAATTCATTAAAACGCTATTCACCCCCCCTCTAGCGTTAAGCGTTATTTCTAACACGAATGTCGCGAGCAATCTCCTGAGTTCCCTTAACAAGGCCGATAGAGAAAGCAATGAGTATACAACGCTAAGTTCCACATCGGAGGGAGAGACTTCACCCCTTTCGCACGCGGATCTAACAATTTTGCGTGAAAGGGGAGCATCAACATCCGCGGCAAGGGAAACACCTCCAGCAATCAAGAAGCTGCTAGAAGAATTGTTAACGAGTGACTTGCTCGAGAAACCTACTCAAAGACATATCAAAGACTCTCCACCTACGGAAATCGAAGCTGCCGACGATGAGGCGAGCATTACCCGAACAGGTGATACCCGAATTGTTACTAAAACAGGTGACAGTTTGCACTCATGGCTATCTTAAAGAAAATGGAAGAGATGGAAAACGAGAACAAAACACTATACGACCAAATGAAGGAACATCGGGAGAGGGTCGACAAAATACCAGGTGTTCCGAAGCTACTACCAAAGCGCGATGTGGGTCGATTCGTTAAACAACCATACAATAAATGGACAACTCCCTATTCCATTTCAAAGACCTTCAAAATGCCACCATGCTTGAAAATATACGACGGGACCACAGACCTAGATGTTAAATTAATCCATTACACTACTGCAATGAAGGGCCACGATCTATCAAAAGAACAAGTATCATCAGTGCTGCTAAAAAAGTTCGGTGAAACTTTGATAGGTGGAGCGTTGACGTGGTACTCCCAACTACCAGCACGGTCAATATCAACATTTGAAGAAATGACAGATAAATTTGCTACAGCTCACGTATGGGCAAAGAAGGTCGAAGCTAGGGTCAATTATATCTTCGATGTTAGGCGAATGACGGGCAAGGGACTGTGGGGTTTCCTGGCCCCATTCAACAAAAGCAAGGATGAGTCTACTGAACGTGCCGAAAGGAATGGCAGTAGAAGCCTTTCAAAATGGATTAAGCAGGAATAGATCTTAAGTAACCAAAAACTGCTCAGCAGACTCATGAAATGCCCCCTACCACAGGAGAAGAAATCCACAACGCCTATCGCGTCAAAGTAAGAGCATATAAGAAGGATCTGAATGGCCCGCTTCCGCGATTAACATCAATCCATACCGATACAAGGAGAGATCGGCGTAACGATAGGCAAAGAGTCCAACCACCATGTTTTAATCGAGAAATGCATCAACCATATGTCCGTACATCCAACCCGCCTCCTCCGCGACACATGGATACCATGCCCCGACAGACTACACCTCTCCGAAACAAAAGAGGTATGCCTCCACTATTATCTGCTCATAATTTTTGTGTTTCCCCCTCAGAGATAGTGTACGCACTGGAAAAACTGGGCACGAAGGTGCAGTGGCCACAGAAGATGAAATCGGATCCAAGCACCAGGAGGTCAAATATCCTATGTGAATTCCACCAAGAAAGAGGACACAAGACCGAAGACTGCATAAGTCTGTGGTAAGAAGTAGTTAGGATGTTAAACCATGGGTGCCTGAAAGAACTGCTAAGCAATAAAGGATGGGCCAACTTCGCTCGAGGGCGTGATCCACCTCAAGGACCTCCAAATCCACCATAATTGGCCCATAACATACGGATGATCATTGGCGGCAGCGACAACACGTTAATCAACCATGTGAAGTTCACCACCACACACAAACTCAAACGGACAATTGCATATGAATAGTATGACGACCTTGAGAATAGTATCATCTTTGATAAGTCATATACAGATGCTTTATTTTTCCCTCACTGTGATGATTTGGTTATAACTTTATGCATCGCTGATACTGATGTAAAAAGAATCATGGTAGATGATGAAAGCGGCACGTGTATTGTTCACTCGCGAGTCCTCATGCAAATGAGGCTCGAGGATAAGATAATACCGCACTGCATAATACTAACGGGTTTTAACAATGCAGTAGAGCGGATATCCGCGGAAATAGTGCTAGTTGTGCTGGCTGGAAGGGTTACTCTAGAAACAACATTCGACGTTATGAACCAGGAAACGACTTACAACGCCATCATAGGACGACCATGGATACACGACATATGAGTCGTCCCCTCAACCTTTTACTAAGTAATCAAATTTCCCACCCTATGGGGTATATAAAACATCCGAGATTAGCCACGCACCGCCTAAGAATGCTACTGAATTGCCTAGGATTGTACCTACACCAAACAGCTAAAAGGGGTAAGCGCGAAAGCATAGCACTCAGCCATGTTTGGTACCAAATCCGACGTACAGGCCAAGGCCATCAAGGACCCAGACATTTTAGAAGTCTCCAAGGCAACCATATAAGAGCTCGACCCCATCTAATTGGAGAACACCGATAGCACAAAAAAGGCTTACATTGGACACAGTCTCTCAGAGCCAGGTAAGTATCGTGAGTTTTTAACTAACAATTCTAATTTGTTCGCTTTCTCCAACTCAGATATGCTAGGAATTCCAAGGGAAATCTCCATCCACAGGTTGAACGTCGACCTACTTTATCCACCGGTGCAGCAGATAAGGAGAAAATTCAATACCGCAATAAATAAGGCAGTCGGCGAGGAGGTTGATAAATTACTCGCCAACGGTTCCATCAGGAAATCAAAATACCCCCAATGGGTCGCCAATATGGTCATGGTCAAAAAGAAGAAAATAGCGGATATGTGTGGACTTCACTGATCTAAACAAAGTATGCCCAAAGGACTCCTTCACATTACCTCACATCAACCAGCTTATCGATGCACCAACAGGGCATGACTTTCTAAGCTTCTTAGATTCCTACTCTAGCTATAACGAAATTCTAGTGGTTGAGGAAGATCAAGAAAATACCACCTTCATTACCCATCAAGGGACCTACTGCTATAAGGTGATGCCATTCATGCTCAAGAATGCAGGGGGCACATATTAGAGGTTAGTCACCAAGATGTTCAACGGACAACTCAGTAAGACCATGTAGTTTTACATCGACGATATCCTGGTAAAATAGGCAAAGAAAGAGGATCACAATAGTCATCTGAAAGAAGACTTCGAAATACTAAGGTAATACAGGATGAAACGGAATCCCAAAAAATGTGCCTTCAGCGTAGCTTCCAAAAAGTTCCTCGGATTCCTACTATCACAAAAGGGAAACGAGGTCAACTTAGATCAAATCAAGTAAATCGATGCTATATCGGAGACATTGACTAGCAAGAAGCAGGTGCAAAAACTAACGGGGCGAATAGTTGCCTTATCAAGGTTTATTTCACAATCCTCTAATAGATGTCATAAATTCTTCAATGTGAAAAGGAAATATCACGGGCTGTAATGGAATGATAAATGCGTCGACGCCCTAAGAAAGCTGAAAATGCATCCGTCCATGCTACCACTACTCGTCAAAGCAGACCCAAGCGAATGCCTACTGGTGTATCTGGCCGTTTCTGAAGTTGCAGTAAATGCAATCATGGTCCGTAAAAAAATGGTACGCAATCTCTGATTTATTATATCAGTAAAACTTTAATCGCTGCCGAGACGAGACACCCTCACCTGGAAAAGCTAGCTCTGGCGTTACTCGTAGCTTCACGAAATCTTAGACCATACTTCCAATGTGACCCCATAAAAGTGGTGATGATATTCCCCCTAAGAGGTATCTTACACAAACCCGAACTATCGGGCAGACTCGCCAAATGGTCCATAAAGCTAAGAGAGCACGATATAATGTACCAAACGTGAACCACCATTAAGTCACAGGTACTCGCAGACTTCATCGTCGATTTTAGCAGGGAGATATTGCCCGAGGTAGAACAGGAAGCACTCCGTGCTTCTACACGTACCGACCTCTGGGTCCTTTACACCGATGGTGCCTCTAACGTCTCGGGATAGGGACTGGGACTCATTCTCGAAGTCCCTACAGGAGAAGTAATTCGCCAGTCTATACGATGCCTTGAGATGACTAACAACGAGGCCGAGTATGAAGCTGTGATTGCAGGT
The DNA here is from genome assembly GCA_034376525.1 of Nicotiana benthamiana. Taxonomy (NCBI): domain Eukaryota; kingdom Viridiplantae; phylum Streptophyta; class Magnoliopsida; order Solanales; family Solanaceae; genus Nicotiana; species Nicotiana benthamiana. The sequence continues at coordinate 26,718,081 of CM067336.1, read as the reverse complement.
TTGAAGTTAGCCCTCAAATATAGCGCTCGACGGCTCGTCCTCCAAAACGACTCCCAACTCGTGGTGAATCAAGTCACCAGGACTTTCCAAATTAGAGAATAGAGGCTACAAAGGTCCAGTAAGAAATCCACAAACTACTGCAAGAGTTCGACGAATGCCACATTGACCAAATACCCAGTGCATAGAATATCGAAGTAGACAGCCTCGTTAAACTAGTTGCGGCCACCAAAACTATCAACAAGGAAAACGTGGTCACCCTCCTTCATTCCGCCATAGACCACATTGAGGTACATTCTATAAACTTAACTTGGGACTGGCATAACCACTTAATAGCCTATTTGCAGGATAGAACACTCCCGCAAGACAAAAAGAAGCCAAAAAACTCTGAGTACAAGCAGCCCAGTACAGCTTAGTAAGATCTATTCAAAAGAACGTTCGACAGTCCCCTAGCCAAATGCCTTGGACCGCACTAAAGAAGACAAGTACTGGAAGAAGTACACTAAGGGAACTGCGGTGCCCATAGGGGAAACTGCATCCTCATCTGATGCCTTATTCGCGACGGATACTACTGGCCCACCATGAGAAAAGAAGCCGCCGACTATGTCAAGAAATGTGAACAATGTCAGAAATACACCCCCATGATACATCAATCAAGGGAACTCCCTCATTCCATCGCTTTCCCATGGCCGTTCATAAAATAGAGAATGGACATAGTCGGCCCCCTCCTAGCAGGACGAGGTAATGTACGCTTCCTCTTGGATTTAACTGACTACTTCTCTAAATGGGTGAAAGCAGGTGCATACACTCTGATACGCGAGCAGGAGGTCATTGCCTTCATATGAAGAAACATCATATGCCGATTCGGCATCCCCAAAAAATTAGTTGCGACAACGGCCCTCAGTTCATTGGTAAAAGAATGACTGAGTTTTTCAAAAAATGGCACATCAAACGAATACTCTCCACGCCGTACCACCCTGCCACCAATGGTCAAGCCGAATCCTCTAGTAAAATAATACTGAATACATTGAAAAAGAAGCTTGAGGAAGCTAAAGGCATATGGCTTGAAACACTACCAGAAGTATTATGGGCATACCGTACTACGTCAAAAACCAGCATAGGAGAAACACACTCACTAGTCTATGGGACCGACGCAGTTATACCCGTTGAGGTCGAGAAGCGCAGCTTAAAATACTCCAACGAGAGCAGAACAGGTAACAACAAAACTAGGATGCAGAACCTAGACGAAGTTAAAGAACAAAGAGACATGTCCCACGTAAGAATGGTAGATCAAAAGCAGAAAATAGAAAGATACTACAACAAGAGAGCCAAGGTACGACCACTCAAAGTCGGAGATTATGTCCACAAGGCTAAGATACAAGCATCAAAAGACCCTAATGAAGGAAAATTGGGAGCAAACTGGGATGGACCATTCAAAATCATAGCTACAGCAAACAAAGGAGCATTCCAATTAGAAACAATGGAAGTAAAGATACTTCAAAACAACTGGAACGTCGCCCATCTCAAGTACTTCCACTTTTTAAAGAAGGCGTCGCCTAAGTCGTACTCTTTTCCCCTCACCCGAGTTTTATCCCAATCGGGTTTTCCCGAGGAGGTTTTTAATGAGGCGGCAAGGGAGACGTATCAAAGATCAGAGTGCTGTTTATTACCTCGACCTCTCAAAAGGTTCTCCAGAGTGAAGTAATGAAGGGACTGGATATGTATAAGTGGGTCTCCATTATACGCGAGGAGTCGACATGCGATTCTCACAAGAACTTAATCAATTCTCCATTATATATATAAGTAGGTTTCGATTGTATGTGCAGAATCGACATGTGATTATCATAAAAACATAATTGAATCTCTATTATATGTGTAGAGTCAACATGTGATGCTTACCTTCATAAGAACCAAATCGAATCTCCATTGTACGTGTGGAATCGACATGTGATTCTCACAAGAACTTGATCGAACTCTATTATATGTGTAGAGTCAACATGTGATCATTACCTCCATTGCATAAGAAAAGTCATGTCTTCCTACGGGGAACACGGCCGAATCTTCAACAGAGAATGGCCAAGACCATCAACAACGATATATGTTAGACCTCGTTCGAACCACGACGGGATCCTACTTCGACGACAGTCGAAGCAACATCCCAATGGCCAAGGCCATCGACGACGACATAGGTTCGACCTCATTCGAACCACGATGGGATCCTACTTCGATGACAGTTCGAAGCGACATCCCCATGGACAAGGCCATTGACGACGACATAGGTTCGACCTTGTTCGAACCACGATGGGATCCTACTTCGACGATAGTTCAAAGCTACATCCCAATGGCCAAGGCCATTAACGATGACATAGGTTCGACCTTATTCGAACCACGATGGGATCCTACTTCGGCGATAGTTCGAAGTGATATCTCAATGGCCAAGGCCATCGACGATGACATAGGTTCGACCTTGTTCGAACCACGACAGGATCCTACTTCGATAACAGTTCGAAGTGATATCCCAATGGCCAAGGCCATCAACGAAGACATAGGTTCGACCTTGTTTGAACCACGATGGGATCCTACTTCAATGATAGTTTGAAGAGACATCCCAATGGACAAGGCCATCGATGATAACATAGGTTCGACATCGTTCAAACCACGACGAGATCCTACTTTGATGACAGTCGAAGCAACATCCCAATGGACAAGGCCATCGACGACGACATAGCTTCAACCTCATTCGAACCACGATGGGATCTTACTTTGATGATAGTCGAAGCGACATCCCAATGTCCAAGGCCATCGACACCTCGTTCGAACCACGATAAGATCCTACTTAGATTAAGTCGAAGCAACATCCCAATGGCCAAGGCCATCGATGATGAAATAGGTTCGAGCTCGTTTGAACCACGACGGGATCCTACTTCGACAACAGTTCGAAGCGACATGTCAAAGGCCAAGGCCATCGATGATGACATAGATTTGACCTCGCTCACACTACAACGAGATTCTACTTTGACCTCATTCGAAGCAACGTCCCAATGGCCAAGTCCATTGATAGGTACCCCAAATATCGCAAAACATCAATAAAAGAGCAAATCAACAAAATATATTTTACATTATATCGAAATGATAGTTACAGTATCCACAAACAGGCTCAAGTACGCCCTCTGCAAAAAAATCCCACCAATAAAGACAAGTACAAACACATGCTACCCCGGAAGGGTAAGCATCCTCATACCATGAATCCGAAGCTAGATAACCTACATCATCAGAGTTGACGTCGCCCCCGTTGGGAGTATGTGGGTCATACCCGCAAGCCTCACAAGCTACACAATCTGCTGTATGAACGACCTGAAGTTCTGCCTTGGTCCCCATTACCTCAATGAGAAAAGCCCTGTATACATATAACCGAGCCTTAGCATGAACCCACAACTCGTACAAATGATGAGGCATGGCCGGGTCAGCTGTAGGATGAGAGGTAGAAGGCAAAGAGCATCGACTCGCATTCTCCGCCGTCAGCAAGGCCATTTGACCGTTTAGTGCAGCCAACTTTGCCTCCAACTTTCAGATATGCCCTTCGAGCCCTGCAATCCATCGACTAGTGGCTTCCTTCTCTCCAGTCAACTGCGACCTAGAAATACGAAGGGCATCCTCCAAAGATATCGATTCAGAAATAGTCGTCGCCAACTTGTCGTCACTGATGCCCAATTCGCCCTTGAGCCCCTCAATCTCCACCGCATTTGTACCCAACTCAGCGGTCAAGTCGAATACTTTAGCCTGTAAGTCGGCATTCTTAGACGTCAACCCTTTGCTCAACTCGAGCTCATCCTTCATCTCCTTAAGGGAAGCCTCCGGCTCATTGTTGCGAGCGACAAACCTTATGAGCTCCCCATCCCTCTCCATCAATTCCTCAATCTTATGCTCCAACTAATCCTCTCACTGCTTAAGCCCCTCACAAAACACCTGAAACTCAGGGTTTTGATGATAAAGGTCGACCATCACCTGGTGCTTAGCCCGATATTGATGATACTTGGACGCCATCTTCTCATAAAAACCCATCCGTCTCCTATCCTGGCGATCCCGTTCGAACTCCGTGGTGAGGATTTGACAAAAGAGAAGGGGAGAAGTTAGAAACAAAAAATACGGAACGATGATTACTGCATTAACTCGACGACGAAATAAAAAGACAAGGCATCTACCTGTTAGGCTATATCGGAAACCTTCTAAGATAACTCCATATCGCTCAAAGCCTTAAGCATCTCGCTTTCAGGAGTGGAACACAAGGGATCTAAGGCAGATGTCACTTGCTCGATGTTTAGCATCAAGTTGTAATGCCCAAGAATAACTACGTGACGATCAGAACAATCTATTCTAACCTCCAAATGGTATGGCGACCCACGAACTCATTAAACTCATCCGGCTCGACATCCGAACCACAACTGCCACCCTCAACACGATGCCCTCCAACGTTGGATGATGTACCACCCTCAACAGATCGCACTGAACCGACCCCTGGACAAACCCCTTCCACTTGGGGACCTTCCCAACAAAATAGTGCCGACCACAAATATGGGCAAAGGGGCTGTCCGGGACGCCCCGCTTCTATCAGCATCCATGGCCATGCCTTTCCTAAGCTCTAGCCTCCTTCTTTTCCTTGACAACGACTCGTCTCTGTTAGAAGATTCATCTAAAGGATGTAAGGCCAGAACCGAGGAAGCTTCCTTCCTCACGACCACGTCCCGAGACGAATCTCCCAATTGAATCGGACGAGGACGATCCTCCCGAACAAACTCATTCAGAACAAACTGCATGTCCACAGTAGCAATGGCTTTTCGAAAGGCGGGAACATGCGCCCTTCACCTGGAAGCTCATCGACCTATCACCACAAAGGGTCATACCATTAAAATACGGTCGTGCAACTAACAAAGTAGTAAGTACGACATTTACCAGAAGAAACTTTAGTGCCATATCGCTTTTTGAAGGTGGGGCAAGTTCGAGTTTCTGTTGCATGGGATAACAAACGTGCTACCTAATCCCTGATGCCCGCAATAGGGCGAGGCGGACGACCCATCGCTGCAAAACGGTAAGAGAATGAGCTTTACATCAAATACAATAGAAAAGAGAACAAAATGAGTAATGATAATTACGAGTCTCATTCCACCGCTCAGGGAATACGGCGGAATCAAAAACGATGTGCTTAGTCTTGACAAAGAAATATTTATGCCAAAAATTACGACTTTCCCGGTCATCCGTCCCGACCACCAGCCCTTTCGTGATGCGAAGTCTCAAATGCACCATGGTACCCCTGAGGAACCCAGGTGCGAACAGGTGCAGAAGGTGGTGGATAGAAACGCTGCACTCTGCCAACTCTACATACTTGGTCAGTAGCAGAAGCACCTAGAGCGTATATGGTGAGAGTTATGCTAGGCAAACTTGGTAGTATCTACAGAATTCCTCTACTAGAGGAAAAAGAGGACGAGTGTAGCCAATCATAAAAGGGTACTCATAGAAAGCGCAGTACCCCGGTCTGTGGACATCCACGTAATCTCTCCTCGCTGGAATCATTTCTATATGGGCAGGAATGCCATACTTTATACGAAGGGCGTTGAGATGAACCTGCTCAGTCTAAACAAAAGGGGGTTCGGGGTGGGAGGAGGGTCCTTGAGGAAGTCACTCCGAGATATAGGGTGTCTCTGTAGTAAATCCCCCACCGTAAGAGGGTTGTCACCCTCTTCTACCACCATATCCCCGTTGTTAGAGAGAGGCACCGTGGATGATTGAGAGGCCTCAGGAACCTCTTTTCATGAGAACAACGAGACCTCGGCATGATACCGATAAAAGGAATATTAACGAGGAAGAAGAAAGTGGAAGCCTCAGGTAAAGAACTAAAGAAAAAACAGGAGGATATGAGAGCAAATGAGGAAGAGTGAAAGAGGTTTTCGAGAGAGAAATGCTTAAGGTTCTTCAAAAATATAAATCCCCGCCTATTTATAGAGTTGAGTGGCGCCAAAATCGAGTCATCAGGTCTCAAAGTTGTGCAAGAATTGAAGCATCAAGCCATCAAATCCTAGCCTCAAAAACCTGCATAATGATGACGCATATGGAGCTGACATCATTTCCCAGTGAAATGTACCACCCGTTGTTTCGTTAAATGTGATGACCATCCTCCATTGACCATGTCGTAATGTTCCAATGGGTCAAATTCCTACAAGAGAGCACGTGAAGTCCGCTCATCAAGGATACGTCCGTTCGAAACCCCGACAAGCTGAGGGACTAACTGTATGGGTCCAAATTTGACCAACCACGACCTACGACAAGTACGACAAACAATCGGGTATCTTCGAGTCGACGTCCCAAAAGATACGATCTTATTACAAAGAAGAGGATGTACGTCCCTTGTTATATTGTAAGCCTATTAGGGGACAATGAGAATATCTATCGAATATTCTTGATAGTTTGTTTCTGTCAACTTAGAGGAGTCTCTATCTAGTATATAAGGGGGACAAAGAGCTTTGTAGGGAGGGGGAGGGGGAGAAAACTTCATAAGAAAACATTATTTAAGCACAAAAGGACATCTATTGTCGATCATAACTTCATTTTACTTAATCTAGTATTTATTATACTCAGCTAAGATTTACCTCTTCATGATTTGAGAAATTTTTGCATCTTTTGAGTCAAACAATTATGGCTGTCAAAGGATAAATAGGGTGAGATTATAAATTTATCCAAGTTCGAACATTAGACTAAAACTTAGGATAGAAATAAACTTGGAATGGATGCGAGTCAACTAAGTTCAAGTTGAATATAGCATAAATTGCTTGAAAATGAATATACTTAGTTTGATATAGACTTATTATCATTGGTGGCTATCTGAAAATGTAATAATATACATGTGTGTGGTATTTTCTAACATTCTTTCAGGTGCTTTTACATATGTAGTTTACATTTCAGCTTACCCGTGAGTTCATAAGGTCGTTAATTTGTTAGTGGGGATAGTCTTTCAAATGCCATTTATGAATATTTCACAATATATACTGCAATTAAGTTACATTTAGTTTTAATTTGGTTGTTTACTGTGGTGGTTTAATCATAAAGGAAATGCAACTCTGTTTCTAGCCTAAAGAGCGTATGTAATTAAAGAAGTGATTAAGAAAAGAATAAAGCACTAAAAGGCATCTTTGGGTAGTGTTTATACACAGAAAGGCCCTAAAATTCAGTGTGTGGTTTAACCCTTTTAGCTCCAGTTGAATGTGTGATTATCTTTGGATCCTCACATGCTTCTTTTCTCCTCGACCGAGAGGTTGTGAGTTCGAGTCTTTCTAAGAGCAAGGTGGGAAGTTATTGGAGGAAAGAATACCGGGGGTCTATTTGAAAATAGTCTCTCTACCCAAGGGTAGGGTAAGGTCTGCATACATAATAACCTCCCCAGACTCCACTAAATGAGATTATACTGGGTTATTGTTGTTGTCGTTGGAATGCCTTAAAAGATCACAACATCCAAGTAAGGAATTTTCATTTTAGCTCAAACTTAAAGATCTTCCCTTTTTAAATTCTCTCTTCTTTCTTTTAGTTTTTTTTATATAATTGTGTGTCTGAATCAGCTTACACACATCTCGATTAATATTATTAATGTATTTAAATACGTTGTACCGGATTATCAGTTTCATTTTGCAAGTTATTAATTCTACTTCTTAAAGACGATTATTTGTCGTCATTATTTATGTGACATGATAATGTAAGAATTATTTTATACCGAGAAAATCAATTGTTACAAGGGTTTGAATTGGTTTTCCACCTGCGAAATTGAAGCCTTGCCTATAGGCTTGAGCTTAAAAGCAGTTAGAGGCTAGTCCAATTGGGGTAATAATAGCTCTTAAGACTGTAGCCTTTTTATTTTCTTTAAATACTTTTTTTTTTAAAAATTAAAAAGCAAAAATATAATAGAATAAACATCGGATCGACATCTAGAATGTTCTCTGTTTTCTAGCTTAAAGTAGCAAACTAAAGCTAAAAGAGAAAAAAATGTTAAACAAATTAACCAGCAGATTATATCTTAATACGAAAGTGTATGTTTGACACCATTAAGAGAGTCTCAACATTCACTTTTAGCCAAGTTTCCTACGTTGGTTTGAAGTTTATCGATAGGGAACAATAGGACAGGTAGTTGGAATGTTTATACAATATTGGAAGGATTTAACATAAATACACTATTGGTATAAAGATAAAATTTACCAATTTTTTTGTTTGCTTCGGTTATTTTATTTTGCTTGTTGTTGTTGCTATTTTTCTTTCCATAATTTTTCACTGTCGTATTTTTTTATCATAACTTATGTGATTATGACTTTATTGAGTCAAAGGTCTGTGAGAAATAACATCCCTACCTTCACAAGGTAGGAGTAAGGTCTCCGTACATACTATGTTTCTCAAACTCTACTTGTGGATTTAAATTAGATATGTCATTATTGTTGTTATAGACATTAGTATATGGTGTATAAATGTTCAATAACATACAAGTTAAACTCATATTTGAACCTAAATTTAAATGGAAGCGAACTGAAAGATTGTAGTCTTCATGTTCAAGCAGGCATTAACGAATTCATTCTTCTTCTATATTTTTCTCCTTTTATTTTCCTACACATATCATATTGAACTACTAGTTTGTTATCTACTTTGCCAAAAATTTATTCCTTTCCCTCATTTCTGTTTCATAGAATCTTTCCTCTAGAACTATTCAACAGCTTCTTCATCAAATCATTCTTTTCTTGTACAATGCTCCTTAATACAACAACAGCAACCCAGTATAATCCCACTTAGTGGGGTCTGGGAGGGTAGTGTGTACGCAGACCTTACCCCTACCCTAGGGTAAAGAGGTTGTTTCCAAATAGACCCCCGGCATCCTTCCTTCCAAGAACTTACCTTGCTCTTGGGGAGACTCGAACTCACAACCTCTCGGTTGGAAGTGGGGTTTGCTTACCATCAGAGCAACCCCTCTTGTCTAACAATGCTCCTTAATACTACTCACAAAAAACACAAAGTTGTTTACTTCCTTCCTTTAGCTTACTATCTGTCTTTGTTAAATATTAGAATCTGGTTACTTGAGAGTTGAGTTTAAGATATCTTGAAAAGAGTTATTTCCTAGTTGTAAAAAAACAAGAAAAAAAAGGGTAGAATGAAGCTCATAGTAGAAGTAATAGATGCTCATGATCTTATGCCCAAAGATGGTGAAGGATCAGTCAGTCCATTTGTAGAAGTTGATTTTGAAAACCAACTTAGCAAAACTAGAACAGTCCCTAAAAATCTCAACCCCATTTGGAACCATAAACTCCTCTTCAATCTTGATGATATAAGAAATTACCAAGATAAATATATTGAAGTTTCAGTGTATCATGAGAGAAGGCCTATACCAGGGAGAAACTTCCTTGGAAGGGTGAGAATTCCTTGCTCAAATATAGTCAAGAAAGGAGAAGAAGTTTATCAAAGATTCCAACTTGAAAAGAAATGGTTTTCCTCATTTTTTTAAAGGAGAAATTGGCCTCAAAATATATATTTCACCAGAATCGGATCCAAACATCCTCAAAAATCTTCTAGTACTTCAAGTATTCCTTCCACAGAAAATCAAGAACATTTAGATAATCCACCAGCTTCTCTTCTTGCCTCTGAAGTTGCTAGTCTTGATACTCCTAAAGGTAGTAGTAGTTGTTGTCCAAAACTAGAAAATGAAAACACTGACATTTCTTCTAGCTTTGCTTCTGTAGAAAAACCTGGTCATTTTATTCAAAGTGAGCAGGGAAAAGAATCCTTTAAGCATACTGAGGAAAGATCTCAGCTTATTTTCAAGCATCAAGCTATGCAGAAGCCAGTCATACAAATAAGGAAGAGACCAGGTGTCCAACCGACAATGCAGCATCAAGTAGACCATCACCCTCGAGCTATTCATAACCACCCAAGTGTCCAACCAACAATGCAGCATCAAGTAGACCACCCGCCAGCTATTCATCGCCACCCAAGTGTCCACCCAACAATGCAGCGTCAAGTAGACCACTCGCCAGCTATTCGTAGCCACCCAAGTGTCCAACCGGCAATGCAGCATCAAGTAGACCACCCTGAGGATGAGTATGAGCTGAAGGACACGAATCCTCAGCTCGGTGAGCAGTGGCCACGTGGTGGAGGATATGGAGGAGGAAGAGGATGGATGAATAGTGATAGATATGCAAGCACATACGACCTTGTGGAGCAGATGTTTTATCTATATGTTCGAGTTGTCAAGTCGAAAGATCTTCAACAGAGTGTCCTCACGGCTAGTTGTGATCCATATGTGGAAGTGAAGCTGGGGAATTACAAAGGAAGGACAAAGCATTTTGAGAAGAAAATGAATCCTGAGTGGAACCAGGTATTTGCTTTCTCTAAAGATGGAATTCAGTCTTCAGTTGTTGAAGTTTTTGTGAAGGATAAAGATATGATGGAAAGAGATGATTATCTTGGAAGGGTGGTTTTTGACTTGAATGAGGTCCCAACAAGAGTTCCTCCTGATAGTCCCCTGGCTCCGCAATGGTACAGACTGGAGGATCGCCGAGGAGAAGGGAAAGTAAGAGGGAGATCATGCTTGCTATTTGGATGGGAACACAAGCAGATGAAGCATTCTCAGATGCCTGGCACGCAGATGCTGCCTTTGTTCATGGAGAGGGGGTTATGAGCGTAAGGTCCAAAGTTTATGTCTCTCCAAAACTTTGGTACCTGAGAGTAAATGTTATTGAAGCTCAGGGCATCATCCCGAATGACCAGAGCCGCCTCCCTGAAGTTTTTGTGAAAGCTCAGGTGGGAAATCAGGTGCTCAAGACCGATATATGCCCTGCTCGAACAGCAAATCCAATGTGGAACGAAGATTTGGTTTTTGTAGCTGCTGAGCCTTTTGAAGAGCAGCTAGTCCTCAGCATTGAGGACCGTGTTCATCCTATGAAAGATGAGGTTCTTGGGAGGATAAGTTTCCCACTCAACACATTCGAGAAGAGGCTTGACCATCGGCCTGTCCATTCTCGCTGGTTCAACCTTGACAAGTTTGGTTTTGGTTCCTTGGAAGTTGACAGGAGGAGTGAACTCAAGTTTTCAAGCAGAGTTCACCTGAGAGTATGCCTTGAAGGTGGATATCATGTGCTGGATGAATCAACCATGTATATAAGCGATCAAAGGCCAACAGCGCGACAGCTGTGGAAGCCACCTGTGGGAATACTGGAAATTGGAATATTAGGTGCAGAAGGGCTTCTTCCAATGAAGATGAAGGATGGCAGAGGAAGCACAGATTCCTATTGTGTGGCTAAATATGGCCATAAATGGGTAAGGACAAGAACCATTCTTGACACTTTCAGCCCCAAATGGAATGAGCAATACACTTGGGAAGTTTATGATCCTTGCACAGTTATCACATTGGGAGTCTTTGATAACTGCCACTTGGGAGTTGAGAAGCCAGGAACTGGAGCAACACGAGATTCGCGAATTGGAAAGGTACGTATAAGATTATCAACGTCGGAATCTCATCGAATATACACTCATTCGTATCCCCTTCTTGTTCTGCACCCATCAGGGGTTAAGAAAATGGGGGAACTCCAATTGGCAGTAAGATTCACAAGCCTCTCTTTAGCCAACATGATACATACTTATGGCCACCCTTTGCTTCCCAAAATGCATTACCTTCATCCTTTCACTGTCAACCAAGTAGATAACTTGAGATACCAAGCCATGAGCATTGTTGCTATTAGGCTTGCTAGAGCTGAACCACCACTCAGGAAAGAAGTTGTAGAGTACATGTTAGATGTGGATTCTCACATGTGGAGTATGAGAAGAAGCAAAGCTAATTTCTTTAGGATCATGTCACTCCTTTCGGGCATAATGTCCATTAATCGATGGTTTGGTGATGTTTGACACTGGAAAAATCCAGTCACCTCAGTCTTGGTTCACATCTCTACCTTATACTGATCTGGTATCCAGAGTTGATTCTTCCAACTCTGTTTCTCTACATGTTCCTCATTGGACTATGGAACTATCGTTTCCGGCCAAGGCACCCTCCTCACATGGACACTAAGCTTTCATGGGCAGAAACAGTGCACCCTGATGAGCTTGATGAAGAATTCGACACATTTCCAACATCTAGGCCCCAGGACATTGCTCGAATGAGGTATGATAGGCTGAGAAGCGTGGCCGGAAGGATTCAGACCGCGGTCGGGGATATAGAAACACAAGGAGAGAAGCTGCATGGGGTGCTAAGCTGGAGAGATCCAAGAGCAACCAGTTTTTTTATAATGTTCAGTCTTTTTGCAGCAGTTTTGCTTTATGTGACTCCCTTTAGAGTGGTGGCTTTAGTTGCTGGATTATATATCTTAAGGCATCCCAGGTTCAGAAGCAAGATGCCCTCTGTTCCCGGCAACTTCTTCAAGAGATTACCAGCTAGAACGGATAGCATGCTATAAGCTCAAAAATCCAGCTTTTCATTTCTTTTCTTTTTCCGTCAGTATATCCAAATAATAATTTCATGTTTACACTTTTGTATAACTTGCAGTCTTATGTAAACTTCCACGAAAATAGATGACTTTATCCTAGATTAAGCTTTCGGTCACTATAATCGGTGAGAATACTAACTACACTATCTTGGATCCATTATCGATATTGCTTTTAAATGGAAAAGAATATACGCCCCGAAAAAAGATTAAAACATGCTTCATCACACATGTAAATAAGGAATTGACAATTAAAAGTACACTAAGATTAAATAGATATTAAAAAATATTGGCTCCAAGAGAGCCTAAATAATGGTACCTTCTTATACATAAGTCACTACAATGTACAAAAAGCTATATCTAACAAAGTATAAAGCACATAACTCTATATTTTGCCCTACACTTCACAAGAGCATCTTCATAATGCCAGGAAGGTCATTGCACCTCTTAAGCCAGACGGAAAACTTGTATGACTCAGGATTCTTACTAATGAGATTCTCCATATTTTGCTCCCTCCAGCACTATAGAGATGACAAGAAGCATGTGTTATTTGCAGCACACTTTCTTTCTCGGTGGCCTACTAGGAAGCTGGCCTTTCTATGTCTAAACTACATCACCATTGCCACAATCAAGTCATCTGATGCTGCAACCCACTTTAGGACATTTGCACATTGAGAGAGTACAATTACAGGTAAAATGAGCATCAAGTTCCTGCTTCCTTCTATCAGCAGCATGAAACGCATATCAAGCTCCAGCCCCATTGCTTAGTTTGAGGGTCATCTTGATGTTCATGGCTGCCAGTTCAGCCGCTAGATATTTGAACACATAAGGCATTGCAACAGTCTCCATTCCTTTACTTGTCCGGCAAGCAAGACAAGTTACCTTTTTGGGTTCTCTAGCAGGTGGCAGACCACTAATTTTCCGCACTTCTTCTTGCATTTTTTGTTTTGGCGGCTGGAGTATTGACGCTGTTAGGATACTTCCACATTCAGAACACACGTCTGCAATGTGATGATCTGAGCTGGTATGGAGTCTATCATGCAGCAAATATGCTGCTCCATGAGCAAGGAGTGAGTCTCGTTCCATTTCTCCAAAGCGGATACCTCCACCACGCTTTCTCCCCTTGATGGGCTGCCGAGTGACCTGGTCTACTGTTCCAGTAGAACGGACCTGTAAAAAGAAATGACCCAATTTCAGTATCCAACTATAACCTGAACAGATCACCTCTGAATGCGGATATATAAAGTAAGAATACTTGAAAGTATTAATTTATTCAACTGCCCCTGTGGTTTTGTGTGTGTGTTGGGGGGGGGGGGGGGGGGGGGGGGTTAAATTGTTTAAAACGCTGGCTAAACTTTCGTTTTACACCTAGTAAGTTATATCCCACTTAAAGTCGAAGAAAAAAGAAGAGCAGTAAAAGAGACCCAATATAGCATCAAATCTGTCAACCCCGTAGTGCATAAGATACATTTAATAATATAGTAATGAAAGACTCAAACAGGAAAAGGAAAACCATGTCGAGGAAGCATTTATGGATCTTGGTATCATTTGTAACTCAATATTGAGCAAAAAACAAGGGGTTCTTTTCCGGTTTTCAGTTTCCAACTTCCAAACTTAACAGTTCACATCAGACTTGAGCACAAGAGGTGGTTAAGTAAGCAGTAATTCTCCCCTTGATGAAAACTCGAATCAACGTAAAAGAGTCAAAGAGGGCAGGATGAATAATCAGGATTTTATTCTAATATCAGCATGATGCTAACCTGAAATTTATCGGAAACCATGTGCCGTAGCCGCTGATAATAAACAGGCCCAATAAATATTTCACAAGTCAGCTCTGTCCCATATACTCCACTATATAGTACCTCTACACCATGGTAATTGAAGCCAGAAGCTGTTAACATGGAACCAAGTTCATCTACCAGTGAACTGGATTCTGATTCTGCATCCTTCATTGTGTTAGAAAATGGGGTTGCATCGACAAACTTCCCATGTAAAGCACCTCCCTGTTTGGAGATGGCATAGAAAATAGAGTCTTCAGCATGTATGATCATCCATGTCAAGCTAAAGGAACAATTTTATTCCATAAACAAGAGATGTCTTCAGCACATGCAATCATGTAGCTGCTTTCACTCTGAAGACTGACAGAAGAGAAAACAGATGTACCTTAGCAGCAATTGACTCCAATAGCATAGCAATCGTCATCCTTGACGGGAATGCATGAGGATTAATAATAAGATCTGGCCTCATTCCTGTAACTCCTGAGAATGGCATATCAATATCAGGCCATAATTGAGAGCAAACACCCTTTTGCCCATGTCGGCTGCTAAATTTATCACCAATTACAGGATTCCTGGAGCGCCTAAAACGTATGTTTGCCTGCCCAGAAGAAGTGAGAAACGATTGTCGTAAGTTGGAACAATTTGAAGCTTTTAAAGTCATGACACCAGAGTAAAAAATTTAGCTAACAGAGAAATGTGTACATCATGAACTAACAAGGTTTTTATTATCACAAACAAAAAAATAAATAAAAAGAAAAAAGCTGACAAGTAACAACAGTGGAAAAATTTGATAAGCGCAACAAAACCTTCAACCACAGCATCAAAGGGAACATCCCATACTTTAGACGACAAAAAGTAAATAGTACCACAAACCCCCTGAAGAAGATGAAATATTGAAATTCCATGGCAGACATGAGTCACCAAGAGAATATCAACTTACCTTGATACAATGAAATAAAAAGAGATATTGACAAGGCAATAAGATGAAGAGGTTATAGCAAACAACAGACTCTTCATAAACTTGTAATTTTTTAGATCTATGCTAAATACAAATTAAGGAAAAGTAGCGATTTCATGAGTATGGACAGTTGGTGGCTAGAGATTACGGTTTTCTTCTTTTCCCTTGTCAAGGGAGGGTGGACCACTACGACCAGCTTAGTTACATCAGAAACCAAGAAACATTTGAAGTTATCCATTGATCAAAAGTTCAATCACAGAGACAGTGTCATTGACTAAAAGGTTTGCCCTGTAGGTTCCCGCTTGCCTTCAGTAGAACTTGGTATAAAATGCAATCTAGTCAAGATTAGGTGATTCTCCTAGTTCTCGTAATTGATATGCTGCTGACATCTCCAGTAAAATATTGCACAAAAGATTGAAAAAGCATAAATTTAAGGGGTGGGGGAACAATATTAAGTTATGTACCATTGTTAGTTCAATAATCTCAGAAGCAGGGAAAAACTTGAAGCCAATGGGACACCTCAAAAGTCAAAAGTTAGGTTCGCAATTAATCTGGGTGAATTTAAACCCTGAGGTCATTCTCCTCAGCTAAGTTGTTTGCCACAACCAATAGGATGTTGTTCGGCCATCCATTTGTTCCCGGTTAACAACTACCAAATCAATGATCAAGCATAGGGAGTAACAACTTGCATGTTGAATCAACACCACCACCTTACAGCAAAGGGACTATGAAAAATAATTTAAGCACCATTCCCATGATCCCCCTAACTTTTCTTCTTCCCCTCCCCTAACCAGATGCAAGTCTATAAAATACATAATTTGAAGATACGGAATTTAACCCCAAAGTTAAACCCATTAAGTTAATGAAAACCATAATTTCATCATTTCCACCTAAGGAAAGCAAGGGGCGTGAGGGAAAGAGGTGTTGATAAACTAGAAGAGCATAACCCAATAGGATGCGGGGGAGGGTCTTGAGAAGATGGACAACTAACCATCTGAGGAAGAGTCTGAATCAGACAAGAGGAAGCAATTTGATTCAGAATCTGAGTGCCCTATAAATGCTAACTTTATGGGACTATAGCACTTGCTGGCTGCTGATGATATGTTGCAGAGATGGCAGAGGATGTTATATATACCTCTTGGGTTCCAGAATAACTCTTGGAACAAAGATAAGGCAGCAATTTAAATCGTTGGAGATTCTTTTTTGTATAACTGAGAAATCTCCGAGGGCCAGTAAGGCACGACTTGAAATTCAGTTGATAACGGGCCCTTCCCTTTGCCCATCTCCATTTAAACACCAAGCTTTTTTCTGGGGAAAGGTTCGAACTGTGGTGTTTACCTAACCAATAAGTTGAAGGAGAAAATCATATGGACCAGAAGAAGCAAATCAGATCAACATAGGATCTAAAGAGGTCCCAGGCCAGGTAAGCTACGATAGCGAACAAAAACATAAGGAAAACATACAAAAGTTCTTCACTTGCCCATCAAAAAAAACATACAAAAGTTCTTCACTTTTTAAGCATATCAGAAACATTACAAGACCATGATAGGACTACTTCAGGATCAGGTGTTCGGTATACTTCACTAAATTTGGGTAGCATCCACCTTGGAGGCTCCATCAACTAAATTATTCACTTACAGATTTCATCTCTCCACTCCTTTTCTCAAAAGATTTTAGGTAAATGCTCTACCTGCCAAACCCAAATATATGGGGCTAAGGCATAGTTGTTCTACCTGTCAAAATCTTTATCCCAATATCAAAAAATCCTTGTTTTGCCTCTTCAAAGTTTATTAGATCAACCATTAGACACTGGATTACAGGAAACACAGCAATTTAAACAACTTTAAAACAATAAGGGGATTACTCATAAACGCAAGCTTTATGATATTCCATTTGATGGGACCAGGAAACTTTGACTGAAACACAGGCAGACACGCATGTTTTAAGAAACTCCACTGGGAACGAAAGACGTATTTAAGCCAACAGCATAAGGGTTTCCTTTGCAACTCTAAGATCATTACGAGATCTAAGCAGCTCTTACTTTGCAACCTAGTTTGAAGTTTAAATTGACCTAGTTGAATCCATTTCATCTTCGTTCCCTGATTGGTAAAAGTGGCTATTATTCAGGATTTCTTTCATTGACAAACTTGACAAGAGGGGTTGCTCCGATGGTAAGCAACCCCCACTTCCAACCAAGAGGTTGTGAGTTCGAGTCTCCCCAAGAGCAAGGTGGGAAGCTCTTGGAGGGAGGATGCCGGGGGTCTATTTGGAAACAGCCTCTCTACCCAAGGGTAGTAGGGGTAAGGTCTGCGTACACACTACCCTCCCCAGACCCCACTAAGTGGGATTACACTGGGTTGTTGTTATTGTTGTTTCATTGACAAACTTATGGATCTAATCATATCTTTAAATTAATTTGCATGCCAAATATTTCATAAACATCAAAGGTGCTAAAATCATGTAACATATGGTTATATGTACATAAAGTAATAAAATATCGTGTATGTATGAATATGATGGAGTACATCCATTAGGAGCAAATTAAATTTGGAGTGCATTTTACTCCATCTCAAGTTTAAGGCTCATTCGAATCAAACTTGCTCCCACTAAACAGGATTCCGGAAGAGAGAGACATATCCATAGAAACACTGGCTTAGAGAAACATACAAATGACTAGTACAACTTTCCTAGAACTTTACGGCCAACAAAGCACCCAAGAAACAGAACTTTTCTTGTCTGAAAAACAGCTTGGGGAGATATTTTGATTGCTGAAAATTTAATACTAAGGAAATGGATACATATTTGTTTCTTCCATAAAGAGATTGAAAGGATGTAATTCAACACTTCAACCACTAAAGTAACCTATAAACTATGACAGTTGATGCTGAATCTCTTTGGTTTAAGCTGACCGTGCCTGGAGCTCTGGGATATTACTCCACAAGCTATTAGGTGAACAACAAGGAGAGAAAGGAACTCGAGAGCTTTTGAAGGTAAAGAAAATTCCATCAGGAAGTTCTAAAGGATTTTTTTTTTATTTTGGCAATTAAGTATAATTATAAAGGACTTTGTCTAGCACACGTTTTTTGCTGCTTATATAGATGATGGAATGGAGTTCTGCAAAAGGAAGTTCTTCCCTTTACAGTTTGAGTATACCTTTTAATAGGGCACCTTTCAGTTTGAGTATACCTCTAGTGTAACAGGGGCACCTTTCAGTTTGAGTATACCTCTAGTGTAATAGGGGCACCTTCTAGCAATAAAATAGCCTTACCAAAATAGATAGCTTTAAGCTGCAATCACACAACTATGATAATAAAGCATCATATAGAAAACGTTCAGTTGGCCGATGTATATATCGGAACTAGAAAGCAAAAGATAAAAGAATGATACCAGCTTATATATTCTAATAAACCTCTCATTTTATGGAGATGGAAAAAGTAGAAAATTAAGAGCACGGAAGCACTAGCAAAGCGGATCCGAAACCCAGAAAAGTAACAGCACACATCTTTTCTCAAAATCGAACATATCCTGGAACTACTCACCTTCTGCAGATGCGTTTTATTTTTCACGTCGACAGCAACATAATCAACAACAACAGGTTCTGAACCCTTCAACTTCATGTTAGTTGTCTGACTGGTTATTTCATTGTAAATGGTACAATATGGCTCATGTGGATTAATCCTCTGTAATCAAATTAGCATGTTGGTTCAGATGCAACTTGACCCACAAAAAAATTTATAAAAAAAAAAAAAAAAGAACAGACATCCTCTTACCTGCCCCACATATGGAAGACCATCAGAATCAATCAGCTGATGAGATGACTTATCCAAATAGCTTCTTCTAAACACCCTCTGAGCACGATCAGATTTGGCGCTTTGCTCAGTCAAGTCGATTGTTTCTGTCTGCAAATCAGCAGATCACACATTGGTCAATAAAAGACATCAACATCAAAGATCAGAAAACTTGCCACTCCATCAATGCAATGCTGAAAGGAAGTCAAAGTTCAGTAGATGAATTCGTATGGGGAACCCCCTTAGTGGCAGATGATACCTGGTATATATGCCCATGACACAAACCACGATCGACAGATGATTTATTTAAGACCATGGCATCCTCCATGTCGTATCTGCATAACAAGAGGATATGCATTTTATGTTCCACTGATAGAAAAGACAAGGCACAGTACAGAACTCTTACCCTGAATAAGCCAAAACTGCCACAATTGCATTTGTTCCCAGTGGATAGTCATCAACACAGTACTTCTCATAAGCTTTTGTGCGTACAATTGGAGTTTGAGGAGTCTGAAAAGATCCATTTTTTCCCAAAAGAAAATCAGAGGAAAGGGAAAAGATAATATCTCAGAGGCTAGAACATTACCAACATAAGTTCTTAAGAGTTACAGCTGTTTCAAGGAAATGACATCCAGTTCAAGGCACATAATTACTTAGATACTACTACAAAGAACTCTCACCCTCCCAAAAAAAATATCGAATTGCATCTAATAACCAGGACAAACCTGAAGGTGATATAGCTTTTGATCAGCACGACAGCTTAATGCTTGTGAAGAGAAACCCATTGTTTGTTTACCCATCTGTACAGTAGATGAAGCATGAGATCCTTTAACAATCAAAACAGAAATAGATGAAGCATGAGATATACTAATGTATTGAGCCTCAGCAGTCTATATAACATCACCCAGAAATCCTTTAAAATTAACTCAATACCTGACACTGATACATATTACGTGGACTTTGATTATGATCAGACCAAGGTGTAAGATTGCCAACAACACTCAAAATATTAGTTGGATGAATTTCTCGATGTGTGGCAGGGAATACATTTTTCCTTCCTCCATCTCCACCATCCGGGCAGCTTATCTCCATATACACCTGCACATAAGAAGTACATTACCTTGCAATGATATATTGGAGGCTCTCATTAGCAGTAAAGTTCATTAAATTCCTGTCAGTTCCACCAAAAGTGTAGAACTTGGGAGAGGAAAAGCCATAAATATAGTACCCACCTGTTCAAAGGGTCCAATGAGTTCAAGATCATTGCCCTCTTCAGCAGGCGCAGAGATATTTCTTACAGGACGAACAAACCTAGAAGGAGATGTGAACAGATATAGACCAGGATATGCTCCACTCATGCTCAACGGGATGTATCCAACCTCCAAATCAACTGGGATCTACTGTCCATTAGGTGCATAATAAGTCACTAAGCAAAATATCTTTTGCAAAAAGAAGTCTATCAGAAACAAACCGATATTGCTGACACTTTCAATCTTCGCAAGTATGTAACAGCTTCTTCAATTTTATCAGATCGCATACTGCCCACAATACGACCATCCAGTAGGACAGACAGCTCTTCAGGGGGGCCACCTTTCACAAGCTTTGGCGCTGATGGTATCATTCCAATTGTAGTCAACACGCGCAATATGGACTCCCGGATTTTGAAGAAATCTTTAATATTTCCCTTCGAATCATAGTATGATGTGATGCCTAGTGACAGAATGATTGTATTAAGTGGATAGCAAGTTTTGCATTATGTTTTCCAAATAGAATGGAGAAATTAATCAAAGGACATTGGACCTCACAATCATACCTAGTTTGAAGTGGAAGCACTTAGTGTTAAAACTGAATATTTGACTAAAACAGAGCAAAGAAACAATGTCATGTCATACACTATACTTCGCATTCCCTGTTTAATTACTGAGGTGAATATGACGTAAGGAGTTCTTGGTACGTGCAGCAAATGATGGGCAATTGGAGCTATGCATGTAGTAGCATAGAAGAGGAAGTTGCAGTAACAGAGTAACACTAAGAGATGCAAAATTCCAAAAAAGGTTAGTGATATACAGGTTAACTTCACCCTGAAAGCATCGGTGGTGATTGGGAAGTGGCAATGCCCCTCCTATTCTGGGTTAACAATTAGTCTTCTCCTTACCATATTGATTCAGCAAGTGGTGAACCAATGGGAGCAGGAGCAAGATTTGATAAAAGGCAAAAGTTAAGGAAAAAAAAGAGTAAAAACAAGACTATATCCCAAAGTTAGGTTGGTGAACACAATTGACAGCACAAGGCAAGGGAACTTACGGCAAGATGCAGTCATATGATTAAGCAACCCACATGGTTCCCCATCAGGTGTGTGAACAGGACAAAGGAAACCCCAAGATCTGAAAAATGGTGGGAAGTGCCACAGAAATATGAATGAAAACTTAATAGTGATTTCCCATGAAAATAAAGCAATTGGGCAAAGACAACATACTCAGGTAACAACTTCCGCACACTTGTCGTACGAAGGCCAGCAAATGAGGCACCTCGATGAACTGCTCGGAAATGTGAGACGAAACGGAGGAAATTTAACCTCTCTGCCTGAACTGTCATACCGGCTCTCTAACCAAAAAAAGAACAGCCAAGTGAAGATGCTCATGAGAACATGATGCCAAAGGTGCACTTTCTATAAAATGATCTAACCAAAGTTTAATATTTGAAAGCCAAAATTGGCTTCCATTGCCTAACTGTGCTATCACCTTCAACAAGAATAATCTCATTCATACAAAAAAATTTAATAACATGAAAAAGCATGAAAAGCTCCACTATTGTTTGTCACAAACACACTTCCTCTAAAATGGGAAGAACTTGCTTAACTAGGAGTACTAGTCGAAGCGAATGAAAAGGAGTTTAAATTTCTCTTATATGTTCTTTGTTTTGGATAGGCATAGTTAATCAGATTACCCCACACAAAGCTGCTGTAGATCTACTTATTTAATGAAATCACCCACTTTTATACCCCCCCCCCCCCCAAAAAAACGAACAAAGAGAAACCTACTTGATGTTCCACAAGCACCCGTAACTCGCAAGACATACCTTTCTATTATATCCACCAATCCTCAGGGAAGAAGAGAATTTTATTTGAGACTCCGCTGTCAAATTAACTTAAATAGCGGCTTATCCAAGCTCTTAAACTTAAAATAGCCAGCAGATAGATAACAACAACAACAACAACAACAACAACGTATAATCCCACTTGGTGGGGTCTGGGGAGGGTAGTGTGTACGCAGACCTTACCCTAACCTTGGATAGAGAGGCTATTTCCAAATAGACCCCTGGCATCCTTCCCTCCAAGAACTTCCCACCTTGCTCTTGGGGAGACTCGAACTCACAACCTCTCGGTTGGAAGTGGGGGTTGCTTACCACCAGAGCAACCCCTCTTGTCTATGTATAATCCATATATAGAAGGTAGTGTTCGCATAACGGTAAAGTTGTTGCCATGTGACTAGGAGGCCACGAATTTGAGCCGTGAAAATAGCCTCTTGCCGAAAGGCAGGGTAAGGTTATGTATAATAGACCCTTGGGATCCAACCCTTCCGCAGACCCCACGCATGGTGGGAGCTTAGTGCACCGCACTGTCCTTTTTTCTTATAATGCATATATAATATGTGTAGAACCATAAATAATCATTATATAATATATGTATATTGGCTAGAAAAAGTAAACAATGAATTCGACCGACTATTTGTAAAGATCCCCAACGAAAACCACTAAAAATAGACTATCTTTAAAGCCCGTGTTCTTTTTGCTCACTATGGTACCCAATCTACTTGGTGTAGTTGCTCCAATAAGGCACTCTGAGTATTCCTTTTGTCAAGTATTTCAATCCAACACTGCATGTTTAACGCTTTGTGGCATAACAGAACAGAATTTTCAGATGTAACAACAACAACAACAACTACCCATTATAGTCCCACAAAGTGGGGAGAATCTTCAGATGTAATTCAATCAAATTCTGATGATTAACTGTTCAATTTCTTTTAGCATCCCCATGTGTTCTCTTTTTTCTTTTTTGATTGGTCTACCTTTCTAACAACTACCCATTATAGTCCCACAAAGTGGGGAGAATCTTCAGATGTAATTCAATCGAATTCTGATGATTAACTGTTCAATTTCTTTTAGCATCCCCATGTGTTCTCTTTTTTCTTTTTTGATTGGTCTACCTTTCTATATGAATCCTTTTTTTTATAAGGTAAAAGTATAGCCTTCCTATATGAATCTTATGGTAGTTATCAGATAAAACAGAGAAAAGAAAGCTTAAACTCGTTTTCCTTTCAGAAGACAAAAGGTTTGAGTTCTTCCATATGAAGAATAAGAAAGACAGTTAGGAAGAAGCATCAGTTGCAAATGCAAATTTCTTAATTGTTGGTGCTTCGCATAAAAGCAGCATAAATAAATACCTGCTGCAAGTCGAGTCCTGATTGTGTAACCAATCTCCCAGTCTTTAGCATGTTCTCAATAGCCAAGCTCATCTGTTTGGGAGCATTTTTTTCAATAGTCTTCTTGACATCTGCCACTGCAATATACATAAAAGCAGATGAAGTCAATCCAAAATTCTACCTGAGTTCTAGGAGGAAGCTGATTTAATTATCTTATGCGAGGTACATGAGCATTCTCTGACATGGATGTTTAAGGTTATCTTACTTGTAGGTAAATCATAGGCCTACATATATTGTTGTTGTTGTTAATGATAAAAAAATGGAAAAGAGCCTAAAAATGGAGAGAAGAAATATAACTCATAAGTCAACGGTTGACTTTTCCAACTTAAGCTTCCTTAAAAAGAGACTAAGTCCCGGATTTGATCTATGGAAATTGAGATAACTGAATGGGAAAAAAAGAGGAAAACTTGGACTTTCTGGACATTAGTACTTGTGTTGCAACATTAAACTAACCACGATAATGACCCATGTAGGACTGGCAAAAAAGGCATAAATATTCAGACGAATTCTGGACCGGACCAATTCCAGAACTTTTGCAGGGATGTCCCAAATTATTCATCGGTCCAGCCAAGTTGCATGCTAAGATCAGGAACAGATTCACGGGTGAAAACTGATGTGAAAATTTGACATTTTTTAATAAGATAAATAAATTTCATTAATATTTCGGCCACAAAAGCACCTGAGTATTAAAAAAAAGAGAGAAGATGTGAAGCTTTTGTAAAAAATAAACTTTGTACATAACTTACAAATTTCTGCAACATTTTTGTGAAAGCACTCATCATAGCCATGTATATATATCTACAAAGTGACATAAACTAAGATGGATAAAATAGGTAGATGGAACATACAGCTACTTAGCTCAAACTTCTTTTTTTCACCATCAGTTTCTTCTTGAAGTAACCTTTGTAATCTAAGCAGCCAGTCTTGTAGCTTTTCCTGTAAATGTGCTAGAGAATGTCAAGACAAAGTTAAGATTGCAAATACAGCAAAAAGAATTTACCATCAACTAATACAACCAACACAAAACTGCAATATCCAAGAAACAGTCATGTTCGGGAAAACAAAAGAAAATTCTGATTCAGAAATGGTGTGGATCTGTAAAAGCGTAAGTCAACTCAAAAAATTGAATATCTCGTGTGAGGAAGACATTAAACAAGTTTGATAATATAATTAGAAGATCACTTAATATATTAAGTGCTGCTTTTTAAATGCTCCACGAATCATAACAAAATCAATTAGACTTCATCTCAAACTTGTCAACCATTACATGTTGGTACCAAAACGAATATATTTCAACATATATTGTCAGATTAACATATTTATAATTAAATAACATTATTTTTAGAGCATATAGAAATTAAAAGAACATGAACTAGTTAGACATGTAAAGTCTTTTAGTTTCAGCATCTAGTTTCATAATTATCCAAAGCATTTAATCAGTTTCAGTAACAAGTTTCACACATGTAACAGTAATTTAATTGCTTAAAGGTTAGTGACTTTAATTATGCAGTAATTTAAAGTTGACTTTGATCTAAAAAAAAAACATTTTTACCACACAGCTCCCAAGATGTAATATTTTCCACGTCCTCATGTTTTGTAATGAGTAAAAGAGAAATTAATAATGGAATAGAAGCACCAACAAGGTGGAAGGATAGAAGAAAGAAAAGTAAAAAATCAAAGTACTAGAGTGTGAAAGGATAGAAACTTTCAAGTGGAAACTGAAGGAATCCATGAACTACGCTAATTCTTTTATCCCCTTCATACCTAAGATACGAGAAGTCTAAACACTAATTTAGACCTATGAACAGGAAGCGTGGAGCACTCATATTGCGTGGCTATCCTTCTACTTCGACAACATCACCACATGAAGCAGTGTGGAAATATATTCAGAATTCTGTATCTATCTTTTTGATCTTCAAACCAGCCCATGATGCAACACTGTCCCGTAAACAGAGGCATTGACTCATTATGTGCCAAATGGGAATAGAGCATTTGCTAGAGCTCTCCTGCTAGTTCACAATGTAATAGAAGATATCTACATTCCCATAAAGTGTTCTTTTAATTGTTAAAGAGAATAAGGAAGTGATGTGTGTATGCACACAACGTTATAGGGCTAAACAAAACGTAATACAGTCACAAGAGCATCCACTTGTCCTCCAAAACATCACACATTTCTTTTAAGTGCCTTGTTCAAAAGAAAATATATATCCATAAAATACTGCAACACAAGCTGTCGCAGAAAACTTTAAGCACATGTAGTATGCTTAACTCTCAACTTAAAAGACCTACTTAGTATTGGACTTAAATGGGCATGAATATAACACAATTGATGGAGATGATTCATCCAGCAAACATCAACTAGTTTGGGTTTGAGGTATAGTTGATTGCTACTTAATTATAGCACAGTGGAGAATGACAAGACATATTGCTGTGCGGCACTCACTATTTAAGCATTACATTCAATATCACAAGACAATTATTCTTTAAAAGAAATAATTTCAAAGTTTGGACCTTGAGATAAATAGTAATTAAGTGACCCGGTAGCAAAACTTCTTGATTTTGCAGAGAGTCTGGATTGTCTAGGACAGAAGTCTGGTCTATAAGAGAAAAAAGCTTCTGCAACATAAAGCTAAATAAAGCAGGAGTATCAGTATATCAATAGCCAAAACATACAACTGTAGGTGGAAGAGTAACCATAAAATCACAAGACAGCTTCCAAAGAAGAAAAATACTGACATAAGTAGATTGAATTTATCATGATTGTTATCCAGATGGACAAATATGTAGTCTCTTAGCACAGCATCAGCAACCTGCCAAGAGAAACAGAGAGGAGTATGTGACGTACGGGTATCAAATCCAGACAAAAAATGTTTGTTCTGACTATTAGAAATAAATCATGTCACGTACAACCAGGATAATACTTACAGTATTGTAACTATAATTTTGCATTCCTGTCATAACGGGTTGGAAATGCTCACCTGAAAAGTAGAAGATTGATCATATGCAGTCAACAGTCGTGATAAGGTGACAGTTAACCTTGATAGGAAACAGAACAAGTACCAATATGTTGGAGGCACTGTGCTCGGGTGAAAAGAGATAAAGCTTGAACTTCATCCAGAATAATTTTTGCTCTTTCACTGACAAGCTGGGTGCCAACAGATCCCTTTACTCGGTCATATTCCTCATTGTAGCAACATGTTAAATTGACGTATATTTCGTGATCAGTAGTGTCCACAAGGGCCTGGGGACACATAAATACGGTAAGAAGTCTAGCAGAATAGACAAGGTTAGCGGGATAAAGCCTAGTGGCTTCTAGCAACGCCTCCCCCCTCCCCCCTCCCAAAAAAAAAAGAATCCTTTTATTTTCCCAATAATCAATAAGTTATGGTACCCCAATTATGCACCAATTTGTATAATATTTACAGAACAAAGGTCCAACAAATATACAAATGAGACAAAGAGAACTTCAGTAAAGCCTGAATGTAACTTGTTAAACATGAAAAAGAAGTATATTAGGGATCTAACTGTACATAATGGTTTTCTTTTTGTTACCTCTGTGTAAATACTCTCTTATATATATACACAGAGATGTGTAGAGTGGCTTTACTCTTTTTCACCTATCTCTTTTCTCTCTTACTTCACATGGTACCAGAGATAGGGTTGGGGAAACCAAGTCACGTCACTTCCCTCTCTATCGCTTGTGACAGAATTTGTCCTCTTTGTCTCCATCCGTACGGTTAACAGATTTTTGTTTTCTCCCTATGGGTGGACTGATTTTTTTCATTGTATTTTTGTCACCCATTTGGTTCGTTGATTCCCTTTTCACTCGTTCTAACTGGATCGTTTCCCTATTGGCTTCTGTGGCTGGTTCTTCGTTAGTTGGTTCTTCAACAGAGTGGCCTCCTTTCTGCTGGTAACACTGAAAAATTGATAATTGGTTGGCTATTGTTTGATTGGAGTAATCTGGCTACAGTGATTAATTCTTGGGTTTTGAATACTCTTCCATACCACTTTCACTGATTTTTTGTTGGTTATTGCATTCGGCTTCAAGACCTCATTGAAACCATCTCAATCTAAAATGTCAGAAAAACAAAGTTTAGTTCCTGGTTCATACGACGGTTCCCCAATTTTCGGAACTCCAGTGATTTCTACCGTCAAACTTAATGGAAAGAATTTTGCTGATTGGAGGGATGCCGCTAAATAGTGGTTTATGTGTCAAGGGCTTTGCAGCACCTTCCAAAAGATATGTCAGAAATTGAGGAGTCTAAGAAGGCAATCTGGGCCCATATTGATGCATATCTTTGTTCCCTTCTATGGCAGGCAATTGATCCTTCCCTGATGGCAGTTTTCCGTCCATACAAGACATGTAAAGGAGTATGGTCTCGCGTCCATGAGATGTATATCCGTGATGTTACGAGGGTTTATGATGTCCTCTCTAGCCTCTTTCAGCTTACATTGATATGCACACACTTGCGCGCTTGCAGACGTTTACTGAATTTGATGAGATTACGCCTTATGCTGCTGATTTGAAAGCACAACAAGATCAACGTGACAAAATGAAAATGGTTATATGCTTACAAAGTCTAGGGGTGATTATGAATTTGTCCAATCTCAAATCCTTATTGGAGAATCAATACCTCCATTGAAGGATGTATTTGCTTGATTGATTCGAGTGACTAGTAATTTGGTGGCTCTATCAGGCATGATAGGGGAGGAGAAAACTGCCTCTGCGACTGATTCTAATTTATTGGGTACAACATATGGTTAGAAGGATAATCGAGGATTTAAAAGTGGTAAAGGCAAAGAAGGTCGTGTGAATCCTTTAACTAGCAATCATTGCGGAAGTCGTGGTCACACCCAAAATATCTGTTATTCTTTACATGGGTTTCCTCCTAAAATCGTTAATGTGGCTCAGACACAATTTCCTACCGATTTAGATGGTAATGCAACTTCATCCAATGTTCTCTCCACTGGACAGTCTTCTATAGTTATTTCAGCTGAGCAGTATGTTCATCTACTGCAAAATTAGGCCGAATAGCAGGCGTCTCAACCTATTGCTCACCTAGCACAGTCGGATAAGTCAGTGGCTTGTCTTACTAGATCTTCCGCTCTTGGCCCTTGGATCCTTGACTCGGGCGCATCTGCAATATGTCGGGTAACAAGAAATTATTATCTTCATACTCCTTATTCTTTACCTTCAGTTACTTTAGCTAATGGTTCTACTACCTATGTGAGTGGTCTTTGGACTGCTCAACCCACTGGTTCCATACCCTTTATATCTTCCCAAATTTCCTTATAGTTTAATATCCATTAGCAAACTAACCAAGGAATTTGACTGTCTGTGATTTTTACTTCTGATTATGTGTTTTTTGGGGGATTTGAATACTGGAGGAACAATTGGGAAAGGGGCATCGTCTCAAGGCCTTTACCGTCTAGCTATTCCAAAATCTTTTGAAGCTCCTACTGACTGCAGTGTCATTGCATTCCTGCAACAAATTCATTGTCGTCTTGGTAATCCTTCCTTGGCTAGTTTGAAACAGATGGTTCCGAGTTTGTCAAATGTTAGTCAACTAGAGTGTCAGTCTTGTCAACTTGGTTATCCTTCCTGGCTAGTTTTAAGTTCTTTATGTCTTCCCGGGGCATGTTACACCAATCTTCTTGTGCATATACTCCTCAACAGAATGGGGTTGTGGAACGGAAGAATCGAAACCTTGTTGAGACTGCACGACCTCATACATATGACTGTGCCAACTTGTTTGTGGGGTGATGCACTTCTCACTACATGTTACCTGGTAACTAGAATGTCTTCATGGTCAAATTTTCAATTTTTTTTCCTCCATTGCAATTTACTCACTAGCTCCATACATCTTTGGATGTCTTTGTTTTGTTCATCAGTTACTTCCACGTTTGTCCAATTTATCTCCTTGCCGATAAAGTGTCTTTAAAGATGTCTTTTTTTTGTTCATCAGTTACTTCCACGTTCGTCCAATTTATCTCCCCGCCTGATAAAGTGTCTTGCTGGGTTACTCTCGACCACAAAATGGATAGGGTGTTACTCACAAAAACAGCATCAGCATTTTTCACATGCAGATGTATCCGTTTTTGAATATACTCCATTTTTTTCCAAGTCTTCAGACCATTGTGACTTGATATCTGACCCATTTCCAATCTGTTCCCGTTTATTAGTGCTCCTTCGACTATCTCTTCTAAGGAATCATCCACCACTCCAACAAATAATCCATGGGAATTGATTACTTATAAGCGCAGGCACAAATGAACTCAGGTGGAGGTTGGGCCGACAGAGGCGTTACATGTAACTTCTAATAAACAATATGTTGACTCTTCCCATGCTCTAACATCACCTTCATCTTTGGATCCACCATCATTGTCTTCTACATAACTAGATTTGCCTATTGCACATGCCTCTAGCCCTATCTATAAATTTCTTAATTATAACCGTTTATCTGCACCATATATTGAACTTCTTTCTTCTTTGGACTTTGTTTTTGTTCCTAGATCTCTTATTCATGCACTGACACATCTTGGCTAGCAGGCAACAATGGAGGATGAGATGTCTGCTTTGTATGCTAATGAAACTTGGGAGCTTGTTTCCTTACCACCTTCTAAAACTACAGTAGGGTGTAGTGTATATGGTAAAAATGTCCCCCGATGGACAAATTGATTGTTTGAAGGCTTGTATTGTCGCTAAGGGTTACACACATGTTCTAGGTTCAGACTATGGGGATAATTTCTCTCAAGTAGCTAAGATTGCGTCTGTTCATCTATTGTTATCCTTGGTTGTTGTTCAACACTGGCCATTCCATCAATTAGATATCAAAAATGCTTTTCTCCGGGGTGACTTGGCAACTATGCTGCAGGGACTCTCCAAAATGCTACCGCACCCGTGTCGGATCCTCAAAAAATACACTACTTTTGAAGGATTCAACAGCACCAGGCAATATCTTTGGAGAGTCCGGGCAACATGGCTTGGAAGAAGAGGTTTACATGGAGCAACTGAGTTTGCTGCTCGCAGAGAGTGCTTTCGCAAGGTGTGTAAACTCCAAAAATTCTTATATGATTTGAAGCAATTGCCTCAGGCATGGTTCATTCACTTTAGCTCGATTGTCCTTGATTTTGGTATGGTAAGAAGTCAATTTGATCATTCAGTATTTTAACGACACTGTCAAGGAAAACGGATTCTTCTGGTTGTATATATTGATGATATTGTTACTACTGGAGATGATGGGGTTGGCATTAATCAACTAATGGGCTATTTGCACTCACGGTTTCAAACCAAAGACTTTGGGGCCTTGAAGTACTTTCTTGGAATTGAAGTTGCTCAATCTAAATGAGGTATTTACCTATCATCGAGAAAGTAGGTATTAGATATCCTAGAGGAAACTGAATTGCTCGAGTCTAAGGCAGTAGATACACCAATAGATCTGAACATAAAGTAGACACCAGGAGACGAGAAGCCCCTCCAAAATGTTGGAAGATATCAACAATTGGTTAGTAAGGTGAATTATCTTTCAGTTACCAAACTAGATATATTTTTCCCCGTGAGTGTTGTGAATCAATTTCTAGATTTACCAACTGAGACTCATCGGAATGCTATAATTCAGATTGTAAAATATCTTAAGGGAGCTCCCTGTAAGGATTACTACATCAAGATAGAGTCCATACCGAAAAAGTTAGTGATACCAATGTTGATTGGGCTAGTTCGACATCAGGTAGAAGATCCACTACATGTTATTGTGTGTTATTTGGAGGAAATGTGATTTCCTCCAAAAGTAAGAAACAAAATGTTGTTGTTGGGAATGGTAATCTAGGGAAAAGGGGTATATCAATAGTTTCAAGATGTTATCTGTGTGGGAATTATGCTGAGACAATTAGCCATTTGTTTCTTCATTGTAGAGTGACCAGCTAGTTATGAGATTTGTTCATTAATCCCATAGGTGCTAGATGGGTAATGTCAGGAGAACCTCTGATCTTTTATTATGCTGGAACACAGAGATAGACTTTACCACAAATAAAAACAGATGGAAAATTGTCCTAGCAACTATTTGGTGGACAATTTGGAAAGAAAGGAACCTAAGAGGCTTTGAAGATACAACTAACAACAACAACAACAACTACCCAGTATACTCCCACCAGGTGGGGTCTGGGGAGGGTAATATGTAGACGAGCCTTACCCCTGCCCGAAAGGGCAGAGAGGCTGCTTCCAATCGACCCTCGGCGAGTAGAGTAAAAATGGGAAAGCTGCATTAAGAAACAGAGATAAAATTAGAAACATGAAGATACAACTAACTCTCTACAAAAGATTAAGATGAAGTGTGTCTTCTTTTTTGTTTTTGGTGTATATCAGAATATGTAGAGGATCCTGATTCAATCCTAGATGTTTTGAGTTCCTTGTAAGAAGAACATGGACTTTATTTTTGCTTTTTCAAATTGTAATTGCCTATTCTGGCTTCCAACACAAAGTGTGTACTGATTATTTTTTGAATATACTGGACACTTTACCTTCTCAAAAAAAAATTGTTGATGGGTCAAGTGTTGAAGCAGAGTACAGAATCATGGCCTTGACCACTTGGGAATTAATGCGGTTGAAACAATTACTTGAGGAGTTATGAGTACCATAGTCTCGTCCCATGAAGTTTTATTGCGATAATCAAGGCCCTACATATTGCATAAAATTCAATTTTTCATGGGAGAACTAAACATATTGAAGTAGACTGTTACTTTGTTCAAGAGAAGTTGCAAACTCAGGATATTATGACTGCAATTGTTAGCCCAAACGATCAACCGGCAGACATTTTTACCGAGGCTCTTCGAAGTCCTCGAATGGATTATATTTGTAACAAGTTGGGTATACAAATATATATACTACAGCTTGAAGGGGAGTAGTAAATATGAAAAAGAAATATATTTGGGGTCTAACTGTACATAATATTTTTTTTGTTACCTTGTGTAAATACTCTTATATACATATACACGGAGATGAGAGAGTGGCTACACGCTTTTTCCCCAATCTCTTTTATCTCTTGTTTCACACAACAAAAGCAACACAAAGAAATACACCATGGTAGATTTATTTCAAAGTGCTAATACTATTTTTTCTTAATTTACTTTCCTAGATGTCAAATTTTTCAGGTTTTTACTAATATCATCATATAGCTTGGTGCTCCAAAATGGTGTTTTACATCAAAACAGGAATACAAGTCCTATAGGATGGTATCCCACCAAGACCAAACCTATTAAGACATATACAATAATCTACTACCAAGTGTGATCCAAGCCCAGAGTTCAAAAGAAAAGCTTTTGTCAAATCTTAAGCAAGCCACTTGAAGCTACCCCAACAATAATGTATTCCCTCCGTTCCAATTTATGTGAACCTATTTCCTTTTTGGTCCGTTCTAAAAAGAATGACCCTTTTCTAAGTTTGGAAATAATTTAGATTAAACTTCCAATTCTATAACGAGAAGCTTTTATAAGCACACAAATACTCTGGACCCTTTTTTGACTTGTTTAGGACCATAAATTCCAAAAGTCTTCATTTTTTACCAGGTATATTATATAAACATTCTAGATTCTCAAAGAGGAATCTAACGAGACTAGAGAAAACCAGCTTACCTTTAATATGATACCAACAGGAAGCAAGTATTCCCTTCCTTGTATCCTGCAAGGAGATAGCAAGAATGCTTTTGGAATTATACAACACAACAGTTCAATCAACTAAGCTGTAGTTCCTCAC
The DNA here is from genome assembly GCA_034376525.1 of Nicotiana benthamiana. Lineage (NCBI taxonomy): Eukaryota > Viridiplantae > Streptophyta > Magnoliopsida > Solanales > Solanaceae > Nicotiana > Nicotiana benthamiana. The sequence goes on along the minus strand of CM067336.1, from coordinate 26,684,837 downwards.
CAGAATCCAAGTCTTGCACTTCCATTATTTAGATAATACAATTTAACTGAGACTGCAGACTGATCTTCTCTAACGCATCTGAAATCCAAATAGATGGATTAGTATTGTGCCAAATACATGTGAACCCAACAAATAAAAAAGAACCAAAACAGTATCATATAAATGACGCAAACATTTTGACAATTATTATATCCTAATTTATTCTCTGAGTAAATAAGCCAAAGACGCTTATTAATATGTCCAACTCCTGTAAAGCAGAAAGAACCAAAGTTATACAAAACTCTCTCTCCAGTGAACCATAAAAGGCCAATATGGTCAATCAGGCCATCTCAAATCAGCTTTGTCATTTTCACTGATTTAAAAGATCGGTTATGGTCAAAACAATACAACTATTAGAGGAACTTTTCCTTGGCTCCACAATAAATGTACAACAATATCTTATTACTTGCCCTTTGCAAGTATTAACTCTGCAGTCTCAGACCAAAAGAATTACTTGTAGATGGATTTATTATGTAGTTATCATTGGGACTCTATCAGAAGGCCAAAGATTAACCACACATCCAACCCTATCAGAGAATATGATCATAAAAACCTCTTCCTTCCCACATCTTTTCCTTCATCCTTCCTGGTTATTTCGATTGATGATTTTTTTTTATTTGCACCGGGTGTCCGAGTCTCTATGAGTCCGACTAATCCCGCGGGTCAGGCCCTCGGCAAGGAGTTTTCCGCAAGTGCACCACAGTTAATTCATGTTTGACCCGGTCCGATGACCCTCAGAAATTGTCAGCGGGTTTCGAACTTGAGAAATTGAAATTTGATTGATGATTTTAAATAACTAAAAGAAAGGGTTATCTGTTCTCATATGTCTTACTGGTGTTAGGCATAACACAACGGTCACTTTCTTTTTATACCATTTATGAGCACAAGAATCTCCACTAAATACTTCTAGTACATGACGTTTTAGAGAACATCTTTTTGTTTTTTGCAGAGGCATGTTTATTTTGGCAGATATGTAAGCAATGATACTTAGGAACTGGCACAGGAAAGATAATATCTTATAAACAAGCATGATGCTATAACCGAACACAATTGCTACATAAACAAGTCATCAGTAAGAGTGTTGAGAAGGAACCTTATAACAACAGCTTTATCGGAATACCCTTCACGCCTATCACGAAATGAATTCCGTACCATACTCATTGGCTGGAGGTTAAAATGTTAAATGATACTAATGAATCAAATGAAAGAAAAAGAAAATTCCAGCAGAATAAAGCATGATGTAGAGAAACCTGTGTAAATGTCGTGCAAGTGTCAAAACAAAGTTAGATAGGAAGACTCACATAGTTTCGTTTTGGCAAAATTAGAAGGCGAATGACTCTCTCAAGCCCTTTAAGAATGAAATATCTGTGAATACACCCAAAAATTTATGTCTATGTTACAAGAACATGATAGGTCATTCAAAATTCTTCAATTCCCAATGGAAAAAGCAAGACTTCTAAATCTGCAGAGAAAAGGAGCTGGATAGAGTGAGGATAAAGTGATTGATAATTAAAATTTGAACTCTCACCCGCCCATTTCTGATGGCTCTTCCTTGTGAGCAGTTAACTTTTTGGAGTCATCAGCAGCTCTCAGATGACATAGCTTTGACTAAAAGAGGAAAGATGAATAAACTAAACTGTTAAACATCATGCAGGTGTTAACAATAGTATGTCATTAAAGAGGAAAAAAGGAGGCAACACATTTCCTTTTGATGGTTCTACAATTGAGCGCTTAATTTAAACCTCTGCAACAGACAGATACTGGCATAAAAACACATGTATACACTGGGATAAATGATCAAAACCACTTTTAAGGTGTCCACTGCCAGATTCTTTTCTATAACTATCCCACAATGTCTTTTTTTTTCTCAGCTTGCAACATTTTCAGCTGAAACTAAATGAATATTTAAGTCATCAAACTAGGGATTATAGATTTAAAAAAATTGACCTTCAACATGATAGGGAACTGCCCAAAATTAAACTTCTCTCTGATTACTGCTCCATCTCCATACTGCAAGCAAATATCCACCAAAAACTTTCCCGTATATGAAAGTTTAGCTTGTCGACACTGTTCACGAACACAATAGACCATAGATTAGCTGCAGTCACGGACATCCACTAACAAAGTTACACATCAACATAAAATCTTACCTCAAAAGGATACAGAGCATCATGCATGGTCTTGGAAGTTCGTTCTTTTTGAGGAGGGAATATTTCCGGTTTGCCGAACCAGAGTAGTCTTAGGTTAAGAAAAACTAGTAAATAAACGATTAACTAAAGACTGGCGATAAGAAAAAAGAAACTAACAAAAGAAGCAAAAACAACATTCACCTCCTTGTTTTACAAATTAAAAACACAATCAAGCCAAGTTCAAATATTTGAATCCTCAACCCCTATCGGAAGCACTGTGAAACTGTTTCCAATATATGTTGACTAGTAAATGACCACAAAGCATGAACCTTTCCTCGGATTTTATCATGAAAAGTCATGTTCACAACCAATTGCACTAAATTTATTGTCATACTATAAATTGATAGTAGTAATATATAATGCACTTACCTGTTCTCCAATTCTCTAATAAATCTTAAAATTGAAAGGTCTTTTGTTTTTCAAATAAACTGAGGACAGAATAATATAATCCAAACTTCACCATGATTCAATGCACAACCCCTAGGTCTTCAATTTAACCAGATAAAAGGAAAATAAGATAGTTAAAAAAATCCAATATTTAACACAAGGCATGTATTTTCAAGCTGTTCACTTTCCTGTTAGACTAAATAACTAAGACTCGGTCTCTTTTTAGTTCTATTATAGCTAAAAATCCAATCAGAAGAATTCGCAACAAAAGAAAGGAATTTTGAAAAGAAAAAAAAAGGATATTTCTTAGCTTGAGCTTGGAAAAGGAATCAAGGACCTCAACGGGCTTGATACTGAGCAGCATGGTTTCAAGACCATTATCGACCATATGATCAAAGGACTCAATATGGTGGCTGAAGAGCTCTTTCAGTGCTGAGTAATCTTTCTCTTGCAACAAATGTGGCCGTGACATCGCCTTGTTCTTTCCTTCGTTTTGGTCTTCCATCTTCCTGCTGTCTTTCTTGGACGGTATGACTGACAGCTAGGGTTTAGGGTTTAAGAAACTGAAGAAGAAAGAACGTGCGACGGCGTTTGGGAAGAAAACCTTATTTAAGAGGTGTCCCTTTTTTCTTTTTCTTTTTCTAAAGAGGTAATAGCGGTTAAAGCATTGTGCAATGAAATACTAATCGTTTGTTGTGGAGAATTATGTTTATGTTATAAATAGAACTCTATTTAAGGTGAATGTCTATATTTAGAGAGATTCTAGGGTTTACTATTTGGTGGCTAAGTCACCACCTCCCTATAAATATAGGGGTTCTATTCCATTGTAAACCATCCCTAAGTATCAATAAGAATACTCCTCTCTCTACTTTTCTCTCTATTGTTCTTGTTCTTGTATCATTGTTCTTGTTCTTATATTATTTCATAACACGTTATCAGCACGAATCTCTAACCAATTGAATATTTCGATTATTTTAACTTTTGTTTGTGTAGGGTTTTTGCTTCATAGCCGATTCGGCTCCCTCAACTCAATCGCCGCCTTTTTCTAATTTCTATACGGAAAAATAGAAGAGATGGTATCATCATAAAGTAATGCAACGGGATGGAAACTCAAGAGGTATATTTGATATCACAACATTTATTGGTATACCTTAAAGGTAAGTAATTTACTTTTCCCTTTCAAATTCTTGAAATTCTACGATTTGATTTTATATACAAACAAAGACAACAAAGTTTGATTATAACGCTAATGGAGTTCGTAAGAAATTACACTCACATGAAGTGGTAAAATTTCTATGCCTTGCCATGATCAAATTCATGTATGATAGTGGGCAAAGAATTAAAATTCCGTCCTATTGAATTTGCTCCATTCCCTTTAGAGAATGTGGTAGCAGTATGTGATAAGTCTGAAAGAAGACAAAATTATTACCATGATGGTATCAATGAATGTGGACGTGGCAATAGACGGAATTATAATCGTCATTATGATCCATTCCCTGAAGTGAATGTGATAATTGTAATAAAGCCTGTAAGTATGAACACACTCTTGATGTAATTGTGTCTTATGTCTGACATTATGAAAAGAAAGTTCGTTGCCCTTGAAATTTCGGGCAAGAACTATATGGCATGGGTGTTGGATGCTGAAATCCACTTAGATGCTATGGGTCTTGGAGACGCCATTAAAGAAAGAAATAATGCATCCACCCAAGACTATGCTAAGGCCTTGATTTTCTTGCGCCATCACCTTGATGAAGGTTTGAAACTGTGCTAAGGCCTTGATTTTCTTGCGCCATCACCTTGATAAAGGTTTGAAAATTGAATATATCACAGTCAAAGATTCACATATCTTGTGGAATGGCTTAAAGAAGAGATATGACAACTGAAGTTGATCACTCTGCCACAAGCACGATACGATGAGAATCCAAAAGCAAATAGTTCATAAACTATATATTATCGTTGCGGTGGAAAAGGGCACTGGTCAAAAGCTTGCCGTATACCAATACATTTGGTTGACCTTTATCAAGCATCTCGAAAGAGTAAAGGCCCTGAAACATATTTTTTCTCTGACGACAATTTTACATCACCCACTTGGATGTGGCAGACTTCTTTGAGCAACCCGATGGGAAAATAGACCACCTAATCGGTGATGGATCTGTGATGAAAGAAGATGGAGTTGTTTGATTTTATTTCACTTATTTGTAATAGTTAGTGAATAAACTAAGAGTCATTAGTATCAGCTCGTATTAGTCAGTTTATGATATAATGTTAGTATTAATTCTTTAGAATGTTTCAATATGCTCAGATTTCAATAATATTTTTATCTTCCAGTAGCGGTAATCGACTAACCTAACAGTTAGTCGATTATCTAATATTTCACATTAAAACTGCAAAACAATCGATTGTCAATGTTCAACAATCGATTGTCAATGTTCAACAATCGATTGTCTATGTTTAACAATCGATTGTCTTAAGACAATGTGATCTGGAATTTTTTCAAAATAGCAAATAATCGATTGTCTATGTTTAACAATCGATTGTCTTAAGACAGTGTGATCTGGAATTTTTTCAAAATAGCAAATAATCGATTGTCTATGTTTAACAATCGATTGTCGTAAGACAGTGTGATCTGAAGTTTTTCGAAATAGTCAACAATCGATTGTCTATGTTTAACAATCGATTGTCTTAAGACAGTATGATCTGGAATTTTTCAAAATAGCAAATAATCGATTATGTTTAACAATCGATTGTCGTAAGACAGTGTGATCTGAAGTTTTTCAAAATAGCAAATAATCGATTGTGTGTGTTTAACAATCGATTGTCAATGTTCAACAATCGATTGTGTGTGTTTAACAATCGATTATTTTAAGAAAATGCTTAAACTGAAATTTTCAAACTGCATAGTAATCGATTATGGAAAACATATAATCGACTATCTGATTTAGTTAGTCAACTGACCTCAGCAGATTTTGAAAATATTGTTTAAATGTGAAACAAACGAATTGAACTTGTTTATTCTCATGTTCGTATATTTTCTTTTGTATGGCAAACTATGGGAATTAAATTGATTGAAGGCTCCTGAAGAGCAACTATAACTCTGCCTAAAGGAACGATATTTTAGAGAATGCAATGTTCTCCTCCAAGTTTAAGAAGAACTTGTTGAGTTTTAATGATATCAGTCAAAATGTTCTCCTCCAAGTCTAAAAGGAACTTGTTGAGTTTTAAAGATATCATTCACAATGGATATCAAATTGAGACAATACATGAGTATAATCTTGAATACCTCATTTACTCATGAAAACGAGGCTGCCCACTTCGGCTTGGGGTCAAGCCATTTTGCATGCAGCAATGCTAGTTCGTCTCTGACTGACGAATTGACACAAATATTCCCCATTGCAGTTGGTTTTGGGTCATGAACCTAATATATCCCATTTAAGAATCTTTGGATGCGCAGTATATGTGCCTATAGCACCGCCATCCCGCACCAAAATGGGTCCGCAAAGAAGGTTAGGAATATATGTTGAGTTTGAATCGTCCTCCATTATTCGCTACTTCGAAACATTGACAGGGGATTTGTACACTGCACGATTTGCAGACTGTCAATTTGATGAGACACTTTTCCCAAAATTAGGGGGAGAAGTTGGTGAAACCCAACGGGAAATTTTGTGGAAAAATGCATCATTATCTCATATTGATCCACATACCTCTATTTGTGAAAAAGAGGCGCAAAATATTATCCATTTGCAAAGAATAGCAAATCGAATGCCAGACGAATTTACAGATTTGAAAATGATAACAAAATCACATATCCCCGCAGTGAATGTGACAACATCTGACTCACGAATACATATTCATTATCGGAAGAATATGAACATGAAGTTGGTATTGAATGTACCACCCTCACCCCTAGAAGGAGGTTTGAGATGATACCACACTCACCCCTAGAAGGAGGTTTGAGATGATATATGGCATGAATGATCGTTGGTCACGTACCTATTGTACGCCAAAGTATTTTGGAAATATGACTATTAAAGGACAACGATAATGCAAGAAACATATCTTGCATATAATATTTGACATGACCATAATGGTATAACTTTCTCTTTAAAAGAGATATTCACCACATGGATGTTGATGAATCTGTGGTAGTACAAAATTAATTGAGAGCTCTAGAAGAGCCACTTACTATGTTGGAGAAACACAATTGAGTATTGTGATGTAGTAAGTCTCAAAGAAACTTATTCAGTTTCCAAAATACACGCGAAAGCGATTGATTATTGAGACTATAAATGAAGGAAATATTTGATATCTCCTATTACTACAACTTGTAGCGGGATAATTTGTACATGAAAAGCTACCCGCTTCATTCTCCAGTTTGTACTACACATACAAAAGAATGCCACAATAAAGTGGATATCTATTGGTATAAAAACCCATGTCATAATAAACCTGAAGTTTATTGATAAGTACACATGTTATGGTGTAAATTTGAAGTTTACCAATATTGATAATTTATTCAGTTGGCATTTGGGTTAGCCATCTCATTTTAAGTATGATGTGCAATAATAGAGAATTCACATGGGTGAATATTAAAGAACTAGAAAGTTCTTTACGAATTCTCTTGTATCACTTGTTCTCATTAATGAACTAACCAACTAAAGAGTTCGGGTTGAAGCCCATAAATTCTGGAAATATCAAAGGTGAATATGGGCCCATTCACCTGCCATGTATACCACATATGATGCATCTATGATATGGTTATATGCGCAATTGTTATTAACCCGCAGCCTGGCCGGTGCTTGCGAGGTAAATTGCTCAGTAATCTAACTTCGAGCATAATTTCCAGATTTTCTACTCAAGATAGCTCATCTTGAGTAGTTGGTTTATATCAAAGTTGGTTTAGCAAGATAATTATTGAGTGCCTCCACTTAATAGCTAAACTGTCTCCTATGAGAACAAAGTTATATATATCAGTTTGATATACGTTGTATACGAGAGTATATTCTCCCCTCACAAGTGGTTCAGGGTCAGGAACCAAATAATTTCATCTTATTATTATTGATGTGCGGTGTATATTTTCATTAACACCATAATGCACAAAGATGGACTCTCAAAGTTGAGGAAACAAGTTAGCTTTTCTAACATGAGGGGGAGACATGATAAACACTTGAGAAAAGGTTACATGGGATGAATTATGATTTGTATATGTAAATCCCCGAATATCATGATATGAACCTGAAGTTCATAAAATGGATAATTCAATTGCAACATATTGCAAAGCATGCTATACACATTTGCTGACCTAAAGGAAGTGACTATATTCTCACTACAAATGCTCATATTAAGTCCCAGAAGGACAAAGTCTTTGATACGCTTAAAGCGTATAGACAAATACTTTATTCCATATGAAAGACATGTAGATTTGGACATATAGTTCAAATACTTGAAAGTATAAAGTCAAAGGTATGTATAATCAGTTTTCGATATCTTATTTGTTTAGCATGACATGAAAACTTGATATGCATCTAAAGTCTATTATGTGATTTATATGACTTAACTTGAAAGATTTAAGTTGCTTAAAGCATACACAATTCTTGGTCCTGAAGTACCACATCCTAAGTACAATTTGTGTACATATGTATCTTGCTATAACTATAAGCATGATGGCATTGAGAATACATCTATGGAGATATTGAAGAGTCATTCCACTACATTATATGAAGATGTTCATATCTATCAAGAATGATGATTTCAAGGTGCGGAATATTTATTTAAGTCAATATGGTTGATTTATTTATCAAACATCTACCAAAGATTGTTTTGAAGATGGTGCACAAGATTGGAGTGCAAATGCTCAAGGATATAAATTGATGTTCTTATCATGGGGAGTTAATGCGCGTTGCACTCTTTTTCCCTTACAAGGTTTTGTCCCAACTGGGTTTTCCTTGCGAGGTTTTTAACGAGGCAACCAATAGGCGCATATTCAAACATGTGTACTCTTTTTCCTTTTCTTTAATTTTTCCCATTGGGTTTTGGTTTTAAGGTTTTAACGAGGCACATTATTGAATAGACATTCAAGGGGGAGTGTTATAAATAGAACTATATTTAAGGTGAATGTCTATATTTAGAAAGATTCTAGGGTTTACTACTTGGTGGCTAAGTCACCACCTCCCTATAAATATAGGGGTTCTATTCCATTATAAACCATCAATAAGAATACTCCTCTCTCTACTTTTCTCTCTATTGTTCTTGTTCTTGTATAATTGTTCTTGTTCTTATATTATTTCATAACAGTTTATATTTTCTAAGGAGATAGTTATATTTTATAATTTATTATTTGGTTAAATATCGTTTTTTCCTCTGAATTTTGTCTCAGATATCAAATTCTCCGAGCAACTTTAGACCGTATACATTTCTCCTCTTATTTTCGATTACAATACATATTTTACTCTTTAGATCATCAATATTTCATTTCTTTGTATTTTTTGAAAGTCACAATATTTTCTCTTTCTTCTAAAACGTAAGCTATGGACTTACTTTTGACCTACTTTTAAAACAAAACAATTTTTTTTTAAGTAAAATTTTATTAAAAATATTAATCAAGTATATAAATTTATAATGTTTAATAATCAAAAAACGAGCATAATAAATTATTAAAATAACAATAATATCAAATTTCAATTTCGCTAGTAGAAAACAAAATAAGCTTACAATTTATTCAGATGGAGATAGAAGGGTAACTCTTGGCAAATAATGACTGTGTATATTGGTACAACCTCGTGCACATGCTGCTTATAAATACATAGTGCATTATGAGTTTTTTTTTTTTTTAATCTACTATGCAAGTACCTAGGGTTGGTTTTTATATTAATAACACAAAAGAAAAAGAAAATACAACAAATAGAAAAAGTACAAATAAGGGGTACAATAGCACATGTATTGTTACACATATAACACAAACGGGCTACCCTTGTTGTACTAATCCTATCGAGGCATAAAATAACCTCACTTGGAAGCATGCAGAAAAAAAGAACTTGCTAAGACTAAATGTTCAGTGATCTCACAGAGTTTATAGCATACTCTGTGATGATATTACAGATGATAATGCTTATAAAAAGGTAAAATAATACAATGTAACAAATTGAGTCTTTGTATTCTTTGTTGAAACTTGTGCATTCTCCAATTTGTAACTCTTTTGCTTCTTCTTCCGCTTTCTTCAAATAATTTTCAAACTTTATAATTTCTTTTTGGATTTATTTGACCTTGCGGAAGTGGTAGGTACACTCGCATTTTGCTTTGCATTTCTCATTGGTGGTTTCCTGAGGGCAACATCTTGTGTTGCTTTTCCATCGTAACTGTTTAGCCTGCCATCCCAGCTTCTATCCCTTGTTCTAGTTTTTCATTTTTTCCGCTATGCAATGGCGACAAATCGCCTTTCCTCGTTGCCGCTGCCCGGAGTTGATTTAGAGTAATATCTTCCTCAACTTCTTCATAAACATCTCTGCCTAAATTTATAGGTTTTGAAATTTGTTGAGGAAAATCTTGTGATACCAAAGTGTTATCCTCTTTAGTGACCAAGACTGCGTTTGTTTTATTTTTGTTATTGGTGTTGGTCATTCTTCCAGTGCTAGCAACATTAGGTGCACTTAAATTTTTGAAAGGTGTGGGACTTACCAACGCATCAAGTAACATTCTGTCATCCAAGGAGATTGTTGGCACACTTATTAGAGCAGTTGTGAGTGCATTTTCATTCACATGCTGCCCACGTTGAGCAGTAGAAACATATGAAGTGAACTGTTGTTGCTGCCTAAAATTCGTTGGTACTGCCTTTCCTATCAGCATCGTTTTAGTTGTGGTTATTTCTCCATGTTGCTGCCTTGATCTAGGGATAAAATTTGGAGTTGTTGCATTGAGCCTGCTTCCAGATCCTATCTTAGCGTAACTACCTCCTTTTGGAGTTGGAGACACTACTAATGGAATCTCTTCATCACCACTACATTTCTCAGCATCATCTGAAGAGTCGTCCATAAAATCAATTTCAAAATCTTCTTCATCATTGAATTCTCGTTGTTGAATCCATATCTTGAAATTTATTGCTGGCTCCCTCACATTTTCTTTGATAATATCATTATCGTCTTCGTCATCCTCTTCATGTTGCTGTAACCAACATTTGGATTTGTTCTTCTTTTCCTTCACAATCACACTCCCCACATGGCCCACCTCCTTTTCCTTAAATTGATGCACGCCATGTGTAGTAGCAGAAGCTTTTTCCAATAACAATAGCTTTTTTTGTTGTAGTGCATATGAGTTAATTCTCTCATCTACGGGTTCAATTGAAATTCATCATTCCCCCCCAGAAAATACTAAGAGGATTTATAATTTCTCTAAATTATTATAAAAAAAGGTATTGGCCTCGGATGATGTGGACTTAATACATTAAAGGAAAAGAAATATATTCATCCAGAACCTGGCTCTGATACCGAGTGACATATGAGGCATCCATGGTATCTATATGTAATACCACAGATGGAGAAACTTGTATGGCGGGTGAGGCCCAAGGAAACCAACAAAAACAGGTAAATCTCGATGAAATTGAAGAAGTTCAAAAAAGGATTGATATTTGAATGTCTTGTACGTGAGGCGAAGAATGTGTACTTGTACTAACTTTGAAAAATCGGTTTTCATTAAGTAATTAAAGTCGTATTTCCTTTCCCTGTTTATACTACTTGCAAACTTAAGTCTGTTGTTAGCTTAGGGAAGCACGTCTAATTGACTTAATTGCTTATTTGCTCCACTACCTTATTTGGATTATGTGCATCATGCTAGGTTAGAAATACTTGTTTATCGTGTATGAAATTTGAATTGAATTGAGTATTCTTTATGTTGTTGCCTTGTATTTATTTTAGAACTATGGGACAGTATCTCGGGAGATCCCCCTATATGTTTATTTTGGGACTACGGATTTATATTCCAGGAGATCCCCATGTACGCTTATATTGGAACTGCAGCACTGAAGCCGGTAGATTCCTTCTATACTGGGTATTTATATTTGGGACTACAAATCGGGATTCAGGTAAATCACTGCACACTATGAGTTGGACTATGGGATGGTATCCCGGGAGATACACTGGATATTTATATTTGGACTACGGGACGGTATCTATGGAGTCTATTGGATATTTATATTTGTGACTGCACGATGGTATCCTAGGAGATCCCGAGGTTGTTATCTCTATGCTGAGCTGTATGCTTTCCGTGATTACTTCGTTATCTATAATAGTTGTTATTTTTTGTATTATGTGTTAGTTCATGCTATAGGCATTTAAGTTTATTCTCGTATTCTATATTGTTTTATCTCATTTTTCAGCTATAATCAATAGGGCCATATCCTTCTTCGTCACTACTCGACCGAGGTTAGGCTTGACACTTACTGAGTGCCGTTGTGGTGTACTCGTTTCCTTTTTGCGCATGTTTTTCATGTGCAGATCCAGGTACTTCGACTCAGCCCTACTACCCTTGAGGTGGGGCGATCCACTAAAGACTTCGAGGTATGTCTGTCATGTCCGCAAAGCGAAGAGTCTCTTTCCATTCTCTCTCATAGTATTAGCCCTTATGTATTTACTTTTGCTTAAACACTCGAGAGTTTGAACACTGTAGTTATTTCCAAAGCTTGTGATTTCGTGAGATTTGGGGTTTTGAAAAATGTAACTTTAGTTGAGAGTTTGTATTTTATATGTTGAGCAGCATCTTTAAATCTTTAGTATGTTATTCCGCAAATTTTCATTTGTTTTATCCTATTATTTTTTTTTCACAATATGTTAGGCTTACCTAGTCATAGAGACTGGGTGCCGTCACGATAGTTCACGGAGGGCGAATCAGGATCGTGAAAGGCTTCGGCTAAAACCTCTCTCTTGAAAAAATCTCCTCGTGTAAACTATTTCTTTTGAAATAAAAAAAGGCCAATTGGCTACAACCTCGGCAGTCTCACGTACTTATTTTTTTTATCATATTCTTAATATTCAGTATGGTAGGCTAAATACAGTTTTGTTAAATTTATGCATACTAGAATATTCTTAAAAAATATTTTGTTACTAAATCGGTATTGTATCACCAATGGTCCTAAGGGTGACACTGTAGAACCCACGTAGTTAACAGTCCATGGCGTAAAACCTAGTTATGGCAACATAACCGATGTTCCTTGTAAGACCCATATAAGCTAGAGTGGGCGTTGAAGGGAATATGGTTTAGGGTTTGATTGACAAGATTGTGTCTTGACAAGGCTGCTGTCTCTGTAAAATATTCCTTATAGCTCTATTGAAGCGATCCAAAAGAAGTTGGCATCAAAGCCATGTAAATTTAGTAATAGGTGCTAAGTTCAACACATTTTTCTCTAATGAGTATCATTAGAAACTGGCTACTGTTAAAAAAGTAGGAAAGAAGAATATGATATGTCCCAACAATTAGGCGTACTTAATAAATGGACGATTCCCATAGTCAAACCTAAAGATATATACCAATTATGCAATTCTTGAACGAGGCCATGGATGAATCGAAAAAGAAATCTTTATTGGCTCTACTTTTTATTTTTTATGAAGAGAATGAATTTTTTCTCGAAGGGACAGAGAAAAAATGGGTTTGGAACTCATGCATGAATGATTTGGAAGATCTAAAACTAAAGATAGTGGTATTTACTAGAAAAAACATAATGGAGGCAGTCACTCAATATAGATTGATCCGAAATATGATTCAAATCCAATATAGTACCTATGGGTATATAAGAAATGTATTGAATCAATTCATTTTAATGAAATGATTCGATTGCAATTTCGAATATGGAATTCAAAGGGAACAAATGGAAAGGATACTCTGAACCATAAAACTATAATGAAATATACGATCAACCAATTTATCAAATTTGAAAAAGAGTCATAAGAAATGGTTCGAGACTCTTATTTTGATTTCTTAAACGGATAGATCCATGAATCGGGATCCCGATGCATATAGATACAAATGGTCCAGTGGGAGCAAGAATTTTCAGGAACATTTGGAACCGTCCATTTCGAAGAAGAATAGCCGTTTTCAAGTAGTGTTCAATTGATTACTTATTAATCAATATTCGGTTGATTGGTTTGAGGCTATCGACAAAAAAATATGTATAAGCCATCTCGTTTCTTTTTGTCTAAGTCACTTCTTTTTTTTGTCCAATTTGCTTTTTTTTTCTAACTTATTTCCTTTTTTTCTGTGTGAGTTTCGGAAATATCCCGTTCATAGATATGAGAACTACATCTATGAATTAAAAGGTCCGAATGATAACCTCTGCAATCAGTTGTTATAATCAATAGGTCTTCAAATATTCTTGATCAATGGAGGAACAATATCTCGATTTTTGTTCAGTAAGATACCAAAGTGGATGATTGAATCATTCCATACTATAAATAATTGCAGGAAAATCCCTTGATAATCCGGATTCCTTATTCTCAATGATATTCCACGATCAAGACAACTGGCTGATTCCCGTGTAGCCATTTCATAGAAGTTCGTTGATATCTTCTTTTATAAAGAAAATCGACTTTATTTCTTGAATAATCCACACCACTTCTGCTATTATTAGAACACAAGATTTCCCTTTTTTGTAGAAAAGACCCATATCAATAATTCTAATTTTACATATGGACAATCCTCAATATCTTGTTCATTCGCAATAAAATGTTTTCTATTAAGTCTTTATGAGTACAATTTGCAGCTATCAAGTCCAACCCCTCCTGCCGTGGGCGGCTTGATCCTCGACCACGTCCATTTGCAACTATTAAGTCTAATCCGAATTTTAACCAATACACTAACCCCCCTCATTTACATATCACGAGCTAAATAGAAAGGAGTTACGTTGTTACAAACAGGGGCAAACACATAAATAGCCATTCTTAGGGAAGAGATTAGTCAGTAGTTATCTTGTTCATAAATTTTAAATTAAAAATCTCATGTTGAGGACAATTTAGGATATTTTTGTCTCCGAAATTTGAACTAAAAAAATTGAAATTCAAAAAGTACTGGTTAATTCTTAAATAGAAGCCCCTTAGAATGGCTATCCGATGCCCTTTCTACCAAAAATCGGGATGACATTATTTTTGAATGGAGAAGTAGAAATGCACATTAACGAGGGGGAAAAATAATCAGAAATAGCCATATTTACAACTAGTAATTGAAAATAGCCATAATTTTAAAAGTAATCGAAGTTTATCTATTTTTTATTTACAGATAAAAATTGAACCCAAATACTCTTAAAAATTCAAAAACATTTCAGCATAATATGTTGAAGTTCGAATTATTAACATACGAGCTTCCGCATAATATGTTGTAACTTTCTTTGTGCTGAAGTTTCAACATTATATGCTGGAAGTTTATACGCAATATCTCCATAATTCCATGTATTATGCTGGAACATTTTATGTTTCAGCATAGTGTTACTTATTTTTCAATGAATATATAAACAGAGACTATTTTTGAACGGAAAAAGGTCAAAACTACCCATATCGCTTGCTAAATAGTTTATAAATACCCTTCGTCCATCTATCAGTCCAAAAATTACACGATGTTATTTCTATTAATAAAGTTACCCTTCGATTTAACGGCAACAGATGTGAGCCCCACTTTTAATGACGTGTCAACGTATTACTGGACCATGTGGCTTATTCAGTCAAATAAAAATTATGGGCAGAATATATCCGCCCTAATTATTTAACTCGCTCTAATTATTTTTTGACTTAAAAAAGAAAAAGAAATAGTTAGCATCTTCTTCCTTCGCCATCGTCACAATTCCTATTTTCCTCCATAACTACCACAAATCTGGACCACCCCAATGTATTTATTTACCTTGACAAGTTTGAAAAAAAAAACATTTTCTCGTTGAAATATGACTTCTATTTGCTTTTGAATTTCCGGCGACTTTCGAAGCCTCAGCCTAATCCTTTGCCTTGGAAGTTTTATTTTTTGTTTCTTTTTCTGGCATTAAAAAGATATAACAGGTTGCGATGAAAAAAAATAGGTTTGATTTGATGGTCATAAAAGAATTCCCCAACTAAAGCTTCTGGCTTTCCAATTCTATCAAATCTAGTTTTTCCAATTCAAATAATTAGAATTTTGTCAAAAATTAATTTATTTCTCTGTTAAGTTTTGCTCCTTGGGGTTTTGGGGGTGGGAGGGAGACTGCAAACGGAAAATGAGTGAAAAGTTCTGGAATTTGGAAAGTTTTGGAATTTAGGGTAACTTTTTGGTTTTAAGAGAGAAGATGAATGGGGAGAGAGAGTTTTGGTGAAATGAAGAATAAGAATATCGGAAAAATGGGGGAGTTATTGGGTTGGGTCAGTTAAGTGGGTTGAAATAATATGGGATTTTTATATTTACATATTATATAGCAAATTTTATTATCATCCACGTTTAAGGTTTGTGTTTATTACATTTAAGTATATCACCTTTCAATTTATGTACCAAAATTATATTTAAGGTTTAATTATCAACTTATTAATTATAGGCTTGATTTGTGGAACTGAAAATCTTTTCAGATTTTATTGTACACGTTTCTTCTCTCTCTTACAAACAAAACCCACGATTTCCCCCCCTTTTTAATTACCCTCCCCCCACGTTTTTTTATCAAAACCGATTTCTCTCTCTCTCTGCTTGAATTTCATCTGCCATCGTCGAAGCTTGAACATTTTCAGATCCAGAAGTTCTTCTCAATCCACCATACTTTCAGTCCATAAAATTGTATCAAAGCCAGAAACCCTCTACAAAACCGATTTCTCTCTCTGCTTTGAAGTCGGATAACATGTCAATTTTTATGTCCTTTGGCGTGTAAACAGTCATAGGATCACAATACTTTGGAACGACAATGCTACCAACTACTGTTGCAGTACATTTGCGCTGTATGACTGTTTCGTCCATTCGTCAGCATGTGTGTTGTCGGCTAAAACTTCTTATCTTGAACAATGAAGAATCATGAATTGACGTTGCCTTGAAATGCCATTTGCAGTTCTCAGCTACACATACAAGCCAGTAGCTACAAAGAAATCTAAGTTTCAGATATATATATTAAAAACTACAATTAACTTCAAACTGACTACAATTAACTACAAACTGACTACAATTAACTATAAACTGACTATAAGTAACTATAAACTGACTACAATTAAATACAAACTGACTACAAAGTAACTACAAACGGACTACAATTAACTACAAAACTACAAACTGACTACAATTAAATACAAACTGACTACAAGTAACTACAAACGGACTACAATTAACTACAAACTGACTACAATTTAACTACAATTTGTATAAACAAACCTAGCTTCAATAATATGGAATCTGGAAGAACTACAATCTGATTGACTATCACTCTGTAAATTTTGATTTCCGGTATTTGATGTAGAAGAATGAGAGATTTTTCAAAACTGAAATCTGGAAGAACTACAATTTGATTAACTATCACACTGTAAATTCTCATTTTCGGTATTGGATGTAGAAGAATGAGAGATTTTCGAAACTGATGGCTACTTATGAGAGATTCACGCAGAGAGATTTGTGCTGGGATTAGATCTTTTAAGGTTTTAAAAAGATCATTTAATTAAGACAGAATCAAATATTAATTGGGAAGCTTAAATCTGGCGCTATTTTAGGCTATAAATTCAGCCAGATATGGTTTGGTACAGTTTTGGTAAAGAAAACATGGTGTATGCGGGTAATAACAAAACAAGGCACAGTAATGGTAATAAGGTTTGCTATATGGCATATTTAGGTAAAAATCCCAAATAATATTCATTGTTGTTTCAGTCAGTGATTGCTACGTGGCCAATAATACGTTGACACGTCATTAAAAGTGGGGCTCACATATGTTATCATTAAGTCGAGGGGTAATTTTGTTAATAGAAATAATATTGTATATTTTATGAACGGATAAATAGACGAAATGTATTTATAAACTATTTAGCAATCTATATGGTTAGTTTTGACCCAATTCCGATTTTAAAATTACCTATCCGAAGGCGTTGAACTAAAACAGAAGTGGCAGCAGCGTAAATAACCAAAACCAGCCAGTCCTTTTCTGTAAACCCAAGGCGGCGTCATACTCTTTTAAGTTTTTTTTGGCTGTATTGGCGCCAGTTTCTCCCGCGGTTTAACCTCACAAAATTTGGAAACCTTAAAACCCTATCAACTGTACAATACTAGAATCGAGAAGTGAAGAGCCGAAATTAGGTCACCGGAGAATCTTCGGAACATTAAAAATTCGCTGTAAATTGTGAGCTGCTACTTAATAGGAAGAATGTTTTATTCGCACACATTCTTGGGACGAAAGGGTCCGTTAGGGACAGTATGGTGCGCAGCACACTTGCAAAAGTTGAAGAAGCCTCATTATATTTCCACTCACATTCCCTCCACTGTTGGTAATTTCTTCTTGAAAATTTGCCCCCTTTTTATTTGCCTAGTAATGGGTTGCTCTTCTTTTCCTGAGTTTTCTTTAAAACAAAATATCTTTCCTAATTTCACGTGGTTGATATGTGATTCTTGTTTTGCTGATATCAGTTGGGACTTTTATAAATTTTATTGGAGATAAAGATTTACTCTTTTACATCTTTTAGTTGAGAAATTTATCCATTTTATGTATCTAATCTTATTTTTCTTGCTGGAAAATTTATCCCTTTTTGTTTTCCTAGCTACAGAATTCTCTCTTTTTATTCTCAGATTTGATGAATTTTTTCCCCTTATTTTGGTTGCTGAACTTTTTTTTCTTTTCTTGATTTCAGCTAGCTTATTATTCAATTGTTTTTTTAAATGTCAGTTGGGACCTTTTGTTAGATAAAGATTTATTCTTTCCGATTAAAAATTGGTTCTTTTGATTAAATATTGGGATTTGGTGTGATATAGAGGTTTTATCATTTGCAAAGATGAATTGATTTCTATTTCAGTGGAGGCTTTTGTGTTTCTGTTTCTAGTCACGATAGTTGAAGCTTTGATTAATCTGTGTTTATGCACTATCTATTGTCAACTGTGTTGTGCCAGTTATTCATTGTTCATTTTTAAGGTGGTTAAATGGTAATTTGCATTTTGATGTTGATGTTTAAGTGTATTAAAATTGACTATGATGACTAAAAATGCACGCTTTCACATATGCTTATAATTGAACTCAGGGAATGGGACACAACGGGATGTTTCTTAGCTGTGAAAAGAAATTAATCTACTAAGAGGATTGCTAAGCATAAAAAATAGGTAAGTGAACATAAAAACCATATCAGCTCTTGAATTCTAGGAAAGTAGGAGGTTCAATGGAATCTTTATCTAATATTCGCGATTAAAGAATATAGTGGATTTATATTCTTTGGGAAACTAAATCTTCTGCATATGTATGCTTAAAATTTTAATGGTTCGAATGTTGCTTTTGTTCTGGTATATGCCAAACGCACTTTGTTTTTTTAGTTCTTGATGCTCTCTTAGTAGTTTGATTGCTATGCAGTTATAGTAATAAATTAATACTATGTCTTTTGCCGCTTGCTAAATTCTTCTTTTTTGGGAATTTATTATCATCACTTATCTCACCGATGTCTTATACAAAGCTTTTCGTGCCCTTATATGTTGCTAGTTTTAAAGCAGGATTTCATTAAAACCCCCGGAAAAGATGTATAACAGTTTGACATAAGTTGCTCTACACAAAAATATTGCAGTAGCTTTGATATCCATATGATATTTTTCTTTAAATCTGTGATCAATAATACTGTTGCTTATTTGTTGAAATTTATTTCCAGAACGCATCATGTATCCTGATGTACCTATTGCACTGCGAATGTCTGGCCACCTTCTGTTTGGAGTTGTTCGGATATACTCAAAGCAAGTTGAATACTTTTCTGATGACTGCAAAAACTTACAAGCTGTGTTATTTAAGGCCTTTTCTTCTTCAAATGTCAATCTGCCGGCAGATGCCACTCATGCACCATACCACTCCATTACTTTACCAGAAACATTTGAACTTGATGGCTTAGTTTTTGATGAAGATCTTGATCTGAATAGGTATTCTTTGATTTTACCTTTTTGATTGTCTGCTAGAATCTGTAGTTAGTCACCCGTGCATCTTGATTTCCAGGTTCAAGGATACTCATCTTAAAAGTTATGAAGAGATAACTTTGGAAGGTACTTATTATGTTGTTTACTTAATTCTTTCTTTATATCTTTTTCTGTTTCATTTTCAATTGAACTTTTAGTTCTGAAATTCTCTTTTGCACAGATCAAATTCTAACGCGTGAAGATCAGTATGTAGCTATTCTCATTGATGAGGTGGGTTTATATTTTGCTTCATATTAGCAAGGGAATTATAGATTTATTCACTTAAGTTGTACGCCAGTTTGACTTGAAGTATTCTTTACAGGACATAGCAAAGAGTTTGTCAAAATCAGGTGAAGTTTTTGGATCAGGTGCCACGCCTATGGAGATAGAGTACGGATCTAACTGACTGTAACTGTAGATTGTTTCCATTTATTTCCAAGATTTATAATAGATGCTTCTTTGATGCTGTAGTTCTGAACCTTCAAATCCAGATGGAACTGCTGCTCAATCCCAAAATTCTTCCCCTAAGAATCAGTCAGGACTAAACAGAGAAAATGTTCATAATGACATTCCTCAAGATATTCCAGAAATAGAAATCATGCGTGATGCTGTCCGTGATCATAGTTCTGATCATGTTCCCTTGTGGTCAGACCAAGGGAATGATGTGATGGAACCAGATAAAATACTGGAGGAACAGATCATGAGAGACAAGGAAACTACAAGCCCAATTGTAGAAGAGATGGGGCCCCCTGAGGGGCATTCTATCCGTTCTCAACTACGGCAAGAACCACCTTCTGCCACTTCAGTGGAGGCTCACGAATTTGCTGATCCACAAATGTCATTTGGTGGGTGCAAGAGTCTTTATTTTTAAACTAAAATTACTCATAGGTCACGTATATACTCTAATACGGAGCTCCTTGTTTTTGTTGATATTCAGACCATCAGTCACCTGATTTAGCACTTCTATCAACACCCCCTCCTGTGATGCCAAAAGCAAGGGGAAGAAAGCGAAAGCTACTCAAATATGATAAGGAATTAGTATTGTCGAATAAGTATGTTAATGTTGTCATCGTTAAAACTGATATATATGTTTCAAACATTGGTCCTTCTGACACTATATCATGTTCAACACTACAGAAAGATGAGAAGGGATCTAGAAGATACTAGCGATTTAGTACGCCAGAAAAACAATGCTCCATTTTCTCGTCTGGACATCTGGAAACAAAACAATAGCCTAAGAAAAGATGGAATTTTATTTGAGCCTTTAATAACTGGTAGGTGTCTCATAGTTACTATCTTTACGGGTCTGAATGATCTCCACCTGACTCTCAGCTTCTGTAATCTTTTGTAGGACTATGCAATGATCTCTGTAATATCTACAAGGAAGACTTCATTTTAGCAAAAGTCAAGACGGCTTCCCCACAGGAGGATCATGCAGAACCCAGCAATAACCATTCCCCTCCATCTGGGAATGATCTTCCGGAGGAGATTGAAAGATTGCGTGATAACCAAGACTTTGCAAGCACCAATTTGTTGTCTGAAATTTTGCCTTCACCAAATAAGTCCATTTCCTCTCCACTAATGTCCCTGCCTTCTACAAGCAGAAGGGATGATTTCACTCCTGCTACTACAACTTTTGGAACAGAATCAAGTCAAATGGGAAGAACGATGGAGAGTGAGGTGCTCCCTACACCCGACCCAGCAGCATTTACTGGGTATGTTGGTTCTGATATGGAGACCCCTTCAACATGGTATGGAGAGGAACTAGGTGTGGAGAATACTGTTCTGTCTGATATTCCTGAGTTTGACAATTCTGCCGGGGTATGTTCGATCATGCTTTCTTCCCTATTGAAATAAGGAATCATGAATCTAATTTGATCATTATCTGGATAACTGTTTTCAGCAGATTATTATCATCTAGAGTAACTTCATTAGCCCCGGAATACATATTTAAATCTATTTTAGCTTGGATTTGTAAAGAGAATTAGACTTCTACCTTTGGTGTGAGTGGAAGCTTATGGTTCATATTTGAATGTTCTAGCAGTCACTTCCATTCTGTGCAGTGGTGGAGGTATGTGTGTTGAAGGGTGTTCAATTGAATCCCCTTCGTTAGAGATAACACTATACAAATAGGGTAAAAACAACTTTTTTGGCATATTTAAATTGTTGAGTCTCTTTGACAATTAAGTGTATTTACTCACCCTTCAAGTTAGTATTTTTTTTGACCCCCCTTGTTAGGATTCCTGGCTCCTTCATTGATTCTGTGGTTAAATTGTTGAGTCGATATGACGATTCACTTTGGTTCTTCCCTGTTTTGTATCTGATAAGTTGCTAAATACCAATGCAGGATCTAAGTTTTCTAGAACAAGATGACAACACTCCTATTGGTGAGCTAAGAACCTCTTTTTCTCTTTTCAAGTTTTAAGGGTTTGTTGGTTGGTCAATGTTATGTGCTACTGTCTGCAGCATCATATTCATATTACTGGATTTTTATTTATTTATGATGTATCATATGCCTAAGGCTTGTATATCCATATGCTAAAGCAGGACTCCGTGGAACTCCCTCGTCAAGTAAGCAAGGGGGAACACCACAGTTTGATACATTATCGGCCAGAACAAGGTAGCACTCGATTAAAATTATTTTCCTTATATTGATTTACCTTGCAAGACAGTCTTTGAAGTTTTAACACTATGATTGCAGAGCTGTGGCTCAATATTTGAAGGGGCAGTCACCAGCAACCCCCATCTCAGAAGATACTGGAGATCTCAGCTTAAATGCAATTTTAGAAGGCAAAAAGAGAACAATATGTGCTCGAATGTTTTTTGAGACTCTGGTAAGTCTTCTATTATTCCGTGATTAATTGATCTTACTTAGGGATGCAATTTAGTTCCAAATATTGGGTATCTTAAGGTCTTCTAATATCCTACCAATATAATTTATTTGTAGGTGTTTTATTGAGTCAAGAAAAAGGTGTATGCATAAGATTCTCTTTTTAGTTGCATATATGATGTATGTTATGCTGCTTAATCAATCATCATATTTGGTATGATATGTATATATAGTTTTTGGAACTATTTCAGCATATCTTTACTGTCTTGTGGAAATTGATTCCAGGTGTTGGAGAATTGTGGACTTGTACATGCGAATCAAAATGAACCTTATGGTGATATAACTTTGAAAGTGACTTCCAAACTGAAGGAACAATTTTCAAGCTAAGGCCATTGTGTAGATCTATATGTATAATAGAGGTAAACTTTTAGTCCTAGTTTTGCCTGCATCCTTTATACTGTTTAAAGAAATTAAAGATGCAGTTTTCTTAAAAAATGATACCAACAGTTTTGACTGCATCCTTTTATATTGTCAATACTGAGAAGTTTACGAGGTAGATTTTTCGCAAGCCTTCACATGGTATGTGCTAAAGATACATGAAACTAAAGCATCGACGTCACTGCTCCTCCTCTGTACATAAACATGTACCGGGACTAAAATGCTATTAACTCTAACCAAAAAATTGGAAGTATCAAGTGTGTGTCTACAGTGATTGAGATTCTACTTTCTTTTAAGTCCATGAAGTGGGTTGACAACCCGAGGTCTCAGGTTCAAATCCCAACAGAGACTAAAACACAAGGTGATTTCTTCCCATTTGTCGAAGCCTTGGGAATAGAGTTACCTGCTACTTGTTGCTGGTGGGAAATAGCAAGTTATAAAAAAAAGAAAAAAAGTTTTCCTTTCGCTTGCTCTAGCTCTCTGTGAGTTCCCTGGAGTAGGGGCAGTCATGCATTATGGAATATCTTATTAGACATAAAGAGCAATGCAATAGTCTTGTTGTGCCTCTAAAGCAGACACACTCGCGCGCGCGCACACACGTATATGTATAATGTAATTTTCCTTCTGTAATGCAGTTAAATTACTGTACGGCATTGCATAAGTCTTAACTATTTTGGATTGCATTTTGAATAGGCTCTTTTATTTGGTGTCTTTAGCATATATATATTTTTTGGTTGTTATTATAACAAATCTAAATGTGATGTTCTTTGAAATGCAGTTAAATCACTGTACAGAGATGCAACATTCAATAGCTTAGTGAAGATATATAAGCCTGTCAGCCATCAGTGGCTACATGATGATCGCCCCATCAAGGAAATTAGCATTGTGCTCCTCTATGAAGTCTCTCTGCCTTGTGATTTTAATTTAATTTTTTCACAGTTTCTATCCTTTAGGTATAGTTTCCTTTCCTTTTCTTTTTCCTTCTTCCTTGAAATATTCGAAATTAGTACTTGTATTATATATAATTTAATGGAATACAGTCTATTCAAAATTTTAAATCTTAATTCTCCATCTGTTAGGACCTTTTGATTAATAAATAATTATTTTCATTACTGTACAATAAATGGTCATAATCTGCTCAAGTCTGGCTGATGTTTCGCTGGTTCCTAATTCACATTTTATTTGCTCAAGCTCTCTGCTTATAATAATAATAACACAATGTTCAAACATTCTTTATTGCTAATGACATAGATTACAAGGAATATTATTTTTTATTGTACTCTATATCATACATTCACACCTTTCTTTCAGCTGGAGGCCATACTTGTTTTTATTTTTATTTTTTATTACTGTGGCTGCATCATTGAGCTTTGTATAATGGTGTACTAATATTTCTCTAGGAGGGAGATTTTCCACGATAATTCTACATCTCAACAATTCATCAATCCATTTGCTTAACTTGGGAGATTTTTCTTTGGTCCATAGTTCCAATCCTAATGATTCTTGAATTGCTCCAAACCAATGAATGTAAGTGGCAACAATGTCGAGGAATCCAATGTTGTCTCCTCCAAAGAATTTCTTATCTTGGAGTTCATTTTCAAGAAATTTCAGAAGCTCTCTAGTTTCATCCCATCCTTTCTTCTCTTCTCCTTTGCCGTAAACAAGTTTGTATACTGCACCAAATAACTGATAAGAAATTTCTTTAGCAGATGCATAAAAAATGATAAACTTTAATTTTGAATACCAAATGATAAAACAAAAAGAAGAGACTAATTGCTATTAAATAAGATCATATAAACATGTACCTTATCATCGATAAACTTAGCCCAGAAACGAGCCCTGGCTCTCTGATATGGATCTTTAGGCAAGAGAAGACACGTGTCTCCCCAAGTTTCATCAATATATTCAAGTATTATGAGTGACTCACAAATTGGCTTTCCATTATGTACCAGCACAGGGACTTGTTTATAAACTCGAGAAGTTGAGCACTTTTGTTTGACCTATCTTCTTCAATGTATTCATATTCGACACCCTTCAACTCTTTTGTTAAAGGGGCCTGCTATTATTCTGCCATCTTTGCTTCTTCTTTTACTTGTGGAAATTAGGATACTTAAAGAGACCAATAATTTCGCTGTTCACTTCTTTTATGACTTTTTTAGTGGAGAGGTTTCAAAATTAGGGACTTTTATTGGAGGATTACTTGAGTGCTTACCTCGTATTATATTCGCTAATTTAAGTGCATAATTATCCTTAGGAGAATATGAGTTATATTTGATAGTTACTTGTAATGATTTGACGACAACAATAATAAATTTAGTAAAATTTTACAAATTATATCTTGCAAGAATAGTGTGTATGTAAATTTTATCTTCACCTTAATGAAAATAGAATTGTTATTTTCTACAAACTTTCGGGTCAAGAATTTAATAATCACGCATATGACTCTTTTGCTTGTAGTTGTGTTTCATCAATTTGCAGAATGAATTTCTTGTTAAGTGTGTAATACATGAGACAAAATTAAACTTAAGGCGTTGGGTAGGGGCGGCTCAATAAATTAGGTGGCCTAAAGTCAAACATTAATGTGAGCCCTTTTTACGGAAAAATTCTATATATTTTTAGTTGAAGTAGAATTTCTAGCTTTTTAGAATAAAATTACTTAAATTTTTTGACATAAATCATTTAATCTCTCACGTGCAGTGTTAATCTTAAGTAATAGAACCTAAGTTGATCGAGGACTACCCCTCCAAAGTTTATATTTACAGAGTAGTACGCTCAGATCAAGTATGGCATCGAGTGCTAGCCACTCCTCTATATATTTGGAGTGTAACATAAAAACTAAGTATAATATAAATTTAATAAAATAATTGGGCGAACTCAACCAAGCTCCTACTTTTTTATCAACTATGTTAAGCCAGGACATTTAAAGGAGAAAATAAGAAGGATGAGGCAGATAATATCGAGTTTAGAGAGCACGACATTGAAAGGGTCAAAAGTGGGGCTTTGTGGTGTTGAACATTCAACAAAAATAAAAACAAAGATAGTGATTCTCCTTGCCAAGACTGAACTTTTATATCAAGTGAGTTCTAACAAATTATGTATCACGACTGAAGTGTTATATAATTATTTTTAGTATATATTAAAAAGAATAGTGTGTCGTCACATAAATTTCTTTTATTAACAAGTGCAATTCTTTTCCCCCCAATATTTACAACATAAAAGTAGAAATGTCAAAATTAAGGAAGGCAGTAGGAAGGTGCAGATGGATGATATATAGCGACAGAAAACCTCATGATGTTATTTAATTTAG
Organism: Nicotiana benthamiana; assembly: GCA_034376525.1. Taxonomy (NCBI): domain Eukaryota; kingdom Viridiplantae; phylum Streptophyta; class Magnoliopsida; order Solanales; family Solanaceae; genus Nicotiana; species Nicotiana benthamiana. The sequence continues at coordinate 26,658,559 of CM067336.1, read as the reverse complement.
TTGGTCACCAAAAAAGGTAATTAAGCCACCATTCAAAATATCTCTCCCTATAAATATTCTTCCAAAATGACTTTATCAGCATTCAGCACTGTTCCTGAGCTGCTTTACTAGAGTTTCTGATGATGCTAACAATAAATCAAAATGCAAAGAGCAAAAGGAAGTCAAGTAAGGCTGCTCCAATTCCAGTTTCTGTATTAATGATTTTTCATACACAAATTAATTTTCTTAGATTAATAGCCTGTTTGATCAAATTGTAAAAATTAACTTATTTTAACAAGTGTTTTTAAAAAAAAATACTTTTGGTGAGGAGCAATTTGTGTTTGACTAATTAATTTGAAAAATATTTCTGAGCATCAATTAATGTTTGACCAAGCTTTTAAAAACTCATTCTAAGAGTATTTTTTTCAAAAGTGTTTTTAAAAAAGAATTGCTTTTTCTACTTTTCCAAAACTGCTTATGCTTTTTTTCAAAAGTATTTTTTTTCATTCCAAAAACTTGACCAAACACCTAAATCTATTTTAAAAAACTTTTCTTGACTAAAACTAAAAATTATCTTTTAGCCCCCAAATAAATTGACCAAACAAGCTATAAAAGATGGATCGACTACGTAATTTTGTCTAGATAAGAATTTAGAAGGATAATAACAAATATAAAGCATGGAGCCTCGGCCTATAAAATGCCATAAGCTTGAATATGATCATAAATAAAGTCTTTTTATTCTTCAGTCAATAGTATACCTTATGTTACTAATGCTCTTTGGATTTTGGTTTTTGTTTTTCCTTTTCTTCACTGAGCCGAGGGTCGATTGGAAACAGCCTCTCTGTCCTTTCGAGTAGGGTAAAACTCGTCTACGTATTATCCTCCCCAAACCACACTTTGTGGGATTATACTGAATAGTTATTGTTGTTGTTCAATAGTATACCTTAAAAAATTTGATAAACAAGGAAATGTACTTGGAAGTTTGATAAGATTAAAAGAATAAGTCATATCATAGTACAATTATATAAAATGTGAGAGGGAATAAAAAATACGTAAGAGTTTATTGACTACTGCCAAAAGTATTCTAGAAGAAGAAAGAGAAAGATGCCAAAAAAGAAACAAGAAGTGCATAAAAACAGGTAGTTATTGTCACTTTCACGAAGAAAACTTCAGTCGAATTGGCTTTGGTTGAGAGTACGGTCAAATGACACTTTCAACATGAAATCTAGGCAAATACCCATAATTTTTCTTCTTGGTTTAAATTTTTTGATAAAATAAATTCGATTTAGTTTTTCACATATTTTTCAATATATCGCATCTTCAAACTTTTACCATAAAGTTTGTCTTAAGATGATTAGAACTTCGGTTAATTTATCAGATAAAAAATATAATTATCGTTAAATAGGTTGCTGCTAGAACTAAATTTGCCAAGATGAATCTGTTTTGAACCTTGTTTCGATACCACTTGTTAGGATCGAAATAATCAAGTGTCATGCGGAAGCTAGCAAAGCAAACCTTCAATGACGATACATAAGATAACAAAAAATAAATCTACCAAAAGAAACACAAATATTTAATATGGTTCGGTCAATTGACCTACGTTCATGGGCGGTGATGAGCAATTTATTATAAAAAAGAGTACAAAATATCGAGAAAATAATCTCACAAAGAGGCAAACAATTGACGCACTAACACTTGTCCCAAAAAGTTCTCCCCCTACAAAAAACTCTCAAATCTTGTATGACTACATTGTGGATGCTACTAATGAGAAAGAAGGATCCTCAACTTATAGAAGTCTAAAAGCTTTTCCTGCAAGAAAAGGACTAGCCAAACATGGTGAATTATATTTTTCTTTTCATAAAAGGAAAAATCAATTTCAGTAAAGATGTTGCTCTTCCTTCAAGAAATAGGAGAACCAAATATGATAAGAAAATCAGGACAAACACCTAACAACCGTTGTTGGGCTAAAACGGCCCAGTGACACTCTTAACTGAAGGATTGCGTATAGGTGTTCGTAACACGCAGCGGAAGACAATAACAATCCTAGATAGATTTTTTCATGTTTAAAATTTATATACGTGTCAAAGATCGGATCAAAGACGTACCTGGTGAAGAGATTCTCGTTTCAAAATTCTTCGATAGTGCGAAGACTCTATGCGTATCCACACCGAGACCGATCCTTGCTATCAACTTGTTGATCAATGAAACCTGCGAACAATTCTCAAAAATCTCAACTCAAATTAGAAGAACAAGAAACACTTTTCTTGTAATTATATTTTCTCTCTTGGCTTTGTATTGCACTCTCACTTTCACAAAGTGAATTTTCTTCTCAAGATAAAGAACTCTGAAATTTTTGTTGTCTGCACGAGTAAAAATAAGTCTATTTCGTAGGGATCTGTTTCTGTTTATCGTGTAAGACTTCTTAGCCTTCCAGTGAATGCACGTTTTGACCGAATTGTGTATCCAATTCTCAATTGGATTGTAATTCTTAGACTTTTAATAATAATATAATATTTTGCTATTGAAAATATTAATCCCATTCCGAATAGGATAAAATTTTAATTAATAATTCAATTCAAAATTAAATTTATTAATAAGTCTTTATTAATATTATATTTTATATACATCCTTTATATAAAATAATTTAATTATATAGATCATATATATTTCAACCAAGAGATATTATTTAATTTCTATTCCAAATAGAAACTTCAATTTATTCACAATATTAATTATAATCTTTGTGCTAGCAAAGAATATAATAATATTTCATTTGGATTAATAACTAAATTTATTTGACTAATCAAATTCTTTAATTTAATTATCAAATAATAAGTTAATTAATCCTTTAGCAAAGATCAGAACACTCGTTAGTGTGCGACCCCATAGGTTCAATACTAAACCGGTAGTAAATTGATCATATCAATATACTAATCAAGGGTGGCGTCTAGCAACACTCCTTAACGACCGGATAGCATGAAGTATACAATTGACTCTCAAGAACCAGTAGAAAAATAATATAGTAATTCCTTCTGTCCTTATAGCTCTGACCCTAGGATATGGTTCAACTGTCAAATCCTAATAGGCGATCAACTATGTGTTCACGTCAAATATAATCGACCATTGAATGACCTAAGAAACTCATTTCTTCTTTCATTCAATTGCCCTGGCCAAGGTCTTAGTTTGGTCGTTTATAATTCATGACAACATGGAGCTTAAACTCATTACCAAGAGTTGACAGATTCCGTCCTGATCAATAACTAATTCTACAAGTATTTAATCGTACCCAATATCCTTTCAACTATCGCCCTAGGGCCATAGGTGTCTAGTATCAAAACACAATAAATAACTTGTCAATTACTATGACGATCTCAAGTCAAAGGAAATAGTTATATCACATTCTTCAAGAAAATATCCTATTGACAGTTACGGTAATTCTAACCATTAGGAATTATCCAATGAGTCCGTTCAATGATCATATCTCTATATGCATCATCTATCTATGTGATTCAGTTAATGAGATCAACTAATCTTTATCCGATAAAGACGATCACATAAATATTGATCTAGCTGGATTATTATTGTCCAAATTAATAATCCTACGATCAAGAACATATTTAGATTAAATTTTAAAAGACTTTGCTCCCATTATCATGATCTCTATCACGATGACAAATCTCAAAATTTAATCAAGGACCTTATCAAAATAATCAAACAATTGATAATAATGATAAAAGAATATCAAATGCCATATATTTTATATCAAATGACGTTCACAAAATATGTTGAAGTTATCAAATATGATATTGGATCTAGGACATATCTACTATATCCCTAACAATCTCCCACTTGCACTAGAGCCAATCGCTCTTGTACTTCATCCCCAATTTCCACTTGTGCTTGTCAAACTCCTTTGCACCAAGAGCTTTAGTGAATGGGTCTGCAGAATTTTCCTTTCCATCAACCTTTTGAATCTCGACGTCTCCACGTTCAATGATCTCTCATATCAAGTGATACCTTCGCAGAACGTGTTTGGACTTTTGGTGTGATCTTGGTTCTTTTGCTTGGGCAATGGCTCCAGTATTGTCACACAACAATGGAACCGCACCTTCCATTGAAGGAGTCACACCAAGCTCAGTTAAGAACTTTTTCATCCATACAGCTTCTTTAGCAGCTTCACTAGCTGCTATATATTCTGCTTCAGTCACTGCATCAGCTACTGTAGCTTGTTTGGAACTTTTCCAACTCACTGCACCACCATTTAAGGTGAATACATAACCAGAAATAGATTTGCTATCATCCCTATCTGAAGAGAAACTTGCATCAGTATAACCTTCAAGTTTCAAATCCGAATCCCCATAGATGAGGAATTGGTCTTTAGTCCTTCTTAAGTACTTAAGAATGGTCTTCACCACCTTCCAATGTTCCTCACCAGGATTTGCCTGATACCGGCTAGTCACTCCAAGTGCATAAGCCACATCAGGACGTGTACATGTCATGGTATACATGATAGCTCCCACTGCACTAGCGTACGGGATCCTACTCATGCGTTCTCTGTCTTCAGGTGTTTTAGGACAATCCTCCCTACTGAGAGAAATTCCAGTGCCTATCGGTAGATAGCCTCTTTTGGAATTATCCATGTTATACCTCTTTAAGATATTATCAATGTACAAAGACTGGGAAAGTCCAAGCAGCTTCCTAGATCTATCTCTATAGATCTTTATTCCCAATATATAAGTTGCTTCTCCCAAGTCTTTCATGGAAAACTGTTCAGATAGTCAAATCTTTGTATTTTGCGATGCCGGTATGTCATTCCCTATGAGCAATATATCATCAACATACAACACTAAGAATATGATTGTGCTCCCACTAACCTTTTGTACACACAAGGTTCTTCTTCGCATCTAACAAAATTGAACTTTTCAATTGTTTTGTTAAATCGAATATTCCAACTTCGAGAAGCTTGCTTTAATCCATAAATAGATCTTTGTAGCTTACAAATTTTATTATGATCAGATGAAGATGTGAAACCTTCAGGTTGTGTCATGTACACATCCTCTTCTAGCTCACCATTAAGGAAAGCTGTTTTCACATCCATTTGCCATATTTCATAATCATAGTATGCTGCTATAGAAGGCAAAATCCAAATATATTTGAGCATTGCCACGGGAGAGAAAGTCTCGTCATAGTCGACTCCTTCTTTCTGACGATACCCCTTGGCAACAAGACGTGCTTTATAGGTCTCCACCTTTCCGTCTGCTCCAATCTTTTTCTTAAAAACCCATTTACAACCTATAGGTTTTATATCCTTTGAAGGTTCAACTAAAGTCCATACTTTGTTTTCCTTCATGGATTCCATTTCGAATTCCATGGCCTTTTGCCACTTCTCATAATCAGAACTTTGTATAGCCTCTTCATAGGTCTTAGGGTCATCATCATTATGATCAACCTCATTTGATAAATCATCTTGTACCAATAAATTTAATCTAGTTGGTACATGACGTTCTCGTGTAGACCTTCAAAGAGGTACTTGTACAACCTGTTCACCTTGTGTTGGATTTCGTTGTTGCTCAATTTGGTTTGGAACTGGTTCATTAACCTGTTCTTGAACTTCATTTAGTTCTTGAACTTCAACCGTTGAAGATGGCAATTTCCTTGGCAACTTCAAAATATCCAATAAAGGTTCTTCAACTTGGGTCTCATGATCTTTATATTGTGTTGATTCATTAGTTTCTTGATCTTCATCAAGTTCTATTTCTCCATTATAATTTCCTTCCAAAAGAAATTCCCTTTCCAAAAAGGTTGCTCCTCTGGCCAAACACTTTATGGTCAGAAGGGTGATAGAAATAATATCCTCTTGTTTCCTTGGGATACCCAATGAACCTACACTTATCAGATCTTGAGTCAAGTTTATCAGGCTATAGTCTCTTAACATAAGCTGGACAACCCCAAACTTTAATATGTTTAAGGTTGGGCTTACATCCTTTCCATATCTCATATGGTGTTGTAGAGACTGACTTAGTGGGAACTTTATTAAGTAAGTATGTTGCTGCTTCCAAAGCATATCCCCATAAATTTATTGGAAGATCAGTGAACCCCATCATAGATCTCACCATATCTAATAAGGTTCTATTTCTCCTTTTGGACACACCATTGTGTTGTGGTGTTCCTGGAGGTGTCCACTGTGAGAGAATCCCATTCTCTTTGAGATATCTCGTCAAATCTTCACTAAGATATTCTCCACCTCTATCAAACCTAAGTACTTTGATACTTTTACCAGTCTGCTTCTCAACTTCACTACGGAATCTTTTGAACATTTCAAAAGATTCAGACTTGTGTTTCATAAGATATACAAATCCCTATCTTGACATATCATAAGTGAAGGTGATGAAGTAAGAACATCCACCTCTAGCCTGAATTTTCATGGGCCCACAAACATCTGTATGAATTAGTCCCAATAATTCAGAAGCTCTTTCTCCACTTCCAGTAAATGGAGATTTGGTCATTTTTCCTTTGAGACATGATTCACAAGTTGGATATGATTCCAAATCATACTTGTCAAGGTACCCTTCCTTGTACAACTTGTTAATTCTTTTCTCTCCAATATGACCAAGCCTACAATGCCAAAGGTATGTTTGATTTACAAGATCATCTCTTTTCCTCTTAAGACTTGAAACATGCATAATCGAATTAGCATTCACACTAGGTAAGACATAGACATCATGTTGGAGATAGCCATTCACATATAAATTATCACTATAATAAATAGAGCAAACACCATTGCCTATATTAATGCGAAAACCACGTTTTTCTAACACAGAAGCTGAAATTATGTTCGAAATGAATTTAGGAACGTAATAACAATCATCCAACATCAGTACTTTTCCCTTAGGCATAATTAAAGAAATTGATCCTACAGCTACGACCGCAACTTTTGCACCATTTCCAACTTGTAGATTAATTTCTCCTTTCTTCAACTTTCTACTTATCTGGAACCCCTGCAACATATTGCAGATGTTATAACCACTGCCAGTATCTAATACCCACAATGAATAATTAGTAGTAGTTAAAGAAACCTTGAAAACATTTTTCATTAAAGTCTTACCTTGTTTCTTGTCCTTTAAAGTTGCAAGATACTCTTTGCAATTCCTCTTCCAATGTCCTAATTTCTTACAATGGAAACATACAGCATCAGATTGGTCAGCTTTGCCTTCTTTGCCTTTGGGTTTGGTCACACCACCCTTGGGCGCAGTAGGCTTTTTCTTGGGTTTGCTTTTACCCTTACCCTTCTTCTTAGAAGAGTTCCCAACCAACATGATAGTTCCTTTCTTCTTCTCAGATGCAAGTTGATTTTCATAATCAATTAACATGTTAAGCATCTCATGAAGATCACAATCCATTTTATTCATATTAAAATTAATAACAAATTGTGAAAAGGATTCTGGTAGTGACTGCAAGATCAAATCTTGAGAAAGCTCTTTACCCAGTTTGCACCCCAACTTCTCAAGTTCTTCAATAAGATCAATCATATGATTGACATAGGGTCCAACTGGTGAGTTTCCAGTCAATTTGGATCCAAATAAAGCCTTAGATAGTTGGTATCTAGCTGTCCTGCTTTGTGTACCAAACATCTTCTTAAGATGTTCAATAATTGCAGTTGGATCCATATCCTGATGTTTCCTCTGCAGTTCAGAATTCATAGAAGCGAGAATGATGCATTTGGTAGTAAGACATTCTTCCAAGTATTTCTGATAATCTTGGTAGCATCATCATCATTTACATCTGGGACTTCCTTGGCGGGCTTATCGATCACATCAATAAGCTTTTCATGCATGAGAACAATTCTCAAATTTCTGTACCAATCATCAAAGTTTGGTCCTACCAACTTGTTGGTCTCAAGTATTCCACGCAGTGATATAGCAGACATATTGAGAAATCTAAAATATAAAAAAGAAAAAGCAATAATATAAGAACATATTTGCATATATCATAAAGACATGGACTTTTATCTAAATGATATTTCCACTAATTATTTTAAACTATTTACCCTCATTATAGTTTACAAAATCTTTATTTCTTTTAGTGGAGTAAAGGAATCCTTTAACAATATGTATGAGCCCCTTGGTAATCAAGTCGTTTCTCACTTATATATTAATGGTAGGTACTCTTACCAATTGTATCCCCATACAATTTCCTTAAATAGCTCTATGTCAAATAGTCTCCTAGTAGTCAGGTCGTTCCTATTGGCATAGTTGAGTTCAACCATCATGATTGCAAAGAACTTATTAAATTTTATTCTCCCCCGGGTAGTCCAGGCGTTTAGTGTAAAATTGAATAATTCTTTCAATCCATACATCTAATGCAATAAATAATTTTAACATATTCTTGAACTATAAGTCTCCTGGTAGTCAGGCCGCTCCTTATAAACAAGAAGTAAGTAAAATTAATTACCTTGATGGATAGCTTTATAATAAAATATCTTATATTTTATTATTTAAGAACTCAAATTTTTAATAAGAGGGAATTGTCACAAAAACTATTTTAATAACACGAAGATCGAATCTTTTATAGCATGTGAATTTAACATGCTTAGCCCTAAATTAATTTACATCACATGTAATAAATAATTCAAAATTATGTAATGAGCAAACACATGACATAAAACAAAATTCAACATCCCCTAACATATTTATCTTATATATCACATAAAAAGAATTCATGCTAGAATATTATTATTAATTAACATCTTATGAACTAATAACAATTAAATTAATAATAGAATCATGTAACCTATTATAGATTCCCGTTGTATCTAATACAAAATTTCAAATTTAAGTTATGAACGATCTCAATAGTCATATGAATGCATATTTTATCCACAATAAAGTAATATCATCATTCAAACAATTTGACTATTGCACAAGGCACATCTATTATGGTTTGAACTCTTCAAATATAATATTAAAATATTTCGTAAATAAATTTTAGACACAATAAACCACGGCTCTGATACCACTGAAGGATTGCGTATAGGTGTTCGTAACACGCAGCGAAAGACAATAACAATCTAGGTAGATTTTTTCATGTTTAAAATTTATTTACGTGTCAAAGATCGGATCAAAGACGTACCTGGTGAAGAGATTCTCGTTTCAAAATTCTTCGATAGTGCGAAGACTTTATGCGTATCCACACCGAGACCGATCCTTGCTATCAACTTGTTGATCAATAAAACCCGCGAACAAATTGAACGAAGAATATTGTGTTGAAATTTTTCTCAAAAATCTCAACTCAAATTAGAAGAACAAGAAACACTTTTCTTGTAATTATATTTTCTCTCTTGGCTTTGTATTGCACTCTCACTTTCACAAAGTGAATTTTCTTCTCAAGATAAAGAACTCTGAAATTTTTGTTGTCTGCACGAGTAAAAATAAGTCTATTTCGTAGGGCTCTGTTTCTGTTTATCGTGTAAGACTTCTTAGCCTTCCAGTGAATGCACGTTTTGACCGAATTGTGTATCCAATTCTCAATTGGATTGTAATTCTTAGACTTTTAATAATAATATAATATTTTGCTATTGAAAATATTAATCCCATTTCGAATAGGATAAAACTTTAATTAATAATTCAATTCAAAATTAAATTTATTAATAAGTCTTTATTAATATTATATTTTATATACATCCATTATATAAAATAATTTAATTATATAGATCACATATATTTCAACCAAGAGATATTATTTAATTTCTATTCCAAATAGAAACTTCAATTTATTCACAATATTAATTATAATCTTTGTGCTAGCAAAGAATATAATAATATTTCATTTGGATTAATAACTAAATTTATTTGACTAATCAAATTCTTTAATTTAATTATCAATTAATAAGTTAATTAATCCTTTAGCAAAGATCAGAACACTCGTTAGTGTGCGACCCCATAGGTTCAATACTAAACCGGTAGTAAATTGATCATATCAATATACTAATCAAGGGTGGCGTCTAGCAACACTCCTTAACGACCGGATAGCATGAAGTATACAATTGACTCTCAAGAACCAGTAGAAGAATAATATAGTAATTCCTTCTGTCCTTATAGCTCTGACCCTAGGATATGGTTCAACTGTCAAATCCTAATAGGCGATCAACTATGTGTTCACGTCAAATATAATCGACCATTGAATGACCTAAGAAACTCATTTCTTCTTTCATTCAATTGCCCTGGCCAAGGTCTTAGTTTGGTCGTTTATAATTCATGACAACATGGAGCTTAAACTCATTACCAAGAGTTGACAGATTCCGTCCTGATCAATAACTAATTCTACAAGTATTTAATCGTACCCAATATCCTTTCAACTATCGCCCTAGGGCCATAGGTGTCTAGTATCAAAACACAATAAATAACTTGTCAATTACTATGACGATCTCAAGTCAAAGGAAATAGTTATATCACATTCTTCAAGAAAATATCCTATTGACAGTTACGGTAATTCTAACCATTAGGAATTATCCAATGAGTCGGTTCAATGATCATATCTCTATATGCATCATCTATCTATGTGATTCAGTTAATGAGATCAACTAAACTTTATCCGATAAAGACGATCACATAAATATTGATCTAGCTGGATTACTAACGTCCAAATTAATAATCGTACGATCATGAACATATTTAGATTAAATTGTAAAAGACTTTGCTCCCATTATCATGATCTCTATCACGATGACAAATCTCAAAATTTAATCAAGGACCTTATCAAAATAATCAAACAATTGATAATAATGATAAAAGAATATCAAATGCCATATATTTTATATCAAATGACGTTCACAAAATATGTTGAAGTTATCAAATATGATATTGGATCTAGGGCATATCTACTATATCCCTAACATTAACATGGTATGCAAATCAGGATAAACACCTAAAATTCTCCCTCTTGGCCTGAATTTTCTGACTAAATAAATTTGATCCACCTTTTTCATATAACCTTCAATATGTCACATCTCCAGACTTCCATAAAAAAGTTTGTCTCAACATAAGAGCATTCCAGTCAAATTTTTCAGACAAAAATCATAATTGCCGTAAAAAAGGTTGATGCTAGAACTAATCCCGCCAAGATGAACCCGTTTTAAACCTTTGATACTAACTGTTGGGTTAAACGGTCCAATAACACTTATAACATGGTAAGAAAATAAAGACAAACACCTAAAAAAGTACATGAAACTTACAAAGTTGAGCTAGCTCGCGACCCTGAGGCCTCACTTGGTTGCTGCTTCAAATTGAGCTTTGTATAACGGCACTAATAATTCTCTAGGAGGAAGATTTTCCATGATAATTCTACAGTTCAAGAACTCATGCAAGCACGGATCATGTTATGTTCACTAATTGAAGGGCATAATTATCTTTTAGGAGAATAAAAGGGCAGTCCAGTGCTTTATATATCTCAAGTTCTCGCAAGGTTTGAGGAAGGACCGCATTCTAAGGGGTGGGATGCAGATAACTTATCTTAATGCAGGTATTAATTACTACGACTGTCATACAGAGACAACTTTATCTTTGCTTCAAGTTACCCTTCACCTTTAGGAGAATATGCGTTATATTTTATAGTTATTTGTAATGATCAAGCATATATGAAAATTTATTCTCTATTACTTGTAGTTTTGTTTCATTACATAAATTGAATTTCTTTTTAAGAGTAGTACATGAGATAGAATTAAGATTTAAGTGTTGGGGAACTACAGTATGAACTTCCACAAAATGAAAATAGAAGAGGAAAACTAAAAGAAATTTTCATATTCACTTTTGACTTTCCTAATAGAAAAATTCACCATGTTTGGGAACACATTTATAATGGCTTAAAACTTATGTTTAGGACATGAAAGTGATAAAAGTGATTTTAAAACGTTTGATGATCCAAATTTATGATTATTTAGCATCTAGAACAAATTTTTTCCAAGAATAATGTTTTAAAAACTAAAGTTTTAGATACATTACCGAATATTATAAATTCGTTACATTACTATTTTAGCTGCCAAACAGATCATCGTAGTTGAAATCAAGTTTATTAAAATATATTCTAGTTTCGTGAAAACTTCCATAGTCTATGACTCTATGTAGCTATTCAACAAAAATAGTCTATGTAGATATTCAATTAATATTTTACAAGGATCACGGACCCAACTTCGATATGATTAATGAACCTGTGCAGCTTTACGTATTTATCCTTCTAAAGTTATGTGCCTATTATTTATTTTCTAATCAATCATTCACTAATAGACTAATCTTAATTAGTATGTCAATTTACCAACAAAAGAATAAAATTATAGGAACTATTTTGGGTTATTAATTGTAATCTGGTAATGCCTTTCTATGATCGTTGTTATAAAAGTATGTGTCATTTTCAATTACTAGTCATGGCACAATTATAGTGGAGTAGTATTTTTGTGGTTATTTTAAGGAGAAAAATGTCGCAGAGAAATTAAAAGGAAGCAGCCAAATAATTTCAACTTTAGAGAGCACGAAATTCAATTGGTCAAAAGTGACATTTATGGTGTTGAACATTCAACTAAAAAAACAAAGGCAGTTATTCTCCTTGTCAAGCAAGAAACTGAACCTGCCCAACTTGCGCAGGTTTCATTCTTTACATATAATAATACATTTATTATTTATTTATTTATTAATCATAGTCCTTACCTAGTATCAACCTTTTAAAGGTTAAGGTTACAGTCTAATGAGATGATTTGACATATATATCAGTTTACTATTTACACTCAAGCAGCATAAGGTTTAAATTACAATATAGTAAGGTCTTTCTCTTTCTCCGTTGGTGGCACTTGTCTTATAAAATATATTTAAGAGAAAAAGCAAGTAAAACCAACTATTTCAGTCTTTATCTGTTTATATATACATAAGGGTAGTTGACCTATGTTCACCTTTATAATATGAGTCGAATATAGACGAATTTTTGGATAAATAACTTAACATTTGATCAAGTACATTGTTTAAGCCAGCAGATAATGTTAAACTGAACTAAAAAAAATATATACATAAAATATTTTGAAGAAATCATAAGTTCACATGCCCTATAACTTGGGGAATAAATCTACCCCGGGGTAAAATTTCCTTTAAAACGAGAGACAACTCTCTTTATAAAAGAAAATAAACTTCTATATTAAGTGAGTCACAACAAATCACGTTATTACTCATTAAGAATAAAATGGGATGCTAAGATTATCTAATTTTCAAAAAGAAAAAAGAGTTATTCTTTTTTTAGCAAATATACCACTAGGCAGGCTGCCTAGTATCTAATATATAAATAAAATCCCAAGATGGGTCCAAAGCTTATAAGATGTCCAAACCAAAATAGAAGTTGCATGAAGCTACTAGCTACTAAAAAGATAGAAAAGCTAAAGTCTAATGAACTAGTTATTACAACATTGTCGGCTGAATGCTTCCTTCTCCTGTCAGTGTATGTGAATCCAATTGTCAGTGGCAAATACCAAGCAACACCTATCAAGATCTTACCAAGCGCCAGTGTATCCAGTCCATAGGCTAGAATAAATTTCAAACATCTCTACCACAGAATTGAAGCTAGCATAGTCTTTCAATCATTAGTGTTGCTACAATATGATCTCCATACGTAGTGGACTGATTCTATCAAAATATAAATCATGTGGTCGATCCTCAATATTATTATGTAAAAAAGCATAGATACACCTGTCTTGAGGCTGGCTTTATGCAAGATTTTTAAGAAAAAAGCTAGGCTAGGGCCGGCTTAAAATATGCTTTTCAAGGCAAAAGCCAGGCTGGTGCTGGCAGGTTTTGCAAGGCAAAAACCAGGTTGGAGCTAGCTTTAGGCAGGCTTTTCAAGGCAAAATCCAGGTTGGGGCTGGTTTTGCAAGGCAAAAGCTAGACAGGAGCTGGCTTTAGGTAGACTTTGCAAGGCAAAAGCCAGGATGAGGCTGGCTTTAAGCAGGATTTGCAAGGCAAAAACCAGGCTAGAGCTGACTTTAAGCTGGCGACGCTAAGGTAATGCCATAGTATCATCAGGCTTTAGCCTGACGACGCCAGGCCTAGGAGCTAGGTGATTTTATGTTCTTGTAATCCTTCTATTCCTGATCCTCTAATGTAGAAATAATTCTAAATATTACTAAACTATCCTCAGATTGAGCATGAAGACATGCTAATACCACTGAGAAATGATTCAACAATCTCGAGAAATTCCACATAATATATTCAACTTTTTCCTTAACATTTGAACATATCAGAAGTAGAATAAATTACAACATTTAATACTTGCTTATCTCAAATCATAGTCTTGAATGCAAATAAATTTGGTACAAAATTATTATTTTTATAATGAACTACATGATAAACTATCAGATGACCAAAAGAAGAAGCAACATTGTTACAAAATATAAATGGTGGGCTCTTTTATAAAATACAAATATTTGGGGCAACATCTAAAAAATCTTATTGTGATATTTTGGCCCAAAACCAGCTATTGAGTTGGTTTGAGATCTGAGAATTGTGATTTTATCAAAATATAGGCAAAATTATATATTTGCCAAATAAAACCTAAATTTATTTTGGTAAAATTTATGGCCAAACCGTCCTAAATATATGAACAGAAAGGGTAGTTTTTAGCATAAGAGAATATTTTTTGGATTATAAAGTAATGATGAGTTTTTTTTAAAGTGAATCATTTTAAAATAAGGTTAAATAGAAAAATAAGAGACTTAGCTTATCTACTCGTTTGGGAAAATTAAAAGTGCTTATAAGTTAAGTACTTATAAGCCAAAAATAAGCCAAAAGCCATAAGTTGGTCTCCCCAAACTTATCAAATTTCAGCTTATAAACACTTTAGGTTTGATCAAATATTTACTATTCTATCCCTAAAATATTTTTTTTTAAAACAGAACTTTTCTTATACCTAGTTCTTCATTTGCTTACTATTTATTTCATCACTTTTATCCAAACACATAACTGCTTATTTTTTAAATCCGTTTCAACACTTAAAATTATTTTTCAGCACCTAATACTTATCAACTGCTCTAAATGAACTAAGTCAAGGGGCTCCTAATTCAAAAGTACTGAAGAAGATATCGCATCCCAAGTCAATACTATATTATTTGTCCACAACATATACTTAACTATAGTAGAAAATTCAGGTGAAATGTCAAAATTTTGGGAAGGCAGTAGGAAGCTGCAGAAGTATGATAACGACAGAAGAAACACGGACCTCATGATTTTTTCTAATTTACTTGGTCACCAAAGCTTAGAACAGAAGCCACCGTTGGACAATATATATTCCCTATAAATAATTCTTCGATGGTTTTATTACAAGCATTCAGCAGTACGTAAATAACAACAATTGCACCTTCCCTTTTATTAAATTAAAGAAAACAGCAAAATATTCATAAGATGTCTTTATTTTCAGGGCTCTTGAGCTGCTTTAGTAGTGTTCCTTCAAAAGTTTCTGATGATGCTAATAATAAGTCAAAATCATCAGAGAAAAATGCAAAGAGCAAAAAGAAGACAAGTAAGGGTGCTCCAATTCCGGTTTCTTATTTCCCTATTAACTCACAGTTTTCACGCTTATAAGTTTCCATAAAGACTGGAAATTAAAGATGATCAGTTGCTATCTTGAATGGCTGACATGATCCAAGTTTCTATTTCTACCTCTTGGAAGTTGGAAGTTTAAGGTTTTTAATGAATATTATTGAACTTCGTTGAAATGCGAGTTGGAAGTTGAAGAATTGGATTCACAGAGAAAAACAAAAGAATTTAATTTCTACTTGTCTGATATTTTAGCCTGTAAAAGAGGAGTTTTGAACTTTTACAAATCTTTTGGTATTAGGGTGTGTGGAAGCCGCAACTAATTTTTTACAAAAGTTCTTATATTGTTCCTGTACAAATAATTTGATTCAATAAATATTGGGTGATTTGTTTTTATGGAGCTGATGATCATCTGAACCTTTATCTTTCAACATCTAAAGACAAGTTGATATTGTAAGATATCTGTAAAGTCTAGTTGTATACCCTTTGATGATTTTTGATACACAAATTTACTCAGATTAAAAGAAAATGGCATAAGCTTGAATAAGGATAAATATGATCACAAATGAAGTCTTCTTTATTTTTTAGTCACGTATACCTTAAAAATTTGATAAACAAGAAAGCGTCTGTGAGCCGATGAGTATAACTTAGTGAAGGATTGCTTAAGGGTGTTCGTAACACGCCGCGGAAGACAATAACAATCCTAGGTAGATTTTTTCATGTTTAAAATTTATTTACGTATCAAAGATCGGATCAAAGACATACCTGGTGAAGAGATTCTCGTTTCAAAATTCTTCGATAGTGCGAAGACTCTATGCGTATCCACACCGAGACCGATCTTTGCTATCAACGCTTTGATCAATGAAACCCGCGAACAAATTAAACGAAGAATATTGTGTTGAAATTTTTCTCAAAAATCTCAACTCAAATTAGAAGAACAAGAAACACTTTTCTTGTAATTATATTTTCTCTCTTGGCTTTGTATTGTAATCTCACTTCAGAAAGTGAGTTTTCTTCTCAAGATAAAGAACGCTAAAATTTTCCGTCGTCTGGACGAGCAAAATAGGTCTATTTCGTAGGGCTCTGTTTTAACGTGAGAAGTGCCACAAATTTATAGACTTCCAATTCTAAAGTTGGATAGTAATATCAAACCAATTCAAAATTGGATTTTCCTTATAAGTTACTAATTGGTACTTTGCCAACAGGAAATTAGAATCCCATAACAAATGGATTTTATGTAGCCGACGTCTTCTCGTGGGATTTTCAATCCAATTTCAAATTGGATACTTTATTAATATTCGATATAATATTTTCTTATATAATATAAGTATTAAATATGTATATCACATATATTTCAACCAAGAGATATAATTTAATTTCTATTCCAAATAGAAACTTCAATTTATTCACAATATTAATTATAATCTTTGTGCTAGCAAAGAATATAATAATATTTCATTTGGATTAATAACTAAATTTATTTGACTAATCAAATTCTTTAATTTAATTATCAATTAATAAGTTAATTAATCCTTTAGCAAAGATCAGAACACTCGTTAGTGTGCGACCCCATAGGTTCAATACTAAACCGGTAGTAAATTGATCATATCAATATACTAATCAAGGGTGGCGTCTAGCAACACTCCTTAACGACCGGATAGCATGAAGTATACAATTGACTCTCAAGAACCAGTAGAAGAATAATATAGTAATTCCTTCTGTCCTTATAGCTCTGACCCTAGGATATGGTTCAACTGTCAAATCCTAATAGGCGATCAACTATGTGTTCACGTCAAATATAATCGACCATTGAATGACCTAAGAAACTCATTTCTTCTTTCATTCAATTGCCCTGGCCAAGGTCTTAGTTTGGTCGTTTATAATTCATGACAACATGGAGCTTAAACTCATTACCAAGAGTTGACAGATTCCGTCCTGATCAATAACTAATTCTACAAGTATTTAATCGTACCCAATATCCTTTCAACTATCGCCCTAGGGCCATAGGTGTCTAGTATCAAAACACAATAAATAACTTGTCAATTACTATGACGATCTCAAGTCAAAGGAAATAGTTATATCACATTCTTCAAGAAAATATCCTATTGACAGTTACGGTAATTCTAACCATTAGGAATTATCCAATGAGTCGGTTCAATGATCATATCTCTATATGCATCATCTATCTATGTGATTCAGTTAATGAGATCAACTAATCTTTATCCGACAAAGACGATCACATAAATATTGATCTAGCCGGATTACAAATGTCCAAATTAATAATCCTATGATCAAGAACAAATTTAGATTAAACTGTAAAAGACTTTGCTCTCATTATCATGATCTCTATCACGATGATAAATCTCAAAATTTAATCAAGGACCTTATCAAATCAATCAAACAATTGATAATAATGATAAAAGAATATCAAATGCCATATATTTTATATCAAATGACATTCACAAAAATATGTTCGAGTTATCAAATATGATATTGGATCTAGGGCATATCTACTATATCCCTAACAATCTCCTACTTGCACTAGAGCCAATCGCTCTTGTACTTCATCCCCAATATCCACTTGTGCTTGTCAAACTCCTTTGTGCCAAGCGCTTTAGTGAATGGGTCTGCAGCATTTTCCTTTCCATCAACCTTTTGAATCTCGACGTCTCCACGTTCAGTGATCTCTCTTATCAAGTGATACCTACGCATAACGTGTTTGGACTTTTGGTGTGATCTTGGTTCTTTTGCTTGAGCAATGGCTCTAGTATTGTCACACAACAATTGAACCGCACCTTCTATTGAAGGAACCACACCAAGTTCAGTTAAGAACTTTTCCATCCATACAGCTTCCTTAGCAGCTTCACTAGCTGCTATGTATTCTGCTTCAGTCACTGAATCAGCTACTGTAGCTTGTTTGGAACTTTTCCAACTCACTGCACCACCATTTAAGGTGAATACATAACCAGAAATAGATTTGCTATCATCTCTATCTGAAGAGAAACTTGCATCAGTATAACATTCAAGTTTCAACTCAGAATCCCCATAGATGAGGCATTGGTCTTTAGTCCTTCTTAAGTACTTAAGAATGGTCTTCACTGCCTTCCAATGTTCCTCACCAGGACTTTCCTTATATCGGCTAGTCACTCCAAGTGCATAAGCCACATCAGGACGTGTACATGTCATGGTATACATGATATCTCCCACTGCACTAGCGTATGGGATCCTACTCATGCGTTCTCTCTCTTCAGGTGTTTTAGGACAATCCTCCCTACTGAGAGAAATTCCAGTGCCTATCGGTAGATAGCCTCTTTTGGAATTATCCATGTTATACCTCTTTAAGATAGTATCAATGTACAAAGATTGGGAAAGTCCAAGCAGCTTCCTAGATCTATCTCTATAGATCTTTATTCCTAATATATAAGCTGCTTCTCCCAAGTCTTTCATGGAAAACTGTTCAGATAGCCAAATCTTGGTATTTTGCAATGCCGGTACGTCATTCCCTATGAGCAATATATCATCAACATACAACACTAAAAATATAATTGTGCTCCCACTAACCTTTTTGTACACACAAGGTTCTTTTTCGCATCTAACAAAATTTGAACTTTTCAATTGTTTTGTTAAATCGAATATTCAAACTTCGAGAAGCTTGCTTTAATCCATAAATAGATCTTTGTAGCTTACAAATTTTATTATGATCGGACGAAGATGTGAAGCCTTCAGGTTGTGTCATGTACACATCCTCTTCTAGCTCACCATTAAGGAAAGCCGTTTTCACATCCATTTGCCATATTTCATAATCATAGTATGCTGCTATAGCAAGCAAAATCCGAATAGATTTGAACATTGCCACGGGAGAGAAAGTCTCGTCATAGTCGGCTCCTTCTTTCTGACGATATCCCTTGGCAACAAGACGTGCTTTGTAGGTCTCCACCTTTCCGTCTGCTCCAATCTTTTTCTTAAAAACCCATTTACAACCTATAGGTTTTTTATCCTTTGAAGGTTCAACTAAAGTCCATACTTTGTTTTCCTTCATGGATTCCATTTCGGATTCCATGGCCTTTTGCCACTTCTCATAATCAGAACTTTGTATAGCCTCTTCATAGGTCTTAGGGTCATCATCATTATGATCAACCTCATTTGATAAATCATCTTGTACCAATAAATTTAATCTAGTTGGTACATGACGTTCTCGTGTAGACCTTCGAAGAGGTACTTGTACAACCTGTTCACCTTGTGTTGGATTTCGTTGTTGCTCAATTTGGTTTGGAACTGGTTCTTTAACCTGTTCTTGAACTTCATTTAGTTCTTGAACTTCAACTGTTGAAGATGGCAATTTCCTTGGCAACTTCAAAATATCCAACAAAGGTTCTTCAACTTGGGTATCATGATCTTTATATTGTGTTGATTCATTAGTTTCTTGATCTTCATCAAGTTCTATTTCTCCATTATAATTTCCTTCAAAAAGAAATTCCCTTTCAAAAAGGGTTGCTCCTCTGGCCATAAACACTTTATGGTCAGAAGGGTGATAGAAATAATATCCCCTTGTTTCCTTGGGATACCCAATGAACCTACACTTATCGGATCTTGAGTCAAGTTTATCAGACTGTAGTCTCTTAACATAAGTTGGACAACCCCAAACTTTAATATGTTTAAGGTTAGTCTTACATCCTTTCCATATCTCATATGGTGTTGTAGAGACTGACTTAGTGGGAACTTTATTAAGTAAGTATGTTGCTGCTTCCAAAGCATATCCCCATAAATTTATTGGAAGATCAGTGAACCCCATCATAGATCTCACCATATCTAATAAGGTTATATTTCTCCTTTCAGACACACCATTGTGTTGTGGTGTTCCTGGAGGTGTCCACTGTGAGAGAATCCCATTCTCTTTGAGATATCTCGTAAAATCTTCACTAAGATATTCTCCACCTCTATCAGACCTAAGTACTTTGATACTTTTACCAGTCTGCTTCTCAACTTCACTACGGAATCTTTTGAACATTTCAAAAGATTCAGACTTGTGTTTCATAAGATATACAAATCCCTATCTTGACATATCATAAGTGAAGGTGATGAATTAAGAACATCCACCTCTAGCCTGAATTTTCATGGGCCCACAAACATCTGTATGAATTAGTCCCAATAATTCAGAAGCTCTTTCTCCACTTCCAGTAAATGGAGATTTGGTCATTTTTCCTTTGAGACATGATTCACAAGTTGGATATGATTCCAAATCATACTTGTCAAGGTACCCTTCCTTGTACAACTTGTTAATTCTTTTCTCTCCAATATGACCAAGCCTACAATGCCAAAGGTATGTTTGATTTACAAGATCATCTCTTTTCCTCTTAAGACTTGAAACATGCATAATCGAATTAGCATTCACACTAGGTAAGACATAGACATCATGTTGGAGATAGCCATTCACATATAAATTATCACTATAATAAATAGAGCAAATACCATTGCCTATATTAATGCAAAAATCACGTTTGTCTAACATAGAAGCTGAAATTATGTTCGAAACAAATTTAGGACGTAATAACAATCATCCAACATAAGTACTTTGCCCGTAGGCATTATTAAAGAAATTGATCCTACAGCTACGGCCGCAACTTTTGCACCTTTTCCAACTTGTAGATTAATTTCTCCTTTCTTTTGCCTCCTACTTATCTTAAACCCTTGCAACATATTGCAGATGTTATAACCACTGCCAGTATCTAATACCCACAGTGAAGAATTAGTGGTAGTTGAAGAAACCTTGAAAATATTTTTCATTAATGTCTCACCTTGTTTCTTGTCCTTTAGAGTTGCAAGATACTCCTTGCAGTTTTTCTTCCAATTATTTATGATAAACCTTGTTGCCTTGAACATCATTCTCTGGAGGGATTATCTTTGCAGGCTTATTGATCACATCCATAAGCTTTTCATGCATGAGAACAATTCTCAAATTTCTATACCAGTCATCAAAGTTTGGTCCTACCAATTTGTTGGTCTCAAGTATTTCACACAGTGATATAACAGACATATTGAGAAATCTAAAATATAGAAAAGAAAAAGCAGTAATATAAGAACATATTTGCATATATCATAAAGACATGGACTTTTATCTAAACGATATTTCCACTAATTATTTTAAACTATTTACCCTCATTATAGTTTACGAAATCTTTATTTCTTTTAGTGGAGTAAAGGAATCCTTTAACAATAGGTATGAGCCCCTTGGTAATCAAGTCGGTTCTCACTTATATTTTAAAGGTAGGTACTCTTACCAATTGTATCTCCATACAATTTCCTAAAATAGCTCTATGTCAAATAGTCCCCTGGTAGTCAGGTCGTTCCTATTGGCATAGTTGAGTTCAACCATCATGATTGCAAAGAACTTATTAAATTTTATACTCCCCCGGGTAGTCCAGGCATTTAGTGTAAAATTGAATAATTCTTTCAATCCATACATCTAATGCAATAAATAATTTTAACATATTCTCGAACTATAAGTCTCCTGGTAGTCAGGCCGCTCCTTATAAACAAGAAGTAAGTAAAATTAATTACCTTGATGGATAGCTTTATAATAAAATATCTTATATTTTATTATTTAAGAACTCAAATTTTAGTAAGAGGGAATTGTTACAAAAACAATTTTTAATAACATGAAGATCGAATCTTTTATAGTATGTGAATTTTGTTCAAGTTGTCTACATGCTTAGTCCTAAATTAATTTACATCATATGTAATAAATAATTCAAAATTATGTAATGAACAAGCACATGACATAAAACAAAATTCAACATCCTCTAACATATTTATCTTATATATCACATAAAAAGAATTCATGCTAGAAAATTATTATTAATTAACATCTCATGAACTAATAACAATTAAATTAATAATAGAATCATTTAACCTATTATAGATTCCCGTTGTATCTAATACAAAATTTCAAATTCAAGTTATGAACGATCACAATAGTTATATGAATGCATATTTTATCCACAATAAAATAATATCAACATTCAAACGATTTAACTATTGCACAAGGCACATCTATTGTGGTTTGAACGCTTCAAATATAATATTAAAATATTTCGTAAATAAATTTTAGACACAATAAACCACGGCTCTGATACCACTGAAGGATTGCTTAAGGGTGTTCGTAACAATCTGCGGAAGACAATAACAATCCTAGGTAGATTTTTTCATGTTTAAAATTTATTTACGTGTCAAAGATCGGATCAAAGACGTACCTGGTGAAGAGATTCTCGTTTCAAAATTCTTCGATAGTGCGAAGACTCTATGCGTATCCACACCGAGACCGATCTTTGCTATCAACGCTTTGATCAATGAAACCCGCGAACA
This sequence comes from Nicotiana benthamiana, assembly GCA_034376525.1. Lineage (NCBI taxonomy): Eukaryota > Viridiplantae > Streptophyta > Magnoliopsida > Solanales > Solanaceae > Nicotiana > Nicotiana benthamiana. Next base: position 26,635,658 of record CM067336.1, on the reverse strand, counting down.
AATTGAACGAAGAATATTGTATTGAAATTTTTCTCAAAAATCTCAACTCAAATTAGAAGAACAAGAAACACTTTTCTTGTAATTATATTTTCTCTCTTGGCTTTGTATTGTAATCTCACTTTCACAAAGTGAGTTTTCTTCTCAAGATAAAGAACTCTAAAATTTTCCGTCGTCTGGACGAGCAAAATAGGTCTATTTCGTAGGGCTCTGTTTTAACGTGAGAAGTGCCACAAATTTATAGACTTCCAATTCTAAAGTTGGATAGTAATATCAAACCAATTCAAAATTGGATTTTCCTTATAAGTTACTAATTGGTACTTTGCCAACAGGAAATTAGAATCCCATAACAAATGGATTTTATGTAGCCGACGTCTTCTCGTGGGATTTTCAATCCAATTACAAATTGGATACTTTATTAATATTTGATATAATATTTTCTTATATAATATAAGTATTAAATATGTATATCACATATATTTCAACCAAGAGATATAATTTAATTTCTATTCCAAATAGAAACTTCAATTTATTCACAATATTAATTATAATCTTTGTGCTAGCAAAAAATATAATAATATTTCATTTGGACTAATAACTAAATTTATTTGACTAATCAAATTCTTTAATTTAATTATCAAATAATAAGTTAATTAATTCTTTAGCAAAGATCAGAACACTCGTTAGTATGCGACTCCATAGGTTCAATACAAAACCGGTAGTAAATTGATCATATCAATTTACTAATCAAGGGTGGCGTCTAGCAACACTCCTTAACGACCGGATAGCATGAAGTATACAATTTACTCTCAAGAACCAGTCGAAGAATAATGTAGTAATTCCTTCTGTCCTTATAGCTCTGGATCACCCTAGGATATGGTTCAACTGTCAAATCCTAATAGGCGATCAACTATGTGTTCACGTCAAATATAATCGACCATTGAATGACCTAAGAAACTCATTTCTTCTTTTATTCAATTGCCCTGGCCAAGGTCTTAGTTTGATCGTTTATAATTCATGACAACATGGAGCTTAAACTCATTACCAAGAGTTGACAGATTCCGTCTTGATCAATCACTAATTCCACAAGTATTTAATCGTACCCAATATCCTTTCAACTATCGCCCTAGGGCCATAGGTGTCTAGTATCAAAGCACAATAAATAACTTGTCAATTACTATGACGATCTCAAGTCAAAGGAAATAGTTACATCACATTCTTCAAGAAAATATCCTATTGACAGTTACGGTAATTCTAACCATTAGGAATTATCCAATGAGTCGGTTCAATGATCATATCTCTATATGCATCATCTATCTATGTGATTCAGTTAATGAGATCAACTAATCTTTATCCGATAAAGACGATCACATAAATATTGATCTAACCGGATTACTAATGTCCAAATTAATAATCCTAAGATCAAGAACAAATTTAGATTAAATTGTAAAAGACTTTGCTCTCATTATCATGATCTCTATCACGATGACAAATCTCAAAATTTAATCAAGGACCTTATCAAAATAATCAAACAATTAATAATAATGATAAAAGAATATCAAATGCCATATATTTTATGTCAAATGACATTCACAAAAATATGTTCGAGTTATCAAATATGCAGATTAATTCTAATATTTTCAGGCTCAATTTCTTCAAAGCAATATACAGTTAAAATTAATAAGGGGAATTGACACCAATGTTTCTTTTTTTTTTTGTCACCAATGTTCCCAGATGGTTCCTTCAGGCTTTCCTAGGGTCAAAAAATATTTTTGCCCCTCAAAATTAAGCGAAAAAGAAAAAGGAACTTAAGAAAAAAATTCAAATTTTTTGTTACATTCCGTATCACTTTTATAGCAGCACAATTTATTTGCATACAAAAGTATGAGTCGATATATATGATGGTTTTAAACATTGGTCAACTTTGAGCTAAGGTTATTTTGAGCAAAAAGAAAATGAAGCAGAGAAAAAAATAAAAGAAGCAGCCGAAGTAACAATTAAATTTTCACTTTAGATAGAGCAAAGTTCAATTGATCAAATGAGGGCGATTGAACGTTCATTTTCATTAATAAAATTGTCATTTTCAAGAATTTCAATGTTGTTTAGTATTTTCTTTGGTCCAAAATAACTGATTTTTTGATTTTTTTGGGTCCAAAATAAGTAATTGTTTCAAATTTCAAGAATGAATTAATTATTTTTTTTCCTACATTGTCCTTGGAGTAAATAGTATAGGAATATGTGTAGGAGTATTTATGTGAGATAATAAAAATTAATATGATCAATTTTATTACTAATTAATATTAAAAGGTAAATTTTTTAATTTATATAAAAATATTTAAAAAGTTATTTATTTTGAACCGGAGGGAGTACAAAAAAGTATGTCCCAGAGCATCTTTTCATTATAGATTAATAACTAATGAAAAATTAGTAAAAACTGTATATAGTTCTTTTCAATTTTACAAAAGTGATGAAAATCCAAATAAGGTACCCAGAATTAAAAACCAGATAATTATAAATTAAAGAACTTGTAGGAAATTTCCACTTCCCGAGTCAACAACTTAGTCGAAAATTCAGGCGAGAGAGCCCATACAAAATTGAAGGAAGGTTGTAGGAAGCAGAGGGATGATAATCTTCTTTTACTTGGTCCCAAAGCTAAGTAAAACCACAAATTCTCAATCTTTCTCTATAAATAAATTAAAATTAATTACTTCTTCTATTAGCTCTCAGCAGTGAAAAAAATAATAAAAACAGTCATAAATGGCTTTGCTTTCAGGGTTATTGAGCTGTTTTACTATTTCTTCTTCTTCATCTTCTAGAGTTTCTGATAATTCTAATAATGTCAACAACCTAAAATCATCAGATAAAGTTGCAAAGAGCAAAAACAAGTCAAGTACTGGGGGTGCTCCAACTCTTGTTTCTTATTTTCCTACCAACTCACATCTTTATCGCTTATGACAGATTTTAAGTAATTTATTTAGTTTATATTTCTAGCTCTTAGAAGTTGGAAGATGAGGCTAAAATTAAATGAATATTGAACTTCATCAGAAGGCGATTTAGTTGAATGACGATTTTCTTTTTTTTTTTTGTAATTGAATTGGATTTATACTTGTCTGATATTTTAGCACTGTGGAAAATACTAATTTTGTAGATCTACAAATATTCTTGTATTATTCATACATTATGTGATCCGATATATTGCCGTGATTTATTTTTGGCGTGATACACATTGAGACATTTAAAGTTGGCATGATCTTTCACTTAAATACTTAAACTAAGACTCTTTTCACTTAGACACATTTCTTAAACAATTCTCATATCAATTAGATACGTTTTTTGCTGGTGGTATATAGCGTGACTTTAAACCTGTTTAGCCGCGTGAAGGCTAAAAATTAAATATTTTTCCTTTCCCAATTAGACGAATAACGGTAATATCCATTGCCAATTATTATTTAAACCTTAATCCCTTTCCCAATTTTAAAAACCCTATTTGTTCGCTTCTCTTCTTCTCACATTTCTCCAGCAATTCTCCGCCAATTCTTTTCTTTTCTTCTCTTCTCTCTCTCGTTTCTGTTCTCTTCTTGGTATCAATTAATTTCTTCTCTTCTCTTTTTCCTCTCATTTCTGTTGTTGCCGTGTTTATGAATGTCGAACTTATCGGACTCGACAAACTCTTCAATGTCACCTTGCGCTGCCGCTCGAATCTGTAAGTGTGGTATTTCTCCAAAGTTAAATACTTCTTGGACCCAATTAAACCCATGTCGTAAATTTTTTGCTTGAAAAATCTGAAAGGTAAATTGTTTGTTCATAATTTATAGTTCTGTTTTATAAATTATTTTCTTTGATAAAAATTGATTAAAAATGTCTTGTGATATAAAGGATTGATGTAATTATTTCTGTTGGTATGACTATGAGATGCCTACTCAAGCAAAGAATATAATTTGGGGTTTATTAAAGAGAGTCAAAGCTTTGAAGAGGAGAAAGTTCGAGCAAAAAAAAGATGGATTGTTTCGACGATTGTTGTTATATTGTTGGTCATTTTACGAAAACTGTACGACTAATGTACTTTGGTTGTTGCATGTGTTGTTGATTAATATGTAATATTGGTGATGTTGCTTTAAACTTTTTTTTAGAAACTGTTGTTGTAATATTTAGCTGAGTTTTGTTATAAAATTATGGATTTTGTTATAAACTTCTAAATTTTGAAACTGCTGTTGTAATATACACCTGCTGTATTTTGAAAGTGATGTAATATACAACTTTTGTACAATACATAAAACCATAAGATGCAGTTTCAAAATTCGGAAGATATAGACTAATTATTCAAAACACAGAGTAACAATTTTGCCAAAACAAATAAAATAAGGCTGAAGTTGCTGCTATATAACATATATCCAAAATAGAACAACAACATTACACGACTGAGTACAACAATTAAAGTTTAGTTCTTTCAAAAACTAGATCCCAAAATATAATAGGTTGTTGCTACATAATATATAGACAAAATAAGTTCCTAAGATACTATTTGTTACTGAAGTTTGCCTTCATCTGTTGCAACTAGGAAGTTGTGACAACATCTTGACCCTTTCACCTCAAGTCTCTAGCCATAAAACCAAGGTCAATTCCTGTTGGAGTTCCACTCTTATAAGTTGAACCACTTGCAATAACTCATTGGCTTGATGCTCCGGGCTGCAGTTTGCCAAATAATGAACCACAATCAGTAAGTTATTTCTAAGTCATATCATAGATGAAATATGTATGAATATATATATATATTTAGTATTTGAGTTCCACTTCCGGCTGTGTAGATGCCTAATCCAACATTTTTGGACCTTTTTTGTGCTCCTTTTTTCAGCATTTTCTTTACTTGCACCCCTTCCTCTCTTTTGGCTGGTAGTTGCTTTACCCTTTGGATGAAGTTGACTACCTAATCCTTTTCTAGCAGGCCTGCTCGAATCTGCTAAACTTGGGGTTGGTTGGCTTGAGCTTCTAGCTTCATTAACCCTTCTAATCTTTGTTGTATTAAAACACACAGAGTTTGAAGGTTGGCTTGAGCTTCCAACTGCATCAGGTTGGCTAGCACCTTGTGAGCTTTGGCTACCTTGCTGTGAAAACATCCAATTTTCAGCCTACATAACATAGAGCAACAGATTACATAACAGTGATGGAAACAAATTACTAGATTCATATGAACAACATGAATTTGTGATGGCAACATGAAATATTTAACAAGAAACATTTACTTTACAGTATTTTTTGTTATGTCCTTGTTGATGGCACTTGGAACATGTCATTTTCACTCCACACTTGGACAAATTTTCATATTTCTTTTTTTGTTCATCTTTGCCGTTTCTTCTGTTCCTCTGAGGTCTACCAAAAATGGGTTTAGGTTTGGGAGGCTCTATCTTAGTATTGTTTGTTTCATGCCACATCTTCATATTTTTCATAGGCCGGATGAAATACTTGTATGCTTTTAAGAAGGTATCCCTCTTATACCAATGTTCCACTGCCTGTTTAGGTTCTTCGTTTATGTGATAGTATGCAAGAACAACATATTTACATGGAATATCCCTCAACAACCAAGCTCTACAACTGCAAACTTTATCAGTCAGATTAATTACATACTTATGCAGTCCTTCTTCAGTCTCAAATCCAACATCAGCATTCCAAAGGACAATACATTTTCTAGTAAGCTCTTTGCTATCCTCTAACAATAGCCTTGCTATAGGTGATATATCAAATATCCAAGTATCAGTAAATTTTAACATATTCACTTGCCTAGTCATAATTTTTCTTCTAATCTCCTCCAACATAGTTATAATTGATTTATGCCTAGAAGCTAAAATTCAGGAATTAAAGGTCTCGTACATTATTTTCAACAACATCATACTTGGAATTCACTTCAAAATAAGCTCTAACTCATGACTTTTTTTGAATAATATAACAAATCCCTACAAATATTCTTACCAAGTTTGCCTATTTTATCAAGCTCCTCTTTAAACTTAATTTCATAACTAGATTTACAGCACCTCCAAAACTGTTTTCTCATTTCTTCTCCTTTTCATTTCTTATGCCAATTAGACCATATATGCCCGACACACATCCTAAATTCAGCATTAGGTAAAACGTCATTCAAAGCTGCAGCAAATTCCTACAAAATAATTAATTCAAATTACAGTAACATATCACTACAACAGCAGAATACTTAACAACAGAATTACTTAACAGCTAATTACTTAACAACACCAGAATACTAATTAACAGCTAATTACTTAACAACACCACAATTCTAACTTGTCCCTACACAAGTACAATATTTCCCATATCCTTATGTAGAGCTGCTTAGTTATTTCATCTTTGAATTTCTTTGCAACAAACTTTTAAGTGCACAACTTATTCTTGTTTGAAGTATCACATTTGTGTACTGGGTAGTAGTTCTTTATTTTAAAATCACCCGAATCTCTATCAATACAAGCATGGCACACCCATTGACATCTCTTTGTTTTATATTTAGCCCTCACCCTATGTGGTTCATTTGGTCTCAATTTAATCTTCACCTTGTACTCAATTGCATAATTTGCTTATGCTTTCCAAAACTCTATAGCATTCTCAAAATCATCCCAAGTTCAAATATAGCAACTTCATAATCAGGATCATACGTGACTTTTTTACTCCTCCTTCTTGCTGGTATATCAACACCTGGAATAGCTTCAGGATCTAACTCTTCTATGCTATCTTCACTATCAGCCTCTGAACTATCAATAAAATGCTCATCACCACCTAATTTACCTACATATCTTGAAGTCTTGTTTCTTTCAATATCCTCAAATCCTTTGTCAATTCCTGATTCTCCTATTGGTATCTCATCTGTTGCAATTGGTTTTTTCCTCTGCTTACCCCGCCTCTTTCTCCTTCTTTCAGCCCTTAAAGATCTCAATTCATCATCAACATCTGAATCATCTTCTTCAGGAAGAACATCTTCTTCTGATTCACTACTCTCAACATCTGATTGCACTCCATCTTCATTAACATTATGGTGGTTCATCTCCATCAGCAACATTTATAGTTGGTTCAGAAGAATTGTAAGTTGGTTCAGCATTATTCAAAGTTGGTTCAATAGGCGGCTTAATAGGTGGTTCAACAGTATTTTGAGTTGGTTCAATAGGCGGCTCAATAAGTGGTTCAACAACATTTTGAGTTGGTTCAGTAGGCGGCTCAATAGGTTCTTCAATATTTGTATTAATCATAGGTGTTGCCCTAGCTTTAAATTGGTCATTGCCATCCCCACGCGAGTCTAGTCATAGGTTATAATGCAAATTAAAGCAACTAAACATGCAAGAATAACTCAAATAGTATAGTTAGAGCATGTCATGAGTCTAAGTCTACCCGAACATAATAAAAAGTTCTAGCATACGCATGAATACTCATCATCTTGTACGTGATTAGCTCCCAAAACATGTACCATGTAATAAATACTATACCTACGAGGTAAATTTCCCCTTTCAAGATTAGAAACGAGACTTACCTCGCTTCGAAATTCCATAAATTGGCCCCAACGCCTCTCTAGCATCTCAAACCAATGCCCTCCGATCCGAAACTAGTCGAATAATCATAAAAACCAATAAAAATATACTCCAAAACTCATAATGAATCAATTTATAGCAATTTTCACCTCCGCTAAAATTGTCAACAAAGTCAACCCTCCGGTCCATGTGCCCGGATTGTGGAAGTTTTCGAGGATAAATGGTACCCATAAAATCGTAAACTTAAATATATAATTCATTCCCAATTTTATGTCCACTTTCGTGGTCAAAATTAAAAAATATCAAATTCTAGTTTTTTTTTTTAAAATCCCACAACCTCCATAAAATTTTCATGTTTGAATCCATATATAACTCATGTGTTTAACTTTCAACAAGTAGGAATAACTTACCTCGTATTACATGATAAAATCTCCCATCCAAGTGCTCCGAAAATCGCCCAACCAAGTGAAAATAAGACAAATGAACCAAATCCCATATACAAAAATCAAGTATGACGAGGTCCAACTTTTACGCGATTACAAAAGTACCCTCGCGATCTCGAAGGCCAAACTAGCCTTGCCCTAGATTTCTTCTACGGGAACACGGCCAATAAAACCCGATCACGGACCTTTGCTTGAACAACCCACACAACGCGAACCTAGCTCTGCGCAAAATCCAAACCTTCATGCTTCGGACCAACACCTTACACGATCGCGAACTAATCCTATGATTGTGAAGAACAACCTTCCAAACCTTGTTAACACTGCGCGTTTGAAGCTCCTTCCATACGACCGTGATGAACCAACTAACCAAAAACCATGATCGCGAGCCTCCATAAGAGGTCGTGAAGAAAAAATTCACCCAGTTCCCAATCTACACTACGCGATCGCTATGAATAGATCTGACACGAGAAAGTAACAGTTTAAGACAAGAAAAAATGGTCCGAAACAATCCCGAATCACACATGAGGGCCCCCGGGACCCCGTCCAATCTAGCCAACAAATCTCAATTCCTTAACCAAAATTATCCAAAGGCTCGAACCTCCATGAATAACATCAACATCATAAATCGACGATCAAAATCCTTCGTTCGACTTTCAAATATTCTAACTTTGACGAACACGCCCGAATCATACTTAAACATTCTAGAACGATGCCAAAATTTACGTACAAGTCAAAAATCACTATACGAACCTTTTCTAAGGCTTGGAATCCCAAATAGATATCAAAAACATCAAACTCTGCTCCAAATCAACATATGATAGCAGCTGGACTGCAGTAGCGGAGGTAGCATCGATATTGGTAGTATCAGTAGTATTTTCAGCATTGGTGTTGTTTGCCATTATTTCTTAGATTGTAGTAAATAATACAAAAAGTAACAATAACACTACTATAACATTATATGTAAGCAGATACACGAAATGGCTTGATCCGTGCTGGACATTATCCTAACAAACTATTTCAATAGTGTAAAATAATTTTTCATGATTAAACAAACTTACATCTATTTATTCATAAAATACTGAAATCATCAAATTATTAAATTACAAATCCATCTATTTTAAAATAGGAAAACAAGAGAAATTAGACTACCAAAAGAAAAAGAAGGATAATAAAAGAAAGCGAGTGAAAAACGAAATTAGAAGGAAAGAAGTAGGCTGATTTCTTTTTGCTGGCTAATGATGATGTTCTTCTAAAGTTGAAAGCCTATTTATAGGTACGTATGAATGGATCCATCAAGCTGAGGGGTAAGAATGTGAAAAATTCAATTGCCACTTTTTAAAAGCGTTTTTTCATTTATCTTAATTATGTCTTGTAGAAGGGCTGCCATATGATTTTGTCCAAAAGGTTTTAAAATATTGCCACACTGAATACCCAAAAAGACAGAGCCATTCTGTTGGAGGTTTTGGTCTAAGCTGAGTTAGTAGTTGTATTTTTTCACTTTAGAGATCGGTATTTTAACCATTATAATTTCTACTTGTCTACGCATTGAGCCCCCCATCTTTTCTACCTTTCCTTCTCTTCTGTGAGAAGAAGAAACTTATTTTATAGGAAGATTCAACGGGAAAATAAGAGAATGGAGTCAAGATTTATAATCTGGCTAATGTTTTTTTTTTGGAATTGAAATTATACGACCTATTGATTGTTTAATCTTTGGCGAGATTTGCCTAATATTTGTACGTAGAAGGTTCACTCAACTCCTTCTTCGAAGTTGGACTATTTTATTCTTAATTTTCGTTCTTTTTATCCATCATCTTATGTATATGTTGTCTGAAAGATAGTTAAAAAGAAAACAATAAAAAGCCTGGTTCCAATTGGAATTTCACAAAACTTAGTGATATAACTTGGCAAACAAGGCATAAAATAAGGGACTAACTAGCTAAATATGAAAAATAAAAGAAGGATCTAAGGTGTAACTAAAAATAGAAAGGATTGCCCTAAGTTTTGCCTATAAAAAGGCATATTCCTGCCTTGTTTTACAAGTTTGGAAGTCTGAAAAAGGAGCACTAAAAATATAGTAAAAACTTCAAATAGCCTAAAACTCCCAAAATCATTGTCCATTGAATTTGTAGAGTGATATCGAAGCTTTAGGTTCTGAAATTCAATTTTCAGTTTGAATAATGTCGAAAAATGGTTTGAATAGTCCTATTTCAGTAATTGTGATTTTCAGAAGTTCCTGGGGTTATTTTTGGGTTTATTTTGAGTTCGTTCGAGATGGTTTTGGGTATTTCACTAGTGTTGTTCATTGGAAATTAATTATTGGTCTATTGAGATATCATTTCTGGGTCAAAATTAGTGCAAAGTTGCTGCTGATTGTTGCTTATTGATGTTGGCTATTGTTTACTGTTGCTGACTTATTCCTTCTTCTTATTTTGATTCAAATTCTAGGTATATTTTGGTCTCTAGTAATATGTAATGACTGGAACAGCATATTTGAAGATGAATAGTAGATCCAGAATCCTTCCTGCGTGAGTTTCCTATTGTTTTTCATTTAATTTAGGTGCATAGCATGATTGAATGATTTGAACTTGGCTTTATTTGTATCAATAGGATCTTAGACTGGTTTGTAATTGGACTCTATGGACTATTATTTTGTTTGTTAGCTGTAGCTTAGTCAATTTCATGTTTTGGCTCCTATATTAGTTTGAGATCTGAGTTAGATATACCGAAAATATTTATGCCAGGCGTGCTTATGATTTCTATGAAATGGATAGGGCTACTAATTTGAATGTCAGGTTTAAGTTTAAGTTTCCAGCAGGAATTTGAAATCTAATAAATATGCTAATGACTTTACACTTTAGTATTTAGTTGTGAAATAATAAAAATCGCATTTCAATATAGTAGGATTCTTGAATTTGATGCCGATTGTTTAGTTTATCATTAAATTTCAGAGTGTTTTAGTTTAAACAAGATCATCATACAGATTTGAAAATCGAACTACACAAAACAAGTTTTGATAGAATAAGCCTGGATGGATTTTTGGCTTAATAAACTGTAAAAAATTAATTCGAACAGTGCTACAAAAGCTCAAGCGAATCGTATGAATATAGCTGAAGTGAAATGGCAGTTCTATGGTTTGGTTTTGGAAGCCCGAAATACTAAGAGGCCTGAATTCCTATTTGAAATCATTGGTGTAATTTTGCAACATGATTTTAGGCCTCCCAAGTTAAGTAGCGAATTTAAATTAAGAGGGTTTTCCTCTTGTTTAAGTTCAGGTTTGAGCTTGAGGCTCGAATTTTATGGTGTTAATTAATTAGGCTTGTAGAGTTCCTTAATAGAGAACAATAGACCCGTTTAGGATGGCCTTTAAAATAAATGAGGTACGCCGCGCCATATAAAATCACAAATTGCATGGCGCTCTTTAATTACTTCTATACAAAAATATTTAGAAATCGGGTAAGCCATTTAGTGAATTTCCATGGCTTCCCACGAATATATCAATGTGCTAGTCGCTTTAGGCGCGCTATTTAATAATTTTACCTTCCTAAATTCGGGTGTGCATTTCATGTAACCCAAATCCAAATCCCAAAACGTTGAATAGAATATGTTTCGGATTCGAGTGCATTTCATGTGATGCGATCAAAAAACATATTTTAGACGACGTTCACATTCTTTAAATTAAAAGCGGTAAATAATTTTAAAATTGCACTATAGGATGACATGCTTTAAAATCGGGTGATTAAGCCGAATGTAATAGTTGAGCGACCATGCTAGAACCACAAAACTCGGAGTGCCTAACATTTTTTCCCGGGTTAAAAAAATTCCTTACCTGGATTTCTGGTTCGCTGGCTGTTAAACATAATCAAATCTTCCTCGATTCGGGATTTAAATTGGTGACTTGGGACAACATTAATTATTCCAAGTGGCGACTCTGAAAATCTCTTAAATAAATAAATCTCATTTCGATTGTCATTAAATTGGAAAAACTCCCTTAGCTACGCCCTTCGCGGGGTTGTAGTGTAAAAAAAGGAGGTGTGACACTTATAGCTATGCGAACGCGGCCTTAAGGACGCGAACCCGAGGCTCAAGGAGATAACTCTCCTCGAACGCGAGTCGCTGTGTCGCGAATGCGAAGATCTTCAGACCTGGACCATCGTGAACGCGTGGGTCCCATTGCGAACGCATAGGTTTAATTCACCTAGTTATTTTTTTAAAACTCCAAAACAGAACCATTTCGGGATCTTCACAAGACTTCACAAACTTCTTCTTCTCCAAGGTTCTAGGGCGACTTTTGAAGCATCTTTTCACCATTAACTCGTGAGTTAATAATCTTTAAGTCGTTTCCTTCATTTTTCATCAACATCTATTGAAATTCTAGGCCTAAAGCATGTAATTAAGAGTAGAAATTAGAGAATTTGGTAGAGTTAGGGATTTTTTTATTTTTCTTGATTTAGACCTAATTTTTGGGTCAAATTTGAAAACAAATTATATATTTGGGCTCATGGGTAAATGGGTGATTTGATTTTGGTCCGAACTCGTATTTTGACCAAGCAGGTCGGGGGTCGAGTTTTAGAGTTTTGGGACGAATGATGAAAAAACTATAATTAGGCATTGGGTTCGCATTGTTTAACATTTATTGATGTATTGAAGTTATTATTGTAAAGATATAATTGATTTGGAGCCGAATTCAAGAGGCAAGGCGATTATTGAGGATTGATTTGGCCGTGAAAGTTTGAGGTAAGTGTTTGGTCTAACATTAGCTTGAGGGATTAGGAGTTGAGTTCTATTTTTTATGTGGTAATTGTCGAGTACGACGTATAGGCATGGTGAGAAGTATCTATATGTTGGTTTCTAGCTTGATCGTGAGTCTTCAAATTGTGAATATCTTGATTTCGTTGTATTTCTCTTACCTTGGTGAAAATTTCTATTTGTGGTGAAAAGCTTGTGAAGGGAAATTGTGACCTATGAACGTCGAGGGGCATTGGCTCAAGTTATATTACGATTGTGAAAGTATATGAAATGGATGAACCCTTTGGAGCATTGGCTCAAGTGGTAAAGTGAGATATGAAGTAAAAGTGAAAGAAAGAGAAAGAGTATTTAAATTGTTTCCTTGCTGAGATATTGTTGCTTATTGATTATTTTCCCTTGCGGGACGTTGAGATTATTGATGTTGTATCCTTGCCGGGAATTAATTGTTTAATTGTGTTTCCTTGCTAGGATTTCTATTATTATTTTGTTTACTCCCTTGCCCCTTGTTTGTGACTGTTGTTTGAGTGAAGAAGAGTATTAAAGCACGAAGGGTGATGCCGTGTATTATTTGCTATTGTGAGGAAAGAGTGTTAAAGCACGAAGGGTGATGTCGTGCTGCACGATGTACCATTCCGTGCCAATCCTATTGATTATATGTGAAGAAGAGAGTAAAAGCATGAAATGTGATGTCGTGCACATTTTTATTTATATCACTACTTGGTAAGGATGAGAGTAAAAGTACGAAGGGTGATGCTGTGCACATTTTATTATATCATTGCTTGGTGAGGATGAGAGTGAAAGCACGAAGGGTGATGTCGCGCACTTATTGACTTCTGATTCTTCATTGATGTCTGAATTATGTTGCTCACTTCGTTATTTGATGATTTTATTGGAGTTGTTATTTTTCCCACAGCATGCTCCCCCTGCCATATTGACTGGTTAATTCCTGTATTTCTTTTCCTTTCTCTCTCTCTCTCTATATATATATATATATATGTGTGTGTGTGTGTGTGTGTGTGTGTGTGTGTGTGTGTGTGTGTGTGTGTGTGTGTGTAATTGAACTGCATAGGTTTAGTTGGTAGGCTGGTCCTATCCTCGTCACTACTTCGCCGAGGTTAGGCTAGACACTTACCAACACATGGGGTCAGTTGTGTTGATGCTACACTCTGTGCTCTTTTTCACAGATCCAGGTATCAGAGCAACTTAGGTTGCGCAGCAGTAATCAGGGAGCCGACCTTCAGTCCACGAGACTCCGAGGTAGCCTTGTTGGCATCCGCAGGCTCGGCGTCTCTTCAATCGGTCTTCATGTTCTGTTGACATTTGTATTCGAGACAGACTATGTCATTTACTTCAGACTCTTATTTGTAGTAAATCTTAGACAGTCTGTATATTGTTGTGACACCAGATGCTAGGTAGAGACTTGTATTGGTTTTCTAGACGTTGTTTCTATATTTAGTTTACACTTTCGCTAAATTTTACTTTTCGATGATATTTAATTGCTTATTCATTGATAATTTAATTGTTTAATCATATATAAAACAAGATAGGTTAATGTTTGCAAAGGTTTTTAGTTTGCCTAGCTTTGACGAGTAGGCGCCATCACGATTCTTTGAGTATGGAAAATTCGAATCGTGACAATGGAACTGTAACTGAAATACTGTGCTAAAATTGAAAGAAACTTCAAGTTTAACGATAAACTATTCAAATTCTAATCCGATCCTAGTAACTGAACTCTGTATGTTTTCATTAGCTGAATTGTTGGAAATTGGAACTATTACGATGAAGGTAACAAAATAAATATTTAAAGTAGATAACCGAAAGAAAAAAGCAAAAAATTGACAAAAAGATAAATATCTTTTCAAGCTTAAGAGAGGTGTCACATAAGTATTTCTATTACCTCCTTTATATAAATATATAGATTTAATACGAATGTTCGCCAGCTAGACAAACTTAATAAAATGATGCTAACAAAATATAATGTTCATCTCTGTGTCTAACTATAACTTACAGTTGATCTCACCGTTACTTAAAGATACGTAACACTAAACTTTTTGATCCATCATAAAAATCAAACAATCAATACATGAATTGAAGAAGATTTAGAATGACTTTCTTTTTGTCATATCAAAAATTTTGTCCAATGTCGTCTGCATCTAAGGTTTCTAACGATGATGGTGTCTGTAACATGAAATCATCTTCCTCATCAAACGAATAAAAAAGCATCTACCCTTTTATGTTTTTTGTTTGTTCATCATGATCACAATCATGTTATATTACTCATTAACCGAGGTATTTCAATGTTCATACTGTTTGTTTTAGTGATGACATGTTGTTAGTTATGTAGTATTTCTTTTTATTTTTCCTGTAATTTATTTTAAGTTAGCGTCAAAGCAGGATAAAAAATGATTATATCTATTATCCCTGGAAGGGATTGTTTTACATGCTTAAATTATATAATCGTTCTCAAAAATAAAGAAGCGGGAGTACTCTGCAAAATTGAGGATAATGTTATAAATACACTTCTATTTAAGGTGAATGTCTATAATTAGAGAGATTCTAGAGTTCTATTCTTGGTAGATAAATCATCCTCCTCCCTATAAATAGAGGTGCCCTCTACCATTGTAAATCACCCCAAGTATCAATAAGAAGAACTCTCTCTACTCTTCTCTCTATTCGCTCTTGTTCTTGAGTTATTGTTCTTGTTTTTACATTATTTCATAACACGTTATCAGCACGAGACTCTACCGTCTCAAGAACCATTCTCGAGAAATCTAAGGTATTTCCCTCTTCCTAATTTAATTTTCGATTATGTCTGACATTACAAAAAGAAAGTTCGTTGCCCTTGAAATTTCGGGCAAGAACTATATGACATGGGTGTTGGATGCTGAAATCCACTTAGATGCTATGGGTCTCGGAGACACCATCAAAGATAGAGAAAAAGCATCCACCCAAGAATGTGCGAAGGGCTTGATTTTCTTGCGCCACCACCTTGATGAAGGTTTGAAGATTGAATATCTCACCGTCAAGGATCCACTCGTCTTGTGGAACGGCTTAAAGGAGAGATATGACAACCTGAAGTTGGTCACTCCGCCACAAACACGATATGATTGGGCTCATCTGAGGCTCCAGGACTTTAAGTCCGTTTCTGAATATAATTCTGCTATGTTCAGAATTACTTCCAAATTGAAGCTATGCGGGGATGATATCTCCGATTATGATATGCTTGAGAAAACGTTTACAACGTTTCATGCCTCCAATATAGTACTGCAACAACAGTACAGAGAGAAAGGCTTTACAAAGTACTCTGAACTGATTTCTCTTCTACTAGTGGCTGAGCGAAATAATGACCTGCTCATGAGAAATCATGAAAATCGACCCACTGGGTCTACACCACTGCCTGAAGCAGATAAGGTGCACTCTCATTATGCCAAACATGAAAAGGACCATGGTCATGGTCGTAAACGGGGTCATAGCCAGGGACGTAGACAAGGAAGAAATTCCAAAGAAGTCTGTCACCCCCCGAAGAAAGATAACCGCCGAAAGCAGAAACGGGGTCATGAAGATCCTAAGGAAAATGGTTCAGAAACGATATGTTATCGTTGCGGTGGGAAAGGGCACTGGTCAAAGACTTGCCGTATACCAAGACACTTGGTTGACCTTTATCAAGCATCTCGAAAGAGAAAAGGCCCTGAAACAAATTTTGTCTATGACGACAATGAGGACATCACCCACCTGGATGTGGCAGACTTCTTTGAGCAACCCGAGGGGAAAATAGACCACCTAATCGGCGATGGATCCGTGATGAAAGAAGATGGAGTTATTTGATTTTGTTCTACTTATTTGTATTAGTTAGTAAATAAACTAATAGTCATTAGTATTAGCTCGTATTAGTTAGTTCATGATGCAATGTTAGCAGTAGTTCTTTAGAATATCTTCAATATGCTCAAATATCAATAAACTTTTTATTCTCCAGTAGGGGTAATCGACTAGCCTGAAAAACTAGTCGATTATCTACTTTTTTCGCATTAAAGTTGAAAATCAATTGATCAACAATCGATTGTCGTTGACTAACAATCGATTGTCTTTAGACAGTAATCTGGATTTTTTCAAAAATCATCCACAATCGATTGTCTATGCATAACAATCGATTGTCTTGAAACAGTGAGGTCGAATTTTTCAAAAATCATCCACAATTGATTGTCTATGCATAACAATCGATTGTCTTGAAACAGTGGTCTGGAATTTTTCAAAAATCATCCACAATCGATTGTCTATGTCTAACAATCGATTGTCGTTAGACAGTGTGATCCGGAATTTTTCAAAATTAATCAACAATCGATTGTCAAAGTTAAACAATCGATTGTGTGTGAAAAATGTTTAAACTGAAATTTTCAAACTGCAAAGTAATGGATAACATATCTGATTTTGTTAGTCAACCGTTAGCAGCAGATTTTGAAAATATTATGTGACACAAAAGAATTGAACTTGTTTAATCTTATGTTCTTGTATCTCTTTTGTATGTCAAACTATGGGATAGCAAATATGGATATCTCACAAAGCGAACTTGGATCAACATCCAACTGTAAAAATATTTGCCTAATTGATTCATGTACTACACATACAATACTCAAAGAAAGGAAGTATTTCTCTCAACTAAATATGTGTAAGGCAAACGTTACTACAATATCTGGAAGTAGTAAATTGATTGAAGGCTCTGGAAGAGCAATTGTAACTCTGCCCAAAGGCACGACGTTAATCATAGAGAATGCAATGTTCTCCTCCAAGTCTAAGAGAAACTTGTTGAGTTTTAAAGATGTACGCCGGAATGGCTATCATATTGAGACAATGGATGAAGATAATCTTGAATATCTTGTCATCACAAAGAATGTCTCCGGCCAAAAGAGGGTTATTGAGAAATTCCCGTCTTTATCTTGTGGCCTGTATTGGACAAGAATTAGTGCAATTGAGGCACATTCAACAGTAAACCAAAGGGTTACTGATTCCAATACCTTTGTACTTTGGCATGATCGATTGGGACATCCAGGATTGGTCATGATGAGACGAATTATAGAAAGCTCCTATGGGCATCCGTTAAAAAATTTCAAAATTCTTTCGAATAATGAATATCCTTGCACTTCGTGTTATCAAGGCAAGCTGATTATCAGGCCATCACCAACAAAGGTTGGGACTGAGTCACCCACGTTTCTGGAACGTATACAAGGGGACATTTGTGGACCTATTCACCCACCTAGTGGGTCGTTTAGGTATTTCATGGTCTTGATAGACGCATCCTGTAGATGGTCTCATGTGTGCCTGTTGTCATCACGCAACCTTGCGTTTGCGAAATTGATGGCACAAATAATTCGACTACGAGCACAATTTCCAGATAATCCAATCAAGTCCATTAGACTGGATAATGCTGCTGAGTTTACATCCCAAGCATTTAATGATTATTGCTTATCAATCGGGATAAAAGTTGAACATTCTGTAGCTCATGTTCACACTCAAAACGGTCTTGCAGAATCGTTAATTAAACGCCTGCAATTGATTGCAAGGCCATTACTTATGAGAACGAGGCTGCCCACTTCGGTATGGGGTCACGCCATCTTACATGCAGCAATGCTAATTCGTCTCAGACCGACGAATTACCACAAGTATTCCCCGTTGCAATTGGTTTTGGGTCATGAACCCAATATATCCCATTTAAGGATTTTTGGATGCGCAGTATATGTGCCTATTGCACCGCCATCCCGTACCAAAATGGGTCTGCAAAGAAGGTTAGGAATATATGTTGGGTTTAAATCGCCCTCCATCATTCGCTACCTCGAAACATTGACAGGCGACTTGTTTACTGCACGATTTGCAGACTGTCGATTTGATGAGTCACTTTTCCCAAAATTAGGGGGAGAAGTTGGTGAAACCAAACGGGAAATTTTGTGGAAAAATGCATCATTATCTCATCTTGATCCACATACCTCTATTTGTGAAAGAGAGGTACAAAAGATTATCCATTTGCAAAGAATAGCAAATCAAATGCCTGACGCATTTACGGACTTGAAAAGGATAACGAAATCCCACATTCCCGCGGAAAATGTTCCAATCCGTATTGATGTCCCTGTTGGACAATCATCTAGTGTCATATCCAATGAGTCAAATGCACGCCTGAAGCGTGGCAGACCATTAGGTTCCAAAGATCGAAATCCTAGAAAGAGGAAAAAGAACGATCAAAATGACACCATGAAAGAATCTCATGATTTAACAAATTCTGAGATTCATGAAGAATCCATTGAGCCCGAGACTCTGGAAAATACGGAACTATCCCTAAATCCAATTAATATTGAGGCAAATATTAATCGAGTGGATATTGTGGTGGATAATGCCTTTGCTTATAATGTAGCATCTAGCATTATGCAAGAATGTGAGGATCTCGAACCTCAATCTGTTGAAGAATGTCGAAAAAGACAGGATTGGCCAAAGTGGCAAGAAGCAATTCAATCAGAATTGAATTCGCTGGCAAAACGTGAAGTTTTTGGCCCTATAGTTGAAACACCTAATGGTGTTAAGCCTGTCGGCTATAAATGGGTCTTTGTACGCAAGAGAAATGAGAAAAACGAGGTACAAAGATATAAGGCACGCCTTGTTGCACAAGGTTTTTCTCAAAGGCCTGGTGTCGATTATGAAGAGACATATTCGCCTGTAATGGATGCGATAACCTTTCGTTATCTCATAAGTTTTGCTGTCCATGAAAAGCTTGACATGCACTTAATGGATGTGGTTACTGCCTATCTTTATGGCTCACTTGATAATGAGATATACATGAAAATTCCCGATGGACTCAAGATACCAAAGGCGCATAATTCAAAATCTCGGGAAATGTTCTCAATTAAATTGCAAAGATCCTTGTATGGTCTAAAGCAATCCGGACGAATGTGGTATAATCGTCTTAGTGAGTACTTGTTAAAAGAAGGCTATATAAATGACGTCATTTGCCCGTGTGTTTTTATAAAGAAAACAACGTCGAAATTTGTTGTACTTGCCGTATATGTCGATGACATAAACCTTATTGGAACCCCTATAGAACTCCAAAAGGCCAATTGATTATCTAAAGGATGAATTCGAGATGAAAGATCTCGGAAAGACTAAACTATGTCTTGGTTTGCAAATTGAATATTTGGCAAACGGAATTTTTGTTCATCAATCTACCTATACAGAAAAGGTACTGAAACGGTTTTACATGGATGAAGTACATCCTTTAAGTACACCGATGGTTGTTCGATCACTTGATGTGAACAAAGATCCATTCCGACCACAAGAAAGGAATGAAGAGCTACTTGGTCCTGAAGTACCATATCTTAGCGCAATTGGCGCACTAATGTATCTTGCAAATACTACAAGACCTGACATATCCTTTTCAGTTAATGTCTTGGCAAGATTTAGCTCGGCTCCTACGAGGAGACATTGGAATGGGATCAAACACATATTGCGGTACCTAAAGGGAACTACCGATATGGGCTTATTTTATGGCAAGAATTGCAGCCCAGATCTTGTTGGTTATGCTGATGCTGGATATTTATCCGACCCACACAAGGCTCGATCTCAAACGGGTTATGTGTTTACCTGTGGAGAAACCGCCATATCTTGGCGATTGACTAAGCAATCAATTGTGGCTACTTCATCTAATCATGCCGAGATAATTGCTATTCATGAAGCAAGTCGAGAGTGTGTGTGGTTGAGATCTATAATACATCATATCCAAGACAAATGTGGTTTGAAGTGTGATAAACTACCCACAACTTTGTATGAAGACAATGCAGCATGTATAGCTCAATTGAAGGGAGGATTCATAAAAGGAGATAGAACGAAGCATATTTCACCAAAGTTATTCTTTACACATGATCTTCAAAAGAATGGTGATATCAATGTTCAATAGATTCGTTCAAGCGACAATATTGCTGATTTGTTCACAAAATCTCTACCAAAGTCAACCTTCAAGAAGCTAGTTTACAAGATCGGGATGCGAAGACTTAAGGACATAAATTGATGTTCTTATCAGGGGGAGTTAATGCGCGTTGCACTCTTTTTCCCTTACAAGGTTTTGTCCCACCGGGTTTTCCTTGCGAGGTTTTTAACGAGGCAACCAATAGGCGCATATTCAAACATGTGTACTCTTTTTCCTTTCTTTAATTTTTCCCATTGGGTTTTGTTTTAAGGTTTTATGAGGCACATCATTGAATAGACATTCAAGGGGGAGTGTTATAAATACACTTCTATTTAAGGTGAATGTCTTTAATTAGAGAGATTCTAGAGTTCTATTCTTGGTAGATAAATCATCCTCCTCCCTATAAATAGAGGTGCCCTCTACCATTGTAAATCACCCCAAGTATCAATAAGAAGAACTCTCTCTACCCTTCTCTCTATTTGCTTTTGTTCTTGAGTTATTATTTTTGTTTTTACATTATTTCATAACAGATAAAGTAATGTTTTTAGCCTTTCCAATCTTGCATAACTCATGGAACATAACTTATTGGTCAGGTCATATTAAAGAGCCTATGGTTAAAAAATATAGCATCTAATTCTAAACTCGTATGGTTAATAACCCTCATAATTTTAATTGAATGAATTTCGTCGAAACTGGGGCTTCATACAGAACAGTACACTTGTGGCCTCTCTACCACCCACCAACTTTTCCTCGCCGCCTCCAACCCCTCTTCCATTTAGCCGCTTTTCATTTTCCCTTTTCAACAGCTTCCTCCAAAGGTCAAATCTTTCTTTACTACTTGGGGCTTTCACCAATCATAGCCCCAAGTTGTTTCATCATCTTTACAAAATTTCTGCGCTTCTTAATTTTGTATTCTTTGCATTTCTTTTTCTTTTTATATTGATTTGTTTTTTTGTTCAAATAGTACTAATAAAATAGAATCTCTACCTTGGTGAAAAGCCTCCTAAAGAAAGCTTGTCCCTTTCAAAGCATCAAAAGCTACTGAAATTGCCTTCTCATGACCCTATAAAGCTCAAAATAAAAGGTCCCCAATTCAAACCCAAACACCCCTTTTGCCCCCACATATATCCCTCTAAATCCACATTTTAGAGAAAAAAGTTTACTCCTTTAACAGCCATTCTTTTCTTGAAAGTAAAGGGTATGGCTCTTGTGAGTAGAATTCCTTCAATTTCTCCTTCTTCTGGAGCAACCCAATTGAAAAAAATCAAATCTTTTGGGATTAAACCTGTTTCTTGCATCAACTATGCATCACAATTATCTTCCCCCTTTACTGAGAAGCATTCAATTGAGAGATACCAAAGGGACAATTGGATTTACAAGAATGAATTGGAGGATAAATCTTGTTCTTGCCCAATTCTACCTGATCCCAGCTATGTTAGGGACTATGACATAGCTTTACAGCTACCTGAGCTGAAGAAAATGCTTCAGGTTTTGAAGGAGAAGAGGGGAAGTGAAGGAGGAGAGGCTGATAAAAGAGGGCCTGGGAATGTGTGCTTGGTTGGTACTGGACCAGGGGATCCTGAGTTGTTGACACTTAAGGCTTTGAGAGTTATTCAGAATGCTGATCTTTTGTTGTATGATAGATTGGTTTCTAATGAAGTGTTGGATTTGGTTGGTCCAGATGCTAGACTTCTGTATGTTGGTAAAACTGCTGGTTACCATAGCAGAACTCAGGTTGGTGCAATTTCTGTGTTGTTTTTGAACATTTCTGCTTATGTTTGTTTGATTTACTAAATTCTATATTCACTGTTTAATAAATTTGGGTAATCTTGATCCTTGGATAGAGAACTTAATTCTTGGCTTGATGCATGAATTTTCTTCAATTGGAATGATGCTTCTATTGACAATTTTGTGACAATTGGCATTGGAATTTAGTGGGAACTTAATCATTTGGAAAATATTTGGGATGATTAGAAAGTGAAACTCATTTTTAAATGAGAACTTTAGAAAACTTTAGGTAAAAGATTGGGCTTTCCTACCATTTTCTTCCAATGCTGGAAATTTTACAATATAGTTCTGAAATGCAGTATTGGATTCTGCTAGATAGGCTTTTATTATAATGGTGGAAAAGATATAGCCTTTCTTCTATTCTGTGTTTTAGGTGATGCCTGAAATTAGCCTAGATATGAAAATTGCTCAAATAGTAGAATTTAGCGGTGCATTAAGTAGTGCGGCGTTGGTTGAAAATCTATGTGTTACAAGCTCTAGCTGAATGTTAATCTATCCCATGTCATTACAACAACCAGCCTGCTTGCATTGTGCGCATGACATCTATGCTTATTTGGTAGCAACGAATTTGTAAGATAACAGTTGTATTTTGCATTTTGCGTTTTGCAGGAAGAAATTCATGAGTTACTTCTGAGTTTTGCAGAAGCTGGAGCAAATGTTGTGAGACTAAAAGGAGGTGATCCATTGGTATGTCTCCAGCTTAGATGTTTGGTATAAGCTTATGCATTTGTATATAGTTGATTTTTACAATTTCAAAGTTGAAAATTTGGGGCGTTTATTGGATTACCAGGTATTTGGACGGGGTGGAGAAGAGATGGATTTTCTCCAACAGCAGGGAATTCAAGTTAAAGTAATTCCAGGTATGTTAAGTTTGTGAATCCCACAAAGAACTCAATTGAGCTATAAAACCGCAGAATGTAATTTTATCTCTCCAAGTGTCATTCAGTTGGCCGGCATGCTAACTTAATCCCTCCCACTGTAAATATATCTTAATTATGAACAGGCGTTTCAGTGTTGAGAAGTAGCAATGTGCAAAGTGGTCGGAGAAAGTATTTCTTCTTCAGTATTAACTTGGGAACAAAAGCAAGTGTCTCTCTAATTATCATTAGCTTGCAATTTACCTAGTAAATCATGTCTTCTTTCTGAAAGTTTAATCTGTATTTTAAGATTTTTCCTTTCAGTTTAGATGCTGAGAGTTTATATCTTGGCCTCTGTTGAATAGGACGTTAAGAATCCTGAAAGAAATATACATAGTCTCTCTTGAGAATCCAATATCTTATGTTAATTTGAGCAGATTTATATGCTAAAGTGCGCTTTCTTAGAACCATCTTCCAGCATTCAGAAAGACTTGTGCTGTTATATGTTTACCAATATTATGGTAGCTGGTAGTTCCTCTATTGATAAAAAGGATTTAATTTCCAAATAGACTCCATCACTTTGTGGTTGCTCTATAATTTTTCTGTATTGACCAAGAATTGGGTAGTTAGGTGTCGTGCATAATTTTTGATACATAGTTGGAAGACATGCGACATACTGGTCAAAGTGGAATGTCATTCTGCCATGCACAACGTGATGTAGGTCTCATTGTGGTCATTCATTTCAGGTATTACTGCAGCTTCTGGGATATCAGCAGAGTTGGGAATTCCATTAACCCATCGTGGTGTTGCAAATAGTGTTAGATTTCTCACCGGTCACTCAAGAAAAGGCGGAACAGACCCACTTTTCGTTGCAGAGAATGCAGCTGACCCTGACTGTACTTTAGTTGTTTATATGGGCTTGTCAACTCTTCCTTCCCTGGCCTCAAAGCTGATACATCATGGGTTGCCAACTAACACACCAGCTGTTGCCATTGAGAGAGGGACAACTCCCCAACAACGCATGGTAAGCGAATACAGTTGCTTCTCTTTCTCTTATTCCCATTATTTGTCAAGATTATTGCTTTTGTCAGCTACCTTTGAGAATAAATCATTTGTTGTATGATAACTGCACCCGACAAAATTGGAACAAAAGTTACACACATGCCTTTAGGGAGAGGACATTACATGAGTATTCTTGCTTTCTGAAATATTTCAACCCCTCTTCCTGAGAATGAAAATGCTACTTCCGTTTGGTCTGTTGTCTTCTTTTGGAAGATTGCAAAAAGGTATTAGAAAAAAATGAATGTCGCAACCAAAGATCCTTAGTGGGTAACTCTGGATGTTATTGTTTTTCGGATAAGTACTCAAGATAGTCTTTCCTAGTCACATTACCACCCCCATTGATTTCAGAGCTCTTTGGTATTAGAAATATTCGATACTTTTGGGCTAAAACTACCACCTCTGTTCTCACATCATGCTCAGCTTCATTGGTTACTATAGTCAACATGATCGCGAAAGCAGCATTTGTTTGAAGTTGAGAAATCTGCTGGGAGGTTGTTCATGTAAAGTGGAGTGAAGAACAAGTCAAAGACTGAGCCTTGTCTCAGATCTCTAACTTGGAGAAGCTTATCTGAAATAAAGCTTTGAAGTGATTTAGATAACAGCAAATTCTGGATGTAATGTTTATTTGTAAACAAGGGTTTCCAGCCTTCACATTGAAGGATTGGATGAGTTATTCTTTGCTATTATACCAATGTTTCTTTTCTGCATATTTAAGCATTCAACTTGTCAGGAACATAGGATTGCATGGCTGATTGTTGTTGCCCTTGCAATTCATTCAGGTGTTTGCAGAATTGAAGAATCTTGCTGACGATATTGCATCAAACCAGCTAGTGTCACCAACCTTGATTATCATTGGGAAGGTTGTGGCGCTTTCACCATTATGGCCACATTCTGCTGAAGAGAATCCCATCTTGGTTAAGGCTAGATCTTCAACCAACACAGTGCAATAGAACAGCCTCGCTGAACGGATGATTATTTGTGATCCCAAATCCTCTTCTCTTTCCTGCAGCCAAGCTGGAGATTGCTGCTTGCTAAAAGATGTGCAACCCGATCACTTCTCTTTCAGACTGAAAGTCTAGCACAATAAAGGTGGTCTCATTTCTGGTGCTGTGGCGATATTAGGAGAAGATCTGCAGCCAGCCTGAACATCAACAGGTCAAATGTTTACTCTCATTCCAAAAATCTGGCAACTCTTGCTGTATTTTCAAGAGGCAACCAGAGACATTGAGATTTTGATCAATATCAGATCAAATATTAATCCATAAGCATTCATCAAGGAGCACAATGTATGTATCGAATAATTGATAATTTTATAAATTGAGTTGGAAGAATATTGTGCTTATTGATTTTTAGTGTATCTCTAAAAATTGATGCCTTTTGTTTTCAGTGTTGGGCGATCATTGATTGTATCTATTAATTCTCTTGTTGAGCAAGACTGCGTTTTCTACGAGGTGTTTCAGCTGTTCCCGTTGATAATTTGAATTGTAAAATCGATTCTACCTAGTGTTACTCAGTTGATAATTTGAAGAATTAACTTACGAAATTTGTTAATGCAACATTAGCATCCAAAATATTTGTTCCAAAAGAGCTGCTCTCCTATTCGGAAATATTCAGTTTTACATTGAGCAAAGTTAGGGAAACCCATCTAATCCGCCTAGACTGAGTCTAAGTTAATCCATTATTTTTTATAACATATTCTGATCCATTAAGTAGTCCAAATACAACAAACCTACAAATCTCCTCAATTTATTTTCTGTTTTTCTTTTTAGTATTTTCAATTTTCTCTTTTTCTGTTTTTTCGTTTTTCTGCATCATCCACCATTACCCGTAAAATATTTTTCAAGTTACACATTTTAAATACTAATTTATTATTTAAGAAAATATATTTGATTCTCCAAATACTAAAAGTATTTATTTACCTTTTATACACCAGAAACATGGGTCAAGTTGGGCGGATTGGACTATAATTCATTATTTAGCTCATTTTGACCCAGTTGATTTTAGCCCACATACACTTTGGAGTAAATTGGGCAATAATTCATTTATTGACCTAACCCATCCTGACCCGCCCAAATTCAATTCAACTTGCCCATTTGTCACTCCCTAAGCAAAATATTGTTATAAGCACATCTTGACGGCTTGGGACTATTTCTCGTCCCTCCCAACTCATTTCTTTATATCATTTTGTTAATAATGTACAACTGGGAGCTTATCTGAACCATAGCGATTATGACTTAAATTTTTATTTGCAATCATTTGACAATAGTATGCTAATTCCATATAAAAAAACATACTGTGAAAGAAATGCCCAAATAATGGCGTGGAACAGTATATTTATGTGTCAAAAGAACTTTATCCTCTATCGTGTATTATTCTGTCTCCTCTCACTGGTGCACCATTCCAGCTGCCATTTGGTTGTCCCTTTGGATATGTTTGAAAATTAGAAGGGTCTATACGTAATCTTAGGTGCAATTGTATATTTCTTGCTATGGTACAACATAGCCTAAATGGTGTAAATAATAAGTTGGTCATTGTTGAACCATTACATGACTTGTAATGGTTCCTTCTTTTGACTATAACTTTTCCCATCATTCACTACTTGCTGGTGTACTTCAATGTACATTTCACCTATCAGGAAAAAAAAAATTATTTTGTCTCTTGCTCTTTTCTTGTTTAAAGAAACAGGCAAAAGTACTAAGTAAGTTTTAGTAGTTAAGGCCACTAGAATTTGCTTTTCCGAATTTAAACTAAAACTGCATTTCAGCACCCATTTAGAGGCAGTTTGCATTGTTAAAAGTTAAAACCATCCCCCTCCACCCCACCAAAATCTATACATAATCCACATATATTCCTACATTCTATATTCCCAAGCATGATCCTTGATAGGAAAGTTTGGAGGTCTACTATCAGGGTTGTAGGATAGGGACTCCTAGAGTTTTTCGTACTCCTCACCCGGGGTTGGGTGAGGCTTGGTAGGGCTATCCATAGATGATTTGTATATTGGATTGTGTCTCCCTTATGGTAGTTATTTATGGTAGTTACTGTCTGATACTATTGCATGCTATTTTATTTATGGTTCTTATTATTAGAATATATTGTGTGTATCTTTTTATTATTGGTAGAATATTCTTTCATTATTGTACAGTCCTATAGTTGGTAGGATTTGATTTCTTCCATTATTGTACAGTCCTATAGTTGGTAGGATTGATATCTCTCTGTACTCTCTATATACCTTTGTAAGCAATACGAGAAAATTACTTCTCCCAAAACTTTCTACATGGTATCAGAGCCTCTCTACACTTATGTTTAGATAATTATTTACGATATTTCTGCTGGACTTACTAATGCTCTTTTGTTTTTGTTTTCTTTTCCTTCACTGAGCCGATGGTCGATTGGAAGCAGCCTCTCTGCCCTTTCGGAAAGGGGTAAGGCCTGTGTACATATTACCCTCCCAAACCCCACTTTGTGGAAATTTACTGGGTAGTTGTTGTTGTTTATATTCCCAAGAAGAATTGTTACTATAGGGGTAATATTTGAAGAAGATTTGACATCTTTTGATGGCTCAAAGTTTAACATACATATTATGAAGGATTCCTGCCTTTAGGTTAGAGAGAATTTATCAACAGGCTCAGAAAGATACACAATTAAAATGGCATATATACCTCAAAATTTTGTATGGTTATATACATATATTACATATACATTGACTATAGCGGATTACATTGATACAGTGTAAAGAATGAATGAATAAAAATGTGTTCATTTCCCAAAGCAAATACTGCATCTTTACCTTTGCTCCCCAGCTTCAAAATTAGGAATTGAACTTGTATGATATGTTGCTGATGTATCAGAGAATCACCTTGCCAGTGATCTGCTGCACCAGTCTCATGTTACTATAAGTTATAACCACCAATCATTCGCCTCCAAACCGAGTCGAAAAAACAGTACTGCACCTCAAACCACCTTGTCTGCTCTTAACAATCATAGTGAGGCTCATCCAATATTCTTCTCTTGTCCAAAATCTCAGGAAGTTGTAAGAATGTACGATTTATCACATGTTATTCCCTCGAAAGGAGTAGTTACATCGACAAATGGTTTGCAGTACCGTTGCACATGCACTCTGGGACAGGGTATTTTGTCACATCCCTTCCTGCTTTCCTCAATTCTGGCTGACCTAAAGAATCTCTATGCAATTCCAGTATAATTCTATTGAATTCTGTCTCAGAAAGAGATGAATTCAGAAAATACCGAAGCATCTGTCTTTTGTTGGGAGTAATAGTCTTTTTGTGTCCTGCATAAGCCCTGTGTCCCTATTATACAATCACCAGTTAGAGAAAAATCTAAGAACTAAATTTCCAAACTAGTGGCTCACTAGCAACTGTAGTGTAAGGTACACGACAATACCTGAATAGCATGGCCCATGTTTCCACCATGAGAAGGCATGAAAATATTGCTGTTCGCGGATACTATGTAATCAAGAGCAGCCATAAGGGAGGCTTTTTTTGCAAATGGTTCAAGTTCCCCGGGCAATGCAAGATCCTCTTTGTTATAGAAGTGAGTGAATTCACTTGTCAATGGTTGCAACGCTTCTTTCCCACCTAAAGGAATTCCTCCTGCCCAATATATTCTTGCACTCTTTGGTGCTCCTAGAGCTTTAAGCAACCTAATCACAGAATGTAAAATTTGTTAAGTAGGCAATATTTTAGAAGTACATGCAGAATCAAACTTTTATGAAGGCTAATGCTTACCTTGTGACCTCTAAGGCATTCAAGGGACAGAGACCTGCAAGTTTTCTGGTCTGGTAAGTCATGTTTGAACGTGAAGTTAAGAGCTCGGGCCTTTGCTTTCGCTCATTGTTGATCATCTCATCATACTCATGGCTTAAACCAGGAAGACAACCTGTTCTCACCCACACATCCTTCTCCATTCTCAAATGAAGAGCAATATATGGTCCTTTGCTCCTCATCCTCTCAGTAAGCTTGTTACCAAGTTCTGAGATTGATGGGGAAAACCTCAAAGCATGAAATGCCACCTACAAGTTTACAAACCAAGAATTTTGTCAAATTGACAGCTAATGCCTACAAAAACATTTAGCAGTTGTTTCGTTCAAATAATATCAGAACTATATTCCGCATCAATTTCTTGCAGTTCGCGTATTTTATACTACCAAATACAACGTGAAATAAGAATACACGTACTAACAGTATCTACATAATAGTAGAACAATGAGATTCAAATTTACCTTGCAGCGAAGTTTTTGAAGATCAGAAGGAAGATCCTTAGACAGCCTCGAGTCAAGGCCTCGCAGAAGTAGAACACCGTCCCTCCTAAACTGCAGGAACATCAGTTCAACAATCAAAATCAGAAACTTAGTTTCAACTTCAATTCACCAAAGACTCTTCTTAGATAAAAACAAAAAAAGGCGAAAACATCTACATGAATAGTAAATATTCTTATGGAAAAGTCTAAGAGTTGAATTGGTATTAGCATTTTTGGGTTCATGTATCTATTCAAGAGTATAGTAATTCATTCCAGCTGCCATAGAGTCAATTTCAAGAGTCTGTCCAACTAGCAAACTTGAAAGATACTACTTCAATATCTTCCAAAGATCTCAACTTTGGTATTAACCAAAGAAAAAACGCCAATCTTGATTTTCTCCATGTATAGAAATTTCAAAAGCCATCAAGTTTTACAATCTTGATTTTGTCTAACAGCATGAACTTACTAAAGACTATTAATCTTACACTGAACCTCAACTATCAAAGTAAAAACAGAAAAACATTAATACTTTTTTCTTCCCATTTTCCGTTTATTGCTTTCAATTATTTTAGGCTTTTGAAGGGAAGTCTTGGAGCAACGGTCAACTTGTCACTTTAGGATGTATAGGCCACGGGTTCAAGCCGTGGATTTGCATCAAGTTAGACTACCTATATCACATCTCAAGGGTGTTGCCCCTCCCCGAACCTTACTTGAACGCGAGATGCTTTGTGCAACGGGATGACTTTTTTTAATTATTTTAGGCTTTTGAACCAAACACCTATTTAACCAAAACAAGGAAAGTACCTTGATAGAAAATTGAATTAATCTTCTTACCTTTCTGGTATAATGTGAACGAATCCATTCAGGAGAGGCATGGAGAGGAGTCCTTGATTCCTCTACTGGTCTACTCATCACATGTGTAGATGGAAGTGATGAAACTATTCTTACATCATTTGCTAATACTTCCTTAAAATGATCCAAGTCAAATATGTCAGAGAACTCACTGCAAACAAACACCAAAAAGAAACATAAAACATACGTTAAGAAATCAAAAACATCCCAGAATAGCATAAAAATCTAACTTAGGGCAAACATAATGTCACTCTATGGAAATAACCAGTTTTCTACCGAACTCGGAATTGCTTCAATAATTGAAGTTTTTTTGTAAAAAAATTGCCTAAGTTCAGAGAATTAGGTAGGGAAATAAACATTTTCTCAACTGAATGAATGACAGACCAAAAAGATAAAACTTTTGAATGGAAAAAGAACAAACCTTTCATCACCCCAGATGACATTAACTTGTAAAATGGGAACAACAAGAGCAGCACCAAGAATCCTAGCAATCACTACAGCATCCACAATCTGATTTCTTTGCTGATTCATTCCACCAGAAACCACCACCATTAAATATTTTTTCCTTCCTTTTACAATATCTACACTAGTTTTCCTATACTCTGCACTCAAATCCAAACAAGGCCTATAACCCAACCCATCAGGTTGTTGCCAAAACTCACTCTTTTCATCCCCTTCATCTTCTTTTTCCCCCGCATTTAAAGCTCCAATACTGAGATGAGAAACTTGTTTGTCATTTGACAATGAGCTCTTTTCTTGAAAAATCTCACATGGGTTTGGTGTAAAAGGAAGTAAAGTTTCAAAATTAAACCAAATCTTTAACATACCAACAAAACCAAAAGCAAAAAGAAATAAAACCCAGAATCTTGGATTATTGAGCAAAAGCCTGAGCTTTACAGAAAAAGATGGATTCTTTTTCTTGGGAGAAAGTAACAGAGACTGAAGTCCTGAAGAAGAAAGTGAATTTATTATTTGAGATGGTACTGCTATATAACATTGCTGCTTCTTCTTGTTACTCTTTGACACTGCCATTTTTAACACAAAAACAATGAAAACAAAGCCTTATGTTCCCTTTATATATGTCTAAATTGTTGGTGTGTTCAAGTTTAACACAAGATTTTTCTCAGAGACTTTCTTAGAAAGTTTCTGCAAATAGAAAGGAAAATAAGAGTGTAAAAGAAGAACGGCGGGAACACGAAATACGATGATTAAATGCGCGTTTGGTATTGGATGTAAAATGGTGGAAGTCAGAGAAGGTGTAAGCGTAGTGTCAGATTTATTGTTCAAGTTTTCACTTAGTAGGGAATTGAAGAGCTGAGGGTATATTTATATAAGTGTGTAAAGTGGGGGTAGAAATTATTTATTAATGTGTTTAGTCTAACGTCTTGGTTTTTCAAATTGGAAAGCAATTATAGTTTTATTGAAATGACGATATTGCTCGTGGTCAAAAGAAGAATATAAGAATTAAATAAGAAAATCTCAGTCCATGCGTGAATTTCATTCTTTTTTTGAGGTGTTGAATTTCTTAATCTGCTGGATTATTATTACTCGTGAAAACGAATAATTGTGAAATTGTGACAACGATATTTCTTGAGTTATTTAAGAGTTTTCACATTTATTGCGAGGCTAAGAACCAAGACAAAGTCAATCCTTATAAATTAACAATTTTGTTATGAAATAATATAAAAGACAAGAACAATAATGCAAGAACAAGAGCAAATAGAGAGAAGAGTAGAGAGAGTTCTTCTTATTGATACTTAGAGAATGTTAGGAGTGGTTTACAATGGTAGAAGACCCCTTTATTTATAGGGAGGGGGATGATTTATCTACCAAGAATAGAACTCTAGAATCTCTCTAATTATAGACATTCACCTTAAATAGGAGATTTCATAACACTCCCCCTTGAATGTCTATTCAACAATGTGCCTGGTTAAAACCTTAAAACCAAAACCCAATGGGAAAAATTAAAGAAAGGAAAAAGAGTACACATGTTTGAATATGCGCCTATTGTTGCCTCGTTAAAAACCTCGCAAGGAAAACCCAGTGGGAAAAAACCTTGTAAGGGAAAAAGAGTGCAACACGCATTAACTCCCCCTAATAAGAACATCAATTTATATCCTTGAGCATTTGCATTCCAATCTTGTGCATCATCTTCAAAATGATCTTTGGTAGAGATTTGATAAATAAAT
Source organism: Nicotiana benthamiana (assembly GCA_034376525.1). Taxonomy (NCBI): domain Eukaryota; kingdom Viridiplantae; phylum Streptophyta; class Magnoliopsida; order Solanales; family Solanaceae; genus Nicotiana; species Nicotiana benthamiana. The sequence continues at coordinate 26,603,006 of CM067336.1, read as the reverse complement.
CAACCATATTGACTTGAATAAATATTCCGCACCTTGAAATCATCATTCTTGATAGATATGAACATCTTCATATAATGTCGTGGAATAACTCTTCAATATCTCCATAGATGCATTCTCAATGCCATCATGCTTATAGTTATAGCAAGATACATACGTACACAAATTGTACTAAGGATGTGGTACTTCAGGACCAAGAATTGCATATGCTTCAAGTAACTTAAATCTTTCAAGTTAAGTCATATAAGCCATATAATAGACTTTAGATGCATATCAAGTTTTCCATGTCATGCTAGACAAATAAGATATCGAAAACTGATTATACATACCTTTGACTTTATACATTCAAGCATTTGAACTATAGGTTCAAAACTACATGTCTTTCATATGGAATCAATTCTTCTTGAATTGTATCTCTTCCATTTAGTCGCTTTCTTTGGGTCAGCAAATGCGTATAGCATGCTTTGCAATATGTTGCAATTGAATTATCCCTTTTATGAACTTCAGGTTCATATCATGATATTCGGGGATATACATATACAAATGATAATTCATCCCATGTAACCTTTTCTCAAGTGTTTATCATGTCTCCCCCTCATGTTAGTAAAGCTAACTTGTTTCCTCAACTTTGGGAAATCATCTTTGTGCATTATCATGTCAATATACACGGCACATTAATAATAAGATGAAATTATTTGGTTCCTGACCTTGAACCACTTGTGAGGGGAGAATATACTCTCGTATACAACGTATATCAAACTGATATATATAACTTTGTTCTCATAAGAAACAGTTTAGCTATTAAGTGGAAGCACTCAATAATTATCTTGCTAAACCAACTTTGATATAAACCAACTTATCAAGATGAACTATCTTGAGTAGAGAATCTGGAAATTATGCTCGAAGTTAGATTACTGAGCAATTTACCTCGCAAGCACCGGCAAGGCTGCGGGTTAATAACAATTGCGCATGTAACCATATCATAGATGCATCATATGTGGTATACATGGTAGGTGAATGGGCCCATATTCACCTTTGATATTTCCAGAATTTATGGGCTTCAACCCGAACTCTTTAGTTGGTCAGTTCATTAATGAGAACAAGTGATACAAGAGAATTCGTAAAGAACTTTCTAGTTCTTTGATATTCACCTATGTGAATTTGCACATCATACATAAAATGAGATGGCTAACACGAATGTCAACTGAATAAATTATCAATATTGGTAAATTTCAAATTTACACCATGACATGTGCACTTATCAATAAACTTCGGGTTTATTATGACATGGGTTTTTATACCAATAGATATCCACTTTATTGTGGCATTCTTTCTTTTGTGTAGTACAAACTGGAGAACAAAGCGGGTAGCTATACAAATTACCCCGCTACAAGTTGTAGTAATAGGAGATATCAAAGCCTTCCTTTATTTATAGTCTCAATATAATCAATCGCTTTCGCGTGTACTTTGGAAACTGAATAAGTTTCTTTGAGACTTACTACAGCACAATACTCAATTGTGTTTCTCCAACATAGTAATAATTGGCTCTTCTAGAGCTCTCAATTAATTTTGTACTACCACAGATTCATCAACATCCATGTGGTGAATATCTTTCTTAAAGAGAAAGTTATACCATTATGGTCATGTCAAACTTATATGCAAGACATGTTTCTTGCATTATCGTTGTCCTTTAATAGTCATATTTCCAAAATACTTTGGCGTACAATAGGTACGTGACCAACGATCATTCATGCCATATATCATCTCAAACCTCCTTCTAGGGGTGAGTGTGGTATATTCAATACCAATTTCATGTTCATATTCTTCCAATAATGAATATGTATTCGTGAATCAGATGTTGTCACATTCACTTCGTGGATATGTGATTTTGTTATCCTTTTCAAATCTATAAATGCGCAGGCATTTGATTTGCTATTCTTTGCAAATGGATAATCTTTTGTACCTCTCTTTCACAAATAGAGGTATGTGGATCAAGATGAGATAATGATGCATTTTTCCACAAAATTTCCCGTTTGGTTTCACCAACTTCTCCCCCTAATTTTGGGAAAAGTGTCTCATCAAATCGACAGTCTGCAAATCGTGCAGTAAACAAGTCGCCTGTCAATGTTTCGAGGTAGCGAATGATGGAGGGCGATTCAAACCCAACATATATTCCTAACCTTCTTTGCAGACCCATTTTGGTGCGGGATGGCGGTGCTAAAGGCACATATACTGCGCATCCAAAAATTCTTAAATGGGATATATTGGGTCCATGACCCAAAACCAATTGCAACGGGGAATATTTGTGTCAATTCGTCAGTCAGAGACGAACTAGCATTGCTGTATGTAAAATGGCGTGTCCCCAAACCGAAGTGGGCAGCCGACAAACTAAAATGCTGCATGCAAAATGGCGTGACCCCAAACCGAAGTGGGCAGCCGACAAACTAAAATGCTGCATGCAAAATGGCATGAACCCAAACCAAAGTGGGCAGCTGAAGAACTAGCATTGCTGCATGCAAAATGGCGTGAACCCAAACCAAAGTGGGCAGCCTCGTTTTCATGAAGAATTCAAGATTATTCTCATCTATTGTCTCAATATGATATCCATTTTGAATGATATCTTTAAAACTCAACAAGTTCTTCTTAGACTTGGAGGAGAACATTGCGATTGATATCATTAAAACTCAACAAGTTCTTCTTAGACTTGGAGGAGAATATTGCATTCTCTAAGATAAACGTCATGCCTTTGGGCAGAGTTACAGTTGCTCTTCCGGAGCCTTCAATCAATTTACTTCCCATGGTTTGACATATAAAAGAAAATATACGAACATGAGAATAAACAACTTCAATCCGTTTGTGTCACATAATATTTTCAAAATCTGCTGCTAACAGTTGACTAACAAAATCAGATAGTCGATTATATGTTTTCCATAATCGATTACTATGCAGTTTGAAAATTTCAGTTTAAACGTTTTCATAAAACAATCGATTGTTAAACACACACAATCGATTGTTGAGCATTGACAATCGATTGTTAAACATAGACAATCGATTGTTGACAATTTTTGAAAAATTCCAGAGCACACTGTTTCAAGACAATCAATTGTTATGCATGGACAATCGATTGTTGGCTATTTTGAAAAATTCCAGATTACACTGTCTTAACGACAATCGATTGTTAGACAAAAACAATCGATTGTGGATGATTTTTGAAAAATTCCAGACTTCACTGTTTCAAGACAATCGATTGTTAGTCAACGACAATCGATTGTTGATCAATTGTTTTTCAACTTTAATGCGAAAATAGTTGATAATCGACTAGTTTTTCAGGCTAGTCGATTACCCCCACTGGAAAATAAAAGTTTTATTGATATTTGAGCATATTGAAGATATTCTAAAGAACTACTGCTAACATTGCATCATGAACTAGCTAATACGAGCTAATACTAATGACTATTAGATTATTCACTAACTAATACAAATAAGTAGAACAAAATCAAATAACTCCATCTTCTTTCATCACGGATCCATCGCCGATTAGGTGGTCTATTTTTCCCTCGGGTTGCTTAAAGAAGTCTGCCACATTCAAGTTGTCGTCAGAGACAAAATTCGTTATAGGGCGTTTACTCTTTCGAGATGCTTGGTAAAGGTCAACCATACGGCAATCCTTTGACCAGTGCCCGTTTCCACCGCAACGATAATATATAGTTTATAAACTATTTGCTTTTGGATTCTTATCGTATCGTGCTTGTGGCAGAGTGACCAACTTCATGTTGTCATCTCTTTTCTTTAAGCCTTTCCACAAGATGGGTGAATCCTTGATGTTGAGATATTCAATCTTCAAACTTTCATCAAAGTGATGGCGCAAGAAAATCAAGGCCTTCATACAGTTTCAAACCTTCATTAAGGTAATGGCGCAAGAAAATCAAGGCCTTAGCATAGTTTCAAACCTTCATCAAGGTGATGGCGCAAGAAAATCAAGGCCTTAGCATAGTTTTGGGTGGATGCACTATTTCTGTCTTTAATGGCGTCTCCAAGACCCATAGCATCTAAGTGGATTTCATCATCCAACACCCATGTCATATAGTTCTTGCCCGAAATTTCGAGGGCAACGAACTTTCTTTTCATATGACACAATTACATCAAGAGCGTGTTCATACTTACGGGCTCTATTACAATTATCACATTCACTTCAGGGAATGGATCAAAATCATGTGCTTTACACAAGCTGCTACCACATTCTCTAAAGGGAATGGAGCAAATTCAATTGGACGGAATTCTTTGTCACGTCCACATTCATTGATACCTTCATGGTAATTAGTCTTCTTTCAGACTTATCATATACTGCTTCCACATTCTCTAAAGGGAATGGAGCAAATTCAATGGGACGGAATTCTTTGTCACGTCCACAATCATACATGAATTTAATCATGGCAGGACATAGAGATTTTACCACTTCGTGTGGTTATAATTTCTCACAAACTCCATTAGAGTTATAATCAAACTTTGTATATAAAATTTATAGAATTCCAAGAATTTCAAAAGGAAAAGTAAATTACTTACCTTTAAGGTATACCAAATATATTTTCAATATTTTCTTCCTTTCTTCCTTTCCTTTCTTTCTTTCCTTTTTCCACGTTTTTCTTTCTTTTCTCTTTTTGCCGTTTTTCTTTTCGTTCCCTTTCTGTTCTTTTCTTTGTTTTCTTTCTTTCTTTTTGTTTCTGCTTCCTTTTTTCTTTTTCTTTCTTCATTCTTTCTTTGAAGAAAAACCCTACACAAACAAAAGTTAAGACAATCGAAAATTAAATTAGGAAGAGGGAAATACCTTAGATTTCTCGAGAATGGTTCTTGAGACGGTAGAGTCTCGTGCTGATAACGTGTTATGAAATAATATAAAAGACAAGAACAATAATGCAAGAACAAGAGCAAATAGAGAGAAGAGTAGAGAGAGTTCTTCTTATTGATACTTAGAGAATGTTAGGAGTGGTTTACAATGGTAGAAGACCCCTTTATTTATAGGGAGGGGGATGATTTATCTACCAAGAATAGAACTCTAGAATCTCTCTAATTATAGACATTCACCTTAAATAGGAGATTTCATAACAAATTTATTTTTTTTGCAATTTTGAGATTTTGATCCGGTGGAAATGGTTAAAAAAATATACTAATATATCTAACGCATGGATTAAGAGTGAAAAGGCCGGTAGTAGAATTTTTAGGGATAGATGGATAAGAAAAAATAATTCTGAGATAAAAATTTTGTACCGTCTTATTCTCTATTTTAAACTCTTGCCATAAATTACTTTAGAACTAAGAATAGTACATAGATAATTTATATCTGTCACATGCTGAAATAGTAATCACAAAAGAAGTATCTCAGGACAAAACAGTAAAAGTAACTACCCCTTCTCAATATAACTAATTCGAATATAACTTGTATTCAAATCAAACAGCCCCTTATTATATGTTTTATAAATAACAAATTTAATTCGTTATAAATTTCACTGCCCAAGATCCATCCTCGCTCCCCCAAAAAAGAAAATAAACTGCATCAAAATTTGAAAAAAGAAATGGACTGGAAATAGTTTATTGTTACTTGTGATACGGACCGAGTCTTACTGGTTACCAAATAAGACTAGTTGTTTATGCATAATACATAACATTAACGAATGAATGAGTAGATAAGTGTTGGACTAAACAATTTTAGCCAGGCACAGCAACAATTTTTTTTTTGTCTTTACTGTTTTACTTCCTTATTTCTTCACCTTGTCGAAATCTTGTTCTAATAATATCATAAAATGAATTGAATTAGAGTCCGTATGGTCAAATTGCTAAAATTTACTTATTTTAAAATGTACTTTTCAAAGAAGTACTTTTAAGAAAAGTATTTTTTTAAAAAAATAGTTTGTGTTTGACCAACTCATTTAAGAAGTATTTTTTGTAATATTTGATAATCTAATCATGTTTGGCCAATCTTTTCTAAAAAGTTTTTTCAGTGTTAAATTACCAAAGATAGTACAAAAGTCTTATAATTACTGAAAAGAAAAAAATAAACTTAAATATTTATCGTAAGATACTTTTATCATTTATTATTTTATTTAATTAAAATTTGAAACATACATATTAAAGATTTAAATCTTTTTTACATAAATAATTATACAAAAACATATGATATTATCTTATATAATAATTTATTGCTACAGGATAACTTCAATAATCAAAATACATCGTTCGGTATGAATTCGAAGTCTGTTCCACGAATACTATATATTGAAGACTTGACTTGCATTTTTAAAGGAATACCAGAAAGCCCATCTCCTTCTGTATTAGTATAATAGTTGAATTCCTTATCGTTACAAGAATAATATCAGCTGAAATTATGTATAGCTATGACAGTTGTAACTAAATAATTCTTAATATTAAACTTAAAAGATGGCATTAAGCGTAAAATAAAAATATAATTTTAAATATATATTTTTTTTAAAGTTGTTTTCTTTAAAAAAGAAGAAGTTAAGTGTGTTTAATTCAAATTCAAAAAGAATAACTAATTATTAACAACACATATTTGTTTTTAAAAAAAATTCAAAAAAAAAATAATTAACACCTAGCCTAACCAACTTTGTATTAAATTGTCAAATGCCCTAATGTGAGGCTGCCATTTGGTTCAATGTAGATGCTTTTTCTTCTTCTTTTAATAATAATATAGATAGACTGTACAATGCTATTATAAATATATTACCTATTTGTAGGTAATTTTCACGAATTAGATTTGACAATTATTTTAAAAATTTGGGAACTAATAGCATATACAGAAGAAATTATAAATAATTTTGTAGAAAGAGAGTTAATAATCCAGAGAAGGATGTAGATAGTTCACTTTAGTGTGAAAAAATAAGAAAATAAGTTGGAAAATTACAAGACATTATACAAACAAAAAATCAAAAACAAGAAAAATCAGTAAAGAATTAAGAAATCTACAATATGATTCATGTATAAGATATCTTTAATTTTTAAAAGAATGATAAAAAATAAAATAAAACAAAAATGAAAAAAAAACATAAATCATCAAAGGATAATTTGGACAATATAAACCTATGGTGTAGATAGTTTAATCTTGAATAAATTAATTTTTTACTTTTGCTTCTGCTTCTTGGAAGAAGCTAAAATTTTCTGCTTCTTCCCTTAAGCAGAAAAACTGCTTTTGCAGCTGGCTAAAAGTATTTCTTCGTCTTGGCCAAAATAGTTTAAATTTTTTGAAAAGTGTTATGAATAGAATCTTATTTAGAATGAATGTCTATCTTATAGAAAGTTTTACTTTGTGGCTATAGGGGTCTTATCCCATTGTAAATCATCTCAAAGTATCAATAAGAATTTCCTCTCTCTCTCTCTACAATATTGTTCTTCTTTTATTGTTTTATAACACGTTATCAGCACGGGACTCTAATCAATTGAGTAGAAGCTTTGGGATTGAGCATATTGATTGTCAATTATTCTATGAACTTCCTTCATGATTAACTCTGAATTTAAGGTAAGTATTTCACTTTTCTCTTTCAGTTTCTTGACATTCTACAATTTGATTTTAAATACAAACAAAGACGATAATTCTTGATTGTAACTCTAATGGAGTTTGAAAGAAATTATAACCACCTAAAGTGGTAAAGTTTCTATGCCTTGCCATGATCAAATTCATGTATGATTGTGGGCAAAGAATTCAAAACCCGTCTCATTGAATTTTTTCCATTCTCATTCCCTTTAGAGAGTGATATCAGCATGTGATAAGTCTGAAAGAAAATAAAATTATTATTATGAATATATCAATAGATGTAGGCGTGACAACTGACAAAATTATAATCGTCATTGTGATATTGAAAATAATAAGGATTTTCAAAATAATCCTTCACTCTATGAAAGTAATATTTGTCATAGATTTGACATGAGATTTTATAAAGCACATATAGATGATTATGGTCCATTCATGATGTGAATGTGACAACATCTTATTTATAAATACATATTTATTCTTGGAAGAATATGAACATGCTAGTGTTAGTGAATATACCACACTTACATCTAGAAGGAGGTTTGAGATGATATAAGAAAATAATGTCATTGTTATGGCATCAATGGTCATTACTCATATCTTGCATATAATTTAGACCATGACCATAATGGTATAACTTTCTCCTTGAAAGAGATATATGATCATATGGACGTGATGAATATATGATAGTACAAAATTAATTGAGAGCTACGGAAGAGTCGATTATCACTATTTTGGAGAAACACAATTGATTACCAATAAGGTATTGTATTTTTTTTCGGTAATTAAAAGTTGTATTAATCACCAAAGAGATTTCAGTACAAAGTCATAGCGCAGCTATGACACAGCTGACTACCCTATCTAAATTCTATATCAACTATCGCTATACATATCCCTCTATTTACAGAAGATATTGCTGAAGCTGTATTCTCATCTTGGGGGTACCTCTAATATTACAAGTGTAAGCAATGGTCCTAAGTAATTTATCACTACTACAAAAGAGATTTTCAAAGATGCTCGCATTTCTTTCTATCCACAGGGCATAAAAGAGTTCAGCTACAACCATTTTGAATATGTGGACCTGGCTCGATTTCCCTTTAGCATGACCAATAATCCATTGAACAAATTGATCCCAGTGTATGAAATTAGGGTGAGTTTCCTTAATCCAAGCCAGTGTCTGCTGCCTTAGCTGATTAGCAAAGGAACAGCTAAAGATATGTGATATCTGGTCTCCAAAGCTTGTTGGCACAACACACAGATGTTGTCTACATTCATACTCCAATATAGTAGCCTATCCTTGGTAGTCAATCTATTCTGAAGAAGCACCCATAGATTAAAAACTGTTTTTGGCCTTGCATAGTTTTGGGCAGTTAGGTTCTTCCAATTAACTCTAGGGAGTTGACCAATCTAAAGCAGATATAGCAGTCTAATGGAGCATACTGGTCTGTGCATACTCTGATATTGCTGCAGAATTCCCCTTGCTGCAATAATCTTCCGAACCATCCAACTAGCTTGTTTGGGTATAGGCTTGAATTCTAATTGCTGCTGTTTTACATATACTGTGTGAATCCATCTAACCCATAAAGTATCCTTCTTGTGAGCCAAGTCCCAGCATAACTTAGCAATGGCTGCTTTATTCCACAACAGGAGGTTTGTGAGATTCAGTCCACCAGCTGACTTTGGCAGGCACATTTTGTCCCAGGTAATGTATGATTTCCTAGTGATACCTACTGTCCCAGACCATATAAAGCTTCTACACATTGCCTCAATAAGCTTTAGGATTTTTGATGGTATAAGGAAAAGTTGAGCCCAATAGGCTTGAATACCAAAGACCACAAATTGGACCAATTGAAGTCTTCCAGCATACGACAATTTCCTGGCAGTCCAAGATGTGATTCTAGCAGTAATTCTATCCACCAGTGATTGCCACTGGATCACAGTCATCTTCTTTGTAGATAGAGGTATACCTAAATATCTGAAGGGTAACTCTCCATATACCTAGCCTAGATGGTCAGTTATTTGTTGCTGTATTTCAGTTTTTACCCCTCCAAAGTAGACTGAACTTTTGGTCAAATTGGCTTTCAGCCCAGAAGCTTCAGTAAATTGAGAGAAGTATTTGAACATGGTAAGTACAGCTTGCTTCTCACCTTTAGCAAGCAACAACAGGTCATCAGCAAAGCTGATATGAGTGATGCCCAGTTTCTTGCATCCTGGATGGAATATAAAGCCTTGGTCTTTCTTCAATTCAGCCAAAGATCTGCTTAGATATTCCATTACAATAGCAAAGAGAAATGGAGAGATGGGGTCACCTTGTCTAAGGCCTTTAGCTGCTTTAAACGGCTCAGTTGTTTCCCCATTGATCATCACTGTGTAACTGACAGTTTGGACACATTCCATAATTCATTTTGTGAATCTGCCTGGGAATCCCATTGCCTCCATCACCTGTTGTAAGAAAATCCATTCTACAGAATCATATGCCTTCTGCAGGTCGATTTTGATCATGCATCTAGGAGTTATATGAGCTCTTGAGTATTTTTTAATTAACTCATGACCCAATATAACATTGTCTGCAATTTTCCTGCCTGGGATGAATCCTGCTTGTGCATTACAGATGATGCTAGCCATGATCTTCTGCATTCTGTTGGCTAGTATCTTGGAAATCAGTTTATATAAAACTGAGCAGCAAGCTATTGGTCTGAACTCCTTGACTGTTGTTGGATTAGGAACTTTGGGTATCAGTGTAAGGGAAGCACAGTTAATTATATTGAGACTATAAATGAAGGAAAATTTTAATATCTTCTATTACTACAACTTGTAGCTGGGTAATGTATGTGAAAAGCTACCCACTTTATTCTTCAGTTTGTTCTACACAAATAAAAGAGTACTACAACAAAGTGGATGCATATTGATATAGAAACTCTATCATAATAAACTTGGAGTTTATTGATAATTGCACATGTCATGGTAACCTGAACTTATTAATACTGATAATTTATTCAGTTGGCATAATTAGTTTAGCCATATCAACTTAAGTATGATGTGCAAAAATAATAGAGAATTCACATGGGTAAATATTAAATAATTAGAAAGTTCTTTACGAATTTTCTTATATTGCTTATTTTCATTGATTAATTGACCAACTAAAGTTGGGATTGAATCCCATGAATTCTGAAAATATCAAAGGTGAATATGGGCCCATGCACATGACGTGTATACCACATAAAATGCATTTATGAGATGATTACATATGCGATTATTATTAATCCACAACTTGATGTTTGCGAGATAATTTGCTCCATAATTTTAACTTTGAGCATAATTTCCAAATTTTTTGTGCAAGATAATTTATCTTGATAAGTTGGTTTATATCACATCTGGTTTAGCAAAGTAATTTATTAAGTGCCTCAGCTTAATAGCTAAACTATTGATTATGAGAACAAAGTTATCTATATTAATTTATATACGTTATATATCAAAATATATTATTTTCTCCTCTCACAAGTGGTTCAGGGTCAGGAACCAAATAATTCCATCTTATTATTATTGATGCGCAGTGTATATTTTGATTAACACCATAATGCACAAAGATGGGTTCTCAAAGTTGAGTAAACAAGTTAGTTTTTCTAATATGAGGGGGAGACATGATAAGCAGTTGAGAGAAAGTTACGTGAAATGAATTATCTTTTGTATATCTAGATCCTCGAATACGATAATATGAACTTGAAGTTCATAAAAAAGATAATTCGTTTGCAATATATTGCAAAGCATGCCATGCGCATTTGCTGACCCAAAAAAAAAATAACTATATTATCATTGCAAATGCTCATATTAACTCTTAGAAGGACAAAGTCTATAATATGCTTAAAGCTCGGTTTCAAATAAACTTCTTGATAAAGAAGATGAGCAAATGATCATATTGATCATAATAAAGAGGCAAGTGATCTAGAAAATCACATGACATAACAATTCATAAAATCTCATGAGAGATTCAGGTACCTGAATATATGAATGAAGAAATCTCTATGTTATGTCTTTATGAAGAATTATTGGAACCAATAAAAAATGTCCTCGACGAAATCTATCATAGCACTAAGTATAGATGAGGATCTTAAGGCTGTCGAGACAAATACAAAATATTGGCCAAATAGACGCCACACAATTCAAATAAAATTGGTTTAATATAAATGACATATAGTTATGGACATATAGTTCAAATACTTGAAAGTATAAAGTCAATAGTATGTACAATTAGTTTCCTATATCTTATATGTGTAGCATGACATAAAAACTTGATATGCATCTAAAGTTTATTTATACGGTTTATATGACTTAACTTATATGACAATCCATAAAGGATATAAGTTGCTTGAAGCTATACAATTCTTGATCTTGAAATACTGCTTCCTCGGTGAAATTTGTGCACAAGTGTATCTTGTTATAACTATAAGCATGATAATATGATAGCAAGCGTTTTCACCTCTATGTGAAGATATTGAACTGACGATTCCAACAAGATCATATGAAGACAATACATCTATTAAGAATGATGATTTCGAGGTGTAACATATTCATTCAAGTTAATATAGCTGATTTATTTATCAAATCTCTACCAAACATCTTTGAAGATGGTGTACCATATTGGAATGCAAATGCTTAAAGATGTGAATTGATGCTCTCATCAGAGTGAATTAATGCATGTTGCACTCTTTTTCCCGTACAAGGTTTTGTCCCACTGGGTTTTCCTTGCGAGGTTTTTAACGAGACAACCAAAAGGCGTATTATTAGATATGTGTACTCTTTTACCTTTTCTAGAATTTTTTTCCCATTGAGTTTTATTTTAGTTAAGATTTTAACTAGGTACATTACTTATTGAGTAGAAATTCAAGGGGGAGTGTTATGAATAGAATTCTACTTAGAATGAATATCTATCTTGTAGAGTTTTACTTTGTGGTCAAGTCATTTTTTCTCTGTAAATAGAGGGGTCTTACCCCATTGTAAATCATTCCAAAATATCAATAAGAATTTATTCTCTCTCTACAATGTTGTTCTTCAACAGAAGATACTTTTGACCTTCAAAATCTTAGCCAAACAAGCTCTTAGTCGAATGAATTTTAAATAATGAGTGATTAAGCAAAAAAATTACTTCTCTTCTTTCAATTCAAAATGGCGTGAAAGATGTTAGATTTTAGAGTATTTCAACTCCAACTATTTTACATTATCGCGTTTAAAAACTGAATGATTTTCTAACATAATCATCGCTTCAAAAAGAAAAAAGAGAACTTACACTATTTCTATACAATCGCTCCACCACCCGCCCAACCCTCTTATATATTATTTTTTAAAAACCATTTTCATGTTATTGTTATTATTATAATTATTGTTGTTATATCTAAACATATGATAACATAAAAAATAAGTGATTATCAACTATTCCGCTTAGCATAAAATTAGGACAACTACTATTTCCTTATGCAGCTTTGGACCATTCTAATTAGTCGAAGATAAATATAATGTAATTATCAATATTTTTATTGCTTATTTGATTACTCCCTCTACTAAATTTCTGCACTCTTCCTATTTTGAGGTGTTCAAATAAGTACTGGTACATTTTCATTTCCATACAAATTTTATAAGAATTCAACATCGTTAACCCATCCAGATTTTATGCTTTCTGTGATGTTTTATCAGGACAGTTAATAAAGTGACCCCTTTTAAGTCTTTAATTGGAAAAGCTTTTTCAGTTAGGTAGATAATCCTTTTATTACATTAAATAATATTTTTTTTAAAAGGTCAAATTTTCTTTTGCTGATGTTTGGATTAAAACCGCTCGGTGATTGTCAATCAACCTCCTTCTTTAATCCATATAATCGCCCCTCTTTTGATGGCTTAGGCTACCATTTTCATGTCCGATTATCGACCTATAGTCAACAAATCGATTGCTTCGTGGTTGATCATCAATCTTTTTTTCAAAAATAATTTTCTTTTTGATTGTTTATTAACCGCTAAACAATCTTTTACTTGATTGATTATCCATAGGGGTATTCATAAAAATCAAACCGAAAATCAAACCAAACTGAAAACCAAACCAAATTGACTAAAAAAATGACATTTTTTGTTTGGTTTGGTTTTGATTTTGAATTTAAAAAACCGACCAAATTTGGTTTGGTTTTGATTTCAATCAGAAAAAACAGAACCAAACCGACTGTAGGAGTAGCTATTTTAAATTTATTATTACACACACACACACACACACACACACACACACACACACACACACACACACACACATATATATATATATATATATATATATATACAAAATTTTAAAAATTTAATAGTAAATGTTACAGTTTGCACCTTTAGTATAGTTTTTTACCTTTACATTCTAGTTTGATTGGTAATTTTCTTTCGTTACGTGTAAGAATTCATTTCGTGTTAAAAATTGTTATAAATAGACTTCTATTTAAGGTGAATGTCTATAATTAGAGAGATTCTAGAGTTTTATTCTTGGTAGCTAAGTCACTACCTCCCTATAAATAAAGGGGTCTTCTACCATTGTAAACCATCCCTAACAATCTCTAAGTATCAGTGAGAATACTCCTCTCTCTCTATTCTCTCTATTGCTCTTGTTCTTGTATTATTGTTCTTGTCTTTATATTATTTCATAACACGTTATCAGCACGAGTCTCTAACCAATTGAAATTTTCGATTGTCTTAACTTTTGTTTGTGTAGGGTTTTGCTTCAAAGAAAGAATGAAGAAAGAAGGAAAAGAAAAAAAAAGAAAAAAAAAGGGGAGGAACGAAAAAAAACAGAAAACAAAAGAAGGAAAGCAAAAGAGAAAAGAAACGAAAAACAAAGAAGAAAAAAAAAAGGAAACAGAAACGGAAGAGAGAAAAGAACATTGAAAATATAATTGGTATACCTTAAAGGTAAGTAACTTACTTTTCCCTTTCAAATTCTTGGAATTCTATAATTTGATTTTATATACAAACATAGACAACAAAGTTTGATTATAACTCTAATGGAGTTTGTAAGAAATTGTAACCACATGAAGTGGTAAAATCTCTATGTCCTGCCATGATTAAATTCATGTATGATTGTGGGCAAAGAATTGAAAATCCGTCCCATTGAATTTGCTCCATTCCCTTTAGAGAATGTGGAAGCAGTATGTGATAAGTTTGAAAGAAGACAAAATTATTACCTTAAAGGTATCAATGGATGTGGACGTGGCAATAGACGAAATTATAATCGTCATTATTGTGATAATGAGAATAATAAAGATTCTCAAAATAATCTTTCACTTTATGAAAGTAATATTTGACATGAGATTGTGTAAAGCACATGATTATGATCCATTCCCTGAAGTGAATGTAATAATTGTAATAGAGCCCGTAAGTATGAACACGCTCTTGATGTAAATTTGTTTTATGTCTGACATTATGAAAAGAAAGTTCGTTGCCCTTGAAATTTCGGGCAAGAACTATATGACATGGGTGTTGGATGCTGAAATCCACTTAGATGCTATGGGTCTTGGAGACGCCATTAAAGACAGAAATAATGCATCCACCCAAAACTATGCTAAGGCCTTGATTTTCTTGCGCCATCACCTTGATGAAGGTTTGAAACTATGCTAAGGCCTTGATTTTCTTGCGCCATCACCTTGATGAAGGTTTGAAAATTGAATATGTCACAGTCAAAGATCCACCTATCTTGTGAGATGGCTTAAAGAAGAGATATGACAACCTGAAGTTGGTCACTCTGCCACAAGCACGATACGATAAGAATCCAAAAGCAAATAGTTTATAAACTATACATTATCGTTGCGGTGGAAACGGGCACTGGTCAAAGGCTTGCCGTATACCATGACATTTGGTTGACCTTTATCAAGCATCTCGAAAGAGTAAACGCCCTGAAACAAATTTTGTCTCTGACGACAACTTTGACATCACCCACTTGGATGTGGCAGACTTCTTTGAGCAACCCGAGGGGAAGATAGACCACCTAATCGGTGATGGATCCGTGATGAATGAAGATGGAGCTGTTTGATTTTATTTTACTTGTTTGTATTAGTTAATGAATAAACTAATAGCCATTAGTATTAGCTCGTATTAGTTAGTTCATGATATAATGTTAGTATTAGTTCTTTAGAATGTATCAATATGCTCAAATATCAATAATATTTTTACTTTCCAGTAGAGGTAATCTACTAACCTAAAAAACTAGTCGGTTATATCATATTTCGCATAAAAACTGCAAAACAATCGATTGTCAATGATCAACAATCGATTGTCTTTAAAACAGTGTGATCTGGAATTTTTCAAAAACTGTCAACAATCGATTGTCTATGTTTAACAATCGATTGTCTTAAAACAGTGTGATCTGGAATTTTTCAAAAATAGTCAACAATCGATTGTCTATGTTTAACAATCGATTGTCTTAAAACAGTGATCTGGAGTTTTTCAAAAATAGTCAACAATCGATTGTCTATGTTTAACAATCAATTGTCTTAAAACAGTGTGATCTGGAATTTTTCAAAAATGGCCAACAATCGATTGTCTATGTTTAACAATCGATTGTCTATGTTTAACAATCGATTGTTTTATGAAAATGCTTAAACTGAAATTTTCAAACTGCATAGTAATCGATTATGGAAAACAACTATCTGATTTAGTTAGTCAACTGACCTCAGCAGATTTTGAAAATATTATGTGACACAAACGAATTGAACTCGTTTATTCTTATGTTTGTGTATTCCTTTTGTATGCCAAACCATGGGAAGTAAATTGATTGAAGGCTCCGGAAGAGCAACTGTAACTCTGCCCAAAGGCACGACGTTTATCTTAGAGAATGCAATATTCTCCTCCAAGTCTAAGAAGAACTTGTTGAGTTTTAATGATATCAATCGCAATGTTCTCCTCCAAGTCTAAAAGGAACTTGTTGAGTTTTAAAGATATCATTCAAAATGGATATCATATTGAGACAATAGATGAGAATAATCTTGAATTCTTCACGAGAACGAGGCTGCCCATTTCGGTTTGGGTTCACGCCATTTTGCATGCAGCAATACTAGTTCGTCGGCTGCCCACTTCGGTTTGGGGACACGCCATTTTGCATACAGCAATGCTAGTTCGTCTCTGACTGACGAATTGACACAAATATTCCCCGTTGCAATTGGTTTTGGGTCATGGACCCAATATATCCCATTTAAGAATCTTTGGATGCGCAGTATATGTGCCTGTAGCACCGCCATCCCGCACCAAAATGGGTCTGCAAAGAAGGTTAGGAATATATGTTGAGGTTGAATCGCCCTCCATTATTCGCTACCTCGAAACATTGACAGTGACATTTGTTCACTGCACGATTTGCAGACTGTCAATTTGATGAGACACTTTTCCCAAAATTAGGGGGAGAAGTTGGTGAAACCAAACGGGAAATTTTGTGGAAAAATGCATCATTATCTCATCTTGATCCACATACCTCTATTTGTGAAAGAGGCACAAAAGATTACCATTTGCAAAGAATAGCAAATCAAATGCCTGACGCATTTATAGATTTGAAAAGGATAACAAATCACATATCCCCGAAGTGAATGTGACAACATCTGATTCACGAATACATATTCATTATTGGAAGAATATGAACATGAAATTGGTATTAAATATACCACACTCACCCCTAGAAGGAGGTTTGAGATGATACCACACTTACCCCTAGAAGGAGGTTTGAGATGATATATGGCATGAATGATCGTTGGTCACGTACCTATTGTACGCCAAAGTATTTTGGAAATATGACTATTAAAGGACAACGATAATGCAAGAAACATATCTTGCATATAAGTTTGACATGACCATAATGGTATAACTTTCTCTTTAAGAAAGATATTCACCACATGGATGTTGATGAATCTGTGGTAGTACAAAATTAATTGAGAGCTCTAGAAGAGCCAATTATTACTATGTTGGAGAAACACAATTGAGTATTGTGCTGTAGTAAGTCTCAAAGAAACTTATTCAGTTTCCAAAGTACACGCGAAAGCGATTGATTATATTGAGACTATAAATAAAGGAAGGCTTTGATATCTCCTGTTACTACAACTTGTAGCGGGGTAATTTGCATATGAAAAGCTACTCGCTTTGTTCTCCAGTTTGTACTATACAAAAGAAAGAATGCCACAATAAAGTGGATATCTATTGGTATAAAAACCCATGTCATAATAAACCTGAAGTTTATTGATAAGTGCACATGTCATGGTGTAAATTTGAAGTTTACCAATATTGATAATTTGTTCAGTTAGCATTCGTATTAGCCATCACATTTTAAGTATGATGTGCAAATTCACACAGGTGAATATCAAAGAACTAGAAAGTTCTTTACGAATTCTCTTGTATCACTTGTTCTCATTAATGAACTGACCAACTAAAGAGTTCGGGTTGAAGCCCATAAATTCTGGAAATATCAAAGGTGAATATGGGCCCATTCACCTGCCATGTATACCACATATGATGCATCTATGATATGGTTACATGCGCAATTGTTATTAACCCGCAGCCTGGCCGGTGCTTGCGAGGTAAATTGCTCAGTAATCTAACTTCGAGCATAATTTCTAGATTTTCTACTCAAGATAGTTCATCTTGATAAGTTGGTTTATATCAAAGTTGGTTTAGCAAGATAATTATTGAGTGCTTCCACTTAATAGCTAAACTGTTTCTTATGACAACAAAGTTATATATATCAGTTTGATATACGTTGTATACGAGAGTATATTATATTCTCCCCCTCACAAGTGGTTCAGGGTCAGGAACCAAATAATTTCATCTTATTATTAATGTGCCGTGTATATTGACATGATAATGCACAAAGATGATTTCCCAAAGTTGAGGAAACAAGTTAGCTTTTCTAACATGAGGGGGAGACATGATAAACACTTGAGAAAATGTTACATAGGATGAATTATCATTTGTATATGTATATCCCCGAATATCATGATATGAACCTGAAGTTCATAAAAGGAATAATTCAATTACAACATATTGCAAAGCATGCTATACGCATTTGCTGACCCAAAGAAAATAACTAAATGGAAGAGATACAATTCAAGAAGAATTGATTCCATATGAAAGACATGTAGTTTTGAACCTATAGTTCAAATGCTTGAAAGTATAAAGTCAAAGGTATGTATAATCAGTTTTCGATGTCTTATTTGTCTAGCATGACATGGAAAACTTGATATGCATCTAAAGTCTATTATATGGCTTATATGACTTAACTTGAAAGATTTAAGTTGCTTGAAGCATATGCAATTCTTGGTCCTGAAGTACCACATCCTTAGTACAATTTGTGTACATATGTATCTTGCTATAACTATAAGCATGATGGCATTGAGGATACATCTATGGAGATATTGAAGAGTTATTCCACGACATTATATGAAGATGTTCATATCTATCAAGAATGATGATTTCAAGGTGTGGAATATTTATTCAAGTCAATATGGTTGATTTATTTATCAAACATCTACCAAAGATTGTTTTGAAGATGGTGCACAAGATTGGAATGCAAATGCTCAAGGATATAAATTGATGTTCTTATCAGGGGGAGTTAATGCGCGTTGCACTCTTTTTCCCTTACAAGGTTTTGTCCCACTGGGTTTTCCTTGCGAGGTTTTTAACGAGGCAACCAATAGGCGCATATTCAAACATGTGTACTCTTTTTCCTTCTCTTTAATTTTTCCCATTGGGTTTTGGTTTTAAGGTTTTAACGAGGCACATTGTTGAATAGACATTCAAGGGGGAGTGTTATAAATAGACTTCTATTTAAGGTGAATGTCTATAATTAGAGAGATTCTAGAGTTTTATTCTTGGTAGCTAAGTCACTACCTCCCTATAAATAAAGGGGTCTTCTACCATTGTAAACCATCCCTAACAATCTCTAAGTATCAATGAGAATGCTCCTCTCTCTCTATTCTCTCTATTGCTCTTGTTCTTGTATTATTGTTCTTGTCTTTATATTATTTCATAACAAAAATAATATATTTCTAATTGAGTCCTTAAATTATCACTATTTGATTGTATTATCATCAATATATCTTGGTAAATAATAGATTTCTTAAAGGGCAATTGATTTGATAGTGTTACGTTAAAAATGCGTTCATCGGAATATGCGTTTGGTAGAGTATGTTTTATATTTAAGAAAAAACCGACAAATAACCAAAAAACCGAAAAACCGACATAAACCGAATCGAGAAAAACTGACTTAGTTAATTTGGTTTGATTTTAATATTTGAAAAACTGTTTTACTTAATTTGATTTCTTTTATAAAAAACCAATCCAAACCGAACCATTAACATCCCTAATTATCCACCCTTGATGAAAAAATGCATTTATGTGAATGATTAAGTCGAACCGATGTCAACCTATGATTGATAATCGAGTTATCTTTTAATAAATTTAAGCTCATTTTGAATTTCAAACATACATGACAGAAAAAAATGAAGATCATTTTATTAAATCACAACTTGTAGAGGGATCATAGATAAAACCTTCTATTAAGTTAAATTTTCGACCATACTTATATTATGTTTCAATCAAATACTGAAATGAGAAGAGCTAGCGAGTAAAATATAATAATTAAATTATTGAAATTTCTACTTTAAGGATGAAAAAATGAAGTTTGATTATTTACCTGTTGATTTAATAAAATTATAATTTACAAAACTTTGCATGTAATTTTGAATATTTAAATTTATGAATATCTAATTTAGATCTAAATAAATTTATATTCTATAATCGAAAATAATAATTATGTATACGCTAAATTCATGTGTCCCCGATTTTGTGGGTCCGAGGGCTCACAACGAGGAACAGAAGGTTCGCGTCGAGGAATAGACTCACTATGGACCGAGTTCGAACCCTGAGGCAGAACACGAGGCTCGAAGATTTAAGTATTCGAGGAACATCGGGCCCAGTGTGATCAACCCCGAGATAATATGTTATAACATTGTAAGAGAATGAGCAAGATTTCTGCCACGTCCGTATAAGTTCCGGAATAGATTTGTACGAATCTGTATTACAATGGACCTTATTTAGGGTTTTCCTATTATATAAAGGAAATCACAATCATTTGTAACGATCACCAATCATTGGCAAAAGAATATACTCTCTTACTTTCTTGTTCATTGTTCATCAGAATTGTCTTTTAACTTTAGTGTTTTTATTTTATTGTTCTTGACTCACCTCGAGGTTACCTTGGCTCGAAATCGAGTCTGGCTTGTACACTAGTTTGATTTTACTTATTTTCTTTATTTAATTTATACATAAGTTTTTTTAGTTATTAATTAGTATTGAACTAAATTATATATTTTAAAATAATAAATTAAATTTAATTATTACTTATATTTTCGAGATAAATAAACCAAAAGTATAAATTTGGTAATACAGATACTAGCTCGTTTTAGTAGTAATGTATAAGATGCAAAAAAACGGTCACTAATAAATAATAAATAAAAAAGGAAAATATAGGACGAGCAAAGATGTCCATAGGTTTCATCATCGGATTTTTCCCAAAGGAGCGAAGTTCATAAGTTTACTTTGAAAATGTCTGCACCATATGTAATGGTTAATGATGATTTATAACAGAAGTAGGAAAGTTCAACAAACAAGCAAATCAAAACAAGGAACTAATTTGATGGGTAACGTGTGGGGCAAGGGTTCTCGTGTTGCCGTGTGTGGAGTCCGAAACCTAAATGTTAAGGATTTAGATTCAATATACGTCTTTAATACTAACAAAAAAGTTATATTTCTATATATGCCGTGATATTACGCTGTTATATTTTAATAGTATTTCAGCCATTAAAGTATAGCACGGTGTAGCAACGTATTATATATAGCTGGTGCAATACCGCGTTATACCTGTTTGTAGGCCTACCAATAAGTCTTCTACGGTTTATTGACACAATAATAATTCAAATATATCATCGTGCTATACCTGTGTGTGGGTCCACCTATAAGTCTCATGTGGTTAACTGACATAACAATAACTCAAATAGGTTTAGCACGGTGTAATACTGCTCTATAGATCAAAAATTCAGCCCCCGAACTAGGTATTCTCTTATTTAAAGGCGTTAGAATTTAAAGCCGCTTAAAGTACGATACATTGGTATCGTTGTTACATAAAACTGAGTCTGAGAAAATATTTGGTGAACCTTAAAGTAACCAATAGATATTCATATCAGAAAAGGGTCTCATTTATCCGTCTACTATGGAAAATTGTTCAAAATTATCTCCAGTTATACTATTGGGCCATAAAAGTCCATTTCGTCTTACTATCCTAACAAATTTGCCTTCAGTTAGACGGAGGTACCACGTGGCATCCATTCGTGCCCTTTTTACATCTAGGTACATATGAGACGACCTGCTCCACGAAATCCACCAACCCATAAACCGCGACCCGCCATTTATAAACAAAATAATATCCATTTCGTCCATTTCATTTTCTTCCCTCAATATCTAAAACATGAAAAACTTCTCATGAAAATGACGAGTGTGTCAGATCTAGAGAAAGTCATGCACCTACTCCGATAAATTTATTTTCTGATGAAAAATTTCTCATACCTTGCTTCTAAGCTCTTAATATTTTATGGTAAAATTATTTTTTGAATACCTAAAAGGATTTCTTTCTTTATTGAAAATATTTCTGATATTTATCTAAATAATAGTTGTTTTTGCCTTTATAAAAGGAGCCACGTGAAAAGCTTTTGCGGATGAACTTTGGTTTATAATGGCTCCTTCTACACTTCTTATCATTTTACTTAAATTTAACTAAATATTTTTTTATTGCCATCTGATTTCTAATCTTCCTTTATTTATAATGGATGAACAGAGACTCACGTACCATTTTCTTCTGCACAATATAGTAATTTCTTAGGAATATGGTGATGAAAAGTAAGGAGAAGAAAAGGATAGGAATGATGATGTATCAATTGGGCACCGGATTTAAAATTTTGGAAGAGTTGAGTTGTCTATATTTCTTGTTAAAAGTATTTTTTAGAACATTGTTATAAAGATAGTACGTGAAACAAGAGCTAAAAACTACATTGATGAAAGCTCCGAAGCTTAGTTCGAAAATTGGGTTTTCGAAAATGTGGATTATTTCTAGTTGGTGTTATTGTGTTTTGTTAGGATCTCCTGGGGAGCTTAAATCTCAAATTATAACAAATTTGATGAAGATTCAAAGAAGGTGGGTTGGAAAGTTTGAGTAAATATAATGATGAAGAACAATGCTAGTTTCCAAGATTTTTAAATTATGCCTCTCTTTTTGTCTTTAAATTACAGGTCTTAACTTGGCGGGTTAGTGGTGGGTCGTTTAATGAGGAGATGCCACGTGGCACCTCCGTCTAACTTAGGACAAGTTTGTTAGGATGGTAAGACGTAGGGGTGTGCATTCGATTTTGACCCTTATCTATAATTACTTATCGATTATCGATTTGTGCATATGCTTATCGTTATCGATTCAATAAGGTTTCGATTTTTTCGATTTTGATTTATCGATTTTGGGGGCTTATCGATTCGGTTATCAATTACACCAATAAAAAAATTACAGGATTCCATGGAAAGTATATCGCTATAAACGCACCTAACTAATATGGACAAAAAGAAGCTAAAATAAGACGAACACCATTTATAATATATAAAACAGTATCAACAAGCATGTGCAACAAAACGAAAGTAAGGGATTAAATGTATGCCACCAACACTCCAACAGTATAAAAAACAAAACAAAACAAAACACGCCATCACAGCTAATTCTTCCTTAAATGTGGTAGAGGAAATAATAGGGTAAGGAACTTAGGGTAAAGAAAAGGGTATAGATTAGAAAAAATAATATTGTATAGCCGCTTTCAAAATAGTAGCAGAATATATATACATTATATATGTTATATTAATCTACACAAATAGGTAATTACTCATTTAACAAGTGTCTACAGTCTTGGGGTGTGCATTCGATTTATCGATTCGATTTTGACCCTTATTGATAATTACTTATCGATTATCGATTTGTACATATGCTTATCGTTATCGTTTCAATAAGATATCAATTTTTTCGATTTCGATAATGCACACTCCTGAGTAAGGCGACATGGACTTTTATGGCCTAGTAGTATAACGGGAGATAATTTTAAATAATTTACCATAGTATAGGGACAGATCAGACCCTTTTCCGTATCTGTATTATGTGATTCAGCAAGGGTTTGATTGTTATTCGGAGTTTAACATTGAAGATGATGAAACTCTGAGAGTTTATTTGCGGATTTCAGATGATTACAGGGAATTTGTTGTGATAAAATTGTTGGAAATATACGTCAAGGCTGAAGACGTTCGCAATAATGAGATTGCGCAAAGTAGGGATAACCCGCAGTCATCGGGTGATTATTCTAGAGCAATTTTAGCCCAATAGGTTCCGACTGAAATAGTTTGGTCGGATCTTAACTTATCTCCGCAGGTGAACGAGAAGCGAGAAAATAATTTTTCTCCTAATTTACATAATCTACAAGACGACCGGTAAACTTCAACTTTCTTCTCTGTTACAATATTTTTTCAGGTTTATTGAATTTGTATTAACACTCATATTTTCCACAGAAGGTGCTATATGGATAAGAATTTTAGAAGCTATGACCCCACGCCTAGTTAGAATATGCATAGTTATGGGATGTTGGATCATGGTGGTCCATCTGGGAGTCATCACCAATAGAAAAATATCCATAATGGAATGGCAGTACGACTTGAAAGTGAAGTGATATAGATATGTGTAAAATATTTATCAATTTGAGTAGCTTATCATTTTCCTCATTTTGTGCAGTGAAAACGAGCAATTTGATGGTCCTGACTTCACTCAGTTGCTCGTAGACGACGTATTTGCTTGTGATTTGGCATTGCATAGAGTCGGGAAGATAATAGTGATTATCATAACTATGCTGATGAGTCTGGAGATGACACACCTTTCCCGGACGAGGGGGATGATGAGCAGGAAGCGAATGCCGAACCTAAGCTGACAAGTTAACATGCTCCTCCACTTCCCGTTAGACCAAGAGTGAAACAGTCCCATGTGCCGTTTCATGAGCAAAAAATTCCCTACCTTGATAATTTGTCAACTATGCCAGATATGGATGTCCTCACAACGGATGCTCATGAATTTTGGTCGACAATGTGGTATGAGTCTAGACCAATGGTGCTGGAAAAGAGTATGTATTTTTTCGATAAAGCTCGCTTAGCTAGGGTTGTAAAAATGTACAGCGTAAGAGAGTGTCGTGAAATGATGCTATGGGAGTCAACTCGGGAGGTATTCAAGGTCAAATGCCATAGACACTTTATGTGTTGTAACTGGATGTTGCGTACGATCAAAAAGGAAATAGGGTTGTGGAAAGTGGATAAATATATTAGCAACCACATATGTGAAATGGACACACTCAATGAGAATCACTTCAACTTGGATGTATACTTAATTTCTCTTTTCTTGATTCCACACTTGGAATTGTCCAATAGGTATAATATCAAAGAGTGTATTTACATCCGTCCACCAGAAATATGGGTGTACTATAACCAAAAGAAAGGTATATCTTGGGCGCAAACGTGCATTTGAAATTATTTGTGGTGACTGGGATAAGTCATTTTCATCTCTACACAGGTACATGGCCGCACTGAAACACTTTAGCCCCATAACTGTTGTTGAATGGAGGCATGAGCGGAGAGTATCAAAATATATATTCAGATACGTATTCTGGGCTTTTGAACCAGAAATTAATGTATCAAAATATATATTCAGATACGTATTCTGGGCTTTTGAACCAGAAATTAATGGTTTTGTGCATTGTCATCCGGTAATTTCCATATATGGTACTCATGTCTATGGAAAGTATGATATTAAGCTGTTGATCGTTGTTACAGTAATGCCAATGGAAAAATATTCCACTAGATTTTTTCATTTGCGCCAATGAAAGCGAGGAGATGTGGATGTTATTTTTGAACCACTTGAAGCAGCATATCGTCAAACAGAATTCAAGTATTTGTCTAATATCTAATTGGCATGGTGGTATTTTAAGTTCTGTCAGGCATTTGCTTGAATGGCAGGAACCCTATGCATACCACTGTTACTGTGTGAGGCACCTGAAGGCCAATTTTCAGAAGAAATATCCCACCAAGGAATTGTATGATTAATGTGGATGGCTGCAACTCAGCGCCAACAGTGAAAATTCAGGAGGCGTATGGAAGCGATCCGGAAGTTAGACGAAAGAGCCTATAATTGGTTGATGCAATATAAGCTTCACAAGTGGACATTGCATGTTGATGGTGGCAAATGATGGGAGCCTTGACTACAAATGTGTGTCGGAGTCATTCAACGGCTTATTGAAGTCTGCACGTGGATTTTATGTTACTGCCATGGTCCGGATGACATTCAACAAATGGCGGAGAGGTTTGTTGAAAGGCACAGAGATTCATTGGAATTGATGGACATGAGTGTTGAATTTATGCCAATCGCGATGAGAATACTTGAGAAATACAGGAGGCGAGCACATTGGCGTTCATATTTTCCGTATGATCTAAATATGATCACGACATGGGGTGTTTTTGAAGTTCGCACCGCTATCCACAAACTCTAGAAGAATAATCTACACACCATGAATGAACTACCTAGTTGTGTTCATGTGGTAAATGGACCATTTACCACATATCGTGCGCAAATACCATGAAGTGCTTTCAACAAGTTGGTTTATGGGAACCAACTATGTTAATAGACAATACAATGCTGATGCATACATAAACACATATAGTGGGCAGTTGCAGCTATTGGGTGCTGAGCATTATTGGTCGTCAGAACCATTTAAAAAGTTGTTTAATACGGACTATTTGCGCAAGTGAGAACGCGTATACAGAACAAAATGGATATTGGTGATAACGCTTATGCGCGTAAATGTGGCATATGCTCGCAAAAAGGACACGACCGTCGTAAATGTCCTTCAGCTAGTTTGGGTGGCGATGGTAATCCAGCTCTTGGTGCAAGTTGGTCTAATATACCTAACTATCAAGGATAGACCTAGTGTTTTGTTTTCGTAATATTTTTTACAATAAATGTTTGTCCTTGTTTATTTTCCAAGATATATCAAATAAAATTATGTTCCACACCCTTGTTACATTTTATTATATAACATGACCTTTTGAATTGGGATGATGATATGATAGTTCTAACCTTTAACTTATTGATATTAGTAAAGAAGACCAATATGAATATTGAAATTTCATAACATAATACTTCAATAGAAAAAGTAAAACAACCATAACTAAATCAACATACACAAAAATAAAAGATAATAAAAGGATAAATCAAAACAAACACATCCTAGTACCAAGTAAAAATGAATTAGTACAAACAGGATATCCGTCTCTCTTCGCTGTTAAATGCTACATTTTGTGTGAATATATATAGCATGATTGTATACTATATTTTGTTCGTTATCTTGACAATCTGAAAGGCTGACTGACTGCAAAAATCTGTTTCGTTTCAGAAACATTCAATATGCATAGCGTAGTTAAATACTACATTTTATGTATTATCTTGTTGGTCTGAAAAGATGACCGAATTCGTTTCAGAAAAGTTAATATGCATAACACGGTTGAATACTTCATTTTGTGTGTTGTCTTGTCGGTTTCAAAAGCTGACCGACTGCAAAATATCTGTTTTGTTTTAGAAAAAGTCAATTTGTATATCGTAGTCAAGTACACATTTTGTGTGTTGCCTTGCCTATAAATAACGAGCGCATTCTAGTTATTTTTTCGCTTAACAATAACCAATAGTAAATATTTCCATAAAATCAAGGTTTTTTCATGCTTTAACAAATGTCTGAACCCTTTTATGTACCAGGTGCGAGTGAGACAAAAAATGCATGATACAAGACTATTGGGATAATGGTGAAGCTGGACGAC
Source organism: Nicotiana benthamiana (assembly GCA_034376525.1). Lineage (NCBI taxonomy): Eukaryota > Viridiplantae > Streptophyta > Magnoliopsida > Solanales > Solanaceae > Nicotiana > Nicotiana benthamiana. The sequence continues at coordinate 26,575,492 of CM067336.1, read as the reverse complement.
GCTACTGGGTGTGTATGAATAAGTATTATAGGGTTCCCGATGAACCTGTTTGTAATTTTGAGGTATGGATTGATGAACCCTGTCAGCAGAATTACTACTAAGAAAAGTTGCAGTATCTTCATTATTTGACCTTGAAATTTGTGGGAAAGATAGCGACAATACACACGAGAAGTAGGAGGTGGACAAAGAGAAAAATAAGCTGGAAGAAAAATTTAAGTGGTTGGAGCAGAGAATATTAGGCAGTGGTGACTAAACAATGACATGTATGTGTTGAGTATAGTAGTGTATCTTTATGTTCCCCATGTCATGTGTTTTCATTAGTTGTAGTGAACTTAAGTTATGTTAAGTTTCTATGTTTGTGTTTGTGTTGTAGTGTTAAATAAAGAAGAAACATGGTAATAAAAACATAATGCACATATTATGTACCCATAAAAAATTGTTGTTATTATTTACATAAAATATAAAAAGAAAATCAATGCTTCCCATAGTCCGTGGGCTTATATGCAGCCATTAGCCTGAGGCTCATCCCCTCCCACCCGGATGCGCTATCAGGATCATCCTCATCACGTCGCGTCTTTATATGAGGATACGTTGTAGAATGATTGTCAGTAGGGCTGGCAAGATCAGTAGAAGGGGATGTCTGTCCATCAGCAACCTATAAAACAATATGTAAGCTCAGTATATGAAAATGTATATTACTAATGTACGTGTTAAGTCAAACACATTTTCTTACCATGGTTTCGTCGGGCTCTTGAATATAAGCATCAATGGTGTCCTCAGCATCGCACAAAGTGGACTTCGTGACGGGCTGGGATGAAGCCTTAATAAGAAAATTAAAAAAATAATACAAATTAAAATTGAATAGTAATACAAACATACCTGCTCGTGTGATAGATCTACCGCACCGCACCGGCGGTGAGCTAAAACTCAACCGGCACCCACCATCCACGTCTCGAGTTGGTCGATGGGCATAAAAAGAACTGCTCTTGATCTCCGCTGAAGTTTGTGCCCGTAATCGACAATAGATCTTGTTAGTATTTATGGCGTTCACTAGAGGGGGGGTGAATAGTGAGGCACAAGAATATTGAAATATTGCGGAATTTAAAATTGCAGGAATAAGTAAATACGGTAATTGAAATAATCAAGAAAGAACACACCGTATTTTATCCTGGTTCACCACAACCCGTGGCTAGTCCAGTCCCCGAGAGACTCTCTCGAGATTCCACTATCTTCGTCAAGCTTACGGGTGCTTAACTAACCGTTACAGTTGCTCAAGGATACCACACCTTAAGACTTCAACCACTAAGACTTTTGGTACTTAGCAAACCCGACAAATGAGAAGATATGTTCTTCTCAAACAACTCTCTTTTACAACAAATACTCTCTCAATAGAGTGGATAAAGAGAAACAAAATAAGCTCTATGAACAACACAAAGTTGTCTATCAAATGGCTCAACAAAAGCTCTAAAATGATGCTTGAAAATGATCAATATGTATATCAATATATGCAGGAGTTGTGTGTCTAAAATCAGCTCAGAAGACCTCTTTTTATAGGTGAAAAAGTAGTGCTGACCGTTGCTTAATTGACAAATCAAATCCCTGATTCTGTGCTCCAACAATCGATTGTTTGGAGGTGACAATCGATTGTCTGACCAACGTTCAAAAAACAGATTCCTGATTTTAGGCTAAACAATCGATTGTTAAACCTGAATAATCGATTGTCTTCAACGTTCAAAAATCAATTTAGGATTCTGTGGGAACGGTCAATAAATAATCGATTGTATGAAGGGACAATCGATTGTGACAAAGACAATCGATTGTTTTGATATTTAAAAACTTCGGCACACTGTCTCAAAATAATCGATTGTTAAAGTAGACAATCGATTATGTTGTTCCAGTGTTCAAAAGTTTGGCAACGGTCGATTATATACACTTGATATACACTTGATATACACTGTGTATACCAGAATATACCAGAATTGAAAACTTACTTCAAACCCCATTTTGGTTGAAATGAAAACGTTGAAATCATTTTTTTTGAAGTATATATTAAAAATATTTATGATATATATAATTTAATAAAGATTTTGTGCATGTTTATGATGACCTAATGTTGAGCCAAAGGATAAGATAACTTAAACGTTGTCCTTACATTGGTTCTACCAAAAGACCTACGTCTTGGGTCTTCGGTCTTGAACTTCTTTGGCTCGTTCATGCAATTCCGTCATCAGTATGCTTCTCGCCATTTGATTATATCGTTGTTTGACACTTGACTTCATTGTTTGTCATTCATCAAAACCTATACCTGAAAATCATGCTCATACAACCAAAGCGCACATATCAAAGGTATACATGATTTCCAACAATTTCCCCCTTTTTGATAATGACAAACAACGGAAGATATGCATATTGAATTCCCCCTAAATTCATGTTATATCTCAACACACAATTTATGCAAACAATTCATAGAAATCAATTCAATATAATTCCCCCTTAATTGAATATTCCCCCTCAATTAAGGCATCATATCGCCCATATTCTTCCCCCTTTTGGCATTAGCAAAAAGACTATACCAAAATAATTTAAACCATTGACGATACCAATCGTTATAAACAAGATCATATCAAATGTTAGTAAATGGCATACTAATGATAACGGTCATTTTTCTCAACAATATCAATTGTTATTTTAAACTAAGAATGTTCATCAAAACATGAATCAATCAATTATTATAAACCAAATTGATACTAATTGTTATTCAAAAAGAACTGATTAAAGCATGTATCAACCAAAACTGATATAGATTATTTGCACATATCAACTCATTGTGTTTTTATTCAAAATACGATAACTAACCGACGTTCCCCCTTAATGCATTAAGGTTTCGTGCTTGGCGCATCCACTACAATTTTGTAGTCTTCAAGCACACCTGCAAAAGTACCTAAAAATAGATTTTTGGTACGCAACTTCTTTTGGGTCCTTGTGGGTTAGGATAATAATAATCGTAATCAACACATAAATCTCTATGTTTAGCAAAACAAACGGGTGCAATGTGTCCTACCCGATTACAATAATGACATATAACATTAGGATTGTGCATATGTCTAGGTTGAGCCAAATGCGTTCTAGGTGATCTAAAGTCATTCCTAGACGCGTTGAAATTCCTAGAGTCATCTCTAAGTGGTCTAGAATAATTATTCCTAGACTCATTAGCAAAAATCCTAGAATCATTTCTAGGTTGCGCAACTCCATTTCTATCATGATTCTTATTCATTTTACGCCTATAGTTATTCCTAGGCTTTTTCTTCTTTGTTTCAGCTTTAGGAATATCAACACTACGTGTTTCTAGTGCTTTCCTAAGTTCTGTGTTCTCTAGTTTTAAAGAACTACAAGAAGAACAATTTGAACATGTATCAATAGAAGAAGCTTCATTCAATTCCTTGATTTTATTTTTAAAAACAGCAATGTCATTTTCCAAAAATTTGTTTTCTTTTTCTAAAACTTCAATTTTGTTTTTAAGAACACCATTTTCATTAGTCAATTTTTCAAAATCTATTTCTTTCAAAGAAGAGGATTTTTCAAAATCTTTTTCTTGTAAAGAAAGTGTTTTCTGAAAATCTGTTTGCAAAGAAAGTGTTTTCTTCAATTCTTTTATCAATTTGGAAGCATTGACAAATTCACCATACAATTCATCATAGGCATTTTGTAAATCTTCAAATGAGTGAGAGTTAGATGTACTTACCTCTTCTTCTCCGTTTGCCATGAGACATAATGCGCCGGCTTCATTGCCCGAGCTGTCTGAGTCCCGTGATACGCGCCTATGGTGTTTCCTCTTTTTCTTGTCCTTCTTCAAAGACTTACAAAACTTTTCAAATATATCACTGGAACTATTTTCATCATCCTTTTCCGAATCACTTACCTCTTCTCTTTTAGAGGATGAGGCTTTGAAGGCAAAATTCGAATCACTTCTAAGATAAGGATTAAGAATTGTGCTATCATAAGTTTCGAGGTTACCTCTTAGTCCATCAATTGTGATATTCGTGTATTCCATCGACTCTTGGATGGCATTGGCTTTGGAACGCCATTCGGGAGTGAGACTCCGTAGGACTTTTCGAACAAGATCTTTGTTCGTGTAAACTTTCCCGAGAGCATGGAGATTGTTGACGATTCTTAAAAATCGTTCAAACATAACACCAATAGGTTCCTTCTCCATTTTAAAAGTTTCATATTTATGAGTTAGAACATAAATTTTGGATTCTCGGACTTGAGGCGTACCTTCATAAATGATCTCGAGTTTGTCCCACATCTCCTTGGCGGTTGTGCAGCAAGAGATTTTCCGATAGTCATTCGGATTCACCGCACAATATAATACATGGATGGCCCTTGCATTATTTTCAACTATCTTCATGTCCTTGGCATCATATTCATCTTCCTTCTTTGGAACCGTGATTTCTCCAACTTTCTTTGTCGGCATTGGTTCACCGTTTTTGATGATTTGCCACAAACGAAAATTGTTTGCTTTGAGGAAGATACTCATCCCCCCTTTCCAATATGTATAGTTTGTTCCGTCAAATAGTGGAACGCAAGTGGTGGATTGTCCTTCATTCATCATTCCTGCTTTCAATATTCTATACACAAAAATATATATAGCTCTCAACCAGTTAAGGCTTTCAAAGAGTTAGGATCTGATACCAATTGTTAGATAAAGCGCTTAACGCTAGAGGGGGGGGGGTGAATAGCGTTATAATAAAATTTAGCGTAAACTTGCGGAAATTAAAATTTGCAGGAAATAAATAAGTGCGTTAAATAAACAAAAAGGAAAGAACGCACCGATATATTCTGGTTCACCACAACACGTGGCTAGTCCAGTCCCCGAGAGACTCTCTCGAGATTTTTCACTAACTTGTTAAGCTTACGGGTGCTCAACAAACCTTTACAACTTAAGGACACAAGCCTTAACACCTTTGCTCGGAGATACAACACTCCAAGACTTCAACCAAGGAAACACAAGTTTCTTACAACAAGAGAATTACAATTCTCTTACAAGTGTATAAAACAGTAATCACTCAAACAAAATACTCCTTAATGAGTAGATATGAGTAAAAGAAATAAGCTCTGGATCACAACAACTTTGGACAAGAACATGGCTCTCAAAAGCTTTATGAAATTGAATATAAAATGATAAACAAAAGTATGCAAGCTTATAGCAATGTAATGATCAGTTGTAGTATGTTGTTGTGTTTAAAACACTGAAATGAAGCTGTATTTATAGTTGAAAAACTTGGCATTACCGTTGCCTAATTACCAATTAAGAGTTGCTGATTTTACTCACTGACAATCGATTGTCAAACCCCAACAATCGATTGTCTGCCAGTCAGATCAAAATTCAATCCCAGATTTTACGCTTGATAATCGATTACTTACAATCCATAATCGATTACTGGCAACGTTCAAAAAATCCTTTCCAGATTTTACCACAAACAATCGATTGTCCAGAATCAACAATCGATTACTCAGCAACGTTCAAAAAATCTTTTCCGGATTTTAATCAAAACAATCGATTATACAAAATCAATAATCGATTACCCAATAACGTTCAAAAAATCTTTTCCGGATTTTAATCAAAATAATCGATTACCTGACGGTATTTGAAAACTTTACGACAACGGTCAGCTTCACAATCGATTGCACAAAGTCAACAATCGATTACTTATCAGTTTTTGAAAAACATTTTAGACACTGCCTCTTGACAATCGATTGTTATATACTCACAATCGATTATTTAATAGTTTTGAGAAAGTCTGGAAGTCACTGCCTCAACACAATCGATTGTCATAAGTTCACAATCGATTATTTTGTGACTTTGAAAAATCTGAAGGACGCTGTCTCTTCACAATCGATTGTCATTAGCTTCACAATCGATTATTCTGAGTTTTGAAAAACTTTGATGGACACTGCCTCAGTCACAACCGATTGTCATTAGTTCACAATCGATTGTCATGCATGTTTGAAAAACCTGATGCTCACTGTCTTACTCACAGTCGATTGTCATTAGTTCACAATCGATTGTCATGCAGTCTTGGCTTAAAACAATCGATTATCATAAGTACATAATCGATTATGTTAGTCCAGATTTTTAAGGCATGTCTAAAAATTATTTTGACTACTGTAAATATGCATGATTTAAAATCATTTGACATTAAATTAAATATGCATGATTTTGGAAAATAGTTTTATGAGAGAATCCATGTTACGAGTCAAGTTGTAGGATCAAGATCACAATTAAGAATGACTCAATTAAACTATAAAACTTTGTCTTGAGCTTGAATCTCGATGTATATCAATTGTGCGCTTGTTTCTTGAACTTCGTCATATATCAATTTTCGCTTCGTTTGTCATTCATCAAAACCGACCGAGCCGATGCCGATGATCTTTCCTTTATTGTTATCACCGAAGATAACACTTCCTCCTTCTTTGTGCTCTAATTGAAGGAATTTGGATTCATCTCCCGTCATATGCTTGGAGCATCCACTATCAAGGTACCATAGTACACTTGATCCCTTCAAGCACACCTACAAAACAAATTAATGTTCTTTAGGTACCCATGCCATCTTGGGTCCTTGGGGGTTAGGCATATTATAATGATGCGATTGAGTAATATGTCTATGACGTGTAAAGCATGCAGGAGCAATATGACCAATCCGTCTACAATAATGACAAGTCACATTTGGGTTATGCATCCTTCTACGTTCATAGTAACTAGACGGATGAAAATTTCTTACTCTATTTTGAACAATAAGACTATTTCGCATTTCATGAGAATTATTTCTCCTACTATGAGCTCTAGGATGGGCAGCATTTCTAGAGTGATTGTTTCTCGGTTGAGGGCCATTGCTCGGTCTTCTAAGGGGTTCAAAAATTTGGCCTAAAGTATGCATCATTTCTAGGGTGACTATTTCTAGGTGGTAAGTCATTCCTAGGTCTTCTAAAATGTTCACCATTTTGTCTAGCATGCATATTGGCTCTAGAGTTGTTGTTTCTAGGATAAGCATTTCTATTGTTAATCCTAGGTTGAGCTTTAGGTTGTTGGGGTTTAGCTGCAACCTTTTCTTCATTCTTAAAGCCTATTCCATGCTTGGTTGATTTCAAGTTAACAAGAACATCATTCAAGTTTTTGTGCGAAGAATTAAACTTATCTAATGTGCCTTTAAGCCTACTTACTTCATTATTAAGAAGCAAACAAGAAGTGCAATTTCTAGTAGAGCTTTCGGGCTTATCGGAACTTCTTTTTCCAAAATACTTGTTTTCCTCTTTCAGCTTCTCATTTTCTAAAACCAGTTTTTCTAAATCCTTTTCTTTCAAAGAAAGCTGTTTTTGAAAATCCTTTTCTTTTAATGAAGCATTTTCTTTTATGCCCTTAACAGTTTTTGAAGCCTTAGTAAACTCAGCATATAATTCATCAAAAGCAGTTCGCATTTCTTCAAGAGTAAAGAAGTTTTTAGACGAAATTTGACATACCTCATCTTTGTTGTCTTCTTGTGCCATAAGGCAAAGATTTGCTGCTTCGTCTTCTTCTCCTTCGCTTGACTCATCTCCGGAGTCGCCTCCCCAAGAAATGTATGCACGTTGCTTTTTAAAAGGTTTCTTCTCCTTTTTGATATTTGGGCAATTTGATTTGATGTGCCCGGTTTCACCACATTCATAGCACTTGATTTGTTCGCCTTGCTTTTTGCCCTTGCGTTCATACTCCTTGCGCATGAACTTTTGAAATCTTTTGATAACGAGTCCAAACTCGTTGTCTCCTTCCTCATCAATTTGCGGTTGGCTTGTGCTCGCCTTTAGAGCTATTCTTTGCCTCCTTTGATCAACAAAAGGGTTAAGAATAGTAGATTCATAGGTCTTATGGTTACCTCTTAGTGCGTCGATGGTGACGTTTGAAACGCCAATGGATTCTTGAATTGCATCGGCTTTTGATCTCCATGCCGGTGTGAGACTTCTAAGAATTTTTCGCACGAGCTCTCTATCCGTGAATGTTTTCTTGAGAGCATGTAGGTCATTTACGATTATTGAAAATCGCTCAAACATTTCGTCCACCTTTTCACCTTCCTTCATGTGAAATAATTCATAAGAGTGGGTTAGGAAATCAATTTTTGCTTCCCTTACCTGGTCCGTACCTTCGTACGTAACTTCTAGCTTGTCCCACATCTCCTTTGCCATTGTGCAACACGATATTTTCCTGTAATCGTCAGCATTAACAGCACAATATAATAAATTAATTGCTTTAGCATTATTTTGAACCTTTCGGATGTCATCCGCATCATACTCATCCTCGGACTTGGGAACCCATTCGTTTTCCACCTTCTTTGTTGGAATTTGGTTTCCCTTCATTATCACCTTCCAAAGGTGAAAGCTGTTGGACTGAACGAAGATCTTCATCCTCTCCTTCCAGTACGTGTAATTTGTACCGTTGAATAGAGGTGGTCGTGTGGAGCACTGTCCTTCATCAATTCCTGCAAAAGAATCACGAGTAGGAGCCATGGATGGTTCTCTCAACCTGTTAAGTTTTCAGAGAGTTGGGCTCTGATACCAATAGTTAGTATTTATGCCGTTCACTAGAGGGGGGGGGGGGTGAATAGTGAGGCACGAGAATATTGAAATATTGCGGAATTTAAAATTGCAGGAATAAGTAAATACGGTAATTGAAATAATCAAGAAAGAACACACCGTATTTTATCCTGGTTCACCACAACCCGTGGCTAGTCCAGTCCCCGAGAGACTCTCTCGAGATTCCACTATCTTCGTCAAGCTTACGGGTGCTTAACTAACCGTTACAGTTGCTCAAGGATAGCACACCTTAAGACTTCAACCACTAAGACTTTGGGTACTTAGCAAACCCGACAAATGAGAAGATATGTTCTTCTCAAACAACTCTCTTTTACAACAAATACTCTCTCAATAGAGTGGATAAAGAGAAACAAAATAAGCTCTATGAACAACACAAAGTTGTCTATCAAATGGCTCAACAAAAGCTCTAAAATGATGCTTGAAAATGATCAACATGTATATCAATATATGCAGGAGTTGTGTGTTTAAAATCAGCTCAAAAGACCTCTTTTTATAGGTGAAAAAGTAGTGCTGACCGTTGCTTAATTGACAAATCAAATCCCTGATTCTGTGCTCCAACAATCGATTGTTTGGAGGTGACAATCGATTGTCTGACCAACGTTCAAAAAACAGATTCCTGATTTTAGGCTAAACAATCGATTGTTAAACCTGAATAATCAATTGTCTTCAACGTTCAAAAATCAATTTAGGATTCTGTGGGAACGGTCAATAAATAATCGATTGTATGAAGGGACAATCGATTGTTCATAATCGATTGTGACAAAGACAATCGATTGTTTTGATATTTAAAAACTTCGGTTGCACACTGTCTAAAAATAATCGATTGTTAATGTAGACAATCGATTGTCAAATATCGATTGTTAAAGTGGACAATCGATTATGTTGTTCCAGTGTTCAAAACTTTGGCAACGGTTGATTATATACACTTGATATACACTGTGTGTACCAGAGTATACCAGAATTGAAAACTTACTTCAAAACCCATTTTGGTTGAAATGAAAATGTTAAAATCATTTTGTTTGAAGTATATATTAAAAATATTTATGATATATATAATTTAATAAAGTTATTTTGTGCATGTTTATGATGACCTAATGTTGAGCCAAAGGATAAGATAACTTAAACGTTGTCCTTACATTGGTTCTACCAAACGACCTACGTCTTGAGTCTTCGGTCTTGAACTTCTTTGGCTCGTTCATGCAATTACGTCATCAGTATGCTTCTCGCCATTTGATTATATCGTTGTTTGACACTTCACTTTATTGTTTGTCATTCATCAAAACCTATACCTGAAAATCATGCTCATACAACCAAAGCGCACATATCAAAGGTATGCATGATTTCCAACAGATCTGACGGGGTCACCTGCGATGTTGGAAGTGACAGCCGAAGGTTGTACGATGGCATGTTGTTGGGATGCTCATCTGGCTGAGGAATGTCACCCGGTAGATCAGCTCCAACCTCCTCATCAGGTGCCTCAACGCCCCTTGCTGGGGACCACCTCCTCACCGGCCCCCACGACCCCGTGGAGCACCCTGGCCTTGTGGGACAACCTTGCTTCGTGGACAGCCCTACTTTATCCCCGTCCCTTCGGGCGTGCGACGGGCCTACCCCGATTGTGGTGCTGTGGCGCCACATAATCAGGGTCATGATCTAAGCGCTCACCCTCTCTGGCTCGCTGAAGTGTCCGGAGAGTCAGCTTTGTCACATGCCGGCCATACTCCTACAAAGCGACAGTAGGATCGCCGGTATGTTGTTTCATCTGCAGCCCCAACTGGTGGAATAAATGTAGACCAATAGCATGCACAATATTTAAAATATTAATTACAGACATTGTATCATAGTTATAAGTAAGAATACCAAATAACATACCAGTGCCTCGTGCCTCCCAGCGTATGGTCTGTACCGATCGCCAGCTTGATGAATGGGATTCCTAATGAAAAGTCGGGTAATACGGCGGTACCAGGATGTATATAAATGATCTGTGAAGGTAGGGGCGGAATCATGTCAACTCGTTTGTCCCAAGTATGGACCAATGCCTCTAGCCGTGCTATAAATGCGTCTTCCGCCCTGGAAACGATCACCCCATTGATAATGTGTAGCCTCCTATGTAGGCCCCTCGGTATATACTGCGGATGGCCAAATTAGCAAAGTACCCGCTCTGTGGCATGATGCTCCACAATATCGAGGCACATTATTGGGACGGAAGTGCTCCAAATTAATGGGTCGGCCGAGCAATAATTGGGCATGCCACCTATCAAGTCGTCGTTGTATGGCATCCAGATGAACTATCAAATAAGAACATAAAAGTGAGTATGCAATAACACAAGTGAATCTATACCAAGTAAGTTTAGGTACACATTTACCTGTGCGTCCTCCAGTATATCCTATACGTCCCTGTAAAGGGGGAGATTATGATGAGCATTATAATCTCGTACATATCCACGCCAGAGAACCCACCTCGTAGCTAGAGGGAGAAACGAATGTTGTACATCCGGAGATAATGGTGGAAGAGGTGGATGCAACTGCAGAAACCGCTCCCAGGCCAAAACCTAACATAAAAAGTTGACGTAAAGTTTAAGATAAATCTTGACTAGATAGAACTAGAAGTAATAAACATAGTATTCGAATATGTTGTCACCTGTAGAAATGGCACAAAACCACATACGTCACTTTGGGTGTCTATGCTCGCCCGACACAGATGCATGTACATGTAAGTGAGAACAGTAGCACCCTAGTTGTACCGGGGTAAAGCATCTAGCAGCTAAAGATGATGTAGGAATCACAAACTCACTAGATTTGCCGAAGTGTTCGAGAACAAGTCTCCGTCCCCCAAAAGAAGGAGTAGCACCAACCTCCTCACTGGTAAATATGTAGATCGTATGCCTAGTCGGTGATGTCGGGGTGCAATATCTCCAAATGTTGTCTAATAGCAGTCAAACTCATGCGACTGGCCCCTGAATTTACAGTCTCATCTTGTGGCCTGAAACCACTGAAATGCTGTAGCAAGTCCAAATACTACACATGCACCATATATCTCATACCCTGAGGCAGTACAACAGGCAGTCTATCAGTAAGCATCCCATATAAAAGCTCAACGTCCTGCAATGTGATGTTGGCCTCGCCAATGAGCAAGTAGAAAGTGTGAGTCTCCGGTTTCCACCGCTCTAGCCGTGATCGGAGACTAGTCGAGCTGCAGCCCAATCTCAAAATCCTGTAGAAGCCCGCTGGCGATGGAGTACACGAGGATGGAAATCTCTGCCCCTCAAAAATCCCACATGTCGTCCACTCTCCTGGAACGGGGAGTCTGGGCTAGTAGCTCTCCCTTCCATACGTAGGCGGACCTATGATTGCCCTGTAGCACTAATAGCTCATCGGCGACAGGTCCAGGATGCACAGGCGGCACGCCCATGTCGTCTACTATAAATTAAACAATATTAATTGTGTATTTGTTTTATTAATTAATAATTAATTATTGTAAATTATAATTGGAAAAAGTATATATTTATGGGTTTCAAGCTCGATATTTGAGGCTCGGTAGCACCAAGCTATCCTGAATTCTTATGCGTGTCAATATTTTTATAATTTTGTTGTTTATATTATAAGTTAAATAATTAATTACTGTAAATTGTAATTGGACAAACTATATATCTATGGGTTTCAAGTTCGATATTTGAGACTCGGTAGCACCAAGCTATCTTGAATTCTTACATATGTCAATATTTTTATAATTTTGTGAGTTTGTTTTATAAATTAAATAATTAATTTTTGTAAATTATAATTGGACAGAGCATATACCTATGGGTTCTTGGCTCGATATTGAGGCTTAGTAGCACCAAGCTATCCTAAATTCTTATGTATGCCAATGTCAATTTTTTCATATTAATTATGTGTTTCTTTTATAAATTAAATAATTAATTTTTATAAATTGTAATTGGACATATATACCTATGGGTTCCAGGCTCGATATTCGATACCCAGACGCACCAAGCTATCATGAATTCTTATGCGTGTCAATTTTAATATTTTCATAATTTTGTGTCTTTGTTTTATAAATTAAATAATTATTTTTTGTAAATCATAATTGCATAGAGTATATACATATGGGTTCTGGGCTCGATATTTGAGACCCAGATGCACCAAGTTATCTTTAATTATTATGTATATCAATTTCAATATTTTTTATATTAATTGTGTGTTTGTTTTATAAATTATATAATTAATATTTGTAAATTATAATTGGACGGAGTATATACCTATGGGTTCTAGGCTTGACATTTGAGGCTTAGTAGCACTAAGCTATCTTGAATTCTCGTGTGTGTTAATTTTAATATTTTCATAATTTTGTATCTTTGTTTTATAAATTAAATAATTAATTTTTGTAAATTATAATTGGACAAAGTTTGTGTTTGATGTATCAATATAATAGATACTTAAACCATAATCATTCTGCGCTAAAAGGCTCTACATTTTACTATACTAAAAGGGCACTAATCTTTAAGTAATAAATAATCTAACCTAAATAAAAATAACAAATATATTTTAATAGCATAACATTCACGAAATTACATATAAAATAGTAAAAAAATTTATAAACATTTTTATTAACAAAAAAAATAATTTCTTAACTTTTAAATATTTTTTAAAATACTAATATCTTAATTTGAATAAAATAACATAGTAATTTAATCGCAAACAAAACACAAAACAACACGAAAATACATTCAAGACAACTAATATGTATTATTATACGAGTTTCGACATAGGTTAAATCGGAATACATCGATTTATATTTTTTGAAAAGTCGATAAATTGAAATTTTGTGCCTGAAACGGGGGGAGGGTTGTTTTTTTATATAACGGGGGAAGGGGCGTCAGGTTCTGTCATTGGGGAAGAAGGTGGATTTTTTAATGAGAAGGTATAGTGCGGTATTGCACCGTATTATATATAACGCAATATTACACTGGTTATATTTTAACGGTTGAATTATCGTTAAAATATAGTACGATGCAATATCACGTTATATAAACATATAATTTTTTTAGCATTAAGAACGTATTTGGATCCAAGACCATATTATTTAGGTTTCAGACTCCTCGTGGGTGAGGTGAAGAGGGGGAGGGACTTTTTCTTTTGTGTGTGCGTAATTCGAATTCTCATGACAATGTTTGAAGTTATTTGGTTGAGGATAAGGAATTAATAATAATTTTATTCAAAGTAACGATAATGTTATTTGGTGTGATTTATAAATTATAAATTCAAATCGTAAAAATAATAAATAATACTTATATTAAAATAAATTATTTACATCTCATAATTATAGATTATAAACAATAAATAATATGTAATAATAATAAATAGCTCGTATTTAGGTATAATAAACAACAATATGGACGGTTATTTGTATTTTTTTTTAACTTTTAACAAAAAACGAGTATTTTTTGTGTTTCGAAATCCAAAATATTACTATTCAAAATGGTGGGAGGATTGGGATAATGACTATCTTAGGGTATTTCTAAGGGTACACCTTTTTTGCTCCAAATTCAAATTTTGTATAAAATTTAATATTTTTTTGCTCCAATAAAATATTAAATCTTACATCATTATAGTACATGAATAATGTTGCACTAAATTTTATGCACACTATTCATCACACTAAATTTGATTTTTTAATAGTTTATTCATCTTTTTATTTTTTTGAAATTTTAATTTATTATATATTGTGTATAGAATTAATTTTTATATTAAGAACTTTATAATTTTAATTTTATATCCTATTTTTTGATATATTAATTTTGGTATTATATTTATATAAATTTATAATTAATTTTTTTTTTATTATTATATAAAAATAAATATAACGACTATTAAAAATGAAAATGCAAATATAAGACATCTAATGTTGCTAAAATTGAAAAGTGAAAATTAAAATTTTAAAAAATTAACAATACATAAAACAAAAATATATTATAATTAAAGTACATCAAAAGAGGATACTTTAAAATTATAATTACATTAAAAACCATATAACATAAGTTTAGCAATTCTTTATGTCATTTTCAGGTGCACCAAAATTGTCAAAATACTGAGAAAACAGGATAGAAGATTATTGTGGTTGTGGTTGTGGTTGTTAAAATTGTTAACTTGTTTTATCGATTATTCGTTTTTGTTCTTGTTGCATAATTCACGAAGATTTGGATCGTCAATGAAATTCGAGTTCGTCAATAAAATTTTATTTTCTTCTTTGTATTCTTTTTGTCGCGAAGCTTCATTTCTTGAGTTACTTGGCTTTTCCATATCCACATATAATATACTGCGCAACGTGAATGTCCGGCTCCTACGGTAGAAATGCCAATAGATGAAGATCACCGATTTGAATAATTTTTAGCTCGACAGAAAAAAAATTAAGGATTAAGATGCACATTTCGCACGTCGTAATGTATTAATCGTGCATTTATGAAAGGATAGAGGTGAAAGTTGAATATTTATGCGATACTTAAATTAAATTTGGCCATGATATAATATTTATTTAATTATCTTTTATCAATAATTTTATTTTTAGTTGTTTTATTCTTTAAAATAATTTTGTAATAAATAATTATATAAATGGTGATGTGAATTATATATAATGAATATAAAAAATATAATATTTATTTGAATGAAATAATAATATAATATAGAAAAAGAGAAAAATATTATTTTTTAATATAAAAAATAATGTAATAATTGAAATAAATAGATGGTCAGGTCGAAAAGGAATCGTGTCGTGTAATGAAGTGGGCAGCTGGGGTATTGAGAAATGGTGGCTAAAAGGGAACATGTGAGCTGCCGCCTTTGCTCTTTTGACAGCCAGTTATCTATCGTATGTTTCCTTTGCTTTCTTTCCTCTGATAAAGCTGCCTATGATAGGCTTAGTTCCCAATAATTTACTACTCAGATAGTACTACTCCACTTTCTCATGCCAGCTAGACAACTACAGTATCTTACACGCTGGCATTTTGGCCACCGTGTTCGATGGTGACATTTCAACGTCCTGCCACGTTGGAACCAACAAAAGGCGAATGACGGGCTTTTTTGAAAAATTTTATTGTGTGTCTCGTACAATTTAAATTAATTGTATAAGATTACTTTTTGTATTATAAATTTGTAAATTTTAATTTTATATTTTTAAATTTATAAAAATTTAGATTCATAATATTAATTGTATGAGACAAAATAAAAATTTCCGACTTCTTCTGTTTGTAGGGGTTCTTTCCTCATTGAACTTTGTCTTTATTTTGGGGTGCAGGAGATATTGGGTAGTAGCTATTATTGTTATATTATTATTGTTGTTATTATTATTGTTGTTGTTGGGGTGCAGGAGACGAGGCTTTTTAGGGGCTTCGAATTAGCTACAACCTATGAAGAAGTTAGAGGAAAACACTCGAGCCAAAATTCATCACAAGTGGTGGAACCTCGAACGAGTTGACAGGTTCCCGTTGTCCCGTATGTGCATATGATAATGGGGAACTTTATTTTCAAATCGAACATTTTGCAAAATTCTGAAGAGGGGCGGGCATAATTTGAGTATATCTGAATTAAGTTGTTAGATTTTTAGTAGGGGTGTACATAGACCGGGTTGGTTCGGATTTTATAATTATCAAATCAAACTAATTGTGTCGGGTTATTAAATCTAAAGACCAAACCAAACCAATAAATTCGGGTTTTTCAATATCGGTTTTTCTCGGGTTTTTTCGGGTTATTCGGGTTTTTTCGAATTTTTTCCCGGTAAAATCTTCGTAAAACAAAATATATAACATATGCTCAAAATATTTCTTTAATCCTAGTAAGATACAACTATATAAAGTATTTTTCAAGAAAATAATACAAAATATGAGATATGTCATGACTCATGACATTATCCTAAAATATTCAACAATAAAAAATAATAAAATTATGTACTATAAATATTGCTAATTAAAAAGTCATAATAAAAATAAACATAATCTAAAAGCACTAATTCATGCTAAACTAGATAGACTAATGAGGGAGTATTAATTATATGCCTAAAAGCTAAAGAAAAATAAAAATAGGTTATGTATTTTTATCTAAATTATTGAAAAATAAAAAATAGACATTTAATACATTCCTGTCCGTAATATTGAATTGAATGTCTTTTGTTAGCATTAGTATTGATTGCTAGCATTATTTAATTTACTAATATTAATGGCTATTAAACTTACTGGAGCATTCAAAAGTTCTAAATCAAACCTTGAAATAATAATTTAAAAGATAAAATTATGAATTTTTTTAAGAAATATTTATAAATTACATTACAATAACTATATTTATATATTAAATATATCTAAAATTGCTATATATGTAATGTCGGGTTGGTTTGGTTTCGGTTTGACTTTTTTTAGTTAAAACCAAACCAAACCAATTATGGTCGGGTTTTTTCTTCAACACCAAACCATAGTCGGGTTTTTTTCTCGGTTTGGCTCGGATTATCGGGTTGGTGCGGTTTATCGGTTTTCTTTGTACACCCCTAATTTTTAGTTTGGATTGTTTGAATTTAATTTCAAAAATTTTAAATTTCGAGTTGGATATTGGATTTGGTACTTTAAATTTTTGAATATTAGAAAAGCCGGAATTTTATATTTTATATTTAGTCCATTATACATATATCAATAATAATAAGTCCAATATCTTAGCCATTAGATCTAATCTCATATATTTAATTACTAATTACTAAGTTACTATCAAAATACTTTCTACTTGGGTATAATTTTACAATCGGTACTTCTTATTGACCTGATTAATGTCTTTGTTGTATTTTCTTGATAATGATTTCATTACTTGAATATTTTATTTGGATGATTGAGTTGAAAATGTAGGCAATTTAACATGAATATTTATCTTTGGATGTTCATTATCATAGAAAGAAGAAACATCACAACATGTACGGCTCAAAATCAGAAATTCAAAACGTCCAAACTGATTAATCATAATCCAAACTTGAAAATTTTGATCCAATCCGAGATTATTTGGATTGGATTTGAATTATAATTGTTTTCAATCTGAAATCTGAAAATTCAAATCGAAATTTTCATATCCAATCCCAATTACCCGAATGCCTACCCCTAATTGTGAGGGAAAGGGATCTTATAAGGTGTCTACAGCATTCGTCTTGGTTGGTATTTGGACATAAGGCGGACCCAAAATTTAAAAATGACACGATCATCATTATCGAAGAAACTTGGTTTAATATGTTGAAGCGGGAATCAAACTCATACAATGGTCCTAAAAGTCAAGTTATATCCCAAATCAACCAATGCAACTTCAAAATCAAAAAATTCCAACTAAAATATATACACGTTATATATATAATATTATCGGGGCCAGTGACCCCTATCTCAGGGTTGGGTCCTCCTACTAGTACATTAATATTAGAATATATTGTGTATATCTTTTTATTATTAATAGAATATTCTTTTATTATTGTACAATCCTATTGTTGGTAGGATTTGATTTCTTTCAATATTGTACAGTCCTATAGTTGGTAGGATTTGATACCTCTGTGTACTCTATATATACGTGTGAGCAATATGAGAAAATCAATTCTCCCAAAACTCTCTACATGGTATCATACGCCAGTGGCTTATCGCCAAAGAAACCCTAATTCTTCCCTGCGCCGCCGCCGTCGCTGCACTAATCGGCAGCCCGCCGCCGCCGACCTTATCGGTCCACCGCCTCTCTCCGGCGTCTTTCCGCACCACAGCTGCACTAACCGGCAGCACTCTCTCTCTCGACGTCGATCAGCACCTCCTCTGCCTCGCGCTTCATGGCCGCTACGACATCCAACAATCTTCTCCAGCCGATTGCCATCAATGCATCGGCTCAGATCCCACTTAAATTGGATTCTACTAATTACCTGGCGTGAAAATTCCAATTCCGAACTCTTATTACAGGTTACGACCTCCTCGGCTTCTTGGACGGATCGAAGCCGTGCCCACCAGCCACTATCGTCGACAAGGAGGTAACTTCCCCTAATCCAGCATATCCTTACTGGATTCGCTAGGACAATCTTATTCTCAGTGCCATCATCTCGTCTATCACACCGACGATCATCTCCTTTATTGCCGCTGCGGAAACCTCTAAAGAGGCCTGGGACATCCTCGCGCACACATACGGCACTGCATCTCGTGGTCGTATCATGGCTCTAAACAGCAGCTCCATAATCCGGTAATAGGTTCTAAATCTATTACTGATTTTATGCACTGTATTCGCGTGATTGTGGATGAATTATCTCTCCTGGGTATTACTGTTGATTTGAGGATCTTGTCATTAAGGTTCTAAATGGTCTTGATGATCCGTATATGTAGCTCTCTCATGTATCCAAGCCCGTGAATCTCCAATCTCTTTTGCTGAATTACATGACAAGTTGTTAAGCATGGAGGCTCAGATTACTGCCCGTGCGCCGGCCACCTCCGCCGCATCTGATTTGGCTCTGTCGGCTGCCTTCGTCGCCGGACAGCAGTCCGGCCATAATCGCTTCGGTGGCTGCGGGCGCGGCCATGGCAGCCGTGGTCTATCCTCCGGCCGCGGTGGTTACTCCAACAATGGCCAATCTCACGGGTACAATGGGAAGTGCCAGCTCTGCAGTGAATTTGGCCACTCCGCGCGCCGCTGTCCGTCCTATCCTATTTCCGGCGCAAATCAGCCCCCTTACGGTGGACCACAGCCGCGACCAGCATACGCTGCGTCATCTTATCCGGCTGCTCACATAACCCATCACTCTCCATCTGATTGGATCCTGGACTCTGGTGCCACTCATCACATAACCAATGATCTTGCCAACATGTCTCTTCACAGTCCCTACACTGGTTTCGATGATGTGGTTATTGGTAACGGTGAAGGTTTAATAATTACACATACTGGCCAATTTTTCAGTTATTCATCTCTTTTATTTCCTGGGGCTCTCTGTGTTCCACATATTCGTAAAAATGTGATCTATGTTGCTCAATTATGTCGTCACAATAATGTTAATGTTGTTTTTTCTGATACTGATTTTCTGGTGAAGGATCGTCGCACGTGGGCAACACTCGTCAGCGGCCCACATAGGAACGACGCCTACTACTGGCCGGCGGCTTCCCATCTACCGTCCGCCCACACGGCACAAAAGCTCCCTGCATCATTGTGACATTCTCGGTTTGGTCATCCGTCAGCTAAAATCCTACGTCATTTAGTATCTTCTAGCAGTATAGCGTCCAGTAGTGTGTCTGATTTTGCTTGTGTCTCTTGCAAGCTTCATAAGTGTCATAAGTTACCTTTCTTTGAGTCAAGTTTATCTTCTACTGCTTCGCTGGAGCTTATTTTTCCGATGTATGGACCTCTCCAATTATTTCTAATGAAGGATTTAAATATTATGTCATTTCTGTTAATCATTTTTCTAAGTACGTTTGGTTTTTCCCTTTACGCCGTAAATCTGATGTCTTACAAACCTTCCCCACTTTTAAGTCCATTGTCGAAAAATACTTCTCTACTAAAATCATTACTCTGTATACTGATAATGGGGGTGAATTCCTAGCTTTACGCTCTTTTCTTGCCTCGCATGGCATCTCACATCTCACTTCACCTCCTCATACACCTCAACACAACTGCTATGCTGAACGCCGTCATCGTCATATTGTCGATACTGGTCTCACCCTCCTTCATTATGCCTCTGTCCCTCTCATTTACTGGCCTTATGCCTTTGCCACAGCGGTCTATCTCATTAATCGTCTTCCCAAGACAAATATCTCGATGCTATCCTCCTTTGAGTCTCTCTTCCATAAGCGCCCCAACCTTGCCAAACTACGTGTCTTCGGCTGTCAATGCTTCCCTTGGCTTCGGCCCTACACATCACACAAAATGGAACCCAGATCTCGTGCCTGTGTCCTCTTCGGCTACTCTACTACTCAAAGCGCCTATCTATGCTTTGATCTCTCAACGTCTAAAATCTTCGTCTCGCGTCATGTCACCTTCCATGAAGATGTCTTCCCGTTCTCCAAATTGTCTAACCCCGAGTCTCCCCCTCTACCCATTCCGGTCTCCCTAGAAGTCCTTCCGCTGCCACCACTAGTACCTGCGGCCGCTCCCACTAGCGATCCTTCACCGGACGCACTGCCGGCGCCACTGCCCGCACCACCAGTGCCCCTTCCGGCACCGCCAGCAGCCCCTGCCACCGCTACACCCATTATGCCGCCACCTACATCCTCTCAGGGTGGTCATCATATGCAAAATCACAGCAAAAATAACATCTTTACGCCCAACAAGAAGTTTGGTATGTCTGCTGTCACCTCTCCAGCTGTAACTGAACCTCAAACTTTGTCTACTGCTATGTCTGATGAGCGATGGCGCGCTGCTATGTCATCAGAGTTTGATGCTCTGCTACGGAATAGCACCTGGGATCTTGTTCCGCCTGATTCTTCACAGAATATTGTGGGTTGCAAGTGGGTTTATCGTATCAAACGAAAGCCTGACGATACTGTGGATAAGTTCAAAGCCCGGCTTAATGCGAAGGGCTTTCATCACCGTCCAGGTGTAGACTTCCAGGAGACTTTCAGTATGGTTATTAAGCCGGCAACTGTGCGTTTGGTTCTCAGTCTAGTTGTATCTAAGGGTTGGCCTCTTCGTCAAATGGATGTGAACAATGCCTTTCTCCACGGGAGGCTTACAGAGGATGTTTATATGGCACAACCACCGGGTTTTGTTAACAAAGCCTATCCATCTTATGTCTGTAAGTTACAGAAAGCTATTTATGGTCTCAAACAGGCACCCCGAGCATGGTACAGTGCGCTCCGCCAATGCCTTCTGACCATGGGTTTCGTCAACACTACCTCTGACACTTCGCTCTTCGTCTTTCAGCATTCTGCTATTACGGCCTATTTTTTGGTATATGTTGATGATCTAATATTGACTGGTAATGATTCTACTTTCTTGAACCGTGTGATTGACTCTCTTGGGACTCAAGTTTCTCTTAAATACATGGGTGATCTAAGCTACTTTCTTGGTGTTGAAGTTCTGCGTAGCTCCAAGGGGTATTTTCTTTCTCAGCGTAAATATGTTGTTGATCTTTTGACTCGTCATAATATGCAGGAATCCAACCCTATTCAGACGCCAACAACGATGTCAACCCGCCTTCATCTGGCCGACGGCTCGGCTCCTGCCGACGCATCCGTCTATCGCCAGGCCCTTGGGGGCCTCCAGTATCTCTCCTTCACTCATCCTGATATCTCCTTTGCTGTGAATAAACTCTCACAGTTCATGTACGCTCCTACTGTCACTCATTGGGGTGCAATTAAGCGCCTCTTCCGGTATCTGAATGGGACGCGTGACCTCGGAGTCTGGTTGCGTCCTTCATCTGCTATACCTCTGCATTGTTTCTCTAATGCTGATTGGGGTGGAAACTGTGATGACCGCTCCTCAACTGGTGCCTATGTTGTCTTTCTGGGGCCTAATCCTATTTCCTGGAGCTCCAAAAAGCAGCGTTCCGTTGCACGATCTTCTACTGAGGCTGAATATCGTGCCATTGCTTCTGCTGCCGCTGAAGCCCGTTGGCTTCATTCGCTGCTGCGCGAGCTTCATGTCCCTCTTCCGGCTGCTCCTGTCATTTACATCGACAACATTGGCGCCACTTACCTCTGTGCCAACCTTGTGTTTCATTCGCGCATGAAACACATCTCCATTGATTATCACTTTGTCCGTCAATTGGTTCAGAATGGGTCTCTTCGTGTTGCTCACGTATCCTCTGCTGATCAGCTTGCTGATGCTCTCACCAAGCACTTATCTCGTCCTCGACTTCTTCTGCTGATGTCCAAGATTGGCGTGTCCTCTGGCCCTCTATCTTGTGGGGGCGTATTAGAATATATTGTGTATCTTTTTATTATTAGTAGAATATTCTTTCATTATTGTACAGTCTATAATTGGTAGGATTTGATTTCTTTCATTATTGTACAGTCCTATAGTTGGTAGAATTTGATACATCTCTGTACTCTATATATACTTGTGAACAATACGAGAAAATCAATTCTTCTAAAACTCTCTACAATTAAGTGTTGAGACTAACAAGAAGGGCTAAATAAAAGAGAAGAGGGGTTTAGTGTGTTCATTATAATTCAGAAAGCAGAACTCCGCAATCAATTATTAATTTCAAAGTTGGCTATGAAATATAAACTTCCCCATTCTTTCCTTATTTATTATTTGTATTTTTAGAAACCAAAAACGCATGTGCTTTTGAATAAATTCATATAATATAATTTTCAGAATATATAGCTAGTGTACGCTTGAAGCAAACATAAAGTTTTCAGTGGAAAAATTAGAAGTCATCAATTTATTGGGACATGGTTTTATGTAACATTATTAATACGCTGTCACACATTTGGTTGGGAGCAGATAGGGTTTAAGAACAAGGCGTCCCCTTCGACATGTTATTGTTTCTTTTTCATTATTCTTGGGGCAAGGAGGGACACTACTCAACATTGTGTACTGTGATTCTTTAATTTACCTAGTGATTTTATTCAACAAAGTAATTATTGAGAGAAATAATTAAGCTCCTAATTAATTTTCACTAGGGAGCCATCATCTCTTTTCCTAACAAACTTATCCTAATTACGGCTTAATCTAGAAGTAAGATTCTGACTTGACTAACCCAAAAAGGCACCATCCGTTTGCTTCCTTAACAGCTCAACGATGAAACATTTTTATTTTGTTACTTACTTTTTTATTTTAATCTAGAAATTCTGATGTTTCATTTTCTCTTTGTTAATTAAAACTCATTATTTTAATTGAAAGTCAGAAGCTCTTTGGCTGCTTTCATGCTCCACTAGAGAGTAGAGACTAGAGTAGAGTCCATAAAGAAAGTGAATGTAGCCATTTCTTAGTTGCGTTTACTTTCAGATAAGCTCCAAAAATAGAAAAAAAATATGATTTAATTTCATTAATTATCATGAGGCCACATTTTTCCCCCTTTCATGACGTTTCTTTTAAAGAGTTTTTTGTTGTTGAAAGAAATGGAAAAACAAATATGATTAGTTATGTGAATTAGGTTACAAGGAAAATGACTTCCTACTTTCTCACAATTATTTTCCACATGGTGATTGCCTTGCTCTGATGGGTTGTTGTGATGGTAAGCAGCCCCCACTTCCAACCAAGAGGTTGTGAGTTCGAGTCTCCTCAAGAGCAAGGTGGGAAGTTCTTGGAGGGAAGGATGTTGGGAGTCTATTTGGAAACAACATCTCTACCCAAGGGTAGGAGTAAGATCTGCGTACACACTATCCTCTCCAGACCTCACTAAATGGGATTATACTGGGTTGTTGTTGTTGTTGTGGTGATTACCTTGCTAGAGGTCAGTCGCAATATAATTTTGAAGTGGATCATTATTGATTACGGATTGATTTGTGCTTAAGCAAAATAAATTTATATATTTGAGAAATTATGACTCAAAATCATGAAGATCCATTAAAGAAGCTCTAAATCTCCAATGAAATTGTAAAGATATAGATTATGCTACCTTTTTGGGACCAAATTGCAACGGAAGTTGGAGTAAATTTCAAATATTCTTTGCGTTACTTAGTAGGACTAGTGGTTCTTTTTCTTGTACGTTTCTCTTTTCGCAAAATTTGCTTAAACTGAAAGAAAATTTAAAAGTTACTATGTAAACGACGTAAAGAGTTTTTATTATTTCCTTTTTTATTTCCACGATTGAAAGATTGCAATATCTTGTAAAAGTAGCAATCCAAGCTTAGGACAGTTTTTTCCCTCTCGTTTATTTCAGATTTTTAAAAAATAGTTATGCCACGTGGGTATTATACATTGGCAGCCTATTCGCTTTTTCCTGGATTAGATTGATCATTTTACATTTATTTTATTTTTCGGAAAAAGGGTTAAAATGTCCTTAATGTTATAAAATAATATAAGAAGAAGAACAATAATACAAGAACAAGAACAATAGAGAGAAAAGTAGAGAGAGGAGTATTCTTATTGATACTTAGGGATGATTTACAATGGGGTAAGACCCCTCTATTTATAGGCATAGAAAAGACTTAGCCTCAAAGTAAAACTCTTCTATAAGATAGACATTCACTCTAATTAGAGTTCTATTTATAACACTCCCCCTTGAATGTCTATTCAATAATGTGCCTCGTTAAAACCTTAACTAAAACAAAACCCAATGGGGAAAAATTAAAGAAAAGGAAAAAGAGTACACATGTTTGAATATGCGCCTATTGGTTGCCTCGTTAAAAACCTTGCAAGGAAAACCCAGTGGGACAAAACCTTGTAAGGGAAAAAGAGTGCAACGCGCATTAACTCCCCCTGAAAAGAGCATCAATTCATATCCTTGAGTTTTCGCATTCCGATCTTGTGAACCAGCTTCTTGAAGGTTGACGTTGGCAGAGATTTTGTGAACAAATCAACAATATTATCGCTTGAACGAATCTGTTGCACATTGATATCACCATTCTTTTGAAGATCATATGTGAAAAATAACTTTGGTGAAATATGCTTTGTTCTATCTCCTTTTATGAATCCTCCCTTCAATTGAGCTATACATGCTGCATTGTCTTCATACAAAGTCGTGGGTAGTTTGTTACACTTCAAACCACATTTGTCTTGAATATGATGTATTATAGACCTCAACCACACACACTCCCGACTTGCTTCATGAATAACGATTATCTCGGCATGATTAGATGAAGTAGCCACAATTGATTGCTTAGTCGATCGCCAAGATATGGCGGTGCCTCCACAGGTAAACACATAACCTGTTTGAGATCGAGCCTTGTGTGGGTCGGATAAATATCCAGCATCAGCATAACCAACAAGATCAGGACTGCAATCGGTAGTCCCTTTTAGGTACCTCAATATATGTTTGATCCCATTCCAATGTCTCCTTGTGGGAGCCGAGCTATACCTTGCTAAGACATTAACTGAAACGGTTATGTCAGGCCTTGTAGTATTTGCAAGGTACATTAGTGCGCCAATTGCACTAAGATATGGTACTTCAGGACCAAGTAGCTCTTCATTCCTTTCTTGCGGTCGGAATGGATCTTTATTCACATCAAGTGATCGAACAACCATCGGAGTACTTAAAGGATGTGCTCCATCCATGTAAAACCGTTTCAGTACCTTTTCTATATAGGTAGATTGATGAACAAGAATTCCGTTTGCCAAATATTCAATTTGCAAACCAAGACATAATTTTGTCTTTCCGGGATCTTTCATCTCGAATTCATTCTTTAGATAATCAATTGCCTTTTGGAGTTCTATGGGGGTTCCAATAAGGTTTATGTCATCGACATATATGGCAAGTACAACAAATTCCGATGTTGTTTTCTTTATAAAAACACACGGGCAAATGGCATCATTTATATAGCCTTCTTTTAACAAATACTCACTAAGACGATTATACCACATTCGTCCTGATTGCTTTAGACCATACAAGGATCTTTGCAATTTGATTGAAAACATTTCCCGGGACTTTGAATTATGAGCGTTCGGCATTTTGAGTCCATCGGGAATTTTCATGTATATCTCATTATCAAGTGAGCCATAAAGATAGGCAGTAACCACATCCATTAAATTCATGTCAAGCTTTTCAAGGACAGCAAAACTAATGAGATAACGAAAAGTTATGGCATCCATTACAGGCAAATATGTCTCTTCATAATCGACACCAGGCCTTTGAGAAAATCCTTGTGCAACAAGGCGTGCCTTATATCTTTGTACCTCGTTTTTCTCATTTCTCTTGCGTACAAAGACCCATTTATAGCCAACAGGCTTAACACCATTAGGTGTTTCAACTATAGGGCCAAAAACTTCACGTTTTGCCAGCGAATTCAATTCTGATTGAATTGCTTCTTGCCATTTTGGCCAATCATGTCTTTTTCGACATTCTCCAACAGATTGAGGTTCAAGATCCTCATTTTCTTGCATAATGCTAGATGCGACATTAAAAGCAAAGACATAATCCACCACTATATCCACTCGATTAAAATTTGCCTCAATATCGATTGGATTTATGGATAGTTCCTTATTTTCCTGAGTCTCGGGCTCAAAGGATTCTTCATGAATCTCAGAGTTTATTAAATCATGAATTTCCTCATGAGATTCTTTCGTAGTGTCATTTTGATCGTTTGCTTTCTTCTTTCTAGGATTTCGATCTTTGGAACCTAATGGCCTGCCACGCTTCAGGCGTGCATTCGACTCATTGGATATGACGCTAGATGATTGTCCAACAAGGACATCAATACGGATTGGAACATTCTCTGCGGGGATGTGGGATTTTGTTATCCTTTTCAAGTCCGTAAATGCGTCAGGCATTTGATTTTCTATTCTTTGCATATGGTAATCTTTTGCACCTCTTTTTCACAAATAGAGGTATGTGGATCAAGATGAGATAATGATGCATTTTTCCACAAAATTTCCCGTTTGGTTTCACCGACTTCTCCCCCTAATTTTGGGAAAAGTGTCTCATCAAATTGACAGTCTGCAAATCGTGCAGTGAACAAATCCCTTGTCAATGTTTCGAGGTAGCGAATAATCGAAGGCGATTCAAACCCAACATATATTCCTATAGGCACATATACTGCGCATCCAAAGATTCTTAAATGGGATATATTGGGTTCATGACCCAAAACCAATTGCAACGGGGAATATTTGTGATAATTCGTCGGTCTGAGACGAATTAGCATTGCTGCATGCAAAATGGCGTGACCCCATACCGAAGTGGGTAGCCTCGTTTCCATGAGTAATGGTCTTGCGATCAACTGCATGCGTTTAATTAAAGATTCTGCAAGACCGTTTTGAGTGTGAACATGAGATACAGAATGTTCCACTTTTATCCCAATTGATAAGCAATAATCATTAAATGCTTGGGATGAAAACTCAGCAGCATTATCCAGTCTAATAGACTTGATTGAATTATCAGGAAATTGTGCTCGTAGTCGAATTATTTGTGCCATTAGTTTTGCAAACGCAAGGTTGCGTGATGACAACAGGCACACATGAGACCATCTACAGGATGCGTCTATTAGGACCATAAAATATCTAAAAGACCCACTAGGTGGGTGAATAGGTCCACAAATGTCCCCTTGTATACGTTCCAAAAATGTAGGTGACTCAGTCCCAACCTTTATTGGTGATGGTCTTGTAATTAACTTGCCTTGATAACAAGAAGTGCAAGAAAATTCATTATTTAAAAGAATCTTGAAATTCTTTAACGGATGCCCATATGAGCTTTCTATAATCCGTCTCATCATGATTGATCCAGGGTGTCCTAATCGATCATGCCAAAGTACAAAAGTATTGGAATCAGTAACCTTTTGGTTTACTGTTGAATGTGCCTCAATTGCACTAAATTTTTGTCCAATACAGGCCACAAGATAAAGACGGGAATTTCTCAATAACCCTCTTTTGGCCAGAGACATTCTTTGTAATGATGAGATATTCAAGATTATTCTCATCTATTGTCTCAACATGATAGCCATTCCGGCGTATATTTTTAAAACTCAACAAGTTTCTCTTAGACTTGGAGGAGAACATTGCATTCTCTATGATAAACATTGTTCCTCTAGGCAGAGTTATAGTTGCTCTTCCGGAGCCTTCAATCAATTTACTACCAGAGATTGTAGTAACATCTGCCTTACACATACTTAGTTGAGAGAAATATTTCTTTTCTTTGAGTATCGTATGTGTAGTACATGAATCAACTAAATAAATATTTGATCCAAGATTGCTTTGTAAGATATCCATATTTGTTTTCCCATGGTTTGACATACAAAAGAAAATACACGAACATGAGAATAAACAAATTCAATCCGTTTGTTTCACATTTAAACAATATTTTCAAAATCTGCTGAGGTTAGTTGACTAACTAAATCAGATAGTCGATTATATGTTTTCCATAATCGATTACTTTGCAGTTTAAAATTTTCAGTTTAAGCACTGTCTCAATGTAATCGATTGTTAAACATACATAATCGATTATTTGCTAATTTGAAAAATTTCAGATCACACTGTCTTAATATAATCGATTGTTAAACATACATAATTGATTATTTGCTACTTTGAAAAACTTCAGATCACAGTGTCTTAATATAATCGATTGTTAAACATACATAATCGGTTATTTGCTATTTTGAAAAACTTCATATGACACTGTCTTAATATAGTAGATTGTTAAGCATACATAATCGATTATTTGCTATTTTGAAAAACTTCAGATCACACTGTCTTAATATAATCGATTGTTAAACATACATAATCGATTATTTGCTATTTTGAAAAACTTCAGATTACACTGTCTTAATATAATCGATTGTTAACAAGTATATAATCGATTGTTTTGCAGTTTTAATGCGAAATATTAGATAATCGATTAACTGTTAGGTTAGTCGATTAACTCTACTGAAAAATAAAAATATCTTTGAAATTTAAGCATATTGAAACATTCTAAAGAACTAATACTAACATTATATCATAAACTAACTAATACGAGCTGATACTAATGACTATTAGTTTATTCACTAACTAATACAAATAAAATCAAACAATTCCATCTTCCTTCATCACAGATCCATCACCGATTAAGTGGTCTATTTTCCCCTCAGGGTGCTCAAAGAAGTCTGCCACATCCAGGTGGGTGATGTCAAAATTGTTGTCAGAGACAAAATTTGTTTCAGGGCGTTTATTCTTTAGAGATGCTTGATAAAGATCAACCAAATGTCTTGGTACATGGCAAGCTTTTGACCAGTGCCCTTTTCCACCGCAACGATAGCATATAGTTTCTGAACTATCTGCCTTTGGATTCTCATAATCCCGTTTCTGCTTTTGGTGGTTATTTCTCTTTGGGGGGTGACGGACATTAGGGAAATTTCTTCCTTGTCTACGTCCACGGCTATGACCCCGATTACGACCACGACCATGACTAGATCTATGGCCTTTTCCATGCTTGGCATAATGAGAATACACCTTATCTGCTTCAGGCAATGGTGTAGACCCAGTGGGTCGATTTTCGTGATTTCTCATGAGCAGGTCATTGTTTCGCTCAGCCACAAGGAGAAGAGAAATCAGTTCAGAGTACTTTTTGAAACCTTTCTCTCTGTACTGTTGTTGCAGTACCATATTGGAGGCATGAAACGTTGTAAACATTTTCTCAAGCATATCATAATCAGAGATATTATCTCCACAGAGTTTCAATTTAGAAGTAATTCTGAACATTGCAGAATTATATTCAGAAACAGACTTAAAGTCTTGGAGTCTCAGATGAGCCCAATCATATCGTGCTTGTGGCAGAGTGACCAACTTCAGGTTGTCATATCTCTCCTTTAAGCCGTTCCACAAGATGAGTGGATCTTTGACTATGAGATATTCAATTTTCAAACCTTCATCAAGGTGATGGCGCAAGAAAATCAAGGCCTTAGCACAGTCTTAGGTGGATGCATTATTTCTGTCTTTAATGGCGTCTCCAAGACCCATTGCATCTAAGTGGATTTCAGCATCCAACACCCATGTCATATAGTTCTTGCCCGAAATTTCAAGGGCAACAAACTTTCTTTTCATAATATCAGACATAATTAAAACCAAATTCGGAAAAAGGGAAATACCTTAATTTTCTCAAGAGGATTCTTGAGACGGTAGAGTCTCGTGCTGATAACGTGTTATGAAATAATATAAGAACAAGAACAATAATACAAGAACAAGAACAATAGAGAGAAAAGTAGAGAGAGGAGTATTCTTATTGATACTTAGGGATGATTTACAATGGGGTAAGACCCCTCTATTTATAGGCATAGAAAAGACTTAGCCTCAAAGTAAAACTCTTCTATAAGATAGACTTTCACTCAAATTAGAGTTCTATTTATAACACTTAAACTATTGAAAAAGGTTTAAGAATACTTTTTATTCACCTATTGGACTAAAAATACCCCCTTCACCTTTTTGGTTCACTTATACCCTTTGATTGTTAGGTCAATACTGAATTAAAAATAATTATTACTTAAATTCAACATGACAACTTCTTATTGGTCGAAATTAAAACATCTAACATATTAGAAAGAATAACCGATATCTAACCGTTTTATGGACTAACCTGCCCCAAACATTGACTCGACTTGAATAAAAAGTTCAATTAAAAAAAAAAAAGAAGTGCCACTTCCATCTAACTATGGGTTATCTATACCTCCACTGTCATACTTTGGACAAACATACTCCTATTTTAGATGGAGTACAACGTAGAGATTAAAACGACTCATTTCGTTTTTTTACTCGACCCGTTTTACAAAAAACCCCCACAACCCGACCCCTATTTTCATTTTTTCAGTTTTTTTAAATAAAAATTTCAGCTTTTAAAAAGCGAAAATATTTTGTTAAAAACGAAAAATATTTTTTTCAGTTTTTACAGAAAAAATTCAGTGTTTACAATTTGTTTATCCTATTTTTACAAAAACAAAATTGCTTTAAACAAACTGGAAAAAATTCAAAAACAAAAATATTTTTTTCACTTTGTAAAAAACGAAAATATTTTGATAAAAAACAAAAAAAATATGTTTTAACATTTTTTTTCTTCAGTTTTTACAAAAAAAAAAAAGCTTTAAAAACTGGAAAAATGAAAAGAAAATGTATTTTTTTGTAAATACTAATTTTTTTTTGTAAAAACTGAAAAAATAAAAGAAGACTTTAATTAATTAGTGGACTATTTATATATTAGTTTACAAAAAACAAAAATATTTTGCAACTTTTTTTCTTAAAGTTTTACGAAAAGAATAATAATTATTTTTAATTTAGCATTGACTTAACGGTTAAAGGGTATAAGTGAATCAAAAAAGTGGATTGAGAGGTATTTTTAACCCAATAAGTAGATGAAATATATGTTTAAACCTTTTCCAATAGTTTAGGGGCATTTTTTAACTCTTTTTCCTTTATTTTTTAATGATACATATACATAATTGAGTTATTTATCCTAACAGGAAATTAGTTTTGTACCTTTGATGCATATAATTAATAGTTGTATTACTAGTCATAAAATACCCCATATGTTATGAAATAATATAAGAACAAGAACAATAACTCAAGAACAAGAGCAAATAGAGAGAAGAGTAGAGAGAGTTCTTCTTATTGATACTTAGAGAATGTTAGGAGTGATTTACAATGGTAGAGGGCACCTCTATTTATAGGGAGGAGGATGATTTATCTACCAAGAATAGAACTCTAGAATCTCTCTAATTATAGACATTCACCTTAAATAGGAGATTTCATAACACTCCCCCTTGAATGTCTATTCAACAATGTGCCTCGTTAAAACCTTAAAACCAAAACCCATTGGAAAAAATTAAAGAAAGGAAAAAGAGTACACATGTTTGAATATGCGCCTATTGGTTGCCTCGTTAAAAACCTTGCAAGGAAAACCCAGTGGGACAAAACCTTGTAAGGGAAAAAGAGTGCAACGCGCCTTAACTCCCCCTGATAAGAACATCAATTTATGTCCTTAAGTCTTCGCATCCCGATCTTGTGAACTAGCTTCTTGAAGGTTGACTTTGGTAGAGATTTTGTGAACAAATCAGCCATATTGTCGCTTGAACGAATCTGTTGAACATTGATATCACCATTCTTTTGAAGATCATGTGTGAAGAATAACTTTGGTGAAATATGCTTCGTTCTATCTCCTTTTATGAATCCTCCCTTCAATTGAGCTATACATGCTGCATTGTCTTCATACAAGGTTGTGGGTAGTTTATCACACTTCAAACCACATTTGTCTTGGATATGATGTATTATCGACCTTAACCACACACACTCTCGACTTGCTTCATGAATAGCAATTATCTCGGCATGATTAGATGAAGTAGCCACAATTGATTGCTTAGTCGATCGCCAAGATATGGCGGTTTCTCCACAGATAAATACATAACCCGTTTGAGATCGAGCCTTGTGTGGGTCGGACAAATATCCAGCATCAGCATAACCAACAAGATCCGGGCTGCAATTCTTGCCATAAAATAAGCCCATATCGGTAGTTCCCTTTAGGTACCGCAATATGTGTTTGATCCCATTCCAATGTCTCCTCGTAGGAGCCGAGCTAAATCTTGCTAAGACATTAACTGAAAAGGATATGTCAGGTCTTGTAGTATTTGCAAGATACATTAGTGCGCCAATTGCGCTAAGATATGGTACTTCAGGACCAAGTAGCTCTTCATTCCTTTCTTGTGGTCGGAATGGATCTTTGTTCACATCAAGTGATCGAACAACCATCGGTGTACTTAAAGGATGTGCTTCATCCATGTAAAACCGTTTCAGTACCTTTTCTGCATAGGTAGATTGATGAACGAAAATTCCGTTTGCCAAATATTCAATTTGCAAACCAAGACATAGTTTAGTCTTTCCGAGATCTTTCATCTCGAATTCATCCTTTAGATAATCAATTGCCTTTTGGAGTTCTATAGGGGTTCCAATAAGGTTTATGTCATCGACATATACGGCAAGTACAACAAATTCCGATGTTGTTTTCTTTATAAAAACACACGGGCAAATGGCGTCATTTATATAGCCTTCTTTTAACAAGTACTCACTAAGACGATTATACCACATTCGTCCAGATTGCTTTAGACCATACAAGGATCTTTGCAATTTAATTGAGAACATTTCCCGAGATTTTGAATTATGCGCGTTTGGCATCTTGAGTCCATCGGGAATTTTCATGTATATCTCATTATCAAGTGAGCCATAAAGATAGGCAGTAACCATATCCATTAAGTGCATGTCAAGCTTTTCATGGACAGCAAAACTTATGAGATAACGAAAGGTTATCGCATCCATTACAGGCGAATATGTCTCTTCATAATCGACACCAGGCCTTTGAGAAAAACCTTGTGCAACAAGGCGTGCCTTATATCTTTGTACCTCGTTTTTCTCATTTCTTTTGCGTACAAAGACCCATTTATAGCCGACAGGCTTAACACCATTAGGTGTTTCAACTATAGGGCCAAAAACTTCACGTTTTGCCAGCGAATTCAATTCTGATTGAATTGCTTCTTGCCACTTTGGCCAATCCTGTCTTTTTCGACATTCTTCAACAGATTGAGGTTCGAGATCCTCACATTCTTGCATAATGCTAGATGCTACATTATAAGCAAAGGCATTATCCACCACAATATCCACTCGATTAATATTTGCCTCAATATTAATTGGATTTAGGGATAGTTCCGTATTTTCCAGAGTCTCGGGCTCAATGGATTCTTCATGAATCTCAGAATTTGTTAAATCATGGGATTCTTTCGTGGTGTCATTTTGATCGTTTTTTTTCCTCTTTCTAGGATTTCGATCTTTGGAGCCTAATGGTCTGCCACGCTTCAGGCGTGGATTCGACTCATTGGTTATGACACTAGATGATTGTCCAACAGGGACATCAATACGGATTGGAACATTTTCCGCGGGAATGTGGGATTTCGTTATCCTCTTCAAGTCCGTAAATGCGTCAGGCATTTGATTTGCTATTCTTTGCAAATGGATAATCTTTTGTACCTCTCTTTCACAAATAGAGGTATGTGGATCAAGATGAGATAATGATGCATTTTTCCACAAAATTTCCCGTTTGGTTTCACCAACTTCTCCCCCTAATTTTGGGAAAAGTGTCTCATCAAATCGACAGTCTGCAAATCGTGCAGTAAACAAGTCGCCTGTCAATGTTTCGAGGTAGCGAATGATGGAGGGCGATTCAAACCCAACATATATTCCTAACCTTCTTTGCGGACCCATTTTGGTGCGGGATGGCGGTGCTATAGGCACATATACTGCGCATCCAAACATTCTTAAATGGGATATATTGGGTTCATGACCCAAAACTAATTGCAACGGGGAATACTTGTGGTAATTCGTCGGTCTGAGACGAATTAGCATTGCTGCATGTAAGATGGCGTGACCCCATACCGAAGTGGGCAGCCTCGTTCTCATAAGTAATGGCCTTGCAATCAACTGCAGGCGTTTAATTAACGATTCTGTAAGACCGTTTTGAGTGTGAACATGAGCTACAGAATGTTCAACTTTTATCCCGATTGATAAGCAATAATCATTAAATGCTTGGGATGTAAACTCAGCAGCATTATCCAGTCTAATGGACTTGATTGGATTATCTGGAAATTGTGCTCGTAGTCGAATTATTTGTGCCATTAATTTCGCAAACGCAAGGTTGCGTGATGACAACAGGCATACATGAGACCATCTACAGGATGCATCTATCAAGACCATGAAATACCTAAACGATCCACTAGGTGGGTGAATAGGTCCACAAATGTCCCCTTGTATACGTTCCAGAAACGTGGGTGACTCAGTCCCAACCTTTGTTGGTGATGGCCTGATAATCAACTTGCCTTGATAACACGAAGTGCAAGGATATTCATTATTCGAAAGAATTTTGAAATTCTTTAACGGATGCCCATATGAGCTTTCTATAATCCGTCTCATCATGATCGATCCTGGGTGTCCCAATCGATCATGCCAAAGTACAAAGGTATTGGAATCAGTAACCCTTTGGTTTACTGTTGAATGTGCCTCAATTGCACTAATTCTTGTCCAATACAGGCCACATGATAAAGACGGGAATTTCTCAATAACCCTCTTTTGGCCGGAGACATTCTTTGTGATGACGAGATATTCAAGATTATCTTCATCCATTGTCTCAATATGATAGCCATTCCGGCATACATCTTTAAAACTCAACAAGTTTCTCTTAGACTTGGAGGAGAACATTGCATTCTCTATGATTAACGTCGTGCCTTTGGGCAGAGTTACAATTGCTCTTCCGGAGCCTTCAATCAATTTACTACTTCCAGAGATTGTAGTAACGTTTGCCTTACACATATTTAGTTGAGAGAAATATTTCCTTTCTTTGAGTATTGTATGTGTAGTACATGAATCAACTAGGCAAATACTTTTACAGTTGGACGTTGATCCAAGTTCGCTTTGTGAGATATCCATATTTACTATCCCATAGTTTGACATACAAAAGAGATACACGAACATAAGAATAAACAAGTTCAATTCGTTTGTGTCACATAATATTTTCAAAATCTGCTGCTAACAGTTGACTAACAAAATCAGATATGTTATCCATAATTGATTACTTTGCAGTTTGAAAATTTCAGTTTAAACATTTTCTTCAAACAATCGATTGTTAAACACAAACAATCGATTGTTGAACATTGACAATCGATTGTTAAACACACACAATCGATTATTTGCTATTTTGAAAAACTTCAGATCACAATGTCTTAAGACAATCGATTGTTATACATAGACAATCGATTGTTGGCTATTTTGAAAAATTCCAGAGCATACTGTTTTAAGACAATCGATTGTTAAGTATAGACAATCGATTGTTGGCTATTTTGAAAAATTCCAGAGCACACTGTTTTAAGATAATTGATTGTTAAGTATAGACAATCGATTGTTGGCTATTTTGAAAAATTCCAGAACACACTGTTTTAAGACAATCGATTGTTAAGTATAGACAATCGATTGTTGGCTATTTTGAAAAATTCCAGAATCGATTGTTATGCATAGACAATCGATTGTGGATGATTTTTGAAAAATTCCAGATTACACTGTCTTAACGACAATCGATTGTTAGACAAAGACAATCGATTGTTGATCAATTATTTTTCAGCTTTAATGCGAAAATAGTAGATAATCGACTAGTTTTTCAGGCTAGTCGATTACCCCTACTGGAAAATAAAATTTTTATTGATATTTGAGCATATTGAAGATATTCTAAAGAACTACTTCTAACATTGCATCATGAACTAACTAATACGAGCTAATACTAATGACTATTAGTTTATTCACTAACTAATACAAATAAGTAGAATAAAATCAAATAACTCCATCTTCTTTCATCACGGACCCATCGCCGATTAGGTGGTCTATTTTCCCCTCGGGTTGCTCAAAGAAGTCTGCCACATCCAGGTGGGTGATGTCCTCATTGTCGTCATAGACAAAATTTGTTTCAGGGCCTTTTCTCTTTCGAGATGCTTGATAAAGGTCAACCAAGTGTATTGGTATACGGCAAGTCTTTGACCAGTGCCCTTTCCCACCGCAACGATAACATATAGTTTCTGAACCATTTGCCTTAGGATCTTCATGACCCCGTTTCTGCTTTCGGCGGTTATCTCTCCTTGCGGGTTGACGGACTTCATTGGAATTTCTTCCTTGTCTACGTCCCTGGCTATGACCCCGTTTACGACCATGACCATGGCCCTTTTCATGTTTGGCATAATGAGAGTGCACCTTATCTGCTTCAGGCAGTGGTGTAGACCCAGTGGGTCGATTTTCATGATTTCTCATGAGCAGGTCATTATTTCGCTCAGCCACTAGTAGAAGAGAAATCAGTTCAGAGTACTTTGTAAAGCCTTTCTCTCTGTACTGTTGTTGCAGTACTATATTGGAGGCATGAAACGTTGTAAACGTTTTCTCAAGCATATCATAATCGGAGATATTATCCCCGCATAGCTTCAATTTAGAAGTAATTCTGAACATTGTAGAATTATATTCAGAAACGGACTTAAAGTCCTGGAGCCTTAGATGAGCCCAATCATATCGTGCTTGTGGCAGAGTGACCAACTTCAGGTTGTCATATCTCTCATTTAAGCCGTTCCACAAGATGAGTGGATCCTTGACGGTGAGATATTCAATCTTCAAACCTTCATCAAGGTGATGGCGCAAGAAAATCAAGGTCTTCGCACATTCTTGGGTGGATGCTTTTTCTCTATCTTTGATGGTGTCTCCGAGACCCATAGCATCTAAGTGGATTTCAGCATCCAACACCCATGTCATATAGTTCTTGCCCGAAATATCAAGGGCAACGAACTTTCTTTTCGTAATGTCAGACATAATCGAAAATTAAATTAGGAAGAGGGAAATACCTTAGATTTTTCGAGAATGGTTCTTGAGACGGTAGAGTCTCGTGCTGATAACGTGTTATGAAATAATATAAGAACAAGAACAATAACTCAAGAACAAGAGCAAATAGAGAGAAGAGTAGAGAGAGTTCTTCTTATTGATATTTAGAGAATGTTAGGAGTGATTTACAATGGTAGAGGGCACCTCTATTTATAGGGAGGAGGATGATTTATCTACCAAAAATAGAACTCTAGAATCTCTCTAATTATAGACATTCACCTTAAATAGGAGATTTCATAACACCATAAATATTATATAGCTTTGTTGGCGTTGAGTTACTTTTTCATTTATTTAAACAATTGTAACTTTTTTATGAACTTTGAAAATAATAACTAAGGAAAGATAAAGTAAACTTTTGCTCTCAAGTCTCAACTTCTCTAAGTTATGTTAACAAAATTCAATAATTAATTTCCTTTTATATGTCGATGAAACAGTCTTTTACATTCTGGATTCCAACTATAAATAATTTAAATAGATAAATAAAAACAGATTCTGATTCCCAAGCTATTTGGGTGTATTTTACATGAGTTTCTTATCCTTATTCATTGGTGGACTCGCACGTTGGACGGGCAATATTATTCCTTTTAAATAGAGGTGTTAATCGGTTCCGCCGGTTCGGGTCGATTTTTTTTCGATCCGTCCGGTTACCGGTCCGGGCCGGGCCGGTTACAAACAGCACCGGTTTTCACCGAGCTGGATTGAGACAGGCTTAGATTGAACCGTATGGGTTACGGGTTGTAATGGTCCGGGCCGGGCCGGGTTTCGTTATTTTTTTTTTTTTTTTTAGAATTATGTATAAATATTAAGTTATATTAATACTTTGTAATAATTGAATGAACACAACAAAAGATGGGAAAAAATTGCACTTACTGCAAGTGCTACTTTATTTCTTAAATTCAAATAAAGAAAAACTAAAATGTATCTTAAGTAGTAAAAACTTTACATCTTTTGTAACAAGTAGTATACTAGTAGTAATCCGAATCATCAAATTCTTTGCATTGCCCTAGCAAGTTCATCGTAATCAATATGAACAGATTGACCTTCTTCTGGCGTGTTAAATTCGGATGGGTTTCCATGCGTTAATATATCTCCAAGTTCTTCGTCTTCTGGGCTATCAAGATCTTCCTTTCCTTGATTTCTTCGTTCCGATCTAATCCAATCTCTTAAACATACTAAAACTTCCAAAGCATTGCTTCCCAATGAGTGGCGTGTGTCTCCAAGTTGTTGTCTTGCTTGGCTAAATGCACTCTCGGATGCAACAGTGGAAATTGGCACATTCAGGACATCCCGAGCCATAGCGAAAAGAACGGGAAATTGCTTTGCATTTTCATGCCACCAGCCTAACGGTGAGAATTCCTTGGTGCGAGGCTCCTTTTGCTTCTGCAAGTAAAATTGAAGTTCATCAATATTCCTGCTACTACTTTGAGTGTTAGAAAAAGTTGAAAAAATATTAAAACTATCAATGCCTTCTTCATCATCTACATTAGAACTGCTACATTGCATAGCGGGATTTACATCTGTTGAAGCACGAGAATTATCACATTGAGTTGCATAATAATTATATAGATGTTGTAAATGTTCATTTAGCTGGTTCATAGAATCATACAAATTTGGGCTTTCAGTGGGCCCAATCTCCATATAAGTATATAAAGCATTTATTAATTGGTGACAATCAGACATTTTAATAGAAGGATTTAAAACTGCACCAATTAAGTAAACTGGAGGAATTGGAAAGAAATATTTTTTGAATTTCGCTTGCATATTTACAACAACATCCGTATATCTATCTTTCTTCTTAAATTCATATAGTAGCAAAGAAATTTCAGCTATATGTACTAAAGCCATAGTAACAGTTGGGTAATATGCGCCAGAAAACACAACAGTAGCAGTATAAAATTTATGCAAAAATTTAACAACATC
Source organism: Nicotiana benthamiana (assembly GCA_034376525.1). Classification (NCBI taxonomy): domain Eukaryota; kingdom Viridiplantae; phylum Streptophyta; class Magnoliopsida; order Solanales; family Solanaceae; genus Nicotiana; species Nicotiana benthamiana. The sequence goes on along the minus strand of CM067336.1, from coordinate 26,535,976 downwards.
ACTAATGACCTCCCAAGTATCAGTTGTTAACATACGCCTAGGATCAGTACAATGTGCATTAGCAACTTCAGTTATTGGAAATCTATATTTGTAGCAACATTTTAAAAATATATACGTATAATTCCATCTAGTAACTATTTCGTCTGGCATGAATCTAGGTGAAAGGTTATATTGCATACACTTATTCTTAAATTCTCTTATTCTAGATTGTCTATTATTTCCCTGAATAACTCCAACTGCTCTTCTAACTTGAGTAATCTCAACTGAAAATAAATCGAGCCCACTTTTAACAATTAAATTGTAAACATGACATGCACACCTAACATGAAAAATATCATCAAGAGGTGGTTGCAAATTCAATTTTAAAATTGAAACTGCAGCATTATTGTTTGAAGCATTATCAAAAGACATACACAAAACTTTTTGGTTTAGATTATAAAATTCAACAACTTCAATAATTCTACTACTAATAAATGCAGCAGTATGACTCTGATCTTCATCATATTTAAAAGCAATAATACGTTTTTGCATACAAGTATTATCATCTATCCAATGACATGTAATTGTTAAATAATTATTTCCATTAACAGCATGGCCAATATCAGAAGTTAGACATACTCTAGAAGGAAGGTGACTAAACAAATAACGTATGTATGTTTGATATTGGCCGTGAAGTCTAAAGATGTCTGCTCTACAAGTACTTCTAGGGATACCTTTAAACAAAGGATTGTATATCCTTTGAATATATATAATAAGATAAGAGGAAGAAGCAAAAGAAAAAGGTAGACAACCCAAAGCAATCATTTTCGCTAATTCCTCTCGATCCCTCATTTTATCATATTTTAGGAGACCTCCGGTAGTAGGGTTAATTGTTGTTTGACTTCCATCCCCATTAGCTCCCCATTCTATAGGATGGTTAGTCGACAGATGTCTAATAAGTGTCCCAGTCCCCCCTAAATTACCTCCGGTCAAATGTTTAAACGTTTCGTTACAAAGTTTGCACTTAACTCTATCAGTACCTTCTACTATATCAAAAAATTTCCAAACAGGACTTCTTTTTTTACGAGTAGAAGTTGGAGCCACTGGTGGTCTTCTACCGCTTGTTGCACTAGCAACTCCCACTCCAATACTACCAACATTTCCACTACTAGGTGTAGGTGGTATCTCATCTGCTATTCCAATTTCATTATCTTCTATTCCGTAATCTTCTTGTAATTGTTCATAATCAATATCTACATCTTGCAAATTAGGCGATGATTCAGAAACATGTGTTATTGGGTCATTACTATTACTACCAGAAGCTACAGGACTACCTCTTTTTTTACTTCCACCCCTACCAGTAACTTTTCTACACGTTCTTTTAGCAGCATTAAACATATTGTAAAAATGAAAATATAAGCTAAAATCAAATATGCAATTAAAATATTAAATAAGAGAAAGAGTTGGAGAGAGTGCACCGAATTCGACAATAAATTGAGCACTTGATTACGCAAATCCGGTGTTACCACGAACAAACGTCAAGCAAGTATTTTAATGTTGAACACTTGAACTTCAAGCTTAGAATTCCGATTTCCGAATGAGAAATTATGATAAATTAAATTCGGGAAAACAAAGACAATAAAATTAGAATATGAATTCTTGAAAATTGAAGAGAAGAGAGTGATTGATAATTTGAGAATTGAGAGAGATATTGATAATTTTGAGTGAGGAAATGAAGAAGAGGGGAGGGTATTTATAGATTTTAAGAAGGGTTAATAATGTAATTTAATAAATACAAAAAAAAAACAAAAAAGTGGCCATTTCTGAAAATACTCCCGTTGGCCAACGGTTCTGGACCGTTGCCAACGGTCCTGTGGGGCCCACATGTTTAGAATTTTTTTTTTTAAAAAAAAATTTTTTTTGACCGTTGTACCGGTCCGGTCCCGGTTCGAGTCGACCGATTCAAGCACTGTTTTGCTTACCGGGCCGGTCCGGCCACGGGTCAAGACCCTAATATCCTAACCGTTCTAACCCCTCTCCCCCCCAACCCAGCCCAGCTCACCCCTTAAGAACCGGGCCGGGCTGGTCCCGGTTTATACCGGACCGGTCCGGTTCGGTCCCGAGTCAACCCGGACCGGTTGACAGGCTTACTTTTAAATAATATAAATTGAAAAAGTGCCCTTCGAACTAAATTTCTTTTGAGGGCTGGCAGTCACAATAATCACCAATTATTTCCTATATATTCTATAATTTTATAAAATGGTGTTGTGTTGACAATGTTAATATCTAGCAATACTATATTTGGGCTTATTATTAGAAAATATCGTTTTCTTCATTTAATTTTTTTTTAGAAGAAATTGTGATTTTATTTTAATTATATGACAAAATTACATCATCTGTTCTTTTGGACTCTAGAACAGATCTCATTTGTACAATCATTTTGAAAACTCTACAACTGTTGTTGTTAAAATTAATGTCCTATTATATAAATTGCTACAATTGTGGAAGCTCGCATAAGAATAGCTATTTATGTTCTGTAACATGGGTGACCATTTAGGTATCTTTCCGCCAGTGAAGTGCACTTGAATTGTAATCTCCTTTGCTCGGTCTTTGGCGTCTCTGGTTGTCTGTTGAAACCTTATGGTGTTCCGTTCCATCCATATGTTGTATACCACCGCTGCAAACACCACACCTAGGATGGATTTTCTGGGATTTCTGTTGTTTACATTTGCTATCAGCCATTGGATTTATGTTTCCCATGAGCCTGTCACTCTTTGATATTTCATCCATTGTAACATAGCTTGCCACTATATTTTGGAGTATACGCATTCAAAGAATAAATGGTCGTGGTTTCTTCTGTATCTCTTTCACACAAACTGCAGGGATTGATTAGTGTGAATTTCTCATTTAGCTAATCTGTCAACCGTTGCCAAGCGTCTACGCAACGCCATCCATAAGATGTATTTCTGTTTCGGGAGCATGCCAGCCACCATTAATAAATTTTTCCATGTAACCTTGGGATATTGAGGAGTGGTTTGAATGTATGCCTTTCTGATGCTAAATTGCCCATTTTTTGTACATGTTTGCAGTCATGTACCATCAGTTGCCCACCATTCTCTCGCGCCAAACAATTTCCTAACGAGCCAGCTAACTTGTTTAGGAATTTCCATGGTATCAATATCTTTTTTCTGTATGTAGTGACAATGTATCCATTTGATCCAGAGTTTGTCTTTTTTTGCCATTAAGGCCCAGAGGAGTTTTGATAGAGCTGCTTTATTCCATCTTTCATAGGATATAATCTTCAGTCCTCCTGCCACCATTGGTTTACACAGTGTTTCCCAGGCAATTGGATTTCTATGGCTCGTTTCATGACTACCAGTCCAAAGGTAATTCCTACATATTTCATTTACCAGTTTTATAATTTTTTTTGGAATGAGGAAAACCTGGGCTCAATAGGTTTGCATTTCAAAGAGGACACTTTTGATGAGTTGGATTCTGCCAGCATAAGAGAGGAGTTTTGATATCCAACTTCTGATTTTGTCCACTATTTTCTTTACTAGGGGCATACATTGTGATATTGTAACTTTTTTTGTGGATAAGGGGACTCCTAGATATTTGAACGGCATGGTGCCCTCTGCGAGATGAAGTTCAGAGAATATTTTCTCCTTGAAGTTAGTTGATATACCTGCTATATATAAGAAGCTTTTATCCATATTGGCTTGGAGTCCTGAGGCCTTAGAGAACTGTTTCAAATTCATTCATCATTAGCTTCATGGAAGTTTCATCAGCCTGACAATACAGCAAAAGATCGTCTGCAAAACATATATGTGTGATTTGTAGTTTGGAGCATTTGGGGTGGAAGTTAAAGTCTGGATTTCTATGTAGCTTTTTTAAGGATCTGGTTAGGTATTCCATTGCTAGCACAAACAAGTAGGGGGACATTGGGCCCCCTGCCTTAGCCCTTCCTTGCGTCAAATCTCTTGGTGAGTCCTCCATTTATCAAAAGGGAGTAACTGACTGTGGATACACATTTCATTATTAATACTACTATTTTATAAGGAATTCCAAATTCAAGTAGTACTGCCTTGAGAAAGTCCAATTCAACAGAGTCGTAGGCCTTCCTAATGTCAACTTTTATCAGGCATCTAGGGGATATTTTCTTGCGATTATAGCCTTTGATTAACTCATGAGCCATAATAACATTATCCAGTATGTTTCTTCCCTCTATGAAAGTCGATTGGGAATTCCCAACTAAATAATCGGCAACCGGTTTCAGCCTGTTTGTTAGTATCTTAGATATGATTTTATAGAGAGTTGAACAACAGGCGGTCGATATTCTTTGACATAGCTGAGATGTTGCACTTTTGGAATCAAAGTGACAGTTGTGCAGTTAATCTGTTTCAGCAGTTTTCCAGTGTGAAGAACTGTTGCACTGCCTGGGTAACATCCCCCCCCCCCCCCCACAGTAGGCCAAAATTCTTTAAAGAATTCAGCAGGATAGCCATCAATACCTGGAGTTTTATCTTGAGGGAGCTTCTGCACAATCTGGTGTATTTCCTATTCTGTTACTGGAGACAGTAGTTGCTGCTGATGGTGCAGAGTGAGGCATGGTCCATCTCTGGCCACTGTGATGTCGATGCCTGGCAACTGTGTTGCTACTGTACCCAGTAGCTCTTGGAAGAATTGGATAAAGTGCTGTTGTATCTGCTGTGGGTCAGTGATTTTTATCTCGTCTTCAGTAAGGATACAACTTTGTTTCTTTTTTCTTTATTTAATTGTTAATTCTAGAAGAGAATAACTCATACGGTCACACCCTTGTAGTTTTGTGTAGGCCTTTTAATTTTACTAAGTTTTAGGGTAAATTTTGTGTGTACCTATATCATGAGTATTAATTTTTTTAAAAATAGATAATTATATTAAGTAATTTATTTGAGTATTGGATAAAAATTAACGAGAAAAATCTAAGCTCCTAACAAAATATAAATGTTGGTCCAATTTAGCTAGTTCAATAAATAAAGAAATTTGTCTTACATATGCATTATTATAATTTCTTTGGACATATGTGAATATTTATGAACATCCTTGTTATTTTGTTACCTAGTACGAAACAAATAACAAGTTAAACTATAACATGACCAATTTTGCTTTATTTTTTAATATTTTAATCGTCAATACTCTTCTTGTGAAAATAAATTTATTTACCTTAGGAGTTTTATCATTTTAAAAATAATTTTATTTATATGATAATTTTAGAAAATTAATTAATTATTCGGCTAATTAATCTCTTTTATGTGAAGCTTTAGTTTTTCAAGAGTTTATTTGACTAATCTTTAAAGCTAAATAGAATTAGATTAATTCATTATTTTAAACTTAAAACTTAGATATTCAAAAACTGTACGAGAAATACTATGTAGTTGCAATATTTTCATGTCAATACGATAGAGGAATATTTAAAAATTTTGGTCAAAGTTTATATAGTTTGAATTTCGAAAAACTAAAAGGTTTTATTTAAACTGAAACTAAGGGCTCAATATTAAAAAAATAATTTTATTTTTTTCACATTTAGGTTTAGTACTTTTACAATAATATAAAAAACTATAATAATTTTTACTCCTTCCCTACTCGAATCTCTTTATTATTTTTTTGTATAATATTTAAAATCAACATTCATGCAATGCGTGTGTATTCTATCTTGATAAATAAAATATTATATTTGAGTTATGAAATAAAAGTTTAATGTCTTGAAATTAAAAAATATTGATTATGCTTCCGTTTTAATTTCACAAAATACATAGCCTTTTAAAATCTTAAGAGTCTTTTGGGAAAAACTTCAGTATTTATTTTTGATTTAGTGGTTATTTAATTTTTTTTGTTTACCTTTTTTTTCTTAGTATTCATTTATAACTCTGTTTACTCTAAGTGTTTTTACCTAGCTTCATTCTCATCTTTATTTATTCATATTATTTTATGGGTAAGCTGATTGAAATAATAGTCTTTTTTTATTATTAAAAAATAAATTTGCACGATTAATATGTACCTCGAACAGTTGAGATTGCATTCTCTGCAATATTAGTTTCTTTGCTTTTGAGTTAGTTATATTGTTAAAATTATCATTATATTTCTTTAACGAAGATCAACTACTCCTATCCTTAAAAGGAGCCCTTAGTGGTTATGTCAAAAAAAATCACTTAAACTTTTCCAACGTTGGCTTTTTATTAGTAATAGATTTATTATGTTACATCATTAATTAAGAAAAGATTTACGCAATATATTTAATATTATGACTTTGTGTACATACTTCAAATAAGAAAAAAATTTAATGTATTAATTTAATTTATTTAAAACTCCTAAATATTAGGGAGAAAACATAAAATTATGATTTGTCTAAAAAAATATTTATTGTTAAGGGACAAAAATGATGAACGATATTTCGTTAAGAATCTTTGTTCTTTTAATATGGTATAAATATAAATATAAATAAATTATAGCTTTTCAATCAAAATTGATCCCTCTTATCTCAATTGTATTTGTTTGCTAACAAAAGTAGCTACATTAATTAAAGTACAACCCAAATGCCTTTAAGTCCGCCGACTCCAACTATTGTTCATGTACGATCCATACTAAATTTGACCAATTGCCCATTCTACCTCCTTTATATTCTTGACAGCCCATCTTTGTCTCAATAGAGTTTTTTAGTGTCACGTTTCAGTCCTCTTCCCCATTACCTAGAGAAAGTGAGCCGTCGATTCAGGTACAAGATACTATTATTACCGACTGAACAATTAGACATCCAACCCATAATTGCAATAACCCAATTGAAAGAGCGGAGCTCTACCAGCTAAGCTATAACCCTCCAAGCCATGTGGAGCATGCATGAAGTAGTCAGATTCTTCTTCTATTCTTTTTCCTGTCGCAGCTAGGCCATCTTGGACTTGAACCAAAGATCTCGCCCGTGAAGTAAATCATTGGACTGTATTTCTGATATATTTTTATATGAGATTTTTTCTTTTCTATACCATATATGAAACCTTATTACCAAAAATGTGCATAGTTTCTAATTTACCCACCCTGTCCACATTTTTTCTACGGTTATTATACCAATCATTAAATACTAATTAATAGTAGCTAATTCTTCCTAATTGTGAGCTAAAATTGAGGAACAAAATATTCTAACAAGATTTGGTGTAAATCATATCAAATCATATTCTTCCAGATATTCCTGTTTAGGCACTATAATTATGGAAGTAAAATTTCTTCCAAATATTTTCAACCATTGATAGCCATTAAAAAGCTTGAAAGATTTGAATTCAGATTTGAATTTTCGAAAATCATTATTTGTTTGGACTAGGTGTTGTTGAAAATAATCGGGAATATGGTTTGGAGTTTATATCTCAATTTTGAGGGGTTTTGGTGAAGATTAGACTTGGTTTTGACTGAAATTCAGATTGAAACTCGAAGAAAAAGAAGAAGAAGAAGAAATATTGCAGAAATTGTAGATTATTTATATTTTGATTTGTAAATGCTTTATTTTCTATTTTCACAAATAAAAAACGGCTAAAACTTCTACAAATCTTCTGAAAAACGTAATTATGTCAAAAATTATAATTATAGTATAAATGGATGGGAAGTGAAATATAAAAATTCAGTGTATCCAGTTTGTAGATATTTTATAGATAAATTGTAGATTATTTGTATTCTAATTATAGGTGTTTTGTTTTCTGTTTTCACAAATCAAAAACGACTAAAACTTCTACAAACCTTCTGCAAAAAATACAATTATGTCAAAAATACCAACTATGCTTCAATTGAAATAGGAATTGGGATATTAAAATTCAATGTATCCAGTTTATTCATATTTTGTAGATTATTTGTATTCTGATTGTAGATATATTATTTTCTGTTTTCACAAATCCAAAAACGACTAAAACTTCTACAAAATCTTCTGCAAAAAATAGTCTACAATTTATTTACAATTTATCTACAATTTCTGCAATATGGCTTCTTCTTTGAGTTTTTTCAATATGAATTTAAGTCAAAACCAAGTCTAATCTTCACTAAAACCCCTCAAAATTGAGATATAAACTCCAAAACAGATTCTCAATTACTTTCAACAACCCCCAATCAAAATAAATAATGATTTTTGAATACCCAAGTCTGAATTCAAAGCTTCAAAACTTTTTAATGGCAGTCACTAGTGAAATTGCTGCTCTCTTGTCTCTTTGAAGGTCTGTTCTTCTTCATTGAGAAAATTTAAAGCTGAAGGTAAATGTGTGCATGAACTTTGAGGATTTGACTTCAATTTTGATGAACTTTGTTGTTCTTCATTGATGAACTTCAACTGGAGTAAAATGGGGAACCAACTTTGTTGAAGGATTTCTTCAATTTTCTGTGAATGTAGAGGGAGAATTTGGTTTCATAAGATGGAGAATGGTAAAAAGAACGTGGGTATGTGTAAAATGTGGATGGAACTGAAGGGTTATGAGAGAGAAACGTGCAGATTCCTTCAATTAAGGAGTAAAAATGTACAATTAATTATACCCTTAATTAATTATGGTATACAATTGATAATTTGGTATACTAAGTGTAATTAAGTCAAATCATAAACATTAAGGGTAATAAAGTTTCCTATGTGACATATGAATATAAAAATTCCTTTTTATATTTGAAAGATGCAAAAACATTTTTTTTTATTTGATTCTCAACACGTAGAACAATTAAGGTACAAATTATTGACAAGATTGTATGATTTGTTCACAAATGCAAAACTTAAATGGCTTTATTGATAATTAGGCGACGATTATTCCAAGAACCATATACTGAGGCTATCGAATCGTAGAGGTTAATTAAAAATTATTAGATGTGCAATCTTTTCTGGATAAGAATCCATGGAGTTGGAAGGAGTCAGTTCCATAATATTCCTATCATTGAAAAAAAATAAAATATTACTAGTATATATCAAAATAAAATTTAAGTTGTTAAATTATCATATTTTTCTCACAAGTAGCTGGAGCCAGAACTTAGAGGCAAACGCAACTCGTTAACCACTTCAATAATATGTGGCTTTTAGTGTTTAATCAAATTGTTTGATTATCTTCAATAATATTCTCCAAAATGATTGATACCTTATAAACCTAATTCTTTCATGCATAATCACTTTTCTTAGGTGGATGTTTGGTATGTATATGCTTCAAATTGCTTGCCAGCGACTGCACCAACTTATTAAAGTAACATATATATATATATATATATATATATATATATATATATATATATATATATATATATATGTTACTTTAATATTTTTCAATCGAGCAATTTATGAAAAATTAAGCGATAAATAGCTTTACTAGATGATTTTTTTTATTTATTGAAAATAGTTTTCGGGGACTAATTACACACACCTTGCATCCAAATTTTGGTCAAATGCTTAATATCCCCTGGTTTCATATAGTATAATTACCTTTAGTTCATTTTACTATTGAAAATCTTTAGTGACTTATAAATAAGGGCAAACACAAAATTGGCCAGTCGGTCAAAATTAGTTGTATTTATTAGCCAAAAAATATTTATAATATACAAAAAAATATACATTATATTATGTTGGCTATTATTTTTTGGTGCGGCTAATAATTATACGTTTCTCAACAAATAACTACAAAATATTAATCAGGGAGGCTACTTTGCCCTTACATTTACTTGATTTTATGTCAAATGACAGAGCAAAATTACACTGAGATATTGTTTTTTTTTTCAAATTATAAAAGATATCCCTTTTGGTTTTATGAAAGAGGTGTTATAGCTAAATTTTGATTCTCGGCCATTTCCATTCCTTTCTCCTGACTTGCCAGTTTCCACACCCCCAATAAAATGAGCCGATCGAAAATTTTTAATTGGCGAGAAGTTCAACAACCAGAAATTTTAATATTCAAGTTCTATATATAAATGTGATAGTGTTGTAATCAAGATTGGTATACTTCTTGCATATCATATTATAATTTTTCTTGTTTAGCTGAAGAAACTTACAACTACTGAAATATTAGAGTTGATTTGGTAAGGACTAGGTAAACAACCGTAATAATGATATTAATTTTATTAGGAGATAGAGCAGACTAGACTAAGATATTTGTTTTACTCTTTTTTTTTTGTTTGTTCATTTGAAGCTAATAAAAAGAAATAATTTTGGTTGGAGGTGTTTTAATCAAATGTAGTTGTTGGATTTATTACGTATGATAATCTTCTTGCGATTGCAACTAAAAGGCCTAACTTATATTTGTGTGATCAATGTCTGTTTCAAATGATTTCACTGTTGGACTTTTTAGAGAGTATGCTTTCCATTTAATGTAAGAAAATAAAAAGCTTGATAAATAGTGACATTTATGATGACCTCAAAATCTTCTTCTACAATGTCAACTTAGATAACAAACAATTAAAGATGAATTTCTAGAAGAGAACGACCTGCTCGTAGTAATTCTACCCGTAGAAAGGATCACGAAAAAGGCTATTAGGATGATACTCAAATTCATTTATGATCTCGAGTTTTCAGATATATTGCACTTCCGCTTAGGTTTCCACTCTTCTAAAACGAATAAAAGAAGAGTGGAGAACCTCTCGATAGTTTTTAAAATTCAACATCAGGCAATGTTTAATCAAAAAAGAAATTTCAGTTAAAGTTTGATTTTTTAGAAGAACTCCGGTTACTTATAATCAAACAAAAATAGAAATAATTGATATAAATAATAACTGAATAAAAAGTAAAATAAATCAAAATATTCCAATAGTATCTCGTGCCTTTACAAATATTTATTCCGCATCGTTTATAGTTATTTCTGCGTAATAAGTTTTCTTTCTCCCATAATAGAGTCATTACAAGCTATTAATACCATTTATTGTAACGTTATATTTGGGTAATCATAACCATTCAATACAGATTCCAAACTTTTTTTCGTAATTAATGTCCATTAACTACTGATAATACGTATCTATACTTTTTTGTTAATCATGTTCACTTCTCCGCTGCTTCTTCAAATTATCAAGAGGTTCGAGTACCTATTCCTTTTAATTTTCTTGGATCTTTGACTGTGTTTGTAAAAGCTCGTGCCTCTTCAAAAAAAACTCGCCAGTTGTCACTCTTCTATTGATACACGTATCATGATATATCGCCACATAATTAAGTTAATATACTAACTTAATTTTTTCCATTACATATAGTCCCACCACTTATCATTTATTCATCAATAAAATATTTGGGAAGTGGATCTCATTAAAGCATAAATTTTTACCGTCACTATACCTTCTCTGAAACTGACACTTCATATATCACTTCCATTTAATGCTCGTGACACGTGGCATCTTCCGATTGGATCTGCAAATCTTCAGCGGCTTTTAGAGCTTTTTGCGGTCTCATCAATTACAATGTGACAGTTTCCATTATGACGTTTCCATCATTACACCTTTTTCTTCGGCGGTTGCTTCTGAGTATAAATATAACTTTTATCTTTGTCTTTCTCATAAAAAGTTACCTATCTTTAAAATATTCATTCTTATTTTCTTCTTCCTCGTACAACCATGGCTTCTTCAGATCCTAATCCTCGAAGAGTCCCATTTGTCGATGAACTTTCTCTCACTCCTGTTAGAAGTAGAAGATGAGAGATTGCATAGTTTATGGTCTTCATCTATAAGGGGTTTTTCTTTACATCCAGTGAGTTCTACCCCTCCTTCTAGAACTAGATGTTCTCTTTCACATAGACCTTCATCTAGAAGTAAAGATTCTAATGAACCAGTTCGTGAACCTTTACTAGATGAGATTGTCCCTTTTGAACTATCTTTTTACACTGATAGAGAATCGATCAGAAATCAAGTTTCTTCTATGTCTTCTTTAGATTGTGCTGATGTTTACCCTTCTCAAATATCTGAAGGTTTAATCTCTGTTATTTGTAGGGATTGCCATTAGAGACATGACTTTCCTATCATAATTCCTCATGCAAACCAAAAAATTACATCTTATATGACTGTATTTTCTTTTGCGTATACATATACTTTTACACTAAATTTCAAACCCCCCCCCCCCTTTTGATCCTGTTATCATTGAGTTCTGTCGTTTTTTCAAAGTTTGTTTAGGACAAATCGCCCCTATTGTGTGGAGGGTTGTTGCTTGTTTAAGGCATTTAGCAAGGTTGACTAATTTGCCTTTACTTTCTTTCATTTGATCCACCTCTACTCCCCTAAGTTTTTCCGTCATGGGATTTTTACTTTAGTGGTGAGGAGTAAGAGCGTACAAGTTAGCCCAGAGGATGACAAGGGCCATGGCTGGTATGCCACGTTTGTTGCTGCCCTCAATGTTGGTTTAGTAGGTGAGGAGAATGTTCCATTCCCTGAAAAGTGGAATTTTGCACGTAAGTTTTTCTTTTATAACTTTTTTTCTTTATTTTTTCTATAATATTTAACCTTTTCTTTCTTCAGCAACAATTGGAACTGTTGATGAGATTTCTAATTTTTGTGGTTGGGTAGAAAAGTTATTAACTGTTGATCCGATAAGGTAGATCTTGGAAAAATATTTTACAAAGGTTTGGTTGGAAGGTTAAAACTCATGGTAAATGCTTTAACCCCATTTCATATTTTCATTCATCTTTCCCTTAGAATTTATTTGATCCTTTTTTTTAATCAAGGTATCCCATGTGCGGTGTAAGTGTTGAAGCAGTCGCGGCTTCCAGAGTTTCTTTGGAAAGAGCTCAAAAGATAATATTGAGTTCTTCATAGAAAAGAAAGTCTGATACAACCAAGGGATTATAAGGAAGAGGAGGAGGAACAAGATGGAAGTTCCTTGGTTAAAAGGCCTCGGGCCAGAAGACACGTCTTTTCAGATGATGAAACGACTCCTCTGCATTCTGTTCCCATAACCGAACCTGTTGAAGCCAACTTGGTGAGCTATGATTATGGTACTTTTGCAGCAGCTCGTGACTCTAATGATCTGTTTTTTTCTTGTGGGTTTGATAGTGAGAGTTTGGATATAGTTCTGATGAAGCACCTCTTGCCTCTTTTACCATGCCCGTCCCTGTGGCTCGTTCTTTGCCAGTTGTGACTGCTACTGTTTCTGCTCTGCCCAAGTTGTTATGGCTTCATCTACAATTCCCCCTACTACTGTTCCTCGTAGGGGTGTTCAAAACCGAACCGAACCGAAGCTTAATGGCTTAATGGTAACGGCTTAACGGCTTAACGGACGAAGAATGGATTGAATTTTTTTTATTAGCGGCTTATCGGTTTGGGGGTGGATTATTCAATTTTCTTAACGGATAATCCGTTAACCCGTTAAGAATATAATATATATATATATATATATATATATATATATATATATATATATATATATATATATAAAATTTATTTTTACATACATAATTATATATATTAAATATAAAAACTAAAAACCTTAAAAATGAATAAGTATAAATACATGCATTTTCCTCGGATACCAGTACTGGAAGATTCTAATCTTTTAAATGAATAGAAAATCCAAGGTAAAATTTCATTGCAGACATAAGTTTGATCAAAACACAGAGCAAGTGGGACAAGAAATGATCTTTCAGTATTTTCTCTAATCCCCATATCCAACCCACATTGACCAAATCTACACAATATCACCATTATCATATACTAGTAGACTAAAACCCCATGTGTTTGTTTTATTTCTGTAGCTCTAGGATCATTGAAACTGTTTTGAACTTTTTTCGTGTGTTGCAACTTTTGCCTATAAACCAGACTGCAAAAGAGAGGTTGAACAATAGAAACGAGTATTTGTTTCGATTGTATGTCACTGGCTGCGAAAAACTAGTTACTCGCATTCTATCATGTGCGGAGAGATTACATTTGAGCCCTTAGGTATTAAACCGATAAACCGCCCGGTAACCGCTCGATAAGAGCTAACCCGATACCAATCCGCCCGATATCTTATCGGGTGGCTAACGGATGAATACATTTAAGAGCCGATAACCGTTAAGCCAAACCCTTAAGAGTAAAAGCCGCCCAATCCGCCCGATGAACACCCCTAGTTCCTCGTACTGAGGTTGGTTCTTCGAGTGGAAGTGGAGCAATGAGGCAGATTACCATTGAGGTTCCTGCCGATGGTAATCTTTTGAAAAAATCAGGTCGGACAACCTTTGACCAGTCCAACTTAAAAATCCAAGCTCGAGAGTCATAACTCTTCGACTTGGATGAATAATATAGTGCCAATCATCACTAAAGGTATTTGCTTGTTTTTACACTTTATTCCATTATTCTTTTATTAAGGTTCTCACCTTTTTGTTAGATCAATCTTATTGGTACAAAAATGATGAAGAGGGTTTCTCATACGGAGCAGTTAATGCATGAATATCATATTGAAGCAGACAATGGAAAGAACAATATGAAAGCCTTCAACTTGATATGGAAGTGTTAGAAGAAATCAAGTGCACCTTAGAGCAATAGTTGAATGTCTTGATTTCAGAGTTAGCGGTTGAGAAAACTTCTTCCAATCAAGCTAACAAGGATAAAAATCCCCTTGAGACATTATTTTTTGAGGAACTCTCCAAAGCCAGTGAAGAGATTAGAGGGTTGAAGGCATTGCTGAATGAAAAAAAGTTTACGCTAGTGAACTTGTTCAAACACTTACCCAGACCCAAGAAGATCTTTGTGAGTCTTCTGATAAGGTCAGATTTTTAGAAAGTTCACTTGCCCCTCCGCAATCTTCTTATGATGCTGCTTTGGCTGAGAAGGAAGAGCTTGAAAATGAGATTGACCAATGAAAATGAGATTATGAGACTCTTGAGGACAAGACTGCAATTGAAGTGAGTTGGGCTATTTTAAACACACGCCATGATACCCTTGTAAAGGCTAGCCAAGAGGGTTTTAACTTGGATGCAAGTTAGCCAAGATAGAGGAAACTATTGAGAAAACTTAGCAAGGACAAAGTTTATTCTTCCATGGTTGATACTCTTGAGCATGTTGAAGCTGATATAGGTACGGTGGATGCCCTAGCTCCTTCAAGTCAACTCGAGCCTTCTGCTACTAATATGCCGCTTTAGATTCTTCTTCTTCCCCTTAGTGAAAGTTTATGAAGTGTGGCTCCTTTTTTTCTTTTTCTTAGGTGGAAATTTTTGGATTTACCCCTGCTTCCATTTGATGGTTAAGTTTTTGGAAAATGGTAAGTCCCCATATCTTTTCGGGGTATTTTGTAAAACAATGACAATCAGTTTATGGCTAAGTTCATACTTCATCTAAACATAATATTATGATGTTTTTTTTAACTTAATTGTCTTGAACTTTTGTTTTACTCTTTGTGCCTTTATTCAAGGTCTTGCTTGTTAATTCGTGGGTTTTTGCCTTACCCTTTTTGTATTTTTCTTTTTAAAAATGTTTTGTTAGTTTCATGGATATTTGAATCAAATATAAATTTAGAAAAAGTGGCCCTTTTATATGCGACACTTAATGAAGAAGACGTCTCAACTTCATAACGGTGTAAATATACAGAAAAAATAGGAACACATATGTTTCTTGAAACAACTTTGATAAAGTTTTTATTTGAACATTGACAAGTTTGAATCACATTTTACATGTATTTAAGTATCTTCTATTACTTTTCCCTAACTATTTTCTTTGCAATAGATTTACAAAAAGAAAATTGAAGGGTTTCTTTATGACCCTTGGCTAAATGTTGCCTTTAACCTAAACATTGTAAGATTTTGAAATCTGTGTGAAGTTTTTCTGATTGGCTTGTGCTATTAGCTCGTGACTTGTGCTCTGAACTTGATTTTTGATGAGTAGACTTTTGGGCTTGACTCGGACCTTGAAGGTTTTCTAGTATTCTTTATACATATATCATATATATGTTACATAGTCCCCCAAGTGTTTGAGCTTTGAAGCATGAAATCTTGAGCACTTGATTATTCCTTCCATGCGGTCATTTTCCTGAAAAGGAAAAACATACGAGACTCAGAGGTACGATTTTAGATGAACACTGCTTAACCCATTTAAATTTCCATCAGAATAGTTGTAACCCGATATTGGGAATTATGTTCTTTCCACGCGTCTTTTCAGGTCGTCATTCATCATTTAATGCGAGCTAGCGATTCGGCGAGGATTTGGACAAGATGATACGTAGTATCCCGCACACAGAGAAGTTGCTCATTGGCGGAGATTTCAATGGTAATATTGGGGCTACTGCTAGGGGTTATAATGATGTGCATGGCAGGTATAGTTTTGGGGTTAGGAATGAGGGAGGTAATTCACTATTTGATTTTTCTTAGAGCTTTTGATTTGGTTATAGCTAACTCGAGTTCTCCGAAGAGGGAAGAGCACCTGGTCACTTTCCGGAATTCAATGTGTAAGACTCAAATTGATTATCTTCTTTGCAGGAAGTGTGATAAAGGCATGGGCATTGATTTCAAGGTCATCCCAAGTGAGAACCTCACGACTCTACATAGGCTCATAGTTACGGACCTGGAGATCAAGAGGAGTAGGAGGAAGAGGGCGGGGTGCAGGCAACCTAAGATCAAGTGGGGTAACCTGACCAAGGACAAAGCTTAGGAGTTAGGGGAGAAGTTGTTATCTATGAGGGCCTGGATGAGTAGGGAGACGTGTCTAGTATATAGTGCACTACTCTGGATTGAATTAGGGTAGCTGCTAGAGAGGTCTTAGGGGTCACGAAGGGCTCTCCTGGGTGTCATAAAGGGGACTGGTGGTGGAATGGAGAGGTTCAAGGTAAAGTGGAGCTACGAAATTTGCTTATTTGAAGCTAGTGGAGAGTACAAACGAGGAGGAAAAAAGGACTTATCCGGGAATGCTATAGAAGGGCAAAGAAAAAGGCGAAGTTACCAGTTACAACGACTAAGAATGCGACGCTTGCTTGTTTGTAGGAGGAGTTCGAGGGAAAAGTCAGGGACAAGAGGTTGTACCGGTTGGCCAAGGCGAGGGAGAGGAAAGCTCGCGATTTAGACCAAGTCAAGTGCATCAAGGAAGAGGATGGAAAAGTGTTGTTGGACGAGTAATTTATTAGGAGAAGATGGTATACATACTTCCATAAACTTTTGAATGAGGAGGGGGATAGACGCATTGTGCTGGGTGAGTTTGAGCACTCCAAGAGTCGGCGAGATTTTGGGTACCATAGGCGGATTACGATAGAGGAGGTGGAAGGGGCGATGCATAAGATGTGCAGGGGTAGAGCGACGGGGCCAGACGAAATCCTAATGGAATTTTGGAAGAGCGCGGGGCGGGAAGTTTGGAGTGGCTCACTGGGTTGTTTAATGTTATTTTTAAGACAAAGAAGATGCCCGAAGAATGGAGGTGGAGTACGCTGGTTCCGCATTACAAGAACAAGGATGATATCCAAAATTACAATAATTATAGGGGTATCAAGCTGTTGAGTTACACTATGAAGGTTTGGGAGAGGGTGATGGAGGCCAGGGTGTACGTGTCTATTTCCGAGAATCTGTTTGGATTCATGCCGGGGCGTTCAACTACGGAAGCGATTCATCTGGTAAGGAGACTAGTGGAGCAGTACACGGAGAGGAAGAAGGATTTGCATATGGTGTTTATTTACCTTGGGAAAGCATATGATAAAGTTCCAAGGGAGGTCCTGTGGAGGTGTTTGAAGGTTAGCGGTGTGCCGGTAGCATACATTAGTATGATTAAGGATATGTATGATAATGCTAACACTCCGGTGAGGTCTTGGTGTGGTGACCCAGAGCATTTCCCT
This sequence comes from Nicotiana benthamiana, assembly GCA_034376525.1. Taxonomy (NCBI): domain Eukaryota; kingdom Viridiplantae; phylum Streptophyta; class Magnoliopsida; order Solanales; family Solanaceae; genus Nicotiana; species Nicotiana benthamiana. Next base: position 26,518,272 of record CM067336.1, on the reverse strand, counting down.
GTGGTGATGGGGTTGCACCTGGGATCGGCTCTTAGCCCATTTTTATTTTATTTGGCGATGGATGTATTGTCGCTTCACATCCAAGGGGAAGTGCCTTGGTGCATGCTATTTGCTAGTGATATAGAGTTGATTATCGAGACGTGTAACGGAGTTAACGCAAGGTTGAACATTTGGAGACAGACCTTGGAGTCTAAAGGTTTCAAACTGAGTAGAACCGAGATGGAATACTTGGAGTGCAAGTTCAGTGACGGGACCCATGATGCAGACAAAGGTTAAGCTTGATGCTCAAGTTTTCCCCAAGAGAGCGAGTTTTAAGTATCTCGGGTCTATTATTCAGGGTAACGGGGAGATTGAGAAGATATCGCGCATTGCATTGAAGCGGGATGGATGAAGTGGAGGCTTGCTTCCGGTATTTTGTGTGATAGGAATATGTCGCTAAGACTTAAAGGTAAGTTTTATAAAGTGGTGGTTCGACCGGCTATGCTGTATGGGGATGAGTGTTGGCTAGTCAAGAACTTCCACGTGCAGAAGATGAGAGTAGCAGAGATGAGGGTATTGAGATGGATGTGTGGGTGTACCAGGAGAGATAAGATTAGTAATGAAGGTATCCGGGATAGAGTGGGAGTAGCCTCCGTGGTGGACAAGATGCGAGAGTCGATGATGAGATGGTTTGGACATGTTAAGAGAAAAATCATTGATGCTCCAGTTAGGAGGTGTGAGAGGTTGGCCATGGAGAGTTTGAGAAGAGGTATAGGTAGGCCTCAGAAGTATAGGGGAGAGGTAATTAGGCAGGACATAGCGCTGCTTCAGCTCACCGAGGCCATGACCCTTAATAAGAAAGTGTAGAGGTCGAGGATCAAGGTAGAAGGTTAGTTGGTAGTTTATTATTGTTCACCGATAGTCTTAGTAGTATGATTGTATTCTTAGATTTTTATTATGTTATGTGGTTTTGTTCGCCTCAGGTATTATATTCCCTGTTGCTATTATTTGGTGCCACTTATCCTTTATCTTTCCCTTTTTTTCTTTTATTTTCCATCTTTCTTCCTCCCTTGCTTTCCTCTTATTCTTCTTGCCGTTCCTGTGACAAGGGTCTATTGGAAACAACCTCTCTACCAGAATTAGGTAGGAGTAAGTTCTGCGTACAGACTACCCTCCCCAGACCCCACTTGTTGGGATCAAACTAGGTTTTTTGTTGTTGTTGTAATGCGAGCTAGCTTTTTGCCTATCATCTAAAATTATTAGTAAAATTTTAATAATTCAAAAATAAGAGTTATTAATGAGGATACCTGCATGTGGGTATTTCTTTTCCTTAGAAATAATATCTCTTCTAGATGAACATGATTCCAATATGAAGGTAGAATCCTGCATCCAGTGTTTCAAGCTCATACGCTTCTTTTTCGTGCGACACCATGAATCTTATAAGGTCCTTCCCAAGTTGGAATTAACTTTCCTAAATTAGTTATCCTTGTCGACTGGGAAATTTTCTTGATTACGAAGTCCACCAATCTTGAAGTATCTGAGATGGGCTTCCTGGCAATAGTATCGTTCCATAACTTGTTTTTGCATTGCTATCCTTATTAATGCATTTTCCCTCCTTTCTCAAGCAAATCCAAGTTTACTCGCATCTCTTCTTCATTTGATTCCTCAGTAGCTTGTGTATATCACGTGCTTGGTTCGCCTATCTCAACTGGAATTAAGACTTCAGCTCTATATACAAGTGAGAACGGTGTTTCCGCCGTACTTGTTTTTGCAATTTTTCGATAATCCCACAAGACCCCAGCTTACACCTTTAGTCAATTGCCTTTATATTCCTTCAAACTTTTCTTCAAGTTGTTGATAATAATCTTATTTGTTGATTCAGCTCGTCCATTACCCACCGGATGGTAAGGTGTTGAAGTAATCTTTTTAATTCTAACTTTAAAAAAATTTTTTGATTTGGGTGCCTATAATTGCGGGCCATCATCACATATGATTTCCTTTGGTACTCCCAAACAACATATGATGTTCCTCCAGATGAACTCTTTGACCTCTTTTTCTCGTACCTGTTTAAAAGCTCATGCTTCTACCCACTTTATAAAATTACTAGTGATCACTAACAAAAATTTTACCTTGTATTTTGCTTGTGGAAGTGGACCCGCGATATCTATCTCCCACTTCATTAAAGGACACGGTGTAATGACCAGATTTAATAATTCAGCAGGTCGATGCATGTAGTTATCGTATCTTTGGCGCTTGTCACATTTAGCCACAAAATTTTACCCATCTAATCATGGTTTGTACTAAAGATCTTCCTCCCGCGTGATTTCCACAATGTCCTTCGAGTATTTCTCTCATCACATACTCTGTTTGAGAAGGCCCCAAGCATCTTACTAGAGGACCACATAATATTTTACGATGAAGATTTCCTTACTTTAAACAGTATCGAGCAACTTGTTTGCGAAGTGCTTGAGCCTTTTTATTATCTTCAGGTAAAATTCCATACTGCAAAAAAGTGACAATCTCGTTCCTCCAATCCCAAGTTAGATTAGTGAAATTTACCTCGTTTTTGTCTTGATCAAGTAGTGAATGAAATAAATGAACTATAGAAGAATTTTTGTCATTTGTTACTTCTGCAGCAGATACGAGATTAGCTAGGGCGTCTGCCTCGACATTTTCCTCTATTGGTATCTGCATGACTTTCCAGGTTTGGAATTGCCTCACCAGATGACGTGCCTTTTCCAGGTATTGATGCATTCTTGCCTCTCTGGCTATATAAGTTCCCAGCATTTGGTTAACTACGAGCTGTGAATCGCTTTTGATTACGACCTGTTCTATGCTAAGCTCTCGTGCTAGTTCCAAACCTGCAATCTTAGCTTCATACTCTGACTCATTGTTAGTAATAGGGTGACATTTTATGGCTTTTCGTATGGTTTCTTCCGTAGGTGGTACAAAAACAATACCTAGACCTGCCCCTTTTTTTCACATTTGATGAACCATTAGTAAACAAGGTCCAAGTTCCTGGATTAGACCCATTCAATACGTGTAGTTCATTTTCTGCTTCTAGTTGCATCCCTTGGCTGAAATCTGCCACATAATCTTCAAACACATGTGACTTTATTGCAGTTCTTAGTTGATACCTAATGTCATATTCACTTAGTTCTATGACCCACTTGGCTAATATACCTGATAACTTTTGTATATGTAATATATTAGGTAGAGGGTAGGCAGTTACTATAGAGATGGGATGTCACTGAAAATAAGGGCTTAATTTCCTAGATGCCATAATTAATGCAAATGCAAGTTTTTCTAGATGAGGATACCGAGTCTCAACATCTAATAACAACTTGCTAACATAACAAATTGGAGACTATTTACGTGGTCTTCACGAACTAACTCAGCACTCACTGCTACTTCTGAAACAGCAAGGTAGATGAGTAGTTTCTTCCTACCTTTTGGTTTTGCGAGCAACAGTAGATTTGACAAGTATACTTTCAGATTTTAAGTGCTTTTTGACATTCCTCAGACCATTCGAACTGATCCTGCTTTTTTAGGGCTGAAAAGAACCTGAAGCTTTTTTCCAATGATTTGGAAATAAATCTTCCTAAAGTTGCTATTCTTCCTGTCAGTTTTTGTACTTCTTTTTTACTTGTCAGTGTATCAGGAATTTATTTAATAGCTTTAATTTGCACAAGATTTACTTCAATAGCACTGTTAGAAATAGAAATCCTAAGAAATTAGCTGACGAAACTCCAAATACACATTTCTCAGGGTTTAGTTTCATGTTGAATTTACGAAGAATCTGAAACGTATCAAACAAATGTTGGATATGATTCCCTGCTTGTTGTGAATTGACGAGTATATCATCTATATCGACTTCCATGGTTTTTCCTATATGTTCTTGAAATATTTTGGTCACCAACCTTTGATATGTTGCCCCAACATTCTTTAGTCCGAACGACATTACTTTGTAACAGTAAGTCCCACTGTCTGTTACAAATGAAATTTTTTCCTCATCTATAGGATCCATTTTTATTTGATTATATCCTGAATATGCATCTAACAAACTTAACAATTCGTGTCTTGCAGTATCATTATTCAGTTGATCTATATGCGGTAGTAGAAAAGAATCCTTAGGACACGTTTGATTTAGGTTTGTATAATCTACACAGACTCACCACTTACCATTCTTTTAAAGTACTACTACAGTATTGGCTAACCGATTGGGATATTTTACCTCGCGGGTGGACCCAATTTTTAAAATTTTTTGCACCTCTTGAATTATCTGATTTTTAAAAGATCTGTGCTTTTTTTTCTTTAGTTTGACAGGTGGGAATGATGTATGTTCATTTAACTTGTGGGTTATCACCTTCAGAGGTATTTTTGTCATATCAGAATGGGACCAAGCAAAACAATCCACGTTGGTTTTTAAAAAGTTAGTCAACTTACATTTCATTTCTTGTCTTAGGTTGGATCTAATGTAGACTTTCCTTTTAGGATGAGTGGCAAATAGCATCACAGCCTCCAATTCTTCGATCGTTGTTTTAATGTTTTCATTTTCCTCTAGATCTTGGATGGTATCAGGTCTCGAGTCTACATCAGCTTGCTTATGTTTAGTTGAGGCTTGTGCTCCAGCATCCTCAACTGGATTCTGTGATTGCTATTTCTCTTTGCTTTTTGCGCTCGAATCTGCTACAGAATTAATGCCCCTAGATGCTTTATGACCACTACGAATTTTTCGTATTCCCCATTGTGAAGGGAATTTAATAACTTGATGCAAAGTCGATGGAACAACTTTCATTTCATGAATCCATGGTCTAACAAGAATCAAATTAAGTCCACGACCATTTCTACAGCTTGAAATTTGGTGTCTTTGACTACTCCTTCAACGAATGTGGTGAGTGTTATCTCACCCTTTGTTATGGCGCTCGAGTTGTCAAAAACGGACAATGTATGAAGCCTTGGGTATTAATTTATCTTCAGCTTACATCTCATTTACCACTCTTAACAGAATGATATTTACAGAACTACCTGGATCAACTAAAACTCGTTTCATATTAGTGTAATGTATAAGTAGAGATATTACCGGCGCATCATTATGTGTGGTTAGAATGCCATCGACATCTGCATCGTCGACGGTGATATTATCTTATTCCAGAATTTTCCGAGCTCGTTTCCCGCGTGTAATCGTTATTTTTGACATCTTCCTTGTTGTTGTTATGCCATAAATTTCTTCTCCCCCGCATATGATGTTAACCGTCCTTTTTTGTGAAGGGGGTTTTGGAGGCTCTTGTCTGTTTTTCATATATGTATGCTTTCCTTTTTCTCTAAATAATTTAGTTAAATACCCTTGTTTCAATAAATTTTCTACTTCACCTTGCAGCAGTCTACAATCTGCCATTTTGTGACCATAATCATGGTGAAATTTGCACAAAAAATTAGGATTTTGCATGTTCGGGTTGGATCTCATTTCTTTTGGCCAGCATACCTTGTCGCACATGCTCCATAAAACAACCACCGATTCGGATGTGCTTACACTAAAACTGTAACCACCAATCTTCGCCTTAGAGCTTCTGTCATCACCACGCATCTCTTGTGTGTTTCCTTCTTTCCCGAACCTTGATGATGTACCCGATTCCTTATCTCTTGATCTGTGATCGTACCTTGGGTTTTCCTATTTTTAATGTGAGTCTCTTCTTGCTGCTCCTATATAAGGTTTGTACCTATTTTTACCGAACCTTTTTTCAATTTCAGCTCGCCTTGAACTTACCTTTTCATCCCTTCGAGATTGAATGATGGTATCGTCTTCTATCCGCGGCTTCGTGTTATATCTGTTATAAATATCATTCCAAGTTGTAGCTAAAAATTCTTGTAGGCTTTACTTGAGTCTCCTCGTGGATTTTGAACGTTTCTTGTTTAGATTGTTGGCAAATGCCATAGCTTCCCAGTTATCTGGTACACGTGGCAACATCATCCTTTCATGCTGGAACCTGTCGATGAATTCTCTGAGCAGCTCCGTTTCTTCTTGCTTTATTTTAAAAATGTCCTCCATTCTTTGCTCAACATTTTGAGCCCTCGAGTGTGCTTTGATAAATGAATCTGCAAGTTCAGCAAAAGAATCTATTGAACTTTCTGGTAAAAGAGAATACCATGTTAATGCTCCCTTAGTGAGTGTTTCTCCAAAATTTTTGACCAAAACTAATTCAGTTTCTTACTTGGTCAAGTCGTTGCCTTTACACCGGTTGTGAATGCAGTTACTGATCCCGTGGATCAGTTGTTCCATCGTATTTTGGAATATCAGGCAACTAAAATTTCTTCATAAAAGGAGCGACACTTGTCTTCCAAGGTTGTTGTGAGTATTTGTCCATATCTATCCCCTTGATTACATGTGGTACTCCGGGTATTTGCTCTATGCGATCACTCTGTTCCTTGAGTTGTTTCAGCAAAGTTAGTACTAATATTTGTAAATCAGAATTAATTGGATTACTTGACCCTCCATCACAAGATTCGCTAGGAGTTCCTCCACTACCCGAGTTAACGAGTCCTAAGCGAGGATTTTCCAAAGTGTTGTTGATTGGAGTTAATGTTGGCAGCACAGTTGGCAACTGGTTAGAGAAAGCATCAAGAGCATTGCTAACCTGTTAATAAATTAACTTTTTTAAAGCTTCGTTAATTTCCTCATCATTTTGAAATTGATCGTTCGCATTTGATTGAGATCCATCAGGAGTTCCTTCTCGAAATTGACGAGGAGAATTTTGTGGGGAAGGGGCCGGGGTTCCATCGCCTTGCTGATTCTCTTGGAATTGATGGTCCCCTTGGTTGTTGTCATTGACATTTGACCTAATTAATTTGACAAAAAAAGTCAATTTGGAAAGTAATAGATTATCAGATTCGCGGTAATGGAACCAATTTGTTTAACCAAAAATAAAAATTTTGGTCAAAACTTATTTTTTAGAAGAACTCGGGTTACTGATAATGAAACAGAAATAGGAATAAATGTAAATAATAGCTGAATAAAAAGCAAAGTAAATGAAAATATTCCAATAGTATTTCGTGTACAAATGTTTATTCCTCACCTTTTATAGTTATTTCTAAGTAATACATCTCCTTTCTCCCATAATGGAGTCATTATGAGCAATTAATGTCATTTACTGTAAGGTTATATTTGAGCAATCATAACCGATTAATACATATTTCATAACGTTTTTCTGTAATTAATGCCTATTAACTTTCAATAATACGTATCTACGCTTTTCTGTTAACTAGGTTCACTTCTTTGTTGCTTCTTCAAATTATCAAGAGGTTCGTGCATCAATTCCTTTTGGTTTTCTTGAATCTTTGCTCGTATCTGTAAAAGCTCGTGCCTCTTCAAACAAACTCGTCAGTTATCATTCTTTTATTGATCCACATGTTATAATATATTGCCACATAATTAAATTAATATACTAACTTAATTTTTTCCAATATAAAAAGTGCCACAACGACTTCTCTCAATCTTTATGGAAAAGATTAACGATCCTAAGTTCTTTTACCCGTTCGAGAAGTATTTTCAGATGAAAGACTTGGAGGAGGATATTAGAGTAATTAGAGGAAATATAAATGTTTAAGAAGGTGTGAGTTTATATGGATTTTGCGGTGATTAGGAATTTAAATGCTATGTACTCGTTTTATAGAATTTAACCAAGATTAAATACAACAGAAATCTAAAGAGCATTAAAAAAAGCACCTCCTTAATATTTAGTGGGCTATATCCAAAATAATATACAGGAATTTTAGAAGGACAAAATTACTATTTTTTTTTTTTGCTGAAAAAGTTAAGGGGCAACTAAAGATGGAGTAACTTTCAAGTTTTAATCATGGGTGATTTTAATTATACGAGGATATTTTTCTAGCTAAGCAATTGTTCCATTGGATCTTGAAACTGACATAGCATAATTTCATGCAATGAAATTTCTGTGTACTTCAAGAAAACTAGAACAGGATAAGGTCTCCTCAAATTAATAATGAACATTACTCTCGAAAATAACGAACAAGGAAGAGAATTTTATGCTTGATGAATAATACTTCTCATTTTTGGGGGGTTTTGGGGGAGGGTCAATCAATAAATTCCAACCCTCTTAATTCACGAAAATAAAAAATACCGATCAACTTTATTTAATTCAATTAAATATGCTTGCATGATATTTTAGTGGGTCGTTTTCATATACCGACTAAAGTTAATCAGTAAATTAAATTAAAAATAATAATTAAAGTTAGCCGATATTTTAACTATGTAATCAAATTTGAAAATCAAATTAGGGTGTGTACCGTGACAGGATATTATTCTACCACTAGATCATTAGTGCATTTCAAAATTATCTTTTTTTATTTATACTCTTTAATTATATTTTCGCACGAAAATAACCGACCAAAGTTGGTTGGTTTTTAAAATGACTAACCGAATTTAACGATCAAAGTTGTTTTTTATATTAATTTTTATTTATTTTAATTGCAAAAACTGACCAAAGTTGGTCGGTTTCTTGAAAAATAAATTCTGGGGGACTCAAAAATAGTTTCCCGTATTTTTACGCTAAAGAAACCGATTAAAGTTGGTTGGTTTCGTAAAAAAAATTTAAAAATTAAAATATTTTAAAATACCGACTAACTTTGACCGATTTTTGGTCAGTTTTTTACCGACGAAAGTTGATTTGTTTTTCTTGATCGGTTTTTGCTGAATTTCTAATAGTGATTCTAAGTTCGGTGCATAAAGTATTATATATATATACAGAATTTTAGAAAGAGAAGCATCTTAAGGGGTGTGATACAAAAAATCTACTCTAATACAAACATTAATAACTATTTTTATAATTTAAATCCGTAATTTATAAATCACATCAAAATAAATTTATTATTGATTCAAGGTTATTCCTTCCCCTGCTGGAAGAAGTGAAAATATAATTAGGAAATTCAAATCAACCTCCTCTTCATCACATGATGGGTAAAAGTCAGTCCATGTGATAACTGATCAATTTCATAAGTGTTACAGATGCTACTGGAAATTTCAATTTTGCACACTAAAAAATGCTGTTAAATTTACTATTTCGAAGATTTTCCTTGAAATGATTATCTTCAAGATCCAAATAAGATAAGTTGGTAAGTAGTAAAGTATTATTTGTCTGTAGTTGTGACTTGTAGGTTGATTTATTAAATGGATCAACTACTGAGCCAAAAAGAAAAAAGAACTCAGTTTCTTCCTTCTCAATACACTTGCAATACAATCCACATATTTCTGAATATATATAATATATTCTTTCATAATTTCGGGTTAATGTGACTGAGCACTATTGAGATATTTATTAAATTGTTCAAGTAATTAGTTGCAGCTAATTAGTTGTCAGAGTTAGTTAATTCTTTATTAGAGTTAATTGTGCCAGCTGTATAAGTGCATGTGTATATATACTTTATGAGGTATCAGAAAAGTTTTGAGCTTATTTTCATTATTTTCTCTGTTTCTCTTCTTCTTCATTCTCCCATTCAGTACTAGAAGCTTCCTCATCTGTCATGACAGACATGGCTGAGCTCGATTGCTCTACTTTTAGTAGCGATCTTTAAACCACCTAAAACAATATGCATTATTTATAGATGTGATTGGATTTAGGATAAGTGAAATTGTTGGAAATACATCATCAATCCAATCCTCTATCAGTTTTAACTAAATAATTCCAAAAAGTACAAATACATAAATATTATCGGCCATATTTCATTATTGACGAATAAATACAATGCATAAAATTCACAATTTAAATTATAAATACGAATTTGAATTTAAAATTATTATACAAATAATCCGTCAAATTCAATAATTACTTTTTCTAACCGGTATAACGTAACAGTTTAACTCGCTAGGGCCTAATCATTTAAAATATATCACTAAGATTTAAAATTTATTAACTTATATACTTAATATATCTTTTGTATTTTACCAATCTGGGACTCGAAGACATATACCTAGATTATACATAGTTACGAAAGTACACAAAGAGAGAAAGCCAAAAGAGAAAAACCCATGTGAGTAATGTCCCCTTTCCATGTGCATTTATGTACTCCTTCCAATGGCCCCATTTTCCCCCTTTAATTCTTTCTTTTTGGCCAGAAAATTCAGAGACACTATATTTTTCAAACTATATTATTTCAGTCATAACTTGGAGTTTGGGCCCTTCACTTTTCACTTTTTAGGAATACCTTTTCTCTTAAAAGTTGTGTGCCTTTGGGCCTACTTTTTGTCACTTAATTAATATATAATATGATTCATTTCAGACTCAAATTCCTTTGTTTTAATCTAGTGTTTGAACATAAATGTAGTTGAAATTTAAAAAATAAAATCTAATATTATGTAAAAGTATAACTTTTGAAAGTTAAAGTTATGTTTTTATATATATTCTATTTGAAAAAATTAAAATTTTACGAGTGGAAGAAAAAAGTTTACCAAAACTGATATAAACCAATTTTTGGAACTTAAAATTTGATATTCAAACTTTTTTTAAAAATTGACCAAAATTCCTTTGTTTTAACCTAGTGCGTGGATATAAATTTGATTTAAATTTTTAAAAAAAATTTATTAAATTGTGTTAAAAAATAAGTTTTTAAAGTTAAACTTTATTTCTATACGCATTTTACTTGAAAATAAGTTGAAGTTTTGTAAGTGGGATAAAAATTTCTCCCGAACACTGGCCTAAACCAATTTTTGGAACTTGATTTTTTTTCTTCAAAATTGATAAAATCCAAGAACAAACAATATTTTAATTTTTTATTTTTGGAAAAAGTGAAAATTTCTATATCTAAACATGAGTATTGACCAATAATGTACCTTATGCCAAAATCACCCAGAAATTAGAGACCATCTACTAGTGTTCTGCCCAGTCACTATGGACTTATGGGAAAGAACAATGAACTGGCTGAAGGAAACTTATCCTCCCATCAATGATTGGAACCAGAAAATACAGTGGCTAGTAAGCAAAGCCAAGGGTCGAACATGTCGAGCAACCATCTTCAAAATGGTAACCGCTGAGTTTGCATATACTATCTGGCTGGAAAGGAATTCAAGAGTCTTCAACAAGATATTTCAATGTAACACAGCCCTTTTGAGAGACATAGTGTATAATTGTAATGTTAGAGGTACCCGACGAATTAGAAAACAATTACAACACCTTCGAATATAGTAGTGTTAGTTAGTTAGGATAGTAGAAACAGTTTAAATGTTATCTCACAGATAGGCAGCTGAGCTGAAGCTAGACTATGATTTTGTAATGTTACTTTATTGGTGATTAATGGAAAGCCTTAATTACCAAAAAAAAAAGAAAAAGAAAAAGGGGAGCTATGTCATGACATTCTTTTCTTTTGATTTTTTTTTTCTCTTAGTCAGTCAAGGGTATAAGAACAAGATGCTTGCTTTTAGGGTTCACTCACTCAGTTCAATCCGAAGAAATAGTGACTTGGAAATTGTTCATCTTCTTTGACACGAACTGATTGACAGCTCAATCATTTGGCAAATTTGGATAATAAATTTTTAGATTGATTTGTTTAACCAATTATTATAACAGATTACGTCGTTCTTCCCAGTCATTTTTAATCATGAGTTGTGAATTATTTTCTAAGTTTACTATTATTTGTCAGCTATCTCATTTCATAAGTTCTTTTCGTTTTGAATGCATAGCAAATGTACATGGATTGTCATCGATAAGTATCTTACTAACCTTTGGGTCTAAGTTGTGCCTGAATTTTAACTAACTAACTGACTCCATTTGATGATCTTGAATATCTTCATCATAGTTAGGCCAATTCATGGATTAAGTTCTGCTTTTTCGTAGCCAAAATAAATTCATGGATTATGGTTAGAGCCCCCCATTAAACCCATCAATTGAGTAGAGTTGGACTACATTTTTTCAGCCCATTTCAAACTGAGGTTTTGTATCCCAACTCCAGTCAGTCCGTTAGCTTCATATGGGGCGGAAATGACACCATATGGCCACTTTTAAGTTTTAAGTATATTATTTAAAATATATTCATAATTTATAATATATTTACATATTATTCAATTTCGGTCAAACATTAAAACACTGCTTCCTAGAGTTTAAGCCTCAAAGTTCAAACTTCAAGACATTGTGTCCTAAAGTTGAAAATTGTGTCCAGATTTTCGTATCTTATGTCCTGAATGTTAAATTTGTAATTAAAAAATTCAAGACTTTTGGTCCTGAATTTTAAATAAGCAGCTTAAAAATTTAGGACATCAAGTCTTGAATTTCCAAATTCAAGTTACTTAATCCTGAAGTTTGGATGAATTAGCTAATCTTTAAATATATTTTAAACTATAAATATATTTTAAATGACGGGCTTAAAAAGGGCTATTGGTGCACTTCGCCCTCATATGGGCGGGTTGGGCTGGCATCACGCCAAGAATTTAAAAAATAGAAAATAGTGCTAGGTCATGGCACATAATTGGAATTAGCAATTTTTTAGCTTTACATTAGATTTGGCAAAACAGCCCCAAGCAATTGGAATTATGTAGCCAAACCCTTAAAAAAACTACTATTTTATATATTCTCTCAAACAATTGGCGCCAAATTGTTTGCTCCCCTCTCCCTCCGCACCTCTTTGTTGCTTACTTCTCTTCTTGTTCACTACTTCCCTCCTCCTTTCTCTACTTGTATTTTTCTTCTATCCCTTCTCTTTTGCGCTTATAGTTTAGCAAAAATTCGTGCAAATTATGTAAAAAAATCATAGAAATGAAAAGGTAAGGTTGATCTCACATCAGAGAAAATCAGAAGCAAAAAATAAGAGAGAAAAATACATTTCAGCTTTCTGTTTTTTAATTCATCTTTTTCTTCTTTTTTTTCCGATTGGATTGAACGAGTAGGTGTGGTTTGGCACTCTTCATCAACCATGGCATCATTAAAGTTTTTTTGGTCGAATAGATAAAGTTCCTCTTTCCGCTCCTCAAATTGGCCAGTATCCACAAAAATTGATTGTAGGGCATCACACGCCCCAACCTTTTTATTTAATTGATCGTGCATGTCACGGATATCTAAGCCAAATCGATCTATCTCTTTCCTGGACTCAATTCTTTCGTCTATTAGATGTTCTGCCATATTTGAAAGACCAGATGGAGAAACTCATGATATTTTATTAGTTGAGCTTGTTCCTCTAGCCAAGATTGACTCACTATATCTGCTTCATCTGAATTATCTTCTGATAGGAACTCACTCTCTTCAGCTACTTCCTCAGCCTCGACCTTCATTTTTACGATTGCTGCACTATTATATAGCCTTTCGATTTTTATCTTGTTGCTCGGTTACTTGCCTCACCATGTCCATAATATGAGCTACGTTTTTCATATCCTCCACTTCATTGCTTTTATTAAACTCATAAACATTATTAGAAAAATTATAATAAAAACTCTGAGAAGGATAATAAGAATTAGGACAACCATCCCAATGGCTACCTTGACGGCAACACATATTACAAATATTCCACCCATAAGATTGAGATTCGTAATTTTTCCATAAGTGTGGTCCTCCACTATATTGACAAGGATCACCATAATAAGAATAACCAATATTCGACCAATCATAATTCCAAGATGCCATATCAACAAAGATAGTAAATATTAAACTACAATAAAAATTAAACACTTGGATAGACAAAGAGTAAAAATCTAATGTAGTAGACTAGTTAATTTCGAAGTCACCCGACAACAGCACCAAAAACTTCTTGCTCCTAAACGCACACGCAAGTATACGTGGTTGACAAGTAATATAGAATTGTAAGTCTAGATATCATACCCACAGAGATTTGTGATTAAATATTAAATAAATTAAACCAAACAATTAATCTATTCAAGTGAATCCTAACGTATGGATATTTAACTAAAATTAATCTAGAGTAACAAATTAAGAGATAAAGGAAAACAAGTTGGCGAATTATAGAGACAAACTCAATTTGAGTGAATATTCTACAGCTATTGGTTAACTAACAATTCCGTTGAATTTTTCACTTAAATCGTCTAATTAGTTTATCTGATTTATTGGTTGACAGGGTTAATATTGCTCGTAGCCTTCTCCCGAAGTACAACTCGCTATTCAAGTTAATCTAACGCCTATATTCATATGAATTTAGCATTAACAAGAACGCATAAATAATTCATGTATAGTAACCAAGCAAGGCGATTAGATATATTCATATCCTAACCGCAAATCCGCCCTCCCCATAGAATTAAGATTTTGCTCTACTCAATCTTATATGCAATCTTGAATTCTCTCTCCCGAGTTCAATCTTAGATTTTTAGATAGTATTCAATTGGTAATCAAGTAATCAAATAATTAAGCACAAGATTGAATAAATAAACCAATATGTTAAAATAATAAGAACAATTAAAGCTTCAAACTACAATGTTCATGTGGCATCCAAAACTCTAGAACTAATGAACTATGAAATTAAGAGAAGTGAAGAAAAGAAAAACTAGTTAGAAGCCTCCTCCAAGCGTGGTGTGTGTTCCCCCACGTCTCCTCTCCAAAATAGTCTCCCTAGTCTCAGATGTGTCAAAAGTTCTCAAAATAGCGTTCTTATATGTATTTATACCAACTAGGGTCGGACCAGATGAAACACTTTTCCTGCGCGAAATAGGACTCTGGCTTTGTAAAATTTGTACAGGCGCGCCGCGTGTTGCGCTGCACAGTGCGTATGCTTGTGGGGATGTTCAGATAGCTAATTTTGATAGACTGCATGAAAATTCCAAAGTCATAGCGCACTATGCGTCGCTGTAGTGAGAATTTGAGAAAATGCAAAATATGAAAGTTTTATCCCTTTCAAATAGATTTCTAACGATATATTGTGGAGCCCAAATAGAATTCTGAGCAAAAGTTATGTGCATTTTGCTAGACAATGCAACGTATGCCTGATCGATTCTTTGTTTCGTTCTTACCTATCATCCGCTGATTACTGAAAACGATACCAGCTTAAATCCTTGGGCTTTTACTTAGATTTCAAAGCTCCAAATCACTTGAATTCATTCCATAATGCCTACATAGATCGGAATCACTCCTACAAGGCATAAAATACATATTTAGTGTAAACCACTAATGATTAAAGCTTAAACTCAATTAAAATGCAGTAAATTAGAATATAATAAGCGATTAAAATACGCAATTATAGCCTATCATCACTTATCATACCATTCTCTGTTATGTATCTTTGGATTGTTGTACTTCAGTTTTGCGTAGACCAGAACTTCTAAAATCCTCCTGGGACAACCTAAAAATTGCACGGGGCACCCTATTGCACGGGGCACCCTATTTGGTCGCCCCCATTTAACCTATACCTATTTTTTAATTTTTTTTAACTTGTACTCATTTTTTAAATAACTTCAACCCCCTTTCTCCTAATCCTTTTTGTCCTTCATTTTCTTCTTCCTTTTCTTCTTCTTCTTCTTCTTCTTCTTCTTCTTCTTCTTCTTCTTCTTCTTCTTTCTTCTGCTGTTGTTGGTGCTACTATGGAACTTCAGTTCATGGGATGATTATCATAAATATATTTATCATATTATTTTAAAATAAATTATAAATAATTACGTAAGTTAGTAGATAATAATTTATGAATATTTTCACGTACTAAGTTAGTAGACAATGATAATTCTGTTCTTTTCATGTTTATTGTTTCCAAAATTTATGATTTAGATATTGTTGGCAATCTGAATATTTATCTAGTATGTTAGAAAGTTCTTTAAAAAACTTCAGCATATATCGTGCTGAAGTTTTCACAAATGAACTAAATAACTTCAGCTCTAGAGCTGAAATTCAATAGTTATAAAACAAAAACTAGAGCTGAAGTTTTGTCAGTTATAAAACAAAAACTAGAGCTGAAGTTTGCCAGTTATGAAAACAAAAACTTCATCTCTAGAGCTGAATTTCGCCAGTTACGACAAAAATAAAAACTTTAGCAATTACAAACAAAAATTTCAGCAAATAGAGTACAAAACTTCAACTACTATGCTTAAGTTCAGTAATTACAAACAAAAACTTCAGCATAATTAGTCAAGTGCACTTGTTACTTCATGCTCGTCTACTAAAATGCTGAAGTTTTGTGTGATTGTTTTTGTTACTTCAGCCTCGTATGCTGAAGTTAAGCAAAAAAACTAATACACTTGTAAGTTTTTTTGCAAAATGAACACAAATTACTATGTGACACGAAAAATAAGTATAAATGTAAATGCCCATAGAAGAACAAAGAAAAAGGCCGATCCGATCTGCACCCCAAGAAAAAAAAAGAAAGAAGATAAACGTAATATTATTAAAAGACAATGATTAAATAAAAATATAGCAATTTCTTCATCATGAAAAAGAATGAAGACGTGCAAGTTCCCCAATGTGCTTTCCATTTCTTTGCACTAGAAAAGAGAGAAAATAAAAAAAGATACTTCCACCCTTGTTTCTCGCACCTAGTAAGAGTAATATTCGTGATCGCTTGTAAAATTTAGGCTTTCTACTAAGCCCGTCAACCGGGTTGGGTTGACCCGGGATCGGCCCGGACCGAACCGGTATATTCCGGGACCGGACCGGTAGGTGGGGGTTGGGATGGGCTGGGTTCAAAGGGGGTAGGGGGTTGGTCTGTTAAGAATTTTTTTACTCCGAACCGGACCGGACCGGCACGGTAACGTGAACAGTACCGTGAACCGGTACAGCCCGGACCGAACCGGCCCGGTTCAACGGTAACTTTTTTTTTAATTTTTGAAATGATGGGGCCCACATTTCCGTTGGCAACGGCTAATTTTATAAAAATGGCCATTTTTTCATTATTTTTTTGTATTTATTAATTTACAATATTAACCCTTCTTAAAATCTATAAATACCCTCATCTCTTCTTCATTTCTTCACTCAAAATTCTTATCTCAATCTTAAATTCTTAATTCTCAAATTATCAATCTATCTCTCTTCCCTTCAATTTGCAAGATTTCATATTTGATCAAGTGCTCAATTTATTGTCGAATTCGGTTATTCGGTGCACTCCCTCCAACTCTTTCTCTTATTTAATATTTTAATAGCATATTTAATTTAAGCTTATATTTTTATTTTTACAATATGTTTAATGATGCTAGTCCTGTTAATAGTAATGACCCGACTTCTAATCGTAAAAGAAGAAGTCCGGTATGGAATTTTTTTGAAATAATAGAAGGTACTAATAGTGTTAAGTGCAAATTTTGTACCGAAACTTTTCAACATTTGACCGAAGGAAATTTAGGAGGGACTGGAACACTTACAAGACATATGAGAGTTGTCTATCTCATAGAATGGGTCAATAATTTTGGAAAGCAATAATTTGTAAGTTTTAGACTTTTAGTATGTTTGCCTGTTTGTTTTAGAGATTGGAGATATTGATTATGATGAAGATGAAGTGATGAACTGATGAACTTGCTAAGGCGATGCAAAACATTTGAAATTACTACTTCACTATAAAAAATGTAAACATTTCATTTTCTACTTAAACATTTGAAATTGAGAAATAAAGTAGCACTTGCAATAAGTGCAATTTTTTCCCATCTTACTTATATTCATTCAATTATTATAAAGTATTAATTAAGTTAGAACTTAATAGTTATACTTAATTTCATAAAAAATTGAAAATATACTAAACCCGGCCCGGCCCCTATCAACCCGTAATCCGTATGGTTCAATTTAAATCCGAAACAACCCAGCCCGTTAAAACCCGTTACTGTTTCGACCCAGCCCGGCCCGAAGCGGAACCCGGACGGATCAAAAAAATCCGACCCCGACCGGACCGGTTGACCCGTTAGCCACCTTTACTTTCTATTGTACCTAGTATGATCATATGAGGAATATCATAAAATTACTCATTAAATAGTATTTAGGACTTTGGAGTTATTGACATAATCACAAATTATAGGATGTAGCAATGGAATATAAAGAGATGGAAAACTTTGAAAGAGCAAATAAATACCCCCGGTCCAAAATAAGTGACTTTTTGCCTTTTTCCAAAATAAGTGATTTTTTTCAGATTTCAATTATGAATTAATTATTTTTTTCCTCCATTATCCTTGGAGCAAATAGTGTTGGAATATGTGTTAGGAGTGTTTGTCACACCTCCTTTTTCACTACACCTCCGAAAGGGTATAATAAAGGGAGCTTTTTCAATTTAAGTAACATTACTCGAAATGAGATTATTTATTTATTTTTCGGAGTCTCCACTTGGGATGGTTTGTTTTCTGGTGTCCCAAGTCACCGATTTATTTTAAAATCCCAAATCGAGGAAGATTTCGACTTTCCTTTTGAAGTCTGCGAACCAGAAATTCTAAATAAGGAATTTTGTTAACCCGAGGAAGGTGTTAGGCACCCCCGGATTCCGTGGTTCTAGTATGGTCGCTTAAACTATTACAATTGATCTATTATTTGATTTTAATACATGTCTTGAACCTATGGTGCAATTTTAAATTATTTACCGTATTTTATTAATTTTTAAGGAAATTGAACATCGTTTAAGACATGTCTTTGGATTGCGTCACATGAAATGCACCGGCCATTCGAAACACGTCTTATCCAACATTTTGGGATTTGTATTTGGGTCACATGAAATGCACACCCGAGTTTAGGAATGTAGAATTATTAAAGAACGCCCCTAAAGCGACTGACGTATTGTTAACTTTGCGGGAGGCCGTAAAAATTCGCTAAATGTCACGTCCCGAGTTCTAAGGATTTTAAAATATAATTAAAAAGGGCCACAAAATTTATGATTTTATTCGGCGTGGCGTGCCTCAGTTATTTTAAAGGTATTCAACTAAAGTTTGAATGGTCATGGATTATTTTGTTGTACAATACAACCATCCTCAAGTTATTCTAAATGTTTTATAAATTGACTAAAGTCATAGGGACTAATTTAAAGCCTAAAATTATGCGAAGTAGGTTTGAATCTATTGTTGCTGATTATACTTTTGGGCTGCGGGAAGTCGAAGGGAGACCAGCCCAATAACAATTGCACCATTATTTCAAAATAGGGAGGACACATAATCAACTTAAATCAAGTACTCTTGAATCAAGGACTCGATGATTTGTGGCATTTAAAATATGTTAACTAGCTTTTCAAAACACCCATGAAAATCCTAGTATTAACTTAAATTATATGAATTAGTATGATTTTACAAAATGGCCACAATGATTATACATGTAAACACGCCTAGCTGAGTTTTGAACTCACCCTACAAGAAACCATGCTTTTCTATTCTATACAACCGTACACACCAAATTAAGCAAAGAAGGCACCTTAACTTTCAAGCAAAATACCAAACTGGAGATCAAAATAGGGTTAACCTATAATTGACTATATATATGACTAGGCGAGCGGATAGATATTAAACAGTAGCAAGGTAAAAATGGATTCAATCTTCCAATATCATCTTCATTCAACAAGAACTTCAAATCCTTTGCATGTTCAGAGAGCAATCTTCAAACATGAGCTAAGGAAATATCCGATTACAGCTGTAAACAAGGAAGCCTATGAGCTTAGGTAACAACAGTAGCAGTAAAACAAATAGAAGATAAAGCCAGCAGCAATGTGTCAACTCAGAAATGAAAAGAGGAAATCAATTTTGGAATAATTTTAAACCAGTAACATTGTTAAATAACCCCAACAATTAAATACCAACCAAAACTGTCCCAAACACTTGACTACCAACATCATTCAATTTATTTTAACTTCTGAATATTCAGGGCTTGTTTCAACACATAAAAACCTTAAAGATGCTAGGAAAGCTTTGATAGAAGTGTATTTTATGCAGGGTTTATTGCTCTTTTTTTTTCTAGGATTTTTAACTCTCCAGTTCTGTATCTCTCACTCTCCTTTTTAGGATCTAAAACTCTAAGTTCTCAAAAACTCCAAAGAAATCTGCAGACTCTCTAGACTTTTTTTTAGGCTCTCCCCCCTTTTTGCAAGGCAAGAATGACATGCCTTTATAGGCAAGGAATTAGGGTAAGTCCCAGATTTTATTTTAGCTTTTTAGTCCTTTTTCATTTTCGGTTTTTGCTTAAAAGTCCATAGTATCCTGACTTGCTACCCAAGTTTAATAACTACAGATCTGAAATTTTTCTATGACCCTTCACTAGAAGCTTCCGATCAGTTGCACTAAAGATTCCCTAAGCTAGAGTTTCTAAACTACCCCTGACCACCCCTGTTATTTACCTTCTAGTTTTGGATGGACAATTAAACCATTTGAAATATAACAAACAATAATTAATTAAACAACTAAAGATTCAAATGGATCAAACCATGAGTAATTCTAAAAAGAAAACTGTAGAAAAATCAACTGGCAAAAAAATAAACTCTATTATAGGACTTACCATAGTTAAACTAAACATTTGACTAATAACCTAAATTAACCATCATACAATATTCAGACTTATTAATCATAGAAATTAAAATACCCAATTTAAGCTCAGGACTTAAAAAGTGAAGTACAAATCAGCAGAACAGACTAATACAACTTGATTAACACAAACCAGATTTAATTTAAACTTAGGAATCAAACATGAAAACCAAACTAACAGAAAAGACTAATACAATTTAATTAAACCAAACTAGACCTAATTTAAACTCAGGAATCAAAAATAAAAACCAAACTAACAGAAAAGACTAGTACAATTTAATTAAACAAACTAGACCTGATTTAAACTGATGAATCAAACATGAAAACCAATCTAAAAGAAAAGACTAGTACAATTTAATTAAACCAAACTAGACCTAATTTAAACTTAGGAATTAAGAATGAAAAACCAAATCAACAGAAACGAGATGAGAAAAAGGAAATTCAAAAGGGCAAGATAGAACACTTAGCTTGAGTAAAATCTTCATGCACTATCTTGAAGATTATGGAAACCCTAGATTTGAATTTTGAGGAGTTGTGGAGATATTCGAGGGCAGTCGGGTGTGGATTTGAGATTATGGGGTTGAGAAGGCTATATAATGTAATTTTGGGGTTAGTTGGTGGTGGTGAGATTTTGGCCGTCTCATTCAAATCAATATTCTAAAAGATTGGGTGTTATTCGAAAGGAGATGATAGCGGATTCGTGGTGAGAGGGGCTAGGAGAACCTGTGGTGTTAGTTTGGTGGCAATTGGGTGGTGGCGCCGCCAGTAACGGTAGAGGGTCAGAGCTTTTAAATGATATTCGAGAAGCTCAGGCGGGATTCGAGGGATGGGGTTTGGACATTTAGAAAGATGAGAAGGAGAGGAATCTGGGGTGTTAACTTGGTGGTCATTGGAGACCCTCCGCTGCCGTGGGCGATTTTCGGCCAGCGACAGACGGCGGCAGAGACAGGATGGTCTTTAGGGTTTGAGAGAGGAGACGAGAGGGGGGGGGGTGTCTCAGGTCGACGTTAGGACATATATATATATTCATCACACCTAGCTTCCTAGCCATTAGATCATCATGCCTCGACGCCTGGGATTAAATTTTGACTATATGGCGTCATTTTGGCACTGAGGAGGTGCTGGACCGGGTTGGAGCATAGGTTTTGGGCTGGTTTAGGGTAATTTGGACGGGTTTTATTGGGCTAGGGTGAGTTTTGGCCGTATCTTATGGGGGCTAAGGTCATAGTGCATACCGACCATGCCACCCTTAGGTAATTGATGACAAAGAAAGACTTCGATCTAGAAATTGTGGACCGAAAGAGTAGTGAAAAACAAGTTGCGGACCATTTGTCTCGCTTGGAGAAGGAAGGAAGTCGATGTGACGACCTAAAGATCAATGATGCTTTTCCCGATGAGCAACTACTTTCCGTGTCTATGAGTGAAATGCCATGGTTTGTGGATATTGCAAATTACCTTGTGACTGGCATCATCCCGTGTGAGCTCTCTTCTAACCAAAGGAAGAAGATCAAATGGGATAGTTTGGATTTCCATTGGGATGAGCCATATTTGTTCAAGATTTACACGATGGTGTGATTTGAAGGTGTGTCCCGGAGGAAGAGCAATAGAGTATTTTGGAGGCTTGTCATTCCTCTCCCTATGGTGGCCATCATGGTGGGGTGAGGAAGGCTTCTAAAGTTCTTAGTTGTTGGTTTTATTGGCCAACTTTATTTAAAGATGTGAGTGATTTTATAAAGAGATGTGACGAGTTCCAAAGAGCAGGTGGAATTTCGAAGAAAGATGAGATGCCTCTCAATACCATCCTTGAGGTTGATATTGTGTACGGGGCATTTATTTCATAGGCCCATTTATTAGCTCTTGTAGGAATACTTACATTCTCGTGGTGATGGATTATGTTTCAAAGTTGGTTGAAGCCATGGCTTTGCCCAACAATGAGGCCCGGAGTGTTGTTGCATTTATCAAGAAAAGCATTTTTACAAGGTTTAGTACTCCTAGAGCTATCATAAGTGATGGGGCGGGGGTCTCATTTTTGCAATAGAGCTTTTGTCACTTTGCTTTCAAAGGATGACATCAATCACAAAGTTTCTACCCACTATCATTCTCAAGTAAGTGGACAAGTTGAAGTCTCCAATAGGGAAATCAAAAGTATATTGTCAAAGACGGTCAATGCAAATAGGACCGATTGGTGAAAGAAGTTGGATGACGCTCTATGGACTTATAGGACTGCTTACAAGATTCTGATTAGCTATGTCTCCGTATCATTTGGTGTTTGGGAAAGCCTGCCATATACCGGTTGAGTTAGAGCACAAGGCCATGTGAACATTGAGAAAGTTGAACCTTGAGTGGGATGTAGCTGCTAATCTTTCGGTGGAGAAACTCAACGAGCTTGACGAATTTAGATTCCATGCCTACTCTAGTTTGTTCCTGTATAAAGATAAAATGAAATACCTTCACAACAAGTATACTCGGGGCAAAAAGTTCAAGGTGGGGGATTTGGTGCTTTTATTCAACTATCGGCTAAGGTTATTCCTGGGAAAGCTCAAGTCAAAATGGAGCGGCCGTTTGAAGTAGTTTGTGTGACCCTATTTGGTGTTATTGACTTAAAGAACAAATATGGCGAAGTTTTTAGAGTGAATGGGCACGGGTTCAAGCATTATCTTGGGAAAATCGATGATAGCCACGTGGTAGCACTCTTTCATTTCAAATGATATGTTGTTAACCTGCATCGTGCCACAACGTTAAATTAGACACTTTAGGGAAGCAACCCATGTGTTTTTATTTTTTTGTTCTTCTTTATTTTTCTTTGTAGTATAGGATTGATTTTTGGGCTAACTGGTTGTGAGATTTTATATGATTGAGTTGATGCAGTGCAAGACATAATTGAAAAACTGCATAGGTCTCTGAAGTTTCCAGTGCGTCCGCACTACCATTTTGTGCGAACCACACTGGTAAAGGGTGATGTGATAACTCTCTGAACTTTGCCACTGCGGCCGTGGTCCATTTTGTGTGGACCGCCGTCCATTTTGTGTGATCCGCACTGGTTGGTGAGACTAGGACCCATGTCCTTTTCTATAAAAAGGACCTGAGGCCCTCATTTTACCCTTTTCGCACTTTTCACTATCAGAACCTTAAATCTACTGTTCACATCTCCTGGGCTTGTAGTCAATTGCTTGGACTTATCATTTTTCATTAACTTTCACATCTGGTACCATTATCTTTCCCTTAATTGTTTAATTTTTGTTAATTTCTCTTAATTTGCATAAGAAAAATACTCCAAATTAAGTTTTTATTAAACCATTAGATCCGTATCGTAATTATGGAGCCATATCAAAAAGAATCGTCGAATTTGGACATCGTATGAGGGAGTTGTGCTCATTTCCGTGTCGAAAAAAATTGCCGGTTACTGTCATAACCGCAGATTCTGTCATTTTTTCATAGATGCAGAAACTGCTGGAGGAAGTGGGGTTCTTTTAAAAATCGAATTTTGGCTCATTTTCATTTCATTTCTTCCATGTGAGCCGATTTGGAGCAACTTTGGAGTGTCATTTTCATCACCAAGCATGAGGTAAGTGATCTCTACTAGTTTTGAGTATATGCAAGGTTTATATATGGATTTAGACATGGAAAATTGTAGAAAACTTGGGGTTTGAGGGAAAACTCAGAAAACTAATATTCTTGAATTTTGACCATGATTTTGGATATGAAATTTCGAAAAAATCATATATTTGAGTTTGTATGGCTATAGGTAAATTTATCTCCAAAAAGTTTCGAATTCCGGGCATGTGGGACCGAGGGTATTTTTGTTAGCTTTTTGATCATGGTTAGGAATTGTTATAAATTGGATTATAATGAGTACTTTAGTCTATATTGATAGGTTTTCATATTTATTTGCTAGTTTTGGGGCGTTGTGAATCTATTCGAGTCTTCGGAAGGGCGTGAAATGTCGGTTATATATCTTCGGAGCAAGGTGGGTCTCCTTTCTAACCTTGTAAGGCAATTGTCCCCATAGGTGAATTAATTAGTTATGTGCTCCTATTTGTGGGGGCTACGTACGCATGAGGTGACGAGAGTCCGTGTGTAGCTACTATTATGTTTAAGTCCAGGTAGTCTAGGACCCAAAAGCATGCTATGCTTGGAATATTTGTAATCTTATTGATAGCTCGAATTGCTTAAACCATATCGAATTAATAAATACATTTTCAAAAGGATTTGACTTCTTTTGTTAAATCATTAAAAGAGAAAGTGGCTTTATTTGAATAATTATTCTCCGATAAATTTATAATTTGCTAATTGAGCATGTATTTTTATGTGTACATGCGTCGCATGTATGATTCGCGAGCATGGTAATTATTTATTTTATGTTGACCGCGTCTCATGGATAATTCTCAAGCGGGGTAATAGATGCATCTATCGTTCGAGCCGTTCGACCCTCGGCAGTGCACAATTTACTTTTATGTTGGATAGGATCGTACAACCCACGATAATTATTTGTGCATGCTGGTATTACTACCTTGAACTTATTAAAGTTGTTATTGCCTCTTCATGGCTTGAGAATATTTGGATAAATATGAAAAAAATTGAAATTTTTTATAAACGAATTAATTGTTTACTCGTTTGTTCTATTGGATTAAAATTATGCTTATAGAAATCTATGATTTAATATATTATTAAAATTATTATTGGGCCACTAGTATGTGTCGAAGTCGACCATCTCGTCTCTACTTCTTCGATATTAGACGGGATGCTCATTGAGTACACGTTGTTTCTGTACTCATACTACAATTCTGTTACATTTTTGTTGCACAAGTTCATGTGTCATTAGTGGCCTACTGGGTATAGCAACACGGATGACTTTAGGACTAGGTGAGTTGTATTATTCGAGGCAGCCTGCAGCTAGTATAGTCCCTTTTCAGCATATTATATTTACTTTTTGCCCACTTTATTTCGGACGTATGTGGTATTTTATTTCCTTCTTAGTAAATGCTCATGCACTTGTGACACCGGGTTCTGGGATGGTTTGAAATATTTTGTATTAATTGCTTATCATTTAATTTGAGTTGAATCGTTTATTTTTTATTTTTTATTTTTATTTATAAAAATCTTTGAAACCGCCTCTCTGCCCTTTCGGGTAGGGGTAAGGCTCGTCTACATATTACCCTCCTCAGACCCCACCTGGTGGGAATAGACTGGGTAGTTGTTGTTGTTGTTGTTGTTATTTATAAAAATCTTAGTTTTCGAGAACGATTAAAATGAGAACTTCATCAAGTAATTTTGTTGGCTTTCGTGATAGCAGCGTCCGGCACCACGACCCTTAGTGGATTTTGAGTCGTGACAACGTGGTATTAGAGCACTAGGAGGTTCCTAGGGTCTCACGAGTCATGAGCATGTCTAGTAGAGTCTCGCAGATCGGTATGGAGACGTATGTACATATCCTTGGGAGGCTGCAGGACTATTAGGAGTACTTCCCTTCTTGATTCCTTATCGTGCAATTTGATCCTTCGATGCTTATGCCTTTGTTTTTTTCCTACTCAATCGTATGCGACGCGAACCGTTTGTTATAAATCGAGAATTGAAGAAATGTAATGGCACTACAAATGTGGTACGATATGTTTCTCCCGGTAAGTTGATCGGACTATTGTTGTCACTTTGTGGAAGGATATTCTGTAGTTTCAGCTCAGTAACGGTACCTTTCATGGCTCTGAGGCTAGCACAAGCTGCCATGATGTTTATGAACGATTGTTCCACAGTATTGATTTGATGGAAGGATGTTTGCCTACGTGTAGGGTCAGTGAATGACTTGAGGGGAGGTTTACTCAATGCATGGTCTAGAGATACGATGATTATTCCCTACAAGAGAGAAGTAATAAACCTATGAATGTCCAGATTTGGGCTGATGGAGTAGCGAGGCTTGGTGTTGCAAGCGTGGTGGAGTTGTCTCCTACGATAAGGTGTCATTGTCACTATTGAATGTACTAAGCTCGCCGGTGTTATAATCTTCTACAACTCTCCTTGAGAGCAGGAAATGGTGAGAGTATTGAAGAAGCGACTACCAGAGATCACATGGTACGGTAGCTTAGGGATAAATTATTGTTTCTAATGTCAATGATATGAGAAAGATGATCTTCCAAAAAGTGTAAAGTTAGCAGCAATTATGGGTTCAAGTTCCATGAAGATAGATTTTATTTAAGGCAACTGAACATCAACGGACGAGGAAGGCCATTTGCAAAGCGTCAGTCGGGGTTCAAAAATTCTAAAAAGCCAGGTATATGAAGCGAAGGTCGAGTAGTTGATTAAGGAGGCGGGTTTTCCCAAAGTGGGAGAGTGGCAGAGTTGCATATGGGCTTTGTAGTAGGATGACCATGTACCTTAAGGAAAGTTCAGAGGGATTTGAGAATATTAGTGATTGGTGATTGGGGTCTACAGATTTAACCTAAAGTATGGGCTATTATGCATCATGAGACTTGGTATAATGGAAATGAGCTTCTTGAAATGAAGAAGGACACAACATAACTTGAATGGGAAGGATGTTGTCGCACATTTAATTGATGTCCACGACGGGTGAAAGGACTTATGCAACTAAAGGGTTAGCTCGGACTCAGGATGGATTATTGATGTCATGGTGACTGTACTCTGTGGAGCAGCGTTGGAAGATGTTGGAAAGTTATTTCCATAGGTTGGTTATTCCCTGTGAGTAGGTTAGCGATCACATAGTTGGTGAAGCTTCCGTGAATAATTCTATGGGCTATTCAGCAATGAGATCGATTGTGCAAATGTGTTAGATGATTCAGAAAATAAAAAAGAGGTTTTACAGAAAGATTTTGAAGGTTTTGGCGGTTGATTGTACATGGTTGTGTCAATAAGAGATTAAGAATCCTGGCGAACTCTAGAGTTATGTGATAAATGGCTTCAAGCAAAGTGGGAGAGTCCCACCACCTATGATTGAGTTTTATGGTTATCGTCTTGTGAGGTTTCGGTTATCCATGTATTGGTAGTTGTTTTATCAACGATAAAGGAGCATAAGTGGTAATTTGAGAAAAGGAATTGTTAAAAGTGGGCTATGGTTGGCCTTGTTGGCTCATGTTCAGAATTGGGGAGTAATTCTGTCGGGTGTTCCATCGAGAGAGTATGCTTATTCTTGTAGAATCATGGAGTTGATTATATATTCGAGCCAAGTCAAAGCGGGTGGATCTCAACAACGGTCCTAGAAAATTCAAAGATAAGATGTGATGCCTAACGATTTCGAGCCTACAGGTACGGATGAAAAAAATCAGGCTCTTGTAGCAGCTTATGAGAAGAGGCCCAGAATGTCCTATCATGTTTTGACCTTAGTGTAGCGATTGGGAGGTATAAATAGTTCATGGGATTTGAGACAGCATAGTCTCAAAATTCAAGGTCACTCGGGATGAGCACATATGGAGGGTGTTATCTGTTGAATGGAGCTATTATTATTTCTAAGGTAATCAAGGATAAATTGGAAGGAGTTAGATTGGGTAGCCATATTTGAATTGGCATATTGGTGGTACTGATAAGTTCCTTCAGTGTGATCAAGTTATGCAAGTGATTTGTGGCGGTACGTGTGAGGCTTGTCAGCCACTGCAATTGGTGTTAATCAAAAAGTATTCTACTGTTGTGGCCTGTTATGCAGAGGCGGGTCCCGTAAGGGCTATGGTGGCTTAGACCACTACTTAGAGGTTTGCATGTTATACGGTTATGAGAATTCACCTACATGTTGTTATGATCCTCATGAAGTGAGTTAAGTGGAAAGTTTTATATGATGAAGTGTTAGCCTAATAGTGGTTTCGAAGCTACAATGAAAAGCATGTTCTATCATATGTTGGCATGTTAGATGCAGTAAGTGGTATGGAATTTGAAGTAAAGATCAAGGTAACAGCTCGATATGGACAAGGGTGTCACGAGCTCGGAAGAGCAGGAAAAGAGTTTTGATGTTTAAGGTAAGTTGGTATTGTCTTCAGCGTCACCTGAGATTGGTGTTTTGTAAAGAAGGCTTTGCATCCTAGCTAATGATTCTTTATCTCTTTCCAGCATTAGTATGGCCGTTGGTTCCGAGATGTGACCCAGTTATTTATTGAGGTAGGTCGTGGGAGTGTGTCCCACAGGAAGACTGTATAAGTGTGGCAGGTAGTCTCTTGATTGATTAAAGACTTAAACCAAGTACGAAGGTTGTGATAATATTCTTGATTTGAGAATATATGCCTGGAGGGCACTCAGTCTATTGAGTGGTGAACTACGGATGATTTCTCCGACTATGATGGATGTTCTTATGTGTTATGAGTAGAAGAGGAGTTATCATGAACTCTGAAAGGTAATTAGCCTAGCTCAGGGTGATCAAAATCGACTTGAGGTTGGTGTATGGATTCAAATGTGAATATGGGCTCTATATCAGGCCAAATGTGTTCATTTCAATAATATGCTCCTTATGGAGGAGTAGCCAGGGTGTTATTTAGTTGTCAGATATTATATACAGTGATACATTGCATTGTGTGAGTTGTGACACGACTTGAGAAATTGCAAGGGTCCACGTAGAAATGATATTACCTGAGCAAATGACTCTTGAGATTCAGATCGTTATCGCACCTCATTTGTGCTCGAGTTTGTGACTTATAGCGTTATATGTCTCCCCAGGGAATGGTATAATGCACTTAGCGTGTTTATGACCAATATTCGGTATTTCGTTATAATGAGTAATTTAGATCGATGTGCATCTCCTTATGTAAGTTCTACGTGTGGATCGAGTGGCACGCCGCCATAGTTATGTTGTGTGGATCGGATGGCACACCGCCATGGGTATGTTATTTGGATCGGTTTGCACGTCGCAATAATGTGATGTTCAGTAGAGTTCCCTATATCTGTTTTATATGTTTTTCCTATTGTCTGAGGAAAACTCGTGTTAGCTATGTGCCCACGTCGCATGTATGATTCGCGAGCGGGGTAATTGGATTTCCTTTTCAGAATTTGTTTTCCTTTTTGTACCGTGTTCGAATTGGTAGCCTATTAGCATATTGTGGCGTCATATAAGACTTTTGATTATGTTCGGGGGGCTTATTTCCTGAGCAGTTCGTACTGGGTGAGACGAGATTATTGAATTTAAAATCTGTGTAATCTGATGATATAAAGTACAATAAGGATATAAGGCCATTATTCGGTTTAGTGATGGTTCTTGTAAGGAGTATAGACGCAATGATTTGTTGATTTAGAAGTTGGTTATGAATTTCTATACATCTCTGCCGTCACGGCGGCATTGTAACAGTTAGAGTAAAACTTGTGTATATCATGAGGTGCAATGGGAGCATCAGATTCGTAGAACTTCGACTAAGTTGATCAGAAAGTGTTATTGTGGTCCGGTGAGTAAAGTGATGCAAGGTGTGAATTCAGCAAAAAATTGTGCCGTCATGTTTTGGGTACAACTTGTAGTGATTGATATGGTGATCGTATGTTGGAAACAGGTCTGGCAGAGAATTCCAGATGTGGGAATTGGGCTCTAAGGCTTATTTGCTTAAGTGAAAAAGAATATCTTCAGAGTGATCAAGCTAGGGTGCTCAGCTGAGTTGTGGCAGCACGGTAGGTGCTCGAGGTGTTAAACCGTGATTTCAGACTACTTTAGTGCAATTCTCGGCACGTTCTAGGATGAACGTATGTTTAAGTGGGAGAGAATGTAAAGACCCGACCGATCAATTTGAGCTCTAGTAAGTCTTTCAACAGTCTAGGGCTATGAGTAGCCTCACTTAAGATATTATGACTTGTACGCGTGGTCGGGATTGAATCTCGGGAAGTTCAGAGTCGACTTGGAAAGAGAATTCTCATTTGTTGGAAGCTTAAGGTTGAAGAATTGACTAAGATTGGATTTTTGAGTAAATGACCTCGTAACCGGGATTTAAAAGTTCCATCAGGTTTGTATGATGATTTTGGACTTGGGCATATGTCCGGATCGGGTTTTGGAAGACCCAGGAATGTATTTGTGCCCATTGTGGAAGTTAGCATTTTGGAAGAAATTTCATGAGTTTGGCTTGAAGTGCATTTCAGTGTTATCGATGTCCGTTTGGGAGTCCGAGTCTGGGATTAGATCCGTATGGTGATTCTGGAGTTGGGGGCATGATCGGAAGTGAATTCAGAGGTCCGTAGGTCATTTTGGAGTCAATTGGCTAAAGATAGAAATTGAAGGTTTTTTAGAAGTTTGACCGGAAGAGGACTTTTTGATATCAGGGTTGGATTCCGATTCCAGAATTTGAAATAGATATGTAATGTCAAATATGACTTGTGTGCAAAATTTGAAGTCAATCGGACGTGATTTGATAGGTTTCAGCATCGAAAGTAGAAGTTTGAAGTTCTAAAGTCCATAATGCTTGAATTGGAGGTTGATTCATGATTTTAGCGTTGTTTGGTATGATTTGAGGCCTCGAGCAGGTCCGTGTTATGTTATGGAGTGGGTTGGTGTGATTTGACGGGATCCCGGGGGAGGGGGTGGGGGCTCGGGTGTGTTTCAAGTTGTATCACGCTCTTATTTGATGTTTCAACATCGTTTCTTGGATATAAAGGGGTTCCATATTAATCAAATGAGCTCCAAATTAAGTTTTTATCAAATCATTAGCTCCGTATCGTATTTATAGAGCCATAGCAAAAAAGAATCCTCAAATTTGGACATCGTATGAGGGAGTTATGCTCATTTCCGTGTCAGAAAGAATTGCTGGTTGTTGTCATAACCGCAGATGCGGTCATTTTTCTGCAAATGTGGGACTGCAGATGCGGTCATTTTTCTGCAGATATAGGACCGCAGACGTGGTCATTTTCCCGCAAATGCGGAAACTGCTGGAGGCAGTGGGGTTCTTCTAAAAATTGAAGTTTGTTTCACTTTCACTTTATTTCTTCTATAAGAACCGATTTTGGAGCAACTTTGGAGTGCTATTTTTATCACCAAACATGAGGTAAGTGATCTCTACTAGTTTTGAGTATATACAAGGTTTATATATGAATTTAGATAAGGAAAATTGTAGAGAACTTGGGGTTTGAGAGAAAACCTAAAAAACTAGTATTCTTGGATTTTGACTACAATTTTGGATATGGAATTTAGAGAAAATCATATATTTAGTTCGAATGGCTATGGGTAAATTTTATCTTTGAAAAATTTTGGATTCCAGGCATGTGGGACCGAGGGATTTTTGTCAATTTTTCGATCGGGTTAGGAATTATTATAAATTAAATTATAATGAGTACCTTAGTATATATTAATGAGTTTACATAATTATTGGCTAGTTTTGTAGCATTGTGCATCGATTTGAGTCTTCGGAAGGGCGTGGAATGTCGGTTATGGATCTCCGGAGCGAGGTGAGTCTTCTTTCTAACCTTGTAAGAGGGAATTGTCCTCATAGGTGAATTAATTAGTTATGTGCTCCTATTTGTGTGGGCTACGTACGGATGAGGTGATGAGAGTCCGTACGTAGCTACTATTATGTTTTATGTCTGGGTAGTCTAGGACCCAAAAGCCATCTATACTTGGAATATTTGTAATCTTATTGATAGCTCAAACTTCTTAAACCACATCGAATTACTAAATAAATTCTCAAAAGATTTGACTTCTTTTCTCAAATCGTTAAAAGAGAAAGTAACTTTAATTTGAATAATTATTCCCCGATAAATTCTTAATTTGCTAATTGAGAATGTATTTTTATGTGTACCTGCGTCGCATACATGATTCACGAGCAGGGTGATTGTTTATTTTATGTTGATCGCGTCGCATGTATAGTTCCGAGCGGGGTAATAGATGCATCTATGGTTAGAGCCATTCGACCCTCGGCCGTGCACAATTTATTTTTATGTTGGATCAGACTGTACGTAACACAGTAATTATTTGCGCATGCTAGTATTGCTGCCTTGAGCTTATTAAAGTTTTATTGCCTCTTCATGGCTTGAGAATATTTAGATAAATAATGAAAAGAATTTTGTTTTAAATTTCCTATAAATGAATTAATAGTTTGCTCGTTTGCTTGTATTGGATTAATATCATGCTTATAAAAATCCACGATTTAATGTATCATTAACATCATTATTGGGCCACTTTAAGTCGACCATCTCGTCTCTACTTCTTCGAGATTAGACGGGATACTCATTGAGTACACGTTATTTTCGTACTCATAATACACTTCTGTGCATTTTAATTGTGCATTCGTTCATGTGTTATTAGTGGCCTACTGGGCATAGTAGCATGGATGACTCTGTGACTAGGTGAATTGCATTATTCGAGGCGGTTCACAACTAGTGCAACCCATTTCCAGCATATTATATTTACTTTTTGTCCACTATATTCCGGACGAAAGTTGTATTTTATTTCCTTCTGAGTAAATACTCATGCACTTGTGACACCTGGTTCTGGGATGGTTTGAAATATTTTGTATTAATTGCTTATATTTAATTTGAGTTGAAGCTTTTATTTTTTTATTTATAAAAATCTTAATTTTCAAGGATGATTAAAATGAGAACTTCATCAAGTAATTTGGTTGCCTTGCCTGACAGCAGCGTCCGACGCCACCATGATTTTTAGTGAATTTTGGATCGTGAAATTAATTATTTTCCTAATATTCAAGACTAAATATTTACTTATTTTCCTAATATTTAGGACTTCTTTTCATTCTTTTCCTAGAAAAATAATTAGGAATTTGAATTCAACTATAATTCATTCAGAATATGTAAAAAGGAAACTATATATATCTTTGCTTCGAGAAAGTATTGAAAACTTTGCTGCAGGTTATCAAACTCAAAAAAATAAATGAATTACACACTTAATTCCTCTTCCTTTTTGGAACCAAACCGTACGCCTTAGGATTCTTCTGTTTTGCGCATGTACACCAAGAGAATATTATAGCATATTTATTTTTCAAGTCTTTAACCTTTTTGTTTTGCTATAAATAATTTAAATTATGCTTGAACTTATATTTATATTATAATTGTCTAATATAAATATATTTACGAAGAATAAAAAGTAATCTACATGCTAAAACATTTCACACAAATTAAAAAAAAATTATATTTATGTGTCACGATCCCAATTCGCCCTCCGTGAACATGTTGTGATGGCACCTAGTTCCTATAACTAGGTAAGCCTAACAATATGGAAAACAACATAGCTTGCAGAATAATTAATTAAAAACTGAACAACTAAAAGAAACTGTATATAAAGGCAGCTCGGCATATACAACTTAAAATGCGAAAGTCTACAATATCATCCCAAAACCAAGAAACTTACGGAAACACAAGCTGAAAAAGTACTGTAAAACGCTCTAATATCCAAAAATATCTACAACAAGAGTACGATAGAAGGCTAAATACTACAGATAGAATAAAGAAGGAGACTCTACGGTCTGCAGACGCGGCAGATATACCTCAAAGTCTCCGTAGCTCACCATACCTCAAGGATAGTGCGCCTAAGTGGAGGTACCTGGATCTACATATGAAAAACGTGCGCAGGAGGGGCATGAGGACACCACAACAGCACTCAGTATGTGCCAAGCCTAACCTCGGTTGAGTAGTGACGAGGAAAGGTCCGGGCCCTACTGAGATATAACATAATAAAATAGATGAAGTGTACAATGAGAATCTAAACAAGATAAATATAGAAACCGTAATAGAAAGCGGAAAAACAGGACAATACTAGTAAATACTACTCGAAACAGGAACCACAACCGGGGATCTCTTGGTATCCTCACCACATACACAAGGGGTCTTTGGTATCCCGAGGATCTCTTGGTATCCTCAAATCTTATAATTTCATGTTCCAGAGATCTTTTGGTATCCCGAGGATCTCTTGGTATCCATAAATCTTACAATTTCATGTGCTAGGGATCTCTTGGTATCCCGAGGATTGCTTGGTATCCTCAAATCTTACAATTTCATGTGCCAGAGATCTCTTGGTATCCCGAGGATCTCTTGGTATCCTCAAATCTTACAATTTCATATGCTAGGGATCTCTTTGTGTCCCACACCTTCAGCCCAGAACATATCAAATGCACGGGAATCTCCCAGGAGGCCAACCTATAATCCCAATTTAAAAACACACAATAGAAACCCAAACATTAGGATAGATACTAAACTCAGTACAAGAAACAGAACATCCTAGCCAAACATACTACACTGAGCACAAACAAGACAGTTTAAGCACTTAGGCAAGTAAGTCAAATAAATATGCTTCTCTAAACTAGCATAGAATAAACCTACAATATAAAATGAAAAGGTAAGCAAGAAAACTTAATTTAAATACTTCAAGTAACAACAGATTTCCAACAATTTGCTCAACTCGTCACCTCATGTACGAGGCATTTAAATAACAAATATCATGTCCTAAGGGGAAGAAGTCTCCCACACAAGGTTAGACAAGCCACTTACCTCGAACCGGCTACAAATTCAACTTGAAACCACACTTTTACCACGAATCCGACTTCAAGTTGTCCAAATCTATTCATTTCAATTACATATCGTTATAATTATTCCACTATTTAATTTAAAGTTAAGACACAAATTTAGGTAAAATAACCAAAATGCCCCCGGGCCAACGTGACCAAAACTCAGGGTTCGAACCAAAATCTGGTTACCCATTCACCCTAGAACCCAAATGTATGATTTGGTTTGAAATTGGACCTCAAATTGAGGTCCAAATCCCCAATTTTAGAAAAACCTAGATTCTACCCAAAATCCCCAATTTCACCCATGAAAATCCTAGATTTTAAGTGGAAAACATGTTAGATGATGTTAAAGATTGAAAGAAATAAGTGAAACCAACTTAAAAACGATTTGGAAGAGGTTTTGTTATTGGAAAATTACTCAAAGGAGTTATGTTTTGAAAATGGGGTGAAAAATGTCGTAAAATCGACTAAGTATAAAAGATGCAGGTTACAAATGCCGCAATTGCGAACCCTGACCCTGTTAACTTGGGAATTGCGAAGAGAAGTGCGCATTTGCGAACCCTAGGGAAACTGGGCTTGTTCACATTTGCGAACCAATAGTCGCATTTGCGATCTCCAGCCATCTGGACACACTTCGCAATTGTGAAGGAGGACCTCGCATTTGCGAGCCAAGGCAGGCATGGGCTGGGTTCGCATTTGTGAACCAGGCTTCGCAATTGCGTAGCCTGCAGGCCTGTTCATACCAGCAGCAATTTTCTGAGATTTCTAAGGCCAAAAATACAATTCGACACCTACCCAAAACTCACCCGAGCTCTCGGGGCTCCAAACCAAACATATACCTAACCTCAAAAACATCTTACAGACTTACTCGTGCGATCAAATTGCCAAAATAACATTATATACATCGGATCGAGCCTCAAAACTCATGATTTCTTCCAATTTTTTCATATACATCAAATTTCCATTTTTAAGTCCGAACAATGTCAAACGACGTCCGTTTCAACCAAACTTTACAAAAAAGCGCTTAAACCATATATAAGACTTGTACCGGGAACCGAAACCAAAATACGGGCTCGATATTATAATCTTTTAATCAAATTTCACTTCCAATTTCCTTAATTATTTCCAAAAAAATAATTTCACAAAAAAATTCATTTCTCGGGCTTGGGATCTCGGAATTCGACCAAGTCCCATATTTTCCTGCGGACCCTCCGGGACCATAAATCATGGGTCCGAGTCCGTTTACCCAAAACATTGACCGAAGTCAAATTTATTCCATTTAATATCATTTCTCACAGAATTCATATCTAAGCTTTCCGAATATGCGCCCAGATGGCACATGCAAATCGAGGCAATCCCAGATGAGGCTTTCAAGGCATCGGAACTACAGAATAGGTAAGAAAACAAGTGATGACCCATTTGGGTCATCACGTCCTCCACCACTAAAACAATCATTCGTCCTCGAACTGACAAAAGAAAGAAGTACCTGAGACGGGAAAAAGATGAGGATAACCGCACCGCATATCAGACTCGGACTCCCAGGTTGATGCCTCAGGAGGTTTGCCTCTCCATTGGATACAAACCGAAGGAAATCTCTTGGACCTCAACTGACGAACCTGCCGGTCTAGGATAGCTACCGGCTCCTCCTCATAGGACAAGTGCTTGTCAAACTAGACAGTGCTAAAATCTAACACATGGGCTGGATCGTCGTGATACCTCGGAAGCATGGATACATGAAAGGCTTAATGCACGAATGATAAGCTAGGCGACAATGCCAGTCTATAAGCCACCTCTCCCACTCGTGCATAAATGTCAAATGGACCAATGTACCTAGGGCTAATCTTTCATTTATTCCCAAATCTTATCACGCCCTTCATAGGCGATACTCGGAGCAGTACCCACTCACCAACCATAAATGCTACATCTCAAACCTTGCGATCTACATAACTCTTCTGCCTAGAGTGAGCTAAACGAATCTTATCCTGAATGACTTTGACCTTGTCT
Organism: Nicotiana benthamiana; assembly: GCA_034376525.1. Lineage (NCBI taxonomy): Eukaryota > Viridiplantae > Streptophyta > Magnoliopsida > Solanales > Solanaceae > Nicotiana > Nicotiana benthamiana. Next base: position 26,481,486 of record CM067336.1, on the reverse strand, counting down.
AAGGCCTCCTGAACCAAATCCATACCTAGCAACCGAACCTCCCCCCGATCAAGCCATCCAACTGGGGATCGACACCGTCGACCATATAAAGCCTCATAAGGAGCCATCTGGATGCTCGACTAGTAGCTGTTGTTGTAGACAAACTCTGCTAAAGGCAAGAACTAATCCCAAAATCCTCCAAACTCAATCACACACGCACGAAGCATATACTCAAGAATCTGAATAGTACGCTCGGACTGTCCGTCCGTCTAGGGGTGAAAAGTTGTGCTCTACTCAACCCGAGTACCTACCTCTTGTAGCACGGCTCTCCAGAACTGCGATGTAAACTGAGTACCTTTGTCTAAAATAATAGAAACTGGAAACCATGCAGACGGACGACTTCCCAGATATAAATCTCTGCCAACCGCTCCGAAGAATAAGTGGTACACACAGGAATGAAATGAGCAGACTTGGTCAGCCGATCCACAATAAACCAAATGGCATCAAACTTCTTCAGGGTTAGTGGGAGACCAACTACAAAATCCATGGTGATACTCTCCCATTTCCACTCCGGAATCTCTATCTACCGAAGCACCCTACCTGGTCTCTGGTGCTCATAGTTCACCTATTGGCAATTGAGGCCTATAGCTACATATCCAACTATATCCCTCTTCATTCGTCTCCACCAATAGTGCTGCCTCAAGTCCAAATACATCTTCGCGGCACCCAGATGGATGGAATACCGCAAACTATGGGCCTCTACTAAAATCAACTCCCGAAGCTCATCAACATTGGGTACACAAATCCGGCCCTGCATCCTCAATACCCCGTCATCTCCAATGGTCACATCTCTGGCATCACACGCTGAACCTTGTCCTTAAGGACAAGCAAATGGGGGTCATCATACTGCCGCTCCCTAATTTGATCAAATAAGGAAGACCGGGAAACCACATAAGCTAGAACCCGACTGGGCTCCGAAAGATGCAATCTCACAAATTGACTGGCTAAGGCCTTAGCATCCATTTCCATAGGCCTCTGAAGCTGGTAAATATACCAAACTCCCAAACTCTCTGCCTAGTGACTCAAGGCATCCGCTACCACATTGGCCTTGCCCGAGTGATACATAATAGTAATATCATAATCTTTCAGCAACTCTAACCACCTCCTCTGGCGCAAATTTAGATCCTTTTTCTTGAGCAAGTGCTGTAAACTCCGATGTTCGGTATAAATCTCACAAGGCACACCGTACAAATAATGACACCAGATCTTAAAGGCATGAACAATAGCTGCTAACTCAAGGTCGTGGACATGGTAGTTCTTCTCATATATCTTCAACTGTCTGGACACGTAGGCAATCACCCAACCGTCCTGCATCAACACCGATCCAAGGCCAACTCTCGAGGCATCACAATAACAGTATAAGACCCCGAACCGGTAGGCAATATCAAATTCTGGCTGTAGTCAAAGCTGTATTGAGCTTCTGAAAGCTCGCCTCACACTCCTATGTCCACTGAAATGAGGCACCCTTCTGGGTCAATATAGTCATAGGGGCCGCAATCGATGAAAACCCCTCCACGAAACGATGGTAATAACCCGCCAAACCAAGAAAACTGTGAATCTCTATAGCTGAGGATGGCTTGGGCCAACTCTGCATGACCTTTATCTTCCTCGGATCTACCCGAATGCCCTTGCTCGAAATCACATGGCCTAAGAATGCCACTAACTCCAACCAAAACTCACATTTTGAGAATTTCGCATATAACTTCTTCGCTCCAAGGATCTGAAGCACGGTCCTCAGGTGTTGCTCATGATCTTCTCGACTCTGGGAATACAACAGAATATCATCAATAAAAATAATAACGAACGAGTCGAGATATGGCCTGAACACACTGTGCATCAAATGCATAAAACCTGCTGGGGAATTGGTCAGCCCAGAGGAAATAACAAGGAACTCGTAATGAACATACCGAGTCCTAATGGCAGTCTTCAGGATATCTGGCTCTCGAATCTTTAACTAATGGTAACTTGAGCGCAAGTCAATCTTAGAAAACACATGTGCGCCCTGAAGTTGGTCAAACAGATCATCAATACGAGGCAAAGGATAACGGTTCTTCATTGTAACCTTGTTCAACTGGAAATAATCAATACACATATGCAATGAAAAATCATTCTTCTTCGCAAACAAAACATACCCCACAGTGAAACACTGGGTCGAATAAACCCCTTATAAAGCAATTCCTGCAACTGATCCTTCAACTCCTTCAACTCAAGAGGGGCCATACGATACGGAGGAATGGAAATGAGCTGAGTTCCCGGCAATAGGTCAATGCCAAAATCAATGTCTCTATCGGGCAGCATGCCCGGAAGATCAATTGGAAACACATCGGGTTAATCCCGTACCACTGGAACTGAATCAACAGAAGGGTTATCAGCACTAACATCTCTTACATAAGCTAAATACGCGGCATACCCCTTCTCAACCATACGCTAAGCTTTAAGAAAAGAGATAACTCTACTGGGAGTGTGATCTAAAGTACCACTCCACTCAACGTGCGGAACACCTGTCGTAGCCAGTGTCATGATTTTGGCGTGACAATCAAGAATAGCAAATGGGATGACAACCAGTCCCCAAAATAATGTCAAAATTAATCATACCGAGTAAAAATAAATCCGCTTTGGTATCAAAACCACAAATAGTAACTAAACATGACTGATAGATGCAGTCCACAAAAATATAATCCCCACATAAGTAGAAACATAAACGGGAAAACTCAAAGAATCCCGAGGCACACCCAAATTTGGAGCAAATTAAGAAGACACATACGAATAAGTAGAGCCCGGATCGAATAGAAACGATGCCTCTCTATGGCAAACCAATATAATACCTGTGATAACAGAATCAGAGGGAACAACTTCAGCACGAGCGAGAAGGGCATAATATCTGGCCTGGCCTCTCCCTCGAGGGCGACCTCTACCTCCTCGACCTCCATCTTTAGTTGGCTGAGCGGGTGGGGTGGCAACTGGAGCTGTGATCATGTCCTGAGAAACTCTGTTGAACACGTTGTGACTGTGAAGTCTATGTGGGTGCACTCCTCTTACGTCTAGGGAAATCCCTCACCACATGAGGGGGCGTATCCATACTCAAAATAAGCTCTGGGAGGGCGCAGTGGCTATGACTGACTAGGGCTAGGTCTGTTGGACTGACCTCTGAAAACACCCCGCATAGGAGGCGCGCTAGAAACTGGAGGTGCATAGTAAGGCTCCTGAGGTATAGGCGGAGCTGGAGCACTGCTGGCTGCTGGAAGAGCTGAATGAATGGGGCGACCCACAAAACTCCTACCATGTTGACCTACTGCTGCGGTACGGGCACCAGAGTAGTGACCGGACTCTCGAGACCTTTTGTCCTCTCTCTCTCCACTTGCTCCCTAGCGAGCATACTCTCGATCCTCTTAGAAATACTCACTACCTGCTGATAAGGAATGTCCATCTCTAACTCTTGAGCCATGCTAGATCTGATGGTTGGGATAAGACCCTCGATGAACCTGCATACTTTGTCGTGGACTGTAGTAATCAAGGTGGTGTATGCCTGGCCAATCTGGTATAACGGATAGCATACTCCGAAACGGTCATAGCACCCTGGCGCAAATGCTCAAACTCTGCGCGCCATGCATCCCTGAGACTCTAGGGGACAAACTCTCTCATAAACATGTTAGAGAAATGGGTCCAAGTCAGTGAAGCAGCCTCGACTGGATTGTCTATCTCATAAGTATGCCACCAATCATAGGCGACTCCCCGAAGCTAAAAAGCAGTAAAGGAAACCCCGATGGACTCTACTATGCCCATAGTGAATAGAATATTGCGGCACTCCTCTAGAAATCCTAAGGCATCATCTGATTCTAATCCACTGAACACTGAGGGATCATACTTCTTGAACCTCTCAAGTTTCCACTGCTTGTCCTCTGAAGCAGCTGACCCGTCCTGGGGCTGAACTGGAACTGCAGGCGATGCGGGAATAATCTCCGGGGCCTGGTCAACCTGCACTCGCTGCTTAGGAGTGCGGACAACGGGAGTATATGCTCCTTCCCCTGCCTGGGATGTGGCTGCAGCAAGGGGAAGCAACCCTGCCTGAGCTAAGGTGGTGTACATACTCATGAGGTGAGCCAAAGTCTCCTGGAGAGCTGGAGTAGTAGTGGCAGTAGTAGGCGTGCCAGGTGCCTGGGATCCGGCTGGATCTGCTGGTGGTGCCTCGGCGGCAGCTCGCGCAGGTGCTCTGGTTGCACCACATGCACGGCCTCGACCTCTGCCCCAACCTCGGCCTCTGACGGCTGCAGTAGGGGGCACGGGTGCCTGATCATCCCGAGTAGTGCGTGTCCTCACCATTTGTGAGAGAATGAAAGGCAGAAGTTTAGAATTTTGTGATGTCAAAATGTCACACGAAAAGTAAATCAAATGAAGTGGAAACTTTTTCTAACAGTTACAAAGCCTCTCGTAGATAAGTACAGACGTCTCCGTACTGATCATCGAGACTCTAATAAACCGGCCTGTGTCCCGTGACTCCTATGAACCTTGAGTCTGATACCAACTTGTCAAGACCCAGTTTGCGCTCCGTGAACATGTCGTGATGGCACCTAGTTCCTATAACTAGGTAAGCCTAACAATACAAAAAATAACATAGCTTGCGGAATAATTAACTAAAAACTAGACAACTAAAAGAAACTGTATATAAAGGCCGCTCGGCATATACAACTCAAAATGCAAATGTATGCAATATCACCCCAAAACTTGGAAACTCACGGGAACACAAGCTAAAATAAGTACTGTAAAATTCTCTAATCTCCGGAAATGTCTACAACAAGAGTACGATAGAAGGCTAAATACTACAGATAGAGTAAAAAAGGAGACTCTACTGTCTGCAGACGCAGCAGATATACCTCAAAGTCTCCGTAGCTCTCCCTGCCTCAAGGATAGTGCGCCTGAGTGGAGGTACCTGGATCTACACATGAAAAACGCGCGCAAAAGGGAATGAGGATACCACAGCGGCACTCAGTAAGTGCCAAGCCTAACCTCGGTTGAGTAGTGAGGAGGAATGGTCCGGGTCCTACTGAGATATTATAATAAATAAATAGAAGAGGGAAAAATAGTATAGATAAAGTGTACAACGAGAATCTAAAAAAGATAAATATAGAAACCGTAATAGAAAGTAGAAAAACAGGACAATACTAGTAAATACTACTCGAAACGGGAACCACAACCGGGGATCTCTTGGTATCCTCACCACATACACAAGGGGTCTCTTGGTATCGCGAGGATCTCTTGGTATCCTCAAATCTTATAATTTCATGTTCCAGAGATCTTTTGGTATCCCGAGGATCTCTTGGTATCCTTAAATCTTACAATTTCATGTGCCACGGATCTCTTGGTATCCCGAGGATTGCTTGGTATCCTCAAACCTTACAATTTCATGTGCCAGGGATCTCTTGGTATCCTTAAATCTTAAGATTTCATGTGCCAGGGAACCCTTGGTATCCCGTACCCTCAGTCCAGAACATATGAAGTGCAGGGGGATCTCTCGGGAGGTCAACCCATAGTCCTAATTTAAAAACACACAATAGCAACCCAAACATTTGTATAGATACTAAACTCAGGACAAGAAATAGAATATCCTAGCATAACGTACTACATAGAGCACAAACAAGACAGTTTAAGCACTTAGGCAAGTAAGTCAAATAAACGTGCTTCTCTAAACTAGCATAGAATAAACCTACAATTTAAAATGAACAGGTAAGCAAGAAAACTAAATTTAAATACTTCAAGTAAAAACGAATTTCCAACAATTTGCTCAAGTACACGTTCGTCACCTCATGTACGAGGCATTCAAATACCAAACATCATGTTCTAAGGGGAAGAAGTCCCCCACACAAGGTTAGACAAGACACTTACCTTGAACCGGCTCCAAATTCAACTTGAAACCACACTTTTGCCACGGTATCCGACTCCAAATGGCCCAAATCTATTCATTTCAATTACATATTGTAAATAACATCTCAAACAACTGATTCCACTATTTAATTTAAAGCTAAGACACAAATTTAGGTAAAATAACCAAAATGCCCCTCAGTCCAACGTGATCAAATCCGGGGTTCGAACCAAAATTCGGTTACCCATTCCGGCACGAACCTAAATATATAATTTGTTTTGAATTCGGACCTCAAATTGTGGTCCAAATTCCCAATTTTAGAAAAATCTAGGTTCTACCCAAAACCCCCAATTTCACCCATGAAAATCTTTGATTTTAAATAGAAAATATGTTAAATGATGTTAAAGATTGAAAGAAATGAGTAAAAACCAACTTACAAACGATTTGGAAGAAGTCTTGTTCTTGAAAAATCGCCAAAAGGAGTTGTATTTTGAAAATGGGGTGAAAAATATCTTAAAATTTTCTAAGTATAAAAATACAGGTTGCAGATGTAGCAACTGCGAATTGCAGTTCGCAATTGCGAACCCCGATCCTGCTAACTTGGGAATTGCAAAGAGAAGTTCGCATTTGCGAACTCTAGGGAAACTGGGCTTGTTCGCATTTGCGATCTCCAGCCATCTGGGCATATTTCGCAATTGCGAAGGAGGACCTCGCATTTGCGAGCCAAGGTAGGCCTGGGTTGGGTTCGCATTTGCGAACCATTCTTCGTATTTGCGAGTTCGCAATTGCGAAGCCTGCAGGCCTGTTCATACCATCAACAATTTTCTGAGATTTCTAAGGCTAAAAATGCAACTCGACACCTATCCAAAACTCACCCGAGCTCTCGAGGCTCCAAACCAAACATAAACCCAACCACAAAAATATCTTACGGACTTACTCGTGCGATCAAATTGCCAAAATAACATCATATACATCGGACCGAGCCTGAAAACTCATGATTTCTTCCAAAATTTTCATAAACATAAAATTTCCATTTTAAGTCAGAAACACGTCGAATGACGTCCGTTTTCAACCAAACTTTACAGAAAGCGCTTAAACCATATATAAGACTTATACCGGGTACCGAAACCAAAATACGGTCCTGATACCATAATGCTTTAATCAAATTTCACTTCCAATTTCCTTAATTATTTCCAGAAAATAATTTCACACAAAAGTTCATCTCTCGGGCTTGGGACCTCGGAATTTGATTCCGGGCATACCCTCAAGTCTCATATTTTCCTGCGGACCCTCCGGGACTGTCAAATCACGAGTCCGGGTCCGTTTACCCAAAACGTTGACCGAAGTCAAATTTATTCAATTTACTATCAAAATTTAGCATTTTTCTCACAGAATTCATATCTACGCTTTCCGACTACGCGCCCGGACTCCACATGCAAATTGAGGCAATCCCAGATGAGTCTTTCAAGGCCTCGAAAGTACAGAATAGGTAAAAAAATAAGTAATGACCTCTTTGGATCGTCACTTTATATTATAATCATCTAATATAATATACTTACGAAGAATAAAACGTAATCTACATGCTAAAACATCTAACACAAATTTAAAAAAATTAGGGTGTTGTTTCTCATATGTCCAAGCCTTGATAGACAGCTTTACTTTGTACATGTTACGTAAATAACATGAATTCCATAAAATTAATCGAGATATGTACAAACTAACTTGAACACTTATACAGAAAGTAAAAAAATAAAATTCTAAAAATATCATTAAAAATGGGAAAACAACTTTTTCAAGAAGGAATCGAAGGCTTTTCAATTGCTAAAATTTCTAAACTAAATAAAAGAGAAAAGATAACTTCTCAAGGAGCAGTGAAAGTTGTTTACACCTCCAAATTTGCTTTAAATATCAAATTCTCACCTTAACTTTGAACAATAGACATTATATTTAATTTAATATTTAAAACTTTTATTTTATAGACAAAACATAGTTTTTAATATATTACTAATTGAGAGCGGGATACATGCGTAACTACGCGTACTCTAACACTAACACGAAGATCCTTGGCGAAATATCATTCGTTGTTTTTACCCCTTTAAATTCACACGGGATAAAATAATCATTTGATTATTTTACTATATTTAGGAATGGTCATTTATTAATTTCCTACTATTTATGAATAATCATTTAATTATTAGTCTAATACTTAAAACTTATATATTTCAATTTCTTTTAGATCTAAAATTTCAAACACTTTTAACTAAAACTAGGAAAATTTTCCGTATTCAACTAAAGCATAGAAAAAAAATCGTCTTTCAACTAACTGGAAAGTATCGTAGGAAATGTCAAAAGTTAATTACTTCTTAAAAAAATATTAGGTTAAAACGTGTAATATACTCTTATTTTTTGATTTTGGAGTCTTTATTTTCTAATAAATCATTAAACTATACATAATCTTACTTTGCATAAATTCTTTCCTATTTTAATTATATGCCCCCAAGATTTTCTATAAAAGAAGGTACAACCAGGGCGAATCTACATAGAGCTTTGTGTGTGCTCCGGCCTCCATTAATCGTGACGCAAAGCATATGTAATTATATAAAAAATATGGCGAAGTCAATATATTCAGTAAGAAAGCACCCGCGAAACAAACTTATGATGGTTACTTTGGCAAGGGACGGGTGCTAAGAGCTTGTTGATGTGTGGGCGTTCGATCCTGCCAATCTATACTAATTTTATGTTGATTTTACTTTTTATAATTTAGGTCTTATTGTCGTTGCTTTTCAGCATACGGCTTTCTTTTTTGCCCCAAACTAAATCTTTTTTTATTTCTTTTCTTTATAGACTTTTTGTTGGCTTCTTGATTTAATTCTATTTACTTTTCCGTTTTCCTTTATCTAATTGATTATAGCAAAGAAAATATTAGCTTCCAAAAGACTCCAAGCCCTTCTTGAAATTTTATATGTTTGTCAATTTGATATATAGAGCATAAGATATTTGTAAATATAAGTAATAATGTTACTATATTATCTTTTATAGTATAAAAAGTTCAGTACAATTGTGACCATAAGTCTTTTTTTAGTGATAATATTGTTGGACAATACGCTTTACGCTAGAGGGGGGGTGAATAGCGTTTTAAAAATATTAAGCGTTTTAGTGCGGAATTTAAAAACTTTGCAGAAATTAAAACAAGTGCAGTAGAATAAACTTACACAATGATGTATCCTGGTTGGCCACAAACGTGGTTAGTCCAGTCCCCGAGAGACTCTCTCGAGATTTCCACTAAACTTGTCAAGCTTACGGGTGCTTAACAAACCGTTACAGCTGAGGACACAAGCCTCACCTAGTTGCTCGGGGATCACAATCCCAAAGACTTCAATTGCTCGGGGATACCAATCCCAAAGACTTCAATTGCTCGGGGATAACAATCCCAAAGACTTCAACTGCTCGGGGATAACAATCCCAAAGACTTCAACTGCTCGGGGATAACAATCCCAAAGACTTCAACTGCTCGGGGATAACAATCCCAAAGACTTCAACCGAGGAATCACAAGTTCCTCAACAAACGAGAATCGCAATTCTCTTACAAACACAAAACACACTCACTTTACAAAGCACTCCTTAATGAGTAGATATGAGTAGAAATAGTACGCTCAAGATCACAACAACTTAGCTCAATAGAATGGCTCTTCAAAAAGCTTTATGGATGAATGGAAAATGATGATCAATGTAAGAAAGCTTTTAGCAATGAAAATACTCAAAGTGTATATGTTGTTGTTATGAAAACACTGAGTTGAAGCTGTATTTATAGGTGAAAAACTCAGTCTTACCGTTGTCTAATTGCCAATTAAGGATTGCTGAAATTACTCAGTGACAATCGATTGTCAAGACTAAACAATCGATTGTTTGCCTATCAGATTAAAAATTCAATCCCAGATTTTACGTCAACAATCGATTACTTCAAATCAATAATCGATTATTTATAACGTTAAGAAATCCTTTCCAATTTTTGGCATAAAACATCGATTGTCCGGAAATCAACAATCGATTATTTTAACAACGTTCAGAAAATCTTTTCCAGATTTTAAGCAAAACATCGATTGTTAAATATCAACAATCGATTACCTGAAGGTAATTGAAAATATATGACAACGGTCAGCTTCAACAATCGATTATCAAATGGAATAATCGATTATTAATTAATTTCAAAACTCTCTGTCTCATATATAATCGATTATCAAAAGCCACAATCGATTATCATCTTATTTAAAATCACTGGGAGACATTTTTCTCATTCTAATCGATTACCATTAGTTCATAATCGATTTTTATGAGTTTTGAAAACTTTGCCTCAGTTAACAATCGATTATCATAAGTACACAATCGATTGTTATGCAGTTTGCAAAAACCTGATGTTAACTGACTTACTCACAATCGATTATCATTAATTCACAATCGATTGTCATGCAGTCTTGGCTTAGAGATACTCGATTATCATAAGTACATAATCGATTATCTTAGCCCAGATTTTTGAGGCATGCTTGGAAAACATTTTAACAAATGTAAATATGCATAGTTTAAAATCATTTGACACTTAATTTAAATATGCATGATTTTGGAAAAATAATTTTAGTAGAGAAGCCATGTTATGAGCCAAGTTGAGGAATCAAGATCACAATTAATATTGACTCAATTATAACATTTCTAAACTTTGTCTTGAGCTTCTTGTAATGCATCCATTTTGTGCTTGTCCTTGAGTACTGCTATATATCGCTTTTTGCTTTGTTTGACATTCATCAAAACCTACAAAAGAACACACGTTTAGTATATTGCATTTGAAACGTGTTTCCAACAATTTCCCCCTTTTTGATAATGGCAAACATAAGCGGGATATATGTAATAATTATTTTGATAATCCAAGACAAGTGTAAAGTATGCAATTTGATGTTCCCCCTCAATTCATGTTCCCCCTCACTTTAAGCATGAATGAAGTTGAGAGTGATATAGCATACTTCTTGATATCCCGTTTCTTCCCCCTTTTGCCATTAGCAAAAATATATACAAGAGAAGAATATGCAAAAAAAATATGAAATAAACAAAAGTTTATTTATTGGAAAATAACATTACATGGGTGGAGCCAAACACAATAACACGAACAACAACTAACCAACCAAGGAAAAACAAATCAAAAACAACAATTTCACATCATCAAAAACAACAATTTCATCATTCATCACCCCCATCCCCTTCATCATCATTGGGAGGCGCTTGATATGGCACCACCTGAGCATAGGCATAATGCACGTGATCAAAGTAACCATGGACCTCACGGGTTAATTGAGTAATTTGGTCAGAGATAGTCCGGAGGGTAGGCTCCTGAGGAGGATGAGCACGACGGGCTTGTCGATTTTGAGGAGGAGCGGGAGCATGATCACCATCATGATGAAAGGAAGACTCCGAAATTTCCCAGATTTTGGTGCTCTTTTTGAGAGGACCATTAGCAATATTGACCCCGGAAGCTTCAAGAAATTTCATTATTAAGAGGGCATAGGGGAGAGGTATGTCATCTCTGGTGGCATTGAACATATGAGATTGAATAAGCTTGCACCAATTGATTTTAACACCGGTGATAATGGCATGAAGAAATTTGGCATCCTCTTGGGAAATGGTGGTGTGATTGAGTTTACGGGGTTTGAGAACACGAGTGATGAAATAGAGAATGAAACGATAATTTGGGTCCATACCCTTTATGGTGGGACGACGGGAAGAAGACTCATCATAGGCGACTCCGGCTTGGCGGAAGAGATTAGCTTCATCAATCATGTCCCCAGCATCATTTATGTACTGGTAGATGTCTTCACCATCATGCGGAATGCCGGCAATGAGGTGGAGGTTATCTTCAGAAATTAGAATGGAAATGCCGTTAACATTGGTAACGAGTTCACCCTCATCATCTTTGTGAAGGTTGGAGTAAAAAGCTTCAACCAAAGTAATGTTGTAGTAGGGGTGAGTAAGGAGTAGGAAATTGAAAAGTTGGCACTCTCTTAGCATATTCGCGGCTGGAATGAATGGTGCAACAAGAGCGTTTGTTGAAAAGCGAGGAGGGAGAATAAGGCGTTTCTCAAATTTGGTTAAGAAACGGGTGAGCTCTTCATCGGATTCAAAGAATAGAACCGATCCATCTTGATATGGATGGCGAGAAGAAGAAGCACCTTGTTTGGAACGAGCACGTTTGGAGTTGCGGCTTGACATTTTTGAAAAGGATGTGCTAGGATTTTTCAAAGATAACAAGATAATTTGATGCTTGGGAGGCTTGAGTGAGTATACAAGAGCATATGTGCAGCCTATATATAGAGAAGGAATGAATCTTACACTTATTTGAAAAGATTTGAAGAGATTTGAAGAGCTTTGAAGTCTGAAACGGTAAAAATAAATTCACTGACCGTTCAATAATCGATTGTTTGAATAGAATAATCGATTGTCATTAATGAAAATGATCTGACACATCGATTACACGCCAGAACGGTAAAAAAAATTTGAAAAAGATAGTCGATTGTCAAACTTGGTAATCGATTGTTTTTCATATTTATGACCTGACAGGAATCGATTGTAGAGCCAAAACGGTAACATAAGTTTAAAACAGATAATCGATTGTCAATATATAGTAATCGATTATTTCACTCACAGAGAGTTTGGATTTTGGCAAATAATCGATTGGCAGAACAAATAATCGATTGTTTGGAAGGGGGATGCTAAAATGATGAGACTTAATTCTATCAAGCAATGTAAACATTCAACAAGATTTCATGACAAAAAAAATTGAATCAACAAATAATCGATTATTGATACTGATAATCGATTGTAAGCATAAATAATCGATTATGATCGATTTTTCTTGTATCAAGACAATTTATACTTTCCTCTTACCTTTTGGGGGATACCTGCAAAATAGAATTAAACATCTCCGACGCTCAAGTCAGTAATCTATAAATGAAATAATAACTTTGAAACTAGTGTAGTCGGGTGAAAAACGTGAACTCTTAAGAATTTTGTCCTAGGATGTTCTTAAGAGGGTTTAGGGTACTTACCTTCCCTTCGACTTTGCCAATTACCTGATTTTGAACATCCTCCGTTCATTTTGGTCTTTTGGCTCATTCTTCAATTTAAGAAGCTTCTTCCACAATTTTGCCTTTGTCTTCCTTGTATTTTGTCTTTTAAATTTTTCGAAAATACTTCCGATTTTGAAAAAAAATGCCTAAATCGACTTTTCCGTCTCTTCCTCCTTCTTTGTGCTTTAATTTAAGGAATTTTGAATTCGTCTCCCGTCAAGTGTTTGGAGTATCCACTACACTTGATTCCTTCAAGCACACCTGCAAAACAAATCAATGCTCTTTTGGTACCCATGCCATTTTGGGTCCTTGAGGGTTATGCATACTATAATGATATGTTTGAGTAGCATGTCTATGTCTAGTAAAGCATGCGGGAGCAATATGACCAATTCGTCTACAATAATGACATGTCACATTTGGATTATGCATGCGTCTAGGCTCATAGTAGCTAGAATAATGCACATTGTTTACTCTATTTTCATTTCTCCTAATTTGAGCACCATAATCATTTCTAGGTTGAACATTTCGGGATCTTCTAGCATGATCACTGTTGTGCCTAAAATATGCATCATGTCTATGGTGACGATTGCTAGGCGGAAGGTCATGTCTAGGTCTCCTAATATTTTGTCTAGCATGCATGTTTGTTTTAGGAAAGGCATTTTTGTTATTAATCCTAGATTGAGCTCTAGGTGGTTGGGTTTTTGCATCAACCTCTTCTTCATTTATGAAGCCTATTCCATGCTTGGTTGATTTCAAGTTATCAAGCACCACATTCAAGTTTTTATGAGAGGAGTTGAATTTATCTAGTGTGCCTTTTAATCTACCTACTTCATTCTTAAGGTCTACACAAGAAGCACAATTTTTTTTAGAACTCTCGGGCTTGTCAGAACTTCTTTTCCCATAAAACTTGTTTTGTTCTAGTAGCTTCTCATTTTCCAAAACCAATTTTTCTAATTCTTTTTCTTTTAATGAAAACTGTTTTTGAAAATCTTGTTCTTTTAGAGAAGCACTTTCTCTTAAACTAGTGACGGTTTTTGTAACTTTGAGAAATTCAGCATACAATTCATCAAAGGCATTTCTCATGTCATCAAGAGTGTAAAAATTTTGAGAAGAGATTTGACTTACCTCACTTTGATTTTCTTCCTGTGCCATGAGGCAGAGATTTGCCGCTTCTTCATTTTCTTCTTCACTGGATTCGTCTCCGGAATCTCCTCCCCAAGATATGTATGCTCGTTGCTTCTTGAAGGGTTTCTTCTCCTTTTTAAGATTTGGGCAGTTTGTTTTGATATGCCCTGTTTCACCACATTCATAACATTTAACTTGCTCACCTTGCTTTTTCCCTTTGCGGTCATATTCTTTTCGCATGAATTTTTGGAATTTTTTGATGATGAGTCCGAATTCGCTATCTCCATCCTCTTCAATTGGTGATTGACTTGTGCTCGCCTTTAGAGCAATCTTTTGCCTTCTTTGTTCATCAATAACAGGGTTAAGAATAGTGGATTCATAAGTCTTAAGATTACCTCTAAGAGCGTCTATGGTGACGTTCGTGATTCCAATTGACTCTTGAATCGCATCGGCCTTTGATCGCCATGCCGGTGTTAGACTCCTAGGGATTTTTCGAACTAGTTCTTTGTCTGTGAACGTCTTCTTGAGCGCGTGGAGATCATTCACTATTGATGAGAACCGCTCAAACATCTCGTCTACCTTTTCGCCTTCCTTCATATGAAACAATTCGTAAGCATGAGTTAAAAAGTCAATTTTAGCTTCTCTTACCTGGTCAGTCCCTTCGTAAGTGACCTCAAGCTTGTCCCACATTTCTTTCGCTGTTTTGCAGCAGGAGATTTTCCTGTAATCATTAGCATTAACAGCACAAAGTAATAAATTAATAGCTTTAAAATTATTTTGGACCATTCGATTATCCTCGGCGTTGAATTCCTCTTCTGATTTTGGCACCCATTCTCCTTCCACCTTTTTGACAGGAACCTCATTTCCTTTGGTGTACACCTTCCACAAGTAAGGGCTGTTTGATCTGACGAATATCTGCATCCTTTCTTTCCAATATGAATAATTAGTCCCGTTAAACAAAGGAGGTCTTGTGGGGCACTGTCCTTCATCAATACCTGCAAAAGAGTCTAGAGTAGAAGCCATGGAAAGATTCTCTCAAACGGTTAAGTCTTTCAGAGAGTATGGCTCTGATACCAATTGTTGGACAATACGCTTTACGCTAGAGGGGGGGTGAATAGCGTTTTAAAAATATTAAGCGTTTTAGTGCGGAATTTAAAAACTTTGCAGAAATTAAAACAAGTGCAGTAGAATAAACTTACACAATGATGTATCCTGGTTGGCCACAAACGTGGTTAGTCCAGTCCCCGAGAGACTCTCTCGAGATTTCCACTAAACTTGTCAAGCTTACGGGTGCTTAACAAACCGTTACAGCTGAGGACACAAGCCTCACCTAGTTGCTCGGGGATCACAATCCCAAAGACTTCAATTGCTCGGGGATACCAATCCCAAAGACTTCAATTGCTCGGGGATAACAATCCCAAAGACTTCAACTGCTCGGGGATAACAATCCCAAAGACTTCAACTGCTCGGGGATAACAATCCCAAAGACTTCAACTGCTCGGGGATAACAATCCCAAAGACTTCAACCGAGGAATCACAAGTTCCTCAACAAACGAGAATCGCAATTCTCTTACAAACACAAAACACACTCACTTTACAAAGCACTCCTTAATGAGTAGATATGAGTAGAAATAGTACGCTCAAGATCACAACAACTTAGCTCAATAGAATGGCTCTTCAAAAAGCTTTATGGATGAATGGAAAATGATGATCAATGTAAGAAAGCTTTTAGCAATGAAAATACTCAAAGTGTATATGTTGTTGTTATGAAAACACTGAGTTGAAGCTGTATTTATAGGTGAAAAACTCAGTCTTACCGTTGTCTAATTGCCAATTAAGGATTGCTGAAATTACTCAGTGACAATCGATTGTCAAGACTAAACAATCGATTGTTTGCCTATCAGATTAAAAATTCAATCCCAGATTTTACGTCAACAATCGATTACTTCAAATCAATAATCGATTATTTATAACGTTAAGAAATCCTTTCCAATTTTTGGCATAAAACATCGATTGTCCGGAAATCAACAATCGATTATTTTAACAACGTTCAGAAAATCTTTTCCAGATTTTAAGCAAAACATCGATTGTTAAATATCAACAATCGATTACCTGAAGGTAATTGAAAATATATGACAACGGTCAGCTTCAACAATCGATTATCAAATGGAATAATCGATTATTAATTAATTTCAAAACTCTCTGTCTCATATATAATCGATTATCAAAAGCCACAATCGATTATCATCTTATTTAAAATCACTGGGAGACATTTTTCTCATTCTAATCGATTACCATTAGTTCATAATCGATTTTTATGAGTTTTGAAAACTTTGCCTCAGTTAACAATCGATTATCATAAGTACACAATCGATTGTTATGCAGTTTGCAAAAACCTGATGTTAACTGACTTACTCACAATCGATTATCATTAATTCACAATCGATTGTCATGCAGTCTTGGCTTAGAGATACTCGATTATCATAAGTACATAATCGATTATCTTAGCCCAGATTTTTGAGGCATGCTTGGAAAACATTTTAACAAATGTAAATATGCATAGTTTAAAATCATTTGACACTTAATTTAAATATGCATGATTTTGGAAAAATAATTTTAGTAGAGAAGCCATGTTATGAGCCAAGTTGAGGAATCAAGATCACAATTAATATTGACTCAATTATAACATTTCTAAACTTTGTCTTGAGCTTCTTGTAATGCATCCATTTTGTGCTTGTCCTTGAGTACTGCTATATATCGCTTTTTGCTTTGTTTGACATTCATCAAAACCTACAAAAGAACACACGTTTAGTATATTGCATTTGAAATGTGTTTCCAACAAATATTAAGTGTAATTTTCTTACTTAGCGTTTTTATTATCGTGTTCAAATAGTTGATCACTAATACTATGTGTTCTATATATAATAACTTTACGTTAAAAAATTAGAGTACCCACGATCTTAAAATCCTAGATCTGTCACTGGTTACAATCCTATATTTTTATCATAAAAACTTTACCTTATTCGAGCACTCGAGCAACAAATACAAAATTAAGACTTTGCATGTTCTTCTTCGAGATTTTTATAGTGCATTCACGCGTTTATATTAATAGTTGTTTTATAGATTTTACAGTATTTCTTATTAATTAAATAAATAGAATAATTCATATTTTGCTTGTGACAAAAAAAAAGTCTTTTGTCAGCATTACCGAAAGGCTAAAGGTTTGGAGATATGCCCTTGAGTCTAAAGATTTCAGGTTGAGCAGGAGGAAGACGGAATACCTCGAGTGCAAATTTTGGGTCGAGCTGACGGAAGGGGGAGTGGAAGTGAGGCTTGACTCTCAAGTCATCCCTAAGAGGGATAGTTTCAAGTACCTTGGATTAGTTATTCGATGGATCAGGAAGATCGACGAGGATGTCGCACACCGTTAGTGGAGGTTAACAAGGGGAGTCTTGTGTGACAAGAAAGCGCCACCTTTACTAAAAGGTAAGTTTTATAGAGCAGTGGTTAGGCTTGCCATGTTGTATGAGACCGAGTATAGACCGCTTAAGAACTGACATATCCAGAAGATGAAAGTAGCAGAGATGAGGATATTGAGGTGGATGTGCGGGCATACAAGGATGGATAAGACTAGGAATGAAGATATTCGAGAGAAGGTGGGTGTGGCCCCCATGTTGGAAAAAATGCGGGAAGTAAGACTTAGATGGTCCAGACACATTTAGAGGAGGAGCACTGATGCAGCAGTGAGAATGTGTGAGCGACTGGCTGTGGTGGGCACGAGAAGAGGTAGAAGGAGACCTAAGACGTATTGAGGAGAGGTGATCAGGCAGGACATGGCGCGACTTAGGATTACTGAGGACATGACCCTTGACAGGGAATCGTGGAGGTGGAACATTAAGGTTGTAGGTTAGGGAGAAATTGTGGATATTTTTATAGCGCACTAGAGTGAAACTAGCCAGTTAGAAATTAGTCTTAGGATACTATTGATCAGCTACTAATGCAGAGCTTTATCTGTTGGATACCTTCATCTTTTTGGTATGTTCTATATTTCTTATATTGTTGTTATTTTGTTATTTTATGTTATATTATTTTAATTGAGTTTATTGATATTACTAATATATCGTCTCTTATTGCTTTCTTGAGCTGAAAGTCTCCTGAAAATAACCTCTCTGCCCCTCGAGGTAGGGGTAAGGCTTGCGTACATATTACCCTCCTCATATTCCACTTGTGGGATTATACTGAGTTGTTATTGTTGTTTTTGTTTTCTAGATAACTCTTAAATCTTCGAGAGTTTATGTACTCTTGAGTGAAAATAAAAAGAAGGGATTTTTACCTATCTATACCATATAGCAAACCTTATTATCAAAAATATTCATAATATTGTATTTACCCCCCTAATCCATAGTTTGTCTATAAAATCTGTACCAAACCAAAAATAGATGAATTCCATCCTAAAAACGCGCCAAAATAGAAGGAATCAGATTTAATAGTGATTCTATCACCATTAATTTCGAGATTTAAAACGGAAGCAAATCCATTGCAGCGTGATTCTCTCATTCTCCATGTATTTTCCACCATTGATAGCCATTAAAAAGCTTGAAAGCTTTGAATTCAAATTTGAATTTTCAAAATCATTATATGTTTGGATTGAATGTTGTTGTAAATAATTTGGAATATGTTTAGGAGTTTATATCTAAATTTTAAGGGGTTTTGGTGAAGATTAGACTTGGTTTTGACTGAATTTCAGATTGAAACTCGTCGAAGAAGAAGAAGACATATTTCCAGAATTGTATTTAAATTGTAGATAAATTGTAGAATTATAAATAAATTGTAGATTGGAAAGACTAAAACTTCTACAAGTCTTTTACAATTATGTCGAAAATACCAATTATGCTACAATTGAAATGAGAATTGGGAAATTAAAATTCAATGTATTCAGTTTGTAGATACAATTTCTACAAATAAATTACAAATCAGTTTAAGTATTGTATAAAGTTGTATTGTTACATTTATACTACAATCTTGTGTAAAAAAAATGTTGACAACAAAATTTGCTCTTCGTCTACGAAATTTCTATAAAAAAATTATAAATAAACTACAATTGAACTCACACTGTAGACTGGTTACACAACTGGCACTAAGAACGGGTTACACAACTCGACTTTGAAAGTGGTCCAAACACCCCGAAATAATGATTAAAACTTTAGCTATATAATATTTGACTCTCCTTGTTTTGGAAGCAGTACGAATTGTCATATATACTGTATATAAATCTAGGTGGGGTCATGCAAAGTTACGTTCAACGATATTTTCCCAAGCCTCCTGCATTTAAATTATTTGAAAAATCGTGGGGGTGGGGGATGAGAGGAGAGAGATGCGGGTAAATAAGATAAAGTGAATATATGCTCCTAAAATCATGCCTAGAATAAATGAAAGCAATAATTATATCCTTACTTTGAATTATGGTACATACATTGAAATTTGGTATGCTTAAATGTAATAAACACAAACCTTAAACATGGGAGGTAATAAGATTTGCTATATGGTATACATAGGTAAAAACCCCTGAAAAGAAACACAGGAACTTGAATTTATAGTAATGAATAGATCTTAAGTTGAAAATATTGACTAAGATGATTGATGATTTCTATTATCATTATTTCATCATTTATTGAGTTGCTAAAAAGAATCAATAATTATCATTTTATGAACTCACATTTTTTCTTAAATTTATTTTATAATTCAAATATAATTAGTTAACAAAGTATTTTTATGTAAATTTTTAAAAATATATACTTATTGAACTAGTACATATAAATTGACAGATATAGGTTATGTTATATTTTCTTATTTTGTGGATCTTTTTGCCAACGACTCGTACCCCGTTTGATTAATTCCCCTTCTAAAATGGTTTACATAGGGTGAAAACTGAAAATAAAAATACATAGCGAGGCAAATACGACTTTTTAAATAGATTAGGGGTTTCTGAGTTTACAATATTTTTCTTTTCTTCTCTTAACACCGGCCATCAACGTTTCTACCGCGAATTCAGCAAACCATTCAGATGAGTTCAGAAAAGCAACCACGACGAGTATCGTGCGCCCCTTACTTTGATGCCCTCTGGTTCTGCTACTGTATGTTGCCTTTCCACTTAGATTTATTCATTTGTTCCCCGCATTTAAAAGATAAATAATTTATAAGCTCTAATCTTTATTTGTGTGGCTTGAGTTGTATCTTTGTTTGCATGAATCTTTTGCTTGATTTATATATTTTTCACAGTATTTAATTGCTTCTATTCTTGATCTAATTATTCCTTTCTTATCTAATAGCTAAAATAAGCTTAGGGTGCAGGGGTTTCTGTTAAAGGTATCAAAATCCTCTTAATCATGACTTCATAATAGTAACCAAATGGGGGAAGTTTGGAGAACCTAATTGTTAGGGATCCGGAACACAATAGTTTTGTCCCTTTGGTATCAATTTTTATGTCGGGATTCAAGTAGTCGTTAACATTGTTTCGAGATGCCAGTATCCACTAATAGTATCTCACCATTTTGTTATTTTAGATGACGAAAGGAGAAAGAGGTGGGATAGATGACCAAACAATTACAGAATTTCATCCAATTATCTTTTCCGTTGTAAGGATTACTGTTTGTAACACATGAATACCTTAAATAAGTATTTAGCGAATGATCAAACAAATGGTAGACCTGGGAGGCTGGTGAATTGTTTATATAAATTAGTTAGTAGCACGATATTAGCAAAATAGAGACTGCTCTCGGGGTTGTCAGAGCTTTGCAAGCTCAGGTCTTCAAGGATTTAGACTGCTGTTTAGCTAAGCTGGGTTTCAAAACACAATTCATACGCTCATCCTTGCCTTTAGTAGCATTAGCCAATCCGCTGCAACTGAGGTGAACTATTGAACAACAATATCATAGACTACTGGTAACTCGCTTTATCTGTAGTGATGCGAGTCTTGCTCTGTGATTTCTGATGACACTTATGATATTGTTTGCTCCTATTTTCAGTTTTCACCCCTGGCCACCCCTTTTCTCTTTGTTCTTCTTCCATCCTTATTAAGGAAGGAAATGCCTGGAAGCTTCTAAACTCTAGATTCCGAGTAGAAGGTTCACCAGCATACCTTCTGTTATGTTGCTTTTGCTAACAAATTCTTTTTGGTTGTACTATCTAGATGTATTTATCAATATCCCAAAGGAACGAAACCAAAGTTGATATCACTGGGATTGATACGAGATCTGCTTGTCTTCTGTACTTACGCGCAATTTCTTCATTGAGAATTTCTTAGGCTGATGTAGAATTATTTTATGGCAGCTCCAGTCCATCAGATGCAGCAGTACTATAGAGTTGGTGTCCTTGATAATTGTAGTCAAAAGTGGAGTGCACTTTTTGATTGTCTGACTTTAAAAACCAAAAGGTCTTCTGAAGTGGAGGTACAGTGCTCTCTTGCATCATAGTCTGGATTGTTTCACGATGTTCTTTTTTTCTTCTGACTTATTTAAATATTCTACTAGAGTAAATTTTACAAGTTAATAATAAACCTTGTGTTGCTTGTAAGATTACTTAAAGTCATAGATTTGGAGTTATTTTGGACATCATTGTTCACTTACTCGTAAGCTATGGTTGGTGGCTATGAAGCAGTTTTTTTCTTGGTGTACCATGATTATCTCCAGCTGAACTACAATCCAAATTTTGGGTGGCTTCTCCCCAGTTTGTCCGTTTTTATTTTTCAGTTAACTTGTTTCAACTTTAATCTGCTGCTTGTGTATTGAATACTTTATTTCCCTTTTCCGCCACCGTCTTGTTAAGCTATTCCTTTAGACCAGCAAGGAGGCTTGACTCAGAGCATGATGTATCCGAATTGATAGCTAGCTAGCATAGAGATCATCAGATAAGGTTTACTAACTGAAATATAACCTGAATAGTTATTAATGTTGTCTTTGAGAAGGGTGATACCAATCTTAAATGTCTAGAAGTCTAGATTCATACCGTATATGCTACAAGGTTGCATGGCTCCTCCTCCTGATTATGCTGATTTTTGTTCAATAGTTTGTTCGTCATAGGTTTTCTACAGTGTAGCACAACACTCCCCCGAACTACGTTTTCTATTGTGGCATCAATCAAAGTGATCTAGTTAGTCATATCTGCTTGTTGCTTGCCATTCTGAATGTCTGATAGAACTCAAAACCAAAAACCAAAATAAAATTGATATGGAAAGAAGCAAATATGTGGAGAAGGCACATTGATGTTTTTCTTGAGTTATGCCTGTTACCCTTTTTGTAGGGCATGTGGCGTGTATAGTTGGTGTGTTTTGAATCGTCCAGTAATACTTTATGTATGATAGCAAGTATATTCAAAGCTGTTTCTTCACTAACCACCATAGATGTCTGTTTCTCCTTGCTAGCGAGGGATAAAATAGGAGAACAGATGATAGCATGATTTGATCTTAGGAAGTACAGGTTTTACTCTGATACTTGACCAATTAGATAACCCCTTCCCCCTGGCATTGACAGCTATCAGTTATGGGACTATATTTTTTTATTTCAAGCTGTTGCTTCTGAAGTTACCTGTCATTTCTTGAATGACGTTTTGAACCTTTTTCTTGATAAGTAAATATCATTTTATTCATGTAACAGCACTAAGTTGGTGCTATGTACATAGTATAATCATCGAGATTGAAAAGGGAGGCGGGGAGAGGGGAGGGAGGACTGGTGGGCTGCTGGGATGTTTCTCCTGGATTACATTTTCAAAAAGAATGAAAGGGTTCAGAGACAATGGTCAAACCTTTTAATTTTAGGTCTCAAATCAAACATCGATTTCTATAGTTCTAAAATAAAATTTGGATAATTAGAAACTAGTTAAAAAGTACTTTAAATTGCAACTTTTATATTTTAAAAGTATTTGAGGGATGTATCAAAATGTTGTAGTAAAAAAGGCTGTTTAATTCCCCTAATAGTAATATTAATATATAAAGCGGAAAATAGGGTGTACTGTTCTTTATATCACAGCAACAAGTGTGTGCTAGCTATATACAGTGAGGAAGCTCAATTCCTTATTGAGGTTGGGAATTGATAAAGTCAAATGAAGATTCTTTTATGAACATTGTTCATTGTACAGCAAAACGACCAAAAGATACAAGTATATGTATTTGAAACTGCTTTACGTTCAAAGGACTGCTTGGTTCTCTCCTCCCAAACAACCCAAAAAATTACTCGCGCAAATACTGTCCTGTATGCTTCAACTTTCCTTGTTTCATTTCCTCCCTGATACCTGTTCCTACCTGTCTAGATGCTATTGGCTGTCTTTGGCATTGTCAATTTCAAAGGTTTAGAAATAGGTTTCACAATTGACTACCAATCTAGCAATGCAGAATAGATGGTCTGTGTTTTCCATCTTCTTTCCGCACATATAACATCTGTTGCCTAGAAGATTACCTCCCCTTTGCGGATTTGACTGAAGCTAATTAGTCCAGATCAGTAATTCCTCCCTGCCTCCTCTCCTCTCTTCCGTTTTGACTTGGGAAAATTCATAGAAGCTGTAAATTGATGAGCATTCTAACATGTGGAGAATTCATATAGGGTAAGCTGGTGAAAACTTTCTTCTTCATAAGTTGTCACTACAAATGTACATGGTGATGCTGCAGATGTTGAACCTACAAGATTCGATTATCTAAACTTTTCAAACTTTATGCATTGGACTCGTAACAAGCATTTCATACTTGTTTGTTTCCCTCTCTGTCTCTTTTTTTTTTTTTGAGAAATAGTGTAGATTGAAAATAAAATCAGCATAAAGTATTTGTATTATATGATGTGAGATTTTGAACCCGTACAAAAAACAGGAGGCATTAAATAGAGATGAGAGAAACGTAAGTATAGGATGAGGAATATAACTTCCTTTGTTTAGATGCTTTGGCTATTGAATCTTAGGCTTCTCCAAATTATCAACTCTTCGATTAGAAAAAATGTTGCTATAATGTCTGAAGAGGAGGTATACTAAGGAGAAACTTCTCAAATGGGGAAGGTCTAGGATACAAGGTTTTCTAATGTGCATCTTTCTGTTTTGACTTTATTGTGGTTTTAGGGAAATAAAATCATGTCGGAGGGTAAAGTTGAAAACAATTCTAATATGATTATATTTGCATTTAATTGTTTGAATTCTGGAGATTGGCAATAAAGGAGATCTTTGTAATGACATTAAACTAGAGGGTAGGTCTTAGATGTTTCACAAACTATTGGAAGGTTAATTTTGTTTTGCCAAACCAGAGGTGATGCCTCACTTGTTCACCCTTTTTCTTATAGTTCTTTCTTTCTCATCTGAATTTTGCTTCACAAGTCTGGTTTTACATTCTTGCTTCAGCATGCAGTTGCTGCTATACTAAACTGCCTTTTTGGTATGCTCATGTTCAACTTTTTGTGTCCTTGCCTTGGGATTAAACAAAAGTACTTACTATTGTAGCATGTTATCCTAGAACTTCCACTCTCTTGAGAATCTTAGGTGCAATTTACAGTACAGAAAACCTGCTTCTATTTGCAAGTTGAATCGCAATTGGTTGACTGGCTTAGAAGCTCAATTATGTTAGCAAATGACTGAACTAGATACAATAACAGATTACCTTTGGTGGACTCGTCACCTCCACTTTTTTCCGCAGATGCTGAAGTTTTAGCTCATCTTTTCCCTAAACCTTATTCCATCTCTCATTTCGGTTTAAAATTTTTCAGTCGGTGTTTACATGATATCAGGAAATTTGACTTGCATGACATTTGGCTCAGTTACGAAGAATTAAAAATTTCTGATTAGTCTTTGAGAACCATACTGGAAGTCAGTTACTCAAGTGCCATGCTTGTATTTCGGCAAAAACCAAATCGATCTAGGTCTTCAATATTAGGTTATTGATATGTTAAATACTACAAGAAAAGCATCTAACTACAGCTCTTAGGTAGTAGGCTTGTCCTTTGATTTTGATATCCATGCTAAACATTTATCCTGCAGTGTGCAGGACACTTAGTGTGCTTCAAATCTAAGTAGTAATAATTTACGCTCATTGTGCCGCAAATCTGCGTGATAACAATCAAACCCATCCACAGCTGTGAACCTGATTGATAAATGAATCGGTATTTCATTTGGCAACCACATTCTTGACCGAGGCAGTTATGCTATGGCATTTGCTTCTAAATGGGGTTGCTGAGCTACAAAAGCTATCTTTTTGGTTGGATGCTTTTCTGAAAATGTGATTAGTTGATGCAGAAGCTTTTTTCTAAATTAGTGGATACAAAATTTGTCATGTGGTAATTTAGTTGTACCTCTGCTTGCTTCTCCTACGTATCGTCATAAAATAACTACTGCTTCCTGTACTATTTTGTTGGTTTTGTTTGTCATACTCACCATTAGATCTTGTGAAGCAGGAAATTTTGGAAACACGTGAGAAAGCAAAGCCTCACCTGTGGTCATTTCGAACACCAGAAGAAGCCGCGTCTCATTGGAGAGAACTCTTTGACCATCTTGAGGAAGAGTAAAATCCCAAAGTCATACCTTCTCCATCGATCCCTCATTAGTTGCTAAGACCTTTTCATCAGACATTTGCCCAATTGATACGAGAAAGATCATTTTCTACTCATTAGAAATAATTCTCTTCCCATTGATTCATGCTTCAAACATGTTATAGCCTATTATCAAATTAAAGAGTGGGTTTCTGAAGAGAGGCACCAGTTATGGAATGTTTAGTATGGGAAAGGCTTTTCCCAAAACATTGAATGCACAGGAGTTGCTGACATAATTGAAGGGCTAACAATTTTGAAAATCCTTATATGAAAGTAAGCAGAAAGGGTAATCAATTGAGAAAACGTGCCTTTTCTCAATTATTCGAAACAATGCAACACACGAAATCTTTTTTGTGCAAGTCAAATGGAATCGAATCATAAGCTTATTGTAGGTAACTCATAAGAAGGCAACTAATATATTATTCACTCCCGTCCACTTTAATTAATTTTTTTGGTTATTTTCATATATATTAAGGAACCCATCTTTTAGCATTAATTGATAATAAAATTAATCATATTAATTTTAATTTATTCATTCAAAATATAACAAATACTCCTAAGTTCTTTACTTCAAAGGCAACTTTTTTTAAAAAAATCTTTTGATATATGATCAAATATTACCACCAAAAAAAGTCAAAAAATCAATTAAGGTAGATCAATGAGAGTATATTATAGAAGTACTTTTTTTTTTTACCATAGGATATTCTTAGAGTTTAATAGCTAACACGGAGTTGATTCAAGTGTTTTGCATTAATGATAAATAAACTAAAGAACTTGTAACAAGATAATTTGGAGAAAACTATTTATTCTCAAAAGAAATATAGTGTGAACCCTTTAATTCCTGTTCCTTCTTTTTGGAGGGTTGGTACTTGGTTGGACTGATTAGAAGCATGACTAGAATCTTTTCTTACTAAGAAAGGAAACTTATGGATTGCTAATCAAGAACAGTCGTTATTACTCTCTCGTTTTCCTTTTCTCCTTTTGCCTAACTTATTCACTTGTGACTGTGTGTGGATAAGATTTGAACAAATACGTTATCTTTTCTTGGACCCTCATATATATATATATATATATATATATATATATATATATAATATCATCAATGTGATTGTATTTTTTGTTCAAAAGAGTAGTATAGTACATATTAAGTAGCCTCCAAAAACTTAAAATGTGATTGTGAACGTGAAAACAACACATTAAATAGCCGTCATGAAATGATGCTAATTCTTGTTTATTAAGTCAATCCATAAGCTAATTATCATTAACTAGTTAGTTAATTTGCTATCATGAGATCTCTCCCTACCCTCTTTATCTTCTACTTAGAAAAAATGTTTCATTTCTTTTTTAGTACGTATGACTTTTCCATTGACACTTTTTCTTTTGACATTTAACATTCATGTGATTAGAAGGAACATGTTACTACTTACTCATACCAATTCCAATTATCGATGAACTTGAGAAGCCGACAAATAAAAGATAGTATTATATTCTTGAACGTTTTTTTTTAGGTTTTCCTAATTAAATATTATATTTTCTGAATTTACTAGTTTGTTGTTTCTAATCTTGTCTTTGTTTTTGTTTTTGTTTTTGTTTTAATGCAGCTTTTCATTTTATCCTATGCGCCGAGGGTCGAATGGAAATAGCCTCTCTACCCTTTCGGGTAGGGGTAAGACTCGTCTACATATTACACTCCCCAGGCCCCACCTGATGGGAATATACTGGATAGTTGTTGTTGTTGTTGGTAAGTTCCATAAAACTGCTACATGAGTGAAGCTTCTCAGGAAACTGCAGAAAGAAGTGTTTTTTGATGAGAGGTCATCTATAATGCTTCTTTGACTAATTGAATGCCCTCTTAAATAAGTAACTGCATTCCCTGTCTCTAAGGGAAGAATAGTCATCAAGATTTTTCAAAGGATAGAGATGCATATAGTTATACCAGATTCTAAAATATCATACCAGCCAAGTCATATTCTAATCATATCAATCACTTCCACTCCCACCTTATCAAGCAAATACCCCCCCCCCCCCCTCACCCCAACCCCAAATCCAAAATCAACCAACAAACATCCACTCCAACAATGGAAATACAATACTAGTACTTATTATGTCCACAGTGCATGACCCCACTGGAGTGTTTCTATATATAGAAGGGGTGCATTTATGGGGCCCATGGATCTTGGTGCATACATGTGAATGGGGTTGCTTAAATAAGAAAGGAAGAAAATAATAGGGCGAATGCATTAAACTCCTATTATGCGCGTTTTGAAAAGGTCGGACCATATTGGATGACCATATTGAATCTATTATGCTAAGCACCTACTATGCCTTGCGTCTAGGGAAAAGTCGTACCATATTGAATCTATCGTACATTGCATTTTTGTTAGAAGTTGTTTGGTTACAGAGGACAATTATAGGGACATGAACTAATTCAAGATCCTAATCTCAAACACATCTTGCAAATGCAATTTAGGACTTGTCTCAAGCTTGTTAGATCTCTGAACTAACAACATAGTCATATTCTAATAAACAACAGCATAATACAATAAGCATTTGTGCTCAATAGACTATTATTAGTTCTACTCAAACTCAATTATACATTTAAAAAGTGGGGGAAAAACTACACTTGCATTATTGCTAATGATACAATAAACCATATTTCCATCATATTGGGGAAGAAAGAAAGTAATTGACTCTCTTCCCTCTTGCCTCTTCCCATCAAACTTCACCTAATACTATCTGTACAGAAATCAAGTTCATGTTGTTCCATTTGAATATTGCAGCTGTTTACTCGGGCACGAGCATTTGGCCTTTTTATCGGTCAGTGTCTGCATTAAAAAGGTGCAAATTTGGTGAGACAAAATAAATGTTGGTGAGAGATTCATGTGAATCTTTGATGGAGAAAAAGCAAATTTTCTTTTCTTGGTAGTTACCTGGACTTGTTTCTGAAGGTCTTTAATGTAATCAACTGCCAAATCTAACATATCAGCTGTGTTGGTTTGCTGCCATTTCATTTCAAAAAACAAGAAAACATGTGAGTTCTTACCTTCTTTTAGAAAAAGAGAAAGATACAATGAATTCTAGTAGTCACAAGAATCTACCTTATCCATATTTGGAAAAAGATCTTGAAGTTTTTTCATCCTTTCACTGATCCGAGTCCGTCTCATCTAAAAATTGTCAAGAAGAAAGGGAAATTAACTTACTTCAACTTAACACTAAAACAAGTTGTATGATAGTGTGAACCTCAAGAATAAACATGATTAATAGGAAAAAAAATAGGTGAAAGGACAGGATTTTACCCTCTCTGCAATACTTCTTGGGTGAGTAGCACAGCCTCTTTTGGCACGGATTTTACAAGGTACTGAATCTTGTTGAAACTGCATGTATTTTTCTATAGCAGCCATCTCAGAAGATGTTTTTGGCAAACTTAAATGGTGAGTTAAACCAGAAGTACTGTAGTTTCTTGATTCAGCATTCTGACAAATGAAATTAGCATTTATTAGTAAAAGAAACAATAACAAGGAGATTAACAACAAATCCAGAAAAAGGAAAGAAGAAATAGAATAGGTACTTGACTAGTTATTCCATTGAAATCATTAGAAAACACTTTGACACCATCTCTATTTCTCTTTAAAGAATGGAAGGAAGAGGAGTCATTCCAAGATTCAATCTCAGCAATGCTAGGCATTAAATTTGTGGTAGAAGATTGAGCAGATGAGAAGCTCATATTAGCCCCACTACTTGCTGCTCTATAATTCCCAACTTCTCTTGTTATATCAAATCCTGAAAATATGCAGCAAAATTCTTATCCATCTATTCTTGATTACAATCATAAAACTATACCAAAATAGCACATCCATCATTTAGTACATTTCACATGCAAGAAAAGATAAAGCTTGAATCCCTCCAATCTATTCCCAAAATAACCAAAAGTTCCCTCTTCTTTTTAACTAAATGATTGGGATCAAATCAACAAAGGCAAATTTTTTCTATTTTCTATAGATCCAGAAATAGGAAGGGAGCGTTGGAGCAAAAGTAAAGTTGTTTCCGTGTGACCTATATGTCACAGGTTCGAGCCATGGAAGCAGTTACTGATGCTTACATTAGGTCACACTGTCTATATCAATCCACTTGGGAGCAACCCTTGTATGAATACGAGATGCCTTGTGCAATGAGTTGCCAATCCAAAAGTAGCTAGAAGTCAACTCCTCAAGTACTACACCAAAAGTCACATAATCTACTATCCATAAGTTTAAACCAATCAAATTCCTCCCTAATGCCAACTAACTTCATAATTAAGCAGAAAAAACCGACCAATTAGCACTTACATATCAAAATTTAAGCTGAAAAAGTTGTCATAAACTTAACCTACAAAAAGTTATAAGAGTAAATGAGCATACCATTGAAAAATCCAGCAGGTGAACTGCTTTGCCTCATAAGATTATTAGAGCCACCACCATTTACATTACTCAACCTCACTCCAATTTGCATTTGCACTCCTACACCATATGATCCCATAGCAGAAGAAGCAAATTTTATCTCCTCTCCAATCTCCTGCTTCATAGAAGAGGAAGCAAACTGCAACTGATTTTTGCTGATCTGATCATTCAGATCCCGAGGACCAGAAACTGTAACATTATTATTATTATTATTAACGTTGTTGTTGTCGTTGTTGCTGTTCAACAAGGCAGTGAACATGGATTCAGAATCCGAACTCGAAGATCCATCATGAGTAATAAAATTTTCACCGGAATTATTGCCGTCTCCGTCAAGAGTTCCGGCGAAAAACGAGCTCGGAGCTGACCTGTACCTCGTTAACCCCCCACCAATATTATTACTCTGCTGCTGATGGAATTGTGATGACTGTTGTTGAAAAAAATCAGAACTCATGATTTCTTTGTTCCTTAAAAACTCATTTTCCATTCCTTGTAATTCACCACCGTTCTTAAAATTTGAAGAACCACCACCGCCACTTGCAAACAAGAAACTATTGAATTTGTCCATTTCTCTTGAAATTGGCACTGTGCTACTAAACATGATCAAGAATTTTCTTTTTGTTTTTGAAAAGAATTTCAAAATTCTATTAGAAAAGAAAGGTACAGTACAATTTTTGTTATAAAGTTAAGGATCTATGGATTCAAACCTTTCATGAAATTTAGTGAAGAAGAAAGTAAATTAGCAGAAAATGGCATATGAGCTAGCAAGCAATTTATCGAGCTGATTTGATGGTGACTGGTACGTGCACGAGGATAAAATGACCAAAATACCCTTAGTTGACAAATTCGGTTACCCTTTTTACCCTTTTTTTGTCTTTTTGGTTCAAAGGGAATGGCTTTAGGTTTGTTTAATTAATCCTTAATTTAAGTTGTCTTAATATATTTATTGAAGCTTACGGCCCTTAGCTTAAGGATAAAGTGAAATTAGCTGTGTTGTAAATGGCGGATTCAGGATTTTAAGTTCGTGGGTGCTTAACTTTTTCAATTAAAGAAAAAGAAAGTTAGTGCTTGATAAATGGAGGAAAAAGTCTAGCTAGGGGCATGAGTGAGATTTGATCTCTCGACCATATACTCATTTAGGACCCTTCAACATCCATCATAACTAAAGCACCCACCAAGTCTTTTGTTATCTAGGTGCTTGCTATTTTGTTATATCCGTTTTCTTAAGTTTTTTATATAATTATACGTGTTAGGGGTGGAGGTTAATGGGTGCTCGAGCACCCAATTTTTATACGTAGATCCGCCCCTGTGTGTTGTTGTCCTGTTCCTCTTAAGTTCCAAACAGACGTAAATATTGGCATTTTGAACGTTCTTTGAGGAAGAGAAGAGGCAACATGTGATTTATAACCGTATCATCACAACTTGTACTTATTTGTAGGAAAAATAATATTGTATAGCCTGTAAAAATAATAGTAAAAAATTATATAAATTGTATATTATTTAATATATATACATTCTATATATTTATATATAAAAATTATATAAGTTTTACATTTTTTCAGTTATCAAATATAAATAATTTCTAGCGCGGATTAAAATAATAATATCCCTTATTCGAACTTAATTTATTGATTTTATTTTAATTTTTATCAAAGGTTACCCAATTGTGAGACAAACAATATTCTTTTTAGAGAAATATAGTTTAATTTTTAGTATTTTGATTAGTCATAAATAAGTAATAGTCGTATATGTATATACTTTGAGAGGGAAAAAGTAATAGTAACCCTTAATAACTAATAAGTAGTGGTAATTGGTAAAGAAAATGTTGAAACTGGTTTACGTAAACCTTTATGTTGTATCAACTTTTGTCTATCCATAATTAATCTAATAATTTTTTTTATGAACGAAGATTTTATTTTTGTTTGTATTAAGATGTAAATTTTTAAAAAAGGAAAAGAAAATTATGATGAAATATAACACGTATACGATCTTATCTTCAATTTAAATCACGTTTGTAAGATTGAGAAGTTTTAATAGAAATTTCAAAAAAGGAAAAGATGCCAAAATTGAAAACATTCCCTGAGGAAATATTTGATTTATTATTTTAGCGAAGCCATTACTATTAGATATTGGCTTTTGGGGCCAAAGTTTGTTGTGAATAGAAAGTTTATTTTCTTGTATTCCCATTTTATCAAACAAGGATTGACTCAAAAACAGCTTACCAAACAAAATCAGCAGAGTACCTGGATTTACCAAAACAAAGTTCTTTAATCACATGTCTTTGCATCTTATTATTTTACAAAAATCATTTCGGTCAAAGAAGGAAAATTTTCAAACTTTTGACTTCCCATATCTGCAAACTTTCTTGGAATGGAAAGGGTCATTCTTGAAACCTACAAAAAAAAAAAGGAAAAAAGAACGAGATTATATTGAAACAAAAAGTTTACCACGCAACTTAGAGCCACCAATATTTAAAATAAATATGTTCATATTTATAATAATCTCTTGAGAAAGTGACATGTAGCGCCGGAGATAAAAGACAGTCAGCACAAAGACAATAATTTCGCTTATTATCGGAAAGTATGATATTCGTAAAGGTGAAATAAAATATTTATCACCCGGAAGCATTCAATAGAGAATATTTTGTAGTATTAAATGCATGCCTGTTACAGGGATTAAGAAATTTACTGGCTACCGTTACATATTCTTCAATGACTTTCATAATTGTCATTTTAGAGGGGCTTGATCCTAAGATCTTGTTCTCCAGGTGCAACTATAAATATGAGTGTCAAACGGGCCGGGTTGGCCCGGTTCCGGGACGGTCCTGACCGATTTCAGACCGGAACGAAGGTAAGGGGGTCGGGCGAGGTTGGATTGAGACGGGAACCGGCCTGTGCCGGAGAAAATTTTATCATCGGTTAGCCGGACCGGTACAACTTGGTAAGGTCTTGTCATTTGTGAACCCGTATCACAACCCAAAATCCATTAAGAGTCGTGGTGGCGCCGGACGCCGCTGAGGAGAAAAAAAAGAGGAAATAGAATCCAATTCTTTTAGATACTTTATCTAAGAAACTCTACCCATCTAGAACATAGATGGGGTATATCTCGCCAAACTGGATAAATCTATTATTCTAATCTAGACTCTAAAAGAATATGTATGTTGATTCATATCAATTAATTAGAAATTAATTCGAGGGAAGAGAGACCCATACAAATTAATCATGTGCCAGGAACCAGATTTGAACTGGTGACACGAGGATTTTCAGTCCTCTGCTCTACCAACTGAGCTATCCCAGCTATTCCCAATGTAGTATCCTCATAAATTCCGACTTTAGTACTCGTTTAAAATCATTTTTCTTTATACAATAAATAACAAGTATGAAATTTATATGAAGAATCATAAAGTCTTCCACAAACTAAATATTGAATAATCCGAAAATTATTCCAGAACCCGGTGTCACAAGTGCATGGACAATTTCTATGAAATAATAAAGTACAACAACCCTCCGGAGTACACTGTTGGACAGAAATAAATACAGAAAAATAAAAGAGACTCGGCTGACTGCGGGTCGTCTCGAGAAGAGTAGCTCACCTAAGTCTCCGTATCAACCATGCTGCTATGCCACTAGAGATACAAGTGCCTGTGCAACAAAAATGCACAGAATTGTAGTATAAGTACGAAAATAACGTGTATCTAATAAGGATCCCCTTCTAATCTCGAAGAAGTAGAGACAAGATGGTCGGCTTCGACACTTACTAGAAGTCCAATAATGATATATTATTAATGCGACGATTCACGGATTTATTAATAACAGTAAATTCAGATAAGTCATGAAACAGGTAAAAGTTTCTTTTTATTAAAAGCCTTCGGATTCGTAATCCATTACACGACTAATATCTCAAGTTGGGGAGAGCAAATATCAATCTCAAATAATCTCAAGGCAAGCAACACACGCATGTGCAACTAATCACCGCGGGACGTACGACCAGATCCAACATAAAGGTAAACTGTGCACTACCGAGAGTCGAACGGCTCGAACCATAGATGCATCTGTTACCCCCCTCGCGAATCATCCATGCGATGCAGTCAAATATAAATAAACAACACCCCGCTCGCGAATCATCCATGCGACGCGGTCAAATAGAAATAAACAAGCACCCTGCTCGCGAATCATCCATGCGTCGCAGGTACACATAGAAGCATGCATTCAAACAGTCAATCAAGATTTCATCAGGGAAAAATAATAATCTAAAGAAATAGCAATTCTCTTTAACGGTCAAGAAAATGATGTTTAATCCTTTTGAAATTCATTTAATGATTCGATGTGATTTAAGCAATTCAAGCTGTCAATAAGTTTACAAATGATCTAAGTACAACATGTTTTTGGGTCCTAGACTACCAAGACAATAGCATAATAGTTGCTACTTATGGGCTCTCGTCACTTGGTGCGTACGTAGCCCCACAAATAGGAGCACATAACTAATTAACTCACATATGGGGACAGATTCCCTCTTACAAGGTCAGAAAAGAGACTTACCTCACTCCGAAGTTCCATAGCCGGCATTCCACGCCATTTTGAAGACTCAAATCAATGCAAAAATACTCAAAAACTAGCCAATAATTATGTAAACCAATTAGTATATGTTCAATTACTCATTATAGTTCAATTTACAACAATTCCTAATCTCGAACGAAAAGTTGCCAAAATTGCCTTCGGACCCACGTGCTCGGATTCCATAATTTTCCGAAGATAAATTTTATCCATGACCTTAAGAACTAAAATATATAATTTATTCTCAATTCCATGCACAAAATCGTGATCCAAATCCAAAATCTCAATTTCTAGCTTTTTCTTTAAAACCCTAAATTTTCCTTTAGATTCTCATGAATTTTGATGTTAAATCTAAGGAATAATCACAAAATATAATTGAAAATTAATTAAAGGAACTTACCCAATAATTTGATACGGATATCCACTCTCAAAATCGCCCACTCTCGGACCTAGGGTTCAAAATATGATAAAACGAAGCAAAAACTCGAGTTACATAGCTGAAATCAAGCTACAGATGTCGCATTTGCGATCTAGGGTTCGCAATTGAAAGGCGAAGAAAGCCTTCGCAATTGCAAAGAAAGAAGAGCTGGAAAAGGTCGCATTTGTTGTGACAAAAAGTTTGCAATTGCAAACTGGGCATTGCAATTGCGATGGATATGTTCGCAGTTGTGACCATGTCAGAAGCAGCAGTTTTTCCCGACACATAATGAGCATAACTTCCTCATACGATGTCCAAATTTGATGGTTCTTTTTTCTATGGCTCCGTCATTACGATATAGATCTAATGGTTCAATACAAACTAAATTTGAATTTCATTTGCTTAGTTTGGTACCTCTTTATTCCCAAAGAAAACGACCTTGAAACATCAAATAAGAGCGCAATACAACCCGAAACACACCGGCGATCTCCGGGACCCCGTCCAATCACACACCTCAGTCCCGTAACATAACACCGATCTTCTTGAAGCCTCAAATCACGTCAAACAATGCTAAAACCATAAAATTAATTCCGATTCAAGCTTAATGAACTTTAAACTTTCAAACTTCTATTTTCGATGTTTAAACCTATCAAATCACGTCCGATTGAATTCAAATTTTGCAGACAAGTCATATTTGATGTTATGGACCAGCTGCCACTTTTGAAATTGAATTCTGACCCCGATATCAAAAAGTAAACTCCCGGTCAAACTTCTCAAAAACCTTCAAATTTCTATCTTTAGCCAAATGACTCCAAAATGACCTACGGACCTCCGAATTCACTTTCGATCGCGCTCCCAACTCCAGATTCCACTAGTGCTAGAGCTCAAAATGACCGGTCCAGTCGTTATATTCTCTCCCACATAAACATACCTTCGTCCTCCTACGTGTTGAGAACTATACTGAAGTAGTCTAAAATCACTATTTAACACCTCATGTACCTTACCGTGCCACCACAACTCAGTTGAGCACATTGGCTCGAACAATTTTGAAGATATTCCCTTTTTATCCGAGAAAATCAACGTAGAGCCCAATTCCAACATCCGGAATTCTTTGCCAAGACTGCTTCCAATATATGAACACCGTATCAATAACTACGCCCGGCACCAAAACATGACTGCATACCTTATCTTATTTCACACCTTGTAATATTTTACTCATGGGACCATAACAACATTCTCTGATCAATTTAGTCAAAATTTCACGAATCTGATGCTCCTATGGCACCGCATGACATACATGGGACTTGTTCTAACTCTTACAATACCTACACAACGGAAGAGATGTGTAGAAATTCATAACTAACTAGTGAATCAATAATCATTGGGTCTATACCCCTGACAAGAACTATCACAGCATTCAGAACCAAATAATGGTCTTAACTCCTTAGTATACTTCATATAATCATATTGCACTGATCCCGAATTCGATGATCTTGTCTCACCCAGTACGAACTGCTTGTGCAATAAGCCATCCCGACATGACCAAAAGCCTCATATGATGCTACAATGTTCCAATAGGCTACCATATCAAACACGATACAACAGAAAACGAATTTGGGAAGGACTATTCAACTCACACACTATTATGGGCTTTTCTTAGGAAATGGGAAACAAAGCATATAAAAATAACATATATAAAACTATACTCACATCACACTATTTCGACACACAACCCGATCCAAATAACATTCCCATCGTGGTGTGCTATCCGATCCACACAACATACCCATGGTGGTGTGCCATCCGATCCACATATAGAGTTTACATAAGAAGATATACATCGAGCTAAATTGCTCATTACAATAAAATACCGAGTATCAGTCACAAGCACGCTAAGTGCATAATATCATCCCCTGGGGAACATATAGCGCCATAAGCTACAAAACTTAAGAACATCTGAGGTGCGATAACGATCTGAATCTCAAATGGCATCCCGCTCATACAACATCATTTCTACGCGAAACTTCAACACATAAGAAATTCACCAAGCGTTCTCACAACTCGCACGGTGCAATACGTTATTACATGAAATAGCTGATGACAAAATAACACCCCGACTACTCTTCCATTAAGGAGCGATGTGTTGAAATGAACACATCTGGCCTGATAAAAAGCCCATATTTACATTTAAATCCATCCAATGACCTTAAGTCAACCCTGATCGTACCAAGCTAGGCCAATGACCCTTCAAAGGTCCATACTAACTTCTCTTTTCTCATAATACGCAAGAACAACCATCACGATAGAAGTAATCCTCCGTAGTCCACAACACAATAAATTGAGTGCCCTCCAGGCATATATTATCACATCAACGATATCATCACAACCTTCATACTCGGTTTAAGTCTTTAATCAGGCGAGTGACTACCTGCCACACTTATACAATATTCCTGTGGGACACACTCCCACAACCTACAATAACAAATAACTGGGTCGTACCTCCAAACTACCGGCCACACTAATGCTGAAAAGCGATCAATAATCATTAACCAGGATGCAAAGCCCTTTTTACAAAACTCCGATCTTTCCTGCTCATCCTAGCTCGTGACATCCTTGTCGACAACGAACTGCTACCTTGATCTTCACTTCAAATTCCATACCACTCACTGCACCCAACATGCCAATACCCGATAGAACGCATTTTTCATCATAGATTCAGAACCACTGTTAGATTAACACTTTATCATGTAGAACTTTCCACTTAACTCACTTTAGGAGGACCATAGCGACACACACGTGAATTCTCATGACCGTAGAATATGCAAATCTCTAAGTAGTGGTCTAAACCACCATAACCCTTCTGGAATCCACCTCCACATAACAGGACACAACGGTGGAATACTTTCTGAATAACACTAACTACGGCGGCCGACAAGCCACGCATGCACTGTCACAATTCACTTGCATAACTTGATCGCGCAGAAAGAACTTATCATTACCAGCAACATGACAATTCTACTGTGGCTAGTCAATTCCCCTTCTTCCAATTTGTCCTTTTATTGTCATAGAAACGATGATAACCCCATTCAACACTTAACACACTCCAAATCACGAGACCATGCTGTCTCAAATCCCAACAAACCATTTCATACCTCCCAATTGCTACATTGCAAGTCAAAACATCATAGAACATTCTGTGCCTCTTCTCATAGGCTGCTATCAAGCTTGATTCTTAACCGTACCCATAGGCTCAAAATCATTAGGCATCATACTTTATCTTTTGAATTCACTATGACCGTTATTGAGAGTCACCCGCTCTGACTTGGCCCCGAATATAATCAATTCCATAAATCTTCTAGCACATGAATACCCCATTGGTGAAGCACCTGGCAGAATCATTCCCTTGGAATCCGCATCTTTACAAAGCACAATCCTGAATTCTTCCCCAAGTTTGAACATGGGCCAATAAAGGCCAACGATAGCCCACCTTTAATAATTCCTTTGCTCAATTTACCACCAATGTTCTTTTCCGGTAGCTGAGATAACCCATCAATATGCAAATAATCAGAAATCCCGTGAGTAATTAATCATGCAAACCCATCATAGGAGATGGGACTCTTCCACTTAGCTCGAAGCCACTATTACACAACTCAGGAGTTTACCAGGATTCTTAATCTACTATTGACATAACCTTGCGCAACCAACCACCAAAATTCTTAATATCTTACTTTTGAAACCACATTTTTATACTCTGAATCATCAACAACATTCGCACGACCGATCCCTTCGTTGTATGACCATTAGAATTCTTCGCAGAAGCCTTGCCAACCACACAACCGCTAACCCGCTCATAGGGAATAGCCCGCCCGTGGAAATCACTTTCCGACATCTTCCAACGCTGCTGTACAGGGTAAAATCACCACGTCATCAATAACCCATCCTGAGTCCAAGCTAACCCTCTAGCTGCATAAGTCCTTTCATCCCTCGTGGACATTAATTAAATGTGCGACAATATCCTTTTTGTGAGCACGTAATTTTTGCCTCGCTTGAAACGTTCCTATAATTCGTAGATCAGGATTTTGTTTTATTATTTGCATTTTTAGGAATTAATTATGTGATTTGTGTTTATTGATTAATCATGTGATTTGTGTTTATTTGTATTTTTCTTATTAATTGTGTGATTTTGTGTTTATTTGCGTCTTTCTTTATTATTTGAATTTTTGAGAATTTAATTGCATTTGAGTGCATGTTAATGAAATACAAAATATATGCATCACAAGAAAACAATTTACTTTCCCTTTTAATTTTAATTTTGGAATTGTTAGTAGTCTTGCTTTTATTTTAGTATTTAATTATTTGTGGTAATTGTCACATTAAGCTAACTAATATAATGTGGTTGGATAAATTTAGTTACAGCCAATTTAGATCTTGGGTTTTAATTTGAAAAGAAACAAAAGAGATTCAAAATTGGGTTTCATTTATAAAGACCTCAAAATTGGGCCAAGATTGTCCAGGCCCAATGCAAAACTCGCCCAAAATTGCCCTGATCCATGCCCAACATCACGCCCCAACCAGGTCCAATTTTAATAACCTTGAAACGACATCGTTTGGCGACGTTTGTTCCTGGACGTTTCTCTCCTTTGATCTAATGGCCCAAATTGGACTTTGCACTTCAAATAAAAGTGTCCAAAGCTGTGTAATAGCTTCAGAGGCCAAATATGTCCTCCTCGTACAGTTCCACCGACAACTATCAAACCACCGTAAAATACCACCGTCCGCCGACGCCGCCGGCGTAACGCCAATAGCTCCCAAATTTACACCCTAGAACCCCCTCACCCCCTCTTCCCAACCCCATAGAGATCACCCCTCGAAACCCTCCCCACCCTGTCAAATATTTTTTTAAAGCATGGCAGCTCCATCGTGCACGGCGGCGTCCGGTGGCCAACGACCTCCAAATCGACACCATGGGACCCCCTCACCCTACTCTTCCTAACCTTGCCATTGGCCACCCTCGAATGTGATGGACACTCTTCGAATAAGTGTTAGAAGAAGGCAACTCCGCCATGTACCGTGGTGGCTGCCGTCCAACATCCCTCAAACACCACATCCACCCCCTCTTACCAAATCCCAAGCCTAAGCTCTCCAAATCTTAGTAAAACCCCTTAAATCTCAGATCTAGGTTTGAAGTTCTAATGTTTTGGGAAGCTTCAAGGATTTGAACTCGATTTTAAATTGATGTTGTATGTCTATGTCGGACAAAATAAACATACAACATCAATTGAAAATCAAGTTCGAAGGCAATCTAGTCAAAAGACAAGAATTAGTGAGTCCATTTATCCTCTTTTGTTTCTTTTTATTATTTTATTTTTCTTCCTGTGTTAGTAACTAGGTTGAGTTTATTCTAGTTAATTTAAAATTTAAATGGTCTTTACAAATCTCAATCTTGTTATTTCTAGTCAGATTGCATGAATGGTTGTTAATTTTATTTGTGAAATTGGACGATAGGATTTGTTTAATCTCCATAGTTCCCTTGATTCCAGCAATATCATTCTTGACCTCTAAATCTGAACATTGGTTTAAATTCATGCAATTAGGAAAGTGTCTTCATTGTTCTGATTATCATGGTTGTTCATTAGTGTCAGTAATCTCCTGATTATTTTATGTTTAAAATGTCGATTAATGGCTCATATGTTTTAAAGTACCAATTGCTAGGTTTTGAATAATAACTTCCCATGTATTGGGCTTGATTTCTAATTTGATTGCTGAAGTTGGATAGTTTGTCCTTGAGTAGTGTTATTTGGATTGGTTATAATTGTTAGGATTAGAAAATTAGTCTTAGGAGTTAACTTTGGCACCAAATAGATAACTTGAGGGCAATACAGGATTTTCCCATTCAATTCTGATAAATTTAGGACAATTAAGGGCAATATGGACTTTTCAGGTTATTTTTGGTAATATTGGGAACAAATAAGGGTAATATAGGTAGTATCGAAAGGGTAGAAAATGGTAGAAGTCATTAGACCCTTCTAGAAGGGGTATTTGATACACAATCAGTAGTACTACTGCAGTAACCTGGGAAACATGTCAAGAAATGAGGGTCCAAATAAGTAAAGTTTGAAAATTAAAGAGGGACTTTAGGTTAAAACAAAATAGAAGTGATGCCCTGGCCCTTGGATATATAAAGGGGACTAAAAATCACTCAAAATTTTGAAGCCAAAAACTCTTGAAACACCACTAATTTTACAGTTCCATTGCCTATTTTCAGTAGCTTTTGGTCAATTCATGTTTTGAGATCATTTTGAACCAATTAATATAAAAATGGTTGTATTTGGCTTTTAGGAGTTTGGTTCTGAAGTTGTTATATTCCCAGCTTGTTTGGAGTTTCATTATTTTTACTGTTTCTTTCCTGGGTTTGAAAGTGGAAACTTGAAGTTACTGTGATTCTATTGGGTTTTGGGGTGTACATCTAGGTTATCAAGCTGTATTTGTTCCTGGCTGATGTGGTTGAATTTGCTGGCCTTCCTTCCTTCTATTTTACATTCAATTTCCAGGTACATATCCTAACTTTGAGATGTAAGAGGTGGATCCGAA
Source organism: Nicotiana benthamiana (assembly GCA_034376525.1). NCBI lineage: Eukaryota > Viridiplantae > Streptophyta > Magnoliopsida > Solanales > Solanaceae > Nicotiana > Nicotiana benthamiana. The sequence goes on along the minus strand of CM067336.1, from coordinate 26,439,809 downwards.
GATGCAATGAAAAGCCTAGCTCAACTTTTGTTCGTTAGCTTCAGTAATTTAGCATGTTTTCTTTGAGGTGTATATTTGGATATAGAACATTTAATTCAAATAAGGTAGAGTAGTATAATGTATGGGTGTGAGGTGTAAAAAATGTTGTTTAATATGCTGGTAATATGAGGTAAACTTGCTAAGTTAGTTTTGTTTAAGTAGATGCATAATGGGGAAGTATTGTTTAATATGCTATTCATTTAAATGTTGCGTTTGTAATTGAACTTTGGTGATGTAATTAGGTGACAGTATACCTTGCCCATATGCAAGAATGCCATATCACACGTTTAACTCTTTGGATCATTGTAGAGATCCACATCCGTGGTAAGTGACTTTTGTTTACTTTTGAATTTGCGATCAATCAGCTACGAATCAGGGAATCAATTCTCGTTTGATTTGTTACTCGTCCAGCATGGCCTAATATCCACGCATATAACTCATAAAGAGGCCATTAGCCCAAATACAAGGGTTGTCTCAGGCACCTAAGGCTGGACTGCCAGGTTGGGCTCACTTCAGGCCCAAATATCACGCTGATCAAACACATTTAGGTGTAGCACATATACAACTGACAATGCATCTTAGTAGTAAGATTTTAGGGTCATGTAGAACACATATTATCATCGCCCTTTTTAATTATATCTTTTAAAATACTTAGAATTTGATATGAACGTTTAGCAAATTTTCACGGCCTCTCGCAAAGATAACAACCCGCTAGTCGCTTCAGGACGCGTCTTTAATAATTTTATCTCCTTAAATACGGGTGCACATTTATGTGACCCAAACCCGAACCCCGAAAAATTTAGGATGTGTGTGACGTGGTTTCCATCACGTTCTGATGACGTTGCAATTTTCCTTAAAAACAATAATAATAAAAGTGGTTAAAAGGATTAAAAAGCGCATAAGTTAAAACATGTTCTAAAATCAGATAATGTAAGCCAAATATAATAGTTGCGTGTCGTGCTAGAACCACGGAACTCGGGAATGCCTAACACCTTCTCCCCGGTTAATAGAATTCCTTACTCGGATTTCTGGTTCGCGGATTGTTAAACAGAGTTACTCTTTCCTAGATTCGGGATTCTAACCGGTGACTTGGGACACCATATATCTCCCAAGTGACGACTCTGAAAGTCTCTTAAATAATTGAATCCCATTTAGATTGTCCTTTAATTGGAAAAACTCTGTTATCTACGCCCTTCGCCGGGTTGTAGTAGCCAAAAGAAAGTGTGACAGCTCTGGCGACTCTGCTGGAGACGAACCCAGAATCTCTGGTTCGGGGTTCAAGAATTCTAGCTTAGAAGAATTGTTGTATGTGGCTTTGTTTATTATCTGATTTTACATGTTGGCTTAATGTGCAAAATGATGCTTTTATCGCTTTGATATTATCTGAACTGTACATATAAAAGGTTACGAATCCCTTCTCTTCTCACCTATGGGGATGTGCTTACTGGTTGAGACTCCCTATTCTGTTAGTGTCATACCCTTAAATAAGAAAGAAGTCGGACAAGTTACTAAGCCGGATGGCCCTTTGGTTCCCGGTACGTAGTCCCCTCCTCGACTCGAGTTGTCCGCTCGGGTACACAGTCTAGAACATATACCAAGGTTTTTAGCTTAGAATAACTTGGCCTCATGCCAGATCCTTAGTAGGAACGCTTATTTGCATCATGCATTTGACTTAGGGGACTCAACACAGGAGGTTGGGTCCGTCTAGGACAGGTAACCCGAAATGAAAAGACCATTTTGATGCATGATTATGTGTGCATTCAACTGCTTGGGATTTGCATGTTGATCGGTTTGCGGATAAGGAAAGAAAATTGAGAAAAATAGCAGCATTAGGGTGGTCGAGATTAATCATTTGTCTTGTAAAACTATTGCTCAAATAACGTCGAAATGCTGTCGGATTTTTGAAAAAAAAGAGTAAAACAACAACAACTACCTAGTATAGTCCCACAAAGTGAGGTCTGGGGAGGGTAATATGTAGACGAGCCTTACCCCTACCCGAAAGGGCAGAGAGGCTGTTTCCAATCGACCCTCGGCTCAGTGAATGAAAGGAAAAACAAAAACAAACACAAAAACAAAAACAAAAATAAAAGAGAATTAGTAACTCCAGCAGAAATAGCGTAAATAATTATCTAAACATAAGAAACATAAATAAAATAGCATGCAATAATGTCATACAGTAACTACCATAAATAACTACAATAAGGGAGACTCAATCCAAAACAAAAATCATCTATGGATAGCCCTGCCAAGCCTCACCCAACCCCGGTGAGGAGTACGAAAAACTCTAGGAGCCCCTATCCTACAACCCTGATACTAGACCTCCAGACTTTCCTATCAAGGGTCATGTCCTCGGAAACCCGCACTCTAGCCATGTCATGCCTAATCACCTCTCCCCAATACCTCTTAGGCCTCCCTCTGCCTCGCCGAACACCGACAATTGCCAGCCGCTCACAAATCCTCACCGGGGCATCAGGACTTCTCCTCCGCACATGCCCGAACCACCTCAGCCTCGCTTCTCGCATCTTCTCATCCACCGGGGCCAACCCCACCTTCTCTCGAATAACTTCATTCTTAATCTTATCTAACCTGGTGAGCCCGCACATCCACCTGAGCATCCTCATCTCCGCAACCTTCATTCTCTGAACATGAGAGTTCTTCACTGGCCAGCACTCCGCCCCATAAATCATTGCAGGTCTAACCACAACTCTATTAAATTTCCCCTTAAGTTTCAGTGGAACTTTCTTGTCACACAGGACTCCTGATGCAAGCCTCCACTTTGACCACCCCGCTCCTATACGATGAGTGACGTCCCCGTCAATCTCTCCGTCCCCCTGCATCACCGACCCAAGATATCTGACACTGTCCCTCTTGGCGATGACCTGAGATCCAATCATCACGTCTCTGCCTACTTCGCTCGGCTCGGCGCTAAACTTGCACTCCAGGTATTCAGTCTTAGATCTGCTTATTTTGAAACCCTTAGACTCGAAAGCCAGTCTCCATACCTCTAACCTCTCAATAACACCGACCCTTATCTCGTCTATCAAGAGTATGTCATCAGCAAATAGCATACACCAAGGCACATCCCCTTGAATATGTCGGGTTAGAGCATCCATCACCAAGGCAAACAAGAGAGCTCTAAGCCCCGATTCTTGATGGAGCCCCATAACCATTGGAAAATGGTCCGAGTCGCCACCCACCGTCCTAACCCTAGTCTTAGCTCCATCGTACATGTCCTTGATTACTCTGATGTAGGCTTCCGGCACGCTCTTCACCTCCAAGCACCTCCATAGCACCTCCCTTGGGACCTTGTCATACGCCTTCTCCAAGTTGATAAGCACCATGTGCAGGTCCTTCTTCTTATTCCTGAACTGCTCCACCAGCCGCCTGACAAGGTGGATAGCTTCTGTAGTGGAGCGACCCGGCATGAAACCGAACTGGTTCATAGATGTAGATGTCATATCCCTCACCCTCGCAATCACCCGCTCCCAGACCTTCATGGTGTGACTTATTAATTTGATACCCCATTAGTTGTTGCAGCACTGGATGTCCCATTTGTTCTTGTACAAGGGCACGACTGTATTTCACCTCCACTCATCCGGCATCCTTTTGATAGATCGCATTGAATAACCTGGAGAGCCACTCTACTCCTGAACTACCCATGCACTTCCAGAACTCCACCGGGATCTCGTCAGGCCCGGTCGCTCGACCCCTACTCATCCTACGCAAAGCCCCCATGACCTCCTCCGCCCTAATGCGCCTGCAGTACCCAAAGTCTCTATGTTTCTCTGAATGCCCCAACTCCCCTAGCTCTATGTTACGATCCCCCTCCTCGTTAAGTAAGTCTCTAAAGAAAGAAAAATAAAACAAACAGACAAAAGAAAAGGGGCTTTATAAAGTTTTGATTTTGATAAATTGTTTTGCCCGAATTACGCGGTTTGATTCTCGTTGGGAGTGAGATACGTAGGCAACCCCCATCGGGTCCAACCTCTCTCTTTGCAAAAATAACCAAAACAAGAAAAAATGTCCGATTTTATTCATTTTTCCAAAATAAATTGGGTGATGCCGTTACCGAAAGGGACGCCGGAAGGCTGACTTCGCAAAAATGGCCGCCTCTGAGTCTTATTTTGGCCGGTGAACGAGCACAACCTTAAAATCCTCCTTCGGAAGTGCAGCAAGGCTGTATTCGCAAAGCTGGGCCCTGATTTTAGAAAATAAATTTCATCAAAGACAAATGCCGGTTTTAATATTTTGTGGAATCAAATAGTCAAAATTTTGAGATACTAATTCGCCTTCATGAATGTGCAGAATGAGCACGATAATGTTCATGAACAAAATTCCCTTGGAGCTGCACATATGGTGGAATGACCTGGGGGAATTGGGCAAAACAGGGTCAACACGCATTTGGTAGGACTTACTGGGCTGCTGAAAATTAACCCATTGGGAGATATCATAAAGGCATTGATCACGTTCTGGGACTCGGCTCATAATGTCTTCCATTTCTCGGATTTTAAACTCATACCAACATTAGAGGAAATAACTGGATATATTAGGACCCCTACAATTCCTTTGAGACACTAATTCCTGATTGCACCAAGAGCCCTTGCCATGCACAAGTTCCTGGACTCCTTAAAAATTAGTAGGAAGGTTCACAATCCGGAGCTATCAACTGGCTTCTGTACTCCACAGTTTATATGTCAGAGGTACAGACATATAAGGGGATTCAATAACCCGGAAAACTATATTTTTAGTAAAGGGAACCAACTCAAATAGGAGGAGCATCGCTGTTTTGCATTCATGGTATTCTTCTTGGGTCTTGTGGTGTTTCCGCGGAAGGACGAAAATATTGACATACGAATAGCAAGGGTCGTTAGCACTTTAATGAGTGAAGCGAAGAGCACCCTCGCTCCTATGATCTTATCTGAGATCTTACGTGCTGTCACCACTTGTAAAGCGGGTGGATATTTCTTTGAGGGGTGTAACCTATTGTTACAAATATGGATGATTGGGAACTTATGCCACCGGCCTCGGTTCATGAATTATGGGTCACCAACGAAAAGCTGCATAGAAGAACTCTACTACAGGGTTGATGGGTTTAGGTTACCTGAGGTTGTCACAGAATGGGTGTTACATCTCCGGGTTATTACTGCAAATCAAATAGAGTGGACATTCGGGTGTCTCGCCGTGGATGAAATTGTATATATGCCAGCCACCGGATCTCATTTCCTTTAATGGGTCTCTGATGTATCAAGCCCTATGCGACATACAGAGTGCTAAGGCAATTAGGTAGATGCTAAATGATTGCCAGGGACGAGGATATTTGCCGCTATGTGGTTGAGATTAGCCCCAATGGTCAATTACCTGAAGCCGTCGTGCGCCAAATCTTGAGCGAATGTCGATATTTGACAGCGGAAACCTGAGTATGCAACATATCTAAAGGCGAGGTTGCACCGGGGTACATTGCTTGGAATAGAAAAGAAACAAAGCCCGGGAGGCCAGCTAAAAGACCGCATCTCCAAGAATTCGTTGAAACATCACAAGAACAATGGGATTCGCTAGCCAAGGAAAATGAGTACAGAGCCACCATAGGAAGATTAGAAAAGAAAGTCAAAGAGTTTCAATTTGAAAATGGTTTGCAAGCCGCATCAGATGAGGGAGAAAATAACTGATTAACCAAATAAAATGAGGCGTTGCGGGCCCAAATACAGAAGATGAAAGAAGCTGCAGAAAATCCTTCCCGGAGCGCGAAAGATTAAAAACTCATAGACAATTTGAGGCGAAAAGCAACCGAATATGGGTTTGACTTGAACAAGGAAGAAGGCGAGCTATCCAGGGTTCGGAAACAATTAGCTAAAAGTGTGGAGGAACGAGGCCGCATCATTGAGCAATTAAAGGAAAAGCATGACGATGAGAATGCTGGGTTAAATTTGAGAGTCATCATGGTTGAGAACAGAGCAGCCAAGCAAGTCGGGGACCTCAAGGCCGAAAGAGAATATTGTTATGCAGCGATAGCAAGGCTCGAGATGGATTTGAGGCAATTCCAGGAACTGAATCAGGTAGCCGAGAGAACATTGGAGGCGAGGGTTGAGTAGATTGGGCGTTTGTTGCAAGAAAAAGGGTGTTATTAGGGAAAGTGTACGGGCGATCGCAGACTACATCACCACAAAGTGCAACCACTGTGAGCATATGACAAGATCTATGTTCTTTTCCACCGCCATGACCTTTGTTCAGCAAGTGATGGAAGACCTCCACCACCTCCAAGGGAGTTTAGTACGCAAGCCAGCTGCAAGACCGAATGATGCTCCGCGAGGCCCAGGAACGCCTGAAGCATTAATGTATTCATAAAGATTGCACTGCCTTTTGTCCAAATATTTCAAAGTCTACTAGTTTAACCAGGAGTCTGGATTTTTCTTTATGAATATTTCAAAGCACACTTACCTCAAGAGCTACCACTTATCAAGGAAATATTATTTTATATATATATATATATATATATATATATATATATATATATATATATATATATATATATATATATATATATATATATATATATATATATATATATATATATATATAAATTCAAGTGGCTCTTCCTTTTTCGGAACAGTGCACCTTTCTCCTTATTCAATTAGTTCTACTCAAAAGCCAAACCAACTATCCCACACTTTAACTTATACAAAGTTCATAACAATTCATGTGCTCATGAGAGGTGAAAAAGTTCAAATAGATGGTTAATTCAAACAAATGGGTAAGGCTTGTAATGTGGTTGCCAAGGAAAAAGGATTATAGGCTCAACGGGGTTAACTACGATACATAGCAATTAGGTGGGTAAAATATACATATCTGGCTCAACAAAGAAATGCCTATATCACTTTTAAAGCTGAATGAAGCTACTATTTCGCTTTGCAAACACACAGGGAAGTTCTAGGCATCAAATGTACATCATGGAATACAGTAACACTCACACACATATGGTACATGACTCACTCTTGATTAGTTTATCAAGACATTCTCTTTGAGTATACAAGTTAGGTACAAACATGCAATTTTTAAGGTACTTAAATAAGATTCAACCCTTAAAGCTAAGTGCTACACTCTAGTATCTATCGTGTTTAGGTGTAAGAATGCTTGGGTTGTTTTTTCAATTTAATCTCGTCGCCCATTAATCCTAACCTAAAACTAAAAACAAATATCTACATATACCAGGTTCAATCTAAACCCTTGGAAAAGAACCGTGGCCCAAAGAAAAACCAAGGGGGAGTTACTACACTACCTAAAAAAATCCTTTTGGTATTTTCTCTAGACTAACTCCCCTCAAGAAAATTTTCTAAAGGATCAGTCATCAGGAAGGGTCTCTATATTCCATTTTTTTGTTTTTTTCTCTCCACTTAGTCCCTCAAGAACCCCGTCAAAAGAGATCCTTCATCGGGACAAGTCACATACTATTTCTATTTCTACTTACCTAATGAACTACTATTCTAACATCAAAACAGTCAAAGCAAATAGTTAATTATTATGATTACCAACAAACATTAAGGTATCCCCACACTTAAAATAAAGACATGTACCCATGGCTTGACAATATAAAAAAGTGAGGTAAAGGAACTTCCCTGAAGAATCACTCTTGATCTGAAACTGTGTCTGGGTTCACGTCACAGGTGCGACCCAGAGCTGTCAACCAGCCCATGAATTTCTTTTCCGACTTCACATGTAGGTCAGCTACCGCATTAATACGGGTACCCAAGTTAGCTACGGAGGTCCGCAGCCCAACCATATCCTGCTCTAAAGCGTCCATGCGAGTGCTCTAGCGTGGTTGTGAAGGTGCTGCCTCGTCCCCTCTCGGAGGAGATGTAATCTCAGTAGCCCCAGCATTATCATCAGACGAGTCATCACTGTGTTGCACCTGCATTCTTCCCTCTAGTACAATTTTCTTCGCCTGGAAAGGAGAACTCAGAGGTAATTTCTCGTCAACTTGAATATTCTCAGGCACCCTAGCAAGGTGGCACAATAGGGTGACTATTAAAGGCAAAAAGTGACACTTGATTACCTCCGACGATATAATGAACATTTCGTCATAGAGGAATCGGGCGGCATCAAACCCTTGGTGAGTCATAAAGCAGTAGATCATAGCGGCCCAACACCCATTCATATTTGTGGTATTGCCGGATAGTAGTAGACAAGTGTTGATGACAGTGAGCCAACACTTGGCCTCCCAAGTAAGAGACTGTGAGTGTAAAGTATTCGGTTGTGCTACCCATTTGGAAATTCTGCAAAGTATACAGATTACCTCCTGAAGTCTAGCCCAGTCAACCATCGGGCGATGAGACATGATGTAGTGTCGTCACCCGTGAATGTGGGGAGGCGATACGCTCGCGGATGGACTCTATATAAGTATTAACCCGAGTGTTGCGCACAATCACAACCCCATCCTCGTTCTCTAGAAGATTTGCATAAAACTCTCACACTAGTTGAAAATTGGACTTCTCGGGAGCCTCAAAGAAGATGTCTAGCTGACACCTCCTTAGCTTATTAAACATATTAGGGAACTCTTTCGCCAATGTCGTCAATCGATATGGACCTCATGGAGTAACTTCTTTGCAGCTTTCTGATTATACCTTGTCTCTGCTGATTGACAGACAAACTGGTTGCTATCAAACTGAGGGGCACTGGCTTGGCCCCGGGCTCGTGAGAAGCTTCCAGGATCACTAGCAAAGGACCCATTGTTGTGTCTTTTACGGGATGAAGTCATAGTACCTTTCAATACATAGAACGCTTATTAGGACGGGTCCAAAATATGTGACTATGGGTGGTTACTCAGACTTCACCACAACCATATCACAAGATCTCCTTATATCTCTATTTAGGTAATTTCCCAAACACATTGTGGGCAAGGCAAACATCTTCATATACAAGGCCCATGGGAATCAAGAAAACTTCCCCAATTTAAATATTCACTACACCCACACACCTCACACTTGCTACAAATAATCACCCACCAACGACACCCATACAACATTCAATATACAGTCCATTCACCAACATATGCTAATGCAAACGAAATTATACTAGAAAAGAAGAAGAAAAAAAAAGATAAAGCTAAACAAAAATTTTATCACTAAAACTACATTATACAACATTGAAGTAGCATAAAACACAAAAGATAGGAATAAAAGAGAAGGGGGGTACCTTTGCAGAAGAAAATAAAGAGTATTGTGAAGGAAGAAGAAGAAGAAGAAGAAGAGAGTATGGAGGGAAAGGTTAAGGTTTAGAGAGAGAGGGAGATTGGGGATTATTTTCTTTTTGTTTTGGGGAGGGCGTTGTGTTGGGCGAAGGGGGGAGGGGGTTTGGGTTTTTACAATTAAAAGAATAAGAAAATAAAGAGGAAGAAAATGAAAAAGAAAACAAAATGAACAAAATTGCAGACCTAGTACCCCGTGGTCGACCGCGGTCGTCACCGCAGCCACAGAGGAATTTAACTCGGAGATAGTGCCTCCCGCGGACATCACCACGGTTCTGGCCGTGGTCGGAGGCGGTGTTGCCCGTGATCCTACCGCAGTCCACACCGCAGTCGTGGTGAATTATTGATGCTCCAGTGAATTTCGTGGTCGTCACCGCAGTCAGAGGCAGTGTTGCCCGCGATCCTACCGCGGTGCGAGCCGCGGTCGCGGTGAATGGTTTTTTTTAAACATGACGTTAAATACTACACATACAACACATTTGTGGGTTTTCTCCTATGCATCGCCTGATTTAACATCGCGGCACGAAGCATGTGGTTGAGCCATCACTCCTCATTCGCATACCGGGGTTCTTTCAAATTGATCACCATTGTATCCCCTTTTTCTTCAGCTATTCCAAGGTAATGCTTTAACCTTTTCCCATTTACTGAGAACTTGCTTATCCTATCTTCTGCTTCATTCTCAGCAGCTCCACTTGGGAACATTTACACCATTCTAAATGGTCATGACCATCGGGACTTTAACTTACCCCGAAACAATCTCAACCTTGAATTATACAGTAATACCTTGTCACCGGGTTTGAAATCCATGTCCATGATGTGTTTGTCATGTAGCTTATTCATTCTTTCCTTGTATAGCCTCATGCTTTCAAATGATTGATATCTAAATTCTTCCAACTCATTCAACTTGATCAGATGATTTTGTCCAGCTGCGCCAGGATCTATGTTCAATTACTTTAGTGCCCATAAAGCTCAATGTTCTTGCTCTATATGAAGATGACAGGCCTTCCCAAATACCAACTTGTATGGTGACATATCTATTGGTGTTTTTAATGCAGTTCTATAGGCCCAGAGTGTCAAGCTTCTTTGCCCAATCAGTTCGTGTGGCATTTACAGTCTTGGTTAGTACACTCTTTATCTCCCTGTTGGACACTTCAACCTGCCCACTAATTTGTAGATGGTAAGGGGTGGCCACCTTGTGGCGTACATAATATTTTGCAAGTAATTTCTCGAAGGCTCTATTACATAAGTGAGTTCCTTCGTCACTGATGATCTTTCCTGGTGTCCCAAACTAGGTGAATATGTTCATTTTCAAAAGTCCTACCACCACTTTTGCATCATTAGTGGGCAACGCTACTGTCTCTACCCATTTAGACACGTAGTCCACAACAACAACTATGTAATTATTGCCAAATGAACTGACAAATGGACCCATAAAGTCAATACCCCAAACATCAAACACCTCTACCTTCTGAATCAGGTTCATAGGCATCTCATGGTGAAATGTTCCTGGACCGCTGGCATTCATTGCAGCCCTTTACCCAGAGGTGCACATATCTAAACAGAGTTGGCCAAAAGAATCCAGCCTCTAGCACTTTCGTAGTTGTCCTGATCCATCCAAAATGTCCTCCATATGCAGATACATAACAAGACTACAAAACCAAAAATTGTTCTATCTCGGGGACACACCTCTGGATAATATCATCAACACATATTCTAAATAAATAAGGCTCAACCAATAATACATGCGGCAATCACGATAAAACTTTTTCTTTTGGGCAGATGAAAGGTCGTAGGGAACTATACTGGAGGCCAGGTAGTTTGCAAAGTCTGCATACCATGACGCTTCCTCAAGAATTGCTTCATGTAGTTGCTCATCTGGAAAGGTTTCCAGAATCTCTTCAACCTCGACTGATTTTTTAGCTCCTTCAAGTCGTGATAGATGATCAGTGACCTGATTTTCTGTGCCCTTATGTTCATGAATTTTGAGGTCAAACTCTTGTAACAGTAGCACCCAACGAATTAGGTGCGGCTTAGACTCCTTATTCTTAATCAGGTACCTGAGAGCTGCATGGTCAGTGTATACAATTACCTAGGAGCCAATCAGATATGATCAGAACTTGTTAAAATCGAACACCACCACTGACATCTCCTTCTCCGTCACAGTGTACTTGAGCTTTGCACCGCTTAGCGTTCTACTTGTGTAGTAAATCGGGTGCATCAACTTATCCTTTTGCTGCCCTAAAATTGCTCCTATGGCGTAGTCGTTTGCATCACACATGAGCTCAAATGGTTGCTCCCATTTGGGTGCAACAATAATGGGTGCAGTTACCAACCTCTTCTTCAATTCCTCAAATGCCAACCTGCAAACATTATAAAACACAAAGGGCTGATTTTTTTCAAGGAGTTTGCATAATGGTTTAGTAATTTTGAAAAAATCTTTTATGAAACGCCAGTAGAACCCATCGTGTCCAAGAAAACTTCTCACTGCCTTGACTGAAGTAGGCGATGGTAGATTCTCAATCACGTCAACCTAAGCATGATCGACCTTAATTCCTTTACTGGACACTCGATGGCCTAGGACTATCCCTTCCTCTACCATAAAATGGCACTTCACCCAGTTCAGCACTAAATTTTTCTCCACACATCTTTTAAGCACTCTACTTAAGTTGTGAAGGCAGTCTTCGAATGAATCTCCCACCATATAGAAATCATCCATAAAAACTTCCATATCTCCTCCACCATATCTGTGAAGATAGCTAACATGCACTGTTGAAATGTCGTTGGTGCATTGCAAAGCCCAAAAGGCATTCTCCAAAAGACAAAGATGCTATACGGACAAGTGAAAGATGTTTTCTCTCTTTCCTCGGGGGCTATTGATATCTGATTGGACCTCGAATGTCTATCCAAGAAACAAAGTGTGATCGCCCGGCCAGCCTGACCAACATTTGGTCAATGAAGGGCAAGGGGAAATGGTCCTTCCGGGTGGCCGTGTTCAATTTTCTGTAATCCATGCAAATTCGCCATCCCATGACTGTACGAATTGAGATCAACTCATTGTTCTCATTTTGCACAACAACCTTTCCCTCTTTTTAGGCACACATTGGACAGGACTAACCAATGCTATCAAAGATGGGGAAGATAATTCATGTATCTAACTATTTGATCACTTCCTTCTTCACTACTTTTTATTTCAGCCTTCGTTGATGTTCTATGGAAAGTTTATGCCCTTCTTCCAAGAGAATCTTATGCATACAGAAAGTCGGGAAGATACCCTTAATGTCTGCCATGGTCCAGCAGATAGTAGTCATGTTTTCTTGCAATACTTGTAAGAGTTGTTCTACCTGCACATCTAGCAAACCAAATGATATAACAACAGACAAAGTAGAATTAGGGCCTAATAAAACATACCTGAGGTGATCTAGGAGTGGCTTCAGCTCCAGCTTAGGTGGTTCCTCTATTGATGGCTTTGCTGGAGGTGTAGCCCTTTGTTTTTAACTCAAGGGACTCGAATTGAGGTTCCCTTTTCCAAAATCCTAAGCCTTCAAGTGCCATGACACATTCAGCTAACCCTTCACCATCCATCTCTTCTAAATTTGTCAGACGTGCCTCTAATGGATTTTTAACAGTTAGGTTCATATCATTTTCTTGCAGGATCACATCTACTGCCTCCAGTAAAGAGCAATTAGAATATTCGCTAGGTCTCCTCATAGATTGCTGAACATTGAATATGACTTCTTCATTATTCAGTCTCATTTTTAATTCCAGAGTCTCATAATCGATCAATGCTCTTCCAGTGGCCAAAAATGGTCTACCCAAAATGAGGGGTATCTCCTAATCTACCTGACAATCCAGAATAATAAAGTCGGCTGGGAACACGAACTTTCCCGCTTGCACCAACACATCATCAAGAATACCAGTTGGCCTTTTCATAGTGCGATCAGCCAGCTATAGCAGCATCGAAGTCGGTCTAGCTCTACCAATGCCCAGCTTGGTGTACATTACCAGCAGCATCAGATTTATGCTGGTCCCCAAATCACATAATGCCTTTTCAAAGGCATAACTCCCAATTGTGCATGGAATAGTGAAGCTACCTGGATCAAACGTCTTTTGAGCCATCAGTCTTGTTACTACTACGCCGCAGGCCTGTGTGAGAGTCACAATGGACAGATCATGAAAATGAAACTTCTGTGACATTAGATCCTTCATCATGTTGGCATAACCGGGCATCTCCCTCAGAGCATCCATCAGCGAAACATTCAATTGAATTTGACGCAGCATCTCCATGAATTTTTTGTATTGGTCTATCTTCTTTTGTTTTACCGGTCTCTGAGGGAAGGGTGCAGGTATCAGTCTTTGTGCATTGATTGTTGTCTTCTCTCTATTAGAATTTTCTGGCACAAGAGGTGCCACCTGTCCTGCAGCTTGCTCATTCATCTTTCTTTTCCTTTTTCCTCCTGACTCTGCTCAACCACCACTTCAGTTAGCTCTGTTGGTTCCTCCACCTCTAATGACACTGGAGTGACTGTCGTATTCTCCTTACTGGCTTGTATAATCTCTTGTTCTCTATCTAAATCTCCTATTACTGAGACTTACTGCCATCAGCTGATTTGTGTTTTGTTCCTTGGGGTTTATGTTTGTGTATGCAGGCAAAGTTACATGAGGGCGGTTGTTTAGAGCCATGGACAGATGTCCCAATTGCGTTTCAATGTTCTTTATGGTTGAATCATGCACATCCAACTTTTCCTACACTTTATTTTTTGTCCCAATGAGTTACTGAAGCATACCCCTGATTTCAATCATGTTATTATCTTGCTGAGGAGGTGGTTGATATGTTAATTATTGCTGATTTTGTTGTGGATAGCCATGTGGTTTCTGATATGCCACTGGCACCAATTAGTTTTGAGGGTGCATACCCCCAGGCTGTTGCATGTTAGGCATGTACTGCTGATTTTTTGGCGTTCTCCATTGTTGTGCTCCTTGTCTCTAACCCCCATAGTTGTTGATATAATTCATATCTTCCCTCGCACCTTGATTTTTGCCTTCTCCGCTCCATGAACACACATAAGACCGATTAATACAAGGTGTACACACTCCTTCATTTGTTTTATCAATAATGTGCACCTGTTTTGTACCCATATCATCAATCTTCTTTGTCAATATGCTCATCTGGGTCATGAGTGTGGCCATATTCTCTGCATGTGAATTATTTGGGTCAAGGGGAACTGAATGCACTATGGGTGCCAGTGTCGTAGCTCTAGTCATCCACCTTGAATTTTGTGACTCTTGTTAAGAAGGATATTGCACTCGGTGAATGTCTTACACAAAAATGCGCCTCCAGCTGAAGCATCCACATTTGCCTTTAAATTTCCAACTAACCCCATGTAGAATCTCTGGCCAAGTATCTGGTCTGGAATGCCATGGTGATGGAATTTCACTATCACCCTTTTGAATTTGTCCCATGTTTCTTTCAAAGACTCAGTCAGTTGCTGCTTATACTGCAATATTTCATCAATCTGTCTTGCGGTCTTGTTGGGCAGATAGAACTTATTCAGGAACTACTTGACTAATTCCTCCCAGGTAGCTATGGAATTGATAGTTTGCGAATTTAGTCGAGTCTGAGCTTCCCCGGTCACAGAGAATGGGAACAGTAACAACTTGATAGCTTCTGGGGTCACATTAGGCTACCTTTGGGTCATACATATTGACAGAACAATTTTCAAGGGTTGCTGAGGGTCTTTAATGTGTGACACGAAGAATAATCCTTTATTTTGCAGTAGATGGAGCATATTGTTGGATATCTGGAAGGTCTCCGCTTGGATTGCGGGCACAGCTATGGTAGAGGTTAGGTTATTAGATGTGGGTTGTGCACAGTCATAAAGTGCAGCTTTGGGCACAATAGGTGTCACTACTCCCGTATTGGGGTTAGTTGGCTTCCAATAACGTTGTCTACGTCACCCATGTCAAATTCGAGCAGGTGTGATTGTTGGGATTGTTGAAGTCTCTTGTTGGCACGGTTCAATGCTCTGAATGTTTTCTCAAGGTCAGAGAATCCTTCTAGCAGTTCTCTAGTCCTCGAAGAACTTCTATGCATACACTTGATTTCTACAAGAGTTCAAACGTTAGAATTTCAATGAATAGATTGGGTATAGAGAAAACTGACTACACTAAGAATTTTTGTACTTCTTTCAAGTGTAATTAATAACACCGTTAATTCCTTGGCAACGACGCCAAAATTTGATAACGCCAAGACTTATAAAAAGGCACACACAGACGTAACAAATATATTCTGAGTATTTCTGCCCAGAGTCGAACCACAAGGAATTAACCTATCAATTACTTTTGTCGAACTTACAAAATTCAGGGAGTCAATTTTCCAAACGTTGTAATTCACAATTGATGATATATCTAACAAGTAAACTGAAAATAAATAACAGCTAGAAGTTAACTAATCTTGATTTGTAAACAATTGGAATAATGTCTAAGGTAATGGTTTCCCCCGTTGTTGATTTCCTTAGTTGAATATGTTTTATATCTGAGACTTAATTGTCTCCATCAATCATGAAAGCTCCATCTATCATAAATCTTTCTCAAGGATTTATGATAACTTACTAGACGCACTTTCTCAAGCTACGCTAGCTAGATTCACATTACGGTTCACTTAGATTGCACCCGAGGTATCATTATCTCTAATCCAACCTCTAAACTCTTGGTTATGACTCTCGCCTATACTCCGGGAGTGATGTTGTTCATACAAACACCTAAATTTGCACTATCTCTCAAGCAGATACATACTAATAGGGCAGATAATTGAGGGCCCTTTCAACTAACCACAATCAAAACGTAGATGAACAATAGAGATAACAAACAATTCAAAACTATATTAATATAAAAACCAATTCATCCCCAACGAGTTTCATCAAAACCTTAGATTAAAGTATTTAGCTGCTCATAGTAACGTAAGATAAAACTACTAAATTATACATAATGGAAGAATTGCAAAAAAAACAGAAGAGATAAAGAACTATGTTGTTTTGGGTGATCTCTCACACTTGTTCTTCTTCCAAAAGTAATCCAAAAAATAAGCCCTCCTCCATCTTGGGCGAGGTTTTACATCTTATAAGGGTTTTACCAAAAGTTTCCCCGAATTGAAATTTTGGCCCCTAAAATTTCTGGATCATGAACAGTTCACCGCTGCCGCAGCGTGGATCGCGGTGAACACTTCCTGGGCCTATTTTTGTATTTTGTCTCCGCGCTCTGCTGCGCTGTCCACCACGGTTGAGGGGGACTTTTATCCAGTCATTTCTTTTGCTCTTTTGTGTTTAGGTACTTCTTGAGTGGATATTTTCTTCACTTTATTGCCTCCAAACACTTCATGTTGCTTCCTCACATATAATATTTCCTGTAAAATCAATTAGCACCACTTAAAGCATTTTATTAGCAAATTACCTTATAAAACAACAACAAAGCATGGGAAATTAAGGTATACATATCAACTATATAGCCTATTATCAGGTAGGAAGCATTATGGTCATATTCATGCTAACACATCTTAGAAT
Source organism: Nicotiana benthamiana (assembly GCA_034376525.1). NCBI lineage: Eukaryota > Viridiplantae > Streptophyta > Magnoliopsida > Solanales > Solanaceae > Nicotiana > Nicotiana benthamiana. Next base: position 26,422,976 of record CM067336.1, on the reverse strand, counting down.
AATAATTAAAGGTCGCCAAAGGTTTAGTTGGGTGATTGACATAGATATTCAGAGTAAAAGAAAGTAAACAGGGTATTCTCAAGATTTTCTCCATGAAGATATTAGGTGAATTGTTAAGGAAGTTAAAGTAGGTGTAGCTCACATTAGGCTTTATGGGACCAAGGAAATATGCCAAACTATTAGTGTGATGTCTCACATCATTTCCCTCCATGCACCCGATGCATCATGTATCTAGGTTCTAGAAGTTAGTCAGAAATCACTTGTCTATTATTTCGGTGGAGGCTATTGAAGGTGAAATTAATAGGTAACTGGCTGATGAAAGGTACTAAATTTTAATCCTTGATTAAATAAGTCTGAAAGTTGAGGAATAAAGAGATTGCCTCCGTCAAGACAAAGTTTGTGAGTCGAGAAGGTCATATTGACGACCGAAAGTATTGTGGAAAATAAATATTTTTACTTGGTTGTATAGCAAATAGTTGTGATTCAAAAGGTATTTGATCACGCGCAACTCTAGTCCTAGAAATTATAAGTGGTCGCAGCAAATATAATCTGATCTAAAAGTCTAGATTCGAATCCCACAGAGAACTAAGGCTTAACTATATCTGTTTGATATCACTAAAAAGACAAGATTGTACAATTTTCTAAATTATAAAGATTGAGATTTATATTTCTAACTAATTAACTAGCAAATACTAGAAAGCGATAAAATTATCAACTAACGAGACAAAGGATTGGAGACTTAATTAAGGAGGTCTAGAGTTATGATTTTTCCAATTGTCTGAATCCTTCTAGCTATGTTCCCTACAATTTTGCCACTGTACTCTCTACTGATCGTGAGAACTTAGGTATCATAATTCTCTCTCGAGTAACTACAACATTTACTAGACATATTCTCTTGAACTATGCTAGTTGGATTTATCTAACCTCTCACTATGACCACGTCAAGGTTTTGTTATTTCTAAACCTGCCCTAAACTTGCTGTATTGATTTCTCACATACGTTAGGAGTGACATTGTTCAACAACCACCTAAATATGTATCCTTTTTCAAGAAACACAAATAAATAGAAACAGTCGATCGATGGCCAGTCAATCAACAACAATAAACACGTAGTTGAATAAGTAGAGAAATACAATGTCTCAATTATATAAAAACATAACAAGAATTTATCCTACAAAAGATTCTATAAAAACCCTAGATAACAAATTAGCTATCCATAATAGTATGCAAAATACAATACTAAAAGTCATAACTAACAACGCAAGATAGAAAGAGGAAGGAAAAACTCATAGAAGAATTCTCTGCCTTGCTCCTATTGTGTCTCAGCCTCCTTAGGTCGAATCAATGTTAAAAATCTGTCCAACCCCATCAAAATACCATTTTTACTTGTATATATACCAAATAGGGTTGGGCCTAAATACTTATACCTTCTCTTACGCAAAAAAGGATAATTTTTTAGGTCTAGACGCTCCCGGTTGTGGTCCGGGCACAGTATTTTTCCAGTGCACTGCCTCAGTCCGGGTCTAGGTCTTCTTTTGCAGTTTCGGCTGAATTTTTCACCATGTTTCGTTTGTAATTTAGAATAAAGTAAAATTAAAAGTTGTATCCCTTTGAGGTAGCTTTCCAATCATATATTTTATAGCTCAAATGGAGTTTGGAGCAAAGAGTTATGTGCATTTTACTAGTGAGAGTGTCTTAGAGAGAGAAGGAGAAGACCTAGAAATTATACTTATCCATTCTTGCCCCAATCTTCAAGAATCAAGGAAAATCCAACAAGATCTTCACCGAAGAGGTAAGGTTCTAACCATAGTCTTGAATTTCGAGTTTGGGTATAAGATGGGTAATGAGAGTGTGATTATTGCATATGAAAGTTGGTATTTACGGATGCATGTATCTATAAGGATGGTGGGAAGGTAATTGATCTAAATGAGCAAATTCTTGGTATTGAATGGGTTGCGGAGTGACAAAAAATCTTGTAGAAGAACCTTATAGTAAAATTTGCACACCTAATGTTCGATAAAATGCTTAAATGAGGTGAACCCATGAATATCTTCCTAATTATTGTTCAATTTTTTTTATGTTTCTAATTAAATTGAAGTTGCCAGGATTTTTAGAACGTTGTAGTAAACTAAAGAAAGCTCAAACAAGGTATTTTGGCTAAACTACTCTCTTTAAATTGAATTCCATGACGCTCCCGTAATTTTCAAGTATGGCTGGCTCAAGTTCCTAATTCCCATGTTACGAGCTATTTCTAATAAATTTGATTATCCCGAGTAAATAAATGTCAAAAGTTATGTATTCAAAACGTGTTCTGAATGCGTCTACCACATTATGTTATCCTTCGAGAATGTGTTCAAGAATGATATATATATTAAACTGTTATGGCTTTGAGTCATATTTCAAATGAAATTTATGATTCTAAATTATATGAGAAAAACTCGAGTTGCTTAAGACTTTTAATTTCTCATATATGTACCTAAAGCCTTGATTTGAAATGCCTTGTCGTTAATAACCTATAAAGATACTGGAATCTGAAAGAAGTGGGTTGGAGATGTAAAGTGTGGCCACCGTACCAATAATAAAATTTATACTTGTGGATAATGGTGCCAATAAAATGAAATAATGTGACAAAGGTTTAGAAATGTGCCCTGATTCAACTATTCCAAATTGACATCGAAAATAGATCTTCCTAAAAGATTATTTATTCAAGTCGTACCCAAACGTGGTTGTTTCAACTAAAGCTATGCTATGTGAGTATTTCAATGTATCACGAGCTCTTACATTTTCATGAGTTGAAATTGTGTATTGCCTTTTCGGGGAATGTATTTAAAGTATAAGTGATGTGTTACTCGTTTATGATCTTAACTTGCGCTTCAATTGCTAATCTTCTTGCTCCATTTCTTTGGAAAGGAAAATATTGTGTTTAAAGACCTTGTTAGTAATGAACTTAAAGTTCTGATTTCCAAAATATCATATATGTTGATGCTTATGATGATGATCCTTAAAAGTAAAGATATGAACGTGTGGAATATGAAATACGCACATCACGCAATGAATGAAGAATCATATGTATGGCCAGAAGAGCCAATGAAATAATGATTTTGTAAGTGATTGAAAGTACCAATGAAGTTGTATACAATGTGGAAGGTTATGAGGTAAATGTAATTGTATATATGCTTTCCTTATATGAAAATCAAAAATGTTTTTGGGAGTTTTGTTAGTCACCGATGAAGGGTAGGTGGAAACAACCTAGCCCAAAAACTACATGTGCTGGTGTAGAAGTGTTGAGGGATAAATCCCCGTTTTGATGTGATGAAATTATTTTCCTTAATCGAGATTAGATGATTGCTAGCGGAATGTGATGTTGACCCACATGGTATTGTGCTGAGATGGCATAGCCGATCGCGCCGATATCGGACACCAGGTTGAACACATGGTGGTATTCTGATTGTGATTACACCTCCACCCGCATATATTGGGTTAGGCGGTAGGTCCACGTAAAAATTATGGTATTGTGATTACACCTTCCTCACATATATTGGGGTGAGGTAGCAAGGCTGCTTTGTCTAGAGATTTTTGTGATTATGATTGGACATCTCTGATGAGACGGCTTGGCCGATAGGGCTGAGATTGGACTCTCTGCTAAAATTATTGTGGTATTGTGATTGGATGTCTATGGTAAGACAGCTTAGTCGATCGGGCTAAGATCATACTCCATACTAAATTCACGGTGGTATATGGGTACTAAATCTCCCAACCAAAAATAATATTATCGTAATATTTTGATTATCTTATTCACAGTATTATCCTCGTATTTTGAAAAGTGTTACATATTAACTTCACATTTGGATATCATTGATTGTTGCTTGTTGTTTTCGTGATTTTTCCTTTTCATATTGGCGTTCTCTTTTGAAAGAGGGCATTTAGCGTTACATACTAGTACTATTCCATATGTACTAACGTCCCCTTTTTTTGATGGCGCTACATCTTTAATGGAGGCAGGTGGTTCATCAGTGGGAAACTTTGGTCCTCGTTAGTAGTTACTCTCTATTTTGCAGGTTTTGGTGAACCATACTCTATTTTGAGCCTGATGTCACTTGATTTTGTACTTTGTGTTCTGAGGTATAGACGGGGCCTTGTCGCCGGCTCTTCCATACTACTCCGTTGTTGTACTTAGAGGCTCTGTAGATATGTTGTAGGTGGTGCACGATGTTGGGTAATAAACTAGAAGCGTTGATATTTGGAAAATATGTTTTCCTCGTAATTATGAAGTTGTAATATATTTGGGAATTATAAATGAATGACCTTTGAGTAATGGAATTGGTGTTCATTATGAAATACTCTCAATATTTAAATAATGGAATTCATTTCCACTCTATTTATGGTCAAGGTCGGGTAGAAAGTATCTAGCAAGCTATCTTGATTGGGTTATCTCGATTGAGCCCCGATCCCTCTCCCCGAGGTCGAGGTGTGACACCTTCTTACTTTTTCATATATTCACTCATCTCTTAATTCTCAAACCCAAATTCTCAATTTTCATTCTCTCATTCTTCCTAAATTTCAATCAACTATTTGGCTATCATTTTTTTGGACTTTTATTTATGGTATTATTTGAAGTTTGAACTTTGAAAAATTGAAGTTTTATCGTGGTAATGTCGAAGTTTCGAAAATTAATTTCAAGACATCAAAAATCATCATGTATTCAATTTATTGCGGAATTTGGTGCACTCGTTTCAACTCTTTATCTTATTTAATATTTTACTGCGTATTTAACTTTTATTAGTAGTTAAATTTTCAAAATAAAATTAGTTAAACTTTTAAAATATATTTAATGCTGCAAATCAAGTTAGTTATAACGTTTCTAATCGGGTAATCGGAGAAATAGAAAAAGAGGTATTACTTTGTCACGACCCAGATTTCTCACCATAGAAAATTGTAATAGCGCCTACTCTTGAAAGCTAGGCAAACTGACAGTTACGTTTTGCCACATTAAGTATTATACAAAACAGAAATAGATAATAGCTAAACCAATAGAGATAAAGTGCAGAAGTGATATAACAGTTCAACAACTCTAATACATAACTACCCCAATGATCTGGTATTACAATCCACGAACATCTAAGAAATTCTACAAATATTGGTTTGAAAGAAGTACATCTGTTCTCAAAATAGAAAGCGACAAGAAAACTAAAATAGAGGAAAGGGGGACTCCAGGCTCTGCAAACACTAGTAGATCTACCTTGGGTCTACAGTTTACTGAAGGCAGCAACACTAACTCTACTCACGAGGTCCAGCACCAAAATATGCACAAGCTGTGCAGAGTTCAGTATTAATACAACTGAGCCCATATATTGGTAAGTGTCGAGCCTAACCTCGGCGAAGTAGAAACGAGGCTAGGACATGAGAACAATATAAACTTGTGCAGTTATATCATATACAAAAACAAAAATAACAAAAATTTAACGAAAAGGGGAAACATACTGCGAGGAATATCAAATTTTGATAGTAATTCAATAGAAAAGTAGAGTAAACACCATCTTTGAACCAACATGAATAATGAAATAGTAACACGTACACGGCGTCACCATTAGTGCTTTTGCTCTCGTCCTCACCATAAGAAACAACAGTAACGACACGACATCACCCTTCGCGTATTAACTCTCATAATCATGGCACAACATCAGTCTTCATGTATTAACTCTCAAATCATGACACGACATCACCCTTCATGCATTAATACACAAAATGTGGGACGATATCACCCTTCGTGCATTAAGACTCACTCACAATATCTTGCACGGCATAACACTTCGCGTTTTACACTCTTCCTCACCCATATAGAAGAAACAATAACATCCTCGTAAGGGAATTAACAATAACCAATATCATTTCAATAGTTAACTTCACAAAATAAGTCTCAACTTGAGTCAATATACTCAAAAATTATCTAATATCAAGAAAATATCATAAGACGTGTTCAACATAGAGAATCATCAATTTAAGCATTAACTGTACGTGATAAAAGACACAACGGTCACAGTATAAGACTCACTTGCATGCTCAACATCAACGTATAGATACTCATCACCACACCTCTACGTCGAACTTAATACCAACACGTATAAAATAAGACAACAACTGATATTTCGTCAAGCTAAGGTTAGACCAAACATTTACCTCGATTACACGGCTAAAATCAATCCTCAAATACCGTTTTTCCTTTAGTTTCCACTTCCAAACTGCTCGAATATGTGCATATTAACTAAGTAATATCAATTAATGCTAAACAAACCAATTCTAATGCACAAGTATAGATTTCGCAACATTTTCCCAAAAGGTCAAAAATTGACCTCGTGCCCGCTTGATCAAAACTCGAAGTTTGAACCAAAATCTGATTACCCATTCACCCAGTCACAAAAAGGAACTTCTTGAGAAATAACTGAGAGAACTGGTCCCATTTAGAGCTAATGATCCAATTGGTCGGTCTAAATAATAATCCCTCCACCACTTCTTCGCAGAACCTGACAGATGAAAGCAGTAAAGTCGACCCCATTAGTCTCCACTACCCCCATGTTTCGTAAAACCTCCTGACAAATGTCCAAATAATCCTGGGGATCCTCTAAAGATGTACTTCCATAAGTAGTAGTAAAAGGCTTGGTGAACCTGTCCAGTATCTACAAGGCATCAGAAGTTATAGTTGATCCATCATCGGTCTGTGCTACAATACCCGTGGAACTACCCCAACTGGCTGAGCTGCTGGAGTTCAAAACTGGGGGCATCTGCTCCGGAGTACGAGTAGCAGGAGTCTATGCTCCCCATCCACCCTGAGAGATGGCTGGTGTTACAAGGAGTACGTGTGCCTGAGTGACACTCTCCATAAGGCCCACTAGACAGACTAGAGCATTCTGGAGTACCGGGGTAGTGTTGAACCCTCTGGAACCTGAGCTGGTCCTGCTGGAATGGTTTGGGCTGGAACCTCATCCTCAAACTCTACCTGAGGCTCGCCACTGCCAATGTTGCTCGAGTTTTGGGATAAGCCATGCCACTTCCTCTAGCACAGCTTCGGCCTTTGCCACTCATAGGGGCTCGAGCTACTGGTCAGCTGATAAAACGGTACGTGTTCTCGCCATCTGCAAAAGAACATAGTGGAATTTCAGTTAGTATTGAGAAATCAAATCGCACACTAGAAAAGAACAGATGTGTGGTTTTCCAAAACTCTGTGCCTCTAGGGGATAAGCACAGACGTCTATGTACCGATCCCTTAGACTCTACCTAGCTTGTTCGTGAATTATGAGGCCTAGTCAACCTAGTGCTCTGATACCAACTTCTCATGACCTGGATTTCCCACCATCAAAAATCGTGATGGCGCCTACTCTTAAAATCTAGGCAAGCATACAGTTGCAATGTTACCAAATTAATTATTAACCAAAACAAAAACAGATAATAGCTAGACCAAGCAGAGATAAAATGCGAAAGTGATATAATAGTTCAACAACTCTAATACATTACTAGTCCAGTGATCAAGTGTCACAATCCACAAACGACTAATAATTTCTACAAATATTGGTTTGAAAGATGTACATCTATTCTCAGAATAAAAAGATACAGGAAAGCTAAAACAGAGGAAAGGGGAACTCCAGGCTCTACAAATGCACACAGATCTACCTTGGGTCTCCTGTTGACTGAAGGCACCAACCCCAATTCTACTCATGAGGTTTGACACTGAAATCTGCACATAAAGTATAGAGTGCAATATCAGTACAACCGACCCCATGTATTGGTAAGTGTCGAGACTAACCTCAGTGAAGTAGTGACAAGGCTGGGACACGACAACAACATAAACCTGTGCAGTTATATCATATACGTGAAAAACAATAATACCAAAAATATAACAGATAAAGACGGGAAAAGGGGAAACATGCTGCAGGAAATAACAAATTTTGATAGTAATTCAATTGAGAAGAAGAGTAAACACCATATACGTGCACGGCATCAGCCTTCGTGTTTTTACTCTCATCCTCACCATAAGAAAAAACAAAAACGGACCAGCATCAACCTTCGTGCATTAACTCTCATAATCATGGCACGGTATTAATTTTTGTGCAATAACTCTCAAATTATGGCATGACATCACCCTTCGTGCATTAACACTCACTCATAATATCATGCACGACATCACCCTTCGTGCTTTACAGTCCTGTTTCTTTACTTAATCTGTGTCTTCTATGCCTTGAAAACCTCATTGAGGGTCACCTCGATCTATGTGCATAGTCCGGGCATGTAACCGAAAAGCTTAAATATAAATTTTGTGTGAAAAATGATGAATGTTGATATTAATATGATTAAAGCTAACTCTGGTCAACTATGGGTAGACGGGCCCGGACCCGTAATTTGACGGTCCCGGGGGGTGTGTAGGAAAATATAGGACTTGGGTGTATGCCCGGAATTGAATTTCGAGGGCCCTAAGTCCGAGAAATAAATTTTTATGTGAAATTGTGTCCTGAAAATAACTAAAGAAGTTGGAAAAATGAGATTGATTAAAAGACTGTAGTATCGGGCTCGCATTTTGGTTCCGACGCTCGGTACAAGTCTCATATATGACTTACGAACTTTCTGTAAAGTTTGGTTGAAAACGGCGTCATTGGACGTATTTCGGACTTAAGATGGAAAATTTGTGTTTCATGAAAGAATTGAAAGAAATCTTAAGCTTTGAGGCTTGATTCTATGTGTATGATGTTATTTTGGCAATTGGATTCCATGAGTAAGTCCATGGGTTATTTTTTAGGTGGTGTGTAAGTTTGGTTTGGAGCCCCGAGGGCTCAGATGAGTTTCGAGTAGCTTTCAGGAGGTTTTAGACTTAATTAATAGCAGGGTCCCAGGTTAGCCAGCCGACCGCGGTCGTCTTTGTGCAGTCCGCGCTGGGAGAATCAGAGAGTGGTGAAAAATTGCAGGCCTTGGAACTCTCTGGCGCGGCCTGCGCAAAAACGTGTTCGGCCACAGAGGATACAGCGCGGCCGCGATCCATTTGGCGCGGGCCGCGGTGGAAGCCGTGTGTCCACTGTCGTCTTTGTGTGGCCCGCGTGGCCAGCTTCATAAAGCCAACAAGTCTTCATTCCACCAGCGCGGCCGAGGTCCTTTTTGCTCGGTCCGCGCTGGGCGAGTCTGAGGGTATAAATACACGTGATTTTCAGTTATTTCTCACTTTTCAAAAACCCAAAACATATGGGGTGATTTTTCAAGCAATTCTTCTTTTTCGAAATGTTTGGTAAGTGATTTCTAATCTATTTTCTTCACTCCTTAAAATCTTTTAACATGATTTCAACTTCAAATCAAAGATTTTAATGGGAAAATTTGGGAATTTCTGGTAGAACCTAGGTCTTCTAAAATTGGGGGTTTCGGACCTCAATTCAAGGTCTGGTTTCAAAATAATTCATATATTTGACTTCATGGGGGAATGGGTAAATAGGTTGTGGTTCGAACCTCGGGTTTTGACCATGCGGGTCTAGGGGCATTTTTGGAATTTTTGGGCAAAACTTTTGGAAACCCATTTTTATGCATTCAAATTGTTTCACGTAATATTTGTTGACGTATTTAAGTAATTTGTGACTGGATTCGAGTGGATTGGTGAAGGAATCGAGGGGTAAAGCTGTAATTGAGGCTTGAGTGACTTCAAGACATCGAGGTCAGTTTTTTGTCTAACCTTAGCTTAAGGGAATAAGAGTCGAGTTTTTTTTGCTACTTGCTAATGATCGAGTACGGTGTACATGCATAGTGACTAGTATATGTACATCAATGTCTAGCATGGCCGTGAGTCTTTAAATGATATTATCGTGATTTAGTTGTGAATTTTATGTTAAATTGAGGATTCTTATATATTGTAAAGAGCGTGTGAAAGATATTATGATAATTTGATTTCGTGGAGAATTGGCTCGGTCGTGATATGAATTGAGACGGTATATGGGATTATGAATTCTTTGGTACATTGGCTCAAATGATAAAGTGAGATATGAGGTAAGATCTGAAAGAAAGCTAATGAGTTAGCGGTTATTCCCTTGCCGGGATGTTTTGTTGTTTGATTGTTGTTATTGTTCCCTTGCCGAGATTCCTATTTTTGTTTGTCTATTCCCTCGCCCCATTGTTGTGATTGTTGTTTGGGTGCGAAAGAGTGATAAAGTATGAAGAGTGATGCCGTACACGCTTGTGATATGAATACTAATGCACGAATGAACATTCTGTGCCATGATATGAATACTAATGCACGAAGGAACATTCTGTGTCATGATATGAATACTAGTGCACAAAGGAACATTACGTGCCATAATATGATTACTAATTCACGAAGGAACATTCTGTGACATGATATGAGTGTTTACGCACGAAGGATCATTACATGCCATCAATTTTGTGAGGACAAGCGCGAAGGGTGATGCCGTGTATTTTATATGATTGATTTGGTGAGAATGAGAGTAAAAGCACGAAGGGTGGTGTCGTGCAACTGTTGAATTTATTATTCTCGTTGATATTGAAGTTCTACAGTTTCATCCCTTATTTATTGATTGTATTGTCTGCACTGTTATAGCCCCCATATCATGCTCCCCTCCCTGTTTTCTTTTTGACTGGTTAAATTCTTTTTGACTGGTCCTAGCCTCGTTACTACTTCGCCGCGGTTAGGCCCGGCACTTACCAGCACATGGGGTCGGTTATGCTGATGCTACACTTCTGTACTTATTTGCACAGATATCAGAGTTGGAGCAGCTTTTGGTCAGCAGCAGTAGGTTGGGAGCAGGCCTTCAGTCCAGAGTGAGATACCGAGGTAGCCTAGCAGACGTTCGCAAGCCTGGCGCCTCCTTTCTTCTGTTTTTAATGGTTATCCCTTATATTTCGGGACAAACTCTTATCATTTCATTCTAAACATTGTATTTAGTAAACTTTTAGAAGTTCGTGAGCTATATGACACCAAGTTTTTGGTAGTGTATTGTGTTAATTTCGGCAATTTTATCTAGTCTCTTTAAAGTTGAGTCTTCCGCTTTAATATTTTAAATGCAAGGTTTTATGTTACTATCATAAATTGTGAAAAAGGATGATTGATTCAGCTTGCATAGCTCCTGTCAGTAGGCGCCATCACGACTTCCGAATGTGGGAATCCGGGTCGTGACACTTCCTCACCCAAATAGAAGAAGCAATAACATCTCGGCAAGGGAATCAACAATAACCAATCTCATTTCAATAGTTAGCTTCACAAAATAAGTCTCAGCTTTAGTCAATACTCAACAATGATCTAATACCAAGAAAATATCATAAGACTTGTTCAATATAGAGACTCATCAATTTAAGCATGAATAGTACGACATAAGAGACACAACGGTCGCAGAATAAGAATTACTTGCATGTCTCAACATCAATGTATAGATACTCGTTACGATACCTATACGTCGAACTCAATACTAACACGTAGCAAAAAAGACAACAACACTTATTCCCTCAAGCTAAGGTTAGACCAAACACTTACCTCGATTCCACGGTCCAACTCAAGCCTCAAATATCGCTTTTCCTTTAGTTTCCACTTCCAAACCGCTCGAATCTATGAATAATTAACTAATTAATATCAGTGAACACTAAATAAATCAATTCTAATACACGAGCATAGATTTTCTTAATATTTTTTCCAAAGAGTCAAAAATTGACCCCGGGCACGCTTGGTCAAAACTCAAACTTTGAACTAAAACCTGATTACCCATTCACCCACGAACCCAAATATGCAATTGATTTTGAAATCTGGCCTCAATTCGAGGTCTAAATTCCCAAATTTAAAATTCCTAAAATTTTCCCCAGAACACCCAATTTCCCATGAAAATCCCTAGATTTAGTGATGAATTCTTGTAAAAAGATGAAATAGATTTAAGGAATTGAGTTAGAAATTGTTTACCTATGATTTGGGGAAGAACTCTTCTTTGGAGAATCTCCTATGGGAGCTTAGGGTTTGAAAATTTAAGAGAATGAGTTGAAATCCCGTCTATATTACATTCGGTCAGTTGTAAATGACGCATTTGTGAACAGAGCTTCGCAATTGTGGTGCTCGCAAATCCGAGACAGGCATCGCAAATGTGAACCCGCTGCATTTGTAATTGCGAAAGTTGTCCCTCCCTGATGACTTTGCAAATGTGAACTATGCTGACCCAAGTCTTCTTAGAAATTGCGACAAAACCCTCGCAATTGCCAAGACTGTGAAGCTCCCAATTGCGAAGCCTGATCCCGTAATTGCGAGATCAAAATCCTGCAACAAATACCAGATACAACAACAGATTTTCTAAGTCGGAACTCACTTCGTGGCCTATCCAAATTTTATCCCAGCACTCGGGGCTCTAAACCAAACATCCATACAAGTCTAAAAACATCATATGAACTTGATCGTGCGATCAAATATCCAAAATAACTTCTCAAACAATGAAATTAGACACCAAAACTCGTGATTTTACTTAGAATACTTGAAATTTCTATTTTCGCAATCAGACGTCCAAATTACCCCAAATCAGTTCCATTTATTACCAAATTTCACAGACACAACTTAAACATTATATCAAACTTGTATCGGGCTCCGGAACCAAAATACGGGCCCGGTACCAACGAGGTCACACACTATTCCATTTCTAAAAATCCTTATATTTTCTAGCAAATAATTTTTTTCAAAAATTTATTTCTCGGGCTCGGGAGCTCGAAATTTGATTCCGGGTATACGCCTCCATATTTTACTACGGATCCTATGGAACCATCAAATTACGGTTCCAGGTCTGTTTACCAAAAATATTGATTGAAGTCAACTTTAATCAATTTAAAGGCAAAATTCAATATTTTTCTTAAATTTCACAAAAAGGCTTCCTGGAAAAGCGCCCGAATTGCGCACATAAATTAAGGAGAAACAAAATAAGGTTTTCAAGTCCTCGAAACCCAGATTTGTTTCATAAAGTTTTACGACTTTTCATAATTCAAACTAAACAAGCACTATTTATAAGTCATCAAATAACGTCTTAAACGTACTCTATATCCAATCAAATATTGTTCATATAGATTGAATAAAGAAATATATAAACAAATATATATATATATATATATATATATATATATATATATATATATATATATATATATATATATATATATATATATATATATATATATATATATATATATATATATACTAGTCGTTCCGTTCACTTTAACTTGATGCTTTTTGACTTTTCATATCTCTTAAAGATAATAAATGAAGTGCATAATTTACCATGATATGCATAATAATTGATGCAATTTTATTGGATTTGAGAAAATAATTTAAAATGAGTAATAATTATGGGTATAACATGAGAAAAAATTATTTTCGTTTAATATACGTAAAATTCCAGATAAAAATAAAAAACTATTTTTAATATATATATCAAGTGAAAGTAAATAGAGGGAGTACCATTTAAGATAGGCCATATCCTGATCATGTGCATTGTTATTGACTTCGTTCATGATACCTTCCTAGTTTGGCATATAATCTTTTTATTGCTTGGACTTGAAATAAGCTAATTTGTCTTCGCCAAGTTTAGACAAATTACATATCAGTACATATTTAAAGCTTGTGTGTAATTATTTGTGTACAAAAAGTCAACCCTTATCTTCAAAAATCGGATAGGCTGTGCCGCTGTGTGGCTTGATAGTTGACTTTCTGCTCTGATGACCATCTCCTTAATAATTCATTAATATTATGCATTAATTAGAACACTTCAAACCATCATTTTTGTCCTTCCTAAAAAGATGGAGAAAATTAAACATGCTATGAAACAATAACAGAACAAGAGTAATATTGCAGAGAAAGAGATAGAGAAATTCTTATTAAATTTTGGGGTGATTTATAATAGGGTAAGACCCCTCTATTTATAGAAGGAAAAATGACTTAGCCTCAAAGTAAAACTCTCTACAAGATAGACATTCACTCTAAATAGAATTCTATTTAGCACTCCCTCTTGAATATCTACTCAATAAATAATGTGCCTCATTAAAACCTTAACTAAAATAAAACCCAATGGGAGAAAAAATTCTAGAAAAGGATAAAGAGTACACATATTTAGAAATGCGCCTATTGATTGCCTCGTTAAAAACCTTGCAAGAAAAGCCCAGTGGGACAAAACCTTGTAAGTGAAAAAGAGTGCAACGCGCATTAACTCCCCCAGAAAAGAGCATCAATTTACATCTTTGAGCCTTCGCATACCAATCTTATGCACTAGCTTCTTGAAGGTTGACGTCGGTAGAGATTTTGCGAACAAATCAGGCATATTAACTCCAATGAATATATTGCACTTTGAAAATCCTCGTTATCATATTATCATGCTTATAGTTATAGCAACATACAAATGTGCACAAATTGCACTTAGCATGTGGTACTTCAAGACCAAAAATTATATATGCTTTAAGCGGTTTAATTCCTTCAAGGATTGTCATATAAGTTAAGCCATATAAGCCATCTAAAGAGGCTTTAGTGCATATCAAGTTTTTATGTCTTGCATAGACATATAAGATATCAAAAACTGTTTGCACATACCATTGACTTTATACTTTCAAGTATTTGAACTACATGTCCAAAACTACATGTCTTTCATATGGAATCAATTCTACTTGAATTGTATCTCTTCCATTTGGCCAATACTTTTGTCTTGTTATACTTACCTTAAAAGAACAAGAGCAATATTGCAGAGAAAGAGAGAGATAAAATTCTTATTGAATTTTGGGGTGATTTACAATGGGGTAATATAAGGACTTAACCTCAAAGTAAAACTCTCTACAAGATAGACATTCACTCTAAATAGAATTCTATTGTTAACACTCTCCCTTGAATGTCTACTCAGTAAGTAATTTGCCTCGTTAAAACCTTAACTAAAACAAAATCCAATGGGGAAAAAATTCTAGAAAAGGAAAAAGAGTATACATGTTTAGAAATGCGCCTATTGGTTGCCTCGTTAAAAACCTTGCAAGGAAAACCCAGTGGGACAAAACCTTATAAGGGAAAAGAGTGCAACGTGCATTAACTCTCCCTTATGCGAGCATCAATTCACATCCTTGAGCCTTCGCATTCCAATCTTGTGCACCATCTTCAAGAGATCTTTGGTAGAGATTTGATAAATAAATCAACCATATTAACTATAATGAATATTTGCACTTTGAAAATCCTCGCTATCATATTATCATGCTTATAGTTATAGCAAGATACAAATGTGCACAAATTGCACTTAGCATGTGGTACTTCAAGACCAAAAATTATATATGCTTTAAGCGGTTTAAGTCCTTCAAGGATTGTCATATAAGTTAAGCCATATAAGCCATCTCAAGAGGCTTTAGTGCATATCAAGTTTTTATGTCTTGCATAGACATATAAAATATTGAAAACTATTTGCACATACCATTGACTTTATACTTTCAAGTATTTGAACTACATGTCCAAAACTACACGTCTTTCATATGGAATCAATTCTACTTAAATTCTATCTCTTCCATTTGGCCAATACTTTTGTGTCTATATTCGATAGACTTAAGATCCTCATCTATATTTAGTGCTATGATAGTATCGTCGACGAACATGTTATATCGGTTCCAATAAATTTTCATAACGACATAACATAGAGATCTTCATTTATATATTCAGATACCTGAATCTCTCATGAGATTTATGAAGTGTTATGTCGTGTGACCTTCTAGATCACTTGCCTCATTTATTATGATTACTTTGATCATTTTCTCATCTTCTTTATCGAGAAGTTCCATTTGAATTTGTCTATACGCTTTAAACGTACCATAGATTTTGCCCTTCTAGTACTTAATATAAGCATTTGCAATTAGAATATAGTTACTTTCTTTGGGTCAACAAATGTGTTATGGTATGCTTTGAAATATATTGGAAATGAATTATCCTTTTATGAACTTCAAGTTCATATTATCGTATTCGAGGAACTAGATATACAAATAATAATTCATTCCAAGTAACTTTTTTTCAATTGTCTATCATGTCTCCCCCTCATGTTAGAAAACTAACTTATTTTCTCAACTTTGAGAACCCATCTTTGTGTTTTGTGGTGTTAATCAAAATATATACCGCACATCAATAATATTGAGATGGAATTATTTGGTTCCTGACCCTGAACCACTTGTGTTACTATCGTATATAACATATATCAAACTGATATATATAACTTTGTTCTCATAAGAAACAGTTTAGCTATTAAGTGGAGGCACTCAATGGATTATTTTGCTAAACCAACTATGATGTAAACCAACTTATCAACATGAACTTCTTGAATATAAAATCTGAAAATTGTGCTCTAAATTGAATAATTGAGCAAGTATGCAAGAAACATATTTTGCATATAATTTTGAACATGACCATAATGGTATAGCTTTCTCTTTAAAAGAGATATTCACCATATGGATATTGATGAATATGTGGTACTACCAAATTAATTGAGAACTCTGTAAGAGCCAATTATATTATTTTGGAGAAACACAATTGATTACCAATAAGGTATTGTGTTATAGTAAGTCTCAAAGAAACTTGTTCAGTTTCCAAAGTGTATGCGAAAGCGGTTGATTGTATTGAGACTATAAATAAAGGAAAGATTTTATATCTTCTATTACTACGACTTGTAGCAGAATAATATGTATGCGAAAATCTACCCGCTTTATTCTCTAGTTTATACTACACAAATAAAAGAATGCCACAGTAAAGTAGAACTTGGAGTTTATTGATATCCAATTGGCATAGCTGGTTTAGTCATATTAATTAAAGTATGATGTGCTAAAATAAACAAGAATTTATATGGGTAAATATTAAAGAAATAGAAAGATCATTAAGAATTCTCTTAGGTTGCTTGTTCTCGTTAATTGATAGACCAATTAAAATTGGAATTGAATCCCATAAATGCTGGAAATATCAAAGGTGAATATGAGCCCATTCATCTGCCATGTATACCACATAAGATGCATCTATGAGATGGTTACATGTGCGATTATTATTAACCCGCAACATGGTGTTTTGCGAGGTTATTGTTGTCCTTTAATAATCACATTGCCAAAATATTTTGGCACCTGAACTTTTTGGAGCAGCTTTACAAGCGCTAATATCTCCGGGGATATTACAAGCCTTAGGAAGAGCAAGTGCTGGAGTAATATTAATAGCAAGAGAAGGCAACAATGTAGGATTTTCGTACAGGATGCAGAGACAATCAAGATATTTGGTCACGGCTTCTCTTAGTGGGTCACAGCAAGAAGCCGGTGGTTTTGTTGAGTTGAGGTAATTTGCACATGGTACTAATTGAGAAGCACATGACGGTGTTTGGGCCACCGTTAGTGTGGTGGTTGTCGCCATCAGCGCCACCGTGATCAGCAAGGAGCGTTTCAAGGAGAAAATATTTGGTTTGATTTTTACTTCCGATGGAAATGGTTAATCTTTTTTGCAATCAAAATTTACCGTCTATGCTTGGTTAGAGTTTCGTGCTGATAACGTGTTATGAAACAATAACAGAACAAAAGAAATATTGCAAAGAAAGAGAGAGAAACTTTTTATTGAATTTTGAGGTGATTTACAATAGGGTAAGAGCCATCTATTTATAGGAGAAAAAATGACTTAGCTTCAAAGTAAAACTCTCTACAAGATAGACATTCACTCTAAATAGAATTATATTCCTAACAAAAAATTATTTTTGCAATATTAATGACCTATCAAGATGTATCCGAAACCTTCAATATGTGAAAAGAGTAGGGATAAACAATTCTTCACAATTACATAAATATCAATTAATGTGAAACAAGTTTTTCTTTTATATGAAAATTTATTCCTTAATCATTATTAAGTATGATTCTCACCATTGTATATATGGACGTCTTTTAAAAACGAGTTGAATGTGATTTTTTCCTTTTTGGGTATAATTATTTGGTCATTTTTATTTATCGGTCGACCTCATTAATGGCAGTTTCCTATATAATTGCTCCTAATTACTCCCTCCGTTCACTTTTATTTGACATGTATACTAAAAATTAAATAAATTTTTATTTTTATTTGTTACTTTATGCATATCAAGAAAAGACAAATTCTTTTTTCTTGTTGTACCCATAGTATTTATTATTTGTTTTAAATTATTTTTCAAATCCAACAAAATATGCATCAATTAATATGATTATAATAGTAAAATATGCACTTCATTTATTATTTCTTAAGTGACTTAAAAAGTCAAAAAGGGCCAAATAAAAATGAACGGGGAATATATGTTAATTAGTTGCTTCACTTTTTTGGGGACTATTTACTGAGCAGTCTCTTATCGGTGGGTACTCTCTCTAATGAAGTTAATAATAGCTTTTCAAATACTTATAAATTCTTTGTTATAATCTGGTTCAAAGCTGCAGGTTGGATTAACTTGAGATGGGTATATAATAATATTAACATTATTTTTGCTAAAATATTAACATTATTTTTGCTAAAATATTAACATTATTTTTGCTAAAATATTAACATATATTATAAGAAGGAATGCACCGAATTGCCTCATGGTTTTAAGAATGCTCATAAACCTATGAGGCAACCCTAAGTGGGTTAACACTACCAAACCACATGTACTTAATTAAAAGAACTACAACTAATTGAGATAAATGGTCAATATATATAACCCATCCTATAGTGGAAAGCATTAAGCACCATACAGCCTTGTAAAAGGCTTAAATAATTTAGGGCAAAAGATATATATACCAACTAAAGGACACCAAGCTACTCTACGACAGATCGATATGCTGTTATGATTATGATTCCAACTAAATATAACAACCTTCATATTGAATAATTCGGAATTAAACTACATGAGCGGAAGCTAACCTGAATCCATATGTGGAAATGTTGAACCTCCTTTTGATGATTGTCCTTATGTTCTTGTGAACTCCTATAGTCTTCCTTCAAGTTTCTTGAAGTTGTATATCACCACAAGTATGAATCAACAAGACTAAAACAATATATGAAAGGTTCACAATAATAGTGTTATTACAATGATCAAAATGGTTTATGATTTTCCACACTATTTGCAAGACAACAATAGAGTATCTTGGCTCTTGATTCAATGGGAGGAAGAAGAGTCTTGTCTTGCACTAATGTGGGAACCATAACCCCCACTTTATAACACAAGAGTTACATAACCCAAGAGTCACAAGAGTTACATAACTCAAGAGTCACAAGCATGTAACCATGGTCACATATATGTAACCTTAGTTAGCCCATTATTAACTAAGGTTACCCTTTTGGGTATCTACACATTAGTCCTACACTTTATATGACAACACATTGGCCCCCTTAACATAATGTCCATAAGACCACAAAATTAGGCCAAACCAAAAGATAGCATATAACATATAATTATCCATATATTGTTCATATGTGTGTAGATATAAGTCCATATATCTAGATATAAATCCATATATCTTATAATCTCCCACTTGGACGAGATACACATACATATGTACAAACCTTAGCATTATATGTTACAAAATAAACTTAGTTGCGCAAAATTCTATCACAATAAAATTGTCATGAACAATCCGGTCCATCAATCATACCAACATAGGAACTAAGAGCTCGTCGTTACTCATTCGTAACTAGAACCAATCATAGATCACGTATATCAATATAACCAACGACATGGATTAAGTGTAGGTATGTAGCATGGAAATAACATAAAGTGTGGTCAATAGAATGTCTATTTCCAACTGGTTCTCTTTATTGAGATCAATCATAAACAGTAAGAGTACAAAAAAAAAAATTTTAAAATTGAATATCTGCAGATATAACTGAATTACAGAATTTCTGAATATAATGAACAATTACATAAATGTGCAATACAAAGTCCCACTAAAATACATAATCCTTATCTGATTTGACACCCATACAAGCAATATGCTCAAGAAATACTTTTGGTGTCAATCCCTTAGTGAGCGGATCCGCAAGCATGGAGTTTGTACTAATGTACTCAATGCACAATTGTCCATTTTGTACTCTTTCTTTAACAACCCGAAATTTGACGTTCATATGTTTTGCTTTCGTCAAACTACTGTTGTTATTAGCATAAAGGACCGCCGATCTGTTATCGCATAATAGCCTAAGCGGCTTTTTGATGCTATCAACAATTCGCAGTCCACCAACAAAATTCCGCAGCCATAATGCCTCATTGGATGCTTCATAACATGCCATGAACTCTGCTTCCATGGTGGAAGTGGCTGTAAGAGTTTGCTTAATGCTTCTCCAAGAGATAGCACCACCCGCAAGCATGTAAATATAGCCTGAAGTAAACTTCAAACTATCCTGACATCCAGCAAAATCGGAATCGGTATACCCAATGATCTCAAGCTGGTCCGATTTCCGGTATTTAAGCATGTAATCCTTTGTTCTCTGTAAGTACCTCATGACCCGTTTGGCTGCCTTCCAATGGTCCATTCCCGGATTGCTTAGATATCTGCCTAACATCCCAACAATGTATGCTATATCAGGTCGTGTACATACCTGAGCATACATCAGACTACCTACCGCCGAAGCATAAGGTGTCTTCTGCATTTCCGAAATTTCATAAGTATTGTTTGGGCACTGTTTGAGACTAAACTTGTCTCTCTTAGCAACAGGGGTGTTGCCTGGTTTACAATCCTGCATGCCAAATCTTTTCAGAACCTTATCGATATAGCCCTTTTGTGACAGACCGAGAACGCCTTTGGAGCGATCTCGTAGTATCTGAATTCCTAATACAAAAGAAGCTTCACCAAGATCTTTCATTTCAAATTTCTTTGAAAGAAATTTCTTAGTTTCAAGTAATAATGCTATATCGTTACAGGCAAGCAGTATGTCATCGACATATAAAACCAAAAAAAATATACTTACTCCCACTGAACTTATGGTATATACAGTCATCAGCAATATTCGCTTCAAAACCAAAAGATGTAACGACTGCATGAAACTTATAATACCATTGACGAGAAGCTTGCTTGAGCCCATAAATGGATTTCTTTAATTTGCAAACCTTCTTTTCTGATTCATCCGAAACAAAGTTTTCAGGTTGCACCATATAAACTGTTTCCTCAATGTCACCATTGATAAAAGTTGTCTTAACATCCATTTGATGAAGCTCAAGATCAAAATGTGCTACTAATGCCATTATAGTCCTGAAAGAGTCTTTCGATGAAACTGGAGAGAAAGTCTCTTTATAATCAATGCCTTCTTTCTGAGTGTAGCCTTTTGCAACAAGACGAGCTTTGTACTTAATAACATTGCCCCCTGAATCCCTTTTGGTTTTAAAAATCCATTTACAACCAATAGGTTTCGTACCTTCGGGCAATGTAACAAGCTCCCAAACGTCATTATCGCTCATAGAATTCATCTCATCATTCATGGCATCAATCCATTTTCGAGAGTTAGAACACTTAATGACTTGACGGAAGTTGATTGGATCATCTTCCTCAAGTCCAATATCACTTTCTTGTTCTTGGAGAAATACTACATAATCATCCAAAATTGCACTTCTCCTCTCTCTAGTGGATCTCCTTAATGGCATTTCAGTTTCTTGAGGTTGTTGAGTTTGATTTTCATTAGTTATATCAGGTTCCTGATGGGGAAGATTTTCGAGATTGTCTTGAACTGGAGTTGTGTGATCCGAGTCAGGAAGACCAAGATCAACAACTTGAGGGAAAGACACATGTTCTTCCTCAAAGACAAAATCTCTAACAACTTTATCTCCCCACCCCCCAAACTCAATATCCTCAAAGAACCTAGCATTACCCGTCTCAAAAATAGTTCTAGAAGTGGGATCATAAAACTTAAAACCCCTGGATTTTTCAGAGTATCCAACAAAATAGCTACTAACCGTCTTAGCGTCCAGTTTCTTTTCATTCGGCCTATAAGGCCTTGCCTCAGCTGGACAACCCCAAATGTGAAAATGCCGAATACTGGGTTTATGCCCAGTCCAAAGTTCATAAGGGGTTTTGATTGTAGCTTTAGTTGGAACTCTATTTAGAATATAAGTTGCAGTTTTTAATGCTTCACCCCAGAGTGAGTCTGGCAAAGAAGTACGAGAAATCATACTTCTTACCATATCCTTAAGGGTCCTATTTCGTCTCTCAGCTACACCATTCATCGTAGGACTTCCTGGCATAGTATACTGAGGGACGATCCCACACTCATCTAAGAATTTAGCAAAAGGCCCTGGACGTTGTTCACCGGAACCATCATATCGACCATAGTATTCACCACCACGGTCAGATCTAACGGATTTAATTCGTTTGCTTAGTTGATTTTCAACTTCAACCTTAAATGATTTGAACACGTCTATGGATTGGGACTTTTCGTGAATAAGATATAGGTACCCATATCGAGAGTAATCGTTTATGAATGTGATAAAGTATTGTTGACCATTCCGACAAGGAGTAGGAAATGGCCCACAAATATCCGTATGTATCAATTCTAAGACGTCCGAAGCTCTCTTAGCACCTAATCTAGTCTTGTTTGTTTGTTTGTTTTCCCTTAATACACTCAATACAAATTTTCGAATTTGAGGAATCAAGAGAATCAAGAATTCCATCTGACACGAGTTTCTGAATTCTTTGAATGGATATATGACCCAAACGTTTATGCCAGAGTGAAATAGAATTCTCATTAGTTAATTTCCTTTTAGTACCACTTAAGCTTGTATGCAAAGTTTCTTTATTTGAAGTTATTGTATCAACCAAATATAAGCTATCAAATGTTGATAAAACACCAGTACCAATAAGATTTGAATTCTGAAAGAGACTAACTTTATTATCCCCAAATGTACATTTATAACCAGATATGTCCAATTGGGGAACTGAAATTAAGTTCCGTCTAAAAGACGGTACAATAAAAGTCTCATCCAAATCTAAATGAAAACCGGTCTTAAACAACAGCCTAAATTTTCCAATAGCTTCAACTGGCACCTTCTTGCCGTCACCCACATAGATGTATCTTTCACCATCATTTGGTTTTTGGCAGTTCAGGCAACCCTGCATTGATATACTTATGTGAGTAGTAGTAGCAGAATCTACCCACCAAGTATCCTTAGGTACCGAAATTAAATTAACTTCAGAACAAACAAGAGAAAGAAGTGTACCTTTTTTCGCACGCCAGGCATGGTACTTGGTACAATCCTTCTTCACATGATTAGTCCCCTTACAGAAGAAGCAACCTAATTCAGTGATTTCAACCTTAGGTTCCTTATGTTGCTTATTCTTGGGCTTTGCAACCGCAACTTCCTTACCCTTCCTCTTCTTAGTTGCCTTAGAAGAGGATGCCAAATGAGCACTTTCAGTCTTATCTAGCTTTATCCTTTCCTCTTCTTGCACACAGTGTGAAATGAGCTCATTAAGAGACCATTTCTCCTTCAGGCAGTTGTAACTGACCTTAAACTGATTAAAGTGTGCAGGAAGAGATATCAAAACAAAGTACACAAGCAGTTCCTCAGGTAAATCCAGCTTGAGTGACTTAAGTTTCGAAGCAAGATGAGACATTTCCAAAATGTACTCCCGAATGTTTCCCTTGCCCTTATACCTCATGGAAACAAGTTTACTCAATAGTGTACTTGTTTCCTCCTTTTCGTTTTGAATAAAACGTTGTTCGAGGTTTTCAAGGAAAACTTTGGCATTAGGTTCATCATTCATAGTGCCCCTGAATGATTCTGGAATTGCACGCTTCATGATCATTAGACTCATACGATTCGAGCGTTCCCACTTCTCCATCGCTCTCTTTTCATCAGGAGAGGATGTATCCTCAAGAGGAGTAGGTTGCTCAATCCGAAGAGCAAGGTCAAGATCCATGCAACCGAGAACGATCATTACATTCTCTTTCCATTCCTTAAAATTAGTGCCGTTAAGCACAGGGATGCTATTGATGTTGGCAGAGATCGTAGAAGCAGAAGAATTTACTGAAAATAGAACAAAAGGATTACTAAATACATGCTTACAAATACTTGAACTTTAACTTTAAGATTCAAAATTAGGCATTTCCCATTACAAGATACCTAGCACAATATTGGTTTTAGTCTTTGGACAGAAAAACAACTTGTAAGTGGTACTCTTGGTGTAGTGATCAAACATAGACAATAAACTCCTGTCAAATATTAAACCTTCCTTTGGGCCGATTTAATATTCACATGGAAAACAAAATAATCGTCTCATATTTACCACCACAAGCATGTTCGAATTCCTGCCAAATAACACCTTTCTTTGGGCCGGTGTTAAACGCATGGAAGACTAACATCCACAGTCATCTTATATTTTAAAATTAATCAATCTACACAATAGAGGTTACTTTGGAAACATAATGCTTCAATTGAATAATTAAAATATTAGATGCTATAAACTTTAGTTCCTTAAACCTTATTATGAATCTCAACTTAATATGTTACATATGTTGATATGTAACACTTGAATATTAATTGTTGTTTACTTTATAGGACAATTCCATATAATATTAGAATTGATGGACTTTAAAACAATTAACATTCACTGAAACTTAAGAGAGTTGAAACGTTTTTAACCTTACTGGACAAAAATAATCGATTGTATGCAATAGACAATCGATTATCTTTGGCATGAAAAAAAAAAATTTCATCTACTGGACCAACACATCGATTGTCAAAACCAGACAATCGATTGTTTTGGCAACATAATCGATTGTCAAAACCATATAATCGATTATTGTGGTTTAAGAAAATTTGATAAGTTACTGGACCAACATAACCGATTGTCAAAATCAGACAATCGATTATTTTGGTTTTGAAAATTTTTTTTAAGTTTCTGGACCAATACAATCGATTGTCTACAATAGATAATCGATTGTATGGTATAATTAAAAAACGTTTCAACTCACTGGACCAGAACAATCGATTGTATAGAATATACAATCGATTATTCTGATGTTCCAAAAAACTGCCAGAATTTTAAACGTCAACGACAATCGATTGTGTAAGGAAACAATCGATTGTCTTGAGGCAGTGACCAAAAAATTTTTTCTGAATAACACATGATTTTCAACATGAATATTAAAAAAACATGTTGTTAACCAACTAAAATCATGCTATTTACAATGTTTTAACAAGATATTAAAACATCAAATTACAACAAAAACATAACATTCATAAGATCATGCTATTTCATGGTAGAATTTCATAAACAAAATTATGATAAAACTAAAACATGAATCCTAACATAACATGATTTTTATGAGCATCCAAATTATCCAAAAATGAAGGGTGGCTCTGATACCAATTGTTATGATTATGATTCCAACTAAATATAACAACCTTCATATTGAATAATCCGGAATTAAACTACATGAGCGGAAGCTAACCTGAATCCATATGTGGAAATGTTGAACCTCCTTTTGATGATTGTCCTTATGTTCTTGTGAACTCCTATAGTCTTCCTTCAAGTTTCTTGAAGTTGTATATCACCACAAGTATGAATCAACAAGACTAAAACAATATATGAAAGGTTCACAATAATAGTGTTATTACAATGATCAAAATGGTTTATGGTTTTCCACACTATTTGCAAGACAACAATGGAGTATTTTGGCTCTTGATTCAATGGAGGAAGAAGAGTCTTGTCTTGCACTAATGTGGGAACCATAACCCCCACTTTATAACACAAGAGTTACATAACCCAAGAGTCACAAGAGTTACATAACTCAAGAGTCACAAGCATGTAACCATGGTTACATATATGTAACCTTAGTTAGCCCATCATTAATTAAGGTTACCCTTTTGGGTATCTACACATTAGTCCTACACTTTATATGACAACACATTGGCCCCCTTAACATAATGTCCATAAGACCACAAAATTAGGCCAAACCAAAAGATAGCATATAACATATAATTTATCCATATATTGTTCATATGTGTGTAGATATAAGTCCATATATCTAGATATAAATCCATATATCTTACATTTGCATAAATAATTATTTACTCTGTATTTGTTTATAAAGTTAAAAGTACTACTCCCCACAATTTTACAACTACCTACTAATCCAATCTAAAGCTCCCCTTTGTTTATATGAGGATGACTTAACAAATTTGGATGTGAAACAAGCTATGAATAGAATCCCGGCATGACAAATTTGCAATTGTAACACAAGATTGATGGATAGGATTTCTTCATTCTTAACGAGAGGTTACGAGTTCGAGTTTTGAAATATAATCATATTTCCACGAGTTTAAATTGTTGCAATTTTAAATTAGTCGAAGCCTCAATACAAATATTGAATACCATGTGAAAAATCAAAAACAAAATATTATTTTGGAGACCATTCAATATTATTTTGAAGACCAAAATTGACACATGCAAATGTGCATGCTACATGAAACTTCCAAACTGCTCACCCTACTACTTTTGAGCCCCATGGCGGCTAACACCTGAATTATAAACCATTTCCCCACCCACTCACCCCTCTACCGATATCCCAAACCCCACCCAAAAAAAACTTTAAAAAACTGCAAAGAGATTATAATTGCTGATGCATAGTTTATTAAAAACTAAATTTGAAAAATAAGCCGAATCCAGTAATATTTTATCCCAATGTAAATCGATGATAAAAGGCTCTCCACTTCGGAATAAATTAAAGGGATGAATATTTTAAGGAAGGACTATATATTTACATTTTATTCTCCTTATCGGATAAGCTATTCTTGTAGGAATAGTATATAGTATGTTTAGAAAAAGCACATTTCATTTGTCAATCTTCACTTTGTGTGGTTGATATCTCCTTTACTACTTCCTTCCAACGAATTAAAAAGGTTCTCCAAATTATATATATATATATAATTTACAAAACTTTCCTAATTTAAAGGTGTCCTATTAAAAACTTTATTTATGATATCTCCTTTACTACCTTCTCCATCCAAAAATGAAAAATGACACTGAAATACAAAGATCGAACCAGGTTTTAATTTTTATAATAAAATATAAACATTGGAAACTTTATAAGTAAAATAACCACTATTCCTAAATGGTAAATAATGTGTTAGAATATTTCAGAGTCATTGGATCTAACTGACTAAAGGTAAGAACATAAGATCAAATAGACGGAGTATGACGTAGTAGTTTTACTATATTTATATTTATTTATTAGGTAACACTACTACTATATTTATATTCTTCAATGATAAAACATATCATTAGGAATTTGTTCATGTCAGAAAGATGAAACAGGAATATCATGCTATTGCTACTAGGGTCATTTGTTCGGGTGTATAAAAATAATACTAATGAACAATAATGTATTAGTAATATTGAATTATTTTTTATTGATGGTTTGATTTGATGTATTAAAAATAATATGTATTGCATCAATTTTTTTTTAAAAAATATTTATTTAGAAAAACATCCTCCACACTGTCAGTGTGTAGTTTTATTAATTGTAGCAAAAATAGTTGATTAACTAACATACTCCAATATGGAAGTGAAAACGACAGAAGAAAACTTTAGTAATATTTTTGTTGAGGAAGTAAGTGGCAACTTGGCAATTTATATATTAGCAATCATTGGTGGAACTATTATCTCTGAATTTTCACTTTTTGGTTTTACTTAAAGAAGATCTATTTTGATGAAAGTAACTTAAATCAAGCACTAAGGAAACTTAAATTCTCATTTAGCCTATTTGCCAAGCTTCTTTAAGGTTAAAAGTACTTTTGTTTTTTGCCAGCCAAAATTTAAGGTATTTGACCAAGCTTTTGGAAAAAAAAGTGTTTTTAAGGAAAACCAGAAGCACTTTTGGAGAAGCATAAAAAATTATTTCTCTCCTAAAATACTTTTTTGATAAGCATTTTTGAGAAAATACACTTAGAAGCAATCTTTTAAGCTGGATCAAACACTAATTACTACTTAAAAGTGCTTTTCAAACTAATTTAGTTAAACATAAACTACTTCTCACATGAAATACTTTTCAAAAAAACAGTTCTAAAAAAGGTTTTCTTAATCCCTTTTTATTTGTTTGGGAATTGAGGAACACGAACTTTGATATGTCAACTTTAAACTGGCTAGATTTCTTTCTCTCAATTGGATTTACCTTTTACTTTTCTGGATTCGTAATGGATGTGGAATTAGATTTGGGGGCATCTTATACCTCTAAATTCTTGTTTTTGCCTATAATAATTCAGTGAGTATCCATGACTTCCTTTCATTATTTCCATAATTGGAAGCTGAAAAACTAATGCAATAAATAACATTCCCTTTATTTAGAAATCTGTTGTCGTACGGGTGAACAGGCAGCCCGATACACAAAGTATTTTATATTTATGCAAAATTAAAGAAGAGTTATATGGTATGATGTAGACACATATTTTTACGGTTCAAACTCGTGACCTATATATTACACGAAGACTAACTTTACATTTATTGCAAGGCTCCGTTGTTGTTGTTGTACGGGTAAATAACTCAAAGAGTTTAAGCAATATACACAAAAAATGCAATACTAATATTAGAATTAAGTGGAAATTCAAGAATCAGGAATGGTTTCATAGTTAAGCCGTCGGAGCTGCCCAAGAAGGACCACGAAAAGTTGCCTTTTATCCTCGCTGCTTTTCTTTCAAAATTTCGTAAACCTTTCTTTTTTTCTTTTGGTCTTTCTTTAATTTTATTCGTTTTTACTTTCTTTAATTTTATTCGTTTTTAATTTCTTTAATTTTATTCGTTTTTACTTTCTTTCTTCTTCTCTTCCAATTTTGCATTTTTTTGTTCGTGACATATAAACCATCCTAAAAGGTCTTTCACACATTGGAATTAGCCAAGGCGTTGTGGATAGAGGCAGTATCAACGGCTTCAATAGTATGTTTCGATACGGAGTATATTTTAATTATATACAATCATTACGTGGTTATACATGGATTAAAAATATAAAATGTATTCACTAGCTGTTGTGAGCATAAGTTTTAGATGTATGTCTATTTAGGTCCATTCTTCCATTTTGATTTAGACTTAACCCCCCTCCCCCCGAAGTTGCTGTTTTTCTACCTTAGCTTGTTTGAGGCAGTTAGGAAAGAGGCCTAGTTGGATGACTTTAGTCTTCATGTATTTCACGTGTAATTGTTTGATCAAAAAGTGTTAAGCTTTTTGATTAAACCAATTAATGATTAGGAGAGGGGTGAATTTTAGATAAGAATAATAAAATTTAAATCAAATGTTAGATGAATTAAATGCTCATAAATGTATAATGAATACAAATAAATGCGACTAGCATAACAAAAAGGAAGTTACTACCCAATTATTGTGCGGAAGGCCCTTTTTCCTGACATCGGCGTGGAAAGAAGGGAAACACAAAAGGGGCTGAGAAATCTTTGGATCTTGAGGATAAGGGATCAAAAATATATGCTCGAACAAAGTAAACTATGAATAAGACAATTTTTGTATATTCTTTCAGGTCAACCTTTTTCAAAGTGTTATTTCTCATAAAGTTTAGATCCCCTTTTTGTTCCCTATCTTTTCCTATTTATAATGGATATTTCCAAAACCCCTAAAAAGTACAAAACAAGAAATATCCAAAGGAATACTCCTTGTGACCATATCTGAACCTATGCTACCATTATTTCCTCATCTTAGTTGCCCTTCTTTGGCATCAACTGGCTTGAGAGCAACCTTCAGTTGTTATGTCATGGTCGACCATGTCCATTCTTTTGTTTATCCATTAATGTCGAGTCGTTAGATTTGTCCTATACAGTTAGTCCCTCCGCTTGTTGAGGTTGTGGTCCTGTACGCCCTCAATAAGCAGACCTGATTTTCCTTCGTTCAGAGGAATTTGGTTGTTGAATAAGCACGTCGACAGTTGGAGAGAACGGCGCGACTAGTGGAGTCATGATTGGTGCAGCTACTATGGGGCTGACATCATAGCCATGCACGTCATCATTATGCATCTTCTCGAGACAGTAACTATGTGTCTGTCGCTTCAGTTTTGGTGCCATTGGCATTCATTTGCTTCGATACTCGCGTCACCCAACCCTATAAATTGGTGGGGTTTCGTTTTTCAGAAGTTTTCACCCTCCCTTCTCCCGCATGAATATTGTTCTCCTTTGATCTTCTTTGCCAGTATCTGCTCTTGACTTTTGTTTCACGATTACAGACCTCCCATCCTTACCTAGTGGTTACCTTCTTCTTCAACTTTAGTAGTATAACTTTTATCATTGAAATGTCACAAACATTTCGCATTCATGATGAAATTTCTAGTGCCACTCCGTTATCGATCGCCCCTCCTTCCGGTGGTGAGGATCTCATGGCTGAAGAGGATGAGAGCTTTTCTACCGAGGAGGATATGGTTCCCAGAAACCCTTTGTCTAGAAACGATTTTCCCAAGGAACATGTTCCTACTCTTGCTCCCGCTCAGGTGATCTATGAGACTGGACTGTCCCATATAGCTGAGCTTCGATCTACATACCACTTTCTTTCCCACGTCGAGATAGTACCGGCTGGTAGTGACATCGTGGAGGTCCATCGACCTGGGTATTGTGTCTTCTATGTCTACCCTTTCTTAATTTGCTATACTCTTCCTCTGCTTTCGCTGGAAGAAGAATTTTGCCGGTATAACAATGTCTGCTAGGCACAACTATATCTGTATTTGTATAAAGCTTTTCTGATGCTGACGAAGTATGCAGAATTGGCTAGATGTGAGGTTGATATCTGCCACCTATTTATTTTCACCAAGTATTTACAAAGGTACTATGATACACCTGCAGCATCATGGGACCAGAGTGATGATAATTGGAATAGATGACAGGACGAATCGGAAGTTCTGGCACAAGTACTTTTTTTATCAAAGTCGAGCACTTGGTGGCAAACTTGACTGGGTTTTCCGAGCAGTGGAACCGTAATCGTAAATGTTTTTGGCATTCTCTTGATGTCTTCTTTTTGTGCTTTCGTTTTTCGCTCATTTTTGGCTTCTTTTTTTTCCAGCTGAGAGGCGTGTACCTTCCCCTTTGACATTGAAGACTATGTGGCTCACGTGTTGCCTCACATGGCGTGCATTCGTGGTTAGGCAGTGTTTTACAAACGTTTTGGACTGAAGGTCCCATCTAGTAAGTGTTACTTTTACTTCGGCCTTCTGTTGTTTGCAACTATTTGCTGAGTCTATCCGCGGAGGTCGTACTCAAGCTCTGTCAACTAGGGTCCCCCCTCCCCTCAGAGTGTTGTTGTACGGGATGAGGTCTCTACCCAGCCTATCTACTATATTTTAGACGAGTTGTCTAATGGAGAAAAGCCACCGTCGAGAAAGAGGTGAAGAGTGGAACTTGGGAAGGCCGTCGTCACTGGTAATGAACCGAATAAAATCATTGCTTAGGAAGTGGAACCTCCACTCTTGCCAAGCGCAAGGGTCGTATTTATAGTAAATTCCATTAAGGAGGGGAGGTCCTCTACTTAGGGGGTGTACAGATCGCAGAAGGTGGCGCGTCGTCAACGGCCGGAGGAGATTGAGTGGTACCTGTGGGGGATGACGACTCTAGTTCAGACACCAACCTCGAAGAGATATGATCCTTCTTAGAGAGGAACACTCACATAGAAGTGATAACGGAGGGTCCTAACCAGCACATAATCATTCCCGTAGGTTATGAACTTTTGGCTAATTCTGAGCAGGCGGTGCCGTCCTTTTCCCCCTTATCCGCGGCTTTTGACAACATGGCGCTGCAAACTATGAGTGGTGTAGATCTATCGTTGAGTATTTCCAACATGGATTTGCGAGTAAGTGCCCTGTCTTTTTTTAGGATTAGTCTCACTTGCGTAATCTGCTTATACTAACTTCTTTATTTTGCATGCCAGACTCTTATCATGGGGATCGAGCGTGACCAGCAGGAGGAGCGGAGGACGGAGATTTTTAAGAAGGTGACCTCCAAGTACCAAGAGTACATACATACCATTGTCCGACGCCTTTAACCAAGATAGCGAGTTTCATCTATTTTGTGATAGGCTAAAACAGAAAGATGACGAGTTGGTGAGGAAAGTTGAGGAGCTGAAGGAGCGGGATGATTATCTAATGAAAGCATAGGTCAATGCAGCGAGCTTGAGGAGGATCTTTAGGCCAAGGACGATGAGTTTGAAAGGAACAAGGGGGTGATGCCCGTGAATGCCAACCTTCAAGCGTATGTGGCTTCCTTAACTACTGAGATTGGGCGGAGGGAAATGGAGGTTGTCGCTCTTATGGGCGAGTTGAGCGTCAAGGTTGAGGAATTGGCTCGTGCCGAAAAAGGCATATGGCGCCCTGTCTGAAGTAGCAGCCTCAGATGACACCCTCCGTGTTTGTAGGTCTGAGCGGGATAATGAGGGGGAGACATCAACGCTCAAGGTGGCGAGGTTAGAAGAGCGGATCCAGGATCAAAAGGCAGAGTTTTCGGATTGAATGAGTAGGTTATTGCTTTAAAGGCTGAGGAAGTATGACAACAGTTGCAGCCATATATGTCTCATACTTCTGTCGACACCATCGTGTTGCGGAGTTGTATGAGATATAAGTTCATGCCGAGGCTCATCTTGATGTGTACAATTCCCTTAAGGCCGATGTGCGAGTTTCTTAGGCATAACTTGAGGGTGTTTGCGTTAAAGCACTATGGCCGTAAAGCTAGTAGTTATGCCCCGATACACCTGGCGGGGATGATGTTAAGATGATGCGGACAGGCTAGCCTCTGATTCTTGGTATAATGATGAGTATGCAGATGGGAATGACACTAGGCCCTTTATAAAAGGTATTGTAATATTACAGTTGTAATGGAATAACTACCTTATTGCTATGTATTTCCGGATTGTCGTTCTTTCTTTTTGTTTGCTATGCGGTGAAGTCCCTACCTTTATTGGTCGCTTGTGTGTAGTGTTTTGGCGTAGTCGATCGTAAATCTTCAAGTAATTCGAGCGAGGTCGAGTGTAAAATAATTTCAACGACCTCGAATATAAAATAATTCGGGTGAGGTCGAATGAAAAGTAATTCGAACGAGGTCGAATGTAAGGTAATTCGAATGAGGTTGAGTGTGTGATATTCGAGCGAGGTCGAATGTAAAATGATTCGAGTGAGCTCGAATGTAAAACAATTCGAGCGAGATCAAATGTAAAATAATTTGACTGAGGTCGACTGTAAGGTAACTCGAACGAGGTCAAATGTAAGGCAATTTGAACGAGGTCGAATGTGTGATAATTTGAGCGAGGTCAAATGTGAAATGATTCTAGCGAGGTCGAATGTAAAACAATTCGAGCGAGTTTGAATATGTGATAATCCGAATAAGGTCGAATGGAAAGTAATTTGATCGACGTCAAATGTAAAGTGATTCGAGCGAGGTCAAATGTGGAGTGTAAGAGACTTGGTGGAGAGTAAAGATGCTTCTTTATTTCATTCATTGGAGAATAACTTGGTGGAGAGTAAAAAATGCTGCTTTATTTCATTCATTGGAGAATATCTTGGTAGAGAGTAAAAAATGTTGCTTTCATTTCATTCATTGGAGAATATTACAAGCGTTTTTTGTTTCATACATATATTGGAGAAGTTTTCATGTATCTAGTCCCTTCATCGTACGTCCTGGAGAAAGAGTCGGCAAGTTGCGCAATGAGCCATACTTGAACTTCGAGACGTCCCCTTTGTCGCCTCATTAAAAACATTTCCGAGAAAACCCAATTGGGACAAAACTCATATGAGGGAAAAATAGTACGACACGGAGGGCGTCTATTTTCAAAAGTTGAAGTATTTGAGATGGGCGACGTCCCAATTGTTTTGTAGTTTTCCTCCATACTTTCTAGCTAAAAAGATCCTTTATTTTTTGGTGTCGTGATCTTATATGGCCCGTCCCAATTGGTTCGTAGTTTGCCTTCTCTTGAATCTTTGTTCACTTTTGTTTTAGCCAAAAGTATATAGTCTCCGACTTTGAGTGGTCGTACTTTGGATTTTTTGTTGTAGTACCATTTTGCTTTTTGATTTTGGGCTACCATTCTTACATAAGCCATGTCCCTTCGCTCCCCACTTTTATTGGAGTATCTCAGACTAGGTTCACCGACCCCAACTAATATTATGGTGTCAGTCCCATAGACTAGTGAGTATGGCGTTTCTTCTATTCTTGTTTTAGGCAAGTATGGTACGCCCACACTACCTCTAGGAGTAATTCCAGCCATAGTCCCTTGGCATCTTCAAGTTTTTTCTTCAAGATATTCAGTATTGTTTTATTGGAGGATTCAGCTTGTCTGTTGCCGGCCGGGTGATATAGCATGGAGAGTATTCGCTTGATGTGCCATTTTTTGAAGAACTTTGCGGTCTTCTTTTAGATGAACGAGGTTCGTTGTCACAACTGATTTCTTTGGATGCCGAAACAGCATATGATGTTTCTCCATATGAATGTGATAACTTCTTGTTTGCGTATTTGAGTGAATACACCTAGTTCTATCCATTTGGAGAAATAGTCAGTTAAAACTAAAAGAAAATGTACATTACCTCTCCTTGCCAGGAGGTGTCTAACAATGTCCATTCCCCATTTGATGAACGGCCATAGCGATGTAACAGAATAGAGGTGCTCGCCCGCTTGGTGTATCATAGGGGCATATCTCTAGCACCATTCGCATTTGTTGACATAATCGGTGGCTTCCTTTTTCATTGTGGTCCAATAATATCCTGCTATGAGGCATCTGAGGAGGGTCCGATTGCCGGTATGGGCACTGCAGCGGCCTTCGTGTACTTTTTTGAGTACGCTCCTTGTTTGATTCGACCCTAGGCATTTTGCTAAGGGGCCTCCAAACGTCCTTTTGTATAACTCGTGATTTATGAGGCTATATCTAGCCGTGTGAATTCGAAGCTTTTTGTCTTCTTGTTTGTACGTTGGTAGTGTTCCTTCCTGCAAATATGTTATAATATGGTTGTGCCAGTCCCAAGTCAAGTTGACAAAATGTACCTCAAGTTGGTACATCGATGAATGCAGGAGTGTGACCACATTTTCCTTTGTGATATTCTTGGTAGCCGCTGCTAATTTGGCGAGGCCGTCTGCTTAGATGTTTTGCACTCAAGGTATCTGGTCAAGTCGACATTCATCGAATTCCAATAGCAATTTATGAATTTCGGCCTGGTATCATTGTAGCCTTTGCTCTTTGATTTGGAAAATCCATGTGACTTGGTTGACAACAAGTTGCGGGTCGCATCCAAGGATGACTCGACGTGCTCCGTGTTTGAGAGTTAGCTTTAATTCTACAATTACGGCCTCATATTCAGCCTCAGTGTTAATCATATTAGGGCAGTGTATGGACTGGAGAATGGCTTTGCCAATTGGGAACTCGAGTATGAGTCCTAATCTAGATCCTGACACGTTGGATGCGCCATTGGTATATTGGACCCATAGGTCGAGCAAATCTAACGAGATCCTTGAAATTTCCTTTTCGACCTCGGTTATTATTTTGGTGATGAAATTAGCGCAAAGTCAGTGAGTACCTGTGACTTTATCACTATTCGCGGCTGATACGTTATATCGTGCTCGATCAATTCTGTGGTCCATTTGCCCAATCTCCCTGATAGTTCAGGTTTATGCAAGATACCTCTTAAGGGAAAGGTAATTACTACCGAATTGCGGTGTCATTGAAAATATGGTCTAAGCTTGTGGCATTTGTCGGAAGATCGCGAGATGAACCTTGACAGGACAGCTATGCGTCCCGTTAATTTTTGTACCTATTTCTTGATGGTTACCACTTCGGATATTCCTTCAATGGCCTTGATTTGGTCGGGATTGACCTCAATGCCTCTTTGTGATACCAAGAACCCGAGAAACTTGACTGAAGTTATGCGGAAGGCACATTTTTTGGGGTTCAGTTTCATACCGTACTGCCTCAGTATTTCGAAGGCTTATTTTAGGTGGTCGATGTGATCTTCCTTCCTTTTTTGATTTAACCAACATGTCATCTATGTAAACTTTCATAGTTTTGTTGAGCAAGTTCTTGAACATTTTGGTCACCAATATTTCATAAGTCGCCCCTGCGTTCTTCAAGCCAAATGGCATGACCCAATAACAGTATGTTCCTTGGTAGGTGATAAAAGTGGTCTTCTCTTGGTCCTCTTCCTCCATGAGGATTTGGTTGTAGCCTGAGTAGGTGTCCAAGAAACTGAGCAACGTGTGCCTTGTCGTTGGCTCATTGCATCAATGAGCTGATTGATATAAGGCAAAAGAAAGGAGTCATTTGGACAGGACTTGTTTAGGTCTGTGAAATCCACGCACATTCGCCATTTCCCATTTTTCTTTTTGACCATGACTACATCGATGACCCATTGCGGATATTTTGATTCTCAGATGGAGTCGTCAGTGAGTAGTGTATCCACTTCCTCGTTGACGACCTCGTTGATTGCGACATTAACTTTTCTTTTCGCTTGTCGTACTGGGGAGGGGGTAGAATGGATCAACATTCAATTTGTGTGTGGAGACATCATCCAGAATCCCTGGAATATCTGCGTGGGAAGAAAGCAAACAAATTGGCATTATTGGTTAAAAATTCATGAAATTTACCTGACTCGGAGAGCTTATGGCCTATATAGGCCTTTTTTGTTGTTGTCTCTACAATCTAGCTGGACGGGGCGAGATCTTCTATTGTTGATCATGCGGCCTCCATGATTTCAGGGTCCTTAATAATGTCTTTCTGATCGTCGAGTTCGGACCCTGACTTCGTTAATTGCTATGCTTCTGAGTTTGTTGTTTTAATTTTTTGAGTGAATGTGCAATCTTGGGCGATGCGGTAGCATTCTTGGGCGATGTGGTAGCATTCTTGGGTTGTGCGGTGTTCGCCTCGAATGATGGATATTCTATTTCCTACGGGGTAGGGAATTTGATTACTTGGTATAGACTGGACGGGATAGCCCTCATAGCATGTATCCACTACCATCCAATGATTGCATTATAAGATGTCTCCTGGTTCGTGACATAGAACGTCATTTCTAAGGTGATGCCTCTGGCTAGAATAGGCAGTGTTATTTCTCCTAAGGTTCTTTCGACTGCATTGTTAAAACCTATTAGCGTTATGCAGTGTGGTACTATCTTGTCCTCGAGTCGTATTTGTGCGAGCACTCAAGGATGGATAATACACGCACCACTTCCGTCGTCTACCATTATTCTTTTAATATCAGCAGCTGAAATACGTAAAGTAATGACAAGATCATCAGAGTGAAAAAAGTCAAACCATTGGTATCTGACTCGTCGAAGATGATACTTTCTTCGATGTCATCATACTGATCATGAGTGATTGACCACTTCAGCTTGAATGTGATGATAAATTATATGTGGTTGACTGCTGCTTCGTAGCCTCCACAGATGGTCATCTGAATGGTGCGGGTAGGAGAGGGTGGCTTTGGAGGCCCCTGGTGTTGTTCTCGTCCACGGCCAAAGTTGGATCGCCCTCGATCACCCATTAAATCCTTCAAGTTTCCTTGGTTTAGCATGTTAACCACTTCTTGCCGCTGGGCCATGCAATCCTTGGTTTTGTGACCCCGTTCCTGGTGAAATTAGCAAAGTACGTTTGACTTTCGGGTACTGGAGTCGAACTTTATTTTTTGCGGCCACTTCACCTTCGTACCAAGCTTCTCTAATGCGTACATTAATTCTGAAGAAGAAACACAAAAATTGTGAGCGGATAAGAGTGAGGCCATATCTCTTTCATTTCGTTGAGTCCCTAAGTGCGGCCTCGACGGCCCTTCGATATGTCGAGGGGATGGCAGAATGGTGGTTCTGACATAGGAATGATGTCTATCTCGGTTGAGGCGTCGTCCACACTGATCTCTTTGACTGTCATTAGGATGGTCTTTTTTGGCTCTATTTGGATTGAAGTTAAACGTTGGGTTGGACCGTTAAGGTCGTCATCGTCTGCTCTCACCTCGGCAGAGTAGGTGTTGTGAATTTTTTCCCAAGTGGTGGGAAGGTATTTCATGAGCCAGCTTAACAGCTTCCTGGTTGCCCTTGACCCATTTCTGTTCAACCCGTTTTAGAAAGGTGCTACCGACATCCCTTCTGATACGTTTGGTAAGCCCATTCTCACCCTATTAAACCGAGCGAGGAAGTACATGAGTCCCTTGTCTGGCGATTGCCTTTCGGGAATATGTCGTTCACCCTGGCCTTCGCTTTCTTAGCTCAAGCATGGGCGGTGACAAACTTATCAACAATTTCTTCAAACGTTGTTATGGACTGTGCTGGTATTATGAGTACCAAGTTAGAGATCCTCCGGTTAGGGTTTTTCCAAACTTTTTTAGTAACACTGACGATACTTGCTCCTTTGATAGGCTGTTGCCCTTTACTGTTGTGACATAGTGAATGATGTGGTCTTCTGGGTCTGTCGTGCCATCATATATCTTTAAATATAGTGGCATTTTGAAGGTCTTCGGTATGGCATGCGGGGCTGCCTCCTTTCCATACGGTTGTTCGACGGATCGGCCAACATCT
The DNA here is from genome assembly GCA_034376525.1 of Nicotiana benthamiana. Lineage (NCBI taxonomy): Eukaryota > Viridiplantae > Streptophyta > Magnoliopsida > Solanales > Solanaceae > Nicotiana > Nicotiana benthamiana. The sequence continues at coordinate 26,384,509 of CM067336.1, read as the reverse complement.
CATTTTGGTAGCAGTTTCAGAGCACCCGGTATCTTATTGACTCTTTCTTGATGTTCGCTCATCTGATCATAGAGTGCCTTATTTTCGTTTTCCATTTTTTTTAAAATGGTTTACAATTCGTCATTACCTATATCAACAATGGTGTGAGTGTTACATGTTGGGGGAGTCAGTTGCTTACCGGTGGTCGTTATGGCATATGCCGGCGTGACATTTTAGTTTGCTCTTTGAACGGGTTTGTCGATTGTGTCATTGAAGGTACTTGTCAGCCGCTCCTCCAATAGTTTATTCATTGCTGGTGGTGCTTCCTCAGTTGTGGATGTGGAATCTCCCATTTCACGTGAAGCGGTTACACTTTCATGATGAGGTGGTGAATCACTCTGCCTGGGTGTAACGGTTGGAATCACATTCTTATTGTCTTCTCTGTCATCCTCGTTAATGGTGTTCAAAATGTTCATAGTGACATCTGCTATTGCTTTCTGTCTTTCATCTCCTTTTCCTGCCATTGTTAGTTTATGCAAAGCGAGGAAAAGATGACTGTTCCTTTTTACGATCTAGAAGAAATTAAAATTTTAACTAAAAATCTCCCCATAGATGGTGCCAAATTATTTGAACAAAAAGTGCTTAGACTTTTGATTAAACCAATTAATGATGAGGAGAAAGTGAATCTTAGTTAAAAATAATAAAATCTAAACCAAATATTAGATAAAGCAGACAAGATGAACGATGTTAGTAATGTGTTTGAGCTGATTAAATGCTCATAAATGTATTGAATACAAATAAATGAGACTAACATAACAAAAAGGAAGTTGCTATCCAATTATTATGAGATTCGGAAGACCATCTTTCCTAACAAAGTCAGTGTGGAAAGAAGGGAACTACAAAGGTAGTTGTTGAATCTTTGGATCTTGTGGATATGGGATCAAAAATGTATGCTCGAATAAAGTAAATAATGAACAAGACAACGTTTGTATATTCTTTCAGGTCAACCTTTTTCAAAGTGTTCTTTCTCATAAAGTCTAGATCCCCTTTTTATTCTCTATCTCTTCCTATTTATAAGGAATATTTTCTAAAAAAACCCTAAAAAGAACAAAACAAGGAATATCCAAAGGAATATTCCTTGTGTCCATATCTGAACCTATAATACCATTATTTCCTCATCTCTGATGCCCGTCTTTGGCATCAACTAGCTTGAGAGCAACCTTCAGTTGTTATACCATGTTCGATCCCGTCCTTTGTCTTGCTTATCCATTATAGTCGAGTCACCAAATTTAGACCTATACAGTAAGCATAAGGCAAATCTAGTGAAATGCATTTTAAATCTTCCTTATGTCTATCTCCCTGGAGGTTCCTCGTTTCTTATCATTTTATATTCTACTTTCTAGCAAATTAGTTTTTCTGTATCCATGGACAAATATTCACAATTGTTGGTCATTAATTTGGGAAACTAAGAGAGCAGCTCCACAAATCAGAGACCAACCTGGGCAATTTCTATACTTTTGATTTGTGGATTCTTAACGAATTTGGAATTAGATATGGGTGCATAAGGTAAATATTGCACGAACGCTCTATTTGGTCGCCCCCATTTAACCTAATTTATTTTTTTTAAAAGTTTTAATTTGTACCCACTTTTTAAACAACTTCTTCTTCTTCTTCTTCTTCTTCTTGGTGCTGCTATGAAACTTCAGTTAAAGAAACAATTGCTATAAATATATTTATGAGATTATTTAAAAATAAATTATAAATAATTACGTAAGTTAGTAGACAACAATTTATGAATATTTCCACATATGTAAGTTAGTAGACAATGATAATTTTGTTCTTTTCACGTTTATTTTTTTCAAAATTTATGATTTAAATATTGTTGGCAATCTGATTATTTATCTAATATGTTAGAAAGCTTTTTCAAAAACTTCAGCTTATATAGTATTTAAGCTTTTGCAAATGAATTGAATAACTACAACATTTTCTGCTGAAGTTTTTGAAAAAGCTTATCCAGGAAAAAAAACTTCAACTTATTTAATGCTGAAATTTTTATAAATGAAATAAATAACTTTGCTGCTAAAATTTTTGAAAAAACTTAATGACAAAACTAATGAATCCAGGAGAAAACACTTCAGCTTGTTCAGTGCAATTACAAATTAAAACTTCAGCAAATAAAGAACAAAACTTTAACTATTATGCTTTAGTTCAGCAATTACAAACAAAACTTTAGCAAATAGATAACAAAACTTCAGCTTTTATGCTTAAATTCAGCAATTACAAACAAAAACTTCAGCAAATAGAGAACAAAACTTCAGCAACTATTCTTAAGTTCAGCAATTACAAACAAAAACTTCAGCAAATAGAGAACAAAACTTTAGATACTATTTTTAAGTTCAACAGTTACAAAACAAAAACTTATATTTGGTTCAACGTACTTGCTACTTCAAGCCTGTCTACTAGAATGCTAAAGTTTTGCGTAATTGCATTTGCTACTTCAACCCCGTATGTTGAAGTAACGCAAAAGAGTGAATACACTTGTAATTTCTTTTTTGGCAAAGCGGGCACAAATTAAAATGTAACACAAAAAGTAAGCATAGATGCAAATCCTCGTGCATATGCACCTTTGGATTAGAAATTGGAGCATAACTGAATAATTAATACCACAAAGCATATAAGAATTTGATGCCTTGTTTGGAAATCGTAAACTAGCACTTCTGCATTATATGTAACCCCTAACCGCATGTCACATTTACTATTGCACTATCGCAAATTTAGAAGTCCTGACAGTTTTCGTCAACAGGCGATCAACTAAAAAAAAGTTTTAAATCTCCTCAAGTATTTGGAAATTATGGTTTACACCACTTATTACTCCATGTAATCTCTGAAAATGTAACCAATCATTTCAAAAAAAAAATAAGGGATTAATATATGACCTCCCTTTGAACAATAGAGCAGAATATCATAGGGTACTTGGAACACGAAACAGTCTGTGGCTTTCATATTGCGCAGTAGATATGTTTCAACAGAAAACTTTGAATAGAAAAGTGGCGCAGAACAATATATGAGAGTTCGAAACACATGAACACATGTCATCTTCAATATATCAAATAAGGGTTCAAACTTGTAGGAGCAGTATTTAGACCCAAATAACATCAATTTAGAAATAATTTGTATTCCAGAGTAAACTATAACAAACTCAAGATACTCCAATATAGAGGTTGAGGCATTGCCTTGTCTGCGCTGCACCCTCTACTAGGCCAGCTGGAAATATTCCACAATATGCCTCAGTAGTATGCTTTCCGAGGATTGTTCTGCGAAAACAGATATATCAACCTCAGTTCCAATTATAATAAAAATTTAAGACATCAATTTGCCTCCCTTCTCCCTCTCTTTCTAAACCGAGAAACATATCCTCAAAGCAAGACTCGTGAGGCGATACTTTTTACACAGACACTGCCTAAGCAGGTTCTCCCTCCTGTTAGGTGACAGTATACTTTTATGTGAGCAATGCTACCTTTGATATTCTCCATAGATAGAGGGAGGAAATGATTTTTATCTCGACTCATAGAAGCTTATATTGCTTTGCTAAGAAGGTGATGTTGACATGGTTCCTTTTGAGTTTTCTTCTCATATTACTGTTGTCTTTTTATTTTCCCTCATGCAAACTGGATTCTATCACATTTCAGAGTACTTTGCTGAATAAATAGCAAAACTAAATAACAAAGAGAAGTTACCAACCATAAAAAAGGTTCAGTAAAAGAGGAGATAAAGGCCATACCAACGGATTTGGCCTGTACTTGTAGCCTAGCATCATTCGTTTCTTATATTGCTCATAGATATCATCTTCTGGAGTTACCTCCCCGGGTTGGGAAGCACCAACTCCTAAGTTATTTGATTTTACATTGCCGGCCGTGATGGGATCTGCAATACCACTTTTAGAGCTCCCTAGTCCTTCACCTGCAGTTTCACATAGAGATTTAGACTCCATATGAATTTACCCTAAAACATGAACTATTTGCATTTCGAAGGCTAGTATTTTCTGAGTACAAACTCATATAAACTACCTCGACAGATGTGCTCGACTTGCATATCATAGCAAAAGGTTTCAAGAATTGGCAACACGATATATACAATATTCAAAACTTCCAAGTCCAGGAAAGTTTGATAGCAACCTAGTTACCACAACAACTTGCTACACATGGTGTATTTATCCGTTAAATAAACAAAGATGGAAGGGAGTTGCGCCTCAGAAGGTCCAAGTTATTTGCAGCCAACCCCGTCAACGGTTTCCTAAAGGGATGATGATATACCTTCTTTCCAACCCATTTTAGACAGAAGTTTGTGGCCAATATTATCAGCTTGTATTTTCGACCTTTCTGCAGCCACTATGGCAGCTTTCCGAGCAGTTACATCATTGCAGGTCGACAAAAACTTAGTAAGCTCTTCAGACGGGATATAGTCTCCCATATGATGCCCCTTCTTTCCTGGAGCTGCAACACAAAATAAGATATCAGAAGACTTACATAGATATATTCTAATAAACATTTAATAGGATGATCAGAACAAAGATATAGCAGAATCGAAAAAATTCAGCCACAAACCTTGGAGAGAAGCAGGCGGAGGCATCTCATCTTTTGAAGATTTGTATGGTCTCAGCTTCTCTTCTTCTGCAGCTTTCTTCATGTAATATTCCATCATCGATATTGGATCTGACCCCGATGGACCGCTTGGATGACCTGAAAAGACAAAATATCAGTACAAGCCCAACCATAATTGAAGACCTTTCGGAATTCCGTGAAGTTCATCAACCAACGAATTTCGGATTATATGTCAATCTGATGCAGTGCAGAAGGTGCACAAATAATGGCCCAAATAATTAAATTTTCCCAGAGAAGAAACCAATCCTTCAAAATCTGTAGCTTTAGATGCACAAAAAAGTCTTGAGTTTCTTTTTTAATGTTTTTTTTAAGCTCAGATGCCTGAAGTTCTAAGGTTTTCAAGGGGAACAGAGATATGTGATGAAAAATAATCCAGTTTCAATAAATTAAAGCACTATTTTTCTGCCCTCACTAACTCAAACCTCACCAGAAAGCTTATCTGCCCCAATAAACTTGTGTATGCTAACCTATTTTGACAAATTCAGGTACAAAAGCAGGATTACACCCAAATCCAGTAGGGTGAATAATCAAAACAAAGTTCCAAGAGAATATACACTGATCACATATAAATGACATTACCAGATTTTCCAGCTGAATCTGAAGAACTTGTATCCTCTGCTGCTCCATATAATGCTGATGCAGGAATTTGGTAATTTGAGTGCTGCTGATGTGACCTATGAGAACTAGTCGTTGAACTAGGAGTAGCAGTACTAGTAACACCTACAGCACCAAAAGGCTAATCAAGTAAATAACAGAAGAATCACACAGCACATAAATATTATGTTAATCAAGTGAAGCCAAGTGAATTAGAGACTAGATGCAAACAAAATGAAGTTCGTGACTTAGATAAGGCTCAAGCTGCTCAGCTTAAGGCACGCACATTCACACACACACATATACACACAATACATAAAATGCCATACAAAATATGGCCAGCTGAAAGCCTTAAGCTTGAAAATATTGTGAACTTCCAACCGTTTCACAGACTCATAGGACTCTAAATCATAATTTAGTTCATAGCTTAATTTTGTTCCTCAAAAGAGGATGCACCTATGGCGAATACCTAGAGAGAGCATATGCAAAGAATGGAAAGAGCAACTACATCTAGCTTTCTAAAAGGAAAAGACAACTCTTACTACCCAGTCACACGTTTACATGCATAAAATTCAGGTATACCAGAGCAGCTTTAGCGCTACAGTTACTGCCAAAAGACAAACTGCATAAATACTTAGAGAATACACAATAAAGCTGGTAAAAGCCTGCACTCCTATACATGGAAAGCACTAATTAGATTTATGCAAGCATTATAAGCATGCTGAGAATTTTTACGAACCACTAAGCGATGTTTGGGCATCCGTAGTCTGTGATACAGCCTTTTCCTCTTCACTAAGTCGATATTCATAGTATTTGTAATCAGGACAGCTTTCATCAAATAAGAACCTGCAAGTAGACAATGTCATTAACAATATTAAATAAAGAATTTTCTTTTTCTTTGGGAGAGAGAGAAATAAGATGATTGACCATTACCCATCCATTATAGGCTACCGATAAATCTACAGTAAAGTAAACTCATCATATTGAACTCTAAAAGAGACCGATGATGTTGGCAAACGAAGTGCTCCTATACGCCAACACAAAATAGACAATTAAATAAACAAGAAGAAAGGAAGAACATGAAATGAAACCAGTTCTCAAGAGGGCGAGAGAACAATAATAGAAGCCAATAGATTCAACAAAAATCATGGATACGAGGTCATACAACCACAATTGTACCTATGTGCTTTGACAAGACAGGATAAACCATGACAATAAAGGCCATGAAAGAAGACAAGAAATGAAACCAGTTCTTAAGAGGGCGAGAGGACAACAATAGAAGACAATAGATGCAACTACCTATGTGCTTTGACAGACAGGATAAACCATGACAATAGAGGCCATGAAAGAAGACAGTTAAGCAAGTTAACTCAGTTACAGATACGAAAGTTTTTCTATAAATGGGCTGGCTTCAACATTCAAACGATGGCTTGTCAAGCTACGCAAAACAGTAAATTTGCTTATTATCACAAAAGTTTTCCCAACATCCAGAGGATGGTTTGCCAAGCTATGCAACTCGGAAACTTTTGCTACAACCAACTTTAGCTGTTATCATTCAGAAAATGTCCGTACTATAACAAGCTAACTCTCTTAAGAGAGTATTTACTCTATTTTCATGAAAGGATCGATCTTCCCATCCATTTCGAAAGAAAGAATAAGAGAGAAATTCAGAAGGAATTGATATATAATATATTACAAAGATTAACAATGGCTGCTAGATGATCTTGCGAGTACTACATGATATAATGGGAGTATCACACACAAAGAAACCACAGAGATTCTGATTCATACTTAAATGGAGTGTCTCCTGGATTCTTTTGGCGTGTGATATGCTCAAACTGCCTTCCGTTCTTGGCCACAAAACTTGCTAACTTGTCTGCAACTTTCTTCACTGTTGGATCACTTGGAGGATTTGGTGCTGCATGTCACTTAAATAATTGATTAATACCAAGAGCATGAAGAAGTGAATGTAAATTACTCTTGTAGCCGCATTTTCCAAATCTTTCATTGAACATCTCTTTCCACCAATGTTTGTAGGGACTTAAAGTATAAGCTGCACGATCAGACAAGAGTAACTCAAGAATGTCTGGTCCTCCTTATCCACAACACCCAGAGAATATCCTCAAAGTACAACATAGAATGGTACAATCTTGACTAATGAGGGCTTAAAGGATTTGCAACATAAGGCTTCAACGACAGCGATGCAACAAAGCTTTTTATTTTACAAGGACAGAGAAGTAGTAAATGACAAGCCATAACACAATTTGCACAAGACATTAGGTGATTGTGTGTTATGTGGTCCAACCAAATAGAAATTACCTCATATACGACCACCAATAGAAAATCAAAATAAGCACATTAGTAAATTCTACAATGAACAAGAACTAAGATGACTCCATAAATTATCGAAATTCCTAAGCTATCACAAGTCCATGAAAAATGAGTTGGATTGCCTAAATCATCCTAGCAAACGGAAAAAATTAAAGAAAAGGAAATATACCGCCACTACGAAATGTTGTTCCAAGAACCAACATGTTATACCATGAGCAAAAGATAAAAGAATATATATAGAGAGAGAAAGGGGGGGGGGGGGGGGAGAGAAAGGGGGGCAAGGGAGAGAGAGGGGATATCATCAACAAAGTTCAAATTTTTGTAAGAAGTATTTACCAACATCAATTTGTCTAACAGGCTGGTGAAGAGCACCATGTTCGGCCACCCTCTGGCGTTTAATTGGCCCATCTCCTGAAGAATTGCCAGCATCATTTTCATCCTCATCCTCATCCTCATCATCACCTAGCTTAACAAAAGGTGCAGCGATTTTGGACTTCTGTTTCAGGCTGAATGCAAGTTTCCCACCTGAAGGAACTGTAGTAATTTTCCGTGATGCATTAGCTTTTAATTCAAAGCTCGGTTTATTAATGACGGCCTTCGGAGTTGAAGATCCCAATATACTGGAGGCAGTCTTCACCTTTTCTGTTTCTTTCTCCTGTTGGAGCTGTTTAAACCTCTCCATGAAAGAACCATCATTGACAAATAAGCTAGAATCTGTTGCCTTCTCCATTGGCAAAAACCCAACTACTGTTTTCTGCCAGCTGTAACTGCTCAACAAGCAATCTTACAATATATTCAGACACTGAATATTTTCTTTTTTCAGTAAGTATATATTTAGATACTAAATGGCTGCTTTAATATCATTTCTTTCTCGACTGTTCTGTAAGTGATCATAATATTTTGAATTCCAAGCAGCATTCTCAAATCCATAATGGCATCAGGAAAATTTTTTAATATAATAAAAGAAAAGCAGATATTTCCTTCTCTTCCACTCCCCTAAGGAGAGCATCAGCAGCAAGACCTTGTAGGAGGGTTAAGGCATGTTTGGTAGACTGGAAAAGGAAAGTCAAGGCAGAAAAAGTAAAATTTCCTTTCACTCAACTTATAGAAGGTCATGGATCCCGCACTTTCTTATGCATCCAGTAAAGCCCCAAAACTCCGAAGAAAGATATAAGCATACAGCTACAAACATTCTTCTTAAAAATAAATTCATGTACCAATTCAAGCAAACATATGCTAGATTTGTTTTGTTCTCCCTTTGTGTACTTATCCAGAAGAAAAATTCTTCAACCTTCCAGGCATTCTTATGGATTCAGATAGGTAACCTATACAAAATCTACTTCCTACTTAATAGAAGGTATTATAAAAACACACCATCAATCTGATATAGCAATCAGCTGAATAACCTTCCTTAACAAACAATACCGAAACAGGCGAAAAGTAGTTTTCGTCTAATCATATGTCCTGTGCTAAAAGCACTAGAATAAACCAGAGTGACACTAACAGAACCTTTTTTTCTTTTGAAATGGTAAGTATTAACACTAACAGATAGACTTAGATTTGTCTTATTTTAGCCAAGTAAAGTAATGGCATTCTTTAGATACTTCTCTCACTGTCAGCATGTTCTAAATAATATCCCTTTAGCTTGTTTGGAAAACTTGACAGTAAAAAAGAAAAGAGGAAATGTGAAGTTACAGGTATCAGGAAACTGCCCTGCAGCCACAAGTGTATTGGCATGATATTCACAAGTTCAGTGCCGTTGTATAGAACTACGCACTTCTTTTATCCAGAACATGCTTCATATCTTCAAACGAAGACATCTAGTGGTTCACTATTTAATGCGTAGCGTGTAGCAAATTCAAATGTGAAATTGATTCAATAGATTATAAGGGAGCATGAAAAAGTGAATCTGACTCAATAAATGAAGGAAACAGCCAGCCTAGCCAAAAAGTTTTACATTTACAAGTTGTAATAAAGAGTTTTAGATTTCAAATGATCCACTGATTTCTCTTATAACTTCATATTTTTAGATTATTTTCAATAATCAGATTTTGTCATCTACAATTGCATAATGCTCACTGTTAGAATATGTAATAGTAGAACCCTAATCCAATGTGTATTAGGAGTAGCCTAATCCAATGTTTATTAGGAGTATGATAGGTTATGTGTATATATAAGGCTCATTGTATCATGTTTAATCTCAGTTATATTTTTCTCCCGTGCTTTCTCACATGGTATAAGAGCTTTGGTGAGATAATTATCGTTGTGCGTCATTCCAACGACATCCGGGAAGAAATAACTCAGTCACCGTGCAATTTTCCGGTGACCGAAGTGACTAATTGCGTCAAAGTCACTAATTATCAGTGTTGTGCAAAAACCAACACCACCACAAGGTTCTCAAGAGAGATCCGACCAAACCCCAGCAAACCCCACCGGAAAATTGTCCTTCACGCGCCCTCACGCGCCAGATGTATCAAGGCAGATCCGACTCACGCGCCCCACGCGCCGGCGCGTGAGCACTATTCCGGTGATATTCTGACGAAGGTCCTTCAGGGCAGTTAGATCGCCCTCAAATTCCGAGCCTACCCATATTTTTACTTTCAATTCCGACCACTTTGAAGTTTTTCCGGCATCTACAGTGATTTTTTCCGGCATCTACGGTAATTTTCCGGCAAAAACAGTATTTCCTTCATCTGTTTCAGCAAGTTTTCAACGATGTCTTTGGGACTCGATGCTTTCGGGTCTAGAAACCCGGGTTCGATGTTAACTACATATATAACAAGCTCGGTACATATGATTTATATGAACCAGCTTGAGGGGGAGTGTTAGTATATGTAATAGTAAAACCTTAATCCAATGCATATTAGGAGTAGCCTAATCCAATGTTTATTAGGAGTATGATAGGTTATGTGTATATATAAGGCTCATTGTATCATGTTTAATCTCAGTTATATTTTTCTCCCGTGCTTTCTCACACTCACAACCATAACAGCAGAAACAGTCGGGCAATGCTAGACCCAAACAGTTATTTTGTTTTATAACCGTGGCATCCATGCCAGCTTGCACACACCTCGACTAATTCCATGAAATACCTACCTATCTCCCACTAGCAACCGGTATCAGATAACTCCGTCCAAGCTTGGATAGATGGGAAAAGATCACCTATATTTTTTTCTCTACTGGAATTTGAACCTGAACCACTACGCCACACACTTGGGTGTCACAGCCAGTTAAATGTTATTTCCATCTCCTTCAAAGAGTTCATTTGGACCTGTCTGGACAACCTTTTTTTTTTTTTTGGATAAGCATGGTGTTCCGCTCGTCGTAGTTTATTGAAGTAATATTAGTGCTTAGTGAGTGAACAACAGTTTTTGGATGAAAAGACCTCCTCAACAATTCTTCAACAACAACAAACCCAGTATAATCTAACAAGTGGGGTCGGGAAGGGTACTGTGTACTCAAAACTTTCCCCTAACTTGAAGGAAGAGAGGTTGTTTCCGATAGACCCAGGTTCAAGGAAAGATGAAAAGATGAAAAGAAAGCAGTAGCACAAGCAATAACTCCTCGACAATTCTTCAACTTCAAAAAATAAAGGATCACTTTTTGCCTGAAGATATATTTTCAATTTTTGCATCAAACACCATCTTCCAATAAATAACTTCACTTTTTACAACAAATTACCATAGGCATCGCCACCCGGAGTGACAGAAAAGCACAAACATGGATAAATTTATAGTCTTGGTCGAAAAGCTCATCTATTAATTGAAACCCTAAAGTCATCACCGATAATCCAATAAACTCAAAATTTGATACGCGATAAAACAAAAACAAATTCCGATAATCACACAATAAAGAAAATCCACAATTTCAGGGGGAAAAACAACTGATAAAAGTAACAAAAAAAACAAAGAAACTAAAACTTTCAATACATTCGTCCTCAGTAAATCTACCTGAGGAATCAAGAACGAAAAGTCGATCCCGAAATCAGCAACCGTACGTTATCAGATTGATTCAACAAAGCAAATGAAACTGAGACCCTACAAACGAAGATCGAGAGCGAAAAATAATTGGTAATGTATAAGTATGTGCTTTGGGGGAGACCGAGAAAGCTACGTCTATTAAACGAGAGGGCGAGCCTTTGGGCGTAATAGAGTTGAAAACAGAGGATTAATATGAAAATTTTATTTTATATCTCCTGCAACTTACCCGTAGCAATGAGGTAATTTTTTATCTCATATTTTCGTCAACTCAAAATTTGATGGATTCAGAAATTTAAGATTGGGTCCATAATTTTATAAGACAAAAAGAACTTATATAATTAGTGTCAATTGTATGAGATACAATATAAAATTTCTCCCACTAATATATCAAAAGTATAAATAGAATTTTATTTAAAGTGAATATTTATGTTTAGAGAAATTCTAACATTTATTATTGTGTGGCTAAGTCACTATTTTCCTATAAATAGAGAACTACATTCTATTGTGATTCATCCCAAAATTCAATAAGTGTTCCCCTCTCTCTATTTCTTTCTCTATAATACTTTTCTTCTTCTTTTATTGTTTTATCACGCTATTTGCACGAGACTTAACCAATTGAGTAGAAGCTTTGGGATTGAGCATAATGATTGTTAATTATTCCATGAACCTCCTTCATGATTAAATTCTGAATTTAAGATAATTATTTTACTATATTCTTCTCTTTTAAATTCTTGAATCTGATAATTTGATTTTATATACAAGTAAACAACAAACAAACAACAACTACCCAGTATACTCCCACCAGGTGGGGTCTGGGGAGGGTAATATGTAGGCAGTCTTACCCCTACCCAAAAGGGCAGAGAGGCTGCTTCCATGCGACCCTCGGCGCATAGGACAGAATGTAAAGCTGCATTGGAAAACAAAGACAAAATTAGTAACCAAGGCAAGACAAAACAAAATAACAAAACAAAGCATAAGTAGTCCTGCAGAAATAACGTAAATGGTTATGTAAACCTAAGGAACATAAATACCGTCGCAACCAAGAGGGGACCTAGGCTAAAACACTAGACATCGATGGGTAACCTTACTATCCCACACCCAACCCCGGGTGAGGCGAACGAAGGACTCTAAGAGCCCCTATCCTGCAACCCTGATTCTAGACCTCCAGACTCCCCTATCGAGGGTCATGTCCTCGGTAACCTGCATTTTAGTCATGTCCTGCCTAATCACCTCTCCCCAATGCTTCTTAGGCCTCCTCTACCCCGCCGACCACCAGCAATCTCTAGCCGCTCGCAGCTCCTCACCGGGGCATCGGGACCCCTCCTCCGTACATGCCCGAACCACCTCAGCCTCGCTTCCCGCATCTTCTCGTCCACTGGGGCCACCTCTACCTTCTGTCGAATAACTTCATTCCTAATCTTATCCAGCCTGGTGTGCCCACACATCCACCTAAGCATCCTCATCTCAGCAACCTTCATTCTCTGGACATGGGAGTTCTTCACGGGCCAGCACTCTGCCCCGTACAACATCGCAGGTCTAACCACGGCTCTGTAGAATTTCCCTTTGAGTTTGTGTGGGATTTTCTTGTCACACAGGACCCCAGAAGCAAGCCTCCATTTATATACAAGTAAAGACAACAAAATTTTGATTATAACTCTAATAGAGTTTATAAGAATTATAACCATTCGAAGTGGTAAAATTTCTATATCTTTTCATGATTATAGTCATATATGATCGTGAGCACAAGAAGTGGAAACTCGTCCCATTAAATTTGCTTCATTCTTATTCCCTTAAGATAATGTGGTAGCAATATGTGATACGTCTGAAAGAAAATAAATTATTACTATGAAGGTATCAATAGATGTAGACGTAGTAATAGACGAAATTATAATCGTTATCATTGTGATAATGAGAATAATAATGATTCTCAAAATAATCCTTCACTCCGCGAAAGTAATATTTGTCATCGATTTGACATGAAATTTTGTAAAGCACACATAAATGATTATGGTCCATTCATAATGCGAATGTGACAACATGTGATTTATGAATACATATTCATTCTTTGAAGAATATGTATGTGGTAGTGGTAGTGAATATACAACACTCACCTCTAGAGGGGGGTTTGAGATGAAATAAGAAAATAATGTCATTATTATGGAATAAATGGTCATTGGTCACGTACTTATTGTACGTCAAATATTTTGGCAATATAATCATTAAAAGACAACAGTAATGCAAGAAACAGATCTTGTATATAATTTTGACTATAACTATAATGGTATAATTTTTTTTAAAGAAATATTTATTATATGGATGTTGATGAATATATGGTACTGTAAAATTAATTGAGACTTCTACAAGAGCAAATTATACTATTTTGGAGAAACACAATTGATTGCTAATAAGGTATTGTGTTGTAGTAAGTCTCAAAGAAACTTATTCAGTTTCCAAAGTATACTTGAAAATGTTAATTATATTGAGACTATAAATAAAGAAAATATTTAATATCTTTTATTACTACAACTTGTAGCGGGATAATTTGTATGTGCAAAACTACCTGGTTTATTTTTCAAATTGTACTAGACAAATAAAAGAACAACACACTAAAATGGATGTTTATTGATATAAAAACTCATATCATAATAAACTTGGAGTTTAAATTGCACATGTCATGGTGTAAACCTGAACTTTATCAATATTAATAATTTATTCAGTTGACATAATCAGTTTAGCCATATCAATTTAAGTATGATGTACAAAAATAATAGAGAATTCACATGGGTAAATATTAAAGAATTAGAAAGGTCGTTATGAATTCTCTTATACTGCTTGTTCTCATTAATTAATTGACCAACTAAAATTGGGATTGAATCCCATCAATGCTGGAAATATCAAAGGTGAATATGGGCTCATTCACCTGTCATGTATACCACATAAGATGCATCTATGAGATGGTTACATGTGCAAGTATTATTAACCTGCAACATGGTATTTTGCGAGGTAACTTGCTCAATTATTTTGATTTCAAGCATAATTTTCAGATTTTCTATTCAAGAAGTTCATCTTGATAAGTTAGTTTACATCACAGTTGGTTTAGCAAAATAATTTATTGAGTGCCTCCACTTAGTAGCTAAACTATTGCTTATGAGAATAAAGTTATATATATCAATTTGATATAGGTTGTATACAAAAGTATATTACATTCCCCCTCACAAGGGGTTCACTGTCTGGAACCAAATAATTTTATCTTATTATTATTGATGTGCGGTGAGTATTTTGATTAGCACCATAATGCATAAAGATGAGTTCTCAAAATTGAGGAAATATTTTAGTTTTTCTAACATGAGGGGAGATAAGATAAAAATTTGAGAAAAAGTTACGTCGGATAATTTATCATAGATCCCCGAATAAAATAATATGAACTTGAAGTTCGTAAAAGGATAATTCATTTGCAATATATTGCAAAGAATGCCATACACATTTGCTGACCCAAAGAAAGTAACTATATTCTCAATGCAAATACTCATATTAGAATAAGTCCTAGAATGACAAAGTCCATGGTACGCGCTTAAAGTGTATAGATAAAACGATTTCAAATAAACATCTTGATAGAGAAGATGAGCAAATGATTATAATAAGGGGCACATGAATATATGAATAAAGAGATCTTTATGTTATGTCTTTATGAAAAATAAGGAGGTTCGAACCGATATAATATGTCTGTCGACAACATCTATGATAAAGTTAAATATATATGAGCATCTTAAGTCTAGAGAAACAACTCAAGTAGAATTGGTTTCATATGAAAGATATATTGCTTTGGACATGCAGTTCAAACACTTGAAAATATAAAGTCAATGTTGTATGTAATTACTTTTATGGGAAAGGGGTCAGAACTGCCCCTAACGTATTGACTCCAGTTTAAAAATGTCCTCTGTTAACCTATTTTGAAAAAAATGCCCCTACAGTTAAAAATTTGGCATATTTGTGCCCCTAAGTCTAACAACTGACTGTACTTATATTTAAAATGGTAGGGGCATTTCTTTCAAAATAGGTTAACGGTAGGGGCATTTTAAACTGGAGTCAATACGTTAGGGGCACAAATATGCCAGAATTTTAACGGTAGGGGCATTTTTCTCAAAATAGGTTAACGGATGGCATTTTTAAACTGGCGTCAATACGTTAGTGGCAGTTCTGACCCTTTTTCGTACTTTTATTTATCTTATATGTCTAGTATGACATGAAAAGTTTATATGCATCTAAAGTCTATTTAAATAATGGTTGATTTGACTATACTTATATGACATTCCCTAAAGGATTTAAATTTCTTAAAGCATATATAATTTTTGATCTTGAAGTACCACATTCTCAGTACAATTTATGCACAAATATATCCTGCTATAATTGTACGAATGATAATATGATAGCATGAATTTTTGCCCCTATGTGATGATATTGAAGTAACAATTCAACAAAATCATATGAAGTATCAAGAATGATTATTTCAAGGTGAAACACATTCATTCAAGTTAATATGGTTGACTTATTTATCAAGTCTCTACCAACGATCTTTTGAAGATGGTGCACAAGATTAGAATGCGAAGGCTCAAGGATGTGAATAGATGCTCTCATTAGTTGGATTTAATGCGCGTTTCACTCTTTTTTCCTTACAAGATTTCGTCCCACTAGGTTTTCCTTGCAAGTTTTTTAACGAGGCAACCAAAATGCGTATTATTAGATATGTGTACTCTTTTTCCTTTTCCTTCCCATTAGGTTTTCTTTTAGTTAAGATTTTAATGAGCCACATTATCTTTTGGATAGAATTCAAGGGGGAGTATTATAAATAAAATTTTATCTATGGTGAATGTATATATTTAGAGAGATTCCAGAGTTTATTACTTGGTGGATAAGTCACTTTTTCCCTATAAATAGAGAGTTCTATTCCATTGTAATTCATCCCAAAATTCATAAGAATTCCCCCTATCTTTCTTTCTCTGAAATATTCTTCTTCTTCTTCTTCTTCTTTTATTGTTTAATAACAAAAAGGTTATTTTTCATCTTTTTTGCCTCCCACATTTTCTTTTATTTATACATGCATATCTAGAAGAAAAAAATAATTACGGTGGAATCAGGGAACAAAATAAAATAGGGTTGTGTAAGGGAGGGTATTACTCGAATCCGTACCGGTCTGTACCGATATCAGTACCGCACTATGCCGGATTGGGATAAGGGTAGGGGTTTGGGTAAGAGGTAAAGAGGCTGGGAGGGTACCGAAAAAGGTATCGGTTGTACTGGTCCGGTTGGCACCTTTAAGGTACCTAACAAATATCCTCAATATATATATATATATATATATATATATATATATATATATATATATATATATATATATATATATATATATATATATATATATATATATATATATATATATATATATATATATATATATATATATATATATATATTTTAAAATGTAGTCATATTTGTACCATTAGCCAGCGGTTATTTTATAAAAATAGCGGCTATTTTTATCTCCCTAGGCCGCTAACACTCCCTACTGTTACATTCCATGTTTTCGTACGTGAGAGTACGTCGTAAACAATTGATGTAAGCTCAGAAATGAGATCATTTTTGAAAGTACATAATGTAAGTTTCATCTTGTTATCTTGGAGGTTACAAGTCTTTACTATCATGTATAACAAGTACCAAAAGGGTTGGAAAGCTTAGACGCTAAACAAAGAAGAAAATAAGTTTCGTTGAATGTCGACAAATTTGGAATGTTATAACATGTACTTTGGGGTGATACTAGGGTTCTTAACATGATAAAGAGGTTATTCTATGAGTTATTTTTGCCGTATGATATTCATTTTCTACATTTTGAAGGCAAGCAAGTTGTGGAACAAGAGTTGGTAAAGGTCATCACAAGTTACATTCATAAATTTGCTGAAAGTTAGGCCAAATGTAGATGCACTTTTCTCCCAATATACTTGGAATCATGGGATTATATATATACCAAATTGAAGATATACGAGTCTAGTTTCCAACTCATTAAACCGTTCATCTATACGACATCGGAGTAGAGAGATATTCTAGTTTTCGCGAGACTACGCAAGCAGCTCCCAATGGGACCCACATAGGCGGTGGTTGAGCTACTTCAATTTATAAACGATTTGGATGCCTATTTTGGCTCATTTTTCTACTCAACCTCATCTGCAAACTTCTTCAAACCTTTCTAAACAGGTTCCACAAGGGTTTGAAGTGATTCCAAAGTGCTTACACCATATTTCAACATCAAACCTAGTCCTAGTGAAGAACAACACCTCTTTGAGGTTAGTTGTCATTGAGGATTGTTGTGGGCTGTATTTGGATGAAATTCCAAGTTGTTTTTTATGTCTAAGGTGAGTCTAACAGCCTACTAATTGTGCTTAAGCCTTCTTATATGTTGGTTAAGTTGTTAGGATGATAAACTACAAGATAATACTTGGATTAGCTTAAGTCACTTCTATGGTGTTGTATTGCCATTTAGGGTTATTGTAAGATGAGTATAACTTGGATTTTGACTTGAAGTTACTGTATGAGGTTGGCATTGTTAGGAACTACGCTTTACGCTAGAGGGGGGGTGAATAGCGTATTAATAAAATTTAGCGTTTTCTTGCGGAATTTAAACTTTGCAGGAAGTAAAATAAATGCAGAAAGATAAACTTACACAAGGATGTATACTGGTTGGCCACCAACGTGGTTAGTCCAGTCCCCGAGAGACTCTCTCGAGATTTTTCACTATTTTGTTAAGCTTACGGGTGCTCAACAAACCGTTACACACTTGAGGACACAAGCCTCAAACAGTTGCTCGGAGATCGCAATCTCAAAGACTTCACCCAAGGAAACACAAGTTCCTTGAAACAAGAGAATCGCAATTCTCTTACAAGTATATCAAATACTTGGACACTCACTTAACTAAAGTACTCCTTATTGAGTATATATGAGTAAAAGAATATGTTCAAGATCACAACAACTTTAAGCAATAGTATGGCTCTCAAAAGCTTTATGAAATGAGTAGAAAATGAAGAATAATTGAATGAAAGCTTATAGCAATATAATGATCAGTTTGTGTATGTTGTTGTTGTTAAAACACTGAAGTGAAGCTGTATTTATAGTTGAAAAACTTGGCATTACCGTTGCCTAATTGCCAATTAAGAATTGCTGAAATTACTCAGTGATAATCGATTATTAAGACCACATAATCGATTATCTGCCAGTCAGTTTAAAATCAATCCCAGATTTAACGCTTCACAATAGATTATACATAATCTATAATCGATTACTGGCAATATTCAAAAACAGATAATCGATTACACCAAATCCATAATCGATTACATTGGCAACGTTCTAAAAATCATTTCCGGATTTTAAGCAAAACATCGATTATATAAAATCTATAATCGATTACTTCAGCAACGTTCTAAAAATCATTTCCAGATTTTAAGCAAAACATCGATTATATGAAATCTATAATCGATTACCTTATGGTATTTGAAAATCATTTGACAACGGTCAGCTTCAACAATCGATTGTCCTTTGCAACAATCGATTACTTGTTATTTTCTGAAAATCATGAAACTTACTGTCTCAGTGATAATCGATTATCTAAAGCCATAATCGATTACTTGTTATTTTCTGAAAATCATAAAACTTACTGTCTCAGTGATAATCGATTATCTAAAGACATAATCGATTACTTAATTAAATTTAAAATCACTGGAAGACATTGTCTCAACATAATCGATCACCATTAGTTCATAATCGATTATTTTGAGTATTGAAAAACTTTACCTCAACAACAATCGATTGGCATTTGATCACAATCGATTATCATGCAGATTTGGAAAAACCTGATGTTCACTGTCTTACTCACAATCGATTACCATTAATTCATAATCGATTGTCATGCAGTCTTGGCTCAGAAACAATCGATTATCATAAGTTCATAATCGATTATTTTAGCCCAGATTTTTGAGGCATGTTTAGAAAACATTTTGTCTAATGTCACTATGCATGATTTAAAATCTTTTTTGACACAGAATTAAATATGCATGATTTTGGAAAATTGTTTTATGAGAGAGGTCATACTATGAGTCAAGTTATAGGATCGAGATTACAGTTTTAGAACAACTCAATAACAATTAAGAGCTATATCTTGAACTTCAATCTTATTCGCAACCATTGTGCGCTTGTACTTGAATTCCGTCATATATCAATTTTTGCTTCGTTTGTCATTCATCAAAACCTACAAAAGAGTACACGTTTAGTATATTGCATTGAGAACGTGTTTCTAACAATTTCCCCCTTTTTGATAATGGCAAACATTAAGCGGGATATGCATTTAAGGCAAAAGATATTGACAATTCAAGACAAGTAACAATTATGCAATTCCGTTCTTGTTCCCCCTCAATTTAAGAGTTCCCCCTTAATTTTAGCTTATAAGCAATCAATGAATTAAGAGAGGTGGTGCATACCCGATATCCCATTTTCAATCAGTGAATTAAGAGAGGTGGTGCATACCCGATATCCCGTTTTCTTCCCCCTTTTGCCATTAGCAAAAAAAAATAAGGAAAGATGCAAAAAGATGAAATAAACACGGTTTATTTATTGAAAAGAAAGGGTACATCAATGGGAACAACGAAAACACACAAAGCACAGAAAAATTTATTCATTGTCGTCGTTGTCCGCCTCGTTATCCGGCGCTGCTTCAAAAGGAACGAGAGCTGCATATGGATAATTGACATGGTCAAAGTATCCATGGATCTCATGAGTGAGTTGAGCAAGCTGGTCGGATATGGTTTGGAGAGTAGGCTCTTGAGCACGACAGGGTGGACGACTTGAAGACGGAGCTGGAGCATGGTCACCATCATGATGGAAAGAAGACTCCGAGATTTCCCAAATTTTGGTACTCCTTTTGAGAGGACCATTTTCCGTGACAAATCCGGATGCTTCAAGGAAGTTCATAATGAGGAGGGCATAAGGAAGAGGCATGTCATCACCGATGGCATCGAGCATATGAATTTTGATGAGCCGACACCAATTTATTTTGGCTCCGGTGACAATGGCATGCAGAAGTTTGGTATCCTCATGGGAGATGGTGGTGTGATTGTACCGTCTAGGCTTGAGGACTCGGGTGATGAAGTAAAGAATCAACCGGTAGTTTGGATCTATTCCCGTTATGGTAGGACGACGGGTAGAGATAGATGGATCATAGGAAGTTATACCGGCTTGGTGGAGAAGGGTGGTTTCATCAAAGAGAGCCCCGGCCTTATCAATATACCGGTAAAGGTCTTCACCTTCATTTGGAAGGCGGGCAATGGTGTGGAGATTCTCTTCAGAGAGAAGAATTTGAACCCCATTATTGGAGGTGACAAGTTCGCCATCTTCATCTTTACGGAGGTTTGAGTAAAAAGCTTGAATGAGAGTTGTGTTTATGTGAGGATGAGTGAGAAGCAAGAAGTCATATAGTTGACACTCCTTTAACATATTTGCGGCAGGGGTAAAAGGTTCAAGGAGTTTACTATTTGAGAACCGAGGAGGAAGAATGATGCGTTTCTCAAATTTTGAGAGGAACCGTGTGAGTTCATTTTCATTTTCAAAGAACAAGACGGAACCGTCTTGGTATGGAAAATTTAAAGGAGGAGGGGCGGTTGAGGCTGATGCGCCATGTTTGGATCGGGAGCGTTTTGAAGATCGTCCAGACATGTTAAGAGAAATCTGCTGGAATTTGGCAAAGAAAATAGAAGAGATTTAGCTTTTGAATACTAGAGATAGTGCTTGAGTGGGTGAAGTGTGAGCTCTTATGAATCCTATTTATAGAGGAAAGGATTATCAAGCATTGAATGGAGACATTTGCTGAGATTTTGGTTTAGGAGCAGTCAGAAAACGGTAAGAATTAAAGTTACTGACCGTTAGATAATCGATTATTGAACTGAAATAATCGATTGTTTTTACTGTTTGATTGAGATTTTGAATCTGACAAATCGATTCTTGAGTCAAACGGTAAAAAAATTTGAATGAGATAATCGATTATTAAGTTTTGGTAATCGATTATGGAGCATTTAAGACCTGACAGGAATCGATTGAGGAGCCAAACGGTAACAAAAATTAATATGAAGTATCGATTGTCAGTTCTGGGTAATCGATTATTTAGTGAACTAGTTTGATACAGTGAACTGGGAGAATATCAGAATTTGTCAAATAATCGATTGTATGAAAAAAAATAATCGATTGTTGTAGAAAGCATTGCTGAATGACTGAGGCGGAAATCGATTATGCAATTTAGGAAGTGAAAAACTTAAACACAGATGCATAATATTAATAATCAGTCATAAACAATCGATTATTGATACTGATAATCGATGTACTGCACAGAATATAATCGATTAGTGACTTGAAATAGTCGATTATTTTGTGCTAAACCTTCATAATTCCCCCTACCTTTGGGGTGGTACCTGCAAAATAGATTTAAACGTCTCCGACGCTCAAGTTAGTAATTTATAGCGAAATTAATAAATTACACTAGTGTTAACAAGTAATGCCGTGAACTCTTAAGAATTGTGTCCTAGAGTGTTCTTAAGAGAGTTTCGGGTACTTACCTTTTCTCCAACATCGCCAATTACCTGTTCTAGAGGATGATCCTTGATCGTTCTCCACTCGTTAGGCGTATTTATTCCTTTTTCTAATTGTGGCGCTTCTTCCGTTGGTTGTTCCCCAATTTCATTTTTGTTTTCCTTTGAAGGTTCTTCTTGGATTTTATCTTTCAAGCTATCCAAGATACCTGCAAGATCAAAACCAGATTCCTTTCTCGCAGAGTATTATCTTCGGAAAACACAATATGAGGGGATTCCTCCACAATTTGGGTTCTTTTGTTAAAGACCCTATATGCTTTGCTACGTGAGGAATAACCAATGAAAATACCTTCATCCGATTTAGCATCAAATTTACCCAATTGGTCCTTGCCATTATTATGAATAAAACATTTACAACCAAAAACACGTAAATGAGAAATGTTGGGTTTTCTACCCTTATAAAGTTCATATGGGGTTTTCATGAGTATCGGCCGAATTGCTACTCTATTTAAAACATAGCAAGCGGTACTCACGGCGTCCGCCCAAAAGTATTTGGGAATCTTAGCTTCGTCGAGCATGGTTCTTGCCATCTCTTCGAGACACCTATTTTTCCTTTCCACCACCCCATTTTGTTGTGGTGTCCGTGGAGCGGAAAAGGTGTGTTCGATTCCGAGTTCGTCACAAAAATCCGCAAAGAGATTGTGATCAAACTCTCCCCCATGATCACTTCTAATCGAAGTGACGGTTGATTCATTTTCGTTTTGAACACGCTTAAGGAAATACTTGAAATTTTGAAAAGCATCACTTTTATTTGCAAGAAATAGAGTCCAAGTAAATCTAGAAAAGTCATCAACAATTACAAAAACATATTTATTTTTACCAAGGCTTTCAATACGCGAGGGACCAAATAAATCCATGTGAAGTAATTGCAAAGGTCTAGATGTTGAAACAATATTCTTGGATTTAAAAGATGCTTTGGTTTGCTTCCCTTTTTGACAAGAATCGCAAATAGAGTCATTTTCAAACTTTAAACAGGGAAGACCAACTACTAAGTTTTGAGAAAGAAGCTTGTTCAAAAGATGCATGTTCATGTGTGCTACTCTACGATGCCATAGCCAAGAGTTATCCTCTTTGCTTAATAAACAATCAACATATTCGGGTGAGGAGTTTCCAAGATCAACCATATAGATATTATCAATTCTAAAACCACGAAGTATGATCTTGAAATCACTACGTCTAAATACAAGACATTCATCCGAATCAAATAGAGCAAGATTTCCCTTGTCACATAATTGGCTTATGCTCAAGAGATTATGCTTCAAACCTTTCACAAGTAGTATATGTTTAATGGAGGAGTTTTCGTCCTTACCGACCGAACCAATGCCGATGATTTTTCCTTTATTGTTATCACCAAATATGACACTTCCTCCTTCTTTGTGCTCTAGTTGAAGGAATTTGGATTCATCTCCCGTCATGTGTTTGGAGCATCCACTATCAAGGTACCATAGTACACTTGATCCCTTCAAGCACACCTACAAAACAAATTAATGTTCTTTAGGTACCCATGCCATCTTGGGTCCTTGAGGGTTAGGCATGTTATAATGATGCAATTGATTTATATGTCTGTGACGAGTAAAGCAAGCGGGAGCAATATGACCAATACGTCTACAATAATGACAAGTCACGTTGGGATTATGCATTTTTCTAGGTACATAGTAACTAGATGAATGAAGGTTGCTTACTCTACTTTGAACACCAATGTTTCTCCTATTATGAGCTCTAGGAGGTTCACAAGTTTGTCTAAAATATGCATCATTTCTAGAATTTCTATTTCTAGGTGGAGGGTCATTTCTTGGTCTTCTAAATTGTTCAAGGTTTGGCCTAAAATATGCATCATTTATAGGTCTTCTAGCATTTTCACTATTTGGTCTAACATGCAAGTTACTTCTAGGATTTCTACTTCTAGGATAAGCATTTTGGTTATTAGTCCTAGGTTGAGCTCTAGGTTGTTGTGGTTTAGCACCAACCTTTTCTTCATTCTTGAATCCTATTCCATGTTTAGTTGATTTTAGATTAACAAGCACATCATTCAAGTTTTTATGCGAAGAATTAAACTTATCTAATGTGCCTTTAAGTCTAGCTACTTCATTCTTAAGAAGCACACAAGAAGAACAGTTTCTAGTAGAACCTTCAGGTTTATCAGCACTTCTTTTTCCATAAAACTTGTTTTCCTCTTTTAGCTTCTCATTTTCGAAAACTAGTTTTTCTAATTCTTTTTCTTTTAATGAAAGCTGTGTTTGAAAATCTTTTTCTTTTAGAGAGGCGTTTTCTTTAACACTTTTGACAGTTTTTGAAGCTTTGATAAATTCAGCATATAGTTCATCAAAAGCATTTCTCATTTCATCAAGAGTAAAGAAATTTTGAGAGGCGATTTGACTTACCTCGTCTTTGCCATCTTCTTGAGCCATGAGACATAAATTTGCTGCTTCATCGTCTTCTTCTTCGCTTGCTTCATCTCCGGAATCTCCTCCCCAAGAGATGTATGCACGTTGCTTTTTGAAGGGTTTCTTCTCCTTTTTGATGTTAGGGCAATTTGATTTTATGTGCCCGGTTTCTCCGCATTCATAGCATTTTAGTTGATCGCCTTGCTTTTTGTTCTTGCGTTCATACTCCTTGCGCATGAATTTTTGAAACCTTTTGATAACAAGTCCAAACTCGTTGTCACCTTCCTCATCAATTTGTGATTGGCTAGCCTTTAGAGCAATCCTTTGCCTTCTTTGATCATCAACAAACGGGTTAAGTATAGTTGATTCATAGGTTTTGAGATTACCTCTTAATGCGTCAATTGTGACATCTGTGATGCCAATGGATTCTTGGATTGCATCGGCCTTTGATCGCCATGCCGGAGTGAGACTTCTGAGGATCTTCCGGACAAGTTCTCTATCCGTAAACGTCTTTTTGAGGGCGTGTAGATCATTTACGATCATTATGAATCGCTCAAACATTTCGTCTACTTTCTCTCCTTCCTTCATGTGGAATAGTTCATAAGAGTGAGTTAAGAAATCAATTTTAGCTTCTCGTACCTGGTCGGTTCCTTCGTATGTCACTTCAAGCTTATCCCACATTTCTTTTGCCATTTTGCAACATGATATCTTCCTGTAGTCGTTAGCATTAACAGCACAATATAATAAATTTATAGCTTTGGCATTATTTTGAACCTTACGAATATCCTCCGCGGTATATTCCTCTTCGGTCTTTGGAACCCATTCGTCTTCCACCTTCTTGGTTGGAATTTGGTTTCCATTGGTGAATACTTTCCACAAATGAAAGTTATTTGATTGCACAAATATTTGCATCCTCTCCTTCCAGTATGAGTAGTTTGTGCCGTTGAATAGAGGAGGTCGTGTGGAGCATTGTCCTTCTTCAATTCCTGCAAAAGAGTCAAGAGTAGAAGCCATGGATGGTTCTCTCAAACGGTTAAGTTTTCAGAGAGTTGGGCTCTGATACCAATTGTTAGGAACTACGCTTTACGCTAGAGGGGGGGTGAATAGCGTATTAATAAAATTTAGCGTTTTCTTGCGGAATTTAAACTTTGCAGGAAGTAAAATAAATGCAGAAAGATAAACTTACACAAGGATGTATACTGGTTGGCCACCAACGTGGTTAGTCCAGTCCCCGAGAGACTCTCTCGAGATTTTTCACTATTTTGTTAAGCTTACGGGTGCTCAACAAACCGTTACACACTTGAGGACACAAGCCTCAAACAGTTGCTCGGAGATCGCAATCTCAAAGACTTCACCCAAGGAAACGCAAGTTCCTTGAAACAAGAGAATCGCAATTCTCTTACAAGTATATCAAATACTTGGACACTCACTTAACTAAAGTACTCCTTATTGAGTAGATATGAGTAAAAGAATATGTTCAAGATCACAACAACTTTAAGCAATAGTATGGCTCTCAAAAGCTTTATGAAATGAGTAGAAAATGAAGAATAATTGAATGAAAGCTTATAGCAATATAATGATCAGTTTGTGTATGTTGTTGTTGTTAAAACACTGAAGTGAAGCTGTATTTATAGTTGAAAAACTTGGCATTACCGTTGCCTAATTGCCAATTAAGAATTGCTGAAATTACTCAGTGATAATCGATTATTAAGACCACATAATCGATTATCTGCCAGTCAGTTTAAAATCAATCCCAAATTTAACGCTTCACAATCGATTATACATAATCTATAATCGATTACTGGCAATATTCAAAAACAGATAATCGATTACACCAAATCCATAATCGATTACATTGGCAACGTTCTAAAAATCATTTCCGGATTTTAAGCAAAACATCGATTATATAAAATCTATAATCGATTACTTCAGCAACGTTCTAAAAATCATTTCCAGATTTTAAGCAAAACATCGATTATATGAAATCTATAATCGATTACCTTATGGTATTTGAAAATCATTTGACAACGGTCAGCTTCAACAATCGATTGTCCTTTGCAACAATCGATTACTTGTTATTTTCTGAAAATCATGAAACTTACTGTCTCAGTGATAATCGATTATCTAAAGCCATAATCGATTACTTGTTATTTTCTGAAAATCATAAAACTTACTGTCTCAGTGATAATCGATTATCTAAAGACATAATCGATTACTTAATTAAATTTAAAATCACTGGAAGACATTGTCTCAACATAATCGATCACCATTAGTTC
Organism: Nicotiana benthamiana; assembly: GCA_034376525.1. Taxonomy (NCBI): domain Eukaryota; kingdom Viridiplantae; phylum Streptophyta; class Magnoliopsida; order Solanales; family Solanaceae; genus Nicotiana; species Nicotiana benthamiana. The sequence continues at coordinate 26,357,628 of CM067336.1, read as the reverse complement.
ATAATCGATTATTTTGAGTATTGAAAAACTTTACCTCAACAACAATCGATTGGCATTTGATCACAATCGATTATCATGCAGATTTGGAAAAACCTGATGTTCACTGTCTTACTCACAATCGATTACCATTAATTCATAATCGATTGTCATGCAGTCTTGGCTCAGAAACAATCGATTATCATAAGTTCATAATCGATTATTTTAGCCCAGATTTTTGAGGCATGTTTAGAAAACATTTTGTCTAATGTCAATATGCATGATTTAAAATTTTTTTTGACACAGAATTAAATATGCATGATTTTGAAAAGTTGTTTTATGAGAGAGGTCATACTATGAGTCAAGTTATAGGATCGAGATTACAGTTTTAGAACAACTCAATAACAATTAAGAGCTATATCTTGAACTTCAATCTTATTCGCAACCATTGTGCGCTTGTACTTGAATTCCGTCATATATCAATTTTTGCTTCGTTTGTCATTCATCAAAACCTACAAAAGAGTACACGTTTAGTATATTGCATTGAGAACGTGTTTCTAACAGGCATATTGTGTTCTTGCATGTTCCTAAGGTTATATTAATGTTGATTAAGTTAAATGGATGGAGTAGACATGAACTAGTGAATAAAGTTACCAATCGAATATAGTTAGAGTTGTGGATTGTTTCCGGATTGTTTCCTTTGTTATAAATATATGGTATAAGGATGGAATCGTTGATGAATAACTTAATTATCATGTTAATGATACTTTTAAGTTACTGTAAGAAGTCTATTAGGGGTAGATGGGTTATACAGATTCCAATTGGAGCTTGCCGCTCGTCGTGAAGTAGTTGTGACTTATTGTTGTTATGTGGTGTCTTGTTATAGACATTTATACATTGATGGATTTCTCTAGTTGTTATTTTTGCTATATGGTTTTGGTGGAGGCCCTTGTTACAAAGGAGATGCTGCCCAAATTTATGTAAAACGAGTTACTAGCTTAAGTTATAGACTTGGCCTTTGATCAACACTGATTTTGAATCTCCTTATGCTATGATAGATCGAGTTGACTTGTTTGAAGAGTCACTTGGAAGGAATTAAGGACTAAACATGTTTAAGGTATGTTAAGGCTAAGCTCCCTCCTTTATTTTAGCACGAATTCTGAGAAATTCATAAGACGTTAAATGTGATATTTTACTATTCTATTGCTAGAAAAACCTTATGTGGAAGGCATTGGGATCATAGCTGAAGTATTTTCATAACGCTATTAAAATTGGTGTTCCACTCATTCGGTTAAATAGGGTATTCGACATCTGTATATGTCATTTTGTCGGCTTTCTTAACTATATGTCTATATATATGAATTCTTATTCGTCGTTGGGTTTTGTAACTAAAATAATAATAATAAATAAAATAAATAAAGGCATTTAGTATTTGCGATCAGTCTTTCTTTCTTGTTAAAGTGGATTTTAAAATCTCTGAAGTGACACGTCCAAATATAATTTTTATTTAAACTACTAAAACACTTGATTTTTTTGAAATACTTTCTTTTATTAAATATCAAGAAATCAGGTATAAGGACTAAGGGAAGCACCTTAAGAATTTTATGAACATCTTCAGAGTTAAGTTATCTTTCTAAAATTCGAGTTAAGTTTTCAAGCTTATTCAAATGAAAAGAAAGATATGAGGTTCCACGAGGCAATGGTATGCAATACGGAGGTGATTATGAGATCATGAGAATAAGGGTACCTATGAGCCAAGATTGTCTAAGTTCTTATTATGCACATTCAAAGTTCATATCATACATGGCATATTATGCGTGAACTTTGAGCTATAATCGGAGGTAAGGGGCCTATTTGCCTGAAAAACTATATATTGTATAGATGGCCATAGGTTGGCAATATGATACTGGTTAGCTACCGGAAGAGACCGCCATTGCTAGCATTTGGTTGGGTATGTCATGCATTTGCATCAACATATATATGTATTCATGACATATGATTACACAAGCATACCATGCATATTTGTTTACTATGAGGTCGGATGTCGTCCATGGAGGCTATCAGAGTTTCAATGTCAGGTGGTATCTCTATTTTTTTTTACATCAGCTATATGTGATTCAACTTTCTGCCTTACATACCAGTACATTTTTATTCGGACTGATGTCCCGTTGCCTAGGGACACTGCATTTTTGTTTCGTGCGTGCAGGTCCAGGTAGGGACTCTGATCGATCCCTCCGCTAGGGTTTCGAGGTTCAGCTGTGAGTTGGTAAGCTCCACCTCTTCCTGGAGCTTTTATAGGATGATTACTTTTGTTGTACAGTTTCAGTATAATCGGGGCCTTGTCTCGACAATGTTCATGAAACTCTTAGAGGCCATTTGTGACTTATGTGCAAATTTTGAGATTAGAAGTTTGACATCAAATGTAGAAGTTAGAAGTTCAAAAGTTTATTAGGCTTGAATCGATATTCGATTCATGGTTTTAGGGTTGTTTGATGTGATTTGGAGGCCCGACTAAGTTCGTATGATATTTTGAAACTTGTTGGTATGTTTGGTTGAGATCCCGGAGCCTCGGGTGAGTTTTAGATGGTTAACGGATCAAGGATGGAGTTAAAGGGATTGCTGAAGCTGGAGTCTTCTGGTGCAATCGCATTTGCAAAGCTTTGGTCGCAGATGCGAGCTTGCAAGCATGAGCTGGGGAATGCAGGTGCGACCTAGAGAGGTTTGGGTAGAGGTCGTAGGGGCGTGGGATTTTTCAACACATGCATGGTTATATAACCAAAAATGTTGTTGCAAAAACGAGATGAGTGCAATGGGACAGTAGCTCGCAGGAATTCCACATCTGAAATAAGAGGGGGAGTCTTGGGCTATATTAGTAAGAGTTGGACTTACATGTGCATAGGCCTTTTCCCCAGTGGGACTGGGAGAGAACAAAATCGTGAGGGTGGGACCCAAGGCAAACAATATATGCACAGTATGGGGCCAGATTGTTGCAGTTGGTATTAGAGTCGGCTCTCTCTAGTACGATGTGTAGGTACCCACAACGGGGACGTTGTGTTCCTGTTGGTGGGGTGAGTGTAGCGGGACTGTAGCTCTCATGAATCCCACATCAGAAATAAGAGGGGGAATCCTGGCTATATTAGTAAGACTTGGACTTACATGTGCATAGGCCTTTTCCCCAATAGGACTGGGGAGTACAAAATCGTAAGGGTGGGACCCAAAACGGACAATATACGCACATTGTGGGCCCGAGTCGTTACAATATGTGTGGTTATTTTTCTCCACTTTTTGTTTCATACTTGCATACCTCTCAAAAATTAAACGTCAAACATCAATAAACTAGAAAGGATAGCACGTGCTATACACGATCCCAATAACAATATGCTCAGGAATACTAGAGTGTTGAATACGGATGTGATCGAATCATATAGCTTTGATTCAAATTATGTATGTGGATACGTACAAAATATTAGTTTAGACAATGAATTAAAAAGAATAGAATGGATAACTCTAAACTTCAAATCCTGGCTCTGCCATCAAGTATGCTAAATACTCGATTATAATTTTTTTTTTGTTATGGAAAAAACTTTTATTAAAGTCCATCTTCAAAGGAACCTAGAGTTGATCTTATATTACTTGAAATCATTCAAAAGAAAAAGTGTCATAAATTTGTTGATCCATACTATATAAAAATCAAATTGTAAAATTAGCTTGCTTCATGATTAAGAATTAGCATAAGTTAATATATAAGGAAATTATGTAATAGCTTTGATATAAGGTTATTTAAGTTGTCCTTTGTATCTTCACTTTGAGATTTATAGATTCTAAATCTGAGAGACTAATGGATATGTGCATTGTGTTGTTGGTTTTAACAATTCATCCTCTAACCATAGGAGCCCGAAGGAAATGAGTAATATGACAAGCATCTTTAGTCCTTCCATGTTAAAAACATAGAGTGAACTCCATAATAGCTACTTTATCCTTTGAATATTTTGATAATACAAATTTTAGCATTGAAAAAATAGTTGAAATTATTAGCTCATTAATTAAATTGGAAAATACAAATGAAGCTTAGTTGCTTACATGGCCTAAGAAAGTAATATAATTTTTAACTGATTACAAATACAGCGCCTGAACTAAGAATTCAAGCACGACGACCTTGTGTTCCTTATGTTATTCTTGGGATAACCTTATGCTTCTCTGCATCGAAATTTGAATTTTGGTATTGCTAATCACAAGATGTGACAAGAAAATGATATATTTATCCTCTCCAAAGTCTTTCTTAATGTCTGAAAAAAGGTTAAAATTTGAGTTAACAATTTATTTAAATTTATCTAGTACAAAAACAAACATATGTTTGAAATATACGATGATGATGACATCTACTAACAAAAATATACATATTAAATAATCTCGTTTTTATTTAATCCCCATATTATAATTTATATAGTATAATTTCCATATAACTATGTGAACTAACAACTCCTAAGATTATACTTTTTAAAATCATATGAGCAGCAGTTGAGTAAAATTACATAATGTGGTATGTATGTAGAATTCAATTTTAAATCTCTTTAGTGTTAATTGTTCAAGCAATTTATGTGGAATTATGGACCAAACTGAAATTATGTACAAGAACAAAATATTGCAGTTGGACATCCCCAACAAACTGTATATAGCTAAATTTTATCTACTCAGCTACCTGCCAACTAGATACAAGCAGATTGTACATTCACGGATAAAAATTGAGTTGCTCAATAATCTCTTCTTCAAAGAACCTCTATAGTGAACCTCATGTCTAACTCTTCTAATTATCAATTTGTTTGCTTTGAAACATCATTAGTTTCCTTTCAATCCAAATATAGTATACATACGCTGCCAATGTTATCTTATATATTTCTGCAAATGCATTCCTTCCTCTGCCCTTTCGGGTAGGGGTAAGGCTCGTCTATATATTACCCTCCCCAGAACCTTTTGTGTAGTACATTACTGGATAGTAGTTGTTGTTGTTGCATTCCTTCCTCTCGTGTATGTTTCTGTCTAGTGCAACTCATCTTCCCGGGTCTTCGTTTCTCTTTTATGTCCTGGCATTGTAGTAGCTTCCTCCAGATGTGTGCAGACAAAAAATTACTGAAAAAATAAGCGGTCAATACTTTTAGCCTCAATACCACAAAGTGGACAATATTTGTTAATTTTCTTGCCCCATTTTATCAGTCTATCCTTTGTGGTAGGTTGTTCATTCGGTTGGGATATGAGAATCTCGAACTAATTTATTCAATTTTGGATTTTAGAGTTCGAATTAGATTGGATTGTGTTTATTAAATATCGGATTGCGGATCGGATTCGGATCGGATTCGGATCGGTATATTTTAATCTGATCCGATCCGAAATTCGAAATTATTAGATAATGTATGAATATTACAATTTAATTTTGGATAGTCAGTACTTCCTTTACATTTTCCTTCAAGTTATTAACTTTTCAATTGCTAGATTTTAGCTACATTGGCATCGTAGTACTCTCATAATTGCATAAACATAAATTTTTCTTACTGTATTGCCTCTTTTGCAAAGAAAATATACATATTAGTTTTGCAACTTTGAGGCATAACACGATCTGAAATCCGATCCGATCCGATCCAATTCGATATAATTCATATTGAATTCGGATTGCATTTTTTAGAATCTGAAATTCGAATCCAAAATGTGCTAAATTCGATCCGATCCAATCCATGCACAGTCATACTTTGTGGTCATCCTACCAAGCACAACTAATCTTAGGATGAAGATCCATTTGGGATATCCATAGTTGTTGTATACCAATCTTCTCCATTGTACCAGTGTACCTTCGAAAAGTTTTCTCTTATTTTGACATAAATTTTTTTGTGTGGAGAACATAGGCATGTTCTGTAGGTCAGTCTCAAGGATATCGGTCTTCTCCACACAACTGTTTACTTTCAATATTTTCTGTCCATTCAAGAGGCTTGCTTAGGCTTTGTGTTCCAGATTTTCTCCCTTCTTTATGTAGTATGTGTGAACTCATATAACCCATAATCTATCTTTTTCGCGACATAAATTCCACAAAAGTTTATTGATAGCAGCTTCATTCCATGTAGCAATGTTAAGATTGTTTAAACCTCCTGCAGATTGGGGATAACATATTTTTTCCCATGCGAGCAGAGCCTTTTAGTTAATCCCACTCCACCTGTCCATAAGAACCTTTTTACATGTACATTCAATTAGTGCTTTTGTCTTATTTGCAATAAGTCCAGAACCCTACGAAATTTTTTGAAAGCAATTCGTATGTTACACAAAACACAATAGAAATTCGTATGTTTTTTTATTTCCATCTTATTAGATAGTAGTAGTAATTCGTTTGTTACACAAAACACAATAGAAATATTTCGCTATTCTAGTGACTAGTGATGTTTTTGATTGAAAATGACCTCTAAAAAAGATCTAAAAGTTTGGGGGTCAAAAAAAACTTCACAAAAGTTCGTAGATGATTTAGTATTGATCCACATAAACAACACACGCATTTTCTCTCTACTTTATTTAAAAGAGATGAAAAGAATAAAAAAGAATGAACAAATAAATATATATATAAGACAAAAAAAGAAAAAGAAAAAGAAAGAGAAAACCAGTGCAGAAAAGTGCTTAGCTTAGATGATAATGGTGAGATAGCGAAGAATGACATTGGGAGTCTGCCAGGATGGACCGAGCTGCTCTGAAAACCCTTAATGCCGTAGCTTCACCTCTCCATTTCAGGGCAATAACTTTACTATGCCGTCCAGTTTTACTGCATAATCTCCATTTTCCTCTCTTATCTTCATCTTCACGTTTATCTCCACTTCGTTCTCTATGTACGTCTATTAATCTAACATTTTCTAAATTTCTGCTTCGTGTTTATCTTAAATATTGATATATTGAAACCCCAAATAGTTTTCTTGAAGCTGGGTTTATCTGTTGCAGGTGTAAGAAGTGATGCTATAGCTATGCCTAATGGAGCCGGCGAGACAGCTATTGAAAAAACTCAGAATAAGCTTCTGCAAGTTGTGTTAGTCTCTCCTCAGGTACTGAACAAATATTATCCACTTTTTTGTCTTCCCACGCTAGCGTAGCTTTGGACATACAATTAGTTAGTTTTAGGAATATCTTGTGAAAAATAACGAGAAAAGCACCCAGGGCTTAGTTCAAGTGGCAAAGGTTGAGGGGCTTCGGACTTAGGTCATAGGTTTGAGCCCTGCGCCCCTGCAATATACGAACTGAGCCCGGTAGTTAAGTGGAGAAGGATAGAGGGATGAGTCCAGTATTCCTGAGTTTTGAAGGTTGCGGTTTGTCCTAAGGGTCGATCTCAGATGGATTTCTCGGTCATAATAAAAACAAGAAAAATAAGAGGAATGTGTTATAAACAAGGAGAGATTAGTAGTAGTAGGTATTAAGTGGGATCTTACACTTTCTTTTCATAACCTATAAAACGGTTAAGGTTCTTGACAAGCTACTCTTAAGTAGTTGGATATGCTATTGATAGAGTGCTATCTGAACATGGATGAATTGGAATTTCTGAGCTGGAATATGTTCTTGTCTATAAAGGAAGTTCAATATAATATTTCCAATCAATTTATGTACTTTTGCAATGTGAATTAGGCATTTCTTGATTTCTGGATGGGTTGGAATTCCGCTAAGTGCAATCAATTAAGTATCTTGTTCGTACTGGAAGTAAGTGTATTATATAATCATAAATCTCAAACACAGTCTTAGTGAGTGTATCACTATTTGAGCTACAGACACACACTGAGGCCAAAATATTCAGGTGCTACAACCTTGAGTATCCTAGTTCAGTTTTCTTCAGCTTATTAGTTGGTTGTGGATGATTTTGCAACAGTTAACATGCTAAGGATATAAGGGACTGTAACAGTGCTAATGGTTCTTTTATTTCTTAAGATCTTGACATATGTCAAGATTTTGGAACGATTTGGGTTTGTGCCAACTAAGTTTACAGATTCAATTTTTATAGGACGTGGCATGGCCTAATTAAATAAGCTGGTTTGTCTTCCCCAAGTTATTATGCTGTTTTATTGCGAGCTTCCTGTGTGGTAGTTGAACTGCAGAAGGTGACAAAAACAGTTAGGAGTCTGGCAGAAGCGTATGACTGTCCACTGTCCAAGCATGTTATCATGACTGAACAACTTTTCAGTTCGTTTACTCCCTCTTGAGAAACTTTCCTTTTCTTTCCTCTATCTTAACAAATTAAGGAGATTTCTCTTTCTCTTCCGTCTCCCCCGCCCCGCCTCCCATAGCTAATTAAAGTTTTTTTTTCTAGCTTAAAGAGTTTGTAAAAAATTTTTTTTTTGATTAAAAGGTATTGATAGCCGATGCTTTGATAGAGTTTGAGGTTTGACAGTGTCCATCAGCTTGGTTCAGCAGGAGATGATTTTTATCTGCAATTTGTTAGTTTAAAGAAGTTAAATAGGTGAATCATACAATGTTATCAGTCTATGCTATAGGATATTTACATTTTCTCTTTGATGGTGTACTTATTACTTCATCTTCATAAGCAGGGAAACTAACAATAACATAAACACTAAAACACATATATTTGGATTGCAAAACGAATTAAAATGGTTCCATCTCTTCTATTTTTCTGTATGGACAGATACCTGGAAACACTGGAAGCATAGCAAGAACTTGTGCAGCATCAGCTGTTGGACTGCACCTAGTTGAGGTGTCTATGCATATCTCTTACTTTAAATATCTCTGTACTCTGTAGTATTCTTGCATGGTGACTAGAATAGCTGTTATCTTTGACCAGTAAAATCTGCTTGGCTCCTATTACTAGTGACATCAAGACCTGTAATTTTAATTTTCTTTGCTTCTGCAGCCATTAGGATTTCCAATTGATAATTCAAAGTTGAAGCGCGCTGGACTTGATTATTGGCCGTATCCTTTCAGCATTCACAAGTTGTGAATTTTTATAATGTCTTTAATCTAGGAGCGTGTTCCGATGCTATGTATTGATATCTGAAACTCTTCATTATCTTTCGTGCTTGTTTTACTGTTGCGAAACTGCAGATTATCATCTATAGTCCTTATTTTTGTCTTATTTTTTGGGATCTTGTTCCCTGCTTCTTGACTTGCCAGATCTCATCTTTATTTGATATAGTTGGAGAGTTATGAATAGCTGCTCAATACCAATAGCTTTACTCATTGGTTGTCCTGTTTTGCTACATTCAATCGTTTCTTCATTTAGTCATGTTTTCAAATGTAAATATAAGAGTTCTCTTATCGTGCTTTTATGTGTAGATCTCTATGTTGTATGGTTGGCCGTTTTCATAAGGTTTTCAACTGTTAACTCTTTGCAACAGATATGTTGTTGTCAAAGTGCATCGGTCTTGGGATGAATTCCGCGAGTATTTCAGGGGACAGGTCTCTTTTTTACCTCATTCTTCTAGCTTCAAAACATTCAGAGTTTGGACTAAAATCATTCTTTTTCCTTCTCTTCAGGCTGGGGAAAAGAGGCTGTTGGCATTTACAAAGAGAGGAACAACTACACATTCAGTAAGTTAAATGCTTTTTCTACTCATATATTTCTCTCAGCTTTTATCCCCGGGAAATTTATTAGCAAAATGCAAATAATCTATTCTGTCTTGACTTGGAAGGAAACATAGAAATGAAATCTTTTAGCTGTCACTGTAAATTCTATAATGTTATGCTAAATGCTAGTGCTGCAGATTTTCATCTAGTTTATCTGACTGTAGACTATAAAGTATTTGGGTGCAAGACTTATTTAATTTAAATTAATTTAGACCTAGTCGAAATTCTTTTAGATGAGGCCTACAGTTTTTTTTGATCAACCACTTCTACCCGTCTCCAATACTTTCCATCTCTTTCATGTTTGAAGAATTTCAAATGACTTTGAGCATCTCAGCTCAGTTGCTTTCAGCTTTTGTTTTTCCTTACAGTTTTATCTTGTATGCTTCTAATCTTCCTTGGTGACTCCAACAAGTTTGAAACTGGGTCATAGTTGATTGATTGGTGAGCATTTTATCGAGAAGCCAAATGCTGCTGCTTCTGTGTCTTTCTAAAGGAGAAGGAACTATGTTAGCTATTGTGGATCTTTCCATAAAAAAAATTGGTAGTCTTCTGTTGTTTTTTCATTTTTGTTGGCTTTTGAGGTTGGAGAAGTAGGAGGTGTGAAGGCACAAAGGAAAATAATTTCTAATAGAGCAAACAAGGAATGGGTAGACACCAAAACTTATTTGTTTTCAAATAGATGGACAAAAGGAGCAAACATTATCCTTTCCATTTTGCTTACTGTACTGCAATTGAAAATTGTAATGAACATGGCTAAATTGGAACACTTCTTGGCCCACAAGTATTTTATTGACAAACCGAAGATTTTCCTCTTACAGTTCTTACCAAGCCAAGCATTGTTGCTTTTATCATCTAAGGTTCTTTGTCTAATGAAACACGCTATGTTAATAGTATTCGTGCCAATCCACTCCCTTTCACGATGAAAACCAGATTAATACAAGCAAATCCTTCCTTATAATGCGAATTTGGTGTAACTCTAGTATCATTGGTGCAGGACTTCTCCTACAAAAAGGGTGATTGGCTTGTATTTGGCTCAGAAACTAAAGGATTACCACCTGAAGCTCTGCTTGATTGCAACAGTGAATCTCTTGGAGGAGGAACTCTACGTATTCCCATGGTTGAAACATATGTTAGGTGCTTGAATTTATCGGTAAGTGTTGGTATTGCTGTATATGAAGCTTCTCGACAAATTAACTATGAACAACTTCAGTGTCCACCTGACACTTGTATGGATATCGAAACATCATTTGTTACTGAAGATATTTATGCTTAACTTCTTTGTTTGCACTTCTACTAATCCTGTTATGTGTCTTACCCAATGAAGCAACAAACGAGAAAGATAAACATATCTAGATCTAGATCCATTGTTGCTAGTTGGGATTCTTTTTTTTCAATTTCTCTAATACAGAACAGTATACTGTATATAGTTTAACACATTGCTTTGAGTAATCATAAACGAGTTGACCTGGGCTTAACAAAGAGTAGACTTTCTGTGCTTGGTTTGATTTGTAAAGAGTTAAGAACTATATTTAAGTATTATAATTTTTTTTGGGTTATTAATAAACTTTATTACCAATTGTAACATATGTACAGTACGCGAAAAAACTGCTTGTTGGACATCATATCCCAACAGTCAGTCATAGCTCAAAAGAAGCAACAAGCGAACCAAACAAAAGCTACTCAACCAATCTACTGTGTGTAACTATTGAACCCCTCAAGCCACTTTGTAATTTGTATTTTCATGGCACCTCTATAATGGATCTCCTGGATAATCTGCCTAATTTGAATCTCAGTAATTTGGTTTGTGCCCTGAAAAACTCTATAGTTCCTTTCCCTCCAGACATGGTATCCTGCAGCAGCTAGCATCATTCTGAAAACTTCAGCTTTAAGACTCCTACCCCTAGCATATAGTGTAGCCCATTGTAGCTCATCCTTCCAATTCATTGGAGGTCTTCTGATTCCTAACAACATGAGCAGCTTTTTCCATATTGTTTTAGACACCTCACATATGAAAAAGAAATGTGATATGCACTCATCACTTGATCACGCAGAGGACATACTTGGTTTGTAGTCACCCCCAACTTGAACAACCTATCTCTAGTATAGAGCCTCCCATATGCAGCCATTCTTACAGTAAAGATCCATCTAGGTAGACCTATGTTGTACACACTTGTTTCCTCCATGCCATTTTCTGGAACTCACCTCTTAGCTTTACGTAGAAATGCTTAGTAGAGAACGCTCCATATTCCGCAAATCTGTCATCGTGTAACCTGCCTAATCAAAGTGTTTGGTGGTCTTCAGCATCTTCTGAACAACCCAAGAAGCCTGCTTAGGCACATCTTCAAAGATGTTCCTGTTCTTCCCATAATAGTAGTGAACAACCCACCTCAACCACAACTCTGCCTTCATACAAAGATTCCATCATAGCTTGCTTATTGCAGCTTTGTTCCAAGTTGTAATATCCAAAATATTAATTCCTCCGGCAACTCTAGGGTAGCATATCCTGTCCATGCTAGCAAAGCCTTCTTTGATAATTCTACACCTCCACACCAAAGAAAGTTTCTGCTAGTAGCTTCAATGATTTTAATAACTTTCTTAGGTAGGATAAAAATCTGAGCCCAGGATACTTGTATTGTCAGTTTGAACCTCATTTCATCCTCCCCTCCCAAACCACCAAATAGACAGCTTTTGCTAAGATTTGCAACAAGTCCAGATGCCTTAGATTTTTTTTAAAACTAATCAAAAAGTAATTGGACAGAAAGAACATCCCCTCTACAAAACAAGAGTATATCATCGGCAAAACCTAGCTAATAAGGTTCATTTTACCACACTTTGGGTGAAAACTGAAGTTTGGTTGTGTTCCTAATTGTTTGGGTATCCTACTAAGATATTCCATTACTAGGACAAACAAAAAAGGGGATAGGGAATCGCCTTGTCTTAATGCTTTCCTAGCCTCAACAGATTTTGATGGTTTCCCATTAATAACAATAGAATAAGAGATTATCTGCACACAGATCATAATACAACCAACAAATATAGCAGGGAAGTTCAAGCTAATCAAAACTTCTTGTAAGAAAATTCACTCAACTGAGTCATAGACTTTTTGCATATCAATTTTGCATACACCTTGGAGAAATCCCTTTCCTCCCATAACCCTTAACTAACTCATGGCTTAACAGAATGTTATCGGTTATCACCCTCCCTTGGACAAATGCTGTTTATCTTCTATCCACGAGACCATCCATAACTTTCAGAAGTCGCTTAGTAAGTATTTTTTTTAATATTATTTATAAAGCATTGTACAACAAGACAATTTTAAGCATTACAAACTAAATTTAGGTGTATTTTAATCAAGACTGATGGAGATTCCAACCTCTCTTTTGTAATGTGTTTCGCAATTTGATTCTGAAAAAACAACAATCGAAATTGGAAGACAGAATTCCATCTCAACATTACCACTAGTTTGCCGTTCTATGAGTAGAAGACTAGAAGGGAGACGTCCATCATACATAAGCCCAACTCCACCAGCTGCGGGCTCTTCAAGTTATTCAAGCAAAGACTCGTAGGGGGTGCTCATATAAATTGGACAAACAGAACTAAATTGATCAAGAAAATTGATACTTTTTAGGTTTGGGATTTGGTTTTGATTTTAATAAAAAAATCGAAAAAACCTCGAACCGAGCTGACTATAAAAGTAGCTATTTAAATTTATTATTATGCCTATATATATGTATATTTTACATAAAGTTTCTAAAATTTTATAGTATATATCAGTCACTTGTATTTTTAGTCTTGTTCTTGCTATTACAATAATTTATTATTTGTCTTTACATTCTAGTTTGATTGGTAGTTTTCTTTTGCCAAATACAAGAATTTATTTCATGTTAAAAATAATTAATTTTTAATTGAGTACGTAAATTATTCACCATTATTTAACTAAATATCATCAATATATCTTGGTAAATTGTAGATTTCTCAAAGATCAGTTGATTTGATAGAGTTATGTTGAAAATGTAGTCGCCGGAATAAGAAAAAAACCGATAAATAACCGAAAAATCGACAAAAATTGAATCGATAAGAAACCGACTTCATTGGTTTGGATTGGTTCCAATATTTGAAAAATCGACTTACTTGGTTGATTTATTTTTAGGAAAAAACCTACCCAAGCTGAACCATGAACACCCCTTTAGACTTTATGGATAAGGCAAATCTAGAATTTAAACTTTATGAGTTCAGATTTGCAATTCTATCACATTCCATCTAATTTATGTTTTCAAATTTATTATAAGTATATATAAAATAATTTTTTTTTACAAAAATATAAGGTATGAATGAAAACTATGAATTCATATGAACTCATCACCTCTACACTAAATAGCTATGGGTTTAGTGGGTTTATCTAAACCCGTAGCCTTTACACGGAATACGTCTATCAATCAATTATTACAACTACTATCTTGAGATTTGTAGTTTTCTCTTCTTTAGGAATAGTTACTTCCTATGTTGATACTTTATTTATTTAAATAAATACCTTTTTAAAAATTATATTTTATAAATATTTGTTGATTTTTATAACCAAATATCTATTTATGGTTACTTTTTACCCTTAAATCATAAAATAAGTTTTTTATTATTTTTCTCTCTCATATCTCTTCAAATTTCTCTTCTCCCCTACCTCATATCTACCCCCTCCCCCCTTCTCTCCCGACTAATGCTAGATGATTATGTATAGATCAAAAGTTGGGTTGTATTTGACATTGCCAGTGAATTTAATCTTGAAATATCTTTTTTTTCATATTAGACAAGTATAATGCAACTAATGGAGCCTTTGACAACTGATTGTGGCACCATCGCTGCAACTCAATGCCTTAATCCACCCCCACATACCCTTCTTCTTCTCTCGGCCTCTACCATATTTATCTGTTAACATTTTCTTCACCATTTTTGAATGGACCCGAGCTGCCGCCTCCAATAAGGAGAAATTGGGCGGTGTCAGCACCATAGTGGCGGTCGATGTCAAGACCAGTGGCGTGCCACATTCTCTGACGCAACATAACAGATCAATAAAAATCTCTGTTATTTTACTGGTATTAATCGTCAGCAACGGAGGCTACGGTAATGACAAGCGAGGACTGGATACTGATGCTGCTTCAATAAGACGACATTAGTTGTTTTTGAACAAAGTCGACGGGGTTAAAGACTGAGCAACTTGAATTTTCTGTTAATAATTTTGAATGTATTTCCATGTATTTCATTGTAATCATTATCTTTTTTTCATTGTATTTCAATGCATCCATGCATTCTATGTATTTCATTGCATTTACTGTTTCGCTATACTCCATGAATGTATTCATATATTTTTTTAATTAATATAATTTATGTATTCGGATGTATTATATAATTTCTCTCAAGATTGTTATGTTTTTGGGTGCTTTTCGGTTGAGAATCTTTTTTATAACTGAAAATACAAAGTTTATGTGTTATAATTGAGTTTGTTGAGTTATATTATGAGTCTATTATGTTAATTGAATCACTTTCCATTTAAAAACAATGTAATTCCCTGTTTCACGTTGTGAATACAGTCGAATACAATAATTTGTCCAACTGTAATTTCATGTTTCACGCCATGAATACAGTCGAATGCAATCGAATATAAAAATTGATTAGCTGAACTTTCCTGATTCATACCTATTTTTATTAATACATTCATGAATATAATAACTTAAATAAATCTAAAACATTTTAGAACAACAGAGATATAATGCTTTTTGAAAATTTCTCTTTTCTCTACTAAAACAGGGACAATCATAGTCTAAAGGATTTAAATTTTTAGGTTTTGCCAGCTCAACTATATCTAATCTAATTCTAGAATATGACGAAATATTTTAGCCGGTTGGTTTGCCAAGTTACAAATTCGTCCTTGCTTGTCGGTATGATGCTATCTCTTTACATGTATGAATTTTCAACCCATTTCATTTATAATGTTAATTCATACATGAAGTAGTATTTATTATCCAAGCGATTGCAGGTAATGAATAAATGTAAGCGCTAAACAGCAAGCATAATTGTATGGAGAATTGAGGTTGTTTGTAGAAGCTTTGCCTAGTCTAACTCTTCTACATTCTTCTTGTTTTATGTCTTTAATAAAATTTGGTCAATTTTTTAGTGGCTTATTTAAATTAATTAAGTTGACTATAGGTTTAATTAAGTTGTTTAATTTCAATTTTCAAAAGACAGTTTGTGCAGTAAGAAAGCTTTTGGCATAATTATGTAGTGTTTTGCTCCGTTTGTTTTCTTTTACCTACTGTAGAATTGATTTTTGCCTCCTCATTTATTCTTTTTGACACTTACATGTGACAAAAACAAGCTCATGTTTCTATCAGACAACACAATTCCACGTTCTCTTCAATTGTGCGAAAGGACTATTTCCTAATACCGAATGTGATATGTTTGGCCTTACAACAACAGTCGTGCATTTTCCACTAAGTTGTTTATTATCTCTTGTCAGAAATTTAAGATAGATAGGATGGTAATTATAAAGGCAAATTCAGAATTTAAATTGACTTTTGCTCTGTTGCCCTTTGCGAATCCCAGTACTTAATATAGGCATAGTTACAAAGATATGGGACAAAAAATGAATCACTTACTAATATGTACATTTTACAGTAACTATTAAATAAATCTTTTAAAGACAATTTCACAGGTCATATCATATGGAGCTATCCTAGCAATAAATTGATGACCCAAATTCCAGCTCTAAGTCTGCATGATTTCAGGTCAATTATTTTTCAACTATTGATAGTTGGCCCCATTCATTCATATGACTTCAAGATTAGTCCTCCTCTCTTTGTCGGTGGTATGTACACAGTTTTAATTCTAAGGTATAAATTTCTCCAAATTAATTAATTCGTGCCCTATTTTCAAATTCCCGGATCTCTTCATTAATTTTATCATATTATTAGTAAGAGAAAAAGATAGACTGAGGATTCCTTCAAACATGCAAACTGGAAAACAGTGAATCTTTGACAGTTAGCTAAATCAGTCCCAAAGGTGAAAATAGAACAATTAAGGATAATGTAATACTTTAATCCGCTTGCACGTGACCCAATGTGCCACAATCGACCTTTTTGTGTGTGTATTTGTTTAACGGGCCAAAACCTGTCGGTATACGCTGGAAATCGGCGCCATCCGATTTTGTTCTTTGATTGAAAATGTGATATCACGTTGAGAGGTCAGAACGTCGAGCTCGGGTCGAGGCTCCTTTCTAATATCGCGGTTGAAATCATTTGCCAAGGTCGGAAGAAGACAAGCCTCGAGATAATACTGTTATGATTCAGTAACAGAAAAAGCGAGATACCTGCAACGATGTATAGGTCAAAATATGTCCTAGATATGGTTGTCCTTAAGAGGAATGGTAAGAGGTCGACCAAGCCGTAATACCAACGGGGCGAGGTAGCAAAGAGCACCTCGGTCATTGCCGGAGTCAAATCATTTGAAAACTCCCATCACAGAAAAAATGCTATGTTCGAGCAAAAAATAAGGGGAACAGTCAGAAAAAAAAGTAAGCCGGTCAAATACCATTGGATAAAAGGAAAAGTTGTTAATATATATAGAAGGAGCTGAACCCAAAGAGGAGGAGGGGGGGGGGGGATTTTCAGAGAGCCATCACGATAGAAACAACAAGAGGAGTCTCATCTTTATCAACGGTTCCCTCTCTTTCCGTTCCTTGCTCCCGTGATTATGATACATATCTGTCCTAGATGTAAGCTCATATCTGTTATGCGGCGCCTTCTTGAAATTCCTTGGAAGGTCAACATAAGGCTAAGAAACTGATGTCAGTGCAGTTGCTGTCCGCCAACTGAGGTCCCATCCGTACGCTAGACTAATTGTCAGTGCCATAAGGTAAAACCAATGTCGAGAGAAATTGAGAGAACAAAATTAAGAATTGAGAATGAAAGAAAGTTTGATTGCATTCATGAAAGCTATTACTGAAAAATAACGCGGTGGCGAGGGGAAGAGATACTAGTACAAAGAATTGTTTGCTTGCTAGAATGTTTGTTTACTTGATCGCCACTAATAATACTTAAAAAAAAATAATTCAAAGCTACAAGAATAAACTTGAATACACTAGAGAAACATAATGGAAGTACATGAAATAAAACTACTCTATTTACAATAAAAATAACTTAGTTTTCTATAAGGCAGCAATGGGTCCGTTGTCAGCAACATTGTCTTTGGCATCACGGTCTGCGTGTGCGACGTTGTCGGCGCGCGCAGCGCTGTTGAAATCTGCCTGCGGCTTGGCGCTGGCGAGGGATATCGGTGGCGCGACATAGGTACATGTGCGCTTGTCACTTGGCGCGTCCAAGACCACGGGGCCGTCCGTTGTGCTAGGCATTGGGAGGTTTCCTAGGACGCCACGCGGCGCGCCCAAGGGGTCATGGGGCATGGCTGGAATGTCACCCATGACATTCTCCCCCACATGAGTTGGCGACGTCCTCGACGCCTTTCTTGCAAAATAATCGTCAATGAGATTCTTGTAGGCTTTGAGATTTGTTCCCCTCTCCCAAGTATTCTCTTCTGCATCACAGCTCTGCCATTTTACCAAGAATTCTTGGTGATCTTTGCTTGAGGCATGAATCACTCTGTCGTCAAGGATAGTTTCAACACGCCTTTTTCAGGTTGAATTGGGACCTCGAACTGGGTATTGTAAGCTGGCTCCTTGAAGGGTCTTCGGGGTCTTCCCGAAAAGGTTTCAGGAGACTGACATGGAAGACAAGATGAATTTTCCACCAAGCTGGGTATCCACCTGATATGCAACTTTACCAATAAGCTTTTCAATTGACAAGGGTCCAATGTATTTTTGTAATAGGCGAGGATCATGGACCCCCACAAATAAGTACCGCTTTGGGATTTTTACCATTACTTGTCTCCTACTTGATATTCAACAAAGCAACGATTCTGATCAGCATGTCTCTTCATCCGCTTTTGAGCTTTAACAAGATAGCTCCGCACTATCACCAGATTCCGTTTCCAGTTCTTTGACAAGCTAGCAGCTCGAGGAGACTTAGCCATGTTTGGGGCATTCACAGTGTGGGAGTAGCGGTTGCTGCCCGGTAACAATTTCTAAGGCACTTTTGTTCGTACTAGAGATCTTTTGTGAATTGAAACACAGTTGAGCAGCATCCAAAAGCTTCACCCAATTCTTTTGTGATCCTGTTACAAAGTGGGGAGATATTCCTCCAACATACCATTGAACCGCTCCGCCTGTCCATCAGATTGCGGATGAAAACTTGAGTTGTAACTCAATTTTGACCCCAACACTTAAAGAGTTAGGTCCAAAAATTTCTAGTGAAGCGTAAGTCGCGAGCACTAACAATGCCTTTGGCCGGCCCCAATATTTGACGACATGAGAGAAGAAGAGCCGAGCTGTATCTTCTGCTGATATATATTGTGGGGCTGCAATAAAGGTGGCATATTTGGAAAACCGATCCACCATAACCAGGATAGTTATGAGATCTCCAACCTTAGGTAATCCGGTGATGAAATCCAGGGAAACGCTTTCCCAAAGTCTTTTTGGGACAGCTAGTGGTTCCAAGAGTCCCGCTTGTGTCAAGCGGTCCGACTTGTCCTTCTGGCATACTAGGCAAGTCTTCACATACTGAGTGACATCATCAGCTATTTGAGGCCAATAATAGGCACGACGAAGAAACGCCATGGTTCGTTCTTCACCGGGATGGCTGGCCCACAGGGTGTCATGACATTCCGCTAGAAGAGTCCTCCGCAAATCCCCTCCTTTCGGAACATACAGTTGGTTCCCTTTGATTTTCAAAAAACCATCTTCCATGTAGAACTGGCGAGTCTTGCCCTGTCCTACCAAATCAACCAAATATTGAGCAGCAGGATCCTTGGTGAGTAGGTCCTGTATCTGGTCCTTGATGGAGGTGGCTACTTCGCACCTCCTTAGGGTGGCCAGTAGGCACACCAATGCTAGATCAGCTCTCCGACTGAGTGCATCGGCAACCTGGTTGGTCTTTCCATTACGATACTCTAGGTTGAAGTGAAATTCAGCTAGGAGTTCATGCCACCTGGCCTGACAGCCATTCAACTTTTGTTGGGTCATGAAATGGCTAACAACTGTGTTGTCTATCTTGACCACAAATGGGGTTCCCAGCAGATAGTGCCTCCAAAGGCGTAAGAAGTGGACGATGGCCAATTATTCTTTCTCATGGGTAGCATAGCGCCGCTCTGCATCCTTTAGCTTCCGACTCTTGTAGGCTATAAGGTGCCCTTCTTGTAGCAAGACTCCGCCAAGATCATAGTCAGATGCGTCCGTTTGTACCTTGAACGGCTTGTCCAGCTCAGGGAGAGCCAAGACGGGGCTACTAAACATAGCCATTTTTAATGTGTTGAAGGCCTCCGCTCTCCTTGGTTCCCAATCCCAAGGTGTGACCTTCTTGATGGGTTCTGTCAATTGCACCGCAATAAAGGAGTAGTTCTTCAAAAACTGCCGGTAGAAGTTGCACATGCCGAGGAATGCTCTTAGAGCGTGGACATCCTTAGGCGGCGGCCAATCTGTGATGGCCTGAATCTTTTGCTGGTCCATCTTGATGCGTCCTTCCTCGATGACATGTCCGAGGAAGTCAATTTTCTTTTGAGAAAAGGAACATTTGGATAGCTTCGCATATAGTTCATGCTCCCGCACACGAGCAAGGACGTTCCGCAAATGCACTTGATGCTCTTCCGTTTGGCTATATACCACAATATCATCGAAGTAGACCACCACGGATTCATCAATATATTCTCGGAAAACTTTGTTCATTAGAGTGCAAAATGTAGCTGGAGCATTAGTTAAGCCGAACGGCATAACAAGGAAGTCGTACGACCCATATCTTGATACGCAAGGCGCTCCACCTGAGTCGATACTACGTAGTTGTGGGTAGCACCCGTGTCTATCATAGCCCGTATAGGCTTGCTATTCACCTTCATCTCAACGAACATTAAGGTGTTCTCCTGCTTAGGAAGAGTCTCCTCGTTTGGCTTCTTCTTCCCTTTCTTGGAGACTAGACCTGGGTCCTTCTTCTTACGGATACGAGCACTAGTCTCCGCTAATGCCTGAGAAATGGAGCCAACAGTTGCATTGAAGGCACCTACTGGCTCAGTCTGGTCCACATCATCTGAATCGTCATCTATTCCATCGTCACACGGTTGATGGGCGTTCATCTGTGCATGTAGGCACTCATTATTCTAATGTGGCCCGCCACAATGATGGCAAGCT
The DNA here is from genome assembly GCA_034376525.1 of Nicotiana benthamiana. Classification (NCBI taxonomy): domain Eukaryota; kingdom Viridiplantae; phylum Streptophyta; class Magnoliopsida; order Solanales; family Solanaceae; genus Nicotiana; species Nicotiana benthamiana. The sequence goes on along the minus strand of CM067336.1, from coordinate 26,336,786 downwards.
GAAGGAGGCTTCCTCCCTCGGTCATTATTGTTTGACGCAACACTGTTGCTACCTGAGGAAGGAGCCTTAGATTTGTTTGAGTTCCACTCTCCCCCACTTCTGCTAGGGCCACCATTTCTAGGCTGGCCCCCTTTGAATCCCGCGCGAGCAGGGGGCGAAGGCCTATCCTTCCGAGGTTCCATTTGGTATCCCCTAAGGCATTCAGCTGCTTGGATCACCTTGGGCAAGGTATCTACCCTCTGTCTTTGTAGCTCCATACGGGCATAAGGTTTCAACCCTTCGAAGAATGTGAAGAGCTTGTCTTTGTCCCCCATGGCGCGTATGCTTATCATAAGCGCGGAGAATTCCCGCACGTAGTCCTGCACTAATTTGGTTTGGCGGTGCTCCCGTAACTTTCTCTTAGCATTGTATTCAACATTTTTTAGGAAGAACTGCAGGAGTATGGCTGCCTTTAGTTCCGCCCATGTTTGGAGAACATCTTCACCGGTCTTGATGGCTTCATATTTCACCCGCCACCAAAGTTTAGCATCACCTGAAGATACATGGCAGTAGTTTCTACATTCTTAGCTTCTTCCAGGCCCCCAACACCATCGAAATACTGTTCGACGTCAAATATGAAGTTCTCCACTTCCTTGGCATTCCTAGCTCTATTGTATGGCTTTGGCTGAGGAATTTTTAATTTTTGAGTCGCGAAAGCGGGGTTCGCAGCGCCCACGATTTGGTTTCCACCGCCTCAAAGCAGGCCCTGTAAAGCAGCATTGACAACATTGAACTTATCTGTCGAGTCGACAATAGTTTGTTGCATGGCAGTCACCCTGTCTACCTCTTGTGCCCAGTAAGCTAAATCCTCGGCATGCTCCTTTTGGAATTCCTCGAATTTGCCAAAAATTCCGGCTGCCTCTGTGGCTTTCGTTTGTCGGTATCCCTCAGAGTCGTGACTGATATTTTCTATGTCAACTTCGGCCTGGCTCACCCTGCGGTCCTAGTCATCCAACTTTTGTCCTAGGCTGGTTCTTTGTTCAGGCACCGTATCCACGATGGGTCGTAATCCTTCAACCGTATGTTCAAGGGCCGTAATGTGGTCCCCATAATTTACCATGGTCAGAAACGGTGGTAATGACAATGCGTTCCCTTGTCTGATGTCAAGCCTAGGCTTTGATACAAACTGTTACACGACGCCTTCCTGAAATTCCTTGGAAGGGCAACATAAGGTTAAGCAGCTGATGTCAGTCCAGTTGTTGTCCGCCAACTGAGGTCCCCTCCGTATGTTAGACTAGATTGTTAGTGCCATACGAGAAAAACAATGTCAAGAGAAATTGAGAGAACAAAATTGAGAATGAAATAAAGCTTGATTGCATTAATGAAAGCTATTACAAAAAAACAACACAATGTCGAGGGGGAGAGACACCAGTACAGAGAATTGTTTTCTTGCTAGAATGTTTGATTGCTTGATCCCCCCTAATAATACTTTAAAAAAAATAATCCAAATCTACAAGACTATATTTGAATACTCTAGAGAAACATAATGGAAGTACATGAAATAAAACTACTCTATTTACAATGAAAATGACTTAGTTTTCTATAAGGCAGCAATGGGTCCGTTGTCAGCAGTATTGTCTTTGGCATCAGGCTCTGCGCGCACGGCATTGTCAGCATGCGTGACACTGTTGAAATCTGCTTGCGTCTTGGCGCTAGCGAGGGATACCGGTAGGGCGATAGAGGCACATGCGCGCTTGTCACTTAGCACGGCCAAGACCACAGGGCTGTCCATGGCGCTATGCATTGGGAGGTTTGCTAGGACGCCACGAGGCACGCTCAAGGGGTCATGGGGCATGGCTGGAAAGCCACCATGATAGAATCAACAAGAGGAGTCTCATCATTATCAATGGTTCCCTCTCTTCCCCTTCCTTGCTCCTATGATTATGATACATATCTGTCCTAGATGTAAGCTCATATCTCATGTTCGATGTATGATTATTACATTAAGAAATATTACGAGTTCTTCTTCTTTTATTTGTCACTCTATATATTTAGATCTGGAATTAATTATGTCTGGCCAAGATTACATTCTACATTATTAATAATTAGTTCGAAAAAAGGGTTTTACGCATTTTAGCCGAATAATTTGGCGCCTTCTGTGGGAATTTCTTATCCAAATTTCTTAGTTTCTTTCAGATCTAGAATCGGAAAAATGTCACCTCCCACTCGAAAGAGCGGTGAATAAACCTTCGAGGCAATCGTACTAATCTAGTCCAGGCTGATACATAAAAGTAGAAGTTATAACCAATATCTATGCAAAACCCGCATCTCGCCTGTAGCAATACGTTTAGCACGACGTAAGTTTGTTCAAAATAGGGTCACGATCATCTGGCGTGACCATATCCCCATTTGATGCATTTACCTCATATAGTAACTTGCATGCCCATCCCTTAGGAGGGGATGAAATCTTGCTACGCGGTCATTTAAAAGAACGGGCACATCCTGCCCTACTTTCACATTCCCCCCACGCATAGGGTGATCTATAGATGAAGTATGACATGTTTCCCTTGTTATTAGTACAAATTGAACGAGATCGTACCAGGACTCGGTTCCAACACTTCATCAAGTAAGGTGGATCCAACCTACGCGAAGCCTAGATGTTGTTAACAACGGAACTGAACACGACCGCAAAATCTAAAACCACTCTTTAAAACCAGGCGGAGTGAGTAACTCTGTAATGCCACTCAATTCACTGACTCGTTGGGTCGAGGTATGAAAATTTTCATTTTTGGTTTATCCTTTTTTGTTGGTTTAAACAGGAATGCTACCACTCATATGGGCAAGCGAGCAAAGAAACATTACAACTAGAAATAGCAGAAGGAGAACCACCAAAAATCAATTGGAATGTCGCCCACCCCGAATACTTCAACCCCTGAAAAATTACATCCCTCAAGTTGTATCCTTTCTCTCTCAACCGGGTCTCGTCCCACTAGGGTCCTCTTGGAGAGATTTCTAACAAGGCGACGAAAGGGACGTCTCGAAGTTCAAGTATGATTCATCACCCCACTTGTCGACAACTTCCCCAGACCGTACAATGAAGGGACTAGACACATGAATAATTATCCAATATATGTACAGAACGAACATATATATCATTCTCTAGTGAATGAAACATAGCAACATTTTGTATTTCCCATCAAGGTATTCTCCAATCCAAGCAAAATTAAGCAAACTAGGACTCATCCAAGAAACACATCGTGTTCTTCAATGCAAGAAAAATTAAGTAAACTGGGACTCACCTAGGAAACGCAGATACTAAGCAAAATTAGGACTCCCCCAAGGAACACCCAATATTCTTAGATAAAAACAGAACCGAGTACGCCAGGATTTACTCTGACATGTGCACAAACAGTACGGTTACCTGTGAAAATTTCCAAAATTTGACAATAGAACGATGAGGTTAACATTTCGACCTTAACTCGAAGTAACATCCCTACGGCCAAAAACCATTGCCAAAAGATAGTTTTGACCTCGCTCGAATCACAACGGGTTAACATTTCGACCTTAGTGCGATATGACACCCCCACGGCCAAAGGCCACCACCAAAAGAAAAATTCAACCTCGCTCGAACCACAGCGGGTTAACATTTTGACCCTAGTTCGAAATAGCACCTCTACGGCCAAAGGCCATTTCCAAAAGAAAAGTTCGACCCGATCGAATTACAACGGGTTATCATTTCGAACTTAGTTCAAAAGACAAAAAAAAATTCGACCCCGCTCGAATTACATTGGGTTGACATTTTAACCTTAGTTCGAAATAATACCTCTACGGCCAATGGCCATCACCAAAAGAAAAATTCTACTCTGCCAACTGGTTAACATTTTGACCTTAGTTCGAAATAACACCCCTAAGGCCAAAGGCCATCGCCAAAAAAAGGATTTGACCTCGCTCGAATCACAGCGGGTTAACATTTCGACCTTAGTTCAAAATGACACCCCTACGGCCAAACACCATCGCCAAAAGAAGGACTCGACCTCTCTCAAATCATAACGAGTTAACATTTTGACCTTAGTTCGAAATGACACCCATACGGCCAAACACCATCGCCAAAAGAAGTACTCGGCCTCTCTCAAATCATAACGAGTTAACATTTTGACTTTAGTTAGAAATGATACCCCCACTGCCAAATGCAATCACCAAATGAAGGATTTGACCTCGCTCGAATTACAATGGGTTAATATTTAAATATTAGTTCAAAATGATGCCCTCGCGGTCAATGACCATCGCCAAACCGAATAGCTTACTGTTTCGATCTTACTCGAAATAACACCTTCATAGCCATCGTGCATCTTTAAAAAAAGAGTTCTTTCGAACTCGTTTAAATATGTCAGAAATTGACTGACCTCTAGAGTCCAAGTTCGACCCCGCTCGAACACATAAGAAAAAGTTGACTTTGCCTAAATTGGCAAGTCGACTCAATCCCACTCAAGTGTTCAAATTGAAACAGACTTCATCAAAAATGACGAATCTAAATTCAACATCGGTTGAATAAAAAATAAGTCTGCCTAATGCAACAGATCAAAAGTCAATCTCGCCCGAATGAGTAAGTTCGAAGCAACTCCATTCAGACTCACACGATGAGACCTTAATCGATCCGGTCAAGTTCGGATTCCCACATCGTATAAATTAAGGACTCGCCATACAAAAAAATCTGATGGTCTATGCTAAAACAAAAATATATAATGAGCAAGGAGAAGGGAAAGAAAATCAAAGGATATACAAAGTCAAAACAACTCTTTTATGTATATATACGTGCGCAGCGGCCGCCGCTTACATAAGGACAATACATGACCAATATAGAAAAAAGAGACAAAAATGAACAAAAAATAAAGATACTAAAGTAACAACAACTTTCCACTCAGCATTATCACTGTCGTTCTCACCGTCATTGCCTCAGGAAATTCCTCCTCAGCATCAGTATCTTCGCTAGCCTCGGGTGTCGCAGGGTCGTATCCTCAGTTGACACGAGACTCTTGTGCCTTCGATCGTGCTCCTTCATAAGAAGCCTCAGAAGCATTGCCCGCCTCCCAAAAACTCTTGTATATGTCTCGTTGGGTCTCGGCATGAACCCAAAGCTCATGAAAGTGGCTAGGAACAACAGTAGAGGCGGATTCAACTTGGGCTAACAAATGCGTCTTTTCATCCATGAGTTTGGAGACCCGATCTCAAGCATGTAGACTGAAAGCAAAGCAAGAAAAAAGTCGGTGAAGGCAAAGGCCGCCAAAAACGAAAGAGGGACAAAGATAAAACAAAGAGAAGAAACTTACCCTTAGGTCGATAGCGGCCACTTTATGCGATAATTCGACGTCACTAACATCCTGAAAAGAGCCTCATACTTTGCGATAGAGCATAGAAGGTCGAACAATGACACCAGACCCTCCGTGTCTCAAAGATCCAATGGAATTCAAGCATTTGGGAAGGACCTGCCACGCTTACCATAGTATGGGTAAAGCCATCCTCAAACATCCTAACATCATCAGGATCAAATTCGGAGTCAGACTCATAGTCATCAACCACGATACCATTTCCCCTCTCTACGGTTGAAGAAGAAGTGTGATTCAGTACATTTGATGACGGGCCGTGCAATATGGCAACAACAGCCTCGGGACCCCGTTTGTCTGTCACAGTAGCATGTTGGTCGTTCACAACAGCCGAAGCCCCTGTCACCAGATTTGCCTTTGTGACCAGGTTAGCGCTACTGCCAATTTTAGACACCTCCAAGAAAGAGCTGCCCCCCGAAGATACTTCGGCTCGAGGTGGCTCTTCTAACTCTATTCGTTGTCTCTTGGACGGGCTCTCTCCGCTATCTACACGGGAAGATTCTATTGAGTAGACGGTGGAAGTCGAAGTCTTTGTTCAGGAGTGACTTCTACACACAAGGTCCCGGTTGTAGGTGCAGATTGAGTAGTTCTCAATGCAGGACGAACATCAGACCTCGAAGTGGGCTGAGTAGGAGGCACCAGTTGACGAAACGTTAGCAGATTAGCCCTTGCCTTTCGTGCTTTCCCAATCAACAAAGAATAACAACCATATAACGATAAGATTAAACTAGGCAAAGAACAAAGAAACTCCAATAGGCCGACTAACCAGTGAGAGGCTTATGCATGTATCTTTCATAGAAGGATTCCCACTTGCGAACCCCCTACTGTATGGGGAAGAATAGAATTTAACCACTCGTTGATGTCGTCAATTGGCAAGGGAGGCAGTCTTTCGGCTGCAAAAGCAAAAACAAATTATCAATGTCAACTAAAGAACAACGGCAGGCTCTTGCCTTGAGAGGAACCATAAAATGAACAAAGGAGAGATTACGTGCGAAGTTTCACGTATTGGGGTACCCTTCCAAGTCTACCACAAGGTGCTTTGTCTGCACGTAAACATAGCTTTCCCAGAAGTGGTGATTAGCCTTATCGTCCATCTTCATCACCAAACTCTTTGTTCCTCGATGGCGCATGTGGATCATCGTGCCTCAGATAAGTTGAAGCGCAATAATACTAAGCATATGACCCAAAGTGACCTCTCAACCTGCAAGCTCCATGTGCTTGAACAATATAAGGAAGAGTTTGTACGCGTACGGTGACAATTGAGCCAGGCATACTACATAAAATCAGCAGATGTCTATCATTAGAGGGGGGAGAGAGAGGGTGTATCGTGGGCAGTGCAAATGTACAATGTTTGTCCCTGTCTCCAACACCATTTCGATGTGGTTTGGAGTTCCCCACTTGGTCTTGAGCTCCACAATCATCGCTTCATCCATGATAGAGGGTGCATGATCCGATTATTCTCAGGCAGGGCTGTTGAAGTTAGTCCATAATTTCCCGGGACGGGGCAATATCTTGATCGTTGTTGGAACTCCCTCATCCTCCGCCACCTCCACTCCCTCTCCAAGAACATGTGCGTCATTTTCTGACACTGGAGCTTTGATGAACCTATCAGTCTTGGAAGAAGTACCAGCTATTTGTCTGAATTGATTTGAATAAATGAGTATGATGAAGGAAAAAAGAAGGTGGTAGAATGAAGTTCTGACGAACATGAGTATAAAATCAGAAGTATCAAATATCGAATGGAGGTTTCCCCCTATTTATAGGAACACAAATGCCCTGAGCAGGAAACCCAAGAGCCTCTAATCAAAACCAATAGGCACGGGAAATGATATGGTGCCTGGAAAACGTGCGCCATAATGATACATAGTATATATCCATGAGGCATCAAATCAATGCAATGATTTAGTTCAGAATTAACGTAATGGTCCGATAGTAATACTGAAGTTTCACATCTCCACTTTGACTCAAGGATCTCGCTGAATGCGTAACATTCAGATTTCTCCTATTTTTTTAATCAATTAAGTCCGTCCATTGAGCCCCCTAAGAGGCGACCTTAACGGATGGAGGGACTAACTATATGGGTCAAAATCTGTCCTAGATATGGTTGTCCTTAAGAGGAATGGTAAGAGGCTGACCAAGCTGTAATCATACCTAGGGGTGAGGTAGAAAAGAGCACATTGGCAATCATCACGGTCAAGTCATCGAAAAAATCCCATCACAGAACAAACGGTATGTTCGAGAAAATAATGAAAGGTATAGTCAGAAGAAAGTATCCCGATCAAAGACCATTGGATAAAAAGGAAATTTGTTAATATATATAGAGGGAGTTGAACCCAAAGAGGGGGGAATTTTTCAGAGAGCTACCACGATAGAATCAACAAGCGGAGTCTCATCATCATCAACAGATCCCTCTCTTCCCCTTCCTTTCTCCCATGATTATGACGCATATCTGTCCTAGATGTAAGCTCATATCTCGTGTTTGATGTATGATTATTACATTAAAAAATATTACACATTCTTATTCTTCTTTTATTTGGCACTCTGTATGTTTCGATCTGGAATTAATTATATTTGGATGAGATTTACCTTCTACATTATTAATAATTAGTTTGGCCAAAGGGTTTTATGCTTTTTGGTCGAACAAACAATGCCAAGATCACGACGTAAATTGCGGAATGGATTGACCCTTAGCGGTTAGACAATTGTCAAATATTATTTCCTATTGTAATTAGAGGTGTACCTTATTTATGACTCTCGTATTATATAAGGGGAAGATCACTCATTTGTGAGACACGTTTTTTGACTGATAAGAAATACACGCACTTTACTCTCTAGCTATTACTGTGTATTAGAGTTGCTTTATAACTTTCTATTCTCACTATTCCACCTCGAGACTATCATAATTTGAGGTCGAGATTTGGCTTCCACACTGGTATAACTTATTTATTCTTCAATTTATATATTTAATTCCTTGTTTATAAATTGGCATCAGATTAAATTACATATCCTTAAAACCACAATGTAAGTTTAATTGCTTTTGGGGGTAAACAGTTTGGCGCCCACTGTGGCTAAGGATAATACTGATTCTTCCAGTTTTGATTCTGATAACACACATTATTTCACACATGTCCTTGTCAATAATTTTTGTTCTTAGATTAAAATATGTCACACCCAAAAAACGCACCCATACATGTTGATGATGGTCTTGAATTTCACGGGAAAACGATAATGTAATTGCTACACTAGCTGGGATGCCACCGGTCAAGCTTGGGGGAGTACCGGTTATTGATCCTGTAGATATTAGTTTGCACATTTCTTTGAATGCGGATTTGGTAGTGGACACTGGAGGGAGTGTTCGAAAAAAAGGTCGATCGGGTAGCCAAGGAATACATGACGTAAGAGATAGGGGAGTTAATTTCCAAGTAATATTCGAGATGCTAGAGGCTCAGCAGTCTGCTAATGCTCAGCTTCAAAGTCAATATAGAACCTGGAGTGTGGGTGAATAAGAAATAACTTGTTGTACCAAGCCAGTGCCAGAAACGTCGAACGATAATGGATCAAGGACTGATCCTACAATTATAAAGGTGCTCGAGGATCTCACCAACAATAATCGAGTCGGGATATGATGAATAAAAAGGAAACATACAACTCTTGAGTTGATCAAATACCAGGGGCACCCCTGATCTTAAAAGGTTTAGATGCAAAAGGTTGGTGCAAAATCCTTTTCCTCGGAGTGCGGCTCCGAAGCTCATTCCTAGGAAGTTTCGTATGATGTATATACCTAAATACAATGGCATAACCAATCCTAATGAAGACATTACTTTCGTACACAAGCAGAATTGAAGTAAATGACTTAAATAACAATGAGATCTAGTCAGTTCTGTTGAAAACATTTGGGGAAACTTTGTCAAAATGAGGAATGATTTGGTATCACAATTTGCCACCAAATTCCATCGACTCATTTTCCATGTTAGCAGATGTTACAACCCATATCCACATGCATTTGTTCATGCCATATGTTAGTTAACATAAATCCGAGAAGGAATTATCTTTGAGATGATAAGAAGTTAATCCTATTGGTCTTAAGTGATACAAGGGTGTATAAGAGTGATTAACAAGTATTAGAAGTTAAACGAATCAAGGATGTTGTAACTCCTATTTTCATGTAAACCTAGAGGTGCTTAATACACTCAAGAGGTCATGTATTAGGGTGCGTATTAGGGTGCGCCAGTCCTATTCGTGCTGAAGAAAGATGGGTCGTTACGGATGTGTATCGATTATCGACAGTTGAATAAGTTTACTATAAAGAACAAGTATCCACTTTCAAGAATTGATGACTTGTTTAACCAACTCTAGGGTGCCAAGTATTTCTCCAAGATTGACTTAAATTCAGGGGATCATCAAGTCAGGATTAAGGAAAATGATGTTCCAAATACGGCCTTTCGGACAAGATATGGGCACTTTGAGTTCTTGGTGATGCCGTTCGAGCTAATAAATGCCCCAGTTGCTTTTATGGATCTCATGAATACTGTATTCAGGCCCCATATTAATGTGTTCATGATTTTATTCATTGATGACATTCTGGTGTATCCTCGTTTGGAGGTGGAATATGCAGGCAACTTGCGGATGGTATTACAGACGCTTTAGGATTGGAAGTTATATGCTAATCTCTCCAAATGTGAATTCTGGCTAAACTTAGTAGCATTACTTGGCCATGTGATATCTGACGAGAGTATTAGTTTCGACACTTAGAAGATCGATGCAGTAAAGAATTGGCCAAGCCCTACAGTACCATAAAAAGTCCACAGCTTCCTGCGTCTAGCAGGATATAATAGGCGGTTTGTAGAAGGGTTTTCCTCTATATCAGCACCATGGACTAAGTTAACACAGAAAGTTACCAAGTTCCAGTGGTCTGACACTTGTGAACGTAGTTTTCAGGAGCTGAAGAATCGATTGACATCCGCACCAGTGCTCACTTTCCCTGAAGGAACAGAAGGTTACGTGGTATATTATGATGCCTCGGGCATAGGTTTAAGGTGCGTATTGATACAACATGGGAAGGTGATTGCTTATGTATCAAGACAATTGAAGAAGCATGAAAAGAATTATCCAACCCATGATTTGGAATTGGATGCAATAATATATGCTATGAAGATATATCGGCACTACTTGTACGACATCCATGTTGACATCTACACAGATCACAAGAATTTACAATACATCTTCAAGCAGAAAGAGTTGATTTTGAGGCAGCATAGGTGTCTTGAATTATTGAAAGACTACAACATCCAGATATTGTATCATCCTGGTAAAGCCACTGTTGTGGCAAATGCTCTCAGTCGTAAGTCAATGGGAAGCTTAGTACGTATTGAGGCAGATAGATGGGGGTTGACTAAAGAGCTTCATCAGCTAGCTAATATGAGAACCAGATTGTTAGACTCCAATGATGGAGGTGTTAGTGTACATAATACATCAGAATCATCTTTGGTAGACGAGGTAAAAGCATGGCAATATGAAGATCTTATCTTAAAGAGCGTTCAGCAATGTAAAATTACGGCTTTTGAGATCGAAGGAGATGGGGCACTGAGATACCAGGGCCGATTATATGTGCCTAATGTGGTAGGGTTGCGAGAAAAGATTATCAATAAGATTCATCAATCCCGATATTCCATCCATCCCGGCTCGACAAAGATGTATCATTATGTCAATGAGCAACATTGGTGGGATAACATGAAGAAGTTTATTGCAGAATTTGTAGCCTAGTGTCCCAATTGTCAACAAGTAAAAGATAGAACATCAGAAAGCTGGTGGATTACTTCAGAATATAGATATTCCAACCTGGAAATGGGAGGTGATTAATATGGACTTCGTTATTGGATTACCTCGCTTTTGTCATAAGTTTGACTCCATCTAGGTGATTGTTGATTGACTTACAAAATGTACCCATTTTCTGACAGTTAGGACAACTTACACGGCTGAAGATTATGCAAAGTTGTATATCAAGGAGATTGTTAGGCTTCATGGTGTGCCTCTATCTATTATATCAGATCGAGGAGCTCAATTTACGGCTAACTTTTGGAGGTCTTTTCAGAAGGGTTTAGGCACACAAGTAAATCTCAGCATTGCATTTCATTCGTAGACTGACGGGTAAATCTCAGCATTGCATCTCACCATTCAGGCACTGGAAGATATGCTATGAGCATGTGTTCTAGATTTTAAGGGAAATTGGGATGACCATCTTCCACTCATAGAATTCGCCTACAATAATAGCTACTATTCCAGTATTAAAATGACCCCATACGAGGCACTAACGAGAGAAGTTGTAGATCATCAGTTGGATGGTTCGAAGTTGATGAAATAGAATTATATGGGTCAAATTTGATTCACCAAGCCATTGAGAAGGTGAAGGTGATACAGGAACGATTGAGGACGGCACAAAGCAGGCAAAAGTCTTATTCCGATGTCCGACATCGTGATATGTAGATTGAGATTGATGATTAGGTTTTCCTGAGGATATCACCAATGAATAGTGTTATGCATTTTGGGAAGAAAGGTAAGCTGAGTCCAAGGTATATCGGTCCGTATAAAATTCTTCGACGAATTGAACATGTTTCTTATGAGTTAGAATTACCATCCGAATTGGAATTTGTCCATCCTATATTCCATGTATCTATATTGAGGAAATGTATTGGAGACCCTTCTCAAGTCGTCCCTATCAAAGATGTACAAGTTAGAAAGCATCTATCATATGAAGAAGTGCTAGTGGCTATATTAGATCGACAAGTCCACAAGCTGAGAACAAAAGATGTAGCTTCCATTAAAGTATTGTGGAGGAACAAGAATATGGAAGAAATGACATGGGAAGCAGAAGAGGAAATGAAGTCTAAATACCCTTACCTGTTCCAGAATAAAGATAACGAGTATGGTACGGGAATACAAGATGCATTAGAAGGTGGAACATCTCTATGAGGTAAGCAATAGCTTGAGAATACTCTTTCTTAATACATAATGGTGATATGTAGATAATGTACATGTCCATAATGCTTTGCATGCTCTTGTAAGGTCAAGCCCTGAGTTAACTTCTTGCAAGTTTATCCTCTATTTATGGGAGAAAATCGACCCAAAATCCATGATGATTTAGACTCCCCATGAACCCTAACATTCGAGGACGAATGTTCCTGAGGGGGGGAGGTGATACAACTTATATCCATACGCATTTGTTCATACCATATATTAGTTAACATAAATCCACGAAGGAATTATCTTTGAGATGATAAGAAGTTAATCCTATTGGTCTTAAGTGATACAAGAGTGTATAAGGGTGATTAACAAGTATTAGAAGTTAAACGAATCAAGGATGTTGTAACTCGTATTTTCAGGTAAACCTAGAGGTGCTTAATACACTCAAGAGGTCATGTATTAAGGTATTTGAATCATATAATATCCATATCATAAGTCTTGAAGTCAAACGAGTTATGAAATAAAAGTCGACAAAAGTTGTTGCGACTCAGATTCATAATATTACTTAAACATTACGTCAAATATTTCTAAGTTTTTCTCCAAGTTTACAAGGAATTATTGGGTGATCTACCCATCAAATTACAGATCTATGAGTGTAGATTCTAAATCATTAAACTGTTTGCCAATACGATCTCAGAGTATAGAGATATCAATATTTTTGCAAGCCTGCGCAGATTAGCAGTTGACAAGTAGGTGCATCACCTACTTGCCAAAATGATAGGACAAAATTAAAAGACCCAAGTCGGCAAAGAGATGACTTTTAAGGGATTATAATCTCATTTATTTCACCCATATTTTAGATTTTCTAAACCAAAGTTAACCCCTGCAACTCCTCCCCAAAAATCTCACACAAACCCTAATAGATTTTTCCGCTTTTTCAAGTTCTAATTGGGGGTAAAACCTAGAGTTTGAAGAACCAAAGGAAGGGATGAGTTATCCAAAAAGTAAGGTACGTTTACTGCCCTATTTTATACATTTTTACTTCTGTGAATTCATGGTAATTCCTTCTATACATGTAAGAACTCACGGGACAGTGATCGAAAGCCGTGAATTCGAGTTATTCACTTGTAGCGTACTATTTTGTGGAATGTTTTGTGTTGCTGTTGGACTGCATATTTTACTACTGTTTTGTGGAGCTTTGGAGGATCAAGGGTTTGGAGAAACACCATATAGATGTAGGGTTGTGGGCTTATAGTTATTCGTAATATTTCCAGGTCGTTTGACACGACTACGGTGGCCATCGTATGTGTGAAGTGATTAGGTTGTGCGTAGACTATTTTGGGAGGCCCAATATGTTTATTATTGATGTTGTTTGGGCTGTTTGGTGATTGTTTTGAATTGTGTGAAGTCATATATATAGGGGAGGTTTTGTCCGTTTCATCGTAAAATAGGTTGTGATCGATACATAATAGTTATGACGCTTAAATGATAACAATAGTATCGTTTCTCTTATTGCAGACTAAGAAGTTGTTACAATTTCATAGCTTGAGATTGGGGCAGTATATACAATTTATGTTAGGTTATCCCTTTACTTATTTTGCATGACTCCAATTGTACACAATGTAATGAACGAACTTCCAAAGATACTCTACTCTTAGAATCTAACAGTACTTACATTGTTTCCCCTCTTATGGAACTATTGATGTTAATGTTGCTTCTCTTATTCTTATGTTATCAATGTAGTTGGTACTTCCTGATTCTTATAAGGTTCATAGTGAAGAGTTGGCTCTAATAACGTATACAAAGGATACCGACCTTACTTTTCTTCAAAAGGTTTAGAACGTGATTCCATGAGTCGAGAATGCATTATATATATGTATCTATTTTACTCTACCGAGATGCGGTATGGTCGGCTGGGTACGGCACCTATTGCGTCACCACTAATCAGTTGGGTTTTACCGAGCTCCACATGGTCGGGTATGATTCTACCGAGGCTAATGATGGCCGGGTACATATTTACCAAGCCTCTTACGGCTGGGTATGATATAATGATGATGATGCCCACAGAGGTGTATGTTTTAAAAGCTTATATATTTATACATATGTACCATGCATTTCATGTCAGTAGCCCTCAGAGGTAATCAGATGTTAAAGGTTGTATATTCTCTATCCCTACTTACATTAATGTTCATATTTATGGTTCCCTACCTTATATACTCAGTACTTTATTCGTACTGACGTCCTTTTATTTATGGACGCTGCATGTCATGCTGCAGGTTCTGATAGACAGGTAGGTGCAACTCCCCCACCACAGTAGGTTGTCCAGTTCAGCGGTGATTGGTGAGATCCTTTCTCCGGGCTTGCCCTGGTCTTGGTATGCATTTTTGTTATAGACATTATGGGTATGTCGTGGCCCTGTTCCGACTATGTTGTAGCACTTATGTTCCTTTATAGGCTTATATACAGGTGTCGACTCATATATAGTTTGGTATGCCTTGTCGGCTGGTTTATGTTGTATAGTCTTTAATGGTAGCGTGGTAGCTCGTACCTTATATATAGTTTCTTGATTGTCTGGTCATCCCATATTATGTATGTTCATGCCATCATATTTTATTGTTGGTTTTCCATGATCCATGTCTACCATTTATATTTAATTCGTCAGCCTTAAAAGATGATAAAGAAGGTTAGATAAAATGTACATTGGTGCTTGGCAAGTATGGTCGAGTGCTAGTCATGGCCCTTCAGTTTGGTCGTGGTAGCAGACTCCTTCATAGAGGCAAATGCCAAGGCCATAAAGGTCACAACAAGAAAATGGACGTTTTAAAGACAAGACAAAGTGAAGACAAAATGCTAAGGGTGTTCGTATCAGGATTTCAAATTGAACGCATAGAGTTGCCACCGATCATAGATGATTAGGCCGTTCAATATTTCACTCGATGGTTGAACGAGCGGAGTTCGATAGTATCACAACAGTTGAAACAAAATTTTGTTGAGTACCCAGCTGTAAGTTGGATAGATGTGCACAATAGATATCAATCAAAGATCATGGTCGAGGACGACCAATTAGGAGCCCCTTCTAATTCAGTACATCCAAACAGGTTAGCAGTTAAAACCCCAAGGGACATCTATAGGGAATAAGGTCAAATATGGAGCAATATCAACCATATACTATAGATCAAAGGAACAATGGGTCGGGACATAATCCCTCCCGGAATGATCGAAGAAATGATCGAGGACAAAATTCTTGGGGACTTATATGTAAAAGCAGTTTTGATAAGTGTGCCGAACTCGCAGAGGCACCTCGGTTATCGAAATATAATGTTAGCGTCGATGCATCAGGCATTATATTTGAAATTGGAAGGATCAAAGATGCTAGGTGGCTCGGAACCATACAAATCGATCCTTCCCAAAGGAACCAAATATAGTGTGCAAGTATCATGGCACGCATGGTCACAAGACTGAGGACTGTAGGCAACTAAGGGAGAAGGTAGCCCGTCTATTCAACTAGGGCCACCTTCGAGAGTTCCTTAGCGATCGAGCCAAGAATCATTTCAGAGAAAGAGACACCAACAGGAAAAATGAATAGGGGGAACCGCAACATGTTATCCATATGATCATCGGCGGGGTCGATATTCTGCAAAGGCCCGTATTCAAGCGCACTAAGGTATCAATCACTAGGGAAAAACAGACCTAGGATTATGTACCTGAAGGCTCCCTGTCATTCAATGACGAAGAAGCTGATGGCAATTCTTAGCCACACAATGACGCTCTAGTAATTTCTATATAAATAAAGTTCGATTTAAGTGTGTTTTAGTGTATCCAAGTAGTTCGGAGAATATCATCCGATCGAGGGACGTGGAGCAATTCAGCCTACAAGATCAAACTATTCCCAAAGCTCGGGTCTTAAATGGCTTCAACATAGCCAATGAAACAACTAAAGGCGAGATTACTCTGCCGATGAACATGTCTGGAACCATTCAAGATACCAAGTTCCACATGATTGAGGGCGACATGAGCTATAATTCCCTACTTGAGAGGAATTGGATCCACAACATAAGGGCAGTTTCTTCGACTATCCACCAAATGATGAAATTCCCGACGTCGGATAGTGTGAAAATAGTGTACGATGAGCAGCATGTTGTAAAGGAAATGTTTGCAGTTGATGAGGTAATATTAATATCAACATTATCAACCTCGGAAAGGTCGAGCATCAAGGGTAAACATGAAACAAAATAGCAATCATAGCCACCAGCCTCGACCAAATCGAGAAGCATGAGATAGAAGAAGAAGATGAGGACTTTCTAACCCCTCGAACCTTTATTGTACCCGAAGACTCTGAAGCCACCAAATCAATGATCGAAGATCTGGAACAGGTTATACTGATCTAGTACCTACTCGAGCGAAAGGTATACTTGGGAACGGGGTTAATCCTCAAACTCAGGAAAACGCTTATTCAGTTTCTTATGATAACATGGATTGTTTAGCTTGGTACCATTTAGACATGATTGGGTTCCTACCATAGATAACAATGCACCAACTAATCTTGGACCCTAGGTTAAAATAGGTGAAGTATAAGAGAAGACCCCAATCCAAGGTAAAGCACGCATTCATAAAGGACGAGGTAATGAAACTTCTCAAAATAGGCTCCATTCGGGAGGTAAAATACCCTGATTGATTAGCCAATGTAGTTGTAGTCCCTAAAAGGGGAAAAAGATAGAATGGGTGTAGATTTTTAAGGACTTAAACAACACATGCCCCAAAGATTCCTTCCCGCTGCCTAACATCAACCGTGTGATCGATGCCATAGGTGGCCACGAGATCCTTACCTTTCTTGATGCCTATTCCGGGTACAATCAAATTCCAATGAACCCGGATGACCAGGAAAAGACTTCGTTTATAACCAAGTTGGAACGTATTGCTATAATGTAATTCCTTTCATGCTATAAAATGTTGGAGCTACTTACCAATGCCTAGTAAATAAGATGTTCGAAGAACAAATAGGTAAGCCAATGGAAGTTTATATTGATGACATGTTATTAAGTCCCTTTGCGCAGATGATCATTTGGCTCATTTGTTGGAAATGTTCAAGTTGAGGAAATATAACATGAAACTCAACCGGGAGAAATGTGCTTTTAGGGCCGGATCAGGAAAATTCCTAGGCTTCATGTTGTAGAATCGGGGGATCGAGATCAACCCCGATAAAATCGAGTCTATCGAAGACATCACCATCGTAGATAGTGTAAAAGCCGTGCAGAGGCTACCTGGATGGATAGCTGCTTTAGGCCGATTTAATTTTATGGTCATTCGATCGAAGCCACAGATTTTTCTTTTTATTCAAAAAAAAAGAACGATTTCACCTGGACCCTGGAGTGCCAAAAAGCATTAGAGGAATTAAAGTGATAGATATAGAGCCTACTATTGCTTCACACTCTGAAGGCTATTGAGAAATTTTACCTATACTTGGCAGTATCGAAAATCACAGTGAGTGGTGTCCTAGTTCGAAAAGACCAATCTAAGCAATTTCCCATTTACTATGTAAGTCGAACCTTAGGGGAAGCACAAACTAGATATCTTCATTTAGAAAAATTAGCACTTGCACTATTAACCGCTTCTAGAAAGTTAAAACCATACTTTCAATTTCACCCCGTATGTGTCGTAACCGCTTACAAACTTCGTAATATTTTGCACAAACCCGAACTTTCGGGTCAATTGTTCAAATGGGCCACCGAACACAGTGGGTACAATATCGGGTATCAACCTCGAACGGCCATCAAGCTCAAATTTTAGCAGACTTCATGTCCGATTTCACGCTAACCCTCGTACCCAAAGTTGAAAAGGAACTCCTGTTAAAATCAGGCACATCATCGCAGGTATGGACCCTTTTCGTAGGTGGCACTTCTAATATGAAGGGGTCCGGGCTAGGAATCATTTTGAAGCCACCCATGGGTAGCACTATTAGGCAATCTATCAAAACTTCTAGGTTGAATAACAATGAGGCCGACTACGAGGATATGATTGCAGTTCTCAATCTAGATAAAAGCTTGGGGGCAGAAGTTATTAAAGCCAAGAGTGACTCTTTATTGGTGGTAAACCAAGTATACATAAGCTTCAAAGTTCGAGAGGATAGAATGCAACGGTATTTGGACAAGTTATATAACTTTGCACAACTTCAAAGAGTGGATTCTACATGTACCTCGAGAACAAAACAGCGAGGCTGATGCACTAGCAAATTCGGGATCATCAATAGAGGAAGACGATATTATCCCGGGAACTGTCGTCCAATCATCGAGATTTGTGGTCGAGGAGGGTCATGCCAAGATAAACTCTACAAACTTGATCTGGGATTGGAGGAATAAATACATTGAATATTTAAAGAACAAAAAGCTCCCATTGGATCCTAAAGAGTCGAGGACCCTACGAACCAAATTTGCTCGATTCACATTGGATGAAAATGGAATATTATACAGAAGGACACTCGATGGACCATTAGCTGTATGTTTAGGACCGGGGGAGACCGATTATGTTCCACGAGAGATCCATGATGGCACTTTTGAGATTCATGTTACACCCCATGTTTCTGTACGTGGAAGTACGCCATAAGTAAATTATTATAAGATCAGAAACGAGATGCTACGTGGTACTTCTCGCATTTTCGTACGTTAAAATTTTCTTCTTCAGCTAATCGACGTATACTCGGGGATGAAATTATCTTGAGGTTAAATTTATGCTATTTATAACAAACGATAAGTAAGTTCCATGAAGGATAAAGGGTACACGGATTAAAGAAAATGAGTAAATTCGTGAAGGTGAGAGGGGAAACAAGTCAAAGAAAATGTATTTTCGTCCTAGTTTGGCATGTTGGTATAAAATACGGGCCGAGATAATACCCAATATTTATGAATTAATACCATTAGGTACCGCATGGCCATGATAGTAAGGTATAAAAAATATGTTAAAAATGAGTAGTACTCTAAATAATTCGAGATAATTTTTAATTATATAAGTAATTAGTTAATTATCGAGTAACATATCATTACCTAGTTAATTAATAAATTGATGAATAAGATTAGCCCCCCCTCCAAACCAGAACATGGCAGCAAGTACATTTTCAAAATATGACTTGAGACTCATAATGGAATGTGGCAATTTTAGAGCATTAAGATTCCTAGTCATATTATTGTACGGGGCCACCAAAAAAATTTGGATAACTTTTATAATTTTATAACAAAGCATTTCAACCAAGCTTTCATACATTTAAGGAACGCTAATTGTAAAGCTTCGGCGAAACTTCCTTGTGTAGTAGTAAAACATCTTCAAAATCCTAAATCGATGAGATTTTGCAATTTTTAAATTCAAGAGAGTTAATGTTACACCTTCTCCAGGAAAAGGTAATACAAACTTTGAATAATGATCTTTGTAGTCATTATTAAGTGGTTTATAAGTAGACAAGGATACAACTAAATTTTCCATTTCATAAAGAAAACAGAAACATGAAAACTGAAGTATATTACTATGGTAGATGGCCTTGAAAAGGGAACAGATAACTTACGAGGAAAAGTTGTGTAGTCCCTTGACGTCATCGAAGTTTTTGTCATACACTTTTTCCAAAGATATCATACAGATTTTTCCATATTTAAGGTATGTCTTAAGATATTCTTTCCTTCTTTTGGCATGATTCATGCAATACAATAAAACGAGCAAAATATAGAATTTTCATAAATGACTCTATTCATAATAATACTAGGGGTTTCTATATTTTTTATTCCCATGTGAATTATTATTATATCTTATATTCATGAGTCTTAGAAAAATACGTATTTGGTAGAGTTTATGCGAAAGGCATATTGATTTTTATTGCATTCCAAGAAAATCTTATTAATATATTTCTTATGCATTTAATGCATTTATATATGTACATTGACCCATGACCAGATGGCGTTATATACGCGTATTTATATATATATATATATATATATATATGTATATATATATATATATATATATATATATATATATATATATGTATGTATGTATATGGGATATGGGAAAAGATTACGGCATTATATACGAAACAGCACCTGATCAGCTGATATACGTCGATGATTTTTTCCAGAATGGCCGAGAGAATATGGTGGGATGCCCTCAGAGACCTGATGATATTATGAACCCACATACTTATGCACGACATGATATTCATACGTATATGCATGACACTATTAGTATTTTATTATTTACAGAATTGTCCATACTTATAGGTTGAGTTATGAACTCTAATATTTCTTCTGCGTCTTTTATGCACTTATTTATGTACCTTACATACTATGTGAGTTTTAGTACCGGCATCCCCTTATCCTGGGGATGTTGCATTTCATGCCTGCAGGTCCCAAAAGACAGGTCGAGAGCCCAACAAGTAGCGATCAGCTCAGCAGAAGATGTTGGTGCGCTCCATTTGCTTCGGAGTTGTTTGTTTGGTTAGTATGATTTAGACGTGTATTGTTTGGTATGGCAGGACTTTGTCCCGACCTTTATGAACATTATGTATTCTTAGAGGCTTATAGGCAGATGTCATGAACGTAAAAGATTGTTTGGCCTAGTCGGCTTATGTTCAGCGTACGAGTGATTATTTCGGTCTTATAAGCCCGCATCTCTTAAGTATAAGTTTGTATTACATATTGTATTCCACTTAACTCACGGCAGCTTTTCAGCTTAGTTATCTATGATAGTATGACATGAAAATATATATCATGTTGGTACTCGATTGATTAAGGTACCGAGTGCCCATTGCGACCCATCGGTTTGGGTCGTGACAAAGTGGTATTAGAGCAGTTCTGTTCTAGGGAGTCTACAAGCCGTGTCCAGTAGAGTCTTGTTTATGGGTGTTTCGTGCACCACACTATAAGCATGAGGCTACATGATATTTAGGATTGTAACTCTTTCTCTCTACTCTAGATCGTGTGATAGATCTCACTTATAAGAATACAAATCTCGAACTTCTATTTATAATAAGACGATGCCTTCATTTAGAAAGACGATCGATAAGAGATATAGTTGTGCAGGTGTTAAGTTAGAGGAACTCGATTTTCCATCTTGCTTGTGATGAATAAATGAGAGGTCTTCAGCAAATCATGCATGTAATAAAAAGTGTACGGTTCTTGATATGGAGCTTTTAGAAAAGAATACTTATCCACTCTTACGGTAAAAAGGAATAACATAATCAAAAGTTTGACATGAGTTGCAGCAAGTAAAAAAAGCAAGGTGGAGAAGGGTATGAGGTACCTAGTTAATGAAGATTACCCTCATTTACCATTTAAGAAAAGAGATATAAGCATTTTGAGTTACCTTCAACAGTAATAGGGGTGTGTATAATTGGCCACACCAATCTAAGTTATGCTCTATGGGAGCTAAAAATATATTTTGATAAAAAGACATAATATCACGATCCGGCTGGGGTTAGAGTGAGCCAAAATGGTGGATGAATTGTTTTTGGTGGTTGACATTTATGAGGGATATTACAAATGTGCTAATAGATCTCTCTATGTGACACCCAGATGGTGCACACTAAAACAGTACAACTAGATATGAGTACTAAAAAGATAGGAACTGGAAACCTTGAAAAGATAAATATTACCTTAGTATGGCTCCCATCTCTAGTAGAAGGAGAATGTTAGGCAGCCCGAAAAGCCAGTAGATAGAGCAAGGGAAGGTAAAAGCGAAAGAATGTCCTGTTAAAGTTCTCAGGATAAAGTGATAAATAAAAATATTAGTACGGAAGTACGAAGAGGGATAATGAATCATTAGAGTGAGATGTGATATATGGATGGAAATAGTAGAGTGTTACAGAATCTATAGTCAAATGAAGAAGGAGATGGGAGGTGATGGGCCTTAAGACAGCAAAAAGGTAAAGGCCATATAGTCACATTCTCATTTCGAGAAATATTTTCGCAACTCTAACATGATTAACAGAAGGAAAAGTTAGATCCTAAAAGAGTCTAAGACTAGTAGCATTTAGAAGAGATGGAATGTTGCTCCGGTAGTAGAATAAAGATGTGATTGTGATAGATAAAGGATCACGTTTTGACCTTTGAATTAGCAATGATTTGAAGAGGATTTTATGAATTCTACGTGATTAAAATACCCACATAAGGTGAATCACATTAGGATGCTATAAATATGGTTATAGAAGTGTACTATCGCTCCCAAGTGGATCAGTCTAATAACTCCAGGTGTCCTCGATGAGATATGGGCCCTAGCGGTAATATATTATACAAGAAGTTTCAAGTATTCAAATTATAGATTGCAGAGCAACATTGAGGTGAATCAAAAATGAATGGGTAAACGTTGCAAAGTACGATATGAGATTGGGCCGTCAGTATTAAGATGGACAGTAATGAAGCAACGTTAAAGGATCTAGCTTTATGAATATAAGATAAACAACAAGAATAACCTGGAGTTCGGTATTAGACCTCAACAACGATAAATCAAAGTAATAATTATGGTATAGTATGGCCTACTTAGATATAGTAAAGCTAATGACGCCAGAGGGACAGTTTGACATAATTTTGTATATGTTCATAAAGTGACGCCTAGAAATTGGCTAAAGGCTGGAGGAAAGAGAATAGGAGAGTCATATAGGCGCACATACAAAATTAGAATAATAAAAGCTGCATGATAGAAGTTAGAAACAGTTACAAGATCAGAAGGATTGTGACTACAAGTCGTGGTATGAGAAAGAAGCTTAAAGGGGGGGGGGGGGATGCCCTGGCTTTTGGGATTCATTCACAAAGCAGTCTCCTAGATGGCAAGAGGAGCACTAAAGTATTCGCAAGAGCTATAGGATATGAGAATGATAAGTGCATCAGTCAACATTCAAAGACGAATTTTTCAAAAAGGGAATGATGTTACACTCCATGTTTTTGTACGTGGAAGTACTCCACAAGTAAATTGATATAACATCGGAAATGAGATGTTACATGTTATATCTCGCATTTTCATACGTTAAAAGTTTTTTCTTCAGCGAATAGATGTAGACTCGGAGATAAAATTATCTTGAAGTTAACGTATTTTTAGAAACTACGCTTTACGCTAGAGGGGGGGTGAATAGCGTATTAATAAAATTTAGCGTTTTCTTGCGGAATTTAAACTTTGCAGGAAGTAAAATAAATGCAGAAAAATAAACTTACACAAAGATGTATACTGGTTGGCCACCAACGTGGTTAGTCCAGTCCCCGAGAGACTCTCTCGAGATTTTTCACTATCTTGTTAAGCTTACAGGTGCTCAACAAACCGTTATACACTTGAGGACACAAGCCTCAAACAGTTGCTCGGAGATCGCAATCTCAAAGACTTCACCCAAGGAAACGCAAGTTCCTTGAAACAAGAGAATCGCAATTCTCTTACAAGTATATCAAATACTTGGACACTCACTTAACTAAAGTACTCCTTATTGAGTAGATATGAGTAAAAGAATATGTTCAAGATCACAACAACTTTAAGCAATAATATGGCTCTCAAAAGCTTTATGAAATGAGTAGAAAATGAAGAACAATTGAATGAAAGCTTATAGCAATGTAATGATCAGTTTGTGTATGTTGTTGTTAAAACACTGAAGTGAAGCTGTATTTATAGTTGAAAAACTTGGCATTACCGTTGCCTAATTACCAATTAAGAGTTGCTGAAATTACTCAGTGATAATCGATTATTAAGACCACATAATCGATTATCTGCCAGTCAGTTTAAAAATCAATCCCAGATTTAACGCTTCACAATCGATTATACATAATCTATAATCGATTACTGGCAATATTCAAAATCAGATAATCGATTACACTAAGTTCATAATCGATTACTTTAGCAACGTTCTAAAAATCATTTCCGGATTTTAAGCAAAACATCGATTATATAAAATCTATAATCGATTACTTCAGCAACGTTCTAAAAATCATTTCCAGATTTTAAGCAAAACATCGATTATATAAAATCTATAATCGATTACCTTATGGTGTTTGAAAATCATTTGACAACGGTCAGCTTCAACAATCGATTGTCCTTTGCAACAATCGATTACTTGTTATTTTCTGAAAATCATGAAACTTACTGTCTCAGTGATAATCGATTATCTAAAGACATAATCGATTACTTGTTATTTTCTGAAAATCATAAAACTTACTGTCTCAGTGATAATCGATTATCTAAAGACATAATCGATTACTTGATTAAATTTAAAATCACTGGAAGACACTGTCTCAACATAATCGATCACCATTAGTTCATAATCGATTATTTTGAGTATTGAAAAACTTTACCTCAACAACAATCGATTGTCATTTGTTCACAATCGATTATCATGCAGATTTGGAAAAACCTGATGTTCACTGTCTTACTCACAATCGATTACCATTAATTCATAATCGATTGTCATGCAGTCTGGGCTCAGAAGCAATCGATTATCATAAGTACATAATCGATTATTTTAGCCCAGATTTTTGAGGCATGTTTAGAAAACATTTTGTCTAATGTAAATATGCATGTTTGAAAATCTTTTTGACACAGAATTAAATATGCATGATTTTGGAAAATAGTTTTATGAGAGATGCCATACTATGAGTCAAGTTATAGGATCGAGATTACAATTTAGAACAACTCAATAACAATTAAAGGCTATCTCTTGAACTTCAATCTTATTCGCAACCATTGTGCGCTTGTACTTGAATTCCGTCATATATCAATTTTTGCTTCGGTTGTCATTCATCAAAACCTACAAAAGAGTACACGTTTAGTATATTGCATTGAGAACGTGTTTCTAACATTTATGCTATTTATAATAAGCGATAAGTAAGTGCCATAAAGGATAAAGGGTACACGAATTAAAAAAAATGAGTAAATTCATGAAGGTGATAGGGGAAACACGTTAAGGAAAATGAATTTTCGTCTTAGTTTGGCATATTGGGATAAAATACGGGCCGAGCAATAATACTCGATATTTATGAACTAGTACCATACAACGTACTGCATAACCATGATAGTAAGGTGCATAAAATATATTAAAAGTAAGTAGCACTCTACATAATTTGAGATCATTTTTAATTACATAGGTAATTAATTAATTATCGAGCAACGAATCATTACCTAGTTAATTAACAAGTTGGGGGATAAGATTAACACCCCCAACCAACCAAAACGCGGCAGCCAAGTAGATTTTCAAAATATGACTCTTAAGTCATAATGAAATGTGGCAATTTTAGAGCATTAAGAGGCCAGTCATATTATTGTGTGGGGCCACCTAAATAAATTGGATAACTTTTATAATCATATAACAAAGCATTTCAACCAAGCTTCCATGCATTTAACATTAGTTGTAAAGCTTCAGCAAACTTCCTTATGTAGTCGTAAGACATCTTTCAAAAATCCTAAACCGATGAGATTTTGCATTTCTCAAATTCAAGGGAGTTAATGTTAAACCTTCTCCAGGAAAAGGTAATACAAACTTTAAATAATGATCTGTGTATTCATTATTAAGTGGTTTAGAAGTAGACAAGGATACAAGTAAATTTTTCCATTTCGTGAAGCAAACAGAAACATGAAAACTGAAATATATTACTATGTTAGAAGGCCTTAAAAAGGGAACAAATGACTTACTAGGAGAGTTGCGTAGTGCCTTGACATCGTCGAATTTTTTATATGTATAGCCCCAGTTAGCATGGTTATACACCATTTCCAATAATATCACAGAATTTTTTTTCTATTCTAAGTATATTAAAACTATTCGTTTTTTCTTTTGGCATGATTCATACAGTACAAATGAAACGAGCAAAATATGTAATTTTCATAAATGACACTATTAATAGAAATATTATGGGTGTCTATATTCTTGATTTACCGTATAAATTGTTATTATATCTCTTATTCACGGGTCTCAAAAAAATACGTATTTAATTAAGTTTATCCGAAAGGCATATTGATTTTTATGGTATTCAGAGAAAATTTTATTAACATATTTCTTATGCATTTAGTGCATTTATATATGTACATTGACTCATGACCAGATGTCGTTATATACGTGTGTGTGTGTGTGTGTATATATATATATATATATATATATATATATAAACGCACCACTACCTGATCAGCTGGTATACGTTGATGATTTTTTGCTCATAGTCACCGAGAGGATATAATGGGATGATCTCAGAGGCTTGATGATATTATGAACTCACGTACTTATGCACGACATGATATTCATACGCATATGCATGACACTATAAGTATTTTATTTTTACAGAGTTGTGCATACTTATAGGTTGAGTCATGTACTCTATATTTCTTCCATGTCTTTTATGCACTTATTTATGTGCCTTACATACTTAGTACAATATTCGTACTGGCGTCGCTTTTGCCTGGGGACGCTGCATTTCATACCCGCAGGTCCCGAAAGACAGGTCGAGAGCCCTACAAGTAGGCTATCAGCTCAGCGGAAGATTTTGATGTGCTCCATTTGCTTCGGAGTTGCTTGTTTGGTTAGTATGATTTAGACGTATATTGTTTGGTATGGCAGAATTTTTTACCAACCTTTATGAAAATTATGTATTCTTAGAGACTTGTTGACAGATGTCATGAACGTAAAATATTGCATAGCCTTGCCGGCCTATTTTCAGTGCACGAGTGGTTATTTTGGTCTTATAATCATGTATCTCTTATTTATAAGTTGGTATTGTATGTTGTATTCTACTTAACTCATGGAAGCCTTCCCGCTCAGTTATCTATAATAGTATGACATGAAAAGATATGTTATTTTGGTACTCGGTTGAGTAAGGTACCGAGTGTCCATCGTGGCCTATCGATTTGATCGTCACTAATCACTCTGGGGCAGAATCTTTGATTCAAAATCATTAAAGCATGGTACTACTGGGATAGCATGGAAAGAGACACTAAGGAGTGTGTTCGAAAATTTGATAAATGTCAAAGATTTGCACTGATGATCTACCAGCCCGGAGAGCAACTTCATTCAGTCTTATCCCAATGACCATTCATGAAATGAGGGATGGATATCGTTAGCCCTCTGCCAACGGCCCCAGGCAAAGCTAAACTCATTTTGGTTATGACTGACTAATTTTTTAAATAGGTGTAAGCATAGACATTCGAAAAGGTCAGAGAAAAAGAAGCTTTAGAGTTCATCTGGGACCACATCGTGTATCAATTCGTGATACCAACCAAAATCGTATATGACAATGGAAAGCAATTCATCGGCAGCAAGGTAACAAAGTTCCTCGAAGAAGACAAAATAAAAAAGGATCTTATTGACGTTATATCTCCCAAGCGGAAATGGACAGGCCGAATCAACAAACAAGACTATCATTCAAAACTTAAAGAAAAATTTGAGCGACGCTAAGGGGAAATGGAGAGAAGTTCTACCCGAAGTTCTTGGGGCGTATCGAACGACATCGAAGTCCATCACGGGGACAACCCCGTTCTCCTTAGTATATGGCTCCGAGGCGTTAATTCCAATAGAGGTCGGGGAACCTAGCGCCATATTTCGACGTGCAATAGAGGAATCAAATCACAAAGCTATGAAACTATCCTCGAACTATTGGATGAAAAACGAGAAGTTGTGCTTTTTCGGATGGCTGTAGAGAAGCAAAGAATCGAGAGATATTACAATAGAAGAGCCAACCTTTGACACTTCAGAATCAAGGACTTAGATATAAGGAAAGTCACTCTCAATACTCGAGACGCAAACGAATGAAAACTAGACCCAAATTAGGGACCATATCGAGTCATTGATGTCATCGGAAAGGGATCTTACAATCTTGGCATAATAGAGGGTAAACAATTGCAAAACAATTGAAATGTATCACCGCTCAAATGATATTATTGCTAAGGAATGACTTTCTTTTCTACTTATATTTGATGCTAACTTATTACAGGTGTTAGATCAAGGCGGCGAGACCTCTTCAACACGAAGATCTTAGGTTTTAAAGTACGTGTTGCACTCTTTTTCCCTCAGACCGATTTTTATCCCCAATGGATTTTTCGGCTAGGTTCGTAATGAGGCAACAATTATGTGCTACCTGAGGAAAAATTCAATAGTATCCAAGGATTCTTTTCAATCAACCCTAAATACTGGAGGGCATCTCCCTCGAATGTTATATCTTCGAGAAAAATACTTCAGGTCAAAGGGTCTTGACAAGGAAACCTTGTAATGGCCCAAATGGTCAAGTGAACCATGTCTAAATAGATTAGTTAGGCCCCGATGGAAAACATGTACGCATGTATAAAGTATTCAAAGAAACTTTGCTACTATACGAGCTCCATACTTATGATTTTGTGAGAAATCGCTCACGGGCCAAGCATAAATATACCTCAAACACTTGGAGACTGTCATCGACAATCAATATATTCAAGTTATCTAAACTCGAATTCATAAGACCTCAAAGAGGTGCCCCTCGATCTATAGGCCAAGCCCATCTTTCTCGGGGACTAATACCTCGAACAAGTTCGAAGTTCTATTGGGGAAGACGCCCAAGAGATGTACCCAAAGTCTACGGCCAAATTAATGCGGCTCAAAACGTCCAAACCCTGCAATAAAAATAGACCTTCATATTCTTTGAAAAACTGGTTAAAAGGCTATCCTCAATAAATAATAAAAGGGCTTTCATAAAATTGACCCTCAAAAATCCTTAAGAGGTATTGAAATTATCTTAGCACAAACATGCTAAGGCACAAAAAGCATAAAGGTATCAATCAACATCGAACCCTCAAAAAATCCAATGGGTAAAAAATTACTGCTAAGGCATAAAGAAATTTTCACCAAGTATGTTAATCCAAAAGAGCGGAATAATAGCCATATTTTAGAGGCCATAAAGGCCCGATCTAAAAGATCCTAAGGACCAATACACTTAGAGTTTGAGATTTTGTTCGCACTTGATTCGAACCCAAGGGTTCGATTATCCCGAGCCCAAATAAAATTTAACTTAATTAAGGCTTGGGGATTCAACATTATCCGACACAAACCCTTAAGGGTCTATGCCTCAAAGTTCGAACCTTATTCGAACTCGACCATGGAAACTTCAAGGAAGCCACTCGAGACAAAGTCTCGAATACACCGTTTAAAGCATAAGATTATGATAAAAAAAATTGAAGGCAAAAACATATTTATAAAGATCGAGAAAGAATTCAAGAGAAGTTTTCTTTTATATATTTGAAAAAAGATGTGTACAAGAAAAAATCCTAAATATGCCAGGGCTGGTTTCTCCCTTAGGATCAACTTCTCCTTTGGGACCCTCATCATTATCAGACCTACCTTGGCTGCCTTAATCATCACCATAGTCAGAGGAGGAGACGAGGAATCGAGCATCATCTTCAAGCGCCTTAGCTTGAGCTATCTCTTCAGAGAGTCATAACCTCGAGCGTGGATCTCCTCGAGGGTCTCCCCCTGGATTGGAAATTGGAAAAATCATTGGTCCTTCTCTCTCAGTCGGAGGCTTCCATTTGATGCGTTTGAGCAGCCTCAACATCGGCCAAGTATACAAAAATTATTTTGTCAGCCGCAATCTTCTTCTCCCCCACCTCTGCCTTGGCCTCAACAATCTTGCTCGAGCTCATCAATCACCTTTTCCTGGGCTGAACTTTTCTCTTTAGCATCCCAAAGTTGGGCCTTGACCTATGACAGTTTGGCTAAAGTATCCTATTTCTCCGCTGTAAGGCGGTCCACATTCTCCTTCCACCGATCGCAATCGGCCTTGATCGTATAGACTTCCATTCGAAGCAGCTTGGTCCTCTCTAGTTTTTGCTGAAGCTAAGATACTGAAGTATTAGCCTCCACAGATGGAACGAGTAGATAGTATTCTTTAAAAATGATAGTTACCTGCTTTTCTAGATCGTCCTTATCCTTACGAGCCTTGGCCAATTCTACCCAAAGGTCCCTGAGTCCTCCTCCTTTTAACTGCAAAGGAGCTTCAAAGTGTTCCTCTCCTCCAAGTCTTCTAGAGATCGGCCTCACATTGGCTCAGGTCGGCCCTATACTTGGTGAAAGCCTACATAGAAAGAAAGAAACAAGTTAGGGTAATGGGAGATAAGGGAAAAGAAAATTACAACCATAGGAATTAATACTTACTCGAGATAAAATAGGTTGAGCCTCTTCAAAAAAGATAGAGGCATCATTAAGATTGGAAGCATCATCAACCTCGGTAAAGCAATCTCGAAAGGGATCCTCTTACCTGGGGACTCTGCCTAAATCAGGAATCGACAGAGCTCGAGCTTCCCTTTGGCATCCTCAGAATAAGCCGGTAGAGAGGGAGAGTCACCTATTTTCATGGCCCCTAGAAAATCACTCGGGGCTCTCTGTTCAGTCTTGGGGATCTCGAAGCCTTCCCCCTTCGGTGTGCTTGTTGATAGCCGAGGAATGATCTTGACCTCGGATGATTCAGGGTTTTCCCGCATCTTTCTTCGAAGCCTCGTCATCACGAGGTAGGATCTCCAGCTCGGAGAGCTTGGAAGCTTCAACCAGCCTCCTGGATCGAACCACCAGCACCAAATCTTCACCCTCGTCTTCTTCTTCTTTTTCTTCTTCTTCATTCAACTAGTGGATTGATTCTATATCCACATGAATGAGATTTCTCCTGCGTCTTTGAGATGGAGCCTTTTTATCTTGGGGATTTTCGGGCTTCGAGACCCTTTTCCTCTTATTATCTTTTCTTGATTTCGGAATCGTGGACTCGATCTCTTCCCCAGGAAAAGTGAGCCTTATTTAAGAGAAATCTCCAATGCATGCATGGAGGAGAATCAAGTATGAGTAAAAAGACATCTCCAATAAAGAGGAAAGTATCAAAAGCTTACAAGATAACTTACCATGATGTTTGGCTTCCCATCTGCCCCTTGCTAAGTCACGCCAGCGGTGCTCATTATAAGAGGAGGTCGGGGTTAGTCTTCGGACCTACTTTTTGAGGTCAATGACCATATGAGGCATCCAAGAAACCGCTGCAAAATAGATGAAGGCATCACATAAGACAAAAATAGAGTACGAAGGCTAATGGGTAAAAACTTCACATATGTTTTGGGTTGTTACACTTCTCCAGGAATGATATTTACTCCTTTGGGATGATGTCGCAGGTCCTCACTCGCACGAACCGGCTCATCCAACCTCGATCATTAACCTTGTCGCTGCTAGCAAAAAAAAATCCTTGGTCGCCTGGCGTTTGAGCTTAATCAACCGTTGGAAAAGTTAAGGTTGATAGAATCGACTGAGATGGTTGAGGGTGAACTCCAACCCTTTGGCCTTGCTGAAAAAGAAACGGAGCATGATCACTATGTGCCAGAAAGAAGGATGGATCTGGGCGAGGGTGACCCGGTACCTCTTGCGAAAATCGATGACAATTGGATCAATGGGACCCATTGTAAAGGGGTAAGTGTAGACACTTATGGTCCTCTACATGAGTGGTGATACTCTCCTTGGGAGTGTGGATTTGTACCACGACCTCCTCCCACCCCCATCCCTAGTCACAATCTATGATATGTGCGCTTTGGTTGTATGAGCATGATTTTCAGGTATAGGATTTGATGAATGACAAACAATGAAGTCAAGTGTCAAACAATTATATAATATGACAATCAATCAAATGGCGAGAAGCATACTGATGACGGAATTGCATGAACGAGCCAAAAAGTTCAAGACCGAAGACCCAAGACGTAGGTCGTTTGGTAGAACCAATGTAAGGACAACGTTTAAGTTATCTTATCCTTTGGCTCAACATTAGGTCATCATAAACATGCATAAAATATTTTATTAAATCATATTTATCATAAACATGCATCTTTGTGTTAAAAAATATGATGTTAAAGGTTTTAAACATGTCTTTTAAATCTGGGTCTCAACAATCGATTATTTGAATCCTACAATCGATTGTATTAAGATAGTGTGATCTGAAGTTTTTCATAATAGCAAACAATCGATTGTCTACTTTTAACAATCGATTATTTTGAGATAGTGTGCAACCGAAGTTTTTAAACATCTAAACAATCGATTGTTTTTGTCATACAATCGATTATATTCATAAACAATCGATTGTCATTTTCATACAATCGATTATATTTTGACCGTTCCCACAGAATCCTAAATTTATTTTTGAACGTTGAATACAATCGATTATTTAGTAGATACAATCGATTGTTTAGCCTAAAATCAGGAATCTGTCTTTTGAACGTTGGTCAAACAATCGATTATCTACTCCAAACTATCGATTGTTTGAGCACAGAATCAGGGATTTTATTTGTCAATTAAGCAACGGTCAGCACCACTTTTTCACCTATAAAAAGAGGTCTTTTGAGCTGATTTTAAATACACAACTCCTCCATACATTGTTATACATATTGATCATTTTCAAGCATCATTTTACAGCTTTTGTTGAGCCATTTGATAGACAACTTTGTGTTGTTCATAGAGCTTATTGTGTATCTCTTTATCCACTCTATTGAGAGAGTATTTGTTGTAAAAGAGAGTTGTTTGAGAAGAACATATCTTCTCATTTGTCGGGTTTGCTAAGTACCCAAAGTCCTAGTGGTTGAAGTCTTGGGGTGAGGTATCCTCAAGCAAGTGAAGTCTTAAGGTGTGGTATCCTTGAGCAATTGTAACGGTTTGGTAAGCACCCGTAAGCTTGACGAAGATAGTGGAAATCTCGAGAGAGCCTCTCGGGGACTGGACTAGCCACGGGTTGTGGTGAACAAGGATACATCGGTGCGTTCGTTCCTTATTATTTACTTATCGCACTTATTTCATTCCTGCAATTTTTAAATTCTGCAAGTTTATGCTGCTTTTTATTATAACGCTATTCACCCCCCCCCCCCAGCGTTAAGCGTATATTCTAACAATTGGTACCAGAGCCTAACTCTCTGAAAGCCTTAACCGGTTGAGAGAAATATATATTTTTCTGTTGAGAATATTGAACGTAGGAACGATGGATGAAGGACTGTCCACCACTTGCCCTCCACTATTTGACGGAACAAACTATACATATTGGAAAGAGCGGATGAGCATCTTCCTAAAAGCAAACAGTTTTCGTTTGTAGCAAATCATCAAAAACGGTGAACCAATGCCAACAAAGAAAGTTGGAGAGACCACGGTTCCAAAGAAGGAAGATGAATATGATGCCGAGGATATCAAGAAAGTTGAAAATAATGCAAGGGCCATCCATGTACTATATTGTGTGGTGAATCGAGATGATTATCGAAAAATCTCTTGCTGCACAACCGCCAAGGAGATGTGGGATAAGCTCGAGATCATTTATGAAGGTACGCCTCAAGTCCGAGAAGCCAAAATTGATTTTCTAACACATAAATATGAAATCTTTAAAATGGAGAAGGAACCCATTGGTGTTATGTTTGAACGATTTTTAAGAATCGTCAACGATCTCCATGCTCTCGGGAAAGTTTACACGAAAAAGATCTTGTTCGAAAAGTCCTACGGAGTCTCACTCCCAAATGGCGCTCCAAAGCCAATGCCATCCAAGAGTCGATGGAATTCACGGATATCACAATTGATGGACTAAGAGGTAACCTCGAAACTTATGATAGCACAATTCTCAATCCTTATCTTAGAAGCAATTCGAATTTCGCCTTCAAAGCCTCATCCTCTAAAAGAGAAGAGGTAAGTTATTCGGAAAGGGATGATGATAATATTTCCAATGATAAAATTAAAAAGTTTTTTAAGTCTATGAAAAAAGACAGGAAAAAGAAGAAACACCATAGGCGCTTATCACGGGATTCGGACAGCTCAAGCGATGAAACCGCCGCATTGTGTCTCATGGCTAACGAAGGAGAAGAGGTAAGTACATCTAACTCTCACTCGTTTGAAGAATTACAAAATGCCTATGATGAATTGTATGGTGAATTTGTTAATGCTTCCAAAACTATCATAGAATTGAAGAAAACACTTTCTTTGCAGAAAACACTTTCTTTGCAAGAAACAGATTTTCAGAAAACACTTTCTTTACAAGAAAAAGAGTTTGAAAAATCCTCTTCTTTGAAAGAAATAGATTTTGAAAAATTGACTAATGAAAATGATGTTCATAAAAATAAAAATGAAGTTTTATAAAAAGAAAATAAATTTTTGAAAAATGGCATTGTTGATTTTAAAAATAAAATCAAGGAATTGAATGAAGCCTCTTCTATTGATAAATGTTCCAATTGTTCTTCTTGTAGTTCTTTAAAACTAGAGAACACAGAACTTAGGAAAGAACTAGAAACACGTAGTGTTGATAGTCCTAAAATTGAAGATATTAAAAAGGATGAAAGTAATGAGGTCGGACCATCTAGAAAGAATTCTAGGAACCTCACTAATGAGTCTAAGATTAATTGTTTTAGACCACCTAGACACAATTCTAGGAATTTTATAAATGAGTCTAGAATGAATAACTTTAGACCACCTAGACATGACTCTAGGAAATTCAACACTTCTAGGGGGAACAACTTTAGATCACCTAGAATGCATTTGGCTCAACCTAGACATTGCACAATCCTAATGTTATATGTCACTATTGTAATCGGGTAGGACACATTGCACCCGTTTGTTTTGCTAAACATAGAGATTTATGTGTTGATTATGACTATTGTTATCCTAACCCCCAAGGACCCAAAAGAAGTTGGGTACCAAAATCCTATTTTTAGGTTCTTTTTGCAGGTGTGCTTGAAGACTACAATATTGTAGTGGATGCACCAAGCACGAAACCTTAATGCATTAAGGGGGAACGTCGGTTAGTTATCGTATTTTGAATAAAAACGCAATGAGTTGATATGTGCAAATAATCTATATCATTTTTGGTTGATACATGCTTTAACAAGTTTTATTTTTGAATAACAATTAGTATCAATTGGTTTTATAATAAATGATTGATTCATGTTTTGATGAATATTTTTAGTTTAAATAACAATTGGCATGGTTGAGAAAAATGGTCGGTATTATTAGTATGCCATTTACTAACTTTTTATATGATCTTGTCTATTACGATTGGTATCGTCAATGGTTTAAATAACTTTTGGTATACTCTTTTTGCTAATGCCAAAAGGGGGAAGAATATGGGCGATATGCATGCTTTAATTGAGGGGGAATATTCAATTAAGGGGGAATTATATTGAATTGAATTGGTTGCATAAATTGTATGTTGAGATATAGCATCTATTTAGGGGGAATTCAATATGCATATCTTCCGTTGTTTGTCATTATCAAAAAGGGGGAAATTGTTGGAAATCATGTATATCTATGATATGTGCGCTTTGGTTGTATGAGCATGATTTTCAGGTATAGGTTTTGATGAATGACAAACAATGAAGTCAAGTGTCAAACAACGATATAATATGACAATCAATCAAATGGCGAGAAGCATACTGATGACGGAATTGCATGAACGAGCCAAAAAGTTCAAGACCGAAGACCCAAGACGTAGGTCGTTTGGTAGAACCAATGTAAGGACAACGTTTAAGTTATCTTATCCTTTGGCTCAACATTAGGTCATCATAAACATGCATAAAATATTTTATTAAATCATATTTATCATAAACATGCATCTTTGTGTTAAAACAAAATGATGTTAAAGGTTTTAAACATGTCTTTTAAATCTGGGTCTCAACAATCGATTATTTGAATCCTACAATCGATTGTATTAAGACAGTGTGATATGAAGTTTTTCAAAATAGCAAACATTCGATTGTCTACTTTTAACAATCGATAATTTTGAGATAGTGTGCAACCGAAGTTTTTAAACATCTAAACAATCGATTGTTTTGTCATACAATCGATTATATTCATAAACAATCATTGTCATTTTCATACAATCGGTTATATTTTGACCGTCCCCACAGAATCCTAAATTAATTTTTGAACGTTGAATACAATCGATTATTTAGTCCATACAATCGATTGTTTAGCCTAAAATAGGAATCTGTCTTTTGAACGTTGGTCAAACAATCGATTATCTACTTCAAACAATCGATTGTTTGAGCACAGAATCAGGGATTTTATTTGTCAATTAAGCAACGGTCAGCACCACTTTTTCACCTATAAAAAGAGGTCTTTTGAGCTGATTTTAAATATACAACTCCTCCATACATTGTTATACATATTGATCATTTTCAAGCATCATTTTACAGCTTTTGTTGAGCCATTTGATAGACAACTTTGTGTTGTTCATAGAGCTTATTGTGTATCTCTTTATCCACTCTATTGAGAGAGTATTTGTTGTAAAAGAGAGTTGTTTGAGAAGAACATATCTTCTCATTTGTCGGGTTTGCTAAGTACCCAAAGTCCTAGTGGTTGAAGTCTTGGGGTGAGGTATCCTCAAGCAAGTGAAGTCTTAAGGTGTGGTATCCTTGAGCAACTGTAACGGTTTGTGAAGCACCCGTAAGCTTGACGAAGATAGTGGAAATCTCGAGAGAGCCTCTCGGGGACAGGACTAGCCACGGGTTGTGGTGAACAAGGATACATCGGTGCGTTCGTTCCTTATTATTTACTTATCGCACTTATTTCATTCCTGCAATTTTTAAATTCTGCAAGTTTACGCTGCTTTTTATTATAACGCTATTCACCCCCCCCCCCCAGCGTTAAGCGTATATTCTAACAATTGGTACCAGAGCCTATCTCTCTGAAAGCCTTAACCGGTTGAGAGAAATATATATTTTTCTGTTGAGAATATTGAACGTAGGAACGATGGATGAAGGACTGTCCACCACTTGCCCTCCACTATTTGACGGAACAAACTATACATATTGGAAAGAGCGGATGAGCATCTTCCTAAAAGCAAACAGTTTTCGTTTGTAGCAAATCATCAAAAACGGTGAACCAATGCCAACAAAGAAAGTTGGAGAGACCACGGTTCCAAAGAAGGAAGATGAATATGATGCCGAGGATATCAAGAAAGTTGAAAATAATGGAAGGGCCATCCATGTACTATATTGTGTGGTGAATCGAGATGATTATCGAAAAATCTCTTGCTGCACAACCGCCAAGGAGATGTGGGATAAGCTCGAGATCATTTATGAAGGTACGCCTCAAGTCCGAGAAGCCAAAATTGATTTTCTAACACATAAATATGAAATCTTTAAAATGGAGAAGGAACCCATTGGTGTTATGTTTGAACGATTTTTAAGAATCGTCAACGATCTCCATGCTCTCGGGAAAGTTTACACGAAAAAGATCTTGTTCGAAAAGTCCTACGGAGTCTCACTCCCAAATGGCGCTCCAAAGCCAATGCCATCCAAGAGTCGATGGAATTCACGGATATCACAAT
The DNA here is from genome assembly GCA_034376525.1 of Nicotiana benthamiana. Classification (NCBI taxonomy): domain Eukaryota; kingdom Viridiplantae; phylum Streptophyta; class Magnoliopsida; order Solanales; family Solanaceae; genus Nicotiana; species Nicotiana benthamiana. The sequence continues at coordinate 26,299,198 of CM067336.1, read as the reverse complement.
TGATGGACTAAGAGGTAACCTCGAAACTTATGATAGCACAATTCTCAATCCTTATCTTAGAAGCAATTCGAATTTCGCCTTCAAAGCCTCATCCTCTAAAAGAGAAGAGGTAAGTTATTCGGAAAGGGATGATGATAATATTTCCAATGATAAAATTAAAAAGTTTTGTAAGTCTATGAAAAAGACAAGAAAAAGAAGAAACACCATAGGCGCTTATCACGGGATTCGGACAGCTCAAGCGATGAAACCGCCGCATTGTGTCTCATGGCTAACGAAGGAGAAGAGGTAAGTACATCTAACTCTCACTCGTTTGAAGAATTACAAAATGCCTATGATGAATTGTATGGTGAATTTGTTAATGCTTCCAAAACTATCATAGAATTGAAGAAAACACTTTCTTTGCAGAAAACACTTTCTTTGCAAGAAACAGATTTTCAGAAAACACTTTCTTTACAAGAAAAAGAGTTTGAAAAATCCTCTTCTTTGAAAGAAATAGATTTTGAAAAATTGACTAATGAAAATGATGTTCTTAAAAATAAAAATGAAGTTTTATAAAAAGAAAATAAATTTTTGAAAAATGGCATTGTTGATTTTAAAAATAAAATCAAGGAATTGAATGAAGCCTCTTCTATTGATAAATGTTCCAATTGTTCTTCTTGTAGTTCTTTAAAACTAGAGAACACAGAACTTAGGAAAGAACTAGAAACACGTAGTGTTGATAGTCCTAAAATTGAAGATATTAAAAAGGATGAAAGTAATGAGGTCGGACCATCTAGAAAGAATTCTAGGAACCTCACTAATGAGTCTAAGATTAATTGTTTTGGACCACCTAGACACAATTCTAGGAATTTTATAAATGAGTCTAGAATGAATAACTTTAGACCACCTAGACATGACTCTAGGAAATTCAACACTTCTAGGGGGAACAACTTTAGATCACCTAGAATGCATTTGGCTCAACCTAGACATTGCACAATCCTAATGTTATATGTCACTATTGTAATCGGGTAGGACACATTGCACCCGTTTGTTTTGCTAAACATAGAGATTTATGTGTTGATTATGACTATTGTTATCCTAACCCCCAAGGACCCAAAAGAAGTTGGGTACCAAAATCCTATTTTTAGGTTCTTTTTGCAGGTGTGCTTGAAGACTACAATATTGTAGTGGATGCACCAAGCACGAAACCTTAATGCATTAAGGGGGAACGTCGGTTAGTTATCGTATTTTGAATAAAAACGCAATGAGTTGATATGTGCAAATAATCTATATCATTTTTGGTTGATACATGCTTTAACAAGTTTTATTTTTGAATAACAATTAGTATCAATTGGTTTTATAATAAATGATTGATTCATGTTTTGATGAATATTTTTAGTTTAAATAACAATTGGCATGGTTGAGAAAAATGGTCGGTATTATTAGTATGCCATTTACTAACTTTTTATATGATCTTGTCTATTACGATTGGTATCGTCAATGGTTTAAATAACTTTTGGTATACTCTTTTTGCTAATGCCAAAAGGGGGAAGAATATGGGCGATATGCATGCTTTAATTGAGGGGGAATATTCAATTAAGGGGGAATTATATTGAATTGAATTGGTTGCATAAATTGTATGTTGAGATATAGCATCTATTTAGGGGGAATTCAATATGCATATCTTCCGTTGTTTGTCATTATCAAAAAGGGGGAAATTGTTGGAAATCATGTATATCTATGATATGTGCGCTTTGGTTGTATGAGCATGATTTTCAGGTATAGGTTTTGATGAATGACAAACAATGAAGTCAAGTGTCAAACAACGATATAATATGACAATCAATCAAATGGCGAGAAGCATACTGATGACGGAATTGCATGAACGAGCCAAAAAGTTCAAGACCGAAGACCCAAGACGTAGGTCGTTTGGTAGAACCAATGTAAGGACAACGTTTAAGTTATCTTATCCCTTGGCTCAACATTAGGTCATCATAAACATGCATAAAATATTTTATTAAATCATATTTATCATAAACATGCATCTTTGTGTTAAAACAAAATGATGTTAAAAGGTTTTAAACATGTCTTTTAAATCTGGGTCTCAACAATCGATTATTTGAATCCTACAATCGATTGTATTAAGACAGTGTGATCTGAAGTTTTTCAAAATAGCAAACAATCGATTGTATACTTTTAACAATCGATAATTTTGAGATAGTGTGCAACCGAAGTTTTTAAACATCTAAACAATCGATTGTTTTTGTCATACAATCGATTATATTCATAAACAATCGTTGTCATTTTCATACAATCGATTATATTTTGACCGTTCCCACAGAATCCTAAATTGATTTTTGAACGTTGAATACAATCGATTATTTAGTCCATACAATCGATTGTTTAGCCTAAAATCAGGAATCTGTCTTTTGAACGTTTGTCAAACAATCGATTATCTACTCCAAACAATCGATTGTGTGAGCACAGAATCAGGGATTTTATTTGTCAATTAAGCAACGGTCAGCACCACGTTTTCACCTATAAAAAGAGGTCTTTTGAGCTGATTTTAAATACACAACTCCTCCATACATTGTTATACATATTGATCATTTTCAAGCATCATTTTAGAGCTTTTGTTGAGCCATTTGATAGACAACTTTGTGTTGTTCATAGAGCTTATTGTGTATCTCTTTATCCACTCTATTGAGAGAGTATTTGTTGTAAAAGAGAGTTGTTTGAGAAGAACATATCTTCTCATTTGTCGGGTTTGCTAAGTACCCAAAGTCCTAGTGGTTGAAGTCTTAGGGTGAGGTATCCTCAAGCAAGTGAAGTCTTAAGGTGTGGTATCCTTGAGCAACTGTAACGGTTTGTTAAGCACCTGTAAGCTTGACGAAGATAGTGGAAATCTCGAGAGAGCCTCTCGGGGACGGGACTAGCCACGGGTTGTGGTGAACCAGGATACATCGGCGCGTTCGTTCCTTATTATTTACTTATCGCACTTATTTCATTCCTGCAATTTTTAAATTCTGCAAGTTTACGCTGCTTTTTATTATAACGCTATTCACCCCCCCCCCCCTCTAGCGTTATGCGTATATTCTAACAAGCTTAAGTTGAAAAAGTCAACCGGATGTTGAGTTATGTGAATAAGGTCTCGAATGCGAATTCTGATGGTTAAGGTAGCGTCGTTAGGTGATTTGGGACTTAGGAGTTCCATGGTAGATTTAGGCTTGAATTGACGAAATTGGAAATTTGGCTTTTTGGCCAGCAATGAAAATTTTGATATCGGGGTGAGAATGAAATTCCGGAGATTGGAGTTGATACGGTGTGTCATGTGTAACGTGTGTACAAAATTTCAAGTCATTCGGGTAAGGTTTGATAGACTTTTTGATCAATTGCGGAATTCGAAGGATGTGGAATCCATAGGCTTGAATCCAATGGTAATTGATGTTGTTTGGAGCATTCCGAAGGTTGGAACAAGTTTTAATGATGTTATGGGATGTGTTGGCATGGTCTCGGGTGAGTTTCGGGTGGTTAACAGATCATTTTAGCACTTGGAAAGTTGGTAGAATTGCTGGTGTTTTCGTTATAGAGAGTCGCTCTTCGCATTCGTGATAGATCTCTCACATTCGCGAAGGGTTGTTGAGAGAGGCAGCTGGTTTTTTCTCCGCATTCGCGATATAGGTCTCGCGTTCGTGAAGGTTCATGAGTTTAAGCTACGCATTCGCGAGGAGCGTTCCGCGTTCGCGTAGGGTCGGTTGTTTGGTCGTCGTGTTAGCGGGTGAGCCCTCATGTTCATAAAGAAGGAAATATTGGTCTGAGGAAGCTTTTGATTTGCAAATGCGGGGGAGCTTCCACGTTCGCGAAGAAGGAAAAAAAGTACCTGGGCAGAATGTATAAAAACCTATTTTCGCGATTTTTAGCCCATTTCTCACCATTTTTGAACGGTTTTGAAGCTTTTTGAGAGGGATGCGAAAGGAAATATTTTGAGGTAAGGTTTTTTAACTCAATACTCGATTTTATGGAAATTGTTAACTAATTAGACATAAAATTTGTGGGATTTAAAGGCTAAAATTGGGGAATTAGGGCTTGAAATTGGAGAGTTTAAATTGGAGATTTGAGGGGCCATTTGAGGTCCGATTTTGATGTTCTTGGTATGTATGGACTCGTGCGAGGATTAGGATTCTTGTGATGTGATTTTTATTGAATTCTGATATGTGGGTTCGGGGTAGAGTTTGGCCAGTTTCAAGATTTTGAGTTAATTTGATAATTTTCATATGGGTTTCATTCCTTTAGCATATACAGATTTTATGTCTAATGGTTATATACTGATTTTGGTTAGATTCGGGCATTTCTGAGGCCAAATCGAGAGTCAAGGGCATCGTGGGCTAGAGTTTAGCTTGGCTTGAGGTAATTAACGCTTCCAACTTTGTTCTGAAGGTTCAAAACCCCCAAACTATGTGTTATGATTACTATTGAGGTGACAAAAATTTCAAGTGACGGGCATGCATCGTGAGAATTGCGGCCTGGATCATTCCATTATGCCGCGTAGTAACTCTTTGTTGATATCCATATGTCTATCATGTGATCAAGTAAATATGCTATGAAAACATGCTAGATATCATGTTAGGGCTTCACGCCGATATTGTTGAGATCCGAGAGGTCGTTTCTTACTGTAATATCATTAGCTTCATTGATATTCTGTACTTAGTCTTATTCATGCATTTCATATCATGCATCAGTATCGATTATTGTTATTTGGCACATAAAATCATTGTTCGGGATAGTTTCATGACGTTGTGAGCTCGTATGTGTGAGACTGTAAAGTAATGAATGAGTCAGGCCGAGAGCCTGATTGTGAGTGACAGTATGGGATCAAGCTGCACGCCGCAACGGTTATAATGATGATTATGATAGCTCTTGGGCTGTAGGAGCCCTTCTGGAGTTTGTAACACACCCCCAGTAAGCGCAATTGATTGAGGGATAGATCTTCCCTGGACATGGATCTTGTTCGAAGTATATATACTCATAGATGTATCTTCTCTATAGGGCTGGAATGGCCTTCCTCGGTACTGGATGACTGCGGTTAGTGATATATATATTCCAGGAAGGATCTTCCTTGGGCCGAATGGCTATATAAAGTACCGAGTGATTGAGCACTTCTGAGTAGAGGTACATGGAACATTGATCATGCTAGTTGTGCATTGGTACATAGAGTTCCAGAATTTTATACTACGTACTATTCAGACTGCATTTATTTACTATTGAGTTTTTACTTGAATTGCAAGCATGCCTACTTTTCTATACAATTAAATAGTATTACCTATTGAGGTTTGGTTCGTCACTACCTATCAGTCCATAGTTTGGACTTGTTACTTACTGAGTTGGTGTATTCATGTTACCCATATACCTTGTGTGCAGATCCAGGTATCTCGGGGCACAATAGCGATTGCTGATCATTTCAGTTGTGGACTTTTCCTTGGAGATAGTGAGGTAGCTGCTTGGAGATCGCAGCCCCGCCTTCTCCTTCCTTATATTTCTTTTATTATATTTGTTGGCTATTCTAAGACTATGTTAGTCTTGTTTATTTCGAATTGTTGTAGTATTTTTCTAGTGACTTAGTGACACCTTGATGTTTGGGGATCGTTTTCGTATTTTCTATATTATATTTAGAGTTGATTTAGTTTATGAAAAATTTAATGTTGAAATGTTTTATTAATTGCTTATAATCAGATTAGTAGTAATATTTGGGAAAATAGGCTTGCCATTTAACACGATAGGTGCCATCACGACATGGTTAGATTTTGGATCATGACAAACAGGTAGTGAAAGAGAAAGATGAAGAAAGGAAAGGATCAAGAAAGTTTGAAGGTGGAAGCAATGTTTTGATTCAAATAGAAGCCATGTACTTTTAGGTACACGGTGACAATTCGACAATGCTAGTGGCCGACCGCCACTCCCAAGCATTTAATGTTTTGGGAAAACTAACCGAAGGGACGTTTCAGCCATCTCGAGCGCTTATGTCACGAGGATGACTTCATCATTAGGGCCTCCAGAAAATCGAGGTTTCAAGTAATTTCTTATCATTTTATTCTAAGAAACAAGCGGACTATCTGTATACGGTAGAAATTGGGGCTACCTGATTTCATTCTTCGATGAAAAGGGTGATACCACGCAGAGAGGCCAGGATGCCGAGCTCGGGGTCGATGCTCCTTTTCAATATTGAGGTCGAGGTTAAAATCATTTTCTGAGGTCTGACAAGGCATGCCTTGAGATAATGCCGTTACGACTCAGTAACAAAAAGAGCGAGATACCTGCAACGACCCGAAGATCACGATATAAATTGCGAAATGGATTGACCCTTGGCGGTTAGATAACTGTCAAATATGATTTCCTACTGTAATTAGTAGTGTTCCTTATTTAGGACTCCCCTATTATATAATCAGGAGCTCATCCATTTGTAGATACCTTTTTTTACTAATAAGAAATACATGCACTTTACTCTCAAGCTATTATTGTTCATCAGAGTTGCTTTATAACTTACTATTCCCTCTATTCCACCTTGAGACTGTCATAATTCGAGGTCGAGATTTTTCTTGCACGTCGGTTTAATTTATTTTATTCTTCAATTTATATGTTTAATTCCTTGTTTATTAATTGATATTGGTTTAAATCACATATCCTTAAAATCACAATATAATTAATTATTACTCGTATTTTAGAGTAAACAATGTCAAAAAAATAATACGCCTAAGTCCTAGTAACAAATGGACAGATCAAACCCTAGTAGTATTTCGTTGCTTTCTACTCCTTCCGGTCGAATTTAATTATTTTTTTGGCCGTCTTCACACTTATTAATGAATCTACTTTTTGATATTAATTAACAATAAAATTAATCATATTCACCTTAACTTATTTATTGAAAATGCAACAATAGTTCTAGCTTCTTTAGTTCAAAGGAAACTTAAAAAAAAGTTAAATTTTTCTTGATATCTTAAAAAAATAAATATTGTGGACTACAAAAAAAGGTTAAAAACCCAATTAAAGTGGACCAAAGAAAGTACCTTTTCTTCTTTTGAAACTACTTAAAGAAAAAAATATAAATTATTCCAAGGTTTTCAATTTTAACTAAGGATAGTTTCAGTTAATCTGCCTCTGATATTAGACAATACTAAAGAAGCTTATGAGCCTCCCTAAATATAAAGCATAATAACAGTTTTAATAGTTCTTAAACAAAAATAAAGGATAATAAACAACAGAGTGACACAGTGAAGTACAATGAGAATATCAAGATCTATAATTTGGCTCTAGTTTTTTTTTTTTATAGTTAGGCATTGGAGATAATTTAACATTAAGAGAGAGGATGATAATTGATTAGTAATATATGAAAAACAGTTAAACACTACGTGCACAGGATAGATATCCTTTAGTCATTTTTAATATCGAATTTTGAGACAATTAGTTTAGAACAAGAATAAAAAATGAGAATAGTTTCTTGTACACTGCCTCATATTTTGTCAGAAAGAATAAACTAACACTTAAGAAAGAAAAGAAAAATGAAAAAAGGACAAAAGGTTCTAGCTTATGCTCACCAGTCACCAATAACAGATCCAAACTTTATAAAGCCAACATAATAAATTTGCTTCTGGGTCCTGTCTGCTATAAAATACTGACCCCTCACGTGCCATCATCTTTACTACTGTACTACATATGGACAACAATACTTGCCTTTTGTTTTTGTATCTAATATCGAAAATAAAAAGGTAATACAAAAATACTTATCACAATTCATCAAAAATTCGACAAATAACACAAAGTTAAAAATATAATCTCTTGATTTTCTTTAGATTCGAAAATGACATATTTGCCTTATGGACCTTAAAAAAGGTACACGCGGCTAAAATTTAAGAACGATTAATATTAATTAATATTTTACAGCAAATAACTAAAAATATTAAAAGATATAGGGAGTTAAATTTATAGGAATGTTTACAAACAAAAAAGAGGAAACTAATTAATGATAACTCATATAGTATTAAGAAACTAAGCTCAAAGTAACAATATAAAGCAAGAAAAACAAGCTAAGAGATATAGAAAGAAAGAGAGGAGAGATTTTTATATTTTCCATGTATTCAAGTGTGTACAATGTGATACCCAAATCGTCTATTTATAGAATAACTGTCGCACCACCTTTTTATACGACTACCCCGAAGGCTGACATGTACAAGGGAGTTTTTCCAATTAAAGTGACATTATTCGAAATGAGATTATTTATTTATTTAATAGTCGCCACTTGGGATAGATTTGCCTTTTGGTGTCCCAAGTTACCGATTTATTTTGAATCCCAAATCAAGAAAAAAATTTCGATTGCCCAATTGGAGTCTGCGAACCAGAAATTCTTGAGTAAGGAATTCTGTTGACCCGAGGGAATGTATTAGGCACCCCCGGATCTCGTGGTTCTAACACGGTCTCTTAAACTTTTATAAATGGCTACTTCCCCGATTTCTGTACATGTTCGTCCTGCAATGCCAATTTTAAAATTATTAACCGCTTTGTTCATTTTAGGAATATTGCAACGTTGTTAAAACACGTCTCGAACCACGTCACATAAATGCAACCGGGTTCTCGACACATTTTACAATCGTTGAGACTTGGATTTGGATCACATAAATGCGCACCCGAATTTAGGAAGATATCTTATTAAAATATCGCGCATATAGCAACTACACATTTGAAAATTCGTGGAAGGCCGTGAAATTCGCTAAATTGCACCTCCAAATTTCTATGCATTTTTATTACAGTTAAGGAACCCACATGGTGCATAATTTTGTTAAGCGGCTCACTTAATTTTATAAAGACAGCCTAAAGTGACTATTATTTTGTATTATACGTGTCTCTAGAAATATATCCTAATTATTTCATATGTGAGCGATATATTCAAAAAGAAATACATCGGCATCTACATTTTCATCCTCATTCATGGCTGGTTTTGCAATATGGGCTTCATTTAATATATAGCCCAGGGGAATGTATTTCATTATGTCACATCTAACGGCAGTTTAGCCTTCAACTTGAGCCCATAAATGTTGGATTATAAGTACATCATAGAGAATGACAAAAACTCTTTTATTTGCTATACTACAGTTATTGACATTATATAAATGATCATTTTTTTAAAACATGCTAAAGACATTTTAATAAAGAGAATTCTGATAAGGATTTTATATTAACAAATTAATAAGTTATAACCCATATTTGGATCTGGCATTTAAGGAAAGGGATTGATGTACTCATCACTCAAAGTATATATATATATATATATATATATATATATATATATATATATATATATATATATATATATATATATATATATATATATAAAAATTATGGACTAAACTATTTTAATCCTACTGAAATTTTAATCAAATTAAAGCTATAGTCCAAATACAGTCCAGCATTATTTCCAGTTTATACACATTATAATACCGGAAATGCTACTGAAACTAAAACATTTATAATATAACATCGATACATAAAAATGGGACTATCTTCATTATCAATATTGATCTTGAACATGTACAGCTAGACTTTTCAGATTATGAGTGAGAATGATACCTGGAATTACAACAGAGAAATCCTATGAGTAAAGCAAATGTAAGGCAGACAAGCAACAACAGCCAAAATAACCAGTAAACCCAGGAACTTAGGATGTTTTGAGAGGCAAATAATGAAAACAAGTCTCCCTAATAGCTCAAAATGCACATGCGATCAATCCATCTTCGATTTAGAATGAGCAACACTTAGATTATTAGAGAAGACTCGGCCAGAAGAAAAAAACTTGAAATAGATTTCAACTGAATATTAATAAAAGTGTATCTCAATGTGTATCTCTATATCTGAAAAATTATCCTCTAGCTCTCGAAAAAGTCCAGAAAAATCCTCCCTTGAAAATGATCAGATGTTCCTTTTATAACTAAAGCCTTAGGGCAACATAAATCTTTTTATTTTTCCTTTTAGTGCTTTATCCATTTTTCAGTTTTGCCTAAATGATCCTTGATTTTCTAACTTGTGTCTCAAGTTTTGGGGCAGAATTAACGGAAATTACACTTTGAACCATCACTAGAATGTTCCAGGAGTTTGTTACAATATTCCCTATGTTCAAATGCCCTTAATACCCCTGTCCTCTTTTCCTAATTACTGGCCTAAGTGTTTTAAACCCTGGTTCCTATCGATTTTGTCAGAAACTGACCCTAGTTAACTACTTCAATTCATAAATCAAGATTATTATCAACTAGGATCAAATTCTGAAAATGTAGTCATGGCTAATTTTTTAATTGCAGATTTATACTATATTATGCAAAACAAACGACTAAGGGTCAGAATTTAATCAATGCAACACACACATTCAGGAAAATATCACATTATGAAACTGAATTTCTCATAAACATATGCATAGCTAAACAACAACTAAGCAATTTCAAACCCAATATGACCAATTCTTGGCTCAATACGATAATTCAAACATGTCAACAAGAACAGGCTATGACTTCAAATGTTAAACAGATTATTCAGAAGCAGGTCACAAAGACAAGCAAAGAAACAAATACTCAGAATATTCCAAAGATGAGCAGATGAAAACTTAAAATAAATAAAAGAGATCAAAAGCAACTTAGAAAAGGACAAGCATATGACTTTAAATGGAAACACCTACTCAGAATTTTAAACGATGAACAGATAGAAAAATATAATATACTTAAACAAATAACAATAAAGAAGATCGAAAGCAAAAGAAGACAAGGATGAGCATATGATTACTCAGAACATTTCGAAGGTGAACAGATAGGAAACAAATGAACGTCAACAAATGAAAATCAAAGAAAACAAAAGCAGTTAGAACAGAAAACACACGAAATTTCAGCACTAAAAGCAATCAAAACAAAGGAACTTAGCTTTTCTTTTCCTTGTAACCCTAAAATTGGGACTCTTCAAATCTCCATGTCTTTTGACCTTTTTTAAGAGGTTATTTGGCCTTCTGAGGCCTTTGACTTACTATTGGAGATGGGGAAAGGGTTCCAGGCGAGGGTCGATTGGTTTTGAGACAGGGAAGGGTTTCAGATTCGATTTTTTGGTCGTGTCTAGTTGCATTCGAGGGTCGTGGGTTGCAGGATTGTGGATGGGAACGTGAGACGGTCACCAGGGACCAGTTTGAGGGGGTTCCGGTGAGTTAACGGTTTGGGACCAATCTTCGATTTGATATTCGAAGAGGTCTGTTAGGATTTGAGGGATGAGACCTAGATGGTTGGGAAGAGGGGAAAGAGGCGGTTCAGGGGGTGTTATTTTGGGTCAGTTTGGGGTTGGTGTCACCGAAGACGGCGGAGCCAGCGACTTTTCTGTCGAATATTTGACGAGTTGGGGAGGTATTTGAGGGGAGCTAAATGGTAGGAGAGGAAAGAGGAGGTTGAGAAGGTCTAGTGGTGTAAATCTGAGGCCATTTGGTGGCCGGCCGCCACCGTGGGGCGATTTCTGGCGGCGGCGTTACGGTGGTTGAGGGGTGGTAGACGACGGATCTATGGCGGCTAAAGAGGTGGTGGTACACCGGTATAGTTAGGTACGAGGATAGAAGCTTTGGTCTCTGAATATACATGAGTGTTTGGACATATATATATCATATATATATATATATATATATATATATATATATATATATATATATATATATATATATATATATATATATATATTGTTGGAAACACGTTCTCAAGGCATTATACTAAACGTGTGTTCATATTTGTAGGTTTTGATGAATGACAAACTATGCGCAAATAAACATATGACGAGGTCCAAGCACTAGCGCAAAATTGATATATAACGAGATTCAAGCACAAGACAGAGATCGAGATTAAGTTTTATATGAGTCGGTATTTAATTATGATCTTGATCCGACAACTTAAACTCAAGACTTGGCTTCTCTCGTAAAAATATTTTTAACAAATCATGCATATTTAAATTAGAGCAAAATGATTTTAAATAATGCATATTTACTTTAGTCAAAATAATTTTTAAACATGCCTCTAAAATCTGGACTAAGATAATCGATTATGTACTTATGATAATCGATTATGTTTAAGTCAGCTGCTTGACAATCGATTGTGAACTTATGACAATCGATTGTGCAAAGGCAGTGAGCATCAGATTTTTCAAATCTGCATAACAATCGATTGTGAATCTTATGACAATCGATTGTGATGAGGCAGTGTCCATCAAAGTTTTTCAAAGCTCAAAATAATCGATTGTGAAGCTAATGACAATCGACTGTGAAGAGACAGTGTCCATCAGATTTTTCAAAGTCACAAAATAATCGATTGTGAACTTATGACAATCGATTGTGTTGAGGCAGTGTCTTCCAGACTTTTTAAAAGTTATTAAATAATCGATTGTGAACCTATAACAATCGATTGTCAAGAGGCAGTGTCTAAATTGATTTTTCAAGACTGATATATAATCGATTGTTAACTTAATATAATCGATTGTATAACTGACCGTTGCCAAAATGTTTTCAAATACCGTCAGGAAATCGATTATTGATTTCCTATAATCGATTGTTTTAATTAAAATCTGGAAAGGATTTTTTGAACGTTGCTGAGTAATCGATTATTGATTTCCTATAATCGATTGTTTTAATTAAAATCTGGAAAGGATTTTTTGAACGTTGCTGAGTAATCGATTGTAGATTTCTGACAATCGATTGTTTTAAGTAAAATCTGGAAATGATTTTTTGAACGTTGCCAGTAATCTATTATTGATCTTAGATAATCGATTGTTATGCGTAAAATCTGGGATTGATTTTGGAAGAACTGGCAAACAATCGATTGTGGTAATTTGACAATCGATTGTCACAGAGTAAAATCAGCAACTCTTAATTGGCAATTAGGCAACGGTAATACAAAGTTTTTCAACTATAAATACAGCTTCAATTCAGTCTTTTAAGAAAAATAACACACAACAACTGATCATACAATTGCTAAAGCTTGCATACTTTATTGCTTATCACTTTATATTCATTACATAAGCTTTTGAGAGCCAAATTCTTGTCGAAAGTTGTTGCGATCTTGAGCGTATTCTTTTTACTCATATCTACTCTTAAAGGAGTGTCTTGTTTGAGTGCTAAGTGTTTTTGTACACTTGAAGGGAAGTGTTAGTCCCTTGTGTTGTAAGAAGGAACTTGTGTTTCCTTGGTTGAAGTCTTGGAGTGTTGTATCTCCGAGCAAAGGTTGTTGAGGCTTGTGTCCTCAAGTTGTAACGGTTAGTTGAGCACCCGTAAGCTTAACAAGTTAGTGAAAATCTCGAGAGAGTCTCTCGGGGACTGGACTAGCCACGGGTTGTGGTGAACCAGGATACATCGGTGCGTTTGTTCTAATTTATTTACTTATCGCACTTATTTATTTCCTGCAATTTTTAAATTCCGCAAGTTTACGCTAATTTTTATTATAACGCTATTCACCTCCCCCCCCCCCCCTCTAGCGTTAAGCATATTATCTAACATATATACATACATATATACATACATATATATATATATATATATATATATATATATATATATATATACATACATATATATATATATATATATATATATATATCTATATATATATATATATATATATATATATATATATATATATATGGGACTTGGGGAAGGGACTTCAAGACCGTTGGATTGGTTACGATCAACGACTGAGATGGACTGCCCCAAAACGACGTCGTTTTGGGGCGTCTCTTGTGTGGACTGGGTCAAAGACGGGTTATTGGGCTGGGTTTTCGGTAATTTCACCGGGTTCAGGGTTTGGGCCACCCAGATTTGGCTCAATTGTGGCCAGCGTGGGTTAAATAATTCCTATATATTTTTTTTTGTTTTTTCTTATTTATTTATTTCCTAATTTATTTTTAAAAGTTCCTAATTAGGCTAAATCTCACTAATAACTACCTAATGTGCAAAATTAATCAAAAAATGCAAAAATAAAAATTAAACATAAAATGCTAAACAATAAAATGTAAAAATAACTACTTGATTTTTTGTGATTTTATATTTTGCAAAATAAACCTTAATTAGCAATTAATTTAACAAACTATGTGAAATTAAATCCTAAATGCTGATGCAATTTTTGTATTTTTTATGATTTATGATGCATGCATCAACGAAAACACACACTGATATGCGGAATTAAATCCTAAAATGAATAATAAAAAGGAAAAATCCTAAGCTTGAGAATTCTGTAGGAGTAATTTCAACGATGCAAAAATCGCATGCTCACAATAACATTTAGGTAATACAAATGGATGACGTGAAGATGGTATTAACTATTGACCTTTTTTTTTTAAATTAAAGCTTCATTTCATCAAAGATCAAAACATTACAGAATAAAACAGTAGCTGCTGACCAGCTACTGCTCTCAATCAGTCTATGGGAATTCACTCCCGTAATCTACATAAACATCAATTTCTAAGGGTAGTGATCTAGTCTTCGCAAAGCATCCTTCCAGTGTTTTAAAGAGGTCCCTTGTATATGTATGTGAACTGCTATCTCTTTGCATGTATCATTTATACCGATTCTTCCGCCTTAGAACCTAATCTTGTTTCTTTCTCGCCATAGATAGTATACTAGCATCTCAAACACACTGGTGGTTATTTCAGCATGTCCATTTCTCCTTTTTGCAATGTTGCTAATCCATTCTACTTCATTGTTCCAATCACAAATGGCCCTCTGGTATCCCAGCCATATTAGCAGTCTATTCCATAGCTCCCAAGATGTCGGGCAAGTAAAAAAAAGATGGTCAAATGATTCGTCGACTTGCCTGCATAATACACATTGTTCTGGAATCTGTATCCCAAAGTGCATTAGCCTCTCCACTGTTGCCAGTCTTCTGTGCAAAGCTAGCCAGACGATAAATTTGAATCTTGGATGTAGTTTTGTCTGCAGAACAAGTCTTTTCTAGTGTACTTTGGGGGTGTTGAGGGAGTTGCAGTATGTAGAGTTTTTTTATGCTGAACCGTTCCCCTCTTTGTAGCTGGAGCAGTCTACATTCTAGATTTCCTTGTATACCTTGTATATTTGTTATCAGGGATCGAGTCTCAAAGATCTTTCTCACAGCCCATGCAGCACTTTTAGGAGTAGGTACATTCTCTACAGATTTCCCAAAGTGCATTCGCCTCTCCACTGTTGCCAGTCTTCTGCGCAAAGCTAGCCAGACGATAAATTTGAATCTTGGGTGTAGTTTTGTCTGCAGAACAATACTTTTCCAATGTACTTTGAGGTGTTGAGGGAGTTGCAGTATGTAGAGTTTTTTGATGCTGAACCGTTCCCTTCTTTGTAGCTAGAGAAGTCTACATTCCAGATTTCCTTATATACCTTCTATATATGTTATCAGTGATCGAGTCTCAAAGATCTTTCTCACAGCCCATGCAGCACTTTTAGGAGTAGGTACATTCTCTACAGCATTGTTTTTAATGTAGATGTGTGCATCCATTTGATCCATAGGTTGTCCTTCTTCATTGTTACTGCCCACAGATGCTTTGCAACAGCTGCCTTATTCCAGATTGGCAGGTTCAATACATTTAGACCTCCAGAACTATATGGTAGACAGATAGTTTCCCATGCTACTAACGCCTTCTTTGACACATTTGCTGCTCCAATCCACAAAAAAGATCTGTAGATTGCCTCGATCATCTTTATTACCTTTTTAGGGAGCATGAAGATTTGAGACCAGTAAGATTGCATTCCAAATAAGATTGACTTGATCAACTTGAGCCTACCTGCGTAAGACAGTAGTCTTGACGTCCAACAGTTAATTTTCTGTGTTATCTTTTCTACTATTGGCCAGCATTGTGTAACTGATAATTTTTTGGAGTCCAATGGAACACCAAGATATTTGAAAGGTAGAGAACCTTCAGGGAAGTCTAGTTCTTGAAAGATTTCCTCCTTTAGCCAGTTTGATACTCCTGCTACATATACTGCACTTTTATCTGCATTTGCTTGAAGTCCTGAGGTTTCCGCAAATTTTTGGAGCGTTTGTTTTAAAAGTCTTACAGATTGGGTATAAGCCTTGCAGAATAGTAGAAGATCATCAGCAAAATAGATATGTGCCACTCACAGCTTCTTGCATCTAGGATGAAATTTGAAATCCATTCTTTCCATCATATGCTTGAGTTCCCTGTGCAAGTATTCCATGACAATGACAAAGAGGTATGGGGACATTGGGTCTCCCTTCCTTATACCTCTTTTTCCTTTAAACGGATTTTCCAGCCCTCAATTGAGATTTAATGAATATGTGACAGAAGAGATGCATTCCATTATCCAGTTTGTAAATTTGTAGGGGAACCCCATGTCCAGCAGCAGCCTCTCAATACAACACCACTCCACTGTGTCATATGCCTTCCTCAGGTCAACTTTAAAGACACACCGAGGGGATACTCCTTTCTTATTGTACCCTTTAAATAATTCATGGGTAAATAGTATGTTGTCTGTTATGCTTTTGCCTTCAATAAAAGCTGATCGTGAATTACCAATCAAGCCATCTATGACTGTTTTGATTCTTGTTGTGAGCACTTTAGTGATTAATTTATATAGGGTTGTGCAGCAAGAAATGGATCTATAGTCTTTGACAGTAGTAGGATTTTGTATTTTAGGAATCAAGGTTACTGCTGTGCTACTTACTCCTTTATGTAGTTTTCCTGTTGCAAAGAATTCCTTTACTGCTTCATAGACATCATCAGCAACAGTGTCCCAGTGTCGAGTAAAGAATTCGACTGGGAAGCCATCTACTCCTGGTGCTTTATCATGGGGCATATCATTTATTGCCTGATCAATTTCCTCCTTTGTAACTGGCCTAATCAGAGGCTGCTTCTGCTGCGTGCTAAGACGTAGTCCCTTTTGAATAAGGACAATATTTGGACATTTACAGAAAGGTTTATTTTCCCCCAGTATCTTGATGAATACATCTATAAACTCTGCTTCCACTAGTTTAGGATCAAACCGTCTCTCCCATGAGTAAGTGTATATAGAGCTAATTGTGTTTATGTTTGTCCTCTGCTTCATTTGTGCATGGAAGTACTTGGAGTTTGAGTCTCCACAAGTGAGCCATTGTGCCTTGGATTTTTTTATGAAGAATATGTTCCTCTATGTTGCTCCATTTCTCAACTTCTGTTAAAGTTTTCTTTTCTTGGTCTATCAGCTGTTGGTCCAGATTGTTCCTTCTCAATTCTAACTGAATGGTTTCTAGTTTCTGTCTTGCTGCATTGAGATGGGTTCGATAGGATGCCATATGAGTATTCAGTTCTTTCAACTCCCATTTCAAAGTTTTGAGCTTGTTCCATATCTTGTGCATGCTTCCAGTTTCATCATTTCCCCTCTGTTTCCAAACCTTTGCTACTATACCAGTAAATTCGACATGCTCCATCACAGGTTTGTACAGTTTAAAAGGTTTGGGATGTATATTCTTCCTCTGAACTCCAGTTGTGCATTATATTAGAATAGGAGAATGGTTTGATACCCCCGGATTCAGATAATCAGTTTCAATGTGACTGTAATGTTGCATCCATGTCATATTGCCAAAAGTCCAGTCTATCCTGCTATACACCCTTCTGCTAGGTTGTTGTTTGTTGCACCATGAGAAGTAACATCACTTTTCAATTGAGTAAGTTGAAGATTGTTGATTGCTTCCTGAAAACCTTTGAGTTCATTCTATGTTACTGGTGAGCCAATTCTATCGTCTGTGTGAAGAACATTGTTAAAGTCCCCACTGATCAACCAGCTTTGTTGAACAGATGCTCCTAGCAACATCAGCCTATCCCATAACTGCTGTCTTTTATTTATATCATTGCTTGCATATACCACTGTAAGAAGAGTTTTAAAGGTGGTACCTCTTTCCTGAACTTCACAATGAATGAATTGTTCATCAGTCAACAAAATTGTCACCTCACTGCTTTGTTTCCACAATAGCCAGATTCTTCCATTTGAATGTTCATTATAATTACAGCAATTTCTCCATTTTCCATAGGCAGTGTTGAGTATCCTTCTAGCTTTTCCTTCCTTTACTCTAGTTTCTAAACAACACATGACATCCACCTTATGCTTCCTCAGAAAGAGTTAGGCCTTGTTCAGGCCCCTGATATTCCAGGTGCATAGTATCATTTAGGGGTGAAGCTGGATGGGCCAGCGTCCCCAAGATTGCCTTCCATCTGTAAAGGGGTAAATCTATTGCTTGAGTTCAGGAGACAAGTTTCTGTTTGTATTGCATTCTTCCCTTTCTGTTTCCCATTTTCTACCTCCTTTGTAAAGCTAGCTCCTTCTGTCTCCATTGTATCCTCAGTCTTCTTTTCCTGTTGAATTGCCATATTCTTTGTTTTTACTTTTGGTGTCCATCTCTTGGTTGCTCTGAACTTCTGTTTCAACTGTCCTGATTTAGGTTTATTCATGTCCTCCTTTGATGTCTATTGCTCTTCCTTATACCAACACTCAGCAGAACTATGCCAAAATTTGATACAGTTATCGCAATACTTTGGTTTCCATTCGTAGTCTATTTGTTGGACTATGATTCTTCTTTTTGTTTGAAGCTCTAGACTATCTGGTAAAGGCTTGGAGATATCGGTTTCAATCAACACTCTGGCATAAGATATTTTCTCCAAATCTGCTGTGAATTTATCAGTATATAGAGGCTTTCCAACCACACTAGCCAATTTGCTTAATGCTTCAGTTGACCAGAAACCCAGTGGTAATCCAGGGAAGTTTATCCACAGTGGAACCACACATATATTAGCCGGATCAAACTTGAAATCCATTTTCCGTTGCTGCAGTACAAGTGGCTTGTTATGGAAGGTGTAAGGTCTTGCTTGTAATACACGATCATTATCCTCCGCATTCTCGAATCTGAATAGATAGTACCCATCGTCATGATACATTATGTGAGGCTTGTCGACGAAATTCCACAGGTTTGAGACAAAAGTTTCCATAGTTTTTTCATACGGAGACTCCCCCGGTACAAAGCCTATCAATGCATTACTCCAATAAGCCTCTAATTCCTTTGTATCTCCATCATCAATTTGAACTACAAATCGCCCATCTCTCATAGCAGGGGGGATGTAGCTTAGGGAATTTTCTTTTTGAGGGCTTCTATTGAAAACCTTTTTCTTTTCAACCTCCCCTATGTTTGCTACAGCTTGTATGCTTCGATCTTGTTTTGCATACGTGGAAAATTACAATCACCGGTGAACTTGCGATTGTGCATGTGTTCCTACCTCTTGAGCTTGGCCATGACATTCCCCAATTTTCTCCCTAATAGGTTGAAATTGCTGTGGCATAAAGCTTCCAAGAGTTAAAGGATTCAATCTCTGCTGAATACCCGACTCCGGTGTCACTATCGCCCCATTTTGCACATCTTCCTCTTCCGGGTTATGGAATACAGTGGGTGCAGAACCCATTCCCGTAAACCATCGATTTGGATGGTTTATTGCTGGTGTGACTTCCAAATCCTTATCTCCTTTGTTTGCTAGTTCCGATTGATGCTTCTTCCTCGTCTTAGCCATGGCGGATGCGTATGATTGCACCCTGCTATCGTGCGCCCGTTGTGCTAGAGAGAGAAAGTACTTGACCAACTTCCTAATTAACTTTCATAATGCGTCAACTATTTATTAAATTAATTTTCTTTTAATTTGATTATTCATATTAATCTATTTATTAATATTATAAAATTGTTAATGTACGATGCAAACTTAAACCCTCGATTTTATTCCGCTAATGTATATTAAAATCTAGATACCTAAAATATGTCATATTATAAAAACATTAGAAGAAAAATAGCCCAAGAAGTTGTAAAAAACTAAAGCAAACATTTCAAACTCAAATTTATAATTGAGTCCTACATTTACGTACATGTAAAAAATTACTTAGACACGCTTGTCGAAAAATGACTAATATCATATAAAATTTCAAGAGAAAATTCAATTAACGAATAAAATACAATTATTATTCTTTAATTGTTATTAATAATTAAATTTTTAAAAAATTTTGCCAAATATAATGAGTAATTTATTTTTTGTATTATATATAGTTTATGTGTGCCTATTTTTAGTAAGCTTCAAAGTAGTGCTTATCTGACGGAAAAAAGGTAGTACAAATCTGAATTCTTGATTTCTAAGTTTTAAATGATTGAAAAATATTATAAATGACTGCAACCTTAATATTTGTGGTCTATAATACGGAAATTTATATAAAATAAAATTTTAATTGCTTTTAGAATCCTAAGTATTAGGATTCTCCACATAACTTAAATATGGTAAAATGTAATGATCAGAATATAGCTGATTTCAATGTTTCATATATTAGGAAAATAATTAAATGATCATTCTACCATAATATTTAAATTATTATATTGTTCAGTATGAGCTCTATAAAGGCGAACGATATTTCGTTAAGGGTCTTCGTGCTTTTATTCTTTCATATTGGAAAAATATTTAAATTACTATTTTGTCCAATATAAACTCTATTTTAAAGGGTAAAAAAGACGAACCACATTTCGCTAAGAATCTTCGTACTTTTAATATAATATAAATATAGATATAGATTATTTATTTTTGAAGGGTATTTAAATGTTCATTTTCTTAATTACGGTGGGAAATAAAAATCCTCTTCTACTCAATATCTCTATGGGATACAAACATAGTTAACAAAAGCTCTTATTCATTAACAATAAACAATAATGAAAGTACTTTTTAATATTTTCACAAAAACAAAATATCTGTCATTATCCTTCATCTAAGATATCTCCCTTCTACTAACGAATTTTCATCGTGAAAAAGACTATTGATTTTATTAATATGGTGTAAAGTGCATGTAAGGATAAGTTTGGACTTTTTAATTATTTAAGAAGCATTTAGATTTTTTAAATTATTTAGGGGCATGCTTCAAACTAGGGCGACAAATGGATGGGTTGGATTGAATTTTGGACGGTCAAGATGGATTTGGTGAATAAAAGGGTTATTGTCCAACCCAAATCAAAGTGTACTTGAACTAAGATGGACTGGATCAAGATCAGCTAAACAATGGCTCATAGCTCAACCCGTCCAACTTGGTTCATATTTTAGAATTATTTTTATCTTGCATAAAAAAATCTTTTACCTAAAATTGTGTAAGTTAAAAGATATTTTACGGGTGAGAGTGGGAGAATGGATGAGTGGTGCAGAAAAATAAAAAAAATAGAAAACAAAAAAGTAAAAATAAAAAAGAAGTAAAAAAAAGTTGAGGGGGTTAGTGCCGGGAGTATTAGGGGTATGAAGGGTGGGTGATACTGAAAAACAAAAAAACTATTTGAGGGGGTTTTCATGGGGGAGGGGGGGGGAGGGGTTAGAAAAACAACAAAATAGAAAACTAAAAATAAAATTTAAAAAAAAAGGTAAAATTGAGAAAATTAAATAAATTTCTAGATAAGTTGGGTTGAGATACCTTTGTTTTGGGTGAGCTTTATGAATTATATTTGAGTTGTTTAATGGGTCAGAATATGCTATAAAAAATAACAAGTTAACTTGAATTTCACATAAATAAATTCATGAACTAAAATATTTATAGCCAAACTTATTAATATCTGAATAAATTGAATAATTTGGGCTCAAATTACTATTCCTGCCTCAAAGTAAAAGGTATATAAACCAATTTGATAGAGTAAGGGTAAATCTGAGTCTTTTGTTTACCTATGCGGCTTCGCTGTGGCAATGTCAAAGCCAAGCCGTGACATCCATTAGTGGGACTGTGGGAGGGCGCTTTCATAGACCAAAAGGTTAACGTGGGACAAATATAAGACAAATCAGATACTTCAAGGGTAAATTTGAACTTATCTTAGAAAACAAAACAAAATAAATAACAGTTTTGTAAAGGGATTTTTACCTATACATCCCATATAACAAACTTTACTACCATTATTGTGCATTGTTTGTTTATTACCCTCATATCCCATGTTTTTGTTACATAATATATACCAAACAAGATATTTGCTGATTTTCCATCCAAAATTAACACTAGACAATTAAGGCAAAATCCGAAACTTAATAAAGAGACACCAAAAATAACGCCTATCATTATGGTTGATAATTAATGTTTGATTTTCTACCATTTAAATTGTAAATCAAGTAAGGTAACATATGTAATGCTCAAAATATCTCCTGTAAACTAAATTTGGCAGTGTTAATCACTCCATATGAATTCTATATATACAAACAAACGTAAAAGTAGATTTTTCTCGAATATATTAATCACTCCAAATCATAAAACCAAAAAATCGTTGAAGAGACCTGGAGTGGCTTTAATGAAATGATGTTTCTTTTATGTTACTTGTCATATTTTTATTTACACGTATTTTATAAAAAATATTAATAATAAATGTTATTTGATTAATTTACTCTTTGATCTTTCAGCGCATCAATCTCTCCACTGAATATTATTCTTTATTGCGAAGAGTGAAATTGAAGAAATTCATTAATATTTTCGTTGTTTTCTAAAATGACAAGAATATATTGGAAAAATTATTTTCGACAAACATATAAAATAGATGGACAGGCGGAAGTATAGTTCTATTCCTAAATAGTGAATTTATGTAGATAATTGTAGTTAAATGTAGTTAATGTTATACGAAGTATTTCCAGAGAGTTTTAAAAATGTAGCCAAATGTAGTTAAATGTAGTTAATGTTATATGAAATGTTTTCAAAGAGTTTTAAAAATGTAGACAATTGTAGTTAAATGTAGTTAATATTTTATGAAGTATTTCCAGAGAGTTTTAAAAATGTAGATAATTGTAGTTAAATGTAGTTAATGTTATATGAAGTATTTCCAGAGAGTTTTAAAAATGTAGACAATTGTAGTTAAATGTAGTTAAATGTAGTTAAGGTTATATGAAGTGTTTCTAGTGAATTTTTAAAATGTAGTCAAATGTAGGTAAATGTAGTTCATAATAGATAAAGACAAAAGGTTGTAGATAAAGACAAAAAATTGTAGTTCATATTCATGAGATAAAGACATCGTTATCTCCAACTATATTTCTATCAACAACCTCCTGAACAAAGACAGCCTTTTACAAACAAAATCCTAACGTAAACCCATACAACAGGTCCGTTAACTTCCACAGTGATGCGAAACTTCATAACAAAAATTATTATAGAATTAAGTATATTATGGTGAATTAGATATTATACATGTATGTTATGTAGTTTCACCAAGGGACTGTAATATTGTAGA
Source organism: Nicotiana benthamiana (assembly GCA_034376525.1). Lineage (NCBI taxonomy): Eukaryota > Viridiplantae > Streptophyta > Magnoliopsida > Solanales > Solanaceae > Nicotiana > Nicotiana benthamiana. Next base: position 26,275,940 of record CM067336.1, on the reverse strand, counting down.
AGTCTCGTCATCAGTTTATGCTTGGCGTGATTCCAAAAATACATTTCTATACAAATGAATGAAAGGATTAATAGATATTTAAAAGGCTACCACAAAGAAATAAAATCTCAAAGGTCAAAATAATGGTGTAATTCATAAAATAGAATTTGTTGATGTTTGTGGTTGATTGTGCTCTCGATCCGTACGATTTTCTTGCGTTTGTTCCGGTGGTTGAGGGCGCCGGCGGCATTGTTTGCAGCTGAGCTCATGATAGATCAAAGATGCCGGGCTCATATTTTTGACACCTGCTACGAACTTGCTGATCTGAAGGAGGTCATCGAACCAGTTGACTAGTTTCTGTTCTATTACATTGTTTCTAGCACCTTTGTTCAGGGGCTTTGCCGCTTTGGTTAGAGATGTTTCTTCTGGTGTTTACTCTTTGGGGAGGAAAAATGGAAGCCGCAGATGGTTGATTATAAACGAAGTGGCCTAGAGTTCATGCTCTATAATTTATTTATGGGATTTTTACCTATATATCACATATAGCAAATCTTATTTTGTTCCACAAATCAAACCTCTAATTAATAGTTTGAAAAGATTTTGTTCCACAAATCAAGCAAATAATTAATGAATTAATCATTAACCTTAAATATAATTTTGGTACATAAATTGAAAGGTGGTATACTTAAATGTAATAAACACAAACCTTAAACATGAGTGGTTATAAGGTTTGCTATATGGGATGTATATGTAAAAATCCCTTTTGTAAAATGATAAAAACTTATTCACTCACATTGCTTTTATTAAACTAATGAATACTAACCAGCCATCTCTTCAGATACGCATTTATCACTTAATCATATTTAAGTAATATATTTTCACTTCAATTTATATAGCGAAAGTTAAATTATGGTATAAATAAGAAATTGCATGCAACTATTTACCCTCATAATACTTATTGATAGCATTTTTGATCAAGTATTTTTTGAGGGAAAGTTCTTTTTTTGTCAAAAATTAAAATGTTTGGCCAAGCTTTTGAAATGTAAAAGAATATTTTTGAAGAGAAGCAAAATTAGTTCTGAAAAAACAAAAAAAAATAGAAATTTCCCTCCTAAAATACTTTTTTGATAAGTATTTTTAAGAAAAATACATTTAAAAGCAATTTTCAAAAACTTAGTCAAAAATTAATTATTGGTCAAAAGTATTTTTAAATTAATTCGTCAAACATAAATTATTTCTGACCAAAGACACTTTTTAAAAAAATAAAGTTTTAGAAAAAGATATTTTTCAAAATAAATTAATTTTAGAAATTTGGCCAAAGTGACTATAGTGGAGGTGGAGTGGAGGTGGAGTACAGTGGTGCCCTTGTACAAGAACAAAGGGGACATCCAGTGCTGCAACAACTATAGGGGTATCAAATTAATAAGTCACACCATGAAGATTTGGGAGCGGGTGATCGAGGCGAGGGTGAGGGAGATGACATTTATATCTGTGGACCAGTTCGGTTTCATGCCGGGTCGCTCCACTACAGAAGCTATCCACCTTGTCAGGAGGCTGGTGGAGCAGTTCAGGGATAAGAAGAAGGACCTGCACATGGTGCTTATCGACTTGGAGAAGGCGTATGACAAGGTCCCAAGGGAGGTGCTATGGAGGTGCTTGGAGGCGAATAGCGTGCCGGAAGCCTACATCAGAGTAATCAAGGACATGTACGATGGAGCTAAGACTAGGGTTAGGACGGTGGGTGGCGACTCAGACCATTTTCCAGAGGTTATGGGGCTCCATCAAGGAGCGGCGCTTAGCCCTCTCTTGTTTGCCTTGGTGATGGATGCTCTAACCCGTCATATTCAAGGGGATGTGCCTCGGTGTATGCTATTTGCTGATGACATAGTGTTGATAGACGAGATGAGGGTTGGTGTTACTGAGAGGTTAGAGGTATGGAGACAGACTCTCGAGTCTAAGGGTTTCAAAATAAGCAGATCTAAGACAGAATACCTGGAGTGCAAGTTTAGCGCCGAGCCGAGCGAAGTAGGCAGGGACGTGATGATTGGATCTCAGGTCATCGCTAACAGGGACAGTGAGATTCAGGGGGACGGAGAGATTGATGGGGACTTCACTCATCGTATAAGAGCGGGGTGGTCAAAGTGGAGGCTTGCATCAGGAATTCTGTGTGACAAGAAAGTTCCACAGAAACTCAAGGGGAAATTTTATAGAGCTGTGGTTAGACCTGCCATGTTGTAAGGGGCAGAGAGCTGACCAGTGAAGAACTCTCATGTTCAGAGAATGAAGGTTGCGGAGATGAGGATGCTCAGGTGGATGTGCGGGTTCACCAGGTTAGATAAGATTAAGAATGAAGTTATTCGAGAGAAGGTGGGGGTAGCCCCGGTGGAGGAGAAGATGCGAGAAGCAAGGCTGAGGTGGTTCGGGCATGTGCGGAGGAGAAGTCCTGATGCTCCGGTGAGGAGTTGTGAGCGGCTGGCGATAGTCGGCGTACGGTGAGGCAGAGGGAGGCCTAAGAGGTATTGGGGAGATGTGATTAGGCATGACATAGCTAGAATGCGGGTTTCCGAGTACATGGCCCTTGATAGGAAAGTCTGGAGGTCTAGTATCAGGGTTGTAGGATAGGCTAGGCTTCTAGAGTTTTTCGTACTCCCACCCGGGGTTGGGTGAGGCTTGACAGGGCTATCCATAGATGATTTGTACATTGGATTGTGTCTCCCTCATGGTAGTTAGTTATGGTAGTTACTGTCCGATTATTGCATGTTATTTTTATTTATGGTTCTTATGTTTAAATAATTACTTACGCTATTTCTATTGGAGTTACTAATGCTCTTTTGTTTTTGTTTTTGTTTTTGTTTTTCCTTTCCTTCACTGAGCCGGGGGTCGATTGGAAACAGTCTCTCTGCCCTTTCGGGTAGAGGTAAGGCCCGTCTATATATTATTTTCCCCAAACCTTTTTTTATGGGACTATACTGGGTAGTTGTTGTTGATGTTGTAGGCCAAAGTGACTATAGTCACGTTTCATCAGCAATAAAAGGGTTTTAATCTGACGTGCAGTGAGGCCAACCAACTTCTTGGATGGACTAAAAAGAGAGGGAAAAAGTACATTGAATTAATATCTGAAGGAAGAAATAAAAATAAATAAATTGAGGAGAAAGGAGAGTAATATGGAAATCCATTTATATACTTCTACATATAATAATAACATCTCATTCTCCCACTTCCATACTAGAAGAGAAGAACACTTGTATATCCACACATACAAGCATATACGTATATAGAGAGAGAAAAGGAGAATCATAGTGCTGCATTTCTAGAGAGAGAGAGAGGCGAAATGGGTCTTACCGGAGTAACATTCTTGATCACTCTGATGATGCTGACCGCCGTCACTATTCCGGCAAATGGTTGTTCGCCGGCAGACCAAGCAGCATTAATGGACTTCAAAGCAGCTCTGAACGAGCCATATTTGGGCATTTTCAAAACATGGGCGGGCACCAACTGTTGTCAGGGTTGGAACGGTGTTGGCTGTGACCCGAATACTCAACGGGTCGCCGACATTGTTCTTCGGGGCGAATCTGAAGACCCGATTTACGAGAAAGCCGGCCGGTCTGGTTACATGACCGGTTCACTCTCCCCTTCTCTCTGCAAACTCGACGGCCTTACTACCTTCATCGTCGCCGACTGGAAAGATATCTCCGGCGAAATTCCGGCTTGTCTCACCTCGTTAAAAAATCTCCGTATCGTTGATCTCATCGGAAACAAAATCACCGGCCAAATCCCGGCGAACATCGGTCAGCTGAGTAAACTCGCCGTCCTTAACCTCGCCGATAATCAAATCTCCGGTTCAATCCCCGGCTCAATAGTCAATCTCGGAAAATTAATGCACCTTGATCTTAGCAACAATCAACTCTCCGGCGAAATTCCGGCGGATATAGGAAAACTCAGCATGATGAGCAGAGCACTACTCAACAAGAACAAACTCACCGGTTCAATCCCGAACTCAATCTCCAAACTCTACCGGTTAGCCGATCTCGATTTAGCAATGAACCAAATAACCGGTTCAATCCCAGCTCAGCTCGGTTCAATGCCAGTTCTCTCAACCCTAAACCTAGACTCCAACCAACTCTCCGGTTCAATTCCCAATAATCTACTCAGTTGCCCCGGTTTAAACATCCTTAACTTAAGTAGAAACTCATTAGAAGGATTGTTACCCGATGTTTTTGGTTCAAAAACATATTTTACACATCTCGATTTATCCTATAATAATCTTAGGGGTTCAATTCCTAAATCGTTAGCTTCAGCTAAGTACATTGGTCACTTGGATTTGAGCTACAACCATCTTTGTGGCCCGATTCCAAACTGCTCTCCGTTCGATCATCTAGAAGCTTCATCTTTCTCTAACAACGATTGTTTGTGTGGGTCGCCATTACGTACTTGTTAATTGTTTTTGAGGTTTATGGTTTGTAATTAATCGAATTATCGGTTGATGACACATAATTGTATTTCTCCATATTGTAATGGTAACATCATTCTCTTATAGTGTGCTTAGCTTAATTACTGAAAGTGTAAACTCATAAATTATTGCTAAGCAACGGTTATGAGCTCGCATCATGCATGTACGTGAAGATGTGTAAAAGTTTCCCCGAAAAATATCAAAAAAAATTGTATGTGTTATGAAATAATATAAGAACAAGAACAATAATACAAGAACAAGAACAATAGAGAGAAAAGTAGAGAGAGGAATATTCTTATTGATACTTTGGGATGATTTACAATGAAAAGAACCCCTTTATTTATAGGGAGGTGGTGACTTAGCCATCAAGTAGTAAACCCTAGAATCTCTCTAATTATGGACATTCACCTTAAATAGAACTCTATTTATAACACTCCCCCTTGAATGTCTATTCAATAATGTGCCTCGTTAAAACCTTAACTAAAACAAAACCCAATAGGAAAAAATTAAAGAAAAGGAAAAAGAGTACACATGTTTGAATATGCGCCTATTGGTTGCCTCGTTAAAAACTTTGCAAGGAAAACCCAGTGGGACAAAACCTTGTAAGGGAAAAAGAGTGCAACGCGCATTAACTCCCCCTGAATAGAGCATCAATTCACATCCTTGAGCATTTGCATTCCAATCTTGTGCACCATCTTCAAAACGATCTTTGGTAGATATTTGATAAATAAATCAACCATATTGACTTGAATAAATATTCCGCACCTTGAAATTATCATTCTTGATAGATATGAACATCTTCATATAATGCCGTGGAATGACTCTTCAATATCTCCATAGGGGTATTCTCGATGCCATCCATTGACTTTATACTTTCAAATATTCGAACTACATGTCCAAAACTACATGTCTTTCATATGGAATCAATTCTACTTGAATTGTATCTCTTCCATTTGGCATATATTTTTGTTTGTATTCGACAAACATAAGATCCTCATCGACATTTAGCGCTATCATAGATGTCGTCGACGAACATTTTATATCAGTTCCAATAAAATTTTCATAAGGACATAACATAGAGATCTCTTCATTCATATATTCAGGTACCTGAATCTCTCATGAGATTTTATGAAGTGTTATGTCATGTGATCTTCTGGATCACTTGCCTCCTTATTATGATCACTTTGATCATTTGCTCATCTTCTTTATTAAGAAGTTCCTTTTGAAACCGATTTGTCTATGCGCTTTAAGCGTAACAAAGACTTTGTCCTTCTGGGACTTAATATGAGCATTTACAGTGAGAATATAGTTACTTTCTTTGGGTCAGCAAATGCGTATAGCATGCTTTGCAATATGTTGCAATTGAATTATCCTTTTATGAACTTCAGGTTCATATTATGATATTCGGAGATCTACATATACAAATGATAATTTATCCCATGTAACCTTTTCTCAATTGTTTATCATGTCTCCCCCTCATGTTAGAAAAGCTAACTTGTTTCCTCAACTTTGAGAAATCATCTTTGTGCATTATCATGTCAATATACACAGCACATTAATAATAAGATGAAATTATTTGGTTCCTGACCCTGAACCACTTGTGAGGGGAGAATATAATATACTCTCGTATACAACGTATATCAAACTGATATATATAACTTTGTTCTCATAAGAAACAGTTTAGCTATTAAGTGGAGGCACTCAATAATTATCTTGCTAAACCAACTTTGATATAAACCAACTTATCAAGATGAACTATCTTGAGTAGAAAATCTGGAAATTATGCTCGAAGTTAGATTACTGAGCAATTTACCTCGCAAGCACCGGCCAGGCTGCAGGTTAATAATAATCGCACATGTAACCATATCATAGATGCATCATATGTGGTACACATGGCAGGTGAATGAGCCCATATTCACCTTTGATATTTCCAGAATTTATGGGCTTCAACCCGAACTCTTTAGTTGGTCAATTCATTAATGAGAATAAGTGATACAAGAGAATTCGTAAAGAACTTTCTAGTTCTTTAATATTCACCCATGTGAATTCTCTATTATTGCACATCATACTTAAAATGAGATGGCTAACCCGAATTCCAACTGAATAAATTATCAATATTGGTAAACTTCAAATTTACACCATGACATGTGCACTTATCAATAAACTTCAGGTTTATTATGACATGGGTTTTTATACCAATAGATATCCACTTTATTGTGGCATTCTTTTGTTTGTGTAGTACAAACTGGAGAATAAAGCGGGTAGCTTTTCAGATACAAATTATCCCGCTACAAGTTGTAGTAATAGAAGATATCAAATCTTTCCTTTATTTATAGTCCCAATATAATCAGCGCTTTCGCGTGTACTTTGGAAACTAAATAAGTTTCTTTGAGACTTACTACAGCACAATACTCAATTGTGTTTCTCCAACATAGTAATAATTGGCTCTTCTAGAGCTCTCAATTAATTTTGTACTACCACAAATTCATCAACATCCATGTAGTGAATATCTTTCTTAAAGAGAAAGTTATACCATTATGGTTATGTCAAACTTATATGCAAGATATGTTTCTTGCATTATCATTGTCCTTTAATAGTCATATTTCCAAAATACTTTGGCGTACAATAGGTACGTGACCAACGATCATTCATGCCATATATCATCTCAAACCTCCTTCTAGGGGTGAGTGTGGTATCATCTCAAACCTCCTTCTAGGGGTGAGTGTGGTATATTCTATACCAATTTCATGTTCATATTCTTCCAATAATGAATATGTATTCGTGAATCAGATGTTGTCACATTCACTGCGGGGATATGTGATTTTGTTATCCTTTTCAAATCTGTAAATGCATCTGGCATTTGATTTGTTATTCTTTGCAAATGGATAATCTTTTGCACCTCATTTTCACAAATGGAGGTATGTGGATCAAGATGAGATAATGATGCATTTTTCCACAAAATTTCCCATTTGGTTTCACCAACTTCTCCCCCTAATTTTGGGAAAAGTGTCTCATCAAATTGACAGTCTGCAAGTCGTGCAGTGTACAAATCCCCTGTCAATGTTTCGAGGTAGCGAATAATAGAGGACGATTCAAACTCAACATATATTCCTAACCTTCTTTGCGGACTCATTTTGGTGCGGTATGGCGGTGCTACAGGCACATATACTGCGCATCCAACAATTCTTAAATGGGATATATTAGGTTCATGACCCAAAACTAATTGCAACGGGGAATATTTGTGACAATTCGTCAGTCAGAGACGAACTAGCATTGCTGCATGCAAAATGGCGTGACCCCAAACCGAAGTGGGCAGCCGACGAACTAGCATTGCTGCATGCAAAATGGCGTGGCCCAAACCGAAGTGGGCAGCCGACGAACTAGCATTGCTGCATGCAAAATGGCGTGACCCCAAACCGAAGTGGGCAGCCTCGTTTTCATGAGTAAATGAGGTATTCAAGATTATTCTCATCTATTGTCTCAACATGATATCCATTTTGAATGATATCTTTAAAACTCAACAAGTTCCTTTTAGACTTGGAGGAGAACATTGCATTCTCTAAAATATTGTTCTTTTAGGCAGAGTTATAGTTGCTCTTCGGGAGCCTTCAATCAATTTACTACTACCAAAAATTGTAGTAACATCTGCCTTACACATACTTAAATGAGAGAAATATTTCTTCTCTTTGAATATCGTATGTGCGGTACATGAATCAATTAAACAAATATTTTTACAATTGGACACATTGTTACAATTGTATTTGAGTGATCGTTTCAACATGGTATTCCGATAAACGCTACACACATAAAGCGTATTTAGTCAATGTTCTAGATTTAGTCAACATGATAACAAATTCACAGTTAAACACATCAAACACACTGACGTCATAACGGAATAATTACATAAACGTTGTTTACAAATATTTCTGTTGTATAATAGTAAACATTACGATACACAGAGATGTTATAATCAAGGTAACATGCAGTGTAGCATAATCACTATTAAACATACATAAGTGCAAATTGCCAACATGTCAAGAACATCAGCGTTTTTCACTAACTATATATAAAAAAATTCTCCAAAACAAGATGAGCCAACAAGATATAACGTTAATTAACAGTAATTCAAACTCAACAAATTAAGCCTACATGAACTTATATTTAGTCATAGTTTATCCATATATCAACATAGTTTAAGCACTAAATAGCTGGAAACATGTAAAAGAAAACGAGCGGCAGAAAAATCATCACTTGAATTCGTATAAACACATCACTCAATCGACAAAATAATGGCAAAAGTAGGATGAGTAACCGACCTTTAAGTAGAAATTCTCTATAGAATTCTTATTAAAATTCTTTGAAAACAATAGCAAATAGCAAAATCGGACAACACCTCGAACCAACACACTCGACTGGAAATTTGACAAGAAACCTTGAACCTCAAGGTGATGGCGCAAGAAAATCAAGGCCTTAGCATAGTTTCAAACCTTCATCAAAGTGATGGCGCAAGAAAATCAAGGCCTTAGCATAGTTTCAAACCTTCATCAAGGTGATGGCGCGAGAAAATCAAGGCCTTAGCATAGTCTTAGGTGGATGCATTATTTCTGTCTTTAATGGCGTCTCCAGGACCCATTGCATCCAAATGGATTTCAGCATCCAACACCCATGTCATATAGTTCTTGCCCGAAATTTCAAGGGCAACGAACTTTTCTTTTATAATGTCAGACATGAAACAAAATTACATCAAGAGAGTGTTCATACTTACGGGCTCTATTACAATTATCACATTCACTTCAGGGAATGGATCATAATCATCTGTATGTGCTTTACACAATCTCATGTCAAATATTACTTTCATAAAGTGAAAGATTATTTTGAGAATCTTTATTATTCTCATTATCACAATAATGACGATTATAATTTCGTCTATCACCACGTCCACATCCATTGATACCTTCACGGTAATAATTTTGTCTTCTTTCAGACTTATCACATACTGCTATCACATTCTCTAAAGGGAATGGAGCAAATTCAATTGGACAGAATTTTAATTCTTTGCCACGTCCACATTCATTGATACCTTCATGGTAATAATTTTGTCTTCTTTCAGACTTATCACATACTGCTACCACATTCTCTAAAGGGAATGGAGCAAATTCAATGGGACGAATTTTCAATTCTTTGCCCACAATCATACATGAATTTGATCATGGCAAGGCATAGAAATTTTACCACTTCATGTGAGTGTAATTTCTTACGAACTCCATTAGAGTTATAATCAAACTTTGTTGTCTTTGTTTGTATATAAAATCAAATCGTAGAATTTCAAGAATTTGAAAGCCAAAAGTAAATTACTTACCTTTAAGGTATACCAATAAATGTTGTGATATCAAGTATACCTCTTGAGTTTCCATCCCGTTGCTTTATTTTATGATGATACCATCTCTTCTATTTTCCGTATAGAAATTCTTTGCGAGTTGCTTCGCCACTGTTTTGGCTATCTCGGTTTTGTGTCCAAAAATTTGATCCAGTTCCAATGTCGGCACAGTTGCCCTAATAACTTGCATGTATTATGTCATAATGAGACATGAAGACAATATAAGGTATGAATAAGTAAATATCTCATCATTATCATCTCTACAATGTGGACAGGAGGTAAAGCAAAATCTAACTAGTGATGTTCACTATAGGAATTCTTAGTTTTTCTCGAGAACGATTCTTGAGACGGTAGAGTCTCGTGCTGATAACATGTTATGAAATAATATAAGAACAAGAACAATAATACAAGAACAAGAACAATAGAGAGAAAATTAGAGAGAGGAGTATTCTTATTGATACTTTGGGATGATTTACAATGAAGAGAACCCCTTTATTTATAGGGAGGTGGTGACTTAGCCACCAAGTAGTAAACCCTAGAATCTCTCTAATTATGGACATTCACCTTAAATAGAACTCTATTTATAACAGTATGCTTTTATTATTTGTAAATCTCCCGAACTTTTGTTTCCTCAATAATTTGCAATTCATTCGTACTCTGCATGGAGTATTATTTAAAGTGAGCATTCGAATTCTTTTTTACTACTACTATAAAAGATTTCTTCTTTTAGCCAAATAGTTGTGCATAAGGCTGCAAAATTCACGGTTCCGAACCGGAATCGGATTGGAACCGCGGTTCTGGCGGTTCTGCCGGTTTCGGTGGTCCGATTCCGGCGGTTCTGGTTCTGGCGATTCCCCGGAACCGTGACGGGGCGGTTCTACCCGTTAGAACCGCGGAACCGGGACCGCCAGAACCGGCACCGGACCGGTTCTGGCGGTTCCAAATGGTTCCAACCGGTTCCATCCGATTCTGTAACGGGCAGGTTTTTAAAAAAAAAATTTAATAATTTCCAAACGGCTCTTTTTCAAAATTATCCGTTTGGAATTTTAAAAAATAGCCATTTGGCCCCCAAACTTTAATTTAACCCCAAACTTTATATAATTACACAATTTCCCGTTTCTCAACTATAAATACCCCCTCATTCTTTCATTTTTATTCACCAATTCATCAATATCTCTCAATCTCTCTCAAGCTCTATTCAATCTTTCTAGTGCAAGTGCTTAATTTATTGTTGCAAATTCGTGAAACATTGTGAAGTTGTTGAATTGAAGTTTTCAAGTGTTCAATTTCAACGATTTTTAATTTTCAAGAAGTTGTTCGTTAATCCGGTAAACTCGTTTCAACTCTTACGTGCTAAGAATATTTTTGTGTGTTGTTATTTTGCTTAATTATAATTATTATGGCATTTTCGTTAAAAAATATGTTCGGTAAAGGAAAATCTAAAACCGGTGAAAGTAGTCGCCAAAATACTACCCCTCCCCGGCTCCCCGACCTAGAAAAGATAAGCAAGTTCAAAGTAGTAGCAAACCTATAAATCCAAAGTGAATGCTCAAACTGTTTATAATGCTTATAAACAGGCGTTAGAGCATGTTAGGCCTAATATTCCAACCCCTACTTCGTCTACATCACAGTCGTCTAAAAGAGCTGCCGGCTTAACAGCTCTTAAATCGTGGACGGAGTTCAGGGGTACTCAAGGGGAAAATTTAGATGAAATTTCCCATCTAAATGAGCTTCAAGTTTATTTGTCGCAGGGACTAGAGAATGAGAATCCAGACGGCTCTTTCGACCTTTTGGATTGGTAGAAGACAAGGGAAAAGCATTTTCCCGTTCTTGCAAGGATGGCTCGGGATGTTCTGTCGATTCAAGCGTCAACTGTTGCATCGGAGAGCGCCTTTAGTCAAGCAAGACTATAAATAGGTGATCACAGAGCGTCGATGCGGGACAGCTTGGAAAAATCAGTGCTTTTTCGAGATTGGATCCGTGCGGAAAGATGGAACTTTGGGCTAGCTGAATCACAACCAGAAATAGATGAGTGCTATGAAGAAATGCTAGCAGAACTTGCTCAGGAAACATCTTCACCCGGAAGTGGTGATGAACAAGCTTCATTTCCACCACCGCCAATACAACCACCTCCAAACCTTGAAGGTTTTATGAGATTTGTTAGAAATAATACATAAATTATGATGTAACTTGTACATTGGCATGTCCTCTTTTAGTTTTTTTCTTTTTAATGGTGGTATTAGTACCATGTTGTGCTCATTCCATTGGGGGAAGGAAGACTAAGAAAGATAAGCCATTTTGGTCAATAAATATGCTCTTTATCATATCCTTGAATATCTTTTGTCTCCATATTTCTTTATCAATATATACTACTTATATACAATTTATACTAATTACTAACTACAACACAATATACACTACTTATATACAATATATACTACTTATATACAAAATATACACTACTTATATACAAAATATACACTACTTATACACAATATATACTAATTACCAAACACAATATATACTATACTAATAACATAGTACACCATATAAAATATATTCTACAATATACTAATTGCTACTATACAAGATATTGGTTTTAAAAAAAAAAATTTCAGAACCGCCGGGAACGCCGGAACCGCCAGAACCGCCAGAACCGGAACCGGACGGTTTCGGAACGGTATGGTAGCGGTTCCGGCTCCGGAATCGCCAGAACCGGAACCGCCAGAACCAGAACCGCAGACCCAAATAAACCCAAAACCGGAACCGCATACAGCCTTAGTTGTGCACAATTGATGCAAAAAAAGTTGGAATTAATCTCAAACAACGATATGACACTATCCGTGACTTGCAAAATTTTGCACTTTATAGTTAACCTTCTTTTCAAACAATTAAACTCAAAAAGTTAAGCCCCTTTGGTCATAGATTTTGCCAAGTTTTTTCCAAGAAAATTTTGGCAAAATATATTTTTTATAGATTATATCCATATTTTGACAGATTTTGAAAATAAAATTTCCAAATCTCAAAACTAACTCTAGATTTGTTTTGGCCAAAAATATTATTGTTGAATTTTTTAACTATTTCAAAAATTATCTCAAACTTTTGTATTTTATCTCCCCACATATTATGACCCAATTAATCCATCGGATAATTACTACTGTGTTTTGACAAATTATAGTGATTAGTAATTGTGTTATTAGCCGTTGATATTAAAATATTTTTATTATAATAATAATAATTTTGTGAAATTTTATTTATGTTCAGGACTATGATTTATGGTAATGATAATGAATAGCGTCGATGAAGGTTCGGCATATACGTGATTAGCAAGTTTGTTTGTTCGATATTGTAGAATATTGTTTTTATATAGTTTTTAGAACTTATGGGTATAAATTATATTTCATGTTTTTGCACCACAAAAAAAAAGGTCAAATATATATTAAAAAATTATGTCCAAATAAATTTCTATCTTTAAATCAAACTTTACCCAAATCCAATTTTTTAAAACAAATTTGGGCTAGCCAAGTTACTTTATACTTTTTTTTTAATTTTGGGAAGATTAAGACCCAAGCTATTTGGACACTGTTGGTCTATGAACATTATGATTTGATGGCATATCATCAGGTAATCTTTTACGGACAAGAAAGAAAGAGAAAAAAAAACACGATGCATAAACTGAAATTTGAAAGGAAATGTTAATTAGGTCATATGAATTATGATTTAAATGATATCATTGCTTAGTAGGAAAATTCATTAAGTGCTTGCCCAATGCCGTCGGTGGGGATCTGGTTGGTAGCCCTCGTATATTTGGCCGAGGCAGACGCAGCCTTAATATGCCGATATCAAGGAATTACGTCGAGGAACAACCTCGTAATGGATCAAATCAGGACACAAAAATAAGGTATTGAATTCGAGAATCGGGATACCTGTCGAGATCGAGGTCAACAGTAATCGAAATTGAAAATGATAGACTTTAAGCAAATAACAATAATGAAAAAGCGAGATATCCGTAATCGGTCGAAAATTACAGCGGGAATCTCGGAACGGATCAAATCAAAGACGACTAATTAGCTAATCATATAATTTTCTTTTGTAATTAGAATTATACCATAATTAGGAATCATCTATTATATAAAGAAGAGTCCCCATCATTTGTAAGCACTTTACGTTGACACAGACCAAAGTAATACAATATTTTCTCTTTAATTCTATTGTTTATCAGTTTGTTGCACTTTAACTGTTCTTGCGTAACTAGCTCGAGGGTATTCAAACTCGAGGGCTTTGTTCAAACACTGGTTTGCTTTACATTATCGTTAATTTTCATTACTTATCTTTACGTCTATCAATTGGTATCCAGTTTTCAGGATAAAACAGTTTAGCACCCACCGTGAGGCTAAGGATATTAGTGATTGTCTGATATTAAATGCTGTAACACACACTACTTTACGGTTGTTCTTATGAGCATCTTTGGTTTCAAGGTCAACATGTCTAACTCGCAAGCAGTACCCGCTCATGTTGATGACGGCCTCGGTTTCCATGGAGAAAACAATAATGTAGCCACCCCAGGGATCGAAGTGCCTCAAGCTGGCCACGGGGGAGTACCTATCACAGACCCGTCGATGTCAGTTCGCATATCGCCCTAAATACAAATCTGGGCGTCAAACCTGGAAATAGTTTCCGAAAAAATGCTCGAGCAACCGATCAGAACGCACAGAACGGCGAAGAAGGTGGAATTAGCCTTCGAGTGATATTCAAACATCATAAGAGGTTTTTAATAGAGTTGAACCTGTACAAAATAAACCGAATACTAATGAATCGGGGACTGACCCGACCATTATGAAGATGCTTGAAGAGCTCATTAAACAGATAGAATTAGGTGAAAAGAAAACTGAGGCTGATGACAAAAAGGTAGAAACATACAACTCACGAGTGGACCAAATACCGGGGGCACCCCCGATCCTAAAGGATTTGGATTTGAAGAAGTTCATGCAGAAGCCTTTCCCTCAAAGTGCGGTTCTGAAACCCATTCCTGAGAAATTTCACATGCCTAACATCCCCAAATACAATGGAACTGCTGATCCTAATAAGCATGTCACTTCGTACACAAGCACAATAAAGTGAAATAACTTAGAAGATGAAGAGATTGAATCCGTTCTATTGAAGAAATTTGGAGAAACTTTATCGAAAGGTGACATGATATACTATCATAACTTACCACCCAACTCTATTGATTCATTTGCTATACTCCAAATTCTTTTGTAAAAGCTCCACCAGAGCCATTAATGTTGCAACAAGGAAATCAGACCTCTTTAAAGTAAGAGAAAAGCATAACGAGATGCTCAGGGAATTCGTATCTCGGTTCCAAATGGAACGAATCGATATGCCTCCAGTTACAGAGGACTGGGTTGTTCAAGCTTTTACACAAGGCCTCAACACTCGGAACTCCATAGCTTCACAATAGTCAAAGCAAAATTCAATCGAATATCCATCTGTCACTTAGACCAATGTACACAATCGGTATCAGTCGAAGATTAGGGTCGAAGATGATCACTTCGGAACTACTGGTGGTTCGATATCCCAACAAGTTTATGGACAAAGTTAAAAAGGATGTCAATCGAGAACTGTGATCAAATAGAGACAGTTACCAGCCATACAGTGGTGATCGGAGAAATAATAGGCTCGAACGCAACCCCGTACGGAATGATAAAAGAAATGATCGGGGATAGAGTTCTTGAGGGCTTATGAGCAAGAGCAGTTTCGATAGGGACGCTGGATCTAGGGAAGCACCTCGACTTTCAGAATACAACTTTAGCATCGATGCATCAGGTATTGTGTCGACCATCGGTCGAATTAAGGACACTAGATGGACTAGATCTTTACAAACCGACCCATCTCAAAGGAACCCAAATCGAATGTGCAAATACCGTGGAACCCATGGTCACAAAACCGAAGACTGCAGACAATTAAGGGAGGAGGTAGCTCATTTATTCAGCGAAGGTCATCTTCGAGAGTTCTTGAGTGACCAAGCTAAAAATCACTTCGGAGACAGGGATGTAAACAAGAAGAAGGAATAGCAGGAACCGCAACACGTGATTAATATGATCATCGGTGGGGTCGATATTCCTCAGGGCCCGACATTTAAACTCACCAAAGTGACAATCACAAGGGATAAACGTACATGGGACTACTTACTAGAAGATACCTTATCTTTCAACGATGAGGATGGAGAAGGGATCGAACAGCCTCACAATGACGCACTGGTAATATCTATCCTTCTGAATAAAATTCAAGTTAAAAGCGTTTTGGTTGATCCAGGTGCTCGACAAATATTATTCGATCGAGGGTCGTAGAGCAACTCAGCCTCCGGGATCTAATCATGCATGCGGCTCGAGTACTCAGCGATTTCAACATGGTGAGTGAAACCACCAAGGGGAAATCATTTTGCAAGTAAACGTGGCCGGAACTATCCAGGAAATGAAGTTTCATGTAATTGATGGTGATATGAGATACAACGCATTGCTCGAAAGACCTTGGATTCATAATATGAGGGCAGTACCTTCAATACTTTATCAAGTCTTGAAATTTCCATCACTATAAGGAATCAAAATGGTGTACGATGAACAACCCACAGCCAAAGAGATGTTTGCAATTGATGAGGTAATACCAGTATCAGCACTATCATCAATGAATGGACGAGAATCGAAGGGAAAACATGAAGTCAAATAGCAACCACAGTCACCTGCCTCGACCAGATCGGAGTAGCAGAAAACTTTCGAGGATGATGATTATCTGATATCTCGAACCTTTATAATCCCTGATGATTCCGATGCCATAAAGTCAACGGTGTAAGAGCTGGAACAAGTCATATTGATCAAGCATTTTCCTGTCGAAAGGTATACCTAGGCATGGGGTTAACTCCCGAGCTCAGGGAAAGAATCATTAAATTACTTATTAAAAAGATAGATTATTTTGCTTGGTCCTACCTTGACATGACAGGGATCCCATCGAAGATTACCACTCATCAATTGATCTTGGACCCAAAGTTAAGACTAGTAAAGCAAAAAAGAAGGCCAAAGTCCGAGGTTAAACATGCATTCATCAAAGATTATGTAACCAAACTTCTCAAATAGGGTCCATTGGGGAAGTAAAATATCCTGAATGGCTAGCAAACATAGTTGTAGTCCTTAAAAAGGGGAATAAACTCAGAATGTGTGTATATTATAAAAACTAAACAAATCATGCCTTAAAGATTTCTTTCCTTTGCCGAATATCGATTGCATGATCTATACCACAGCCACCCACGAGATCCTTAGCTTTCTCGATTCCTACTCTGGTATAATCAAATACAAATAAACCCGGAGGATCAGGAAAAGACTTTGTTCATTACTAAGTACAATACTTATTGCTATAATGTAATGTCGGTTGGGCTAAATATGCCGGTGCTACTTATCAACGCCTAGTAAATCGAATGTTCGAAGAACAAATAGGTAAATAAATAGAGGTTTATATCGATTCCTTGTTAGTTAAGTCCTTGTGCGCAGAGGATCATTTGACACATTTGCAGGAAGCCTTCAACATATTGAAAAAATATAACATGAAGCTCAATCCTGAGAGATGTGCATTTGGTGTCAGTTCCGACAAGTTCCTCAGCTTTATGGTGTCAAATCGGGGAATCGATACCAACCCCAATAAAATCAAGGCAATCGGAGACATCATAGTCGTGGACAACATTAAGGCCGTACAAAGATTAAGAGGGCGGATAGCCGCTTTAAGCTGATTCATCTCGAGGTCTTTGGATTGAAGTCACGGGTTCTTCTCACTGCTCAAAAAGAAAAAAATTGCTTGGACCTCGGAATGACAACCAGCGTTGGATGAGTTAAAGTGGTATCTTCCGAGCCCCCATTGCTTCATGCTCCAAAAGAGGACGAGCAACTATACTTTTATTTCGCAGTCTTGCAAGTTGCAGCAAGTGGTGTCCTAGTTCGAGAATAGCAGATACACAATTTTCTGTTCTCTATGTTAGCCGAACTTTAGGTGAAGCCGAGACCTGGTACCCATACTTCGAAAAATTAGCGCTTGCTTCGATAAGCACCTCTAGGAAATTAATACCATATTTTTAATGTCACCCAATTTGTGTTGAACCTAGCCCCTTCGCCACATTTTTCACAATCCCTAACTCTCGGGCCGATTGGCCAAATAGGCCGTTGAGATTAGCGGGTACGACATTGAATATCAACCCCGGATAGCCATCAAATTTCAAATCTTGGAAGACTTCATGGACAAAAGTCATGCCAGCACTCGTTACTGAGGTCAAAAAGGAACTATTATTAAAATCAGGTATATCTTGGGGGATGTGGACCCTCTTCACGGATGGTGCTTCGAATGGAAGGGGTATGTGATGGGCATCATTTTGAAGCCACCCCAGGTAATACAATTATGTAGTCTATTAAAACTTTGAAATTGAAACAATGAGGCCAAGAATGAGGTCATGATTGCAGGTCTCGAACTAGCAAAGAACTTGGGAGCAGAGATCATCGAGGCCAAGTGTGACTCCCAATTTGTGGTAAATCAAGTCAACATAACTTTTGAAGTTCGGGAAGATCGGACGCAGAGGTACTTAGACAAACTACAAGTTTCTCTATATTGATTTAGAGAATAGACGTTATAGCACGTTCCTCGGGAATAAAATAGCGAGGCTAATGCCCTTGTAAATTTGGGACCATCGATCGAAGGTGATAAACTTAGCTCGGTGACTATCGTACAACTTTAGAGGTTAGTGATCGAGAAGGGAACGCTGAGATAAACTCCACAAGTTTAACCTAGGATTGGAGGAATGAATATATCGAATACTTAAGAATCAAGGACTGTACGTACTAAGGTTGCCCGATTTATTTCGGAAAAGGATGGAACACTATATAGGAGAATGTTCGATGGGCCGTTAGCAAATATTTGGGGCCTAGAGATACCGTTTGCATTCTGCGAAAAATCTTTAAGGGAACTTGCGGAAACAATTCATGTGCCAAGCCAATTGGTTTACAAAGTCATCGGAGTAGGATACTATTGGACGGATATGGAAAAAGACACTAAAGAAACTTTTCAAAAATGCGACAAATATCAAAGTTATACGTTGATGATCCACCAGCCGGGGGAACAACTTTACTCAGTCCTATCCCCATGGCCATTCATGAAACGGGGGATGGATATCGACGACCATTTACCATCGGCCCCAAGTAAAGCTAAATTCATTTTGCTTATGACTGACTATTTCTCTAAATGGGTTGAAGAACAGGCCTTCAAAAAAGTTAGAATAAAAGAAGTCACAGAATTCATCTGGGATCATGTCATATGCCAATTCGGGATACCCGCCGAGATCGCATGCGATAATGGAAAACGATTTATCGGCAGTAAAATAACAAAATTTCTTGAAGATCACAATATAAAAAGGATCATGTCGATGCCACATCATCCTAGTGGGAACGGACATGCCGAATCAACAAACAAGACCATCCTTCAAAATCTAAAGAAAAGGTTGAATGATGCTAAGGGTAAATGGAGAGAAATTATGCTCGAAGTCCTTTAGGCATATCGAACAACGATAAAATCCAGTAAGGGGAAACACCGTTCTCCTTTGTATATGGCACCGAAGCTCTGATCTCGGTCGAACTCGGGGAATATAGCGTCATGTTTTGATACACAATGGAAGAGTTAATCACGAGGCTATGAATACAAGCCTCGAACTACTACATGAAAAATGGGAAGTCGCCCTTGTTCGAATGGCCGCCCAAAAAAAGCGAATCAAAATCTACTACAAGCGAAGAGCTAAACTTCGACACTTCAAAATTGGGGACTTAGTTGTGAGAAAATTCACCATCAACACTCAAGACCCAAATAAGGGAAAGCTCGATCCAAACTAGGAGGGTATCAGGTCCTCAACATCGTTGGAAAGGGATCTTACGAACTTGGTACAATAAATGGTAAAAAAATGCTAAATAATTGGAACATATCACTCCTAAAATGATATTATTTCTAGGATAAGACCTTCTCCTTTTTCATTGGTATTTTACCCTAACTTATTGCAGGTTCTTGATCGAAGGCATCAAAGTTATCTCCGAAAATGAAGTCATTAGGTCTGAAATCACGCGTTGCACTCTTTTTCCATTCGATCGGTTTTTATCCCAAATGGATTTTTTCGGAGAGGGTTTTAACGAGGCAACCATTTTTCATGCTAACTTAGAGAAATTCAACAGTATCCGAGGCTTCTTTACAATTAACCTCGAATACTTGGGGGCATTACCCTCGGATGTTATGTTCTAAAGGAAAATACCTTGTATTAACGGGGTCTCAATAGGTAAATTTTATAAACGGCTAAATGGTCATGAACCGTGCCCATATAGATTACTCGAGCTCTAACGAAAAAAATATATACGCATGAATATGATCTATTAAAAGAAGTATTTTTTTTCCTTATCTAATATTCCATGCCATGGGAAATTTCTACTTTACACATTCATACTTATGTTCTACTGCAGAAACTGGATAAAGCATCGATCGCAACTAAAGCTAGCAAATCAATCCCGTACTCGTGGACTGCCATCCAAAAATTGACATATTTGAATATTAAACTTCGAGACCATATGACTTTGAAAAGGCAATCTTCAATTTTATAAGCTACGACCATCCCACTCGGTGACTGACACTTTGAACAAGTTCAAAGTGTAATTAAGAAATAAGCCCAAAGAGAAAATCACAAGTTAAAGGCTAAGGCCAAACTAACATTGTTCGGAGACGTCCAAATTCCGTAACAAAATAGGCCTTCTAATATTTTCAAAACCGATTAAAAAGGCTACCCTCGGCAAATTTACAAAAGGTTTCGATCATATCAAGCCCCGAAAAACCCTAAGGGGTACCAAATTGTACGAACTCCCGAACAAAATTATTTTATGCTAAGGCAACAACAACAACTACTACTACTACTACCCAGTATAGTCCCACAAAGTGGGGTCTGGGGAGGGTAATATGTAGACGAGCCTTACCCCTACCCCAAAGGGCAGAGAGGCTGTTCCAATCGACCCTCGGCTTAGAGAAGGAAAGGAAAAACAAAAACAAAAAATAAAAGAGCATTATTAACTCCAGTAGAAATAGCGTAAATAGTTATCTAAACATAAGAACCATAAATAAAATAGCATGCAATAATATCATACAGTAACTACCATAAATAACTACCATAAGGGAGACACACTCCAAAATACAAATCCTGTATGGATATCCCTGGCAAGCCTCACCCAACCCTGGGTGAGGAGTACGAAAAAAAAACCTACGAGCCCCTATCCTCCAGACGTTCCGAAAACCCTAACAAATTTATCTAGTGCTAATGCAAAAACAAGTTTTTATGATTAACTTTCTATGCTAAAAAGGGAGAAAATCCATTCTTTTAAGGCCATATAGGCTTAATTCAAAAGCATAAGGGCCAATTTTTGAGTTTGAGAAATCATCCTCGCTTAACTAAAACCTAAGGTTTGTCCTTCTTCGGGTTGAGAAAGTACTCACTCGATTATAAAGACTACACTAGTCTGATTTCGATCAAACTGCCCGAGCCTTATAAAAAATTTCAAGACATGGTCAAAACAAAATTTGTCAAGAAAAAATTTAAATGAAGACAAATCAAAGAGAAGAAAGATCTTTTCTACATAAAAATATTTACATGGATCGGTTAGGATCCTATACAAAAAATTCAAAGAAGAAAAAATTTTAAGTGCCTAATCCTCCACGGGATCCTCATCTTCATCTTCACCGCCTCGAAGCCACTCACGCTCCCTGAATCATCATCGTCAGAAGAGAGCAATGCTTTAGCTTTAGCCTCAAACTCTTTTGCACTCTCGATCTCGACAGTAAGGTGAAAGCCATGAGCATGTATCTCCTCGAGAGTATCTCTTAGAGACTGAAATTTTCCATGCTCGACAACATAGAATGCTCGAGAATGGGCAGCACCAAAAATTTCTTTTGCTTGGGCTTGAGCAACCTCGACGTTGGATCGGTAGACATCAATAATTGCCTCAGCATAGGCTTTAGCCATCTCAACCTTGGATTTGGCTTTTGCCAGTTTGATGGCCAAACCAAGCCTCGAGATCCTCCATTTTCTTAGCCTAAGATGTTCTTTCTTACTTCATGCTTTGGAGCTGACGTTCAGCCGATGATAGTTGGGCCCGAGCAGTCTCTTTTTTCTAGGCAAGTCGATCCATGTTTTGGTTCCACCCTAAGGTCTCTGCCTCCTTTGTGATGGACTCATTATGGAGCTACTCAATCTTTTCGGGCTTTTGTTGTACCTACAAGATTGAAATATTAGTCATCATTCCTGAATTGATATATCGCGCTTCTAACAGAATTTGTTCATTACATTCTCGATCAGGCCGGTCTGCTCTTTATGAGTTGTGTCCAACTCGGCTCGGAGGTCCTTGATCTCCTATTATTTTTGACCATTCAGAAGTTTGAGGGCATTTCTCTCCTCCGTAAGCCTTTGAAAATTGACCTCGCATCGGCTCAGCTCTGCCCAGGATTTGGAAAATGCATTCCGATGAAAAGTCAAGGCCTGTGTAGAGAGAAAGAAAGTTAGACAATAACAAATAAGCACAAGTGTAATATCAATAAGGGGAATTGAGACTTGCCAGGCTCAAAATTCGTTGAGCCTCATCGAAGAGACTCGATGCATCACCTAGGTCAGTAGCATCTTCGACCCTCGTGAAGCAACAACAGAAGAGGTACTTCCCTTCGCGTACCATTCTTAAATCAAGGGTCCCCATGGCCTAGGCTTCCTGAATTTTCCCCTCGGAAAATGTGGGGAGGGGCGACGAGTTGTTGATATATATTTTCCCAAGCAAGCCACTGTAAGCACGTGATTTTTTCCTCGCATGAGTTACTCCTACAGAGTTCCTGAAATTACGACTTTTCCTTTAATTATTTGATTTTAGGAATTATTGCATGATTTGTGTTTATTTGCATTTTTTGGTTTCACAAAAAATACAAAAATACTGCATTTGCATTTAGGTACCAATTTTACATTTTTAGGATAATTAGTTATTGAATATTACAAAAAAGAAAGAAAATCACAAAAATAGTTCGTTTTTGCATTTTTAATTTTTGAATTTGTCATAGTTTTCTTATAAAATAAGACTTCATTAATTTTGAGAAAATCAATTAGTTTAGTTTTCGATTTTAAATCAGGTTTTTGTTTTTATTTTTAATTCTTTTTACAAAAATCTAAAAATGAAATAAAAAAGGAAGAAAAAGAAAAGAAAATAAAAGAAATTAAGCTTCTTAATAAAAAGACTCGAATTTGGTCCAGCCCAAACAAAATCCACTAACCACCCGGTCAGAATACCCAAATACCCGGCCCAAAATCAAATCCTAACCGATCTCCCCCACTAATAACCCAAACGACCCCGTATTGGACAAACTCAACCACGATCGTTGGATCTCACTAATCCAACAGTCCGGAACTCAGGAGCCTTCATCATATCTATGTTCGAACAACCCCCCTACCCCTTACTTGTCTCTCTTAACACCCCATCTCAGAGACCAAAAGCCAAAACCTAGCGCCGCCTCCATTTTTTCACCACCGCAAGCCGGCGGCGGCGCCTCAAATCAGTCCCCAATTAACATCCTAGAATCTCCATAGTTACCTCATACCGAATTTCTAATTACTTTCCTTCGAATCCCTCCGGAACTGCTCGAATCTTAAATTGGAGCATGAACCCTAATTTCTCAACAAAAAAAACTCAAATCTAGCAAATTAGTGAAGATTGAGGCTGAAAGTGATTTTGTTCATGTGTTTTCACCTGAAAACACATGATTAAGACCCATTTTGTTCAAAATTAGAGGCTCGGGGAATAACTTCAAGGTGGGACTTGATTTTAGGTATTTCCAGTTTCTTTTTCTTTTCCTGCATTTTTTCTTCTTTTTAGTTTAAGTTCACTTTCATCTCTTTTCTGTCCCCTCTTCGTTATGTGTTTGTTTGCATTTTTTTCGTTGCATGATGTAGATTAACAACAAATCTAGCTTATTTGGCTTTAGGTTTTATAGGGCTAATTAGTTAATTTTCCCTTTTGTTTGGTTTTGGTTTCCTTTTAAATGGTTTTCTGATTTTTCTTTTGGAATTTTGGTTAGTCCTTCTATTGTGAATTTTGATAATGGTTTGAGTTTATGTTCTGAAATCATAAGCCCAAATAGGAATGCAATCCAATCTGGACGGCCTAGTCTTTAGAGCTAGAACCATGGGTCAATTTGAATCGGTTGGCAAGCTAAGGTAAATAAAAGAGTCTCAAAGGCTGGATTAGGAATTCTAGTTGAAAGAATTTCTGAATAATTACTAGAAAGCCTCCTAGAAGCTGCAAAAGCAGACTTGCTTGATCAAGAAGTCAGTAATTCAAGGGCCTTTAAGTAAAAGAATCCAAAAGGTCTAAAGTGGAAAACTAAACTCTTAAGGTTGTCCTAGTAACTTGCCTATAAAGGCATAGTTACTAGAGACTCAATGAGGAAAAAAAAAGAGCTAAGAAATACAAAAAAAATGGCTACAACTAAAGGAAAAATCATGGTTCCATTTCCATGTTGTGTATTTTCTTAAGTCCCCATTCCTAAATGTATTGAAATTAGGATTGGAGGTTTGGCTTTGAATTATGTTCTGGTATTTGTTCAAGTGAGGCTGCTTTCTATTATTTTCGGATCCAATATGGTTAAGTTGTGTTGCTGCTGGTGTTCACTGCTTTCTTTTTACTCTACTGGTCCTCATTTTTCTTTCCTTGTTTCAATCTCCAGGTATTCACTCCACCCCCCAATGTATGAGAATGGGTGAACTTGAAGTGGGCTTATTCAAATTGAGATATGTGATTGAGCAATGATTTAAGAAATGAATCTGCATTTTTCCAACTAGTTAATCTGTGAATTCGATTTGGTTTCAATATATAGAAATGGTGTGTTTCACTTTGTTGTTTAACTCCTCATGTTGCTTTAAAAGATTTTGAGTAGTATGTTAATATGGTTATTCTGTATTTAAATAGGTATGGACATTATTGGGACATCAGATCTTTTGTATTCTGCATCTATGAGTGTTGAGGGGTCAAAGTGATTCTCATTAGTGTTATTTAGTTGTATATTCGTTAATTTTCTCATGGAATGTGGTAATCAAAAGAATAATAGGCTAAAAGCAGCATGAAGCATCTTTGTTAGCTTTTTCATTTTAGTCATGGCTAAATGTGTAGTAAAAATCAAACATGCTTGGCTACGTTTAGAGTAAAGTTCGAATAAGGTTTAAATCTAGCAGGCTTTTCATGTTCAAGTGACTTTTAGACATTCATGTATTGCAGACTCCAAATTTGCTTTTCAAAAGCTTTAGAAATTTTGTGCACTTTATGTTTCAAATAGCTAAGTCATTTCTAATTGTGAAAACTAATGTTGTACTTGTGATGCCTTGAATTCAAACTTTTGCTTTGGGGGTTTAAAATGGCGTTGTGGGCTTTCAGGGGTTCGATCCCCGAGCAAGGTTATCGCTGCTTTCCCTTCCACCAGGACTAGGCCTAATCCAGGCCCAAAGCCTTGGAAGCTCTTGGTCGTGATTGTTGTTTCCTTTTGGTTTAATAGTTTTAAAAATTGAAATGTAAAGGGCTGGCCTTTGAGTTGAATTGCGGACTTGAACTAAGGACCTCGTCATTGTTGAAGCTGTACTTGTTTGAGTTTTGACTCATTCTTAGGCCTAGGCAATTCAGTCTTTTTCGAACGGGACTCGAGTCACTAGTTTCTCACTAGGCCACTGGTATGACTGTGTTGGGCCAAGCCCCTTTGCTTAAAATAATTGACTCTTTCCCATGGAAAAACCTTTAGTTATTTCAATAGAAACTTCAACTATATTTAGTGTTAATTAATTAAGTCCATTAATTATATTGGAGGTGAGCCGTATTAGATAATGTAAAACAATTATGGCCCTCCGAGTGTTACTTTGAATATTCTTTTAAAAATGGAGTTGAGGTGCATCGTGCCAAATAAAATCTCAAATGTGTGGCCCTCATTTAATTATTGATTCTAACCCTTACAAATCGAGGTGTGCCATTAATGAACTTTCCATGGCCCTCGCAAAGTTAAAAGTGTGTAGTTGCTTTAGGCGCGCTATTTTAAAAACTACTTTCCTAAATTCGGGTGCGCATTTATATGACCCAAATCCAAATCTCAACGTTGGATAAAATGTGTGGCAGACCGTGGGTGCATTTATATGACGTGGTTCGAGACATATTTTAAATGACGTTGCAATTTCCTTTAAAATAATTAAATAAAAGCGGTTGAAAAGTTAAAATTGCACCGTAGGTTACGACATGTATTAAAATCGGATAATAGGCCAATTATGACAGTTGAGAGACCGTGCTAGAACCACGGAACTCGAGAATTCCTATCACTTTCTCCCGTGTTAACAAAATTCCTTATAAAGTCAATATTTTTCTCGATTCAGAATTTGAACCGATGACTTGGGAAACTATTAGTTATCCCAAGTGACAACTCTGAATTTAAAATAAACAAATAATCTTGTTTCGATTGTTCTTTAATTAGAAAAACTCCCTTTTTACGCCCTTCGCAGGGCATGGTGTAAAAAGGAGGTGTGACAACCACTCGGGGTGTTCTCTTCCGAAGGGCTTTGAAACCGGACCCTTCAAACATATCCGCCTATTGTTTGTCATGATGCGAGGCATTTTCAGCCTCTAATGGATTGGGAACTTTTCTCAGGCCATCTTCTAATATCTCCTCGGCCCGAGGCTAAACATCTTCAATCATCACCGGCTCAGTGGACTTTTGGACCTCGTTGCCTCTCTTTCGAGCCACAACTCGAATTCACTATTTTCATATCCTCTTCTTTATCTCGTAGTCACTAAGCTACATCGGCAAGCAAAGCAACGAAGTCATTCTTTGACTTACAAGCCTTCCTCTTTTTAGGATTTGGAGTCTCAGAGGCGAGACCCTTTTTCTTTTCTTCTCCTTCGACGGCTTCGGGATCGGGGGCGGAACCTCCTCCTCCCAAGACGAGGCCTCATGGAGGCAGTGACTTTGAGGCCTTTGTGAAAAGAAATAAAGTGAACAAGAAAGGAAACATTTCGGAAAAAGATCATCAAATGCAAGGAAAGAAGCTTACCGTGATTTTTGGACTCCCATCAACCCCTTGCCAAATCGCGCCATCAGCGCTCGACATATGAATAAATTGAGGCATTTTCAAACCCAATCCACAAGATTCAGAATCGCACCAGGCATGCAAGAATCCGATACATCATAGGAAAATAAGTCAATGACAAAAGGCAAAAGAAAAAAATAATAAACAAAATATATATGAGGGTTTGTACTTACGCTTCATGTTCCATTCATCGGGAAGTGGCATCTTCTCAATCGGGAATATATCAGAAGTCCTCACTTGAACGAACTAGCTTATCCATCCTTGATCATTGTCCTTATCTATGCTCGAGAACAGCACCTTGGTGGCCCGGGATTGAAGCCTTATTAACCCGCTTCAATAGATGTGAGGGTTGTACAGTCTGATGAGATGGTCGAGGGTGAAAGTCATCCCTTCAATCTTTCTCACGAAAAATCATAGCAGAATAACGATCTGTAAAAGGTAGGTGTAAACTCTTAGAAACCCTTTCACGTACTAGTGATTTCCTCTTCGGGGATCGCAATCACCACCTCTTTATTTTCCCAATGGCAATATTTCTTAACCTGCTCGAGGCTGCCCTCAGTTATCAAGCATATATATCTCGACAGTGGCTCGTATCAACGAGGGATCGGCGAAGTTTTCTCGACTTTGAAGTAGGAAGAAAGATCGCACCCCCCTCCCAAGAACACACTCCTAAAGACGCAGCTTCACCGGTGTTTTATCACCAACTAGCCATGATGAATAAGATTTTTCCTTTTGAGGAATGATTTTTATCATTTTTGTTTTTATATGGGTTCATAGAAAGAAGAAGATGAGATTTGTTGTATTGAGGAAAGATTGACAGCAAGATTTGAAGAATTTGCAGAAGTGAAAAACTTGGAAGAAGTAGAGTGCTTTGAAGATTAAGAGAAGTTTGAAAGTAAAATTTGGGAAATTATATGGAAGGCCTATTTAAAATGTTCACGGTGACTATTCAAAGGCATTGATGGCCAACCACCAACTAGCGCTCATTAATGATTTAGGAAACTGTACCGATGGGACGTTTGAATCACTTTTTGTCGCTTACATCATGAGGATGACATCATGACAGATCGAAGTATAAAATCAAAGAACCAATTCGTTTCTTCTTGTTGCATTCCAATAAACAAGGGCACTATTCGTATACAGTTAAAATTGGGCCTACCCGATTTTAATTTTTTATCGAGACCAGGAAATTGCATCAAGGGACAGACTCGTAATGGATCAAACTAGAGCACAAAAATAAGATATCGAGTTTGAGAATCATGGTACCTGTCGAGATCGAGGTTAGAAGTGATTGAGACTGAATATGACAGGCTTCGAGCAAAGCACAATAACAGAAAAGCAAGATATCCATAACCGGTTGAATATCACAATGGGAATCTCAGAACAGACCAAATTAAAGACAGTTAATGAGCTGATCATGTGATTTTCTTCAATAATTAGAGTTATACCATAATTAGGATTCTTTTACTATATAAAGAGGAGTCCCCATTATTTGTAAGCACTTTACCTTGACGTATATCAAAGCAATACAATATTCTCTTTTTAGTTCTCTTGTTTACAACTTGTACTTTGACTATTTTTGCACAACTAGCTGGAGGGTATTCGAACTCGAGGGCTCTGTTCAAACACCGGTTTGCTTTACATTATTGTCAATTTCCATTATTTATCTTTACGCCTATCAATTGGTATTAGGTAAAACTACGTATTCTTAAAACCACATTATAAGTTTAATTATTTTCTAGTTTCCAGGATAAATAATATATATATATATATATATATAAAACCTATTAAAGACTTAATAAAATATTACATTTCAATTCATAAATTTAGTTGTACAATAAATCATTATTCTGAATCCACCTGTTATATTTGGTTGAAATAAAAAATAATGTTTTACAATGATTTTAACAAGCCATCTAGTTTATCTTTTATGCAGCTAAATTAGAGTTACTATAAGCAATGATATGTTGTAAAAGTCCTTTTAACTTGGAAGTGAAAAAAATATACACATTATTGCATTAAACTCGTTATAGAAAAATAAAACCAAAAGAGGGCGTAGGACGAAATATGATAGAATATAAGAGTCTGTCAAACTTTATGGAGAACCAGGATCTCTATCAGTTCCACTAGAACACACGCACACAGCAGTAACTAAATGACAAGAGGAATTTTATGTGAAAAATTCTCAGATCAACAGGTATAAAAACTATGACCTAAACTTGTAGGCTTTCAACTCCACTACTGATCAACTTTTAGATTCAACCTATACAACATAGAAATTAACCTCTTAATCCCTTAATAACTTGTAATACTATATTACAAGCCACTTTATAATAATTCTATTACAAAGACTTTACAACTCGACTAACTTTAGCCAAGACTCAAACACACTGGTTTAAGATCTACCAAGGGGTTCCTACAGAATGCTTCTAATCAAGCTAAGTAGTAAATAATATTTAAGAACTATTACAAAGTTAGAAATCAACTAAGGACATTAATAACTCGATGTGGGAACTGGTCCGTAGTTATTTTGTTCTTCGTTCTTGAAGAACTTGAAACTTGCTTGTTGGATGGTCACGTGAGTGAGATTTCTAATTGTTTAAGTGAATGTGTTTTACCTCCCTTGATTGTATTAATACATGTGTTACATCACTTATAATGATATAAGCAAGGCAGTAAAAAGTCTTCTACAGAAAGTTGATTGTTGCAATGTTCTTGTGTTGTAGCGTGTGCAGGAAGCAACTTTCCAGCTGGAGATTTGGTTTCGTATAGTCACCATGGGAACTGGTAGGAATGTATTCCCTCAGTTGTTCCTTCTACCCCTAAGAGTTTAGCCATCCCAAGCTGGAACCTTGTGACCTTAAGGTCTTGTAAATGTGTAATAGGTTCCTTATCTAGTTCTAGATAGTAGGTTTGTTAGATCATCAAAATATAAAGCAAAGTTCTTATGACCAAGGTACTTGTCAATTTCCCCAATTTTGATAATGACAACATCATAATTGAAAATCCTAGAAAGAGACGCATAGAACTTAATTGCGAACTAGAAAGACCATAAGTTTTCCCCTTAATCTCTACATTCCCCCTTAATTGGCGCAATTATTATTCCCCTTTTGGCATCATAATAAGATTAGTAACAAGCAATTAAGCAAGAAGGAAGTTTTAAGTTAACTCATGCCACTTATAAATACACAGTTTTAAAATCAGAGCAAAAAAGCAAGGTATAAGCAGCAACAAGGGAAAAACTTGCATTGGAATAATTTGGATTTTACAGCAGGAGTAGAAATGTCACAATTAAAAAAAACACCACATGTTATCATCATAAGAACTGGCACTAAGAGACTGGACCACAAACTAGATTGGAGACTTTACACTGATGGGCAGTATTTAAGAAACACTGGATGGAGAAGGTTTGGAGGCAGAGGAAATTGTTTGGAGGACTAAATATTCGAGCATTTGCTGATATTTACTCATTGAGTAGTCTCTCTTTTAGGTCCTCCACTTGTTTCCTGAGCTCAGCATTCTCCTTTGTCAGGCGAGCAACCTCTTCGCTTTGAGAGCGAATCATTGCTTTCAGGTGACTTATCTCAGTAGTAGCATTATTTTTAGCATTTATTAACTGAGATATGGTAGAAGTGCTTGCAACCCCTCCAAATTTCTCTACACACTCACATTCTTCAAGAGTGACTTTTGAAAAAGTTTGCTTCTTCGAGCTCACTTTAACTTGTCCAAGAGGAACCTTGAAGTGATCAAAGACCTTGGCAACGAGGAACCCATACGGCAACCCGTGATTACCATCTAAATTCGGCCCCTTTATTCATGTGCTTGATTATGATCACAGACAGATTGATGGTATTGAAGTTGTTTAGTGCTTCCATGAGGAACATGTCTATTCGAGAAGTGATGGATCTTTGCTCAACTTGAGGCCGAAAGACTTTGTTTACCATCTCAAATAGCAGTTGGTATATAGGAAGAAGGGCCTTTTATTGAACCCATTCCCCCTACTGAACTGCTATGTCCTTCAAGATTGTATTTCTAAAGTTTTGAGTACAATCTCCTTGAATAGTAGACAGCCCTTCAGCAAGCACACCAAGAATAGATCCCAATAAGACGAAGTCCATTACCATATCAACTCCATTCATCAAGATGCAGATGTGACAATCCTCAACCTTGAACAAGTCGACATAAAAACTTTGAACTTCCTCCTCATATAACCTAGCAGCATCACTTGTGAACAATTGTGTCCATTGTTGGAACTCATAAATATCAACCAATTTTCTCATTCCAGTCTCCTCCATAACATCAGGGGCAAATGTGCGTCAACACAACACCTTTTGACTTCTCAATCTCTCTTTCCCAGCACTCCCCAGATCTTCAATTCTGGCCTTCTTTGAGGAACCGGGTTTCTTATCAGTATCAACCTTTCTCTTAGCATTATTGTGAACACTCATCTCTTTTTTATCAGACTTTACATATTTTTCACCTAATTCTTTCAGCACATAAGACTTGGTAGTAACATCACCATCAATCTTAGTCAGACTTTTAGCAAACATAGAAAATCCACCTTTAGGCTTGAGAAGACCATGCTTCTGTGATAACTTCCTAGTCGACGTACTAAGCTCTTCTGCTTCTTCTTCATCCACATTCACAACAGGCACTATCTTTGCATTTATAACTTTACCATATTTAATGAATTTTCTTCTCTTTGACTTAGCTTGATTGTTCTTAAGAGTAAATGCAAGAGCCTACTTCTTTTGTAACCTTGTTGTGGGTCTCTTAGGAGTTAGCTCTTCATCAATAGTTACTCTATGCCTAGGGATACTGGAACTTGGTAAATAATCATAATCTACTTCACTATCCTCCTTTTGTTCTTCAGACATAGAGCTTGTCTCAAGCATAATCACACTTAGAGGATCAACATTTAAATGAGGAGAGGGAGCAGGGTCAGTACTGACCTAGGGTTCTTGAGAGAGACCAGGAGTTGGATCCTCTTACTGGAGGATAAAAAGTCCTCTAGTAGGTCCCCAAATAGCACTTTCCTATGTTGAAGGTTCAACAGGCACAAGCTCATTACCTTCTCCAACAGGCTCAGATTCTTCCCCTTGAGTCTTAATAACATCCTCACTTCCTCCAAAAAAACCCTTCATTGGCAATGGACAACATATTTTCTATGGCTTCCTTTACTTGTAGGTCCATGGGAAACTCAAGAAAAGTAGGAGCGGTACCCGTGGACAATGTATCAGAAGTAGTCTTTATTGAGTGGACGATTTCATCTCCCTCAATTTAGTCTATCTTTGACCCTTCTTCTATAGGAGAACCTAAGATTTCCCCATTTTCTTCGTTCTTAGCAATACTCATTTTATCCCTATTTTCTGGTGGGCTAAGAGAAGAGCTCTGGGAAACACCTAATTTGGGAGTTGACGCTTTGCGACTTTTTTGAGAACTGGAACTCAAATGGGTAGGAGTGG
This sequence comes from Nicotiana benthamiana, assembly GCA_034376525.1. Lineage (NCBI taxonomy): Eukaryota > Viridiplantae > Streptophyta > Magnoliopsida > Solanales > Solanaceae > Nicotiana > Nicotiana benthamiana. Next base: position 26,243,469 of record CM067336.1, on the reverse strand, counting down.
AGGCGATATTTAGGGGTGACTCTGTTCTAGGGTTTTAGTTATCAGTAGTGTGAGGAAGGACGTCTTGCATTAGTGTTGCAACTAGTGAAGACTCAGTGGGTATGTTGCTTGGCACACTAGAAATTATTTTATTTTCAGCCATGGTGAGAAGAAAAGAGAGGATTTGGTGAACTGGAGAGAGAAATAAAAGGAAACAGGTTTTGATATGTTGATGTGAAGAGTGTGATGACAGTGATAGATGTATTTATGATAAAAGAGGGACCAATAAGAAATGGAGGCAGTCTTAAGGGAGTTGGTTGATTAATAACGTGTGAAATATTTGGGTTCGAAAGGCACACAACTAAAAGCTGACATGCTTATAATGTGACAACTTGTTTTAATTGTTCAGAATTGTGCATGAGAGAACAGAGAAACTACTAACCTGTGACACGAGAACCAGGTTCCCGTACTTATCTTTTATCTACAAGCTTTGCCCTTTTTACCAGAGTATGCAGCTTCAACTGCATATTTGCTCTATAATCATCAAGTATGTCTACCTATAACGGTATAGAGATGAGTTAGACTTTGCCAGAAAACACCTTTTAACTAAGTTTACTTGAAAATTTCTTTCATATCCAATCATTGAGGGACCTTGTTCTCAATTGGGTTTTATCAACCCTAGTGCCAGATAATTTTGCTTGAACTGTTCTCTGCTCAGGGCTTTGGTAAATATATTTGCAATTTGATCTTCAGTGCTACAGAATTTCATGTACATAATCCCTTTTTCTACATTTTCTTTGAGTATGTGATGATGTACTTCAATGTGCTTAATCATATTATATTGAAATAGATTTTTTTCCATGTTGAGTGCACTAGAATTATCACATAAGAGAGGCACACATTATGAGAATGCTCCAAATTCTTCCAAATGTTGCTTGATCTATAGAAGTTGAGCACAGTAAGAGGCATATGCTACATATTCATCTTATACAGTTGAAAGTGCCACAGAGTTCTACTTCCTTGTACCCCATGAGATTAAGCAAGAACCCAGCAAATGTGACATTCCAGATGTGCTTTTCCTGTCCACCAGATATCCTGTATAATCAGCGTTAGCATACCCAATAAGATCAAAGTTGCAACCTAAGGTATAATAGAGGATCGAGTCTTGTGTTCCTTTGATATATCTCAGTGTTCTCTTAGCAGCCTTCAGATGAGATTCCTTTGTATTGGATTGAAACCTTGCATAGAGACCCACGCAAAAAAAATGTCTGGTCTGCTTTCAGTGAGATACAAGAGTGACCCTATGATTCCTCTTTACATGGTCTGATTTACAACGGAACCAGGATCATCCATGTCTAGACGGGTAGATGTGGAAATAGGATGTCAATGACTTTTGATGCTTTTATATCAAGCTTTTTCAGCAGCTCCTTGATGTACTTCTGTTAACTTATCAACGTTCCCTTCTTAGATTGCTTCATTTGAAGTCCTAGGAAGAAATTTTGTTCTCCCATCATACTCATATTGAATTCACTCCTCATAAGTTTTGCAAATTCTTTGCAAAGAGAGTAAAATGTGTCTCCAAAGATGATATTATCAGCATACACCTGAAAATGAGCAGGCTCTTCCCTCGTTTCTTCAGAAAATAAGTGCTGCCAATTTTTCCTCTTGTGAACCTATTTTCTAGAAAGAATTTCGGCAACCTTTCATACCAAGCCCTGGGAGCCTGCTTTAACCCATACAATGCCTTACCTAGTTTGAACACATACTTAGGATGCTCGTGACACTCAAAACAAGGAGGTTACTTGATATAAACTTCTTCTTTTAGATGGCCATTTAAAAATGCATTTTTGACATCCATTTGGAATAGTTGAACTCCATATGATATGCAAAGGTAATTAGGATTCTAATGGCTTCCATAAGATCTACCGGAGTAAATGTTTCATCATAATAAATCCCTTCTTCCTTATTGTAGCCTTGAACTATCAGCCTTGCCTTGTTTATTGTTGTGTTTCCAAACTCGTCCGTTTGTTCCTGAATATCCACGTGGTTCCTATTATGGTTCAATCTGCATGTCGAGGAACCAGGTATCGTACCTTATTCTTTTCAAATTGATGCAGATCCTTTTGCATGGATGTGATCCAGTCTATATCTTTCAACGCTTATTTCATATTTTTGGGCTCTACTTATGAAACAAAGGCTGAGAAGGCAAGTGAGTTTCTTACTTTTGATCTGGTTTGAACTCCTGAGTCAAGAGGAGTGATTATGTTGTCAAGAGGATGTGAGTTTTTGCACTTCCAATTTGGTACCTGAATCTCATTGGTAGAGGGACCATGTATGTCTGACTGGATTTCTTGGGCGGTTCTGCTTCAGCAAGTGGAGTACCTCGAATTGCATCAACAACTCTATTTTTAACTTCTATTACTATGATCTAGGGACCAAGTTCCTCTTCAATGGATGGAGATATATGTGTGTCATCTATACTGGATTCCTTGACATGGCTTATCGTATCTGACTTTTCATTTGCCATGTGAATTACTTTACCTGGAACAAATAAGGGCTCTCCATCTAGATCAACATGTATGTTCTTCTCATAGGAGAGGTGAGCTTCATCAAAGATCACATGTATGCTTTCTTTGAAACATTGAATCCTTTTGTTGTATACCTTGTAAGCTTTGCCTTGAGATGAGGTTCCTAGAAAAATTCATTCATCACTTTTGGCAGCGAACTTTCCAAGAGCTTCCTTTACATTATTGTGAACAAAGCATTTATTGGGCTTCCTTGCATTCAGCCGTTCACATGGAGTTCTGTTCCGAAGGGACCTAATCATGCACATGTTTACCAAGTAGCACACAATATTGACAGCTTCTACCCAGAAATACTTTGCGATTCCACTACCAATTAACATTATTCTTGCCATGTCATCAATATCTCTATTCTTCCTCTCCACAACACCATTTTGTTGAGGTGTTCTTAGAGACAAAAAATTGTGAGTGATGTTATTTTCAATGCAGCATCAAATTTGACATTGTCAAACTCTGTCCAATGATTATATGCAGGATACTTTATTATCCATCTTTACTTGGATCTTCTTGACAAAAGCAACAACACTTCAAAGGTTTCATCCTTGGTCCCAAGGAACAAAGTCCAGGTGAATCTGGAATAGCCAACAACTACAATGTACTTCTTTCCTCCTCTGCTTGGCAGCCTTATAGGTCCACATAGATCCATGTGAAGGAGATTAAGTGGCATCACGGTGCTTACTTCCTTTTTGGGCTTGAATGAGGATTCGTCTTGCTTCTTTTTTACACATGCATCACATACATTTTGATCCTTAAAGCTTGACTTAGGCAGACCACAAACCAAATCCTTCCTGGCTAATTTATTCCACAAAATAAAACTTGCATGACCTAGCCTTGCCATAATTCAGCATCATCATCAACATTACTTAGACATCTTAGATCACCATGCTTTAGAGACTCAAAATCAGCTACATAAATATTCTTGTATCTTTTTGCCACTAGCACCACCTCACCAGTCGCCATGTTTTATGACTGTATAGATCCTTGACATAAATTCCACGGTGTTTCCCTTATCACAGATTTGGGAAACGTTTAGCAAGTTGTATTTCAATCCATTCAGGTAGTACACATTTTCGATTGAGTGAGAGAGAGAAACTTTCAAATCCTTCTGAATCCCAGAATATATCACTCTTGCCATTTCCAAAGGATACACTCCCTCCTTGCAGGGCCTTAAGTGAAAGGAAATCATTTGTACTTTCAGTCATATGCTTTGAGAAACTACTGTCCATGTACCATTGTAGGCTGCCTCCTTTCAGCATTCCCTGCATAAGAAAAATTAAGAGTTAGCTTTAGGAACCCAAACTAATTTCTGGCCTTTGTAATGAAAAAAGGGGTGAATATGAGATCTTTTGGTCCATGGCAGGCATTATACACTTTTTATATGAGGAACCAGTTTCTCTTCTAGTAATTACTTTTACAGCAAAAGATTTCTTTTTCTGTTGTGACTGAAATCTGGCCTTACAGTTTTCTTTAAGGTGTCCACTGTTACTACAGTGATTGCAAAGCCAATTGTCAGTTACGGTAACGTACTTCCTATGAGGGTTATAAGGAATCTTTTCCCTTTGAAATCCAATCCGCTGCCTGTTTGCCCCATTGTGGTATACATGACAGTGATAGCATCAGAGGACCAGGTCCACTTGAGGGATTTTTCAAGATCACTCTTTCTACCTAATTGCTCCTAAAGTTGTTTGTTTCTCTTAAGCTCAGCACACAGACTAGACTTCGCTGAGTTTAACTCACTTTCAATCTTAATGTGTGTCTCGCTTGTAACTTTCTCTCCTTTTTGAAAATTTTCAAGCCTACTCTCTATTTCAAGTTCCCCAATTGTTTTCTTCAAATACATTACCACCACTAGGAGGTCATCTCTATCATGCTTAGTGATAGCAACTTTCTCATTAATGCATCTTTTTCCATACTTACGCTCTCAATAGTCTCTTTTAGGTCCACCGAAACAGCCATAATATCATCTCTTTCTTGTTCTACATATGCATTTTTTTATCTAATACATCTCTTTCTTTCTTCATGTTCTCAATTGTTTCTCTTAAATCAACTACAACTACTACTAGGTCATATCTAGATTGTTCTGCCTCTCCGAGTTTGACTGTTAAAGCATCTTTGTCATTTACAAGACTATGATAAGCATCAATTAACACATTTGCCAAAGACATGAGTTTATTAGGAGAATAATATTTAAAATTTCTCTTAAGATCTAAAATATTTACCTCATCATCATCTTCATCATCAGACTAGGACATTAAAGCAAAAATTGAATCATACTCGGTTGCTTCACTTTATACTGCCATGATAGAGCTGTAACTTGGTTCATCATCATAACTAGATCCTCTTGATGAATCTCCTCATGCAGTAAGAGTGTCTCACGACATTGTTAGCGGCATCTTTTTTATTGAAGCGTCTATCAGGAGCCGGATTCCTTTTGGTTGCTTTGTCAAAGTTGTTCTTTTACTGATCCTGCTTTAGGAAAGGGCAATCCTTGATGAAATGTCCTAGCTTGTCACATTTATGAAAGAGGTCATAATTCTTTGGCTTGCTAGAACTTTCCTTTTTTGGAATGCCTTCATTCCTACGAGCCATCTTTTGAAATCTTCTTGTCAAGTGCCGTGCCCCATTTTTTCTCCCTGTAGTCCGGGTTTTGACATTTATTGGGAACAACGCATTTTCTTTTGGTAATTGGGTATTTGAAAAGTCGCCACCTAAATGATTAAGGTGTATTAAGGCACCTAGAGCGATTAACTCAAGTAACCAATTTGCATTACCAGAGATTAGGGTAAGTGCTTAAAATAACCTTGAGGGAAAGGTGTTAGGCACCCCTTACGGTCCACAACGGTGGGTCGCGGTCGAACTCAGTTATGTGAATTAGTCATTTAATAGGTAAACACTCCAAGCACACATTTGCGAATAAAGGAATTTTATGCATTCTAAGTGCACATATGTAATCAAGAAAGTTTAGACAGTCTAAGCACACATATGTAAATTTAAGAAGGGAAGCCCTAGTTGGTTAGCCTATACGATCACTTCTGTACAATACCTGGTAAGACTTCTTCAAAGAGAGGGGTTACATGTGGCATTAGTGCACAGGTCATCATATCCCTTTACTATCTATTGCCCCCGCCACCTAAGAAATTATATAAGCAATTTAATTTAGCAACCTCTAAGCGTGCTTTTACCCGTCTCTTCCTTGTGGTCCTGGAGGTGTTTAGGACCTCTATACTTAGGTAGTTATAGAAACTCTTAGGTATGTAAAAGGTAAATTCTAAGCGACAACAAAGAACATATAGAACTATCAAATAGAGAAACAGTTAGGGGCTCATATTTACCTCCACACATAAACAAATAAGTAGGACATCTGAAACACAGAGTTCATGTAATTTTAAAGAAGTCCTAGAATATGGTATCTAGGTGAGCATCACAAATACAGAATATGCAGCATTGTTTTAAGGCGAAATGACAGAATCATAATTAGTTTTCCTACTAATTTCAAAAGCCTGTTAAAGCTGGACAATTTTACAAATAAGCAGAGTACAATTTCATAGTCTTAAGACCATTAATTACCTAAGGCTTGCCTAGGCGCTGGTCTGTATGTAATCATAGCCTGGGAACTTATTAAAACATCTTGAAGTTATTCAGTCCTAAAGTCATGTTGGTCTAAGAGATTAATGTTACAAAATTGATTTCATGCATGTTTATACTAGGACATAAAATCTATGTGATGGACTGTTTTAAAACCTTTTTATTCATTTCAGCAACGTAGATACAACTTAGAGCAAATGCACACAGAGTCCTAAGGCAGGATTCGTAATGCACAGAAAGAGATGGTCATTTTATTAAGCATGATTACAGTAATAACTTAATGATAGGATTTTCAGGTGATGACAAATTAAAACATAATGGGGGAAAGGCACAGAAAGGCAACTACTAGGGGGGAGGCACGGAACCATCGAATGCACCGCTGATCACTAGTTAAATACGCCTTTTTGAGCTTAAAGGGTGATATATAGGAAGAACACAAACACTCATCAAGCGTTACTATAGAATTGATTACGCACGAGTGGAATAAATGATTACGCATAGTGTCAAGTATTTTAACGTTTAAAAATGAGAAATGCAGTATTGAAAGACAGTTACGAAGAAAGAAAACAAAGACATAAGTCAGTTTCAAGAAATAAAGGAAATCATAAACGCTTGAAAATAAGCAGTTAAATCAAAATAAGGGGGGAGGGTGCACGAGATAAAGCATCTTAAGACTAATTCACATAAAATAAGTTGTTTGGTAAGAACCTAAAATATTCCCAGCAAGTCATCATGCTGTCATGGCCCCTTTTTCCTTCGCGGAGTCCGAGTTTCGACATTCATTGAGAACAACTCATTTCCTTTTGGAATTGAGTATTTGAAAATTCGCCACATAACGGATTAAGGTGTGTTATGGCACCTAGAATGGTTAACCCATGCAACCAGTTTGCATTACCAAAGAACAGAGTAGGGCTCGAAATAATATTGAGGGGAAGATGTTAGGCACCACTCGCGGTCCACAACTGTGGGTCCTAGCCGAACTCAGTTATATGAATTAGTCACTAACAGGTAAACAGTCTAAGCACATATTTGCAATAAAGAAATTTTATGCAGTCTAAGCACATATATGTAATCAAAGAAGTTTAGGCAGTATAAGCACACATATGTAAATTTAAGAAGGGACGTCCTAAGTTGGTTAGCTTATAGGATCACTTCTATACAATACCGGGAAATATAGAGGTTACCCGTGGCATTAATGCACATGCCATCATATCCTTTTACTACCCATTCCACCCCAAGCGGTTATATGAGCGATTTTAATTAGCGACCTTTAAGCGTGATTTTACTTGTCCATTCCTTGTGGTCTTGGAGGTTTTTAGGCAGCTCTAGATACTCTTAGGTATTTAAAATGTAAAATCTAAGCGACAAAAAGAATGTATAGGACTATCAAATAGAGAAACCGTTAGGGGCTCATATTTACCTCCACACATATGCAAATAAGTAGCAGACTTAAACACAGATTTCAGGTAATTTTAGAGAAGTCCTAGAATGAGGTAAGGAGGTGAGCATCACAAACACAGAATAGGTAGCATTATTTTAAGGCGAAGTGAAAAAACCATAATTAGTTTGCTTATTGATTTTAAAAGCCTGTTAAAACTGGACAATTTTACAATAAGCAAAGTACAATTTCACAGTCTTAAGACCATTAATTACCTAAGGCTTGCCTAGGCACTAGTCTTTATGCAATCACGTTGAAGACAATGGTGTGTTGGACAGAATTGGACATATAATTAGGGCCAACTTAATGTGTTATGAGACTAAGTAACTAACATGGTCAACTAGTTAATGGGGGTAATTATGGACTAAGTAAACATGTTGGACAAGTATCAAATAACCAAGTAAAGTTTAGATATACTGTATACACTTTGAATAACAGAAGGCAGAATTTAGACATGCTTAATAAAACTGTAAACAAGGAAACAAATTGGATACATAGCCAATGGAGTTGAGTTTCAAAATTTAACTTAGAGACGTACCAGTTAAAGAAGAAAGTGCAGAGTGTAAAACATGTGTAGTTCCAATGTCTATCCCTGGCTTTCAACCAATTAGACCAATAATTATCACAAGTAGCAGAGAAAAAAAAGAGAGTTTGAGTATGAGTGTGTGTTCTGAACTTGGTGTTCATCTTCTTTTTTTAGAGGTAAAATAAGAGTGCTTACATAGCAGTTCAAGAGTTGCCCAAATAAGGTAAAAGAATAAAAAATTAGTTAATCAAGGGAAATGATAGAGTCGCAGAATCAGTTAACATGAGGGAGTCTAAAATAGACCCTCCAATTAGGGGTAATTGGTTAACGGTAACAACCGAGGTTTAATTAAGACAAAAGAGACCAGACCATACCAAATAAAGAATCAGTAAGAATCCAAAAGTTATATGTGCAAGTAATTAAGGTCGAAATGACCAATTAAAGTTACAAACAAGGAAACAAATAAATTCTATGCATACAAATCCTTAACAGAGTAAAGCAATCAGCAAGACTTTTTAAAAGAATATTGATTCTCGGAAAGAATTACTCAACTTCCATAAATAGAAATCAGACTAAGTAAAACCTCACAGACATAGAACTTAGTCGAAAAAAGCAGGTTCTAGTCCTAACAAAGATTAATTAGGGAAAAAACATAAAATACTGGATTTGACAAAGAAAATGTGTAAGTTAGAAAAAACAGAGCAAATTAATACGATTGGTAACACGGAAAGACCCAAAACCGAAGCTAAGATTGGAAAGATTAGTATATTTCATAGAGTCAACTAAAGAGTACTCTTGCGAAAATCAATCAAGAAGACGAAAAGAGAATCTATTAAACATTTAGAAGTCAGAAGGCCATTTAAAAAAACTAGTAATGAACCCTAGTTTAGGGAAAGGCAAGAATAGTCGATTAAAACCCAGAAATTTTCAGGGAAAAACATGTAATAGTGCTCGATTCATCTCAGATCTATACAAATTTGGAAATGATCGAAGGTAATAAACTAGGGTTTTTAGAAAACATAACAGAGATGAGAGCATAGGTTTAGAAACCATTGATCTGTACCAAAATAAAGAGAAATCTCTTACTCATGGTCGAACAATGGCTTCAGACAAGCTAACAAGTAAAGTTTCAAACCAGAACCAAATAGGTTTTTTGAGATCTTCTCAAGGATCCAAGAAATCAAGGAGCCATGGCGTGTAAAACGCCAGGGTTGGTCGGAGAACCATGAAAACCTCATGTAGCAGAGGTATACGCCGATAACGGCGCTTGAGAACTCGGGTATAGTTGAGAGAGTTTTAAGAGAAGATGGAGATGATGTCGGTGTGTAAGGGAGAGAATGAGAGGGTTTGGGGGGTCGTTTAGGTTTAATTATGCAAGGAGGGTTGTGGACTATTGATCAAAACAATGAACGGTCAGGATTAGACGAGGTTATTGGGTTGGGCAGATATATATTGGGCTTAAGGGAATTAGGCCAATTTTAGAGGGTTATTTGGGCTGGTTTGATGGGTTAGATCCGGAAATATTAGAAATCAAGTAGGCTATTTATTAAATACCAAACAATTTATAAAAAAATATTTTATAAAATAATTAACAAATTATCAAAATAATTGTCATGCATAGAAATATTTTAAAACAATTACTACATATTTCGAAAATACAATGAGCTATTTTCTATTAAAACAATATGATAATATATACATGGGCTATAATTGCAAAATTATTGCAATTGTAACCAAAAAATGTAAATCTTGCCATTTGTGAAATAATTTAAACTTAATATAACTATAAATAGTAATATTAAGTCATGAAATGCTATAAAGTCATTTGTGTTGTGATCTGTAATTATTTATATAAATAAAATATTAGGATAAATTAATTTAAAATATAAAGTGCTAATGCATAGTTTGAAGGTGTATATGTTGTTTAAAAAGTATTACAGGAAAAATTGGGTATCAACATCAAGTATGTAATATCACCATCCTCACCACTTGAATCATTGCTTTCTGCCTTGAGGATAAAGTTCTTCCCCCTTTTGGGCTCTCCTCTTTCACTATCCTTCTTCTTCATTTCGTATGTTTTTAGATTGCCAACAAGCTCATCAATAATTAGCTTCTGCAAGTCCTTCGCCTCTGTAATGACGTTCATTTTGTTTTTCCATGAACTGGGCAACACACTAGGGTTTTTTTAACCAGCTTGTTTTTGGAATAGTTTCAGCAAGAGAGTGAAGCTCATTAATGATAGAGGTGAACCGGGTATCCATATCTTGGATAGATTTATTGTCCTTTATCCTGAAGAGCTCGTATTCAGTTGTGAGCATGTCAATTTTGGATTTCTTGACATATGTTGTTCCTTCGTGAGCTTTCGGAAAGGCTTTCCAGATTTCTTTGGCTAACGGATATGTCTATATCCTATTGTATTTATCAGGACTAATGTCATACACCCGAATTTTCTTTGCACGAAAGTTCTTTCTCTATGGCCTTTCTATCAGCATCATTGAATTTTTTCCTTGTCTTTGGAATGGCTACAGCTGAGTCGTCAAGGTTCTTGGTAGGGACAAAGGGTCCATCACATATAACATCTCATAGCTCAGAATCTTCAGCCATGATGAAGTCATGCATCCTAGTTTTCCACCATCCATAATATTGTCCATTGAACCTCGGTGGTCTGTAAGTAGACTGCCTTCTTTGATATTTGGAGGAGAAGCCATGAGGATCCTTTCTAGGTGTTAACTTGATAGAAAGAACATGGTCTGATATCAATTGATAGAATATAAGTTTCCACCAAAATCCAGAGACAATCAGGTTCAATATCAATTCCACTAGAACACACGCACAAAATAGTAAGCAAACGACAAGAGGAATTTTATCAGCTCAACGAGATTAAAAACCACGCCCTACCATTATAGAATTTTAACTTTATTATTGAGTAACTTTTTGATTACAACTTATGCAACCTAGGAACTAACCTCTTAATCCCTTACTAACTTGTAATACTCTATTACAAGTCACTTTGTAATAACTCTATTACAAAGATTTACTACTCGACTAACTCTAGCCAAGATTCAGACACACACGGGTTTAAGATTTACAAAGGGGTTCCTACAGAATGCTTCTAAACAAGCTAAATAGGAAATACAATTGAAGAACTATTGCAAAGTTACAACTCAACTAAGGACATACAATGACTCGATGGGGGGGAACTGGTCGGTAGTTATTTTGTTCTTTGTTCTTGAAGCACTTGAAACTTACTTGCTTGATGGTCACCTGAGTGAGCTTGATTGAGATTTCTAAGTGTTCAAGCAAATGTGTTTTACCTTCATTGATTGTATTAATATATGTGTGACATCATTTACAATGATGTAAGCAAGGTAGGTAAAATGTCGTCCACAAAAAGTTGATTGTTCCACTGTTCTTGTACTGTAATGTATGCAGGCATCAACTTTCCAGCTAGAGAGTTGACTTCATACAATCACTTTGAGAACTGATCTGGACCAGTTCCCTTAGTTGTTCCTTCTACTCGTAAAAGTTAAGCTATATCCCAAGCTTGAACCTTGTGATCTTAAGATCTTGTAAATGTGTAACATATTTCTTATCTGATTCCAAATAGCAAATTTGTTAGATTATAAAAACATAAAGTAAAATACTTATGACCTAAATACTTGTAACTTATCAAAAAGACAATGGGAGTGAATCCTGCTTAAAGGTGGTGGTATAGAATAAAGAAAGGTAGTACTACACAAAATCATAACCGTATATAACTCTAAGTAGATCATAATAAATTCGATTCCAGTAATTCAGATTTAATAGTGTGCATGAATCATTTGGGATGTAAAAGTTGTAAGGGAAAAAAAGTACTTTTAACAACACTTCCGATATCGGGCTGCTCTGTTTGTGACATATGATAGTAACAGAATATATGTGGAGATTTGGCCATAATGTTTAATGATAATCTTGAATAAGTAGTTCTTTTTTGTGTTTAAATTATGATAATACTGACAGATAATTTCGTACAGAAAAAAATGAACCCTTGGTTAAGAGACAAAACATACATAGGAAAGAATCACTTTCTTATTAAAATTCAATAAAGTAAGCAAACAACTGAGCGTCAATCACAAACAAATTAAAATGGCTATATACTGGGAAAATGAAGTACGCTGGATTTATAGCAAGTTTAGAAGTAAGCTATGGTAGAATGCTATCATAACAGCTGCTTTTGTTACCATTATTGCTATCATTTGGAGGGAAAGGAACCATATTCGTTTTGAAGGTGCAACTTTTATAAAGATTTGACATGTCGAGAAATTGCAACACTTCTACACCTTAGAGGAAGGAAATGCAAGAAATGGAAGACTGGATTGAGCAAGCTTAATTCTTACCCTTAGATAGCTTACTCAGTTGCATACTTGTGTATAGATAGTAATAGACAATAAATTACTGAGCAGTGTAGTAGTTAGTCCATACTACTGCCAATCTTGATACATTGTAAATATATTTTTAATATTAATTATATACGACAGTTTGATAAAAAAAATGGCTATATACGAATATGGGTCCATTTTGCTCCACGTAATGCTTCTCAGTCCCAATGTTACGATAAAAAACATTTGACACTGAAGAATTAGGGACATCACATGCAAGAGAGGACCAATGTGCCAAACAATTAAGAAAACGAGAGATGAGTACAATAAATTTGGGAAAGGAAAAGCAGAGGGGTAGAGATCAAGTTATTGCTGAGCAAATGCATGTGACTTGCCTAGAATATCAAACTATACAATATTTTAGGGGTCCACTCACTAAATACCCCCACTTAAATTCCATGGCTCACAATAGCCAATACAAAGTTAGTACTGCCATTATTAAAAAACATATTTATCCAAACAGAATATTTTGTAATCAGATAACTTAAAATTCAGCTGCCTCAATGCATATTAAGCAGCTTCTTGGTTGCACCTACTTTCTACTCCAGGCAACACATAAATGCAAAGCTAGAAAAGATTGGTAATAGTTATGAAACATTTAAGACACTAGAATAATAAATTCTCTGGTCACGAACTTTTTATCTCTTTTTTTCAGCAACATTAGTTATACAAATACCTAAAAAAAATGAGAGAATAGGTAAATACTACTCACTTCAGTGCACTTTAAATAATTTTTGTCTTTTTTGCAGGGACGGAACTAGAGTGCCGCCAGCAAATACGGTTGAATCCAGTAGTTTTGATTCAAATCATGTATTTGTCTTAAAAATTAATTGAATCTATATAAATTATTAATTAGAACCCAATAACTTAAAACGATTAGAATCCCGAATCATAAGCTTGAAATTCTGGCTCGCCTCTATTTCTTTGTGGTACACAATATTAGATTTTTTCAAATATCAAGAAGAAATTAACTTTTTTTCAAAGTTGTCTTTGGAGTAAAGAATCTAAGAGTACTTTATTATAGTTCTAATGAGCAAATTAAGGTTAATATGATTAATTTTTGGTTAATAAATAGTAAAAGGTAAATTTGTTAATATACGATAAAAAAGCCTGAAAAACACTTAAAAGTAGACAGGAAGAAAGTATATACAAACAGAGCAGTTTCTTTTATGGTACTTGAAAGTGGAACTTTTAATAAAAACCATAACTCATTCAGAATAATTTGACGCTTCGAAAGAGTGGTGGGGGCACCATTTATTCACCGCTTTACATTCAACCAGAATTTCACGTGTTAGTCATACGTACAACATACTCAATTGCAGGATCAACTGCCTATCCTGACGAGTTAAACTTCTTCCCCTGACAGTGTAAAAGTTGTTTGTGCAATAAGTTAAATTAATTAATTGAAAAAATATGGCAAATAACATTTTATAACAAGTTGAATTGCACGAATCAGTTCACTACACTGTCGAAATCCAATTTGCTATTTCAAAGTGTACCAACAACAATAAGATCTGAGGAGGTAACCTGTATACGAAGCTTACACTTACATAAAGGTAAAGAAGTTATTTTCAAAACATCCTTTGCTTGGAAAGAGCCAGAAGGAGAAGAAAAAGGAGGATAAGGTGTGGAAAAGCAAGAAAAGGAAGAGAGAAAGAAAAAGAGGGAGATAAAGGATAAGTAGTACCAAATAATAACAATAGAAAATATAATACATGGTCAAACAAAATCACAAACGCAATAAAGATTTAAGAATATAAAGGGATATGCGTGCTACTAAGACTATCGGTGAGCAACTAAGAAACTTCCAACTACCTATTAATATTTGACCCTAATCCTCGACCTCCACGTCCTCCTATCAAGGGTTATGTCCCCAGTGAGCAGAAGCAGCAATATGTCATGCCTAATCATACTTCTTAGGCCTACCTCAACCTCTTCTCAAACTCGTCATGCCAACCTCTCACACCTCCTAATGGCCATTTCGAAAGAGTGTGCACACAAATTATGACCAGATTAGCTTCGACCAGAAAGTGACATAATTTAGTCATAGGTACAGCTTAAGCGAATTGCAAAATTATACCCGTTATGATCACAACCACACATCTCGTGTTACTATACCATATCACCATTAAAGATGGGAAAGATTTACCGGTTTTCAATTTTGACCTACAAGAATTGCACATAAAATGGCACAGCCAGGTTGATGCTCTAAATTTCTCCATAATAAAAATGCGCCAAAACTACGCTTAAAATCTTCAATAAAAGATAAAGTAGTTAAAATATTCTGCAAACTTCTACTTTGAGGATAAGTCCATGTTGATTTCCTATTAATAATGGTAGTGTATGACCTACTTTGAGCACATTTCTATTCCGCAGAGTAATACATACTCTCACCTGTCAACTCACTCTGGTTTGAACCGACAGAAAGAAACCATCTATTCTGAATTCCACCGAATTGACAATTAGGCCCAGTCTTGGGTAAGTCTATCTTGATAATGTAAAGTTACTTGTCATGACTTCGGAAAGGATCAAGTAGAACAGGACTAGCATGCTTTCTAAGCGCACTAACATCTTTGCATATGCACCTATTTGGACAGCAATAATTTGGGAATTTCTACATTATTTCCCCTATAAACTGTTCACCAATGTCCCAATTACTAAACTAGCAGTTGTTCTCAGCTACTAACTTCAAGAAGTTATTCACTCCATGTTACATGCACAGAGGTGCAAAAGTTGTCAACAATTTTAATGGAGTACTATTTTGAATGATCACTTCAAAATCCAGTGAGCCCGCTCAAGCCACAAGTTCAAACCAAAATGCTCGCACAACAGTGATTAAGCTCGAGTTGGAAGAAGTTTGACAAGATCAACTTTAAACAAGACTTGGCTAGATAATCTGACAAGAAATTAGACAATATTTTGTCAACTTTGGCATATCAAAACCATCACATCAAACCATACCAAGGCCCAAAAATCATAAAGCTACAAGTACATGCTTGCATATCAAGTATCTCTAATACCTTCTAGTTTATACAATGATTGGTCGGATCATACGAACAAATTACAACTGAAGAAAGCATTATTTTCATTAGAAAATAATGCAGCTTTGGCACTGGATTTACATCAGTCTCTTTAACGTTAAAACAGAATGAACAATGAGTTTTACTAGTTCACAAATTTCTAACTTGAACTTTAAAGGGCCTAAAAACAATTGGATCATACCAACAAATTACAACTGGGAAGAGAGCTTATCAGATAGAAGCTGATGTAGGTTTTGCATTAACCTTACATCAATGTCATTATTGTTAGAACAGAATTGCAGAAAGAGTTTCACTAGTTCACAATTTTCTACAGTACAGAGCCTTGAAACAATTCTCCAAGGAGCTCACATTTCAGATTCAAACCCAATATTCCAAAATCCTTCAGGAGTTAAAGGAGGTGCATACCGGTATCGATGCCTTGAAACTCCATCATGATGCTCACACCGTAGGTTTTGCCTATTACCATTGGAGTCCTTATCTTCACCAGGGAGAACAGCATCATAAAACTTTTTACATTGCTGGCATTCGACCCCTTTTAAATTTTCTCGTTCAGCTTTCTTTCTCACAGGTTCAATGTATTTGAAGCCTGTCGCACCAGACCTGGTTGGAAGCAGCATTTGCTGCGTTTTAGGCCCATTATCTACATTCATGTCCTGAGCTTCATCATCTGAGTTTTCATTATTTGTGTCTTTGGGATTTGGTTTCGGGTGATTCTGCACTTCATCCTTCATCACCTTTCCTAAGTTTCCTCTGACATTCTCCAGAGGAGTATCAAGAAAATCATCATGAGGATCAGGTCCAACTCGACTTTGATGCGACCTGGTGTCCCTCCAATAAGAAACAGGACGCTTGGTACCAGCTGGTGGGCAAGATTTGACATTGGCAGGATTTTTAGGTGCAACAAGGGCACTTGAAGTTGGAGGTGAGACGGAGTTGGATCTTGGGATCAGGCTAACTCCTTGGTCATTGACCAGCACTTCATGTTTGTCTTCTTGTTCAAAACCAGAAGCCTCGGGAACTTTATGTTTGACCCCTAATAAAGATGGCATAATTTGTTAGTTTAGCACAATTCCTTTTCCTATTCATTTGGAAATTAAATTAAACTTAAAATTTGCTGAAACAGCGAGTTTCCTTGTGCATAGGCATATCTTCCAATATAGATAACGAGGAAGAAGGAAATAGAAGTGGGTAATCACTAGGTGATTGATTACCAAGCTTCTTTTCTTGGACGAATCAAATAGAAGTCCCCTAGACTAGGAATGACACAGCAAATGTATACATCATGTTCAATAGAGTGTAGAATTAGCTATATGTCACAAGCATCCGGAGAGGAATAAGACTTACCACGTGAAGTTAGAGGACTCTGATCATTCTGTAATGCACTTTGTTCTGATAATTTGCTTTGTTGGTGCATGTTCTCTGAAGTAAGACCGTATCTTGCGCATAAAAAGTTGTACTGTGATTTCAGACTTTTATAAGATGTAACCATATCATTTCTTTTATTCTTCTCAGCCAACAACTCAGATTCTTTTGCTTGAATCAGATGGAGTAACTTCCCATGCAATCCCATCCCCTCAGATGAATCCTTGCTTCTCTCTCTCAGATTTGCCTGAAGCTTATCAATCTTTTCCTCCGAGTCTCTCAATTTGGCTAATAATTTTTGGTTCTCCTTCTCAAGCTCTTCCAACTCCTGCCCTGTCTTTGACCTTCCTAAAGAATACAAATCTATTTGTTGAAGTAACTGATCATGCAATTTCCTTCTCTCCTCCACCTGAGACTTTTTATTCATGAGTTCTTTCTGCAGATCATAAACATTAGTCTCCAGATTCTTTCCTTTGGTCATAAGTAGTTGTTTCTCATTTTTGTACTGATTCACCAAATCCTCATTCTTCATGATTTCTGCATCCAGCAACTGAACTTTGCTTAGTAAATTTTCTTGCATCTCGATTCCTTTTTCTACTGCAGCTGTCTTCTCTTTAAGATCCTCTTCGAGTTTATCTACTTTTCTTTGTGTTGTTTCAAGCTCAGCAAGAAGCTTGTCCATCTTCTGTTCATTTTCTTTTAGTTGCTTTTCTTTATATGCTGCTGAAGAAGTCTTTGATTGAGCGAATTGAACAAGCTTATTATGTAACTCTAGTCCACCATCAACTTCCTTCGACTTATTCTGGAGTTCTAACTTCAACCTACCAACTTCAAGCTCTGAACTTTGTTGTTTCTTCATAAGCAGGAGAACTCTATCTTCAAGTTCTCTCTGTGGGTTCTCATATTTGCATACAAGTGGGGCTCTTGATTCAAGAAGTGCACATGATCTCTGGATTGCTTTCCTTAAATCGTTTATTTCACTAGTTCTCTGTTTCAACTCATTTTGGAGTTCCTTAACATGATTAGCTGAGGACAATTCAGAATCCAACAGTTTTGTGTTCTCCAATTTAAGAGACTGGTTTTCTTGAAGAACTTCCTGCTTTTCAAGTTGAATAAATTCCATCTGGCGCAACAGATCTTTTTCCTTTTCTTTCCACGAAGTTTCTGCAGCGTTTCTTGCCTCAGAATATATTAGCTGCAAACTTTTAGAATTAGACTGCAAGTTTGGGAAGAGTTGACTGCAGAATATGTACTCTATCTGAGAAATCCTATCTTTTGCTTCTTGGATAGTGGCAACAAGAATGGTACTAAGTCCAGAAACATACTTTGCATCAGCAATATTAGCAGGATATGCTGTCTGAGGAGATTGTTGTGCGTGGTCTGCCATACCTGGAAAAAAATACAAAATGAAATTCTGACATTTGCTATTGTGATTCAAGAGCAAAAGAATCCCAATTACTTTACAGGACTGTCCTCGATGAGTTTTACTGCAGATGCAAACACATAATGCTCCATATCAAACAATCTGTAAATTTCTAGAACTATCTGCAAATAATCAGTTAGAAATAATTTCAAGACTTCTTCCAACCATGAAATTTCCCAATATAGATCTGTATTCTACAGAGAGCTCCGAGAAGATGTTTTGTGTTCGCTAAGATGGAAAACAATTTTCTGAAAATATTTTCATGAGAAAGTCATTGTATTGCATGGATAGCCTTCTTTGATAAAATGTTGTCATTTTCAAGGCTAAATGGATAGAAACTGTCCTAACAAATTGCACAACTCTCAACTTATTACCTTCATTCCAGTCTCTGCAAAACTCACACAATCAAATAAATATTCCACTTTGTTATACTATCAGCAATAAATAAGTATTCCATTTTTACAGCATTATTCTATTTTACCTTCCTCCCACAGCAATTTCAGATATTCGATTACCATATTACATTTTTGTAGCCATTAAGACGTGATAAGAAAATAAAGTTGAGGATTTGTTTATGTAGTATAAACAGACGTATAGATAGCATTTTCGATTCACAATTCGGATTTTAACAGAAAATCTCAGCTCAAAAATGAGTTAGGGCTTTTTCTCGGAAATCTTCAGAACGAGAGAGAATTAATAGACAAAGAGGGGAACTTACAGCTCGGATTCGCGTTCGAGAATTTCGCCGGAGAGCGACGGAGATGAGAAAGCTTGTAGCCTTGGAGAGTGGTGTCAGCTTGCCGGAAAAGGAACTTTCTCCAAGTACAGTTTTGAAATTGAGCGGGAATTGTTTTTTTGGGTTTGATTTTGGAGCCTATTCGATTGTTGTCCCTCCAACCCGATACAATCAAATCTATTGGGCCGAAAGATTCTGTCCAGGGCCGAACTGCACAGTCGAATTTTTACACGAATAGCTTACCGGAATCAATTTTTTTCTAGCTAGTATATATAAATTATATATATATATATATATTATACATAAATTGTGTATACATTTTACGTCCGTAAATGACATAAGTAGATCAGATGATTGAAGTTCTTCATCATTTTTTTTTGGAAAAAGTATAGAAATAGTCAATTTAAATACAAACATACCAACTTCTTGTCCAAAATTAGTCACTTATCAAAAGCAGCCCAAAATTAGAGATACACATAAGGAAGAATTTTTCTATCCGAGAATCGCGCTAAAAAATCTTCCTTCCTTCCCTATTTTTTCAAGTGTATCAATTTAACAGATCACAACATTTTCTATCTCTGTAAATTACGGCATTCTTTCTCAAAAAATTCTCAAAAGGAGCTCCAAATTTCATTCAAAATTGATCACGTTTACTATATAGCTTCACAATTTTCTATGTAGATATAGCTTTTACAATTTTTGTGTAGAAGGAACTACGAACTACAATCAAAATCAATCAAGAAATTAGTAAGCTTTGACCTAATTTCAGCTACTTCAACGGTGAATTTATAAATTTTATTTAGTATGATGGCCGACGGAATATTGACAACAACTTTGCAAATTATAATGCAGATGTTGTTGTTACATCCCATATTTTCGTACATGAAAATATGCCAATAAATAAATTAATGAGAGCCCGAAAGTGAGATGTCATGCCCCGCAATATTACATCATGATGATGTCACGTTTTGCAATATTAAGTTACAACGACGTTGTACCCTGAAGTATTGTACGTTAAAATTTCATTTTCAGTTAACCGATGTAAGACTCGGGAATGAGATCATCTTGACGTTAACGTACTTACGCTATTTATAGCAAGCAATAAATAAGTGTTATGAAGAATACAAGAGTACGCAGATTAAAGAAAAGTTTTGTTGAAAGTAGTCAATTTGGAATAAAATACGGGTTGAGCAATAATACTCGATAATTATAACTAGTACCATGCAAGGTACCATATGACCACGATAGTATAATATATAAAGTATATATGAAGTATTTTAAAAATAAATTAAAATTTTAAGTAATTTGTGGTAATTTTTAAATTATACGGGTAATTGATTAATCGAATAATAAAATATTATTCGATTAATTAATAAATAAATAAAATTTTATATTCCCACACACACGTGACGAAAAGCCACAGAAGTGATTAATTGGTCACTATTGCCAAATGGATAGTCATGAAGATGACTAAGACTTGTGGCCAAAATCACATTCGGTATTTGGTTTCAAACCAAATACATTAGAAACATAATCAATTGTCCACTATTCAAAATCCATAGAAAAGTTTCATTCAAATTCAAAACACCAAGATCTGCTTTTGGTTTAAAAGCCAAGGAAGATAAGCAGAAACGTTCCACCTCAATCAAAAGCTTCATTATGAAGCAATTTCGTCCAAACTTAACAAATTAAGCAAAATCTCGTTTAAGAATTTCAACAAAAGCAGGAGCTTAATCTAATTTTTAGACTTCTGAGGAATATTATACAAAAAATTTCCTATTCCAAGTATGTTAAGGTTATCCTTTCTATTTTTTTGGCATGATCCATACGATACGAACGAATCATGTAAATGCATAAATTTCATAAATGACTCTATTCATAAAACTATTAGAAATATCTATGTTCTTGAATTTTCATGTATCATAATATATTATCATCTGTTCATGGGTCTCAGAATAATACACAGTTGAAAAAGTTTATTCGAAAGAAATATTAGAATTATTACGTATTTTTATGCATTCACTCATTTATATATGTGCATTTATCCATGATTAGATGGCGGTATATACGTGTATATATGTATATGGGATATAGGAAAATGTTACGGCGTTATATACGCACCACCATCTGATCATCTGATGTATCTTAATGATGTTGCCCACGGTGGCTGAAATATGATATATATATATATATATATATATATATATATATATATATATATATATATATATATATATATATATATATATATATATATATATATATATATATGAGATATGGAAAAGGTTATGGGCGTTATATACGCATCACCACCTGAGGCTGATGATGTTATGAAACATGTAGCTATGTGCGACATGACATTCATACGCATATGCATGACGCTCAAAGTAATTTATGATTTACAAAGTTATTCAGACTTACAGGTTGAGCCATGTACTCTATATTTCTTCCATGTCTCTTATATACTTATTTATTTGCCTTTCATACTCGGTATATTATTCGTACCAACATCCCTTTTGCCTGAGGATGCTGCGTTTTATGCATGTAGGTCCCGATACACAGGTCGAGAACCCTCCAAGTAGGCTACCAGCTCAGCAGAAGATGTTGATGCGCTCCATTTGCTTCGGAGTTACTTGTTTGATTAGTATGATTTAGGCGTGTATTATTTGGTATGGCAGGACTCTATCCCGACCTTTATGAAATTTATGTACTCTTAGAGGCTTGTAGACATATGTCGTATACGTGAAAGATTGTACGGCCTTGTTGGCCTGTATTTTGAATTTATAAATGATTATGTCGGCCTATTAGGCCTGTATATCACGTGTATATGATAATATAATAAAAAGATATCTACGTTAGTACTCGGTCGAGTAAGGAACCGGGTGCCCATCGCGGCCCAACGATTTGGGCCGTGACAAAAGTGGTATCACAGCAGTTCTCCTAGGGAATCTACAAGCCGTGTCTAGTAGAGTCTTGTTTATGGGTGTGTCGTGCACCACACTTATAAGAAGGAGGCTACAGGGCATTTAGGATTGTCACTCTTTCTTCTTACTCTAGATCGTATAGTGAAGGTCACTTATAAATATTCAAATTTTGAAATTCTATTTTATTTGTAATAAGATGATGCCTACATTCAAATAGACGGTCAATAAGGGATATAAATGTGGAAGTGTTGAGTTAGAGGAACTCGATTTTGTATCTTGCTTATGATGAGTAATTATGAGGTCTTCGGCAAATCATGTGTGTACTAAAAGGTGTAACGTTCTTGATAAGAAGCTTTAAGGAAAGAATATTTATCCACTCTTACGGTAAAAAGGAATAACGGAATTGGAAGTTAAACACAAGTTTGAGCAAGTAAAAGAAGCAAGGTAAAGAACACTTAATAAAGATTATCATTATTTATCATCCAAGAAGGGAGATATAAGCATTTTGAGTTACTATCAACAATAACAGATGTACGTACAATCGGCCACACATATCTCAGTCATGCCCTATGGGAGCTAATGGATATGGTTTAAGAGAAGGATGGGATAGCAGGATCCGACTAGGGTTAGAGTAACCCAAAATGATGGATGGACGGTTTGCGCTAATTTACATTTCGGAAGGGTATTAAAAAGTTAATAATAGATATCCTTATGGGATACCTAGATGGTGCGCTCTAAAATAATATAGCTAGACATGAGTACTACAAAGACATGCGTTGGAAGACTGAAAAGGATAAATATTAACTTTGTATGGCTCTCATCCCTAGTAGAGAGATAATACTAGGAAACCCAAAGAGTTAGTGGATGGTGCAAAGGGAAACTAAAAGCAAAAGAATATCTTGTTGAAATTTTCAGAATAAAGTAATAGACAAAAATATTCCCAGTAAATAAGTAGAGAGCTAATGAAGCATTAAGAGTAAGATGTGATACATGGATGACAATGATAGGCCAAAAAGATGACAGTATTCCAGAGTAGATAGTCAAGTGAAGAGAAAGATGAGAAGTGACATGCCTTGAGGTAACAAAATAATATAGGCCATAAAGTCATATCCTCACTTCGAGAAATAAGTTCGCGATGCTAACGTGATTCAAAAGAAAAAGTTAGACCCCAGAGTAATAGAAGTCAGTATAGACTGGTGGAAAAAGATAAACTAAACATGAATTAGGGACTGAGTGATTTGAAAGTGGTCGGCATAATGAGAACTTCATATTGCGTTTTGGCGATAATAGAATGGACCACAGAGGAAGATTCATGAGAAACTCAGAGAATAGTTATTCAGGAAGACGCTTCCCTAAAGCAAGCAATGTGAGCAAATTTAAGCTTAAAGGATTATATGTGCCAGATACACTAAGTATCGCACTCGTGAGTGAGGAACTTTGTTATCTTTGGTACAAAAAGATTGCCGCAAGGCGAGTAAGGGTCATTGATAATGTGAAAGACACCAAAGATGAAGAGGTAATACATCTATAGGTAGATCCTCGTAGCTTCAAATCTTAGTACTCCCCTAATTGGGAGAATATGGAGTGATGTGGTGTTACGTCGGAATTAGGTGGTTCTAGTAGCTACAAAATGGTAAAGGAGAATGCAATAAAAATAAGAAAAGGATGATATTGCACTATTCAAATCCTACAGATAGGCTACGATCCCAAAACATTATGTAAACACGATGTCAAGAAGAAGAAGTGAGGTGTTCCTGCCCTGAATATTATGGATAAATAAGGAGCCAGTGCGAGACGTAAGTTAAGACAAAGGAAATAACTCAAGAAAGATTATGTGGAATATTTATATGAGGATGGGCCAATAAGTAGTTAACAATTTATTAAGAAAGAGCCTAGTTATGGCTAAACAGGAGGTTACAGACGAATCAACGGATCATGCAAGATAAACATAGTAAAACTCAATATAGTGAATTCAGCTTCGCAGTAATGTTATTGTAATATGTGAAATATATTTAGGTAGGAGTCAGGGTAGTTAAAGGTACCGTATGAATGTTACTGGAATAAAATAGAGTGATACTAGGGAGACAGTCAAAATATCAGTTCAGAAGAAACTCTACAAGCACAAGGAAATAGAGGTAAGCAACTACAGATAATTATAAGCAATGAAGGACATCAAAAGGTTCATAATAAGCTAAAAACTTTATAGGAATCAAGGGTTCTCCCTAAGTATTACAACGAAAGACTAGAATAAAAAAGAAGGCTTCAACTTAAGCACAACGACCTAAAAAAGGAAGGGTCGTGTAACAACAGTCTCACAACAGCATTGTAAGCACTCAAAAAGAAAGTGGCTCCTATCGTGGATAATGAACGAGAAAAAATATTAAAATTAATATTCGAAGGTCATATGAGTTGCATGAAAAGTATGGTATGCGAGGGAACTAGGATGAGTTAAATATGCACAGAAAGACCAGAAAAAGTAATTGCATACATTTTAATAGAGCTGAGATAGAATGAAAGGAATTATTCGATCAATGATCCATGGTTAGTGCGTTATAGACACACTCAAGATTTTGGAGCATTATATTTGTTGTCAATCATACAACCATAGAAGACTCCAGTATAATTAAAAAGAAGAAGTGAGCCCATGGCATAGACAAATGATTGAATTGTTAAAGAAATGTATCATGGATATTCCATAACGCCCATGAAAGTTAAGGTAATAACTGATACCATGAGCCATAAATCGGAAGGTAGCTTAAACTTACATAAAGGCTGATCGGGAAGAAGAGGAAGCTAAAGAATCACATCACCCATGTAAATTAAGAGTCTAATTACTTAACCTAGAAAAATTATAGAAGTTGTGGTTGAGAATATGACAGAATCACTCTAAATATCATATCTTCAAAAGAAATAACATAACAACCATAATCTATAATGGCTCTACAAGAAAGTCAGTTAGAAGAAGTACCCGCCTCATAAGAAGTAAGTACAAAGACACTGGCCTGCAATTGCTTTCTCATTGGCTCCATTAGGGTATGTAGTCTCAACCTGAAAAGGTTTTTTTCTTTCTCCGGATATACTCTCAACTTTCCTTGCTATCCTATCAACAGGTCAGTCAATATCAGTAGTGGAGTAAGAAGAGTAGTACCCTTTTTTCAGCTAGTCTTAATAGTTTAATAATTCAACTAGTGGTCTTCTTACCTAAAAAAGGATTCAGCCCAACATGGGAAATGATAGACAGACTAAAGATTTACGCAGTCTTTTGTGTGCTTGCTTTGTACACTGGTACAACAGAATTCGAAGCTGCTCGGCGTACTAGCCCTATAACGGAGTCAGACCAAACCACACACTCTTAGTATAAAGCGGAGTTTGGATAGTGTATATAGCAGAGGTGTGAGTATTATAATAAAGCTTCAAATTATGGACGTGAATTATACCTATGTGGAGGGAAGGTCATGAAAGATATAGAAGATACGATGCAAAATTTTAAGGTTAGTAAGGTAAAGGTGAACAATTTATGAGATACTCAAAGGCTGAAGATTGTGAATAATCCGTACTTTCGATAGATGTCTGTAAGCGTGGGCATTCAATATCCATGAATGATAGAAGCGAAAATCAGTAGCATATCTTCCAACCTATGGTCTAGGTATCGAAAAGCCTGATAATGAGAATAAAGAATAGTTAGAGACGATGTGATGTCTCGCTTGATGTTCCAGAACAACATAAGAAAATCTATAGTGCAAGCAAATTGAAGGAAGGCTACTGATAGAATAAGTAGATATGTATAGGTCCCAAGCTAAACTATAGTAGAGTGAAAAAGTTTTAACAAAACATGAGTAAGGATGAGGAAAGACAAGTGAAAGGGTAACGAGAATGGATAAGTCCTCAGGATGGAAACCCATGCAAACAAGAAAGCAAATGGCTTCTCTAAGTTATAGAAAGTTTAGTATAGCCTGAATGAACTCAAAGGAATTTAAGACCAATAACATTCATAAGAGATGGAATGCTGACCTGTTAATAGAATGAAGGTGTAATTATTATAGAAAAAATGATGTTTGGGACTTCGATTGAGTAATGATTTGACAAATAAAAGAAAGGGATCTCATGAATTGGACACGACTAAAATACCTACACAAGGTAATCGCATTGGGATGACGTGAGATACGGTTATGAAACCAGGGTATCACCCCAGGTGGATCAATCTAATCATTTCAGATGTTTCCCAATAAAACGTGAATCCTAGCAGCAGTATTACATAAAAGGTTAAGTTATCAGGAGTGGATTATGGATCAAAATTGAGGTGAATAAACAATGGATAGATAAAAGTTATAAAGTATAAGAAGACATTAGGTTGTCGTTCTTAAGAGGAATAATAATGTGGAAGCATTAGAGGACATAGATTTAAGCAATAAAAGTATCTAAGATTTGGTAGCAGTCCTTAGTAACGAGAAGTCGAGGTAAGAGTTATGGTATAGTATGACCTATGTAAATGCAGTAAAGTCATATGAATGAATAACCACGCCTATAAATTTTGAAATAGCAATATTCGTAAGTTCGACAAAAAGTGAAGAACTTCAGGATTGGCTAAAAACTGGAGAAAAAGGGATAGGAGAGTCGCATAAGCACACTTAGAAGGTCATTATCATAGAAGTTACATGATGGGAGGTAGAAAAAGTTATGAGATTGGAAGGAATTTGATCGCAAATCATGGCGTGGGAAAGAGGTCTAAAGGGGAGGAATACCCTGGCCTTTGAACTTATTCACATAACAGTTTCCTATATGGCAAGAGGACTACTAATGTATTTGCAAGAGCTATGGGATATGAGAACGATAAGTGTATCAGTCAACATTCAAGGATGAATGTTTCAAAGGGGGGAATGATGTTACACCCCATATTATCGTACATGAAAATACGCCATAAATAAATTAATGAGAGCCTGAAAGTGACATGTCACATCCAGTAGTATTACATTGTGGTGATGTCACTGTCACACCTCATTTTTTCATTTCTATACCCGGAAAGGATATAATAAAGGGAATTTTTTCCAATTTAAGTGACAATAGAAAAGGGATTAATTATTTAAAAAAATGAGAGTCGCTACTTGGGATAATTTATGGTGTCCCAAGTCACCGGTTTAAAATCCCTAATCGAGGAAAGAATGACTCTGTTATTATAGGCTGCGAATCAAAAATCCAGGTAAGGAATTATGTTAACCCGGGAGAAGGTGTTAGGCACTCCCGAATTCCGTGGTTCTATCACGGTCGATTTGATCCTACTTGGCTTGTTAAATTATTTAATTACTGATTTTTAAACCTATGTGCTTTTACTTCTTTTACCGCTTTTAATTAGAATATTATCTTGAAACGGGTTACGCGTACGTAAACCTGCTTGTTTGGTGCGTCAAAATCATGTCACGTGAATATATCCACAATTAATAACGCTTAATTATTTGAAGAAGCGTTTGGGCTAAAGTTGCGCGGACGCATACTCTAGTTTTGTTTTTATAAGTGTAATTGTGTTACGCGGATGTATACGCAATCACTCTGGCATTTTAAACGGTCTTAAAGGATATTCTACGAAATATTATATTTTACTTAACCTAGGAAATTACTAAAGACCATATATGATTTTAATGAACCTACGAAATAAATTAATTGATGGATGGTAACCCATTTTATTATCAAGAGAAGGTTGAGCGGAATTGCACAAACGCATATTGCAAATAAGTTTAAGACTATAGTCATGTTACGCGAACGTATACGCAACCACAATCACATTTTTAACGGCCTTAAAGTCTTTCTACGAACATTAATCAATTTCATATTTAGATTAACACGAGGGCCACAAATTATGGAAGTCAATTATCCCGTTTATGACTAAGCTAAACATTACAGTAACTAATCCTATAAGCCAACGAGACCGCCCCAAGACTACTACCCGGCTCTGGCTACAGTATGTGATACCCGCACTGGATGCCGAGCACCAATACAGGTCACCTTTCTACCACGATGAGTCTTACGTGGGAGATGAGTTACACCCCAACGAGTCAACACGCCCCGATGACCCTTACAGTTGGTCTGACCAACATCCTTAGCATCAACAAGAACCTGCTTTTTTTAAAAAAGAAACCATAAGCATAATCCACCTTCTGGGGAATATCCCCACCATTAACCTGAATCACCTCAATCAATTTACATTTTTTACTATACTGGTGACATGCTTGACAAACATTTCCAAGAAAGGTCAATCCTTGTTACCTAACAATGACTAGGAGAGTATAACAAAACTAACATGTGCATAGTAAAGAGACATGGAACACAAAAGGCAAAACTTGAAACCCGACTCAATAATACCAAATTACTGTTAATAGGAGAACAATCATCCTCACAACTAAGATATTTCTTTGCATCAGCATATTGGCAGCATACACCAACTGGATTTCACTAGAATCATGCAGCTTCACGGAACTTCGTAGTAACAAGGACCAACAACTTCACGACCATCGAATGCACAATAAAGCAATAGCTAAAACATTGATACACTCTAGTTTTGTCACTATAGCTCTAGCTTGCTATCAAAATTGTCACCCAATTTGAAGTTTTGAAAGCAGAACAATATCATGGTTTAAGGGAGAAACAGAGCTAAGAAACAGAATCACTTAGGTTAACGTTTCAATGAATCTACGCACTCGGCTCATACACAAACTTGACAAAGGAAAGCTACCCAAAATTGAATTGTGGAGACAATTTAGAGGCTCATACAAGCTAGAACATACTGAGAAAGGGCCTGCCATTGGACAACAGTAGCTACAAATAGCTTGAAAGAATATCAGATGAATAAAGACCAATCAATACGTAGGAATCCATGATCCCAGCTCAAAATACTTCGATTTACACTAGCAAGCTTTCATTTCAATACGACGAAATCAGTAAAGCACCACAGAATACTACGAGATTAACAAAAAAAATGATCACAAAGCTTTAACACTGTTGAGTCCTCAAAGAGCTGACTAGTTCAACAAGATTCATAGCATAGAGTCGAGGGATACATAACTCAATTAATTCACCAACTCTCACACCTTTCTTTACTAGCAGAAATACTTAAGACGTGTTAAAACATGACTGAGAGCAAGAAATTCATGCCAAATGCATATTGTATCTATATCAGACATGGAGGATCAGAAGCTGTAGAAGGCAATCTCATGAATCGATTAGTTTTCTGATTCCCCCGTCACATTTTACCCAAACAGTAAACAACCATTAAAAAAAAACAGACAACATAAGCATATCATTAAAACGATTCAGAATCCATAGCACGCTCATTGAACATAGAATTTCAACTATTGTTTCAGACTTAATCACTTTTACAATTGTCCATGACTACCATTCACAGCAGAAACATAGAAGAAGAGAAGATATGAACCTGGAATGAACTCGTCACAACACCGAAATTGACACAGAACAAAAGTAGCAGAAAACCAACCCTCGAGCAACAACAGCCTCAAACTTCTCAAATGACTCCTATTTTTTACCAAAATCCAGACTTATAATATAAAAAAAACATATGCACTCTGAAGGTTTCAAAAGAACTCTAAACCATAATCGACAGGAAATGAAATAGCAACATCCTCAGTGATTTTTGTGTTGTTTCTATTACAGATAAAATGAATAAGAAAAAGAAACTCTCAAATTCCTCTCCGAAAATCTCCCCAAAATTCCCTCTAAAATCCCTTTTCAAAAAAATCCAAGAAATAGTCTCACCTTATATAGCCTTTGTAGCTCCTCTCCGACCTTCTCCACACACCCCTCTGAAATTCCTTGCAATTTCTTTCCTATGAACGATTTTTTGGACAGATGGAGGGCAATGATTGATTTTTATCCATCCACGACCCCAATTTATCCAGCGAATCGATCCAGAGCTAAACAACGCGCAAAATTCTTTGAATAGAATCTTCTATTTGTCAGAAACTGTTGTACTGTGGTGACGAGGAGAGAGGGGGAACGCGTGGGGTGAGATGTGAGCTCACTCGCGTGAATTTTGGGCTGAAATGGGGGTTGGGTTCGGGTGTTCTTCAGAGAAGAAGAACAGTACGTGTGGGTGTTCTTTGGGATTATATGGATTAAGCCATTTTATTTTAATTACGAACGGGTCGGGTGGGGTCATGGGTTCTTGGGCGTGGGTCTGGGAGGGTTAATGAGAAGAAATAGACTGGGCTTGGGGTTATTCTTGTTGGTCTTGGCCCAATTTTGCTTTTAATTACTGATTCATTCTTTACCTTTTCCTAATTTCCAATTATATTCCTTCTCTCCTTTTTTTCTTTTTCAAATTAATATTAAGACATATATTAAATCTTAAACTAAATTACTTACAAAATTAGATTAACCACTCAACATAGTATTTTCAACAATTAATTAAACCTTAGATTCAAGAAAAATTATAAAAGTAAAATTAAAAGGTTAAAGACGCAAAAAGAGTTATTTTTCTATTTTTGTAAAATAACTAATTTACTAATAAACCTAAAAATATAAAATTAAGTCCTAAATGTAAATGCATGGTATTTTAGTATTTTTTATGATTTAAGTAAAATAAACGCGCATACGAATTATCACAAAATCCTATAAAATTATAAATAAAAAAATGAGAAAAATTATTTTTCTTGGATTTGTGGAAGTAATTCATATAGGGAAAAAATCACGTGCTCACAGCTGCCCCTCTTTGCTCAGAAACACGGAGAGCTTTCGTGCATGCCTTTTGAGTATAAGCTTTTATCAGTTCATGAGCCATAATAACATTATCTAGTATGTTTCTCCCCTCTATGAAAGCAAATTGTGAATGCCCCACCAAATAATCCACAACCAGTTTAAGTCTGTTTGTAAGGATCTTTGCAATAATTTTGTACAATGTTGAGCAGCAAGCAATGGGTCTAAATTCTTTGACATAGCTGGGATTTTTTACTTTTGGAATCAATGTAACAGTTGTGCAGTTAATCTCTTTCAATAGTTTACCATTCTGAAAGAATTGCTGCATTGCATCTATAACTTCCTCCCCCACAATTGACCAAAACTCTTTAAAAAATTCTGCACGATAACCATCTATTCCAGGAGCCTTGTCATTAGGTAGGTGTTGCACTATCTGGTTGATCTCTTCCTTTGTTACTGGACTTAACAGTTGCTGCTGTTGGTGCAATGATAGACAGGGCCCATCTCTACCACATTAATATCTATTCCTGGAAGTTGACCTACTGTTGTGCCCAGTAGCAGTTGAAAGAAGTGAGTGAATTCTTGTTGGATCTGCTGTGGATCAGTAAGCTTCATCTGGCTGTCATTGAGAATACTGCTCACCCTGTTTCTAACTTGTTTGGATTTCAATATGCATGGAAATACTTTGCATTGCTATCACCCAGTTGGATCCAAGTTGATCTTGACTTCTGTCTCATTATCTTTTCTTGAATTGCTTCCCACTTTTGAATGTTCTCTAAGGATTTCTTTTCTTCCTAAATCACCTTTTTGTTGAAATAATCTTCATTCATCTTTCCCTGCAGTACCTTCAGTTCTTCTCTCATTTGTTGCAGCTTCTTATCAACAGATGAGTGCTCCTTATGAATGGTTCTAGTATCTTGTTCAAGTTTCTTCGGTGTGCTCCAAATAGAATACATAGTGTAGCCTTTGATCTATTGACTCCACACACTTTGAACTGCTTCCTTATATTCCCTTTTGTTGCATAACTGTTGTTAGTAACCTGTATGATCTATTCACTTTAAGTTTAATTACTCAGTGTCTATCAGTATAGGAGTGTGATCTGAACATCCAGGTTGCATGTATACTGTTTCCGCCCCAGTATAAGAATTAAACCATTCATAATTACCAAAAGCCCAGTCTATATGGCTATAGACTCTGGCTTCAACATCCCTTTTGTTGCTCCATGAGAAGTTGTTTCCTCTTTTGGTAATCTGCTCCACTCAAATGTCATCAATACATCTCTGAAATCAGTTGTCTCTGATGGATGCACTGGCTATCCATTTATCCTATCATCCACACCTAGCACACTATTAAAGTCACCCATTATAAGCTAAGAACCACTATATTGGACAGTTCCGAAGTCCCTCCATAGTGATGCTCTGTGTTGTGTAGTATGTAGGCCATACACAAATGTGATGTAGCTAGCAAATGTTGAATTCTTATCTTTCACCTGACAATGGATCATTTGGTCAGCGCTTTCCAGAATTACAACCTGGACATTTAATTCTTTCGACATTATCCATATCCTTCCATTAGGAGCATATTCATAGTTATTCTCTATTTTCTACTCACCTCCCAACTTCTTATAGATTGCCTTTGAGTTTTGTTGTTTCACTCTAGTTTCTAGACAAGCTATTATATCTACTTTATTTGTCCTCAGGAATTTTACTAACTCTCTCTGTTTATAGGACTTGTTTAGTCCTCTAATATTCCAGGATACAATGATCATGAGGAAGTAGTGGTTGAAGTGCCTCCTGGATCCATTATACCTGTCTCTAATCTGCATTATCCCTCCTGTTGATTCCTATCAGAAGGTTCCATTATAGTTAGTACTTCAAATGTATTCCTCCTGACCAATTCATCATAGTTGATCTCATTGTTTTTTACTCTATCCTTTGCTCCTTGGACAATTGCAATATGTTTTCCTTTATTGTTTATTTGTAGTTCCACTGCAGGTAGCTCTGTTGATTTTCATTCCGCTGCTCGGCTATATGCTCCTCAGTTAGAGCTTTTGGTTGCCATTGCATTTTAGTTTTCTTCTTTTTCCTCTTTCTCTGCTTCTGTATCCCTTCATTCTGTTGCTCCTCTTTCTGACAATCTCCATTTTTTGCCCAAACGAGTTACATTCTAGACAAAAAGTTGGCTTCCATTCGAATTCCACAGTTTGCAACCAGCTTTTTCCATCTGGTATTTCAATATAGACATTCTCAGGCATAGGCTGGGTTATATCAACTTCCACAAGAACTCTAGCATAGGAAATTCTTTCACACATAGCAGTTAATCTATCAGTACATAAAGTATCAAGCTAGCTATTCTGCCTAAGTTCTATTCAACCCAGCATTGAATTGGCAACCCAGGGAAACTGACCCAAATTGGAATAATTCTCATCGACTCGTTCTGAATATGGAAATTAGGATCCCAGTCCTTCAGTATCATAGGCCTACCATTGAAAGTATACGGCCCTTGTTGCATTATTAGGCTCTTGTCCTCCATAGTTTCGAATTTAAAAATGAAGTACCCATCATCATGCAACAATACTGCCGGCGTTGTAACATCATTCCAAACTCCATAAACATATTTTAGCATTTATTTGAATGACGGATTACCTCCTAGAATAGCCTATTAATGTATTCCTCCACTTCTGGGTCTGAACTTCTATCTCCTTTGGGTTCAATTTTGCGATTTTCACTCCATCCTTTACCATCGGAGGATAAAACTTGAGCTGCATGCCCTGATTTTGAACTCTATTACCTTTGACTACCTCAGCCGATGTTTGCTTCTGGGATCCATTTGAGTATGTGAGTTTCCTAGCCGTCAGTGTCACACCTGCTTCATCCTTCTCCGGCGGAGCTTGCATGACTATAGGAGCACTCCCCGTACCTGAAAACCAGTGTAATAGAGGTATTGGGATTAACTGTTGTGGGATTCCGCTTTTCGGGGTTATCAATCTCGTCATATTTATAGTGGGAAGGTTTTAATAAGGCTGATTGATTATGGCGTGCGGTGATGACCGGCGGCAGGTAGCGTCTTGCTAACTCTTTCGTAGTCTAACCACTAATTCAAGTGTATTCGTCTTTGAGGAAAAGACCAAATGATAAAATAAGCATAAAAATCTTTCTTATCATCTCTGAATCCATAACTCATGACGTATCGGATTAAAATTTGCGCTCATTAGGAGCCAAAAAACAGATGCGCCTAGAGGCAACAACTTTCACGTAATCAAACTTGAGCGTGATAATAATTATTGAAATTCGCTACCCTTTTAATACTCAAAAATTTCCTCCAAACATTATTAAATTTTTACATTATTATCGCTCTTTAAAAATATATTTTTGAAAATTTCTTGTATTCTTTAACTAATTATCAAAAAATAAGAATATTTAAAAAATATTTTCCGTCACACTAACTAAACGCACCAATATGATATTAGTTTATGATTTATAATTATAGTAAATTAAGACATTTTCATAACAATATCAGAATAAATTTTCTTTCACAAGAGTGACCCCAAGGGAAAGGAAAAGGACGGTCAGAGTGCGCGGCTGTAAAAGCTGGAGCTGAGACATTTGCCTTTATCCTTTCTTTTTCACTTATTAACTCAAAGCCGCTCAACTTGTGGGGTACGAGGTTTGCGTAAAATTCCAAACATAACCTCCTCATATTGCATGTACCAATTATCATGTTATGTCCTCTATGCAAAAGATATGGTTTTATTCTTTTTATTATTAAATAGAGGGAAATTTCATATTAGAAAAACTGAGTTTCATATTTTTAAATTTTATATTTTATATTTTAATTTACAATCAATTAGTTTATAAATAATAGGTTAAGATTCAACATTAAATTTCAATAGGTTCTCAAATTATTATTTAATTTTTAAGAAAAAATTTCTCAAATTTTTAAATTAATTTTCGAATCAGTAATTATGACTCAAATATTAATTCAACAAACTAAATTTATTTGGGTGGTGAAAATTAAATTTTTATCAAGCTTAAATATGTGGGTTTAGATTTCGAATTTGATTTTGTGAGAAATTTGAAATGGGTGTTATTTAGACTTGTTAGAAATAGTATAAGGAGGTTGTATATAAAATTTAAAGTCATTTAATGGAAATTTGGACTGGTTTTAAATAAGATTTGCAACTGAAAATCGTGAAAGAAGTTCGTTTACAGACGCTTGTATAAAAGTGTATAATAGTATACGAGGTGTGTTTCTACACTCATATATAATATTATACAAGAATATACATTATTATACAGAAAAACTGAATTCGTCTTCTTCCTTGCATTTTTTATGAAATTTAACTCAAATCTTGCTAAAATCTACTTCAAATCACTTCAAATTTAAGTTTTGAACTCCTTTTGACATTTTCATTCAATTGGAACAATATCCAATCCAAACAACTAACAAATTAAAAAGAATCCATTTTCAAAAGCAAAGCTTTGAATGGTCTTCAATGGTGGGCTTCTACTCTTCAATTTTCTTTCATTGCAAGGAGGTGGCACAGAGGAGAAACAGAAAAATACACGGTCTTTGAAGTATATATAAAAGATGTGATAAGAATAGAGAGTGAAAGTAATAGGTGTAAGAAAAAAAAATTAACTCTATAACTTTTAGAAGCAATAGTTATAAAAATACATATTTTAAATTTATAAGTACTTTTAAAATATATACAATATACACTAAATAGGATAAAATTTAAAAATATAAATATTTTTTATAAAGTGTATTTTCTTATAATTTTTTCTTAAATAAACAAATAAATAAAGGTGCCGTCTTTAAGCAAATCATGAACTGGTGAGTAAAAAAAGAGGAAACCAAGTTGTATTGCAATTTGCTATGGAAGTTGGAGAATTTTTGTTTGGGATTTTTACCTATACATCCCATATACCAAACCTTATAACCACTCATGTTTAAGGTTTGGGTTTATTACATTTAAGTATACCACCTTTCAATTTATGTACCAAAATTATATTTAAGGTTAATAATCAACTCATTAATATTTTGCTTGATTTGTGGAACAAAATCTTTTCAAACTAATTAATTAGAGGCTTGATTTTCAAACCATCCCCCTTCTCGTAATCCTTCAAAGATACCTTACTCCGTTTCACAATTTTACGCATATTTCACAATTTCAAGTTTCTGAAAGTCTTGGATTTGGAGGGCACTGTTAATGTTGATTGTTTCTCAATTGAGCTAATTTACTTGAGGTATTTTTCTGCAAGACATGTTCTGGAGTCAATTCCATCATCCATAATCAATCTTTGGAACTTGGAGATATTAAATGGTAGTGGAGGAAAGTTGTCATTACCCTTACAATATGGAAGATGGTTAAACTACATGTCTCGCCGTACTTCATTATAAATTGTTAATGAAATGGTCAGTTTCACTTCTTCCTTCGACTTAGCCTGAAAAAGTTGATTCCTCTTTTGCAAATTATCACCTTTTAGTATCTTTGTTTCAACAGTTTCTCTATTGTCAATATTCTTCTTAATTGTACTATAAATGTTGCAATTTTGTAGATATTCTTAAAAATAAATACTGCTTTATACATATATAAACTGATTTGTAGTTTATTTGTAGAAATTTTATCTACAAGATGTGTACAAACTGAATACATTAAATTTTAATATCCCAATTCCCATTTCAATTGTAGCATAATTGGCATTTTCGATATAATCGTAGAAGACTTGTAGAAGTTTTAGTCTTCTCAATCTACAATTTATCTATAATTTAGGGTGTTATTTTGCAGGATTACAAAGGCGTGGTAAGATTTTCGAAGAGGATTTTGAGACCTGATTTCGAAGATGTTCTAATATCAGGAGTGTCTGTTGTAATCTTGTTTTTTTCATTGTATTTTCAGATTATCAGTTATTTGTAATCAAATTTATTTTTCATTCTTGTTTTGATCTATTTTTATTATTTTTCTATTTTTTATTATTGTTCTTGCTTGAAGAAGTTGTAAACTTGTCAAGTGCACGAGCCTTGTAATCGTCTATATGTACCTACAAGTAACTACAATTAATTACAAAGTTCATACAACTACAAAAATTTGATTACATTTTAAAAACACACTGGAAACACTGCATATAACCTTAACTACATTTACCTACATTTGCCTACATTTGACTACATTTTAAAAACTCATTGGAAACATTTCGTATAACCTTAACTACATTTACCTACATTTGACTACATTTTTAAAACTCACTGGAAACATCATTAAATAACCTTAATTACCTTAAGGTTATATGCAGTGTTTCCAGTGAGTTTTTATAATATAGTCAAATGTAGTTAAATGTAGTTAAGGTTATATGAAGTGTTTCCAGTAAATTTTTTCGTTTCGTATTTATTTGTTATATTCGTTCCGATAATCTGGAATAACTAAAATATGTTGTGAAGCTCTCACCTACAATTCAAGATCAAAAAGAAAATAATAAGGTGTCAATAAATTAACTATGTTAGCAACAATCAGTTAACTACAAATCAGCTACAAACAAACGGCATATAAACGTTCACTACTATTAACTACAATTATCTACATTTTTAAAACTCTATGTAAATACTTCATAACTACATTTAACTACATTTAACTACAATTATCTACATTTTAAAACTCTCTGGAAATACTTCATAACTACATTTAACTACATTTAACTACAATTATCTACATTTTTGAAACTCTCCGGAAATACTTCATAACTACATTTAACTAAATTTAACTACAATTATCTACATTTTTAAAACTCTCTGGAAATAACTTCAACATCTACAACTTTTTTTGTTTTTTTTTCCTACACCAAACAAGAATATATTAAACTACGATCTATGTTGAAAAAAAATGTTGACAACAAAATTTTCTATTCATCTACAAAATTTCTAGAAATAAACTACAAAATCAATTTTAGTACTGTATAAAGTTGTATTGTTTTTAAGGGTATCTACAAAATTACTAATACTACAATTAAACAACAATCTATGTTGAAAAAAAATATTGATTACAAAATTTTCTCTTGACCTACAAAATTTCTTCAAAAAAATTACAAATAAAGTTATATTATTTTTAAGATTATCTATAAAATATTATATTTATATTATAATTAAACAATAATTTATATTAAAAAAATATTGACTATAAAAAATTTCTTATGTGATATAGAAATGTAAAAAAGCCCCCCAAAAATAGGGTTTCCATATTGATAATAGAGCTACCAATGTGCAGAAACAAAAACAAGAAAAGATGAAAAAACAGAAAGAAGAGAAGAAGGATTAAAAGATGAAGAAAAGAAAGAAGAGAAGAAGCTGGACAATATGGACGAAAATCACAATTATTTTTGGTTTAGAAGAGATATATAATACATTAAATATGTTACCTTACATGATCTAGACTTTAAATGGTAGAAAATCAATCATTAATTCCCAACCTTAATGTGGGGCGTTATTTTTGGTCTAAATTTATTAAGATTCTGATTTTGTATTAATTGTGTAGTCTTAATTTAGGATGGAAATTTAGTTTGGTACATATTATGTAACAAAAATATGGGATATGAGTGTAATAAACAAACCATGCACAATAATGGTAGTAAGGTTTGTTATATGGGATGTATAGGTAAAAATCCCTTTTTGTTTAGTATTATTTCACGTGCTCAAGTGACCAACTTTTAATAACTTTGTTAAGTCATGAGGAGACAGCCATTTGAAGGTAAGAGAATTGTGAAGTTAAATGTTACAAAAATATTATCACAAAAATAGACCAGAGGATCAACTTGTGCCTTTAACGTTATTATCATGTTCATCTTTTGTGTTTTGATATTTGCTTAGTGATTTCTATTCTAACCTAAACATTTTTTTTTGGTTTTCACATACTGAAAAATTTATACCAAATTATATTGGGATAAAGTATTTTCTAACAAAGGCACCACACTCAGGACAACCCTTATTCAGGGACGGAATTATCCTTGTTCGAGGGGCATCAACCGACACCCTTTCGCCGGAAAATAACTGTGCAGAATGGTATATTTTTTTAAAAAATTGTATATACAAGGGATTAATAACCCTTGACACAAGACAAACTCCAAGTGCAATGATCAAGGGGTGTCAAAAATTACGGAATGTCACAAGTTTCATTCCCGATTGTAGTAGATTTTGACACCTTATAGAAAAAGAAAGTAGAAATGAGTCGACATTATACCATAAACTTATATGAAGTTACTTAATTTAAACTATTTTCTCAAACTAGAAATAAAATAGATTAGTAGTTCGTTGGAATAACTAAGTACTAAGGTTCTTTTCGAACAGATTATTCTATTTTTTTAGTATCTATAACCCTAGGTAAACTTTTTACTTTATAAAAATTTCGAACAATTGAACAAATTTTTTATGTGCATAAAATTTATTTTATTTACAAAATTTAAAAATAATAAAGCATTAACTTTTTAACTTGGACCCTCAAGAACTTGGAAACAATTAGAATTAACACACAAACTTACTCTATTAATATTGAAACTAAATTGTCTCCGTTCTCCAAAGATAGCGTTTAGAGCAAAAAATACTCTCTCCATTCTTTTCCCTTTTCCAACATGGACCCTTCCTTGATCACAACACATATCCGCCGAAACCACCGGACAAGCTTGACCAAATGGACGTTGAAATACTTCAATCAACTCACTCCTATAAAGAAATGTTTTTAGATACACCGATACCAACAAATCGAATATGTCGAAAACGAGATTCCTACAAATCCATAGAATGATAAAGGGAAAACATTGAAGGTTCAATCCCTCTTTCCAGGATGATAAACAACGTCTCTACCTTATGTGGCACTACTCCATAATCATCAATATCTTTAAACGAAAAATGCCTCACCACTATCTTCACTCTAAACTGATTGAACTATGGAAACCATCCGAACTGTTAATTTTCATTGACTTAGGATGTGACTTCTTCATAGCCAAATTCAGCTTAGAGGAGAATATGGTAAAGGCACTTCACCTAGGACCATGGTTCATCTCGGGAAACTTCCTATCAGTGCGGAATGGGATCCCAAGTTTGTCCCACTAGAGGCCACCCTTTCATCCACTTCCATCTGGATTCATCTCAGGCAATTGCCAACAGAGTTCTATAATTAAGAAATTTTAGAAAAAAGTGGGAAGAAAGCTATGTAAATTATTGAAAATTGACCAATGTACCTCCTCCACTCTCATGGGACGTTACGCTCGCATTTGCATTCAAGTTCCCCTTGAAATATCGGTTGAAACCTCAGTCATAATAGGAGACCACAAACAGGCAGTAATCTATGAAGGAGAGAGGACACTTTGTACGTCTTACGGCAGAATTGCTCACACCTCAATAGGATACAATTACCAAAAATCCCAAACCACAGCTCCTTAAGAAACACCGGAAACCTCCAGGAAAAATATGGAACAAAGGGAAGAGAACAAGTGGAAAACTATCACATTACCATGAAGGAGAAACCAAGGACATGCAAAATCGAACAATAAGAATGGTACTCTGCCAACTAGCCAACATCAAAATACACAGGATGATCATATTCATAAATATTTGTTCGATGCAAATTCAGGTAAATTCCTACAAACTTAAAATGTACGGCACAATTCAAAAAAATTCATTCCCAACCCAAAACACATAAATAAGTCCAATGGCCCAAATAATAAACTAAGCCCCACCCCGTGCCATTAATCTACCCGAACGCTGCTCCAGCCTAACACAAGTACAAAACGAAAGGTTGGATTGGGGCCCGATGACTCCAATGACCCCAATCACGCCCACCTAGATCAGTATGTCATTCCTAGCCTAAGTATCAAGGCCATAGACCCCAAATCTGCGGCAAGATCTCATGGTGCCAATCACATTTCTCCAACTGGCCCCCCTTCCTAATTGGAGGATGTTAGCCCATCACATTCCAAAAATCTTCTCACCTACGCTTCCCCTACCAATTCCTCTAAGACAACCTCAAATGGAGAAATCTCAACAATCACCACGAACAATCAAGTGCCCTATCTGTAACCCCTCCCATTTCAGGTAAAAAGACACCCATCGTCAACTCCAATAGATCCACAACTAATGCTCAATCTACCCCCCCCCCCAGACTCAATTATCAGCAAACCCTCCATTGACCGAGATTTGACACTAAAATGTGTGTTAATGGATCATCAGGTCCTTAAGTTAATCCCCTTATTACCCAAAGTAGTAAAACCAAAAAGCAATAAAATGGACAAAGACTAGATGAAAACCTTTACCTCACTGTCACCATCACCGGACCACCTTCCGGCTTCTTGGCTGGAGGTGGCCCTATAGGGGCAGGGCCTTACCTACAGTTTCACCCTGGGAAACCAGAAAGTGACTCTGATTGTTCAAAATCCAGCTCACCTAGCAAGGGTTAATGTGGAAGCTTTAAACAAAGCCTAGCGGCCTTTAGTCCTCTCCTATGGCAGACGATGGTGAACAAGGAGAGTGCATCACCAATTATCGGCGCCTAGATACGCAGCAGCCAAATGCTTTAAACCTTTCAATCCCTACCCTTCTTTCTTGATATGGAAACGGCGGACCCGGTCTTTGTAACAATCAACCCCCAAAGCTACCAAATGTCAACATCGTCTGCACCACGAGAGAATAACACCTCTCCGCCTCTCAACAACATCAAATAGGGAATCTCCAATGCCCTATAAATCTTAAAAAGGAAAAGCACATCAGAGAAGGAGGGAGCAATCTACGGCCCCCTACGAATAGACTCACTCCTGCTGGACCTGGTCAGGCAATCAAATTCAGTCTTGACACCAGCAAGGTGATAGTGATCCTGTATTCTAGATTGATGGTTAAGTGCGGAATGAGCTTAGTGTCCCTCTAAACACACGATCCCATCAAGCCACTGCTGAATCTGACCCTAGTCCTGAGCCTCAAGAGGAAAACCCCTCCGTCTCCGACGAGGTGTCTGCAAGGACCAAGGAACCCTCAGGACACCAACCTTCCCCACCGCCACTAATGAATTAAATTATATGGAATGTTATGGGTGGTAAAAATGCTGAATTCAACCGGCATTGTATGGAAATGGTGAAGATGCACAAGCCAACCATTCTCGTTCTTCTTGAAACAAAATGGTAGATCACAAGAAGTTGACAGAGGAGCTCTAGTTTGACATGATTATCTAGTCACCAGCAATATGCATGTCTGGGGGGATTGTGTTTATGTGGAAAGAGGATAGTGTGAGTGTCGAAGAGGTGTCCACCACTTGCCAAGGTATCCATGCAATCGTGAAGGTACTACCTAATCATACTCCTTGGATTTTCTCTATAATTTACGCAAGAAATATTCTAGCTAATAGGAAAATTATGTGGGAGAACGTAATTTCAATCTCCAAAAATCTCACAAAAAACTGGTTTTTGGGAGGAGACCTCAATAAAGTCTTAAAGACTAGGGATAACTTTAGGGGCAATCCCATAACCCCTAGTCGCGGTAACCTATTTTGGAACTGTATAAATGAATGTAATCTTCTATATCAAGGTTACAAAGGGAGTAAATACACTTGTTCAAATAAGAAATACAATATATGGCCTCTCTTATCTTGAAAAGAATAGATAGATGCTTTGTCAATGAAAATTTAATGAACAGTACCCTGAGGCTACTGTTTTGCACCTTACTAGAACCCACTCTAATCAGTGTCCCATTTAAGTTAGCCCGGTAGGGTCACCATCCAACAACATGACTAGGCCCTTTAGATTTTAGTCAATGTGGGTTAGCCACCTATCTTTCCCTAATATCATCAATGCGGCTTTCTCTGATCATTCCACTCTCTTCCATTCCACTGGCTCTTTCAAAAGAATTGCTACTAAATGAAACTGGGACATCTTTCGTAACATCTTCCATCAGAAGAGAAGAATGTTAGCGAGCATTGTAGGAATCCAAATATCTCTTAACTACCAATTTTGGTAGCTATTTGCTAAACCTAGAATCCAATCTGGTTAGTAAGCTTAACTTAATCCTCAAGAATGAAGATGTTTTCTAGAAGCTCAAATCTAGGATTAACTAGCTCAATGAAGGTGATGCTAGCACAAGATTCTTCCCACCTCCACCCTTAACAGAAGAAGAAGAAGAAATAGAATCCTTTCTCTTAATGAAGAAAATGGAAACTGGCTCCATCATCAATATGATATCCAAACAGCTATAGTGGGCTTCTTCACATATCTCTAATACCTCCTTCCACTCCAAAGCCCCAATGTCCACCACCAGTCATCTCACTATGTCACGCACTCTGTTTGACTCCCAGAGATACATTCTAAACAGACCTTTAGAGTTGGGTGAAATAAAAAGGGGCAATCTTCTCCCATAAACCCTTCAAATCTCCTGGCCTTGATGGCCTCCACCCTTTCTTCTATCAGAAATACTGGGACATAGTAGGTAACTCTGTCACAGATTTCTACAAAAATGCTTCTCCTCCAACTCCATGGATGAAACCATGAACCAAACACTGCCATCCATCATCCCAAAATGCCTTCAAGTATCAATGATGAAAAATTTCAGGCTAATTAGATTGTGTAACACAATATACAAATCCATGATGTTTTTAACGTCAATACAACACGAAGGGGGGGGGGGGGTGATTTGTGTGGTACCCAATTTTTCGATCTAGAAGAACCTGGTCCTTCTAGGTATTCTAACTACTACTGTTACGGAATTAAAAGTACAAAAAATAAAGAACACAGAGATTTTTATGTGAAAAACACCTGGCTCAAAAGGTGAAAAAACCACGACCTACTACTCAGTAGGATTTTCCCAATATCCACTAAAATCACTGAGCCAAAATAGCATTTACAAAAACTCTTTGTAAACCTAAGGATTAACTTTAATCCCAGTGTGGCACGCATCCTCAACTGTTGCGACACTTTCAAGTTAACTCTAACTTGAATACTCAAAGCACCTAATACAATTGCTTATATGAAAGTTGGAAAGGTACAACTTTAAACCACCTACTACAATTGAACTAGAACGAGAATAAACACTATGGAGCTGGTTCTTCTATATCGTTCAAGTAGCTTTAAGAATGCACACTCAAATCTCACATAAATTGCTTGCAAAATTGCCTCGCCTTTTTGCTCTCAATTTAGTTTCACTTCTGCGTTTGTGCAATACCTGTAAAGAGAACAATCACAGTTATTTAATGAGTTAGTAATTAGAGTTTGATTGAGACTCAATTGTTGATCTTCCATCAATGTTGAGTCCTTGAACAATACAAACTCCAACCCTATCCTTTATCCGGATTGTGTTCTCTTCCTTGAAGGAGACTTCATCTCCTCATTCAATATGCAACCTTTTCGACCAGTTCAGAAGATATTGCTGCTTGATCCTTGAGACTTATCTTCTTCACGTGTAACTCACATGTATAGGATGATAAACACTGTGTCTCTCATGATAAACCTGGTCCATGATGAGTTCATTTCTCATTCTTCAAAACTTTACCTGAACTTGGGCCAACAAATTCCCTCTTTTTGATGATAACAAACTCTGTGCTTTTACTGCTCAAAGAACCTGTAGGAACTCAGCTTAACCATCAATAATTTAACTTAGAATTTTAACTTATCATCAAGGACCAGGATTAATTAGGTTATAAATATCACATTATTCATAATAAAGAGTAAAGCACAATACCAATAAAGCAAAATATCTCTTCCCCTTTTTGGAATCATCGAAAAGTTGCATACACATTGTGAATCCCAGATTTATATAATTACTCATGGCCACAGGGGCAACTATAAGTGAAAACATGGTTCAATTAATCGACAATCAACAAATAAAATTAACTATTAAGATTAGGATGTGAGAAAAGACATTTTCATTGATACAGATATGTTTCCTCCAACAAACCACAAGAAGAAAGAAAAACTTCCAAACATGAGCAACAAAAATAGAAAAAGTCTTGAATCCGAGTCACTGGTTGGGGGGGGAGGGTTCTAGATGGGTGCAG
Organism: Nicotiana benthamiana; assembly: GCA_034376525.1. Taxonomy (NCBI): domain Eukaryota; kingdom Viridiplantae; phylum Streptophyta; class Magnoliopsida; order Solanales; family Solanaceae; genus Nicotiana; species Nicotiana benthamiana. The sequence continues at coordinate 26,198,738 of CM067336.1, read as the reverse complement.
AAGACAAGAACTGGACATCCTAAGGCTTTGAGGAACTAGAGGGCTGGGTTTGGGGAAGGGTGGGCAAATTCTGAAGCATTCCATCACTCTTCTCCTTTTCCTTTGCTAGCTCAGCTCTAAGGCTATCTCTCTCAGTTTCCAATTCAACAACACAAGCATGCAACCTTGCAATTTTAGCATTCTTAGTTCTACATTATTGAACCAAAGCCCTAACCTTGATGTTCACAGGAGTCTTCAAAGAAGAACCAGGTTCAAATGGGGTAGCATTTACTGGATAGTCACAAGTCATAAGAGTCCTGACACCAAATTGTTCCTTGCTTGATGTCATCTCCCATTTCTTCAAAGGCAAATTCAGCCTTTCCAGAGCAGTAGTCAATAGGAACCCATATGGGGTGGCATGAGCTTTGGAGCCATTAATGACCCTATCTAGCAATTTAACAATGAAAGCAGGCCAATTTATTTGTATTCCTCTCACAAGGCACTCCATAAGAACCAGGTCTATGTAGTTGACAGTGTGCCTCCTTTCCTGTCTGGGCAGCATGCATTTGTTAACAAATTCAAACAAGACCTTGTGCCCAGCCCTCATCTCACTTTTCTGCACAAATCTGGCTTCAGGCACATCTTCAGCACTTGCAGTATCACAAAATTTTTTGGTGATTTGGAGAGCAGTAGGCAGAGAATCCAGACAAGGCCACCTCTACCCAGTATAATCATCATATCTCATACTGGGTATGTCCAGAATCTCGCCCAATCTGGGTGCATCAAACTTCACCTTTACTCCTTTCACCATTTCTTCACTGTGGCATTGGCAATAAATTCAATCAATTCCTTCCTGGCCAGCTTTCCATCAATTTCAAGGACCATGTCCTTCCACCCTTGTGCAACTAGGGCATCCACCAGTCTTTTTATTCATGGCTCATCCAAGTCTTTCAATAATCTTCCTTTCAAAATCTTTCTTCTGCCAAAGATGGCAAACATATCTTGCTCCTTCTTAGATTCCTCCTCTTTTTCTTCTCCACTCTATTCTTCTTCTTCTTCATCGGTAATCTTAGCTTGCTTTCTTTTTACTGCAGATCTAGTTCTTTTGGCTAAAGAGGGTTCAGCAGATACAAGCTCAGAGAAAGACTTCTTGGAGGAAGTCTTGGAACCTTTTTTTGGTTTGGATGTAGGAACCTTCACAATTTTTCCTCTTTCTTGATGGACCAGTTCAATCACCTCATTATCTTCTTTTGCAGCCTCAGAACTTTCCACAGCCTTTGCTTTTCCCTTCTCCTTCTTCTTTTTCCTATTTTCTTCCAAAGATTTTTGTAACTCTGCTTCACTTTGTTTGACCCTGCTTCTAGTATCTCTTCCTTTGGTACTAAGGGACAATAGGCTTTGGAGATGACACTTTTCTTTTCTTTGTTGTCTTGGAAGCAGTTAGAGTCATTTGTGAGGAAGTTTTGCGCTTCTTTGGATCTTAACTGGCTCCAACATTTTTCAGAATGATATCTAGAGTTTCCTCAATAGATGAACCAGGTTCATCTAGTTGTTTGCTCATATGAACAAGCCTTTCGGCAACCTCCCCAGAGCCACTTCCCCCTGACTTGTTGCCACTCTCTTCAGCACCTCCACAGATAGCAAGAACTTTTTCTTTCTTTTTACCTCTCCTCCTACTTGACTCAGCCCCCTTTACATCTTTCGCAGGACCAACCAAAAAAAACCTATTTTTGACATTTTCAACCACATTAGAAAATACCAAACAAGTATTAACCTCACCAGGGGTTTCTTGATTTTTGTCAATGTCAGAAGACCCATGTTCTTCACCTTCGCTGGTAGAAATAAAAGCTTCAGAGTTAGAGATGGAGTCAGGTTCTCGAACAAGACTCTCCTTCTTCTGGCTAACCCTCAATTTCTCATTTATAGCTTTTCTTAGAGACCCAGAAGCCACAGTTTTCCTAGCTAACATTTTTTGTCTACAAAATCTAAGTTTTGGGGAAACACTAGGAGGAGTAGATGAAGACGTATTAGAAGGGGATACTGGTGGGGGAGTGCCTGGATTATCTTGGGGTTAGTCATGGTGAATTATTTCTAGAGAGCATTTGGCAATTTTGGAGAGAAAAGAGATTATCAGAAGTGGATGGGGTTTTTTACGGTTATGGAGTAATGAAGAAGGGTGTGGTGAGTATTTAGAGGCGATTAGAATTAATTGAGGTAACGGTAGATTTTTCATGAGTCACTCAAGAGTCTAATCAAAGTAGAATTCTGGTCTCCTTACTGATTATTAGGCATCACTAGATTTTAGGCAAAAATTCCATTTTTAGAGTTTTAGGAGACTGGAACTGGTGCAATGCTCAACAAATAAAATTTCTGGGAGTTTGGTAAAAGTAGGACTTCTGCTCATGATTGGAAAAATAATCTTTCTAATTGTGCAAAGTATAGAAAACATACCTTAACTTTTTCATGAGTATATACTGATGAACTAGGTTCTTCAAGTAGAACTCTCTTGAACATGCCTCAAATGTCATAATAGAAAAAAACTTTGTAAGATATCATTAAGTCATATATCCACATGTCACAGGAGTATACTAATTAAAGTATGAGACTGAGTAAGAATTGATCTAGACATTTACACAAAGTTAAAACTCCTAACCAAAAAAAAATTCCTTTTTTTCATTGTGCATTCTAAACTGGAACTTTTAGGTGATTTTAATCATCCTTAATTCGAACATGTTCCTCTCAAAGTTTTCTCTACTCAATGCTTTAGTGAAGATGTCAGCTATTTGTTTATCAGTAGCACAAAATTCTATTGAAATCAATCCTTTCTCATAGTTATCTCTTAAGAAATGGTGTCTAACATCTATGTGCTTGGTCCTTTTATGATGAAGATGGTTCTTTGTAATACTTATAGTACTAGTGTTATCACAGAATATTGGAATACATCCTACTTCAATTCCAAAATCTACCAACTGTTGTTTAATCCATAACAATTGAGCACAACAAGAAGCAGTAGCAACATACTCAGCTTCAGCAGCAGATAAAGCTACTGAATCTTGCTTTTTGGTAGCCCATGATACAAGACATGAACCAAGGAAGTGTGCCATACCTGAGGTGCTCTTCCTATCCACTGGGAAACCTGCATAATCAGCATCAACATATCCTACTAGATTGAAATTACTACCTTTGGTATACCAAAGATACGGATCAGTGGTGCCTTTCAGATATCTTAGTATCCTCTTGAAAATAGTCAAGTGATACTCTTTTGGATTTGCCTGAAAACGAGCACAAAGTCCTACACTAAAAACAATGTCAGGTCTGTTGGTAGTAAGATACAAAAGTGAACCAATCTTACCCCTATTCAACTTTTGATTAACTGATAAACTAGGTTCATCAATATCTAATTTGGTAGTTGAAATAGGTGTGTATATTTCTTTAGAATCCTCCATTTTAACTTTTTGATTAAGTCTTTTGAATTCTGCTGATGGATCATGATTTCATTTGGACATTGTTTTGATCTGCAAATCTAAGAAGAAATTAATCTCACCCATCATGCTCATTTCAAACTCATTCCCCATTAGTTTTGCAAAGTCCTTACTCAACTTATCAATAGTGGCCCCAAATATTATGTCATCAACATATATTTGCACAACAAGAAGTTCTTTACCTTTTTCCCTTAAGAACAAGGTGTTGTCAATTTTACCTCTTTTGTAACCATACTCCAGCAAGATTTTAGATAGTCGTTCATACTAAGCTCTTGGGGCCTGCTTGAGCCCATATAGATCCTTGTCTAACTTGTACACATGCTCAGGACATTCCTTTCTTTCAAACCCTGGGGGTTGTTTCACAAACACTTCTTCCTTTAGGTAGCCATTCAAGAAGGCACTTTTGATATCCATCTGATGGAGAGTGAATTCCATGTGTGGTGCAAAGGCTTTGAGGAGTCTGATTGCCTCTAGTCTTGCAACTAGAGCAAGTATCTCATCATAGTCAATGCCCTCCTCTTGGATGTAGCCTTGAACAACCAGCCTTGTCTTGTTTCTTGTAATTGTTCCATCTTCATCAAGTTTGTTCCTAAAGACCTATTTTTTGCCAATGACTGATCTGTCCTTGGGTCTTGGAAATAGATGTCAAACTTTACTTCTTTCAAATTGGTTGAGTTCATCCTGGATTGCTTTCACCCAATCTACATCCTGCAAAGCTTCAACAAGATTTTTAGGTCCAATAAGAATAGGAAAGCATCAAAAGCACATAGATTCTTCAAGTGTGATCTAGTTTTGACTCCAGATGTTGGATCAATGATAATGTTCTCAATGGGATGAGAACTTTGATACTTGTGAGGTTTCACATACAACTGATTTCTGCTAGATATTTCTCCCATGTTCGGTTGCTGAGGAACAAGTTCATGAACATGTTCCTTTTGGAGGTTTGATTCAATTTCTCCTTGATTAGTTCCCCCTGTCAGGTTGCCCTTAAAAGAACCTATTCCATCACCGGTTCCTTCTTTTGATGCCACTTTGACTTGTGCTGGGGATTCAGTCAATTCCTTTACCAGTCCAATGGCTTCATCTTCATGTTCTTGTCTCTCAGAAAGAATGTTAGTTTCATCAAATACAACATGTACACTTTCTTCTACACAAAGAATTCTTTTATTAAATACTTTATATGCTTTGCTTTGCTATGTGAAGAATATCCCAAGAATAATCTCCCATCACTTCTGGGATCAAACTTACCTAGGGAGTCCTTTCCATTATTGTTTACATAGCACTTGCAACCAAGTGACCTAAGATGAGATATGTTTGGTTTTCTCCCTTTAAGTAACTCATAGGGAGTTTTCTCTACCAAAGGTCTAGCATGCATCTATTGATTATGTAACATGCAGTGTTTACAACCTCTGCCCAGAAGCTGTGGGGCAATTTACTAGAAAGCAGCATGGTCTAGCCATGTCCTCAAGAGTCCTATTCTTCCTTTCAACTACTACATTTTGTTATTTTTTTGAGAAGTCCTAGAGGCAGAGAAATTATGATCTATACCATTTTCATCACAGAATTCAACAAACTTGAAAATTTCAAATTCAGTTCCATGGTCAGACCTAATGGATGCTAGTTGATTTCCTAATTGTTTCTGAGTTATTCTAACAAATGCAGTAAACATATCATATGCTTCGTCTTTGGAAGTTACAAATAGAACCCAGGTAAATCTAGAGTAATCATCAACAAGCACCATTACATATTTCTTTCTACCTCTGCTCATAGTTCTCATTGGACCACATAGATCCATATGGACCAAGTCCAATGACTTAGTTGTACTTACCATTTTCTTGCTTTTGAAAGATGATCTTACCTGCTTCCCCCTTGCACATGCCTCACAAATTTTGTCTTCCTTACACTTGATATTAGGTAATCCTATCACCAAGTCCTTAGAGACTAATTTGTTTAGCTGATTTAGGCTTGTATGAATAAGTCTTTTGTGCCATATGAAGGGATCATTATCAAGCACACTTAGACAAGTTGGTTCATTTTCTGAGAATGTGGACAAATCTACAATGTAAATATTGTTAACTCTCTTTACCTGCAAAACAATCTTGTCAGTGGTAAGGTTAATCACAAAGCATTTGGAGGAGGTAAAAGCCACAAGGCTTCCTCTATCACACGGCTGTGACACACTGATCATGCTATATTTCAAGCCATAAATTAAGTAGACATTCTCAATGGAGTGAGAGTCTGTCTTACCTTCATTTCCAACCCCAGTAATCTCACATTTCTTCCCATTCCCAAAAGAGACATTGCCTCCTTTTAAGTCCTCAAGTGAAAGGAACTCGTCCTTGCTCCCAGTCATATGTTTTGAGCAGCAACTATCCATATACCATATTTGGCTACTTCCTTTTACTTGGACCTGCAAAAAAAATCAGGGGTTAGTCTTAGGAACCCAACAAGTTTGGGTCCCTTTCTATAGGGAAAAGGATGAATCAGATTCCTTATTGCTCCCAGGTAGCTTGCTTTTCTCTTGAACAAAAGCTTTGTTCTTTCGACTAGCATTTTCTTTAGTATTACGCTCACTCTTGTAATGGCTAGTCTTGCCACAATGTGTGCAGATTTTATTTTCAGGAAGTGTGAGGTACTTGATTTTAGGGTCCCACTTTGGTGCTTGAGTCCTATAGCCAAGTTCTATTTTGTTGCTACTATGATGCTCATGCAGTTAAGAGAGTGCATGACAAGTCTTGTTCCACTTGCAAGTTCTATCTAGTTCATGTTTCACTTTTCCTAGATCTTACTTTAGGACTTTGATGAATTCATCTTTCTTCTACAATCCATCTTTCATTTTTCCCAAATTTTCTTTTAGAGTGAGATATGTGTGATCAACTTTCTTCTTTCCTGTTCCTAGTTTTAGTTTTAAGTTTTCAGACCTAAGTTCTAGGACACTCTTATCAAATTCAAGAACCTGGTTCTTCAACTCAGCATTTGTGTTATCACTCTCATTAGCCCTAGACTCTAGACTCTTTGCATTTTGCTTTTAGGATCACACACTCCCTAGACAGAACTTCCTTCTCATTGTTAATTATCTCAGACTCGTCAATGAAGTCTATTAATAGCTCAGCCAACCTTTCTTTAGACAAAAATTTAATCTTGTCTTTGAGATGAAGAATAATTACCTCTTGTTCATCATCTGATTCTCCAATGGCCATCAGTGCTTGCTCTTCTTCAGCTTCATCTTTTGAGTCTTCATCTGAGGTTTCTCCCCACGCAACAACCATAGCCTTGGTTGAACCTTTGTTCCTTTTTGGTTGAACCTTTGTTCCTTTTTGGTTGAACCTGTTCCTTCTTCCTGTTCCTTCGTTCAGCCCTCTCTTTCTTCTACTCAATTTCCCACCGAGGGCAGTTCTTGATCATGTGATCAATTTTACCACACTTGTAGCAAACCTCATTGGTTTGTTTCTCAGGAGCTCTTGACTTGTTGAAGGCTGTACTTCTTGAAGAACCCATTCCTCTCATCGGGTACTTTTTGAAATCTCTAGTGATCATAGCCATCTCATCATCTTCTAGATCTGAACATTCAGCAATTCTGAGAGCTAAACTTCTCTCCTTCTTGGGTGTATTTATCTTCATGGTTTGCCTTCTCATTTCATAAGCATTAAGATTTTCAATCAGTTCATCCAGTCTAAAAGTAGCAATATTCTTGGATTCCTAAATGGCAGTGATTTTATTTTCCCATGTGATTGGCAAAACCCTTGTCAGAATTTTCTCAACCTTGTTTTCTTCAAGAATGACCCTTCCAAGAGACTTAAGTTCATTTGTCAATGTAGTGAACCTAGTATACATCTCTTGGATAGTTTCTCCTCCTTCCTTCATAGTAAAATTCTCATATTGAGAATACAACAGTGTTCCTCTTGATTTTTTCACTTGAGGTGTTCTTTCATGGGCCACTTGCAAAGTGTCCTATATCTCCTTAGAAGTAGTAAGGTTTTGGATCATACTGTACTCATATGGACCTAGTCCACACACAAGCCATTTCTTGGCCTTAGCATTTTTCTCCCACTTTTTCAGGTCTTCAGCAGTGCAGTCTGCTCTTGTTTTTGGTACTTCCACTCCTTTCTAATTCTTCTTTGTAGTTGCCAAGGGGCCATCAGTGACTATGTTCCAGAGTTCATAGTCCTCTCTAATGATATGATCTCTCATTCTGTTTTCCCACCAAGAATAGTATTGTCCATTACAAAGTGAAGGTCTGGCAGTAGATTGCCCTTCCCAGTTCCCAGGCAGTGCACTCAAGTTGATCTTTTCCTAAGGTGTTAGCCTCTTCAAGGATAACCTACTCTGATACCAATTGATGTTCTTAACGTCAATACCACACAAGGAGGGAGGGGGTTGATTTGTATGGTATCCAATTTTTCGATCTAGAAGAACCTGGTCCTTCTAAGTTTTCTAACTACTACTATTGCGGAATTAAATGTACAAAAATTAAAGAACACAGAGATTTTTACGTGGAAAACACATAGCTCAAAAGGTAAAAAAACCACGACCTACTACTTAGTAGGATTTTCCCAAACATCCACTAAAATCACTGAGCAAAACAACATTTACAAAAGCTCTTTGTAAACCTAAAGATTAACTCTAATCCCAGTGTGACACACAACCTCAACTGTTGCGACACTTTCAAGTCAACTCTAACTTGAATACTCAAAGTACCTAATACAATTACTTCTATGAAGGCTGGAAAGGTACAACTTTAAACCACCTACTACAAAATTGAACTAGAATAAGAATAAACACAATGGTAGTTCTTCTATCTAGTTCAAGTAGCTTCAGGAATGCACGCTCAGATATCACATAAGTTGCTTGCAAAATTGCCTCATCTTTTTGCTCTCTATTTAGTTTCACTTATGCGTTTGTTCAATACCTGTAAAGAGAACAATCATAGTTATTTAATGAGCTAGTAATTAGAGTTTGATTGAGACTTGATTGTTGATCTTCTATCGAAGTTGAGTCCTTGAACAATACAAACTCCAACCCTATCCTTTATCCAGATTGCGTTCTCGTCATAGAAGGAGACTTCTTCTCCTCATTCAATATAGAACCTTTTCAATCAGTTCGGAAGATATTACTGCTTGATCATTGAGACTTATCTTCTTCACGTGCAACTCACATGTATAGGTTGATAAACATTGTTTCTCTCATGATGAACCTGGTCCATGTTGAGTTCATTTGTCATTCTTCAAAACTTCACCTGAACTTGGGCCAACAGTCCATCACTAAGATTATTGTCAAAAGAATAAAATCACTATTGCCTCATATCACTGGGCCTAGCCAAGCCAGTTTCCTATCCAACAGGAAAGCTTGTGATAATGCCATCATTGTGCAAGAATACATCACTCACTTTAGGAAAATAAAAGGGAAACATGGCAACATGATCCTCAAAATTGATCTTGAAAAATCCTTTGACAAGCTGGAGTAGCCCTTTATAAGGGACACTCTTCATGCCTTCAATTTCCCTCCTGGCTTGTCCAAGCTCATTATGTCCTGCGTTAGTTCTTCCACCATCTCAATTATTTTTAATGGTGAGAAAACTAAATCTTTCAAGACTTCTAGAGGTATAAGGCGAGGAGATCCAATATCTCCCTACCTTTTCATAATTTTGTATGGAAAGATTATCCAGGGGGATTAATAAGGCTGTCCTGAACAACCTGTGGCAACCCATAAGCATCAGCAAAGATGACCCAAGTATATCTCACTTTTTCTTTGCAGATGAACTCAACTTGTTTTCCAAAGCAAACTCCAGAAACTGCAATACTATCCTCTTTATTGTGCAGAAATTCAATGAGCAGTAAGGCAAAAATATCAACCTTGTCAAATCTAGAGTTCTCTTCTCCTCCAATACATCCTAGGATTTACTAGAAAACCTTACCAACTCTCTGTCCATTCATGCCACCAAATCCTTTGAAAAATACCTAGGTTTTTTCATATTCCACAAAAAATACATCAGTGCTGACTTTCAATTCACAATCGATAACATGCAATCCAAGCTGGCTGGATAGAAAACAAGCTACCTAACCATTGCTGGTAGAACTGTGCTGGCCATGTCCTCCTTAAACAACATTTCTAGTCATATTATGCAATATATCAATATGCCCACTAAAGTTATCAAATAAATTTACAAAATCCAAAGGAACTTTCAATAGGGCACAACTCCTGATAAGAAAAAACTGCACCTAATTAAGTGGGATAAGGTCACAAAAAAGAAGGCTGATGGAGGATTAGGGCTTCAAAAAGATGACCTTAAGAACAAAGCAACACTCGCAAATCTATCCTGGAGGACTTACCAAAATACAAATAGCTTATGGGCAAGAATCCTCATTCATAAGCACTGCAACCTTACCCAAAATCAAAGGATAACTAGAACCTCTAGATATCCTAGGTACCCCAAATCTCCTACATGGTAGTGCATCCTAAATGGATGTAACACTTGCTGCGAAGCAAGCAGATGGGTAGTTCACAAAGAAAATATGGTTTATTTTTTAAATAATGCTTGGATTACTAACCAACCGAAAATTAAGGAATTGATTGAGGGCCCTCTAACTCAAAATGACATAAATGCCAAGGAGAACTCAATCTATAATTCAAGAGCTTGGGACTTATCCACATTAACCATGGATCTCCCCGTAGCATCCTAAACTTGTTAAACTCTATCTTAATTCCTCCAAATCCTACAAAAGAGGACACCCTCATATGTGGTTTAACTACCGGCATCTACTTCTCAAACAACTCTATTTACTCTTTCCTAAGCAAGGCTGATAGCAGTCTTAAAACTGATGAAGAAGGATCTTTCAAATAGATTTGGAAGTTCCAAGCTCCCAATAAAATAAAGAATTGCATCTGACTCCTTACCCATAGGAGACTCCCCACAAGAGCTACCTTTACAGAATAAGGGTCAACTATGATCCACACTGCTCTTACTGCAACGATGGTCAAGAAATGATTGACCATATTTTCTTACCTTCTCTCCAAAGCCTCTAGTGAAATTAGACAGCAGAATCCAAGCTTCTTTGCCCATCAGTGGCCATCAACCTGGAATTCAATTAGGAATAAGCCTTTCAATAACATCATTCTCCGGGAAAACATCATCCAATTCTGTTTCTGGCACATTCGGTTAACCAGAAATAACAACATCTTTAACCAAAAAAAGGAGCATATAAACTCTTCCAACATCATCTCCAAAGCCATTGATTATCTCGTGTTGACGAAAAATGGTTCCACCAAAATAACTCATCAAAAATCACAACCAAATGGGATCTACCAAAAGAGGATTCTACAAGCTGAATACAGTTGGAGCAGCTAAAGAGAATCCAGGGATAAGAGGAGTAGGAGGAGTTTTCAGAAACCACAATAGAGATTGGATAATGCGGTTTATGGAGAATATCCCCCCATAAAACCAACAAAATAGCAGAATTGAAGGCTCTCCTAAAAGGACTTTAACTTGCGGAACAAAATAACTTTGTTCCCTTGAAATTATACTAACTCAATTGAAATTATCCAAATGTTAATGATCGGTAACCTCACTTATGATCCTATAATTTGTGAATGCAAGTCCTTAATATGCATGATGGATAGGGTCATGGTGAAGCACACGTACGGAGAGCAGAATAGGGCGGCAAATGCTTTGGCTAAGGAAGCAACAAAGACATTTTTTTAATAGATCTAGTATATTAGCAGTTCCTCCGATATTTGCTAATGATGTATTCAGGGCAGACATCCTAGGAACTGATTCGGCTAGATTTTCTGTGGGTTGTAATATGAAAACAATTCTGAAAAACATTTCTACAGTAGAGGTACTACAGTACCCAAATAATGACTCATTTGTATAACGTTTTTGCTAGCTAGATATATATATATATATATATATATATATATATATATATATATATATATATATATATATATATATATATATATATATATATATATATATATATATATATATATATATATATCACTTTTGACCAAAAAAACAAAACTAAATTGTTTCCAATATCTTTGAGCAAGCCATTTATTCCCTCCCCCCCCCGCTCCCTCTCCCCGGGTTATTTCCGCGTCTATATCTTTATGATATTTCGATCAAATATCAAATCGATATATTTCTCAAAAACTTTAGTCCGTCTGCACTTTAATTTTTTTCTTCAGACGTTGTCTTTTAAACTCCAAATATTCGGTTAGTAACTCAATAGCCAAAATGAAAAAAGAAATCTTTTGCATTTTGATGTCTAGTATTCCTTGATAATCCTGGATTACAAGTTGTGATACTTATAAGGGCGGTAAATAATCTGTTTGGGCTGGAATAAAAAAGAAAAAGTAATTTATAATTGATAGAACTGATGTAATATTTATACTCTTATTTGTGACTCAACTATCAACTTTTTTCAAGGAAAAAGAATTCCAACAATCAAGTACTTCTAATAACTATAAAGAAATTGATATGTTGCATCTACCTCAATTATGAGAGATGGAAGGGATGGACAACAGCAGTTCAAGCTTGCAATATGAACATCTATAAGCTGTACTATAAGAAAAAGTGTCATTTTCCATGCCTTGCCCAGCCTGTATAAGAATATCTCTCATTTTTAAAAGAGGTCACCTTAGTACAAAAAGAAAAAGAAAAGAAACTATTTTTACTTAAGAAAATCGGAAAAGGGTCATATGTGTCCCTCTACTAGTCAAAATAAGCTACATCTGTCATTCGTTATACTATTTGGCCATATATATCCCTACCGTTTACATCTCTGGTCATATATGTCCCTCTGACGTTAATTTTTTTTTTAAAAAAGCCACGTGTCAGAGTCCTATTGGTCAAACTAAACCCACTCCCCTTTTTCTTTATATTAAAACGAAAATATTTGTAAAAAATGTAAAAAACTTATAAAAAATGGGGAAAAAATTTGTAAAAATTGGGAATTTTTTTATTATTTCAGAATTTGAAAAAAGAAAATATTATATTAATTTTTTTTCTGTTTTTACAAATTTGTGTTTTCACTCTTTACAAAACAAAATTCTTTTAAAAATGCAAAAAAAATATTTTTTAAAAACAAAAAACACATTTTGGAAATATTTTCATTTTTGAAAATAAAATGATTTTTTTGTAAAAACAGAAATAAAAATTGTTTAACAAAATATTTTTATTTTTGACAAAATTGTTTAACAAAATTGTTTCGTTTAACAAAAAAGAAGAAGAATGTATTCCTTATCATTCCGATTTATTCAGAGATGCTCTGTTCATATTTTTAAAATATTTTTTTAAAAAAATAAAAAATTAGTTTAAATAATTTTTATTTCTTTTTAATGAAAAATCATTTTAAATAATTTTTTTGTTTTTAATATAATATTTTCATTTTTCAAATATAAAATAAAAAATCCTAGTTTTTACAAAAAAATTCCAATTTTTACAATTTTTCCCCCATTTTTTAAAAGTTTTTTATATTTTTTACAAATATTTTCGTTATTTTTTGTCAAAAGAAAATTTGTATTTCAACCAGTATAACTGTACATCATATGTTTTTTGAGACTATAGAACAAATCTCAAAATCGATCAACTATCTACTATACAACCCGAAGGTTGTTGAACTAACTCCTAACATACAAAACTGCGAATATATTCAAGGAGTACATTGTGGATAACAATTTAAGTACTGTAATGTGGGCTGCCATTTTTGCTTCTTCCTTCCAGTGATATGCACCTGAATTGCAATCTGTCTTGCTCTATTCATAGCATCCTTGCTCGACTGTCTGAATCTTCTTTCATTCCTTTCCATCCAGATATTACATACAACTGATGCGAATACCACTCCTAGGATGGTTCTCCTTGGTTTTCTGTTGTTGACTCTATCAGAGATCCATTGTACCTCTAGCTCCCAATTATTTATCGCTCTGTTGAAATTCATCCACCTTAACAATCCTTGCCACAGTGATTGTGAATAAGAGCAGTCAAAGAATAGGTGGTCGTGTGTCTCTACATTACCACTGTCACATAATGAACAAGCCTGGTCCGTGTGGATACCCCATTTTTCTAGCCTGTCTACTATAGCCAAACGTCGATGCAATGTCATCCATAATACGAATTTCTGTTTTGGCAATATTCCTGGCACCAACACCAATTTTTTCCAGGGAACTTTGGTGTACTGTGGGATGGAGTTCATATATGCTCTCGTGATGCTGTAACTTCCCTTCTGGCAGCAAGCTTGCACGGTAGGAACATATACGGCTAAATTTTCGTTTTAATATAAATAAAAAGGGAAGTGAGTTTAGATTAACCAATAGGACTCTGACACGTGGTTTTTTAATTTTTTTTTAAAATTAATGTCAGAGAGACGTATATGACCAGAGATGTGAACGGTAGGGACATATACGGCCAAATAGTATAATGGAGGACAAATATAACTTATTTTGATTAATAAAAGGATATATATGACCCTTTTCCGTAAAATAATATAACCCCAACGGTGACGATTAAGTAAATAACATAATATAGAACCACCTTAGCCTCAGCCTCAACCCACCAAATTCCCCATAATTACCCCATAAATTCTCAGGGGCATTATCGTCAATCCATTATACCACTCCACAATTTGCCTGATACGCGTATCCAATGAGGCCATTATTCAATCGCCATTACCGACCTCTCTTCCTCCTTAAAACCTACCTTTCCCCTTCCCCTCTTTCCCATTTCTTCTTCCAACCAAACCACAAACCACTCTCTCCTTTTCTCTCTCTTCAAATTTCATATTTTTTCCTCTCTATATTGAAGAAAGGAATCGAGTTGTTTGTTAATTTAGTATTTGTACACAAAAAAAAGTTTTTTTAAAAATGGCTCAGAGAACGGAGAAAGAAGAGACGGAGTTCAAGGCCGTACCTGAAACGATAACGCTTTGCGTCAATAATTGTGGAGTAACCGGAAATCCAGCCACCAATAATATGTGTCAAAAATGCTTCAACGCCACCACAGCTGCTACCTCAACTTCCGCGAGCTCGCCGACGGGGTCGGCGGTCACGATTCCTCACAAATTCGCTGAGAAATTGGCTAGATCTGAAAGATCGGCTCGATTTAGCTCGTTGAGGTCGTCGCCGGAGAGGAAGTCTGATCTTGAAAGAACAAGTCAACATCTGATGGTAAAGGAGGATAAACTGAAGGAAAGCGAACCGCCGGCTAAGAGAGAGGTGAATCGTTGCTCCGGTTGTCGGAGGAAGGTAGGATTGACCGGATTCCGGTGCCGGTGCGGCGAATTGTTCTGTGGTGAACACCGGTACTCGGATCGTCATGACTGTAGCTACGACTACAAATCCGCCGGCCGAGACGCGATCGCGAGGGAGAATCCAGTCGTCAAAGCAGCGAAAATCATTAAGGTTTAAAAGGAAAGATAACACGTAAAAACGCATCCTTTTCACCTTTATCGTCAAATTCCAAATGATGAACTATGGAGATAACGACTTTGCAAACTCCATAACTCTGCCTCTGCTGCTGCGCTGTTATTCTCCTCTCAGAGAGAGGAAAAGACGCACAACGAACATCAAAATAGAGAGAAATTCGAAAAATTATATTTTTATATATTTATATAATTTGAAGTGAATTTGTTGTGTTGAAAATTTAACTCCCTTTATGGATTGTTATTGAAGAATTAAATCCTTTTTAATTTTTTTCCAATGTTCGTTTACTGTTTCGATTATTGAAAGATAGGAACAGAAAGATTGTGGCTTTGCAATTGATTTTCTTCGTTTAGTCCTTGTTTGGTTATTGAGCTAAATAATGAAATGGAGCTTTTAATCAAGCTACGATTCGTAGCATTTTCCTCTGAAAAGCAAACTCGGTGACCGTATTATTTCTGTGACCGTGAGTGGCATATCGTCGTAAATTGATTGAAGTGTCGAGGCAATTTGTTATTTGATTTTTTATTATAACTTTATAATTATATAAAAGATGAGGACATAATAAAATGTTTTTAAATACAGAAAGGTAAGGGCCATCGGGCGGCCAAGTTGTTGCTGGTATCGTAATAAATTGGGAATGAAGGTGACGTGAAAATGAGGGAATAGAGACTGGTTGAGTTTTAGTTTGAGTAGTCGCTATTATTGTGTCACAACTTACATTAGTGATAAAGGCGATTTTTATAATTAGTTTCAGTTTTATAAGACATAAAATAAAACTTTAAATTCTTCGACAAATGAAGTACTTGAGGAAAGATTGACGTTAGGGAAGAAATTTGTTCTAAAATATCTAAAAATCTTACTAATTGCCAAAAGTAAATGATTATCGGTAGGAGCTTATATGGACTGGTTGATTTTATTTTTATTAAAATTAAAATTATATCGATTTAGATTGGTTATTTTGGCTAATTTTTAAATTTTTTGTTAAATAAATATTATGTAAATTTTACTTTATTAAATTTTGCTAAATAAATATAAGTTTAATAAAAATTTAAAAAATTAACAAATATATGATATATTAAAATATCTTTATAAATTTTTTTTAGTAAAATATGATAATTATTTTTTTTATAAATTTGTTGATTCGATTTGTACAACCCTAATTATCGATTCAATGGGTTTCCGTTTCTAGTCGAAACACGATTGAAGGAATCCCGTTTCGTTTCATAATTTATTTTATTAACTTTATTCTATTTCCCTGTCTAGACATAGGTTTTTTCTTTGCTGAATTATGTTACAATTACAACTCTTTATAAGTCATTCTTTATTATAAAAGCTAAATTTTCTTTAGAATCAATTATTGATGTTTGATTATAATATATGTTCTTTATAATATATTTTACTAACAACAAAAAAGTATCGAATTAAAAACGTTTAATTGTACTAGATAGATCGTGGATGAATCAAGAGACTAGTTGTAGAGTCAAATATAACTAATAGTTGTTTCAAGCTATATTTGATTGAAATAAAAAAATTCACTTTCGAAAAAAAAACTTTAGCCTATTTCCATAGTTAAATTTGATATATTCGAATTTACTGTTATAAAATAAATTTGATAATCAAAAATTGTAAGAGAAGCGTCGGAAATGTATTGGTGTATAGCTAGTAGCTACTAGTGGTTTAACGAGAACTGCATACATCTTAATACCTTCATAGCCTAATTATCCATAGTGTGCTTCATAACACACAAAACAAGATCGTTGTTATTACAAAGTTGGTTTTACGTATCTAACTAATCACATGTGCATTATGAACATACAAACACATCAGACCTTGTACCACAAAGACGTGACAAAGCAAGTGTGAAGGACACAGGATAACATAAACATGATCGATATGTCCGAGTGGTTAAGGAGACAGACTTGAAATCTGTTGGGCTTCGGTTTTATCCTTACCACAGTTTACTTATCCTCCAATTCTTTACAAGTTGAGTCCCGTTGCAATAAAGGGTGCGATTTAGCTTTAGGTTCATTCTTTGTTTGGCGGGGGACAAATCTTATTCACATATCACAGTTATTCTCCGTTTCCACTAGACAAGAAATCATCGACTACAACAACAAAGAGAACATACCTAATCAGGACAGTGTCATAGCTGGGACAAGAATTAACATACCTTTCAGTTGTGATTGTTTGGATGGTGAATTCTTAGGCCATGTTTTTTTCGTACAAGGTTATATCTGGAGATACTTATGCTCGGGTTGCGTCGAATTATTCGGATTTAACGACGGTGTATTTGTTGAAGAGTTTTAATAGCCATCCTTAATTTTCTCAAAGAGATTCTTGAGATAGTAGAGCTTCGTGCTGATAACGTGTTATGAAATAATATAAAAGACAAGAACAATAACTCAAGAACAAGAGCAAATAGAGAGAAGAGTAGAGAGAGTTCTTCTTATTGATACTTAGAGAATGTTAGGAGTGATTTACAATGGTAGAGGACACCTCTATTTATAGGGAGGAGGATGATTTAGCTACCAAGAATAGAACTCTAGAATCTCTCTAATTATAGACATTCACCTTAAATAGGAGATTTCATAACATTCCCCCTTGAATGTCTATTCAACAATGTGCCTCGTTAAAACCTTAAAACCAAAACCCAATGGGAAAAATTAAAGAAAGGAAAAAGAGTACACATGATTGAATATGCGCCTATTGGTTGCCTCGTTAAAAACCTCGCAAGGAAAACCCAGTGGGACAAAACCTTGTAAGGGAAAAAGAGTGCAAAGCGCATTAACTCCCCCTAATAAGAACTTCAATTTATATCCTTGAGCATTTGCATTCCAATCTTGTGCACCATCTTCAAAACAATCTTTGGTAGATGTTTGATAAATAAATCAACCATATTGACTTGAATAAATATTCCGCACCTTGAAATCATCATTCTTGATAGATATGAACATCTTCATATAATGTCGTGGAATAACTCTTCAATATCTCCATAGATGCATTCTCAATGCCATCATGCTTATAGTTATAGCAAGATACATATGTACACAAATTGTACTAAGGATGTGGTACTTCAGGACCAAGAATTGCATATGCTTCAAGCAACTTAAATCTTTCAAGTTAAGTCATATAAGCCATATAATAGACTTTAGATGCATATCAAGTTTTCCATGTCATGCTAGACAAATAAGATATCGAAAACTGACTATACATACCTTTGACTTTATACTTTCAAGCATTTGAACTATAGGTTCAAAACTACATGTCTTTCATATGGAATCAATTCTTCTTGAATTGTATCTCTTCCATTTAGTTACTTTCTTTGGGTCAGCAAATGCGTATAGCATGCTTTGCAATATGTTGCAATTGAATTATCCCTTTTATGAACTTCAAGTTCATATCATGATATTCGGGGATATACATATACAAATGATAATTCATCCCATGTAACCTTTTCTCAAGTGTTTATCATGTCTCCCCCTCATGTTAGAAAAGCTAACTTGTTTCCTCAACTTTGGGAAATCATCTTTGTGCATTATCATGTCAATATACACGGCACATTAATAATAAGATGAAATTATTTGGTTCTTGACCCTGAACCACTTGTGAGGGGAGAATATAATATACTCTCGTATACAACGTATATCAAACTGATATATATAACTTTGTTCTCATAAGAAACAGTTTAGCTATTAAGTGGAAGCACTCAATAATTATCTTGCTAAACCAACTTTGATATAGACCAACTTATCAAGATGAACTATCTTGAGTAGAATATCTGGAAATTATGCTCGAAGTTAGATTACTGAGCAATTTACCTCGCAAGCACCGGCCAGGCTGCGGGTTAATAACAATTGCGCATGTAACCATATCATAGATGCATCATATGTGGTATACATGGCAGGTGAATGGGCTCATATTCACCTTTGATATTTTCAGAATTTATGGGCTTCAACCCGAACTCTTTAGTTGGTCAGTTCATTAATGAGAACAAGTGATACAAGAGAATTCGTAAAGAACTTTCTAGTTCTTTGATATTCACCTGTGTGAATTTGCACATCATACTTAAAATGAGATGGCTAATACGAATGCTAACTGAACAAATTATCAATATTGGTAAACTTCAAATTTACACCATGACATGTGCACTTATCAATAAACTTCAGGTTTATTATGACATGGGTTTTTATACCAATAGATATCCACTTTATTGTGGCATTCTTTCTTTTGTCTAGTACAAACTGGAGAACAAAGCGGGTAGCTTTTCATATGCAAATTACCCCGCTACAAGTTGTAGTAATAGGAGATATCAAAGCCTTCCTTTATTTATAGTCTCAATATAATCAATCACTTTCGCGTGTACTTTGGAAACTGAATAAGTTTCTTTGAGACTTACTACAGCACAATACTCAATTGTGTTTCTCCAACATAGTAATAATTGGCTCTTCTAGAGCTCTCAATTAATTTTGTAGTACCACAAATTCATCAACATCCATGTGGTGAATATCTTTCTTAAAGAGAAAGTTATACCATTATGGTCATGTCAAACTTATATGCAAGATATGTTTCTTGCATTATCGTTGTCCTTTAATAGTCATATTTCCAAAATACTTTGGCGTACAATAGGTACGTGACCAACGATCATTCATGCCATATATCATCTCAAACCACCTTCTAGGGGTGAGTGTGGTATCATCTCAAACCTCCATCTAGGGGTGAGTGTGGTATATTTAATACAAATTTCATGTTCATATTCTTCCAATAATGAATATGTATTCGTGAATCAGATGTTGTCACATTCACTTCGGGGATATGTGATTTTGTTATCCTTTTCAAATCTATAAATGCGTCAGGCATTTGATTTGCTATTCTTTGCAAATGGATAATCTTTTGTGCCTCTTTCACAAATAGAGGTATGTGGATCAAGATGAGATAATGATGCATTTTTCCACAAAATTTCCCGTTTGGTTTCACCAACTTCTCCCCCTAATTTTGGGAAAAGTGTCTCATCAAATTGACAGTCTGCAAATCGTGCAGTGAACAAATCTCCTGTCAATGTTTCGAGGTAGCGAATAATGGAGGGCGTTTCAACCTCAACATATATTCCTAACCTTCTTTGCAGACCCATTTTGGTGCGGGATGGCGGTGCTACATGCACATATACTGCGCATCCAAAGATTCTTAAATGGGATATATTAGGTTCATAACCCAAAACCAATTGCAACGGGGAATATTTGTGTCAATTCGTCAGTCAGAGACGAACTAGCATTGCTGTATGCAAAATGGCGTGTCCCCAAACCGAAGTGGGCAGCCGACGAACTAGTATTGCTGCATGCAAAATGGCGTGACCCCAAACCAAAGTGGGCAGCCGACGAACTAGCATTGCTGCATGCAAAATGGCGTGAACCCAAACCAAAGTGGGCAGCCGACGAACTAGCATTGCTGCATGCAAAATGGCGTGAACCCAAAACGAAATGGGCAGCCTTGTTTTCATGAAGAATTCAAGATTATTCTCATCTATTGTCTCAATATGATATCCATTTTGAATGATATCTTTAAAACTCAACAAGTTCCTTTTAGACTTGGAGGAGAACATTGCGATTAATATCATTAAAACTCAACAAGTTCTTCTTAGACTTGGAGGAGAATATTGCATTCTCTAAGACAAACGTCGTGCCTTTGGGCAGAGTTACAGTTGCTCTTCCGGAGCCTTCAATCAATTTACTTCCCATGGCTTGACATATAAAAGAAAATATACGAATCATGAGAATAAACAACTTCAATCCGTTTGTGTCACATAATATTTTCAAAATCTGCTGCTAACAGTTGACTAACAAAATCAGATATGTTATCCATAATCGATTACTATGCAGCTTGAAAATTTTTAGTTTAAGCATTTTTCACAAAACAATCGATTGTTAAACACACACAATCGATTGTTGAGCATTGACAATCGATTGTTAAATATAGACAATAGATTGTTGGCTATTTTGAAAAATTCCAGATTACACTGTCTAACGACAATCGATTGTTAGACATAGACAATCGATTGTTGACTATTTTGAAAAATTCCAGAGCACACTGTCTTAAGACAATCGATTGTTAAACATAGACAATCGATTGTTGACTATTTTTGAAAAATTCCAGATCACTGTTTTAAGACAATCGATTGTTAAGCATAGACAATCGATTGTGGATGATTTTTGAAAAATTCCAGATTACACTGTCTAACGACAATCGATTGTTAAACATTGACAATCGATTGTTGACTGTTTTGAAAAATTCCAGATCACTGTTTTAAAGACAATCGATTGTTGATCATTGACAATCGATTGTTGACTGTTTTTGAAAAAATTCCAGATCACACTGTTTTAAAGACAATCGATTGTTGATCATTGACAATTGATTGTTGACTGTTTTTGAAAAATTCCAGATCACACTGTTTTAAGACAATCGATTGTTAAGCATAGACAATCGATTGTGGATGATTTTTGAAAAATTCCAGATTACACTGTCTAACGACAATCGATTGTTAAACATTGACAATCGATTGTTGACTGTTTTTGAAAAATTCCAGATCACTGTTTTAAAGACAATCGATTGTTGATCATTGACGATCGATTGTTTTGCAGTTTTTATGCGAAATATGAGATAACCGACTAGTTTTTCAGGTTAGTCGATTACCTCTACTGGAAAGTAAAAATATTATTGATATTTGAGCATATTGATACATTCTAAAGAACTAATACTAACATTATATCATGAACTAACTAATACGAGCTAATACTAATGGCTATTAGTTTATTCATTCACTAATACAAATAAGTAGAACAAAATCAAATAACTCCATCTTCTTTCATCACGGATCCATCACCGATTAGGTGGTCTATTTTCCCTTCAGGTTGCTCAAAGAAGTCTGCCACATCCAAGTGGGTGATGTCAAAGTTGTCATCAGAGACAAAATTCATTTCAGGGCGTTTACTCTTTCGAGATGCTTGATAAAGGTCAACCAAATGTCATGGTATACGGCAAGCCTTTGACCAGTGTCCGTTTCCACCGCAACGATAATGTATAGTTTATATGTATAGTTTATAAACTATTTGCTTTTGGATTCTTATTGTATCGTGCTTGTGGCAGAGTGACCAACTTCAGGTTGTCATATCTCTTCTTTAAGCTATTCCACAAGATGGATGGATCTTTGACTGTGATATATTCAATTTTCAAACCTTCATCAAGGTGATGGCGCAAGAAAATCAAGGCCTTAGCATAGTTTCAAACCTTCATCAAGGTGATGGCGCAAGAAAATCAAGGCCTTAGCATAGTTTTGGGTGGATGCATTATTTCTGTCTTTAATGGCGTCTCCAAGACCCATAGCATCTAAATAGATTTCAGCATCCCACACCCATGTCATGTAGTTCTTGCCCGAAATTTCAAGGGCAACAAACTTTCTTTTCATAATGTCAGACATAATAATTCCAACACTATTGTTTATTGTTAATACATAATACTAATGTATTAATGTGTATAAGATGCAACATCACAATAGATTACCACAGTTGAAAACAATATGACAAACTTGTGCGTTAGTAGGTAATAAAATAGTACTGTGCAAACCTTACCTGGGAGCAATATCATGTAACACAATCTAGATACTTATAGCATATAGGTCAAGCTACATGGTATACAATGATATGTGACACAGCAAATACAACAACAATGTCATTCAGTTACGAAACAATATAAATTAGCAATCACGAATATCTAACTGTGAGAATATAGATACAATAAAGAGAACTGCATACATTATTGCACCTTCATAGCCTAATTATCCATAGTGTGCTTCATAACACACAAAACAAGATCGTTGTTATTACAAAGTTGGTTTTACGTATCTAACTAACCACATGTACATTATGAACATACAAACACATCAGACCTTGTACCACAAAGACGTGACAAAGCAAGTGTGAAGGACACAGGATAACATAAACATGATCGATATGTCCGAGTGGTTAAGGAGACAGACTTGAAATCTGTTGGGCTTCGGTTTTATCCTTACCACAGTTTACTTATCCTCCAATTCTTTACAAGTTGAGTCCCGTTGCAATAAAGGGTGCGATTTAGCTTTGGGTTCATTCTTTGTTTGGCGGGGGACAAATCTTATTCACATATCACAGTTATTCTCCGTTTCCACTAGATAAGAAATCATCGACTACAACAACAAAGAGAACATACCTAATCAGGACAGTGTCATAGCTGGGACAAGAATTAACATACCTTTCAGTTGTGATTGTTTGGATGGTGAATTCTTAGGCCATGTTTTTTTCGTACAAGGTTATATCTGGAGATACTTATGCTCGGGTTGCGTCGAATTATTCGGATTTAACGACGGTGTATTTGTTGAAGAGTTTTAATAGCCATCCTTCTCAAAGAGATTCTTGAGATAGTAGAGCTTCGTGCTGGTAACGTGTTATGAAATAATATAAAAGACAAGAACAATAACTCAAGAACAAGAGCAAATAGAGAGAAGAGTAGAGAGAGTTCTTCTTATTGATACTTGGGGTGATTTACAATGGTAGAGGGCACCTCTATTTATAGGGAGGAGGATGATTTATCTACCAAGAATAGAACTCTAGAATCTCTCTAATTATAGACATTCACCTTAAATATGAGATTTCATAACAGTTAATTTAATATAGACACCAAATACAAATAAATTATATTATTATTCTTCTATATCGGATGTCTGCCAATTTAACACTAAAGACAATGGGATGAATCTTTTTTAGCAGAAAAGAAATTCCAACAATAAGAAACATGTTCCGGAATCTAACCTAACCATTTCTATATTGCAAACTACAAAATTTTTCTACTAATCCGTGTTTAAAACATTTGTTGGTATTTTTATATGATTAAGTAAAGTAGCTAATATAATATTCAGTGGATTTAAATAATTGATCAAATTCACCAGGAAAGGACAAACATCGGCGGAATAAAGGACAGTGTTAATAGTGTCAGATACCATATAAGTACTAATTATTTTTTGCATTAATAAGGTAGAACGGCGTAACAAACAATGGGATTTAACGTGATGAAAGCAAAAAAATTTAAAAAAATTAATTCAGCAATATCGCACACCAACCTTTATTTATATTCGTTTCTCCAAATTAAATGTTTGACAAACTCGATTGATCGCTAAGGTGAATTTTTTGTTTAAGAAATTCTTTTATAAGAACTGTTTTGTTAAAGGATTGCATTTTTAGCAGATTTTTTCATGAAACATTAAAAAAAAAGTGGTTATATTCAGCTTCTTGTAAAGTCCTACTGCTACTAGTGTTCACAAAATTGTTCTATGTTTCTAACTTCGCTAAAATTCCATTATCGTACCATAATTGAATAGATATTTGAGCAAATACTAGAGCGGAAAGCGAACCCAAGTAGTGCAGTAAAACCAATGCAGCTGCCTAAGATTTTGAATCCTAGGGTATCGGTCAAAAATATATACTCATTATTTGAAATATATACACAAATGCGTACATAGTGTTATAGGACCGGGTTCAGATGAACCCAGTACTTTCAATACGGAGTATACATTTAGTGTAAAAATTTACTAAGATTGTAATATATAATGGGTCTGAATTCATAACTTTAAAAATATAATAAATTCACTACTAAGGACCGCAAATGTTGAACCCTTTGAATTAAAATCCTATATACATATATATATTTTCCGAAGTTTCTAAGTGCTAGTGACCCCTTAGTGCGTGAAAGCAATGGAATCCAGCTTTTAAAGTCTTCCTTTTTTCTCCACCTGATATAATACTCTTTAATAGGGACAATGATATCCAAATATGATCACAAATAAGAGCAATTGATCCCTTTTTTAGATGCTTACCAAAAGTTTATAAAACAATATTAGCTTCCGGCAAATTGGAGCAAGAATTTGAATGTTATGAATTTGGAATAATAAATATATCAAATTATTAAATTTTAAATTAATACTTGTATAAATTCAATAAATTTTAAGACCAATATATAATTTTGAGCAAAAGCTAACCGAACTCATATCCCATAGTCTGGCTGTGTCCTTGTATCCTACCTCACTCCCTACCACAAGTGGTGGAGATAATCTGATATTGCTTTGCCGAAAGTTCATAAATACTAGTAGTACTAATATTTTCTTATAAAAACTTAAAAAGTATGTATAATACATAGGGCAGACTAAATGGCTAATACATATTAAAAATAAAGAAAAAGCAAATAATAATTTGGAAGAAGGGCCTTAGTCTCATATTCAAAGCGATATACAAATTTAGCAGTAATAATAAGTTGATATCGCTTACCCAAAAATCTACCCATGATATTGTACTACACCTATTTCCCTACTTCGCTTAAATTAAACCAAAAGAAAATTAGATACTATATGACAACGTCACTTGAAACCCACTAAGTAATATTGGGATTTTATGATTGTCATAAAGCAAAAAAAAAAGATTTTTTTAATTTCATTATTGAGGAAGAATAATTTTGTTTGTTGAGAGTATAGGATTGAAAGTGATTTGTCATCTAATATACCCAAATTCCATGAAACCAAGGAAGATTCTTTTCAGTAGACTCTTGTTGGCTCTTTTTCGGGCACTTAATTTAATAATTAGGATAAATAAATAAATAAATAAATAAATTAATAGCCCACTTCTTTATTCAAAATTTAATTAAGTCACCAAAAAGACTTTTTAGGCATTCCAAAAAGTTGCATCTTTTTTGGTTAGTCCAATCATTTTGTCATGTCAAATTCATGAAGATGCTTAATAATATAGACAATTTGTAGTCATGTGAGAAAAATAATGTCAATGACTTTTTAATTAGCTCCCCCTCACTGAGCTATAATTTAATTAAAGTTTGACACCTACTTCAAGTGATAAGGTGGAGACCCTAATGGTAGGTTTTAAAGTTTTATTCGCACTATAAAGGGTTATATCTTTAGCTCTATGCTGGTTTAGTTTATCTTTTATGAAGTTAGTATTTTTCCAGTAAGAATATGATTATGGATATTGATTTCCCTCCATAATCCTTGATTATAACCACACTCTATTAACGTGGAGATGTCTAAATTTCCTCTATTTTTTTCTATCTTTCGTAACGTATATTGATGATACATAACCTATCCAGCAAGCAATTTCTTTTTAATTTAGCAAACATTTAAAAAAAATGCTTTAGTTAAACTTTTTCTTTTGTTTTTGTGTATTAGCTAGCAACTACTCATATTTACATCTTTAAACTTTAAATTGTTCTTTAAAAAAAAAAGGGGGGGGGGGGGGGGGGATTATTTAACATTTTTTGTGATAACAATAAAAATGGAAGACATACAACAACAACAACGCAATATAATCTCACAAGTAGGGTCTGGGGAAGGTAATATGTACGCAGACCTTACCCCTACCCCGAGGGTCAGAGAGGTTGTTTCCAGGAGACCCACGGCTCAAGAAAGCAATAAAAGACAATACATTAATACTATCAATAGACTCATAATAAAATAACAGCAATATAAGAAATATAGGAAATACGAAAAGGATGGAAGATATACTAATATCCAACTAAGGCTGTATTTTTCGCGGTTCCGAATCGGAACCGGACCGGAACCGCGGCCCTGCCGGTTCCGGCGACCCGGTTCCGGCGGTTCCGATTCTAGCGGTTCCCGAGAACCGTGGTGGGGCGGTTCTACCTGTTGGAACCGCCAGAACCGGAACCGGCTCGCGGTTCTGGCGGTTCCAAACGGTTCTGCCGGTTCCCTAACGGGCAATTTTTTAAAAAAAAAAATTTAAAATTATTTCCAAACGGCTCTTTGCAAAAAGTAGCCGTTTGAAAGTTTAAAAAATAGTTTTTGGCCCCCAAACTTTATATAATTACACTATTTCCCATTTCTCAACTATAAATACCCCCTCATTCTTTCATTTTTATTCACCAATTCATCAATATCTCTCAATCTCTCTCAAGCTCTCTTTCAATCTTTTTAGTGCAAGTGCTTAATTTATTGTTGCAAATTCGTGAAAAATTGTGAAGTTGTTGAATTGAAGTTTTCAAATGTTCAAGTTCAACGAATTTCAATTTTCAAGAAGTTGTTCGTCAATCCGGTAAACTCGTTTCAACTCTTACGTGCTAATAGTATTTTTCTGTGTTGTTAGTTTGCTTTATTATAATTATTATGGCATTTTCGTTGAAAAAAATATTCGGTAAAGGAAAAGCTAAAACCGGTGAAAGTAGTGGTCAAAATACTACCCCTCCCCCGGCTCCTCGACCTAGAAAAGATAAGCAAGTTCAAAGTAGTAGCCAACCTAGAAATCCTAATGAACCCTTCGGAATCCTTGATAGTGATCACCCTTATTTTCAATTTAGCGATATTGATTTTCTACATGATGTAGCTGTAGGTGATAGAATAGACGATGATATTATGAATGCTCTTTATCCTAATGCACCTATATTAGAGGGAAATGAGGATGATGATGATGATGATGATGATGAAACCCAAGCTCCAGTAGATATAGATGATACACCTACTAGTCCTGCTCATAACTTAGATAATGAACCGGCACACCCACCCGTACAAACTCCCACTTTTAGTAGACAACCTCCTAAACGTACAGAAACATCATTAGTTTGGCAATTTTTTATTCAACTAAGAGAACAAGATAAGGCTAAGTGTAAATCTTGTGGGAAATTACTTGTTCATAGGTATACTGGAGATCGTAGCGGCACCGGTAGTTTAGTTAAGGATATAAAATTACACCCTTGCGATAAGGCTAGATATTTGCAATTGAAAGCACAACAAGAGGGGAGGACAAGTGCTGATTCTACAGTTAACCCAAGTACTGGTTCAAATCTAGTTCAATAAGGAATAAACACAATCACCGGAGGTATATTATATTACGATCCAAATAAGAATCGTGAAGAATTAGCGAAAATGATTACTGTTATGTGTTTGCCTTATTCCTTTGCTTCTAATCCTGCATGGATTCATTATATTAGAAGAGTATTCAAGGGGTACTCAAGGTGATAATTTAGATGAAATTTCCCATCTAAATGAGCTTCAAGTTTATTTGTCACAGGGACTAGAGAAGGAGAATCCAGACGGCTCTTTCGACCTTTTGGAATGTGGAAGACAAGGGAAAAGCATTTTTCCGTTCTAGCAAGGATGGCTCGGGATGTTCTGTCGATTCAAGCGTCAACTGTTGCATTGGAGAGCGCTTTTAGTCAAGAAAGACTACAAATAGGTGATCACAGAGCGTCGATGCGGGACAGCTTGGAAAAATCAGTGCTTTTTCGATTGGATCCGCGCAGAAAGAAGGAATTTTGGCCTAGCAGAATCACAACCAGAAATAGATGAGGCGTATGAAGAAATGATAGCAGAACTTGCTCAGGAAGCAACTTCACCCGGAAGTGGTGATGAACAAGCTTCATTTCCACCACCGCCAACACAACCACCTCCAAACCTTGAAGGTTTTATGAGATTTGTTAGAAATAATGCATAAATTATGATGTAACTTGTACATTGGCATGTCTTCTTTTAGTTTTTTTTCCTTTTAATGGTGGTATTAGTACCATGTTATGCTCCTTCCATTGGGGGAAGGAAGACTAAGAAAGATATGCCATTTTGGTCAATAAATATGCTCTTTATCATATCTTTGAATATCTTTTGTCTCAATATTTGTTTGTCAATACTTCTATATCAATCCTTGAATATTTATATAACATACAATATATAACATACAACACAATATACTAATGACAACATTCTTTTATCAATATATACTACTTATATACAATTTATACTAATTACTAACTACAACACAATATACACTACTTATATACAATATATACTACTTAAATACAATATATAATACTTATATACAAAATATACACTACTTATACACAATATATACTAATTACCAGACACAATATATACCATACTAATAACATAGTACACCATATAAAATATATTCTACAATATACTAATGACTACTATACAAGATATTGATTTTAAAAAAAAAAAAATTCCAGAACCGCCGGAATCGCCAGAACCGCCGGAACCGGAACCGCCAGAACCGAAATCGGATGGTACCCGGAACCGTCACGGGCCGGTTCCACCTTCCGAACCGCCAGAACCGAAACCGCAGACCTAAATAGACCCAGAACCGGAACCGGATACAGCCTTATATCCAACAAATAAATCCCTGCATCAATAGCTGATCAATAGCATCCTGAAACTACTCCTGGCGGGCTAGTCTCACTCTACATGTTAACCTTTTATAACAAATGTGAACACAGTTTTTGGTGTAAGATGATGTAAGCATCTTCAAATTAGATAGAATGCGGTAATAAAATTTTGGATGTAAAAAATAAATTCCCTCAAAGAGAAAAGCTTTCAACGACTTTTGGTGAGTGCGGTTTAGTTTCGCATCAGAGAAAAAACAAATGATTAATGAAATGCAGCAATGGCTGAACCAATTGGTCACAAAAGTTGCTCTAAGAGCATTTTGTTGTACTAACTGCTAAAAGGCCACATTATTGATTGGTAACAAAAGGTTCTTTTTGTTCATCACTTCATTACAAAGCCTCTTCTTCTGCTAACTCTGAAATCCTAATAACAAAAGTAAAATGACCGGTAACAAAACTCTAAAAGGGTAGCTCGGTGCACTAAGCTCTCATTATGCGCGGGGTCCAGGGAAGGGCCTGACCACAAGGGTCTATTGTACGCAGTCTTACCATGCATAACAAAACTGTGAAACATGAAATGCAGCAATGGCTGAAAGGAATGATCCATTTCCATGAGGAATATGTATTTTAGTGTTACCATAATCAATGATCATAGAATAAAGACATTTGGTAAAAGAACCTCTATTTTTATTTTGATACAACTTTCTTAGAGAAGTTCAGAACTTGCCAACCTATTGCTGGTGAATTAGAACACTGAATGTGGTGCTTTCATCTGACGGGGAAAAAATGGCGAAGCACATCAATCAACACGACAGCTTCTTCTAGTCTTTGGCCAACCATCCATACTCGGAAACTTGGCTTGAAGTAGTAAGCATCACTCCAGCGTTTCAACAACGTCAAAGGAAAAGGACCCTGTATGTTTCCCTGAGGATCCAGATAGTGCCATATTGCGATTTCAGGGTTCATATAAGTAGTAGCCTGTTTTCCATCTTTTTGGTCCTCGACGTCTGGCTCATCATCGCTCAATTCAATTACCTCAGTTTGAGTAACCTGGACCTGTACTTCTTGAGTGACATTGTCTTCTCCAAAGGCCACCACCTGCATTTCTCCGCTTCTTTCAGCTCTTACAGGAGCCGTAGTATCCATTTGTTCTGGAGTCATGTCTGCATATTTATCTGCTTGAATCAGACACAGAATAACCGAAACCAACTAGAGGACCGTATACAACCCTACTCGTTTATTAAGTTATTAGTAATTATTGAGCTCCATAATTGGCCTTCACAGTAGTAAGGGGTTTTCCCTCGTACATGCTCCTCCATTGACAAACAAATAAGAGTTTTACAGATATCTCTTCTTTATACCCTTAAAAATGCATCATAACAAAATATTTGTCATCTTTTGATCACTAAATATAAATGTAAAGAGCCTTAGCAGAGTTAAGGATTTTAAACCCAAATTACTCCCATCTCAATCAAGAAAAGCGAAACAAATTAAAGGCACTAAATTTCAAAAACCAGAGGAAGAAGGAATTACCATTTCCATCAATAATGTGTGCATCTCCACTTACAAAAGCCCTGTTGGATAGGATCATGGTATCCCCTGAAAATAAAATACAGTCAAACTTAGGGAAGTATAAGAACTCATATTTCAGATATTGACTGAGCAAAGAATTTTGATCCTTAATCAGATTACAGGAGGCAATTAACAAATGAATAATAGAAATGTAAAATAGCTACTTACAACTACGGAAAAGATTTAACCCTACATTCACACTATGCAAAACATAGTATACAAGTGAAAAAAGGACTAGCAAATTTTTGACATAACAAAGGATGACCAAGATAAGCATAGCACCCATTTTACAAACTTCGCATGCTTAACCTTAATATGAAACTTTCACATCAAGATCAGGGTTCAAACATCAAACTTCCTCAAATTTTCAGGAGGCAGCAATAGTATTAAATCAAACAGTTTGATGGAGGAAGAAGATTATTTCAAGGAAACTATTGAATTGTATGGCCACCTCATGGAGAAACTTGGCACACTTTAGTTACTTAATTATGGCTTCAACACGTCCCTTCATGTTCAGCATGATTCTTTTGCTTGGGACAATCACATGCAGATTCTTTTTAATAATGGTTGACGGTGAGACTTGAACCCACGACCTCTGTATGCTCTGATACCAAATTGAATTGTGTGATCACCTCATCTAAAACTTAAATTATTCAACAAAAACCAACAAATTTGTGAAGGGAACGAAGGCATCACCAAGCATTGGGGAACACATATGAATTTCTCAACACAAACTAGTGCGGCCTTATTGTCCAAGTCCTGCTTTGAGGAGAAAAGAAAAGACCGAACAGAGGGCTTCTGGGGATGGGTTGGGAACCTGGACTGATTATAAAAAAGAAGCTGAATACTAGAGTCAAAAGAGTCCTTTCGGAAACCTACTAATTGTCATATTTTGCATAAAGAAACAGAAGGAAATTTATCCGAGCAATTTTGGCAAGTTCATCAATAAGTGAAGACAGGGACGGAATAATTGAATAGCAGATTTGGCATATTACAAAAAGAAACAGTGTCATCATTTTTTCCCATATGAGCCTGCAAAGATATACAATATACTTTGCAGCATAAAATCAAATTAAGTTTGCTGGCAACTGACAGTTCAAATAATTGTTCTCGTTGATGCTGTTGCTCATTCAGATTGATCTGATTTGTCCAGCATTCTTATCACACGCACAAAAATTAGAGGTGGGAAAGACGATAGTTGAGGAAAAGAAAAAAGAGAAAAGAACACCCAAGAATCCTTTGTTCCACCTCATTTTTCCCTAACACAGTAAGCAACCATCAATTTTCTCTAAATGGTGGAGTCCGCACCAGTTTGTGCACACATCAACTATTCCATCGGGTACCTATTACCTCCCCTCAGCAATGGTATTGGGTAACTCTGGCCACCAAGGTCACCTAGCAGTTTTGTTTCCATTGATAATGAATCCTTGTCTCCACGGTTTTCAACCACTTCATTACCTGCTAGCCACATGCTTAGGTGCGCCTCGATCACTTTCACTAACCTGTCTCGCCAAATCTGAAATATCTGGAAGGCTCCACAATACTTTAGAGGACAGAGGTCTCTGCTCACATTAAATCAACTGGTACCTCAAAACAAATAAGACATCCTCATAGGTCTCTTGATATCTAACCCAGTTATCCAACTAAAAATCATTTTATTTGCCAATTACATAAGACGATCTGTCTCAACCATCAGGACAGTTGGATCTTTTTGAACTCCAGGGGAAAACATTGTAGTACAGGATTTCAAGATTTCCAGATAATAACCGATTCTTGAGGGGAGAGAGAGGTCACCACTAACTTCAGCCCGTCCAAAAATTGCCTGCTGGTACGACAGTCAACTAATTTGGCTTTTCCATTTCCCACTCAAGCCATTTTAACCTCTTATTCCCTTCCCTTCCACTGAAATTATCTCCATTTATCTGTCCCCCACCACCAACCCTGGTAAAAATAATTGAAAACAACTCTCTCTCAAATTCTGTTCAGATTAAATTTCTTGTTTTAGGTATCACAACAACAACAACAATCCCAGTATTTTCCCGTAAGTGGTTTTGGGAATGGTGAGATATACGAAGTCTTACTCCTATCCTAGAAGGGCAGAGAGGTTGTTTTCGATAGACCCTCAGCTGGAGAACAAATGACAAAAGTAATGGCAGCAAGAACGAATAACAACAAGATAAAAATACTTAAGCAAAGAAAGCAACTAACCTCTAGGTAATAATAGTAATCTATGAATAAAAGGATATCATACTAACACTAATGCTAGCGAGCTGGGAAAGACAAAAAGATACGCTCGACTACCTACTAGCCTTCTACCCTATTCTCGACCTCCACATCCTAATATCTAAGACCATGTTCTCAGTCAACTCCAGCTGCGCCATGTCCTGCATAATAATGTCGCCCCAAGACTTCTTAGGCCTACCTCTATCCCTCATGATACCCACTGAGGTTAACCTCTCGCACCTTCTGATTGGGGCTTCTATAATTCTCCTTTTAACATGCCCGAACCATCTCAACCTCGCCTCCTGCATCTTTTTCTCCACAGAATCTACTCTCACCTTATCCCGAATAACTTCAGTCCTAGTCTTCTCCAAACCTGGTACGCCAACACATCCACCTTAATATCCTCATCTCAACTATTTGTATCTTCTGGACATGAGTGTTCTTGACCGGCCAACACTCTGCGCCATACAACATAGTTAGTCTAACTACAACCCTGTAGAACTTACCTTTAAGTCTTAGCAGCACATTATCGCACAAGACACTAGAAGCCAGCCTCCACTTCATCCATCCAGCTTTGATATGGTACGTCACATCCTCATCAATCTCTCAGTTACCTTGTATTATAGATCCAAGGTACTTGAAACTACCTCTCTCGGGATAACTTGTTTTTTGGTTCATACTGGAAGGCGTAAAATTGTTTAAACACTATCAAGTCACTTAAAAGCTAACTTGTTCAGGTATCAATCTCAAAAATAACTTTTTTGCTTCTAAACTTTGTTAAGCTTTCAGGCTGACATATGCAGATGTAAGAAGATTACATTTGTATGCTTCTAGAAAATGGCTAAGCTCCATAAAGTAAAAAAGAATGGAAGGTTTAACTTAATAAGTTTTTAGATATTGTAAAGTTCTGTTGCAGAGTGGATGTTAGAACTCACCTGCACCAGAGTCTGTAGCTCCATTAGGAGTTAACTTTGGTGAACGACTATTTTCTCTTTCTTGTTCCACTGCATTTTCTTCTAGGGCGTCGACCGTTTTAACTTCAGGCTCTAATTCCTCAGCTACAACTTTTGGCATCACGGAAAAGAGTCTATCCTGTTCCTTTTTTGTCTGTAACAGCTGCTTCTTCTCCAGAAACTCAAACAGTGTAGCTACTAAAGGAGGTCAAGGAGACAGTTAGGTTCATCAGCAGGATCAGCAAGTATCAACAGGCTTTTAGCTTTTACACCAAAGCCTCAGCCAGAGGCATAATTTTGTTACTATTGCCTGAAACAAGCCATACACACTTATGTGGCTACAAATCATCTTATTAAGGATAAAATAAGAAGTTTGACATTAAATTACTTTGGAAGTATGACATTCTTTATGGGACAGACTAGAAAGGGAAGTATGCCACATATATTGGGAGTTTGGGACATGAAACATAATAAAGAACTAAACGTTTTACTCGCCATTCTATAAAGTTAATTTTCAGGAGCGAGACTATATAACTCTTTTCTACCAAAGTCAATATAATAAAGAGCTAAATGTTTTACTCTTAAATGCCGCATAGGTAAAACTAGGTCATACATTTTCTGATGGACAAAATAACTCTTAACAAAATAAAAGCCATATTAAGTTTTGGTGTCTGAAGCCTTATTTCATGACAAGTTAAAGTGGCAAAAATACAAGAATGTTATTGATCAACATTGCATTGGAGTTTCATCTAAACATCACAGAAAGCATCATTCCAGGCTTTACTAGTCAGGAGATAAGTTTCAGCCAAGAACCATATAACATTCAGGAAGGAAGTATGTCACAGTTGATTTGGAACAACCCAGCTTTTTCTTGACCAAAAACAAATCCACACTAATTCTCAATAGCATGATCTTGAATTGAACAAAGGTACATGAATTCTGTCCAGAAATATGAAAGGTGCAAAATAGATCAAAAGACTGTCTCGAACAACGACTCTTTAAGTTCCAGTTATTTGAGTCAAGTCCCTCTGACTAAACTTGTGCATATGACAGTTTGAGCTTCTGGAGATGATTACCAACATATAATCTGTAGACAACAATTACAAAATATGCTTCTCTTATGCAGGCATGAAACTGCTGAATTCAAAGAACAAGTTGCGCCATACAACCATAAAAAGATGCAGATTTAAAGAACGGAGCCTCGAGATATATGAAAGGATATTGTTTGCGCCATCCCTTCTCATTGGCATGATCAATGCGCTTTTGTAACAACGCAATTTCTCTCTCAATCCACTGTAAAGTGTAACCAAATCAAAATGAGATAAGAGTCAAAAACAAATGTACATGACAAGGGACGGTGATGAACAACATAGCAGCAATCTGTATACAGTAACAAGCAACTAAATGAGTAACATTCTGTAGTTCAAAAGGGCAACCAGACAGAGACTCGGCGGAGAATTCCAAACTTACATGCTTGGTGATATCCTTGTGCAGAACTTGGGCTTTTGACTCAAGCTCCAACTGCCAAGGAAGTAGGTAAATGAATTACCAATTTGAAAACAAAATTATGACGTCAAAGTAAAACAAGACATAAATTACTAATCTGAGAACAAAGTTATAATGGATTACACGTCACTCAAAATGAAAGTAAATATCACCCTATAGTTGGCTAACAAGTCATGAATAAACAAATTTATTCTTTACCACATAAAAGAAAAGCATTCATAAGAAGCAAAGAATAGGACCAAAACTTATTAAGTATTAATGTAGTCAACAAAGAGGCATGCAAAATACAAGCTAATTATTGAGAATAATAAATCATTGATAGAAGAATACAGTAGCTGACAATTTCCAAATGCTGCATTCTCCAGATTTTTTTTTTAAAGAAGGATAATATTGGAGGGCATGGGTTTAGAAAGTTCCATCGTGAAAAACATTACTGATTATTTCTCTGAGCCTAAGAAGCGCCAGAAGTAACAACAGGAACAAATTTTGTTTATTTTTAATGCCACATAACAACAACAGCAGTTTTGTGATGCAGAAATGAGTCACAGTAAAGGTTAGGATCTAAGATAAAGACTATTAGATTGTTAACGAAAAGAAGAAAGCTAGTCAATGTGAAGAGACACGCCTGCTGAAGACAATTTTATATACAAGTCTTTCCATGTCTTTTCAACTATATAGGTCGTCCATGTGATCATTTCCACAAAAATACTATAATATTAAAGGACAGAAAAACTGAAGTTTTCATGAAGAAAAAAAGGTGCACAATAGATTTCTTCAGCATTTAACAATTTGTGGATTTCACCCTCTCTTTGGGAAGAAAAAAAGGTGTGCAATAGATTCCCTTTTTTTTTTTTTGTGATTAAGTGTGCATAGTATATCTTTTGTAAATAGCTGGATTGCCGAAGAAGCTGCAGAGGATTTAATCGCCTGACTAGTAACTTCTAAAGCATCACTGCCAAGTTATTCATGTCAGCAGATGATCTGCACTTCAATTGAGGACAATTCAATGAAAACATGGTAAAATACCAGCAGCCAGCAGATCTAAACATTAACCTTGAGAAATCTAATATGGCCAGATCTATTAAATCAAATAAATTTGCTTCCATTCTATTTCACTGTGAAAGACCTAAGAATTGCAGAATGAAAAACTTGCTGAGGCTTAAGATATCTTACAACAGTAGGCTTCTTGAGCAAACCAGCTTTTATTCTTTCACGCAACTCCTCACATTCCTCCTGTCAAAAATATAGAAATTCGTAGAAAATAGGGGGAAAATACAAATATTGGACCAATGAAGCAACAATACAATTGTATACAGCAGGTAGCCATACACAAGAAAACCCTTTTACATTTGCACATATATTAATTTTAGACCTATACCATTTTTTGTGTTTGTGCGTATGTGTATATATGTAACCATGGATAAAGGTGAAGCGTTGTGGTAGATGACGTCCAGTATAAAAATAGGCAAATATGATAATTGATTGGTTGTACAAAAGGATACATCCAGTCAGCATATTGGGGCCAACACACTTCTTTGTAAACTTTTTAATCTTCTGGATGCCTCTTTAATGAAACTTATTCATCAGAAAAAGAAAAAAAAAAGGATAAACCCGCTCAACATAAATATACATTCTATACAATCCTTCCGCGCTAGTTTCGTTATTCTTATCAGAGTCAATTTATATCAACTTTTTGTTAGTCTTTACACAGATTAATTCACCTTTAAATAATAACATTTAAAACATTTGAAACTATTTTAAAATAACAAAAATTACAAAAATATCTACAATAAATCTTGGTCAAAGAGTATTATGTTAAATTTTTAAGAAGTGAAATATGAAAAATATTTTCAGAAAAAATGAAATGGTATATTAGGTATATAACTGTATAAGTAATATGGATAGATATCTTTAATAGAAAAATCTAATATCATAAAAAGAACGTAATCACGGGCGAACTAGATTTTTGCAGTCATAAGATATTAGTTATACAGGGACAACAGAGCCCTGCAATCTTGTTAAATTAGTTAAGGGAATATCATGAGAAAATCTATTGATTAACACCACACAGGAGAGAGACTATTCTATATCCTAGAACAGTTCTGCTGAAAGAAATTGACAAATACACTCTATCCAAATGCACCAAGCAATTATACAACTATGAAATTCACGCTAAATGTAAGTAGTCACAGAAGTAGCAGATTTATTATATCCAAGAACGTATTTTTATGCATATATACTACTTTAGTTAAATTCAGTTGCTGGGAGGCAGAACTCAAGAATAAAAAGAGAGGGAGCTAAATAGTAAGAATACCAAGCAAAACAGTCCCGATAAGTCCAAATTCAAATCGTGGTTTTGTTACAGATTGGAAAACACACAAAGGGGAAAAAACAAAGGTGACAAGGAGTTTCTTGCACCAAGCACCTAGGTTTTACACACAATTAGAAGTAACTTTATCAATAAAGTGCAAATATTTCACTCAAGGGTGTGGCTTAGCGGTCAATAAAGTGTGACGAATATCATAGGAGACCATAGTTCAAATCACAGCAAAGATAGACACTGCTGGTTGATTTAATAGACACTGCTGGTTGATTTATTTTCCATTTGCCGAAGCCATGATTGGCAAGCAAGTATCAGGTGGCGTATCCAAGGTTCACATAAATAGACTTATAAAATTATGTAATAACTATAATTATAATCATGGTTATAGTTATAATATTTAAGCTTGTAATTTCCTAGTTTTGGTCAATAAATTATGATTATAATATTTAAGCTTGTAATTTCCTAGTTTTGGTCAATAAATTATGATTATAATTAGGGGTTGGAGTCGTGGCAATTGACTTGAGTCTTGGGGTTTCCTCCCTTTCAAGGTCTCAAGTTCGAAACCCATTGTGTTCAAATAATTTATGAGAGCCATCGAACTGGGTAAAACCTGAATTAACCGTGCTGCACTTGCGGGAAACTCCTTGCCGAGGGCTTGTGCACCCCTGGGATTAGTCGAAGCTCTTAGAGACTCGGACACCCGGTGCAAATAAAAAAAAATTATGATTATAATTAGGGATAATTTCACATAAATACAACTCACACACCTGACTTGCAATATAATAGCCTAGATACCACTTTGCAAATTTATAGCCCCAAAGTAATAGGCTAATTCTCGAAAGACAACTTATTTCACACAATCAACTACGGCTATTGCTCTCTCTTTATACAACCAGTTGTTTTCATAACCTATTATGTGCAATTGCTGAAGCAATCCAACAACATAAAAGAAATTGTTTGCACCCAGTGGGTTTCGAACTTGAGACATTGAAAGGGAGCAAACCCTAAGGCTCAAATCAATTGTCACCAGGCCAACCTCCGAGGGTTGCGTACAAATCTTTTTTATACAGCACATACACGAAAAAGAAGAAGATAAGGAAGTGTCAAACTTCCGTAGAGGCCTCTTACACACTAACAATGTATATACAACAACAACAACTACTACTACTACTACACAGTATAGTCCCACAAAGTGGGGTCTGGGAAGGGTAATATGTAGACGGGCCTTACCCCTACCCGAAAGGGAAGGGAGGTTGTTTCCATTCGACCCTCGGCTCAGTGAAGGAAAGGAAAAACAAAAACAAAAACAAAAGAGTATTAGTAACTCCAGCAGAAATAGCGTAAATAATTATCTAAACATAAGAACCATAAATAAAATAGCATGCAATAATATCAGACAGTAACTACCATAAATAACTACCATAAGGGAGACACAATCCAATACACAAATCATCTATGGATAGCCTTGCCAAGCCTAACCCAACCCCGGGTGAGGAGTACGAAAAACTCTAGGAGCCTCTATCCTACAACCCTGATACTAGACCTCCAGACTTTCCTATCAAGGGCCATGTCCTCGGAAACCCGCATTCTAGCCATGTCATGCCTAATTACCTCCCCCCAATACTTCTTGGGCCTCCCTCTGCCTCGTCGTAAGCTGACCATCGCCAGCCGCTCACAACTCCTCACTGGGGCATCAGGTTTTCTCCTCCGCACATGCCCGAACCACCTCAGCCTCGCTTCTCGCATCTTCTCATCCACCGGGGCCACCCCCACCTTCTCTCGAATAACTTCATTCTTAATCTTATCTAACCTGGTGAACCCGCACATCCACCTGAGCATCCTCATCTCCGCAATCTTCATTCTCTGAACATGAGAGTGCTTCACTGGCCAGCACTCCGCCCCATACAACATGGCAGGTCTAACCACAGCTCTATAAAATTTCCCCTTGAGTTTCTGTGAAACTTTCTTGTCACACAGGACTCCTGATGCAAGCCTCCACTTTGACCACCCTGCTCCTATATACATCCTCATAAATATATATATATATATATATATATATATATATATATATATATATATAATTATACGATATTATACACAAATATACACATTTATACACAATTATACAATACTGTATAACTTGTATAAACATGTATAATAGTGTATAAGAGGTGTTCGTATATTCATATTCACAATTATACAGTGTTTATACAAACTGCTAAATAGTTATGATTTTTATCCAAGCCTCGAGTTGTAGTAGAAGGTATTGGATGATTCAACTCGTCTATAGGTTAGCAATTTCGTGCCAACGATTCGGAATTCAACGCACAAATACGATACACCCAATTTCAGATTCGGACTTCAAGGAGGACAACACACATATCACGGGAATCAATAACTTGCGATGAGCCAAGAAGGTCAACAAGCTTAAGAACAAGCAAGTTGGGAGCTTTCTGCTTCATTGTGTTGAAGATTGATTTAGCTTACGACCTTTTCTCCTCGTAGCTCGACTAGACATTGGAAATTAAGGTTTCAAACTGCAAAGAGTCAAGACCCAGTTTCAAAAATCTTCAATATTCTTCTGCTTGCTACCATGGATGACGGAGTAGGAGTCTGAACCTTCTTCGAGCCATTGATGGCATAACTACGTAGGAGCTAGGGGAGGGGAATAGCGGGGGCTAGGTTAAGGGAGGATGAGGGATCTATGTGGGTTGGAAAGAAAGAAGCGAGAGGCGGTGAGAGAGAATTTAGTGTGCTGGGAATGAAAAAAGAAGAAAATAAAAACCCTAAAAGTGTGTCTTTAATAACGGGCTAAAGGCTTAAAAATTTCTTTCAAGTTATGTACAACATGGGCTAAATAGGGTAAGAGCTTCAAATATAGGCCAATTCGGTTGGGTTGTTAGGCCAAATGACAAGGGCTGTAATTCTTTCTATTACAATATTTAAGCTTGTAATTTCCTAGTTTTGGTCAACAATTAAGCATCCTCGGGTTCATGCCTTGACCTTTGAATAGAATACAATTTCTCGAAATAATTTTTGTCTTTGTGAACATTAAAACCACTCAAAAGTTTTGCCAGAGGAAGTCTCAGAATTACCATAATCCACCAAAGAGAGGGCAGAGAAAGGAGTAATTTCAGATCAAAGCCATCCAACACTAAAATTGTCCATCTATGCTGTTAGTAGTTGCTTACCTCAGAAAAATCATCATCAGATAAGGAAGATATGGGAATGTCCTTCATCAGATCTGATAGTTGAAGGTGAATTTCAAAAGCAGCATCTCTGGTTGCTGAAAATTTTCTTACACCTGTGAAGCTTTACAATGAAAGAACAAGCAGGACAGAGAATGTGATTTAATGGAGAAGACAGCATACGCTTTTCCATTTTTCATGGTCCTCTTCAACTATGCATGGTCTAAGAGATAATACAAAATTATCTTGATCATCAATG
Organism: Nicotiana benthamiana; assembly: GCA_034376525.1. Lineage (NCBI taxonomy): Eukaryota > Viridiplantae > Streptophyta > Magnoliopsida > Solanales > Solanaceae > Nicotiana > Nicotiana benthamiana. Next base: position 26,157,624 of record CM067336.1, on the reverse strand, counting down.
TTTCAGGAAAACCACATATTCAGTAATTAGGCAAATAGTATTACCTATGAGTAGCTAATTGTTTCTGCTTCCCTTGAAGGAAAGATTCTTAGGAATTCCACAAAGGAACAAAGAAAATGAAAAGGGGAGGAGAGAGAATGGCAATAAGAGGAGATAGCCTCTTTGAGAAGTATTTCTTGACACAAATTAAAGAACTATAAGCAGAAGCAAGCAATTACATTACACAAAAAAATTCTTTTTGGCAGGCAAGCAAAATTGTTGTCTTGGACAAGACAACTACAGAAGTCAGGACTTGTATTCTCAATCATAAGAGTCGTTCAGTTTATAAAGTTACCGTTCCACTAACAATTTTTGCTTCCTTTGGTTAACCAGTACAAATAGAAGAAACATAGCATAGCATGTCCAGTGATGAAAAAGGTGCAGTCTCTACAGAATGGTAGAACAGTGATATTTTTCTTTTCTTTTTTAGTTTGCTTCTTTTTCCTTTTCCTTTTATAGTTTTAAGTATAGAAAAGATTTTTTTGAGTATTTACTACTTCCAATTTTTATCTTAAGAAAAGCTTTTACTCAGCAATCATCAGTTTCTAATTTAACTAGAAATGCTTTTGCAAAGAACTATGACTATGTAAATGGATATATTTGGAGGGAAGCATAATTTAAATTCCGGATTGTTGTTTTCCTTACATTTTGCTCAAGTCTGTTTTATAGAGAGTGAAGTCTTCTGTTATGAGAAATATCAATGCAACATCAATGTTATTTAGTCACTACCGGATGTTCAGAAAACAGAAGTGCACAATGACAATATACCTTCAACTTGCTGAAGCTGGTGGAAGTTTTTCTGGAAGTAGTCATTTGGGTCAGATTTTACCCTCACAAAGCAACCCACAATTCTATCTCCGTAACTTTCAGGGGTCTTCATAAGATCCCGAACTAAGCTCCTCTTCAAGTACACAAGCTTAATGTTTTCAGCAATAACAGCTGCAAAACAGCTTTTAGAAACAACAGGAGCCTTTTTCTTTGGACCCACTGTACTTTTTCTTCCCTTAGATGCTATCAAAATATCCTCCTCTTCCGAATTGTTAGGAGATTCATCCTCGGATTCATCATGGTTCTCACTGAAGTGCACTTCTAACAAGTCATAGATTTTTATCCACGGTATAGATTTCTTTCCGAAAAGGGTATGAAGTCGCACATCACACATAACCCTCTTTTTCTTTTGTGGATTAAGAAGATTATTCGAATTTACATATTCAGTGACAATAGCCGACACCTCTTGTTGAGAATATGTTCTGCTTGTATTTTTACCAATTGATTCAAGGAATTCAATCAACGGTTTGGATCCCCATCCAAGAAACTCTAGTTTCTTGATTCTAACATTTCTCTTCCTTTTTAAAGAAAAGGGTAACGGATCATTGGATTCTTCCACCCAAAAGGAGTCCCCATCCATGCCTTCAGGATAATATGCCAACACGAGCTTTTACACTTCAGGAAAATTGCCACAAACTCAAACCATTAATAATCTGGACAAACACATAACTGTTTCTTTATGAATAGAAGCTGAAACGAATCCCTTAAATGACGGAATTTGAAGATAAGACAAGCCTCTCCAACTATCACAGTTGAAGGCAGACGCAATGCGCAGTCGCTTTTATATCATAGAAAAAAGCAAGCACAATAAAACCAACTTCAAAAGTGATGCTACATCTGATTTTGGTGAGAACACTTTTTTACTCAATCTGAACAGCTTTACCTACACATATATCAAATTTGACCAGTATATTGCTCAGAAGGTCTATAAGGCCTATAAGTATTCAGGATGTGATCGGCCTAGGGGACTGAAACCAGAGACTTTCTCATCGGTCCCAGGCTTACTTAATGATTTTACTTCTGCATAAACTTGTCTACTGTTGCATATTATTCCTTCAGTTTACTGGGATAATTTTTTTTATTTTTCCTTTTAGGATAAGTAAATAGTTTACTGGGGCGGCTTTGTTGACATAAATTTGCTGGAGTTATCGTCACATAGGTTGGAAAAGGAGATCTCCTAAAAGTAAATGACATGGAAAATATGTTGCATTTTTATTTGTAGTCGGTTTCTTTCTTTTGTACATAGTCCTGATGAACTTAATGATTCACGACCAAAATTGCAACTCCTAGCTAATATGGAAATAGTATTTCTGACCACTATTATCCTAGTAAATAAATGCTTCCCAAGCATAGGCATACTTAGAGGAGTTACTTGCAGTTAAGAGAAATGATAACTTATCATGAACAGATACCATAAATGTAATCTGTAAAATAGATGCAAGGTGCAAGGTCTAACTGCAAGTAACCCGAAATATCTTTTTTTCCTTTATTTATCAGGTAAACTAACCCGATTTATCTATATGCATCTCGGTGCTCCTGCACAAAGTCAAACAAATTGAGGACTAGCACAAGCTGTTGCTAGACTCTGCCTTTCAGAACATGCGCGAGCTTAACAAGCATACAAGATTTGGAAAGATAAGATCAACCATAAATCTACACCTTAAACTTAGATAAACAAGATCAAAATTTTCTAACAATTGTTTCAAATATTTATTTACAAAAGCAACTAGATCTCCCAGAATTAGTAGATGAATTAAAGATCTCCATATTTCTGCCTCACAAAAAAGAAACCCAAGAGAATAATGTGATTCATGGTTTACCTTCAGGAAATCTCACTTCCTTGAGTGCAATCTTAACCATGTCAAGGACAAGGACTAATGCATAGTTGCTTTAGATTGTCAAGTAGATAGTCTTCATCTTTCTCTCGCTCTCTCCGTCTCTCTCTCAAAGACTAAAACCACGCAGCCACCTGTTTAAAATCAGTGTCATTGAATGAAATTTGCAAATATAGGTGGATGTGTGTCGTTTTCTCTAGAACTATTTAATACCTAGATCTTAACGCCAAAAATTGCGAAAAAAAGTAAAAAGCATTTATCGAATCCAGAAAGCTTAATAACAAAAGGCTATTCATTTCACCAAAATTCATCCAGGATCATACATCGGTTATAAATTCACCTCTTCTTATAGTTAAATCTTAAGATCATCTAAGAGGTCATTAGTAAATGGGTCATCAAGCATTTGTCAATAGTGATTGGAAGAGGAAAAAGCAAGAGAAATATCAGCAATTGATTTAAGCGAATAATTCATTGATAAAGCAGCTGCTAGTGAAATTACTTGACTAGATCAGAAATGAATCCAAAATAAGTCCTGCATCAACAGTGGAGATGCTAGCATGGTAAGTCTTTCACTTTTGAAACCGATTCCATCCCCCTTCTCCTCCCTTCCCGCCACAATTGCCACCCCAAAAGATAAACAAACATTACAAACTAAGAATTAGATGATAATAAAATTTATCATTTAATAAAGACAATTCTTGGGTCTTCAAATACAATGATCAAAGGCATTCCAGTCCTTGTCACAGCATGACAGCAAGGATGTCCATAATTTAAGGAAAGTAATATCATTAACATGCTGACTACAATCTAATGATAGTTAAATTTGAGAAACACTTCTGTTAAATGAATTATAGTTTTACACAGTCCACTTAGAAATAAACTTTTGAACCCAGCCAAAGTCAGAAGAAAACGATCTTCTTCTTTTTTAAATCAGGAGGTGGTCAGATTGAAGAAGCCTTATCTTTCTTTCCTCTATTGAGTTTTTATCTTTTTCTTTTCTCAAAAAGAACAAAGTTTCAAGGACATATGCTTATTTCACAAAAAAAAACATTTATTAATCTTGAATTTTCTGATAAAAGAATAGCGAACAATCATCATACAAATCGCGGTAACATGTATAACCTATTTAGTTGAATGTGACAAAATTGACAAAGGGTATTTGTTGAGAAAAAGAAAAGATTGAATAAATGAATGTAATTTCTTGTATCCGTCAATTTAATGAAAAATGGGAATAAAGCAGGTCGCAATTCTTTTTGATGAAGTAAAAGTAGGTCTCTATTACTATGGCAACTTATGGAGACAGCTCAATAGTACGGTTCTTACAACATCCATACTACGAATGCATTAAAAAGTAGGAAAGATAAGGTTGTATTCAGTTCTCAAGAACAATTAGAACATTTATCCACAAGATTTCACAATTTTGCTTTGTCCTTTTTCATTTTCATTCTCTAGTCCATCTGTCCATGAAAATCAAATTGGCGAGATAAAACTTCCTCGACCGTGATACTCCTGTTTTAATTGACTAGTTGTATCACTAACATACCAGTCATTTTGGATTTTCCTATCTTTAGCTACTGGAACATAGAAAGAAACAAGCATCTAACAGAGTGTTTACTTGGGTTGAGAGATTCTTTAACGAGGTAAAGAGGAGAAGGCCAAGAAAGTTAGAAGGCTGCTTGCAGTTGATGGAGTTTGTTCGAGCTTCTGGTGGCTGAGCCAAACAAAGAACAAGCATTCAGGAGTTAAAGGGTCAATAAATATAGAACGAAAAGTGATGATAGCCATGGATAAAGAATCTTATACCAAATGTGCCAATTAAATCAAAAGTTGGATAGGATCTCATTAAACACATTATAGACGCAGTATTTTAATTCAATCAGTAAACCACACAAAATTTCTTAGTGGGTTACTTCCCAAGTTTGGAGCAATCAACTGAAGAAGTATAGAGAATGAAGCAATCAAGAAATAACCTATTTTCTGAAGGAGCAGACATCGAAAAGAAGAACTGTCTCTCGTTCTGAACACTATTTCATTTCACTTCCTTTTCCATTTCTCATCAATCTAGTTTTCTGCTCATATCATAACTTAATACTCTAACAAGTTTAAAAAATTTTGAGTCTAGTGTTATTAAAAGACCTCATTTCATCGCCTAAAGTGACAAAGCAATGTGAAACCAGGGGCTATTGCTTCATGGACAAAGGCATGCGTTTCAGAAAAGTGTGCAGTTCAGAAAATGACGCACAAAATCATCCCAACAAGAGGTGGTCAATTATTCGATGCCAAACCAAACTAAAAAACAGTTGTCGAGTATTTGAATCTCTACTTTAATGAGTTGCATTAACATTGACATTATTGTATATTGGATGCTGAAATCAATTGTTTTGATTGACACTATTATAGTAATACATTCATATATGTTTCATTTTTTTAATTAAATTGTGCGCTTCACTTCAACGATGCATGTCTTCACTTTTGCTTTTTCGCTTCATGCCTCATGGACAATGTCGAAGCTACTCTATGAAAGGGTCGATGGAAAATTCCACTGTTTAGATAAGGTAAACTTTTTACTATTATGTATATATACTATGTGTTGAATCCCCTTGATCTCTTCGTGTATTTACTTCTCTATATTTTGACACCCTTAGTGAAAAATCTTGCTCTATTAATGCTCGCGTAGCTTGTTGCTTTTTTGTGCTTTTTGCTTTGCTAACATTTCATGAGTCCCTTTGACAACATTCGCTTTAAATTGGTTTTAAAATCAACTACAATCTCATATATTATCTAATAGTTTCACTTGCAAGGGAAAAAATGTACAAAAAACATTAAACTACTCAGGAATTACCAAGATACCTCCTTTTCCTTCTTTTTTTATGGAGTTAATTCACCAAAGGCATATAAAGAAAAAGGAAAAAGTTTAAACAAAAAAAAAGGAAGAAATTAATAAATAGTACAAAACCAAAACGCACACCAAAAAAAAGGAGGAGAAAGCCTACTAGACCAAATGGTACCTGTGCAGCAGTAGCAGCAACCAAACGATTCTATGAGGAACCAAATTCAGCTATGGAAGAACTAAGGGTCTCCAATAAATATAGAGAGAGCGAAATGTAGATGGAATTGAGTTGTATATAACAGTTTTCAAGCAAAAATTTAAACAAAAAAAGTTGGATTGAATGGAAACTGGCTTATGGGTTTTATCCTGAAGAGAAAAGTTCACTGGCACGCTGAAGTAAAAGGGAAAGAGTGAAAGAAGTGCGAGTGTGGCCGGAGACGGAGAGGAATATGCTCTTGTTTTCTTTTGCGGCTTTGTGCGCACGTTATAAATTCTGTTGTTTTGTGTCGATTGCTGATGAAGGTCCGTTTTGTGTCTGTTTTTTGACTTGCCTTTCTCTTGACAAGTGGACTGTTAGGCTGAAAATTATAAATTAAGCTTATTTATTATATTCAATTCTTTAGTCTATAAGTGTAAATATTATTATACCTAATTTATGGGTGAAAAACATTTTGATCCTTAAAAATCAAACTTTTCCTTTAATATTAAATAATAAACGTTCTGCTCCTCCAAACTCAATTGCCTTTTTAGATTACTTATTTTACGCTCAACCTTATCGGTCACTGTCTAGTTTTTTTACATTTTTATAAATATCGAACAATTTTTCTTAATATATAATGTGAATTTACCTATATAGATACGAAACATGAATGAATATAGGTTTTTAGATGAAATTTTGATCTAAATCTGGAAACCTATATCTTTATACATGAAATCACTTTGTCCTTTTTTTAGTTCTTTTTTATTTGTGTATCTTTCTTCCATGCTTTTTGTTGGTTAACAACCAACTAAAGTGCTATATAACTTTTTATTATTAGTGCAGAATTTGACGGATGCTAAATTGAATCGAAATAGGATAAAAAACAGAAAAGAGGATTTTAAAAGTGAAAAGCCTAGAAGACCAGATTGTCAGACTCGGAGGTAGCAGTAAAATCTCTGTCTTCAGAGAAGATATGAGAGTTTTCTAAAAGACTCCTCTCATTACTTATGGATGAAGCTCTTAGGCTTAAGCTTTTACGAATTGAAAAATCTTCCCATACTAAATAAGAATAAGAGTCTTTCAACTTGATGTTCTCATTTGGCTGGGTTTGAGAGAGAGAGACAGTTAGTCTAATAACTAGTCCAACTTCCTTGCATACGGAAGCGGTGATAGGATATTTGTTTACCGGAAAAATAGTACAATTAAATTTATAACGTGATTTATAGAAACGTGAATTAAATTGATCCGATAAAATAAGTAATGAAGAACAAAGCGATTAAAATAAAGAAAATTTAGAAAAAAAGACAAGTTTGAGCTTTAGAATGTTTCCACCGAGATCAAGAGGGATTGTAGAATTGTGATAACACTTGTATATAAAATTGAGCAAAAGAATACTAGATTTATGTTATAAGAATTTCTTAATGTTTTACAATAGAATGTAAAGCCTCTATTTATATTAGAGTATGGGGTGTATGGTCTACCAATTATGCCCTATTGATTACTAATATTAATCTTATAATAAACGATAGTAAAAGGTAATAAAGGCTAATAAAAGCAAATAAAGATTAGTAAAAGGGGTCTTCCGTAAAGTTTCTACAATGGTCATATTTTGATCCCCCCACCCCACACTTTTCGGTTACTCACTATGACGTGTCTAGAAAGTGAAATTTTTCCACCCTTATTACTACCTCATTATAAACTTTGCCGGTCGGGACAAAAATCAGGCCAAGAAAAAAAGAGTGCAGCACATAGTGATTCAAATGACAACTTGGTATTCTTTCGTCGATGATCGGTTGGCGCTGAAGAAGTACTGCCATCACGGAAAAATCTTGATCTTGGGTTTTTAATGTTCACCCCGAATTTAATCTTTAAAGTTTGACTTTTGGGTTTTCAGTTGAACCCAAAAACTTTTCTTTGAGTTTGACTCTTGGGATTTTAGTTGTATCCAAAAACGTTTCTTTGACTTTTAACTCGTGGGTTTTTGGTTGTACCTAAAAACTTTTCTTTGAGTTTTATCTCTTGGATTTTTAGTTGTCCCTAAAAACTTTTCTTTCAGTTTTTACTCTTGGTTTTTTAGTTGTATCCAAACACTTTTATAACATCATATCCTCATAAATCAGGGATATTAATGTCACGCCCCGAACATGGGCCTAGACATAACATGGTATCTGATGTCTGATTTCATGCGACCGAGCGTACGAACAGGCTGGTTGAATCAACATGTGATACCATAATATTCTGAATGCGGAAAATGAAGAAACACATGCTGATATTCTGAAAGTATGATGATTTAATCAAAGTGCAAAAACACTAACATAATCTGAATCATATATGTAGCCAACATTGCTTAAAAGGAAAAGCCTTCGACCCTGTCTAACTTTTACTCTAGTCTATGAAGGCTCTAATGAAGTACTGAAAATACCGAATATCTGTAAATACTGAAAGACTGTAAAGTAATGATAATACCCCAAAAGAAGTGGGATCACCAAAGATCTAGTAGGAGAATCCTAGCAATCTGAATTGTCAACATGTAAATCATTACCTGCATTGTGAGATGAAGGCCCCAGGCAAAAAGGACGTCAACACATTTGAATTGCACTAGTATGTAAAGCAACTGGAAGAAAGAACTGTAAATGTTGAAACTAAAAGTGAGCATATAACTAATGAAATTGAAACTGAAATGAAAACTGGTAACTGATAACTGAAATGATAATTCATAACTGAAATGAACCGATAACTGAAATGAACTGATAACTGAAAAAAGGAAGTAACGATATAAATACTCCATCTTCTAAATGATGAAATACCTGTTTATCTGAATAAACCACGGCTTCAGGCCCAATATATAGTGCACAAGCTGCAGCCTCAGGCCGAAAAATTAGGGCTGCTTATCAGGCAGATTAGGCATTTATTTACTCTTAAAGGTTTAGCTTATCCGTTATCGGGTTTTAAATGTATTAATCCACTAGCCACCTGATAAGATATCGAACAGATTTATATTGATTTTGATATTATCGGGTGGTTACCGATTTAGTTTCGGTTGATTAAACTTAACATACTTCAATACGGTATTGGGGAGTACATCTCCGAGACAATAATATAGTCAATATTTCTCATTTGGGAGAATTTTTCGGATGCCTTCCTTGACCATTACTTATGGCGGGAGATTTGACAGGCTCGAGTCGTTTAGATTCTAGACCTTAAGCAGGTCAATATGAATGTTCGAGAGTATAGTATGTGTTTTGACTCATTGGCCAAATATGTTACATCCATAGTTGCTACTATGCGGGACAGGATTCACAGGTTTATAGCAGGGTTGGCCCCAGAGTTAACCGAGGCATGTACCACTACTGCATTGCAAAATAGTATGGATATCTCCTGGATTCAGGTATTCGCCCAGAAAATAGAAAGAGGTAGGCGTCGGCAGTATAGTACAAAGAGGACTAAGTCAAGGCAGCATAAGAGGATGAGATTTTCTAGGTCTCGGGAGCAGTCCCCGGGTAGTTATAGGCCCCAATACTTCTGACGGCCACCTAGGCTTCCGCCACCTCAGTTATAGGGTTACGGGTATGACCACTATACTCAGTCAGTACCAGGTAAGAGCTCATGAGTGTCGGGTTTGTAACGACAACAAGGTTTAGGGAAGACATGGTCATATCCTTTACAATGTGACATCTGAGATAGAGGACACTTGGGCTAATGCCAAGCCGATGTCGATGCTTGTTATGCATGTGGGTGTCCGAGGAATATGATGTGAGATTGCCCACATAGAGATTCTGAGGGTATGGCATAACTAACGAGTTCAACAACAGGATCATTTATGTCTGTGCATCCTTCAGGGTGCGAGTCTCAATCTTCGACTGGTAGAGGTTGAGGAAGAGGTAGAGTTTCTAGTTCAAGTGGTAACCAAAGTCGTAACTATGCTTTAGCGGATCGATAGGACCAGGACTCTTGACCCGACGTCGGGACTAGTATGTTGACCATTTTATCTCACGATGCTTATGCCTTGATAGACCTAAGATCTACTTTATCGTGTATTGCCCCATTTTTCGGGGGGGAGTTTGGCATAGTGCATGAAATACTAAGTGATCCTTTTGCAGTATAAACACCAGTCAGAGAATCGATTATTTCTAGACGGGTTCACCGAGGTTGTACGGTGACAATTTGTAATCGTCAGATATCAGCCGACCTAGTTAAGGTAGATATGTTGGATTGTGATGTTATCATGGGCATGGACTGGTTGGCATCTTGCTATGCCATAGTTGATTGACGAGCAAAGACAGTCATATTTCACTTTCTGGAGAAGCCAATCCTTTAATGGGTAGGTAATACAGTGACACCCATAGGTAGAATTATTTCTTATATGAAGGCGAGGAAAATGATCTCAAAAGAGTGCATTTATCATATTGTGCGAATTAGAGATGCAAATGCTGATATACCTGCACTTCAGTCTATTCCAGTAGTCAAAGAGTGCGCAGATATATTTCCAGATAAATTTCCAGGTATTCCTCCATAGCGAGAGATTGATTTTGACATCAATTTACTTCTGGGAACTCAACTAATATCCATCCCACCATATAGAATGGCACCTGCCGAATTGAAAGAGTTGAAAGAGTAGTTAAAAGATTTGCTGGAGAAAGGTTTCATCAGGCCTAGTACCTCACCTTGGGGTGTACTGGTACTGTTTGCAAGGAAGAAAAATGGCTCGCTGAGGATGTGTATCAATTATAGGTAGCTGAACAATGTAACTATTAAAAATAAGTATCGACTTCTAAGGATCGATGATTTGTGTGATCATTACAGGGTGATAGATGATTTTCAAAGATAGAGTTGAGGTCGGGGTACAACCAAGTCAAATTTCAGGAGAAGAATATTTCTAAGACAACCTTCAAGACTCGTTATGGCACTTCGAGCTCCTTGTCATGTCCTTCGGGTTGACAAATGCACCCATCGTATTTATGTTCTTGATGAATATTGTATTCCAGCCATTTTTAGATATGTTCATCTTGTATTTATTGATGATATTGTGGTTTATTTACATCTAGAGGAGGAGAATACGGACCACATGTGTGCAGTACTCCAAACCCTCTGTGATCGTAAGTTGTATGCTAAGTTATAAATATGAGTTCTGGTTGAAGTCTGTAGCATTCTTGGGGAATATCATATCCGATGAAGGTATAAAGGTTGACACTCAGAAGATTGAGGACGTGAAATCTTGGCCTAGGCCTACCACTTCGACAGAGGTTCATATTTTCTAAGCTTAGCAGGATACTACCGGAGGTTGGTAGAGGGTTTTTCTTCCCTTTCGGCTAGGGCTGCTTATCGGGCAGATTGGGTGTTTATTTACTCTTAACAGTTTGGTTTATCAGTTATCACCTTTTAAATGTATTAATCCGCTAGCCATCCGATAAAATATCGGGCGGATTTGTATCGATTTAGCTCTTATCGAGCGGTTATCGAGCGATTTATCAGCCTAATCTAATCTATACTGGTTTCATGCAAGTCTACACTCACAACTTGCCGTAGGAAGCATAAAATTTATTGTCCAAGTGAATGCAAAAAAGGCTATATTTCTTGATAGTGCATTTCTACAATCACAACAATAAGTATACACATAATCACTATACCAATGATGAGGGTCTTTATCAACACTTCCCTGTTGTCATTCATGTTGGAGCCATTACTATGATCAAGCTCGGGGCTTATGTTCACATGATCATGTGCAGTTTTTGTCCAAGTGACCTCATCATATTTATTCACGTGATCAAGTGCTGGTTCTGTCCAAGTATACGTATTTAGGAATTAGGCATTAGAGATAGAGTACCAGAAATAGAAGGGTTTTTGATATTTAATATATATGGATAAAAATAATCCAGCCCAAATCGGGTTAACGGATTATCCGTTAGGAAAATTAAATAATCCGACCCCAAACCAATAAGTCGTTAATAAAAATATTTTAACTCGTTCCTTGTTCGTTAAACCATTAACCCAATACCAATAGGCCATTAAGCTTCAGTTTCGGTTCTATTTTCGGTTTCAGTTCGGTTTTGGACACCCCTACTTTCGGCACCATCGACGATGTTGACGCAAAAAGCAACTAAGTTTCAGTGGACAGAGGCTTGCAGGCAGAGTCTACAAGAGCTTAAGAATAGGTTGACCTCAGCGCCAGTTCTAACACTTCCAGAGGGTCCAGATGGGTATGCCATGTATTGTGATGCCTCAGGTTTCGGTTTAGGACGTGTCCTAATGCAACATGGGGAAGGAAATTGCATATGCTTCATAGCATTTAAGGAAGCACGAGCGGAATTATCCGACCCACAACCTCGAGTTAGTTGTGGTTGTCCATGCACTTAAGATATGGCAGCATTTATTTATATGGTGTTCATCTTGAAGTATTCACATACCATAATATATCTTCAAGCAAAAACAGTTGATTTGCGATAGAGACGATGGCTTGAGTTATTGAAAGATTATGTTGTTGACATTCTCTACCATCCAGGGAAATCTAATGTTGTAGCCGATGTTGATACCTAATTTTCTTTATATATTTTTAAATATGCATAAATACTTTCAAAACAGCATATAAATGCATATATAAGCATGCACAATATTTTTTACAGTTTTTTCCATTTAGAAATTTAAATTGATTTATTTTCTCCCCCTTTATTCATAAAATCCCCAAAAATTATTTCTCAAATCATTGTTGTAATGATTTAGTCATTTAATTTTCATACTTATGCCAAAATATGGTTAATATATTTTTTATGCATTTGATATTTTTCAAGCTAAATTGCATATAATTGTAATGTTAGCTCATTTAACATATAATTATATTTTATATGCGTAATTGGTCCCTATATTTTTAAAATGATAAATATATAGTTTAAATTATTTTGGTACACAAAATTATTTTCCGTTCATTATTTATTATAAATTAATGGGAGAAATTATTTAAATTGTAGCCAGATTGGCATTTCAAATACAACCTAAATTGGACCCAAACCCTAGCCTAATTTGATACCCAATTACTCGACCCAGACCCTATACATATTTACCTGACCCGAAATCCATTAAATTATGTCTTTGATCTCCTCGATCAACGGCCCGTATCACTTCTTTCCTTTTTTAATTCCTAAGACCCTAACCTTAGCCTAATTTTCAAAAGCCCGCCACCCTCAAATTTTTTCATCTCCTCTCTTCTCTCAACCTTACCCTAACTCCTTTCAACCGCCTCCCTTCTCCGGTGACTATCCTTCAACCCCAAGCATCCAATGGCTCCTCAATTGCCTTGCTCATTTTCTCGGAGGCCTTCAAGGGCCCTGGGTCACACCGACTTGTATTTAGGGTTTGTTGTTCTGGCTGTTCATGGCTACTCTGGTGTGTTCTGGAGCAAATCACACTGTATTTACGATCTTTGAAGTTCTAAATAAGTTCTTCCATCTCTATTAGGTTTCTTTTGAAACCCTAATTTTTGTTTGCATCTCTTAGATCTGTGTTGTTTTGAAGTGATTCGAGTCTGGTCCTTTTATGTTTTACATTGTTCTCTAACCTCTTTTCCGAAAGTCATCTATTTCAAGTTGTCTTTACTTTCTTCTAAGGTTAGGGTTTTTCGGAACCTCTTCTACACTTTGTTAAACTGATTTTTTATGTTTAAAACCTCTATCTCTTGCATATTTCAACTGATTCTATGATTTTACTCCTTTTTCAACTCGCATGTGTTGAAAACCCTAATTTCTTAGTTCTAATCTTGGGTTTCTGAGTTTTGTTTTAATAATATGTTCAGTTAATCTGTATGTTTCTATGATTCTATGATTTTTGTCCAATGTTTGCTTGCTAGGGTTCCTAATTATGGTTATCCTTGCCTATTGTGTGATTTTGCCCTATATTGTTCACCAATGTTTCTGATTCTTCACTTCCTCTACCTGTATCATGCTTAATCTACTAATGCAGACTATGCTCTATACGAATCCCTAATTTTATATGTGATTCTTGTCCTACTCGACCTCTTATGGTTTTGATTTTTGCTTACCATGTGCTTGTTCTCATAAAGTCGTGCTAAATTAGTGTTATCTCCTATTCTTGCATCCTTGAATCTTTGTGATTGATCTTTCACTGATTCCGCATGCTATTTTTATTGATTTTTACCTGGTAGAATGTTTTCTGACCCTATTCTATGGTCAATTATGCTATTAATTGATTGCTCAAGTCTTTCCTTGATTGAGGTATGCTGAACCTGGCCTTTATTACGTATTGTGTACTTGTATTATGCGGAAAATATTTCCTTAATTGACATGTTCAACCTTATACAATTTCCTTCTTTATTTGTTATATGTCTGTTACCGTTTGAGGTTAACTCCTCAATTAAATGGAGTACTTACCTTGATTTCCTGATTAACTGATTTTGAGGTTCATAATTACTAATGGTGTAACGACCCGATTGGTCGTCTTGAGCTTTTGCACTTTGATCTCCAGTTCTCAGACATGACTTGCCCCGTGTAATGTATTAAAACTGATATAGATTGTTGGTTTTGGTTTTCAGAAAAAAATGGGGATGAATCTGAAGGAACAGTCTCAGTTGGAAGCTTTGAATTGGAAAGATTTGACCAAGAGTTGACTTATTTGTATATGAGTTTGGATTGAAATTTTTATGATTTGGTTAGCTTCGTTGGGTGATTTATGACTTGGGAGCGTGATCAGAATTAATTTTGGAGGTCCAGTGCAGAATTAAGATTGAATTGGTGAAGTTAGTATTTTAGCGAATTCCGGTTAATAGGCAAGATTTTTATCCGAAGGTCGGAATGGAATTCCAAGAGTTTTTCTAGCTTTGTTATGTCATTTGTGATGTTTGTGTAAAATTTCAAGTCATTCGGACGTGGTTTGGTTGAGTTTTTTATCGAATGCGTATTTCGAAAGTTTTTGGAAACTTAGTCTTGGATTCGATGAGTTTTGAGTAATTTCATGTTGTTTGAGGTATTTTGATGATTGGAACAAGCTTGAATGATGTTACAGATTATGTTGGTATGTTTGGTTGAGGTCTCGAAGGCCTCGGGTGAGTTTCGGGTGGTCAATCGGGCCTTTTCATATTAGGAAAAGTGCACAAAAAATGCAGGTTTGGCTTCAGCTCTGCTGCAAATGTTTCCTCTTCACAATCGCGTGAGGAGGCTTGCAATCGCATAGAGTTATTTCAGGGGCATCCAGGTTTTCTCTTCGTGTTCGTATAGAACGGGTCGCCATCGTGTAGTTTTGCATTGTTGTACATTGCGGTTGCGTGTCATTATTTGCGATCGCGTAGTTGGGAGATTCTGATCATCGCGTTCGCATGAGGGAGTACGCAATCGCATTGTGTAATTGTGGGATGTGCTTCGTGATCACGGGAGCTTTTGATCTATCGCGATTAAGTAAAATTGAGTGCTGGGCAGAATGTTTTAAAAGCCCATTTCCGCGAATTGGAGGTCAAGAACCTCCATTGTTGAGCGATTTTGGAGCTTAAGAGAGCTAATGGAAGAGGGATTCAAGGGGAATAACTTGGAGGTAAGATTGTTTAAATTCAATACTCGTTTTTATTGTGAAATCCACCTAGAAATTCTTGGAACTAAGCCTAAAATTGAAGAGCTAGGGCTTGAGAAATTGAACTTTTGAATTGGGATTTGACGGACCATTTGAGGTCGCATTTTATAACTTTTGGTATGTATGAACTCGTGAGAGGATAAGGAACCTGTTGATGTGAAAATTTCTGAGTTTTAAAAAGTGGGCCCGGGGCTTGGGTTTTGGTAGTTTCAGGATTTGTGCCCGATATTGATTGTTTTCATTTGGTCTTTGCTCCCTTAGCATATTGATGTATTAGTTCTGATTTTGGATAGATTCGGCGCGCGTGGAGGCCAATTGGAGGGGCAAAACCGTCACGAGCAAGAGATTTTGCCAGTTTGAGGTGAATAATGATTGTAAATGATATCCTGAGGGTATGAAACCCCGGATTGCACATCGTAATGCTATATTGAGGTGAGATACATGTTGGATGATAAGCGTGCGATCTTTTACTACTAGGGATTATGACTTGGTCCATCCCGATTGATGATTTTACTGCATATTCGACTAAATTTTTTTGTTATCATCATGATTTGGGTTGATTTCCATATTTGGGATTCGTGTCAATTATTTGAACCCTTCGGGGATTTTTATCACTATTTCTTCATTGTTTTGATTTATTACTTCAACTTAGTCCTGTTGAATATCTATTATTTTACAAACTCAGCCACTTTTACTCAGATTTTAAACTTAAATGATATTTCTAAAATATGTTTTGGGTTGAGAACTACTATTTTACTAATGTCCGAGGGGCTTGTGATAATTTTCGGACTGAGTGAGGCCGAGGGCTATATGTGAGGATATGCTGAGTGATATGAGAACAAGGGCCTGAGATACATTTACATGCCACGAAGGTGGCTTGAGTGATGTGAGGCCGAGTGCCAAGTGATGATGCGACAAGATGGCTTGATATAGCGCTTGGGCCATCAGGGCCCCTCCAGAGTCTGCACACTCACAGTGAGTGCGGGTACCTATTATTTTGAGAGTGAGCCCGAGGGGCTGATATGAGTGATTGCGAGGTAGCCCGAGGGGCTGATACTATTATGAGAGTGAGCCCGAGGGGCTGATACGAGTGATTGTGAGGTAGCCCGAGGGGCTGGTACTGTTCTGAGATATTGCCCGAGGGGCTATGTGTTCATCTTCCATATTTACTTGTCATTTTACCTGTTATACTGTGGTATTTGTGCCCGAGGGGAATATTTTTGTGCTTATCGGCACTTATTACTTTTTGAAAAAATCATTTTCAAAAGAGGTTTAAACTGAGCTAAGATATTTCTAAAGATTTCACAACTTCACTGCTTTTCTCAAAGGGTTTTACACTGTTTCTATACAGCATGTTGGTTGCTTTACATGAATTTTTACTGATTAGTTGTTATTTACCTTTATTACTCACTGAGTTGGAGTACTCACTTTACTTCCTACACCCTATGTGCAGATGCAGGTATTTATCTCCCGGTAGCGGGTTTTGGTTGATCGGAGGCAGAGTTATCGGAGTTTAGCGAGGTGACCGCGAATGTTTGCGGCTCTGTTTTTCTCCCTTTTGTTCATCATTCCGGCTTTATATATTTCAGACCTAGTAGTTGAATTTACACTCTAATAGATGCTCATGACTAGTGACAACCTCGGTTTGGGCTGTGTTTGGATTGTACTTCCACATTGTTATGGTATTATCTGCTATTTAGAAATTATTAAATCATGCTTTAGCCTACTTCATTCTTGTTTTAGTTGTTTGACTTTGAATTGGAGATGTGTTGGCTGGCCTTGTCTTCACGAGAGGCGCCATCACGATCGAGTATGGGTTTAGGGTCGTGACAAGTCGGTATCAGAGCCTAGGTGACTAGGTCTCACGAGTCATGAGCAGGTTTAGTAGAGTCTCGCGGATCGATATAGAGACATTTGTATTTATCCTCGAAAGGCTGCGAAACCTTTAGGAAAACTTCACATTCTTTAATTCTCATCGTGCGTCCTTGATTCAGCTTGAAAAGTAACTCTTAAAATTCCTTCCATGCGTTCGTATGCGCGCATGAGCGCTCAGTATCAGATCTGCCTTAATGGCTTGTGATTCCCTGATCGAGGGTGAGATGTGAATCTCTGTGACTTTGATGTTGGGCCAGTCTGGAAGACTTGGGGTCGGATCTTTATCTATGGCTTGAGCACCGATATGCTGATTGTGTGAGTATGTGTTTTGAAATTATATGTTCGGTATTGTCCCTATTAGTAGGAGTGGTGCTGGATAGCTATATGACGAGTATGTTAGCACTGCAAGTTATATTCATATGATTTGGAAAATGGTGAGAAGGGTCTGCTCGAGGATAGAAGAATATTAGGTGCTGGAATTCAATCTTAATTCGAGGTATAGCCCCGAGTTATGGGTGTGCGAAGGATCTTTTCATGTTTCCCAGTTGAGAGTGAAGTAAATTTCATGTTGTAGTTCAGACTCAGGAAGGCCAAGTGCTGCGTACAGTTTATGGCGATAGAAGGTATACAGAAATGTTAGTTGAAGGCAAAGCAGGTGGGTTATCTCATGCAGGAGTGTTCTAAGGTTGTGTGATCCTTAGGTTGTCTATTAGAAGATCTCATTTACAAGTGAAATGTAAGTGTTGGAATTTGGCTTTTTTTTGGTCGCTTAAGAGAGTGAGCTTAATTCTTGCGAGAATAAGTGCGAGATTTGCGGAAGAGTTGAAATTCTAGATGATTTTTGTTTCCGCAAGCTTATGAAGAATTATGTTTAATCTCACTATGGTATTGTGGCATCAATAGAGTATATACGTTATGAGTTATTGGATGTGTTTTGACCTATGATTTCGAGCAAAGTAGGGGAGTTCGCTATTGATTAAGCTGATTGCACGATTAGGTGCTATGTTGGTTCTAGTTCGAGCGTGTTGGTGAGTCAGTTATGGCTTACAGATATTGAGGTCGAGGATGGCTCAAGTGAAGGAAAATTTTTACAGAGGTTATTTGGTGCTTCATAGGTGTGTGGGAATCACAGGATGCCTTAAGTTATTGCTGGTAAAGAATGCTCGGTGCATAGAGCAGGAAAATGCTTGTTTGTATTGAGATGAGGTCATATCCTGCGGTGTTAGAGTGCTAATGAGGCATGGGTGGTTCTATTCATTTAATCAGGCTAATTGCAGTGTAAATAGAGTAAATGACTCTCGAGAATGGTTCTAATGTGTTTAAGATTCGACATGTAACAATTGGATATCTTAAAGTTGTGTATTTGATTAGAAACTGAGTCCCCATTGGAAGAGGTTAAGACTTGTGGTATTCCTATGTTAATTATGGATTCTATGTGTCAGTACCAGGAAGGCGAAGGTAATGGATTTAGATTCGCATGAAGTTCTTTAGAGTAAAGTATTTTGAATGTGGTACTTTTGGGAATGTTTAAGAAAGTATTTTGCGGCTTATGGGTCTTAGACGGTATGGTTTTATGCTGGGGACTCATGTGGTAATTCTGGGTCAAGGAATTGTGGTACTACAATGAGAGGGAAGATCAAGTTGAATATTAATCAGAAGGAAATTAGATAGATGGGGTAGTTTGGTAGTAGCCGAATTGGTATAGTAAGGATATGGTTCATTTCTTGTGTATGTTCGAGGTAATGAGTTCTTATAGGTATTTAGTGACAATGCTCGTAGGTTTTGATGGCTTTCTTAGCTTGGTCGAGTTGGAAGGATTCAGTCCTGGCAGGTCTAATTTGTTCAAAGGGAACTCAGAGGGTTCTTGACGGTTTATACTGCAGTTTGGAGATGTATATATCCTATGGGCATGTGGAGCATGAGATGTATAGTCATTTTCCTCTAGGTGGGACCAATGGGAAGTTCTTGACTAGGTGAGTAGGCATATGTTTGTGGCCCAGAAGGGAAGTGAAGTTCTTGTGTTATCATAGGGTGGTATGGTATATATGATATATTGTGGAGGATTGTAATTTACGAGTGCAAGGTTGCGGTTCAGTTCTGAATGGGAAGTCATAAAATTCTTGGGCATCGCGCTGTTTTAGGTGATTAGAGAAATGAACTTCAGATGATTAGGGTAAATGATCTTCAGATGATTAAAAGGATGGTATTGCTAATCATAGTGATTTGATGAAGGTATATATTTCAGAATGGGCAATTTGATTAAGTTGATATTACTTCGGTAGTACTGCTATGCTTTCTTATTAGATCGACTGTCGATATTCAAGTTTTCTTGATGGCACGGGGGAATTTTAGAATATTTTTCGTGGAATAATTTTGGTACTTGAGGTGTGATATGTATTTAGACGGCAGAATTTGGGATCATGTATGATGATTTGTGTGCTACATTGAGTTAGAGACCGGAGGTCCGCATATTCAGGCTATGTTGTGGTTATAGATCATGTGCGTCGCCTCTGTTTAATGACTATAGGGGTTTGGAGACTCGAGCGGACCTTTTTGTTGCTTAGGACACTAGAACTTGGATGTGATATTGAGTTTAGACTGGTTGTTTTTGTGTTATTCTCGACTATTGCGAAAAGACGACGTTGTTGACTGTGCCAGAAAATGCCACGGATTGAGTGGCGATGTTCGACAAATCATGTCCTATTGGGGATTTTTGTATTTTGAAGACTCAGCGGATGGTTGGGAAGGATTTGTCTTTCTTATTTGGACTTTTGTGATGAGTGTCAGTGCTAAGGCTCTTCATAATGATTCAGTTCCGGTAGTAAGGGACTTTTTGGGTGTATTTCTTGTGGTCGGGCATGTCGCCGGGCAAGGTTGATGATTTCAGTATTGATTTAGTGCCTTGCACCGTATCATATGGAAGCAACAGAGTTATAGAGGTGGAAGGAGCAGCTTCAGGCTTCCTTTATAAGGAGTTCATTGGCAGGCCTGTAGGTTAGTGTCCTATCTTGTGTCGTCTTGGTTGGCTCCGTGTTGTAATATTGAGGGATGTGTTGATTCGATTGTTATTGAGCTTATTTGTGATCTGGAGAGATCTATGGGTTGCCTTTCTGTGTTTCGAGACGTTATGATTTGTTGGTTATGGGCACACATGATTCGATTCTATTGGGGTTCATAGTAGAAGTCAAGCGGGAGGAGTAGTGGGCGTTGCTTGGTGAATGGCGTATCGGTTATGTCCTATCGAGTTTGTGTGGTATATGTTACTTTTTTCACCGAGGGTGTAATGATTTGCTTTGGTTCCAGGCATCAAATGGTGTGTGGTTGTCAATTTTGAGCATAGTGACTTGAAGTGTTTCATGTGGTACAACTTTTAGATAGGATCGCGCATTTGCAGCAAAGCTATGTGGAGATATGACCTTGCGGGCTAGATTCGTGTGTTTTATTCCATGATGTGAGACGGGTTCTCAGCATTGCATTGTGGTGGTCTGGTGAGCTTGGGTAGAGCTCTTTCATGTGAGTCATTTCACAATTTGAGTATGTTCGGACCGTTGCTTATTGGTGCGCTTATTCTGCCAGATGTGGCTTAGGCCTCTATTGATGTGTCATGTCACCAGAGTGGTGTTTTAGGTTAGAGGAGATCGTTGGGATCATTAATGAATATGAACGGATTCGATTTCAGCATGTTGGAAGGATAAGATCGAGGTTCGGCTCAAAAACTTGCTATGGTATTTGTCAAGGGAGAAGCAGCTTCACGAATGGTTTATCTGAGAAATGGTTGTGGTTTAATGCGAATTTCATTTATCGTTGGCAGCATATGAAAGTGTTGGAATGAGACTTTAGTTGATAGGAGGTTTTCTACTAGTACTCGGTAAGTCGTGGACAGCTGTTGTGAATAGAAGTTATCGCTACGAAGCGTTTGAGTTATGTGGTATATCATGGGATTGCTTCCGAGGTTGAAGGTATCGGTTATTGCAGCTAGTTCTGATCTATTCAGAGCATATGTGTGAGGTTTGGTCGTATTGATGGTTTCAGAAGTAGAAATATGGTTCTATGGCTTATGGGCCAGACTATATCGTGTAATTTCAGTTGCAATGTGTTATCGTACCTATGTGAGATTGGGTGACATGGGATCACCCTCAGGTATATGCATGGTAAAGTTATTCAACTATTGGTTGGCTTCTAGAACAACTATAGGTACCTTTGAGGACGAATGTGTGTTTAAGTGGGAGAGGATGTAACGACCCGACCGGTCGTTTTGAGATTTTGTAATTTGACCGTCAGTTCTTGGGCATGACTTGCCCCGTGTAATGTATTAAAACTGATGTAGATCACTGGTTTTGGTTTTCAAAAAAATCGGAATGAATCTGAAGGAACAACCTCAGTTGGAAACTTTGAATTGGAAAGGTTTGACAAGACTTGACTTATTTTTATATGAGCTTAGATTGGAACTTTTATGATTTGGTTAGCTTTTTTGGGTGATTTATGATTTGGGAGCATGATCGAAATTGGTTTCGGAGGTCCGTGTAGAATTATGCTTGAATTGGCGAAGTTAGTATTTTGGCAAATTCTGGTTGATAAGCGAGATTTTGATCCGAGGGTCGGAATTGAATTATGAGAGTTGTTTTAGATTCATTATGTCATTTGTGATGTGTGTGCAAAATTTCAAGTCATTCTGACGTTGCTTGGTTGGTTTTTTGATCGAAAGCGTATTTCGAAAGTTTTTTTAAACTTAGGCTTGGATTCGATGAGTATTGAGTAATTTGATATTTTTTGAGGTATTTTGATGACTGGAACAAGCTTTAATGATGTTATGGATTATTTTGATATGTTTGGTTGAGGTCCCGAGGGCCTCGGGTGAGTTGCGGGTGGTCAATCGTGTCATTTCATGTTGGGAAAATTGCAGAAAATTGCAGGTTTGGCTCCAGCTCTGCTGCAGATGTTTCCTCTTTGCCATTGCATGAGGAGTCTCGCGATCGCGTAGAGGTATTTGAGGGGCATCCAGGTTTTCTCTTCGCGTTCGCATAGACCGGGTCACAATCGCATAGTTTTGCGTTGTTATACATCGCGATCGCGTTCATCATTCGCGTAGTTAGGAGATTCTGAGCATTGCGTTCACGTGAGGGAGTATGGGATCGCGTTGAATTGTAGGTTGTGCTTCGCTATCGCGAGGGCTTTTCCACGATTAAGTAAAATTAAGTGCTGGGAAGAATGTTTTAAAAGCCCATTTCCGCGAATTGGAGGTTAAGAACCTCTATTGTTGAGCGATTTTGGAGTTTGGGAGAGTTAATGGAAGATGGATTCAAGGGGAATCACCTGGAGATAAGATTTTTGAACTCAATACTCATTTTTATTTTGAAACTCAACTAGAAATTCTTGGAAACTAAGCCTAAAATTGTAGATCTATTGACAAATTGAACTTTTGAATTGGGATTTGACGGACCATTTGAGGTCGGATTTTAGAACTTTGGTATGTATAAACTCATGGGAGGATAAGGAACCCATTAATGTGAAAATATCTGAGTTTCGAGAAGTGGGCCCGGGGCTCGAGTTTGGTACTTTCAGGATTTGTGCCCGACATTGATTGTTTTCGTTTGGGCTTTGTTCCCTTAGCATATTGTGATGTATTCGTTCTGATTTTGGATAGATTCGGCGTGCATGGAGGCCAATTGCAGGGGAAAAAGCGTCGTGAGATAGAGATTTCGTCGGTTTAAGGTGAGTAATGATTGCAAATGATATCTCGAGGGTTTGAAACACCGGACTGCACATAGTAGTGTTGTATTGAGGTGAGACACGCGTTGGATGATAAGCGTGGGGTCTTTTACTAGTAAGGATTGTGACTGGTCCGTCCTGATTGATGATTTTACCGCATATTTGACTGAAACTTATTTGTTATCATCATAATTTGAGCCGATTGCCATATTTGGGCTTCATGCCAATTATTTGAACCCTTCGGAGATTTTTATCACTGTTTTGATTTATTACTTGAACTTAGTATTGATGATATCTATTGTTTTACAAACTCAACCACTTTTACTCAGATTTGAAACTTAAATGAAATTTCTAAATTATGTTTTGGGCTGAGAACTACTAGTTTTAAAATGCCCGAGGGGCTTGTGATGATTTTCGAACTAAGTGAGGCCGAGGGCCATATGTGAAGATATGCTGAGTGATTTGAGGCCGAGGGCCTGAGATACATTTATATGACACGAGGTAGCTTAAGTGATGTGAGGCCAAATACCGAGTGATGATGCCACGAGATGGCTTGATATAGCACTTGGCCAATAAGGGGCCCCTCCGGAGTCTACACACCCACATTGAGCGCGGGTACCCATTATTTTGAGAGTGAGCCCGAGGGGCTGATATGAGTGATTGCAAGGTAGCCCAAGGGGCTGATACTATTCTGAGAGTGAGCTCGTAGGGCTGATAAAAGTGATTGTGAGGTAGCCCGAGGGGCTGGTACTGTTCTGAGATATTGCTTGAGGGGCGAACTTTTATGTATTCATCTTCCATATTTACTTGTCATTTTACCTGTTATACTGTGGTATTTGTGCCCGACTCTATTTTTATCAGCACTAACTATTTTGCGTTCATGTGTGTAACTGTTGAAAATTTTCAAAAGAGATTTAAACTGAGCTAAGATATTTCTAGAGATTTCACAGCTTCACTGCTTTTCTCAAAGAGTTTTACACTGTTTCTATATAGCATGTTTTGCTTTACATGATTTCTTAATGCTCAATTGTTATTTACCTTTATTACTCACTGAGTTGGAGTAATCACTTTACTCTATGCCCCCTATTTGCAGATGCAGGTATTTATACTCCTGATAGCAGGTTTTGGTTGATCGGAGGCAGAGTTATTGGAGTTTAGCGAGGTGACTGCCAGCGTTCACGACACCGCTTTTCTCCCTTTTGTTCATCATTCTGGTTTTATATTTTCAGACCCGGTAGTTGAATTTACACTCTAATAGATGCTCGTGACTAGTGACACCTCTGATTTTGGTTGTGTTTGGGTTGTACTTCCGCATTGTTACGATACTATCTACTGTTTAGAAACTATTAAATCATGTTTTAGCGTGCTTCATTGCTGTTTAGTTGTTTGACTTTGAATTGGAGATGTGTCACACGAGAGGTTCCATCTCGATCGGGTATGGGTTTAGGGTCGTGACAAATGGACTTTTATTTTAACCTTATTTACTACATGCTTTCAAACTATAAATACCTTGGTCTTTCATTAGCACACACAGGAACACTTTTGGTTCAAGAATTATCTCTCACACTTAAACTTTCTGCTCTCTTTTGTACTACTTGCTACTACTCTAAGTTAGCCGGCTACAAGCCAAGGCTAACCACAATGTTCTCCTTTTCTTTCACTTTGCTTACTATCCTCTTTACTGGTATGTTCTAGTTTCAATTCAAAGTTCCAACAACAATATGGTTTTCTTATTGTTTTAGTTCATCATGTTTCTAGGTTGCTTATATTTGTGGTTTTGTTGTAAAACTTGTAGTTGATGGTTACATTATTATCATGTTATTACGTCTTCCCCTTCCTTGAGATCGGTATATTGCCCCTCATATGTGTTTCTGAGCATGTCTACACCAATTATCTCTCTCTTGTTATGTACTTACCATCATATGCTCCATGAATCCTCAAATCCCTTGACCCTTGTGTATGACAACTTTGGATATTGGCTATGTATAAACCTATCCTAAGGTTTTGTGTTTGGACTTTTGTTTATTTCTTCAATCTGTTTTCAAATAGTCTCTATTGTTTTGCCAAATTACCTTCAAACAGACTTTTGTTTAATTTAGTTTTTTACCAAAACCTTTTAACTTGTGTGAATGACTTTCACTCTATTCTAAGTGTATAAGTTTTGCCCCCTCCAGTATGTGTACTGCCTTGGTATCCTCTTAAAAACCCTATGAACTCTGGCATACTGAGGCCGGCCCTTCCACACTGCACTTGTTCAACTTTTGGTTATCAAGTCTAGGTGTAAGTACTGCTCGAGATCCTTGAGATCCTTATGGAACTTTGATGCACCTAGATTATGTCATTGGCTATGGAATTGAGGCATTTGAGGTCATTGGAGGTTTTTGGGAATTTTGACCTAATCGAAGGCTCCCTATAGAATAGTTTCTTATTTTTTTTATTTACTTATGTAGTTCATTTATTTGTCTGTAATAATTTATAAACAAATATTGGGTATTTAGTGAAAGGGATGGGTAGATGCATGTTTGGGGGGTAATACGAGTAGAAATCATGCTCATGGGGCTTTATGTTTAAATATGATTGCTTTACCAAGTAGAAATTATGCTCATAGGACTTTACGTTTTAATTTAATTACCTTGTCAAGCAGAAATCATGTTTATAGGGCTTTACATCTTCTCGTTTTTATCTTACCATGCTAGAAACCATCCCTATAGGTTTCAAACAATTCCGTAATAAAAATCATATCTGCAATATTTTAAAATCGGCTTAACTAATAGGTGTCACACCTATAGGATGTAATTTAACAAGATTCTATTATAACAAGTGTTTATGTATGTTTCCCTACTTATAAACCTTCAAAATTAGTATCAAAATCTAGATATCATGCCTATAGGGAACCATACTCGAAATTCTGCATGTCAACCTAATCTAGTCTAAATATAATCCATGTTTAGCCATTTTTGGATCAGTTTAATAAGTATTTCATGTTTCATGAAACAAGTTCTTTTAAATTGCCTCAATCTATCATTGGATATCATGACCATAAGTATTACAAAAATCCATTTCATAACCCGCTTTCTTTCACTATATAAATGTACTAATCAATGCTCCACGTATAGGTAAGCCTTTAGGGCGTTTTCCAAACTACAAGTCTGAAATTGTTTTTATTGCTTAATGTTTTTTTATCCTAACAGTCTTTAGAAATAAATAGGCAACTGCTAGGGTTATTACTCTTGAGTTTACAAAAAATTAAAATGCTTGTCTTCTGCATATTCATCTGGACATCATGCCTTAAGATACTGACTAATAAAAGCCCTTACTTGTGCTTGAGTCGCGCTGTTTATGTGCTTTGTTTGAGGAGGAAACTTTGAGCCTCTAATTGCTCCCTTTATATGCTGAAAGTCCTAATTGTTTTGTCTATCTCCTTTGGATTTTCACCTTTAAAACCTTAGGGGTTTGTCTAGAAAAACCTATAGGTAGATGTCCCAAATCTCTCCAGGACCATTAAGAAGAGACGGGTAGCAGCATGTAATAGAGGCCGCTGACCAAATACTCGCTTTGCATGACCACTAAGGGGGTGGGAAAGGTAGATGTAGGATATGATGACTACGCTCTAATGTCACGTGTAGCCCGTCGTCGAGGAGTTTACCAAACATAGTGTGGGATGATCCTATAGGATAACCAACCTAGGACCCATCATTTACCAAAAGTTCCTTTTCTATTTACATATTTATTTACAACTTCGTTTAAAATCTTCATTCTATTATTAACCAACATGCTTGCAACCTATTTGATTCAACTGTTTATGTATAATGGATTAATTTGTGAATATAAGTTCGGTGGGACCCACAGTTATGGACCAAAGGGGGTGACTAACACCTTCCCCTCGAGGTTACTTCGAGCCCTTACCCTAATCTCTAGTAATGTGAACCAATCCAAGATTTAATCACTCCAGGTGCCCTAACACACCATAATCCATTAGGTGATGACTATTCAAATACCCACTTTCCAAAAGAAAATTAGTTATCACACCTCATGAACCTGGACCTCTCTCCACAAGGAAGGAAAAAGGGGGTGCGACAGTCGTTGCCTTAAGTCATCGATCTATGGGTAGCTTAGCACAGGTAGAGGCCGATAAAGGATAATTAACTAGAGAGATTCATCAATTGGTTTGTTTGGGGGTTCAATTAGTAGATTCTGATGATGGTGGAGTTGTACTCTAAACCACTGCGAAATTATCTCTCATAGTTGAAGTTAAGGAAAGGCAGTACGAGGACCCGAGTTGGTCGAATTGAGAGAGCAAGTTCCATATAAGAAGAAGCCGTTGTTAGATCTCAAGGGAGATGCAATTATTAGATACAGAGTTCATCTATGTGTTCCAGATGTATCAAGTCTACGATACATGATTATGTCAGAAGCACATTTTTCGTAGTACTCCATTCATCCTTGGTCGACGAAGATGTAACATGACATTAAGGATTTGTACTGGTGAAATGATATGAAGAACAATTGCTGAGTTTGTCGCTCACTGTCCTAGTTGCTAGCAGGTGAAGGTAGAGCACCAGAAGCCCGGAGGGCTAATGCAAACAATAGAGATCCCGACGTGGAAATGGGAGGCGAGAAACATAGACTTTGTCACAGGTTTACCTCATTCTCATTGTAAGCTCAATTCCATATGGGTGATAGTCGATAGGCTCATGAGATGAGCTCATTTCCTACCGGTCAGGCCTACATATACAACAGAAGATTATCCAAAGTTATATATAAAGGAGATATCGTGGCTATACGTAGTACCAATATCTATTATATCTAACTATGGAGCCCAGTTTACAGCATATTTTGAAGGTTATTTCAGAGAGGTCTAAGGACTTAGGTGAATCTCAGCACAAGTTTTCATTCACAGATTCATGGACAAGCCGAGCACACAACTCAGATGCTCGAGGATATGTTACGAGTTGGATTTTAAAAGAAGTTGGGATGAACATTTACCTCTTATCGAGTTTGCATATAATAACAGTTACCACTCCAGTATCTATATGGCCCCGTACCAGGCTTTGTATGGGCATAAGAATAGATCTTTTATAGGGTGGTTTGAGGTTGGAGAATCTGGGTTACATGGGCCAAACTTGGTTCAGTAGGCCGTAGAGAAAGTAAACCTTATCCAGGAGCGACTGTTGACAGCCCAAAGTCGTCGTCATACTCTAACGTGCAGTGATGAGAGTTAGAGTTCGGGGTTAATAATTGGGTATTTTTAAAGGTGTCACCTATGAAGGGCGTGATGAGATTTGTCAAGAAAGACAAGATTAGAACATGGTATATTGGGTCTTATAGGATCATTTGGAGAGTGGACCACGTAGCTTATGAGTTAGAATTTCCCACAGAATTAGAGTCTATGCATTCGGGTTTTAACGTATCTATGTTACGGAAGTGCATTGGCGATCCTACCCAAGTGGTGCCCACAGATGATGTACAAATTATGTAGGATTGTTCATACAAGGAAGTTCTATTTGCCATCCTAGACCGATGAACCCGTAAGCTATGAAATAAGGAGGTAGACCCCATGAAGGTTTTAGGGAGAAGCAAAATTATGGAAAAGATGACTGATCACGCCCAACTCTAGTCCTAAAAAGGATAAGCGGTCATTGCAAATATAATCTGAGTATTTATGCCCAGAGTTGAACCCACATAGAACTAAAGCTTAGCTGTAGCTGTTTAATATCACTAAGAATACAAGATTGAACAATTTCCTAACTTATAAAGATTGAGATTTAGTAATTAACAGTTTATGGTATTTATAACACCTAAAACTGAAAATAAATAAACAACTGAAAACTAACTATGCTTGAATTGTAAACAACTGGAAATAAGGTCTAAGGTAATAGTTTCGCCCGTTGTTGTTTTCATTAGTTGCATGTTTCTTATAGCTTTAACTTAGTTGCCTCTATCAATCATGAACTCTCCAGCTATCATAGATCTCTCTCAAGCAATTATGATAATTTACTAGACGCGTTCTCTCAAGCTACGCTAGCTAGATTCACATTACAGTTCACTTAGATCGCACCCGAGGTATCGTTATCTCTAATCCAACCTCTAAGCCCTCGGTTATACTATCGCCTATACTCTGGGAGTGCTGTTGTTCAAACAACTATCTAAATATGCACTCTATCTCAAGCAGATACATAATAAATAGGAACGGCTAATATAGGATCCTTTCAATCAACCAAAATCAAAACATGGTTGAACAAATAGATATTAACAACCAACTCAAAACTATATTAATATAACAACCAATTCATCCCCAGCGGGTTTCACCAAAACCTTAGATAACTAATTAACTATTCATTATAGTATGTAAAACTACAATATCAAAAGTCATAACCAACAATGAAAAATAAGAAGAGGAAGGAAAAACTTGTTGAAGAATTCTTCGCCTTGCTTTTATTGTGTCTCCGCCTCCTTAGGTCAAATATGTGTCAAAAATATGTCCAACTCACCAAAAATATCGTTTTTTCATATATATAGACCAAGTAGGGTCGGACCCAAATAATTATACCTTCTCCTACGTGAAAAAGGATAATATTTCATGTATGGACTACCACGGCCAGGGTCAGGACCGCGGTGACAATCGCGGGAGGCACTGCCTTAAACTGCAGAGCAGTACCGTATTTTTCACCCTATTCCATTTCGAATTTGGAAAAATGTAAAACATGAAAGTTGTATCCCTTTGAGTTAGATTTCCAACCATATATTGTGCAGCCCAATGGAATTTTGAAAAAAACGATATGTTTATTTTACTAGACAATGAATAATATACCTCCTTGAGTCTTCGTTCGTACTTAATTATCAACTTTGACCCCCGAACCTGATTCCGGCTTAATTTCTTGAGATATTACTCAGAATTGAAAGCTCCAAGTCACTTAGTTTCATTTATAACATCTATATAGCTCGCAATCACTCCTACAAAGCGTAAAAACACATTGTTAGCGCAAAACACTAGCGATTAAAGCGCAAACTCAACTAAAGTACAGTAAATTAGAGTGTAATAATCGACTAAAATACGCAATCATAGCCTATCATCAACACCCCACACTTAAATCATTGCTCATCCTCGAGCAATCAAACTATACTTTATATAGATACGGCCTTTTTAAGGAATTCTCCTAACTTATCACACCAAGAATATTTCAAATAGACCAAGCATAAAAGCGTAACATCTTCACCTCAAGATTTGACTCACAAGTACCAGGCATTATTCACAACTCACCTACTTACTCTAACATATAGGTCACTGACATTACCTTTCCTTGATGAATCAAATGCTCTCACACAACACAATAGAGTAGTTTCACACAATAAAATTTAAGAACACTTAGGAACTCAAGATAGAAAGAATTCACTCACTCTCAGAAATAACATTCATATGCCACAAAAGATGCACCATAAGCTTGCCTGCAGTGTACTACTCCACTAATCGAGCTCATTCAATCTCTGATCAATTAGGACTTTATTTGGTTGTAATGTAGCCTACAGAACAGGTAGGATACGTTTAGATATAAGAGTGATTACACCTCCCTAAGCACTTTAATACATACATTTTAATATTTAAGCCCCATACTTATGTCACAACAAAATTCCACCTTCATATCAATGTAAATTACCCCATTCTTCTTTAAGAACACTTACGTCAAGAGCCACCACTTATCAGGGAATCTCTTTTTTTATTTTCACAACAATCCAACTATTTATTTTTTTCAATTCAAGTGGCTCTTACTTTTTCAAAAGAGTACACCTTTCTCCTTATTTCATTAGTTCCACTCAAAAAACAACCCAACCACCCCGCACTTTAACTTTTACAAAGTTCATTACATTCAAGTGCTCATGAGAGGAGAAAAGGTTCAAATAGATGGTTAATTCAAACAAACGGGTAAAGGCTTGTGATGGTTGCCAAGGAAAAAGGATTATAGGCTCAAAGAGGTTAACTACGATACATAACAATTAAGTGGGTAAACTATACATATCTGGCTCAACAAGAAAATGCTTATATCACTTCCAAGACTGAATAACACTACTATTTCACTTTGCAAACACACATGGCAAGTTCTAGGCACCAAATGCAATGCACTGAATAACAAATCCTTACACACACATGTCACATGACTCACTCAAGACTGGATTCATAGACACTCTAGTCAAAGCAGTTAAGCAAAGTTAAGATTATACAATTTAAGGTACTTATACAAGAGTCTAAAATTGAGCCTAAGCATCACAACCAAAGTACTAAGTATTCTCAAGGCATAGAAAAGTCAAGAGATATTGCTTCAATTTAAAACACAACACAATGGCTCCTAACTTAAAAAAACCAACTACGTCCGATTTAATAAAACCCTTGGAAAAGAACCGTGGTACAAAGAAAAACCAAGGGATAATTATTACACTACCTACAAAGAAAATCTCTTTTTTTAGACTTATATCCCTCAAGATAATTGTCTAATAGATCTATCGTTGGAAAAAGTTCGATCTTTGCTGCTAAAAAAAATTCAGTTAGACTAACACAACTAAAATAGCATAGAAAGTCACCCAGACAATCTTCTCACCCTACAGTTAAAATTGTGCATTGTCCCTAATGCACACTATGACTAATAAAAGGATAAAAGAGACTCCTGGAAGGCCAAAGGCCGAAGCACTAACAGCTCATGTGGTACTCAGTCTTCTCCCAAGTTTTCTTTGTGCTGGTACCTCACACTTAGTTCCAACCATTTGGTTTGTTGTTGCAAGCTTCCAATACCTTTGCTTTCCATGCTCGTAGAAAATAAAAAATTGACACTACAAAAATAATACAATTTAAAAAAAACAAAATAATAAAATAAAGCAATAAAGCTGGGTTGCCTCCCAATAAGCGCTTGATTTAACGTCGTGGCACGATGCGAATAACTTTTTGCCTCCACCTCGAGCTTATGAATTGAACCCCAAGTTTTGATTAAAGCTTATGATTATGGTCATAGGCCGATTGAACGGATCTAACTAGCCCAAGGAAATAATGTAGTATTCTGCACTCTTTGGCTTTTGTATGAGATATGTAATCCTGACTTTCTGGCAAGAAGAATTCCAGAATATATGCACCTTGTTCCTCATTCCTTGACTCTTCGATTAGTTCGGATGACTCTATTTCCATATCATCATCCAAAAATAATGTGGAAAAATTCTTGGAGTGTGGACCAATGCGCTCAAACACATGAACTTTAGGATTTTTAACATCCTCAACATCAATGATACTAGAGTCAACAAAATTTATATCCTCAAAGTCCTTGGTTGGCTCTAGTCTTATTTCTTCAACATTGACATCTTCAAATTGTGGTTGGCTAGGTTGTTGATGTTCTACTCTGACCTCCCTAATTAACACCTCAAATTCATGCTCTTCTTGGCTACTATCCTCGATATTGGCTTGTTGAGCATTAAAAGCTCCAACCACTTAACTTAATCGAGCCTCCAACTTGCGAATAGTTGCCTCTTGACTTTCTATATGCAATTGTTTTTCATTATTTTGTTTCAAAAAGGCACTTTAACATATCATTGATCTCCTTCAGGTTTGCATTCTCAAGTTCTTTGTTCCTATTAACTTCACAAGAAAAGATAGAACCACCATAGTAAGGGGTTGGGAGAAAATAAGAATATAAGAACTATGAAGGTGACCATTTTTACCACCACACATATCACACACATTCCACAAATAAGATTGAGTTAATGTACACAACTCGCTCTTAGGAACGTTTTGAAAATTTTGCAACGGTCGGTTTTCTTCACAATATGCATGAAGATCAACAGTAGAATTATCTACACTTAAATTCCCATAATTCCAAGATGTCATGTTTCTCAAATCAACCGTTATACAAAAAATACAAAAAAATAAAATAAAATAAAAGTTCAAACTTGAACTCTAGCAATATATACAACTACAACTACACTGTTAGTTCCTCGGCAACGGCGCCAAAATTTGATCACGCCCAACTCTAGTCCTAAAAAGGATAAGCGGTCGTTGAAAATATAATCTGAGTATTTATGCCCAGAGTTGAACCCACATAGAACTAAAGCTTAGCTGTAGCTGTTTAATATCACTAAGAATACAAGATTGAACAATTTCCTAAATTATAAAGATTGAGATTTAGTAATTAACAGTTTATTGTATTTCGAACAACTAAAACTGAAAATAAATAAACAGCTGAAAACTAACTATGCATAAATTGTAAACAACTGGAATAAAGGTCTAAGGTAATGGTTTTCCCCGTTGTTGATTTCATTAGTTGCATGTTTTTTTATAGCTTTGACTTAGTTGCCTCTATCAATCATGAACTCTCTAGCTATCAGATATATCTCTCAAGCAATTATGATAATTTACTAGACGCACTCTTTCAAGCTACACTAGCTAGATTCACATTACAGTTCACTTAGATTGCACTCGAGGTATCGTTATCTCTAATCCAACCTCTAAACCCTCGGCTATGACTCTCGCCTATACTCCAGGAGTGATGTTGTTCAAACAACTACCTAAATACGCACTCTATCTCAAGCAGATACATAATAAATAGGAACGGCTAATTGAGGATCCTTTCAGTTAACCAAAATCAAAATGTAGCTGAACAAATAGAGATTAACAACCAACTCAAAACTATATTAATATAACAACCAATTCATCCCCAACGGGTTTCACCAAAACCTTAGATAACAAATTAACTGTTCATAATAGTATGTAAAACTACAATATCAAAAGTCATAACCAATAATAAAAAATAAGAATAGGAAGGAAAAACTTGTTGAAGAATTCCCCGCCTTGCTCTTATTGTGTCTCCGCCTCCTTAGGTCAAATATGTGTCAAAAATATGTCCAACTCCCCAAAAAAATCGTGTTTCCATGTATATAGACCAAGTAGGGTCGGTCCCAAATAATTATACCTTCTCCTACATGATAAAGAACAATATTTCACGTCTGGACTACCGCGGCCACGGGAGGACCGCGGTGACGACCTCGGGAGGCACTACCTCAAACCGCGGCGCTGACCACAGTGAAATTTATACCGCATTCTTTATCCTGTTCCCTTTGGAATTTGAAAAAAACGTAATACATGAAAGTTGTAGCCCTTTGAGTTAGCTTTCTAGCCATATATTGTGGAGCCCAAATGGATTTCTGAACAAAATGTTATATCTATTTTACTAGACAGTGCACAATATACCTCCTCGAGTCTTCGTTCGTACTTAATTATCATATTTGACCCCCCA
Source organism: Nicotiana benthamiana (assembly GCA_034376525.1). Classification (NCBI taxonomy): domain Eukaryota; kingdom Viridiplantae; phylum Streptophyta; class Magnoliopsida; order Solanales; family Solanaceae; genus Nicotiana; species Nicotiana benthamiana. The sequence goes on along the minus strand of CM067336.1, from coordinate 26,123,475 downwards.
ACCCAATTCCAGCTTAATTTCTTGAGATCTTACTCAGACTTCAAAGCTTCAAATCACTTATTTTTGTTCTATAACATCTATATAGCTTGGAATCACTCCTACAAAGCATGAAACACACTGTTAATGAAAAACACTAGCGATTAAAGTGCAAACTCAACTAAAGTACAGTAAATTAGAGTGTAATAATCGACTAAAATACGCAATTATAGCCTAGCATCAATGACGTAGGAAGCAAAGGAAGAAATAAAGTCTAAATATCCCCACCTATTTCAAACTGAAGATATGGCTTTAGGTGGGATACCTCAGCACAGCTCTATTCAGGCATGTAGGTCAAACAGTAAGCTCTTATTTTTGACTTTCAAACTTTATAATGGACAGCTGTGTGAGGACAAGTGTTGATATTTATAGACATTGGCCATGTGTGGCATGTATAGTATGTTTTCTGGCAGCGTACATGTTAGTTTAGTCTAGTGTAAGGAGGAGACTCTAGCAAATTTTCCCAAAGTCTCTAAGAGTAGACATTTGAGGATGAAGGTTTCAAAGGGGGGAAGGATGTTATATCGCGTACTTTCGTGCATAAAGGTTTCATGTTAAGTTAATCGACATGGACTTGGGGATGCGATTATCTTGAGGTTATAAGCATTTATGCTATTTACAACAAGCGATAAGTAAAGTGCCGTGAAGGTTAAAGGGTAAACGATTCAAAGAAAATGAGTTTTACGGAAAATTGTTGATTTGGGATAAATGCGGTCCGAGCTATAATACCCGGTATTTATGGACTAGTGCTATACAAGGTAATAAATGACCATGATAGTAAGGTGTATAAGGTTTGTTAAAGGTGAGTATTATTTTAAGTAAGTTGAGATAATTCTTGATTATGTCGGTAATTGGTTGATTATTGGGCAATGAGAGATTACCTAGTTAATTAAGGAATTGATTGGGTGATTGATTAAAGAATTTGGATGAGATTAAAACCTCCCTAATGTGGCATCACCCCCTTCTCATCTAATGACTCTTAATAAAGATTGAAAGGTGGCACATTTTAAGGAATAAAATGTGAAACCAAGTCTTGAAAGGTGGGGCCCACACCACCAAGACTAAGATTCATTATCTAATTCAAAATGAAGGGTATTACATCCAAGAAAGCCTTCAGCAAGATAAACTTCATAAGAAACGTGAGATTTCATAGGTTCTTCAACAATTCAAAACGTGAGATTCATAGGTTCTCCAATAATTCAAAATGTGAGATTTCATAACATCTTAAGAAACAAGAGATTTTACAATTATAAGGGAGTGGAGTGCAATCTTTCTCAATGAAATCGGTTAAGGTATCATAGTATCTTTACTACCATCGAGCTATAATCAGTGGGCAGGCCCCTATTGGGCAACTTCTGATCAGATGGTACATTATATACCGAGCCTACTGTGGCCGAGCGTCTATGATCGAGCCCAGAATGACCGAGATACAGAGCCTAGTATGGCCAAGCCCCTATGAGTGAGCCTACTATAGTAGAGTAGTTACGCGTTCAGAGCCTTATTATTTTACTTACATTGAAAAATTTGAGTCAGTATTAGACTATTAGTAGGTAAGTGTACCTCCATATCATCTTTGACTCCTAGTTACTTTTAGTTATTATATTATCAATTTAGTTTCAACTTTCAGTTATTTTATTGCGTTGCATACTCGGTACATTATTTCATATTGATGTCTCTTTTTTCGGGGATGATGTATTTCATGCGTGCAGGGTCAGACAGACATGTGAGTAAACCTCCTCAATAGGTGTTGCCCGAGTTCAGCTTTATCAGTAAGCTCCACGTCCTTCGGAATTGCTGGGTCTAGAGTTTTATGTACATCTTATGTATATATGTATATAGGTTATGGGTAGATTGGAGCTCCGTTCTGATCACAATATGTCAATCAGTAGAGGCTTGTAGATATGTCTTGTCAGTTAGTGAAGTATATTGGACTTGCAGGCCTTGTATGTACATTTTTTTGGTTTATCAGTTGTAGTAGTTATGACGGCCTTGTCGACTAGTTTTATATTGATGTTAGTCAGTGTTAGTATCCGTTTAGTTTTATATTTCACTTCACAAATTGTCTTGCAATATGGCCCATGGCCAAAGTATGGTACGCAAGGATAGTCGAGGCACCGAGTGCGGTCTCAACCCCCAGGTTCGGGCGTGCTAGTCAGAGCCCTACTGGTATATAATAAATAAGGCAGAAGGTATAACAATATAATGAAAGACAGAGAATTTAACAACGAGAAATATAGGAAGAAAACAACATAACACATAGGAATAAACAATAGGGGAGCTCCCGAGATACTGTCTCGTAGTTACGAAAGTAAATGTGCATGAGGATCTCTCGAGGTACCGCCTAATAGTCCTAAAAGTAAATATGCACGGGGATCTCCCTAGGTACCACCTCGTAATCCCAAGAGTAAATATGCAATAGGGGATCTTCCGAGGTAACTCCTTGTAGTCCCAAAAGTAAATATGCACGGGGATCTCCCGAGGTACCTCCTCGTAGTCTCAAAAATAAATATACAAAATGGGATCTCTCGATGTACTGCCTCGTAGTCCCAAAAGTAAAAACACAGCTCGAAATAGATAGAAACAATAATTACAGTAATAAATTCTACAGTTTAAGACTAAATGCAAGTCAAGGAAAACCAGAAAATTTAACCAAGCATGTTGAAAAGATTTCATATAAGAAATTAGGACACGTAGGCATGCAATAATAGGCTAGACATGATAACTACACATGCTGATATAACTCATTTAAGATATAACAGGTTATTGCTCAGTAAAAACTGGGATATACAACAAATAATCCATGTACGCACTTGTCACCTCGCATACACGACACTCACATATCACATAAACATTACAACAGTCCTAAATCCTAAGGGGATTTGCCCCACATAAGGTTAGGCAAGCCAATTACCTCGAACCAAGCTTAATCAATTTGTAAGAATGTCTTTCCACGAGTTTTCTCCTCAGAATGGCCCAAATCTATCTAAATACAATTGTATGCCATAAATGTAACTATAAAAAACCTACTAATTAATGAAATTAAGTTTTTAGCAAGAAATTAGAAAATCACCCCAAAAAGTCGACTCGGGCCCACGTTTCCAAATCGAATAAAAGTCACAAAATACGAATACTCATTCAACCACGAGTTCACTTGTACAAAAATTACTCAAATCTGAATCAAAACTCAAAATTTTTGTTGAAGAACTTTTCCACCCCCCCCCCCCCCCCCCCCCCCCCCCGCAAATTTCTAAACCCAAATTTTAAATTAGAAAATGAAATTAACGATAGATTAGTAGAATATAACCAAAAGCGAGTCAAGAAAAATTACCCAATCGTTGCCACTGAAAATCCCTCAAAATCTCGCTTAAATCTTAGGTCTCTATCTCATGTTATGAAGAAAATGATAAGCCCTCAATTTTAAAATATTTATTTTTGCCCATGTGTTCACACTACGGGATCGCGGAAGTTCCCATGCGATCTAGTAGAAAAAAATTTCAACTACTTAAAATCGTACTATTTAAACGCGAATATTTGATCGCAAACATGGAGGGACCTCATCCGGAGCAACGTGATCGCGTGCACCACTACGCGACCACATATAATCAAGCATCACTGCCCAGTCCCTCCCGTCGTTCAGTGGGAACGCGACACAAGCCATGCGTCCGTGATACACTAGGCCAAAGCATCGCGATCGCGGATGAACACCTATGATCTCATAAAACAAAAAGTGACTACCGTAACTCAAGGCTTCGTGATCACATCCTCTCTTAAACGATCGCATATAGGAAACAAACAATTGAAACACCAGAATTTCTAAAATTTCAACAAGTCCAGTCCTAGTCCGTTAACAACCTGAAATCTGACCGAGGCCTATGGGACCTTAACTACACCTACCAACAAGTACTAAAATATCATATGAACTTAGCTGAGCCTTCAAATCACATCAAACAACAACGAAAGCACAATTGCACTCCAATTCAAGCTTAATGAACTTTTAAACTCCAAACTTCTACAACTGATATCATAACCTATCAAAACACGTCTGATTGACCTCAAATTTTGCACACAAGTTATATTTGACATTCTGAATCTACTCCAACTTATAGAATAAGAATCTGACCCCGATATCAAAAAGTCACTCCCTGTCAAACTTCGTAAAAAATTTAACTTCGTCATTTCAAGCATAATTTAGCTATAGACTTCCAAATCACAATTCAGACGCGCTCCTAAGTCCAAAATCACCCAACAGAGCTAACAGAACTAACAAAAATCCGTTCCAGATTCGTATTCACATAGTTCTAACTACGATCAAATTCAAAGAACTTAAGCTTCCATTTTAGGGATTAAGTGTCTTATTTCACTCCAAACCCAAAAATAAAACCTCTCGGATGGCAAAATAAGCATAAAATGATATAGGGGAAGCAGTAGATAGGGGAATGGGGTTGTTATTCTCAAAAAAACTGGTCGTGTCATTATATCCTCCCCCTCTTAAAACAAATGTTCATCCTCAAACGAGCATAAAGACACACTTAAAGTGGAGAAAATATAAGGATAACGACTGCGCATATCATGCTTGGTCTCCTAAGTCGCCTCTCCTACCGGTTGACCCCTACACTGAACCTTTATTGAAGAAATATTTTTTTACCTCAACTTTCAAGCATGCCTCTCCAAAATGGCCACTGGCTCCTCAACATAAGACAATTTCTTGTCTAACTTGACGGAGCTGAAATCCAACACATGAGACAGATCAATGTGCTACTTCCGCAGTATAAAAACATGGAATACTGGATGAACTCCTACTAGTTTGGGAGGAAATGGAAGTTCATAAGCAACCTCCCCAACTCACCGCAACACCTTGAGTGGGCCAATAAACCTTGGGCTCAGTTTTCCCTTCTTTTTGAACCTCATAACACCTTTTATAGGCGAACCCAAAGCAAGACCCGCTCCCAAACCATGAATGCAACATTGCAAACCTTTCGATCTGCATAACTCTTCTATCTGTACTAGGCTATGCTAAGTTAATCCTAAATCACCTTAACCTTCTCCAGAGCATCCCGAACCAAGTCTGTACCCAATTGTCTAGCTTAGCCTTGCCCGGCTTGAACAACCTACTCGATACCGACATCATCTACAACACACAGCCTCATACAGTGCCATTTTAATGCTCGACTGATAATTATTGTTGTAGGAAAACTCTGCAAGTGGCAATAGCTGACCCCAAGAACCCCCAAACTCCATCACACAAGCACAGAGCATATCCTCTAATATCTAAATAATGCGCTCGGATCGTTCGTCAATCTGAGGTGAAATGCTATGCTCAACTCAATCTGAGTACCTAACTCATGTTGTATGGCCCTCTAAAACTGCGATGTAAACTGTGTATCCTTGTCAGAGACGATAGATATCGGCATTCCATGAAGCCTGACAATCTCGCGAATATAAACTCGAGCCAGCTGCTCGAAAGAATAAGTAGTCATCACTAGAATGAAATAAGTCGATTGGGTAAACCTATCCACAATTACTCAAACTGCATCACACTTCTACTGAGGCCGTGAAAGCCTAACAATGAAATCCATAGTGATCCGCTCCCATTTCTACTCCAAAATCTCTAGCTTATGAAGCAATCCACCTGACCTCTAATGCTCATACTTCACCTGCTGGCTATTTAGGAACCAAGCTACATACTCTACTATGTCTTTCTTAATTCTCCTCCACCAATAATGTTTCCTCAATCCTGATACATCTTCACATCACCCAGATGAATGAAGCACCACGAACTGTGAGCCTCATGGAGAATCAAGTCACGCAACCCATCTATATTGGGCACACATAGCCTGCCTGCATCTATGCACCATCATCTCCAATAATGACTTCTTTGTCATCACCGTGATGAACCGTGTGGATCATACTGACTCTCCCTAATACGATCATCAAGAGAAGGCTGAGAGACCACACACCAAAAATTATCTTATCTAACAAACTGGTTGACCAAGACCAGAACATCCCATGCTAGTGGACTCTCTGTTGCTGGTAAATATGCTAAGCTCCCCAAACTCTACGCTCTGTGACTCAAGGCATCGACCATCACATTGGCCTTCCCGGGATGGTATAGAATAATGATATCATAATCCTTAAGCAGGTCTAACCACCTCCACCGATGCAAGTTAAGATCTTTCTAATTGAACATATGTTTCAAATTCCGGTGATCAGTGTAGATCTCATAAGGGACACCATACAAATAGTGCCGCCAAATCTTCAACACATGAACAATAGCTGTTAACTCAAGGTCGTGGACATGATATTTCTTTTCATGCACCTTCAGATGTCTAGACATATAGAAAATCACCCTACCGCATTTCATTAACACCGTGCCAAGATGATTTTGCGATACATCACAATATATAGTGTAAGACTTGAAACTGTAGATAATACCAATACGGAGACCGTAGTCAAAGCACTCTTGAGCTATTGAAAGCTCTCGTCACACTCCTCTGTCCACTTGAATGGAGCACACTTCTAGATTAGCCTGGTCATAAGTGTTGCAACAAATGAGAAACCCTCTACAAAACTACGGTATTAACTCGCCAAACTAAGAAAACTCCAGATCTCCATAGTTGAGGACGGCCTAGGCCAAATTTGCACTACTTCAACCTTCTTCGAGTCCACCTTGATCCCCTCACTCGACACTTCGTGTCCCAAAAGTGCCACTGACTAGCCAATTATTACACTTTGAGAATTTTGCATATAACTTCTTTTCTCTCAAGGTATAAAGCATAGTCCTTAGGTGCTACTCATGATCTTCTCGACTCCGGGAGTACACTAGAATGTCGTTAATAAATACAAAGACAAATAAGAGATAGGGATGGAATACATTGTGCATCAAATGTATGAATGTTATTGGGAGTTGGTCCTAAATGACATCACAAGGAACTCGTAGTGACCATACCGAGTCCTGAAAGCATTCTTGGGGATATCTGATTCCCAAATCTTCAACTGATGATAGCCTAAACGTAAGTCAATCTTGGAAAACATTCTATATCACCATGTAACTGATCAAATAGGTCAATAATACGAGGCAATGGATACCTATTCTTCACTGTTACTTTGTTCAACTGGCGATAAACAATGCACATATACATAGAACCATCCTTTTTCTTCATAAACAAGACTGGGGCACCCCAAGGTGATACATTGGATTGAATGAAGCCCTTATCAATCAATTCCTGAAACTGTTCCTTGAACTCATTAAACAGAGGAGGAGTCATATAATATGGAACAATAGAGAAAGGCTGAGTGGCCAAGAACAAATCAATACTAAAGTTGATACCTTGTCAGGTGGCATGCTCGGAAGATCAGCTACAAATACATTTGGATAATCCCTCACAACCAGAACTCACTAATCAGTAGGAGTATTAATACAAACATCTCTTACATAAGCTAGATACATGTCACACCCCTTCTTTACCATTCGTTAAGCCTTATGAAATGAAATAATGCTGCTAGAAGTATACTCTAAGGTACCTCTCCACTCTAACCGCGAGATTCCTAGCATAGCCAGTGTCACGGTCTTAGCATGACAATCAAGAATAACATAATTGGGCGACAACAAATCCATGCCCAAAAGAATATCAAAGTCTACCATACTAAGTAATAATAAATCGGTTATGGTCTCAAAACCACTAAAAACAACCAAATATGACTGATACACATGGTCAACAATAATATAATCTTCTAGAAGTGTAGACACATAAACATTAGAACTCAAAAAATCACGAGATACCCCAAGTATGGATCAAACTAAGATGACACATAGAAATAAGTGGAGCCTAGATCAAATAAGACCGACACATCTCTATGATAGACCAGAACAATACTTGTAATGACAGAGTCGGATGCAATTGCCTCCGTACAAGCATGAAGAGCATAATATCTGGCCTGGCTCCCCCTCTAGGGCGACCTCTACCTGCCCGACCTCCACCTTGAGCTGGCTGAGCAGGTAGCGTGGGAGCCAGTGTTGTAATCATAGCCAGGGGACTAGTGGAGCATGCATCGCCTAAGTAGTCTATGGAGGTGCACCCCTCCTAATTCTGGGGAAATCTCTCACTATATGGAGAGTGTTGCCACACTCAAAACAAGCTCTCGAGGGTATGACTACTGTAGATAATTCGGGCTATGTTGGATGGACTGACCGTTGAAAGCACTTCATGTAGAAGGTGCACTAGGCAATGTCAGTGCATAATAAGGATCTTAGGGCCTAGGAGTGGTCGGAATACCACTAGCGGGTAGAAGTGCTGAATGAATATGGTGACTCATATAGGCCCTACCATTGCGAGCTGTCAATGGCGTAACATGTGTCTCAGGTGCCTGTGCTCCAACTGGAGCTACTGGTGGCTCCTCTGTAGTAGCTCATGTAGGTGTCATGGCTGTTCCATATGGACATCCTCGGCCTCTACCCCGACCCCGATCTTTCGTGGCTCTAGCGCGAGTGCGGGTGCTTGGTCATTTGATCCGGCTGTACGTGTCCTCACCATCTCTAAGAGAATAGATGACAAAAGTTTAGAATTCTAAAGTAACCAATTTTGCACGACAAGTAATCAAAAGAACTGAAATTTTCCTAACAATTCAACAACATCCCGAAGATAAGTATAGATGTCTATGTATCGATCTGCGAGACTCTACTAAACTTGCTTGTGATTCATTACACCTATGAACCTATAGCTCTGATACCAACTTATCACGACCCAAATCACCCTCCGTAAGATGTCATGACAGCACCTAGTTTCTACGACTAGGTAAGCCAAACAACTGCGAAATAATAGAAATAACAACAAAATTTAACAACTAAACTCAAACAGATAACTATATAGCTGAAAAATATCGCTCGACATGTACAAGTAAAACTAGAAATTTTGAGGATAAACAACTCCTAAAGACCCGGTAGTCACAAGTCACAAGCTCTAAGGATAAACTCTAACTATCTCTTTCCATTGGTGTTTAGGAAAAATAAGAAGAAACAAAATAAGGGATAACGGGGGACTCCGTGGTCTGTGGATGCTGGAAAATATACCTTGAAGTCTCCGAAAGTTACAACACAATAGTACCCAGTTAGTGCCAAGCCTAACATCGGTAGAGTAGTAACGAGGTCAGGCCAGGGCCCTACTGGTATATATAATAAATAAGGCAGGAGGTATAGCAATATAATAAAAGACTAAGAATTTAAAAATGAGAAATACTTAAAGAAAACAACACAACACATAAGGATAAACAATAGGGGCACTCCCGAGATACTATCGCATAGTCTCAAAAGTAAATATGTACGGGAATCTCCCGAGGTACGACCTCGTAGTCCCAATAGTAAATACACAGCTCGACATCGATGGAAACAACAATTACAACAACAAAATCTATAGTTTAAGACTAAATAAAAGTCAAGAAAAATTAGGAAAATCAACTAAGCATGTTGTACAAATTTCAAATAAGCAATTAAGACACGTAGACATGCGATAATAGGCTAAACGGGAAAACTACACATGTCGGTATAACTCATTTAAGATGTAATATGTAACTGCTCAGTAAAAATTGGATTATACAACAATTAGCCCATGTACACACTCATCATATCACGTACACGACACTCCTATATCATAGAAGTATCACAACAGTACCAAATTCTAAGAGGATTTCCCCTCACAAGGTTAGTCAAGCCACTTACCTCGAACCAAACTCAATCAATCGGTAAGAATGCTTTTTTCATGACTTTTCGATTCTAAATTACCCAAATATAGACAAAAGAAATTACATATCATAAATGTAATAATAAAATCAAGGTTTTAGCAAGAAATTAGAAAATTTCCCCAAAAAGTCGACCCGGGCTCACGTCTTGCAATCAGATAAAAGTCACAAAATATGAACACTCATTTAACCATGAGTACCAAAATTATTCAAATTAGATAGAAAAATCTCAATCAAAACCCAAAAGTTTGGTTGAAGAACTTTTTCACCTTTTCCCTAAATCTGTCAACCCAAATCTTAAATTAGAATATGAAATTGATGATGGATTAGTGGAATATAACCAAAATCGAGTCAGGAATCATTACCCAATCGTTGACTCTTAAAATCTCTCAAAATCTCACCTAAAGCTGACATCTCTATCTCAAGTTATGAAGAAAATGGCAAACCCTTGATTTTGAAATGTTTATAGTCTGCCCAGATTTTCATACTACGTGATCACGGAAGTTCCTGTGCGATCGTGTAGAACAAAATTTCAACAGCTTAAAACGCCCTTTCTTCACTGCATACATGACACAAGCCACGTGTCTGTAATACTGGGCCAACAAGCTTCATGATCGCAGATGAACACTTGTGATCGCATTGAACAAAAAGTGATGCCAAAACTCAAGGCTTCGCGATCATGTCCCCTCTCTTGTGACCACTTAAGAGGAAACCAGCAACTGAAACAACAGAAAGTTTTGCAATTTCAACAAGTCCAATCCTAGTTGTTAACCAACCGAAATCCACTCGAGGACCCTAGGACTTCAACCAAATCTACCAACAAGTCCTAAAACATCGTATGAACTTAGTCGAACCCTCAGATTACATCAAACAACAAAAAAACATAGATCGCACTCCACTTTCAAGCTTAACAAACTTTGAAACTCCAAATTTCTACAATCGATGTCGAAACCTGTCAAAACACATTAGATTAACCTCAAATTTTGCACAAAAGTCATAATTGACGTTTCAGACCTACTCCAACTTGCGGAATAGGAATTCGACCCGATATTAAAAAGTTCACTCCCCGTCAAACTTCCCAAAAATTCAACTTTCTCTATTTCAAGCCTAATTTAGCTACGGACCTCTAAGTCAAAATCCAGACGTGTTCCTTAATTCAAAATTACCCAACAGAGCTTATGTAACTAAGAGAACTCCATTCCGGAGTCGTCTTAACGCAGTTCCAACTAAGATCAAATTGCTAGAACTTAAGCTTCTACGTTAGGGACTAAGTTTACCATTTCACTCAAAAACCAAAAAACAAAACCTCCCAGTAAGCTACATAAGCATAAAATGATATATCGAAAGCAGAAGATAGGGGATCATGGATATTTTTCTCAAAACGGCCAACAGGATCGTTCCATCTGAATTGACAAATACCTATTTTACCCTCTAAATTATAAGCATTTCTCTTCATTTTATTTTTTTTAAAATTTTTAATATTATAATTTTTTTATTTTAATTTATATTATGGACTTACCCATAGAATAAATAAATTTTATTATAAATTATAAAATAAAAAGTATTAACACATATACAATGGAGGAATAATAAACAGTGAGCATGGTAATTAATGTTAGATAATACGCTTAACGCTAGAGGGGGGTGAATAGCGTTATAATAAAAATTAGCGTAAACTTGCGGAATTTAAAATTTGCAGGAAATAAATAAGTGCGATAAATAAGAAAGAACACACCGAAGTATTCTGGTTCACCACAACCCGTGGCTAGTCCAGTCCCCGAGAGGCTCTCTCGAGATTTCCACTAACTTGTCAAGATTCCGGGTGCTTAGCAAACCTTTACAACTTGAGGACACAAGCCTCAACACCTTTGCTCGGAGATACAACACTCCAAGACTTCAACTAAAGAAAATACAAGTTCCTTCACAACTTGAGGACACAAGCCTCAACTACCTTTGCTCGGAGATACAACACTCCAAGACTTCAACCAAGGAAACACAAGTTCCTTCTTACAACAAGAGAATAACAATTCTCTTCAAGTGTACAAAACACTAAGCACTCAAACAAGACACTCCTTAATGAGTAGATATGAGTAAAAGAATACGCTCAAGATCGCAACAACTTTCGACAAGAGTTTGGCTCTCAAAAACTTATGTAATGAATATAAAATGATAAGCAATAGAGTATGCAAGCTTATAGCAGTTATATGATCAGTTGTTGTGTGTTGTTGTGTTCAAAACACTGAAATGAAGCTGTATTTATAGTTGAAAAACTTGGCATTACCGTTGCCTAATTGCCAATTAAGAGTTGCTGATTTTACTGTGTGACAATCGATTGTCAAGAAGCCACAATCGATTGTTTGCCAATCGTTCCAAAAATCAATCCCAGATTTTACGCTTAACAATCGATTATCCAAGATCAACAATCGATTATTGGAAACGTTCAAAAAATCATTTCCAGATTTTACGTAAAACAATCGATTATACAAAATCAATAATCGATTATTCAGCAACGTTCAAAAAATCCTTTCCAGATTTTAATTTCAACAATCGATTATACAAAATCAATAATCGATTATTCAGCAACGTTCAAAAAATCCTTTCCAGATTTTAATTTCAACAATCGATTATACAAAATCAATAATCGATTACCTGACGGTATTTGAAAACTTTACGACAACGGTCAGCTTCACAATCGATTGTGCAATGTTAACAATCGATTATTTATCAGTCTTGAAAAATCAATTTAGACACTGCCTCGTGACAATCGATTGTTATATACTCACAATCGATTATTTAATAACTTTGAAAAAGTCTGGAAGACACTGCCTCAACACAATCGATTGTCATATGTTCACAATCGATTATTTTGTGACTTTGAAAAATCTGATGGACACTGTCTCTTCACAATCGATTGTCATTAACTTCACAATCGATTATTTTGAGCGTTGAAAAACTTTGATGGACACTGCCTCATCACAATCGATTGTCATAAGGTTCACAATCGATTGTCATGCAGATTTGAAAAATCTGATGCTCACTGCCTTAACACAATCGATTGTCATTAGTTCACAATCGATTGTCATGCAGTCTTGGCTTAACATAATCGATTATCATAAGTACATAATCAATTATCTTAGTCTAGATTTTAGAGGCATGTTTAAAACTCATTTTGACTAAAGTAAATATGCATGATTTAAAATCATTTAGCATTAAATTAAATATGCATGATTTTGTAAAAATAATTTTACGAGAGAAGCCATGTCATGAGTCAAGTTGTCGGATCAAGATCACAGTTAAGAACGACTCATGTAAAACTATAAAACTTGGTCTTGTGCTTGAATCTCGTTATATATATCAATTGTGCGCTTGTACTTGAGCTTCGTCATATGTCAATTTGCGCTTGTTTGTCATTCATCAAAACCTACACATATGAACACACGTTTTAGAATAATGCATGCTTTGAGAACGTGTTTCCAACAATTAATTAGATAATTTGTTTGTAATAATAGTAGTATTGTCATGACCCAAACTGATGAGCTGCGATGGGCGCCCAATACCTTACTCAACCGAAACTAACATAACGTATCTTTTCGTATCATGCTATCATAGGTAAATGAGGCGGAAGGGCTTCTGTAGGATCGCCAAAACAAAATATGTAACACCAACTTATACATAAGACATATAGGCCTATAAGACCAAAATGATTACTCGTACATTAAACATAGATCGACAAGTCCGTACAATCTTTCACATATACGACATATGTCTATAAACCTCTAAGAGTACATAAATATCATAAAGGCCAGGACATGGCCCCACCGTATCAAACAATACACGTCGAAATCATACTGACCAAACAAACAACTCCGAAGTAAATGGAGCACACCAACATCTTCTATGAACTAATAGCCTACTTGGAGGACTCTCGACCTGTCTATCAGGACATGCAGTCACAAAACAGAGACTCCCCAGGAAAAAGGGACATCGGTACATATAATATACCGACTATATAAGGAATGAAAATCAGTAAATAATATACATGAAAGAAACATGGAGTAAAAGACTCAACATGTAATTCTGAATAACTATGCAAATAATTTAATACTTATAATGTCATGCATATGTGTATAAGTGTCATACCATGTATGGGTATATGCGTTCATAACATCATCAAGCCTCTGAGGGCATCCTACTATATCATCTCGGTCTCTGTGGGCAAATCATCAACGTATGCCAGCTGATCAGGTGGTGGTGGGTATATAACGCCATTATTTTCATATATATATATATATATATATATATATATATATATATATATATATATATATATATATATATATATATATATATATATATATATATATATATATATATATATATATATAATGTCATTTGATCATGGGTTAATGTACATGTATAAATGAATGTAATGCGTGAGAAGTACATCAATAAAATCCTTCAGAATATCACAAGACCATTATGCCTTTGAGTAATATCATGAAGCAAACTTTTTCAACTTACATCTTTTTATTAGACCCATAAATAGATGATAAGATAATAAGACATATGGGAAAATCAAGAACGTACGTACCTCTAGTATTTCTATGAATAGAATTATTTATGAAAGTTGAGCATTTTCTCATTTCATTTGTGTCGTAAGGATCATGCCAAAAGGAAAGAAGGTATAGCCTTAACAAACCTGAACCGATTCTCTCGATGATCCCTCTTGTTGATACCCAATTTTTTTCAAATATTTTTTATATGAAAAATACTTTTAAAATTGTTTATGCATATATAGGTATGTCCAAGTGTTTTAATTTTTTTCTTAATTTTTTAAAAACTTTAATCAAGTTATTTCCCTATAAAAACCAATAATTATTATTCAAATTATCATTTTTGGGGTATTAACTTATTCCATTCTCATGTTTATGCCAATATATAGCTAAATTAATTTTTACACATTTTAAAAAAATTATTTAGTATTTTTAAAGCTAAATTATATATAATTGCAATATTAGCCTATTTAAAGAATTAATTACTTTTATTATAACAAATTTGATTCCAGTATTTTTAATCTAATATTTATATACTATTAATTAATTTAGAACATTTATTTTATTTTCAAAAATTATTTTACTATTTTTATAAAATCAAAAGGAAAAAAGTGGCTATTTAAAATCTAGCTCTATTTTATTTAAATTTTAGCCCAAATTGACAACCCCAAGTAACCCAATTTCAAAACTCATTTCCCCGACCGAATTCCTAAATTACCCAACCCACAGCCTGTTTATTTTACCCGTCCGGCGCCCCTTTTTTATCCGGGCCATTGATCAAAATGATCAACGGTCACAATCTTTCTTTCCTTTTTAATTTCCCAGACCCCCTCAACCCTAGATAATTTCACTTGAGACGTCCCTTTACCCCCCTCAAACTCTCTCGAACCTTCAGTGAACAGTAATTGTCTCCTACCACTTCCACCGTGAAACCCACCGGAATCTATGGCTTGTCAGGCTGTGGGAGTCCTATACACACCTCCTATTGCTCCTATGTGCTTGATAACTAAAGATTCAAGGCCAAGACTCGAAGGTTTTTGCTCAGACCATTGCCGATTCGAGGTTCCGGAGTCATCGTCGGCCTTGCTACAACGTACTATAGTTGTTTGAGCCTGGTTCTAACCTTTTCGACTCAAACCGGTGACCTTTCAAAGCCTTTCTCATCTCTATGGTTTTTTGAAGCCCTAGATCTTCGAGGTTTTGTTCGATTTATTTAGATTTTTGGGGTATCTATGCTCTCTTTGAGTTTTCAAACAACTTCCCTAACTTTTCTTTCAAAAATTACTTTCAAAAAAATATTTCCTTTCCGATCTAGGGTTTTCTGAAAATGTTTAAGTATTTTGAAAGATCTTCTTTGTCATTCGTATGCATTTACCTCTATTGTGATCCTTTGTTTTTATCTACCCTGTTCTTGTATAGGTTCTGTTCTTGTATGCCCTTTTACTGAGTTTCTATACTCCGTTCTTGTATGTTCTTCTACTGTGTTTTATATGCTCCATGCTTGTATGTTCTTCTACCATGTTTTACATACTATGTTCTCGCATTTTCTTCTACTGTATTCTACTATGTTTTGCCTATTATATTTTCTTCTGCAAATCTTGTTTGGGTTTCTCCTGAAAGATCCTCTTAAGCATGCTTCTCCCACTGTTCTTATCAGTATTTTGCTATTATGCTCTTTGAATCCTTCTACGGTGCTTGCTTGATTACTTTGCTATCATGTTTTCTTACGAGTTTTGTTGCTAAAGAGGCATGTTATTTTCTGAGACTTCTAAACATGATTTCGATTCAATTACCTGCCCTCTCATTTTCGCTTTATGGTTTTCTTGAACTAGGGTTTTATTTTTTAGAACCCTGACTCTTTCAGACTAATTCGAGTCTTTGAGTTGAGTTTGGACTTCTTTGTTTTCATATGACTCTGACCTTTTTCTAAACTCTGTTACAGGATTTTCTATTGATTTTATAATGG
The DNA here is from genome assembly GCA_034376525.1 of Nicotiana benthamiana. Lineage (NCBI taxonomy): Eukaryota > Viridiplantae > Streptophyta > Magnoliopsida > Solanales > Solanaceae > Nicotiana > Nicotiana benthamiana. Next base: position 26,107,188 of record CM067336.1, on the reverse strand, counting down.
CATGACAATTTTCTTTCATACTTAACGTGTATGTATGCTCTTTATATATGTTGAATCTTTCTTTAAAAAAGGACTTTCAACTTATGATGAATTCAGAATTCTTTCTAAATTGGTCTAATTGACTGTTTGCTGATTTCCCTTAAGTTAAAATCTTTTCCATCTTTCTTACTCGGTTCATTCATAATAAATCTCTAATATCTAATTTCTTGGCTGCTAATTGATTTTCTTTCCTTAAATTGTACAACCGTGTATTTCAAAAACTCTGTCCTTAAATAACTTTAATGTATTTGCCCTCAAGTGTATGCTTTATACAAAGGCTTTATTAATTTCTTTCTTTAATTGGCTTATACCCGTTTGAACCAAAATTCCTTAATTAAAGGGAGCTTTGTGTAATTGATTTACAATAAGTTCTTTAAATATTGTCTTACCTTATTTATGCCTCCTTTCTGCACTATTAATACATGACCTTTTTTTCACAAACACGATTAACAATTACACACTCCAGACTTCATAATTTCACAATCTTTTCTGAACTTACACTTATAGTGTTCTGTCTTCCTATTTGTGCTTTGGCTTTTACAAGATTACTGCTTTTTCTACTTATTTCTTTGAAACTAGTATGTCCTAATTTAAGTTTCAATATCACCCCCAATGTGTGTACTTACAATCTTTGTATCCATGCATACTTTATTGTTTGCTATATATTTCGACACATAACTTAGTATGCCTATGTTCTACTGCCTGTTTCCGTAGTGAACCTTGGCTCCCTATCCCATTACCCTTATGTGTTTGTGAGTGGTGACTAAGGGCATGACAATATGAGTTGTTGTCCATGAACTGAGTTTTACACAAATGGGGTCTTAACCTCGAAACAGGCTAGAGGGTTTGCCAACATATCCCATTGCTGAATATGCCCATTAGCCTGCTCTTTTTTGTGATCTTGAAAACTCCCCATTCCCTATATTCGTATGTGTACTATTTCCCTTTCCCTTTTCCCCTTCAAAAATTCTGCACTTGCACTCCCTCTCTTAGATCCTAAGGTTTGCCCCCTCTTATTAGCCTTGCGTTGGGACCTTGAGTTCCCTATGAACTTGGACACCTGAGGGCTGGCCTTTCCACACTGCATTGTGGCCTAATATGGTGATACATTTGGTTGTAAGCACTATCCGAAGTTCTTATGAAACTTTTAGGGACCTTTAACACACCAAAATGAGAGAAAGGCATTGAGATATGATCCTTGGAGTTAGTTTACCTCATAAATCAGACATGAAGTCTGAATCAGGACCTCCTTGGTTGTAATTTTCAATTTCTTGTGTATTTTCTTTTCTTTGGACTGTAATAACTCGTAATAAAATTTTTGGGGATGGCTAGTGAAAAGGGAGGGGTAACCATGCATGTAAAAAGGGTAGATAACTTGCCTATAGGAATCTCTAATTTTGAGTGTGTTCTCATATAGTTACTCTGCCTATAAGATTTCTGCATTTTTCATATAGCTATCCTGCCTGTAAGATTTCTGCATTTTCTTATAGTTACCATGCCTGTACTATTTCTACATTTTTCATATAGTTATCATACCTATACACATTTCTACATTCTTATTAGTTACCATGTCTGTAAGAATCTCAGCATTCTTGTTTAGATTCCATGACTATTGGAACTTTAGCATTCTCATTTTGATGCCATGACTATAGTGATCCTGCACTTTCATGTAGGTATTATGTCTATGACTTCTGCACACGCACATATAAAATCTTCCAATAGATCCTTTCTCATTCCTGTATACCCGCTTTCACTAAGCAAACTTGTCTATAGGTCCTAATAACCAAAAACATAATTAGATATCATGCAATGTTAAGATATCATGTTGTAGAATTTCTGTACTCTTCTATGTCTAAAACGATGTTTTAAGCTAGCAAACACATAGAAAGCATATCTATAGGGGTTTTACTCAAATTTGAATCGCCTCACTCGTTGGTAACAATCAATAGTAATGCATTACCAATTACATAACTTGTGCTCTTCTGCTAAACCCCCCCTTTAAACTGGCAACTTTATTTTTTCCTAAACCAATCTGCAATCCGTTTTCTTCTTTGCTTATGAAATTAGTAGATATCTTGCTTATAAGTTTCCGTATAACACTTAGGCAAGCCTTAGGATAAACTTATAAACTGAATCAGATTTTTATTAACTAAAACCAGCTGGCAGGCTTGAGTCAGGCTTCCTATTTGAACTATATAATAAATCCGTCTACCTCAAATCTGTATGTTTTAATTAGACCTTAAACAGTACATGCAATTCATGTTAATTACATGTTTTTCTTTTTCTAAAGGAGGTTTGTTTGAGCTTTTCGTTTGTTTATATGTTTCCCCCAAACTTGCTATATTTGTTCTTGCTTTTCGCCTTAGTATTTTTACCTTTGAAATCACAAATAAGCTCAACCTATCCTCCCTCTTTTAGGATTAGTAGTCCCAAGCACCTCTGGGACTGATAGGATCGGGGCGGTTAATAGCATGCAATAAGAAGACGAGACTATTCCGCGCTTTAATACCTTAATGGGGTAGGAAAATGTAGATATGGATATGATGACTGGTGCATTAATACCACGTGTAACCCCTATCTGAGGAGTGATTACGGGTATTGCATTGACATAATCCATATTATCGATAAACCTACGACCCCTTCCCTTTGTTCTTTGTTTCTTTTAAATCTTTTAAAACTATTTCTTCTAAGAAGGAAAAATCAACTCTCTTTAGTTCTTGCTGATTTTATTTATTTGTGATCATTACATTAAAATCCCCTCTTATTTGGAATCTTACTTGCCTATGTGTTATTTGCATATAAGTCATAACAATAGCTTGGTCGGGAACCACACTAGTGGATTCTGAAGGGTGCCTAATACCTTCCCCTTAAAATAATTTCAAGCCTTTACCCAGTCTCTGGTTATCCAAATTGAACCCTCCTTAGTGTCCTAATGCACTATAATCATTAGGTGGTGACTCTTCAATTCTCTTATACCCAATACCCAAAAAGGATCGAGTTGTCTTCCCAAATGTCCAAAACCCGATTTCGCGAGAAAAAGCTCGGGATATTCTTCTAGGCTTTTACCATTTCAAGTTATTAATGCGACTTTACATTTCTTATATTCCTTTATTTGTTTAATTCCTTTAAGAATTTAATTCCCTCTTCTACTACGAAACGAAGTTGTCTTTTTGTTTCTTTCCCTTATCTCTTTTATTGTTTTCCTTTACTGCATTCCTTTATTACTATTTTAAATTATTGTAATTATTATTCTTATGAACGTGCAAATACATGGCAACTTGTTTAAATTATTGTATAAGTATGTTTTCAACATCATATTTCACTCGTGCCAAACAAAATACCATAACAACACTTATAATGAGTGATTGCGCCCTTCTAATATTATTACCCCTTAAATCCAGTAAAAGCATATTTGTGGTAAAACCATTCGATCAACGGTGTAGTCGACGGTTCCGCGCCTTTCTCTCTTGAGTTGTCCGCTCAAGGGTACCAGTCTAATACCCCATAAAAATCTTACTCTATTTAATTGTGCATTCATAATGGTAAAATCTAACCGAGTCGGTTATGTTGTCCGCATAACGACTCTTTAAGATGTCATTGTCCAAAATCCATCGCCCTAAAACACAAACGAACATTACCACGTTTTGTGCATTTATTTGGAGAACTAAATGCTGCTATACCAATTATTGATATTTAGCAGTTGAGTCTGGTGGAGGTAATGGCCTAACCCTTTGTCTTGAAGAAACATGAGGCACGAGGTCCCCAGATTCGGCATGGTCACCAACATCTACCCCAAGCTGCTATGTTGGTGGAGAATTTTCACTCCAGTGATCAGACGCTCATCCGAAAATATTTAGGGAACCTACCCTCTCTCTTGGAAATTCAACCCAACAACAAAATCATAGAAGATGCTACTCTATTCTGGGATTGTGATAGGTCTGTGTTCCGCTTCGGAGACATTGAGATGGCAACCCTGCTCGACAAAATAGGAGTACTGGCTGGTATTCATGGGAAAATCCGGGTTTATTAATGCTGGAAACCGCAAAGGTAAGGTTTTCTCAAAATGATGGGTCTAAAGAAGAATCTTGACTTGACATGTTTAAAGGAGTCATACATACCCTTTGACTATTTGTACGAGAGGTACGGTCACAACAAATCTTACCGTACTTATCTTGATAAGTTCGTCCTTACATCATTGGGGCATATTCACTATTTGTCTTCATGTTCTGTTTCTTGGGGATGATAGTATTTCCAATAAAGAAAACAAGGATCCATATCAGGCTAGCTACGGTCACCAAAACTCTAATGGAAGGAACTGACGGGCAACCATTCAGTCTCGTACCAGTGATTATAGCAGAAATATACCGAGCCCTGAAAAAGTGTCAACAAGGAGCCAAACACTTTGAGGGTTGTAATCTGCTACTTCAACAGCGACTCGTGGAACATCTCCATAAGGGTGAGTAGCGACAGGAAATACATCAAAGGGACTGGGATGATCATATCACTTTTCATCACCCAAAGCGAATGAATTATTTGCCCAACATATTTGCCTAAACGGAGAATGCGAGAGAATGGGTCGAACTCTTCGAGAATTTGACTGAGGACCAAGTACAATGCATGTTTGAGTGGATCCTAACCGAGGAGTTCATCATCCGATCCATGGATGCACCTTTCCTGATATTAATTGGCTTAAGAGGAACGTACCCATACACACCTCTTCGGGTCATGAGACAAATGGGTAGGAAGAAGGTTATACCAAGGGTCAACAAGATGAGTCACTTCCTGGATGACTTCAGAATGACCATAGCCCTTACAGGTGTCAGGCTCAGCATATGTGGCATTGCAAAATTGTCATGGGAAGGGATACCATTAAACCAGACAGATACCACGCGGGTTGCGATCCCTATTATTCAGGCTGGTTAGAGGACAATTACAATGGTCTGGGTCAACCCGAGTTTGTTCTAGGTAACCGGATCATAGATGAAAAGGCCGAAGCACATGCCAAGTACAACCATCTGTGAAAGAAAATCCGAGAATGCAAAAGCGAGCACCGTGAGATACAGGAAACCAATTAAAAACTAATTGAAGAATGGAAGGATATGGTCGTCAGTGCCAACAAACTTTTGGTCTATCTAGAGCGAGCTATAGTAGACTTGGAAAAGAAGTTTTTGAAGAGAGTCGAAGACTGCTAGACTGCTGAAGGAAATGAAGGCGGACATCTGGACAGAGCCTACTTGCTGCTGGGACTGCGTGCGATAAGGAAGTTGTTTGATGGAACTGATGATGCCGAGTCTGGGGAAGGTCCCTCTAGGACCAAATAGATAGTAATTTCCATTTTTGCTTTATAAGATGTAATAAAGACAGTGGCTACTAGAATTAGTGTCCCCAAAATTAGGAAGCACTTTATATTTGAGCACTACGTGTTTAAATATTGCAACATTTTTCTAATGATCCTCACTAACTTGTTACCTTTTTTTACTTTTTTTGTTATTCTCCTCCCCAAAGATTAGTTCGTTAATTCTGGCAACATCATTATATTTTACGTGATCCATGGTCCCCTCACCTACTCCTCCTCCCAGTCCTGTTAGACACAAAAATAAAAGAAAGATGAAAGACTTGAAAAACTCAACTGAACGGGTAGAGGTCATTCATGGTGCTCTGGTTTCTAAGGAAACTGCATCACAATTAGAACAAAAGCTATTGAAATTTCAGGAGGAACTTGATAAAGTCCGAAATTTGGCAAGTTTGTCGTTTTCCCTCACCACTCCAGAGGTTACTTTCCTAAATACTCAGAATCCTGTACCTCCACAAAATATCCCAAAGCTGCAAAACCATCCCGCTCCTCACCACCACTGCAATACTTTCCATATTTCAAAAAATACCCCACCGATCATCCCAGAAATCCAAAACTCCTCAAATAGCCACTGCCATCTACGTGGAGACTGTTCCACATACCCAGCCCATCTCAAGCACACCCGAGTCCGATGACAAGGACTCACTCATCAAAAATTTGGCGGAAGAGCTTAAAAGGCTGACTAGCAAAATTCAAGGCGATGAAAGTAGTAAGGAAGTTGAGGGGCTAAACTATGAAGATCTTTGTATGCAGCCCGATGTCAAACTGCCCGAGGGGTACAAACCTCCCAAGTTCGAGATGTTTGATGGAATAGGAGATCCAAGGGTCTACATGAGAATCTACTGTGACAAGCTGGTCGGAGTGGGAAGAGATGATAAAATTCGCATGAAGCTTTTCATGAGGAGCTTGAAGGGAGATGCCTTATCTTGGAACATTAGCCAGTATCCAATGAAGTGGTCGAGCTGGGTAAGCATGGCGTCTGATTTTATGAACAGATTTAGGTATAACACGGAGAACACACCAGATATGTTCTATATCCAAAACTTGAAGAAGAGGCCCACAGAAACCTTCCGTGAGTATGCTACTCGATGGAGATCAGAGGCTGCTAAGGTTAGGCCTACATTGGAAGAAAAGCAAATGAACAAATCCTTCATTCGGGCCCAAGACCCGCAGTATTATGCTGATCGGGAATCATAAATTTTTTGACATCATCAAGCTAGGAGATTGGATCGAGGAAGGCGTCAAAAGTGTTATGGTTATGAATTTTGAAGCCTTGCATGCCACCCATAAGGCTTTACACTCTGGTGATACGTCCAAGAAAAGGGACGTAAGCACTGTAATGGTTGCACAGAGGACCAAATCCCTTATCAAATATCAAACATACCCAATACCTCCAATCACATATCAGCCTACCCAAAATTACCAAGCACCATCACCCTCTTATCATACTCTACCGCCCACTTATCACTCATTTCCACCTACCGCATATCAAACCACTTTATCCAAATACTCCCAACCAGCACATGTTTACCAACCCAACCATCCCAATATCAATCACCTCCCTATCAAAACTTCCCTAGACCTCGATCAAATTTTGACCATAGACCTCCTAAACAGTATACCGACATTGGTAAACCAATTTACCAGCTGCACGAAAGACTCAAAGCTGCTAGTTATGTCACCCATATTCCTGCCATAACCCTAGAAAACTCTTCTCAGTGGGTCAATCTAAACAAATCTTGTACATACCATTCCGGCATGAAACGATATACCATTGATGAATGCCGCTCTCTGAAGGATAAGATCCAAACTTTGATTGACAATAAGATCATTATAGCAAAAGAGCCTACTCCGAATGTCCATAACAACCCTCTGCCAGACACAAGGGCGAAGGTGTTCATATGATCGAGATAGAGGATGACTAGGACCCCAAGGGATCGATCGGTTTGATCACAGAAGGCGATAATCCAAAGAATCTAGTAGTCACCCTTAATCCGATTGTGGTCCAACCTTTTGGGGACGCCAAGGTAAACATGTCCATGCCACTCGAGTTTGAAGTAACATCCTCTACAAAGACGCCAACACCAATTGAGGTTGAATTTATATCACCAGCAAACACCTACACCCTTTGAAGTTGCAGTTTTACCGCCTAATGGGCCTACTCCGTTTGGAGTAAAGATAGATATGCCAATTCCAGTGGCAATGTCAACAATAACACCATTTCACACAAATACCATACTTTGGGACTACACAACTGAGGCTAGAAAAAAGGGGAAGGTCAAGTTCAGGGAAGCCGTTACGGCACAGGTTATGACAAGAACCGGCAGGGTTTACACCCCGGAGCATTTGGTTAAGTCAAGCAAGCAGGCCTCTAGTCGACCAACTATCACTGAAACTGGGCCTGACAATCTCTGGAGAAAGATACAAGCCAAAGAATACTCAGTCATTGATTAGCTGAACAAAGCACCAGCACAGATTTTTATCCTTGCTTTGCTACAAAGCTCTAATGCACACAAGAATGCATCGCCAAGTGTGCTGAGTGGAGCATATATACCAAGTAACATCACCAGCAGAGAAATGGAAAACATGGTAGGCCAGGTATTAGAAAGTCGCAAGATCACTTTTCATGAAGATGAGCTGCCACCAGAAGGGTTGAGTCACAACGAGCCATTACACATCACTGTGCAGTGCGAAGATTATTTTATCACCAGGATCCTGATTGACAGAGGATCCAGCCTCAACATTTGTCTGTTGGTAACACTGAGGACATTAGGAAATGGGCTGCATGAGATCAAAGATGGGACCATCAATGTCAAAACTTTTGATGGATCCCAAAGGTCTACTATTGGGGAAAGTAGCTTGTGTTCTACTTCGTTTGATGTTGATTTTCAAGTGATAAACGTACCGACATCTTACGCCTCTGTTGTTGGGATGACCATGGATCCATGCTACTGGGGTCATAGCATCAAAACAACACCAGGCAGTAAAGTTTGCGTGGAATCACTAAGAGGTGATCATTCACGGCGATGGTAGCAATCCCATATACAGTCGCCAGACTATTCCAGCAATTGGAGGCAAAAGAAAGATAGGCGGGGAAACTTACCACCACATCGAGCGAGTCAACGCCGTTGATAAAGACAAATCGTGGATAACAAAATTGAAAGAATATTTAACTAGAGTGGACATCAACCTAGCAAGGGACTTGGCAAGAACCTTGAAAGAATCGCTATGCCCATCAAGCTCAAGAAATATGGCACCACCTTCGGATTGGGGGTAGGAGTATACTTGGAAAGAATTCAATGACTGGTCACCACCATGGCGCGGTCCTACTATCCTTTGGAGCATCCAATACCCCATTTGGAGCAGCCTTTCTAGCCCGCCAAGGTTGTCTACAGGTCAAAAGAAGAGGAAGCACTGGCAGCGATGAGGAAGTTGTTCCTAGAAGACGATAACATGGATTGTTGTGTCATTTTCGAGGAGGAGTGGGAGGAAGGCCCTTTGCATACAGGTTGTGAGCAAAGCGGCATGCCTCATAACTGGTCTATCAAGACCACCAGATCCCGACAAGACTCGGGGTTGTAAGGCTGAACAAGCATCATGCACTATTTTTATTTTTACTAGTTGACTTTCCTTTTGCATTTTTAATTTTTGCAAGAAAGAGCTCAAATGTTCAAAAACGGTTCTGGAATTTGTCAAAAGCATTTCAATTTCCTATAAATCTTACTATTATTATTTTTACTCATTACTTTACGTATAAAACATTATTATTGATGAACCAATGACTGTGACATGCAATGAGACAACACAACAAACAAACATAGATTCATAGAAAGATAATATACCGGAAGAGATTGTTAAAGAAGTTGAGAATTTTGAGAACAGACCTAACTCCAACCTGGATGAGACTAAGATTGTTAAATTGGGAGATGAACATAGAAAAAACACGAATCGGCATTCATTTGTCACCATCAGAAAAGGAAGAATACACAGAGTTTCTAAGAGAATATGAGGACATATCCGCATGGTGATACGACGACATGATTAGTCTGAGTACATATGCTGTGGCACACAAACTACCGACCGATTTCACATGTCCACCAGTAAAATAGAAGTTCAGAAAAATCAAGCCAGATATGAGTCTGGAAATCAAGGAAGAAGTCACTAAGCAGGTCAAAGCTAAAATTCTCGGGATAGTAGAATATCCAACGTGGTTAGCCAACATTGTGCCAGTGCCAAAGGAAGACGGGAAGGTTAGAGTCTATGCCGACTACCGGGATCTCAACCAGGCAAGTCCAAAGAACAACATCCCCTTGACAAATGCGCCAAGCACGAGTTGGAATCATTTTTATATTGTTTTGCGGGGTATCATCAGATTTGGATGGATGAAGAAGATGCTGAAAAACAACTTTCATTACGTCGTGAGGGGTGTACTGTTACAAGATGATGCCATTTGGGTTAAAGAATGCGGGGTTCACCTACATGAAGGCCATGACTATCATTTTCTATGATATGATACACAAGGAGATAGAAGTATACATTGATGATGTCATCATCAAATCCAAGAAAGCCACTGATCACATGGAAGATCTGAGGAAGTTTTTCAACAGACTGAGAAGATACAACCTGAAACTGAATCCCGCAAAGTGTGAATTCGGGGTTCCAGCTGGAAAATTGCTTGGGTTTATTGTGAGTCACTGGGGAATAGAACTAGATCTATCAAAGATCAAATCCATTCAAGAATTACCACCGCCGAGGAACATGAAAGATGTAATGAGTTTCTTAGGGAGACTTAACTACATCAGTAGGTTTATAGCATAATCTACAGTTATTTGTAAGCCGATCTTCAAGATGTTGAAGAAGGATGTGGCCACTAAGTGGACCGCTGAATGCTAGAAAGCTTTCGATAGAATCAAGGAAAATTTATTAACACCACCAGTCTTAGTACCGCCTGAACTAAGAAGACCTTTGTTACTCTACATCGTAGTGTTAGATGGTACCTTTGGTTGTGTCCTAGGGCAGCATGATGAGACATGAAAGAAAGAACATGCCATTTACTACCTCAGCAAAAAGTTCACTCCGTACGAGGCTCGGTACTCTATTAGAACGCACCTATTGTGCTCTAACTTGGGTAGCCCAGAAGCTGAGGCACAACTTCTTGCCTATACTTCATATCTCATATCAAGGATGGATCTTTTAAGTTACATCTTTCAGAAGCCCATGCCCACTGGAAACCTAGCCAAGTGGCAAATCCTATTGAGTGAATTCGACATTGTCTACATAACTTAGAAAGCAATCAAAGGACAGGCATTGACAGATCACCTTGTTGAAAAACCCTGTGGACGGCGAGTAGAAACCCCTAGAACGTATTTTCTAGACGAAAAAGGTATTATTATAGAAGAAGATATTGTAGAATCCTATGACAGGTGGAGAATATTTTTCAACGGAGCAACAAATTTCAAAGCAGTCAGCATAGGAGCAGTCATAGTATCAGAAATCGGTCAACATCTAAGGGCTCAAGATGGCCATTGACATGAAAATCCAAGAGTTGCTAATAATTGGAGACTCAGATTTGCTTATACAACATGTAGAGGAGAATGGGCGACCAATAATTCCAAGATACTCTCTTATCTGCACTATGTACATGAGTTGAGAAAGAGGTTCACAAGGACAGAGTTCCAGCATGTTCCCGGAATCCAGACTGAGTTTGCCGATGCATTGGCTACCTAATCGTCCATGATATAGCATCCACATGCAAACTTCATTAATCCCATTCCGCTGAAAATCCATAATCATCTAGCTTAATTTGCTCATGTCGAGGAAGAAGCAGATTGAAAGCCTTGGTTTCATGACATCAAGGAATATTTGGCAAAAAGAGAGTACCCAGAGCATGCAAATACAACCCAAAAGTGCACCCTTCGTAGATTGTCCAACAATTTCTTTCATAGCGGAGGAATCCTATATATGAGGACTCTTGATTTGGGGCTGTTAAGGTGTGTCAACACCAAAGAAGCATCTAATTTTCTAGAAGAAATCCATGTTGGTACATGTGGTCCGCATATGAATAGTTTTGTCCTAGCAAAGAAGATCCTCCGAGCTGGTTACTTTTGGATGACCATGGAAACAGACTGTATCTAATATGTCCAAAAACGCCACCACTGTCGGATACATGTAGTTATAAAAAAGGTACCTCCAATTGAGCTTAATGCCACAAGCTCACCATGGTCGTCCGCCGGGTGGGGAATGGATGTTATTGGACCAATTGAACCTGCTGCTTCCAATAGGCACAGGTTCATCCTAGTAGCAATCGACTATTCACCAAGTGAGTCGAAGTAGCATCTTACAAAGCAGTGACTAAGAAAGTAGTGGCAGACTTTGTCTGCGACTATATCGTCTATCGGTTCGGGATTCCGAAATCAATCATTACTGATAATGGCTCCAACCTTGATGAAAGCTATGTGTGAGACTTTCAATATCAAACACAATAATTCTACAGCCTACAAGCCTCAAATGAACGGAGCCGTAGAAGCTGCCCAAAAAAACATCAAGAAGATATTGAGGAAAATGATAGAAAAGCATAAACAGTGGCACAAGAAACTATCATTTGCTTTATTGCGTTACTGCACCACAGTCCGCACATCAACAGGGGCAACCCCCTACATGTTAGTATATGGTACAAAAGGAGTCATTCCTACCGAAGTAGAAATTCCTTCCTTGAGAATCATACAAGAAGCTAAGCTCGACAACGCAGAGTGGGTAAACAGTCCTTACGAACAGCTAGCTCTTACAGATGGAAAGAGATTGAACACAATTTGTCACAGCCAGATTTACCAGAACAAAATGTCCAAAGCCTTTAAAAAGAGAGTCAAACCAAGACAGTTCACACTGGGGGAGCTAGTGTTAACGAAAATTTTCCCGCATCAGATGAAGCCAAAGGGAAATTCTCTCCTAATTGGTAGGGTCCATACATGGTTCATCGGATTTTGACAGTAGGAGCCCTTATACTTGCAAAAATGGATGAAGAAGTTTGGCCAAAACCAATCAACTCAGATGCAGTCAAGTGTTACTATGTGTAATCTTACATTTTCATACATAATGTAATTTGAACTACGTCTGACCTGATTCCCATTTAAGAGGGGATACGTAGGCAACCTTATGGGTTCGGTCAAAATTCAATAAAATTTTCATTTTCCCCCGCAATTGGAAACTGGGGAAGAATTTTGAGGAGTCGATCATTGCAAGCAACTGTGAGGAGCGATAATCTAGTAAACTGGGGCAGAATTTTGAGGAGGACCCTCAAAATTCAAAACCGAGAAAGATTGCAATGTCCTAAACCACGTCACAATCATCGGTTTATCCAAAAACTATTTCTTAAATATATACTCATATCATATATTTCTTTACAAACTCATGCATGTCTGCTCTATTTAGCAACGCTATCCCAATGATACATACCGTATCATCAGAACAGGGCCAATCAAGTCAATCAAGGTCAGCGGGGACACGAACTAACCTTTATCCTTTACAAAACCTAAGTCACAAAATCATACATTATACATTCATAGTGTTCATGAATACAACTCTCAGAATTGTAACACATATTCACAGTTGTTATCCGCATACAATACCCCCAACAGCCGCAATATCACAATCAGCTAAGAAATTTTATTACTATTCGCCTTTTATCTCTTGCATAAAGCTACCATTCTATCTTCCAAGACTAAGCATTATCTCTATCTGCATTCTTCCATTGCATAAGGCTACCATTCTGCCTTCCAAGACTAAGCACCGTCTCCATCTGCATTCTTGCATTGCATAAGGCTACCATTCTGCCATCCGAGACTAAGCATTGTCTCCATCTACCTCCTGCATTGCATAAGGCTACGATTCTTCTTTCCGAGACTAAGCTCTATCTCCATCTGCATTTTTTGCATTGCATAAGGCTACCTTTCTACCTTCCGAGACTAAGCAATGTCTCCATCTGCATGGTTGAAATATCGCCACTTTATTTCCATCTTGCATCAACTGAAATATCGCCACATTTATTTACATCTTGCATCAGTTGAAAGATCGCCACTTTATTTACACTTTGCATGGCTGAAAGATCGCCACTTATTGCACTTGCATCGGCGGAAAGATCGCAACTTCGTTTCATTTTCATATTGGCTAAAAAATAGCCACCTTTTGCATCGCATGGGCTGAAAGATCGCCAAAATGTCCGAAGGCGTCATTGTTCGGAGGCACCATTTTTATAGCCCGAGAACGCCATGCCATGGCCTGAGGACCCCTTTTATCTTTTGCATATCATTATTCAAAGGCATCATAGCTCGAGCTATCATCCTTATATCCTGAGAGCACCATTTCATGGCCTGCAAATCCTTTATCATATTCTTCATGGCCCAGGGCATCATAGCCTAAGGACGTCATCCTAACCGTCCAAACACATCATTCATGGTCCAACGAGAAATTACATCACGTTCAATTTTTCCGCACCATATACGTTTGTATTGCTTAATTGCAAGTAAACCAGCTAGTAACGGCCGCCTTAGTAGGAGCGATCCAATTCCAGTTCTCGCAACCCTATTAGACTTTAACCATCGATCCCAACCTAAACGTTGCGTCCGTTCTTGGAAAACCTCCATCGGCATACTCTGCTGACGGATCCTGAACTACATATGGCCTAATTCCTGTAAGACCAGGGATATGTAGGCAGCTCAGGAACCAGAGAGCGGTCAAATCTCGTCAAACCATCCATCATTTCTTTACCCGAAAACTCTTTCATCCCTCCCGGGTAAAGAGGGGCAGCTGTTGATACCCAAATTTTCCCTTATAATTTTTATATACAAGATACTTTCAAAATAGCATATATATGCATATATAGGTATGTCCAAGTGTTCTAATATTTTTTCTTAATTTTTAAAGATTTTTTAATCAAGTTATTGCCCTATAAAAACAAATAATTATTCCTCAAATTATCATTTTTGGGGGATTAACTTATTCGATTCTCATATTTATGCCAACATATAGCTAAGGTAAGTTTTACACATTATTACAAATTTACTTAGTATTTTTAAAGCTAAATTTCATATAATTGCAATATTAGCCTATTTTAAGAATTAATTCCGTTTATAATTACAAATTTGATTCCAGTATTTTTAATCTAATATTTATATACTATTAATTAACTTAGCACCTTTAATTCATTTTCAAAAATCATTTTACTATTTTTATAAAATAAAAAGAAAAAAGTTTCTATTTAAAATCTAGCCCTATTTCATTTCAATTTTAGCCCAAATTTACCACCCCAAGTAACCCAATTTCAAAACTCATTTCCCCAACCCAATTCCTATATTACTCGACCCACAACCCTTTTATTTTACCAACCCGACTCCCCCTTTTGATCCGGGCCATTGATCAAAATGATCAATAGCCACAATCTATTCTCTCCCTTTTAATTTCCCAAACCTCCTCAACCCTAGATCTTTCACCTGAGACGCCACCTTTGAATCCCTTCACCCCTCCTCAAACTATCTAGAACATTCTTTGAACCCTAATCGTCTCATACCACTCCCGCCCCACTGGAATCCATAGTTTCTCAAGTTGTGGGAGTCCTATACACACCTACTATTGCTTCTATGAGCTTGATACATGAAGATTTGAGGCCATAGCTCGAAGGTTTACACTCAGAACTTTGCCGATTCGATGTTCCAAAGCCAGAGAACGACTTTGCTTCGGTGTACTATAATTATTTGAGTCTGGTTCTAACCTCTCCGACTCAGACCAGTGACCTTTCAGAGCCTTTCTCATCTCTAGGGTTGTTCTAAAGCCCTGATTCTTCGAGGTTTTTTCCGATTTCTTTATATTTATGGGGTATCTGTGCTCTCTTTGAGTTTTCAAACAACTTCCATAACATTTCTTTCAAAAATTACTTTTAAAAAAACCTTTCCTTTCCGGTCTAGGATTTTCTAAAAATGTAGATTTTCTTTGTGATTCGTGTGTATTTGCCTCTATTATGCTCCTGTGTTTTATCTACTATGTTCTTGTATAGGTTCTGTTCTTGTATGCTCTTTTACTGAGTTTCTATACTCCGTTCTTGTATGTTCTTCTACTGTGTTTTTTATGCTCCATGATTGTATGTTCTTCTTCGCCTATTATATTTTCTTCTGCGAATCTTGTTTGGGTTTCTCTTGAAAGATCCTCTTAAGCATGCTTCTCCCACTGTTCTTATCTGTATTTGCTATTATGTTCTTTGAATCCTTCTACGGTGCTTGCATTATTACTTTGCTATCATGTTTTCTCATGAGTTATGACTGAAGAGGCATGTTCTTTTTTGAGGCTGCTAAACATGATTTCGATTCAATTATCTGCCATCTCATCTTCTCTTTATGGTTTGCTTGAACTAGGGTTTTATTTTTTAGAACCCCTGACTCCTTCAGACTACTTCGAGTCTTTGAATTGAGTTTGGACTTCTTTGTTTTCATATGACCCTGAGCTTTTTCTAAACTCTGTTACTGGATTTTCTATTGATTTTATAATGGCATGATAATTTTCTTTCATAATTAATGTGTCTGTATGCTCTTTATATATGATGAATGTTTCTTTAAAAAGGGGCTTTCAACTTCAGATGAATTCAAAATTCCTTCTAAATAGGTCTAATTGATTGTTTGCTGATTTTCCTTAAGTTAAAACCTTTTCCATCTTTCTAACTCGATTCATTTATAACAAATCTCTAACCTCTGATTTCTTGGCTGTTAATTGATTTTATTTCCTTAAATTACACAACCGTGTAGTTTAAAAACCCTATCCTTAAATAACCTTTATGTATTTTCCCTCAATTGCATGCTATATACAAAAAGGTTTATTAATTTCTTTCTTTAATTGGCTTGTACCAGTTTGAACCTAATTCCCTTAATTAAAGGGAGCTTTGTGTAATTGAGTGACAATTAGTTCTTTAAATATTTTCTTACCTTATTTATGCCTACTTTCTTTACTATAAATACATGACCCTTTTTTCACAAACACACACTTCAGACTTCACAATTTCACAATCCCCTCTGAATTTACACTTATAGTGTTCTGTCTTCCTATTTGCACTTTGGCTTTTACAAGGTTACTGCCTTTTCTACTTATTTCTTTGAAACTAGTATGTCCTAATTTAAGTGCAAGCATCACCCCAATGTGTTTGCTTACACTATTTGTATTTATGCCTACTTTATTGTTTGTTGTAGATTTCAACATTCAGCTTAGTATGCCTATGTTCTACTGCTTGTTTCTGTTTTGAACCTAGGCTCCATATCCCATTACCCTTGTGTTTGTGAGTGGTGACTTAGGGCATGTCAATATGAGTTGTTGTCCATGAACTGAATTTTGAACCAATGGGGTCTTAACCTCTAAACAGGCTGGAGGGTGTGCCAACATATCCCATTGTTGAGTATTCCTATTAGCCTGCTCTGTTTTTTGTGTGATCTTGCAAACTCCCCTTTCCCTATATCCCTATGTGTATTGTTTCCCTTCCCCTTTCCCTTTCCAGAATTCTTCACTTGCACTCTCTTTGTTAGTTCCTAAGTTCTGCCCCCCTTTGTGAGCCTTGCCTTGGGACCTTGAGTTCCCTATGAATTTAGGCACCTGCGGGCTGGCCCTTCCACATTGTACTATGGATTAATATGGTGATACATCTGGGCTTAAGCACTACTTGGAGTTCTTATGAAACTCTTAGGGAACTTTGACACAACCAGATGAGAGAAAGGCTTTGAAACATGATATTTGGAGTTGGTTTACTTCATAAATCAGACAGGAAGTCTGAATCAAGCCCTCCTTGGTTATAATTTTTAATTTCTGATGTATTTTCTTTTCTTTGGAACATAATAACTTGTAATAAAACTTTTGGCGATGACTAGTGAAAATGGAGGGGTAATCATACATGTAAAAAGGGTAGATAACTTGCCAATATGAATCTCTAATTTCAGTGTTTTCTCATATAACTCCCTGCCTATAAGATTTCTGCATTTTTCATATAGCTACCCTGACTATAAGATTTATGCATTTTCATGTAGTTACCATGCCTATAAGATTTCAGCATTTTTCATATAGTTACCATGCCTATAAGTATTTCTGCATTCTCATTAGTTACAATGTCTGTAAGAATCTCAGCATTCTCATTTAGATGCCATGATTATAGGCACTTCAGCATTCGCATTTAGGCGCCATGACTATAGGGATCCTGCACTTTCATGTAGGTACTATGTCTATAGCTTCTGCACACGCACATAGAAAATCTGCCTATAGGTCCTTTCTAATTCCTGCATACCCGCTTTCACTGGACAAACTTTTCTATAGGTACCAATAACCAAAAACATAATTAGATATCACGCAATGCTTAGATATCATGTTGTAGAATTTCTGTACTCTTCTATGTCTATAAAGATGTAAGCTAGCAAACACATATAAAACATGCCTATAGGGGTTTTAATCAAATCTGAGTCGCCTCACTCGTTGGCAACTATCAGTAGTAATGCATTACCAATTACAGAACTTGTGCTCTTCTACTAAAACCCACTTTAAACTGCAACTTTCTTTTTTCCAAAACCAATCTGCAATCAATTTTCTTCTTTATTTATGAAATTAGTAGATATCATGCCTATAGGTTTCCGTCTAACACTTAGGCAAGGTTTACTATAAACTTATAAACTGAATCAGATTTTTATTAACTACAACCACCAGGCTGGCCTGAGCCAGGCTTCCTATTTATACTATGTAATAAATATGTATGCCTCAAATCTTTAAGTTTTAATTAGACCTTAAACAGTATATGCAAGTCATGCTAACTACTTGTTTGTCTTTGCCTAAAGGAGGTCTTTTTGAGCCTTTCGTTTGCTTATATGTTTCCCCTAAACTTTTATATGTTTTCTTGCTTGTCACCTTAGTATTTTTACCTTTGAAACCACAAATAAGCTCAAACTCTCCTCCCTTTTTTAGGATTAGTAGTTCCAAGCACCTCCGGGGCTGATAGGATCAGGGCGGGTAATAGCATGCATTAAGAAAACAAGACTATTTTATGATTTAATACCTTAACTTGGTGGAAAGGTAGATATGGATATGATGCTCGGTGGGTTAATAACATGTATAGCCCCTATCTGAGGAGTAATTACGGGGTATTTTATTGACATGATCCATATTATCGATAAACCTTGGACCCCTTCCCTTTTGTCTTTGTTTCTTTTAAATCTTTTAAAACCATTTCTTATAAGAATGAAAAGTCAACTCTCTTAGTTTTGGCTGATTTTGTTTATTTGTGATCATTACATGAAAATCCCCATTTATTTGTAATCTTACTTGCCTATGTGTTATTTGCATTTAAGTCACAGCAATAGCTTGGCCGGGAACCACACTAGTGGATTCTGATGGGTGACTAACACCTTCCCCTTGGAATAATTTCAAGCTCTTACCCAATCTCTGGTTATCCAAATTGAACTCTCCTTAGTGTCCTAATGCACTATAATCATTAGGTGGCGACTCTTTAATTCTCTTAAACCCAATTCCCAAAAGGGAACGGGTTGTCTTCCCAAATGTCAAAAACCTGATTTCGCGAGAAAAAGGGAGCGCGACACCTCTAATACATGTCTTTTGCAAAAACATGCAATGTCGGATCAAAGTAGGGGAAAATCCGTATGATATTCTTTAAGAGAGATTGTACTGTACTCCCTTAGAATCGAAAAATCTCATTGCTATAACATTACGTAGTATAATTTCATATGAAATTTGCTTAAAACTGTTACCTTAATATGACCATCTTTGATTTGTGACTTTAGAGAAGCATCACGTTACCTTGCAAATATATAGCTCTCTCTTAAAATGAATTAGAGAGTTTCCATTGCAAATTTATATCCATCTCTCTTAAAATTGATGACTAAGCCTTCAAAAGGTGATGACTAAGCCTTATTGGGAGATTTAAAATACTACCCACTTTTAACACACCTTATACACCTTACTATTATGGTCATGTGGTACCTTGTAGGGCACAAGTTCATAAATATCGGGTATTACAACTTAGACAGTATTGTCCCAAAATGTCAAACATTGACGAAATTTATTTTCTTCGATTTGCTTATCCTATCACCTTCACGAATTTACTCATTAGTTGTTTGAAATAGCATAATCCTTATAATCTTAAAGTAATCTCATTTCCAAACTTACGTCGATAAACTTACTATGAAACTTTAACATATGAAAATACGGGATCTAACATCTCATTTGCCGAGCTTCCATCAATTTACTTATGGCGTACTTTTACGTACGAAAACATATGAAGTAACATCATTCCCCTCTTTGAAACATTCGCCCTCGAATGCTGACTGATGCACTTATTATTCTCATAACCTATAGCTTTTGCGAATAATTTAATACTCTTTTCGCCATTTAGGCAACTGTTCTTTGAAAAAATCCGAAGTGTAGGGAATTCCCCCTTTAAGCCTCTTTCTCACACCACGACTTGTAGTCAGAATATTTCCAACCTCATTGTTGCTACCTTCTATTATGCAGCATACGACTCTAACCTTGTAAGTGTGTCTATGTGACTATCCTTTCCTTTTTTCCTCTAATTTTTTAGCCAACCTCTATACCTCACTTTGTAAACATATACAGGCTTGGCAAGATATCCTCCGGGCATCTATAAGTATGCTAAAGTTCAATCTCGGTACTTTGTTGAACTTATGCATATTGTTATATCTTATTTCATAAACTTGATTATCTATCTGCATGACTTTACTGCCATAACTCTTACTTCAATTTATCATACTGAGGTTTGCTACCAGACTCCAAATTATTCTCATTGCTTCTTATCATATATGTATAAGTCCAAGCCCTTCAATGTTTCCTTATTAATGTTCAACTAAAGGATGGAATCCTTATTTCCTCTCATAAGTTAGAACTTTATCCATCTATCGTTGATTCACCTCAATATCGATCTACAATCAACTTACTGATAACTTGAAACCTCTCACGTAATCACTAGGGCTCACGTTGCATCGTCGATCATTTGAAATCATTAAAGTTATTCACCTGGGGGGCAATACCATGCTTCATAATTGTATTTCATAGAATCCCAACATAATTCATCCTATGGGGCTTATTCTAATCCTATACAAATCATGACACCCCGTCTTTTTCTTCAAATCATAACTCTATCAAAGGCCTAAACGTCATCCTTTATTTATCACTGTCACCCTTTATTTATCACAATTACACCCTTAATCTAGTACCAAGGCTCTTCTAAACGCTATTAGTCTAAGACTCTCTTGATTTTATTCGGGTTGTACTGAACTTTCTATAACTTAGAGAAACCATTAGCTCTCTTGTTTTCATGGGATTAATCCTAAGGACTTATCCATTCTCGTCACCTTCTCACTCGCCCTTTATTATCCTTACTCCTGTCTTCTAGAACCTCGTCACTTTACCATACGACAGCTTGTGGCCTACACATATCTATTTATATTACTCGCAACCTTTAAGCTTGCTTGCATCATAGATTTCCTTATGTTATTTCCGGAACATCAAGCGGCACATGACATCGTCTCGAACTCGTCTTTACTTTTTTAACTATACCTCTTGATACCTAGAAACCATATGCCTGAAGATATACCACTAATGACACCGCTATTATTCCTAGTTACTGAATCCCAATGCTTCTAGCTCTATATATGAAGTGTGGATTGTTCACAAACTTTTTCACCTGATATTAAGTACGTCTGACCTCCCTTCTACATAGGTTAGAAGAGTCACAACTTGAAGCTCTATTATAATACTTGCACCTGTGGTGCATACACAATCTGGTATGAGCATACTAACTTCTTATGGGGCTGGTTCTATTCTAACTGTCATTCTCGTAGATCTGTTATAAAATACAGATATTTTACTATCTCTCTTGTACCTCTAATATTAAGGGTAATCCTGTAGTACTCTCAATCACAAGGTCTATAATTTTCTAGGTCCAATAATCAGGTTCCTGATTTACTTCATTGATGTAACTCTTTAGTTTCCTCCTCCTTCTGATCAACCATTAAGTAAGCTTAAGCTATCTTCCGATTTGTGGCTCATAGTATTTGTTATTACTTTAGCCTTTTATGGACGCTATGGAATGTCCATGATACAATCTTCTAACAATTATATCATTTGTCTATGACCTTAGCTCAACTCTTTCTTTCAACTTGTACCAGAGTCTTCTAAGGTAGTATGATTATCAACATATATGATGCACGGATAAAACTCTGAAATCTTAACTGGAGCTAAGTCTGGATCATTGATCGAATAAGTCCTTTTGTTCCTTCCAGCTTTCTTTAAATGTAAGCTATTACTTCTCCTGGCCGTGTTGCCACTTGATGCATGCATACTTAGCTTATCTTAGTTCGCACGCATGCTGAAATTTTGTGCAACTCATATGGTCTCGAATATCACTTTTGGTTTCATTTTCCGCTCATTAGCCACAATAGGTGTCACTTTCTTATGAAGTGCATACCATGTTGTAGTGAGACTTCCATTACACGACCATTTCTTCTTCAAGTTACTATGTTTAGGTTGAACCTTCTTCCTTATTTCCTCAGCTAGTCTTTCCTTGCAGTACTTAGGGAGGATCCTCTGACTCTTTTAAAGCTGCGAGCTTATTACACCAAATACTCGACGAAATTTTGATGTCCTTCCTTGCCTATAATTATCTGTAGTTTATGCTCATGTGCTTGTAGGGTTGCTTCTTAATTTGATATGGTATTATCTTTTATTCCAGTAACACTCATATGGTACCTTTAACTACCCCAACTCCTATATGAAATTTTGTTAAGGATCACGATGTCATAGATGCGAGACTGAATTCCCAATGTTGGGGATCACTATGTTTATTTTGCACGACCGGTTGATTTGTTTGTATCTTCTTGTCTAACCATAACCAGGCTCTTCCTAAATCAACTACTAACTACTCGTTGGCCCATTCTCATATCTATATTCCGTGTAATCTCTCTTGGGTTATTTTTTTGTCTTAACTTACCTCTCACACTAGCTCTTTATGTCTCAATTGTTCATTCACACTTATTTATCAATAAAATCCCGAGCACTGGCTCCTCAACATAAGATAGGTCCTTATCCAACAGGACTGAACCGAAATCCAACACGTGGGATGGATTATCGTGATATCTCCGGAGCATCAAAACATGAAATACCATATGAACCCCTGCCAGGCTGGGAGGTAAGGTAAGCTCATAAGCAACCTCCCCAACACGCCTCAATATCCCAAAAGGTCCAATAAACCTCGTACTCAACTTCCCTTTCTTCCCAAATCTCATAACGCCTTTCATAGGTGAAACCCGAAGCAGAACTCTTTCTCCGGCCATATAGGAAACATCACGAACCTTCCGGTCCGCATAGCTCTTTTGTCTGGATTGGGTTGTACGGATCCCATCCTAAATCACCTTAACCTTCTCTAAAGCATCCTGAACCAAATCTGTGCCCAATAATCTAGCCTCACCCGGCTAGAACCAACTCACCGAAGATCTACATCGCTTACCATACAAAGCCTCATACTATGCCATCTGAATGCTGGACTGATAATTGTTGTTGTAAGCAAACTCCGCCAATGGCAAGAACTGATCCCAAGATCCTCCAAACTCGATCACACACGCACGGAGCATATCCTCAAGGATCTTAATAGTGCGTTCAAACTATTCGTCCAGTTGCACGGCTCTCCAGAATCGTGATGTGAACTGAGTACCTCTATTTGAAATGATAGGAACTGGAATATCATGCAGAAGACTTCCAGTACCTATCTTTGTAGTACTCATGTCTAGTTGTACTTGTCACGCCCCGAACCTGGGCCTGGACGTAACACGTCACTCGGTGCCTGGCTATATGCGACAGAGCAAACCAACTGGCTAGCTGAATCAACATATGGTATCATAACATACTGAATATGGACAATAAACTAACACAACACATGGTGATATACTAAACGTCTGGATGATATAAATCAAAGTGCGTAATACTAATACAATTCTGAAATATATTTGTTGCCAACATAGCTTAATATAAAAAGCATGTGACTATGTCTAGCTGTAATTCTTGTCTATGAAGCCTCTATTGAAGTTCTGAAAAAACTAACAATCTGTAAATATTGAAAGGCTATAAAGTAATGATAATGCCCCGAAAGAACTGGGGATCACCAAATAGTTGGTACGAGAATCCTAGAACTTTAAATCGTCAATATGTAAATCCTTACCTGCACTGTGAGATGCAAGCCCAGGGGAAAAGGGATATCAGTACATTTGAATTGCACTGGTATATAAAGCAACCGAAAAAAAGAATTATAAATGCTGAAACTGAAACTTAGCTGATAATTGATAATTTATAGCTGAAATAATAAATATTGAAATTGAAACTAAAATGATAAATGATAACTGAACTGAAAACTGATAACTAAAATGATAGCTAATAACTGAACCGAACAAAGGAAGTAAGGATATGAATACTCCCTCTTCCGAATGATGAATAACCTGTTTATCTGAATAAATAAACTGCCGCCTCAGGCCCATATATATATATATATATATATATATGTGTGTGTGTGTGTGTGTGTGTGTATGTGTGTGTGTCTGTGTGAACAACTGCGGCTTCGGGCCCAAGTATACGTATACATAACCGCGACCTCAGGGTCAAAGATGCATAAAACATTAACTGCAGCCTCAGGCCCAAATACATGTGTTCGACATTCAAGGATTTAAATTAGGAAGTGAGAATCATATTGCAAATACATAATAGTGAAATACTTAATCACGCTAAGTTACATGATATTGGAATACTGAATCATACTAAGTTACATAATACTGGAATACTGATAGGACTAGAATGATACATGTATTCTTGAACTGATTATGACCACTGAAACTTCAACTGTTTATGACTTGCTGAGTAAGCTATACTAAGACTTAGGGATATCAAACCCAAGTCTATACTGAATACGAACTGAGCTCACAACATTCAGAATGAAAGTCATGAACGAGTTATGAAGCTAGAGAATAGAAGTTCTACAACTTTCAATGAACTAGTCTTAAATATATTTATGAGGCAAATGATACGTCGTAAAAGAAACGTAGTGTAGGGAGAATCATTAATATTCCCAAACATAGAGAGTTAGCCTCACTTACCTTAACTTCCTGCTCTTGAGCGTAATACAATATTCGCCAACCCTTTCAACTTTAATCTACATCAATACAAGTCAAAGGGATTCCATATTAGCAATAATTCTCATATTTTAGTCGCTTAAGAATTTTCTCAAATACTTGATGACATTCATAATCTTTATTAATGGTGTCTCTACACCCAATAACCCATTCTCTTACTCCTACATAAATTCTAAAGTCTCAAATGGTTATAATCACATTATCCTTTATCACCCATAAGCTAAACAACACCCTTAATCAATAATCAACAATCAACACCCCGAAACCATAACCGTTCATGCTTTCTATCAAACCGATAAAATCATATTTCATGAACTAGAGTCTAAAATCATTAATCCAATAGTATAATCAATTAGAGGATGAAGACATTACCTTTTTGAAGTTCAATCCTCTTGAATTCGTGTTCTAGGTTTTCATCTCTCAACAATGATGCTCCAATTGAATATCTAATGATTTGGAGAGTTTGCCCATGTTAATAAGAAGTTGAAAAATTGAAATTAACTTAGAATTACCATTAGAACTTACCTAGTATGATGGATGGACCTTTAAGGAGTTAGGTTTTTTAGAGTTCCACTTTCTAAAGCAAGTTTTTATATTTTGGGGATGTGGGGGATAAAATATGGCTTTAAAACGACCCCCACGAGTGTGCCCGAGCACCTGAAGGCCTAACCGTGCTACTGACTGCACAAAACGACAGTAACACTACCTCAAAAGAAGCGCGATCATGTTACGGGCACGTTGCATGGTGCATATATCGCGTACTGTTCTGTAAAACGCGCATAACTTTTTGCATAGATATCTGTTTAGGCTCCACAATATATTATTGGAAATCTATTTCGCGCTTTGAGTTTTTCCAAATTCTTTACACATTTTCGCTACACCCTATTGGAAGACGGGCCTTCTGCAAACTTAGTCGATTTCATCGAATCTTATGCACCTCACTTCCCATCTTGATTTTGAAACAACTATTTCCACCCATAATTATCTCGATAGGACTTCATATGCCTACAATATCACATTAATACCTATTTAACATATCCACACCTAGTCCGAATGTACGGGGTGTTACAGTACTATTTTTGAATGCACCATCTAGGTGTCTTACAAGGATATCTATTAGCACGTTTACAATATCCTCCGGAAACTTCACCTAACACAAACAATCCCTCCACCATTTTGGGTCACTCTAACCCCAGCCGGAACCTGATATCCGTCATTCTCTTATACTACTTCTGTTAGCTTCCCTAGGGCATAAATGAGCTGGGGATGGCCAATTGTACATAGCTCTGTTACAACTGAAGGTAACTCAAACTGCTTATATTTCTCTGCTTGAATTGTAAATAATGATAATCTTCACTAAGTAGCTACCCCATACCCTTCTTCATCTTGCTTCTTTTGCTTGTTGAAATTTGTATCTATCTTCTGAATCTCTCATTACTTTTCACCACAGAGGTGGATAGATATCCTTGCCTTAAGGCTCCTTATCAAGAGGCTTACACGTCTTAGTACACACATGATCTATTGAAGACCTTGCATTTACTCATCACAAACATCATGAAATATTGAGTCCCGCTGACTCTGCTCTTCTACAACCACGTTCAATTCCTTACGAACTGTAGGTATCATCTTATTACGAATGAAATAGAAGCTAGGAGTTTGAATTCTCATGAGTGAGCTCTACCACACGATCTAGAGTAAGAAAAAAGAGTGACAATCCTAAATGTCCTGTATCCTTCTACTTATATGTATAGTGCACAAATACCCATAAATAATACTCTACTATACACGGCTTGTAGGCTCCTAGGATAGAACTGCTTTGATACTATTTTGTCACGACCCAAACTGACGAGCCGCCGACGGGCACCCGGTACCTTACCCAACCAGGTACCTACACAACACATCTTTTCGTATCATGCTATCATAAGTAAATGAGGCAGAAGGGCTGCCGTAGGATAACTAAAACAAAACATATAACAACAACTTATACATAAGACATACAAGCCTATAAGACCAAAATGACCACTCGTACACTAAACATAGACCAAAATGACCACTCGTACTCTTAGAGGCTTGTAGGCCTATGTTTAGTGTACAAGTGGTCATTTTGGTCTTATAGGCCTGTATGTCTTCTGTATAAGTTGTTGTTATATGTTTTGTTTTAGTTATCATACGGCAGCCCTTCCGCCTCATTTACCTATGATAGCATGATACGAAAAGATGTGTTGTGTAGGTACTTGGTTGAGTAAGGTACCGGGTGCCCGTCGCGGCTCGTCAGTTTGGGTCGTGACAAAAATAGTATCAGAGCAGTTCCGTCATAGGGAGCCTACAAGCCGTGTATAGTAGAGTATTATTTATGGCTGTGTGTGCACTATACATATAAGTAGTAGGATATAGGACATTTAGGATTGTCACTCTTTTTTTTCTTACTCTAGATCGTGTGGTAGAGCTCACTCATGAGAATTCAAACTCCTAGCTTCTATTTCATTTGTAATAAGATGATACCGATAGTTGGTAAGGAATTGAACGTGGTTGTAGAAGAGTAGAGTCAGAGGGACTCAATATTTCATGATGTTTATGATGAGTAAATGCAAGGTCTTCAATAGATCATGTGTGTATTAAGACGTGTAAGCCTCTTGATAAGGAGCCTTAAGGCAATGATATCTATCTACCCCTGTGGTGAAAAGTAATGAGAGATTCAGAAGATAGATACAAATTTCAACAAGTAAAAGAAGCAAGATGAAGAAGGGTATGAGGTAGCTACTTAGTGAAGATTATCATTATTTACAATTCAAGCAGAGAAATATAAGCATTTTGAGTTACCTTCAGTTGTAACAGAGCTATGTACAATTGGCCATACCCATCTCACTTATGCCCTAGGGAAGCTAACAGAAGTAGTATAAGAGAAGGACGGATATCAGGTTCCGGCTGGGGTTAGAGTGACCCAAAATGGTGGAGGGATTGTTTGTGTTAGGTGAAGTTTCCGGAGTATATTGTAAACGTGCTAATGGATATCCTTGTAAGATACCTAGATGGTGCATTCTAAAATAGTATTGTAACAGCCCCGTACATTCGGACTAGGTGTGGATATGTTAAATAGGTATTAATGTGATATTTTAGGCATATGAAGTCCTATCGAGATAATTATGGGTGGAAATAGTTGTTTCAAAATCAAGATGGGAAGTGTGGTGCATAAGATTCGATGAAATCGACTAAGTTTGCAGAAGGCCCGTCTTCCTACAGGATGTAGTGAAAATGTGTAAAGAATTTGGAAAAACTCAAAGCACGAAATAGCTTTCCAATAATATATTGTGGAGCCTAAACATATCTCTATGCAAAAAGTTATGCGTGTTTTACAGAACAGTACGCGATATATGCACCATGCAACGTGCCCGTAACATGATCGCGCTTCTTTTGAGGTAGTGTTATTGTCGTTTTGTGCAGTCAGTAGCGCGGTTAGGCCTTCAGGTGCTCGGGCGCACTCGTGGGGGGTCGTTTTAAAGCCATATTTTATCCCCCACAGCCCAAAATATAAAAACTTGCTTTAGAAAGTGGAACTCTAAAAAACCTAACTCCTTAAAGGTCCATCCATCATACAAGGTAAGTTCTAATGTTTTTTCTAAGTTAATTTCAATTTTTCAACTTCTTATTAACACGGGCAAACTCTCCAAATCATTAGATATTCAATTGGAGCATCATTGTTGAGAGAGGAAAACCTAAAACACAAATTCAAGAGGATTGAACTTCAAGAAGGTAATGTCTTCATCATCTAATTGATTATACTATTGGATTAAGGATTTTAGACTCTAGTTCACGAAATATGATTTGGTGGGTTTGATAGAAAGCATGAACGGTTATGTTTCGGGGTGTTGATTGTTGATTATTGATTAAGGGTGTTGTTTAGCTTATGGGTGATAAAGGATAATGTGATTATAACCATTTGAGACTTTAGAATTTATCTACGAGTAAGAGAATGGGTTATTGGGTGTAGAGACACCATTAATAAAGATTATGAAGCTTTATGTCATCAAGCATTTGAGAAAATTCTTAAGCGACTAAAAATTTATTTATACAATTCAAAATGAAAAAAAAAATAAAGGTTGTAAATTATACATTTCATGCACGGAATTTAAAATAATAAGTATAATGTACAATACTTATAATTTTCAAAAGCATATAATTTATATTATGAAAGTACCTTTATTTAGATAAGTATTTTTATATTACATCTATGGAATATGTATATTTTACAATCTTTATTTTCTTTATTCTAAATTGCTTGAATAAATTTTTGAATTTTTGTTTTTAATAATAAAATTATTATTTACGAATAAATTATTCTAATTATTTTTTTACCATACTCATTATTTTGTTATACCAGTATTATATATTCGTAAATACTTTTTTTATAAATAAAATTACATAATATAAATTAAAAAGGAAAAATTATAATATTAATTTTTTTAAAAATATAAAGAAGACAAATATTTATTATTTAGAGGGTAAAATAAGTATTTTGCAATTCAAAATTTTAATAATCTAGTTGAATGAACTTAGTTATAGAAAAGAAAAGTGATCTTAGGAGATAAATTTGTGATATTTGAGTGAGCATTTTGAATAGTGAACTCCTACCATTTTCAAATAATTACATTACATCCGGGATAAAATTATTTTACTATCATAATTTAGCGGCTAAAATATCATTTATAAGAACATCAAGGGTTAATATAAAAATAACATAGGTCACTTTTGTTTCATCATCCATAGGGTTAGAGGTTTTTTTTAACACTACCCGCGAGCTCTTTCCCAAAGGTTTTGGGTTTTCTCGTTTTTCTTTTTTCCTTTCCTCTGCCATGAAATGAATTAGATTTCCCGGAAAACCCCATCCAATCAGCAGATATCATTTTCCCATTATTTAATCTCTTCATTATTTATAAATAATCTAGGAATTCCTCTCGAATTATTTAGGGATTTGGTGAAATAATGGGTAGCGGAGATGGAGAAGATGATCGGACGTTTAGGGTTAATAATTTCACTGCCGAAGGATTCTCCAAGCTTAGGGAACGAGTTAAGGATAAACTCAAGGAGTTCATGGGTGACTATACTGATGATACTCTCGTGGTATGGTTTATTTTTAGGGCTTAGATATTGAATTACGACACATTGTGCTTAAAAATGTTGAAATCTTGGGCGTGAAGTTGTTTTTAATGTAGTATGAAAAGTGTAATTTTGTTGTTGTACTGAGTTCTCGATTAATTTCAGCATTTGTCTCACCAGCATTTACTTTTTATTGAGTTGGTGCAAGTTTCTTATGTTGCCGTTGCTGCCATAAACTAATTGGATTGCGTGAAGTGTTGAACTGCTCACATAGATTTGATTTTGTAACTTTCTTATTCTGATTTATGGTTTAAATGGCAGTTTACAGAAGATACTGACCGTTAAAAAATATACTATTAACTGTTTATTTTTTCCTGCTATAGACAAACCTTCTATGCAAAAGTTCCAATTTTACCAGATGTTCCTGAGGGCCTAGTATCAAATTTTATGTTCTCTCATACTAACGCCTGCCTTATCTATGAGGTCCTTGCAAGATGGTTGGTGTCATGCAGTGAACATCCATTCCCGGTTTCTATTTAAAAGGAGCTTTTAGTTCTTTTCTTGGAACCAGACCACTCTGCTATATTCTGGCTTGGAACTTTAAGTGTTCTTTGTATTAAAATACAGTCTTGATGCAATGTCAACTTGCACAAGAATTGTTATTGGACTGTATTTCACATATCGATTTCTCATGTACTATGTTATTCGAAGTTTGTTGTTATTCTGAACTTAGCGACAACAAATATTGATATATCTAGCAATGCAGGTGGAGGATCACATGGTCTGTTTGTTTAGATCCATGTATTTTTCTTTTGCCCATGATGTTTGATCATCCTTACTCTTTGATTTATTATATTGATCCGTGCATCTTTTGGAGCCTCATTTTAGTTGTATCAGATTCTTGTATGACATCAGACTCTGAGTCTAGCTACCACATATATTTTGTTGATGTGGTGTTCCTTATGTGTCATATTTCTCCTTAAAATTTATCATGCTAATTTTCTGCTATGCACATGCAGGAATATGTTATAGTCTTGTTAAAAAATGGAAGGCAAAAAGAAGAAGCAAGAAATGAATTGAATGTTTTTCTTGGAGAAGACAGTGACTCATTTGTTGCTTGGTAATATAATAGCCATATTGCAGTGACAGTATTTGTTCCGTGCTAAGTATTATTTTACCATTCTGATTCTTGTTAATGTTGTGTAGGCTGTGGGATCACCTGGGATCAAATATAGGTCTTTATGTGCAGCAAAAGGATCCCGATACAGGAGGAGGAACAAAATACAAACCTACTAGTGCAGAGCCGGTTGCAAAGAATGATTTGCACCGCCTGGACTCTGATGCTGATAAAGTGAAGTCAAACAAATCTAGAAGCCGCCGAAGGGAGTGGAAAGGACTGGTTGCTGTTGAACACCCTACTCTACATAGTTCTTTAGCTGACAGCACTCCTATGGAGGAGGAAGCTCATCAAAAAGTTGGTCATTCAAAGCGATCCCTCTCCCCTCAGCCAGAACTTCAGAGAAAAAGGAACCGACCTGAAGAAAGGCCGAAAAAGGTTTCTAAAATTTCTGTGCACTGCTTTGTTTTGAGAATTGAGAGAGTGATACTGATACTGAATTGTGATATTACCATGAAGGAGTTCTTAATTGAATAGTTTGAAATTTGTCGTGTTTTCAAGCTCTGTGCCGAACTTTGACTTTTTGATCAACTTTTCCGTCCCAAATGTGCACGTCTAATCTAACTGTTTCTTTTAGTTAGTGCCTGTGTTTATCTCTTACAGTGAACTACTATTGTTAAAGGTTTTACTTGTCAGTCTGGGCATAATTAAACATAGAGCTGTTTTCGCACATTTGTCATAGTGCACATATCTACATGGTAATGTTCGCCACGTTTTCTCTTTCGGGCTCGATAATGTCTCTTCTTTTCTCATTTTTTGGGGTGGGGGTGAGGGAGGTGAAGGAGTATTTACCTGATAGATGCTGGGGGTTCCATTTACTATTGTATTAAGTGATGCAAAGTAACAAGCTGCTTTTTACTTTATGGAAGAACCGGAAATGCAGTTAAGCTCGCCTTTTCATGTGTTTTATGGAGTGGTTGGTTTATTGAGCTGGCTTTGCTAGTGTCCTTTAGTTATCATGTTATTCGGTCTTGGGTTCCATGAAAAAATTACTTCTTCTGTCCCTTTTTGGACTGTTTCTCCACTCCCTTTTGTCTTTCGATTGTAACTGGAGGCGACGATGTCGGTGATGAAAATATCTTTTGATTCAATTGAAGTTGAGTATAGGTGGTGGGTATATTAAGTTTGACGTGCATAATAATTTGAATCACATACCGTTAATGCGAGTTTATTCTTGAAAGCAGTTAAGCCCATAACATTTTCCACCCATTTATCACCTCAGAAAAGAAAGCGTTCAAGATTTTTTATTTCAAATCTTTTGAAATGAGATATGTTTTTAGCAGTGTCTTGCCTGGACCCCGATGATAATGCCATTTGCAAAATCACTTTTCTCCAAGCACCCAAGCATGAGCCTAGTGGTCAATGAAGTGGTTGCAAACCTTGGAGACCAGGAATCAAATCCCAGTAGAGTAAAAAACACACACAAGGTGATTACCTGTCTAAGTCTTGGTGTGTAGAGTTATCAGGTATCAGCTCTGGTAGGAGGTAACAATTACCCAGGAGAATAAGTGAGATGTGCGAAAGTTTGCCTGGACACCACCATAATTTAAAAATCATGTTCCTCCTTTGCTAAAAAAAGATAAAAAGTAAAATCACTTTCCGACACATCTATACATTTATTTTAACTGAGAGTCAAGTTATTTACAAGTGATGAATGTTTAATGCTTTTGTCGTTGTTGAGAGTGCCTTTACCTGTGGGTGGATTACAAACAATAATAAGCTTGTGTCCTGGGTACTTTTTATTTAGTAATTCTGTTAATTGGGACCATATAAAGTTTTGTTGGCAGTATCAATAGGTTATGTTTGATTTCTAGTTTTTCCCCATATTATGGTATGTATTATATTGCCATATTGACAGGATCATGATCTCCCTTCCTCTGTGGGTGTGTGGGGGTACTTTTTCTTCTTTAAGTAGGTTTTCTTGTTTCTAGTATCATTTATCCTATGCTTTACTCTTCATTTTGGTGATTTTTCTTCCTTCATAAGTTCAGGTTGGTTAAGTTCCCATGCCAATTTGAACAAAGTTATAAATGAATTAATAACTGTGATTTGCTCTGGTTGTGTCCCGTCGCTAGTATCTTTTCAAAATTTCTGGAATGTTGTTGACTTTTAGTGTATTGCTACTTTTTTCTTGTTGAAAGGGAGGCTTGGCGTAACTGATAAAGTTGTTGCCATATGACGTTCAAACCATGAAAATAACCTCTTGCAGAAATGTAGGATAAGACTGCATACAATAGACCCTTGTTGTCGGACCCTTTTCCGGACCTGCGCATAGTGGGAGCTTAGTGTACTGGGTTGCTGCTTTTTGCTTGTTGCTATTAATTATAGTCTTTTTAATGTTATTGTATTTTTTTAGTGCTAACATTACTTTTTAGTGTTTTAAATATTATGCTGTTATTGCTGTACATAGACAGACTCCCTGTCATATAATACAATATAAATCATGGTTACCCTTTTTTTTTTGTATAAGAGAAATGTGGATAGCTTTATTGAAAAAGGATTGTGTAAAAGCTGATTGCAAGATGAATTGCATAAAAACTGAATCAAGTTCAGTACTAGAGTTTTTTCTAATTCTACTTTAAAAGAGCAAGAGAAAATGATGCTTGATCTAGTTTTGTATCTCAATGAAACTATTCCACCAACCGTGCTCTAGTAGTTATTCCGTACAAGTCCATCTTCGCTCCTTTCTTAGCAATTGTTGTATCCTTTTGTTTTGCGGTTGGGTGGTGCTAGTTATGATAATTTCCAATCATATGATAATTTCAGATTGGATTGTTGATGGATTGAACTTGCTTTGAGTAGTCCTCTCGAATTTTTATTTTCAAATCGCTACTTCAGGTAATCTCTTTGATTAAATTATTTGCTTTTGATAGAGGGAAGGCATTCGTCAACCAGCAATTGCTGCTACTCGAAGGCTGCTGCAATTTGCTGTAAGAGATGCCGTGGCTACTTCTAGGCCATCCAATTCCAATCTAGAATCCTCACCTTCACTAAAGCGTCTTCGCTCTGTGGTCTCTACATCTGTGGAGGACTCATCCCTTCAAGAACGCCCACTGAGGATACGATCGGTTGCAAGAGCACCAAATGCCATGGCCACCGCTATAAGAGCCGTTGCAGAAGCTGCAAAAGATGTGGCAAAAGTTAGATCGTCGGCTAATGTGTTTGACAGGTTGGGTCGTGCTACTGGTACTTTCGATCCTTCAAGCAGATTGGAAGAATCTAATCAAGCTGTTGCCGAAGATGTACCAGACCAATCTTTTGCTGATGCCTCAACTTACCTTCACAGAATTAATTATAGAGGAAAGCATACTGGGAAGTCTATGTTGAACAATGCTACTGCAGTGCTTTATGATTCAGCATTGGATGAAGAAGCTGATCACGGTATCAGCATTGTGAATAAAGGGGCTATAGATGCCTCGAGAACTGGTGCACGTTTCAAAAACATAGGCGAGACTCCACTTGTAGTCGAGTATGGTGTTACTGACAATGCCAATGATATTTTGCACAAGTCACAGAAGGACCAAGATCGACCAACATTTGCTCCTGGTGCTCCTCACCAGCCAATGAATGTTTCATTAAGTGTGAATACCTGGAAATCACCTCAGTATCAGGAGGCAAGACAAGCATTGGAGATAGAGAATCAGAGATCTACACAGAGCAGCGAAGGCTTGGCCAGCGAACCTGACATGCTGTTGACAAAAGAAAGCACTAATCCTATTGCAGTTACTAATGGAAATGTAAACATCTATAATCTGTTATGAATCATTATGGTTGAATCTTTGTAATCTTTAGAAAATACTTAAACAATATGCTCTTTGCTAGGTGAAACCATATGTGGACACACAGAAGGAATCTCAAAAGATGGCTTCTATTAATCAGGGTGAGTTTGATCTTCTCTAGTTCTGTGTGTTTCTACTTTCTGGGCATGGCAAAAGCGTACTGAAATTATTTTTAGATAAATAATGAGATTAATTAGGGTATTGTCAATCTAATATTAGGATTGGGTTTAGGCTCTATTGCTTTCATTATGCGTTGCGCGTGCCGTGTAATACTCTATTTTGTGTGAGGTGAAGTACTAGCAATTGCTCTATTCACTGCGTTAATATATGTTTAGTACTCCCTTTCTGCAATGCCCTAGTGCCATCTTTGTTTCTTTATCTTATGTGTAGGTCATTTTCTGGTATGTCAGGTTTGTATTCTACTGGTCCACCTACAGAAGATGCTGATTCACGGACCATCTTTGTCAACAATGTAAGTTTCTGTCAATTAACTGTTGGTGCTTATTCACTAGATATATCCTTTTCTTGCTTAATTACTGAAAAGTATTTATTTTGTCTCCTTTGTTTTAGGTTCATTTTGCTGCTACAAAGGATGGTCTTTCTCGGCACTTCAATAAATTTGGGGAAGTGCTTAAAGTGGTCATCCTGACTGATGCAGCAACTGGGCAACCCAAAGGGTCAGTTATTGTTTTCATCATTTTTATCAATCTTTTATCTGAAATTATTGAGTGCTAAAGTCTAAACATATAGACGACAAGAGGGGTTGCTCTGATGGTAAGTAACCCTCACTTCCAACCGAGAGGTTGTGAGTTCAAGTCTCCCCAAGAGCAAGGTGGGAAGTTCTTGGAGGGAAGGATGCCGGGGGTCTATTTGGAAACAGCCTCTCTACCCAAGGGTAGGGGTAAGGTTTGCGTACATACTACCCTCCCCAGACCCCACTAAGTGGGATTATACTGGGTTGTTGTTGTTGTTGCTGTTGTAAAGTCTAAACATATAACATAAACAGGTCAGCTTACGTAGAGTTCATGAGAAAAGAATCCGCAGAGAATGCTTTATCTCTTGATGGAACATCATTCATGTCCCGCATTCTGAAGGTATGTTTCCAAAAACTGATGGTATCAATTGTCATTAGTTGGTGCATTGATTTTGTCTCGACTGCAGTGTGATGTGGAACAGTTCCCTCTTTTTTCTACTTTATTGTTTTTATTTTTGGACCTTTAAACACTCCCTTCAAGTCTTTCTCAGTTATTTCTTCAGCTACAAGTTCACTGGTTATCATACTGATGACCAGCATTCTAATTTGGTTGGGTTGAAAGTGGATTGTATAAAAATGGTAACCACTCTTCCATACAGCTTAAACTAATAAGTAAGATAAAAGGGGTTGATCTGTTCCGTGCAGTTTCAGTTTACTGTTAAGTGCTGAAAGTCTACATATATGATGGTGCACTCCGAAGCCTTCTGCAAGAGCTGCAGGATTTTAATGCTATATAATGTTTGAGTTTCTCAAAGATGAGTAAAAGCTCACTTTTCCAAAATTATCACCTTCAACAAGGAAATTTGTCATGAATGTTATCACAATATAAGAAACATCACACATCTGAACCCTCAGGGATTGGCCGGGTGGCAATTGACTTGAGCCTTGGGGTTTGCTCCTCTTCAAGGTCTCAAGTTCGAAACCCAATGGGTGAAAACAATTTCTGAGGGCCATCAAACTGGGTAAAACCTGAATTAACCGTGGTGCACTTGCGGGAAACTCCTTGCCGAGGGCCTGTGCACCCCTGGGATTAGTTGGGCTCTTAGAGACTCGGATACCCGGTTCAAATCAGAAAAAAAAATATGAAACATCACACATCTGGCATTCGAGGGTGTGATGTAACGGTCAATGGAGTGAATGAGAACCATGGGAAAACAGGGATCATATCCCAGTAGAGACAAAAACATTAGGTTTTCTCCCCATCTGCCTAAGTCTTGGTGCCTCCGACATGTTGCGTGCTGATGGGATGTTTAGCAGGTAATTGTGGAATAAATGAGGTGTGTATAAGCTGGTTCGAATATCAATGTATTAAAAAGACGAACAGACATCTGACCGTCACCTAAAAATTAACTACTAAAACAAAGGGAGTATGAATATATGCAAATACATTCAGTAGCCGCTGCAGGCACTTTTCAGCAAATATGCGTGGGATGCAAGCACCGATAAAAAGTATGTCTGCAGTATAAATCAACAATGCTTAGTACTAATAAAGAAATAAAAATAAACGATGCTTAGTGAATGACAGGAAGATTATAAGTTGTGCATACTTATAGCTTTTCATCTTTATTTTCTTAAAAATTATTTTTTGTTAACTGTGGTGTCCGGTCAAGCTTGCGCGGCAGCTCGACTATTTCACAAGGTACGTGCTACTTCCCACCATGACATGTACCAACCAAGGGTTCGACAGATAGAAGAAATCACCTAGTATATTTTGTCTCTGCTGGAATTTTAACCCTACTAGTCTGCAAGGCTTGCCCTCATTCATTGATCACTAATCCATACCCTTGGGTGTTTAACTTTTCTTTTTTATTTTAGTTGGGATGTATACAAAGTGTGTGAAAGTGGTTTGGAGATCTTGCTTGGTCACTTTTGTGGAGACTTCTTAATTTCTTGTTAATATTTTGGTTTGGAATTCAAGTAATAAGGTGTTGGGTTTTAGGGAGTATTAATTCTCGTAATAATAAGTTGGTAGCACGAAAAAACACGGGAAAGACAGAGTTGCATTCCTTTATTGTGGAAACAATACTCTGGTTCTTTGGAATGGTAAATCTTGTGATTCAATCTGTTATCCATTCTCTTTCAGTTTGTTGTTTGATCTATTTCTAAGTTCAATTCAACATAAGAACACTGTAATTCCGATAGTCTTTGTTAGTAGCTTTGCTTCTTTAAGCATTTCAGACACTCTAATTTGAGATAGTACTTTTTAATCAAGGTTTTCCTAAAGTACATGATGTAGGATATGCTACTCCCGGCAAATTACATTTTTAGGTTGAATTGTGAACCACAGACTATAAAACAAGTATTGAAATGATTTATGCCTGAATGACCTGAATGGCTCTAGAGAATTCATATGGTTGACTCAACTTGTTTGCAATTGAGTATTTGATTGATCGACTGTTTAACAAAAGACTCATTCTAGTTCCACGATTCAAGACCTTTTTGAAATTTCTGGCATCCAAATTGAGGCCAAGTGTCTTCTTAGATCTTCACTTGTTTTGGAGAATTTTTCCAGTGTAAAGAACCTTTTGAGGGGAAACATATATACGAACCAGTTTTAAATTTTATTTAAGGAAAGCATAGTCAGTGATTGGAGTATCAGGATTCACCTACATTCTACTCTCACTAAGATTTTAAAAAAAAAAAAGAAGAGGAGGGTCCACTCCCATTATGTTGAGACTGAGAAGAATATGGTGTACCTATTCTCATTGCCAACAGTATCTATAATCTTTTGGCAATTTGTTACGATTTGCTAAAGTTTTCTCTTCATCTTGTGATGTGAATTGTATAACTCACTTGATGCCCCACCCTATGAGTTGGGGAAATTTAAAGAATGGGAAGAAGCCCCTAGTCTTTTAGCAATTTATGCTTCTAACTGCAAAATAGTCGTTTGTTTCTAGTTACCATATTTTGGTGTAGGTTCTCTTCTTTTGTATGCAGGTTGTTTACGGGGTTTCCCCCAATTGTTAACAAAATTATTTACTTTATCTAAAAGAAATCGTTGGAAAGGCTCCTCTTTGGCAACTGAAGTATCAAGATAAACTGTTCCTGAACTTCTTGGTTGTGCAAGTTTGGGGGTTTTGGGGGGGGGGGGGGGGAGGGAGGAGAGTAGTCGTTTCTACATCTCTCTTTTTTTGAGGGACCTCTCTGTTCATTTAAGCACAGACTATTGTTCTTTTCTGCAGGTTGTGAGGAAAAGCTCTACTACTCCTGAAGCAGCATCTGTCACTGTATGGCCTCGTGTTACAAGGGCTGGTCCTTTTGCAGTTTCTAGATTTGGTCGGGTTCCTTTTCCTAGAGGCATACCCACTTTGTACAGGTCCCGGGTCCCAGTCAGGCCTGGTGCTAGAAGTATGCAATGGAAGCGTGATGCTCAGCCCACATCGGCTGAGAATTCTGGTTTGTTAACACCCTCAAGCAATGCAGTTCCTTCTCCCATTCCTCGGAGTATGACATATGTACGAGCAGAATCTAAGATTAATGGAGATTCTAGTACGGCTTAGTTAATCATAGAAGTTTCCCCAGTCCTATCTCTCTGAGAGTCCAGCTCTTTGTGGGATTGGTTGAAGTCCAACAGACATACTTAGCATCGTACATGATTGCTTCATCTAGTACATCAGTCAAGATAGGGATACATGTGCACGTAATCATGAACAGTGTTATTAGTTTTGCTTTTACTGTTCTTTCCATATAGTTGGGCGGAAGACTATGGGTAAATGTTGTGGGACTGGGCTTTTGTAGTAATTATTATCAGATTGTTGGGTCCAGGTATCTGAAGAGTTATTGTCAAGTTGGAGCTGGAATCTGTGAATAGAAGGTGGAATGGTGGATGGGTTGTTTTTTGGATTAGAGACATTTGAAATTTCATTCTTGGTAAGGAAAAAAGAAAGAAACAAAGTTTAGATGAGGAAAAAAGTAAAAAAGCAAAGTGTGCTATCTTAACTGCATTTTACATTTCTTCTTTTGGTCCAATAATATGCTTCCTAATGAGATCTGCAATTAGTGCGAATTTGGTTGATGATTTTGCATTATTGTTAACAGAGCTTCCAAAAGAAATGCAGAGCCTGAAAAGGACATTGTTACTGTATCATTCTGTAATTTGCTTTGGCCAACAAATTCGTGTATCTATAGTTTGTATTCAAGGGAATATCTGCCGCGGGGGAAAGAGAGTGTGAATTTGTTTGGTCAAAGTAACAATAAAAGCTGATGGAAAGGAAAGGAAAGAAAAGGAAAGGAAAAGAAAAGAAAAGAAAAGTAAAGAAAAGTGAGATACAGTTGTTTTTGTGTGTTTTCGTACTACGTAACAGTTTCATAGTCAAGATCAAAACCCTTTTGTGGGTTGGATCACCTTCAGTATTTTCAAGAGGAATTTTCAGAAATCACGGTAGTTTATTTGCTATGAACTTTCTATATATATATATATATATATATATATATATAAAATTTATTTCTGTAGCTAATATTTCGTTGTTATCGGACTGTATTTGCGCTACTGTATTATACAGTTTAATAATAGAAAGATGATCAATTAGTGTGTATCGCTCTTAATTTAACTCAATTAAATCAATTCCACAAAATTTCGTTGCCACTGTGACTGTATTAATACAATGAGGTAATCCGCCTAAAAAATAGGGATTACAAATATTTAATTTTGTATTGAATGTATTTTTGTGACTGTATTTATAAATATAGTAATTCGCCAAAAATAATGATGATGGGTGTTTAACAACAGAAAGTGCAATATTGAATTGTACTTAATTTCACTATATTGAATTCCGTTGTAAATTCAAACAAAAAATTAAGAAATATGGTGTATACCGTTCTATTCAATTCTATTCGCTATTATACATTAGATTTAATTCATCGTATTCAATTCGACTATATTCAAATAATAAAAATCACAAAAAACAATGATATTCGATTGTATTTAAAAAATATAGACCTTTGAAATATATAAATACATGCGAAAATATAATGTATTTATACAAACATATGTATTTGTACATGATACAATGTATTTGTATGTGACTCAATAGCAAAGAAGAGAAGGAAGTTCACCGAAGATGGCCTTTTCTGGCCAAGTAAAATATTGTAAATATTGTATTAAAACTGAAAATGAAGACGAACAAAGTCCCGCCCTCAGATCTTCTTCGTCGACTCTGCTTCAGATTTTCAAAAGCTCAATTCGTAGCCATGGCCATGCCTGTTCGCCTACTCCCTATTTGTTTTAGATCGATTCTCTTCGCTTCAGAAAGTCTACCATCACCACAAAAAAAGGTTCTACGATGGCTGCCTTGATAGAAAAGGGAGAGAGATTCGAGGGAGAAAAGAGACGATGGAGGATCTTGTTGATAAAGAGAGAAAGAAGAGAGGGATAAAAAATATAACTGGCATATTTCATCCCTCAATGATAGGTAATAAAATAAATACATGTTTTGCTATAAAATATAAAAGGTAGCTATAAGTAATAATATTTTAAAATTACTTTAGTTTATACTTTATCTGTTCACTTTTACTTGTCCACTATTGGCTTTGCACACCCCTTGTGAAATAATAAATAAAGTGCATAATTTACCATGATACCCATCGTAATTGGTGTACAATCTTAATAGATTTGAAAAATGATTTTAAATGAGTAATTAATACTAAGGGCAAAACATAAAATAAATTAGTTTTCTCTGCGAAAAGTGACAAGTAAAATAAAAATTTATTTATCAAACACTTGGCAAGTACTCCCTCCGTTCACTTTTAATTGTCAAGTATTCTAAAAATAAATTTGCATTTTTACTTGTTGCTTTTCGCATTTCAAGAGAAAAATAATTTACCTTTTCTGTTTTGCCCTTAGCATAGTTTCTCATTCCAAACCATTTTTCAAATGCATTAAGACTTTACACCAATTAATATGAGTATCAAGATATTATACATTTTATTTATTGTTTTCTATGGGGTGTGAAAAGTCAATATTGAACAAATAAAAGTGAATGGATGGAATACAAGTGAATGGAGGGAGCACTAAATTGAATGTAATAGTTTGTTATATGAGTTAACTCTTTCATTTTTCAATACACATCTTGATTGAAACCACGTGTCCCTAAAATTAAATGACCCGATTTCATCCATTTCCTCCACCCATCTAAAAGTATTTCTCTCTTCCCAAACAAAATAGATTACAAAATCCAAATTTAAAAGAGTTAACTACAGTCAAATCTCTCGATAACAACGTCATTTGTTTCGATATTTTTTAATTTTTATGCAAATGACTATTGTAAGCATTAAATTTTAACGAATTTAAATCGATAAAATAATATGGACTATATTTTAATATGCTAGTCCAAATAAATATTATTGGCTAATATAATTGGATTAATTATATAAGTCCACTATATATGGATTGAATAAATAAGTCTTAATCCATTGGGATAAAGTGATGGGCCCACTTTATTAAGCCCAAGATGACATCTTCCTAGAGGCCTAGTTTGGTGCCACGTGTCAAATGATGTAGCGCGCCAAGTCAAACGGAAGAGACAATAGAATCATGTCACGTGTAAAAATGACAAGGCATGCCAAGCCACATTAAAATACCAATAAAATCGCACCAAGGGTGCAAGTGACATGTGCTAGCCAATCAAATGCAGCCATGTCACACTTCAATGTGATTGGTCGAAAAGAGTTTGTTCTTATCACAACTCCTACCTTCCACAACTATAAATATGGGTCTACATAACTCAGAAAAGGGACAAGAAGTTATAATAAAAAGCACGAAAGAGCTCGTGGATTAAACACTGCAAATTCCTCCACAAGTTTCAAGCTTCAAGCAATCAAGTTCAAGCTTAAGAACGACGAACAAATCAATTTCAAGCTCAAGAACGAAGAAACAA
Source organism: Nicotiana benthamiana (assembly GCA_034376525.1). Lineage (NCBI taxonomy): Eukaryota > Viridiplantae > Streptophyta > Magnoliopsida > Solanales > Solanaceae > Nicotiana > Nicotiana benthamiana. Next base: position 26,064,903 of record CM067336.1, on the reverse strand, counting down.
ATCAAGGTCAAGTTCAAGCAATCAAGCTAAAGCTCAAGAACAAGATCATCTTCGTGGCGACAAGTGAATATTCAAGATCAAGCTCAAAGGCCCCTGAATTTGTTACTATTGGAAAGAAGAATCATAGGATTCATAGAGATTGAACACCCAAATATTTAAAATAAATTACTACAAGTATTGCGATATTTTTCGGTCTTGATTTTATTTTCTTGACGCAATTTATTGTCTATAAATTTTGGTACGCCCAGTGGCAATCTCTACCTCTTATCTCAACTTTTCAATCACCAAAGTCCGAGAATATTGAAATGGATTAAAAAAAAATCAACTCCGGTTCAACTTCCACCAAGGCTGCTAACTCCAGGTTCTACGCTAATGTGGAAAGCATTCTCGATGTTACCTTTGGAAGCTTTAGACCAGTTATGAGGAGAAAAGCAAACTCTATAGGAAAACAAGCACCCCAAATGCTGTCCGCATCAATCCTTGTTCATGGATATTCATCCTCAAAAGGAGCAAGATCTCCCAAAAACGCATCCGAAGGAGGAAGCGATGTTGATGAAAAGATCAAGAAAACTCTTGCTCTGCTTGACCTCTCCGGATCCAAGCACTCTAATGTGAAGGAAGATGATGATGATGCTTCAAGTGATGGATCCTCCTCACTTAAACCATATAGAGTGAGCCAATCAAGGATCAATCTGTGTAAAAATCCATGATACTCTACGTCGTCCATGACAATCATGCAAGCCATGGTGACATACATATCATCTATGGAGGAGCAGTTGGCAAACTTGATGGAAGCAATTGGCTAACCAAATGCATGCAAAATCAAGAGGCTATAATTGAAAATCTAACAGACAAGGTGGGAATCTTGATGGAATTAGAATCGACTTATACACCTGACAAGCTCCCAGAAGTTCTAGAGAGTGACTCTTCCCCAAGACAAACAACATCCACTAAGGCTATCCTGTCTTATCTGAAGGGATGATTCCAATCGTTCAATTGAAGGAGTTCATTGAAGGAACCATTAATAACAAATATGAAGTTTCTTCGAAATCCTCCCTTACATATGCAAAGCCGTACACTGTAAGGGTCGATATGTTGAAGCTGCCTGCTGGCTATCAACCTCCAAAGTTTCAACAGTTTGATGGTAAAGGTAACCCAAAGCAACATGTGGCACACTTTATTGAGACATGCAACAATGCCGGGACTTTTGGAGATTACACATACTCGTCAATGAAAGGATGAACCAGTTATCGACTTTATGAATCGTCGGAGGAATGCAAGCCTCAACTGCAAAGACATGCTTAGTGAATTTTCAGGCATAAAGATGTGCATCCAAGGCATGCATTGAGGATTTCACCATATCTTGCAAGGTATCAAGCCTGACACATTTGAAGAACTTGAAACTCATTCCCACGACATGGAATTGAGCACAGCCGTCGCTGGAAATGAAAGACTGCCCATCTATGAACCTCGTAAAGGGAATGACAAGCAAGAAGTCAGGAAGTGGCAGGTTCGTACCTAAGTCTAAAAGCAAAGAAGCTATGAATGTCAACACGTGACCTATGAAGTTCACAAAGAAGGTGATCAAGAAGCAGAGTATGAAATCCACTTCTTTTCAAGATAAGCCAAGCGGAAAGTTGACTCTAAAAAATGCAGGAGAAAGAGTACCCATTCCTGGATTCTGATATTCCAGCCATTTTCGAAGAACTCCTCGAGTTGAATCTCATTGAGCTTTCAGAGATGAACGACCAAATGAAGTTGGGAAAATGAATGACCCAAATTATTGCAAATATCACCGACTTTTAAGCCACCCTTTGGAGAAGTACAAAGTTATGGACTTCGCCCGTGAAAAAAAAATTGTGTTTGAAGATGAGAAAGCAAGCGCGAACCAAGTCTCTATCACCTTTGGCCCATTCAGTCTAGATGAGTTATGCGGTTTCAAAGGAATCAAAGAATTACTGGTGAACAAAAAAGTTGGAGACGATCAACGGGATGATGATGGAGGTTGGACGTAGGTGACTCGTCATAGGCGCCACAAAAGGAGCCCACAAAAAGAATCAACAGAACAACCAACAAGGAAGATGATAGTAAATAGACCAACAGAAAAGAATACAGTTAGGCATTTGAAGAAAGAAAAAGTGGAGATGCACCACCCTCAAAAGCCACGGTATACAATAACCTTAGAAGATTTCTTGTCATCTTGGTTTCGCACGAAGATTCCCATGAGGTTATCGATGCCTCTTGTTTACATGGTGACAAAGGGGAAGAAAAGAGTGATGACCTACCATTGGAACAATCTACGGAAAAGCTCATCGAGTCCACTCCTCTAGAAGTTAATGCTTGTGAGGAAAAAGTTGCATTCACAAATGACGATCTTCTGCTAGGTGACACTCTTCATAACCGCCCATTATACCTGGTTGGCTATATGGATGATGAAAGGGTAAATCAAATTTTGGTTGATGGAGGATCCTCAGTGAATATATTGCCAATTTGCAATGTGAAAGAACTTGGTATTCCCATGAACAATCTCTCAGAAAGTCGTGTGATGATCCAAGGATTAAACCATGGGAGGGGGGAGAGGGGGAAAATATCCATAGGCGCGATCAGGCTTGAAATCACCATTTAAGATATGCAATTAAGTGCATGGCTGCATGTAATCAACACGAAAACTTCATACAATGTCTTACTTGGAAGACCTTGGATACATGATAATAAGGTGGTTCCATCTACCTACTATCAATGTTTAAAATAATACGAAGGTGAAGTCGAGAAGAAGATAGTTGCTGATGATGAGCCATTCGCCGAGGCAAAGTCACACTTCAATGATGCAAAGTTCTACTTGAAGAACCGCATTGTGAAGGAGAAAAAAATTGATAATGGCATGAAAAACAAGAATGACGAATCCATAGATAAAAGAGCTGAGGTGACTATTGGTAAATCCAAAGCTATTACTGAGGAGGTACATGCCAACGTGAATAAATCTCATAAAGGGGTTACTGCCTCTTATGGAAAGAAAGTAAGTCTCGCTCTCCAATATATTCCTAAAAGGAAAAAAACGAGAGCGAATCATCTAATCTCCAAACTAACATGCTAAAGGAGCTAACTCTTCTAGTAAAACGAATTGAGGCAGTAAAGTTGTCCTCGAAGCCGCTGGCAGGGTTTGTAGCCCAAAATCGTCTACAGAATGGGCCACTCCCTACAAAGCGAACAGATGAAGGTTTTGACCCTAACGCTTACAAGCTATTTGCAAAATCTGGATACAATCCCAATGAGCCATCAAAGTTAGGAAAGCTCCCATCAGATGCTAAAACGAGGAAACCATGTAAAGGTTTTGGATATAAGCAACCGTCAGCAGTGCTCATCTCTATAAGAAGGTTGAGTAGCAATTATATCACTGTTGAAGATGAATATGCCACTTCCAACAAGCCTTATGTTTTTGATCGACTTGGAAAATTACCCGTGAGGACCTCCGTGTTTGAAAGATTGGGTCCATTAAAGAAGGGGAACAAGTTTCAGAGAAATTTTCAAAGCATAAGAACACCCCCTCCACAGAAATCCACAACATCTCTAATGATTTCCAAAGTTTGGTTCCTTCTAGAATGAGGCGACAAACAAAACTTGTGGTTTCATGTAAAGAAGTACTGAGGGTAAAGCCATATTTTGTGGTCTATACTAAGGAGCGTGACGAAGATTAAGAAGGTATATGTTCTTCGTATATGTTACAGTACAATGCGAGAATGGTGTTCCATCTTCAATGGAGGATAATACAGAATTGGAGGATGTTCACTATGTTATCACATATCCTTCAATGATGGGGACCCTCAAGAAGATGAATATGCGAAAGATGCTCCACCCGAACTTGAAGAAGGAGTGAAAATGATAGTTGATGCCTTAAAATAAGTTAACTGTGGCACCGATGAGGAACCAAGACCCACCTACCTAAGTGCTTTACTTGAAGCTGATGAAGAGAGCACTTATATTGAGTTACTCAAGGATTTTAGGGATGTCTTCGCTTGGAGTTACAAAGGTATTCATGGCTTGGACCCAAAAGTAGCAGTGTATCACCTTGCCGTCAGAAATGGTGCTCGCCCTATTAAACAAGCTCAAAGGCGTTTTAGGCCGGACTTGGTTCCCTTGATTGAAACTAAATTTAACAAACTCATCGAAGCTGGTTTTATTTATGAAGGTAAATACCCAACATGTGTTTTAAGTATTGTCTATGTAAGGAATAAAAAAGGACAGATTCGAGTGTGCGTTGACTTTAGGGATCTTAACAACACATGTCTGAAGATGAGTTCCCACTTCCTATTCCAGAACTGATGATTGATGCTACTATTGGGTATGAGACAATTTCATTTATGGACAGTTCATCAGGCTATAACCAAATTCGCATGGCGCCAAAAGATGAAGAGCTTATTGCATTCTGTACTCCAAGAGTATTTATTGCTACAAGATAATGCCTTTTGGCTTACACAATTGTGGTGCTACTTACCAAAGGGCTATGCAGTATATTTTTGATGACCTTCTCCAAAAGAATGTCGAATGCTATGTTGACGACTTGGTGGTAAAATCAAGAGAGAAGGACGACCACTTTAAAGACTTGAGAATGGTTTTTTAGTTGCTCCGGAGGTACTAACTTAGGATCAACCCATTGAAATGCGCCTTTGTAGTTACTTACGGAAAGTTTCTTGGTTTCATTGTTCGACATCGTGGGATTGAAACTGATCAATCCAAAGTAGATGCAATCTTGAAAATGCTGGAGCCTCGGGACATTCACAAATTGAAAAGTCTGCAGGGAAAGTTAACATACCTTAGGAGATTCATCTCAAGCCTAGCTGGGAGGTGCCAACCATTCAGCCACCTTATGAAGAAATGTGTTCCTTTCAAATGGTACCAAGCGTGTAGCAATGCCTTTGCGAGCATTAAATCCCACTTGATGAAGCCTCTAGTTTGGAAACCCCTATTCTTAGAAATCCGCTGACACTATACATTTCAGCACAAGAAAGGTCTGTTGGAGCGCTACTGGCCCAAGAAAAATAGTGAAGGGAAAGAAAATTCCCTTTACTGCTCGAGCATGATGATGACACCAAATGCGATGAATTATTCGCCAGGAAATGTTATGTTTGGCGCTAGTCTTCTCAATCCAAAAGTTGAAGCACTACTTTCAAGCTCATGTCATTCATTTGGTTTCTAGAGAAATCCCATCAAGTTCGTGATGTTAAAACCTATCCTTAATGATCGACTAGCAAGGTGGTACCTCCAATTTTAATAATTTGAAATCGTGTACATCCCTCAAAAGGCTATAAAAGGACAAGCGTTATCAAACTTCTTGGCAGATCACCCTATACCTGATGATTGGGAGATAACGGACGAACTACCTGATGAGGATGCCATGGTCATCAAAGTTCAGCCTCTATGGAAGATGTACTTTGATGGCGTTGCACATCGCGGAGGAGCTGGTGCTGGTGTAGTATTTATAAATGTTAATTTTCCCGATAACCTATAAAGTGAAAGTAATTAAGAAAGGAACAATATGAGGGTACGATGTAGATTATAGAATACCATTTATTTACCTACCCTATCAAGTGTGATTAATAAAGTAAAAATACCTTATTTAAATTATTTGAATATGCGACTAATTCTATTTCATGCCTTTTCTTTAATTTGAGCTCTCTCTAATAAAATCAAAAATGGCTACTACCTTTGTTGTAATTACTCTTTTTCATAGAAAAATGACGAGTTAGTTATATATGTTTGCGACAAAGACAAAGAAGCAGTTTTGGTCCACAGTTCGAAAATTCCTGGATTTAGATAACCAGTGTGACGATGCGTTCAGTCGTCTCATGAGTTACCGCTCCGTTTCCCTATTTTCGCTTCTTCATGCCTCGTTATCTGTATTTTGTGGTATTTTGTCAGATCGAATCCGAAATGATTTTGGTAAGGTTTGAGACACTTAGTTTCTTTTAAGAAAGTTTAAGTTGGAAAAGTCAACTGGATATTGACTTATGTGTTAGAGGGATCAGATGTTAGTTCTGATGGTTTGGTTGGATTTGGGAGGTAATTTATGACTTAGGAGTGTGATCGGAATGGGTTTTGTAGTTTCGGAGTAGAATTAGGCTTTAATTGGCGAAGTTGATATTTTGGCGATTTCCGGTTGATAGGCGAGATCTTGATATGGGGGTCAGAATGGAATTACGAGAGTTTCAATAGCCTCATTGTGTCATTTGGGATGTGTGTGTAAAATTTCAAGTCATTGGACGTGGTTTGGTTGTGTTTTTGATCAAAAGCATATTTCGGAAGATTTTGGAACCTTAGGCTTGAATCTCCTATGTTCTGGGTGATTTGATGTTGTTTGAGGTATTTTGATGATTGGAAAAAGTTTGAATAAGGTTTTAGGATCTGTTGGTGCCTTTGATTAAGGTCCCGAGGGCCTTGGGTGATTTTCGAGTGCTCATTCGGATCATTTTGGAGTTGGAAAGTTAGCAGAAATTGCAGGTTCAGGTGTTGCAGAAAATTGCCCTTCGCGATCGCGTAGGGTGTCTCGAGATCGCATAAAAGGAATTGAGGAGGCCATCCAGTTGTTCTTCACGTTGGCGAACAGAGGCTCGCGATGGCATATTATGGGAAATTATTCATCGCGAACGGGGGCATGTGGTTGCGATCACATAGAGTTAAGCGGGCCAGGGGTCTTGGATAGAATTTGTTCAATGCGAAAGTAGGAGGAGGTCTGCGATCGTGTAGGGCCAGTGGCTCAAGAATTGCATTCGCAGAGTCTTGAATGCGACCACATAGATTAATTTTGGGAGCCGAGATTTTTGTTCTTTGGATCGCAAAGAAGGAAATATAGTCCTGGACAGAATATTTTTAAGTCGTCTTGTCTATGATTTTGGGGCTTATTTCACCCATGGCTGCTCGTTTTTGGAGATTTTGGAAGGAGATTGAAGAGGGATTCAAGAGGAATCATTAGGAGGTAAGATTCTTGGACTAAAAACTCGATTATTATGTGAATTCCACCTAGAAAATCATGAAAGCTAAGCTTAAAATTGAAAGACTATGGCTTGAGAAATTGGACTTTTGATTTGGGATTTGAAGGATCATTTGGGGTCGGATTTGAGAAATTTTGATAATGTATGAACTCGTGGGGAAATAAGGAATCTAATGATGTAAAAATTTCTGAATATCGAGAAGTGGGCTCGGGACTCAAATTTTGGAAATTTCTGGATTTGTGTCCTTTATTGATAGTTTTTGCTTGGGCTTTGTTCCCTTAGCATATTTTGATGCCCTCGTTCTGATTTTGGATAGATTCGATGCACGCGGAGGCCGACTCGAGGGGAAAGGTATCTCAAGCTAGAGATTTAGCCGGTTCGAGGTGAGTAATGATTGTAAATGATGTTGTGAGGTTTGAAACTCCGGATTTGCATATCGTAGTGCTAAATTAAGGTGAGGCGCACGCTTGATGCTGAGCGTGAGATCTTGCACTATTAGGGATTGTGACTGGGTTCGTTTTGATTGATGGTTTTTACCGCGTATTTGATCTAAAATATTTGCTATCACCATTTATTGGCTAAATGCCATATTTGGGCTTCGTGCTAACTATTTGAAACCCTTCAAGGCTTTTACTTGATATTTCCTCATTGTTTGACTTACTATTTAAACTCAACCATGTTAATTTCCAATGTTTTACTATTCATCCATTTTTACTCAGCTTTGAGACTTAAATGATATTTTAAATGATATTTAGGCTGAGAAACACTGTTTTACTATCGCCCGAGGGGCTTGTGATGATTTTTAACTGAGTAAGGTTGAGGGCCTTCATTGTGAGTAAACACTAATACTGATTTGAGGCCGAGGGCCTGAGATATGTACACCACGAGGTGGATAGATTGATATGAGGTTGAGGGCCTAGATTTGATGCCATGAGATGGATTGTTATTGCGCTTGGGCCGTAAGAGGCCCCTCTAGGAGTCTACACACCCCCAGTGAGCGCAGCTACCCATTGTGATGCGAGATTGAGCCCGAGGGGCTGGTAGTGATTTGAGATGTTGCGCGAGGGGCGGATTTGTTGATACTATGCCCGAGGGGCAAAATTTATTTGTTTACTTTATCTTAATTATCTGTCAATTACCTATTGTGGTTAAAAGATCATTTTACTTGATTTTGACTGGTTTTACTGATTCTAAGTGATTTACTGCTCATTATAAAATGCCATGTGCTTGTGTTTTCTTACTTTCAGTTGTTATTTACATTTGTTACTCACTGAGTTGGAGTACTCACTTTACTCCTTGCACCCTGTATGCAGATTTAGGCGTAGCTGGTGCTACTCCTGAGTGCTGATTCCTCCAGTTTTAGATGAGCATTCGGAGAATACGAGGTAGCTGTTGACGTCCGCAACCCCGTGTCTTTACTCTTTATCATTTCTATTTCCCTTCAATCATTTGTACTAGTTTATGTTATTAACGGGATTGTATTATGACTTATAGATGCTCATGACTAGTGGCACCCCCGTTAGGGCTATGTATGGGTATTTCTTCTACGTATTTATGTTATTATCAATTATTTTGGACTTATTCTTATCATGTTTAACCTATTCTTATATGCTGATCTCGTAGTAATTGGAAATGGAAAGTGTCGGCTGGCCTTGTCTTCATGAGAGGTGCCATCATGACCGGGTTTGGAGCTTGGGACGTGACAAGTTGGTATTAGAGCCTAGGTTACATAGGTATCACGAGTGATGAGCAGATTTAATAGAGTCTCGCGGATCGGTACGACAACATTTGTATTTATCCTCGAGAGGATGCAGAACCTTTAGGAAAAAATTTGTATTCTTGAAATTCTTGTCGTGCGAACTTGTTGATCCGAGTACTAAGCTTCTGTTATTCTATTCAGACACATGCTACTGGATAGGGTGGATGGCCACCAGTTCCACCAGCTGCGGCCACCGGAGGCCGAGGACACGGTCGTGGTTGTGGTAGAGGCAGACTAGCGAGGGCAGCACCTGTAGATCCACCAACTGCCCTAGTTCATGACCAGGTCCCAGTTGTGGATGCTCTAAAAGCACCAGCTATGTCCATTGTGATTTCCGGGTCTTTAGGAGGCCTTGGCCTGGATCTTATCATTTTGCACTGGCCTAGCTCAGGAGGTTTCAACCACTACAGTCGCATCTACTTCTCAAGCCGGGAGAGGCAGTCAGACTCCCGTGGCTCGCACACCTGAGCAGTTCGTGCAAGGACTTCAGACGTCGGGGGCACATGTCGCCTAGCCGGTTGCAGTTGCTTAGGACTATATGGTTCCGATTATGCCAGAGGATGAGCAACATAGATTGGAGTGATTTGGTAGGCTTTAGCCTCCAACCTTCAGTGGTGTTGAGGGCAAGGATGCGTAGGGCTTTCTAGGCAAGTGTTAGAGGATGCTTTGTACCGTGGGTATTCTGGAGACCAGCGAGGTCGCTTTCACTACCTATCAGTTTTCAAGACATGCTTTCACTTGGTAAGAGGATTTTGAGAGGCGTAGGCCTGTTGGTGAAACACCCCTTACCTGGCAGCAGTTCTCCGTTCTCTTTCTAGAGAAGTATGTGCCGCAGTCTCGTAGAGAGGAGCTACGTGAGTAGTTTGAGTGGTTACGTCAAGGGGATATGACCATGTCAGAATATGAGTTGAGATTTTCTGAGTTGTCTTGTCATGCCATCTGGTTGGTTCCAATAGATCAAGAGAGGATCAGGAGGTTTGTTGATAGTTTACTTATTAGCTTCGTATTCTTATAACTAGGGAGAGGGTATATGGTGCTACATTCGAGGATGTTGTGGATATTGCCCAAGAGATTGAGTCTATTCGCCGCCAGGAGCGAGAGGAGAGGGAGGCCAAGAGGCCTCGAGGATCTGGTAGCTATAGTGGTGCTCCTTCGAGGGGCCAAATTCCGCATGGTAGAGGTCGTCCATTTAGGCCTACTTAGCTAGCACACCCAAGTTATTGTGGGGCGTCATTGGGTCAGGATTCTCATAGTTCACATCCGGGCCAGTCATTACTTAGTACCTTTCTAGCTTAAAGTTCTTCCCGTGCTCCGTCAGTTCAAGGCTCCTCTAGGCCTATGTTTGTCTTGCCTTTCTTATTTTTCAAAGAAATTTTCTAATTCTATTTTTTCATTTTTTCTTTTTTATACCCTTTTTTTAATGTTTCTCCCTGTATTAATGTTCTGGGTAGTATTTTTCCTGATGAACCTTCATCTTCACTTTTTGGTAAAGTTACAGCCATAAATAGACTTCATGAGTGAATTGGACTAGCTGTATCATTATCCGATACAGTAGATTTTGTTGCATTCATTGTGGAATGCACACCCTTCTCATCAATTTTTTCTTGACATGGAGAAATCTATTTTGGACTACTCATCTATGTGTCTTGTTGAGAAATAACTTGAGTCTGGGATTGTGTCAATTAGAATTTTAATGCATATATTCTCTGCTCTAGTACCTTCACTTGCTCCATAAGTCTTGTTTTTTCCTGTGCCAAGATTTCATTCTTCTGGTTTATTTGAAGGCTTCCATCTTTGATGAGCAATGATCACATAATATTATCTTGTCGTTGTCCTTTTGGATGTTATGTTGGGGGATGTTTTTGGGTTTTGTTTGAGTGCTGGGGAGATATAGTAGTTTGGTCCTAGTATTCCTCTTTCATAGTCTAATTGTTCAGTGAAGTCATTGAAACCTTTGAAAAGTGGGTTTTCTATATCTTTAATAGAGTCGAGTACTTCTAACCATGTTTGAAAAGTGCCATTTGTCTTACCATGTATAACTACATAGTATCTAAATCTCTTTTCTTGGTTTTTGTCTGTAAAATATTGTCCTAAGGCATTAAGAGCTGCTATGAAATACTTAGTGTCTTTTTTATTATATATTATCCATAAGTTATCAATTAAACATCATTGAGGTCTATCTATGACACATTCTGGTAAAACTCTAAATGATATGATTGATGGTGGAAAGAATTAAATTATGTTTTCCAAAACTTATCCTATCCATATGAGTTTTTTCTGCAAAATATTGTGGCTTGAAATTGTAACGACCCGCCTGGTCGTTTTTCCTACTCCGATTCCCTAAATGAAACTTTTCATGCTTGCTTTAGCTAATGCACGACCTGCAAGGATGGTTGATTCAGGATTTAGAAGAGTTTGGATTGAAAGATACACATTTAACTCTTTAGAATTTTCTTAAAAGGCTAAGTTTGATCTTATTTAACATTTTGAGCAAACGAACACAGATTCATGATTTGACGGTCCCGAATGGTCTGTGGGAAAATATGGGGCCTGGGTGTATGCTCGGAATCGAGTTTTGAGGTCCCTAGCCCGGGTAATGAATTTTTATTAGAAATTGTTAATTTGAAGTTTTAAAGACTTAAAGAAGCTAATTAATGATTGATTTCCCAGGTATCAGGCTCGTTTTTTGGTTCCGAAGCCCGATACAGGTCCGAAATATTATTTAAGACTTGCATGTAAAAATTTGGTGTCAATTCGAGTAGTTTTAGGGCATTTTGGCCAGCTGGAGGAAAATTAAGAATTTAAAGTTCATAAGTTTAATTCATTTGGTTATAGGGGGTGATTTCAAGATTTAGCATTGTTTAGGGTTTTTCGAAGGTTCGAATAGGTCCATCTCGTAATTTCAGACTTGGTTGTATGTTCGGGCGAGGCCCGGGAGCCCCGAGGGTCAATGGGACGAGGCTTGAGTCAAGTGGAAAATTTGAAAAAGGCTTGAAGGTTGCTGCTTCTGTCATAACCGCACCTGCGGTTGTTGGAACGTGGGTGCAAGAACTCAGATAGGGTCCTTGCACCGCAGAAGCGGCTCAGCTAAACCAGGACAGGAATCGTAGAAGAAGCTCCCAAGCCGCAGATGCGGCCTGGAGACAGCAGATGCGGTCCCAGGTCTTTGTCCCATTTTTGCAGATGCGGCCCTTTTCCTCGCAGATGCGGGACTGCAAATGCGGTCCCTGATGTGGAAATTGTTGAGGTAGTGAGGTTTATTAATTCGGACTCCAAGCAATTTTTATAACTTTTCACTCTTTCATTGGCAATTTTGGGAGCTTTGAAGGTAAGGTTTCAACTTAGAATCAAGAGGTAAGTTTATCCCACCCACCTTAGTTTAATACTTGTATTTTAGGTAGATTAAATACTAGAACTTAGGAAAATTCAAAGGGCTAGAGCTAAACCTAGGGTTTTGGAAAAAGATGAATTTGACCACGAATTTAGTGTGAAATGAACTGGAAATCATATATATTGATCCTTAGGACATAGAGAACAACTTCTTTCGAAAAATCTCAGAATTTGGGCACGTGGGTCCGGGGTCAAAATTTAGGAAAATTTGTGTTAATGGTTGGGAAATTTCTTAAATAGCTCGAATTCGATCTTGTGAGTCTATAATAATTAGTTCTTACTTCATTTAACTAGCTTGGGATTGTTCAGCTCCGAATTGATGACCGAACTCGTTCTTGGTATTGGAAGTGCACTTTGGAGCGAGGTGAGTCTTCTTTCTAACCTTATAAGAGGATATTGTCCCCATAGGTGTAATAATCGAATAAATTTCCACTATATGTGGGGGATATGTATGCACTAGGTGAAGAGAGTCCATGAGTAGCTACTATTATGCTAAGTCCGGGTATTCTATGACCCATAAGCATGCTCTATCTGATTTACTTGTAACTTGAATGTTTAAATTCAGATTCGTGTAGACCATGTTGACTAAATTAAATGAGACTAGTGGTAAGAACCTTATTTTTTCTTGGCCTTTTAAAGAGAAATTGAACATACTTGTGAATAACTGTTTTAGAGTTATATGTTGTTGTTAGCCTGTTACCGTGTTTAATTATGTTTGACCGCGTCGTATGGTCGAGTCGCGATCGGGCTAATAGATGCATCTATCGTTTGAGCCATTCGACCCTCGACAGTGCACAATATATTTTTATGTTGGATTGGGCCGTACTTCCCTCGATATTACTCGCACATGTTCTTGCTTAGTGTTTTTTCTCTATGGATTGGACTTCATATCTACTTAATATATATACACCCACGATAATATTTGGAAAGGAACTGTTACTAAACGCTTTAAATGCTTAATAACTTGTGAAATCCATGCTTATTATGAACTCTTCTCACTTTACTTTGACCCTAATAGGTATCATGTCGACCTCTCATCTCTACTTCTTCGAGATTAGACGGCATACTTACTGGGTACATATTTTTTATGTACTTATACTACACTTCTGTACTTAATTGTACATGGTCTGAAGCAGGTGTATCTGGCTATCCGTTTGGTGCGCATCACTGAGCAGACTCGAGACTTCTACGGTGAGCTGCTTCCCTTCCATGCCATCAGCAGGCTAAAGAAGTCTTCCTTATGTAATTTTTTTGGTATCTATTCTATTTCGGATAGTAGGATAGTGTGATTCTTTTATATATTCTACTAGTTGCCCACAGCTTGTGACACAAGGTCTTGACACACACATTAGTAGACTGTATTATTATGGGGTTGTGTGATTATTATGATTTTCTTTTATTAATTGTTTCTGATTTATTTCCATCTTAAGGAATTATTTCAACTAATTTGGGGAAGGTGACTGATAGCTTAGTTAGTATTTTTCCGCGTTGGCTTGCTTAACAATGGCGTTGGGCGCCATCATGACCTGTTATGGAATTGGGTCATGACAACATGGTATCAGAGCACTAGGTTTACGTAGGTCTCACAAGTTATGGGCAAACCTAATAGAGTCCTGGAGATCGGTACAGAGACGTCTATATTTATCTTCGAGAGGCTATATGGTATTAGGAAGAACTACTCTTTATTCATTCCTATCGTGCAGTAGTTTGTATACTAAATTTCTCTTTTTATTCTCTTATAGATTGTGAGGTCACACAAGACCGATGTTCTAGATCTGGGCGAAACCGCTCCCCCCGTTGCTAGAGGACGAGGCAGAGGCCAGGAGAGGGAACCGGCCCATGGTAGGTGATGAGGGCATCCCAAAGACATTCTTATAGTACCACCAGCAGATCCTATAGGAGATCCTATTATCGAGGAGCAGGGCGAGATGCCCCAATTGAGCCCACACCGGCAAACTTTATGACAACACCGACATTTCAGGAGGTTATGGGCCGTGTGCTTCGTTTCATGGATTTTATGACTCAGACTGGTTTATTTCCAGTAGATCCGGCTACCTCACTAGCAGGAAAGGGAGCACAAACCCCTACTGCTCAGGCTCCTGGACATGCAGGTGTAGTGTATCATACTCCGGGTGCACTACCCGCGGATGGGGCTTAGCCAGTTGCTGCAGTGGCACCCCAGCCCAGGCTAGCTGTAGAGGGAAATCCGCAGAAGTTATTGGATAGATGGACTAGGCTTCACCCTCTGGTCTTTGGGGCAAGGAAAGACTGCACAACATGAGGATATTGGAGTCGCATGGAGTTGACTTCACTACTTTGCAGCTTGAAGGCAGGGCCCGTAAATGGTGACAATCCTATGTTCTTGGAAGGCCAGCAGGTTCTCCTCTGACCACTTGGGGTTAGCTTGCACAGTTATTCTTGGATAGGTATATTCCACCCTTTAAGAAGGAATAACTATGATATCAGTTTAAGCATCTTGGGCAGGGTAAGATGTTTGTGACCAATTAAGAGGTGAGGTTTTCTGAGTTGCCTCGCCATGCTCTCATGATACTTTCCACAGATGCTGAGAGAGTGCAGAGGTTTGTTGCGGGGTTGCACCCCGGTATTCGATATGGTATAGCCAAAGAGGTAGAGATGGGCACAGAGTATCAGCTAGTGGTTTGGATTGCTCGCAGGACTAAGGGGTATCGCCAGAGGGGTAGAGAGCAGATGTAGAAGGATAAGAGGGCTAGATTTTCGGGAGAGTTTAGAGGTGCCCCAACTAGGGGTAGAGGTCACTTCGAGAGGGGTCAGCCCAACAGACTCCCGCATTTAGCACCACCCCCTCCTCTAGGTTCTCCAGTGAGACCTTATTTCAGTGCGATGCCAGAGAGTTCTTACCACCCACTAGCTATTCAAGGTTCCTCTGGCGGGTATTCTGGCTATCAGGGTTCTTCTAGTGCTCAATTCAGTGCCGTGCCAGAGAGTTCATATTGCCCACCAACCATCCAAGGCTTCTCCAGTGAGTATTTGGGTCAGCAGGCTCAGACTTCAGGGCAGCAGGCTATGGTACCAAGGCTATGCTACGAGTGTGGAGATCCGAGTCACCTGAAGAGGACCTTCCCTAGGCTTCGGACAAGGCAGTGCAGCAAGGTCAGTAACCTATGATTTCAGCACCCGCTGCCCAGCCACTTAGAGGTGGAGGGCAGGTTGGTAGGGGCCATCCTAGAGGAGGAGGTTAGGTAGGGAGAGGTCAGCCTGCTACTGCTCAATTAGGTGGAGGCCAGCCAGCCAGTGCTCTACCCAAATTCTACGCCCTTCCGCCCAGGTTAGATGTATTGGCCTTAGATGCCATCATCATAAGTATTATTCCCGTCTACAGTAGAGATGCTTTTGTATTTTTGATCCAGGGTCTACTTATTCCTATGTATCATCATTGTTTGCTCGATTCCTAATTACTCCTCCTGCACCTTTGGGCATTCAAGTTCATGCGTCCACTCCTACGGACGATTATGTGGTTGTAGACTGAGTCTACCGGTCTTGTGTGGTTACTTTTATAGTTTCGAGACTAGAGCAGTTCTTCTATTGCTGGATATGATCGATTTTAAGTTCATCCTAGGCATGGATTGGTTATCTCCATATTACGCCGTCCTAGATTGCCATGCCAAGAGTGTTTCGCTAGTGATGCCAGGATTGCTGAGGTTGGAGTGTAAGGGTTCCACAGTTGATACCCCTAGTAGGGTTATTTCTTTCTTGAAGGCTCGGCGTATGGTCGGGAATGGGTGTTTGGCCTATCGAGCTTATGTTCGAGACACCACTGCAGAGTCTCCAACGATTGATTTAGTTCTCGTAGTTCGTGAGTTTGCTGATATGTTTCTTCTGATCTTCCTAACATTTCACTGGATCGTGATATTGATTTCCATATTGATTTGGCTCTAGGCACGCAACATATATCTATTCCACCGTATTGTATGGCTCCTAAGGAGCTGAAGGAGTTGAATGAGCACCTTGAGGATTTGTTAGCAAAAGGGTTTATTAGACCCAATGTATCGCCTTGGGGTGCACCAGTGTTATCTTTGAATAAGAAGGATGGGACTATGCGCATGTGCATTGACTACCGCTATCTGAACAAAGCCACCATCAAGAACAAGCATTTGTTGCCTTGTACGATGATTTGTTCGACTAGTTGTAGGGTGCGAGGTGTTCTTTAAGATAGACTTGAGGTCAAGGTACCATCAGCTGAAGATTCAGAACTCGGATGTTCTGAAGACTATATTCCGGACTAGATACGACCATTATGAGTTTTTAGTGATGTTTTTTGGCTTGACTAATGCCCCAGCAGCGTTCATAGATTTGATGAACAGGATGTTCAGGCCTTATATTGATTCATTTGTTATTGTCTTCATTGATGACATCTTGATATATTCTTGCAGCATAGGAGAGCACCAGCAACATTTGAGAGTAGTGCTTCAGACCTTACGGGAATAGAAGCTATATGCTAAATTCTCCAAGTGTGAGTTTTGGCTAGAATCACTGGCATTCTTGGGACACATTATGTCAGAAAAGGGTATTAAGGTGGATCCCAAGATATTGAAGCAATTCAGCATTGGTCACCTCCTACTTCAGTTATCGAGATCTGGAGTTTCCAAGGGTTAGCAGGTTATTTCAGTCGATTCGTGCAAGGCTTTTCATATATTGCGTAACCTTTTACTAGATTGACCCTGAAGGGTATCCCCTTTCGTTGGTCCAATGATTGTGAGGAGAGCTTTCAGAAGCTCAAGACAACTTTGACTACAGAACCAGTCATTGTGTTGCCTTCCGATTCAAGGACGTATACAGTATATTGCAACGCTTTACCATTGGCTTGGGTGTGTATTGATGCAGGAGGGGCGAGTTATTGTATATGCTTCGCGTCAGATAAAGGTTCATGAGACGAATTATCCTTAGCAAGATCTAGAGTTGGCCGTGATTGTTCATGCTCTTAAGATATGGAGGCATTATCTATATGGGGTGTCATATAAGGTTTATACCGATCATCGCAACTTACATTATTTATTCGAGCAGAGGGATCGTAATTTGAGGTAGCTCAGGTGGCTTGAATTACTAAAGGATTATGGCATCACCATTCCTTATCATCCGGGAAAGGCAAATTTGGTTGCAGATGCCTTGAGCAGAAAGGTGGAGAGTATGGGCAGCTTGGCATTCATCCCAGCAGCAGAGAGGCCACTAGCTTTGGACATTCAGTCCTTGGCTAACAGGCTTGTGAGGTTGGACATTTCAGAGCCCAGCCGAGTTCTTGTGTGTGCAGTTGCTCAGTCTTAATTATTGGGGCAGATCAAGGCATGGTAGTTCGATGATCCCATTTGGCGGTTCTCAGAGAGACAATGCTTCAGGGAGGTTCCAGCGAAGTTTCTACTGGCGAGGATGGTGTTTTGCGACTCCAGGGTCGTCTATGTGTTCCTAATTTTGATGGTCTGAGGGAGAGGATTCTAGAGGAGGCTCACAGTTTGCGATATTCCATTTATCCAGGTGCTACGAAGATGTATCGTGACTTGAGGCAGTATTATTGGTGGAAGAGAATAAAGAAATACATAATAGAGTATATGGTTAAGTGTTTAAATTGCCAATAGGTCAAGTATGAACACCAGAGGCCGAATAGCCTACTTTAGCAGATGCCTATCCCGGAGTGGGAGTGGGAGCGTATCACCATGAGTTTTGTATTTGGGTTGCCGCGGAGTCTGCGGAAGTTCGACTCAGTGTGGGTCATTGTTGATAGGTTGACCAAGTCTGCTCACTTCATTACAGTGGCGACTACTTATATAGCGGAGAGGTATGCTTAGATTTACATTTGGGAGATAGTCTGGTTGCACGGCGTGCCTGCTTCCATCATATCAGATCGAGGCACTCAGTTCACTTCCCATTTTTGGAGAGTCATTCAAAGTGAGTTGTGGACCCCTGTAGAGCTTAGAAAAACATTCCTTCTTCAGATAGACGGACAGTCGGAGCGGACCATTCAAATTTTAGAGGATATGCTTAGAGCATGTGTAATTGACTTTGGAGGGTAGTGGAATCAGTTCTTGCCCTTTGCGGAGTTTGCATATAACAACAGCTATCAGTCCAGCATTGAGATGGCTCCATACGAGGCTTTATTTGGTCATCGTTGTCATTCTCCTACCGAATGGTTCGAGCCTGGTAAGGCTAAGTTGTATGGTACAGACTTGGTATAGGATGCCTTTGATAAGGTGAAGTTAATTCAGGAGGGGCTTCACACATCTCAGTCTCGACAGAAAAGCTACGTGAATCAAAAGGCGCGTGATGTATCATTTATGGTTGGCGAGAAGGTTCTCTTGAAAGTCTCACCAATGAAGGGCATTATGAAGTTCGGGAAGAAAGGCAAGTTGAGCCCAAGGTTTATTGGCCCCTTTGAGGTGTCTAGGAGAGCTGGGGAGGTTGCCTATGAGCTTGCATTACCCCCAGCTTATCGGGAGTTCATCTAGTTGAGATCAAAGAGGATTTTTACGTTAAGGGTCTAGTGGAGGGGCCAACTAGTCGATAAGGTTACCTGGGAGTCTGAGGAGGACGTGCGGAGCATATATCCCCATTTATTTAGCAGCTCGCATACTTTTTCATGCCTGTTCGAGGATGAAGCTTTGCTTCAGAGGTGGAGAATGTAATGACCCGCCTAGTCGTTTTGCCTTTTAGAACCCTGTTCCCCTAAATAAAACTTCTCGTGCTTGATTTAGCGAATTTATGACCTGTGGGGATGGTTGGTTCGGGAATTAGAAGAGTTTGGATTGAAAGATACACATTTAACTCCTTTGGATTTTCTTAAAAGTCTAAGTTTGACCTTGGTCAACATTTTGAGCAAACGGATCCGGATTCGTGATTTGACGATCCCGAAGAGTTCCGTGGGAAAATATGGGCCCTAAGCGTATGCTCAGAATCAAATTTCGAGGTCCCTAGCCCGAGTAATGAATTTTTATTAGAAATTGTTAATTTAAACTTTAAAGAAACTAATTAATGATTGATTTCCTAGGTATCAGGCTCGTATTTTTGTTCCGAAGCCCGATCTAGGTCTGACATATCATTTAAGACTTGCCTGTAAAAATTTGATGTCAATTCGAGTAGTTTTATGGTGTTTTGGCCCATTGGGGGAAAATTAAGAACTTAAATTTCATAAGTTTGATTCATTTGGTTTTAGGGGGTGATTTCTAGATTTGGCGTTGTTTAGGGTATTCCGAAGGTTTGAATAGGTCCATTTCCTGATTTCAGACTTGGTGGTATGTTCGAGCGGGGTGCCAGAGCCCTGAGCATCAATTGGGTGAGGCTCGAGTGAAGTGAAAGATTTGAGAAAGGACTGAAGGTTGCTTCTTCTGTCATAACCGTGCTTGCAGTTGTTGGACCACAGGTGCAAAACCACAGATGTAGTCCTTGCACAGCACAAACGGCTTAGCTAAGCCAGGCCAGGGACCGTAGAAGGGGCTCCCATGCCACAGATGCGGCTCCGCATATGCGGCCTAGAGATTGCAGATAAGGTCCTAGCTCTTTGACCCATTTTCGCAGATGTGGCCCTTTTCCTTGAAAATGTGGTCCCTTGACCGTATATGCAGAAATTGCTGAGGCAGTGGGGTTCATTTCATTCTGACTCCAAGCCATTTTTATCACTTTTCACTCTTTTATTGGCAATTTTGGGAGCTTTGAAGGGAAGGTTTTCACTTAGCATCAAGAGATAAGTATATCCCACCTATCCTTAGCTTAATAATTGTCTTTTAGGTAGATTAAACACTAGAAATTTGGAAATATCAAAGGGTTAGAGCTAAACCTAGGGTTTTGGCAAAAGAAGAATTGGACCACGGAATTTAGTGTGAAATAAACAACAAACCATATATTATTGATCCTTAGGGCATAGAGAATTCGAAAAATCTCGGAATCCGGGCACGTGGGTCCGGTGTCAAAATTTAGGGAAACTTGTTTTAATGGTTGGGAAATTTCTTAAATAGATCGAATTCGATCTTGCGAGACTATATTAATTAGTTCTTACTTCATTTCACTAGTTTGGATTGTTCGGCTTCGAATTGAGGACTTCGACTCGTTCTTGGTATTAGAAGTGCACTTTGGAGCGATGCGAATTTCCTTTCTAACCTTGTAAGAGGGAATTGTCCCCATAGATGTAATAATCAAATAAATGGACACTATATACTGGGGCTACGTATGCACTAGGTGACGAGAGTCCGTGCCTAGCTACTATTATGCTAAGTCTGGATCATCTAGAACCCATAAGCATGCTCTATTTAATTTACTTGTAACTTGAATGTTAAAATTTGGATTCGTATAATCCATGTTGATTAAATTAAATGATATTAGAGGTAGGAACCTTATTTTTCCTTGGCCTTTTAAAGAGAAATTGAACATGCATGTGAATAATTGTTCTAAAGTTATATACTGTTGTTTGTCTTTTGCTGTGTTTAATTATGTTTGACCGCGTCGCATGGTCGATTCGTGAGCGAGGTAATATATGCATCTATGGTTTGAGCTCTTCGACCCTTGGCAGTGCACAATTTATTTTTATGGTGGATCGGACCATACGTCCCTCGGTATTAGTTGGGCATGTTCTTGCTTAATTTTTTTTCTCTGTGGACTGGACTTCATATCTGCTTAATATATATATATATATATATATATATATATATATATATATATATATATATATATATATATATATATATATATATATATATATATATATTCCCACGAGAATATTTGAAAATGATCTGTTACTCTATGCTCATAAGTGCTTAATAACTTGCGAAATCCATGCTTATTATGAACTCCTCTCTCTTTATTTTGACCCTAGTAGGTATCATATTGACCTCTCGTTTCTACTTCTTCGAGGTTAGACGTGATACTTACTGGGTGCATATTGTTTATGTACTCATACTATACTTGTATATTAATTGTACAGGGTCTGTGGCAAGTGTATCTAGTTATCTTTATGATGTGCATCATTGAGCGGACTCGAGACTTCTATGATGAGCTACTTCCCTTCCATGCCATTCACAGCCTGAAGAAGTCTTCCTTATGTTTTTTTTGCTGTCTATTATGTTTCGGACAGTAGGATAGTGCGATTATTTTGTATATTCTACTAGTTACTCACAGCTTGTGACACCAAGTCTTGGCACACACATTAGTAGACTGTATTTTTTTGGGTTGTATGAGTATTATGATTTTCTTTTATTCATTGTTTCTGAGTTATTTCCATCTGGAAGAATTATTTCAACTAATTTGGGGTAAAGGTGACTGATAGTTTAGTTAGTATTTTTTCGAGTTGGCTTGCCAACAATGGCATTAGGCGCCATCATAACCTGTTATGGAATTGAGTCATGACACAAATGAAGATTACCTAATACTGTCTGCAAGTATTTATCTGAGGGTGAAGCTTGAATATTTTTTCCCTTGTCTTTGGTCTTGGGAATTGTTGGTCTCAAGCTATATATGTAAAATATTTATTAATTGACAGTTATTCTAAGCCTACTTAACTCATATGCTAGATTATTATATTTTCCTTTAATATGTTCAAAAACTAAATTATATATCAATAAAATTTAACTTTCTTCTTCTACTACTATTCTCTGCATTTATCTTTTGGTGAAATTTAACTATGGCTTCACAGTCAGTTATCATTGTTACTTCTCGTTTATTCAATATATATAATTTAAAATTATTTATTTCATAGATCTATACTACTCATATTTCCTTTTCTTTATATTTATCACTTTGGTAAGTACATATTTTTTCTGTACTCTTATCACTATATTTATTTGGCTTTGCCTTCAAAATTGCTCTCTATCCTTCAAAGCTCCTGTCTGTTTCTATAATTAAGTAGTCTGTTTCTAATGGCATATTTAAATCACGAATATTTTTTATTTTTTCTTTGATTTTTTATACTAATTTAATGTCTTCTGTGTTGAAATCTTTTGTCATGTAGAGCACGTCTTAGCATATAGTAGTCCTGCTATTTTTTTTAAGTCTTTTATAAAATTTCTTGCATAATTTACTATTCCTAAAAACTTTTGTAGTTCTTTAGAATTGTCTAATTTATTTGGCATTTCTATAGCCTTTTTAGCTATATGGGATTGTAATTTAATTTTTCCATCCCTTAAAACTATTCCTAGAAAATTTATATAATTTTTATGTAGTTTCATTTTTTTATTAATTATTATTCCATTATCTACAAATAATCTAAGTACTGTGTGTAGATGTCCTAAGTGTTCTTTATTATCCTTACTAAATACTAATATATCATCCACATATACTAAAAAAATCTCTTGTATTCTCCAAATATACTATCCATTTTTCGTTGGGTAATTGGTGGAGCTGCTTTTAGTCCGAATGGTATCAGTAACCATTCGAAATGCCCTTCTGGATAAGTACATGTTGTCCATTCAATAATATCTTCATGCATTTTTACTTGCCAGTATCCCGACTTACAATCAAATTTACTAAATATCTTTTTTTTTTCTCATATTCTATTTATTAGTTCTGTTTTATCAGGTAACTTATATCCATATGTTCTAGTGTTATCGTTTAGTTTGTTATATTTTTTTCCTCTTACTATTTCACTATGATCTCTAACCATGAAGGCTGCCGACCTATGTTTAGAAGTAAATCTCTTTATTACTCCTAAATTCACGAGTTCTTTAATTTGAATTTTAAAGTCTTCTAAATCTTGGTTTGTAGCTTCTGTTGTAGCTGTTTTAATTATAAATTATGGATTAATTATATCTAATTTACACATAACTTTGTTGTTTTCACAATGTTTTAAGGGTTTTTCTCCTATTATTTTTATTTTATCTAATATTTTTATTATTTTATCTAGATCTTTTTCATTTTTATTATTCCTATTTTTTGTATACCTATTTTAATTATATAATTTTATCTCGATATCTATTAAAGTATAGTCTTTTTTTAGTATATCTTTGTCTTCATTTTCTTGTAGCAATAAGGTTTTAGATTCTTCTTTAATCTTACAACATGTATTTTTATCTTTAATTTCTTTACAACATTCTTACTGATTTTCTTGCAGTTTTTTTTATTTACGTTCAATCATGTCTTTATCCTGGTTGTAGTTTCTATTCTCTGTACTGGCGTATGTGTAATATTTTGAAAACATGTTACTCCATCTCTGTTGAGTAGGTAGCTACTATTGTTATATAATATAAAACTTAATCCTAATACAAAGTCTACGTTTATATTTAAGTCTCTCACCCAGATTTTATTTACCTTGTAGTTAGATTTATAAAAATCTAAGCATGTGTTTATAAATCTAATTGAGATTTATCTATGTAATGTCTGTATATATTGTGGGTTACATCCTTTTGCATAGCTGCAACTGGCTTATCTAAAGTTTTGATTAAATTTTATGCAACTATTTTTGTATTTGTTATACATCTTGTACATTCAGAATCTACAAAGACTAACGTTTCTATTTCGTAATCTTCTATTTTAATTCTTGCTAAAATTTTATTATACTTAATCATTTGTCTTCGTTACATATCATAGTTTTCTATACTCATTAACTCTTCATCTATTTCTGTTATATTTTCTTTATTGCCTTCTAATTTTTGTTTTCTCTTTTCCATTATTTGTATTATTTTTTCTAATTTATTTTTCTAGTTTGTAATGTTATTATTCTTATATTCATAGTAGAATCATTTATCTCTTTGTATTTTTCTTCTTTATTTATTTCTGTTTTAATTCTTTTCTATAATGAAATGCATTACTCTAAATAGCATACTTTACATTTAGCCCCTTTATCTTTACTAGGGGACTATTTTCATATAAAATATTGATTAATACTTTATTCCTTTCAAAATTATGGGTACGTTCTTCTGATATATTTATAGAAATATTTGCTTGTATTTCTTCTAAATCTAATTTTTCTAGTCCTATCTCATTTATTAATTCTTCTTCTTTTGATTCTGAGGTGTCTATTTGAGTTTTTTCTTCTATATCTACACTTACTCTAGGGTAAATACTTTCATTATCTAACATGCATTCGTCTACGTCTATTAAAGTTTCTTGAAAATCTTCTGTTAATTGTGAATTTCTTGTTTTATTATTGATTCTTTTTGGATACGTATTCTCTAATTGTCCTACACTTTCACAAGTAAAACATTCTAGTTTATTTTTATAGTTTCTTTTTGTTCTATATTTTCTAACATGTCTTTTTTTATCTAGGTATGGTTTTCTAGCTGATGATAATAATTTTTTCTATTATATCCCCTTATTATATTTAGGTTTATATTTTCTATATTTTTTCTTTTTATATTCATTCTTGTCATAACTTTGTGTTGTATACACAGTTGATCTGCAAAAACTCATATTATTTTGTTTTAGTTGTTTTTGTATCTGTATATGGGTACACTTTTCTTGTAGTATAGACCATTTTGCATTTGGCTTTTGTATTACTCCATCTCTTTTATGCCATGGTTGTCACGACCTCAAATCCACTAAGGGTCATGGTGGCGCCAGACACTGCTGTCAGGCAAGTCAACTAAAATACTTAATTAAATTCTAGTTTTAGTAATTTTGAAAACACTTCTTTTATACGATTAAAACAATACTCAGTATATTCCTCCGAATGAATAATTAAATATTTAAACAACTTTTAAAATTTTTGAATAAACCAAATACATCCTAGAACCGGTGTCACAAGTACATGAGCAATTTCTAAGAATAAAAAAAAGAGTAAAGTACAACAGTTATCCGGAAAAATTGGACAGAAAGGTAAATTCGATCCTGAAAGAGACTATACTAGCTGCAGGACACCTTGAGAAAATACAGCTCACATAGTCTTCGTGTCAACCATGACACTATGCCAATAAGTCACTAGTCGTGCATAAACCTATGCAACAAATGTACATAAGTGTAGTATGCGTATGAAAACAAATGTGTACTCAATGAATATTCCGTCTAATCTCGAAGAAGTAGAGACGAGATGGTCGACGTCGACACTTACTAATGGTCCAATAATAATGTCAATAATACATTAAATCGTGGATTTCTATAAACATGGTTTTAATCCAATAGAAGGAAACGAATAAATAATTAATTCGTTTATAGGAAATTTCCAAAAAAATCTTCTTTTCATTATTTATCCAAATACCTTCAAACCATGAAGAGGCAATAACAACTTTAATAAGCTCAAGGCAACAATACTAGCATGCGCAAATAATCACCGTGGGACGTAGGGATCGATCCAACATAAAAGTAAATTGTACATTGTTGAGGGTCGAACTGCTCGAACCATAGATTCATCTATTACCCGCTCGCGAATCATCCATGCGACGCAGTCAAATATTAATAAACAACACTTCGCTCGCGAATCATTCATGCTACGTGGTCAAATAGAAAAAAACAAATATCCCACTCGTGAATTATCCCTGCAACGTGGGCACATATATATATACACACACAGAGGCAAAGAGTCAATCAAGAGTTTATCGGGAAATGTTCATTTCAACAAAAACCAATTTTCCTTTAATGATTTAAGAAAAATAAAGTTTAATCCTTTTTGAAATTCATATGCTGATTCGATGTGGTTTAAGCAATTCAAGCTGTCAATAAGTTTACAATTAATCCAAGAACACCATGCCTTTGGGTCCTAGACTACTCGGATAATAGCATAATAGTAGTTGTGCATGGACTTTCGTTATCTCGTGCGCGCGTAGCCCCCACAAATAGGAGCACATAACCAATTAATTCACCTATGGACATTTCCCTCTTACAAGGTTAGAAAGGAGACTCATCTCGCTTCGAAGATCCATAACCGGCTTCCAATTCCCTTCCGGCGACTCCAATTGATTCACAATGCCCCAAAAATATCCAAATAACGGGAAAACAAATAAAAATTTACTCTAATACTCGTAATAATTTCAAATTATGTAAGTTCTCAACTCTACTAAAAATTTTGACCAAAATACCCTCGAGCCCACGTGCCCGGATTCTGAAATTTTTCAAAAATAAAGTTTACCCATGACTCACGAACTCGGATATATGATTCTCTTAATTACATATTCATAATCATAGTCAAAATCCAAGAATACTAATTTTCTAGGTTTTCCTCAAACCTTAAGTTTTATACAAATTTCCATGTCTAAATCCATATATAAACCTTGTATTTAACTCAAAATCAATAGAAATCACTTACCTTATGCTTGGTGATGAAAATGACACTCCAAAGTTGCTCCAAAATCGGCTCCCATGGAAGAAATGAAGTGAAAAATGAGTCAACCCGATTTAAAAAAAACACTGCTCAGGCGACCCTTCTATGCGATCGCAAACAAAGCCTCGCGATTGCATAGGCCAACTCTGCTTCCTCCATAGTTCCTTATGTGGTTTTGCATGCAATCCCCCACTACAATTCATAACTACTGCCGAATCTACAATTCATTGGGTCTATGCTTCTGACAAGAACCCTCAACTCGTTCTGAACCGAATAATTGTCCTAACTTCTTAATGCACTTCCTATAACCTGATTGCACGGATTCTAAATCCAATGATCTTGTCTCACCCAGTACGATCTGCTCAGCTAATAAGCCATCTCGGACATGATCAGAAGTCTCATATAATGCTACAATATGCCAATAGCCTACCATATCGAACGCGATACCAGGGGAAAGCAAGCTTTGAGAAGGAAATTCAATTACACCGCTCGCGAATCACACATGTGACATGGTCAATATAATTTAACAAACACCCCGCTCGCGACTCGTGAGACCATAGGAACCTAGTGCTATGATATGATGCTGTCACGACCCTAAATCCACTAAGAGTCGTGGTGGCGTCGGACACCACTGTCAGGTAAGCCAACTGAAATACTTAATTAAATTCTAGTTTTAATAATTTTGAAAACACTTCTTTTATACGATTAAAACAATACTCAATATATTCTTTCAAATGAATAAAAAAATATTTAAACAACTTTTAAAGTTTCTGAATAAACCTAAATACATCACAGAACCCGGTACCACAAGTACATGAGCAATTTCTAAGAATAAAATAAAAAGAAAACGATTAAAGTACAACAGCTGTCTGGAATACAATTGGGCAGAAAGGTAAATAGGATCCTGAAAGAGACTATACTAGCTGCGGGACGCCTCGAGAAAATACAGCTCACCTAGTCTTCGTGTCAACCGTGACGCTATGCCAATAAGTTACTAGCCGTGCATAAACCCATGCAACAAAAATGCATAGAAGTGTAGTATGAGTACGAAAACAACGTGTACTCAATGAGTATCCCGCCTAATCTCGAAGAAGTAGAAACGAGATGGTCGATTTTGACACATACTAGTGGTCCAATAATGATGCCAATAATAGATTAAATCGTGGATTTCTATAAAATATGGTTTTAACCAAATAGAAGGAAACAAATAAAGAATTAATTTGTTTATAGGAAACTTTCAAAAAAAAATATTCTTTTCATTATTTATCCAAATACCTTCAAACCATGAAGAGGCAATAACAACTTTAATAAGCTCAAGCAACAATACCAGCATTCGCAAATAATTATCGTGGGATGTAGGGCCCGATCCAACGTAAAAGTAAAATGTGCACTGCTGAGGGTCGAATGGCTCGAACCATAGAGGCATCTATTATCCCGCTCGCAAATCATCCATGCAACACGGTCAAATATAAATAAATAACACCCCGCTCGCGAATCATCCATACAACACGGTCAAATAGAAATAAACAAATTTCCCGCTCGCGAGTCATGCTAGCGACGCGGGTACATATATAAACACAGAGTCAAACAACCAATTAAGGGTTTATCGAGAAATGTTCATTTCAATAAAAGCCAATTTTCCTTTTATGATTTATGAAAAATAAAGTTTAATCCTTTTGAAATTCATTTGCTTATTTGATGTGGTTTGGGTGTAGCGATAACCAAAGTAGACTGTACTAGAAAGTAAAGATGCTGTATAGGCAACTGGCCTTAGAGTAGTGTATCGAACTAAAGGACAAGAGCGACCCATGATCATTGACGAAGAGGAAGGCTTGGAAAGGGATCAAACATATTAAGGAGGAGCTTTCACAAAGGCCAATAGCCGATAGCTGATGTCACTAGCCTTAACTTCTTTATCTACTTATAAGAAATTCAAGTTGTCAAATAAGTTTATAATTAATCCAAGAACAACATGCCTTTGGGTCCTAGACTACCCGGACAATAGCATAATAGTAGCTACGCACGGACTCTCGTCACGTCGTGCGTGCGTAGCCCTCACAAATAGGAGCACATAACCAATTAATTCACCTATGAGGACATTTCCCTCTTACAAGGTTAGAAACGAGACTCATCTCGCTCCGAAGATCCATAACCGACTTCCAATTCCCTTCTGGCGACTCCAATTGATGCGCAATGCCCCAAAAATATCCAAATAACGGGCAACCCAATAAAAAACTACTCTAATACTCGTAACAATTCAAATTCTGTAAGTTCTCAACTCCGCTAAAAAAATTGACCAAAATACCCTTGGGACCACGTGCCCGGATTCTGAAATTTTTCAAAAAAAATGTTTAGCCATGAACTCACGAACTCGAATATATGATTTTCTCTTAATTCCATACTCATAATCATAGTCAAAATCTAAGAATACTAATTTTCTAGGTTTTCCTCAAACCCCAAGTTTTATACAAATTTCCATGTCTAAATCCATATATAAAACTTGTGTTTAACTCAAAATCAGTTGAAATCACTTATCTTATGCTTGGTGATGAAAATGACACTCCAAGGTTGCTCCAAAATCGGCTCCCATGGAAGAAATTAAGTGAAAAATGAGCCAACCCGATTTTAAAATAACACTGCCCAGGTGACCCTTCTATGCGATCGCAAACAAAGCCCCACGATCGTATAGGCCAACTCTGCTGCCTCCATAATTTCTTCTCTGTGTTTGCATGCAAGACCATGTGTTCGCACTGACCAACTGCATCACAACCTTCAAACTCACACTGTGCGATCACATCACCAGGCCTGCGATTGCATAAGCCCCAACCTTCTTTCTTCGCGATTGCATTGCACTTCTTGCAATCGTATAGGAAAAATTCCAGCTCCCTCACTTTTTCTCTATGCAATCGCAGACCTTCTCACTCGATCGCATAGAGTAAAAACCTGTTGCACTTATACTAGAAACCAGCAGTCCTCACAAGGCAAAAATCGATCCATTGAGCATCCAAAACGCGCCCGAGGCTCCCGGGACCTCAAACCAGTCCCAAATTACATTACGGACTTGGTCGAGGCCTCAAATCATATCAAACAACACTAAAACCATGAATTACACCCCAATTACAGCTTTATGAACTTTGAAATTTTGAATTTCTACTTTCGATGTTCAAACCTATCAAATCACGTCCGATTGACTTCAAATTTTGCACGCAAGTCATATTCGACATTACGGACCTACTCCAACTTTCGGAATTGAATTCCAACCCTGATATCAAAAAGTCCACTTCCGATCAAACTTCTCAAAAACCTTCAAATTTCTATCTTTAGCCAAATGATATCAAAATAACCTATGGACCTCCGAATTCACTTCCTATCATGCTCCCAACTCTAGAATCACCATACAGAGCTAATCACTTACTTAGAATCCCAAGCAGACATCTATAACACAGAAATGCACTTCAAGTAAAGAAATTTCTGCCAAAATGCTAACTTCCACAATAGGCGCCAAAACGCTCCCCGGTTATCCACAACTTGATTCGGTCATACACCGAGTCCGAAATCATCATACGAACCTACTGGAACCTTTATATCCCAATTCTGAGGTCGTTTATCCAAAAATCTAATCTTAGTTACTTCTTCCAACTTAAAGCTTCCAAAATGAGAATTCTGCTTCCAAATCAACTCCAAACTTCCCGAAATTCAATTATGACCACACGTACAAGTCATAATACCTGAAATGAAACATCTCATGACCTCAGACCACTGAACGACGCACCAGAGCTCAAAATGACCGATCGAGTCGTTACAATCGTTCTTCTATTTCTCTTCCTAAAACTCATGGGAGTTTGTTAAATAATTTTTTACCTAAATCTTGATCAAAAGCATTTCCACTAATAGTACAATAATTAAAATAATCATTTAAAAACTTTTTTATGTGAAACCAATTGCTTATACTTAATTGTTCTAATTTTATTAAAGTGTTCTTTTGTAATACTACTAATCCATTATTTGGATATTCGCCTGTAATTAAACTATGTATTTTATTTATAAAATTATAAGTATTTTGTCCCATTGCTATTAGGGTTTGAAAATCTTATGGAAATTCAGACTTAGAGGTTTTTATATAGTCTGCCACTACTATTCACTTCCAAAAGTATATTACCGAGTCAAAATTTGTGGATCATGAGCTGCTATATTTAGTATTTTACCTTTACTTCCTCCTTCTTGTAACCTTATAGTTCTTCTATAGGGATCCTTTTTCCTAACGACTTTACATTTTGTGTTTCTATTTCTTGGTTTAGTCTATAGACTCTTCTTCTAGGTACAATTTCTTGCTAGTATCTACTGTACTTTGATGAATTGTTCTTTAAAATGGATTTGAACTAGAACTAGTTAATTCTATTAATTCTTTTAGACTTACTAGGGATTCTGTTTCTGTTTCTTCATAGCTATCTTGTATTTTTTCAAAAATTTGATCAAATTTATCCGATTTGTTTTGTGAAATGTTTTCTTTTCTATATCCTCAATTATCAGTTATTAATTCACATTTCTTAAAATGTTCTTCTGTTTTACTTAAGGTTAATCTTCTAAGTTTACATCCTTTACACTGAAAAGTCTTACTTTTATTTTCTTTAACTAGTATCCTCGCCTTTTCTAATGCTATGTCTACTTCAAATTCGTCTTGTATTATTTCAATATTCATACATTCAATATCTTCTACCGTACTTTCAGTTTCATCATCTATTCTTTTATGGGTAGAATAATTATAATAAGTAAACCTTATTGAGGTGTCTCCCTTTGAGTTTCTGTACATCAGTAAACCTAATTGAGATTCTGGTTTGAATATTTTTGGTTTGTGAAATCTTCTAGATTCCATTCTAATCCAGCATATTCTTCTGGGCTTATCTTAATAGGTTTTATTAATTTTATCCCTTTATTTTTCATTACTTCGACTACATCTTCTACCTTAATTCTAATTTTGTATTGCTATTAGTTGCCATTTTTCCTATGAAACCTACACATATTTGTAGATTATTTTCATTATACATTTCTTCGTATCCTTTAGTCTGTATTTCTATTTTAATATTTAGATCGAATTCTGCTAAATTTATCATGAAGTCTAGGCTAATATAGAGTATTCCTCCATTATTGGTAATGTCCACTTCTGTTAAACCAATTATAGATTTCTTTTGATCTGACTATCTATCATCATATACCACGATTAGTACTTTAGTTCCTATATTCTTTTTACTTTTAATTCGATTACTATTAATATCATATGCATTAAATTCTTCTTTCAATTTTTTAGTTGTCTTACTAATTCTGGGTTGATTAAATTTATGTTGTAGCTTTATTTGCTATGGCTGATAACTGTTCTTCTATGTAATTCCTATATAATTGAGAATTATTTGAAAAATAATTTGTATTATATAATATTTTTGGGTTGAGTAATCTTAGTTGATTTTGTTGAAAAATTTGTATGTCTTTGTCTGTATCTATTATTTCGTCTAATTGTTGAATATCTTCTTTTCTTTCTTAGTTAAAATTCTTGTTAACATATTATTACCTATTCCATTATCTAAAAAACTTATTTGTGATCTTTCTATGTTCATTGTTCTTGACGCACTTAAAAAGGTTTATTTTTCGGGTCTTCTTATTTTAACTCTGTTCTTTTGCAGTGTTATTTCTACTCTTTTTATCTGTTCTATTAAAACGTCTACTTTTGGAATTTTAACTTCAGTCTTTACCTTTTTTTTCTTTAATAATTTTATCTAGTTTTTTTATTAATTTCTAAAAGTAATACTATTAAAGTATTATTCTATTTTATTATTGTTTGCTCCGCTTTTCCTTGAGGAGTATAGCTAGTAAGTCCTTCTGGATTGGGCTGAAATCTTTCTGTGAATTTTAATGTGTTATCGTATACTGGATCTATTTCTAGTTGTAAATCATTCATAGAAGAGTGGTTTCTTTTATTGTGTCTATCTTTTCTTTTAAGGTGCTTATCTCACTTTTTAATATTTCTACTTGATTTGTTATTTTTTCTACTAATTTGGTTATTTCTATTTCTACTTCTTAAGGTTTTTCTGTAATAGTTGTAATTAATTTTTCTATTTCATTTTTTGTAGGAATTTTTTCTAGGTTAAGCTTATTATTTAGGAATTGTATTTTTCTGTCAATTTTTAGTTCTTGCAATTTTAAGAAATCGAAAATTTTCTCCAATTTTTCTAGAGTCTTTCTATGTTTACTTTGTGATGCTTCTACTATTTCTAGTGCTCTTATTATGTTTTTATTATTTTCTTGAGTTTTTTCACCAAGGTTGATTATTAGATCTACAAGGGTATTATATTGTTTATCTTCAGTGTGTAATATATGTTCTCCACTACCGAAATTGCACTTTATTATCGAATTAACTTTTAATATTCTATACTTCTTTTCTGGATATATTCTTAAATCTAAATATTCTAAGTTCTTTAGTTTATCTATATTATTTATGTCACGATCTAAAATTCACTAAGAGTCGCGATGGCACCGAACATTGGTGTCAAGCAAGCCAACCAAATCACTTAATCAAATTATCATTTTAATACTTTTGAAATCTAGGATTTTCCTTCAAATTTAGCAATTTAAAAGATGATTGTCTCAAATCTAGTTTAAATGATAAGCAATTAATACAAAATACTCAAAAACCATCCCAGAACCAGGTGTCACAAGTGCATGAGCATCTACTGTTAGGGAAATAAAATATAATCACCCATCCGGAATACAGCGGACGAGAAGTAAATACAATATACTGGAAGGGACTATACTAGCTGCGGGCTGCCTCGAATAATGCAACTCACCTAGTGCCAGAATCATTCGTGCTGCTACGCTCAGTAGGCCGCTAGTGTTTGATGTACTTGTGCAACAAAAATGCACAGAAGTGTAGTATGAGTATGAAAACAACGTGTACTCAATGAGTATCCCATCTAATCTCGAAGAAGTAGAGACGAGATGGTCAACTTCGACACTTACTAGTGATACA
Source organism: Nicotiana benthamiana (assembly GCA_034376525.1). Taxonomy (NCBI): domain Eukaryota; kingdom Viridiplantae; phylum Streptophyta; class Magnoliopsida; order Solanales; family Solanaceae; genus Nicotiana; species Nicotiana benthamiana. The sequence continues at coordinate 26,031,547 of CM067336.1, read as the reverse complement.
ATAATGATGTTAATAATACATTAAATCGTAAATTTCTACAAACATGATTTTTACCAAATAGAAGGAAACAAGTAAACAATTATCCCTTTTATAGGAAATTTCCAAAATTTCCTTTTTATTATTTTCCAAATATTCTCAAGCAATGAAGAGGCAATAACAACTTTAATAAGTTCAAGACAGCAATACAAGCATGTGCAAATCATGTTGAGGCGTACGACTCGCTCCAATAGAAAATAAACTGTGCACTTGCCGAGGGTCGACGACCCGCCTATAGATGCATCTATTTAATCTACCCAGGCGTTCGGCCCGTTCCAAAATTAAACACACACAGACGATCAATCAAGTAGTCAACAAGGAACAATTATCCACAGAAAAGCCAATTCTCTTTTTAAGATTATTGAAAATGAAGTTCAATCTTTTGAGGAAATTCATTTACCAAGTCAGGGTGATTTAAGCAATTCAAATGTCGATAAATTTACAACTAATCCAAGAATAGCATGCTTTTGGGTCATACACTACCCGGACAATAGCATAATAGTAGCTATGCACGGACTGTCATCACCTCGTGCGTACGTATCTCCCACAAATAGGAGCACATAACCACTTAACTCACATATGGGGACAATTCCCTCTTACAAGGTTAGAAAGGAGACTCACCTCGCTCCGAAGTTCCATAACCGGCATTCCACACCCTTTCAAAGACTCAAATCGATGCAAGAATGCTCCAAAACTAGCCAGTAATTATGTAAACCCATTAATATAAATCAATTATTCATTACAACCCGATTCACAACAATTCCTAACCCCGATCGAGACGAAAACGCCCTCAGACCAACGTGCCCGAATTTCCAAAATATTCGAAGAATAAGTTTACCCAAACCTCGCAAACTAAAATATATGATTTACTCTGAATTTAATACCCCAAAATCGTGGTCAAATTTCAAGAACATCAATTTTCTAGGTTTTTAACTAAACCCCTTGATTTTCCTTAATTTTCACATGTTAATCTACACATAATCCATGTATTCAACTCATGTTATGCAGAAAAGACTTAGCTCAAAGTGTTAGGCGAAGACCCTCTCCCAAAAGCTCCAAAAAATGCCTAAAAGGATGAAGAAAATGAGCTAAATGGCCTAGATCTCAAAATTAATAGCTGGACACAGGCCTCTGATATCGCATTTGCGACACCAAGTTCGCAAATGTAAGGGATGCAAATGGGACAAAAACCTCACAAATTCAAAGCCTGCTCCCTTCCTACCATCGTCCCAATTGCGACAAGAAGATCGCAAATGCGAGCTTCGCAACTGCGAAGAATTGATCACATGCGACCCTTGACTGATTTGGCCCACTTCGCAATTGCGATATGGGTTTCGCAAATGTGAACCCTTCAGGCATCGCAAAAGCAATCCAAAATGTCGCAAATGCGAATGGCCCCTCGGCCGCCCAAGTTTACAAATGCGATATCGCATTTGCGACCCAAGAATCGCAAATGCAATCATACAAGCACCAACAATCTTATTTCTTAGAAATCACTCCGAAGCTATCCCAAATCTCACCCGAGCCCCTAGGGCTTCAAACCAAACATCCGCACAAAAACATAATACAGACTCGTTCGAGGCCTCAAATCACATTAAACAATGCTAAAATCATGAATCAACCCCCAATCCAAGCTTTATGAACTTTGAGATTTCCAACTTCTATTTTCGATGTTTCAACCTATCAAATCATGTCCGATTGACTTGAAATTTTGCAAATAAGTCATATTTGACATTACGGACCTACTCCATCTTTTGGAATCAGATTCCAACCAGGATATCAAAACGTTCACTTCCGGTCAAACTTCTCAAAAACCTTCAAATTTATATCTTTAGTCAAATGGCTCCAAAATGACCTATGGACCTTCGAATTCACTTCCGATCGCGCTCCCAACTCCAGAATCACAATGCGGAGCTGCTCCCAAACTCGGAATCCCAAATGGGCATGGATATCACTGAAATGCACTTCAACCCAAACTAATGAAATTTCTTTCAAAATGCTACTTTTCACAATAGGCGCCAAAATGCTCCCGGGTCGTCCAAAACCCGATCCAGGCATACGCCCAAGTCTGAAATCATTATACGAACCTGCTGGAACCTTCAGATTCCGATTCTGAGGTCATTTACTCAAAATTCCAATCCTAGTTAATTCTCATAACTTTAAGCTTCCGAAATGAGAATTTTCTTTCCACATCAACTCTAATCTTCCCAAAACTTAATTCTGACCATGCATACAAGTTATAATACCTAAAATGAAGTTGTTCATGGCCTCAGACTGCTGAACGACGTGCTAGAGCTCAAAACGACCGGTCGGGTCGTTACATTCTCTCCCACTTAAACATACGTTCGTCCTTGAACATGCTGAGAACTACACTGAAGTAGTCTGAAATCACTGTTTAACTTCTCATGCGCCTTCCCGTGCTACCACAACTTAGTTGAGCACATCAGCTTGATCAATTATGAAGATATTCCCTTTTATTCAAACAAATAAGCCTTAGAGCCCAATTCCAACATCCGGAATTCTATGTCTAACATGTTTCCAACATAAGATCACCATATCAATCACTACACACTGTACCCAAACATGGCTGCATAACTTGCTGAATTCACACCTAGCATTACTTTACTCACCGGACCACAATAACATTTTTCTGATCAACTTAGTCAAAATTCCACGAATCTGATGCTCCCATTGCACCCCATGACATACACAGGTCTTACTATAACTCTTACAATGCCGCCACAGCGGAAGAGATGTGCACAAATTTATAATCAACTGCCGAGTCAACCAATCATTGAGTCTATACTTCTGAAAAAAAATACTACCTCATGCTGAACCAAATAATGATCTTTGCTCCTTAATATATTTCACGTAATCAGATTGCACTGATCCTAAATCCGATAATCTCGTCTCACCCAATACGCACTACTCAGGCAATAAGCTACCTCGACATGACCAAAAGTCTCATATGGTGCTACCATGTGCCAATAGGCTACCAATTAGAATGCGATACAAAAGGAAAACAAACTCTGAAAAGGAATTTCAATTACCCCGCTCGTGCATCATACATGCGGCGCAGGCGCACAACTAATATGAGCTTCCTTCAGAAAATAGGAAACAGAACACAATAAACAGGTATGGGGAACTGTAATGAACATCACACTATTGCGACGCGCAACCCGATCCGAGCAATCATAACTATGGCGACGTGCAACCCGATCCACACATGGAACTCACATAAGGAGATGTACATCGAGCTAAATTGCTCATTACAACAAAATACTGAATATCAGTCATAAACACGCAAAGTGCATAATATCATTCCCCGGGGAGACATATAACGCTATAATCCACAAACTCGAGCACAACTAAAGTGCGATATATGATCTGAATCTCAAAAGCCATCCTGCTCATATAACCCCATCTCTATGCGAAACCTCAACACATAAGAAATTCACCAAGATATCTCACAACTCGCACAATGCAATACATCATTACATGGAATAGCTGACAACGAAATAACATCCTGACTCCCTTCCATAAGGAGCGTATTGCTGAGATGAACACATCTGGCCTTATTTAAAGCCCTTGTTCACATTTAAATCAATCCACTAATCTTAAGCCGATTTCATATTGCATCAACTAGGCTAATAACCTTTCAAAGGTCCATAATAACTTCCCTTTTCTCATATCACATAAGAACAACCCTCATAACTGGAGCGAACCTCTACAGTCCATAACCTAATAAACAGAGTGCCCTCCAGGCATAAGTTCTCAAATTAATGATATTACCACAATCCTCATACTTCGTTTAAATATTTAATCAATCAAGTGACTACATGTCACACTTATACAATCTTCCTTTGGGAAACACTCCCACAACCTTCCGAAATGAATAATAGGTCCGCACATCCAAACCACCGGCCGCACTAACACTGAAAAGCGATCAAGAATCCTTAACCAGGATGCAAAGCCTTTTTCACAAAATACCAATCTTATGTAATACTGACAACAGTACCAACTCACTTTAAACATCAAAACTCCTTTCATGCTCATCCGAGCTCGTGACATCCTTGTCAGCACCAAACTGCAACCTTGATCCTCACTTCAAATTCCATACCACTCACTGCACCCAACGTGCCAATATACGATAGAACTTGCTTTTCATCATAGCTCCGGAACCACTATTAAGCTAACACTTCATCATGTTAAAGATTTTCACTTAACTCGCTTTAGGAGAACCATAGCAATGCACAGGTAAATTCTCACAGCCGTAGAATATTCAAATCTCTAAGTAGTGGTCTAAACCACTATAGCCCTTCCGGGATCCACCTCCACATAATAGGTCACAACGGTAGAATACTTTCTGAATAATACTAACTACGGCGACCGACAAGCCTGGCACGCACCGTGACAATTCACTTGCATAACTTGTCCACGCTGAAAGAACTGATCATTACCGGCAACATGCCAATTCGACTATGGCTAACCAATCCCTCTTCTTCCAATTTGTCCTTGATTGCGATAGAAACAATGATAACCCCATTTAACACTTAACACACTCCATCCGCACTCTTTCCAAATGACCCTGAATCACGAGACCATGCTATCTCCAATCCCATGAACCATTTTGTACCTCCCAATTGCTACATCGCAAGTCAAAACGTCATAGAACATTCTGTGCCTCTTCTCATAGGCTGCTATCAAGCTTGATTCTTAACCATACCCATAGGATCGAATTTATTAGGCATCACACTTTATCTTTTGAATTCACTAGGACCGTGGTTGAGAGCCACCCGCTCTGACTTGGCCCCGAATATAATCAATTCCATAAATCTTCTAGCACATGGATACCCCATTTGTAAAGCACCCGGCAAAATCACCCCCTTGGAATCCACGTCTTTACAAAGCACAACCCTGAATCCTTCCCCAAATCTGAACATGGGCCAATAAGGCCAACGATACCGCACCTTTAATAGTTCCTTTGTTCAATTGACCACCTATGTTCTTTTCCTGTAGCTGAGATAACCCATCAATATGCTAATAATTAGAGATCCCGCAAGTAATCAACCATGCAACCCTATCATAGGCGGTGGCACTCTCCCACTTAGCTCGAAGCCACTATTACACAACTCTGGAATTTACCAGGATTCTTAATCTCATATTGACATAACCTCGTGCAATCAACCACAAAATTTCTTGATATCTTACTATGGAAACCATGTTTGTTTACTCTCAATCATCAACAACATTCGCATGACCGATCCATTTGCTATATAACCATTAGAATTCTTCGCAGAAGCCTCGCCAAGTATGTGATGGCTAACCTTCTCACAGGGAATAACCCACATATGGAAATCACTTTCTAACATCTTCCAACGCTGCTGCATAGGGTACAATCACTATGACATCTATAACCCGTCCTGAGTCCGAGCTAATCCCTCTAGCTGCAGGAGTCCTTTCAACCCTCGTGGACATCAATTAAATGTGCGGCAGCATCCTTCCCATTCAAAGTTACGTTGTATCCTTCGTTATTTCAAGCATCTCCTTTCCGTTATACCAAGTCTCATGCCGCATAATATCCCACACTTCAGAATAATTCTGTAGACACCATTCACCAATCGCTAATATTCTCAAATCCCTCTGAACTCTCCTTAAGGTACGTGGTCATCCTACTACGAAGCCCATATGCAACTCCGCCACTCTCCCACTTTGGGAAACCCGCTTCCTTAATCAACTACTTGACATTCGCTTCATATACCTGGCGTTTTAGAATTTTTGAACACCGTCTGACGCTTTTCACATGTCTTTCCTCATCGTTTGTTGCTCAGCTATTGCCTTAAGTAAAAATCTATCTTCATAGCACTTAAATCCACAAATCGCTACTAACTTTAAATTTTGCCGAAGATCATCTCTCTCGAGGTGCCATTATTATAAATGCCAATTCAACCCTGAACCACCTTGCCTCGCAACATCTAACAGTCATTTCTTTAATATTGACATGCAATATTCTACTCCGAAGGCGAATTGTAGAAGATCATAACACCGACGAATTTAGTACATTTAATAGGGACAACGACACCTCATTATAGAAGAAAACTTCCACCACGCTAGCGAATACCGAGTCTTGATACCTCATCAACCCAAACTTGAACATTCTCTGCACGATTGCCTTTCCCTTGTCGGGAATAAAACACTAAATCTCTAGATCATGTATTGAGTAAACCTCCCATTCAAGTCATTCTCTGCCTCGACACGCAGGCAAACATCCTACCATCATAATAATACTGTGGAATAATCTCTCATAAACATCATGGCAACCTGTGCCTAGCCTCAAGGCTCTAAGAGGTACTTCTACTGAGCTGAAACAATAGAATATCCTTCCACAAGGAGATGATAACAGCTCAAATAACCCCGCAGGGAGAAACGCCCACACCATATTCGTAGTGCCATTACAATTCTTCAATTTTTGATTTATAACAAGCGCTTCACATCACATAAGATTGAGTAGGTAGGAAACAAAGGCATAAGCCTCACGGGAAGTCAAGTCGCACGAAAAGGAAATCAAGAAGGGAAGTACTCTTAACAATCCTGCAGCCTCCCGAGGAAAAATACAGACGTCTCCTTACCGATCCGCGAAACTCTTTTAGCCTTGCTCATGACTCGTGAGACCTACGGGAACCTAAAGCTCTGATACCATGTTGTCACGACTCAAAATCCACTAAGGGTCGTGATGGCGCTGAACACTGCTGTCAGGCAAGCCAACCAAATCACTTAATCAAATTCTTGTTTTAATACTTTTAAAATCTAGGATTTTCCTTCAAATTTAGCAATTTAGAACCCGGTGTCACAAGTGCATGAGCATCTAGTGATAAGGGAAATAAAATACAACACCCGTCCGGAATACACTGGACGGGAAGTAAATACAATATATTGGAAGGGACTATACTAGCTGCGGGCCGCCTTGAATAATGCAACTCACCTAGTCCCAGAATTATCCGTGCTACTTCACCTAGTAGGCCGCTATAGTTACATGTACCTGTGAAAAAAAATGCATTGAAGTGTAGTATGCGTACAAAAACAACGTGTACTCAATGAGCATCCTGTCTAATCTCGAAAAAGTAGACACGAGATGGTCAACTTCAACACTTACTAGTGGTCCAATAAAGATGTCAATAATACATTAAATCGTGAATTTCTACAAATATGATTTTTACCAAATAGAAGGAAACAAGTAAAAACTTATTCCTTTTAAAGGAAATTTCCAAAATTTCCTTTTTCATTATTTTCCAAATATTCTCAAGTCATGAAGAGGCAATAACAACTTTAATAAATTCAAGGCAACAATACAAGCATGCGCAAATCATGCCGATGCATATGGTCCGCTCCAACAGAAAAATAAACTGTGCACTTGCCGAGGGTCGACGTCGCTTCTATATATGTATCTATTTAATGACGAGACGTTTGGGCCGTTCCAAAATTAAACACACACACACACGGTCAATCAAGTAGTCAACAAGGAACAATTATCCACAAAAAAGCCAATTCTCTTTTAAAGATTTTTGAAAATAAAGTTCAATTTTTTGTGGAAATTCATTTACTAACTCAAGGTGATTTAAGCAATTCAAATATCGATAAGTGTACAACTAATCCAAGTATGACATGATTTTGGGTCCTAGACTACCCGGACAATAGCATAATAGTAGCTACGCATGGACTCTCGTCACCTCGTGCGTACGTAGCCCCGACAAATAGGAGCACATAACCACTGAGCTCACCTATGGGGACAATTCCCTCTTACAAGGTTAGAAAGGAGACTCACCTTGCTCCGAAGTTCCATGACCGGCATTCCACGCCCTTTCGAAGACTCAAATTAATGCAAAAATACTCCAAAACTAGCCAATAATTATATAAACCCATTAATATATACTCAATTATTCATTACAACCCAATTCCTAACCCCGATCGAAAAGTTGACGAAAACGCCCTTAGGCCCACGTGCCCGGATTTCCAAAATTTTTGAAGAATAAGTTTACCCATAATGACAAGAGGGGTTGCTCTGATGGTAAGCAACCCCCACTTCCAACCGAGAGGTTGTGAGTTCGAGTCTCCCCAAGAGCAAGGTGGAAAGTTCTTGGAGGGAAAGGATGCCGGGGGTCTATTTGGAAACAACCTCTCTACCCAAGGGTAGGGGTAAGGTCTGCGTACATAACCCTCCCCAGACCCCAGTAAGTGGGATTATACTAGGTTGTTGTTGTTGTTGTTATTATTGTTGTTGTTGTAAGTTTACCCATAACCTCGCGAAATCAAATATATGATTTACTCTCAATTTCATACCCCAAAATCGTGGTCAAATTCCAAGAACATCAATTTTCTAGGTTTTCATCTAAACCCCTTGATTTTCCTTAATTTTTTACGTGTTAATCTACCCATTATCCATGTATTCAACTCATGTTGTGTAGAAAAAACTTACCTCAAAGTGCTAGGCGAAGACCCTCTCTTAAAAGCTCCAAAAATTGCCTAAGAGGATGAAGAAAATGAGCTAAATGGACTAGATCTCGAAATTAATAGTTGGACACATGCCTCTGATGTCGCATTTGCAACACCATTTTCGCAAATGCGACAAAAACCTCGCAAATATGAAGCCTGCTCCCTTCCTTCCATCGTTACAATTGCAACACGAAGATCGCAAATGCGTCAATGCGGCCCCTGACTGATTTGGCCCACTTCGCAATTGCGATATGGGTTTCGCAAATGTGAACCCTTCAGGCCTTGCAAAAGCAATCCAAAATGTCGCAAATGCAAATGGCCTCTCAGCCCGGTAGGTTCACAAATGCGAACAATAGCTCGCAAATGCGATATCGCATTTGCGACCCAAGAATCGCAAATGCGATCATACCATCACCAACAATCTTGGTTCTTAGCAAATCACTCCGAAGAGATCCTGAATCTCACCCGAGCCCCTGGGGCTTTAAACCAAACACTTGTACAATTACAAAACCATAATACGGACTCAGTCGAGGCCTGAAATCACATCATACAACTCTAAAATCATGAATCAACCCCCAATCCAAGCTTTATGAACTTTGAAATTTCTAACTTATATTTTCAATGTTTAAACCTATCAAATAACTTTTGGAATTGGATTCTGACGCCGATATTAAAAAGTCCACTTTCGGTCAAACTTTTCAAAAACCTACAAATTTCTATCTTTAGCCAAATGGCTCCAAAATGACCTACGGACCTCCGAATTCACTTCCGATCGCGCTCCCAACTCCAGAATCCCAATACGGAGCTGCTCCCAGAGTCGAAATCCCAAACGGACATTGATATCACTAAAATGCACTTCAACCCAAACTTATGAAATTTCTTTTAAAATGCTACTTTTCACAATTGGTGCTAAAATGCTCCCGGGTCGTCCAAAACTTGATCCGAGCATACGCCCAAGTCCATAATCATCATAAAACATGCTGGAACCTTCAAATCCCAATTTCGAGGTTGTTTACTCAAAATTCCAATCCTAGTTAAATCTCTCAACTTTAAGCTTTTGAAATGAGAATTATCTTTCCACATCAACTCTGAACATCCCAAAACTTAATTTCGGCCATGCGTACAAGTGATAATACCTGAAATGAAGTTGTTCATAGTCTGAAACTGCTGAACGACGTGCTAGAGCTCAAAACAATCGGCCGGGTCGTTACAATTTAACCTAATGGTATCCAAATTTTTTTGGTTCTTAAAAAAATTTATCGTTTGGTTTTCGAAACATATTTCTCCCTCAATATATTGTACTTCTCACTCTAAAGCTGATATGGTTTCTGTACTAATACTACGTTCTACTATATAACTTGGTTCTCTATTTATTTTTAGATCTGATTTTTCTATTTGCTTAGCTAATTCTAACGTTGATATTAATAAATCCTTGACCTTCTATTCTATTTTCTTTAATTCTTCTTTTCGTTGTATTTTTCTACTTAAAATCCAATATTTAAAAGCTATTGGTTTAGCTAACGGGTGTTGTCTTAGCAATAATTACACTTTATCCTAATGGGATATATTTAATCTTATTTCTAATTGTTCTTGGGTAATCCTTTTCTTTTTCTGTTTCAAAATTAATTCCTTCAATATCTGATAAAAGACAGCTTCAGGACTTGGTTGATAAGGGTTTCATTAGACCTAGTGTATCTCCTTAGGATGCACCAGTGTTGGTTTTGAAGAAAAAGGACGGGTCGATGAGGATGTGCATTGATTACCGGTAGTTGAACAAGGCGACGATAAAGAGCAAGTATCCACTGTCGAGGATTGACGATTTGTTCGACCAACTTCAGGGTGCTAGGGTGTTCTCAAAGATAGATTTGAGGTATGGTTATCATCAGCTGAGGATTAGGGCGTCTGATGTTCCTAAGACATCATTTCGTACTCGGTATGGGCATTATGAGTTTTTGGTCATGTCGTTTGGGTAATTTTTAAAGCCTTGGGTATTTAAAATAGCTAATTCTAATTTTCCAAAAAGACTCAATTGTATTTCTAAAGCGTTTCTATATTCTAGATTAGTACTAATAGTATCTAAAGTAAGGTACATTATATGGTAATGGAAACTTATATATTTAGCGAAAATATGTTGATTTATAAATTTCTAGTCCAAAGATCTGCTGGTTCTGATACCAAATAAAAGAGGATATATTACGATATGGTAAAAGTTATAAGGTAAAAAGGTAAGTGACAAAAATAATTTTGTGGTAAAGTCCTGTGCTGTAAAAATCTATGTTTGTGTGTGTGTATGTATATATATATTGTAACGATACGGCCGGTCATTTCATGAGTTACCGCTCTGTTTTCCCCATTTCTGCTTCTTTATGTGTTGTTCAGTTGTATTTCATCACATCGTGTTGGTTAGTTGGGTTCGAAGTGTTTTTGTAGAGGAATGAGACACTTAGTCTCTTAAGTTGGCCTTTTAGTTAGAGTAAATGATCTCAAAATTTGGTTTTTATGGTTTGGATAACTTCTTTAGATGATTTGGGACTTTGGAGCATGATCAGAATGTATTTTGGAAATCCATAGTAGATTTAGGCTTGAATTGGCAAAATTAAAATTTAGGCATTTTCCAGTTGGTAGTGAAAATTTTGATATCAGGGATCAGAATGGAATTCAAGAAATTGGAGTAGATCCTTGGTGTGATTTCTGACATGTGTGTAAAAATTTTAAATAAGTCATTCAAATGAGGTTTGATAGACTTTTATTATTTTTGCTTGGGCTTTGTTCTTTTAGCGTGTATTGATGGTATGTTACCTGATTTTGGTTACATTTGGAGAATTCGGAGGTCGAGTCGAGAGGCAAAGGCATTGTGTGCTAGAGTTTGGACCGGATTGAGATATGTAATGATTGTAAATATTGTTCTGAGGGTATGAAACCCCAGATTTTGCATCAGTGTGCTACTTTGAGGTGACGCACACACTAGATGACGAGCATGGGGTCGTGCACCGTTGGGGATTGTGGCTTGATCCATCCTGTATGACTATCAGGCCGCATATTTGATTAAAATTGTTGATATCATTGTGCTTTGGAAAATATTACTATGTTTTGGGATAAATGCCATATTTGGCCTCGTGCCAATTGTTCTGGACCCTTAGGGGATTTTTACTACTATTCCTCACTATTTTGACTTATTATCTATACTCAGCCATGTTGTATTTTTACAAATTTCATAACTCAGCCATATTTACTTCATTTTGATACTTTAAATGATATTTTGGCACTCAGCATCCTGTTTTACTATTGCTCAAGCGTCTTGAGAGGTTTCTGACTAAGTGAGACCGATGGCCTGTGCTGCAAGGATTTGTAGGTTCAGGTTGCACGCCGCAACATTTTGTACTGATTTGTGATATATGAGAGGTTGAGGGCCTAATTTGTTATGCCACGAGATGTCTTGTGATAGCTCTTGGGCTATAGGAGCCCCTATGGAGTCTGGACATCCCCAGTGAGCGCGAGTACCCAGTGTGAGTGATATGTTATTGCCCGAGGGGCTGTTATTTTTCTATGTTGTTGCTGAGGGGCACGTTTTGTTGATATTTTGCCCGAGGGGCAGTTAATAGTATATGTTTTTTCCGAGGGGCTGTTTACGTTTTCTATCATTTTACTCATTGTTTCATTCATTCATTTGAAACTATTGAAAGATGTTTTAAAGAAAGAGGTTTTACTGAAACTGAGTTTGTTTTTACGAGATAGATGATTTCTGGACTATTTTGGACATGTACTGTACTGGTTGTAGTTTTTTGACATGAGATTATCTATTTTCTTACTGCTCAGCTGATTTTACTTTTATTACTTACTGAGTTGGCATACTCACATTACTCTTTGCACCTTGTGTGCAGATCTAGGAGTCTCGGGACGCGATAGTGAGTGTTGATCAGTCTTCAAGCATGTCTCTAGAGTTGCATATATAGTTGTTTAGCGTTCGAAGCCCTGCACTTCTCCTTCTTATTTTACTCAAACTGTCTTAGTATTTTATTTTTCGGACTATGATAGTCTTTCTAGTTCTTAGATGGAATTGTAGTTGGTCATGACTGATGACAACCCGATGTCTGGCTTGTGTTATATTTTTGCACTGCTTATTTGAACTTATATTATGGGATTTAGTTAATTAATGGCTTAAAATGACTTCTTATGGTTTTCTGGTTGGTTTTGGCTTTGTGTCGGCTGGCCTAGTTTCACGATAGGTGCCATCATGACCGAGTCAGCTTTAGGGTAGTGACAAATTGGTATCAGAGCCTAGGTTACATAGGTCTCACGAATCATGAGCAGGATCAGTAGAGTCTCGCAGATCGGCATCGAGATGTTTGTACTTATCCTAGGAAGGCTATAACCTTTTAGGAAAAACTTCATATTCTTGAATTCCTGCCATGAAAATCTATTTATTCTAGTACTAAAATTATGTTATTATATTCACTCACATATGATGAGGACACGTGCTACTAGTCAGGACGAACGACCACCAGTACCACCAGTTCAGGCCACTAGAGGCCAAGGACGCGAACGATGCCATGGTAAGGGAAGGGGTATAGTCTACACATCAGCTAGGGTAGCACCTACAAATCCACAAGCCGCACCGGTTCAGGATTTGGTTTCAATTGTGGACGCTCCAGCAGTAGCAGCTCAGGCACCGGCTATGCCTATTGTTATCCCAGGCCATTATGAGGCCCAAGCCAGATTCTATCAATGTTCACTAGCCTAGCTTAGGCGGTCTCAATTACTATGGTCGCAGCTACATCCCAGGCCGGGGGAGGCACTCAGATTCCCGCCGCTCACACACTTTAGCAGGTCCTGCAGGGACTTGAGACATCGGGCGAACCTCCAGCCCATCCGGTTGTATCTGCTTAGGACTATGTATCTCCTATTATGCCAGAGGATGAGAAGCACAGATTAGAGAGGTTTGGGAGACTTCAGCCTCTGAATTTTAGTATTGTTGAGGGTGAGGATGCCCGGGGTTTCTTGGATAAGTGTTAGATGACGTTTAGGACCAACAAGTATTCTGGAGACCAATGGGGTATCATTCACTACCATCCTATAATCAGGGGTTGTACTTATTTTGTGGGAGGCTTACGAGAGGCGTAGGCCATTTGGCACAGCGCTCCTTTCTTAGCAGCAATTCTCCGTTCTCTTTCTGGAGAAGTTTGTACTTGAGTTTCGTTGAGAGGAGCTGTGTAGGTAGTTCGAGCAATTTTGTCAGGGTGTCAGATCTGTTACATAGTATGAGATACAATTCTCTAAGTTGGATCATCATGCAGTTTGGTTGGTTCCCATAAATCGGGAAAGGATAAGGAGGTTTATAGATGGCCTCGATATTTCAGCTTCTGTTGCTCATGACCAGATAGAGTATATAGTGTTACTTTTGATGAGGTTGTTGAATAGATCGACAGATTTAGATGGTTCATGGTCAGGAGAGGGTTGAAAGGGAGGCTAAGAGGCGTCGTGGTCAGGGTGGATTCACTGGTACTCATAATAGAGGTCAGTTTCAGCACGACAATGGTCGTCCACTCAGGAATGCTCAGTCAGCTCACCCCAGGTTATCGTGGGGCATCGTCGAGCCATAGTTCTCACAGTTCTCATTAAGGTCATTCCTCACTCAGTGCCCTTCCTGCCCATAGTCGTCCTATGCTCCATCTGTTCAGAACTATTTCCTGCCAGGTTCTTCTGCTAGTCATCCTGGTGCTAAGGGTTCCCTTTAGTCCCCATCTCCAGCACCAGGGGGTTGTTATGAATGTGAAGAATTGGAACATATGTGGAGAAAGTGTCCTCATCGTCTTAGGGGTTCATCTTAGCAGAAGAGTTAGCCCTCGAGTTCAGCACCAGTTAGTTAACCACCCACCCTCCCAGTTAGGGGTGGAGGATAGTCAACTAGGGGTTGCCCCAGCGGGAGAGGTCGATCAGGTAGTAGTCAGGCCCGTTTCTGTGCACTCCTAGCTAGACCTGATGCTATTGCATTAGATGTTTTGATTATAAGTATTGTCTCAGTCTTCCACAGAGATGTCTCCATGTTATTTGATCCTGGTTCCACTTTTCATATGTGTCATCATATTTTGCTCGTTATTTGGGTATGCCCCGTGAGTATCTTATTTTATTTATTTGTGTATCCACTCTGCTAGGCGATACTATTATTGTAGACCGCTATATTGATTGTGTATGGTGACTATTTGGGATTTGGAGACTCGAGTGGACCTTCTACTGCTTTTTATGGTTGACTTTGATGTGATATTGGGTATGGATTGATTATCTCCGCGTTGTGCTATTTCGGACTGTCATGCTAAGATAATGACTTTCGCTATGTCGGGTGTGCCACGGATCGAGTGGTGAGCTTCGACTGATTTTGTCCCTAGTAGGGTAGTTTAATTTCCGAAGGCCCTACGGATGTTTAGAAAAGGTTGTCTTTCATACTTAGCTTTTGTGAGGGATGTCAGTACAGAGACGTCTACAATTGATTCGGTCCCAGTAGTGAGGGACTTCCCAGATGTATTTCCTACAGACCAGCCGAGCATGCCACCAGACCGGGATATTGACTTTGGTATTGATTTGGTGCCGCGCACTCAACCCATTTATATTCCATTGTATCGTATGGCTTCAGCGGAGTTGAAGGAGTTGAAGGAGCAGCTTCAAGAACTTATTAATAAGGGGTTTACTCGAACTAGTATATGGCCTTGGGGTGTGCCTATTCCATTTCTGAAGAAGAAGGATAGCACGATGAGGATGTGCATTGATTACAGGTAGTTGAACAAGGTTACAGTCAAGAACAAGTATCCTTTGCCTCATATCGATGATTTATTTGACCAGCTTCAGGGAGCGAGAGTGTTCTCCAAGATTGATCTCCGTTCAGGGTATCATCAGTTGAAGATCAGGGACCTGATATTCCTAAGATAACTTTCAGGACCTGATATGGTCATTACGAGTTCCGTGTGATGTCTTTTGGGCTGACCAACGGCCCAGAAGCGTTCATGCTTTTGATGAAAAGCGTGTTTCGGCCTTCTCCCAACTCGTTTGTGACTATTTTTCTTGATGATATTCTAGTGTACTCGTGTAGTAAGGAGGAGCACGCCGAGCATCTAAGAGTTGTATTGCAGTTGTTGAGGGAAGCGAAAATTTATGCAAAGTTCTCCAAGTGTGAGTTTTGGCTCAATTCAGTGGCTTTCTTAGGGCTCGTGTGAGGGTATTCAGTTTGATCCGAAGAAGATAGAGACAGTTTAGAGCTGGCCCAGGCCATCCTCAGCCATAGAGATTTGCAGCTTTCTTTGTTTGGCGGGTTATTACCATTGGTTCGTTTAGGGATTTTCATCTATTGCATCACCCTTGATCAAATTGACTCAAAATGGTGCTCCATTCACATGGTCAGATGAGTGTGAGGCAAGCGTTTAGAAGCTCAAGACTGTCTTGACCATAACTCCAGTATTAGTTTTGCCATTAACTTTAGGTTTATATATGGTGTATTGTGATGCTTCGAGAGTGCGTATTAGGTATGTATTGATGCAAGAGGGTAGAGTGATTGCTTATGCTTCTCATCAGTTGAAGCCTTATGAGAAGAACTACCTTGTTCATGATCTAGAGTTGGCTGCATTTATTCACGCGTTAAAGATTTGGAGGCATTATTTGCATAGTGTGTCTTATGAGGTGTTTACTGATCATCGTAGCCTCGCCCTTGTTTAAGCAGAAGAATCTCAATCTAAGCTAGTAGAGATGGTTGGAGCTGCTAAAGGACTATGATATCACTATCTTGTATCATCTGGGGCAGGCCAACGTAGTGGTCGATGCTTTGAGTAAGAAGGCGGTGAGTATGGGTAGCTTGGCATATATTCCTGTTATGGAGAGACCTCTTGCAGTTGATGTTCAGTCCTTGGCCAATTGGTTTGTGAGGTTGGATATTTTGGAACCCAATCGGGTATTAGCTTGTTTAGTTTCTAGGTCTTCCTTGTTTGATCGCATTAGAGAGCGCCAGTATGATGATCCTTGTTTGTTTGTCCTTAAGGACACAATTCCGCACGACGAAGCTAGAGATGTGACTATTGGTGATGATGGGGTGTTGAGGATGTAGGGTCGAATATATATAACCAATGTAGATGGGCTTCGGGAGTTGATTCTGGAGGAGGCCCATAGCATGCGGTATTCCATCCATCCGGGTGCCACGAAGATTATCAACATTTGAGACAACATATTGATGGAGAAGAATGAAGAAAGATATTATAGAATTTGTATCTCGATGTCTCAGTTGTCAGGAGGTGAAATATGAGCATCAGAGACCGGATGACTTGCTTTAGCAAATAGATATTCCAAAGTGGAAATGAGAGTGGATCACCATGGACTTTGTAGTTGGACTCCCACAGACTTTGAAGCAGTTTGATGCTATTTGGGTAATTATGGATTGGCAGACCAAGTCTGCTCACTTCATTCCTGTGTGTACTACTTATTCTTCGGAGCGGCTAGCAGAGATTTATATCTGAGAGATTGTTTGCTTGCATGGTATCCCAGTTTTCATCATTTCAAATAGAGGTACTCTATTCACTTTTCAGTTCTGGAGAGTCGTGTAGAGAGAGTTGGGTACTCAGGTTGAGTTGAGCACAAATTTTCACCCTCATATGGATGGGTAGTCTGAGCACACTATTCAGATATTAGAGGACATGTTGCGCACTTGTGTCATTGATTTTAGAGGGTCATGGGATCATTTTCTACCGCTCTCGGAGTTTTCTTATAAAACCACTTATCAGTCGAGTATTCAGATGGCTCCATATGAGGCTTTATATGGGAGACGACGTAGATCTCCAGTTGGTTGGTTTGAGCCAGGTGAAGCTAGGCTTTTGGGTAAAAACTTGGTGCAGGATGGTTTGGACAAGGTGAAGGTAATTCCAAAGTGGCTTCGTACAGCACAGTAAAGACAAAAAAGTTATGCTTATAGGAAGGTTCGTGATGTATCCTACATGGTTAGTGTGATGACCCAAAAGGTCATCAGTTGTTTCTAAAATGAATTTTGCATTTTGAAGCCTTAAAACCCCCTTTCAGCTTCACCTTGATTTACATGCGTAGTCCGGGCGCATAGCCATAAAGCTATTATGTGAAAATTGTGAAAATATTGAAATTTGACTTAAAATGCATATAACTTGACTTCGGTCAACATTTTAGGTAAACGGACCTGGACCCATCATTTGAAGGTCTCGGAGGGTCCGTAAAAAAATATGAGACTTGGGAATATGCCTGGAATAAAATTCCAGGTCCCAAGTCTGAGGAATGAATTTTTAAAACAAATTGTTTTTAAAAAATTTAAAGGTTTTGAAAGTGAAATGCTATGTGAAATATGTGGTGTCGGGTCCGTGTTATCGTTCCTGAGCCCAGTACAGGTTCAATATGATTTATATGTTATGTGGGTAAAGTTTTGTAAGAAACGAAATCCATTTGACGTGATTCAAACCATAAATGCAAAATTTGATGTTTAAAGAAGTTTTGAAAAATTTCATCGATTTTGAGGTTTAATTCATTATTTAAGAGGTTATTATGGCAATTTGATCGCACCGATAAGTTCATATAATGTTATTGAGTTAGTACGTATGTTTGGTTTGGAGCCCCGAGGGCTCGAATGAGTTTCGGATGTGTTTTGGAACATTTTGAACTCATAAAAAGTTGCAGGTTTTTCAGTTTTTGGTGTTCTAGCATTTTCTTCTTCGTGTTCGCAGGAGAACCCTTGCTAACGCGATGAGTTATTCATGGTGAAGGAAATTTCCTTCTATGAGAACGCGAGACCAAGGTTCTGAACGCGAAGCTTTGTTCCCTTCGCGAACGCGGGCCTGGTATCGCGAACGCGAAGGATTATGAGCCTGGGCAGGAGGGGGGTATTATATCTACACGAACGCGACCACTTGGATGCAAGTTCAAAGGCTCGAGGAGTTAGTGCTCCACGAAAGCGAGCCCATTTTTGTGAACGCAAAGGTCTCTCTGGCCTAACTCATCGTGAATGCGATGATCCTATTGCAAACGCATAGACCAAATTCACCCAGTTATTTTTAAGTTCAAAAACATAATGCATTACCGGAATTCCACCATTTTTCATAAACTTCATCTTCTCCACACTCCTTGGGCGATTTTTGAGGAGGAACTTCACCATAGATTCATAGATATGTAATTCTAAGCTTGTTTTCTTCCATTTTTATCAACTCCCGCTAGATTTCTAGGCCTAAAACATGTGATTAAGGGTATAAAATTAGAGATTTGGGTAGAGTTAGGGATTTTTGATTATTTAGATATTTGACCTCGTTTTGAGGTCAAATTTCAAATAAATTATATATTCGGGCTTGTGGACTGCATCTCCACTTTTGCTTTCTTCAAATGCCTAACTGGATTCTTTTTTATTGGTCATTTTACCATCATCTTCCTTGTTGATTGTTCCATTGATTCTTTTCGTGGGCTCCTTTTGCGGCGCCTACGACGAGTCACCAATGTCCAACCTTCATCATCATCAGGTTGGTTGACTTCAGCTTTGTTTTTCTCCAGTAATTCTTCATTTTTACTTTTTTTAAAACCACATAATTCATCTAAACTGAATGAGCCAAAGGTGATAGAGACTTGGTTTGCGCTTGCTTTCTCATCTTCAAGCACGATCTTCTTTTCGAGAGCCAAGTCCATAACTTTTTCCTTGAAGACAAAGCACTTCTCTAGAGGGTGGCTTACAAGTCGGTGATATTTGCAGTAGTTTGGGTCATTTATTTTCCCAGCTTCATTTGGTCTCTACATCTCCGGAAGCTCGATGAGATTTAACTCGAGGAGTTCTTTGAAAATGGCTGGTACATCAATATCCAGGAATGGGTACTCTTTCTCCTGCATCTCTTTTAGAGTCAACTTTCCACTTGGCTTGTCTTGAAAAGAAGTGGATTTCATACTCTGCTTCTTGCTCACCTACCCCGTAAACTTCATAGGTGACATATTGACATTTATAGCTTCTTTGCTTTCAAACTTGGGTACGAACTTACCCCACTTCCGGACTTCTTGCTTGTCATTTGCTTTGCGAGGTGCATAGATGGGCATTCTTTCATTTCCAGGAGGCCATGCTCAATTCCATGTCATGGGCACGAGTTGCAAGTTCTTCAAATGTGCTAGGATTGATACCTTGCAAAATGTAGCGCAATCCCCAATGCATGCCTTGGATGTACATCTCTATGCCTGAAGCTTCACTAAGCCTATCTCTGCAGTTGAGGCTTGCATTCCTCCAACGATTGATAAAGTCGATAACTGGTTTCCCCTTTCGTTGACGAGTATTTGTAAGCTCTATCATATTCACAGTACGTTTTGTGCTATAAAAGCGATTAAGGAATTTTTACTCTAGTTGAGTCCAGCTGTTGATAGATCCAGCCTGGAGGTCCGTGTACCCGTCAAAAGCATTTCTTTTTAACGAGCGGAAAAACTGCTTGATGAGGTAATCTTCATAAGTCCCAGCATTGTTGCACGTATCCATGAAGTGCGCAACATGTTGCTTCGGGTTACCTTTACCATCAAACTGTTGAAACTTCGGAGGTTGATAGTCAGCAGGCATCTTCAACATATCGACCTTTGCAGTGTACGACTTTGCATATGTAAGGGAGGATTTGGCAGCAACTTCATATTTGTTCTTAATGGTTCCTTCGATGAACTCCTTCAGTTGATCGATTTAAATCATTCCTTCAGATGAGACAGTGATAGCCTTAGTGGATGTTGCTTGTCTTAGGGGAGAGTCACTCTCTACAACTTCTAGGAGCTTTCCGGGTGCATAGGTAGATTCTTGTTCCATCAAGATTCCCATCCTATCTATTATCTTGTCAATTCTAGCCTCTTGATTTTGCATGCATTTGGTCAAGCCAGTGATTGCTTCCGTCAAGTTTGCCAACTGCTCATCCATGGATGAGGTGTTTGTCACCATGGCTTGCATGATTGTCGTGGATTACGAAGAGTAGCATGGATTTTCACACAGATTGATCCTTGATTGGCTCACACTAAGTGGTGTAAGTGGGGAGGATCCATCACTTGAAGCATCATCATTTTCCTTCACAGCAGAGTGCTTGGAGCCGGAGAGGTCAAGAATAGCAAGAGTTTTCTTGATCTTTTCAGCAACATCACTTCCTCCTTCCGATGCCATTTGTGGCAGATCTTTCTCCTTTTGAGGATGAAGATCGAAAATAGGGGTTGATGCGGACGACACTTGGGATGATTGTTGTCCTAGCTTGCTTTGCTCCTCGTAACTGGTCCAAAGCTTCCAAAGGTGACATCGAGGATGCTTTCCACATCAGCGTAGAACCTGGAGTTAGCAGCCTTTGTGGAACTTAAACCGGAGTTGATTTTCTTTGAAGCCATTTCAATGTTCTTGGGCTTTGGTAATTGAAAAGTTGAGATAAGAGGTAGAGATTGTCCCAGTAGGCATGCCAGAATTTGTAGACAATAAATTTGCATCGATAAAATAAAATCAAGACCAAAAAATCATGCAACAATCGTAGTATTTGATTTCGAATATATGAGTGTTACAATCTCTATGAATCCTCTAATTCTTTTTTCCAATAGTAAATAAATTCAAGGGCCTTTGAGCTTGATCTTGAATCTATATTTGTTTTCCACGAATGATGATCTTGTTCTTGAGCTTGAGCGTTATTGCTTGAACTTGACCTTGATTTCGTCTTCGTTCTTGAGCTTGAACTTGACTTCTTGAACTTGAACTTGAAGCTTGAAACTTGTGGAGAAATTTGCAGCGTTTAATCCACGAGCTCTTTCTTGCTTCTTGTTATAACTTCTGGTGTTTTCTGGTTATGAAGACCCCTATTTATAGTTGTGGAAGGGAGGAGTTATGATAAGAACAAACTCTTTCCGACAAATCGAATTGAAGTGTGACATGGCCGCATTTGATTGGCTAGAACATGTCACTTGCACGTGTGACACGATTTTATTGGCATTTTAGTGTGACTTGGCATGCCTTGTCATTTTGACATGTGGCATGATCTTATTGGCTCTTCCGCTTGATTTGGGGTATCACGTCATTTGACACGTGACACCAAACTGGGCCTTTAGGAAGATGTCATCTTGGGCTTAATGAAGTGGACTCATCACTTTAGCCCAATAATATGGGTTAGCCCAATGGATTAAGACTTATTTATTTAATCTATATATATATATATATATATATATATATATATATATATGGACTTATATAATTAATAATTATATTAGCCCATAGTATTTATTTGGACTAATATACCTTGACTTTAAAATATAGTCCAAATTATTTTATGGATTTAATTTTATGTAAAATTTATATGCCTACAAATGTAGACAATAAATTTGCATCGAGAAAATAAAATCAAGACCGAAAAATATTGCAACAATCGTTGTATTTGATTTCGAATATTTGAGTGTTACAATCTCTATGAATTATCTGATTCTTCTTTCCAATTGTAAATAAAATCAAGGGCATTTGAGCTTGATCTTGAATATGTAGTTGTTTCCAGGAACGATGATCTTGTTCTCGAGTTTTAGCTTGATTGCTTGAACTCGACCTTGATTCGTTCTTCGTTCTTGAGTTTAAACTTGATTTGTTCTTTGTTCTTGAGCTTAAACTTGATTTCTTGAACTTGAACTTGATTGCTTGAAGCTTGAAACTTGTAGAGAGATTTGCGGTGTTTGATCCACGAGCTCTCTCTTGCTTCTTGTTATAACTTCTGGTCCCTTTTTCTGGCTTATGAAAGACCCCTATTTATAGTTATGGAAGGAAAGAGTTATGATAAGAACAAACTCTTTCTGACCAATCAAATTAAAGTGTGACATGACTGCATTTGATTGGCTAGAACATGTCACTTGCACACATGACGGGATTTCATTGGCCGCTTAGTGTGACATAGCTTGCCTTGTCATTTTGACACATTGCACGTTCCCATTGGCTCTTCCGTTTGACTTGGCGCGCCACGTCATTTGACAGGTGGCACCAAATTGGGCCTTTAAGAAGACAACATCTTGGGCCTAGTGAATTTGGCTCATAACTTTAGCACAATTAAATAGGCTAGCCCAATGAATTAAGACTTATTTATTTAATCTATATATATTGGATTAAATAATAATTCAATTATATTAGCCCAATAATTTATTTGAACTTATATATCTTGAATTTAAGATATAATTTTGATTATTTTACGAATTTAATTTAATAAAATTTATATGCCTATAACTGTATCTACCAAAGTTTGGATAAATAAAAGAAAAAAAATCCGGAATTTTTATTTCCGTTAGAGTTTGAACTCAAGACATCATAATTCTTAATGCATAAATATTTTTTTCATTATCAGTTAATATAAGTATTTTTTCGGAGAAAAAATAAAGCTAAAATAGACATTTAAAGGTCAAATGAGAAAGGAATGAGAAAACTATATTATCAAAAGTTGGGCATGATTTTCACCCTATTTTTTGGCATTCAATTTACACGATAAATTGATTAGTATTGTTATAAATAGAACTCTAATTAGAGTGAATGTCTATCTTATAGAAGAGTTTTACTTTGAGGCTAAGTCTTTTCTATGCCTATAAATAAAGGGGTTCTCTCCCATTGTAAATCATCCCAAGTATCAATAAGAATACTCCTCTCTCTACTTTTCTCTCTATTGTTCTTGTTCTTGTATTATTGTTCTTGTTCTTATATTATTTCATAACACGTTATCAGCACGAGTCTCTAACCCATCGAATTACTGAGAAGTTCCCGTTCTCCGGTTGCCGCCTCTCCGACATCCACCGCCGGCGGCAAGTTTTCCGGTTCGCCACCTTCGTCATCACCTAGAATTTCTATACGGAAAAATAGAAGAGATGGTATCATCATAAAGTAATTCAACGGGATGGAAACTCAAGAGGTATATTTGAAATCACAACATTTATTGGTATACCTTAAAGGTAAGTAATTTACTTTTCCCTTTCAAATTCTTGAAATTCTACGATTTGATTTCATATACAAACATAGACAACAAAGTTTGATTATAACTCTAATGGAGTTTGTAAGGAATTATAACCACGTGAAGTGGTAAAAGTTCTATGTCTTGCCATGATTAAATCATGTATGATTGTGGGCAAAGAATTGAAAATCCGTCCCATTGAATTTGCTCCATTCCCTTTAGAGAATGTGGTAGCAGTATGTGATAAGTCTGAAAGAAGACAAAATCCGTCCAATTGAATTTGCTCCATTCCCTTTAGAGAATGTGGTAGCAGTATGTGATAAGTCTGAAAGAAGACAAAATTATTACCATGAAGGTATCAATGAATGTGGACGAGGCAATAGACGGAATTATAATCGTCATTATTGTGATAATGAGAATAATAAAGATTCTCAAAATAATCTTTCACTTTATGAAAGTAATATTTGACATGAGATTGTATATAACACATACAGATGATTATAATCCATTCCCTGAAGTGAATGTAATAATTGTAATAAAACCCGTAAGTATGGACACGCTCTTGATGTAATTTTGTTTTATGTCTGACATTATGAAAAGAAAGTTCGTTGCCCTTGAAATTTCGGGCAAGAACTATATGACATGGGTGTTGGATGCTGAAATCCATTTGGATGCAATGGGTCTTGAAGACGCCATTAAAGACAGAAATAATGCATCCACCCAAGACTATGCTAAGGCCTTGATTTTCTTGCACCATCACCTTGATGAAGGTTTGAAACTGTGCTAATGCCTTGATTTTCTTGCGCCATCACCTTGATGAAGGTTTGAAAATTGAATATATCACAGTCAAAGATCCACCTATCTTGTGGAATGGCTTAAAGGAGAGATATGACAACCTGAAGTTGGTCACTCTGCCACAAGCACGATATGATGAGAATCCAAAAGCAAATAGTTCATAAACTATATATTATCGTCGCGGTGGAAAAGGGCACTGGGCGAAAATTTGCCGTGTACAAAGACATTTGGTTGAGCTTTATCAAGCATCTCTAAAGAGTAAAGGCCCTGAAACCAATTTTGTCTCTGACGACAATTTTGACATCACCCACCTGGATGTGACAGACTTTTTTGAGCACCCTGAGGGGAAAATAGACCACTTAATCGGTGATGGATCTGTGATGAAGGAAGATAGAATTTTTTGATTTTATTTGTATTAATTAGTGAATAAACTAATAGTCATTAGTATCAGCTCGTATTAGTTAGTTTATGATATAATGTTAGTATTAGTTCTTTAGAATGTTTCAATATGCTTAAATTTTAAAGATATTTTTATTTTTCAGTAGAGTTAATCGACTAACCTAACCGTTAGTCGATTATCTAATATTTTGCATTAAAACTGCAAAACAATCGATTATATTAAGACATAATCGATTATATATGTTTAACGATCGATTATATTAAGACATAATCGATGATGTATGTTTAACAATCGATTATATTAAGACATAATCGATTATGTATGCTTAACAATCGATTATATTAAGACAGTGTGATCTGAAGTTTTTCAAAATAGCAAATAATCGATTATGTATGTTTAACAATCGATTATATTAAGACATAATCGATTATGTATGTTTAACAATCGATTATATTAAGACAGTGTGATCTGAAGTTTTTCAAAATAGCAAATAATCGATTATGTATGTTTAACAATCGATCATATTAAGACATAATCGATTATGTATGTTTAACAATCGATTATATTAAGACAGTGTGATCTGAATTTTTTCAAATTAGCAAATAATCGATTATGTATGTTTAACAATCGATTACATTGAGACAGTGCTTAAACTGAAATTTTCAAACTGCAAAGTAATCGATTATGGAAAACATATAATCGACTATCTGATTTAGTTAGTCAACTAATCTCAGCGGATTTTGAAAATATTGTTTAATTATGAAGCAACGGATTAAATTTGTTTATTCTCATGTTCGTATATCTCTTTTGATTAATTGATTCATGTACCACACATACGATATTCAAAGAGAAGAAATATTACTCTCATTTAAGTATGTGTAAGGCAGATGTTACTACAATTTCTGGTAGTAGTAAATTGATTAAAGGCTCCGGAAGAGCAACTATAACTCTGCCTAAAGGAACAACATTTTAGAGAATGCAATGTTCTCCTCCAAGTCTAAAAGGAACTTGTTGAGTTTTAAAGATATCATTCAAAATGGATATCATATTGAGACAATAGATGAGAATAATCTTGAATACCTCATTTACTCATGAAAACGAGGCTGCCCACTTCGGTTTGGGGTCACGCCATTTTGCATGCAGCAATGCTAGTTCGTCTCTGACTGATGAATTATCACAAATATTACCCGTTGCAATTAGTTTTGGTTCATGAACCTAATATACCCCACTTAAGAATTTGTGGATGTGCAATATATGTGCCTGTAGCACCGCCATATTGCACCAAAATGGGTTTTGCAAAGAAGGTTAGGAATATATGTTGAGTTTGAACCATTATTCGCTACCTCGAAACATTGACAGGGGATTTGTTCACTGCACGATTTGCAGACTGTCAATTCGATGAGACACTTTTCCCAAAATTAGGGGGAGATGTTGGTGAAACCAAACGGGAAATTTTGTGGAAAAATGCATCATTATCTCATCTTGATCCACATACCTCTATTTGTGAAAAAGAGGTACAAAATATTATCCATTTGCAAAGAATAGCAAATCGAATGCCAGACGCATTGGTATTGAATATACCACACTCACCCTTAGAAGGAGGTTTGAGATGATATATGAAAATAATGTCATTGTTATGGCATGAATGATCGTTGGTCACGTACCTATTGTACGCCAAAATATTTTGGAAATATGACTATTAAAGGACAACGATAATGCAAGAAACATATCTTGCATATAATTTTGACCATGACCATAATGGTATAACTTTCTCTTTAAAAGAGATATTCACCACATGGATGTTGATGAATTTGTGGTAGTACAAAATTAATTGAGAGCTCTAGAAGAGCCAATTATTACTATGTTGGAGAAACACAATTGATTACCAATAAGGTATTGTGTTGTAGTAAGTCTCAAAGAAAATTATTCAGTTTCCAAAGTATATGCGAAAGCGATTGATTATATTGAGACTATAAATAAAAGGAAAGATTTGATATCTTCTATTACTACTACTTGTAGCGGGATAATCTGTATGTGAAAAACTACCCGCTTTATTCTCCAGTTTGTACTACACAAGAATACCACAATAAAGTGGACGTTTATTGATATAAAAACCCATATCATAATAAACTTGAAGTTTATTGATAATTGCACATGTCATGGTGTAAATTTGAAGTTTATCAATATTGATAATTTATTCAGTTGGCATTCGGGTTAGCCATCTCATTATAAGTATGATGCGCAGTAATAGAGAATTCACATGGGTAAATATTAAAGAACTAGAAAGTTCTTACGAATTCTTTTATATTACTTGTTCTCATTAATTGATTAACCAACTAAAGAGTTCGGGTTGAATTCTGGAAATATCAAAGGTGAATATGGGCCCATTCACCTGCCATGTATACCACATATGATGCATCTATGATATGGTTACATGTGCGATTGTTATTAACCCGCAGGCTGGCCGGTGTTTGCGAGGTAAATTGCTCAGTAATATAACTTCGAGCATAATTTCCAGATTTTCTATTCAAGATAGTTCATCTTGATAAGTTGGTTTATATCATAGTTGGTTTAGCAAGATAATTATTGAGTGCCTCCACTTAATAGCTAAACTGTTTCTTATGAGAACAAAGTTATATATATCAGTTTGATATACGTTGTATACGAGAGTATATTATATTCTCCCCTCACAAGTGGTTCAGGGTCAGGAACCAAATAATTTCATCTTATTATTATTGATGTGCGGTGTATATTTCATTAATACCATAATGCACAAAGATGGACTCTCAAAGTTGAGGAAACAAGTTAGCTTTTCTAAGATGAGGGGGAGACATGATAAACACTTGAGAAAAGGTTACATGGGATGAATTATCATTTGTATATATAGATCCTCGAATATCATAATATGAACCTGAAGTTCATAAAAGGATAATTCAATTGCAACATATTGCAAAGCATGCTATACGCATTTGCTGACCCAAAGAAAGTAACTATATTCTCACTGCAAATGCTCATATTAAGTCCTAGAAGGACAAAGTCTTTGATACGCTTAAAGCGTATAGACGAATCGGTTTCAAAATAACCTCTTAATAAAGAAGATGAGCAAATGATCAAAGTGATCATAATAAAGTCAATGGTATGTGTAATCAATTTTCGATATCCTATTGTTTAGCATGACATGAAAACTTGATATGCATCTAAAGTCTATTATATGACTTATATGACTTAACTTATATGTCAATCCATGAAAGATTGAAGTTGCTTGAAGCATATACAATTCTTGGTCCTGAAGTACCACATCCTAAGTGCAACTTGTGTACATATGTATCTTGCTATAACTATACGCATGATGGCATCGAGAATACCTCTATGGAGATATTGAAGAGTCATTCCACGACATTATATGAAGATGTTCATATCTATCAAGAATGATAATTTCAAGATGGTGCACAAGATTGGAATGCAAATGCTCAAGGATGTGAATTGATGCTCTTTTCAGGGGGAGTTAATGCGCGTTGCACTCTTTTTTCCTTACAAGGTTTTGTCCCACTGGGTTTTCCTTGCAAGGTTTTTAACGAGGCAACCAATAGGCGCATATTCAAACATGTGTACTCTTTTTCCTTTTTCTATAATTTTTTCCCATTGGGTTTTGTTTTAGTTAAGGTTTTAACGAGGCACATTATTGAATATACATTCAAGGGGGAGTGTTATAAATAGAACTCTAATTAGAGTGAATGTCTATCTTATAGAAGAGTTTTACTTCGAGGCTAAGTCTTTTCTATGCCTATAAATAAAGGGGTTCTCTCCCATTGTAAATCATCCCAAAGTATCAATAAGAATACTCCTCTCTCTACTTTTCTCTCTATTGTTTTTGTTCTTGTATTATTGTTCTTGTTCTTATATTATTTCATAACAAGTATCGATTTATCATACTTTTATATGGAATTGTGAATTTCTATTTGTATCGTTTGCGTTAACTTTTTTTTGAAGTGATGACTAAATATTTGGACAAATATTATTTAGTTAACAGTAAAGGTCAAAAATATCCTTGAGTTATAAAAAATAGATAGCTTTTACTTTCCGTTAAATTTTGGTACCAAAAATGCCGTTGTCGTTAGTTTTTTGGCTCACTCTTAACTCCCCTCCCCCCTCTCCTAACAAGCCTCGAACTTGGACTGAAAATAACGAAATAGGGCAAAAGAATACCTTTGAACTATCGATAATGGATCACTTTTACCCTCAATTAGTTGTTGATACCACAACAGCCAGCATATTACTTCATCATGTTTCAAAATACTTACATACCCGCAAATTACTTCTGCATTTTTCATCTTTAATTGTTAAATAAAAATCTACTATAAAACGTTTTACAAAATTTTATTACAGAATTCTAAAAACTAAAGATGAACATCTAGAATAACTTTTATTCAAATCTTGAATGAAATTAAAAACAAAATTATTTTTAATATTCAAACAAGATTCATGTATAAAACCAGAATCAATTCTCAATTATTTAAATAATGATACAAACTTGGTGACTCCATCTCCCACCTCTTCTCTCCTCTCAATCTTTCACGACGAAGAACAACCATAACTACCACAACACTTGGTCATCTCCTTTCACTCATCACTCTCTCCGTCCACTAACACATTTTTACTCCATAGGCTTTCCACTGTAAAATATGATGGTGAAATTCAACATCTCAGTTATCTGTGATGGTAGCTATGATTTTGAATATTGTAAATTACTTTGTTTTTAATTTCATCCAAAATTTAAATAAAAGTCTTTTTAGATGTTCATCTGTAGTTTTTAGAATTCTGTAACAAAATTTATAAAGCGATTTGCTGTAGGTTTTTATTTAATAATCAAGAATGAAAAATGCAGTAGTATTTTACAGGTAGTATATAAGTATTTCAAAAAATGAAGAAGTAATTTGCTGGCTGTTGTGGTACCAAATACTAATGGAGGATAAAAGTGATCAATTATCAATAATTCAACGATATTTTTGTCCCTGTGTTGTTTTCTTTCCTTCAGTCCAAGTTGGAGGTCTGTGTGAAGGATAAGAGTGGGCTAAAAAACTAACGGCAAGAACTTTTTTGATACAAAAAATTAATGGAGGATGAAAGTGATCTATTTCCGATAGCTTAAGGGTATTTTTGGCCTTTTAAAGGAAAAATCTCAAAGGAAAAAAGCGACCGGAACTTTGGGCCGGTTCGGTCTCTCATCTTCCTAATCCTCGATCTGTTTTGAATAAGGGTTTTTCATCCCTGCAAAAAACCCAGTACTCGCTCCGGCGATTTGCACCGGCGGTACTCTTTCTGAACTCTTTAAAGAATACTCTCATTCCTAATCAAAGCTTTATTCAATCTAAAATCTCATTTCAAAACCAAATTCACAATAACAGCCAAAAATGTCAATCCCCAAAGAGCTCTACCCTAGCCAAGATGACCTTCCGTACGAGGAAGAGCTCCTCCGCAACCCGTTCAGCTTGAAACTGTGGTGGCGTTATTTAGTGGCACGAGCAGATTCGCCATTCAAGAAAAGAGCAGTAATTTACGAACGAGCTCTAAAAGCTCTACCCGGAAGTTACAAATTATGGCACGCGTATCTCCGTGAACGCCTCGAATTAGTTCGTAATCTTCCAGTTACTCACTCGCAGTTCCAAACCCTAAACAACACTTTCGAGAGAGCTCTCGTTACGATGCACAAAATGCCGCGGATTTGGATCATGTACCTGGTAAGTTTAACTGAGCAAAAGCTCGTTACCCGAACCCGACGCACTTTTGATAGAGCATTGTGTGCGTTGCCTGTTACTCAGCATGATAGGATTTGGGAACCTTATTTAGTGTTTGTTAGTCAAAGGGGAATGCCTATTGAAACTTCACTTAGGGTTTATAGGAGGTACTTGAAGTATGACCCTTCACATATTGAGGATTTGCTCGAGTTTTTGTTGAATTCCGAGCTGTGGCAGGAGGCGGCCGAGAGGTTAGCTGGTGTATTGAATGATGATCAGTTTTATTCTATTAAAGGGAAGACTAAACATAGGCTCTGGTTGGAGTTGTGCGACTTGTTAACACAGCATGCTACTGAAATTTCGGGTTTGAATGTGGATGCGATTATTCGAGGAGGGATTAAGAAGTTTACGGATGAGGTGGGGAGGCTTTGGACATCATTGGCGGATTATTACATTAGGAGGAAGTTGGTTGAGAAGGCGAGGGATATCTTCGAAGAAGGGATGACCACTGTGGTCACTGTTAGGGATTTTAGTGTTATTTTCGATGCATACTCGCAGTTTGAGGAGAGTATGCTTGCCTTGAAAATGGAGGAGATGAGTGAGAGTGAGGTGGAGGATGAAGAGAGTAACGGTGAGGTTGGGGTGGAGGAAGATGTGGACGAGGAGGATGATAGGTTGAATGTGGCAAAATTGGAAAAGAAGCTTAGAGAGTTTTGGTTAAATGATGATAAGGATATTGATTTGCGATTAGCGAGGCTAGAACATCTTATGGATAGGAGGCCGGAACTCGCGAATAGTGTCCTACTAAGGCAAAATCCACATAATGTGGAACAATGGCATAGAAGGGTAAAACTTTTTGAAGGGAATCCGACGAAGCAAATATTAACATACACTGAGGCAGTTAGAACTATTGACCCAATGAAGGCTGTGGGAAAGCCACACACTTTGTGGGTTGCATTTGCAAAACTTTATGAAAACCATAAGGATATTGCAAATGCAAGAGTCATTTTTGATAAGTCAGTTCAGGTGAACTACAAAACTGTGGATCATCTGGCTAGTGTTTGGTGTGAATGGGCAGAGATGGAACTACGACACAGGAATTTCAAGGGTGCTCTTGAACTAATGAGACGCGCCACTGCTGAACCAACTGTTGAGGTCAAGCGGAGAGGTAACTCGGGCTTTCCTTCGTATCTGAGCTCCTTTTTTCTCATGATTGTTTCTTTATTCTAGTCACTTGTTGAAGTATTTAGCCCATCAAGCCTAAGTAATAGTTCAGCATCAGATCTAACTGTGTCATGGAATGCAAATATAGTACTATATTGGTATTACCATTTATCAGTAACTAAATTTTGAAATTTTTTGTCATATAAAAAACCTGAAATGGCAGGATACAACCGCAGAAACGGAGTTGAAAGGCAGATACAGGTTCAGTGGCCAACATGATAATATGTTCTTAGTTTTATTAATTCCTCTTTGTAGGTATAGCAACAACAACAACAACAACCACCCAGTATATTCCCACTCTTTGTAGCTATAGCATTATATATAAATAAGAGAAGTGCCAGGTTCTGCTGGATAAAAATAAATTTGGGTCTCGTCTTACTTTTGAAGTAAAACAATCAACAGAAGTAAAAGTTGTCTCTACTTTTGGACCCTTCTGTCTATAGAACTAGCCATATGCTTTTAGTTGTCTTTTTGGAAGTCCATGATCAATCAATCTCAGTCTAAAAAAATACAGTTGAAAAACTTTTGATATAACAATAGTATATCATGACTGAGGAATTAAGATATCTAATTTCATTCCAATCGATTAATGCTGTATGGATATTTGGGCTAACTCTTGGGTGCTCTCTTCATATTTTAATATGCAGTGGCTGCTGATGGAAATGAACCAGTGCAGATGAAGCTACACAAATCTCTAAGGCTTTGGTTATTGTATGTGGATTTGGAGGAGAGTCTAGGAACCCTAGAGTCAACTCGTGCAGTATATGAGAGAATTTTGGATCTGAAAATTGCTACACCCCAAATTATAATAAACTATGCAGTACTTCTGGAGGTATGCATTTTACTTGCAATGACTTCTGAGTTTTGTTCTCATCTTTACCTTTGTATCATCCTACTGTTTCACATGCTCTTAAAAGAATGGGGAGTTCTTAGCATTTTGCATCCCTAATGTATGAACCATTTCTTGGTTTGCACCTTTTCCTCTTTTTCTTTTTATACGAACTACCCCCTAACCTATTTATTATTTTGCAAAGCTTTAGAAGAGATAATTCTGTGAGGGCAAAATAGGGATTGAATTACCAAGAAGGAAAAAAAAGAAGTGGAGTTGGAAAGGTGAAAATACAAAGAAAAGGAATAAGGGGCAATAGTGGGAGAAGGATGGAAGGGAACATGAGCAGACTAGTAATCTCCAGATTATGAAGACCTCTTTTTTTTCCTTTCATCAGATTAGAAGGATCTCCAATAGCATATCTGACAAGACACGTGGGATACTAATTTGTCACTAAGAATGCTTGCTAACTTGACATCTCTGTGAATAACTGGCCTAGAACATTCATTGTGTACATAACTTAGAGCTTCCATGATCCAACAGTTGTTTTAAATCTTCTCCCCTAGGGTACTGACTTTTCCATTCCATCACTTCTCCCCATTTTGAAGCTAAATAACATCTTTGAGTTTTATCAAAGACTACTAACTATTTGATTTGCGGCTTGCTAGGCGTAATTTCTTTTTAATTCCCCCAAAAGGATATATTGTAACAAATATCAGATAGTGTCTGCTGCACCAATCCAAGTAGTGGAGTGATGTCCTTATGCTGCATGATGGTATCGTAATGTCTCCTTAAAGCATGAAATCCTTCCACTCTTACTTTTCTGACCTGGAAATCTTAACTGTTATTGATTTGCCATCTAGAAGGAGCCCTTTGCATAGTTAATGATCCCCCATTTTTTCATCTTCCCTCCCTTCACTCTCCTTTTTTGTTGATTACTTAATTACTATTTTATGATTGTATCCATCACAAAATGACTCTTTTATTATTTCACAGAGAAATTCAAATATTAAGATGTAAATCATAAAAACAAGAGAATAAATTGAAGATTAAGGGAAAAAAGATGCATACATTAGAGGTGCAAAATAGCGAGGCTGAGGTGGTTCGGGCATGTGCGGAGGAGAAGTCCCGATGCCCCGGCGAGCGGCTGGAGGTTGTTGGCGGTCGGCGAGGCAGAGGGAGGCCTAAGAAGTATTGGGGAGAGGTGATTAGGCAGGACATGACTAGAATGCAGGTTTCCGAGGACATGACCCTTGATAGGAAAGTCTGGAGGTCTAGAATCAGGGTTGTAGGATAGGGGCTCCTATTGTTTTTCGTACGCCTCATCCGGGGTTGGGTGTGGGTCAGCAGGGTTACCCATGGATGATTTGTGTTTTAGTTTATGTCCTCCCTATGGCTGTTAGTTATGGTAGTTACTGTATGATATTATTGCATGCGATTGTATTTATGTTTCGTATGTTTAGATAATTATTTACACTATTTACGCTATTTCTGCTGGAGTTACTAATGCTCTAATGCTCTATTGTTTGTGTTTTTGTCTTTGTTTTTGTTTTACTGCTGTTTTTCCTTTTATCCTATGAGCCGGGGGTCGATTGGAAACAGCCTCTCTGCCCTTTCGGGTAGGGGTAAGGCTTGTCTACATATTACCCTCCCCAGACCCCACCTGGTGGGAGTATACTGGGTAGTTGTTGTTGTTGTACATTAGAGGTGCAAAATGCAAAGAACTCAAGAAAAGAATATAAGATTTCTTTGTTCTCTGGTGCAATTGGATTTAACCTAATGTCTCGTCTTCATTTGTATAGGATCATAAGTACTTTGAGGATGCATTCAAGGTTTATGAGAGGGGTGTGAAGATCTTCAAGTACCCACATGTAAAGGATATATGGGTTACGTATCTTTCCAAATTTGTGAAGAGATATGGGAAGTCAAAGCTGGAACGAGCTAGAGAGTTATTTGAGCATGCCGTGGAAGAGGTATGTATATGACAGTACAATTTGTGTTTAGTCAACAAATAAAACTTTTGGTTTGCTATGATATAATTCTGAACTGTAAAATTGAATCCTAATATAATCCAGAAAGGTAAGTTTATTAATGGTCGTTATTAGAGTTCAAGGATTCGTTGTTTTAATTGATATGGTTCTCATCTTATGTATAAAAATCTCCTGAGGTTTTCTCCATCTTCCTTAATAAATTTGTAGAGATGTTACCAATCTCTCTGATTGTGGAACATTCGCTTCTCATTAACAATATCATATGATTATGCATGTAGAATATCCATAAGGGCAGCAGTCGCTCTTTTGATTCTTTAGAACTCCTTGGACTTGCATACCTCTTGTACAGCAGGAACATCCACTTCTTTTTGGGCACCAATTTAGTGTCAATCAATCAACTAACAGCCAACACCTTTTCAGGTTTAACTTAATATTGTAAATAAAAGAAGAATAATTAATGAATCTTTTTTTAAAAACGGGTTTTAACTGACAGGAGAAATTATTGGCTACCTGTATTGTTGTGTGTGCCACCTGTTTCTGTAAAGAAAGTGTCAGGACATCCATCTCCCATCAGCTACCATTTATCATTATTCTTCAACTACTTTCTAAATTATCTCTTTGGCCTTCCTCGTCGTCCACTTTTAATATCTTAGTATTTCTACCTGGAAAAGGGCGTCACTTGTGTGTAGACCACTCATTGAATCATTTTCTGCAGTCTGCTGTGCATCTTATATTTATTTTTGCTGCACAGTAAATATACACACAGCTTCACATATGTTCCGATAATTTGTCGATATCACAGAAAGCTATTGTTTTGGTCTAGAATACCTATATGTGGCCTTCTCTTGGATAATAATTGCACTTCCAAATTATGGGAGAAATTTTGCTTAATGCTGTTTGTAGAGGCTCTTATTTAATTCTACCTCCCTCTTGTCTCCATAGTTGCATCTCAAAGTATGCTCCATAATTTATTTTTGACTAGGTATGTTTTGATAATCACCTCATACTGTCTCCGTTTCAATTGCTACCAGACCCCTGCTGATGCTGTGAAGCCATTGTATCTTCAATATGCTAAATTAGAGGAAGACTATGGTCTTGCCAAGCGGGCTATGAGGGTGTATGATCAAGCTACAAAAGCTGTTCCAGCAAATGAGAAATTGAGCATGTACGAGATTTACATAGCCCGGGCAGCTGAGATATTTGGTGTTCCAAGAACAAGGGAGATATATGAACAAGCAATTGAGTCTGGGCTTCCAGACAAGGATGTGAAAGTTATGTGCTTAAAGTATGCTGAACTGGAGAAGAGCCTAGGAGAGATCGACCGTGCCCGTGCTCTATACAAACACTCATCACAATTTGCAGACCCTAGATCAGACCCTGATTTCTGGAATAAGTGGCATGAGTTTGAGGTGCAGCATGGAAACGAGGATACCTTCCGCGAGATGCTCCGTGTGAAGAGGAGTGTATCTGCAAGCTACAGCCAGGTAAAAAAAAAGTTCAATTAATCATGAAGTTAGTTACCTATGATGTACTTAAAATGAGTAAATAGGGAGCACAATAGCATTTCTCACAAAGAATTGGGACCAAAGAGTACCTGTGGCATACACACCCCTCCCCTCGCGCCCACAAAAAGAGTATCCGTGGCATTAAAGAAGGTGAATGAGGGAAATTGTTTTTGCACTTAACGGCTTCCATAGGGGGTGTTTTTTTTGGGGGGGGGGGGGGGGGGCTTGGATAAGAAGGATTGATCTGGTCAGATGAACGGAGATTAATGTTACTACCAACTTAATCAAAATAAATAATTACTTTGCAATATGCATCATCCTACATGGCATATAATTAACTTTGGAAGATGTCAGCTAAATTTTGCGATGACTGACAACTGATCGTAGCAGAGCTACTTATGTTATATGCCAGGAAACTTCTTGAAAATAGGAAGAGAGCATAATGTAGTTCTTAGCTACTTAGCTGAGAAATACTATATTTAACTTTTTGGTATATAAACTCTCACGTACTTGGTAATGATATATACATCAAATCAGTCAACTACACCTTAATAAAATCAAAGAAGTGGAGTTAGTTATGTGGATTCTCTATGTTATATTCCAGTCCTTGCACTCCAGTATTATATACTTGTCTTTTAAGGGTGAATTTAGGTTCTCTAAATCTCACACTTTTCCCTTCAGTGGTATAAGTCTTTAACCAAACTAAAGGACTTCTGACAAATCTAATGGAAGTAACAGATATCTCAACCGGTTGGTATTAACCGTATTGATCATTTGTTACCAGTGTTTTTTCTTATCGAAGTCTGCATTTCTGAGAGATTTTAGGTCTTTGGGACTTCTTTTTTTTAATTTTTTAATTTAGGTTTACCTCCTTCCCCTTTAGCACCTCAAATCATCACATGTGACACTAATGGATTTGTGAATTTGGATATCTACGTAAAACATAGCCGAACCATCTTAGGCAGCAAACCTTTCTTTTTATCATCTATGTCGCATGTTTGTGTTCCTAGATTAGTTTGATCATTTCTAGTTATTTTCTTGTATGATCACATGTTCATCTTAACATTTGTAATTAGGAAACACCGATACCTATATATTGGCTTTTGAGAGCCAATGTTCATTCTTTATTGCTCCTCCATTTAAATTATCCTAATTTAGTTCTATATGTTCTCTCTTCATCTACCATTGCATTTCTGAGAAGATTGCTTAGATATTTGAATTATCCAACCAATCAAAAAGAATATTTGAGTTCATAGTAGTTATTACAACTTGCAGTTCCTCTACTCGTTTTACTTCAACTAACCCTTACTCTGTAGAATACTAGCTTTCTCAGTTTATCTTTAGTTCTGGTTTTTGGCTGACATTCTTGCTAGTTTTGTCAATAACACAAACTCATATGCAAATAGCATGCATCATCTTTTGGGGGTATAATTATAGCATGCATCATGGAGTTCTAATGTGATATGGGTTTAAGGCAGATCCCTGGAGTAGTGTTGTAAAGAGCGTGAAGCGAGGAAAAGCGACAAGCCCCTTTTCGCTTAAAGCCTGAAGCGAGAAGCGAAGCGCTCTCTTTTTCGAAGTGAAAAGGAATTTTGTAAAAAATATTAAAATAAATATTAAAACAAAAAAAAGGGCAGTAAGAACTAAGAACTACTGAAACAAAAAAGAAGGCAGTAAGTAAGAAAAAAATTGGGCAGCATTTCGCTGCAATTTAAGACTGAAATGGTGAAAGAAAAAGAAGAGGATGAAGAGAATGAGAAAATAAGAACTGAAGGAAAAAAAATTGGCAGCATTTCGCTGCTATTTTGAGGCTGAAACAGTGAAAGAAAAATGAAGAAGAAGAAGAAGGAGGAGGAAGAAGAAATCACATACATGGGCTTGAACTTAATGAAATTGAACTTGGAAAGTGCTGAAAATGGGAACCCTAGTCGCTGTTTTTCTCTGCTTCTAGATGATGCTTTGAAAAAAGACAGTTTTTTTATTTAATTAACGCTGGCAGCTACTTAATATAGTGAAGCGCTCGCTACAGTCGCTTCTCGCTTCAGTCGCGCTTCTCGCTTTTTTGGCAGAAGCACACGCTTCATATCTCCTGCTACGCTTCACAACACAGAAGCGACCATGTGGCCGCCTCCCTTCACTTCCCGCTTTAAGCACTGAAGCGAGTGCTTTTCACAATACTGCAGTGGAGTAAAACCACGATTGCCTGGAACTCCCCTCTTTCGCCTTCCGCTTGTTGCACATTTGTGACCTTTTCATTGTACGGATACTTTTAAGTAGTGTTTTGTATGAACGTTCATGAACCTGGTATACTATTCTTTTAATGGGTTTGATGTGATTATATATTGTCGTTTCTGCATTTCTTGTATTCTGTTGATGGACCATACTGAAATGCTTTTTGTACCTGCAGACACATTTTATCCTCCCCGAGTATCTCATGCAAAAGGATCAGATGCAGACCCTTGAGGAAGCAAAGGATGTGTTAAAAAGAGCTGGTGTTGCTGATGATGAGATGGCAGCTCTTGAGAGGCAGTTAGTGTCCCCAGAAGATGAAACAAAGGGCAAAGATCAGAGTCGGGTAGTTGGATTTGTAAGTGCAGGAGTAGTTGAATCAAATGGACAGAAAGTGACAACAAACAATGAGGATATTGAGCTACCTGAGGAAAGCGACTCGGAAGAGGAAGAGAAGGTTGAGATAGCGCAGAAGGATGTCCCTGCTGCAGTTTTTGGAGGTTTAATCCGTAAGAGGGAAGAAGGCGACGAAGCAGAGGACGACTCTGCGGCCAAGAGTAAAGATAGTGATGTCCATCTTGGCGCTCTAGAAAGAATAAAACGAAGGAGACAAGGCTCTTAGTGGTTGTTTGCATTCTTGTACTGCACTAGTTGGACTTGAAAATTTTGACCTTATTTTAAACTTACTAGGTGGAGTCGTAATCCTGTAAATTAATGTTAGTTTGTTGTAACTTGAGTTTGCCCATGGAGGTTGTGAAAATCACTTGTTATTCAATACACACTTCTGTTTATCCTCTATCCCTAAAAACGGGATGGCAGTTATAGTGTTACACTGCAAGAATTCATCATTTAATGCGTCGCGTAGACTTGTGTTTTCCTATTATATTTTATGTTAGTTCCTTCTTTAGCAACCTCAAGTGCAGTTATGCAATCATACATTCTGAGTTCAACTATAGATATTTGCCTGTTATAATGGATAGTGAACTTGAATGAGAAGTCGCTGAAAGGAGCACGGTTTGCCTTGTTTTCTTTGATGATCTACGATTTGCTTCCACTTTCTCTGATGTTTTTACTGATTCTCTGCCGTTTCAGGGTAGGGGTAGGATTGCGTATGTTTTTAGGTTGAGTTAGCTTAATTCGAGGTGTGGGTTTGGGTTGCTCATCGTATCATCCATTCCCCTGTTTGCCATTAGACATTTACTGGTCCAGAAGGGCATTTCGAATGGTTAGTAATGCTATTTGGACTAAAAATAGTTCCACTAATTTTTCAACGAAAAATGAATAGTATATTTGGAGAATATAAAAGATTTGTTTTAGTATATTTCGATGACAAATTAGTATTTAATAAAGACATTAAAGAACATTTAGGACATCTACATATACTTTTAAGATTATTTGTAGAAAATAAAATAATAATCAGTAAAAGAAAATGGAATTATGTAAGAATTGTATAAATCTTTTGGGAGTAGTCTTAGGTGATGGGAAATTAAATTACAACCTAAAAGAATCTAGAAATGCCAGACAAATTGGACAATACTAAAGAACTACAAAAGTTTTTAGGTATAGTAAATTATGCAAGAAATTTTATAAATGATTTAGGAAAAATAGCAAGACCTTTATATGCTAAGACATGCTCTACAGGACAAAAACACTTCAATACAGAGGATATTAAATTAGTATAAAAAATTAAAGAAAAAAATAAAATATTCTTGATTTGAATATGCCATTAAGAACAGATGGAAGTTTTGAAGGTGGGGAGTCGTTTTAAAAGCGAAACCCAACACATATAGTGATACGCACAGAAAAAATATGTGCGTACCAAAGTGGTAAATATAAAAAAAAAGTAGTATAGATGCAGAAATATTAACCGTAATCTATGGATTAAATAGTTTTCATACTATATATATATATATATATTAAATTAATTAAAAGTAACAATTAGAACTGATTGTGAAGCCATAGTTAAGTTTCATCAAAAGATAAATGCAAAGAATAGTAGTAGACGAAGATGGTAGAATTTTGTTGATACAATATCAATATATAAGGAAAAGATAATAATCTAGCAGATTAGTTAAGTTATTATAACCACCCAGTATAATCCCACTTAGTGGGGTCTGGGGAGGGTAGTGTTTACGCAGACCTTACCCCTACCCTTGAGTAGAGAGGAAACAGATTAGTTAAGTAGGCTAAAAATTACTGTCAGTTAATAAATATAATTTACATGTACAAAATGAGACCAACAGTTTCCAAGACTGAAGATAAAGGAAAGGGCATTCAAACCTCACCCTCAGATAAATACTTGCAGACAGTACAGTATTAGGTAACCTTCATTTTAAGCTACAGTCTTTTCTAGAACAGACTAATATAGATATGATAAGTTTTGGAAAATATAATTTAATATTTTTTCCACCATCTAACATATCATTTAGAGTTTTACCAGAATATGCTATAGATAGATTTCAAAGATGTTTAATTGATAATTTATGGATGTCATATAATAAGAAAGACACTAAATATTTTATAGCAAACTCTCAATGATTTAGGACAAAGGACAAAAATCAAGAAAAAAGATTTGAATATAATGTAGTTATATATGGTAAGACAAATGATATTTTCAGACATGATTAGCAGTATTAAACTCTATCAAAGATTAAAAACTACTTTTCAAAGGTTTAGAAACTTTATTGAAGCATTAGACTATGCAAGAGGAACATTAGGACCAAACTACTATATGTTTCCAGCACTCAGACAAAACCCAGAAACCCCCCAAACCCCCCCGCAATATAACATCCAAAAAACACAAATAAGTTTATTTTCTATAGTCATTGCTCGTCAATGAAGGAAGCTTTCAAAAGAATAAATCAGAAGAACGAATTCCTAATCCACAAAAAAATAAGATTTATAGAGCAAGTGAAGGCACTAGAACAAAGAATACATGTATTAAAATTTGAATTAG
The DNA here is from genome assembly GCA_034376525.1 of Nicotiana benthamiana. NCBI lineage: Eukaryota > Viridiplantae > Streptophyta > Magnoliopsida > Solanales > Solanaceae > Nicotiana > Nicotiana benthamiana. The sequence goes on along the minus strand of CM067336.1, from coordinate 25,990,430 downwards.
CACAATCTCAGACTCAAATTATTTCTCAAGAAAACACAAAGATGAGCAGTCCAAAACAGAGTTCTCCATTCAGGAAAAAAATAGATAAGAAATGTGTGCATTCCCAAAAAATGCAACAAAATCCACTGTATCAGATGCAGATAAAACTAGTCCGATTCAAACGGTGACTGCTAAAGACATATCAAATTCGATTACGGCTATCGCTTTGTCAAAAAGTAAAGATAAAGATTTATCAAGACGAAGATTACCTAGAACACTAACATAGAGAGAAACATTAAAGAAGAAAAGGGTAATTTCCAAAAAAAAAGAAGAAGAGAAAATAGAAGTTTAAACAGACACTAGACAATTTCTTCCAAGAAAAAAAAAACAAGACAAACACATAATTAACAAATCCCACCCCAAGTCGTGATCCAAGTTTAGAAAGGTCCAAAAGCTCAGGGAAAGATGATAATTATGAGGGCAAAAATCTACATTACCATGATGCTCAAGATCTATACGAAGATGATTCAGAAATAAACTTTGATTCAATAGCCTTATATAATTTGGACACATGAAAGTGAGTAAGACATCAACCATAAATAACTGAAAAAGACAAAGACATATCAGTACAATAATGTGGATGACACGTAAAAAAGAATGATATAAAGTAGTGAATTTACATAAAGTAGTGAAGGACAATTGGAACTAAAAAATAATTGTAAAAAGACAAATCAAAAGAAATCTCTGCTCAAACTATGTGACGATGAGACCCAATAAAATATCCGATAAAGCTAGAAAAGAAAAGTTTCTGAAAATATTTGAAGTCCGTTTTCAAATTCGTTTCAAAGACTGGGCTATAGAAAGGAAATGAAAGGGGACGAGAAGACACCCAAAAAGAAGAAATAGAAGAACAATTTCAACTACCATCTCTCCACCATTTCCTAAAATTTTTTTCGACTATCATTTTCAATAATCACCTTGTAATATATTCCTATACGCGCTTTAATAAAGCTTACTTCAAGCTTGTAAAATAAATAAAAGTTTATGTTTCAATATGTTTATTTTATAATTTCCAAGTCCAGTAAAGATCCTTCGTGTATCCCTAAGTTAAAATCATCAACTAAAAAAACATATCTAAATAGGAACAGAGAAAATATAGAAGAGAAATTTTTTTTTATTAAAATAAACTAGAATGTTTTATTGTGGAAGCGTGTGTATATATATAAAATTTTCCGGCTATTATTTTTAACGCGAATATACATTATCACTTCCCCTAAAAATTTGATAACATACCGAATCAAAACAAATTAAAAAATAAAACCAAACATAGATTAGCCAAAGCTTTGGAAATTAGAAAAAAATGTTGCCGAAACAACACCCACTACAGCTTAATCTCAAACGAGTCAATATCAATTATATCGAGCTGCAAATATTCATGTCGCCTCTGATTGAACAAACTAAAACTCATGATACAGTGACGTTTAACTGAAAACATGCACAATATCGAAGAAACTTAGAGAGAGAAAGTAGAGAGAAGGGAGAGCATCGAAGAGTCTCGAAGAAGACTCAGATATTATTTCTGAGAAAATGACGCCTCGGTTATTACAAACGACCCCTGACCCCTTATATCAAAATAACCCCTTTTACAGATATAGCCTATTTACATGACTGGCCTAATTGCAAGTATAGCCTATTTACACAACTAGTCTAATTACAGAAATAGACAAACAAATTACAAAAATAGCCTAATTGTAGAAGTAGCCTATTAGGCTCAGATATGACTCTTTCCTTCAATGACCAAAATGGTCTACATGTGAGTAATGTGAGTAGTATCATCATTGCCTATTTACATATCTCAACACCCCCCCTCAAGTTGAAGGGGGGAAACCACCTTTAACTTGGACAATATAGGAGAAAGAGCAGTCCCAGATAATGCTTTGGTCAACGGATCAGCCAGCTGCTGAGAAGTGGAAACATGGGAAAGCTTTAGGAAACCATTGTGTAGCAAAGTGCGAACATAATGACAATCCACCTCAATATGCTTAGTACGTTCATGGAAAACTGGATTATTAGCAATGTGGACAGCAGCCTGACTATCACAAAATACAGAAATAGGAGAAGGAACAGATACCTCAAGATCAGCAAGTAAACGAGAGAGCCAAGTTAGTTCAGCAGTAACCTTGCTCAAAGCCCTGTACTCAGCTTCAGCAGAAGAAAGAGAGACAACTGGTTACTTTTTCGATTTCCAACTTATAAGACTGCCACCCAACAATACACAAAAACCAGTAACAAATCTTCTAGTGTCAGGACAGGCTGCCCAGTCACTATCAGAGTACCCAGTCACAGAGTAATCAGCAACATCAGAGTAAAAGAGACCCAAAGAAGAAGTGCCTTTAAGATACCTCAAAACATGCATAGCAGCAGACATATGGGGAACCCTTGGGCATTTAAGATATTGACTCAGATGTTGCACGGCAAAGCATATATCAGGGCGAGTATGGGTTAAGAACAACAATTTGCCAACAAGACTCCTGAACTGGTCAGGAGCGGGCAAAAGGTCACCAGAATCAGCATTCAGTTTGAAAGAAATGTCCAGAGGGGAAACAACAGGAGAAACAGATACACAGTCAAAAGCATGCAACAAGTCATTAACATACTTATGCTGATTCAGATGTATCCCACCATGGACATGTTTAACCTCAAGACCCAGAAAATAATGCAATGACCCCAAATCCTTGATTTTGAAAGTATCATCCAAGAAGGCTTTTAAGCCAGCAATCTCATCACAGTCATGCCCAGTTACTATAATGTCATCAACATACACAGCCACCACAACAAGGGAATCAGGGGTACCTTTTAAGAACAAGGAATAATCATTCAAAGAGTGCCTGTAACCTCTTGAATGAAGAGCAGATGACAGCTTAGTATACCACTGCCTGGAGGCCTGCCTGAGCCCATATAAAGATTTCTTTAGTTTACAGACCAAAGGAAGAGAAGAAGAAGAAGAGGTAGAAGAAGAAGAAGGAGAAGCAGAATCAGATACCACCAAACCTGGAGGAAGTTTCATATACACTTCCTCATCCAAATCACCATGGAGGAAGGCATTGTTAACATCAAGCTGAAACAATGGCCAGTGGTTTTTAACAGCCACTACAATAATGCATTTCACTGAAGTCATCTTAACAACAGGAGAAAATGTGTCTGTAAAGTCCACACCCTCAACCTGTGTATCACCTCTAATAACCAACCTTGCATTATATCTTTCAATAGAGCCATCAGATTTATATTTGATCTTGTAAACCCACTTACAGCCAATACGTTTCTTACCTGGAGGAAGATGCACAATGTCCCAAGTATGGTTAGCATCCAATGCATCAAATTCCTTCCTCATGGCATCCTGCCAAGCTGGTACAGAGGCAGCTTGAGAGTAAAACATAGGTTCAGATTCCAAGTTGGAGGAAGAGGAACCAGAGAAGGCTGGATGTTGGCAAACATAGTCTTTGAGGTAAGGAGGGGGAATATGTTGTCTGGTGGATTTTCTGGGCAAGGAAACAGGCTGAGAGACAGGTAAAGCAGGAGGAGAAGTATCATGATTGAAAAGGGGAGAAGGAATGGATACAGGAGAGGCAGGAGAAGAACTAAGAGGAGAAGAAGGGGAAGAATCACTGGAAGTTGGTAGCAGTAAAGAATGGTCAAGAATGTCATCAGAAAAGGGAACAGGAGGAGGAGAAGAGGAAGATGGAGGTGCAGTTTTAAAGGGAAAGTGAGTTTCATGAAAGACAACATCTCTAGAAACAAAACATTTCTTAGAATTCAAATCATACAATTTGTAGCCTTTCTTACCAAAATGGTAACCAATAAAAACACAAGAATGAGCTCTGGACTTCAGTTTATCCCTTTGAGGGATAGGGACAGCAGCATAAGCCAAACAACCAAAAGTTCTTAGGTGAGAGTAGGAAGGGGGAGAACCATGCAATAATTCATGAGGTGATTTGTAATGAAGTACTCTGGATGGCAATCTATTAATGATGTATGTTGCAGTTAACAAACAATCACCCCAAAATGATATAGGCAAACCAGACTGAAAAAGAAGAGCCCTACAAGTTTGAAGTAAGGATCTGTGTTTTCTCTCAACAACCCCATTCTGTTGAGGAGAATGAGGGCAAGTTGTTTGATGCACAATCCCAAGTTCACTGAAAAAGGAAATCCCTTCTGCACTGGAACCCAGTTCCAGGGCATTATCACTCCTGACAACCTGGACCATGGAATTGAACTGAGTCTGAACATAGGAAATGAAAGATTTTAATAGAGGGAAGGCATTACTTTTAGAACCCATCAAATGTGTCCAGGTGGCCCTAGAAAAGTCATCAACTATGGTGAGAAAGTATTTACTACCAAGGGAAGTAGGGGTATGGTAAGGTCCCCAAGTATCTACATGTATAAGTTGGAATGGTTTAGTAGTGCTAATGCTACTAACAGGGAAAGGCAGTCTGGTTTGTTTAGCCATAGGACAAATAGAGCAAGGAAAAGGTTGTTTAGCAGCAAAAGAAAAAGGTAAGCCAGAAACATGTTTCATATTAGCAAAGGAAGTGTGTGCTAATCTCAAATGCCAAATATAGTTCATATCAGCAGTAGCAGCATCATTACAACTGGGAGATTGTACAATTGAGCTAAAATGTTTGCCATCAGAAACAACATCATCATTACAAACATGTGAAACACTATGCTCAGGAGTAGAAGAAGACTTGGAAGAGGCAAAAGAGGAAGGAGGTGACCAAGAGTACTTGTACAGACCAGCCTCCTCTTTACCAAGATCCAGAAGCCTCTTCAGAGAAAGGTCCTGTAACAGGTAAAGAAGACATGAGGTTGGTGTAAACAAAACTAAACAATTCAATTGTTTCATCAATTTATGAACAGAAATCAAATTATGTTTGAAAGAAGGAACCAAGAGTACATTGTGAAGAGTAAGAGAAGGAGTCAATGCAAATGATCCTGTACAAGTGACCTTTACTTTATAACCATTAGGAAGGGAAACAAGGTAAGGGATAGTCAAGGGTATAATATCAAAAAGTAGATTTTTATCATAAGTCATGTGATTGGAAGCCCCCGAATCAATGATCCAGGTAGCAGAATTTATGTTTGTAAGCATGCACAACTTGGAATCAGAAACAAGACTCTCAGACATCAAAGTACCAGCAAAATTAGCAGAACTCATGGGAGAAGGAGCTTGATCACTAGTAGAAAGAGTCTGTTGAATTAAGCTCACAATCTGATCACATTGCTGTCTGCTCAACCCTGGTATCACAGGTTGACTGGCAATAGGATCCCCTAGAGGAACAGACAGACCTGAATTTCCTGTATCAGCAGACACACAATCAGTACTAGTGGAAAGACGAGCAGCAGATTTCCTTCCCTTGGTGTAAGAATTGCTTTGAGGAAAACCATGCAGCTTGAAACACTTATCAATTAAGTGTCCAGACTTCTTGCAATATCTGCAAAACAAGTTTCCTCTATTTTGTTCAAAATTGACTTTAGGTCTGAAGTTAGAACCAGACAATTTACCCTGGTTGAACCCAGCAGAGGGCCTGTCAGTATGAACATTAAAAGACATAGAGTCTGGGCTCATATGGGAGACAGACTTGACTTCTCTTTGTTTTTCATCATTGAATACAATATTATAAACACTGTCAAGGGAAGGAAATTGCTGCATCATTAACAAATTACTCCTTACACCCAAATATGTCTCATTTAGTCCCATAAGGAACTGATAAATCTTGTTTTCATCATATTCCTCGATAATATCATTCTTAGCAGCACAAGTGCACTTCTGTACATGGTTTGGGACCATTGTCCCCAATTCATCCCATAAACTCTTGAGTTTATTAAAGTATGAGGCTACATCAAGGGAACCTTGGGATGTCTGAGAGAGTTCCCGTTTAAGCTCAAAGATTTTTGTTTTATTGGGGGTACCATATCTCTTCTCAAGTTGAGACCACATGCTTTGAGCAGTGTCAGAATATTGTACACTATCAGCTATTTGAGATGACACAGAAGAAGTTAACCATGACATAACGAGCATGTTACATCTATCCCACAACCTCTGTAAGCTCACATTATTACTAGGTCGGGAAAAAGAACCATCAATGAAACAAATTTTATTTTTAGCAGATAAAGCCATTGTCATCTTACGTTTCCACCCTCCATAACCACTACCTGAAAAAGGAGTGGGAACAAGGCGTGCACCAGGCACATCAGAAGAATGTACAAACAAAGGATTGGAAGGATCGATAGGACCAGAGTTACCACCAGAACCATCACCACTCGTGTTACCAGCCATGTTCAAATGAATGAAATCTTTTACAAATATCACCAAAAATCAATATTCACAATCTAAACAACCAGTACTCACAACTCAAACAGGTTATTCACAGATAGAATCAAATAATCGCACAAGCAGTCAAAGAATCACAACCAAAGAATAGGAACGAGGTTACCGTCCTTCTTCGCAACCGGAGAAGATCGGCCTTTAACAACAAATGAAACCCTAGGTATGAACCCTAGAAGTAACCGTCAAAACTTTACCGCAAATACCGTCAATGATGTTGCAACAGAAGTGACAACAACCAAAACCTCAGCAAAATGAGTATCAAACCATCGGATGGCAATCAAACAACCGTTTTGACCACCAGAAAACCCTAGAGGTTGAAAACTCACCGGAAAATCTCCGAAAATTTCACAATAAACGATTGAACCGTTCAATAGAGAAGGAACAGTCACAGATCGTGAAGATAGAGGCTCGAAGGAACCCTAACAGAACCAAAAAAAAATCATCGATCTTTCGATCTCAGAAAAACCTCGAAATTTTATCAGAGAATGGTTCAAATGAATCATTGATTCACACAAGAGCATCATCGGATCATTATACAAGGCTCTGATACCATGAAAACATGCACAATATCGAAGAAACTTAGAGAGAGAAAGTAGAGAGAAGGGAGAGCATCGAAGAGTCTCGAAGAAGACTCAGATATTATTTATGAGAAAATGACGCCTCGGTTATTACAAACGACCCCTGACCCCTTATATCAAAATAACCCCTTTTACAGATATAGCCTATTTACATGACTGGCCTAATTGCAAGTATAGCCTATTTACACAACTAGTGTAATTACAGACATAGACAAACAAATTACAAAAATAGCCTAATTGTAGAAGTAGCCTATTAGGCTCAGATATGACTCTTTCCTTCAATGACCAAAATGGTCTACATGTGAGTAATGTGAGTAGTATCATCATTGCCTATTTACATATCTCAACATTAACAAAGATATTTATGTATATTAAAACGAACACCACCAAAAAGTGTGATGGGTTAATGAAATGGTTGCAATCCCCATAATCAAAGACTTAATCTTAGTAAAAACCCTGAAAAATAAAAATCTTAATCTAAGCTGCTTTTAGTACATTCTGAATTTCATCTGTACAAGTAAATGTTGCTCTTCATAATTTTTCTAGGCCTTCATTGATTCCATAAGTTAAGGCCCCTCATATTTTATTATAAAATTTAGGTTTCAATTCCTATGTTACAATACTGTGTTCACATGGGACTTTGAGAAAATAACAATTCACATTTTCAACCGTATAACAACTACTACTTAATTCCAAATTGAGTTATATGGAAATCCTTGTTGAACATGTTGCTCCATTTTATGTTAGATGAAAAAAGTAGAAATTTAGACGTGACTTCGAGAAAATATTAATTGCTTGTCTTACGTAAATTAAGAAATACGTTAGAAAAAAATGAAGAAAAGAGTAATTACAACTACAAAAGAAAAATTAAAGTTGCAACATGCAAAAGCATAATACTAATTTAATTAGTATAAGTGGTCGAGCAAAATCATATTAGGTGACTTTAGAAGCACCATAGAAGCTCAATGCATAATAAGAACATTAATTACATAGCATGTAAAGAACAATCCAACAGAAATCGCCGGAGCAAAACCATCGCCGGCCACCAACACCGGTGAAGGTGCAATGTTGTCCTTCGATCCCACGTCCTGAGCCATCGTCATCTTCAAGCAAATAACCATCAAAATCATAAGAAGAAAAATATAGGAAACCCTAAGGCAAGACATTGATGACAATTTTCTTTTCTTTCTTTTTGGGGTAGAAAGTGATGGAGATCAGAGAAAAGCAATATGTTTATAGTGAAACAAAGTTTTGGAAGCTTATGGCTGTGTGATATTTTAGAGTGACAACAAAGAGAGGTACATATTCTATTATTGCATGTATGCCATATGGCCAGGGGGAATTCTTATTGGAGAAAAGGGTGTCATATTATTATAGGGTAACATTTGACACGTTTGCTAAATGATAAATGGAATTTATGCTTCGTTCCCCTTTCAATATCGTCTTCGCAAAAGAAATCTCCCTGCTATGGAATTAAAAATTATTTTATACTAAAATGATAAAATCAGCTATCTCATAAAGAAAATGAAATTGCTAATGGTTAGAAATCTGTATCTGTAAAGTACTTCTCGACATTGTAAAGTAATTCTCGAAATAGAAAATAACGTAAAACAGAAATGTAGAACAAAATATTAATCTGAAGCCACTAAATTTATAGTGTTTCCTAAGAAATTTAATTCGCTCTTAGTATTTACGGTTATGAATTATTTTCTCTCATAATTAAGACTGTATTCGGTTCCGGTTCTGGGTCTATTTAGGTCAGCGATTCCGGTTCTGGCGGTTCTGGCGGTTCTGAAGGTGGAACCGGCCCGTGACGGTTCCAGGTAACATGCGGTTCCGATTCTGGCGGTTCCTGTTCTGGCGGGTCCGACAGTTCCGAATTTTTTATTTTTATTTTTAAATTCAATATCTTGTATAGTAGTCATTAGTATATTGTAGAATATATTTTATATGGTATACTATATTATTAGTATAGTATATATTGTGTTTGTAATTAGTATATATTGTGTATAAGTAGTGTATATTTTGTATATAAGTAGTATATATTGTATGTAAGTAGTATATATTGTATATAAGTAGTGTATATTGTGTTGTAGTTAGTAATTAGTATAAATTGTATATAAGTAGTATATATTGATAAAAGAATGTTGTCATTAGTATATTGTGTTGTATATTATATATTGTATGTTATATAAATATTCAAGGATTGATATCGAAGTAAAGACAAAGAAATATTGAGACAAAAGATATTCAAGGATTTGATAAAGAGCATATTTATTGACCAAAATGGCATATCTTTCTTAGTCTTCCTTCCCCCAATGGAATGAGCACAACATGGTACTAATACCACCATTAAAAGGAAAAAAAACTAAAAGAAGACGTGCCAATGTACAAGTTATGTCATAATTTATGCATTATTTCTAACAAATCTCATAAAACCGTCAAGGTTGGGAGGTGGTTGTGTTGGCGGTGGTGGAAATGAAGCCTGTTCATCACCACTTCCGGGTGAAGTTGCTTCCTCAGCAAGTTCTGCTATCATTTCTTCATACACCTCATCTATTTCTGGTTGTGATTCTGCTATGCCAAAGTTCCTTCTTTCTGCGCGGATCCAATCTCGAAAAAGCACTGATTTTTCCAAGCTATCCCGCATCGACGCTCTGTGATCACCTATTTGTAGTCTTGCTTGACTAAAAGCGCTCTCCGATGCAACAATTGACGCTTGAATCGACAGAACATCCCGAGCCATCATTGCAAGAACGGGAAAATGCTTTTCCCTTGTCTTCTACCATTCCAAAAGGTCGAAAGAGCCGTATGGATTCTCCTTTTCTAGTCCCTGTGACAAGTAAACTTGAAGCTCATTTAGATGGGAAATTTCATCTAAATTATCACCTTGAGTACCCCTGAACTCCGTCCACGATTTAAGAGCTGTTAAGCCAGCAGCTCTTTTAGACGATTGTGATGTAGACGAAGTAGGGGTAGGAATATTTGGCCTAGCATGCTCTAACGCCTGTTTATAAGCATTATAAACAGTTTGAGCATTAACTTTAATTGATGCTTTCGCATCAGCTAGTGTAGCAATTTCTACTTCTGAAAGATCTAAAGATCGATAAATAGTAGAATACCAAAAGTGAGGACCTCCTAATTTCATAGTTGGATTTAACATAGCAGATACACCAAAAATAGGAGGTATTGAAAAAAAATATTTTTTAAACTTTTTATTCATTTCATTTATTACAAGTTCATAAATGTCCACTCCCTCGCTAAAATCAACAAACAAATTAGCAAGTGCGTCAGTATAAACTAAACAGTTAGAAATAGTCGGATAATATTGTCCAGAAAAAGCATTTGTAGCCACATGAAAATGTTCTAAAAAATCTAAAAGAATTTTAACATTAGTCCAATCTTGGGTAGTTAGCATTTCATCATCATCCTCACCACCTACCCGAGAATTAAACATAGCATTAATTGGGTTTCAATATTCATACGCTACTACTAAACTTTCGTACATGTAATTCCACCTAGTCGGGCAAGGTTTAGGAACCTTTCTTTCTCTAAGTCCATATTCGTCACATTTTTTAAATTATTCTCTAAGTCTACTTCTACGGTTTGAATAAAATAGCCAATTAAGAGCCATTTCACCTTTTCAATTTCTATGTTTAATATTCGCATACCATCACCAACAATTAAATGATAAATATTACAAATACATCTAACATGGAAAATATTAGTAAATGCAGGATTAAGTGTTTTTGTTAGCATGCCTATTGCACTAGTGTTGCTAGAAGCATTATCCATAGAAATTGACATTATTTTATCACTAAAGCAAAAATATCTGCATACATCTGAAACAGTGTTAGCTATAAACCTACCCGTGTGTCGTGAATTAACTATTCTATATGCAGTTATGCGTTTTTGCATTGTCCAATCTTCGTCTATCCAATGAATTGTTACAGTTAGATAATCACAGCCATTTCCACTTCTACCAATATTAATTGTAATAGAAATACGATTAGTTATATGAGTAAATAAATAGCGCAAATATTGTTCATATTCATGCTTAAATTTATAAATATCGGCCATAACTGTTGCGCGAGGCCAACCTTTATTAGTAGGATTAAATACTCTTCTAATATAATGAATCCATGCAGGATTAGAAGTAAAAGTATAAGGCAAACACATAACAGTAATCATTTTCGCTAATTCTTCACGATCCTTATTTGGATCGTAATATAAAATACCTCCGGTGACAGTCTTTATTCCTGGTTGAACTAGATTTGAACCAGTACTTGGGTTAACTGTAGAATCAACACTTGTCCTCCCCTCTTGTTGCGCTTTCAATTACAAAAATCTAGCCTTATCGCCAGGGTGTAACTTTATATGCTTAACTAAACTACCTGTGCCGCTACGATCTCCAGTATACCTATGAACAAGTAATTTCCCACAAGATTTACACTTAGCCTTATTTTGTTCTCTTAGTTAAATAAAAAATTGCCAAACTACTGATGTTTCTGTATGTTTAGGAGGTTGTCTACTAAAAGTGGGAGTTTGTACGGGTGGGTGTGCCAGTTCATATACTAAGTGATGAGCAGGACTAGTAGGTGTATCATCTAAATCTGGTGCTTGGGTTTCATCATCATCATCATCCTCATTTCCCTCTAAGATAGGTGCGTTAGGATAAAGAGCATTCATAATATCATCGTCTATTCTATCACCTACTGCTACATCATGTAGAAAATCAATATCGCTAAATTGAAAACAAGGGTGATCACTATCAAGGATTCCGAAGGTTTCATTAGGATTTCTAGGTTGGCTACTACTTTCAACTTGCTTATCTTTTCTAGGTCGCGGAGCCGGGGGAGGGGGAGCTTTTTGGCCACTACTTTCACCGGTTTTACCTTTTCCTTTACTGAATATACTTTTAAACGAAAATGCCATAATAATTAGAATTAAGCAAACTAAAAACACAAAAAAATACTATTAGCACGTAAGAGTTGAAACGAGTTTACCGGATTGACGAGCAACTTCTTGAAAATTGAAAATCGTTGAACTTGAACACTTGAAAACTTCAATTCAACAACTTCACAATTTTTCACGAATTTGCCACAATAAATTAAGCACTTGCACTAGAAAGATTGAAAGAGAGCTTGAGAGAGATTGAGAGATATTGATGAATTGGTGAATAGAAATGAAAGAATGAGGGGGTATTTATAGTTGAGAAATGGGAAATAGTGTAATTATATAAAGTTTTGGGCTAAATTACAGTTTGGGGGCTAAATGGCTATTTTTTAAACTTCCAAACGGCTACTTTTTGCAAATAGCCGTTACTGAAATTATTTTAATTTTTTTTTTGAAAAATGGCCGTTGGAACCGCCAGAACCGTATGGAACCGCCAGAACCGCGAGCCGATTCCGGTTCTAGCGGTTCCAACGGGTAGAACCGCCCGCCACGGTTCCTTGGAACCGGTAGAACCGGAACCGCCGGAACCGGGCCGCCGAAACCGGCAGAACTGGCAGGGCCATGGTTCCCGTCCAGTTCCGGTTCGGAACCGCGACACTAACAGCCTTACTCAGGATAGAAAAGATTACACACTGATGTAGCGTATTTTAAACCCTAGTATTTCGACGAACACAAATGGTGACTGCAATCACACGTACTTTGTTTGTTTTGTAAGGAAACAATGCAAAAAGGAAGAAGAGATTTCAAAATTTCATAAGGAAAATCTGAGGAAATGACATGGTATTTATAACTAATAGGTTGGGTTTAAACGAAGAGGTGCAACTTTTCAAGAAGTCATTTCGTATAAATGGCTATTTACGTAAACGGTTGATTTGGATTAAAGTTATTAATTTAATTTTAATATTTTATAAATAAATTTGTCCAAAAAATAAATCAATCAACTAGATCATTTGATCAAATTCAAATTCAAATCTGAATATGAATCTGATGCCGAGTCGAGTAGGCCGTGAACATGACGGCATATGCTTTCCTTCTTCACAGCTCTTTAAGGGTTAGAAGAACTGTAATTATATACCCAACAAATGAGATTTCCTTCTCCAAGACGCGACAATGCTCCTTAGCCGTCTTTGGTTCTGATTATTGTGCTCTTTTCAGCCATAAACACCATTTGATTTCATAAGTGCGTATAGAATTGGCCTTGGAAAATTCTCCTTGAAGCGGGTAATACTTCACATTTACATAGATGATTCCTAAATGTATCATCTCGTAAATTGACTATTTGATATACCCCGTATTAAATTTAGAAATTATTAAAGCCTTAATGCTTTATCCTTGGTACTGGACATTGTCTCATCATGAGAATGAACCAAAATTTTAGTTGGCAATGTTGAACAATTATTAATGGCTTTGTTTGGTCTCCTTGAACCTAGATTTTGGGATCTCCAATCTTCTAGGGAGAGTTACCTCCACAATGACTTGTCCTCGGCTATAGTCCCATCCTCGTCGATGATCTTTCAATTACCTCTTTAGTTATGCCTTTCGTAAGTGGATCCGACACATTATCGCTTGACTTCACGTAGTTAACCATGATAACTTCTCTAGAGAGTAATTGCTTTTACGGTTTTATGTCTTCATCGTATATGACTTGATTTTTCATTATACATAATGCTCCCAGTCATTCCAATTGTTACTTGACTATCACAATGTATGCATATACCAACCAAAAATTTGGGCAAAAATGAAATATTTCAAGAAATTCGGAGCCATTGAGCTTCTTCACCGACTTTATTTAAGGTTATGAAATCAGTTTCCATTGTAGAGCGAGCAATGCACGTTTGGTCGAATGACTTCCAAGATATCGCTCCTCCACCTATAGTGAATACATATCCATTAGTGGACTTAGAACCAGTTGAACCAGTGATCTAATATTGCATCGCTGTATCCCTCAATTACCGCATGATATTTTCTGTAGTGCAAATTAAAGTCTTAAATATGTTTTAAATGTCCCAAAACTCGTTTCATCGCCATCCAATGAGATTGACATGTATTACTCATGTATCAACGCAATTACTTATAGCACAATATATATCTAGTCTTGTACAATTCATTATATACATTTAGCATCCCAAAATGATCATAATCAATTGTAATATACTTTAATCTTTGCTCTTTGCAAGTGCAAGATTCACATCAATTGGAGTCTTTGTAGTTTTAAAATCTAAGTACTTGAAATTTTCAAGTACTGTTCTAATGTAATGATATTGTGATAATGCCAAACCTTTAGAAGTCTTATGGATCTTAATACCAGATTAAATAGACAACTTCCAAGTCTTTCGTATCAAACTTGCTAGTTAGCATACGCTTAGTCGCATTTATGTTGACAATGTCATTACTCATCATCAGCATATCTTCTAAATATGAGCAGAAAATGACTATGTGATTGGGGATATTTTTAATATACACACATTTATCACATTCATTTATCTTAAAACTATTTGACAATATTGTTTGGTCAAATTTTGCATGCCATTGCTTGGGTGTTTATTTTAATCCATCACGCGACTTAACAAGTCTACATGCCTTCTTTTTTTGCCTGGAATCACCAACCATTTAGGTTGTTCCGTGTAAATTTTTTTCCTCCAAGTCCCCTTTTAAGAAGGCTGTCTTAACGTTCATTTGATGGATTTTAAGATCATATATCACAACTAACACTACTAATGTCCGTATGGACATAATTCTTATAATCGATGAGTAAGTATCAAAATAGTCAAGATCTTCTCACTGTCTATACCTTTTGACAAATAGTCTTGCCTTATACTTATCAATACTGCCATCATATATCATTTTCCTTTTAAAAATCCATTTAGAACCTAACGATTTGTTACCAGAAGGAAGATCAATTAATTTCCAAGTATGTTTGTTAAATATTAATTTTATTTCACTATTGATGGTCTCTTCCAAAATAATGATTCAAAAGAAAATATGGCTTCTTTAAATATTTGAGTCTCATTTTCCAATAAGAAATCCACAAAATCTGGTCCAAATGAAGGAGACATTCTTTGTCGTTTACTATGTCTTGGATCCTTCTCATTAAATACACTTTCTTTTGTTCCTTTCCGAGACCGTTTGGATCCTTCACCAATCAACTCATATTCATTCTTATACGAATTTATATATTTTTTAAAATTCATCATTATCTGACTCTATAACCATGCAATTACGAATGTAGGGATTTTCTGATTTATAGATCAGAAATTGATATGCTTTAATATTGGTTGCATATCTTAAGAAAGCATTGATTTTTTGTCATATCTTTAAATCAGAAATATCAATTTCTGATTTAATATTGGTTGCATATCTTAGGAAAGCACAATCATTGATTTTTCGTTATATCTTTACCTTTTCGGGTTTAGGAACTTGCAATTTTTCCAAACATTCCACACTTTAACATAATTCAAGTTGGACTTCTTTCCTTTTCATTTTTCATATGGAATAGATTGTGTTTTGCTATGGGGTACTCTGTTGGCCGTAAACCCCACATGTCTTGTGGTAAGCCAAAACTTAACAATAAAGCATTCATCATCTCCTTTAATGATCAATTCTTTCTTTTCGCAATCCCATTGTATTATGGCATGTAAGGAGCAATTGTTTGTTGAATGATGCCATATTCTAAACATATTTCTTCAAAAGAAGATCCATATTCACTACCCCTATCACTTCATTTTATTTTGATTTTCTTCTTTAGTTGTGTTTTAACTTAATTTTTGTATTGGTTGAATGCTTATATTGCTTCATCTTTGCTGCTAAGTCAGTAAACATAACAATATCGAGTATCATCGTTAATAAAAGTTATGAATACTTCTTTCTTTCGCGAGATGGTTTTGACTTCAAATCGCAAGTATATGTGTGAATTAAGTCTAAAGGAATTGAATTCATTTCAACTGACTTATAAGGATGTTTAACATACTTAGATTCTACACATATTTAACATTTTAATTTGTCGCATTCAAATTTAGGCAATACTTCAAAATTGATCATATTTCGAAAGGTTTTATAATTGATATGTCCCAAATATATATGCCATAAATCATTTGATTCAAGTAAGTTAGAAGAAGCTGAAATTTTATTATTATTAATAACCATTACATTCAGTTTGAAAAGGCCTTCAGTAAGGTAACCTTTTCATACCAACATCTCACTTTTACATATTACAACTTTATTTGATACAAAAACAAACATAAAATCGTTCTTGACGAGAAATGAAGTAGAGACTAAGCTCTTCCTTATTTCAGGAACATGAATGATGTTATTCAGAGTCACCACCTTTTTAGAAACATTTTTAAAAATATATTTTCACATCCTTCAATCTTGGTTGTTGCAGAATTCTCATAGAAAGCCTCTCTTCTAATCCAATGAGAGCATATGTAGCAAATGCTTCTTTAACAACACAAACATGGTGAGTAACTCCAGAACCAATCCACCATTCCTTGAGATTTCCTGCCAGGTTGTATTCGAAAAGCATAACACATAATTCATCAATGTCCTCGTGCTTTTCAACCATTTTTTCTTGACCCTTCTTCTTGTCTTTCTTTGGAGCATGACAATCTACAGACGTGTGTTCAGCTTTCCCCCAGTTGTAGCAATTTCCTTTGAACCTCTTCTTGCTTGGGTTACTTTCTGGTCCAGAAGGCTTTTTTTATCAGCATCTTTGTTGTCCTCTTCGATCCTCAACCAAATAATGAGATCTTCGAGCGATATCTCCTTGCATTTGTGTTTCAAGTGAATTTTTTAGTCCTTTCACAAAGGAGGCAACTTATCAATCAACGCTGCAACTTCGAATGCTTCTTTGATGTCCAAACCTTTAATGAAAATTATATTAGTAACAATAATATAATTAATATTTTTAACAAAAGTATTAAATCAAATTATAACTTCATCAATAAGATCATGAATAATAACTTCCAATTCCTGGACTTGGGTAATAACAGGTTTGCTATCTACCATTCTATAGTTCAGAAAGTTTGCAACAATAAATTTCTTCAACCCAACATCCTCAGATTTGCATTTACTTTCAAGCGCATTCCATAATTCTTTCGACATCTCCATATTACTATAGACTTATACAGATCATCCTCATGTCCTCTAAGAATATAATTCTAGGACAAAATATTGGAATGCTTCTACACCTTAGTGTCACGACCCGAATTTCTCATTCTCGGGAGTCATGATGGCGCCTACTAGTGTGAGCTAAGCAAGCTAAACCATTAACCTAATTACTTCATTTAACCAACTATTTATTTTTAACAAGTATAAGGCGGTAACGTGATAACATCGGAA
Source organism: Nicotiana benthamiana (assembly GCA_034376525.1). Lineage (NCBI taxonomy): Eukaryota > Viridiplantae > Streptophyta > Magnoliopsida > Solanales > Solanaceae > Nicotiana > Nicotiana benthamiana. Next base: position 25,973,192 of record CM067336.1, on the reverse strand, counting down.
ATTCAAATTTAAGCGGAAGACATCAGTAAAATATATGAAAACAGTATCTATTATAAACACTTAAGCCTTAACCTCCCAAAACCTGGTGTCACAGTATCACAGACGGTCTAAGATATACTACATACAAAAGTCTGAAGAACTAACATTACACTGTCTTTGAATAATGGGAAAATGAAATAGGAAATAAGGATAGAGGGAGACGCCAGGGCATGGGGACGTCTGCAGGTCCACCTTGGATTTCTACGTGGACTGAAGGTAGCCTCCACACTACGGTCCAAAAGCTACTTCGGGATTTGCACATAGTGCAGAGTGTAGTATCAGCACAACCGACACCATGTGCTGGTAAGCGTCTCTCCTAACCTCGGAGTGAAGAGGCTAGCACTAGACTACCAAATAAACCTGTGCAGTTATATAATATACAGTGGAATATAAAATCGAATAAACAAATAGTGATGGGAAGAGGAAACATTCTTCGGGGAATAACAAGTAGAAGCAGAATGTCAAGAGAATTATAGGGAACCAAAATCCAACTACTAACAAAGATAAGGAAAACAAGGGCAAATTTCACTTTCAGTTCACATCTTGTTGCACGCATGCAATCCGATCCCATTTCTCATATCTTGTGGTAGGCGTGCCACCCGTTCCTATTTCATTTATCTCGTGGCAGTCGTGCCACCCGTTCCCATTCCATATACCTTGTGGTAGGCATACCACCTGCTCCAATTTCATGTATCTTCTGGTAGGCGTACCACCCGCTCCAATTTTATTATATCTTGTGGTAGGCGTACCAACCGCTCCCATTTCATTATATCTTATGGTAGGTGTACCACCCGCTCCCATTTTATTATATCTTGTGGTAGGCATGCCACCCGCTCCCATTTACAAGTCAACAATAATCACAAGGAATCCCAACAAGGGACCAAAAGCAACATAATAACTTCCTAACAAGGAAAAATACTATCAAACAAACATCCCGGCAAGGGAACATTAACATCAAAACAAACATCCCAGCAAGGGACCAATGATAACAATATTATATGACGTGTAATAAACAACAACAGAGTCATAACATTTATAAAACAAGACTCACGGGCATGCTTGACACTGACGTATAGATACTCGTCACCAAGACTATACGTCATACTCCACAATTAACACGTAGCAAGTAAGACACAACTCCTAATAACTCAAGCTAAGGTTAGACCAGACACTTACCTCGAACTTCCACGTCCAATTCAATCCTCAAAAAGTGCCTTTCCTTTCGAATTCGACTCCAAATCAATTGTATCTTTACATAATCGATTTAATAACATTAATATATGCTCAACAATCCAATCCCAATACTTAGTTATAGCTTTCTAATCATTCTTCCCAAAAAGTAAAAAATTGACCCCTGGTCCGCTTGGTTGAAACACGAGGTTCGAACTAAAACCCGATTTCCCATTCACATACGAGCCCGAATACATAATTTGTTTTGAAATCCGACCACAAAATGAGGTCAACTTCCCAAATAATCAAAAATCCCTAACTCTACCCAAATCCCTAATTTTCTACCCTCAATCTCATATTTTAGGTCTAGAAATCTAGTGAATGTTGATAAAAATAGAAGAAAACAAGTAAAAGATTACTTACCCAAGAGGTTATGGTGAAGGAGTTCTTCAAAAATTGCCAAAGAGGTGTAGAGAAGATGAAGTTTGTGAAAAATAATGAAAATCCCGTAATGTGTTCTATCTTTGAAACTTAAAATAACTGGGCGAAATTGTTCATTACGTTCGCGACAGGTTCATCGCGTTCAGATGGGTTAGCTTTCTAGGCCTTTGTGTTCGCCGAAGACGGCTCACATTCGCGGAGAAGTAACCCCTTGAGCATTCGCGTTTGCATTCATGTGGTCGCGTTCGCGTAGGTTTAATACCGCTCCCCTGCCCAAGCTCAATTAGCCTTCGCATTCACATTGCTAGGACCGCATTTGCGAGGGGAAGACCCACCAAAGTTTCGCGTTCGCGACCTGGGTTATGCGTTCGCGTAGAAGGAATTTTCCTTTGGCATAAATAAACACATCACATTTGCGAGGGTCCTCCCGCGAATGCAAAGAAGAATGTATCATCACACCAGAACTGGAAAATCCTACAACGTTTGAGTTCCAAAAACCTTCTGAAACACATCGAAGCTCACCTGAGCCCGCGGGGCTCCAAAGCAAACATACGTACTTACTCAAAAATATCATACGAACTTATCCGTGTGATCAAATTGCCAAACTACATCGTTAACAGCGAATTAAACCTCAAAATTTATGAAATATTTATAACTTCTTAAAACATCAAAATTTTCAATTAAGGCTCGAATCACGTCAAATGGATTCCGTTTCCTACCAAACTTCGTAGAATTATATTAAAAAATATATATGACCTGTACTGGACGACGAAAAAAATATGGGCCCGATACCAACATGTTCTAATGAAAGTTTATTTCCAAATCCTTTAAACAATATTAGAAAATAATTTTCTTTAGAAATTTATTTCTTAGGCTTGGGACCTCGAAATTTGTTTTCGGGCATACGCCCAAGTCCCATATTTTCCTACTGACCCCATGGGACCGTCACATCACGGGTCTGATTCCGTTAAACCAAAATATTGACCGATGTCAAATTAATTTATTTTATAGTCAAAATTTATTATTTTTCACATATTTTCTCATTTAAGCTTTCCGGCTACATATTCGGACCGCATACGCAAATGGAGGCGATGCTAAAAGAGGTTTTTAAGGCCTTGGAACATAGAATTCGACTTAAAAGCAAGTGATGACCTTTTGGGTCATCACATTCTCTACCTCTAAACAACCGTTCATCCTTAAACAGGCAGAAGAAGGAAGTATCTTACTCGGGCAAAAGATGAAAATAATGGCTCTGTATATTGGACTCGGACTCCCAAGTTAATGCCTCAGGAGGCGGACCTCTCCATTGAAAACAAACAGAAAGAAAACTCTTCGACCTCAACTGACGAACCTGCCGGTCTAGAATAGCTACCGGCTCCTCCTGATAAGACAAGTCTTTGTCCAACTGGACAGTGCTAAAATCTAACACGTGGGATGGATCACCGTGATATTTCCGAAGCATGGACACATGAAACACTAGATGGACGGTTGATAAGCTCGTCGTCAATGCAAGTCTATATTCCACCTCTCCGACTCAATCAGGAATCTCAATTGGACCAATGAAACTAGGTCTAAGCTTTCCCATCTTCCTATATCTCACCACGCCAGTCATAGGCAACACTCGAAGCAATACCCACTCACCGACCATGAAAGCTAAATCTCGAACCTTGTGGTTGGCATAACTCTTTTGCCTGGATTGAGCTGTACGAAGCCTATCCTGAATGATCCTGACCTTGTCCAAGGCATCCCGAACCAGATCCGTACCCAACAACCGGGCCTCTCCGAGCTCAAACCATCCAACTGGAGACCGACACTGCCTACCATATAAAGCCTCACAAGGAGCCATCTAGATACTCGACTAGTAGCTGTTGTTGTAGGCAAACTATGCTAAAAGAAAATATTGATCACACAAGCCTCCAAAGTCAATGACATAAGCTCGGAGCATACCCTCCAAAATTTGGATAGTCCACTCGGACTGCCAGTCCGTCTGGGGATGAAATGTTGTGCTCAACTCAACCCGTGTGCCCAACTCTCGCTGAACTGCTCTGTAGAAACACGAGGTAAACTGCGTACCTCGATCCAAAATGATAGACACGGGCACACCATGAAAGTGAACAATCTCCCGGATATAGATCTCAACTAACCTCTCAGACGAATAAGAGACTACCACAGGAATGAAATGCGCTGACTTGGTCAGCCTATCAGCAATGACCCATACTCCATCGAACTTCTTCCGAGTCTGCAGGAGTCCAACAATGAAATCCATAGTGATCCACTCCTACTTACACTCGGGAATATCAATCATCTAAAATGAACCACCAGGCCTTTGATACTCGTACTTAACCTGCTGACAATTCAAACACCGAGCCACATAAGCAACGATATCATTCTTCATTCTCTTCTACCAATAATGGTGTTGCAAATCCTAATACATCTTCGCAGCGCCCGGATAAATAGAGTACATGGAGCTATGGGCCTCATCTAAAATTAACTCTCTGAGTCCATCCACATTAGGCACACAAACCCGACCCTGTAATCTCTAAACTCCATCATCACCCGAGATAGCCTGCTTGTCACCTTCGTGCTGCACCGTGTCTCTAAGGACACATAAATGGGGATCATCATACTACTGATCAAGGATACGCTCCAAAAAAGAAGAATGAGCAACTATGCGAGCTAACACACGACTATGCTCAGAAACATCTAGCCTCACGAACATATTGGCCAAAGCCTCATCATCCAAATCAAATGGTGTCTCACCGATCAGAAAATATGCGAGATTGACCATGCTGGCTGACTTTGTACTCAAAGCATCGGCCACCACATTGTCCTTTCCCGAATGATATAAGATGGTGATGTCATAGTCTTTCAAATACTCCAACTACCTCCTCTACCTCAAATTCAACTCCTTTTACTTGAACAAATACTGAAGGCTCTTGTGATCCGTGAACACCTCACATGCCACGCCATACAGATAATGCCTCCAAATATTCAATGCGTGAACAATGACTGCCAACTCCAAATCATAAACCAGATAGTTCTTCTTATGAATCTTCAACTTCTGCGAAGCATAGGTAATGACCTTGCCATCCTGCATCAACACTGCACCAAGTCCAATATGAGATGCATCACAATAGACTGTATAAAGCCCTGAACCAGTAGGCAAAACCAACAGTGTTGTAGTTAGATCTGTCTGAAGTTTCTGAAAGTGCGCCTCATACTCATCCGACCATCTAAACTGGGCACCTTTCTGGGTCAACCTAGTCATCAGGGCTGTAATAGATGAAAACCCCTCTACAAACTGACGATAGTAGCTTGTCAATACCAAGAAACTCTGAATCTCTATAGTTGATGCTGGTCTAGGCCAGTTCTTTACTGCCTCAATCTTCCTCGGATCAACCTAACTACCCTCTGCTAATACAACATAACCCAGAAATGCAACTTAACCCAACCAGAGCTCACACTTTGAGAACTTAGCATATAACTTGCTATCCCTCAAGGTATGAAAAACCACTCTAAGATGCTGCTCGTGCTCCTTTTGGATGCGGGAATATATTAATATGTAATCAATGAAGACTATAACAAACAAATCTAAATAAGGCCGGACCACTCAGTTCATCAAATCCATAAAAGATGCTGGGGCATTTGTCAACCCGAATGACATCACCAAGAACTTATAATGCTTGTACCGAGTGCGGAAAGCTATCTTAGGGACATCAGATGCCCTAATCCTCAACTTATGGTAGCTAGATCTCAAGTCAATCTTTGAAAATACATCGGCACCCTGAAGCTGATCGAAAAAGTCATCAATCCTCGGCAGCAGATACTTATTATTGATATTAACCTTGTTCAATGTTCGATAATTAATACACATTCTCATTGACCCATCCTTCTTCTTCCCAAACAACACCGGCACGCCCTAAGGCGAAACACTAGGTCTATTGAAACCCTTCTCAAGTAAGTCTTGCAACTGCTCCTTTAACTCTTTCAACTCAGGTGGGGCCGCACGATACATGGGGATAGAAATGGGCTGAGTGCCCAGAGCCAAATCAATGCAAAAGCCAATATCCCTGCCGGGTGGCATACCTGGCAGGTCTGAAGGAGATACCTCAGGAAACTATCGAGCAATGGGCACAAAATCAATAGACCTAAACACAAGAATCACAAACATAAGCCAAATAGGCCAAACACCTCTTCTCGACCATACCACGAGCCTTCACATAAGAGATAACACTACGGGTAGAAGGACCAGTAGTCCTTCTCCACTCTAAATGAGGTAGACTCGGTAACGCTAAGGTTATAGTCTTGGCATGGCAATCCAAGATAATATGGTAAGGTGATAACCAATCCATTTACAATATAAAATCGAAATCAACCATGTCCAAAAGCAACAATTCTACACAGGTCTCAAGACCTCCAATCACCACAATACAAGAACAATGGACTTGATCTGCCGCAATAGAATCACTCACCGATTTAGACTCATGAACAGGAGCACTCAAATAATTACTATGCATGACCAAATATGGTGTAAAATAACATGAACACATACGAGTAGGTAGACCCTGGATCACATAACAACGAAGCATCTCTATCACAAACCAAAACCATCCTATAATCACTACATCTAAAGCCTCAGCCTCGGGCCTGGCTGGAAGGGAATAACATCGAGGATGGGCCCCACAAACCTAAACTACATCTTTAGAACGGCATGTGCTGGCTGGAGTCCACCTGTAGTAGTCTGAGCTCAACCTCTAGGACCTCTTCTTCCACCTCTAGCACCTCTACCCCCACCCCTAGCTAGCTGAGCAGGATGTGGAACAACTGGTTCCTGAACCATGGCATGGGAACCCTGATGCTGAGAGCTACTTGGTGCTTGAGGGCAATACCTAGAAATATGCCTCGTGTCGCCACAAGTAAAACAAGCCATTGACTGCTTCTCCTTACGACCTTGGAAACTCTAAAGCGGCGGGTGCACTGATAGAAGCTGGTGGTGCACTAAAGGACTGCTGATCAGAATACTGCATCTGAGAACCACAACCTCCTGAAGCACCATGAGAAACCTGGAGTACCGACCGAAAAGACCTAGGGGGATGGCCTCTACCATATGAATCCCTGCCTCCAGAAGAGGTACCACTGAATTGGCCTGAATGACGGGGCCTCTTGTCCGACCCATGACTACCTCTCTACGACAGAACTGTCTCAACTCTCTAAGCTACATTGGCCGCCTCCTGGAAAGATATCTCACTCCCAGTCTCCCTATCCATCTGAAGATGAATAAGCTAAATAAGTCCATCAATGAACCTCCTCACTGTCTCTCTCTTGGTGGGGAGTATGACAAGAGCATGACGAGCCAAATCGATAAATCGTGTACCATACTGGGTAACAGTCATGGAACCCTGCTGAAGACGCTCAAACTGCATCCGATAGGCCTCTCTTTTTGTGATTGGGAGAAACTTCTCTACAAATAGCTATGTAATCTGCTCCTAAGTCAAGGTTGGTGATCCAGCTGGTCTAGCCCAACACTAATCTCTCCACCAAGTCTTGGCGGATCCAGACAAGAGAAAATGGAAAAATCGAGGCGATTGGTCTAAATATCTCCATGTTCTTAAGAACCTCTTGACAACTATATAAATAATCCTGGGGATCCTCAGTAGTTGCACTGCTGAAAATAGTGAAGAGCCTGGTGAAACTTATCCAACCTGCATAAAGCTTCCGAAGACATAGCAAATCTATCACTAGTTTGTGGTGCTGTTCGACTGAAGAAGCAGTACGTGACCTCGCCATTCGCAAAAGGATAAGAGTAGGGGTTTCAAATTAGCACTGAGAGAATAAAATCACACGACAAAAAAGAATAAATGTGAAGTTTTTTATAACTCTGTAGCCTCAGAGGGTTGAATACAGACGTCTCCGTAACAATCCCTCAAACTTTACTAAGCTTGTTTGTGAACTGTGAGACCTATGTAACCTAGAGATCTGATACCAACTTGTCCCGACCCAGATTTCCCACCCTCGAGAGTCGCGATGGCGCCTACTATTGTGACCTAAGCAAGCCAAACATTTAATCTAATTACTTCATTTAACCAACTATTTCTTTTTAACAAGTATAAGGAGGTAACATGATAATAGCGAAAATTCAAATTTAAGCGGAAGACATCAATAAAATATATGAAAACTATATCTACTACAAAAACTTAAGCCTTAACCTCCCAAAACCTGGTGTCAAAGTGTCACAGACGGTTTAAGATTTTCTACATACAAATGTCTGAAGAAATAACAATATACTGTCTCTAAATAAAGGGAAAATGAAACAGGAAATAAGGATAGAGGGAGACGCCAGGGCTTGCGGACGCCTGCAGGTCTACCTTGGATCTCCACGTAGACTGAAGGTAGCCTCCGTACTATGGTCCAAATGCTACTCCGGAATCTGCACATAGTGCAGAGTGTAGTATCAGCATAACCGATCCCATGCAATGGTAAGTGTCTAGCCTAACCTCGACGAAATAGTAACGAGGCTAAGACCTGACTATCAAATAAACCTATGCATTTATATAATATACAAAGAAATGTAAAACAAAATAAACAAATAGTGATGGGCAGGTAAAACATGCTTCGGGGAATAATAGGAAAAAGCAGATTGTCGAGAGAAATATAGGGAACCAAAATCCAACCACTAACAAAGATAAGGAAAACAAGGGTGGATTTCACTTTCAGTTCACATCTTGTTGCAATCGTACAACCCGATCGCATTTCTCATTTCTTCTGGAAGGCGTTCCACGCACTCCCATTTCATTTATCTCATGGTAGGCGTGCCACCCGCTCCCATTCCATGTATCTTGTGGTAGGCGTACACCCGCTCCCATTTCATGTATCATGTGGTAGGCATACTACCTGCTCCTATTTCATTATATCTTGTGGTAAGCGTACCACCCACTCCCATTTTATTATATATTGTGGTAGGCGTACCACCCGCTCCCATTTCATAGTATCTTGTGGTAGGTGTGCACCCACTCCCATTTTATTATATCTTGTGGTAGGCGTACTGCCCGCTCCCATTTACAAGTCAACAATAATCACAAGGAATCCTGAAAAGGGAACAAAAACAACATAATAACTTCCCGGAAAGGGGACAATACTATCAAATAAACATCCCTGCAAGGGAACATTAACATCAAAACAAACATCCCGGCAAGGGACCGATGATGACAATAGCATATGAAGTGCAATAAACCACAACGGAGTCATAACAATTATAAAACAAGACTCACATGCATGCTTGACGTTGACGTATAGATACTCATCACCATACCGATACGCCATACTCCACAGTTAAAATGTTGCAAGTAAGACACTACTCCTAATCCCTCAAGCTAAGGTTTGACCAAACACTTATCTCGAACTTTCACGGCTAACTCAATCCTCAAACACCGCCTTTCCTTTCAAATTCATCTCCAAATCAATTGTATCTATACATAATCGACTTAATAACATCAATATATGCTAAACAATCCAATCCTAATACTTAATTATAGCTTTCTAATCATTCTTCTCAAAAAGTTAAATATTGACCCTGGGTCCGCTTGGCCGAAACACGAGGTTCGAACCAAAACCCGATCACCCATTCACCCACGAGCCCGATATATAATTTGTTTTGAAATCCGACTCCAAGATGAGGTCAAATTTGCAAATAACCAAAAATCCCTAATTCTACCCAAATCCCTAATTTTCTACCCCTAATCTCATATTTTAGGTCTAGAAATCTAGTGACTGTTGATAAAAATGGAAGAAAACAAGTCAAAGATAACTTACCCAGGAGGTTATGGTGAAGGAGTTCTTCGAAAATTCCCCAAGAAATGTGGAGAAGATGAACAAAATATAATGAAAATCCCATAATGTATACTGTTTTTGAAACTTGAAATAACTGGACGAAATTGTTCATCACGTTCGCAGAGGGTTCATCGCGTTCGCGATGGGTTAGGCTTGCTAGGCCTTCACGTTTGCGAAAGACGGCTCACACTCACGGATAAGATACCCCTTGAGACTTCGTGTTCATGTCCATGTGGTCGCGTTCCCATAGGTTTAATACCCTCCCCTACCCAAGATCAATTTGCCTTCACATTCGCGTTACCAGGACCGCATTTGCGAAGGGAAGACATCCAACACTTTGCGTTTGCTACCTGGGTTAGGCGTTCGCATAGAAGGAATTTTCCTTCAGCATAAATAACACATCGCGTTCGCATGTGTCCTTCCGCGAACGCGAAGAAGAAAGCATCAGCACGCCAGAGTTGAAAAAACCTGCAAGTTTTGAGTTCCAATAGCCTTTCATAATACATCAAAACTCACCCGAGGTCTTGGGGCTCCAAATCAAACATATGTACTAACTCAAAAATATCATACAAACTTATCCGTGCGATCAAATCGCCAAACTAACATCGTTAACAATGAATTAAACCTCAAAATCAATGAAATATTTCAAACTTCTTAAAACATCAAATTTTACAACTAAGGCTCAAATCACGTCAAACGGATTCTGCTTCTTACCAAACTTGACAAAATTATCTTAAAACATATATAAGATCTGTACCGGGCGTCGAAACAAAAATATGGGCCTGATTTCAACATGTTTTGATAAAAATTCATTTCCAAATCCTTTAAACTATTTAAGAAAATAATTTTCTTTAAAAATTTATTTCTCGGGCTTGGGACCTCGAAATTTGATTTCAGGCATACGCCCAAGTCCCATATTTTCCTACGGGCCCTCCGGGACCATCATATCACAGGTCCGTGTCTGTTAACCCAAAGCATTGACCGAAGTTAAATTAATTTATTTTATAGTCAAAATTTATCCATTTTCACAGATTTTCTCATTTAAGCTTTCCAGTTACATGCTCGAACTGCACACGTAAATTCAGGCAATGCTAACAGAGGGTTTTAAGGCCTTGAAAGACAAAATTCTATTTAAAAGCAATTGAAGACCTTTTCAGTCATCACATTCTCCACCTCTAAAACAACCGTTCGTCCTCGAATGGACAGAAGAAGGAATTACCTGGGTCGGGGAAAAGATGGGGATAACTGCTCCACATATTGGACTTAGATTCATAGGTTGATGCCTCTGTAGGCTGATCTCTCCACTGAACACGAACAAAAGTAAAACTCTTCGACCTTAATATGACGAACTTGCCGGTCTAGAATAGCCACCGACTCCTCCTCATAAGTTAAGTCCTTGTCCTAGACAGTGTTGATATCTAACACCTGAGATGGATCGCCGTGATACTTAAGAAGCATGGAAACATGAAACACTAGATGCACGACTGATGAGATCGGCGGCAATACAAGTCTATAAACCACTTCTCCTACTAGATCAAGGATCTAAAATGAACCAATGAACCTAGGGTTAAGCTTGCCCTTCTTCCCAAATCTCTTAACGCCCTTCATAGACGACATTCAAAGTAATACCTACCCACCAATCATGAAAGACAAATCTCGAACCTTGTGGTCAGCATAATTTGTTTACCTGACTGAGCTATGCGAAGCGTATCATGAATGATCCTGACCTTGTCCAAGGCATCCGTAACCAGATTTGTACTCAACAACCGAGCCTCTCTCGGCTCAAACCATCCAACCAGAGACCGACACCGGCTGCCATATAAAGCCTCATAAGGAGCCATATGGATACTCAACTAGTAGCTGTTGTTGTAGGCAAACTCCGCTAAAGGAAAAAATTGGTCCCACGAGCCTCCAAAGTCAATGACACAAGCTTGGAGCATATCCTCCAAAATCTGGATAGTACGCTCGGACTGCTCGTCCGTGTGGGAATGAAATGCTGTGCTCAACTCAACCGGCGTGTCCAACTCTCGCTGAACTGCTCTCCGGAAACGCAAGGTAAAATGCGTACCTCGATTCGAAATGATAGACACGGGCACACCATGAAGGCAAATAATCTCTCAGATAAAGATCTTAGCTAACCTCTCAGAAGAACAGGAGACTGCCACATGAATAAAATGCGCTGACTTGATCCGCCTATCAACAATGATCCATACTCCGTCGAACTTCTTCCGAGTCTGTGGGAGTCAAACAATGAAATCCGTAGTGATCCACTCCCACTTCCACTCGGGAATCGCAATCCTCTAAAATTAACCACGAAGCCTCTGATGCTCATACTTAACCTGCTAACAAATCAACCACTGAGCTATACAAGCAACGATATCCTTTTTAATTCTCCACCACCAATAATGCTACCGTAAATCCTGATACATCTTCGCGGCGTCCAAATGAATATAATACCTAGAGCTATGGGACTTCTCTAAAATTAACACTCGGAGTCCATCCACATTAGGCACACAAACTCGACCCTGCAATCTCAAAACTCAATCATCACCTAAGGTAGCCTGCTTGGCACCTCCGTGCTGCACCGTGTCTCTAAGGACACATAAATGGGGATCATCATACTAGTGATCACAGATACGCTCCAATTAAGAAGCACGACCGACCGTGTAAGCTAACACACGACTGGGATCAGAAAAATCCATCTTCACGAACTGATTGGACAAAGCCTGAACATCCAAATCAAGCGGCCTTTCACTGACCGAAAAATAAATTAGACTGCCCATACTGGCTGAGTTTCTACTCAAAGCATCAGCTACCACATTGGCCTTTTCTCGGATGATATAAGATGGTGATGTCATAATCTTTCAATAACTCCAACTACCTCCTCTACCTCAAATTCAACTCCTTTTGCTTGAACAAATACTGAAGGCTCTTGTTATCCGTGAACATTTCACATGCCATGCCATACAGATACTGCCTCCAAATATTCAATGCGTGAATAATGGCTGCCAACTCCAAATCATAAACCGGATACTTCTTATCATGAATCTCCAACTGTCGCAAAGCATAGGCAATGACCTTGCCATCCTGCATCAACACTACACCAAGTTCAGTACGAGATGCATCATAATAGACTGTATAAGGCCATGAACCTGAGGGTAAAACCAACACCAATGCCGTAGTCAGAGCTGTCTTAAGCTTCTGAAAGCTCGCCTCACTCTCATCTGACCACATAAACTGGGCAACCTTCTGGGTCAACCTGGTCATCGGGGCTGCAATAGATTAAACCCCTCCACGAATCGATGATAGTAGCCTACCAATCCCAAGAAACTCCGATTCTCTGTAGCTGATACTGGTCTAGGCCAATTCTTGACTGCCTTAATCTTCTTCAGATTAACCTTACTACCCTCTGTTGATACAATATAACCTAGAAATGCAATTGAACCCAACCAAAACTCACACAACTTAGCATATAACTATCTATCCCTCAAGGTATGAAAACCACTCTAAGATGCAACTCCTGCTCTTCCTGGCTGTGGGAATATATCAATATTTCATCAATGAATACTATCACAACCGAATCAAAATAAGGCCAGAACACTCGATTCATCAAATCCATAAAAGTCGCTGGGGCATTTGTCAACCCAAATGACATTACCAAGAACTCATAATGCTCGTAGCGAGTGCAGAAATCTGTCTTAGGGACATCAAATACTCTAATCCTCAAATTTTGGTAGCCAAATCTCAAGTCAATCTTTGAGAATACGTTGGCACCCTGAAGCGATCGAACAAATCATCAATCCTCGGCAGTAGATACTTATTCTTGATTGTAACCTCGTTCAATTACAGATAATCAATACATATTGTCATTGACCTATCCTTCTTCTTCACAAACAACATCGGCGCTCCCCAAGGTGAAACACTGGGTCTAATAAAACCCTTCTCAAGCAAGTTTTGCAACAGCTCCTTTAACTCTTTCAACTCAGGCAGGGCCATACGATACAGCGGGATAGAAATAGGTTGGTTTCCCGACGCCAAATCAATGCAAAAGTCAATATACCTATCGAGTGGCATATCCGGCAAGTCTGAAGGAAATACCTCAGGAAACTATCGAACAACGATCACATAATCAATAGAAGGGACCTCAGCACAAAAAATCACAAACTTAAGCCAAATAGGCCAAATACCTCTTCTCGACCATACCCCGAGCCTTCACACAAGAGATAACACTACATGTAGAAGGACCAGTAGTGTTTCTCCACTCTAAACGAGGTAGACCTGGTAAGGCTAATGTCATAGTCTTGGCATGACAATCCAAGATAGCATGGTAAGGTGATAACTAGTCCATTTCCAATATAACATCGAAATCAACCATGTCCAGAAGCAACAAATTTACACAAGACTCAAGACCTCCAATCACCACAATACAAGAACGATGGACTCGATCTACCATAATAGAATCATCCACCGATATAGACATATAAACAGGAGCACTCAAAGAATTACTTGGCATGACCAGATAAGATGCAAAATAAGATGATGCATATGAGTAGGTAGACCCTGGATCAAATAACACTAAAGCATCTCTATCACAAACCAGAATCATACCAGTAATAATCGCATCTGAACCCACAACCTCGGGCCTGGCTGGAAGAGTATAATATTGAGGCTTGGCCCCACCACCCTGAACTACATATTTGGGACGACCTGCTGCTGGCTAGCCTCCACCTCTAGCAGTGTGAGCTCTACCTCTAGGACCTTTATCTCCACCTTAAGAACCTCTACCCCCACCCTTAGGTGGCTGAGCGGGGTGTGGAACAACTGGTGCCTGAACCATGCACATGAACTCTGCCGCTGAGAGCTACTCGGTGCTCAAGGGCGATACCTAGCAATGTGCCTCGCGTCGTCACAAGTGAAGCAAGCCCTCGGCTGCTGGGGCTGACGACCCTAGAAAATCTGAAGTGGCAGTGCACTGATAGGTGCTGGTGGTGCACTGTAGGACTGCTGATCAGAATACAGCGTCTGAGAACCACAACCGCCTGAAGCACCGTGAGAAACCTGGAATGCCAATTTAAAAAGCTCGGGGGATGGCCTCTACCGTATGAATCTTGGCCTCTAGACGAGGTATCACTGAATCAATCTGAATGACGAGGCCTCTTGTCCGACCCATGACCACCTCCATGCTACAGAACCATTTCAACTCTCCAGGCTACATTGGCCGCCTCCTGAAAATATATCTCACTCCTAGTCTCCCTGGCCATCTGAAGATGAATCTGCTGAATAAGTCCATCAATGAACCTCCTCTCTCTCTCTCTCTCTCTCGGTGGGGTGTATGAGAAGAGCATGACGATCCAAGTTGATAAATCTGGTCTATAATGGGTAACAGTCATGGAACCCTGCTTAAGATGCTAAAACTGCCTCCAATAGGCCTCTCTTTATGTGATTGGGAGAAACTTCTCTAGAAATAGCTATTTAAACTGATCCCAAGTCAAGGCTGACGATCCGGCTGGACTAGCCAAGCAATAATCTCTCCACCAAGTCTTGGCGGATCCAGACAAGCAAAAAGTGGCAAAATTGATGCCATTGGTCTCAACTATCCCCATGTTCCTAAGAATCTCGTGACAACTTTCTAGATAGTCCTAGGGATCCTTAGTAGATGTACCGCTGAAAGTAGTGAAGAGCTTGGTGAAACCTATCCAACCTGCACAAAGCTGCCGAAGACGCAGCTAATGTATCACCGGTTTGTGCTGTTGTTCGGCTGAAGAAACAGTACGTGACCTTTCCATTTGCGAAAGGACAAGAGTAGGGATTTCAATTTAGCACTAAGAGAATAAAATCGCACGACAAAAAAAGAATGAATGTGAAGTGTTTTCTAACTCTGTAGCCTCTGTGGGATAAATACAGACGTCTCCGTACCGATCCCTCAGACTCTACTATGTTTTTTTTCTGTAAATTGTGAGACCCATGTAACCTAGAGCTCTAATACTAACTTGTCATGACCCGGATTTCCCACCCTCAAAAGTCGTGATGGCGCCTACTAGTGTGAGCTAAGCAAGCCAAACCATTAATCTAATTACTTAATTTAACTAATTATTTCTTTTTAACAAGTATAAGACGGTAACATGATAATAACATAAATTCAAATTTAAGCGGAAGACATCAGTAAAATATATGAAAACTGTATTTATTATAAATACTTTAGACTTAACCTCCCAAAACCTGGTGTCACAGTCTCACAGACGGTCTAAGATTTACTACATACAAAAGTATGAAGAAATAACAATACACTATCATTGAATAAAGGGAAAATGAAATAGGAAATAAGGATAGAGGGATACGTCAAGGCTTGCAAATGCCTACAAGTCTACCTTGGATCTCTTGCATGGACTGAAGGTAGCCTTTACACTACGGTCCAAAAATTGCTCTGGGACCTGCACATAGTGCAGGGTGTAGTATTAGCACAACCGACCCCATGTGCTGGTAAAAGTTTGGCCTAACATTGGCAAAGTAGTAACGAGGCTAGGACTAGACTACCAAATAAACTTGTGCTATAATAAAATATACAACGAAAATTAAAAAAGAATAAACAAATAGTGAAGGGAATGAGAAACATGCTTCGAGTAATAACAGGTAAAGCAGAATGTCGAGAATTATAGGGAACCAAAATCCAACTACTAACAAAGATAAGGAAAACAAGGGAAGAATTCACTTTCAGTTCACATCTTGTTGCAGACGTGTAACCCGATCCCATTTCTCATATCTTGTTGCAGGCGTGCCACCCACTCCAATTTTATTTATCTCATGGCAGACGTGCCACCCGCTCCCATTCCATGTATCTTGTGGTAGGCATACCAACCACTCCCATTTCATGTATCTTGTGATAGGCGTACCACCCGCTCCATTTTATTATATATTGTAGTAGGCATACCGCCTGCTCCCATTTCATTATATCTTGTGATAGGCGTACCACCCGCTCCCATTTTATTATATCTTGTGATAGGCGTACCACCACTCCCATTTAATTATATCTTGTGGTAGGCGTACCACCTGCTCCCATTTTATTATATCTTGTGGTAGGCGTACCACCCGCTCCCATTTACAAGTCAACAATAATTAAAAGGGATCCCGGTAAAGGAACAAAAGCAATATAATAACTTTCCGGCAAGGGAACAATACTATAAAACAAACATCCCGGCAAGGGAAAATTAACATCAAAGCAAACATCCCGGCAAGGGACCAATGATGGCAATAGCATATGAAGTGCAATAAACCACAACAGAATCATAACAACTATAAAACATGACTCACGGGCATGCTTGACACTGACGTATAGATACTCGTCACCCATGCCTATACGTGGTACTCCACAATTAACACATAGCAAGTAAGACACGACTCCTAATCCCTCAATCTAAGGTTAGACCAAACACTTACCTCGAACTTCCATGGCCAACTCAATGCTCAAACACAGCCTTTTCTTTCAAATTTGGCTCCAAATCAATTGTATCTATACATAGTCGACTTAATAACATCAATTTATTCTAAAAAATTCAATCCCTATACATAATTATAGCTTTCTAATCATTCTTCTCCAAAAGTCAAAAAATTGACCCCGGGCGTGCTTGGGTGAAACACGCAGTTCAGACCAAAACCCGATCACCCATTCACCCATGAGCCCGAATATATGATTTATTTTGAAATTCGACCCCAAAACAAGGTCAAATTTCCAAATAATCAAAAAGCCCTAACTCTACCCAAATCCCTAAGTTTTCTACCCTTAATCTCATGTTTTAGGCCTAGAAATATAGTGGGTGTTGATAAAAATGGAAGAAAACAAGTCAAAGATTACTTACCCAAGAAGTTATGGTGAAGGAGTTCTTCAAAAATCGCCCAAGAGTCCTGGAAAAGATGATGTTTGTGAATAATGAAAATCTCGTAATGTGTTCTATTTTTGAAACTTAAAATAACTGGGCAAAATTGTTCATCGCGTTCGCGGTAGGTTCATCGCGTTCGTGATAGGTTAGGCCTGCTAGGCCTTTGCAGTCACTAACCTCAACACGAACAATTTATTGTTCAGTCTGTTGTCATTTTTGTAAAATAAAATGACACAAAGAATTTAGTATACGTCAAAGTTTTTATATCTTCAAGCCGAATAAAACTAGAGTAGAAAATCACGTAGATTTAGCTAGCGTTTGGATATAGATTTAATTGAAACTTGGAAAAAATAATTTTCGAAGTAGTTTTGAAAGTTGAAATTATATTTGGACATGCATTTTATTTGAAAAAATGTGAAGATTTGTGAGTGGGAGAACATGTTTCACCCAAAATTTACCCTAAACTAGATTTTGGGAACTTGAAAATATTTCAGAAAATTTTCAAAAATCGAACATTAATCTATGAACAAATAATGTTTTTTAAAAAAATTTGAAAAAATATTGCCGAAATGTATGGCCAAACGGGGCCTTAATCTCGAACGGCGTAGAAAATAACTAGAATTTTAATCTTCAAATAACAAATAATAAATAAAATAAAATATACGTTAAAATATAAATACGAAGTAAAAAATCACGAAGAGTTTTATCTCCAATCTAGGAGTAGAAAATCACACTTGTTTTAGTCTCTAGAACAGTATATACAACACAAATGGAGAATATAAGTTAAGTTCCTTAAGTTTGTTAGAAATCTCTATTTGTAAAGTAATTCTAGAAACAGAAAATAACGTTAAACAAAAATGTAAAAGAAGTAGATATTAATTCGATCCCGCTGAGTTCATAGTGTTTTCTTAAAAAACTTAATTCGTTCCTTGTATCCGAAATCGGGGATTATTCTCTCCTAAGATAGAATGGATTACACGCTGGTGTAGCAGTACTTCAAACCTCATGTGTTTCAGCGAACAAAAATAATGGCTGCAATTACACTTACCTTGTTTGTTTTGTAAGAAAATAATGCAGAAAGGAAGTAGAGATTTTAGAATTTTTTAAAGAAAAATATGAGGAAATAGCCTGATATTTATAGCCAACCAGTTGGGTTCAAACGAAGAGGTGCAACTCTTCAAGATGATCTTCATGTAAATGGCTATTCACGTAAACGATAGGTTTGGATTAAAATTATTAATTTAATTTTATTATTTAATAAATAAATTTGGTTCAAAAAATAAATCAATCAATCAGATCATTTGATCAAATCCGAAGCCGATCCACGACGACACGAAATTTGCCTTCTTCGCAACTCTTTAAAAATTAAAAGATGTATAATTATATATTTATTCAACAAATGAGCTTTCCTCCTCCGACATAAGACAATATTCCTTTATAAAAAAAATTAAAATTTTATTTTTCTCTCCATTTTTCATTCACCTCAATTTAAAATTATAAACCCAACACTAATCGCATAAATATCCCAACCCACGGGGAAGGACTGAAGGAGTAAATATATAAACAAGTACCTTCAGCAATTAGTGAAGCAAAAATCGTTTTTAAATGGAAAAATTGGTGGAGGTGGTTCAGAAATAGGTAACTAGGAAATATAAGTGTATGACGTGTATTTCTGCTTAAAATTTATTTTTTGTTATAAATACACTTCTATTTAAGGTGAATGTCTTTAATTAGAGAGATTCTAGAGTTCTATTCTTGGTAGATAAATCATCCTCCTCCTATAAATAGAGGTGCCCCCTACCATTGTAAATCACTCCTAACATTCTCTAAGTATCAATAAGAAGAACTCTCTCTACTCTTCTCTCTATTTGCTCTTGTTCTTGAGTTATTGTTCTTGTCTTTTATATTATTTCATAACACGTTATCAGCACGAGACTCTACCGTCTCAAGAACCATTCTCGAGAAATCTAAGGTATTTCCCTCTTCCTAATTTAATTTTCGATTATGTCTGACATTACGAAAAGAAAGTTCGTTGCCCTTGAAATTTCGGGCAAGAACTACATGACATGGGTGTTGGATGCTGAAATCCACTTAGATGCTATGGGTCTCGGAGACACCATCAAAGATAGAGAAAAAGCATCCACCCAAGAATGTGCGAAGGCCTTGATTTTCTTGCGCCATCACCTTGATGAAGGTTTGAAGATTGAATATCTCACCGTCAAGGATCCACTCATCTTGTGGAACGGCTTAAAGGAGAGATATGACAACCTGAAGTTGGTCACTCTGCCACAAGCACGATATGATTGGGCTCATCTGAGGCTCCAGGACTTTAAGTCCGTTTCTGAATATAATTCTGCAATGTTCAGAATTACTTCTAAATTGAAGCTATGCGGAGATAATATCTCCAATTATGATATGCTTGAGAAAACGTTTACAACGTTTCATGCCTCCAATATAGTACTGCAACAATAGTACAGAGAGAAAGGCTTTACAAAGTACTCTGAACTGATTTCTCTTCTACTAGTGGCTGAGCGAAATAATGACCTGCTCATGAGAAATCATGAAAATCGACCCACTGGGTCTACACCACTAACTGAAGCAGATAAGGTGCACTCTCATTATGCCAAACATGAAAAGGACCATGGTCATGGTCGTAAACGGGGTCATAGCCAGGGACGTAGACAAGGAAGAAATTCCAATAAAGTCCGTCAACCCCCGAAGAGAGATAACCGCCGAAAGCAGAAACGGGGTCATGAAGATCCTAAGGCAAATGGTTCAGAAACTATATGTTATCGTTGCGGTGGGAAAGGGCACTGGTCAAAGACTTGCCGTATACCAAGACACTTGGTTGACCTTTATCAAGCATCTCGAAAGAGAAAAGGCCCTGAAACAAATTTTGTCTATGACGACGATGAGGACATCACCCACCTGGATGTGGCAGACTTCTTTGAGCAACCTGAGGGGAAAATAGACCACCTAATCGGCGATGGGTCCGTGATGAAAGAAGATGGAATTATTTGATTTTATTCTACTTATTTGTATTAGCTAGTGAATAAACTAATAGTCATTAGTATTAGCTCGTATTAGTTAGTTCATGATGCAATGTTAGCAGTAGTTCTTTAGAATATCTTCAATATGCTCAAATATCAATAAAATTTTTATTTTCCAGTAGGGGTAATCGACTAGCCTGAAAAACTAGTCAATTATCTACTATTTTCGCATTAAAGCTGAAAAATAATTGATCAACAATCGATTGTCTTTGTCTAACAATCGATTGTCGTTGAGACAGTGTAATCTGGAATTTTTCAAAAATCATCCACAATCGATTGTCTTTGTCTAACAATCGATTGTCGTTAAGACAGTAATCTGATTTTTCAAAATAGGCAACAATCGATTGTCTATGCATAACAATCGATTGTCTTAAAACAGTGTTCTGAAATTTTTCAAAATAGCCAACAATCGATTGTCTATACTTAACAATCGATTGTCTTAAAACAGTGCTCTGGAATTTTTCAAAATAGCCAACAATCGATTGTCTATGCATAACAATCGATTGTCTTAAGACAGTATGATCTGAAGTTTTTCAAAATAGCAAATAATCGATTGTGTGTGTTTAACAATCGATTGTCAATGTTCAACAATCGATTGTTTGTGTTTAACAATCGATTGTTTGAAGAAAACGTTTAAACTGAAATTTTCAAACTGCAAAGTAATGGATAACATATCTGTTTTTGTTAGTCAACTGTTAGCAGCAGATTTTGAAAATATTATGTGACACAAAAGAATTGAACTTGTTTATTCTTATGTTCGTGTATCTCTTTTGTATGTCAAACTATGGGATAGCAAATATGGATATCTCACAAAGCGAACTTGGATCAACGTCCAACTGTAAAAGTATTTGCCTAGTTGATTCATGTACTACACATACAATACTCAAAGAAAGGAAGTATTTCTCTCAACTAAATATGTGTAAGGCAAACGTTACTACAATATCTGGAAGTAGTAAATTGATTGAAGGCTCCGGAAGAGCAATTGTAACTCTGCCCAAGGGCACGACGTTAATCATAGAGAATGCAATGTTCTCCTCCAAGTCTAAGAGAAACTTGTTGAGTTTTAAAGATGTACGCCGGAATGGCTATCATATTGAGACAATGGATGAAGATAATCTTGAATATCTCGTCATCACAAAGAATGTCTCCAGCCAAAAGAGGGTTATTGAGAAATTCCCGTCTTTATCTTGTGGCCTGTATTGGACAAGAATTAGTGCAATTGAGGCACATTCAACAGTAAACCAAAGGGTTACTGATTCCAATACCTTTGTACTTTGGCATGATCGATTGGGACACCCAGGATCGGTCATGATGAGACGGATTATAGAAAGCTCATATGGGCATCCGTTAAAGAATTTCAAAATTCTTTCGAATAATGAATATCCTTGCACTTCGTGTTATCAAGGCAAGTTGATTATTAGGCCATCACCAACAAAGGTTGGGACTGAGTCACCCACGTTTCTGGAACGTATACAAGGGGACATTTGTGGACCTATTCACCCACCTAGTGGGTCGTTTAGGTATTTCATGGTCTTGATAGACGCATCCTGTAGATGGTCTCATGTGTGCCTGTTGTCATCACGCAACCTTGCGTTTGCGAAGTTAATGGCACAAATAATTCGACTACGAGCACAATTTCCAGATAATCCAATCAAGTCCATTAGACTGGATAATGCTGCTGAGTTTACATCCCAAGCATTTAATGATTATTGCTTATCAATCGGGATAAAAGCTGAACATTCTGTAGCTCATGTTCACACTCAAAACGGTCTTGCAGAATCGTTAATTAAACGCCTGCAGTTGATTGCAAGGCCATTATTTATGAGAACGAGGCTGCCCACTTCAGTATGGGGTCACGCCATCTTACATGCAGCAATGCTAATTCGTCTCAGACCGACGAATTACCACAAGTATTCCCCGTTGCAATTGGTTTTGGGTCATGAACCCAATATATACCATTTAAGAATTTTTGGATGCGCAGTATATGTGCCTATAGCACCGCCATCCCGCACCAAAATGGGTCCGCAAAGAAGGTTAGGAATATATGTTGGGTTTGAATCGCCCTCCATCATTCGCTACCTCGAAACATTGACAGGCGACTTGTTTACTGCACGATTTGCAGACTGTCGATTTGATGAGACACTTTTCCCAAAATTAGGGGGAGAAGTTGGTGAAACCAAACGGGAAATTTTGTGGAAAAATGCATCATTATCTCATCTTGATCCACATACCTCTAT
The DNA here is from genome assembly GCA_034376525.1 of Nicotiana benthamiana. Classification (NCBI taxonomy): domain Eukaryota; kingdom Viridiplantae; phylum Streptophyta; class Magnoliopsida; order Solanales; family Solanaceae; genus Nicotiana; species Nicotiana benthamiana. Next base: position 25,950,554 of record CM067336.1, on the reverse strand, counting down.
TTGTGAAAGAGAGGTACAAAAGATTATCCATTTGCAAAGAATAGCAAATCAAATGCCTGACGCATTTACGGACTTGAAAAGGATAACGAAATCCCACATTCCCGCGGAAAATGTTCCAATCCGTATTGATGTCCCTGTTGGACAATCATCTAGTGTTATATCCAATGAGTCAAATGCACGCCTGAAGCGTAGCAGACCATTAGGTTCCAAAGATCGAAATCCTAGAAAGAGGAAAAAGAACGATCAAAATGACACCACGAAAGAATCTCATGATTTAACAAATTCTGAGGTTCATGAAGAATCCATTGAGCCCAAGACTCTGGAAAATACGGAACTATCCCTAAATCCAATTAATATTGAGGCAAATATTAATCGAGTGGATATTGTGGTGGATAATGCCTTTGCTTATAATGTCGCATCTAGCATTATGCAAGAATGTGAGGATCTCGAACCTCAATCTGTTGAAGAATGTCGAAAAAGACAGGATTGGCCAAAGTGGCAAGAAGCAATTCAATCAGAATTGAATTCGCTGGCAAAACGTGAAGTTTTTGGCCCTATAGTTGAAACACCTAGTGGTGTTAAGCCTGTCGGCTATAAATGGGTCTTTGTACGCAAGAGAAATGAGAAAAACGAGGTACAAAGATATAAGGCACGCCTTGTTGCACAAGGTTTTTCTCAAAGGCCTGGTGTCGATTATGAAGAGACATATTCGCCTGTAATGGATGCGATAACCTTTCGTTATCTCATAAGTTTTGCTGTCCATGAAAAGCTTGACATGCACTTAATGGATGTGGTTACTGCCTATCTTTATGGCTCACTTGATAATGAGATATACATGAAAATTCCCGATGGACTCAAGGTGCCAAAAGCGCACAATTCAAAATCTCGGGAAATGTTCTCAATTAAATTGCAAAGGTCCTTGTATGGTCTAAAGCAATCTGGACGAATGTGGTATAATCGTCTTAGTGAGTACTTGTTAAAAGAAGGCTATATAAATGACGCCATTTGCCCGTGTGTTTTTATAAAGAAAACAACATCGGAATTTGTTGTGCTTGCCGTATATGTTGATGACATAAACCTTATTGAAACCCCTAAAGAACTACAAAAGGCAATTGATTATCTAAAGGATGAATTCGAGATGAAAGATCTCGGAAAGACTAAACTATGTCTTGGTTTGCAAATTGAATATTTGGCAAACGGAATTTTCGTTCATCAATCTACCTATACAGAAAAGGTACTGAAACGGTTTTACATGGATGAAGCACATCCTTTAAGTACACCGATGGTTGTTCGATCACTTGATATGAACAAAGATCCATTCCGACCACAAGAAAGGAATGAAGAGCTACTTGGTCCTGAAGTACCATATCTTAGCGCAATTGGCGCACTAATGTATCTTGCAAATACTACAAGACCTGACATATCCTTTTCAGTTAATGTCTTAGCAAGATTTAGCTCGGCTCCTACGAGGAGACATTGGAATGGGATCAAACACATATTGCGGTACCTAAAGGGAACTACCGATATGGGCTTATTTTATGGCAAGAATTGCAGCCCGGATCTTGTTGGTTATGCTGATGCTGGATATTTGTCCGACCCACACAAGGCTCGATCTCAAACGGGTTATGTGTTTACCTGTGGAGAAACCGCCATATCTTGGCGATCGACTAAGCAATCAATTGTGGCTACTTCATCTAATCATGCCGAGATAATTGCTATTCATGAAGCAAGTCGGGAGTGTGTGTGGTTAAGGTCGATAATACATCATATCCAAGACAAATGTGGTTTGAAGTGTGATAAACTACCCACAACTTTGTATGAAGACAATGCAGCATGTATAGCTCAATTGAAGGGAGGATTCATAAAAGGAGATAGAACGAAGCATATTTCACCAAAGTTATTCTTCACACATGATCTTCAAAAGAATGGTGATATCAATGTTCAACAGATTCGTTCAAGCGAAAATATGGCTGATTTGTTCACAAAATCTCTACCAAAGTCAACCTTCAAGAAGCTAGTTCACAAGATCGGGATGCGAAGACTTAAGGACATAAATTGATGTTCTTATCAAGGGGAGTTAATGCGCGTTGCACTCTTTTTCCCTTACAAGGTTTTGTCCCACCGGGTTTTCCTTGCGAGGTTTTTAACGAGGCAACCAATAGGCGCATATTCAAACATGTGTACTCTTTTTCCTTTCTTTAATTTTTCCCATTGGGTTTTGTTTTAAGGTTTTAACGAGGCACATCATTGAATAGACATTCAAGGGGGAGTGTTATAAATACACTTCTATTTAAGGTGAATGTCTTTAATTAGAGAGATTCTAGAGTTCTATTCTTGGTAGATAAATCATCCTCCTCCCTATAAACAGAGGTGCCCCCTACCATTGTAAATCACTCCTAACATTCTCTAAGTATCAATAAGAAGAACTCTCTCTACTCTTCTCTCTATTTGCTCTTGTTCTTGAGTTATTGTTCTTGTCTTTTATATTATTTCATAACATTTTTCGATTACTCCTAAAAATTTTTACCTTAATTTATTATATAACTAAGATAACATTTCCCCTGAACTATTTCATAGTTTTGATTAATGCAAGATTAATAGCAAGTTTTTGCGAATAAAAATTTATCCCGCATCAAATATTTATAGATAATTATGTTCAATGCAATTCCAAAGAGTTCTTGAAAAACTCTTTTTCGGATCATTAATTTTTTTTCCGAAATTTTGTTTTTTGGATTCAGACACAATAATTCACCTTAATCCCGTTGATGGTTTTGAGGTTGATCGATTTCTCGCCATTAATTACAAATCAATGCAAAATAATAAATGCAGCATTCATAGCAAAAACTCACAATAATAATATAATAATATACCACAAAATAATGATTTTATTTTGTTGGCGATGATCATATATATAAAATTTGTTACACAAATAGAATTTCCTTCAATTCTTCATCCTCTTCCTGTTTTTTTTTGCTTTCTAATTGATCTTCTTGCTCCCCACCATGAATATAATTTCCCCCCTCATTTTCTGTTAACAAATTTAATTAGTGCATGTAATAAGCGAGGAAGGACAAAAAAGCAGCCCCAACCAAAGTTCCGAGAGCAGGCAATGCAGCAGTGGCATCACTAGTTGGTGCAGGGGCAGGTGCAGAAATTGGGGGCAATTGAGCCATAGCTGCACTAATTGAGGCTGCAGCAATTAGGGTGACACAAGCAATCTTCTTCATCTCCATTTTTTTTGTTGAAAAAAGAATTGTTTTTAAAAAAAGAATTATAATGTGTGTTTGATTATTTGTTGCTTTGGTGAATTAAATGTTGTTGAGAATAAGGTTATATATATAGGTGTATGTAGGGATATTTTGAAGAATTTTGTAATTCGGATAATTTGAACCACATTTGCATATTCATGGTTAGAGAATCATCTGTTAGATTTCAAGGGTTCTCAATTTCTTCATTCTCCTAAAATTTAGCGTTTTCTTGTTGGTCTTGGTTTGTCCTATTTTTGAGGCCAGAAGAAAGTGTAAACATGGAAATATTTTGACAAGTTTTTAACGTTTATATTAGAATCGGGTTCGTCAGATTCTAAGGGTTGTTATTTTTTATATATTTTATTTTATGTAATATTTTAGTTCTTTTGTAAGTTCTTTATAGTTGTTTGCGCTATATATTAGTCTATGTTATCATTATTTATCATATTTAGTTTTAAGACTGTTGCTCGGTTTATCATCACATATTCGGTAATTTATACTCCAATGATCTCAATATATTAGTAATAATGTTTTTCCAGTTGATGATAATTTTGTCTCCTTTTACTTTTAGAAAGTTGAAGATCAGACCAATAAACATGAAAGTGTAAATCGATTTTTTAAGAAGAAAAAGTGTTTTTAGCAACACAAAGAAAAAAAATCGAAGAGAAAACAAGATATAGAATGACACGTTTTATTGTTTGGACTTTGGAGCGGATCATGTACACAAGGAGTACTAAGTTATTTAATGCAATTGCAATAAAATCCATTAGTACAAAGAAGCTGTTAAATCAAATTACACATTTAGAAGAAAATTACACGTTACCTACTCAAGAGACGATCAGAAGTTCCTCACAAGGAGACTCGAATAAGAATCAGTTAAATGATTAAATGAATGCAATAGAAAATTGAGAAGATTTCTTAATTCACAATACTATACTCAAAAAGCCAAAATCATTCATTTGTATGCTATATGAATGTGTGACATGCGGCACTCATCTTCACGATAGTTTATTTTTAATTTAATGTATTCTTTTATTGGATAACAGTACAAAATTATATAACCTTCCATTTATATTGGGATGTAACGCAATCCATGCTGCCGCTCAAAACATGGATACATGGAATTTAAGACGGGAGATAACTAGAATCGTGGAATTAAAGACGGGAGATAACTAGAATCGAAGGCAATTATCCCGTCTATCATCGAAAAGAATAATGTTCCTAACGATGCAATAAATACTCTTTGCCCGGCACCATTCAATGAAGAATATTTCACAACATTGAGTACGTTGCCTGTTATAAGGAATTTGGCATTTATGTTTACTGTTATATTTTCATCAATGACTCTCATAATTGGCATTAAAAGGCACGATCGCAGGACCCTTTTCCATAGATCTAGCTAAAAATAGTGAGCTCTGTTATTATTGTAAAGGAGGAATTTTCTGGCAAACTAATACGACAATCTACAAAAAAAGCTCTGTACAATTTTATCTTCTTATTTTCTGTTCTTATTTTTATTCTTAGCATTGTTGCACCCCGAGGCTCTGATACCAGAATCTTTATTTCTATTATTTTATCTTTTTTCAAGGCAAAGTGTTTTATATTTCTTCAATTATCTTATTATTTCAGAAAAATTAATTCACTTGTCTAAAAACTACGTATAAATTCAACTGTACTATTTTTTGAGTAAACAATTTGGCGCCCATCATGGGCCTAGACATACGTGTAATTAAGTTATCCTTGCCTTTTTTTTCTAATGTGTTTTGGTTATTTGGTCTTAGAAAAAATCATAAGAAATGGAAGATAATGGTGTTAACAATACACATAATCCCGAGGTTTAAGGGGATCAACCTCATTTCTAGGATTCAATCAGTACACCACAACGAGGAGAATGACATTATGCCGGTGCATGACATGCTATATCCTCGACATATTAGGAGACAACTCCCAATGACGCTGAAAAGGAGCATTTGATGCGGTAAGGGTCCTACTAGAGCAACAAATGATTATTCTTGGCCACCTCATGGCGACATGATAAGGTTATGACAGAGTTAAAGCAGGCTCTATCGAGGGCTTCGAATAATGTGAATAGATGAGAGCCAGTTCCTTCCGGCGCCCACACGAATCAAACAATGCAGAGGGTCGGCAACAATACCCCAAGGGGAGAAATGTCTCCGATGGGGCTGCGGGAGTAGATCTGATCCCAATAACCAAAATAATACCTTCAAAAGTGAACCCTTCCGATTCATGAGGGAAGTGAATGCCCGCCTTGACCAAATCGCAAGCGCACTGCCAATGCTTGAAGATTCAAAAAAGTATACTTAGTTTCCATACAAACTGAGTGCTACACCAGGATTAATCCCGAACTGTTTTAAATGCCTGACGTACCAAAATACGATGGAACTTCGGACCTTCAGGTGTATATAACCAGCTATATGATGGCGGTAAAGGGAAATGATCTAGTTCCTCACGAGATTGAATTTGTTTTGATGAAGAAATTTGGAGAGAATCTTACGAGGGGAGCCTTGACGTGATATTCAATGTCACCCGAGCATTCCATAGATTTATTTGAGATTCTCACGGATTGTTTTATTAAGGTTCATACCGGGGCCAGAAAGGTGCAGGACCAAAAGGCCGACATATTCAGAATTGCCTAAGGAGAATCCGAGTTGCTACGAGAATTCGTTACCCAGTTCCAGGAGGAGAGGATGTTGCTCGCGTCTGTTCCCAACGAATGGGCGGCTAAAGAATTCACCAAGAGACTGAATCTGAGAAGTTTAGACGCTTCCCAGAAACTGAAGGAAAGTTTTACTGAATTCTAATCAGCTACTTGGTCGGGCGTACACAACCGGTATGAGTCAAAGCTAAGGATCGAAGATGATCAAGTTGGTTTTCCGTTGTTGGCGAAGTGATGTGAGAAGAATAAAGAAAAATCAGAGATGACTTCGACACAGATAAACGATCTTCAAGGGGCCCATTTTTTCCATATGAATGGACAAAAGGCCGCAAGAGGTTTTCGGTCAGTAGATAGATTCATTACCAATAGAAGTTCTAATCGCTGTTGGAACAATAGCTCGTTGCAGGACAAGGAAGCGGCAGGTACGCGAGATCCTTCCTACACCAGGCTATCATAATACAATTTCAATGTCAGCATAGTAGAATTGGTATCCACTATGAGAAACATCAAAGAAGAACAGTTTCCAAAGCTGATGAGATCAATCCAGGCCAAAAGGATCCTAACCTATGGTGTGAATACCACATGACAAATGGACACCAGACTAGGGACTATCGACATTTTCGGGAAGAAGCGGCAACACTATTGAAGAATGGTCATCTTAGAGAATTCTTGAGTGATCGAGGTAAGAACAATTGCGGTCATAACAACGCAGAATCCTCGAAAGTAGGAGAAGACCCCCCCACCAAATGATCAACATGATCTTTGAAGGGAACGAAATAACACGAGTCATTTTCTCGGCAACCAAAAAGATGAAAGTATCAATAACCCATAGCAAGGGGCTTCGGGAAGTCGTCTAAGATGATATCACTTTCATGGAAGGAGGACGCAGATAGATTGCTACTACCACAGAATGACGCACTAGTTATTTCTTTAAACGTGCTAGATTTTAAAATTAAACGTGTTCTAGTAGATCCAAGAAGTTTGGCTAATATCATAAAATGGAGAGTATTTGAGAAATTTTACTCATCGGAAGTATTATTCCGGTCACAAAACTCCTCGTCGGGTTCAACCTCGCAAGCGTAACAACCCAAGGAGAGATTTTGTTATCCACGAATGTCGAAGAGGTGATGAAAACAACTCTTTTCAAAGTGGTATACGGTGATATGGGATATAACATTATTCTGGGAAGACCGTGGTTGCATGAGATGAAGGTGGTACCTTCAAGATATTATCAGTTGCTGAAGTTTCTAACAACCAAAGAAGTTAAATAGATACAGAGTGACCAACCTACGACAAGAGATATGAATGCAAACTCTAATAGCAAAGGAAAGGGACACACGACGTAGCAACTACATGAACCGATACCCTTTCTATAATCATACGAAGTTGACCGGGGAAGAAGCGTCAGAATTTTATCAGGTATCGAGATATTTCTAGGTTCCAGAAGAGACAGAAGCAACAAAATCCATATCATAAGGACTCGAGAAAGTTGCATTGTTCGAAGAGTTCTTACAAAGGAAATTCCACTTGGGAACAGGACTATGCAGCGAACTCAGGTCTGGCTTTATTGAATTTCTCAAATCTAATGCCGTTTGTTTTGCAAGGTCCCATACGGAGATGATAGGTATCCTAATGATGGTAGTTTTACAAAAATTAACTATGGAACCCAACATGCCTCTAGTAAGACAGAATAAATTCCCTATTGTGGAAGTTAGGAATAGATTCTTTAAAGAGGATATTACTCGCTTACTTAATATCGGGTCAATCCAAGAGGTAAAGTATACCGAATGGCTAGCTAATGTAGTTGTAGTTCCTTAAAAGAACAACAAATTTCACATGTATGTAGATTATAAGGACTTGAATAAGGCATGCCCAAAAACTCGTTCCCACTGCCAAATATTGATCAAATAATCGATGCGATGGCCGGGTGCGAGTTAATGAGTTTTTTTGTTGCATATTCCAGGTAAAACCAAATTAAGATGAACCAAGAGTGTCAGAAAAAGACTTAATGTATAATGAATTTTTGCATATATTTCTATAATGTGACGCGCTTTGGGTTGAAGAATGTCGAAGCTACTTACTAACGGCTCGTAAACAAGATGTTTGAAAAGCAAATAGGGAGAACTATGGAAGTTTATATAGATGATATGCTCGTTAAGTCTTTGAATGCAGGAAGCTTTTGACATCCTGAGGAAGAATACTATGAAGCTTAACCCCAAGATATGCAAGTTCGAGGTCAGCTCTAAAAAATTCCTGAGATTTTCTGTATTGCAAAGGGGGATTGAGGTAAACACCGATAAGATCAAGTCCATCAAAGACATACCATACTAGCTGTCAAGCATATAGGAGGTCGAAAGACTCATGGGGAGATTGGCAACCTTGAGTAGGTTCATTTCTCGTTCACCAGAAAAATGTCACCAGTTCTTCGCACTACTCAAAAAGAAAAATAACTTAGAATGGACCCCGGAGTGCCAGCAAGCTTTGAGAGATTTAAAAAGGTACTTGTCAAGCCCTCTACTACTTTCTAGACCAAATGAAGGTGATACACTTTTAGTATATCTCGCGGTCTCGAAAGTCGCGATAAGGCCATGTTAGTTTGTGAGGAAGAAGGTACGCAATCTCCCATTTATTACGTTAGTAAAATTTTAACAGGAGTAGAAACTCGCTACCCATATTTGGAGAAACTGGCCTTAGCTCTCATCATCGCTGCTCGGAAGATGAGGCCCTATTTCCCATGTCACCTGATAGCAGTGGTGACCACTATTCCTCTACGAATCATTATCCACAAAATCGAACTCTCAGGTTGGTTGGCCAAATGGGTTGTCAAAATAAGTGAGTTCGACATAGAATATAAATAAAGGAATTCAATTAATTCATAAGTCTTGGCTTATTTTATGGCTGATTTTTGTCCGCGATTGCTGCCTCTTGCAACCAAAGGGGCAGTAATGGTGTCAGAATCGACATTTGGGGTTTGGACCTTATTAATAGATGGAGCCTCCAATGTAAAATGGTTCGGTATTGGAATAGTATTAATCACGCCTTTAGGAGAAAACCTAAGGCAAGGTATCAGAATGTTCCCTTTAACTAACAATGAACCAGAGTATGAGGTTTTGATTGTAGGGCTCGAACTAGCCCAAGGACTTGATTCCGAGGTCATTGAAATCAAACGTGACTAACAACTAGTGGTACATCAGGTCTACGGGATCTTTGAAACCAAAGATGAGCGCATGCAACAATACGTGGTAAAGAACCAGGCCCTGCTGGTGTGATTTTGGGAGTGGTCAATCACTCATATCCCGAGGGAAGAATATACAAAAGACGGTGCATTAACTAACCTCGTATCATCGAGGGTAATAAAGGATCAGAGTATGGGACAATAGTACAACTTATAAACTCAACCCTAGATGCAGATAACTACTATGAGGTAAATACGACTAATTTGGTCTGGGATTCGAGGAATGAAATCAACAATTATCTCGAGCACGGAAAGCTACATGGAGACTCTAAGGCTTCCGAGGCACTACGTGCTAAAGCAACACGATATAGCTTCAAAAGAGGCCGACTGTGCAGAAAATCTTTCCAAGGCCCGCTGGCCCGGTGCTTGGGGGAATCCAAAACTATCAATGTTATGCGAGAAGTCTACGAAGGGATATGCGGCAACCATTTCAGTGTAGTTTCAATAGTACTAAAACTATTAAGGGAAAGATATTATTGGCCCTGCATAGAGCAAGATGCTAAAGCCTTCACACCAAAAATGTGTTCATTGCCAATGCTACTTACCACTGGTACATCAACCAGCAGAACTATTACATTTGGTTATGTCCCTGTCGTCGTTCATGAAATGGGGGATGGACATCATTGGACCTCTACCGCCGGCTCTCGATAAGGTAAGATTTCTTTTAATTTTAACTGGCTATTTTTCTAAGTGGGTGGAAGCAGGTCCTTATCCGAAGATCGGCGAGCATGATATGGTGGATTTCTTCTGGGAAAAATATAATTTGCACGCTCTAAATACCAAAAACGATAGCACGCGATAATGGGCCACAATTTATTAGCACAAAAGTCACAAAGTTCCTCGAAGATTTGAGAATAAAAGGGATTAAATCTTCACCCTACCATCCTAGCACAAATGGTCAAGCAGAGTCAACAAATAAAATGATTATACAAAACCTCAACAAAAGGTTAAAAGGGACTAAAGGAAAATGGCCCGATGGATTTTCCGTAGTCTTATGAATGTACCAAACAACAGTCAAATAAAGAACATGAGAAACTCCTTTTTCCTAGTGTTTGGGGAATAAGCATTAATCCTGGTGGAAGTAGGGGAACCCACCTTGAGATATTTCCAAGCAGATGAATAGTCAAATGATGGAGCAATATTAGTCAACTTGGAGCTACTCTATGGGCGAGGGACTTGGCGTATGTAAGAATGACAACAAAAAAGCAAAGAATGGAACGATATTATAATCAGAGGGCCAACCTCCATTATTTTAAAGTAGGAGACCTGGTCCTAAGGAAAGTAACTCATAACACCTGGGAGCTCAACCAGGGAAGCTAGGTCTAACATGGGAAGGTCCCAACCGAGTTTCAGCTGTCACCGAGAAAACTTCAAATGAATTAGAGAACCAGGATAGAGAAAAGTTGCCTAACAACTGGAATGTGGCACACCTCAAAAGATATTACTGCCGATGAACATCAGTCGGACTGAAAGTATGTGCTGCACTCTTTTTCCTTTCGTGCAATTTTTGTCCCAATTGAGTTTTTTTGGCAAGCTTTTTAACGAGGTAGTAGCAGAAAGCATACTTCGAAGTAAGATTTAACAACAACAATAAAACCTTTAATAGCAAGGCACACAAGCAAAGAAATACTCCGAAACGGGTAGATAGCCTTTGGTTCTATAGCTAAGTTGTAATGGGAAGTTGAGTTTGCTATAGGACAAAGGTTACCTGACCGTTCACAAGTGAAAACCACTAAAGGATTGTTAGATAGTATTCTGCTCAATAGCATAAATTCCTAACAGAAGCGAAGTTTGTTACCTAGCATAAGATTATCTAGTAATTCATTAGTAGGATCCTCGAAGGTATAAGACTTCCAATGTTCCCATTCACATTTTTCGCAATCGAACACTTTGGGGGGGGGGGGGGGGGGTTATATGAGGATAAGTCAATAATGACAACCACGTCGACCGGAGAATAAAAATTGAAAATATAGTTGTATCATCGGGACTGGGGACTGTGCGGCTAGCCCCGTAGAAACAAGTTGTACAAGTTAGCCACAAGTCATGGTAATTTCTTTTTATCATAGCGATTGCCTATGTTGCTTTTAAATTGGAAGGAATAAAACAAAGTCCTTTTATTCTCTCTTTCTTGTCTAAAAGATGAATTAACTTTTTCACTTGAAAGTTAAACAAATACTTCAAATGCAAGTGCCATAATGAATAAGATTGTCCTCTTCCAGAGCACTGTAAAAATAAGGGACCCTATCTTATAAAAACCCTCATTCTAAAGGTTTGGTTTCAAAATTATTTATGCCTGGATTAGAAAATGCCTTCGGAAAAAAACACACCCGAAGCCTTACACCAAAAGATGCAAAAAGCAAACTTGCGCAAATAATTATGAAAACCCTCACGATAAAGGGCTGATTTCAGATGAAATTGTGCCCAAAATACTAACGCTTTTGGAGGGAAAAAATATACCCCAAAGCCGGATACCCTAAAGCCATACATAATCAGACACAAATAGTGAAATTTGCGCAGAGTACTTAAGCAAAAAAGGAATGCAAAATTAAAACCTACAAACAAAAGAACTCAAAAAGAATCATGCAATACTTGAGCAAAAGTTATTTTCTTGTCTATAAACATACCAAAATAGAACAAGTACAAAAGCTGGGAAAAGAAAGGAAAAACTAAATTGTTGCCTCTCTATAGCCCAAAGGAAGAGAAGTGTCAGTGCCCTTACAGGAAGTAGAAATATTCGTTGGTGCCTCAAGAGTTTAGCCCTCAACATCATCACCTTCCGGTTCCTATTCATTACCCTAAAATTCAGAACCAGGGCCAGAATAACTAGAAGCATCAGGCTCTGCCGAGGGACCCATTGGGAGTCCATCCTTAGCATCCAACTCAAGCCCCCGGGTTAGCAGTTTCAGCATCAAAATCAATGATACTAGCTTTGGCCTCTTCCAAGGCTTGTCTCTTCATGTTGTACGTAGCGTAAGTTGTCTTAACAATGAGGGAAGCCGTTCAATGCTTAACTTCTTCTTTGAGTTGGGTTACCTTGACAGAAAGGCTTTTTCCGACTAATCTAATAGATTTGAGGCTAACATTAAGGTCACAAACAATAGAGCTGAAAGTTCTTTTGGTGATATCCAAAATTTCAATAATTATAGGGGTATCAAGATGTCGAGTCACACTATGAAGGTTTGGGAGAGGGTGGTGGAGGCCAGGGTGAGGAGGTGCATGTCTATTTCTGAGAATAAGTTTGGATTCATGTCGGGGCGTTCAACTACAGAAGCGATTCATCTGGTAAGGAGATTAGTGGAGCAGTACAGGAAGAGGAAGAAGGATGTGCATATGGTGTTTATTGACCTTGAGAAAGCATACGATTAAGTTCCGAGGGAGGTCTTGTGGAGGTGTTTGAAGGTTAGCGGTGTTCCGGTAGCATATATTAGTGTGATTAAGGATATGTATGATAATTCTAAGACTCAGGTGAGGATTGAGGGTGGTGACTCAGAGCATTTCCCCATGGTGATGGGGTTGGACTAGGGATCGACTCTTAGCCCCATTTTTATTTGCTTTGGTGATAGATGTATTGTCGCGTCACATCCAAGGGGAGGTGCCTTGGTGCATGTTATTTGCCATAGTGTTGATTGACGAGACGTGTAATGGAGTTAACGCGAGGTTGGAGGTTTGGAGACAGACCTTGGAGTCTAAAGGTTTCAAACTGAGTAGAACCAAGACAGAATACTTAGAGTGCAAGTACAATGATGGGACCCATGATGCAGACGTAGAAGTTAAGCTTGATGCTCAAGTTATCCCCAAGAGAGAGAGAGTATTAAGTATCTTGGGTCTATTATCTAGGGTAACAGGAAGATTGATGAAGATGTTGCACATCACATTGGAGCGAGATGGATGAAGTGGAGGATCGCGTTCGGTGTTTTGTGTGATAGGAATGTGCCGCTAAGACTTAAGGGTAAGTTTTATAGAGTAGTGGTTCGACCAGCTATGTTGTATGGGGTTGAGTGTTGGCCAATCAAGAACTCCCACGTGCAAAAGATGAGAGTAGCAGAGATGAGGATGTTAAGATGGATGTGTGGGTGTACCAGGAGGGATATGATCAGGAATGAAGATATTCGGGACAAAGTGGGAGTAGCCTCCGTGGAGGACAAGATGCAAGAGTCGAGGCTGAGATGGTTCATACATGTTAAGAGAAGAAGCATTGATGTTCCAGTTAGGAGGTGTGAGAGGTTGTCCACAGAGAGTTTGAGAGGAGGTCGAGGTAGGCCTAAGAAGTATTGGGGAGAGGTGATTAGGCAGGAAATGGCACTGCTTTATCTCACTGAGGACATGACCTTTGATAGGAGCGTGTGGAGGTCGAGGATTAAGGTAGAAGGTTAGTTGGTAGTTTATAGTTGTTCACCGATAGTCTTAGTAGTATGCATGTCCCCTCATATTCTTAGATTTATATTACATGATGTGGTTTTGTTTACCTCAGGTATTGTATTCCCTGTTGCTATTATTTGGTGCCACTTATCCTTTATCTCTCCCTTCGTTTCTTTTATCTTTCATCTGTCTTCCTCCCTTGCTTTCCTCTTATTCTTCGTGCCTTTCCTGATCCGAGGGTCTATTGGAAACAATCTCTCTACCTGAATTAGGTAGGGGTAAGGTCTGCATACAGACTGCCCTTCTCAGACCCCACTTGTTGGGATCAAACTGGGTTTGTTGTTATTGTTGTTGTTGTTGTTGTTGTCAATGGTCATCTTATGTTTCTCCCCCAACATGGCATATTTCACCCCTGCAGCAGAAAATTCTTCAATTTTGGAGTTCAAGGCTACCTCTAAGTTAGTCAATATTTCAATGGAGGCAGCCTAGTGGTCAGTTGCAACAAGAACAATGTTATGGACTTCAACCCATTTGGCCCTAGTTTCATCAAATCTAACCCCAACGAGCCAATTTCTTGGCTAAGGGTTACCACTTCTTTCTTGCTCTACTGCAAACGAGCCTCCAATACAACAGCCTCAACAACTTTGGCTTCCAGTTCCGAGAGGCGAACAACACTTTTCTCCTGCTCTGCCAACAGTTGATCCCGTGTGGAGGAAATTTCTTCCCTCTCGCTAATCAACCTTTGAAGGACCTCGTAAGCAAGAAAATTGGCATACAAAAGCACGAAGGGTAAAACTCAGGATATGTTCAAGAAAAAATAGAAGAAATAACAAAGGAAGAATGGAATGTATAGCTGCGGCATTGTGCATGGTGTTAATCACCAAACATTCTCGCGAGAGTGTCTAAATCTTTTCCCAATTTTTCTTTGAAGCCAAAGGCTCCATGTATTAGCAAGCTCTGCCAATCGGGATAGCAAGTTGCATCCTTGTCACGCCTCAAGTTCAGGGAGCGCGGCTGGCGCTCAACCGAGTAAACCCAGCTAAGTAAGCCTATTAAATTCTTTTAAACTCAACTCGTTTATGCGTTAAGAGAAAATACATTTTTGCTAATCAGATATTAATGATATCATGAATACAATTCCAAGTCATTCTTCTTTAGTTACTTCATTAGTAATGTCTTAAAATATCCACCATTTCATAGTATGAAGTGGAATAAATGATCCAAACAAGACATAGATCATTTGAATTTCCTAGCACCCATATACATATAAACCACACTATATACATGAAGTCGCTAATAGACACAAAAGAGTACTATAAAATACTGGCAACAAAACTCTATCTATACCTCAAGTACCATAAATAAGGAACAAAAGATGCATAACCCCTAAATGAAATGGGGCTCAACAAGACTGTTGGGAGGAGGATGTACTGCTAACGCTGGTCAGCACTGTCTGCTATGGAACCACCCACATCCATTTATGATGCAGCGCCATCGGCAAAAGGGAAGTTAATACCATCGAATTGTACTAGTCTGTATAACTAAACGCCATCTCATTTCATTATAATGAACAATAACAAAAGAGGGAATACTCATGAAATAAATAGAGACCTTAAACAATACAACAACCTTAAATTAAGAATCACATAAGTTTTCAAGCAATTTCCATGATTTTAGGGTGGGAGGTCTTGAGTACCAATACACCATTATTCACAATACCACCGCATACTTACACGGAGATCGATCACGATCCGATTGGCTAGGCCGTCTCCTTTTAGACATCAACCACAATTTCAATTTCGATTTTAATTTCAATTTCCAGCTTCAATTTTAGCATAGTCACCACCATCTGTACAACATAACATCCGATCACGACTCGATCGACTAGGCTGTATTGCCTAAGATATTACAATTTTCTATCAATCATCTCATTTCATACTTCTTTCACATCTTTCAGTTCCTCGGTACTAGTGGCTATTGCACCAAGATCGAGTAAGGGCTCAATCTACCTCAAAGAGAAGGTGTTAGACACTCTTCGAGGTCCACAGCTGTGGATAGCGGCCGAACTCGATTATATGAATTAGTCTATGTGATCAAATCTAAGAAAATAAGGGATTTGGGAACTTCATTAACAAGCACAAATAATTGATTTAAAGACAAGGTGGGGGTCCTAAATATTTTAGCCTAAAGGATCACCCCGTGCAACATAAATTATACTTCGTAACTCCCTCAGGATGGGGTGTTAATCAGATTATTCAATAGGCACAGACTATTATCTCCTGCTACACGATTACTATCTTTAAGTTGTTATCTAAAGCGCACTAGTTGATTTTAAACCGTGTTCTATGAGTGCACTACCTATCCCATGCCTATGGTCCATAAGGCTTTGGAACTCTATTTAGGTAGTTCTAGACTTTAACTTAGGCTGCTAAAAAATGATAAAACTAATCTCCATGCAAAACATGTTGGACTTCAAATAAAATCAGTTAAAGGGCTCAAGTTAGCCTCCATACTTAAACCAAAAATGCACGCAGACTAATTAACATTGACAGGTGCAGATTTTAAATGAGTTACGGTTGCAGATTCCTGTAGGCAGGATCTCTATGTGATTCTAGATTTTAATAAGCATGCAATTTCTTATGTAAAAAGCCATTTTTCTAATACGATCCTAGAAGACTACGCAGTTGCCTACTGATTATACGTATAAGAGATTAAACCTATAGCCATGATGTATAGGTGATTCATGCAATAGCTAACAATGGTAATCACATGAATATGTTCATAACTGCTTTATCGAGTCCTATAGTCTTGGTTTCTAATAACGATAATTTGTGCAATAGCAAAAAACACTTGAAAGAAATGAGCAGGACAATAATTAAGACTGATCTTAAACCTTATAAGCAGGATTTCTATAGTCATAATTGGGACTAATATTAGATCCTATAGGTATGGTATCTAAATTTATAAATTAGGTAGCATGCTAGAATCGTATGCATCATGCACATTGAGGTATTGGTATCCTATAGGCATGGTTTCTAACAGGCAAAAACAGAACATATTTGAGTGAAATAAAAAATCTATAGGCAGGATTTCTATAAAAACTCAACATGTTTGAGAATAATAACACATTTTGAGCAAAGTAGAGAACCTATAGGCAGGATTTCTACCCATTTTAATGCAAGTATTAAGATAAACCTCCATTTTCCCAGTTTTACTAACACCCCAAATGTTATCACAAGATTATTATTACAGACTCGATGGATGGCATAAATTACAGAGTAAAATAACTATAGGGAGCCTACAACAGGCCCAAAGATACACCCAGCCATGCCAGGCCTTCATTCAACAGCCTAGAAATTACATCCACACTGACATAAGACAGCCAAAAACCAATTGATTCAGCAAGTAGCCAAAAAATAGAGTTGAGCCACTAGAACCATGCCCCTAGTGTGTCAGAGTTCCCAAAGGCTTCAAGAACCCATGGCAGTGCTCACACTAGGGATGAGGAATGACTAGGGACCAAGTCCTAGTGTATCAGAGTTCATAAGTGTCTCGATTGGCTTCTGAGTAGTGCTGCCCTAGGGAGTTTAGATGATAGAACCTATATAGCCTTGGCTTTCAACCGGCTAAGAATGAGAACTCAAAAGGCCCAAGTAACAAGGGAAGAGAAATGACCAATGTTGAGAGACATGAATTGAGGGATTTAAATAGACACGACCATATTTAGCATATAGAGCAAAGAATCGAACAAGTCACAAAATTTTAAAAGAAGACTTAATAGTACTTAGAAACAAGTTCAACACTTTATTACAAAGGCAACCACACACTGAATGGGTTAAATTAAGAACAAGTTTGTAGGATTGACAAATGTTATTATACATATATGCACAATACTAAACAAGTTGAAACATGGTTGGAAATTATACTAAGTATGCATGCTTGTATCATTATCAAAAAACAATACAACATTGTGATGGGCCAAGTAATCACAGAAGGAAAAGGGCATCAAGTGGGTCAAAGACAAACTGAGAGACATCTTAGTAGCAAGACTATCACTACAAAGATTCTGAACAGAATGGAAGGTAAACACATGTCAAGTGGCAGATATAGGCATTCAGGAATTGCCATAGTAGAATAATTAACAAAAGTAGATCTAGTTGTATTACGGATTTATCATAATATCATAAAAACACCCGTTCTAACAGGTGAGACAACTGTTCTAAATCACTGGAAAATACTAAAGGGGTAAAGGATCGAGTGAGCATGTTGAGTGACACAATAATAGAGAGACAAATTATGACTAATAATGGAAGTCTTAACACAGATTACTATAGATGTAAGGCATTCATTACAGAGATTCAAAGCAAATAAATAGATTCATGAACATCTATGCGTCAACACACTAGCTAAACAATCTTAGGAAGATTTAGATTACCCAACTAGGCATAGATAATATAAAAACTAGTAGCATTAGGAGTAATTAAATGCTAAAGAGACTCAAAGCTTGTGTGAAGTTAACAGAGTGGTGCTTAAAAGCAACCCAAAAACATATTAAGCACACCTGCAAATCAGAGGCACATAATGATAAAACTGCAAAAGTCAAGTAACTTACCTGTTAAACGAAAATGCAAGACAGAACAACAGTCCATAGTATTCTGAACACCAACGAGAAGCAAAAACCTAAAATTTAATGGCCTTATAGAACGAAATAATAGAATAAAGCTTTTAGATCTACTGAGTTTATAGTGATTCCAAAGTCTGTCCTAAAGGGGAATGAGGGAGTGTTTTTTATAGTATAGAAATCAAACAAGTACACAAGAAAAATAAATTATTCGAACACAAATAAGGAAAGAAATATTCTGGATTCAATTCGAATCGGTTTTAGGGGACAAATCAAAGGGGTTTAGTAAATCAACAGCGATCACGCAAAAAATTCCAAAAATTATTTAGAATCAAATTTAAGGTAAAAAAAAGTAAAAATAAAATAAGGAAACATATCGTATTGAACAAAAAAGAAGAATAAACAAAGCAGTCTATCGCAGAAAAGGAAAAGTATCGATTAAGAATGAACAAGGAACAAAGAGACATTCAAACCCTAGTTGACAAAAGTCGAAGATTGGCCAAATTATCGGCTAATCGGACCCATATAGCCATGGTTGTGAAGTATATGAATGGGATTTATGTCCAGATTCAAGCGGTCAAAAGAGAAATGGCGAAATATGGGATATAGTACTTGCCATGTTTAGGCAAGTACTAGGATATAACATGGATTCGTAGGAGATTACGATATAACACATAAAAGGTTAGGGAATCCTGGAAAAATCCATGGTCGAGACGGATTCAGAGAGGTTTTTTGATAGGCGACTAGGGTTTCTATGAGGGGAAGGGGTGTTTGAAGGCGATGTCTGAAGAAAACTGGGGATTAGGGTATGGGGTCGGGTGATATAAGTTTAAGGGGAAATTTGCTATGAGCCTTTGATATGTTTTGATCAACGGTTGGGATTTGAGAAGGGTTGGGGTCAGTTTTGGACTGCATTGGGTCACTTAGTATTGGTTCGGGGTTATTGGGCCAAGGTATGGGTAGATTAGGTATGAAATTAAGGTGAATTTGCGGCCAAATTTTAAATACACAATGTTTTAATAAATAAATAATTTATAAAAGTAATTAATAGATATAAAAATTATTATTTGTGCACTAAAATGATTAAAATAATTACTTAATATTATAAAAACATAAAAAGTCATCTTATGCATAAATAATATAATTATATATTAATTGGGGCTAGTTTTGCAAAAAATATGTAATTAGCCCTACAAAATGCAAATCTAATTATAAAAAATGTACTGAAAATATTTAAAATGATTAAATCATCATAAAATAATTTGTAGGATAATTATTGGATATTTATGTATAATAAAATGCAGGAATAAATTGTTTTAAGTTTTTAAAAATCGTGAAAAAAATATATAACATATTTGTGTATGATTATAAATAGAATGATAATGCATATGCACTATTTTGGAAATATGAAGGAAAAATTAGGTATCAACAATGACCATAATGGTTATATCATACTTGGCACTCAGTCGCATTACATAATTCAAGTTCTTTTCCACATTCCCCATTATTATCATCATTAGAAACAACAAGGCCTTTCATTCAAGAATTGATTACCCACATGATAATTTTAGAATCTAAGACATAGAGAGTCTTTTCATACAATTTGGCATAACAATCTTTATTTGAATTTGACTTGAAGTCTAGGTATTTTTGCACATATTCCATAGTGTAATACATCCTTAAATGACAACATAATCATGACGAAAGAATTGGAATACATATTGCACAAATATTTTTCAACGCAAGCACATTTAGATTAGCAATTTCTATAACAATCATCACAGTGTCTGTGACCGGCTCGGAAGGAGGGCTTGCCACCGCAACTACCGGAGATGATTCAGGGGCAATCATCTTTGCCCTCTTATTATTCAGTCCGGCCACGAAGAAGTTTCTTTTTTTTAGTTGCTTGTTCTCTGGCCGGGGACTCCGTAATGAAACACTTGTACCGGAAGCAGGCCCAGAGACAATCTTTAACACATAAGCCTAGCTCGGCACCATGAAATCCTGGATTTTAGGAAAAATTTCATAGGGCCTTACATCCTCCCCCACTTGAGATCATTCTTCCTCAAATGAGGTTCAAAGTTCACCATTAGAATCCGATGAATCCTAATTACCATACTACACACCAACAATCCCAAATTTTGGTAAACTCCCAAAATTTTCAAAAATTTTGCTAGAGTTTCCTTTGTAGTTAGTCTTATCCACCTGTTAGAGAGCCCCCATGAACACATCCTAACAACATTTATATGATCCAATGACGTAACATAACTCAAAATGACACCAACCGTGGCCTCATAAGCAACATATAATCAAAGGGGAACACATTTACATTAACCGAACAAGTGATACAAAGTATATAGGTGACAATTTCATAAAAAAGGATTATATAGCTATTCAAACAAGCAAGGGTACTTCTTCATCATCTCTTCATCGGCCTCCCAAGTAGCCTCTTCAAGCTGCTTGTTTTTCCATAACACCTTCACAGATCCTTATTTCTCAAATTTCTGACCTGCCTATCAAGAATGGAGACTACAATTTCTTCATATGACAGTCTCCATTAAACTCTATAGTCTCAACTGACACAACAGCCGACGGATATCGAACTACCTTCTTCAACATGGACACGTGGAAACCCGGGTGCACTAATGACATCTCAGGTGGCAGCTCAATCTTGTACGCCGCTTGACCAATCCTTTGAATGATCCTCTACGGCCCGACATACCTTAGAATCAATTTTCCTTTCTTTCCAAATCGCATTATACCCTTCATGGGGGAAACCTTCAAGAATGCCCAATTATCTTCTTTGTACTCCAATTATCAGCAACGAACATCTAAATAGGACTTTAAACGACTCTGAGCAGTTTTTAACCACTCCTTAATGATCTTGACCTTTTCATAGACCGATACACGAGGTCTGGTCCTATTAACTCAACTTCCCCAATTTCTAACTATCTAATGGGATATCTACACCTTCTACCATATAACGCCTTAAATGGTATTGTTGTAAGCAAATTCTACGAGTGGAAAATGGTCATCCCAGCTACCTTTGAAGTCAAGAGCATAAGCTCACATCATATCCTCGAGCGTCAGAATAGTCTACTCTGCTTGCCCGTCAGTCTATGGATAAAAGGCTGTTCTAGGATTCACCTGAGTACCAAACCTTGCTGAAATTTCTTCCAAACGTTAGTTGTGAACTGCGCTCCCTGATCGGAAATGATAGAAATTGGAGTGCCATGCAACCTGACTATTTTTTTGATATAAAACTGAGCATATTATTCTATTGTGTTGGTAGATTTAACTGGCATGAAGTGTGCTGGTTTCATGAGTCGATCCAAAATCACCCAAACTGAATCAAACCTGCACACTAGTGTGACCACAAAGTCCGTGTCAATCATTTCCCGCGAATTTTAATGTATTAAGCCAACCCACCGAGCCTTTGACGATCGGCCTTCACTTGCTAACAATTTCGAAATTCTTCCACAAAGTCCACCACATTCCTCTTCATGTCATTCCACCAATAGACTTCCTTGAGATCATGATACATCTTTGTAGAACCTAGGTACACAGAATACCTAGAACTGTGAGCTTCAGTCGTGATACTTTCCCGAAGATTATCTACATTTGGAACACATAGTCGACCTTGGTACCAAAGTGTACCATCATCCATGCCAAGGGAACAAGCTGTAGTCGTATGTTAATAAATCCCCTCCTTCAATTGTTCCAACAACAGATAATCGTATTGCTTCTCCTTGAACTCCGCCACAAGCGATGATTCTGCTTTATTTTGTACAATCACCCCCTTCATTGGACTCCGCAAGACAAACTCCCTAGCTAGACAAACGATGAACCTCCCTGGACAACAGACTTTGCTATGACTCCCAAGTGATCCAAACTACCCATAGATTCTAGCTAGGAGCATCCGCCACAATGTTGGCTTTTTCGGGGTGATACAAAAATCGATTTCGTAGTCTTTAAGTAACTCAAGCATCTTCTGTGCCTCAAATTCAGCTCTTGTGTTTGAAATTATATTGAAGGTTGTTGTGTCCGTGAATACATCCACATGTAATCCATACAAATAATGATGCAAAATATTCAACGCAAACACTAGGGGTGTGCATTCGATTTATCGATTCGATTTTGACCCTTATTGATAATTACTTATCGATTATCGATTTGTACATATGTTTATCGTTCTTTTCCATAAGGTTTCAATCTTTTCGATTTCGATTTATCAATTTTTTGGACTTATCAATTACACCAATAAGAAAATTAGCGAGATTCTACAGAAAGTATATCGCTATAAACACGCCTAACTAATATGGACAAAAAGAAGCTAAAATGAGATGAACACCGTTTATAATATAAAAATTGTGTGAACAAGCACATGCAATGAAAATAAAGTAAGGGATCAAATGTATGCCACCAACACTCCAACTGTATTAAATAAATAAAAATACATCATCAAGGCTAATTCTATTTCCACTAATTTGAACTTCATTTCCTTGAGCTTTAAATATGATAATTCCTTAAATGTGGTAGATGAAATAATAGGGTTAGAGACTTAGGGCAAAGGAAAGGGTATTATAGAATAAGGTTCATTTTTTTTTATATCTTATCGATTTATTGATAAACCGATAACCGAAGAGGAAAAAATTGAAATTAATAACTCAATAAGGAAAATTTCAAAATCAAAATCGAAATTGATAAATTGATAAACCAATATCGATAACCAATAATAAATAGTCGATTCGATTTATCAATAAACCGACCTAGAAAAAACCATTGTCGCGAGCTCTAAGTCATGTGTTGGATAATTCTTTTCATGATTCTTGAGTTTCCTAGAAGCATAAGATATGACCTTGCCTTGTTGCATTAATACACACCCAAGCCCAATCCTTGAAGCATCGCAATCACAACCCATATGTACCCTCCACAAACTTCCTATAATACCATTCTAAGCCTAAGAAACTGTGAAACTCTGCTGGAGTTGTAGGTCTAGGCCAATTCTTTGCCACTGCAATCTTTTGAGGATCAACCTTAATTCCTTCTCTGGAGAAGACATGGCCCACGTGTTACAGATTCAAGCCAGAATTCACATTTTGAAGACTTCACATACAATTGGTTCTTTTGAAGAGTCTACAGAGCTGCCCTGAGATTATCGACATGGTCCTCTCAACTCCGTGAATATACAATAATATTGTCAATGAAAACTATCAAAAATGAGTCAAGAAAAGGCTTGAACACTCGATTCATACGGTCCATGAAAGCCGTCGGGGCATTTGTTAACCTATAAGACATTACTAGGAATTCAAAGTGCCGATACTGGGTCCTGAAAGCTGTTTTTGAAAGATTATGCAGTCTGATTTTCAATTGGTGATACCCTACCGTAAATCAATGTTGGAGAAATACTTAGCACCTTGTAATTAAGTAAACAAATCATCCATCCTATGTAGTGGGAACTCATTTTTTATTGTGACTTTGTTTAGCTGTCGATAATTAATACACATCCATAGCGATCCATCTTTCTTTCTTATAAAGAGAATCGGCGCGCCCCAAGGCGACACACTCGGTCGGATGAAGCCCTTCTCTAACAAATCCTTCATTTGTTCCTTTAGCTCCTTCAATTCTTCCGATTCCATTCGGTTGGGTAAATAGATATAGGTTACATTCCTGGTATTATATCAATCCCAAAATAAATATCCTTGTCCAGTAGGATCCTAGGGATCTCATCTGGAAAGACATATGGAAATTCAATGAGATAGGCCATGGTGTCCCGACCATGTACCGTGAAACAGAATCTCAATAAACCCGCATGGCTATAATAGACTTACTGACTGGAGTAGATATAGAGAACTGATCCTAAAGTTATTCCGGTTCTATCCCAAATTCCATAGCAACATAAAGGGTGACATAGAATAAAGTGAAACCTGGATCAATAAGATGTTGATACCCAATTTTTTTCTGTATATTTTTTATATGCAAAATACGTTTCAACTAGCATATGTATGCATATATAAGTATACCCAAGGATTTTCTTATTTTTTATTAATATTTTAAGATTTTAAAATCAATTTATTGCCCTATTTTATTAAGAAAAGCCCAACAATTATTCCCAAAATTGCCATTTTGGCAATTCACTTATTCGATCTCATATATTTACCAAAATATAGCTAACATAAGTTTTTCATATTTTTATAAATTTATTTAGTATTTTTAAAGCTAAATTGCATATAATTACAATATTAGCCTATTTTAAGATTTAATTATGTTTATAATTATAAAATTGACTCCAGTATTTTTATTTTCATAATTATATATTATAAAAAATTTAATACCTTTAATTTACTCCTAAAAATTATTTTACTATTTTTTATAAAATAAATAAGGGAAAAGTGGATATTTATTGGCTATTTAAATACTAGCCCCATTTATTTCAATTGTAGCCGTAAATCAACCCCCAATTAAACCCAATTTTAGATCTCATGACTCGGCCCAGTTCCTAAAATTACCCGACCCATGACCGTTTTAAATAACCCACCCGGCACCCCCTTTTAATCCCAGCCATGGATCTAATAGATCGACGGCTCACACTCTTCCTTTCCTTTTTAATTTCCCAATACCCCCACACCCTATTCATTTCTCACTGGTAGCCGCCCCTTGATTCCCCATCTCCAAAATTCTCTCTCGGAAACTCTGACAGCCTCCCTCTATTTCCACCCTAAATCCAGCAAAATCTATGGCTTCCACGGCAATTGAAGTCTTATAATGACCTCCTATAACTCCTACACGCATGTTGAAGATACAAGGCCTGACCACGAAGAGGCTTGGTCCAGGCTTCGTTTGATTCGAGTTCTATGGCCGTTTCCGCCCTTGCTCCGGCAAACCATGGCTGTTCGAACCTGATATCGGCTTCTCTGCCTTTGCTCCGGCAAAACATGGCTGTTCGAACCTGATCTAGACTTCGTTTTGAGGTTCTTCTGATTTCTTTAGATCCGTTCTAGATTTGTATTTCCCCTGAGCTATTAAATGGTTTCTCGAGATATCTTTCAAAAACTATGCTTTCAGACATTTATCTTTCTGATTTAGGATTTTGTTAAGATGTTTCTCTGATTTTTGTTAAGTTTCTTGTGTGTGTCTTCTACTATTAGTTTCTTCTACCGTGTTTCTCTTTTACTGTGTTCTTACGAGTTCTTCTACTATGTTTCCTACGTGGTTCTTCTGCCATGTTCTTATGAGTTCTTCTACCGTGTTTCACATGTTGTTCTTTTACTATGTCTATCATGAGTTTCTTTTACCGGAAGATGCATGTTAAAGATCTCAGTTCCATTATGAGATTTTTGAACTTATTTCATTAGTATTTCTGCCTAATTTACTTATTTTCGTCTCTACACTCGATTAATGGTAAAAACCCTAGAATTTGGGGGTTCATCCGAGTTTTGAGACCATTGGTTATGTGATTTGCTTGTTCTTTATCTCTGAACTTGTTTGATTTCAGAAACCCTAACTTCTTTGGACCTGTTTTGAGTTTCTGAAGATTGTTTCACCTGTTGCTCAACCAAGTCTTGAAATCTTTGTTTCAACTTTGGTTTCTTTATATGATTCTCATTCCCTGCAAAACTTTTCTAAGGTCCTTCTACTGGACCCTTTGTATGCCATTTGATACTCTCTCTTCTCAATTGCTGAGTTACCCTGTGATTACTATGTTCCTATAGTCTACTATTTAATGATTGTGTAATTGCATGACACTTTTTCTTCGTCCGAAATTCTTCCTCGCATGCCTAATAGTTTTGTATTCTATATATGTGTTGAACATCCTCTCTAAATGACTTCCAATATTTTGAATGATTTCAAACTTCCTTTATGTGAGTCTGATTGATTTATTTCCTTGTTTTCTGATTTCCCTGTTACTTGGTTTGAGTCAAAAACTTTCTCTAGCCTTTTTGACTTGGTTTGTTCATGGACCAATAATTACAAACCTCTGACTCCTTGATTTACTATGTACTAATTGATTTTTACCTTATTTACTTAACTGTGTATTTTAAAATTCTTCCTTTAAGTAAATTCCTATGTATCTACCCCTAATTGCGTACTTTGCTGAAGATGCTTATTTGATTTTTTTTCCTTAAACAAGTTTTTCTCATTACCACTTAACTCTGAATTCCTTAATTAAAGGAAGTCTTATATTGATTGTTTTAATTGATACCTAGTTCCATAACTATTTTTCCTTACCTTATTTCTGCATGTTTTTCACACTATAAATACATGACTCTTTCATTAACATAACATCCATCACTCATTGTTTTTCTGAACTTACACTTACACTAAAAAGTATTCTCTCTTATTGCTTGTCCTGGGGCCTGTTTACAAGACCTGTTTCCTGCTTTCTCTCTATTTGATTCTTTGAAACTGATATGTCCTTGTTTAAGGTTTTTAGCACCACAACAATGTGTTTATTTACTGCTTTTGTATCCCGTCTGGTCAATGCTTCTGTATAGTTCAACACTTACTCTAAGCATACTAATTTCTTTCTGTCTGTTCTGTTATGAATCCCAAACCTCTACCCCTATGTATTCATCTATGGTTTGGGACACGAAAATACTGCAAATTATTATCCATGAATCAAAGTTGATCCCTTTGGGATCCTAGCCTCTAAATAGTGTGTTCTGGCAGGCTTGAGAGTATGCTAGCATCCTCTATTAGTGGACATGCTTGAAGCTTGACCTTGACTAGGCAATAATCTCTTTACGATCTCCCTATTCTCTTGAACCCCTTATGTGTACTTATTTGTAGTTGTTTCCCTCTCCTTTCCCCTTTTAAGCATTCCGTTCTGCACTTAAAGACTTTCTTAGTCTTTAAGTTCTGTCCCCCACTTGTGAGCCTTGCCTTGGGGCCCTTTGAGCTCCCTCTTAACTTGGACACTTGAGGGCTGGCCCTTCCACGCTGCACTTATCCCTATTCTGGTAATACATTCAGGTGTGAGCATTTCTCGGAGTCCCATCGAGGCTCTTAGGGAACTTTGATACATTCCGATGGGAGAAAGGCTTTGGATCATGATCTCTTGGAGTTGGTTTACCTTATAACTCAGTGAGGAAGTCAGAATCAAGCTTTCTCTAGTTGTACTTTTATTTTTTCTAGTATTCTTATTTTATTCCGGGTTGTAATAATTTATAATAAATTCTTAGGGATGGTTAGTGAAAAAAGGTGGGTAACTATGTATGCAAAGGGTAGATACCATGTCTATAGGTGTTCTGAATTATGCATACCAAATACATATAGGAATCATGCCTATAGGTCATTCTGAATTTAGCATGTCCAAGTCTCATATAGAAACCATGTCCATAGGTATTTTGAATTCTGCATGCTCAAATGCATATAGACATCATGCCTATATGTCGTTCTGAAAATCATGTCTATAGGTATTTTTAATTTTGCATACAAAATTAGTATAGAAATTATGCCTATAGGATTATTCAATTCTCCATATTCAATTACACCTAGATACCATGTTCATAAGTCTTAAACAAATTCTGCATCTATACACCATATTTATAGATTTTTTCTGCATTTTTTACCATGTCTACAAAAGGTAAAACCAACAACACATAGAAAGCACGTCTGTAGGAGCTTCTAATAATAATAATTTTGATTCACTCTATGTTAGGCGTAAAATCAGTAACACTATCAGTTGCAGAACTCGTAACCAATTTGTCTAAAACTTGTCTCCATTTTTAATAACTTTGTTCCCCTCACTTAGAGAGTTTAATTAGTATGCATTCAGACGTTTATTTCAGACCTAGCTACTTCATTGCTTTCTGAATCTAGTAGATACCATGCCTATAGAATCTTTGTCCAACACTTAGGCAAGCCTTAGGGTAAAGTTTTACATTGAATATGCTTCTGTCAATTATTATAACCAACAAGCAAGTCTAATTCAGAATTCTTATCTGAGTTATGTAGTAAACTAAAACTGCTTCAGCAACTGTCCTTCTTCATCTATAATAATCAGACTTAAACAGTATGTGTAAGTCATGCTAATTACATGTTTTTTTATTTAAGGAGGTATATTTGAGCCTCTACTTGTTATGTGCTTTCCCCAACTTGCAATACGTGTTTTATATGTCGCCTTAGAGTTTTACCTTTGAAACTACAAATAAGCCTAATATCCTACCTTTTTAGGATTATTAGTCCAAAATACCTCCATGACTGATAGGATTGGGCCGAGTAATAGCATGCAATAAGTAAACAAGACCAATCCCTGCTTTAAATACCTTAACGGGGTGGGAAGGGTAGATATGGATATGATGACCACGTGATCACATCACGTGTAGCCCCTCATTGAGGAGTGATTACCGGACGTTGTGTGGGGTGATCCATGTTTTTAGTAAACCTAGGACCCCCCCCCCCTTTTATTCTTATTTCTTTACTGTGATGTTTTTCCTAAAACCAGCTTCCCTAAATTGCTCTTTCAAAATTCGTCTACTTTATGACCTTTATATGTGAAATCCCTTCTCATTTGAGCCTTATTTTTCTATATGTTATTTTCAACTAAACTCACAATAATTGTCTGGCCGGGAACTACACTAGTGGACTCTGAGGGGTTCCTAACACCATTAACTTAGAATAATTTCAAGCCCTCACCCAATCTCCGATTACTCAAATCAAACCCTCTTGGTGTCCTAATGCACCCTAATCATTAGGTGGCGACTCCTCAAATGCGTACCCAATTCCCAAAAGGAATGAGTTACCCTCCCAAATGTAATAAACCTGATTTCATGAGAAAAAGGGGCGCGATTGCATGAAGACTCTGCTGGGGATCTTTTAGGCTTTTACCATTTTAGACCATTATTGTGACTTTACACTTATTTATATTCCTTTATTTGATTAATTCCTTTAAGCATTTAAATCCCTCTTGAACTACGAAAACTGACTTGTCTTTTTGTTTCTTTCCTGTATCTCTTTACTGCTTTACTACTACTTTAACTTATGAAGAAATGTTGTATTACTACTTTCATAATGTGCAAATAAGTGACAACATACCTATAATTGTTGCATAATCATGCTCAACATCATATTCCACTTGTGCCAAGCAAATCTTATAGTAACGCTTATAATGAGTGGTTGTGCTCTTCCGATATTATCACCTCCTAAATCCGAAGAAGGAATATTTGTGGTAAAACCAGTTGATCAACGGTGTAGTCGACGATTCTGTGCCTTTCCCCCTTGAGTTGTCCGCTCAAGGGTACCAGTCTAAAACCCAATAGAAACCTTATTCTGTTTAAACTGTTCATGCATCATGGTCAAACCTAGTTGGGTTAGTTATGTTGTCCATATAATGATCCTTTAGGATAGCCTTGTCCAAAGTCCACTGGGTTTCCCCAAAACCCAAATGGACATCACCACGTTCTGGGCATTTATTTGGAGAACTAGATGCTTTATGCTAATTGTTGATATTAAATAGTCGAGTCTGGTGGGGGTAGGGTCTAACCCTTTTGTTTTGCAGAAAATGAGGCACGAGGTCCCCAATGTCGGTATGATTAACACGCCCCCACTCTTGCTAGACTGGTGGATGAGTCTTCCATCAAATCAATGAATGGAAAGAGAGGGCCGCCAAAGCTAGCAAAAATGTGGAATATCTGGAACACAGTCTGCTGGAATTGGAAGGAAAATGAGGAAGAGAGCCACCGACTGTCATAACACTGAGGGAAACAAAGGATAACACCTAGCAAAGGCATTTTTACTGGTGAACCTACAAGAACTAGAGGATTCGATAAACGAGAACATTCAACCTGAGAAAGGTCCTTCTGGGACCAAGTAGACAGGAATTTACTTTTTTTTAGCAAAAATGAATGTAATAAGGCCGATGTCCATTAGTGATTTTTATTTCTTGTTTATTTCATGTCAATTGGGATTCTTTTACTTTTTTATCAATGAAATTAGGCATTTGGCATTTAAGTTCTCCAAATTAATTTGTCGCTAAGCCTATCTCAGGAACAAAAAGGTCCCAAATTAGGACACGATATACATTCTTGCACTATATGTTTAAATATCACAATATTTTCATATAATCCTCACTAACTTGTTGCCTTTTTGTTTATCTATTCCCCTTCCCCAAAGATTAGTTCATGCACTCTGGCAACATCATCTTATCTCACGAGATCCAGGGGCTCTCAATCCAGTCCTCCTCTTAGTCCAGTCAGAAACAAGAACAAAGGGAAAATGGAAGATCTGAACAACACCTGAAAGGAGAACTCAACTCAACTGATAGAGGTCACTCATGGTCATGGTACTCTAGTTCCTAAAGACAATGCATCCCAACTTGAACAAAAGCTACTGAAATTCCAAGAACTTGATTAGGTCCGAAATTTGGAAAATCTGTCATTTTCCCTCACTATTCCCGATGTCAATTTTCCAAATGCTCAGAACCTCATACCTCCATGAAATATCCCAAAGCTACAAAACCATCCCGCTTTGCACCACCACTGCAACACTTGCCATACATCAAACAACACCCCGCTACTCATCCCAGAACCCCAAAACTCCACAAATGACCACTTCCACACCCATCACAACACCCACATATACGTAGAGATTATGCCACACTCTACCCAACCCATCTCAAACACACCCGAGTCTGATGATAAAGACTCGCTCATCAAGAACCTAGCTAAGGAACTCAAGAAATTGAATAGTCAAATTCAAGGTGTAGAAGGAAGCAAGGGAATTGAGGGTTTAAACTATGAATCTATCTGCATACAACTAGATATTGAGAGGCCGGAAGGGTAGAAACCTCCTAAGTTTGAGATGTTTGATGGTATAGAGGATCTCAGGGTCCATTTGAGGACATACTGCGACAAGCTTATTAGAGCAGGAAAGACGAGAGGATCTGTATGAAAGTTTTCATGAGGAGTCTGAAAGGAGATGCTCTGTCTTGGTACATTAGCCAAGACCCGAAGAAATGGTCGAAGTGGGTAAGTATGGCGTCCGAATTTATGGACAGGTCAGGTTCAACATAGAAAATGCAGCAAATGTGTTCTATCTTCATAACCTAAAGAAGAAGCCTAGAGAAACATTCAGTGAGTATGCTACTCACTGGAGATCCAAAGCTGCTAAGGTCAGGCCTGCCTTAAAAGGAAGAACAAATGAACAAATTTTTCGTCTGGGCTTGGGACCCGCGGTACTAGGAAAGACTAATGTTGATTTAGAACCATAAATTTTCTAATATCATCAAGTTGCGTGAAAGAATCGAAGAGGGAATCAAAAGTGGTATGGTCACAAACTTTGAAGCCTTACAAGCTACAAACAAGGCCTTACAGCTTGTGGTGCATCCAAGAAAAGGGATGTAGGTGCCGTAATGGTTGCATAGAGAACCAAATCTCCCATCAAGTACCAAAACCTATCCGATGCCTCTACTCATATATTGGCCTACATTAAATTATCAAAAACCCTCACCCTCTTACCAAACTCTATTACCCGCTTATCTGTCAACCCCACCTCCCACATACCAGGCTACTTCACCTAGATACTCCCAACTCACACCTTTTTACCAAGCCTACAATGCTCAACCATCCCACTATCAATCACCTCCTGCACGCCAAAACTTCCCAAGACCTCGACCAAATTTTGATCGCGAATCTCCTAAATAGTATACGACCATTACTGAACCTATTGACCAATTGTACGAGAGACTCAAAGCCACTGGTTATGTAACTCCTATCCCTACCATAATTGCTGAGAACCCTTCTCAGTGGGTTAATCCAAACAAATCCTACGCATACCATTCCAGCATTAAGGGACACACTGTTGACGAGTGCCTTTCTATGAAAAACAAGATCCAGGATTTGATCAACAACAAGATTATTATGGTGAAAGAGCCCACTCCGAAGGTACGCAACAACTCTTTGCTAGATGACAAAGGCAGAGGCGTTCAAATGATTGAAGTAGAGGATGATTGGGATCCCGAGGGGTCAATCGGGTTGATCACAGAAGGTGATGACTTAAAGATGCCAATAGTTACAGTAAATACAATTGTGGTCCAGATATAACCCTCTGGGGACGCTGAGGTGAACATGTCTGTACCCCTTGAGTTTGAAGCAACTGCAAAGACGCCAGCGCTAATTGAGGTCGAATTCTTGACTCCGACAAATGCACCTACACCATCTGAGGTTGCAGTTTTGCCTCCCAAAACACATGCTTTATTCGGAGTAAAGGTGTCCACGCCATTCCCTGTGGCAATGTC
This sequence comes from Nicotiana benthamiana, assembly GCA_034376525.1. Classification (NCBI taxonomy): domain Eukaryota; kingdom Viridiplantae; phylum Streptophyta; class Magnoliopsida; order Solanales; family Solanaceae; genus Nicotiana; species Nicotiana benthamiana. The sequence goes on along the minus strand of CM067336.1, from coordinate 25,918,178 downwards.
AACCATGGAACCATTCCACACCAAGGATATACCATGGGACTATATAGTTGAGGCAAGGAGGAAAGGAAAGGTTAGGTTCAAAGAAACTATTGTCGCACAAGGTATGACGAGAATCGATAGGGTTTATACCCAGAACACCTAGCTGAGTCAAGAAAACATGCCTCCAATTGGTCACCCATCAATGAGACAGGTCCAAACAATCTTTGGAGAATGATATATGCGAAATAATACTCGATCATTGACCAGTTGAACAAAACACCGACGCAAATATCTATCTTTGGATTGCTGCAAAATTCTAAGGCACACAAGAATTCTCTGTTTAAGGTGATGAGCGAAGCTTACGTGCCAAGCAACATTACTAGCGAAAAAAGGGCCATCATGTTCAGACAGGTAGTGGAAAGTCACAAAATTACTTTTCATGAGGAGGAGTTACCACCTGAAGGGTTGGGTCACAATAAAGCGCTGCAAATCACTGTGCAATGTGAAGACTACTTTATCACCAGGATCCTGAGTGATGGGGGTTCTAGTCTCAACATTTGGCCACTGGTAACACTCAAAAAATTGGGCAAGGGATTGGACAAGATAAATGACATAGCTATCAACGTGAAAGCCTTCGAAGGTTCCCAAAGGTCCACCATCGGGGAAATTATTCCGTGTTTGCAAATGGGGACAACTTGGTTCGATGTTGATTTCCAAGTGATAGATGTGCCAGCATCTTACAATCTATTGTTGGGGTGTCCATAGATCCATACTATTGGGGCTGTGGCATCAACGCTGCATCAGGCAATGAAATTCGAATGGGATCATCAAGAGGTGATCATTCACGATGATAGTAACAACCCTATATACAGTCGTTGGACAATCCCGCCAATTGAAAGAAGAAAGTTAGGTGGAGAGACTTACGACCACATCAAAAGGGTGAATTCCGTTGACAAAGACAAATGGCATGACAATAAGATCAAAAGTATATAAAATTGGCGTGGGTACGAACCTAGAAAATGGCTTGGCAAGAATCTCCAAGGAATCGATAAGCCCATAAAACTCAAGAAACATGACACCACTTTCATTTTAGGATATAAACACATGGGAGGAATTCAACAGCTGGTCGCCACCATGGCGCGGTCCTTACTATCCGCTGGAGAAGTCGATACCATATTTGGAGCAGACTTTCCAACTTGCCGATACTATCTATGGGTTAGAAAAAGAAGAAGCGCTCGAGGCAGTGAAGAACTTGTTCTTAGAAGATAATGACATGAATTGTTGTGTTATTGCCGAGGAGGAGGGGGAGGAAGGCCCTTCCATGCATGCCGTAAATAGAAGATCCCGCTTAAATAATTAGACCATCATGACAAGGAGAGATCGACGAGCCTCGGGGTAGCAAGGCTAAAACAAGCACTATTTTTTATTTAAGATTTTATTTTCTCGTATGTTTTTAATTCCTGCAATAAGATCTACAGTGTTGAAAACAATTATGCAATTTATCGAAGCATTTTGACTTTCTTATAAATCAATGCTTATTAGTATTGTTTTCTCTCATTACTTTACTTATACAACATAAATATTACTTGTCTTGATGAACCAATGACTGTGATGTGCAACGAGATAGCACAACAAATAGACATAGATTTAGAGGAAGATGATATACGAGAAGAGATTGTTAAAGAAGTTAAGATTTTTGAGAATAGTCCTAAGTCCATCCTGGATGAAACAGAAATTGTTAACTTGGGAGACTTAGAAAATGTAAAAGAAACATGAATCAGTGTCCACTTATCGCCATCAGAAAAGAAGGAGAACACGAAATTTCTTAGGGAATAGGAGGACATATTCGCTTGGTCATATGATCACATGACTGGTCTGAGTACATATATTGTGGCTCACAAACTGGCAATCGATCGAACATGTCTACCGGTAAAGCAAAATCTCAGAAAGTTCAGGCCTGATATGAGTCTGAAAATCAAGGAAGAAGTTACTAAGCATGTCAAAGCTAAAGTTCTCAGGGTAGTAGAGTACCCGACATGGTTAGCCAACATTGTGCCAGTGCCGAAGAAGGATGGGAAGGTCAAAGTCTGTTTTGACTACCGGGATCTCAACCAAGCCAGTCCGAAAGATGACTTCCCTTTACCAAATATACACATCCTGATTGACAATTGCTCCAAACATGAGTTGCAATCATTTGTAGAATGTTTTACTGGGTATCATCCGTTCTGGATGGATGAAGAAGATGCTGAGAAAACGGCTTTCATTACGCCGTGGGGAATGTATTGTTACAAGATGATGCCATTTGGGTTAAAGAATGTTGGGGCCACCTACATAAGGACCATGACTACCATTTTCCATGATATGATACACAAAGAGATTGAAGTATATGTAGATGATGTCATCATCAAGTCCAAAAAAGGAAATTGATCACATGGAAGATTTGAGGAAGTTCTTCAATAGGCTGTGAAGGTACAACCTAAAATTGAATCCCACAAATTATGCATTTGGGGTTCCTGCCGAAAAACTACTTGTGTTTATTGTGAGTCACCGAGGGATAGAGCTGGATCCATCAAAGGTCAAAGCTATTCAAGAATTGCCACCGCCAAAGAACAAGAAGGACGTAATGAGTTTCTTGGGAATACTTAACTAAATCAATCGGTTCATATCCCAATCTACAGTTATCTGTGACCCTATCGTTAAGTTGTTGAAGAAGGACGCCGCTACCAAATGGACCGATGACCGCCAAAAGGCCTTTGATAGAATCAAGGAGTACCTATCAACACCATATGTTTTGGTCCCACTAGAGCCAGGTAGACCTCTATTACTCTACCTTGCAGTATTGGATGGAGCTTTCGGTTGCATCCTGGGGAAACATGATGAAATGGGAAGGAAGGAGCACGCCATCTATTACCTCCGTAAGAAGTTCACCCCATATGAGGCCTAGTATTCACTATTAGAGTACACCTATTGTACTTTGACCTTGGTAGCCTAGAGGCTGAGGCACAACTTCTGTGCCTATACTACATATCTCATATCAAGGATAGATTCCTTGAAATATATCTTTCAGAAGCTCATGCCCACTAGCAAGCTAGCCAAGTGGCAAATCCAGTTGAGTGAATTCGACATTGTCTACATGACTCAGAAAGCAATCAAAGGAAAGGCACTAGCACATCACCTTGCTGAAAACCCCGTGGACGGAGAGTAAGAACCCCTGAAAATGTATTTTCCTAATGAAGAGGCATTGTTAGTAGGAGAAGATATTGTAGAATCCTGTGACAGTTAGAGAATATTTTTTGATGGAGTAGCAAATTTCATAGGAGTTGGCATAAGAGCACTCCTAGTATCAGAAACTGGTCAGCATTATCCGGTGTCCACCAAGCTCAGGTTTCCTTGCACCAAAAATATGGCCGAGTATGAAGCCTGCATCCTAAGGCTCAAGATGGCCATTGACATGAACATTCAAGAGTTTCAAGTGATTGGAGATTCAGATCTGCTTATACATCAGGTCCGGGAAGAATGGGCAACCAGGAACTCCTAGATACTCTCGTATCTGCATCGGGCACAGGAATTGAAAAAGAGGTCACAAAGACGGAATCCCAACATTTTCCCAGAGTCCAGAATGAGTTCGCCGATGCAATGGCTGCCCTATCATCCATGATACAACATCCAGACAAGAACTTCATTGATCCCATTCTAGTGAAGATCCATGATCAGCCATCTTATTATGCACATGTTAAAGAACAAACAGACAGAAAGCCTTAGTTTCATGATATCAAGGAATACTTGGCGAAAAGAGAATACCCAGAGCTTGCAAATCCTCTTCAGAAATGCACACCTTGGAGGTTATCCAACAATTTCTTTCACAACAGAGGAATCCAACATAGGAGGACTCTTGATTTGGAATTACTAAGGTATGTCGATGCGAAAGAAGTATCCAGGCTATTAGAGGAAATTCATGCAGGGGCCTGCAGACCACATATGAACGGTTTTTTCTTAGCAAAGAAAATACTCCATGATGGTTACTTCTGGATGACTATGGAAACGGACTACATCAAGTATGTCAGATACATGAAGACACGATAAAGATACCTCTAAACGAGCTTAATGCAACAAGCTCACCATGGCCGTTCGCCGCCTGGGGAACACATGTTATTGGACCGATCGAACCTGCCACACTAAACGGCCACAGGTTCATCCTAGTAGCCATCAACTATTTTACCAAATAGGTTAAAGTAGCGTCTTATAGAGTAGTAACCAAGAAAGTCATGGCAGACTTTGCCCCCGACCACATCGTTTGTCGATTCAGGATTCCAGAGTCAATCATCACTGATAATGGCTCCAATCTCAACAGTGACCTGATGAAAGCTTTGTGTGACACTTTCATAATCAGACAGAAGAATTCTACAACCTATAGACCTCAGATGAACGGAGCCGTAGAAGCCGCCAATAAGAATATCAAGAAGATACTAAGAAAAACGATAGATAAGCATAAGCAATGGCACGAGAAGCTTTGCTCTGTTGGGGTATTGCACCACAGTCTGCACATCAATAGGGGCAACCCCTTATATGCTAGTTAATGGTATAGAAGCAGTCATTGTCACCGAGGTAGAAATTCCCTCCTTACGGATCATACATGAAGTAGAACTCGACGATGCAGAGTGCGTGAAGAGTCGTTACAAACATTTGGCTCTTATAGACAGAAAGAGAATGAATGCAGTTTTCCATGGTCAGTTTTATCAGAACAAAATGTCAAGAGCCCTTCGACAAGAGAGTCAAGCCAAGACAGTTCGCACTGGGGCAACTGGTGTTAAAGAAAATCTTCCCACATCAAGATGAAGCCAAAGGGAAATTCTATCCTAACTGGCAGGGTTCTTACATGGTTCACCGGGTTCTAGCAGGATGAGCCCTTATACTTGCAGAAATGGACGGAGAAGTCTGGCCAAATCTGATCAATTCAGATGCAGTCACGCAATACTATGTGTAATCTTTGTGCTTTACTATATGATGTAATTTGAACTACGCCTGACCTGATTTCCATTTAACAGAGGATGCGTAGGCAGCTCTATGGGTTCGATCACAATTAAATAAAATTTTCATTTTGCCCCCGCAATTGGAAACAGGGCAGAATTTTGAGGAGGGCCCTCAAAATTCCGAAGTAATTTTAGCCAATTGCCGCAAACAACAGTTGGAAGCATCAACCCAGTAAACTGGGGAAGAATTTTGAGGAGGACCCTCAAAATTCGGTAGCAAGAAGGGTTGCAATGTCCTAAACCACGTCGCAGTCCTTGATTCATCTAAAGAAAGATATTCTTAATTATGCATTTAATAAATCATGCATGTCTATTTCTGAAATTGCTTTGTTTAGCAACGCTACCCCAATGATACAGGAAGTATCACTAAATCAGAATTGAGCAAATCAAGCAGAGCCAGCGGGGATACGAACTAACCTCCCCCTCTACAAAACTCACGATTTTCTTTGGATGCAGGCACTTGAGTTGCAAATCATCGAATATACTCACGAGACAAACATTGTTAAGGAATACAACTCTCAGAACTGTTACACTTAATCACAGTTGTTATCCACACAGAATAGTGTCCCCAGTAGGAATAATATCCCCAGTAGCCACAATATCGCAATCAGCTATTAGCTAAGAAAACTCTATTACTATATGTCTTTTATTTCTTGCATAAGACTATCGTTCTGCCTTTCGAGGTTAAAATCTACCTCTATCTGCATTTTCTGCATTGCATAAGGCTACCATTCTGTATTTCAAGGTTAAACTCTACCTCTATCTACATTTTCTGCATTTTATAAGGCTACCATTCTGCCTTCTGAGGTTAAGCTCTACCTCCTCTCGCATTTTCTGCATTGCATAAGGCCACCGTTCTGCCTTCCAAGGTTAAACTTTACCTCCATCTACATTTTTTGCATTGCATAAGGCTACCATTCTGTCTTCTGAAGTTAAGCTCTTCCTCCATCTGTATTTTCTGCATTCCATATGGCTACCATTATGCCTTTCGACGTTAAGCTCTACCTCCACCTGCATTTTCTACATTGCATAAAGCTACCATTCTACCTTCCTAGTTTAAGCTCTACCTCCATCTCCATGGCTGAAAGATCACCACTTTTTGCATTATATAGTCTGAAATATCGCCAAACACTGCATCTCATGGGCTGAAAGATTGCCAAATTATCCGAATGCATCATTGTTTGGACGCACCATTTTTATAGCCCGAGAATGCCATGCCATGGCATGAGGATCCCTTTTAATCTTTTGCATATCATTATTTAAAGGCATCATAGTTCGGAGGCATCATTCTCATAGCTTGAGAGCATAATTTCATGGCCTGCAAATCCTCTATCATACACTTCATGGCCTAGGACATCGTGGTCTGAGGACGTCATCCTAACCGTCCAAAGACAACATTCATGGTCCGATGGAAACTTGCATCATGTTTAAATTTCTGCACAATATATGCTTGTATTGCTTATTTGCAGGTAAACCGGGGAGAAACGACCATCTCAGCAGGAGAGATCCCACTCAAGTTCTCGCAACCCTATGAGACCTTAACCATTCATCCCAACCTAAACATTGTGTCCTTTCTTGAAAAGTCTCCATCATCATACTCCGCTGATGGATCTTGAACTACATATGGCCCAATTCCTATAAAACCACAGATATGTAGGCAGCTCAGGAACTAGAGCACAGCCAAACTTCTTCAAACCATTTCATTTGGTCAAAATTGGCCATCATATCTTTACCTGACAACTCTTTACTCCTTCCCGGGTAAAGAGGGGCAGCAATTGATACCCAATTTTTCTATGTATATTTTTCATATGCAAAATACCTTTCAAATAGTATATGTACTACGCATATATAAGTATGACCAAGGGTTTTTATTATTTTACATTAATTTTTAAAGATTATTAAATCAATCTATTGCCTTATTTTATCAAGAAAAGCCAGACAATTATTCCCAAAAATTGTCAATTTGGAAATTAAATTATTAGATTCTCATATTTATACTAACATATAGCAAACATAATTTTTGCATATTTTAACAAATTTATTTTGTATTTTTAAAGCTAAATTGCATATAATTGTAGTATTTTATTTTCATAATAATATATTATTAATTATTTTAGTACCTTTAATTTACTTCCAGAAATTATTTTACTATTTTTTATAAAATAAATAAGGCAAAAGTGGCTATTAAATTACTAGTGTCACACCTCCTTTTTTGCACTACACCCCCGAAAGGCGTAGATAAAGGAGTTTTTTCAAGTAAAGGACAATCGAAATGGAATTTATTATTTAAATAATTCAGAGTCGTCACTTGGGATAATTAATGGTGTCCTAAGTCACCGGTTTAAAATCCCGAATCGAAGAAGGTTTGACTTCGTATTATAGTCTGCGAACTAGAATCCAGGTAAGGAATTCCGTTAACCCAGGAGAAAGTGTTAGGCATTCTCGAGCTCCATGGGTCTAGCACGATTGCTCAACTGTTATATTTGGCTTAATTATCTGATTTTAATAACATTTCTAACCTATGCGCATTTTGACTTGTAATCGCTTTTATTCATTTTTAAAGAAGATTCGACGTTGTCTAAAATATGTGTTTGGATCATGTCACATGAAATGCACTCGTAATTCGAAACACATTTTATTCAACTCTATAAGGATTTGGATTTAGGTCATATGAAATACACACCCGAGTTTAAGGAAGTTAAGTATTAAAATAACGTGCCTAAAGCAAAAATGCGAGGGCTATTAAAATTTGCTAAATGGAACATCTCGAGTTCTAAAATATTGTAAGGGAAGTAATTAGATGAGGTCCCTAAATTTGAGATTTTATTTGACGCGGCGCACGTCGATTCCATTTTAAGAGGATATTCAGACTAAAGCTCGGAGGGCCATAAAATACTTGGGTCATTAATATGGCTCACCTCAGTTGATTAAAGGGCTTAATTGGCTATAGCTAGATAGGAATAAAATCTTGCTAGACTAACCGGCGGATCATGCGCGAAAGGGTTAGTTATTTTTAAGCGAGAAGACCAACCCAACATGAGCGGACCAAGAGCCCAACTTGTAAAGCCTGGTTTAATTAAGCATTGCTGCAAGCTGAGCGCGTTAAGATGTTAGGCTCCAGGTGAAGCCCAGCCTGGGGGAGGATCTATGGTTACATTTGGGCCAGAGACGAAGGCCAAACCTATAAATCAACAAATTCATTTGAGGCTACTTAGACTTTATAAATTCAGGAATGAACAAACACCAATAACCCTTTAAGCCACAACACAATTCTTTTGAAATTCAATGCATTATTCCACGACCTCCAATTGTTCGACTCTTCATCATCTCATGCCAAACCTCAGCTACGGCAGAAACAAGCAAGGTCTAATCCGGATGTTTATGGCCTCAACCTGCATGTTAGTAAGGAAAGAAGAAGAATAACTGGTAAAGTAGAATTTGAACCCAAGAATTCATACCTGAGGTGTGGAGGAAGTGGCTTCAACTCCAACACGGGTGGCTCCTCAATCGATGGCTTTGTTGGTGGAGTTATGTGGTTTTCAATATCCAAAGATAACTTCCTATGCTCATATGACTATGACCCCTACCACGCAATGCATTCACGCACTCCACTCTACTAGCATCATCATTGACATCCATATTACGAATTATGGCCTCACGGGGATCTTCAACATTGATCATGGAACTTGTGTCATCCACTATCACAACTGCTACAATGTCCACAAATGAACACACCTCGGTGCTGTTGGGTTGCTTCATGGATTTGCAAACATGGAAGATGACCTTCTCATTACCCACTCTGGAAAAGTCCGCACTTCCAAAAGTCCAACGGATGGTAAAAGCATCGGGGTCCTCTAGCTTCGGGGCCATTGAATGCACTATAGCACTCACTTCGTGAGTCATCTTTATAGTTTCACAATCCATAGACCGCTTCTTCGTAACCAAGTCCTTCATTAATTTTGCATAGCACGGAATTTGTTCAAGTGCCTCCACCAAAGGCACATTTATGGACAAACTCTTCATCATATTAATGAATTTCTTAAATTGATTATCATTTCTTTGTTTTGTGAGCCTTTGAGAATAGGGTGGAGGTGGCCTAGGCAAGAGTGCCTTGGCTTTGGGCACCACCAGCTCGGTCATATCAATGACGTGTTTCTTAGACGGGTTCACGACATCTTGTGTTTCCACCTTGGCTTCATCAATATTTATCCTCACTTCATTGTTCACATCGGTCTCAACTACATCTTCAACAATCAAAGGTACATCGTCATCACGCAATCAACATCATCTTCCACAACTTGTTTTTCTCTTGAGGCATGCACATCACTGCCTCTTCCGCTCTAGTTGTAAACGCCATCACATGGTTGTTATTCCCACCCTTCGGATTCACTACCGTATAACTTGGTAGATCAACATTGGGGAGGGTATTCAAAGCTTGAGAAATTTGACCTAGTTGCACTTCCAAGTTTTTGGTTAGATGTATTATGCGAAGCTAATTGTGCATCGGAATCTTGGTTCTTTTTCATCATTTGCTCGAACATACTTTCAATTCCCCATATCACCCCCCGGAAGAACTTGGACCTTGAGAATAAAAAGGGGGTGGATTGTTCAGTTATTGGTACATGGGGGGCCTTTGAAAGCCTTGCCCCCGATTTCCTTGGTTCCCACTATTGTTCCACCATCCTTGATTGTTGTTGTTGCTCCAATTATTGTAGTTCCCATTCCAATTACCTTGATTGTTACCTTGATCACCCCAATTGTTGTTTTGATTGTTGTTGTTCCAATTGACTCCACCTTGTTGTTGGTTGTTACTATTTCATTACCTCCGCCTTGTCGTTGATTACCCCAATTACCTTGGGGACGCCATTGTTGATTCGAAGAGTTGCCTCTATTCCCTTGGTAGTTGTTGACATATTGGACCTCCTCGCTTTGATCATCATAGCACTCATTCAAAAAACCACCACCATCATTTCCTTGAGGTTGTTGCCCTCTTTGCCGCCTTTTTAGCATAGAAACACCTTCCATGGCATTGACTTGGCGTGGATTTTGGACTTGTTGCAATTGCGCCTTCGCTAATTGGTTCATAATGGTCGTCAACTCCGCTATAGCTTGCCCATGGTCATGTAAGTCCTTATGTAAATAAATAACCGCAGGGTCACCTTGAGGAACATTTGCTCTACCTTGCCATGCGGATGTTTCCGCCATCTCATCAAGAACGGAACAAGATTCATCATAAGTCAACTTCATAAAATTAACCCCGGCCAATTAATTTACTATGCATTTATTTGTCGTATTGATGCTCCGGTAGAAAGTTTGTTGCAACATATTCTCCGTCATGTCATTATTGGGGCATTCCTTCACCATCGTTCTATATCTCTCCCAATTTTCATGCAAAGGTTCTGTTGGCTCTTGCTTGAAGGCTAAGATTTCATCCCGAAGTGTCGCCATATGACTTGGTGAGAAAAACTTGCCAATTAATTTATCCACTAACTTATACCAGGTTGTGATGGAATAATTGGGGAACCTTTCTAACCAATCCAATGCTTTACCCCGAAGAGAGAACGGGAAAAGCCTCAATCTCAACGCATCCTCGGATACGTTTATCTGCTTGCTACCCCAGCATCTGTCTACAAACACCTTCAAGTGCTTGTAGGCATTTTGATTGGAGGCGCCCATAAAATATCCTCTTTGCTCGATCAAGGTCAATATAACATTTGTGATTTGAAAGTTCCCCACCAAGATTCGGGGAGGAACAATGGCATTCGCATACCCTTGATTTGGGAGAACTCTTGGGGCCACTCTTGGCAATGGCGGAGGAGGGTCTGGGATAGGATTGTTGTCATTGGCCTGACAGCCTCTGTGTGGAGCTTGAGGTAAGGGAACCTCATCTTGATCAATATCTTGTACCTCCTCCCCCGACATGGCATTGCCAAGAGGTTCATTAGCATTTAGAGCCATTGGTACCTGAGTAATCGACACAAACAAAATTAGTAAACAAGAAGGAAAGAGAAACAAAACATAAAACTAACTAAATAGATATTCAACAGTGTAAGCTCCTCGGTAATGGCACCAAAAAGTGATTGCTGCCAACTCAATGCTACACCAAGGTAGGAAGAGCGGGTCACAATAGTTTTTACCTGATATGAGCGTTGGAATCGACTCCTCGGGGAGCTAGTAGTGGAGTTGAAATGTATATCGAGTTTAGAAATGTGTGTTTGATTCAAATATCACTTTCAAAATATTTTGGGGTTTTCAATATAACTACTACTATCAAACTATTAATTGAAACTAAATTATGCTACGAGCTGATTGCTTAAGTTTTATCTAATGGGAAGAAGGGCACTAGGGTCGTGATATCACCTAGGTGCCCAATTGACGGTAAATGTTACTAAGGTTCAATTGACATAATTGGGACTTTCACTATAACCGTTGCACAATTTTACACACTCTCACACCTCTCGGTAGAGAGAGTGATTTTTCCCAAATAACTCTCTCGAGACCAAATGGATAGGCAAATTAGATCAAACAACTAGGGTTCAAGTAAGTGATTACTCTCTCGAGGTTTAACCTGTTAATTGGGACTATCATTTCTTATGAGTCCATCCCAATTCCTTGTTGGGTCAATTTTGAAGACATAACCTCTGTTTCTCAAGAAGAGTCAAATCTACAAAGCTTAAATCAGTGTTTGCAACCACCAATTTATAGATTAAAACATAAAATCAACCCAAATAGTAAATACCCATTGTCAATCTTACCCTAGATGGAAACACCCATCAATTACCCATACTAGGGTTGAGCCACAACCCTAGCTAATAGGTTTAGCTACTCATGCTTGAGGGAGAAAATGAAGAAATAGATGAAGAACAAGGCATATTAATTAATTTCTAAATGAAACTACAAGAATCTATCATTAATTTAAAGCTCAAGTGCCAAAAATGGCTACAATATACGTTCCCACGAGCACAGATCAAGTCTGAAGATAACAGATGACCTAAAAATGGTAAAATGTTCTATTTTACTAGGCTGGAAAAACTAGACAAAAATAACCCTGCGGGGTCAGTGCGGGCCGCACTAAATGGACACGACCGCATTGGGCTCTTTGACTCTGATTTTGGATTTTCTAAACTTGGACTCCGCGTACCGCATAGAATGGACTGCTGCCGCGAAGGGAGCTGGCGTGGTCTGCACAATCAGGACTGTAAACTGCATTGCTTGGATTTTGCAATTATCAACCTCTCTAAATCTCTCATCCGTGGACCGCACAAAGAGGTAGTGCGGCCGCGAAGACTTCACTGCAGACCGAGAGATGTGTACCGCGGCCGCGTTGCCTAAAGCTTGTTTTGCCAACTCTCTAAACCAACTAGTGCGGCTGCATTTGACTTTGAACAGTCCGCACTAGGCTTGCTTTCCCTCAGATTGCTTGGTGTTTGATACTTGAGCAGGTTTCACTCCTTTTGAGCGGATCTTTGACTTTTCATCACTTTGTCGATCAAACCTGCAATCAAGCGCAACTTATGAGCCTTTTGAGTCTATTTTGTAACAACTTATATTAAAATCATAGGCAAGTAGGAGCATAAAACACGTTAAAATTCCAACTTATCACCATACCACCCGCTACCATTTCATTATATCTTGCGGTAGGCGTACCACCCGCTACCATTTCATTATATCTTGTGGTAGGCGTACCACCCGCTCCCATTTACAAGCCAACCATAATCACAAGGAATTCCGTCAAGGTAACAAGAGCAACATAAATAACTTCTCGGCAAGAGAATAATGATATTTCAATAATATCCCAGTAAGAGAACAAAACTATCACACAAACATCCTGGAAAGGGAACAATTATATCAAAACAAACATCCCGGCAAGGGAACAATGATGATAATAGCATATGAAGTGCAATAAATCAAACGGAGTCATAACAATTATAAAACAAGACTCACGGGAATGCTTGACACCGACTTATAGATACTTGTCACCATGCCTATACATCTTACTCGGTAATTCCCACATAACAAATAGGATTCGACTCCTAATCCGTCAAGCTAATGTTAGACCAAACACTTACCTCGAACTTACACGGCTAACTCAATCCTCAAACAGCTTTTCCTTTTGGATTTGGCTCCTAATCAATTGTATCTAGACATAATCGACTTAATAACATCAATAAACGTCAAACAATCCAATTCCAATGCTTAATTATGATTTTCCAATAATTCTTTCTAAAAAAATCAAAAAGAATCGACCCCGGGCCCGCTTGATAGAAACAGAGGTTCAGACCAAAACTCGATCACCCGTTCACCCACGAGCCTGAATATATAATTTATTTTGAAATCCGGCCCCAAAATGAGGTCAAATTTCCAAATAATCATAAAACCCTAACTCTACCCACATCCCTAATTTTCTACCCTTAATCACATATTTTAGGCCTAGGAATCTAGTGGGTGTTGATAAAAATGGAAGAAAAAAAGTCAAGGATTACTTACCCAAAAAAGGTTATCGTGAAGAAGTTCTTCAAAAATTGCCCAAGAGGTATGGAGAAGAAGAAGTTTGTGAAAAATGGGTTAAATTTCGTAATGCATTCTGTTTTTCGGACTTAAAATAACTGGGCAAATTTGGTCATCGCGTTCGTCATGGGTTAGGCCTAATAGGCCTTCGCGTTTGCAAAACATAGCTCGTGTTCGCGGAGAAGTAACTCCTCGATCTTTCGAGTCTGCGTCCAGGTGGTCGCATTCATGTAGATATAATGCTCCCTTCCCCTTGACTGGGCCACAAACCTTCGCGTTCACGATACCAGGCCCGTGTTCGCGAAGGGTAGACCCCCCCCCCCCAAAAGCTTCACGTTCGTGACTTGGATCTCGTGTTCGCGTAGAAGAAATTTTTCTTCAGCACAATTAACGCATCGCATTCGCGAGGGTCCTCCCGCAAATGCGAAGAAGAAATACCAGAATACCAGCAATTGAAAACCTACAACTTTTTAAGAGTTTACAACCTTCCGAAACACATGAAACTCACAGGAGCCCTCAAGGCTCCAAACCAAACATACGTACAGACTCAAAAACATCATATGAACTTGTCTGTACAATCAAATCTCCAAAATAATATCATTATTATCGGATTAAATCTCAGGATAAATGAATTATTTCAAAACTTCTTAAAACATCAATTTTTGCATTTAAGGTCTGAATCACGTCAAATGATGTATGTTTCTCACCAAATTTTCACAGAATCATCTTAGATCATATATAAGACCTGTACCAGGTACCGGAATCAAAATACGGGTCCGATACCAATATGTTCTAATCAAAATTCATTTCCAATTCCTTTAAACAATTTTAGAAAATAATTTTATTTAAAAATTCATTCATCGGGCTTGGGACCTCAAAATTTGATTCCAGGCATACGGCCAAGTCCAATATTTTCCTACGGACCATACGAGACCGTCAAATCACGGGTCCGAATCTATTTACCCAAAATATTGACCGAAATCAATTTAAATGTATTTTAAGACAAAATTTTAATAATTTCATAGATTTTTCAGATAATAGTTTTTCAGTTACACGCCTGGATTGCACATGCAAATTGAGGTAAAGCCAAAAGAGGTTTTGAAGGCCTCAAAACAGCTTTTCTGCATGTACTCTGTTCCTTCGTCTTTGTTTTTACTTTGTTTCAATGTCAATTAGGAATTCAGTGTGTTTCCTCATACTCATATCCGATAACTCATACTCTTTCTGTTTCAATTTAGATGAGGTACTTTTGCTGTGGACGAAATTCAAGAAAAGAAAAGAAGACATTTGAAAATTGTGGTCTTAAAAGCTTAAGGGGTAAAAGCTTTATAGGACCATGACATTTGTGTGGCAATAAAAAGCTTCTCGTTAACTATAAAACATATAAAACAAAAGAGTTTAAAGTTAAATGAACTAATAATTATAAAAATATGTCATTGTTTTTTTGTACGAACTAATAAAAAAATTTATTATCTAAATTGAAACTGAAGGAGAACTAATTATGGAAAAACCTTTATGGATAGGTAACCAATTATATACCTCGATATTTTCTTGCTAGAAATTTCTCTAATTCATTCAACTTTACCAATACCCTCAACAATCTAGTGGACTATAAAACAAAGAAAATAATTACGACATTAACGCTCCTAATACAGTTTAACGCAGCCCTCATCTACAAACCGCAATCCTCAACCTATTGATTTCTACCCAAACTGGTCAGACCAGTACAGAAGATTTTACATCATCGTGTAATTTACCGGTTATAATTAATATTTATCATCTTTTATAGGTTACTAATACTTATGAAAATTTACTTAAAAATTAACTTTTACATAACTTGACAATGTAAAAACAATTAACTGACAGCGTACAATTATCTGCCAAAGGGAAGTCAATATATTTTCCTTCAAAGGCAAATCACTATTTCTTTTTCAGGCCGGTAAAAAAAAAAAACCAATATTACAGAGTAATTGAATAGATCAGATGAACGCTGAGTGAAGAAAATATTTCAACCAACTATTTTGACAAAAAATACAACTTCTTTATCTTTTACCATTTCAAGTCCAACCTACATTCCTAACCTCGCCAACTAACCTCATTTTTTCACTTCCACCTCAAGAGAGAGAAAACCAAAACCAACGCTTGTCCACTAGTCACCTAATCACTATCCTACAAAACTATCAATAATAATATTAATAATAATGATAAACATTAATTGCATTAATTGAAGTATAATAATAATCAATCATTGATATTACAATAGAAAAAAATGGAATAGTAACAAAATTATTTCCATGTGATATATAAATTACGAGTTCAAAATATGAAATCAGTCATTAATATTTCTATCAAAATATACTGGCTAAATTACACCTTTCATGATATGGTATTTCTCCAAATCTTATTTAAACTAATGTTTCGTGCACTTTTTGACTATTATTTTATTGAGAATTACAGTAGCTGATAATGTGACATGTGGCCCCATTTGTCCAAACATGAGGACAGCGTGACGGCGACAATCTTCCAACTTCGCCGGCGATTCTTCTCTCTTATGTTATCACTTGTTCAACTCAACTTTCTACCTGTCTTCTCAACGTGGCCATGTCCTTCCCAGCTGTTTTCTCTTTCTGTTGGGCCCCACACGGTTTCTCACCCCCCTATATAAACCCCTTAAATTTACTTCTCCTCCCTTCATTCTGCCCTCAGTTAACTAAATTATCTCTCTGATTAACAGTACTTTCTGATTTTCTGTGATTTCTACAAATCTGAGACATGGCAGCATTGAAGACTATGACGGTGTTTTTAGCTATTGTGGCTGTATTATCGGCGGTTGCTTCTGCTCAAGAAGTGACCTCGGCTCCGGCACCATCACCGGATCAAGGCGGCGCGTTTTCACTATCGGCTTTTGGGGCGATTATCTGCTCCTCACTGATTTTGTCTGTTGTCACTCTACTCAGGAACTAGACGATCGATAGATCCTTCCTCATCGATTTGATGATTATTCATTGAGTTGTTTTACCGTCCGGTATTTATGTAGATAATACACATTGTATATTTATGCATTTTGGGTTTATATGTTTGAGTGTTTGTTTTGTATTAGTAGGGATTATTGTACTTGTTTTTGTATAATTATTGGTTTGACTATATAATAAAGACAGTTTTTGTTTTGTATTTAGATGCAGTGTTTCCTAACAAGGTTATGACTTGTGAGTAGGGCTGCGTATCGACCATTATTTATTTTTAACGATTTATCTTATTGATTATGGACTTTTAAATATATTAATCTCTTACTCATCCGATAAGATATCGGATGAATTGATATCGGTTTAGCTCTTATCGGACGATTTAAAATCTATTTTTCTAGCATTTCTTAGATACAAAGTTATTAATACTTTTTTATAATCGATAAGTCCTAATAAGTCTTTTTTTTAATTGACAATATAGCTAATCCATCCGACACATTAGTGATGTTAGGTAAAATTTTATCAATTTTAAATTTGAAAACATCTTTCCACTAAAGCGATGGTAACAAGAGTTATTAACATTATTCCATAAGTAATATAGGCATTGTAAAAAGAATCAAATCTTTTTATTTGACCGTGTATATCAATTAAACTACTATCTTCTAATGGTATTATTTTTTTAATATTTTTAACTTCAAAAATAAATCTAAACCATCAATATCGAATTGATTATTATGCTTTAAGGACATTCAAGATTAACACAATATTTTTTCAAATTTCCATTTTCATATGCTTCGAATTGTTTAAATTTATTTTGAAGTGAAAAAATTAACTTTGTCTACTATATATAAATAATCAACTCCAAAGGACTCCTTGAAAGATTTTGAGATTTTATTATCAACATTCTCATCAAATTGTTACTTCCTATATATTTTACATTTCTTACGAAATTCAGGTTCAATATTCATTTTAAGTGTAATTTTCGTAGTAGAAATCATAGCAGTTGCAAATCCTTCTTCTCTATACTTGTTAAAGAAAGAAATCAAACTTTTTCACTTCACATAATCTTTTATAAATTTATACATATATTAGGTATAATAGAAAATGGAATCCCTATAATTATGGGGCCTAAAACAGTTACTTTACTATCTTTATCGTTGAGTCACTCCTGGCTTTTCGTCATATGAGTGAGATTATATAGAGATGATCGAAAATTCGAGTAGGCTATATATTGATACCTTATTTTTTCAAATATATCGCGATAACGAGACCATAACAAGTTATAAATGAAATTACGTATTCATTATTCAGCAATATAATATTAAGATTTACTTTTTAGAATTAGGATATTATATTAAGAGAAGATATTGAACTTAGCGAGTAAATCACAAAACTATTTCTTATTCTTTTTCATAATCATTTAGTATTTGAACTTCACTAGCCAATTAATCTAGTTAAAATTTAAATGATATGTTTCGCTTATCGAGAATCAAATTGCATAAAATTTGACCAAAATTTTAAAATATATTTTGCTATCATATTGACATGAAAAAAAATCATATATTACATTTGTGTAGTTTTTGTATATCTAAATTTAATTTTAAAATACTAAATTAAACTAATTTAATTTAGCTTTAAAGTTTAGTCAAATTAATGTTCAACTACCTAGATTGCCTTAGCATTCTTGGAAAATCATGTTGCTCACCGATGTGAAGAAGCCTTGCAATACCGTTAGTTGCTGGTGATCTCAAATATTGCTCGTCAAAAACCTCTGCGATATCTCGACAAAATCTCTCCGTGCTTTTTTGCAATTGACTCTCCAGTTTTCACATATTCGTCAATGGCATCCGCTGACAAACTATAGGTAAATATTCTAAACACAGCTATCATTTTTTATAAAGTAGATAATCAAAATCTTTCTATCTCATCAGCACGTTGTTTGAAGAACGTATCATGAGCTTTAATTACATCAACAATACAAAGGAAAAAATTCTGGAACATCCAATACTAATAACGAAATATATTGCCATTAAAGCGTGGATTATCTAACAAAATAATCGAGAAATAAATTAAATCAGTTGCCTCATGATCTCGATTGATTACAAAATGACATGGAAGGGAGCCAACTCTAAAAACTTCACTATTTTGATATTCTTGCAAATGCTATAACATATAGTTGTTTATGCAAATATTTTACAAGATCACTTGATGCTCTTATGTTGTAATATCATCTAAATAGAAAGATGACGACGATGATGATGATGATGATGATGATGATGAGTAATTTTCATCATTATTATTAGATGAACCTCGAGAGTATAGAGATTCATTTTCAGAAGACAAGTAAGAATATTTGATTTGATTTTAAAGTGATTGGGAATTCTGAGTTGTTTTCCGAATTGATGTTCATTTTTATAGATAGAAGAATATGTAAAGGTATTTTACCTAAAGATAAATTTGAAGTATAGCTGAAATTCATCCGACGTTTGAGATTATGATGAAATCTATCCGACGGTTGAAATCAAGATAAAATCTATGCTAGAAGGAGTTTGAGAAGTTTAAAGATGTATGTGAGCACGTGATTTTTTCCCGGCTAAAATATTCTTACATAATTCACAGAATAGGATTTTTCTAATTATTTTAAATTTTTATTGATTTTTTAGGAATTTTTTAAATTAATTATTTGAATTTAGTTGTATTTTTATGCATTTTTAATATTTTTTAAAATCATATTAAAATACCAAAAAATGTTCAAATTATCATTACATAGCATTTGTATGTCTTAATTGTATTTAGAGTATAATTGCATAAGTTGAATGTACTATTAAAACAAAAATCACAAAAACAATTGCTCATTTTTAATTTCTACCTTTAAATTAGTAATTTTCTTCATTAGTTTTAAAGTTAATTAACTATTCAAATATAAAAATAGTTAATAAGGTTTATTTCACAATTAGTTTTTTTGATTTAGGACCTAATCTAGGTTTTTAGTTTATTAGTTAGGATTTTTAAAATAAAAGAAAAAGAAAGAAGAAGAAGAGAAAATAAAGAAAAGGAAAAAGGAGCGATTTGGGCCAACCCAATGGCCCAATTGTTCCCAATTCCGCCTAGCTCCAAAATTCCTCACCAGGTCGAATTTTCCTTTTATCAAAACGACCATATTTCATTTAATCTTCCGCTTAGCTCCAAAATTTCTCACCCGGTCGAATTCCCCTTTTACCAAAATCATATTTCATTTAATCTTCCACCTAGCTCCAAAATTTCTCACCCGGTCGAATTTTCCTTTTACCAAAACGACCATATTTCATTTAATCTTCCGCCTAGCTTCAAAATTTCTCACCCGGTCGAATTTCCATTTTACCAAAACGATCATATTTCATTTAATCTTCCGCCTAGCTCCAAAATTCCTCACTCGTCGAATTCCCCTTTTATCAAAACGACCATATTTCATTTAATCATCCACCTAGCTCCAAAATTCCTCACCCGGTCGAATTCCCCTTTTACCAAAACGACCATATTTCATTTAATCTTCCGCCTAGCTCCAAAATTTCTCACCCGGTCGAATTCCCCTTTTACCAAAACGACCATATTTCATTTAATCTTCCGCCTAGCTCCAAAATTCCTCATCTGGTCGAATTCCCCTTTTACCAATACGATAATATTTTATTTAATCTTCCACCTAGCTCCAAAATTCCTCACCCGGTCGAATTCCCCTTTTACCAATACGATAATATTTCATTTAATCTTCCACCTAGCTCCAAGATTCCTCACCCGATCGAATTCCCCTTTTACTAAAACAACCATATTTCATTTAATTCAATCTTGACCGTTCATTTTAACAGCCCTTAATTGATCACTCCATAACCATATAACTATCCTAAACACATATCTACCCTACCCCGCAAAACTCTAGCGACAACTTCAGTAGTCTCCTTCACCTCTCTCTCTCACCTTCGTTGTCGACGTCCACTGAAAATCGCCCACGGCAGCAGCGATACTCCAAACTAGCTAAAGTTTGTACCCTACACTCCTCACACCCTCTTAAACCTTATCCCCCCCCCCCCCCCAAATATTAATTTCCCCAAAGTCCCCACCTATCTTCTTCAGTTTCAAATCTGAAATTCCAGAAGAAAAAAAAACTAATCTCTTCCTCCTTCTGATTTTTTATGGTTTCAAGGCTCGATTCGAGCCGATATTTATGCCAATTTATTGTTCTCAGTAATAATAATCGATTAGTGTTATTTTCAGTTTATTTTGTAGTTGTAGGAGTCCGGTCTATTCATCGTTGGCGGCCATAGTTCATCAGTTCCATCATTCGTCGTTTCGCCTCATTCATCGTCACATTTCTGGTCAAAAATCAATATACCTTCCTCTCTTGTACCTTTGCTTTTACTTTTCTGTTCTGAAATCATCAGTTAGGATTTAGTTTTTGATTTGCTTTGTTAAATCAGTTGTTTTCTCTTATTTGACCTTCTGAGCTGCTTTGATTTTGGGACTTTGTGGTTTGCTGGGCTTGACAATAGAAGGACCATTTAGTTTGGGCCTAAGCGTGTCAGGCATTTGGCTTAAGTCTTGAATGATTGGAGTAAATACAGGGACCTTGTAGGGTAGTTTAGGAATTGAATTTAAAAGAATCATATCTATAACTGCTCGAGAAGGTTCTAGAATAGAGATAAAGAACTAAAATGTAAGAAAATAACTAAATTAAATCAAATTTTGGGGTTTAAAAGGTTAAGATCAGAAGTAAAAAGATTAGGAAAATATGAGTAAATATCTGAATGGACAGCCGTCCCAAAATCTGTCCATTTTCTGCTACTCAAGATATTATTTTCCTTATTTTAGGGAGCTGCAGAATATTCCCCCACCTTTCTCATTCCTATCAGCTTACACTTTCACCTTCTATAAAAAGGGATTCACACTCCCTCATTTCGCATGTTATTACTCAGCCTGATTCTGCTTAATATACAACCAGAAATAGATAGATTTTAAAAAGGATTTTTGCATCAAAAAACATGTAAAGTGAGAATCTGACAAATGGAGTGAGATTCAGGACATTGATCCATTTAGCTCTGTAAAATTCATGCGAACTCTTCAGTGCTTGTAATTAATTAAACTGTTAACCAGTAATTTCCTTTCCATTCCTAAATTCTTATTTTTATTGAATTGTTAGTTACTCTTCTTTGGGTAATATAGCTTTCTTGTGCTATTGGGCTCATCATGATGGCCCAATCTTCGTTTTAATCAGGCTAATTGCAATTGGGCCAGACCTGAGGGGTTTGGGAGCCCAATTTTTTATAAATTGAAAAGAGTCGAAGACTCTATGAATCTGCCTTTTAAAGTAGAGAAATTTTCACAAAATATTATTCTTTAGTGTTAATTAACTATCTATGGATGTCATTTACTATATTACGGATTATAGATATATTTCCTATTATTATAAGATGTATATACAGTAGCAAAAATATGCGTGATCAGGAAGTCTAGCTAATCAGTTGTTGTATTCAAGTGTATTCGACTATATTCATGACGTGAAACATGAAATTACAGCTGGACAGATTATTGTATTCGACTGTGTTCACAGCGTGAAACGGGACTGTTTTAAAACGAAAAGTAAATCAATTAATATAATAAGACTCCTAATGTAACTCAACAAACTCAATTATAACACACAAATTTTGTATTTTAAGTTATAAAAAAGATTCTCAACCAAAAAATATCCCAAAAACATAGCAATCTTCAGAGAAAAATATAATTATTCTGAACATATAAACTATATATATTATATATATATATATATATATATATATATATATATATATATATATATATATATATATATATATATATATATATATATATATGAATACATTTATTGCATACATCGAGACAGTGAATACAATGAAATATATAGAATACAGCGGGATACATTAAAATAATAGAGAAAAAGATAGTGAATACAATGAAATATATGAAATACAACGAGATAAATTGATTACAATGAAAAAAAGACAATAAATACAATAAAATACATGAAAATACAGCGAGATACATTTAATTACAATGAAAAAAAAGACAATGAAATACATAAAAATATAGCGTAAAAACCAAGAACCAGCAACTCTTTTCATCGTAAAACCCATAAACCCAGCAGATATTGTCCTCTTTTGGCTCAAAATCCATTGTCTCCAAGTTTTATGAAGATGAAGAACAAGATTTTGAGCCATATGAAGATGAAAAACAATATGGTTGTAATTCACAGGGAAGTAAAAAAGAAGAGGGCACTGATTGAAGCAAATCGAGGCCAAGATTTTCTAAAAGTAGAGGAAACTGCTGCAAAATTTCGTGAAACTGGAATTCCCAAAAAGTTCTTGGGTTTCTTGGGCTCGAATTACAGTCATCTTATTCTCCATCTTCACTGGAAGCAGCCTCTCTGCCCTTTCGGGCAGGGGTAAGGCTCGTCTACATATTGCCCTCCCCAGACCCCACCTGGTGGGAGTATACTGGGTAGTTGTTGTTGTTATTGTTATTCTCCATCTTCATATTGTCTTCATCTTCGACCCTCATGAATCTTCATATGGCTCGAAATTAGGGTTCAGACTGAGAATGGGGAAGAAGGAAGCGATGTGGGTGAGATAAGTTCTGATTTTGAGCATGTTTACATGGAATGGGGGGAAGAGATTGGAGTGTATCAAAGTAGAGAGACAAAGAACTTGTATTGAGAATTTTTTATGAAATACGGTTATTATGTGAAAGAAAAATCCGAAAGGGGAGAGAGAAAAAATTTAAAAAAAAAGCGTGTTTGGTGGCTTAAGTGTAGAAGATAACCAAAATTAGATATTTTACTATAAACCTTAAAAGGTATCTATAGAATATAATTTATTTAAATGATATTTATTTAAAATAAATAAGGTGTTAATCTTTACTATAAGAAATAAAAATTCCTTTCAAGTATAACTCCATGTCCAGGCCACACGATTTTGGAATCTGTCTTAGGTCCATTCTATTGGACCACTTGAAATCCCGAATGAGAGTTTTTTTTGTAAAAATTGGACAGGGCGCCTATTTGGTCAGCCTCATTTAACCTATACCTATTTTGAAATTTTTTTTAACTTGTACCTACCTTTTAAACAACTTCAACTCCCTTTCTCCCTTGCAGCTCCATTTTACCTTCTGCTTCTTTTGCTTTCCTTCTCTTTTTTGCTATCATTTTCTCTTCCTCTGTCCTTGCTGCCGCTTTCTCCGCTTGTTAAAAAAAAAACCCTTTATAATTTATTTCCATAAATAGAAAGAAAAACACTTACTATAAGTTAAAGAGTATTATTAATTCGGACCTTTTCTTTAGCTTTGGCTTTGAGGACATGCTCTTTGCCAGCGGCAGCCGCGTTGCTTACTTTCTCCTTCACAGAATGCATCTTCTTCTTTCTTGTTTGCCTTGCATAGAATACTTGATAATCTAGTAAATTGAAGGTTCTGCAGTTTGTGGGAAAATAATTAATAGTAATTAAATAGAACTATAGCTGAAGTTATGTAAAAAGAGTGTCATTTGGGGTGGTAAACATACAATAAACTAAATAACTTCAGCACTATAGCTGAAGTTTTCCGATTACAAAGACAAAAACTTCAGCTCTAGAGCTGAAGTTTTTATTTTGTAACTGAAAAACTTCAGCCAGTTATTAAGGTTAACATAGTAACCTCTTTCAAACACGTACTAGCGTCAGGATGCAGAAATTATTCTTCTTAAGTTATTGAGTACAAATTCGTTCGTTTGAACTTAAAAATATCAAAAATCAATAGAGAGGCATGCCGAATATCTAGTTCCATAATATTAACTCTTGACTTAACCGTTTGATATAAAGCAAACCAAAAATCGAACACGAAATCTCAATATAAGCCTATCATGATTTTCATAGAGATAAATCAAGTACTAGACAAGGTTTCTACTACTTGGATTTGTCAGCAACTGAATAGTTCACATAAGCATGTTGACGTTAGTTATCCTTCATATTTCGAGCAGTACATGGCCAGAAAATAAATTTCGTAAGACATGCTTTCAGCATTCAAGTAAATAAAGAAATGAATATATTTGGATGATTTCCAAGTTTTTATTTTATAGCGGGAAAACTTCAATTCTAGAGCTGAAGTTCGCCAGTTAAAATAAAAACTTCAGCTCTAGAGCTGAACTTCAGGCTCTGCTACTAAAATGCTAAAGTTTTGCGTGATTGTCTTTGCTACTTCAGCCCCGTATGCTGAAGTTATATGAAAAAACGAATACGCTTGTAATTTTTTTTGCAAAGCGAACACAAGATAAAATGCGGCACAAAAAATGGGTATAGATGCAAATGCCCCATTTTTCTTTTACCAACTCATCAGCGCAGCGAACTTATGTAGGTAGTCCATCCAAAATACTTCATAATTAATGACCTTCATGTTTTATTGTTTTTATCTCAAACTTAGATATTAAACAATTGAGAACATCGTAGTTTATTTTATACGCGTAATTAAATTATTATGGTTATGGATACGATTTTTGTGGCATGGTCGTGATACCTAACCCTTAATTTAGATGTTCATGTTATGTGACCTGACATAATTTCGAATAATACTAAAATAAACTGTTATAAATCGCGAGTGCATTTTATGTAGCGGGGTTTGCAATGTGTACCAAAACAACAAGTCTACGACATCAAGACTTGTTCCATAAATAATTACATAAATATTTAAAAGCAGTTAAAAGATAAAAATGCACAATAGGTTTAAAACATGTATTAAATTAGATAATTAGGCCAATTATTAATAGTTGAGCGATCGTGCTAAGACCACGGAACTCGAGAGTGCCTCACACCTTCTCCCGGCTTAATAAAATTTCTTACCCAATTCTCTGTGTTCACAGAGCATAAATAAGAGTCAATTTCCTCGATTTGGAATTAAAAATAAATCAGTGACTTGGGGCACTATAAATTATTCCAAGTGGCGACTTTGAATTGCATAAATCTGTCACCCCTCTTTTTTTCACATCACTCCGAAAGGTAGTGTATAAGGGAGTTTTTCCAATTTAAGCGACATTATTTGAAATGGGATTATTTATTTCTTTTTTGTTCGGATTCGCCACTTGGGATAAGTTTATTTTCTAGTGTTCCAAGTCACTGGTTTATTTTAAATCCCAAATCGAGAAAAATTCGACTTTCCTTGTAAAGTCTGCGAACCAGAAATTCTTAATAAGGAATTCTGTTAATCCGAAGGAAGATGTTAGGCAGCCCCTGATTCCGTGGTTTTAGCACGATCGCTTAAACTATTACATATAGCCTATTTTCAGATTTTAATGCATGTTCGAACCTACAGTGCAATTTTAAATTATTAACTGCTTTTATTTTTAGGGAAAATTGAACGTCGTCTAAAATGTGTCTTTGGATCGTGTCACATGAAATGCACCCGCAATCTGAAACATACTTTATTCGACATTTTTGGATTTTGATTTGGGTCACATGAAATGTACATCCGAGATTAAGAAGATAAAATTATTAAATAACGCACCTAAAAGCAACTAACGCGTTGATAACTTTGCGGGAGGCCATGAAAATTCGCTAAATGGCACGTCCCTAGTTCTAAAGATTTTAGAGAAAATGATTAAAGAGGGCCATGTAATTTGTAATTTTTGTTTGACGCAGAGCGCCTCAACTTTGTTTTAAAGGATGTCTTAACTAAATTTTGGAAGACCATGACTATTACCATTTATAATATGACTCACCTTCAATTCATTTAAAGGACTTAATCAATTACTCATTGAATGGGGTTAAATGTCTTCTTCAGGCATTTAATTAACGATCAAGGCCACCAATGGGCTACACGCATGAAGTCCAAACCAGGCAAGCTAACAACAAAAATATGCATTACTGGATCTAATTCGAGGCCCAAATCGTATTTAAAGAAGCTGGCAGGCTTGTGCTCCGAAATGAGCCAAAATGTGAAACTTCAAATTCCCCTGGACAAGGGACACCATATCGAATCCCTCAAGTGCAAAAAAACTGACTTCTGGACTCATTTCACTTTATAATAAGTCTATACTTGGCATTTTTAATGAAATATTGCAAATTAAAATTAAAAAATATTGAGAATCCAAGTTCAAAAAACTAATTACAAGCCATCCTTAACTTTTCAAATCTTAGCATTAACTTGAAATACAAACTTGGGGATTTAAACCTCAAATGGATATCATATGAACAGAATTCAGGTCCATAATATACCTAGATTAGATCAGATTTAAGCTAGGGTATATTTGGATTAACTAACAGATCTTGAATCAACTGCATTTAACAAAGTTCGAACCCAGGTCTTAAAACGAAAGCAAATAATCACATGGATACATATAACTTAGACTAGAAGCAGTATTATTCCTTCACATTGTTCAGAATACCATCACATGCTCATGACTAAGGGGATAGGAAGCATAACTACTTAATAAAACAAAAAGCAGCCTAATAAAATACACATAGTCACAGTCACTACTTGAAACTTCATAACTCCAATTTTGATTCCATGCCAAAAGCTTTACATTGAATGAACATAAGGGAGTGTACCTGATTACAGCAGTAAACAAGTAAGTTTATGAGCTTAGGTGACAACAATAGCAATAAATCAAACAACAGAATTCAACAATAGCAGATAAAACACAGCAACAATGTGTCAACCCAGAAATAAACAAAGGAAACCAACTTTGGAACAATTTTTGAACCAGTAATAATGTTAAATAACCCCAGCAATCAAAATCCAACCAAAAACTGGCCCAGATACTTGACTACCAACAACATTCAACTCATTTTAACTTCTGAATATTCAGGGCTTGTTTCAACACATGAAAACCCCAAATATCCCAGGAATGCTTTAATAGAACAATATTTTATGCAAGGTTTACTGTTTTTTTTATTTTTTTATTTTTTAGGATTTCCTAGCTCTCTAGTTCTGTATGCTCTCAAATTTTTTTTAATTCTCAAAATTCTCTGCAAATCCGATCTCTAACCTCTCTCTTTTTATTTCAGGTCTGTGCGTAAGGCCTTTTTATAGGCAAACAAAAACAAAACTACAAATTTTTGTTTTAGCACCTAGGTCCCTTTTCAATTTTATTTTTTTGCAAATTAATCCCTCACTTTTTGACTTGCTACCCAAGTTAATATCCTATGCAGCTTCTAGAAAGTTTTCTAAGTTGTTACATCTAAGATTCTTTACTTGAATTACCCTAATTACCCCTAGATGCCCAGTCATTTACCCTCTAGTTTTGGATAGACAATTAAACTCTAAACCATTTGATATATAACAATCAAATCAATTAAACAACTAAGGATTCAAACGGATCAAACCATGAGCAATTCTAAAAAGAAAATTGCAAAATATCAACTGGAAAAACAGATAAACTCTATTATAGGACTTATCATAATTAAACAAAAAATTTGATTAAAACCAGTCTATAACCTAAATTAACCATCATGAAATATTTAAACTTATTAATTATAGAAATTAAAATACCCAACAGGACTGATACAATTTTATGAACACGAATTAATCCTAATTTAAGCTCAGGAATTAAAAATGAAGTTCGAACTAACAGACAAGACTAATACCACTCGATAAACATGAACTAAACCTAATTTAAGCTCAGGAATTAAAAATAAATTCAAACCACTAAACAAGACTAATACAACCTTAACTAAACCTAATTAAAACTCAGGAATTAAAAAAAATAAAGTTCAAACCAACAGACATGACTAAAACAACTCGACTAACACGAACTAAACATAATTTAAACTCAGGAATTAAACACGAAAACCCAACCAACAAAAAAGAGATGAGGCGGAGGAAAATTCAAAAGGGAAAGATGGGGAACTTAGCAAAGCATTTAGAATCGAACCATGTACTCGAGCAAAACCTTCATGCACTACCTTGAAAATTTTGGAAATTCTAGATTTGAATTCTTAGAAGTTGTGGAGGGATGCTGAGCGTGGATTTGGGATAAGGGGGTTGAGAAGGTCATGTGGTATGATTTTGGGGTGATTTGGTGGTGGTAGGGTTTTGCCGCCTCTCTTTGAATCAATGTTCAAAGAGTTCGGTTGGGATTCGAATGGAGGTATTAGTGGATTCTTGATGTAGGGTCTAGGAGAACCTGTGGTGTTAGTTTGGTGGCGATTGGGTGTTGGGGCCACGGCGGAGGGCGCAGAGGCGGCGACTAGGATTTCGAATATTTGAGGATTTCTTGTGATATTTGAGGAAAGATGATGTTGTTATGGGTATGAGGGGGAGATGAGGGTGTTTTCATGTGAATTTGAGAAGGTTTGGCCGCCGGCCGCCACCATGGGCGATTTTCGACGGGCGGCAGGTGGCGGAGATGGTGGGCTTGTCTCTAGGGTTTGGCTGGGGGTGTGAGAGAGGATACGAGAGGGGGGTAGGCGACCTTTGGACACACACACACACACACACACACACACATATATATATATATATACACACACACAAACACATACTTATTGACCCTAGCTTCCCAACTGTTAGATCGTCAAACCTCGACAAATAGGATTAAACCTTGATTATACGACGTCGTTTTGGGTTGTCTCAGTTGGGAGACTGGACTGGGTTAGGGGGCTAATTATTGGGCTGGTTCAGGGGGTTTAATTATTTGGGCTTGGGCATTTTTGGCCCAAATTGGGTATTTTATTTAAGGGACTCAACTTTTTTTTATTTTCTTTTCTTTTCTTTGCAAAATTAAAATCAAAATTGAAATTAAAATGAATTAAATACAAAAATTAAATTAATATACCTAATTATATTAAACTCTAATTAATAATTAACTCAAATAATTAAATATCAATTTAAAGGAAATCAACAAAATTCAAATCTAAAAACTAATCAAAGCAAAAATAAATCGAAATTTTTTATTTTTATATTTTTTGTAAAATCCTAATTACTAAACATATGTAAAATCAAATCCTAAATGCAAATGTAATATTTTTGTATTTTTTATGAATTATCGAAATTAAAAATGCCTTCAAAATGCAAACAAACACGAGAATTATTCAATTGATCATAAAAATCAAATAATTAAAAGGAAAATCATAAATCTAAGAATTTTGTAGGAGTAATTCACGCGAGGAAAAAATCACGTGCTCACAGCTGCCCCTCTTTGCTTGGGGACACATAGGGTCTTCGAGCAAATATAAATGAGCAGTTATGGGGGTTTTTTGTCCGCTTGACACTCCATGAGAAGCATTTTTGAGAAGTGTCTGACCGAACCTCGCGTCAGAGGTTGCCTACATATCCTTGGCTGTAAAAGAATCAGGTCAGTATAGCTCTTGATGTTTTGGTAGCTGGGACTACCGGGGGTTGTGGTTTCACTATTGATGCTACTGCTACTGCTTGATGGCCTCCTTATTACACCAAAAAGGAAAATCAAAAGCTAAGCTAGCTATGCCAATCAACTACGAGTTATAAGATTCCTATTTATGAATTTCTTGAAGCTTGATTTTAAGTCTTAGTTGATTTTGCTATGGACCCCGATCTGAATCTTAATGCTCACAAGCTGTAGGTGTTGGTTCTTTTTTCAGCATTGGATTAGAGCGGAACATGCGAAACATGTGACTTAGATCAAATTTTGAGCAGCTCGCATCAAACACTTTGAGTTTGCTTCTTTTTGTTATTTTCTTTTTTTTCTTTATTCTGGATTGAGACTCACTCTTTCGGTCATCTCGATTCCTGTGCCTTGAGGTAAGACCTGTTCAGACACCAAAACAAACAAATGAATGAAAGTTTCTGCCCCAGTTTTCACTAGGAAAATTTCGTGAGTTATTTGCAACACAAAATCTAAATTATACTTTATTATTAGTTTTCGTTGAAAGCAATAAAAATCAGGATTGTGTATCCTTAGGAATGAAGCCTTAAATTGTGAGGATTACCAGGTTATGCTGGAAATGACTGGGTTATGTCGGAAATGCAAAAGGTCATCGGATTATGCCGGGATAAAAGAAAAAGGTCCTTGGGTTATGCCAGGGAGGTCTACAGGTTGTACCGGGATAAAAAAAGGTCCTTGGGTTATGCTAGGGATGTCCACGGGTTATGTCGGGATAGAAGAAAAAGGTCCTTGGGTTATACCAGGGAGGTCCATGGGTTATGCCAAGATAGAACAAAAAGGTCCTTGGGCTATGCTAGGGATATCCACGGGTTATGCCGGGATAGAAGAGAAAAGGTCCTTAGGTTATGCCAAGAATGTCTACGGGTTATGTCGGGATAAAGAAAACAGATCCTTGGGTTATGCCAGGGAGATCCACGAGTTATGTCGGGATAAAAAAAGGTTCCTGTTGAGGATAAAAGGGAAGTATACGGGTTATGCCGGGATAAAAGAAAAGGTCTTTCGGTTATGCCAGGTAGGTCCACGGGCTATGCCGGGATAAAGAAAAAATGTCATTAGGTTATACCAGGGAGGTCCACGGGTTATGCCGGGATAAAATAAAAGGTCCTTGAGTTATGACAGGGAGGTCCACGGGTTATGCCGGGATAAAAGAAAAAAGGTCCTTGGGTTATGCCAGGGAGATCCACGGGTCATGCCGGATTAAGAGAAAAGGTCCTTGGGTTATGCCAGGGATGTCCACGGGTTATGCCGGGATAGAAGAGAAAGGGCCCTTAGGTTATGCCAGGGATGTCCACGAGTTATGGCGGGAGAAAGAAAATAGATCCTTGGTTTATGCCAGGGAGATCCACGGTTTATGCCGAGATAAAAGAAAAACGGTTCCTGCTGGGGATAGAAGGGAAGTCCACGGGTTATGCGAGGATAAAAGAAAAGGTCCTTAGGTTATGCTAGGGAGGTCCACGGGTTATGCCGCGATAAAGAAAAAAGGTTCTTAGGTTATGCCAGGTACGTCCACGGGTTATGCCGGGATAAATGAAAAGGTCCTTAGGCTATTCGAGCGAGGTCCACGGGTTATGCCGGGATAAAAGAAAAAAAGGTCCTTGGGTTATTCCAGGGAGGTCCACGGGTTATGCCAGGATTAAAAGAAAAGGTCCTTGGGTTATGCAAGGGATGTCCACGGGTTATGCCGGGATAAAACAAAAAAGGTCCTTGGGCTATGACAGTGAGGTCCACGGGTTATGTCGGGATTAAGAAAAAGGGTCATTGGGTTATGCAGGGAGATGCAGGGGTTATGGCGGATAAAAGAAAAAAAGGTTCCTGCTGGGGATAAAAAGGAAGTCCACAGGTTATGCCGGGATAAAAGAAAATGTCCTTGGGTTATGCCAGGGAGGTCCACGGGTTATGCCGGGATAAAGAAAAATGGCCCTTGGGTTATGCCAGGTTTGTCCACGGATTATGACGGGATTAAAAGAAAAGGTCCTTAGGTTATGCCAGGGATGTCCATGGGTTATTCCGGGAGGAAAGCAAAAGGATCCTTGGTTTATGCCAAGGAGATCCACGGGTTATGGCGGGATAAAAGAAAAATGTCATTGGGTTATTCTAGGAAGGAAAGGATCCTCTAGTTATGCTGGGGAGAAAAAGGAAAATGATCCTCGGGTTATGCTGGGGAGAAAAAGAAAAAGATCCTCTGGTTATGCTGGGGAGAAAAAGGAAAATGATCCTCGGGTTATGCCGGGGAGAAAAAAAGAAAAAGATCCTCAGGTTATGCTAGAGAGAAAAAGGAAAATGATCCTCGGGTTATGTCGGGGAGAAAAAGAAAAAGATCCTCAAGTTATACTGGGGAGAAAAAAGGAAAATGATCCTCGGGTTATGCCAGGGAGAAAAAAAAGAAAAAGAACCTCAGGTTATGCTGGGGAGAAAAAATAAAATGATCCTTGGGTTATGCGGGGGAGAAAAAGGAAAATGATCCTCGAGTTATGCCGAGGAGAAAAAGGAAAAGGATCCTCAGGTTATGCTGGGGACAACTAGGGAGTGTGGTACTAGGTTAGAAAGGATGCAGCTAGAGATTGGAGGCCCTATGCTTCCATTTTTTTTATTTTTCTTTTCTTCTTTTCTTTATAATATGCATGAAAGAATTTGGAGAAAACTTCCCTTTCGGGTTGATTATTTCTGCGAAGCTATTCCTAGCTCCTGCGCATTTCCCTTTTTGGTTGCACCTGCTTCTTGCACGGCTGCTTTGGGTTACACTTGTTTCAAATTTTCAAACAAAACCAATTGTTAGTTCAAAACGGTGGTTGGTTTTGTGGCCTTGATTGTTTGATCACTGGGTCTTGGCCCAACTTTTGGTGAGTACCTCCGCTGCTTGCTGGCTTTTTTGAAGATTGATCATCTCCCATAATCGAGGAGCTCAGCTTTTCAGAATTTCTCATGAAAACTCGCATGCGTGGGGCTTTGACCCTTTCAATTTATTCTGTCTTTAGGACCTTTGTCCTTGGATTTCCTTTCACTTTCAATCACTTTGATTTCAGAGCATTGGGATCCCTTGACTTTTCAAATCCTTTCCAAGACAGTTAGCCACGTGGGACTCAATCCTTTTCTTTTCATTTTGCTTTTCAAGAATTTTTTCAATTTCAAAACATCAGCCGTCATGGTCAGTCGAGATCGGCTTGGTGCACCTACTGAGGCTGGGTACCTTTCTTCAAATTTTGTTAAGCAGGTCCTTGTAAAGCCTGTCTTGCCACCTTTTCTTAGTCTCGGAAACAGAGTTAGACCGAAAAGGATTCAAAGAAAAAGTAATCAAAAGGCAAGGAAATGAATTTAAAGAGAAGTGTCCCTTTCGGGAAGAAAAGAAGGACTTATCTGGGGGTGCATGCAAGCTTTAAATAGACATGATGTGCTTCTTGAACTGGATGCCCGACCCGCCCAAACTTATCCAACTTCCCATAAACTCATTGACCCGTGTTTCAAAACCAGGGAATCTTGTCGGAACTCTATCAATGGTGGGAAATTCTTTCTTTTCGACCGACGGCGCCCTTTGCGGGTTTTCGCCAATCGACCTCTCTCATTTCTCTTCTCATCATCGCCCGATAGTGCCCTTTATGAGTTTTCACTAAATGGACTCTCTCATTTTTAATTTCTCTACTCGATGTCACCTTATGGTGCTCGTAGGTTTTCACCGATAAGACTCTCTTATTTTATTTCTCTCAATTTGACTGTATCATATTCCAACAATGGTGTTTCCCCATTCCGATACCTTTGCCAATTGATCAGAAGGACTTGGACACGGTTTGGGTAAAAGAATCTGAATGGAATTACAACTTTAGAATTGTTCTAGTGGTTTCATTGCTGAGACATTATATCATCTACCCCAGTTTCACTTTTTTGGGGAAATTGGAATTTTTGTTTTGGTGTAACTGAACCCCAGAAAGAGGCTGCCTTCGTATCCTTTCGGAATCAAGTGAAACGTAGTTCAAGAAAAATATTTTTTTTTTGTTTTGATTTTTCTTCTTTTTTTTTCTCCCTCTTTTTTTCACTTTTCAATAACATTTTCGGGTTATAAAGAGGGTAATCAAAGAAGCGTAACCGGCTCAAAGGGTTTGCAAAAGGGTTGATAGTGTTTGGGATAGTAAGAATGGAAGCCTTCGTCATCCCAATTGAACAAATTCATTGCTGTAGAAAGCCTAGACATAGTAACTTTTTACTGCGTCTGAATTCACAGCTGTTTCGGGATCATTCCCCTCGATACCCCCCAGAAACAATACTCTTCTCGGCAATATCTTTCAGATGACGTACGTGCCTTTCCAATTGGGGGAAAATTTTCCTTTTTCCTCCTGGTGATGAGGAAGAATGTGCCTTAGCACAAGTTGTCCCACTTTAAAATTTTTGGGCCGTACTTTCTTGTTATAAGCACGGGCCATTCTTTGTTGGTACAACTGCCCGTGGCAGACCACAGCCATTCGTTTTTCATCGATTAAGGTTAGTTGTTCCAAATGCGTCTTGATCCATTCAGTGTCATCAATCTCGGCTTCAACAATGATCCGGAGAGAAGGGATTTCTACCTCCGTGGGTATCACAGCCTCCGTTCCAAAGACTAAGAGGAATGGGGTCGCTTCTATTGACATGCGCACTATGATGCGGTATCCCAGTAATGTGAAAGGAATCTTTTCATGCCATTGCCTAGAGCTCTGAATCATCTTTCTTAAAATCTTCTTGATGTTTTTATTTGCTGCTTTGATGGCACCATTAGCCTTGGGTCGATAAAGAGTAGAGTTCATATGTGTTATTTTGAATTGTTCGTATATCTCCTCTATCAAACGACTACTCAGGTTAGCCGCATTATCTGTGATGATGGTTGCAGGAATACCAAATCGACAGATAAGGTTGGAGTGCACAAAATCAATTATAGCTTTCTTGGTGACAGATTTGAGAGTGATGGCTTCAACCCACTTCGTGAAGTAATCAATGGAAACCAGTATGAATCTATGCCCATTCGAGGCTTTCAGCTTGATCGGCCCAATGAAATCCAGGCCCCAAGTGGCGAATAGCCAGGGTGCTGATATGGGATGCAGTTCCGTGGGCGGTGCATAAATCAAATCACCGTGCACCTGAAACTGATGGCACTTTCAGACAAAGCTGAAACAGTCCTTTTCCATGGTTATCCAGTAATAGCCTGCTCGAAGGATTTTCTTTGTCAAAACATACCCATTCATGT
Organism: Nicotiana benthamiana; assembly: GCA_034376525.1. Taxonomy (NCBI): domain Eukaryota; kingdom Viridiplantae; phylum Streptophyta; class Magnoliopsida; order Solanales; family Solanaceae; genus Nicotiana; species Nicotiana benthamiana. The sequence goes on along the minus strand of CM067336.1, from coordinate 25,883,102 downwards.
GGGGTCGGAACACTTCTGCGTGTACTTCGTGCATTATCCTTTCGTCTTCTTCAATATCAATGCATATTAGCAAACTGAGATCCGGATTCCTTTTGTACAAGATATCACAACACAAAAAGAAACCACTTGCGTGCCGTCTGATGGTTCTCTTTTGATCTCCAGTGGCTTGCTCCGAGTATTCTTGTGTTTTCAAAAATCCTTTGATGTTATGGTACCATGGCTGAATACTTGGTTCTGCCTCAACTGTATTACAATAACCATGCCTTCCCTAATTTGGATTTCTAAGGGATCAACGTGGGCATTGCCTGGGTAGGGAAACATAGAGGCCAGAGTGGCGAGTGCATTGGCTAGTTCATTGTGACAATGAGGGATGTACCTGAACTCTATTGATTGGAACTGTCTGCTAAGATCTTCCATGTGTTTCCGATAGGGAATAAGTTTAATATCTCGGGTTTCCCACTCTCCTTGGGCTTGCCAGATACTCAAATCTGAGTCTCCCATAATCAATAACTCTTCAACGTCCTTGTCGATTGCTATGTTCATACCCATTATGTAGGCTTCATACTCGGTTGTGTTGTTTATGTAGAAAAATCGAAGCATGGCTGTGGCCGAATAGTACTGACCAGTGGGTGAGATCAAGATTTCCCCAATCCCCACACCTTATGCATATACTGCTCCATCAAAGAACATTTTCCAAGTAGTCGTATCTTCAGTTATTGCCTCAACCAATTTTACCTCTTCATCTGGGAAATAAGTGTTCAGAGGTTGGTATTCATCATCAACCAGGTTTTCAGCCAAATGATCAGCTAATGCCTGGTCCTTCATTGTCGTGCGCGTGACATGGACTATGTAAAATTCGGTGAGCAGAATCTGCTCTTTTTCTAATCTTCCCGTGGGCATCGGCTTCTGGAATATGTATTTCAAAGAACCCAACCTGGTTATGAGGTAGGTGGTGTAGGCTTGCGGATAATGTCTCAGCTTCTGAGCGACCCAAGTTAAAGCGCAGCAAGTTCTTTCCAGTAAAGTATACTTGGCTTCATAGCTGGTAAACTTCTTGCTCAAGTGTATATTGCCTGCTCTTTCTTTTCAGTAATATCATGTTGCCCCAGGACACAACCAAAGGAATTTTCCAAGACTGTCAGGTACAAGAACAGAGGCCTCCCTGGTTCAGGTGGGACCACGACTGGTGGGTTGGATAGATACTCTTTGATCTTATCAAAAGCTTCCTGGCATTCATCCGTCCATTTGATTGTTACAACTTTTTTTAGTAATTTGAATATAGGTTCACATGTGGAGGTCAGTTGAGCAATGAACCGGCTGATATAGTTCAATATTCCCAAAAAGCTCATCACATATTTCTTGGTTTTTGGAGGAGGTAATTACCGAATAGATTTGATCTTTAACAGATCTAACTCGATACCTCTCCGGCTGACTATGAATCCCAAAGGTTTGCTCGACAGGACCCCGAACGCATATTTGGCAGGGTTTAATTTCAAATCATTTCTGTGTAACCATTCGAAGAAGTTCCTCATATCCCGCTCATAGTCATCCTGAGTTTTAGATTTGATGATCACATCGTACACATACACGTCTATCTCTTGATGTATCATATCATGAAAATGATGGTCATGGCTCTCATGTAGGTTGCCCCGACATTCTTCTGACTAAAAGGCATGACCCTGTAGTAATAGGTTCCCCAGGGTGTGGTAAAAGCTATCATTTCTACGTCTTCTTCATCCATCAACACCTGGTGATAGCCTGCGTAACAGTCCACGAAGGACTGTATCTCATGCTTGGCGCATTTATCAACAAGGATGTGGATGTTTGGCTAGGGAAAGTTATCTTTGGGGCTTGCTCTATTCAGATCTCTATAATCCACACACACGGGTTTTCCCATCTTTCTTTGGTACTGTAACTACATTGGCTAGCCATGTGGTTTACCGGACCACTCGGATCACTCTTGCTTCCAACTGCTTCGTGATTCTTCTTTGATTTTATCACTGACGTTGGTTCTAAATTTTCTCTGCTTTTGCTAGATTAGGGGACGATCAGGATAAGTTGGAAATTTATGAACCACCAAATCAACACTCAGTACCGGCATGTCATCGTATGACCAAGCAAACACATCTTTAAACTCAAATAGGAGTTGGATCAGTGCGTCCCGAGTTTTCTCATTTGCGTGAATGTTTATTTTGGTTTCCATGATTTCTTCGGAACTACCTAAGTTAAGTGGCTCAGTGTCATTTAGGTTTAGCTTAGGTTTATTTTCGAAATATTCCAGTTCTCGATTTATTTCTCTAAAAGCCTCTTCGTCATCGTATTTCGGTTCTTGATTCATTATGCACAATTAGACAGTATGTTTGGATCCGGGCACGAAGTCCTCAAGAATGTCATGTTATTTAAAGTCACATTATTAGAACTGAAAGAAGAAATAAAAGAGAAAAATAGCAAGGATCAAAAAGAATAAAAGAAAATGAACGATGAAATATTGATTTTATTTCTTGGAATTTGAAGATAAAAGGGTTTACACTTGGAAATTAAAAGACAAGATACTAAAGAAAGCATCCGAGTTACACCCTGGAATAACTCGCGATGCAGAAAAAGTGGCATGGCAAGCCTACCGGGACTCTAGCCTGATTGGGAATGGCGTAGCCTTCCAATTTTGTAATTTGGCCTCCGGTCCCATGTATAGCACCTCAGCGGTGCTTGAGCCCTCTCCTGGCTGATCCATGCGGGTTTCATATAGTATCTTTCTCATTGCCCCACATATTTCCTCAATCACTTCGGTCGTAAAGGCCCCATCCTCTTCTTCTTCATTGTATTTTGGCCTGAAAAATGTCTCATACAGATGTGGCAGTGGTTGAGGTAGGAACCACCCATCACATTTTCTATCGTTTGCCCATGTTATAACATCTGAAGTAGGTTAGAAGCCTACCCTGAAGAACTTCTCTGTGGCAGGCAGAGTAACTGGTTCAGCTATTTCTTGCAGGACCTTCCAAGTCCCTTCCCTGGTTTGAAACCATGTCATATCATTTCTATAGCCACCATAATTGATGCATTGGAAAGGAAGAGTTGGGGGCAAGGGTTTCCCTCTTCGTACTGGTTTTCCACCACAACTTCAAAGGCCTGATAAAATATGTGCTCTTTGCCTTCTCTCGCTTCAAGGCATGGACTGAGGGATCTCGATAAATTGATTGCTCGTCTTCCCCACGGACCACAATTTCTTGATCCTCATGCTCAAAATTTACCATCTGATGAAGAGTGGAAGGTACAACCCCTGCTGCGTGGATCCATGGTCTCCCCAAAAGAAAGTTATAGGACGTGTTCATGTCTAGAACTTGGAAAGTCACCTCAAAGTTCATTGGGCCGATGGGTGAAATTAGATCGATCTCTCCAATCTGTCCCTTTTGATACCATCGAATGCTCACATGCAAACATTGTTGGGACGAATTTCTATGCGCTGTAGTGTTGAGAGTGGCCAGATGTCCACCCCAGAGCCTCCGTCTACCATAACCCTTTTCACATAATACTCTTCACATTTGACAGTTAAGTGCAAAGCTTTGTTATGTGCAGCCCCTTCTGGAGGCAAGTCATTTTTGCTGAATGAGATCTGGTTGATAGCGAAAAATCTTTCCGCCATTCTTTCTAATTTCTCCACAAAAGTCTCAGCTGGCACATCTGCCTCATTGAGGGTCTTGATTAGTACATTCTGGTGTTAGGGGGATTTTATCAACAAAGATAGCAAGGAGACTTGTTCAGGAAATCTTCGAAGTTGGTCAACCAATTCATAATCCGCCATCTTTATTTTTTAAAAGAAATCGTCCGCCTCTTCGGCACTCACTGGTTTTTTAGATGGGAAGCGCTTCCTGGTGGCGTTGTTCACTTCTTCCAAATTGGAGTACTTTTCCACATGGTAATTTTCTTGAACCTCTCCTGAGATTTCCTTGCCCTTATACGTCACCACTGTTTTATGGTAGTTACAAGGTACCCCAGAAGGATCTGTCATTGGTTTCTGTGGCGCGCGACCAATAACCACAGGCTCACTTAGCCTTGGTAGATTAATTGGCCGCCGCACTACATAAGCTCCTTTGGGCACGTACATCTGGTTGGTCTTGTTTAGTTCGAATCTCTTGGGAGGACTCAAAGGCAACCGCTTTTCCGTGCAGCCTCGTGGGACATAGAGAACAACGTCTTTGGCAGGCGTTGCCCAGTTTCTGCCTCAATTTTATTTTCTGATTTGGGGTGTGTGGCTTTGTTCTTTTTCTCCCTTTCATCTTGATTCGGGGAAGTTTTTGGCTTTCTCTCCACATCTGCAATGGAAATTATGGATTTCAATGCCGGGTCGAATTCCTTGTCTTCACATATTATTCGGATTACCAGCCCGTTGTTGTGGGCCGGTAGTGGGTTGTTGGTCACATGGGGAATTTCCTCGTCCCTTAACACAATCTTCCTTTGTTATATTAGATCCTCCATGGCTTGTTTCAAGGTCTAGCAATTCTCTGTATCGTGCCCCTCAGCTCCTGAGTGATAGGCGCATCGAGTGCCCCGCTGGTAGGAGGGTGATTCCGGGTTTTGCCTGTTTGGAGGTACGGGCTGCAGCAGGCCCATTTGGAAAAGCTTTGGGAACAAACTGGAGTAGGATTCCCCAATTTGTGTAAAATTTATCCTTCTGGTTGGTTCATTAGGACGAAAGTTATTTTGCGGAGGACGGGGATTGTAGTTGTTTTGGTGAGGAGGATGGTTTCTTGGGAATGGGGCTTGGTTCATGTTGGCTTGTTGCTAAGGTCGGACGAAAGGTTGAGCATTCATGACCGCATACGGCTGAGGAGCATAGGCCATGTCCTGGTGAGGGTAGTAGTGCTGAGGAGTTCTTTCTGGGAATATGGATTTTGGAGCATGGTGTCTTCTTGCAGCTGATGCTTCCATGGATGTTTCTTCTTTCTTTTTGCCCTTTGATACTCCTCCAAACCCCTCCTGAATGGCTTGGGAGGTTGCTCTGATAGCGGATTGGCTTAGTATTCTGCCTGTTTTTAATCTATTTTCCACCATTTCCCCGATTTTGGTAGCTTCCGCGAATGATTTACTCATAACTGACATCATGTTCTGGAAGTAGTCGGCATCCTGAGCTTGGAGGAACATTTTGACCATTTCGACCTTGTCCATCGGAGGCTTTACTCTAGACGTTTGTTAATGCTATTTGATTGCGTATTCCCGAAAACTTTCTGAGGGTTTCTTTTTCAAGTTTGCCAATGAGTTTCTATCTGGAGAAATGTCTATATAATATACTGGAATTTTCTGACGAAGTATCTAGCGAGGTCATCCCAAATGTGACAACGAGATATGTCTTGATCCATGTACCACTCGGAGGCAATACCAACTAGACTTTCTCCGAAATAGGCCATGAGTAATTCTTCCCTTCCTCCGGCCCCTCACAACTGATTGCAGTATTTCTTCATATGAGCAATAGGGTCACCGTGACCATCGTATATTTCAAACTTTGGAGTTTTGAATCCCAACGGTAAGTGCACATGGGGAAACTTGCATAGATCCACATACGACACATTTTTCTATCCGCTCAAACCTTGGATGTTCTTGAGGCTTTGCTCTATACTCCTCATCTTTCTTGCGATTTCTTCTTGATCGGGAGTTTTGGAAGTCTTTTCTTGTCCTGGAGTGAACTCAAATTGAGGTGGCTAAGGATAGGTATAAGTGGGGAATTGAGGAGGCTCCATTTGGAGGCTAGGTGTTTGGAATGTAAAGACTAAAGGATCAAAGGTGGGCCTAAGCAGTGCAAGCTGTGTTGTGGCCGAGCATGGGGGAGCATTGAAAATATTTGGGACCGCATTGGATATGAACACCTGGGGGAGAACCTCAGAAGGTGTTCCTGCTAAATGGGATGATATAGTTGGTTGTTCCAGTGGGATATTTGGGTGGCTGATTGGAACACAAGAGGTACCATTCACTCTAGGGAAAAGCTCGGGAAATACGGGAATTATGTTGGGCGGCTCCCTTCCATTTGACCAAGTGTCCCACATTTTCATCATGCGGAGACGCAATAACCTATTTTCCTCGGCAGTTTCTGATTCCATCATGCGGAGACGCAATAACCCATTTGCAGAGTGATTTTTGAAGACATTTCAATGCTACCTTTTGATCTCGTGGAGTATGGATGCAACACAGACTGCCATTAAAACCAACCACCATTCTATTAAAACCCAGGACTGGAAGAGTCAGCAGCAAATGATTAGTTTATGACAAATAACATATAGGTATCGCATGTTGGGGTGTGATGCACCTATCTAGTTAAATGGGCTTCTACATGTTTTGCAGCGGTTGCATGCTTCGTCCCGGCTTTTCTTTATTCTTTCCCATTTTCTCTCTTTTTGATTCACTCTCTTTTTTTCTTGCTTTTCTTTTATATGCCTTTTCCTCATGGTGTACTTTTCTCTTTTTCTTTTCTTTTCTTATTGGAGTTATTTACAAGGTTATGACCAGATCTGATGAGGATTGCCTACATTTCACGATGACGCGTGAATCAGATCATTACGTAGTTAAAGAAAAAATAAATATAAAAAGTAAAGAGACAATTTTGGAGTTTCCAATTTTCATTAATAAAACTTCTATTACAAAATATGTTAACTACTCTTTTTCTTGGAAATAAAACTACAGACTAAAGATAAAGCAAAATACAAACTCAATGATTGAAAATTTCGGAATACATTAATATTTCAACTACTGGGGCTCGCGAGGCATCGGCCTCACCGAGGGCTTATGTATAAGTCCCCTTTGTAGTTTCTCCAAATCACGCATAACTTGCCGAACAAAAGTCATCACTGCGGCAACAAAGGTGGTACGAGTCATGTCCTCGCATGGGTGGCACTTCATGTTAATGTAGTTAGCAATGGTTCTGATCCTTTCTCTAATTCTGCCTTTTTCTTGAAGTAATCACCATATCTGCCGGTTTAGGGCTTTTAACACTTGGGAGTCAGGGAAGTGTTGATTTTGCAATTGTTCTATTTCTTCCTCCATTTTAGCAATCAGATTATAACAGTTCTCCGTATCAGCCTTGAAATCTTTAGCTCGTTTGGTTGCTTCTTCTTCAAGAGTAATTACCTTTCTTCTTAGGCTGGTAATGGTCCCTTCATAGTTTCTCTTCATTTTGTTGTACAAATCGTGCCCGTTCTTCTGCTTTCTTTGTCCATCGTGCCTGGATTTGTACTAGACTATCTTAAGACTTTTTCAGGTTTTCCTAACATTCGAGGACTTTCTTTTTTAGTCCACTTATCTGTCTCTCATCAGCCTGACTTCTTTCCGGATTATTGGCAGCTATTTTCATCTTTCTGATCTGAGCTTGAAAGGCCTCATTTTGCTGGGTCAATTTCTTCTTTTCTCCCTCATCGGATGCGGTTTGAACGCCATTTTCAAATTGAAGCTCCATGACCTGCCTTTCCAATTTGCTTATTTTGGTCTTGTATTCATTCTCTTTGGTCAAACAGTCCCATTGCGGTTGTGCCTCAACCGTGAATTGTTGGACATGTGGTCTCCTTGCAGGCCTTTCAGGAATTTGAAATTTCTTGCCAAACCAGTCAATGTACTTAGGGTCCACTTCACCTCTAGCTCGGTCTCGCACTATGGTCTTGGGTTCGAGAAACCTACACTCATTCCACGCTTGCAAATTTTCCCTTCTGGAAATGCAGCTTTTGGGCCCAAATCAATGGCATGTTTACTCAAATCTTCATCATTGTGGGCGAATTGAAATCTTCCTAATTGGCACAACACTCTGTAGGGAGCATAAGGTTGGATGCTCCGAATGCCCCTCAAGAGGATATAAGATACTTCAGCCGACATGTACACCGCTTCGGTGACGGGAAGCCATCTAAATGCCCACTCAATTTTATCGATAGTCAAGGATCTCAAATGTAAAAGTCAAGCTTCAATGCCCCCAGGGAATTCAATACCTGCTACCCGGCTTTCAAACTCTTCAATGCATCTCAGACTGGTCAAACCGTAATTCATGTACCCAACCTGGTGACCGAGGTATTCTTGCATCCGTAATTGAAGCAACAAATAGCAACCTTGGAAAAACTATCCCCCTTCACGACAGATAGTCAAGGCTTGGTAGATTTCAGCAACGATCAGATGAACCAGTGTTGTTGGCTTTCTTGATTGCAACATCGATCATTCCTACAAGACCAATCTCTATATTCCCATCTTTCCGGGGACAGACCACAACACCCAAGAAAGCTACCATAAAAGCTAAACCCCGCCTTACCTCCCATTTGTCCTTATTTCCGGCATGAGTTAGACCGATGTTTGGCTCTTCAAAACCTCGGGGCTTACCATATCAATGATACAATAAATGGAGTGTGCAATACCCTTCAGATAAATTTCTTTCCTGAACATCCGGACTAATACTTAGCAAATCCAAAAACCTGTGGGGGACACTGGTCTTGGTGACAACGCATAATCGGCTTCTACGGTTTCCATTGAGGCCCGCATAACCCGCAACTTCCTCCAATGTAGGTGTGAGCTCAAAGTCAGAGAATCGAAACACGTTGCAAGTCAGGTCCCAGAAAGGTATTAAAGCTTCAATTATGTCCACCTTGGTTTGATGTTTAATAGTCTGATAATGCCTCCTAGAATACCATTGTTTCTCTACTGCCCTTTCCAAGATCATTCAACCGTATATGGAGCTTCAGGGGGATCTCATTAAAGACTGTGAAGGGTTCAACTTCATTCATGCTCATCCTGCACATTTATTAAGGTGATTTAATGACTTATTTTATCCTAAAAGAAAAAGAAAAAGCAACACCATTTTTTCAAAATTTTCAGAAGCAAAACTCCGGCTTTGCAGATACTGCCTTTTAGTACTTCGGGAAGAAGATTTTAAGGCTGTGCGTGCCAACCGTTAGAAGTGACTCAAGGTGGCAGTTCTCGCAATAGCAGCCTTCCGGCGCCCTTTTGGAGACATTTGGCTTACTTTCTAGACAAGAATAGCATTACCTGACTTATTTGTGGCTAAAAATTAAAATTTTATGATTTTTGGCTATTTTTACAAAAGGGAAGTTGGACTGATGGTGGTTGCCTACGTATCCCACGTCTGGTAAGAATCAATCTGGCGTTGTTCGGGCAGATTTGACAAAACCAACTATTTTGAAAACAAAAACTTTTCTTTTTCTATTCTTTTTTTTTGTCTTCTACTTCTTTTTTCAAAAATTTCGGCAGAGTTTCGGTACCATTTGGGTGTTAATTTTCCAAAAAGGGGGATTATTCTCTTTTCAATTCTCTCCTATTATTTACAAGCCGGTCAACATGCAGATCTGAAGCAAATAAATGCACAAGTATCAAGTAAGATGCATCAGGAGGGTCTTTTCATTTCAGGTCACCTGTCCTAGACGGACCCAACCCATGTATTGAGTCCCCTAAGTCAAATGCGCGTGATGCAAACAAACGTTCCAACTAGGGATCCGGCATGAGGCTTTGTTATACTAGGTTTAAAACATGGGTTTATTTTTCTAGACCTGGCTTACCTGAGCGGACAACTCGAGCCGAGGGGGTAGAATACCGGGAATACAGAAGCTTTGCCGGCTTAGCAACTTGTCCGAACCTCATTCTAAATGAGATAAGACTCTAGACAGAAGAGAAGACACACGAAGTGCACCCTTCTGCATGATGTAGAAGACTCAGAGAGAGGAAGGGTTTCGTAGCAGTTTATATATACAATTCACTAAATATCAAAGCGGTAAAGCATTTAGCATATTTAGTTTGACACGTGTAGGAAAATCAAATAAAGCCAATCATAACGGTTATGCTAAGCTCGAATTCTTGAACCCTGAACCAGCGGTTCTGGGTTCAATGTCCCCAGCCAGAGTTGTCACACCTCCTTTTTTCACACCACCCCGAAAGGTAGTGTATAAGGGAGTTTTTCCAATTTAAGTAACAGTATTCGAAATGAGATTATTTATTTATTTTTTGTTTAGAGTCGCCACTTGGGATAAGTTTGTTTTCTGGTGTCCCAAGTCACCGAATGATTTTAAATCCCAAATCGAGGAAAATTTGAATTTCCTTGTGAAGTCTGCGAACCAGAAATTCTGAATAAGGAGTTATGTTAACCCGAGAGAAGGTGTTAGTCACTCCCGGATTCCGTGGTTCTACCACTGTCGCTTAAACTATTACATATGGCATATTTTCTGATTTTAATGCATGTTCGAACATATAGTGCAATTTTAAATTATTAACCGCTTTTATTTTTAGAGAAAATTGAACGTCGTCTAAAATATGTCTTTGGATCGTGTCACATAAAATGCACCCGCAATCTGAAACATACTTTATTCGATGTTTTAGGATTTGAATTTGGGTCACATGAAATGCACACCCGAGTTTAAGAAGGTAAAATTATTAAATAACGTGCCTAAAAGCAACTAACGCATTGATAACTTTGCGGGAGGCCGTGAAAATTCGCTAAATGGCACGTCCCTAGTTCTAAAGATTTTAGAGAAAATGATTAAAGAGGGGCACGCAATTTGTGATTTTTGTTTGATGCGGCGTGCCTCAATTTTGTTTTTAAAGGATCTCTTAACTTAATTTTGGAAGACTATGACTATTAATATTTTTAATATGACTCACCTCCAATTCATTTAAAGGACTTAATTAATTACTCACTGAATGGGGTTAAAAGTCTTCTTCAGTCATTTAATTGACGATCAAGGCCACCAATGGGCTACACTCATGAAGTACAAACTAGGCAAGCTAACAACAAAAATGGGCATTACTGGATCGAATTCGAGGCCCAAATCGTATTTAAAGAAGCTGACAGGCTTGGGCTTCGAAATGAGCCCAAATGTGAAACTTCAAATGCGCCTGGACATGGGACACCATATCAAATCCCTCAAGCCCAAAAAAATTGACTTCTGGACTCAATTCACTTCGTAATAAGTCTATACATGGCATTTTTCACAAATGAAGTATTGCAAATTAAAATTAAAAAATATTGAGAATCCAAGTTCAAGAAACTAACGACAAGTCAGCCTTAACTTCCAAATCTCAGCATTAACTTGAAATGCAAACTCGAGGATTTAAACCCCAAATGGATATCACATGAATAGAATTCATGTCCATAATATACCTAGATTAGATCAGATTTAAGCTAGGGTATATTTGGATAACTAACAGATCTTGCATCAACTGCATTTAACAAAGTTCGAACCCAGTTCTTAAAACGAAAGCAAATAATCACATGGATACACATAACCTAGACCAGAAGCAGTATTATTCCTTCACAGTGTTCAGAATACCATCGCATGCTCAGGAGTAAGGATATAGGAAGCATAATTACTTAATAAAACAAAAAGCGGCCCAATAAAATACCCATAATCACAGTCACTACTTGAAACTTCATAACTCCAATTTTGATTCCATGCGAAAAGCTTTGCATTGAATGAACATAGGGAAGTGTACCTGATTACAACAGTAAACAAGGAAGCTTATAAGCTTAGGTGACAACAGTAGCAGTAAATCAAATAGCAGAATTCAACAGTAGCAGATAAAAGCCAGCAGCAATGTCTCGACCCAGAAATGAACAACGGAAACCAACTTTGGAACAATTTTGGAACCAGTAACAATGTTAAATAACCCCAGCAATCAAAATCCAACCAAAAACTGGTCCAAATACTTTACTACCAACAATATTCAACTCATTTTAACTTCTGAATATTCAGGGCTTGTTTCAGCACATGAAAACCTCAAAGATCCCAGGAAAGCTTTAATAGAACAGTATTTTATGCAGGGTTTACTGCTACATTTTGTTATTTTTCATGCTTTCAAAACTCTCCAGTTCTGTATGCTCTCAATTTTATTTTTTTTAATTCTCGAAAATTTTCTGCAAATCCGATCTCCAACCTCTCTCCCTTTTTTTCAGGTCTGTACGTAATGCCTTTTTATAGGCAAGCAAATAGGGCAACTACAGCTTTTTATTTTAGCACCTAGGTCCCTTTTCAATTTTATTTTTTTGCCAATTAATCCCTCACTTTTTGACTTGCTACCCAAGTTAATACTCTATGCAGCTTCCAGGAAGTTTCCTAAGCTGTTACACCTAAGATTCCTTAGTTGATTGCCCTAATTACCCCTAGTTGTCTTGTTATTTACCCTCTAGTATTGGATAGACAATTAAACTCTAAACCATTTGAAATATAACAATCAAAATCAATTAAACAACTAAGGATTCAAAAGGATCAAACCATGAGCAATTCTAAAAAGAAAACTACAGAAAATCAACTGGAAAAACAAATAAACTCTATTGTAGGACTTATCATAATTAAACTAAACATTTGATTAAAACCAGTCTAAAACCTATATTAACCATCATGCAATATTCAAACTTATTAATTATAGAAATTAAAATACCCAACAAAAATGATACAACTTGATTAACACGAATTAAACCTAATTTAAGCTCAGGAATAAAAAAATGAAGTTCAAACCAAAAGACAAGACTAATACCACTCGATTAACACGAACTAAACCTAATTTAAGCTCAGGAATTAAAAATGAAGTTCAAACCACCAAACAGGACTAATACAACTCGAACTAAACCTAATTAAAACTCAGGAATTAAAAATTGAAGTTCAAACCAACAGACAAGACTAAAACAACTCGACTAACACGAACTAAACATAATTTAAACTCAGGAATTAAACATGAAAACCACACCAACAGAAAAGAGATGAGGAGAAGGAAAATTCAAAAGGGAAAGATGGGAACTTAGCTAAGCATTTAGAATCGAACCCGATACTCGAGTGAAACCTTCATCCGCTACCTTGAAAATTTCGGAAACCCTAGATTTGAATTCTGAGCAGTTGTGGAGGTATTCGAGGGAAGTTGAGTGTGGATTTGGGATGAGGGGGTTGAGAAGGTCATGGGGTATGATTTTGGGGTAATTTGGTGGTGGTGGGATTTTGTCGCCTCTCTTTGAATCAATGTTCGAAGAGTTCGGCTGGGATTCGAAAGGAGGTATTAGTGGATTCGTGATGAGGGGGTCTAGGAGAACCTGTGGTGTTAGTTTGGGGGCAACTGGGTGGTGGCGCCACCGGCCACGACGGAGGGTCAGAGGCGGCGGCTAGGATTTGGAATATTTGAGGATTTCTGGTAAGATTTGAGGGAAGATGATGTTGTTATGGGTATGAGGGGGAGACGGGGGTGTTGTCGTGTGAATTTGAACAGGTTTGGCCGCCGACCGCGGCCATGGGTGATTTCCGACAGACAGCAGGCGACAGACACAGTAGGCATGTCTTTAGGGTATGGTTGGGGGTGTGAGAGAGCAGATGAGGGGGGGGGGGGGAGGTGAGAAGGCGCCGTTTGGACATATATATTTTTATTGATCCTAGCTTCCCAGCCGTTAGAACGTCAAAATCTCGACGGCTGGGATAAAACCTTGATTATACGTCGTTGTTTTGGGTTGTCTCATATGAGAGACTGGACCGAGTTAGGGGGTTAATTATTGGACTTGTTCAGGGGGTTTAATTATTTGGGCTTGGGCATTTTGGCCCAAATTGGGCATTTTATTTAAGGGACTCAATTTTTTTTTTTTGATTTTCTCTTTTAAAAATTGAAATTAAAATTAAAATTAAAACTAAATTAAATCCCTAAAAATTAAATTAACCTACCTAATCATTTTAAGCTTTAATTATTAATTAACTCAAATAATTAAATACCAATTTAAAGGAATCAACGAAATTCAAAACTAAAAACTAATCAAAGCGAAAATAAATCAAAATTTTATTTTTGTAAAATCCTGATTACTAATTAACCTAAAAATATGTAAAATCGAAAAAAGTAGAAGTCATAATATGTTAGTTAAAGATGTTATATAATAAAAGATAACAGAATATTAATAAATAGTGCTACACCAAATAATTATCACAACGCCTTCTCAAATCTCTAATCAATTTCTCCTGATTTTGCCATTTAGGAACTATTGCGAAGAGACATAAGACCATCTCCGACCTACACTACATATTACACCAAATCTTATTTTGATGTTTTGATGCTCCAATCCAACATAATTTCTTAATCATTTTGGCGTTGGATTGAAGCACCAAAACACCAAATATTATACCAAAATAGATTTTGGTATAATAGATTTTGGATACGGCATTATGTCTCTCCGCAATAGCTCCTAAATGACAATCAGGAGAAATAGACTAGAGATTTGAGGTGTATATTGCGGCGACAAGTAACAGAAGACAGGAAAAAAGATTGATAAGAAAAAACACAGGGGGCCGTCAAAAACATGTCTTTGCTTTTATTTATAGTTATTATTATCATACACATTCAGTAGACTTGGTTAATCTGTAAGAAATACAATCCATATTCACTTTATGTCTCCTTTTTCTTTTTGTTATCTTTTGTTTTTGTTTATATTCGGGGTATTTCATTTTATGGTTCAATACCTATCTGTGTGTATATATATATATATCCATGTCCCCTGCCTGGAACGCTATGTCTGCACCTCGAACTCCAACGCATATCACCAGGGGAATTTGCACTGAAACAGCCAAAAGAAAATTATAATTAATCCAAAAGATGCCTGAAAATGATAAGTATATAAATAAAGCAAATGAAATGGCGACTTCCATAATATAGCTACTTGATTCTTCACCCACCATCAATGGCAAAAAAAGAATGTTTTTCTAATTTATTCATTTATTCATCACCTACAATTCGGATAAAACTGTATAAAAGCAAGAAAACCATATACTCCCTTTTCTCAACAACAACAACAACAACAACTACCCAGTATAGTCCCTTTTCTCATTTCTCAGAATTAACAGGGTAGAGTCATCTATTCTAACTTCCAAGGATCAATTCATATATAAAACTCCTAAAATTAGATGATGCAAGACGTAGCGGGCAGCAAAATAAGATGCAAGAAGTGGAACAATATCATGAGATTACATCCATCTTCCCCAAGTAATGACATGACAAGTGAATCCAGCTCACTCAAGACAAAATTGGGAACATAAATTTGAACTTTCTTCAACTCTTTTTCAAATGAGTCAAGCCGAGCCAGTGCCCGGGCCTTAGACAAAATCAGCTAACTTGCAGTGTCTTCTTTGAAGGACGAATGCTAGTCATAGCTGGAGAGCTTCTCTGGGAAAAGCATCTCGACTCGGCTATTGTCCAGGCCTAGCCAAGATGAGCTAACTGGCACTGTTTTCTTGGAAGGTCCGATGCTAGTCCTAGATGGAGAGTTTCTTAGGGAAAAGCATCTCATCTGGAAGAATCTAGGACATGCTAAAGTCAGACATCCACAACCCATTTCACTCTGCTAGTAGCTAGTTAAGACTCAATATGACCAGGGAAGTGATAATGGCTTACCTCACAAAATGCAATAAATTTTGTTGCCACTTAGAAGAAATACAAGCTGTTTCGAACTTCAACCCTGCAGTCAGAAGAATGCTCAGAGTGAATAGAACACTTTTTGTCACATATACATCAAATAAATGGTTGACCATTAAGGTTATCAGCATAGGCTATGGAAAGATACTAGAAGAGTTTTAAATTGGAACGATAAAAGAAAACCATAAATGCATGACTATAAAATAACCAGTCAATAACTATGTGAAACATCAATTTGGAAGGAAAGTCTTTCTTCTTTTTTTCCCATTACATTACAAACAAACCCTTTGAAATCCTTCTACATGAAAAAAAATAATTCAACCAACAGAAAAAAAAGGTAAAAATGTAGAACTTACGCCGAAATTACTATAAGCATTGCCACTGTTCACCTTATTCTCAAATTGCTAAGGAAGTCTGAGAGCCTGAAAGTAACAGTGATATGTAAGATCAAATCAGTCAATTACGGACCAAAGGAAATAGAAAACACCCTTCAAAATTGTCACAACACAACGAAGAAAAAGTTTGGATGATCGGTGTAACCTAATATTTTTAGCAACCACTGTGCTTCCATCTTCAGAACCAAGATGACGCAGTACCACTTCCTCCAGACGGCCATCACGGTATTGATGCTGCAATAGTGGGACCATAATGTCCATAAAGCAATCAGGCATGCATTTTGAAACAAATATTTTGAAACAAATATATCAAACGCTGTGAACCACAACAATAACAGAGACAAGAAAAGCGGGAAAAAGATAATCAGAAACAAAGAAATACTGCTAACTTGATGAATAGTTCTGTAGGAAATATGTAAAGTTTTACCACTTAGTGGTATTTAGAAAGCCACCCACCCATGGGTGTGTTAGCATGCAAAGAAATATGTAAAGTTTTATTGGAAACATCCATCATGGAATAGAACAGTCCCCTGTGACATCAAGTAACTACAACCTATATTCATAATCAGATGGTAATCAATTGCAGCATAACCTCAAACTACGAAACCAAATCTGTCACCAAATTCAGACACCCTCCTCATTTAATAAAGAAACCAAAAAACAAATGAACAAGCAAACATATGAACTCCAGTGAAATAGGGTGACAGCACCGTACTAAACGGGAGTCATCCCTATATCATTAGCACATACATTTCAATCTACGCTAAGTTGGATCATGTTTGAACCGCATGCTCTTCCAAAACTAAAATTATACTTCAGTGCCATTCAATATTTCAACTGAAACTAATCAACAATTTTCAAACTTACAACTAGTTATCATTAGAATGTCCAGGGAAGGATATACTATTGATGAGACCCAAGACACTAAGCACAACCTTCACCAATAGGAAGTGTAATTACGATTGTGCATAAGATGAGTTTAAAGTGACGAGTAATAAATGTATATTTCGTGGTAACGCAGGTATAAGCATGAGGTTATGGAACTAAAGCACAGCACTAGAGGTGAGAGTGCATTGGAAATTGACGAGCAATCTCTTCTTTTAGCATAGATCTGTCGTAATCAAACACCATAATATTTCTCTTCTTTGGGTTTATTGGTCAATTTTTTCAATGATGCCAACCAATTCTACTAAAAAACACATTTCCCAAACCAATTTGTGAACAACAATATTTTTCCCACTTTGAAATTCATTTACCTGGAAAAATAGCACAAGATCCAGCCATCCAAGGCTATAACCTCCTCATTTGTCATCGTACCCCATACATCACTAAAAATTAAAAATATGAGAATAGAAAAAACCTATCATTAGGATGGTTGTCTATAAATGTTTGGAAGTACCTTAGAGAGGTTGTAGTAAACCTAACCAAGCTATTTAACGTACTAATAAGGTGTGGAAAGAGGTTGTTAAACCAGTATTAAAGAGAGAGAGAGAGAGAGTACATTGTTTCTGATATACAAGAACAAAAGAGATACTCTAATTGTAGGGTTCAATTTACGAATCGAATGATGAAACTTTTGGAAAGAGTGATGGAGGTGTGATTAAACTATTGACTTTGGAATATTCATTTTTGACAAGTATTAAGAGTGATCTGAATCATCTACAACAAAGTACTAAAGCTTATGGAAATCTACAGAGAGAGGAAAAAGCATCTCTGCAAAATAATCATTTTTTCGAGATATGGAGTGCTAAGAAAATTCCTTCAATAAATGCTAGAGAAGAAAGAAATTCATCTCAAATATATAAAATGTCCCAAGAGATACCCATAATGCAGTGGCCATAAGTGTAAGAACAACGTGAAGGGACAGAGAGAGTTTCTCCAGCCGTGCATTCATAATCTGGATCTCCCTTGAGCCTTACTTGTTTATTCTGACAATGGATGACCCAACCAACAAAGAGAAACTTGATCAATCGAGAAACACTATATATAATTTAGGGGTGTTCATCGGGCGGATTGGGCGGCTTTTACTCTTAACGGTTTGGCTTAACGGTTATCGGCTTTTAAATGTATTAATCCGTTAGCCACCCGATAAGATATCGGGCGGATTGGTATCGGGTTAGCTCTTATAGGGCGGTTAATGGGCGGTTTATCGGCATAACATACATGTTCACTAAATATCTCTTATTCTCCTCGTCTTAGAAATAATGAATTGCCATAAAAAATAATATTTTAGAGGCAATATGATGTAGCTAATGAAACAATCGCCATCAGCATGTAGATTATAAAATAGATAAATTCACTACTAGTTCAGTATCGAGAAAAATAAAACAGAACTTATCTTCTGTTAGAGGCCACACTACATGTGTACTCATAAGCTTCGGATATAACCAAAAAAATCTGTCGCGCAAATTTCCATTCAGCTCCCACAATGAACTTTTAAATACTGAAGTGCTCTGGTAAATTCTACTCTCTACACTCCTATTCTATAAATAACTATCGTCCTCCATTTTCCACAAGCAATCATCCAAAATGCACAAATTTATTTCATGGGGTGTCGTTCCTCTAGTCATAACCAACCTTTCAATTCTTCTTTTTCTATGACACACATAGAACCATATATGTATTAGACAACTCAATTCTATCACTAAATTATATATATATATATATATATATATATATATATATATAAGAAAATTGAATAATCCATCCCCAAACCGATAAGCCGTTAATAAAAAAAATTCAATCCGTTTCCCATCCATTAAGCCGTTTAGCCGTTACCAATAAGCCGTTAAGCTTCGGTTTGGATCGGTTTTCGGTTTCGAATCGGTTTTGAACACCCCTAATATAATTTGAGTTTCAGGATAAATAGAACCAAACGAAAATATATATTCCCTCCAAGTTTAGCCCCATTCATGTACTCAAAGTGGCACTTCACTGCGCTGCAAATATATTCTCTTAATCTTTTCTTGACGGATTTATCATTAATGCGGACTCAAGTCATCCAAACATCATTTGTGTCCTTCAAGTGGCTATCAGCTATGTTGTTAAAAGCCAGCTTAGCTTAATCCCTAAAGCTCAGTGAAGCTCAGGTTGTGCACTTGCCTCGCCTAGTATGGTGCTTCAGTGTAGGCATCAAGGTTCAAAGGCGGCAGTGCCATCTCTTCACCAATAGCACAATAATAGACAATAAATATATTTGACAAAACGATACATTAGTTGTTAAAAAACGTAATGACTAACTTTTAGTGATCAAGTATAAAAAATTACGAGCCACTACATTAGTTGTTAAAAAACGTAATGACTAACTTTTAGTGATCAAGTATAAGAAATTACGAGCCACTAAAAGACTAAAATTACATCTTTTCATCTAAATCAGAAATTTAATATAGTTTTTGAACTTTTTTTTATTTGTACCGGGTGTCCGAGTCTCTAAGAGCCCCAACTAATGCCGGGGGCGCAAGCAAATATACATGATGTGTACAAGCAAATACCTCAAAGGTGTGTTATGTGAAAATACTCAAGCTCCAAATGAAAATATATGTAAATAAAAATAAAAAGGGGGGGTTTTGAGAAAATTAGAGAGGCAATTCAAGGTCATTCAATATTGGTAACTAGAGTTCAATAAGAGCCATGCGGTTTAAAAAGAAGCAAATTGCAAAAAGGAAGACAAATGTGAATAGTGTTCAATGAGGGTGTAGTCACTTGTATCCCAAATGTGCTTATCCTACCCTTCCCTAAGCCTACATTACAAGCTTAAAAAGTCCTTATGAGATCTCCAACCGAATGTTCTTGAATTGGCGACGAATTAAAATAATGGCAAGCTTATGGCATGATATTTGTAACATTTTAAATTCTTTTTTTGATTTGCACCGGATGTCCGAGTCTCTATAAGCACCGACTAATCCCGGGGATGCACAGGCCCTCGGCAAGGAGTTTTCCGCAAGTGCACCACGATTAATTCAGATTTTACCCAGTCCGATGGCCCTCAGAAATTGTTTGTGCCCAGTGGGTTTCGAACTTGAGACCTTGAAAGGGAGCAAACCCCAAGGCTCAAGTCAATTGCCACCAGGCCAACCCCTGAGGGTTGTAATGTTTTAAATTCTTTGCTGAGAGTGAGTGTCTCTGCACCTTTGTCCCTTGTGTTGTTGTAGATATGGTGATTTTGGGACTTTCTTTCTTGTGAGGGCACATGGATTATGATGGATTGGTGACATTGATAAATTTCGAATTGAGTATATTGAGCATATGTAGTAGACTAGTGCTATTGAGTCACTTCTTGAGGCTTGGTTGTTGTCATTTAATTAATTTGAAACTCCATTGCATTCTTGAGATTGAGTTTTAAATGTGAGAGTTATTTGGTTGAAGTTCACATACTTGAGCCTAATTATTAGTACCAACCAAAGCCATTGGTGTTGTGCTTAATTGGAGAATGTGATTTGAAATAACAGCGATGTTACTTGAGCCTTAGAAGGAAGAACCTGACTAAGTATTTGATATTGATTTGCTTGAGGACCAGTAGGTGTGGTAATTTGAGCCCAATCCATCCTACCCGCCAAAGATTAATGGGATGGGCTACAAACATTTTAGCTCATGGGTCTACTTGGGCTGAACCCAAGTAAACCCATTATTTTTCATAGCCCATTATGACCCATTAAATAGCCCAAATACAACCCATGAAACACACCCAAAACAAATCTCAACCCACCTTATCTAGTTGCCCCAAGTTTGGGAGCTAGGGTTCTTGCACACACGCTTTAAGTCTTGAAGATTTGAAGACTTTGGTTGAAAATTTCTTACCCATTTTTATTCATTTCTTCATTACCTTACTTTGTATTGAATATCTAAGTGTGTAACATTGATTCCAATACTTGAATCTTGTTTATGGGAATATTTATATTTAAAGTATGGATTAAATATCTTGTTGTGCTTATGTATTGAATGATTTTTATTAATATTGAAGTGAGTTAATTGTTATTTTAATTATTCTTGTTCTTTTATATTTCCAACGTGATTAGCTAACCTTGGACTCGACCATTAACTTCGAATTAATCATGGAAAAGGTAATTTGGGGTTGAAAAAGATTAATTAACAAGAACTGGAGATATTTACCCTCACTATATATACACTATATAGGTATAGGATTGAACTACTTGTAGTCACATCGGATGCACTTAATCTCTTAATTGTTTTAAGGATAATACAATTAGAAAGTCTTGTTAGTCTTTGGAAGAATCTAATATAAAATTATTATCCAAGGCTAATTAACATAAACTCGCTCATATTTGTAAAATCGTGAAATACGCTTGATTGGTACTTGAGTGTAATTCCCCGTGTATCCATACTTGTAGCCATTGATCATTTTATTTGCTTTCTAGGTTAGTTTACATTTTTGCATTTAGATATAAATATTTTCTCAAAACCTTTATTAAGTGTTTGGCTTAGCATGGTAAGTGATAATTCTCTTACATTGCCTAATCACCTATATATTATTCTCTGTGGGGTGCGACCCATACTCATAGTTGGGTATATTATATTGCATGCGACCGTGTCCGCTTACTTATTAGTAGTGGATCTGGACGTCATCACAGTACTTACCAAATAAATCAAAAAACATATGGGGCTCTACATTGGGTAAGTTCGAAGTTGAAACAAAATAAACTACGTCATTTCAAAGCCTAACGAAGCTTTTGGATCGACAGAAAAGCATATGAAGGTGACAAGAGGATGGGGGTGGGTTAGTTTTTTCTACTTAGTTGATCTTTAGCGAGAGAAACTGAGAAGGAGAGAAAGAAGGTCATAAACAAAATGTTTAGTGTCGTTTATACCAACAAAAAGCTGGTGCAAAGGTCCTTTCGTAATTCCAAAAAGAACAAATACTTGATTAAAACCAAATGACACACGTTCCTTTTTTCCTACTCATAATCAATTCAAAAAGATTTACCACTCCTCTCCTCTCTTTATTTGTCTTCTAAATGGCCTACTTTCCTTCCTCTTTCTTTCTTTCTTCTAAAATATATTTAAGAGTCCCTTTGGGCTCATAACAATGACTACTACTTGGAAATTGGAAAACACATCTCCCACAACACCATAAGCTGACTTTTCAGATCTCACTACCACTAAATGAACAAAATTGTTGTCATAAGGATCTTTCTTTTTTGGAAAACCGAGAATTCTCCGAGGGCCAACAGGCACAGAGTTCAAATCTCCACGGATAATGGGCCATCCTACTATCGTTCTCAACTTAAATACCAAACTATTGGTCCGTGGCAGGGTTTGAACAAGTACTCTTATCACCGAACCGAAGTGTATAGGTATTATCACTTTTTTGCATAACCATGGTATCCGGGCCAGCAAGGCGTAGCTCTACTAATTCCACGGGGTACTTGTTACCTCCCAACAACACAAGTACTAGGTACCTGTAGGCATTATCATCAAATAGATTACCTAGCTTATCATTCCCTAACGGGCACGTGTGATCATATGCAACAGATTCTCTTAACAAAGTTCCTCTGACATGATTGAAAGTAGCGCCTAAAATGTTAATGAATGTGTTGCGACTACAATTAAGAAAAGCACATAAAATATTTTAGGAACTTCCATGTTTGTTGCACCTCAAGACAAGTTACATCCATGCTAATGCCTAATAGTTCTAAAATCCAGTCAGGTTCACAGAAATCCAAAGGAAAAACAAAGAACACAAAAATGGAAAAGGGGAGAGATGAACCTGAGTTTGGCTTTGTAGCTGTCAAGGATATCTTGCTTTTCTTCTTTTGTGGAGTACCAAATGACACTTGGAATGACAAAATATGAAAGCTTCCGGCATAGGGGACAGGTCCTAAATGTAGAGTTGATATCAATCCCAGAGGAAGGAGAACCACTGCGCCAATTCCTGATGCACGATATACAAAATGGATGATCACACTCAGAAAGGATCCCAAACTTCCGCTCTGCTGCAGTTGTCTTGGAGAGTACACGTTCAAGACACACACAGCACTCTATTTCTTGACTATGCTTCAATAAATCAAGGTGCTTTTGCCTCTTCTCACATGTTTTCATATGCTCCTCTATTTCTTGAGGCCTGAAAGGATGCAAGCAATGCTTCGCACAGATTGGACATAAATCTCCATGAATGTATGGACATTTTTCTCCCCGTGGACAATTACCAGCAGCAGCAAGAGAGCAAATTGATTGATTAGCTCGATTAATTCTCTTCAACTCAACAAAGTTTTCAATATCTTCCACATGATGATGCTCTGAATTTTCACTCCATGCAGCTTGGTTGGGAGGGTAAAAAGGTCTGCCTGAATTCAAATACTCAGCAGAAAGTCCTACACCATCTGCTAGCATTCCAGGAGATAAGGTAGTGGGAGAAGAATCTGAGTGCAGATGTTGAGCTGAAGCTGACGAAGATGGAGGTGAATGCTGTTGAGAAGCTTTAACATGTTCGTATCTACACCTGCTCCCATAGGCACATAGTCCTTTTTGGTAGTATGTGCATACCTGCAACAATAATCCAAGTAAGAGCAATTACATGCCAAAGTGGCTAATCAACTTTGATCACCAAAAATAGAATGTCCAGAACATTACATTATTTGGAGGGTCTTTCCAATCATGTGAGAACTCACAGTACTCCCCTTTCAGACATGCACCATGTACAAAAAACTTGCAAAGAACCCTGGAAAATATAAGCATATCTGTAAGTGCATATGGCCATCTACAAGAGACCACAAATTCATTTGCAAATTGCAATTAACAATAAACTTTGCTAATCAATATTTTCCTTTTCTCGGCATAAAATTGTTGATCAAATTCTTTTGTTGTATAGTTATGGTAAAAGGACAAATGATCATAAAATGCTAGAGTGATGATAATTTACCTCTTCAGATGTTACCTTTTAACATTGCTAGACATACTCCATCAACAAAAAAAAAAAAAAAAGAAACAGTAGTAGGCACCATATAATAAGCAATTAGTTTAATGTCTTATGTTCAACTACAAAATTATTTATTTCTTCCAAGAGCACAGCACCTCAAAGCACATGACACAGCCGATGGCAGAAAGCTCCTTAGACGCATCTTATCAGTCACGAACCTTTTTATGGTACATCTCAAGTAAATACGACTGTTAAATAGGTAGTGCGATAGATTAGACTTAGACGTATTATATATGAGTGAATACAAGTGACCCACATAAGAAAATATGAGTATACATTGAAAGTTTGAATATAAGGGCCCAAATATTAGCCATTTGTCTAAATACATTCTTTCGATCTTTTCTCCCAGTTCTATGAACTTTTCACGTGATACCAGAACAAGTAGTGGACCTCCACTCGGGTCTCACCACCATCCATATATATGAGAAATATTTTGGCGACATGGTCCAAAAAAAAAAGAATTACATTGGCACAAAAGAGGACATGTCACACAAACCTAATTAGAACAAATAAAAATATGTATCCTCTCCACAACTCAAACTTAAACTTTTAGATGAGGTGGCTCACATAGTTCAACATGGGATCTCTACATTATAAGAATTACTTTCTGTTCATGTAGTTGGATGTTTCAAAGAAGAGAAAATTGTGCCAAGTAGTTGTCCACAATCTGCACCTAAAGTTTCTGTCTTATGTGAGTGTTGCCCATAAACCAACAACCCCATACGAGGAACATAGTGCCAGTAAAATCTAAGAAGTCGCACCAAAGTTGAACCTGGCACTAACGTACCCACACCAAAGTTGAAGCTTGCACGCACCATCACGCGCCGATCAACTTCCTAGATCTTCATATTCACATGCTTCATGTGTTGGCGCATGAATTTATTTCCGACCATACTATTGTGAGTTTCTTTTGTTATGAAGGATCAACTACTCATTCCAAAGCCATCCACCGCAGTCTTGGATTTTTCTTACCATTGGAACCCTAGGGCGATAACTACGGATGTTTTCTTGGTAAGGTTTAACACAATTCAAACTATAGGCCTTTGTATTCGACTTCCAACAATCCTAACCAACCAATTCCTAATTCTTTTGACGACAAGAAAATTATTTTGGTAAATACATTAGACTTGAATCAAACTTGTGAGTTGTGACTTCTTCTAATGCGTCTCTGATTATCCTGATAAGTTTTCCGATCAACAAACCAATGAATAAGATGTTCCCGCAACTATTTCCATAACTTATCCTCTTTGTTTCATGTTTCAACTATTTGATGGTCCTTCAATTTGTCATAAGGATTCAGAAAACTTGGTCACGAAAAAGATGGAACCTATTACTTCTCTACCTTGACATCTTCCATTCAATCACAGGACACAAACATTCAATGAACATCACCACAAAATTTATGTTGAAACACATATAATCATAAGAATATACATCACCGTAATCAAAACCTAAGCATTACGATTGCAAAATGGAATTAGAAAAAAAAATTATACAGATCATTCAAATCCTAATTAAAACAGGGCAAAATGATAAGGCGAGACCAAATAGAAACCTTACCTTTTCGACATGGCATCAAACTATCGACTGAAAGTCGATAGCCTAACACTCCGCAGTTGAAGAATTGAAAAGCCAGAGCGAGAATTGAGCGTTACGCTCACTCGCTCTGGCTATGCGGGGCTGGGGCTTTTGCTTTTGGCGGTTCGATCCCACTGCTAACTGGTGAGGCTAGTTTCCCCCTCTTCTCGACCTCCCATTTTTATAGTTTTTGAGGTGTGGACCCAACGTTAGAAAATGAAAACTTAGGAGGGCGATTTGAAATATCTGGAATATTTAGCTGGACCACAATAGTCTAAATGACACTTATACTTGTGACACTTTATCATGCCGGTCCTCAAATTTATTACTCATTGACACTTATACTCGTTCAAACCGTGTATAATAAACACTTATGACAGGAGGTTGATCTTATATGTCATATTTGATTTTAGTGCGCGATTCACACGCCAGTAAGGCGCGTGAGGGCAGTTGAAAAAGCCCTAATGATAATATTGTGGCTATTTAAAGGCCATTTTCCTCTTACTATCTTATTCTCTATTTTTGAACATTATAGTAGCTGGTTTCTGTCAAAATCTGATGTCCTTTTTTTTTCTCGTGTTAGCTTCAGGTGAAAAATAGAATTTCTTTGCTAGGATTCTTAATTGCCCACCAATTTTTGCCATCTCCTTTTCTTTTCAATGTCGATTTTCTCCGAAAAGAAATAAGCTATTGTCGCGTCTTCTCCTTCAGCAATTAAAAAGGAATATTTGCGTTATTGTGGAGTTGTTGCAAATCTTAAAATGTTACGAATACCCACCAATCCTGGAATAAGGTTCCTAGGATGCCGAAGATATGCGATTGGTAAAGGTTGTGACTTTTTCCAATGGGTTGATCATGCGATTGAGTAAGAACACTACAATACTCTTCTTGCATGTCTTATTAAGAAGAGTGATCGATGCAATTGCCAGAGAAGACAAGGAAGGTCGAAGTTCAGAGTTGATGCTATTATAATTGTGGTTGTAGTTGTTTTATTGTTAGCTCTTATGTTATGTATATAGGATTGGTAGCGTACTTTCTTATTTTCTGGGTTTAGACTACATATTTTATGTTGATGTAAAAAAATCATGGAATATATTGATAAAGGGAACATTCAAGTCGAAAAATTATAATTTACCATTACATCAACAATGCTTCCACTACTAATATCATGACATGTTATAGGTAGTTAATAAAACATCCTAAATAAGGAAGTTGCTTTATAAATTACTGTCTATGATATGCAGTCAACAAAAACACCTATAGTGAAGTAGCTTTACAAAGTATTGTCTATCATAGGCAGTTAATGAAAATATCCATCAATAAGTCTTCAAAATATGAGTTGATCACTTCATTTAATGTTTTTTGTGACTTGGTTGTCTGGTGTAGATTATGTCTTTGGTGTAGCTTGAGTGGTTATAGCAGAGTTTGCTCTTCTGTAGCTCTTTCTTGTAGATGCCTTTGTGTAACTGTAGCTTGACCCTTGCACTTTAGTCTAGAAGGTTTGGACCTAAGTTAAATGTTGGTAGAGGCAGAACTTATGAGTGTATAAGGATTGTGTACTACTCGGTTGTAGTTCCAGACTACACAAATATAAAAGGTTGTGAATGAGGGATTATCAAGCTATATCTGCTAACTGTGTGATTAAATGAAAATATTTACCCCCTGTATCACAGTGCCACTTGAATCAAATAGCAGACCATAACATACTGCCTTTGGTCTCTTAAACCCTGCATTTACACCACCTCTTCTAGGCTCATTGGTCTTCCTTTTTATACCTCCAACAATATTAGTCAATCATTGTGTGCTTGAATCAGTGATTGGTTGAGTGAAGGTACCACATTCCACAGTTGAAGATGTTGTTGTTGTTGATGCACTTCTAGTTGATGTTGCTGATGAAGCATTTTTAACAGTTTCACCTCCAATTGAACTAGTTCCAGCACTTCCCCCTTAGTTTCTCTGCATACACATAACCAAACAGACAGTAGTAATTGATTTCATCTGATAATGAGCACAAAGAACATTAATACTTATAACATTTAGACATCCTTTCTTGCTATGACCAAGAGTCTTGCATAAAGAACATCTCATTTGTATCTCTATCCTTGTACCCTTCCCAAACTTCTTATTTGGTTCATCAACAGCATTTCTCCCTTTTTTCTCTTTGGCCTTCCTAGCATTGCAGTTATAAAAAGTGGCTCAATAGTTGGCAGTGGGCTTTTTTGCCACAAATTCACGCTTGTTAATGGTTGAATGAACCTGTTCTATGTCTTAAGGTAGGTGTCCTTCCTATATCAATGGTCAACATATGGCTCAACATTATAGTTATTATAATGCATCATTGTAATTGCATGTGCACATGGAATTCTTTTGAGTTTCCATGATCTACAAGTACATGAACATCTTCTAAAGTTGACAACATGTGTATATGGCCCATCCTGGATCTCATACCCTGTTTCACCATTAAATTTGATTTCGCATTTGGCTTCCTTTTGAGCATTCTCTCCAAGTATTTCGATAGCTATCGGTGATATATTACCTACCCATTTTTTTTAGAAAACTCTCTCATGCTATTCATCGTCTCCATACACTTGATTCTAATTTTTTCTAATATAGTAATAATAGATTTGTGCCTCGCTGCCAATATCCAACTACTAAATGTCTCACGCTGTAATTCTCCACTACATCACACTTACTATATTCTTTGAAGTTTGTCCTACACCATGTCTCCTTATTGTATTTCAATAGGTATTGAACAATATCTCGTTCTAGCAAGTCCATTTCATCCAACTTCTTGCTAAAGTAAACTTCAAACGTAACACTTGCCCACTGCCAGAATTTTTTCCTTCTTTACTAATCAGGCCAAGTTTGCTTCCAATTGGTCTAGATATGCCTAGCACACCACCTCATCTCAACATTTGGCAATAACTGAGTTATTTCTAGATGAAGACCCTACAATCAACAATATTATATTTACATAAATAAAAGCAATTATACTTTAAAGACAAAGTGTTAGAAACGATACCTTCTACATATCAGACATGACTGTCAGCCCTTCTACTTGAGTCTCTATCAAATTCAGATCATGCTTGAGACATCTGATAAACCAAGACCATGTATTTTTTTTATTCCTTTTCAACTACTTCCAAGTCACGAGGTACATTTGATTATTTTCATCCTTGAAAACGTAGGAAAACAGTTCATCTTTACATATTCCTAATAGGACTGCACCGTCAAAGCTAATTATGTTTCTGCACCTTTCTAACCATCTAGTTTTGAATACTTCAAGATAGATATAAATGCCCATAAATACTTACTTGCCAGGTTATATATATATATATATGTATATATATATATATATATATATATATATATATATATATATATATATATATATGTATATATATATATATATATATATATATATATATATATATATGTATATATATATATATGTATGTATGTATGTTTTGGTAATGCAATAATATAATTAAAAATATGTGGATAATACGTCACAATTTGTTAATGGTTAAAATGAACCCTTGACATGTTCACATGTGATAACAACAATATAGTAAAATCTTACCACGTGGGGTCTAGAGAGGGTAGAGTGTACACAGACCTTACCCATATTTTGAAAGAGTATAGAGGTTATTTCTTGAAGACTATGATCGATACCAACTCGACGCAACACCAAGTTAGCAAGAGCGGGCCGCAATAGCTTTTACCTGAATAGAGGTCGGAATCGATTTCCTCAGGGAGCTAGTAGTGGAGTTAGATTTTCTGTGTAGTCTAGAGATATGTTTGTACTCCTAATGTCACTTCAAACATTCTTGGTTTTTGATTTTATAACTACTATGATAAAACTAATGATTAATACTAAATTATGTTATGAGAATGCTAAGTTGTATCTAATAGGAAGAAGGACACTAGAGTCGTGGCATCACCTAGGTGGCTAATTGACGGGTAGATGTTACTAAGGATAGATTGACATATTTGGGGTTTATGCTATAACCGTTGCACAATTTTACCTACTCTCACACCTCTCGGTAGAGATAATGATTTTGTCCAATTGACTCTCTCGAGACCAAATAGGTAGGCAAATTAGGCCAAGCAACTAGGGTTCAAATAAGGTAATTACTCTCTCGAGATTTAACCCATAAATTGGGACTATAATTTCTCATGACTCAATCCCAATTCCTTGTTGGATCAATTTTGGGGTCATAGACTCTATTTCTCAAGAAGAGTCAAACACACAAAGCTTGAATCAGTGTTTGCAACCACTAATTCTTAAATAAAAACATAAAATCAACCAAATAGCAAACACCCAATATCAATCTAACCCTAGATGGCAACACCCATCAATTACCCAAACTAGGGTTGAGCCACAACCCTAACAGATAGGGTTAGCTACACTTATAGAAGCAAATGAAGAAATAGATGAAGAGCTAAACATATTAATTAATTACTAAGAATAAATCACAATAATCTATCGTTGTTGAAGAGCAGAAGTGCAAAAAAAGGCTACAAGACCGAGTCTCACGAGTGTAGCTGCATTCAAAATAAAAAACTGCCCCAAAAATGGTAAAATATTCTATTTATACTAGGCTAGAAAAAACTGGATAAAAATACCCCTACGGGGTCAGTGCGGGCCGCACAAAAGCAACCGCGATCGCACTGGCTCTTTTGACTTCACTATTCAACTCTCTCATCTTGAGGAACACGGACCGCATAAAAGTGTACTACAGCCGCAAAGGGGGTCTGGCGCGAACCGCGCGAGAACGATTGCGATCGCGTGGCATTATCTTGGCTATGTTTCCACCTCTCTGAATCTCATTTATGCGAACCGAACAAAAGAATAGAGCGATTGCGTAGCCTGACCGTGGACCGCAAGAATCCTACCACGGCCGCGTTGCCTTCAGCCTGAATATACCATGTATCTGAACCTTCTAGTGCGGCTGTTTCATTTTAGCGTGGTCCGCATTAGGCCTTCTCCCCTCAGATTTCTTGGTCTTTGATACTTGAGCAGGTTTCACTCCTTTTGAGCCGATCTTTGATATTTCAGCACTTTGTCGCTCAAACCTGCAGTCAAGTATAACCTATGATCATTTTAGGACTATTTTGTAGCAAATTATACTCAAAGCATAGGCAAGTGAGGGCATAAAACACGTTAAAATCCTAACTTATCAACTCCCCCAAACTTAAACCTTTGATTGTCCTCAGGCAAACAAAATAAGACCCACCTCTTAAAGAAAAATTCAAGTAATTCCAGTTATCCTAAAGCAACTTCAACAAGCATCAATTGGGAAGAACAATTGCCCTCAATACAAATTCATCATTAACACATTTTAACTTTGAAAAACCATGGATCAAGTGTGATACATGAGCATCAAGAGTTGACTCATTACATCAGAGCACTTCTCTTAATTACTTTGGTCATTGTGAAACCCACACTCACACATCCTCAACTATCCCTAAGCAAACCTCGCCTTTTAAAGTATTGACACACAAATCGAGGTTGATGGAATTTCATTCATCTCTCTCAAGAAGAAGGTCACAAATCCAGCTCTAGGTACCATATGCTTGCCTCATGTAAGTATCCACTAATGTAGGCTTCCTTCAACTCAAGATCATATAGGGCTTTGTGGAGTCATATGTGAAAGCTTTTGGGTAAGGGTATGACATGTTCTTATTCAAGTGGGTTCGATCTTCCCTTACGCTTCTTTTGATTCTTTTGGCACAATTCTCTTGACTTTTTGAGTCTTTTTACTTCTTGCTAAGGGGTTAGAGAGACACATTGTCACTCTTTCTTATACATTTCAAACCATTTCTCCCTTTTCTACACTTTTTTCACTTTATACTTTTCTCTGAATCCCTTTTTATTCTTTTTCACGTTGGGCTTTCTTTTCGTCTTTTTCTTTTCTTTCTTTTTCACTGCCTTCCTTTTCTTTTGCTTTTTTACCTTTTTACCCCATTTGTTTCCTTTCTTGTCTCTCCTCCCAAACTTAGACTTTGCTATTACTCAAGGGAAAATGTGGGTGCGAAGAGAGGGTAGAATTTAGAACGGGTATAGGCTTGTAGCATTAGTTGTTGAAAGAAAATGTTTAAGGCTCAAAAGAGTTAACTAGGGATTATCTCATTAGTAGGCTATGGAATTGTTCAACTTATCATTTAGATCAATGAGGGCCTATAATCACTTCTCAAGTCAAATTTCACGTAGGATTTCGCCTTAACAAACATTCAGGGCAAGTTCTAGACCATTGGCTTGAGACGTGGACTCACAATTCGATTTCGCACCACACACACTAGGGGATTGCTAAATATATCGAGTCGAGGGCCCAAAACGACCTTAGTTGCGATTTAAGCACATGATGGTCTGAAAGACCACATGATGATTGTTTGGTCAACACAAGAGTCTTATGGCCACGACTTTTACCATCCTAAACACAACATTTTGTCTTTGACCATAGGATCAAAGGAAAATGTGCTAGGCCTAAGTGAAGCTTTGCTTGAGGTACCCTTAACTACAACTATTCAAAAACAAAAAGAGCAAAAACAGACTCAACCCCTTAAGAAGGTTGTCATGCCATCTATCATTGAGAAAAGCCACCATGTTCGCACAATGCTCCACCTTTAGAAAGAACCTTGGCATTAAGAAAACCAAGGGTTT
Organism: Nicotiana benthamiana; assembly: GCA_034376525.1. NCBI lineage: Eukaryota > Viridiplantae > Streptophyta > Magnoliopsida > Solanales > Solanaceae > Nicotiana > Nicotiana benthamiana. The sequence continues at coordinate 25,851,133 of CM067336.1, read as the reverse complement.
ATTGAAAACGCCAAAAATAAAACAAAAGGCTACGAGCCTATCTACAAAGCTAAAAACAATTTTTTTTTTGCAAAAATAGAAAACAAAATGAATATGTACAATAGGGGAGTAGAATATTCAACGGGGGATGAATATAGATAGAAATGTAACTTTATATATAGATCAAATGAGAAAATAAAAAGTACGAGAAAAGTGGCTAAATGTAAAGTTATGTACATCCCAAAATAGAAAATCAAAGTAAAGCATAACTAACAATCTATATATACAGTCATCCATGGATAATAAAAAGTAGGGCGCACCCCCATGAATAAAAGCTAGCATTATCCCCAGTTCCAACCAACAAATAAGCATAAAAAACAAAGTAAAGGATATAGGAGCTATCTAAGCCTAGTCTGTCTGCATGGGATCATCAGTGGTCCTCTGGTCATGTGTATGTGCGGGAACCTCAGACTGGTTCCGGCCTCCTAATGCTCAGCTGCTGAGACTGGGGCTTGCTCCTGGACCGGCTAGATGCCAGGTGCATCATGTGGCAAACTAGAGGAGGCCTCTTGTGGGGCTACCACCTCAATAACCGCATCAGCTGTACTTGGGAGCTTTCTCTTCTTCCTTGGCTTCCTGGGTGCCTGCTCCTGCTGTGGCTCTACTATTGGTGTTGCTACTGGGTCAGGGTCCCCAAATAGAAAGTCTATTGCCATCTGGTCTGCCAATAGCTTATCCAAATCTACCTTGAGCTGCTTTACAGACTCCTTGGAAGCCCGTGATCTCATCATCTTCTTGTGCTCATTGGAAAGCTCCTTTAGAGCCTTGCCATGTGAATCCACCGTCTTAGACAAGGTGTCCTGAGTCCTCATAATCTTTTCCTGGTTGTCCAGAAGCTTCTTCAGTGTATCCTTAATGGACTGAGGAATCTGAGCTGTCGGAGGTGCGTACTGGGCATCAATAGTAGCAGACAAAGTAGACAACTTGGATGTCACAGCTGATATCCAGTTGTTCATACTCGCTAGTGCCTGGCCCAAGCCATAAAAGGATAAGCCCGGGAAGAAGGAACCCCCGGGCCAGCTGAAGTACTGGGACCTGTAGAAGAAGAAGGTCCCGGAGACAAATCATCAACAATAGTGGCAGCAGGCAATGTGGAGGGCTTGGTGGAAGGTTGAACAGAATGCTCTACTGCAACTGGCTCCTCAGACTGGCCAGTTGGGGCAGAGGCAGCTGGCTTGTAGTTTTTGTCTTTAGGGTTGTTTGGGCCCTTCATACTGAACTAGGTGAATGGAGCCACTGGCTTGACCTTGATATCAAATGGTTCTTTCTCCACTTCCAGGTCCTTGAAGTACATGGTAAGGGTATTAGGAAAAGGGTAGTTCTGATCATGCTCTTGCCCCATAGCAGTAATCACAGGGGACAATCACATTGCCCATATTGATAGGGTATCCGGCCATAATAGAAGCAACAAGGATAGCCCGGGTAAGTGGAATAGTCTGATCGTGGGTAGAGGGGTCAAGCCGACTGCATACAAAAGACAGCCAACCCTGAGCCTCAAAGTTAAAAGTCTTCCGAAATATGTTGGTTCCTGCTTGCACCCACTCTGGAACAGTACTTGGGATTGCCAGGTATGAGACTAACCACGGACGCACTTCTTCACCCATTGCCAATTTTTCATTATAAAGGGTCTTATCCTCTTCATCGAATGCTAGGTATTTATTGAGTGCCTGCCCAGTAAAGATATCATTTTTGTTCCGCACTTTGGTTACCTTAGTGCCCTTCAAGATGTGGGCCATATTGTTATAGAATTCTTTTACCATGTGCTCATTTGCTTGTACACAATTATCCTGAAAGTGATCCCAACCCACTCGAGTGTGAAATTGTCTATGCACATTGGGAAGTAGAGGTAGAAGATATCGCTCAATGAAACTCCTTTCCAGAATCAACTTTCGTTTATGCCACCATACCTTAAACAGGTGGAATGCTAACTGACTGATGAACCTATCCTCCTAAGTTGCGGGATCTCTAGTCCGATCATAACCCCCATCCTTAGGTATACCGCTCTGGGCACCTCCTCAACACTGTCCTGACCACCTCCATCACCTCTGCCTACACTCTCCCAAGATAATGAAGTTGTGGGGGAGGTAGAATATTCTTCACTATCGGCAACGGACTCTCAGATGAATCCGAAACTACATTCACCGGCCTCTTGGAAATGGGTGATGTTGGAGGGGTAACAGTCAGTTGGAAGCTGGAGACGAAGTGAGTTGCGATTGAATCAGAGAAGATGTCCTGAGATGGCATATACTCACTCCCCGAGGAATTGGAAGTAGCTCTATTTGCAGCTTTTATCATCTTCCGGGTCTTTTTGATGTTTTCCCGGACTAGGGGAGAGAGTTTTACCACTCTTTTGCCTTTACCCCATCGGGAGGAACCACCTCTCTCGGGTTGTTGTGATCCCCTTCTGCCTCTTTATTTAACCATTATCTGCAGACACACACATCTAATATTGTTAGTTTAATCACGAGCAGTGAACCAGTTATTGAAATGAATTGCAGAACAGCAGGTGTGAAAATGTTGCAGACACAGGTGTAGAACAGGGCACTGTGGCCCGCACCATCAGGAGTGGGGCCGTGTTATGGGAACCACAGACCATGCTAAGGCGACTGCAATTCGCACTAGGCAAAGGCCCAGAAGACACCCTCTCTGAATCACCTACCACAGTCCGCGCAGAATGGTGTCGCGACCGCTGTGGGCCAGCTTGGGCCGCATAAAATGCATCGCAACCGCGCTGGGAACAAGTTCATTCCAAGAAATTTTAGGCACCATGGTCCGCGCAAAAGAGTAATGCGGACCGCGTCAGGGCACCGCAGACCGCGCTAAGGCGATCATGGATTGCTGAATTAGACTCTGGGAACCAAGGTAGGGTTTCATCTTTTTCCATTTTTTTACACCTACTTGTCCCTACTCAGTTTTCCAATCCTTAATCATTGTAAACACACAAAAACTAACAAGTAAACTAACCTAAACGAACCATTCAAGAAAAACAGGACGAAAGAGAAACTACAAACTACTAGCAAGCAAATAAAAATGAAAATATGAAATTAATTAATCACAAATGCATGAAATGTTACCAGGTTTATGAAAATTGAATGCAACTAATCCTAGCAAGCAAGAATTTCGGTCTCAGGAAAGGGTGAACAGTAGTTTTAAGGCTATGAGTTTTCAAATTTCAAGAAGGGTACACTGAGACCTTTGGCCTCTATTTATAGACAACCTATGGTACCCTTACTCACGTACCAGCGCGGCCGCACAAAATCGACCGTGGACCGCGTTGGATTTGTTCATGTGAACCTTCAGTAGGCACACACAAAAGAGAATGCGGCCGTGGAGGGCCACCACGGACCACACTAAATGGAGTGCGGCCACGGTGGAGAACTTCATAGAGTACCATGCTCAGCTTATGCCAGTGCGAACCACACAAAGTGCACCGCAACCGCACTGACAAACTTCAAGACTGTGCAATTTTTCCACTTTGTTTTGCACTGCATCAACACAATTCCTGCAACATCTCACAAACAATTAGCTCAAAATCCTAAACTACAAAGAAAATCAAAGAGTAAGAAAAAGATATAGGTTGCCTCCCAAGAAGCACCTGCTTTAACGTTGCAGCACGATGCATGTTACAACATCACTTCAAATGAATGAGTGCCACCACGTGTTTATCATCAAACTTCCCCAAATAATGCTTGGCACGATGCCCATTGACTCGAAAAACTTCACCATTTTTGTTCTTGAGATCAATAGCACCAAACGGGGTCACGCATACAACTCCGAATGGCCCACTTTACTTTGACTTGAGCTTTCCCAGAAATAACCTCAATCGAGAGTTGAAAAGAAGAACTATATCACCAACCTTGAATTCCTTCCCTCAAGCATACTTATCGTGAAGATACTTCATCTTGTCCTTATACAATGATGAGCTGGAGTAGGCATGAAATCTAAACTGATCAAGCTCATTAATTTGCTCAACACGCATATTCGCCGCAACATCCCATTCCAAGTTCAACTTTCTCAAGGCCCACATAAGTTTGTGCTCTAATTCCACCGGTAGGTGACATGCTTTCCCAAATACCAACTGGTACAGAGACATAGCAATTGGGGTTTTGTATGCAGTCTGGTAGGCCCATAGAGCATCATCTAACTTTTTGGACCAATCGTTCCGATTTGCATTGACGGTTTTGGACAAGATACTATTTATTTCTCGGTTGGAGACTCCCACTTGGCCACTAGCTTAAGGATGATAGGGGGTACTCACTTTGTGATTTACTCCATACTTGGCAAGCAATGAATCAAAAGCCTTGTTGCAAAAATGATATCCCCTATCACTAATGATAGCACGAGGAATGCCAAACCTTGTGAAGATACTCTTTTTCAAAAAATGCCACAACTCTGCGGGATTCATTGTTGGGTAAAGCCACGACTTCTACTCTTTTTGAGACATAGTCCACTGCCATGAGAATATAAGTGTTCCCACAATATCTCACAAAAGGACCCATGTAATCGACACCCCAAACATAAAAAATATCCACCTCAAGAATCGTATTGAGGGGAATCTCATCCCTTTTCGAAATTTTTCCGGCTCTTTGGCATGCAACACATCTATTTACTAAATCTCTAGCATCTTTAAACAAAGTCGGCCAATAGAAATCGCAACTCAATACCTTTGAAGCGGTCCTCACCCCTCCATGATGGCCACCATAGGGGGAGGAGTGACAAGCCTCCAAAATGCTCAATTATTCACCTTCCGGGACGCATCTTCTAATCACACCATCCGTGCAAATTTTAAACAAGTTGGATCATCCCAATAAAAATCCAAACTATCTCGCTTGAGTTTCTTCCTTTGGTTGGAAGAGAGCTAACATAGGACAATTTCGGTCACAATGAAGTTGGTGATGTCCCCGAACCATGGCATGTCACACATTGACACAGAAAGAAGTTGCTCTTCGGGGAATGTATCATTTATTTCAAGGCCGTCACATGGCCTCCCTTCTTCCTCCAATCGAGTCAAATGGTCCGCAACTTGATTCTCGCTTTCCTTCCGGTCCACTATTTCTATGTCAAATTCTTGAAGAAGTAACACCCATATCATCAATCTTTCCTTAGAATCCTTCTTGGTCATCAAATACCTAAGGGCGGCATGGTCCGTGTGCACAATCACATTGGCACCCATAAGATATGGCTTAAATTTTTCCATGGCAAATAGATATTTTGCTAATTCGTTGACCCAATACCACCCCCACTCCAACGTCACTTGTATCACACATTAGTTCAAAGGGCAAATTCCAATTGGGTGATGATAGGAGTTGTTGTCAGCTTGTGCTTTAAAAGTTCAAAGGCCTCCATGCATTTTTCGTCTAAAACAAACTTGGCATCGTTCTCTAGTAACTTGCAAAGTGGATTCACGACCTTCGAGAAATCTTTGATAAACCGCCGGTAGAACCCGACATCCACTATAGCACTCACTTGGTGAGTCATCTTTATAGTTTCACAATCCATGGACCTCTTCTTTGTAACCAAGTCCTTCATGAACTTTGTATAGCCCAGTATTTGTTCGAGTGTCTCAACCAAAGGGACATTGATTGTGAGGCTCTTCGTCATGTCAATGATCTTTTTCAATTGATTTTCACTCTTTTGCTTTGCTAACCCTTGAGGATAAGGTGGAGGTGGTCTAGGTAAAGGTTCCTTGGATTTGGGCACCACCAGCTCGGGTATATCAATCATGTGTTCCCTAGATGGGTTCACAACATCTTGTGTTTCCACCTTGGCCTCATCATCAATATCGATCCGCACATCATTGTTCACATTTCGTTTAACCACATCTTCAACAATCAACGGACCCACATCTTCTTGGATCCCAACATTATCATCCATAACTTGATTTTCTGTCGAGGCATACACATCATTGCCTCTCCCGCTTCTAGTTGTAACCGCCATCACATGGTTGTCGTTTCCACCCTTCGAGTTCACTACCGTATCACTTGGTAGGGAACCCTTGGGGTGGGTATTTAAAGCTTGAGAAATTTGACCTAGTTGCACTTCTAAGTTCTGGATAGATGTTTTATGCGAAGCCAATTGTGCATCGAAATCTTGGTTCTTTTTCATCATTTGCTCGAACATACTTTCAATTCTCCCCATATCACTCTCAGAAGAACTCGGACCTTGAGAAGGAAAAGGGGGTGGGTTGTTCGGTGGTTGGGTTAGTGGGGGGCCTTTGAAAACCTTGCCCCCAGTTGCCTTAATTTTCGCTATTATTCCACCCTCCTTGATTGTTTTTGTTTCTCCAATTTTTGTTGTTCCCGTTCCAATTGCCTTGATTATTACCCTGATTAACCTAGTTACTGCCTTGGTTATTGTTGTTCGAATTACTACCACCTTGTAGATTTCCCAATTTTTGCTTTGACTGTTGTTGTTCACATTACTGCCAACTTGTTGTTGATTGCCCCAATTTCCTTGGGGACGCTATTGTTGAGTCCCTTGATTACTTAAAACTAACGAAACAGATAGTCAACACCGTAAGCTCCCCAGAAACGATGCTAATACGTGGTCGCTGCCAACTTGACGCAACACCAAGTTAGGAAGAGCAGGTCACAGTAAATTTTACCTAAATAGAGGTCGGGATCGATTTTCTCAAGGAGCTAATAGTGGAGTTGGATTTTCTATCTAGTCTAGAGATGTGTTTTGTACTCCTAATGTCACTTCAAACATTCGTCATTTTTGATTTTATAACTACTATTATAAAACTAATCATTAATACTAAATTATGTTATGAGAATGTTGCTAAATTGTATCTAATGGGAAGAAGGGCACTAGAGTTGCGGCATCACCTAGGTGGCTAATTGACGGGTAGATGTTACTAAGGATAGATTGACATATTTAGGGCTTATGCTATAACCGTTGCACAATTTTACCCACTCTTGCACCTCTCGGTAGAGAGAGTAATTTTGCCCAATTAACTCTCTCGAAACCAAATAGGTAGGCAAATTAGGCCAAGCAACTAGGGTTCAAGTAGGGTAATTTCTCTCTCGAGGTTTAACCCGTAAATTGGGACTATCATTTCTCATGAGTCCATCCCAATTCCTTGTTGGGTCAATTTTGGGGTCATAGACTCTCTTTCTCAAGAAGAGTCAAACCCACAAAGCTTGCATCAGTGATTGCAATTACTAATTCTTAAATAAAAACATAAAATCAACCCAAATAACAAACACTAATATCAATCTAACCCTAGATGGCAACACCCATCAATTACCCACACTAGGGTTGAGCCACAACCCTAGTAGATGGGTTTAGCTACACATGCTCATAGAAGAAAATAAAGAAATAGATGAAGAGCTAAACATATTAATTAATTACTAAGAAGAAATCACAATAATCTATAGTTTTTGAAGAGAAAAAGTGCCAAAAATGGCTACAAGACCGAGTCTCACGAGCTTAGCTGCGTTCAGAATAAAAAACCTCTCTAAAAATGGTAAAATGTTCTATTTATACTAGGTTGGAAAACTGGACAAAAATACCAGTGCGAGCCGCACAAAAGCAACCACGACTGCACTGGCTCTTTTGACTCACTATTCAGCTCTTTGATCTTGAGGAACACAGACCGCGTGAAAGTGTACCGCGGCCGCGAAGGGGGTCTAGCGTGGACCGCGCCGGAACGACCGTGGACCTCATGGTATTATCTTGGCTATGTGTCCACCTCTCTGAATATCATTTACACAGACCACACAAAAGAGTAGAGCGACCGTGTAGCCTGACCACAGACCGTGAGAATCCTACCGCAGCCGCGTTGCCTTCGTCCTTAATATACCATGTATCTGAACCTCCTAATGCTGCTGTAGTCACTTTAGCGCGGTCCGCACTAGGCCTTCTACACTTAGATTTCTTGATCTTTGATACTTAAGCAGGTTTCACTACTTTTTGAGCCGATTTTTGACATTTTATCACTTTGTCGCTCAAACCTGCAATCAAGCACAACTTGTGAGCATTTTGGGACTATTTTGTGGCAAATTATACTCAAAGCATAGGCAAGTAGGGGCATAAAACACATTAAAATCCTAACTTATCAGACTCTCGGCTCAAAAGGCAAATAGAGATAATAGATCCTTACCAACAGCAGAACCAATGAGATAACATAATATCAACATTATAAAAGATAGAAAATAGGTGGAAAGGCAATAATAAAAATCATTATTAGTAACACAATACTATGAAAACAGGAAAATAATGTGAAGACAATATACACCATTAGCAGACTAAGACTACTCTATCAAACATGCCCCAACCCGGCATAAAAAGAAAATGCTCGACTACCCCTACCCCTCGACCTCAATGCATGATCTCCACACCTTCCTATCAATAGTTATATCCTTGAGATCTGAAGTCTCGCCATGTCCTGCATGATCACCTCGCCTCGATACTTCTTCGGTCGCCCTCTACCTCTTGTTATGCCTGTCAATGGAAACTGCTTACACCTCCTATCGAGGGAATCAAGGCTTCTCCTCAACACGTGCCCAAACTATCTGAGCCTTAATTCCCTCACCTTGTCGTCCAAGGGAGCCACACCCACCTTCTCCCGAATAACCTCATTCGTAACCTTATCCAGCTTAGTGTGCCCTCACATCTATCTCAACATCCTCATTTCTGCTACTTCAAATCTCTGGATATGTGACTTGTTGACTGGCTAACACTCAACCCCATATAACATGGCTGGTCAAACCACCACTCTATAGAACTTACCTTTAATTTTTTAGGGCACCTTCTTGTCACATAAGACTCTAGATGCTAACCTCTATTTAATCCACCCGACCCCTATTCGGTGCATGACATCCTCGTCTATCTCCCCACCCCCTGGATAATTGACCCACGGTACCTGAAACTTCCTTTCTTATGGATGATTTGGTAGTCAAGCCTCACATTCACATCCCCTTTCTCTGTCACATCGTTGAACTTGCACTCCAGGTATTATGTCTTAGTCCTACTCAACTTGAAACCTTTAGACTCAAGTTTCTATCTTCAAACCTCTAATATTTCGTTAATGCCACCTCACATCTCATCAATCAGAATGATATCATCATTGAACAACATACACCATGGCACCTCCCCTTAGATGTGGTGTGTTAGAGCATTCATTCCCGAGGCAAATAAGAACGGGTCGAGCACAAATCCTTGGTGTAACCCCCCATAACAACCAGAAAATGCTTCGAGCCACCTCCTACAATCCTAAACTAAGTCTTTGCTTCATCATACATGTCCTTTATCACCCTAATATATGCTACCGACACACCTTTCACCTTCAAGCATCTCCAAAGAACCTCCCAAGGGACCTTGTCATACACTTTCTCTAGGTTAATAAATACCATGTCAAATCCTTCTTCCTATCCCTATATTGTTCCACCAACCTTCTTATAAGGTGAATAGCTTCCATAGTAGAACAACCAAGCATGAATCCAAACTGGTTGTCTCATACAAATACCGCCCTCTTCATCCTCTCTTCCACCACTCTCTCCCAATCTTTCATGATATGACTTAGTAACTTGATACCCCTATAATTGTTGCAATTCTAGATATCCCATTTGTTCTTGTACAAGGGAATTATCATACTCCATCTCCACTCATCTGGCATTCTCTTTGTCCTTAAAATGATATTAGACAACCCCTTCAACCATTCCACGCCCGCTCTACTCACATACCGCCAAAACTCTATCAGAATTTTGTCTGGCTCAGTTGCTCTACCCCTGCTTATCTTACACATAACTCCCACGACCTCCTCCACATTAACACGCCTATAGTACCTTAAGTCTTGGTGACTCTCGGAGTGCCCTAATTCCCTTAGTACAATGTCATTGTCTCCATATTCATTCAGAAGTTTATGAAAATAAGCACGTCATATCCGCTTAATCTAGTCCTCTTCTACCAATACTCTGACTTCCTCGTTTTTATGCACCTCTTTTGGTCCAGGTCACGAGCCTTCCTCTCTCTCGCCTTAGCCAGAAGAAATAACTTCTTTTCCGCGCCTTTGGCCCCCAGTTCCTCATACAAATGACCGAGCACTGTATTCTTAGCCTCCGTGACCGCTAACTTTGCCTCCTTCCGAGCTACCTTATATCTTTCTTTGTACATGTTTTTCTCCTCATCGTTTGTTCTCTCCACTAAGTTATAATATGTCACTTTCTTAGCTTTTATTTTACCTGGAACTACGTCATTCCACCATTAGTCGCCTCGATGCCCACCACGGTAACCCTTCGCGACCCCTAACACCTCTCTCGCCGCTTTCCTGATGCAGTCCGCCATCGTTATCTCTAGTCACATGTGATTGGAGACAATATTAATAACATTAGACGCCTTGTGTTTCAAGAATGGTTTAATAAATTTCAAATTATTAAATTAATACAAACAATATTTTATATGAACATTATATATCACGTGATGAAATTATTTGTAAATTGGCATTAAGATACCAACTTTATCTTGTCACAGGAACCAAGAGATAAATCTTGCGATTTTTTCCTTTTTACTAATATTGTAATAAATAATAATAATTTAAGATGAATAAACTCCCTAATAGTGATAGAATGTGGATGGTTTATTACTTTTAAAATTATATTGTGAATTACTTAAAGGTGAAAAAGATGAATTTTGTATTCAAAATATCAAAGTGAAAGAGTAGTGGTGGAATTAATCATGTGTCAAAAAGAGCTTTAGTTGCACAGGATAAATTGTGTCAACCAAAAGCTAATGGGGGTTGGAGCTTGCTAGACATTGCATTGTGGAACAAGGCTGCTATATGTAAACTGTTATGAAATCTAGCTCAAAATGGGACAAGTTATGAGTGTAGTAGATTCATATTTACTATGGGAAAGGCAGAGAGATATAAGACATACTGTGGCTAATCAAGCTTCACGGCTGGTGAAAAAGATATTGAAAGCTAAGCAATACATGCTAGATGATGGTGTCAACATGATAGAGATGTTCGAGAAGGAATACATAACCATTAACAGCATATACAAGATGTTAAGAAATGAACAACATGCCTTAGAAGAAAATTGGTATGCAATAGAGGAATGCGAAAATGGATTTTTATTCTATATGTGGCTATACTGGGCAAGTTTAATATAAGAGACAGGCTGGCAAGATGGGGAGTGGCTAATTAGCTATTTTATCCTATGTGTAATACAGAAAAAGGAATCATTGAGCACTAATTTTTCAAATGTACTTTTACAACATAAATTTGAGGAATCTACTGCAGTGGATGTGCATCAATAGGCAAACTATGAAGTGGACTCAAGAAGTAGAATGGGCATACAACAGTGTAAAAGGCAGATTAGCAAATGCTGAGATTTACATAATGGTTCTAGCAGGTTATTTCTACTATGTGTGGCAGGAGAGAAATCATAGAATTTTTCGAGCTCAGCAAAGACAAATAGATATACTGATCAAACAAATTATACAAATAATATGTGGAGGGGCTATATGATGCTAAGACTAAGAAGAAGGATTGAAGAGTTAAACTTTTATCTATGAGCAAAGATGATATACTGGCAGTGCACAACAACAACAAAAAATTAATGGTATACACTGTCATAGCTTTATTGAATCTCTATGCACCAAATATAGATATGAATACTCCAACAACCAATACCACTGCAGTAAAAGAAAAGAAAAGGAAAAAGCCAAAAACTAAAAGGACCAAAAATTGATCATTCTATAACAACATTTATGACCCAGTGTCAAGCTTTCTTTGAAAATGTTACGAAAGGATAATTGTCTAACTTCTTAATACCCTATGAATTACTATGACATAGAATTGCGTTTTGCTGATTAATATTAATAACTTTTGACAGATGATATCTTTATCATAAAGGACGCGAGCAACCAACTTTACGAAGAATGTCAAATCATTTGGTAGGCTTTTACAATTAAAATGTTTATTTCCTCTCATATTCTAGTATTTTATGTTGTTGGTCTCTTATAAAATAGTATTTAAATTAGTATTACAATATTTGTTATAAAAATAATAAAAGAATTAGAGCAATATTGCAGATAAAGAGAGAGAAAAAATTCTTATTGAATTTTGGGTTGATTTACAATCGGGTAAGACCCCTCTATTTATAGGAGGAAAAATGACTTAGCCTCAAAGTAAAACTCCCTACAAGATAGACATTCACTCCAAACAGAATTCTATTCTTAACACCCCCCTTGAATGTCTACTCAATAAGTAATGTGCCTCATTAAAAACCTTAACTAAAATAAAACCCAATGGGAAAAAAATTCTAGAAAAGAAAAGAGTACACATATTTAGAAATGCGCCTATTGGTTGCCTCGTTAAAAACCTTGCAAGGAAAACACAGTGGGACAAAACCTTGTAAGGGAAAGAGTGCAACGCGCATTAACTTCCCTTGATGAGAGCATCCATTCACATTTTTAAGCATTTGCATTCCAATCTTGTGCACCATCTTCAAAACGATCTTTGGTAGAGATTTGATAAATATATCAGTCATATTAACTTGAATGAATATTTTTGCACCTTGAAACATAGTCGTGATAGATATACAATGTCTTTAAAAATATCGTGGAATGACTCTTTAATATCTCCATAGAGGTATCATCGTTATCACATTATCATTCTTATAGTAATAGAAAGATATGTGTATAAATTGCACTTAGCATGTGGTACTTCAAGACCAAAAATTATATATGCTTTAAGCGGTTTAAGTCCTTCAAGGATTGTTATATAAGTTAAGCCATATAAGCCATCTAAAGAGGCTTTAGTGCATATCAATTTTTTATGTCTTGCATAGACATATAAGATATCGAAAACTGATTGCAAATACCATTGACTTTATACTTTCAAGTATTTGAACTACATGTCCAAAACTACACGTCTTTCATATGGAACTAATTCTACTTGAATTGTATCTCTTCCTTTTGGCCAATACTTTTGTGTCTATATTCGATAGACTTAAGATCCTCATCTATACTTAGAGCTATGATAGATGTCGTTGACGAACATGTTAATATCGGTTCCAAAAAATTTTCATAAAGACATAACATAGAGATCTTCATTCATATATTCAGATACCTGAATCTCTCATGAGATTTTATGAAGTGTTATGTCATGTGATCTTCTAGATCACTTGCCACTTTTTTTATGATCACTTTGATCATTTGCTCATCTTCTTTATCAAGAAGTTTATTTGAAATCGATTTTTCTATATCGTTTAAGAGTACCATATACTTTGTCTTTCTAGGACTTAATAGGAGCATTTGCAATGAGAATATAGTTACTTTCTTTAGGTCAGCAAATGCGTATGGCATGCTTTGCAATATATTGCAGATGAATTATCTTTTTATGAACTTCAAGTTCATATTACCGTATTCGAGGATCTAGATATACAAATAATAATTCATTCCACGTAACGTTTTCTCAACTTTATCATGTATCCCCCTCATGTTAGAAAAACTAACTTATTTCCTCAACTTTGAGAACTCATCTTTGTGCTTTATGATGTTAATCAGAATATACACCGCACATCAATAGTATTGAGATGGAATTATTTGGTTCCTAACCCTGAATCACTTGTGGGGGGAGAATAAAATATACTTTCGTATACAAAATATATCAAATTGATAATATAACTTTGTTCTCATAAGAAACAGTTTAGCTATTAAGTGGAGGCACTCAATAAATTATTTTGCTAAACCAACTGTGATGTAACTCAACTTGTCAAGATAAGCTATCTTGGATAGAAAATCTGAAAATTATGCTCTAAGTTAAATTATTGAGCAAATTACATCGCAAATACCAAGTTGAGTGTTAAAAGTAATCGCACATGTAACCATCTCATAGATGCATCTTATGTGGTATATATGGCAGGTGAACGGGCCCATATTCACCTATGATATTTTCATAATTCATGGGATTCAATCCCAACTTTAGTTGGTCTATTAATTAATAAGAACAAGAAATGTAAGAGAAACCGTAAAGAACTTTCTAGTTCTTTAATATTTACCCATGTGAATTCTCTATTATTTTTGCACATCATACTCAAATTGATATGGCTAGCTCGAATGCTAACTGAATAAATTATCAATATGATAAAGTTCAAATTTACACTATGACATGTGCAATTATCAATAAACTCCAAGTTTATTATGATATAAGTTTTTATATCAATTAACATCCACTTTATTGTGGTATTCGTTTATTTTTTGTAGTACAAACTGGAGAATAAAGCAGGTAACTTTTCACATACATATTATTCCGCTACAAGTTGTAATAATAGAAGATATAAAATCTTTCCTTTATTTATAGTCTCAATACAATCAACCGCTTTCGCGTATACTTTGGAAACTGAATAAGTTTCTTTGAGACTTACTACAACACAACACCTTATTGGTAATCAATTGTATTTCTCCTAAATAGTATAATTGGCTCTTGCAGAGTTCTCAATTAATTTTGTACTATCACATATTCATCAACATTCATATGGTCATATATCTCTTTCAAGGAGAAAGTTATATCATTATGGTCATGGCCAAAATTATATGCAAGATATGTTTCTTGCGTTATTGATGTCCTTTAATGATCACATTGCCAAAATATTTTGGCGTACAATAGGTACGTGACCAATGACCATTCATGCAATAATAATGACATCATCTATTTTTTTAATCTCAAACCCCATTCTAGATGTGAGTGTGGTATATTCAATACCAATAGCACGTTCATATTCTTCCAATAATGAATATGTATCCATAAATCAGTGTTGTCACATTCACACCATGAATGGACCATAATAACCTGTAAGTGCTATATAAAACCTCATGTCAAATCAATGACAGATATTACTTTTACAGAGTAATAATTTTCACATATATAAAACCTCATGTCAAACCTCACATCCATTGATACCTTCACGGTAATAGTTTTGTCTTCTTTCAGACTTATCACATAATGCTATCACATTCTCTGTAGGGAATGAGAGTTGAGCAAATTCAATTGGACGGATTTTCAATTCTTTGCCCACAATCATACATGAATTTAATCATGGCAAGACATAGAAAATTTACCAAGTTGGGTGGTTATAATATCTTTCAAGCTACCTTAAAGTTGCAATCAAAAATTACCGTCTATGCTTGTATTTAAAATTAAATTATAAAATTACAAGAATTTGAAAGAGAAAAGTAAAATACTTACCTTAAATCCAGAATTATTCTTGAAGGAATTCATAGATCAATTAGAAATTATTATGCTCAAAACTATTGACAAATTGAGCACCATGCATGTATCCCAAAGCTCAGTGACCAAAATAGATGCCTCTGACTTATCACCAATATAGCTAATGTAATTCCTTTTTTGCTTCTTGATCGCAACAACTTTTTCCTCCAAATAAGCTATTAAACGTTACTATTAATGGAGCTAATTCAATTGACTTCTATGTTTCACGTCAGCATGAGGTTACTATCCAAAGCCCTTTGCTTAATTGGGTGGAGTTTTGTATTAATAACGTGTTATAAAATAATAAAAGAATAAGAGCAATATAGAATAAGAGCCATCTTAGCTCCCCAGTTAGCCATAATGTCTGCTACATCATTAGCTTCCTTGTAGCAATTGTTAGATATAATTTTAATGATGTAAATAATATATATGTGCAGAAAATCAACTACAGAAAAACAAGGAATCAAGGAGCTACTTAAGGAAGAACAAGATTGCACGAGTCAATCTGGATGCTTAAAGAAATCAATCAGTAAAGATTACGAATGAGTCAACAAATCTGGATGCTTAAGGAAAGTAATCAATCTACAAAGATTGCAATGGAAAGAATCAAGAAAGCCTAAACTTAAGTCATTAGTCAAGACCAACACATTCAACTCCGGAAGATTGAAGCAGTAAAAAAACATCGAAATATTTTGTAATAAGAGTTGTTGAGCGGCTAATTTCAGGACCAAGAATCAAGGGGTAAACCCTCATCGTTAATAACAGTCCCGGAGGCATTTGGGATCTATTAATCCTAAAGGGAAAGGTGATTTGGCTTTTCAGAGTTTTAAAAGGATAAAATTCTAATGCGACAAACAAAATACATGAAGCAATTAAGGGGAAACACATAGCAGTTTAAAGGCTCGAACAGGCCTACTCATTTAAAGAAGCAAATTGTTTAGCATGACTTATACATACTAGTTATGGTCTGAATTAAACTTAAACATTAAATGCGTGGCTGATTTATCACATATTGCTCAGAAGAAGTCCGAATTAGGCCTACCCCTGGTTGTAATTATCAAAGATTAATGCAGTTAATTAATTACCTAATCATTTGCCTAAGTAAGAACTATAGGTAGAGTATCTAATAATGCGAAATGTATTGACTTTAAGGAAGGCTTGCTGATTATAGAAAAACACAAGTTCTGCAGATTTTAGGTGACATTACTACTGATTTGACTTGTAAATGAAAGAGACGAATCAAATTCAACTAGTTACTCCTATAGGCACGTTTTCTAAGCGTTGTTGGTTTTAAAAGATTATCGGGATGTCTGAATCCTATAGGCATGGTATGTAGGATGCAACTTGTTATTATTTTAACCTATAGACTATTTGCCTAATGACATATGTATATGCAGAAGTGCATAAACTTATAGAATGATTTCTATATGCAGAAGTGCAGAAACTTATAGACATAATTTCTATGTGCAGAAATGCAGAAACTTATAGATATGATTTCTTTATGCAGTGCAGAAAAAAACTTATAGATGTGATTTCTATATGCAGTGTAAAAAAACTTATATACATGATTTCTGATACAGTAATGGAACAACTTATAGGCAGGATTTCTAATGAAATGCGTAACTTAGAAGAAAGATTTCTAATGCAGGTGCATAAACTTATAAGTAGGATTTCTACATGAAGTGCAGAAAAACTTATATGCATGATTTCTATATGACATGCATAGATAAAGACCAGAATAGGATTGCAGGAATAAATGCCCAAGAACATGAAATCTACCCACAAGCATACATGAGTGACCCTCCCCTTTTTACTATATACCCCATAAGTTATTACAAATTATTACTACCCGAATGAATCAAGAAAAGTAAAATTACATCAGAAATTAAACTATAACCAAGGAGCCTAATTTAGAATCAAGGTCTAAAATATGAAATAACCAATTTCAAAAGATCAGATTTCCAAAGCCGTTCTCTTGTTTGGGATGTGTCAAAGTTCCCAAGAGCCTCAAGTGGACTCCGGGCAGTGCTTACACCCCAAATACATTGCAAAATTAGATTATAGTGTAGTTTGGAAGGGGCAACCCTCAAATGTCCAAGTTCAGAGGGAACTCAAGGTCCCAAGGCAAGGCTCATATGAGGGGGGGGGGGCAGAACTTAGAGTCTAAGAGTAAGTATAAGTGCATATAGGGGAGTTAGGGAAGCCCATGGTAGGCTGGTGGTCATGACCAGCAATTAGGAGTGCTGGCACACCCCTGACCAGCCTGTTAGCCAAATCTTAGGAGATAAGATCCATTGGGAACCAGGTTCAGACCTGGGTAGTAATTTGGATATTGCCAGGCCATGAGCCTTAACTCAAACACATAGAATAGAATAAGGGTATGGGGAATTCATATCAAACAACAAATACAAAGGGATAGTAGCATATTTAATAAAGAACAGGGATAGAAAAGTAGACCAGAGTGTAGAACTGTAAACACATTAGGGAGGAAGCTGAAATAAAATTGAGACATACCAGTTTTAGGGAAACAAACAGGTAATAAAATAGTCTTGAGAAACCAAGTTGCAGGCCAACAGTTCAAAAGATCTCAAAAGAGAATAGAATGTTGCGAGAGTATTCAAATTGCAAGTGAATAATGTATGCTTGAGTAGTGAACTCAAAGAAGTATTGAATTGTAAGTGTGTGAGTAATGTAAGTTGAAGGTATTGTACTGAAGGTTCCAGGTTTCAGGTTCCAAGTTTTTTCAACGTGCATAAGGGTAGAAGGGTCGTGCCCCTTTAATAATGCAGAAAACAAGTAAGAAAAGGTAAGGGAATTGTTTGTAATCAATCACATAAAGTTTCCCTTTAGTTAATGGATTCTGATTTCAAAGGGGTAAGAGACAAATGAGGAAAGAAATTTGATTAAAATCTTTTCCAAAGTAACACGAAAAGGGTAAATACATGGGAATTTATTTAATGAAAAGTCCAATAGTATACGGTTTTTGAAAAATAAGGAAAGGGAATCAATCAAACAGCTAGTGAAATCAAAATCACAGGCTTTGTTCGAATGAACCAAGTCAGGAAAAGGTAAAGAAGGTTCGATTAAAGGAAAATCAGTACCAATTAATCAAGCCTTATTAAGAGGATTTCGAAATCAATCAATTATTGGCAAAAACCCTTTTTTGCAAGAAGAAATCCTCATATATAAAGTACATAGATAAACAAGAAGGAGTAGTCATGCTAATTAGAAAAAGACAGGCATAGAAAGGTTCAGAATTATAAGCAAAGAGTTTCAAATTCAGTACATAGTACTTAGAATGAGTCAGATAGTCTGGGATTCCAAAGTAGAACCCTAATCAAACTTGCCAAAGAAACCCCCCAAATCCTAGTGTTTCGAATCATACATAGAGATGAGAAGGAAAATCATGAGAAACAAACAGACATGATAGCTGGTTCGAAACAAAGAAAGAAAAACTGATTTAAAGCATGAAGAGCATGTTTTATGAAAAACTCAGAACCCAAGCAAGTATAGAGGAGAAGGAGTGATACAAACTTAAGAAGCAGTAGATGAAACATGCTTACAGGAACTCGAACAAAGTCTAGTAGAACAAACGAAATTAAAGAAATCAGTAGGAAACATACACAATAGAAATAATCTAGGAAAATATAGCAGAGATAATTATGCGAGCCTAGTATAGAGGCATAGTAACACAAAAATGCATGGAAGAATCATGTATAATAGATAGAAAAACAGAAGAGAAAAAACATGTGTAGTAGAGAACAAAACATACGAGCATAATATAGAAAAAACACATAAACAAAGAACAGGAAGAGTCAAAAAGATGTTTTGAAAACCTTTCTAGAAATCCTAAATCGAAAACAAATGATTTTGAAAAGAAAATTTGGGGAAAACGAAACATACGAGCATAATATAGAAAATTTGGGGAAAACATATGTGTGGTAGAGAACAAAACATACGAGCATAATATAGAAAAAACACATAAAGAAAGAACAGGAAGAGTCAAAAAGATGTTTTGAAAACCTTTTTAGAAATCCTAAATCGAAAACAAATGATTTCGAAAAGAAAATTTGGGGAAAACACTTTACATACCAGTGGAATACAAATACATCGTAGATCTAAGAATACAAAAAAGAGAAAAACCTTGAATACCTTAGGGTTTCAGACATGAAAAAGGCTGGAAAGAAAGTCTGATCCTAAGCCAGATGAGTGAGGATCAAGCTCTTGAGGCTTGAATATACCGGAGCAAAGGTCGGATAAGCCATAGAACCAAAGATCTGAGAAAATCTGAAAGAGAATTGTCGAGGTCAAGCTTCAGAACCTTGCATTCCCGAGGTTTAATGGCAGAGAGGGGTGAGTACAGACCATCCATAGACCGAGAAGCCATGGATTCCGGTGAAAGTATGGTGGAAAAAGGGTCAGAGATGATTAAGGTTCGAAGAACCTTTGAGAGAGTTGGAGAGACAATGTGATTCAAAGGCGGCTATCAAAATAAAATGAGGGATTAGGATAGGTCCTGTAGGGTTAAAAGGGTAAGGGGGGATTATGGTTGTTGATCAAAATGATCAAAAACCTTGATTAATAACAGG
Source organism: Nicotiana benthamiana (assembly GCA_034376525.1). Lineage (NCBI taxonomy): Eukaryota > Viridiplantae > Streptophyta > Magnoliopsida > Solanales > Solanaceae > Nicotiana > Nicotiana benthamiana. The sequence continues at coordinate 25,831,291 of CM067336.1, read as the reverse complement.
AACCGGGCGGGTAAAAAATGAACGGGTCGGGGTCGGGTAATTTAGGTTTTGGGACTGTCCAATTAAGATTAAACCGGGGTTAAATGAGGGGTCAATTTGGGATAAAATTGAAATGAAATAGGGTTAGTATTTAAATAGCCACTTTTTCCCTTTTTATTTTATAAAAATAGTAAAATAATTTTTGAAAATAAATTGAAGGTGCTAAGTAATTGAATAGTATATAAGTATTAGATTAGAATTACTGGAATCAAATTTGTAATTATAAATACAATTAGTTCTTAAAATAGGTTAATGTTGCAATTAAGTGCAATTTAGTTTTAAAAATACTAAACAAATATGTAAAAATGTGTAAAAAATTACATTAGCTATATTTTGGTATAAATATGAGGAAAAAACAAATTATTCACCAAAAATGATAATTTGAGGAATAATTATCTGTTTTTGTACTGTTAAAATAAGATAGTAAATTGGTTTAATTTTTTTTTAAAAATTAGAAAAAATAATAAAATCCTTGTACGTGCTTATATATGCATGTATATACTATTTAAAAGTATTTTGTACATAAAATATATAGGAAAAAGTTGGGTATCAACAGCTGCCCCTCTTTACCCGGGAAGGATGAAAGAGTTTTCGGGTAAAGATATGATGGTCAATTTGACCGAACGAAACAATTTGAAGAATTTTGATCGAGCTCTGGTTCGTGATCTACCTATATATCCCTGGTTTTACAGGATTCAGGCAGTTTGTAGTTCGGGATCTATTGGCGAACATGCTGATGGAGATCTTTTCATAAACGGACGGGATATTCAGGTTGGGGTGGTGGTTAAGAGCTTAGTAGGGCTGCGGAAACTGGAGTGGGATCGCTCCTAGGGATGGCCGTTGCTTGCCAATTTTACCTACAAATAAACAATACGAGTGCATATATTGTGCATAAATTAAAACATGATGCAAGTTCCCGTTGGACCATGAATGATATCTTTGGACGATTAGGATGACGTCCTCAGGCCATGATGTCATGGGCCATGAAGCATGTAATAGAGGATTTGCAGGCCATGAAATGATGTTCTTAGGCTATGAGAATGATGCCTCTGAACCATGGTGCCTCTGAATAACGCTATGCAGAAATAAAAGTGGGGTCCTCAGGCCATGGAATGGTGTTCTCGGGCTATGAAGATGGTGCCTCGGAACAATGATGCCTTTGGACTATTTATCAATCTTTCAGCTCAAGACATGCAGAAAGTGGGCGATCTTTCAGCCGATGCGAGATACAAAGTGGCAGTATTTCAGCCATGGAAGAATATGTAAATAAAATGGCGATCTTTCGGTCGATGTAGGATTTAAATAAAGTGGCGATGTTGTGTAAAAAATATAAGTAAAGTGGCGATCTTTCAGCCGATGTAGGACTTATATGAAGTGGCGATATTTCTGCCATGCAAAAAATGTAAATAAAATGGCGATCTTTCAGCCGATTCAAGATTTAAATGAAGTGGAGATATTTCAGCCATGAAAAAAATATAAATAAAATGGCGATCTTTCAGTCGATATAGGATGTAAATGAAGTGGCGATATTTCAGCCATGCAAAAAATATAAATAAAATGGCGATCTTTCAACCGATGCAGGATTTAAATGAAGTGGCAATATTTGTAAATAAAATGGCGATCTTTCAGCCGATCCATGATTTAAATGAAGCTGCGATATTTAATCCATGCAAAAAAAGTAAATAAAATGGAGATCTTTCAGCCGATGCAGGATTTAAATGAAGTGGTGATATTTCAGCCGTGCAAGAAATGTAAAATAAAATGGCGATCTTTCAGCCGATGCAGATGTAGGTAAAGCTTAACCTCGGAAGGCAGAAAGGTAGCCATATGAAATGTAGAAGAATGCAGATGGAGGTAGAGCTTAACCTCGGAAGGTAGAAGGTACCTTATGCAATGCAGAAAAATGCAGATGGAGACAGAGCTTAGGCTCAGAAGGCAGAAAGGTAGCCTTATGCAATGCAGAAAAATGCAGATGGAGGTAGAGCTTAACCTCAGAAGGAAGAAAGGTAGCCTTATGTAGTGTGGAAATGCAGATGGAGACAAAGCTTAGTCTCGAAAGGCAGAAAGGTAGCCTAATGCAATGTAGAAAAATGCAGATGGAAATAGAGCTTAGTCTCGGAATGCTGAAATGTAGCTTTATGCAATGCAGAAATGCAGATGGAGGTAGAGCTTAACCTCAGAAGGCTGAAAGGTAGCCTTATGCAATGCAGCAAAGTAAAAGGCGAACAGTAGTAAAATCTCTTAGCTGATGGCTTGATAGCTGATAGCTGATAGCTGATAGGGATATCGTGGCTGCTGGGGATGTTGTGTGCGGATATCAAGTGTGAATAAGTGATGGTTCTGAGGGTCGTATTCCCAAAAAGTATGAGTGTATAAATGTATTCGAAAAAAATCGTGAGTTTTGTAGAGGGGAAAGTTTAGTTTGTATCCTCGTGAACTTTGCTTGTCCTGCTTGGCTCCGTTTTCTGTGATGTTGTGTACCATCGGGGTAGCGTCGCTAAACAAAGCAATCTTGATAATAGACAGGCCTGATTTATTTAAAATGTAACATAAATACATAAATGAAAATAATTTTTCTTTAGATTAACCGGCGATTGTGACATGGTTCGAGACATTGCAACCTCTCTTGCTCCGGAATTTTGAGGGTCCTCCTCAAAATTTTGCCCCAGTTTACTGGGTTGATACTTCTGACAGTTGTTTGCGATGATCGACTAAAGTTACTTCAGAATTTTGAGGGTCCTCCTCAAAATTCTATCCCAGTTTCCAATTGCGGGGAAAATAAAATTTTTACTAAATTGTGACCGAACCCATAACGCTGCCTATGTATCCCTTCTTAGACAGGAATCAGGTCAGACGTAGTTCAAATTACATAAGGAAGTCACCAATGGTTACACATAGTATCGCTTCACCGTATCTGAATTATCGGCTTTCTCCAAACTTCTCCATCCATTTTTGCAAGTATCAGACTCGTCTTGTTAGAACCCGGTGAACCATGTATGGACCTTTCCAGTTGGGAGAGAACTTCCCTTTGGCTTCACATTGATGTGGAAAAGTCTTTTAGCACCAGCTGCCCCGGTGTGAACCGTCTTGGTCTTACTCTCTTGTTGAAAGCTCTGGCCATTCTGTTCTGGAAAAGCTGACCATGGCAGACTGCATTCATTCTCTTACCATCTATGAGCGATAACTGTTCGTAATGTCTCTTCACCCATTCTGCATCATTGATCTCTGCTTCCTGTATGATCCTTAGGGAGGGAATTTCTACTTCGGCGGCAATGACCGCTTTTGTACCATAAACCAACACAAAGGGAGTTACACCAGCTGATATGCGGATGGTGGTGTGATACCCTAATAAAGCAAATGATAGCTTCTCATGCCACTATTTATGCTTTTCTACCATCTTCCTGAGTATCTTTTTGATGTTCTTGTTGGCGGGTTCTACAACTCCATTCATCTGAGGCCTATAAGCTATGGAATTCTTGCGTTTGATCTTGAAGATTTCATGCATAGCTTTCATCAAATCACTGTTGAGGTTGGAACCATTATTATTAATGATTGATTATGGAATCCCGAATCTACAAATAATACGGTCAGGGACAAAGTCTGCCACGACTTTCTTGGTCACTGCTCTATAAGATGATGTTTCGACCTATTTGGTGAAATAGTCAATTGCTACTAAAATAAACCTGTGCCCATTTGATGCGGCAGGTTCGATTGGTCCGATAACATCCATTTGCCAGGCGGCGAACCGCGAGAGCAAGCTTGTTGCATTGAGCTCATTTGGAGGCACCCTTATAATACCTACCTGGATCTGACAGTGGTGGCACTTTCAAACGTACTGGATACACTTCATCGCCATAGTCATCCAAAAATAACCAGCTCGAAGTATCTTCTTGGCTAAGATGAAACCGCTCATATGCGGACCATTGGTCCCGACATGAACTTCCTCTAGCAGTTTAGACGCTTCCCTCGCATCAACACACCTTAGCAAACCCAAGTCTGGAGTTCTTCTACATAGGTTTTCTCCGCTGTGGAAGAAATTGTTGGAAAATCTTCAAGTGTGCGTTTCTGAGTAGCATTGCAAGCTCTGGATATTCTCCTCTGGCCAAAAATTCCCCGAGTCGTGAATCCAAGGCTTTCCATCTACTTCTTCCTCGACATGAGCACAGTAGGCTAGCTGATCATGAATCTTCACTGGAATAGGGTCTATGAAGTTCTTACCTTGATGCTGAATCATAGATGATAGGTTGGCCAGTGCGTCGGCAAACTCATTTTGAACTCTAGGAACATGCTAGAATTCTTTCTTTATGAACCTCTTTCTTAACTCCTGTACATGATACATGTATGAGAGTATCTTGGAGTTCTTGGTTGCCCATTTTTATCGGACCTGATGTATAAGTAAATCCGAATCTCCAAACACTAGCAACTCTTGGATGTTCATGTCGACGACCATCTTGAGCCCTAAGATGCAGGATTCGTACTCGGCCATATTATTGGTGCATGGGAACATGATTTTGGCGGATACAGGATAGTCCTGGCCGGTTTGTGATTCTAGGACTGATCCTGTGCCATCTCCCTTGAAATTTGATGCTTCGTTGAAAAACTTCCTCCAACTGTCATAAGCTCTGCAATGTCTTCTCCCAGAAATGATACCTCCCCATCAAGAAAATACATCTTTAAGGGCTCGTATTCTCCGTCCACAGGGTTTTCTGCAAGGTGATATGCTAATGCATGTCCTTTGATAGCTTTCTGAATTATGTAGACAATGTTGAATTCACTCAGCAGGATTTTCCACTTGGCTAGCTTGCTAGTGGGCATGGGATTCTAAAAGACGTACTTCAATGGGTCCATTCTTGATATGAGATACGTAGTGCAGACACAGAAATAGTGTCTCAACTTCTGAGCCACCCAATTTAGAACACAATAGGTGCGTTCCAATCGAGAATACCATGCCTCGTAAAGAGTGAACTTCTTGCTGAGATAATAGATGGTCTATTCTTTCCTTCCGATTTCATCGTGCTGACCTAGATCGCAATCGAAGCTCCATCCAACACTGCAAGGTAGAGTATTAGGGGTCTATCTGTCTCGAGGGGGGGGGGACCAAAAATAGCAGTGTTGACTAGCACTCCTTGATTCTGTCAAAGGACCTTTGGCAGCCATCAGTCCATTTAGTAGCAGCATCCTTATTCAACATCTTAAAGATTGGCTCACATATGACAACAGATTGTGCGATGAACTGACTGATGTAGTTAAGTCTCCCCAAGAAACTCATTACTTCTATCTTGTTCTTTGGCGGCGGAAAATCTTGAATAGCTTTGACCTTTGATGGATCCAATTCTCTCCCTTGGCGGCTCACAATGAACCCAAGAAATTTCCCAGCTCGAACCCCGAATGCACATTTTGCGGGATTCAATTTTAGTTTGTATCTTCTCAGTCTATTGAAAAATTTCCTTAAATATTCCATGTGATCAACGGCTTTCTTGGACTTAATGATGATGTCATCTATATGCACTTCGATCTCCTTATGTATCATGTTATGAAAAATGGTGGTCATGGCCCTCATCTAGGTGGACCCTACGTTCTTTAACCCAAATGGCATCATCTTGTAGCAGTACATCCCCTACAGTGTGATGAAACCTATTTTATCACCATCCTCTTCATCCATCCATATCTGATGGTACCCAACAAAATAATCAACAAATGACTGCAGCTTACGCTTGGTGCAGTTGTCAATCAAGATGTGTATATTCGGTAAGGGGAAGTCATCTTTTGGACTAGCCCGGTTGAGATCCCGTAGTTGACGCAGACTCTAACCTTCACATCCTTCTTCGGTACTGGTACAATATTGGCTAACCATGTTTGATAATCTACTACCCTGAGAACCTTAGCTTTGATCTGCTTGGTGACCTTTTCTTTGATCTTCAAACTCATATCTGGCTTGAATTTTCTGAGTTTCTGTTTTACTGGCGGACATGTCGGATCAGTCGATAATTTCTGAGCCACAATCGATGTGTTTAGACCAGTCATGTCGTCATATGACCAGACAAATATGTCTTCATATTCTCTTAGAAACTCTGTATATCCTTTCTTTTTAGACGGTGACAAATGAATACTGATTCGTGTTTCTTTGATGTTTACTGCATCTCCCAGGTTGACAATCTCAGTCTCGTCCAAGTTGGATTTAGTTTTATTCTCAAATTTCTCAACTTCTTTAACAATTTCTTTCGGTATATCATCTTCCTCCGAATCTATGTCCATTTATTGTGTTGTCTCGTTGCATGTCACAGTCATTTCTTCATCAAGATAGGTAATAGTAATGCTGCATGAGTAAAGTAATGGGAAATAATAAGCGGAGAATTTACAAGAAAGTGAAATAATTTAATAAATTCCATGAATTTTTTGAACAGTGGAGCTCTTTCTTGCGAAAAAATACGAAAGGAAAATAAACTAGTAAAATAAAATGGTGCATGGTGCTTTGTTCAGCCTTGCTACCCCGAGGCATTCCGGGCTCTAGTGGTCCTGGCGGTCTAGTTGTTGAGGCGTGCTCCTCTATTTACAACCTGTATGGAAGAGCCTTCCTCCCCCTCCTCCTCAAAAATGACATTGTAGTCCATATCATCATCCTCCAAGAACAAGTTCCTCATTGCTGCAAATGTTTCCTCTTCTTCTGACCCATAGATGATTTCCACCTGTTGGAAAGTCTGCTCCAGACGAGGTATCGGTTGCTACAATGAATAGTAAGGACCGCACCAGGGTAGCGACCATTCCTTGAATTCTTTCCAGGTATACTCATATCCCAGTTCGAAGGTGGTGTCATGCTTCTTGAGCTCGATGGGCTTAGTCATTTCCTGGAGATTCTTGCCACGTCCCTTGCCAGGTTCATATCCGCTCCTGTTTAGTATGCTTTCAATTTTGTTGTTCCACCATTTATCTTTATCGATGGCGTTGACTCGCTCGATGTGGAGGTAAGTTTCCCCACCTATCTTTCTTCTTCCTCCAATTGTTGGAATGGTCTGGCGGCTATACATGGGATTGCTACTTGTTGAAACACGTTCTCAAATCGCAAAGGGGGAAATTGTTGAAACACGTTCTCAAATCGCTAAAACTAAACGTTTGTTGATCTTTGTAGGTTTTGATAAATGACAAACCGACGCGCATGGAACATTGACATGTGCCGAAGTCCAAGCACAAGAGAAACAAAGAACAAGATCAAGTAAAGCAACAAAGATATACATGAGTCGTTTTATATTGTGATCTTGATCCAACAATAGATTCAAGTCTTGGCTTCTCTCGTAAAATCATTCCCATCAAACCATGCGTCTTTGTTTTAAAACAAAATGATTTTCAAACATTTTCATTTTAGCCAAAATGAATTTTAAACATGTCTTTCAAATCTGGACAGAAATAATCGATTATGTTTTTTTTGATAATCGATTATGTTAAGACAGTGTAAACCGGAATTTACAAAACAACAAAATAATCGATTATGTAATATGATAATCGATTATCCTCTTTATTCGAATTATATTAAAAATTCCGCAGAGGTCAAAAATCGATTATCCTATATAGCATAATCGATTATTCACTGACCGTTGCCAAAGTATTTTTAAACGCTGAAAGATAATCGATTATGCACAAGGCAATAATCGATTATGCTAGCATAAAATCAGCGTCTGATTTTTGAACGTTATCAGGTAATCGATTATGCAATTTGAATAATCGATTATTCTAGCTTAAAATCTGCATATGATTTTTAACGATTTGCAGATAATCGATTATGCAAATCAGATAATCGATTATTCTAGCACAAAATCAGCAATTAGTGATTGGCAATTAAGCAACGGTCTTTGGGTCTTTGAGGACTATAAGTACACCTCAAAACCACTCTTTTAAGCACAACAACTGATTACAATTCTTGCTTAAGCTTACATACTTTCATATCAATCATTTCATATTCATTTCATCGTTTTTGAGAGCCAAATTCTTGACGAAGTTGTTGTGTTCTTGAGCGTATCAATTTTACTCATATCTACTCTGTAAGAGAGTCTTGTCTTGAGTACTAAGTGTTTGTATACACTTGAAGGGAAGTTCTAATCCCTTGTGGTTGTAAGAAGGAAAGGTTAGTTCCTTCACGTGAAGTCTTGAAGTGTAGTATCTTCGAGCAAGCAATTGTTGAGACTTGTGTTCTCAGTTTGTAACGGTTTGTTAAGCACCCGCAAGCTTAATGGAGTTAGTTGAATCTCGAGAGAGTCTCTCGGGAAACTGGACTAACCACACGTTGTGGTGAACCAGTATAAGTTCGGTGTGTTCTCTCCTTACTACTTTATTTACCGCACTTATTTTACTCCTGCAATTTTAATTCCGCAAATTTATCTTGATTTTTATTAAAACGCTATTCAACCCCCCTCTAGCATTAAGCGTATATTCTAACAATTTGTATCAGAGCCTGTCTCTCTGAAAGACTTAACAGTTTGAGAGAAACAATCCATGGCTTCTACTCGTAACGTTAATGCAGGACTAGGTGAAAATGCTTCACAAGGCCACCACTCTTTGATGGCACCAATTACACTTATTGGAAGGAGAGGATGAGGATTTTCATTCAATCAAACAACTTCCAATTGTGGAAAATTATAAAGAATGGAGAACAACTTCCCACTAAAAAGGTTGGAGATGAACTCGTCCCAATGTCGGAAGACGAATATGATATGGACGATATCAAAAAGGTGGAATATAATGCAAAGGCCATCAACATGATGTATTGTGCTGTAAATCCCGATGACTATCGAAAAATCTCATGTTGCACCACGGCCAAGCAAATGTGGGACAAACTGGAGATCACTTACGAAGGTACGGATCAAGTCCGAGAAGCTAAAATTGATTTTCTAACCCATGAATATGAATTGTTTCATATGAAGGAGAATGAGAAAATAGATGACATGTTTGAGCGATTTTCAAAAATCGTAAATGACCTTCATGCTCTCAAAAAGACATTTACGGATAAGGAGCTTGTCCGGAAAATTCTACGAAGCCTTACTCCGGAATGGCGTTCCAAAGCCGACGCTATTCAAGAATCGATCGGCATCACAAATGTCACCATAGACGGACTTCGAGGTAATCTCAAAACTTATGAATCTACTATTCTTAACCCTCATTTGGATGATCAAAGGAAAAGAAGGATTGCACTCAAAGCGTCTACGACTCAACCTCAAAACGATGAGGATTCAAGTGATGAGGATATCGAGTTCGGACTCGTGATCAAGAAATTCCAAAAATTCATGCGGAAAGAGTTTAAAGGAAAGCGGCCAGGTGGACCACTCAAATGCTATGGATGTGGAGAAGCTAGGCATATCAAATCGAACTGTCCAAATATCAAAACAGAAAAGAAATTCGCCAAGAAACAAAGAGCCTACATCTCTTGGGGAGGTGACTCCGGGGATGAATCAAGTGACGGAGAAAAAGATGAAACTGCAAATCTATGTCTCATGGCACATAAGGAAACTCAAGAAGAGGTATGTGAAACTTCTTCTAAGAATTTTTTCTCCCTTGAAGAAATGCAAAATGCCTTTGATGAATTGTATGGTGAATTTATTAGAGCTTCAAAAACCATAAAAGAATTGAAAAAATAATTTTCTTTGAAAGAAAAAGATTTTGAAAAACAACTTTCTTTGAAAGAAAAAGATTTTGAAAAATAACTTTTTTTGAAAGAAAAAGTTTTTGAAAAATTGACGCTTGATAATGAGAAGCTAAAAGAGGAAAATATATTTTATGGCAAAAGAAGCGCCAATAAACCCGAAAATTCAAACAATGGTTGTACTTCTTGCAAAACTCTAAAAGATGAAGTAGAAAAACTTAAGGGCACCTTGAATAAATTCAACTCCTCTCACAAAAATCTCAATGAGGTTCTTATAAACTTGAAATCTACTAAACATGGAATAGGTTTCAAAAATGTGTCTAACGAAAAAGATGAGACCATTCCTAAACAACCTAGAAATAACAATCCTAGGACCACTATACATCCTAGAACGAGCACTAGAAGAAATGTAGAACAATTTAGAACACCTAGAAAAGATTTTCAAAAATTGCAATCTAGAAATATTCAACCTAGAAATAATAATCCTAGAATCGTTATGCATCCTAGAATAAACACTAGAAGAAATGTTGAGCAATTTAGAACATCTAGAAAAGATTTTCGAAAATTACATCAAAACTATATTCCAAAAAATAGGGGGAATGAATTTAGATCCCCAAATTATTATCATCCTAGAAGAATGCACAATCCGAATGTCATTTGTCATTATTGCAATAAAATTGGACATATTGCTCCCGCATGCTTCACTAGACATAGACATTTCACTGCAGGTCAATCACACCACTATTTTGCACCTAACACACAAGGACCCAAAACAGCTTGGGTACCAAAAACTCATTAATTTGTGTTGTAGGTATGCTTAAGGGCATCAAGTGAACTTTGGTACCTTGATAGCGGATGCTCCAAGCACATGACCGGAGATGAATCAAAATTCGCACAACTAAAACCAACCAAAGGAGGAAGCGTAGTCTTTGGAGATAACAACAAAGGAAAAATTATCGGCATTGGCTCGGTCGGTAAGGATGAATCCTCCTCCATTAAGCATATTTTGCTAGTTAAAGGTCTCAAACATAATCTCTTGAGCATAAGTCAATTATATGACAAGGGAAATCTTGTATTGTTTGATTCCGAAGAATGCTTAGTTATCCGTCGCAGTGATTTTAAAGTTATTCTTCGTGGTATTAGAATTGATAATATCTATATGGTTGATCTTGAAAATTCTTCATCAAGTTTTGTGAATTGCCTTATGAGTAAAGAAGACGACATGTGGTTATGGCATCGTAGAGTAGCTCATGTAAATATGAATTTTTTAAACAAACTAGTCTCACAAGATTTAGTAATTGGTCTTCCAAATATAAAATTTGAAAAAGACTCTATTTGTGATTCATGTCAAAAAGGGAAACAAACAAAAGCCTCTTTTAAATCCAAAAATGTTGTTTCAACCACTAGACCTTTACAACTTCTACACATGGATCTTTTCAGACCATCTAGAATTAAAAGTCACGGTGGTAATCTTTATGCTTTTGTTATTGTTGATGACTACTCTAGATTTACATGGACGTTATTTCTTGCTCATAAAAGTGATGCCTTTCAAGCCTTTAAAAGTTTTCTTAAACGCATTCAAAATGAAAAGAACACAACCGTCACTTCCATAAGAAGTGATCATGGGGGAGAGTTCGATCATAATGTCTTTGCGGATTTTTGTGACGAACTCGGTATTGCACATACCTTTTCGGCTCCACGTACACCACAACAAAATGGAGTGGTGGAACGCAAAAATCGATGTCTCGAAGAGATGGCGAGAACCATGCTCGATGAGGCTAAGATTCCCAAACAATTTTGGGCGGATGCCGTGAGTACCGCTTGCTATGTTTTAAACAGAGCTGTCATAAGACCGATACTCATATAAACTCCCTATGAACTCTACAAGGGAAGGAAACCTAACCTCTCCCATCTTAGAGTCTTCGGTTGTAAATGTTTCATTCATAACAACGGAAAAGATAGCTTGGAAAAATTTGACGCGAAATCTGATGAAGGAATTTTTCTTGGTTATTCATCGCGTAGTAAAGCATATACAGTTTTCAATAATCGAACCAAAACTGTTGAGGAATCTCCTCATATAGTATTTTGTGAAAATGATGCTCGCTTGGCGAGAAAGGATTTCTGTGATGGTCTTGCAGATGCTTTAAACAAAATCAATCTTCAAGACGAGGTGCAAAAGGAGAATCCAAAGGAAGTTCAAGATGAAGTCGTGGAACAACTATTGGAAGAAGCACCACCACAAGAAGAAGAATCGATGATGCCCAAAGCATGGAGGACGTCTAAAGACCATCTTCTCCACAAGGTAATCGGCAATATCGAACAAGGGGTAAGTACTCGAAACCTTCTTAAAGACACTGTAAGACATATGGCTTTTGTTTCACAAATAGAACCTACAACCATTTGCGAAGCAATTGGGGATGAGCATTGGACCTTGGCAATGCAAGAGGAGCTTAACCAATTCAAACGTAATGATGTTTGGGAATTGGTGCCAAGACCCGATAATCACACCATAATTGGTACGAAATGGGTTTTTCGAAATAAATTAGATGAAAACGGTATAATCACTAGAAACAAAGCTAGGCTTGTAGCTAAAGGATATAATCAAGAAGAAGGAATTGATTATAAAGAAACTTATGCACCCATAGCACGGCTAGAAGCTATTCGTCTATTACTTGCTTTTGCCTCTTCTATGAATTTTAATTTATATCAAATGGATGTAAAGAGTGCCTTCCTAAATGGGTTTATTCAAGAGGAAGTATATGTTGAACAACCCCCGGGTTTTGAAGACTTTAAATCTCCCGATCATGTCTTCAAACTTAAGAAAGCCCTCTATGGTCTTAAACAAGCTCCTCGAGCTTGGTATGAACGCTTAAGCAAATTTCTTTTGGACAATGAGTTCATTAGGGGGAAAGTTGACACTACACTCTTTATTAAGAACAAAAACAATGACATCTTATTAGTTCAAATATATGTAGATGATATTATTTTTGGTGCTACTAACAATTCTTTGTGCAAGGAATTCTCTGAATTAATGACAAGTGAATTTGAAATGTCAATGATGGGTGAGCTAAACTTCTTCTTGGGGTTGCAAGTGAAACAAATGAAAGAGGGAACTTTCATTTGCCAATCTAAATATTGCAAGGAGTTGCTAAATCGTTTTGAAATGAGCAACGCCAAAGCAATGGCCACTCCAATGAGTACATCCGACCATCTTGACAAAGATGAGAAAGGTAAGGAAGTAGACACAAAGAAGTATCGAGGTATGATCGGATCCCTTCTTTATCTTACTGCAAGTAGACCGGACATCATGTTTAGCGTGTGTTTATGCGCTCGATATCAATCATGTCCGAAGGAGTCGCACCTAACTGCGGTAAAACGGATAATGAAGTATCTTGTTGGAACTATAAATGTGGGACTATGGTATCCCAAAGGTTCTTCATGCCAACTTGTTGGCTATTTCGATTCCGATTTTGCGGGTTGCAAATTGGACCGCAAGAGCACTAGTGGCACTTGCCATTTACTCGGTAGCTCTCTAGTTTCTTGGTTTAGCAAGAAACAAGTAAGTGTTGCGTTATCCACAACCGAGGCTGAATATGTAGCCGCGGGGAGTTGTTGTGCTCAAATTCTTTGGATGAAACAACAACTCTCGGATTATGGTCTTAGTATCAATCATATCCCTCTTCGATGTGATAGTACTAGCGCCATAAGCTTGACGAAGAACCCTGTTCTTCACTCAAGAACGAAACACATAGAAATTAGGCACCACTTCATAAGAGATCAAGTTCTCAAAGGTGATGTCGAAATTGAGTTTGTTGAAACCAAATATCAATTGGCCGACATCTTCACAAAGCCTTTAGAGAAAGAGTCCTTTTTCCGAATTCGTAGTGAACTCGGAATACTTGACTCCACTTTGATCTAATACATGCATTGCATTTTTCCTTTAACGATTACTGACTTGAGCGTCGGAGGCGCCTAATTCTTTTTTGCAGGTATCGCCCCAAAGTCAGGGGGAATACAGTCACATATTTGTTGACCAAATGCAATAATCGATTTTTACAATACAACAATCGATTATTTAACATTTCCGTTTTTCAGGATTTTGGCGACCATATGCAATAATCGATTATCAATATTTCATAATCGATTATATTTGTGTTCTGTTTTGCAGATTTTTGGGCAAACTTATAACATAATCGATTATCCCAAAAGCCATAATCGATTATCTTAACATTCTATTTGTCAAATGATTAGTGAACATATAGAATAATTGATTATCTATTTATCGCAATCGATTATTAACTAATTCTATTTTGCAGGTCTAAGCCAAAGATTAAAATAATCGATTATCGGCAACCTCGTAATCGATTTTCCTTTACCGCTTCGACTTCGTCGGGTAGTACATTTCCTGACACAATCGATTATCTCAAAATGATAATCGATTATTCTCTGAATCTGTTTTCCAGACTGGGTCACCAAAATCGATTATCTGACCAACAAAATCGATTATCAACGTTCACTTTTTCAAACTTCTTACCGTTTTTTGACCGTTTGGCACTTAAAATCTGAAGTTATTGTACAATTAAATGCCTTCATCTCCTTCACCCTATAAATAGGTGCTTCCACCCTTCAAACTCTTCACTTCAACATCACTCTTAGCTCAAAATACTCTTCATAACTCTCCAAATATCCTTGCAAAGGTTCAATTTTTTTAAGTGACGGGCAAGAATTCTAAACGAGCTCGCTCCGGCAAACATATTGCCTCCTCTTCCATTGCTCCTCCACCCGTTCAATGCTATAAAGACGGATCTTATTTACGGTTCGACAGTGAAGCCAAACTTATTCGTTTCGTCGACAAATTTGAAAATCGAGAAATCCTTCCTCCTCGATTCTCCACTGATTGATTCCTTAGCCACATCGCCCCTCCATCCACAGCAAATATCCTCATGCAAAGTCAACTTCTTGAATTCATATATCTTCAATCCCCTTACATTCACCCTTCTCTAATTCTTGCCTTCTATTCTAATCTCGAGAAGGACGAAGATGGTGAACTTGTCTCGAGCATCAATGGAGTTCCATTTCTTTTAAATGAGGAAAACATGCAAGTCCTCACTAAACTTCCACGACATGGGGAAGACATTTCACTCTACACTAGGGAAGAAGGTGCTTTATTTGATGAACAACTCCTTTTCAACCAAATTGGCATTGGCGAATTTATTGCAAGTCCGGAGCATCGTCGCCCAACCATTACGCACATGCTCCCGGAATATCGTCTAATCTTTTTTTTCATAACCCGCGTTCTAAAACCGCGCAAATTCAATCATACGACTCTCTCTCATGAGGATTCAAAACTCATGCACGCAATTATCACCGGGGCTCGCATCAATTGGTGCCAGTTCGTCATGACTTACATGTATGATGCAATTGGGGACGATAAGCCACTCCCCTATGCTTTTGTCATAATGGCTCTTTTTCAAGCCTTTGGTATCGACACCTCCGTCGGTCCTCACAAAAAGGCAACAAAACATTGGGAAATTCAAGAATCTTCATTTCCCAATATCAGTGAACATCCGGCTCCTCCTCCAACTCAAAGACGTTCTCCTCAGGCCCCGTCCGTTGCTTCCCTCCAAACCATTTCTGAGAAACTTGCCTCTTTGTCCACATCCATGACTCGTATTGATAAGAATGTCACTCAATTATCCCACGAACTTCATGGATATTTTGACCACGTCCACTATCCCTATGCCCAAGTTGCCTTTCCGGAAGAAGTGCCGGATACCGAGGCGGATGTTAATGTTGAAAATGAATAATATCTTGTCTATTTTTTTCTTGCTTCCATTATGTCTCGTTTGAATGATATTTTGTCTATTTTTCTTGCTTTATTATGTATTTCAATATTGTTTCCTCAATAAAAGGTTATTTATTTTTTCTAATGTCAAAAGGGGGAAGAATAAGGGCTGTGCACACTAATACATATTGGCATAAATTGAGGGGGAACTCATAAATTGAGGGGGAACTCATTCACATATCTATATACTTGTCTTGGATTGTCATTATCAATTATTTATTTTGCATATCCCGATATTGGTTTGCCATTATCAAAAAGGGGCAAATTGTTGAAACACGTTCTCAAATCGCAAAGGGGGAAATTGTTGAAACACGTTCTCAAATCGCTAAAACTAAACGTGTGTTCATCTTTGTAGGTTTTGATAAATGACAAACCGACGCGCATGGAACATTGACATGTGCCGAAGTCCAAGTACAAGAGAAACAAAGAACAAGATCAAGTAAAGCAACGAAGATATACATGAGTCGTTTTATATTGTGATCTTGATCCAACAATAGATTCAAGTCTTGGCTTCTCTCGTAAAATCATTCTCATCAAACCATGCATCTTTGTTTTAAAACAAAATGATTTTCAAACATTTTCATTTTAGCCAAAATGAATTTTAAACATGTCTTTCAAATCTGGACAGAAATAATCGATTATGTTTTTTTTTTATAATCGATTATGTTAAGAAAGTGTAAACCGGAATTTACAAAACAGCAAAATAATCGATTATGTCTTTTTGATAATCGATTATGTTAAGACAGTGTAAACCGGAATTTATAAAACAGCAAAATAATCGATTATGTAATATGATAATCGATTATACTCTTTATTCGAATTATATTAAAAATTCTGCAGAGGTCAATAATCGATTATCCTATATAGCATAATCGATTATTCACTGACCGTTGCCAAAGTATTTTTAAACGCTGAAAGATAATCGATTATGCACAAGGCAATAATCGATTATGCTAGCATAAAATCAGCGTCTGATTTTTGAACGTTATCAGTAATCGATTATGCAATTTGAATAATCGATTATTCTGGCTTAAAATCTGCATATGATTTTTGAACGATTTGCAGATAATCGATTATGCAAATCAGATAATCGATTATTCTAGCACAAAATCAGCAATTAGTGATTGGCAATTAAGCAACGGTCTTTGGGTCTTTGAGGACTATAAATATACCTCAAAACCACTCTTTTAAGCACAACAACTGATTACAATTCTTGCTTAAGCTTACATACTTTCATATCAATCATTTCGTATTCATTTCATAGTTTTTGAGAGCCAAATTCTTGACGAAGTTGTTGTGTTCTTGAGCGTATCAATTTTACTCATATCTACTCTGTAAGAGAGTCTTGTCTTGAGTACTAAGTGTTTGTATACACTTGAAGGGAAGTTCTAATCCCTTGTGGTTGTAAGAAGGAAAGGTTAGTTCCTTCACGTGAAGTCTTGAAGTGTGGTATCTTCGAGCAAGCAATTGTTGAGACTTGTGTTCTCAGTTTGTAACGGTTTGTTAAGCACCCGCAAGCTTAACGGAGTTTGTTGAAACTCGAGAGAGTCTCTCGGGAAACTGGACTAACCACACGTTATGGTGAACCAGTATAAGTTCGGTGTGTTCTCTCCTCACTACTTTATTTACTGCACTTATTTTACACCTGCAATTTTAATTCCGCAAATTTATCTTGATTTTTATTAAAACGCTATTCACCCCCCCTCTAGCGTTAAGCGTATATTCTAACACTACTGTCACCATGAATGATCACCTCCTGGTGATTCCACTCAAATTTCACTGCCTGATGTACTGTTGATGCCACGGCCCTTGCGGCATGAATTCACGGTCGCCCCAACAATAAATTGTATGACACCGGCACGTCTATCACTTGAAAAATCAACATCAAACCAAGTAGGAACCATTTGCAAACTTAACTAATTTCCCCAATAGTGGACCTTTGAGAACCATCGAAAGCCTTAATGTTGATGGCCCCATTCTTGATCTCATGCAACCCTTTTCCTAATGTCCTGAGTGTTACCAACGGGCAAATATTAAGGCTGGACCGCCCATCGACCGGGATCCTGGTTAATTAGGTTATAGGATTTAATTTAAATTTAAATTTTGAAAAAAGAGAGAAGAAAATAATTTTTGAAATAAAATGATTTGAAATAGAAAATAAAAAAAAAAAGAGAAAATGAAATAAAGAGATTTTTGGTCTAGCCCACCAAACACCCATCCAAAATACCCGTTTCAAGCCCAAGTCCACCCAAAATCCGGATCTAACCCAGGTCCAGCCCCTGCCCAACTCAAACGACCCCGTTTTGCTAGATTGAAGGACTGTCGAGGTAATCTAATCCAACGTCCCTAATGCTAGGGCCCTTTAGGATATAAGTGTCTGAACGCCCCTACCCCTATCTTAGAGCCCTCAAGACCGTCTCTCATCACCCCGCCCTGAGGCACCGCCCGCCGGAAATCACCTACGGCGGCGGCCGACGTTCAATCGCCATGAAAATAACACCACCACTCCTTCTCCGCCTCCTCATCTCAGATCTCCAGCTCGTTTCCCTCAAAACTCACTCAAACTCTTCAAATTGTTGTTCGAAGTCATGAACCCCAATGCCTCCACAGTTTCTCCGATGGCGGCTCCACTACCAAATTGCCCCAAAAATAAAACCTGGAACCCTTATCACTCCCTCTTCCCAAATCCCTAACCCATGCCCTTCAAATCCCCTTAGGTCGACTTAAATCTTGAATCAAAAGATCAGACCTAAACCTTATCTTCCCCAAATTATTTAAAACTCGAGTCCCATCATCATTAACCTTTGCTCATGTCGATTTCAAACTCTGATTTAGCCGGCATTAGTGGTTAATTGGTTGTTCTTATCAAGGAACAACTTATTATCCTCAAGTTTCGTCTATCTCGAGATGACATTAGCATTTGGTTTCTACTGGTTGAAGTTCACCTCGAGTTCTGTGCTCAGATACCTTTGTTCATTTTTTTGTGTTACTTATTTGATAAGTTCATGCTTGATTGTTAGTCTAAATTTGTTTATGTTTGTTTAGTTTAATTGCAATAAGTTTTGGGGTTTGTGTTCCTATTTAAATATTAGCTTAGTAATCCTGTGAGGGTTTGTTGTGTTTGATTCATGCTTAGTTTGTTTTCAATTGTCAAATGTTCTGCATTTCTTTTAAAGAATTTCACCCTTTGATCTGTTTGAAGCATTTTCATTTGAGTTGTCCTATTTTTCGCACTTTATAAATCTATATGGGAGTCAATTGTAGGTCTAGAAACTTAAAGGGTCCCAACGGATGGGGCGGAGGTCATAATAACTAGTTGGATAAAGGTTAATTTAGAGAATTTACGTTGTGAATAAATCATTTCAATTATGGGGAAGGCTCTAAAAGATAAGATGAGCACTAGTTTGTTAAGGAGCAGGGGGTTTCAGATATTTTAGGGGTTAAAAAGGGTAAAAAATTCGAAAATAAGATGGTAAAAAGGGAATTGGTTAATCAGGCCAAGGCTGCATTAGGCATGCCTATATAAAGACCCTTTGCCTTTCATTTTAGGCGGCTGGAACACTCTAATTCACATACATAAATATCAATTTTACTGTTTCATTAGATCCTCAAGGATTCTGATTTCTTTTAAACTTCCTCAAATAATTTTGTCACGTCTGAGCATAAAATGGCTTGAAGTTAGTTTGCAAAAATCATCTTAAAGTCTGCTGGTCTAATTGAACTTGATTGCTGCATATTTTTGCCTGTTTGAAGTTGATCTTACTGGTTGTTTCTGCTGGTTAATTACTGCTGAACCTACTCCTTCAATTGCTGAGTTTCTGTAATTGTTTTGGCTGTTCCAGGTACACATTCCTGAAATTCACATAATGTGATACTTGATTGAAGATTGAGAATGAAAGCTAGAGTTCTAAGTGTTTAGATGTTATACCATCAGTTTATAGTTGTGTTCCTTTTACTTTCCTATATTTTTCCCTTCTAAATGGCATGTGCTTAGTTGAGAGTTAAGTTGATTATGTCTAGTTTAAATGATATTGAACTTGCTGAATCCTGTGTTAGAGTTTGTCATTACTTAGGGTTCACTTCTCATTGTATGGTTTGAGTAACCAGGGACTGTATTGAGGCATTTTGTCTATTTAGTTTTCCTTTTCTTTAGGAAGTAATTCTGGAATGTTATATGGTGTTTAAAGCTCTAGTGTATTAATGACTGAATGGTACTGACATATAATATAACATGTTTTGAGTATGGATTTTGAAGCTGTGATGTCGGCGGATTTAACTAATTCATGTATGCGTGTATCTATTTCAACCAAATTCGAAGTTGGCATGTGCTTTGGTATTCATTACTGATTTTACTGAAATAATAAGTATAGGTTAGATTGTTAATCTTTCAATTGAAATCTATGTTAATAGGTGTTCTGGCTATTACTGAACTCGTGCAAGCTGTTTTTTAAAGTTGGGCATAATACTAAATTTTGAGTAGCAAGGTGATAGTGACCGAGTCATTATAGGATTGTGTCTCCTCTATAAACATGGTTTGACATTAGAGCATATGCCGATCATGCTTACGGATAATTAATTTTAGTTTTAGTTTTTCTGGAATATTTTAAGGCAAGTGGTTGCAATTGTTTGTGTGTATTGAATCCCAGAATTGGGCAATAGCATGTGGACCAAATACTTTAAGGGAGCAGCTCTACATTGATACATTTTTTCTACTGTGATTCAGGCAAGCTCATTTTTCCTTTTTTGGATGTATAGACGCTTGGGAGTTTGATTTGGGCCGCTTTGTGAGTTTTCTACTATAAGTCCACTTGGGTTGAAATTGTTGGCCTTATCAATGGGGCTAGTGCAATTAGCTTTAGAAATCATTAGTTGGGGCAGCCCTGTCATGTTTTTGGGCTTACGCCTGGGCCCAAACTGGGCAGCCTCTGTTCATTAAACTCTTAGTTCACTGGAAGCTGGATTGAACCTATTAGTTTTTTTGACGTTTAATTAAATAGGCTCTTAACAATAGTCGAGGAGTGCCATACTTAACCAACAGAGTTTATGGCCCTCATGAGTTAGTTTTGAGACCTTTTAAGTAGAATAACTTGAGGTGCGCCATGCCGAACAAAAATGACAATTGCATGACCCTCGCTTTAATTAATTTTAAGCTCAACCTTAAAATTCAAGCGTGCCATTTAGCAAAATTCTATGGCTCTCCCAAATCTAAAACACGTAGTTGCTATAGGCACGTACCTTAATAATATCACTTTCCTAAACTCGGGTGTGCATTTCATGTGACCCAAATCCAAACCTTTATTAAGTTGAAGAAAATGTGTTTCAGATTATAGTGCATTTCATGTGACGTGATCCAAAGACATATTTTAGACGACGTTAAATCTTCTTTAAAAATGAATAAAGCGGTTAAAAGTTAAAATACACATAGGTTCAAAATATTCTTAAAATTAGATAATTATACCAATTATAGCAGTTGAGCGACCGTGCTATAACCACAAAATTCGGGAGTTCCTAACACCTTCTCCCGGGTTAACAGAATTCCCTACCCGGATTTCTGGTTCGCGGACTGTAATACAGAGTCAACCCTTTCCTCAATTCGGGATTTGAAACCGTCGGCTTGTGATACCATAAATCTCCCAAGTAGTGACTCTGAATATTTAAATAATAACTTCCATTTTAATTGTCCTTTAATTGGAAATACTCCCTTTATTATACCCTTCCGGGGTGTGTGAAAAAAGGAGATGTGACACATATGACTCACTCAGCACCTTTAACAAGGCATTTTCGTGTACATCGAAACTTTGTAGCAAGGCCAGGATGGAGATCTTGGCCGGTGTTTTATTCAGCTGGTCAATGACCGAGTATTCCTCGGCTTGAATTTTCCTCAAAAGATCATCGGGCCCGGTTTCAATGATGGATTGTCGACCAGAGGTCTACTTACTTGACTCAGGCAAGTGCTCTGGAGTATAAACCCTGCCGGTTCTTATCATACCCTGAGCCGCAACTACTTCCCCGAAACTGGCTTTCCAATTCTTTCTTGCATCAACTGTGTAGTCCTATGGTATGGATTTTGTATGGAATGGTGTTACAATTGTCATTGCTACTGGAACGGGCACCATTACTTTGGCAGGTAATACAATAACTTCAAATAGTTCAGGCACCTTTGGGACCCAAACTCGACCTCAATTGGTGTTGGCGTCTTTGCAGAGGCTAGTGTTACAAACTTAAGTGGTATAGACATGTTTACCTTGGCATCCTCAGACGGCTGAATTTGGACTACAATCGGATTAAGTGTGACTATTGGTTTCTTTGGATCGTCCACCTTTTGTGATCAAAACGATTGATCCTTTGATTTGATCATATGAATACCTCTACCTTTGTGGTCTGGTAAAGGGTTGTTGTAGAAATTTGGAGCTTGCTCCTTGGCCACGATGATCTTGTTGTCAATCAGAGCTTGGATCTTATCCTTCAGGGAGCGACATTCCTCGATGGTGTGTTCTTTTATTCCAGAATGGTATGCATAGGTTTTTTTGGGTTAACCCACTGGGAAGGGTTTTCAGGGGTTATAGTAGGTATATGGGTGACATAACTAGCAGTTTTGAGTCTTTCATACAACTGTTCGTTTGGTTTGGCAATGGCGGTATAGTGTTTAGGAGGTTTGCGGTTGAAATTTGGTCAAGGTCTAGGAAAGTTTTGGCGAGTGGGAGGTGACTGATAGTGGGGTGGTTGAGTGCCATAAGCCTTGTAGATGTGTGCGGGTTGGGAATATATGGGTGAAATAGGTTGGCATGTAGGAGGTGGAGGTGATTGATAGGTAGGTGGTGGAGTTCGGTAGGAAGGTGCGAGTGTTTTGAAATTCGGAGTGGGTTGATATGTAAGTGGAGATATCAGGTCTGTGCAACCATTATGGCACTTACGTCCCTCTTTTTGGATGTACCACCGGACTGCAGAGCCTTGTTGGCGGCTTGCAAAGCTTCAAAGTTAGTAACCATACCACTCTTGATGCCTTCTTCAATCCTTTCTCCTAGCTTGATGATGTCAGAAAATTTATGGTTCTCGATCTTCATCAGACTTTCGTAGTATTGCGGATCCTGAGTTCGGACGAAAAATTTGTTCATTTGTTCTTCCCCTAAAGCAGGTTGAACCTTAGCAGCCTCTGATCTCCAACAAGTGGCATACTCGCAGAACGTTTTTGTGGGTTTATTCTTCAAATTCTAAATATAAAACATGTCCACTAAACTTTCCATGTTGAACTTGAACCTATCTATGAAGTCTTATGCCATATTAACCTAGTTTGACCACTTCTTTGGGTCCTGGTTGATGTACCAAGACAGAGCATCTCCTTTCAGGCTCCTCATGAAAAGCTTCATGCGGATCCTCTCATCTTGTCCTACTCTGACTAGGTTGTCACATTATGTCCTCAAGTGAACCCTGGGATCCCCTGTGCCATCAAGCATTTCAAACATGGGATGTTTGTACTGCTTAGGCAGTTCGACATCGGGCTGTATGCATAAATCTTCATAGCTTAGCCCCTCAATTCCTTTGCTACCTTCATTGCCTTGGATCCTGGTGGTGAGCTTCTTAAGTTCTTCAGCCAAATTTCTAATGAGCGAGTCTTTGTTATCGGACTCGGGTGTGCTTAAGATAGGTTGAGTAGGATGTGGCATAGTTTCCACATAGATGGGGGTGTGGTTGTGGCAGTGGTCATTTGTGGAGTTCAATGGTTCCAGGATGAGCAGCGGAATGTCATTGGGAGTGCGAAAAGTATTGCAATGGGGGTGAGGAGTGGGTTGGTTTGGGACATTTTGCGGAGGTATGGGATTTTGAGTAGCTTCTGGGGCAGCAAAGGAAAATGACAGACTTGCCTAATTTCGGACTTGATCCAGTTCTTCCTGAAATTTCAACAGTTTCTGCTCGAGTTGGCACACACTTTCTTTGGATCCCTGAGTACCCTGAGTGATCTCTACCTGTTCAACCGAGTTTTCCTTTTTGATGTTTCTCAAATCTTCCATCTTTCCCTTGTTCCTGTTTCTGATAGGACTAGGAGGAGGATTTAGTGGAGGGCCCTTGGATCTTGCGGAATACGATGACGATGCTAAAGTTCACGAACTAACCTTTTGGGAGGGAATAAACAAAAGTAAAAATAAAAAGGTGACAGGTTAGTAAGGATTATAAGAAAAGATGCTGCAACATTTAAACACGTAGTGCAGGAAATATCAAGCGTGTCCTAATTTTGGGGACCTCATTGCGCCCGAGGTAGGCCTAGCGATAAGTAAATTTGGAGAACTTGGAATGCTAAATGCCTCATTTTATTGATAAGAAAATAAGACGAATCCTAAAATGACACTAAATAAAATGTCACTAGTGGCCATTACATTTTCAAAGGAAAAGAAAACTCCTATCTATTTGGTCCCAGAAGGACCTTCCCTAGATTTGCAGTGTTGGCTCCCTCGTACAGCTCTCCTAGCTCGCGCAGTCCTAGCAGTAAGTAGGCCCTGGCCAAATGTCCGCCTTTATTTCCTTCAGCAACTCGACAATCTTCGACCCTCTTCAGAAACTTCTTTTCCAGTTCTACTATGCCTTGCTCCAAGCGGATCAGTCGTCCGTTGGCGCTAACATGCATATCCCTCCATTCTCCAATTAGTTTTTGATTGGCTTCTTGTATTTCATGGTGCTCATTTTTACATTCCCGCATCCTCTTGCTTAGTTGGTTGTATTTTATATGTGCTTCAGCCTTTTCATCAATGATCCTGTGATCTCGAACAAAACCCGAGCTGACCCATATTGTTGTGATTGTCTCCCAGCTAGCCTAAATAGTGTGGGGTACAGCCAGCATGGTAGCGATCTGGTTCAATGGTGTCTTTTCCTAAGACAATTTTACAATGCCACACATGCTAAGTCTGACACATGTATGGACTATTGTCATCCTAGAAGTCGGCTAGGAAATGACTCATCTTGTCGACACCTTGGTATAACCTGCTTCATATGCGCTTGTCTCATAACCTGGATAAGGACATATGGATAGGTCCCTCTCAAACCAATCAGTATCAGAAATGGCGCATCCCCTAGATAGAATGATGAATTCTTCAGTTGGAAACCATTCGAACATCCATTGTACCCGGTCCTCAGTAAGATTGTCAAAGAGTTCGACCAATTCTCTAGCATTTTCTGGTTGGCAAACATATTGGGCATGTAATTCATTTTCTTTCTGTGATGAAAGGCGATATGATCGTCCCAGTCTCTACGATGAATTTCCTGCTGGTACTCACCCTTTTGGAGGTATTCCATGAGCCATAATTGGAGTAGAAAGTTATAACCCTCGAAATGCTTGGCTCCCTGTTGACACCTTTCTAGGCTTCAGTATATTTTTGCAACTATCATTGGCACAAGACTGAATGGATGTCCGTTAATTCCTTCCATTAAGTTTTTGGCGACCATGGATAGCCTGGTGTGGATTCTTTTTTTCTTCATTGGAAACACTATCATCCCTAAGAAACAGAATATGAAGACAAAGACCCTTCAATGGATGATCCCTAATGAGGTGAGGGCGAACTCGTTAGAATAAGTACGGCAAGATTTGCTGTGAGCGTACCTTTCATACAAATAATCAAAGGGAATGTATAACTCCTTCAAACATGTCAAGTCGGGATTCTTCTTTAGACCCATCATTTTGAGAAAAGCCCTACCCTTGCGATTTTGCAGCATTAGCAAACTCGAAGTTTCCCATGGTATCCCAGCTAGTCCTCCTATTTCCTCAAGCAAAGGTGTCATCTCATTGTCTCCAAAGCGAAATACCATCCTATCACAATCCCAAAATAGAGTTGCAGCTTCTATAATTTTGTTGTTGGGTTGTACTTCTAGGAGAGAAGGTAGGTTTCCTAGATGCTTCCTGATAAGAGCTTGATCGCTAGGATGAAGATCTCCCCACCAATAGAACAATTTGGGGCAAATGTTGGTGATCATGCCGAATCTGGGGACTTCGTGCCTCATTTTTTGCAAAACAAAAGTATTAGGCCCTTACCTCTGACAGACACAACTATTTAATATCAATAATTGGCATACCAAGCATTTTGTTCTCCAAACAAATGCACAAAACGTGATAAGAACTCTTTGGGTTCTAGGGAAACCCAGTGGACTTTGGACAAGGCTATCTTAAAGAGTCATTATGGGGACAACATAACTGACTCGGCTAGGTTTGACCATGATGCATGCATACTTTTAAAGAGAAATGGTTTCTATGGGGTATTAGACTGGTATCCTTGAGCGGACAACTCAAAAGGGAAAGGCACGGAGCCATCGACTACACTGTTGATTGACTGGTTTTACCGCAAATACGCCTTTGCCAAATTTAGGGGGCAATGATATTGGGAGGGCGCAACCACTCATTATAAGCAATGCTATGGTATTTTGTTTGGCATGAGTAGAATATGATGTTGAATATGCAGTTACAAGAATTAAACAAGTTTTCATGTATTTGCACATTTATAAAGTATTAATTATAATAATTGCTCATAATTACGACGATATTAAAGGAAAGCAGTAAATAAAGCATTAAGAGAAATAAAGAAAAGGAAACAAAGAACCAAGTTAGTTTCGTAGTAGTAGAAAGAATAAATACTTAAAAACAAATGGAGACATGTAAGTAAGAACAAAGTCACAAATAATATGAAATGGTAAAAGCCTTAAACAATGTCCCCAGCGGAGTCGCCATGTTGTCGATGCCCCCCTTTTTTCTCGCAAAATCGGGTTCATGACATTTGGGCGGACAACTCCTTTCCTTTTGGAAATTGGGTTTGCAAATTGAAGAGTCTCCACCTAATGATAAAGTGCATTAGGACACTTAGAGGAAATTTAACTTAAGAAAGTTCCAAAGAATGGGTAAGGCCTTGAAATTATCTCGAGGGGAAGGTGTTAGGCACCCCTCAAGATCCACGAGTGTGGTTCCCAGCCATGCTACAATTGTGACTTTGAATACAAACAACAAATAAACAAGAAAGCATTGTAAATACTGGGTACTTTCATATATTGGTTGCAAATAAAAGAAGTACACGAGTTCTAAAAAGTGCTGAAATTTGGGAGAAGGCAGCTTTATAATAAAAGAGAAGATGCACAAATAAAGGGGAATGGGTTAAATAGTTGGTGCAAGTAAATTGAAAAGAAGCAGAGGGGCGAGGTTTTGGGAAAAATAGTACCAAAAATCCGACAATTTAAAGAGAGATTTGTATACTAGGTGTAAGTAATTTAGGTAAAAGAAGAAATTGAAGAACTGGAAACTAAGCAACTTTAAAATTCTGGAAAAAAACAAGTAAAGAGGGAAGAGTGTCCAAGTTTTATAAATAATATGGATCATCCCACACAATACCCGATAACCATTTATACACGTTGTGTTATCGCGTATTAATCATATCCATGTCTACCATTTACCTACCTCGTTAAGGTATTAAACACGGATAGTGTCGTTACTTATGCATGCTAGTACCCGTCCCAAACCTAACAGTCCTGGAGGTATTTGGGACTACTAATCCTACATGGAAGGGTGATTTGACTATTCAGAGTTCTAAAAGGACAAAATTCTAATGCGACAAACAAAACACATAAAGCAGTTAAGGGGAAACACATAGTAGATTAAAGGCTCAAACTGGCCTCCTCATTTGAAGAAGCAAATTGTTTAGCATGACTTACATATACTGGTTATGGTCTGAATTAAACTTAAACGTTAAGGCGTGGATGATTTATCACATATTACTCAGATCAGAAGTCCAAATTAGGCCTACCCCTGGTTGTAATTATCAAAGACTGATACGGTTAATTAATCACCTAATGGCTTGCCTAGGTGAGACCTATAAGTACAATATCTAATCATGCAAAATGTGCTGAATTTAAGGAACGCTTGATGATTATAGAAAAACATAAGTTCTGCAGATTTTAGAGGACGTTACTACTAATTCTAGACTTGTATACGAAAGAGACGAATCAGATTCAACTGGTTACTCCTATAACCATGATTTCTAAGCGTTGTTGGTTTTAAAAGATTATCGGGATGTAGGAATCCTATAGGCATGGTATCTAGGATGCAACTTGTCATTATTTTAACCTATAGACTTTTTGCCTAATGACATATGTATATGCAGAAGTGCAGAAACTTATCGACATGATTTCTATATGCAGAAGTGCAAAAACTTATAAATATGATTTCTATATGCAGTGCAGAAAAAAAACTTATAGACGTGATTTCTATATGCAGAAGTGCATAAACTTATAGATATGATTTCTATATGCGGTGCAAAAAAAACACTTATAGACGTGATTTCTGATGCAGTAATGGAACAACTTATATGCAGGATTTCTAATGCAGATGCATAAACTTATAAGTAGGATTTCTACATGAAGTGCAAAAAAACTTATAGGCATGATTTCTATATGACATGCGTAGATGAAGAGCAGAATGAGATTGCAGGAAAAAAATGCCTAGGAACATGATGTCTACCCACATGCATACATGAGTGACCCTCATCTTTTTTAATTTATACCCCATACGTTATTACAAATTATTACAATCCGGATGAATCAAGAAAAGTAAAATTACATCATAAATTAAACTACAATGAAGGAGCCTAATTTAGACTCAAGGTCTAAAATATGAAATAACCCAACTTCCAAAGAATAGATTTCCAAAGCCTTTCTCTTGTTTGGGATGTGTCAAAGTTCCCAAGAGCCTCAAGTGGACTCCGGGCAGTGCTTACACCCCAATTACATTGTAGAATTAGATTATAATGCAGTGTGGAAGGGCCAGCCCTCAAATGTCTAGGTTTAGAGGGAACTCAAGGTCCCAAGGCAAGTCTCATAGGAAGGGAGCAGAACTTCAAGCCTAAGAGTAAGTGTAAGTGCGTAGAGGGGACTTAGGGAAGGCCATGGCAGGCTGGTGGTCATGCCCAGCAATTAGGAGTGCTGGCACACCCCTGACTAGCCTATTAGCCAAATCTTAGGAGTTAGGATCCATTTGGGACTAGGTTCATATCTGGGCAGTAATTTGGATACTGCCAGACCATGAGCCTTAACTCAAACACATAGAAGGGAATAAGGGTATGGGGAATTCTCAACAAATAGCATATGCAAAGGGATAATAGCATATTTAATACAGAACAAGAATAGCAAAGTAGACAAGAGTGTAGAACTGTAAAGTAAACATATTAGGGAGGAAGCTGAAATCAAAATTAAGACATACCAGTTTCAGGGAAACAAACATGTAAACAATAGTCTTGAGAAACCAAGTTGCAGGCCAACAATCCAAAAGATCTCTAAAGAGAATAGAATGTTGCGGGAATATTCAAATTGCAAGTGAATAATGTGTGCTCGAGTGGTGAAATCAAAGAAGTATTGAATTGTAAGTGTGTGAGTAAAGTAAGTTGAAGGAATTGAACTGAAGGTTCCAGGTTTTTTCTCCGTGTAGAAGGGTAGAAGGGCCGTGCCCCTTTTATAATGCAGAAAACAAGTAAGAAAAGGTAAGGGAAAAGTTTGCAATCAATCACATATAGTCTCTCTTTAGTTAAAGGATTCTGATTTCAAACGGGTAAGAGACAAATGAGGAAATAAAATTGATTAAAATCTTCTTCAAAGTAACACAAAAGGGTAAATATATGGGAATTTATTTAAGGAAAAGTCCAGTTGGTATACGATTTTTGAAAAATAAGGGAAGGGAATCAATCAAACAGCCAGTGAAATCAAAAATACAGTCTTTATTTGAATGAACCAAGTCAGGAAAAGGTAACAGAGGTTCTATTAAGGGAAAATCAGTACCAATTAGTCAAGCCTTATTAAGAGGATATCGAAATCAATCAATTATTGACAAAAACCCTTTTTTGCAAGAAGAAATCCTCATATATATAGTACACATATAAACAAGAAGGAGTTGTCACGCTAACTAGAAAAAGAAGGGCATAGAAAGGTTCATAATCATAAACAAAGAGTTTCAAATTCAATTCATAGTACTTAGAATGAGTATGATAGTTTGGAGTTCCAAAGTAGAACCCTAATAAAGCTTACCAAAGAAACCCCCCAAGTCCAAGAGTTTTGAATCAGACATGGAGATGAGAAGACAAATTATGAGAAACAAACAGATATAATAGCAGGTTTGAAACAACAAAGAAAGAAAACTAATTTAAAGCATGAAGAACATGTTTACAGAAAAACTCGAAACCCAAGCAAGCATAGAAGAGAATGAGTGATACAAGCTTAAAAAGCAGTAGATGAAATATGCTTAGCAGGAACTCGAACAAAGTCCAGTAGAAAAAACAAATTTAAAGAACTCAGTAGGAAACAGACACAATAGAAATCATGTAGGAAAACATAGCAGAGATAATCATGCGAGCCTAGTCTAGAGGCACAGTAACACACAAAGGCATGGAAGAATCATGTATAATAGATAGAAAAACAGAGGAGCAAACACATGTATGGTAGAGAAGAAAACATACGGGCATAATATAGACAAAAACACATAAAGAAAGAATAGGAAGTATCAGAAAGATGTTTCGAAAACCTTTTCAGAAACGCTAAATTGAAACAAATGATTTTGAAAAGAAAATTTGGGGAACATACTTCACACATCCAGTAGAATACAAATACATCGTAGATCTAAGAAAAAAAATAGAGAGAAACCTCGAATAGCTTAGGGTTTCTCCGAAACCCTAGAAATGAGAAAGGCTTGGAAGAAAGTCCAATCCTGAGTAAGATGAGTGAGGATCAGGCTCTTGAGGCTTGAATATGCCGGAGCAAAGGCCGGAGAAGCCATAGAACCAAAGATCTGAGAAGATATGAAAGAGAACCGCTGAGGTCAAGCTTCAAATCATCAAACTCCCGAGGTTTAATGGTAGAGAGGGGTGAGTACAGACCATCTATGGACTGAGAAGCAATATAATCCGGTGAAAGTATGGTGGAAAAAGAGTCGGAGACGATTAGAGTTCGAAGAACCTTCAAGAGAGTTTGAGAGACAATGGGATTCAAAGGTGGCATCAGAATGAAATGAGGGATTATGGTAGGCCATTTGGGGTTAAAGTTGTAAGGGGGATTATGGATGTTGATCAAAATGATCAACGTCTTGGATTAATAATAGGAACCGGGCGGGTAAAAAATGAATGGGTCGGGGTCGGGTAATTTAGGATTTGGGCCAATCCAATTGAGATTATACTGGGGTTAAATGAGGGGTAAAATTGGGCTAAAATTGAAATGAAATAGGGCTAGTATTTAACTAGCCACTTTTTCCTTTTTTATTTTTTAAAACTAGTAAAATGATTTTTGAAAATAAATTGAAGGTGCTAAATTAATTAATAGTACATAATATTAAATTAAAAATACTGGAATCAAATTTGCAACTATAAACGCAATTGATTTTTATAATAAGGCTAATATTGCAATTAAGTGAAATTTAGTTTTAAAAATACTAAGCAAATTTGTAAAAATATGTAAAAAAAAATTGAATTAGCTATATTTTGGTATAAGTATGAGGAAAAAATAAATTATTCACCAAAAATAATAATTTGAGGAATAATTATTAGTTTTTATAGTGTTAAAATAAGGCAATAAATTGGTTTATAAATATTTTAAAAATAAAAAAACACTTGGACGTGCTTATATATATATATATATATATATATATATATATATATATATATATATATATATATGTGTGTGTGTGTGTGTGTGTGTGTATGTGTGTGTGTATACACTATTTGAAAGTATGTTTCATATAAAATATATATGAAAAAATTGGGTATCAACAACAATCTTCACCTAAGTATTTATCCTCAACATCAAGCCTTAGACATATATACTTTGATCGAACAAAAAATCCTCTCTTTATTCTACTGCAAACAAACATTGTAATTTTTCGAGATCTGATGTGCAACAAGTTAGAGAAAGAGAAGAGTATAATACTGGTGAGGCATTGTATAAAAAAAGATGAGTGTTACAGGAACTGAGCTATCACGTCAATTCCATTATACTCGAAGAAACGCATTTTTTAAAGAGAACTCCATTGCAACCCAAGGAAATTGGACTAGGATTCACATTTAATCCGAACCAGTGTAAAAATTCCGATGTCTTTAGTTGTTGCACTTACTTTTTGTATTTTATATAATGCTATCATAATTGTTAGTTTTGCATTTAGTCGACTAATCGAAGAACCAGTCAACTAATAAATATTAAGATTAAAAAAATATACAGTTCACCCCCTCTCACTCCATCTCACCCCCTCTTGTACTTTCAATTGGTAACAGAGTAAGGCTCACATTCTATTTTTTCTTAACGTCTTGTGAGAAAAGATCATGGAAAATCAAGTCATCATAGGAGCTCTCTTATAGGAAGGAACTTCATAAGTTAGGCCATCATACTTCAATGGTCAATATTTTTCTCACTAGAAGGTGCGCATGGAGATCTTTGCCAAGGCTTATAACGTTAAAGTTTGGAGAGTCATCAAAAAGGGAAACTACCCTTACCTGCAACTACTCCACCACTTACT
This sequence comes from Nicotiana benthamiana, assembly GCA_034376525.1. NCBI lineage: Eukaryota > Viridiplantae > Streptophyta > Magnoliopsida > Solanales > Solanaceae > Nicotiana > Nicotiana benthamiana. Next base: position 25,799,269 of record CM067336.1, on the reverse strand, counting down.
GATCCTAAAGATATATGTTCATATACGAAAGAGCAAATGGAAGTGGTAAAAGTTACCCTCTTTGAGCCTTATTTATTTCCTTTCATACCCCTCTTTCAGAATCCGTAGCAAAGATTAGAAGCACAAATGCGAATGATAGGTAAAGGGAAAAGAGAATGAAAAGAGAGGGAAAAAAAGAAAAAGTAAAAGAAAAAAGAATAGAGAAGAAAAAGAAAAAGAAAAAGAAAAAGAAAAAGAAAAAGAAAAACAACAACAACAACAACAACAAAAACAATAGAAAGAAAAGAAAAAAGAAAGAAAAAAAAGAAGAGAAAGAAGAAGAAAAGAAAAGAAAAATCACAACAAAGAAACAATTTCTATGACATGAACTACATTCGACCTGATTCCTTTTAAGCATACGTAGGCAGCCTCATGGTTTGGTCCCATCCAAATAAAAATCCTAAGTCCCCAAGCAAAGAAACTAGGGCAGAAGTTGTGGTTGTTGTAAGAAATTTGATTCCGGAAGTTGAAATTTTAAACATGCTTGAATTGTTTTGAGCCTTTGATACACTTTTTTTTAACCCTATCCAAAAGCCTACATTATGGTCCAAAGAAAGACCTTCCGATCATACTTCGAGAGATTCCAATCGAGCAAGTAGAGGTGATCCATATCAGGGGAAAAACTCCGGTCCTAACAAAGAAAATGAAAAATGAGAGAGTCTTGTTGGTCAAAACCCTTGAGGGAAATGTAAGGGGATGGAAAGCTGAGAGAAATAAAAAATGAGAGAGTTTTATTGGTGAAGACCCCTGCAAGCGCCGTAAGGCCATGGAAATCTGAGAGAAATCAAAATTGAGAGAGCCTTATTGGTGAAAACCTTCATGGGCACCTTAAGGAGACAGTGAGTTGAGGGATAAACAAATGAGAGAGGTTTGTTGGTGAAAACCCATCGGGGCACCACGGACCGAACAAGGCCAAGGTTTTGCTAAAGAAATTGGTTTTGAAGATCTCGGGGCACAAATTTACGACAATCAAAAGTTGATTGGTTGGACAGATTGGGCCGATTAATTCGAAATACATGTCATGATTATTGGCGCCAGCTGCTCCACTCAGATAAGTCTCTTTTCTTTTTCTCTTTCAAATAAGTCTCTAGTTTTGGACTTTTCTTATCCTTATCTCTCAATGTCATTGCATTTCATTTCTTTTGGGTTTATTTATCTAACATGTTTCCAGTGTCAGTTTGGTTAAGCAAATAAGAAGGAATTTCAAAGCTTACTACTAACTTTCAAAGTTACACAGGGGCACAGGGTGGCCAAGGCATTGCTAGAGATAGTATAATGTGAAATGGGATATAAAAGATCATGGGAGTTCCATTGGTGAAACGGTTTAATAATTTCATGGGAAATGCAGAGGTTGACAAAGATGGGTCAAAGATGTAATGGTTTGGGTATAGAGAAATCGGGTCATCCAAGATCATGGGGTTGAAAGTTAGTCAAAAATTCAAGCGGGTCTTGGCTGGTTTGGGCAAGTCAATCAAAACAAAACGCGACAGCGGAGAGGCCACCTTCAGCAAGAGTGCCACAAACTAACCACCATATTTAAAACTGACAAGATTTTTTATTGATTGAAATAGGGGTAAAATTTTTTGTTTGTTTCGGAGAAACCCTCCGTTAGGGAAAAGCAAGCACCAAACAGGCTTGACAATAAATTTTCAGGACCCTCCTGGAAAATGGGACCTATTTTAAAATTCAAAACAATCATGAATAGCAAAATTAAGTATAAATGTATCCCAGGAATATAAGTTGGCTTAAAAATTTGCATGTTTGAGATATAATCCAATTAGGAGTTTTGAGGACCATCCTAGAAAATGGGACCTAGTTAAAATTCAAAACAATCATGAGCAGCATAAGCTAGCATAAAAGTACCCCAAATGAATATAAGTTGGTTTCAAAGTTTGTATGTTGAAGATAGGATTCAGTCAGGAGTTTTCAGGACCCTCCCAAATAATGGGACCTAGCTTTAAGATTTCCATTAGTTAACAATATTTAGCGTAAGTTCTGTTGTAGTGTAGTATAATTCAGCCGTAAAGAATTGTCACTCTTATGATGAAATTTGACTTTGGATTTTCAGGACCCTCCTGGATAATGGGATGTAGCTTTAATACTTTCTTAGATAACAAGATATAGCAGAAGTAATACCTTTAGAAGATATAACTTAGTTTTAAAATTGTCGTTTAATTAAGAGTTGTCAGGACCCCCTGGATAATAGGACCTAGCTTTCAAATTCTTAGTAATATTTGGTGACATGATTCACTTTAACACTTACATATGTACCCAGCTACCAAACTGGGGCAGAAAATTTTCTTTGTTTTGTCTAGTTTTGTTGAAATCAAGTACCCACTTGGAGAACATGGAGAAGCAGTTCAAGTTAAGAAATCAGGCGCCCACCTAGAGAGCACAGGAACACGTTTCAAGTTCAGCAATCAGGCACCCACTCGGAAAGCACGGTAATATATTTCAACTTCAGCAGTCAGGCACCCACCTAAAGAGCACGGGAATGTGTTTCAGGTTCAGCAATCAGGCGCCCACCTGGAAAGCATGAGAATATATTTCAAGTTCAGCAATCACGCGCCCACCTAGAAAGCACGAGAATACATTTCAAGTTTAGCAATCGGGCACCTACATGGAGAGCACGTGAATACAATTCAAGCTAAGCAATCAGACACCCACATGGAGAGCACGAGAATACATTTTCAAGCTCAACAGTCGGGTGCCTACCTGGAAAGCACGGGAATACAATTAAAGTTAAGCAATTAGGTGCCCACATGGAGAGCATGGGAATACAGTTCAAGTTCAGCAGTCAGGCGCCCACCTGGAAAGCACGGGAATACATTTCAGATTCAGCAATCAAGCGCCCACATGGAGAGCACGGGAATGCAATTCAAGTTCAACCGTCAGGTGCCCACCTGGAGAGCACGTGAATACAATTCAAGTTATGCAGACAGGAACCCACCTAGAGAGTACGGGAATACAATTCGAGCTCATTAATCAGGCATCCACCTGAAGAAAGGGAAAACATTGCAGATTACAATTCAAGCGGCAACAAATCAACAAGGCAACAAGAACCACAAGATCAAGTTGAAAGATACAGATACGATTTTTATAATTTATAGATCATATTTTAGTCTAGCTTCTTTTATTTTGTGATGGTGTAATAAGGGGTTCAGTAAGCAGTAGCAACAACAACAACAATAGTGAAATCATAGCTTGATGGTAGTCCCAGCTACCAAACTTCCCGAACTACACTGACCCGATTCCTTTGTAACCAAGGATATGTAGGAAATCTCAGAAGTAGGGTGCGGTCAAATTTTTCAAAAATGCTTTCCGCGGAGTATCTGTTCAATTTATCTCTGTACAAAAACTCTTCGTATTTTCGAGCAAAGAGGGGTAGCTGTGAGCAAGTGATTTTTGCCCAATATGAATTACTCCCACAAATTCAAAACAGAAATAATTGTTCCCATTGTTTGTAATTTTGTGGGTTTTTCTGGCATTTATTTGTCAATTGTGTGCATTTGTCTATGCATGTTTATTTTATTTAATCAATAAAAAATATAAAAATATGTTGCATGTGCATTTAGGATTTAACTTTTCAAGTTAAGAATTAATTATTAATTAAGTTATTTTATAAAAAGGGAAATCACAAGAATAGTTTAATTTGTACTATTTAATTTCAACTTTAATTGTGATTAATTTTTCTTTTAATTTGTTCTTTTAAAATCAATTGTGATAATTATCGTCAAGGTTTAATTAGTATTTTTTAGGTTGATAGGCTCTATGAATTAATTTAGATTTTTAATTTAATTTTGAAAAAAAGAAGGAAATGAGAAAAAGGCTATCTTGGGCCAAAGTAATTCAAGGCCCAAACGTTTCTCCTTGTACCAACCAAGACCCGCCTGTCCCAGCCCAGAACCGCCACATTACTCGGTTCTCCACCTCCCAATTTAAATGACCTAGTTTTGTCAAATTTTGCTCTCAGCCGTCGATGTTGTTTGATCAGACGGCTGAGAAGTGGGGACCAATTAATATAAAACTGTCCTAATCCCCCTCAAGCCCCCTCATTGTCTCACCCTCTTACCTCATCTTAGATACCACATGGATGAATTGTAGCTCGCCGCCCCATTTCTCTAATGCCTTAAGGTGGCGGTGCCACCTCTTCTCACCCCCAAATTAACACCAAGCGATTTCCTCACCTCCTTCTTTCTAAACACTAAAGTAGCTACCCTCAAATCTCTTTTGGTTTGCTCAAATCTTTCATCCAAGAATCAGACTCTAGAACCTCATCCCTTCAAACATCGTCAAATTTATACAAGGTGACCCCTGCACTCTCATATTCCCAAGTCAATTAGCAAAATCCCCAAAAATATTTTCCAGCGCATTGAATTTCAGATCTGAAAAATTAGAAAACCCTCTTTTTCTAAGGCTGTTTCGTCACATTTCAGAAATCAAAGCGACTCAAGACTCATGTCCAACAAGAGTTACCGTCTGGAACCCCCGATTAACACGAGTTTTGGTTTAATTTTGAGAGCCAGCTTCTGGTCAGCCATTGCTTGTCCGCCTCTTTGATCAAGTTTTGAACTCAGCCACTAGCTTTTCTGGTTAGTCTGAATCTCGCCCCTTCCTCTTTGGTTTCTAATTGTATTGTGTTAATTTATTTTCATTTTTATTTTTTTCTGATTTTTCTGGTAATTTCAAATGGATTATTTGTCCGAGTTTGGTTAAGCTTTGTTTGTTTTAATCAGTTGATGCATAGTTGTTTATTATATACCTGCCTATGTTTATTTCGTAGTTGTAAACATCAGGTTTAGCTTGATTTCTGTTTGATCTTATTTTTCTGTTTCTTTGCCTTATTTAATTGCATGATGTGAATTTTAGGGTTTTGTGACTCAATTGAGTAAATGTTCAGTATTATACTCATCTTTCTTTGATTCTTCTTATAGTGTAAAGTTTGTCATTATCCATTAACACTGGATTTTGAAGTTTATCATAAAACTAAACCTTTGTTGGCTTGTTGCAAGAGTCCAGGTGCTTTGTACTGTTTGATTGGATTCGTTCATAGCTGTTGGCCTTATCTTGTTTGATAGGTCTCGTAATTGGTAAGCACTCCAAGGGTCTTAGTTGAACAGATGAAAACTTAAGGATCAATTTGGGAAATATCGAAGGTCTTTCAAATAAGTTTATGCGATGGAAATTTCTTATATAAGGGGCAGCTGCCCTTATTTGGCTAGCACAAGTTGTTGGGGCCAATAACAGGCTGCCAGTTGTCCCAATACTGTTGAAAAAGATGCCTTATGAGGGAATTTATTCCCATTCTGTTTCTGCAATACATGGCACCAAAAGAGGGCTATATATAGACCCTTCTTCCATTAAAAGGAGCAAAGACTGATACCCTAAAAATACACAAGAACTTCCTGTAATCTTTTGATCTAAATTAGTCCTAGTTCTTCTCTCTAATTTCTATTATTAGTTAGAATTTATAGATTTCAAAGAATTTCTGATTCTGGGTCTGGAAATGGTTTGATTCTGGGAAGCCAAGAGATTGGTTTAAAGCTGTCTGGCTTATTTGGTTACCACTCCATTGAGATCTGACTGCCGACTTGATGTTGCTACTTTACAGAATCCTGATTTTCTTCTTGCTTCTTTTGTTTCCAAGATACTTCCATTGAACCTTGGATGGAATTGATGCTTGTTTAAGATTATTGTTTAAGGATGTAAATTCTGGTTGAAGAAAGAAGTCTTGCTCTGCAGCTTTACTAGCTTTTCTCTTGTAAAGTTTGTTGCATTATGTTTCTTACTTCTCTTTGGCGAAGCTTTAACTAATCAAGTAATCAGTACTGTACTTGTTCTTAAAATTAATATGGGATCTGTTTTGAATGCTTTCGCTTCAACAATATCAGATATTAGATATATGTATTAACTTAATAGGTATTAACTGAAGGATTCATTTACTTGACTCTGAGTTTGTTTGGTTTTGAGTGCATTTTAGAGCTGGATGTTTGTTAGTTCAAGTTATTTATGTCGGAGCTAGTTTTTCCCCCGCATCATGTATCCAAGTTCACTTATATATAGTTCATGTGTGGCATATTGATTTCAGGTTATTTACGTTGGGCCTGTTGGTTCAAGTTTGCTAACGTAACTTAAGATCATAAACAGATTTGAGCCCTTTTTATTTTTGCTTGGTTTTAAGGCCTGCCTCTGGTTCTGAGAATTCCAATGCATATAGTTTTGCTGAAATAATGAGTAATTTACGCCAAGGCTTTAGTAATGTAATTAGGCCTTTTTAGTGTGTGTACTGATTACTAAATGGAATTCGTATGTGTGCTTTGAACGTTAATATTTGTTTCAAAAATGGAATCTGTAGGTTTAAGGTATTACTGTTTAAATTGAAATAGCAGTAAGGTGGCTACCAATATGGAACAATATGCACTGAGCTTCTTCTTTCATGTAGAGCTCTCAATTTGTGCCTCAAGCTAGGTTCAGAATCTGAAAAAATAAAAGGTGGATTCATCTCATCTAGTTTGGGCCTCTAAAATTCATGCTTTAATCCGGATATAGCTGCAGTTTCCTTGGGCCTCATTTAATTGGAATGTACTTTAATTAATAGAGGTGAGCCATTAAATAATACAAATAGCCTATGGCTCTCTGAAGTTTAGTTTGAATCCCCTTCTAAATTGGAAATTGAGGTGCATCATGCCAAAAAAAAATGACAAACGTGTGGCCCTCATACAATTATTTCTTTTGAATCCTTAGATCTCGAGGCGTGCTATTTTGCAAAATTTTCATGGCCCATGCACAGTTAAAACTCGTAGTTGCTTTAGGCACGTTATTTTAATAATATTACCTTCTTATACTCGGGTGCGCATTTATGTGACCCAAATCTAAGTCTCAACGTTAGATAAAATGTGTTGCGGACTGCAAGTGCATTTATGTGACGTGGTCCGAGACATTTTAAATGACGTTGCAATCTTCCTTAAAATGAATAAAAGTGGCTATAAAGTTAAAAATACACATATGTTTAAAAGTGTTTTAAAATAAGATAATAGTCCAATAATAACAGTTAAGCGACCGTGCGAAAACCATGAAACCCGAAATTCCTTACACCTTCTCCCGGATTAACAGAATTCCTTACCCAGATTTCTGTGTTTGCGGACTGTAAAACAAAGTCAATCTTTTCCTCGACTTGGGACACCATAAACTATCCCAAGTGGTGACTCCGAATTTAATAAATAAATAATCCCATTTCAGTTGTCACTTAAATTTGAAAAACTTCCTTACTACCCTTTTCGGAGTTGTAGGTAAAAAAAGAGGTGTGACAAAGATATCTAGTTTCGGCCTCACTAAGGTCCTGCTAACATAATAAATTTGAAATTGCGGACCTTGTTCTTCCCAAACTAGTACTCAACTTACCGCTATTTCTGATACAGCAAAATATAAGTATAGTAGTTCATCTTCCCTCGGTGTGTGAATAAGTGACAGGCTCGATAAATATCATTTAAGTTCTTCCAAGGCCTGTTGGCATTTCAGGGTCTATTTGAAGTTGTTTTTCTTCTTCAGTAACGAGAAAAATTGATGGCTCTTATCGGAGGGCCTCGAGATGAATCGCCCCAGGGTGGCAATACGCCTAGTAAGCCTTTGTACGACCTTCACATTATCCACTACCGTAATATCCTCTATTGCTTTGATCTTGTCAGGTTTGATCTCAATTCTTTAGTTGGACACCATGAAATCGAGAAATTTACCCGATCCGACTTTGAACGTGCATTATTCTGGATTCAACTTCATGTTGTACTTCTTCAATATACTGAAGATTTCTGATAAAAGCTTTAGATGGTCCTCTTCTAGCAAAGACTTACCTAATATATCGTCAATGTAAACTTCCATGGATTTCCATATTTGTTCTTCGAACATTCGGTTTACTAGGCGTTGGTAAGTGGCACCGACATTTTTTAATCCAAATGGCATTACGTTATAGTAGTTTGTGCCATACTTAGTGAGGAAGGAAGTCTTTTCTTGATCATCCGGGTTCATTCGTATTTGGTTGTACCTAGAGTAGACATCGAGAAAACTGAGGGTCTTGTGGCCGTCCGTGGCATCGATCATATGATCAATGTTTGGCAAAGGGAAAGAGTCTATGAGGCGTGCCTTATTTAAATCTTCATAATCCACACACATTCTTAGTTTTTTCCCCTTTTTAGGGACTACTACTATGATTGATAACCATTGTGGGAATTTGACCTCCCAGATGGACCCTATTTTAAGGAGTTTAGTTACCTTATCCTTAATGAAAGCATGTTTGACCTCAGACTAGGGTCTCCTTTTCTACTTGACAGGATGGAATTTTTGGTCCAGACTGAGCTTATAAGTAGTGATCTCCTATAGGGTCCCTGTCCTATAAACATGGGACCAAGCAAAAAAACCCATGTTAGTTATAAGAAATTGAATGAGTTTTTTCCTAAGCTCGGGAATTAACCCTGTGCCCAGGTATACCTTCCGATCGGGCTAGTATTCGATCAGTATGACTTGGTCCAGCTCTTCAACCATTGATTTGGTAATGTCGGAATCATCAGGGGCTATAAAGGATCGAGAAGCCCCATTATCACCATTTTTGGTAGTCCCTTGCTTATCCGGTTGGGTCGAGGCTGACATAGGTGATTGCTATTTGGCTTCCTATTTTCCTTTCGAACTTGGCTCCTTTATCAATGAGAGTGTTGATATTGGAATAAATTTATCAACAACAAACAACTCTTTTGTGACGGGTTGCTCCCCGTAGATTGTTTTAATCCCCTATGGTGTTGGAATTTTAATAACTGGTAGAGGGTCGAGGGAACAACCCTCATTTTGTGGATCCACGATCTCCCGAAAAGGGCGTTTTACATCATGTCCCCTTTGATCACATAAAACTTGGTCTCTTGAGTATTTTCAGCTATGTTTACCGATAATGTTATTTCTCCCTTAGTAACTTCGCAAGCCATGTTGGATCCGTTTGGCACTTGAGTCGTATGCACAATTTGGTCCTGTAGGAAAAGTTGCTCTATGACCCTCGATCGAATGATGTTGGCCAAGCTACCTGTATCAATTAACACACGTTTAACTCAAGTTTTATTAATGAGGACATATATTACTAGTGTATCATTATGGGGTGCATGATTCCTTCTGCATCCTTGTCTATGAAAGATAAAGTTCCTTATGGTATGTAATCTCAAGTCCGTTTTCCCTTCATGATTGATACTTTTGTGCGCTTCAACATCAAAACTTGAGGAACATAGACCCCTCTGATGACCATATGAATGACATGTTAAGGTTCTTCTTGTTTGGTTTTATATTAGAATCCTTGTTTCTGAAATGATTCTTGGCTCGATCACTCAAAAATTCCCAAATGTGTCTGTTGTTGAATAACCGGGCTACTTCATCAATCAATTGTTGACAATCCTCGCTTTTGTGGCCACGAGTGCCATGATATTTGCATATTTGATTGGGATCTCTTTGGGTTGGATTAGTTTGTAAAGGCCGAGGCCATTTTGTGTCTTTGATATGTCTGATAGCTGAGACTATGGCAACTTCATCAATATTAAAGTTGTATTCTTATAATCGTGGTGCTTCTTTAGGTCCGATAAGCCTGTCGAAGCTGTTCTTGCTCAGAAGTTCTCGAGAGCTCTAGCTCTATCAATTCTCATTTCATTTCGTGCATAATTCTGGCCAGAACCGCTGCTCTTACAAACTCCATTATATGGCTGGTATCGATCTCTGCTTAGCCTTGGTTCTTGGCCAATATCCCTCTTGATTCTATCAATGGATCTGATAGGATAAGTGGACCCTGAAGGAGTCCTAAGTTGATCGTCTTCGACCATAATCTTCGATTGACACCGATTATGCACATTGAACCAAGTAATAACCGAGTATTCTATTAGATTCTGCTTCAACTATTGTGAAGCCACCAAGCTTCTAACATATAGTCATTGGGTGAAAGCTTGAAAAACTCAAATCATTTGTGACCGGTGGTAGGTCTATCCGTTCCATTTGGAATCGAGACATAAATTCTCAGAGCATTTTGTTGTCCTTATGCCTTACTTTGAAAAGGTCCAACTTTCTCGTTTCAACCTTGATGGCCTCGGCATCTGCCTTTACGAAAGAGTCTGCAAGCAGAGGAAATGAGTCAATATAATTAGGTGGTAAATTGTCATACCATACCATAGATCCCTTTGACAAGGTCTCTCCGAATTTCTTTAGCAAGACAAATTCGATCTCGTCATCCTCCAGATCATTCCCTTTAGTAGAAATTTTATGAGGTGATATGCTCGTTCTGATCAATAATTCCATTGTATTTAGGAATCTTGGGCATGTGAAACTTCTTGTATATCGGCTTGGGAGCCGGGCTCAAAGGGGCGGAAGGTTTTTGCATGAACTTTTTGGAGTCCAGACCCTTCAATATCGGCAGTACCCCTGGGATTTGATCAGCCCAGGAGTTGTAAGTTTCCACCTTCTTGTCATTTGCCTCAATCTTCTTTTCCCCTGACTCACTTTGTTTTGTCAGTTCTTCGAGCATATTCATGATTGTATGATTGGTATCTGATTCTTTCTCATTCGATTTCCTTGATCCTACTCGGTGGGTGATTTTGGTTTTGGAGCTGGGCAATCGCTTCATGTTGAGCCAACAACATTTTGAAGATCACCCACATGCTAATCTTGCCATCTTTGCCTCCATGTGTGCTTTGAGCGGCTTATCGAACATCCCCGTGGATGCTGCCCACGGGATCAATAGCAAAATTTTTGTTGATGGCTATATGTGAGCTGATGTTGATTGGATCTACAGCCAAAACTCCAACGAAGCCAACCTTCGGAACGTCTTTTCCTGGTGTTATATTATCATTTTCTCCGTGGTAGCCAAAGTCATTGTCAACGTGTAGGGTTGCTGACTGAGAGTTCGACATTTTGGTCCTGGAATCAAAGGTACTCCAAAGAACGTATAAAATAGTGTGTTTTATGAAATTTTGTACCAGGTAATCAATATTATCCTCAGCCCCACAGTGAGCACCAAACTGTTTACCCTCAAAATCAGATAACAATTGAATTTTATACGCGATTTTAAGAATACGTGATATAACTTGATACAAATTAAGAAAACAAACTAATATGGAAATTGATGATAAGAGAATAAATGCAAACCACGCAAATTGAATAATCTTAGCCTTTGACTTTAATCACCCTTGAACCAAGAAATGCCTCAACTGATGTAACAACAGAATAACAAGATGATAAGAGCTAGGAATAACAGTATATTGCTTTTCTGGTGCGTATTAAAAATGTGATTTACAAATGATCAAACCTCCCTTTATATAGTATGGGAGTCATATTCTTGATACAATTTTATAAAAGGTAACATATCTCACGATTTGCTAAATAATCTGCATCTCCTTGACACGTGCTGAGATTTTCGCCGTGATCTCCAATCGATCCAAAATATTTCGGCCTTCCGTTATTTGGTTCGACAAAGTCCTCTCGATCTTATTCTGTCCCGGAGTCACGTGCTCGACGATTTAACTCCGTGCCTTGGTTTGATATAACCCGGACTCGAGTTCTAATCTGTCACGTTTCAGCCTCGGCCGTCATACATGGACGAATCCGATTTTGAGCGTATGCAGTACCCATAATTGCAATATGGCTTGCATTTTTATATGCTTTGTCCAATCAAGAACACCTTATTTTTTATTGAGTCCATAATCTCTAAAGTTTCTTTGCAAAATATCCCCAATCGAGTGATAAGCAGATTTCCAATCTTGTTTTCCCGAGAAGCTTGTGTCATCAATAACTTTACTACGTCGTCATCAATAATTTTTTAAAGTTTTTCTCTTCTTCTTTTTTTCCTTCAATTTCGCCTCAACGCGATCAACTGTTGAGAGGTGTAACCCTCACTTATTTAACTAATTATAGTTATTAGAGTAGTTAGCTTTATAGCTTACTATAGTTAGTAGTTAGGTTAGTTACAATTAATATTGTATAAATATTAGATTAGTCCCAACTCAATGTAACATTACATTTTTTCTCCTTCAGCATAATGGAGTAACTACTCTCTTCTGCTTTTTCCTCTTTCTTCATCTTTCTTCTTCCTTTCATTTCTCTGATTCAGTAATCGCCATAGCTGAAGCTTCTCAGCATTTTATGCTCTCTTAATAGTGAATATAGAGATTATAAAAGAACACAGGGAACATACCAGAAGATACCTTCTCTATAACATCTTAGAGTGTTTGGTAGCTTATGCTATGCCACAAAAGTGCATAAAGTGGATAAGTTCATGCTCCGGGCTGTCCCAGCAGTCCACATGGGATACTCATCTTCTCAAAAGGGATACTTTCTCTATGATTTACATTCTAAAGGCTTCTTTGTCAGTAGAGATGTTGTTTTCAAAGAAGACTTAGTTCCTTTCAAACACATGCAACTTGGAATCTCTCCCTTATTACCTATACTAGAGTTCACAAATACCTCAATTGACAAGAGTACCAATCCTCCTACAAACTTATCTCATTCTAATATCCACCATCAGTCTGCTCCTTCCAATCCTATTTATGCTGACAATCCTGAACCAACTCCTATTGTTCCTACTCCTGTACCCTCAGTTCCTTCTGAAGGCCTAAGAAGATCGCCTTCCAAACCTCCTATATGGCTAACTGATAATGTAGTCCAGCCCATAAATTCCACTTGTTCATATCCTGTATCACAACATGTTTCTTACAGTAACCTCTCTTCAGAGTATAGGGTCTCACCTGCTGCATATTCAGCTATTGTTGAGCCAAGCACATTCAAGGAGGCAAGTGTTGATCCCAAATAGATTGAAGCCATACAAGCTGAGATTTCAGCATTACAGGACAATAACACATGTTCCTTGGTTGATTTGCCTCAAGGAAAAGTTCCTATAGGTTGTATGTGGGTCTTCAAAGTTAAGTACAAGTCTAATAGTAAGGTGGAAAGATACAAAGCTAGACTAGTGGCAAAAGGCTACAGTCAACAACAAGGCCTAGACTATACATAGACATTTTCTCATGTGGCCAAGATGGTCATATTAAGGGCTGCGGTTGCTCTAGCTGCTGCATCAGGTTGGTACATCTTTCAGATGGATGTACATAATGCATTTCTGCAAGGTGATCTTCAAGAGGAGGTCTATATGCAAGTTCCTGATGGGTTTTCCAGCCAGGGGGAGACTAACAAGGTGTGTAAGCTACACAAATCTTTGTATGGGTTGAAGCAAGCACCCAGGCATTAAAACCTTAAGCTAACGGAGGCACTCCTAAGCATGGGTTTTACTCAAATACACTATGACTATTCTCCCTTCACCAAGAGAATAGGAACTGACCTTTTAGTTGTTCTAGTATATGTGGATGACTTGTTGGTAACTGGTAGCAGCCTACCTCTCATTCATCAAGTAGAGAGGATTTGCAGGAGAAGTTTAAAATGAAGGATCTAGGGGAGCTAAAGTATTTTCTTAGCATTGAGTTCTCAAGGTCTCAAAAGGGTATCTTAATGTTTCAAAGGAAATATGCCCTGGAATTGGTGTTTGAGCTTGGCTTAGCAGGAGGAAAAACAGCCTATACACCTCTTGAGTTCAATCACAAACTTATCTCTGTTGAGTTTGATAAAATAGCAAACAAGAGTGACTTTGAACATATGCAACTTGAAGAGAAGAAAAATTACCAAAGACTAGTAGGGAGGCTTTTGTATCTAACAATGACAAGACCAGATATAGCCTTTGTTGTTCAGGTACTCAGTTAGTATATGCATGCACCTAAAGTCTCTCACATGGAAGCTGCGAGGGGAGTAGTGAGATATATCAAACCTACACCTGGACTGGGTTTGTTCATGCCAGCAGGAAGGTGCAACAAGCTAGTTGCCTATTGTGATTCAGATTGGGAGGAGCTTGTGTTGAGTCAAGGAAATCAGTGACAGAGTATGTGATTAAATTTGGAGATGCACTGGTATCTTGGAAGTCAAAGAAACAAGGGACAGTATCTAGAAGCTCAGCTCAGGAGCATGGCAACCACGGTGGCTAAAACTGTATGGTTGGTTAGACTGTTTAAAGAGTTAGGAGTGGACATTACTCTTCACGTGCTTCTACACTATGACAGCAAGGCAACTATCCAAATTGCTGTACATTCTATTTTTTATGAACGAACTAAACACATAGATATTGACTGTCATTTTGTAAGCGAAAAAGTTGTACAAGGACTCATTCTAACACAACATGTTGGTACAGCAGAACAACTTGCAGATGTGCTGACAAAAGCCTTGTGCAAACCACAACATGACTAGCTACTAAGCAAGCTAGGAATGAAGAATGTATTTTATCCCTCAGCTTGAGGGGGAGTGTTGAGAGGTGTAAGCCTCACGTATTTAACTAACCATAGTTAGTAGAGTAGTTAGCCTTATACCTTACTATAGTTAGTAGTTAGGTTAGTTACATCTAATATCGTATAAATATTAGTTTAGTCCCAGTTCAATGTAACGGTACATTTTTTCCCTTTCAGCATAATGGAGTAACTGCACTCTTCTGCTTCTTCCTCTTTCTTCTTCTTTCTTCTTCCTTTCATTTCTCTGATTCAGTAACCACATAGCTAAAGCTTCTCATCATTTATGCTCTCTTACTAGTGAATATAGAGATTATAAAAGAACATAGAAAACAGATTAGGCTTGATAATACTAATACACCCCTCATAAAAGGAGATTCTTCACATCAAATACGAAGTATTGAACAAAAAAATGATTAGGCAAAATTCATGAGAAACGGAGCTTTTTTCTTCAGTTTATTTAAGGGAAAACATAAATGGGGCCCGAGGGAGAAGGAGCTGTAATATATTTATAAGGATATACGTTTACTTTACTATGTACCAGGTTATTTATCTTATTTATTGGTGAGTAATCTTTCTAATTATAATCAATTAAAATTTATATTAACAGCATATAGAACTTAAATTTGTCATTGACATTTGGCTTATCCTCAAAAATACTTTTCAAACACCTTTGGAAACACTACCTCAAAACGGAATCGACACACCAATGGTTGAGTACTTGGGATATGAATATTTCTTATCATAGTAAATTACAGACGTGAGTTTCGCAAAATAGTTGATAGCTTGGAGATATGAAACAAATCTTTAACATCCGGTAATACGATAGTGATGAAGCCAGAAATTTCTTGAAAGGTGTTTAAACTTAAACTAAATGAAAAAAAATTGTCAGACAAAGGCTGTTCAATATATATTATATACTCTACAACCTATATTTTACCTATATACAATGTAATTTTTCGGCAAAAGATGGTCAATTGACCACCCTTAATGGAATGTAGCTTAGCCCATATATGCTGGGGCAGAAGGACAGTGTTACTTACGGGTTCGGATGAAGCTAGTATGTAACTTTTGTTCAGATCTTATATTTGTATTAAATTTTTTATTAAATATGTATAACTACTTAATTATGAACGCAATAACGAACGAGCTATGGGTTCGGTTGCAAGTACAAAACTCATAAACTTTAAATTCTACTTTGCATTTATGCATGCAATTAATTATATCTAAATCTCATAAGAGCTAGGGGATTCAGAAGAGGAGATCCATTTTCTGGCTACTTCTGCTGCAGACCACACCCTAATTAGCATGTTTAGTCAAAGCATTTTCTTAAGCGTTGAAGCCTTATCTTTACCTTAAAAGTTAAAACTAAGAAAAAATGTCTCAGCAGAGACAATGTAGCTTTGAGTAGAATATTAAGATAACTCCCCCAATTTAGAAACACGCATCTTATATTACATATCTGGAGCAAATTAAATCATTTACAGAAAATTCACTTCTCTTATCCAAAACATAGAACAAATTTAAAGTGTAGAAGAGTGGATTTGGAGCATAAACAAAGACAATTTAGCTCGTTTGAAGGCGAACAAAGAGAATCCAACAATGGAGATATCGAGTCTTTTAGCCATGTCAGAGATTTTGCATCAAACTGGAGACGAAGATCCAACATCCTGTTCGATCTCAGACGTTGATTCATCCTCTAATTCCTCAATATTAGGTATCCCAACAGCGCCATGACCGCGTCCAAAGGACTTAATATGATCTTTGAGAGACCTCTTATGCTTAAAATCAGAGCCACAAATGCAATACCAAATCTTGCCACAATTCTTCTCATGGGTTCTCCAATCACCTTTCACAGCAAATGGTTTCCCACATTTTCTACACATAAATGGCTTGACTCCATGTTTCCTCTTGTAATGTGTTTGAAGGGTTCTAAAATCTTTTAATGGCCTTGCTCTTGGGTGATCAATGTTGTGCTTGCAATCAGTTGCACAACAGTAACAAGGCAGCCTTAGCATTGCACTTGGTTGTGTCCCTCTTAAGGATTCTGGTCCTTTTCTGTATTGGGATCCATGTCCCCACATATGCATCTAACATAATCAAGACAACTCTAATTAGAGACGAACAAACTGTTATATATGGATTTAAGTTGTGTACATCGATAATAAACATGTTAGTTAGTACTTCCTTCGCTACAATGTATGTGAACCTATTTGACTGGACACGAAGTTTAAGAAAAAACAAAAACTTTTGAAATTTGTAGTTCTAAACAAATTAAAAAGGGGCCAGAGTATTTGTGTAGTTATAAAAGCTTTCTCATTAAGGATAAAATTGTAAGTTTATATTAAATTGTTTCCAAATTTTAAAACGGTTCATTCTTTTTGAAACAGACCAAAAAGGAAATAGATTTGCATTAAAAACCGAAACGGGGAGTACTATTCTTATCAGATTGTCAATTACTGTTTACCAGCAATTACATTATTGATTATACTAACTTGATGATGTAAATAACTGTATACAATTAGTCATAGAAATTAAACTCAACAATATAGGCAAATGGTTTGCAATGTATGTATTGGAGAACATTTAATAATTATGAAGAACATTTCATACATTTATCTCGAAGAGCCAAAAAGACGAAATTATGATTGTATGAATCATATATCAATTATTCCCTCCGTCCGATTTATGTGGTAAAGCTTAAATTTCGAGAGACAAATTTATAAATTTGGATCGCGATTTC
Organism: Nicotiana benthamiana; assembly: GCA_034376525.1. NCBI lineage: Eukaryota > Viridiplantae > Streptophyta > Magnoliopsida > Solanales > Solanaceae > Nicotiana > Nicotiana benthamiana. Next base: position 25,782,160 of record CM067336.1, on the reverse strand, counting down.
GATCATAGAATCTTTACTCTTTGTTGAAATAAAATTTATAAACAACAACAACCCAGTATAATCCCACTTAGTGGGATCTGGGGGTAGTATGTACGCAGACCTTACCACTACCCTTAGGTAGAGAGGCTTTTTCCAAATAGACCCCCGGCATCCTTCCCTCCAAGAACTTCCCACCTTGCTCTTGGAGAGACTCGAACTCACAACTTCTCGATTGGAAGTGGGGGTTGCTTACCATTAGAGCAACCCCTCTTGTCTTGAAATAAAATTTATATATTTTAAAAATATGTAAAAAGTATTATAAATCACAATTATTAGCAAATCAAAATACCTAAAAGACTATGAAGAAACGTGATTAAAAAAAAACTCATTTGACTCTTGAAATGTGAACTCCGCCCCACAAATTGAAACGGAGGGTGTAGAATATCTATTTGAGAGGTTTTAGACAAGCAGTCTATGTCAAAGCATTTACTTTAAAGTAATAAAGCGTTGAATAACATTCAAAGAGGCAAAGTAGGATTAATTCCACTAAGAATATCAAAGGATATGCATAATCATATTTGCAAGTAAACCATGGCTAGATTGTAGTGCTTTTGAAACATTTGGCTGAGTAAATCTAAGGAGTAAAATAATCATATTTGCTAAAACTTGAAGGGCCAAAAGGACAAAGATTGTTACTGAACAACAGTTATCTTCAAGTTGGAGCATGACAAATAGTTAAAAAGGGATTCATTCAATGGTATGTGGTAACATTTGAGAAAGCAACTTGACCAACAGTCATCTTCTGCAACAAAATAGTGTTTTCAGAGGTAGCATTAATGCAGAGAAATGAATGATGTTTTACTGAATTTGAAGGGATGAAAATCAACTGTCTGGATTCTCCTGAGGAACTAGTGATGAAAGACTGGAAATCTTGTCAGTTTTTACACTGTAAAATTTGTCAGTTCACGTTTGACCACATTCACCTGGTTGCAGAACTTTAGCACTAAATAGTTTGAATATACTACCCCTCCCCAAACACGAAACACAAAAGAAAAAGGAAAAGGAGAAAAAGATTTTAGTAGAAAAATTGCTGTAAAAGCATTACTAAAATGTAAGCAAATCTGGTGAAAACCCTATATTCATAGGGTTAAGGAAAACGATAACTATATTGATTAATAGTCATAAAGAATATACATTGAAGAAGACTAGATTCATAGTGGCCAGGTGGACCATTTTGAAGACAGAGGACCTTAAAGAAACCCAGAAAGAAAAAGAATCTAGGTTGAAGCTAAAAACATGAAGAATTAAGCTTCTGAAGTCTTCAATATAAGCATTCTACGACAAAATTATAAAGGAAAAAAAAAAGAACACAAATTTTCAGACCTCAACTTGTAATTCATTCATATAAACTGAATTACCAAAAACTTTAGACAAACTTAACGGAGAAAACAAAGATTGGATGGGTATGTACTGACATAAGCGGATATATTCATTAAGTTCAACTGAACACAATATTAACATTAAATATACACTTAAAAAATCACCAAAATTTCAAGAAACATCAAATTCTAAACACAATATTTTTGTTAACCCATCAATTTAAATTCCGAATCCACATCTATAATACATACCTGAAGGTTGTTGTATCTGTTAAAAGTCTTGTAACAAAGATGGCATGAGAACTGTGTTGGACCAATGAGAATCTGAGAAGGGGTAGGGATCCAATACTGACCCTTATTTAGTCTGCTCAAAGGTACGTCAAATTCTTTATTTCCACCAACATTTTCATCTATCACTAGACCTTCAGAAGAAAATGAAACCCTTGATGAAGTCAAATCAGAACTAGGGCTAATTGGGAGCCCTATATGTAAAGATACACTCACATTTTCATTACTATAATTATCTTCCTCAGCGACACTACTAGTAGTACTCTCATAAGAATACTTAGTAGTATTAGTCTTGTCCAATTTATCAACATTTTTGAGAAGGGGAAGAGCTTCTTTTAATGGTGGTGAAGGAGGAGGAGCAAGAGAAACTTCTTCTTGGAAATTGTTGTTGTTTGAATTATTGTAGCAAAAGTTGGGAGAGGAAAGATACTGTTGATGGATAGGAAGGAAGTTGAACCATCCTGTGAAGAAATTATAGTAGGGTTCTGTCATACTGAAAATATTCAATTTATTAGAAAATTTTCTAGGAGCTCTATTGTTCAGAATATTTTTGTAGCTTTAGGGTTTATATATACATAAAGAGTCTATGGATATGATGGGGAAATGGAGGATGGGTGAAGAGGAAGAAGAAAGAAAAGGGGTTAAAGGATATTGGAAGGAGGTTCACTAGCTACTTCATGTGACAGTGAAATGAAAGGAACTAGTAATACAGTGCTTCTTTATTACACTACATTTTAAATGATATTAACCCCCCTTTCTATAGGTGTGAATTTATTTGACCGTATACAAATTTTAAGAAAGAAATAAGAAATTTTAAAACTTGTGGTCTTAAACTAGTTATAATGTTTATTGACTATAATTTTTTTAAAGCTTATGTTGTTAAATATGTCAGAGTATTTATGTGGTTATAAAAGTTTTTTGTTGACGGTATTCTTTCCTTATTTAGAAAGAGGTCATTCCAAACTTATTTCTACTTTTGTTACCCTACCTCTTTTTTATACATGGAAAATTTATTTTTACCTGAAAGAAATCTGTCTTTTGCATATAACAGATCTAAAAAGATCATTTTCTTAAATTCAAAATTATAAAGGCACATAACATAAAAATAGCATCTTTTTCAAATAAACTAAAAAAAATAAATTAACATAAATCGAAACAAATAGAATATTTTTTATTAGTCTGTACTGAAAATAACGTTATTTTTTATATTTATAAGTTATTTCATTTTAATATTAATGATTTTGAATTACAATCATATAAATGTCCTACTATTCATATTCGAGATCACAAGTTTGAAGAATAGTTTTGTTATTTAAGCTTACAAATTTTCTTTTAAATTTTGTGACTAGTAAAACATGGTTATACAAATGAAATAGAGATTGTAACATTGTTGTTATAGCAACAGGGTGGATAATGAAGGAAAATTTTAGCAGCTTTAGGATCAAAAGGCAGCGAACCAAATGTAGGTGTGGGGATAATAAAGGAAGTAAAAGCCAAAGGACAAAGTCAGAGACTACACATTAGCAGGTTGTCTCCCTCAAGAATCATTGTGAGAATTCTTGCCATGTTTATATTGTTCTAGCGGTAGAATAAATTTACTCTCACTTCTCCTTTCTATTAGCATTTAAGCATTTTCAACAATCTCGAGCTTTTGCCTTGGACAATGTGTTTACTGTGTTTTACGTGTGCGCCCAGCCACATTTAATTTACGACTTTTATATTCTTTTCTCCGTTCTCCTGTCTTCCTTCTTTAAGAAAATTACCTTCTCCGTTACAACAACAATTATCCAGTAATGTCCTATAAAGTGGAGTCTTGGGAAGTTAATATGTAGACGAGCCTTACCCCTACCCGAAAGGGCAGAGAGGATATTTCCAGTCGACCCTCGGCTCAGTAAAGAAGAGGAAAAGTAAAAACAAAAACAAAAACAAAAGAGCATTAGTAAGTACAGCAGGAATATCATAAATAACTATCTAAACATAAGAACCATAAATAAATAGCATGCAATAATATCATACAGTAACTACCATAAATAACTACCATAAGGGAGACACCATCCAAAACACAAAACATCTATGTATGACCCTATCAAGTCTCACCCAACCCCGGGTGAATACTACTAAATAAATATTCTAGTAAATACTACTATACCTTCTGTTTGCTAAAAAAAAATTATTGAGCAAGAGCAGTAAAGATAAGTTGGAAGGTGCATGACTTGTTTCTTGAGCTCGTAACTAAGAAAATTCTAAATTTAATTGAATTTTACTCTTTTTATTTCTCTTAAAAGAGCACGATTAGTAGTAGTAAAAGTTACGGCCTAAATACTTGTTAACTAAATCTCTTTGAACAGTAAATATATACCCATCATCAAAGTACTTGGTTAGTAAGAACAGGAGACTCCAAGCCTACCCTACCCGAAAATAAATTTCAGCTATATTGTCTCTTGTCGGTACTATTAATCTTCTCGCAATCTACTAAAAAAAATTCCATCAAGATAGATTGATTCGATGGTTTATATTTCAACTAAAGGTACATCTTTGAATAAGTATAGTTTCTCCTTCTTTCAAAGTTTTCAATCTAAACTGGAAAGAAGAAAGGTAATCCTAAACAGTAGTACTTGACATCCTTTGGCATATAAATAATTTTAAAAAATTCAACTAAGTATATAATGTTGAACCTGTTTAACCAAAAATTAGATTTTTGGTCAGACTTAAAATTTAGAAAAATACGGGTTACTGAAAATTAGAAAAGTATATAAAGAAATAAATCTGCGAATAATATGATCAGAAAGCAAGTAAATCAAAGTATATTCCAATAGTGTTTCCTCTCCCTATAATTGTTTGTTCATTCCCCTTTTATAGCTATTTCGGGGATATGAGCCTTACGTTTATCATAATAAGGCTATTATGGATAATTAATTACTTTAAATGCTACGTTACACAATCATATATATTAAATACATATTCTCTAAGATTTCTAGTATTTAATACTCATTAAATAATGTATCGGGAATCTTATTTGATGTCAGATTCATTCCTTTGATTCTTCACGATCTTTGAGCTTTAAATGTCTTGAATAGGTGCATGCGTTGAATTGCTTGTACGACTACTTGTGCCTTTTCCATTTGCCTTGCTCGTATCTATTGTTGCTCGTACCTCTTAACTAATCTTTATTATTTGACTGTTTGACCAGTCTACGTGTCATGTCACGTCATCTCCAATATGTAAACTAAATTTTTCCCAATACAGATAGTCCCCCCTCTGCCACTTTCCATTTATTCGTCAGTTGAATATTTGGGAAGTGGATTTCATTAAAGGAGAATTTTTGTTACCATTAATGCTTTGATAAGATTGACACTTCAATGGTTACTTCTATTTAATGCTTTTCACACGTGTCAACTCCTTATTAATTCTGCAGTTTGCACTCCTTTTCAAGACTTTTTTTATAGCTCTACTATTTACGCAGTACCAGTTACCATTATTAGGACCCTTCCATTACCGCATTTTCGCTTTTGACGGTTGCCCATCAGAATAAATATAATTTTACCTTTCACTTTTTACCACATAACACTTTTTCGAACATTTGAATTGTGCAAATCTTTGTTCCCTTCTTCTTCCTCATCATGTCTTCTTCGAATCCTAACCCTAGAAGAGTTCGTATTTTAGTCAACTTTCCTAATACCCATGTTAGACATAGAAGGAGTGGTAGAATTCATAGCTTAGGATCCTCTCGTGGTAGTAGTTTCGCCATGTCTTCTCCTCGCCTAGGTTCTTCTTCTAGACCTAGAGGTTCTTTTACCCAAAAATCATCTTCTAAGGACAAGGAACCATTTGAATCATTATAGGAGCCTTTGGTAGAAGAGATAGTCCCTAACGATTTATCTTATTATCATGATAGACAATCACTTCAAAGCCAAGTTTCTGGTTTGGATCGTGCCGACGTTTATCCCACGTTGATTACACAGGTGTTAGCTCCCATAGTCCGCAAAGATTGCCATTGGACTGATTATTTTTCCATTGTAATCCCCAATCCAAATCAAAGAATTACTTCATATATGATTGGACTCTCGCTTGTTTACACATACCCTTTTACTCTTGGGTTTGTACCAGCTATTGATCCAGTAATCCTCTATTTTTGTCGTTTCTTCAAAGTCTGTTTAGCACAGATTGGACTGCTGGTATGGAGGGCTGTTGCTTGTTTAATACATCTGGCCAATTTGGCGGAGGTTAATTCACCTTCCTTCACCTAATTCATCTCTACACCCCTAGACTTTTTCGCAATGGCGTTTTTACCTTAGTTGCTAGGGGTAAGAGGGTTTTGGTGAGCCTTGAAGATGATAAGGATCATGGCTAGTAAGCCCGGTTTGCTGCTGCCCCTACAGTTAGTTTAGTGGGTGAAGAAAACATTCAATTTCCTGATAAGTGGAACTTTGCACGTAAGTCTCTCATCCGTTTTCATATCTTTTTCTTTCGAGTTTATCAATTTCTTTAACTCTTTTTTTAGCAACCATCGGAGTTGTGGAGAACGTTCCTAATTTTCGTAGTTGGATAAATAAATTGTTGAAGATCGTGCCTATGGAGACTAGGTCTTGGAAATATATTTCCAATCGTTATGATTGGAAAGTAAAGACTTATGGTAAGAGTTTTTGTCTTTCTAGTATGTAAAATTTTTTCCTTTTTATTTCCCTAACTTTCATCCTTCTCTTTGTCAGTATTTTATATTCGAGGTGTTACTGCTGAAGTAGTTGCGGCCTCTCGTTCCTCTTCAAGAACTCAAATTTTCTTAGATATGGCTCAAGATATACTCTTGAAAAGAAAAACCATTGAAGAGGATGACTCCGAGGAAGAAAGTGAAGGTGGTTCCTTGATGACAAGGCCAAGAGTTAGGAGACGTATCATCTCTGAGGAAGCTGAAGTTTCTCCTGATCTTTCACCTACAAGGCCGATTCATCTCGTCTCTGATGAATATGTTTCTATCCCTCGTGACACTCGTGACTCTATTAACCAAATTTTCGTTAGTGGTTTCGAGAGTTGTGAGTTAGGGCCTATTTTGGATGAACTTCCCCTATCTTCCTCTTCAACTCCCTTATCTTCAATTCCTTCTTTTCCTTCTCCTGTCGTGCCTTTGCTGCCCTCTTTACTTGCTCTATCTGTTTTTGTACCTTCCTCTGTTGTTTTTACTTCTTCTACCGATCCTCCTTCTATATTCCATCATACAGAAGTGGGTTCTACAAGTAGAAGTATGGCTATGAGGAGCGTGACTAATGAAGTTCCTGCTAACAATAGCCTTTTGAGGAAATCTGGTCAGGCAGATGTTTAGCTTGAGCCTTTAATTGGCCCAATTGAGAAAGAAAAAATGAATAGCCATAGCTGTCTGACTTTGATGAACGACATAGTTCATGTTGCAAAATTTTTCCTCCAGAATTCTTATTTTCCTCCCTTATCATTTTCAGGCCAATCTCATTGGTACAGAGCTGATGAGTAGAGTTTCTCTATTAGAGAAGGTGTCACGTGACTTAGAAAAGGCTGTTCTTGATTCAGAGAGGGTAGCTCGCGACTCTCAGTTGGAAGCAGCTAATTGGAAAGAACAATTTCATAGTGCACAACTTACTATATATTGTTTGCAAGAGAACAAGAATAACCTAGAATAGCATATAAGAGCATAATCTTCAGAGCTTGTAGTTGTCAAGACTTCCTCAAGTCAGGAAGAGAAAGAAAGAGAGCGTCTCGAGTCTTCTTTCTCAGAGCAATTGTCTAAGACAAGTGAAGAAAATAGAGAGTTGAAAGCTCTTTTAAGTCAAAAAGAAGTTTATGCTAGAGATCTGATGTAGAGTTTGACTCAGACACAAGAAGATTTGTGAACTTCTAATGGTAAGGTACATGCCTTAAAAAAATCTCATGCTTCTCTCCAAGCCTCTTACAACTTAGCCTTGGCTGAAAATGAAGAACTCAAGAATGAAACTGTTACTTGGGAAAGAGATTATGAGCTTCTTGAAGATAAGGCTGCCGTCGATGTAAGGTGGGCTTTTCTGAACTCTCGGCGTGATGCTTTAGTCGAAGCTAGACAAGAAAACTTCAATCTGGAGTCAGAGTTAGCTAATGTTATATAGACCATTGAAAAAGCCCAACAACTACTGGACTTCCCTTCACTCGCGATTGACGTTCCTGAAACTAAAGTTCCTGGAGTTGAAGCTCCCGTAAGTGAAGCTCCCGTGATTGAAACTTCCTTGGTTGAAACTCTCGTAGTTGAAGTCCCCACGAACACTGAAATTGCTTCGGGTACTGCACCTTCTTAATGCTCAACCGTGCCTTTTGTTGCAAGCTAGAAACTTCGTCTACTGATGTACCAACTACTGCGACTGAAGATCAACATGTCTCTGTTGACAATGTTGTTCCAGTTGAGCCCGTTGATGATCCTTCCTCAGTTCTTTCTTTTTATTGAAAAGATTTATATTTGCTTTAAATTCCCTTTTTGTAGGTACCCATTTGGAAAATTGTGTTTAAAGTTCTTGGATTCTTTTGAAAGTTTTTGGTAATCAAACCCTTAGTTATTATAAGTCCCTTAAGTCATGTCATGGGGAATTTTGTATAAACAGTTTGATGACTAACTTTATACTTGGTCTTTAGTTTTAAATATTGAGAAGTTTTTGTTATCATTAAACTTTCGTCTGTTCTATTCTTGCCTTTTATTTTCAAGGACTTAAAGAATAGTCTGTATTTTTGTTCTTTGAAAATACTTCTGTTAACCTTATGACTAAATAACATGAGTTTCATAAAAGAGGGCCCTTTTATATTTCGACACTTATTGAAGAAGACGTCTCAACTTCATAATGGTGTTAACATACGATAAAAGAAATAGGAACACACATGCTTCTTTAAATTAACTTGACAACTTTTTGTCTTTTGAACTTTGAAAAGTTTTAAATAATGCTTTTCATGTATTTGAATTAAATCTATAACTTTCTCGTAACTATTTTTCTTGTAACAGATTTTTAATAAACACGAAGTTTTGTCCTTACAACTCGTTTCAAATAACAAATGCAAGGTTTTTCCTTATAACCTGCTTTAGTACATAGCTTTAGCCTAACTATAGTAAGGATTTTGTTAGCCTTGGATCAGGACTTCGTGACTTTTACTCTGCACTTAACTACTTGACTTGTTTAGGCTTGATTTTTCTTCAATCTTCTTTTCCTTCATTATACATACTTGCATATACTATGTAGTCCCCCAAGTGTTTGAGTGTTGAAGTATGAAGCTCGAGCACTTGATTGTTCCCCTCTTTTGGTCGTTTTCCTGAAAAGGAAAAACGTACAGGACTCGAAGGTACGATTTTAGATGAAGACTGACTAACCCGTTTGTATTTCTATCAGAAAAATTGTAACCCTAGGCCAGGAATTTTAGTTTATTCCATATGCCTTATAGGTCGTGACTCATCATTTAGTACGGGCTAGATTTTTATCTAAAATCATTAATAAAATTTTAACAATTCAAAAATGAATTTTTTAAAAGATGTGTACCTGATCATGGGTATTTCTTAGAAATAATATATTTTCAAGTGAACTGCATTCCAATGTGTTGGTATCTTTTTACCTTCCATTGTTTCCAGTTCATATGTTCCTTTGCCAGCAATACTACAAATTCTATAGGGTCCTTCTCATGTTGGAATTAATTTTCCTATATTAGCTGCCTTTGTGGATTGAAAAACTTTGTTGAGCACAAAGTCCCCTATTTTAAAAAATCTGAGACGAGCTTTCCTATTGTAGTACCTCTATGACCTGCTTTTGTGCTGCTATTCTTACCAATGCAGCTCCCTTTCTTCCTTCAAGTAGATCGAGACTCACACGCATTTCTTCATTATTTGATTCTTCAGTTGCGTGTGTAAACCTGGTACTTGGCTTCCCTATCTAAACTAGAATTAAAGATTCAGCACCATAAACCAATGAGAATGGTGTTTCTCTCTTACTCGCTTTTGTTGTTGTGCGATATGCCCATAAAACACCAAACACTTCCGGCCAATTGCCTTTTGATTCTTCCAAACGCTTATTTAAATTATTAATAATAACCTTATTTTTTGACTCTGCTTGCCCATTACCTACTGGATGATAAGGTGTGGACGTGATTCTTTTAATCTGCCAACTTTGAAAAAATTTTGTGGCTTGTGCCCCGATAAATTGAGGACCATATTATATACAATCTCCTTGGGTACTCCGAATCGATAAATGATATTGCGCCAGATAAAATCTCTGACCTCCTTTTCTCGTACTTGTTTGAAGGCTCCTGCCTCTATCCATTTAGTGAAATAATCAGTAAGTACTAGCAGATATTTTACCTGCCCTTTTGCTTGTGGTAATGGACCCACGATATCCACCCCCCACTTCATAAATGGCCAAGGTATGATGACCGGATGTAGCAACTCCGCGTGTCTATGCATGTTGTTCCTGTACTTCTGACATTTATCATATTTGGCCATGAAATTTCCTGCTTCTTCTTCCATTTTAGGCCAATAATAGCCTACCATAATCAAGGTTCTTATCAACGATCTTCCTCCGTCGTGGTTTCCACAATGCCCCTCGTGTATTTCCCTCATTACATATTATGTTTGAGAGGGTCCACGATATCTAGCTAAGGGTCCACCGATCATTTTTCGATACAAATTACCTTTATATAGGCAGTAACAGGCAATCTTTTTCCGAAGGGCATGAGCTTTTTTCTTGTTATCAGGAAAGGTTCCATACTGTAAAAAAGCAACGATCCCGTTTCTCCAATCCCAAATTAAATAATTAAAATTTACCTTATTTTTATCAGGATCAAGAGCTCAATGAAATAGTTGAATAACCGAGGAATTTGCATCACTTGTCACATCAGCTGCAGACACGAGATTAGCTAAAGCGTCTGCTTTAAGATTCTCATCTCTTGGTACCTGCATAACTTTCTAGGTTTGAAATTGTTTTATTAGTTCTCGCACCTTCTCTAAATGTTGTTGCATCCTGGTTTACCTGGATGTATAAGTCCCCAGCATCTGGTTAACTACGTGCTATGAATCGCTCTTTATTATGATTTGATATATGCCCAATTCTCGAGCTAATTCTAAACCTGCAATCAAATCTTCATACTCTACTTCATTGTTAGTTATTGATTGACATTTTATTGTTTGTCGTATAGTTTCACCTGTGTGTGGTACTAAAACAATCCGTAAACCGGCTCCTTTCACGTTAGACGAACCATCAACAAATAAAGTCCAAATTCCTAGATTAGCCTCATTAAGTATCTGTACTTCTTTTTCTGCTTCTGGTTGCATCCCTTGGCTACAATAAACCATGAAATCAGCTAATACTTGTGATTTAATAACATTTCTAGGTTGATATGTGATTTCATATTTAGTTAACTCAATAGTCCATTTAGCTAACCTACCTAATAATTCTTGCTTATGTAATAAATTTTGCAAAGGATATGCGGTAACTACAGCAATTGGATAACATTAAAAATAAGGTCTCAATTTCCTAGATACCATGATTAATGCAAGATATAGCTTTTCTAACTGAGGATACCTTGTCTCCGTATCTAATAGATATTTACTAACACTATAGATAGGAGGTTGTTTACTTTGTTCTTCTTGAACAAAAAAAAAACACTTACCACTACCTCTGAAACAGTAAGGTAGATAAGTAGTCTTTCCCCAGCCTTTCGTTTTGCGAGCAAAGGTGGATTTGACAAGTATGCTTTCAAATCTCTAATTCCATGTTGACATTCTTCATTTCATTCGAAATGATCTTGCTTTTTAAGAGCTGAGAAGAATATAAAACATTCATCTGATAACTTGGATATAAATCTTCCCAAGACTGCAATCCTCCTTGTTAGTCTTTGAACTTCTTTCTTATTTGAAAGTACATCAGGGATTTCTTCAATGGCCTTAATTTGTGCAGAATTTACCTCGATACCACGGTTAAAAACAAGAAAATCCTAAGACTTACATGATGCAACGCCAAATGCACCTTTTTCGGGATTTAATTTCATATTAAATTTTCGCAAAATCTTAAACGTTCAGACATATGCGATATATGATCTATGGTATGTTGTGTTTTAACGAGCATATCATCTATATAAACCTCCATAGTCTTTCCCGAATGTTCTTATAACATTTTGGTAACCAACCTTTGATACATTGATACTTCATTCTTTAAACCAAAAGGCATTATCTTATAGCAATAAGTCCCCCTGCCTGTTATGAATGATGTTCTTTGTTCAACATCTGGATCTATTTTTATCTGATTGTAACCTGAATATGCATCTAAAAAACTCAACAGTTCGTGCCCTGCAGTAGCATCAATTAGTTGATCTATATGAGGTAAGGTAAAATAATCTTTAGAAAAGCTTTATTGAGGTTTGTATAATCTACACAAACTCTCCATTTACCATTCTTTTTTGGTACCACGACAGTGTTAACTAGCCATTCAGGATATTTTACCTCGCGTATAAACCCATTTTTTAATAATTTGCTCCATTCATCTTGAATCACCTGATTTTTGAAAGCGCCTTACTTTCTTTTCTTCCGTTTGACAGGTGGGTGAGATGGATCTTCATTAAATTTTTGAGTCATTACCTCCGATGGTATACCTGTCATATCAAAATGGGACTAATCAAAACAATCTGCGTTAGCTTTTAAAAATTCAATCAACTTACGGTTCATCTCCATGCTAAGATTGGGTCCTATGTACACTTTCCTTTCTAGCCAGTGTGTAAAGAAGACCACTGCCTCCAATTCCTCTATTGTAGTTTTGATTTTTTTCATTTTCTTCCGGTTCTTGAATGAAATCAGGTCTTGAATCCATATCTGTTTACGCTAAATCAGCTGAGGTTGATGTTATGTTCTTCCCAACTAAATTTTGTAATTGCTATTTCTCTTCACCTTTCCCATTTGAATTTGCCACGGAGTTGATGTTCCTGGATGTTTGTTGGTCTCCACTGATTTGACATATTCCCCATGGTGCTGGAAATTTAATGACTTGATGTAATGTCGATGAAACAAAATCCATGTCGTGGATCCACGCCCTACCGAGAATTATATTGTAAGCCATTTCCATTTATACTACTTGAAATTTTGAATACTTTACAACACCTTCGGAAAATGTAGTGACCATTACTTCCCATTTTGTTACGACACTAGAATTGTCAAAACCTTACCAAGTATGCGCTTTTAGCACCAACTTTTCTTCTGCTTGCATTTCTCGTAACACTCGTAACAAAATAATATTCACAGAAACAACCTGGATCAATTAAAACTCGTTTGATGTTAGTATCATGTACGAGTAAAGATATTACCAGTGCGTCGTTATGTGGAGTTAATAAAACCTCAGTATCTGCATCATCAAACGTGATGTTTTCTTCCTATAACACGTGCCGCATCCGCTTCCCGTGGGAAACTGTAACTTTTGAAATTTATTAGTTGCGATATATGACATATCATTGATGTTCACCCCCACTTATAACTTTAACTGTTCTTTTGGGAGAAGGTGGTTTTGGTGGCCCCTATCTGCTTTTCATATATGCATGTTTTCCTTTCTCACTGAATATCAGTGAGATTAACAAATAATCAACTTCTCCCTTAAAAAATCTATAATCTGCTGTTTTGTGTCCATGATCACTATGATATTCACACCAATGATATGGGTTTCGTCTGTTCGAATTTGATCTCATCTCCTTCGACCATCGTACCTTATCTCCCATATTTCATAAAATAGCTACGAGTTCAGAGGTGCTTACGTTGAAATTGTAACCACTGAATCTTGCCTTTAGACCTACATCATCATCTCCTGTCCTGTGTGTGTTCCAATCATCACAAAATCTTGAAGTCGAACCTGACTCTCTATTCCTCGATCTATGATCGTACCTCTGACAGTCTTGCTTTGATCGTGAGTCTCTTCCCACGGGTCCCATATATGGCTCATACCTGTTTTTTACTAGATTTCCTTTCACTTTCTATGTGCCTTGAACTTATTTTTTCTTTTTTTTATGTCGTAAAATAATATCCTCTTCAATCCTCATCTTTGTACTATATCTGTTGTACACATCATTCCACGTTGTCGCTGGGAATTCTTGAAGGCTTTCGTTAAGTCATCTCATTGCTTCTGAACTCTTCTCATTCAAATTGCTGGTGAAGGCTATGGCTGCCTAATTATCAGGTACTCGTGGCAATGTCATTCTTTCCCGTTGAAATCTGTCCACAAATTTTCTAAGCAACTCTGAATGTCCTTGCTTGATTTTGAAGATTTCTTCCATTCTCTTTTCCACTTTTTGAGCTCCCGAGTGTGCTTTGATGAATGAATCTGCAATATCTGTAAAATAATATATCGAATTTTCAGGTAAAAGAGAATACCATGTTAGTGCTCCTTAGTGAGCGTTTCACCAAAATTTTTGACTATGACTGATTTAATCTCCTGTTTTGTCAAATCATTGCCTTTGACACCTGTTGTAAATGCAATAACGTGACCCCGCAGGTCTGTTGTTTCATCATATTTTTGAATATCAAACGTCTTAGACTTTTTGGAAATGGGAGAGGGGAGGCACTTGGCTTCCAGGGTTGTTGAGAATACTTATCCATATCTACTCCCTTGATCACGGGCAGTACCACGGGTATTTGCTCTATGCGGTCATTTTGGTTCTTGAGCTGTTTCTGCACTGTTAGAACTAGATTTTGTAAATCAGAATTAACTAGATTACCTAGGTCTCCCTCATGTGTTTCACTGGGGGCTCCACCGCTACCTAAATTAACCAGTCAAGAACGAGGGTTCTCCAAAGTATTTGGAGTAGGTGTGGGTGGAGCAGCGGGTAATTGACTAACAAAAGCTTGTAAAGCCTTGTTGACCTGAGTAGCGATAAATTTTTCTAAAGCTTCATCCATTGTTTCAACATTCGCAAATTGAACTTGTCCATCTGTGTGAGATACCTCAGGGGTTCCTCCACGAGATCGTCGTAGCGAACCTTGTGGAGAAGGAACTAATGCATTATTGTCTCGCAAATCTCCCTGAAGCTGTTGGTTTGTTTGATTTTATTGGTTTCTTTTGGTGTTGTCAATGTTGTTTGACATAGTTTATGCAACAAATAAAATTACGGTAAGATATAATTGATTATCAGATTCTCGGTAACAGAACAATTTGTTTAACACCCCTTTTATAGCTATTTTGAGATATGAGCCTTACCTTTTTCATAATAAGGCTATTATGGGCAATTAATAACTTTAAATGCTACGTTACACAATTATATACATTAAATACATATTCTCTAATGTTTCTAGTATTGAATACTTATTAAATGCTATATCGGGACTCTTATTTGCTTCCAGATTCATTCCTTTGATTCTTCACGATCTTTGAGCTTTAAATGTCTTAAACAGGCACGAGCAATGAATTGTTGCACGACTGCTCGTGCCTTTTCTATTTGCCTTGCTCGTACCGATTGTTGCTCGTACCTCTTAACTAACCTTAGTTCTTTGACTGTTTGACTAGTCTATGTGTCATGGTAGGTCATCTCCAATATGCAAACTAAATATTTTCCAATACAGAACCTACTTACATAAAATTGCATGCTTTCACTTCCATGACCCAAAATTTCCACCGACGAGACATTGATGATGCTAACATCTGACTTGCTAGGCAAGCCAACGTTAGAACATTTATCCATTTTTAATAGTTTAAAAAGTAATAAATGAGAGAGAACTAAGATTGATGCAATAATCCAAAGTAATAATGCGAAAGTTAAAACATCCAAACATCCTATACATCTTTGAATGTAAAGACCTGGCCGATCATTTCGAGAGTTATTGCCCATTCCCCTATTTTTTGTTTTTTTATGTTCTACATCTGTATTATAACTTACTTGGTTAGTTAGTTCAACTCCGGAATGATTTCAGAATGATTTAAGACACGAAAAACCTCGAATTTTAATTTTGATGGTTCTGTTATCTTCGTTAGATGATTTTGGACTTAGGAGCGTGTCTGAATTGTGTATTAGAGGTCCATAGTAGGATTAGGCTTGAATTGACGAAAATTAAAATTTTTACGAATTTGACCGGTAGTGAAAATTTTTGATATCGAGGTCGGATTGGATTTTCAAAAGTTGGACTAGGTATATGGTATCATTTATAACTTGTGTGTAAAATTTGAGGTCAATCAAGCTTGATTTGATATTTTTGATATCGTTCATAAATTTTAAATTTTTTGAAGTTTATTAGGCTTGAGTCCATGTGTAATTCGTGGTTTTGATGTTGTTTGAGGAGATTTGAGAATTTGACTAATGTTCGTATCGTATTATAGGACTTGTTGGAATATTTAGTTAAGGTCACAAGGGCCTCTATGGGTATTTTCGGGCAGTTAACGGCTTGAGTTTGAGTTGAAGAATGCAGCTGAAGTGTTGCTGCGTCTAGTGTAACCGCACCTGTGGAGTGGAAACCGCAGGTGCGAGTGTGATTCATAGGTGTGATGTGGCTTCCGCACATGCAGTATGATCGTAGAAGAAGAGGCAGTGATTAATATGATTTTCTGCAAAAGCAGAGTTATGCAGCTCAACAAATGCAGATATGGCATCGTGGTGCGAAAATCCTAGGCATAATGTTTAAAAATAAGGGTTCGTGATTTTAGTCATATTTCAACACCTTGGACTCAAACTTAGGCGATTTTGGAGAGAATGTTTAGGGGATTTGTTAGGTAAGCTTCTTGTACACGTTTTTATCAAAAATCTTGTTTCTCTGTTGATTTTTCCACCTAGTTAGTGAAGTTTTTAGGTGAAATTTGGAATATTAGGGCTTGAGAATTGGAGAAAGAATTTTGGGTGACCAAATGATACCGGATTTTGATAAATTTCATATGGCTAGACTTATGAGTGAATGGGCTTTCGGGTTTTATGACTTTTGTTGGATTTTGAGATGTGGTCGAGGGGCTAAGTTTGAGCTAATTTCGAATTTTTGCTATAATTTAGTACTTTTCTTGTGGAATTGATCCCTCTAGCTCTTATTGATTGTGTGGTATTACTTGTGGCTAGATTCGGGATATTTGGAGACCGATTTGAGGGGAAAAGGTATTTCAGACTAGAGGATTTCTCGATTTGAGGTAAGTAACGCTTTCAAACTTGGTTCTGAGAGCTTTGAAATGCTGAATTATGTGTTATGCAATTGGTATTGAGGTGGCGCACATGCCAACTGACTGGCGTGCACCATGAGAATTATGACTTGGTTGATTCCATGGCACCATATAGTGATTATATTTTGTTGTTATCCGTATTTTTACCATGTGATATTGTAATTGAGTTGTTGATCATGCTAGATATCCCGTTTAGTCTTTATGTCGTTACTGTTCAGACCCCTAGTGGTCGTTTCTTGCTATCATCCCACTGATTTCTTTTATATTCTGTATTCAGTGATATTCATGCATTTTTATATCATAACTCAGTCTTATTTGTTATTTGTTGATACATCATATCATTGTTCCGGGTTAGCTTTCATGACATTTGTGAGCCCGTGGGTGAGACTAGAGAGACTAATGACTGAGTGAGGCCAAGAGCCTAGTCATGAGTGACAGTTATGGGATCGGACTGCATGCCGCAGCGATTATATTGTTTTATGATAGCGCTAGGGATGTAGGAGCCCCGCGCCTCGACTCGAGTTTCCGCTGTAGGATTGAGTGAGGTGACGAGAGCTGAAGCCAAGGTTCCTTGCTACGCTCCATAGATGTTCGTACGATTCTTGTGGATTTTGGGTGTGTTTGAATTCAGCCTCGCCCCACGGAGCGGTACTCCTCCAATAACGCATTGATCCTTTCGGCCATCTGCCCTAACTGAAATGGGGATGAAGACTCGTGGAGAAGTTCAGCTTTGATTTGACCCCAAGAGTTTGAATACTTCTGTCCAGAATCTTCCTGTAAACCTGAAACATTTTCGGAAAAAGGGTCAAGGGATAGGCTCCAGATCCACTTTTAGGGTTGACTCAGCAGTTGAAGAAGGTTGTAGTCTATACACACCCCCAATGAGTACGGTTGATATTATTGAGGGATGGATCTTCCCTAGACATGCATCTTGTCTGAAGTACTTGATACCTGAAGATTGATCTTCTCCACAGGGCTAGATTGGCCTTCCTCGGTACTAGGTAACTTATAGTCAATGATTTATAAGTTCCGGGATGGATCTTTCCCGGGCTATATGGGCTATATACAGTACCGAGTGGTTGAGCATTTGAGAGTGTGAACACATGAGGCTGATAGCATGGTACGTCACATATAACATGTGCATTGGCATGTAGAGATAGTAGAGACATATTTTTTATACAGTTCATACCTGCTTTACTTCACCATGTTGAGCTGCCTATTTAATTTGAAAGCATGCCTACGTTTCTATGCAGTTATTTCTATTTTCTATATATCGATTGAGTTTGTAACTACCTTTTAGTCTAGAGATTGGACTCGTTACTTACTGAGTTGGTATACTCATGTTACTCCCTCAACCTTGTTTACAGATCCAGGCGATTACGGTCACGACGGCGGTTGCTGATTGAGGCTTCAGAGTTTGGAGACTATCAAAGTAGTTGTATGGCGTTCACATGCCTTGACTCTCCCTCTTTACCATTAGTTGTATTTTCAGTTATTTCTCTAGAAATTATAGTGGAATGTATTCTGATTTAGACGCTCATATATATACTCAGTGACACCCCGATTTTATGATAGATTGTATCGTACTTTAGGATTCATTATGTTTTCAAAAAGGTTTTTAAAATATTAATTGCTTCTGTCATATATAGTTAATTTACCGTGTTGGGTTGTAGAGTTGAGGCTGGCCTAGTTCCATAATAGGCATCACCACGACGGTTGATATTTGGATCGTGACACTAAACTCGATATCACAAGTGCAAGAGCTACTAAAATAGTACAAACAAGGGTCTGAAATAACATAACGCTGCCTGAAAAGAAAATACGCAACCAAATAAAAAAAAAGAAAGGAGACTTTAGGAGCTGTAGGCGGTGAGAAGCCGTACCTCAAGTCTTCACAAGTTGTCCAATCCGAGCACGCTAATAGCTGTCGCTGGTAATGACTCCAAAATCTGCACAGGAAGTGCAAAGTGTAGTATGAGTACAACCGAACATATGTATTCTGTAAGTCCCGAGCCTAACCTCGATGAAGTAGTAACGAGGCTAAGGTATGTCACTTACACTACAACCTGTACGCAGTATATAATAAAGATAGAAAAGGAAGTATGGAACAAAATAGGATAGTTAACTGAAGATAATAGTTATAGCCTCAAGAAATAAGCCAGTGACGTTAGAATTACCAGTCCTTGGAGTTTCAAATGCACATACCAAAAACCAACACAGCTCAAGGAAAAATAAATAGATAGGTTGTTGCGGCGCGCAACCCAATCCCACCGTACAACATAGAATCCACCCTTATTTAACCGTAACAACAAAAAATAAAATAAATATATATGTTGCGGTGCGCAACCCGATCCCACCATATAATAATATCAGTATAATAATTCGCCCTTATTTACCTGTATAAATCCACCCTTATTCCACCTGTTGCGGCATGCAACCCGATCCCACCGTATCAGTACAAGTTCACCCTTATTCCACCATATCAATCCACCCTTATTTAACATATTGCAGCGTGCAACCCAGTCCCACCATATCAGTATTAAATACTCAATGAGTGCCATCAAATCAAAAATTAAAATCACAAGAAACTCAACGATCAATGAATACAATGCTGAACCATAAGCGAAACCTTGTACGACATGGGAATTCACATAATTAGTACTACACAGAAAGATGGGTCCCGTAAATGACAATTAGAAGGTACAAGTAAGTCATTTAGAGCAAATAGCAGGGAATCATGGAACTATGAAAATATCAAACATCATTAACAGGAGAGAACATTGATTAACAGGTAGAAAATAAACATGAAAGGCATTCAGAGCACATAACATTTAAGATAGCGAAGGAGATAATAAAGGAAAAGCGAACAATCAGGAAAAACTAGTAATTCGGCAGCGTATAAGCACTTGTCACCTCGTATATATGCCGAAACACATGAAAATCACATAGAACATAATTCGAGAGTCCCTAATTCCATCAAGTCCAGGTTAAACTCAACACTTACCTCGCACTCAAAGCTCAACCACAACTTTGCCTTTCCAACAAGACTCTGAACCAACAATATCTAGCAAATTACCAACCAAACGATTCAAAATAAGCCTTTGAAATTTCCCACGATTGTAAAAGATCAATTTAGGTCATTATTAAAAAAGTCAACTCCCGGGCTTGCTTGGTCCAAATACGAAATTCAGACCAAAACTCGATTCCCTATTCAACCTCGAGCCATGTTATGTAATTTGTTTTAAAACTCGACATCAATTTGAGGTCTAAATCCTAATTTCAAAAAAATTTCTAATTCTACCCAAATCCCCGATCTCCACTATAAAAATACTATATTTTAGGTTGAAAACTTATAAAATGTAATGGAAGATTGAAGGAAAATATATTAGAATCACTTACCAATATTGGAGAAGAAGAGTTCTTGGAAAAGTTGCCTCTAGGGTTTTCTAGTTTTGAAATTTTGAAGAATGAACAAAAATCCTGTCAAATGCAGATTTTGATAAGGTGCAGGTATCACAATTATGAACCCCCAAATGCGGATAAATATTTGCAAATGCGAAGATTGGTCATTCCTTTGCCTTCGCAAATGTGAACGAAATGTTCGCAAATGCGAACCTGAGGGAAACACAATTGCGACACCAGATCTCGCAAATGTGAAAGTCCACCCCCAGCCCACTGCTAGCAAATGCCAAATTTTCTTAGCAAATGCGAGGGTCGTATTTAAGAGCCACACCTCACAATTACGAAGTCTGTAGACCTGATGCACAACAGTCCTTTGAGTATAAAAACACTCCGTAGCCGATCCGAAATTCACCTGAGCCCTCGGGGCTCCAAATAAAACATACACACAAGTCCAAAAACATCATACGAACTTGCTTGCGTGATCAAATCGCCAAAATAACACCTAAAACTACAAAATGGATACCAAATCAAATGAGATTTTCAAGAAAACTCACGAACATCTATCGGACACCCGAATCATGTCAAACCAACTTTGTTTCTCAATAAATTTGATGGACAAATCATAAATATAGTAATGGACCTTTATCGGGTTTCGGAATCCAAATACAAACCCAACACCAATAAAGTCAAATATTGGTCAAACTTTTAGATTCTTTAAGCCTTTAAACCTAAATTTTTCAACAAAATATGATAACTCGAAATAGGAACCCCAATTAGATTCCGGGCATACGCCCAAGTCCCAAATACGGACCCACAAGATTGTCAAAATACGGATCCGAGTTTGTTTGCTCAAAACATTGACCGAAGTCAACTCAAATAGATTTTAAGGCGAAATTTTCATATTATATCAGTTTTAAACATAAAATCTTTTCGAAAATACCAGACTACGTACGCAAATTGAGAAAGGCTAAAATGTGATATTTGAAGCTTTAAAACACAGTATTAGGCTCTAAAACTCTAGATTACCTATCAGGTCATCACATTTTCCACCTCTAAATAATCGTCCATCCTCAAACATATATAGAAAGGTACTTGGACTGGTGAAAAGGTGTGGATATCTACTTTCCATGTCTGAATTAGACTCCCAAGTAGCTACCTCGACGGGCTGACCTCTCCACTACACTCGAACTGAAGGATAACTCTTTGACCTCAGCTGACGAACCTGTCGGGCTAGAATAGCCACTGATGCCTCCTCATAAGTCAAATCCTTTTCCAACTAGATAAAGCTGAAATCTAACACATGAGACGGATCACCATGATACTTATGGAGCATGGACACTTGGAACACTAGATGAAATAGTGATAAACTAAGTCGCAATGCGAGCTTGTAAGCAACCTCACTCACTCTCTGAAGAATCTCAAAAGGTCCGATATACTTAGGGCTCAACTTGCCCTTATTTTTGAACCTCATCACACCCTACAAAGGGGAAACCTAGAGAAATAACCTCTCTCCGACCATGAATGAAACATCACTAACTCAACGATCGACATAACTCGTCTACCTACACTGAGCTATGTGAATAATCTTGACATTTCTCCAAGGCATTCCATACCAAATCTATACCCAACAACCGAGCTTCCCCAGCTCGAACCATCCCACTGGCGGTCGGTACCATCTCTCATATAATGCCTCAAAGGGAGCCATCTGAATGCTCGACTGGTAGTTGTTGTAGGCAAACTCTGCAAGTGGCAAGTATTGATCCCAAGAACCTCCAAAGTCTATAACGCAAACACTGAGCATATCCTCCAATATTTAAATAGTGCGCTCAGATTGTCTATTCGTCTAAGGATAAAATAATATCCTCAACTCACCCTGTGTTTCCAACTCATGTTGTACTACCCTCAATAAGTGCGAGGTAAATTATGTACCTTGATTAGAAAGATAGACATAGGCACACCGTGAAGACGGATGATCTCGTGGACGTGAATCTTAGCTAACAACTCTGAAGAATAGGTAACTACCACATGAATGAAATATGTTTATTTTGGTCAGTCTGTCCACAATAACCTATATCGCATCGAACTTCCTTTAATTCTGTGAGAGTCTTGTTAGAATTTATGCCGTTCACTAGAGGGGGGGTGAATAGTGAGGTACGAGAATATTGAAATATTGCGGAATTTAAAATTGCAGGAATAAGTAAATATGGTAATTGAAATAATCAAGAAAGAACACACTGTATTTTATCCTGGTTCACCACAACCCGTGGCTAGTCCAGTCCCCGAGAGACTCTCTCGAGATTCCACTATCTTCGTCATGCTTACGGGTGCTTAACAAACCGTTACAGTTGCTCAAGGATACCGCACCTTAAGACTTCACTTGCTTGAGGATACCTCACCCCAAGACTTCAACCACTAAGACTTTGGGTACTTAGCAAACCCGACAATGAGAAGATATGTTCTTCTCAAACAACTCTCTTTTACAACAAATGCTCTCTCAATAGAGTGGATAAAGAGAAACAAAATAAGCTCTATGAACAACACAATGTTGTCTATCAAATGGCTCAACAAAAGCTCTAAAATGATGCTTGAAAATGATCAATATGTATATCAATATATGCAGGAGTTGTGTGTTTAAAATCAGCTCAAAAGATCTCTTTTTATAGGTGAAAAAGTGGTGCTGACCGTTGCTTAATTGACAAATAAAATCCCTGATTCTGTGCTTCAACAATCGATTGTTTGAAGGTGACAATTGATTGTCTGACCAACGTTCAAAAAACAGATTCCTGATTTTAGGCTAAACAATCGATTGTTAACCCTGAATAATCGACTGTTCTTCAACGTTCAAAAATCAACTTAGGATTCTGTGGAACGGTCAAAAAATAATCGATTGTACGAAAGTGACAATCGATTGTGGGACAAAGACAATCGATTTTTTTGATATTTAAAAACTTCGGTTGCACACTGTCTCAAAATAATCGATTGTTAAAGTGGACAATCGGTTGTTAAAGTAGACAATCGATTATGTTGTTCCAGTGTTCAAAACTTTGGCAACGGTCGATTATATACACTTGATATACACTGTGTATATCAGAGTATACTAGAATTGAAAACTTACTTCAAAACCCATTTTGGTTGAAATGAAAACGTTAAAATCATTTTGTTTGAAGTATATATTAAAAATATTTATGATATATATAATTTAATAAAGTGATTTTATGCATGTTTATGATGACCTAATGTTGAGCCAAAGGATAAGATAACTTAAACGTTGTCCTTACATTGGTTCTACCAAACGACCTACGTCTTGGGTCTTCGGTCTTGAATTTCTTTGGCTCGTTCATGCAATTCCGTCATCAGTATGCTTCTCGCCATTTGATTATATCGTTGTTTGACACTTGACTTCATTGTTTGTCATTCATCAAAACCTATACCTGAAAATCATGCTCATACAACCAAAGCGCACATATCAAAGGTATACATGATTTCCAACAATTTCCCCCTTTTTGATAATGACAAACAACGGAAGATATGCATATTGAATTCCCCCTAAATTCATGCTATATCTCAACATACAATTTATGCAAAAAATTCATAGAAATCAATTCAATATAATTCCCCCTTAATTGAATATTCCCCCTCAATTAAGGCATGCATATCGCCCATATTCTTCCCCCTTTTGGCATTAGCAAAAAGACTATACCAAAAAAAATTTAAATCATTGACGATACCAATCGTTATAAACAAGATCATATCAAATGTTAGTAAATGGCATACTAATGATAACGGTCATTTTTCTCAACAATATCAATTGTTATTTTAAACTAAGAATGTTCATCAAAACATGAATCAATCAATTATTATAAACCAAATTGATACTAATTGTTATTCAAATAGAACTGATTAAAGCATGTATCAACCAAAACAGATATAGATTATTTGCACATATCAACTCATTGTGTTTTTATTCAAAATACGATAACTAACCGACGTTCCCCCTTAATGCATTAAGGTTTTGTGCTTGGTGCATCCACTACAATATTGTAGTCTTCAAGCACACCTGCAAAAAGAACCTAAAAATAGATTTTTGGTACCCAACTTCTTTTGGGTCCTTGGGGGTTAGGATAATAACAATTATAAAAAACACATAAATTTCTGTGTTTAGCAAAACAAACGGGTGCAATGTGTCCTACCCGATTACAATAATGACATATAACATTAGGATTGTGCATATGTCTAGGTTGAGCCAAATGTGTTCTAGGTGATCTAAAGTCATTCCTAGACACGTTGAAATTGCTAGAGTCATCTCTAGGTGGTCTAGAATAATTATTCCTAGACTCATTAGCAAAAATCCTAGAATCATTTCTAGGTTGCGCAACTCCATTTCTATCATGATTCTTATTCATTTTACACCTATAGTTATTCCTAGGCTTTTTCTTCTTTGTTTCAGCTTTAGGAATATCAACACTACGTGTTTCTAGTGCTTTCCTAAGTTCTGTGTTCTCTAGATTTAAAGAACTACAGGAAGAACAATTTGAACATGTATCAATAGAAGAAGCTTCATTCATATCCTTGATTTTATTTTTAAAAACAGCAATGTCATTTTCCAAAAATTTGTTTTCTTTTTCTAAAACTTAAATTTTGTTTTTAAGAACACCATTTTCATTAGTCAATTTTTCAAAATCTATTTCTTTCAAAGAAGAGGATTTTTCAAAATCTTTTCTTGTAAAGAAAGTGTTTTCTGAAAATCTGTTTGCAAAGAAAGTGATTTCTGCAAAGAAAGTGTTTTCTTCAATTCTTTTATCAATTTGGAAGCATTGACAAATTCACCATACAATTCATCATAGGCATTTTGTAAATCTTCAAATGAGTGAGAGTTAGATGTACTTACCTCTTCTTCTCCGTTTGCCATGAGACATAATGCGCCGGCTTCATTGCCCGAGCTGTCTGAGTCCCGTGATACGCGCCTATGGTGTTTCCTCTTTTTCTTGTCCTTCTTCAAAGACTAACAAAACTTTTCAAATATATCACTGGAAGTATTTTCATCATCCCTTTCCGAATCACTTACCTCTTCTCTTTTAGAGGATGAGGCTTTGAAGGCAAAATTCGAATCACTTCTAAGATAAGGATTAAGAATTGTGCTATCATAAGTTTCGAGGTTACCTCTTAGTCCATCAATTGTGATATTCGTGTATTCCATCGACTCTTGGATGGCATTGGCTTTGGAACGCCATTCGGGAGTGAGACACCGTAGGACTTTTCGAACAAGATCTTTGTTCGTGTAAACTTTCCCGAGAGCATGGAGATCGTTGACGATTCTTAAAAATCATTCAAACATAACACCAATAGGTTCCTTCTCCATTTTAAAAGTTTCATATTTATGAGTTAGAAAATCAATTTTGGATTCTCGGACTTGAGGCGTACCTTCATAAATGATCTCGAGTTTGTCCCACATCTCCTTGGCGGTTGTGCAGCAAGAGATTTTCCGATAGTCATTCGGATTCACCGCAAAATATAATACATGGATGGCCCTTGCATTATTTTCAACTATCTTCATGTCCTTGGCATCATATTCATCTTCCTTCTTTGGAACCGTGATTTCTCCAACTTTCTTTGTCGGCATTGGTTCACCGTTTTTGATGATTTGCCACAAACGAAAATTGTTTGCTTTGAGGAAGATACTCATCCGCCCTTTCCAATATGTATAGTTTGTTCCGTCAAATAGTGGAACGCAAGTGGTGGATTGTCCTTCATTCATCATTCCTGCTTTCAATATTCTATACACAAAAATATATATAGCTCTCAACCGGTTAAGGCTTTCAGAGAGTTAGGCTCTGATACCAATTGTTAGAATTTATGCCGTTCACTAGAGGGGGGGGGGTGAATAGTGAGGCACGAGAATATTGAAATATTGCGGAATTTAAAATTGCAGGAATAAGTAAATACGGTAATTAAATAATCAAGAAAGAACACACAGTATTTTATCCTGGTTCACCACAACCCGTGGCTAGTCCAGTCCCCGAGAGACTCTCTCGAGATTCCACTATCTTCGTCAAGCTTACGGGTGCTTAACAAACCGTTACAGTTGCTCAAGGATACCGCACCTTAAGACTTCACTTGCTTGAGGATACCTCACCCCAAGACTTCAACCACTAAGACTTTGGGTACTTAGCAAACCCGACAAATGAGAAGATATGTTCTTCTCAAACAACTCTCTTTTACAACAAATACTCTCTCAATAGAGTGGATAAAGAGAAACAAAATAAGCTCTATGAACAACACAAAGTTGTCTATCAAATGGCTCAACAAAAGCTCTAAAATGATGCTTGAAAATGATCAATATGTATATCAATATATGCAGGAGTTGTGTGTTTAAAATCAGCTCAAAAGACCTCTTTTTATAGGTGAAAAAGTGGTGCTGACCGTTGCTTAATTGACAAATAAAATCCCTGATTCTGTGCTTCAACAATCGATTGTTTGGAGGTGACAATCGATTGTCTGACCAACGTTCAAAAACCAGATTCCTGATTTTAGGCTAAACAATTGATGTTAACCCTGAATAATCGATTGTTCTTCAACGTTCAAAAATCAATTTAGGATTCTGTGGAACGGTCAAAAAATAATCGATTGTACGAAAGTGACAATCGATTGTTGACAATCGATAGTGGGACAAAGACAATCGATTTTTTTGATATTTAAAAACTTCGGTTGCACACTGTCTCAAAATAATCGATTGTTAAAGTGGACAATCGGTTGTTAAAGTAGACAATCGATTATGTTGTTCCAGTGTTCAAAACTTTGGCAACGGTCGATTATATACACTTGATATACACTGTGTATATCAGAGTATACCAGAATTGAAAACTTACTTCAAAACCCATTTTGGTTGAAATGAAAACGTTAAAATCATTTTGTTTGAAGTATATATTAAAATATTTATGATATATATAATTTAATAAAGTGATTTTATGCATGTTTATGATGACCTAATGTTGAGCCAAAGGATAAGATAACTTAAACGTTGTCCTTACATTGGTTCTAACAAACGACCTACGTCTTGGGTCTTCGGTCTTGAACTTCTTTGGCTCGTTCATGCAATTCCGTCATCAGTATGCTTCTCTCCATTTGATTATATCGTTGTTTGACACTTGAATTCATTGTTTGTCATTCATCAAAACCTATACCTGAAAATCATGCTCATACAACCAAAGCGCACATATCAAAGGTATACATGATTTCCAACAAGTCTAACAATGAAATCATAGCGCTCTCACTTCCACTCAGGTATCTCTAACTTCTGAAGCAAACCACTAGGTCTATGATGCTTATACTTTTCTTGTTGACAATTTAGGCACCGAGCTACAAATGCAACTCTATCCTTTTCTTCATTATTTTCCACCAATAATGTTGCCGCAAGTTTGGATACATCTTGGTGGCACCTGGATGAATAGAGTACCTGGAACTGTGGGCCTCCTCAAGAATCAACTCACGAAGTCCATCTACATTAGGCACACAAATACGACCCTGCATCCTTAAAACTCCACATCACCGTGTCGCACTATATCCCTAAGGACAAGCAAATAAGGTCATCATACGGCCTCTCCCAGATGCACTCAAACAAGGAAAATCGAGAAATTGTACAAGCTATAACATGACTAGGCTCGAAAATATCCAACCTCGTGAACTGATTGGCCAAAGCTTGAACATCTAATGCAAGCGGTCTCTCACAGACTAAAATATATGTAGGCCTACACCTACTCCCTATCTTTCTACTCAAGGCATCGGCCACCATATTGGCCTTCCCAAGATGATACAAGATGGTGATACCACAGTTTTTCAATAGCTCCAGCCACCTCATCTGCCTCAAATTAAGCTCCTTTTGTTTAAACAAATACTGCAAGCTCCGATGATCCGTGAATACCTCACATGCCACGCCGTAAAGATAGTGCCTCCAAATCTTCAGCCTAGAGAACGGATGCCAACTCTAAATCATCAACAAGGTAATTTTTCTCATGAACATTCAGCTGCCACGACACATGTGCAATCACCCTTCTATTTTACCTCAATATTGCACCAAGCCCAATTTGAGATGCATCACTATATACCATATAAGATCCTAAACCTGTGGCAAAACCTACATTTGTGTCGTAGTCAAAGTAGTATTGAGATTTTGAAAGCTTGCTTCACACTTGTTTGACCATCTGAACGGGGCACCCTTCTAGGTCAACCTGGTAAGCGGGGCTGCAATAGATGAAAACCCCTCTACGAAAACAACAACAACTACCTAGTATAGTCCCATAAGGTGGGGTCTGGGGAGGGTAATATGTAGACGGGCCTTACCCCTACCCGAACGGGCAGAGAGACTGTTTCCAATCGACCATCGGCTCAGTGAAGGAAAGGAACAACAAAAACAAAAACAACAACAAAAGAACATTAGTAGATTCAGCAGAAATAGCATAAAAATTTGTCTAAACATAAGAACCATAAATAAAAATAAATAAATAAATAAATAAAATAAAATAGCATGCAACAATATCAGATAGTAACTACCATAGATAACTACAATAAGGGAGACACAATCCAATACACAAATCATCTATGGATAGCCCAGCCAAGCCTCACCCAACCCCGGGTGAGGAGTACGAAAAACTCTAGGGGCCCCTATCCTACAACCCTGATACTAGACCTCCAGACTTTCCTATCAAGGTCCATGTCCTCAGAAACCCGCATTCTAGTCATGTCATGCCTAATCACTTCTCCCCAATACCTCTTAGGTTTCCCTCTGCCTCGCCGTGCGCCGACTATCGCCAGCCGCTCACAACTCCTCACCGGGGCATCAGGACTTCTCCTCCATACATGCCCGAACCACCTCAGCCTCGCTTCTCGCATCTTCTCATCCACCGGGGCCACCCCCACCTTCTCTCGAATAACTTCATTCTTAATCTTGTCTAACCTGGTGAGCCCGCACATCCATCTGAGCATCCTCATCTCCGCAACCTTCATCCTCTGAACATGAGAGTTCTTCACCGGCCAGCACTCCGCCCCATACAACATGGCCGGTCTAACCACAGCTCTATAAAATTTCCTCTTGAGTTTCTGTGGAACTTTCTTGTCACACAGGATTCCTAATGCAAGCCTCCACTTTGACCACCCCGCTCCTATACGATGAGTGACGTCCCCATAAATCTCTCCGTCCCCCTGAATCACCGACCCAAGATATCTGACACTGTCCCTCTTGGCGATGACCTGAGATTCAATCATCACGTCCCTGCCTACTTCGCTCGGCTCGTCGCTAAACTTGCACTCCAGGTATTCTGTCTCAGATCTGCTTATTTTGAAACACTTAGACTCGAGAGCCTCTCTCCATACCTCTAACCTCTCAATAACACCGACCCTCGTCTCGTCTATCAAGACTATGTCATCAGAAAATAGCATACACCAAGGCACATTCCCTTGAATATGTCGGGTAAGAGCATCCATCACCAAGGCAAACAAGAGAGGGCTAAGCGCGGATCCTTGATGTAGCCCATAACCACTGGAAAATGGTCTGAGTCGCCACCCACCGTCCTAACCCTGGTCTTAGCTCCATCGCACATGTCCTTAATTACTCTGATGTAGGCTTCAGGCATGCTCTTCGCCTCCAAGCACCTCCATAGCGCCTCCCTTGGGACCTTGTCATACGCCTTCTCCAAGTCGATAAGCACCATGTGCAGGTCCTTCTTCTTATCCCTGAACTGCTCCACCACCCTCCTGACAAGGTGGATAGCTTCTGTACTGGAGCGACCCGGCATGAAACCGAACTGGTTAATAGATATAGATGTCATGTCCCTCACCCTTGCTTCGATCACCCGCTCCCAGACCTCTACGAACCGACGGTAATATTCTGCCCAACCCAAGAAACTCCGGATCTCCACAGATAAAGTTTGTCTAGGTCAGTTCTGAACTATCTCAATCTTCTTCGAATCTACCTGAATGCGTTCCGCCGATACTACATTCCCTAAGAAGCGACCGAGTCCAACCAAAACTTGCATTTTTTGAAAAATTGGAATATAATTGGTTGTGTCTCAAAGTCTAATGTACGATCCAAAGATGCTACTCATGCTCCTCTTGGCGACGGGAGTAAATCAAGATATCATCAATAAACATAATCACAAAGGAATCCAAATAGGTCTTGAACACTCGATTCATCAAATCCATAAATGTTGTTGGGGCATTTGTCAGCCCAAATGACACGCTAGAAACTCATAATGCCCATACCAAGTCTGAAAAGCTATCTCAGGGAAATCGGATGACCTAATCCTCAACTGATGGTAGTCAGACCTCAAATAAAATTAAAAAACACCTTGGCACCCTCAAGCTGATCAAATAAGTCATAAATCCTTTGCAATGGATACTTGTTCTTGATGGTGA
Source organism: Nicotiana benthamiana (assembly GCA_034376525.1). Taxonomy (NCBI): domain Eukaryota; kingdom Viridiplantae; phylum Streptophyta; class Magnoliopsida; order Solanales; family Solanaceae; genus Nicotiana; species Nicotiana benthamiana. The sequence goes on along the minus strand of CM067336.1, from coordinate 25,751,577 downwards.
CTTTGTTTACTTACATGCAATCTATGCACATCACCATCGATCCATTCTTCTTCTTCGGAAACAACACATGCGCACCGCACGGCGAGACATTAAGTCAAATGAAGCCCTTATCAAGAAAATATTGCAGTTGCTCCTTCAATATTTTCAACTCTAGCGGGGCCATATAATACAGTAGAATAGAAATGGGCTGAGTGCCCAGAGCCAAGTCAATATCCCTGTCAGGTAGAATCCCCAACAGATCTGCAGGAAGCACGTTTGAAACTCACGAACAACAGGTACTAACTCAAGGGAAGGAACCTCCACACTAGAATCGCTGACATAAGCCAAATAAGCTAAACACCCTTTCTCGACCATATGTCGAGCCTTCACATAAGAGATAACCTTGCTGGTAGAATAGCCATGAGTCTCTCTCCATTTACTCAAGGCAACCCTAGCAAGGATAAGGTCACCGTTTTGGCTTGACAATCCAATACAACATGATAAAGTGACAGCCATTCCATGCCTAAATTAAAATCAAAATCAACCATATCAAGAAGTATAAGATCTATGCTAGTGTCAAGATTCCCAATAATAACCACACATAAACGATAGACAAGATCTACAATAACAGAATCTCTCACACGTGTGGACGCATACACAATAACATTCAAAGAATCACGAGGCACAACCAAATATGAAGAAAAATAGGATGACATGTAAGAATAAGTAGATCCCGAATCAAATATAAACAAAGCATCTCTTTTGCAAAACTGAAACATTATTTGTGATAACAACATCTCATGACTCAGCCATCATAATATTGGGGTTGGGCACCACTATGCTGAACTACATCTCTAGGATGGTCTCTAGCTGACTGGCCTCCACCTCTATTAGCCTGACCTCCACCTCTAGCAGGTTGACCTTCACCTTTAATGGCCTGACCTTCACCTCTGGCTGCTTGACCCCTACCTCTAGCTGGCTAAGCAGGCGATGGTGCATCCGGTACCGAAATCATTGCACGAGAACTCTATTGTGCCATGCCACCCAATAATCTCTGACAGGTCCTCATGATATGCCCAAAACCACCACACTCAAAACATCCATCCTGGTGATGTGGTTTCTAAAAGTGAGTTTGACCCGAACGGGCCGGATAACCATGGTGATAACTTTAAATATGAGGTGCACTTATAGGAGCTGATGGTTCACTGATAGGAGCTGATGGTGCACTTTAGGTTGGCTGCCCAAAATGAGGCACATAAGGACCACGACTCCCTAAAGCACCGTTGGATGCTTGAAGTGCTGACTGGGATGGCCTGGGAGGATGGCCCCTACAAAAAATACCCCTGCCTCCAGATGAAACACCTTTAAAACAGCTGGAATGACGAGGCCTATTATCACACCCCCTACCCACTCTCCCGTGAAAGAACATTTTCGATCTGGCTGGCGACATTAATAGCCGTCTGAAAGGAAATCTCACCCCCGGTCTCCTTCGCCATCTATAGCTTCATAAGGTGTGAGTTCCTTAATAAGCCTCATCTCTCTCTCTCTCTCTCTCTCTCTCTCTCTCTCTCTCTCTCTCTCTCTCTCTCTCTCTCTCTCTCTCTCTCTCTCTCTCTATTTCTCCGTGGAAGCAGAAGAATAGCATGAAAAATCCACAAAACGGGTTCTATACTGAGTGACTGACATACCACCCTGCTAGAGATGCTCAAACTGCTTGTGATAACTCTCTCTAAGCAAGATAGGGAGGAACTTCTCGAGAAATAGCTGAGAAAACTAGTCCCAAGTAAGAGTAGGCGACCCGGCTAGTCTGGTAGATACATAATCCTTCCACCATTACTTCGCAAAACTCGTCATATGAAACACAACATAGTCGACCTCATTGGTCCCAACTATACCCAAGTTCCACAGCACCTTATGGTAATGGTCAAGATAATCCTGTGGGTCCTTAGAAGATGCTCCACTAAAGTTATATGGGAAGAGCTTGGTAAAATTTTCCAATATCAATAAGCCCTCAGAAGACATGTCATGTCAATCATTGGCCTGTGCCGCGACAACTGGATTAACTACCCCAACTGGCGGGGCTGCTGCAGTCTTATACTGGGGAGCTATCTGCTCTGGAGTATGAGTAGAGGGAGTTTGTGCTCCTCCCCCAGCCTGAGGGATGGTCGGTGCCATAGGAAATGCACCGATCTGGGCCACACTCTTCATATGGCCAACCAAACGGACCAAAGCATCCTGAAGCACTAGGTGCCGATCAACCCCTCCAGAACTTCAGCTGGACTAACATGTGCAGTCTGAGCTGGAACCTCCTCATCAAAATCTACCTCAGGCTCCATTGTTGGTGCTGCTGATTGAGCTCTGCCCCTGCATCAGCCTCTAGCAGGACCACCGCCTCGACCTTTCCCCTCGTAGGAGCTATTGTTGGAGGCTCCGGTGGCTGTCCAATCGAATGTGAGGTATGTGTTCTCGCCATCTACGAGAAATCAAGAATGGAAGATTTCAATCATTAATGGTAGAAAAAACTCATATGATAGAAAAGAGTAGATGTAAAAGTATTCCTAACTCCATAGCCTCCAGAAGATAAGTACAGACGTCTCTATACCGATCCTCCAGATTGTGCTAAGTTTGAACGTGACTCGTGAGACCTATGCAACCTAGTGCTCTGATACCAACTTGCCACGACCTGGAATTCTTACCCTCGGGACCGTGATGGTGCCTAATGTCTCACTTGCTAGGTAAGCCAATATTAGAATATTTTTATCCATTTTTAATCGTTTAAAAGTAATTAATGCTAAAGAACTAAAATTGATGTAATAATCAAAAGTAATAACGTGGAAGTTAAAACATCCAAACGTTTGATACATTCCTGAACCCGGTGTCACAAGTGCACAAGCTACTAGAATAGTACAAACAAGGATTTGAAATAACATAAAGTTGTCTGAGGAGAAAATACACACCCAAAAAAAGGGAAGGGGACTCCAGGAGCTGTGGGCTGAGCAGACATACCTCAAGTCTCAACAAACTGTCTAATCCAAGCATGCCAATAACCGCCTTTGGGATCGGCTCCAAAATTTGCACAAGAAGTGTAGAGTCTAGTATGAGTACAACCGACCCCGTGTACTCTATAAGTGCCACGCCTAACATCGACGAAATAGTGACTAGGCTAAGGCATGTCACTTACACTACAACACGTATGCTGTATACAATAAAGACATAAAAGGAAATACGAAACAAAATAGGACAGAATCGTCATTTATTTCACCGTAACAATATTAACAACAATAATTTACACACACACACACACACACACACACACACACACACACACACACACACACACACACATATATATATATATATATATATATATATATATATATATATATATATATATATATATATATATATATATATATATATATATATATATATATATGTATGTATGTATGTATATTGCGGCGAGCAACCCGATCCCACCATATAATAATATCAGTATCATAATTTACCCTTATTTAACTGTTATCAAGCCACCCTTATTCTACCAGTTGTGGCGTGCAACCCGATCACACTGTATCATTACAAGTTCACCCTTGTTCTATTATATCAATCAACCCTTATTCCACATGTTGTGGCATACAACCCAAACCCACCATATCAGTATCAAATACTCAATAAGCACAGTCAAATCAAAAATTCAAATCACAAGAATCTCTGCAATTAATGAATACAACGCTGAACCAGAAAAGAAACTATATACAACATGGGAATTCACATAAGTAGTACTACAGAACAAAATGGGTCCCGTAAATGACAATTAAAAGTGCAAGTAAGTCAATTAGAGAAAATAGCATGGAATCGTGGAACTATGAAAAGATCTAACATCATTAATAGGAGAGAACACTAATTAACAGGTAGAAAATAGCATGGAAGGCATTTAAAGCATATATCATTTAAAACGGGGAAGGAGATAACTAAGGAAAAGCGAAAAATGAGGGAAAACTAGTAATTCCGGCATATAAGCACTTGTCACCTCGCATATACGCCGCAACACATGAAATTCACATAGAACATAATCTGAGGGTCCCTAATTCCCTCAAGTCAAGGTTAAATTCAACAATTACCTCGCTCCAAAAATCAACTCAAAGCTCATTCGCAACTTTGGCTTTCAAACAAGCCTCTGGACCAATAATATCTAGCAAATTACCAACCAAATGATTCAAAATAAGCCTTAGAATTTTCCACGATTGCAAAAGATTCAGTTTAGGCCATTATTGAAATAGTCAACAAAAGTCAACTCCCGGACCCCCTTGGTCCAAAACCAAAATTCAGACCAAAACCTGATTACTCATTCACCCCCCGAGCCCGGTCATGTAATTTGTATTAAAATCCGGCCTCAATTGAGGCTAATTTTACGAAAATCCCTAATTCTACCCAAACCCCCAATTTCAACCATGAAAACACTAGATTTTAGGTTGAACATTTATGAAATATGATGGAAGATTGAAGAAAAATATATTAGAATCACTTATAATGAATTGGGGGAAGAATAGTTCTTGGAAAAATCGCCTCTAGGGTTTTCTAGTTTTGAAAAGTTGAAGAATGATAAAATATCTCGTCAAATGCATTGATCAGATCCCAGGGGTGTTGCAATTGCGAACCTGCAAATGCGGATAAATCTTTACAAATGCGAAGACTGAACATTCTTGCTGCCTTCACAAATGCGAACGAAATATTCAAAAATGCAAACCTAAGGGGATCACAACTGCAACCCCAGATCTCGCAAATGCGAAAGTCCACCCCAGCCCACTACTCGTTAATGCGAGGCTTGCATTTGTGAGTCAGACCTTACAATTTCGAAGTCTGCAGACCTAATGCACCAGCAGTCCATTTAAGTTAAAAAACATTCGGTATCCTATCGGAAACTCACTTTAGCCCTCAGGGCTCCAAACCAAATGTATACACAAGTCCAAAAGAATCATACGAACTTGCTCACACGATCATATTGTCAAAATACACCTAGAACTACGAATTAGACACCAAACCAATTGAAATTTTCAAGAAAACTCACGAACTTCTATTTCAACAACCGGACGTCCGAAACACGTCAAACCAACTATGTTTCTCACTAAATTTGACAGACAAGTCATTAATATAGTAATGGACCTATACCTAGTTTCGGAACTAAAATACAGACCTGATATCAATAAAGTCAAACATTGGTCAAACTCTTAGATTCTTTGAGCCTTTAAACCTAAACTTTTAAACAAAATACAATAACTCGAGTTAGGGATTCCCAAATTCGATTCTGGGGATACGCCCAAGTCTCAAATTACGATACGAATTCACCGGGACCGTCAAAAATATAGATTCGGATTTCTTTACTCAAAAGGTTGATCAAAATCAACTCAAATAGATTTTAAGGCAAAAATTTGATATTTTTTTCGATTTTTAACATAAAACTTTTCGAAAAAATATCCAATACACTCAAATCGAAAAAAACTAAAATGAAATATTTGAAACTTCAAAACATAAAATTAAATTCTAAAACTTTAAATGACTTATAGGGTCATCACATCCACCTTTTGAAAATTTAGTAGAAAACTCTGATTTTGTTATGAAATAATATAAGAACAAGAACAATAGAGAGAGAAGTAGAGAGAGGAGTATTCTTATTGATACTTAGGGATTGTTAGGGATGATTTACAATGGTAGAAGACCCCTTTATTTATAGGGAGGTAGTGACTTAGCTACCAAGAATAAAACTCTAGAATCTCTCCAATTATAGACATTCACCTTAAATAGAAGTCTATTTATAACACTCCCCCTTGAATATCTATTCAACAATGTGCCTCGTTAAAACCTTAAAACCAAAACCCAATGGGAAAAATTAAAGAAAGGAAAAAGAGTACACATGTTTGAATATGCGCCTATTGGTTGCCTCGTTAAAAACCTCGCAAGGAAAACCCAGTGGGACAAAACCTTGTAAGGGAAAAAGAGTGCAACGCGCATTAACTCCCCCTAATAAGAACATCAATTTATATCCTTGAGCATTTGCATTCCAATCTTGTGCATCATCTTCAAAACGATCTTTGGTAGAGATTTGATAAATAAATCAACCATATTGACTTGAACAAATATTCCGCACCTTAAAATCATCATTCTTGATAGGTATGAACATCTTCATATAATGTCGTGGAATAACTCTTCAATATCTCCATAGATGCATTCTCAATGCCATCATGCTTATAGTTATAGCAAGATACATATGTACACAAATTGTACTAAGGATGTGGTACTTCAGGACCAAGAATTGCATATGCTTCAAGCAACTTAAATCTTTCAAGTTAAGTCATATAAGCCATATAATAGACTTTAGATGCATATCAAGTTTTCCATGTCATGCTAGACAAATAAGATATCGAAAACTGATTATACATACCTTTGACTTTATACTTTCAAGCATTTGAACTATAGGTTCAAAACTACATGTCTTTCATATGGAATCAATTCTTCTTGAATTGTATCTCTTCCATTTAGTTACTTTCTTTGGGTCAGCAAATGTGTATAGCATGCTTTGCAATATGTTGCAATTGAATTATCCCTTTTATGAACTTCAGGTTCATATCATGATATTCGGGGATATACATATACAAATGATAATTCATCCCATGTAACCTTTTCTCAAGTGTTTATCATGTCTCCCCCTCATGTTAGAAAAGCTAACTTGTTTCCTCAACTTTGAGAGTTCATCTTTGTGCATTATGGTGTTAATGAAAATATACACCGCACATCAATAATAATAAGATGAAATTATTTGGTTCCTGACCTTGAACCACTTGTGAGGGGAGAATATACTCTTGTATACAACGTATATCAAACTGATATATATAACTTTGTTCTCATAAGAAACAATTTAGCTATTAAGTGGAAGCACTCAATAATTATCTTGCTAAACCAACTTTGATATAAACCAACTTATCAAGATGAACTATCTTGAGTAGAGAATCTGAAAATTATGCTCGAAGTTAGATTACTGAGCAATTTACCTCGCAAGCACCGGCCAGGCTGCGGGTTAATAACAATTGCGCATGTAACCATATCATAGATGCATCATATGTGGTATACATGGCAGGTGAATGGGCCCATATTCACCTTTGATATTTCCAGAATTTATGGGCTTCAACCCGAACTCTTTAGTTGGTCAGTTCATTAATGAGAACAAGTGATAGAAGAGAATTCGTAAAGAACTTTCTAGTTCTTTGATATTCACCTGTGTGAATTTGCACATCATACTTAAAATGAGATGGCTAATACGAATGCTAACTGAACAAATTATCAATATTGGTAAACTTCAAATTTACACCATGACATGTGCACTTATCAATAAACTTCAGGTTTATTATGACATGGGTTTTTATACCAATAGATATCCACTTTATTGTGGTATTCTTTCTTTTGTGTAGTACAAACTGGAGAACAAAGCGGGTAGCTTTTCATATGCAAATTACCCCGCTACAAGTTGTAGTAATAGGAGATATCAAAGCCTTCCTTTATTTACAGTCTCAATATAATCAATCGCTTTTGCGTGTACTTTGGAAACTGAATAAGTTTCTTTGAGACTTACTACAGCACAATACTCAATTGTGTTTCTCCAACATAGTAATAATTGGCTCTTCTAGAGCTCTTAATTAATTTTGTACTACCACAGATTCATCAACATCCATGTGGTGAATATCTCTTTTAAAGAGAAAGTTATACCATTATGGTCATGTCAAACTTATATGCAAGATATGTTTCTTGCATTATCGTTGTCCTTTAATAGTCATATTTCCAAAATACTTTGGCGTACAATAGGTACGTGACCAATGATCATTCATGCCATATATCATCTCAAACCTCCTTCTAGGGGTGAGTGTGGTATCATCTCAAACCTCCTTCTAGGGGTGAGTGTGGTATATTCAATACCAATTTCATGTTCATATTCTTCCAATAATGAATATGTGTTCGTGAATCAGATGTTGTCACATTCACTTCGGGGATATGTGATTTTGTTATCCTTTTTAAATCTATAAATGCGTCAGGCATTTGATTTGCTATTCTTTGCAAATGGATAATCTTTTGTGCCTCTTTCACAAATAGAGGTATGTGGATCAAGATGAGATAATGATGCATTTTTCCACAATATTTCCCCTTTGGTTTCACCAACTTCTCCCCCTAATTTTGGGGAAAGTGTCTCATCAAATTGACAGTCTGCAAATCGTGCAGTGAACAAATCTCCTGTCAATGTTTCGAGGTAGCGAATAATGGAGGGCGATTCAACCTCAACATATATTCCTAACCTTCTTTGCAGACCCATTTTGGTGCGGGATGGCGGTGCTATAGGCACATATACTGCGCATCCAAAGATTGTTAAATGGGATATATTGGGTCCATGACCCAAAACCAATTGCAACGGGGAATATTTGTGTCAATTCGTCAGTCAGAGACGAACTAGCATTACTGTATGCAAAATGGCGTGTCCCCAAACCGAAGTGGGCAGCCGACGAACTAGTATTGCTGCATGCAAAAATGGCGTGACCCCAAACCGAAGTGGGCAGCCGACGAACTAGTATTGCTACATGCAAAATGGCGTGAACCCAAACCGAAATGGGCAGCCTCGTTTTCATGAAGAATTCAAGATTATTCTCATCTATTGTCTCAATATGATATCCATTTTGAATGATATCTTTAAAACTCAACAAGTTCCTTTTAGACTTGGAGGAGAACATTGCGATTGATATCATTAAAACTCAACAAGTTCTTCTTAGACTTGGAGGAGAATATTGCATTCTCTAAGATAAACGTCGTGCCTTTGGGCAGAGCTACAGTTGCTCTTCCGGAGCCTTCAATCAATTTACTTCCCATGGTTTGACATATAAAAGAAAATATACGAACATGAGAATAAACAACTTCAATCCATTTGTGTCACATTTAAATAATATTTTCAAAATCTGCTGCGGTCAGTTGACAAACTAAATCAGATAGTCGATTATATGGATTACTATGCAGCTTCAAAATTTCAGGTTAAGCATTTTCATAAAACAATCGATTGTTAAACACACACAATCGATTGTTGAATATTGACAATCGATTGCTAAACACACACAATCGATTATTTGCTATTTTTGAAAAACTTCAGATCACAATGTCTTAAGACAATCGATTGTTAGACATAGACAATCGATTGTTGGTTATTTTTGAAAAATTCCAGACCTCACTGTATAAAGACAATCGATTGTTAGACATAGACAATCGATTGTTGGTTATTTTTGAAAAATTCCAGATCACACTGTTTTAAAGACAATCGATTATTAAACAAAGACAATCGATTGTTAACTGTTTTTAAAAAATTCCAGTTCACACTGTTTTAAAGACAATCGATTGTTAAACATAGACAATCGATTGTTGACTGTTTTTGAAAAATTCCAGATCACACTGTTTTAAAGACAATCGATTGTTGATCATTGACAATCGATTGTTTTGCAGTTTTTATGCAAAATATGAGATAACCGACTAGTTTTTCAGGTTAGTCGATTACCTCTACTGGAAAGCAAAAATATTATTGATGTTTGAGCATATTGATACGTTCTAAAGAACTAATCCTAACATTATATCATGAACTAAATAATACGAGCTAATACTAATGGCTATTAGTTTATTCATTCACTAATACAAACAAGTAAAATAAAATCAAACAGCTCCATCTTCTTTCATCACGGATCCATCACCGATTAGGTGGTCTATCTTCCCCTCGGGTTGCTCAAAGAAGTCTGCCACATCCAAGTGGGTGATGTCAAAGTTGTCGTCAGAGACAAAATTCGTTTCAGGGCGTTTACTCTTTCGAGATGCTTGATAAAGGTCAACCAAATGTCATGGTATACGGCAAGCCTTTGACCAGTGCCCGTTTCCACCGCAACGATAATATATAGTTTATAAACTATTTGCTTTTGGTTTCTTATTGTATCGTGCTTGTGGCGGAGTGACCAACTTCAGGTTGTCATATCTCTTCTTTAAGCCATTCCACAAGATGGGTGGATCTTTGACTGTGATATATTCAATTTTCAAACCTTCATCAAGGTGATGGCGCAAGAAAATCAAGGCCTTAGCATAGTTTCAAACCTTCATCAAGGTGATGGCGCAAGAAAATCAAAGCCTTAGCATAGTTTTGGGTGGATGCATTATTTCTGTCTTTAATGGCGTCTCCAAGACCCATAGCATCTAAGTGGATTTCAGCATCCAACACCCATGTCATATAGTTCTTGCCCGAAATTTCAAGGGCAATGAACTTTCTTTTCATAATGTCAGACATAAAACAAATTTACATCAAGAGCGTGTTCATACTTACGGGCTCTATTACAATTATCACATTCACTTCAGGGAATGGATCATAATCATGTGCTTTACACAATCTCATGTCAAATATTACTTTCATAAAGTGAAAGATTATTTTGAGAATCTTTATTATTCTCATTATCACAATAATGACGATTATGATTCGTCTATTGCCACGTCCACATCCATTGATACCTTTACGGTAATAATTTTGTCTTCTTTCAGACTTATCACATACTGCTTCCACATTCTCTAAAGGGAATGGAGCAAATTCAATGGGACGGATTTTTAATTCTTTGCCCACAATCATACATGAATTTAATCATGGCAGGACATAGAGATTTTACCACTTCATGTGGTTACAATTTCTTACAAACTCTATTAGAGTTATAATCAAACTTTGTTGTCTATGTTTGTATATAAAATCAAATTATAGAATTCCAAGAATTTGAAAGGGAAAAGTAAGTTACTTACCTTTAAGGTATACCAATAAATGTTGTGATATCAAATATACCTCTTGAGTTTCCATCCCGTTGCATTACTTTATGATGATACCATCTCTTCTATTTTTCCGTATAGAAATTAGAAAAAGGCGGCGATTGAGTTGAGAGAGCCGAATCAGCTATGAAGCAAAAACCCTACACAAACAAAAGTTAAAATAATCGAAAATTTCGATTGGTTAGAGACTCGTGCTGATAACGTGTTATGAAATAATATAAGAACAAGAACAATAGAGAGAGAAGTAGAGAGAGGAGTATTCTTATTGATACTTAGGGATTGTTAGGGATGATTTACAATGGTAGAAGACCCCTTTATTTATAGGGAGATAGTGACTTAGCTACCAAGAATAAAACTCTAGAAACTCTCTAATTATAGACATTCACCTTAAATAGAAGTCTATTTATAACAGATTTGACTGATTCTCATTCTTCTACTTATAGCAATATGACCTGACCGACCTCGAAATACAAAAGGAAAAGGACTAAGCGTGACATGTTCGGTTCCTGGGGTCCGAGGAGAAGAGGGTCAAGATCATGCATAAATGATATGATATTGATAGTTTCCAAAAAGTATTGTTGCTAAGCTACCTTATTAGTTCAAGATTGTAATAAAGGTGAAAATGAAGTAGTTCTTCTGCGGCATTTATTGTGGCTTAGTCTTACAAATCCAGATAGATTCAAATAGTTTAGTCACATCGCTTACAAATTGAAATAATCCAATATCGTAGTTTAAGAAATTTGTGTGACATTAATTTATTGAGAAAAAGGTAATTTCGTCGCACTTTGATTACACATTTCGAGAGTGCTCAACTTACTTTGGAAAAACAAGTATCTAACTTTTCTTGTTCCGTTGTTTTAACTAATCAAAGAAGCTACAGTATTCTCAACTTCTAGGCTACCAACGCAAAAATGTACTGGATATACTTATTTATTAATTTCCATAATAAATAACTTTTCGATCTTTAACGTGTCCCTGAATGAAATATTAACTTCTAGAAAATAAAAGGTTTGACGGAATTATCCTTAATTAAAATTAGCATATTGTTAATTTGACATATTCGAATTTGTAAATTAGGGCAAAGTTTAAAAAAATAAAATTAATTTTTTCTTGATTATGTAAAAGGTCACTTATTTTAGATTAAATTAAAATAAAAATTAAGACAAAAATATCACAGAATATGGATTGGAGAGAGGGGTGTACAAAGAAAACCGATAAACCGCACCAACCCTATAATCCGAGTCAAATCGAGAAAAAAAATCGACTATAGTTTGTTTTGACTTGGTTTGGTGTTGAAAAAAAACCGACCATAATTGGTTTGGTTTGGTTTTAACTAAAGAAAGTCAAACCGATACCAAACCAACCCGACATTACATATATAGCAATTTTAGATATATTTAATATATAAATATACTTATTGTAATATAATTTATAAATATTTCTTAAACAATTTCATAATTTTATCTTTTAAAGTATTATTTCAAGGTTTGATTTAGAACTTTTGAATGCTCCAATAAGTTTTATAGACATTAATATTAGTAAATTAAATAATGCTAGCAATCAACACTAATGTTAACAAAAGACATTCAATTCAATATTACGAACGGGAATGTATTAAATGTCTATTTTTATTTTGCAAGAATTTAGATAAAAATACATAACCTATTTTTATTTTTCTTTAGCTTTTAGACATATAATTAATACTCCCTCATTAGTCTATCTAGTTTAGCATGAATTAGTGCTTTTAGATTATGTTTATGCTTATTATGACTTTTTAATTAGCAATATTTATAGTACATTATTTTATTATTTTTTATTGTTGAATATTTTAGGATAATGTCATGAGTCATGACATATCTCATATTTTGTATTATTTTCTTAAAAAATACTTTATATAGTTGTATCTTACTAGGATTAAAGAAATATTTTGAGCATATGTTATATATTTTGTTCTACGAAGATTTTATCGGAAAAGAAATCGAAAAAACCCGAAAAACCCGAAAACCCGAAAAACCCCGAGAAAAACCGATATTGAAAAACCTATATTTATTGGTTTGGTTTGGTCTTTAGATTTAATAACCCGACACAATCGGTTTGGTTTGGTAATTGTAAAATCCGAACCAACCCGGTCTATGTACACCTTCAGAGAGAGTATTTATTTATTTTCTTTTTAACCTTGTATTTCTTGTAAAAATTAAGAAGTTTCTAGGATGATCGTGGAGCGATAGGTGGACTCAAGCTATAAGACAATAATAGATGAAAAAAGCAAATGGAGCTTCTTCTTCTTTTCATAAGCATTTCGTTGGTTGTATGATGTGATTTTTAAACATAAACCATATATAGATCTCCGCTTTTTTATTGGCGAATAACTCATCTAGGAGATAACACGGTGGTGACGCGTGGAGCTCTAATGAAACACATGAAAATGAAAGGCAAAGTGTAGATAGTAATAACTTCACAGAACAGTTTAGTGCTTACTCTGTAGCCAGCAAGGAAAATGATCAAAACACTATTCATTCCTACATCAAATACAGAAGATAGAGCATTGTGTAAGGAAAATGGAAAGAGGCCAAAAAGGGGTGAAACGGGCAAAACACACACACATACACTAGGGTGGTCTAAAGATTCTTAATGATCTAACTATAGATGTGTATATGAAAAAAATTGTGTGACATTAACTTCAAGGATCTGATCAAGCTTCTTGAAAATCAAAACTATTATATTTAGAAATTTAAAGTGTTAGGCCAAGACGAGAAAGTACTTTTGTGCAAGAGACAATCATTTTTTTTTTGATTTGGGAAGAAGCTATAAATTTCAACTTCTTCCAAGTTCCAAGAAAGTAGAAGCAAAAAATTAATTTGTTCAAGACAATAAAATAATCATATAATAAATTTATAGTTTCTAAATTATTTCATATTAATTTTATATATTTTTCTTTTTAATTCTAATATAGTTTTCTTCTCTTTTTTAATCATATTTTTATTCTTTTTCTACTACTATTATTAAGTGTAGATTTTAAATTTATATTAAATGATGTATTTTGATATATTTGAATTAGCATGTAAACAATAAATAATACCAAATACTTAATATAATTATTTTGGAATAACTATATTTTATATTTTTGAAAATTTTAATTTATATTTTTAATTTTAATTTTATTATTTTATAATAAATATTAAAATTTATTTAATTAGTACTAGTTGCAAACTGGACCTTTAATGTTATTTTTTATAATTTGATACTTAAAAGTATTTTTTTTTAAAATTGACCAATCACAATGAGCTTGTAAAAGGATTTGCAATAGTACTTTTTAAAAAAGTACTTTTAATTAAAAATACTTTTTAAAATAAACAACTTTTGGCGGCTTGGTCAACGAGATCTTAGATAATATATATGCACCATGCAAATTGTCTAATAGCATATTTAGCCAAGTTTCTTTTGGGGGCAAATTACTTTTTTTTTTATTGTCAAAAGTAATTTTTTCAAAGTTAATATATTGTCAAGTTTTTATAGGGGAAAAAGTACTTTTAAGTAGAAGAGAAGCAGTTTTTGAAAAACAAAAACAAAAATTAACTTCTTCCGTAAGCACTTTTTTAAAATTACTTTAAGAAAATACACTAAAAATCACTTTTTTAAAAGCTTGACATAATATAATTGCTACTCCAAAGTACAAATCAAGCTAATTTTAAAAAGCATTTCAAAGCTGAATTCTTTCAAAAGATGGACTTGAGTAGTTGCGAGTGTGATGAATGTTATGTTTTAATTTTGTGTGGTCTATTATTATTATCTGTCAGTAGAAATGGGGAGAACAAAAGGGAATAGGGACACAGACAATTTGGATCTTATATTTATATATATGTTGATCAGGTCACATGCCACATACTGTACTGGAATTTCATTTATTTATTTTTCAATACAACCAGTGAAGTTAAACTCCAGAGATATCTATACCTCTTTCTGACAGGAGTGATCTCTTACCAGTAATTATTTAATTTTCTCTTTTCGGACCATATATACAACACTGGATTCATGCCCTAATAAATAGTAGTTGACGCATTAAATCAAGTGAGATATTGTCCAATTGAAGCATTTGGTACAAATGAGTTTATGAAATGTCCCAAAAAACAAGTTCTTGCACGGACTTGTTACTTGTCGACATTAATAGGTCATTTGGTACACAAAAGGATTGAAAAATTAAAATGGTGAAACTTGAAAATACCTAAAAATAAAGTTGTTGGCAGTTTCAATTTGGAGTTGTTTACCCCAATTTGTATACTAGTACTACAAAATTCAAGGGATTAGAGCGATGTTTGACTCGGATTGAGTTTTCGTTCGCTGACAGTTATTTTCCATCGTCAATTTATATAGCGATATTTGATTCAGATTGAGTTTTTGTTGGCTGACAGTCATTATCCATCGTCAATTTATATAGAAATGTTTGATTCCGCATAGAGAATAACAAAAAATAAAAACCCTTTTAAATTTATGATCTAAATAAGTTATCCATATTTGTGTGGCTATCAAATTATTTCAATAATAATAAAATATGAATTTTAAATATTAAATTGATTGTAACTAATAAGGAAATATAAATTTTTTTGGTCTAACAAAAAAAAAGGAAGAGTACATAAATTGAAGCTACTGGAATTACTAATAACATCTACAATCTATAGAAGTGAAGTCCTTATTTCATCACAATTGAAAATTTTCACTACTTGAAATTCGGAAAAAGCGATCGAAATTTGATGATTAAAATTGGTCTGTCAAGAAAAGCGATCAACTTTGATCGGTAAATTGGAGAAAATAATTAAATAATTATTCTGTGATGACACAAAAGGTTATTACTTACTTTTAAATTTAATTCTGTATTTATAGGCCTTAATATCTCATGTAAACTCACCTTGGTTTACGTGCGCTGTTCGGGCGTGTAGCCGAAAAGCTTAAATATAAAAATCTGTGAAAAATGATAAAATTTGGCTAATAAATGAATTAATTTGATTGGTCAACGTTTTGGGTAAACGGACTTGGACCCGTGATTTGACGGTCCCTAAGGGCCTGTAGAAAAATACGGGACTTGGGCATTTGCCCGACATCGAATTCCGAGGTCCTAAGCCCGAGAAATGAATTTTTAAAGGAAATTATTTTATGTAATTATTTAAGGAAATTCGAAATGAAAATTGATTAGAACATGGTGGTATCGGGCTCGTATCTTGGTTCCGGCTCCCCGTACATGTCTTATATATGATTTAAGACATTTCTGTAAAATTTGGTGAAAACGGATGTTATTTGAAGTGATTCAGATTTTAAATGGAAAATTTGATATTTTAGGACGTTTGAAAGAATTCATGGATTTTGAGGTTTAATTCTTTGTTATTGAGGTTATTTTGGCTATTTGATCGAACGGATAAAATTGTGATGTTATTGAGTTAGTATATATGTTTGGTTAGGAGCCCCGAGTGCTCGGGTATGTTTTGGATGTGTTTTGGAAAGTTTTTGACTTGAGAAAAGTTGCAGGTTTTTGTTGTTTAGTGCATAGGGACTTTACCCTTCGCGTTCGCGTGGTCCCACTGGTGAACGCGTGAGGAAAATATCTCAGGTGCCCAATTTCTTCTTCACGAACGCGAAGCTCGAGATGCGAACGCGAAGCTGGGGGGGGGAGACCCTTTGCGAACGCGTCCCTGCATTTTGCGAACACGTAAGGTTCTAGGTAGGGTTCACCAATTTGTTCTACGCAAACGTGACCCATTAGACGTGAACGGGAGAGGCTCGAGGAGATTCTTCTCCGCGAATGCGAGTCCTTATACGCTAACACGAAGGTCTACAGGCCCGACTCATCGCGAACGCGAAGAGTAATTTTGCCCAGTTATTTTAAGTTCCAAAAACAGAACACTTACGGGATTTTTAGAAAAATTTCATAAACCTCTTCTTCTCCAAAGCTCTTAGGCGATTTTTGGAGCATTTCTTCACCATAACCTCTTGGGTAAGTAATCTTTAACTTGTTTTCTTCCATTTTCATGAACATCTATTAGATTATAGGCCTAAAAACATGAGATTAAGAGTAGAAAATTAGAAATTTTGTTAGAGTTAGGGATTTTTTATTATTTGAGAATTTGACCTCGTTTTGGGATCGAATTTCAAGATAAATCATATATTCGGGCTCGTAGGTGAATGGGTATTCGGGTTTTGGTCCGAATCTTGTATTTTGATCAAGCGGGCTCGGGTCAATTTTTGAATTTTTTGGATGAATGATGGGAAGCTATAATTAAGCATTAGAATTGAATTTTTAGCTTTTATTGATATTATTAAGTCGATTATGTCCAGGTACAATTGATTTGGAGCTAAATTCAAAAGGAAAACCGGTGTTTGAGGCTCGAGTTGGCCGCGGAAGTTCAAGGTAAGTGTTTCACCTAACCTTAGCTTGAGGGATTAAGAGTTGAGTCATATTTTCTATGTGTTAATTATTGAGTACGATGTATAGGCATGGTGACAAATATCTATACATTGGTGTCTAGCATGCCCTTAAGTCTTTATAATGTGATTATTATGACTTCGTTGTATCTTTCATGTCTTGGTGATGGTTTCTAATTGTTGTGTAAAGTTTATGGAAAGAATTATGACTTATGAATATTGAGGAGTGTTGGCTCATGTTTTATATAACGGATTGTGAAAGTATAAGTGACAATTGAACTTTTAGAGCATTGGTTCGAGTTTTGAAATGAGTTGTGAATGTATAAGTGATAATTGAACCTCTAGAGCATTAGCTCAAGCCTTGAAGTGAATCGTGAGGTAAAAGTGAGAAAGACAAGAGATCATTATGTTGTCACCTTTGCCGGGTTATTGTTGATTTATTTATTATCTCCCTTGCCGAAATATAGATGTTATTGATGTTGTTCCCTTTCCGGTATTTAATTGTTGACTTGTTGCTCCCTGGCCGGGATTCTTATTGCAAATTTCCTTTATTTTCTTGCCCTATTGTTTGTGATTGTTGTTTGGGTGAGGAAGAGAGTTAAAGGACGAAGGGTGATACCGTGCATTATTTGTTTTGTAAGGAAAGAGTGTAAAGTACGAAGGGTGATGTCGTGCCGCATGGTACCATTTCGTGCCTATTATATAAATTTCATGGTGAGGATGAGAGTAAAAGCACGAAGGGTGATGTCGGGCAATTTATATTGATTCTTATAGTGAGGACGACACTAAAAGTACGAAGGATGATGTCGTGCAGTTGTCTTTGATTTTCTTGATTCTTGCTGATAATTGAATTATGTTGACCTTTATATTTATTTATTGATTTTCTGTTGTTACTTGATTTCATCTCGATGTTATAGATTCCCTTACCCTATTGCCTTGTGATTGTTGTTTGGGTGAGAAAGAGCGTAAAGTACGAAGGGTGATGCCATGTATTGTTTTGGTGAAAAAGAGTAAAAGCCCGAAGGGTGATGCCGTGTACTTGTCTTTGATTCCTATTTTTATTGATAACTATGATACGGTTTCTCAACACAAAATTCCTTATTTGCTGTTGATACTTGTTGTGCCCCGTAGCATGATTTCCCCTTCCTATTTTCAATTGAACTGTGGTGATCCTCATATTTATTTGTTGCTCTTCTGTTACTATTCGATGTTTCCCCACAGCATGTTTTCCCCCTCCCATCTTGACTGTATATGATTGTTTCTTTCTGTACTTATTTTCTGTTGTATATAGTTAAATTGCACATGTTTATTTGGTAGACTGGTCCTAGCCTCGTCATTACTTCACCGAGGTTAGTCTAGGCACTTACCAGCACATGGGGTCGGTTGTGCTGATACTACACTCTACACTATATACAGATCCCGAAGCAGCTTTTGGACCTTAGTGTGGAGGCTACCTTAAGTCCACACGGAGATCCAAGGCAGACCTGCAGGCGTCCGCAGGCCCTGGCGTCTCCCTCTATCCCCGTTTTCCTGTTTCATTTTCCTTATATTTCAAAATAGTGTATTATTATTTCTTCAGACTTTATATGTGGTAAATCTTAGACCATCTGTGACACTGTGACACCAGGTTTTGGGTGGTTGAGACTTAAATAATTGTATAGATGCAAATTTCAGATATTTAATTGTTATCTTCTGTAAATTTTAAAAATCTGTTGTTTTCAAGTTATTATCTTATATTTGTTGAAAAGAAGTAATTTGATAATGAAGTAAGTAGATAAGGATTGGCTTGCCTAGTTCTCATCAATAGGCGCCATCACGACTCCCGAGAGGTGGACAATTCGTGTCGTGACAAGTTGGTATTAGAGCTCTAGGTTACATGGGTCTCACAATTTACAGACACGCTTAATAGAGTCTGAGGGATCGGTACGGAGATGCTTGTATTTATCTCAGAGGTCACAGAGTTAAGAAAATTTTCCCTTCTATTCCTCCTTGTCGTGCAATTTTGTTCTCTCAATTCTAAACTGAAACCTCTGCTCTTATCCTTTCATAAATAGCGGGGTCACGTGCCACTTCCTCAGCCGAACAGCAACACAGTTTGGTGATAGATCAGCTACATCTTCGGAGGCTTTGCAGAGATTGGATAGGTTCCACTAAGCTCTTCACTACTACTTTTAGCGGTTTCTTCTGAGGATCCCCAAGATTATCTAAACAGTTATCATGAGGTTCTCAGGAACGTGGGGATTGTGGAGATCAATGGGGTCGATTTTACTACCTTTCGCATGTCTAGATCTGCCAAGACTTGTTGGAGAGATTATTGATTGGCTATACCAGTTAGGTCATCAGCTTTGATTTGAGAACAGTTCTCACAGCTATTTCTGGAGAAGTTTCTCCCTCTTACTCTGAGAGAGGTCTATCGTAGGCAGCTTGAGCATCTACAGCAGGGTTCTATGACAATTACTCAGTACGAGATCAGCTTCATTGACTTGGCTCGTCATGCTCTTATCATACTTCTCACTGGGAGAGTCAGGAGGTTTATTGAGGTACTCGTCCAGCCCGCTCAGTTAGCTAGAGGTGGAGACAGCGGTATTAGAGCTGGAGATAGAGGTATTAAAGGTAGAGGTGCATGTACTGTTCTAGTTTGTAGCAGAGAAGCTTCGGTTTATTTTATGCCGTATCTGGTCATGCCTAGTGATTCTTTGAGTGCACATATTTATGTGTCTATGTCGGTGGGTGATTCTATAGTGGTGGATCGTGTCTATTGTTCATGTATAGTGGTGATTGGAGTTCTTGAGACTCATATAGATTTGCTTCTTCTGGACATGGTTGGTTTTGATGTCATATTGGGGATAAACTGGTTATCACTTTACCATGCTATCTTGGACTGTCATGCTAAGACAGTGACCTTAACCTTGCTGGGTTTACCTCATTTAGAGTGGAGAGGGACCCCTAGTCATCCTACCTGTAGTGTTATCTCTTATGTGAAGGCTCGGTGTATGGTCGAGAAGGGTTGTTTGGCCTATTTGGCATGTGTTCGTGATTCTAGTGCTGAGGTTTCTTCTATTAATTCTATGACCATTGTTCGTGAGTTTTCTGAGGTATTCCTTCAAACCTGCAAGGTATGCCACCCGACAGGAATATTGATTTTTGCATTGATTTGGCTCCGGGCACTCAGTCCATTTCTATCCTACTATATTCTATGGCCCCGCCTAAGCTGAAAGAGTTGAAGGAGCAGTTGCAAGACTTGCTTGAGAAGGGTTTCATTAGGCCGAGTGTTTCTCCTTGGGGTGCATTGGTGTTGTTTGTTAAGAAGAAGGACGGGTCTATGAGAATGTGTATCGATTACTGGCAGATGAACAAGGTTACAATAAAGAATAAGTATCCATTACAGAGGATTGATGATTTGTTTGATCAGGTTCAAGATGCCAAGGTATATTCGAAGATAGACTTGAGATCTGGTTACTACCAGTTGAGGATAGGCATCTTTCCACACTCGGTACAGGAGTTATAAGTTCCTAGTGATGTCATTCATGTCGACAAATGCCCCGACAGCTTTTATGGATTTGATGTACCAAGTGTTCATGCCTTATTTGGATGCGTTCGTGATAGTCTTCATTCATGATATTTTGGTCTATTCCCGCAGCTGGGAGGAGCACGAGCAGCATCTCAAAGTGGTTCTTCATATCTTGAGGGATAGTCAGTTATATGCTAAGTTCTCGAAGTGTGAGTTCTGGTTGAGTTCAGTTGAATTTCTGGTTCATGTTGTATCAGTACGGGGTATTCAGGTTGATCCAAAGAAGATTGAGGTTGTCAAGAACTGGCCTAGTCCAGCATCAGCTACAGAGATTCGAAGTTTTTTGGGATTGGGAGGCTATATCGTCGGTTCGTTGAGGGGTTCTCATCTATTGCATCCCCGATGACCAGGTTGACCCAGAAGGGTGCCTAGTTCAGATGGTCAGATGAGTGTGAGGCGAGCTTCCAGAGGCTCAGGATAGCTCTGACTATAGCACTAGTGTTGGTTTTTCCCACAGGTTCAGGGCCTTATACAGTCTATTGTGATGCCTCATATTGGACTTGGGGTAATGTTGATGTAGGAGGGCAAGTTCATTGCCTATGCTTCACGACAGTTGTAGATTCATGAGAAGAACTATCCAGTTCATAATTAGGAGTTAACAGCCATTGTTCACGCATTGAAGATTTGGAGGCATTATCTGTATGGCATGGCATATGAGGTGTTCACGAATCACAAGAGTCTTCAGTAATTGTTCAAACAAAAAGAGGTGAATTTGAGGTAGAGGAGGTCAATGGAGTTGTTGAAAGACTATGATATCAAAATCTTATATCATCTAGAAAAGACCATTGTGGTGTCTGATGCTTTGAGTAGGAAGTTAGCCAGTATGGGCAGTCTCTCTTATATTCCTATCTGTAGGAGACCGCTTGCTTTGGATGTTCAGGATGTGGCCAATCAGTTCGTATGGTTAGATGTTTCTGAGCCCAGCTGTGTGTTAGCTTGCTCAGTCACTCGTTCTTCATTATTAGAGCATATCTGTGATCAGTAGTGTGCTGATCCCCATTTGTGTGTCCTTAGAGACACGGTTGCAGCGCAGAGGTGCCAAGCAGGTTACCTTAGATAACGATGGAGTTTTGATATCGCAAGGTCGAGTTTGTGTGCCTAATATAGATGGACTCCGAGAGTAGATTTTAGAGGAGGACCATAGCTCTCGGTACTCTAATCCGGGCACCCCAAAGATGTATCAGGATTTGGAGCAGCATTATTGGTGGCGGAGAATGAAGAAGGATACTGTTGCATATGTGGCTTGGTGTTTGAATTGTCAGCAAGTTAAGTATGAGCATCAGAGGCTCGGTGGTTTATTTCAGAGGATTGAGCTTCTTGAGTGGAAATGGGAGCGGATCACTGTGGATTTCATTGTTGGACTCCCAAAGACTCGGAGGAAGTTCGACGCAGTATGGGTCATTATTGATAGGCTGACCAAGTCACCGCATTTCATCCTTGTGGCAGTCTCCTATTCTTCTAAGAGGTTAGTTGAGATCTATATCCGAGAGATTATTTGCCTTCATAGTGGGCCCTTATCTATCATTTTTTACTGAGGTATGCAGTTTACCTCGTGTTTCTAGAGAGTAGTTCAGTGAGCGTTGGGCATACGGGTTGAGTTAAGCACAACATTTCACCCGCAGACGGACGGGCAGTCTGAGCGGACTATTCAGATCCTGGAGGATGTGCTCCGAGCTTGTGTCATTGACTTTGGAGGCTCGTGGGATCAGTTTTTGCCTTTAGCAGAGTTTGCCTACAATAACAGGTACCAGTTGAGTATCCAGATGGCCCTTTACGAGGCTTTATATGTTAGGCGGTGTCGGTCTCCAGTTAGATGGTTTGAGCTGGGGGAGGCTCGTATGCTGGGTGCGGATCTGGTTCAGGAGGCCTTGGACAAAGTCAGGATCATTCAGGACAGGCTTCGTATAGCTCAGTCTAGGAAAAAGAGTTATGCCGGCCGCAAGGTCCACGATTTGGCTTTCATGGTCGGTAAGCTGGTATTGCTTCGAGTGTCACCGATCGCGTAGCAAGAAAGCTTAAATATAAAAATCTATGAAAAATGATAAAATTTGGCTAATAAAAGAATTAATTTGACTTCGGTCAACATTGTGGGTAAATGGACTCGGACGCATGATTTAATGGTCCCGAGGACCGGTAGGAAAATACGGGACTTAGACGTATGCACGAAATCGAATTTCGAGGTCCCAAGCCCGAGAAATAAATTTTTAAAGGAAATTTTATAAGGAAATTTGGAATTAAAATTGATTAGAACATGGCGGTATCACACCCGAATTTTGGTTTCGGCACCTAGTACAGGTCTTGTATATGATTTAAGACATTTATGTAAAACTTGGTAAAAAACAGATGTTATTTGACGTGATTCGAATTTTAAATGGAAAATTTGATGTTTTTGGAAGTTTGAAGAATTCATGGATTTTGAGGTTTAATTCGTTGTTACTGAGGTTATTTTGGTGATTTGACCGCACGGATAAGTTCGTATGATGTTATTAAGTTAGTATGTATGTTTAGTAAGGAGCCCCGAGGGCTCGGGTGTATTTCGGATGTGTTTTTGACTTGTGAAAAGTTGCAGGTTTTTACTGTTCAGTTCCCAGGGACTTTACCCTTCGCGTTCACGTGGTCCCACTCGCAAACGCGTAAGGCAAATATCTCTGGTGCCCAATTTCTTCTTCGTGAACGCGAAGCTGAAGGGGGAGACCCTTCGCAAACACGTCCCTGCATTTGCGAGCATTGGCTCGAGTTGTGAAATAAGTTGTGAAGGTATAACTTATAATTGAACCTTTAGAGAATTAGCTCGAGTTATGAAGTGAAATCCGAAGTAAAAGTGAGAAAGAAAAGAGATCATTACGTTGTCATCCTTGCTGGGCTATTGTTGATTTATTTGTTATCTCCATTGCCGGGATGTGGATGTTATTGATGCTGTTCCCTCGTCGGGATTTAATTGTTGACTTGTTGCTCCCTGGCCTAGATTCTTATTGCAAATTTCCTTTATTTCCTTCCCCTATTATTTGAGATTGTTGTTCAGTTAAGAAAGAGATTTAAAGCACGAAGGGTGATGTCGTACATTATTTGTTTTGTGCGAAAAGAGTGTAAAGCACGAAATGTGATGCCATAATCGCACGATATAAGGAAGCTATATTTTACTCTTGGCATTCTATTGTGGTTTTGTATCTTCTAAAACTGAACAACAAGAAATTGAGTAGTAACTAAATGCAAATTATTTTTCGTACAACTATAAACACTATATTTATCAAATTTCTGTAAATTAAGCCAAAAAACTTTACCAAGGATGCATCCTATCACTCCATGCCATTTAAATTCACTTTATACATACATTATACAAATAGAAAGAAAACGTTATATTAAAGACTACCCAAGGAAAAGTCATAAGAATTTTGGGTAATTAACAGGAATGACCCTATAAAAGACTGTCTTTAAATATTATTCTCAATTTTTATATAATACATGTATCTATTTTTGAGGATAACATTAGCAATACTTTTAGTTCTTATATTAATTTGTATTCAGTTTAATTGTGAAAAGAATTGAAGGGAGGAGTTTATTAATGTAGAAATTATGAACTTAAAGTCATGTTAGACTTTTAGGATATGAATTGGACTTTTAGTTAACTGAAAAATGATTAGGATATGAATTAACTAAATTAATTTGTTCTTGTTTTATTTGTATAGATGGAACATCGTACTTGGATGTACAATAAGAATTATCTATCACGATCCGGATCTTTCATCCTCGGAAATCGTGATGGCGTATACTAATACGAGCTAGGCAAGCCAATTAATAGCACAATTTACCTTTTTACCCATTTTATATTCATTGACAATTTCAAAGTAATAACATTTAAAAAACGGAATTTAACATAAGCGGAAGAAATACAATAAGCTATCTGAACATGAATATCTAATACAACTGTTTGAGTCTCGACTACCCAAAACTGGTGTCACAGTTTTTCAGACAGTCAAAAAATACTACAAATAAAGGTCTTAAATAAATAAACACAACAATGTCTCAAGAAATGCATCAAAGAAATAGGAATAGTAGATGGAAGGAGACGCCAAGGTCAGCGGACGCCTATAGAACTACCTCGGATCGTCTGATGATCAAGAATAAGTAATCTCACTGTGGTCTGAAGTCCACAACTTTGGGATCTGCACAAAAGAGTGTAGAGTTTAGTATCAGCACAATCGACCCCATGTTCTGGTAAGTGTCTAGCCTAACCTCGGCAAAGTAATGACGAGGCTAGGGCCAAACTACCAAACAAACTTGTGCAGTTCATATATATATATATATATATATATATATATATATATATATATATATATATATATATATATATATATATATATATATATATATATATATATATATATATATATATATATATATATATATATATGTATATGTATGTATATATATGTATATGTATATGTATATATATAGCGGAAAAAGAAATACATAAATGAACAAGTAAATATGGGAAGTGGAAACATGTTTCGGGAAATAACAAGTAAGAACAGAAATCAGGAGAGTTATAAGAAGTCAAAATCCAACCACTAACATGAATACGGAAAACAAAAGAAGATTTAACTTTCTTTTTATATCTTATTGTAGGCGTGCAACCCGATCCCATTTTCTATATCTCGTGGCAGGCATGCCACCCGCTCCCATTTTATTTATCTTTATTGTGGCGTATAACCCGATCCACATATAATATTGTTCTGGTGTACAACCCGATCCATATAATATTGTTTCGGCGTGCAACCCGATCCATATATAATATTATTGCGTAGTAACCCGATCCACATATAATATTATTGCAGCATGCAACCCGATCCACATATAATATTATTGCGGCATGAAATCCAATCCATACATAATATTATTGCGGCGTGCAACCCAATCCACATATAATATTATTGCGACATGCAACGCGATCCATATATAATATTGTTGCGGCGTGTAACCCGGTCCACATATAATATTATTGCGGCGTGCAACCTGATTCATATATAATAAAGAGAGTTCCGACGAGGAATCAATAAGGTCTACATTATCGCGTCAAGGGATTCAACAACATAAGTAAATACATCCCGGTAAGGGAGAAACAGCTATAATCAAACTTGTTCCAACATCTAACTACCTCAACATTAACTCAACTTGTTCCAATATCTAACTACCTCAGCTATAACTCAACTTGTTCTAACATCTAACTACCTCAACTATAACCAAACTTGTTCCAACATCTAACTACCTCAACTATAACTCAACTTGCTCCAACATCTAACTACCTCAACTATATCTCAACTTGTTCCAACATCTAACTACCTAAACTATAACTCAACTTGTTCCAACACCTAACACAAGGAATCATCAACCTAAGCATTTGTAATATCAATTAAGAACACAAAGCAAGGGAACAACAACTCAACAATAGTCCAGCAAGGGGCAAAATAATGATCTATTCTCTTTCTCACTTTTACTTCACAATTCACTTCACAATTCACTTTACAACTTGACCCAATGGTCTAGAGTTTCAATTATCACTTATACTTTCACAATTCATTATACAACTGGAGCCAACATTCCTCAATGCTCATAGGCAACAATTCTTTCCACAACTTTAAAAAAAACAAAAAGAAATCTTCAGCAAGACATGAATAATACAACAAATTCAAGAAAATCACAATACAAGACTCACAGTTATGCTCAATACCAACATATAGATACTCTTCACCATGCCTATACGTCGTACTCAAAAAGAAACAAATAGCAAATATGACACAACTCCTAATCCCTCAAGCTAAGGTTAGACCAAACACTTACCTCGATGTCACGAGCATAATTCACGACCAACTCAAGCCTCAGACACCGCTTTCCCTTTTGAATTTTGCTCTAACTCAATTGTATCTATACATAATTGAGTTAATAACACCAATAAATGCTCAAAAATCCAATTACAATACTTAATTATAGCTTTCTAATCATTCTTTCCAAAAATTTAAAAATTGACCCTGGGCCCTCTTGGTTAAAACACGAGGTTCGAACCAAAATCGGATCCCCATTCACCCTCGAGCACGAATATATAATTAATTCCAAAATTCGACCCCAAAATAAGGTCTAAATTGTAATTAATCAAAAAGCCCTAATTCTACCCAAATCCCTAATTTCTTTACCCTTAATTACATGTTTTACACCTAGAAATCTAGTGGGTGTTGATAAAAATGGAAGAAAACAAGTTAAAGATTACATACCCAAGAGACTATTGTGAGGAAATGCTTCAAAAATAGCCTAAGAGCTTTGGAGAAGAAGAGGTTTTTGAAATTTTGTAAATATTCCATGAGTGTTCTATTTTTGAGACTTTAAAATAACTGGGAAAAATGTTCTTTGCATTCGCGACAAACTCATCGCATTCGTAACGAGCCAGGCCTACAGAACTTCACGCTCGCGTAAGCGGGATCGAATTCACGAAGAAGAATCTCCTAAAGCCCTCATGTTCGCGTCCAATAGGTCGCATTTGCGTAAGAAAATGGCCCACCCCCTGCCCTGGCCCACTTGGCCCTCGTGTTCCGTGGCCAGGATACCGTTCGCGAAGGAATAACCCCCACTTCCTTGCATTTGCGACCTAAGCTACGCGTTCACCTAGAAGGAAATTCCTCCAGCATCATTTACACATCGAGTTGGCTAGAGCCATCCCGCAAACGCGAAGAAGAAAATATCAGTACACCAGAACAACTATTTCTGCAACTTTTCTTAAGTCCAAAACTTCCCGAAACACATCCAAA
Source organism: Nicotiana benthamiana (assembly GCA_034376525.1). Taxonomy (NCBI): domain Eukaryota; kingdom Viridiplantae; phylum Streptophyta; class Magnoliopsida; order Solanales; family Solanaceae; genus Nicotiana; species Nicotiana benthamiana. The sequence goes on along the minus strand of CM067336.1, from coordinate 25,723,950 downwards.
ACACACCTGAGCCCTCAGTGCTCCTAACCAAACACACGTACTAACTCAAAAACATCATACAAACTTATTTGTGTGATCAAATTGTCAAAATAGCCTTAATAACAATGAATTAAACTTCAAAAGCAAATAACTTTTGTCAAACTTCATAATATATAAACTTTAGCAATTTAGTTCCGAATCACGTCAAACGACATTCGTATTTCACCAAATTTTACAGAAATCTCTTAAATCATATGTAAGACATGTACCGGAGTCGAAACCAAAATACGGGCCCGATACCACCATGCTCTAATCAATTTTTCATTTCAAATTTCCTGAAGCAATTTCAGAAAACAATTTCCTTTAAAAATTCATTTCTCGGGATTGGGACCTCGAAATATGATTCCGGGCATGCGCCCAAGTACCGTATTTTCCTACAGACCCTTCGGGGCCGTCAAATTATGGGTCCGAGCCTGTTTACCCAAATGTTGATCAAAGTCAAATTAATTCATTATATAGACAAATTTTACCATTTTCATAGATTTTCATATTTAAACTTTCCGGCCACGCCCCAAACTGTACATGCACATCGAGTGGCTCTATATAAGGTTTTCAAGGCCTCAAAAATATATAATATAATTTAACACAACCATTCATCCTCGATCGGACCGAAGAAGGAAGTACATGAGTCGGGGAAAAGATGGGGATAACGTCTCTGCATATTGGACCCGGACTCCCAGGTCGGTGGCTTAGGAGGCTGAACTCTCCATTGAACACGAACAAAAGGAAAATTTTTCGACTTCAACTGGCGAACCTTCCGGCCTAGAATAGCCACCGGCTCTTCCTCATCATACAAGTCCTTATCCAACTGAACAGTGCTGAAATCTAACATGTAGGATGGATCGCCGTGATACTTCTGAAGCATGGACACATAATACACTAGATGCACGGCTGATAAGCTCGGTGGCAATGCAAGTCTATAAGCCACCTCTCCCACTCGATCAAGAATCTCAAATGGACCAGTGAACCTAGGGCTAAGCTTGCCCTTCTTCCCAAATCTCACACGCCCTTCATAGGCAACACTCGAAGCAATACCCATTCACCGACCATGAAAGCCAAATAGAGAACCTTGCGGTTGGCATAACTCTTTTGCCTGGACAGAGCTGTACGAAGCCTATCCTGAATGATCCTATCCTTGTCCAAGGCCTCCTGAACCAGATCTGTGCCGAGCAACCGAGCCTCCCCCGACTCAAACCATCCAACAGCAGACCGACACCGCCTACCATATAAAGCCTCATAAGGAGATATATGGATACTAGACGGGTAGCTGTTTTTGTAGGCAAATTCTACTTAAGGCAAAAACTGATCTCACGAGCCTCCAAAGTCAATGGCACAAGCCCAGAGCATATCCTCCAAAATTTGAATGGTCTGCTCGGACTGCCCGTCCGTTTGAGGATGAAATGTTGTGCTCAACTCGACCCGCATAACCTAAATCTTGCTGGACTACTTTCTAGAAATGTGAGGTAAAGTATGTATCTCAATCCAATATGATAGACACGAGCACACCACGAAGACGAACAATCTCCCATATATAGATCTCAACTAACCTATCAGATAAGGAGGAGACTGCCACAGGAATGAAATGAGCTGACTTGGTTAGCCTATCAACAATAACCCACACTGCATAGAACTTCCTCTGAGTCCGTGGGAGTACAACAACAAAATCTATAGTGATTCTCTCCCACTTCCACTCAGGAATCTCAATCTTCTGAAATGAACCATCAGGCCTCCGATGCTCGTACTTAACCTATTAACAATTCAAACACCGAGCCATATATGCAACAATATCCTTCTATATTCTCCCCCCATCCCCCAATAATGTTGCGGCAAATCCTGATACATCTTCACTGTGCCCTGATGAAGGAGCTGTGGGCCTCCTCTAATATCAACTCTCAAATCCCATCCACATTAGGCACACTAACGTGCCTCTGGAATCTCAAAACTCCACCATCACCTAAGGTAACCTATTTATCACCTCCATGTTGCACCGTGTCTCTAAGTACACATAAATGGGGGTCATCAGACTGTCGATCACGGATACGCTCTAATAAAGAAGAACGAGCGACCGTGCAAGCTAACACACGACTGGGCTCAGAAATATCCAACCTCACGAACTAATTGGCCAAATCTTGAACATCCAAAGCAAGAAGCCTCTCACAGGACGGAATATAAACAAGACCTCCTATACTAGCTAACTTCCTACTCAAAGCATCGGCCACCAGATTGGCCTTCCCTGAATGATATAAGATGGTGATATCATAGTCCTTCAACAACTCCAACCACCTTCTCTGCCTCAAATTCAACTCGTTTTGCTTGAACAAATACGGTAGACTCTTGTGATCCGTGAAAACCTCACATGTCACGCCATATAGATAATGCCTCCGAATCTTCAACGCATAAACAATGGTTGCTAACTCCAAATCATGAACTAGATTATTCTTCTCATGAATCCTCAACTTCCGCGAGACAAAAGCAATGACTTTGCCATACTGCATGAACATTGTACCAAGTACAATACAAGATGCATCACAATAAATAGTATAAGGCTCGGAACCTATGGGCAAAACCAACATCGGTGTCGTTGTCAGATTTGTCTTGAGCTTCTAAAATCTCGCCTTGCGCTCGTCAGACCACCTGAACTGGGAACCCTTCTGGGTCAACCTGGTCATCGGGGTTGCGATAGATGAAAACCCCTCCATGAGCCGACGATAGTAGCCTTCCAATCCCAAGAAACTCCAAATCTATGTAGCTGATGCTAGTCTAGGCCAGTTTTTGACTGCCTCAATCTTCTTTGGATCAACCTGAATACCATCGTCTTATATAACATGACCCAGAAATGTTACTGAACTCAACTAGAACTCACACTTGGAAAATTTAGCATATAACTTACTATCCCACAGAGTGTGAAGAACACTCTAAGATGTTGCTCGTTCTCTTCCTGGCTGCGAGAATATATCAAAATATCATCAATGAAGACTATCATAAACGAATCCACATAAGGCCAGAACACTCGGTTCATCAAATCCATAAAAGTTACTGGGGTATTTGTCAACTCGAATGACATCACCAAGAGCTCATGATTCCCGTACCGAGTGCGGAAAGCTGTCTTATTAAGATATGAATGTGTTTTTTTGTACATTTTTACTAAGATATTAATGTATTTTTTTATTAAATTACAGTTCATCCCTAGTATTATTACTATGAGTATAACCGCCAAAGCCACCAGAAAACTTTATGATGGCCTTTATACGACTTGGAGTGAATTTCCATTCTCGCTGAAGGACCAAATTTTCAATCAATTTAAGGTATAAATGTTCTTTTAAATAGTATAGTTATTTATATTTATGATATTTCCATATAATACTTAACTTTTAAAATACAGAGCAAGTGCGTATGCCAACACCTATTGTGTGGAAGTGGCTGCAAATTGTCATCTCAAAGATCGCAAGCAATTGTCGCATTGTTTCACCAAAGCTAAAAAGTTGAACCAAAAGCCTGACTGGTTGCTTAAGAATTTATGGGAGGATTTGCAAAGGCAACGGCTTATCGCAAAGTTCTTAAAGAAGAGGAAAAAGGGAAAGAAAGCTCGTGCATCATAGAAGGGAGGATCCTTACACACTGGAGGTACAATCAGCCTAGGGATAATAAAATGAAGAATGGTACGTAATTGCTTAAGTTATTTTAATTTTTGAAGTATATCTATTATGTTTATTAACTAAAATTTATGAATTTTTCATGAAAATAAGTTGGGGCATCCGATGAACCAAGATGAGCTATTCAAGGAGACTCATATTGTAAAGAAAAATAAAGAGATGGATCAAGAAAGGTGGGTCGAGGGTCGAGCCTCGACTGTACATTTAAATTTTTCACTTTTCATTAAGTATTTTGATTTACTTTTATATAAATTTTGAATACTAATTCAATGTAATTTTTCTTATAGGGTCGCTTTACAGCTGAAATGGAGGAATTCATATGTAGTTAGCCACCTAATAAGTCGGGCGAGCCAATCCAACCTTCGGTCGAGGATACTAAAAGAATATGGATGAAGGTTGCTGGCGGTCCAAAATGGGGAAAGTATACGGGCTTCCTACTAAGGAATTACATTGCTATAAGTGTGGAATGCAAGGAATAGGGACTTTCTCGCAAGCCAAGCAACTTGATGGGGACATCTTCTCCACTATACGGGAGACTGTGACAAAGCTCATATCTGAGCTAGAAGCCGCCAAGGAAAGAGAAAAGCTTAAAGATGGTCAGTACATTGGCATGCAAGAGCAGATCAAATCTCTCCTAGCTTCTGGAAATTTTCTGATTCCTCGGTCTCGTGAGTCATCGCCAGAGGCTCGCCTTCCTCGTGCTCATTCCTCCCATACTCCAAATGCTCGTTCTTCCCGTCCTCTCAGTGACCGCTCTTCCCGTCCTCGATCAGTACACCCTTCTGGATACCATTTTGATGATGAAAGTTCATCAGACAGTGATGATAATGATGTACAAAATAATTCTTGACTTTTATACACTTTGAACTAGACAAATACAATCGATTTTCGAATGGGCTTGTAATAACAGTTAACTTAGTTTGGTTAGCTTAATGTGTTAGTTCTATTGAACTTTATACTTTGTTAGTTTTAATGTTGTTGTTAATATTGTTATTGTTATTGTTGTTGTGTTGTTGTATTGTTACTGTTGTTGTTGTTATGTTGTTGTGTTGTTGTTGGCATTGTTATTGTTATTGCTTGTCATAGGGATTTGGTATGTTGGCAGGTGATGTTGCTGCCAAAATAAGCAGTTTCTGCAAAATTATACCAAGAAAAGCTACCAACTTTGGTCGCTTTTCTCTTTAAAAAAATAATTTCCTAGGCAATAATTAACTCAAATTTCTCAAAAAGCGACCAACTTTGGTCGGTAGTCTACAAAAAAAAATATATTTTCTGGAAAATAACGACCAACTCTGGTCGCTTATATTTAAAAAATAATTAAATTCTTCAAATTAGCGACCAATGTTGGTCGCATATGTTTAAAATAAAAAATAAAAAAACTAAAACAATAACGACCAACTTTGATCTCTATTTTTCAGATTTTAAAATATAAAATTTTCTTTACAGACCAAAGTTGGTCGCTTTATTTTTATTAATAATAAATTAAAAAAATAAAATTTAAGATTAGAGACCAACTTTGGTCGCTAAATTTATATTATTAAAATTGTATAGCGATTAAAGTTGATCGGTATATTATTTATCCGAAATATTAGGTCCTTTTACCTTAGGAATCAACTTTGGTCCTTAAGATAAAGGAATCAGCATAATATTGACGGAACTATTTGGTTGTTTTTCAATTATTTTTTGACATGTAAGCAACCAACTTTGATATTTTTTGGTGGCCGTTTTTTTTAAAAATTTCTTGCAGTGCGATCTTCACGTCAAAGAGTTTAAGTATTCAACCTAAATCTATTTTGATATTTTACACAAGGATCGTTTAGAATTCTCACGTTAAATGTTGGCTGTTTTGAATGAATTGATCTCCTTTAAATTATCTAATGTTGTTATAACTCCTTCCAAGACCTTGTTGTGGACTTGTGGTAATAACGAAACAACCTTTATTGGTTGTCTCTAATCCTAGTTGACAGCAAAAAATATTAGCCCATTTCCCTAAGACTATTAAAATACTATTAGTAGTTGTAAGACAACTACGTAACTTAATTAAGTGGAAGCCATTAGCCATTTCATGATTTTGATTTTCTCAAGAATGCACGAGTGTACTCTTTGGAAAAAAGAGTCATTTAGGTCTCCAAGACTACACGTTCAAGATCTACATCTCTTGCCTTCAAATTTGGAAATCCTAGGAACTCCAATTAATACAGCCTTTTATTTGTTTATTTTTGTATTTGTGTGTCATACTCCCTTCTTCTTAAATTATTTGTGGTCATTCTCTTTTAAACGTTCCTTATGAAAATATTATTTTTTTCAAGATCATTTATTTTTTTATTTTGATTAAAATAAATATTCATTCACTTAATTATAAAGGAATTAATTTTATTTTCTCAAATTTTTCGCCTATTAACATATTCCGATATGTCAAAGTAACAATTAATTAAGATTAATATTAAATACATTTTTTTTCTAAGAGTTCATATTTTTTAATGAAGTGTTAAAGATAAAATGACCATTTACTGTGAACTGGAGGGAGTAGTAATTAGAAAAGATTTTTGACTATTTTATCCTTATTTATTTTTTAAGATATGATCTCTCTTCATCAAATATAACTCCATCTATGTGCTATTTTCATGAAGAACAATTCTACTAAGCATAAATGAGAAAAAAATAATTAATTTTATCCTGATTCTCTAAAATAGCAATAATTTAAAATAATTATTTTTAAAATTACGATAAATAATTTAAGATAACGGAAGCATCAAAATAACCAAATTAAATTGATTTCTGCTTTAATGCGATACAAATCTACGAAATATTTTATAACACGTCAAATGTCCAAAAGCAAATGTTTGACGCTTGTTTGGTTAGTGGTCCATTTCTTTTAACTTGTAGACAGTACTGAATGGTTTTTAAATATACTAGTCTGCATTTCCTTTTTCTTGGAAAACTAAAATATTTGTCTCGAAATCAATATGTTGCTGTTTTGACCTTTGACAAAAGAATTTAGTGCATTACCAATGGAAAAAACTATTCTTTTTATTCCCTAGCAATTTAACTACTCTTTTCGATGAGAGGTACTCCCTCCAATTCATAATAAGTTATCAGTTTTTTTAAAGAAAATGGTAAATCATATACAAAATATTTAGTATGATTTAATTATCCTTATTAAATATCGGTCATATAGTTATAGTAAGGAATGAGAAATTTTTTTAGAATTATGCATATAAGGATAAAAGAGCAAAAACAAAATAATTTTTTTTTTGATAACCTAACTGGATACTTATTTTGAACAAAAATAGAAAAGTAAACTGGTCACTTATTCTGAACCGGAGGGAGTAAATGTTTTCTTCAATCAATTTAGACCACACGAAATAGCAAGTCTATCAACTCCTGAACTTCTGTCACGACCCAAACTTATGATATCTATTGTTCACTTTAAGCATAGATCTGCATGACTTATCTGTTTGACCAAACGTTATTGAAATATTTTTTGTTAAATCAATTAAAGAAGATGAGGGGGTAAATCATAGTCGAACATAATAAACTCCAGATCTATGGGCAAATCAGTAAATAATGCGTAAGATGAAATAGGGGTGAACAATCTTATTGAAACCTTTTCATTTCTGTTTTCTTTAATCGCTGGAGATAACCTTTTTATAAATTCCACGGAGGATTGCTTTGTCAGAGTACTGAGGAGTGGGAAGAGAAAGAAAAAAGCTCACCTCTCCGAAAGTTCCCCCCCCCCCCCCCAATATATAGAGTTATGAAATTTTTATTGTTCTTGGGCCAATACACTTCATGCCACATCGCTTTCGTCATTTCCTGAGTATTTATTCGACTTGTCGGTTATTGCAAGAATGGGGTTTGGTGCAGACCATGTCATCTTCCACTATCTTGTCGCTTAGACGGAATCTCGGTTGGGTCAACCGCCATGGTCAGATTTTGACCAATACAGTTAATTCTATGTTATGACACATGTTCCTAGGAGATTGAATACAGTTTATTTTTGGATACACACTTTCTCTCTCTCTCTCTCTCTCTCTCTCTCTCTCTCTCACTTGGTGGTAGATTTTTGCCACTTTTACGAGGCCAGCTCAGCTTTTGTCGTACCTGTATAAATTATTCCTCATGTTGCTCAAGTTTGCAGAGTTTGCTGGCCTTGAGATCACTTTGGGGCACATGCTCAATATCTTTTCCCTAAGCTTATCCGCGGCACAATAATTCACATGCGCCAGGATCGAAGGGTCTAGTGGTGAAAATAGATGATAGAGCAAACCATCACTTCTACGAGAATTATTTCTATATGGGGACCGAGCACCTTGTGGCGGATCCTAGGGGATACCTCTAGACATAGAACTTCGCACGTAAGTTTTTATATATTTAGTCGGAGGGATGTCCGACCACTTCCCTTTGGGTGGTTCTAAAATATTTACGTCTTTACAACCGTGAAACTACCCCTGCACCGGTTGATTGTATTTGCGAGTGGTGAGTGCCATCCTTCCTCATACGGGGGGGATCCGCACCTGGTCGTCCTTCTATGAGAAATATAAATGCAAGCCCCTTACTGGTGAGATATTGTTATTGTTCATTATTCTTCTCCCTTCCCTTTTTACTTGATTTCTCATGTTATATTTTTTTATTTCCGGGAGAGTGCGGAGTGCGAGGGCTCCTCCACTAGCTTTTTGCAAGCCTATATCATTTGTTCGCCCAGTTTCAATGTTTATTGCTCTACCTTCTTGAAGGGCCACTTCAGCTGAGCCAAGGGCTGTGGCCATATCTGCAGAGGCCAACCCTCAAACTGAGATTCTAACCCATGTTGTGTATCCAGACGGTGAATCCTCCCGTGTCGAGGAAGGAGAGGGGCCATCCAAGAGGTGACGAATAGAATCATAGAAGACGCCTCCGGCCATGATACATCTGGAGGAAGATTCTCCATTGACGGGATCTGGGGTGGGGGTTGATACTATTTTGCCTGTAGAGATGGAGCTAGCCGTTGTATCTACCCCATCGACGGAGATTCCTGCTGCTGTCATTGTTCAACAACCTACCGCGATAGGGATGGCGGGATTTAGATTTCTAAGACTACTCTTGTGGTTTCGGACGGGCCTTCATCCTTGACACCTAGTCATGCTTCCTCCTCAGCTGCTGGAAAGGGAAAGGGTATCGTGGTCGATGACTACGTATCTGAGTCTAACCTCAATCTAGATGATGTTAGGGTGTTTGAAGAGGGTCTTACCCGTTCGATAGTTCATGCTAGAGGTCTGTCCTGTATTCTTGAGATCCCATCAGATATTAACCTTCTGGGGGACACGAGGAGCCGGTGCCTCAGTTTGACATTTTGCGTTCCGCTGCCGAGAATGAGGCTCTTCGAAGCGTTCCTGATATTGACCTGATACATGAAGTGGCCGCTATGGGCTTGAGGGTACGTTTCACCTTTACTTAATGTTCCTTCTATTTTTTTGGACGATATAATCTTAACCCATATTTTCGTTTGCAGATGTATATGGTGGAAATTGAGAGTGCTCGTAGGGCTGACATTTGGGCCAAGATTTTCTTTAAAATGTTTGAGATGTACCGGCTTTATCGCAATAAGTGTCATGAAATACACGAGTAGATGAATGGCAAATCCTAATGCTCGATCCCTCGATGAGCAGTTGGAGAATATGGACTAGAAATTAATGGAAGCTATTTACAAGAGTAGTGTGCTTAAGGAGCAACTTCGTCTGAAGGATGATGGGGAGCTTGAGTTAGGCAAAGAGGCCACTGCCAAATGAGAACACCTTAAGGGGAAGCTGAGGTCGATGCAGTCGGAGATGGATCAGAATCTCATCACGATCGAGTCAATGAGCGCGGAATGGATGGAAAAATTGGCCGAGCAGGAGAGGAAGGTTGTTGGGTTGGAGAGCATCGAGAGTGCCTGGTCGTCGGCTTTGGCAAGGGTGGCAGCTCTGGAGAACACTATCCGTATCCTCCAATCCGAACAGGAATCCGAGAGGGCAAAGGCCTTGCTAAGGGAGGCTAGGCTTGAGGAATGCACTTGGGAGATCGACCAGGAAGCGTCAACCTTAGGCGACCAGGGTGCTGCTCTTGAGGCTGAAAACGAGCAGATGTTGGCTCAAGTTGGCTCTTCCTCCACCGCTGTTCCGCGTCATTTGCATGAGCTTTGGGTTCATACTAAGGACTAGCGGGATATATATAAGAGTTTGTGGGAGGCGGGTAACGTTGTTGAGGCCGCATATGAAGAGGCACGGACGAAGGCACGAGAGGCTCGTGTTAATTGTGGATATGACTCTGCGATGCCGGAAGCTGAGGAGGGCACGGACGATGAGGTAGGATTTCCTGGAGATGATGCCGAGTGAAAGGATTGATGTATTTATCTTCTTTTTTTTGTTGCTTATTGTTCTCTTTATTCTTTGGAGTATGTTGGTTTTAGCCGCATGTAGTCTGCCGCTATTTGCGCAGTAGCTTTGTATAAAGAGGGATTTTCCATTGTTATATGCCTTTTGTACTTCCTTTACTATTTTGCTCTTCACAACTTTGGTACAAGGAAGTGGATTTCTATATGATGAGTTTGATCGAGGTCGAACTCTTCTTTTTTGGCGAAGGCCATTGGCCTTAAGGGTGTTATTTCGAACATTTGTCAAAATATTAACCTGTCGCGAGTTCCGATTTTTCAAAGAGTCGGGTATCTTCTGGGGGATTCCTAGTATGCCTGATTTTATTGGCCTCAGGGAATATGGTGTTGAAGAGCATGGAAAGCTGCTGCTTTGCTCTCGCTCGTCTCATATCTTCTCGGTGAGGGAGTGAGGGTATCGCTCAAAGGGTATCATTTCCTAGGAGTTAGGTTTGTTTGGTGGACGATACTTTAATTGTTTTGCAGTAATTCTCAATTCTTAAGTTGGGATGTTTCTTTGCTCGCTCGCCCGCGCGACGCTTGCATTCTTGTTTGAGCAAACAGCAGAAGGTGGATCTGTAGTGTTGCTCACTTTGTTTGGATTTTCAATGGTTGATGGGGATGGTGTTTTCGGAATTTGGTGACTGTATTCAGTTCTCTTTATCTTCCTTTTTTGTGCCATTGTCCTGCGCGGGCTAGGATCGTTTTGGCTGGCTCATGGGCTGTCCGATATGCGGAGAAGGATGTTGGTTACAACTTCTGCTTTAATGTAGCATTATGATCTATGTGGGTGTGTGAGGTTTACTTACCGTTCGTTTCGGTGGGTGATCGTACTTTCCTTTTTTGATATGGAGGAGACTAGGAAGCTTTCACTAAGAAATCCCCATAAACGGCGCCAAGTTGTTTGATCGAAAGTTATTAAAATTTTTTTGATTAAATCAATTAAAGAAGGCGAGGAGGTAAATCTTAGTCAAGCATAATAAACTCCAGATCTATGGAAAAATCAGAAAATAATGCATAAGGTGAAATAAAGGCGAACAACCTTATTAGAACCTTTTCATTTCTACTTTCATTAATCGTTGGAGATAACCTTTTTACAAATTCCATGGAGAAATGTTTTGTCTTCTTTTTTATAAGAAAAGTACAGAGGAGTGGGAAGGGAAAGAAAAAGCAAAAAGCCCACATCTCAGAAGGTTCCCCCTATATATATACAACAACAACAACAACCCAATATAATCTCATTTAGTGAGGTATGGGAAGGGTAGTGTGTACGCAATCTTACCCCTACCCTGAGGTAGAGAGGCTATTTCCAAATAGACCATCGGCATCCTTCCCTCCAAGAACTTTCCACCTTGAGACTCAAACTCCCCCCATATATAGAGTTATGGAATTTTTACTGTTCTTGGTCCAATACACTTCATGCCACATCACCTTCATCGTTCCTTAAGTGTTTATGTGATTTGCCGGGTATTGTGAGCACTGGGTTTGGTGCAAACCATGTTGTCTTCCACTCTCTTGTCGCTTAGACGGGATCTCGGTTGGGTCAACCGCCGTGGTCAGATTTTTACCAATACATTATCTTTTTGTTCTATGTTATATTGAACCCTAAAAGCACGCGTACCATATGAATTTTTGTCATACCTTATAAAACTCTTCACTTTCTACTCTAATTCCTGATATGTGATTCGCCTAAGGTGACATGTGCACCCTTTATTAAGAAGTTTGCTAGTCTAAAGATCTGCGATTTATGCTTGATCGACCCGCTCTCAATTGGGTGCATCGCAAAATTATAGTCGAAAGATCCTTCTTAGTTTAACCCTAGCTTATTAGTTAATTTTGTTCACCTCTAGCTTCGTTCGAGACTCATTTGGCTCATTGTTTTCGAATCGTGCAACCCATGTTATGATCGGATCAGTGAGGAAATGATCTCCTATTATCACTTATAATTTGTATAAACAAAAACACTAATAAAATATTCCTATGTTATTTTCTTACTAATCTTCTGTAAAAGGTGCATATACTATGCAAACTAGATGAGGTCCCATAAGCAGCCAATTCCTAGACTGACTAATATTGAGAGCAGGTAAACATGTAAATTGTACAGACAAAAAGAAAAAGGAAAACCCTGTTTTATTTATTACACCAGTTCTTTTAACCCCTAATTAGTTCCTTTGAATGAAAACCTATTCATTATAATAATTTCTTTACTCTTATAAAAAAGAAGGCTGAAGGAAAAGAAAAAACAAAAAACATAAACAAGAAAGGGGAAAAGAAAACTCTAGATTGAGAGTCTACTATATAATATAAAATAGCAAAGCCAAAAATGAAACATGAAGAACATCTAACAACTCATCTTAAAATGGCATGTTTTAGAAGGTCTTTTTTAATAATGGTAGAATGGTTTTCTGTGAAATGCATTCTTGTAACTTCTCATGTCTTATTTAACCAAATATGTAATTAATTAATTATTAAATTAACTTTATTAATTGATTCTTATCTAAGAAAAAGCGAAAATATAAATATATATAATATTATGATGAGGGTTTTAGCTGCCATTGGAGGAAACAGAGGCAACAAAGGATCAGAGGCATGCACTTTGTGATTCTGGTCAAATGAAAGGGACTTATCAATGGATTCTTAATCATAGTGCATACTCAAATGAAAATAGAAAAAATAAAATGCTAAAATTGCAAACAAAAATAAAAAATATGGAAGATAAAAAGAGATATATATCAATGATTGGAAGTCACTATTCACATACATAAATGATGTCATGCAATATATTGTAATCCTTATTTGCATTACTTTCATGAAAGTGATGTTACTCTTAGTTACTGACTTACTGTTGCGTATGCTCTCCTCCTACCCTTATTGTGCCACCAGGCCCCACCACCAATATTTTTCTACTCTTTAATTTTGGTTTTTAATTGTTTCTAACACTTAACATACTTTTGGTTTAATCATATGGTATTTGAAGTTTACTAGATCGATTAATTTTAAATACGTCTTGACCTTGTTTCATGCTGAATGTGAAAGTTAAAGCTGAATTATGAGATCAAATAAACCAATGAAAACCCATTTCTCCCCCTATCTTAAGTCCTATATCCACGACGGATAGAGGGTAAAGTCACTAAAGCGGGTGACTTTAGGCTTCAAAACTAGGGGGCCCTAATTTTTAATTTTTATTTGATGTCGATATTTAATTTGAAGCATTAATTAATTTGACTGCATACCATGTAAAGTTCATTAAAGTGGAAATTATTTTTTTAAAAGGATTTTTTTCATTCTAAATACTGAAATCGAACCTTCCAGTTAAAGAAGAAGATGCTATCCATCATGCCGTTACTCTTCTCGTGAGGCTCAAAATCTTTCTAAGAAAATATTAAGTATTTCAAGTAAAAAAATAAAATATTTACATAAAAAAGAATTACACTAATTATTAGAAAATATATAATACACTTTTAAACTCTCTTTTTTACCTCAGATTTTCATCATTGTAATAAGTATATTGAAACATCAAAAAATTCTTTTAATACAAAGTTATTAACTTCTTGAGTAAAGGTATACTATTTAAGATCAATATTGGACATGAGAAATTAGATGGTTTATGCAAAAAATTTAAATAATTTTATTTTAAAAAACTAAAACAAATCTACTTCAACAAAAAAATATATAATTTTTTTAAAGGGTCTCATATTAAAATTTCGTTTTAGATAACCAAAGTTATTGAGTCGCCCCTGCGTATTTCATGCATGTTTTCTAGTTTAAGTTAACAACGATATAGTTGGACTTTAATGAAAGTATCGGACACCATATAAAAAACCAAAAAAAATACTACTATAACAGTTGCGCTTCAATCTCCAAAATCTTGAATCCGCTATATATTAATCGTTCACTACGTTTATCGCTCTATTTAAGTCGGTCTCTGTCCAATATCTTAATTTTTTAAGCTTTTTTGGCACTAGAAGTTGTTGTCTCTGTAAGAAGAAAAGACTCCAAACGATTGGACTAGAAATAATGTAATATCATAATGTGCACGTAGTTGATATGAAGCAATAGTAGGAAAAATAAAAAATAGAGCAACTCGTAGAAACTCAAGTTCTATTAATATTCGTTCCACAAACTCCTGTAAGGGGCTGGAATACATAGAGCAACAGTGCACAATGGGGAACATAGAAGACCCTGTAGGGCTTCTGAAGAAGAAATGGACTGATTGGATAGTCCTAACCACATTCTACGTGTCCCATTTTTTGCTCTAATTATTTTTCACTGGAAAGTTCGACCTTGTGTGAGTTGATTACGGAGGAGTGTGGTGATATAAATGAGATCTCTTTACTCTTAATCGCACGTTTCCGATAGAAAATGGAAAAATATATCCATGATACCTAGGACATTTCCTTTAATGGATTTTATTTTGCGGCACAACATGTTAGGTTAATTAAATAAATTCCGAATATTAGATGGTTAAAATTAAAAAAAAGAGATTTTGCGAGTTATATGAGGTAGAGGGGAAGGAGAAAGAGAAAAAGAGGGTTGTAAGTGAACAAGAATATAATATGAGGAGGAGAAGAGGACAACCGAAAGAAACATGCCTAATATATAGGTCAATAAATATACGGACATAATCACACACAGACAAAAAGAACATTGTTGTCATTGGACAAACTGACTTCAATCCTTTTTCTAATCCTGTTCGGAAAGATGGACGAAATATTATGAGTTACACTGTAGCTTTTATTGATCTATAAAATTAACTATTAATATTTGTGTTACAACAGATTATTTTTGTTACACTCCTTGCAGTGCGGTTCCTTTCTGATCTTTACCTGAATATTGGATACTTTTGTATACTAAACTGTCTTTTTACATAGCAGCACTATATTTCTACGAATGAAAATATTCGAAAATTTGAATGTTCGTAACTTTTAAAGCTACCACAAAAAAGAAATTATGATTTGTTGTTTAATAAGCAAAATTATGGTTGAAAAAAAAAGTGCCTCACTGGATATATTCTTATTCTTGAAGGTACTAGGCTCTGCTGGGAGACTGAAGTGTGTGCAATGGGAGATAAAGTGACCAAATAATAAGACCACTTTTTTTTCTTTTTTCTTTTTAAATTAAGGACAAAAAGAGTCTGTCAAAATGAAAGGCTCAACAAGTAGATGGATGGGGAGAGGATGGTAACTGTCTTTATCTTCCCGACAGTTTAGAGTGGAAAAATAGACCTCTCAATGTACACAGGTGCTGAACTGAAAGAGACAACTTCTTTTTCTTTAGGTCTCAAGTTCATTACTTTAATAACTATTAATTAATTCTATCTTTAAGAAATTGCAGAAATATTCATCATCGAAATTAATCACGTCCAACTCTATTTTTAAAAAGAATAAACAGTCGCTACAAATATAACTCGATCTAAAAGTTCGACGTCATATCCTACATAAAACTAAGGTTTAGCTATAACAATTCAACGTTATTAACTCTTGAATAGATGATGAATATTGTCTCTATTATTGAATGCCTCAATGAGTTTAAATACAAGTTACAGTAACCATCTTTCTAGAGTTTTATGTAAACCAAATAACTTATGAATCCTATCTAAATAAAAAGGATAACTCTGAATACATAACTATAATATCATCTAATTTAGAAGATAAATGCAATCTAATCTAAAGAGATAAATACTAATAACAAACTAATAACTACTAGTAACAAGGATTGTTGATTCAATAAAATATCATTAAGAAGACAAGTTTGAACAATTTTCTAAATTATAAAGATTGAAATTTATATTTCCAACTAATTAACTAACAAATACTAGAAAACAGTAAAATTATGAACTAAGGAGACTAAGAGTTAGAGACAAGATTAAGGCCGCCTAAAGTAAAGATTTTTCCGATTTTCGAATTTTGATTACAACTACTATAAATTCGCCGAAGTATTCTCTACCGACCGTGAGTACTTCCGGTGTCGTGATTCTCTTTCAAGTAACTACCATAATTTACTAGACATATTCTTCTGAACTACATTAGCTAGCACTAATTCACCACTCACTGAGATTGCACCAAGGTTTCGTTATTCCTAATTCCACCTTTAAACCCTTTATATTGATTCCTCCCATATGTTAGGAGTGATGTTGTTAAACAACTACCTAAATATGTACCATTTTCCAAGCAATACATAATAAATAGGCGCAGTCAATTGAGAGCTCTTCAATCAACTGAAATAAGCACATAGTTAACAAGAAATTTATCCTCCAAAATGTTCCATTAAAATCCTAGATAGGAAATACAACACTAGAATTCATAAAAATGGAAAAATAGGAACAAAGAGGAAAAAATGTGAAGTTGAATCTTTTTCCTTGCTCCACGTATATTCTTGCCTCTCCAAAGTCGTCTCTCTCTACAAAGTAGTGTCTCATCCTCAAAAGCAAGTTTTAGGATGTATTTGTGGAGATTAAGATTTGAATAGGGCAAATTTTTCTTCTCCTAATTCGGATTGGAAAACTGATTTTTTCTACTTTGGTCCCGATTTGACGAAGTGAACCTCGTTTCACCGTCCGGGACTTTTCTTGTTTCTTCTGCTTTGGTCCTCTCCTGGCAAAGTGAACCTTGCTTCGCTATCTGTGACTTTTTCCTTCAGCTCTTTTTTCACCAATTTTTCCCCCATTTGATCCTTTATGCATAAGTTTGTTCCTATACATAAGAAACGCGTAATAAGTATATTTTAACTTCAAAAGTGATGTGAACTCCCGCAACTCACCAAAAAAAAAAAATAACACAACACACTACAAATATGCACTTTTCATCATTTATCAATACTTCACACTTAAAATCTTATTCTTTTAGAAAAGAACCTACGGGAATGGCTCATCCGAATTAGCATACTGACCCGCTTTCATCCTTCCCGTTCATAGACCAAGGGAAGCTCTTTTTAGTAAGTGTTAGTGTTCCAATAACCAATAAAAGGGCTAGTTCATTAGTTCATAATTTATAACTAACTCGAATATTTTTTATTTTTTGACTCAATCTCAGAAAAAATAAAAGAATAAATAAAAAAGGAGCGAAGTGCTACAAAAAGAACTCTGTTCGATTTTTTAGTCTATCTATAAGAGGAGATCATATGAAAAACGTAATCTATTTCGTTCTCAAGCAACTTAAGATTAAGCGCATAGGTAAGCAACCTATTTCATAACATACGTAACCATCACATAAATGACAATTGTTTATATCAACACTTAGAACCGAGCATATGCATTCTTCATATATTTTCTCAAGTTTTAAACTCATGCCAAGATTATTTAAAATATTCATGTGACTCTTCCAAACATCCTCACCTAACATCCTTGCCTCAAAACTTGACTCTAATACATCGCACACTATGACTCACTCCTTGTGTCAACTCAAAAATCAAGGTCTCTACCAATCCTTTGCAAATCATGTGCCCTCATTAATAAACCACATAGAGAAAGTAGTACACACACTCAATATAAGTTCAAGTATATTTTAAGGACTCTCAAATAGTAAACTTTTCTCACTCTCATAAAAACTCTTATTCCATACAAGTTCGTACCATAGGCTTGCTCGTAGTGTAAGACTTGACTAATCTAAGCTTGCAAAGTCTAGGATCAAGTAGGACTTTATTGTTGTAATGTAGACTAAGGGATGGGTAAGATATATTTGAAAAAATAGTGACTAACCCTCTTAAGCATTTTTATATACTACACTTTGCTTCTAACCATCTTCTTTCCATGACCACGTCAATGTGTTGCCATGAAACCATACACATTTTAAGCCCTTCTTCATTCAGCACATCAACATATAGATATTTACTAGCCCATGCAAAGGTATGAGAGGTACTATTCTTTTTTTCCCTTAATTTATTCAATTTCTTTTCACTCTACTTAATTTGGTATTTTCGTCTAGTACCTTTTTATATTTGTACACAAGTACACCTTTTCGGCCTTTCTATAGTTCTACTCAAAAGATACCTAATCTCTTTCTTTATTCTTATTGCTACTTAATTGCTTTCAGAAGTATAGGTTCAACGTGATTGATTGAGAATAAAGGGGATTTGGCTTGGAATGTGGTTGCCAAAGAAAAAGTCTACCGGCTCAAAAGGGTTAAATGCGGACAATATTAGCACTGATAAGCAAATAAGCTAAATGGTCAATCAAAGATAGCCTATATCACTTCTCAAACTTACAAGACTTAATAATTTCACTTTGAATCACATACGGGTATGTTCTAGACTAGCAAGGATGGAACATATAAACTAAAATCTTCCCTCATACAATACATATGACCCACTTAGGACGGCTTGGTCCCGACTCTCTAGTTAAAGCAACCAGTACAGTCATCATAGAATTTCAGCACACGGAAATTAATCACAAGAGTCGCAAGATAAGCTTTGGCGTCAAAAGAAAGTCACACATATTTAAGCATGTAATTACAAAAATCATGAAGAAAGTACTTAGTTTAAGTGCTCCATATCTAAGCACTGATATAAAACATGTCAAAAGCACATATTACTCAAGTTTCTTCTCATACCATTATCAATTACAAAAGAAAAAAAAGAGTGAAAATCTTTTTGTGTTTTTTGTTGGACTTTAAACCGTCAAGAAAATATCCAGGAAGTTCATCATCGGAAAAAGTCCAAGACTTTATAAAACTTTTACCTACAAAAAAAATTACTATCTGATTCAAGATATCACGATCCAAAATCCATTAATGGTAGTGATTGAGCCTTATACCGCTGTCAGGCAAGCCAACAATAAATGATTAACTTGATCAGTCATTTTAGTATTTTTAAAATCGTAATTTTTCTTCAATTAAATAATGAGAGATAAAATTTATAGGCTAAATGATAATATTTTCACCACTACAATACTGGAAAACTCATAAATACCCCTAAAACCCTACGTCACAAGTGCATGAGCATCAACTTGGGAGTAAAATAAATACAACATCTGTCTGAAATACAATTAGGCAGAAAAAATATACATAACTCTGAAGGAGACTCTGATGGCTGCATATCATAACATAGGATGCAACTCACCTAAGTCCCCGCATTAACCACGCCTCTGCGCCCACAAGCCACTAAACATATATGTGTCTGCACACAAAATGTGCAACAAGTGTAGTATTAGTACGTAAATGAACGTGTACCCAGTAAGGATACAGTTTAACCTTAAAGAAGTAGTGATGAAGGATCGACTCCGATACTTACTATGGGCTAACAATAGTATATCAATGTTATAATAAGCATGGATTACATAATATGGCTGAAAACTCAATAACCAGAAATAATTAAAATCCTTATACTAATAAAAAAATTCAAATTTTATTTTCAAGTCCACTCCCAGTCAAACTTCTCAAAAACCTTCAAATTTCTAACTTTCGCCAAATGATCCTGAAATGACCTACGGACCTCCAAATCCACATACAAATGCGCTCCCAATACCAGAATCACCATACATAGCTATTCTCATACTCGAAATCCCAAACGGACATCGATAATATTGAAATGCACTTCCACCTAAATTTGTGAAAATATTCCAAAATGCCAACTTTCCACAATAGACGTTGATCCGGACATAAGCTCAAGTCCAAAATTATTATACGAACCTGTTGGAACCTTTGAATTCCTATGCTGAGGCCGTTTACTTAAAAATCAAACCTTAGTTTCTCCTCCAACTTATAGCTTTTAAAGTGAGAATTATCTTTCCAAATCAACTCCGAACTTTGCAAAATTCAATTCTGACCACATGTACAAGTCATAATACTTAAAGTGAAGCTACTCATGACCTCAAACCATGAAATGACGTGCTAGAGCTCAAAACAGTCGGTCAGGTCGTTACATTCTCTCCCACTTAAACATACGTTCGTCCTCGAATGTGATAAGAACTGCTTTGGAGTTGTCCAAAATTACTGTTTAACACCTCGTGCACCACCAAGCTTGCTTTCAACATACGAACACCGTATTGGTCACTACACACTCTACCAAAACATGATTACATAACTTTGCTAAATTCACACCATGCACCGCATAATTTAGGTGACCATAATATCATTCTATGATAATAACAGCTGAAATTCCACAAATTCCATGCCCACAACAGACCTCATGACACATATAAGTCTTATTCCAACTCTTGCAATGCTACCACAGTGGAAAAGATGTGTTGAAATTCATAACCAACTGTTGAGTGAACAAATCATTGAGTTTCTCTTCTTGACAAGAGCCATTACAACATTATGAACCAATTAACAATATTTGCTCTTTAATATGCTTCATACAAATCTGATCGCAGTGATTCTAGGTCCATTAATCTCGTCTCACCCAATACAACTTGATACAGAAATAAGCTACCTCAAACACGGCCAAACCTCTCATATGATGTCATAATGTGCCAACAAGCTACAAACTCGAATGTGATACATAAGGGAAAATGAACTCTTGAAAGAACCACTCATTCTAATATAACTACTTAAAAACCGAAAAAATGTTATGAACCTTCCTGAGAAAATGAGAAACAAAATACATAAGAATAGATATGGGGAACTGTACTCAACATAACATTGATGTGGCGTGCAACCTGATCCACACATGATGTTGTTACAGCGTGCAACCCGGTCCAACCATGTTACTCGTGGTGGCTTGCCACCCGATCCAAACAACATACCCATGACGGCATGCCACCCGATCCACACATAACAATCTATAAGGAAATAATTACCAAGCGAAAATTCTCATAACTACGAAATACCCAAAAGTTCAACCACAAGCACGCCAAGTGCATAATACCAACCTTGGTGAGACAGATAGCGCCATGCTCTACAAAACTCGAGCACGACTAAGGTGTGATATATGATCTGCATTTCGAGAACGATCCTCTTCACATAACACCATTGCTACACTGAACCTCATCACATGTGAAACTAATCAATCCATCTCACAACCGACATGACACAATTTGGTATTACATGAAATAGCTGACGACAAAATAGCATCCAGCGTTCGAATTCGCCTCCATAAGGAGTGTTATGCTACATGGACACACCTAGGATGGTGTAGAGCACACATCCATATTTAGACATATCAATGGACCTCAATTGATTCTAATCATACCTTGCTTAAGCAAATAACCTCTCAAGGACCCAAAATGACTTATTCGTGACAAATAAGAACAGTCATCGAATCCGAAACAAACTTCCACAGTTCACAACTAACTGAATTGAGCACCTCCCAAGAGTAAACTCTCTCATTAGTGGTTGTACCAAAATCTCCACACTTAGTTTTAAATCTTTAATCAATCAAGTGACTACATGTCACACTTATACAATCTTCCTGTGGAATACGCTCACACGATCTTTTGCACCAGGTAACAAGTCTACACATCCATCCACCAGCCACACTAATGTTGTAAGGAAAATCAAGAATCCGCAATCAGTACACAAAGTATCTTACACAGGACACCGATCTCAGGTGCCGCTAAAGAAAATACTAGCTTATTCTAAATATCTGAATCCTTTTTTGCTCATCTGAGCTCGTGTGCCATGAAAATTCCACCACGCTCGAAAATACCAAGTCTCGTTACCCCATCAACCCAAACCTGAGCATTCATAGCCCTATTGTTTTTCCTCCGCCAAAACTAAATGTTAAACCTCTAAGCACTGAACTGAGAAATCTTCCTATCAAGTCATTTACTATCTTGATCCGTAAATAACCACTCTACCATTGCAATAACACTATGCGATAGCAATGCACGAATCATCATAATCATCAGTGCCAAATCTCAAGACCATAGGCAATACTGATACTGAGCTGAAATGATGGAACATTCCTTCCACAAGGCGATGATAATATCTCAATTGACTACGTAGGGACAAACATCCTACACCACATCTTTAGTACCATTACGATTCCTTGACTCCAAATTGATAGCAAGCGCTTCACAACGCATTAGATTGAATAAGAAAGAAATAAAGGCATAAACCTCCAAGGAATCAAATCGTACGATGAGGAATCAATAAGGGAAGTGCTGCTAACAGTCCAGTAACCTCTCAAAGATAAGTACAGACATCTCAGTAGCGATCGGCAAGACTATGCTAGACTTGCTCATGACTCGTGAGACCTAAGTGAACCTGTTACTCTGATACTATATTGTCACGATCCAAAATTCACTAAAGGTTGTGATGGTGCCTAACACCGATGTCGGGCAAGCCAACAATAAATGATTAACTTAATTACTTATTTTAGTATTTTTAAAATCGTAATTTTTCTTCAATTAAATAATGAGATAAAATTTACAGATTAAATGATAAGGTTTTCACCACTACAATACTGAGCAACTCTTAAATACCCCCTCCCCTCCCCAAAAAAAAAATCCGGTGTCACAAGTGCATGATCATTAACTAGGGATAAAAATATATACAACATCTGTTTGGAATACAATTAGACAGGAAAATATATATAACTCTGAAGGAGACTCTACTAGTTGCGGATGCAGCTCACTTAAGTCCCTGCATGAACCACGCATCTACGCCCACAAGGCCACTAAATATATGTGCATGCACAAAAAATTATGCAAAGTGTAGTATGAGTACGTAAAAGAACGCATACCCAGTAAATATCCAGTCTAACCTTGAAGAAGTAGTGACGAGGGGTCGACTCCGACACTTACTATGGGCTAACAATAATATATCGATGTTATAATTAAGCATTGATTAATTAATATGGCTTAAAACTCAATAACTGGCAATAATAAACAATCCTTTTACTAATTGAAATTTTTCAAATTTTATTTTCATCATTTAGCAATTTATATCTCAAGCCAATGAAACAATGTCAATAATTATTTTCAAAGATTTATCATGCGCAAGTCATGCCAAGGTCGTACGGCCCGATCCAACATATAAATATAAATTGTGCACTACTGAGGGTCAAACAGCACAAACCATATATGCATCTATTAGCCTGCAGAGGCGAACGACCCGCTCCTATGAGAGTGCCAAAAATTTATCTTGCTCGCAAAAGACGCGGTTGGACATAGATTTTTCTAGTTATTATTCCTCCATTCTTTTCAAAAATACGAAATTCAAATAAAAACTTTCAAATCTCAAAATCCTCAATTTCAACTCTTTTAAAGGCATTTATTAAGGATACTCAATCTCAATTCTTTTCAATGCAAATAATAAACATAATCAAATAACGGTTTCAACGAGACATGGTGTAAACCTAAAACTACCCAGACATAGGCATAATTAGTAGCTACGTACGGACTCTCGTCACTCGTGCGCATGTAGCTGTGACAAACATGAGCATACATGAATTAAATTCGCCTATGGGGTTAATTCCCTCCTACAAGTTTAGAAAAACAACTTACCTCGCTTCGAGATTTCATAACCGGCTCCAAAGCCTTTCCGACAACTCCAACTGATTCCCAACACTCCAAAACTAGTGAATAGTTGTGCAAATCCATATATATATATATACACTCTAATACTCATTATAATTTGATTTGCAAACAATTTCCAAATCCGTTTGAAAAGTCAATAGAAATCACCCTCAGGCACATGTGCCCGGATTCCGAAAAACTTGAAAATAACCATTACCCATAACCTCAAGAACTCAAGTTATAATTTATTCTCAATTTTATGCCGAAATTCGTGGTCAGAATCCAAAAATACCAATTTCTATGTTTTCCACCAAAACCCCCAAATTTCTACAAATTGTCATGTCTAAATTTATATATAAACCTTGTATTTAACTCACAACTAGTAGAAATCACTTACCACATGATTGATGATCAAAATGGTGCTCCAAAATTGCTCCCAGATCGGCGCCCATGGAGGAAATTAGATATAACTGGCCAAACTCCTGATTTCTAAAAGAACACTGCCCAGTCTGACCTTCTTCGTGAACACGGCAATCCTCTCGCATTCGCCAAGCAATACCAGCTCCAGTTCCAAAACTACTCTTCACGAATGCGATTCTCGTCTAGCAAACGAGAAGCTTAACTAGGCGCCCCTTTGCGAAACGCGAACGCTAAAATCCATAGCTCGATTTCCCCTTCGAGACGCGATGACCCAACCGCGAACGAGAAGCACAAAATCAGCAACCAACATATTCTTCTTTGTGAGCACGTTAACTTTTTGACGTTCGCGAAAAACAAAACCAGATATTAGCAGCAGCAACTCAGCCAAACTTGGTCCGAAACTATCCTAAAATACACTCGGGAGCCCCGGGACCCCGTCCAATCACACCAACCAATTCCAAAACATAACAATGACCTTCTCGAGGTGTCAAACCACATTAAACAACATCAAAATCACGAATCTCACCCCAATTCAAGCTTAATGAACTTTAGAACTTTAAACTTCTACATTTGATGCCGAAAGCTATCAAATCACGTCCGATTGACGGTGAATTTTGCATAGAAATCACATTTTATATTACAGACCTACTCTAACTTTCGAAATCATAATCCGACCCCAATATCAAAAAATCTACTCCCAGTCAAACTTTTCAATAATCTTCAAACTTCTAACTTTCGCCAAA
Source organism: Nicotiana benthamiana (assembly GCA_034376525.1). Lineage (NCBI taxonomy): Eukaryota > Viridiplantae > Streptophyta > Magnoliopsida > Solanales > Solanaceae > Nicotiana > Nicotiana benthamiana. Next base: position 25,699,311 of record CM067336.1, on the reverse strand, counting down.
TGATCCCGAAACAACCTATGGGCCTCCAAATCCACATTCAGATGCGTTCCCAATATCATAATAACCACATAGAGCTATTCCCAGACTAAAAAACCCAAACGGACATCCATAACATTGAAATTCACTTCCACCCAAATTCGTGAAATTTTTCCAACATGTCAACTTTCCACAATAGGCGCCAAACTATTCCCAGATCATCCAAAACCCGATCTAGACATAGAACCTATTAGAACCCCTTAAATCCCGATTCTAATGTGGTTTACTCAAAAATTAAACCTTAGTCAACTCCTCCAACTTAAAGCTTCTAAAATTAGAATTTTCTTTCCAAATCAACTCCGAACTTCACAAAATTCAATTCTGACCATGCATACAAGTCATAATATCTGAAGTTATGCTACCCACGGCCTCAAACTGACAAACGGCGCGCTAGATCTCAAAACAATCGGTCTAGTTGTTATACTAGAGTTATCCCTTGGAAAAGAACCACGGGCATAAGAAAACCACGAGGGATTATTTCTACCTAATTTTTTTTCAACACACATACAATAACACAAGTAAAATAGCACAAGATACTCAAAAATTATCTTCACCCCACACATAAAATTATGCATTATCCCCAATGCACATCTATTTATAAAAGAGCGTAAAGGAAATACCCTGCCAGGCCAAAGGCCGATGTATTCGTAGCTTATGGGGTACTCAAACTTCTCCCAAACTTGGTTCATTGTACAGGCACCACACATTTAGTTCTAACCATCTTACTTGCTTTTGATTTCTTCCAATAGCCTTAATTCCCATGCTCCTAGAGAAATAAAAAAATAACATTAAAATAATAATAAAATAAAAAAGCAAAAATAAAATAATTATAAAAATAATAGAAAACAATAAATTTGGGTTACCTCTCAACAAGAACTTGATTTAACGTCGCGGCACGATGTGAATCACTTATTGCCTCCACCACGAGCTTATGAATTGAACCCCGAGTTTTGATTCAAGTATGATCATTCGCTTGGGGTGGTACAAATTTTTTCGAGCCAAAGTTTAAATAAATTTTCATACACTTTTTGGCTCTCGATCGAGGAGTGTTACCTTTCTTAGATGGCCTTAAAATTTTCAAAATATAAGGTTCATCGGCCTATGCCCTTGACTCATTTTTATGCTCATAAGGATCAATTTTCATTTCACCACATGAACATAATATAGAGAAGTGTTAGGAATGAGGTCAACGTGCTCAAATACATGAATTTCAAGATTTTTGACCTCCCCAATACCAATCACACTAGATTCAACTAAATTTATACTTCAATGTCCGTGGCTGACTCTAGTATTACTTTTTGAACATCAGCATCCTCAAATTTTAGTTGGATAGATTGTTGGTGTTGTACTTTGACCTCCTCCATTAGCACCTCAATTTCAGTATCTAATACATGCTCTTCTTGACTGTTATCCTCAATATTATCTTGTTGAGCATTAAATGCTTCAACTAGTTGACTCATTTGTGCTTCTATGTTGCGAAGAGTAGCATCTTGCCTTTGTATGTGCAGTTGTTTCTCATTATTTTGTTCCATAAGGCACCTTAGTATGTCCTTGATCTTATTCAGGTCATCATCCCTAGGTTATTTGTTCTTATTAACTTTACAAGAAAAAGAAGAACCATCAAAATAAGGGGTCGCGAAAATATAAGAAATATAAGCACAACTATGAAAGTGACCATCTTGACCACCACACATATCACACACATTCCACACATAAGATTGAGTTAGTGCACATACTTCACTCTCAGAAATATTTTGATAAATTTTCCACGAGGTGGTTTCCTCCTCAAATAAGCATTAGGAAGATCAATAGTAGAATTACTAACATCGAAACTCCAAAAATTCCAAGATGCCATATTTTTCAAGTAAACAAGTAAAACTTTTAAAAAAATCAAATACTAAAAAAATAAAATAAAAATTCAAACTTAAAACCTAGAATAATGTACACATACAGCTATACCATTAGTTCTCCTGCAATGGCGCCAAAATTTTATCATACCCAACTCTAGTCCTAAAAAGGATAAGTGATCGATGAAACTATAATCCGGTCAAAAAGTCCAATGTCGAATCCCACGGAGAATTAAGGTTTCACTATAACAGTTCTATATCACTAAGAAGATAAGTTTGAAACAATTTTCTAAATTATAACGATAGAGATTTATATTTCTAACTAATTAACTAACAAATACTAGAAAGCAGTAAAATTATCAACTAAGGAGACTAAGAGTTGGAGACAAGATTAAGACAGTCTAGAGTTATGATTTTCTCAATTTTTGAAATCCATACCACTGCATCTTCTATAAATTCGCCTAAGTATTCTCTACCAATCATGAGTACTTCAGGTGTCGCAATTCTCTTCCGAGCAACTACGCTAATTTATTAGACATATTTTTCCGAACTATGCTAGTTGTCACTAATTCATTGTTCACTGAGATCGCACCAAGGTTTCGTTATTGCTAATCCCACATTTAAATACTTCATATTGATTCTTTGCATATGCTATGAGGTGATGTTTTTTAACAACTATCTAAATATGTACCCTTTTTCCAAAAACTACATAGTAAATAGGCACAGTCAGTTGAGAGCTCTCCAACCATCTGAAATAAGCATGTAGTTAAACAAGTAGAGAAATTTAAATGCTCAATTATATAAAAATATAACAAGAATTCATCATCCAAAAGGTTGCATCAAATTCCTAGATAGGAAATTAGCTATTCTTGCTAGTATGTAAAAATAAAACACAAGAATACATAACAATGGAAAAATAGGAAGAAAGAAAAGAAAACGTAATGTTGAATCCTTCTCCTTGCTCCAAGCATGTTCTTGTTTCTCCGGAATCTTCTCTCTATCCAAAGTAATGTCTCTCCCTGAAAAGCACATTTTAGGATATATTTATAGATACTAGGGTTTGTATGGGGCGAATTTTTCTTCTCCTTACGGATTGGAAAAGTTGATTTTTCTACTCATGCCCCAGTTTGGTGAAGTGAACCTCGCTTCGCGATCGGAACTTTTCCTTGTTTCATCTACTTTGGTCCCGATCTGACGAAGTTAACCTCACTTCATTGTTCGACTTTTTTCGTCAGCTCTTTTTCATCAATTTTTCTCCTATATGATCATTTTCCGCATAAGTTTGTTCGTACACGTAAGAAACATGTAATGAGCATATATTCACTTCAAAAGTGGTGTGCTCACACAAGAATTAACATATAAACATACTCAAAACATGCACTTTTTATCATTTATCAAAAGTCAATAAAAACCAAAACGTCATTAATCAATTTTTGCCGGACAAAGCCGAAGGATAGATTGAGTAATTTTCTAATCAGTTTCTTTTTTTGGTAATTATAATTTTTATTAATTACCAAAGCAATCATTACAAAACAGCATAATCATCCTCGACTTGCTACAATCGTGCCGTACATAAAGACTCTTATAACTATCTTTTGCCTTCTGATCTTTGCATTTGTTGCTCTTGCCTTTTAGAAATGAAGTTGTTGCATCTTTGTCTTTTCTACCCCTTGTGCTATAATGTTGCATATGCCTGCCACTTCTCTAGCACTTTGCTCTTCATTCCTTGATTGATATTCAAATATTATATTGTTCCTCTATTTCCAAATCCCACAAATGTATTCTGCATACATCATCTTCAGTATCTTTACTTTGCATGCCTTACCTTTCGATTGGAGAATCGTCCATGTAAACACTTGTGGCCAAGAATTTGTTGGAGCATCCAATATTTGTATCCATATTAATAATCTCAACAATACTGCTTCGAAGCGGCTACACTCACCAAAGATATGGAGATGTGATTCATCTGCGGCCATACATAAAATGCATCGTGAACTTACTTGGATTTCCCATTTGGTTAATCTATCCACTATTAGCATTCTTTCATGACACTGTAGCTACATTGTAACAATGCTTTAGGTCTGACCTCATTATAAAATATCAAAGTTCTCCATTCCACTTTATTGTGATTTCCCAATAGTCCTAGGTATACCTGTTTAATAAAACTCTTTCTTTGATTTAGATCTGGAACTTGTTGTATGGTTTTCCTAGAATCCATAATCTTCCTCACCATCCAACTTGTTTGTTGTGAGATAGTTATTTCAAGAATGTTTTGCCCTATGATGTAGTATGCATGAATACATCTTATCCAAGCTTTGTCCTCCTCATGATCCAGGTCCAGTAATTGCTGCCTTATTCTATATTTGGTGATTTATCAAGTTATAGCCCCCTAGTGATTAAGGCAGACACATCTTATCCCAAGCTATCAATTCTTTCTTTGTGATTATATTGGTGCCAGACCATATGTATCTTCTATAATATGTCTCTATTAACTTCATTACTTTTGCTGGCATAATGAACAGTTAGGCCCAGCAAGATTGAATGCCAAAGATGTACTAGTTGCACTCTACCATCATAAGATAGTTTCTGAGCAGTCCAAGAAGATACTCTTGCTACTATTTTTTCTATCAAAGGCTGCCAATGTACTATATTTAATTTCTTTGTATCTAAAGGAATCCCCAAAATATTTGAAAGGCAGCTCCCCTAACGAATACCATGTACTCTGTAGCATCCTCATCTGTTCTGTCTGTGTCACTCCACTAAATTAGATAACACCCTAAGTAAGATTGTATTGTAAATAGATGCCATATAGAATTGTTTGAAGCAGTTGTGTAAAGCTTGGACAGAGATATTGTCACCTCTGACAAACATGAGTAAATTATCTGCAAAGCTGAGGTGAGTTATGTTGAGCTTGCTACATCTTGGGTGGTATTTGTATTCTTTAGCTTGCTTCAATCATGTGAGTAACCTGCTCAGATACTCCATGGCAATTTCAAACAACAATGGTGACATGGGGTCACCCCGTCGAAGTCCTTTGGCAGCATTAAAAGGCTTTATCAATTCTCCATTGATCATGCTAGAATAGCTCACTGTTAACATATATGTTTTCACCAATTGGATGAATTTTGTGGGAAAGCCTAAGTACATCATAAGTTGCTCCAAGTATACCTATTCCACTAAGTCATAGGCTTTCATCATTTCCACCTTCAACATACATCTAGGAGGTATATGTTTTTTATTGTATGCCTTGACTAGTTCATGGGACAATATAATGTTCTCAGAAATTTTTCTTCTAGGAAGAAATCTTGCTAGAGCTTCAAAGTGAGGTGTGGAATTACCTTTTGCAGTCTTCTAGCAATGACTTTAGAAAGTAGCTTGTATAATACGGTGCAAGAAGCAATGGGCCAAAAATCCTTGAATTTCACAGGGTTGGGGATTTTAGGTAGCAAGGTACCGATAGTGCAATTGATTGTTATATACATTAATCCTCTTTGAAAAAAAAATCTTTCACTGCTGCATGCACTTCCTCTTTGATCACTAACCAAGCTTTCTTGAAAAATTCTGCATTGTAGCCATCTATTCCAGGTGCTTTATCATTTCCAATATCTTTCAGCCCATTATATATCTCCTTATCAGCTACTTATACATTCAACTCTATTTATTGTTGTTGTGTTAAAGTTGGACCATTCCTCATAACCGGCATATTAACAACAAAAAATGCATTTGCCCTTGATCCCATAAGACTTTTGTAGAAAGTTACTATCTCCTCCTTTATAGGTGTTGGCCCTGTGATAGTAATACCCGATATGGCTTGTATTTCAGTGATCTGTTTCTTTTGTTGCCTCTCTTTTATGACTATGAAAAAGAATCTATTATTGGAGTCCCCCAATTTGATCCAACTGGCTCGAGCCTTTTGTTGAATTATCCCTTCTTCCACAAGTGATCATGTCTCCAGATTATGTAGCCATTCCTTTTCTTGTTCATGTAATAGATCAGAATACTGTGTTTGCTTTGACTTTGAATGTGAGAGATTGCTTGTCTAGCTTGTTCTATCTTCTCTGTATCTCCCTTAAAGTTTGTTGCATTTAGTTGACTCAATTGGCTTTTCAGCTCTTTAAGTTTGAGCCAAATATTCTTCATTTTTCCTGCTGCTTTGTTCCTTCTCCATCCTTCAGCTACTATTAACTTAAAAGATGAATGATTTGCCTACGCATTTAAGAATCTGAATGGACATTTGGTTTGAGTTCCGGGCTGCCTTATATTAATGCTCATAGGATTATGATCGGAGATAAAAGGCTCTCCATACTAAGTGACTAGATTCATCATCCATATATCATTTCCAACCACGCTATCTATGTGACTCCATACTTTGGCATCTCCTTGTTGTTTGTTGGTCCAAGTAAAGTAATCCTCTCTCTATGGAAGCTCTAGAATGAAAATATTGTGGCACATCAAAATCTCTAATGTCCGCAGTAGTCATAGGCACCTTAGACATTCTATCTTGAGGAGTGAGAAGTGTATTGAAGTCTCTCCCGATTATCCATGGTCTTGTAGTTTCCTTTGCTAGCCTTTGGATATGTTTCCATATATGCTTCCTTTGATAAGCTACATTCTGTCCATATATCAATAAGAGATAGAACTGCAATTGTAATGGCCCAAAAGATTATCTCATGTTTTAGAACTTGATTTTGTATTTTAAGGCCTTCAAAATCTCATTTTATTTCTCCTCAAATTTTGTACGCAGTCCAGGCGTGTTTTCGGAAAGTTTTTATGTTGAAGTTAATAAAATAATAAGTTTGCTTTTGAAAGTTGATTTTAGTCAATATTTTGAGTAAACAGACCCGAACTTGTGTTTTGACAGTCTCGGTGGGTCCGTATCAAAATATAGGACTTGAAAGTATGTCCAAAATCAAATTATGAGGTTCCTAGCTCGAGATATGAATTTTTGATAAAACTTGAAGTACTGAAAATCAAATGATTTTAAGAATTTGGTAAATATTTTATCTTGTTAGTATCGGGTCCGTATTTTGATTTCGGAACCCAGTACAGGTCCAAAATAATATTTATACCTTACTTGTGAAATTTAATGAGAAACTGAACTGATTTGACGTGATTCGAACGTCCTGTTGTGAAAATATGAATTTCAAAGTGTTCTTAAGAATTTCATGGGTTTTTTCGCTAAATTCATAGTCCTAGGTGTTATTTTGGCAATTTGATCGCACGAGCAAGTCCTTATGATGTTATTAGACTTATTTGAATGTCTGGTTTGGAGCCCGAGAGCTCTAGTGAGTTTCAGATAGGCTAAGGAATGTCTTAGGCTTAGAAATATGGTGTGTTTTGCTGCATCTGGTATTCTATTGCTTTGTGCTTCGAGATCGCGAATCTATTCTTGCGATCGCGAAGGGGATACTGGCTGGGTGAGGACTTCACTCTATGCAAACGTGGGACCAGGGTCGCACACATGGAGAATTGGGGGGAGTTGCTCTATGCGAACACGACCAGTCGAACGTGAACACGTATCTTTAGGAAGGCTGGTCAGGGGACCTGGGAAAACCCTATGCAAATGCGAGCCCTATATAGTGAACTCAAAGGTAGGGCGGGCTAAACCTTCACAAACGTGTAGTGTTTCCCCCGATTGCGTAAGTCCTTATGAGGATGCTCTTTGAGAATGCGATAGTGTTCACGCAATCATGATCAACAATGTCGCCCATCACTTAAAACAGGAGCAAAAAACAGGAATTGGCTATTATTTCAAAATTTTGAATACTAGAAGACCTAGAGGCAATTTTCAAGAGACAATTTATTCCCCAAAGTATTGGTAAATGATTCTAAACTACTTTCTTTCAGTTACCCATTACATTTCATGAATTTTCAACCTAAATTCTAGGGTTTTCATGGTGGAAATTAGGGGTTTGAGTAGAATTAGAAATTTTTGTATAATTGTAATTTAGACCTCGATTTGACATTGTAATTCAAAACTAATTACATATTCGATCTTGGAGGTGAATGGATGAATGAATTTTGGTCTGAACCTTGAATTTTGACCAAGTGGACTTGAGTTTGGTTTTTGACTTTGGGGGAAAAGTTTGGGAAGCCTTAATTTATGTATTGAAATTAATTTCTTTACCAATATTTGATATTATTAAGTTAATTGTGGCTAGATACGAGTGGTTTGGATGTGGAATCTAAAGGAAAAGCGATATTTGAGCAGTGAGTGGCTTGTGGATCGAGGTAAATGTCGTGTCTAACTTTGACTCGAGGGATTAGGAATCCTTGACTTAATTGCTATGTGAAAATCCATGTGATTGGCGTATATGTGATGTGACGAGTACCTATGCGCCGCCAATTTATCTGTTTTGCATGTTTTCTTCCCATTCTTAATATCTTCCATGCCTTAACTGCTACATGCTTTACTGGTATTTTCATGCTTAATTGCTACTTGTCAGACATTGTTTTTCATTATTGGAGATATTAGCTACACCGCAGTTTCATTGTCTCATATTATTGGCTTAAGTTGGTTTATTGGTGTTTTATGGTACACTTTGGATTGGTTTCCCTGAGTATTGTTATTTGTGTGAAGCTTCATAATGTATAAGCTTTCTGTTTGCTTTGGTTTGTGGTTTAAATATTGTGAAGAGTTTTGAGTTTAATTGTGAAATTTCTGTACTTATTGAATAATTGATGCTAATGTGATGGGATCGGGTTGCTCGCTGCAATAGGAGGATTAATGGTGATATATTGAGGAGGAATAAGGGTAAAAACTATTATATGGTGGGATCGGGTTGCGCGCCGCAAAAGGAGTAATAAGAGTGATATAAGGAGGAATAACGGTGAAATATAACTATACGGTGGGATCGGGTTGCACGCTGCAATAGAAGGAATAATAGTAAATTAATTTAGCGTATAAGGGTGAATATTCATATTGATATTAATATATGGTGGGAACGGGATGCGCATCGCATCAGTCTATGTGTTAATGTATCTTTCTTCTAATGTGTAAGTTATTCGGTAGCTTTATATTTTACATAAGGATTATTTATAGATGGATACTGATAAGACACTTGAGGTATGCAATTATTCCTTGCAAGTTACTGCTTTGTTTTGTCATGTTCTTCTTTATGCTTTTATTGTACACTTTATGCAGGTTATATTGTAATTGCCCTGCCGTAGCTTCGTCACTACCTCATCGAGGTTAGGCTCGGTACTTACCAGTACATGGGGTCGGTGTACTGATACTGCACTCTACATTTTCTGTGCAGATTTCAGAGCAGGTAGTGGTTGATCGAGAGGTTGGGTGCAGATATTTTTAACTAGGAGACTCAAGGTAGTCCTGCTGGTGTCTGCAGGTCTTAGCGTCCCCTTCTATGCTCCTATGTTTACTATTTTTACTTTCCTTCATAAGTAGTTGTATCTTCTTTCGAACAAATGCTTGTAGCAAATCATAGTGTGTTCTTGGATTGTGACATCGGGTTCTGGACAGTAATAGCACTAGTATTGGTAATAGTATATAAACAAAGAGGCTATTTAATTACTTCCGCATTTATGTTTACTTATTTTAGTTTGCTTATTTTTAATCACCGAAACATAAAAGAAATTGATTAATAAAATTCTAATGTCAGCTTGCCTAGCAAGTATGATATTAGGCACCATCACGATCCTGATGATAGGAATTACAGATCGCGACAACAATCCATTATGTTTCGCTGTAACTTGACGATGAACAAATTGATCTTGCTTATCAAGTGGCTACACTACATACATTTGGGCATCCCATACAATCCACGCCCTATCATTCACTGCATTCTCATTATAAGTTATCTTGTTCCATCCATGCGTAATTTTACTTATCATTTTTTCTGCTTTAGCTCCTTTCACCTTTGTTTGTACCAGACTAGCTAGCTTGATATTATTTTCCTTTATATACTACTTTATTTTTTTTGCTTATATCGCTTATTCAAACTCTTGATTTTCCAAATTAATCAAGTCATGATTGTAGGACAGCCCCCCGCCTCCCCCCTCCACCATCAGGTGGCATAGGATTCTCAATTCTCTCATCTTCTCTTTGCAAAATTTGGAATCTATTTGTAGTTGGAATTGAAGGTGTCCCAGGAGCAATTCTTCTGTTACTAGTTGGTACATTCCATTCTTCATTTAGTTTGGTATTTTGTCTTGCAATTGTTTTCCCTTTGCCCTTTGTTGCTGTAGAGTACACATTGATTTCAGTAGTTGGTATCAATGTAGCAAGTTCATGTGTCTGTGCTTTAGTTATTGCATTATTTTGCTCAACTGGAGGTTGTTGTCCCTGCCCTTTAACTTGCCATCTTTTAGTAACCTTATTTTGTTTTTTCCTTTATTTAGGCAATTCTTCTTTGTTTGCTCGTTTAGTCAATTCACAATCATGACCAATCTTTCATACACTATGCACAATAGTGTGGCTTCCAATTATAAAGCAGTTGTTTTTGAAATATTCTTCCCGATAACTCTTGTAGTGTCAACTCTATTGTAAGCTTTTTAGTGACATTTGCCTCCACCAGAATTTTAGCATAGGAGATGTGCATCTGTTTTATTGTGCATGCATATGCAAAGAGTGGTTTTCCTATGGCACTTCCCATTTGACTTAGAGCCTTATTTTCCTATCAACTTATTGGCAACTTTGGTAGTGTGATGCACAATTCAAGAGTCCTGTATTTTAGAATCATTGGTCTACTATTGATTGTGTATGGACCTCCATAAAGGATATCCTTCAAGTCACCAAGCGTATGAAATTTATCTATGTAATACCCTTCCTCATGTAAAAATAAATTTGGAGCAGTCACTCGACTCCAATTTTGAGCTATATACCTATGCATGATTTATACCCAGGTGTATCCCCGATTACATAGACAATTAGGGCACACTGCCACATTTTAATTTTAGTTTGAGTATCAATTTCTTCCTTATCCAGCTTCACCATAATATTACCCTCAACTATTTCTGGTGGGATATAAGAGAGTATCATGCCATTTTCTGAAGATATATTACCAACGAACAAGTTGACCCATGTGTTTCCTGGTGGAGATGACTCTGCATGTACCGATTTAGGATCAGCAATCTCCTCCGTTGTTATTGTTCCATTGATTTTTGGCTCAACTTCTTCAATTTTCCATTTGGCCTTAGTATGTACTTCATTGCTCACTGGTGTGTCTTCACAAGACGACGATGCCACATTCATCTGTATTGCACTTAGGTTTAGCAATTTCATCGGTCCTGTTGTTTTGCTTGAAGAACCTAATTTATCCGAACTGGGTTGAAATTGACTGCCAATTGGGTAATTACTTGTTGTGTATTTACTTTAGCTAATATATCTGCAATTACCGTTGCACTTATTGCTTCTCCGATCGTCACGCGTGGGTCTCGTTTTGGCCGACCTCTCTTTCTCGCCATGGTTGTTTTTCAGACGACGTACGTTAGCATAACATGTGCCGAGAGCCTGGAGAGAGAAAGCTAGACATATACCTGAACGAAGTCAAATAAAAAATCAATTTCTTGTTAAGGAAAAAATCCCATATATTCATTTAATGTATCTGCAATTACCGTTGAACTTATTGCTTCTCCGACCGTCATGAGTGGGTCTCGTTTTCTCAGACAACGTACATTAGCATAACATGCGCCGAGAACCTAGAGAGAGAAAGCTAGACATATACCTGAACAGAATCTACTAAAAAATCAGTTTCGGAAAAAATCTCATATGTTCATTTACAATTTGAATTAGAAAAATGTCGCTCTAAATTTTTTATATATTTTATTTACAGCTCTTTTAAATTATTTTTTATCGATCTTTTTCAAAAAAAAAAATCGCATATCTATAAATTATTTGTAACGAACTTCAAAATCAAATCTCATGTATCTGTCCCGTTGGTGCCGAACCCAAAATTTAGACATCATGGTTTCTGACTTCTGAATCGACAATATTTTAACTCTGAAACATATATGTAATTCACTCTATAATTATTTTGTTACGCTGACACACGTTTGTGGGTTTGTATGTGTTTGTGTACATAAAAGTTGTCAAATAAGGAGAACCCACCCTACATCCATCACTTCTTGTATTAGTTATCATGGATATCAGTATTCTAGTTTACTGATCATCACTTTTAGGGCAACTCTAATGGTGTGTACTATTTTTTGACACCAAATTTAAATTTGGCGCAAAATTTAGTATTTTTTTGTTTTAATAAAACACCAAATTTTACACTATTTTAATGTGTGAATAGTGTCACATCAGATTTGGTTTGACACAATTCATCAACACCAAATTAGATTTATTATTATTTTATTCATTTTTTTAACTTTTTATTTATCATATATTGGATATATAATTAATTTTTATATTAAAATATATATAATTTTAATTTTATATCCTTTTTATATATTAATTTTTGTATATTTTATATTTATATAAAATTATAAGTTAATTTTATTATTATTATAATTGTATAAAAAGAAATATAACCATTTTAAAAATGAAAATTGCAAATGTAAGATATCTAATGTTGCTAAAATTGAAAAGTAAAAACTAAAATTTAAAAAAGAAAATCAACAATACATTAAAATTAAAAGTACATCAAAGGAGGATACATTAAAATTAGAATTACATTAAAAACATAAAACATAAGTTTAGTAATCCGACATGTCTTTTCCAGGTGCACCAATTCAAGATGCACGTGAATGTCCAGTTCCTACGGTAAAAATGACAGTAGGTGAAGATCATCGATTTGAATAATTTTTAGCTCGACACAAAAAAATTAAGGATAAAGATGCGCGTTTTGCACTTCGTAATGCATTACTCAAGTATTTATGAGAGAATAGAGGCGAAAGTTGAATATTTATGTAATACTTAAATGATATTTGACTATGATGTAATATTTATTTAATTATCTTTTATCAATGATTTCACTTTAAGTTAATTTATCCTTATAAATAATTATATAAGTGGTGAATGTGAATTATATGTGATGAATATGGAAAAAAGAAAAAATATAGAATTTGTTTGAAGGAAACAAAAAATAAAATTTAAATAAAAGATAATAATATAATATAGAAGAGAGAAAAGAATATAAAAAGAAATATTCTTTTTTGGTGTAAAAAATGGTATAATGGTTGGATTAAATTTAGTGTTACATCATATTGGGCAAAAATAGCACGCTATAGCCAGTTTTCGGACTGTCCATTCAATAGAGATCGGTCCAGCATAATATACTGGAGTTCAATGCATATGTGTATGAATTCCAGCATATTATGCTGCACCGGTATACTTTGCTGGCTCCAGTATAATATACTGCAGACTGGAGCACCAGTGCTCTAAACTCCAGTATATTATACTCGACCAGTATACTTGCTAGAACTCCGGTATATTATGCTAGAGTTCTAGTGTAATTATGTTGGAATTCCATCATATTATGCTGGAGTTCCATCATACTTATCCTGTAACCCCAGTATAATATGCTGGAGTTCAAGTATACTTATGCTGGAACTCCAGCATAATATACTGGAGTATTTTTCGGGTTTTGAACAATAGTTTCGGTCAGATTTATCTTTACATAAAAAGTGATTAAATTTTGATTACCTTTAAAATTGAGCTATTTTTGAACGATCAGTTATAAATCTGACAATTTTAAAATTTATTCTTCATTTTTAGTGTTAGGGTTAGAGATGATCTTAGCAATTTTTTTTACCATCAGAACTGTGCTGAGAGTTTTACGCTGGTTGATGATATAAATGAGTACAAGTCACTTTGGACCAAGATTTCCTACTTCTTTAAAACCTTAATTTCAAGAACTTGACCCAAAAAAAATAAGTACAACAGCTCAATTTCCCAGCCCAACCGAAGCGTAAATGAAGCTAACATGCACTGACACAATCCTTGTGAAGAAAAATCCCGGAAATCCTGCACGAAAAGGACATACTACTACTCCCTCAAATTAATTGATAAATATGTTTGGTTGAAGCCAGAGGGATGGTTAAGGAGAGAAAAAAATTAGTTTGTTTCAAATTGAAGAGTGATCTATTTTCTCCTTTGCATATAGTACATAGTTCTAAAGAGATATAGAAAGTCATGACACTTCCTTATCCAATGACAATTTTGACCCCTTAACATAACATTTCATTTTTACTCCTTCATTCCCTACTCCTTATACACTCCAACACACATTGTATTAAAGGGGATTGGAAGGTGGCTAGATTTGTAATAGAACTTCTAAAAAATTACATGTTCTGGGCCACTGCAACTAGATAAGAACAGTGGCGGATGTAGCCCTTCAGCAACAGCCAACAGGTTCATTCATGCCCAATATTCTTGACGCAGAGCATAGATATACACATGATAATCCACCAGAATGCTAATATATAAATATTAAATCTTGAACCAGAATTTAAAAGTACAATGAGTCGCCTCCACGTGGATAAGAAAGTTGTTCAAAACAACTTAACAATTGTAAAATTACACACAACATAATGGAGAAAGAATAGAGGAATTTAGTCAGGAGCTCGTTATATAGCTCAAAAAAAGAAAAGGAAGAAGAGTTCTATATTCAGACTTTCCCTAAAAAAACATAAGATTGTGAACAAATTAGCGTCTATTTAGTTACTTTTTCCTGCGTTTAAAGCAAGATCTAAGAAAAGCGATTACAAGTTTTGATGTTACTCTATGTTAGTGGGCAGCGGAAGAAGATAGTAAAGCCATTGAACCAAATCTGCAGTAAATCCGTCGAAGCAAATCTGCTAAAACTGAACCCTATATGGACCACTTTATAACATAATGCCTTCATTCTTCAACGAGTACCTCTTTGTTGCAAATGGGGCATGTCTGACAAATCGATGTGAGTTTAGTGTTAGATTTCATGGAATGCAATGTAAACTTCTGATACATAGAGGCCAGAATAGTTATTACTCTCATACCTTATTGATGCTTAGCCATTTGGAACCGCATTCAGTGTGGTACATGTGCTTGCATGGCAAATTTATTTGCCGATCCCCTCGTCTGTACCTCATTTGACAGATGACACATCTAGCTTGCATGCAAAAAAGATCATTTAATCTTTGAGGTGAAAGAAACAGGATTTCATCAACCAAAAAAGATGAAGGTAAGAATAACATATGATCAGCAGAAAATTTATGAAGGTAAAATAACATCCTTTGACTGAGAATTTATGGACCAACTGAAATCCATGTAAGGTGTGCCCTAGTGATCGCAAAACTGAATTATTTTACACAAGTACTGAGGTCAAATGGGAATTTTTAGGCATGGTTATACAAAAAACCCCAAGTAGAGCCCTCTGTTTTGGCACAAAATAGACACTAAGCTAGTCGGATTAAGTTACCAAATAACTTAAATTTTGAACCTTACTTGATGTTTCCTCGTCAAACTCATTTGTTGGACCATCATTAATCCATCAAGGTGATAATCTTCGCAGAGGCCAGACTAGTTTCTGAGGTTCAAGTGGACCTACTCTCTATGGCACACTCAAACGATTGGAGTAACACAACAAACAATCTGCAAAGCTATGCCATTAAAATGATATCACTTCTTCCAAACTTTACCCTTCATTGTCTTTTGGAGTTCTCCTCTGCATACTCTTTTTAACATTTGAGAAGGCGAGGCAAAGTGAAAGGCAGATTATTAGTCAAGGATCAGCTCAAAATTATTACTTAAATAAATTCAGTCCCTCACTTAGATACAGTTTTGCCGTGTTATATAAGGGAAAATGTAGGAGGAAAACAAAATCTTAGCTCAAGCCCCAAAGTCCAAACAATTAGTAAGTTATATCAATGCTTTACAGCAGTTAAAAACTATCTACTCTGTGTGCCTGTACTGCTAGCCATCTCTCTTGAGACAGAAAGGAAGTAATGATCTTTTTTAATATGTAGCTAAAATAAGATGTCACAATTGATAAAAGCATTCAATTTACAGTGAAAGGTTACTATAGAATGGGAAATTGCACCTTTTACGATCAATGGTCCAAAAAGGTGATGTGTAAAAATTACCTCTCTTCTGATTTTTTCCTGGAAAAGATGCTGTTAGACTTGTATTTGGTTGTTGGAAGTAAATTAATAAGCTCCTCGGAAAGTCCTCGACTTTGAGTTCCAACTGTTTCACCTAAATCAAGTAACTCCTGCAAGCAGAAATTTAGTAAAAGAATCAGGAGAACTAATCTATGAAATTGTTTCAGCTATTCACAAATAAAGATGACGCGACCGGTTATACAGCACACATACTAAGAACAAGAGAATGAAGAAATATTAGGATTTCAATGCTTAAGGAGAAGGAGTTGGTAGAAATTTGCATGAATACTCATTAGTTTCACATAATGGGTGACTGAATAATGAGATCCATATCATCAACGAAGATCAAGAAATAAAATATAAATTTTAATATCAAAATTATAATGCTGTACGTTGCACCTAAGACTACCATTCAGCAGCTTTCTTCAACCTTTGCAGCCATAGATAACAAAAAACACAGATGTAATTTCAATATTGCGTTCAAGTATAAGATAGTACATTAAAGTCAACATTTGTTATCAGGAAGAAGATTTTTTTTTTCTTTTGTTGGATAAAATGAAGGTGTAGACACTCTGAAAGACTGGTATTGTTCTTGGATCAAACTGAAGAAGTTGTCAATCAAAAAAAAAGTAGGAACTACCATTCCCATACTTGTGGATTTTCAGCTGATTAACAAGTCATAACAGGATGATATATTAGTGTGGCTGCTTAATAGCTTTATTATGAGAATTAACAGCTCTTTTGTTCTGTGCATATCTCTTTTTTCCTGCAGGTCCTTTCTTCTCTCGGTCTCTCCCATATGTTTCTTCTTTACTTTTGTTTAGGGGAGGAGTGGAGGATTTGCATTCGGCAAGCTGGTTATTAAGCCAGGCGATGAGTCTGATTAGCTTACCTCACTCTGTACACAACTTTATTTTACTATAAGTAAGAAAAAGAAATCCACTGAAATTAGAAAGATTTAAATGATAAATAGGACAGACATTCAGACGATAATTAAATGACATAGAAGATATTCCCATTGTTCCTTTTTTCTGTCAACTTATTCCATCCTAAGACAGGCATTAAAGTAATTGAAAATATATCTTCAAAACGATAACTACAGATAGTTTACAAGCAATCAGCACAACCATGAACAAGTGGTCCCTAAAATAACGCTACCACCCATACCACAAACCATATCTGAAGCACCATAACATTTCTTTAGGAGCCGAAGAGGGCACTGTGATAGTGCTCATTCTTAGTGGTGTTCATCTTTAACCACACAAAACCTGCAATAGGTGTAGGTTCACTTTATAGGTGCCAATCCCATTAATGGACATCTTAGCACTTCAACTCTTGCTCTTTAAATGTGATCGGTAAATAGAAACTCTAGATAGAGGAACTCTTTAATTTCAGATATTAAGTCTAACTTAAAAGACTTGACTCAGTTGCACTTGTAGGAAAAAGGTTTTCCCTGTAATTCGAATTGGACTCTTGGATTCGCTTTATGCACAAGTATGAGAGATAAAACTTTGACCTCCTTCAATAATTTGACATTGTAAGGTAGCGTCGCAATATGGTAAATGCAGTTTTCTGTATTATAAGCCTCCTTACTCCATTGAGCAGTTCTTATCAAATAAAAAATGCAACTTGGACAGTGTATTCAAACGACGGTATAGATTGATGGTAAAACCCTACAATGAACTGCAAATCAAGCTCACTTGACAAACATGACCAAAGATAAAATTCAAACAAGTTTAGAGGAGATGGGAGTAACAGGGTTACGTACCTCATAGGTCATGTTGTCAGGGTCAATATCATCTTCCAATTCCAAAATATCCTGCAAAAGTTACCAAAAGGAAAGAAAGGTGAATTAGTATACTACAAGTCATTAGCATGTCAATCTAGTCACTCATAAACTAACTCAAGATGATGGCGACTAATACACTGAACATACTTTGAAGAACAAGAGAATCATGGATATTATCATTTCAGCTGCTTAATAAACCAATAGAAATTAAAGAGATAGTTCATTAGCAGATTGGGTGAATTAGGAGATCCCCGTGTGTGTGTGTGTGTGTGTATAATTGCTCTTCTAGCAAAGGTTCCATTGTTCTATCTTTTTTTCTTGTCTATATATTCTCAAGGTTCAAGAAGAAGGGTGAGTGAAAGCAAAAGTCAAAGACTGATATTTTTATGATGACAAGCACTGCCTCTGTCTTTTTGATTTATGTAGCGGATTTATGTCGGTAAATGCAAGGGAATGCACAACTTAACTTCATGTTTTCTATGTAAGTGTTTAGCACAAAGTACGTATACAGTACTGGATAAGGTTAACGGAACAACACCTTCCATTCCAAAAAATCATTTTATCCAGCAGTTCAGAGAACTAGAGACAGGTTGTGAGAAATGACGACAAGCTAAGAATGGGCAGCATTTTAAACACAAATAAATAAATTGAGTTATTGAATCCAAAAAGTTGCCAAAAGCACAACGAAAGAGTGGAGCAAACTCTTTTTACTGGAAACAAGCAATATACCTGGTCGTTAGAATCATCTTGATGGAGTAGATCACCTGATGAATTGTGAAATATATGTTACACTCTGTAAATCGCAGTATGTTATAAGTATTTAAATAGTAACATAACTTGAGGAGTATCCGTTTATATGACACACTGAAACTTCAACAAAAAAGTAATAGGTTCTACAAAATATTATTTACTGGTAAAAAGAAGGTTGTTTATGAAACTTGAACAGTAATGCAAAATCGGGGTCCTAGACCTATCTCACAAAGGGAAAGGAGAAAAAGAATAAAGAATTTTTAGTGTCAACTAAATGTAAAGGTAATAAACTACTACTATTAAAGGCAAATTGAGTAATTTTGCATCTAATGCCACTAGTTAGGGAAAGAAAAACCTAAATGCATATAGACTAAGTGTTAAATTTTGAGATAAAAGAGGTGGAGACTCACATTCCTCCGTGCCAGCATCCACACCAGAGACCGTATTTTCCTCATATATCACATCAGTCGATACACCTTCACCGACATTTATAGGTATAGGATACTGCCAAGGCCTCTCTGAGAGATCCGGTCTTGATACAAGGTGGTTGCTGCCAGTCTCATAAGAATTGTAAGAAGTACTCTCAAGATTGGAGTACCCATATTTACAATAACTCATATTCATAGACCAGTATGTATTTTCCTGGACATAAGATTCAGGAATTTCATGTCACAATTTTCGAGATAAACCAACAAAAATGGATTAATTTCACAGATTGTCGCCAAACTTTACCCTTTGTTTCAGTCTTTCAGTAAAGTATCAAACTTACTTTTTGTCACAATAAAGTCAAGAACAAATGTTTAGTCGCACAGCCTTAGAGTCCATTAAAGGAAGTGAACATGAACAGATTATTATTCCCAGCACTAAAAGCCTAAATATGCATATTAGAGTGTATATGTTGAATTGGGGGTTATTCTACTGCTAGTTTACTCCCTTTTTCACAATTTATAAGTTGAAACAGTGTAAAATCAACTGCAACATAGAAAGTTTAAAAAAAAATTTACCTGATCTTGAACGTGTAGAGGGTTATTATGATAATGCATAGGGGTCTGTGAAACACCATCCAAGAAGCCTGTGAAAGTCTCTGGAACATTGTAAGGAAACCCCACATTATTCATGTAATGCATATCCATGTGTTGATCCCCACTCATTTTCTTCAACCTTCCAATTTTTTTACACTGAAAAAGAAAATACACCAAACAGAGTCAAAATAGACTAGCTCAATAAACACCAAAAATGCAGCAAACGGAGAGCAAATAATGGGAAAAGTTAAGTGAAGAATAAAGTACAAAAAGCTCCTTCATTTTCCCTCTTCACCCATTCTTGAAACAATGTACATACGGGAATCCTTATTTTTCTAGATTTCTACTGGTTCTTTTCCTTCCATTTTGAAAACCCAACAAGACAAGAAAACCTAAGTTAAAATCATCTGATTTATTTTCCAATGTAAGTACAAACACACATACAGAGAGAGAGAGATAGAGAGATGAAATGCAGAAGCAGAAAAAGGAGTGTGGATGAGTAGAGAAGAGAGAAGGCTTACAGAGAGAGAAGGCAAAATTGTAGTGAAAAATGGAAAGTGGAATTAGGTGGATATATGAGCTGCTTTTTGTAAACAAACACTACATAAGATAGATAGATACAGTCCCTCTTCTCTTCTCTCTTTTGTTTGTCTCTGTCTCTGTCTCTGTCTAATGTCAGTCTCTCTCTCTCTTGCACACGCAGAGGTACTGGCGCTTATGCCGGGCTTGAGAGACACGCCATCTATATCTATGTATCCATTTAAGAAATGACTATCAAACGATGCGACTACTCTTTAAGTAATTTTACTGAGCCTAGTTTCGCCATTTTAATACCAACTTGTGCTTTTATCTGTTGCACATCTATGTTTTCTACTTACTAAATCATATTCATTTGTGTGGGTTTACCAATATACCCTTAGACGTTGAACCACACCTTGGGTCGGGAGTTATGTGTATGTATGTATAAACATGTCTCTTCTCGTGATGTATTTATTTTAAATTTCAAAATATCCTTTTCAAGTTGGCATGATTTTATTATTAGATAAATCGCGAAAAATATGTTAGATATAATAACCTGGTCCTTTATAACCACTTACATTATATTTGAAATTTATGATCTTATGGTCGCAATCCCGCAAGGGTGAGCTCACCCCAAAAACCCGTCTTCAGTTCAGATTGCAGGCTGCAACTCGGCAAATGAATTTCTGCCCTGGAATATTTGTAAAAGTATATGGAGTAGTTAAGAATTTAGATCATTGTCATAGTATAATTTTTGTAAATCATAAATTTACAAGTATTTCGACACTTAAATTGTTGTATTAGCTTCAATGTCAAATGGACATGAATACCCTCACAATTAAGTTTTTTAGGGAAAGACTGTTTGAAATTTATGAAAATATGATTGACTACGAACTTGCAGGAGAGGAAAAGTTCAACAAAATATAAAGATGGCCATTATTTGAAAAGGCAGCAAATTTGGATCGTCCAAATAAAATAATTGGCATCAAATCGTATGAAATAATTGGCATCAAATGATATTCCAGAGTTAGAAAGATCTAAAAAGGTAAAGGAGGGGAGGACAGTATTTTCCTTTTAGAAGTATTAATTACCAAAATCTGAACATCATGATGTTATGATTAAACATCTATTTTTGTTTCATTCTTTTTTTTAAGATTAAATTAAATCTTAAAGGACACTCAAGACCGAAAACTAAGCCCGGCATGTACTTAAATCTTAGTTTCTTTCGACAAGTAACCCATAATATCTAAAATTCTTATTTCGTCATTTTTACTCACCAACGTCAGCTAGTAAGAAACGGAGAACAATTAGAAATAGCCTGAATTATAACTGAAAATTAAAAATTAGTCATAGTTTTAAAAATTAAAATTTAATTATTTTTTCACGTAAAGATAAAATTTGACAAAAAAATCCTTAAAAATTCGAAAAAATTCAAGTATAATATATTGGAGTTTGAAATTTTTATATATGAAATTTTAACATATTGTATTGAAGTTCCAACATAATATACAGAAAGTCTATGCGCTGGGATTACGTATTTTAGCTAAAATAGTTTAACTATTTTTTAATGACTTTGATCGATTGTCAATCTGAAAACTGTCTAGATTACTATTTTCCCATAAGAAACACAAGCTCTCCTAACTTAGGTTTCGTAAACAATTTCACATAATTTTCGTTTTAACAAATAAATGAATGTAAATCGGAAATGAGAGCAACACCGTAAAAGCTCCGATGGTAAAGTAACATCAACTAGCCAAGCTGTATACTTATGGATGCAGAATTATTCAAAAAAATGATGAGTTAGGTCTGCTCTTATATAGGTTGGTCCATTTCTTGATCAATGTAATAGGGGCTATTTCCCATCCTGTTTTTGGACGGCAAAACCATTTGTAGTAATAAGGTTCTAATTACTAGAAAATGACAAAATAATAGTAATTTATTATGTTTGGGTAAAATCATCCTTTAAATATTGTACTTGAGAATTTACCGTTCTTTGAAATTTGTCAATCATTTTTAATCTACCAACAGTGTTAGTTGGCTAAATTTAACGGGAACTTTATGTGAATCTACCAAACTTAAGGGCCTGTTTGGACTGGTATAATTATTAGGATAGTAATTACATAATATTGTAATTACAATGATTTGTTTATTTGTCATGATGTAATTATTGTGTAAGTATATATGATATATTTGATTGTACAAGTGTAATTTCATGGATAAATATATATTTTTTCAGATTAACATGTAAATAATTTTCTTGTATGATAAATATTTATCTATCTATACTATATTAAAAGCATAAAGGTCCTTAGCGAAATATCGTTCGCTTTTTTACCCTTTAAAAATATATTTTATATTGAATAACACAGTAATTTGCTTATCTTTCTAATATTTAGAACTTCTAAATTAATTAAAATTTTAGTTATTATATCTTTCCTTATTTTAATTTCGCAAAAATAACTTTAAAATTAATTAAAATATACATGTACATTGAATAAATCACCACGTTGGAAAATATTGTAAGGAAAGGATTTGCATCAATAATGGTATACGAATAGTAAATGCAAAGTGAATGTTGAAGGCTTCAAGCTATATGATTTTGGCCAAACAAATTAAAATACCCTTAATTGAAAGGAAAATTGATAAAGTAGATTTATGGAAATAATCCGCCTATTCTATTCCGTTTTCCCCTAAATATTAGAAAAAAGGTATAGTTATTGCTGTGTCATAATTAAATTAAATAATTTATATGAGGTAAAATTTTAATTAGTTTTAAAGTTGTTTTCTACAGAATTCAAATAAGGAAAAATATAATAAATACAATTTTAGTTGATATAGAAATCCAAAATATTAGGAAGATAAGCAAAACTATTTTGTCCAATATAAAATATATTTTAAAGGGTAAAAAAACAAATGACATTATAAAAATATTATACAAATTGATAAGGAGAATAATATATTGTTCGAGTAGAAAAAAAGTTTGAAAATAACTTCGCATATTTTGTACTATCTTAAAAGCATGAAATCTCAACAAATAATTAAGTCTTTGAATTAATAAATTAGCAACGAAAAAATCAGTTCAATATTTTTCAAAATTAGTTGTCAAGTTGATAAAAATTATAAGGTAAATAAATTCATTTTCACTAGAAAAGCATCGGCCGTGAGAAAAAAAAAAATAGAGCAAAATCTATTATAATATAATATTAAAATTTAAATTGCTAAACATGCTAAATTGAAGCATTAAAGATGTAAGATAAGAGAAAAGGTATTCAAAAGAAGTGTCGTTAGCATTTAAAAGGTTTAATTCACATATTTGAAGTTGTGAATGGAACACTTGTTGTAAATGAGAATTTGTGCTTTTTTTAAAAATATTTGCTATTTGTGAAGCGAGTCGAACGCTTCGGTAACAGATAGATATATTTATGATTCGTGTCATTCGATTTTTGGTAGTGCACATTAAATATTATAATGGATCGGATAGTATAATTTTGGTATAATTTGCACATGATAATTTTGTGGAAACTATTCATAATTTATATTACTTTAATGTCTTAAAAAGCATACTATTAAATGATGAAAATAAACTTGGGATTTAATATTTGTGAAAGAAGAATTTATTATTTCATGTTATTAAGCTTTCAATATTTTTTATGAAATCCCTGCTTAGCATGAAATTTTATTATATTATCGTTATTCCATAGTAAGTGTCAAGACGACTCTTCGTTATTACATTTCGAGGTTAGACTGGATATTTAATGGGTAAATATTTTTATGTACTTATGCTACACTTCTGTATTTAATTGTATAGGATCCGAGGTAGGTGCATCTGGTTATTAGTTCGACACGCATCTTTGATCCCCGCAACGAGATTTACGGTGAGCTGTGCTTTCGAGTCGTACTGCAGCAGCCAAAATCTTCCCTTTTGTTATATTTTCTGTCTATTTCATTTCAAACAGTAGGCTAGTATTCTTTTGTATATTCTACTAGAATACTCATACACTTGTGACATCGGGTCTTGACACACACTAATAGACTTATGATTTTTGGTTGTATTTTTACAGTTATAATTTCATTTAGCTGCTCTTCTTTTGTTCGCTTTAAAAAAATCCGTTATCCATTAAATTCTTTAAATTTAAGGAAAGTTTTATGTTTGGAAAGCTTAATAGAAGTGAAAATCACTAGATTGTTCATTGTTGGTTTGCTTAGCGACGGTGCGGGGCGCCATCACGACCTAAACTAGAATTGGGTCGTGACATATTGTTTGAGAAGGCGTTTGTCCTTTCCTGCGCGATTCAAGAGATCTTTCAATTTCAGAATCGTAACCTGCCAACTCTTTTGTAGAAAAGCGATTTATAAACTAATTGAAATTCATAAAATAGAGAAAATTAGTTTGTAAAATTATAATAGCAATAAATAATAATAATAATAATAATAATAATAATAATAATAATAATAATAATAACAGCAAACGATTGCATAGATGATAAACATAATAGGTGTTAAAGCAAAAATTATATATTAGTACAATAATTTTATTATTTATAGATAATAGTGATATTATGCTACACTTGTAATAAAATAAATATATAAGAATGATGCAACAAGTAAACTATGACAAGAAAATATATTTTTATTTAAAGTAATAGTGTTAATACTTGTGATAATATCTAAAATTGAAACGATAATATATATATATATATATATATATATATATAGCTAATAGTGTGTGACTGTGAAAGTATTGATTATAATATACTCTTTTTTGGGTTAATACAATATTGACAATAGTCTAATTGTAATAGATATATTAAGAAATTTAATAAAAATAGTTGGTAGTAGTTATAATGAGAAAAAAAATAGTACTGTTACTACAACTATGACTGAGTAAAAAAAACGTTGTTATTAATATAAAAGTAGCAAACACATGGAAAAAAATATTATAATAAAAAATTCTCAAATTAGCAATAAATTTTTAATTTGAAGTAGATGAATGCCAATTTCTGGTAATGATGCTAAAATTTGACGAGGCCAATGCATATAGGATTTGCTACTCGTACCTGTCAAATTTTAGTATAATTTATGATATCTTTCCACAGTGATTGAAAAATAATCTAGCTATAAATTTATAATATTCTTACTACTATTAGTCCAATTGATGAAGTTTTGGTTGTTGAAAATTTAAATTGCTTGAGTTGAAAGAAAATAACTTTCAGAAGGTTTATGTTTAAAAAGATAGGGAGTCATCGAATTCATTCGATAGCGTAATAAAAATAAAGTTTTCGCTACTACATGTTTTTCTCGTAGGAATAATTGCTTATTGCTAATATAATCATATTTTGCTCACGAAAAATTAATTAATTAATAACACTCCGCAATGTTATGTAAATCAGTTGATATGACTAATCACAAATAAACTGAAATAATTATCTTGCCTGAATTGTACTAAAAGATAGCAAAATCATGTTGCGATTATTTTTTACTAAAAATCAATAATCTTGTGAACCACAACTCCTTCGTGAGAATTAAAATTGAAGTAAGCAAGATTATATACTTGGAATTATAGTTTAATAATAATTACTATCACTCTATTACTTTTACTCAAATAATTATCATATATTAATTTTACTTCGTAAGAATTACAAAATTGACATACAACTAACTTTGGAGAATAAATAGATATAAGTGAAAATAATTAATTAAGACTAATATTCCAGCACAATGTAAAGATATAAGTAGAACGTTTCAGGTCAAATATGTACTGAAATTGAGATTAATATTATAACAATATCGAGCTTCATCAATTATCCCAACAAAAGAGATTACTCCATTGTAAAGTATTTAAATTTAACAAAGAACAAACTTTTTAAAGTACTATCAATACTCTTAGAAAATCCAAAAAACCACCAGAGAAAAGTGAAACAGATTAAAAAAAAAAAAAAGCAAAGATCAAAGCTGGAGAAAAAGTTATAACATACACCACTATTTATAGAAATCAAATCCCATAAGGTGTTATGTTATCTCGTACTTCTTTTACCATAATACTTCATAATTATTTTTTGCTTTATCATGATAAAAGTATTATTAAAAAAATACAGAGAATTGACATGTTATACATATTTTTACTTAAAATAATTTATTTTTAAATATATAATATATAAATAATTTATAATTATCAATTAAGCGTAATTATCCGTCTTGTTTAGCGGGAAAAAAAGGTTTCTACAATAGAGTAAGGAGTGGCGTGGGGGTAGAGAAGGCATGTGGGGGAAAAAGCCGTTTAAACGGCCGGTAAGAGCGAAGCCGCATTCCCAGAAGACTGTCTGCCGTAATCTTACAGCTGTACCTCCGATCAGTAGATCTGTAATTAAATAACAGTAACAGAGCATGTTTTGTCACTACAAAAATCCTATTTGCTTGCTGTCTGGTCCCCTTTTCTCCAACCACCCCCCGAGTCAATGGAAATTTTTACATTATCTTTCTTCTTCTTCTTGATTTAATACTCCTATTATTTTGTTGGTTTCAACTACTACTTCACTAAAGGGCAATAGGTTATTAGGTAGTGTTTATTTTTTGTCAAAACCGCTTGTTGGATCACAAGTAATTTTCTTTTAAAGTTAAAATATTTGACCAAATTTTAGAAGAACAATAAAATATCTTTAAGTTGGAACAGAAGCAGTTTTTAAAGAAAATACACTTAAAATATTTTTTAAATTAATTAATCAAACGTAAATTATTTAGCACCAAAAGCACTTTTTTGAAATTTAATTTTGAAAAAAGAAATTCAAAATAAATTAATTTTAATAGCGTAGCCAATTATAAGCCTACAAGAGTGGTATACTTTCATTTTTATTTTCCTTAAAGTACTTCTTTGTTTTTTAAACTATAATCTTACAACTATTTTTCAAGTTTGAAATGGATAACCTATACTAATCAATATTGGAATTGGATTGAATATATTTTGATATGTGGTCCCTCCGAGTATATTAAAGAAAATAAAAAGAGTAGAAAAATATTCTCCTACCAAGGATTTGGGTAAGAAGCCAGAGAAGTTTTATTGTGTGTCTCATATAATTTATATTAGTTATATGAAAACTTTTTTGTCTTAAAAATTTGTAGACCCTAATTTTATACTTCTGAATTAACAAAATTATAAGATAAAAAAATACCTCATATATCTAATGTCAGTCGTATACTATACAAAATAAAAAATTTCAAGAAGCGGTATTAATGCCAGCTTTTCTAAAGTATACAGTCCTGCAAGTTGCTGCAATTGTAGCATCACTAGCTCTTCAACAATGTACACTATCCTTTAGTATTTCTTGTACGTGACAGGTGAGAATTAACGAACCAATAAAGAAGAGGATGGTAGTATGAGGTTAGTTTGGTTTGAAGAGTTAGAATTAGTTATATTAGGATAAATTATTCTAGTATTATTTTTTATTGATTATTTGGTATTATTGTATTAATTCATAAATAGTAAATTTTATCATTTTATCCTACGATAACTTATACTATAATTACTACTCTACCTTTTAACAGGTATAAATTATTTCAGTAATATCTTTGATCTTGAGATAACTTATTTCATAATTAATAACCAAACAAGGAATGAGATCACAAAATTAAATTTTTATCCTAAAATTATTTTTCCTTTTCTATCATACCAAATGACCCTTCGAGTGTGGAATATAGCATGTCATCCCAAAGGTAACCGCTTAGTTCAGTGATTGCAGTTTATATTTACAAAAAATAAAATATTATACGAAGAAGGACGGAAAAGATTTAATGGTAATATGGAGGTTATATATAACGAATAAATGTATAATTAGAAATCGTAGCAATTTCGATAAGCATATTACACATGAAGATAAATTTTACAATTGATATTTTCTTTTGAACCTCACCTTTTAATTTTATGTGAAGGAGAGATCCGAGGTAAGGAAAAGAGGAAAATGAAATGACTTCACTTTAATTAGAGGCTTTAGATTATAAATTCTGAATATGAATTCTTTTTTTTTGTTTTGAAAGAGGTCTTTTCTCTCTAAATAACTTTACACAACGCAAATTTACTTAATCGATCAATAAATTTTAAATATTTATACAAAAAAGTTGCTATACTGCTTATATTATCACCCAATGCTCGGCAGCAGGGCGTATGTATATTGTATAGTGTATTAATTAGATACTCAATTAAATATAATTTTTGATGCGAGTAAAAGTTTATATATAAATTTTATTTAAATTTTAAAAAATAGTAAATATAAATTTATAAACTTTAAATTCTGAATTCGTATTTGATCGGTGCTAACTCTTGAGTGACAAAGGAAGCGAAATCCTTCATGATTCCATGGTCTAAAATTGAATGAAAACCAAGAAAGATCATGTTATAGTTTGAGAAACAAAAGTGAGCCATGGATTCAAGGGGCCACACAAATCCCTTGTCTTCAAGCAAGGAATTTGATATATCTTTTGACCAATTACGTGTCTCTTAGTGAAGACGCTCTTTGTCCCTTCTTTCATATAAATTATGTTCTTAATTACGTGGAAAAGTTGGTCAATAAATTAACTAAAGAGTTCATAATAATACTATATTTTATGGGAAAAGAAGGTGATTTATCTAGGGAAATGATTAGATTGTATATGATTATCCTTATTTAAAAACTTGATAAAGGTGGGATAAGAGCATTGCTTTCTTGTTCATCTTCTTCATACATATTCACAGTATAAAACCTATCCCACTTTGGGGTTGTTTTATAGGGTGTATAAGAATAATTCTGAATATGGTGTATCAGTAATATTAATATTAGTTATACTTGTATTAATTATCCTGATATTAGTTATGCTGATATATTTCTTATTTATTGTTTGGTTTGATGTATTAAAGCATTGTACAATTTCTAAAAGAATTATTTGTTTATAAAAATATCCTCAAAACTAGTCCACCCTTTAACTTTTTAAAAGAAACATAAGTCGAGAAATGTTTTTATATGAAAGAGTTTTTAAAAAATTATTTTTTTTATCTACCTATATTGTAAAATAAAATAAAATATTTATTTATAAAAAAAATATGCTAAGTAATTATTTATTTACAAGGGATATAATTTTGATTCCCACTATTTGAATTATTTTGACTTGAATTAATATACTAACTAGCATATTTTAATCAAGCATAAATTTTGAAGGATAAATTTATTTTTAATTAAGCTAATGGATTCATTAAAACTCATACAATTGCTAATATCATTGTTTTTTATGTATTAATTATGCATAGGAATTAGGATAATACCAAATAGCTTGCATAATTAATGCCTGCACAATTAATACACAAGTTCAAAATATCTACTAAATAATATATTATTAATATACAAAACTAATACATACATTAGCTTATCTGATAAATCCTACCAAACGATCCCTATAAGTTTTGTACTTCCAATAGTCAAATAGCTGCGGGCCAAGAAATTAAACGTCAGTTAGTACCCAAAAGTTTTGCGAATTATTTTATTCTTTTTAAAAATAACTTCTTGATTATATGTGAAATTCCATTAACTTCTAAAACATTTCTTCAAAAGAGTAAAGATCATACACTGTTACCTCATTTATAATCAAATATTCCTATTAAGGCACAACTCTTTCTCGAATCAACTAATAAAGTAAATGATTATTGCACTTCCAATAAACAAGAAAATTTAATAAAAAGAAATTTACTTGTAACTAGTAAAGCCACTTTTATCATATTCGCTTTAAAGTTCACATATTTTTCTTGATTTGAATGATTTTCTTCTATAGATTTAAGTGAATCTGGTAATTGATTTTGGTGTTCTTCATTAGTTTCTTCAAAATTGAAGACTTGGATATGTTGGATTTGGGCTGCCGTTGTTCTTATTTTCTTCAAAAATCCTATTCCTATAACGATTGGAAACAACAATAAAGCTTTTTATTTTTGAAGATCGTGAAATCAGGAACTATTAGAAAACTAAAAAGAACAAGACGTAAACCAACGCTATTACTATTTTCCTTTTTCTTATTTACAGGAATCGAATTTCAAATAATTTATGAAGATGTCAAAAAATAAAAAATAAAAAGAAATTTAAAATTTGACTTTTGTGATATTTTGGGCCATAACACCTAATTGGAGGTCCAAACACTTCAAATATGAACTGAGAGAAATTCAAAAATAACAAAATTTACAAGTCAGTCGTTCAAAATAGTCTAATTTAAAAAATAATTAAAATTTAGTCACTTTTCATGTAAACAACAATCTAAATGAAAATACTATTTAAAATTTATAAAAAACACTCTAGCATAATATACTGGAGTTCCATTATATTATACTAGAACTCCAGTCTAATATACTGGAGTTCCAGTATAATATATCGGTCCAACATAATATATTGGAGTTTGGAGCACCGATGCTTCAGTATCCAATATATTATACTAGTGCCAGCAAAGTATATCGGTTCATCATAATATGCTGGAAGTTCATATACTGGTACGCCGAACTCTAATATATTATACTGGACCGATCTCTGTTTTAATAAAATAGTAACTACTTTTTATTAATTTAATAAATGTTAATTATTTTTAGATGACCAATCCAAAAACTAATTATTTTTAAATACGAACGTAGAGCATAGGCCTATCATGAAGCCCAGCTGTAAACTGCGGTTCAACTATTTATAGACTTCTACAACTAAATTAACTAGACAACTCAAATAATCATTTTCTGTACATCTTTATTAATATTTCTGTTGCTCAAGTGGGTACAGTCACAAAAGTGGCTAAAACAGGAGTAGTTTACTCCTGAGATGGATTTATGATTGATAGATTTACCTGTCTTTTTCACCCAAGTTGATTTTTCCGTGTTACCTAGCTTTAAGCAGACCGTAAATCCATTCAATGATCTTTTTAATAATATATATGAGCAAATAATAGCTATTGTCCAATTATTTTTCGATTTTGAAGGGTGGGATTTGTCTCGTTATATCAATGTATTTTCATAATATATGGAGTAGATAAGGGTTTGAGAGATTCTACGACGTACAAACACAATTTTTAGAAGAGATAATTAGGATTTATATTTCTCTAGTGAAAATATTCAAAAGGTTTTAAAGAAGTCAATTTGCTTCTTTGTGCATGTAGGAGTATTATCGTATTTAAAGATTTAACTTCAAAGAAGTTTGCGTATTGTTGAATTTCTCCACTGTTTTTGTAAGGAAATATTTATTACATTATTCTACGACTCTCATGGCTTTCCTTTTTTTTTTTTAAGCTTTGATTTTTGAATGTAGCAGCCACATGTGTCACACCTATTAAAATCACTTCAAGCGGATTTGTATCCGTCAATTTGAAATACAAAATGAGTTGATTGGTTGAATTTTATTTTTTATTGCCAAGAAAAGCTTTTTCAACTTTAATATAAACTTTGAGGGATGGTAATTTCGTAATGTATTTTACATGACAAATTCCATGTTTTGCACTTAGATTATTGCGTATATTGGAAGATTATATTTAATTCATAATTCTTGAACAACTTTCATATTTTATTGTAACGACCCAGCCGATCGTTTTGAGTATTATAACTTCGTTCCCCCATTTACCGTTATTTTATGTTCAGTTATTGTTATGTGACTTGTCGGGGTAGTTGGTTTGGTTCCGGAGATATTTCGGAATGAATTGAGACATTTAGTTCCAAGGTTGGAAGCTTTAGTCGAAGGAGTAGAGCGAATGTTGACTTACGTGTAAACAACTACGGAATAAAATTTTGATGGCTGCACTAGCTCCATATGGTACTTTTAGACTTAGGAGTGTGTCAGGATATTGATTTGAGAGTCCGTATTTTATTTTGGTTTGAAATGACGAAAGTTAGAATACGATAGTTTTTCATTAAGCTTGAATTGTGATGCGATTCGTAGTTTCGATGTTATTAGAGGCAATTTAAGACTTCGATCAAGTTCGCATTATGTGGTGGGACTAGTTAGTATATTGGTTGGAGTCCCACGGGGCTTGGGTGAGTTTCAGATGGGTTTGGATTGTGTTGCGCTCTTATTTGATGTTTTAACGTTGTTTTTGGCATAAAGGGTACCATATTATGAAAACGACTTTTGATTTGTGATTGAATCAAACCACTAGAATCGTATTGCAATTACAGAACCATAACAACAGGAATCGTCTTATTCCGAGGTCGTATGAGAGAGTTATGCCCATTTTCGTATTGGAAAAGACTGTTGTGTTTCTGGTGTTTGAGGAAACAGAGGCAAACCACAGATATTAAATGCGATTTATAAGTCTCAGGTGTCCAATGCCACTTGCCTGGAGAGATTTCTAAAATCAGAGGTTTTACCATTTTAACATAATTAGAGCTAAGGAGCTTGGTTTGGGCGATTTCTAGAGGAAACTTCATAAATTGGACGGGGTAAGTAATCATAACTTGATTTGGTCCGTTATTCATGTATTTAACACTATTTTCAACACCCACTTTGTGGGGGATTTAGAATAGAAATTTTTTCAAACTTGATTTGAGATTTTGAAGGCCGAATCGGAGTTGAAATTTAGTAACTTTGGTACGGTAGGACTCGTGGCGGAATGAATGATAAAAATTTGTAAATTTTGTTGGATTCTAAAGCGTAGGCCCCACATTGACTTTTGTGTTGACTTTTCGGCTTTCCATTAAGAACTTAGCTTTTTCGTACGGAATTGATTCCTATAACTTGTGTTGATTGTATCGAATTATTTATGGCTAGATTTGAGGCATTCGGAGGGCGATTCGCGAATGGCTTGTTATTGGAGTAATTCAATTTGCTTGAAGTAAGTATCTTATTTAAACTTGTTGAGGCACCAGTTACCTAAATTGTTGTGATAGCTACACACTATTGGATGTGCACGTGCATGAGGATTGGCCCACGCGCGGGCACCAGGGTTATATATTCAAGTTCAGGTTGTGCTTAAGATCTTATAAGCCCGGGAGTGATTATTAAGCTTAAAGCAATAATATCTCACATATTGTGATAATTTATATGATCTATTTGAGCTATGTTGAGGCTACATAGGGATAAAAATTCTTGAACGAACTTGATAAATGCTTTTCAGTGATAAAATTATTGATTTGAGTTATGATAGCACATTTTTCACGTGCTTACACTTTAGCATGTCATTTATACTAGTCCCGGAATATGAGAATCTTATTTCATTCATCATACACGAGTATACTTGTTTAACTACTCCTGTATGATATGTTTCGACAAGAGCCCTTTGACTATGTCGGGCGAATTATGTTATTCCCATGTGAATTATCCGTGCAACAGGTGAGTTGTCAGTGTAGATTTATATATTGATATTATTGGCGCGTGAGTTGTCCATGTGGATTTATATACTTATACTATTGACATATGAGTTGTCTGTGTCGCACGTGAGTTGTCAGTGCAGGTTCTATTGTTAGCATGTGAGTTGTCTGTGCAGTGTGTGAAATTTGTATTTCCTTGATCATTTATCTGATTTAGTTGTCTCCTTCCTATACATGCCATAATATTGTCTGAGCAGGTATTTGAGAAGTTGCATTCATGCAACAATCACAACTCTAGAACTAATAAACCATAAAGTTCAAGGAAGAGAAGATGAAGAAAACAAACTGAGAATCTTTTCTCTCGAGTGTTTTGCGCGTTGTTCTCCCTCCAAATAATATCCAACCCTCGTAAAATAGGTTTAGAATCCATTTTATACATGTTGGTGGCGTGTTAGTTTATATCACCACGTCTCAGCCGAATTAGGACAAAATCCGTCCTTAATCGTTTTGATTGGTGCATGGCGCTAACCTGGATACAGAGCTTCTTATCCCACTGTAAGTGGTGTTTTGATTGATGCCTGGCTTGAACCTAAGAACCAAACTCATACTTCCTACAAATTCTTCTGTTTTTAGTTTAATTTGTAGGCCAATTTTCCAAATCATTTCCATTCGACTCATACATATAAAACACCACGACTTAGAACAAATCATTACATTACACACACAACCCTCCCCCCTTCCACAAAATATGAGTGAAATGCGAGGTGATATACATATAAATGTGCATACTTTATGCCAAGTATCCTTCATGCATACACAGATATTGTTCCTACGAACATTGATGAGTTAGTTTTAATTATTGTTGAATGCGGGTTTAAAAAGGCAGGACTACACCGGAATAGCTAGTATTATTAATAATTTAGGATTCACCTACTTTGCCTTGTTTATTTACGATATTTATTAAGTTGGTTGTACTCATACTATACTCCGCACTTTATGTGCAGATCCATGTACTTTTGGTCACGGAGGTTGCTAGTGTTGGAGCTTACTCAGTTTGGAGACTATCAAGGTAGCTACCTTGTCGTCCGCAGACCTTGACTCTCCTTCTTTATCTCGTAGTTTTTATTTTTACTGTTCTACATTTCTAGACGATATCTTATCAGTCAGCCTATGTTGTCATTTGGATGCTCATGTACTCAGTGTCACCCGGATTTTTGGGAAATTATTTTATTGAGACATGATATTTTTATCAGTATTTTGGGAGACTCTTCAGCTTATTTTTTATGTTTTCAAACCTAAAGAATGCATGAATTATTGCAGTTGTCGGCTTTCCTAGTAGTTTGCTAGGTGCCATCACGACATATTAATTTTGAGTCGTGTCAAGTTGGTATCAGAGCCTAGGTTATATAGGTCTCACGAGTCATGAGCAGGTTTAGTAGAGTCTTGTATATGGAGATTTTTGTACTTATCTTTTAGTGACTACCAAATCCTTAGGAAAACTTCACTTTCTTTCATTCTTGTCGTTAGAATTATTGACTCCGGAAACTAAATTTCTTTATTATATTCTATCATAGATGGTGACGAGATGTGCTACCAGATCGAATAGACGATCATTAGTACCACCAACTAGGGCCACGAGGGGTCGGAGCCGTGGTAGAGGCTGAGATGCAGCTCGTACAACAGCTAGAGCAGCATCTGTAGACCCACTAGTTGCTCCAGCACAGGAGCAAATTCCAATTGTAGTTGAGCTGTTGGGAGAAACTCAGGCACTAAATTGTGATTTCAAGCTTTTAGGAGACTTTGGCCCAAATATTGATTGATTGCATTAGCCTTGCTCATGCGGTTTTAACTCAGACCGCACTAGCCACTTATGAAGCTGGGGGAGGTACTCATACTCCCGTTGCCCGTACTCCAAAGCAAGGGGTGAAGGGACTTCAAATACCAAAGGTTCTACCATTCCAACCAGTTGTAGGTGCTCAGACCTAAGTTGGACCTATTATGAGTGATGAGGAGCAGAAGAGACTGGAGAGGTTTGGGAGACTCAGGCCTCCATTCTTCTATATGGTTGAGACAAAAGATGCTCAAGATTTCTTGGATAGGTTCTAGCGGATTCTTTGCACGTCAGGTATTCTAGAGACTAGTCGAGTCTCTTTTACTACTTTTTAACTATTAGGGGATACCTTCGGATGGTGGTAGAACTATGAGAGGAGCAGGCCAGTTGGTGCAATACCACTTTCATGGCATGAGTTCTCCGTCTTTTCTTGGAGAAGTTTGTGCCACAGACCTATAGAGAAGAGCTGCGCATGCAATTTGAGCAGCTACATCAGGAGGGCCTTGTTGTGACCTAGTATAAGATGAGGTTTTCAGAGTTGGCTCTTCATGCGATCTGGTTTGTTCCCACAGAGAGGGAAAGGATTAAAAGGTTCATTAATGGCCTCAACTATTAGATATGTTTATTTATGACTTAGGAGGATGCATGAGGTTCAAAGATCGATGAGGTAGTTGATATTGCTCGGTGGCTTGAGTTTGTCCGTACTCAGGTGTTTGAGGAGAGGTAGTCCAAGAAGCCTCGTGGTTTGAGTCGTTTCAGTGGCATTTCTCCTGGGGGTCAGTCCCACCATAGTAGGGGTCGTCCTTATAGACCTCTCAGATGGCTCGTCCAGTTAATTGTGGTGCATTAGTTACCCACGGTTCTTACAATGGTTATTCGGGCCAGTCTTCATTCAGTACATTGCCAGTGTAGAGTTATTACTTTGCCTCATTTTCTAAGGTTTCTACAGGCAGTTCCTCTGGTTATCAGGAGCAACAAATCCATAAGAGGAGAGGTTATTTCAAGTGTGGAGACTTGAGCATCTCAAGATGGATTTCCATAGAGTGGCATTCCACATCAGGGTTCTCGACCAATGATACTAGCACCAGAGCTACACTACTCGCTTAACCAACTCGGGTAGGGCTCAGGTAGCTAGAGGTTGTCCTAGAAGGGAGGCCGATCAGGTGGTGGTCAAGCTCGATTCTATGATGTTCTTGCTATGCTAAAGGTCGTTGCTTCGAAAGTATTTATCACAAGTATTGTTTAAGTATGCCATAGAGATGCTTCCACATTGTTTTTCACTTGTTCTACTACTCGTATGTATCATCATATTTTGCTCGTTATTTGGATATGCCCCATCAGTCCTTAGTCTCATCTATTTATATATTTACACCGGTGGACGATACTATTATTGCAGACTGTATATATCGATAATGTATGTTGACTATTGGAAGATTAGAGACTATAGTTGATCTCTTATTACTTAGTATGGCTTATTTTGATGTGATTTTGGGTATGGACTGGTTTTTTCCATGTCATGTTATTATAGATTATCATGCTAAGACCGTGACGTTGGCGATGCTGGGGTTACCGAGGATCGAGCGGAGAGGTTGTCTACATTGTGTTCCCAGCAGGGTGATTTCTTATTTGAAGGCCCAATAGATGGTAGGGAAGGGGTGTCTATCATATTTTTCGTTTGTGAGAGATGTGGTGCATGCACTCCTACTATTGATTCTTTTCTAGTGGTGCGAGACTTTCATGAAGTGATTCCTGCTGACCTACCAGGTATGCCACCGACAGGGATATTCACGTTGGTATTTACTTGGTGCCGGGCACTCAGCCTATTTCTATTCCTCCATATCATATGGCACCAGTATAGTTAAATGAATTGAAAGAGCAGCTTCAGGAACTTCTTAATAGGGGGTTTATTAGGACTAGTGAGTCACCCTGGGGTACACCGGTTCTGTTCGTAAAAAAAAAGATGGTATGCGCATGTGCATCAACTATAGATGTGATGGCCCAAAAGGTCATCACTTATTTTTATATAAAATTATGTATTTCTGAGGCCCTGAAAACCTCATTTAGAGTCACTTCCATTTGCGTGCGCAGTCCGGGCGCGTAGCTGGAAAGCTTAAATATCAAAATCTGTTAAAAAATGGTAAAATTTGGTTATAAAACGAGTTAGTTCAGCTTTGGTCAATGTTTTATGTAAACGGACCCAGACTCATGATTTGACGGACTGAAAGTAAGATATCCATTTTGCTACACCTTCGGGCAAATTGAGCCTTTTAATTCTTGTGTAAAACTCTTCTATGCAGGTTTTCTCTGCTGGCCCCTAGCTCATGAACTGGGGACGGTGGCACAAGTGTTCGATTATCCACATTTGCAACAACAGATTGCACCCGTCGAAGAAGTCTATCCCGGCCCGGCAAGCTGTGAGAGCACGAAAGATCTCGGCTACTATCATAGGCGCGAGTGTGCACTTGGCTTGGGTGCGTAGAGTACTGTCAACCCCTACTATTTTTATGTCGATGTTCCCATCTTTTCTTCGGAATACCAGAAGCCCTAGAAAAGCCACCATAAAAGTGAAGCGTCAGTGTTCTTCCCATTTGGCACAGTTTTCTTTGCTGCTGATTTTGTTTTCTGGAGTGTTAAACCCCCCATATGTGACCATATTTTGTGTATAGGAATGAAAAGGTGCAAAACCCCGCTGCAAGGTTCGAATCATGTACCACTCTGCTTATTTTCAGGATATCTAAGAATTTGTGCACCGCTACAACTCTTGGAGCAACCACATACCTGTGTCTCAAAGGAAGATCAGCGTCCCCGATGTACTCATCTATCTCTTCCAAAGTCGGGGTAAGTTCAAAATTTGAGAAGTGGAACACATTGTGCGTTGGGTCCCAGCAAGCAACCAACGCTCTTATGATATCTCCTCGGGGTATAATCTCCAATAATCCCGGGATCCCCCCCCCCTAAATATTTCTTCACTTCACCTTGCCCTTCTATGCCTGGATCATTCCACCATAAGCGCAACTCCAAAGGGATTTTTCTTACGAATGAAAAGGTTCGTTTAGGATTGTGCTCATCCTGCATATTTATTAAGGCGAATTAGCAACTTATGACTTTATTCCTGTATGACTTCGAAAATCAGAAAATTGACCCTTTTCGTTTTAAGAATTTTATTTCTAAAACCAGAGGCTCAGCTTTGTGAATACGTCTTTTCAGCACCTTCGGAGGAAGTTTTTAAGGCTGTGCCCGCTAGCCGACCAAAAATACCATAAAGACTCAACGGTGGCCGTTTGTGTAAAATCATCCTTCCGGACTATTTGGCTATTCTTGACAACAACGGCGTCACCCGATTTATTTATGGCAACAAATAAAATTAACATTTGTTTTTCTTTATTTTGGCTATTTTTTGCAAAAGGAAGGTTGGACTCGCTGGGGGTTGCCTACGTATCTCGCCCCTGACGAGAATCAACGGCGTAGTTCGGGCAAAAGAATTTGTCAAAACCAAAAATTTGTTGAAGAAGCCCATTTTCTTTCTTTTGTTTTTCCTTTTTTCTTCCTTTTTGTTCTTTGTTTTTCAAAAATCTGGAAGCATTTCGGCGTTATTTGAGCATTGGTTTTTCCAAACAAATGGCTACTCTCATTCAGCCCTAATACCGCTATTCTCTCAATTTTGTCTCCTTATTCACAAGCCGGTTAACATGCAAATCCGCAACAAATAAATGCACAAGTAGCACGTAATATGCACCATGATGGTCTTTTCATTTCAGGTCACCTGTGTTAGACGGACCCAACCCCTGTGTTGAGTCCCCTAAGTCAAATGCACATGATGCAAACAAACGTTCCTACTAGGGGTCCGGCATGAGGTTTTGTGAAACTAAGTTCAGAACCTAGGTATTTGTTCTAGACTGTGTACCGGAGCGGACAACTCGAGTCGAGGATGGCCTATGTACCGGGGACCCGCAAGATCGTCTGGCTTGGTAACTTGTTCGAGCCTCTTTCTTATTTTAAGGTATGACGCTAACATAATAGGGAGTCTCGACCAACGAGTACATCCCCGAAGATAAAGAGAGAAGGGTTTCGTAACAGTTTATATACAGTTCAAATAATATCAAAGCGGTAAAAGCATCATTTTGCACATCAGGCAACATGTAAAATCAAATAATTAACAAAGACAATTACAACAATTATTCTAAGCTTGAATTCTTGAACCCTGGACTATAGATTCTGGGTTTAGTCCCCAGCAGAGTCGCCATAGCTGTCACACATTCTTTTGGCCACTACAACCCGGCGAAGGGCGTAGATAAGGGAGCTTTTCCAATTAAAGGGCAATCGAAATAGGATTCAATTATTTAAAAGAGTTTCAGAGTCGCCACTTGGGAGATTTATGGTGTCCCAAGTCACCGTTTAGAATCCTGAATCGAGGAAAGAATGACTCTGTTTAACAGCCCCCGAACCAGAAATCCGGGTAAGGAACTCTGTTAACTCGGGAGAAGGTATTAGGCATTCCCGAGTTCCGTGATTCTATCACGGTTGCTCAACTGTTATATTTGGCTTAAATTATCTGATTTTAAACAATTTTGAACCTATGTGTCAATTTTAATCTTTTAACCTCTTTTATTGTTATTATTTTTAAAAGAGAATTGCAACGTCGTTAAAATGTATCTTGAACCACATCACATAAATCCACCCATGGTTTTTGACACATTTCAACTTCGTTGAGATTTGAATTTGGATCACATAAACGCGCACGCGTATTTAAGGAGATAAAATTATTTAAGACACGCCTAAAGCAACTAAGGCGTGTCATTATCTTTGTGGGAAAAGAGTGAAATTCGCTAAACGGAATGTCCCAAAACTCTACGTATTTTAATATAATCATTTCACGAGGTCCATGCAATTTATGGGTTCCGTTTGGCGCGGCACACCTCGTTTCTTTATTTTAAAAGGCCAATCCTAAAACAACTATTATTGCTATTTATCTTCTATAGAGTGTGTCTCTAATAGGGCTTGGCTAACTGACGTAAGAATCAAATCCCCTTTATTCCAACGTATTATCTAGTTCGAAACTCCAAATTCACTCAGTCATGCTTTCAGCCGAAGCTG
Source organism: Nicotiana benthamiana (assembly GCA_034376525.1). Lineage (NCBI taxonomy): Eukaryota > Viridiplantae > Streptophyta > Magnoliopsida > Solanales > Solanaceae > Nicotiana > Nicotiana benthamiana. The sequence continues at coordinate 25,659,101 of CM067336.1, read as the reverse complement.
ACCAGCAAGGATTATCGTATTTGGGCCTCAATGTGAGCCCAAAATCGAGATACATGGAGAACCAAGCTAGTGAAGTCCAGTAAACACGCAGATGATGAAGTAAACCGATAAAAAAATAAACAGAAGAAAAAGAAAAATGAAAAATAAACAGAAGAAAAAGAAAAATGAAACTTACTGATGGATCTTCAAAGAAAAACCAGCCTGATTCGATTTGAATCCCCAAACGGAGTTACATGTTCGTTTTGGCCAACACGAACATGCAACTCCATTTGGGAACCCAAATGAAGTTTTGACAGTCTGCCACAAAATTAGGTTAATCCCCAGATTTGAAATTCGGGGATATTAGGGTTGTTTGAAGGAAATAGGGGTTGTTTTTGGGTAAGGGAGGCCAAGGGTAGTATGGGGTGTGAATTTGGGAGCCATTGGAGCCGGCGCCGCCATGGACAGCGGAGCAGCCGCTTCTTTGGACGAAGATTCAACATGTTTGGCTTGGTTTTGATGGGTGATATTAGGGGGGGTTGGAAAGAGGAGAAGACGGGGAGCATGGGGTGTTAATTTGGACGAATTTGGATTTACGCCAGTGGCGGCGGTGATTTTCGGCCGGCGGTGGGTGGTTGGGATACGGTGGAGGCACGGTATTGTTACACCGGCGGGAAGACGGTTTGTGTCTCTGAGGGTGTGGGTGTCGTTCAGACACTTTTATTAAAGTGTGACGCTAAATCTGAGCCGTTGTATTAAAGGGCATGGATGGCTGAGATCAAGCGACATCAAACGACGTCGTTTTGGACCTGATATTTTTGGACCGGGCAGGGACGTTGGGTTTGGGTCAAATTTGGTGGTTCTGGTGATTTTTGGGCCAGGTTTGTGACTAAAAGTGGCCCAAATCTTGGTCTTTAACAAAGACCCATATTTATGTATTTATTATCTTTTTATATTTTTTGTTATTTTTTCAGATTTTTAGTAATAAAAATAAAAATAAAGAAAAGCATATTTAACTTCTACAAAATAGACTAAATAAAACCCTAAATTCTAAATTTTAAAAGAGAATTTAACAAATGTAAGAATAATAATTTTTTTTGTTGTTTTTCTTATTTTCAATATTAATTAACTAATAACCCAAAAGAAAAAATGTAAAAATTAAGTCCTAAATGCAAACATATCATTTTTATATTTTTATAAATTATATTAATTAAAATGTGCAATATGAAAATAAATACAATATTATGCAACTAATTCTAAAAAAATAATAAAAAGAAAAATACAAATAAACACAAAATTACACAGTTAATCTCTAAAATTCAAATAATAAAAGGGAAAAATGCAAATAGATAAAAAATCACGCAAATAATCCCTAAAAATTAAAATAATAAAAGAAAAATACTAATTTAATAAATTTTATAGGAACATTTCGAGCAAGGCTAAAATCACGTGCTCACAATATGCCCGGAGTCGAATTCCGAGGCCCCGAGCCCGAGAAATAAATTCTTATAGGAAATTGTTTTCTGAAATTATTTAAGGAAATTTGAGATGAAATTTGATTGGAACATGTTAGTATCGGGCCCGTATTTTAGTTCCGACGCTCGATACAGATCTTATATATGATTTAAGATGTTTTTGTAAAATTTGGTAAAAACGGATATCATTTGACATGATTCAGACCTAAACTGCTAAAGTTTATATTTGATGAAGTTTGAGAAAAGTTCTTTGATTTTGAGGATTTATGTGTTGTTATTGAGGTTATATTAGCATTTTGATTGCACGGATAAGTTCGTATGATGTTCTTGAGTTAGTATGTATGTTTGGTTAGGAGCCCCGAGGGATTGAGTGTGTTTCGGATGTATTTCAGGAGGCTTTTGGAACTCAAAAAGTTGCAGGTTTTTAGTTGTTTAGTGCCCGGGGATTTTACCCTTCGCGTTCGCGTGGTCCCTCTTGCAAATGCGTTAGACAAATATCCCAAGTGCCCAATTTCTTCTTCACAAACACGAAGATTGAGATGCGAACACGAACCTGAGGGAGGGAGACCCTTCGCGAATATGTACCTCCGCTCGCGAACGCATAAAATTCTGGGGAGAGGTCATCTTTTTGTTCATCGCGAAAGCGGCCACTAGCCCGCGAACGTGAAGGCTTGAGGAGCCAAAGCTCTGCGAACGCGAGCCCAATTTCGTGAACGCGAAGGCCCAACAGTCCTGAGTCATCGCGAATGCGATGGGCTTGTCGTGAACGCGATGAGTAATTTTTCCCAGTTATTTTAAAAGACCCAAAACAGTAGCATTACAGGATTTTATAAAAATTTCATGCACTTCTTCTTCTCCAAAGCTCTTGGGCAATTTTTGAAATATTGTTTCACCATAATATCTTGGGTAGGTAATCTTTTTTCTTCCATTTTTATCAACATCCACTAGATTTCTAGGACTAAAATATATCATTTAGCATAGAAAATTAGGGATTTGGGTACAGTTAGGGCTTTTTGATTAATTGTGATTTGGACCTCGTTTTAGGGTCAGATTCTAGAAATAATTATATATTTGGGCTCGTGGGTGAATGGGTTATTTGATTTTTGATCCGAACCTCGTGTTTTGACTAAGAGCTCGGGCTCAATTTTTGGGAACAATGATTGAAAAGCTATAATTAAGTATTGGAAATGGTTGTTCAACATTTATTGATGTTATTAAATCGATTATGCATAGATACAATTGTGTTGGAGCCAAATTCGAAAGGAAATGTGGTTTTTGAGGACTGAGTTGGCCGTGGAAGTTTGAGGTAAGTGTCCGGTCTAACCTTAGCTTGAGGGATTAGGAGTTGAGTCCTATTTGCTAATTGCTTCTTGTTGAGTATGATGTATAGGCATGGTGACGAGTATCTATACGTTGGTATCGAGTATGATCGTGAGTCTTAAACTGATACATGTTGTTCTCTTAAATGATTCTACGGATGTCTTAATTTATTATTCTCGATACTGGACAAGGATTTAGTTTATTTTCATGGAATTTATTTGTGATTGAGTATTGGTATTAATTGAGTTGAGTTGGAATCTGATGTTTGGCTCCCCCCACCATCACAAGGTAAAGGTCAGTTTGTTTTATTTATGAAGGACTATTTCTCTAAGTGGGTAGAAGCACAAGCCTACTAGATGTTCAAGGAGAAATAATCCATTGACTTCTTTTGTGACCACATCATATGTCGATTCAAAATACCATCACAAATTGCATGTGACAACGGAGCAGTTTATCGGTAGTAAGGTGACCGACTTTATCGAAGGCCTTAATATTAGAAGGATCTTATCAACACCTCATCACCCTAGTTTAATAGGTAAGCTGAATAGACCAACAAAACCATTATACAAAACCTCAAGAAAAGGTTGACCGACGCCAAAGGAAAATGGAGAGAACTCCTGCCTAAAGTTCTGTGGGCGTATCGCACAACTTCAAAGTCTAGTACTGAGACTACCCCGTTCTCTTTGGATTATGGCCCCTAAGCCTCAATACCAGTCCAAGTTGGGGAGCCAAACATCAGATTCCATGAAATAGGAGTTGGTGGTACACCTATCACGAGATATGAGAAATCGGATCGGGTTGCACGCCTGCAACAAGATGTGAACTGAAAGTGAAAGCTACCTTTGTTTCTTTATCCTTGTTAGAAGTAAATTTTGGGTTTCCTTATAATCCACTTGAGATTCTGTTGCTATCTGTTACTTCCGTGAAGCATGTTTTTCCCTTCTAAGCTTTTATTGTTAGTATCATTTTATTTTTCACATGTGTATATATATATATATATATATATATATATATATAACTACACAAGTTTATCTGGAGTCTGGTCCTAGCTTCGTCACTACCTCACCGGGGTTAGGCCAGGCACTTACTAGCACATAGGGTCGGTTGTGCTGATACTACACTCTGTATAGATACCGGAGTAGTACTTGATCAGCAACAGTATGGGAGCCAGCCTCCAGCCCATTGAGATCTCGAGGTAGTCCCATAGGCGTCTGTAGGCCCCGACATCTCTTCTATTAGTTTTTATATTCTGTTATCATTTGTACTCGAAACAGATTATGTTCTTTCTTTCAAACACTTATATGTAGTAATCATAGATAGTCCATGAATGTTGCGACACCAGTTTCTAGATAGAGGCATATGTTGATTTTCGCATTATCTTGGTATTATAATTGTTTAAGTCTTCCACTTAGTCTCATATTTTTCTCTTATTTAAATGCTTATAACCTGTTAAAATAAGTTGTAAAAAGGGCTAGAACAAAAGAGTTAAAGATTCCTAATTTTGTAGCTTGTCTATCTTCTACGAGTAGGCACCATCACGATTCCTGAGGGTGGGGAATCTGGGTCGTCACAAGTTGGTATCAGAACTCTAGGTTACACAGGTCTTACCATTCCTAGACAAGATTATTAGAGTCTGAGGGATCGGTACAGAGATGCCTGTATTTATCTCCAGAGGCTATAGAGTTAGGAAAAAAATTCACATTTGTTCTTTCTTGTCGTGAGGTTTTGTTTCTCAATGCTAATTAAATTTCTACTATGTTCTTTCGCAGATGGCGAGAATACGCACTTCCTCATCCACCGCTCAACAACCCGAGCCCCCAGCAACAGCTCCTACGAGGGGTAGAGGGCGAGGCCAAGGCCATGCTACAGGCTGAGGTATGGGCAGAGGTCAGCCCCAGTGGCGGGGCCTCAAGTTGACTTTAATGATAAAGTTGCAGCCCCAACAGTTTTGGTGGGCCCAACTCAGTCCCAGAGGGGTTTAATCCTACCCTGGTTCTTCAGGATGCTCTGTCCAATTAGTGGGCCTCATGGAGAGTGTCACCCAAGCAGGCTTGCTTCCTGTAGCACCAGCCGTATCTCATGCTGGAGGAGGAGCCTAGACTCATGCTACTCGAACTCCGAAGCCGGTAACTCCCCAAATTTAGACTCCATCAGTTCAGCCAGTTGGAGCAGTTCAGTCGGGTGTAGTAGCTAAAATCGGTGATGGAGCGCCTGTGCCTGCCAATGCTTTGTGGAGGCTGGATAGGTTTACCAACCTCTTCACTTCTACTTTCAATGCTGCATCTACTGAGGATCCCCAAGATTATCTAGACAGCTTCCACGAAGTTCTTAGGAACATGGGTATTGTTGAGACCAATGGGGTTGATTTTGTCATTTCGCTTGTTTGGATCCACCAAAGCTTGATGGAGGGATTTCTGTTTGGCCAGACCAGCCATATCGCCATCTTTGACTTGGGAGCATTTCACAGGGCTATTTCTAGAGAATTTCCTCCCCATTACTCAGAGAGAGGCCTATTGGAGGTAGTTTGAGCACCTCAAGTAGGGCTCCATGACGGTTATCGAGTATGAGACCAGATTCATCAACTTGGCTCGCCATGCTCTTGTCATACTTCCTACCAAGGAAGAGAGAGAGGGTGAGGAGGTTAATTGATGGCCTTATTCAGTCGATTCGTCTTCAGATGGCTAAGGAGATTGGGAGTGATATATCTTTCCAGGAGGCAGCCAATATAGCTAGGAGAGTGGAGATGGTTCTGTCATAGGGAGGTGGTTATGGATCGGACAAGAGGCCCTATCATTTAGGCAGATTCAGTGGTACCTCGTCTGGAGGTAGAGATTCATATGGTAGAGTCCATTCTCCTAGGTCCTTTCAGTTAGCTCTTAAGGTTTGTCACGGTGTTTCAGGTAGCCGTGGTCCTCAAATATAGTATTCTGATAAGTAGTTCTACAGTGCACCACCAGTACATATCAGTGTTCCACCACTATAGAGTTTCTAGGGTCGTCAGCCTAGTAGCCAAAAGCTTGTTTTACTTGTCTGACACGACACACATTGCTGGGTATTTCCCTCGTGCACCAGGTAGCTCTCAGCATCAGAGTTCCTGTGCTATGATTCAGGCATCAGGTGTTCCACAAATCACCTAGCCAGCTAGAGGTGGGGGTAGAGATGCTAGAGTTAGAGGCAAAGGTCCTAGAGGTGGAGCTCAGACCGCTAGAGGTGGAGGCCAGCCAGCAGCAGGTCATCCCGAGAATGTAGTTCAGGGTGGTGGGACCCAGTCCCGATGTTATGATCTTCCACCCAGGCCCGAGGCTGAGGCTTGAGATGTGGTGATCACATGTTCTGGTTTGTGATAGAGATGCTTCAGTGTTATTTGATCTAGGGTCTACATACTCGTATATGTCATCTTATTTTGCATCATACATGGTTATGCCTAGTGATTCATTGAGTTTACTGCTTATGTGTCTACACCGGTGGGTGATTCTATTGTGGTTGATCGAGTCCATTGTTCTTGTATGGTAGTGATTGTGGGTCTTGATATTCGTGTGGATTTGTTTCTTCTAGACATGGACGATTTCGATGATATATTGGGGATGGACTAGTTACCACCTTACCATGCTATCTTGGACTGTCATGCCAAGACTGTGACCTTAGCTTTATCGGGTATGCCTCATTTATAGTGGGAAGGACTCATGTTCATTCTACCCGTAGTGTTATTTCTTATGTGAAGGCTTGGCGCATGGTTGAGAAGGGGGTGTTTGGACTATGTAGCATATGTTTGTGATTCGAGCGTTGAGGTTGTTTCTATTGATTTTGTTCTTGTTGTTCGTGAGTTTCCTGAGATATTCTATTCATACCTGCCAAGTATGCTGCCCGATAGGGATATTGACTTTTGCATTGATGAGGCTCCGGGCACTCAGCCCATTTCTATCCCGCCGTATCGTATGGCCCCGTCTAAGTTGAAAACGTTAAAGGAGTAGTTGCAAGATTGCTTGAGAAGGGTTTCATTAGACCCAGTGTTTCGCCTTAGGGTGCACCAGTATTGTTTGTTAAAAAAAAGTATGGGTCAATGAGAATGTGCATTGGTTACCGGCAGTTGAACAAGGTTACAATCAAGAACAAGTATCCAGTGCCGAGGATTGATGATTTATTCGATCAGCTTCAGGGTGCCAAGGTATTTTCAAAGATTGACTTGAGATCTGGCTACCATCAGTTGAGGATTAGGGCATCTGATTTCCCTAAAACAGCTTTCTGCATTTGGTACGGGCATTATGAGTTCTTGGTTATGTCGTTTGGGTTGACAAATACCCCAACAACTTTTATGGATCTGATGAACCGAATGTTCAGGACTTATTTGGATTCGTTCATGATAATCTTCATTGGTGATATATTGATATATTCTCGCAGCCAGGAGGAGCACGAGCAGCACCTGAGAGTGGTTCTTCAGACTCTAAGGGATAGTCAGTTATATGCAAAGTTCTCGAAGTATGAGTTCTGGTTGTGTTCGGTTGCATTTCTGGGTAATATTCTGTCAGCAGAGCGTATTCAGGTTGATCCGAAGAAGATTGAAGCAGTCAAGAACTGGCCTAGACCAGCATTAGCTACAGATATTTGGAGTTTCTATGGATTGGCAGGCTATTATCATCAATTTGTAGAGGGGTTTTCATTTATTGCAGCCCCGATGACCAAGTTGACCAAAAAGGGTGCCTAGTTCAGGTGGTCGGATGAGTGTGAGACAAGCTTTCAAAAGCTCAAGACAGCTCTAATATGACACCGGTGTTAATATTTCCCATAGGTTGAGGGCCTTATACAATTTTTTGTGATGCTCTTCGTATTGGGCTTGGTGCATTATTGATGCAGAATGGCAAGGTCATTGCCTATGCTTCACAGCAGTTGAATATTTATGAGAAGAACTATCCGATTCATGATTTATGAGAAGAATTATAATTTGCACATTGAAGATTTGGAGGCATGCGAGGTGTTCATGGATCACAAGAGTCTTCAGTATTTTTTCAAGCAAAATGAGTTGAATTTGAGGCATAGGAGGTGGTTAGAGTTGTTTAAAAATTATGATATCACCATTTTATATCATCCGGGAAAGGCCAATATGGTGGCCGATGCTTTGAGTAGGAAGTCAGCCAGTATGGGCAGTCTTGCTGATATTCAGGTCGGTGAGAGACTGCTTTCCTTGGATGTTCAGGCTTTAGCCAATCAGTTCATGAGGTTGGATATTTATGAGTCTAGTCGTATGTTAGCTTGCATGATCGCTCTTTCTTCATTATTGGATCGTATCCGTGATCGGCGGTATGATGATTCCCATCTTTGTGTCCTTAGATACATGGTGCAGTACGGAAGTGCCAAGCAGGTTACCTTAGATGATGATGGAGTTTTAAGATTGCAGGGTCGAGTTTGTGTGCCTAATGTGGATGGGCTCTGAGAGTTGATTTTATAGGAGGCTCATAGCTCCCAGTACTCGATTCATCTGAGAGCCACAAAGATGTATTAGAATTTACTGCAGCATTATTAGTTGGGAATGAAGAAAGATATCGTAGGATATGTGACTCGTTGTTTGAATTGTCAGTAGGTCAAGTACGAGCATCAGAGGCCTGGTGGTTTATATTAAAGGATTAAGTTTCCTGAATGGAAGTGGGATCAAATCACTATGGACTTCGTTACTGGAATCCCGCAGACTCGGAAGAAGTTCGATGCAGTATGGGTCATTGTTGATAGGCTGGCCACGTCAACACATTTCACTCAATTGGCAGTCTCATATTTTTCTGAGAGGTTAGCTGAGATCTATATTCGGGAGATTGTTTTTCTTCATGGTGTGCCATTGTCTATCATTTAGAATCGATTTACACAGTTTAACTCGCATTTTAAGAAAGTAGTTCAGCGAGAGTTGGGCACACAGGTTGAGTTGAGCACAACATTTCATCCCCAGATGGACCCACAGTCCAAGCAGATTATTTGGATATTGGAGGATATTCTCTGAGCTTGTGTCATTGACTTTAGAGGCACCTTTAGCGGAGTTTGCCTACAACAACAACTACCAGTCGAGTACCTAGATGGCTCCTTATGAGGCTTTATACGGTAGAAAGTATTGGTCTCTGGTTGGATGGTTTGAGCCGGGAGAGGCTCGATTGTTGGGTACAAATCTGGTTCGGGAGGCCTTGGACAAGGTCAGGATCATTCACGATAGGCTTCGTACATCTCTGTCAAGGAAAAATAGCTATGCCGACCGCAAGGTTTGAGATTTGGCTTTCATGGTCGGTGAGCGGGTATTGCTTCGAGTGTCGCCTATGACGGGCGTGATGAGATTCGAGAAGAAGGGCAAGCTTAGCCCTAGGTTCATTGGTCCATTTGAGATTCTTGATCGTGTGAGAGAGATGGCCTATAAACTTGCGTTGTCGCTAAGCTATCAGCCGTGCATCCAGTATTTCATGTGTCCATGCTTCAGAGGTATCGTGGCGATCTATCCCACGTGTTAGATTTCAGCACTGTCCAGTAGGACAAGGACTTGTCTTATGAGGAGGAGCAAGTGGCTATTCTAGACCGCCAGGTTCATTAGTTGAGGTCAAAGATTTTTCCTTCTGTTCGAGTTCAGTAAAGAGGTCAGCCTGCTAAAGCATCTACCCGAGAGTCCAAGTCCGATATGCGAAGCCGTTATCCCCATCTTTTTCCTGACTCAGGTACTTCCTTCTTAAGTCCATTCGAGGACAGACGGTTGTTTTAGAAGTGGATAATGTGGTGACCCAAAAGGCCATCCCTTATTTTTAAATTAAATTCTATATTTTCGAGGCCTTGAAACCTCATTTAGAGTCACCTCGATTCGCGTGCGTAGTCCGGGCGTGTAGCCGAAAAGCTTAAATATGAAAACCTATGAAAATGATAAAATTTGGTTATATAATGAGTTAGTTTGACTTCGGTCAACATTTTTGGTAAACGGATTTGGACCCATGATTTGACTGTCCCGAAAGATTTGTAGGAAACTATGGGACTTGGACATATGCCCGGAATCGAATTCTAAGGTCCCGAGCCCAATAAATGAATTTTTAAACAAAATTATTTAAGGAAATTTGAGATGAAATTTGATTGGAACATGTTAGTATCGGTCCCATATTTTGGTTCCGGCGCACGGTACAGATCATATATATGATTTAAGATGTTTCTGTGAAATTTGGTGAAAATAGATATTATTTGACGTGATTCAGACCTAAATTGCTAAACTTGATACTTGATGAAGTTTGAGAAACATTCTTTGATTCTGAGGATTTATTTGTTTTTATTGAGGTTATATTGGCGTTTTAATCGCACGGATAAGTTCGTATGATGTTGTTGAGTTAGTACATATGTTTAGTTAAGAGCCCCGAGGGCTCGGGTGTGTTTCAAATGTGTTCCGGGAGGCTTTTAGAACTCACAAATGTTGCAACTTTTTGGTTGTTCAGTGCCGAGAGATTTTACCCTTCACGTTTGCATTGTCCCTCTCGCGAACGCTTAAGGAACAAATCCCAGGTAACTAATTTCTTCTTTGTGAACGCGAAGGTTGAGATGCGAATGTGAAGCTGGGGGGGGGGGGGGAGGGGGGGAGAGACCCTTCGCGAACACATAAAGTTCTGGGGAGGGGTCACCTTTTTGTTCATCGCGAACGCGACCACTAGCTCACGAACGTGAAGGCTTGAGGAGCCAAAGCTTCGCGAACGCGAGCCCTGTTCCGCGATGTGAAAGCCTAACAAGCCTGCCTTATCGCGAACGCGCCTGTTGCGAACGCGATGAGTAATTTTTACCAATTATTTTGAAAGACCCAAAACTCTAACATACGGGATTTTATAAAAATTTCATAAACTTCTTCTTCTCTGAAGCTCTTAGACAATTTTGAAGCATTTCTTCACCATAATATCTTGTGTAAGTAATCTTTAACTCATTTTCTTCTATTTTTATCAACATCCACTAGATTGACATGTGATTAAGGGTAGAAGATTAGGAATTTGTGTAGAGTTAGGGCTTTTTGATTAATTATGATTTAGACCTCGTTTTGAGATCAAATTCTGGAAATAATTATATAATTGGGCTCGTGGTGAATGGGTGATTTGATTTTTGGTCTGAACCTCGTGTTTTGACCAAGCAGACCCGGGGTCAATTTTTGGATTTTTGGAAAGAATGATTGAAAAACTTTAATTATGCATTGGGATTGGATTTTTTATCATTTATTGATGTTATTAAATTGATTATGCATAGATATGATTGTGTTGGAGCTAAATTCGAAGGAAAGGCGGTTTTTGAGGATTGAGTTGGCCATGAAAGTCTGAGGTAAGTGTCTGGTCTAACCTTAGCTTGAGGGACTAGGAGTTGAGTCCTATTTTCCAATTTATTTTTGTTGATTGCGACGTATAGGCATGATGATGAGTATCTATACATTGGTGTCGAGCATGACCGTGAGTCTTAAACTGATATATGTTGTGTTCTTAAATGATTCTACGGATGCCTTAATTGATGATTCTCGATATTGGACAAGGATTTAGTTTATTTTTGTGAAATTTAAATATGACTGAGTATTGGTATTAATTGAGTTGAGTTGGAGTTGATTTAAGATTGGTTATAGCCGATTCTCCCTTGCCGGGATGTTTGTTTCAATATTTTTGTTCAGTTGACGGGAAGTTATTATATTGCTTTGTTCCCTTGCTGGGATTTCCTTGTGATTTTGTAATGGTTTGAAATGGGAGCGGGTGCTATGCCTACCACAAGTTATAATAAAATGGGAGCGGGTGGTACGCCTGCCACAATTTATAATAAAATGGGAGCGGGTGGTACGCCTATCATAAACTATAATGAAATAGAAGCGGGTGGTACATCGACCACAAGTAATAATGGAATAGGAGTGGGTGGTACTCCTACTACAAGTTATAATAAAATGAGGGCGGTGGTATGCCTACCATAAGTCATAATGAAATGGGAGCGCGTTGTTCGTCTACCACGAGATATGAAAAATGGGATCGGGTTGCACGCCTGCAACAAGATGCAAACCGAAATTGAGAGATACCTTTGTTTCTTTATCCTTGTTAGAAGTAAATTTTGGGTTTCCTTATAATCGTCTTGAGATTCTATTGTTATCTGTTACTTCCCCGAAGCTTATTTTCCCCTTCCCAGCTTTTTTCGTTTGTATCATTTTATTTTCCACCATGTTTACATATATAACTGCACAAGTTTATCTGGAGTCTGGTCCTAGCCTTGTCACTACCTCGCCAGGGTTAGGCCAGGCTCTTACTAGCAGATGTGGTCGGTTGTACTGATACTACACTCTGCACTCTATGCAGATACCGGAGCAGTACTTGATCAGCAGCAGTAGGGGAGCCAGCTTTCTGTCCATCGAGATTTCGATGTAGTCCTACAGGCGTCTGTTGGCCTTGACGTCTCTTCTATTACTTTTTATGTTCTTTTATTATTTGTACTCGAGACAGACTATGTTCTTTCTTTCAAACACTTATATATAGTAATCATAGATAGTCCGTGAATGTTGTGACACCAGCTTCTAGGTAGATGCATATGTTGATTTCCGTATTATCTTGATATTATAATTTTTTAAGTCTTCCACTTAATCTCATATTCTGCTGTTATTTAAATGCTTATCACTTGTTAAAATAAGTTGTAAAAAGGGCTAAAACAAAAGAGTTAAATATTCCTAATTTCGTGGCTTGCCTAGCTTCTACGGTGGGCGCCATCATGACTCCCGAGGGTGGGGAATCTGGGTCATGACTATAGACAGTTGGACAAAGTTACAATCAAGAACAATTATCCTTTGCCGCATATTGATGATTTATATGACCAGATTCAGGGAGCGAAGGTGTTATATAAGATCGATTTGATGGTTGGGTATTACCAGTTGAAGATTCGGGACTCGGATATTCTGAAGACAACATTCAGGACACGCTATGGTCGTTATGAGTTCCTTGTGATGTTCTTTGGGCTGACCAACACTCCAGCAACATTTATGCATATGATGAATTAAGTATTCTAGCCTTATCTTGACTGGTTTGTCATAGGATTTATTGATGATATCCCAGTATACTCTCGTAGCCAATAGATGCATGCTCAACATTTGAGGATTGTATTACAGAGGCTGATGGAGGAGAAGCTTTATGCCAAGTTTTCCAAGTGTGAGTTTTGGCTCAGTTTGGTGGCGTTCTAGGGCACGTGATGTCCACTTAGGGGATCGAGGTAGACCGAAGGAAGATATAAGCAGCTCATAGTTGAGCAAGTCCATCTTTAGCTACTGAGATTCAGAGTTTTCTTCGCTTGGACGGATATTATTGTCGCTTTATGGAGGGTTCTCGTCCATTTTAGTGCCTATAACCAAATTGACCTAGAAGGGTGCTCCATTCAGGTGGTCGGTGATCTCGTCCAAGTCATACCTCTATTCAAGGTTATGAAACAGTCGATGCAATTGTAATACCCAATAAGGAGTCGGGATTGGTTTTTCATAGGGAGCTATGAATGAAATTTAGGAGTATATATTGTAGTGTGTGAGCTTGAATTTTCTCAATTTACACTTCCACAAATTGATGTTTGTTCTATTTCTATTTTAATCTAAATATGCACTCTCTCCCGATTAATTCACAGTAAATAGGAATAACTAATTGAGGGCCTTTCAATCAACAATAATAAGCATGTAGTTGAACAAATGGAGAAAATACTATGGCAAATCTATATTAACATAATGAGAAAACCATCCTTCAATAGGTTCTATCAAAACCCTAGATTATGAGTTTAGCTACTCATACTCATAGAACAAATATCCAAAGTAATTAGCATAATTAAATTATAAAGTATCAAGAGACATAGAAATCAATGTTTTCAACTACCAAGTAGTTTTCCACGAGCTATTCTTGCCTCCGTTTACAAAAGTCCTTCAAAGTGGCATTTTTGGGTGTATTTATATGTTTTGGACAAGCCCTAAACGTGTAGGCCAACTCCTAACAAACCAAGAAACAATAAAAACCTTCAAAACTTGGACTAGACCTAGCGTCACCTAGATAACGCCAGTCTAGGCCTGGCTTTAAGATGGCCTTGCCCGGGTAAAGCTAGCCTAGGCTTGGCTTTAAGCTGGCCTCACTTGGATAAAGCCTGGTTAGGCTTGGCTTTAAGCTGGCCTCACCTGGATAAAACTTGATTAGGCCTGGGTTTAAGCTGACCTCACTTGGATAAAGCCTGGTCGAGCTGGCTTTTGCCGGACTTCTCCTTTTCACCGTTCTCAAGCGCTCTTTTGACGTTTAAGCGTCCCTTTATCTCTACTTTCATTTCCATTGCACCTACACATAAATTAGCCTCTATTAGACTCAAACAAAGTGTATTTTTACATTTAAGAATTTAAAACACAAAGCATATAATGTGTAAAAATTATAAATTATAGCCACACATCAATACCCCACACTTAAATATTTGTTCGTCCTCGAGCAATCAAGCAACATTTATGACACAACCTATTAAGAAATTCCCTTAACTTATTGTACCAAGAATCTTTAAATTAGTTTAAGCACAAATGCGTGACATACTCGCCTCAATAATCGACTCATAAGTACCATGCTTTATTCAGAATTCACTTACTTACTCTAACATGAAGGTCAACAACCTTACCGTTCCTTTATGAATCATGTTCCCTCACCTAATTAAAGACCTTAGTTCCACACACCATGAATTTTAGTAACGTAGGAACTCAAAACATATGAAAAATTCACTTGCTCTCAGAGATAACATTCATATGCCCCAAATGACGTACCATAAGCTTGCCCTTAGTGTAATACTTCACTAATCGAGTTCATTCAGTCTAAGGTCATATAAAACTTCCATTGGAGTTAATGTAGGCAACGGGTCGGATAAGATACATTTGGATATAAGTGGCTACACCTCCCTTAATCACTTTAGTACAAATACTTCAACCTTCAATCCCTTATGTCAAACCAAGATTCCACCTTAACTTCACTATACCCCTTCTTCTTTACGCACTAATACATCAAAAGCCATCACCATCAGGATTTATGTATTTTTTTTCTTCCTTTCTTCATATAGTACTCTCTCTCTCTCTCTCTATATATATATATATATATATATATATATATATATATATATATATATATATATAAAATTTTCTCTTTTCTTTTTTTTCTATCCCAATGGCGTTTATTGACACTTTTTTTTATTTTCATCCGGTGCACCTTTCTCCTTATTTTATTATTCCACTCAAAATCCAACCCATCACCCCACAATTTAACTTTTTCATAATTCATCACAATTCAAGTTTTCATGAGAGGTGGAAATGTTCAAATATACGATTGATTCAAACAAAGGGGTACAACTTGTAATATGGTTACTAAAGAAATAGGATTATAAGCTCAAAAGGGTTAACTAAGATACATAACATTTAGGTAGTTACTTTTTATATATCTGGCTTAACAAAGACTACCTATATCACTTCTCGAACCGAACAAGACTACTATTTCACTTTGCACACACATGGGGCAAGTTCTAGACGTCAGATGCAATACACAGAACATATGCAAACCTCACACAGACATGGCACATAACTCATTCAGAATTGTTTCTATCATGACACTCAATCAAAGAAGTAAAGCAAATATAAGAATCCATAATTTAAGGTATTTATCTTAGAAGAAAAAATTGAGCCTATGCATCTCAACCAGAGTACTGACTATTCTTAAGGTATCACCAAGCTCAGAGATATTGCTGTGATTAAGTGCTTAGGCACGTGATTTCTACTCCTAAAAATTAAAACTACCTACACCCAGTTCAATTAAAAACCCGTGGAAAAGAACCGCGGCCCAAAGAAAAACCCAGGGGGGATTACTACATTACCTAAAAGAAAATTCCTTTTGGTATTTTCTTTAGACTTGCTTCCCTCAAGAAAATTGTCTAGAAGATCCATCGTCGGGAAGAGTCCAACCTATTTCTATTTTTTACTTTAATTTCCGCCTAAAAACAAAATAAAAGAATCGTAACAAATTCTAAAAATAAAAACAATCTAACAACTACTAATTTCTACCACTAACAAGAAAATGCATTAACAATAAAAACAAAACCAATGCTAACAACTGACAATAGCTACATATTCTCACCCTAAACTTACATCATGCAGTGTTCTCGGTTTATACACAATTAGACATGACAAAAGTAAAAAGAGTAGGGTGCAAGAGACTCCCTGTCAAGCAGCGTCGTCATCCTCGGACGTTTAAACCTTGCTCGACTTGCGCAAACTCACCTGCAAACTTGTTAGTATCTAAAAATAAAAAGAAAAATTCTAACTACACTAAGAAAACAACTACGAATTGGGTTGTCAACTAACAAGCGCCTTAGTTAACGTTGTGGCATGCTGAATACAACAGATCAATGGGTTTCCTCCCATGAAGTGCCTAATTTAATGTCGCGATATAATGCGGATAAGCACATTTACAGTACGCTCAACCTCGGAGGCTCGATCAAATGGGTTACTGATACTACCTTTGCTTCATCCATGCCTACATAATGTTTTACGCGGTGCCTATTGACTCTGAACGTGTGAGATTCATTACTCACCGCAATCTCTACGGCACCCCATAGGGTGAATTTCAACCATACGAAAAGGCCCTGACCATCGTGATTTCAATTTTCCCAGAAATAACCTTTGTCTTGAGTTGTATAGCAATACCGTATCTCCAGGTTTATAATTCTGCTTAATAATATTTCTATCATGTATCATCTTCATTATCTCCTTGTATAATCTCGTGCTCTCAAAAGCGTGATATCTGAACTCATCAAGCTCGTGCAACTCGTTACTCTACTTGTACCTGCAACTTCAATATCAAGATTCAACTGTCTCAATGCCCCCAGGATCTATGCTCCAACTCTAGCGGTAAATAGCATGCCTTCCCAAATACCAACTTGTATGGCGATATACCTATTGGAGTTTTGAAAGCGGTATGATAAGCCCAAAGTGCATCATCTAACTTCCTCGCCCAATCTGTTCTATATATCATTCACAGTCTTAGTCAACACATTCTTTATTTCTCTGTTCGATACTTTCACTTGCATGATTTTTTGTGGAGGATATGGGGTGGCTACATCATACTTCTCCAAAAACTTCACGAAGGCTTGATTACAAACGTGAGTGCCTCTGTCACTGATTACTGCCCTTGGGTTACCAAATCGAGTAAATATGTTCTTTCTAAGAAAAATAATTACCCCATTTGCATCATTTGTAGAGATTTCTGCACCTTCCACCCATGTGGACACGTAGTCCACAGCTACGAATATGTACATTTTCCCATATGAGCTGACGAATGGCCCCATAAAATCGATGTCCCATACATAAAACACTTCTACCTCCTAAATTGGGTTCATAGGCATCTCATGTCGGCTGGAAATATTTCTGATTCGTTTGTGTTCGTCACACCCCTTTATCCATAGATGTGCATCTTTGAACAGTGTTGGCCAGTAGAAGACCGACTCTAAGACTTTCGCAGCTGTCCTTACTCCCCCGAAGCGCCTACCATATGCGTGACATGGCTGCAAAATAGAAGACTGTTCTATCTTGGGGATACATCTCCAGATCATGTTATCAACATAAATCCTGAACAGATAAGGCTCATCCCAATAATACATGTGAAAATCACGAAAAAACCTTTTCTTTTGAATAGAGGAAAGGTCATAAGGAACAATTCCACTCGCCAGATATTTTGCAATGTCTTCATACCATGGCGCTTCCTCAAGACTCGTGGATAGTAGTTGTTCACCTAGAAAAGTTTCCAAAATCTCTTCTACCTCAACCTTATTTTCAACTCCTTCCCGCCTAGACAAATGATCAACTACTTGGTCCTCCGTTCCTTTTCGGTTACACATCTCGAAATCAAATTCTTGCAACAGTAGCACCCATCGAATCAGGTGCAATTTTGACTCATTCTTCTTGATTAATTACATAAGAGCAGCATGGTCAGTATAAAAAATTACCTTCGAACCTATCAAGTATGACCTGAACTTATCGAATGCGAACACCACTGATAGCATCTCTTTTTCGATCACATTGTAATTTAGCTGGGCTCCACTCAGCATCCTACTTGCGTAGTATATTGGATGCATGATTTTATCTTTTCACTACCAAAGAACTGCTTCCACAACATCGTTACTTGCATCACACATCAGCTTAAATCGGGGGCAACTATGATAGGTGTTATTACCAGTCTCTTCTTTAATTCCTCAAAAGCTACCCTGCAGTCATCAGGAAATATAAAAGGGTAATTTTTTTCATTAAATTTACACAACGGGTTAGAAATTTTGGAAAAAACTTTAATAAATCTCCAATAGAAAGAAGCATGCCCAAGAAAACTTATAATTGCTTTGGCAGAGGTGGGTGGTGGAAGCTTTTCTATCACATCAACCTTTGCATGATCCACCTCAATACATTTACTTGACACTATGTGTCCCAAGACTATATCTTCCTACACCATGAAATGGCACTTTTCCCAATTAAGTACCAGATTAGTCTCGATATACGTTTTCAAAACTCTTCTCAAGTTCACAAGGCAATCATCGAATGAATTCCCAACCACTGAGAAGTCATCCATGAAAACCTACATTATCTCCTCTACCATACTGTGAAGATGGACATCACGCACCTTTGGAATGTGGCAGGTGCATTGCAACGGTACTCTCCGAAAGGCATAAATACCATAAGGGCAGTGAACACCATTTTCTCTCTATCTTCTAGGGCAATGGAAATCTGATTATACCCCGAGTACCCATCCAGGAAGAAAAAGTGAGACCTCCCTGCCAATCTATCTAGCATCTGATTAATGAATGGCAAAGGAAAGTTAGACCTCCAAAACAACAATCTGAAAACGCTCCTAACCCTAAAATCACCTAACGAAGCTAATGGAACCATCAGATTCCCATTTCGAAGCCGTCTTCATGCTATTCTGACTATGGATAACTTTCCAACACTTCAGCTCTCATTTAGGGACTAAATGTCCCAAAACTCTCCGAAACCGAACGTCTTGACAAATTAAATTAGCAGAAATAAACCTGGGGAAAACAATTAATAGGGGGTCGGGAATTAACTCTTAAGACAACAGCCAGGTCGTCATATCCTCCAAAGCTTAAACATCCGTTCGTCCTCGGACGAGCTTAGAGACACACCTGAAGTAGTGAAAAGATGAGGGTAACGGCTGCGCATAGCCTGCTCCGTCTCCCAGGTCGCCTCCTCGGCCGGTTGACCCCGTCACTGAACCTTTACTAAAGAAATGTTCTTTGACCTCAACTTTCTGATCTACCTGTCCAATATAGCAACTGGCTCCTCATCATAAGATGAATCCTTATCCAGCTGGACTGAACTGAAATCCAACACGTGCGATGGATCACCGTGATATCTCTAGAGCATCGAAACGTGAAATACAGGATGAATCCTGCCAGGCAGGGAGGTAAGGCAAGCTTATAAGCAACCTCCCCAACACGCCTCAATATCTCAAAAGGGCTAATGAACCTCGGATTCAACTATTCTTCAAAAATCTCATAACGCTCTTCATAGGAGAAACTTGAAGCAGAACCCGCTCTCCAACCATAAAGGAAACATCACGAACCTTCCGTTCCGGTAGCTTTTCTGTTTGGACTAGGCTGTATAGAGTCTATCCTGAAATACCTTAACCTTCTCCAAAGCATTCTGAATCAAATATGTGTCAAATAGCCTGGCCTCACCCGGCTCAAACCAACCCACCGGAGATCTACACTGCCTACCAAATAAAGCCTCATACAATGCCATCTGAATGCTGGACTGATAGTTATTGTTGTAAGCGAACTCCGCCAATGGCAAGAACTGATCCCAAGACCCTCAAAACTCAATCACACACGTGCAGAGCATTTCCTCAAGAATCTGAATAGTGCACTCGGACTGTCCGTCCATCTGGGGGTGATATGTTGTGCTCAACTCCACCCGAGTAAGGACGGCGGTGATATGTTGTGCTCAACTCCACCCGAGTACCTAACTCCTACTGAACGACCCTCAAGAACCGTGATGTGAACTGAGCACCTCTGTATGAAATAATAGAAATTGGAATACCATGCAGGAAGACAATCTCCCGAATATAAATTTCCGCTAACCGCTCCGAAAAATAAGTGGTACACACATGGATGAAATGAGCGGACTTGATTAGTCAATCCACAATAACCCAAATGGCATCAAACTTCTTCAAAGTCCGTGGGAGTCGAGATACAAAATCCACGGTGGTAAGCTCCCACTTCCACTCCAGAATCTCTATCTGCTGAAGCAACCCATCCGGTCTCTGGTGCTCGTACTTCACCTGTTGGAAGTTAAGGCATCTTGCTACATATCTAACTATATCCTTATTCATCCGCCTCCACCAATAGTACTGCCTCAAGTCCTGATACATCTTTGCGGCACCCGAATGGATGGAATACCTCAAACTGTGGGCCTCTTCTAGAATCAGATCCCGTAGCCTATCAACATTGGGTACAAAAACCCGACCCTGTATCCTCAATGCTCTATCCTCGCCAATGGTCACATCTCTGGCATCATCATACTGAACCCTGTCCTTAAGAAGAAGCAAATGAGGGTCATCATACTGCCGCTCCCTGATACGATCAAATAATAAAGACGAGAAAACCACGCAAGCTAGAACCTAACTAGGCTCCAAAATATTTAATCTCACAAACTGGCTGGCTAAGTCCTGAACATCAATCCCCATAGGCCTTACTGGTAAATATGCCAAACTCCCCAAACACTTCGCGCGGCGACTCAAGGCATCAACCACTATATTGGCCTTGCTCGAGTAATATAAAATAGAGATGTCATAATCCTTCAGCAACTCTAACCACCTCATATGGCACAAATTTAGATCCTTCTACTTGAACAAATGTTGCAAACTTATATGATCAGTATAAATCTCACAAGGCACACCGTATAGATAATGGCGCCAAATCTTCAAAGCGTGAACAATGGCAGCTAACTCAAGATCATGGACATGATAATTTTTCTCATGTATCTTCAACTGTACGGACATGTAGGCAATCACCTTACTGTCCTGCATTAATACTGATCCAAGGCCAACTCTCGAGGCATCACAATAGACGGTATAAGACCCTGAACCTGTAGGCAATACCAAAATTGAGGCTGTAGTCAAAGTTGTCTTAAGCTTTTGAAAGCTCGCTTCAGACTCATCTGTTCACTAAAATGGAGCACCCTTTTGGATCAATCTAGTCATAGGGGATGCAATCGATGAAAACCCATCCACAAAACGAGGGTAGTAGCCCGTGAAAAAAATTACGAATCTCTATAGCTAAGGACGGCCGGGCCAACTCTGCACATATCTACCTTCTTCGGGTCCACCCGAATGCCTTCATATGATACCACGTAGCCTAAGAATGCCACTGAATCTAACCAAAACTCACATTTTGAGAACTTTTCATATAACATCTTCTCACTCAGAGTTTGAAGCACTCTCCTCAGATGCTGCTTATGATCTTTCCGACTCCGGGAATACACTAGAAATGTCTTCAATAAAGAAAATAACAAAAGAGTCGATATATGGCCAAAATACACTATGCATCAAGTGCATGAAGGCTTCTGGGACATTGGTCAACCCAAATGACATAACAAGAAACTCGTAATGACCGTACCGAGTCCTGAAAGCGGTCTTTAGGATATTTGGCTCCCGAATTTTCAACTGATGGTAACTTGAGCGCAAATCAATATTAGAAAACACCCGTGCGCCCTAAAGTTGGTCAAACAGATCATCAATACGAGGAAAAGGATAACTATTCTTCACTGTGACCTTGTTCAACTAGCGATAATAAATACACACATGCATAGAACCATCTTTTTTCTTCACAAACAAGACATGAGAACCCCAAGGTAAAACACTGGGCCGCATAAAACCCTTATAAAGTAATTCCTGTAACTGATCCTTCAACTCAGGAGAGGCCATATGATATGGAGGAATAGAAATGGGCCGAGTGCCCGACAACAAATCAATGCCAAAATCAATGTCTCTATCAGGTGGCATGCCCAGAAGATCAGTAGGAAATAATCAAGATAATCCTGTACCACTGGGACTCAATAAACAAAAGGAGTATCAACACTGACATCTCTCACATAATCTAAAAACGTGGCACACCTTTTCTCAACCATACTCTAAGCTTTAAGAAAAGAGATAACTCTACTGGGAATATGATCTAAAGTACCACTCCACTAAACACGCGATACACCTGGCATAGCCAGCGTCATGGTTTTGGCGTGACAATCAACAATAGCATAATTGGGCAACAACCAGTCCATGCCCAAAATAATATTAAAATCAACCATTCTGAGTAGCAATAAGTCTGATTTGGTCTCAAAACCACGAATAGTAACCAAACATGACCGATAAATGCGGTCCACAACCAGTGAACCCCCTACAAGAGTAGAAAAATAAAATAAGGGAACTCAAAGAATCCGAGATACTCCCAAATACGAAGCAAAATAAGAAGACGAATACAACCGATGCATCTCTGTGGAAAACCAATATAATACATGTGATGACAGAATCGGAGGCAACAACCTTAGTACGAGCGGGAAGTGCATAATATCTGGCCTGGCCTCCCCTTGAGGGCGACCTCTGCCTCCCCGGCCTCTACCTCTAGCTGGATGAGTAAGTGGGGAAGCGACTGGAGCTGTAACCATAGCTTGTGAACTCTGTGGGGCATGTTGTGGTTGGGAAGTCTGTGAAGATGCACCCCTCCCAAGTTTGGGAAAATCCCTAACCATGTGGCATGTGTCACCACACTCAAAACAAGCTCAGGGAGGGCATAATGGCTGCGACTAGCTAGGGCCAGGTCAGTTGGACTGACATTTGAAAGCACCCCGCACAAGAGGTGCGCTAGAAACTAGAGGGCGTAACAACGCTCTTGAGGCCTAGGAGGAGATGGAGCTATAGCATTGCTAGCCGCTGGAAGAGCTGAAGGAATGGGGCGACTCATATAACCCTTACCATGACGACCTGTATCTAGGGTACGGGAACCAGAATAGTGGTCCGACTCTCGAGACCTCTTGGCCTCTCTCTCCTCTCTCTCCCTAGCATGCATAACCTCAATCCTCCTAGCAATGCTCACAACCTCCTAATAAGAAACATCCGTCTCCAACTCACGAGACATGCTAGATCTGATGCTAAGAATTGTTAGGATTTATGCCGTTCACTAGGGGGGGTGAATAGTGAGGCACGAGAATATTGAAATATTGCGGAATTTAAAATTGCAGGAATAAGTAAATACGGTAATTGAAATAATCAAGAAAGAACACACCGTATTTTATCCTGGTTCACCACAATCCGTGGCTAGTCCAGTCCCCGAGAGACTCTCTCGAGATTCCACTATCTTCGTCAAGCTTACGGGTGCTTAACAAACCGTTACAGTTGCTCAAGGATACCGCACCTTAAGACTTCACTTGCTTGAGGATACCTCACCCCAAGACTTCAACCACTAAGACTTTGGGTACTTAGCAAACCCGACAAATGAGAAGATATGTTCTTCTCAAACAACTCTCTTTTACACAAGCACTCTCTCAAAAGAGTAGATAAAGAGATACAATTTTAGCTCTATGAACAACACAAAGTTGTCTATCAAATGGCTCAACAAAAGCTCTAAAATGATGCTTGAAAATGATCAATATGTATATCAATGTATGGAGGAGTTGTGTCTTTAAAATCATCTCAAAAGACCTCTTTTTATAGGTGAAAAAGTGGTGCTGACCGTTGCTTAATTGACAAATAAAATCCCTGAATTTTTGCTTAAACAATCGATTGTATGACCTATATAATCGATTGTTTGAGGAACGTTCAAAAGACAGACTCCTGATTTTAAGGGAAATAATCGATTGTAAAATCTGTATAATCGATTATTATACAACGTTCAAAAATCAATTTAGGATTCTGTGGGAACGGTCTGAATATAATCGATTGTATAAAAAGGGTAATCGATTATTTTGATGTTTGAAAACTTCGGTTGCACACTGTCTCAATATAATCGATTGTGCAAAATATATAATCGATTGTTTTCTGTTTTGAAAAATTTCAGATCACACTGTCTCTGTACAATCGATTGTTCAAACTATATAATCAATTGTTTGCTGTTTTGAAAAACTTCAGATCACACTATCTCTATACAATCGATTGTAAGGTTCATATAATCGATTGTATTGGTCCAAATTTAAAAGACATGTTTAAAAACGTTAACATCATTTTGTTTGAAGTATTTAAAACATGTTTATGATAAATATGATTTTAATAAAATGTTTTATGCATGTTTATAATGACCTAATGTTTAGCCAAAAGACGAGATAACTTAAATGTTGCTCTTACATTGGTTCTACCTAATGACCTACGCCTTGGGTCTTCGGTCTTGAACATTTGAGCTCGTCTTTGGCTTGTCTATGCAATTCCGTCATCAATATGCTTCTCGCCATTCATTCTTGATTGTTTGTCATATAATATCGTTGTTTGACACTAGACTTCATTGTTTGTCATTCATCAAAATCTATACCTGAAAATCATGCTCATACAACCAAAGCGCACATATCATAGATAGAGTGATTTTCTACAATTTCCCCCTTTTTGATAATGACAAACAACAGGAGACATGCATATTGAATTCCCCCTAAATTCATGCTATATCTCAACATACAATTTTATGCACACAATTCAATATAAACAATTCAATATTGTTCCCCCTTAATCGAATATTCCCTCTCAATTAAAGCATGCATATCGCCTATATTCTTCCCCCTTTTGGCATTAGCAAAAAGAATATACCAAATGTTATTTAAACTATTGACGATACTCATTGTTATAAACAAAATCATATTAACATCAAATAATACCAAATGTTAGTAAAAGCATACTAACCATAATAACGGTCATTTTTCTCAAATGTACCATCAGTTATTCACACTAAAAATATTCATCAAAACATGAATCAATCATTTAATACAAAACTAATTGATACTAAATGTTATTCAAAAAGAACTTACTAAGACATGCATCAAACAAAAATAATATTGATTATTAGCACATATCAACTATTACGTTTTTATTCAAAATATGATAACTAACCGACGTTCCCCCTTAATGCATTAAGGTTTCGTGCTTGGTGCATCCACTACAATATTGTAGCCTTCAAGCACACCTGCAAAAGTACCTAACAACAGGTTTTTGGTACCCAACTTCTTTTGGGTCCTTGGGGGTTAGGATAATAACAATTATAATCAACACATGAATCTCTATGTTTAGCAAAACATACGGGTGCAATGTGTCCTACCCAGTTACAATAATGACATATAACATTAGGATTGTGCATATGTCTAGGTTGAGCCAAGTGCGTTCTAGGTGATCTAAATTTGTTATTCCTAGAAGCGTTGAAATTCCTAGAGTCATTTCTAGGTGGTCTAAAATTATTCATTCTAGACTCATTTACAAAGATCCTAGAGTTGTTTCTAGGTGGTCTAAAACAATTAATCTTAGACTCATTAGTGAGGTTCCTAGAATTCTTTCCAGATTGACCAACCTCATTACTTTCATCCTTTTTAACAACTTCAATTTTAGGACTATCAACACTACATTTTTCTAGTGCGTTCCTAAGTTCTATGTTCTCTATTTTTAAAGAACTACAAGAAGAACAATTTGAGCATTTATCAATAGAAGAGGCTTCATTCAATTCTTTGATCTTATTTTTAAAAACAACAATGTCATTTTCCAAAAATTTATTTTCTTTTTCTAAAACTTCAATTTTATTTTTAAGAACACCATTTTCATTAGTCAATTTTTCAAAATCTATTTCTTTCAAAGAAAAGGATTTTTCAAAATCTTTTTCTTGTAAAGAAAGTGTTTTCTGAAAATATGTTTCTTGCAAAGAAAGTGTTTTCTGCAAAGAGAGTGTTTTCTTCAAATCTTTTATCATTTTGGAAGTATTAACAAATTCACCATACAATTCATCATAGGCATTTTGTAATTCTTCAAACGAGTGAGAGTTAGATGTACTTACCTCTTCTTCTTCGTTTGCCATGAGACACAATGCGGCAGTTTCATCGCCTGAGCTGTCCGAATCCCGTGATACGCTCCTATGGTGTTTCTTCTTTTTCTTGTCCTTCTTCATAGACTTACAAGATTTTTCAATTATATCATTTGAAATATTATCATCATCCCTTTCCGAATTACTTACCTCTTCTCGTTTAGAGGATGAGGCTTTGAAGGCAAAATTTGAATTGCTTCTAAGATAAGGATTAAGAATTGTGCTATCATAAGTTTCGAGGTTACCTCTTAGTCCATCAATATTGATATCCGTGAATTCCATCGACTCTTGGATTGCATTGGCTTTGGAACGCCATTCGGGAGTGAGACTCCGTAGGACTTTTCGAACAAGATCTTTGTTCGTGTAAACTTTCCCGAGAGCATGGAGATCGTTGACGATTCTTAAAAATCGTTCAAACATAATACCAATGGGTTCCTTCTCCATTTTAAAGATTTCATATTTATGTGTTAGAAAATCAATTTTGGATTCTCGGACTTGAGGCGTACCTTCATAAATGATCTCGAGTTTATCCCACATCTCCTTGGCGGTTGTGCAGCAAGAGATTTTTTGATAGTCATCCGGATTCACCACACAGTATAATACATAGATGGCCCTTGCATTATTTTCAACTTTCTTGATGTCCTCAGCATCATATTCATCTTCCTTGTTTGGAACCGTGGTTTCTCCAAATTTCTTTGTCGGCATTGGTTCACCGTTTTTGATGATTTGCCACAAACGAAAACTGTTTGCTTTGAGGAAGATACTCATCCGTTCTTTCCAATATGTATAGTTTGTTCCATCAAATAGTGGAGGGCAAGTGGGGGATTGTCCTTCGCTCATTATTCCTGCGTTCAATATTCTCAACAAAAAAAATATATATTGCTCTCAACCGGTTGAGGCTTTCAGAGAGTTAGGCTCTGATACCAATTGTTAGGATTTATGCCGTTCACTAGAGGGGGGGGGGGTGAATAGTGAGGCACGAGAATATTGAAATATTGCGGAATTTAAAATTGCAGGAATAAGTAAATACAGTAATTGAAATAATCAAGAAAGAACACACCGTATTTTATCCTGGTTCACCACAACTCGTGGCTAGTCCAGTCCCCGAGAGACTCTCTCGAGATTCCACTATCTTCGTCAAGCTTACGGGTGCTTAACAAACCGTTACAGTTGCTCAAGGATACCGCACCTTAAGACTTCACTTGCTTGAGGATACCTCACCCCAAGACTTCAACCACTAAGACTTTGGGTACTTAGCAAACCCGACAAATGAGAAGATATGTTCTTCTCAAACAACTCTCTTTTACACAAGCACTCTCTCAAAAGAGTAGATAAAGAGATACAATTTTAGCTCTATGAACAACACAAAGTTGTCTATCAAATGGCTCAACAAAAGCTCTAAAATGATGCTTGAAAATGATCAATATGTACATCAATGTATGGAGGAGTTGTGTCCTTAAAATCAGCTCAAAAGACCTCTTTTTATAGGTGAAAAAGTGGTGCTGACCGTTGCTTAATTGACAAATAAAATCCCTGAATTTTTGCTTAAACAATCGATTGTATGACCTATATAATCGATTGTTTGAGGAACGTTCAAAAGACAGACTCCTGATTTTAAGGGAAATAATCGATTGTAAAATCTGTATAATCGATTATTATACAACGTTCAAAAATCAATTTAGGATTCTGTGGGAACGGTCTGAATATAATCGATTGTATAAAAAGGGTAATCGATTATTTTGATGTTTGAAAACTTCGGTTGCACACTGTCTCAATATAATCGATTGTGCAAAATATATAATCGATTGTTTTCTGTTTTGAAAAATTTCAGATCACACTGTCTCTATACAATCGATTGTTCAAACTATATAATCGATTGTTTGCTGTTTTGAAAAACTTCAGATCACACTGTCTCTATACAATCGATTGTAAGGTTCATATAATCGATTGTATTGGTCCAGATTTAAAAGACATGTTTAAAAACGTTAACATCATTTTGTTTGAAGTATTTAAAACATATTTATGATAAATATGATTTTAATAAAATGTTTTATGCATGTTTATGATGACCTAATGTTGAGCCAAAAGACGAGATAACTTAAATGTTTCTCTTACATTGGTTCTACCTAATGACCTACGCCTTGGGTCTTCGGTCTTGAACATTTGAGCTCGTCTTTGGCTTGTCTATGCAATTCCGTCATCAATATGCTTCTCGCCATTCATTCTTGATTGTTTGTCATATAATATCGTTGTTTGACACTAGACTCCATTGTTTGTCATTCATCAAAACCTATACCTGAAAATCATGCTCATACAACCAAATCGCACATATCATAGATAGAGTGATTTTCTACAGGAATAAGCCCATCAATAAACCGGCGAACCCTCCAGCAAACAGTGGCAACCAAGGCTAGTGCATGCCTAGTCAAACTGGTGTAACGGACAACATACTCTGAAACAGTCATAGTAGCATGGTGAAAATACTCAAAACTCTGTGCGCCATGCGTCCCTAAGGCTCTGAGGAACCTAGTCTCGCAAAAAAAGATCTGAAAACTGAGTCCAAGTCAGTGAAGCAGCCTCATCTGGACTCTCTAATTCATAGGTGCACCACTACTCATAGGCGGCCACTCGAAGCTGGAAGGTGGTGAAAGAAACCCCACTGGATCCTGAAATGCCCATGGTACGGAGAATGCGGTAACACTCATCAAGAAAACCCAAAGCATCCTCCGATACTAGACCGCTGAATACAGGAGGCTTGTACTTCTTGAACCTCTGAAGCCTCAGTTGCTTATCCTCGAAAGCCACTGCCCTGTCCCGGGGCTGATCTTGTACTGCAGGCGGCGCAGGTATAACCTATGGGGCCTGCTCAACATGCACTCGATGCTCAGGAGTGGGGTATCGGGAGTCTGTGCTCCTTCCCTGGCCTGGGATGTCGCTGCGACAAGGGGAAGCAACCCAGCCTAAGCAGAGGTGGTGTACATGCTCATGAACTGTGCCAGAGTCTCCTAGAGAGATGGAGTAGTGGTAACAGTAGTAGTAGGCGTGTTAGGTGCCTAGACTCTATCTGGAACTGCTAGTGGTACCTAGGCGGCAAATCGCGCAGGTGCTCTGGTGGCACCACGTGCGCGTCCTCGACCTCTACCCCGACCCCGGCCTCTGACGGGTGCAGTAGGGGGTGCGGGTGCCTGATCATCTCAAGTAGCACGTGTCCACACCATCTGTAAGAGAATAGAAAGACATAATTTTAGTTGTGATATCAAAATCTTGCACGACAAGGAAATCAAATGAAGTGGAATTTTCCTAACAGTTGCATAGCCTCTCGTAGACAAGTACAGACGTCTCTGTACTGATCAGCAAGACTCTAATAAACCAGCCTGTGTTTCGTGACTCCTATGAACCTAGAGTTATGTTACCAACTTGTCACGACCCCAGTTCGCCTCCGTGAACATGTCATGAAGGCACCTAGTCCCTACGACTAGGTAAGCCTAACAATGGAGAAACAAATAACTTGCGGAAATTATAACTCAAAACCACGATTTAACAAAATAGAAAGTGGAATGTAAAATGCCACTCGGCACATACATCACAATATCTCAACTACTACAATACTATCCCAAAACCCGAAAACTCATGGGAACACAAGTTGAAGGAAAGGTAGTACAATTCTCTAACTCCAGAATGTCTAAAACAACAGCAAGAAGGAAGGCTAACTGCTAAAACATATATAATAAGATAAAGACTCCTCGGTCTACGGATGCGGCAGATGTACCTTGAAGTCTCTGCTAGATCTCTTCGCCTCGAGGGTGATACGCATGGGCATTGGTACTTAGATCTGCACATGAAAAACATGCGTAAAAGAAGCATGAGTACACCACAGCGATACTCAGTAAGTGCCAAGACTAACCTCAGTTGGGTAGTGACGAGGAAGGTCAGGACCCTACTGGGGTTAAACATAATAATAAGCTTCAACAATACGAAATAAACGATATAAATAAGAACGACAATGAAATAAGACAGGTTATACGAGGCATCAACCACTATATAAATAACAGAGTAAAACCAAAAATTAGAATAGCTCAATACCAGTAGTAACATGAGGATCTCCCAGGATACCGTCCTGTAGTCCCTTTCATCAACTATCCAGTGGATCTCCTGGGATGCCGTCCCGTAGTCCATCATATGTATATATTCGAAGGATCTCCCGGGATACCGTCTCGTAGTCCATCATTTGTATATATCCGAAGGATCTCCCTGGATACCGTCTCGTAGTCCAACTATCAGTGTGCAGGGATCTATCGGAACCCCAATCCGTAGTCCCAAATGTAAATATGCATGGGGGATCTATCAAGAATCAAACCCACAGTCCCAAAGTAAATGTAAATGGGAATCAGCCATGAATCTAACCCGTAGTCGCAAAGTAAATGTGCATGGGGATCTATCGGGAATCTAACCCATAGTCCCAAAGTAAACAGACCGGGGGGAGCTACCAGAATCCCACATCCATAGTCCTAATATAAATACACAGCAACGGCAAAGAGATCTTCATAAATGAAGTTTCATACCAAGGCAACAAGTGATTCTAGCCTAACATGCTTCAAGTAATAAGACTCAGGCAATTTAACAAATAGGCAATTACAAATCATCTAAACATGCTTCTCTAGCTAAACATCAGGATAAATTTGCAAGTATAAAATAAAGGAGGTAAGAAAGGAATTCAATTTTAGATACTTAAAGAAAAATCGGATTTTCAACAATTAGCTCAATTACGCGCTTGTCACCTTACGTACAAGTCATTCAGTTACCAAATATCATATCCTAAGGGGAAGATCCCCCACACAAGGTTAGATAAGCCACTTACCTCGAATCGGCTCAAAGTCAACTAGAAATCATGCCTTTGCCACGAGTATCCGACTCTAAAAGGCCTAAATCTATTCAATTCCATTAAATATCATAAATAACATCTCAAACAACTGATTCTGCAATTAAATTCAAAGCTAAGACGCGAAATTATATAAAATAACCAAAATTCACCTCAGGCCAACGTCTCGGAATCAAATGAAACTTATATTTTAGGAAACTTTATACTCTCACGAGTCTATACATAATAAGAACACAAAAATCGGAGTCCAAATGACCCCTCAAATCCCATATTAAAAATTCAAAATTCCAAGCCCTAGTTCTTCCATTTTTGTCCAAGTTCCCATGAATTTCTAGGTTTATTTCACAATAGAATCACGTTTTAGGTTCATAAATCTTACCTCCAATCAATTCTCCTCTTCAATATCCCCCAAAGAGCTCTCAAAATAGTCAATAATGAAGTAAATGAGCCCCAAACTATCGCATGAAATGTTTATAACTTTCTACCTAGTTATGATGTTTTCTTTATCGCGATCGCGGCTCAAGCCTCGCGATCACGAAGGAAAAAATTTCCAAGGGTTCAAAAATATACTATGCGAACGCAACCAAAGCACTATATCGCGATTCTTCAACTCTCAAACCTACGCGAACGCGAGGTTCCAACTGCGAACGTGAAAGGTAATCACCTCTGAGCTACAATTACTTATACGCGAACGCGGACCCCCTTGCGAACGCGAAGCACAGACCCATCACGTTCAGCGAACACGAGACACCTTATGCGAACGCAAAGGTCTAAATCCTGGCCTCCACATTCCTTCTACGTGATCGCAACCAGCCCCACGCGACCATGAAGGCCAATTCTTCTGTAACAGCTTTTGATCAATTTCTGCAACACTTCAACTTGGAAAATGGTCCGTTTGACCACTTGAAACTCACCCGAGGCCTTCGAGACCTCAACCAAATATGCCAACATATCCTAAAACCTCATTCATACTTGTTCCAATACTTAAAATACCTCAAAAACATCAAATCCACCAATTCACATCAAGTTCAAGCTTAAATTTTCGAAAAACTTCTGAAACACGCTTTTGATTAAAAAAACCCAACCAAACCACCTCCGAATGGCCTGAAATTTTGCACACACATTCCAAATGACCTAAGAAGCTACAACAACTCTCGAAATTCTATTTCGACCCTCGAATCAAAATTTCACTATCAGACCGGAAACTTCCAAAATTCAAACTTCGACATTTCAAGTCTAAATTAGCTATGGACCTCCAAAATACAATCCGAACACGCTCCTAACCCCGAATCACCTAATGAAGCTAAAGGAACCATCATATTTCCATTCCGAGGTCGTCTTCACTTTGTTCCTACTATGGACAATTTTTCAACACTTAAGCTCTCATTTATGGACTAAGTGTCACAAAACTCTCCGAAACTCAAAACCGAACGTCCGGACAAATCAAATTAGCAAAAATAAACATGGAAAGAATAGTTAATAGGGGATCAGGCGTTAATTCTTAAGACGATATCGAGTCGTCACAGCCATGGCTGTTGAGTTCTTTATTTATATTGGTAAATATGGAACAAGGCCCTAGGATCAAGCCCTTCTTAAATGTCAATTATGAGAGCTATTGAAGAATGTGCAACGGTAGTCAGTGAATGTCATTTTCTCTGTAACGGACTATGTACTTAATGCTATAATATATTCTTAATTAAATGCTACCGGGGTGGCAAGCATTTATTTCTCCTTCATGAACACCACTCTCTTCGGGAACAAACAAGATCGTTGCTTTCGGACCAGGTCAAATTTTGTCTTCGGCTCCACATGTCGATTTATTATGCGAGCATTTAATATGAACATATTTTACCCTATATAATAGTGTGTACGCAAATTTTACCCCTACCTTTAAAAGGCGTGAAAGTTGTTTCCCGTAGACCCTCAGCTTAGGAAAGATAACAATTCATGGAATGTTCCAAATAAAAACTTCATAATTTAAAGGGATTTTTACCTATACATCCCATATAACAAATCTTACTACCATTATTGTGCATTGTTTGTTTATTACCCTCATATCCCATGTTTTTGTTACACAATATGTACCAAACGGAATCTTTCCAGATGTTGCCTCCTAAAATAACGCCTTTTATTAAGGCTCAAATATATGTTAAATGAATTGTATCCTAAAATAACTTCTGTATTTATGGCTCCTAATTACTCTTTGATTTTGTACCAAATAAATGCTAAATCAGTTAAGGTATTAAATGCTCCTAATTGAATCTCTCCTACTAATATGTATTTATGTAATGTGTTTATTAAAGAACTAATTAGCATACAGGAGATCACATCGTTACCCTTGTTCCTGTGTTCAAAATTTTCAAATTTCCAAATTTTAGTATCAAAGTTTTCAAATTTCGGATCTAAAACTGTTCCACGACTTACTCAGTTTCACTACTCAGATTTTCTATTACTCTCAAACTTAGGTGATTTCAAAATAGTATTCATTCATGAACGTTATTAGTAGGTATCTATTTTTTCTTTTTTTGGGATAATTTAAGTCGTGAACATTTTTTCCCCCCGAAAACGCTCTTGCTTCTAATGATTGGGAAAGAAAAGTGTTTAAAAGGCTTGCTAAATCACAACTTAACATTATTTCTTCATTGTTGCAGTACATTTGCTCAGTTATGTTTTCGGATAAAACTTCTTGTCTTGAACAATGAAGAATAATGAATTGACGTTGCATAGAAATGCCATTTGCAGTTTTCAGCAACTCATACCATCCAGTAGATACAAATAAATACATTATCCAGACATATTTTTCAACTGTCTATGATTAACTACAAATAACTACAATTAACTACAATTACCTACATTTGACTACATTTAAAAATTCACTGGAAACACTTCATATAACCTTGACTACATTTAACTACATTTGACTACATTTGACTACATTATAAAAACTCACTGGAAACACTGCATATAACCTTAACTACATTTACCTACATTTGACTACATTTTAAAAATTCACTGGAAACACTTCATATAACCTTAATTACATTTAACTACAATTGACTACATTTGACTACATTTTAAAAACTCACTGGAAACAAGTTCAACAGCTACTACTTTTACATCTTGGAGGGTAAGGAACTTGAGTTTTACAAGAAGAAACTCCAGAGAAAGAAGGAAAGGGTGCCAGTGGTGCTGCTTAGAGTTGCACCTCCATTTACTAGTTAAAGATGGCTCGTACTAAGCACGGCCCAAGCCTATCATTTGTTAGATTAAATTATTATAGAATTAAGTATATTATGGTGAATTAGATATTATACATGTATGTTATGTAGTTTCACCAAGGGACTGTAATATTGTAGAAGTCTCGTCATCAGTATATGCTTGGCGTGATACCAAAAATACATTTCTATACAAATGAATGAAAGGATTAATAGATATTTAAAAGGCTACCACAAAGAAATAAAATCTCAAAGGTCAAAATAATGGTGTAATTCATAAAATAGAAAATAAAAAAGACAAAGCAATAGTGTAAGTGGATTATTGGCAGAATCATGGTAATACAACTACCATCCTTTTCTCAAGCGTACACCATCACACTTTGCCAAATATGGTTGTCCATTAGATGCGAGAAACCCCCAATAGTGAAGAGGAAGATTGATTTTGAAATAGGAAGCTGGAGTTTAGGAGGCTTATTTCAAGGGATTTTTGTTCCACAAATCAAGCAAATAATTAATGAGTTGATCATTAACCTTAAATATAATTTTGGTACATAAATTGAAAGGTGGTATACTTAAATGTAATAAACACAAACCTTAAACATGGGTGGTTATAAGGTTTGCTATATGGGATGTATATGTAAAAAGGGTGATATTTTTGGCTAGAATGAAGCCCATTAAACTGCAACTTAACTCATTTATAACAGATTAACAATTAATGCTCGTCAAATTAATCAAATAGTAGCTCACCTGATTTATTATATTAAAAATAACCAATAGATATATAATATATGTATAATTGTATATAAATCAACGTATAACTTATATACACCGACTGAAAAAAATAAACATTAAATCTGGCCACCTATTTGTTTAATAATTTTTAATTTATCTGTAACTATAATAAGTGATCTTATTGTATAAAAATTGCTGTCCTCGGTGACAGTGGCAAAGCCACATTGAAGCAAGGGCCGTATGATACCCAAGGGTCATATGATACCCCTCGCTAAAAAACTTTACTCGTTATATATATATATATATAGAGCCTATAAAATAATAAAATACATAATAAATACAAAGATTGAATCCCGTTGACCGGAATCAGAAGCACGGATAGCCTATTTTTATAAAAGTTGAATTTCCTTAATAAATCTTTGGCTCTGCCACTGCTCAGTAAATATAACTTAAACTCTTATTTTAATCCTTCAGAACCCCACATTACCGGTCCAAACTAAAAGATAAAAGAGGGACAAAGCAGAAAATTAATGATAACATAAAGAAGATTCTACTACATCATTGAGTTGGTTGGATAATCTATCAAAGAGATTACCTCATAAAAAGTGAAATAAAACATTTATGCATAGTATGCCTTGCCATGTCTATCAAAATTGGGCACTCTACTCTCTAGAAACTAAACTAGCAACTGCACCAACAGTTGCCACAAAATGTATGACATCTCCTACTGAAGTGAAAAAGATACTTCTGTTTGGTAATTTATTCAAAATCCCAATTAAGAATCATAGTTGGGATGGCAAGAATGATCAATCTTAAGCACCACCGGATCCATACTTCTTTCCAAGTACAAGCATTTGAAGTTTGTCGTAGCCTGAAAGGACACCAGCGCCAGCAATGGCACGAAGAATGTTTGCACCAGCACCCTTGAAGAGAGACTTTGCACCCTCATTCTTCAATATTTGAGTAAAAGCATCCATTGAGCTTTTGTATTTCACTGCTTCACCAGACGTCATCATCATTCTCCTACGAACAGTGTCAATTGGATAGGATGCAAGTCCAGCACCATTTGTGATTAACCACCCTAGCGCAAAGCTAGCAAAGAAGCTATCCTGAAACCAATGAAAAAGAAAAACACATATTTGAAACATCACAGACACTTCATCAGCAAACAAGTCTAATACAAATGCTTCTTTAATACTGAACGTGATCACTAGAGTTATAGTTAGTAGTAACGCAACATTACCTGTAGCCCTCCAGTGAGGACAACTGGTTTCAAAGAATCATACAAACCAAAGTAGAGACCACGGTACACAATGATCCCAACACATGAAATATTAAATCCACGGTAAAGTCCAGCAACTCCATCAGATGCTAATGTCTTCTTGTAGACATCAACAAGGCCATTGAACTGTCGCGCCCCTCCACCTTTTGCAGCCTTTGCATCATTTGCTAGCCTTGTTCGGGCATAGTCAAGAGAATACACAAAGAAAAGGGAAGATGCACCAGCTGCACCTCCTGATGCTAGGTTGCCAGCAAACCATTTCCAGTAACCGTCTCTTTCCTTTTTGAAGTTAAAAAGCCTCTTGAAATAATCTTTAAACGCAAAATTCAAGGCCTGTACCAAAAGAGAAAAATATATATTATCACGAGAATGAAACAAATAAGGATCTTACATAACCAAGTTTGTCTGAGAAAAAGAACGAGCCTGAGTTGGGAAATAACGAATAACGTTCGCTGTGTTGCCTCTCCACAATGACATAATCCCTTCTTCCTTCATTGTTCGGCTAAAACATTCAGTTATGCCACTGTATGGTTTTGATAACCGACCAGCCTTGATCATTTCGTCCTGGTTTTGGATCAGGAGTTTGACGCGCTCAATTGGAGCAGCTGCTGTCTTTGACACTGCTGCTGAGACACCACCCATAAGAAAATCAATCGCAAAGCCGGAAACACCTTTCTCTGAAGGAGCTTGGACAAAAACTGGCGATGAGTAGGACGAAACTATGGACATGTCATATTTTCCGTCACATTGATGCAACAAAGGTTTTGTCTGATTTCCATATTTGTATGGCCTTTGGTATGCCAGAAGATCTCGATTTTGTGTAGATCTAACCAGGAAGTTGCCAGATACCTTATGAGCAACAGAGGGGTATTGTGGCTGATCAATCGTCATCGCTGTCTCTTAAAGAACAAAAAAGATGAAAATGATGAATTTGGCAGCTAAATAAATAAGAAGCTAAGGTGATAAACTATTAAAGTGCAAGCACATTTTGGCTGCAGGAAGCAATACAAACATAGTGAAATTGCAAGAAAAGACCTCTTCCTTAAAACAACTAAGATATCTATGTATATATATTTCCACTTCTAGACATAAATCATTGACTAAAATTCCAACATTAATCCGTACCAGGACAAAAATTGGTAGTTATTACTGATGCGGATATTAATCTGTTTGATGGTCCACAACAACAACAACCCACTCTCGTGTTATTTTTCGCAACTGAGGAAAATGAAAAAATCAACAACTACTATGTATTAGTCTAAGACAAGTTGGGGTCGGCTATACAAATCTTTACTGACTATATTTCTAGAAAATATGAATCATCCCATATGACCAAGAATTATCATTAAGCCTTGTATTCAAAACTTATTATAGCAACAAAATCAGTGTAACAATGTGGAATTATGGTAAGAAGAATCTCAGTTCTATTTTAGTCTAAAATTTTAAAATGGATATTCAAGAAAATACCTACAGATACACTAAATCAATTTAATCATTCAAAAGGAAGAAAAAATTGTCAGAGTTCCATTATCGCCGTCATAATAGTTGGTTTATATACATTGCCTGGAAAACAAAAAACTAGCTTATTATTTTTTCCCCATGCCCTATACAACCAAAATTAAGAATAAAATAAAAATTTGATAAGTTCAAATGCTAAATATTACTCATGCATTCATCCAAACGTGAAAATATCAGGTCAAACTACTCTAACATACGTTTCAACTTAAGAAAACAAGTATGACAAGGTAAAATTAGATCCAAACCTACTCCAAATAAAGATCATATAACATATCATATAATAGAAGCAATCATCTAAAAAGAAAATATGATATAAACAAAACAACTACGTTCGCTCTAATTATGAGTTTTTTTTCTTTTTCCAAGAGAAAATCAAGAAAGTTTTGTACCTGAAAAATGAGCATAAGTTTTAGGCGATTGGGTTGCTTTTAAGTGAGAAGGAGAAGGAGATTCAGAGTGGAGAGAGTCTTGTATTGCCTCTAACAGTGGAGTTAAAAGTGGAAATTATAGGCAGAGAGGGAATCAAGGAGACTGTTTTTGGTTTAAATGTGACACCTATACTTTGTCCAACAATATTATAGGTGTGAATTTTTAATATGTAACGAAACTATTTTATTTTTCTTAATTTTTTCATTTGATGCATGTATAAAATTTTGTCACACAAAAATTAAGTTATATACGAGATTGTTATAAATAGAACTCTATTTAAGGTGAATGTCTATCTTATAAGAAGAGTCTTACTTCAAGGCTAAGTCTTTTATCTTCCTATAAATAGAGGGGTCTTACCCCATTGTAAATCATCCCAAAAGTATTAATAAGAATACTCCTCTCTCTACTTTTCTCTCTATTGTTCTTGTTCTTGTATTATTGTTCTTGTTCTTATATTATTTCATAACACGTTATCAGCACGAGTCTCTAACCAATTGAAATTTTCGATTGTCTTAACTTTTGTTTGTGTAAGGTTTCACGTGAGGTTCTGCCGTAACCAAATCCCAAAAATTTCTATACGGACAAAAAGGAAAAACAAAGAAGAAAGAAACAGAAACAGAAACAGAAAGAGAAAAACGTGAGAGAAAGAAAGGAATTTACACAAGAGGTATATTTGATATCACAACATTTATTGGTATACCTTAAAGGTAAGTAATTTATTTTTCCCTTTCAAATTCTTGAAATTCTACAATTTTATTTTATATACAAACAAAGACAACAAAGTTTGATTATAACTCTAATGGAGTTCGTAAGAAATTACACTCACATGAAGTGGTAAAATTTCTATGCCTTGCCATGATCAAATTCATGTATGATTGTGGGCAAAGAATTAAAAATCCGTCCAATTGAATTTGCTCCATTCCCTTTAGAGAATGTGGTAGCAGTATATGATAAGTCTGAAAGAAGACTAAATTATTACCATGAACGTATCAATGAATGTGGACGTGGCAATAGACGAAATTATAATCGTCATTATTGTGCTAACGAGAATAATAAAGATTCTCAAAATAATATTTCACTTTATGAATGTAATATTTGACATGAGATTGTATATAGCACATACAGATGATTATGATCTACTCCCTGAAGTGAATATGATAATTGTAATAAAGCCCGTAAGTATGGACACGCTCTTGATGTAATTTTGTTTTATGTCTGACATTATGAAAAGAAAGTTCATTGCCCTTGAAATTTCGGGCAAGAACTATATGACATGGGTATTGGATGCTGAAATCCATTGGATGCAATGGGTCTTGGAGACGCCATTAAAGACAGAAATAATGCATCCACCCAAGACTATGCTAAGGCCTTGATTTTCTTGCGCCATCACATTGATGAAGGTTTGAAACTGTGCTAAGGCCTTGATTTTCTTGCGCCATCACCTTGATGAAGGTTTGAAACTGTGCTAAGGCCTTGATTTTCTTGCGCCATCACCTTGATGAAGGTTTGAAAATTGAATATATCACAGTCAAAGATCCACCTATCTTGTGGAATGGCTTAAAGGAGAGATATGACAACCTGAAGTTGGTCACTCTGCCACAAGCACGATATGATGAGAATCCAAAAGCAAATAGTTCATAAACTATATATTATCGTTGCGGTGGAAAAGGGCATTGGGCGAAAATTTGCCGTGTACCAAGATTTGGTTGAGCTTTATCAAGCATCTCTAAAGAGTAGAGGCCCCGAAACAAATTTTGTCTCTGACGACAATTTTGACATCACCCACTTGGATGTGGCAGACTTCTTTGAGCACCCTAAGGGGAAAATTGACCACCTAAATTGTGATGGATCTGTGATGAAGGAAGATGAAATTGTTTGATTTTATTTTACTTATTTGTATTAGCTAGTGGATAAACTATTAGTCATTAGTATCAGCTCGTATTAGTTAGTTTATGATATAATGTTAGTATTAGTTCTTTAGAATATTTCAATATGCTTAAATTTCGATGGTATTTTTATTTTCTAGCAAAGTTAGTCGATTAACTAATAAAATTGACTATCTAATATTTTGTATTAAAACTAGAATTTCCGCAAGCTAAGATATTCGAATATCTGATTTAGATATTCGAATTACCTGATTTAGTTATTCGAATAACCTGATTTAGTTATTCGAATAACCTGATGACTGTTTTCTAAGTTAGTCGAATAACTAATTTGTTATTCGACTAACCAATATTTCGCATTAAAACTGGATTTTTCCGCAAGGCAAGATAGTCGAATATCAGGTATAGTTATTCGAATAACCTAATGACTGCTTCCCTAAAGTTAGTCGACTATCAATCCAGTTATTCGAATAACCTCAACAGATTTTGAAAATATTGTTTAAATTAAGAAGCAACGGATTAAATACACTGATTTGTAGAAAATTAATCTACATAACGTATTTAAGCAACTTTTGCAAACACACTCGTAATGTACTTAACAACTAACGTACTTACATGACATTTCAACTTAAAACATTGTACCCTATACAGAGATATTATTAACACAGTGTACTGTAACATGTCTGCATTGGCTTATAAATGTACACTTCTATACTATTCACATATTCATGTCAATTGCTTAGTTCCAAATTTGTAATTATGTGATCGTCCATGATAATGTGCTAAATTATTCATCACATAACTTTGACACATTCTTTACATATTACATACACTACTCGAGTTTTATGATATGCTGTCATCTATTCACTGTATTACCTGTGTATATGTCCGTAACATACATGCGTGCACCTTTGTAACTACTGCATAATATAGTTTCCACTTCTATATGTTCATTCATTTATGCATCACATTCATGTACCACACACACGATACCGGAAAAGCAACTTTTCCCAAAATTAGGGGGAGAAGTTGGTGAAATTTTGTGAAAAAATGCATCATTATCTCATCTTGATCCAAATACCTCTATTCGTGAAAAAGAGGTGCAAAAGATTATCCATTTGCAAATAATAGCAAATCAAATGCCAGACGCATTTACATATTTGAAAAGGATAACAAAATCACATATCCCCGCAGTGAATGTGACAACATCTGCTTCACGAATACATATTCATTATTGGAAGAATATGAACATGAAATTGGTATTGAATATACCACACTCACCCCTAGAAGGAGGTTTGAGATGATACCACACTCACCCCTAGAAGAAGGTTTGAGATGATGTCATTATGGTCATTGGTCACGTACATATTGTACGCCAAAATAATTTGTCAATGTGATTACCAAAGGAAAATAATAATGCAAGAAACATATCTTGCATATAATTTTTGACATGACCATAATGGTATAACTTTCTCTTTAAAAGAGATATTCACCACATGGATGTTGATGAATTTGTGGTAGTACAAAATTAATTGAGAGCTCTAGAAAAGCCAATTACTACTATGTTGGAGAAACACAATTGATTACCAATAAGATATTGTGTTGTAGTAAGTCTCAAAGAAACTTATTCAGTTTCCAAAGTATATGTGAAAGTGGTTGATTATATTGAGACTATAAATAAAGGAAAGATTTGATATCTTCTATTACTACAACTTGTAGCGGGATAATTTGTGTATGAAAAGCTACCCGCTTCATTCTCCAGTTTGTACTACTTGTTCTCATTAATTAATTGACTAACTAAAGAGTTCGGGTTGAATCCCATAAATTCTGGAAATATAAAAGGTGAATATGAGCCCATTCACCTGCCATGTATACCACATATGATGCATCTATGATATGGTTACATGCGCGATTGTTATTAACCTGCAGCCTGGCCGGTGCTTGCGAGGTAAATTGCTCAGTAATCTAACTTCGAGCATAATTTCCAGATTGTCTATTCAAGATAGTTCATCTTGATAAGTTGGTTTACATCATAGTTAGTTTAGCAAAATGATTTATTGAGTGCCTCCACTTAATAGCTAAACTATTGCTTATGAGAACAAAGTTATATATATCAGTTTGATATACGTTGTATACGAGAGTATATTATATTCTCCCCTCATAAGTGGTTCAGGGTCACGAACCAAATAATTTCATCTTATTATTATTAATGTGCTGTGTATATTGACATGATAATGCACAAAGATGATTTCCCAGAGGTGAGGAAACATGTTAGTTTTCCTAACATGAGGGGGAGACATGATGAACACTTGAGAAAAGGTTACATGAGATGAATTATGATTTGTATATATAGATCCTCGAATATCATAATATGAACATGAAGTTCATAAAAGGATAATTCAATTGCAACATATTGCAAAGCGTGTTACACCCAAAGAAAGTAACTATATTCTCACTGCAAATGCTCATATTAAGTCCTAGAAGGACAAAGTCTTGGATACGCTTAAAACGTATAGATAAATCGGTTTCAAAATAACTTCTTAATAAAGAAGATGAGCAAATGATCAAAGTGATCATAATAAGGAGGCAAGTGATCCAAAAGATCACACGACATAACACTTCATAAAATCTCATGAGAGATTCAGGTACCTGAATGTATGAATGAAGAGATCTCCATGTTATGTCTTTATGAAAATTTACTGGAACCGATATAAAATGATCGTCGACGACATCTATGATAGCGCTAAATATCGATGAGGATCTTATGTTTGTCGAATACAAACAAAATATTGACTAAATGGAAAAGATACAATTCAAGAAGAATTGATTCCATATGAAAGACATGTAGTTTTTGACATGTAGTTCAAATACTTGAAAGTATAAGGTCAAAGGTATGTGTAATCAGTTTTCGATATTTTATTTGTTTAGCATGACATGAAAACTTGATGTGCATCAAAAGTTTATTATATGGCTTATATGACTTAACTTGAAAGATTTAAGTTGCTTAAAGCATATACAATTCTTGGTCCTGAAGTACCACATCCTAAGTGCAATTTGTGTACATATGTATCTTGCTATAACTATGATAATGTGATGGCGAGGATATCCCTATGGAAGTATTGAAGAGTCATTCCACGACATTACATGAAGATGTTCATATCTATCAAGAATGATAATTTCAAGGTACGGAATATTCATTCAAGTCAATATGGTTGATTTATTTATCAAATATCTACTAACGATTTCTTGAAGCTAGTGCACAAGATTGGAATGTGAAGGTTCAAGGATGTGAATTGATGTTCTTTTTAGGGGGAGTTAATGCGTGTTGCACTCTTTTTCCCTTACAAGGTTTTGTCCCACTGGATTTTCCTTGCAAGGTTTTTAACGAGGCAACAAATAGGCGTATTTCTAAACATATGTACTCTTTTCTTTTTCTAGAATTTTTCCCATTGGGTTTTGTTTTAGTTAAGGTTTTAACGAGGCACATTATTGAATAGACATTCAAGGGGGAGTGTTATAAATAGAACTCTATTTAAGGTGAATGTCTATCTTATAAGAAGAGTCTTACTTCAAGGCTAAGTCTTTTATCTTCCTATAAATAGAGGGGTCTTACCCCATTGTAAATCATCCCAAAAGTATTAATAAGAATACTCCTCTCTCTACTTTTCTCTCTATTGTTCTTGTATTATTGTTCTTGTTCTTATATTATTTCATAACAGAGATATAATTTTGTTACACAAAAATTAACTTAAACCATAGAGCTGTCCGTATGGGGCCAAGCCCAGCTCCGCACGTGATTTAGCAAGAATATGGTAGAATT
Source organism: Nicotiana benthamiana (assembly GCA_034376525.1). NCBI lineage: Eukaryota > Viridiplantae > Streptophyta > Magnoliopsida > Solanales > Solanaceae > Nicotiana > Nicotiana benthamiana. The sequence goes on along the minus strand of CM067336.1, from coordinate 25,615,490 downwards.
TTTGGAGCCCATTTAAAAACAAGGCTTTCAAGCTCGGACCGATTAAGCCCGTGACTTATGAGGCTTGATTAAGACGTATTTAAAGTATATAAAATATAAAAAGTACACGATAAAAACAAGAAGAGTATTCCAAACTTAATATTTATTAAGCTCATCATATTTAAAGATTAAAATATTAAAATGTTTATTATTTTTAAATTTTAATTATTTTTAATATTTAACTAATTAGGACAAGAGAGGTTGCTCTGATGGTAAGCAACCTCCACTTCCAACCGAGAGGTTGTGAGTTCAAGTCTCCTCAAGAGCAAGGTGAGAAGTTCTTGGAGGGAAGGATACCGATAGTCTATTTAAAAAAGCCTCCCTACCCAGGGTAGGGGTAATGTCTGCGTACACACTATCCTCCCCATACCCTACTAAGTGAGATTATACTGGGTTGTTGTTGTTAATATTTAACCAATTAATTTTTCATATGAATTGTACATGTAGATGAAAGTGAATATGTTAACCTTCTCACAAACGGATTCAAATGCGTTTGATGAGGATGATGTGTTGGATATCACATAAGCGTCATAGACGTTCTCTTGAATAGTTTGTTTTGAGTTTTAACTTTTAGAGAATGAAATATAGTCTTATCTTTTACTTTTGCAGTGTTTATTGTGATATAGTGAAACATTATTAAAAATTATTAAGTTCTGTAAAAAATTCCAATAAGATATCTTTAACTTTTAAATATTTATCTTTTTTTTTTTGTTTGAACTTAAAGAAAAAATATAAAATTATATTTTAAAAAACTAATGGGTCGGCCCGTAGGGACCCATAGCCCATATAGAGCTGGGATAGGTTGATCATTATAATGTCCATTAAAATGGTGGGCTATCCTAACACAGGCAATTGCTAAAGCCCACGCAATCCGGTCCAGCCCAGCCCAGCCCAGCCCATATTGACAGCTCTATTAAACCAACAACAATAACCACCTAGTATTGTCCCACAAAGTGGGGTCTGGGGAGGGTAATATGTAGACGGGCCTTACCCCTACCCGAAAGGGCAGAGAGGCTGTTTCCAATCGACCCTCGGCTCAGTGAAGGAAAGATAAAACAAAAATAAAAACAAAAACAAAAGAGCATTAGTAACTCTAGCAGAAATAACGTAAATAATTATCTAAACATAAGAACCATAAATAAAATAGCATGCAATAATATTAGACAGTAGGTACCATAAATAACTACCATAAGGGAGACTCAATCCAATACACAAATCATCTATGGATAGCCCTGTTGAGCCTCACCCAACCCCGGTGAGGAGTACGAAAAACTCTTGAAGCCCCTATTCTACAACCCTGATACTAGACCTCCAGACTTTCCTATCAAGGGCCATGTCCTCGGAAACCGCATTCTAGCTATGTCATGCCTAATCACCTCTCCCCAATACCCCTTAGGCCTCCCTCTCCCTCGCCGTACGCCGACCATTGCCAGCCGCTCACAACTCCTCACCGGGGCATCAAGACTTCTCCTCCGCACATGCCTGAACCACCTCAGTCTCGCTTCTCGCATCTTCTCATCCGCTGGGGCCACCCCCACCTTCTCTCGAATAACTTCATTCTTAATCTTATCTAACCTGGTGAAAAAATTCAGTCAACACTAAATTTATGTGAAAAACTTCAGCTAAAACGTGCTTAAGTTCAAGATGTTTCAGTTCGCCAGGTTGTCTCTTGCCTGCCCATGGATCAATTACAAACAAAAAATTCAGCAAATAGAGAATAAATTTCAGCTACTAAAATGCTTAAGTTCAGCAATTACAAACAAAAACTTCAACAAATAGAGAACAAAACTTCAGCTATTAAAATGCTTAAGTTCATCAATTACAAACAAAAACTTCAGTATACTTGGTTCAGCAATTTTTGCTACTTCAAACATGTCTACTAGAATATTGAAATTTACGTGATTGCATTTGCTACTTCAGGTCCGTATACTAAAGTTACGCAAAAAATAAGTACGCTTGTAATTTTTATATAAAACGAGTATAACAGCCCCCATACATGGTCTTACGACTTTGCGGAGACCTGTGTTTTTGGTAAACAGTCGCCCGGGCCTGGTCTAAGCTCTCAAGGACTCGGATTAGTCAACAGGAATGAAATCTAAGAAATCTGGTAGCTCGAGCAAGGAGCGGAGCCTAGCCCTCTCGGCTTGTTGGTAAGGTGAGAGCTTCAAGCCCGATTTCAGGTGGCGCACCCTCCACACAAGCACCGCCCGACGAAGGGGGGACGGGGAAAGCTACAGGCCCAAAACTGCTGCTGGATTGGCCGTAGGGCTTGCTTCTATTGGACCCGGAGTTGGTCAAGGGACTGCTGCGGGTCAAGCTGTAGAGGGTATCGCGAGACAGCCTGAGGCAGAGGGAAAAATACGAGGTACGCTATTGCTTAGTCTAGCTTTTATGGAAGCTTTAACAATTTATGGACTGTGGAAAGATTTGTTTTTGGCGACGGTAAGATTTGAAGGTAGACTTCTTCTTTGAAATTCAGGAGGCTTACCTAATATCTTAATTTAAACTAAATGGATAGCAAGCAAAAGAAGTGTTACAATTTGATTTGACAAAAAACCTTTAATAATCTTCAAACTACAAAAAAAGGGGGAAAATAAGAAATAAATCAAATTGATCAGAATTTTTATGAAAAAAAATAATATTAAGCTTGCAGTGTCAAAGCAATTCTCGACCCGATTGGAAAAATACCAATACTTCAGCATGTGGTACAACATTATCAAAGCATACACGGTAAATCATAAAAGATTTTTTACCTATTATAGCAAATATTAATGCTTTATTTTAAAATAATATTTAAAAAATATTATATTCCATAGCAATAGTCAAATATCTATTTATTATCATTTTCTACTCTTAAGTCATAAATACGCCCGTATTATTTATCTCTCTCATATATTAGAATATCCGTCATTTTCTATTTCTCTACTGTGTAAAACCCCTCAACTGATCCTCCATTTCTTACTCCCAAATCTCAAACTCCCATGGACGAAAATCTATCATTTTTCTATAACCAATTCAGCTCCATCTCCTAAGCAAAATGTGAAGAACTTCTTTTGCTTCTTCTATTGCTTTTCTCATCGCCACCCTTCTCCACCGCCTTTGTCGTCATCCTCCGATGAGAATTTGACGCTGATTTAGGAATCCAATAACCTCCCGAATTTTAAAGACATGATTTTTACTATGTTCAACTTTGGATCTAACATTCTAACTGGCATAAAAAACAACACTCCTCTTCTGTTGATCAGTTCCGTCATGATCCGTTGAGTTACTCACTTGGGTTTGATGATGAGGAAACCCCTTTGGGTAATTTCACTTCTCGACTCCCTCTTTCCCGGCTGAGCAACTTGAATTTTCTGTTAATATATTTCAATGTATTTCGATGTATTTCATTGTATTTATTTTTCCTTTTTTTATTGTATTTCAATATATCCCGCTGTATTCTATGCATTCAATGTCTCGCTATATTCCATGAATGTATTTTCATAAGTTTTTTAATTAATATAATTTATGTATTATATAATTTCTTCATATGTATTATATAATTTCTCTAAAAATTGCTAAGCTTCTGGGGTGTTTTTCGGTTGAGAATCTTTTTTATAACTGAAAATATAAAATTTGTGTGTTATGATTGAGTTTTTAATGTTATATTATGAGTCTATTATGTTAATTGATTCACTTTCCGTTTGAAAATAGTGTAATCACTTATTTCACGCCGTGAATACGATGGAATACAATAATCTGTCCAGTTGTAATCCCATATTTCACCCCATGAATACAGTTGAATACACTCGAATACAAAAATCTGTCCAGCTATAATCCCCTATTTTACGCGATGAATATAGTCGAATACAATTGAATACAACAATTGGTTAGCTGGGCTTCCCTTATTTACAGTAACTTAAATACATCTAATACGTTTTATAACATCAGAAAATATAAATTTGTAATATAGCAAATGATATTTACAAATTATTAATTATCACTATGGATAGTGCTTTATGCAAATTTGTTGATGATAAATGCCTTGGATCCGAAATTAGATCTGCACATAATTCCTATCAGATTAAAAAACAGAAAAAAGAAAATAAATGAGAAAAATCCCTAACGGTCAAAAAGGAAATAAATATATAATAAATAAAACCCTCCAAAAGCCTTAAATCCCAACGGTCTTTAGTGTCAGCTCCTTCCACAACAAAGAAACGTTGCATTTCACCTGTGAATTCATTCACTTAAAAAATCTTCTGAATTCTCACTTTATATCTGAGTTTTGTAGAAACACTTGAACTCTTTTTCTTCTACGCAGTTTTTTTAGGTGTAACCCATTATGGAGATAGCCATAATTGATTGGAAAACGATTGATTCAAGATTTGTTAAAGATGATCTTTTGGAGCATTTTAACGCACCTCAATGGGTTGACTTTCTTGCTCCTAATGCTCCTGTTGATGATGATGCTTGGTTCTGCAAACCTGGTAACTTAATACAAATAACAAATGTGTTTGCTTTCTTCATTTTTTTTACTATAGATTTGACTGAATTTCGAGTCTTTTTCTTGGCCCTTTTCTTGTTTCGGAGCAGATTGTAATCATCCAAAGACAGTGGAAGATTTCTATAAAGTAACTACCCCTTCTTCCTCCTCTAAGGTTTGTGTTTCTTTTCCTATTTTTGGTTCAAAATTTGGTGTCTTGATTTATTAATTTGTGAGTTCCCATATGTTTGTTGATAAAATGTGGAAAAGGGTATTGTAATTTGAGTGTTTCTAGCAGTTTTAAGAATATTAGTATATGAATTCTTTTGGGTAATTGTTAATTTCACCATTCACTGTAAGATTCAGGATTTGCTCTTCATTTTTCTTGTGGAAAAGGAGAAGTGAATTCAGTATTTATGCAATTTTCAAGAAAATTTCTAGTCAATCTTCATATGTCCTTTTAAATTTCCTATTTTTTCTCTTTGATTTTTGCTAGATAACTGATTTCCTGACTTTTCAAATCGATAATGGAATGAACTCGTTCTGATTGGAGTATAACCTTTCATTTCTTTTTCAAGTTTTGCTAACTTTGTTGTAATTTACAGCTTCAAAGATCAGCTAGTGTATCTGATATACCTCTTGGGGAACGAAATAGGAGGTAAATAATGAAGAGCAAAACCAATTTCTTTTTTTATGCAATGGATTCTACTGAATTTTGAAGGGAGTCTCGGAGGAATGGTAAAATTGTCTCCGTGTAATCTATAGTTCACGGGTTTGAGCCGTGGAACCAGCCACTAATGCTTGTATTAGCTAGGCTCTCCATATCACACCCCTTGGGGTGCGGCCTTCCCCGTATCCTGCGTGGATGCGAGATGATTTGTGCACCGGGTTACCCCTTTTTTATTCTACTGAATTTTATTTGGACAAGATTGTGAACCGAATGGTGTTCCTTAATTTCAGAGATGCAACAGCGAAGAAGAGAGGGCAAATTCAACCATCAGTATCATTGATATCATTGAACAAGGACTTGAAATATGATAAGATTGTCGAAGATAGCGAGAATCAGAATCCCAATTTTGCAACCCCTCCTCGGTTCAGGACTAAATTGATGAAACAAACAATCAAGTCAAGCGCGGAGAAGAAGCCGGTTGATGATAATATCTCCTTGCAAAAAGAACAACAGATACCAAAGTTGAGAAGTACTCTTTCAGCTAGGAATCTTTTTGCTGGTGGTGATTTGTTGAATAAGGTGACTGACTTCTGCAATGAGCTGAAGAAACTAGTAACCATCAGAAATAAAGAGAAAGAGAATGGTGCAAATGAGAACTTGGAAACAAGTCCCTTAATGGGAAATAAACAAAAGGCAAAAGATTGTATTGTTGAGGATGAGCAAAGGGAAAGGAAGCCATTGCTTGAGATGACTAAAGAGACTAATGAAACAGTATCAAAAAGCATCATTAAGGAGAAACAGAAAAGGAAGCTACTACTGTAAGCTTCACATATTTCTTGCCATCTTATCCTCAGACACAAACACTAACATGTTTTTCGAGGATAAGTTTACCTAATATCAACAGGTTAAGCAATACATTCATGCTGACCATTTTTAGACTTGATGAATATTATTTTTGGTGAACTATCATCTATGCAGGAGAAATGATAATGAAGAAAACACACCAATACTTGTGGATGTGAAGAACATTAAGCGCAAAGATGAAGATATCTTGTCCCAAATCCGCACGAATCCTCCTACTCCTCAGTGTTTCTCAGCCAGCCGAGGAACTACAAAGACCACTCCATCTAAAGCAAAGTATAGACCTCTGGTATGTATGAAACCTTTTAGTCACTAGATTGCAATTTGCAGTTGAATACTTGTTCAGAAATTTTCAGTCGCACCCTCTTTGTTATGCTGCTGTGAAGTGCATCATCCCTTTTTCGGTCTTTTCGTCCAAAACAAAGGGAAACCTTATTTTCTAGTTGCTGTTAAGTGCCCCCCCAAGTTGGTGTATGAAATGTGATGTTGTCTCATTATATATATGTTATATTGGACAAACAGCTCATCAACTAATTTTTGGGGTTGAATTCCACCCAAGAGCTACAACCAACTAATCCTCCCCAAGTTGGGGTATGAAATGTGATGTTGTCTCCTTATATATATGTTATCTTGGACAAACAGCTCATCAACTAGTTTTTGGGGTTAAAGTCCACCCAAGAGCTACAACCAACTAATCCTCAAAACATGATATTTGAGATGAACATTGGCAAGAATCAGCGGCATTTTGATTGTTTATCACGATGCTGCTAAAGTTGAACAGAATAGGATAAGATAAATCTTAACGAGTCATTCAAAGGTTTTAAGGAAGCTCGATTGATGGTTTTGATCATACTCTTTGGTACCACTGGAAAATGAACAAAAGTAATAAAACCACAGAGAACAAAACGTACCAGTTGCTTTTAACTGTTCCATCTTTAATGCTTTTAACTGTTTATCAAATTATCTTGAGACTAATAATACTGGTGTCTGTATGATGAAATAACACTAGGAGACAAGGGGTATCCTTCAAGAACTGGAACAGAGCAGCAATGAAGAGAAGAGAAAGGAAGATCAAGGGAAAATGATGAGTTATAATAAACAAGGACAGAGAGGTGGTGCTATTGTTGCTGAAAAAGAAGCTAGAGGTATGGATGTTTTCTGGTTTTTGAAACCTTGCACTCTTTCCAGCTGAAATGGTCAAAGCCACTGCCGCGGAACATTTCATGAAGTGATACTTAAATCATCTACTTTTTTTTCCATATAAAAATTCTTTCATTCTTTATAGTTTCTGATACACTCAAATCATCTATTGTTCAAAGTCTTTGAGGATAATAATAATAAGTTGTAAAAACCAATTCAAAGGTCCACCGTATTAAATAATTTTATCTAATACTCTTATCCTATATTCAGTTTTTACATACTTTATCAAAGACAACAGATAAAGTTGTCAACTATAACAAACACCAGTTACATAATATCACCAAAGATTCTTGTGAGCTATCTTGCTTTTGTGATTATTGAGAAACTACCCCATAGCCCCCAACCCACCCACCCACCCCATCCACCCTCATTTGCCCAGTATTTTTTCTCCTTTCATTGGATGGATGGTTCTTGGGAGCTGGTGATGTCATTGTAATAGTATAATAAGATAACTAGAAATATTACTACAAAGATAACATTAGGCAAGAATGTGATTGGAGCCTAGATACAGCTTTATCTCCATTATTATCATTCAACACATAGAAGACGAACAGCACAAAAACTCAACAGCAGAAAGGGAATCCTCACCTGGTATTGATAATTTTTCCCAAGAGAATGATAACCAAAACAGCAATACTCCATCACATAAGCCTTAAGAGCAAGGTCTATAGTAGAAAATCCACAAAGCCAACCATCTAAATCTCATCATTAGCAATTACTTTGAACCTTGAGTCGTTATTATCTCAATTTACAAATAGTTAAAGGAAAAACCAAGAACCCAACCAGAGATGTGAGAACATTTCATGAAGTGATTCTTCATACTTACCAGTTATTTTTTCATAGAAAAAATTCTTTCATTCCTTATAGTTTGTGATACACTCAATCATCTGTTGTTACCCCACTTTATTTGGTCTATGAAGATAATAATAAGTTGTAAGAAAAGGGTTCAAAGGTCCAGCATATTAAATAATGTTATCATTAACTCTTGTCCTATATTCATTTTTTAGGATACTTTATCAAAGATAATTCTGATAAAGTTTTCGACTGTAACCAACACCAATTAAGTAATGTCACCTGAGGATTATTGTGAGACACCTTGCTTTTGTGTGATTATTGAGAAGTACTCCATTGCTCCCCCACCCCATCCACCCTCATTTCCGCAGTTTTTTATCCTTTGATCGAATGGTTAGTGGGAGCTGGTTATGCCTTGTAATATACTAAGATAAACATAAATATTATTGCAAGGATAACATTAGAAAATAATGTGAATTGTTACCGTGGAACCCAGTAACTTAAAATATTACAAACTCCGAATTCATAACCTTTAAATCGTGGCTCCGCCGCAGCACAAATGGACCAGTGCTCCAAAAGAAGAGTAGAAAGAAACTTTACAGAAGAAGAGCAACACAAAAACCCCACAGCAGAAAGGGTGTCCTCATCTGATTGTCACCTGTGCAATAATTTTTCCCAAGGACACTCCATCTCACAAAGCCTCGAGAAAAAATAAGAACCCAACCAGAGATATGAGAACATTCACTTAGGCAAACAATTGAGTGGTTGACTATATTGGAATGAAAATCACAGTCAAACCTGTCTAAATTTTTGGTACGAAGAGAGTGCAAGTAACAGAAGAATAACCAATGTAGTTACCACCATTAGAAAAATTGAAACATTGCAGAGAAACAGTTGCAACCTATGATAACCATTTTATTAATGCTCTTCATTTACATGAACCATCAATTCTCCAAAAACAAAGAGTCTTACAGAGAAACACCAACCAATCCACAAACCCAACACTCAAAAAAAACAAAAAGGAGACGATTAGAGCCAAAGTATATTATTTACAAAACAAAAAGGCTCAGCTCAAACTTTTCCTAGATTGAGTAACAAAGATCCAACACAAGGAAGTTGAATCTCTACCTAGTAGTAATACAAAGCATACAATTCAAGATCCTAGACCAAGCATGTCGTAGCCTAGGGTACATCCTCCCTGTATAAACACTTGATTCCCTCAACATATCCTCCATTGTTTCCACAAACAGATTTAAGCTCCTTACTGGAGGTATATACAGAGTCAAAGGCACAGCTGAAAACGCCACTGCAAAGAACAAGTGCAGCATCTCAATATGGGGTTTTGTAGAGGATAAATCTCACAAGAAAGAAATGGAGAATATGGTTTTTATAGATTTTGTTGAAAAGTTAAGAACTTGGATTTTATTGAGAAAAAAGAAACTACTAGGAGATAAATCAAAAAGGGGAGATGGGGTTTTTTGGTGAGTTTTTCTTGAAAAGCAATTAACTTTGAGAAAATGGTTAAAATTAAGAAAGGATTTCTTGGTTATGTGAAAGACTTTGAGGCACTTTAGGGATTGAGATTTGGATCAACTTTCAATGGGAGTGGCCAATTTTTGTTCATATATTAATGGGTTGTGGGCGCGTGTAACTAAAGCTACTAGTTGAATCAAGAAAGATCAGCCGCCTGTTTCTTTTTTCCTTTTTAAATGTTTATTTGCAGCCACCTGGTTTTCATGGGTGGTTTTCGGGTCCTAGGGGCCATGTGGTTACTTTTAATTTTACAATGACTAATGCGATTTTATTTTGTGCGTTTTTTCTTTTCTTTTTTTATTTTATTTTTATATTTGTGAATTCATATCTTATTCATTTAAGTTCATAAAAGTTTAGGATCATACAATTATAAAATAAAAAAATTCTCACACAATTAGTATCACTTGTATGAGGCTCAAAATAAAATTTTTCCTCTAAATTATGTTTTCCTAATTATGGGTATATCCGAAATCTTCAAACAAATGAACAATATTTTGGACAACTTGTGTTTAGGCCTATGGCTGAAATACGTACACCTAAATCAATTACAAAGTGTTCGAAAGAAACGGCTTTTGGTTTGGAATTGAAACATTCAACAACTTAGATTGTTGTCCAAGAATACAGTTTTTTTAATCATATTTTAAGCAGGCTTTTGGACATAAAAACATAACATTTTTAAATTAAAAAATAGCTTTTGAAGTAAAATTGAAAAATTATCTCTGAAAATTGAAATTATATTTGGACATGTCACTTGAAAAATAATTATATTTTTATGAGAGTAAAACATTATTTACTTGAAAAAGAAGTAAAAACTACTTATTTCAAATTTGAAACTCATAGTTAATTTTTTTTTGTGAAACTCATCTTCAAAAATTCAATTAAACGTATAACCAAGAACTTGCAAAAACATGCCAAACAAATTAAGTTGTTGTGCAAGATAGGTTCTTTTTTGTTTTTCACCCGATGTTTATTTTTTATATTCGTATTAAGACCCGATTAAATTTAAATTCGTGAAAAAAATCTCATATCAAGAGATTAAATGCTCTCTAATAAAAATATTTTTATACCAATAACTTAGAACATGAAACATATGATTAAGGATGATCCCGCACGACCTTATTGGTAAGAAATCTTCACATGTCTTCATTTCCTAGCCAATACAAAAGTAACTTTCATGAGAAGGAGAAACCCGCACATAATATATATATATATATATATATATATATATATATATATATATATATATATATATTTGCAATTTTCAACAACCTTCAATAATCTTTGCAATTTGTAATGTTAGATCTATGGTGTCTAACTACAACAACAAACTCAGTTTGATCCCAACATATGGGGTTTGGGAAGGGTAGTCTATATGCAAATCTTACCTTTATCTAAAGCAGATAAAAAGATTGTTTCCAATAGACCCACGGCTTAGAAAATGCAAGAAGGGGGGCGGGGGGAAAGAAAGATATACGGAAGAAAAAAAAGAGAGATAAAGGATAAGTAGTATCAAATAATAGCAGCAAGGAACATAATACCTAACGCGAACAAAATCACATATCGTAATAAAAAATCTAAGAATATAAAGGGACATACACGCTACTAAGCCTATTGATAAACACTTTAAACTGCCTAATAACCTTCTACTTTAATCCTCGACCTCCACACCCTCCTATCAAGGGTCATGTCCTCAGTGAGCTGAAACAGCGCCAAGTCCTGCCTAATCACTTTTCCCAGTACTTCTTAGGCCTAGCTCGGCCCTTTCTCAAACTCTCCATACCAACCTCTCACACTTCCCGACAGGGACATTAATGCTTCTTCTCCTAACATGTCCGAACCATCTCAGTCGCGACTCCCCCATCTTGTCCTCCACAGAGACTACTCACTCTGTGGGGGAATACGCTCCTCGATACGAGATGGCACCACCGTTTTACTTCTGGCCGAACACGATGATGAATAGGCCTTTTCTTTTTAGGGGAACATATTTAGTTGTTTTAGCCATTGTGAGCTAAAAGTTTAAGAAAAAAGAAAAAGTTGATGATGAAGTAAGGGAAAATTGAAAAGGAGGGAGAACTCAGAGAAGTTGAAGGGGCTAATAAGATTTTGAAAATGACTTGAGAAGTAAAGTTTGCAAAATTGAGAAGTTAGTCTAGTTATAAAGGTCACTTAAGCCTATTGGGGAAGCCAAAGATTGGATCGTCAGCCGCCTCCAATTAATGACTTTGGGAACTGGACTAACGTGACCTTTTAGTCACTTCAACTGGTGAAATCACGAGATTGATATTAGAACCGAGGCGTCGGAGCATCGAAGATCAAATTGTTTCTTATCGACCTACTCTAAGAAATGCGGTGATTATCTTTATACTGTCGAGATCGTATGCTTTCAATCTATAGACTAGAGGTGTCGTCTTAAGCCCGAGTTCCGGCAAGGTCGATTTCGAATTCGACGGGTTAGATTCGAGCTCGGAGATAGGATGCAATGCCCGAGAATCGGAGTGCGATGCATACCGAAGCCTAGTGCGCTCGACCTCGAAATAATGCAATTATAGATTTCTAATAGAATGAGAGAGATTCATGTCATGTCCCCAAGATCATGGTGCAAATCCCGAAAATAGAATTGTATGATTCCGTACAAGGCGGTTAGATAGTTGTACCAATAATATTCCTTACTGTAATATAAAGGGGACCCCATTCATTTGTAAGGATCATCAAATTATTGGCAAGAATGTACGCTCTACTTTTCGTTTACTGTTCATCATAATTCTCCTTTCTCTGATTGTCCTTTCTTTATTGTTTTTGGTTCCTCTTGAGGTCACTAAACTCGAGGTCACCATTACTGAGTAACATTGATTGGATTCACTTATTTCTTTCATCTATATTCTATATTTTCTGATTATTAATTGGTGTTGAACTGAATCACATATCTTTAAAATTAAAAATCAAATTTAATTCTTACCTGTATTTTCGAGATAAACAATGTTCAATAATTTTTAACTAACATTTTCTAACTCCATCTAAATCATGTTCCAACACTTAATGAAACGTCTTCTTCACACTAATGCAATAAGTAAGATAACATGATAATTAAACGTTGTGGGTAGGGGTTCCAATGCCGCCTCGCTGGCCTGGAGAGTTCTAGAATACAGAAGGGCCCTAAACTACACTACTAGTGAAATTCATGGGTTCATAAGACTCATGTGATACTGAACCTTTTGTGCACATCTAGTTCGGGACCCACTTGACTGGAAACATTAGGCAGTTGAAAGCAGATTGGTGAATGCGCTACTACTCATCCGTAAGTCAATACGAGTAGTAAAGAAACAAAAACATCATGAGGCCTATACAAAACCACTTTGCAAGACTTCTATAGCATGTTTGGCCAATTTTTTCCGGCTGAAAGTATAATTTTTTTAATCAAAAAGTACTTTTTTCGTGAATTTAAAAGTATTTGCAAGATTTATAAAAGAAAAAAAATTTTAAATAGAAGCAGAAGCAATCTTTAAATAACAGGAAAAGTAGGTTCATAACCAAATTATTATTTTTAAAAACATTTTTGAAAAAAAATATATTAAAAATTTAGCTAAATACTAATTATTATTTTACAGTATTTCTTTAATTAATTAATCAAATACGAATTGATTCTTATTAAAAATATTTTTTTTAAAAAATAAATTAATTTAGTCTTTTGGTAAATATGCTATTATGCTTTAGTGGACGGCCGACCACCAAATTTATTAGTCAAAGCTGATTTACTACACTGTCCTCGAATCGTTGCATTTCTCGAATTGCAAAGAAGGTCCTCGAATGTTCAATTAAGGAGTCAATTTTTGGCTTCTTAATTCTTCAAGAGAAAAGAAAGGAGAGGAAACTAAGAAAGTACTCTAATGTAAGTTAAAGTACATAAATTGTCCCTCAAATTGTTCTTCGCGATCCAATAAATATCTCAATTGATTCCTTTATTATTTAGATACTTTAAGTAACTATTAAGTAAATTAAATAGATATTTGAATACAATCGATCAGTGAATTATACTTGCCAATAATGTGTCAGCTGAGTCAATCAATAAACGACTCGTGTAATTTATAATTAAAACTTAATACTCATAATTAACCAAAAAATAAACTTTGTTATAAAATACGACTGTAAAGTAAAGATAATTATAGAGAAAAATTGATATATTATTTGAGTTCAAATTAATGCACATAATAACTGAAATCTCCTCTATTTATAGAAGAAAGGAAGTTGCTATGCAAGTTATTGGGTAAGCTGCTACGGTAAGCTGATTATTACTATACCAGATCAGGATAATCTTCTACTAGGATTATCTATAACCTAGTACTTAAAGGATAAGCTCATTGTACCGGGTATAGATAATCTTCTACTAAGGTACCATATTGAGTACTGAAAGGATAAGCTCGTTATACCCGGTATGGATAATTTTCTACCGAGGGTAATGTTATCCATAACCGAGTATCGAAAGAATAAGCTTATTTTACCCAACATAGATAATCTGGAGGTAATATATTTATCCATAACCGAGTACCGAAGTGATAAGCTTCTTCAGAAGACTTATTTCCATAGAGTATTAAATAGATAAACATAATTACGACGAAGTCCCATATGGATAAGCTTCTTCAGAAACTTATTTATAATGGAGTACTAAATAAACACTCATAATATAATATATTCATAATACTCCGCCTTGGATTTTCGTTAAAACATAATGTACCACATTAAAACCTTACTAAAAAAATCTCATGTAAAAAATCCAGTGAAGGAAAAAGAGTACACATATTTAGTAATACGCATTGTTGGCTGCCTCATTAATAATCTTATAAGGAAAACCCCAAGGAAAAAACCTTAGTAAGGAAAAAAAGAATTTATCTCGAATTTACTCCCCCCGATAAAAATCTTATTTCAAATATTTGAGTCTCTGCATTCTAATATTGTATCTGCGTAACCAATACGATTTGCACCACATTTGTTAGCATTAGCAAGATACATAAATGCATAACAATTGCACCGAGATAGAGTATTTCAAGACCAAGGAGGTCCTCATCCTCTTCTGGAGGTCGGAACAGAACTGTATTTTTTTCAAGTGATCGAACACACATTGGTGTATTGAATGGATGCGCTTTATCCATGTAAAAGCTTTTAATGACCCTTTCTGCATAGATAAATTGATGGATAAAGATCTCGTCTACTAAATACTTAATTTGCAGACCAAAGATAAATTTTTCTTTTTCCAAGATTTTTCATCTCAAATTCTTTCTTAAGATATTCAATCGTCTTTTTGGAGCTCTTCCGGAGTTCCAACAAGATTTCTGTCATTAACATAAACAGCAAATATAACAAATTATGATGATATATTTTTTATAAAAGTACATGGACAAATAATATCATTTATGTAATCTTCTTTCAGCAAATATTTACTGAGGTGATTATACCACGCGCGCCCAAATTTCTTTAAAATGTACAAAAATCTTTATAATTTAATCGAGTATATTTCTCAAAACTTCAAATTATATGCTTCAGGGATATTCAAATAAACTTAATCAAATGAGTCATATATGTTATGCCTTGCATTTAAATGGCATGATATCTCCAGTGTCTAGACTACGGGTCCGTTCCTCACAAACTTTTATAATATTGTGCACTATATTATATCAAATATATCAGACGATCATTTTGTATCGGTTCCTAAGCGACATAGCTTGCTGTGATCTCATCACTTTCTTTATTTAAGGTACCTGAACTTCTTCTGGAGTTTCATAAAATATTATGTTGTGAGCTCTTCTAGAGCTCATGTCCTCCTCATCATGATTATTTTGATCATTTGCTCCTATAATTTTTCAAGGATTGCTACTTTTGGAACCAATCGGTTTACTACGCTTCATGCGTGCAATGAACTTTATCCTTCAGAGATTTTAATTTTAATAGGAGCATTTACAGCTGAAATATAATATTTAATTTTGGATCAACAAATGCTTCTGACATTTGACTTGAATTATCTTATGAGTGAGGATCATATTAATGATAATTCGCTTAGTACAATATATTTTTCAGTTGTTTATTCCATCCCCCAAATGTTAGAAAAATCAACATATATCCCAAATCTTCTTTGGGAAACCTATCTTTGTATTTTTCGGGTCATTTATAGTCTCAATATGATAGCTATTTGTATTAGTAAACTTCGAGTTTACTACAAAATATGTTTTGACCATTATCATATAATATGAATGTCATATTTGTATATAAGCGCTTCGAGAACCTTTATTTATTATCCACAATCTAATATTATTCGAACACTACTAGTGTCATGTGTCTTTTAGACAAACAGTTAGCTCTTCAATAGTTTTTGATATATTTTGTACTATCAAATATTGCTGAGATACTTCCAATATCATGAGAGAAAATCATAATCAAATGGACAAATGTCTTATTCAGGGAGTTTCCGTGGAGGTTCTTGGAGGTTAGCATTCTGGTAGTGTACATTAGGATGATTAAGGATAAGCTGCTAAGTTATATTTCTTTTGGCAGAATTTTGACTTATTATTGTCTTTTATATAATGATCAGACTTACACAACCACTAAGATTTCATCGTTCATCTCTTTGTTTTTTATTGTCATGTGGTATCTAAGCATGTGTGTTTGAGCTTTTTTAAACTTCTTGGGTTGTATTCTCCTTCTGTTTATGTTCAATTTATATTTGTCTGACATTCTATTTCAACTGTGTATTTCTAGTTGTTTTGGCCGAAAATGGGAGGCTGAAACATATTGATGCCATAGCAAAAAGGTTTGCAGAGTTAACCATGGCACACAAGGGAGAGCTTAAAGCCACTGTAACAACTGTTATTGTAAGCTCACCTACTCTGAACAGAAAGTTTGATTTCGTATTTAGATCCTTATCATTCGGTCTTTTTACATAATTTGGCAAGGCTATCAACTATGTTTTCAACATGGTGTTTATTAATGGTTCTTTGAAGAGTAACTTAAACCCAAATTAGGAGGATGAAAGCAGTATGAAGTTGCTTATAAACTGCTTATTGCGACTCTTGAAAGATTATTGTGAAGCAACTCTTTTCTACTGCAGAAAGATAAGGTCACTGCAGTTTGCTTCAAAGTCAATATATCAGCACTTTTGATGCTACTACAAAATGACCTTCAATTCTATTCTACCATGGCTAGTTTCTATTCTAATATTTCACTGTGTGTAGTCATTATTAGTGGGGATCCTTCATTATTTTCAGTGATGTAATGCTTGATGCTTTGAGTTGACTTCTTTCTTGCTTGCCCGGCTCTCTTGCACCCTCAGGGATTGGGGTGGTTAACCGCTGTATTTGATGCAAGATTATAATTTTGTCAGTAGTCTGTATATCTTGCTTTACTAGACAAGAGGGGTTGCTCTGATGGTAAGCAACCCCCACTTCCAACCGAGAGGTTGTGAGTTCGAGTCTCACCAAGAGCAAGGTGGGAAGTTCTTGGAGGGAAGGATGCCTGGGGTCTATTTGGAAACTGCTTCTCTACCCAAGGGTAGGGGTAATGTCTGCGTACACACTATCCTCCTCAGACCCAACTAAGTGGGATTATACTGGGTTGTTGTTGTTGTCCGAATATGTTGCTTTATCTGATTGTCGAAGTTTGTTATTTTCTCGTAGTTAAATATCTGATTATTGTATCTTTTGTTTTATTTAACCAGCCTCTTCCTCTCGAAGAGGAGAAAGAATTGAAGGAGACCTTGCAAGACGTGATGGGAAAAGGGAAGAAGGTGAACATTGAACAGAAGGTACATTATGATACTGATAATTTTCTGGTGTATTCTTAACAATAAAGATTGCATTTGCTTATGATGTTATTTCTATTCTTGTTACAGATTGATCCTAGCATTCTTGGTGGCCTTGTGATAGAATTTGGGCCGAAAGTTTTTGACATGTCGATAAGGACTCGGGCACGCCAAATGGAGAGACTCTTGAAGGAACCTCTCAACTTCTGATCGCGTCAAAGCCCCCTGCTGTGGTTTTAGCTGAAGATGAACATCCTCTTTATTTTGACTGCTTCAATTGTTTCTTTTTCATACAGTGTGGTCTTCTGTTTCTTGCAAATAAAAGCGTACTTCACATTTGAATTTTTCAAAGGAAAACCCTGATGATGATCATTTGTTTTGCATTTTGCACCTCTTTTAGGACCTTTTCTGAGATCTGCACCGTCCTTTTTTTTCTTTTATGATTTGTACTCTAGTTTCTTTATTTGCTTGCAAAATAATAAATTTTCTATGAGAGCAAAATAGGAATACAAATAATATTTTCTTTTTGTCTAAAATTACCTGTGAATCCTCCATTGAAGCTGCTAGTCAAGTAGGTCCAGTTTTTGAATGCAATTATTCTCTCCATTAGCAGCTAAGCTTCGCTTGTATTCACAACATTGAGAGGTCCAGTCTGTAGCGTGGCAAATTCATAATCTTTTGTTTTGGCCTCTGGAGGAAGGGATCCGTAAAACGCATTGCTATATGTTACAAAATCCACGTCGTTTTTCTTATTTTACAGAAGTGATTATTACCAAGTAAGTTTGTGGACTCTCTCATCTTTTGCCATTCGAAATCAAGATCAATTTATTCTTATGAGTTGAGGAAGTGAGACAGTCAATCACACCCAATATTTACATCAAATCAATTTATTCTTTTAATGGGCTTTTACAAATGCATCAGCCAACTTATATCCAAGTTGAACTTGGGCTGGAGTACTGAGGTGTAGCCCATCTTTCTCCAAAGGTAGGCCCAAAGCATCTACAGTTATTACATTGGGAAGGTTAATTCCAAGCTGGGCTTCTCTCACCCACTCAATGAAGGGTCCTTGTCCGAAGCTAGGGCTACCTATTCAATTATATAAAAAAATCAATAAAAATTAAAATAGACACACATAGGCAAATTACACGATTATGTGGAAGAAAAACTATTAAAACTGGCCAAAATTTCATTTAGACTGATTCTGGTAAATGTCTTCTCAAGAACTTATTTTCTGGTTTACAATAAAGGAAAAAATAATTTATTTCACAACTAACGCTTCTTTATGATTTTCTCTAGCCTAATTTTTAAAAAAAAATATAAGCTCAATTTTGCGACTCTCAACTATCACCTAACACCACAATCACCATAATTATAGCCATCAACCTTTGTTTAAGTTGAAAGATAACGACATAACGTGGATATTAATTGTCTTTCATATAATATTTTTTTCGCTAATGTACATTTTACATAACAGATTCTACGTCGTACGTTGTCCATGTGCAGATATTAACATGTCAATTTGAGGAAACAAAGAGAACTATATGAAAGACAATTAATATCAAATTCCTGAAATTAGTCAAAATATATATTCCTACTAAAGTTGTCTTGCTCATTGTGATACAATGATTTTGGCATTTAAAATTAGTTTTTGTAAGATTCAAAGCATCATGTGAAAGCAAAAAAGGTTATTATATTAAATATTAATTATTAAGTGAACAAGGAAGATAAATTTATACCTGAAAAATAGGAAGCAATGGAGAGTTGAAATCACTACGCAAGTCCTGAAAAAGTTTCTCCAATTTGCTCTTGTAAGACTTTGCTTCTTCCCAAGTTAATGTATCTTTTTCCCCTTATACCAAAGAATTGCTCTATGTTCCACCACCATGCACCGCTATTCTCGCTCTTTTAACCATCTCATTGTATAACCTTTGCAAGATCTTATAACTTGTGAAAGATGCAGCGAATTGCAGGATATTCTTGATTTAACTTTAAAAGAGTCTAAAAAATGATGAATGAGCTTAAGATACTCACTAAAGAAATTAAAGATTGGAAATCTAAACATGAAGTATGTGAAATTGAAAAAGAAGTACTTCAAGAAGAGTTTGAGGAATTGCAAATGCAACTCAATGGCATTCGCAAGTCCACCAGTCACAGTTCTGTTAAGTTAAACCAGACGACTTACAAGTTAGCGGAAAAAAGACCAGCTAAAACCAAGCCGACTAGTAATAACACAAATGAAAGACCTAAAGGTGGGTCAGACGTTACGCGTCATTACTTTAACAAGAGTGGTCATAAGTATTTCTTTTGTCGTTTTCGTAAAGAAAACATTTCAGGATGGGTTTGATAACCAAAAAACAACTTTGAATCTAGCGATACTAACCCTCTAGGACCCAGGGAAGCTTGTACCTAAAAGAAAGTAATCACCATTGAATAAGCCACAAAAGAAAAGGGTATCTAGGCAGTGCGTGTTCCAGTTATATGACATGTGACAAAAACCTGTTCAAATAAGTCACACAAATTGATGGAGGAAGTGTTAAATTCGGGGATGAATCAATGATATCTTAGAATAGGTTTTTCAGATGCTGACTTTGCAGGTGATAAGGACGACAAGAAAAGCAAAAGCGGTACATGTCAATTACCTGGAAATGCATTAATATCTTAAAATAGTAAACAATAAGCTTCAGTTTCACTATCCACTATTTAAGCTGAATTTATTGCAATAGGACAATGTTGCACACAACTATTATGGATGTCTCATCAACTGGGTGATTATGAACTTTCCTTTAAGCCTATGCAATATTTTTTGTAATAATTCTAGTGCTACTTGTCTTTCAAAAAATCCCGTGCATCACTCGAGAGAAAAACATATAGACATTAAGCATCACTTTATTAGAGATCATATACTTAAAGGTGATATAGAAATATATTTTGTTGGAACCATTGATAAACTATGCGATATTTTTACTAAACCTCTATTAGAAGAGAAATTTTATGAATTAAGAATTTACTTGACATTACGTGCTTTACTAATAAGTTTTAGGACCTATGTGTACTATGATTTTACAGGTTAATGATTGTCCTTCACTCATGCATTTATTACCCTCCGTCTCTTTTCCCTCTCTTTTATCTTCTTTCACATCAGTTCGTTGTTAAAAATTGGAAAGCCAATCATCACGTCCCTTCAACTGACAACTTTTTCTTTTTTGTACTCAACCGCCAAAAATCTCTTCTTAAAGTGAAAAACCCTTTTCAGTCACTCTCATCCTCAACTTCTATCCAAACCTCCGATCAAGCACTTTCCCTTCAATGGATAAGCATCCCAGAAATCCACCTGCCTCTACCAGAAAAAGCTCCTGCTCCAAAGCAAACCCTCCTACTATGCCTCTGAAACAGGTAAACCTAGGGTCCGATCACTTTGAAGGTTTCACCTATTCTCAGGGAGACTTCTATGAACACTCTCCACTCTTACGAGAAAAAGCTTTAGGTAAGCGACCAATGGAATAATCCTCTATTTCGTCTATCCCAAAAAAATCAAAGGTTGATTTCTCTGCCTGTCTTGAATCTAACCTCAATATCTGGGATACCCCAAATAAGTATTTCTTCATTGCTTTGAAAGATAAACCTATTGCTCATGGAAGAGTTGTCGACCTTGACGAAATGGAAGCCCTTAATTGCAAGGTCAAAGACCTTTTCGTTTATCAAGGTTGGGCTAAGTTCTTCGCTATTCCTCCTGCCAAAGGTATATGAACTCTTGGTTAAAATGTTTTACGCAAATCTTCATTCTGATAAACCGGATAGGTTGGAATTGCTAGTGTTAGGTAAGTGTATTGTTCTTGACTGTGCCCTATTTGATTCGCTTTTTTTATTGTTGTTGTTCTGGTTTTCCTATACTGTTTAAAAAGACCTGTCCTGATGACTATGAAATTTCCTTTGACCAAGCCAAACAGTGTCATTTAGTGTCCCTCTGACCCTCTTGACAGCACTTCACTATAACAACAAAAAAAATGTCAAAGCAAACGAGGCAGTTATAAAGAGGTTTTTGACTGTATTTGTAATTAGTTAACAAACACAAATGCACTGGTTGAGAACTCGGGGAAAATGGTGCAAGAGCATTGTGTAAAAAAGTCGATTTACCATTTGGAACAATCTCATTATCATTGATTATGTATATATTTGTTGGCCAGTATGTATGTTTTGATGATTGACGAAGGAACTCAAACATTAACCAGGTTCATGGACAGGGTACACAAGTGACAGACAGAATTAAGAAACATGCATGTATATGAAAATGATAAGTATAAGTGGTTATATTTGATATTCCTCGAATGAAATGGTTGCATATTTGATAACAAACATGACTCCTTACTTGAAGAGAACTCTATCCAAGATAAGGAAAGTGTTAGAAGTTGAAGATAACTAGAACTCTTCTACCATGAAAGAGTGAAGCCTTAGAACTCTTTAATCTTTATTTACTAACTCTCTCTCTCTCTCTCTCTCTCTCTCTCTCTCTCTATCTCTCTCTCTCTCTCTATATATATATATATATATCATAATTATTTACTTTTACGTATGCACACATACTGAAGTTAAGCACAAATTAAGAGCAAAATAGCTAAGCATTTTTAAGAGTGCGATTCTGAAGCTATAAACCAAATTGAACAACCGATTGCATAAAGAGTTTTACGTGTCTTTTTTATTTCCAGTTCAAAGCATAGTAGGCATTTTGAGTTGTGCCTTTCAGCTTTCTTAGAAGCAAATTGTACTAGGTACATGAGTTGTATGATTCAAGTTAGAGTTAATTTGAAATAGTTGCAATAACCTGTGGCGTATTGCTATAAGGGTTAGAGTTAATCCTTAGGTTTGCGAGAGGTTGTAAACTCGAGTTGTATTTTTCAAGTTAGAGTCAACTTGAAGCAGTCGCGACAATTTGTGGCTGGTTGTTATAAGGGTTAGAATTAATCCTTAGGTTTGCATGAGTTTGTAAACTTTCTTTTGACTTAGAGTTGTAATGAAGTGTTTGGAGAAAATCCTACTAGGTAGGTCATAGTTTTTTCACCTTTTAAACTGGGTGTTTTCCATGTAAAAATACTTGAGTTCTTTACTTTCTACATTTACACAACTGTAGTGTAAGGAATACGTAGAGGCATCAAATCCTTCTATAATCTGTGCATGCAAAAAATTGGAAACCATACAAATCACTGCCCTCTTGTATGGTATTGAAGTATAAAACAACAACTGGTATAAGAGCAGGTTATCCTTGAAGAGGCTAACACCTTAGGAGAAGATCAAGATGAGTGTACCACCTGAAAATTGGGAAGGGCAATCCACTGTTAGGACACCACTCTTTAATGGACATTAATACTCTTGGTGGAAGAATAGAATGAGAGATCGCATTCAAGGAGAGGACTATGAACTAGGGACATTGTCACTAATGATCCACTGGCTACCTTGAAGAAAAATGCTGAAGGAGTAGAACTTGGTCCAGATGAGTAAAACAGAAACCAATGTTGTTCCCATGAAGAAACAACGCAAATAAAGAGATCAAGAGGAACTCTACTGTATTCTCAGTATGAGATTTTGTTATGAAGGACAGAGAAACCATTCGGCAGATGTACACAAGGTTCACTATATTGACAAATGAACTAAAATCTCTTGGAAGGATTATCTAAAGAAGAAAGAGTTGAGAAGATACTTACTAGGGTCTTGCCAATCACTTGGTAAAGCAAGATCACTGCCATCCACGAATCAAAAGAACATTGCCACTTCGACTAAATGAATTGATTGGAAATCTCACTGCCTATGACCTTAGGAGACAAAACATGAAAATGGATGCACCTAAGAAGGATATGAGGTTGACACTCAGAATCATTGAAGGTTCTGATCTGGAAGATGATGAATGGCTATAATCACCAAAGACTTCAAGAATTACTTGAGGAGACGAAAAGTTTATTCTAGAAGTGAAAGCTACAACGAGACAAAAGCTCTTGGGAGGCAAACCAACGATGGCTGCTACAAGTATGGAAAGACCGATCACCACATCAAAGCTGTCCTTTGGGGGAAATAGAATGGCTGCTACAAGTGTTGAAAGACTGATCACCACATCAAAAGATGTACTTTTGGGGGAAATTGAATGGAAGAAGGAAAGAACTGAATGCAGGAACATGAAGAGGGAACAATTTCAACCTAAGAAAAGCAAAAACAAAGGATCTGATGGGTTTTCAATGTCTTTTCCTTATGCTTGTGATGTTTTGATGATCTAACAAACTTGTTGTGAAGAACCAGATAGAGAACCTAATCAACATTTCAACTGTCCTGGTCCAAGTCTCAAAATCAGAAAATGAATGAACGACCTTAGGGAGGAACACAACAGGGACTTGGTGAACTGGCCCCTTAGGGTTCTCCGACAGATATACAAGTAAGTGACTGTCCGCAATCATTATAAAGAGGAACACAATAGGGACCTGGTCTCTTAAGCTTCCTTGGTAGAAGTACAAGTCAACTGAACAGCTGGAACGTAATAGTAGAAAGTGACTATCTCACAAGTATTATAGAAGAGTAACACAATTGGAGCATGGTCGGTTAGTGTTCTCTGACAAGAAGTACAAGTCCACTATCTAGCTGGAACGCAACTGCACAGAAGTGACTGTGCAGATTGTGCAACAATCACTTCTCATTGGGAAGAAGCATACATCAAGAACTGACATCACTATCCGTAGTGATATCTTTTGTGATATAACAACCTGGTGCAAAATACACTACCTTTGTGCATTCAGTGATATTCTCTCAAGCATAACATCATTTATCCAGCATTGAAGTCACTGGCGAGTCAAGAACAAGAAGACAACTCCACTAAGGATCAGTTTCTTAATGAGTTTATGTACATATGTAGTTGAGTTGTAATCTTGTTATTTGTTCTTCATTGTGTTTCCTATTTTCTTTATCAGAAGATTTGCCTTAGGAACAAACAAAAAATTCGTAAACTCCCGAGTTTATGTTGTGACTAGGAATAGTCATAAGTTTAAAGCCTTTGTAACTAGGATAGTTATAGAGTGGCTTCTGGTGGGTGCATCACAAGTTGTTTGAAGTCTTTGAAATGGGATTTTTGCAAAGTTTCTTGTAATAGGAAGATTTCAAATTAATGAAGTTAAAAGCTTACAAGAGTAGGTCGTGGTTTTTTTGATCCCCGTATGTGGAATTTTTCCACGTAAAAATCCATTGTCTTCTTTACTCTCAGTTTTTATAGCATTCTCAGCATCATCTCATTTAGGACCATGTACTCTAGAGTTTGGTGGACTCATATAAACTAACAATTGGTATCAGAGCAGGTTCTTTCTAAAAGGTTGACACCTAGAAAGGATCTCAATGGCTGCTCCACCCAACTTTGAGGAAGGATAGTTAACCTACAGACCTCCTAGATTATATGGTCATTGCTATGGCTGGTGGAAGATGCGCATGCATGATTTTGCGATGGTAGGAGATTCAGAACCGTGGGACATCATTTGTGATGGTCCATACGTTCCCATGAAAGCTTGAAGAAACAGGACCAATAATGCCATCGACATTGACAGACAAGCTGTAGAAAAGAACTATTGTGCTAAGAAACTCTTGATGTGTGGCATAAGACCTGATGAGTACAGTAGAGTCTCAGCTTGTGACACTTCCAAATAAATATAGGAAGCATTGCAAACCGCAAACGAAGGAACTATTAAGGTCAAACAGTCCAAGATTGACATGCTCACCACATAATCTGAGCTCTTTAGGAGGAAAGATGATGAATCTATACTAGATATGCACACCAGATTCACCTCCATCATAAATAAGCTTCATTCACTTGGAGATGTCATTCCCAAAAACAAGCCTGTAAGGAAAATCCTTAGTGTTCTACCTGGGTCTTGGGAAAGTAAGGTAAATGGCATCACCGAAGCTAAAGATTTACAAACTCTGACCATTGATGAACTGATTGGTAACCTGAAGACATACGAGATGGAAAGAAAGAAATGCAGTGAAAGAAGAGAGCCTTAGAAGGAAAATAACCTAGTGCTCAAAGTCAAAAGTAGTGACTCAAGTGATGAAGATAGTGGCATGGCCTATCTCACTAAGAGATTTCAAAAGATGGTTCGAATAAATGGTGGCATATCAAAGTGGCGCAATTCAAGTAAATCAAGGAACAACAATCTCTGTCACAGATATGGAAACACATGGCATTTCATTAAAGACTACCACTCATGAAATTGGAGCAATACAAGCAAAATCCCGATAAAGCAGCAAAACGGAACCTGGTTCCAAAACGGGATTTAATCGTAATAGTGCTGCTGGCAATATTGTTAAGCAGGCTCTTGCTGCTTGGGGTGACTCCTCTAGTAAATCCGAAAAGGAACCAGGTACAGAAAACAATTCCATGATGGTAGTGGAAGCTGAAGCAACGAAGTATGATTCACTGTTCGCGCTGATGCCTCTATCTGATGATGATGAGGACAATGAAGATGATGAGGTAAACTTTAGGGATATTTAGAGAAATATGAAATACTACTCTCCTAAGAAGATAGGTTGTTAGCTAATGTCTTAATTGATACAAATTATAGCCTTGTTAATGATTAGTAGATCCTGACTGTAGAACTAGGAGAGGCCGAAGAATCTAGAGATGATCTGGTGGTTTGTGTAGTGGACCTAAATAAGACCATAGATAATCTTGAAAAAGAAAAGGAAGCCTTGAATGAAAGAATACCTAGTGTGGAAAATGAGAGAGACAACCTAATGGTAGTAGTTGTTGATCTAAAAGAAACAATAGAAGGTCTTAGCAATGAGAAACACACCTTAGAAGGAAAAATTGCAATCAGTGAAGAAGAGAGGGATGCCCTTTTAGTGATATGAACCAATCTAGAGGAAATCATTGAGGGACTCAATAGAGCACATATGAATGTGAATATTGGGAAAGGAAAGGAAGTATCTAGTGAGACATAGATCATGCTTGAAAAGGAATCAACTGTTGTGAAAACCATTCTATGTAGTGAAATCGAGAAGAATCAGCAACTTCAAGCTAAACTGGAGAAAGTAAGAATTGATCTTGAGAAATATCTTAAGTGGACCTTGTCCTCGAATGATGTCACTGCCATGTATCTTAACAATAGTGGGAACAGGCACGACATCGGGTTCTAATGGGAGAAAAGTCCAGACAACCCTCACAAAAAGTATGTCACTATTCTTGATAACTGGCTATGTACCCACCATGGGAACAATGGACATTTTATAGAAAATTGCCAGGCTAGGGTTCAGCCTGCTCAGAAAAACAAAGTGTTTGCTGATAAAGTGACTACTAACAAAGGACCATATAAACACTCGTAAGAAGAGGATGATGCCAATATGGACTAGAAAGCCACCATTCATCCTTTCCATAAAAACAAGGGACCCAAACTAGTTTGGGTTCCTAAATCTAGCCCTTTGATTTGCATGTGCAGGGAATAGTGAGAGGAAGCAGACTGAGATGGACTATGGACTATAGATGCTCAAAGAATGTGACTAAAAACATCATGAAATTCTTCTCACTAAAAGCCATGCAAGAAGAGAATGTATCCTTAAAAAGAAAGGAGAGGGTACATTCTCAGTAAATATAAAGCTGGTAATATGAGATAGGTGAAGTTGGAAATCTGGTATAAAAGATTGGTGTATGCAAGCTTCTCACTTCGAATAAATTAACTCAGAAGAACTGGTATGTGGTCTCCCAAACTCAACAATCACTTGAACAAGGGTTGAGTAAACCAAGGACGAGTCTCTCAAGGTGTTAATGGCTTTTCTCAAGAAGATTCAAGTAAAAAAAATGGGGGTAGGGGGGTCACGCACAATTCCTCTACACCAAGGAATCCACAGCAAAATGGTATTACTGAAATGAAGAATGGAACTGGAAGATATGACATGGACAATGCTCATTTACTATGGAAGTGCCAAGAAATTCTGGCAAAAGCAGTAAATACTGCTTTTTACTTGCTGTCTGATCAGGTTCCTCCTGAATCAAAACTCACTATGAGATGCCAAATGGAAGAAAATGCCTTCTTTACCGAAAGACAACAGGAAATATCTGCTCGAGAATTTCAATGCAATAGAAAAATGAAGGAATCCTTCTGGGGTACTCTCCACAAAGCAAGGCCACAAATCCTATAACAAAAGGATCACTAAATGGAAGGAAGCGCTCATGGAATATTCAACAAGACATTTTTCTCTATCCAAGGAAGAAATGGTGATGATCAATGTGATGTACCAACTCTGGTTCTTGGGAAACTTCTGAGGCTTCAAATGGGGTGACTGATACAATGAGTAAGATGAAGGAGACTGGTAAAAGACAATGCAACATCATCTTCCACTTCTCATAAGGAACCTGGTACTTTACTTACTACCGCTAAACCAGAAGAAAGAGTAGAGATGTAGCTCATGGAACCTCTCACGCAACAGAACCCAGAGTGTGGGAAATCAAATTCTTCCAAATATTCCCTACCAATCAAACTTCAGTCCCAAAATGTAAACATAAAAGCTCCCATCCGTGTGACAAGTTTTTCTGTGGAAAGGAAAAAGACTTCTAGAATGGTTCACTTACTATGATCATGCCTCATCCCTTTGGGAACAAGAAAGCAAAGCTCAATGGACCTGAAAAAGATTCTCAAAACAAGAGGACCAAGCACATTGAGGAGTGGGACTATCTTCTGAAGGTCAAAATGAAGAAAAGTCTGATATGTGGGAAGTCTTGCAGAATACAAGACCAAATTCTAGATATCTTTGTCAAAGCCATGAGTAGAGAATACTCTAGATCAAATAAGATGAATATGAGGTCATAAGAGTCTAATACAGAACCAGATCCCCCATCAATTGGCTATGTAAGACACCATCAAGTAAAGTCATCTAAAGTGTTTTCTAACCAAGCCTAAATCACATCAATACTGTTGCAGGTAAACATTCATTACAATCATAGAAGCTAAAGGTACAGTATACACGGCAAGTGAGGATCTGCTAAAACCTCTTTCAAAAATTTGGTCTGACATCAGATCCCTATACCGCAGGTTATTAGTAATGTACTTATTATGCTTGCCTTCACAAAATAAATGGTTAACAAAATTAACTCAACTTCCACATCATCTGACTTTTCAAAGTCTGTATGTCATGTGTTGTCTTTCAAATCCCTTCACTCCCTATGCACGTTAACACTTTCCCACAAACCTACTACCATTTTCAGAACTATTCAGAACCTATTTCTCTCTCTCTCTCTCTCTCTCTCTCTCTCTCTCTCTCTCTCTCTCCTCTCATCATAAGCTCTTCTTCCATAAAACTTTCCTTATCTCTCATAGCAAGTCATGCACCTTCATCCCTTCTATGTAGCAGTGATCCTCTCCTCATCTCTTTTCCAATCTACTCACCTTCCAAATATTGCTGTAATGGCAATGAAACACTCGTCTCCTTATCCCACCATTAAAACCACTCCCACTTCCATATCATCCTTGAAATAATCCCCAAAGCCTCACCATAATGCCTTCTACTACTTTACCCAATCTTTGCTCCTCCGCAGTTCCTATTCCTTTTTCTGATAAACCCTGTTTTCCATCATTTTGAAAACCCTATGTCCAGCCACTCCTTTGATCTCATCAAAGAACACTAAGGATGTTTCATCTCTCAAGTGCCAGCAGCCCTTGAGGATGATCCTGACCAATATCTGAACTCCTCTATCCTGGACTTAGTGACTCTCTCAGAATCACTAGAAAAAGAAGCAGTGCATCACATCATGGCTATCCCTGCTGAGAGTTTGTTAAATGAAGGAGCATATCTCTCATTTGAGTATCAAAGAGAAGATACTCCATTCCTAGTAGAGGTAAGAACCATAGTGCTCCTCGAGTCTTTGGCTCATGAGACGTTCTTAGAAAAACCTTCTGAAGAACCTGATTCTCTTCCATGCAAACCTACTCCTGCACCTCCTTATCATTCCAAGATCATAGAGTCCCCTTCCAAGTCACCCACTATCAGGTCACAACATCAAGAGAGCTCTGAATCCATATTAAAGAAAAGTAAGAGGTGTGTCCTGACAAGGAAAAAGAAGAAAATGAATAGGGATTTTTCACTGAGAGTGTCAGTAAACCGGATTGAAAAAAATTCTCCAACGGAACCTGGTTCTTTAGCACAACAATCTATGAAAGGGTCATCCATGAAGGACAACAACAAGTCTAAATGAAGTAAAACTGAGCTAGCCATGTCTAAGGACAATACTGTGGGGATAACAAGCTAGAATGGGAAGTCTGTTGAAGGGTCAAACAAGCAAAAGCGGGAAACCGTTAAAGAACCTAGTTCATTCAGATCTATGCCCTGTGATACTGGTATTCTGTAGCAGAGAATAAAAACTCAGAAACTGGTGTAGGGTCATACGTTTGATCTAGAAATTTTGGAGATGGCAGGTATGAGACAAATTTTGGAGATTTTGGTATTTCAACAATGGGAATACTTGTTTGAAGGAAGCATGCCTCTGGTGTACGAAGATGCTGTACAAACTTTTTACGCATCTCTTTTCACTCTTGAGGGGGATCACATTTGTACGCTCGTAAATAGAGTAACATTGTACTCGATTCTTCAATATTAGGAAAGGTTCTCAGAATTCTGTGTGAAGGTATGTCCTCAGTTAAAGGTGTCTATGGTGTGAACTTTAGGAGAGCCATCATGAAAGAGAAATCTATTCAGTAGGGGGACAGGTGCATAAGAAGGTATTGCTTCCTGAGTATTAGCTTCTCTTTGAACTGGTCAATAAAGTGCTTTATCTTAGTCTGAGAGGCGATCTATTGCTACAAAATCGGATATGGTCTTAATGGAATCACTTGATGAGTCTGTTCCAATCAATTTTCTAGCAATCATAATAGATCATATGCAAAAGGTGGAAAACATTAAAGTGGGAATCATAGGCTTCCATATGGCTTTCTCCTCACTTTAGTGTTCAGATTCTACAAGGCCCCCTTGCGAAATCCCAGAGTAGTCACACTCAAGAAAACCTTCTCTAAGCCACTCTAGAAGAATGTGGATGTGTAGAAAGAGTTGGTGGAAGCATCTCGACCATTTCTTAGCTAATCAACGCTCAAAATATAGCTTCTAAAGAGATCAGAAGGTTGTGGGCTCAAAATGCCATACTAGACACTTAACTAAGTGAAACAGCTAACGGACCTGATTTTGTCAATGAGGTAGTTGTACGATTGTTAAAGGAAAATGACAGACTTTGGGCACAATTACTTGAAGAACAATTGTCTGCAAATGCTCGGGTGGACCTGGTTCTCAAAACCCTCGCTTCCTCCTCTTCCTAGCCTTCTTCTTCCAGTGTCCCCTAGGACCCTCTTTGTCCAACTATTTTTGCTCTAATAGTTTGTTCTAATAGTTTGTGGCTGCTGTTTTATTTCTGTTTGCTATTTTTGTTGGCATGCTGAATTTCACTATTACTGCTCCTGTCTTGCTTATTCCACTATAAACATTAATAAAACAGCTCCCATTTTTTTGCATGTACAATGCTGTGTTCCTCTGGCTTGTCTTTTCTGTCATGTTGAGTGCACATATGTGGCATGTGCTAGCTGTGTAGGACTTCTTTATGCTAACTACCTGATTGTGCTCTTTTAATGATGCCAAATGGGGGAATATAATTGTGGTGTTAGGCGATTTCAGGGGCGCTAAGAGATTAGAGATTGAAGGGGAATTATTATGGTGGTAGGTGATTTCAAGGGCACTTAGAGATTAGAGATTAAGGGGAACTTCATGTAGTTTCTGATTGCAGGGGCGCACATAGATTAAGGGGGAACTTCGTGTAGTTCCTGATTTCAGGAGAACTCTGGTATTAAGGGGGAACCTACATTATCAGGTTATTCTGGTTTAAACAAATACCATCAATGACCAAGTTTTTCATCATCATAAATGGGGAAATTGATGAGTTTTCAATGTCTTTGCCTTATGCTTATGATGTTTTGATGATCTAACAAACTTGTTGTGAAGAACCAGATAGAGAACCTGATCCACATTTCAACTGTCCTGGTCCAAGTCTAAAACTCAGAAAATGAATGAACCACCTCAGGGAGGAGCACAATATGGACCTGGTGATCTGGCCCCTTAGGGTTCTCCATTTATGTACAAATCAGTGACTGTTCGCAATCATTATTAAGAGGAACACATTAGGGACTTGGTCTCATAAGGTTCCCTAGCAGAAGTACAAGTCAACTGAACAGCTGGAAGGTAACAGTAGAAAGTGAATATCTTGCACCTGTTATAGAAGAGGAAAATAACTGGGGCATGGTCCATTAGTGTTCTCTGACAAGAAGTACGAGTCCACTATCTAGCTGGAACGCAACTGCACATAAGTGACTGTGCAGATAGTGCATCAGTCACTTCTCATTGGGAAGAAGCGTACATCAAGAATTGACATCACTATCCATTGTGATATCTTTTGTGATATAACAACCTGCAAAATACAACATCTTTGTGAATTCACTGCTTTCTCTCAAGCATAACAACATTCATCCAATATTCAAGTGACTAGTGTCTCAAGAACAAAAAGGCAAATCCACTAAAGATCTGTTTCTTAATGAGTTTATCCACATGCGTAATTGACTTGTAATCTTGTTATTTGTTCTTCATTGTATCTCCTAGTTTTCTTTCTAAGAAGCTTTGTCTTAGGAACAACCAAAAATTCGTAAACATTCGAGTTAATGTTGTTACTAGGAATAGTCATAAGTTTAAGCCTTTGTAATTAGGATAGTTATAGGATGGCTTGTGGTGGGTGCATCACAAGTTAGTTGAAGTATTTGCAATAGGATTTTTGCAAAGTAGCTTGTAATAGGGAGATTGCAAGTTAGTGAATTAAAAGCTTACAAGAGTAGGTCGTGATTTTTTTTATCCCCTTGTGTGGGATTTTTCCACGTAAAAATCCTCTATCTTCTTCACTTTCAGTTTTTATAGCATTCTTAGCATCATCTCAGATAAGACCATGTGCTCTATAGTTTGGTGGACTAACAAAAACTAATAGGATCATCAAAGCTATGGTTGCTGTTTGGGGAGAAAGCTCACATGAAAGCTTAAATGATGATGATGAACGAGCACTTATGACCATTGGAGAATCTGATAAAGAAATTGAAGTGTTTTTCTTCTCAAAGACAAGATTAAAATTTTGGCTAAAGAAAGGTTATTTGAGTTACTTTAGAGCTAACTGATGAATCTGATGATGTAAATAATAAAAAGGAACAACTGGTATGAGCACGTGATTTTTGCCTCACATAAATTACTCCAACAGAAATAAAAAAACTAGAATTTTCTTTTAATTATTTGTCATTTTAGGAATTATTGTAGAATCTTTCTGATTATTTGCATTTTGTGTGCATGTTTAATTCTATTTTATTCATGAAAAATACAAAAATACATTGCCTTTTCATTTAGGATTTAATTTGCATTTTTCAGTTGAATTATTAATTTAGTTAGTTTATAAAATAGAAAAATCACAAAAAATAACTCATTTTTGCATTTTTATTTTTATCTTTGAATTTTGTAGTTTTGTTTTAATTTGGTAATTAATTAGTTGTTGTAAATTTTATTTTTAATAATTAATATATTTTGGTAGGATAATTTATATTAGGAATTACTTTAGGTTTTAATTATTTTTTACTTTGAAAAGAAAAAGAATTTTGAAATTAAAAGGAAAAAAAAGAAAAGGAATTGAAAGAGAGGGCCGCTGGGCCATTTCTAATGAAGTTCCCCAGGCCCAAACAATTTTCCCCCTTTACCCGCTGAAACCGACCCAAACATGCGTCTCCAACCCTGTCCGCCCCTGCTTGACCAAAACGACCTCGTTTCGATTTCCCCAATCAGGACCATCGATCTCACTTGATCGGACGGTCTGGAACAGAGTCCTCTAAAGTATTTAACTGTCCAAATGCCCCTACCCCCTCTAACTCATCTACCTCACTTCACCTCCCTCTTCAGAGACCATTTCCTAACCCTAGTCCGCCGCCCCAATTTTTCACCACCGCTAGCCTGTGCCGCTGCCTCTAACCCTTCCCAAATCAATACCACAACACCCACATGGCTCCTCTTTCCCAAATCTCTAACTATTTTTCTCCAAATCCTTCGAGAACCTTTCGAATGTTAAATCAAAGTTCCAAACCCTAAAATCCTAAACTCCCAAAGCGGCAAGTTTAGTGAAGGATTAAGGCTAGAATCGACTTTATTCGTATATTTTCATTGAGAACACACGATTAATATCTATTTCGCTCAAAATCAAAGGTTCGAGGAGTAGTTTCAAGATTTTGTCTACCTGGGTCTTAGGTATTTCAACTTCTCCCTCTTTCTTTAATTTTTCTGTTCATTTTTCATTTCTAGTTCTTCATTTTCCTTTGCTTATTTTATTTTGCTTTCCTTTTGACTTTTACACTTTCTCCTACATGTGTGTTAGTTGTAGCTCATTTGTTAGTTCTTAAAAAGGAAATTATTTATTTAGTTAGATTTTTGGTTTTTGAAATCATCCAATTTGCTTTTGTTTCATTTTTTTTCCTTAATAATTAAATTTGATGACTGACTTTGATTTGGACCTTGGGTCATTTCTGACCCATCTTCAAGTGCAGCTTATTTGTTTGGGTTTAGCCCTGGGTCCACATTGACCCATTTGGATTCATGGGTAAAAACATGGGGTTTAAGGGTTAGTTTAGGGATTTTAGATTGGGGAATATATTGTAACTAATTGGGGAAATCCTGGAAGGTGGGTTTGGGGCTGTTCTGAAAAGCTGAATTTCAACTTAGGGAGTAAATAGCACAAATGAAAATTGAAAAAGGATTTACGGGAAAAGTCTGAATTCATTTCTGCTACCTTAAGGCTTCCCTATAAAGTCATTGTTCCTTCACTCACAAGTTAAAGTTTAGAGACCAAAAAATCCTGAAAAAAGTTGAAAACGGCTGGACTTGAAAAAGCTTTGAAATAACATAGTTAGATGTTGATTTTGACAATTGAACTCTTATCATTGTATCTGATCTTGGACTATTATGAAAACTTGATTAACAACTTGCTTAGTCAAATTAGTAGATAGATTTTTGCATTCAACCATGTTAAATAGTGTAATGTGGACTACATTTGAATTCTCTTTACCTTGTATTTCAGTTGGACTGTTATAGCATGTTTGTGGTGCACACATATCCCTTTACTTCATGGAGTTGATCACTGAATGGTTCCTAAGCTAGTAGTTAGTGTATTTAAGCTGTATTCCATTTTGAATCTATGTTCCCATGGTTTGTGTTTGAATGTTATGTTATTGAACTTAATGTTTAAAATCATGGTTGTATAATGTCAATCTCTCTAGGTTCTATGAGGTTTAATTGAGGTTCAGATTATTATTTCATGGTTTTAAGTTATCTTGGGGTTTTTAAAAAAAAATTAAAGTTGCATACTGTGCAGTTGGTGTCATTAGTGCAATTGAATTCAAACAATGGTTTTGTTTTAAAATTGTGCTATGGTTTAGTGATGCTTCATCCCTTTAGCCTGTTCATATATTTAATGAAATTTGATATGAGATTAGCTTTTAGTTTTGAATTCAAATGTGTGCTGTCTTTTATGCTATGAAGGGATTCAATCTTGAGTCTCAACTCTATAACATTGGTCTGTTATCAGGTTTGGGCCCTTTTAGGGCCTTTTAACTAAGCTTATGTGAAACTGGCGACTTTATACCCTCGTAACACTGTCAGGTTATTGGGCCTCATGCCAATCCCATGCCTTTAGAATAAAATAAGATGGGATCTTATTTAGTGTTAGTCTTTCTGATTAATGAGTTAAGTTTGAGCATTGGCCTAAAATAATTAGAATGTTTTAAGTCTTCCTGAATTAATTAGACTCTTAAAAAATAGATTTGAAGAGCGCTGTATTAAGTAAGATATACTTTTAGGGCCCTCAAAAGCTTAGTTTGAGTTTCCTTTAAAGTCGCAATCAAGATGTGTGATGCCAAATAAAATCTCAAACGTATCGCCCCCACTTAATTAATTTTAATCCTTTAGATATACATGTGTGAATTTTTCACGGCCCTCACAAACTTGTAGTCTGTAGTTGGTTTAGGCTCTTAATTTAAATTAATTTCCTTAAACTCGGGTATGCATTTCATGTGACCTGAATCTAAATCTCAGCAATATTAAATAAAATGTATCGTGGACTGCGGGTGCATTTCATGTGATGTGGTTCAAGACGTATTTTAGATAATATTGAATCTTCCTAAAAATAAATTAAATGCGGTTAATAAGTTGAAATACACCTAGGGAAAACATTTATTAATATTAGATGATAGGACAATTATAATAGCTTAAGTGACCGTTCTAGAATCACAGAATCCGGGGAGGCCTAACACCTTCCCTCGGGTTAACAAAATTCCTTATTTAGAATTTCTGGTTTGTAGATTTCAAAAGGAAAGTCAAAATTTCCCTGATTTGGGATTTAAAATAAACCGATGACTTGGAACACAAATTAAAATATTCCAAGTGGAGACTATGATAAATAATTAATTTCATTTCGAATAATGTCACTTATATTGAAAAAACTCCCCTATACCTTTCGGGTGTGTAAAAAAAGAGGTGTCACAACTCTGATGATTCTGCTGGGGATACAACCCTAGAATTTTGGTTCAGGGTTCAAGAATTCGAGCTTAAAATAATTGTTATAGTTGGCTTGTTTTATCTGATTTTACATGCTGAGCCTAATGTGCTAATTTTTGCTTTTTACCACTTTGATATCTTTTGGACTGTATATAAATTGCTCCGAAACCCTCTTCTCTATGAGTCTTCTAAATCATCTGGGAAGTGTGCACTTCGTGTGACTTCTTTGCTGTTAGGCTCTTATCCAAATTTTAGAATGAGGATCGGACAAGTTGCAAAACCGGTGAAGCTTCTGTATTCCCGGAACACTGCCCCCCGACTCGAGATGTCCGCTCGGGTAAACCAGGTCTAGAACAATAAACCTAGATTTTTAAACCTAGAATAACAAAGCCTCATACTGGATCCCTAGTAGGAACGCTTGTTTGCATCATGTGCATCTGACTTTAGGGACTCAACAAAGGGGTTTGGTCAGTCTAGGACAAGTGTACCCAAATTAAAAAGACCATCCTGATACATCTTACATGCTACTTGCCCATCTGTTTGTTTCGGCTTGCATGTTGACCTGCTTCTAGAATAGGGAAAGAAAATAAAAAAAATAAAAAGAAAAAAGCGAGAGGTAAGTGCTTAGAAAATTCTGAAACTCTACCGAATTTTGAAAAAAGAAAAGTCATTTCAAAATGCGTCATTCCCCTATTCCATCATAACTGACCAAACTACGCATGTCTTATTTTCACCGGATGTGAGATATGAAGGCAATCCTCATCGGTTCCGATTCAAAATATGTTTTTATTTTTTCTTAGAGCTTTCATGGTTTGAGTTTTATAAGAATTAAACAAAAAAGAGTTAATTTATTTTTTCCATTCTCAATTTTCGCGAACTACGCAAGATCTGATTCATGCGACATCATGATATGTAGGCAATCCCCATCGAATTCGATCACAACTATAACCCGTGGACCTCCCCGGCATAACCCGGGAACCTTTATCCTTTCCGCCATAACGCGATCATTTTTCCAGCATATCCTGGTAACCGTTCCCGCATAGGGTCGCCACTTCTTAGTCGCTTTTCTAACATAGGATTTCCACTCCCTTGTTGCTTTCATTTTAGATATAGGTCTCCACTTCCCAACCTCGAGGCACAATGTTTGAGATGACCAAAAGAATGAGTCTCAATCCAAAATAAAGAAAAGAAGAGAAAAGAGTAAAAACAAGTAAACTTAGAGTGCTGAAGAGGAGAAAGATGCGGACTGCCAAAGATATGATTGAAATCTTAGGCTTCACATGTCCCGCCTTGCTCCAAAGCTGAAGAAAGAACCAGCACCTACAACTAACGAGCATCAAGATTCAGATCGGAGTCTGCAGCAAGAACCAGCTAAGACTCAAGATCAAGCTCCAAGTGATTTATAGATAGGAATCTTGTAACTCGTAGCTGAAAGGATTAGCTAGTTTAGCGTTTTACTTTCTATTTTGGTGTAATAAGGAGTTCAACAAGCAGTAGCACCACCAACAATAGTGAAATTACAACTTTCCGGTAGTCCTAACTACCAAATATTCTAGAACTACGCTGACCTTATTTCTTTATAGCCAAGGATAAGTAGGAACCTTTGAAGTAAGGTTCGGTCAGACTCTTTTAAAAAATGCTTCTCATAGAGTTTTCAAATAGGCAAAATCCCTCATGATTGCTCATTTTGTCTCCGAGCAAAGAGGGACAGTGGTGAGTACGTGATTTTTGCCTGACATAAATTACTCCTATAGAATTCCAAAAACTAGAATTTTCTTTTCATTATTTGTTATTTTAGAAATTATTGTAGAATCTTTCTGATTATTTGCATTTTGTTTGCATGTTTAATTTTGTTTAATTCATGAAAAATACAAAAGTACAAAAATACATTGCATTTTCATTTAGGATTTAATTTTGCTTTAGTAATTTAGTTTTTTTATAACGTAGGAGAAAAATCACAAAAAATAACTTACTTTTGCATTTTTATTTTGAATTTTGAATTTTGTAGTTTTCTTTTAATTCGATAATTAATTAGTTGTTGTAAATTTTATTATTAGTAATTAATCTAATTTCATAGGATAATTTGATTTAGGAATTAATTTAGGTTTTATTTTTTTTTATTTTGAAAAGAGAAAGAATTTCAAAATTAAAAGGAAAAAAAGAAAAGGAATTGAAAGAGAGGGTTGTTCGGTCATTTTTGATGAAGTTCCCCAGGGCCCCAAAAATTTCCCCCATTTACCCACTCCAGCCGGCCCAAACCCGCTCTCCAACCCGGTCCGGCCTTGTTTGACCAAAATGACCTCGTTTCGATTTCAATTAGGACCGGTTATCTCACTTGATCAGACTGTCTAGAACTGAGTCCTCTAAAGTATTTAATTGTCCAAACGCCCTACCCCCTCTAGCTCATCTCTCTCACTTCACCCCCTCTTCAAAGACCATTCCCTAACCCTAGTCTGCCGCCCCAATTTTCCACCACCGCCAGCCGACGGTGCTGCCTCTAACCCATGCTAAATCAATACCACAACACCCCCTTGACTTCTCCTTCCCAAATCCCTAACTATTTTTCCGCAAATCCTTCCGGAACCTTTCAAATCATAAATAAAAGTTCCAATCCAAAACTCCCAAATCAGCAAGTTTAGTGAAGGATTAAGGCTGAAATTGACTTAATGTGTTTCTATGTACCGGTCTCGGGTGTAGTAATGTCCAAGATCTTTTGGACCAACTGACCCAAGCCTTCAATCATAGGCGGAACCAATCGAGTTGCTAAAACGAGCATAGAATGAATTCAGTACAGATATGGAAGATCCCTAATCAACTAAATATTAAACAAAAAGCTTACAAGTACAGATCTACACTTTCAGAAAGATGAAGCCTATCATCGGTGACAACTCAATGAACCGTTTCATCCATCCACTGTCATTGTCGTCATCCATGCTAGAAAACAGAGCATGGTGGCCACTCTTGTAGAGGTTTATTGTTCCGCCTGCAGAAGATCTTGGTAGAATAAAGATTCATCACATGAGCTAAAGATAGCTCCTCTACCATTTCCTAGCACAACTCCAAAGGCTGGTACTGTCCTCCACACAGAAGGACATACTTATAACAAACACACCTAGTAGTAGAGGAAAATTCCAGAATAATGGCTCTCCATTCAAAGACAACACACCCTAAAGTGAAATGACACATGTAAAAATATGTAAAACTCTCCTTGGGTAGGGTCACCTCCTCCAATATATCAGGAGAAACAATATCCAAAATCATGGTATCAACAATCTTTCTTTATAGCAGGAATGCTAGAAGGACATATGGAAGAAGGATACCTATTAACAACCCATGAACGAGGGTTAGCAGGGGTAATTTCTTTTTGAAGTCTGTTGTAGTAACAAGACTTCTAGGAATGATGGATCCATTGTTGTACGAGCAGAGTCCTCGTCCTCGTCCTTGTTCTTTGAATAACTGGTACACTTTTAGAAAGAAGCCATTATATAAAATAAAAAAAAGGTTTTTGCTTGAAGAGAATTAGGGAAAAGATGAAGAGCAGGATACAAGTAGAATAATGGAAGCTTGGAAAATTATGGAGTATAAGGGAAAAAGGGGCTGTGGGCCCAAGTGAAGTTTGTTTTGAAGATTGACAAAGGAACTCAAGCATGAACCAAGTCCATCCATAGTGTACACAGACATGGTTAGATTCAAGCATAAGAGATGCACGTGAGGGAGATAAGCTTAACTTGTTATATCTGATATCTCCTAATCGACAAGTTTGAATAATTGATAAGGATAAGGCCTCCTTACTCAAAGATAACACTATCCAAGATAAGGAAGGAGTTATTAAGGTTAACTAGAACTCTTCCACTAAGGAAGAGTATAGCATTGGAACTCTAGTTATTTTTACTTACTCTATGTATTACAGGATGTTCTCACTTTACAAGCACACATAAATTCTAAATTTAAAAGTCAGTTGGAGCAAAATAGCAAGACATGTTGCAAGTAATTTTTGTGTGATTCAAGTGTGCAAACTTGAAGCTAAATGAACGAGATAGAAGAACTAGTTCCAAGTGTCTGTTTTTTATTCTAGTTTCCTTATCATAGGTGGTTTTAAAATTGTACCCTTCATCTTTATCTAGAATCAATTGTATTCTTAAGTACTCTAAGTATTCAAGTTAGAGTTAACTTGAAGTTGTCGCAATATTAGAGGCTGGGTGCCACAACGGGATTAGAGATAACCCTTAAGTTTATAAAAAGTTTTTGTTAATGTTGTTTTGGCTCAAAGATTTAGTGAAGTGTTGGGAAAAATCCTACTGATTAGTACGACTTGGTTTTTTCACCTTTCGATATGGGGGTTTTTCACGTAAAAATACTCGTGTTCTTTACTTTTCGCATTTATTATTTTTACAATAGTAGTTTAAGAAACACATAAAAGAATTAGGTCCTTCTATAATACATGCACGTAAAAATTGGACACCACACAAATCACCCTTTATTGTGTGGCATTTAAGAATAAAACATCAATTGGTATCAGAGCAGATTATCTTTGAAGAGGCTTACATCTTAGGAGAAGATCAACATGTGTGCACCACCTGGAAACTAGGAAGGGAAATCCACTTTTAGGCCACCATTATTTAATGGCCAGTACTACTATTGGTGGAAAAACATGATCATTATAGGAGATACTATGAGCTATGGAACATTATCACCGATGGTCCATCGGTTACCTTGAAGAAAAGTGTTGTAGGAGTAGATGTGCCAAAGACAATGTTAGAAACTATGCGTCCACCTGATTTTATAGAGAACCGGGTGCTCTATCTGTTTCCTCTAAAAATACTGATGAGCCAAACTGTATAGCGATCTTGTCCTATAGCAGTTTGGTATTGTGCTAAGTTTATGTGAATCCACCAAATAGTAGAGTACCTGGTCCTTTATCGGGTTCTATTATGAATGCTAGTAAAACTGAATGTAAATAAAGCAGAGGATTTTTAAGTGGAAAAATCCCACACAAGGGGGTCAAAAAACCACGACCTATACCAGTAGGCTTTTAACTTTACTAACTTGCAATCTCCCTATTACAAGCCACTTTACAATTACCCTATTTCAAAGACTTCAACTAACTTGTGATGCTCTTATCACAAGCCACTCTATAATTATCCCAGTTACAAAGAATTTGACTAACTTATGGTATTTCCACCACAAGCCATATTGTCAGACTATGGTTACAAAAGCTTTGACTAACTTGTGATGTTTCCACCACAAGCCACTTTGTCACACTACGGTTACAAAGGCTTTTACTTATGACTCAACCTAATCAACGCTTCTAAGAAAGCCGGATAGGAGTTATAGTGAAGAACACGTAACAAAGACTCAACAACCATAAGGACTTACGATATCATCTATCTTGGATCAGGTCAATCAGGTTGCATCATCTTTGTTCTTGAGAAAGGTTCTTGAACACTTGAGAGAATTTCCATTTTCTATATTTGCAAGTGTTGAACCTGAATCTTAATCCTTGCATAAGGTTTATACTACACAAGACATCCTTAGTGATGTCCAATATCAATGGGAAGTGACTGCTACACTGCCTATTGCGCTGTCACAGGCAGTCACTTTCCACAATTGCTTTCCAGCTGTAGTTGACTTTTACTTGTAAGTCCCCGTAAAAACTTGTACTCAAAATCTAGTAACTTGTAGTTCCAAGTTTCGAATATGTATTAGGAATATGTAAAATTGTACTGATCTAGCTTTCAAAAATCAATAATCAAAGCTTTCCAGAAAAATGCTATTATGCGGTCCAGAATGCGGTTGCAGATCAAGTATGCGGATTGCATTTCTGCCGGAGACTGAGACAGTGGCTTGGTTAAATTGAGTTAAAAATGTGCTCCATTATGCGACCGCATAACTGATATGCGAACCGCATAGTCGTCGCATAATTTCCTAAGGGTTTTGTGAAGGGCAGTTCTGCAGTGCATTATGCGACCACAGAACATGAATGCAGAACGCATTCCTGTTGCAAACCCAACTAGTTTGCCCAATTTTTGAGAGTATTTTTGCAGTCCAATATACAGAACACATTTACACGTTATGATTGCAAAGTGCGACCACAGATCTGTCTCGGGCTCTAACTTTTCTATATTTTAAACCCGACCCCTTCTTCAATAAAACACCCCAACCCCTTATTTAATCATATTTTCTGAACAAACCAGAGAGAGGAAGGGAGGATTCTTGAGAGAGAAAGTTTTACATTTATCAATTTGATTCTTTAAAGTCACTCAGGACGGGAAATTTCAAGTAATTACCTTCATCTCTATTCTTGTAGGTAAAATCCCAACCTTTACTCATTGGTTGTCATATTTAAACAAACAGGGGGATTCTCATGCGTTGATTCTTGAAAACATAAGTTGAAATACACATGGATGTTCTTTAAAACCTAAAATCTAGTAAAAGGAATTGGGTCGGAGTAAAGATTTTCAAAATAAGTAGTTGATAACTTGAATAAGTTTGGGTAATAATTGTGAACTTTAATTCTAAGATGTAGGTGTTAACTCGTGAACTACATTGTCGGTACTAGGCTGTTGGTGAGCTGAAAATAGAAGTAAAACAAAAGGGAAATTCGACTCCAGTTTTATATGGCTTACTTTAACCTTTATAAAGCCACCTTGTTGGTGTACGAGTGATTGGTTTGTGTCATTTATCCGGGCTATTTGTGAATTCTTGTGATTAGTATGTCTTGAACATTGTTGGTTAAGTTTCCCGATATGATGGTGTAAATAAATGATAACAAACCAAGTGTGTATAAATGTATTTATGTGGTAAGAGCTGTGTATCAAATGATGGGAATAAGTCATAATTGATTTAATTGAAATAACTTTGGTAATATCATGTGTGGCTTGTTGTGGGCAATTATCATTATGACTTGAATTGTATCTGGCTGCTGTACTTGATGGAAATAGTATTGATGTTTATGAAACTCTTTGTGAAGTTGTTGTTGTTTTTGTATGAAATATTATTGTCCGATAGGATCGGGTTACGCACCGAAACACAAAGTAATAAGGTGTCGGTTGTAGTGATAAGGGTGATCGAGGTAATAAGGATGACCGAGTTAATAAGGGTGGAAAAGTGATCAGAATCACTATTGAAATGCAAATAAGAAAGAGTTATGAAAATCATTGATGTGATGGAATAATGTTGAAAGGGGAAAAGGAGAGATTGTGAAACTTGTTTGGCTTTGGTTTTTCCTTTCATGTGCATTTGATCGTTGATTCTATTACTGTTTGATACCTGTACATTGCTTGATTTTACTTGGGGTAAAGTTTGTTCATACATACCAGTACAATTCAAATGTACTGACGTCCCTTT
The DNA here is from genome assembly GCA_034376525.1 of Nicotiana benthamiana. NCBI lineage: Eukaryota > Viridiplantae > Streptophyta > Magnoliopsida > Solanales > Solanaceae > Nicotiana > Nicotiana benthamiana. Next base: position 25,572,188 of record CM067336.1, on the reverse strand, counting down.
TTTCGGGGGCCCTACATTCGTGTTATGATTGTAGGTAGATCTATAGAAGGTACTCCAGTCCACCGACAGTAGCTCTCCTTCACTTCCCATCAGCTGAATTGGTGAGCCCCTTGCCTCTCGGGGCCTCGCGTTTCTTCAGGAGTCGTATTTTGATATTTGTGTAAGGTATAGTCGGAGCCTTGTTACCATCAAGTATTGTATCATCCTTTTTGTATCCTTAGAGGCTCCGAAGACAGGAAATGTGGGTTATGAACTTGTGTAATTATGTATTTTGTATGTTGGGCGATGTAAGTTGTAAACCACACAAGTAACCATGTAAGCTATGTAAATCGCGTAAATGTGTTCAAATTGTAAATGGCTATTTCACTTGATTAGTGAGTAGTGAAAACACGGGGTAACATGTGGGATAAAGGCACCCAGGTTTTCTTGACTGGAACTACCTGGTCGAGCGCCGATCATGTCCCTTGGTTTGGGGTGTGACAGTACTTCTGTTAGAGAGCACTAATGGACCAGAACCCTATTGTGTTTCTCTTTGTACAGTTGCGGACAATCACTCAGTTGCGTTTTAGTTGTATAGTTGACTTGTACTTCTGTCTGGGGAGTACTAAGGGATCAGGTTCCTGATCTGGTACTTGTGCACACTACCCAGATTGTCTTGAGTTGAGTACCTTGAATCATTGTACTTTAGTTGATCATATAATGAGTCGGTGCTGGAAATAGTGCAGTATGGCAGCATCTTCATTTCTAATTGTGTCCAATTAATTTTGTGCTGTTGTGAGGAACCCATAAGAGTATCAGGTCCTTGTCTGGGTTCCTACCTCCTGAAGATGTAGCAAGTTAACATTTGGATGGAATCCATTAGATGTACTGTAATCCAAGTGAGTCTAGTTCCTTATCTGGTTCTTGATATTAAGTTTGTTAGATCATCAAAATACAAGGCAAAGATATTGAAAACCTATCAATTTTCCCCCTTTTGATGATGAAAAACTTAGAATTGAAAACGAGGAGTTAGACTTTAGAGAACCATATTGAATAATAGGAGACCACATGTTCCCCCTGACTTTATTCTCTTACTTACACATGATTCCCCTATCGTTCTTGGTCTTTTATCTAGAAGAGGAGGCAATAATGGTTTTGACAGCTAGGTCCATGCAGGCAGTTGCAGACTACTAGTAGTCAAGCAGTTTCTTTCACAGATTCTCCACTAGTTTCCTAAGTCCAAATCGTGTCTCATACCTGCTATCTCCTAGATAATCGGGAAAGCGTGCGACCCACAAGATGTTTTCTGAGTTAAGTCTTCTCTGCAAGGACGATGTCACTTAGAATGGTCTTCGGTGAAAAGTTTTTTTAGATATTTCAATAAACTTTACATTCCTGCTTGCAACAACCACAATGTCATCCTCAAACAAATCTTTCTCAGCCATAACCTTTTGTAGATCTTTTCACTAAGGAACTAGGTTCCTCCACAACATCTTTATCAACTTTAACTGCTGGAATATGTTTATCAGCCATAAATTCCCCCTATTTCATCAACCTCTTCTTCCTTTTTAATACTCTGCTTACTTTTATGCAAGGCAGACTCAAAAGCCTTTTTTTCTACAACCACCTGGTTTGTTTCAGCTAAAAGTGAACCAAGTTCTTCAATAGGTTCTTCTGTGATGGCGTCATGAATCGGAGACTAAAAAAGCACCAGAGTCCTTTCATCCCCTAAGAATGGGGTTTCTTTCCCCTGAGATTCAGGAACATAAGAGAAGTAGGGTTTGCAACACATGGAGGTGAGACATGGTTTTGATGGATGAGTAGAGGTGACTGGAGACGAGGAAGGAAACCGGCATGGGTACAGTAGTATCAGGTAAATTAAAGAAGGGAGTTTCTGGTGATGGTGTTAATGGAGGAGGAAATGTGAAAGTGATGTTGATAGCAATAGAAAAGTCGATTATTTGCTGTCCATGGTAAGAGAGGTGGTAAAAGGTACAAAGAGAGACAATGGTTTAGAACTGCTGGTTTGAAAAGTTGGATGATGTGGCAGTTGAATTGATTTTTCTATCTTTTTCTTTGAACAAGCATGCAAAAAACATATTACTACTAAAATATGGTGCATGAACGAGGTTCTTGACTTGTTTTTTGTAAAAAAGGTTTTTGCAGCTCTCCCCCGAAGTTCAAAACTGTACCTTTGGCTTCTATGATCATCAAGCGTGTTTATCTTCAACAGTATGAATGTGAGTTTAGGCCTAGTCAGAAAACACTTTAGCCAATTTATTCTTAGTGTGACTACCATAGTCATGTCAGCAGAACCAAGTTCTCAATTGGGTATAAGTAATCATAGTGCCATCTTGTTTCTCAAAGTGTTCCCTACTAAGAACTTTGGTGAAGATATCTGCAATTTTATCCTTGAGAAAATGCTGTCTGACATCAATGTGCTTGGTTTTCTTGTATTGAACCAAGTTCTTTGACATGATGAGAGCACCGGTGTTGACACATAGAACCGGTACACATTCAATGTATATACAAAAAACTTCCAATTGTTGCTTGATCCATAGTGAAGGAGTACATCACGAGGCAGCTGCGGCATATTCTACTTCAGTTGTTGAGAGAGCTAGTGAGTTTTGGTTTACTTCTACCCCATGAGATAAAGCATGATCTAAGAAAATGAGCTATTCTAGATGTGCTTTTCCTGTCCACCAAATAACCTGCATAATCAGCGTCAGCATAACTAATAAGGTTGAAATTGTCACCTAATGGATAGTACAAAACCAGGTTCTGTGTGCCCTTAAAATATCTCAATATTCACTTAGCAGCCTTCAGATGAGATTCCTTGGAGTTTGATTAGAACCTTGCACATAATCTCACACCAAATACAATGTCTGGCCTGGTGGCAGTAAGTTATAGTAAAGATACAATGATTCCCATGCTTCCATGTCAAACTTTTTCAAGAGTTCTTTTATGCATTTCTGCTAACTGATACATGTTTCATTTATGGACTGCTTCACTTGAAGACCCATGAAGACATTCAGTTCCCCCATCATACTCATTTCAAACTCACCTCCTATGAGTTTAGAAAATTTGTCACATAATGAGTTAGCTGTATCTCCAAATGTGATGTCATCCACATAAATCAGATCAATGAGCAGGTTCCTTCCTTGTTTATTCCAAGACAATGTATTGTCAATATTTCCTCTTGTGAAGCCATTTTCTAAGAGAAACTTGGGTAGTCTCGTACCAGGTGCTAGGGGCATGCTTCAATATGTATAGTTTCTTATCCTATTTGAATACATGTTCAGGATGTTCAAAAACCTAGAGGTAGATTGATATAGACTTCTTCTTTGAGAAGACCATTCAAAAAGGCATTCTTCACATCCATCTAGAATAAGAGGAATTGCATATATGAAGAAAAGGCAATGTGGATCCCATTAGCTTCTATGTGAGCTAATGGGTTAAAAGTCGCATTATAATCGATCTCTTCCTCTTGATTTAATCCTAGGACAACAAGCCTTGATTTGTTCCTTATAGAAATTCCATGTTCATCCAGCTCATTCCTGAATATCCACCTGGTCCGGATGATGGTTCTATCTTAGGGTCTAGGTACAAGGTGCCATACTTTGTTTCTTTCAAATTGATGCAGTTCCTCTTGCATTTCAATAGTCCAGTCTGCATCCTACAAGGCTTCCTTGATATTTTTTGGGTTTTATTTGGGATAAAAATGTTGAGAAGGCTAGGGAATTTCTGGTTTTTGATCTTGTCTGAACTCCAGAATCAATAGGTGATTATATTATCAAGTGAATGGAAGCTTTTGTATTTGCAATTTGGGACCGAAGTTTGATTTGTAGAGAAACTAGGTAAGTTAAATGGATTTCCCTGCACTCATTGTTCTGTTACTTGGGGAGTGCCTTGCACTGCATCTACAACTTTTTCTTCTGCTTCGGAGGTAATGATGGAAGTATCAGGTTCCTCTTGAGAAGTAGAAGAGGATGTTGCATTGTCTCTCACCTGTCTCCTTCATCTTAGTCATCAAAACAGCCTTCCTATTTGAAACTCCAAATATTTCCCAGGGACCAAAAGTGGTTCATTATCTTAATCATCACTGTTTCCTCCTTTTCAGAGAAGGATGTCTCATTGATAGCACACGAACACTTCTTTCCATATAGTGTGCCATTTTGTTGTAAATTTTGTGAGTTTTGCTTTGAGGGGAGTATCCTAGAAGGATTCCTTCATTGCTTTTTGCTTCATACTTCCCAAGCTGGTCTTTCCCGTTGTTGAGAACATATCATTTTCATCCAAAGGTTCTCAGATGAGTTACATTTGGTTTTATTTCATTGAGCAACTCATATGGGGTTTTGATTAGGAGAGGTATGATCATGCACCTCTTTTCACTTTTGCTCAGTATTCCCTTAGGAATTGCATGCTCCGTGTTCTTTGAACTTTGTATTTGACAGACCATGGACCAAGTCTTTTTACTTCAAAATATCCAGAAGTGAGAAACTTGTATCCGCCAATCGTTTATTCCATGTCTTCGAATCATTATCAACTGCATTCAAGCACCTCATATTACCAACTTAGACACAAACCTCTACCTTTTTTTCTTCCCATACCTAGAATGTACCCCTTCTTTCCATTTTCCAATGGGTACATCCCTTCCTTGTAGGGCTTTCAGTGAGAGAAAATCCATGGTATTTCAAGTCATGTGCTTTGAGCATCTACTGTCCATGATCTATTGCACTCTGCTTCCTCCCACTATTCCTCGCACATCTAAATTATGGTCTAGATTTAGGAACCTAAACTAGTTTGGGTCCCTTTTCTTGTCCATGTAGGCAACATTGGTTTCTTGCGATCGGTACTTGATACCTTGTTAGTAGTTACTTTGTTAGTAAACACTTTGTTTTTTGAACAGATTGAGCCCTGGCCTGACAATTTTCTTTGAAGTGCCCATTATTCCCACAATGGGTACAAAACCAGTTATCAGAAACTGTGACGTACTTGCTGTGAGGGTTGTGAGGAGTTTTCTCCTTTTGGAACCCGATTCCTTGCCGGTTTCCACTATTGTAGAGGTATATGGCAGTTATAGCATATGAGAACCAGGTCCACTTGAGAGATTTCTCAAGATCACTTTTTACTCTTTCCAATTCAGCTTGAAGCTGCCTATTTTCTCGAGTTCACCACATATCCTAGTTCTAGTAGCTTTCAACTCATTTTCAAGCCTAATGTGTTCCTCACTGCTATCTCCTTTCTTTTTCCATATTTTTCAGGTTTTAACTTATTCCAAGGTTTCACTATTATTTACCTTAGGTCTATAATTTCTGCCAAAAGGTCATTCTTTTCTTTTATGAAAATTTCAATAATTGTCTTATGGTCAGAAACTACAGCCACTAAGTCATCTCTAGTTTATTCATATTCTGCTAGCTCTAAGGTCAATGAATCCCTATCCTCCACAAAACTATGATAGGTATTGATTAATACATTAGCTAAAGACATGAGTTTTCTTGGAGGATAGGATTTTAGATTTCTCTCAACATCCATGAAACTTACCTCTTTGTTGTCATCGTCTTCATCATCATCTGATTGTGCAATCAATGCAAAGGTTTAGTCATATTCATTTTCCTTGCCTTCACTTTCCATTATGGAGCTATCACCATCATCAATTTCATCTTCAGACTTACCAAATGCAAAAGCTTGTTTCACTATACTGCTAGCTGATCTTTTTTCTCTTGAATTTCTTGGAGGATTCTTGCTTCGAGAGAGGACAATTTTTCATGAAGTGTCAAGCCTTTCCACAGTTGTAACAAAGATCATTATTCTTTGATTTGTTAGAGCTGTCCCTTTTAAGCACTTCTCAATTTCTTTTGACTATCTTCTGAAACTTTTTTGTTAAGTAAGCCATCTCACTATCTTCCTCACTCGAATGATTTTTATCAGCTTTGAATACCTAGTACTTTTCCTTCTTTGGTTTTCTCCTTTCAAGAGTTGGTGGAGCAGGCATGAGGATCCTTCCTAGGTGTTAGTCTGATAGTAGGAACCCGCTCTAATACCACTTTTTAGAAACTGTGCGCCCACCAGACTGTATAGAGAATCGATTTCTTTATCTGTTTCCTCTAAAAATATCGATGAACCAAACTATATAGCGATCTGGTCCTATATTAGTTTGGAACAATGCTAAGTTTGTGTGAATGCACCAAATAGTAGTGTACCCGGTCCTTTATCGGGTTCTGCTATGAATGCTAGTAAAACTAAATTATAAATAACGCAGAGGATTTTTATGTGAAAAAATCCCACACAAGGGGATAAAAAAACCACAACCTAAACCTATAGGCTTTTAACTTCACTAACTTGCAATCTCTTTATTATAAGCCACTTTACAATAACCCTATTGCAAAGACTTCAACTAGCTTGTGATGCTCTCATCAAAAGCCACTCAATGACTATCTTAGATACAAAGAATTTGACTAACTTGTGGTATTTCCACCACAAGCCACTTTTTCACACTACGGTTACAAAGGCATTGACTAACTTGTAATGTTTCCACAACAAGCCACTTTGTCGCACTATGGTTACAAAGGCTTTTGCTTATAACTAAGCCTAATCAACGCTTCTAAGAAAGCCAGATAGGAGTTATAATGAAGAACAATTAACAAAGACTCAACAACCCTAAGGACTTAAGATATCATCAATCTTGGATCAGGTCCTTAAGGTTGCAGTAGCTTTGTTCTTGAGAGAGGTTCTTGAGAGAGGTCCTTAAGGTTGCAGTAGCTTTGCAAGTTTTGAACTTGAATCTATGGCATAAGGTTTATACTACACAAGACGTCCTTAGTGATGTCCAATCTTAATGGGAAGTGACTGCTGCACAGTCAACTACACTGTTGCAGGCAGTCATTTTCTATAATTGCTTTCTAGCTGTAGTTGACTTGTCTTCTATCTGAGAACCCTACGGGACCAGGTCCCTATTTTGTTCTTCTTTGTACACTTATGGACAATCACTCAGTTGCATTCCAGATGTATGGTTGACTTGTACATCTGTCAGGGGAGCATCAAGGGATCAGGTTCCTGATCTTGTACTTGTGCACACTGCCCAAATTGTCTTGACTTGAATGCCTTGAATCATTGTACTTTAGTTGATCAGAGAATGAGTGGGCACTGGAAACAATGCAGTGCGGCAGAATCTTCGTCTCTAGCTGTGTCCAATTGACTTTGACTGCCATGAGGAAACCATAAGTGTATGAGGTCCTTGTCTTGGTTCCTACCGCCTGAAGCTGTAGCAAGTTCACATTTTGCTGGAATCCATTAAATGCAGTGTAATCCTAGTGAGTCAGGTTCCTTATCTGGTTCTTTATATTAAGTTTGTTAGATCGTCAAAATATAAGTCAAAGTAATTGAAAACATCTCAATTTCCCCGTTTTTGATGATGATAAACTTGGCATTGAAAACGAGGAGTTAGAGTTCAAAGAACCAGATTGAATAGCATGAGACCACAGGTTCCCAGTAACTTTATGCCCTTACTTTACTTGATTAACCAGATTGAATAACATGAGACCACAGGTTCCGCCTAACTTGTGCCCTTACTTACACATGATTCCCTATGTTCCCCTTGATATTTTTCTATTGTTCTTGGTCTTTTATCTGGTTCCATACAGATTTTTTATTAGATCATCAAAACATAGCTTAAAAGACCTCAATCCCATCAGACAAGAGCAGCTTACACTGCTGAAGACTTGAGAAAGTGGGAGAAGAATGCTAAAGCCAAGAAATGGCTTACTTGTGGACTTGGTCCAGATGATTACAATAGAATCCAAGGCCGTACCAATGCTAAATGGGACACATTGCCAGTGGTTAATGAAGGAACACCTCAGGTGAAGAAATCTATAGGAGCTTTACTGTACTCTAAATATGAGAGTTTGGCTACGAAAAAAGGAGAAACCATTCAACGGATGTACATAGGGTTCACTATTCTGACAAATAAACAAAAATATTTTAGAAGGATAATTCTTGAAGAAGAAGGGTCGATAAGATATTGAGTAGAGGCCTATCACTTGGGAGAGCAAAATTACTACCATCCAGGAATTAAAGAATATTGCCACTCTCCCACTGAATGAATTGGTTGGAAATCTTACTGCCTATGAACTTAGGAGACAGAACATGAATATGGATGTATTTAAGAAGGAAAGAGTTTGGATTTCAGAAGCACTGAAGGTTCTGATCTAGAAGATAATGAAATAGCCACAATCACCAAAGATTTCAAGAAGTACCTATCGCGCCCACTTTTTCTCGCAAAGTCGGGTTTATGACATTGGGAGGACAACTCATTCCCTTTTGGGAATTTGGGTTTTTGAATTGATGAGTTGCCACCTAATGATTAATGTGCATTAAGATACCAAGAGGGTTTTATTTTAAGTAACCAGAGATTGGGTAAGGGCTTGAAATTATCCCAAGGGGAAGGTGTTTGGCACCCCTCAAGATACACTAGTGTGGTTCCTAGTACGACAATTACTATGAACTTAGGCACAAATAACACAGATCAATTAAGAGGGGATTTCACATATAAAAGTTTGAAAATAAACAAAGTTGGAAGAGCACCTAAGAAGGCTAATTTTAAAAAATAAGGAGTTAAAATTTTAAGGAAACAAGAATAAAGCGATGTGGGTCCTAGGTTTATTAAAAATATGGATCACATTAATGCAACCGATAGCCAGTCCTCAAAAGAGGGGTTACACGTGGTATTAGCACACCGGTCATCATATCCATATCTACCTTTCCACCCCGTTAAGGTATTTAAGCGTTGAATGGTCTCGATTACTTATTGCATGCTATTACCCAACCCAATCTTATAAGTGCCAGATGCATTTAGGACTACTAATCCTAAAGAGGAGGGATGCTAGGGTTATTTGTAGTTTCAAATGCAAAATTTCTAAGGCGACATGCAAAACATGTATAGCAAGTTGGGGAAAGCACATAACAAGTAAAAGGCTCAGATATACCTCCTTTTAACAAAGAAGCACGTAATTAGCATGAGTTCACGTACTTCTTAAGTTCTTATTAAATACTAAACATGAAAGAACTTAAGGGTTGAGACAGACTGATTTATTATATAATTCAGATAAGAAGCCAAATCAGGCCTGCCTGCTGGTCGTATTTAATAGCACATATCCAGTTTATACCTTTACCTTGAGGCTTGACTAAGCGTTTAGACAAGAATCCTATAGTCATGGCATCTATTGAGTTCAGAAACCAAGAAAATAGCAAACTGTAAAACATTTGGATTAGACTCGTTAAGTGAAGGGGAATCAAATTAAAAGGGAAGAAAGTTTTAGAGGAATTGATTACGAGGTCTGCAACTGACAGTGCCACTAATTTTATGCCTAACACGGGGTGAGTAAAAATTATTAATTAGAAACTCCTATAGACATGCTTTCTATGTGTTGTTGGTTTGAAGCCCTTTGGAGACATGGTAAAAAAATGCAAAATTTTATCGAAAACTCTATACACATGGTATCTAGGTGAATATGTAGAATCGAATAATCCTACAGGGATAATTCCTATACGAAATTGGGTGTTCAAAATACATATAAGTATGGTATCTAAATGAGAATCCAGAATTCAAAAATACCTATAGACATGGAATACACATAAGAATACAGAAAAATACCTCGACATGGTATCTACATGAGAATGCAGAATTCAAACATACCATAGACATAGTATCTACATGAGAATGTAGAATAAAAAATACCTATAGACATGGTGTCACACCTCATTTTTTACACTACAACCCCGGCGATGGGCATAGAAAGAGAATTTTTCCAATTAAAGGACAATCGAAACAGAATTTATTTATTTAATAATTTCATAGTCGGCACTTGGGATAATTAATGGTGTCCCAAGTCACCGGTTAAAATCCTGAATCGAGGAAGTTTTGACTTTGTGTACAATCTGTGAGCCACAAATCTGGGTAAGGAATTCTTTTAATCTGGGAGAAAGTGTTAAGCACTCCCGAGTTCCTTGGCTCTAACACGGTCGCTCAACTGTTATACTTGGCCTAATTATCTAATTTTCATACATTTTGTACTTGTGTGTAAATATTAACTTTTAACCGCTTTTATTTTAATTTAAGATTACAACGTTGTTAAAACGTGTCTCGGACCGCGTCACACAACTGCACCCTTAGTCTTTGGCATATTTCAACATCATTGGGATAGGATTTGGGTCACATAAATACACACCCGAATTTAGAAAAGTAAAGTATTTAACTAGCAAGCTTAAGGCAATTCACAGTTTTAAAATTTGCGAGGCCATGGAAATTTGTTAAATGGCACCTCGAGTTCTAAGTCAATGTTAACTAATAATTAAAAGGGTCTGCGCTTTGAGATTTTATTCAGTGCGACTCTTCCATTCCGCTTATAAGGCCTCTAAACTAATTAACACTTCTTCAACTTACAAGTGACTTGCCAAATATTTGAAACAGACAGGTTTAGTCCAACCATCGATTGGCAGTAGGCTGCCTAAGCTGGGCCCAATATCAACCCAATACCTTGCAGGGCCCTTCTATTAATTTTAAAGCCATTTCAACACTCAGGACCCAAAAGGAGCCCAAATATTAGCGAGCACTGGTCGTAGGCGTGGTACCCAAAATCGAACCAAAGGGGAGTGCCTGTTACGTTATTCATTATTTGATAAAAAACAACTATTTAATACTACACTTTGCTATTAGTTCCCATTTTTACCTTTGACAGTGTTATCATCATCATCCATAAACAAACTTGCACAATCATTAATGTAAAATAACAAACATTATACTTGTATTCCATAATTAATTGACCTTGCGCATACAAAACTCAGGTACTAGCTCACATGCTTTCCAAATCTTGTTTTAAACTATAGTTACACCTTCAACCCCTGTGAACAATTAAACCTACATGTAAGCATAGATATCAATAATCGAAAGTACCCCTGAAAACCAACAAACTACATCCCAAATTTCCGCACAAATGTATCTGAGTGTGTGCTGCACAAACCAAGCTCAGTCTAGGTTTGAAAGCCTGAGCAGGTCTAACCTCAATTTAAAGGATCAAACTCGAAGTCTAGCCTCGACCAACAACAAATTTGCCATATTCAGCATAAACACCATACTTACGTGTTCCATGTTAACTACAATACCTTATCAAATAACAACATACTTCATAAACACATCAAGGATCTAAAACCTGACCCTTCTATTAGTAAACAACCGAGATAATCAAATAATTGAAATCAGAAACCCTAATAATACTCTATTACACTCCCAACATATACTCAAAATCCTTAAATGTAACTTCACATTGAGCAGGCTGAGCTAGAAAAATTGACATAACAAATTGAGAAAGAAACTAAAGAAGCAAAATATCTAGGAGAACATGGTCTTCATTTATCTTCATCAAAACAACTCATGAGCTATTTTTACATGACTAAAATCAAAGGTGTGTACCTGGATATTGAAACAGGAAAAGGAAAAGTGAGAGATCAATAGAGGAACAACAGACCAGCAACAGCACAATCCAGATTTAGCAATTGAAATACAGAAATTAGCTTGACAACTCAATAGAACAGTGAAATTTATATTTTTTGATTTGCTATTTCTAATCTTTTTTTTCTTCAGAATTTTCTCTCAGAAAAAAAAACATCCTTATTAAGGCAAGAAGAGCTGCCATTATAGGCAAGCAAATTAGGGCAACCCCTTATATTTTAGTTTTCGTTTTAGTCCTTTAGTTTTTAACTTGTTGACCAAGTTTTTACATCAAAATTAACAGGGCACCCCCTGCTAGAAGTTTCCATTACTGTCACACTAAGATCCCTTCAATTAAATACCTGAACTAACCCTTGAATCCCTTGAAAATTACCTTCAGGAAATCACACATGAATCAAGTTAACCTAGGACCGAATCCAACCTATGGGCTTATGAACTAACAGCCCGGATTAAGTCTCAAACTAAAGGAATGGACTCAATGGCGTTTCTGCCAATAGACCCTGGATGGACTTTAAAATAAAAGCTCAGAAACAATACATGCCTATTATTGATCGAAAGAGACAATTGACGAGTAATTGAATCAAATACACTATTATACCGTTGACTAAATTCCTAGTATGCAATTAAACACAATAATTACTCTTCCACATAATTAAAATTGGAGAGCCAACTGAGATTCATACCAAATAAAAGCCCTAATCATGACTTGTCTAAGCACATGCGAGGCTAACCGGAATTGATCCAAATTCATATATGCAAACCCTCAAGAAATCAGGGAGAAGAACAGAAAAAGAGAACCAAACCAACCGAGGAATTAGAAACTAAAAGGATAGGGTTCAGAAGTTTTTGTTCCAGTCTCAATTTTGAGATTGGCCTTTAAACAAAGAGAAAAAATAAAAAGGGTAAAACAGAAAAAAAGAAGATGGACTCACCGGATCAGAGGCTGAAGAAACAAGAACTTTTTGGGTCCAAATGACGTCGTTCAGTATAGTAGGGGGCTGGTCCGGTTAAAGGGTTGGGCTGGACCGGTTTGGTTGGATTTATATAGGCTGGTGTTTAATTCAAAATGGCCCAATTTGGGTCTTCTCTTTTTTTTAATTTTTTAGAATCCTCGCACTTTACTGTGAGATAGAGTGCTCTATTGTGCTCGATGCCTTCTATGGGTAATTCATCGTCAGAAAAAGTGACTATGTTTATCTCAAAAATCTTATTGGGTATCTTCTCCAAATGGTTCACCGTGATTTTATCAGGAATGCGGGCCTTGTTCAGGATCTTCATTAGCGCTCGATGGTGCTCTTCAGAATGAATAAGTAACGATTACAACGAGATTTTAGCAGGGGTCTTTCTCAATTGTTCCACAATAGAGTAATCCTGCATTTTCGTCTTCCTAAAAAACTCTACTACCTCCTCTTCACTCACTGTTTTCTTCACCAGCACCGAGTTATCCTTGGTTGATTTTTCTTTCCTCAATTCTTCGGGGGCAAAGCACCTCCCCGATCGAGTCAATCCATGAGTCTCACAAACTTCTTCTCTAACCTCCTTCTCTTTGTAAGTCACTATTACTCGATCATAATTCCAAGGTACTGCATTACTACTGGTCATCAGTTGCTGAACTACAGGTTTGAGGATCTGAACGAGTGCCTTCCACTACAACCACAGGCTTACTGGCCATTCCTAGTACAACCACTTTTTAATTCTCCTGTTTCACCATCCCATGTTTTGGGGTTACTATAACAACATGCTCACTACTTGCTGCGTTCAACTTGAGAGTCGACATATCGCTTGTCAAATTCTCAACTATCTTCCCTTCCCTGGCTCGGATCATCATGACAGTTTGGGAAGGATTTTTTGGATCCCCTTCTTTTTGCATTATCTCGATCATATTTGTCTCTTGATGAGCAGACAACGGGTTTTGATTAATGTTGGGTGCTTTCGAAGCTTGCACCTCAATCCGATGGGAATCAATGACTTCTTGAATAGCATAGTTCAGATGTCAACATTTCTCTATGTCATGCCCCGAGGCACTAGAACAATACTCACAACTGACAGAATGGTCCAAATTTCTTAGGGAAGGGTTTGGCAATTTTGCTTCAATCGGGCTTAACATATCTAGCTACCTCAACCTATGGAGTAAGTTGGTATATGATCCTCCTAATAGAGTGAAAGTTTTTTTCTTCTGCATCCTCCCAGTTTTTAGAATTTGGTTGGCCCAGAAAGCTGGTCTCGGGGGTTTTTGGTAGGCTCTTTGAGGGTAGTTATTTTGTGGAGCTGGATAATTATTTTGTGGGGGTTGGCGCATGCCACTGTGCGTGGGTGGGAGGTTGAATATATGTTTGTGCATGATGGACAGAGAAATGGGGATCAAGAGGTGGGTAGTAGTGTTGTGGCTGGCTATATGGAGTGTGTGGATAAATTTGGTGGTGAGTTCGGGGTTGGTTATAATGGGATGGACCCCGGGGCCCAAACCAAGTTCCTGAATCCACTGTCGCTACCTCTTCCTTCTTCTTCTTTCCAATTGGTCCTCCGGTCTCGCTTTGGATAGCCTGGGTGGTTGACTTGACTGCAGAATAACTCATGATCTTGTTGGATTTGAGTCCTTCTTCGACCATACTCCCCATTTTTACTACCTCATTGAAGGATTTACCCGCTTCCAATACCAGATGACCAAAATATGTAGGCTCCATAGCTTGCAAGAAATAATCTACCATTTCACTTTCCTTCATTGGCGGGTGGACCCTCGTTGCCTGCTCCCTCCAACGGAAGCCATATTATTTGAAGCTCTCATTGTACTTTTTCTCCAGTTTTGTCAAAGTCAAATGATCCGGGATATTTCAAGGTTGTACTGAAAATGACAGGCGAATGCTTGGGCTAGATCGTCCCAGGTGTACCACCGAGCATGATCCTGTCGGGTGTACCATTCCAATGCTGAGCCGCTCTAACTTTGACTGAAGTATGCCATCAACAATTCATCCTTTCCTCCTGCCTCTTTCATCTTGCTGCAGAAACCCCTTAAGTGTGCCACCGGATCACCATGTCCATCATATAAGTCAAACTTGGGAATCTTAAAGCCTGGAGGCAATTGTACATCTGTGAACAAACAAAGGTATTTGTATGCCACACTCACTTGACCCCATAATCCTCACATATCTCTGAATGATTGATATAGACTTTTGACTTTCCTGAGTACCTTATCTTGCTCGGGGTTTTTGACTGGTTTTTCGGCCTCAACAGGTATTTCAAAACGGGGAGTGTAAGACTAAGGTTCATGAGATTTGAAAATGGGTTCTAGTGGGTAATACTTGTTGTCATGAGCTTGGAGAAAAGGATAACTAAATGATCTGTGGAGTGTGGGGGGGAGGAGGTGCCACATAAATGAGAGCAACTGGTGGAGGAGGGTAAGGAACAAATTTCGGTGGTGGACTGGGGGTGCTTGAGAAGTTGTACCCTGGTATTGTGGGTAGATGGGGAAGCTTGGGGGTGGATCAGTGGTTGGGTGGTCATGTGACTAGGCTAGTGGTGGGATAAAGGTCGGGTTAGCAGGATAAGCTGGTGGTGGCTGCCCTCTCATCCATGCCTGATATATTTCAACCATCTGATGTTTCAGTTTGTACATCTCCTTTTTCATTGCATTGAAATCCAACTCTTCCACCTCTTTCTATGGATCAATGATACTTGCATTGGTTTCTTGGTTGGCCACAGTCAGCTTGCTTTTGGACAGAGTTTTGTGGGAGTGGGTTCCTATAATGCCGCAAAATATAACCACCTTTCTGAACTGAAATGAGATAAAATCAAAACTTGTTAGCGGTTAGGCTTCAACATACGTAGCCACATATTCAGGGATGAGTGCACCTAAGCAGTTACCAGTTTCTAGTATGCACAATGAATTGTTTGCTTGTGTCATCCCGACTTTTATCCTATGCTACTTTTCTTTCCTCTCTTATTTTCTTTTATTCTTCCCCTTTACTTTGGCTCAACTTGTTTTTGTCTACCTTCTTTTACCGTTGTTTCTCTCATGATTTTCCTTTCTTTTTTATTTTTTTATTTCTTTTTCTTATATTGTTTATGGTCGAATCTTATGGAGATTGCCTATGTATCATGACACCACATGAATTACATCAAGCGTAGTTCTGGTGAATATTACAGAAAATATTTATGAAAAATTTCAATTTTTATAAATTAAAGCACTTAATTACAACTACTAAAAGAAATCAATAGACTCCGATTCAATCGGGAAAAACAGACTATGACTTAAAATGAAGACAATTGACTCGACAACCTACTACAAAATTAAGTAAAATACGATGCAGACTTCTTATATGGACCAAGAGATTTGAAAATCATGAATATATTAGAGCCTCTAATGCTCCTGGGGCCTGCAGGATATCATTTGGTCTCATCACAGGCATGTGTGCTAATTCCCCTTGGAGGTGGTGGAGGTCTTCCATCACTTGACGAACAAAGGTCATGGCGGTGGCAAAGAACATAGATCTTGTCATATCTTCACAGTGGCTACACATTACGGTGATGTAATCAGTGATCAACCGTACCCTCTCTCTTATAGAACCCTTTTCTTCCACCAATCGCCCAATTTGCTGGGCCCTAGCCTCCAATGTTTGTTCAGCTACACGATTCCGTTCTTGGAATTGTTGCAAATCTCTTTGCAATCGTGCTATTTCTGTGTAACAATTTTCTATTTTAGCCTTGAAGTCCCTCGCTTGCTTGACAGTTTTGTTTTCAACCATGATGACCCTA
Source organism: Nicotiana benthamiana (assembly GCA_034376525.1). Classification (NCBI taxonomy): domain Eukaryota; kingdom Viridiplantae; phylum Streptophyta; class Magnoliopsida; order Solanales; family Solanaceae; genus Nicotiana; species Nicotiana benthamiana. The sequence goes on along the minus strand of CM067336.1, from coordinate 25,555,951 downwards.
TTCTTCAACCCTGCAGCCTCGTTATCACACCTTTGTTATAATTGTTCAATCATGCGTGCTCGCTCCTCTGCATTTTTGGCCAATTGTTTCGGGGCTCTGGAAAAATCACCCTCTGCTTTGTTCAAGTCAAAGTCATATCGTCCTACTTTTTGCCTCAAATTGTCTATGAGCTTTTCATCCTTCGCACTTCTGGCGGGATTTTCCCCGTCATCTTCCGCAACTTGCAAACCATTCTCGAATTGAAGGTCTTTGACTTGTTTTTCCAATTTCCCTATTGTGGCCATGTATTCGTTTTCCTTGGCTAACCAATTCTATTATTCTTGCGACGCTTTAGCGAACTCCTGAAGATTTTGCCTCTTAGCCGGCCTTCCGAACTCTATTTCCTTCTTATACCAAGCAAGGTACCCTAGTTAAACCTAGCCTTTAGATAAGTCTCGTACTCGAGTGTCCGCCATCAAGTACTGATATTCGCTCCAAATTTAACGGATTGCTGCTTTGGGAAAAAGACCATTGGGACCAATCTCGACCATATGGCGACTAATTTCTTCATCCCTGGGAATCATCTGGCACCTCCCTAATTGTCTTAGCACTCTGTATGGAGTATAAGGTTGGATACTCCGGAGACCCATCAGAAGGAAATGAGGCTAGGTTGCTGTCATATATATAATTTCATCAATGTGGAGCCACCCGAACGTCCACTGTATTTGACTTGCACTTATGGTCCGGAGATATGATACCTATTTTGTAGCCCCCTCTGGTGAAATGAACCCATTAATTCTGGTATAAAATCCCTCTATGCGGCTCTTTTCCGATGACCCATAACTCATGAATTGAGGTTGACGGCTCAAGTGTTCAACCATCCACATCTATAACAGCAAATTGCATCCTTCGAAGAAATCTCCTCCGACTTTACAGGCTGTGAGGGCACGAAAAATTTCATATAATACCATGGGTGTGAGGGAGCTCTTGGCCTGAGTGAACAAGTGCAAACAACCCCTGCTATCCGTATGTCAATATTTTCGTATTTTCGTGGAAACACCAAAAGGCTTAAGAAGAATACCATAAATGGAAAACACCGGTGTTCCTCCCACTTTAGTCAGTTTCCCTTGCTACAAATTTAATTTTCTGGGTCATTAAACTCCCCTATATGCCCATATCTTTGGTATATAAACTGTGGAGTATAAAAACCAGCTAACAGATCTGTATTGTGACCCCTCTACTTATTTTCAATGAGTCCAAGAATTTGTGTACAACGACGGCCCTTGGCGCAATCAAATACTGGTGTTTTAGAGGAATTTTGGGAACCCCGATATATCTAGTTATTTCTTCCAGGGTTGGGGTGATTTCAAAGTCCGGAAAATGAAATACGTTGTGGGATGGATCCCAGAATGTAACCAATGCCTTTATGACATCCCCTCTTAGGTTAATTTTTAGTAACCTGGTAAGTCCTCCCAAGTGCGTATTGACATTGTTTTGCCCCGATTCACCTAGATCATTCGACCACATGTATACCTCCAAAGGGATCTTGTTCATGACTGAGATTAAAAAATTTTGATTCATTCTCATTCTTCACATTTATTAGGATGATTAAGCAAAAATCATAATTTACTGGACTCAAAAACAAAATTCATTTTTCCAAATTTCCATTTCAAAAAAACAAAATCCCGGCCTTGCAAATGTGGCCTTTCAGCACTTCCAGGGAAGGTTTTAAGGCTGTGCCTGCTACCGGCCAAAATTTGGAAAATAATCCATGGCGGCTGCTCTTGCAAAAAACAGCCTTCCCGTGCCCCTTTAGGGACACTCGACTAATTTTGATAAAAACTACTTTATTTATTAAGTACCAACAAAACTTGGTTCTTTTTGGCTATTTTTGCAACAATGAAGTTGGGCCCGATGGGGGTTGCCTACGTATCTCACACCCCGTGAGAATCAAATTGGCGTAGTTCGGGCAATTTTGACAAAATTAAAAACCAACTTCTATTTTCTTTTTCTTTCTTTTTCCTTTCGAAAAATTAAATCCTTTTCTTTTTTTTTCTTTTTCTTGAAAACAGACTCTTTTTTTCTTTGGTTTTTATTTGTTTTTTTCTCTCAAAGTTTCGGCAGCATTTCAGTACCGGATATTGAAATAGGTAAATTCTCACCCCTCACAATTTCCTCTCTTGCTTTCTTCCTCTTTTTTTTCTTTTTTGTTTCAAAAGCGGATCAGCATTTAAATGCGAAATAAATGCACAAGTAGCACATACGATGCATGGGGATGATCCATTATTTTGGGTGCACCTATCCTAGATGGACCCAATCCCTGTGTTGAGTCCCATAAGTCAAATGCATGATGTAAATAAATGCTCTTACTAAGGCTCTGACATGAGGTTAAGTTATTTTAGGTTCAAAACCTTGGTATATGGTCTAGATTGTGTACCCGAGTGGACAACTCGAGTCGAGGAGGGGGCTACGTGCCGGGAACCAAAAGGCCATCTGGCTTTGTAAATTGTCCGTGCCTCTTTCTTATTTCAAGGTATGACACTAACAGAATAGGGAGTCTCGACCAGAGAGAAAATCTCCAAAGATGAGAAGAGAAGGGTTTCACAGTAGTTTATGTACAATTAAAATAATATTAAAGCGGTAAAAAATTAAATTTAGCACATTTGGCATAATTATGCAATAAAATCAGATGTTAATCAAAGCCAGATACAACAATTATTTTTAAGCTCAAATTCTTGAACTCTGCGAAACCAGAAACTCTGGGTTCGATCCCCAGCAGAGTCGCCAGAGCTATCACACCTCCTTTTTTACACTATAACCCTGACGAGAGGCGTAGAAAGGGAGTTACACCAATTAAAGGACAATCGAAACGAGATTTATTTATTAAATAATTAGAGTCTCCACTTGGGATAATTAATGGTGTCCCAAGTCACCGTTTTAAATCCCGAATCGAGGAAGGTTTGAATCTGTATACAGTCTGCGAGCTAGCAATCTGAGTAAGGAACTCTGTTAACTTGGAAGAAGGTGTTAGGCACTCCCGAGTTTCGTGGTTCTAGCACAGTTGCTCAACTGTTATACTTGGCCTACTTATATGATTTTTATACATTTTGTACCTATGTGCAAATTTTAACTTTTTAACCGCTCTTATTTAAATTTAAGAAAATTGCAACGTTGATAAAACGTGTCTCGAACCGCGTCACATAAATGCACTCATAGTCTTCGACATATTTCAACATTGTTAGGATTTGAATTTGGGTCACATAAATGCGCAACCGAATTTAGGAAAGTAAATTATTTAACTAGTGCGCCTAAGGCAATCTCGCAGTTTTAAAATTTGTGAGGGCCATGGAAATTTGTTAAATGGCACCTCGAGTTCTAAATCAATGTTAACTAATAATTGAAAGGGGCTGCGCATTTGAGATTTTATTCGGCACGACTCTTCCATTCCACTTACAAGGCCTCTAAACTAATTAACGCTTATTTAACTTACAAGAGACTTGCCAAATATTTGAAACAGACGGGTTTAGTCCAACCCTCGATTGGCAGTAGGCTGCCTATGCTGGGCGCAATATCAACCCAATACCCTGCAGGGCCCTTCTCTTAATTTTAAAGTGATTTCAACACTCAGGCCCCAAAAATAGCCCAAATATTGGCGAGCACTGGTTGCAGGCGTGGTACCCAGAATCAAACCAAAGGGGCATCCTGTTACATTATTTGTTATTTCATAAAGAAACAACTATTTAATACTACACGTTGCTATTAATTCCCAGTTTTACCCTTGACAGTGTTATCGTCATCCATAAACGAACTTGCACAATCATTAATTTAAATAACAAACATTTGACTTGTATCCATAATTAATTCACCTTGCGCATACAAAACTCAGGTATTAGCTCACATGCTTTCCAAATATGATTTTAAACTATAGTTACACCTTCAACCCATTTGAACATTTAAACCTACATGTAAGCATATATATCACTAAACTAAAGTACCCCTGAAACCAACAAACTAGATCCCAAATTTCCACACAAATGGATTTGAGTGTCTGCTGCACAAACCAAGCTCAGTCTAGGCTTGAAAGCCTGAGTAGGTCTAACCTCAATTTAAAGGATCAGACTCGAAGTCTAGCCTCGACCAACAAGAAATTTGCCATATTCATCATGCACACCATACTTACGTGTTCCATGTTAACGACAACAACTTATCAAATAACAACATAATTCATAAACACACCAAGGATCTAAAACCTGACCCATCTATTAGTAAATAACCGAGATAATCAAATAATTGAAATCTGAAACTATAATAATACTCTATTAAACCTCTAACATTAACCCAAAATCCTTAATTGTATCTTCACATTGAGAAGGCTGAGCTAGAAAAATTGACATAACAAACTAAGAAAGAAACTAAAGAAGCAAAATATCTAGGAGAACATGGTCTTCATTTATCGTCATCAAAAAAACTCATGAGCTATTTTTACATGCCTAAAATCAAAGGCGTGTACCTGGAGATTAAAACAGGAAAAGGAAAAGTGAGAGATCAGCAAAGGAACAGCAGGCCAGCAACAGCACTGCCCAGATTTAGCAATTGAAATATTGAAGCTTGACAACTTAGTGGAACAGTAAAATATTTATTTTTTGTTTTGCTGTTTCTAATTTTTTTCTTTTCAGAATTTTCTCTCAGAAAAAGAATCTCCCTTTTAAGGCAAGAAGAGTTGCCTTTATAGGCAAGCAAATTAGGGCAACTCCTTATATTTTAGTTTTCCTTTTAGTCCTTTAGTGTTTGACTTGTTGACCAAGTTTTTACATCAAAATTAACAGGGTGCCCCATGTAAGAAGTGTCCATTACTGTCACATTAAGATCCCTTCAATTAAATATCTTAACTAACCCTTGAACCCCTTGAATATTACCTTCAGGAAATTACATCTGAATCAAGTTACTAGCGAAACTTTCACTGATTCTTCCCCTTGCCATTTAATCTTTTTCTCTATTTGTTATGTTTTGACCGGCATGTGCTTTTCCATTTGGGAGCTGATAGTAAGCTTTGAAATTTTTCTCCTGCTTGCTTAAACAAAATGACTTTGGAGACATCTTCGAAGAAATGGAGACCGAAAGAAAATGAAATACAATGACTCTGAATTGTTTTGTTTTAGAATAAAAGAATTCCGAATTTTGCGACTATTGAGGGGAAAAACGGAGACACTTATCTGTGGAGCAACAGCTGGTTCCCATGATCATGACATGTACTTCGGCTTAGTCGACCCAGTCTATCCAAATGATCGGCCTTCAGCTGTCATGATTTGTTATTTTGACCTTCTTTAACCTAATTTCTTTAACCAAACCATGACCTTACTTAACTTACGGTGTTCTGAACAGATTTCCACCAACAGCCCTTTTCAAGTTGTTTATTTCTCGAATTGCCTTTGCCTTATGGTGCCCATGAGGGTTTTCACCGATAAGACTCTCTCATTTTCATTTCTCTAAGCTCTTGTCGCCTTACGGTAACCGTGAGGGTTTTCACTAATAAGACTCTCTCATTTTCATCTTTTCTTGCTTGAACTAGAGTGTTGCCCCAAGGTATGAATCACCTCTTCTTGCTTGACTCGACATTTCTTAAAGACTAATCAAAAGGTCTTTCTTTGGACCGCAATGCAGGCTTTTGGATAAAGTTAGAAAGAATTGGTATTAAAGACTCAAAATAATTCAAATGGGTTAAAAAATTACAACTTTCTGAATTAAATTTTCTAACAACAACCACAACTTCTACCCCAGTTTCTTCCTTGGGGACCTTTGAATTTTTACTTTAGTATGACCGAACCGTGAGGCTGCCTATGTATCCTTTAAAAGGAATCGGGTCAAAATGTAGTTCATCCAGATTCCTTATTTTTGTTGTTGTGTTTTTCCACTTTCTTTTTTTCGTTATTCTGTTTCTTCCTTTTTCTTTTGTTGTTTCATTGCTTTGTTGTTGTGTTGTTTTTTTCTTCTTTTCTTCTTCTTTCTTCTCTTTTTTATCTTTTTTTTCTTTTTCATTCTTTCCTTTTCTTTTCCTTTCACTGACTTCTTACACTTGCATTTCTGACTTTTGTTACTGATTCCAAAAGAGGGGTATGAAAGAAAGCAATTAAAGCTCAAAAGGGTTAGCAAAGGATAAAGTATTTAGATAGTCGAATAAAATGCATTCGTCATTCCAATCAAACAAACATGCCTAGTATAGACTAGCATGATTTAATCAAAGACCATCATGCATTAGTATCTCTTAATTACATCGGAATTGATGGCCATTTCTACATTCTTTCCTTCTACATCTGTTAGACATAATGCCCCTTGGACAACACTCTTGACATGATGAACGACCCTTGCTAATTTGGGGCGAACATTCCCTTTGCCTCTGCGTGGTGAAGGAGGATTTGCTTCAATACAAACTGACCCACTTCAAACCTTCTTGGGAATACCTTCTTGTTATATGCTCTGGTCATTCTCTGTTGATACAACTGGTAGTAACATAATTTTGCTAATATTTTCTCATCAATTAAGCTCAACTGTTCCAGTCGGGTTTTGAACTATTCATTATCATCAATTTTTGCCTTAGCGACAATCCGAAGGGACGTGATTTCACTTTCAGTCGGTATTACTGCTTCTGTGCCGTACACCAAAAAATGTGGAGTTACCCCTACTGAAGTGCAAACAATAGTGCGATAACCTAACAATGCAAAGGTAGCTTCTCATGCCATTGCTTGGACGCTTCCACCATTTTCGAAGTATCTTCTTTAGGTTCTTATTGGATGCCTCAACTGCTCTATTCGCCTCAGGGCGGTATGGGTGGAACTGCGATTTGTAATCTTAAACTACTGATATACCTCTTTCATCAAATGGCTATTGAGATTTGCTCCATTGTCAATAATGAGTATTTTTGTGATTCTGAAATGGCAAATGATATTTGAATGCACAAAGTTGACCACAACTTTCTGGGTCACTGCCTTGAAATTTTTAGCTTCGACCCACTTAGTAAAATAATCAATAGCGACCAAGATGAACCTGTGTCCATTGGAAGCAGCTGCCTCGATGGGTTCGACGACATCCATGCCCCAAGCAATGAAGGGCCATGGTGCGAACATTGTATGTAATTCAGATGGCAGGGAGTGAATCAAGTCTCCATGCACCTGACATTGATGGCATTTGCGCACAAAGCGAATACAATCTTGCTCCATGGTGAGCCAATAATACCCTACCCAGAGAATCTTCTTTACCAAAACATATCCATTCATGTGCGGTCCGTAAACACAAGAATGTACCTCAGTCATAATGGATGTGGCCTGTCTAGTATCTATGCATCTCAACAACCTAAGATCCGGCATTATTTTGTATAGAAACCCTCCGCTGAAGAAAAATCCGCTTGATAAATGACGGATTGTTCTCTTTTGGTCACTTGTGGCCTGTACTGGATACGCACCCATCCCGATTTATTCTTTGATATCGTGAAACCAAGGCTCACCGTCGAGCTCTTCTTCCACTATATTATAATAAGATGTTGATCATGGACTTGGATATGTAGCGGGTCAACATAAGCCTTATCTGGATGTTGCAACATTGATGCCTAAGTGGCCAAGGCATCGGCAACCTCATTGTGAATTCTTGGGATATCCCTGAACTCTACTGACCGGAATCGTTGACAGAGATCATGCTAGCATTGTCGGTAGGCTATGAGCTTTGTATACCAGAAGGTCTGAGACCCCAAGACCAAGACTTCCTAAACACCCATGTTTGCAGCTAACCTTAGACCCAAAATACATGCCTCATATTCTGCCATATTGTTGGTGCAATAGAAGCGGAGCTGAGTTGTAATGGGGTAATGGACCCCCATTTCAGAAATGAGTACTTCTCCAATCCCAACGCCTTTCATGTTAGCAGCCCTATCAAAGAATAATTTCCATCCCGATTTGTCACGCTGTTCCATTCCGTCAATATGCATTACCTCCTTGTCCGGGAAGTATGTCTTCAAAGGTTCATATTCTTCGTCTACTGGATTCTCGGCCAGATGATCAGTCAATGCCTATGCTTTCATTGCAGTCCTTGTCACGTGGACAATGTCAAATTCGGTAAGCAGGATTTGCCACTTTTCAAGCCTCCTCGTGGGCATAGGCTTCTGAATGATGTACTTCAACGGGTCCAGGCGTGAGATGAGGTAAGTAGTATATGATGACATATAGTATTTCAACTTTTGTGCTACCCAAGTTAAGGCACATCACGCCCTTTTGAGATGAGTATACTTAACCTCATAGGCTATGAATTTCTTGCTCAGGTAGTATATGTCCTGCTCCTTCCTCCCGATGACACCGTGCTGGCCTAGTACACATCCAAATGAATTGTCCAAGACTGTCAGATATAAGATCAAAGGTCTTCCTGGTTCCGGTGGGACCTAAAATAGTGGGTTCGACAAGAATTATTTTATTTTATCAAAAGCCTCTTGGAACTCTCCCGTCCATTTAACTGCAACATCCTTTTTAATAGCTTAAAGATGGGCTCACAAGTGGTCGTGAGCTGAGCGATAAATCTACTGATGTAATTTAATCTCCTCAATAGAGTCATCACCTCTATTTTGTTCCTCGGAGGCGACAATTCTTGTAATGGCTTTGATCTTTGATGGATCTAGCACAATAACTTAGTGGCTGACTATGAACCCTAGCAACTTCCCTTAGGGGACCCAAAATGCGCATTTTGCATGATTGAGTTTGAGATTATACTTGCGGACCTCTGGAAGAATTTCCTCAGATCTCTGATATGGTTGGATTGCTTCCTGGATTTCACAATTACATCATCCACATATACCTCAATCTCCTTATGTATCATATCATGGAAGATGGTGGTCATCGCCCTCATATAGGTTGCCCCAGCATTCTTCAAACCAAAGGGCATGACCTTATAGCAATATCTTCCGCATGGTGTGATAAATGTTGTTTTCTCCGCATCCTCCTCGTCCATCAAAATCTGGTGATAGCCTGCATAACAATCTACAAAGGACCCAATCTCATGTTTTTCACAATTGTCAATCAATATATGGATGTTTGGCAGTGGGAAGTTGTCTTTTGAACTTGCTTTGTTGAGGTCATGATAATCGATACACACACTGGTTTTGCCATCCTTTTTTGGCACATGCACGACGTTGGCCAACCAGGTGGGATATTGTGTGAATAGGATGGCCTTTGCCTCAGATTGCTTGGTACTTCCTCTTTGATCTTTACACTCACATCAGTTTTAAACTTCCTCAACTTTTGTTTAACAGGAGGGCAGGCCGGGTCAGTGCGCAATTTGTGAACCACCAAGTTAGTGCTCAACCCTAGCATATCATCGTAAGACCATGCAATAACATCTTTGTATTTAAGCAACACTTCGATTATTTATTCCCTAAGCTTTGGCTCAAGATGGACACTTATTTTTGTTTCTCTAATGTTATCTAGGTCCCCTAAATTGACTGCTTCTGTATCGCTCAGGTTTGGCTTAGGCTTTTCCACAAAATGGCTCAACTCTTTACTATTTTCCTCAAGCGCCCTTTCCTCATCATATTCCAGTTCATCCTCATATTTCATCTCTTGAATTATTACTTCTGAATTAGACCAACCTTTGGGAGTAGGCCGAAGAGTCCTTATGCATGTCAGATTATTGGAGCCAGCATAAAAATAACTATACAAGAAGGATAAGAAAAGTAAATAAAAATGAAAACTATTAGCACTAAAGAAAAAGGAAATTGTGTTTCATTGAAACTGAAAGATAACAAGGTTTTATACATCCAAATGGACGGAACATATACTCTGAATTACAACCCTGGAATAATCCAGAGAAGTTTGAATGAAAAAGCAAAGCAAACTACCAAAACTCCTTCCTGGCCGAGAGAGGAGTAGCATCCCAATTGTTGACTTTTTCATAGGGCCCAACAAATTGCACATCTGCCTTGCTGGAACCCTCTCTATCTTCCACCATGTTCACATCTTCAAAAAACTTCTCGAACCTTTCAAGCAGTTCCTTATCGGGATCAACCACAAAATTGGAACTTGTTGTTGCTAGGTACTTCTTGGTGCCGAGCTTATAAGGCCTCTAAACTAATTAACGCTTCTTTAACTTACAAGAGACTTGCCAAATATTTGAAACGGACGGGTTTAGTCCAACCCTCGATTGGCAGTAGGCTGCCTAAGCTGGGCCCAATATCGGCCCAATACCCTGCAGGGCCCTTCTCTTAATCTTAAAGCGATTTCAACGCTCAGGCCCCAAAAGGAGCCCAAATACTGGTAAGCACTAGTGGCAGGCGTGGTACCCAGAATCGAACCAAAGGCGCGTGCCTGTTATGTTATTTATTATTTGAAAAAAATAGCTGTTTGATACTACACTTTGCTATCAGTTCCCATTTTTACCTTTGACAGTGCTATCATCATCCATAAACTAGCTTGCACAATCATTAATGTAAAACAAACATTAGACTTGTATCAATAATTAATTGACCTTGCACATACAAAACTCTTGTTAATGCTCACAGGCTTTCTAAATCTGGTTTTAAACAATAGTTACACCTTCAACCCCTTTGAACATTTAAATCTACATGTAATAATAGATATCACTAAACTAAAGTACCCCTGAAACCAACAAACTAGATTCCAAATTTGCGCACAAATGGATCTGAGTGTCTGCTGCACAAACCAAGCTCAGTCTAGGCTTGAAATCCTGAGTAGGTCTAACCTCAATTTAAAGGATCAGACTCGAAGTCTAGCCTTGACCAACAACAAATTTGCCATATTCAGCATGCACACTATACTTACGTGTTCCATGTTAACTACAACAACTTATCAAATAACAACATACTTCATAAACAAATCAAGGATCTAATACCTGACCATTCTATTAGTAAACAATTGAGATAATCTAATAATTGAAATCAGAAACCCTAATAATACTCTATTACACTCCCAACATAAACTCAAAATCCTTAAATGTAACTTCACATTAAGCAGGCTGAGCTAGAAAAATTAACATAACAAATTGAGAAAGAAACTAAAGAAGCAAAATATCTAGGAGAACATGGTCTTCATTTATCTTCATCAAAACAACTCATGAGCTATTTTTACATGCCTAAAATCAAAGGTGTGTACCTGGAGATTGAAACAGGAAACGTAAAAGTGAGAGATTAGCAGAGAAACAACAGATCAGCAACAACACATCCCAGATTTAGCAATTGACATACTGAAATTAACTTGACAACTCAATGGAACTGTAAAATTTATATATTTTGTTTTGGTGTTTCTAATCTTTTTTTTTTCCAGAATTTTCTCTTAGAAAAAAAAAACCTCCTTTTAAGGAAAGAAGAGCTTCCTTTATAGGCAAGAAAATTAGGGCAACCCCTTATATTTTAGTTTTCCTTTTAGTCCTTTAGTTTTTGACTTGTTGACCAAGTTTTTACATCAAAATTAACAGGGCACCGCCTGCTAGAAGTTTCCATTACTGTCACAGTAAGAGCCCTTCAATTAAATACCTAAACTAACCCTTGAACCCCTTGAATATTACCTTTAGGAAATTAGACCTGAATCAAGTTAACCGAGGACCTAATCCAACCTATGGGCTTATGAACTAACAGCCCGGATTGACTCTCTAACCAAAGGAATGGACTCAATGAAATTTCAGCCAACAGACCCTGGATGGACTTTAAAAGAAAAGGTCAGAAACAATACATGGACTATTTTCTATCAAAAGAGACAATTGACGAGTAATTGAATCAAATATACTATTATATCGTTGACTAAATTCGTAGTATGCAATTAAACATAGTAATTATTCTTCCACATAATTAAAATTGGATATCCAAATGAGATTCATACCAAATCGAATCCCTAATCATGACTTGTCTAAACACATGCAAGGCTAAGAGGAATTGATCAAAATTCATATATGCAAACCCTCAAGAAATCAGGGACAAGAACAGTAAAAGAGAACCAATCCAACTGAGGAATTAGAAACTAAAAGGATATGGTTCAGAAGTTTTTGGTATTGTCTCAATTTTGAGACTGACCTTCAACAAAGGGAAAAAACAAAATAAAGAAGATGGACACACCGGATTAAAGGCTGAAAAAACAAGAACTCTTCATGCACAGGTCCAGGGATTTGGGTAAGAGTTTCGAACAAATAGTCGAGCCATTGTAGCGTGATTCGAGGGAAACTATGCACGGATTTTTAATGAGGGAGGTGAGGGGGTCATTTGGTGTTAATTTGGGACCGGTTTGCGGTGGCGCCACCGTACACGACGGAGGAGGCGACGTTTCAGGCTATATTTCGAGGATTTGGGGTGGGATTAGAAGGAATGTAGTTACAGATTTATATAGAGAAGGGTGAGGGGAATCAATGGTGTAAATTTGGGGTGATTTGGAGTTCCGCCGCTGGCGGAGATGATTTTCGACCGGCGGTGCGCGTTGGAGGCGGGATGGTGCTAGGGTTTCGGTTATGAGGGGTTAGAGACGGGGCAGATTTTGGGGGTGGGTGGGGTTTGGACATATATATTAAAGGGTGTGGGCTTCTGGACCGTTGGATATAAAAACCTAGATGGCTAGGATTGAGTAGGTCCAAACTACGTCGTTTGGTATAGTAGAGGGCTGGATCGATTTAAGGGATGGGCTGGACTTGTTTGGGTGGGTTTATTTTGGCTGGGGTTTAATTCAAAATGGCCCAATTTGGATCTTTTCTTTATTTAATTTTTCATTTTTCTCTTCATTTGTTTTTTCATTTTTCCTTTCATTTTTCATTGTCAAAAATTATTCAAAATCCTAAATTAATTACAAAGCTCAAATTTACCAATAAAATGCTAATCATTTCTACATAATTATCATCACAAATAATTAAAACGAAATTAATAGAAAATAAACTAAAAATCAAAATTAAAATTAAAAGAGCAAATTAAGTTTTTTTTTTGATTTTTTCGTTTATATAAAACAACTTAATTATTGAATAATTCTTAAATGTGAAATTAACTCCTAACTGCACATGCAACATATTTTTATATTTTCACTAATTAAAATGCACAAACAATATGCAAACAATTAACGGAAAATGCCGCAAAAATCCACAAAATTACAGACAAATAAAAGAATGATTTTTTTTGAATTTGTAAGAGTAATTCGTGTAGGGCAAAAATCACATGCTCACATACGGTATCTACACGAGAATGCTGAATTCAAAAATGCCTACAAACATGGTATCTACCCCTTTTCGTACATAGTTACCCGCCCTTTTTACTAATTATCCCCCAGAGTGTGTTACAAATTAATACAACCTGGAATAAGTAAAATACATCAGGAAATATATATAGAAAAGTACAACAAAGGAGAGCCTGATTCAAACTTCATGTCTGAAATATGAGGTAAACCAACTCCATGAGATCATGATCCAAAGTCTTTCTCTCATTTGAGTGTGTCAAAGTTCACTACAAGCCTCAAAGGGACACGAGGAAATACTCACACCCAAATGTATAATTAGATAAGGACAAGTGCAGTGTGGAAGGGCCAACCCTAAAGCGTCCAAGTTCAGAGGAAGCTCAAAGGGTCCCAAGGCAAGGCTCAAAAGATGGGGTCAGAACTTAAAGACTAAGAGAGGCAAGTGTAGAAATAGTATTCTGAAAGGGGAAAGGGATAGGGAAACAACTACAAATAAGTACACATTGGGGATAGGGAATATGGAGATTGTAAAGAGCCTATTGCTCTGGCAAGGGCATGCTCAGCAATGGAGGACGCTAGCATACTCTTAAACCTGCCAGAACACACTATTTAGAGGCTAGGATCCCAAGGGATCGAGTTTTATTCATGGACAATAACTTGCAGTGTTGCCATGCCTCAGGCCATAGCTTAAACACATGGGGGTGGGGTTTTGGATTCATAGTAGAACAAGAAAAAAGAATTCAATATGCAAGAGTTGAACTATACAGAAGCAGTAAGTAGACAAGGATACAAAAAGCAATAAATAAACACATTGTTGTGGTGCTAAAAGCCTTAAATCAAGACATACCAGTTTCAAAAAAGAAAGTAAAAAAACGTAGGTAGTCGGTCTTGTAAAAAAGCCACAGTACAAATAAAAAGAGAGAATACTTTGAGTGTAAGTATAAGTTCAGAAAGACTACGAGTGATGGTGTGTTTTTGTCAATGAAAGAGTCGATATTTTATAGTGTGAAAAACCTACAGAAATAAGGTAAGAAAACGATTAAGGAACTAGATATCAATTAAAAGTCAATCAATACAAGACTTGTTTTAATTAAGTAATTCAGATTCAAATGGTAGAAATATTTAGGGAAATAAATCAAGCAAACATCTTGTACAAAGTAGGCAATTAGCGGTAAGTACATAAGAGTTTTAATTAAGGGAATAAATTTGAAATACACGGCTAAAAAAAATAAGATAAGGATCAATTAGTATACAGTAAATCGAGGGGTTAGAGGTTTGAAATTACTGGCTCATGAATGGGGTTTATGACTCAAATCAAGTAACAGGGAAATCAACAAACAGGGAAAGAAATCAATCAAACTTATACAAAGGAGTCTGAAATCAATCAAAATTGAAAGCCATTTTTAGAGGGAAATTCAACATATATAAAGAGCACTCAAACACTAGGCATACGAAACTAAGTTTATGACACAAAGAAGAAGTGTCATGCAGTGGTAAAAACCAGTAGGTAGTCACATAGGTCACCATTGCAGAGAAGATAGCATCAACCAGTATAACGACCTTTGAAAAGTTTAGTAGAGAATAAAAATGGCTTAAAGAAACGAAGGTTGAAACAAGGATTTCAAGACTCAGTTAAGCAGTAGATGAAACAAATTCAAAAACTCGAAATATATCCAAAAGAGTTAGGGTTTTCGAAATTAAATAAGTTCAAAGATGAAGAACAAGCAAATCATATAGCCAAGGGTTTCAAAACTCGGATGAACCCGAAATTTAGGGTTCTTGCCATTAATCAAGTGCAAAGATGAAAGAGCAAGTGATTGAGGGAAACGATACTTATCGAGACAGGTTCAGATGTCTCAGAAAGGGACTTAGACCTCTCAAATGCTCTTTCAGTAGCAGGGACTCATGAGAAGCATAGTAAAAGAACAACATGCAAAACACAGTAGCAGAACACAAAGAAACATAGTAGGAAAAACTAATAAGAAACCTAGTAGAAGAAACTAGCAAGAATACAGTAGGAGAAACATATAAAGAAACACATAAAGAACACAATAGAAGAAACTGATAAGAACATGGTACAAGAAACTTACCAAGAACACAGTAGGAGAACATAGCATAAGAAACACATAAAGAACACAGTAGGATAAACATAGTAGAAGAAACGCGTAAAGAAAAATCAGAGAAACATCTAAATACTGTAGAAACCCTAAATTGGAAAAATAAAGGTTTTGAAAGCATAGATTTGAAGGAAATATCAAGAAATCGTTTAAAGAATTTAGGGAAAACATGGATCTGGAACAGACCTAAAGAACATAAGAAGAACCTCGAAAGCTAGAGGTTCAGAGGAACCCAAATGTGAGAAAGACTTGATCGTTGTTGATCTAAATAGGATAAGTCAAGGCCAGGTTCGAGTAGACATGGCTTGCCGGTGATAGATCTCTAACTTAAAGCATACAAAGATCTGGACCCTGCACTTTCGTGGTCATGTCATGAGACTTCATTAACCAAGCATGGAGGAGCCATAGAAGGCTGGTGGGTGGTGAAACCACCATGGATCCAGGCCAGGAGGTGGTAATAGAAGGTGAGTGAAACCCATTGGAACGGAGAGGGAGGGGGAGGTTCTAGAGATAACCGGAGATATAGAGATAGAGATAGAGTTGGTTGAGTGAGGAATGAGAGGGGTTTGGGGGGTCGTTTGGGTTCAATTTGGTAAGAATGAATCTAGGCCGTTGATCACTTTGATCAACGGCCAAGATTTAATCCAGTTTCTGTGGGGTAGATTTAGGGATTCGGCTTGGGTCTTTGGATTGGGGTCTGGTTTGATTTAGGCTAGATTATAAAGTCAGATCTAGCTATAAGTTAAATAACCCCTTTTTTCCTATTTAATTTATAAAAAATAGTAAATGAATTTTTGAAAACAAATTGAAAGTGCTAATATGATTATACTATATAAATAACAATCTAAAAATATAAGATCCTATTTTATAAATAGGAGACTAATTTAAACCTAAAATGGCTAGTATTGAAATTATGCATTTTTATCCTTAAAAATACCAAATAAATATGTAAAAAATATATTATCTATATTTTAGTGTAAAAATAAGACTCAAATAAATAAATCATCAAAATGATAATCTTGGGAATAATTATCGGGGTTTTCTTGATAAAATAGAGCAGTACATTGATTTAAAAATCCTTAAAAACTAGGGAAAGTTAATAGGACCATGGGACATACGTATATATGCATATACATGCTACTTGAAAGGTATTTGCATATTAAAAAATATAAGAAAAAATTGGGTATCAACAACTGCCCCTCTTTACCCGGAAAGAATGAATGAGTTGTGGGGTAAAGATATGATGGCCATATTTTGAACGAACGAAATGGTTTGAGGAGGTTTGGCCGTGCCCTAGATTTTGAACTGCCTACATATCCGTGGTATTATAGGAATCAGGCCATATGTAGTTCAGGGTCCATCGGCGGAGTATGCCGATAGAGACTTTTCACGAACGGATGCAATATTCAGGTTGGGATGAATGATTAAGGTCTAATAGAGCCGCGGGAACTGGAGGGGGATCTCTCCTGCTGAGATTGCCGTTGCTTGCCAGTTTACCTGCAAATGAGTAGTACAAGCATATATTGTGCGTAAAATTAAACATGATGCAAGTTCCCATCGGACCATGAATGTTATCTTTGGATGGTTAGGATGACGTCATCAGACCATGACGTCCTGGGCCATGAAGCGTATGATAAAAGATTCGAAGGCTATGAAATGATGCTCTCGGGCCATGAGAATGATGCCTCCAAATTATGATGCCTTTGAATAATGATTTGCAGAATATTAAAGGAGTCCTCAGGCCATGGCATGACATTCTCGGGCTATGAAAATGGTGCCTCCGAACAATGATGCCTTTGGAAAATTTGGTTGTCTTTCAGCCCAATAAATGCAGTGATTGGCGATCTTTCAGCCTATGCAATGCAATGTAAAGGTGGTGATCTTTCATCCATGCAAAATGTAAAGGTGGCGATATTTTAGCCATGCAAAATGTAAATAAAACGGCGATATTTCAGCCGATGCAAATATAAATAAGGTGGCAATCTTTCAACCATGCAGATGGAGTTACCGTTTAACCTCAAAAGGTAGAATAGTAGCCTTATGCAATGAATGAATGCGGATGGAGATAGAGCTTAGTCTCGGAAGGCAAAACAATAGCCTTATGTAATGTAGAATTGCATATAGAGACAAAGCTTAGTCTCAGAAGGCAGAATGGTAGCCTTATGCAATGTAAGAATGCATATGGAGACAAAGCTTAGTCTCGGAAAGAAGAATAGTAGCCATATACAATGCAAGAATGTAGTTGGAGGGCGTGCTTAACCTCAGAAGGCAGAATATTAGCCTTACGCAATACAAAAATGCAGATGGAGACATAACATAGTCTCGGAAAGCATAAAGGTAGTCTTATGCAGGAGTAAGAAGGCAAATGATAATAGAATTTTCTTAGCTGATAGGAAATTGCAATATTGTGGCTGCTGGGGACATTGTGCCTGCTGGAGACACTCTATGTAGATAGCAACTACGAGTAAGTTCAACGATTTTGAGAGTTGTATTCCTGAACAATATGAGTGTATAATATATTCGATGATCTTGCGACTCAAGTGCCTGCATCCAAAGAAATGTTATGGGTTTTGTAGGGGGTGGGTGGGATGGGGGGTGGGGGGAGGCTAGTTCATATCCCTGCTGGCTCTGCTCGACCTACTTGGCTTTGATTTGGTGCCGCTGTATGTATCGTTGGGGTAGCGTTGCTAAATAGAGAAATTTTAGAGATAGACATGTATTATTCAGTAAAAATATAATATAAGTACATAACAAAGAGAATTTTCTTTAGATGAACCGACGACTGCATCGTCGTTCAAGATACTACAATCGTTCTTGTTACGGAATTTCGAGGGTCCTCTTCAAAATTTTGCCCTAGTTTACTAAGTTGTTCCATTCGATTGCTGCATATGAGGATTGGCTAAAATCAACTTCAGAATTTTGAGGGTCCTCCTCAAAATTCTGCCCCAATTTCCAATCGTGGGGGGAAATGAAAATTTTACTGAATTGCGACTGAACCAATAAGGCTGCCTACGTATCCTTTTTTAAACGGGAATCAACTCAGGTGTAGTTCAAATACATCATATAGGAAGGCATGTAGATTACACATAGTAACATTTGACTATACCTGAATTAATCTACTTTGGCCAAACTTGTCCGTCCATTTATGCAAGTATGAGGGCTCCTCCTATTAGAACCTGGTGAACCATGTACAAACCTTACTAGTTGGGAGAGAATGTCCCCTTGGCTTTATCTTGATGTGGAAAGATTTTCTTTAACACCGGCTTCCTTGGCGCGAACTGTCTTGGCTTGACTTTTTTGTTAAAGGCTATGGACATTCTGTTCAGATAACGTTTACCATGGAAAACTATGTTCATTCTTTTCCATCTGTAAGTGCTAATTGCTCATAATGACTTGTTACCCATTCTGCATCATCGCGCTCTGCTTCCTGTATGATTCTTAAGGTAGGAATTTCCACTTCGGCGGGAATGACGGCTTTTGTACAATAAACTAGCATATATGAGGTTGCCACTGTCGATGTGCAGACTGTGGTGCGGTACCCCAATAAAGCAAATGATATCTTCTCGTGCCACTTCTTATGCTTCTCTATCATCTTTCTTAGTATCTTCTTGATATTCTTATTAGCGGCTTCTACGGATCCATTCATCCGAGGTCTGTAGTTTGTAGAATTCTTGTACTTGATCTTGAAGTTTTCACACATGGCTTTCATCAGGTCACTATTGAGGTTGGAGCCATTATCAATAATGATTGACTCTGGAATCTCGAACCGACAAACAAATCGGTCACGGACGAAGTCTGCCACGACCTTCTTAGTCAGTGCTCTTAAGATACCACTTCAACATATCAATGAAATAATCAATTACTACTAAGATAAACCTATGTACATTGGAGGCATCAGGCTCTATCGGTACAACAAAGTCCATTCCCTAAGCGACGAACAACCATGGTGAGCTTGTTACAGTAAGCTCATATGGGGGTACCTTGATCATGTCTGCATGTATGTGACAACGGTGGCATTTTCGGGCATACTGGATGCACTCCGTCTCCATAGTCAACCAAAAGTAACCAGCCCAAAGTATCTTCTTTTCTAAGACAAAACCATCATATGTGGACCATAGGTCCCAGTGTGAATCTCTTCTAATAGCCCGAAGTATCTTCTTTGCTAAGACAAAACCATTTACTCAGCAAGATTTGCCACTTGGATAAATTTCCAGTGGGCATGGGCTTGTGGAAGATGTACTTCAAAGGATCCATCCTTGATATGAGATTCTGGTATAGGCACAGAAGTAATGCCTCAGCTTCTGAGCTACCCAAGTCAAAGCACAACAAGTGCGCTCTAATAGAGAATATTGGGCCTCGTACGGGGTGAACTTCTTACTGAGGTAATAAATGGCCTTCTCCTTCGTCCATGTTCCATCATGTTGCCCCAGAACGCAACCGAAAGCTCCATCTAATACTTCAAGGTAAAGTAATAGAGGTCTACCTGGCTAGGGCAGGACTAGAACCAGTGGTGTTGACATCTACTCCTTGGTTCTATCGAAGGCCTTTTGGAAGTCATCAGTCCGTTTGGTAGCGGCATCCTTCTTCAACATCTTAAAGATTGGCTCACACATGAAAGTGGATTGTGCTATGAACTAGCTGATGTAGTTAAGTCTCCCCAAGAAACTCATTACGTCTTTCTTGTTCTTTGGCAATGGCAACTCTTGAATAGCTTTGACCTTTGATGGATCCAGCTCTATCCCTAGGCGACTCACAATAAATCTAAGTAGTTTTCTGGCAGGGACCCCAAGTGCACGTTTCACGGGATTCAATTTCAGGTTGTACCTTCTCAATCTATTGAAGAAATTTCTCAAATCTTCCATATGATGAGTGGCTTTCTTGGACTTGATGATGACATCATCTACATATACTTCAATCTCCTTGTGTATCATATCATGGAAAATGGTAGTCATATCCCTCATGTAGGTAGCCCTAGCATTCTTTAACCTGAATGATATTTCTCGTAACAGTATATTCCCTATGACGTAATGAAAGTCGTTTACTCAGCATATTCTTCATCCATCCAGATTTGATGATACCCAATGAACAATCTACAATGGACTGCAACTCATGCTTGGAGTAATTGTCGCAGAGGATGTGTATATTTGGCAAAGGGAAGTCATCATTCAGCCTGGCTCGGTTGAGATCCCGGTAGCGAAACAGACTCTAACCTTCGTCCTTCTTTGGTACTGGCACAATGCTGGCTAACCATGTTGGCTATTCTACTACCCTGAGAACCTTGGCTTTGACTTGCTTAGTGACTCCTTCTTTGATTTTCAGAATCATATCTGGCTTGAACTTTTTGAGCTTTGCTTTACCTGCGGAAATGTTAGATCAGTTGACAGTTTATGGGCCACAATATATGTACTCAGACAAATCATATCATCATACGACCAGGAGAATATGTCCTCATATTCTCTTAGGAATTCTGTCTACTATTCCTTTTCTAACGGTGACAAATGGACGCCGATTTGTGTTTTTTTTTGACATTTTCTGCATCTCCCAAGTTAACAATCTCAGTCTCATCTAGGTTGGACTTAGGTTTGTTCTCGAAATTCTTGACTTTTTTAACAATCTCTTCTGGTATGTCATCTTCATCTGAATCTATGTCCGTTTGTTGCATTATCTCGTTGCACGTCACAGTCATTGGTTCATCAAGACAAGTAATAATAATGATGTATAAGTAAAGTAATAAGAGAAAAACAATAGTAATAAGCATTGATTCATAAGGAATGTCAAAATGCTTTGATAAATTGCATAATTATTTTGAACATTGTAGATCTTATTGCAGGAGTAAAAAACATGTGAGAAAATAAAATCTTTTAGTAAATAAAAATAGTGCTTGTTTATTGCTACCCCAAGTCACGTCGGGCTCTTATTGTCTTGATGGTCCAATTATTGAGGTGGGCTTCTCTTCTTACTACCTTTATGGAAGGGCCTTCCTCCCCTCCTCCTCGAAAAATGATACAACAATCCATATCATCGTCTTCTAGGAACAAATTCCTCACTGCTGCCAGTGCTTCCTCATCTTCTAACCCATAGATAACATCAACTGGTTGGAAAGTCTGCTCCAAGCATGGTATTGGCTTCTCCAGTGGATAGTAAGGGCCACACCATGGTGTCGATCAATTGTTGAATTCCTCCCAAGTATACTCATATCCCAAACTAATTGTGGTGCCGTGCTTCTTTAGTTTGATAGGCTTAGCAATCCTTGGAGGTTCTTGCCAAGTACCTCGCCAGGTTCGTATCTGCTCCAGTTGAATATGCTTTCAATTTTGTTGTCCCACCATTTGTCCTTGTCAACGGCGTTTACTCGTTCGATGTGGTGATAGGTCTCCCCCTATCTTTCTTCTACCTTCGATTGCTGGGATGGTCTAGCGACTGTATATGGGATTGCTACTGCCGCCGTGAATGATCACCTCTTTGTGGTTCAACTCAAACTTTACTGCCTGATGTAGTGTTGATGCTATTACCCAGCCGCATGAATCCATGGTCGTCCCAACAACAAATTGTAAGATGTCGGCATGTCTATCACTTGAAAATCAACATCAAACCAAGTAGGCCACATTTGCAAACATAGGCTAATTCTCCAATGGTGGATCTTTGGGAACCGTTGAAATCTTTAATGTTGATCGCCCCATTATTTAACTCATTTAGCCCCTTTCCCAAGGTCATGAATGTTACCAATAGACAAATATTGAGGTTGGACCCTCCATCAATAAGGATTCTAGTGATAAATAATCTTCACATTGCATGGTGATGTGTAATTCCTTGTTATGACTCAACACTTCTGGTGGCAGCTCATCTTCATGAAAAGTGAACTTGTGACTTTCCAATACCTGCCCGACCATGTTGGCCATTTCTCCGCCAGTAGTGTTGTTTGGCACGTATGCTTCAGTCACCACCTTCAACAAAGCATTCTTGTGTGCTTCAGAGTTCTGTAGCAAAGGTACAATGGAGATCTACGGTGGTGTCTTGGTCAACTGGTTGTTGACCGAGTATTTCTTAGCTTGTATCTTTCTCCAAAGATCATTGAGCCTAGTTTCAATGATGGTTGGCCGACTAGAGGCCTGCTTGCTTGACTCTACCAGGTGTTCTGGGGTATAGACTCTACCAGTTCTTGTCATACCCTATGCAACAACACTTTCCTACCCTTGCCTTTCCTCCTTGCCTCAGTTGTATAGTCCTATGTTGTATGGAATGGTGTTACGACTAACATTTCTACTAGAATTGGCGTGGCTACCTTTTCTCTAAATTGAGCATGCAGGCGGTAAAAATACAACTTCGAAGGGTGTAGGTGCATTTGCTGGTGACATAAATTTGACCGCAATTGGCACTAGCGTCTTTGCATAAAGGAATGCTGGAAAATGAGCTGTTAGCAGGGCTTGTTCACGAGTAGGCTGCACATGAACTAGAAGAAGCCACAGACAGAACAGAATCGCTTGGGAAAGAAGGACTCTTTTTTGCCGGTCCGGGAGAAAGAAGGCTACTCAAAGCTTCACAGATGACCAGTCCAACGGCATAAGTTGAAAAGATCATTCCCTTGAAAGAAAGGGCTACTAGCCTAACTCTTTAGAAGTGGTCTTCCACGACCAACGTCCCCGATTCGAATAGGTAGCTTCCAGTTTTAGGAGGCGGAATGGAGAAAGGAAAGGGACAAGGGCGGTCTTGCTTGGCGCGAAGGCTGCTGGTTCGGGGGTAGAGTACAGTACTAAAGGTCCTCGGACATCCAGGCAGCTTTTCTTTTGGGCAGCTGTTCACCGTTGGATCTCGCCAATACAGCCCCCTATAGTTTTCGTTACCGAGATATCTTTTTTTTTCATTGTTCCCAGGGATGATGGTGATTCGAACTTAAGTGGCATGGACATATTTACCTCGGTGTCCCAAAAGGGCTAAATCTGGACTACAGTAAGATTAAGGGTGACTATTGGCTTCTTTTGTGATTATACCGATCGATTCCTTGGGGTCCCAATAATCCTCTATTTCAATCATGTGAATGACTCCACCCTTGTGGTTTGGTAGAGGGTTATTTTGGATACTCGGAGTAGGCTCTTTTGTCATAATAATCTTATTGTCAATCAAAGTCTCGATCTTATCTTTCAGAGAGCGATATTCGTCAATGGTGTGCCCCTTCAAGCCGGAATGATATGCACAGGATTTATTTGGATTGACCCATTGAGAAGGCTTTTATGGGACTACAGTGGGGATATGGGTGACTTAACCAGTAGCTTTGACTCTCTTGTACAGCTGGTCAATGGGTTCAGCAATGGTGGTATACTTTTTTTGGAGGTCTGCGGTCAAAATTTGGTCGAGGTCTAGGAAAGTATTGGCGTATGGGAGATGATTGATAGTAGGATGGTTGAGCATTGTAGGCTTGGTAGAATGTGCGGGTTTGGAATATTTGGGTGAAGTAGGTTGATATATGGGAGGTGGAGGTAATTAATATGTGTGTGGTGGAGTTTAGTAGGAGGGTTAGGGTTCTTGGTAGTTAGAAGTGGGCTGATATGTGAGTGGAGGCATTGAATATATTTGGTATTTGATAGGGTATTTGTTTCTCTGTGCAACTATTATGGCACCTACGTCCCTTTACTTGGACGTACCACCAGATTGTAAGGCCTTATAGGTAGCTTCCAAGGCTTCAAAGTTTGTAACCATACCACTTTTGATGCCTTCTTCGATCCTTTCACCCAACTAGATTACGTCAGAGAATTTATGGCATTGATTCAGCATCAACCTTTTATACTATTGCGGGTCCTGATCTCGGACAAAAAATTTATTCATTTGTATTCCTCTAAGGCAGGTCTGACCTTAGCATCTTTTGATCTCTAGAGAGTAGCATACTTGCGAACTGTTTCTATGGGCTTCTTCTTTAGATTTTGAATGTAGAACACATCTGGTGCATTTTCTGTGTCTAACCTAAATCTGTCCATGAAGTCAGATGCCATACTCACCCAATTCGACCATTTCTTTGGGGCTTAGCTAATGTACCAAGATAAAGCATCTCCTTTCATACTCCTCATGAAATGTTTCATGCGGATCCTTTCATCTTTCCCTACTCCGACCAGCTTATCACAATATGTTCCTAAATGAACTCTCGGATCCCTATGCCATCAAACATCTTGAACTTTGGAGGTTTGTACCCCTCGAGCAGTTTGATATCCGGTTGTATGCAAAGATCTTAGTAGTTCAATACTTCAATTCCCTTACTTCATTCGACGCCCTGAATTTGGCTAGTCAATTTATTAAGCTCTTCAGCCAGGTTCCTGATGAGTGAGTCTATATCATCAGTCTTAGGTGTGCTCGAGATGGGTTGGGTGTAGTGTGGAATGGTCTCCATATAGATAGGGGTGTTATGATTAGTGTGGAAATGGTCATTTTTGGACTTCAAAGGTTCTGGAATGAGCAGTGGAGTATTGTTGGAAGTGTGGCAAGTATTGCAGTGGTGGTGAGGAGTGGGATGGTTTTGTGGTTTTGGGATGTTTTTTGGAGTTGCGGGGTTCTGAGCATTTGGGAAGTTGATGTATGAAGTGGTAAAGGAAAATGAAAAATTCGCCAGATTCCGAGCCTCGTCAAGTTCTCTGGGAATTTCAGATGCGTTTGTTCCATTTGGGATGAATTTTCTTTGGAAACCTGAGTACCATGGGCATGAGTGCCCTCTATCCGCTTAGTTGAGTTCTCCTTTTTGGCATTGTTCAGATCTTTCATCTTCCCCTTGTTCTTGTTTCTGACTGGACTAAGAGGAGGAGTGGGTGGAGGGCCCCTGGATCTCGTGAGATAAAATGATGATGCCAGAGTGCACGAACTAACCTTCGGGGAGGGGAATAAAACAAAAAGTAACAAGTCAATGAGGATTATATGGAAATATTGCGATATTTATACACATAGTGCAAGAATGTAATTCATGTCCTAATTTAGAGGACCTCTTTCTGCCCGAGTTAGGCCGAGAGACAAATAGATTTGGAGAACTTAGAATGCTAAATACCTCATTTTATTGATAAAAAATGGACAAGTCCCAAAATGACACCAAATAATAGGAAATAAAATGTCACTAGTGGCCGTTGGCCTTATTACATTTTTAAAGAAAAAATAAAGAAAACTCCTATCTATTTGGTCTCAGAAGAACCTTCCCCAGACTCGGCATCTTTGACTCCATTGAACAACTTCACCAACTCTCGAAGTCCTAGCTACAGGTAAGCTTTGGCTAGGTGTCCGCCCTAATTTCCTTTAGCATTTAGAAATCCTCGATTCTTTTGAGAAATTTCCTTTCCAGCTCTACTAAACCATGCCCTAAGTATCTCAGTAGCTTGTTGGCACCGACGGCCATGTATTTGCACTCTTCAATCAGCTTTTGGTTGGCTTCTTGTATCTCACAGTGATCGCTTTCACATTCCCGAATCCTCTTGCATAGTTGATTGTATTTGCCTTGCGCCTCGGTCCTTTCATCTATGATCATGTGACCTCGAACAAACCCGGGCTGACCAAAACCGTTATGATTATCCTCCAAACATCCTGAATAGCATGGAGTACAACCGGCATGGTATCTATCTGGATCGATGGTATCCCTTCCCATGATGATCTTGCAGTGCCTCATATGCTGAGTTTTGCATTTGTAAAGAGTATCATCGTCCTAGAAGTCGGCCCAAAAGTGACTCATGTTGTTGAGCCTTGGTATAACCTACTTTCTACTAGCCTATCTCACAACTCGTAGAGGGACATAAAGGTAGGTTCCTCTGAAACCGATTAGAATTAGAAATGGTGCGTCCTTGTATCGGGCAATGAACTCCTCGATAGGGAACCACTCGAACATCCATTGTATTTGACCCTAAGTTAGATTTTCAAATTGCTGTTGCCACCCCTTGGTGTCTTCCGGCTAGGCAAACGTGTTAGGCATGTAGTTCATTCGTATTGGGTGATGGAAGGCTATATGATTGTACCAGTATATACGCTGAATCTCTTGCCGATATTCACTCCTTTGGAGATGCTCCATGAACCAGAGTTGGTGTAGCAAATTGCAGCCCTGGAAGTGTTTGGTGCTGACACTTTTCCAAGGCTCGGTATATCCCTACAATGATCATGAGCACTATGCTGAATGGTTGCCCCCCAATTCCCTCCATTAAAGTCTTGGTTACCATAGATAGCCTAGTGTGGATCCTTGCTTTCTTCATTGAAAACACTATCATCCCCAGGAAGCAAAACATGAAGACAAAGACATATTGGTGAATATGCCCAAATGATGTGAGGGCGAACTCATCAGGATAAGTATGATAGGATTTTCTATGACCGTACCTCTCGTACAAATAATCAAAGGGGATATAAGACTCTTTCAAACATGTGAAGTTTGGATTCTTCTTTAGACCCAACATTTTGAGAAAATCTCTGCCCTTGCAATTCTCAGGCATTAATAAACCCGGAGTTTCCCATGGTATACCAGCCAATCCTCTTATTTCTTCTAGTAGGGGTGTCATTTCAATGTCCCCGAAGCGAATTACTAACCTATAACAATCCCAGAATAGAGTAGAAGCTTCTATGATTTTGTTTTTGGGTTGGATTTTCAAGGGTAGGTAGATTTCTAGGTATTTTCGGACAAGAGTCTGATCACTACAATAAAGATCCTTCTACCAGCTTAGTAATTTTTGATGGATGTTGGTGACCATGCTGAATTTGGGGACTTCGTGCCTCATATTTTAGCAAGAGAAAACGGTTAGGCCCTTATCCCCACCGGACTCGACTATTTAAATATCAATAATTGGCATAACAACATTTAGTTCTCCAAATAAATATATAGAACATGGTAGTGTCCATTTGGGTTTTAGGGAAACCTAGTGGACTTTGGACAAGGCTATCTTAAAGAGTCATTATGCAGACAACATAACTTACTCGGCTAAATTTGACCATGATGCTTGGAAAATTAAACAAAGTACGGTTTCTATGGGGTTTTAGACGAATACCCTTGGGCGGGAAACTAAAGGGTGAAGGCAAGGAACCGTGGACTACACCATTGATCGACTAATTTTACCATAAATACGCCTTTCTGTATTTATGGGTGATAATATTGGAAGAGCGCAACCACTCATCATAAGCGTTGCTATGGTACTTTGTTTGGCACGAGTGGAATATGATGTTGAAAACATGCTTATGCAATAATCAAAGCAGGTTGTCACGTATTTGCACGTAATGAAAGTAGTAAATACAAAAATTCTTCATAATTTAAAGCAGCATTAAAGTAACGCAGTAAAGGAAAGCAATAAAGGAAAGAAACAAAAAGACAAATTAGTTTTGTAGTTGAAGAGGGAATTATATTCTTAAAGGAATTTAACAAATAAAACATATAAATAAGTGTAAAGTCACAATAATAGTCTGACATGGTAAAAGCCTAAGAAATATTCCCAGCAGAGTCGCGATGCTGTCGCACCCTTTTTTTTTTTTTGCAAAATCGGGCTTATGGCATTTGGAAGGACAACTCATTCCCTTTTGGGAATTTGGTTTTTTGAATTGATGAGTCGCCACCTAATGATTAAGGTGCATTAGGAGACTAAGAGGGTTTGCTTTTGAGTAACCAGAGATTGGTTAAGTACTTGAAATTATCCCAAGGGGAAGGTGTTAGGCACTCCTTAGGATCCATTAATATGGTTCTTGGACAGACAATTATTGTGGACGTAGGTGCAAATAGCACGACTCAATTAAGAGGGGATTTCACATATAAATGTTTGAAAATAAATAAAGTTTGTAGGAGCACTTAAGAAGGCTGATTTTAGAAAATAAGGAGTGAAAATGTTAAGGAAATAAGAATAAAGGGAGGGGGTCCTAGGTTTATTAAAATATGGATTACATTAATGCAATACCCGGTAATCACTCCTCAAAAGAGGGGTTACACATGGCATTAGCACACCGTTCATCATATCCATATCTACCCTTCCTACCCCATTAATGTATTTAAGCGTGGAATGGTCTCGATTACTTATTGCATGCTATTACCCGACCCAGTCTTATTAGTTTCGGAGGCATTTAAGACTACTAACCCTAAAGGGGAGGGATGTTAGGCTTATTTGTGGTTTCAAAAGCAAATATTCTAAGACGACATGGAAAACATGTATAGCAAGTTGGGGAAAGCACATAACAAGCAAAAGGCTCAGATATACCTCCTTTTAACAAAGAAGCACGTAATTAGCATGACTTCACATACTGCTTAGGGTCTTATTAAATACTAAACATGAAATAACTTAAGGGTTGAGGCAGACTAATTTAATACATAATTAAGATAAGAAGCCCTAATCAG
The DNA here is from genome assembly GCA_034376525.1 of Nicotiana benthamiana. Taxonomy (NCBI): domain Eukaryota; kingdom Viridiplantae; phylum Streptophyta; class Magnoliopsida; order Solanales; family Solanaceae; genus Nicotiana; species Nicotiana benthamiana. Next base: position 25,527,350 of record CM067336.1, on the reverse strand, counting down.
GCCTGCCTGCCGGTTGTATTTAATAGCACAGCTCCAGTTTATAACTTTACTCTGAGGCCTGCCTAAGCGTTTGGAAAAGAATCCTATAGGCATGGCATCTATTGAGTTCAGAAAGCAATGAAATAGCAAAGTCTAAAACATACGGATTAGACTCATTAAGTGAGGGAGAGTCAGATTAAAAGGGAGGCAAGTTTTAGATGAATTAATTTCGATACCTTATTGGAGCTTTGTAACTAGTGGCCAATTTCCCGTCGCGTCAGCCTTTTTTCAGTGCGCGGAGCCCCAACGAGGAAGGTGTTAGTGCTTTATCATTGGGTAAATAATGCTAATCCCTCTTTTTGTGCTTATGAGTTCATGAATTAATTACGAGTTCTGCAACTGACAGTGCCACTGATTTTACGCCTAACATGAGGTGAGTCAAAATTATTTATTAGAAGCTCATATAGACATGCTTTCTATGTGTTGTTGATTTTAAGCCCTTTGAAACATGGTATAAAATGCAAAATTTTATTGAAAACTTTATACACATGGTATATAGGTGAATATGCATAATCGAATAATCATATAGGCATAATTTCAAGTTTGGGTATTCAAAATACCTATAGACATGGTATCTATATGAGAATGCAGAATTCAAAAATACCTATAGACATGGTATCTACATGAGAATGCAGAAAAATACCTATAGACATGGTATCTAAATGATAATGCAGAATTCAAAAATACCTATAGACACCGTATCTACATGAGAATGCATAATTCACAAATGCCTATAGACATGCTACCTACATGAGAATGCAGAATTCAAAAAATCTATAGACATGGTATCTACCCCTTTGTAAACATAGTTACCTGTCCTTTCTAGTAATTATCCCCAAGAGTTTATTACAAGTTATTATAACCCGGAATAAGAAAAATATATTAGGAAATATATATAGAAAATTACAACCAAGGAGAGCCTGACTCAGACTTCATGTCTGAAATATGAGGTAAACCAACTCCATGATATCATGATCCAACGCCTTTTTCTCATTTGAGTGTGTCAAAGTTCCCTAAGAACCTCAAAGGGACTTCGGGAAATACTCACACCCAAATGTATAATCAAATTAGGACAAGTGCAGTGTGGCCAACCCTCAAGTGTCCAAGTTCAGAGGGAGCTCAAAGGGTCTCACGGCAAGGCTCACAAGAGGAGGCTAGAACTTAAAGACTAAGAGAAGGTGCAAGTGTAGAAACAAAATTCTGAAAGGGAAAGGGAGATGGAAACAACTACAAATAATTACACATAGGAGAATAGGGAATAAGGAGATTGTAAAGAGCTTATTTCTTAGGCAAGGGCAGGCTTCAAGCATGCTCAACAATAGAGGATGACAGCATACTCTTAAACCTGCCAGAACACACTATTTAGAGGCTAGGATCCTAAGGGATCGAGTTTGATTCATGGACAATAACTTGTAGTATTGCCATGCCTCAGACCATAGCTTAAACACATGGGGGGTGGTAGGGGTTTGGGATTCATAATAGAACAAGCAGAAAGAAATCAATATGCTAGAGTTGAACTATACAGAAGCAGTAAGTAGACAGGGATACAAAAAGCAATAAATAAACATATTGTTGTGGTGCTAAAAGCCTTATATCAGGACATACCAGTTTCAAAGAAGAAAGTAAAGAAAATTAGGTAGTCGGTCTTGTAAACAAGCCACAGTACAATCAGCAAGAGAGAATACTTTGAATGTAAGTATAAGTTCATAAAGACTACGAGTGATGGGTGTGTTTGTGTCAATGAAAGAGTCAATATTTGTAGTGTGAAAAGCAGGCATAAATAAGGTAAGAAAATAAAGAAGGAACTGGATATCAACTTAAAATCAATCAATACAAGTCTTCCTTTAATTAAGGAATTCAGATTCGAAAGGTAGAACTGTTTAAGGAAAGAACTCAAGTAAACATTTTGTGCAAAGTATGCAATTAGGGGTAAGTACATTAGAGTTTTAATTAAGGGAAGAATTTCGAAATACACGGCTAAAAAAAATAAGGTAAGGATCAATAAGTATACAGAAAATTGAGGGGTCTGAGGTTTGAAATTACTAGCTTATGAATGGGCTAAGAAAAGATTTACACTCAAATCAAGTAATAGGAAATCAGCAAAAAAGAAAGAAATCAATCAAACTTATACAAAGGAAGTCTCAAATCAATCAAAATTGAAAGACATTTTTAGAGGGAAGTTTGGCACATATAAAGAACACTCAAATACAAGGCATACGAAACTAAATTTAGGACACATAGAATAAGTGTCTTGCAATGGTAAAAACTAGTAGGTAGTCACATAGGTCAGCACTGTAGAGAAGACAATATCAACCAGCATAAAGACCTTATAAAGGTTTAGTAGAGAATCACAATTGCTTAAAGAAATAAAGGTTGAAACAAGGATTTCAAGACTCATTTAAGCAGTAGAAGAAACAAATTCGGAAACTCGAAATATATCCAAAAGATTTAGGGTTTCTGAAATTAAAAAAGTTCAAAGATAAAGAACAAGAAAATCACATAGCCAAAGGTCTCAAAACTCGGATGAACCCCCAAATTTAGGGTCATGGAACATCTCCAAAAGGGTGAGTACCGATAGGAAATCCATAAAGGGGACTAGGATGATCATATCGCTTTAAAGTGAATGAATTACATGCCCAATATGTTCGCCCAACCGAAAAAAGCTAGAGAATGGGTCGAACACTTCAAAAATCTGACTAAGAACTGAGTACAATGGATGTTTGAGTGGTTCCCAACCGAGGAGTTCATCGTCCGCTCCAGGGATGCACCTTTCCTAATAGTGATCGGCTTAAGACGAACATACCCATATGTACCCGTTCGGGTCATGAGACAAGCGGGTAGGAAGCAGGTTATACCAAGGGTAGACAAGATGAGTCAGTTCCTTGCTGATTTTCAGAATGACGATAGCCCTTACAGGTGCCAGGCTCAACATATATAGCATTGCAATATCATTACGGGAAGGGACACCATTGAACCAGACAGATACCACGCGGGTTGTGATCCCTATTATTCAAGTTGGTTGGAGAATAATCATAATGGTCTAGATCAAACCGAGTTTGTTTGAGGTAACCGGATCATATATGAAAAGGTCAAAGCAAATGTCAAGCATAACCGTTTGCGCAAGAGAATCAGAGAATGCGAAAGCGAGCACCGTGAGATATAGGAAGAAAATCAGAAACTAATTGAAGAATGGAAGGATATGGCTGTCAGCGCCAACAAAAATTTGGTCTATTTGGAGAAAGGTATAGTAGAGTTGGAAAAGAAGTTTCTGAAGAGGGTCGAAGACTACCGGGCTGCTGAAGGAAATGAAGGCAGACATCTGGCTAAAGCCTACTTATTTTTGGGACTGCGTGAGATATGACAGCTGTTCGATAGAGCTGATGATGCCGAGTCTGGAAAAGGTCCCTCAGGGACCAAATAGATAGAAATTTCGATTTCCGCTTTATAAAATGTAATAAGGCCAATGGCCATTAGTGATTCTTATTTTCTTGTTATTTAGTGTCATATTAGGGTTTATCTACTTTTTGTCAATAAAATGAGGCATTAAGCATTCTAATTTCTCTAAATCAATTTGTTGCTAGCCCTACCTCGGGCATAACGAGGCCCCCAAAATTAGGACACACTTTATATTTCAGCATTACGTGTTTAAATATTGCAACATTTTTCTAATGATCCTCACTAACTTGTTACCTTTTTTTGTTTTTGCTTTTTTTTGTTATTCCCCCTCCCCAAAGGTTAGTTCGTGAATTATGGCAACATCATCATATTATATGAGATCCAGAGGCCCTTCACCTACTCCTCCTTCCAGTCCTGTTAGACACAACAACAAAAGAAAAATAGAAGATTTGAACAACTTAACTGAACTGGTAGAGGTCACTCATGGTGCTCTGATTCCTAAGGAAAATGCATCCCAATTGGAACAAAAGTTGTTGAAGTTTCAGGAAGAAGTGTATCAAGTTCGAAATTTGGAAAGTCTGTCATTTTCCCTCTCCACTCCAGAGGTTACTTTCCCAACTACTTAGAATCATATACCTCCACAAAATATCCTAAAGAAGCAAACCATCCCACTCCTCAACACCACTGCAATACCTATCATACTTCAAGTAAACCCCCCCCCCCCCCAATCATCCATGAAATCTAAAACTCCAGTAAAAAGCCACTGCCATACCAAACATAATACCCCTATCTACATAAAGGCTGTGCTACACTCTACCCTGCCCATCTCAAGCACACCTGATTCCAGTGACCCGCTCATCAGAAATTTGGGGAAAGAGCTTAAAAGGCTAACTAGCATAATTTAAGGCGTTGAAGGAAGTAAGGGAATTAAGGGGCTAAACTATGAAGATACTTGCATACAGCCCGATGTCAGACTGTCCGAGGGGTACAAACCTCCCAAGTTCGATATGTTTGATGGAACATAGGATCCAAGGTTCCACTTAGAACATATTGTGACAAGCTGGTCGGAGTGGGAAGAGACGAGAAAGTTTGCATGAAGCTTTTCATGAGGAGCTTGAAGGGAGACACCTTCAATTGGTATATTAGCCAGGATCCAAAAAATTGGTCAAACTGGGGAAACATGTCATCTGATTTTATAGACAAATTCAGGTTCAACACGGAGAATGCACCGGATGTGTTCTATTTCCAAAACTTTAAAAAGAAACCCACAAAGACCTTCCGTGAGTATGCTACTCGATGGAGATCAGAAGCTGCTAAGGCTAGGCCTACTTTGGAAGAAGAGAAAATGAACAAATTCTTCGCTTGGGCCCAAGACCCACCGTATTTTGAGAGGCTGATGCTGATTGAGAATCCCAAATTTTCTAACATCATCAAGATAGGAGAAAGAATCGAGGAAGGCACCAAAAGTGGTATGGGTACGAACTTTATAGCCTTGCAATCCACAAATAAAACTTTACAATCAAGTGGTATGTCTAAGAAAAGGGACGTAAGCACTGTAATGGTTGCACAAAGGATAAAATCCCCTATCAAATATAAAACATACCCAATACCTCTAATCACATTTCAGCCTATCCCAAATTACTAAGCACCTTCACCTTCTTATCATACTCCACTACCCACTTATCAGTTATCTCCACCTCCCGCATATCAGCCCACTTCACCCAAATACTCCCAACCAACACAAGTTTACCAAGCCTACAACACACAACCATCCCACTATCAATCACCTCCCCCACGTCAAAACTTCCCTAGACCTCAAACAAATTTCGATCGCAGACCTCCCAAACAATATACTGCCACTGAACCCATTGACAAGTTGTACGAGAGACTCAAAATTGCTGGTTATGTCACCCCTAACCTTTCCATAACCCTAGAAAACCTTTCTCAATGGGTCAATCCAAGTAAATCCTGTGCATATCATTCCGGCATGAAAGGGCATACCATTGATGAATGCTACTCTCTAAAGGATAAGATTTAGACTTTGATTGACAATAAGATCATTGTAACAAAGTAACCTGCTTCGAATGTCAACAATAACCCTCTGCTAGACCAGAAAGGCGAAGGTGTTCACATGATCAAGATAGAGGATGACTGGATCCCAAGGGATCGATCGGTATGATCACAAAAGGCGACGATCTAAAGAAGCCAGTAGTCGCCCTTAATATGATTGTGGTCCAGATTCAGCCTTCTGAGGACACTGAGGTAAACATGTCTATGCCACTCGAGTTTGAAGAACCATCCTTTGTAAAGACGCCATCACCGATTGAGGTTGAGTTTATGTCACTAGCAGACATAGCTACACCTTTTGAAGTTTCAGTTTTACCCCCTAAAGGGCCTGCTCTGTTCGGAGTAAAGATAGCCACACCAATTCCAGTGGCAATGGAAAAAATAACACCATTTCACACAAATGCAATACTTGGGACTACACAGCCAAGGCTAGGAGAAAAAGGAAGGTCAAGTTTAGGGAAGTCATTGCAGCAGCACATGGTATGACAAGAACTGGCATGGTTTATACACCGAAGCATTTTGCTGAGTCCAGTAAGCAGGCCTCTGGTCGGCCAACCTTCACTAAAACTGGGCCCTACAATCATTGGATAAAGGTACAAACCAAAGAATACTAAGTCATTGATGAGCTGAACAAAACTCCGGCACAGATTACTATCCTGCCTTGCTGCAAAGTTCTAAGGCACACAAAAATGCCTTGTTAAGAGTGCTGAGTGAGGTATATGTACCAAGTAACATCACTGGTGGAGATATGTCAAACGTGGTGGGGAAAGTATTGGAAAGTCACAAGATCACCTTCCACAAAGATGACCTACCGCTAGAGGGGTTGAGCCACGACAAGGCATTACACATCACTGTGCAGTTCGAAGATTATTTCATCACTAGAATCCTGATTGACGGAGGATCCAACCTCAACATTTGTCCGTTAGTAACACTTAGGACATTAGGAAATGGGCTACATGATATCAAGGATAGGGCTATCAACTTTAAAGCTTTTACCGGATCCCAAAGGTCTATTATTGGGGAAATTAGCTTGTGTTTGCAAATGGTCCTACTTGGTTTGATGTTGATTTTCAAGTGATAGACGTACCGAACTCTTACAATATATTATTGGGATAACCATAGATTTATGCCTATGGGGTTGTCCCGTAAACACTACATCAGGCAGTGAAATTTGAGTGGAACCACCAAGAGGTGATCATTCACTGCGATAATAGCAATCCCATATACAATCGCCAGTCTATCCCATCAATTGGAGGCAGGAGAAGGATAGGCGGGGAAACTTACCACCACATCGAGCGAGTTAATGATGTTGATAAGGAAAAATGGTAGGATAACAAAATTGAAAGCATACTGAACTGGAGCAGATATGAACCTACCAAGGTACTTGGAAAGAACCTTCAAGGAAGTGCTAAGCCCATCAAACTCATGAAACACTGCACCACCTTCAGATTGGGGTATGAGTATACTTGGGAGGAATTGAACCATTGGTCGCCACCATAGTGCGGTCCTTACTATCTATTGGAGCAACCAATATCCCATTTGGAGTAGACTTTCCAGCCGACCGAGGTTGTCTACGGGTCAGAAGAAGAGGAAGCACTGGCAGCGATGAGGAATTTGTTCCTAAAAGACGATAACATAGATTGTTGTGTCATTTTCGAGGAGGAGGGAGAGGAAGGCCCTTCCATATAGGCTGTGAGCAGAGGGACATGCCTCAATAACTGGACTATCAAAACAACCAAAGCTTGGCGATCCTCGAGGTAGCAAGGCTGAACAAGCACTACGCACTATTTTGCTTTACTAGTTTACATTCCTTTCACATTTTTACTTTTTTTTGCAAGAAAGAGCTCCAATGTTCAAAAACAATTATGGAATTTATCAAAAGCATTTCGATTTCTTATAAATCTTACTCATATTATTTTTCTCCTTACTTTACTTATATAGCATTACTATTACTTATCTTGATGAACCAATGACTGTGACATGCAACGAGATAATAAAACAACAGACATAGATTCAGAGGAAGATGATATACTGGAAAAGATTGTTAAAGAAGTTGAGAATTTTGAGAACAGACCTAAGTACCACCTGGACGAGACTAAAATTGTTAATCTGGGATATGTAGAAAACATCAAAGAAACACAAATCAACGTTCATTTGTCACCATCAGAAAAGAAAGAATACACAGAATTTCTAAGAGAATATGATGACATATTTGTCTGGTCGTATGACGACATGACTGGTCTGAGCACATCTATTGTGGCACACAAACTGCCAACCGATCTAACATGTCCGCTGATAAAACATAAGTTCAGAAAATTCAAGCCAGAAATAAGTTTGAAAATCAAGGAAGAAGTCACTAAGCAGGTCAAAGCTAAAGTCCTCAAGGTAGTTGAATATCCGACATGGTTAGCCAACATTATGCCAGTGCCAAAGAAAGAGGGGAAGGTTAGAGTCTGTGTTGACTACCAGGATCTCAACCGGGCCAGTCCAAAGGATGACTTCCCCTTGCCAAACATACACATCTTGATTGAAAATTGCACCAAGCACGAGTTGCAATCATTTGTAGATTGTTTCGCGGGGTATCATAAGATCTGAATGGATGAAGAAGATGCTGAGAAAATGGCTTTCATTATGTCGTGGGGTATGTACTGTTCTAAGATTATGCTATTCGGGCTAACGAATACGAGGGCCACCTACATGAGGGCCATGACTACTATTTTCCATAATATTATACACAAAAAGATCGAAGTATATGTGCATGATGTCATTATCAAGTACAAGAAAGCCATTGATCACATGGAAGATCTGAGGAAGTTTTTCAACAGACTGAGAAGATACAACCTGAATCTGAATCCCGCAAACTGCGCATTTAGGGCTCTAGCTGGAAACTTTCTTGGGTTTATTGTGAGTCGCCGGGGAATAGAACTGGATACATCGAAGATCAAAGCCATTCAAGAATTACTACCGCCGAGGAAAAAGAAAGACGTAATCAGTTTCTTGGGGATACTTAACTACATCAGCCGGTTCATAGCTCTGTGAGGAGATCTTCAAGATGTTGAAAAAGGATGCCGCCACCAAGTGGACCGATGAATGCCAGAAATGTTTCGACAGAATAAAGGAATACTTGTCAACACTGCCAGTCTTACTCCCACATAAGGTAGGTACACCTTTGCTGCTCTATGTTGCAGTATTGGATAGTGCCTTCGGCTACGTCCTAGGGCAACATTATGAGACATAAAAGAAAGAATAGGCCATCTACTACCTCAGCAAGAAGTTCACTCCATACGAGGCATGGTATTCTCTATTAGAACAAACCTATTATGCTCTAACTTGGGTGGCCCAGAAGCTGAGGCACTACTTATGTGCCTATACTACATATCTCATATCAATGATAGATTCCTTAAAGTACATCTTTTAGAATCCCATGGCCACTGTCAAGCAGCCAAGTGTTAAATCCTGTTGAGTGAATTTGACATTGTCTACGTGACTGAGAAAAAAATCAAAGGATAGGCATTGGCAGATCACCTTGCTGAAAACCTTGTGGAAAGAGAATACAAACCCCTGAAAATGTGTTTTCCAGATGAAAATATATCATTAATAGGAGAAGATATTGTATAATCCTATGATAGATGGAGAATGTTTTTCTACAGAGCAGCAAATTTCAAAGGAGTCGGCATAGGAGTGGTCCTGGTAGCAGAAAGCTGTCAGCATTATGCAGTGTCCGCCAAAAGTCAGGTTTCCTTGCACCAATAATATGGAGGAATACGAGGCGTGCATCTTAAGGCTCAAGATGGCCATTGACATGAACATCCACGAACTGCTAGTAATTCGGGATTTAGACTTGCTTATATATCAGGTACGAGGAGAATGGGTGACCAAGAATCCCAAGATACTCCCTTATCTGCATTATGTGCAAGAGTTGAGAAAGAGGTTTACAAGGACAGAGTTACAGCATGTTCCCAGAATCCAAAATGAGTTTGCTGATGCATTGGTTACCCGATCATCCATGAAACAAAATCCAGATACGAACTTCATTGATCCTATTCTAGTAAAGATCTATCACCCTCCAATATACTGTTCTCATGTCCAAGAAGAAGCGGATGGAAAATCTTGGTTTCATGATATCAGGGAATATTTGACAAATGGATAATACCCAGAGCTTGCAAACGCCACTCAAAAGTGCACACTTTGAAGGTTGGCCAACAATTTCTTTAGCAGCAGAGGAATCTTATATAGGAGGACTCTTGATTTGGGATTGCTAAGGTGTGTCGACGCAACAGAAGCATCTAAACTGCTAGAGGAAATTTATGTGGGGACCTATGGTACACATATGAACGGGTTTGTCCTAGCCAAGAAGATACTTCAGGCTAGTTATTTTTGGATGACTATGGAAACGGACTGCATCCAGTACGTCTGGAAATGCCACTGTTGACAGGTACATACAGACATGATAAGGGTACCCCCGAATGAGCTTAATACAACAAGCTCACCATGGACGGTCGCCATTTGGGAAATGGATGTTGTTAGACCAATTGAACCTGCTGCTTCCAACGGGCACATGTTCTTCCTAGTAGCAATCGACCAATATACCAATAGGTCAAAAAACCATCTCACAGAGTAGTAACTAAGAAAGTAGTGGCAGACTTTGTCCGTGACCGTATCGTTTATCGATTCGGTATTCTGAAATCAATCATCACCGACAATGGTTCCAACCTCAATAGTGACCTAATGAAGGCCATGTATGAAACCTTCAAGATCAAACACAAGAATTCTAGAGCCTACAGACCTCAGATGAACGAAGCCGTAGAAGTCGCCATTTAAAACATTAAGAAGATATATAGAAAAATGATAGAAAGGCATAAATAGTGGCACGAGAAGCTATCGTTTGCTTTATTGGGGTACCACACCACAGTCCGCACATCAATTGGGGCAACTCCTTATATGATGGTTTATGGTACAGAAGCCGTAATTCCCGTCGAAGTAGAAATCCCTTCCTTGAGAATCATACAAGAAGCTGAGCTCGATGACACATAGTGGGTAAAGAGCCGGTACGAGCAGCTAGCTCTTATAGATGGAAAGAGGTTGAACATAATTTGCCACGGTCAGCTTTATCAGAACAGAATGTCCAAAGCCTTCAACAAAAAAGTCAAACCAGGACGGTTCACACCGGGGTAGCTGGTTCTAAAGAAAATTTTCCCGCATCAAGATGAAGCCAAAGGGAAATTGTCTCCCAATTGGTAGGGTCCATACATGGTTCATCGGGTTCTGACAGGAAAAGCCCTTATACGTGCAGAAATATATGGAGAAGTTTGGCCAAAGACGATCAATTCAGATGCAGTCAAGAGATACTATGTGTAATATTTATGATTTCATATATGATGTAATTTGAACTACGTCTGACCTGATTCCTGTTTAAGAGGGGATATAGGCACCCTTATGGGTTAGGTCACAATTCAACAAAATTTTCATTTCCCCACAAAATTGAAAAAACTGGGGCAGAACTTAGAGGAAGAACCTCAAAATTTCGAAGTAATTCCAGCCGATCGTCGCAAGCAACCGTCATGAGGGGAAACCTAGATAACTAGGGCAGAATTTTGAGGAGGAACCTAAAAATTCTGAAGCAAGAGAGGTTGCAATGTCTCGAACCACGTCACATTCATCGATTCATCCAAAATCTATTCCTTAAATATATACTCGTATCATATTTTTCTTTACAAACTCATGCATGTCTGATCTATTTAGCAACACTACCCCAATGATACATACTGTATCATGAGAATAGGTCCAATTGGGTAAAGCAAGGTTAGCAGGGACACGAACTAACCTTTCCGTTTACAAAAGTCACAACTTTTCTGTGGATGCATGCACCCAAGTCGCAAAATCATACATTATACACTCATATTGTTCAGGAATGCAACTCTTAAAAATGTCACACTTATTCACAATTGCTATCTGCATACAATATCCGCAGCAGCCGTAGTGTTGCAATCAACTATTAACTATCAGCTAAGAAATTCTATTACTCTTCGCTTTTGATCTCTTGCATAAGGCTACCATTCTGCCTTTCAAGGTAAAGCTCTACCTCCATCTGCATTTTTTGCATTGCATAAGGCTACCATTCTGCCTTCAAAGACTAAGAACTGTCTCCATCTGCTTTCTTACATTGCATAAGGCTACCATTCACCTTTTGAGGTTAAGCTCTACCTCCATCTGCATTTTCTGCATTGCATAAGGCTACCGTTCTGCCTTCCGAAACTAAGCACTGTCTCCATCTGCATTCTTGCATTGCATAAGGCTACCATTCTTCCTTTCGAGACTAAGCTCTGTCTCCATATGCATTCTTGCATTGCATATGTCTACCATTCTACCTTCCGAGACTAAGCACTATCTACATCTGCATTATTGTATTGCATAAGGCTACCATTCTACCTTCCAAGGTTAAGCTCTACCTCCATGTTCATTTTTTCTGCATTGCATAAGTCTACAATTATGACTTTCTAGACCAGACACTATCTCCATCTGCATGGCTGAAAGATCACTACTTTATTTACATCTTCCATGGCTGAAATATAGCCACTTTATATTGCACTTGCATGGCTGAAATATTGCCACTTTATTTACACATGCATGGATAAAATATCGCCACTTTATTTTGCACTTGCATGACTGAAAGATCGCCACTTAATTTACATCTTCAATCGACTGAAATATCGCCACCTTTATTTAATTCTTGCATCGACTAAAAGATCACCATTTTATTTACACCTGCATCGGCTCAAATATCGCAACTTTATTTACTTCCTGCATGGCTGAAATATGGCCACTTTATTTACTTCTTGCATGGCTGGAATATCGCCACTTTATTTACATTTTTTCATTGGCTGAAACATTGCACCTTCTGCATCTCATGGGCTGAAAGATTGCCAACTGTTCAAAGCAGTAATTGTTCAGAGGCACCGACATTATAGCGTGAGAACACTATGCCATGGCTTGAGGACCCCTTTTATCTTTTGCATATCATTATTCAAAGGAATCATAGCTCGGAGGCATCATCCTCAAAGCCCGAGATCATCATTTCATAGCCTGCAAATCCTTTATTTTATGCTTCATGGCCCAGGACATCACGGTTTAAAGATGTCATCCTAACCATCCAAAGACAACATTCATGGTCAAATGGAAATTTGCATCACGATTAATATTTTTTGCACTATATATGCTTGTATTGCTTAATTGCAGGTAAACCGACTAGAACCAAGCATCTCAGCAGAAGTGATACTTCTCTAGTTTGCATTAGATAGAAACGCCTAAAAACTTCCCTATTAGACTTAACCATCTATTCCAACCTAAGTGTCACGTCCGTTCTTGAAAGATCTCCGTCGGCATATTCCGCCGACGGATTCTGAACTACATATGAATTAATTCATGTACGACCAGGGATATGTAGGCAGCTCAGGAACCTAATCATGGTCAAATTCATCAAACCATCTCGTTCGGTCAAATTAGGCCATCATATCTTTACCCGATAACTCTTTCATCCTTCCTAGGTAAAAAGGGGTAGTTGTTGATACCTAATTTTTCCCTGTATATTTTTTATATGTAAAATACTTTTAAAATAGCATATGTATGTATTTTAAGTGTATCCAAGTGTTTTAATATTTCTCCTAATATGGAAAATTTTATTGCCTTATTTTAGCAATACAAATAATTATTTCTCAACTTATCATTTTGGTGATTAATTTATTTTATTCTCATATGTATTTCCAAATATATCTAACGTAATTTTTACACATTTTATAAATTTGTTTATTGTTTTCAAAGCTAAATTGCATATAATTGCAATAGTAGCTTACTTTAAGAATTAATTGTGTTTATAATTACAAATTTGATTCCAGTATTTTTTATCTAATATTTATATACTATTAATTAAATTAGCATCTTTAATTTATTTTCAGAAATTATTTTACTATTTTTATAAAAAAAAAAAGCAAAAAAGTAGCTATTTGAAATCTAGCCCTATTTATTTCAATTTTTAGCCCAAATTGACCACCCCAACTAACCCACTTTCAAATCCCAAATCGACCGACCCAATTTCAATTTAACCTGCCCCTAACCCAACTAATCTAACTCGCCCGGCCTCCCCTATTGATCCAGGCCGTAAATCATTTGATCTACGACCACAATTTCCCGTTTCCTTTTTTAATTCACAAACAGCCCCTAACCTAAATCACTTTCACCTACCCGCCGCCTCTGAAACCCCTCTCATCTCTCAAACTGTCTCAAACCTTCCCTTACCCTAGCCGCCTCTCATCATCTCCTATCTTGAAAATCACCGGAATCAATGGCTTCCCAGGTTGTGAGGCCCATATACTCACCTCCTCTTATTCCCACGCGCCTGTTACCCAAAGGTTTGAGACCTGACCTCAAAGGTTATCACTCAGACCGCTACCGATACAAGGTTCTAGAATCATCGTCGGCCTTGGTCCAGCGTACCATGGTGTTTTTAGCCTGGTTTTGACTTCTCCAGCTTCGATCGTTGACCTTTTCAAAGCCTTTCTCATCTCTAGGTTTCTTCTAAAACCCTAACCTTCGAGGTTTTCTCCAATTTCTTAAATCCATTGTGTGTATATGCTTTACTTGAGTTTTCAAGCGACTTCCCCAGCTTCTCTTTCAAAAAGATTACTTTCCAATGTCTTTTTTACGATATAGGGTTTCTGAAAATGCTTAAGTATTTCTCTAATTTTCTTTTCCTTTACTTTTGTGTGTATTTGACTATACTGTTTTCTTATGTTTCCTTCTACCACATGTGTTCCTCTACTGTGCTTTATCTATTCCTTTCTCCTACCGTGTTCTTGTGTTTTTCCTTTTATCATGATCTTGTATGTTTATCTTACTATGTTTCCTATATGTTCTTTCTTTACACTTTTCTGGTGTTCTTGTGTTCTTCTACTATGTTTTTCTACTAAGTTCTCAAAGTTTCTTTGTTTTCCTTCTACTGAATCATGTTTGACTTCTTCCAAAAAGAGCCTCTTAAGCATGTTTCCTTTACTGTTCTTATCATTATTTTCCATTTTGTCCTCTGAATCCTGCTACTGTTTGTATGTGATATTGCTATCATGTTTTCTCATGAGTTCTGTTGCGAAAGAAGCATTCTCTTTTCTGAAAATTCTAAACATGATTTCGATCCTATTGCCTGCTATCTCATCCTTGATTTAAGGTTTGCTCAAAAGACCCCTAATTCTTTCAGACTAACTTTTAGTGTCTGAACTAAGTTTGAACTTCCCTGTTTGCATACGTTTCTGAACTTTTTAAACTCTTCTACACTAGATTTTTCTACTGATTGGCATGACAATTTTCTTTCATACTTAACGTGTTTGTATGCTCTTAATATGTGATGAATCTTTCTTTAAAAGGGCTTTCCAGTTTGTGATTGATTCGTAATTCGTTTTGAAAGGTTCTAATTGATTGTTTGCTGATTTGCTTTAAGTTAAAACCTTCTTCATCTTTTATGACTTGGTTCATTCATACTAAATTTCAGACATTGTGATTTACTGGCTTTTAATTGATTTCCTTGCCTTATTTGCACAAGCTGTGTATTGTCAAAACCTTGTCCTTAAATAACCCTTATGTATTTTCCCTCAATTGCATGCTTTACACAAAGGGTTTATTAATTTGTTTCCTTAATTGGCCTATACCTGTTTAAACCTAAACCCCTTAATTAAAGGGAGCTTTATGTAGTTGATTGCCAATAGGTTCTCTAAATGTTTTCTTTCCTTATTTCTTCCTTCTTTCTGCACTATAAATACATGACCCCTTTTTTTCAAAAACACGGATTAACAATCCTACGCTTCAGCCTTTGCAATTTTAAAATCACTTTTGAAGTCATACTTATTGTATTCTGCCTTCCTATATGCACTTTGGCTTTTACAAGACTAGTGCTTTTTCTACTTATCTTTGAAACTGGTATGCCTTAATATAAAGTTTCAGCATCACCCTAATGTGTTTACTTACAATCTTTGTATCCATCTCTACTTTATTATTTCTGTAGATTTCGACATTTAGCTTAGTATGCGTATGTTCTACTGCCTGTTTCTGTTGTGAAATTTGGCTCCCTATCCCATTACCCTTATGTGTTTGTGAGTGGTGAATCAGGGCATGGAAATATGAATTATTGTCCATTAAATGAGTTTTTAACCAATGGGGTCTTAACCTCTAAACAGGCTGGAGGGTGTGCCAAAAAATCCCATCGCTGAGTATGCCCATTAGCATGCTCTTTTTCTTTCTGATCTTGCAAACTTCCAATTCCCTATATCCCTATGCGTACTGTTTCCCTTCCCCCTTTTTCCCCTTTCAGAATTCTGCACCTGCACTCTCTCTTATTTCCTAAGTTTTGCCCCCCTCTTGTGAGCCTTCCCTTAGGACCTTGAGTTCCCTATGAACTTAGACACCTGAGGGCTAGCCCTTCTACACTGTACTATGGCTTAATATGGCAATACATTTGGGTGTAAGCGCTTTCCAGAGTTCTTATGAAACTCTTGGGGAACTTTAACACACTCAAATAGGATAAAGGCTTTGGAACATGATCTTTAGAGTTGGTTTACTTCATAAATCAGACAGGAAGTCTGAATCAGGTCCTCCTTGGTTGTAATTTTCAATTTCTAAAGTATCTTCTTTTCTTTGGACTGTAATAACGTGTAATAAAATTTTGGAGATGGCTAGTGAAAAGGGAGGAATAACCATGCATGTAAAAGGGTAGATAACTTGCCTATGGGAATCTCTAATTTCAGTAATTTTTCATATAGCTACCCTTCCTTTAAGATCTCTACATTTTCATGTAGTTGCCATGCGGATAGGATTTCTGCATTTTCATGTAGTTACCATGCCAATAGGCATTTCTGCATTCTCACTTAGATGCCATGACTATAGGTACCCTGCACTTTCAAGTAGATATTATGTCTATTGCATTTGCACATCCATGTAGAAAATATGTTTATAGTCCTTTCTAATTCTTGCATACCCGCTTTTCACCAGGCAAACTTGTCTATAGGTCCTAATAACCAAAAAGCATAATTAGATATCACATAATGCTTAGATATCATACTATAGAATTTTCGTACTCTTCTATGTCTATAATGATGTTTTAAGTTGGCAAACACATAGAATGCATGCCTATAGAGGTTCTAATCAAATCTGAATCGCCTCATTCGTTGGTAAGTTCAAACTATCAGTAGTAATACCAAATACATAACTTATTCTCCTCTGCTAAAACCCGCTTTGAACGGGCAACTTTATTTAACCTAAATCAATCTGCAATCAGTTTTCCTCTTTGTTTCTGAAAAATCAGTAAATATCATGCCCATAGGTTTCTGTCTAACACTTAGTCAAGCCTTAGGATAAAATTATAAAGTGAATTAGATTTTATTCGCTACAACCAGCATGCAGGCTTGATTGAGGCTTCTTATCTGAATTAAGTAGTAAATCAGTCTGCCCCAACCTTTAAGTTCTTCCACATCCAATATTAAATCAGACCCTAAACATTATGTGCAAGACATGCTAAATTATGTGCTTTATCTGTTTTAAAGGAAGTCTATTTGAGCCTTTCGTTTGTTTATATGCTTCCCCCAAAACTTGTCATATGCGTTCTTGCTTGTCGCCTTAGTATTTTTATCTTTCAAAACTACAAATAAGCCCAATCACTCCTCCCTTGCTTAGGATTAGTAGTCCCAAGCATCTCCAAGGCTGATAGGAATGGGGCGGTAATAGCATGCAATAAGTAAACGAGACCATTCACGCTTTAATACCCTAACAGGGTGGGAAAGGGTAGATATGGATATGATGACCAGTGCGTTAATACCACGTGTAGCCTCTCTCTGAGGAGTGATTATCGGGTATTGCATTGACGTGATCCATATTATTAATAAACCTTGGACCCTCTTCCCTATGCTCTTTGTTTCTATAAATCTTTTAAAATGTTTTTTCTAAATCAACACTCTCCAATGATTTCCAACTTTGTTCATTTCTAACCTCTATGTGAAAAGATCTCATTTTATGTGAAACCCTCACTTACCTATGTGTTATTTGTACCTTAAGTCACAACAATAGCTTGGCCGGGAACCACACTAGTGGATTCTGAGGGGTGCCTAACACATTCCCCTTGGAATAATTGCAAGCCCTTACCCAATCTCTGGTTATCCAAACAAAACCCTTCTTAGTGTCCTAATGCACTTAAATCATTAGGTGGAGACTCTTCAATTCTCTTAAACCCAATTCCCATAAGGAAACAAATTTTCCTTCCAAATGTCAAAAACCTTAATTTTAGCGAAGGGAAAAGGGGGCGCGACAGTATTCAGATAGGTTGGAGTGCCTTAGCAGAAAATAATAAGGTTGTGTTCAAGGGTTCGAATAAACCTTGCCTTTATTGCCCTTTTGGGTCAAGGCATTACCAGGATTTAGTGTTAACGATGTTCTCTCCGAAAAATATCTTAAGTTTAAGATTCTTCCAGTAGCCTTCAGAACCGGTTGTGAAAGATTGTTTTATTTTTTGAAGGCCTATTTTTGTTACAGATTTTGGATGTCTCTGAACCGTGATAAATTGTCCATAGACTTTTAGTTCGAGTGTATACCGGCGAACTCGCTTTCCAAATATATCCAGGCTTGCCTAAGATAACACTCCCTAAATGGGTATGGCCGTGGCCTTTAAAATTCGAAGGTTTCCTAAGAGATCTTATGCCCTCGATGTTCAATAGTTCGATTTGCTTGCGTTTATTCTATGGACGGCAGCCCCCCAGTGTCGGAGTGATTATTCGAACTCCGATTGCAATCGGCCCTTGGGCTCATTTCCATAATAGATCAAAAGTATGGGATTGAAAAGTGAAATTTTTTCCAAGACATCAAATAGTTGCAAGGAAAGTACTTCTCTCTATTCTTTTAAAAAACAATCACACATACTTGCATGTTTTATGTTAGGGTTCAAGCAATCTACGTGGCCAAGCTTTGTTTCGACTGTTTGGCCCTTACAATAAATCCTACCTATTGAGACCCTTTCATTTTGAAATAATTTCCTTGCTAGAATAATTCAATATCTGAGGGTATTCCCCAGTATTTCAGTTTAATTGTAGAGAAATCTCGAATACTTAAACATAGTATTTGATACCCATTTGTAATCAGTCTACAATTCAAAGGTAGCACAGTCCACTATTGCCTCATTAAAAACCAAGCTGAAAATCCCATTTTGGACATAAGCGGTTCAAGAGAAAAAGAGTGCAATGCGTGCTTTCAGACCTAAAAGCTTCGTACCCCTCCCCGTCGATAACCTGCAAATTTAGTCAAAAATAAAAATAATTGAAATGGGATCGTAACTCAACATTAATATCTTTGAGATGAGTTACATTCCAATTATTCGTTAGATGTTCTCCGTCCATCGTTCTAAGCTTATATGATCATTTCCTTGTGATCTCGGGAATATGGTACATTTTCCTTCATTCGAATTTCGGGTGTTTAATATGACCTTATTTAGTACTAAGTCCCTGACATTAAAATATCGAAAGTTGGCCCTTTAATTGTATTACCCTTTGGTTTGTTGTTTCTAGCCAACCAATTGAACAAAGGAAGCTTCATGTCATTTATCTAATAGTTACAGGCTCATACTCATGGCCTCATCATTTGATTCCTTAATCGCATATCAGAATCTGCTACTTGAATCCCCAACTTCGATCGGTATTCAAGCTTTGGTGCCATACACCAAAGAGAACAAGGTAGCCCCAGTACAGGACTTCGAAGTTGTGCAATATGTCCAAAAGATTTCAGGCACGACTTCTCTCCATTTTACTTTGGTGTCGGTCAACTTTTTCTTGAGGTTTTGTATTGTGGTTTTGTTCGTCGATTTGGCTTTCCCATTACCACTAGGGTGATAAGGTGTTGATAAGATCCATTTGATCTTAATTCCTTCGAGAAATTTGGTCACCTTGTTGCGATAAACTGCTTTCCATTGTCACATGTAGTTTCATATGGTATTCCGAATCGACATATGATGTGGTCCCAACTGAAGTCAATGACTTCTTTCTCCCTGATCTTCTAATAGGCCTGTGCTTTAACTCACTTAGAGAGATAGTCAGTCATAAATTGAACGTTACCTAGTGATGATGGAAGAGGGCCGACGATATCCATCCCCCACTTATTGAATGGCCATAGGGATAAATTTGAATTAAGTAAATCCCCGAGTTTATGAGTCATCAGATCATGTCTTTAAAAATTATCATATTTTTGCACAAACTTGTTCATATATTTTCCATATCAATCCAGTAATAACTGGCTCTGATTACCTTTCAAATCATCGATTCGGTGCCACAGTGGTTTCTGCATGTTCCTTCTGGACTACCCTCAAAACTTACTAGGTATCTCTCAGTCCCAAACATATTGCTAGCAGACTGTCAAACATCTTTCTAAGTAAGGTTCCATCTTCGAACAAGCTATATTGGGCAGCCTTCATGCACAATCCTTTAGATCTAAAAGAATTTTTCCATTCTTCAAATACTCTATGTATTTGTTTCTCCAATCTCAGGTCAAACTTGTGGAGTTTATCTCAGCATGGCCTTCTTCGATCACTGACCTCATGAATTGTATGAAAGCCCCTGAATTGAGTTTGTTATCTTTGATCAATGAGCCTATATTTGCGAGGGCATCGACTTTGCTATTTTGATCTTGAGGCACATGTTGTAAATTCCATTCTTTGAACTGGTGTAAAGTTACTTGTAGCTTATCAAAGTATCTTTGCATTCTATCCTCTCTAACATCAAAGGTTTTGTTAACCTAATTCACAATGAGGAGGGATTTGCATTTGGCTTCGATCACCTCTACTCCCAAGCCTTTGGCTAGTTCGAGACCTACAATCATGGCCTTATATTCGGTCTCGTTGTTAGTCAATTTTACAGTTCTTGTAGATTGTCTAACCACGTTTCCTCTAGGTGGTTTTAGCACGATGACGAGTTTGGACCCCTTTATATTTGAAACATCGTTTGTAAAGAGGGTCAGATCCCCGAAGATTTACCCGAGCTGACTAGTAATTCTCTTTCAACCTCGGGCACAAGGGCTAGTGTGAAGTCAGCCGAAGTCTGCCAAGATTTGAGACTTGATGGCTGTTCCGGCTTGATACTCAGTATCATACCTGCTAAGTTCTACGGCTTGTTTGCCAATCGCCTCGAAAGCTCAGGTTTATGTAAAATATTTCGAAGGGGATAAGTTTTTACAACATTTATAGGATGACATTGAAAGTATAGTTTTAGTTTCCTAGAGGCACTTATCAAAGAGAGTGCTAAACTTTCTTGATGAGGATATCTAGTTTCGGCTTCACCTAGGGTCCGACTAACATAATAGATAGGGATTTATGTATCTTGTTCTTCTCGGACTAGGACCCCACTTACCGCTATCTTCGATACTGCTAGATACAAGTAAAGTTATTCATCTGCCTTTGACGTGTCGCAGTAGCGGGCTCTCAACAAATATCGCTTAAGTTCCTCCAAAACTTGTTTACATTATGGGGTCCATGTGAAGTTTTTCTTCTTTTTCAACAACGAGAACAATTGATGACGTCTGTCGGAGGATCTCGAGATGAATCGACCCAAGGCTGCAATGCACCCGGTTAGCCTTTGTACGACCTTCACATTATCTACTACAGCAATATCCTTGATTTCTTTGATCTTATCGGGGTTGATCTCGATTCATTGATTCGACACCATGAATTCGAGAAACTTTCTAGACCTGAACCAAAATGCACATTTCTCCGGGTTAAGATTCATGTTGTATTTCTACAGTATACTGCAGTTTCCTGCAAATGCTTCAAATGTTCCTCTACTCGCAGGGACTTAACGAGCATGTCATCAATATAAACTTCCATAAATTTCCCTATTTGTTCTTTGAACATTCAGTTTACTAGGCGTTGATAGGTTGCACTATCATTTTTTTAGTCTGAATGGCATTACATTATAAAGTAGGTACCATCATACTTAGTGATGAACGAAGTTTTTCTTCCAGGTTCATTTGTATTTAGTTGTACCCTGAATAGTCATCGAGAAAACTGAGGATCTCGTGGTCGTCCGTGACATCGATAATGCGATCGATGTTAGGCAAAGGAAAAGAATCCTTGGGGCATGCTTCATTTAGGTCTTTGTAGTGTACACACATCCTAGGCTTGTTTCCCTTTTTAGGGACAACTAATACATTCGCTAACCATTCAGGATATTTCACTTCCCGGATATATTCTAGTTTTAGAAGTTTGGTTACCCCCATCATTGATGAAAGTGTGTTTGACCTCGGAAGAGGACTTCTTTTTTATTTCATTGGGAAAAACTTCGAGTCCGAGCTTAGTTTATAAGTAGTGATCTCAGGTGGGATCTCTGTCATTTTGAGATGGGACCAGGCAAGAAAATCCATATTAACTATAAGAAATTGAATAATTTTTTTCCTGAGCTCGGGAGTTAAACCCGATCTAAGGTATACCTTTTATCGGGCAAATGCTCTATCAGTATGATTTTATCCAGCTCTTTGACCATTGATTTGTGGCGTCAGAATCATCAGGGGTGATGAAGAATCGAGGTACCATATAGCCATCATCCTCGTAAGTCCCTTGCTCCTCCGGTTGGGTCGAGGCTGATGTTTGTGATTGCTATATAACCACCTGCTTTACCTACGAACTTGACTCTGTTATTGATGAGAGCGCCAATATTGTTTTCAGTTCGTCGATGGAAAATAATTCCTTGGCAGTGGGTTGCCCCCAAAGACTATTTTGACTTCCTCTAGAATGGGGAATTTTAGAACCTGGTGAAGGGTTGAAGGCAATGGACTCATGTTATGGATGCACGTCTCCCGAATAGGCAATTATACCTCTGATTGCCCTCGATCACTTGGAACTTCGTTTCTTGGATGGTCCCAGCCACATTTACTGGCAAAGTTATTTTACCTTTGGTGGTTTAACATGTCGTATTAAAGCCGTTTATAACTTGAGCAGCGAGTACAACCTGATCCTATAGGCCAAGCTGTTCTACGACCCTTAACAAATTATGTTGGTCGAGAAACCTGGATCAATCAAAATACGTTTAACTTGAGTCTTTTTCATGAGTACAGATATTACCAGTGCATCATTGTGGGGTTGTTCGATCCCTTCTGCATCCTCATCATTGAAAGATAAGGTTTATTCTGGTACGTTCGATTCTCCCTTCTGATCGAACCCTTGGTGCACTTTAATACTAGTCCTTGAGGAGTATCGGCCCCTCCAACGATCAAATAAATCACGTGTAGTGGTTATTCCTGCTCGTTCTGTCTACTGAAATCTCTGTTTCTGAAGTGATTCTTGGCCAAATCACTTTAGAATTCTTGAAGATGACCCTCGTGGAACAATCGCTCTTCTTTCTCCCTTAGCTGCGTGCAATCTTCTATTTTATGGTCATGAGTGCCATGATCCTTTCATATTTGGCTGGGATTTCTCTGGGCCAGATCAGTCTTCAAAGGTTGAGGCCACCTAGTATCTTTAATACTTCTGATGTTCGATATGATGGTGGATGCGTCTACGTGAAGTTATATTTTGATAAACGTAATGCTACTTTGGACTCGACATCGCTGTCGAAACCACTCTTGCTCATAAGTCCTCATGAACTTTTACCTTGGTCATTTCTCCTTTCATTCCATACAAAGGTTTGCCCAGATCCATTGCCTCTACGATCTCTGTTATATGGTTGATATCGATCTTTATTCGACCTTGGTTCTTAGTCGATATCCCTATTGATTCTATCCACGGGTCTGTTAGTCCCTAGTTAATCGTATTCGACCTTGATCTTCGACTGACACCGATTATGTACATCTGTCCAAGTGACAGCTGGATACTCGATCAAATTTTACTTCAACTGATGTGAAGCTATGGAACTCCGAGGCCTTGAGTGAAAGCTTGAACATCCCAATCGTCGGTGACCAGTGGCAAATTCATTCTCTCCATTTGAAACCGAGACACGAATTCTTTGAGCATCGTTATCGTTCCGCCTTAACTTGAAAAGGTCTTACTTTCTTTTTACAACCTTACTGGCTCTGGCATGTGCCTTTAAAAAATAATCTGCAAGCATAGCAAACGAAACAATAAATTTAGGCGGTAAATTATGATACCATATCATATAACCCTTCTATAAAGTCTTCCCAAATTTCTTCAGCAATACGGATTCAGATTCGTCATCTTCCAAGTCATTTCCTTTTATGGCGCACGTGTACGAGGTGACGTGTTTATTTGGATCAGTTTTCTCATTATACTTAGGAATCTTGTAGAATATTGAACTTTTTGGGGATTGGCTTCAAAGCCCTATTGGAAGAAAATGTTTTTGTACAAACTTTTTAGAATCTAGTCCTTCTAATATGGTGGTGCCCTCGGGATTCAGTAGATCCTGGAGTTATAGGTTTCCACCTTCTTTATCATTTTCTTCGATCTTCTTTTTTCCTGTCTCTATCTTCTTTGTCAATTCTTGAGCATCTTTATAGTAGGATGATCTCTTATTCTTTCTCGTTGATTTTATCGAAGCTGATTCAACCATGTGTAAAACTTCTTGGGATGGCTCGAGTTCCACCGTGTTTGGCGTTTGGTTCTTATTCTTGAGCTGAGCTATTGGGTTATGTTGGGCTTGCAACTTTTCAAAAATTACCTGCAGGATGATCCTGCCATCTTCACCACCATGTGTATCCTGTGTAGCATATCCGGTACCGCTACGAATGCTGCTTTCTGGATCGACGGCCACATTTCCATTAATGGCTACATGTGAATTGACTTTGACGGGGTCTGACCGGATCTCCAACGAGGCTAGCATGGCGTACATTATTTCATGGTGCAATGTTCTCATTCTTGCCATCGTACTGAGATCATTATCAATGTGTTGTGTTGCTGACTAAAAGTTTGACATTTTTAATCTTGTTATCAAAGACACTTCAAAGAACAAACGTAAGATAGTGTGTGTTACAACAATTGTACCAGATAATCACTAATATACTTAGCCCCACAGTGGGCGCCAATCTATTTACCCTAAAAACAATTGAATTTATATTGTGGTTTTAAGGACACGTAATTCACTTGGCACAAACTGTGAGAAACCGTAAATGGATATTGAAATTAACTGCAAATATAAATAAAACAAACTAAATGAAATGTATAGCTTTGATCCTTGAGCTAGGTTGCCCTCGAACCAAGTGAATATTTTTCCAAAAAGTATGAGCAAAGTAACTGGAATGTTGAGAGCTTAAGAGAAAGTGAATATATTGCTTTTGTAACGTGAATATGATGTCTTTTACAAATGATCAGACCCTCTTTATATAATATGGGGAGGTCCTATTCTTGGTACAATTATAAATACAGGAAGAAATCCCATGATTGGCTAATTAATCGGCCTCTTCTCGATATGTGTCGAGATTTGCACCGTGATCCTCGCCTGATTGTGGATATTTCGTCATTCCATTATTCGTCCCAGTAAGCTTGCCACGATCTCTATCTTATTCGATCCCGATCTTGGTCGGTACCGATTTTGGTCGGTCCCGATTTTGATCAATATCGATATTAATCGGTCTCATGGTCTCGAGCTTGACAACCTAACTCTGCATCATAGTTTGATATAAATCAGAGTTGATCCTCGACTAATCATGCTCCAGCTCGATCAATCCCATAAAAAGGACAAGCCCGATTTATACTTTTTTCTTTTGTTGGGACGGCGGAAAGGGTGGATGGTGGGGTGTGGGGTAGGGGGAGGGGATGGAGGAGGATATGCTCGTTGCTCCTTATTTAACAAGAACCATGTTGCTTGGCTTGAGTAAATGGAAGAAGTAAAGATAAAAATGTTATCTATACAGTTGTGAGTACGTAGTAGATTTATATAACTTTGAGTAGCTTAGAGTATTTCTTCTCCACTTGTTATTTTTCCATTTGTAAGTCCAACTCAGCATGCAAACATTTTTATTATATACTTAAAGACAGCGCTTCAGATTTTTCGAAAATTGACAAAGACACTGAAAACCATTGATTTGCCTCGCTGGTTGATGGAGATACTCTGATGGGCTTTTTCTCATGCTCATCTGATTGTAACTTCTCCATATGAAGGCCTGATTAGGTAATGAAAGGCAATCGGTTATAGAGATACAAACAGAGGGAACATCAATATATAATTAATAGAACTATCGGACTATGTAAATTCAATAAATCTTGTTCATATTGGCCGAGCAAACATCAGTCTATTGTCACCAACTCAGCATGCAAACATTTCTATTATGAGGTTTTTGATTTTGTGAATGTCATGATTTTAATGGTTTTCTTTCTATTCCAAAGTAATAGGTGTAGATACATTGTATTATTTTAAATGATGCCAACATATAATATACCTAATTTTCTATTTTTGAATTAACTTAACTTTAAAAAAAGATTCTATAAAAGAATAAAGATCCCTCTCTCTCTCTATATATATATATATATATATATTAAAAATATTATTTGCACATACATATATAATAAGAATTTCACGAAATTGTGTTAAGTGCTACCTCTTTGTAAAGGATGTTTCCGCCAGTTTTGTCCATTCTTGATTTTCTTTTCTATTACTTTTTGATTTAATGAAGGATGGTTAATTTGAAACATTCTTTTTAATGTTGACCAAATAACGTGTTGAATATTTTACTAATCAAAATATATTGTATGGCATATTGATTATAATGTCACGTTTCGATACTGAAGAATTAGACTATTTATCCAAGAGACTTAAATTCGTGATCTTTATTCAACATCTCAATTATTAGAGCTTTAATATCCCATCACCATATTACATAGGACTAGTTTAGCAAGGTTTTTCGATGCTTAAACAAACATATTATTAAAGTGAACAAAAGATTAATGGTCACGGAGATTTGCAACCAAGATAGAGAATTTCTGCTGCTTGATCAATACTACTACTACAATAACGATTCGGTAAAATCTAACAAGTAGGATCTGGAGAGGGTAATATGTACGCAAACCTTACCCCTACCCCAAAAGAGTGGGGAGACTGTTTCTGCAAGATCCTCGGCACAAAATAATACAAAAAACAAAAAGGAGAGAATATTAGTTTCACCACAGAAATCATAGGAAAAATAGGAACATAAAATGCAGAAGAAAAAACGCAAAACAAAATGATGGCTAATAGATAGGTCCTGCGCCGCAAAGAGAAAGTAATACGACATGGCAACAACCCTAGCTATTTCAGACAAAAACCATACCGGACTAGGTTCACAACAGTACAAGGTAACGCAAGACGCAACTACCTCCTAACCTACCACTGTAATTCTCGACCTCCACAACTTCCTATCAAGTGTCATGTTGTCGAAAAATACTTCTTAACCGGCCCTCTACCTCTTCTCGTGCCCTCTACAACCACTCGCTCACACCTCCTTACTGAAGCATCTGGGCTTCTCCTTTGTACATGTCTGAACCATCTGAGCCTTGCTTCCCGCATCTTGTCATCATAGCCATGCGCACCTTCTCCTGAATATCATTATTTCTAATTTTGTCATCAATGCTGCTTGATCAATATTGCTTGAAAATTTTTCCACAATATTCTCTCGAATATGTTAAAGCTGAAAAAAAACTATCAGAATTAATGTATATCGACCTTTAGGAACTTAAAAGTGCTGTCTCACAAAAATACTTAAAACAATTTTTGCTCAGGTATAAACTATTATATATTGTCAAATATTTTCGGTTAGAGTAGATTTGAATCTTGGGATGTTTCCAGATCCAAAGGGAAATGTATTTAATTAATAACAATACAATTTGGTCGAAAGAATAAAAAAAGAACTCAATTGGATTATTGGATAATACAATGACAAAAAGGGGTTGCGGGTTATTTCACTTTGGTGAGTCTTTTACCTTTAACAGTTGACGTGGAGGGTTCAGATCTCATTAATTCGTGTAGCATCTCCTCCCCCTTCCCCCTTCCCTTTTCTAATCTAATAAAATTAATGTTTAAGAAATAAAATCTGTCAAAAAAAGAATATCTTTTAAAAGAAATTGCGTAATTTTTAAACTTCACCTATGATCAACAATTCAAGTTATAAATGTTTAACACATGATCCATTGGTCGCCAATAATTTCTCCCACTCTTTGCATAGTGGTCAAAGATTGCTTTCATTGCTAAATATTGTTTGCTCCATGTGAAACGGATTTTATAGTACAAAATAGTCCATGTAAAATACTAAAAGAAAAGAATGTGCAAAACACATGGCTATATGAGAATTTACATTAATATTATTATAGAAAAACAATAGGACATGAATTAAGACGAAAAAAATAAAAGAGAGAACCTTGTATAATACAAAGCCGGCTATACTAGTACTATATATTATTCTATATAATTCCTCTCTTCTTTAGTTTTCCCTACTTTATTCACTTGAATAAATTATAACTCTGACTTGTACTCTTCAACCTAGAAACATTTAGCAGATTGTATTCACTCCTTTTTAATTTTTTGATCACCCTTCATTGCTAAAATACTAAAGGAGTTTTGCTTTTGGAATGTTATTGATTTATTTTTTTCTTTCTTAGGGCAAGTGACACTTCTCGATTAATCTCATTCAAAGTAAGACGTGCTGATCATAAATCAAACCATAAGGTTTGACGCTTATTCCATATTCTTTTAGGAAAAATAATTGATTTGTTATATCGCCAATTCCCTTCTTCAAGGCAAACCCATGATTGAATAGAAGAACAAATTAAATATACTAATTTCTCTTCACCCGGAGTAACATATTATTTCTTTACTACTATAACTTACTTTGCAAGAATGAAGTTTGGTATAGTGTTGAGAAATAACTATTCCCTATATGCAACATTTAATTTAATACTATGAATAATGCAAATGAAGCACTAATCATTTCAAAGACACAGTTGTATCTGTCGACAGGTAATTTGCTTCAAAAATCCGTTAGATGAAACTGAAAGGCTTATACTCTGAACGTTATTCTCATTCTTCATGCAACAAACAACTCCATTAAAGTTCCTTAAAAAACAAGAAAATAAAAATTAGGAGAGTTAAACCAAAAGCTTCATGAAAGACAACGTAGACATTGACACGCGTACCATTATCAACCAATTAGGTTACTATCATACAAGAAAATGTATACAACAAGTACTACTAGCTTTAATTTTATGAATGTACATATGTATTCTCTATCTCTCTCTCTAGATCTCTCTTCTTGAGTTTAGACTTAAGGTACACGTGAGAAGATGAAGGCAAAGAAAGAGAAATGAAAGCTTCTTGGGATGGTAATGGTGATGATGAAAGTGATGGTTTGTGGGGTTGTTTATTAGAAAAGATTATTATTAATTGTTGGAAAGAAAAAAAATGAAATGGGAAATTAGTTGGTTAAAGAAAATAATAATATAGGTGGAGTGGAAAACGGATTGAGGGGGACCCGCCAAGAAGCTATGGTAAAAGAGAGAGAGAGAGATGGTTGGTCTTCTTGTCTTTGACTCTATCCAGTCTTTTTCGTTGCATTTTTCTTCACTCACAAGGTAATCATCATATGTGTATGAGAAATGGAACATATTTTGCTTCCACTTCACATAATCTTTTTTCTTTTTTCTTTTTCTTCTTATATTTCACTCTCTTTCTTATTATACCATTCTATATAGCTTCTTCATATCTTTTCATCATCAAAACCTAGCTAGTTGGAAGAAGAAGAAGAAGAAGGAATTAATTCATCATATCAAAACTTGTTCCATCTTCTTATTCTTCTAATGAGGAAGCCAGTTCATCCATCAATAATGAAGGAGAAAGGGAATAATAACAATATTAAGGCAAAACTAAGAAAAGGGTTATGGTCACCAGAGGAAGATGAGAAGCTGATGAATTACATGTTAACAAATGGGCAAGGGTGTTGGAGTGACATTGCTAGAAATGCTGGCTTGCAAAGGTGTGGCAAAAGTTGTCGTCTCCGTTGGATTAATTACTTGAGGCCTGACCTTAAACGTGGCGCCTTTTCTCCTCAAGAAGAAGAACACATTGTTCATTTGCATTCCATTCTTGGAAATAGGTAATTCACTCACATTTTCTTAATTCTACTCTCTCAAGTTTGACAATGTAGGGTTTTAGACGCAGTGATGTTGTTAAGATTTGTCGGGTACGTAGCTAAAGAATGGAAGTAAGATTATAGGTATTTAATTTGCCTAGCTATAATTTATGTAAACTTTTCCACACAATTTAATAGTATGAGAATGTAAGTTATATACACTGACAAAATATAATATTTTCTAACACCATCAATCTAACTTTACCTGTTATAATAGGTAACTTACCATTTAATATATATTATCAATCAATGAATCAAAGTTACATACAATTATCTTTCAAGTGATATTATTGTATAAATACTTTTTTATATTATCAGTGGATAAAACATTGCATAGGGTATGTTCGCCGTTTACCTTACAAATCATATGAAGAAAGATGAAATCGTTGCCAATAGTTACCCAGTCAGCTGAAAATTTGAAGAGGTGGACCAAATTAAGATAAACTCCTAGTTCACCCTAATTAAGAAAATTTTGGAAGGGACTGTCATGTTTCATTGGTCTTTTCCTACCCAATCGTCAGTTTCTTTATGCAATGCATTATAAATTTTCATTTACTAAGGGAGAAGGAGGGGATGGGAGGGTTTCGGAGTAATAGTTTGATAAGAAATTATAGAGAAGAGTCAAAAATATGACTGGAGTTACCCTATTTTCAGCATCGTCAAGTAGGAGATTTCTTTCTTCTTATATCATAAGGAGGAGAACCGGAAGGAGAATTTATCTGAGACTTTTCCTAGAACCCAAGAAAATAATAATATAAACAGAATAATTAAGTATCAACGACTTCTTATAAAACCTATGTCTTTTGTCTTACTTTTTATGCATTTCTGTAACTATTTACTCTATTCCTTGTTTTGTTAATTTGATTTTGTCGAACACTTGGAGAAGTGTCGGAATGTTTGTTTAAAACAGAAAATAACTTCAACCATTATAGTACACTATTGTTTTGGTCGATTAAACAAGCATGCAGAAAACATGCTCTTTGCAAGGTAGAGTTTCTTTCTTTTATTTTTAACCTTATTTTGCATGTATTATAGGTGGTCACAAATTGCGGCTCGTCTTCCGGGGAGGACTGACAATGAAATAAAAAATTTCTGGAATTCCACAATCAAAAAGAGACTGAAGAACAATAACAACAACAATAATAACAGTAGCAACAACACATCATCGCCTAATACCAGCGACTCGTCTTCCGAGCCTAGAGCACTCATGGGTGGAATAATCCCTATGCAAGGACACGACGTAAATCATGTAATGGCAGCAATATGCATGGATAATTCCTCATCTGGTAGCAACCATTTTAACCCTTTCCCGCAACTTGACAATACCAACTACGACATAATTGGAGCAGGTTTATACAATTTTCCACCATGTTTAGGTCAGTTTGATGGAGATGGTGGCGTTGTGGATTATGGTGTTGTGGAAAATTATAGTACTATGGGGTTAGGAAGTGATATTTCAGTTCCCACATTAGAGGGTGGTGGAAATAGGAGTATGGGGGAGATTAATAATAATGTTAATTTTAGTAGTAGTACTATTACTGCTGCCAATATTGACTATAATTCTTTGATTGAAAAGAAAACAATTGGTAACAACAACCAGCAGTTGATGTTGAGTGAGAGTAGTGATCAAAGTCTCAAAATTGAAGACTATATGGTTGGTTTTGGGAATCATCATCATTGGCATGGAGAAAGCTTAAGAATTGGAGAATTTGATTGGGAAGGGTTGTTGGCAAATGTTTCCTCCTTACCTTACCTTGATTTTCCAGTTGAATAACTACTCTCTTCAACCCTCTAACGTACCCCATCCCACACAATAAAGACAGAAATACCCTTTACTTTCCCATATCTTCTTTTCTTTTTCTCTTCTCGAAAATTGGGAAATTCTCAAGAGCTAGTGGCTAATGATTCGAAACTCAGAAGGATAGCAGGCCCGTCCTTATGCCTTTCTTAACCTAAATACCAAGTTATTGCCTTTCATATGTTCTTCCATATATTCATTATACTTCAATCATTTCCACAACCCCATTTACAGAAAATTTTGAGACACGTACGTATACTTTTTTTCTTTATTTTCCACTATAAAACACTTCAAATAAATTTTCTTTTTTATTTGCCATTTTTTTCTTCTTATACATGTCCTTCCTTCATATTGAATTTTTCGTTCCCTTCAGCCGAAAGTTCCTTCATCAAAGTTCATAGAGGTTTAGAAATAAGTCTTCAAATTTGGAAATACATTTTCAGCGAGGGCATTTTCAATCATTGTCAAGGATTATGGAGATACGGGAGAAATAACCTTTCTCAAGAAGCAAAGTGTGAATAGAGAATGAGCACAGAATACGTATATAGAAGATTATGAACAGAAAGTAAATAAAAAGGCCAGTTGTTGATTTGTAAGCAGTGTTTGTACAGGTACAGATATGGATTAATAATCTTTTGATGATAATTAGTGCTTTACCCGTTTCTCAGAATGCAGATGGAGAGAATTGTTGTACGTTCTTTAATTTGTATACACAAAGGAATAAGAAGCACTGTTAGTTTTTCCATATGATCAATATTTCAATACTTTTAATCCCCCTACACACACACTCTCTCTCAAAATTGTCTTTTAGTGATTGTACATTATGATGGAAGGCTGTAATATATGAGGTAGGGTGTGTTTGCCCTCAAAATCGGATAACAACGGAATTCGTAAGTGGTTTAAAAATACGCAAATTAATTTGATACAAAATAATAAATTGGATTAGATTGACCAAGTAAAAGTAAAATGAATTCAAACCACGTGAATAACATTACCCTTAGTGAAATTGTTCACCCTTTATCCGCGCTCGATGTAGTCAACACTGATGAACAAGTGAAAAAAGCTAAATGATAATATCTTGCCTTGAAACACGTGTCCAATTGTCTTTATGAGTAATCAGACCCCCTTTATGTGGCAGGGAATCCTACATTAGGTAAAACTCTGTAACAGGTCAAAACTCTTCTAATTAATTGATTGTCGATTCCCTATCGATACATGCCGAGATCCCCACCGTGATATATGGCCGGTCACGGATATTTTGGCCTTCCGCTGGCTATGCTTGATTGTCGACAATGTCATTTGAAGTTATTCAAGGCTAGGACCGATTCTGGAACTATGACCTTAATATTCCCGAGGGCAGGCGTCGTAACCCCCGGATCTGTCTCGATGGGACTTTCAACTTAATTTCGATCCCTTGCTATCATATCTAGAGCCTAGTTTATCTTGTCGAAAGTCGAGGTGCATCATGAGCTCAATTTTATGCGTATACAAATAGTCCCTAGTTTCTCGAAGGGTAAATGGCAAGAAATAACATGAGCTTTTGATTCCTACCTCGACACATTGCGACAGAAATGACAAAATGCCTGAAACATCTCGTCAGTCATGTCATAATAGCATTTAATGCATGTCGGCCGTCGGTTGGCTGTCCCTGGACACGAAAGATCGCCTAACTACTATAAATACGTCATCCTTTGTTCATTTTTACTTTACAGCAAACCTCCCACCCTCGTAACCTTAGAATTTCAACAATCTTGAGTGTTTTTTACCCCCGTTACTCAAGGTCCTTGCAAAAATTATCACATGTCTTCCTCCTAAGTCAACAAGTCTAATTCTTTAACTTCCTTTCTTTCTCCATATTTTCTAGATATCTCTCCATTCGGGCAGGAGTATGACATTCCATACAAATATTTCTGATCCGCTAGCTGGTGGTCTTCTCCTTAGAGTCAAGTGGCTTTCAGCTCCTCTCAAATCCCATTTTTTCATCGACGTGTAGGGTGAATTCTAAGGTTCCTTATTCCGGAGAAGGGCTTATACTGCTCTTCTTTGTTTGATATGTTCATTCAGTACCAATACAAACTAAAACTACACCAAAGTGGAATGGCCAACATAGAAGCTATTTCTAAAGGAATGGCAATGACCTCCAAAATCGTTCCCCAAGAAGAAAATCCTTCTACTTCACGAAAGACCACTAAGGCTGAGGCGACCGCTCCGAGCGTCATAGTTGATGAACAGATGGCCGAACCTCCCATGAAAATGTTCATCTATGGGGGATGCTCAATAAGTAACGATTTCAAAGTTGAAAAACCTTCTTTCATATCGGTTCGGTGCTAAGACTTCGAGATACATCTGTTCGATTACTGAAGAGATCCTCCCTACGGTTCATATAGATCGCAACTAGCCTAATACAATACTAGTGGTTGTCACGCCTTTTTTTCCTCGCGGAGTCCGGGTTTCGACATTTTGGGACAACTCCATTCCTTTTGAAATTGGGTATGAAATTTTGAAGAGTCGCCACCTAACGGATTAAGGTGTGGTAGAGCACCTATACAGTTAACTCATGAAACCCGTTTACATTACCAGAGATTAGGTAAGGGCTTGAAATTACCTTGAGGGAAAGGTGTTAGGCAACTCTTGAGGTCCACAGCGTTGGGTCCCAGCCAAATCAATTTAAGCGAATTAGTCATATGAACAGGTAAACAAACAGATATTACTTTTAAAACAAGGAGTAAAAGGGGTCCTATGGGTGCTACACATAGCATTAGCGCACAAGTCAAAATTTCTTTTACTACCTAATTATCCTCCCCTTTTAAATTATTACCTAAGCGTTCTGATAACATCCAGTACGTACCCTATATGTGCACTACATGTCCCTTACCTTTGGCCCTGGAGGTATTTAGGGCCTCTACTTAGGGCGATTCTAGACTCACCTATGGTGTTTAAAAGGAGAAAACTAAGCGACAAATAAAATTCAAGTAGGACTGTCACACAAGAAGCAATTAAGTAGACTCATGTTAACCTCCACAAATAGACAAACAAATGCACTCTGTTCAAACAAGCAATTTTAAATGATTTTAGGATCCTATAGGCAGAATGTCTATATAAGCACAAAAATAGAATCTACAACAGTCTTAAAGCGAGCAGATAAGTACCTATCAATTTGCCTACTAATTTGGTTATTACTCTAAATCTGGGCATATTTCAAACACGCAATCATAGTTTTAGACCAGGAATTTTGAATAACCTACATGTTTGCCTAAGTGATAATCAAGCAGAACCCAATAGATATGGTATCTAAGGTTTAAACCAATTATTGATATTAACAGGCACATTTTTATCGTAAATCTTATAGGCATGCATTCTAAGTGCTGAAACTGATTATAAGCATTATTTCTTATATACATAGTACCTAAACACGGAAACTGATTTTTTACACTTACTTCCCGTAGGCATGACGTCTAAGTGTCAAGACCCAATTTTATATGTATTTCCTATAGGCATGATATCTAAGTTTCAAAATTGTTTTTACGCTTATTTCCTATAGGCATGATATCTAAGCGCAAAACTAATATTTTCCTATATGCATGATAACTATATGCAGAATTGATTATCTTATTTTCTATAGGCATGGTATCTAGATGACTTTACTTCCAATAGGCAAGATCTCTATTACTTATGTGTAGGCAGAATTCTTAAGCATATTGCCAGGAAAATTGTTATTCAAACAGACAAGATCCTATAGACTTGGTTACTAATGTACATTGTATTGAAAATGCGTACAGATCCTATAAATAGGATTTCTAACGTTCGGAATTGAACGTGAAGTCCCATAGCAGGATTTCTAACATGCAGATGTGCAACAAATAGTCAAACGATCATAAATCCCATAGGCATGATCTCTAAACAAGATACAGGATCCACATATTGCAATTAGCACAGTCAAGTCCTATAGGTAGGATCCCTAGTCAAGTCCAGAAATCATGCTAGTAGCATAATTAAGGAAGGTAGTGCCAATTATAAGTCACATATAAGGGAAGAATAAATAAAAATCTCAAAGGGATAACTGTTTAAAAGAAAATATAATTTCAAACCATTATTAGGCAAATAAATCCGTTAACCAATTTATTTAACCGGGCCGAAGTGAATGGGCAAGAACTGTGAGACAAATAATCAAATAACAGAAAACTTTAAGCATATTGAAACACAAAGATGAAACATCAAGCAAGGAAATTAGTCGAGCAATAAAGAAGAAAGGCTATGGTTGAACCTTTAAATGTTTTAAAACATTTATAGAAACTTAAAAGTTGAAACCTAGTTCTTAGAGAAAAGCGAAAATCGGCTAATAATAACAAGAAAAACAACAGAATACTAAAAAAAGTAACAAACAAACTCAAACTATTTCAGATCTAAGGAGATCTGAACGATTTAACCAGAAATAGTTAGGTCAGGTAAAAAATAAACAGAGGTGAGAAAAATCTGGTTTGAACTAGAGATTGGAAGCCATGAACACAAAGATACTAGCACTTACAAACATAGAGATAAACATAGGCAAGTTCATCGAGAAAAATGAAGAGTCGAAGTCAGGTTTGTGTTGGCTCTCTTCGAGATCCCATCAAACAAAAAGGAAATCGAATAGCTAGTAGAGATAAGAGGCCGGATAGGGCCTAAGATCGAAAAGAAACCCCATAAATCGTATGGTTTCAGGTGACACTGTTGAGGGTTTGAGAGTGAAGAAAGGGGAGATTGAGAGACAAGAGAGGAAGAGAGATTCAACATGCAGCGGACTTATCAAAATGGGAAGTTTTTTTGGGGGTGGGGGGGGTGGGGGGGTCATTTGGTTAATAAAAAAGGAAATAAATCCTGGACCATTGATTT
Organism: Nicotiana benthamiana; assembly: GCA_034376525.1. Classification (NCBI taxonomy): domain Eukaryota; kingdom Viridiplantae; phylum Streptophyta; class Magnoliopsida; order Solanales; family Solanaceae; genus Nicotiana; species Nicotiana benthamiana. The sequence goes on along the minus strand of CM067336.1, from coordinate 25,491,073 downwards.
TCTGGGATCAACAGTCAGGGTTCCATTCGAATTGGGCCGGGTTATTTAGAGATCGGGTTATGAGTTATATTTAAGTGTGATAGGGAGGGTTGGGCTGGGATTTTAAGTAGTTGGGCTGGTGTTATTGGACTAGGTCTCAAAATTATAAAGGAAGAGGTCCTATTATTTAAATACCTAGTTAACTTAATAAAATAATTGTATAAATGATAAAAATATCATTTGTACATGAAAATAATATAAAAATATAAAAGGTTATTTTCATATAAAATAAGGTAATTATGCACACATGGGGCTATTATTGGAATATTACAATTATAACCCTAACATGTACATATGGCTATTCATAAAATAACTGAATCTTAGCATAAATATAAATGATAAAATTTAGCAATAAAATTATCAAAAAATTATTCGTGATGTAATTATAATTATTTGAATAATAAAATGCTAGAATAAATTATTAATTAAAATTATTTTAAAATTACAGAAAATTATTTAAAAAAGGCTAGTTGATGCTCATGCACTATTTTAAAAGTACATATGCATTTTAAAATATATGAGGGAAAATTGAGTATCAACAGCTGTCCTTCTTTACCCGAAAAGGATGAAATAGTTTTCGGGTAAAGAAATGATGACCGATTTTGACCGAATGGGGTATTTTGACAAATAGAGACCGTACTTGTGTTTCTGAGCTGCATACATATCCCTGGTTTTACAGGAATCAGATCATGTATAGTTTTGGAGACAAGAGTAACTGAAGTCGATGGGATTATTAAAAGAATAATAGTATGTTTTGGAAAGGTTCCTTCTTTGGGGGGAAATAGTATCAGATGGGTTTATGCTAAGTTATGAATATGAGTCTGAAGTGTAACGGATGTATCATAGGGAAGATATCTGAACGGTCATAGAGTAAAGGCGGGTGATTGATGGGAATCTGTTAAATGGCAGAGTGCAAGTGGTATGAGCGGAAATCGGGTGAATGTTGCTCCTATTTGAAGAACGGTTACTACCTAGGTTACCTCCAAAGTTAAAACATGATGCATGTAAGTATATAGATTATTGCGAGAATTTAAACATGATGCAAATTCCCTTTGGACCATGAAGGTTTTCTTTGGACACTTAAGATGGCGTCCTTAGACCACGACTTCCCCGGATGGATCATGAGATAAGAGATTCGCTGGCCATGAAAATGGTACCTCTCCATCATGACGTCTTTGAATAATGACGTGCAGTATTGATAAATCCTCAGGCTATGACATGGTTTCTTTAGGCTATGAGGATGATGATGCCTTTGGACAAATTGACTATATATCAACCCATGAAATGCAAAGACATGATACCAAAGGTAATAACAAAGCAATGCTTAGCCTTGCGCAGAGTTTGGGGGCACATCTTAGCCCCGAGAAAAGAAGATAATGCACAGTTTAGAGTAGATCAAAACTTATGCAGGGGAGACAATGCTTGGTCCCATGATAAGTCGGTGCTTTGCCTTATGCAAATAGGGAGGTAGGGCTTAGACCCTATGCAAGATATGAGACAGAGCTCAATCTCATGCAGAGAGTAGGCATTGCTTTAATGAACAAAACCCTAGCTCAAATATCCATACTTTTACTGTTGCAAAATTCAAATGCGCATAAGAATGCTTAATGAAGGTGTTGAGCTAAGCTTATTTACCCAACAACATCACCAGCGGGGAGATGGCCAACATGGTAGGACAGGTGCTGGAAAATTCATAAAATAATCTTCCATAAGAATGAGTTGCCGCCTAAAGGGTTGAATCACAATAGAGCATTGCATATCACGGTGCAATTTTAAGACAAATTTATCGCCAGGGTTTTGATTGATGGAGGTTTGAGCCTCAATATTTGTTCGTTGGATACTTTGAAAAGGTTGGACAAAGATTTTCATGAAATACAGGCAGGAAGTATGAACGTGAAAGCTGTTGGCAGGCCTCAAAAGGTCATGATTGGGGAAAACTTGGTTTGACGTCGAATTTCGGGTGCTCAACATACGGGCCTCATACAATCTTCTGTTGGGCCGAGCATAGATCCATGCTGCTGGAGACATGGATTCTACACTACATCAAGCCATAAAATTCAAATGGAACCGTCAGGAGGTGATCATTCACGGAGACGGAAGTAACCCTATTTACACCAGCTAAACCATCCCGATTATTGGAAACAGAAGAAGGCTAGGAGGGGAAACCTATCATTACATTGAACTTGTCAATGCCTTTACAACAACAACAACTACTACCCAGTATATTCCCACTAGGTGAGAGTCTGGGGAGGGTAATATGTAGACAAGCCTTACCCCTACCCGAAAGGGCAGGGAGGCTGTTTCCAATCGACCCTCGGCGCATAGGACAAAAGGAAAAACAGCTGTAAAACAAAACAAAAACAAAAAACATTAGTGACTCCCGCAGAAAATAGTGAAAATAATTAACTAAAAATAAGAAACATACATACAATCGCAGGCAATAAAATCGTGCAGTAACTATCATAACTAACAGCCACATGAGGGCACACGCTAACACACAAATTGTCTATGAGAAAACCTACTGACGTGCGAAGGACTCTAGGAGCCCCTAACCTACAACCCTGATTCTGGACCTCCAGACGCTCCTATCAAGGGTCATGTCCTCGGAAACTTGCATTCTAATCATGTCCTGCCTAATCACCTCTGCCCAATACTTCTTAGGCCTCCCTCTACCTCGCCGACCGCCAACAATCTCCAGCCTCTCGCAGCTCCTTACCGGGGCATCCGGGCCCCTCATCCGAACGTGTCCAAACCACCTCAGTCTCGCTTCTCGCATCTTTTCATCCACTGGGGCCACCCCTACCTTCTCTCTGATAACTTCTTTCTTAATCCTATCTAGTCTGGTGTGCCCGCACATCCACCTAAGCATCCTCATCTCCGCAACCTTCATTCTTTGAACATGGGAGTTTTTCACGGGCCAGCACTCCGTCCCATACAGCATAGCAGGTCTAACCACGGATCTATAGAATTTTCCCTTGAGTTTGTGTGGAACTTTCTTGTCACACAGGACCCCTGAGGCGAGCCTCCATTTTGCCCACCCGGCTTCTATACGATGGGTGACGTCCCCGTCAATCTCTCCGTCCCCCGTCAATTTTGCTCCTCCACCATTTGAGAAAGACAAATGGTGGAGGAGCAAAATAGAGAGCATGCCGGCATTGTCTGGGTATGAACCTGACTAAGGGCTTGGGAAGAATCTCCATGGTATTGCTAAACTGATACGGCTGAAGATTCATAGTACTACCATTGGGCTCGGATATCAGTACACATTGCAAGAGTATAATGATTGGTTGCCTCCATGGCGCAGACCGTATTACCCTCTTGAGCAACCAGTGCCACATCTAGATCAAGCTTTTCACCAAGCTAACACAATATGGGGAACTACAGAAGAGGAGGCATTAGCTGGGATGAAAAGTCTATTCTTGGAGGATGACTACATGGACTGCAGTGCAATAATTGAGTAGGAGGAGGAAGAAGGCCTCACTATTTAGATTGTGAAGAAGGGAGATGTTCTCAAAAACTGGACTGCCACACCATCCCAAACCCGCCGAGTCCCTGGGTAGCTTGGCAGATGTGATATATATATATATATAATATATATATATATATATATATATATATATATATATATATATGTATGTATATATATATGTATATATATATATATATGTATGTATACATATATGTATACATATATGTATGTATGTATATATGTATGTATACATATATGTATACATACATATATGTATGTATACATATATGTATGTATACATATATGTATGTATACATATACATATATATATATATATATATATATATATATATATATATATACATATATATACATATATATACATATATATACATATATATATATATATACATATATATATATATATATATATATATATATATATATATATATACATATATCAATGTACATGTATAAATGAATGCAATGCATGAGAAGTACGTTGATAAAATCTCTTGAAATATCATAAGACCATTATGCCTTTGAGTAATATCATGAAGTAAACTTTTTTCAACTTACATATTTTTCTTAGACCCATGAATAGAAGATGTAATAATAAGACACATGAAAATTGAATAACATAGGCACCTCTAATACTTCTATGAATAGAGTCATTCATGAAAGTTATGCATTTGCTCATTTAATTTTTGTCATATAGATCATGCCAAAATAAAATAAGGGATAGCTTTAACATACCTGAGTTGATTCTCTTGACAATCCCTCTAATACACATTAATTGTAACAAAACAGGTGACGACAAAATCGGAATTGGGGAAAATCTATATTATCTTCTTAAGAAAGATTATACTTTACTCCCTTGGAATCGCAAAATCTCATTGCATTACATCATGCAGTCTCATATGAATTACATCCGTACTTGAAATTCTAAGAATCGCCATTTGTGATTTAGAGAGACCCATCATTACTTTATGTAAAATAACATCCCTTGATGAGGCAAGAAGACCTCTTATATTTGTAGATTTATGGGCCCCACTTGCATAATAAGTAAGCCACACAAAAAAACTCTCTTAATGCCACCTTACTATTGATTTAAGAGTCACACTTCCTAATGGCATTTGTTGCCACGTTAGGAGACTCTTAAGCTTATCAAAAATCTTAATTAATTATCCACCAATCTCTTGATTAACTTGTTCATTTTTCATTAACTAATAATTAATCAATTACCCACATAATTAAGAATTATCTAAAATTACTTAAAATAGTACTAACTTTTAACACAATTTATACAACTTACTATCATAGTCATGTAGTACCTTGTATGGCACTATTCCATAAATATGGGATATTATAGCTTGGACCGTATTATTTCTCAGAATGTTGAACTTCGACGAAACTCATCTTATTCGATTTGCTTACCCTCAAACCTTTACGATTTTTTACTTGTTTGAAATAGCGTAATACTTATAATCCCAAAATAAATCACATTCCCGAGCTTATGTCGATTTACTTACGACGAAGCTTTAATGTACCAAAATGCGGGATGTAATATCTCATATCTAAGCTTTTATCAATTTACTTATGGCATACTTTTACGTACGAAAACATTAGGTGTAACAGATATTACCAATGCATTATTGTGGGGATACACAATCCTATATGTATCTTCGTCACTGAAGGACGAGGTTCCTTCGATCACATAATCCCAAGTCCATTTTTCCCCTGCGATAGATACTTTGGTGCGCTTTAACATCCGCCCTAGGGGTTATCAACCCCACCGATAATTATGTTAATGACATTCCAAGGTTCTTCCTAATCGACCTGTTTATTAGCATCTCTTTTTCTGAAATGATTCTTTGCTCGTTTGCTGAGGAATTCTCAGAGATGCCCATCGTTGAATAGCTAGGCTACTTCATTTCTCAACTGTCGGCAATCCTCCGTTCTTTGGCCTTGAGTGCCATGATATTTGCACATTAGATTAAGATCCCTTTTGGTGGGACCAGACTGTAGAGGTAGGAGTTATTTGGTGTCTTTGATGTGCTCGATGGCAGATACAATGACGATGACATCAACATTAAAGTTATACTTCGAAAGGCTTGGCGCCTCCTTCGGTCCGATGGGCCTGTCAAAACTATTTTTTCTTATGAGTCCCAGGTTTTTCTGACTTTGATCACCCCTCTTTTCACTTCTTGTGTTACCTCTTCGTCCACATTGTATGATTGATAATGATCCCTTCTTGATCTCGATTCATGATCGATGTCTCTCTTGATTCTATCGGCGGCTCTGAGGGGATTAACAGACCCGGAAGGATCTCAAGTTGATCTTCCTTGACCATTATGTTTGATTTATATTGGTTATGCACATTGTCCCAAGTGATATCCAAATATTTTACCAGATTTTGTTTCAAGTATTGCCAAGCCAACGAGCTTCGAACGTTAAGTCCTTAAGTGAAGGCTTGAATGGCCCAATCGTCCGCGATCGGAGGCTAGTACATTTGCTCCATTTGAAATCGGGATATGAATTCCTTGAGCATCTCATTTCCCTCTGTTTCACTTTGGAAAGGTCTGACTTTCTTGTCTCGACCTAGATATCTATGACACGTTTGTTTATGAAAGAATCTATAAGCACAACAAATGAGTCACTAGAATTAGGACGTAGGTTGTGGTACCATATCATGGACCCCTTTGACAGAGTTTCTCGATACTTTTTCAGCAGGACAGACCCGATCTCATTGTCCTCCAAATCGTTCTTGTTGATGGAACATGTGCAGGAGGTCACGTGCTAATTTGGATCGGTAGTTTAGTTGTACTTAAGAATCTCAAGCATGTGGAACTTCTTAGGAATCGACTTTGGAGTGGCACTTGGAGGAAAAGGTTTTTGAACAAACTACTTGGAATCCAGGTCCTTCAATACCGGTGGTACTCATGGGATTTAATCGACCCTAGAATTGTAGTTTCCACCTCCTTGTCATTTACTTCGATTTTCTTCTCTCCCGATTCTATCTATCTTGTTAGTCCTTCGAGCATGTTCATGATCTCGGGGTTGGTCCCCGAATTATTTTCATTTGACCTCTCAGGGATCGGTTCATTTTTGTGGACAACTTCCCAAAATGGTTAGGGCTCAATCTTACTCGTGTGCGGCTCTGGTTCTGGAGCTGGGCTATTGCTGCCTATTAAGCCTGTAACATTTCGAAGATCACCCCAAGTTGATCCTATCATCTTTGTTGTCGTATGTATTTTGTGCAACCGACCAGACTTCCTTGTGGACACTGTTCTCAGGATCAGAGGCAAGTGTACGTTGATGGCCACATATGAGCTAGCGTCGATCAGGTGCAACTAGAACTCTGTATGGGTCGACAAGGGGCACCTCGTTATCAGTTGCTATATTATTATCTCTCCATGGTGTCCGGATTCAGCATTTACATTAAGAGGGGCAGATTGAGAGTTCGATATTTCAAACTTTTAACTTGAAATCAAAATCACTCCAAAGAACAAGTATAAAATAGGGTGTGTTATAGAAGTTTGTATCAAACACCCACTATTATCCTTAGCCCCACGGTGGGCGCCAAAATGTTTACCCTCAAAATCGAATACCAATTGAATTTGTAAGTAGTTTTAAGGATACGCAGATTAATGTGACACAAAACTACAAATTGAATTATATTGAACGAGTAAAGATAGAATGAATTCAAACCACACGATTAAGAAAACTTCAGGCTTAATGAAATTGTTCCCCCTCGATCCAGGCTCGTTTTAGTCAACGTTGATGAACAAGTGGAAAAAGCTAAATAATAGAGAAAATGATAAAATCTTGCCTTGGAACGCATGTTCCAATTGTTTTTATGAGTAATAAGATCTCCTTTACATAATAGGGGAATTGTATATTAGGCACAACTATGTGAAAGGTAAATACTTTTCTAATTAGCTGATTAACGGTTCCCTATCGATATATGTCGAGATTCCCATCATGATATCTAGCCAGTCGTAGATATTCCGGCCTTCCATTGGTTATGTTTGATTGTCGACAATGTCCTTCGAAGTTTTTCAAGGCTAGGACCGATTCTAGAACTATGACCTCGATATTCTTGAGGGCTGGCTTTGTGTCCCTTGGGCTCTGGCTCGATGGGACTTTCAGCTTGATTTTGGTCCCTTGCCATCACATTTTGAGCCTGGCTTATCTTGTCGGAAGTCGAGGATTATGAACTCGGTTTTACCCGTATATATGGTGATACAACGACTTATAAAGAGTTAAGCCAATAATATTTTTAGATGTTAGTTGACAAATTTATTGACATCTGAGAACGAGATTTGGCTCTAGTCCTTCATAGTTCATATTGGGGGAGATTTCGGCCACAAATTTTAATATTTGCTTTGTGTGCTCAACTAATTACTAAGTTATGATGAAGAATATATAAAGATGGAATTGAGCCCAAGGTAATCTTAGGCCGTCTAGAGCTCGGGCTACTGGATCTACTTGTATATATAGAAGCTAATAAATATTTTAATGATTTTTGTTGTGTTAATTATGAATGGTTGAAAATATATAAAAGTTTTTTCATCTCTGGATGAATTTAAATATCTTTCTATTTAGAAGAAAAAACTATTGATATCTCTTATGGCATTAGATTCCAGTCAAAAGAAGAAAAAAATTCTTCAAATTATTATTATCTGACTTAGACTCCAAAATCATAAGAATCCTTAATTAGAACGAGATTTCAATTCAGCACCCTTTGATGAGTTTGCGTATAAAAATCATAACCTTTTTTTACTAGAAATCATTACATTTTATATAACACGCTTTTCTTTTTAGTTTATTCTAAAGAAAAAATATTCATTTTAAATTTCTAACACCCAATGGCGTATGCACTTTATTGCATGTGGTGTCATAAAACATCACTTCATCAAATATTTTTACTAAATATATATATAAGAAAAATAAAAATATTAAGGGTAAACATATAAAATGATACCGCATATCATTATAGTGATTTTTTTTATTTGTCCACCTCTTCAAATTGTGCCACCGCTTATGAAATATCATGTGCATATCACTGCTCATATTCCAAATGAAATAATTTTTATAAAAAAGCAAATTTTATACTTTTTATTTGTGACATATATGCTTATCACCGAATGCGACCATTTTGTAAGGCGATAACATATGTACTTAATTAGAGTCAGAATCAACAGTGGAACTTTGATGAAAATCCTGAGTAAGATTGAGAATAGCCTGTTCCATTTTACTTGGAGCTAAGAACTGCACCTGTGTTGGTAGTAAATTTGGTTGGGCAACTCTGATGAAATCTATTTCTGATGGTGCCATGAACAGAGACGGCTAGGCTTTGTGGTTATGTTTGAAGAAATACCACACATATCTTTTAGTCAAAATAGGAAAATAGTTTCAGCTAATATTGGACTTGGACTCAGACAGAAAATAACTTCTGGGCTTGTTATATTTTGGGCTTATAACATTTGAAGGTCAAAAACTCAGCTGAAGATTATTAAAGACCTATACTTCTAGAAGGTTCAAGATACAACATTTTATACAGCTGTAAATAGCATTATTTCATTATATAATTATCTAATAAGTTGTTACACATGAACAAGTAGAGTAGTGCCAAGTGACATAGGCAGTTATAACTTAGGTTCCATTTTCATTTGTATATATACATACATTGTACATAGCATTATTCATTTAATATATGAAAGTGTTATGAAATAATATAAAAGACAAGAACAATAATACAAGAACAAGAGCAAATAGAGAGAAGAGTAGAGAGTTCTTCTTATTGATACTTAGAGAATGTTAGGAGTGATTTACAATGGTAGAAGACCCCTTTATTTATAGGGAGGGGGATGAATTATCTACCAAGAATAGAACTCTAGAATCTCTCTAATTATAGACATTCACCTTAAATAGGAGATTTCATAACACTCCCCCTTGAATGTCTATTCAACAATGTGCCTCGTTAAAACCTTAAAACCAAAACCCAATGGGAAAAATTAAAGAAAGGAAAAAGAGTACACATGTTTGAATATGCGCCTATTGGTTGCCTCGTTAAAAACCTCGCAAGGAAAACCCGGTGGGACAAAACCTTGTAAGGGAAAAAGAGTGCAACGCGCATTAACTCCCCCTAATGAGTACATCAATTTATATCCTTGAGCATTTGCATTCCAATCTTGTGCATCATCTTCAAAACGATCTTTGGTAGACGTTTGACAAATCAACCATATTGACTTGAATAAATATTCCGTACCTTGAAATCATCATTCTTGATAGATATGAACATCTTCATATAATGTCGTGGAATAACTCTTCAATATCTCCATAGATGCATTCTCAATGCCATCATGCTTATAGTTATAGCAAGATACATATGTACACAAATTGTACTAAGGATGTGGTACTTCAGGACCAAGAATTGCATATGCTTCAAGCAACTTAAATCTTTCAAGTTAAGTCATATAAGCCATATAATAGACTTTAGATGCATATCAAGTTTTCCATGTCATGCTAGACAAATAAGATATCGAAAACTGACTATACATACCTTTGACTTTATACTTTCAAGCATTTGAACTATAGGTTCAAAACTACATGTCTTTCATATGGAATCAATTCTTCTTGAATTGTATCTCTTCCATTTAGTTACTTTCTTTGGGTCAGCAAATGCGTATAGCATGCTTTGCAATATGTTGCAATTGAATTATCCCTTTTATGAACTTCAGGTTCATATCATGATATTCGGGGATATACATATACAAATGATAATTCATCCCATGTAACCTTTTCTCAAGTGTTTATCATGTCTCCCCCTCATGTTAGAAAAGCTAACTTGTTTCCTCAACTTTGGGAAATCATCTTTGTGCATTATCATGTCAATATATATGGCACATTAATAATAAGATGAAATTATTTGGTTCCTGACCCTGAACCACTTGTGAGGGGAGAATATAATATACTCTCGTATACAACGTATATCAAACTGATATATATAACTTTGTTCTCATAAGAAACAATTTAGCTACTAAGTGGAAGCACTCAATAATTATCTTGCTAAACTTACTTTGATATAAACCAACTTATCAAGATGAACTATCTTGAGTAGAAAATCTGGAAATTATGCTCGAAGTTAGATTACTGAGCAATTTACCTCGCAAGCACCGGCCAGGCTGCGGGTTAATAACAATTGCGCATGTAACCATTTCATAGATGCATCATATGTGGTATACATGGCAGGTGAATGGGCCCATATTCACCTTTGATATTTCCAGAATTTATGGGCTTCAACCCGAACTCTTTAGTTGGTCAGTTCATTAATGAGAACAAGTGATACAAGAGAATTCGTAAAGAACTTTCTAGTTCTTTGATATTCACCTATGTGAATTTGCACATCATACTTAAAATGAGATGGCTAACACGAATGCCAACTGAATAAATTATCAATATTGGTAATCTTCAAATTTATACCATGACATGTGCACTTATCAATAAACTTCAGGTTTATTATGACATGGGTTTTATACCAATAGATATCCACTTTATTGTGGCATTCTTTCTTTTGTGTAGTACAAACTGGAGAACAAAGCGGGTAGCTTTTCATATACAAATTACCTCGCTATAGGTTGTAGTAATAGGAGATATCAAAGCCTTCCTTTATTTATAGTCTCAATATAATCAATCGCTTTCGCGTGTACTTTGGAAACTGAATAAGTTTCTTTGAGACTTACTACAGCACAATACTCAATTGTGTTTCTCCAACATAGTAATAATTGGCTCTTCTAGAGCTCTCAATTAATTCTGTACTACCACAGATTCATCAACATCCATGTGGTGAATATCTTTCTTAAAGAGAAAGTTATACCATTATGGTCATGTCAAACTTATATGCAAGATATGTTTCTTGCATTATCGTTGTCCTTTAATAGTCATATTTCCAAAATACTTTGGCGTACAATAGGTACGTGACCAACGATCATTCATGCCATATATCATCTCAAACCTCCTTCTAGGGGTGAGTGTGGTATCATCTCAAACCTCCTTCTAGGGGTGAGTGTGGTATATTTAATACCAATTTCATGTTCATATTCTTCCAATAATGAATATGTATTCGTGAATCAAATGTTGTCACATTCACTTCGAGGATATGTGATTTTGTTATCCTTTTCAAATCTATAAATGCGTCAGGCATTTGATTTGCTATTCTTTGCAAATGGATAATCTTTTGTGCCTCTTTCTCACAAATAGAGGTGTGTGGATCAAGATGAGATAATGATGCATTTTTCCACAAAATTTTCCGTTTGGTTTCACCAACTTCTCCCCCTAATTTTGGGAAAAGTGTCTCATCAAATTGACAGTCTGCAAATCGTGCAGTGTACAAATCCCTTGTCAATGTTTCGAGGTAGCGAATAATGGAGGACGATTCAAACTCAACATATATTCCTAACCTTCTTTGCAGACCCATTTTGGTGCGGAATGGCGGTGCTACAGGCACATATACTGCACATCCAAAGATTCTTAAATGGGATATATTGGGTCCATGACCCAAAACCAATTGCAACGGGGAATATTTGTGTCAATTCGTCAGTCAGAGACGAACTAGCATTGCTGTATGTAAAATGGCGTGTCCCCAAACCGAAGTGGGCAGCCGATGAATTAGTATTGCTGCATGCAAAATGGCGTGAACCCAAACCGAAATGGGCAGCCGACGAACTAGCATTGCTGCATGCAAAATGGCGTGAACCCAAACCGAAATGGGCAGCCTCTTTTTCATGAAGAATTCAAGATTATTCTCATCTATTGTCTCAATATGATATCCATTTTGAATGATATCTTTAAAACTCAACAAGTTCTTCTTAGACTTGGAGGAGAATATTGCATTCTCTAAGATAAACGTCGTGCCTTTGGGCAGAGTTACAGGTGCTCTTCCGGAGCCTTCAATCAATTTAATTCCCATGGTTTGATATACAAAAGAAATACACGAACATAAGAATAAACAAGTTCAATTCGTTTGTGTCACATAATATTTTCAAAATCTGCTGATGTCAGTTGACTAAAATAAATCAGATAGTCGATTATATGTTTTCCATAATCGATTACTATGCAGTTTGAAAATTTCAGTTTAAGCATTTTCATAAAACAGTCGATTGTTAAACACAAATAATCGATTGTTGAACATTGACAATCGATTGTTAAACACACACAATCGATTATTTCCTATTTTGAAAAACTTCAGATCACACTGTCTTAAGACAATCGATTGTTAAATATAGACAATCGATTGTTGGCTTATTTTGAAAAATTCCAGAGCACACTGTCTTAAGACAATCGATTGTTATGCATAGACAATCGATTGTTGGCTATTTTGAAAAATTCCAGAGCACACTGTCTTAAGACAATCGATTGTTATGCATAGACAATCGATTGTGGATGATTTTTGAAAAATTCCAGATTACACTGTTTTAAAGACAATCGATTGTTAATCATAGACAATCGATTGTTGACTGTTTTGTAAAATTCCAGATCACACCGTTTTAAAGACAGTCGATTGTTGATCATTGACAATCGATTGTTTTGCAGTTTTTATGCGAAATATGAGATAACCGACTAGTTTTTCAGGTTAGTCGATTACCTCTACTGGAAAGTAAAAATATTATTGATATTTGAGCATATTGATACATTCTAAAGAACTAATACTAACATTGCATCATGAACTAACTAATACGAGCTAATACTAATGACTATTAGTTTATTCATTCACTAATACAAACAAGTAAAATAAAATCAAATAGCTCCATCTTCTTTCATCACGAATCCATCACCGATTAGGTGGTCTATCTTCCCCTCGGGTTGCTCAAAGAAGTCTGCCACATCCAAGTGGGTGATGTCAAAGTTGTCTTCAGAGACAAAATTCGTTTCAGGGCGTTTACTCTTTTGAGATGCTTGATAAAGGTCAACCAAAAGTCATGGTATACGGCAAGCCTTTGACCAGTGCCCGTTTTCACCGCAACGATAATATATAGTTTATAAACTATTTGCTTTTGGGTTCTTATCGTATCGTGCTTGTGGCAGAGTGACCAACTTCAGGTTGTCATATCTCTTCTTTAAGCCATTCCACAAGATAGGTGGATCTTTGACTGTGATATATTCAATTTTCAAACCTTCATCAAGGTGATGGCGCAAGAAAATCAAGGCCTTAGCATAGTTTTGGGTGGATGCATTATTTCTGTCTTTAATGGCGTCTCCAAGACCCATAGCATCTAAGTGGATTTCAGCATCCAACACCCATGTCATATAGTTCTTGCCCGAAATTTCAAGGGCAACGAACTTTCTTTTCATAATGTCAGACATAAAACAAATTTACATCAAGAGCGTGTTCATACTTACGGGCTCTATTACAATTATCACGTTCACTTCAGGGAATGGACCATAATCATGTGCTTTAAACAATCTCATGTCAAATATTACTTTCATAAAGTGAAAGATTATTTTGAGAATCTTTATTATTCTCATTATCACAATAATGACGATTATAATTTCGTCTATTGCCACGTCCACATCCATTGATACCTTTACGGTAATAATTTTTGTCTTCTTTCAGACTTATCAAATTCTGCTACCACATTCTCTAAAGGGAATGGAGCAAATTCAATTGGACGGAATTCTTTGCCACGTCCACACTCATTGATACCTTCACGGTAATATTTTAGTCTTCTTTCAGACTTATCATATACTGCTTCCACATTCTCTAAAGGGAATGGAGCAAATTCAATTTGGACGGGTTTTCAATTCTTTGTCCACAATCGTACATGAATTTAATCATGGCAGGACATAGAAATTTTACCACTTCATGTGGTTATAATTTCTTACAAACTCCATTAGAGTTATAATCAAACTTTGTTGTCTATGCTTTGTATATAAAATCAAATTATAGAATTCCAAAAATTTGAAAGGGAAAAGTAAATTACTTACCTTTAAGGTATACCAATTATATTTTCAATGTTTTCTTCCTTTTCTCTTTTGCTTTCCTTCTTTTGCTTTCTGTTTCGTTCCTCCCCTTTTTTTTCTTTTTTTTCTTTGAAGCAAAACCCTACACAAACAAAAGTTAAGACAATCGAAAATTTCAATTGGTTAGAGACTCGTGCTGATAACGTGTTATGAAATAATATAAAAGACAAGAACAATAATACAAGAACAAGAGCAAATAGAGAGAAGAGTAGAGAGAATTCTTCTTATTGATACTTAGAGAATGTTAGGAGTGATTTACAATGGTAGAAGACCCCTTTATTTATAGGGAGGGGGATGATTTATCTACCAAGAATAGAACTCTAGAATCTCTCTAATTATAGACATTCACCTTAAATAGGAGATTTCATAACAGAAAGAAAATTTTCACAATCTTCTTTTCACTTTTAGCATGGTATCAAAGCAAGGATTAAATCTGCTGCAATCATCTTGTTTTTCTTATCTCCGATAATTTTTTTCTTCTGCTCAATGGGAACTCATTCTCAAACCATTGACTCCATCACTTCTGGTACACCTACTGTAACCCCAACTATTTCTGCTACTACTGGTATGGATGACAATGTAGTGATTGATTCATCACATCTCTATTAACTTCATCCCACAGATTATCCTGGAATGAATCTTGTCTCTTCAGTATTTAATAGAAGGTATGGTAGCTCGAGAAGAGCTGTTGTCACAGCTTTGTCTGCAAAATACAAACTCGGGTTCATTGATGAAACCCATGTTAATCATGTTGTTGATTCAACTCTGCAGAGGGCATGAGCCTACTTTAATGACATGGTGTTGTCATGGCTCCTCAACTTAGTCTCGAACGAGATAGCAGAGAGTGTCTTGTACTCTCAAAGTGCCAAAGACCTGTGGAGTGACCTGGAAGATAGATTTGGCCACATAAATGGAGCTAAACTCTTTCAATTGCAGAAGAAACTCAGTGTTGTTGCAAGGTAATTCTATAGTTTTAGTTATTTCATTAAGATGAAAAGCTTGTGCGATGAACTAGATGCTCTAAACACTTTTTCTGCTTGTGTTTGTGCATGTGAATGTGAAGCTAAGGCAAAGAATTTAAAAGCACATCAGGATGAAAAGGTCATTACCATTTTAATAGGTTTGAATGAGACTTTTATAGGTATTAGAAGCAATACACTGTTGTTTTCATTTGCCTACTATTGGACATGCTTATTCCTTAGTCATTCAGGATGAAAAGCAAAGGGAAATCCATGTTTGCCCATCTTATCCAGGTGAGTCAGCGTCATGTATGGTGGGTAATCAGTCAGGAGGCAAGAAATATAATGACTATAAGGGACAGAAGTAGGGTACAAATATGAACAAAAATACTGCTATATGTGCTTATTGTAAGAAGCCAGGTCATGGGATTGAAAGCTACAATAGGTTTCATGGATTTCCGATAGATTTCAAATTCACAATGCAGAGAAAGTTTCAGGGAACAGTGCAAACTAATAATACATTTGTTTCAAGTAAAAATAGGGAGCAGAGAGGTATTGCTTTAGCAAATAGTTCAACTGTGCAGTCAACAACAACAACAACCCAGTATAATCTGACTTAGTGGGGTCTGGGGAGGGTAGTGTGTACGCAGACCTTACCCCTACCCTTGGGTAGAGAGGCTGTTTCCAAATAGACCCCCGGCATCCTTCCCTCCAAGAACTTCTCACCCTGCTCTTGGTGAGACTCGAACTCATATCCTCTCGGTTGGAAGTGGGGGTTGCTTACCATCAGAGCAACCCCTCTTGTCTTACTGTGCAGTCACTTACCCCAAAAAATGTAGCCAAGTGGCTACAACTTTTGCAACAGGTGAAGTTGGGACAACAAGAAGGAAGCACTTTTGATGATCTAGCCAATGCTTGTGCTGGTATACCAACACAATTTAAATCACCTACATATTTTTTTTGTATCAATAGCTTGTCATGGATATTAGAGAGGGGTGCTTCTCAACACATGACTTATAAAAAAGAGTTTTTCTCTATTCTTAAACCTCTAATCAACCCTAGAATGGTCAATCTTTCAAATTCCCATCAAGTTCCAGTTACTCATTATGATTTTGTTTCACTATTTTCTAATTTGATATTGCGCAGTGTTCTGTATGTGCCCTTTTTCTAATTTAACCTTTATCTGTGCACAAAAACAACTCAATCATGACCTCCTTTTCACTTCATCTTCTTACTTTCTACAGGGTCCTTCACTGAAGAGCCCTCTGGAGATTGGTAAAGAAAGAGGATGTCTCTACTTTCTTCAATCAAGGCAGTCAAGAGCCATTTTCAAGAGTTCATTTAAATCTAGTAGTCCTTTTGTATTTAGAAGGAAGCTTAGTGGAGTTAAAGTTAACTCTATTTTAAGTTCTTATTTCAGTTTTTTTTTTAATTTCAATTTAATGCAAAAGTTGTGGCGCTATAGGTTAGGCCATATGCCTTTGAGCAATATGAGAAATATTTCTTGCATTCCAGTTGCCTCTTAATCTAAATTTTCTATTCCTTGTTCTATTTGTGTTATGGCAAGACAGTCCAAACTACCATTCCCTTCAAGCTCCATTTCTACCAAGAATGTTTTTGATTAGATACGTATAGATACATGGAGACCTTACAAGAAAGCAACCTATGATGGGTATAAATATTTTTTAACCATTGTTGATGATTTTAGGGGCACATGGACTTATCTACTTACTATAAAATCAAATGATTTTCAAGTTTTGAAGTCCTTTTTAGCCATGATGGATAGACAATTTTATGCAAAGTTAAAATTATTAGATCAGATAATGAATTTGAATTGGAAAATAGAAATATACGATCAGATTTTCTTTCTTAACAGGGTATTTTACACCAAACTACATGTGTGTCCTCTCCACAATAAAATGTAGTTGTGGAGAGAAAACACAAGATTTATTAGAAAGAGCCAGGGCTTTGCTCTTCTCGTCTTATTTACATATTTCTTATTAGAGGGATTGTGTATTAACAACCTCTCATTTAATCAACAGATTTTCTTATATAAAACTCCATATGAAGACTCCATATGAGATAATATTTAAGACTAAGCCTAATTATTCAAATTTTAAGTGCTTTCGTTATTTATGTTTTGCCTCTACTTTATCCAATCATAGAACTAAGTCCAGCCAAGAGTAGTACCTTGTGTTTTATAGGATACCCACATGGAAAGAAAGGTTTCAAGGTGCTAAATCTTTAGACTCTAAAACCATTTGTGTCTAGGGATGTTGTAATCCACTAAGAATTCTTTCAATTAGATGTCCTCTATTAAGACTGCTGACTCTAATAATTTTGTGCCTAATGCTTATTTTTCAAAGTCTCCTATTTCTGTTCATGATCCTTTGCATCCTACTCTTGTAACTGTTTCTAAGATTCCTAATATTGATCTTTTCATACACATTCCTGCTTCACCTTCTCATATCTCCTCCTCTTCTAACCACTTTCCTGATTCACCTTCTCATATCTCCGCCTTTTCTAATCTTATGTCTACTACACTTCCAGGTTCTTCCTCATCTCTACCCATTGTTTCACCCTCAAGTATTGCACCTATGTTGGATATCTTAATCAGAACATCATCTAAACCATACAACACCTCTATATATCTTAAAGACTACAATTGTAATGCCTTACAGCTTACCGATGTTAGTACTCCTTGTTTCCTTTCTCTTGGTACTGCTCCCAGTTTCCCTTTCAGTGGGATCTCCGTTTCTAATCAACATTTGTTGAATTCTTTATCTAATATTCAAGAACCTACAAGTTATGCATGTACATCATTTCACCCAGGTTGGCAAGAAGCAATGGAAAAGGAAATTCAGGCCCTTGAGCTAAATAAGACAGGGGAAGTGGTGGAATTACCCCATGGCATGAAAGCTTGCCTTATTAGTGGGTATATAAGGTTAAACATCACTCAGATGGCAGTGTAGAAAGGTTGAAAGCCAGATTAGTCATTCATGGTGATATTCAGAAGGAATGAATAGATTTCAATGAAACTTTCTCACCAGTGGTGAAAAAGACCACCATTAAGTGCATCTTAGCCTCATAGTTAAGAAGAGATGGGGTATTTATCAACTAGATGTAAACAATGCATTTCTGATGGTAACTTAAGAAAGTTTATATGAAATTCCCAATTGGTTTTGATCCTCCTTCTCCTACTCACTTATGTCGATGAAAGAAGTACCTTTATGGTCTTCGTCAAGCATCAAGACAATGGTATGATAAACTAACAGAAGCTCTTAACTTCAAAGGATTTACACACTCTATCAATGATTATTCTTTATTCGTTAAGAAAACTGATTCTATATCTCTATTGTGGCAGTGTATGTAAACAATATACTATTGACATGTAATGATGTTAAAGAGTTAAATGCCTTAAAAGTGTTTCTTAATCAGGAGTTTAGGATTAATGATCTCGGAAACTTACATTATTTTCTGGGCATGGAGGAAATCCGTTAATCTGGTGGTTTGATTCTCTCTCAATGGAAATTCACCTTATACCTTTTGAATGAATTTGATTCCGTGAACAAGTTAGCTGTGAATTGCCCTCTTGATCCTGATGTTCAATTGATGGCCAATACAGGTGAACCCTATTCCTGATCCGACTTTGTTTCAACGTCTCCTCGATAAATTGAAATATTTTACCTAGATCAGGATGGATCTATCTTTCACCGTTTAGCACCTCAGCCAATATATGCAAGATCCTCGTCAACCTCATCTTGTTGCATCATTTTGTGCACTTGGATATTTCTCAAAGATCTAGGTTTAGGCCTTTTTAAGATAGCTTCTTCATTATTTCAGCTTCCAAAATTTTGTGATTTCGGTTGGGGTAGGGGTGTGCATTCGAATCGGTTTATCGATAAATCGAATCGATTATTTGTTATCGAAATCGAAAAAATTAAAATCGAAAAAATCCCTTATTGAAACGATAAGGATAAACATATGTACAAATCGATAATAAATAAGTAATTATCGATAAGGGTGAACATCGAATGATAAATCGAATGCACACCCCTAGGTTGGGGAACGCTCGAACTCATGAAAATCAGTAAGTGGCTTTTACATCTTCCTGGGTTCTTCTCCAGTTTCCTGGAAATCAAAGAAACAAAAATCAATTTCCCTTAGTTCTACAGAGGCAAAGCATAGCTCTATGAGGCGAGTAGCAGCATAACTAACATGGTTGATTCGCCTCTTCAATGATCTCTCTGTTCCCAACTCCTTACCGGTTCCTCTTCACTCCGACAACCAAGCCCGCGATATACATCACTAAAAACCCAGTTTTTCATGGACGAAGCACGTCAAAATTGACTGCCATTTTTGTACGGTAGTAATTTCTCGCCGGTTTAATTTCACTATATTTCGTCTGTTCTTTTTCTTAGCTAGCAGATCTATTTACCATATCTCTTACAGGACCTATTCATCATTATTTTTTGGGCAAGCTGTGTGTCCTTTCTTCCCCCTCCAACTTGAGGAGGGGTGTTGGTGGTAAATCTGGTTGGGCAGCTCTGATGAAATTCATTTCTAATGGTGCCATGAACAGAGATAACTAGGCTTTATGGTTATGTGTGAATAAAGACCACGTATCTTTTTGTCAAAATAGGAAACTGGTTTCAGCTGATATTGGACTTGGACTCAGACAGAAAATAACTTCTGGGCCTATTATGTTTTGGGCTTATAACATTTGCAGGTCAAAAACTCAACTGAAGATTATTAAAGACCTATACTTGTAAAAGGTTCAATATACATCATTTTATATAGCTTTAAATAGCATTATTTCATTATGTAATTATCCAAAAAGTTGTTACACATGAGCACATATAGTAGTGCCAAGTGGCATAGGCAATTATAACTGTTTCATGATAGAGTCGAACTCTCGCAAGGGAACACCATGTACTTAGTCGGCACACGCCTTAACCACTCGGCCAAAGCGATGCTTATCTTGGCTTTTCGCAGCTAACTAGATTTGTTTGACAACACTATTGATTATATATTATTATATTTTACCTGCGCAACGCAACAAGGGGAAGAAAAACGAAGGAAGTGAAGAAATCATCCCTTCTCTGTCTTAATTTGGCTAGTGGAAACCGTCTTTTTCTTTTGGATCACAAAATTTCTTTTCTCTCTCTACGACGGAGAATGATTAGTAAAATCAAGATAAGAAGGTCTAACTTATACTAAAGTTGACTTAAGATTATATTTTTCGGCATACAAAAGTTGATGGCTTCTAAACTTCGTGACAAGTCTATTTAGTTTTAGTTAAAATGCATTGGCAGCTTGTTCACCATTAAAAATGGATCACAATTAAATGTATATGTGGTTTTAAAGATATATAGATTACTTAATTATAAGTAATTAATGATATTAGATTAAGTAAATGAAAGACGTAATAAATGTACAAATCAATGATAAGAGTGATCCCAGATTCGATTAATGGCTCAGTAAAGGACATGCCTTCGATCCCAAACTTGAACATATGAAGAAGTGATGAACAAAAATAAGAACTTTGAATAATAGAGAGAATAGAAGTAAATTGCCTTCATATTCATGTTACAATGTGTCTAATGAATAATAAACGTCCCCTTTATATAGTAGAGGATTTTTATCCTAAGTACAATCCAAAGAAAGGTAAAAATCTTCCATTTTGCTAATCACTATTTTTCTTTCGATAAGTACCGAGATTCACACTGTGATATCTTTCTAGGTACATACATCACGGTTCTTTATTAGTTGTGTGCGGATTCCTAGTAATACTCTCCAAGGTCTTGAGGCTCGAATCAATCACGAGGGATGTGGTCCCGATGCCCCCCGAAGGCAGGTATTGTGCTCGAGCCCTGATACGAGAGGCTCCTCGTTCTAACTCCGACTCCTTACGGTCACGCTCCTGCTCCATTTTCCTCACCGAGAAATCGAGGTGCTCAGTGGTCTCGGTTTTACCCATATACGGATAGTCTCTCATTTCTTAGAGAGCAGGCTTGCCGAAGCAATGGAAAACGACAGATGACTCTGGTTTCTTCCTTCGTATGTTACGACGAGGGAGCCAAAACATCCTATATGTCGCGTTGTTCTATCTTCATACACGTGTCGCTCATCAATAGATTGCCTCTGAATGCGAAGCATTGGCTATTTCCCTATAAAATCTTCCTCTTTTATTCTTTTTCTACTTTTTGACTAATTTACTACCTTCGAGCTTTTCAACCATCGTCAAATCTTCTTCAACCCTTTACATATTTATCCTAGTACTTTAATTTCCATAGGAATTTCAAGATGTTTTCCTAGATTTTCCCTAAATCTTTATATTCATTCTTCATCACCAAGACCCGTTTTTCAAAAAACTTTGCATTCTTTCCTATAATTTTCAAAAAACTCCCCAAATGACAATAGACAAAACTTCAAAAACTATTCCTTAACAAGTTGCCTTTTCATCTTCTCACCCGGCCACAGGTACTTAAGCGGTTGCCTTGAAGTCGTCTCCCTCAAAACAGTTTCCCCCTTTGTGGTTGCTAATGAGCCGGCGGTCGAGCCTGCCTTGACATCGTTCATTCTCTAGGGCTCCTCAAAATATAGATGAATTTAAAGTCGAGAAGTCTTCACGCAAATAGGATTGGGTTGAAGGAGTCTCGAGGTACATATGTTCTTCCAATAGTTCGTAAGAACTGCAATTAGGAATGTAGAACATAGTAGTCCCTGGGCTCGAGGACGCTGTTACTACCCACATGGAAGGGTACTTAAGTATTTACACTTATCTTTTCATGTTGGGCCCGATGGACCCGATCATTTATACTTTTGCAAGAAGTACGAGGTGTGCCTCAGGAAAATCCATTCATCGTTGTGGAGGATCATGACCCTCCTCCGCTACTTCATAAATAAGATCGAGTCTCGTCAATTCACGATCGACTACTTGCTTTAATTATACAGTCCCCTGATGTTCCAAGGGGGACTAAAAAAGCTTACTCGTTAGGCCAACAAGGCCCCCTTATCGAGCATCGATGAAGACCAAGAGCGAGTCTGGTAGGGATGCTCCATCCGAGTGAAAATCGAGGATTTGATTCCCTCGAATTACATGACATTCCCTGAGAAGTGGAATGTGTCTCGTAAGCGCAATATCTCTTTAAATGTCACAATTATTTTTCTTCAATTTCTTTCTTCTCAATTATGCTCGTGATTGTGCAGTTGTCTCCTGGGTTTCGAATGTGGTTTCCCAGCTAATGGAGTGGATTGAGGGCATCTATACTCAGATGTCGTAATTTCAGCACACATGGTGTGGACTCTCGAAGGGCCGATGGGAGGTCCGCTCTCATGGTAAGGTATCTCTTTCAAATAGGTAACATTACGCTTTCCTATTTGCATCATACTCATTCTTGTTTTCTCTCTTTTCTTTTTGTAGGTTTGCCTAAGATCACTAAACTTAGGCCTTTAGAAGGGGACGAGGACATGTCTTTGTCTCTTGATCCCTCCACTTCAGGATAGCTCAGGGCTGCATTGAGGGAAAAGAAGAAGAATAAGAAGAAGAAGAAGAAGAAGAAGAAGAAGAAGAAAAAGAAAAGGAAGGCTTCGGGCTCCCCGAATTCCACAACAAAGCCAAAAAGAAATTGGCTCGTAATCCAAGGAAAAGTTTCGGCTCCCGAGCACCAAACTCAAATTTGCTTATTCGGCTCAGAAATAAGCTCGAAGAAGAAGATATTTCCATGGACCATAGGTCGATCTCTCATGGGGAACAGGCAGCAACTGAGCGGGATATGTTTAAGGTCGATTTGCCTCAGGCTCATGAGATCGATTTGGAAACGGGGGATGAGATCCCACAGAATGCCGGGTTTACTCCAAAGGAAGCATCCAGTGTGGCAGAGATTTCAGGGTCACCCTCATACACTGAGTCCATGCTCGAAGAGTCTCGAGCAGGAAAAGAGATCCAACAAAGGGGTTCACGATATGAACAATCCTCTTCGTTTCCTTTTACAATTGCATGGAATCGTCCGTTCTGGAAGATTCTCTTGGATTGGTGACTTGGAAGTTCTAAGGAATGATCCATCTTCAGAAGTTAGATGGCCTAGTTCGACCTTGAATTTTATCAATTAGTTCCCTGCCTCGAGTGTGGATCCCGATCACAGGGGGATGCACGAGTTATTTTTACTCCCATATTAGTAGCAAGCTACCTCTGATGCCTGGTGACTAAGGAGGATCAATCAAAGTGATTGAGGTGGACGTGTCACATCTTTTCAATGAGGGCCAACAAATGGTGAATCGGGTAAGTCATCATTATGTTCCTTTGAACTTTACTTAGGTTTTGGTATTTCTCATATTTTTCACCTTTTTGCAGGCCTCAGTACTTCATTAAGAGATCTTCCTTTGGTACAAGGCTGAGGTCAACCAGCTTGAGCTTGAGATAAGGAGCTTGCCTAGAAAAGGGATATGTACAAGCTACTTAGCGAGTAGCAAGAAAGGGTTATTAAGAACCTTTAGAACAAGCTTAATGGGGCCCAAAAAGAGGTATCGAACCTAATGTGGGAGCATGTCAACTTGGTCGAAAAGGTAAAGGTCTTCGAAGTTAGAAATGAGGAACTAGTCATAGTGGCTAACGACCAAACCTCGCAAGTCCAGCAAAAGATCGACCAGATTGATCATCTTCAAAAGGAGATGGATGAGGTCCAAGCCATGGCCAATGGGTGGAAGAACAAAATGGATATGCTAGCCTCAGAGAACGAAATCTCCTAGGTAAAGCTTTCTTCGGTAGAAGCTCACCTCCAGGTGCCGAAGGAGAAGGCTGATACACGGGCTCAGCAAAATAAGGACCTCCAAGCACAAGTGGGCTCCGCCATCGCTGAATGGGATGCCTTTGGCACAGAGCTCGAAATAATAAGGTCCAGGTTGGAAGCAACTTCGGTGATGCTGACAAGATGGTGGCTTAATACATGGTTGATGGCAAAGCATTCGAGGCATGCCTGAAGATATTTGCTAGGTACGTGAGGCAGTTATCTCAAAGGGAGACCCTCAAAGAAATCCATGCCCAAGGCTTCGACCTATCTGTCGAGATTGGGGAGGCTAAAAGAATTGAGGCCGAGGCCAAGAAGCTAGCTGAACCCCGAAGTGAAGAGGGCTCTGAGGTCTTTGAAGAATCCTAAGGCCCCGGTGGTTCCAATGACGAGTCAGGTTCCTCGGAAGATCAGGCGTAGATGCCTTAGGATTTATTTTCTTTTTGTATAATGTACATATATTTTATTGAGGCTGTTTTTGTTGGGCCTTTCGAAAGATATTCTAGAATATATAGAAATTTTCCTTTTTAGCAATTTTCAAGTCTATTATCTCAACATCTTTTACAATTGCAAATATTTCTAATACCTTGGCACAGAATCAAACGTAGTAATAAGTTATTTTTTGGAGATCCGAACAAAACATGTCCTCAATGCAATTTTTTCTCGAAACTCGTGAGAACTCGGAGTTACCGAAAATTTGCATAAGATGCTTGATTAAATGTTTTTATATACTATTCCTTTGCCGAAGGTAACCTTTGAACATCTTATATTTTGTTGAAGGTCTTATATTTTGGTTACAAGCTTCGGATGTCTCTGAACCATTTTTAGGGTAGTCGTAGACTATTAGGTTTGGCACTTCCTAATAGGTTTTGTGCCTCCAAATTTCAATAACCCGAGCCGTTTGAACTTGTTTCATATGACAATCCCCGAGTGGGGTATCCCTTTGGGCTAGGATAAGGGTGGCTGGGTTTAATAGTCCCCGGGTAAGAATAGCAAGTAGGCTCGATACTTTTAAGAAGCAAAGGTGTGTATTTAGCAAGGCATAAAGTTTCTTTCATTTCTGTCTATGACGTACAAGATTGTAAGAGTGTAAAAACTTGTATTATGTCTAAAGTTCCCTAGGCGATCATGGTTCGCTTGGTTGTTTGGCCCTTACAATAAATCCCAACTACTGAATCTATACTATTCAAGCACTAAATTTCCTTCCTTACTAAAAATCTTTACTCGAGGGTGATAGCCCCTATTATTTGAGGTCGATCTCGAGAGGGCTTGGATACTATTGATGCGACCGTTAACTTCAACTTAAAACTAGTCTTAAACTCTAAGTTAGAATGATTTATTGTTGCCTCGTTAAAAACCTCGCTAGAAAACTCATATAGGACAAAATCGATTCTAAGGAAAAAGACTACAATGTATTTTTTCAGATCTAACAACCATATTCCCCTTTGGTTTGCGCCTGCAAGTGTTAGTCCGATTTGTAATATTTAAAAAAAGTGAATGAGATCGTACTATAGCAGTAGTACCATTTTAAGTATGCTACATTCTAGTTGTTTGTTAATTGTGCATCATTTCCTGCTTCGAGTTTGTTTGAACCTTTACCAGTAACCCCAACGACTCGGTATGGTCCTTCCCTGTTCGGTATCAGCTTCCCTTTGTTCGGGTTCTAGGTGTTCATTGTTACTTTGCATAACACTAAATCCCCGTTATTGAAGTGTAGGAGGTTCGCTCCTCGGTTGTAAGACCTTTCTATCCTTTATTTATAGGTGGCCAACCTGACTATGTGGCCCTGCGCCTCTGATCCAAAAGTTCCAAGCTCGTACTCATGGCCTCACCATTTGATTCTTCGGTCGCATATTGGAACCTAAGGCTCGGGTCCCCCACCTCGATAGGTATTAGTGCTTTAGAACCGTAGACCAACGAAAACGGAGTGGCCCCCGTACTAGATTTTGAGGTTTTACGGTATGCCCACAAGACTTCTGGTAGAATTTCCTTCCATTTCTCTTTGGCATCGGTTAACCTTTTCTTAAGGTTTTGAAGTATGGTCTTGTTCGTATACTCCGCATGTCCATTTCCACTAGAGTGATAAGGTGGAGGTTGGCTCTTTGGTTATAGTATCTTTCTATCTGCTATTTTTGGGTGGCTAACCAGACTATGTGGCCCGCGTCTCTCATCCAACAGTTCCAAGCTCGTACTCATGACCTTACCGTTTGATTCTTCAGTCACATATCAGAACCTGGGGCTTGGTTCCCCCACCTCAAACGGTATTAGTGCTTTGGCACCATTGACAAACGAAAATAGAGTGGCCCCGATACTAGATTTTGAGGTCATATGGTATGCTCACAAGTCTTCCGATAGAATTTCCTTCCATTTCCCTTTGGCATGGATTAACCTTTTCTTAAGGTTTTAATGTATGGTCTTGTTCGTAGACTCCGCCTGTCTATTTCCACTAGGGTGATAGGGTGTTGACAAGATCTTTTCGAGCTTATGGTCCTCGAAAAATTTGCTTATCTTGCTACCGATGAACTGCTCCTTGTTGTCATACACTATCCCGTCACGTATACCGAACAAGCATATTATGTGGTCCAAATGAAGTCGATGGCTTCTTTTTCCTCGACCTTCTTGAATGCATGAGCTTTGACCCATTTAGAAAAATAGTCAATCATAAACAATATGAATTAAGCCTTCCCAGGTGCCCGCAGTGTTAGATAATACGCTTAACGCTAGAGGGGGGGTGAATAGCGTTGTAATAATAATTAGCGTAAATTTGCGGAATTTAAAATTTGCAGGAAATAAATAAGTGCGATAAATAAGAAAGAACACACCGAAGTATTCTGGTTCACCACAACCCGTGGCTAGTCCAGTCCCCGAGAGACTCTCTCGAGATTTCCACTAACTTGTCAAGCTTCCGGGTGCTTAACAAACCTATACAACTTGAGGACACAAGCCTCAACACCTTTGCTCGTAGATACAACACTCCAAGACTTCAACCAAAGGAAACACAAGTTCCTTCACAACTTGAGGACACAAGCCTCAACTACCTTTGCTCGGAGATACAACACTCCAAGACTTCAACCAAGGAAACACAAGTTCCTTCTTACAACAAGAGAATAACAATTCTCTTCAAGTGTACAAAACACTAAGCACTCAAACAAGACACTCCTTAATGAGTAGATATGAGTAAAAGAATACGCTCAAGATCGCAACAACTTTCGACAAGAGTTTGGCTCTCAAAAACTTATGTAATGAATATAAAATGATAAGCAATAGAGTATGCAAGCTTATAGCAATTATATGATCAGTTTTTGTGTGTTGTTATACTTCAAAAGACTGAATTGAAGCTGTATTTATAGTTGAAAAACTTGGCACTACCGTTGCCTAATTGCCAATTAAGTACTGCTGATTTTACTCTGTGACAATCGATTGTCAAGAAGCCACAATCGATTGTTTGCCAATCGTTCCAAAAATCAATCCCAGATTTTACGCATAACAATCGATTATCCAAGATCAACAATCGATTATTGGCAACGTTCAAAAAATCATTTCCAGATTTTACGTAAAACAATCGATTATACAAAATCAAGAATCGATTATTCAGCAACGTTCAAAAAATCCTTTCCAGATTTTAATTTCAACAATCGATTATAGAAGATCAACAATCGATTACCTGACATTATTTGAAAATATTTTGGCAACGGTTAGTTATGCAATCGATTATACTAAGTTAACAATCGATTATATATCAGTCTTGAAAAATCAATTTAGACACTGCCTCGTGACAATCGATTGTTATATACTCACAATCGATTATTTAATAACTTTGAAAAAGTCTGGAAGACACTGCCTCAACACAATCGATTGTCATATGTTCACAATCGATTATTTTGTGACTTTGAAAAATCTGATGGACACTTTCTCTTCACAATCGATTGTCATTAACTTCACAATCGATTATTTTGAGCATTGAAAAACTTTGATGGACACTGCCTCATCACAATACAAGGTTCACAATCGATTGTCATGCAGATTTGAAAAATCTGATGCTCACTTCCTTAACACAATCGATTGTCATTAGTTCACAATCGATTGTCATGCAGTCTTGGCGTAACATAATCGATTATCATAAGTACATAATCGATTATCTTAGTCCAGATTTTAGAGGCATGTTTAAAAATCATTTTGACTAAAGTAAATATGCATGATTTAAAATCATTTAGCATTAAATTAAATATGCATGATTTTGTAAAAATAATTTTACGAGAGAAGCCATGTCATGAGTCAAGTTGTCGGATCAAGATCACAGTTAAGAACGACTCATGTAAAACTATAAAACTTGGTCTTGTGCTTGAATCTCGTTATATATCAATTGTGCGCTTGTACTTGAGCTTCGTCATATGTCAATTTGCGCTTGTTTGTCATTCATCAAAACCTACACATATGAACACACGTTTTAGTATAATGCTTTGAGAACGTGTTTCCAACAATTTCCCCCTTTTTGATAATGGCTAACTTTAAGCGGGATATGCATATTAAGCAATTCATAATGACGATTCAAGACAAGAAGAGATATGCAATAAGTATTTGGATATGCAATTTGTTCTCCCTTAATATATGAATTCTCCCTCAATTTATGCCGATAAGTATTGAGAGTGCATACCCGTTATCTTCCCCCTTTTGCCATTAGCAAAAAAAATGTAATAAGATGGCAAGGATTGAAAAAAAACATGTTTATTTATTGAAAATAAACCGTGATTACTTAAAGAAAGTATAATAACTCAAATAATAGCAGTACAATTGATTATTGATACGAGATAATCGATTATTAAACGACAGAAACCGATTTTTCTGAAGAAGACTCGATTATTGCGCGTCATGCTTTATAATTCCCCCTACCTTTAGGGCGATACCTGCAAAAATTCGTTAGACGTCTCCGACGCTCAAGTTAGAAATCATGTAAAAAAAATGCAATGCATGACTTAGATCAACGTGGAGTCAAGAATCCCGAGTTCACTACGAATTCGGAAGAAGGACTCTTTCTCTAAGGGCTTTGTAAAGATGTCGGCCAATTGATCTTTGATTTCAACAAATTCGATTTCGACATCGCCCTTGAGAACGTGATCTCTTATAAAATGATGTCTAATTTCAATGTGTTTTGTTCGCGAATGAAGAACGGGGTTCTTCGTCAAGCATATGGCACTAGTATTATCACATCTAAGAGGGATATGATCAAGACTTAGGCCATAGTCCAAGAGTTGTTGTTTCATCCATAGGATTTGAGCGCAACAACTCCCCGCGGCTACATATTCAGCCTCGGTTGTGGACAACGCAACACTTACTTGTTTCTTGCTAAACCAAGAAACGAGAGAGCTACCGAGCAAATGGCAAGTGCCACTAGTGCTCTTGCGGTCCAATTTGCATCCAGCAAAATCGGAGTCGGAATAGCCAACGAGTTGGCATGAAGAACCTTTGGGGTACCATAGACCCACATTTGTAGTACCAACAAGGTACTTCAAAATCTGTTTTACCGCAGTAAGGTGAGACTCCTTCGGACACGATTGATAACGGGCGCATAAGCACACGCTAAACATGATGTCCGGACGACTAGCAGTAAGATAAAGAAGAGAGCCAATCATACCTCGATACTTCTTAGTGTCGACTTCCTTACCTTTCTCATCTTTGTCTAGATGATCGGATGTGCTCATGGGAGTCGCCATTGCTTTTGCATTGTTCATTTCAAATCGTTTCAGCAATTCTTTGCAATATTTTGCTTGGCAAATGAACGTACCTTCTTTCATTTGCTTTACTTGTAATCCCAAAAAGAATGTTAACTCACCCATCATAGACATCTCAAATTCGCTTGTCATTAAATCGGAAAATTCCTTGCATAAGACATTGTTAGTAGCACCAAATATGATATCATCCACATATATTTGAACTAATAAAATATCATTGTTTTTATGCTTGACAAAAAGGGTGGTGTCAACTTTCCCCCTAATGAAATTATTTTCCAATAGAAATTTACTCAATCTTTCATACCAAGCTCAGGGAGCTTGTTTTAAACCATAAAGAGCCTTTTTGAGTTTGAAAACATGATCGGGAGATTTAAAATCTTCAAAGCCGGATGGTTGTTCAACAAAAACTTCTTCTTGAATAACACCATTTAGAAAAGCACTTTTCACATCCATTTGATATAAATTGAAATTCATAGAAGAGGCAAATGCGAGCAATAGACGAATAGCTTCTAATCTAGCTACGGGAGCATATGTTTCTTCATAGTCAATACCCTCTTCTTGATTATAGCCTTTTGCTACAAGCCTAGCTTTGTTTCTAGTGATTACACCATTTTCATCTAGCTTGTTTCGAAAAACCCATTTCGTACCAATTATGGTATGATTTTCGGGTCTTGGCACCAAATCCCAAACGTCATTCCGTTTAAATTGGTTAAGCTCCTCTTGCATTGCCAAGGTCCAAAATTCATCCCCAATTGCTTCAGAGATGGTTTTTGGTTCAATTTGAGAAACAAAAGAAGTATGTCCTAAGGTGTTCTTAAGGAAGTTTCGGGTACTTACCTTTTCTCCGACGTTGCCAATTACCTGTTCGAGAGGGTGATCTTTGATTGTCCTCCATTCGTTAGGCATTTTAGTTTCTTTCTCCAATTGTGGCGCTTCCTCCGTTGGTTGTTTCAAAATTTTCGTCTTGAGTTTCCTTAGGCGTTTCCTCTTGTATTTTGTCTTTCAAGCTATCTTAAATACCTGCAAGATCAAAACCGAAATCCTTTCTCGCCAAGCGAGCATTATATTCGGAAAACACAACATGAGGGGATTCCTCCACAGTTTCGGTTCTTTTATTAAAAACCCTATATGCTTTGCTACGTGAAGAATAACCAATGAAAATTCCCTCATCGGACTTAGCATCAAATTTTCCCAATTGATCTTTTCCATTGTTATGAATAAAAACTTTACAACCGAATACTCTAAAATGGGAGATATTTGGTTTCCTTCCCTTGTAGAGTTCATAAGGGGTCTTCATGAGTATTGGCCTTATGACTACTCTATTTAAGATGTAGCATGCGGTACTCACGGCATCCGCCCAAAAATGTTTGGGAATCTTAGCCTCTTCGAGCATGGTTCTAGCCATCTCTTCGAGATCACCTATTTTTCCTTTCCACCACCCCATTTTGTTGTGGTGTTCATGGAGCGGAAAAGGTATGCTTGATACCGAGTTCGTCACAAAAGTCCGCAAAGAGATTGTGATCAAACTCTCCCCCATGATCACTTCTAATTGAAGTGACGGTTGTTTCCTTTTCGTTTTGAACACGTTTAAGGAAATATTTAAAATTCTGAAAAGCATCACTTTTATGGGCAAGAAATAAAGTCCAAGTAAATCTGGAATAATCATCAACAATAACAAAAGCATAACGATTTCTTCCTAGACTTTCAATGCGAGATGGTCCAAATAAATCCATGTGAAGCAATTGCAATGGTCTAGTAGTTGAAACAATATTTTTCGATTTGAAAGATGCTTTTGTTTGCTTCCTTTTTTGACAAGAATCACAAATAGAGTCATTTTCAAATTTCAAATTGGGAAGACCAATAACTAAGTTTTGTGAAATCAATTTGTTCAAAAGATGCATGTTTATATGTGCTACTCTACGATGCCATAGCCAAGTATCATCCTCTTTGCACATAAGTCAATCCACATATTCGGGTGAGGAATTAGCAAGATCAACCATATAAATATTATCCACTCTAAAACCACGAAGGATAATTTTGAAATCACTACGTCTAAATACTAAGCATTCATCCGAATCAAATAAGGCAAGATTTCCCTTGTCACATAATTGACTTATGCTCAAGAGATTATGCTTTAAACCTTTAACAAGTAATATATGCTTAATAGAAGAATTTTCATCCTTACCGACCGATCCGATGCCGATAATCTTTCCTTTATTGTTGTCACCAAAAATAACACGTCCTCCTTCTTTGTGTTCTAGTTGAAGGAATTTGGATTCGTCTCCCGTCATGTGCTTGGAGCATCCACTATCAAGGTACCATAGTACACTTGATCCCTTCAAACACACCTACAAAACAAATTAATGCGTTTTAGGTACCCATGCCATTTAGGTCCTTGAGGGTTAGGCATATCATAATGATGTGATTGAGTGATATGTCTATGTCGTGTAAAACATGCAGGAGCAATATGACCAATTTGTCTACAATAATGACAAGTCACGTTGGGATTATGCATCCTTCTAGGTTCATAGTAATTAGACGGACGAAAATTGTTCACTCTATTTTCGACACCATGGCTATTGCACATTTCATGAAAGTCATTTCTCCTACTATTATGAGCAGCATTTCTAGAATAATTGTTTCTAGGTTGAGGGCCATTTCTAGGTGTTCTAAAAGGTTCAAACTTCCTTCTAGTGTGTGGCCTCGAATATGCATCATTTCTAGAGTAGTTATTTCTAGGTGGTAAGTCATTTCTAGGTCTTCTAAGGTGTTCAACATTTGGTCTAGCATGCATATTGGTTCTAGGGTTGTTATTTCTAGGATGAGCATTTGTTTTATTAATCCTAGGTTGAGCCTTAGGTTGTTGGGGTTTGGCTTCAACCTTTTCTTTAGGCTCATTCTTAAAACCTATGCCATGCTTGGTTGACTTCAAATTAACAATTACCTCATTCAAATTTTTGTGAGAAGAATTAAACTTATCTAAGGTGCCCTTAAGCCTTTCTACTTCATTTTTGAGATGCATGCAAGAAGTACAATTTCTAATAGAGCTTTCGGGTATGTCGGCGCTTCTTTTTCCGAAAAACTTGTTTTCCTCTTTCAACTTCTCATTTTCTAAAACCAGTTTTTCCAACTCATTTTCTTTCAATGAGAGTTATTTTTGAAAATCTTTTTCTTTTGAAGAAGAGTTTTCTTTTATGCTTTTAACATTTTTTGAAGCTTTAATAAATTCACTATATAACTCATCAAAAGCATTTGCATTTCTTCAAGGGAAAAGAAATTTTTAGAAGAGATTTGACATACCTCATCTTGCTTGTCTTCTTGTGCCATAAGACAAAGGTTTGCGCTTTCCTCTTCTTCTCCTTCGTTTGACCCATCTCCGGAGTCTCCTCCCCAAGGTATATATGCACGTTGCTTTTTGAAAGGTTTCTTTTCCTTTTTGATGTTTGGGCAATTTGATTTGATGTGCCCGGTTTCTCCGCATTCATAGCACTTTATTTGTTCTCCTTGCTTTTTGCCCTTTCGTTCATACTCTTTTCGCATGAATTTTTGAAATCTTTTGATAACGAGTCCAAACTCGTTGTCTCCGTCCTCATCAACTTGCGATTGGCTTGTGCTTGCCTTTAGAGCGATTCTTTGCCTCCTTTGATCATCAACAAGAGGGTTAAGTATAGTAGATTCATAAGTCATAAGATTACCTCTTAATGCGTCGATGGTAACATTTGAGACGCCAATGGACTCTTGAATCGCGTCGGCCTTTGATCGCCATGCCGGAGTGAGACTTCTAAGGATTTTTCGGACAAGTTCCCTATCCGTGAAAGTCTTCTTGAGAGCATGTAGGTCATTTACGATTATTGAAAATCGTTCAAACATTTCATCCACCTTTTCACCTTCCTTCATGTGAAATAATTCATAAGCATGGGTTAGGAAATCAATTTTGGCTTCCCTTACCTGGTCCGTACCTTCGTACGTAATTTCCAGCTTGTCCCACATTTCCTTCGCCGTTGTGCAACACGATATTTTCCGGTAATCGTCAGCATTTACAGCACAATAGAATAAATTAATTGCTTTAGCATTATTTTGCACCTTTCGGATATCATCCGCGTCATATTCTTCTTCGGACTTGGGAACCCATTCGTTTTCAACCTTTTGGTTGGAATTTGATTTCCCTTTGTTATCACCTTCCAAAGATGAAAATTGTTTGCTTGAACGAAGATTTCATCCTCTCCTTCCAGTACGTATAGTTTGTACCGTTGAATAGTGGTGGTCGGGTGGAGCACTGACCTTCCTCTATTCCTGCAAAAGAGTCCCGAGTAGAAGCCATGGAAGTTTCTCTCAAACTGTTAAGTCTTCAGAGAGTTGGGCTCTGATACCAATTGTTAGATAATACGCTTAACGCTGGAGGGGGGGTGAATAGCGTTATAATAAAAATTAGCGTAAACTTGCGGAATTTAAAATTTGCAGGAAATAAATAAGTGCGATAAATAAGAAAGAACACACCGAAGTATTCTGGTTCACCACAACACATGGCTAGTCCAGTCCCCGAGAGACTCTCTCGAGATTTCCACTAACTTGTCAAGCTTCCGGGTGCTTAGCAAACCTTTACAACTTGAGGACACAAGCCTCAACACCTTTGCTCGGAGATACAACACTCCAAGACTTCAACCAAAGGAAACACAAGTTCCTTCACAACTTGAGGACACAAGCCTCAACTACCTTTGCTCGGAGATACAACACTCCAAGACTTCAACCAAGGAAACACAAGTTCCTTCTTACAACAAGAGACTAACAATTCTCTTCAAGTGTACAAAACACTAAGCACTCAAACAAGACACTCCTTAATGAGTAGATATGAGTAAAAGAATACGCTCAAGATCGCAACAACTTTCGACAAGAGTTTGGCTCTCAAAAACTTACGTAATGAATATAAAATGATAAGCAATAGAGTATGCAAGCTTATAGCAATATATGATCAGTTGTTGTGTGTTGTTATACTTCAAAAGACTGAATTGAAGCTGTATTTATAGTTGAAAAACTTGGCATTACCGTTGCCTAATTGCCAATTAAGAACTGCTGATTTTACTCTGTGACAATCGATTGTCAAGAAGCCACAATCGATTGTTTGCCAATCGTTCCAAAAATCAATCCTAGATTTTACGCTTAACAATCGATTATCCAAGATCAACAATCAGTTATTGGCAACGTTCAAAAAATCATTTCCAGATTTTACGTAAAACAATCGATTATACAAAATCAATAATCGATTATTCAGCAACGTTCAAAAAATCCTTTTCAGATTTTAATTTCAACAATCGATTATAGAAGATCAACAATCGATTACCTGACGGTATTTGAAAATATTTTGGCAACGGTTAGTTATACAATCGATTATACTAAGTTAACAATCGATTATATATCAGTCTTGAAAAATCAATTTAGACACTGTCTCGTGACAATCGATTGTTATATACTCACAATCGATTATTTAATAACTTTGAAAAAGTCTGGAAGACACTGCCTCAACACAATCGATTGTCATATGTTCACAATCGATTATTTTGTGACTTTGAAAAATCTGATGGACACTGTCTCTTCACAATCGATTGTCATTAACTTCACAATCGATTATTTTGAGCGTTGAAAAACTTTGATGGACACTGCCTCATCACAATCGATTGTCATAAGGTTCACAATCGATTGTCATGCAGATTTGAAAAATCTGATGCTCACTTCCTTAACACAATCGACTGTCATTAGTTCA
Source organism: Nicotiana benthamiana (assembly GCA_034376525.1). Classification (NCBI taxonomy): domain Eukaryota; kingdom Viridiplantae; phylum Streptophyta; class Magnoliopsida; order Solanales; family Solanaceae; genus Nicotiana; species Nicotiana benthamiana. The sequence continues at coordinate 25,455,305 of CM067336.1, read as the reverse complement.
CAATCGATTGTCATGCAGTCTTGGCGTAACATAATCGATTATCATAAGTACATAATCGATTATCTTAGTCCAGATTTTAAAGGCATGTTTAAAAATCATTTTGACTAAAGTAAATATGCATGATTTAAAATCATTTAGCATTAAATTAAATATGCATGATTTTGTAAAAATAGTTTACGAGAGAAGCCATGTCATGAGTCAAGTTGTAGGATCAAGATCACAGTTAAGAACGACTCATGTAAAACTATAAAACTTGGTCTTGTGCTTGAATCTCGTTATATATCAATTGTGCGCTTGTACTTGAGCTTCGTCATATGTCAATTTGCGCTTGTTTGTCATTCATCAAAACCTACACATATGAACACACGTTTTAGTATAATGCTTTGAGAACGTGTTTCCAATACGCAGTAGAGGACCGACAATGTCCATTCCCCATTTCACGAATGGTCATGGTGATAAGATCGGGTGTAGTAGCTCTTCGGGCTGATGAATCACCGATACATGCCTCTTACAGCTGTTGTATCTTCGTACAAAGTCCCTTGCATCTTTCTCTATGTCGATCTAGTAATACCCGACCCTGATTATCTTCCGAACAAAAGAATCTTCCCCTGAATGGTTTTCGTATGTGCCCTAGTGAACTTCTCTCAAGACGCATCTGGTGTCCCCCAGCCCCAAGCATATGTGAGTGGGCCATCGAATGTTCTTCTGTACAAAGTACCCTTTGATAAGCTAACCTTGCCGCTTTAATGCACAGAGATCCCAATTCTGTAGGATCCGAAGGCAACTTCCCATTCTTCTAGTAGTCTATATATTTATTTCTCCAATCCCAAGTCAAACTTGTTGAGTCTATTTTGGCGTGGCCTTATTCCACTATCAATTTCATGAGTAGTACGACTGATCATGAGCTAAATTCATCGTCATCAACCGATGATCCCAAGTTAGCCAGAGTATCGACTTCGCTATTTTGATCTCGGGGTACGTGCTATAGGGTCCATTTCTTGAATAAATATGGTGTTACCTGTAATTTGTCCAAGTACCTTCACATTCTTTCCTCTTTTACCTCGAATATCCCATTGACTTAATTTACCACAATAATGGAGTCGCACTTAGCTTCGACTAGTTCGGTCTCCAGGCTTTTAGCCAGTTCGAGGCCTGCAATCATGGCCTTATACTCGGCCTACTTATTAGTCCATTTTACAGTTCTAATGGGTTTCCTAACTATGTTACCTCGTGGGCGACTTCAAAATAATGCCGAGTCCGAACCCCTTTGTGTTTGAAGCACCGTCCATAAAGAGGGTACATATTCTCGAGGAAGTCCCCGAGGTTAATTACAATTACTTTTCGACTACTAACATTAAGGCTAGCGTGAAGTCGACCACAAAGTCTGCCAAAAATTGAAATTTTATAGTAGTTTAGGATCGATATTCGATATCATACCCGCTAATTTCTATGGCCCATTTGGCCAATCGGCCCGAGAGCTCGGGTTTGTGCTTTATGCTCCTTAGTGGGAAAGAAGTTACTACACAGATCAAATGGCATTGAAAGTATGGCTTCAACTTTCTGGCGGTGCTTAGCAAAACGAGTGCCAATTTTTTTAGGTGAAGGTACCTTGTTTCGGCCTCGCCTAGAGTTCTACTAACATAATAGATAGGAAATTTCGTACCTTTCTCTTCCCGAATTAAGACTCCACTTAACCCTATCTTGGTTATTGCTAAGTACATATACAACTGCTCTCTGCCTTCGGAGTATAGAGCAAGGGTGGACTTGAAAGGTACCATTAGAGTTCTTCCAAAGCTTTCCGACATTCTGGAGTCCATGAAAATTCATTCTTTTTATTCAATAACAAGAAGAACCTATGGCTCTTATTGTAGGACCTTGATACGATTGGCCCAGGGCGACTATCCGCCCGGTTAGATCTGAATGGACTTGACACTATCCACCACGATGAAATCTTCTATAGCTTTGATTTCGTTGGGATTGATCTTGATCCCTTGGTTGGATACCATCAATCCAATGAACTTCCCGGACCCCACCCGAAATATGCATTTCTTTGGGTTAAACTTCATATTGTATTTCTTTTGTATGTTGAAGGTTTCATGCAAATGTTTCAAATGGTTCTTTGCTCACACAGACTTCAATGTAAACTTTCATCGATTTTCCTATTTGTTCTTCGAACATCCGATTTAATAGGTGTTATAACAATAAGTGCTAAATTTTAGAGATAAAGAAAGTTTTTTCTTGATCGCTTGGGTCCATCCATATTTGGTTGTATCAAAATAGGCGTCGAGAAAGCTGAGTATCTCATTCCTGGACGTTGATTCAATCATGCGATCGATATTAGGCAAAGGAAAAGAATCTTGGGACACACCTCGTTCAACTATTTATATCTATGTACATTCTTAATTTATTTCCCTTTTTAGGCATTACTACTACGTTAGCCAACCAATCCAAGTATTTAACTTTCCGAATGTAACCTATTCTAAATAGTTTGGATACCCCATCTTTGATGAATGCATGCTTGTCTTTGGATTGAGGCCTCATCTTCTGTTTAACCGGGTGGAACTTCATATCCAAGCTTAGCTTGTGAGTAGTTATTTCTAGCGGGAACCCTGTCATGTCTAGATGGAACCAAGAGAAATAATCTACATTAGCTATAAGGAAATAAATCGGTTTTTTCCTAAGCTCAGGAGTTAACCACATGTGGTATAACTTCCAATCGGGCAAGTATTTGATCAGTATGACTTGTCCAACTCCTTGACCATTGATTCTATGTGTCAGAACCGTCAGGGGTGATGAATGACCTATGAACTTCATAATCATCATCTTCATTTCTTGCTTCTACGGTTTGATCAAAGTCGGTGATTGCTATTTTGTTTCTTCCTTCCTAACTGATTACATGTTCATCGATGTCGAGAGTACAAAAATCGAGATCACTTTATCGATCGCGACATTTCTTTTACGGCTGCTCTCCTCATAAACTATCTTGATACCTCCCGGTGTAGGGAACTTCAGTGTTTGGTGTAGTGTGAAGGGTACTGCCCCCACGTTTTGAATCCATAGCCTTCCGAATAGATCATTATATTTCATATCCCCTTCAATCACATAGAACTTTGTTTCCCAAATGGTCCCGACGGTGTTCACCGGTAGGATTATCTCCCCCTTAGTGGGTTTACATGTCGTGTTGATTCTATTTAAAACTTCGAGTGCAGACACTATTTGATTTCGTAGACCCAGTTATTTCACTACCCTCGATCTGATGATATTGATCGAGCTACCTGTATCAACTAACACACGCTTAATTTGGGATTTATGTATGAGTACAGATATTACCAGTGCATCATTATATGGTTGCATATTGCCTTTAGCGTACTCATCGTTGAATGATACAGTCCCTCCAGTATGTAATATCGAGTTTGCGTTTCCCTCGTAATGGGCACCTTAGTGCAATTTAGCATTGGCCCCTAAGGAATGTCGACTTCACAATTTATTAGGGCTGGGCATATATCGGGTAAAACTGATAACTCGAACCATTAATTGTTTATCGGATTATCGGTAACATGTGAATGGGTTAATGGTTCGGTTATGGTTTAGAACTTTTTCACTACTGGGTTATTGGTTCAGGATTTGGTTCGCCAATTTTGTCAATGGGTTAACCGATAACCCAATAAGAATTCATAAAATTATCACTTTACCTTTGATTATATACATATGCTAGGGCTTCAGTACATTCTCTCCTATTCTTCTCAGTGGCCCTCTTCACATGTTTCATCTTCATTCTTCAGAAACTTTATTAGTTACTCCTAACGTAAGGTTTTAGTTTATACATTAGGCATTTAATTTCTATTGGACAAAATGCAGAAATGGGTAGTATACTATATGTGAATTCTTCTCTTTTTTGCATAACTCTAGTGAATTATCTTCTCTTTTTTGCTTAACTCAATATTGAGTTTTCTTATTGGGTAAAACGATAACCAAACCGATAATAATCGATAAATGATTAATCAATAACCGATATCTTATCGGTTTATCAAATTTGTAAACCGATAAACGATATGCTAAACCGATACTATTCATAACCAAACCGAATCGACTGATGCCCACCCCTACCAATTATCATGTTAATGACGTGTTGAAGTTACTCTTGATGCATCTGATTATTAGAGTCCCTATTTCTTAAGTGATTTTTGGCTCGATCACTTAGAAATTCTCAGAGGTGTCCTTTATTGAATAACCTATCAACTTCTTCCATTAGTTATCAGCAGTCTTCGATCCTGTAGCCGTGAGTGCCAGGATATTTACACATTATCCTAGGGTCCCTTTGGGCACTGGTCAAGGCCACTTGATATTTTTAATGTGTCTGATGGAAGATACAATGTCAGCGACATCGACATTGAAATTGTATTCCGATAATATTGCCTTCTGGTCCCGAGCGGCATGTCGAAACCGTGTTTAGTCATGAGTCCCTAACTATTGTGGACTTGATCACTCCTTTTTCAATTCTTGGAGGGTTATGTCCGGACCCATTACCCCTTTGATCTCTTCCATACGGTTGATATCGATATCTTTTTGGTCTTGACTCATGATCGATGATTCTTTTAGATCTGTCACTTGTTATGATAGGACACGGACCCGGAGGGAGGCTGAGCTAATTGTACTTGACTCTAATTTTTGATTGGTACCTATTATGGACATCATCCCATATTACTACTGGTTATTCTATCAAATTCTGTTTCAACTGCTGTAAAGCTAATAAGCATTGGGGGTTAAGTCCTTGGTTGATGTCTGAACATCCCAATCGTCCCCGACCGGAGTTGATCTATTTGTTCTATTTGAATTTTTGACATAAATTCCCTAAGCATCTCTTTATCTCTTTGCTTTATTTTGAAAAGGTCTGACTTCCTGGTCTCGACCTCTATGGCCCCGACGTGCGCTTTCACAAAGGCATCTTCAAGCATAGCAAACGAATCAATAGAATTAAGGTGTAAGTTGCAATACCATATCATAGCTCCTTTTGCCAAGGTTTCTTTGAAATGTTTCAGCAGAACAGACTCGATTTTGTCTTCATCTAAATCGTTCCTCTTGATGGCACACATGTAGGAGATCAAATGTTTATTTGTATCCGTTGTTCCATTATACATTGAAATTTTAGGTGTATAGAACTTCTTTAGGATTGGCTTCAGTGCCGCACTTGAAGAGAAAGGCTATTGGATAAATTTCTTGGAACCCATGCCTTTAAATATTGGGGGTGCTCCTAGGATCTAATCAACCCTGAAGTAATAGGTCTATACCTTTTTGTTGTTGGCTTCGATCTTCTTTTCCCCCAACTTCACCCGCTTTGTTAGTTCTTCAAGCATCTTTACTATTTCGGAGTTGGTTCCGAGTTCAACCTCTCCCAGCCTTTTCGAGGTTAGTTCATTTCTTCGAGTGTTTTTATGGGATGGTTCAGGCTCAAATCTGCTGGGGCACGGTTTTCGTACTGTAACTGGGCTATTGCCACCTGTTGAGCTTGCAACTCTTTGAAGATCACCCACAAATTGATCCCATCACCTTTACCTTCGTGTGTACCTCGGCATACTGATCAGACTCCTCTACGAACATTGTTCTCTGGGTCGGTAGGCAAGTGTGCCTTGTTTGACACATGCGAGTTGGCATCAATTATGTCCGCGATCAGGACCTCCGTTGGGGTCAGCAGGGAGAACCTCGCTATTGGGTACTACATTGTTGTTCTCAACCCATTTTTTAGCTTGTGCTCATGACTTTTAAATTTCATTGTGAAGATTTATTATTTGATTTGATGTAGGTGCTTTAAAATATTACTTATAGTACTTTCGAGTAAGCTTCCCGAATTTGAATTTTTATATGTGTTTGAATATCCACCATTGTTGGCTTGAAACTCAATTTTTGTTTTTGAAGATATCTTGTTTGATTCAAAGTGGATGTCATTAAATATTTCTTATACTACCTTATGCAAATTCATACTGAAATTTGATTATATTTGAAGTTGATTTGAGGTGATTGAGATCGAATTTTTCATCTGAAAATTGAAACATAGTTATATAATAGTATAATGCTATAGTATACAATATGTTGTAGGAGTATATAGATATATTGCAAAAATATACTGTAATAGAATACAATATACTGCAACGGTAATAATCGAAAAACAACACAGTTACTTAAGAATATACCATTATGGTATACGATATATTGTAGGAGTATATAACTATAATGCAATAGTATATTATTATAGTATATACTACACTGTAATGGTATATTATAATAATGTGCAATATATTTCAACAATATGCTGTAACAGTATACAATACACCATAATAGTATACTATTTTAATGTAATAGTATAATGTTGAATGAAGAACATAAAATATTATTTTCATATATTGTATGTTATGTTGCTATATAATATATAATTCAATAGTATATTGTTCACTACAATAATGTATTATTATAATATATAATATGATGTTATAATTTGGTAATTTTATAAAATTTTTAAAACTTTCAAATGGATTCTTTTTAAATATTTTTAAAAAGCTCTCATGCTTTTTAACATTTTGTTTTGTCTTTAAAGAGGTGTTATATGAAATTCCATGGGGATGGTATTTATTGTAATAGAAGTAGATAATGAAAATAATAGTTATTTTTCTCTTCTCGATACTTAACTTTTATGGACAACTTAGGATATCATCTCTTGTTGGTTTTCTTAGGTTCTCGCTTCCTTCCTCCTCATGTAATGTGTCAAGAATAAATTATGAGCATAATTTAATCTCACGGTGTAATAATAGCCTCTTATGACTTTCCAGTTAACTTTATGAAAGCATAGCCACAATCACGATTCTCCTATCTCCTTTCACTAATAATATTACCCATAAAAGCTGCAATGGGTAGGAAAGATAATTACTTTGGTTGGTAGAAAAACTAATGGGTAGGTAAGGATAGTTAATTTATTTTTTGTAGGTAAAGTATATAACTCCCAAAAAATTTCTTATATTGCAAATAAATATACCCTATTTATTATAAATTAAAAATATTTTAAAATATTATTCTTTATAGCTACCTTTTATATTTTATAGTAAGATATGTATTTATTGTATACAATACCATATAGGCGTAAAATACACTATTTATCATTTTTCTCTCTCTTTCTTTTAGTTAGCACACGTTCTCTCTCAAATCATTCGTTTGTATTTATATATTCCAAAGGTCTATATTTTTTTAATACAATCGAAGATCATTCTGTTTTGTGATTTTTGTTGTTTGAATACAGTCGAATAGAATATGGTAAATTGAATACAATCTATAATAGTGAGCAATAGATATTTGTGAATTGAATACAATGTATACCGTCGAATTGAATAGAACAATATACATCCTTTTTTTTTTAATTACATCATTGTATTTATAAATACAGTCGCACGAATACATAAAAAAAGTACAGTGATATACACTAATTAATCCACTTTACGCTATTAAACACCTGGGTTCGCCTATTTTTAGGTGAATTTCGCTATTGTATTCATCAATACAGTAGCATGAATACAACGAATACAGTTGCACGGGTGGACTCCCCTATTACTGTATTCATGAATGCAGTAGCTTGAATACAATGAATGTAGTTGTGTAGCAGCGAATTTTATGATTTTGTTGAGTTAAATTAGGAGTTATACATGCTAATTGATTCTCATTCCGTTATTAAACAATTGGATTTCCCTATTTTTAAGGTAAATTCTGCTACTATATTCATGAATATAGTATCGCGAATTGAGGGAATACAGTCGCGTAATAACTAAATAATAGCTATAGGAAATAATTATATATATGATAGCTATAAGAAGTAAATAGCTACTAAACAATAGTGGTTTCTGAATTTTTTTCAATATCGATCGGAACTAATCCCAAAGGAAATAAACATCCATCCAAGGGAAACTAAGTCAAAGAGACGTCCATTCCAACCATTTAAATTAAAAATAGCCGATATAGGTATAATATATACATATCTTATATATATTATATATGTATAAATATGTATAATCAATGTGTAATAGATGTATATGATTATAAAAAGTAAACAATAAATATGTGCAGTTATTTATGTAAAGATCCCTTTTCAAACTAGACCCAGCAAGAAAATAGACCTACGATTTGACTATTCATTGTCAAGTTTTTAGGCTTTAGTTGCTAGTCAATTTTAGCTAAAATCTTCCTAATAGTTGTTAGAATTGGTATGTACAATATTGCCAATTTCTCTAAACCTTAATAAGCTCATTCAGGGAATTTAGTGAAGGGATCTCCAAAACAATAACTGGTCGGGTTCACTCTTTAGTTAGTGATATCACAATGCAAATCCATTTGATACAACAACATTAAGGAAAATCACGATGAATATGTTGATTTGAAATGGTAATAGTGATGATTAAGTGAGTCGAGAGGGTTTGAACAAAACATCTAGAATAAACGTTAACTGTTGATGTGGAGCACAATACCCTTGTTCTATATGAAATGTTTAATACTGGCCACTGGGTAAATCACAAATAACAGACACATCCTCGTCTCAAGTGTATTCTAAAACATATATTCTAGTACAAATGATAATGAGCATTATTGTGTTCTTAAAAGAAAAAACGTGATTTGTAAAGTTTCTTTTCTTTATTTTTGTATAAATAAATGAAAATGAATGTAAAATGCACAAGAAAAATATCTTACATTTTTTAAATAATATATAAGTGGGTTGAATGATTTCTTTGTAATAAAGCAAGATCCAACGCCATCCTTTGCTTTATTTTGGATGGTCTGATAATCAACTCTAATCATAGCAACCATTAGAAATCTTGCAGGCCAATTCATTTACTGCCTTCAAAAGCAAGAAAGATAACTATTTTTACTATTTCTCATTAATATTACATGCACCCTCCCCCCTTTCCATAAGATCTAGCATTATAGCAAATTAAGAGAAATCAATTGTTTTATGGCCAGTATTTTTTCAATTTGGGAAAATATGAAATGTGTCTGCGTTCTGCTGCAAACACTTATGAGTAATAGCTCCAAATTATTGATAGTCTCATATTTTCTTGTTCTTTTTATCATTCTTTATTAGAAATAATATTGTTTACCCTTAAAATTAGATAACAATTAAACTTATAATATGGTTTTAAGGACATGTAATTTCACCTAATACAAATTGATAAATGTAAAAATTAGTAATAAAAATTAATAATAAGATAAAGCAAACCAGTGTTTGAATGGAATTCAGCCCTCGAGCCCGGATACCCTCAAGTTGATCGCATAAGAATAGTTAAAGATATAAGCAAGTTGATGAACAAGATGATAAATAAAAGATAATTTGTTATATTCCTTTGATATTTCACAGTGTAAGTGTTTTTCAAATGATTGGAACTCCTCTTTATATTACAGAGGAATTCAAATTATGGTATAGCTCTAATTACAAAAAGAAATCCCACGACTAGCTAATTAACCGTCCTAGATTTGATCCGTTCCGAGATTTCTGCCATGATCTTCGACCGGTCATGAATACTTCACTTTTCTATTATTATGCTACCTTCAATATTGCTCGATGTCTATCTTATTTGGTCTCAATCGCTATCGGTCTCGATCTTGACAGGAACCTCTTATCGGGAACTCGATACCTTGTCCTCGTGCCTTGGTCTGATCTATTACGGGATCGATATTTGATCTTACACACTGGTCTCGATAAATCAGTAAAATCAAGTGGGCCCGATTTTAACATTATACAGATAGTCCCCTCATTTTTTGGAGTGTAATAACAAGAAATGAACTTAGCCTTCGATCATATACCTGTCATGACGTCATCTCCATAACGTAAGTGGCGGATATGACCAAAACGTCCCGTAGGTGTATTTCCCAGGGAATTTAATGCATGCCAATAGAGTATACGCCGAGAAAATCAACAGGACACTCACAAAAACCACACCCGGGAAGAAAGAGAGACAAATAGGGGAAGTGAAGCGGGAAACCCTCAGCACATCGTTCATATGATTATTAGGGGGACCGACGTACCCTTAGTGCTCGTGATTAAGCGGATAAAGGTTTATGCGGCAATGCAATCATCCTCGCCTTCAGCGAATAAGCCTTCGAGACTCTATCTCATCCACACAATGATGTGCTGGTAATCTTGTTTCTCTTAAATAACATCCAAATTAAACTTGTACTCGTGGACCCAGGTAGCTTCGCCAACGTAATTAGATCGATGGTGGTAGAACATCTAGGATTACTCCATCAGGTCATACCTACCTCCTCAATCCTCAACAGCTTCAATATGGCTGGCGAAGCAACAGAAGGAGAGATCACCCTCCCGGTTAACATGTCGAATCCTGTTCATGATACCAAATTCCTTGTCATCAAAGGTGACGTGAGGTTCAATGCCTTGCTCGGTAGGCCATGGATGCATAACATGAAGGCGGTACCATCGACCTTGCATCAAATGATGAATTCCAACAATGGATGGAATAAAGATAGTATACGGAGAGCAATATGCAACGAAGGAAATGTTCGCGATCCATAAAGAGGTATCGAATTCTGTACACTCCGCCGCAGAAGAGTTGGAAAGACAATAAACCCCTGAGGATGATTAAGAGGATTTCCTCGCTCCCAGAAACATAATTGCCCCGAAAGAATCGGATGCAACTAAGTCGACTATCGAAGAGCTCGAGCAAGCTATATTAATCGAGCATCTCCCAGATCGGAAGGTATACCTTGGGATGGGGTTAACCCCCGAACTTAGGAAAAATTTCATTTGATTCCTTATTAACAATATTGACTGCTTTGATAAGTCCCATTTAGATATGACATGGATCCCATCAGAGATAGCTACTTATCGACTAAGCGTCGACCCCAAGTACAAACTGGTGAATTAAAAAAAGAGATCCTAATCTGAGATAAAGCATACATTCATCAAAGACGATGTCACGAAGCTCCTCAAGATATGGTCTATTAGGGAAGTAAAATATCCCGAATCGTTGGCCAATGTCGTGGTATTTTCCAAAAAGGGTAGTAAACTAAGAATGTGTGTAGATTATAAAAATATAAATAGGTTGTGCCTAAAGGACTCATTCCCACTTCCCAACATTGACCGTTTGATCGATGCCACGACCGACCATGAAACCCTCACTTTTCTTGATGCCTATTCAGGGTATAATCAAATTCAGATGAACCCTTAGGATAAAGGAAAGACTTTACAATGTACTGACGTTTGGGCTAAAAACACGCAGGGGAGACATACCAACGCCTAATTAATAAGATGTTCGCACACCAAATAGGCAAGTCCATGGAAATTTATATTGACAGCATGCTAGTTAAGTCCTTGTGCGTAGAGGACCATTTGATTCATTTACAAGAAACATTCGACATCCTCAGAAGTTAAAATATGAAACTCAATCCTGAGAAGTGTGCCTTAGGGGTAAGATCGAGCAAATTCTTAGGTTTCAAGGTATCAAACAAAGGATTCGAGATCAACCCCAACAAAATCAAAGCCATCAAAGAAATTACATTGGTAAATAACATAAAGGTCGTGCAACGGCTAACCGAGCAGATAGCAGCCTTGGGCCGGTTCATATCAAGGTCGTCGGACAGAATTCAATGCCTTAGAGGAGTTGAATAGATACCTGACAAGACTGCCTTTGCTCCATATTCCAAAAGAGGATAAGACATTATATTTATACCCGGTCGTATTCGAGATAGCGGTAAGTGGTGTATTGATTCAACAAGAATAACGTAAGCAATTCCCTGTTTATTATGTAAGTTGGACCTTGGGTGATGCCGAAACCAGGTATCTGCACCTACAAAAACTAGATCTTGCATTAATAAGTGCATCTTGAAAATTGAAACTTGCTTCCAATGCCATCATATTTGCGATTTAAAAACGTATCCCCTTTGAAGAATATTTCATAAACTCAAATTATCGGGTAGACTGGAGAAATGGGCCATCAAACTCGGGGGATATGATATCAAGTTTCAGCTTCGAACAGCTATTAAGGCTCAAATTTTTGCAGACTTTATAGCTGACTTTGCTCCCTCCCTCGTACCCGAGGTCGAGAAAGAACTTTTGCTAAAAACGGTCACATCTTCTGGAATATGGACCCTGTTTACAGACGATGCTTCGAATGTAAGAGGGTCCAGGATCGGCATAGTTCTAAGGCCACCTACGAACGGCGTGATTAGACAATCTATACAAACCACAAGGTTAACTAATAATGAAGTTGAGTATGAGGCTACAATTGTAGGTTTGGAATTGGTCAAAGGCCTAGGAGCTGAAGTCATTGAAGCAAAAGGTGACTCCCTCTTGGTGGTAAATCAGGTAAATAGGAGCTTCGAGGTTCGGGAAGACAGGATGCAAAGATACTTAGACAAAATTCAAGTCATGTTGCACCGCTTCAAAGAACGAACTCTGGTCCATATACCTCAATAGGAAAATAGTGAAGTCGATGCCCTCGCAAAACTTGGATCGTCTGCCGAGGAAGATGACATGCTCTTCGGATCTGTGGTTCAACTATCCAAATCAGTGATCGAGGAAGGCCATGTCGAGATCAAGTCCACTATCCTAACATGGGATTGGACAAACAAATCTATCGATTATTTGGAGAGCGGGAAGCTACCCCCAAATCCAAAAGAGTCGAGGGCCCTACGAATCAAAGAGGCCTAAATGAAAATAGAACTCTTTACAGAAGAACTTTTGATGGCCCCCTAGTAGTATGTTTGGTGCTGGGAGACACAAACTATGTGCTATGAGAGATTCATGAGGGAACTTGCGGAAATCACTCCAGTGCCGATCGTTGGTTCGAAAAATAATCAGGGTAATCCTAAATAAGGTACACTTACAATTGTAGTAAGGAATCTTATTATGTAGTTGTCTAACTGCCTAATATAAATCCATTCCGGAATTTACGCCGTGATCTTAGATCCACCGCGGGAATCTCGCTCCTTTTGTTATGGAACCATTACGGTATTATCTCAAGGTCGGTCATACTTAGCTTCGGTGTTCATCCATCACTTCGACCTTTGAAGCTTGTACTATGCCATTAGGCTCGCACCTGGTCTATTTCGATCTTGCTCTTGAAGTGACCTTCGAGCCCACAAAATATGGCATACCTGATTTTGACGATGGTGTAACCTCATATCGAGGAGAGCATTCCTGGGCCATGCGAGCTATCTTCCGATTTCAAAATCGATAAGCCTCCATCTGTTCCAGGCCGATGCGAGCCTATGTTTCGACACATCTGCTCGTATACTGGGATAGCATGGAGAAGGATACCAAAGAATTTTTCAACAAATGCGACAAATTCCAAAGATTTGTCCTGATGATTTACCAACCTAGTGAACAACTACATTCAGTTTTGTCACTATGGCTGTTTATGAAATGGGGGATGGACACCGTCAGACCTCTACAATGTTGCCAGGTAAAGCTAGATTTATTTTATTTATAACTGACTACTTCTCGAAATGGGTTGAAGCGCTGGACTTCAAAAGAATAAGAGAAAAAGAAGTCATTAATTTCATCTGGGACCATATTATGTGCCGATTCGGAATTCCTTATGAGATAACGTGTGATAATGGGAAGCAATTCACTGGAAGCAAAGTAACTTAGTTCCTCGAGGACCACAATATCAATTGGATCCTGTCAACGCCCTACCACCCGTGTGCAAATGGCCAAGCCGAGTCCACAAAAAAAAACCATCATTCAAACCTTAAAGAAGGGGAAAACGCAAAGGGAAGATGGAGAGAAATATTACCCGAAGTGCTCTAGAACAACTCCAAAATCAAGCACGGGGGAAACACCTTTCTACCTGGTATATAAGGCCGAGGCTTTGATACCTACCGAGTTTCGAGAACCTATCTCCAGATTTTGATATACCACGGAGAGCTTGAATAATGAGGCCATGACTACTGCTCTCAAACTATTGGATGAAAAACGAGAAGCCTTGCTAGTCCAAATAGCCGCACAAAAATAATGAGTCGAAAAATAATATAACAGGAGAACAAATCTCCGACATTTTGAAATCAGGGACTTAGGAAAGTCACCTTGAATATTAATATCCTAATGAAGGAAAGCTGGGTCAAAATTAGGAAGGATCGTACCGCGTCCTCGGGGTAGTTAGCAAAGGGTCCTATAAACTCGGCACCATAGAAGGCGAAGAACTTTCAAAAAATTGGAATATATCAAAGCTCAAACGCTATTACTACTAAAAGCTCAAAGGCCTTAGGTTTCAAAGGCAGGCACTGCACTCTTTTCCTTCGATCGGGTTTTTTAATCCCAAAAAAGGGGTTTTCACCAACAAGTTTTTTAACAAGGAAACATCTATATGCTACCTGAGGAGGACTCAACAAGTATACAAGGCTTCTCTTCAATCAACTTCAAATACCCTGGGGCATCCCCCCTAAAAGTCACCTCCTCGGAGAAGCGAAGACGTGCTAAATGGGTTCCAGATAGGAAAATGATGTACCGGGCCAAACGGTCGAACAAACCGTGCCCATATAGAATAACCGATCTCCTGGTAGCGAGAGCATGTATACTTGTACCAAGTAATCAAAAAATACTTTCCCCTCCATTAAAGCATTCCACGTTTCAAAGATGTTTGCTATTTTTTTCAAAAATGGCTCCAGATGCCAAAATATGCCTCGAACACTCGGGGACTGGCGTCAAAAACTCGAGGCCATATGACATCCGAGTTGGAAGATTGGAACTCGTAAATCCTCAACGAAGCAACATCGAGTTTTCAAAAAACAACTCCAAAATCAAAAGCATCCCTACCACTGGATGACCGCATCCCAAGCACTCGAAGACATGCATCAAGAAACCTTCGATGTCTCAGATTTTATCATCAACTGCTACCTCATCGACTTATCAAAAACCTGATGCCATAAAACCCTATGTGGGCAGTCTCGGTCTCGTAAGGCCTATATAAGGCAATAACAATATCTATAAGACCTTAAGCTATGCATGAACTATATTTGTACCAAGTAACCATATCTATAAGACCTCAAGTAACGTATGAACTGTACTTGTACCAAGTAACAATATCTATAAGACCTCAAACATGGCATGAATTATACTTGTACCAAGTAATCAAAAAATAAGACCTTAAAAAAGACATTATCCTGGTTAAGTCTATATACTCAAACTTGTAAGACCTTGAAAAGGCATACCATTGGTATAGACGCAAAAACTACTTCACTGGGGAATTAAAAATGACCACGGTCGTAAGACTCCATCTAAACTAACGTGACTCATCACAATAAAATTACAGCCCTTCAATTACTTCTAAAGTACTTCGAAAAAAACCATTTAAATAGGCTACCCTCGACATAGGCAAAAGAGCTTCGACCATGTTATCTCCAGACTATAAGCTGCGAAACACTTAACCACCGAGAAAAACCTCCTGAGGTGCTCGTTCATCGCCATATAACGACTCACAATCGAGGTTTTTGTCGAATCGTCGAAGAGTCAGGCAAACACAATTTTAAAAATTCCTTAACGAGGGAAAATAAATCCTATATTAAAATTCATACTAACCTAATGCGTAAGAGCCACTACTGCCAGCCCCTATAAAAGGTCGTACCGACCTAATGCATAAAAGCCACTGCCGCCATCCCATATAAAAGGGCATACTAAACTAATGTGTAAGAGCCACTGCTGCCAGCCCATAAAAAAGCTTGTACCGACCTAATGCGTAAGAGCCATTACCGCCAGCTCATTTAAAAATTCTTACTAACCTAAAGCATAAGAGCCTAAGATGCCAGCTTACATTGAAAGGTCGTACTGACCTAACTTGTAAGAGCCTAAGGACCAAGCTTAAAACATAGGGGTCAATGAGCTCGAGTCGAAACCTGACTCGAAGAACTGAACCCAAAATAATTAACTGAACAAGCCCAAAAGCAAAAGCATAAGAGCCTAAAATACCAGCTTACATTAAAACGTCGCACCGACCCGACGTGTGAGAATCTAAAATATCTGCAAAAATAACCTTAGGGCCAACATGACAGACTTACATGTAAATACACCTAGAAAAACCTAAAAGTTTGTAAGATAAAGTCAAAACATGGCTCGGGGATCATGACCCACGCGATTAACTTTCGACTATTGCGAAATGCTCGACAATAGGAACCCAATGGTTTAAATTTGAGACCCACAAATTCAGATCAATTGCTGAACGAATGTCATAAGTCATTCAAAAAGATTCATAAAATTATGATTACAAAGCCTACAACTGGAGCTCTATAAGGCTGCTACCGGCAGCTCATATAGAAAGTCTTACTAACCTAAAGCATAAGAGCCTAAGATGCCAGCCTACATTCAAAGGTCGTACTGACCTAACTTGTAAGAGCCTAAGGACAAAGCTTAAATTCAAAAACATACGGGTCAATGAGCTCGAGTTGAAACTTGACTCGAAGAACTGAACCCAAAATAATTAACTGAACAAGCCCAAAAGCAAAAGCATAAGAGCCTAAAATGCCAGCTTACATTTAAAAGTCGCACCGAATCGACGTGTGAGAATCTAAAATATCTGCAAAAATAGCCTTAGGACCGACATGACAGACTTACATGTCAATACATCCAGAAAAAACTAAAAGTTTGTAAGATAAAGCCAAAACATGGCTCGGGGATCATGACCCACACGATCAACTTTCGACTATTGCGAAATGCTCGACAGTAGCAGGAACCCAAGGGTCTAGATATGAGACCCACAAATTCAGATCAATTGCTGAACGAATGTCAAAAGTTGTTCAAAAAGATTCATAAAATTATGATTGCAAAGCCTACAACTGGAGCCCTTACGAAGGTAGAAAGCAAATAAAAGCCTTAATCAATCACCGGAGTTACGCCTTCAACAACCCCCTCAGAAAGTATGCTTTCAATAGCTTCGGCCATGACCTCTGGGTTTCCGACGGCCTCCTCCCCTTCAGACACTTCACCTCCGTATTCATCACCTCCCGAGTCACTGCTCGACTCATCTTGGAAAGGAAGCAGGGCTACAACTTCCTCTTCTAGGGTCTTCACCCTCTCAATCTTGATGGTTAAATCAATGTCCCCGCGTATATACTTGAGCGACAGTTTCCAAGATTCTGATCGGGCATGTTCCACTGCTCGGTTCAGGCGTAGCTCGATCAATTTAGACACCTTCCAAGCCTGAGCATTCACAGTAGCAGTGTCCTCCTTATGTGAGGTCACGAGCGACTTGGCCTCGGCCCTAACCTTGGATAGTGTTGTGGGTAACTCAGTATGAAGACCCTTACACTTATTACTCTCAACCCTCAAATCTATGAGGTAATTCCAGATCAAAACAACATCTCCCCAAAAGGCATCTCTCGTAGACATTACCTCGTTCAAATGCTGCTTAACTTCGAGAATTTTGGAGTCTCTAGCTCGGAGCTCCTTCCCCATAAGGCTATTTTTCTCCTTATATTGCAAAAATCCATCAAAAGATATTAAAACACTGAAGTCAGTTAGACATGCAGACAAAACAAATGGGAATTATGTAACCTCTCTAGTAAGAAAAGCCTTTTTCCGGGACAACCTTTAAAAAATCCCGAAGGCCACATATTTCTTTCTCCCTCTTGGTAGAAAGAGCTCTAAACTCATGAGCTTTCCACGTAAGCTTCTTATGTTCGCCCTCATTTTGATTCAGCTCGGTTTCAAAATTGGCAACCATTTGATTATAAAGCACCTTGTCTTGGAACCACGAAAGAAATAGGGGTAGCAGGGGCAAAGGTCGGGGCACCAAGCAGAATTTACGAATAGATTACCTGCTCGCATAGCTTATTAATCTCATTAAAAATGCGAAATGTCAGGTTTGGGATTTTTCTCAAGCTTGGAAGAAGGATTTCAAACATATTTTTATCTCCAACGGATGTCCCCACATTGGGAAACTCCATATTAGGGGCGTCTTTCATCCCCCTCGAAGAAAAATCAAATTTGTAGGAGAATCGCTCGCCCTAGTGACCTCAACTGAATCAAGAAAAGTTGTCCCCTATTTCTGAGAAGCTTCATTATTAGGATCCCTCGGATCACCTACCAAGAGCACCATAGCTCAAGGGAAATTTTTGCCGTCAATCGGCTCGGCAGTACCGCCTGATACGCCCTCATAGGCTTCTTCATCTCGAGGCAGGGCAACAACGTAACCAAGCCGTGATTCGAAAGCCGCCAACTCAGTAGTATATGGATTAGTCAGATACTCTCCCCATTCAGATGCCATCAAGGGATCATTTTTCTTCTCACCTCCATTGCGGTGGCTCCCCGACGCTTCTGGAATTAAATCTGTTGAATCATCTTTAGGACCTTCCATTCTAGTTTTCTTGGATTATGGAGGATAAGTCGATGACCTCCCTCATTTTTTCCTCTTTTTGTCAAGATTTGAGGTGCCCGTTTTGCGAGGCAGAGTTTCGCTCATCAAGAAGACCTCCCCCAGATCTGCTTAAATACAAATAAGCATGAGGAATGAGAACGCAATTAGCAATAACTTTTGTACAATTGAAGCTACAGCAGATAACAAAGCCCCACCATATACTTGGCTTCCCATCAAGCCTTAAATAAATCATGCCACATGCGCTCAACATATGGGCAAATCGAGTCCAGTTTATCCACCCAGCCTGAAAGATCCCTAACCGCATCAGGGTACAACACAAAAGCTATATCAGCGGAGGAAGTTAGCTCAGGATGAAATGCTTACAAAAGAAACATACATGCAATTAATTAATATGTTTACTTACTCTTCATGTTCCATCTTTCGGGGAATAACGTCCTCTCTGTCGGGATCAAGTCCAAAGTCCTAACTTAGAAAAGTGGCTCATCCACCCCCCGTTCCTAACCTCATCGGTACAAGTGAAGAGTGCCCTCGAGGCCCCGTAGCAGAGCTTAATCAAGCCCCCATGGAAAAGTCGGTGATTGTACATTCTGATCAAATGTTCAAGGGTGAAAGGCATCCCCTTAATAATTTTTGCGTAATACCTAGTCATGTAAACGATACGCCAAAATGATGGATGAATTTGGTGAGAGTCACTTGATATCGTTCGCAGAAGTTAAGTATCACGGGGTCTATCGAAGGCATGGATGGAACCGTCGGGCCAAGGGTAAATGGATAAGTATTCACACTGAGGAAGTCGGCCTTATATGTCGTTACATCCCCCCCCCCCCACCCAAGAAGGAACCTCCACTAACACCCTATCTCCCCAGCGACAGTCAATTTTCACCCTTCCGATATCCGTTATTAAAATGATATATCGAGACGTGGGTTCACAATACCCTGGTTTTGAATAAGGTCTTTCGACCTTAAAATCAGAGGTCGTCTGAAATGCCTCTGGAATGTATTCTTCAACACTAGGAGACGCTGCTACTTTACCCTCGATTGAGAGCGTGGAAGAGGAAGTCACATATTCCTGAGGGACAGAGGTCGAAGTGTTCGCTATTTTTACAAAAGGTTACAAAGAAGAAACGAAAAAATCATGCTTCAGGAAAGAACATGAGAGGAAGGTAAGAAGAAAGAAAAACTCTGTTAAGAGCCAGATGATGCAGTAGAAAGGAAGGGACGAAGAAATGAGTATTTATAGAAGCCTAACTTGTGAAATTGGAGCGGACCAAGGGGCAGCCAACAATTATAATTAATTCAAAGGCTTTGAGAACTATGTGGACGCGACCTTTAAAAGCCCAGTCTGTTACATCAGTCACTTGGAAGGGCGCAACTACTTGCTTCGATGGAAGTACGGGAGGGGAAAGATCTTGAAGCCGCTTCTCTTTATTTTACTCTAAGAAATGTGGGTACTATATGTATGCAGCTAAAATTGGATAGACCAATTTCACGATCGGTGAGGCATTTTTTTAATTTCACATTGAAAGGCTCGAAGAATAGCTCGGGGTTCGAATTTTTTGAAGGTTCTTCCTGCCCGATGTCGAGGAAGAACAAACCGATGGTTATCATAAGTAAGCGAGAAGTTTCCCAGGAATGGTATTTTTCTGACAATGCCTGCACAAACGGTGACAGCCTGTACCAAGCTGATTGAGTGGTTGTACCGGCTACTTTATGTAATAATTACACATGTGTCATATTGGGATTTTCCCTTCATATATAAAGGGGACCTTGCCATTTTGAAAAGATATACAACATTGCTCATAAGATTCTATACAAGAATACTTTCCTTCTCTCTAATTTAAACATATTCTCTAGGTTTTATTATTCATATTTATTGCTCATTATTGATCATAAAGAGCCGCCATCGCAGCTCTTATAACTGTTAACCCTCCCTCGACTACCCTTAGCCAGGCATCCAACTCAACCTCGAGGCCCCGTATATGCTAGCTCGAGGCTCTGGTTTCCAAGCATTTGGTTTATTTATCACACTATCTACAAGCTCTTATCTTATCTTCTAGTTGTTCACTTAGCATCTATTGCCTAACAAATAGCATAAAAATAGATCACACTTTTTTATAGCCATAAAATTATATCTAATTATTATTACTGTTTTCAAGGTAAACATCTTTCTTTAAACTGAAACCCGAATTGGCGAAAACATCCAAAATTATGCTGCAGAAAGAAAAAGCTTCCTCGTCTAAGCCGGCCGATGAACAACCAGCGTCGGAGCCACTCCCTGAAGAATTTTTTTCTCCGCTGTGTGTCCTTGGCTCCGATTTCAAAGTTGAAAAGACCTCCTCGGTTCCAGGATGATGTGAGTCGATGTTGAGGTACATATATAAATTCATGAGTGGCCTTTTAAAGAACGTTAAAAAGGGCTACAACTGGATAGACAAACACGTGGTGGTGCCATTGCTCGAAGAGTCAATCACTACGCATGTGGAGGGATTTTTAAGTGTTTACACCTACCCTTGCACATTGGGTCCTCTGGATCCAACCATTGTGGACTTCTAAAGAAGTAAGAGGTTACACCCGACCAGATTAATCATTCTTTTTGGAGGATAGTGGCATTGCTTTAATATTTTATGAGCAAAGTCGAGGGGTTTCCTTCACCCTCGACCATCTCATTCATCTGTATAGCCCCCAACTTTATTGAGGTCTTCTAATAAAGCTTCAACATCTATCTGTTTGAATCTCTATTTTTGAAGTGATTCTTGGCTTGATCACTTAAGAATGATCGAAGGTGACCCTCATTGAATAAACGAGCTACCTCCTCCCTCAGTTATCTTAAATCTTCGGTTTTGTGACCATGGGTACAATGATATTTGCCTATTTATTAGGGTTCCTTTGAGTTGGTTTGGTCTATAGGAACCTCGACCATCTGGTATCCTTGATCTGTCTATTGGATGATACAATACCCTATGCATTGATGCTGAAGTTTTACTCGGATAGTCGTAGTGCTTCTGTGGTCTCGACATGTTTACCGGAGCCACTTTTACTCATGAGCCATCGGGTGTTTTTTCTTCAATCATTCCTTTGATCATTCGAATGGGATTACATCATGGGCCGTTGTTTCTACGATCTGCATTGTACGGTTGGTACCGATCTCTGTTCGATCAGGGTTCTATGTCGAGGGCTCTTTGAGTTCTACCGATTGGCCTATTGTAGAATTAACCAAAAGGGGTCCAAATTGATTATCCTTGATCCTAATCTTTGACCGGTACCGATTATGTACATCGGCCCAGGTCACAACTGGATATTCAATTAAATTATGCTTTAGTTGTCGTGATGCTGTCGAACTTCGTTCGTTCAAACCTTGAGTAAAATCTTGAACAACCCAATAATCTATGACCAGGGGTAAGTCCATGCGTTCCATCTGGAATTGAGATACAAATTCCCCTAACATTTCGTTGTCCTTTTGTTTCACTTTGAAGAGGTCTGATTTCCTAGTTGCAACCTTTATTGCGTCAGTGTGTGCCTTCTCGAATGAATCTGCAAGCATGGAAAATGAATAGATTGAATTGGACGGCAAATTGTGGCACCATATCATTGCCTCTTTCAATAAAGTTTCTCCAAACTTTTTTAATAAAACAGATTCAATCTCATCATCTTCTAAGCCATTCCTCTTTTTTGCGCATGTATAAGAAGTGACATGTTCATTAGGTTCGGTGGTTCCACTGTATTTGGGAATTTTTTTGTATGCGGAAGTTTTTCGGGATAGGCTTCGGTGTTGCACTTTGAGGGAAAGGCTTCTGTACGAGCTTCTTCGAATCCAAACCTTTTAAAATCAGGGGTGCCCTTGTTATTTGGTCAACCCGTGAGTTGTACGTTTCTACCTTTTTGTCATTAGCCTAAATTTTCCTTTTACCTAATTTCATCAGCTTAGTAAGCTCCTCGAGCATCTTCATAATGGTGGGGTCATTCCCTAATTCATTAGCATTCAATTTCTCCGTTACAGGTTCAGCTCTATGAACAACTTCTTGTGATGTTTCTAGCTCAAATCTGCTTGGTGCTTGATTCTGATTTTGGAGTTGCATTATCGTAGCTTGTTGAGTCTGTAGTATCTCGAATATCATTCAAAGGCTAATTCTGCTTTCTTCACAGCACTATGTGTTCTGATCGGTTGCTTGAGCATCTCTACGGATGCTATTTTCTGGGTCGAAGCACAAATTCCCATTAATGACAATATGGGAGCTGAAATCGATTGGGTCTATGGCCAGCAGCCCATCGGGGTTGACTGGCAGTACTCTGTTTATCGAGATAGCTATATTTTTGTTCTCGCCATGAAGACTGAGGTCGTTGTCTGTGTGAGTGGGTGCTACTTGAGAGTTTGACATGTTGATTCCTGAAATCAAAGACACTTACGAGAACCAGCGTAAAGCAGTGTGTGTTATGAGAATTAATACCAGGCAATCAATTTTATCCTTAGCCCCACAGTGGACGCCAAACTATTTACCCTTAAAATTGGATAACAATTAAACTTATAATGTAGTTTTAAGGATACGTTATTTCACATAATTTCAATTGATAAATGTAAAGATTAGTAAAAGAAATTAATAATAAGAAGATTGGCTTGAGGCAAATTGATAGTTTTCCTTAGCTTTATTTGTATTTGATTTCCTATACTGAGTTGTAAGTAGTGCTAACTAATAGGACCTCAGTATAGCTGAATGATGTAAATGAGTTGGAGCAAGTCAAAGCTCCTACTAAAACTTCATCTTGTACATCTTTTGATATTAATGGATATAATGTTTACTCAAAAATAAAAATAATAAGATAAAACAAACCAGTGTTTGAATGGAATTCAGCCCTCGAGCCTGGATATCCTCAAGTTGATCGGTAAAAGAATAGTTAAAAATATAAGCAAGCTGATGAATAAAAGTGTAAATTAAAGAGAAACTGTTATATGGCTTTGATATCTCAAAGTGTAAGTGTTTTACAAATGATTGGAATGCCTCTTATTATAAAGAGAAATCCAAATTATGGCATAACTCTAATGATAGAAGGAAATCTCATGATGAGCTCATTAAACGTTATTGATTTGATCCGTTTCAAGATTTTCCTCATGATCTTCGACTGGTCACGAATGCTTTGCCTTTCTGTTATTATGTTACCTTTGATCTTGCTCAATATCTATCTCATTTGGTCTCAATCTCTATCGGCCTCGATTTTGACAAGTACTTCGAATCTCGAACTCGGTACCTTGTCCTTGTGCCTCGGTCTGTTCTATTACAAGATCGATGTTCGCTCCTTCACACTGGTCTCAATAAATCAGTTAAATCGGGAGTGCCCGATTTTAACCGTATGCAAATATAATAACAATAATAACAACCAAACATATAAATAAAATATATTATATAGTAACCTTGCATCTTATAAGTGCAAGGATACATTTTCACTCGACTCTTCTCCTTTTTCTTTACCAGACAAACACAAGAATTAACGGGAGAAGAAAAAGAACCAACAAAAGGAGTGTTGGGGCTCAATGCTAAACATGAGACATGGAAAATAAATAAATTGGAAACGAAGCATACCGTTAGATGCTGAAAAAGCGTGCTTAGATTGTCATCATTCCCTCGGACATAAAAAGGGGAGACAATTCGGTGTAAAGCATACAATAGTATAGTCCATTTATAGGCACTAGAGGTTAATTAAATCAATTTAATTATGACAGACAGGGGTCCTTCCGTAATTTTCGGCAAAGCATCGTAACAATGCGATTACCGGCTTCATGTAATGGAGCTGGCTTACACTAATAAAGTTAATTAATTACCAAAAAAAGAGATTATGACTTAATGTAACATATTTATAATCTGGTGACATATTTATAATCTGGTAACATATATATACTGCTATATTATTTTAATTTACTACAATAGTATAAATATTGTAATATACTTAAAACTGATCATGAATATATATTCCAGCACAGTTAATTATGAAATTAATTAGTTGGTGCAACAATAATGATAAGTAAAAGAATTAGTCTGACCTATCTCTTTCGAATTTCCAACTATTTTCCAATCCTGCTTTGAGATACAGAAGGTTTTTTCGAAAAAAAACTACTATTTTTTTTAAAAGTGGCCAAACTAATGCAAACGAACAGTCTACCGCATATTAACAAGGAGCAGTCTTTTTATTGTAGACACCAATTTTTGGTTATTTTCCACAAAAAGACAACAATATTTCAAATAAGTAAAATAGTAACCCAGTCCTTCCTCATTATCACATCACTCTTTTTTATTTGGTACGTAACGTCAATTTGATGATTTTTATAACTTAAATTTCAACAATCACTTAGGAGTAATAATACACATTTATGATTACAAAATCCACTTAATTAATACTAAACCGAAAAAGCATTGAGAAGTAAAAGAATTTTAAGTTTTAAAAATAAATAATTAAAAAGCTTTGAGTTTCACAATGTGATATGGCTTGCATCCTCAGGGTAATGATGGCTCAAGTAATTAAAGCTAAGCCAACCTCAAAAGCAACGTCTCTTTATTTGCTTTTCTCTTGTTTTAAAATACCCTCCATACACACTTTCACTTGTCACTGAAATCATACTTCCCTCTCTTCTTCTTCATCTCATTTCATTTTCTAAATTTCATCTAAAAAAGCCATGGCTAACTATAGGATGGATTCAGAGGAGGAAACCTTGTTTCGAAATTCTCCTTATACACTTTACTTCGTGCAAAGTCCATCTACTATCTCCCATGCAAATAGCGGAGAACTCACTCGTCATAGTAACAATAACAACAAAAACAATAATAGTAACGAGTTTTCGGTATGTCATTCCCCAATCCCTCAACCCGAAGTCGGTCCATTGGCTCTCTCTCGATACTCTTCTCGTGGATCTAATCATTCGTTCTCACATCACGAGAAGAAGATCTCGTGCGACTCGCTTCAGAGCCATGCAACAGGAATTGATGAGAATATTGAGATTGATCATGAGAAACGTTGTGGTACAAAATTATTGCTACATGGGAAAAATGGCAGTGTTGTAGAGAGGAATGAATATGAGGATGAGTATGAATATGAATATGAATATGAAGAGGAGGATTATTATTATGGGAAAGGAAATTGGAAGAGGTTTTTTTCTTTGGGATATTCGGATTCGACACCGTGGATTGTTTTGCAAGTAACTTGGAGGCTTATGGTGAGTATGATAATTGCTTTGGTTGTTTTCTACATTGCCACAAAGCCCCCTCCACCTGAGGTTTCTCTTGAGGTAATTAACAATTTTTTTTTCTTTTATATTTTTATTCGAAACTCGCTAATTCGATTAATTTAGATTTAAATCGCGTCCAACACGTTAAAAATAGAAGCACTTCCTACCTTCAATGTTGCCTTTCCCCGACCCATTTAAGCTTATTTATTTTAACATTACTTATTATTTGTTTTTTCCATTGAAGCACAATCTTATTCCTTTTTTTCTCATTTATTGATTATTTTATCTTTACTATATTCCTTCGTTACTAGTAGAAAGGCAGACATGATCTAAGAGAGAATCTTTATAGAGTTCCAAATTATAATATGGCATGGGATTTGGTTTTAGCGTACATTCAAAAAAAAAACTTTTATCAAAAAAGATCGTTTGTTTGGAGAAGACATTTTTGTTGATTTTTGATGTAGGACCTAGATGGTCCTAATTAAAAGTATACCAGTATAAGAATAAGAATTTTGTTGGATTACCACATTTTTTGAATATGCAAAAACCATTGACATTTGGTTTTATTGAAAAGGGGAAACTTTCCAAGTTGAAAGGACACAAGATTTCTTGAAAATGCATAAAAAGACCGAGGTATCACGTTAGCGTTTTTGACTGAAAGCCCATTTAGTAAAGATAGGTTGTTGAAAGCATGAAGGGCCCTAACTCGATTTCAACGGGAGAAATTAAAAATAGCTAAATTTATAATTGTTCCTTCAAAAATAGTTTAATCTTAAAAATAATTAAAATTTAGTCACTTTTTAAGTAAAGATATATTTGAGCGAAAACACTGTTCAAAATCTTAAAATACTCCAATATATTATGCTGGAGTTCCATATTAAGTATACTTGAACTCCATAAAATTATACTGAAATTCCAGGATAAAGAACTCCAGCATAATATACTGGAGTTTCAGCAAATATAGCGGTCCAGCATAATATACTAGAATTGGAGCATCGGTGCTCCAGTCTCTAGTATATTATACTGCAGCCAGCAAAGTATAACGATCCAACATAATATGCTGGAGTTCATACATAGGTGCACCGAACTCCAGTATATTATGTTGGACCGGTCTCTATTGCAGTAAAATAATAATAATTTTTTATTAATTTGGAAAATGATGATTATTTCTTAATGATCAAACCTAAAACGGGTTATATTGTGCTTCTTCTACGATATAAACTCCACATGAGGCCCATTAAGGAAGTCCAACTCAAAGCTCACTGGGCTAGATTATGGTACTGCGATTGCAGTTTTCTTAGAAAGTCCCATAGCTGTGAGACTTAACAGATAAAAAAAATGATAGATATTTTTTCGGATAAAAGGTAATAACCCTGGGTTCGACCAAATAATTATATAAATATGACACTTTTTGGAGTGATATTTAATTTTTGACACATACTTATTCCATGAGCAACTTTAAAGTCAAAAATTAAAAGTGTCGTCCAGAAAACAATGGGTATCAATTGTTAAACCTGAAGTTCTACCTATGGAGTAAGCAAGAACAAAAATTAGAGGCAAATTTCGGGAAAAGGAAAAGAAGGAAAATTAGTGACAAAAAGAATATTTCTAATTGGGTAAGCTAGGAAGAGGTAAAATACTTTTGATCTATTTATCTCAAAGAATTGTAGTAGTGAAAAAGCTATTTCCATCCCAATTTAGCTATCCCGTTAAGGCGTTAAGTTTTGAGAAAATCTTATTCTATACCTATTAATTCTAAACTATTTATCTTTAAATGTTTAGATCAGAATTATTTACTACCCTTATTCATAAGGCCCAAACTATTTATCGATTAAAATAAAATATAAGTGGAAGAAATCTGGTAAGCTGAACAACACCGAATATGAATTGGGGAAGGAAGTCAGCATGAGAGGATTGGTGCTTAGAGCTGTAAATGGAGTTCCATTCTTCCTCTAGTTTCTTCTTCTTCTCTATACCCATTAGTTTTCTAGAGTTAACACTTGAATTTGTTTCCATTTCTATTACGGGGTTTAATTCTAAAATGATTTTTCTTATTGTATTATTCTGGGTTCATCATCATTGGCAATTCACTCTTATTTCTCACTAATACCTTCTTTTTTCTCTTCATTCAAACTCGTTTTAGGAGATTTATTGCACAAAAATTCAAATCTGCCATTGAAGGACTTTGAAGCTTGAAACTCATAACTTGGTTTGTTTGAATTTTTAATTATTTTGATCTGATCCTATATGAGTTTCTTTGGAAAGTTGATTGGAAGTTGTAGCTAAAGGTTTAGTCAATTTGGTATAGCTTTTGTAGTGGATTTTAGAAGTTCGGGTTGAAATATAGCTGAACAAGAGAAGAAGATGAATTTGTATTGAATACTCAAATAGTATACAAATATACCATTTGGTATACAATTAATTCCAACTATATACTCTATTAGTATAACTATATACTATATTGGTATCATGTGCTAGTTGAATTATTGTTTGGTTGTATTAGCTGCATTTATTAGTACAATATTTGATTTTCTTTTAATAATTGTAATAGAGTTCAATATCTTGAAATACTCTATTACATTAATATGTGGTACACTATTTTTTTATTTTTCTCGTTATGCATGTGTGTTTTATAATAGTAGTATAGCCATATAGTTGCCAGAAATTAACTAGTAAAACTGTATACCATGATGACATAGTTATATATTATATTGGTATCATATGTTAGTTTGAACATTTTTTTGGTTGTTTTGGCTGCATTTTAAGTGAATTCTATTATGAAATTATTTATATGAACGTGATTTGCACTGCTAAATTTTTTTATGCTTATGAATATAGATTATGCGTATTATGTAATAGTTCTTATAATTATAGGCGATTGTTGGAACGACCCATGAAACTACATACCCTGTTAGTATATGGAATAAGCAAGTTGCTTTGCAAATATTTAGGTTGCTATGCGAGCATATAATTTCTCATACTTTTATTGTATCTTTTAATGTTTTGGTACATTAGTATAGTTACAGATAGTTGTAGCAATATTATAGAGCAATTATATACTATATTGGTATATATGTATACCATATTGGTATCATGTGGTACTAGAAGTCTTTTTTGCTACTGATATTTTTTGTTTTATTTTTCATTTTTATTATCATTTCTATTCTAACTAGTATATATGGATATTTAGTGGCCATAGATTATATTGTCTTGCTCCATCACTGGTTGGTGTTACTGCTAATGATAGAGCATGTACTAATATTTGTAGGGATAAAGATCAAAGGTTTGCATGACAATCACGCGGAATTTAAAAAGGAACAAAAAAAAAATAAAAAATAAAGGAATCAAATTTGAGTGTGAAATAAGTTATGATAAAAATAAAAATAATACGATTTTGGTAACATAAATGAATAAAAGAGAAAAAAATAAAAAAATAGGAAGAAAAGGAGAAAAAAGAAAAGGAGAAAAGAAATGTAAAAAGAAAAAAAGAAAAGAGGCATAGAAATAAAAAAGGATTGGAGAATAAAAAAAAATTATTTACAAAAACTTCTGAGTAGGAAATGTAATTAGTTTATGGGTAGAAAAATAAATAGGTAGATAAGGATAAACAATTTTATTTTTTTGGGTAATTGTGTCAAAACTCCGTAAGTTTCGGCATGACAATTCAAGTTATAAAGTTTTGTTATATTTTTAACTAAAGGTGAAAAACGTTATGTTCAAGTAAACTTTTTAAAATGGTGAACCCTTTTTTTACAACAAATTAAAGTGAGCATTCACTTTTTGGATATAATAAAAGAAGAACGGAAAAATGTAAAAATATATTTTACTTTTATTCCAACTTTAAAATATAGAAAGTAGAACAAATAATTTGAAAAAAAGTTATAATTAATAAATCAGAATTTATCTCAAATTCAGCATGTCAAAAAGTATATACATTTAAGCGTGAGTATATAAATATTTAAGCTGTTGTATTTCTTTGACATCTTTGATTTATGGGATAATTTTCATTTTGGTCGGAAAAATTATATTTATATTTGCACATTTTCCTTATCTTTAACCCTTAATTTTTGAAAATATATTTATTCACACCCAATGTTTATATCAAACTAATTCTTACTAACACCATTTTATCTGTATCATATCTGACAAAATTTTATTTATAATTGTGGAATTCAGTCTCATTAGCCACTCATCACTTAAAGCATCATTTCATTTATCCTTTTTACTTTTGGCATCGCCATTTTTATGCTAGAATAACTTATTGTGCTGCTATATAACGAATGATGAAGCAAATACATTGTCCTTTTCATTGAATTGCAGTTCTTCAGTATCTTTAGTACAGATAATAAGAAATTATGATGAAGAATTAATAGTGAAGCAAGTTTGACATGTGTGTGTGTCTGCTATTTTAGTTGTTTAAGCTACAAAAAACTAGTGTTGTCTATTCATTTTCTTGCTTTCTTGAGAAGCATACAAGCTTATTTATCAAACCGATATTTGAATGAAATAATCTTTCTTCTTTGAATGTCTATCAGATATCACTACTTTAATTTGCATTAGTGTTATTTGTAGAACTTTTATAATGTCAATAACAAGATATGCACTTGGCATTAACTAAGTTTTCATTTTTCTTACTTAGAATAAATATTTCTTAATTAATCTGCTATCACATGTTAAACTACGTATTACACTTTTGCATTTTTAGTGTATTTTACTTAAATAAATATTTTTATTGTAGATTGCCGGTGTTCGTGAATTTGGATTAAGAGAGGGAGTGGATGGAACTGGTGTAAATACCAAAATGCTTACATGCAATTGTTCCATGAGTTTACAAATAGATAACAAGTCTAAGCTCTTTGGACTTTACATTCATCCCCCTGCAATGGAAATGTATTTTGGAAGGCTCCCTTTCATATTAGCACAAGTAAGGTTTTATCAATTACTATGTTTTACCAATATTTATGTTATTTTCTTTTTACTCGAATTATATGCACCTTCAGTTTAACTAATTAATCAGAATGAGAAACCAAGTAATTTGTTTTTCAGTATGGTCATTAATTAGGATAAGTAAAAATGAGCTAGAGTTTATAGGCGAGTTATAAAATCATGAGTCGGATCAGTATGAGCTAAGAGTAGTTCAATATATAATCTCAAATACCTTGCAGCTTGCTGATTACTTTGTTTTTAGAATTTAACAATATTATTGAGTTGTTAAAAATTATATTGTACATCTGAAATCATGTGTTTGTCCTTCTCTTTACTGTTTTCAACAGAAAGTGCCATATTAGTTGATTTGGGCTAAGAATACAGCCCAAGTTGCCCAACATCTTTGAGAGATGGTTGATTAGGCTAACACTCATTCTAATCACTAAATAAATATGTCGCTCAGTTTTTGTTACAACCTATGATCCATACAATATTTGCTAACTTCACCATGTATTCTACTCCTACATCTTAATTAAGAGAACAACAACATGTTTTGTTACATCTCTTTTCTTTTTCCTTTTTAACTCGAACAAAGTAAAGGGAAGCTGTCAAAAGTTCTTCTCCAACCTTTAAAGAAAAAGATATATTTTGGACTAGAGCTCCGCTCCTCTTTCATGAGACAAATAAGCAAATTCTAGCAATTTTCCCACGTTCAACAGGTTTATATAAGTTTATACATATGATTTAAGATTATTACCACTGTCACTGTTCCTTTGTTAGGGGGAAGAGCTTTATGCAGGGAGCAATGGGCCAACATACTTCAAGCTAAATGCAGGGACAAGGGAAAAGGCAATGTATGGGGCAGGAAGAAATATGCAAGACATGCTCCAATCTGGGAAAGGATTGCCTTTGCTCCTACGCGTGCATCTTAGCTCAACTTTCCATGTTGTTTGGGGTCTTATCAAACCCAAATTTCATCACCAAATCGAGTGCCTCCTTATTCTTCATAATACTTATAATAAAAGACATAGAACCCAAGCTTATAACAGCACTTGTACTGTGCTCACTTCTTAATTCAAACGTGAACAGGTTTATGAAAAAGAAAAACTAGGAGAAATTGTTATCGATCGGTTTTACGAACCGAATTCTCTTGGTTGTTGAGCTAGCTTCGACCATTAAGTTTCTCAGTTATGCGGCGTTTTTGTAAAGCATATTAAAAAAATCCATTAATTAGTATATAAAAAATTTTATGTGCTTTTGCCTCAAATTTGTCTTTAAAATAGCAAGATTTTACACCGTCAATTACATTACTAGAAATTCGAAAAAAAAATGATCATAAAAAGCGACCAAAATTTGGATAAAAAAATGACTAAAAAGCGACCAAACAGGCTTGGTTGATATTATGCTGGTCCCTTTACCTTAGGGACCAAAGTTGATTGTTAATTAACACCAACTTTGGTCTCTAAGGTAGAAGGATCAAATATTTCCCGGATAGATAATATACCGACCAATATGAGGTATTTTATTATTTTAATAATATAAATTTAGCGACCAAAGTTGGTCTCCAGTCTTCAATTACATTTTTTTATATTTATTATTAATCAAAATTAAGCGACCAACTTTCGTCTGTAAAGAAAATATTATATTTTAAAAAATTAGAAAATAGAGACCAAAGTTGGTCGCTATTATTTTAAATTTTTTAAACATAAGCGACCAATATTGGTCGCTAATTTTAAGAATTTAATTATTTTTTATATATATTAGCGACCAAAGTTGGTTGCTATTCTCTAGAAAATATTGCTTTTTGTAGATTAGCAAGCAAAGTTGTCCCTTTTTGAGAAATCTGGATTAATTAGTGCCTAGAAAAAAAAATTTTAACTGCGACCAACTAGCGACCAAAGTTGGTTGTTTTTCTTGGTATAATTCTGGCAGAAACTGCCCGTTTTGGCAGTTACACCACCTGTCAGCATACCAAAATTTCTAAACATGCATTTTATGCCAATAACAACAACAACAACAACAACAACAACAACAACACCACCAACAACAACAACAAATAAACAACAACAATAATAACAACAACAACGACAATACAACAACAACAATAACAATAAATTAACAAGTATAAAGCTCAATAAAACTAACACATTAAGCTAACCAAACTAAGTTACTGTTATTACAAGCCCATTTGAAAATCGATTGTATTTGTCTAGTTCAAAGTGTATAAAAGTCAAGGATTGTTTTGTATATCATTATCATCACAGTCTGATGAACTTCTATCACCAAGACGGTATCCAGAAGGGTGTACTTTTCGAGGATGGGAAGAACGATCACGGGTAGGACGGGAAGAACGAGCACTTGAAGTACGGGAGGAATGAGAACGGGGAAGGAAAACCTCTAGCGATGACTCATGAGACCAGGGAATCAGAATTGCCAGAAGCTAGGGGAGATTTCACTTGCTCTTGCATGCTAATGTACTGAGCATCTCTAAGCTTTTCTCTTTCCTTGGCTATTTCTAGCTCGGGAGTGAGCTTTGTCATAGTCTCCTGCATAGCAGAGAGGCTCTCCCCATCAAGTTGCTCGGCTTCTGAGGAAGTCCCTATTCCTTGCATTCCACACTTATAGCGATGGAATTTCTCAGGAGGAAGCCCGTATACCTTTCCTCCTTTTTGACCGCCAACAGCCTCTGTCCACATTTTTTCAGCATCCTCGTCCGAAGGATGGATTGGCTCGCTCGACTCATTAGATTACTGACTGCGTATGAATTCCTCCACTTCAGCTATGAAGCAACCCTATAAGAAAAATTACATTAAATTAGTACTTCAAAAATTATATAAAAGTAAATCAAAATACTTAATAAAAAGTGAAAACTTACATGTATAGTCGAGGCTCGACCCTCTACCCACCTTTCTTGATCCGTCTCTTTCTTCTTCTTTATAATATTGTGATGACCTAAAGGGATCATCACTTATTTTCTTACCTATTATGAACTTTTGAGGCCTTGAAAATCTCATTTGGGGTTCTCTCGATTTGCCCGCGCAGTCCGGGCGCGCAGCCGAAAAGCTTAGATATGAATCGTGTTAGCAAAATGCCAAATTTTGATATTAAATTGAATAAATTTGATTTCGGCCATCATTTTGGGTAAAAAGATCACGGGCCCATAATTTGACGGTCCGAAGGGTCCGTAGGGAAATATGAGACTTGGGCGTATGCCCGGAATCTAATTCGGAGGTCTCAAGTCCGAGAAATGAATTTTTAAGCGAAACTATTTTTGGAAATAATTAAGGAATTGGAATTTAAATCTGATTAAAAGACTGTTATATCGGGCCCGTATTTTGGTTCCGGAGCCCGGCACAAGTCTTATATATGGTTTAAGTGCTTTGTGTAAAGTTTGGTTGAAAACGGACGTCATTTGACGTGTTTCAGACTTAAAATGGGAAATTGATATTTTATGAAAATTTGGAGGAAATCATGGATTTTGAGGCTCAATTTAATGTTTATGATGTTATATTAGCGATTTGTTCGCACGGATAAGTCCGTAGGATGGTTTTGAGGTAATGCGTATGTTTGGTTTGGAGACCCAAGGGTTCGGGTGAGTTTCAAGTAGGTTCCGGGACGCCTTAGACTTAAAATACCAGGTATTGCAGGTTTTGGAAAATGTTGCAGACTCTGAACACTCAAGCGCGGTCCGCATGAAAACGTGTCCAGCCGCAGAGGGGACAACGCGGTCGCGGTTCCCTTTGCGCGGTCCGCACAGGGCTAAGATTCGCAGACCTTAAGGTCTTCATGTAGATCAGCGCGACCGCGATCCTTTTTGAGAGGTCCGCGCTGGTGGATGTCAGAGGGTATAAATACACGGGAAATTTAGTTATTTTTTAACTTTTCAAAAACCCAAAACATAAGAGGCGATTTTTCGGACGATTATCCTTTTTCAAAACGATTTGTAAGTGATTTTAACTTATTTTCTTCACTCCTTAGCATCTTTTAGCATGATTTTAACTTCAAATCAAAGATTTTAATGGGGAAATTTGGGTATGTTGGGTAAACCTAGATTTTGCCAAAATTGGGGATTTGACCTCAATTTAAGGTCTGATTTCAAAATAAATCATATATTTGGGCTCGTGGGAAAATGGGTAATCGGGTTTTGGTTCGAACCTCGGGTTTTGACCATGTTGGCATGAGGGACATTTTGGTAATTTTACCTAAATTTGCATCTTAGCTTTAAATTAAATAGTAGAATCAGTTGCGGGAGATGTTATTTACGAGATGTTATTGAAATGGATCGATTTGGGCCATTTGGAATCGGATACTCATGGCAAAAGTGTGGTTTCAAGCTGAATTTGGAGCTGGTTTGAGGTAAGTGGCTTGTCTACTCTTGTGTGGGGGAACTTCTTCCCCGTAGGATATGATGTTCGATATTTGAACGCTTCGTATGTGAGGTGACGAGCGCGTACTTGAGCAAATTGTTGGAAACTCATTTTTTACTTGAAGTTTTTAAATTGAGTTTCTTGCTTACATGTTTATCTTAAATTGCAGTTTACTCTATGCTAGTTTAGAGAAGCATGTTTATTTGACTTACTTACCTAAGTGCTTAAATTGTCTTGTTTGTGCTCCGTGTAACATGTTTGGCTAGGATTTTCTATTTCTTGTCCTGAGTTTAGTATCTATCATAATGTTTGGGCTGCTATTGTGTGTTTTTAAATTGGGACTATGGTTTGGCCTCCCAGGAGATCCCCCTGCACTTGATATGTTCTGGACTGAGGGTGCGGGATACAAATAGATCCCTAGCACATGAAATTGTAAGTTTTTAGGATACCATGAGATCCTTGGGATACCACAAGCAAGTGTTGAAGTCGACCTCTCATCTATACTTCTTCGAGATTAGATTGGATACTTGTTGAGTACACACTATTTTTATACTCATACTATACTTACTGTGCATTTTTGTTGCACAGATTTATGTGTAGCTAGTGGCTTAGTGGCATAGCGGTATGGTTGACACGGAGACTTGGTGAGATGTATTTCCTTGAGGAGACCCGCAGCTAGTATAGTCTCTCTCTCTCTCTCAGGACTATTTATTCCCTGTCCAATTGTATTCCGGACAGCTGTTGTATTTTATTCGATTTTTCTTAGAAATTACTCATTCACTTGACACCGGATTCTGGGAGAATTTTTTGGATTATTCAGTATTAAGTCTGTTATCGACTTTATGTTCATTTTTGTAAAATCTCATTATGTATTATTTAATGTATAAAGAGAAATGATTTCTGTAAATACAAAATTTGGAATTTAATTATGCATTCTTTGTTGGCTTGCCTAACAGCTGTGTCCGGCCCACACGACCCTTAGTGGATTTTGGGTCGTGACAATTATAATAGCATGTATGTAAAAAAAGTTAAGTTATATTTACTATGAGTAATTTCATACACACGCATAAACTATATTGTAATTGATGACCAATCTTATATGTTACTACACACGAATAATTAATGAATTAATAAACCAATATAATATTATTCTATTAATTAATATAATAGTATTTATTATTTGTATTATAGCAGAGTTAATGAATTACATTCATTCATCACTAGGTAATAAGTCGACGAATCAATTATAACAGATTAATTGATTAAGTCGAGGCTTTGTTTTTAATATTCTACGATGCATCTGAGTAGGTTATAAGTCGATGAATCAATTTACAATTTAAGAAATCCCTGAAAGAACTCATATATATATAAAAAAAAAATAGGTAGACAAACACACACGCACATACAGACACTATATATATACACACATGCACATACTCACATACTATATACGTTATAGTATTATAGTAAGCCTCGCGCGTGTGTGTATACATATAACAAGCTTTGTTGTACTACTTTAATTACATATATAGCATGTTAGAGTATATTTTAGTATGTTCATCCCTTGTATTACAAATAAGTTAACGGATTACATTTACATTATATAGATAGTAAATACAAAAGTAATTTTTAATTTTGACTTGAAAAGAGATAAATTTTGGTCGCTTATTATCCAGAAATTAAAGTAAATAAGATTTAAAGTAAATAAGATTATTTATATTTTATATAATATTTAAAATAATAATATTATTTCTAAACGTTAGAACTGGGTCCTAGATTAACGACCAAAGTTGGTCTCTATCTGCTTCCCCTTTCGTAAGCGACCAACTTTGTTCGCTAATTTTGAATTACATTTATTTATATTTTATAATTTGTTAAATAATAATATAATTATTAAAATTTTATAAATAGGTCCCAGATTAGCGACCAAAGTTGGTCTCTATCTGCTTCCCCTTTCGTAAGAGATCAACTTTGGTCGTTAATTTTAAATTATATTTATTTGTATTTTATTATTTTTTAATAATAACATAATTATTAAAATTTTATAACTAGGTCCCTTAGCGATCAAAGTTTGTAGCTAATTTAAGTATTTTCTTACCAAGCAAGTCTAACCAGTTTGGTCAATATTTTGACCACATTATCGATCAAAAAGCGACCAACCTTGGTCACTAATATATTTAGAATAATTATTTAATTATTTTCTCCAATTTAGCGACTAACTTTTGTCGCTTTTCTTGACAGACCAATTTTGGTCGTCAGATTTTGGTTGCTTTTTTTTTTCTTCGTATTTCAAGTAGTGACATCTAATTAGCGGTCACTATTTTTTCTATATATTATTAAGATTATAATGATCTTTAATTAAAAAATAAGTGAGGTATATATATCAAACAAAGCATCTCTGAAACTCATGTGGTTGGATCACCGCTAAGTTCAAAAAATGATGACAAATCAGTTGAACAGTACCAGTAAGATGCAGGAAAATTATTGGCAAGTTATGGACCCTTCTTTGGTAGAAGTAATTCATTTTTTAATGAATCCATCTTGGTATTAAAGTCTAGTTGATAAACCACAATGAAAGAAACTATGAACATCCTGGATCGATTGAGGATTTAGGAACAAAAAGATTAGAAATCTGGCGAAGAAGAAGAGATACAATGTTTATGGCTAGAAAAACTAATTAGGCATTCAACCTTTTTTAATATTTATATATAGCCTATTTACGTACGAGCTCCATTTACACAAAGAGCCAAAACTAATCATAATACAAATGTGACTATGTATAAAATAAAATAATGGCCAGTGGCCAGTGGCCAACCCAAATACTAAATGTTCCTTATTGGGCCTGAGGCTAAATAGTTAGATAGCACAACACCCCCTTCAAGTTGGAGGGGGAGAATGCCTTCAACTTGGGCATGAGTGGCTGACGGAGTACACCAGTAAGAGGCTTGGTGAAGATGTTTGCAAGTTGATTAGAGGCGAAAACATGAAAAAGATGAATTAAGCCATCTGCTAACTTATTTATGATAAAATGGCAATGCAC
The DNA here is from genome assembly GCA_034376525.1 of Nicotiana benthamiana. Classification (NCBI taxonomy): domain Eukaryota; kingdom Viridiplantae; phylum Streptophyta; class Magnoliopsida; order Solanales; family Solanaceae; genus Nicotiana; species Nicotiana benthamiana. Next base: position 25,417,409 of record CM067336.1, on the reverse strand, counting down.
TTCGTTGTGCTTGGTACGCTCATGAAACACCGGATTCTAGTAATATGAATAGTAGCCTGGTTGTTGTAAAAAATAGAAAAAAGGATAAGAAACAGGAACAGAAAGATCAGGAAGTAGCCTTGTGAGCCAAGTGAGTTCACCCACCACTTTGCTCAGTGCCCTATATTCAGCTTCAGTGGAGGAAAGGGGAACAACATATTGTTTCTTTGATTTCCACGCTACCAAGCAGTCACCCAGAAAAACATACAAACCATAGACAGACTTGTGAGTATTAGGATAAGCTGCCCAATCTATCAGAATAAGCTATGAGAGTACAATCGGGAGAGTTAGAATAGAATAACCCAACATCACTGGTACCCTTCGCGTACCTCAACATGTGAAGAGCAACAATTATGAGGCTGTCTTGAGGCTTGTAAAAACTAATTTAAATGTTGTACACCAAAACATAAATTAGGTCAAGTATGAGTCAAGAAGAGAAGCTTGCCAATTAGACTCTTTGGCCTTTCAGGATGAGCAAACAACTCACCAGAGTCAGCCTTCAACTCGGAATTTAAATCCAAAGGTGAAATAGCAGAAGATACCTCCTAATAGTTATATTCTTTAAGTAGATCCACATAAATTTCTCTGATTTAAGAATACACCATAAGGTGAAGTTCTAACCTCAATCCCTTAGAAATAGTGCAAGAGACCCAAATCTTTTTTCTTAAACTAATTATCCAAAAACTTCTTAAGAGCAGCAATTTCAACAAAATTATTTCCTATAAGAAATATACCATCTACATATACAGTAAGAATGACAATATCACTAGAGGATCCTTTGACAAATAGAGAGTAATCATTTAAGAAATGAGTATACCCTCTGGAACATAAAGCTTGGGACAACTTTGCATACCATTACCTGGAGGCCTGCCTCAAGCCATAGAAAGACTTCTTTAGCTTGAAAACTAATGGGGCAAATGAGGAAGAAGAGGAAATTGAAAGGCCTTGAGGAAGCTTTATGTAAACTTTCTCATGTAGATCACTATGAAGTAAAGCATTATTCACATCAAGCTGAAATATAGACCAACCATGCTTAACAATAACAGCTATAAGACATTCAACAGTGGGCAATTTTACAATAGGTGAAAAGGTTTCAGTGAAATCCACTCCTTCCACATGTGTATCACCCCTAATCAAAAGCCTAGTTTTATTTCTCTCTACACTACCATAAACTCTATACTTGATTTTATATACCTATTTACACCCAATAGGTTTCTTCCCAGCAGGTAGTTCAAAAATATCCCAAGTATTATTGGCTTCTAGTGCCTCAAACTCCTTTTACATTACATCTTGCAATGCTGGAATATGTGCTACCTAAGTATAGGTCTAAGGTTCAAATTCAGCACGCTGAGCAGAAGAACAAGAAAATGAGGCATAGATTTGACACTTATAGTCTTGTAGATTTGAGGAAGATGATATGGTCTGTCAGTTTTCCTTAAGGAAGGAGCACGAGGTTCAAGAACAAGAGGAATTGTACCAGGATTGATAGTAGGTGAAGTAGGATTAGGAGCAGGAGTAAAAACAGGAGATGACAAAGAAGTAGAAGGTGCAGCTGGAGTAGTAGAGGCAGGAGTAATATCATTATCAGAAGATAACGTAAGGGGATATGATAAGGAAGGACTGTTAGGAGTAACTTCATTAGTAGGTATAATAGGAGTAGGAAAAGGAACAGGAACAATAGTGTCATTAAAAGGATCAAAAGCAGGACTAGGAGGAAGACTAAGAGACTGTATGGAAGGAGATGAAGAAGTGGAAGATATATCAAAGGGAACCACAAGCTCATGAAAGACAACATCTCTGGAAATGAAAGTTTTTTGAGTATCTAAACAATATAGCTTGTATCCCTTTTTGGCAAAAGGATATCCTAGAAATGCACATTTCATGGTCCTTGTTTAAATTTATACCTTTGTGGAATTGGGACAGTGCATAGAACAAACAACCAAAAGATCTTAGATGAGAATAAGATGGGATTCTTCCATGTAATATTTGAAAAGGTGATTTATTGTCAAGTAATTTGGAAGGAAGCCTATTGATGATATAAGTGGCTTTTAATAGGCAATCACCCCAGAATTTGAGGAGTAGCTTGGACTGGAACAGAAGAGCTCTAGATGATTCAAGTAATATTGTATGTTTTCTTTCAACCACATCATTTTATTGTGGTGTGTGTGGGCATCTAGTTTGATGAATGATTCCATTATCAGAGAAGAATAAAATGGCTATATGACTAGACCCAAGTTCTAATGCATTGTCACTTCTAATAGATTGAACATTCATATTGAATTGGGTTTTGACCATGAGAACAAAAGCTTTGAGAAGAGAAAAAGCATTGCTTTTAGACTCCATTAGGTGAGTCCAAGTAGATCTACTAAAATCATCCATAATTGTTAGAAAATATCAATAAAGTAGGAGTGTGATAAGGTCCCCAAGTATCGATATGAATGACTTGAAAAGGTTTATTTGTTTGAATACTACTGCCAGGGAAGGGCAATCTAGTTTGTCTAGCCATGGGACATACATTACTAGGAAAACATTGTTTAGGAGAAACGAAAATAGCAGAAATAATTTCATTCTCGCAAAAGGAACATGTGCAAGTCTTTAGTGCCAAACAATATCCATGTCATTTTGAGCAGCTTTATTACAAGTGAAAATGAAAGTATTCATAGATGTTAGATTGTGAACAGAAAGATCAGAAACTAAGCTGTAAGAACTGAAGTTTTCGGTAACAGAGTTTTATAGGAGAGATATTTAAGGAATTTATGCCTTGTAGAGTCTATCATCCACTCTACCAAGCTCCAGAGGCTTCTTCTGAAAATGGGCTTGGATAAAACATCCAATATAAGTGAATATAACTGTACAACGCAATTGCTGTACTAGTTTATCCACAGGTGTTAAGTTGCGATGAAAAGAAAGGACATAAAGGACATTGTGCAAAGTGATAGATTCATTTAAAGAGAAAGATCATGTACAAGTGGCATTTACTTTATATCTATTTGGAAGAAATACAATATAAGGGGTAGTTAAAGGAGTTATACTGCAAAGGAGATCTTTATTTGAGATCATGTGATCAGTGGCATCAGAATCAATTATCCAAATTAATTTTCTAGAATCGGTGGTTTGTGTCAGCATATAAGAAGTAGAACCAGATACTACAGAATCAGACAACAATATACTAGCAAAATTGGCAGATACCATGATATGAGGTGAAGTAACTGAATCAGACACTTGAGATTGTCGAAGCAGATCCATTAACTGAGTGTATTGTTATTGTGCTAGACCAGGTATTGCAGACATTTGACTCTCAGAGGATACCATAACACCTCTATTGATATTAGGAGTGAAATTAGATGAGTTTGGGTTGGAATCATTGGGAAATTCACTTTATGTAATCAGATTGGCTGCAATTCTCTTGCCTTTGGTAAACTTGAAGTTAGGAGGAAACCCATAAAGTTTGTAACACTTATCAACCAAGTGTCCAGGTTTCTTACAATATTTGCAAAAATGATTACTCAGATTCCTTTTATTCTGGTCAAAATTGACCCTTTGAGTATATTATATTTGAGGCTGAGCAAAAGTGATTTGTTGTTTAAGTCGGACATATTAAAAGATGCAGATTTAAAACTGAAATTTGAACCACTATTAATTTGTCTGTAATTTTCATCTTGTAACAAAATGTTATAGGTGTTATTAAGTGATGGAAGTGGTTGTATCATCAAAATGTTGCTCCTAACCCCAAAATATATCTCATTCAAACCCATTAGAAATTGGTGGACTATGTCCTCTTCCTACTCTTTCAGAAGTTCTACTCTAGTAGGACATGCACAAGCATTTATTTTATTACTACGTATTACCCTCTGTTCATCTCATAATTGTTTAAGTTTGTTGAAATGGGAAGCTATGTCAAGATCACCTTGCATAGTGGAAGCAATTTCTTTCTTTATCTTAAAATCTTTTGTCCCATTAATTGCCCCATATCTTTTATTTAATTGTTCCCATATGCTTTCAACAGTTTCTGAATATTGAACACTCTCAGCAATTTCTGGAGAGAGTGAACTGGTCAACCAAGAAATGATTATATTATTACATCTGTTCTATTATTTAATGTCTGGGGAATTATCAACAGGTTTACGACAAGTACCATCTACGAAACCAATTTTATTCTTAGCAGACAAAGACATAATTATACTTCTTTTCCACCTACCAAATCTAGTACCAGAGAAAGGTGTGTGAACAAAGAAAATCCCAGGGATATCAGAGGGATGAAGGAGCATTGGACAGGAGGAATCAATGGTTCTGTCAGTAATACCCATTTTCACAGTCCAAAATACACCAAAATACAAAATATTACAATGACAGCCCTCAAAGTTCAAAGAGCAGTCAACAACTCTAGTGTAAAAAATAAATTTTGAGAAGAAATGATATTACCAGCCTCTTTTGCAACCGAAAAGAACACGGCCTTGATAATCACGAGGTTCTCCAGAAAAACAGGATTTGAAGGCTGCAAATCAAAAACCCTAACTTCGACTCTGAACTCAAACCCTAGCTTCAAAATAATACTTGAACCCTAACAACAACGACAACAACAACAACAACAACAGTCTCCAACTCAAAACTAAAGGAAAACTTCAAATCGACCGAGATATTGAGGATATAACCTGGAGATTGCAAGAAATTTAAAGAAAATATTTTTCGAGAGAGAAAAAAATGATCATGAATTTTCTCAAAATTGAACGAGAGTACCATCGCTCGATTAAGCGTGACGAGATCAATCAGGATCTACGCTCTGATACCATGTGAACATCCTGGATTGATTGTAGATTTAGGAACAAGAAGATTAGAAATCTGCGGAATATTTGAGAAGGAGAAGAAGAAGAGATACAATGTTTATGGCTGAAAAAACTAATTAGGCATTCAGCCTTTTTTTTCTATTTATATGTAGCCTATTTACATACAAGATCCATTTACACAAAGAGCCAAAACTAATTAAAATACAAATGTGACTATATATAAAATAAAATAATGGCCAGTAGCCAGACCAGATACTAGATGTTCCTTATTGGGCCTGAGGCTAAATACTCAGATAGCCCAACAGAAGCTTTACCTAATATAGCCGATACTTCAAATCCTGCTCGGACGAAATAGAAGATAGTATCAATAAATAGAAGTATGTCTTCAAACCATTTATTAGCCCTAATTAACTTGAGTTTCTTTTCTTTTCTTTGGGTAACTCACATGGGATTAGCAATACAGCTCAAATTAATCCAACGTTGTGGATGGATTACTCGTTCATTTAGCCTTAAAATAAACACTTCACCCGATTAATTCACCTCATGTTTTGAATTAATTAATAGGTAACACAAGTACTTACACATGTTATGGATCGCAATTAACAAAGACATATATAGCAGAGGTGCGGTGAAATAAGTATAGTCGCTTCTGAATCAATCCCTTGAATATAATTTGGTCTTCATTAGAGATTAAGCAACACTTGGAGTGGGTGCAAGGTCTTTTTAATACCATTATTCATTCCAAAGTACATATGCAAGTTCTCTTATCACTTATCAGCCATGCATTAACAAAAATCAAATGGCACATATAATTTTATTGAAGAATACATGAACTAATTATATAGTAATATATTTAAAATGCTGTATAGTAAAAGACAAACGGATTAATTAGTGAAGTTGGTTCAAAATCAGGTTTGGCAGCCACCTGTATTTTGCACTCACTAATTTACTTCTAATGCTCATAATATATGTACTTTGGTGACGCGACCAATTAGCTTTACACTAAAACCATTTTTGTGCTCGTGTTTGGCACACGCACAAAGCCTAATTTATGCCAGAAATATGCTAGCTAATTAATTTATGTCTACTTTGGACAAAGATAGTGTGAGCCAACTGTAGCGCTTCATTCTTTTATTTTGTTGGAAGATCAAACATATAACACGAATATGCAATCTGATTCAAAACTTTTTGTGTCTAGTAGCACATTTATTAGTGCCATGGCCATATCAACTTTCTTGTATGGTGCCATAGGCAAATAAAATTTCTTTATGTGTGTATATATATACCAAAATCATACAGCTTCTTGTTCTTTTGTTTCTGTTTCTGTTGGCTTAATTCAAGTTTATATTGATTCCACTCCAATATTTGAAGAGTGATGAGTCAAACTATTTCTAATGAGTAAGGCTATAAAAGTAATATGCATGTTACAAAAAAAATGAATTTTTTTTTGCGAAGTTCATAACAGCACTAGTGCCGCTATAGTTCTAAAGGCTTGAAATTAAAGAACAAGCCAATAAAATTATAAACGGTTAAGATTTACAGAATTAGTGTACATACAATACTTTGACATTTACAGAAGATAAAAATATTTTGGCGGCGACCGTTAGTGGGAAAAGACGTAGAAAAAATGACTGATTTCTAAACTATACATCTAATGTCGGTGGCTCATCTCTAAATATTATTCCCGCTGTTTCAGTTTATATGAACATATTTTCTTTTTTGTCTGTCCTAAAAAAATGAGCCCTTATTAAATTTAAAAACAATTTAGCTTAAATTTAGAATTCTACCTTTAATGAGAAACTTTTATAATCATACAAATACTCTGAGCTCCTCTTTAACTTGTTTAGGACCATAAATTTTAAAATTTTTTATTTTTTTAAAATTCAGTGTCTAATCAAATAAATTTATATAAATTGAAATGGATGGAGTATTAAGATGATGATAATCTTTAATTAGGAAAGAAGTGATGTATATCTAAAGCAACTCTGGAACATATATGGGTGGATCAAAGTGACGTCCAGAAAATGTTAACGATTCGGCTTTTAAATTAGGAAATCCAGCTTTGTATCTTTTGATTTATTAATTATACAATCAATTATATCATTAAGAAAATCAAATGTCATCTATAATTTTATTGGACACATGAACCAATATAAACTAATGGATATGTGCTGTAAAAGGCAAGGAATAGTGAAGTTGGATAAAAATCGGGACAACATAAAGCATAACCTTTTTAAGCAGCAAATGTCTGCTGCACTCGCTAATTCAATTCTGGTTAATGGCCACTCCCACGTTAAATACTTTTGTAAAGCAATTTAGTAGCTTTTCACAATATATTTCTGCTATATCCTTATACGTGCTCGTGTATGGCACACGCACAAAGATGTTTTATGTCAGAAAATATGCTAATTTAAATATAACATGGAGAACGATAGTGATTCCCAACTGTATTGCTTTACATATTTACTTTAGGAAGGATTATAGTAAACACGAATATGCAATCTGATTCCAAATTTTTTGTGAGTAGTTGAGAAGGTCACGTAATTAGTGCAATCACTTTTGTGCCATAAGCAAATAAACTTTACCAATCATGCAGCATCTTCTTCTTTTTATTTGATTCTGTTTCGGCAGTGGATTTGGTTCAACTTATATTTTTCTTAAACTTTTGAAGAATGATAAGTCACAATAACCATTAATTAGACATTATAAGTAATATGTTGAAGTAAATCTAGAAGCTACGTACTTTGGAACTTAGTATACCACACAACTACTGTTAGTCACCTCCAATCACTATTAACAATCATCTTCATCGCCAGTCACCGTTACCAGCCACTACTGTTGAGTCCCACATTGGATGGGACAGGGGACCTATTTCTCACTACTAGAAATTCACTAAATATTGATTAAAAAATTGATCAACATTGATTGGTTATGACTAATTACCGAATAAAATTCGGCCAAATACGTTTAGACAGTATTTTATTGGTCGTTTTAATATAATGATCAAAGTTGGTCGAAAATTACCGACCAACGTTGGTCGGTCAATTAAATTCAAAAGAAAAATGTTGCAAAAAAAAATCGATCAAATTTAGTCGGTTTTTCCGACCAAAGTTGGTCGATATTTTAATTATGTAATAAAAAATTTCAACATCTCGGAATCGAATCAGGGTGTGTACTATGCTCTACCACTAGATCGTATGTGCATTTTGTTTTAAGATTGTCTTTTTTTTTTTAATTTTTACTCTTTAATTATATTTTCGCACAGAAATAACCAATCAAAGATGGTCGATTTTATTAAAAAATAAAATAACCGGCCAAAGTTGGTCCCTTTTTTAATGACAGGCCGAATTTACCGACCAAAGCTAGTCTGTCTTTTTAATATTAATTTTAATTTACTTTAATGTAAAAACCGACCAAAGTTGGTCGGTTTCTTGAAAAATAAATTTTGCAGGACTCAAAAATGGTTTCCCGCATTTTTGCACCAAAGAAAATCGACCAAAGTTGGTCGGTTATGTAAAAAAATAAAAAGTAGAATATTTTTAAAAACCGACCATCTTTGGTCAGTTTTTGGCCTTACCTACCAAAGTTGGTCGGTTTTTCTTGGTTGTTTTTTGCCGAATTTCTAGTAGTCTCTTATATATGGCTTTGACTAGTTTCACCTCATGAACTAGTTTTGGGGTAAAGTTAGGCTCAATGTCCATTTCTTTATCCTGGTATGAGAACTGGATCCATCCGAGTTGGCTGTCCTGGGCATGCAATGGGTGTTGATGAGTCCACATGACGTTAGAATGACGATAAGGGACTTGGTCTCCTTATGTGCACGGCCTGAAAAATTCTCAACTCAGAAGGTAGCTTTTGGGGTTGAGTTAGGATCAAAGTTCATACCGCTTGCATCCTCTCACTACTAGAAAACTGCCAAAAAGCGTTTAGAAAAAACGACCGAAATTGGTCAGAATCGAACAAAAACCGACCGATTTATGACAGTTTTAAATTCGTCGAAAAAATGATGGTTGATAATGCGAGGCGAGCACATCCGACCGAATTTGGTTGGTTAATTTTTAATTATTTTTAAATTAGCGGCCAACTTCTATCAGAATCTTAATTATTCATTTATTTTAGAATTGTTCATTTTTGACCGAAATCCGTCGGTAATATTAAAGTATTTAAGATTTAAAATAAAAAATTCCGGCCACAGTCGGCCGATATTATCAAAATATTAAAAATTTAAACTAACAATTCAGACCGAAGTCGATCGGTAAAATTTAAATTTCTAGGAAACTCAATTTCACATTTCGATCGACTTTGGCAGGTAGGCGAGCAGTTTTTTAGGTACACTTTTGGCAGAATACAACTGTTTTATAGCTGCACCACCTGCCAGCAACCAATCACCTATAATGCTTCCATTCAACCAATAACAACAATAATACCAATAATAATAACAATAATAACAACAACAATAACAACTATAAAAACTATATTAACAATATTTATAGAGTTTCAAAATACCCAACAACAAAACGTTTCACATGTTCAAAGTTCAAACATCATTTAATGCGTGTTTTGTACTGCATCATCTCTATCTCCACTATTAAAAGCTTCATCGTCGGCATGATTTGAAGGATCACGACGAGAAGGATTAGCATGTGGGTAACACTTACGAGAGAAGGAAATCGAGAAAGAACTAATTAGATAGCTGACCTTGAAGGACATTAAATTGTTGGTCCCTCTTTTTTAGCTGAAATTGAAGGGTGACAAATGGTTTATCTCTCTTTTGTTCTCTAGCCTTTATCTCTCCAAGATCTGCTGACATCTTTGGATCTTCTTCTCCATAGCTGAGAGAGCAACCTATCAATTGTCTCGCCCTAGGCAGAAGTCCTAATGTCTTGAAATCCATCCATGTAACGCGGGAATGATCTCTTTGGAAGGCCGTATGATATCAAATTTTTAGGACCACCGATAACATCCAACCATATCTTTTGCGTTTTCTGCAATTGTGGTCGCTCACCTTGTTCATTCAGTGGCAAGCTTTGAGTATACTCCTCTACACTAGTCTTGTACGACCCTTTATTTAGAAGATATAAAACCATTAACTACACAATATAATAAATATTAAGTTCAAGTTATAGTAGTTACGAAACTTATATATGTAGTCTCCGCCCGGTCGTCGACCCATCTACTTGGATCTGTCGGTACTGCCTTCTTCCAGATGTGAGTCTCCATAAAGAACTCATTATGAGTCATCTTCCTCGCATATTTTTTTCCTACAAATATAGTTTTAAGAAATTATTAGTAGTCTCCGTGCAGTCCCTATGCTCCTTTCACCCACACAGTGCAGAGAGCCACCCTTCTCAAACACTCAAGCTTTCTTTCCCTATTCACTCCTCTTCTCAAACTTCTCAGTGGTGCACTGCTCAGCAAATCTTTCCATAAATGCGGTAGAATCCATAAAGGCTTCTTACTCTTCTTACGAACAAAACAGAAGGTATCAAATAGTCTTTTACGGTACATGAGCTCAAAATTTGAAAGAATGGCACTGTTATACCGGTCCTCCAGCACACTTAGTTTGCAAATGAAGTGTGTGATGATAGATAAAAATATTGTTAGTATAATGCTAAGAATTACTAAATTGGTTGAAAATTTTCTTCTCGAGCTTTGGTGGAAATTCATTTCAGGTCGCATAGGGTGCGTCATAGAACCGACTAACAGCTTAAGTGATTTTCTTTGTATTCTGATGATTTGTACTATGATGATTAGGTACGAACTTGCAACATAGCAATTACATTAAATAATCAAGACTAGCTATTATAGTTCAGCAAAAATAAAGAAGTAATAAATAAATCGTACCCTTTTCCCTTTGCCTTGATAATCATCATATGATAACGATCATACCGCATTCCTCCGATGAATATAAAACGTGCGTAGAATAGGAGGCATCTAGCTCAAGACTACTATCTCGAAGGTGAAGTCTAGAAATGCTAGGAGACAAACTTCAGGGAGAGGGAGACTAGTCGCTAATAAAAATGGATGCGATCTAGACCCCTGCTGTGATCCAGACCACTGCTATGATCTAGTGGCTGAAATTTAGATGGAAGTGATCAAATTAGTGGTGAAGCAAATGGAGAAGATGACGAGCTTATCAATACATGGCCATATGACTGCTGACTCGGTGGACCCATGTAACTATATGTAGGATCATGTGGAAGAAGTGGTGTATAGCTTTGTGGTAGAGAATTGTAAGATTACTGCTGGGAGAGCAAATGGTAGGTAATCTTATGAGTAGATAGATATGGTTGAAAATATGTGCGCTTAGAAGATATCTGTCGGTCATCAGAAGTTAAGGGATGAAAGTGTGGAGTGTAAGGAAGCGAGGGTGTAACATTATCTTCATGATAAATAGGCCTCTTATCCTTCCTAGACCTACAGGATCCCTTCCAGTCATCTACATAAATTAAACAAAATGTTAGAATTAAGAATATAAATTTATAGTGCTTGAAAAAACTAATATGCTAGTCGCCTTCGAAGTATCCTTCTTCGTTCGATAATTCTTCCTCTTCACTGACTTCATTTTCGCATCAGGTGATTCTTCGCCCTCATTTTTTATGATTGTTATTTCCTCTATATCAACTTCTTCTAATATGCATTGAGGATGCTCCGAGTCATTTTCTAACTGATCATCACTTGAGGTATTTTTTTGGTAAGCAACATCCAAAACATTCTCAACTTTCACCATACCAACAGGCTTAGTATTGAATACAACCAAGCAATCAGCCTTATCCCCCTACAAAGGATATGAAATAATACACTTTGCAAACTTTTTCTGCAATTATAAAAGGATCCTAGCGATCATAATCCCTCTTTTTATTAACCTCAATTATATTGTAGTGAGAGTGTAGTGTATATTTGTACCTCTTCTAGGTGTTGGGTCAAACAACTTGCATAGCAAAAGTATGATCTTCTTATTTGGCCAACCTGAATATGCAATTTTAGAATCTCTTTAATCACACCATAATAATCATATTCCCCATCCTGGTTTCCTTCACCATCTTTGACACCCACCTCATTGCTATTGCTTTTTTTTTTTATTCTTGGAGCATTCCTCGGTATGAAATTTTTAACCATTCATAAAATAGTTAGACGTAGTTTTAGCCGTCGGTGCAGGTCCCCAAGATATATCTTTCAAAAATTGATTAACACCGTTGTTTAGATTGTTTGCCTACATGTAGTGTTAAACAAATCACAAGTGATCAAGTATATTCACCGAGCGACACATTGAAAATTTTCTTAGTTTCATCAACCGAATTTAATAGTAGTCCATTTGATTAATCATATGTCAACACTTACATAAGAAAGGGTTGAACTTCTGGATAATTTAGCGACATATGATTTGAAGCTGATTTGTACTCCATACTACTTAGTCCCTTTTTGATCGATCTTTAGAACCTCAGCTTGATTGATTAAATATGGACATTAGTGGATATAATGGATCAATCTCAATTATTACATTGTGCCGATTGAGCCTAATTCTAGCACAAGTCACATGATTTCAAAGTAGAAGAACAAAAATGGGCAGTTTCCTTTGCAAGATTGGCTTTGCATATGGATCCTTCAATCCTATTTCTCCGTTTGACAAATCATTTACGCTTGTCGATTGTCATGCACATTGTCATATAGATCTGATGAAGACAAACGATCTCACGGCTATAGATCTCCACGAACCGCTCTGAAGAATAGGAAACTGCCACAGGAATGAAATGCCTTGACTTAGTCAACTTATCCACAATAACCCACACTGCATCGAACTTCCTCTGAGTCTGTGGTACTCCAGTAACGAAGTCCATAGTGATACAATCCCACTTCCACTCAGGAATCTCGATCTTCTAAATAAAACCACCAAGTTTTCAACGCTTGTACTTTACTTGCTGACAATTCAAACACCGAGCTACATATGCAACGATATCCTTCTTCATCCTCCTTCATCAATAATGTTGTCGTAGGTCCTGATACATCTTAGCAGCGCCCAAATGAATAGAATACCAAAAACTGTGGGCCTCCTCTAGAATCAAATCGTGAATCCCATCCACATTAGGCATACAAACATGACCTTGCATCCTCAAAACTCCATCATCCCCGGCGGTAACCTGCTTGGCATCTCCGTGCTGCACTGTATCCCTAAGGAAAAGAAAATGAGGATCATCATAATGTTGCTCCCTGATACACTCAAACAAGGAAGATCGAGCGACTGTACAAGCTAGAACACGGCTGGGCTCAGAAATATCCAACTTTATGAACTGATTGGCCAAAGCCTGAACATCTAATGTAAACGCTCTCTCACCGGCTAGATTATATACAAGGCTACCAATACTAGATAACTTCCTACTCAAAGCATCGGCCACCACATTCCCCTTCCTGGGATGATATAAAATGGTGATATCGTAGTATTTCAATAGTTCCAACTACCTTCTCTGCCTCAACCTGATCTCCTTCTGCTTGAACAAATGCTGTAAGCTCTTGTGATCCATGAACACCTTACACGACACGCCAAATAGATAGTGCCTCCAAATCTTCAGGGCATGAACAATCGCTGCTATCTCCAAGTCATGAACGAGATAATTCTTCTTGTAGATCTTCAACTTTCACAAAGCATATGCAATAACCTTGCCACCCTGCATCAATATTGCACCAAGTCTAATACGAGATGCGTCACAATATACTGTATAGGGCCCTGAACCCATGGGTAATACTTACACCGACGCCATAGTCAAAGCAGTCTTGAGCTTTTGTAAGCTTGCATCATAGTCGTTCGACCACCAAAACGGGGCACCCTTCTATGTTAACTTGGTCATCGGGGTTGCTATAGATGCAAACACCTTCTCAAACCGAGGGTAATAACCCGTTAAACTCGAAAATCAAAATCTCTATAGTTGATGTGGGTCTAAGCTAGTCCTTAACTACCTCAATTTTCTTTGGATCAACCTGAATACCCTTTGCGGATACAGCATGACCCAAGAATGACACTAAGCTCAACCAAAACTCACATATAAAAAATTTGGCATATAACTGGCTATCTCTTAGAGTCTAAAGAACGATCCGAAGATGGTGCTCATGCTCCTCTCAACTGCGGTAGTAGATAAAGATATCATTTTAAAAACAATCACAAAGGAATCCAAAAAGGGCTTGAACAATCGATTCATCAAATCCATAAATGCTGCTGGGTAATTTGCCCACCCAAATGACATCACTAGAAATTCTTAATGTCTGTACCAAGTGAGAAAAACTATTTAAGGGATATCAGATGTCCTAATCCTCAACTGATGGTATCCAGAACTCAAATCAATCATTAAAAACACCTTGGCACCCTGAAACTAATAAAATAAATCATTAATCCTCGGCAATGGATACTTATTCTTGATGGTAACCTTGTTCAACTACGGATAGTGTATGTACATACTCATCGATCCATCTCTTTTATTTACAAACAACACTGGCGGACCCCTAGGCGAAACATTGGGCCTAATGAAGCCCTTAAAAAGCAAATCTTGCAATTGTTACTTCAATTCTTTCAACTCTTGTGGGGCCATACGGTATGGTTGAATAGAAATGGGTTAGTGCTTGAAGCCAAATCAATGCAAAAGTCAATATCCCTATCGGGTGGCATCCTCGATAGGTCTGCAGAAAATACCTTTGAAAACTCACGAACAAACGGATTGCATGGAAGGAACCTCTACACTGGAATCACAAACATATGCCAAGTAAGCTAAACACCCTTTCTCTACCATATGTCGAGCCTGCATATAAGAAATAACCCTCCAGGTAGAATTGTGACGACCCGGCCTATCTTCTCGTGAGTTACAGCCCCGTTTCCCTCATTTTCTATTTCCTTATGCTTTTTATCTCTGTTTGGTGTGATCAAGTTGATTTGCATTAATTTTGGCAGGAAATGAGACACTTAGTCTCTTTAAAGAAGACTTAGTTTGGAAAAGTCAACCAGATGTTGACTTATGAGTTAGAGGGCTCGGATGTGATTTAGAAATAGGCTTGAATTGGCGAAGTTAGTATTTTGGAGAATTCTAGTTGATAGGTTAGATTTTGATTCGAGGGTCGGAATAGAATTCTCAGAGTTTTTGTAGCTTTGTTAGGTAATGTGGGATGTGTGTGCAAAATATTAGGTTATTCGGAGATGTTTTGATAGGGTTTTTTATCGAATGTATGTTTCGGAAGTTTAAGAAGAACTTAGGCTTGAATCAGATGTAATTTGATGGTTTTAGTGTTGTTTGAGGTGTTCTGATGATTGGAGAAAGTTTGAATGATGTTTTGGGATGCGTTGATGCTTTTGGTTGAGGTCTTGGAGGCCTCAGGGTGTTTTCGGATGGCCAACGGAAGGTCTTTAGGACATAAGATGTTGCAGAAATTGCAGGTTTCAATTCTGGCATTTTGTTCATCGCGATCGCGATGTTCTTTTTGCGATCGCATAGAGGCTTTGGAGGGAGCAATGCAATTTCTCTTCGTGATTGCAAAGATAGAGATATGATCGCATAGTAGAGGGAATTGTTTGATCAAGAACGCGTAGGGCTGGTCGCGTTCGCGTAGAGTAAAGTGGACCTGCAGTATTGGATTGGAGATTGTTCACCGCGAACGCTGAGTGCGGTCCGCGATCGTATAGTGCAAGTTGGCAGTGCAATGCAATCACATTAGGTATGGTGCATTCACGTAGAGTTAATTTTGGGAACTGAAGAATAGTTCTTCGCGATCGCGGGGAGTGTTACGCGATCGCATAGAAGAAAAACGGACCTGGATAGAAGGGTTTTGATAATATCTCATCCACAAACTGAGCCTTATTTTCACCATTTTTGAGCATCCTTGAGAGCTTTTGGACGGGAATTGGAGAGGGTTTCGACTGGGAGTTGTTGGAGTTAAGTACTATAAACTAAAAACACGATTATATTGTGAAATTAACCTTGAAATCCATGGAACCTTAGCAAAAGGGGAAAGAACTAAGGCTTGAGTTTTGATATTTCAAATTAGGATTTAAGGGGTCATTTGGACTCCGATTTTGATGTTCATTATATTGTATAGACTCATGGCGAGATAAGGAACCCAGTGGTATAGGAATTTCTAAGTTTTGAGAAGTGTGCCCAGGGTCGGGTTTTGCTAATTTCGAAATTTTTAATGTTTTTCGATTGGGTATTGTCCTCTTAGCCTATTGTGATGTATCCGTTGTGGTTTTGGATATATTTGACGCATGTGGAGGCCGATTCTAGGGGCAAAGGCGACACGAGCTATAGATTTTGCCGATTCCAGGTGAGTAATGATTGTAAATGATATTTTAAGGGTTATGAAACCCCGTATTTGCTCATCGTAGTGCTATATTGAGGTTACTTGCACGCCTGATAGTGAGCGTGTGGTAGAGAATAGTTGGGGATTGTGACTTCGTCCGTTTTGGTAGATGAATATACTGCGTATTTGACTGAAATTTACTTGTTATCATCATAATTTGGGCTGATTGACGTATTTGGGCTTCGTGCCAACTATTTGGACCCTTCGGGGGTTGTGGTTGATATTTCCTCACTGTTTTAATTCTATACTTGAACTCAGTCATGTATTCTTCTTTGTTTTAAAAAACTCAACCAAGTTACTCTGCTTTATCACTTTCAATGACATTCGAAATAACATTTTGGGATGAGCATCATGTTTATTATTGCCCGAGTGGCTTATGTAATTTTGACTGAGTAAGGCCGAGGGCCTGTATTGTAGGGATACTTTTGGATCAGGCTTCACGCGGCAGCAGTGTTATACTGATACTGATATGAGGCCGAGAGCCTAGAATTGATTCCACGTGATGGCTTGATATTGCGGTTGGGCCGTAAGGGGCCCTTCCCGGAGTCTGCTCACCCCCAGTGAGCACCGTCGATGGTAAATAGAGTGGGCTGCATGCCGCAACGATATGTGCAGCGAGCTACACGCTGCAGTGGTACCCATACTGTTTGATGTGTTTATATTATCTTATTTGTCTACTATTTTGTGCTACTTCTTGCAATATAGACCTGATACTTTGGCATTCCTTGATAACTGAGCATTGTGCCTGCGGGGCGAAAATTCTGTGCTTATCTGCACCATTTATTTTGCATTCGTTTGCGTCACCGCTAAAAAAAGCACATTTGAAAAGAGGCTTAATCTGAATTAATATGTTTTTCGAATGATTTCATAGCTTCATTGTTTTTCTAAAAAGGGTTTGCACTGCTTCTATGTAGCATGATGATTTTCCATACCTGATTTCTTACCGCTCAGTTGCTATTTACCTTTATTACTCACCGAGTTGGAGTACACATTATACTCCCTCCAACTCGTGTGTAGATGCAGGTATCTATTCACCCGGCAGAGGGTTTGGGCCAATTAGAGGCGGAGTTATATGACTTAAGGAGGTGACTGCCGGCGTTCGCATCACAATTTTTCTCTCTTTTGTTCATTATCCCAGTTTTATATATATTAGGCCTTGTATTGGATTTACATTTCCATAGATGCTCGTGACTTGTGACACCCCTATTAGGGCTTTGTTGGGTTGTATTTTTGCTAATTACTATTATTAAGTCAACTTTAAGCTATTTACTTATGTTTAAAAATATTTTTGAAAAAGACGAGATTGGTTAGTTGGCTGGCCTCGTCTTCACGAGAAGCGCCATCACAACCAGTGCAGGGTTTGGGTCATGATAAGTTGGTATCTTAGCCTAGGTTACTAGGTTTGACGAGTCATAAGCAGGTTTAGTAGAGTCTCACGGATTGGTACGGAGACGTATGTACTTATCCTCAAGAGGCTGTAGAACTTTTAGGAAACCTTCACATTCTTGGAATTCTTATTGTGCATCCTTGATTCAGCTTGAAATGTAACTCTTGAAATTTCCTTCCACGTGTTCGTATGTGCACATGAGCGGTCGGAATTAGATGTGACTTGGTGGCTTGTAATTTCCGATCGAGGGGCGAGATTTCATCTTTGTGAGTTTATGTTGGCTAGTCTGGAGGACATGAAGCCGTATCTTGGTCTATGGCTTGAGCACTCAGGTGCTGATTGTGTGAGCAAGTGTTTCGAACTTGTACATTCGGTAGTGTCCCTATTAGTGGAAATGTCGGCTGGATTGCCACATGATGAGAATGTTAGTACTCCGAGATATATTTATGTGACTTAGAAGGGACGAGGGAGTCAGCTAGATGATAGAAGAACTACTAGGTGTTTGAATTCCATTGTGATTCGGGGTATAGCCCGAGTTATAGGCACGCGAAGAATCTTTTCATGTTTCTAGTTGAGAGTGGAGTAAATTTCATGATGCTGTATGAGTTCAGAATCAGGAAGACTAAGTGGCTGTGAAATGTGTATGACGATGGAAGGTATACAAAAATGTTATATTGAGGCGAAACAGGTAGGTTATCTCCTGCGGAGTGTTCTAAATTGGTGTGATCCTTATGTGTATGTTAGGAGATCTCATTTACAAGTGAAGAAAATGTCTTGAAATCTAGATTGGATCACCAAGAGAGTGGGCTTAACTGTTGTGTGCGTGAATGCAGGATTTGCAGAAAAGTTAAACAAACTTTCTAGATGATTTGTGCTTCCACAAGCTTATGAAGGATTGAGTTTAAGCTCACTATGGTATTAAGGCAGTAATAGAGTATATGCATTATGAGTTATTGTGCGTTTTGATCTATGGCTTCGAGCCAAGTTGGGGAGGTTGTTATTGATTAGCTGATTGCACTCTTATGTGCTATGCTGGTTCTGATTTAAGACATTCTAGAAAATCAATTTTAGTTGCGAAAATTGAGCCAAGAATCACAAGATGTCTTAAGCTGTTGTTAATAAAGAATGTCTTGTGCATAGAGTAGGAAGATGCTTGCTTGTATTGTGACGAGGCATGGTGGTTTTATTCATTTGATCAGGCTAAATGCAGTTAAATAGAGTAAATGACTCCCGATAATGGTACTAATGTGTTCGAGATTCTACATGTGACAATTGGGTATCTTGAATTTGTATATGTGATTAGAACTGAGTCTTAATTGGGAGTGGTCAAGATGTGTAATTTTTCTATATCAATTATGGGCTTCTATGTAGCACTATCAGGAAGGTGCAGGTAATGGTTCGGAATTCGTAAAATGTTCTATGATGGTTCGACTTGCGAGGTAGCAGTTGGAAGGTACGAAATGGTTTGCGGGATGTTAGATAGAATAGTCTCGTAAGTCACTTGGGATGAGTGCGGATGGATGGTGTTATATGTTGAATGCAGTTACTATTATTCCTAGGGCAATCAGGGTAAATTGAAAGAAGATGGATTGGTTAGCCATATATCTGTTGGCATATTGGTGGTAGATATTGTTGGAAATAACGCTTTACGCTAGAGGGGGGGGGGGTGAATAGCGTTTTAAAAAATATTAAGCGTTTTAGTGCGGAATTTAAAAACTTTGCAGAAATTAAAACAAGTGCAGTAAAATAAACTTACACAATGATGTATCCTGGTTGGCCACAAACGTGGTTAGTCCAGTCCCCGAGAGACTCTCTCGAGATTTCCACTAAACTTGTCAAGCTTACGGGTGCTTAACAAACCGTTACAGCTGAGGACACAAGCCTCACCTAGGTGCTCGGGGATCACAATCCCAAAGACTTCAATTGCTCGGGGATACCAATCCCAAAGACTTCAATTGCTCGGGGATAACAATCCCAAAGACTTCAATTGCTCGGGGATAACAATCCCAAAGACTTCAACTGCTCGGGGATAACAATCCCAAAGACTTCAACTGCTCGGGGATAACAATCCCAAAGACTTCAACTGAGGAATCACAAGTTCCTCAACAAACGAGAATCGCAATTCTCTTACAAACACAAAACAAACTCACTTTACAAAGTACTCCTCAATGAGTAGATATGAGTAGAAATAGTACGCTCAAGATCACAACAACTTAGCTCAATAGAATGGCTCTTCAAAAAGCTTTATGGATGAATGAAAATGATGATCAATGTAAGAAAGCTTTTAGCAATGAAAATACTTAAATTGTATATGTTGTTGTTGTGAAAACACTGAGTTAAGCCTGTATTTATAGGTGAAAAACTCAGTCTTACCGTTGTCTAATTGCCAATTAAGGATTGCTGAATTTACTCAGTGACAATCGATTGTCAAGACTAAACAATCGATTGTTTGCCTATCAGATCAAAAATTCAATCCCAGATTTTACGTCAACAATCGATTACTTCAAATCAATAATCGATTATTTATAACGTTAAAAAATCCTTTCCAATTTTTGGCATAAAACATCGATTATCAGGAAATCAACAATCGATTATTTTAACAACGTTCAGAAAATCTTTTCCAGATTTTACGCAAAACATCGATTGTTAAATATCAACAATCGATTACCTGAAGGTAATTTGAAAATGTATGACAACGGTTAGTTCCAACAATCGATTATCAAATAGAACAATCGATTATAAATTAATTTCAAAACTTACTGTCTCATATATAATCGATTATCAAAAGCCATAATCGGTTATTAATTAATTTCAAAACTTTCTGTCTCATATATAATCGATTATCAAAAGCCACAATCGATTATTAATTTATTTAAAAACACTGGGAGACATTTTTCTCATTCTAATCGATTACCATTAGTTCATAATCGATTTTTCTGAGTTTTGAAAACTTTGCCTCAGTTAACAATCGATTATCAAAAGTACACAATCGATTGTTATGCAGTTTGCAAAAACCTGATGTTAACTGACTTACTCACAATCGATTATCATTAATTCACAATCGATTGTCATGCAGTCTTGGCTTAGAGATACTCGATTATCATAAGTACATAATCGATTATCTTAGCCCAGATTTTTGAGGCATGTTTGAAAAACATTTTAACAAATATAAATATGCATAGTTTAAAATCATTTGACACTTAAGTTAGATATGCATGATTTTGGAAAAATAATTTTAGTAGAGAAGCCATGTTATGAGCCAAGATTGAGGAATCAAGATCACAATTAATATTGACTCAATTATAACATTTCTAAACTTTGTCTTGAGCTTCTTGTAATGCATCCATTTTGTGCTTGTCCTTGAGCACTGCTATATATCGCTTATTGCTTTGTTTGACATTCATCAAAACCTACAAAAGAACACACGTTTAGTATATTGCATTTGAAACGTGTTTCCAACAATTTCCCCCTTTTTGATAATGGCAAACATAAGCGGGATATATGCAATAATTATTTTGATAATCCAAGACAAGAGTAAAGTATGCAATTTGATGTTCCCCCTCAATTCATGTTCCCCCTCACTTTAAGCATGAATGAAGTTGAGAGTGATATAGCATACTTCTTGATATCCCGTTTCTTCCCCCTTTTGCCATTAGCAAAAATTTACACAAGGGAAGAATATGAAAAAAATATGAAATAAACACACGTTTATTTATTGGAAAATTAAGATAACATTACAAGGGTGAAACCAAACATAACTAACCAATCAAGAACAAACAGACCAAAAACAACAATTTCTCATCATAACAACAACAATTTCATCATTCATCACCCCCATCCCCTTCATCATCATTGGTAGGCGCTTGATATGGCACCATCTGAGCATAGGCATAATGCACGTGATCAAAGTAACCATGGACCTCACGGGTTAGTTGAGTAATTTGGTCAGAAATGGTCCGGAGGGTAGGCTCCTGAGGAGGATGAGCACGACGGGCTTGTCGATTTTGAGGAGGAGCGGGAGCATGATCACCATCATGATGAAAGGAAGACTCCGAAATTTCCCAGATTTTGGTGCTCTTTTTGAGAGGACCATTAGCAATATTGACTCCGGAAGCTTCAAGAAATTTCATTATTAAGAGGGCATAGGGGAGAGGTATGTCATCTCTGGTGGCATTGAACATATGAGATAGAATAAGCTTGCACCAATTTATTTTAACACCGGTGACAATGGCATGAAGAAATTTGGCATCCTCTTGGGAAATGGTGGTGTGATTGAGTTTACGGGGTTTGAGAACACGAGTGATGAAATAGAGAATGAAACGATAATTCGGGTCCATACCCTTTATGGTGGGACGACGGGAAGAGGACTCATCATAGGCTACTCCGGCTTGGCGGAAGAGATTAGCTTCATCAATCATGACCCCGGCATCATTTATGTACTGGTAGATGTCTTCACCATCATGCGGAATGCCGGCAATGAGGTGGAGGTTATCTTCAGAAATTAGAATGGGAATGCCGTTAACATTGGTAACAAGTTCACCCTCATCATCTTTGTGAAGGTTGGAGTAAAAAGCTTCAACCAAAGAAATGTTGTAGTAGGGGTGAGTAAGGAGTAGGAAATTGAAAAGGTTGCACTCTCTTAGCATATTTGCGGCTGGAATGAATGGTGCAACAAGAGCGTTTGTTGAAAAGCGAGGAGGGAGAATAAGGCGTTTCTCAAATTTGGTTAAGAAACGGGTGAGCTCTTCATTGGATTCAAAGAATAGAACCGATCCATCTTGATATGGATGGCGAGAAGAGGAAGCACCTTGTTTGGAACGAGCACGTTTTGAGTTGCGGCTTGACATTTTTTTTTTTGAAAGGATGTGCTAGGATTTTTCAAAGAAAACAAGAGAATTTGATGCTTGGGAGGCTTGAGTGAGTATACAAGAGCATATGTGCAGCCTATATATAGAGAAGGAATGAATCTTACATTTATTGGAAATGATTTGAAGAGATTTGAAGTCTGAAACGGTAAAAATAAATTCACTGACCGTTCAACAATCGATTGTTTGAATGGAATAATCGATTGTCATTAATGAAAATGATCTGACACATCGATTACACGCCAGAACGGTAAGAAAATTTGAAAAAGATAGTCGATTGTCAAACTTGGTAATCGATTGTTTTTCATATTTATGATCTGTCAGGAATCGATTATGGAGCCAAAACGGTAACATAAGTTTAAAACAGATAATCGATTGTCAATATATAGTAATCGATTGTTTCACTCACAGAGAGTTTGAATTTTGGCAAATAATCGATTGGCAGAACAAATAATCGATTGTTTGGAAGGGGGATGCTGAAATGATGAGACTTAATTCTATCAGGCAATGTAAACATTTAACAAGATTTCATGGCAAAAAAATTGAATCAACAAATAATCGATTATTGATACTGATAATCGATTGTAAGCATAAATAATCGATTATGATCGATTTTTTTTTCTTGTATCAAGATAATTCATACTTTCCTCTTACCTTTTGGGGGATGCCTGCAAAATAGAATTAAACATCTCCGACGCTCAAGTCAGTAATCTATAAATGAAATAATAACTTTGAAACTCGTGTAGTCGGGTGAAAAAAAATGAACTCTTAAGAATTTTGTCCTAGGATGTTCTTAAGAGGGTTTAGGGTACTTACCTTCCCTTCGACTTTGCCAATTACCTGATTTTGAACATCCTCCGTTCATTTTGGTCTTTTGGCTCATTCTCCAATTTACGAAGCTTTTTCCACAATTTTGCCTTTTGAATTTTTCGAAAATACTTCCGATTTAAAAAAACATAAGTCGACTTTTCCGTCTCTTCCTCCTTCTTTGTGCTTTAATTGAAGGAATTTTGAATTCGTCTCTCGTCAAGTGTTTGGAGCATCCACTACACTTGATTCCTTCAAGCACACCTGCAAAACAAATCAATGCTCTTTTGGTACCCATGCCATTTTGGGTCCTTGAGGGTTATGCATACTATAATGATATGTTTGAGTAGCATGTCTATGTCTAGTAAAGCATGCGGGAGCAATATGACCAATTCGTCTACAATAATGACATGTCACATTTGGATTATGCATGCGTCTAGGCTCATAGTAGCTAGAATAATGCACATTGTTTACTCTATTTTCATTTCTCCTAATTTGAACACCATAGTCATTTCTAGGTTGAACATTTCGGGATCTTCTAGCATGATCATTGTTGTGCCTAAAATATGCATCATGTCTATGGTGACGATTGCTAGGCGGAAGGTCATGTCTAGGTCTCCTAATATTTTGTCTAGCATGCATGTTTGTTTTAGGAAAGGCATTTTTGTTATTAATCCTAGGTTGAGCTCTAGGTGGTTGGGTTTTTGCATCAACCTCTTCTTCATTTATGAAGCCTATTCCATGCTTGGTTGATTTCAAGTTATCAAGCACCACATTCAAGTTTTTATGAGAGGAGTTGAATTTATCTAGTGTGCCTTTTAATCTACCTACTTCATTCTTAAGGTCTACACAAGAAGCACAATTTTTTGTAGAACTCTCGGGCTTGTCAGAACTTCTTTTCCCATAAAACTTGTTTTGTTCTAGTAGCTTCTCATTTTCCAAAGCCAATTTTTCTAATTCTTTTTCTTTTAATGAAAACTGTTTTTGAAAATCTTGTTCTTTTAGAGAAGCATTTTCTCTTAAACTAGTGACGGTTTTTGTAACTTTGAGAAATTCAGCATACAATTCATCAAAGGCATTTCTCATGTCATCAAGAGTATAAAAATTTTGAGAAGAGATTTGACTTACCTCACTTTGATTTTCTTCCTGTGCCATGAGGCAGAGATTTGCCGCTTCTTCGTTTTCTTCTTCACTGGATTCGTCTCCGGAATCTCCTCCCCAAGATATGTATGCTCGTTGCTTCTTGAAGGGTTTCTTCTCCTTTTTAAGATTTGGGCAGTTTGTTTTGATATGCCCTGTTTCACCACATTCATAACATTTAACTTGCTCACCTTGCTTTTTCCCTTTGCGGTCATATTCTTTTCGCATGAATTTTTGGAACTTTTTGATGATGAGTCCAAATTCGCTATCTCCATCCTCTTCAATTGGTGATTGACTTGTGCTCGCCTTTAGAGCAATCTTTTGCCTTCTTTGTTCGTCAACAACAGGGTTAAGAATAGTGGATTCATAAGTCTTAAGATTACCTCTAAGAGCGTCTATGGTGACGTTCGTGATTCCAATTGACTCTTGAATCGCATCGGCCTTTGATCGCCATGCCGGTGTTAGGCTCCTAAGGATTTTTCGAACTAGTTCTTTGTCTGTGAACGTCTTCTTGAGTGCGTGGAGATCATTCACTATTGATGAGAACCGCTCAAACATCTCGTCTACCTTTTCGCCTTCCTTCATATGGAACAATTCGTAAGCATGAGTTAAAAAATCAATTTTAGCTTCTCTTACCTGGTCAGTCCCTTCGTAAGTGACCTCAAGCTTGTCCCACATTTCTTTCGCTGTTTTTCAGCAGGAGATTTTCCTGTAATCATTAGCATTAACAGCACAGAGTAATAAATTAATAGCTTTAAAATTATTTTGGACCATTCGATTATCCTCGGCGTTGAATTCCTCTTCTGTTTTTGGCACCCATATTCCTTCCACCTGTTTGACAGGAACCTCATTTCCTTTGGTGTACACCTTCCACAAGTAAGGGCTGTTTGATCTGACGAATATCTGCATCCTTTCTTTCCAATATGAATAATTAGTCCCGTTGAACAAAAGAGGTCTTGTGGGGCACTGTCCTTCATCAATACCTGCAAAAGAGTCTAGAGTAGAAGCCATGGAAAGATTCTCTCAAACGGTTAAGTCTTTCAGAGAGTATGGCTCTGATACCAATTGTTGGAAATAACGCTTTACGCTAGAGGGGGGGGGGTGAATAGCGTTTGAAAAAATATTAAGCGTTTTAGTGCGGAATTTAAAAACTTTGCAGAAATTAAAACAAGTGCAGTAAAATAAACTTACACAATGATGTATCCTGGTTGGCCACAAACGTGGTTAGTCCAGTCCCCGAGAGACTCTCTCGAGATTTCCACTAAACTTGTCAAGCTTACGGGTGCTTAACAAACCGTTACAGCTGAGGACACAAGCCTCACCTAGGTGCTCGGGGATCACAATCCCAAAGACTTCAATTGCTCGGGGATACCAATCCCAAAGACTTCAATTGCTCGGGGATAACAATCCCAAAGACTTCAATTGCTCGGGGATAACAATCCCAAAGACTTCAACTGCTCGGGGATAACAATCCCAAAGACTTCAACTGCTCGGGGATAACAATCCCAAAGACTTCAACTGAGGAATCACAAGTTCCTCAACAAACGAGAATCGCAATTCTCTTACAAACACAAAACAAACTCACTTTACAAAGTACTCCTCAATGAGTAGATATGAGTAGAAATAGTACGCTCAAGATCACAACAACTTAGCTCAATAGAATGGCTCTTCAAAAAGCTTTATGGATGAATGAAAATGATGATCAATGTAAGAAAGCTTTTAGCAATGAAAATACTTAAATTGTGTATGTTGTTGTTGTGAAAACACTGAGTTAAGCCTGTATTTATAGGTGAAAAACTCAGTCTTACCGTTGTCTAATTGCCAATTAAGGATTGCTGAATTTACTCAGTGACAATCGATTGTCAAGACTAAACAATCGATTGTTTGCCTATCAGATCAAAAATTCAATCCCAGATTTTACGTCAACAATCGATTACTTCAAATCAATAATCGATTATTTATAACGTTAAAAAATCCTTCCCAATTTTTGGCATAAAACATCGATTATCAGGAAATCAACAATCGATTATTTTAACAACGTTCAGAAAATCTTTTCCAGATTTTACGCAAAACATCGATTGTTAAATATCAACAATCGATTACCTGAAGGTAATTTGAAAATGTATGACAACGGTTAGTTCCAACAATCGATTATCAAATAGAACAATCGATTATAAATTAATTTCAAAACTTACTGTCTCATATATAATCGATTATCAAAAGCCATAATCGGTTATTAATTAATTTCAAAACTTTCTGTCTCATATATAATCGATTATCAAAAGCCACAATCGATTATTAATTTATTTAAAAACACTGGGAGACATTTTTCTCATTCTAATCGATTACCATTAGTTCATAATCGATTTTTCTGAGTTTTGAAAACTTTGCCTCAGTTAACAATCGATTATCAAAAGTACACAATCGATTGTTATGCAGTTTGCAAAAACCTGATGTTAACTGACTTACTCACAATCGATTATCATTAATTCACAATCGATTGTCATGCAGTCTTGGCTTAGAGATACTCGATTATCATAAGTACATAATCGATTATCTTAGCCCAGATTTTTGAGGCATGTTTGAAAAACATTTTAACAAATATAAATATGCATAGTTTAAAATCATTTGACACTTAAGTTAGATATGCATGATTTTGGAAAAATAATTTTAGTAGAGAAGCCATGTTATGAGCCAAGATTGAGGAATCAAGATCACAATTAATATTGACTCAATTATAACATTTCTAAACTTTGTCTTGAGCTTCTTGTAATGCATCCATTTTGTGCTTGTCCTTGAGCACTGCTATATATCGCTTATTGCTTTGTTTGACATTCATCAAAACCTACAAAAGAACACACGTTTAGTATATTGCATTTGAAACGTGTTTCCAACAGATATCAATTCCTTCAGCATGATCAAGTTAAGCATGTGATTTGCGGCAGTACAGGTAAGGTCTGTCGTCCATCGTAATTGATGTTATTCAAGAGTATTTCATTATTATGGGCCTGTTACGTGTAGGCGGATTCCGGAAGGGTTATGGTGGGTTGGAGTACTACTTAGAGATTTGCATATTCTACGTTAAGAATTCACCTGTGTGTTGCTATGGTTCTCCTGAAATGATTTAAGTTGAAATTTTTATATGATGAAGTGTTAAATCTAATAATGGTTCCAAAGATGTGATGAAGAGCGTGTTCTACCATAAGTCGGCATGTTGGTTGCAATGAGTGGTATAGAATTTGAAGTGAAGATAGAGGTAACAACTCGGTATGGACAAGGATGTCATAAGCTCTGATAAGCAAGGAAGAAGTCTCGATGTTTAAGGTAAATCGACGTTGTCTTCAGCATCACTTGAGAACGGTGTTTTGTCAAAAGCATTTGCACCCTAGTTAATGATTCTTGATCACTTTTCAGCATTAATGCGGTCGGTGGTTTGGAGGTACGACCCAGTTATTTGTAATGATAGGTTGTGGGAGGGTGTCCCACAGAAAGATTGTGTAAGTATGGCAGTTAGTCACTTGATTGATTGAAGACTTGAACCAAGTATGAAGGTTGTGATAATATCATTGAATTGGGAAAATAAGCCTGGAGGGCACTCAGTCTATTGAGTTGTGGACTACAGATGATTTCTCCGACTGTGATGGATGTTCTTATGTTTTACGAGCGAAATATGAGTTGTTAGGGACCTATGAAAGGTAATTAACCTAGTTCAATGCGATCAGAATTGGATTGAGTTCGGTGGATGGATTCAAATGTGAATATAGGCTCTATGTCAGGCCAAATGGGTTCATTTCAGTGATGTGCTCCTCATGGATGAGGATTCAGGGTGCTACTTCGTTGTCAGATATTTTATGCAGTGATAGACTGCACCGTGTGAGTTGTGAGACGGTTTGAGAAAATTCTTATATGTTGAGGATCCGCGTAGAAATGATGGTTATGAGCAAATTGGCTCTCGAGATTCAGATTGTATATCGTACCTCAAATGAGCTTGAGTTTTGGTAGCTTATAGCGCTATATATATACCCTCAGAGACAGTATTATGCACTTAGCGTGCTTGTGACCAAAATTCGGTATTTTATATTAATGAGCAGTTTAGCTCGATGTACGCCTTTTTAGGTCAGTGTTATGTGTGGATCGGGTGGCACGCCGCCATGAGTGTGTTATTTGGATCGAGCTGCATGCTGCAATAGTATGATACGGAGCATAGTTTTCTATATGCTATTTTTGTATGCCTTGCTTTCTGTTTTTCTAAGGAGAGCACGTATTAATGCATAAGTCAGGCAGTTCTTTCCAGAGTTTGTCTTCCTTTTTGTACCGCGTTTTAATCGGTAGCCTATCGGCACTTTGTGGCATCATATGAGACTTGTTATTATGTACTCGGTAGCTTATTGCCTAAGCGGTTCGTACTAGATGAGGTCACGTATTGGGGTGAAGTTATGCGGATGTATGATATTGCGGGTTAGATTCGTGTATTCTCTCTCTATGATGGGAGACAGGTTCTTCATCTTGTGTAGTGGTGGTACTAGAGAGCTTGAAGTACAGCTCTTTCATTTAAGTCATTTTCATAAATTGAGTATGTTTAGACTGTTGCTTATTGGTGCGCGTATTGTTGAGCTGTGGCTTAGTCCTGTATTAATGTGTAATGTCACCAGAGTAGTGTGTTGATTAAATGAGATCGTTGGGATCTTTAATGAGTACGAGCAGATTCGAATTTAGTATGTCGAAGGGATAATATCGAGCTTCAACACATAAATTTGATGTAGTATTTGCCAAAGGAGAAGTGGTTACATGAATGGTTGATCTGAGAAATGGTGATGGCTTACTGCGTGTTTTGGTTATCAGTTGCAGTATATGTAAAAGTATTTGGAAGATCACTTTAGTTGTTAAGAGGTTTTCTACCTGTATTCAGGCCTTGTGTGTAGCTGCTGTTAGTGGGAGTTATCGCTACATGTGTTTGAGTTATGTGAAATATCACGTAATTGCACCTGGGGTTGCATGTATGGTTTATTACAGCTGGTTCGGACTTGTTCTGAATATAGATGGGAGGTTCTGGGCTTGTGTACAATTTCGTAAATGGAAGTGTGGTTCTAAGGTTTATGGGCTATATTGGATTATGAACTTGCAGTAATAATTTGTAATCGGACCTATGTGAGATAGGGTGAGGGGGGATCACCCCCGGGTATATGCATGGTAAAGTTGGTTAGCTATTTGTTGACTTCTAGATCAACTTTGGGTACGCTCGAAGACGAGTGTTAGTTTAAGTTAGGGAGGATGTGATGACCCTACTCGTTGTCTCGTGAGTACCTCCCTGTTTCCCCCATTTTTGTTTCCTTATGCTTCATTATCGGTTTTTGGTGTGATCGAGTTGATTTGGATTGATTTTGGTAGAATATGAGACACTTAGTCTCTTTAAGGAAGGCTTAGTTTGGAAAAGTCAACCGGATATTGACTTATGAGTTAGAGGGCTCGGATGTGATTTCCGATAGTTCGAATAGCTTCGCGGAATGATTTGTGTCTTAGGAGTGTGATCAGAAGTGATTTTGGAGGTCCATTGTAGAAATAGGCTTGAATTGGCGAAGTTAGTATTTTGGTAAATTTCGGTTGATAGGTGAGATTTTGATCTGAGGGTCGGAATAGAATTCCGAGAGTTGCTGGAGCTTCCTTAGGCAATTTGGGATGTGTGTGCAAAATTTCAGGTCATGCAGAGATGTTTTGGTTGGTATTTGATCGAATGCGTGTTTCGGAAGTTTTAGAAAAACTTAGGCTTGAATCCAATGTAATTTGATGGTTTTAGTGTTGTTTGAGGTGTCTGATGATTGGAGCAAGTTTGAATGATGTTTTGGGATGCGTTGATGCAGTTGGTTGAGGTAGCGTAGGCCTCGTGGTGTTTTCGGATGGCCAACGGAAGGTCTTTGGGACTTAGGATGTTGCAGAAATTGCAGGTTTCAGTTCTGGCATTTTGTTCATCGCGATCACGATGTTCTTCTTGCGATCGCATATAGGGAATTTGTTCACCACAATGCAATTTCTCTTCGCGATTGCAAAGATGGAGATATGATCGCATAGTAGAGAGAATTTGTTGATCGCGAACGCATAGGGCCGGTCGCGTTCGCATAGAGTAAAGTGGACATGAGGTATTGGATTGGAGATTGTTCAGCACGAACGCTGAGTGTGGTCCGCGATCTCATAGTGCAAGTTGGCACTGCAGTGCGATCACATTAGGTACGGTGCATTTGCCTAGAGTTAATTTTGGTAACTGAAGAATTTTTCTTCACGATCACGGAGTGTCCCGCGATAGCATAGAAGAAAAACGGACCTGGACAGAAGGGTTATAATAATATTTCATCCGCGATCTGAGCCTTATTTTCACCATTCTTGAGCATCCTTAAGAGCTTTTGGTCAGGAATTTAAGAAGGTTTCGACTGAGAATGGTTGGAGTTAAGCCCTATAAAGTAAAAACACGATATTATTCTGAAATTAACCTTGAAATTCATCGAAACTTAGCAAAAAGGGGAAGAACTAGAGCTTGAGTTTTGATATTTCAAATTAGGATTTAAGGGGCCATTTGGACTCTGATTTTGATTTTCTTTATATGTATAGACTCGTTAAGAGATGAGGAACCCTTTGGTATAAGAATTTCTAAGTTTCGAGAAGTGGGACCAGGGCTCGGGTTTTGATAATTTTGGAATTTTTGAGGTTTTTCGATTATTTTCGATTGGGTATTGTCCTCTTAGCCTATTGTGACATATTCGTTGTGGTTTTGGATAGATTTGAAGCATGTGGAGGCCGATTTGAGGGGCAAAGGCAACGCAAGCTATAGATTACGCAGATTCGAGGTGAGTAATGATGGTAAATGATATTTTGAGGGTTTGAAACCCCGTAGTTGCACATCGTAGTGCTCGTTGAGGTGACTTGCATGCCAGATAGCGAGCGTGGGATAGAGCACAGTTGGGGATTGTGACTTGGTCCATTTCGGTAGATGAATACACTGCGTATTTTACTGAAAATTACTTGTTATCATCATAATTTGGGCTCATTGCTGTATTTGGGCTTCGTGCCAACTATTTGGACCCTTTCAGGGGTTGTTGTTGATATTTCCTTATTGTTTTAATATTATACTTGAACTCAGTTATGTATTCTTTATTGTTTTCAAAAACTCAGCCAACTTACTCTATTTTAACACTTTAAATGATATTTTAAATAATATTTCTTGTTGAGCATCATGTTTATTATTGCCCAAGTGGTTTATGTGATTTTGACTGAGTAAGGCTGAGGGCATGTATTGTGAGGATACTTTTGGATTAGGCTGCATGCTACAACAGTGTTATACTGATACTGATATGAGGCCGAGAGCCTAGACTTGATTCCATGAGATGACTTGATACTACAGTTGGGCCGTAAGGGGACCTTCCCGGAGTCTGCACACCCCTAGTGAGCCGTCAATGAAAAAGAGCGGGCTGCACGCCACAACGATATGTGGAGCGGGCTGCACTTCGCAACCATATGTGGAGCGTGCTGCACGCCGCATCGGTACCGGTACTATTTGATGTGGTCATATTATATTATTTGTCTATTATTTTGTGCTACTTCTTGCAATATAGACCTGATACTTTGGCATTCCTTGATAACTGAGCGTTGTGCCCGTGGGGCGAAAATTCTGTGCTTATCTGAACCACTTATTTTGCATTCGTTTGCGTCACCACTGAAAGAAGGACATTTGAAAAGAGGCTTAAACTTAATTAAGATGTTTTTCTATAGATTTCATAGCTTCACTATTTTCCAAAAAGGATTTACACTTCTTCTATGTAGCATGATTATTTGCCATACTTGATTTTTTACCGCTCAGCTGTTATTTACCTTTATTACTCACTGAGTTGGAGTACTCACTTTACTCCCTGAACTTCGTGTAAAGATGCAGGTATCTATTCACCCGGTTGCGGGTTTGGGCCAATCATAGGCGGAGTTATATGAGTTAAAGAGATGATTGTCGGCGTTCACAACACCATTTTTCTCTCTTTTGTTCATTATTCTGTTTTGTATATTTTGGATCTTGTATAGGATTTACATTCTGATAGATGCTCGTGACTTGTGACACCCCGACTAGGGCTGTGTTGGGTTGTATTTTCGCTAATTAATATTATTAACTCATCTTTATGTTGTTTACTTATGTTTAAAAATATTTTAAAAAAAGACGAGTTGGGTTAGTTGGCTGGCCTCGTCTTCACGAGAGGCGCCATAACGACCAGTACGGGGTTTGGGTCGTGAAAAGTATTTTTGAAAAAGACGAGTTGGGTTAGTTGGCCGGCCTCGTCTTTACAAGAGGCGCCATCACGACCATTGTGTGGTTTAGGTCGTGATAAGAATCTCCAGGAGTCCCTCTACACTTCGATCAAGGCAACCACGACAAGGCTAAAGTCACGGTCTTAGCGTGATAGTCCAAGGTAGCATGATAAGGTGACAGACAATCCATCCCAAAATGACATCAATATTAACCATATCTAGAAGTAGGAGATCTACGCTGGTCTCAAGACTCCCAATAATAAATAGATACCATCTATAATAATAGAATCACCTACCAGTGTGGACACATATACAACATTAATAGAATCACGAAGCACAACCAAATATGTAGAAAAATAAGATGACACATAAGAGTATGTAGAGCCTGGATAAAATAGAACTGAAGCATCTCTACTGCAAATTGAAATAGTACCTTTGATAACAACATCGGATGATTCAACCTCAGTCTTGGCTAGGACAACATAACATCGGGGCTGAGCCCCACCACTGTGAATTACATCCTTGGTACGACCTCCTACTGGCTGGCCTCTACCTCTAGCGGCCCGACCTCCACCTCTAACACCTTGAGCCCCATCTCTAGCTGTATGAGCCCTACCTACACCTGACTAAGCCGGCGGTGGAATACTTGGTGCCGACACTATGGCATGAGAACCCTAAAGCTAAACTGCTCGATGCTCAAGGACAAAATCTAGCAATGTGCCTCGGACTGCTACAAGAATAAAAAGAACTCGACTACTAAGACTGCTGACCCTGAAATTGACCCTAATGGCCTGGGTAACCACCCTAATCACTCTGGAGAGAAACTGATAGGAGCTGGTGGTACACTATTGTTGAAACACGTTCTCAAGGCACTAAACTAAACGTGTGTTCATATTTGTAGGTTTTGATAAATGACAAACGACGCGCAATTGACATATGACGAGGTCCAAGCACAAGCGCGCAATTGACACATACGAACAAAGATCATGATCAAGCAAAGAAATAAAGTTATACATGAGTCGTACTTTAATTGTGATCTTGATCCGACAATTAACTCAAGACTTGGCTTCTCTCGTAAAATCATTTTTATCAAATCATGCATATTTAATTTAAAGCAAAATGATTTTCAAACATTTTATTTTAGCCAAAATGATTTTTAAACATGCCTCTCAAATCTGGACAAAGATAATCGATTATGTACTTTATGATAATCGATTATGTTAAGACAATGTACACCAGATTTACAAAGCTGAACAATAATCGATTATGTACCTTATGATAATCGATTATGTTAAGGCAGTGTACATTAGATTTTTCAAAGCTACAAGATAATCGGTTATGTACCTTATGATAATCGATTATGTTGAGGCAGCGTTCATCAGATTTTTTAAAGCTATAAAATAATCGATTATGCACATTATGATAATCGATAATGTTGAGGCAGTGTCTATCAAATTTTACAAGACTGTAAAATAATCGATTATGTACTTTATGATAATCGATTATGTTAAGATAGTGTTGTCCGAAGTTTTCAAAATATAAAAGATAATCAATTATCCTTATAGCATAATCGATTATG
The DNA here is from genome assembly GCA_034376525.1 of Nicotiana benthamiana. Taxonomy (NCBI): domain Eukaryota; kingdom Viridiplantae; phylum Streptophyta; class Magnoliopsida; order Solanales; family Solanaceae; genus Nicotiana; species Nicotiana benthamiana. The sequence goes on along the minus strand of CM067336.1, from coordinate 25,383,194 downwards.
CAAATGACCGTTGCCAAAGTATTCTTAAACTCTGAAAGATAATCGATTATACACAATCTGATAATCGATTATGCTAAGTAAAATCTGCATATGATTTTTTGAACGTTGTCTGGTAATCGATTATACACAATCTGATAATCGATTATGTTAAGTAAAATCTGAATATGATTTTTTGAACGTTGTCAGGTAATCGATTATACGATTTGGATAATCGATTATTCTGCTTAAAATCTGGGATTGATTTTTGAACGATTGAAAAATAATCGATTATGCAAATCAGATAATCGATAATCTTAGCACAAAATCAGCAATTCTTGATTGGCAATTAGGCAACGGTTGTGGAGGTTTTGAGCACTATAAATACAACTCAAAATCAATCTTCTAAGTACAACAACTGATTATATTCTTGCTAAAGCTTGCATACTCTCATATTCATCATTTTTTATTCATTTAATAAGTTTTTGAGAGCCAAACTCTTGACGAAAGTTGTTGTGTTCTTCAGCGTATTTATTTTACTCATATCTACTCTTAAAGAGAGTCTTGTCTTGAGTGCTAAGTGTTTGTATACACTTGAAGGGAAGTGTTAATCCCTTGTGGTTGTAAGAAGGAACGTTTTCATTCCTTCGGTTGAAGTCTTGAAGTGTGGTATCTTCGAGCAAAGGTTGTTGAGGCTTGTGTGACTCAAGTTCTCAGTTTGTAACGGTTTGTTAAGCATCCGTAAGCTAAACGAAGTTAGTGGAATCTCGAGAGAGTCTCTCGGGGACTGGACTAGCCACAGGTTGTGGTGAACCAGGATAATTTCGGTGAGTTCGTTCCTTATTATTTACTTACCGCACTTATTTCAATCCTGCAATTTTTAATTCCGCAAGTTTATATTGATTTTTATTATAACGCTATTCAACCCCCCCCTCTAGCGTTAAGCGTATATTCTAACAATTGGTATCAGAGCCCAACTCTCTGAAAGACTTAACTGTTTGAGAGAAACAATCCATGGCTTCTACTCGTGACTTTAATGCAGGAATAGGTGAAGGACAATGCTCCACCAGACCACCACTATTCGACGGCAAAAACTATACGAACTGGAAGGAGAGGATGAGAATATTCATCCAATCAAATAATTTTCATCTATGGAAGGTTATAACGAAGGAAGAACAAATTCCAACCAAAAGGTTGAAAATGAATGGGTTCGAAAATCCGAAGATGAATACGATGCGGATGATATCCGAAAAGTGCAGAACAACGCTAGAGCCATCAACTTATTATATTGTGCTGTAAATGTTGATGATTACAGAAAAATATCATGTTGCACAACGGCTAAGCAAATGTAGGATAAGCTGGAAATCACGTACGAAGGTACGGACCAGGTAAGAGAAGCTAAAATTGATTTTCTAACCCATACATATGAACTGTTTCACATGAAGGAAAGCGAGAGGATCGATGACATGTTCGAACGATTTTCAAAAATCGTCAATGACCTACATGCTCTTAAGAAGACCTTCACGGATAAGGAACTTGTCCGAAAAATTCTCCAAAGTCTCACTCTGGAATGGCGCTCCAAGGCCGACGCGATTCAAGAGTCTATCGGCGTTTCAAATGTCACCATCGACGGACTAAGAGGTAATCTTAAAACCTATGAATCTACTATACTTAACCCTCCGTTTAATGATCAAAGGAAACGAAGAATCGCCCTCAAGGCAAGCACGGCTCAATCTCAAAATGATGAGGACTCAAACAACGGAGATAACGAGTTCGGACTCGTTATTAAGAGGTTTCAAAAGTTCATGCGAAAAGAGTATGAACGAAAAGGCAAACAACAAGGAGATCAAGTAAAGTGCTATGGATGCGGAGAAATCGGGCACATTAAATCAAATTGCCCAAATGTCAAAAAGGAGAAGAAACCCTTCAAGAAACAACGAGCATACATATCTTGGGGAGGTGACTCCGGAGACGAATCAAGCGACAATGAAGAAGACGAAGCCGCAAATCTATGTCTCATGGCACACGAAGACAATCAAGAAGAGGTATGTCAAATTTCTTCAAAAAATTTCTTTTCTCTTGAGGAAATGCAAAATGCTTTTGATGAATTGTATAGTGAATTCATTAGAGCTTCCGAAACTGTTAGAGATGTAAAGAAAAATTCTTCTTTGAAAGAAAAAGATTTTGAAAAACAACTCTCTTTGAAAGAAAAAGATTTGGAAAAATTGATTTTGGAAAATGAGAAGTTCAAAGAAGAAAACAAATTTTTCGGCAAGAGAAGCGCCGACAAACCCGAGAGTTCTAGTAAAAATTGTATTTCTTGCATGCATCTAAAAGATGAAGTATAAAGACTTAAGGGCACCCTAGATAAGTTCAATTCTTCTCATAAAAACTTGAATGATGTTCTTGTCAATTTGAAATCGACCAAACATGGCATATGTTTCAAAAATGAGCCTAAAGAAAAAGTTGAAGCCATCCCCCAACAACCCAAGGCTCAACCTAGGATAAATAAAATAAACATTCATCCTAGAAATAACCATCCTAGAATCAACATGCATCCTAGACCAAACACTAGAAGAAACTTTGAACATTTTAGAACGCCTAGAAATGGCCTTCAACAATCGCAACCTAGACATGCTCGACCTAGAAACAATTATTCTAGAAATGCTGCATATCCTAGAACAAACAGTAGGAGAAATGATTTTCAAGGATTGCGCAATAGCCATATTGTCAAAAATAGAGCAAACGATTTTCGTACCTCCAACTACTACCAACCTAGAAGAATGCATAATCCAAATGTCATTTGTCACTATTGTAGTCGAATAGGACGTATTGCTCCTACTTGTTTTACTAGACACAGACACTTAACTGCATGTCAAGCACAACAGCATTTTACACCTAACTCTCAAGGACCCAAAACAGCTTGGGTACCAAAAACTCATCGATTTGTCTTATAGGTATGTTTGAAGGGATCAAGTGTACTTTGGTACCTTGATAGTGGATGCTCCAAACACATGACCGGAGACGCATCCAAGTTCCTTCAACTAGAACACAAGGAAGGAGGAAATGTTATTTTTGGAGATAACAACAAAGGAAAAATTATCGGCATTGGCTCGGTCGGTAAGAATGAATCTTCTTCCATTAAGCATATATTGCTAGTTAAAGGTCTAAAACATAATCTCTTGAGCATAAGTCAATTATGTGAAAAGGAAAATCTTGTTTTGTTTGATTCGGAAGAATGCTTAGTTTTTCGTCGTAGTGATTTTAAAATTATTCTTTGTGGTTTTAGAATTGATAACATCTATATGGTGATCTTGAAAAATCTTCATCAGAGTATGTGAATTGTCTTATGAGTAAAGAAGATGATATGTGGTTATGGCATCGTAGAGTAGCTCACATCAACATGCATCTTTTAAACAAATTGGTTTCACAAAATTTAGTTATTGGTCTTCCAAATTTGAAATTTGAAAATGACACTATTTGTGATTCGTGTCAAAAAGGGAAGCAAACAAAAGCATCTTTTAAATCTAAGAATATTGTTTCTGTTAGAAAATACGCTTAACGCTTGAGGGGGGTGAATAGCGTTATAATAAAAATTGCGTAAACTTGCGGAATTAAAAACTGCAAGAATGAAATACGTGCGGAAATTAAATAAGTAAGGAGAGAACACACCGATATATCCTGGTTCACCACAACCCGTGGCTAGTTCAGTCCCCGAGAGACTCTCTCGAGATTTCCACTAACACTGTTAAGCTTCCGGGTGCTTAACAAACCGTTACAGTTGCTCAAGGATACCGCACCTTAAGACTTCACTTGCTTGAGGATACCTCACCCCAAGACTTCAACCACTAAGACTTTGGGTACTTAGCAAACCCAACAAATGAGAAGATATGTTCTTCTCAAACAACTCTCTTTTACAACAAATACTCTCTTAATAGAGTGGATAAAGAGAAACAATTTTAGCTCTATGAACAACACAAAGTTGTCTATCAAATGGCTCAACAAAAGCTCTAAAAATGATGCTTGAAAATGATCAATATGTATATCAATATATGCAGGAGTTGTGTGTTTAAAATCACCTCAAAAGACCTCTTTTTATAGGTGAAAAAGTGGTGCTGACCGTTGCTTAATTGACAAATAAAATCCCTGATTCTGTGCTTCAACAATCGATTGTTTGGAGGTGACAATTGATTGTCTGACCAACATTCAAAAAACAGATTCCTGATTTTAGGCTAAACAATCGATTGTTAACCCTGAATAATCGATTGTTCTTCGACGTTCAAAAATCAATTGTGGAACGGTCAAAAAATAATCGATTGTATGAAGGGACAATCGATTGTTCATAATCGATTGTGACAAAGACAATCGATTGTTTTGATATTTAAAAACTGGTTGCACTGTCTCAAAATAATCGATTGTTAAAGTAGACAATCGATTGTCAACAATCGATTGTTGAAGTAGAAAATCGATTGTGTTGTTCCAGTGTTCAAAACTTTGGCAACGGTCGATTATATACACTTGATATACACTGTGTATACCAGAGTATACCAGAATTGAAAACTTACTTCAAAACCCATTTTGGTTGAAACGAAAACGTTAAAATCATTTTGTTTGAAGTATATATTAAAAATATTTATGATATATATAATTTAATAAAGTGATTTTGTGCATGTTTATGATGACCTAATGTTGAGCCAAAGGATAAGATAACTTAAACGTTGTCCTTACATTGGTTCTACCAAACGACCTACGTCTTGGGTCTTCGGTCTTGAACTTCTTTGGCTCGTTCATGCAATTCCGTCATCAGTATGCTTCTCGCCATTTGATTATATCGTTGTTTGACACTTGACTTCATTGTTTGTCATTCATCAAAACCTATACCTGAAAATCATGCTCATACAACCAAAGCGCACATATCAAAGGTATACATGATTTCCAACAATTTTCCCCTTTTTGATAATGACAAACAACTGAAGATATGCATATTGAATTCCCCCTAAATTCATGCTATATCTCAACATACAATTTATGCAAACAATTCATAGAAATCAATTCAATATAATTCCCCCTTAATTGAATATTCCCCCTCAATTAAGTCATGCATATCGCCCATATTCTTCCCCCTTTTGGCATTAGCAAAAAGACTATACCAAAAAAAATTTAAACCATTGACGATACCAATCGTTATAAACAAGATCATATCAAATGTTAGTAAATGGCATACTAATGATAACGGTCATTTTTCTCAACAATATCAATTGTTATTTTAAACAAAGAATGTTCATCAAAACATGAATCAATCAATTATTATAAACCAAATTGATACTAATTGTTATTCAAAAAGAACTGATTAAAGCATGTATCAACCAAAACTGATATAGATTATTTGCACATATCAACTCATTGTGTTTTTATTCAAAATACGATAACTAACCGACGTTCCCCCTTAATGCATTAAGGTTTTGTGCTTGGTGCATCCACTACTATATTGTAGTCTTCAAGCACACCTGCAAAAAGAACCTAAAAATAGATTTTTGGTACCCAACTTCTTTTGGGTCCTTGGGGGTTAGGATAATTATAATCAACACATAAATTTCTATGTTTAGCAAAACAAACGGGTGCAATGTGTCCTACCCGATTACAATAATGACATATAACATTAGGATTGTGCATATGTCTAGGTTGAGCCAAATGCGTTCTAGGTGATCTAAAGTCATTCCTAGACGCGTTGAAATTCCTAGAGTCATCTCTAGGTGGTCTAGAATAATTATTCCTAGACTCATTAGCAAAAATCCTAGAATCATTTCTAGGTTGCGCAACTCCATTTCTATCATGATTCTTATTCATTTTACGCCTATAGTTATTCCTAGGCTTTTTCTTCTTTGTTTAAGCTTTAGGAATATCAACACTACGTGTTTCTAGTGCTTTCCTAAGTTCTATGTTCTCTAGTTTTAAAGAATTACAAGAACAATTTGAACATGTATCAATAGAAGAAGCTTCATTCAATACCTTAATTTTATTTTTAAAAACAGCAATGTCATTTTCCAAAAATTTATTTTCTTTTTCTAAAACTTCAATTTTGTTTTTAAGAACACCATTTTCATTAGTCAATTTTTCAAAATCTATTTCTTTCAAATAAGAGAATTTTTCAAAATCTTTTTCTTGTAAAGAAAGTGTTTTCTGAAAATCTGTTTGCAAAGAAAGTGATTTTTGCAAAGAAAGTGTTTTCTTCAATTCTTTTATCAATTTGGAAGCATTGACAAATTCACCATACAATTCATCACAGGCATTTTGTAAATCTTCAAATGAGTGAGAGTTAGATGTACTTACCTCTTCTTCTCCGTTTGCCATGAGACATAATGCGCCGGCTTCATTGCCCGAGCTGTCTGAGTCCCGTGATACGCGCCTATGGTGTTTCCTCTTTTTCTTGTCCTTCTTCAAAGACTTACAAAACTTTTCAAATATATCACTGGAAGTATTTTCATCATCCCTTTCCGAATCACTTACCTCTTCTCTTTTAGAGGATGAGGCTTTGAAGGCAAAATTTGAATCACTTCTAAGATAAGGATTAAGAATTGTGCTATCATAAGTTTCGAGGTTACCTCTTAGTCCATCAATTGTGATATTCGTGTATTCCATCGACTCTTGGATGGCATTGGCTTTGGAACGCCATTCGGGAGTGAGACTCCGTAGGACTTTTCGAACAAGATCTTTGTTCGTGTAAACTTTCCCGAGAGCATGGAGATCGTTGACGATTCTTAAAAATCGTTCAAACATAACACCAATAGGTTCCTTCTCCATTTTAAAAGTTTCATATTAATGAGTTAGAAAATCAATTTTGGATTCTCGGACTTGAGACGTACCTTCATAAATGATCTCGAGTTTGTCCCACATCTCCTTGGTGGTTGTGCAGCAAGAGATTTTCCGATAGTCATTCGGATTCACCGCACAATATAATACATGGATGGCCCTTGCATTATTTTCAACTATCTTCATGTCCTTGGCATCATATTCATCTTCCTTCTTTGGAACCGTGATTTCTCCAACTTTCTTTGTCGGCATTGGTTCACCGTTTTTAATGATTTGCCACAAACGAAAATTGTTTGCTTTGAGGAAGATACTCATCCGCCCTTTCCAATATGTATAGTTTGTTCCGTCAAATAGTGGAACGCAAGTGTGGATTGTCCTTCATTCATCATTCCTGCTTTCAATATTCTATACACAAAAATATATATAGCTCTCAACCGGTTAAGGCTTTCAGAGAGTTAGGCTCTGATACCAAATGTTAGAAAATACGCTTAACGCTAGGGGGGGGGGGGTGAATAGCGTTATAATAAAAATTGCGTAAACTTGCGGAACTAAAAACTGCAAGAATGAAATACGTGCGGAAATTAAATAAGTAAGGAGAGAACACACCGATATATCCTGGTTCACCACAACCCGTGGCTAGTCCAGTCCCTGAGAGACTCTCTCGAGATTTCCACTAACATTGTTAAGCTTCCGGGTGCTTAACAAACCGTTACAGTTGTTCAAGGATACCGCACCTTAAGACTTCACTTGCTTGAGGATACCTCACCCCAAGACTTCAACCACTAAGACTTTGGGTACTTAGCAAACCCAACAAATGAGAAGATATGTTCTTCTCAAACAACTCTCTTTTACAACAAATACTCTCTTAATAGAGTGGATAAAGAGAAACAATTTTAGCTCTATGAACAACACAAAGTTGTCTATCAAATGGCTCAACAAAAGCTCTAAAAATGATGCTTGAAAATGATCAATATGTATATCAATATATGCAGGAGTTGTGTGTTTAAAATCAGCTCAAAAGACGTCTTTTTATAGGTGAAAAAGTGGTGCTGACCGTTGCTTAATTGACAAATAAAATCCCTGATTCTGTGCTTCAACAATCGGTTGTTTGGAGGTGACAATCGATTGTCTGACCAACGTTCAAAAAACAGATTCCTGATTTTAGGCTAAACAATCGATTGTTAACCCTGAATAATCGATTGTTCGTCGACGTTCAAAAATCAATTTAGGATTGTGGAACGGTCAAAAAATAATCGATTGTATGAAGGGACAATCGATTTTTCATAATCGATTGTGACAAAGACAATCGATTGTTTTGCTATTTAAAAACCGGTTGCAGTCTCAAAATAATCGATTGTTAAAGTAGACAATCGATTATCAACAATCGATTGTTGAAGTAGACAATCGATTGTGTTGTTCCAGTGTTCAAAACTTTGGCAACGGTCGATTATATACACTTGATATACACTGTGTATACCAGAGTATACCAGAATTGAAAACTTACTTCATAACCTATTTTGGTTGAAATGAAAACGTTAAAATCATTTTGTTTGAAGAATATGTTAAAAATATTTATGATATATATAATTTAATAAAGTGATTTTGTGCATGTTTATGATGACCTAATGTTGAGCCAAAGGATAAGATAACTTAAACGTTGTCCTTACATTGGTTCTACCAAACGACCTACGTCTTGGGTCTTCGGTCTTGAACTTCTTTGGCTCGTTCATGCAATTCCGTCATCAGTATGCTTCTCGCCATTTGATTATATCGTTGTTTGACACTTGACTTCATTGTTTGTCATTCATCAAAACCTATACCTGAAAATCATGCTCATACAACCAAAGCGCACATATCAAAGGTATACATGATTTCCAACAGTTTCAACTACAAGACCTTTGCAACTTCTTCACATGGATCTCTTTGGACCATCTCGCATTGAAAGTCTTGGTAGAAATCGTTATGCTTTTGTTATTGTTGATGATTATTCTAGATTTACATGGACACTATTTCTTGCTCACAAAAGTGAGGCTTTTCAAAATTTTAAATGTTTTCTTAAACGTGTTCAAAATGAAAAGAACACAACCGTCACTTCTATAAGAAGTGATCATGGGGGAGAGTTCGATCACAATCTCTTCACGGACTTTTGTGACGAACTCGGTATTGAGAACACCTTCTCTGCTCCACGTACACCACAACAAAATGGAATGGTGGAACGGAAAAATTGGTGTCTCGAAGAGATGGCTAGAACCATGCTCGATGAGGCTAAGATTCCAAACAATTTTGGGCGTATGCCGTGAGTACCGCATGCTACGTTTTAAACAGAGTAGTCATAAGGCCAATACTCATGAAAACTCCCTATGAACTCTATAAGGGAAGGAAACCTAATCTCTCCCATCTTAGAGTATTCGGTTGTAAATGCTTTATTCATAACAACGGAAAAGATAATTTGGGAAAATTTGATGCCAAATCGGATGAAGGAATTTTTCTTAGTTATTCATCACGTAGCAAAGCATATAGAGTATTCAATAGTAGAACCAAAACTGTTGAGGAATCCCCTCATATTGTGTTTTCCGAAAATAATGCTCGCTTGGCGAGAAAGGATTCTGGTTTTGATCTTGCAGGTATTTTAAACACAATAAGTCCTCAAGACAAAGTACAAGTGGAAAACCCAAAGGAAATTCAAGATGAAATCTTGGAACAATCATCGGAGGAAGCGCCACCACTGGAGAAAGAAACGAAACTGCCCAACGCGTGGAGGACAATCAAAGACCATCCTCTCGACAAGGTAATTGGCGACATTGAACAAAAGGTAAGTACTCGAAACAATCTTAAGAACACCTTAGGACATACTGCTTTCATTTCTCAAATTGAACCCTCAACCATTTCCGAAGCAATTGGGGATGAGCATTGGACCTTGGCAATGCAAGAGGAGCTTAACCAATTCAAATGAAATGACGTTTGGGAATTGGTGCCAAGACCCGACAATCATACCATAATTGGTACGAAATGGGTTTTTCGAAATAAATTAGATGAAAATGGTGTAATCACTAGAAGCAAAGCTAGGCTTGTAGCAAAAGGCTACAATCAAGAAGAAGGAATTGACTATGAAGAAACGTATGCACCCGTAGCAAGTTAGAAGCTATTCGTTTATTACTTGCTTTTGCCTCTTCTATGAATTTCAATTTATATCAAATGGATGTAAAGAGTGTTTTTCTAAATGGTTTTATTCAAGAAGAAGTTTATGTTGAACAACCCCCGGGCTTTGAAGATTTTAAATCTCCCGATCATGTTTTCAAACTTAAGAAAGCCCTTTATGGTCTTAAACAAGCTCCCCGAGCTTGGTATGAACGATTGAGCAAATTTCTTTTGGACAATGAGTTCACTAGGGGGAAAGTTGACACCACATTATTTATTAAGCATAAAAACAATAATATTTTATTAGTTCAAATCTATGTGGATGATATTATTTTTGGTGCTACAAACAATGCTTTGTGCAAGGAATTTTCTGATTTAATGACAAGCGAATTTGAGATGTCTATGATGGGTGAGCTAACCTTCTTCTTGGGGTTGCAAGTGAAACAAATAAAAGAAGGAACTTTCATTTGTCAATCTAAATATTGCAAAGAGTTGTTAAAACGATTTGAAATGAGCAACGCCAAAGCAATGGCCACTCCAATGAGCACATCCGATCATCTTGACAAAGATAAGAAAGGTAAGGAAGTTGACACCAAGAAGTATCGAGGTATGATCGGATCCCTTCTTTATCTTACTTCTAGTAGACCGGACATAATGTTTAGCGTATGTTTATGCGCTCGATATCAATCATGTCCGAAGGAGTCACACCTAATTGCGGTTAAGCGGATAATGAAGTATCTTGTTGGTACTATAAATGTGGGACTATGGTATCCCAAAGGTTCTTCATGCCAACTTGTTGGCTATTCCGACTCCGATTTTGCGGGTTGCAAATTGGATCGCAAGAGCACTAGTGGCACTTGCCATTTGCTTGGTAGCTCTCTTGTCTCTTGGTTTAGTAAGAAACAGGTAAGTGTTGCGTTGTCCACAACCGAGGCTGAATATATAGCCGCGTGGAGTTGTTGTGCTCAAATCCTTTGGATGAAACAACAACTCCCGGACTATGGACTAAGTATCGATCATATCCCTCTTAGATGTGATAATACTAGCGCCATAAGCTTGACGAAGAACCCCGTTCTTCATTCAAGAACAAAACACATTGAAATTAGGCACCACTTTATAAGAGATCACGTTCTCAAGGGTGATGTCGAAATTGAGTTTGTTGAAACCAAATCTCAATTGGCCGACATTTTCACAAAGCCTTTAGAGAAAGAGTCCTTTTTCCGAATTCGTAGCGAACTCGGGATTCTTGACTCCACGTTGATCTAAGTCATGCATTGCATTTTTCTTGTTTTTCATTACTAACTTGAGCGTCGGAGGCGCCTAATTCTGTTTTGCAGGCATCGCCCCTAGACAGGGGGAATTATAAAGCACTGGTGCAGAAAAATCGATTTCTTTTAAGAATAATCGATTTCTCTTAAGTACATAATCGATTATCAAGTATCAATAATCGATTATGTTGACATTATAGTGTCCCTTTTATAATTGCGATTGTTGATTAATCAATAAACAAGTTATTTACTAATGTTTTTTTTTGCTAATGTCAAAAGGGTGAAGAATAAGGGCTATGCACTTAATATTTATTGGCATAAATTGAGGGGGAATTCATATGTTGAGGGGGAACTAATTGCATATCTACATACTTGTCTTGGATCGTCATTATGAATTATCTAATATGCATGTCCCGATATTGGTTTGCCATTATCAAAAAGGGGGAAATTGTTGAAACACGTTCTCAAGGCACTAAACTAAACGTGTGTTCATATTTGTAGGTTTTGATAAATGACAAACGATGCGCAATTGACATATGACGAGGTCCAAGCACAAGCGCGCAATTGACACATAACGAGGTTCAAGCACAAGACGAACAAAGATCATGATCAAGCAAAGAAATAAAGTTATACATGAGTCGTTCTTTAATTGTGATCTTGATCCGACAATTAACTCAAGACTTGGCTTCTCTCGTAAAATCATTTTTATCAAATCATGCATATTTAATTTAAAGAAAAATGATTTTCAAACATTTTATTTTAGCCAAAATGATTTTTAAACATGCCTCTCAAATCTGGACAAAGATAATCGATTATGTTAAGACAATGTACACCAGATTTACAAAGCTGAACAATAATCGATTATGTACCTTATGATAATCGATTATGTTAAGGCAGTATACATTAGATTTTTCAAAGCTACAAGATAATCGATTATGTACCTTATGATAATCGATTATGTTGAGGCAGTGTCCATCAGATTTTTTAAAACTATAAAATAATCGATTATGCACATTATGATAATCGATTATGTTGAGGCAGTGTCTATCAAATTTTACAAGACTGTAAAATAATCGATTATGTACTTTATGATAATCGATTATGTTAAGACAGTGTTGTCCGAAGTTTTCAAAATATAAAAGATAATCGATTATCCTTATAGCATAATCGATTATGCAAATGACCGTTGCCAAAGTATTCTTAAACTCTGAAAGATAATCGATTATACACAATCTGATAATCGATTATGCTAAGTAAAATCTGCATATGATTTTTTGAACGTTGTCAGGTAATCGATTATACACAATCTGATAATCGATTATGTTAAGTAAAATCTGAATATGATTTCTTGAACGTTGTCAGGTAATCGATTATACGATTTGGATAATCGATTATTCTGCTTAAAATCTGGGATTGATTTTTGAACGATTGAAAAATAATCGATTATGCAAATCAGATAATCGATTATCTTAGCACAAAATCAGCAATTCTTGATTGGCAATTAGGCAACGGTTGTAGAGGTTTTGAACACTATAAATACAACTCAAAATCAGTCTTCTAAGTACAACAACTGATTATATTCTTGCTAAAGCTTGCATACTCTCATATTCATCATTTTCTATTCATTTAATAAGTTTTTGAGAGCCAAACTTTTGACGAAAGTTGTTGTGTTCTTGAGCGTATTTATTTTACTCATATCTACTCTTAAAGAGAGTCTTGTCTTGAGTGCTAAGTGTTTGTATACACTTGAAGGGAAGTGTTAATCCCTTGTGGTTGTAAGAAGGAACGTTTTCATTCCTTCGGTTGAAGTCTTGAAGTGTGGTATCTTCGAGCAAAGGTTGTTGAGGCTTGTGTGACTCAAGTTCTCAGTTTGTAACGGTTTGTTAAGCATCCGTAAGCTTAACGAAGTTAGTGGAATCTCGAGAGAGTCTCTCGGGGACTAGACTAGCCACAGGTTGTGGTGAACCAGGATAATTTCGGTGCGTTCGTTCCTTATTATTTACTTACCGCACTTATTTCAATCCTGCAATTTTTAATTCCGCAAGTTTATATTGATTTTTATTATTACTCTATTCACCCCCCCCCCCTTTAGCGTTAAGCGTATATTCTAACAACTATAAGGTAGCATATTAGAATACTGCATATGAGAGCCATGGCCACCCGAAGAAGCGTGAGAAACCTGAAGTGCTGAATTAAATAGTCTGGGAGGATGGCCCCTACCAAAAGAATCCCTGCCTCAAAACAAGGCACCACTAAACCTACTATAATGATTAGGCCTCTTATTATACCCCTTACCACTCCCTTGCGCTAACACCATCTCAACTCGCCTGGCCACAATGGCCGCATCCTAAAAATAATCTTGTTCCACATCTCATTAGCCATCTGCAATCTAATAGGCTGAGTGAGTCCCTTAATAAACCTATTCTCTCTCTCTATCTCTCTATCTCTCTCTCTCTCTCTCTCTCTCTCTCTCTCTCTCTCTTTGTGTGTGTGTGTGTAAGAAGACCATGACGGGCAAAATCCACAAATCCAGTATCGTACTAAGTGACGATCATAGAACCCTGCTAAAGATGCTCGAATCGCCTGCGATAGTCCTCTCTCTGAGTGATAGGAAGGAACTTCTTGAGAGTAGCTGAGAGAACTTGTCTTAAGTCAAGGCAGGCGACCCCAACTGGTGTAGTAACCACAAAATCATTCCATCATCTCTTGGTGGACCCTATCATATGGAATACAGTAAATTTGACCCATTAGTCTCCACTATCCACATGTTCTGCAACACCTCATGGTAGTGGTTAAAATAATCTTGGGGGTCCTCAGAAGCTGCCCCATTGAAATAAATTAGGAAATGCTTGGTGAACTTGTCCAACCTCAATAAAGCATCAGTAAATATAGCTGACCCATTAATGGTCTGAGCTGCAATAACCAGCTGAGCTACTCCCACTGCTAATCTATTGTAGTCTGAAATAGAGGAGCCATCTGCTCCGAAGTGTGAGTAGCGGGAGTTTGTGCTTCTTATCAAGCCTAAGAGACAGTTGGTTCTACATAAAATGTGCCAGCCTAGGCTACGCTCTCCATAAGGCCCACTAGACAGAATAAAGCATACTAATGTATTGGGGTACTGATGAACCCCTCTAGAACTTAACCTGGCCCTACTGGAACGGTCTGGTCCGAAACCTCATCATCAAAGTCCACCTGAGGTCCGCTACTAGTACTGCTACACGAGCTCTAGGCTGAGCCCAACCCCTGCCTCAACCTCTAGCACGGGCTCAACCTTGTCTTCTACCCCTTGTAGGAGCTGCCACTGGAAGCTCGGGCTACTGGTCAGCTGATGAGTGGTACATGTCCTTTCCATCCGTGAAAGAACAAAAGTAGAGAATTTGTTTAACATAAAAATGATAATAACAATTAAATTTGAATATGAGGTTCTAAAAATACGTGATCTATTTTTATGCTAGTTCTTAGGCTATGGATGCTAAGTTAAAGATTATAAGGAAATAGTATAGCTAAAAAACGATGCAAAAGTCAAACCAAATGATTGGAGATCGAGGACTCGAGCTATCGTATATCTGACCTCGAGGTCAAGTTAGGTGACCGGCTTGGAGCGATCGAGGGTGGACGATAGATGTCTAACAGATTTAATAAAATCAATGACGCCTCTTTATGGCCAATGATAAGCAATAAATGAAAAAGAAAAAATAGAACACAATGAATATAAACAGTAAATGGAAGTAATAAGATCAAGTTAGAAAGCAGAGATAATGTTCTTGTGTATTTAATATTGAGCATTAGATTTCCTAAAAATGACAAGGATCCCCTTTATATAAGAGGGGAAATCCCACCATAATACAAATACATTAATTACAAATATATGGGGTTGGTACAACCATTTAATGCCTTGATTCGTCTTTGGACTAGTCCACTAGACTTAGTCACCCCTATTTACGCGCCTTGGGATCTCCCCACCTTCTCACCACAACTGTTAGTCTGTACTACCTCTAGGTAGAGCATCGATAGGCCTCGAGGTAGGAACCTCAACCGCAGTCTCGAGCCTTTGAAACGTGCTCATTAGGAATCGTAACGACGGAAAATTGGACACTCCGATATTATTGTATACAGATAGTCCCCATGTTTCTTAGAGTGGAAGGATAAGAAACGACTTTGATATCTATCTCTTTGAACTTCCCGTGATGATGTTGTACTGATGAGTTCATATTTATGACGTAAGCCTTTGTTCTTCCTTGGACGAAGCCAAGACTGGTTTGGCAAACTTGGGTTATTGGGACCCCCAGCTATGAGTCAGATGAGAGTAAGTCTGTAAACTTTAGAATGAGACTTAGCATTTTTGCCCCCATGATAGTCCTCAATGAGTAGGTTTCTTTGATACCTCGAGGCCAAGCCTATATGGGTAGCTTTTTAGAGCTTATCTTCTTTTTGAGATAGGTCCTCAAGATCAGGTACTATATCGGGACTTGTAGTGATGCCATTAGCTTCCCGAAGCATATCTTCTTCTTGGTAGAGGCCTTGAAGAGCGAGTACCATCTTGAGGCTTGGTATATGGGGAGGGGGTATATGATCCCAAAACGTCCTATGGCAGTGTCAAGTGTATGACATGGTCATGAAACGACTGAGGCGATCCCTCTACATCTTCTAAAATTGATAAGAGCTTTAGCTAGTATTTTTAATTGGCCTTCGAGACAGACATATAGTCGCTAAGTTTTTCATATATGGGGTTGTCTTCGCCCTTTTGAAGATTTTGCTATTCCGAGTAGTTATCATCTTTTGTGGAGTTCTTCTTTCCTGTGTTAGGTCCTCCATCATTTCAGTGTTGACACTCTTGCTCAAATTCCTACTCCAATTCTCTAGTTTTACCACAGTCATGATTGCTACATCGAGGTCTGTTCGGCAAGGAGGAGAAAATTTCGCCTCTGACTTTTACCTGGTTGGTAGGGGTGCATTGATGCCAGGAAAGCCATCCTCGGGGCATTTTACTTTGAAGGGGGACTTCTACTCAGAAAAGTCTCCCGATGTTCAGAGTCAATGAGAGCATACCTTGAATCTTTGATAAGAGAGGGACACCTTGAATTGGTGGGAAAGATTGTGAATGGGGGGAAAGGTATTACTGCATATACCTTTCTTAGAAGAGAGCATCGAAGACCATGCCGAGAGGTTTTGAATGTGTACACGTATCCTTTCATGCTGGGCCCCATTGATAGGGCCGTGCTCGACTGCTGTCAAAAGTATTAGGTTTCCTTGGCACATATTCACCTGTTATTTTTGCAGTTAGTATTGATGATGAAGTTCTTTGCCAAGAATGCAGGGCTTGAATTCACACTTAGTTATCTGATCAGGCTGTACCAGCCTTTTTACAATCGAGGTCTACTAACCTTACAATGCCGGTCCATTACACCTTTCATTGTTGATGATGAAGAATATAGAGATCGGGAGTCGATGATCCGATTTATTCAAGTACGGATTGTTGATATTATCCCTGTGGAGTTTTTGCCATTCCCTGAAGAATGGAATTTTACACGTAAGTGGTAACCTTGTGCCTTCGTACTCTTTTAATATGGCCAAGGTAGGTTTCGTGAATATGCCTTCCTTTCCTCTTCTACAGCAATTTCATGTATTCAGTGTGAGGTCCCTGATCAGCCGAATTGGGCTCGCGAGTTGGCAGCCCACTCGACTTGTAATGAGTGTAAATGGCAAGCGTTTTCTAGGGGTAGATGGGAGGCAAACCACCACCATACATGCCATATTATTTGATCCCTTTTGAATAGAGTTTTCTTTTTATGTGTACTAACTCCATTATCATAGGGTTTGAAGAGTTCTTTGAGGTGAGGTCGTGCCCTCTAGGAGAAGGAGAAGGATTGCCGGCTTCTGGGCTAAAGATTGATAATAATAAACAAGAAAATCCATTGCAGGGTGATGATGCTCAAAGCGAGACGAGTCTAGATGTGGGGCTCGAATAGGTTGTATCTGCTGAGTCTACTTTGCCCCACAATCTTTGGCATTAGAAATACAGTTTGATCGCTACGGCTGTCTTCTTTTCCCGTCGAAGGTACTCTGGTGAATAAGGGTTTTCCGCCTCTGATTCTTTCTCCCATCGAAGGTACTTCGATGGATGCTCGAAGCGCGGGACCATATACATCAAGTGACCATGTCATAACCGGATTGGTTCTTTTGGGGATGAGAGAGCTAGATAGTAGATATGCACTTGACTTTCGAGGAAGCTCAATGGCTCTACTCTATGGTATTTTGGCACATGCCTTTGAGTTTCGTGCCTTCCCAATCTTATTAAGCTCCTTTTTTGCAGGCCTTTGACAAGCTTAAGACCCAGATGCTTCGTCGAGAGGACGATTTGCAGAAAGCTTTGGATGGGGAGAAAGCCCTTAGGATTCTTTGTGATGAAAGGGAAGTCGAACTGGCATGCTTGCGGTATGAGGCGATTCAGAGCTTGAATTATGAGAGTTACCTGAAGGAGCATATAGTTTTTATTTCAAGGGAGTGTGTGCTCCTTCTTCCAGCTAATGAGGCTAATGTTTTGTTTATATTAGTTGTTGAGAAAGACGGAGGACCTGAAATTCCTTCGGAGCAAAGTTGGACAAGTCAAGCACGAGTTTGATGATTTGAAGGCTCAGGCGGACGTTTAGGGTTCAACGAAGAAAGGTGCTCTGGCCAATGTTTTTGCCTTTGAGGTTCAACTTTGCTTAGCTCATGATAATAGTTTGGTTCGAAAATATGTGATTAGAAAGCTTGAGTCTGAGCTTTTGAAGATAATGTCTGAGGTTATGTATGCTCAGGCCAAAGCCATATTGAGTCGAACCAAGGATGACAAGAAAGTGGCGGTCTATTTGAAGGATGTTGATGATGCTCAAGCTAAGCTGAGAAGGGCTATTGATCACGATAATAGGAGCAAGGAATATGCTCGATGTAGATATCGAAGGAAAACCTTCGAGGAGATCTATGCCATGGGGTTTCACTTATCAGAAGGGGTGAAGCGGGCGAAGGCGGATGAACATGGCGCTATGTCACTTATGTCTGATGTCGAGGATAGCGTGGATGGGCCAACGGGCCATAGCCTCCAAGGGGGATGTGAATTCCCTTTTCTGGTCATGTATATAGTAGTTCCGAACTACGTCTTAAATGGAGTTTTTAATCTTTCACATACGTGTACAAGAAATGTCTTCAGACTTCATTTTTCATGTACTTCCTTTTTACTTGATGTATGTTAGCCAGATGAATTAGTCTTTGAGTTAAAAACGAATCGTTAGATTCATAGTATGCCCCTAGGGCCCATTAGGCTACCCCTTAGGCTCCTACGCACTTTGGTCGATATGACTTTTTAGCATAAGCTAGCATTTGAGCTCTCATTCTTTTTCTCTTAGGCATATGTTGTTAACTATTTGGGTTCAGTCTCCGAGTTAGGTTTTCACTCAAGCTCATTTGGTCCTAATGTTTTTGAATTTAAAGGTGTCCCTTAGGCTCTTATGTGTTATGTCATTACGACCTTTTAATGTAAGCTGGCGTTAATGGCTCTTACGCTTTAGGTCAGTACGACCTTTTATATGGGCTAGCGACAATAGCTCTTATGCATTGGGTCAGTAAGACCTTTTAATGTAAGATGGCATCAGCGGCTCTTACGCTTTAGGTCGGTATGACCTTTTATATGGGCTAGCGAAAGTGGCTCTTACGCATTGAGTCAATGCGACCTCTAATATATGTTTTTTCCCTTTTAAAGGAATTTTGAAGTTGTGTTTTCACAACTCTTCGACGGTTTGATAAAACCTCGATAGTGAGCCATTATACGGCAATGATCGAGCACCTCGGGAGGTTTGGCTCGGTGGCTAAGTATCTCAAAACTTATAGTTAGTAGCTGACATGGACGAAGTTATTTTGCATATGGCAAGAGTAGCTTGTTTAATTGGTTCTTTTCAAAGAATTTTCTATGTAATTGGAGGCTTATGATTTAGTGGCGATGGTCGGGCATCCCTGAGTCGCGTTAGTTTAGCTGGTATAGCATTGTGATCGTAGTCATTTTTATGCTTTGCTAGAGTCGTTCTGTCCTGGATTTAAGTAGTTTGGGCATCTATTTCGAGGGTATGCCTTTTTAGGGGTCTTATAAGTTCAATATATAGCCTTAACTTTAAGATCAGGATTATGCCTTTAGTAAGATCTTACAAGTTTTACATGCCTTTGAGGTCTTACAGTTATTGTCACTCGGTACAAGTATGGTTCATGCCTTGCTTGAGGTCTTACAGATATTGTTATTGCCTTATATAGGTCTTACAAGGCCGAGTCTTCCCACTTAGGGTCTTATGGCCTCGGGTTTTTGATAAGTCGAGAGGGATAACTGTTAGCAGCAGTCCCGAGTGATTGAACATTTCTTGGCTCGGGAGGCTTTTCTTGTGAACTTGGTATCGCCTCACTGAGAACTTTTGAGTCCAGGGATTCCAACTCAGAGGTCATGTGGCTTTTGAGATTTTGAAGCTAGTCCCTTGAGTGTTTGGAACGTTTTCGGCTGTTGGAGCCGTTTATGCGGAGTTGATGTTGCCTCATTGAAGGCTTGCAAGTTTGAAACTCTAACCAAAAGGTTATTCACGCTTCTAACTATTGACGCCAGTCCTAGAGTGTTCAGGACGTTTTTGGCTCTAGAGCAGTTTTTGCAAAAATATTGAGCTTTTTTGAAACTTTAAATACTTTTGGAAAGTTTTCTTTGATTACTTGGCACAAGTATACATGTTTTTGCTGTTACGGGATCCGTTATTCTACACAGACATGATTCGTTCGATCGCTTGGCCTGGTATATTGCTTTCTTATTGAGACCCCTTTCAGCATTTCTTGGCTTTTCTGAGAAGGTGATCTTCTGTGGGGGTTGCCCCCCCCCCCCCAAGTATTTGAGGTTTATTGAAAAGGAAACCTTGATACTTGTTGAGTCTTCCTTTGTTAGAATATAGGTGTTGCCTCGTTAAAAATCTTGCCAGTAAAACCCTTTTTGGGATAAAAACCCGATCAAAGGACAAGAGTGCAACACATGCTTTTGAAATCTAAGACCTTCGAGTTAGAAAGCGCTTCGACCATTTTGATTAGATACCTGCGTTCAGGTTAGTGTAAGATGTTACCGACAAACGGAGATGACCATACCGTAGTGTCGGTGGCTCTTCGGGCCTCGATATGATTTAATCGCTTATTATATGGAGTCGGTTTTGTCCTTCATTTTGTTCAGTCGGGCATTGTCGCACCTCCATTTTACACGGCTACCCCGAAGGATAAACGTGTAAGGGAGTTTTTCCAATTAAAGTGACATTATTCGAAATGGGATTATTTATTTAATTAGAGTCGCCACTTGGGATAGGCTTGGCTCTTGGTGTCCCAAGTCACGGGTTTGTTTTGAATCCCACATCGAGGAAAATTTTGACTACTCAAATGGAGTCTGCGAACCTAAAATTCTAAGTAAGGAATTCTGTTAACCCGAAGGATGGTGTTGGCACCCTCAGATCCCGTGGTTCTAGCACAGTCGCTTGAACTATTATAATTGGCTAAAAATATAATTTTTATACATGTTCATCCTATAGTTCAATTTTAAATTATTTACCGCTTTTAATTGAATTTTTAGGAATGTGAACGTCATTTTAAACGTGTCTTTAGATCGCGTCACATGAAATGCACCCGGATTCGAAACACATTTTATCCAACGTTTTAGGATTTTTATTTGGGTCACATGAAATGCACACCCGTACTTAGAAAGGTAAAATTATTAAAGACGTGCCTAAAGTAACTAATGTATTATTATCTTTGCGGAAAGCTGTGAAGTTTGCTAAATAGCATGTCCTTAATTTCTAAGTATTTTTATATACGCATTTAAAGAGGGCCACGCGATTTATGGATTTTACTTGGTGCAGCGCACCTCATTTTATTATTTAAAGGCCAGTCTAAAGCAAACCATGATTTTCTATAGTGTTTGTCTCTAAAAGGACATAGTTAATTAACAATTACAGAGTTCGGGCTTCAAGTTCAAGTCCGTATTCAAACAAAAGGGTGAAAACTCTTAATTCGAATTTACTACCTAACTTGAAAGCCCAAATTTAAATTATGCTACATGGTCATCATACCTAATATAGCATATTTGAAGCAAACACCACCGAACCCTTTTGTTTGTGTGAGATTACCGAGCTACAAGTTAATGTGAACAATTGTAGAAGGCAGAGATTAAAACATAATAATTATTAGCTATGATTGACGGTTAATATTCATGCGTACTTGTGATGCATAAGCTCAGATTTCCTAGGTCAAAAACAATGTGCATGTTCGAATTAACACTGAAATTCCATGCTCACAATCTACTTTAAAATTACAATGGCATTGATTTTAATAATATCCCAATACAAAGGCTGATTATAACCATTAGCAAGGTTAAAATCTACGAATAAGCTATAATGAACTATCAATTCATTTTTTGAACTGTGGCTCTTAAAACAGGTTCATATTTGGAATACAACTGATGAAAATTTGAAACAGTCATGATCCTAGAATCCTGTTATTATAATAAATCCATACTATTCAACTAAACTCGGAAACAGTCCTATTCAGTCCAAATTATACAGTCCAAAGTTTATATTAGTACAAATCAAAATTTAAGCTATATCCATCTATTACATATCATCTAATGTCTATTTGACTATTAAATACAGCAATCCAAACAGGTACAATTTAAGGAGCATATGGGTGGTCATTTTCATTCTATTTTTCATCTCAAAGCTACATTAAGTCGAGTTTGAATATATATAATGACAATGAAACAAAGGAGAAGGAGAAGGTCAGCAGTAGTTCAGCAATTAGCAGTTTGAAATTCAACAGCAACACCACAGCAGATCAATGGCTCGTAAACTCAGGAAAGCAGTATCAATAACCCAGAATCAATTTAAACCAACAAATCAATTCAAATTCACCCAAAAAATGACTCAAAGTGAAACTCAAGTAACTTCTGAAGTTTCAACAGCTATTGGTCGAACTAGGTGATGAGAATCAGTGACTATAATTCAAAATTACACTGGAGACTTCAATGGAATAGTATTTCTATGCTAAAAGTTCAGAATTTTGTCCTTCTTTGGTTTTGGAGTTCAAATTTAGGATTAGAACTGGCAGACAAAAGTTTTTTCTTTTGGAAATTTAAGAGGCAAGAAATTTTAGGGAATTTTTTAGGATTTTTCAGACTTCCAAATGAATTTTCAGGGATTTTACAACTTTTGGGAATTTTTAACTTCTGGGAATTTTCAGAGTCCAAAAAATCTGTTTAACAAGGCAATGACATGCCTTTTTATAGGAAAAAACTTAGGGCAACCTTTCTATTGTGTTTTAACTATTAGTCCCTCTTTTATTTTTCAAAATTTACTTAACTGGTCCTTTTATTACCGACTTCTTGGCCAAGTTATCGCATTATAGTTTTAAAAATCTGATTGGAACCCTACCTAGAATGTTCTAGGGGTTTCCATATTAGTTTCATGTAAGATTCCTTTTATCCAAAACCTATACTGTCCTTTTCATCCACTGAAATTGCTAGACCTACCAAACTATCTTTCAAAACTAATTAACCTTAGTTTAAAAACTAACCAAGGCTAGACTAACAAGAGTTATACTAGAGTTAATATGGACCAACTAACGGCAGAATAAAGAGTTACTAAAAAACATAAAATCAATGAAACAAAAACACATATGTCACTAGATTTGGACCCAAATTACACTAACATCAAAAAATCGCAAAAATCAAGTTAATCAAAATCAGAGCAAAACTAAACTAAAAAAAATTGAAAGCAATCAGAATCAATTGTAAACAAACATAAGAATTAATTGAAAATAAAGAAATAATCTAACAAAGAAGAAGGACTCACTGATTTCGAACAAACAATCTAAAGCTTAAACTAAAACCTAAACTACTGAGTACCTCAACTATGCTAACTAAGTCATGCAAACATGGAAATTTTGTTTAAAAAAATAAAGGAAGGGTGATCAAAAGAATCAGGTAAATAAACAAAGAAAACTTAAAAACCTAGTGCAAGGGAAAAATACCTAACCTTTTGGATCGGAAATGACAATGAGCCTTCCAATTGAATCGTCGCTCACTCATGCATGACCTCAAAATGACCCAGGACTTCAACGAGTATCTCAATTGAAAAGATCCGGAACCAATGTTGAACTTGACTCGAGATTTTGAGGACTAATAGGGTGATTTGAGGGAAGCTTATCAGGGTTTTAGGAAGAGGAGGGTAGGGAGAGCCTGTGGTATGACTTTGGTCGGATTTGGGGTGAGTTTAAATTTGATCCAGACTTTTGATTTTATATTCGAAAGAACTTGCTGGAATTTGAGGGAAGATATAGGTTAATATAGCTTGGGAGTGTGAATACAGGGCTATGGTGTAAAGTTGGGGTCATTTGGTGGTGGCGCTGTCGTGGGCGGCGGAGGCGGCGGCCACATATTCGTTTATGCGAGGGATTGGGCTGACATTCAAAGGCTGTTTTTTGTGGGTTGGAAATAAGAGGAGAAGGGGATTCAGGGGTGTATTTTTGGGCTGGTTTGGAGCTTCGCCGGCGGCGGCGATGATTTTCGGCCGGCCGCGATGAGGCGGAGGGTCGTCGGAGGAATAGGGGTTCGAGGAAGCCGAAACACGATCTCTAGGGTTTGTAGTATATTTGGGTAGTTTTATTTTAAAACAACGTTGAACCAGGGCCATTAGATAATTAGAAATGAACGGCTGAGAGGATTTTGGGTCGAAACGACGTCGTTTCGATATGGGGGGGGGGGGGTTTGGACCGGTGAGCTGAGGGTCTGGGCCGGTCTAGGCGATGGGATTTTGGGTTTGGACTTGGTTTATGCAAGACTGGCCTTAATGGGTCTGGTTCATGTTCCTTTGTATTTAATTGATTTTCTTCTTTTTCTCTTTTTTATTAATTAATTCCTTTTTTATTTTGCCTTTTTTCAGATTTTATTAAGTATGAAAATAAAATAAACAAGTCCAATTTGAAGCTCAATTAAAACTAAGATTTTTAGAATGGCCTAAATCCTATTTTTTTAAAAGAAAACTAAGCAAATGTAAACATGACTATTTTTTGTTATTTTCTCTTATTTTGGTAATATTAACTAATAAATCTAAAAATATATAATTGGGTCCTAAATGCAAATATGCTATTTTTATATTTTTTATGAATTATATTAATTAAAATACACAAAAATGCAAACAAGCACAAAAACATGCAATTAATTCCTAAAAATGCAACTAATAAAAGAAAAATCCTAAATTTTTAAAATTCTATAGGAATATTTAAAGCGAGGCAAAAATCACGTGCTTATAGGCATAGGTGAGAGTGTAGCTTGCTACCGCTATTTCATCATTTACTTATCCTTTGGCTCCTTTCATGGCAGAGGTATTAGTGTCGACATTACATCGTGCACCGCGAACATCTCTTTTGCTGCATGCTGCTCCCCGTAGACAGTTTTTATCCCATCCTTTGTTGGATATCTGATGGAGGATGGATGGTATTGGCCTCATGCAATGTATCCATGGCCTCCCGAATAAGGGATTGTTTCACATGTCACCTTCAATGACATGGAATTCAGCATTTTGAGTTGTGCCGGCCACGTTGACTGGAAGGGTGATTTCCCCTTTCATCGTTTCACTTGCCATATTCAACCCGTTAAGAACTCGAGAGGCGGGTACGATTTGGTCGAGCAGTCTGAGTTAATCTACCACCCTCGACCTGATAATATTGGCCAAGCTACCTATATCTCCAAGTACACGTTTAATTTGAAACATATTTACAAAGAAAGAAACTAACAGTGCGTCGTTATGAGGTTGAGACAAGGTTTCGATGTCCTCATCGCTGAATGTGAGTGCGTCTCTCGGGAATGTAACCTCAAGTTCACTTTTCTCTGGTTATGGATATTTTTGTTCTTTTGATCATGAGTTCTTGTGGCATCGATGCCTTCCAAGATCATGTGGATGAAATGTTGCCGCTCATTTGTTTTTTTTCTTAGCCGCCTCCCTTTCCCGGAACTGATTTTGGGCCCGGTTGCTGAGGAATTCTTAAAGGCGACACTTGTTGAGAAGTCGGTCTACTTCTTCCTGGATTTGATTGCATTCCTCGGTCCTATGGCCGTATGTGTTGTGAAATTCGCACACTAAGTTATGGTTCCTTTGTGAAAGGTCTGATTGCATGGGCCTTGGCCACCTGATGTCTCTGATTTTACTGATGGTGAATATGATGTCTGAAACATATATATTGAAGTTGTATTCTGACAAGGAGGTGCCTATCGACTCCAGCTCTGCTGATAAGTCTCTGAAGGTTCTAGCCTCGATCCATTCTTTGGTCGTTGCGGGGTATGTTATGCCTTGGGGAGTTTTTTCTATCTTCGGTGTATGGTTGGTATCTCTCTTTATTCGGCTTTGACTACTTTGCCAGAAGCCTGTTAGGATGTACCGTGCCCGCGAGGGATCCTGATTGGTCATCTTTCACCCTGATCTTTGATTGATATCGGTTGTGGATGTCCGACCAAGTCACGACGAAATATTCTACTAGATTCTGCTTCAGTTACTTTGAAGCTATCGAGCTTAGATCATTCAAACATTGGGTGAAGGCCTACACCGCCTAGTCAGCGGAGAGCGGTGGTGTTTCTATTCGTTCCATTTGAAAGCGAGATACGAACTCTCGCAGCATATCGTTCTCCCATTGCTTGATTTTGAAGATGTCATATTTCCTTGTAGCATGGAAAATGAGTCTATAGATTTAGGAGCTAGGTTTTAATACCGCATCATGGCCACTTTAGAGAATGTCTCTCCGAAATTTTTTAGTAAGACGGACTCGATCTCGTCTTCTCTTAAGTCGTCGCCTTTTACCGCATAAGTGTAAGAAGTGACATGCTCATTGGGTTCCAAGGTTCTGTGGTACTTCGGAAGGTCGAGCATTCTAAACTTCTTTGGAATGGGTTTCGGAGTAGCTTCCTGTGGGAATAGATTTTGTATAAACTTCTTCGAATCTAGACCCTTCAGGACTGGGGATGCGTTCGGAATTCAGTCGACCCTAGAGTTATAGGTTTCTACCTTCTTTTCATTGGCCTTTATCTTTTTCTCGCCTGACTCCATCCTCCTTGTGAGTTACTCAAGCATTTTTATGATGGTGTGGTCGGTAGCAGACCCATTGTTGCTTGATCTTTCTGGTAACTGCTCGGCTAGAGGAGTTGTTTCCGGTGCTACTATTCTGGGGTTTTTCTGCTGACTTTGCAGCTGAGCAACCGCCAACTATTGTGCCTGTAACATTTCAAAAATAACATGAAGGTTAACCCCATGTTCTTCCCTATCTGAGGTTTTTTGGACTTCTTGTTGATCTCCTTGATGTACGCTCCTGTTAGTGTGGGAGCTTATATAAACGTGTTGGGCATCGCGTGAGATCGCGTCCTCGAGAATTGGTTCTGGTGCATTCTCAGGGATTCATGGTGGTACACCAACACCTGGAACATCCACATTGTTTTCTCTATGGTCTTCAAGATTGTTGTTTACTGAGTTAGACATTTTGACCTGAAATCGAAGATCTTGGACAAGAAAAAGTTTCAAAGATAACTTGCATAATGGAGTGAACCAATAAGAAAATAATCAATATTATTTTTAGCCCCTTGGTGGGCTCCAAACTGTTTATCGTGAAAATGATAATAACAATTAAATTTGATTATAAGTTTCTAATAATACGTGATCTATTTTTATGCTAGTTTTTAGGCTATGGATGCTAAGTTAAATATTAGAAGGCTAGAGTATAGCTTAAAAATGATGCAAAAGTCCCACCAAATGACTGGAGATCGAGAACTCGAGCTGTTGTATATATTGCCTTGAGGTCGAGCTGGGTGACCGGCTTGGAGAGATCGAGGGTGGTCGATGGATGACTAAAAGTTTTAATAAAATCAATTGGCTCTTTATGGCTAATGATAAGCAATAAATGAAGAACAACAAATAAAACACAATGAATATAAATAGTAAATTGAAATAACGAGATCAAGAGAATATGTTAGAGAGTAGAGAGAATGTTCTTGCATATTTAGTATTGATCATCAGATGTCTAAAAAATGACAAGGATCCCTTTTATATATGAGGGAAAATCTCAGAATAGCACAAATGTATTAATTACAAAGATATAGGACTGGTACAGCCATTTAATGCCTTGATTCGTCTTTGGATCCACTAGACTTTGTTAGCGCTATTTATGCGCCTTGGCAACTCTCCACTTTCTCACAATAATAGTTGGTCTATACTGCCCCAAGGTTGAGCGTCGATAGGACTCGAGGGAGGAACCTCGACCGTAGTTTTGAGCCTTTGAGACATGCTCACAAGGTGTCGTAATGACAGAAAATTAGACCCTCCGATTTTACTATATACAGAGTTCAATTAGCATTGAGAAATAAAATTGAATGATAGAGAAGAATAGTTGTGAAGTTATTCCTAAACTCTATAGCCTCTAGGGGATAAAAACTGACGTCTCTGTACCGATCCCTCGAACTCTACAGAATTCTTTGTGAATTGTGATACTTAGGCGACTGGGGCTCTAATACCAACTTATCACGACCCATATTTCTCACCATCAGGATCTTGATGGTGCCTTACTTTTAGAATGTTACGGAAAAGATGGGGAAATCTGCTCCGTATATCAGACAGGTTCCTGGTCCAATTGGACATTACCGAAACCTAACACGTGGGATGGATCGCAATGCAAGATATTGTGAGTGAGTGTTAATGCAACGAAGAGTGATGTCGTGCCATATTCTGATATTAATAATGCATGAAGGGTGATGTCTTGTCATGTTATGAGAGAGTTAATGCACGGAGGGTGATGCTGTGCTATTTCTATTGTTTCTTATGGTAAGGACAAAAATACAAGCACAAAGGTTGATGCCATGCACATATTTGCTATGTCATTACTTCCATTGGTGTAAAGTATGATATTTATTGTGTTTATGTATTGTACTCTTTTTAGGATTTTATTTTCCCGTCAACATGTTTCCCCCCTTCCCATTATTATTTGTTTAGCTTCTAATTGTTGTTAGTTTCTCTTATATGATTGAATTTCACATATTCATATTATTGTCATGTCCTAGTCTCGTCACTACTTCGCATATGGTTAGGCTCGACGTTTACCATTACAGGAGGTCGGTTGTACCGATGCTGCACTCTGTACTTTCTGTGTAGATCTCGGTACCATACCTCGCTGATTAGAGATGTGTTATTGCCTTCAATCCATCAGGAGATCCAAGGTAGATCTATCGACGCTCAGAGACCGTGAAGTCCCCTTCCATTTATCTTAGTTTCCCTGTTTTCTTTCATTTCAAGAACAAATTTATTTTCTTTAAACTAGTTTTTGTATAAACTCTTAAACATTTGTAGATTGTGATACCAAATCTTTGGGTAGTCGTGTATTATTGTTATAAACTGTTATAAAACTTCATCACTTCTTGTTTGTTTAGTTTAAATTATTGATAATTTCTGTCAGATCTTTATCTATTTGCTTGCCTAGAATTCTAAATGTTAGGCGTCATCATGATCCTGATGGGTAGTTTGCTTTGCAAGATAGGCTTCGTATATGGATGTTTCAATCTTATTCCTCTGTTTAAAAAATCGTTTACGCTTGTCGATAGTCATGCACATTGTCATATAGACGATGATGTTAAAGAAAATTAAAAGAATGAACCAAGGTTTGATCATTACCTCTCGAATGGATACATCCACCTGCACTGAACTGACCTTCGAAGTCACGCCTCGTGTATAAGGTGAATTGGAAGGTGTTCCATCAAATCAAAGAAACCACATGAAAAAATCATGTCCAGCTTATTACTGATTATAGGAATATTTACATTTATTTTGAAATAGGTTTTCTTCCCTTAATATGGTAGAACACAAGTCTTTAAAAAATAAAGTTATCTCTGTGATGGATTTTCAGATATTTTGAGGCAAATACAAAATGCAATAGGGATTAAAGTTTTCATGAAGATACGACTGTCATGACTTTTCATATGAGTCAGCTTTCCTTCAACAATACCAGCATGTTTTCCCATGTTTGAAGCATAGCTTTCAGACATCTTTAAGTTTGTAACATACTCACAAGTCTGTTATCTTTGTTCCGTAGTGAATGTGTAGCTGGCCTTTGGCTTGAACACCTTATCATTGTTCGCAGACTGGAAATGTAATTCAAACCGCCTGTAATATTCTTGTAATTCTAGCGCTCGAAAATTTAAGTTAGTGTTTGACCATTTGATCACACATATCTGACCGAAGTCAATCGATATTTTTATTTTGAATTAAATTTAAAACAAATTTACTGCAAAGACCGATCGAAGTTGGTCGATTTTAGTAAATTTATACAAATAGATTTTAAATAAATAATATTTAATATTTAATTGATGTATGTATATATATATAAACATATAATGTTATATATATGTAGATTGTAAGTAACAACAATCTGTAAGCGTGTCACCATTTTGACCACTAATATTGATCGATTTTTGTTGGTAACTTATTTAGAAACATAATGTGTAGTGATATAAGATGTATTGACATATTAAACTTTAAGTTGTAGCGATAATAATATATACTCGATTAAATCACATAATTGGAGAATATATATATATATATATATATATATATATATATAAATGTGTGTGTGTGTGTGTTTTAGACATTTTGACCACTAATATCGATCGATTTCGGCCGGTAACTTATTTTTAAAATAACACACACACAGACATACATACATACATATATATATATATGTATATATATATATATATATATATACATATATATATATACATATATATATATACATATATATATATATATATATATATATATATATATATATATATATATATATATATATATACATATATATATATATATATATATATACGCGTGCGTGTGTATGTATAAATAAATATACAATTTAAGATGTTACATATATGTAGATTGTAAGTAACACTAATCCATAATTGTTTGACCATTTTTTTTTGGTAATTAAGGCTTTTCATTAATCACCAATGAAGTAACATTACAAAACCATAGTCTAGCTTCAACTCAGCTGACTATCTGTGAGATAACATATAAACTGTTTCTACTATCCTAACTAACTAACACTACTATATTCGAAGGTATTGTAATTGTTGTCTAATTCGTGGGGTACCTCTAACATTACAATTATAAACTATGTCTCTAAATAAGGCTGTGTTACATCGAAATATCTTGTTGAAGACTCTTGAATTCCTTTCCATCCAGATAGTATATGCCAACTAAGCAGTTACCATTTTGAAGATGGCTGCTCGACATGTTCGACCCTTGGCTTTACTTACTAACCACTGCATTTTCTGGTTCCAATCATTGGTGGGAGGATAATTCTCCTGCAACCAGTTAATTGTTCTTTCCCATAGGTCCATAGTGACAGGGCATGACACTAGTAGGTGGTCTCTTGTTTCCGGGTAGTTTTGGCATAAGGTGCATTGTTGATCAATACTCATTCCTCAGCTGTGCAATCTGTCATTTGTTGGGAGTCTATCCTGTAAGAATAGCCATAGGTTGAAGATTGCCTTTGGCCTTGCATAGTTTTGTATGATTAAATTCTTCCATGGGACTCTCAACAACTCTTGCATCTGTGACTGGTACAATTGTCTAGTTGAGCATCTCTGTTCCTTCCAGTGCTGGATCCTCTGTAGTATGTCTCTTGATTGATGATCTTTCTAACCATCCAACTTGCCTGAGCAGGAATTGGAATGGATTCTATAG
The DNA here is from genome assembly GCA_034376525.1 of Nicotiana benthamiana. NCBI lineage: Eukaryota > Viridiplantae > Streptophyta > Magnoliopsida > Solanales > Solanaceae > Nicotiana > Nicotiana benthamiana. Next base: position 25,352,197 of record CM067336.1, on the reverse strand, counting down.
GTCTGTCTTTGATGTAGTACACAGTGATCCACCTAATCCACAGCTTGTCCTTTTTATGAGCTAGGTCCCAGCAGGTCTTTGCAATGGCATCTTTGTTCCAGAGCTTGAGATTAGTGAGATTCATCCCTCCAACTGATTTTGGGGTACACATTTTGTCCCAAGATATATATGCTTTCTTAGTTACAGTGTTCATCATAGACCAAATGAAACTCCTACAAATGCCTTCTATCATTTTCAGGACTTTAACATGTAATATAAACAGTTGTGCCCAGTAAGCTTGGACCCCAAAGATGACAGATTGAACCAGTTGGAGTCTCCCAGAGTAAGACAGTGTTTTGGCAGTCCAAGAAGTGATCTTGGCAGTGATCCTATCCACTAGAGGTTGCCATTGGAGCAATGTGATTTTCTTGGTGGACAGGGGAACTCATAGATGCTTGATGGCAATTGACCTTCCTCATAGCCAAGGTGGTCGAGGATCTATTTTTGTATAGCCAGTGCTACCCATCCAAAATAGACTGAGCTCTTGTTCAGATTAGCATGTAGTCCAGAAGCTGCGGAGAGTTGGGAGAAACATTTGGATAGGGCCATGACAGAAGTAATGTCTCCTTTGGCAAACAGCAGCAAATCATCAGCAAAGCACATGTGAGTAATGCCCAATTTTTTCCATCTGGGGTGGAACTGGCATGCTGGATCATCTTTTAGTGAGGTGCATGATCTGCTAAGTACTCCATGACCAGAGCAAATAGGAAGGGGGAAATGGGGTCCCCTTGCCTCAGCCCCCTAGCAGTAGCAAAGGGTTCAGTTGCCTCTCCATTGACTAGCATAGAGAAGCTCACTGTTGAGATACATTCCATTATCCATTTGGTGAAGGTGCTGGGGAAGCCAATCTGTTCCATAACCTACTGTAGAAATACTCATTCACCTGAGTCATAAGCTTTCTGGAGGTCAATTGTTATCATGCATCTGCGGGACACATGTTGTCTAGTATAGCTTTTGACTACTTCATGTGCCAGGATGATGTTGTCTTGGATCTTTCTGCCTGGGATGAAGCCTACCTGAGCTTCACTGATAATACTTGCCATCACCTTTTGCAACCTGTTAGCCAAAAATAATTCTGTAGAGGACAGAACAGCAAGCAATAGGCCTATACTCTTTGACTGTAGATGGTTTGGACAGTTTAGGAATGAGGGTAATTGTTGCACAGTTTATACGTTTAAACATCCTGGTTGAGGTGAAAAACTGCTTAATGGCAGTGGTGACCTGGCTACCAATGATTCCCCAGCTCTTTTTGAAGAATACAACATTGTATCCATCTATCCCTGGTGCTTTGTCATCTTCAATAGCCTTGAGACCCTCCACTATTTCTGTATCAGTTACAGCAACACATAGTTCCTTTCTTTGTTGTTGTGGCAGCTTTGGGCCATTTGACATGTGCAGTTGGTTTATAGCAGGCAGATCGGTTGCAGAGGTTCCCATTAGTGCCTTGTAGAATCCCATGATTCCTCTTTGATATCTTCAGCTGTAGTAAGTTTGATTCCCATTGCATTGGTAAGTTCAGTAATCTGGTTGTGTTGAGTTCTCTCCTTCATTACTGCAGAGAAGTACTTAGTGTTGGAGTCCCCAAGTTGGATCTATTTAGCTCTTGCCTTCTGTTGCAGAACACTTTCCTCGATCATTGACTATTGTTTTTCAGTTTTAGCACCAGCTCCTTCTCCTTCTGCTGTAGGCTATCAGTGTATGCTTGTTTCATCTGGGCTTGTGTTGTTCCCAGTTCCTGTCTGCACTGGTCTATTCTCTCGGAGATAGTCTTGAATTCTTTAATATTCAGGACCTTCAAAGGGCTCTTCAAGGCTTTAAGTTTTAATATTGCTCTCATAGTATCTGACTTTCCACCCTGCCACACTCTTGCCACAATCTGCTGAAAATCTTCATGCTCAACCCATACATTAAAGAATTTGAAAGTCTTTTTCCCATGCTAGGAAGATGATGTTAGTGTCATTATCATGGGATTATGGTCTGAGATTAAAGGCAGGTCATAATCAGTTACCACTTGGTTCCATTTGATCATCCATTCATAGTTACCAAAGACTTTGTCCAGTCTACTGCATACTCTGTCCACACTAGTTTGTTTATTTGTCCATGTGTAGTAGTCACCCTTCAAGGAAATTCTGACAAACCAGCAAGCTGAATACAATTGTTAAACTCTTGAGTTTCAGGGAGCCTAACTGGTTTGCAAGACTGCCTATCTTTGTCACATAAAACAGCATTGAAATCCCCAGCAACTACCCATGGATCATGCATTCCTAATGACAGTGTTTGTAATCTACTCCATAAGGATCTTCGCTGTTCCAACCCATTAAAACCATACACCACAGTGAGGAAGCATGTGAAATCCCCTGTCCTGCTGGTAACCCTTCTGTGAGTCAACTGGCTTTCCTCCAGTACACTAGTGACTGTAAACACTTTTGGATTCCAGAGAATCCACACTCTACCCTTTTCACCTGAGACATAGTTTGTTAAGATACCCCAGCCTGGTGCTAGTAGATTAGTTCTACTAGCATGTATTTGCTTAACCTTAGTTTCTACTAATCCAACTAGGTTAATGTTGTTTTTCCTAATATACTCCCTAACTTCTTTCTGCATGTATCTTTTATTTACACCCCTTATATTCCAAACTAACCACTTCATTGATGAGATGTTGATCCCCCTAACTCCCCTGGAGGGTCTTCTTTACTACCAGATACTACTTCAAATCTATTACTCACAGTGATGGTGGACAGAGATGGGAAATTAGTGATGTTGAGTGCTGGACTCTGAGGTTGTTTCCCTTTGTCACTGCCTTTATCAACCCTCTGGCTCTGAACTATCCTGGTTTCAGTATGAGACCCCTTGAATATTGGAGGCTGCCTCTGCATTGGCTCAGTTTGGACAGGGCCCTTAGTTCTCCATTCTTGGACTGCCTTTGGCTTCCACACTAAAGTAGGCTGTTTTGGGAATTTTTTTGGCTGCGCTGCACAGCTGTGTCCTATTGTTTGGCATTTCTCACAATATGAGGGCTTCCACTCATAGACCACATCTTGAAAAAACTTCTTCCCATTCGGATCCATAACCCAAATCTCTGTTGGTAGTTCTTTAGTGACAGTCACCTCAATGAGCATTATGGCATAAGAAATCTGTGTCTGTTTTGTGGTACATTCATCCGCAAATATTACTTTTTCTAATATACTAGAAATTCTGCTTAGAGATCTCATACCCCAGCAAGACATTGGCAGTTTCGAAAACTTTACCCACAACGGTATTTCAGTCGGGAACTCTTTTGAGAAATCAAATTCAGGTGTCCATTGTTTGAGTATCATAGACCTATTGGCTATTGACTAAGGACCTGCACACAGTATCTCTTTGGCATCAGCAACTGCTTTGAATTTCACGATGTAATACCCTTCGTCATGATAGAACAATTCTGGTTCAGGGACATGGGATCAGTGGTGATTGATGAATCTCCTCATTGCGTTGAAGCCATGACCGTCTCCTAGGATGTATACCACTAAGGCACACTTCCATTTGGCTTCCTCCTCTTCCACCTCCGCTTTATCCAGTTGTACTATGGGCTGTCCGTCAATTATCACTGGGGGTATGTAGTCAAGAGCCATTCCATGAGTCGCAAATCGATTCTTCTGAAATAGTGTTGTCCAGCTCTTCTTAGGCTCCGCTAATGTATTTTTACTAGTCTCTGGTTGTTCTTCTATTGACATTGCTGATTGCATGTTTGTCTCTGCCGAAGGATCTTGTTCCACTGTACACGGAAGGGTTGTAGTCCCTTCGACCTCTATTGCCTTCGAAGTTTCCATAGTCGTGTCTACCATATCTATTAGAGCCTCTTGCTGTATTGTCACTGTCTCGGAAGCTTGTTCAGCAGCTTCCATGGTGACTAGGGCTTGCACAGGGGGGTTTTGCACCTCCTTCGTACTATTCTTCTCCAGAATCAATTGATTCAGCTTGTCAAAAGTGTCAATCGGGATTTTCCGCGGTCGTCCCCTTCTGCGACTGCCGCCTTTTGCCATGACCACGAGCTCGGCGTACGTTATGCTAACGTGCGCCGAGAGGATGAGAGAGACGGTATTTAGGGAAAGCTTATGGTGTTGTTGTTGTATTTGCTTTACGTGTTTGACCATTTTAATCACCAATACGATCGATTTCGGTCTGAATTTTTATAATTTAAAAATAATATTTATTATAAAAAGCCAACTGTCACATGGCACAAAAAATAAATTAGAATTTTCGACCGACATCGGACTGTATTGGTATAATTAGATTAAAAATAAATTTTATTATTAAAAAAACTGACACAAGGCGGGAAAAAAATTTGAATTTTCGAATGGCATCGATCAGTATTCTATAAAATTTTTAATAAATCATTTATTTTGTAGATAGTATGCAAGTATGGCCAGGCTTTGGTCAAAGATTAACTATTTCCCAGCTGTAATCGCTCGAAAATTTTAACTGCGTCAGATAAATCAAATTTTATTTTTTGTGGGACCACATTTTATATCGATAGCGGTCAGTATTTTTATTTAAATTATTCGATCAATTTACTTTATTTTCTACCGATTTTAGTTGGTTTTTTTTTTTTTGACCAATTTCGGTCAGTATGCTCTAGACAATTTTTTACACTTTTCTAATAGTGTCTTCTGGTAAATGTGTAGGTTGGTGGTGATTGCCAACAATGATGGTGGTTGTCGATGGTTATTATGCGAGGTTGATGGTGGAAATGGAGGTAATTAACAATGTTTATTTTATATTAGATATTGACTGCGGTGGTGGTGTATAGATTTTATTAATAAAGTAATTGTAAAAACATAGAAATCTTTAAGTGTGTTATAAATAGACTTCTATTTAAGGTGAATGTCTTTAATTAGAGAGATTCTAGAGTTCTATTCTTGGTAGATAAATCATCCTCCTCCCTATAAATAGAGGTGCCCTCTACCATTGTAAATCATCTCATAATATTCTCTAAGTATCAATAAGAAGAACTCTCTCTACTCTTTTCTCTATTTGCTCTTGTTCTTGAGTTATTGTTCTTGTCTTTTATATTATTTCATAACACGTTATCAGCACGAGACTCTACCGTCTCAAGAACCATTCTCGAGAAATCTAAGGTATTTCCCTCTTCCTAATTTAATTTTCGATTATGTCTGACATTACAAAAAGAAAGTTCGTTGCCCTTGAAATTTCGGGCAAGAACTATATGACATGGGTGTTGGATGCTGAAATCCACTTAGATGCTATGGGTCTCGGAGACACCATCAAAGATAGAGAAAAAGCATCCACCCAAGAATGTGCGAAGGCCTTGATTTTCTTGCGCCACCACCTTGATGAAGGTTTGAAGATTGAATATCTCACCGTCAAGGATCCACTCGTCTTGTGGAACGGCTTAAAGGAGAGATATGACAACCTAGTTGGTCACTCTGCCACAAGCACGATATGATTGGGCTCATCTGAGGCTCCAGGACTTTAAGTCCGTTTCTGAATATAATTCTGCTATGTTTAGAATTACTTCTAAATTGAAGCTATGCGGGGATAATATCTCCGATTATGATATGCTTGAGAAAACGTTTACAAAGTTTCATGCCTCCAATATAGTACTGCAACAACAGTACAGAGAGAAAGGCTTTACGAAGTACTCTGAACTGATTTCTCTTCTACTAGTGGCTGAGCGAAATAATGACCTGCTCATGAGAAATCATGAAAATCGACCCACTGGGTCTACACCACTGCCTGAAGCAGATAAGGTGCACTCTCATTATGCCAAACATGAAAAGGACCATGGTCATGGTCGTAAACGGGGTCATAGCCAGGGACGTAGACAAGGAAGAAATTCCAAAGAAGTCCGTCACCCCCCAAAGAGAGATAACCGCCGAAAGCAGAAACGGGGTCATGAAGATCCTAAGGCAAATGGTTCAGAAACGATATGTTATCGTTGCGGTGGGAAAGGGCACTGGTCAAAGACTTGCCGTATACCAAGACACTTGGTTGACCTTTATCAAGCATCTCGAAAGAGAAAAGGCCCTGAAACAAATTTTGTCTATGACGACAATGAGGACATCACCCACCTGGATGTGGCAGACTTCTTTGAGCAACCCGAGGGGAAAATAGACCACCTAATCGGCGATGGATCCGTGATGAAAGAAGATGGAGTTATTTGATTTTGTTCTACTTATTTGTATTAGTTAGTGAATAAACTAATAGTCATTAGTATTAGCTCGTATTAGTTAGTTCATGATGCAATGTTAGCAGTAGTTCTTTAGAATATCTTCAATATGCTCAAATATCAATAAAACTTTTATTTTCCAGTGGGGGTAATCGACTAGCCTGAAAAACTAGTCGATTATCAACTATTTCCGCATTAAAGCTGAAAAACAATTGATCAACAATCGATTGTCGTTGGCTAACAATCGATTGTCTTGAAACAGTGTGTTCTGGAATTTTTCAAAAATAGCCAACAATCGATTGTCTATGTATAACAATCGATTGTCTTGAAACAGTGAGGTCTGGAATTTTTCAAAAATCATCCACAATTGATTGTCTATGTCTAACAATCGATTGTCGTTAGGCAGTGTAATCTGGAATTTTTCAAAAATCATCCACAATCGATTGTCTATGTCTAACAATCGATTGTCGTTAGACAGTGTGATCCGGTATTTTTCAAAATTAATCAACAATCGATTGTCAATGTTAAACAATCGATTGTGTGTGAAAAATGTTTAAACTGTAATTTTCAAACTGCAAAGTAATGGATAACATATCTGATTTTGTTAGTCAACTGTTAGCAGCAGATTTTGAAAATATTATGTGACACAAAAGAATTGAACTTGTTTATTCTTATGTTCTTGTATCTCTTTTGTATGTCAAACTATGGGATAGCAAATATGGATATCTCACAAAGCGAACTTGGATCAACATCCAACTGTAAAAGTATTTGCCTAATTGATTCATGTACTACACATACAATACTCAAAGAAAGGAAGTATTTCTCTCAACTAAATATGTGTAAGGCAAACGTTACTACAATCTCTGGAAGTAGTAAATTGATTAAAGGCTCCGGAAGAGCAATTGTAACTCTGCCCAAGGGCACGACGTTAATCATAGAGAATGCAATGTTCTCCTCCAAGTCTAAGAGAAACTTGTTGAGTTTTATAGATGTACGCCGGAATGGCTACCATATTGAGACAATGGATGAAGATAATCTTGAATATCTCGTCATCACAAAGAATGTCTCCGGCCAAAAGAGGGTTATTGAGAAATTCCCGTCTTTATCTTGTGGCCTGTATTGGACAAGAATTAGTGCAATTGAGGCACATTCAACAGTAAACCAAAGGGTTACTGATTCCAATACCTTTGTACTTTGGCATGATCGATTGGGACACCCAGGATCGGTCATGATGAGACGGATTATAGAAAGCTCATATGGGCATCCGTTAAAGAATTTCAAAATTCTTTCGAATAATGAATATCCTTGCACTTCGTGTTATCAAGGCAAGTTGATTATCAGGCCATCACCAACAAAGGTTGGGACTGAGTCACCCACGTTTCTGGAACGTATACAAGGGGACATTTGTGGACCTATTCACCCACCTAGTGGGTCGTTTAGGTATTTCATGGTCTTGATAGACGCATCCTGTAGATGGTCTCATGTGTGCCTGTTGTCATCACGCAACCTTGCGTTTGCGAAATTAATGGCACAAATAATTCGACTACGAGCACAATTTCTAGATAATCCAATCAAGTCCATTAGACTGGATAACGCTGCTGAGTTTACATCCCAAGAATTTAATGATTATTGCTTATCAATCGGGATAAAAGTTAAACATTCTGTAGCTCATGTTACACTCAAAACGGTCTTGCAGAATCGTTAATTAAACGCCTGCAATTGATTGCAAGGCCATTACTTATGAGAACGAGGCTGCCCACTTCGGTATGGGGTCACGCCATCTTACATGCAGCAATACTAATTCGTCTTAGACCGACGAATTACCACAAGTATTCCCCGTTGCAATTGGTTTTGGGTCATGAACCCAATATATCCCATTTAAGGATTTTTGGATGCGCTGTATATGTGCCTATTGCACCGCCATCCCGCACCAAAATGGGTCCGCAAAGAAGGTTAGGAATATATGTTGGGTTTGAATCGCCCTCCATCATTCGCTACCTTGAAACATTGACAGGCGACTTGTTTACTGCACGATTTGCAGACTGTCGGTTTGATGAGTCACTTTTCCCAAAATTAGGGGGAGAAGTTGGTGAAACCAAACGGGAAATTTTGTGGAAAAATGCATCATTATCTCATCTTGATCCACATACCTCTATTTGTGAAAGAGAGGTACAAAAGATTATCCATTTGCAAAGAATAGCAAATCAAATGCCTGAGGTATTTACGGACTTGAAAAGGATAACGAAATCCCACATTCCCGCGGAAAATGTCCCAATCCGTATTGATGTCCCTGTTGGACAATCATCTAGTGTCATATCCAATGAGTCGAATGCACGCCTGAAGCGTGGCAGACCATTAGGTTCCAAAGATCGAAATCCTAGAAAGAGGAAAAAGAACGATCAAAATGACACCACGAAAGAATCTCATGATTTAACAAATTCTGAGATTCATGAAGAATCCATTGAGCCCGAGACTCTGGAAAATACGGAACTATCCCTAAAACCAATTAATATTGAGGCAAATATTAATCGAGTGGATATTGTGGTGGATAATGCCTTTGCTTATAATGTAGCATCTAGCATTATGCAAGAATGTGAGGATCTCGAACCTCAATCTGTTGAAGAATGTCGAAAAAGACAGGATTTGCCAAAGTGGCAAGAAGCAAGTCAATCAGAATTGAATTCGCTGGCAAAACGTGAAGTTTTTGGCCCTATAGTTGAAACACCTAATGGTGTTAAGCCTGTCGGCTATAAATGGGTCTTTGTACGCAAAAGAAATGAGAAAAACGAGGTACAAAGATATAAAGCACGCCTTGTTGCACAAGGTTTTTCTCAAAGGCCTGGTGTCGATTATGAAGAGACATATTCGCCTGTAATGGATGCGATAACCTTTCGTTAACTCATAAGTTTTGCTGTCCATGAAAAGCTTGACATGCACTTAATGGATGTAGTTACTGCCTATCTTTATGGCTCACTTGATAATGAGATATACATGAAAATTCCCGATGGACTCAAGGTGCCAAACGCGCACAACTCAAAATCTCGGGAAATGTTCTCAATTAAATTGCAAAGATCCTTGTATGGTCTAAAGCAATCTGGACGAATGTGGTATAATCGTCTTAGTGAGTACTTGTTAAAAGAAGGCTATATAAATGACGCCATTTGCCCGTGTGTTTTTATAAAGAAAACAACATCGGAATTTGTTGTACTTGCCGTATATGTTGATGACATAAACCTTATTGGAACCCCTATAGAACTCCAAAAGGCAATTGATTATCTAAAGGATGAATTCGAGATGAAAGATCTCGGAAAGACTAAACTATGTCTTGGTTTGCAAATTGAATATTTGGCCAACGGAATTTTTGTTCATCAATCTACCTATACAGAAAAGGTACTGAAACGGTTTTACATGGATGAAGCACATCCTTTAAGTACACCGATGGTTGTTCGATCACTTGATGTGAACAAAGATCCATTCCGACCACAAGAAAGGAATGAAGAGCTACTTGGTCCATTCCGACCGCAATTGGCGCACTAATGTATCTTGCAAATACTACAAGACCTGACATATCCTTTTCAGTTAATGTCTTAGCAAGATTTAGCTCAGCTCCTACGAGGAGACATTGGAATGGGATCAAACACATATTGCGGTACCTAAAGGGAACTACCGATATGGGCTTATTTTATGGCAAGAATTGCAGCCCGGATCTTGTTGGTTATGCTGATGCTGGATATTTGTCCGACCCACACAAGGCTCGATCTCAAACGGGTTATGTGTTTACCTGTGGAGAAACCCCCATATCTTGGCGATCGACTAAGCAATCAATTGTGGCTACTTCATCTAATCATGCCGAGATAATTGCTATTCATGAAGCAAGTCGGGAGTGTGTGTGGTTAAGGTCGATAATACATCATATCCAAGACAAATGTGGTTTGAAGTGTGATAAACTACCCACAACTTTGTATGAAGATAACGCAGCATGTATAGCTCAATTGAAGGGAGGATTCATAAAAGAAGATAGAACGAAGCATATTTCACCAAAGTTATTCTTCACACATGATCTTCAAAAGAATGGTGATATCAATGTTCAACAGATTCGTTCAAGCGACAATATGGCTGATTTGTTCACAAAATCTCTACCAAAGTCAACCTTCAAGAAGCCAGTTCACAAGATCGGGATGCGAAGACTTAAGGACATAAATTGATGTTCTTATCAGGGGGAGTTTAAGGCGCGTTGCACTCTTTTTCCCTTACAAGGTTTTGTCCCACCGGGTTTTCCTTGCGAGGTTTTTAACGAGGCAACCAATAGGCGCATATTCAAACATGTGTACTCTTTTTCCTTACTTTAATTTTTCCCATTGGGTTTTGTTTTAAGGTTTTAACGAGGCACATCATTGAATAGACATTCAAGGGGGGAGTGTTATAAATAGACTTCTATTTAAGGTGAATGTCTTTAATTAGAGAGATTCTAGAGTTCTATTCTTGGTAGATAAATCATCCTCCTCCCTATAAATAGAGGTGCCCTCTACCATTGTAAATCATCTCATAATATTCTCTAAGTATCAATAAGAACTCTCTCTACTCTTTTCTCTATTTGCTCTTGTTCTTGAGTTATTGTTCTTGTCTTTTATATTATTTCATAACAAAGTGAACCTTTTAACGATTTGATGATCTTGTACGGAATATAAATGGTTTTCTTTTAAGAGCAAATAAATGGTTGCGAAGAGGAAAAAAAAACAAGTACACGTAATGGACTAGAACCAAAAAGATTCATATGCAAACCCTCATTAAATGAAAGAAAATAAAGTCTTATTAAGATAAAGATAATGTATTTCACTTCAATTCTTAGTTTTTCGCTTGGATTAATAAAGCAGTCTCAATCATCCCTTTGCCTAAGCATAAAGTAGAATTTGCAAAATTTGGTGCATAAATATCCCATGTTTTCTTTTCTCAATATGGATGGAAGTGTTATGTAAAAATTACTGGAAAGTAATTGAGGAAGGTCAAGGCGGGGAGGGGTAGGGGCAAACTCTAAATGGGACAAGGTAGGGTAGCGCTAATCTTTTTTTGAAATTTAATGGGTTAGGACAGGGCAGACTTTATTTTGGGAATATTTGAAACAATATGTCATAGCAAAACCTGGGAAAAGAAATTCTTACACTTAATCTTGAACTGAAGTTCTTAATCCTTGCATCTAATGGTTTATATGATAAGGTTAGCAATCAGGAACCGGTTGATTATTTTGATGCCCAAGCCAAAACCTTGCGATTGAAACCTGTTTCTATATCCTTTCCCTCTAACTCCAATCCTATTTTACCCACTCTAATTACCTACAGGTCACATAACAATCAAAAAACCTTTGCACCAAACTCACCAAAGAAATACTGTTATTAACTCAAATAAACAAATAGATTGGGACAAAGGCTGACTGCTGCTGAAATGGATGAAAAAGGGGCTAAGGGTCTATGCCTCTTTTGTAATAAAAATATGAGATGGGCTAAAAATTCAAGTCCAGGAAGAAACTATTTATAGTGGAGGTGTTTGAAGAAGAAACAACTAAAGCAATTGAAGTGGAAGAGGAGGTATTGATCCAGAAAATTGTAGAACATGGAAATTAATTTATGACTATATTTTTGCAAGCTTTTACTAGTGTGTTTGGTTACCATACAATTAGAATCACTGGTTATCATGATAAAAGGCCATTACAAGTTTTGATTGATACTGAGAGTACACATAACTTTATTGATCAGGAAGTTGCCAAGAAATCGTGGTGTGAATTTAGCTCTATAATAGAGCAATCTATCACTGTATCTAAATATATAAAAGTGTAAACCGTTGTGTGCAAGAGCATATCATGTCCACTGCAAGGAACAACATTCTCGTTAGACTTCTTATTTTTACCATTAGGAAATGTGGATATAGTACGAGGAGAGAATAAAATTCAGAAGGAGTAGAAAACTAAACAGATTTTAATCTCCACAAACCAATTACAGAACATAATAAAATAATTTTCTTAAGATTGTTATTTAATATATATTACTATAATAAACAATTAAACAATTAAACTTTCTGGAAAAACCGAAACAGGAAGTTAATAGAACCAGAATGAGAAAATAATATATGAATAAATTGAGCCTACTAAATACACAGTGTCTCCTTAAGGAAATTATTCTCCTCAAGTACCCGTGGTGCTGGAATATATCCAATTTGGATAAAACACTTTAACCTACCACCGTATTGGTACCAAAAACTCTGGTGAACGGCGAACCACTCAATAGTCGTAAACTATATAACCTTTTGTTGGGCACCAAAATATAAGATAATGCAAAGATAATGTTAGTGTTAAGATGGGAATGGAAACGAATGGACCTGAAGGGCTAATTGTATATTTTGTTTTATTAGCAACTTATGGAAAGATAACCTTTATAGACTGACATGTTTTCTGTATTCAATATTATTATATATGCCAATACGTGCAATTATAACATCATGTTACTAAATGTCGACAGTTATATGGTCCATTGGACATTATCAATTAAACAAAAAATTATTTGGATTCACTACTCTGTTTGAATTATAAAACGTTTCGGCAAGATCTTTCAAAATCTAAAAATAGGTTTGTTTGGTTATCAAAAAACTGATATAGTGTTCTGGATACAAGCCAAAATATTCCTCCAAACATTGTTGCTACTAAACTATACAAGTCGTGAATTTTTTACCGCATTGTATGCTCTTTAGTGGTCATTGGTATTAAGTAGCAAAATATTTTTCTCCAAATGTGTCCGAGAAGCCCCTTGCGTATAAAATTTGGGGGTGAGTTTAATAACTCCTCAAGAACACAGAACCAATATCTTGTAGCGGGAAGTGCCAGCTGCAAGGTATCTGTGTGCAAATTCTCGCCATGTGCGAGCACCATCGGTGCTGCTTGTGATGGGTACCGCATGCATTGTTGCAGATATGCGTCAAGGCGCAGCTAGTGTGTAGGTTACTTACGGATTTGGCCTAGTTCAGTACTTTTGGTTCAAATCGTGTATTTGCTTTAAAAAATTCTTTTCACATATATAAATTATTTATTTATGAATGGCAAATTAAATTGCAGGTGTTTTCATGACGTATGATGGCAACTAGCTACTAGTTGAGAGCAAAAAAGTAAAAGACTCACTAAATATCTATAAGAAAGAAAAGGAAGACAAGTAACATTTTGTGCCTTTGTTGATGATAATTTAGACGAATTATCTGAAGAGTAATGAAGTTCTTGATAACTAAATCACGTACATGCACGTACGGAAGGCTATATTGGGAGTGTAGGACCACAGTTTCTGTAAGAGTGGTTACAAAGAAATAAAATAAAATTGTAGAAATATTATTTAATTTAAAGCCAATTGAGAAAAGACACACCAACTTATGATTAATTGCTAACAGTATGAAGTTGTAGATATATAAACATATAACCAGAAGACCTTAAATTAATTAATCATTTGAGTGCGGTAATATCTCGATTATTATGGCTCAAATAGGGGTGTACATGGACCGGGTTGATTCGATTTTTTTCAAAACCAAATCAAATCAATTATTTTGATTTGGATTGGTTTGTTTTTGTTGGGTTTCGAATTTTTCGGATTTTTGCTACATGATTATTATTTCAATCTTACTTTATTAAAATTATAAAAAAAGTTTTGATAAGTAAAAATATATTTAATAAAAATTAAAAATTGACAAACATATGATATAATAAAATATTCTTATGGGAGAATTACTTTAGCAACAAATGATGGCTTTATTCTTAGTCATTTAATAACAATAATTTTTCGTTGATGTACGCTTTCAAGGTTAATCGAATATAATAATGAAACATAAAAATTAATATGATACCTAAATAATGATATGTTTTATTTAAATTTAAATTATTAATACTTTTTCAAATTCGAAAATCTATAACAAATCTTGACATACGAATATGGAGGTACAAAATATAATTGATGCATTTCAATAATACTTGTTCAGAAAGGGATACAATTCATTATTTAAAGTAAATAAAACTGAATGCACTTCATAGTTATATTAAATATTTTATTTTATGAGAAAATCTCAAATATTTCTACAATTTTTTATTAAAGAAATTCTATATAAAATCTTAGAAGTATATATAAAAATTATATATTTATATGCCGATTTGGTTAAAAAAATTTCTTAATCAATACCAAACAAATAAAATCAAACAAAATCAAGGTTTTTAAATTAGTTTAATTTAACTTTTTGATTTGATGTTATTTTTCGATTCTGTTTAAACATCCCTAACCTCAAATATGTAATGAGAAAATGTAATCCATTTTAGAAAGAATTTCGCGTTTCTTCTTGATTACTAAAGTTTAGCAATTAGATTGAATACGTGCACATTCATAACCACTAGAAAAATTTAGGTAGGGGTGTTCATAAATATCCAAAAAAATCGAATCAAATTGAAAATTAAATTAAATCGAGCAAAAAAAATCGATAATTTTTGGTTTGGTTTGGTTTTAATTTTTAATTTTAAAAATCGATCAAATTTGGTTTGATTTTAGTTTTAATCAGAAAAAAAAAGCGAACCTTATTATTATATATATATCTATGTATATTGTTATACAAGGTTTCAAAAAATTTATGGTAATGTTAAAAGTTTGCACATTTAATCTAGTTCTTTATTTTTATATCCTAGTTTGATCGGTAGTTTTCTTTTGTTTAGAGTAAGAATTCATTTTGTGTTAAAAATAACATACTTTTAATTGAGTCCGTAAATTATTCATCACTATTTGATTAAATTATCATCAATATATTTTGATAAATAATAGATTTCTCAAAGGAAAGTTGATTTGATAGTATTACATTAAAAGTGTGATCGCCAAAATATGTATTTAGTAGTGTATGTCTTAAAGAAAAACTGACAAATAATCGAAAAAACCGAAAAACTGATATAAACTAAATCGAGAAAAATCGACTTAATCAATTTAATTTGGTTCTAATATTTAAAAAATCAACTTAGTTTAATTTCTTTTTAGAAAAAATCAATACAAATCGAACTATAAACAACTATAGAATTAGGTATTTAGAGAGGACCACCAGGCAAAGAATCTTGGGATTCCTACGTGCGCCAATTTGCAGGAAGAATACAAAACTAGTAGTACTAAGATAAGAGCACTCGGATCTTGGACAATCAACCGGTGGGACATCATCAGGATATTATTTTAATTAAATAATTGATGCTGAGACATGGAGATTGTGGAATTCCACTAAAATTTGATCCTAGTTGTAACATTTTGATACAAGCTCTGTAGGCATACAATATAATATCTACTTACAATACAATACGGTTAAAAATCTAAGGGGTAAACTACATTTACCAAAGATGTGATGGATACTTCTTTTTTTTTCCGATCAGTGTAGCACGCGTTAGCTTTTGAAGGTGAATAATACCTAAAATTCATTTCGTCATAAAAAATAGTATCAAAGTCAAGCTTATCCATAATATTCATGATTGAGCCAATGCTGTCCCCGTCTTATATTATTATCGGATGATTAATTATTTGGTTTTCTTATATGGTTTTAGCCCATTTACCTCGTAAGCAAGTTTTTTTGGATTGAGTTAAATCAAATATCTATTTTTTATTGCACACATCCCTTTTTTAAGATCTAAAAACTAATTTGATTTACGTATCACAATATTTTTAATAGTTCATTATTTTTAGAAATAGCTGACCTTTAAAAATTTTATTTCAATTTCAATTTGAAAAAAAAAAACTTAAAATCACCCGATAACACTAATAAAGCACACAAAAGAATGGGTGAAATGGGAGTTTCCTAATTTCTCAAAACTACTCATGACATGTTATGCACCACGAATATATCGTTTAATCCTGTAATCAATTGAGAGACTGTGTCATCAAGAGACTACGTCATCAATTAGTAATAGACAATGATAGTTCGCTATTAATATGTGTTCGAACTTTTTTATGATTGAAAAAATTTGAAAGTATTTTTTTGTTTTATCCTTTAATAATATATTTTTATAATTACATAAATCTCATGACATATTATAGACTGCAAATTTTCTTTCTAAAATTTTCTATCCAATAAAATTATATCATATAAATTGAACTAAAGGAGAAAAGTTAGTGCTCTAGGTCAGCAGCAGTATAGCAAGGGTAACCATATTAGGTAAACGTATCCATAAATCGTGCAAAAAGAGAAGTCCATAAACCGAGCAACAATCAATTAAGGGGTAAAGATTGCATAGGACGTCCTATTTGATCGTTCCTATTTAATCTATATTTATATTTTTAAAAATTTATAATTTATGCTCACTTTTTAAATAACTTCAGTCCTCCTTCTCCTTTTCCGTCGTCGTCGTCTTCTTCTTCTTTTTCTTCTTCTTCTTCTTCTTCTTCTTCTTCTTCTTCTGCTGCTGTTGCTATTGGTGTTGCTGTAAAACTTCGACTCATTGAATAATTGCCATAAGCATATTTATCAAATTATTTTTAAAAAATTATAAATAATTACGTAAGTTAGTAGACAATAATTTGTGAATATTTCCATGTATGGGAAATTTAAGGTCACACTTAGTGATCCTTTTTATGATAATTCTGTTCTTTTCGTTTATTTTTTCAAAAATTTATGATTTAGATAATGTTGGCAATTTGGTTATTTTATATTAGTAATACACTATGAAAGAATAAGGAAAAGCCTTTTCAAAAACTTTAGCATATATAGTGTTGAAGTTTTTAGAAACAAACTAAATAACTTCAGCATCTTCTGCTGAAGTATTTGAAAATGCTTTATGACAAAACTAATGAATCCAGAACAAAAAATTTTAAGCTTATTTAGTACTGAAGTTTTACAAATAAACTAAATAATTTCAGCATCTTCTTCCTCTGCTAGTTAGTTGAATGAAGTTGGGTTTTCTTCAGCCTATTCGAGACCTTTAAACTCAACCCAAATTAGCCCATCGGCCATATGTATTGCCATGGGCTGACCCCAACCGATATTAAACAAAAGTAATTAACCTATTATTTGTTATTAGTCACCCTAAAATTTAAGTAATAATTAAATTTATATTATAATTTTAAATGTAATTCAGTCCAATATTAATTCATAAATAATGAATTAAATAAATAAATTAAAGCATAAAATAGATCAAACCAATATGTGAGTTAAGTTTTGACCTCGAATTGTGATAGCCTCGAGGTGTGGTAAAAAGAATAGCAAATGATAAAACAACTCAAATGAAGAGTAAGAGAAATAGCAAGAAAGTAATGAGTCTATATTTTTCTTAGTGAACAATGTGTCCTACAAATGAATGAGATCCCTCTTTATATAATACGGAGGGTCCTAAATAAGGTATACTTTCAATTATTGAAGGAAATTATATTAACATCTAATTAACCACTGCAGACCGATCCATTCCAAATTCACGCCACGATCTTCGACCCATTTCGTATATCTCGCCTTTTCCGTTACCTAGTTATACCGATATCATTTTGAAGTATGCCCCCTTTTGACCTTGATCCCTGACTCGACGTCCTGACCTTTCGATGTGGTATCTTTTTCTCCATCGAACAACGAAATCGGATAGCCCCAATTTTCACCATATACAATTACTAACCTACTATATTATTTATATTCTTTTTTCTTCCTTGTTTCTGTTCTCCATAGTAGAAAATGGTATGTGAATTAATAGGATAGAAATTGCTTTCTCTTTTAACTGGATTGAGCATACTTTAACATAAACGAATTGTTTGGATGGTTGTTACTTATTGTATCGTACTGTATTGTTATTCTAAAATAATGTTTGCTTTGATTGTTTCATTAAAACTGGTCATATTGTATTGTTAAATCTATTATTCCGGAACAAAGAAAAGTCTCATTTTTTAAAACAACTGATATGATGTTGTGCGTTTGTTTCTTACTTTGTTTTCCAGTTACACCCTAACTTATTACTCTATAATTCTATTTTAACTTTACTCCCCCCGAGTTATTTTACTGTTACCGAGTTATACTGGCATCATTTCGAAGTATGCCCCCTTCTAACCTCGATCCCTAATACCGAGTTATAATTCTATATTACCATTATCGAGCTATACCGGCATCATTTCGAAGTATGCCCCCTTCTAACCTTGATCCCTGACTCGACGTCCTGACCTTTCGATGTGATATCTTTTTCTTCATCGAAGAACGAAATCGAATAATCCCAATTTTCACCATATACAATTACTAACCTACTATATTATTTATATTCTTTTTTCTTTCTTGTTTCTGTTTTCCATAGTAGAAAATGGTGTGTTAATTAATAGGATAGAAATTGCTTTCTCTTTTAACTGGATTGAGCATACTTGAACATTAACTACTTGTTTGGATGGTTGTTACCTATTATATCGTATTGTATTGTTATTTTAAAATAATATTTTCTTTGATTGTTTCATTAAAATTGGTTATATTGTATTGTTGAATCTATTATTCCAGAACAATAAAAGTCTCATTTCTTAAAACAACTAATATGATGTTGTGGGTTTGTTTCCTACTTTTCTTTTCAATTATACCCTAACTTATTACTCTATAGTTCTATTTTATCTTTACCCCCCCCCCCCCTCCAAAAACCACACTCCCCCTTTTTGAAATTCCAAATCTCCTACCTATAACCTCGTTGTCTTCATCCCTTTTTTCTAGAACTTCTGTCGCTTCCAATTCCAACATAAAACTGCTATTTTTGTTCAACTAATTTTATTAGAGTTTGCATGAATTTAATTTATTAATCTATTTATAAGACATATTTGATAAACTAATAGAAAGGGGTTTCTTAAATTATTTTTATGTGTAACTCTTGATAATTTAATATTTAAACAATTAAGGCTATTTTGGTAAACATACCAGTTACAGTACAGTACGAGACAGTCAAACAAAAAAAATCTTATTTAATGATAATAAATAACACAATCTATCCAAATATTATATTCATAAAATGATTTATACAATATAATACAATACAATACATTATAAAATGATGGCTACCGACCATCCAAACAAGTTGTAAATATACACGAAGTTTAACGTTTGACAAAAAAGTGTTAAGCTTTTTGTTAAACTAATTTATGATAAAATAGAGGGTGAATCCTAGTTAAATATAATAAAATGTAGACAAAAAACTTGGACAGATCCGTGAAATGAGATCACGTTTCATAGTAATGAAGATCAAGCATGTGTTCAATGATTATCAATAAATATTGTAATAAAAACATGCAATAAATGTAATAAGAGGAATTTATCAGCCAAATGTTAGATGGTTTGGGTGATTCTCCTTCCTGACAGTACGTTGGATAAAGATAAATGAAGATGGATAAGGAATCTTTGGATCTTGTTCACAAAAAATGAATAACATGTATGGAGCTATAAAATCAGTGAACAAGACAATATCTTTACATTTCTTTTTGTCAACTCTTTACAAAAGTGCTCTTATGAAGAAGTGAAGATCCCCTTTTTTCATTCTCTATCGCTTCCTATTTATAAGGGATATTCCCAAGGAAACTTAAAAGGTACAACACAAAGAATATCTAAGGAATATTCCTATGTCCATTTCTAATATATCCTACCGTTGCTTCTTTACTCCAATTGCTCGTCCTTGGCAATAATCCTTCTGAAGATGACTCCTCGTTATTATGTCGTGGTTGACCCACCCTTGGTCCTCTTTATCTACAGTTATCAAGTCACCAAATTTATACCAATACAGTTAGTCCCTCCTCTTGTTGAGATCATGAACTTTTACGCCCTCGATAAAGGGACATGGTCTGCATCCGTTTAGAAAAATATTTGGTCATGTTGATTAAGTCGAATCGGCTGAGGTCCAAAAAAGGCATGGCCAGCAAGGATGCGGTTGGTGTGTCTAACATGGGGTGACATTATGGCCACGCACGTCATCATTATGTATCTTCCTGATACAGTGCATGTGCCTTTGTCATTTCAATTTTGGTGCCATTAACGGTCTGCTGCATTGATTCTGATGCCACCTAGCCATATAAATAGATGGGGGGCTTCATTTTTGAATTTTTTTATCATTTCTTATTTCGCATGTGCATTGCTCTACTTTGATCTTCTCCTCCGATCTCCGCTTTCAATTCCTTGTAGCCTCTTCAACTCTAATCTCTGACTTCTTAACCAGTCAATGTCTTCTTCAGATTTTGTTGCATATGTTTCACTACGAAAATATGTCAAAATCCCCTCATATTCATGATGAGGTTTCCGATGCCACTCCATCATCGGTGGCCCTTCCTCCCGACGGTGAGGAATTCATGGTTGAAGAGGAAGAAAGCTTCCCCATGTCGGAAGAGGTAGTCTCCAAAAACCCTTTAGTTAGACAAGACTTTCCGAAAGAACCCGCTCATGCTCCTACTTAGAAGGCTTTCTGAGACGAGACCGCCTCATATAACGGACCTCCGGTATAAATATCGTGCATTCCTCTTCGCATCGAAATTGTTCTGGCCAGAAGTGGCATCGTAGAGGTTCATCGACCCGAATATTTTTCTTTCTAGGTCTATCAGTTCATAACTGGATATTCTCTTCATCTACTCTCGTAGGCGAGGGAGTTTTGCCGATTGTACAATGTTTTCCTGACACAACTCTCCCCTTATTTTTATAAAGTTTTCCTGATGTTGGCGAAGTATGTAGAGTTGGCCGGCTGCGAGGTCGACGTTCTCCACCTACTTCATCCCTTTTCTCCTAGCTTTTATAGAGGTACTTTGATACACCTATGATAGCGCGGGACTAGAGGATTGGTGGCTGGTGTAGACAATAAGGCAAATCAACGATGCTAGCATAAATACTTCTTCATCAAGATAGAGCACCTGGTGGTGGACTCGACTGGGTTTCCCAAGCAATAGAACTATAATCATAATTATCTTACTGCATGCTCGTTATTTTCTGCCATTCTTTCATTTTTGACTCGTTCACATCTTCTTTGTTTGTCAAGTGAGAGGCGTGGATCTTCACCGTCTTCAATATTAAAGATTGCGTGGCTCACGTGTTCCCCCTCACCGTGGGAGTTCGTGATTGGGCATCCTTTCACAAGAGTTTTGGACCCAAGATCTGATCCATTAAGTGTTATTTCTACTTCAGCTTATTGTTGCTTACCATTTCTCTTTGATGTGACCTCCCTTTGGTGCTAGGTTGATGAGTTTCCAAGAAGAATGCTCCAGTGCCTGCATTTCGCCAAGCTATCGCACTGGCTAGAATGCAATTTGCATTAGCGGAGTCCACTCAATAAAGTTGGACTCAAGCTCTGCCGATGGCTCCGCCCCCCAAACTGTTGTCATGCGGGATAAAATATCTTCCCAACTCATCTATCATCTTGTAGACGAGCCATCTAACATGATGAGTCACTGTCGAGGAAAAGGTGAAGGGTGGAAACTGGGAAGGCTGTTATCGCTAACGTCGAATGGGAAAAATTCATCTCTTTGGAAGTAGAATCTGCACTTACACCAGACGTAGAGACCATTTTCAAGGAAGGTTCCTTTATCAAGAGGAAGCCCTCTGGGATTGAGGGGGTTCATGGTAGCAAAGAGCTTACAGGGTCCGTAGAAGTTGGCACATCATCGACGATTGGGGGAAGCAGAGCGGTCCCTGAGAGAGATGATGACTTTTGGTCGGATATCGACCTGGATGAGGAATGGTCTTTCTTGGAGAGGAACACTCGTGTGGATATAAGGACAGTGGGTCCTAACCAGCACATAATAATTCCTGTGGATTACGACCTTTGAGCCAACTCAAAAAGAGAGGTGCCGGCCTTTGCTCCCCTGTGCCAGCTTCTGAGAACATGGCGTTACAGGCGATGAACGATGCAGATCTATCGTTGGGAATATCCATCATGGCTCAGCGATTAAGTGCTCTCTTCTTCTTTTTTTTACGATAGGATTTATTTTGTATGTATACTTTTCTCACACTGACTCCTCTCTTTTTGCTTTTCAAACTCTTATCATGGGGATCGAGCGTGGCCAGCGGGAGGAGCAGAGGAAAACCATTTTCGAGAAGATGGCCTCCAAGTACAAGGAGTACCTCACTAAGCACTGAACGCTGGCCGACTTCCTTAGCCAGGATGGTGAATTTCAGTCACTTCGTGATGGACTTAAAAAGATAGATGATGAGCTGATGAAGAAAGATGAAGAGCTAAGGGAGAAGGGGTTGATCTTATGAGGTCAATCAGTAAATGCAGTGAGCTTGAGGTAGCTTTAAGTCCAAAGAGGACGAGCTCGAAGTGAGCAAGGGGGTGATGGTTGAGAATACTGCCCTTCAGACGCAGTTGGCATCCTTAACGGGTGAACTCAGGAAGAGGGAGGCAAGGGTCGTCGATCTAAGGGGTGAGCTAAATGCCAAGACCGAAGAATTGAGTTATGCCGAAAAAGGCATAATAGTCGTTATGGCTGAAGCGGCAGACCTAGAAGATACCCTTCACTGTTGCAGGTCCAATCGGGCTAATGAGGTGGACACATCCATGCTTAAGGTGGCGAGGTTAGAGTAATGGATCTAGGGTGTGGAGGCAGAGTTGTATGGGTAAAACAAGTAGGTTGTTGTCTTAAGGGTCGAAGAACTGTGAAGTTAGTCGAAGCCATCCATATGTCATACTTGCACAGTATGCCATGGGGAGTTGTTTGAGATGTGGGTTCATGCCGAGGCTCAATTTGATGTGTATAAATCTTTGAAGGCTATTGGGAATGTTTCTGAAGTAAAGCTTGAGAGCGTCTGTGTCAAGGCATGTGCAGCCCGTAAAGCTTATAGTTATGACCCTGGTACGCTTGGTAGGGATGAGGATGATGACACCACGGATAGGCTTGCCTCTGATCCTTGGTACGATGATGAGTACGCCAATGAGGATGATGTGGTGTGAAGTTGTTGTACTTAGTTTTAGTTTTGCTTTGCTTATTTTGTGAGGGAGTTTTTGTGCCCTTTGTAAAAAGTGTTGTAGTTCGATAGTTGAAATGGAATAGTTCCCTTTTTTATATATATTTCTTGATTCCCGTTCTCTTTTATTTTTGCTATGCAGGGAGGCCCCTATTTTTTCAACTGTTTGAATATGGTTCATATTGGTTAAGTCGGACTTGACATTAGGTTTAATTTAGCTCGGATGAGAGCGAGGTTTGTTTAGGTTGAACATCAATCAATTTGACCGAGGTCGAATGTGAAGTAATTAGAATAAGGTCTAATGTAGAATAATTTGAGCGATGTCAAATGTAATATAATTCGAGCAAGGTAGAATGTAAAATAATTCAAGCGAGGTCCAATGTAGAGTAATTCGAGGGAGAATATAGAGTAATTCGAGTGAGGTCGAATGCAAACTAATTCGAGCGAGGTCAAATGTAAACTAATCCGAGCGAGGATGAGTGTAAACTAATTTGAGTGAGGTCGAATGTAAAATAATTCGAGCGAGGTCAAATGTAAAATAATTCGAGCAAAGTCGAATGTACAATAATTCGAGCAAGGTCAATAATCTGAGTAAGGTCGAATGTGAAATAATTCGAGCGAGGTTGAATATAAGATAATTCAAGCGAGGTCAAATATAAAATGTAAAGTGACTTGGTGGAGTGCAAAAGATGTTGTTTTATTTCATTCATTGGAGAATATTACATAATTTTATTTGTTCCATACATATATTGTAGAAGTTCCAGTGTACCTAGTCCCTTCATCGTTTGGCCTAGAGAAGTAGTTGGCAGGCAGGCAATGAATTATATTTGAACTTAGAGACGTCCCTTTTGTAGCTTTATTAAAAACCTCCCTGAGAAAACCTAATGGAGACAAAACCCGGGTGAGGGAAAAAGAGTACGACTTGGAGGGCATCCATTTTCAGAAGTTGAAGTTTTTGAGGTGGGCGGCATTCCAATTTTTTTAGTAGCTTTCCCTCTATTATTTCCAGGTTGAACGATCCATGTTTGCTGCTTCTGTGATTTTTTATGGACCGTCCCAATTTGTTCCTAGTTTACCTTCTCTTGAATCTTTGCTCGCATGTGTTTTGGCCTTGACTACGTAGTCTCTGACTTTGAGTGGTCGTACTTTGTCTTTTGTTGTTGTAGTACCGTTCTACTTGTTGTTTTTGGGCTATCATTCTTATGTAAGCCATGTCTCTTCGCTCCTCTGCTTTGTCGAGGTCCTGTTTCTCATTCTCGTTGTTTCTTAGTCCGCTTTAGTTGGAGTATCTCAAACTAGTTTCCCCGACCTCGACTGAAATCATGGCATGAATACCATAGACTAGTGAGATTAGTGTTTCTCTTATGCTTTTTTGGCATGGTGCGGTATGCCCACAGTACTTTCAGTAGTAATTCCACCCATAGTCCTTTGGCGTCCTTAAGCTTTTTCTTCAAGGTATTTAGTATTGTTTTGTTGGAGGTTTCAGCCTGTCCATTACAAGAAGGGTGATATGGCGTAGAGAGTATTCACTTGATATGCCATTTTCGATGAATTTGACAGTCTTTTTTTTGGTCAATTGAGGTCCGTTGTCACAACTGATTTCTTTGGAGATGCCAAAGCGGCATATGATGTTTCTCCATATGAATGTGATAACTTCATATTCATGAATTTGGTCAAATGTACCTACTTCTACCCACTTGGAAAAATAGTCAGTTAAGACCACAAGAAATCGTATTTTACCTTGCCCTGTTGGAAGGGCTCCGATAATGTCCATTCCTCATTTGATGAATGGCCATGGCGATGTAATCAAGTGGAGGTGCTCACCTACTTGGTGTATCATAGGAACGTATTTCTAGCACTTCTCCCACTTTGACGTAGTCGACAGCTTCTTTCTTCATTGTGAAGAAGGCATATAACGCATGCCTGATTGCCGGTATGGGCACAACAATGTCCTTTGTGTACTTCCGCAAGGACGCATTTTGTTTGGTTCAGCCCTACGCATTTTTCCAAAGGGCTTCCAAATGTTCTTTTGTAAAGGTCGTGGTTTATGATGTTGTACCTGGCTGCCTGCATTTGAAGCTTTTTGGCTTCCTTTTTGTCTGGTAGGAGTACTCCCTCCTACAAATATGTTATAATACGGTTACGTTCCCAAGTCAAATTTACAAAGTGTCCCTCTAGTTGGTTTATTGACGAGTGGAAGAGGGTACCACGTTTTCCCTTGTGATGTTTTTGGTGGTTGCTGCTAACTTGGCGAGGCCATATTCCTTGATGTTTTGTGCTCGAGGTATCTGGTCAAGTCGACATTCATCAAATTCTGGTAGCAGTTTATGAATTTCTGCCTGGTACTTTTGAAGCCTCTGCTATTTGACTTGGAAAGTCCCTGTGACTTTGTTTACAACGAGTTGTGAGTTGCATCTGAGGACTATTCGTCGTGCTTTGTTTTGGAGAGCTAGCTTTAATCATGTTAGCACGGCCTCATACTTAGTCTTATTGTTAGTCATATTGAGATATCGTATGTGGTGGGTGACTTCACCTATTGGGACCTTGATACGAGTCCTAATACAGATCCTGACGTTTAGGATGTGCCATCGATGTATATGACCCATAGGTCGGGTAGCCTGGGCGAGGTACAGAAGTTTACTGCTCGTCCTCAGGCATTATTTTGGCATATAAATCGGCAATGAAGTCGGAGAGTACCTGCAATTTTATCGTTGTTCGCAGCTGATATATTATATCGTGCTCGCTCAATTCTATGACCCATTTGGCCAATCTCCCCGATAGTTCGGGCTTATGTAGGATGCTCTTTAGGGGGAAGGTTGTTACCACTGATATGGGGTGGCACTAAAAATAGTGTCTAACCTTTTGTGAAGCTATAATCAATGCCAAGGCCAATATTTCGAGGTGGGGATACCTCGTTTCGACGTGGACCAAGTTTTTCTAATGTAATATATTGGAGATTGCATACCTTTGTTTCATGGACCAATACTATGCTTACTACGACATCTAATACTACCAAGTAGATTAGGAGGCGCTCGCCAGGTTCTGGTTTGGCAAGTAGAGGGGGCGAGGACAAGTACGCATATAGTTTTCTTAGGCCTCGATGCATTCTGAATTCTACTAGATCCTATTGTCATTTTTGAGCACGTTGAATAATTTGTGGCATTTGTTAGAGGACCGTTAGATTATCCTTGATAGGTCAGTATACATCCTGTCTGTTTTTGTACCTACTTCTTGCAGGTCAATACTTCAGGTATTCACTCGATGGATTTGATCTAGTCGTGGTTAATCTCGATGCCTCTTTGTTATACCAGAAAACCGAGGAACTTGCTCGAAGTTTGCTGAAGGTGCATTTCTTGGGGTTTTAGCTTCATGTCGTATTACCTTTGTATACCGAAGGCCTCTTTTAGGTGGTCGATGTGGTCTTCCTTCCTTTTTCGTTTGACCAACATGTCGTCTATGTAAACTTCCATTGTTTTGCCAAGTTGGTCCTTGAACATCTTATTGACCCACCTTTAATAGGTCCACCCTGTTGATACCCAATTTTTTCCTTTATTTTTAAATATGCAAAATATCTTCAAAGTAGCTAATATATGCATATATAAGTATATCCTAAGGTTTCATTATTTTTTCTTAATTTTTCAAAAAATTTAAATAAATTTTATTGCACTATTTTATCAAGAAAACCCCAATAATTTTCCCAAAAGTTTTTTTTTTGGTAATTAAACTTTTCATTAATCACCAATGAAGTTGCATTACAAAACCAGAGTCGGGTGTCAACTTAGCCGACTGTCTGATTGCTAACATAATAACTACTTTCCATTCTGACTATCTAGGTTCTACTATATACTAAGATGCTGTAATAGTTGTCTAATTTTTGGGGTGCCTCTAATGTTACAGTTGTATACTATGTCTTTCAGTAGAGCAGTATTACATCGAAATGTCTTGTTGAACACTCTGGCACTCCTCTCCAGCCAGATAGCATATGTAACTTCAGCTGTAACCATCTTGAAAATGGCTGCACGACATGTTCTTCCTTTGGCTTTGGCAGTCAACCATTGCATTTGCTGCCTCCAGTTGCCTCTAAGTGTATATTGTTCCTGTAGCCAATTCATTACTCTTCTCCATATATCCACAGTGACAGGGCATTTTGTGAGGAGATGGTCTCTTGTTTCAGCTTGGGCTTGGCATAGAGGACAGTGCTGCTCAATTCCCATTCCCCAGCTATGTAGTCTATCTCTTGTTGGTAGTCTGTCTTGTAAGGCTAGCCACAGATTGAACACTTCTTTTGGTTTGGCTTGGTTCTGTATAATTAAATTCTTCCATTGGACTGGTGGTACGTCTTGTAACTGCAACTGGTACAACTGTTTGGTGGTGCATTTCTGATGTCTCCAGTTTTGGAACTTTTGTAGGGTATCCCTGGACTGAATGATCTTCTTAACCATCCAGCTGGCTTGGGTAGGGATTGGCACAGTATCTAATGGCCTATCTTTGATGTAGTACACTGTGATCCACCGGATCCACATCTTGTCCTTCTTATGTGCTACATCTCAACAGGTCTTTGCAATGGCAGCCTTGTTCTACAATTTATGGTTGGTTAGATTCATTCCCCCTGTTGACTTTGGAGTGCACATTCTATCCCAGGAGATGTATGCTTTCTTGGTGACAGTATTCTTACTACACCAAATGAAGCTCCTGCAGATACTTTCAATCATTTTGAGGACTTTCACTGGGAAGATGAACAACTGAGCCCAGTAGGCTTGAATACCAAAGATGACAGATTGCACCAGTTGTAATCTTCCAGAGTAGGATAGGGTTTTGGCAGTCCAAGAAATGATCCTGGCTATGATTTTCTCCACTAGTGGTTGCCATTGCAGTAAGGTGAGTTTCTTGGTGCTCAATGGTACTCCCAAGTATTTGAAAGGCAGTTGGCCTGGTTCATAGCCAAGAGGATCTGTTGCTGTACTAGTATTGGCACTCCCCCAAAGTAAACTGAGCTCTTGCTCAAGTTGGCTTTGAGACCTGAAGCTGCTGAAAATTGGGAAAAACAGTTGGACAATGCCTCAACAGAGTTGAGGTCCCCTTTGGCAAACAGTAACAGGTCATCTGCAAAACACATATGTGTGATTCCTAGTTTTTTACATCTGGGGTGGAATTGGTATGCTGGGTCATTGCGCAATTCAGTGCAGGCTCTGCTTAAGTACTCCATGACCAATGCAAAAATGAATGGGGACATTGGATCCCCCTCCCTCAATCCTCTTGCTGATTCATTTGTTGGATTCTCATATTTATACTAAAATATAGCTAACGTGATTTCTGCATATTTTTACAAATTTATTTAGTATTTTTGAAGCTAAATTGCATATAATTACAATATTAATATATTTTAAGATTTAATGACATTTATTATTATAAAATAAACTCATTATTTTCATAATTATATATTATTAATCATTTTAGTACCTTCAATGTATTTTCAAAAATTATTTTACTATGTTTATAAAATAAATAAGGGAAAATGGCTATTTGAATGATAGCCCTTTGGTATTTCAATTTTGGCCAGATTTGACACCTCCAATTGAACCCAATTTTAGTCTCATTACCCGGCCCAATTCCTAAATTACCCGACCCACAACCCATTAAAATAACTCACCCGGTCCCCTCTTTTAATCCCTCGCATTCATCCTTTCCTTTTTTAATTCCCTAATACCCCCAACCCTAAATCATTCATCACCAGTAGCCGCCACTGGATTCTCCATCTCCCAAATTCTTTCTCACAAACCCTAGCCGCCTCCTTTACTTCCACCCTAGAACCACCTCTCTAATGATTTGTTTGACACATGACAATATTGAGTATTATTGTATTTGGCTCAAACTTTATTCTCTTGGAATCATAACCTCTATGTCACTATCATATGTAGTGTATTCTTGTTGATTCTGTAAGCATAAGAACATTCTCTATTATCGTGCATGCCCACAATTGGCTAATGCCTAAGTCGATAGGCTCTTTGGCAATTTCCCCAATCCCTGAACTCTTTGTTTGACTTGTTTATTGCTATCTCCCAGCACTCCCCCCCCCCCCCCATACTTTATAAGTTCCTTAAAATTTTGTTTCTACACTTGCACTCTCTCTTAAACTTTAAGTTATGCCCCCTCTTGTGAGCCTTGCCTTGGGACCCCTTCAGCTCCCTTTGAACTTGGACACTTGAGGGCTGGATCTTTCACACTACACTTGTCCCTATTGTAGTGATACAATTTGGGTGTGAGCACTACCCCGAGTCCCATCGAGGCTCTTAGGGAACTCTGATACACTCAAATAGGAGACAGGTTTTAGATCAGTGATCTCAGGGTTGGTCTATCTCATAATTCAGACAAGAAGTCAGAATCAGGCTTCCTATGGTTGTATTCTCTTTATAATTTTTATGTAATTTATTATTTTTGGTTTGTAATAAGTTGTAATGAAGATATGGGGCCGGCTAGTGAAAAGGATGGGTGACTATGGATGCGAAAAGGTAGAAATCATGCATATAGGTCTATTACAAATTCTGCATGGTCAAATACACCCCGAAATCATGCCTATAGCTCTATTACAAATTCTGCATGTTCAAATACAAATAGAGATCATTCCTATAGGTCTATTACAATTCTGCATATTCAAATACCTATAGAAATCATGCCTATAGATTTTTCCAATTCTGTACATTCAAATACCTATAGAAATCGTGCCTATAGGTTGCTCTAATTCTACACTTTCAAATAGCTATAGAAATCATGCCTATAGGTTGTTCTAATTCTCCATATATAGAAATCATGTTCATATGTTTTAAAACAAGTTCTGCATTTTCATATACCATGCCTATAGGTTTAAAACGATGGCTGCATTAGATACCATGCCTATAGGTCCCAAATGTTATGTCTAGAATCAGCAACGTATAGAAAGCATGCCAATAGGATTATCTAAACAAATCTGATTCGTTTCACTCAGTTTTAGATATAAAATAAGTAATGATGGATACTGTCAGTTGCAGAACTTGGAATCAATTCGTTTAAATTTATCCCCTCTTTAATTCTGAGTTCCCTGCATAACCAAAGTTTAGCAAGCATGCCTATAGAGTTTTTAAATAATTCATCTTGAATATTAATGTCTTATTACCTTCAAAATTCAGTATATATCATGTCTATAGGACCCCGTCTTAACACTTAGGCAAGCCTTAGGATAATAACTATTAAAAAAAATTTATCTGCTTCTGTTAACTATTACAACCAGTAGGCAGGCCTGATTCGGGCTTCTTATCTGAATTATGTAATAAACCATATTTTTCCCAACTTTTAAACTCCCTCATATTTGGTATTTAATCATACCTAAATGGTATGTGAAATTCATGATAATTATATGATTTCTTTGTTTAAGGATGTATATGTGAGCCTTTGTTTGCAGTGCTTTCCCCAAAATATGCAATATGTGTTTTGTCTGTCGCCCTAGATTTGTACCTTTGAAACTTTAAATAAGCTTAATATCCCTCTCTTTTTAGGATTAGTAGTCCTAAGTGCCTCCGGGACTGATAGGAGGGGGACAGGGAATAGTATGCAATAAGTAATCGAGACCAATCCGCGCTTTAAATACCTCAACGGGGTGGGAAGGGTAGATAAGGATATGATGACCACACAATAATGTCACGTGTAGCCCCACATTGAGGACTGATTACCGGACATTGTGTGGGGTATCCATATTTTTAAAAAACCTAGGACCCTCTTCCCTTTATTCTTTACTTCTTTTTAGTATTTTTTTTAATCACCTTTTCTAAATTGCTCTTTCAAATCTTGTTTACTCCCAAACCATTATGTGTTGAAATCCCCTCTTATTTGAGCCTTATATGTTTATATAAGTGTACCCAAATTCATAATAACTATCTGGTCGGAAACCATACTAGTGGATTCTGAGGGGTGTCTAACACCTTCCCCTTAGAATAATTTCAAGCTCTTACCCAATCTCTGGTTATCAAAATGAAACTCTTATGGTTTCCTAATGCACCATAATCATCAGGTGGTGAATCTTCAAATAAAAATTACAATCCCCAAAAAGGGAATAAGTTGTCCTCCCAAATGTTTTTAATCCGATTTTCGCATAGGAAAAAAGGGGGTGCGACAGCATGGAGACTCTACTTGGGATCTTTAGGCTTTTACCATTTCAGAACTTCATTGAGAATTTATGCTTCTTTACGCACAATTATTTGTATATTTCCTTTAAGCATTCAATTTTCCTTTCAATTGCCAAACTAGTTAATCTCCTTTTTCTTTTCTTCATTGCTTCTCATTACTACTGCTTTACATTATGAAATTGTTGGATTTACTACTTTCTTAATATGCAAATACATGACTACATGCCTGTAACTGTTGTAAAATCATTCTCAACATCATATTCCACTCGTGTCAAATAAAATTCTATAGCAATGCGTATAATGAGTAATTGCGCTCTTTCGATATTAACACCTCCTAAATCCAGAAACGACATATTTGCAGTAAAACCAGTCGATCAATGGTGTTGTTGACGGTTTCGCGCCTTTCCCCCTTGAGTTGTCCGCTCAAGGGTACCAGTCTAAAACCCCATAGAAACCCCTTTCTGTTAAATTGTACATACATCATGGTCAAACCTAGCTGAGTCAGTTATATTGTCCGCATAATGACTCTTTAAGACAGTCTTGTCCAAAGTCCACTAGGTTTCCCTAAAATCCAAATGAACATTGTCATGATATGTGCATTTATTTGGAGAACTAAATGCTTTTATGCCAATTGTTGATATTCAATAGTCAAGTCTGGTGAGGGTAAGGGACTAACCCTTTGTCTTGCAGAAATATGAGGCACAAAGTCCACAGGTTCGGCATGGTCACCAACATTCACCCGAAATTACTAAGTTTGTGGGAGGATCTTCACTCCAGTGATAAGACTCTTGTTCGGAAATATTTGGGGAACCTTCCTTCCCTCCTAGAAGTCCAACCCAACAAAAAAATCATTAAAGCTACTACTTTCTTCTGGGATATTGAAATGACACCCTAGCTAGAAGAAATAGGGGGATTTGCTGGCATACCATGGGAAACTCTGGTTTGTTGATGCCTGAGAACCGCAAGATCAAGGGTTTCCTCAAGATGATGGGTTTAAAGAAAATCATGAACTGACATGTCTAAAGGACTCCTATATCCCTTTTGATTATTTGTATGAATGGTACGGTCACCATAAATATCCCGACGAATTTTCTATCATATCATTGGGACATATTCACAGAAGGGTCATTGTGTTCATGTTTTGCCTCATGGGACTGATCGTGTTTCCAGAAAAAAAAAGATAAGAATACACACCAGACTACCTATGGTAAATAAGACTCTAATGGAGGGAAAAGATGGATAACCATTCAGCCTCGTATGAATGATCATTGTAGAAATGTATCGAGCCCTAGAAAGGTGTTAACGGGGAGCCAAACACTTTGAAGCCACATCTCCAAAAACGTGAACACCGAAGGGACTGGGATGACCATATTGCTTTTCATCATCCAAAGCAAATGAACTACACGCCCAACATGTTCACCCAACTGGAGAACACTATAGAATGGGTCGAACTCTTTGAAAATCTAACTGATGACCAGGTACAATAGATGTTCAAGTGGTTCCCAGCCAAGGAGTTCATCTTCTGATCCAGGGAAGAACATTTCCTGATACTAATCAGCTTAAGAAGAACGTACCCTCACGTACCTCTTCGGGTTATGAGACAAACGGGTAGAAAGCAGGTTATACCCAGGGTCGACAAGATGAATCACTTCCGGGCTGACTTCCAGGATGATGATAGTCCTTGCAGGTTCCAGGCTCAGCATATGTGGCACTGCAAGATTTCCACGGGTAGGTACACTATCGACCCAGATAGATATTGTGCTGGTTGTGCTCCCTATTATTCAGGTTGGTTGAAGGATAGACACGATGGTATGGGTCAACCTAGGTTTATTTGAGGTCACAGGATCATAGATGAAAAGGCCGAGGTACAGATCAAGTACAATCAACTATGCAAAAGGATCCGGAAATGTGAAAGCAAGCACCGAGAAATACAGGAAGCCAATCAAAAACTAATTAAAGAGTGGAAGATATGGCTGTCAGCGCCAACAAACGACTGAGATATTTGGAACGAGTTATAGTAGAATTGGAGAAGAAATTTCTGAAAAGGGTCGAAGACTGCTAGAATATCTGACCAGCCTACCTGCTGCTGGGACTGTGCAAGTAAGGAAACTGTTCGATAGATTCAAGGATGCTGAATCTGGGGAAGGTCCTTCTGGGACCAAATAGATAGGAATTTTCATTTCTGCTTTATAAAATGTAATAAGGCCGAAGAGCTACTAGTGACTTTTATTTCTTGTTGTTTAGTGCTGATTTAGGATTCTTTCACTTTTTATCAATAAAATAAGGCATTTAGCACTCCAAATTCTCCAAATAAACTTCTCGTTAGGCCTACCTCGAGCATAAAGAGGTCCCCAAATTAGGATGCATTTACATTCCTGCACTATGTGTTTAAATATTGAAACATCTTTTCATAATTCGCACCAACTTATTATCGTTTTTTGTGCTTTTTGTTTATTCCCTTCTCCAAAGGTTAGTTTGTGAACTCTGGCAACATCATCCTATTTTACGAGATACAAAGGCCCTCCACCTACTCCTTCTCTCAGTCCTGTCAGACATAAGAACAAAGGGAAGATGGAATATTTGAACAATGCCAGAAAGGAGAACTCAACTGAAAGGGTAGAGGTCGCTTATGGTCACCGTACTCTGGTTCCCAAGGAAAATGCATCCCAACTGAAACAAAAGCTGCTGAAATTTCAAGAGGAATTGGACCAAGTTTGGAATCTGGCAAATTTGTCATTTTCTCTCACCACTCCATATGTCAATTTCCCAAATGCTCAGAATCTTGTACCTCCACAAAATGTCCCAATGCAACAAAACCATCCTACTCCTCACCATCACTTTAATACTTGCCATACCTCAAATAAGACATCACTGCTCATCCTAGAACTCAAGAACTCCACAAATGACCACTGCCACACCCAAGATAATACCCCCATATACGTGGAGACTGTGCCACACTCCACCACAACCGAGTTCGATGATAAGGACTTGCTTATCAATAATCTGGCAGAAGATCTTAAAAGCTTGACTAGCAGAATTCAAGGCGTCGAAGGTAGTAAAGGAATGGGGGGATAATCACGAAGTTCTTTGCATACAACCCGATGTCAAACTGCCCGAGGGGTACAAACCTCCTAAGTTCGAGATGTTTGATGGCACAGGGGACCTAAAGGTCCATTTGAGAACGTACTGTGACAAATTGGTTGGAGTAGGAAAAGACCAGAAAATCTGCATGAAGCTTTCTATGAGGAGCTTGAAGGGAGATGCTTTGTCTAGGTACATTAGCAAAGATTCGAAGAAGTGGTCAAACTGGGTGAGTATGGCGTCTGATTTTATGGACATATTTAGGTTCAACACAAAGAATGCGCCAGATGTATTCTATATTAAAAATCTAAAGAAGAAACCCACAGAAACATTCCGCGAGTATGCTACTCGATGGAGGTCAGAAGCCGCTAAGGTTAGACATGCTTTGGAAGAAGAGCAAATGAACAAATTATTCGTTCAGGCCCAAGATCCACATTATTATAAGAAACTAATGATGATCGAGGGCTATAAATTTTCTAACAGTATCAAACTGGGAGAAAGGATCGAAGAGGGCATCAAAAACGGTATGGTTACGAATTTCGAGGCTTTGCAAGCTACAAACAAGGCTTTAGAATCAGGCGGTGTGTCCAAGAAAAGAGACGTAGGAGCCGTAATAGTAGCCCAGAGAACCAAATCTCCCGTCAAATACCAAACATACCTAACGCCTCTACTCACATATCAGCCTATCCAAAACTACCAAGCACCCTCACCCTCTTACCAAACTCCGCCACTCACTTATCAATCACCCCCCACGTATCAGCCCACTTCACCCAAATACTCCCAACCAGCACATGTTTACCAAGCCTACAAAACTCAACCATCCTATTACCAATCCCCTACTCTACGCTAAAATTTCCCTAGACCCCAACCAAACTTTGACAGAAGACCCTCAAAACAGTATACGGCTATTGCTGACCCTATTGACCAATTGTATGAAAGACTCAAAACGGTTGATTATGTCACCCTTATCCGTGCTGCTCCTGAGAACCCTTCTTAGTGGGTTAATCCAAATAAGTCATGTGCATAACATTCCAGCATGAAAAGACATACCACTGATAAATGTCATTCTCTATATTATAAGATCCATACTTTGATTGATAACAAGATAATTATGGCAAGGAACCTACTCTAAATGTCCGCAATAACCCTCTGCCAAACCACAAGGGTGGAGGTGTTCACATAATTGAAATAGAGAATTATTGGGACCCTAAGGGATTGATCAGTTTGATCACAGAAGGTGATGATCCAAACAAGCCAACAGTCACCCTTAGTCCGATAGTTGTCCAAATTCAGTACTCGGGGAATGCCGAGGTCAACATATCCATGCCACTTGAGTTTGAAGTACCATCTTCTACAAAGATGTCAGCGCTAATTAAGGTCAAATGTACGTCACCAATAAATTCACCTATACACTTCGAAGTTACAGTTTTATCGCCTAAGGTGCATGTTCCATTCGGATTAAAAGTAGTTAGGCCAATTCCAGTGGTAATGTCGGCCGTATCACCATTCCATACAAATGCCATACCTTGAGACTACACAGTCGAGGCAATAAGAAAAGGGAAGGTCGAGTTCGAGGAAGATGTTGCGGCACAGAGTATGATGAGAACCAGTAAGGTTTATACCCTGGAACATTTGGTTGAGTCAAGCAAGCAGGCCTCTGGTCGGTCGACCATCACTGAAACCGGTCCCGATGATCTCTAGAGAAAGATACAAGCCAAGGGATATTCGATCATTGATAAGCTGAATAGAACACCGGCACAGATTTCTATCCTTGCTTTGTTATTGAATTTTGATGCACACAAGAATGCCCTGTTAAGGGTGCTGAGTGAGGCATACGTACCAAGCAACATCACTAATAGAAAGATGGCTAACATGGTGTGCCACGTATTGGAAAGTCACAAGATCACTTTTCATAAAGATGAGCTTCCATCAGAAGAGTTGAGTCACACAAGGCTTTGCACATTACCGCACAATGCAAATATTAGTTCATCACCAGAACCCTGATTGATGGAGGGTCCATCCTTAACATTTGTCCGTTAGTAACACTCACGACATTGGGAAAGGGACTACATGAGATCAAGGACAGGGCCATAAACGTCAAATCTTTCAATGGTTCCCAAAGGTCCAACATTGGGGAAATCAACCTGTGTTTTCAAATGGGGCCTACTTGGTTTGATGTTGATTTTCAAGTAATAGACGTGCCGGTATCTTAAAATTTATTGTTGGGATGACCATAGATTCATGCCTTTGGGGCCGTAGCATCAACACTGTATCA
Organism: Nicotiana benthamiana; assembly: GCA_034376525.1. NCBI lineage: Eukaryota > Viridiplantae > Streptophyta > Magnoliopsida > Solanales > Solanaceae > Nicotiana > Nicotiana benthamiana. Next base: position 25,315,563 of record CM067336.1, on the reverse strand, counting down.
GGCTGTGAAGTTTGAGTGGAATCACCAAGAGGTGATCATTCACGGCAACACTAACAATCACATATACAGTCGACAGACCATCCGAGCAATAGGAGGGAAAAGAAAGATAAGGGGAGACTTATCACCACATCGAGCGAGTCAATTCCATTGATAAGGACAAATTGTGGGACAACAAAATTGAGAGCATATTAAACTTGGATACGAACCTGGAAAAGGACGTGGCAAGAACCTCCAAGGAATCGATAAGCCCATCAAGCTCAAGAAACATGGCACCACCTTCGGATTGGCATACAAGTATACTTGGGAGGAATTCAACCACTGGTCACCACTATGGTGCGGTCCTTACTAACTATTGGATTAGCCAATACCATGCTTGGAACAGACTTTCCAATCGACCGAAGTTATCTATGGGTCATAAGAAGAGGAAGCACTAGCAGCAGTGAGGAATTTGTTCCTAGAAAACAATGATATGGATTGTTGTGTAATTTTCAAGGAGGAGGGGAGGAGGGCCCTTCAATACAGGCTGTAAGGAGAGGAGCATGCCCCAATAACTGGACCATCAGAACCACTCGAGCCCTACGCACCTCGGGGTAGCAAGGCTGAACAAGCATCATGCACTATATTTTATTTTTACTAGTTAACTTTCCTTTCGCTAGTTTAATTTTCGCAATAAGATCTTCAATGTTGAAAACTATTATGGAATTTATCAAAGCATTTTTGTTTTCCTTATAAATCAACACTCTTATTGTTTTCTCTCATTACTTTACTTATACAACATTACTATTACTTATATTGATGAACCAATGACTATGACATGCAGTGAGACAATACAACAAACAAACATGGATTCAGAGGAAGATGACATACTAGGAGAGGTCGTTAAGGAAATTGAGAATTTTGAAAATAGACCTAAGTCCAACCTGGACGAGACTGAGATTGTTAACTTGGGAGATATAGATAATGTCAAAGAAACAGGATTCAACGTTCACTTATCACTGTCAAAAAAGGAAGAGTACATAGAATTTCTAAGAGAATATGAGGACATATTCACCTGGTCGTATGATGACATGACTGGTTTGAGTACATCTATCGTGGCACACAAACTGCCAATTGATCCGACTTATCCGCCGGTAAAGTAGAAGCTCAGAAAGTTCAAACCTGATATGAGTTTGAAAATCAAGGAAGAAGTCACAAAGAAGGTCAAAGCTAAAGTTCTAAGGGTAGTAGGATACCCGACATGGTTAGCTAACATCACGCCAGTACCAAAGAAAGACGGGAAGGTTAGAGCCTATGTTGGATATCGGGATCTCAATCGAGCCAGTCCGAAAGACAATTTTCCTCTACCAAACATACACATCTTGGTCGATAATTGTTCCAAGCATGAGCTACAATCATTCGTGGATTGTTTCATTGGTTATCACTAGATCTAGATGGATGAAGAAGATGCTGAGAAAACGGCTTTCATTACGCCATGGGGAATGTACTGCTACAACATGATGTTGTTTGGGTTAAAGAATGGAGGGGCCACTTCCATGAGGGCTATGACTATCATTTTTCATGATATGATACACAAGGAGATAGAGGTGTATGTACACGACGTCATCATTAAGTCAAAGAAGGCCGTTGATCACATGGAAGATTTGAGGAAATTTTTCAATAGACTGTGGAGGTACAACCTAAAACTGAATCTCGCAAAGTGTGCATTTGGGGTTCCTGATTGAAATTTACTTTGTTTATTATGAGCCATCCGGGAATAGAATTGGATCCATCAAAGGTCAAGCTTATTCAGGAACTTCCACCACCAAAGAACAAGAAGGACGTGATGAGTTTCTTGGGAAAGCTTAACTATATCAGCCGGTTCATAGCACAATCTACAGTCATATGTGAGTCGATCTTCAAGATGTTGAAAAAAGATGCCACCACCAAGTGGACTGATGAATTATAAAAAGCTTTCGACAGGATCAAAGAATACCTGTCAACACCACCGGTTTAGTTCCCCCCCCCCCCCCCGGAGCCAGGTAGACCTTTGCTTCTCTATATCCCAGTGTTAGATGGTGCCTTCTGGTGCGTCCTGGGGTAGCATGATAAAACGGGGAGGAAAGAGCAGGCCATTCACTATCTCAGCAAGAAGTTCACTCTGTACCGAGTATTCTCTATTAGAACGCACATGTTGTGCCTTGACTTGGATGGCCCAGAAGCTGGGGCACTACTTCTATGCCTATACCACATATCTCATATCAAGGATGGATCCTTTGAAGTACATCTTTCAGAAGCCCATGCCTACTGGCAAGCTGGCCAAGTGGTAGATCCTGTTGAGTGAATTAGACATTGTCTACGTAACTCAGAAAGCAATCAAGGGACATGCACTAGCAGATCACCTTTCCAAAACCCAGTGGATGGAGAATACGAACCTCTGCAAACGTATTTTCCTGATGAAAAGGTATCATTCATAGGAAAAGACATTGCAGAGTCCTATGATTGTTAGAGAATGTTCTTGGATGGAGCAGCAAATTTCAAAGGAGTTGGCATAGGAGCGGTCTTGGTATCAGAAATCGGTCTGAATTATCCGGTGTCCGCCAAGCTCAAGTTCCCCTGTACCAATAACATGGCCGAGTACAAAGCCTGCATCTTAGGGCTCAAGATGGTAATTGACATGAACATACAAAAGCTGCTAGTAATCAGGAATTCAGACCTACTTGTACATCAGGTCTGAGAAGAATGGGCAACCAAGAATTCTAAGATCCTCCCATATCTGCATCACGTATAGGAATTGAGAAAAAGGTTCACAAAGATGGAATTCCAGCACGTTCCCAAAACCTAGAATGAGTTCTCCGATGCATTTGCTACCAGGTAATCCATGATACAACATCCGGATAAAAACTTCATTGATCCCATTCCAGTAAAGATCCATGATCAGCCAACTTATTTTGCACACGTTGAAGAAGAAACAGACGGAAAGCCTAGGTTTCATGATATCAAGGAATATTTAGCCAAGGGAGAATAATGAGAGCTTGCAAATGATACTCATAAGAGCACACTACGAAGGTTGTCTAACAATTTCTTTCATAGCAGAGGAATCCTGTATAGGAGGACTCTAGATTTTGGATAATTAAGGTGTGCCGACGCAAAAGAGGCATCTAAGATGCTAGAAGAAATCCATGCTAGGACATGTGGCCTTCATATGAACGATTTTTTCTTAGCCAAAAAGATACTATATGCTGGTTACTTTTGGATGACTATGAAAACGGACTGCATTCAATATGTTTGAAAGTGCCATCATTGTCAGATACATGCAGACACAATAAAGGTACCTCCAAACGAGCTTAATGCAACAAGCTCACCATGGTCGTTCATCGCATGGGTAATGGATGTCATTGGACCAATCGAGCATGCCTCTTCCAACGGGCACAAGTTCATCATGGTAGCAATCTACTATTTCACCAATGGGTTGAGGCAGCATCATACAAAGCAGTGACTAAGAAAGTCGTGGCAGACTTTGTCTATGACCATATCGTCTGTCAGTTCAGAATTCCAGAGTCAATCATTACTGAAAATGGCTCTAACTTCAACAGTGACTTAGTAAAAGCTATGTGTGAAACCTTCAAGATCAAACACAAGAATTCCACAGCCTACAGGCCTCAGATGAATGCAGCTATAGAAGCCGCCAACAAAAACATCAAGAAGATATTGAGGAAAACGATAGAAAAGCAAAAGCAATGGCACGAAAAGCTATCATTTGCTCGATTAGGGTATCACACCACAGTCCGAACATCAACCGGAGCAACCCCCTATATGCTGGTTTATGGTACAGAAGCTGTCATTCCCCCCCCCCCCCCCGAAGTAGAAATTCCTTCCTTAAAAATCATACAAAAAAGTTGAGCTCGATGATGCAGAATGGGTGAAGAGCCATTACGAGCAGCTAGCTCTTATAGATGGAAAGAGACTGAATGCAGTTTGCCACGGTCAGCTTTATCAGAACAGAATGTCTAGAGCTTTCCATATGCCGAGATAGTTCACACCGGGGCAGCTGGTATTAAATAAAATTTTCCTGCATCAATATGAAGCCAAAGGAAAGTTCTCCTCCAACTGGCAGGGTCCATACATGGTTCACCAGGTTCTAATAGGAGCAGCCTTTATACTTGCCGAAATGGACAGAGAAGTTTGGCTGAAACCAATCAATTAAAATACAGCCAAGCACCACTATGTGTAATCTTATGCCTTCCTATATGATGTAATTTGAACTACGCCTAACCCGATTCTCGTTTAAGAGGTGATACGTAGGGATCCCTATGGGTTCGGTCACAATTCAATAAAATTTTCATCCCCCCTCCCCCTTGAGATTGGAAACTGGGCAGAATTTTGAGTAGGACCCTCAAAATTCCGAAGATGATTTTGGCCAACCGCCGCAAGTAGCAGTCAGAAGCAGCAACCCAGTAAACTAGGGAAGAATTTTGAGGAAGGCCCTTAAAATTCCAGAGCAAGAAAGGTTGCAATGTCTTGAACCATGTCGCTATCATCGGTTTGTCAAAAGAAAATACACTTTATTATGTATTTATATTATTACTAAATCATGCATGTCTATCTCTAGAATTGCTTTGTTTAGAAACGCTACCCTAACGATACATACAACGACGCCATATCAAAGACGATCCAGCAGGGATACGAGCTAACCTCCCCCCTACAAAACTTGCAAGAACTTGAGTTGCAAAATCATCGAATATACTGTGCACTCATATTTTTCAGGAATATAAGGCTTAGAACCGTTGCACTTACTCACAGTTTCTATCCACATACAGCGTCCCAGCAGGCATAATGTACCCATCAGCTACAATATCACAATCCGCTATCAACTAAGAAAATTCTATTATCATTTGCTTTCTTACTTCTCGCATAAGGCTACCATTCTGACTTCCGAGGTTAAGCTCTACCTCCATCTTCATTCTTGCATTACATAGGGCTACTATTCTGCCTTCCGAGGTTAAGCTCTACCTCCATCTGCATTCTTGTATTGCATAAGGCTAATATTCTGCCTTTCGAGCTTAAGTTCTACCTCTATCTGCATTTTCTACATTGAATAAGGCTACCATTCTGCCTTCCGAGACTAAACAATGTCTCCATCTACATATTGCATTCCATAAGGCTACCATTCTGCCTTCCGAGATTAAACACTGTCTCCATCTGCATTTTCTGCATTGCATAAGTCTACCATTTTGCCTTCCGAGCCTATACACTGTCTCCATCTGCATTTTCTGCATTTCATAAGGCTACCGTTCTGCATTTTGAGACTAAACATTGTATCCACCTGAATTCTTGCATTGCATAAGGCTACTATTCTGCCTTCCGAGGTTAAGCTCTACCTCCATCTTCATTTTCGGCATTGCATAAGGCTGCCATTCTTCCTTCCGAGACTAAACACTCTTTCTATCAGTATTTTCTACATTGCATAAGGCTACCATTATGCCTTTCGAGACTAAACACTGTCTCCATCTGCATTTTTCTGCATTGCATAAGGCTACCATTTTGCCTTTCGAGACTAAACACTTCTTCATCTGAATTTTCTGTATTGCATAGGGTACCATTGTGCCTTTAGAGACAACACTGCTTCCATCTGCATCTGCATGTCTAAAGATTGCCACTTTCTTGACATCTGCATAGTTGAAAGATCGCCCCTTTATTATGTTTTGACGGCTGAAAGATCGCCACTTAATACATATTTTCATGGCGGAAAGACCGCCACCTTATTTACACTGTCATGGCTGAATGATCGCCACCTCACTTACACTTGCATGGCTGAAAGATTCCCACTTCACTTACACTTGCATGGCTAAAAGATCGCCACTTCATTTCCACTTGCATGGCTGAAAGATCGCCACTTTATTTATATCTGCATGGCTGAAAAATAGCCATTTTATTTACATCTGCATGGCTGAAAGATCGTCACTCTATCATGCTTGCATGGATGAAAGATCGCCATCTATTGCATCTCATGGGCTGAAAGATCGCCAAACATTGCATATCATGGGCTGAAAGATCGCCATCTATTGCATCTCATGGGCTGAAAGATTGCCAAACATTGCATCTCATGGGCTGAAAGATCGCCAAATTATCCGGGGACATCATTGTTCGGAGGCACCATTTTCATAACCCATGAACGCCATACCATGGCTCTAGGATCACTTTAACCTCTTGCATATCATTATTCAAAGGTATTATGGTTCAGATCCCTTAATTTTTTAAAGATTTTAAATCAATTTTATTACCCTATTTTATCAAGAAAAACCCAATAATTGTCCTCAAAAATTATTATTTTGGTGATTCATTTATTGGCTTCTCATATTTATACAAAAATATAGCTAACATGATTTCTGCATATGTTTACAAATTTATTAAGTATTTTTAAAGCTAAATTATATATAATTATAATATCAACCTATTTTAAGATTTAATTATGTTTATTATTATAAAATTGACTCCACAATTTTTATTTTCATAATTATATATTATTAAGTACCTTCAAGTTATTTTCAAAAATTATTTTACTATTTCTAATAAAATAAATGAGGACAAATGGCTATTTGAATGTTAGCCCTTTGGAATTTCAATTTTGGCCTGATTTGGCACCTCTAATTGAACCCAATTTTAGTTTCATTATCTGACCCAATTACCCGACCCACGACCCTTTAAAATAACCCACCCGGTCCACCTTTTTAAAATCAACCGTGGATCTAACAGATAAACGGCTCACATTCTTCCTTTCCTTTTTTAATTCCCTAATACCCTCAACCCTAAATCATTCCTCACCGGTAGCCGCCCCTGGATTCCCCATCTCCCAAATTCTCTCTCAGAAACCCTATCCGCCTCCCTCCACTTCCACCCTAGAACCACCAGAATTCATGGCTTCCAAGGTTATACAAGTCCTATACCGGCCTCCTATGACTACTGCATGCTCAATTATCATGGTTTTGGGGCTAGACCTTGAAGAAGCCTGGTCCAGACCTTGGGTGCTTTCAGTCCTATGGTTGTCTCCAATCATCTCCGACCTTGCTCCGGTGAGCCATGGCTATTCAAGCTTGCTATTAGTTTCTCTTTCTTAGATCAATGACCTTCCAAGCCTTTCTCACCATCGGGGTTCTTTTGAAACCCTAACCTTCGAGGTTCTTCTGATTCATTTCGATCCATTGCAGATATTGTTGTTTCTATAAGATCCTAAACGTTTTCATATGGTTTCTTTCAAAACTATACTTTCAGAACCTTTGACTTTATTGATTTAGGGTTTTTGTAACTTTATTTCGAAGCTCTTCTGATTTCTTTTAAACTTGTCTACTTTGTTTCCTATGTGTTTCTTCTACTATGTTCTTATGAATTCCCCTACTGTGTTCCACATGTTGTTCTTCTACTATGTTTCTTATTAGTTTTTCCTACTAAATGATGCATATTAAAGGCTTCAGTTCCTTCTAAGACCTATGAACTTGTTTTGTTAGTATTTCTTCCTAATTTACTTGTTTTCGTCTCTACACTTGACTAATGGAAAAAACCCAAGAATTTGAGGGTTCATTCGAGTTTTGGGACCATTGGCTATGTAATTTGCTTATTTTTCATCTCTGAACTCGTTTGATTTCAAAACCCTAACTTCTTTGGACCTATTTCGAGTTTCTGAAATTGTTTCATCTATTGCTCAAGTAAGTTTCAAAATCTTTGTTTCAACCTTTGTTTCTTTAAACGATTATGATTCCCTAATAAACTCTTCTAAGGTCTTTATACTGGACCCTTTGTATGCTATTTCATACTCCCTCTTCTCCATTATTGAATTACCCTATGATTACCATGTTCCTATAGTCTACTACTTACTGATATTTGCAATTGCATGACACTTTTTCTTTGTCCTAAGTTCAACCAAGCATGCTTGTGTGCTCTTTATATGTGCTGAACTTCCCTCTAAAAGGGCTTTCAAATTTTTAATGATTTCAGACTTCCTTCATGAAAGCATGATTGATTTCTTTCCTTGTTTGTTGATTTTCTATTACTTGGTTTGAGTCGAAAATCTTCCTTAGCTTTTCTGATTGGTTCATTCATGGACCAATAATTACAAACCTTTGACTACTTGATTTATTGTGTACTAATTTATTCTTACCTTATTTTTTTATAGCCGTGTATTTCAAAACTCTTCCCCTAAATAAACTCTTATATATTTACCCCCGATTGCCTACATTGCACAAGATGTGTGTTTGATTTCTTTCCTTAAATAATTTTTTACCGTTTAAGCCTGAATTCCTTAATTAAAGAAAGTCTTATACTGATTGATTTTAGTTGATACCTAGTTCCTTAATTGTTTTATTACCGTACTTTTGCATGTTTTTCATGCTATAAATATCTGACTCTTTCATTGACAAAACACACAAAGACTCTTAGTTTTCTACACACCTACACTCTTAGTTTTCTTAACTCTCACTCCCACTAAGAAATTATTCTCTTTGTTACTAGTGTTATGGTATGTTTTTCAAGTCCTGCCACTACTTTTACTGTATTTTGTGTTCTTGAAACTGGTATATCCTGATTAAAATTTTCAGTAATCCCAAACAATGTGTTTACTTAATACCTTTGCTCGCATGTCTGCCGACTGCATGTGTTTAGATCAGTGTTTACTTTAGCATTCTATAATTTCCTCCTATTATGAACCCCAAATTCCATACCCCCAATGTGTTTGATGCTAATGGTTTGTTTGAGACATGACAGTATTAAATATTATTGTTTATGGCTCAAACTTTATTCCCCTGGAATCATAACCTCTATGTCTCCATCATATGTTGTGTATTTTTGTTGATTCTGTAAGCATAACAACATTCTCTATTGTAGTGCATGCCCAGAATTAGCTAATGCCCACATAGGCTATTTGGCAATTTACCCAATCCCTGAACCCTTTGTTTGACTTGTTTATAGCTATTTCCCAGCACTTCTCCCCCCTTCTTTACTTTATTAGTTCCTTAAAATTTTGTTTCTACACTTTCACTCTCTCTTACACTTTAAGTTTTGCCCCCTCTTGTGAGCCTTGCCTTGGGACCCCTTGAGCTCTCTCTGACCTTGGACACTTGAGGGCTGGCCCTTCCACACTGCACTTGTCCGTATCCTAGTGATACAATTTGGGTGTGAGCATTGCCCGGATTACGATAGAGGCTCTTAGGAAACTCTTATACACTCAAATTGGAGAAAGGTTTTGGATCAATGATCTGGAGTTGGTATGTCTCATAATTCAGACAGAAAGTCAGAACCAGGCTTTCTCTGGTTGTATTTTCATTATCCTTTTGATGTAATTTATTATTTTTGGTTTGTAATAAGTTGTAATGAACATTTGGGACGTCTAGTGAAAAAGGTTGGTGACTATGCATGTTAAAAGGTAGAAATCATGCCTATAGGCATATTACAGATTCTGCATGTTCAAATATATATATAAAAATAATGACTATAGGTCTATTACAAATTATGCATGTTGAAATACCTATAGAAATCATGCCTATAGGTCCATTACAATTCTACATATTCAAATACCTATAGAAATAATGCCTATAAGTTGTTCTAGTTCTGCACATTCAAATAGCTATAGAAATCATGCGTATAGGTTGTTCTAATTCTACATATATAGAAATCATATGCATATGTTTTAAAAAAAGTTCTGCATTTTTAGATACCATGCCTATAAGTTTAAAATAATTTCTACATTAGATACCATGCATATAGGTTTGAGAACAAGTTTCTGCACCTAGATGCTACGTCTAAAATCAGCAATGTATAGAAAGCATGCATATAGGATTTTATAAACGAATCTGCTTCGTTTCACTCAGTTTTAGATAAAATCAATAATAATAGATACTATCAGTTACAATCAATTTGCTTAAGCTTATCCTCTCTTTAATTATCTGAGTCCGTCTCTTAGCAAAAGTTTTGCAAGCATGCCTATAAAGTTTTTAAATAATTTGTCTTGAGTTCTAATGTCTTATTACCTTCCAAAATTAGTAGATAGAATGTCTATAGGACCCCGTCTTAACACGTAGGAAAGCCTTAGGATAATAAGTATTAAAAAATGAATCTGCTTCTGTTAACTATTACAACCAGTAGGCAAGCATGATTCGGGCTTCTTATCTGAATTATGTAATAAACCATGTCCGCCCCAACTTTAAACTCTCTCATATTTGGTATTTAAGACCTAAAAGGTATGTGAAAATCATGCTAATTATATGCTTTTTTGTTCAAGGAGGTATATGTGAGCCTTTGTTTGTTCATGTTCTTTCTCCAAAATATGCAATATGTGCTTTGTCTGTTGCCATAGATTTTTACATTTGAAACTTCAAATAAGCCTAATATCTCTCGTTTTTTAGGATGAGTAGTCCTAATTGCCTCTGGGACTGATAGGAGTGGGACGGGTAATAGCATCCAATAAGTAATCGAGACCAATCTGAGTTTTAAATACCTCAATAGGACGGGAAGGGTAGATGTGGATATGATGATCATGTGATAATGTCACGTGTAGCCCATTTTTTTAATCAGCTTTTCTACATTGCTCTTTCAAATCTTATTCACCTCCAAACCATTATATGTTGAAATCCCCTCTTATTTGAGCCTTATTTGTTTATATAAGTGTACCCAAATTCACAATAATTATCTGGCTGGAAACCACACTAGTGGATTATAAGGGGTGCCTAACACCTTCCCCAAGAATAATTGCAAGCCCTTACCCAATCTCTGGTTATCCAAATCAAACCCTTATCGTGTCCTAATTCACCTTAATTATTATGTGGCGACTCTTCAAATATAAAATCCCATTTCCCTAAAACGAATGAGTTGTCCTTCCAAATGTCATCAGCCCAATTTTCGCGTAGGGAAAACACGGCGCGACAACCTCTGTGTTCTTCAACTTAAATGGCAGGACTCTGTAACATTATGTCCCTGATGGGTGATGAAAGTAGTCTTTTCCTGGTCCTCCTCCTTTATGAGGATTTGGTTGTAACTTGAGTAGGCCTCTAAGAAGCTCAACAACTCGTGCCATGTTGTTGCATTAATGAGCTGATCGATATGAGGCAAAGGAAAGGAGTCTTTTAGGCAGGCCTTCTTTAGATCCGTGAAATGCACGCACATCCACCAATTCCCATTTTTCTTTTTCACTATGACTACATTGGTGACTCACTTGGGGTATTTTGATTCTCGGATGGAACCTTTAGCAAGTAGCTTATCCACCTCATCACTGACGGACTCATTGATTGCAACATTTAATTTTCTTATTACTTGTCGTACTGGAGGGTAGAGTGGATCGATGTTCAACTTGTGTGTGACAACGTCTTTCATGATCCCTGGCATATCTACATGGGAGAAAGCAAACAAGTCGGCATTCTCAATTAAAAATTTATGAATTTTACGTGGTTTTGAGAGTTTATGGCCAGTGTAAGCCTTTTTATTGTTATTTTTGTTGTATAGTTAGACGGGATCGAGGTTTTCTACCATCAACCATGTCGTTTCCATGACATCGGGGTCCCTGATAACGTTTTTTGGTTCGTCGAGTTCGACCCCCGACTTTGATAACTGCTATGCTTTTGAGTCTATTCTCTTTAACTGTTCAATATATATACATTCCTGAGCAATGCGATATCATTCTTGGGATGTGCATTGTCCACCTCGGATGCTGAATATCCCCATGGAGTAGGGAACTTGATTTGGTACAGGCTAGACAGGATGGCCCTCATGGCGTGTATCTTTGGTCACCATGCGATGCCAGTGTATGCTGTGTCCTGGTTCATGACATAGAACATTGTTTCTAGGGTGAAGCTCTCGCCAAAACATGTAGCGTTATCTCCCTTGAGGTTTTCTCAACTGCATTTTTGAAACTTGTTAGTGTTATGCAACGTGGTACTATCTTGTCCCGGAGTCTCATTTGTGAGACAAATCGAGGGTGGATAATACACGTGCCACTTATGTCGCCTACCATTATACTTTTTACATTAGTATCCAAAATACGCAAGAAAATGACAAGTGCATCGAAGTGACAAAAAATCAAACCTTGGCTATCTGACTTATCAAAGATGATATTATCTTCGAGGTCATCATACCGTTCGTGGGTGATCGACTGTTTTAGTTTATATATGATGGTAAACTGCACGTGGTTTATTTCTTCTTCGTCACTCCAACTGATAATCACTTGGATGCGTGGGTAGGGAGGGTGGCTTTGGAGGGCCTGGGTGTTGTTCTCATCCGCAGCTGAAGTTGGCTCGTCCTTAGTCACTCATCAACTCCCTCAATTGCCCTTGGTGAAGTATTTTCACTACTTCTTGTGTTTGGGTTGGATTTTATCTTCAGTGGAAATTTACCTTCAAGCCGAGTATCTCTAGTGCGTATACTATTTATGAAGGGGAAACACAAAAATTATGAGCAGATAAGAGTGGAGGCATACCTCTCTCGTTTCGTTGAGTCCCTATGTGTGGACTGGATGGCCCTTCAACGTGGCGAGTGGATGATGGGATCGTTGTTTTGACATATGGTTGATATGTATCTCTGTTGAGGCGTGGACCTAATTGGTCACTTTGACCGTCATTAGGACGGTCATTAGTTAACTCTGTTTGGACCGAGTTAACCATTGGTTTGGATCGTTAAGGTCATCCTCATCTACTCCCACCTTGGCGCAGTAGGCACTGTAAATTTCTTCCAAAGTGGTGGGAGAGTATTTCATGAGCCTGCTTAGTAACTTTCCGGTCGTTCTCGACCCGTTCAAGTTCAAGCCATTTTGGAAAGCTGCTACCTCGATCCCTTCTGATACATTTGGTAAGCTCATTCTAACACTATTAAAGTGAGTGAGGAAATCCTTGAGTCCCCCGCCAGGTGATTGCTTAACGGTGAGTATATCATTCACCCTGGCCGCCGTCTTTTTAGCCCCAGCGTAGGCGGAGACGAACTTGTCGGATATTTCTTTAAATATTGTTACTGAATGTGCTGGTAATCGTAAGTACTAGATTAAGGCTCACCACTTTAGGGTCTCGCCGAAATAAATTAGTAACATTGATGGTACCTGCTCCTTTTAAAGCGGCCTTTTACCGTTGTGAAGTAATGGATGAGGTGGTCTTCGGGGTATGTGATGCCATATGTCTTCAAATAAGGTGGCATTTTGAAGATCTTGGTTATGGAATGTGGGGCTACCTCCTTGCTATACAGTTGTTCGACGTATCGGTTGATGTCCTACTTTGGTAGTAGTTTTGGGGGGCCCGGTATCTTATCGACCTTTTCTTGGTGTTCCCTTATCTGGTCGCACGGTGCTTTGTTCTTGTTTTCCATTTTTTTTCCATTTTATTTAGAATGGATGCAAGTGAATCATTGCATGCATCAATGACAGTGTGAGTATTGCCTGTTGTGGGAGCGGGTTGTTCGCCAGTGATCACTGTGCTATCCGCTGGCATGGCATTTCTATTCGCCCTTTGAACGGGTTTGTTGAGTATGTTATTTAGAGTACTTGTTAGCCACTCCTCCGGTAATGTTTTCACTGCCAGTGGCGCTTCCTCAACTGTGGACGTAGAAGCTCCCATTTCGCGTGAAGCGGTTACACTTCCATGAGGGGTGGGAGAATCAATCCGCCTGGGTGTAGTACTCGGCATCACATTCACCTCGTATTCTCTATCATCCTTGTTGATGATGTTCAAGATGTTGGTAGTGACACACAATATTGCTTTCTGTCTTTCATCTCCTTTTCCTGCTATTATTAGTTCGTGCAAACGAGAAAGAGATGGCTGCCCTTCTTTATGATCTAGAAGAAACTAAAACTTTTCACTAAAGATTCTCTAGAGACGGTACCAAATTATTTGACCAAAAAGTGTTAAGCTTTTTATTAAACTAATTTATGATGAAATAGAGGGTGAATCCTAGTTTTATAAAATAAAATCTAGACAAAAAACTTGGACATATTTATGGGATGAGATCACATTTAATATTAATGAAGATCAGGCATGTGTTCAATGATTATCAATGAAACGAACATGCAATAAATGTAGACAATGCGAATAAATATAATAAAGAGGAATTTATCACGCAAATGTTAGATGGTTTGGGTGATTGTCCTCCCTGACAACAATGTGGTACAAAGGTAAATGAAGATGGATAAGGATTCTTTGGATTTACAAAGAATGAATACCGTGTGTGGAGCAATAGAATCAATAAACAAAACAGTATTGGTATGTTCCTTTTTGTCAACTCTTTACTAAGTGATCTTATCAAGAAGTGGAGACCCCCATTTTTTATTCTCTATCTCTTTCAATTTACAAAGGATATTCCCAAAAAACCCTAAAAGGTACAACATAAAAAATACCTAAAGGAATATTCCTTGTGTCCATTTCTAACATATCCTACCGTTACTTCTATACTCCAATTGCTCGTCATTGGCAATATATTACGACCCCAGTTCACCCTCCATGAACTATCCTGACAGCACTTAGTCTCTACGACTAGGTAAGCCTAATAATTTTCGGAAAAAGGAAAACAACAAACAAAATCTAGTAGAAACTGCGGATAAAAATAATGAAAATATTTAAGATGCCGCTTGGCATATATAAATACACACTCTCAAATGAAAAGATCTCCCGAAATCCGGAATCTAATGAAATCAGAAGTTATGAATACCAGAATATCTAAATCAAAATAAATGCAAAAGGGTTGTAACTATAAAAGAGAATGGAGAGGGACTCCGAAGTCTGCAGACACGGCACATATACCTCGAAGTTTCTGAGGAAGCTCCTCGCCTTAAGGATAGTAAGGCTGAGTCAAAGAACCTGGATCTGCACACGAAAAACATGTGCAAGAAAGGGCATGAGTACACCACAGCGGTACCCAGTAAGTGCGAAGCCGAACCTCAGTCAAGTAGTGACGAGGAAGTACAGGTCCCTACCGGTTATATATATCTGTGTGTGTGTATATAATGAAACAGTAATAGAGAGAGAAATCACAGAAAGAATATAACTCCACATAAAGATAGCAACCGGGGATCTCCCAGGATAGCGCATTGTAGTCCCCAAATGTAAAATATCTAGTGGATCTCCTGGGCGTCGTCTTGTAGTCCAACTCATAGTGTTCGAGGATCTACCGGAATCCCGATCCGTAGTCCCAAATGTAAAATACCCAGTACTGGGCGAATCTATCGGGTGCAGTCCCATTGTTTCAATATAAATGTGTAAGGGGATCCACCAGAATACAAATCCATAGTCCCGAAGTAAACATGCAGGGGGATCTCCCATGATATCATCTCGTAGTCCCAAAGTAAACACACAGCAGCAATACGAACAATATTTAATTCATTCCAAATCTCATACCAAGGAAAAACATTTATTTCTAACCTAGCATGCTACACAAAATTCAAATAAAGCAGTTTGAGCAAGTAAATCTAAGCAATTAAGTAAATTAGACATGCCTTCCTAAGCTAGCGGTAGGTTTAAATTGCAAGAGTACAAACAGGGAAGAAGACATAATTATAGTTAATGAAAACAGGATTTTTCAAAAACTAGCACATGTACGCACTCGTCACCTCAGGCATTCTATATAACAATAATACCAAATCCTAACGGGGTTTCCCTCACACAAGGTTAGGCAAGCCACTTTCCTCTAACCAGCTCAATCAACTCCAAATCAAGTTCTTTCTAGGAGTACCCGAATCCAAATGGCCCAAATCTATTCAAAGTAATTGCATAATCTAAAATATAATTTCTAGTAACTAATCCCACTAATAAACTTGAAGCTGACATGCGAAATTAAGAAAATTGCCCAAAAAGTCCCTGGGGACCACGTCTCTGAATCATATAAAATTTACAAATTCAGAATCCCCACACTCTCACAAGTTCATACATACCAAAATTATTCCGATCCGACATCAAAATCTTATCCAAACCCCCAAAATTAGGCCTAAGAACTTTTCCAAAATTTTCTCCAAAGTTTCACCCCAAATTCGAATTTAAAGGATGAATTTTAGCATAGATTTGTGGAAAGTCAAAACTGAGTTAAAATTACTTACCCAAAACACTCACCTAAAAACCTCCCCAAAAATCGTCAATCCCCAAGCTCTCAAGTCAATTTCTAAAGTTGGAGTTCAAACCCTCAATTCTGCCCCTTTTCTGACCAGCGAATTTGCTTCTGCGGCCATGGTGCGGTCCCTCTTCTGCAGCAAACGGATTACACCTGCGACTTGAAGTCCATCTTCTGCACCTGCGACTTCTTGAACGCAGATGCGATGTTGCTCCTGCAGTAACTTGGCCGCATCTGCGACCAAACGCCAAATCTCTTCAAACCACACATAGGATTGTCCAGCCGCTTCTGTGGTGCCGCACCTGCCGTCGCATACACACATGTTCGGTTATGATAGATTCAGCCAACTTCATATTTCTCCCAAGTCCAATTCAACTTCCATTAAGCACCTGAAACTCACACGAGGCCCCGGAGACCTTAACAAAATATCCTGACCAATCCCAAAACATCATAAACACTTATTCCAACCCTCGAATCACATCAAACAATGCAAAAATCACATATCACTCTCCAATTGAAACCTAAGTATTTCCAATCTTCCAATTTTTGATTCCTTTCTAAAAGTTAATTAAACCTCGTCCAAATGGCCTGAAATTTTTCACACGTCCCAAAATACACAACGGGCCTATTCTAACTTCCAGAATTCCATTCTAACCCTGATATCAAAATCTCATTACCGAACGAAAAAACTTCAAAAAATCGACTTTTTGCATTTCAAGCCTAATTAAGCTACGAACCAATACACAATCCAAATACGCCCTTAAGCCCGAAATCATCTAATGGAGCTAACGGAAAAAATAGAATTCCATTCTGAGGCTTTATTTACACCGTTCTGACTACGGTCCAAATTCTAAAGCTTAAGCTCTCACTTAAGGACTAAGTGTCCCTAAACACTCTGAAATCCAAAACGAACCTTCCCAACAACTTACAATTGTTGAAACAAACACAGGGAATGCAGTTAATAGGGGCTCAGAGCATTAATTCTTAAAATGATTGACTGGGTCGTTACATCCTCCCCCTCTTAAATCATTCGTTCGTCCTCGAACGAGCATAGAGACATACCTGAAGTAGTGAAAAGATGAGGGTAATGGCTGCAAATATCCTACTCGGTCTCTCAAGTCGCCTCCTCGACCGACTGACCCCATCACTGAACCTTCACCTATGCAATGTTCTTTGACCTCAACTTTCGAACCTACCTTTCCAATATTGCCACTGGCTCCTTAACATAAGATAGATCTTTGTACAACTAGACTGTACTGAAATCCAATACGTGTGACGAATAATTGTGATACCTCTGGAGCATCAAAACATGAAATACCGGATGAACCTTCGTCAAGCTGAGAGGTAAGGTAAACTTATAAGCTACCTCTTTAACACGCCTCAATATCTCAAAGGGACCAATAAATCTCGGACTCAATTTCCTTTTTTTCCCAAATCTCATAACGCCCTTCATAGGTGAAACCTGAAGAGAGACACGCTCTTCAATCATATAGGAAACATCACGAACCTTCCGGTCCGCATAACTCTTCTGTCTGGACTGGGCGTTGGGAACTCTATCCCGAATCACCTTAACCTTCCTTCTCTAAGGCATGTTGAACCAAGTCTGTGCCCAATAATCTAGTCTCCATCGACTCAAACCAACCCACCGGGGATCTGACTGATAATTGTTGTTGTAGCCAATGGCAAAAACTTATCCCATGAACCTCCAAACTCTATCACACACGCATGGAACATATCCTCAAGTCTCTGAATAGTGCACTCGGAGTGTTCGTCTGTTTGGGGGTGAAATATTGTACTCAACTCCACCCGAGTACCGAACTCATGTTGTACGACCAACTATGTACCTCTATGTGAAGTGATGAAAACTGGAATACCATGCAGACGAACAATCTCCTGGATATAAATCTCCACTAACCACTTCAAATAATAGGTAGTACACACAAGAATGAAATGCGCAGACTTGGTCAGCCAATCCACAATCATCCAAATGGCATCGAACTTCCTCAAAGTTAATGGAAGTCCAAATATGAAGTCCATGGTGATTCGCTCCCACTTCCACTCTGGAATCTCTATATGCTGAAGTAACCCGCCTGTCCTCTGGTACTCATACTTCACATGTTGACAATCGAGACACAAAGCTACAAACCCAACTATATCTTTGTTCATCCGCCTCCACCAATAGTATTGCCTCAAATCTTGATACATCTTCACGGCACCCTGATGAATGGAATACCGCGAACTAAACGCCTCCTCTAGAATCAGCTCCCAAAGCCCTTCAACATTAGGTACACAAACCCGACCATGCATCCTCTATACCCTATCATCAATAATAGTCACATCTCTATCATCACCGTGCAGAACCTTATCCTTAAGGACGTGCAAATAAGGGTCATCATACTGACGCTCCCCGATACGATCAATTAAAGAGGACCACGAAATCATACAAGCAAGGACCCAACTGCGCTCTGAAAGATCTAATCTCACAAACTGGCTGGATAAGGCCCAGGAGATACAAAATAGTGACGTCATAGTTCTACAGCAGCTCTAACCACCTCCTATGATGCAATTAAGATCCTTCTGCTTGAACAAATGTTGCAAACTCCGGTGATCAGTATAAATCTCACAAGGCACACCGTACAAATAATGATATGAGATCCTCAAGGCGTGAACAATGTTAGCTAACTCGAGATCATGGACATGATAATTCTTCTCATGTACCTTCAACTGTCTGGACGTGTAGGCAATCACCCTATCGTCCTACACCAATGCTTCTCCAAGGCCAATCCTCAAAGCATCACAATAAATAGTATAAAACCTGGAACCTGTAGGCAATATCAAAACTGGGGCTAATGTTAAAGCTGTCTTGAGCTTCTGAAAGCTCTTACAATCTTACGTGCCGGAACGGGGCACCCTTCTAGGTCAGCCAGGTCATAGGTGCTGTAATAGATGAAAACCCCTTAATTAATCAACAATAATAACCCGCCAAGCCAAAAAAACTAAGGATCTCTGTAGCTGACGATGGTCTGGACCAACTCCGTACTACTTCCACTTTCTTTGGATCCACCTTTATCTCTTCAGTCGATACCACATGACCCAATAATGCCACAAAATCCAACCAAAACTCACATTTTGAGAACTACATGACCCACGAATGCCACATAATCCAACAAAAACTCACATTTTGAGAACTTTGCATATAACTTCTTTTCTCTCAAAGTCTGAAGCACTGTCCTCATGTGCTTCTCATGATCTTCCTGACTCCGAGAGTATATACCAGAATATCATCAATAAAGACAATGACAAACAAGTCAAGATGTGGCTGGAACACACTGTGCATCAAATGCATGAAGATGTAGGGGTATTGATTAGCCTAAATAACATAACAAGGAACTCGTAATGACTATACTGAGTCCTGAAAGTAGTCTTCGGGATATCTTACTCCCGAATCTTCAACTAATGGTAACCTGAATGCAAGTCAATCTTAGAAAACACTCGTGCACCATGTAGCTGGTCACAAATCATTGATATGGGACAGAGGATAATGGTTCCTCACTGTAACTTTTTTCAATTGGCGATAATAAATGAACATACGCATAGAACTATCCTTTTTCTTCACAAATAAGACAGAAGCACCCCAAGGTGACACACTGTGTCGAATAAAACTATTATCAAGCAATTCTTGTTACTGATCTTTCAACTCAGGAGAGGCCATACGATACGGAAGAATAGAAATGGGCTGAGTGCTCGACAATAGATCAATGCAAAATCTAATATCTCTATCGAATGGCATGCCCGGAAGATCAGTTGGAAACACATTAGAGAAATCCTGTACTACTGGGACTAAATCAAATATAGGGGTATCAATACTGACATATCTAACATAGACTAGATACACATCACACCCTTCTCAACCACTCAGTGAGCCTTAAGGAAAGAAATAACTCAACTGGAGTGTGATCTAAAGTACCCCTCTACTCAACTCGAGGTACACTTGACATAGCCAGCATCACAGTTTTGGTGTGACAAATCAAGAATAGCATAATGGGGAGACAACCAGTCCATGCCCAAGATAACATCAAAATCTACCATGTTGAGCAATAACAAATCGGCTCTGGTCTCAAAACCACTAAGAACAATCAAACCCGACACATAAACATGGTCCACAATAAGAGAATCCCTCATAGGATAACGAACATAAACATCGGAACTCAAAGAACCTTGAGATGCGTCTAAATGTGAGGCAAAATAAGAAGACATATAAGAATATGTGGAGCGTGGATCGAATAAAACCGCTGCATCTTTATGACAAACTAGGACAATATCTGTAATGATAGAATCGGAGGCGACAGCCTCGGTACGGGCAGGAAGGGCCTAATATCTGGCCTGGGTTCCCCCTCTAGGGCAAACCTCTGCCTCCCTGACCTCCACCTCTAGGTGGCTGAGCAGGTGGGTAGCAACTAGTGTTGTAATCACCTAAAAAATCTGTAAAGAGTGCTATGGCTGAGAAGTCTGTGGAGGTACACCCCTCCTAAGTCTGGGGAAATCCCTCACCATATGGTGTGTGTCACCACACTCAAAATGAGCTCTGGGGGGACGTGTCAGATATGACTAGCTTGGGCCAGGTGTGCTGGAATAACCATTGAAAGAACCCCACACAAGAGGTACACTAGATACTAGAGGTGCATAATAAGGCTCCTGAGGCCTAGGAAGAGCTGGAATACCACTAGCTGCTGGAAGAGCTGAATTAGCGGGGCGACTCATATAACCCCTACCATGATGAACTACAGCTGGAGCACGGGCACCAGAATAATGGCCTGATTCTCGAGACCTCTTGGCCTCCCTCTCCTCTCTATCCCGAGCATGCATGCCCTCTATTCTCCTAGCAATATCACCACCCGCTGAAAAGAAATATTCTTATCCAACTCACAAGCCATGCTAGACCTGATGCTGGAAATAAGCCCCTCAATAAAGTGGTGAACCCTCTCGCAAATAGTAGAAACCAAGGCTAGTGCATGTCTAGCCAAGCTAGTGAAACAGACAGCATACTCTGAGACAGTCATAGCACCCTGGCGCAAATGCTCAAACTCTATGCGCCATGCATCCCTGAGCCTCTGAGGAACATACTCTCTCAGTAACATATCAAAAAACTGAGTCCATGTCAAGGAAGCTGCCTCATCCGGACTGTCTAACTCATAACTACGCCACCACTCCTAGGCGGCTCCTTGTTAGCTGGAAGTTAGTGAAGGAAACCCCGCTTGATCCTAATATACCCATGGTACAGAGGATATGGTAGCAATCTTCTAGAATCCCAGTGCATCATCTGATGCTAGACCATTGAATACAGGAGGCTTATACTTCTTGAACTACTCAACTCTTCATTATTCATCCTCGGAAGTCGTTGCCCTATCCTTGGTCTGACCTACGGCTACAGGTTGTACAGGAATAATCTCTAGGACCTGATCAACACGCACTCGCTGCTCAGGAGTGCGGGAGGCAAAAGTCTGTATTCCTCCCCTGGCCTAGGATGTGGCTGCAACAAGGGGAAGCAACCCTGCCTGAGCCAGAGTAGTTTACATGCTCATGAAATATGCAAGAGTCTCCTGAAAAGCTGGAGTAATAGTTTCAATAGGTGTATCAGGTGCCTGGACTTCCACTGGAACTGCTGGTGGCTTCTCGGTGGCAGCTCGCGGGGTTGCTCTTACTGCACCACATGTGTGTTCTCGGTCTCTACCCCCAACCCCGACCTCTGACGACTCCAGTAAGGGCGTGGGTGCCTGATCATCTCTGGTATCACGTGTCCTCGCCATCTGTGAGAGAATATAATATAGAAATCTAAAATTGTGATATCAAAATTCTTGCACGATAAGGAAATCAATAAAGTGGAATTTTCCTAACATTTACATAGCCTCTCGTAGATAAGTACAGATGTCTCTTGACCGATCTGTGAGACTATAATAAAATAGCATGTGATTCATGATTCTTATGAACCTAGAGCTCTGATACCAACTTGTCACGACCCCAATTCGCCCTCCGTGAACTATTATAATGGCACCTTGTCTCTACGACTAGGTAACCCTAATAATTTGCGAAAAAAGAAAAACAATAGATAAAAACTAGTAGAAACTGCGGATAAACATAATAAAAACATTTAAGATGCCTCTCAGCATATACAAATACACACTCTTAACTGAAAAGATCTCCCAAAACCCTAAATCTCATGAAATCACAAGTTATAGATACTACATAGTGCTCTAACTCCAGAATGTCTAAATCAAAATAAATATAGAAGGGCTATAACTATAAGAGAGACTGGAGAGGGACTCCTCGGTCTGCAGACACAGCAGATATACCTCTAAGCCTCTGAGGAAGAGCCTCGCCTCAAGGATAGTAGGACTAAGTCGAATAACCTAGATCTGCACACGAAAAACATATGCAGGAAAGGGCATGAGTACACCACGGTGGTACCCACTAAGTGCCAATCCAAACCTCGATCGAGTAGTGAAGAGGAAGGTCAGGGCCCTACTGGTCATATGCATATATATATATATATAAGGAAATGAAGCAGTAAGAAATAACACAGGATGATAAGCATAACAATAACAACAACAAAGAGAGAATCACAGAAAGAATATAACTCCACACATAGATAGAAACCAGGGATATCCCAAGATACCGTCCTGTATTTTCCAAATGTAAATATCCAGTGGATCTCCTAGGTGTCGTCCCGTAGTCCAATGCATAGTGTGCGAGGGATCTACCGGATTTCCAATCTATTGTCCCAAATATAAAATACCTAGTATGGGTGAATCTACCGGGTGTAGTCCCATAGTTCCAATATAAATGTACAGGGGATTCTACAGGAATACAAATCTGTAGCCCCAAAGTAAACGTGCAGGGGAATCTCCTTGAATATCGTCCCGTAGTTCCTAAGTAAACACACAGCAGCAACACGAAGAATATTCAATGCATTCCAAGTTTCATACCAAGGTAATATAGGTATTTCTAACCTAGCATGCTGCACAGAATTCAAATAAAGCACTTTGAGCAAGTAAAGCAATTAAGTAAACTATACATGCTTTCCTAAGCTAAAAGTAGGGTTAAAATACAAGTAGTATAAACAGGAAAGAAAACACAGTTATCGTTACTTATTGAAAAGAGGATTTTCAACAATTAGCACATGTTATACACTCGTCACCTCACATAAAAGGCATTTCATATAACAACAATACTAAATCCTAAGGGAGTTTCCCTCACACAAGGTTAGGCAAGCCACTTACCTCGAACTGGCTCAATCAACTTGAAACAACGTTCTTGCCACAAGTACCTGACTCCAAATAGCTCAATATATTCAATGTAATTGCATAATTTAAATATAAATTCAAGTAACTAATATCACTAATAAACTCGAAGCTGACACGCGAAATTAAGAAAATCGCCCAAAAGGTCCCATGGGCTCACGTCTCGGAATCAGGTAAAATTTATAAATTCAGAATTCTCAGACTCTCACGAGTTCATACATTTCAAAATTATTCCAATCCAATATCAAAATCTTGATCCAAACCCCAAAATTAGGTCTAAGTACTTTTCCAAAAAAAAGTTCAAATTTTCACCCCAAATTTGAATTTAAAGGATAAATTTTAGCATCGATTTGTGGAAATTGGTCAAAACCAAGTAAGAATTACTTAGCCATCAACTTTTGAATGGCGAAGAGAATCCTTTTTGACTCAAAAGTCAACCAAAAAAATTCATTGGCGGAATTTATAAAATATTACTACTATCCGTTGTTTGGAGGAAAAACGTTAAGGATTACAATAGTACGATTATTTCTTTTTACCTTCAAACAGAAAATCTTTATAAATCAAATTATTATTGCAATGTTATAAATCCTGCAAATGTATCCATCCATTTGCACGATGGATGTCTCCCATAGCAGGTTTGGAATTGGTTGTGTATCCATAACCGGTTTTAGATATATATTCAAAATAGGTTTTAGATTGGTTATGTATTCATAACTGGTTATAGATTGGTTTTGTAACAACGAAATGTTTCTATAAATAGGTTCGCTGATGAACCTATTCCACACCCAAAAAAATGAAGAAATAAATCATCTCTTCTAATGTTGTCATTATCTTCTATTATTAATAAATGCATAATCCCACGCCACTCTGAGAATAATGCTCGGGGCTAATAGATGCTCGGGGCTAATAAATGCTCGGGGCTAAGTCCCACGCCACTCTGAGAATAATGCATCAAGTTCATGTGCACCACAATAAGAAGTTATTGGGTTCGAGTCCATATGATTACGGCATAATATGCATTTATGAAGTTAAGAATTGGGTTCATGTCCCAATACAACATATTGATGATGATTTTAAAAAAAATAATATAATTATCGTGGCAATTTGAAATGGAGTGGTCGTGGCAACTAAACGAAATAACAATCGTCATCATGATAGTAATTATAAAAGGGAGAACAATAAGGGTTCTCAATATATCTTTCAAAATGTGAAAGCTATGTTTACCATCAAATTGGTATGAAAAAATAATAAATTACGTCTCAATGATTATACTCTATTCCCTTAAGAGAATGTGACTTGAGATAAACATTTAGAATGTGGACTCATTCCTGAAGTTGAATGTAGCAATATGTGTATAATGAATAAAGACGTGTTGGATACATACCACAACTCATCTTTAATGGAGGTTGAAGAGGAAGAAAGATAATGAATATTACTGTGTGGTTAAATAAATATGTCAATGGTCGTGTATATGTACATCAAAAATATTTTGACATGCCTTACAAAAGTTTATTAAGGAAAAATTCAAGCAAGAAATAATTTTACTTATGATGACTTTGACCATGCCAATTTATTATAATATAACTTTCTTTGGGGAAGAAACATTTACCATATGACTGGTGTGACAAAAGATTTTATAGTACAAAATCAATTAAGAGCTCAAGAAGAATTAATTTATTATTATCCGGATGGATAAAATTATTCATGATATTGATATTATAGTAAGTCTCAGAAGAACCTTTTTTCAAATGTATTAGCGAAAGTGATTGGCATATTGAGACCATAAATGAAAGAAAGGTTGAATATATTTATATTACTATAGTCATACCAGGAAAATATAGAAGGTTACCCGACATTTCTTCTATTTGTACTACACTAGTATAAGTATGATGATGCAATCACATGCCATAAGTAAATTAGAGGTTTACTGAAACAAACATTAGTTGGCATGACCGGTAGACCATCCTGGTTCAATTATGATGAGCAAATGATTGAGAATTCACATTGGCATGTGTTGAAGAAATAGAAGATTCTTCAAATAAATTCGTGTGCTGCTTATTCTCATTATATACCAGCTAAGGTAGGGACCGAATTCCTTGATTTTTGAAATGAATAAAAGGTGATATATATATATATATATATATATATATATATATATATATATATATATATATATATATATGTGTGTGTGTGTGTGTGTGTGTGTGTGTGTGTGTGTGTGTGTGTGTGTGTGTGTGTGTGTGTATGTATATGTATCACTTGCCATGTGAACTATTTACAATTATATAATTTTAATAGATGCATCTATTGTATAGTCACATATGCGTTTGTTATCAACTTGCAGTTTGGCTTTTGCAAGGTTACTAGCTCAAATTATTAGAGCACAATTCCAGAACATAAATTACGATAATTTATCTTGATAATATTAGTTTAAATCAAAGTTGGTTTAGCAAAAATTATATGCCTCAAACTAGATCTAACCAATTGGTTATGAGAACAAAATTCTCAAAAAAATGATTTGGTATGAGATGTATTATTTAATATATAGCAACACTTGTACGCATCTAGTCAACAAATTATTGATAAATTCTTCCTATCATAATTGGTTCAGGGTCAGGAACCAAATAAGTTTCATCTAGAAATTTGAGTGTACTATATGATTTAATTTCTCTACCATAACGCATAAAGATGAGTCCCTACAGAATGATCGGGATACGTTTTGGTGATCCAACATTAGGGGGAGAAAATGGGCAGCTGAAAAAATATTACATGAAATAAATTATTATGAGTACATCTAGATCCTCACACAAGAAAATATGAACTCGAAGTTCTAGTGATAATTTATTTGTAAATTATTCCTAGGCACATTTGTTGCCCAAAGCTAAATATTATATTTCAGCTGCTGGAGCTCCCAAAAAGCGGATAAAGTCCATGAAGGACAAAATTATGGCACACATGAAGCATAATTGACTTATCAGTTTCAAAAAATAAAACTCCTTGAAGAAAGCGAGGAGCAAATGATCAAGATGTTCATAATAAGGAGGTAACTGCTCTATAAGAGCATCGAGACATAACACTTTATAAGACCTCATAAAAGAGGCTCAGGTATCTGAAAATAATGAGATCTCGATAAGTTATGTCTTTATTGAGTGATGATGGAACTGATATAAAATGATCATCGAAGATATTATTGATATAATGTAGCACTCAATATTATTCATATTGACAAGGATCTTGAGCTCAAATCTGTTATAGAATATGGACAGATAAATGATTGGCCAAAATGAAAAATACACAATCAAGATTGACTTCACCTAAAAAGATTGAAGTTGGACGTATAGTCCCAACACCTGAAAGTATAAACCCAGTGGAGGTAAACATATGTTCTTGTGCAAAAGTAAAATGCAAAATCAAGTCCATAGATATAAAGTCAACTTGTGACACAAGATTTTTCATAAATATCATGGCATTGATTATATGGAGACATAATCTCCTGTGATAGATGCAATCACATTCAAGTATCTTATCAGTCTATCAATTCATAAAAAACTTGATATGCATCTTATGGAAGTTGTTACGGCTGGACAATGAAACTTATATGAAAATCCCCGAAGGATTCAAAGTACATGAAATATACAAAGATTCCCGGAAAACTTGTTCGATAAAGCTTCAAAAATCTTTATATGGATTGAAGCAAATAGGGCTCATGTGGTATAATCGCCTCAGCAAATACCTATTGAAACAAGGTACAAGAATGACCCAATTTGTCCTTGTGTCTTTATAAAAAGATCTGGATATGAATTTGTCATAATAGCTATGTATGTCGGTGACTTGAATATCATGGAACTCCTGAAGAGCTTCCAAAGGCAGTAGAATGCTTGAAGAAAGAAATTGAAATGAAAAATCCTAGAAAGATAATATTTTGTCTTGGCTTACAAAGTGAGCATTTGAAAAATGAAATATTTGTCCATCAATCAACGTATACTGAAAATATTTTGAAGCGCTTTTATATGGATAAAGCACATCTATTGAGTAACCCCGATGATTCTGAGATCGCTTGATATAAATAAAGATCCATTTCGTCCTCATAAAAATAATGAAGAGCTTCTAGGTACTGAAATACCATATCTTAGTGCAATTGGGGCATTAATGTACCTTGCCAATAATTCAAGACCAAATATAGCTTTTTCTGTAAGCTTGTTAGCAAGATTTAATTCTTCCCCAATACAAAGATACTGGAATGGTATTAAGTATCTATTCAGATATTTGCGAGGGAACATTGATATGAGATTATTTTATTCAAATGAATCTAGGTCACAACTGATATGCTACGCAGATACAGGATATTAGTCTGACCTATATAAAGGTCGTTCTCAAACATTCTATTTATTTACATGTGGAGGTACTGCCATATCATGGAGTTCAACAAAACAAATTATGGTTGCTACTTCTTCAAATTATGTAGAGATAATAGCCATTCATAAAGCGAGTCGAGAATGTATTTAGTTGAAATCAATAACTCAACATATCCAGGAGCTATGTGGACATTCATGGGGAAATGATATTGTCACGACCCAATTTAGGATCGTGACCGGCGCTTAGGAGCAAGTGCTCCCAAGTAAGCCTCATCGGTAATTTGACAGAAAATCGGGTAGAGTTTTCCCTATTTTTGGACCATTCCAAAATTTCCTATCTCAAATCAGCAACCAAACAACCTAATAGAAATTCAACTGGCAATTGACAAATTACCAATTAGCCAAAATAAGTCTCTACAATTACTAATCAACACACTAACAACCAGAAATACTAATCTACCTCCAACTTTCATAATAAAGGACGATACTCAACATAAAACTATCATAACAAATAATACTCGCGATATTAAAATAATAACTATGGAGTGACTCTAAGAAATTAAAGAAAGACCACAACAATTGATAAAAATCTCCTCTATGCAAACAAGTGCGAGGCTCACCAAGAGTTCTCAACATTTGACCTCTAATTAACAAAATGCTCGCCTGGGTCAACTGCTATCTCTGTAAAAACAATTAGCGGCGAATAAATCACTATCTCAGTGAGTAATAACACTTAACCACAACCGTTTTTAATTTAGTGACAACTTAGAAAACATGCTAGTATATCAAACATATAACAACATAAAAATGCCCTTTCAAAAACAATAAATAATTTTCAATCTCATCATATTTTTCTTGTAGTGTAATACAAATACAATTCAGTAATAAGCTCGGTAACCACTGTATAATATCAGTATTCATATTTTTTGGAGGTTTCAATGAACGGATCATGTAGTCGGTATAACTGTGGACTTCTTCGCAAGAAGTCAAATATAACGGTAGTCCCCACTCGAGGGAAATCGGTAACGGTATGATAGTTCTATCTTCCCACTAGTGAGGGCTATAACGGTAATCAGTAATTACAAGGTGCACACCTGCTGTTAGCTACGGGATCCTTCAAAGTCTACTCCCATTTATACTTGTTTCTCTAATCCGTATATACTCGTAGAAAATATTTTAAAACAATATAGGGCATTTAGGTTCTTATCAAATCATATAACTTCTTTTCGATAATAGTAAATTCAAGTAACGGTACAATAGATCTAGTGACAATGAAAATATTTAAAACCACGGTATTCATCTTAAATAACTATTTCGGTATCATATCGAGTAAAAGACTTGTCCCACATGAAACTTAAAATAAATGGTAACATATTCATATTAGAAATCATATGTAAATCATGCAAGTTATGAAAACACAAATTGCGGTAAGATTACTACTTACAGTACTCGTGCCGAAATTTGCTTCACCTCAAAAAACTCGTACAAATTCCTCCAATATATCTATAATTACATAATATCAATCTCATGTTAATTTTTTTATTTAGGCTAATTCATAGCTATTTTAGAATGCCCACCCTCGGGATTTCATGTTTGACTCTTAATTTACATAGAATAATTCTTATTTGTATTAAATATCTTATACCTTGTGAAACCCTTCAAATATATGATCTAATAAAAAAAAGAATTATTAAAAGAAAAGAACGCAGATGAAAAATTTGAGTATTACCCGTAAAAACCAGTGCGTATTTAAGTTTTCTCAAGGTTAGGTTCCAGCTCTTTTTTCCTCTTCTTCTTCTCCTCTCTTTTTGAAATTCGTTTTCTGCATTCTGAAGCAGAAGCTCTTTTTCCGTTTTTTCTTTCCTTCATTTGTGTTGATATAGATTTATTTTATGGGCTTGGGCCCAATTTGTGAAATCCTTATTTTTTTATAGTTAGTTTCTTCTTTTTTTTTTTTGTTATTATTTTTATTATTATGCTAATGATCAATACACCCTTATAAAAAATATAGGGCATTACAGATATTCCAATAACATTATATGAAGTCAATGTTGTATGTATAGCTCACTAAAAGGGGAATATATTAAAGGAGACGGAACAAAGCTTATTTCACCAAAATTATTTTTCACGCATGATCTTCAAAAGAATGGTGAATTAGATGTTCAACAAATTTGTTCAAGTGATAATTTAGAAGATTTTTTCACTAAGGGATTTCCAACATCAACATTGAGAAGTTAAGATACAAGATTGGAATGCATCATCTCCGAGATATCAAATAGGGTTTTTTTATCAGGGGAAGATATACGCGTTTTACTCTTTTTTCCTTAACCAATGTTTTTTCCCATCAGGATTTTCCTGGTAAGGTTATCAATAAGGTAACTCTTAAAACATATTACAAGATATGTACACTATTTTTCCTTCACTAAGATTTTTCCCATTGGGTTTTATAGTTAGTTTCTTTTTTTTTTTTGTTATTATTTTTGTTATTATGCTAATGATCAATACACCCTTATAAAAAATATAGGGCATTACAGATATTCCAATAACATTATATGAAGTCAATGTTGTATGTATAGCTCACTAAAAGGGGAATATATTAAAGGAGACGGAACAAAGCATATTTCACCAAAATTATTTTTCACGCATGATCTTCAAAAGAATGGTGAATTAGATGTTCAACAAATTTGTTCAAGTGATAATTTAGAAGATTTTTTCACTAAGGGATTTCCAACATCAACATTTGAGAAGTTAAGATACAAGATTGGAATGCATCATCTCCGAGATATCAAATAGGGTTTTTTTATCAGGGGAAGATATACGCGTTTTACTCTTTTTCCCTTAACCAATGTTTTTTCCCATCAGGATTTTCCTGGTAAGGTTATTAATAAGGTAACTCTTAAAACATATTACAAGATATGTACACTATTTTTCCTTCACTAAGATTTTTCCCATTGGGTTTTTCTTAGTAAGGTTTTAATGATGCATATTATATGTTTGTGGACATCTAAGGGGGAGTGTTATTGTGATGACCCAAATGGTCATCTTAAATGAAATTACATGACTCCAAGGCCTTGAAAACCTCATTTAGATTCACCTCAATTTGCATGCACGGCCCGGGTGCATAGCCGGAAAGCTTAGCAGAGAAACTGTATGAAGAATGATAAGTTTTGACTATAAAATGAATTAATTTGACTTCGATTAATATTTTGGGTAAACTGATCGGGACCCGTAATTTGACAAACCCATAGGGTCCGTAGAAAAATATAGGGCTTAGACATATACCCGTAATCGAATTCGGAGGTCCCAATCCCGAGAAATGAATTTTTAAGAAAAATCATTTTCTGAAAATGTTTAAGGAAATTTTAAATGAGATTAGATTCGAAAGCGATGGTATCGGGCCCGTATTTTGATGCTGTCATCTGGTACATGTCTTATATATTATTTAAGATCTTTCTGCGAAATTTGGTGAAAAACGAACGTCGTTTGACGTGATTCAGTCCTATATTGGAAAATTTGATGCTTTATGAAGTTTTAAAGAATTCATGGATTTTGAGGTTTAATCCGATTTTTATGATGTCATTTTGGCGATTTGATTGCGCGAATAAGTTCGTTGGATATATTTGAGGTTGTGTGTATATTTGGTTTTGAGGCCCAAAGGCTCGGGTGAGTTTTGGATAGGCCACGGGGTGCATTTTTGAAATTAAAAGTAAGTTGGCATGAACTGTCCTGCAGGCTTCGCATTAGCTCGCAAATGCGAGGTCGAAAACGCGAAGGCTGCTTCGCAAATGCAAAAAAGCCCAGAACAACTCCTTCCTTGCAAATGCGAGAATTTTATTCCCAAATGCGAAAGCTTTCATATTGCCATTAATTGCAAATGCGATCAATATGTCGCAAATGTGACCATCGCAAATGTAACAAATGTCTCCCCCGGAACTTTAGAAGTTTTTGCAAATGTGAACCAAGCTTAGAAATTCCCATATCTGCAGAAGTCGGTTTCGCAATTGAGAACCCTAGTTCGCATTTCCCATAACTAAGACCAGCATTTTTCTATACTTAGCCGATTTTAAGTCATTTTTCACATCTTTTTCAAACACAAACTCCTTTGGGCGATTTTTCAAGAACAAGTCTTCTTCCAAATCGATTGTAAGTTAGTGTTTACTTATTTTCTTCAATCAGTAAAAATTTTTAACATGATTTCAACCTAAAATCAAAGAGTTTCATGGGAAAAATTGGGCATTTGGGGTAGACTCTAGTTTTTTCAAAAATTGGGGATTTGGACCCCAATTTGAGGTTCAATTTCAAAGAAAATTATATATTAGAGTTCGTAGGGGAGGGGTAATCGGTTTTGGTTCAAACCTCGGGTTTTGACACGTGTGCCCGAGGGCGTTTTTTGACTTTTTGGGTAAAACTTTGAAAAACTCATTTTCATGTATTGGGGTTGATTCATTTAGTGTTTATTAATGTAATCATGTAATTTATGATTTGATACGAATGAATTGGCGGTGAAATCAAGGGGTAAAGCTATAATTGAAACTTGAGTTGTGTTCAAGACGTCGAGGTAAGTGTTTGGTCTAACTTTGGCTTGAGGGATTAGGAGTTGTGTTCTATTTGCTATTCGTTTCTTGTTGAGTACGACGTGTAGGCATGGTGACGAGTATCTATACATTAGTGTCAAGCATGACCGTGAGTCTTATACCATGATTTTCATGATTTCGTTGTATTATTCTTGCCTTGGTGAAGATTTCTATTTGTTGTGTAAAGTTGTGGAAAGAATTGTGACTTATGAGCATTGAAGAGCGATGGCTCTAGTTGTATAAAAAATTGTGACAGTATAAGTGATAATTGAAACTCTAGAGCATTGACTCGAGTTGTGAAGTGAATTGTGAAATAAAAGTGAGAAAGAGAAGAGATCATTATGTTTCCCCCTTGCTGGTCTATTGTTGAGTTGTGGTTCCCTTGCATTTTGTTCTTAGTTGATATTACGGATGCTTAGGTTGATGATTCCTTGCGTTAGGTGTTGTACCAAGTTTAGTTATAGCTAAAGTAGTTAGATGTTGTAACGAGGTTGGTTATACCTAAAGTAGCTAGGTGTTGTAATAAGTTTAATTATAGTTGAGGTAGTTAGGTGTCGGAACGAGTTTAATTATAGTTGAGGTAGTTAGATGTTGGAACAAGTTTGATTATTGTTGAGGTAGTTAGATGTTGGAACAAGTTTGGTTACAGTTGAAGTTAGATGTAGGAACAAGTTTGATTATAGATTTTTCTCCATTTCCGTGATAGTGTAGACCTTATTGATCCCTTTTCGGGACTCTTGTTATATTGGAAAGTATTATATGTATGGATCGGGTCGCACGCTGTAATAATATTAAATATGAATCAGGTTGCACGCCGCAACAATATTAAATATGGATAGGGTTGTACACCGCAACAATATTATATATTGGATCGAGCTGCACGCTGCAACAATATTATATATGGATCGACTGCACGCCACAACAATATTATATATGGATCAGGCTGCACCTGCAATAATACTATGTATGGATCGGGTTTCACGCTGCAAAAATATTATGTATGGATTGGTTTGCACGCAGCAATAATATTATATATGGATTGGGTTGCTCGCCGCAATAATATTATATATGGATCGGGTTGCATGCCGTAACAATAATATATATAGATCTGGTTTCATTCCATAACAAGATATAATAAAATGGGAGTGGATGGTATGCTTACCACAAGATATAACGAAAAGGGAGCAGGTAGTACGGCTACAACAAGATGTGAAAAAGTGAAATCTGCCTTTATTTTTCTTACTTTGTTAGTGATTGGATATTTATTTCTTTATAGTTCTTTTGGTAACCTGTTCTTACCTATTATTCCCCGAAGCATGTTTTCCCCTTCCATCTTTACTTGTCTATTTCTACTTTACT
The DNA here is from genome assembly GCA_034376525.1 of Nicotiana benthamiana. Taxonomy (NCBI): domain Eukaryota; kingdom Viridiplantae; phylum Streptophyta; class Magnoliopsida; order Solanales; family Solanaceae; genus Nicotiana; species Nicotiana benthamiana. Next base: position 25,281,942 of record CM067336.1, on the reverse strand, counting down.
CTTCGTTGTATATCATATAACTGAACATGTTTATTTGGTAGTCTGGTCCTAGCCTCGTCACTACTTTACCGAGGTTAGGCTACGCACTTACCAGCACATGGGGTCGGTTGTACTGATACTATATTCTGCATTGTGTGCAGATCCCGAGCAGCTTTCGGATAGTAGTTGGAGTGCTTCCTTTAGTCCACTCGGGGACCCAAGGTAGACCTGCAGGCGATCGTAGGCCCTGGCATCTCCCTCTATCTCTTTTTCCTGTTTCATTTCCCTCTATTAAAAAATAGAGTACTATTATTTCTTCAGACCTTGTATGTATCAAATCTTAGATAGTTTATGACACTGTGTCACAAGGTTTTAGGCATTTGAGGTTTTATAGGTTGTGATGGATGTAGACTTTAGATATTAAATTATTAACTTCTACTTAATTTTTTAAGTTCAACTGTCATTATGTTATCGTCTTATGTTTGCTAAATAGAAGTAATATGAAAATTAAGTAAGTATTAAGGTTTATCTTGCTTAGCTCTCATTAGTAGGTGCCATCATGACTCTTGAGGGTGGTAAATCTGGGTCGTGACAAGTTGGTATCATAGCTCTAGGTTACATGGGTCTCACAATCAACAGGCAAGCTTAGTAGAGTCCGAGGGATCAGTACGGAGACGTATGTATTTATCCCCTAGAGGCTACAGACTTAGGAAAAGTTTCACTTATATTCTTCCCTGTCATGTGATTTTGTTCTCTCAATGCTAAATTTAAACCTCTACTCCTGTCCTTCCGCGAATGGAGAGGTCATGTACCACTTCTTTAGTCGAGCAGCAACACAAATCGATGATAGATCAAATACGTCTTCGGAGGCTTTGTGGTGGTTGGATGTGTTTCCCCAAGCTCTTCACTATTACATTCAGCGGTGCATCTACTGAGGATCCCGGGGATTATCAAGACAGCTATCATACGGTTCTTAGAAACATAGGGACAGTTGAGACCAATGGGGTTAATTTTGCTACTTTTCGCTTGTCTGGATCCGCCAAGACCCGTTGGAGAGATGATTGTTTGGCTAGACTAGCTAAGTCATCGGCTTTGACATGAGGACAGTTCGCGCAGCTATTTCTGGAGAAGTTTCTCCCCATCACTCAGAGAGAAAGGCCTATCGGAGGCAGTTCAGGGTTCTATGGCTGTTACTCAGTACGAGATCAGATTCATCGGCTTGGCTCGTCATGCTCTTATCATACTTACTACTGTGAGAGAGAGTGAAGAGGTTCATTGAGGGGCTCATCCAGCCCGCTCAGTTAACTGGAGGTGGAGGTAGAGGTATTAGAGGTGGAGGTAAAGGTATTAGAGGTGGAGGTGAAGGTACTTTTCTTGTTTGTGGTAGAGAACCTTCGATTTTATTTTACACCGTATCTGGACATGCCTAGTGATTCTTTGAGTGCCCATATTTATATGTCTATTCCGGTGGGGGATTCAATTATGATGGATCGCATCCACTGTTCATGTATCGTGGTTATTGGAGGTCTTGAGACTCATGTAGATTCGCTTTTTCTGAAAAAGGTTTATTTCGATATTATATTAGGGAAGGACTAGTTATCACCTTACCATGCTATCTTGGACTTTCATGCCAAGACTTTGACCTTACCTTTACCTGGTATGCCTCGTTTAAAGTGGATAGGCATTCCTGGTCATTCTACCCATAGTGTTATTTCGTATATGAAGGCTCACCGTATGGTCGAAAAGGAGAGTTTGGCCTATTTTGCATATGTTCGTGATTCTAGTGCTGAGGTCCCCTCTATTGATTCTGTGCCCGTTGTTCCTGAGTTTCCTTAGGTTTTACCTTCAGACCTGCGGGGAATGCCACCCAACAGGGATATTGACTTTTGCATTGATGTGGCTCCAGGCACCCAGCCCATTTCTATCCTGCCATATCGTATGGCCCCGCTTGAGTTGAAAGAGTTAAAGGAATAGTAGCAAAACCTGCTTGAGAATGGTTTCATTAGACCTAGTGTATCGCCTTGGGGTGCATCAGTGTTGTTTGTTCAGAAGAAGGATGGGTCAATGAGAATGTGTATTGATTACCGGTAATTAAACAAGGTTACAATCAAAAATAAGTATCCATTGCTGAGGATGATGATTTTTTTTATCAGCTTCAGGGTGCTAAGGTATTTTCAAAGATTGACTTGAGATCTGGCTACCATCAGTTGAGGATCAGGGCATCCGATGTCCCTAAGACAGCTTTCCGCACATGGTATGGGCATTGTGAGTTCTTGGTTATGTCATTCGGGTTGACAAATTCCCCAGTAACTTTTATGGATTTGATGAACCGAGTGTTCAGGCCTTATTTGGACTCGTTCTTGATAGTCTTCATTGATGGTATTTTGCTATATTCCTGCAGCCAGGAGGAGCACGAGCAACATCTCAGAGTGGTTCTTCAGACTTTGAAGGATAGTCAATTATATTCTAAGTTCTCGAAGTGTGAGTTCTGGTTGAGTTCAGTTGCATTCCTGGGTCATGTTATATCGTTAGAGGGTATTCAGATTGATTTGAAGAATATTGAGGCAGTCAAAAACTGGCCTAGACTAACATCAGCTACAGAGATTTGGAGTTTCTTGGGATTGGTAGGCTACTATGGTCGGTACGTGGAGGGGTTTTCATCTATTGCAGCCCCGATGACCAAGTTGACCCAGAAGGGTTTCCCAGTTCAGATGGTCGGACGAGTGTGAGGCGAGCTTTCAGAAGCTCAAGACAGCTTTGACTACGGCATTGATGTTGGTTTTGCCCACAGGTTCAGGGCCTTATACAGTTTATTGTGATGATTCCCGTATTGGGCTTGGTGCAGTGTTAATGAAGGATGGTAAGGTCATTGCCTATGCTTCGAGGCAGTTGAAGATTCATGAGAAGAACTATTTGGTTCATGATTTAGAGTCGGCAGCCATTATTCACATGTTGAATATTTTGATGCATTATTTGTATGGCATGGCATATGATGTGTTCACTTACCACAAGAGTCTTCAGTGTTTATTCAAGTAAAAGGAGTTGAATTTGAGGAAGAGGAGGTGGTTGGAGTTGTTGAAGTATTATGATGTCACTATCTTATATCACCTGGAAAAGGCCAATTTGGTGGCCGATGCTTTGCGTAAAAAGTCAGCCAGTATTGGCAGTCTTGCTCAGATTTCGGTCGGTGAGAGACCGCTTGCTTTGGATGTTTGGGCTTTGGCTAATCGATTTGTGAGGTTTGATATTTCTGAGCCTAGTGGGTTATTATCTTGCACGGTCGCTTGTTCTTCATTATTGGAGCATATCCATGATCGGCAGTTTGATGATCCCCAATTGTGTATCCTTAGAGACACGGTGTAGCGTGGAGATGCCAAGCAGGTTACGTTAGGTGATGATGGAGTTTTTAGATTGCAGGGGTAAGTTTGTGTACCTAATGTCGGGCTTCGAGAGTTTATTTTAGAGGAGGCCCAGAGCTCCGGGTACTATATTAATTCGGGCATCGCGAAGATGTATCAGGATTGCGGCAGTATTATTGTTGGCGTAGTGAAGAGAGATATTGCCGCATATGTGGCTCGTGGTTTGAATATTTAGCAGGTCAAGTACAAGCATCAGAGGCCTGGAGGTTTATTTTAGAGGATTGAGCTTCCCGAGTGGAAGTTTGAGCGGATCACTATGGAATTCGTTATTAGACTCCCGCAGACTCGAAAAAAGTTCGACATAGTTTGGGTCATTATTGATAGGCTAACCAAGTCAACGCATTTTATTCCTGTGGCAGTCTCCTATTCGTTCGAGAGGTTAGCTGAGATCTATATCTGGAGATTGTTCGTCTTCATGGTGTGACGTTATCTATTATTTCGGACCGAGGTATACAGTTTACCTCGAGCTTCTAGAGATCAGTTCAGCAAGAGTTCGGCACCCAGTTTGAGTTGAGTACAATCTTTCATCCCCAGACGGACGGGCAGTCCGAACAGACTATTCAGATTTTGGAGGATATGCTTCGAGCCTGTGTCATTGACTTTGAGGTTTGTGAGATCAGTTCTTACCTTTATCATAGTTTTCCTACAACAACAACTACCAGTCGAGTATCCAAACAGCTCCTTATGAGGCTTTATATGGTAGGTGGTGTCGATCTCCGGTTGGATGGTTTGAGCCGGGGGAGGCTCAATTGTTGGGTATAGATTTGGACAAGGCCAGGATCATTCAGGATAGGCTTCGTACAGCTCATTCCAAGCAAAAGAGTTATGCAGACCGTAAGGTTTGAGTTGTGGCTTTTATGGTTGGTGAGTGGGTGTTTCCTCGAGTGTCGCCTATGAAGGGCGTGATGATATTTGGGAAGAAAGGAAAGCTTAGCCCTAGGTTCATTGGTCCATTTGAGATCCTTGATCGAGTGGGAGAGGTGGCTTATAGAATTGCATTGCCGCTGAGCTTATCAACTATGCATCCAGTGTTTCATGTGTCCATGCTCCATAAATATCACGACGATCGAAGCCACGTGTTAGATTTCAGCACTGTCCAGTTGGACAAGGACTTGTCTTATAAGGAGGATCCGGTAGCTATTCTAGACCGGCAGGTTCGTCAGTTGAGGTCAAAGAGTTTTCCTTCTATTCATGTTCAGTGGAGAGGTCAGCCTCATGAGGCATCGACCTGGGAGTTCAAGTCCAATGTGAGGAGCCGTTATCCCAATCTTTTTCCTAACTAAGGTACTTCCTTCTTTTTTCCATTCGAGGACGAACGATTGTATTAGAGGTGGAGAATGTGATGACCTAAACGGGCATCACTTGTTTCAAATTAAATTCTATGACTCCGAGGACTTGAAAACCTTATTTAGAGTCCCCTTTGATTTGCGTGCGTAGTCCGTGCACGTAGCCAGAATGCTTAAATGAGAAACTGTGTGAAGAATGATAAGTTTTGACAATAAAATTAATTTGACTTCAGTTAACATTTTGGATAAACGGACCCAGACCCGTGATCTGACGGTGCCGGAGGGTCCATAGAAACATATGGGACTTGGGTATATGCCAGAATCGAATTCCGAGGTCCCAAGCCCGAGAAGTAAATTTTTTAGAAAAAAATATTTTCTGAAAAAGTCTAATGAAATTTTAAATGAGATCTGATTATAAAGCAATGGTATCGGGATCATATTTTGGTCCCGGTGCCCAGTACAGGTCCTATAAATGATTTAAGACGTTTCTATGAAATTTTGTTAAAACGGACGTTGTTTGATGTGATTTGGATCTAAATTGGAAAATTTGATGTTTTTATGAAGTTTGAAAGAATTCATAGATATTGAGGTTTAATCCGGTGTTTATAATGTTATTTTGGCGATTTGATCGCATGAGTAAGTCTGTAGGATATTTTTGAGGTTGGGTGTATATTTGGTTTGGAGCTCCGAAGAATCGGGTGAGTTTTGATAGGCCACGGGGTGCATTTTTAAACTTAAAAGTTTGCTGGTATGAACTCACATGCAGGCTTTGCATTTGTGAAGCATGGTTCGCAAATGCGAGCTCACAAATGCGAAGGCTGCCTCTCAAAAATGAGAAACAGCCCAGACTTGCTCCTTCCTCGCAAATGCAAGAATTTTCTTTGCAAATGCGAAAGCTTCCATGTTTCCAGTGATCGCAAATGCGATCAATATGTCGCAAATGCGAAAGTCCGGAATTTTAGAAGGTTTTGAAAATGCAAACCAAGCTTCACAATTCCCATATCTACAGAGGTCGCGTACCCCAGTTCACATTTCTCATAACTGAGGCCTGCATTTTTCTATACTTAGCCGATTTTAAGTCATTTTTCACATCATTTTCAAAAACAAACTCCTTTAGGCGATTTTTCAAGAACAAGTCTTCTTCCAAATCGATTGTAAGTTAATTATTACTCATTTCCTTCAATCATTAACATCTTTTAACATGATTTCAACCTAAAGCCGAAATTTTCATGGGAAAAATTGGATGTCTCGGGTAAAGTCTAGGTTTCTTAAAAATTGGGGATTTGGACCTCAATTTGAGGTTCGATTTAAAAGAAATTATATATTTGAGTTCTTGTGGGAATAAGTAATCGGGTTTTGGTTCGAACCTTGGGTTTTGAGCACGTGGGCCCGGTGGTGATTTTTGACTTTTTGGGTTAAACTTTGGAAAATTCATTTTCATGCATTGAAGTTGATTCATTTAGCATTTATTGATATAATTAAGCAATTTGTGATAAGTTACGAAAGAATTGGCGGTGGAATCAAGGGTAATGCTATAATTAAGACTTGAGTTGTGTTCAAGGCATCGAGGTAAGTGTTTGTTCTAACTTTAGCTTGAGGGATTAGGAGTTGTGTCCTATTTGCTAGTTGGTTCTTGTTGAGTATGACGTATAGGCATGGTGATGAGTATCTATATGTTGGTGTCAAGCATGACCGTGTGTCTTATACTATGATTTTCATGATTTCGTTGTATTATTCTTGCATTGGTGAAGATTTCTATTTGTTGTGTAAATTTGTGGAAAGAAATGTGACTTATGAACATTGAAGAGCGATGGCTGCAGTTATATAACGAATTGTGAAAGTATAAGTGATAATTAAAACTCTAGAGAATTGGCTCGAGTTGTGAAGTAAATTGTGAAGTAAAAGTGAGAAAGAGTAGATTATTATGTTGCCCCCTCGTTGGTCTATTGGTGAGTTGTGGTTCCCTTGCATTGTATTCTTAGTTGATATTACGGATGCTTAGGTTGATGATTCCTTATGTTCGCTGTCGTAACAAGTTTAGTTATAGCTAAAGTAGTTAGATCTTGTAACGAGATTGGCTATAGTTGAAGTAGTTAGGTGTTGTAACAAGTTTAATTATAGTTGAGGTAATTAGGTGTCGGAACGAGTTTAATTATAGTTGAGGTAGTTATATGTCGGAACACGTTTGGTTATAGTTGAGGTAGTTAGATGTTGGAACAAGTTTGGTTAAAGTCGAGGTAGTTAGTTGTTGGAACAAGTTTGGTTATAGTTGTTTCTCCATTTCCGGGATAGTGTAGACCTTATTGATCCCTTGTCGGAACTCTTGTTATAATTGCAAGTATTTATATGTATGGATCGGATTGCACGCCGTAACAATATTATATATGGATCGGGTTGCACACTGTAACAATATTATATATGGATCGGGTTGCACGCCACAATAATATTATATGTGGATCGGGTTGCACCCTGCAACAATATTATATATGGATCGGGTTACATTCCACAATAATATTATATATGGATCGGGTTGCATGCTGTAATAATATTATATATCGATCGGATTGCACGCCACAACAATATATAGATCGGATTGCACGCCGCAATAATATTATATATGGATCGGGTTGCACGCCACAATAATATTATATATGGATCGGGTTGTATGCCGTAACAAGATATAATGAAATTTGAGCGGGTGGTACGTTTACCACACGATATAACGAAAAGGGAGCGATTGGTACGCCTACCATAAGATGTGAAAAGAAAGTGAAATCTGCCTTTATTCTTCTTACTCTTGTTAGTGGTTGGATTTTGATTTCTTTATAGTTCTTTTGATAACCTGTTCTTACCTGTTATTCCCCGAAGCATGTTTACCCTCCCATCTTTACTTGTCTATTTCTTCTTTACTTTTTGTTGTATATCATATAACTATACAGGTTTATTTGGTAGTCTGGTCCTAGTCTCGTCACTACTTCGCCGAGGTTCGGATAGGCACTTACCAGCACATGGGGTCAGTTGTACTGATACTACACTTTGCATTGTGTGCAGATCCTGGAGCAGCTTTCAGACAATAGTTAGAGTGCTTTCTTTAGTCCACTCGGAGACTCAAGGTAGACCTGCAGGTGACCACATGCCCTGGTGTCTCCTTCTATCTCTATTTCCTGTTTCATTTTCCTCTATTCAGAAATAATGTATTATTATTTCTTCAGACCTTGTATGTAGTAAATCTTAGATAGTCTGTGACATGGTGACACCAAGTTTTGAGTATTTGAGGTTTTAAAGATTGTTATGAATGTAGATTTCAGATATTAAATTGTTAACTTTCGCTTAATGATTAAGTTTCGTTGTTATTATGTTATCGCCTTATGTTTGCTAAAAAGAGGTAATATGAAAATGAAGTGAATAGTAAGGTTTGGTTTTCCTAGCTCTCATTAGTAGGCGCCATCACGACTCCCGATGGTGAAAAATCTGAGTCGTAACAGTTATAAATCCTGCAAATGGATCCATCTACTTGCAACGATGGATGTCTCCCATAATAGGTTTTGAATTGGTTATGTATCCATAACAGGTTTTAGATTAGTTATGTATCCAGAATAGGTTTTAAACTAGTTATGTATTCATAACAGGTTATGGATTGGTTTTGTAACAACGAAATATTTCTATAAATAGGTTCATTGATGAACCTATTCTACACCCAAAAAACGAAGAAATAAATTCTTTCTTCTAATGTTGTCATTCTCTTCTATTATTAGTCCTAGTTAATTACACAATTCTTGCTATATTGCTTTTATTTTATAACAAGTAATATTTATTCATGGTGAAATTCCAACACCATTCCAATTCATACTTTCACAATATAGACTATGTCTATTTTGCTTTTCTTGCTCTTACCTTACCTCTCCTAAAACCAACTTTATGAGGGGCCTTAATTTTATTTTTTTTAAATGAAGTCTATTTTTTTAGTGTTTGTTAGTTAAAATTATATTAATAATTTTCTTATAATGAATAACTCCTAATAAGTTTTTCTTAATTGACAATATACCTAATCCATTTAACTTTTCTTAAGACATTATTGCTCTTAGGTAGTAAGATTTTATCAATTTTAATTTTGAAAAATTCTTTCCGCTGATACGACGTAATAAGAGTTATTAACATTATTACATAAGTAATATAGGTATTGAAAAAAGAATCAAATATTTTTATTTGACTGAGTATACTAATTAAACTATTATCTTCTAATTCTACTATTTTTCTTAATACTTTTCATTCTGAAAATAAATCTAAACCATCAATATCGAATTGATTATTATGCTTTAAGAAATATTCAAGAGTAAGACAATATTTTTGCTCAAATTTCCATCATCTAGTGATCTTAATTTATATCACTAAATAAAAAATTAAAAATATTTTCATATGCTTCGAATTGTTCAAATCTATTTTGAAGTAAAAAAAATAGTCTGATCTACTATGTATAAAGTAATCAACTCGAAAGGACTCTTCGAAAGATTTTGAGATTTTATTATTAGCATTCTCATTAAATTGTTAATTCTTATATATCATACGTTTCTTACGAAATTTGGGTTCGATACTAATTTCAAGTGCAATTTTCACAACAAAAATTATAGCAGTTGTAAATTCTTCTTCTCTATACTTGTTAAAGAAAGAAATTAAACCTTTTCACTTTATACAAACCTTTTTTTTAAACTTATATATAATTTATTAGGTGTAACAAAAAATAAAACCCCTATAAATATAAGGTTTACTTTACTTGTTTTACAGAAGAGCAGCCCCTGAATTAATCATGATAGTTTCTCTCCTTCCTCCAGCTTTTGCAACATGCATGCCACTTCCCTATCATAACGCAGATTATGTTTTTAGTTTCCTGTTAATTACTCGAAAATTTATGATATCAAAATGCACTACATTTACACGAAGAGAAAAAAACTAATGGCTCGTCTCGGCTCGCATAAGGACGTTGGGTTTGACTAATATTTTGAAGACTCTTCGAATGCTGGATTGGTAGTTAAAATCCATAGCCCACGCCAGTTTGGCAGTTTCTTTGTCTAGTACTACTAGTTTGTCAACTGTTTGTTTAGGTAATTTTACGAAGCGCTTTAATTAGTCCGAGTTTGGATAATATTTGCTTAAATTTATAGGGAAAAAAGAGTACTATTTAATTTGTTTTTGAAGCTAAAAAAAATACTAGTAATTTAATATTGCATTTGGACATGAAAATTCACTTGAATAGTAATTCACTGAGTAGGAATTAATATTTCACTTGAAATACTCCTAGAACCAATAGTTTAATATTATAGTATAATATTTTAAATACTGAAAGTTTAGTTTTTGAAATATTGAGATAGTCCCTGATTTCGTAGTTTATGTCCTGATCTCTTATCACGAAAATAGTTTCAAATTCCACTTGATAATAAATCATGTGAATGAAATAATATCAAGCAAAAAACCTAGCTAGTGTAACTGCTATGGGTTCGGCCAAATTTGCTTGTATTATCTTGTATTAATATTAAAAAATAAATATATTTAAATATTTAATTATAAACTGGGTAACTAAAATGAATTATGAGTTGAATAATAAATTTCAGAGCTCATAAACTTCTAATCATGACACCATCCAAAACAAAAAGTTCAAAACTGTTAAACAAACTTCGCTTCGAGTAAATACTTTTTAAATAATTCTGTCACTTAGGGGTATCAATGGATATTTAAAAATAAATTAAACTGATTGAACCGTACCATACTAAACCCATTTTTAGGTGTCTTTAATAAAACCTTAGGTTTTTATATAAATCTATAATTGTATCATAATTAGGCTTGATTTTTTATTTAATGAAAATAAAAGAAAAAAATACCAAATCGTAGCGAATGAATTTACAATATGAAAAATATATTAATATATTAAGCGTAAAATAATAAAGTATTAAATATTTTCTTGGGTCTTGGAATTTTAAAACAGTTACGAGCCAACAAGTAATTAAACTCAAAAGCCTAATTCTCAAACCTATTATGCTACTTCTATTGAAATTAAATTATTTCCAGCATATTCACTAGCAAGACACAAGGTAATGTAGCGATTATGAGTAGCAAACTACAATGTATTGAATATGTTTCCTTTCGTACGATTTAGATTTATCTTTTTGAATTTTTAATCTTCTGTAGACTTTATTCTTGGGTCTCAGCTTGGTTAATATCCTTTCACTCATGTAATTTATATTTTTATTATATTTTCTTAGTTTCTGTTACGTTGTTGTATGATAGTTGATGGATCTATACTGTAGTCATCTTTGATGTTTTCTTAATTCATCTCCTTTTAAACTCTAAAATTTTCTAGAGAGTTTTGCTAAGTTCTATTAAAGTACGTATGGTATTGTATTCTACTTTTACTAGTGACTTTTACATGACATTTAAAAAAGTTATCGAAACTTAACCGAAGTGAACTAATACCGACGAGAAACTGATATGATTGAGATAGTTTTAAAAAATCTAATTTTAACTATAATACATAATAGAATAAGAAAAAATTAATATGATAAAAATTTTATAAAATAACCTGTCGAACCGAACTGCAGTGCCACATATGATGCATTATCATGTAATCCATATATATCCTCTACATGGTGCCATTTTGCCTCTGCCTCTATATATATCCTCTACAAATAGAAAACCAAATGAAAATAAAGTGTCAGCAAACAGAGAAGCCGGTGGATCAGAAGAGCAATTGCAATCATTTGTACTTTCACTTCCAAAGAAAGGTATGTCCAAAATTCTTACTCCATCAACTTCTATTTCTCTTTGTTACTTTAATTAATTAGTTGATGATTACAAGAAGTAACGAGCTACTGTTAATATGACCTTCCTAGCTCTATTGCCTTCTTCTTTCTTCCCCAACTCTCTATTCCTTTGAAGATTTTGTAGGTATTTCCAATTTTGCTGCCATTTTCTTTTCATTTCTATTTATCCTATGTTTCGTGGTATAGTTGGTTATATCCTCGTGCATTACCTTGTTACCCCCATAGCATTATCATATTCCATGAATTTACACCAAAGATTCTTGTTAGGAATTTAAAAAGTATAATCGCATTCATCCAAGGTCAGGAAAAAAATCGCAATTCAAGAGAGTATGATGTAAGTACATAGTCTATGCTAATACAAATATTAGTGGCTGATTTCACGGTTTCAATTCGTGATATATAGGTTACACGGACACAATTTTATTGTTGCTCCAAAATTCCAGTTCTAATTAGGAATTCAATATTTTACGAACTTAAATGTCTCAATGGGGACATTAGGCAATTTCAAGCTTAGAGGTAGAGGAGAAAGAAGATTCAAATTCACTTCTAAAATCCTACAAATAATATAGTCCCAACGAACGCGATGAGTTTTTTTATGTGGCTAATTTGTTAGTCTAGGAAAAGAAGTGGCTATCAACAAAAAGATAGAATTACTAGTGCATGATGATGAGGAAAGTTAGCTGCATTAATAATAATATAGACTAAATTCAAACAACGTACATTATCATTTTCAGCCGCACTTTGGAAAAGTTGGGCGTTTCTCACTTTCTTTGTTTCTTCTTTTTCCTTTTCTTTTAGTTAGTTGATTGTAGAGAAATTTTTATAAAGTACTATTTTTAAGTAGTAATTAATTATTTATAAATATTAATAATTATATTGTAGATTATACATATATTTTATGTAGTTATAAGATGTATTTGATGTGATTAAGCTATTGTATTTATGAATACTGTAGCAAAAACAGGCATGAATAAGGAAAATCCAACTAATCAATTGTTGTATTCAAGTGTATTTGACTGTATTCATGAAGTGAAATATGGGATCCAGCTGGAAAGGTTATTGTATTCGACTGTATTCACAACATGAAATAGGGGATTATACTATTTTTAAAACGGAAAGTGAATCAATTAACATAATAGACTCCTAATATAACTCAACAAACTCAATCATAACACACAAATTTTGTATTTTCAGTTATAAAAAAGATTCTCGATATAAAAATACCCCAAATAACATAGCAATCTTCAGAGAAATTATATAATACATCTGAATTTCATAAATTATATTCATTAAAAAAAACTTATGAATACATTCATGGGATATAGCGAGACAGTGAATACAATGAAATATGTAGAATACAACAGGATACATTTAAATACAATGAGAAAAAAAGACAGTGAGACAATAAATGTAAGATATATGGATTTATATCTAGATATATGGACTTATATCTACACACATATGAACAATATATGGATAATTATATGTTATGTGCTATCTTTTGGTTTGGCCTAATTATGTGGTCTTATGGACATTATGTTAAGGGGGCCAATGTATTGTCATACTAAAGTGTAGGACTAATGTGTAGATACCCAAAAGGGTAACCTTAGTTTATGATGGGCTAACTAAGGTTACAAATGTAACTGTGGTTACATGAATGCTTGTGACTCTTGAGTTTTGTAACTCTTGCAAGACATAAATCAAGACATAACTCTTGTCTTGTAACTCTTGTCTCTTGGGTTATGTAACTCCTAGAGTTATAAAGTGGGGTTATGGTTCCCATTCTAGTGCAAGACAAGTTCTTCTTCTTCCCATTGAATCAAGAACCATATTGTCCATTGTCTTGCAAATAGGGTGGAAAACCATAAGCCAAATTTTGATAATTCATAACACTATTATTGTGAACCTTTTCATATATTGTTGAGTATTGTGGATACATTCTTGTGGGGACAAATATACTTCAAGAAACTTGAAGGAAGGCTAAAGGAGTTCACAACAAAGGACAATCATCAAAAGGAGGCTCAACATTTCCACATATGGATTCAGGTTAGCTTCCGCTCATGTAGTTTATATATCCGAATTATTTGATATGAAGGTTGTTGTCTTTAGTAGGAATCATATTCCTAACAAATGGTATCAGAGCCACCCTTCATTTTGGATAATTTGGATGTTCATAAGAATCATGTTATGTTAGGATTCATGTTTTAGTTTTATAAGAATTTTGTTTATGAAATTCTACCATGAAATAGCATGATCTTATGAATGTTATGTTTAGATTTGATGTTTTAATATGATGTTAAATCATTGTAAATAGCATGATTTTAGTTGGTTAACAACATGTTTTTTATGTTTAAAATCCATGTTGAAAATCATGTGTTATTTTGGAGATTATTTTTTGGTCACTGCCAGTCAGACAATCGATTGTTGCCTTAAACAATCGATTGTCTGAGACGTTTAAAATTCTGGCAGTTAATTTTTTGTGAGTTGAAACGTTTCCAGTAACTGAAATTTTTTTTAGAAAAATCCAAACAATCGATTGTCTAGCCTGACAATCGATTGTTGGATGATCCAGTAATTTGAAAAAATTTCAGAAAACCAAACAATCGATTGTCTGGTTTTGACAATCGATTGTCTGATCCAGTAACTTAGAAAAATTTTTCCTTGTCACATCCAGTGACTTAAAATTTTTCAGAAAAAACCAAACAATCGATTGTCTGTTTTGACAATCGATTGTCTGGTCCAGTAACTTAGAAAAATTTTTCCTTGTCACATCCAGTGACTTAAAATTTTTTCAGAAAAAGAACCAAACAATCGATTGTCTGTGTTGACAATCGATTGTCTGGTCCAGTAAAGTTTAAGAAAAACGTTTCAACTCTCTTAAGTTTCAGTGAATATTAATTGTTTTAAAGTCCATCAATTCTTATATTTAGAATTGTCCTATCATGTAAACAACGATTAATATTCAAGTGTTACATATCAAAATATGTAACACATTAAGTTAAGATTCATAAAATGGCTTAAGGAACTAAAGTTGATTGCATCTAATATTTTAGTTTTTCAATTGAAGCATTATGTTGCCAAAGTAACCTCTATTGTTTAGATTGATTAATTATAAAATATGAGATGACTGTGGATGTTAGTCTTCCATGCGTTTAACATCGGCCCAAAGGAAGGTGTTATTTGGCAGAAATTCGAACATTCTTGTGGTGGTAAATATGAGATGATTATTTGGTTTTCCATGTGAATATTAAATCGGCCCAAAGGAAGGTTTAATATTTGACAGGAGTTTATTGTCTATGTTTGATCACTACACCAAGAGTACCACTTACAAGTTGATTTTCTGTCCAAAGACTAAAATCAATGTTGTGCTAGGTATCTTGTAATGGGAAATGCCTAACTTTGAATCTATAAAGTTAAAGTTCAAGTTTTGTAAGCATGTATTTAGTAATCCTTTGTTCAATTTTCAGTAAACTCTTCTGCTTCTACGATCTCTGCCAATATCAATAGCATCCCTGTGCTTAACGGCACTAACTTTAAGGAATGGAAAGAGAATGTAATGATCGTTCTCGGTTGCATGGATCTTGACTTAGCCCTTCGGACTGAGCAACCTACTCCTCTTGAGGATACATCCTCTCCTAAAGAAAAGAGAGCGATGGAGAAGTGGGAACGCTCGAATCGCATGAGTCTAATGATCATGAAGCGTGCAATTCCAGAATCATTCAGGGGCACTATGAATAATGAACCTAATGCCAAAGTTTTCCTTGAAAACCTCGAACAGCGTTTTATTCAAAACGAAAAGGCGGAAACAAGTGCACTATTGAGTAAACTTGTTTCTATGAGGTATAAGGGCAAGGAAAACATTAGGGAGTACATTTTGGAAATGTCTCATCTTGCTTCGAAACTTAAGTTACTCAAGCTAGTATTACCTGAGGAACTGCTTGTGTACTTTGTTTTGATATCTCTTCCGGCACACTTTAATCAGTTTAAGGTCAGTTATAACTGCCTGAAGGAGAAATGGACTCTTAATGAGCTCATTTCACATTGTGTGCAAGAAGAGGAAAGGATTAAGCAAGATAAGGCAGAAAGTGCTCATTTGGCATCTTCTTCTAAGGCATCCTCTTCAAGGGATTCTAAGAAGAGGAAAAATAAGGAAGTTGCGGTTGTAAGGCCCAAGATTAAGCAACATAAGGAACCTAAGGTTGAAATTACTGGATTAGGTTGCTTTCTCTGTAATGGGACTGATCATGTGAAGAGAGATTGTACCAAGTACCATGCCTGGCGTGCGAAAAAAGGTACATTCCTGTCTCTTGTTTGTTCTGAAGTTAATATAATTTCGGTACCTAAGGATAATTGGTGGGTAGGTTATGCTGCTCACATAAGGATATCTATGCAGGGTTGCCTGAACTGCCGAAAACCAAATGATGGTGAAAGATACATCTATGAGGGTGACGGCAAGAAGGTGCCAGTTGAAGCTATTGGCAAATTTAGGCTGTTGTTTAAGACCGGTTTTCATTTAGATTTGAATGAGACTTTTGTTGTACCGTCTTTTAGACGGAATTTAATTTCAGTTCCCCAATTGCACATATTCGGTTATAAATGTACATTTGGGGACAATAAAGTTAGTCTCTTTCGGAATTCAAATCTTATTGGTACTGGTGTTTTATCAACATTTGATAGCTTATATTTGGTTGATACAATAACTTCAAATAAAGAAACTTTGCATACAAGTTTAATGGTACCAAAAGTTAACTAATGAGAATTCTATTTCACTCTGGCATAAACGTTTGGGTCATATATCCATTCAAAGAATTCAGAAACTCGTGTCAGAAGGAATTCTTGATCCTCTTGATTCCTCAAATTCGGAAATTTTGTATTGAGTGTATCAAGGGAAAACAAACAAACAAACAAGAACTAGATTAGGTGCTAAGAGAGATTCGGACGTCTTAGAATTGATACATACGGATATTTGTGGGCCATTTCCTACTCCTTGTCGAAATGGTCAACAATACTTTATCACATTCATAGACGATTACTCTCGTTATGGGTACCTATATCTTATTCATGAAAAGTCCCAATCCATATTAAAAACCGTAGCTTATATTCTAAATAGAGTTCCAACTAAAGCTACAATCAAAACCCCTTATGAACTTTGGACTGGGCATAAACCCAGTATTCGGCATTTATACATTTGGGGTTGTCCAGCTGAGGCAAGGCCTTATAGGCCGAATGAAAAGAAACTGGACGCTAAGACGGTTAGTAGCTATTTTGTTGGATACTCTGGAAAATTCAGGGGTTTTAAGTTTTATGATCCCACATCACGAACTATTTTTGAGACGGGAAATGCTAGGTTCTTTGAGGATATTGAGTTTGGGGGGTGGGGAGATAAAGTTGTTAGAGATTTTGTCTTTGAGGAAGAACATGTGTCTTTCCCTCAAGTTGTTGAAGCAACTCCGGTTCAAGACAATCTCGAAAATCTCCCCCATCAGGACCCTGATATAACTAATGAAAATCAAACTCAACAACCTCAAGTAACTGAAATGCCATTAAAGAGATCCACTAGAGAGAGGAGAAATGCAATTTCGGATGATTATTATGTATTTCTCCAAGAACAAGAAAGTGATATTGGACTTGAGGAAGATGATCCAATCAACTTCCGTCAAGTCATTAAGTGTTCTAACTCTCAAAAGTGGATTGATGCCATGAATGATGAGATGAAGTCTATGAGCGATAATGACGTTTGGGAGCTTGTTACGTTGCCCGAAGGTACGAAACCTATTGGTTGTAAATGGATTTTTAAAACCAAAAGGGATTCAGGGGGCAATGTTATTAAGTACAAAGCTCGTCTTGTCGCAAAAGGCTACACTCAGAAAGAAGGCATTGATTATAAAGAGACTTTCTCTCCAGTTTCATCGAAAGACTCTTTCAGGACTATAATGGCATTAGTAGCACATTTTGATCTTGAGCTTCATCAAATGGATGTTAAGACTGCTTTTCTCAATGGTGACATTGAGGAAACAATTTATATGGTGCAACCTGAAAACTTTGTTTCGGATGAATCAGAGAAGAAGGTTTGCAAATTAAAGGAATACATCTATGGGCTCAAGCAAGCTTCTCGTCAATGGTATTATAAGTTTCATGCAGTCATTACATCTTTTGGTTTTGAATTGAATATTGCTGATGACTGTATATACCATGAGTTCAGTGGGAGTAAGTATATTTTTCTGGTTTTATATGTCGATGACATACTGCTTGCCTGTAACGATATAGCATTATTACTTGAAACTAAGAAATTTCTTTCAAAGAAATTTGAAATGAAAGATCTTGGTGAAGCTTCTTTTATATTAGGAATTCAGATATTACGAGAATGCTCCAAAGGCGTTCTCGGTCTGTAACAAAAGGGCTATATCGATAAGGTTCTGAAAAGATTTGGCATGCAGGATTGTAAACCAGGCAACACCCCTGTTACTAAGGGAGACAAGTTTAGTCTCAAACAGTGCCCAAATAATACATATGAAATTTCGGAAATATAGAAGACGCCTCATGCTTCGGCGGTAGGTAGTCTGATGTATGCTCAGGTATGTACACGACCTGATATAGTATACATTGTTGGGATGTTAGGCAGATATCTAAGCAATCCGGGTATGGACCATTGGTAGGCAGCCACAAGGGTCATGAGGTACATACATAGAACAAAGGATTACATGCTTACATATCGGAGTTCGGACCAGTTTGAGATCATCAGGTATACCGACTCCAATTTTGCCATTTATGCTAATAACATATGTAACCATGGTTGCATATGTTAATAACAACAGTAGTTTGACGAAAGCAAAACATAAGGACGTCAAATTTCGGGTTGTTAAAGAAAGAGTACAAAATGGACAATTGTGCATTAAGTACAAACGTACAAACTCCATGCTTGCGGATCCGCTCCCTAAGGGATTGACACCAAAAGTATTTCTTGAGCATATTGCTTGTATGGGTGTCAAATCAGATAAGGATTATGTATTTTAGTGGGAGTTTGTATTGCACATTTACGTATTGTCCATTATATTCAGAAATTCAGTAATTCAGTTATATCTGCGCAGATATTCAGTTTTAATGTTTTGTACTCTTACAGTTTATGTTTAATCTCAATAAAGAGAACCAGTTGGAAATAGACATTCTATTGACCACACTTTATGTTATTTCCATGCTATATACCTACACTTGATCCATGACGTTGGTTATATTGATATACGTGATCTATGATTGGTTCTAGTTACGAATGAGTAACGACGAGCTCTTAGGTCCTATGTTGGTATGATTGATGGACCGGATTGTTCATGACAATTTTATTGTGATAGCAATTTTGTGCACCTAAGGTTTGTAACATATAATATTAAGGTTTGTACATATGTTTGTATATCTCGTCCAAGTGGGAGATTGTAAGATATATGGATTTATATCTAGATATATGGACTTATATCTACACACATATGAACAATATATGGATAATTATATGTTATGTGCTATCTTTTGGTTTGGCCTAATTATGTGGTCTTATGGACATTATGTTAAGGGGGCCAATGTATTGTCATACTAAAGTGTAGGACTAATGTGTAGATACCCAAAAGGGTAACCTTAGTTTATGATGGGCTAACTAAGGTTACAAATGTAACTATGGTTACATGAATGCTTGTGACTCTTGAGTTTTGTAACTCTTGCAAGACATAAATCAAGACATAACTCTTGTCTTGTAACTCTTGTCTCTTGGGTTATGTAACTCCTAGAGTTATAAAGTGGGGTTATGGTTCCCATTCTAGTGCAAGACAAGTTCTTCTTCTTCCCATTGAATCAAGAACCATATTGTCCATTGTCTTGCAAATAGGGTGGAAAACCATAAGCCAAATTTTGATTGTCATAACACTATTATTGTGAACCTTTTCATATATTGTTGAGTATTGTGGATACATTCTTATGGGGACAAATATACTTCAAGAAACTTGAAGGAAGGCTAAAGGAGTTCACAACAAAGGACAATCATCAAAAGGAGGCTCAACATTTCCACATATGGATTCAGGTTAGCTTCCGCTCATGTAGTTTATATATCCGAATTATTCGATATGAAGGTTGTTGTCTTTAGTAGGAATCATATTCCTAACATATAATACATGGAATACAACGAGATATATTGAATTACAATGGAAAAATGACAATGAAATACATGAAAATACATTGAAATATACTAACAGAAAATCAAGTTGCTCAGCCCCAAACTCTATCATCTTTGTTCAAGAACAAACCTAATTTCTGGCGAATCCGCCATTCACCGAAAGCTGGTAGCAAAAACGAGCCGCCTTCGTGAAAATTTCACTCCGAGTTGTTTGACATTAAAAATTCCTTTAAATTATTAGAAGTACGCCCTAGTGAAGCAATATCATCTTTTTTGCCAAAACCTTCTGGAGAAGGATCCCAAGAATGACTCCACAACTATAACGACTTATCTCCTTTCGCCTTGTACTACCACAGTACTAATGAATCTGCCATAACTATTGTACTTTTGAAAACTAATATATAAAAGCTTTTTTCTTTCAAATCTGCCATAACTATTGTACTCTCTATAAAGCCCAGCACCCCTCACAAAATCCAAATCTTTACGAATACAAATATATAAAGGCTTTTTTCTTTCAAAATTTTGGCGTTTCAACTAACTTTTTCCGCTTTTTTATTTCTTGAAATAATTGAAAATTGACGTACTGAATCTTTAAACAAAAACCTAAATTTACAATTCGAAATCAATATCTCTGGAGTGGGCTTTGCATAAAATCGGTGGGAAGAGAAGGAGATCTAAACTTTTAATAAGATGGGGCAAGAGAATGAGATGTATCAAAGTAGAGAGAAAAAAAAGAACGGATTAGCGTAATTAGTGGCTTAGGGGTAGGATGTAATTATATTTTAATATTTTACTCTAAAGCTTAAAAGATATTTGTAAGATATAATTTTATGGTACTTATTTAAAATAAATAAAAATATTAATCTTTATTATATGTGGTAAGAAATCCTTCATTATATGAACAATATTAGAATGTCACTACTTCTTTCGTGTCCGCCATGTATTTTTACAGTCTTATTTTTTGGTTAACAATAGCGTGACTACAAGTGGAATTCTTTTCGACGACATAACAGTTCTAGTGTACAACACTCTATTGTCTCCACCAAATGATATGACACAAAGTTCAAACTTCAAAGAATGATAAAAACAAAGCAAATCTTACACTTTAATGGTTTAAAAGGAATTATTGGTTAACAATTTGGACATATTTCGAATTGGTTCGCTCATTATTCTTTCTTTTCTGGTTTTACATCCGATTTTCACTACCTATATTAGGATTCAAACTAATTCATATCGTGCTGCGTAATGCCAATTAAAGTAAAAATATTCCCTAAATATTATTTCATCCATTTTATTATTTTCCTTTTTAGTCTATTTCAAAATAAATAATATATTTTGAAATTTGAAAATAATTCAACTTTAAACTCTTCTTTTTACCTTTTAAGATTAATGAGAAGCATTTATTACCACATATAAATCTTTTACTCCTTAAGCTTTTAAACCACAAGTTTTAAAATTTTCTTTTTTTTCTTAAAATTCTGTGCCGAGTCAAACTACCTCATCTACATTGATTTTCCGATTCTTCTTCAAAATCAACAGAGGTAGTTATATAAAGAACCATTGATGAACCCGCCCACAATCTACTCCCTCAGGTCTAAAATAAGTGATTTTTTTGGATGTTTTCATATAGATTAAAAAATTCACCTTTTAGTATTAATTAGCAATGAAATTGACCATACTAGCCTTTACTATCTCACATAAATACTCTTATCACATATTTCAGCACTATTTACTCCAAAGATAATGTAGGAAAAAAAATAATTCATCCATTCTTGAAATTTGAAAAAAGTCACTTATTTTGGACCACAAAAAAAGGCCAAAAAATCATTTATTTTGGACCAGAGGGAGTAATAGTTTATTGCTTGTAGTTGTAGCTAATATTGTTCTTGTAGCTAATAAGTAAGCTGATTATGTAAGTTTTTCTTAAACTGTTATGCTTATAAATAACTTAAGTTCTACTTACTAGCATTTTCCGTCTCATGGTTTCATCGTTTGTAAGTTCTTACCGTTTTGTACCAATATTGTCCTAGACATATGTCTAATTTCCAATCAGAGTATTGTAAGCTCTTAGGGATATTTATTTCGAAATTAAGTTAATACATAAATTATTAATGCTAGATTAGTAATATAAATTAATAATACATGGATTATTTTTTGTTGTGTGTTCGGTTCATTGTACTAGATGAATGTACAAGATATAATTTAAAATATTGTTTTATTTTTTAAACTAAAAGAGTATGAGTTTACAATTGTATCCTTGGATACTTTACTTTCATAGGCTTCTAGGGGGGGAAATGAGGATACTTCTATCCTTTTGTTGTTTTGTGATTTGTCCATGTATAAGTTATACATAGATTAGTTATTCCATGGTAATAGTGGTATAAATTATACCAAAATTGGTGTATATAACTTTATACAAGGATTAACTATACATGAGTAGAAAATATAAACCAAATATGGAAACTGACTATAAGAACTCCTTACACCATGATTATTTCTTCCTATACACCAAACCAAACGACCCCTTACTATTTTTGGATTATCAAAGTTCTTGGCTTGATGTTTGGACATTCAACTTGTGTGTATGATTAGTCACATAATGATATATAACTGAAGTTATCAGTGGACTATATTACTAAATAATTAGTCGGTGGAGCTAATTATAGTTAATAATTAATGATATTTGTGTTGCATTGGTTAGAGAAGCTTCTTCTGTTCTAACAAAGCACCATGCAGTAAATATTCACAAGTAGTCCAAAAACAAAGTAAGAAGGATTCTCTCAAAGTATACTGTCACCCCAAAAACTGCTGTGTCGATCATGATTGTCTCATTCAAACATTCAAAAAGATTAAAACTTATACTCATATTTATCTTAATATAACTGAAACTGCTTTTTTTTTGTTTTGTTTTTTCCTAAATAGTTTTGTAACACAACTCAAGCAGTTGTGAATTACGATATATAGAAAGAGTTACACTTGCCGGACGTCGAACGAATGAGTACAATTTCTTAAAGATAAATATCTCTTGCCATTTTATTTAGACACCAACAATAATCTAACTGTACTACTACTGTTATGGCACAAAGAAACAAAATACCGTTTCTTATTAGATCGAACTATTTTTTTTTTTAGTTTATTTCAACATAAATGATATATTTTTAAATTCATAAATAATTTAATTTTAAACTTTTTATTTTATCTTTTTTGTCCTTATTGAAAAAAATTTATAGTCACAAAATGGTATGACCCCACAAATTTTTTATTCTTTAAATTTTGAAGACCACAAGTTTCAAAAGTCTTTTTTTTTTCTTTTAAACTCCGTAGCTGAGTCAAACTAGCTAAAATAATATAAAACGGAGGAAGTATGATTCAGTGACATCATCAGATATGAGATTCAAATTCAGAAACCAAACACTTCCGTCTCCTCGCAGAAATTAGGATGTCGTGCTTCATTTTTGGCCTCAATGGTAATTACTCTTTTCGATTGGTTACTCGAACGGAAATGTTTACATGAACCAAATCTTTGTTCCTAAATATTCACCATTTGAACCACGACCCAACCTCATTGGTGGTTATTGCTCCCTTTGGCCCAAAAGACCTCACAGGTTTGTCCTTTGGGCTACACCAGTTCCAGCAAAAAAAATGCACGTATCATGTAAACTTTACTCTTTTATAATTTATATCATGTAAACTTGTGTCATAATTTATAAAGTCTCTATTTTACTTTTTTATTTTGATGTAGGATTTACTTAAGGTAATATATACACTACTTTTTTTAAAACCTTGCAGTCCGGCTCCGACCCACCCTCTATCATGGGCGGGCGTCATATACTCATATTTCGGGTTTTATCAGTTTATTCTTTGGAAGTTAGCTTCTTCCCTTTTTCTTTTTCTCGCGTATTGGTCCATAAAAGTGCTACTTTCGGAAAACAAGAGATTCATGCATTTCTCTAAATTTAAGGTTGATTAATAGAATATGTTGACGGGGAACCTGAAGAAAAGTTTAATGGAAAATCCAAGAAAAATTTCGAGATCTTCGAGTGAATTGTTCTAGCACTTTTTTTTAATTGTAAAGAGAGAAAGAGGAATCAGTTCTACGTATACACATCAAGATAGCACCAGTGTTTGAACTTAATTAAGTCGCACGAACATTTACATATCCTAGGACAAATACTACTTTCTATGTTCCAATTTATGTGAACTTATTTTCTTTTTGGTCTGTTCCAAAAAAAATGACCACTTTCTAAATTTGGTAAAAATTTAGCTTAAGTTTATAATTTTATCTTTAATGATAAGCTTCTAAAACCACACAAATACTCTAGGCTCCTTTAGAACGAAGAGAGTACATGTTATTACCTAAGTGAAACTTTAACTAGATAAGAAACACCACGTACGTCTTCATACACATGAACACGGGTGAATACAGTATTTCTTGTTTAAAAGGTTGAACTCAGGGAAAGTTATGTATATGAAGTGCCTAAAACTGGAAATTAAACCTTTGGACTCCAACATTGGATACAGGGATATGGATTTAAAAACGATATTCATAATATAGTTTGTAATTTCTATGATCTTTCCTTTTGAATGAAAATGATAAACTTTTATACAATCAATAATTTGTAGTCAGAGTCATCACCAGTTATCTTGAATTCAAAAGGCTTATTCAGGACAGACACACCTGAATCTCTAATCTCTATGTTTGGTTTTCTTCTTTGTGTTCATTTCATAATAAAGAATATGAATTAAAAAGTACTACTGATATTGTTGGTTTTGACTTATGACGATAGGTCTATGACCCATGACTCTATTCTCTTGCAATTTTTGTAATGCCATTAGTGTTGTTACCAGGGGAATTTGAACTAAGGCAGGTTCATTCCTCTCTACCTTCTTCGTTTGTCCTTTTTCTAGTATTTTCTTTTCTTTCATTATTTCTCTGTTTTTAACAAAATAGAAAATAAAAATAATCTTACTAAGAATATTTATTATTAGAATGATAGGGATGCAATTGGAGCGTTATGATTGTAATCTTATTAAACTTTGTGATTCACATACTAAGGCATTATACCCACTCACAAAAATTACTCATCCTAACATTGATAATTTTAATGTACTCAAAATCTGTTATAAACTAAAGCAAGAACAATAGCAATAGAGAGAAGAGTAGAGAGAGTTCTTCTTATTGTGTTGAGAGGGGTCTCAAGGGATGATTTACAATGGTAGGGGGCACCTCTATTTATAGGGGAGAGGAAGATTTAGCTACCACTAATAGAACTCTAAAATCTCTCTAATTAAATACATTAAAGACATTCACCTTAAATAGAAGTGTAAGAATCTTCTATTTCATAACACTCCCCCTTGAATGTCTATTCAATGATGTGCCTCATAAAACCTTAAAACCAAAACCCAATGGGAAAAATTAAAGTAAGGAAAAAGAGTACACATGTTTGAATATGCGCCTATTGGTTGCCTCGTTAAAAACCTTGCAAGGAAAACCCAGTGGGACAAAACCTTGTAAGGGAAAAAGAGTGCAACGCGCATTGACTCCCCCTAATGAGTACATCGATTTATATCCTTGAGCATTTGCATTCCAATCTTGTGCATCATCTTCAAAACGATCTTTGGTAGATATTTGATAAATAAATCAACTATGTTGACTTGAATAAATATTCCGCACCTTGAAATCATCATTCTTGATAGATATGAACATCTTCATATAATGTCGTGGAATAGCTCTTCAATATCTCCATAGATGCATTCTCAATGCCATCATGCTTATAGTTATAGCAAGATACATATGTACACAAATTGTACTTAGGATGTGGTACTTCAGGACCAAGAATTGCATATGCTTCAAGCAACTTAAATCTTTCAAGTTAAGTCATGTAAGTCACATAATAGACTTTAGCTGCATATCAAAGTTTCATGTCATGCTAAACAAATAAGATATCGAAATTTGATTATACATACCTTTGACTTTATAGTTTCAAGCATATGAACTATAGGTTCAAAGCTACATGTCTTTCATATGGAATCAATTCTTCTTGAATTGTATCTCTTCCATTTAGTTACCTTCTTTGAGTCAGCAAATGCGTATAGCATGCTTTGCAATATGTTGCAATTGCATTTCCCTTTTTATGAACTACAGGTTCATATCATGATATTCGGGGATATACATATACAAATGAAAATTCATCCCATGTAACACTTTCTCAAGTGTTTATCATGTCTCCCCCTCATGTTAGTAAAGCTAACATGTTTCCTCAACTTTGGAAAATCATCTTTGTGCATTATGTCAATATACACAGCACCTTAATATAAGATGAAATTATTTGGTTCCTGACCCTGAACCACTTTTGAGGGGAGAATATACTCTTGTATACAACTTATATCAAACTGATATATACAACTTCGTTCTCATAAGGAACAGTTTAGCTATTAAGTGGAAGCACTCAATAATTATCTTGCTAAACCAACTTTGATATAAACCAACTTATCAAGATGAACTGTCTTGAGTAGAGAATCTGGAAACTATGCTCGAAGTTAGATTACTGAGCGATTTACCTCACAAGCACTGCCAGGCTGCGGGTTAATAACAATGGCGCATGTAACCATATCATAGATGCATCATATGTGGTATACATGGCAGGTGAATGGGCCCATATTCACCTTTGATATTTCCAGAATTTAGGGCTTCAACCCGAACTCTTTAGTTGGTCAGTTCATTAATGAGAACAAGAACTTCTAGTTCTTTGATATTCACCTATGTGAATTTGCACATCATACTTCAAATGAGATGGCTAACACGAATGTCAACTGACTAAATTATCAATATTGGTAAACTTCAAATTTACACCATGACATGTGCACTTATCAATAAACTTCGGGTTTATTATGACATGGGTTTTATACCAATAGATATCCACTTTATTGTGGCATTCTTTCTTTTGTGTAGTACAAACTGGAGAACAAAGCGGGTAGCTTTTCATATACAAATTACCCCGCTACAAGTTGTAGTAATAGGAGAATCAAAGCCTTCCTTTATTATAGTCTCAATATCATCAATCGCCTTCGCGTGTACTTTTGGAAACTGAATAAGTTTCTTTGAGACTTACTACAGCACAATACTCAATTGTGTTTCTCCAACATAGTAATAATTGGCTCTTCGAGAGCTCTCAATTAATTTTGTACTACCACAGACTGAGGTTCGAGATCCTCACATTCTTGCATTCCGTATTTTCAAGAGTCTCAGGCTCAATAGATTCTTCGTGAATCTCGGAATTAATCAAATCATGAGCGTCCTCATGTGATTCTTTCATAGTGTCATTTAGATCGTTCTTTTTCCTCTTTCTAGGATTTCGATCTTTGGAACCTAATGGTCTGCCACGCTTCTGGCGTGCATTTGACTCATTGGATATGATACTAGATATTTGTCCAATAGGGACTTCAATACGGATCGGAACATTTTCCGCGTGAATGTGGGATTTCGTTATCCTCTTCAAGTCCGTAAATGCGTCAGGCATTTGATTTGCTATTCTTTGCAAATGGATAGTCATTTGTACCTCTTTCTTTCAAATAGAGGTATGTGGATCAAGATGAGATAATGATACATTTTTCTACAAAATTTCCCATTTGGTTTCACCGACTTCTCCCCCTAATTTTGGGAAAAGTGTCTCATCAAATTGACAGTCTGCAAATAGTGCAGTGAACAAATCTCCTGTCAATGTTTCGAGGTAGCGAATAATGGAGGACGATTCATACTCAACATATATTCCTAACCTTCTTTGCAAACCCATTTTGGTGCGGGATGGCGGTGCTACAGGCACCTATACTGCGCATCCAAAGCTTCTTAAATGGGATATATTGGGTTCATGACCCAAAACCAATTGCAATAGGGAATATTTGTGATAATTCGTCAGTCAGAGACGAACTAGCATTGCTGCATGCGAAATGGCGTGACCCTAAGCCGAAGCGGGCAGCCGACAAAGTAGCATTGCTGCATGCAAAATGGCGTGAACCCAAACCGAAATGGGCAGCCTCGTTTTCATGAAGAATTCAAGATTATTCTCATCTATTATCCATTAACTTTGCAAACGCAAGGTTGCGTGATGGCAACAAACACACATTAGACCATCTACAGGATGCGTCTATCAAGACCATGAAATACCTAAACGACCTACTAGGTGGGTGAATAGGTCCACAAATGTCCCCTTGTATACGTTCCAGAAACGGGGGTGACTCGGTCCCAACCTTTGTGGCGGATGGTTTGATAATCAGCTTGCCTTGATAACACGAAGTGCAAGGATATTCATTACTTGAAAGAATTTTGAAATTCTTTAACGGATGCCCATATGAGCTTTCTATAATCCGTCTCATCATGGTTGATCCTGGGTGACCCAGTCGATCATGCCAAAGTACAAATGTATTGGACTCAGTATTCTTTAGATTTACTGTTGAATGTGCCTCAATTGCACTAATTCTTGTCCAATACATGCCACAAGATAAAGACGGGAATTTCTCAATAACCCTCTTTTGGCCGGAGACATTCTTTGAAGTGAGGACGAGATATTCGAGATTATCTTCATCCATTGTCTCAATATTGTAGCCATTCCGGCGTACATCTTTAAAACTCAACAAGTTTCTCATAGACTTGGAGGAGAACATAGCATTCTCTATGATTAACGTCGTGCCCTTGGGCAGAGTTACAATGGCTCTTCCGGAGCCTTTGATCAATTTACTTTCCATGGTATGACATACAAAAGAAATACAGGAACATAAGAATACGCAAGTTCAATTCTTTTTGTGTCACATAATATTTTCAAAATCTGCTACTAACAGTTGACAAACAAAATAAGATATGTTGTCCATAATCAATTACTTTGCAGTTTGAAAATTTCAGCGTTTTTCATAAGACAATCGATTATTAAACACACAATCAATTGTTGCAACATAGACAATCGATTGTTAAACATACACAATCGATTATTTGTTATTTTTGAAAAACCAGATCACACTGCCTAACGACAATCGATTGTTAGATATAGACAATCGATTGTGGGTGATTTTTGAAAAATTCCAGACCTCACTGTTTTAAGACAATCGATTGTTAGACAAAGAAAATCGATTGTTGGCTATTTTTGAAAAATTCCAGAACACACTGTTTCAAGACAATCGATTGTTTAGCCAAAGACAATCGATTGTTGATCAATTGTTTTTCAACTTTAATGCGAAAATAGTTGATAATCGACTAGTTTTTCAGGCTAGTTGATTACCCCCACTGGAAAATAAAAGTTTTATTGATATTTGAGCATATTGAAGATATTCTAAAGAATTAATACAAATATCATATCATGAACTAGCTAATACGAGCTAATACTAATGACTATTGATTTATTCATTGACTAATACAAATAAGTGGAATAAAATCAAATAGCTCCATCTTCTTTCATCACGGACCCATCACCGATTAGGTGGTCTATCTTTCCCTCGGGTTGCTCAAAGAAGTCTGCCACATCGAGGTGGGTGAAGTCAAAGTTGTCGTCAGAGACAAAATTTGTTTCAGGGCGTTTTCTCTTTCGAGATGCTTGATAAAGGTCAACCAAATTTTATGGTATACGGCAAGACTTAGACCAGTGCCCGTTTTCACCGCAACGATAATATATAGTTTATAAACTATTTGCTTTTGGATTCTTATCGTATCGTGCTTGTGGCAGAGTGACCAACTTCATGTTGTCATCTCTCTTCTTTAAGCCTTTCCACAAGATGGGTGAATCCTTGATGTTGAGATATTCAATCTTAAAACTTTCATCAAGGTGATGGCGCAAGTAAATCAAGGCCTTCGTACAGTTTCAAACCTTCATTAAGGTGATGGCGCAAGAAAATCAAGGCCTTAGCATAGTTTTGGGTGAATGCACTATTTCTATCTTTAATGGCGTCTCCGAGACCCATAGCATCCAAGTGGATTTCAACATCCAACACCCATGTCATATAGTTCTTGCCCGAAATTTCAAGGGCAACGAACTTTCTTTTCATATTGTCATACATATGACATAATTGCATCAAGAGCGTGTTCATGCTTACGGGCTCTATTACAATTATCACATTCACTTCAGGGAATGGATCAAAATCATGTGCTTTACACAAGCTACTACCACATTCTCTAAATGGAATGGAGCGAATTCAATTGGACGGAATTCTTTGTCACGTCCACATTCATTGATACCTTCATGGTAATTAGTCTTCTTTCAGACTTATCATATACTGCTTCCACATTCTCTAAAGGGAATGGAGCAAATTCAATGGGACGGAATTCTTTGTCATGTCCACAATCATACATGAATTTAATCATGGAAGGACATAGAGATTTTACCACTTCGTGTGGTTACAATATCTTACAAACTCCATAAGAGTTATAATCAAACTTGATTGTCTATATTTGTATATAAAATCAAATTATAGAATTCCAAGAATTTGAAAAAAGGAAAAGTAAATTACTTACCTTTGATATCAAATATACCAATAAAGAATTCTATCTCCTTCTTTCTGTTTTCCTTCTTTCTTTCCTTTTTTTTTTCTTTTCTTTCTTCACGTTTTTGTTTTGTTTGTTTGAATAAGGCTTCTGCCTTTTCCTTTTTTTTTTTCTTTTCCTTCTTTCTTTGAAGCAAAATCCTACACAAACAAAAGTTAAGACAATCGAAAATTTCAATTGGTTAGAGACTCGTGCTGATAACGTGTTATAAACTAAAGCAAAAGACAAGAACAATAAAGCAAGAACAATAGCAATAGAGAGAAGAGTAGAGAGAGTTCTTCTTATTGTGTTGAGAGGGGTCTCAAGGGATGATTTACAATGGTAGGGGGCACCTCTATTTATAGGGGAGAGGAAGATTTAGCTACCACTAATAGAACTCTAAAATCTCTCTAATTAAATACATTAAAGACATTCACCTTAAATAGAAGTGTAAGAATCTTCTATTTCATAACAAAATCAAGCTTTTGCTCCTATTTTTTGATATTTTAGCCTAACTCATTGATTAAGAATTAAGAGACTTAGTGAATCTAATTAGTACCAAAAAATCCCTCTTGGCGAAAAGTCAAGAAATTCGTAAAAAAAAAAAATTGAATCTACTAAGGCTAATTTAGGGGATAGAGAATAAGAGATAGGGAATATAGATTCTTGCCCGTGCCAGAATCATTTACATTGTTTGCATAAAAAGTGTATCATTTGTATAATTTTTATATAAGATATATAACTTGTATATATATTTTTCTGCTATTATTTTGAGAGCGAATTTTCCATTTTAGATTACTCTCATATATTGCTAGGTGAACACATCACAACATAACCCTTTATGGCCAATTTGAATTTTTTACAGAAAATGCGGTTTACCAAAAATTCTTAGTAGGGAGTCTTATTAAGAAACCTAATAAACACATTATATGATCTGCTTATTCAGTACGAAAGGCTGAAAACTTAAGCCTAATTGTTTTGTCTCTTGACGCAAAACTATTTTGTTTTTTTATAGCAAAAAGATGCTCAGTTTTCCGAACTTGTACATTTTTAGATAAATAAATGAATAAGGAGAAACCACGTGTATTCATGAACTAAGCAGGCTAGCTTCGTGCATGCCTTTTCCTTTAAATTAACTTCATTTTTCCATTTCGTACTCATGTGCAGTTTCATTCAATTATTCATTTTCCTCTTTCTGGAACTTCGAAAGATTAGCCTGTAAATTCATTGATTTCACCCCTCAGGTTCTTTTTCTTGATTTTATGTTTTCATAATTTCTATCCTGGTGAACAAGCAGCATGCACACGATATATACTAGAAATTGTTATATTCTTGCACCAACTTTGCTGTACAATCACATTCTCACTTCTCATTTTTTTCAAAACGTAACATCTTTTAAATTTTTGATTATTTTTAGGCGCATTAGCTAACGGGTTTTGCTCGAAAAGTGATCAAAATCAGGGAGTCATGGCTGAAGGTGGCAATGTAGCTTGTACCGAGAGAAAATGGAAGATACCACTCTTTGTTTTCTTTGAAGATATTAGGTACGTACCTTTTTAGAAATGTTTTTTTTTTTAATTTATTTTGGTTAATTTGCTAGACATTTAATTTGCTCAAGCATATCGGATTAATGGGGTAGCGCCACACGCCAGTAGCGAACCCAGGAATTTTTTCAAGTGTGTTCAACTTAAAAGAAGTAAAAAAAAGTTTCCTGATAAAGGGTATTCAACATATGTTATATACCTCTAAAACCTGATATTTTACCTATATATACAACGTAATTTCTCAATAAAGGGTAGTCAAGTGACCACCCTTGATAGGATGTAGCTTCATCCTGGGTATAGCTCTAATCACTTATTTATTTTTTGGTGTCCAGGCATGTGTTCAAATTCGATGATCTTGGAATGGAAATCCTAAGTATCGCTTTCCCTGCAGCATTAGCATTAGCTGCTGATCCCATTGCTTCTCTTATTGATACTGCATTCATTGGTCATTTAGGTATTTACGTTTTAATTTCCTTTCAAGATTTCGTCAGTAATCTTAATCAATATCTCATTTTTGCTAGAGTCCAGTAATAATATATCTGAATGCAAGCAATATGATTTTGGCATTCAACAGCTTTACTTGACAAAAAACGTGTAATTTAGTCCTGAAAATAGGCTAGATACAAGTAGTTCAAGCCGAGGAAGACTCTATTTTGTCCATAATTGCAGAAAACTTATGTCTTTTACATCAAATACAAAATTGCATAATATATCTGCAATGCTTATTGATCAGTCTGCCACTTAGCATCAACGCTGGTTTGCTTTTTTCTGTTTTATCTTTTTGCTTCCTTATAACAAAAATTTTCTTTTATAACTCAACTTTTTGAATGCTGGTATCTCATTAAAAAGAAAATTGCTCCAAATAAATGTTGGCTTTTCATCACAGGTTCGGTGGAAATCGCAGCAGTAGGAGTATCAATTGCCATATTTAATCAAGCCTCTAAAGTCACAATATTCCCTTTAGTTAACATAACAACTTCTTTCGTCGCTGAGGAAGACACTGTTAGAAGAATTAATGAAAAAGCAGCCATCGCAGACTTAGAGAAAGGTTCAGAAGAGAAGATTAACGATACAAAACTGCCAGTAACTGATGATCCTGACCTTGAGAAGCCGGAAAAGTGTGCATCGGCCAAAAATGAAACCAAAGAATCCGAAGTGGTAGCAGGTATATATACTTTACGAGTTTAACTTCTACACTATCAGATCACCTAAAAGATAACGAATGAAAATGTCATGTGAGATATAAGCTCAGAGATTTTAGTTTACCGGCCTGATCAACTAATTGTTTACCTTAACAGAATTCAAGGCAACAACATGCAAGTCTCCTGATAATCAAAGTAAAGGCAAAGTCAAACGTGTGAAGCGACATATTCCATCTGCTTCAACTGCAATTCTTATGGGCTGCATTCTTGGCCTTTTGCAAACAATCTTCCTCATATTTCTCGCGAAACCAATTCTAAGCTTAATGGGTGTGAAATCTGTAAGTATTAACAATCAATCATCATCACTTTACATTAGAGCATAGAAGGTGTTATCCATATCAGCAAGAAAAGAATTGTGTGACCATCTCATCTAAAGGCTTTAGCTGTCAGAGAGAACACAATTTAATACGTAATTATATTATGTCTCAGCATTGTGTGCGTTGGTTTCTAACTAGCTCCTTTGATCAAATCCAGTATCATATCTCTAGAAAGAGTAACATGTTCTTATTTCACCAAATTATATAGGGATCTGCTATGCTTTCCCCAGCAAAGAAGTATTTAACACTCAGAGCAATTGGTGCTCCTGCAGTCCTGCTTTCTCTGGCTATGCAAGGCGTTTTCCGTGGTTTCAAGGATACAACAACTCCTTTATATGCTACTGGTAATTAGTTGCAGTTATTTAGTTGCCTCTTTTTATGTGTTACATTATTTGTTTTGTCATTGAACCGATATCTACTTGAAGTACACCTAAAGAAAGATAAGATAATCAATCTAACTCCTATCGTTATTTTCTTTGTGGTCTATCAGTTGCTGGAGATTTGACAAATATAGTTTTGGACCCGATCTTTATTTTTGTTTTCCGTTGGGGTGTTAGTGGTGCTGCCATCGCTCATGTTCTTTCTCAGTAAGTCCTTTTATCAGAAACTAATTAATAGGCATTGTAATTCACACAGCTTCTAATATATCACTGTTATGGTTTATTATAGGTACTTGATATCGATTATTCTCCTATGCAAATTGATGACAGAAGTCGAGTTATTACCTCCTAGTGTGAAAGACCTGCAGTTCAGCAAATTTCTCAAGAATGGTAAGTAAATGATTGTATACTAGGAAAAAAATCATAAGAAGCTATAGTTTAGATTAGGCACAGTTGCACAAATATTTGATACTAATTTAGTAATCCAATTTAAATTAAATGAAGGTGATGTAAGACAAGGCATATATGTGCTCATTTGTTTGCTTTTAGATACTCTATGCGAGACATGGTATATAGTATTAATTCTCAATCGTAGATACTTATGTATTCTTAAGATACTGAAACGACCACCATTATTAGTATCAAATCAATAACCGACTCACACAAGCCCTTAGAGCTGCACGGACATCGCGTACTTTAAGCTGCTGAACTTTGCTTTTGTTTGCAATTGCAGGATTTTGGTTACTAGCAAGGGTGATTGCTGTCACATTTTGTGTGACTTTGGCTGCATCACTGGCTGCCCGTCTAGGCACAACACGGATGGCTGCATTTCAAGTGTGCTTACAGATTTGGTTAACATCATCTCTACTTGCTGATGGATTGGCTGTAGCAGGACAGGTAAAACACCACCCAAATTTTATCCAACAATGTCACTATTTGAAATGAAAGAAGTATATCTAAAAGATATGGTAACACCAATAAACAATCAAAATTGCTCTCTGATTACCGCGATATCTTCTTTTCTAGGCAATACTTGCTAGTTCTTTTGCTGAAAAAGACTACCAGAAGGCAAAGGCTGCAGGAGTTCGAGTCCTACAGGTACGATTTAATAGTAATCTTACATCAACTTTCAAATTGAATTCCTGCCAAGATTGATAGAGTTTTCATTATGCAGATGGGATTTGTGTTGGGACTGGGACTTGCTTTGGTTGTTGGTATTGGTCTATATTTTGGTTCAGGAGTCTTTTCAAAGGACAAAAATGTTATCCGTCTCATAACCATTGCCATCCCGGTATACATTCAATAAATAGTAGTACTTCTTTTGTTTCACCATCTTTAACTGTTCTTCACCTTGTGCTGCTTCGCCAGTTGGTCGCAGGTACACAACCAATCAACTCATTGGCGTTTGTTTTAGATGGTGTCAACTTTGGAGCAAATGATTTTGCATACTCTGCATATTCCATGGTTAGATTATATTACTATTAGAGAGTTGAATAACTTTGAATTTATTCAGCAAACCAGTAATGTATCTTCTTTTTGCCAGGTCTTGGTTGGTGCACTAACAGTAACATGTGAGTTTGTCCTTACCAAAAGCAATGGTTACATTGGAATATGGATTGCTTTAACCATATTCATGACCCTGCGTACCATTGCCGGTTTATGGAGGTAATTTGTCATCTCTCTTACGTAGCATGAGAATTTTTTCTTTGTTTAAGTTACGATATAAGCACAACAACTAGTACTACAACGAGACCTCAATTCCAAGCAAGTTGGGATCGTCTAAATGAAATCGTTCATAATGTGCATCTTTCATTAACATTTTTGCTTCTATTTGGTCTACTTTTACAGGATGGGGACAGGAACAGGACCCTGGCGTTTCCTGCGGATTCCATCATCGTCATCAGAAGCCAAATCTTAGAGTTCCTAGCACTTCTGTGGCTATTTATATCATACATTTTCCATCTTTCATTTCCTTACTTCTCCTTTTTTCTTTTGCTTTTGTTGTTCTTGGTGATGCGTACAGGGTGGAAATTGTACACACTTTCTACTCATATATGTTCGTATAATAGTCTGACTTCAATGTCATAATCATAAGATTTTGTAGCTATATGCAGATATATACATCTTTGCATACGAAAACTTTAATTGCTTTTATATTAGTGCCATGTCTTCATGCCATAATGTTGTACGTTTAGGCCACATATTTTGGATTTTGATGACTTTCTAATTCGTGGCTGGATCTAATAAATTGTAGAATTCTCTTGGTGCCATTGTTGGATAAATTTGAGTTTATTCCAAACTTCTTTTTTACTTGTCTGTCTAGAAGGATAATTTTAGCTAGAAAGGACTAGAATTATATATCTTTCGACGAGAGGTCTATTTTTGCGCGTGCTATATTTATGTTGTCACATAGCAGGGCAAATGTACAAAGAAATTTTAATGGTGTGGATTTATTTAACTTACTCAAGGACTAAACATGGTATAAACACCTACGATCCATTGCATCATTACCATTGTATGTCACCCGTACGCATCAAAAACTTGCTATCGCATAACAATATAGTAATATACTAATAAGATAAGAAATGGGTTTATACACCTCTGCTTATAACCCAATCTCTAAGGTGTTAGATATCAACTTGTATCATCACTTAGTCAACAATGAATCAACTTATTGCGTTTCGATTGTTAAACATAATATTTTTTATATTTCTTTTGTAGTTATCTGCTGCACTTATCTTCAGGAATACTAGATTGGTCCTTTGTATATATTATTATAAATACCTCATTGTAATTATATTGGCATCATCTAATATAATATTGTTTCATGGTATCACACGTTTAGGCGGCTTCTTTCCTCTAACAATCTTTTTCCCTAATCAGATTCATGTCTTCTTCTGCTTCATTAGTTTCCACAACTTCGTCACCAATTTCTTCTGGCGGTTCTTTGTCTCCCTCGCCCAACACTACTGTTTCAGTCTCTAATATCAAAAACTTAATACCTATGATACTCGACTTCACCAACTATTTGTTATGGAGGGAACTTTTTACCACATTTTCTCATAATATTTCTCCACCATCTTCTCCTTTGTTATCTTCTTTTATTCCTCTAAAGACTCGACCGCAAGCTATTCAATCTCATCCTGCTCCTTTTTAGTTTAATTATCCTCATTCAAGGAAGCTAATAATAAGGATCCTAATTGGAGAAAGGCAATGACTTCTGGAGCAGGGCTTCTACTCACCATATATACTCCCACCAGAGTCGAATCCAGGATTTGAATGTTCTAGATGCCATGCTGCTTTGAAACAAGACAGTATTGTTATTTACACGGTCCAAATAGAGTAAACATTCTGATTTAATCAACTTTTAGCTTCGATTCAAGTTATTCATTGTCACAATCCAGATTTTCCACCCTCGGGAGTCGTGATTGCGTCTACTCGTAAAAGTTAGGCAAGCCACGAGATGCGAAAAATTTAATCTCTTTCATTTTTAACCATTTGAATTAACAAGTGAACAACATTTAATAATAGCGGAAAACGAACATTAGGCGGAAGACTTAGACTGATATAATACCAAAATAAATATGGAAATACCAACATGCATCTCTACCCAGAAATCGTTGCCACAACGTTCACGGACTGTCTATGACTACTATATACAAATGACTGAAGAAAAGAAATATGGCCTGTCTCGGATACAAATGAAAACAGATCATATAAGTATATAGAAGAGACGCCAGGCCTGCGGACGCCTGGAGGACCACCTCGGGATCTCTGTGGACTGAAGGCTGAATCCCCGAGTATTACTGTCCTAATGTTGCTCCGGTACCTGCACAGAGTGCAGAGTAAAGTATCAGCACAACCGACCCTATGTGCTGGTAAGCGTCTGGCCTAACCTCGGCAAGGTAGTGACAAGGCAAGGATCATACTCCAGATAAACCTGTGCACTTATATATATATATATATATAGCGGAAATATAAATTGAAACAAACAATTAAAGCTGGGAAGGGGAAACATGCTTCGGGGATAACAGAAAAAACAGAACCTCAAGAGAATTATAAGGAAACAAAAATTCAACTTCTAGCAACGATAAGGAAAACAAAAGCAGATTTCACATTCGATTCACATCTTGTTGCAGGCGTGCAACCCGATCCTATTTCTTATATCTTGTAGTAGGCGTACCACCCGCTCCCATTTTATTATATCTCGCGGTAGGCGTACCACCCGCCGCTCCCATCCCATCATATCTTGTGGTAGACGTACAACCCGCTCCCATTTCATCATATCTCGTGGTAGGCATACCACCCGCTCCCATTACAAGTCAACACAAAATCACAAGGAATCCCCGCAAGGGAACAAGATCAATATAATAACTTCCCGGCAATGGAACAATAATATCAAAACAAACATCCCGGCAAGGGAGAATCAGCTATAACCAATCTTACTCAACTCTTACTCAGCTCAATTAATACCAATACCCAATCATAAATAAAATCCATGAAAATAAACTAAATCCATGCTCAATATTGAGAATCATCAATTAAATCATCCGTAGTATCATTTAAGAACACAATAACTATCAATTTGTGACTCACGATCATGCTCGACACCAACGTATAGATACTCGTCACCATGCCTATACGTCGTACTCAACAAAAAATAATTAGAAAATAGGACACAACTCATCATCCCTCAAGCTAAGGTTAAACCAAACACTTACCTCGAACTTCCATGGCCAACTCAAGCCTCAAACACCGCTTTTCCTTTCGAATTCGGCTCTAAATCAATTGTATTTATACATAATCGACTTCATAACATCAGTAAACTCTAAACAATCCAATTCCAATGCTTAATTTTAGCTTTCTAATCATTCTTTCTAAAAATCCAAAAAATCGACGTCGGGCTAGCTTGGTCAAAACATGAAGTTCGGAAAAAACCGATTACCCATTCACCCACGAGCACGAATATGTAATCATTCCAAAATTCGACCTCAAAATGAGGTTTCAATCACAACTAATCAAAAAGCCCTAAATCTATCCAAATCCCTAATTTTGTACCCTTAATCACATATTTTTAGGCCTCTAATCTAATAGATCTTGATGAAAATGGAAGAAAATAAGTAAAAGATTACTTACCTAAGAGATTATGGTGAAGAAATTCTTCAAAAATCGCTTAAGAGCTTTGGAGAAGAAGAGGTTTGTGAAAATTTATGAAAATCCCGTAAGTATTCTGTGTTTGAAACATAAAATTACTAGGCAAAAATGGTCTTCGCGTTCGCGATGAGTCATGCCTGAGAGACCTTCACGTTCGCGTACGTGGGCTCGCGTTCACGTACGTGGGCTTGCGTTCGCAGAGAAAAACTCCTCGAGCCCTCACTTTCCCGTCCAATTGGTCGTGTTCTCGTAGGGTAAATGCCCCACCCTCGCCCAGGCTCAATTAGCTTTCGCGTTCGCGTGGCCAGGACCGCGTTGGCGAAGGGATGACCCCCCCCCCAATGCCTCGTGTTCGCAACCTGGGTTACGTGTTCGCATAGAAGGAATTTCCTTCAGAAAACTTTTCACATCGCGTTCGCGAGGGTCTTCCCGCGAACGCAAAGAAGGAAGCATCAGAATACCAACAACTGAAAACCCGCAATTTTTCCTAAGTCCAAAACCTTCTGAAACATATCGGAAACACACCCGAGCCCTCAGAGCTCCTAACCAAACATACGCACTAACTCAATAACATCATATGAACTTATTTGTGCGATCAAATTGTAAGATAACATCATCAACAATGAATTAAACTTCAAAATCAATGAAATATTTCAAAACTTCTTAAACCTCAACTTTTGCAAATTAGGTATGAATCACGTCAAATGACATCCATTTTCCATCAAATTTCACGAGATCGTCTTGATTTACTTCACAGTTAGACAATATGCTATGATCTGGGCATGAAGTCTGCAAGGATGTCAAGTTATTTAAGTCCGCATTATTAGAATTGAAAGTAAGAAATAAGAAAAGTAACAAAAATCAGAAAGAATAAAGAAAGAGATTCATAGATAATGAAATATTGATTTGATTTCATTGAATTTGAAGATAGAAGGGTTTACATTGGAATTCTAGAGACAATAAACTAAAAAAATATTCGAGTTACACCCTAGAATAACTCGAAATGCAGAAAATGTGGCAAGACTGGACTACCGGGATTCCTGCCTGACAGGGAACGGAGTAGCCTTTCAATTTTGCAGCTTGGCATCGGGCCCCATAAATTGCACCGCAACAATGCTAGAGCCTTCACCAGGCTGGACCATGTGAGCTTCATATAACATTTGCCTCATGGCTCCACATATGTCCTCAATTTTCCCGGTTGTGAAGGCATCATCTTCTTGTTCTTCGGTGTACTTAGGCTTGACGAATCTTTTGTATAGATGCGGGACCGGCTGAGGTAACACCCAGCCATTGCTCTTTTGTTAATTTTCCCATGTCGCATCAGTTTCTATGGCATGAAAACCCACACCGAAGAACTTTTCACTGGCAGCTAAAGTGATAGGTTCTGTGATGCCTTGCAATGATGCTCTAGTCCCTTCCCAGGCTTATAACCATGCTTGATCATTTCGGTAGCGACCATAATTGACACATTTGACAGAAAAGGCTGAGCACATGGGCTTCCTTCCTCACATTGATCTGCGACCACAACCTCAAAAGCATGATAGACTATGTGCTCGCTACCTTCTCTAGCTTTGATATATGGGACTGATGGGTCCCGGTAAATTGATTGCTCTTCTTCTTCATGAACCACAATTTCCTGATCTTCGTGTTCAAACTTCACCATTTGATTGAGGTAGAAGGTACGGCCCCCGCATCATGGATCCAAGGCCTTCCTAAGAGAAAATTATATAGGAGCTATCCATGTCCAAGACTTGAAATTTCACTTCGAAACCCACAGGAACGATAGTGAAGATCAAATCAATCTCCCTTATTGTGTCCCTCTTAATGCCATCGAAAGCGCATACACAAACATTATTAGGCTTTCCATTCTTTGCAAAGTTGAGAGAGGGCATATCTTGACCCCTGAACTAAA
The DNA here is from genome assembly GCA_034376525.1 of Nicotiana benthamiana. Lineage (NCBI taxonomy): Eukaryota > Viridiplantae > Streptophyta > Magnoliopsida > Solanales > Solanaceae > Nicotiana > Nicotiana benthamiana. Next base: position 25,241,278 of record CM067336.1, on the reverse strand, counting down.
AGAGTTTAGGGTAGAGTTGAAATAGGCAATAATTCAAAGGTTAAAAATGGACTATCACTTAGGCCAAAATCAGAAGGCTCTAGTATCTATGACATTTGTCCCTGTCCTTAGCAAAATACTGTTATCGGATAAAAAAAGGACATACAGCTGTCAAAAGATATTGTACTATCCTGAAAAGTTCAGAATATTAGATTAGAATGTCTTTTTAATGTTGTTTTGGTACACTCTATAAAAGGGAAGACATTCCCTCACACCCACACAGATTTAGCCCAATTCTCTGCCTAAGAAGTTCTGAAAAACAAATTTAGCATCATTTTTACTGCAAAAAAGTTCTCCCTTCTTTATGAAAAATTCTAGATTTCAGAAATCTTAAAAAAATTCAAAACTTCTTTCCTATGGTTTTCACAAGCTAGAAATGGTTTGAAATAGAGGATTTTCTGGGGTTCTTTAGCTGGGATTCTCGTTTGAAAGCTGATTGGGTTTGGTTCAAATTCTGGGACCTATTTGATTTGTTGTGGCTGATGTATTTTGTTGTTGTTTCCATCCAGTTTTCAGAGAGATTTTTGTTTTTATTGTCTATTTTGTTGTTAAAGGTACATATCTTGAACTCCCATGTTTGATTTGTGTTTACTTTTGTGATTCCTTATGCTTTGTGTGTTTGCTATAATGTACTATTCATGTAAAGTTGTATGTGTTTTGAAATGGATATTTATTTTTGACACTACTATCTCTCATCTATCAGAAGCATTATGCCTTTGTTTAAGAGTTTTATTTAGATATTCTGGGTTGTTTGAGTGTAAAGAGTAAATATAAATGTGCTCTTAAGTGTACTAAGTGTTGTTGGTAGTATATTCATGGCAGGACAAGGCTCATTGTTGCGAATGAATCAGGCTGCAGTTTAAAGGTGGCTATTTGAACTTGTGAAGCCAAAGATTGACCCTCAAAAATTGGATGCCATTATAGACTTTCTGGATTGTTTTTCTTTCACATATTTAAGGATGTAACTTCTTTTGACATGTAAATTGGGTTCGTAAATTCTGTATCTCTGTTTAATGACCTGGATTCAGCATGTTTAGGAGTATTTACATTTATTTAGTTCTCATAAATAAAGGTGTAAATTAACTCGTATATGATCGGCTCTTTGCTAAAAATATTGAGATAATTTAATTCTCACAGTGGTTCTTCTTTTTCTGATAAAGAGTGGGACGCTAAAGAATTGTTGTATGACTTGGCAAATAACAGAATGATTGCATGGTGAGGCAGCCGGCCTAAGTCCAATTCAGAACTTGTGTATTATTTGATTCATATTATGGGCCCACTTTTAACCTTTATTGAAATTAGTTTTATTCAAATAGCATGTTGGGTGTTCACGATATGGGCCTTATTGCCCAAGGCATAGTCGTGTTAATTCGACCACCTGTTTGGGCCTAGTTTTCCCTTTTGAATCCTTTTTTTCAAGCTTAAGCCCATAGCTACTACTAAAAATTAAGGACCCAGTCACGCACATCAAACCATTCTACAATTATAGTTGCCTATTTAAGTTCCCATTATTATAAGATGAGAGTATCCTTGGATCCTTCAATAAAAAATGTAATTTTTTTCTAAAAATAATTCGAGATGTGCCATACACAAATAAAATCCCTAACCTATAGCCCTCACTTTAATTTTAATTTAGTATTAAACGATCCTAAACACTCGTAGTTTGCTTTAGGCTCGGTTTAGACTATTATTGTAATTATGTATACGTTTGCGTAACATAATTGCAAATTCAATTCTAAAAGTAACTCAAGAGATGCGTTCGTGCAACTTCAACCAAATTTTTCGTAATAAAATAAATAAAATATTATTAATTATAGACACGTTCGTGTGACACAATTTTTAACGGGCCAAAAGAAAAGAATATACGTACGCGTAACTCAATTCTTTAATTATGAATAAATCAATTGATTAAAAGCGGTAAAAAGATAAATGAACGTAGGTCCTAAATTGAACAGTTAAACAATTTAAGCCAAGTGTAAATCGCTAAGCGATAGTGCTAGAAGCACAAAGCCTGATAATGCCTAACACCTTCTCCCAGGTTAACAGAATTCCTTATTTAGAATTTTTAGTTCGCAGACTTATAAATAACGTCAAAAAACTTCCTCGATCTGGGATTTAAAATAAACTGATGACTTGAGATGTCAAATAATTTATTCTAAGTGGTGACTCTAATAAATTAAATAAAATAATCTCATTTTGAATAATGTCACTTAAATTGAAAAAACTCCGTTATATATCCCTTTTCGGATGGTAAAAAGAAGTTGTGACAATGTTAAGATGTTTGAACAGCAACAAAAGATTCTCATTGAGGATTTAATTGAAAATTTAAGTTAAATTATTTTTAAATTTTAAAAAGAGTCATTTTTTTCAACTGACCTAAAAAACGGTTCGCATAAACTGAAATATTGTCTGAAATTTAATTTTAAGACTAAGAAAAACAAACGGTATCTCACTTAGGCACTTAGATATATATACATATAGAGAGAATATAAACTGAACAAAAAAATGATATTGCATCCAACCAGATTTTGAGACGTGGCAAACCCAAGAGTTAGCTTCCCTTCCATCTTTTTTCGCATAAAACATGTCATGCACCTCTTTTGTCCTTTATATTTAGGATGTTTAACAAGTTTCCAGCTACTATAAGGCTATTTTTCTAGGCTATAAAGAAAAGGTAGAGATCATTTGTTTATTTGCCGACCATTCAAGGCAAAAGTCCTATTTCTTATCTCCACATTTCACTATCAAAAATGGAAGACTCCGTCAATAGCAACCCCACAATAAAATAATTCTGCCAACTTCACCCACCACTTTCCTCAATGTCATTTGATGACTAGGTCAGTGGCTATCATCATTTACTATTTTAGCCCAAAAATTGGAAGTCTTGAAGAAAAATTAGCTAAAGAAACAAATAATCATATATATATCACATGCACACACTTGTCACCATCTAATGATGCAACCTATGTTTGGAGAACTCCAGAATTTTATCCTCAAATACCAATCAACATCCACATGTTGGACCCCCTACCCACCTCATTTACTCCACAATCTAAAAGCCATTCTTTAATGAGTGGGTAGAGAAGATGGTATGATAATGTACTAATAATAAATACAAATCACGCAATGCCTTAATTAAAAAGCACTACTTTATTAAAATGAAACAACAGTAAACATTTTTGCTGTGTTTCACATCATCAAAGACAAAGAAATACCATTTCTTCCCAAACACCAGAAATCCAAACTAGGGACCTCGAAAAGGTTAATGGCGCTTCGTTCAGGAGAAATAAAGAAGCAGGGAAATAAAACTTTAAAGTCTACATAGTTTCATTTGGGAGTAACAAAAAATAGTCCTAAGTTTACGGAAAAATACAAGGATGAATCAACAAACCTGGACTGCTTTTTCTTTAATACAGCCCAGACAACTTGAAACTCTTGCTGTAAACAAATGAACGATTAGAATTGAATAGAAACATATTTGGAAAGTTATGCTTGCCTTCCCCCCTAGATTTTTTCCCCTGATTCTCCCAAACTTTCGCCTCCCATCAACAAAAAGTTGTACCCACCAAAATAATATATACTACCCTATGAATTTGATTTGTTTGGCTAAATGCGATAATGAATTAATGGTTGTCTCGCTACGCTACGAGCTGATCAAGTTGCATCTGCTCAAGCCAAGCTCCTAAAACTGAATGATCAACTGAATCAACTTTGCTCAGACTCTCACCGGATGGCGCAGTACCCGAAATGGGAGCTGCCTGCTTCTCTTTCATCTCAGATGGTGATTCTTTGACAAGAGATTGCACCCATGATAGGTCAGGCTCCTCTCCGTTGTTGAGCTGCTCAAAAGAAGATGATCGGCGCATGCGTCCAACTCCACTTCCATTCACAGACCAGTCAACCTTTCCAGTGGGAGAGCCCCAATTCGACCAAGAATTACCTACTGGGGATCCAACAATGGAGGCATTATAAGAACCAAGATCACGAGAGCTAAGGCTGCGCAGCTGTTGGTGCTGTTTCTCACGCAGCGCAAATGCTGAAAGGCGAGCACTCATAGGTGAGATGGGCTCCATGCTTCTTGGGGACATCCTTCTAGGTGATGAAACACCAAAAGAAGCCTGCAGAAGAGGATGCTCCATGTTTTTCGGAGAAAAGACATTAGTGTTAATTGGGGAAAGCATGCTCTGCTGTTGTTGGAACTGATTAAAGAAAGCCGACTTATGTGATGGGGAGAAAACACCAGAAGCCGCTGCCTGATCAGAATACCGCGGAGAAGAGGTAATCTCGGCAGAAAATAGCTCTTCAAGATTTGAAGGAGTAAGTGTATTGGACCTTCCAGATCGGTTCAAAGAGTTAGGATGTGGCTGTGAATAACAAGCCATGTCATTCAGAACTAGTTGCTGCGCATCAAAATCATGCAACATGTTGCAGTCCTCGGGCGGAATGTCACGTGCACTAAGGGAAGACCTTAGGCGGCTGGACTGTAGATTGCTTCCAGGTAGATGAAGAGCAGGGACATTTGGTTGAGGCCATGGTGCAGACGGATGAGACATTCCATTGGCAGTAGGGGACATGGGTTGGTTGAAAGCAGGAGGAGACATCACAGAGTGTGCTGAGGGCGAGGCAGGAAAAAGGTTCAGTGCTGCAGCCATGTCCATCACAGTGGCTGCAGAAGCTGCTGACCGAGGAGATGGAACTGCAGATCCAGTAGAAACATACAAGGGCCTAAGCTCCTCAGTAGTATGGGCAAAAAAGCAGACTCGCCTTGCACAACTTGTACCATCCTTGCACAGGCGCGTTCGGTACTGAGCAGGGTGCAGCCAGCACTCAAAAACCCCATGAGCATATTCACACATATCACCACGCCGGCATGCACCTTTGCGAAATTCAGGACAAGGCACACAGCTATAATGGTACTTCCTTGGATCTCTTCTGCGAGCATTCTCCCCTGGGTGGACAAATGGGCACTCTGTCCAGTCATGAGAATAGGCCCTAGAACAAGGACGGACTTTGAAAGAGAACATGCGGAACTCATCCGTCGAATAGATACTGTTCTTGATATCAGGGAGAGATGGATCTATGGGATATTCTTTTTTCTCTGGTGCAGAATTAGCAGGGATATCACTGAACTTTGATGCCATAGGGGAACACAAGGAATCGGATGGTGAAAATGGAGATCCATTCTCTGGTGATGAGGATAGATCGGGAGAGGATCCATTTGAAGTAGTGACAGATACTCTCAATTTGCACTCACCAACTGAACCATCAGATGAACTTTTCAGAAGCAGTTCTTCAAGAGAAGCTCTAGCACCATGAAGCTTTGGAGGAATAACAATCACATCCACGGGCCGCTGACCATTAGAATCCTCAATATTAGGATCAGCGCCAGCTGATAGCAGAAACTTAACTACTTCAACAGCATTGATAGAACCACCAGATGTTGCACAGTGAAGAGCAGTGCACTTGTTAGGACCACAAACACGATTAACATCAACCACTGGATTAGAGATGATCAATTTCAAAACATTTAAGCTTCCATATGTGGCTGCTACCATTAAAGGAGTTCTTTCCTCATTAACAATCTGTTTTGCGCCTTTCTTGCGAACCAACCATAGGCCCACCTCATCAATAGCAGAAGCATCGCGCTCAAGAGATCTTTTAAAACCTTCAATATCATTATTTGCAGCAAGTTCAAGCAAACTAGAAAAAGAATCTTCAGTCTCAACCGTGAGTTTAGTAATACCCTTCATACTAGATTTAGAATCAGTAATGGATTGGTTGGTGGATGAACTAGAATTGGGTCTTTCTGGGCCAGTGCACATGCTTCAGCCAACTATAAGTCAAAACACACCGAATTAGAAAGAAAATTTCAACAACAAATTAAGTAAAATCTTAAAGCATCATATTTCTAGAATCAAATGGATTTCATAAACAATTTTGAACAAATCAAATACCATTAAAAATCTAATTCAAGAATCCACCAGACTGACAGCATCAAATAACATGAATCTACCTAAAACACCAAAGAAAATCTATCGAACTGAACCCCAAGTTTAAGGGTTTGGAGACTAAAGGTAAAAAGATAATAGGAAAAGATAACAGGAAAACAGCCATAGTAGGTACGACAAAAAGCACCTAACCCTCTCAGAAGCTAATGAATACAGAGACGTGACAATACACCAGCTCCTTAAATAGACAAAGTATGCTCTTTTTTAGCTAAAAAGGGATAAAGAAGGGGAAAAAGAAGAGTGAATAATTTACTAACTTCAACGTATCCTGAAGTAGATAGACTTCTTTCAGCAAAAACCAAAATAATACCAGGAGTATGATTTCTTTTCTTTTTGTTTTCTTGACACATGCAGTTCATCAGCTACACCAAAACAAACCTTTTATACACATACATCAATAGCGAAAAAATATAAAGAGAATCGCATCTTATACCAAATACAATATTCGACAGCTGATCATCCCTAAAAATATTCAATCCTTCAAAAGATCACATCTTTACATAACAAATTGTCACAAGAGAAGAACGCAACAACATAGATCAACATAACATTATCCAAGTGTATCAAACAAATTTCGGCAAGAATACTTCAGCTATAAACTAGAATTTACTGACATAATCTCAGCAGATTTCACAGACAGTCAACCAGAGTCAACACAACACAACAGCAATAAGGAAACTAAAATACTAGTATTTACAAATTAGATCTCAATCATTCAACTCAAATCTTACCAGAAATCAAAGCACAAATCCAACAGCTGTAGTTAGTTTTTGTAGATCCACCACAACAGAGTTTCCAAATAGCGTTTATTGTTCAAAACTCCTTAGAAGTTGAGAAAACAGCAGTAGATGAAAAATCGCCGAAGCTACTTAAGCTAATCGTCTCCATTGAAACTCCAAAAACTCTGCGTTTGTAATATATCTACAAAAATATATAAATTAGTGATTCTGTATATACACCATTGGAAATGAGAGAGAAAGTGAAAAGAGAGAGAAAAAGATCGAGAAGCAGAATATGAACTCTGAAGGCGGAGTTCTGTAATAGTTAGAGAGAAAAGAGGGAAGTATAAAATTGAAATGCAAATGTAATTGAAATGCAAATGCGAAACGAAATAGTGTTGAAATTCACGCGAAATGAAATGAAGTGGAGTTAAATGAAATCGCAGTGATATTTGAAAGTGAGGGAGTGGGGACGGGTTTGGCCGGTGAAAGTTACCGGTTGGATGGGTAATACTCTCACAGAGTTGAGGAGCGGACGTGTGTGCGATAGTCAATTGTGGTTTAATTCTGGAGTCAATCGAAAGAAAAGGGAAAAGGATTTAATTTGACACGCGGCAAAAGATGAAAATTTTATAGGTGCTTTTAGCTAAAAGGTCCTCATATTTCTTCTAATTCACTTTTATTGCCCAGCTACAATACAAAATAGCAAATATATCCCAAGTTTCCTTTCGGGGACGTCTCGATAGAATCTAATCACAACATCACAAGTGTGCAAAGGGAACGAAAAATTTTATTTTATATCTGGTATAACTGATATTAATTATGTAAGGTTTTCTTTTTATTTTATACATATATAAATTCCAGAATTATATGGACCCAAATATATAAAATACAGGTTCACAAATATGTAAAATAAAAAGAAGCATTATATAACTAGTATCGGTTATGTGAAATATAAAATAAAATCACTCAAAGGAAACAACATACGAGTAAATCCGTGTCATGGAAAAATTTTAATTTGTGTCTCATACAACTTGCATTAGTTGTATAAAGTAACTTTTTATCTCACTTTTTTGTAAATCCAGAATTACGTGAACCCAAAAGTATAAGATTGGAGTTCACAATTTTGTGAGACAAAAAGAAATCTCATACAACTAATATCATTTGCATAAGATATAAAATAAAATTTCTCAGTGTCATGAATTTAAAATTTCAGTATTTTCCTTTTCTTTTTTCGTTTAGAAAAACAAAAAGAAAAATTGTCTCACTTAATACTTGGATTATTTAAAACATATGCAATATATTGTACATATGAGGGAAGAGAAGGGAAATAGGAAGGAACTTAAAAGTTAGTGAACTATACTCTAATAAAATAAAATTTTAGATAGTCAACCAAATAAATTACATAAAATATCCCCCAAAAAAAAACTCACTTTGATAAAAAAAACTTGTCTCAAATATTAAATTTACCCTTTGAAGCTTAGAGCTCACACCAGATGGGATAGGATAAATTTACGACTTCAAACAAACTAAATCGTGTGATACAAAATATTAACAATTTCTAACAATTATTAAATTTAATAAGTATTATAATTTGAACTCATAGTTTCAAAGAGTCCAAAGCATTCAATATCAAATATTTTAAAAAATCAAATTAATTAAGTATAAATCTTCTCATACTCTTTATCTCGCACGACTTGACAGTCAATGAATACATACACCTAAGAAGAAAGTATAGTTTGGGGTCGCAAGAGCAATTCCTCACCCAAATTAATCGTAAACTAGAATTCTGAAAATCTTAAATTTGTTTACATTATAATTAGCTGCCAAAGCTGCCTATATTCTATATTTGGCCTTCATTTTAGAAGAAAAAAGACAATCACACTTTTGAAACTGAACGAGAAGTAATATTTTAACGCAAGAGCACTTAGTGCTTCTTTAGTTCTTCTCAACTTGCTGGAACTCTCTAATTTTTCATTTCTAACCCATACCCTAATTTAACTTAGTAGATTGATCACAGTATTTTATTACGTAGTGTAAACAATTAAAATTGGGCTCATTCGGTTTTATTAAAAAACCAAGACTAGGGGATGGATCGAGGATCAGTCCCACGACTTGGCAGACCGAGGTACGAGGATAAGATATCGAGTCGAGGTTCGAGATACCTGTAGAGATCGAGCGATAATGATCGAGATCGAACGGGATAGACATCAAACAAAATCAAAGATCGCATAATAACGGAAAAGCGAAATATCCGTTACTTATTGAGAATAATAGTGCAAAACTCGAAACAGATCAAATTTCCAAGTAGCACCCACACACACTGACAACGACCTTGTTCTTCATGCCGAGAACGAAAATATAGCCGCCCCAGAAAACGGAGCAGCTCCAGTCAACTCTGATGGACCGCCGGCTATAGACCCAATTGATGTTAGCTCCCATAATGCCATTAATGGAAATTCGTGCGTCGACCCTGAAAATAATGTCCGTAGGGACGCTCGAACAGCCGATAAAAATGCACAGAGCAGTGAAAAAGGCGGAATTAGCCTTCGAATGATATTTGAGATGTTGCAGACTCAACAAGCTGCAATAGCACACTCCAAATTCGGAATCGTACACCAAGCAAGATTGAGCTCGAGCCATCACTAGAAGTTGTTCATAGAGTCGAATCAGTGCCAAAGAGATCGAATGAAGGAGAATCGAAGACTAACCTCGCTATCGTAAAAATACTCGAGAAACTGACAAAGTGGATCGAGATAGGGGAAAAGAAGATCAAGGAAAATGACAAAAAGGTAGAAACTTATAACTTTAGGGTCGACCAAATCTAGGGGACACTACCGATATTGAAAGGACTTGATTCTAAAAAGTTTATCCAAAAACATTTCCCCCCAAGTGCGGCTCGGAAGCCAATCCCAAAGAAGTTTCATATACCCGAGATTCCAAAGTATAACGGGACGACAAATCCAAACGAACACGTCACCTCTTATACATGCGTCATTAAGGGAATGTCCTGGAAGATGACGAGATTGAATCCATGTTGTTAAAGAATTTGGGGAAACTCTATAAAAGGGTACCATGATATGGTACCGTAATTTACCACCAAATTCTATTGCTTCATTATCTATGCTTGTATATTCCTTTGTAAAAAAGCACGCTGGAGCCATTAAAGTTGCAACTAGAAAGTCGGACATATTCAAGATAAGGCAAAAAGATAACGAGATTCTCAGGGAATTAGTATCTGTACTTTTGAGGCCTTGAAAACCTCATCTGGGGTAATCACTTATTTTCTTCCTATTCTGTACTTTTGAGGCCTTGAAAACCTCATTTAGGGTTACCTCAATTTGCGTGCACAGTCCGGACATGTAGCCGGAAAGCTTAGATATAGATTCTGTGAGAAAAATGCTAAATTTTGATATTAAATTAAATAAATTTGATTTCGGTCAATATTTTGGGTAAACAGACCAGGACCCCTAATTTGACGGTTCCGGAGGGTCCACAGGTAAATATGGAACTTGGGCGTATGCCCGGAATCGAATTTCGAGGTCCTAAACCCGAGAAATAAATTTTTATGTGAAATTATTTTCTGGAAATAATTAAGGAAATTAGAAATGAAATTTGATTAAAAGATTATGGTATCGGTCCTGTATTTTAGTTTCGGTGCCTTATACAAGTCTTATATATGGTTTAAGAGCTTTCTGTAAAGTTTGGTTGAAAACGAATGTCGTTTGATATGTTTTGGACTTAGAATTAATATTTGATGTTTTATGAAAATTTGGAGGGAATCATTGTTAGATACTACGCTTAACGCTAGAGGGGGGGTGAATAGCGTTATAATAAAAATTAGCGTAAACTTGCGGAATTTAAAAATTACAGGAAATAAATAAGTGCGATAAGTAAATAAATTAGAACAAACGCACCGATGTATCCTGGTTCACCACAACCCGTGGCTAGTCCAGTCCCCGAGAGACTCTCTCGAGATTTCCACTAACTTGTTAAGCTTACGGGTGCTCAACAAACCATTACAACTTGAGGACACAAGCCTCAACAACCTTTGCTCGGAGATACAACACTCCAAGACTTCAACCAAGGAAACACAAGTTCCTTCTTACAACACAAGGGACTAACACTTCCCTTTAAGTGTACAAAAACACTTAGCACTCAAACAAGACACTCCTTTAAGAGTAGATATGAGTAAAAAGAATACGCTCAAGATCGCAACAACTTTCGACAAGAATTTGGCTCTCAAAAGCTTATGTTATGAATATAAAATGATAAGCAATAAAGTATGCAAGCTTTAGCAATTGTATGATCAGTTGTTGTGTTTAGAAGACTGAATTGAAGCTGTATTTATAGTTGAAAAACTTTGTATTACCGTTGCCTAATTGCCAATTAAGAGTTGCCGATTTTACTCTGTGACAATCGATTGTCAAATTACCACAATCGATTCTTTGCCAGTTCTTCCAAAAATCAATCCCACATTTTACGCATAACAATCGATTATCTAAGATCAATAATCGATTTCTGGCAACGTTCAAAAAATCATTTCCAGATTTTACTTAAAACAATCGATTGTCAGAAATCTACAATCGATTACTCAGCAACGTTCAAAAAATCCTTTCCAGATTTTAATTAAAACAATCGATTATAGGAAATCAATAATCGATTACTCAGCAACGTTTAAAAAATCCTTTCCAGATTTTAATTAAAACAATCGATTATAGGAAATCAATAATCGATTACCTGACGGCATTTGAAAATATTTTGGCAACGGTCAGTTATACAATCGATTATATTAAGTTAACAATCGATTATATATCAGTCTTGAAAAATCAATTTAGACACTGCCTCTTGACAATCGATTGTTATAGGTTCACAATCGATTATTTAATAACTTTGAAAAAGTCTGGAAGACACTGCCTCAACACAATCGATTGTCATAAGTTCACAATCGATTATTTGTGACTTTTGAAAAATCTGATGGACACTGTCTCTTCACAATCGATTGTCATTAGCTTCACAATAAATTATTTTGAGCTTTGAAAAACTTTGATGGACACTGCCTCATCACGATCGATTGTCATAAGGTTCACAATCGATTGTCATGCAGATTTGAAAAATCTGATGCTCACTGCCTTAACACAATCAATTGTCATAAGTTCACAATCGATTGTCAAGCAGCTGACTTAAACATAATCGATTATCATAAGTACATAATCGATTATCTTAGTCCAGATTTTAGAGGCATGTTTAAAAATCATTTGAATAAAGTAAATATGCATTATTTAAAATCATTTTGCTCTAAATTAAATATGCATGATTTGTTAAAAATATTTTTACGAGAGAAGCCAAGTCTTGAGTTTAAGTTGTCGGATCAAGATCACAATTAAATACCGACTCATATAAAACTTAATCTCGATCTTTGTCTTGTGCTTGAATCTCGTTATATATCAATTTTGCGCTTGTGCTTGGACCTCGTCATATGTCAATTTGCGCATAGTTTGTCATTCATCAAAACCTACAAATATGAACACACGTTTAGTATAATGCCTTGAGAACGTGTTTCCAACAATTTCCCCCTTTTTGATAATGGCAAACTTTAAGCGGGATATGCATATTAGGCAATTCATAATGACGATTCAAGACAAGTAAAGATATGCAACAAGTATATAGATATGCAATTAGTTCCCCCTCAATATATGAATTCCCCCTCAATTTATCCCAATGAGTATTGAGAGTGCATACCCGTTATCTTCCCCCTTTTGCCATTAGCAAAAAAATATAGAATAATTAAAAAAAACTTGTTTATTTATTAAATCTGCAATTTCAGAAATAATAACGCAAATAATGTCAAGACAATCGATTATTGATACTGGATAATCGATTATGTAAAAGAGAAATCGATTGTTCTGTGCGTCAAGCTTTATAATTCCCCCTGCCTTTAGGGTGATACCTGCAAAAATACGTTAGACGTCTCCGACGCTCAAGTTAGAAAACATGTGAAAGGGAAAATGCAATGCATGACTTAGATCAACGTGGAGTCAAGGATCCCGAGTTCACTACGAATTTGGAAGAAGGACTCTTTCTCTAAGGGCTTTGTAAAGATGTCGGCCAATTGATCTTTGGTTTCAACAAATTCAATTTCGACATCGCCCTTGAGAACGTGATCTCTTATAAAATAATGTCTGATTTCAATGTGTTTTGTTCGCGAATGAAGAACGGGGTTCTTCGTCAAGCATATGGCACTAGTATTATCACATCTAAGAGGGATATGATCAAGACTTAGGCCATAGTCCAAGAGTTGTTGTTTCATCCAAAGGATCTGAGCGCAACAACTCCCCGCGGCTACATATTCAACCTCGGTTGTGGACAACGCAACACTTACTTGTTTCTTGCTAAACCAAGAAACAAGAGAGCTACCGAGCAAATGGCAAGTGCCAGTAGTGCTCTTGCGGTCCAATTTGCATCCAGCAAAATCGGAATCGGAATAGCCAACAGGTTGGCATGAAGAACCTTTGGGGTACCATAGACCCATATTTACAGTACCAACAAGATACTTCAATATCCGTCTCACCGCAGTTAGGTGAGACTCCTTCGGACACGATTGATAACGAGCGCATAAGCACACGCTAAACATGATGTCCGAACGACTAGCAGTAAGATAAAGGAGAGAGCCAATCATACCTCGATACTTTTTGAAGTCGACTTCCTTACCTTTCTCATCTTTGTCTAGATGATCGGATGTGCTCATGGGGGTTGCCATTGCTTTTGCATTGGTCATTTCAAATCGTTTCAGCAATTCTTTGCAATATTTCGCTTGGCAAATGAACGTACCTTCTTTCATTTGCTTTACTTGTAATCCCAAAAAGAATTTTAACTCACCCATCATAGACATCTCAAATTCGCTTGTCATTAAATCGGAAAATTTCTTGCACAAAACATTGTTAGTAGCACCAAATATGATATCATCCACATAGATTTGAACTAATAAAATATTATTGTTTTTATGCTTAACAAAAAGAGTGGTGTCAATTTTCCCCCTAATGAAATCATTTTCCAATAGAAATTCACTCAATCTTTTATACCAAGCTCGGGGAGCTTGTTTTAAACATAAAGAGCCTTTTTGAGTTTGAAAACATGATCGGGAGATTTAAAATCTTCAAAACCGGGGGGTTGTTCAACATAAACTTCTTCTTGAATAACACCATTTAGAAAAGCACTTTTCACATCCATTTGATATAAATTGAAATTCATAGAAAAGGCAAAAGCAAACAATAAACGAATAGCTTCTAATCTAGCTACGGGAGCATATGTTTCTTCATAGTCAATACCCTCTTCTTGATTATAGCCTTTTGCTACAAGCCTAGCTTTGTTTCTAGTGATTACACCATTTTCATCTAGTTTGTTTGGAAAACCCATTTCGTACCAATTATGGTATGATTTTCGGGTCTTGGCACCAAATCCCAAACGTCATTCCGTTTGAATTGGTTAAGCTCCTCTTGCATTGCCAAGGTCCAAAATTCATCCCCAATTGCTTCGGAGATGGTTGTTGGTTCAATTTGAGAAACAAAAGCAGTATGTCCTAAGGTGTTCTTAAGGGAGTTTCGGGTACTTACCTTTTCTCCGACGTCGCCAATTACCTGTTCGAGAGGGTGATCTTTGATTGTCCTCCACTCGTTAGGCATTTTCATTTCTTTCTCCAATTATGGCGTTTCCTCCTTTGATTGTTCCAAGATTTCATCTTGAATTTCCTTAGGAGTTTCCTCTTGTACTTTGTCTTTTAAACTATTTAAAATACCTGCAAGATCAGAACAAGAATCCTTTCTCGCCAAGCGAGCATTATTTTCGGAAAACACAATATGAGGGGATTCCTCAACAGTTTGGGTTCTATTATTAAATACCCTATATGCTTTGCTACGTGAAGAATACCCAATAAAAATTCCCTCATCGGATTTGGCATCAAATTTTCCCAATTGATCTTTTCCATTGTTATGAATAAAAACTTTACAACCGAATACTCTAAAATAGGAGATATTTGGTTTCCTTCCCTTGTAGAGTTCATAAGGGGTTTTCATGAGTATTGGCCTTATGACTACTCTATTTAAAACGTAGCATGCGATACTCACGGCATCCGCCCAAAAATATTTGGGAATCTTAGCCTCTTCGAGCATGGTTCTAGCCATCTCTTCGAGACACCTATTTTTCCTTTCCACCACCCCATTTTGTTGTGGTGTTCGTGGAGCGGAAAAGGTGTGCTCGATACCGAGTTCGTCACAAAGGTCCGCAAAGAGATTGTGATCAAACTCTCCCCCATGATCACTTCTGATTGAAGTGACAGTTGTTTCCTTTTCGTTTTGAACACGTTTAAGAAAATATTTAAAATTCTGAAAAGCATCACTTTTATGGGCAAGAAATAAAGTCCAAGTAAATCTGGAATAATCATCAACAATAACAAAAGCATAACGATTTCTACCTAGACTTTCAATGCGAGATGGTCCAAATAAATCCATGTGAAGCAATTGCAATGGTCTAGTAGTTGAAACAATATTTTTCGATTTAAAAGATGCTTTTGTTTGCTTCCCTTTTTGATAAGAATCACAAATAGAGTCATTTTCAAATTTCAAATTTGAAAAACCAACAACTAAATTTTGTGAAACCAATTTGTTCAAAAGATGAATGTTGATGTGAGCTACTCTACGATGCCATAACCAAGAATCATCCTCTTTTCTTATTAAACAATTCACATATTCAGGTGAAGAATTTGCAAGATCAACCATATAAATGTTATCCATTCTAAAACCACGAAGGATAATTTTAAAATCGCTACGTCTAAAAACTAAGCATTCATCCGAATCAAATAAAACAAGATTTCCCTTGTCACATAATTGACTTATGCTCAAGAGATTATGTTTTAAACCTTTCACAAGTAATATATGCTTAATGGAAGAAATTTCATCCTTACCGACCGATCCGATGCCGATAATCTTTCCTTTGTTGTTATCACCAAAAATAACACTTCCCCCTTCCTTGTGTTCTAGTTGAAGGAATTTGGATTCGTCTCCCGTCATGTGCTTGGAGCATCCACTATCAAGGTACCATAGTACACTTGATCCCTTCAAACATACCTACAAAACAGATTAATGAGTTTTAGGTACCCATGCCATTTTGGGTCCTTGGGGGTTAGGCAAATCATAGTGATGTGATTGAGTGTTATGTCTATGTCGTGTAAAACAAGCAAGAGCAATATGTCCAATTCGTCTACAATAATGACAAGTCACGTTAGGATTATGCATCCTTCTAGGTTGATAGTAATTGGACGGACGAAATTCATTTACTCTATTCTTGACAATATAACTATTGCGCAAATCATGAAAATCATTTCTCCTACCATTTGTTCTAGGATATGCATCATTTCTAGAATAGTTGTTTCTAGGTTGGAAGTCATTTCTAGGTGTTCTAAAAGGTTCAAAATTCCTTCTAGTGTTTGGCCTAGAATGTGCATTATTTCTAGCATGATTATTTCTAGGTTGCGATTGATGAAAGCCATTTCTAGGTTTGTTGTATCTAGGATGAACATTTGTTTTATTATCCTAGGTTGAGCCTTAGGTGGTTGGGGTTTGGCTTCAACTTTCTCTTTAGGCTCGTTTCTAAAACCTATGCCATGCTTGGTCGACTTCAAATTAACAAGCACTTCATTCAAATTTTTATAAGAAGAGTTAAACTTATCTAAGGTGCCCTTAAGCCTTTCTACTTCATTTTTGAGATGCATGCAAGAAGTACAATTTCTAGAACTCTCGGGCTTCTCGGCGCTTCTCTTGCCAAAAAATTTGTTTTCCTCTTTCAACTTCTCATTTTCTAAAATCAGTTTTTCCAATTCCTTTTCTTTAAAAGAGAGTTGTTTTGAAAATTTTTTTCTTTTAAAGAAGCATTTTCTTTTATACTCTTAATAGTTTTTGAAGCTTTAATAAATTCGCTATACAACTCATCAAAAGCATGTTGCATTTCTTCAAGGGAAAAGAAATTTTTGGAAGAAATTTGACATTCCTCTTCTTTGTTGTCTTCTTGTGCCATAAGACAAAGATTTGCGGCTTCGTCTTCTTCTTCCTCACTTGACTCGTCACCGGAGTCGCCTCCCCAAGATATGTATGCTCGTTGCTTCTTGAAGGGTTTCTTCTCCTTTTTAGCATTTGGGCAATTTGATTTAATGTGGCCGGTTTCTCCGCACTCATAGCACTTTATTTGATCTCCTTGCTTTTTTCCCTTTCGTTCATACTCTTTTCGCATGAACTTTTGAAATCTCTTGATAACGAGTCCGAACTCGTTGTCTCCATCCTCATCATTTTGAGGTTGGTTTGTGCTTGCCTTGAGAGCGATTCTTTGCTTCCTTTGATCATCAACAAGAGGGTTAAGTATAGTAGATTCATAATTTTAAGATTACCTCTTAATGCATCGATGGTGACATTTGAAATGCCAATGGATTCTTGAATCGCGTCGGCCTTGGATCGCCATTCCGGAGTGAGACTTCGGAGAATTTTTCGGACAAGTTCCTTATCCGTGAAGGTCTTCTTAAGAGCATGTAAATCATTTACGATTTTAGAAAATCGTTCAAACATCTCATCGACCTTTTCGCCTTCCTTCATGTGAAACAATTCATATGCATGGGTTAGGAAATCAATTTTGGCTTCCCTTACCTGGTCCGTACCTTCTTACGTAATTTCCAGCTTGTCCCACATTTGCTTTGCCGTTGTGCAACAAGATATCTTCCTGTAATCATCAGCATTTACAGCACAATATAATAAATTAATAGCTTTAGCATTATTTTGCACCTTTCGGATATCATCCGCATCGTATTCATCTTCGGACTTTGGGACCCATTCATTTTCAACCTTGTTGGTTGGAATTTGTTCTCCATTCATTATGACCTTCCAAAGATGAAAACTATTTGATTGTACAAATATTCTCATCCTCTCCTTCCAGTATGTATAATTTGTACCATCGAATAGCGGTGGTCGGGTGGAGCATTGTCCTTCACCTATTCCTGCAAAAGAATCACGAGTAGAAGCCATGGATGTTTCTCTCAAACGGTTAAGTCTTCAGAGAGTTGGGCTATGATACCAATTGTTAGATACTACGCTTAACGCTAGAGGGGGGTGAATAGTGTTATAATAAAAACTAGCGTAAACTTGCGGAATTTAAAAATTGCAGGAAATAAATAAGTGCGATAAGTAAATAAATTAGAACAAACGCACCGATGTATCCTGGTTCACCACAACCCGTGGCTAGTCCAGTCCCCGAGAGACTCTCTCGAGATTTCCACTAACTTGTTAAGCTTACGGGTGCTCAACAAACCATTACAACTTGAGGACACAAGCCTCAACAACCTTTGCTCGGAGATACAACACTCCAAGACTTCAACCAAGGAAACACAAGTTCCTTCTTACAACACAAGGGACTAACACTTCCCTTTAAGTGTACAAAAACACTTAGCACTCAAACAAGACACTCCTTTAAGAGTAGATATGAGTAAAAAGAATACGCTTAAGATCGTAACAACTTTCGACAAGAATTTGGCTCTCAAAAGCTTATGTAATAATATAAAATGATAAGCAATAAAGTATGCAAGCTTTAGCAATTGTATGATCAGTTGTTGTGTTTAGAAGACTGAATTGAAGCTGTATTTATAGTTGAAAAACTTTGTATTACCGTTGCCTAATTGCCAATTAAGAGTTGTTGATTTTACTCTGTGACAATCGATTGTCAAATTACCACAATCGATTCTTTGCCAGTTCTTCCAAAAATCAATCTCAGATTTTACGCATAACAATCGATTATCTAAGATCAATAATCGATTTCTGGCAACGTTCAAAAAATCATTTCCAGATTTTACTTAAAACAATCGATTGTTAGAAATCTACAATCGATTACTCAGCAACGTTCAAAAAATCCTTTCCAGATTTTAATTAAAACAATCGATTATAGGAAATCAATAATCGATTACTCAGCAACGTTTAAAAAATCCTTTCCAGATTTTAATTAAAACAATCGATTATAGGAAATCAATAATCGATTACCTGACGGTATTTGAAAATATTTTGGCAATGGTCAGTTATACAATTGATTATATTAAGTTAACAATCGAGTATATATCAGTCTTGAAAAATCAATTTAGACACTGCCTCTTGACAATCGATTGTTATAGGTTCACAATCGATTATTTAATAACTTTGAAAAAGTCTGGAAGACACTGCCTCAACACAATCGATTGTCATAAGTTCACAATCGATTATTTTGTGACTTTTGAAAAATCTGATGGACACTGTTTCTTCACAATCGATTGTCATTAGCTTCACAATCGATTATTTTGAGCTTTGAAAAACTTTGATGGACACTGCCTCATCACGATCGATTGTCATAAGGTTCACAATCGATTGTCATACAGATTTGAAAAATCTGATGCTCACTGCCTTAACACAATCAATTGTCATAAGTTCACAATCGATTGTCAAGCAACTGACTTAAACATAATCGATTATCATAAGTACATAATCGATTATCTTAGTCCAGATTTTAGAGGCATGTTTAAAAATCATTTTGACTAAAGTAAATATGCATTATTTAAAATCATTTTGCTCTAAATTAAATATGCATGATTTGTTAAAAATATTTTTACGAGAGAAGCCAAGTCTTGAGTTTAAGTTGTCGGATCAAGATCACAATTAAATACCGACTCATATAAAACTTAATCTCGATCTTTGTCTTGTGCTTGAATCTCGTTATATATCAATTTTGCGCTTGTGCTTGGACCTCGTCATATGTCAATTTGCACATAGTTTGTCATTCATCAAAACCTACAAATATGAACACACGTTTAGTATAATGCCTTGAGAACGTGTTTCCAACAATCATGAGTTTTGAGGCTCGATTCGATGTATATGATCTCATTTTGGCGATTTGATCGCACGGATAAGTCTGTAAGATATTTTTGAGGTTGTGTGCATATTTGTTTTGGAGCCCGAGGGCTCGGGTGAGTTTTGGATAGGCATTGGAATGCATTTTTAAACCTTGAAAGTTGCTGGTATGAACTAGCATGCAGGCTTCACATTTACGAAGCCTGTTTCGCAAATGCGAGTGGCCCTTCACTATTTCGAAGTAAGCCCAGGCCAACCCTTCTCGCAAATACGAGCACTTCTTCCCAAATGCGAAAAAATGCCCAGGCTTCCAGTGATCGCAAATGCGATCGTTATGTCGCAAATGCGACTATCGCAAATGCGAACCTCACTTCGCAAATGCGAAGTTCTCGAAAATAGGAAGGGTTCGCAAATACAAACCTTGTTTTGCATTTTTCATGTTAGCAGAGGTCGGGGTTCACAATTGCGAACCCCAGATAGTAATTGCGACATCTGCAATTTGCATTTTTTTTATACTTAGTCGATTTTAAGACATTTTCACCCCATTTTCAAAATACAAACCTCTTTGGGCGATTTTCCAAGAACAAGGCTTCTTCTAAATTGTTTTTAAGTTGGTTTTTACTTATTTCTTTCAATCTTTAACATCATTTAACATGTTTTTCACTTAAAATCAAGGATTTTCATGGGTGAAATTGGGAGTTTTGGGTAGAACCTAGGTTTTTCTAAAATTAGGCATTTGGACCTCAATTTGAGGTCCGATTTCAAAACAAATCATATATTTGGGTTCGTGGGGGAATGGGTAACCAGATTTTGGTTCGAACCCCAGGTTTTGACCATGTTGACCTGAGGGTCATTTTGGTTATTTTACCTAAATTTGCATCTTAGCTTTAAATTAAATAGTGGAATCAGTTGTTTGGGATGTTATTTATGAGATGTAATTAAAATTAATAGATTTGGGCTATTTAGAGTCAGATACTTGTGGCAAAAGTGTGGTTTCAAGTTGATTTTGGACCCGGTTTGAGGTAAGTGGCTTGTCTAACCTTGTGTGGGGGACTTTCCCCTTAGGATATGATGTTTGGTAAGTGAATGCCCTATACGTGAGGTGACGAGTGCATACTTGAGAAAATTGTTAGAAATTCATTTTTACTTTAAGTAATTAAATTGAGTTTTCTTGCTTACCTATTTATTTTAAATTGCAAGTTTATTTTATGCTAGTTTAGAGAAGCATGTACATTTGACTTACTTGTCTAAGTGCTTAAACTGTCTTGTTTGTGCCCCGTGTAGTATGTTTAGCTAGGATTTTCTATTTTTTGTCCTGAGTTTAGTATCTTTCCTAATGTTTGGGTTGCTATTGTGTATTTTTAAATTGGGACTACGGGTTGGCCTCCCGGGAAATCCCCCTGCACTTGATATGTTATAGACTGAGAGTGCGGGATACCAAGAGATTCCTCGCACATGAAATTGTAAGTTTGAGAATACCAAGAGATCCTCGGGATACCAAGAGATCCCTGGCACATGAAATTATAAGTTTAAGGATAGCAAGAGATCCTCGGAATGCCAAGAGATCCCTGGCACATGAAATTCTAAGTTTTGAGGATACCAAGAGATCCTCAGGATACCAAGAGATCCTAGTTGTGGTTCCTATTATGAGTAGTATTTACTAGTATTGTCCTGTTTTTCTGCTTCCTATTACGGTTTCCATATTTATCTTGTTTAGATTCTCTCTATACACTTTATCTATACTATTTTTTTCCTCATCTTATTATCTATTATGTTATATCTCAGTAGGGCCCGGACCTTTCCTCGTCACTACCCAATGGAGGTTAGGCTTGGCACTTACTGAGTACCGCTATGGTGTACTCGTGCCTCTTCTGCGCGTGTTCTTTTTCATGTGCAGACCCAGGTACTTCATCTCAGGCGCACTATCCTTGAGGCCAGGAGAGCTACGGAGACTTCGAGGTACTTCTGCAGCGTTCGCAAACCAAGGAGTCTCCCTCTTTGCTCTATATGTAGTATTTAGCCTTCTTTTGTAGTTTTGTTTAGACAAATTCTAGAGATTTGAGCCGTATATTACTTTTCATTAGCTTGTGTTCCCGTGAGTTTTCAAGTTTTGGGGTATTGTAGTAAACTTCCGCCTTTATTTTGAGTTGTATATGCCGAGCGGCAGTTATATACATATTTGACTTAGTTGTTCAATTTTAATTAATTATTTTGCAAGTTGTGTTGTTTTCCACATTGTTAGGCTTACCTAGTTATAGGAACTAGGTGTCATCACGACGTGTTCACTGAGGGCGAACTAGGGTCGTCACAAATTGGCATTAGAGCTCTAGGTTCATAGGAATCACGGGACACAAGCTGGTTTATTAGAGTCTCATTGATCGGTACGGAGATATCTGTACTTATCTACGAGAGGCTATGTAACTGTTAGGAAAATTTCCACTTCATTTGATTTCCTTGTCGTGTGATATTTTGACATCATAAAATTCTAAACTTTTGCCTTCCATTTTCTCACAGATGGTGAGGAAACGCACTACTCGAGATGATCAGGCACCCGCGCCCCCTACTGCAGCCATCAGAGTCTGGGGCCGGGGTAGAGGTCGAGGTCGCGCATGTGGTGTAGCTAGATCAACTGCGTGAGCTACCGCTGATGCACCACCAATAGAACCAGCTGGAGCCCAGGCACCTGGCATGCCTACTACTGCCACTACTACTCCAGCTCTCAAAGAGGCTTTGGCTCACTGCATGAGTATGCACACCACCTTTGCTCAGGCAGGGTTGTTTCCCCTTGCTGCAGCCACATCCCAGGCCGGGGAAAGAGCACAAACTCCCGACGTCTATACTCCTGAGCAGCGAGTGCAAGTTGAGCAGGCTCCCGAGATTTTTCCCACACCGCCTATAGTGCCAGTTCAGCCCGAGGATGGGTCAGCTGCTTCAGAGGATGAGCAACAAAGACTTGAGAGGTTCAAAAAATATGATCCCCCGGTGTTCCGTGGATTAGCATCAGATGATGCCTTGGTATTTCTAGAGGAGTGCCACCGTTTTTTTTTGCAATATGGGCATAGTAGAGTCCAACGAGGTTTCTTTACTGCTTTTCAACTTTGGGGAGCCGCCTATTATTGGTGGCGCACTTATGAGAAAGATAGTCCAGTCGAGGCTACTTCAGTGACTTGGACCCAGTTCTCGGATATGTTTGTGAGAGAGTTTGTCTCCGGTGTCCTAGGGATGCATGGCGCGCAGAGTTTGAGCATTTGCGCCAAGGTGCTATGACCGTTTCAGAATATGCTATCTGTTACACCAGATTGGCCAGGCATGTACCAGCCTTGGTTGCTACAGTCCGCGAGAGGGTTCGTAGGTTCATCAAGGGTCTTATACCACCCATCAGATCTAGCATGGCTCCAGATTTGGAGATGGACATCCCTTTATCAGTAGGTAGTGAGCATTGCTAGGAGGATGGAGAGTATGCTCGTAATGGAGCAAGTGGAGAGAGAGGCCAAGAAGTCTCGAGAGTCAGGCCACCACTCTGGTGCCCACACCCCAGCAGCACGTTGACATGGTAGGGTTTTTGTAGGTTGTTCCGTTCATTCAGCTCTTCAAGCAGCCAACAGTGCTCCAGCTCCGCCTATACCTCAGGAGCCTTACTATGCACTTCTAGTTTCTAGCGCGCGTCCTGGGCGGGGTGTTTCCAGAGGTCAGCCCAGCAGACCTAGACCTAGCCAGTCACAGCCACCGCACCCTCCCAGAGCTTGTTTCGAGTGTGGCAAAACGCGCCATG
This sequence comes from Nicotiana benthamiana, assembly GCA_034376525.1. Taxonomy (NCBI): domain Eukaryota; kingdom Viridiplantae; phylum Streptophyta; class Magnoliopsida; order Solanales; family Solanaceae; genus Nicotiana; species Nicotiana benthamiana. The sequence continues at coordinate 25,217,835 of CM067336.1, read as the reverse complement.
TGGTAAGGAATTGCCCTAGACTTGGGAGGAGTGCACCCCCACAGACTTCTCAATCACAGCACGCTCAACAGAGTTCTCAGGCTATGATCACAGCTCTAGTTGCCACCCCACCCGCTTAGCCAGCTATAGGTGGAGGTCGGGGAGGTATAGGTTGCCCTTGAGGAGGAGGCCAGGTCAGATATTATGCTCTTCACACCCGTGCCGAGGTTGTTGCCTCCGATTCTATTATCACAGGTATTATTGGTTTTCCATAGAGAGGAATCGGTTCTATTCGATCGGGGCTCTACTTATTCTTATGTGTCTTCTTACTTTGCACCGCATATGGGTATGCCTTGGGATTCTTTGAGTGCCCTCGTTTATGTTTCTACTCATGTGGGGGATTCTCTCATTGTGGACCGCGTTTACTCATCTTGTTTGGTTATTGTTCGTGGTTTTGAGACTAGAGTGGATTTATTATTACTCGGTATGGTTGATTTTGATATTATTTTGGGCAAAAGTGGTTGTCATCCCATTTTGCTATTCTTGATTGTCACGCCAAAACCCCAATTCTGGCTATGCCAGGTATTCCACTTATTGAGTGGAGTGGTACTTTAGATCACATTCCCAGTAGAGTTGTCTCTTTTCTTAAGGCTCAACGTATGGTTGAGAAGGGGTGTGCCGCATTTTTAGCTTATGTGAGAGATGTTAGTGTTGATACCCCTTCTGTTGATTCTGTTCTAGTGGTACAGGATTATCATGATGTATTTTCGACTGATCTTCCGGGCATGCCGCTCGATAGAGACATTGATTTTGGCATTGACCTGTTGCCTGGCACTCAGCCCATTTCCATTCCTCCGTAACGTATGGATCTTCCTGAGTTGAAGGAATTGAAGGATCAGTTGCAGGAATTGCTTGATAAGGGTTTTATTCGACCTAGTGTTTCACCGTGGGTTGCTCCTATTTTGTTTGTGAAGTAAAAGGATGGTTATATGTGTATGTGTATTGATTATTTCCGGTGAACAAGGATACAGTGAAGAACCGTTATCCATTGCCTCGTATTGATGATCTGTTTGACTAGCTTCAAGGTGCACATGTGTTTTCTAAGATGGACTTGCGCTCAGGTTATCATCAGTTGAAGATTCGAGAGCCAGACATCCCGAATACTGCATTCAGGATTCAGTATGGTCATTACGAGTTCCTTATTATGTCATTTGGGCTGACCAATGCCCCGTCAGCTTTTATGAATTTTATGCATAGTGTGTTTAGGCCATATCTCAACTCGTTCATTATTATTTTTATTTATGATATTCTGGTGTATTCCCAGAGTCGGGAAGATCATGAGCAGCACCTTAGGACCGTGCTTCAGATCCTAAAAGAGAAGAAGTTATATGTGAAGTTCTAAAAATGTGAGTTTTGGTTGGATTCAGTGGCATTCTTAGGCCACGTGATTTCGAGCGAGGGTATTCGGGTAGATCCGGGGAAGATAGAGGTCGTGCAGAGTTAGCCCAAGACGTCCTCAGTTACAGATATTTGCAGTTTCCTTGGTTTGGCGAGCTACTACCATCGTTTCATGGAGGGGTTTTCATCGATTGCGACCCGTATGACTAGATTGACCCAGAATGGTCCTCCATTACAGTGGACATAGGAGTGTGAGGTGAGCTTGCATAAGTTCAAGACAACTTTGACTACAACCCCAATTTTGATATTGCCTACCGGTTCGGGGGTTTTATACTGTTTACTGTGATGCCTCGAGAGTCGGACTCGGAGCGGTGTTGATGTGGTACGGTAGGATGATTGCCTACACGTCCAGGCAGTTGAAGATACATGAGAAGAACTACCCTGTCCACGACCTTGAGTTAGCTGCTATTGTTCATGCCTTGAAGATCTGGCATCATTATTTGTACGGTGTGCCTTGTGAGATTTATACTGATCATAGGAGTTTGCAGCATTTGTTCAAGAAGAATGATCTTAATTTGCGCTAGAGGAGGTGGTTAGAATTGCTAAAGGATTATGATATTATTATTCTGTATCACCCGGGCAAGGCCAATGTGATAGCTTATGCCTTGAGTCGTCGAGCGGAGAGTTTGGGGAGTTTGGCATACTTACCAGTTTGAGAGAGGCCCATGGCGATGGTTGTTCAGGCCTTAGCCAACCAGTTTGTGAGAATGGATCATTCGGACCCCAGTCGGGTTCTTATTTGTGTGGTTTCCCGATCTTCCTTATTTGATCGTATTAGGGAGCGGTAGTATGATGACCCATATTTGCTTGTCCTTAAGGACAAGGTTCGGCGTGGTGATGCCAGAGATGTGACCATTGGAGATGACAGGGTATTGAGGATGCAGGGCCGTGTTTGTGTGCCCAATGTTGATGGTCTACGGGAGTTGATTTTAGAAGAGGCCGATAGTTCACGGTATTCCATCCATCCGAGTGCTGCAAAGATGTATAAGGACTTGAGGCAGCACTATTGGTGGAGGCGGATGAAGAAGGATATAGTTAGATATGTAGCTAGATTCCTCAACTGTCAACAGGTGAAGTATGAGCACCAGAGATTGGGTGGGTTGCTTCAGCAGATAGAGATTCCGAAGTGGAAGTGGGAGCGCATCACCATGGACTTTGTATATGGGCTCCCACAAACACTGAAGAAGTTTGATGTTATCTGGTTTATTGTGGATTGTTTGACCAAGTCCGCTTATTTCATTCCCGTGTGTACCACTTATTCTTCGGAGCGGTTGGCAAAGATTTATATATGGGAGATCGTCTGTCTGCATGGTATTCCGGTTTCTATTATTTTAGACAGAGGCACTCAATTTACATCGCGGATCTAGAGAGTCGTGCAGCAGGAGTTAGGTACTCAGGTGGAGTTGAGCACATTTTTTCATCCCCAGACGGACGGTCAGTCCGAGCACACTATTCAGATTCTTGAGGATATGATCCGTGCATGTGTGATTGAGTTTCGAGGGTCTTGGGATCAGTTCTTGCCTTTAGCGGAGTTTGCCTACAATAACAGCTACCAGTCGGGCATCTAGATGGCTCCCTATGAGGCTTTATATGGTAGACGATGTCGATCTTCGGTTGGATGGTTTGAGCCAACGGAGGCTCGATGGTTAGGTACGGATTTGGTTCAGGAGTCCTTGGACAAGGTCAAGATCATTTAGGATAGGCTTCGTTTAGCTCACTCTAGGCAGAATAGTTATGCAGATCGCAAGGTTCGAGATATAGCATTTATGGTTGGTGAGCGGGTATTGCTTCGAGTATCGCCTATGAAGGGCGTGATGAGATCTGGGAAGAAGGGCAAGCTTAGCCCTAGGTACATTGGTCCGTTTGAGATTCTTGATTAAGTGGGAGAGGTGGCTTATAGACTCACATTGCTGCCTAGCTTATCAGCCGTGCATCCAGTTTTCCATGTATCTATGCTTCATAGGTATCACGGCGATCCAACCCACGTGTTAGATTTTAGTACTGTCCAGTTGGACAAGGATTTGTCCTATGAGGAGGAGTCGGTAGCTATCCTTGACTGGCAGGTTCGTCAGTTGAGGTCCAAGAATTTCCTTCTGTTTGTGTCCAATGGAGAGGTCAGCCTCCTAAGGCATCGACCTTGGAGTCTAAGTCTGATATGCGGAGCCGTTATCCTCATCTTTTTCCCGACTCAGGTACTACTTTCTTTTGTTCGTCTGAGGACGAACGGTTGTTTTAGTGGTGGAAGATGTGACGTCCCAAAGGGGTCATCACTTATTTTCTTGCCTATTCTTTACTTCCGAGGCCTTGAAAACCTCATATGGGGTTGCCTCGATTTGTGTATGCAGTCCGGGCGTGTAGCCGGAAAGATTATATATGGATTATGTGAGAAAAATTCTATATTTTGATGTTAAATTAAATAAATTTTACTTTGGTCAATATTTTGGATAAACGGACCCGGACCCATGATTTGACGATCCCAGAGGATCCGCAGGAAAATATTAGACTTGGGCGTATGCCCGGAATCAAATTCCGAGGTCCCAAGCCCGAGAAATGAATTTTTGTGTGAAATTATTTTCTAGAAATAATTAAGGAAATTGGAAATGAAATTTGATTAAAAAATTGTAGTATCGGGCCCGTATTTTGGTTTCGGTTCCTAGTACAAGTCTTATATATGGTTTAAGCGCTTTATGTAAAGTTTGGTTGAAAATGGACGTCGTTTGACGTGTTTCGGACTTAAAATGGATATTTGATGTTTTATGAAAAGTTGGAGGAAATCATGAGTTTTGAGGCTCGATTAGATGTATATGATGTTATTTGGGCGATTTGATCGCACGGATAAGTCCATATGATGTTTTTGAGGTTGTGTGCATATTTAGTTTGGAGCCTTGAGGAATCGGGTGAGTTTTGGATAGGCGTCAGAGTGCATTTTTAAACCTTGAAAGTTGTTGGTATGAACTCGCCTACAGGCTTCGCATTTGTGATTTCTCGCAAATGCAAGTGGCCCTTCGAAATTGCGAAGTAAGCCCTGGCCAGCCTTTCTCGCAAATGCGATCACTTCTTCCCAAATGCGAAAAATGCCCAAGCTGCCAGTGATCGCAAATATGATCGTTATGTCGCAAATGCGAACCTCACTTCGCAAATGCGAAGGTCCCGAAAATAGGAAGGGTTCGCAAATGCGAACTATATTTCGCATTTTCCATGTTAGCAAAGGCCGGGGTTCGCAATTGCGACATATACAACATGTATTTTCACCTGATTTTCAAAACAGAAACCTCTTTGGGCGATTTTCCAAGAACAATACTTCTTCCAAATCGTTTGTAAGTTGGTTTTAACTCATTTATTTCAATCTTTAACATTATTTAACATGTTTTCCACTTAAAATCAAGGATTTTCATGGGTGATATTGGGAGTTTTGGGTAGAACCTAGGTTTTTCTGAAATTGGGGATTTGGATCTCAATTTGAGGTTCGATTTCAAAATAAATCATATATTTGGGTTTTTGGGGGAATGGGTAGCAGGATTTTGGTTTGAATCTCGGGTTTTGACCATGTTGACCTGAGGGGAATTTTGGTTATTTTACCTAAATTTGCATCTTAGCTTTAAATTAAATAGTGGAATCAGTTGTTTGAGATGTTATTTAAGAGATGTAATTGAAATGAATAGATTTGGGCTATTTAGAGTCGGATACTCGTTGCAAAAGTGTGGTTTCAAGTTGAATTTGGACCCAGTTTGAGGTAAGTGGCTTGTCTAACCTTGTGCGGGAGACTTTCCCCGTAGGATATGATGTTTGGTAATTGAATGTCCTATACGTGAGGTGACGAGCGCATACTTGAGCAAATTGTTGGAAATCCATTTTTATTTGAAGTAATTAAATTAAGTTTTCTTGCTTACCTGTTTATTTTAAATTACAAGTTTATTTTATGCTACTTTAGAGAAGCATGTTCAGTTGACTTACTTGCCTAAGTGCTTAAACTGTCTTATTTGTCCTCCGTGCAGTATGTTTGGCTAGGATTTTCTATTTATTTTCTTGAGTTTAGTATCCCTCCTAATGTTTGAGTTGCTATTGTGTATTTTTGAATTGGGCTACGGGTTGGCCTCCCGGGAGATCCCCCCGCACTTGATATGTTCTGGACTGAGGGTGTGGGATACCAACAGATCCCTGGCACATGAAATTGTAAGTTTGAGGATACCAAGAGATCCTTGGGATACCAAGAGATCTATGGAACATGAAATTGTAAGTATTAGGATACCAAGAGATACTCGGGATACCAAGAGATCCATGGTACATGAAATTGTAAGTTTGAGCATATCAAGAGATCTTCGGGATACCAAGAGATCCCTAGCAAATGAAATTGTAAGTTTTGAGGATAACAAGAGATCCCTGGCACATGAAATTGTAAGTTTTGAGGATACCAAGAGATCCTCGGGGTACCAAGAGATCCCTCATGTATGTGGTGAGGATACTAAGAGATCCTCGGGATACCAAGAGATCCCCAATTGTGGTTACTGTTGTGAGTAGTATTTACTAGTATTATCCTGTTTTTCTACTTCCTATTATGGTTTCTGTATTTATCATGTTTAGATTTTCTTTGTACACTTTTTTTTGTTGGAATTATTATTATTTTTTTTAAAAAAGAAAAAGAAAAGAAAAGTGAGGTAGTAGTATGGACTCCTACTACTCATTTACATTTGACTCTAACTATAATCTCATACTAACATGTAGCTATTAATCAAATCTAAGGATAGCAGTTCAGTTTATGTAGCCCTTCCTGCCACCTTTTACATTTCCTACTTCTTGTATGTATCAACACTGCCACTTCCTTACAAAATTGATCTTCATTAAAAGCCTTGTTCTCAAATCTAATAGAGTTCCTGCTCCTCCATATCAATGCAACAGTAGTCACAAAAGCAGTTGCAGTAATTGCCTGCTGCCAGTTTCAACCTCTAGCCTTACTGCATATCCACTTTAGCTCATCCTCCCAAGTGATAGCTGCTCGCTGGTATCCCATCCAATTGCAGATTTTGAGCCATAATCTGTTGGTAACTGGGCATGCAAAAAACAGGTGTTCAAGTCTTTCATCTTGTTGTTTGCAGAAAACACATGCAGTAGGTATATCAACTCCAATCTTGTGTAATCTATCAATGGTAGGCAATCTGTGTTGGGCTGCTAACCACACTGTAAACTTATGTCTTGGTTGTACATTTGCAGTCAGCATCACATTCCTCCAACCAACCTTGCTATAATTAGGAAGCATAGCAAGATATAACTGGTGAATTTGAAACTTGTCCAGCTTACACAATGATTTCAACCTGCAGTAGAGGGTGCCTTGCAACTGTTGGTTCTCCATGATATCAGTCCTACAATCCAATATTTTCCTAATAATGCAAGATGCATTCCTTGGCAGAGGTACATGGCTGATATCATTCTGCTTTATGTAATAACACTGGAGCCATTTTATCCATAGGCAATCTTTTTTCCTAGCAAGATCCCAGAGCAATTTTGTTATGGCTGCCTTATTCCAGGTAGCCATATCTATGATGTTGAGGCCCCCAGCAGATATAGGTTTACATACTCTCTCCCATGCAACCAAGGCTCTTTTAGATATAGAAGCATTACCTGTCAATAGAAAGGACCTGCAGACTGCCTCAATAGTCTTCAGTACCTTCTTTGGTATTATGAAAATCTGTGCCCAATATGTTTGGATGCCAAATAACACTGCTTTTATCAATTGGCATCTCCCTGCATAAGATAACATTCTGGCAGACCAACATGTGACTCTGGCAGTAATCTTCTCAATCAAAGGAGAGTATTGATGTATAGCAAGTTTCTTGAAGCTGAGAGGAATCCCAAGGTACTTAAAAGGAAGTTGTCCCTCACTGAATCCCAGCTGCTACACAAGTTCATTTCTAACAGACTGTTGTACCCCAGCCAAATATATAGCACTTTTGTTGTTGTTTGCTTTCAATCCTGATGCTGCAGAAAAATTATGAAAAGCCTCTTGCAATATCTGAATAGAAATCCTATCAGCTCTGCAGAACATGAGGAGATCATCAGCAAAGCAAATATGCACACAGTTTAGCTTCCTGCATTTAGGATGGAAGTTGAAGTCTCCATTTCTATGAAGCTGTTGAAGCAGTCTGTTAAGATACTTCATTGCAAGCACAAACAAATAGGGAGGCATAGGATCCCCTTGCCTAATCCCACTCCTAGCGTTGAAAGGTTTGGTGAACCCTCCATTTAGCATTAAGGTATATGAAACAGTGGATACACATGCCATTATCCAGTTGAGGAACTTTGCAGGAAATCCAATATCAATAAAACCTGTTTAAGGAAGCCCCATTCTAAAGTATCATATGCCTTCCTTAAGTCTACCTTAAGGACACATCTAGGAGACACACCTTTCCTTGTGTATCCTAGAAGATTTCATGACTGAGTAGAATGTTATCAATGATACTCCTTCCTTCAATAAATGCTGATTGGGACTGGCCAACTATGCTGCCAATTACAGTCTTCATTCTCTTTGTAATAACCTTGGCTATGATTTTATAAACAGTTGTACAACAGGCAATAGGTCTATAATCTTTGACATTTGTAGGATTATTACCTTTAGGAACAAGTGATATTGCTGTAGTATTTATCATACTAGGCATATTGCATGTATTAAAGAAATCCATAGTAGCAGCAACTATATCCTCTTTCACTATCTCCCAGTTCCTTGTGAAGAACTCCACAGGAAAACCATCCATACCAGGGGCTTTATCTTTTGGCATCTCCCTTATAGCTTCTACAATCTCCTCCACTGTGACTTCTTGGATTAATTCTCTCTGTTGTGCTGCAGTGAGACATGTTCCCTCTTTCATAACAGTAGTGTTAATACAAGGGATTTCCTCAGCACACTCTCCCATCAGTGATTGGAATACCTGAACAAACTCCTGCTCCACAGCTAATGGATCTGTCAGTTTGTCACCTAGTTCAGTATATATAGAGCTAATGTTATTCTGACTGGTTCTAATCTTCCATTGAGCATGAAAATACTTTGTGTTGGCATCTCCACACTAAATCTAGGTAGCTTTGGATTTCTGTGTCACAATCTGTTCCTCCACCTTACTCCATTTTTCAATTTCAGATAGTGCATTCTTCTCAGCATTGAGTAGATTCTGTGCAAGAGGATCTTGCTGCATCTGGCTCTGTACAATCTCCAATGTTTCTCTTGCTTGCACAAGTTTCTGCTTATAGGCTGCCATTTGTCTATTAATACCTTTCAATTCTTGCTTAATATTTTCAGCTTAGTCCATACCTTCTGCATAGGTGGACCTTCATATTGCTGTGCCCAGGCATTTTCCAGAACAGATTTGAACTGAGGCTCCTCCATAACTGCATTATAGAATCTGAATGGTTTGGGGTGTAATAGCCTTTGACTGCCAAACTTGACAAGTATAGGAGAGTGGTCAGATACAGAAGGGTTCATGTATTGTGCCTCAAGATGCCCATACTGTTGGATCCATTGGAAGTTACCAAGTGCCCAGTCAATTTTGCTATACACTCTAGTATTAGCATCCTGCTTGTTTGACCAGGTATAATACCAACCTTTAGCTCTGAGAGGAGTAAGTTGAATGATATCTACAGTCTCTTTGAAATCCTTGACTTCAGCATCAGTGACAGGGGATCCAATTCTATCTTCAGAATTCATCACAGTATTGAAATCCCCACTGAGTAACCAAGGATCCTGGCTGGGAATACTGACTGCCTTTAGTCACACCATAACCTCTCCCTATTGCATGCAGTACTATGAGCATATACTACACTCAAATGGAATCTGATTGAAGCTTGTGTGTCCTCCACCATACATTGGATGAACCGATCAGTCACAGTAGATATGGATACTTGGATGTGAGATTTCCATAGTAACCATATCCTACCATTGACAGCCTTAGCATAATTACATTGAACCTTCCATCCTTTAGCCACCCTTGCCAGAATTCTTTTTGCTTTATGCTCCTTACTCTAGTTTCAAGGACTCCTATAATATCTACTTTATTTCCAGACAGGAAGTTTTTTAGTTCCTCCTGTTTGTGGGCTTTGTTAAGCCCTCTAATATTCCAGGTAGTAACAATCATGAAGTATTAGATCTAATACTCCAAGAAGGTCCTGGATCCACTTGGTATCCCCTTCTATCATCATTCATAATAGTTGCCACAACCTTCCCTCTATCTGCATTTGTATTCATATCCTCACTGAGTACAGGAAGATCCCCTGAGGCTACTGTGATCCTGCCATGTTCATCTAATGTCTGCTGAGCTTCAGTATTGTTCACCATCTGCACAACTTCAGTATGTCCAATTGAATTAGCCACCACTTGCTTAGTTTCAGTAACAGTTTGATCTGGCCCAGGATCTGCTGCATCTGCAACCTTTGGCAGCCACTCCTGCCTTGGGTACTGTCTTTGCTTCCTAGTTCTTTTCCTTTTCCCTTTTACCTGTTCATCCCTCTCCAGGTCTGCATCATTTTTGATATTGTGCCAGCATTCAATTTCATCATGTCCAAACTTTAGACAATGATTGCAGAAGCTTGTCTTCCAATCATACTCTACTTGTTGCACTTTTATACCATAGGGAGTTTCAATTTCAATCTCATCAGGCAAGGAATAAGCAGCATCAACTTCTACTAAAACTCTGGCAAATGAGATTTTCTCAAGTGTGTTGTGTATTTGTCTGTGTATAGTGGTTTTCCCACTGCACTCGCCATTTTACTCAAGACATCCACTGACCAGTAGCCCACTGGAAGGCCTGGGAATCTGATCCATACAGGGACAGTGCTGAGCACAGCATTTTGAAAAGAGAAGTCAATCTCCCATGGTTTCAGTACCATAGGCTTATTCCTGTACGTGTATGGTCCAGATTGTATAACCATCTCTTTATCCTCCTTGCTATTGAATCTGAAAATACAGTATCCCTCAGCATGCAATAGGATCTGAGGTTTGGATACAAAGTTCCAAGCATGCAGTACAAAATTCTCCATCGATTTAACATTTGGATTATCACCAATAACATATCCTATTAAAGCATTCGCCCAGTAATCTACCTGCGATTTTACATCTTCAACACTGAGTTTAACCACTTTTTGTCCAATCCTTTCAATCGGAGGCACAAATGAAAGCGTCTTACCCATTTGTGCATCTCTATTTCTCCTGACAACTTCAACAGCTGTTTGGACTGATTATGCAGGTTCACTCACTTCAGAAAATTGTAATCGCCTCGCAGTTGAGCCAATCATCTCTTCAGTACCCTTCGAAAGTGTATTGTCTGCTTCTTCAGTCACTGCATGTGCAATTACTTGCGATTGGTACTTCTAAGGGAGGAAGTTACCAAATGTTAGGGTTCAAGCGTCGTGATAACACCATGAGCAGGTGTAACAAGTTGAGGAGGTGCTATGGTAGTAGTCGGAGCAGCAGTTCGCCGTTGTCTGGCCATTTCCTGCGTCAATCTCGCCTTGCTATTGTACGCCGATATGGTCACTGTTCTATTGCTATGCTAACCTGCGCCGAGAGCGTTTCAAATTTTACACTTTTTTCCTGTTCGGAATCTTTGATCTGTTCTTTTTGTACACTTTATTTATACTATTTTTTTCCTTATCTTATTATCTATTATGTTATATCTTAGTAGGGCCCGGACCTTTCCTCATCACTACCCAACCGAGGTTAGGCTTGGCACTTACTGAGTACCGCTGTGGTGTACTCATGCCTCTTCCGCGCATGTTATTTTTCATGTGCAGACCTAGGTACTTCATCTCAGGCGCACAATCGTTGAGGCCAGGAGAGCTACAGAGACTTTGAGGTACTTCTGTAGCGTTCGCAGACCAAGGAGTCTCCCTCTTTGCTCTATCTGTAGTATTTAGCCTTTTTCCGTACTTTTGTTTAGACAAATTCCGGAGATTTGAGCCGTATATTACTTTTCATTAGCTTGTGTTCCCATGAGTTTCCAGGTTTTGGGGTGTTGTAGTAGACTTCCGCATTTATTTTGAGTTGTATATGCCGAGCGACAATCATATATAGATTTCTTTTAGTTGTTCAGTTTTAATACCTAGTTATAGGAACTAGGTGCCATCAAAACATGTTCACGGAGGGCGAACTGTAGTCGTGACAGTTCAATAGGCCATTGGCAATAAGTTTGGGGCCAGGAGACACCGACTACGTCCTACGGGAAATTCACGAAGTCATTTGTGGGAACCACTCCGGTGCCATATCACTGGTCCACAAAGTTATCAGAGTAGGGTTCTATTGAGCTGATATGGAAAATGATACAAAAGAGTTAGTTCGAGAGTGCGACAAATGTCAGAGGTATGCACCGATGATTCACCAGCCCGGGGAGCATCTCCACTTGGTCTTATACCCATGGACGTTCATGAAATGGGGAATAGACATCCTCGATTTTATACTATCGGCCCTACGTAAAGCTCGGTTTATTTTAGTTATGATTATTTCTCTAAGTGGGTTGAGGCACATGCTTTCGAGAAAGCCATAGAAAAAGAAGTCATAGACTTCATTTGGGACCATTATATGTCGATTTGGGGTGCCTGCCGAGAATGTGTGCGACAACGAAAGCAATTCATCGGCAACAAAGTAACTACATTTCTCGAGGATCACAAGATCAAAAGGATTCTATCAATGCCATGCAAACCCAGCGAGGACGAACAAGTCGAATTGACCAATAAAACCATCAATCAGAATCTTATGAAAAGATTGATCGACGCTAAGGGGCAGAGAAATATTTCTCGAGGTTCTTTGGGCATACCGCATAATACCGAAATCTAGTACGAGGGAAACTCCGTTCTCTTTGGTCTATGATGATGAAGCTCTTATCCCAGTCGAGGTCGGGGAGCCAAGCCTCAAGTTTCGATATGCGACATAAGAATAAAATAATGAGGCTATGAAAATGAGCTTAGAATTGTTGGATGAAATATGTAAGGCCACTCTTGTTCGATTGGACGCACAAAAATAGCGGATAAAAAGGTTCTACTACCGAAGAACCAATCTTCGACACTTTAGAATAGGGGACTTAGTGCTAAGAAAAGTCACCCTCAACGCTCGAAACCTGAATAAAAGGAAACTGGGTCCAAACTAGGAGGGACCATATCAGGTCCTTGATATTATCGGAAATGGATCTTATAAGCTCGGCAAAACGACAAACAATTACCAAACAATTGGAATGTATCACTCTTAAAGCAATATTACTGCTAAGGTACGACCTTCTCCATTTTCATTTATAATTTAAGCTAAAAAATTGCATGTGTTCTATTAAGAACAACGATGGATCCTTCAGCACGAATTCCTTAGGTCTAAAAGCATGCGTTATACTCTTTTTCCCTTAGGTCGGTTTTGTCCCAATTGGGCTTTTTGGCGAGGTTTTTAACAAGGCAGCAATTGATCGTGCTAACTTAGAACAATTCAACAGTATTCGAGGCTTCTTTACAATTAACCTCTAATACTTGGGGGCATTGCCCTCGAATGTCAACTTTGTTGCAAGGAAATTACTTCGTAACAACGGGGTATCGATAGGTAAATTTTGTAAGGGCCAAATGGTCGAATGATCAATGCCATATAGGTTACTCGAGCCCTAACATCAAACATGTACGCATGTATAATCATCTATTGAAAGAAGTATTTTCCCTTGCCGATATCTCATTTCTTAGAAAAAATTTTCTACTGTACTTTTCACACTCTTGATGTATTGTGTACACATGCTTAAGGGCCAATCCTAGCTGTTCCACCCCATATTTTTATAAGTGAAAGTACGCCATAAATAAATTGATAAAAGCTCAAAATGAGATGTTACATCCCGTATTTTTGTACGTTAAAATTTTGTCGTAAGGTAATCGACATAAGTTTGGAATGAGATTATTTGGGATTATAAGTGTTATTCTATTTCAAACAAGTGATGAGTAAATTCATGAAGTTAAGAGGGTAAGCAAATAAAAAAAATGAATTTCGTCAAGGCTCGACTTTTTAGGATAAAATACGGCCCTAATTGAAATACACGATATTTATGGACTAGTACCATACAAGGTACCATATGGCCATTATAGCATGATATATAAAGTATATTAAAAGTGAAAAGTATTTTAAGTAATTTGAGATAATTCTTAATTATGTGAGTAATTTAATTAATTATTGGATAATGGGAGATTGCGTAGTTAATTAAAAAATTATTGGGTAATTAACTAAGAATTGGATAAAATTTAAACCCCTCAACGTGGCAAGCATCCCACCCCATTCAATAACTAGTAATAAAGGTTGAAAGGCGTCACACTAAGAGAGAAATGTGGCACCAAGCTTGAAATGCGGGGCCTACCTAAGAGCTAAGGATAATATTCCCATTTCAAATAACTTTATAAGCTCTTAAGAAAGTTTCTGTCGAGAACACAACAACTTTACAATTCAAATAACTTTCTATACTCTTAAGAAAGTTTCTGCCAGGAACGTAGTAACTTTAAAGTTCAAACAACTTTCAAATCTTTTAAGAGAGTTCAACAACGTTATTGAAGAAAGAGTTTTCGCCTAGATTATTTTGCATAGCAACGTTATTTGATTCGAACATTTCATACGGGTTTTTTTCCCTACTCCGATCTTACCGTCACATGTTTTGTTGCAATTAGTGCGTGTTATAGCAATTTTCAAGAAAAATTGACTTGAGTATATTAAAGCTATCCCTTCTTTCTTTTTGAAATGATCTATACGACACGAACGAAACGAGTAAATGCACAACTTCCATAAATGACTTTATTAATAGAAATACTAGAGATGCTAATGTTCTTGATTCCCCATGTGTTATATTATTATATCATATGCTCATGGGTCTCAAAAATACGTAAGTTGATAAAGTTTATTTTATGATATTAAGAAGAGGCATAATGGTCTAATAACATACCAGAGATTTTATTAACGTATTTCATATGCATTTATTCATGCACATTGACTCATGACTAGATGGAATTATATATATATATATATATATATATATATATATATATATAAAGATATCCCCTTGGCTCTGTTACCAAGGGGATTGGAAGCAAAGCCCCTAAAATATTAGGGGAAATATAGTTAGAATGTAAATAAAATAAAAAAAATTAGGCGGTATAACCGACCATAATGCAAAATGCGATAAAGTAAAAAAGGCAGTATAACCGACCATAATGCAACGTAATATAAATGTAAATTTAGACAAGAGTAAAATAAATTTAAACTTGATTATTATTGAAAACGAAAAATTGATAATATAAGTAAAAAACTTATATTAATAAACTAGAGAGAGAGGTCTAACCAATTCTAGAGAGAGGGAGAGAATTCTTTATCAAGTGGTAGTTGTAAGGTGTGTCTTACAAGTGATGTGGAGGTCTATTTATAGCCAAAAAAGTAAAAATTACATAACGTTTTCTAATGTCATTCATGATGTCATTAGGAGTAAGTGCTAGCTGATGTCATGGATGATGTCAGTTGGGCTGTCATTGTAGTGTCATGCTGATGTAATTTTTGATTAATTACATCAGAACATTGAATCTAGGTCTTCCTCTTCTTCTTCTTCTGATGATTTTCCAGATGAAGATGCTTGACTTTGTTGGCCTGGAGTTTGTGCCTTGAGGGTATGTAGAATTTTCTCCATTTGCTGAATAAAATCAAGTCTGGTGCTGGAACCGGCCAGTTGTGCATTGTCAACGGACTTCTGTTGTAAAATTTGAGCAGCATCTATAATAGCTAGATACTGTGGATGGGATAGAAACCACTTGTCCACCGCCGGTCCATAGGCTTCGAATGAATTCCACATTTTATACCATTTGAAGTGTCCTTGGAGGGCTAACCATGGTAGTACTTTATGTCATTTTGGTTTGTGGAAGGAAAACGTTTGGGAGGATATCCATGGGATATGAAAATCGGAGGGAAAATTGGAGGAGTATGGGTGTTTGTTGTTCACTAGAAAATCTATGATAGAAATAATCATATCCTTCTTTTACTGGTGCAGGGAGGATTTCAGCTCTATGACATATACAGGCCACCATTGATGTATAAACCACTGAGGGAATTCAAAGGTTTACTCCAGAGGATAAACCATGAATGCTTTCCAAGTTGGTTTTGAAAGGTGAAAGCATTCATCCAGGCCGCATGGTAGTCATAGTAATTGTAAAATTGTGGGTCAAAAGGCTGGGGAAGTCTTTTGTATTTGGATGGGTGGGTTCCCTATTCTTTTGGTGAGATTATTTTGTTAATCCACACCGTAGTATGTGTGACATATGATTGAGTTTGTTTTTCTTTGTGGGGATTAAACAAGAAAAATCTAGTATCTATGAGAATAAACTCATAATACCTTTGGGTATGTTGGAGGCTGTTTTGAATAAAATTGGTTGAAGGGCTAAGTATTTTCTTAGCTACCTCTTGGGGGTTTGAGTGCCAGAATTCTGGATCAATTTGGATAAGTAAACACTTTCATTCTTGATATAAGAGGGTTCTTTAGAGGAGGGGCCCTTGTTTGAAGAAATAGGTTGTGGCACTGATAAAGAAAGTGCTTGACTGGTTGTAGTATTCGAGATGTTGGATGGACACCATGTACCTGCATTAGGGATTTTAGCCTCCAATATTTTTTGTGCGATGCTTCTTGCAACCACAGGAAGTGAAGAGGCCGTGTGACTTTGGGCCGCCACGAAATTGGAAGAAGATGCGTGGCTTTGTGCCGCCACATTGGAACAATAATTTTTGTACAATTGATACTGATCTCTCAGTTGTTTTTTGTATAAGGCAGGCATGGTCATTTGATTTTTTATGCCCATGAGTTGTTGCCATTATTTGAATTCTTCTTCTGTCCAAGGAGAAGACATGGTTTGTGCTAGTTGAGCGTGAGACTGTTGAGACTCTTCTTCTTTAACTAGATCTGCCCACTTTTTTGGACTGAAAATTGAGATTGGACCTGAACTTTCTATAATATGAACTTGGGGAACTCCACTCATGGCGTAGTCTGATGGCTTTCTATATTTGGGTTGGTTTGGTCCAGCTGTGCTTTTTGGGAGTTTCTTGGAGGCAACTGAAATTGTTTGTTGTGTGGAAACAACCGCTCTATCGGACTGTATTGTTTCTATAATGTTTTTCTCCGGAGGAGGGAGAACAGGTATTGGAGGTTCTGAAATCACGACTTTCTTTTTCTTGGCATTTTATCTTCCCTGCATGAATTCTCTGGTAAGAAAATCCAGAATACAGTTTGAGCTCCCTTTGATATACTCCATATCAAAATCAAAAATAGATAAAATTCCTTTGAGCTCCTTTCTCTTCTCCTTCAAAAAATTCCTTCTCGTCCCCAACTTCCTCATCTTCCTCCTCCAATCCCAAACTCAAAGAAGAAAATAGTTTTTCTGATTTGCAGCAATCAATTGATGACTGGAAGATCCCTAAACATCCACAGTCCAAAATTTATAAATCTGCACGATGACCCTTGACCAGTGATTACCATATTTCTACAATTGAGCAAACTATTCCTCTTGAATTAGACCATGAAGAAATCAAACTTTTAATCCCAAAATCTATAGCAAAATATAGGCGAAAATACAATTATCTCCATTTTGGTTTAGTACAGATTGCGGCTAGACCTTTGTCCATAGAAGGTCCAGACACGTCTCTACTCCTATGTCTTAGAGACTCTAGATTTTTAGACTTCAATGATTCCCTACTAGGAATGGTAGAAGCCAGTCTTTGTAGCTGTCCAATTTACTTTGATTGTTTCCTAATTTTACGGTATCTCTTAGATATAGAAATATCTTAGATTCTTTAACTCTTAATGTTAAAACTACCAATTACAAGACAAAACTGGATCCTTACCTGTAGCAATTATTTAATAGAATACAGTATAAAGCCATGAGTTCTGGCTTTAACACTGGAGCTATGAAAAACCCTTCATAAAGGAGAAACTGTTCTTTTCAAAACAGATCTACAAAGATCTTACCTATCAATACCAAAACCCATTTCTTGGAGCAAAGTTTCCCTACCACAAAACTGGTTACTACAAGATGCCACTCAGGCTGAGAAACCGGAAAATACTACGGTCTCTCATATCCAACAATATTCTAGCGGATCTGTTGCCATTTCCTTCCAAAGGTCTCTCAGCCAAAAAGTCTCGGTCTCATCCTCTTTGGCACAATCTGAGATTCAGTCTGGAAGACATTAAATATCTTCTTTTCTTTCTAGAATCGAAACTGTTGATTTCGACTCTAAGATCCCTCAAGCTAAATATTCTGTAGAAACAACCCCTCCAACAGATGTTAATTATGACCATACTCAATCTCCCACTTACTCAGCTTTAGGTGCTGAAGTAGGTGTATTGGAAAAGGACTTCAAGATTGATAAAGAAACACTTCGAGCAAATTTTCACCTTTTGAGCCAGGTGTTTTCCACGTAAAAATTGTCGTGCACTTTAATTTCAGTTTTTATATTTCCGCAAACAGCAGTAGTTAGAACACTTAGAAAAACATGGTTATTCTAATGCGAAAATTAGGTACCACACAAATCACCCCCCTCTTGTGTGGTATTGACGTTTATTTACATCAGTAGCATGCCAAGTCAAATGGAAGAGCCAATAAGATCGTGCCATATGTCAAGAAACAAGAGAGAGCTCGTGGATCAAACACCGCAAATTTCTCTGCATGTTTCAAATTTCAAGCAACCAAGTTCAAGTTCAAGAAATCAAGTTCATTATCAACAACGAAGAACAAATCAAGTTCAAGCTCAATAACGAATAACAAATCAAGATTCAAGGAGTACGAGTTCAAATCAAAGTTCGTGCTAGTTGAATCCAAGATCATCGTCTGTGGCAACAAATATAGATTCAAGATCAAATTCATAGATCCTTGAATTTACTTACTATTGGAAAGAAGAATCCGAGGATTTATAGAGATTGTACACTCAAAATTATTTCAAATTAAATACTACAATTGTTGCGATATTTTTCAGTTTTGATTTTATTTTCTCGATATAATTTATTGTCTACAGCTACCCTTTCTATATTATAGTTAAATATGTATTTATTTATACCTACCATTAAGGCATGAAATGAGCCAATTGTGTTCTCTCTCTCTCTCTCTCTCTCTCTCTCTATATATATATATATATATATATATATATATATATATATATATATATATATATATATATATATATATATATATATATATATATATATATATATATATATATATATATATATCAACAAGATTCTCAAACCTCTCTCTTCTCTATCAAATTAGCAGAATCGCCGACATCAGAATTGTCGGCATCATCATTCATTATTGGTTTATCCTCTTAGACAAACAGATCTGGCCATGGCTATGCCGGAGAATATTTGAGGGCCGGGTTTTTGTTCGTCTCTATTTTTAGCTTTAATACAATGTATATAGTATTTTTCTTGGGTGAAAAATGCCATCTCTGGCGAACTTTCTTCTCTTGCTATTTTAATCACATACAATGATACAAATACATTATATTCTATACGAATACATTCAAATATATTGTATTTTTGTATAAATACATTATGCTTTCACATGTATTTATATATTTCAAAGATCTGTATTTTTTAATACAAATGAATATCATTGTATTTTATGATTTTTTGTTTTTTGAATACAGTCGAATTGAATACAACGTATAATAGTGAATAATGAATATCTGTGAATTGAATAGAACTGAGTACACGCTATTTCTTGATTACTATAAATACAGTCGCGCAAATACATGGAATTCATCACAATGTCAACGAAATTTCTGTAGAATTAATTTTGTTGAGTTAAATTAGGAGTGATACATGCTAATTGATCCTTTTCTATTATTAAACAACTGGACTCTCCTATTTTTAGGCGAATTTCGCTACTGTATTCATAAATACAGCAGCGCGAGTACAATCGTACAAGTGGATTCCCCTATTTTTAGGCGAATTCCGCTACTCTATTTATGGATACAATAATACGAATACAGTCACGTAGCAATGTAATTTATGTAGAATTTATTTTGTTGAGTTAAATTAGGAGCTATATATGCTAATTGGCACAACTGGACTCCTCTATTTTTTAGGCGAATTTCACTGCTGTATTACAGCAGTGTGAATACAACAAATAAAGTCGCGTAACAACCAAATAGTAGCTATATATATATATATATATATATATATATATATATATATATATATATATATATATATATGATAGCTATAAGAAGTAATTAAGTATATGGTAGCTAGTATTTTCATGTTGCAATTGCTCTCCGTTTTCTTTTCGATTCCAAATAATTGAGAAATTTTATTAGAACAATTTGAAAACTAAGAATCTTGAAATTGAATTGAGGCGTTTATGTTCAGTTTGCTCAATAGAGTAAAGTTGGAGGCGAGTTTATGGTAGAACCTCAGTTAGAAGTAATTGGAGTTAAGTGTAATGAAGTAAAACGAGTGGTGTTAAAATGTACTTTTCATTTTAATTATTGTAATATTGAGAAGTGAGGCGAACAAGATGGTAATCTCACACGATTAGGGTTTCTACTTCTTCGTTTCTAGCCTTATAAAGCGAGCGCAGTAGCTACATTCCTCTTCATCTCTCTACCCCTGCCTCCACACACACGTACAGTTTGTATTTATCGTTTCTCAATAGGTTTTATATTTAGTTGAAGAGCTGTGATGAGATCTGGAGATAGTCATGCACCACTCTTACAAAATTTATTTTTTGAGTGATGATAAATTTCTCAAACTCATTTTGCTTGAGCTCTTATACATGCTTTTCGATTTTACTATAATGTTGCTTTTATTTTTCATAGGAAATGTTTTAAGAATTACCAATAAATAATTTTTTCTTGGAAGGAGGAGCCGCGTGATGCGATCGAAAGATCGAACCATGATGCGGACCGTACAACAGCCTAAAGCTTCTGGGTTTGAACTTTGGTTTCTGATGGCTCCTTATTATTTTTTCAATTTCAGTTTAATGTATTTCGTTTGCCTCTGGTTTCTGATATAATTTTCTTTGTCCGGAAAAATGGAGTGAGGGATTTACATTTCAATATAAGAAATTGGCATCTTCCCATACCCAGTGTTTTGGAGAGCGCAAAAAAGCGACAAGGGCTCGCCTCGCTTCAAAGCGTGTTAACATCCATGGTAGCCATGGATTTGAAGGAGAAATGAAGAAGATGAATAGTGACAGAAGAGAGAGAAGAGAGGATTCTGAAATAATATTTTTTCTCGAATGTTCTGTACAACCGACCCTCTTCCATATATCAAAATACAAAACTAATGAAAATATCTGTGTGTGTGTATACAATGTGTGCCACATAAAATAAATACAATGGCTGTTTTTACAATGGCTATTGCTCAAATGCTTAAATGTGGCTATTTGTACAATGGCTGCTGCTGCTTGAGTTTGTGCTTCAGTTTGGGCTGTTGTTCACGTGAGCCCAATATCTCAACACCCCCCTCAAGCTGGAGGGTGGATAAACACCCAGCTTGGGCAAGAAAGAATGATGCAAGAGACCAGTCAATGGTTTGGTAAAAATGTCAGCAAGTTGAGAGCCAGATAGAACATGGTGCAGTGTGATGAGACCTTCCTGAAGTTTTGTCCGAATGAAATGGCAATCAAGTTCAATGTGTTTTGTTCGCTCATGAAAAACAGGTTTGTGGGCAATGTGGATGGCAGCTTGGTTATCACAAAAAACAGGGACAGCAGAGAAAACAGGGAACCCAAAATCAGAGAATAAACGAGTAAGCCAAGTGAGTTCACCAACAACTTTGCTCATAGCCCTATATTCAGCCTCAACTGAAGACAAGGACACTACAGGCTGCTTTTTAGCTTTCCAGCTGATCAGAGAACCCCCTAAAAATATGCAAAAACCAGTAACAGATCTCCTTGTGTCTGGGCAAGAGGCCCAGTCACTGTCAGAGTAGGCAGATAGGGCTAAATCAGGAGAGTTATTAAGGAAGACCCCAAGATCAGGAGTGCCTTCAAGGTATCTAAGGGTGTGTAGGGCAGCATTCATGTGAGTAGAGGAAGGGGTTTGAAGAAACTGACTAAGATGTTGGACAGCAAAGGCTAAATCAGGTCTGGTATGAGTGAGGAAATTAAGTTTGCCAACAAGGCTCCTGTAAGTGTCAGGGGAAGAAAGAGGAGTACCCATTTCTTGTTTGGGTTTGACAGAGAGATCAAGAGGACAAGTCACAGGAGTAGCATCAAGGCAATTATATGAAGTGAGAAGGTCAGTAATGAACTTCTTTTGGTGAAGGAGAAGACCAGCAGAACAATAACATACTTCAATACCAAGAAAGTAATTGAGGACACCTAAATCTTTAATTTTAAAAGCAGAATCCAGAAAGGCCTTTAAGGCATTAATTTCTTGCAAGTCATTCCTAGTTAAGATAATATCATCAACATATACAGCCAACAACACAATGGAAGAACCAGATTTCTTATGAAAAAGAGAGTAATCATTGAGGGAGGAAGAATACCCCTTAGAGCTTAAAGCCTCAGACAACTTGGCATACCATTGCCTAGAGGCTTGTCTTAAACCATACAATGATTTCTGAAGAAGGCACACTAAAGGAGAAGAAGAAGAAGAAGGAGAAGAAGAAGTAGAAGATACAGTCAGACCAGGAGGTAGTTTCATATAAACTTCCTCATTTAAATCACCATGGAGGAAAGCATTGTCGACATCAAGTTGGAAGAGAGTCCAGGACTGTTTCACAGCAACAGCAATCAAAGATTTGATAGTAGAGAATTTTACAACAGGAGAAAATGTATCAGTGAAATCCACACCCTCAACCTGAGTGTCACCTCTAACAACCAACCTAGCTTTATATCTTTCCACACACCCATCAGCCTTGTATTTGACTTTATAAACCCATTTGCACCCAATGGGCTTCTTGCCAGGTGGAAGGGGAACAATGGTCCAAGTATTATTGGCTGCCAAAGCTTCAAATTCTTTGTTCATGGCATCCTGCCAGGCAGGATCAGAAACAGCTTGCTGGTAGGAAGTGGGTTCAGCAGGTGCAATGTGGGCTGAGCTATTACAACAAGAGGATAAAGAACTAGTGCCAGAAAGGGATGGAGGTAGATTGCAAATGTATTGTTGAAGATGGGCAGGATGGACATGGGGTCTGGATGACCTTCTAAGAAGAGGTAACACAGGGTCTGGTGGAGTAGCTGAAGGAGAAACAGTAGGAGGGCAATGGACTGAAATATCAACATCAGAAGAGGGTGGATTAAATGTTGAGATAGGAGGAGAGGATGAAGAAGGAGCATTAAATGTTGAAGAGGAGCTGAGTAAGGAGTCATCAGCAGTAGGTGAACACACAACAGGAGGAGGAATAGAGGAGGAACTCCCTGAAGAAGCAAAAGGAAAAATGGTCTCATGAAAAGTAACATCTCTAGAGACAAGCATTAGTTTAGTTTTCAAATTATACAGTTTGTAGCCCTTTTTACCCAGTGGATACCCCAGAAACACACAAGGATCAGCTCTTGGATGAAATTTGCCTCTGTGTTGTTTGGGTATGGAAGCAAAGCACAGACACCCAAAAGTCCTAAGATGGTTATAAGAAGGACTTTGTCCAAAGAGTAATTCATAAGGAGATGTATTGTTAAGTAGTTTGGAAGGAAATCTATTGATAAGGTAGGTGGCAGTAAGGACACAATCCCCCCAGAAATGTAGAGGAAGATGGGATTGGAAGAGTAAAGCTCTAGCAGTTTCCAGCAGATGTCTATGTTTTCTTTCAACTACACCATTTTGTTGTGGTGTATAAGGACAAGAAGTTTGGTGAAGGATACCATTTTCAGCAAAAAAATCAATTCCAGCAGTGCTAGAGCCAAGTTCAAGGGCATTATCACTCCTAATGGTTTGGACACTAGTCTGAAACTGAGTTTTGATCATGGCAATGAATGCCTTGATAATGGGAAATGCATTGCTTTTGGACCCCATAAGATGGGTCCAAGTAGCTCTTGTAAAGTCATCAACAATTGTTATGAAATATTTGCAACCAGTGTAAGTGGCAGTGCTATATGGTCCCCAGGTATCTAAATGAATGAGTTGAAAGGGATGAGTTGTTTTTATAGAGCTGTCAGGAAATGATAATCTAGAATGTCTGGCTAATGGACAGATAGTACACAAAAAGGGTTGTTTATTTGAAAACTTGTATGGGATAGAGGAAATGTTTTTCATTTTGACAAAGGGAATGTGTCCCAGTCTGTTATGCCACAACATCTCCATTTTATTCAATTCAGAATGATATGTACAATGAGAAGAAGAAGCAGAAGCAACAGTCAATGGAGAATGGTAATTCCAAGTGGTGTCTGATGGGGAAGGGGAAGAAAAAAAGAAGATTGAACAAGCTTGTAGAGACCATCATCCAGTTTACCAATTTCCAATGGCCTCTTCAGAGAAGGGGCCTGTATCAAGCAAGAAAATTTTGTAAATAGAACAATAGAATTCAGTTGATAAACAAGCTTGGAGACAGAGATGAGATTGTAGTGAAAGCTAGGGATATAGAGTACATTATGTAAGGTAAAACAGAGAAACTTAATGGATCCAGTACAGGTTAATTTCACTTTGTAACCATTGGGCAAAACAACTAAGTATGGCACAACTAATGGTTTGATGTCAAAGAGAAGAGTTTTATTTGAAGTCATATGGTCAGTGGCACCAGAATCTATAATCCAAATATATGTACTAACTCTAGTCAACATGCAAGCTCCATAAGATACATTTTTTAAAGGACTGAAAGAGGGAGGAAGTGTACCAGCAAAGTTTGCAGAGCCCATAATGTTTGATTGATGCTGAGACTCTGAGATTTGGGTCTGCTGAAGGAGCACCATGAGCTGTGCATATTGTTCCTTTGTTAAACCAGGTATACCAGATTCTGAAACAGGTTGCCCCTGATTACCTTCACCCAAGCTTGAAGAATCAGCAGGACTTGCACACCCTTATGTTTCAACAGTAGCAGCAATTCTCCTGTTTCTGGTGAACTTGAATTCTGGTGGAAACCCATGCAGCTTATAGCATTTATCAATCAAGTGACCTGGTTTCTTACAATATCTACATACTGAGTTTGGCTTAGTGGTGTCAAAGTTGAGTTTTTGGTTGAACTGTTTGGAATGTGGGTGTGGTCCAGAGGTTTTATTAGAGGGTTTATTGATGAAGTGAGTGTTAAAAGCACTAGAATCACCACCAAACTGGGATGGCACACGAGTGACTTGTCTCTGTCTTTCATCCTGAAGTAATATATTGTATGCAGTGTCTAAGGAGGGAGGAGGTTGAAGCATAAGTATATTACCCCTAACACCAATATACATCTCATTGAGACCCATAAGGAACTGGTGCAGTTTATTCTCATCCTCTTCTTTCTGAAATTCAAGCCTAGCATCACATGTACATGTACTGCCCCTTGAGGCTCGCATGAAACCCAATTCATCCCATAATTTCTTCAATTTATTGAAATAGGATGCTATGTCTAAGGATCCCTGAGTAGTAGAAGCTAATTCTTGTTTTATTTCAAAAATTTTTGTGCCATTAACTGTTCCATATCTATTGTTGAGCTGATTCCAAATACTTTGAGCAGTGTCAGAGTATTGGACACTCTCAACTATTTCTGGTGAAAGAGAGTTTGTAAGCCAGGATATGACCATATTATTACACCTATCCCACTGCTTAGAATGAAGAGAATTTACAGCAGGTTTTGGGACAGAACCATCAATGAAACCTAATTTGTTTCTAGCAGACAAAGAGACGATTATATTTCTCCTCCATCCCCCAAAACCAACCCCTGAAAACGGGTTGGTAACCAGAGAGACCCCAGGCACGTCGGATGACATAAGAAACAAGGGATTTGACGGGTCAGGAACAAAGCTAGTAGAGACATGAGAAGGATTCTCACCAGTATCAGCCATTTTAAAGTATGAATGGCATAAAAAATGAACAAAAAAACCCAAAATATATGATATACAAAACTGCTGCCCAGACTAATCAATTTAAGAAACAAACTCCGTGAATACAGTACGTATAATGCCGATGAAACAACGAACAACTTCAAAAAATTGATGAAACGAAGAGAAGACTAACCGATTGTGAAGAAATTGTGAAGAAACCCTAGATTCTGAAAATAGTTGCAAACCCGAATGAAAACCGACAAGGGTAGTACCGCACGAAAGCTCTTGACGAGGAGAGTCGGATAACCCGCTCTGATACCATGTTAACATCCATGGTAGCCATGGATTTGAAGGAGAAATGAAGAAGATGAATAGTGACAGAAGAGAGAGAAGAGAGGATTCTGAAATAATATTTTTTCTCGAATGTTTTGTACAACCGACCCTCTTCCATATATCAAAATACAAAACTAATGAAAATATCTGTGTGTGTGTGTATACAATGTGTGCCACATAAAATAAATACAATGGCTGTTTTTACAATGGCTATTGCTCAAATGCTTAAATGTGGCTATTTGTACAATGGCTGCTGCTGCTTGAGTTTGTGCTTCAGTTTGGGCTGTTGTTCACGTGAGCCCAATATCTCAACAAAGCGCAAAGCGCACGCTTTTTTGTAGTGAGCGCAATTTTTAAAAAATATAATATAAAATTATGAATAATCAAAAACATCAATTTAAATACTTTAAAGTAGGTAATAATACACTTAAAATACACTGAAATACACTGAAAATTATGAATAAATTTAAATAATTTAAATAAACTGAAAATATACTGAAATACACTGAAAATACACTGAAATTAATAATAATAATACAATAATTATATATATATATATATATATATATATATATATATATATATATATATATATATATATATATATATATATATATATATATATATATATATATAACAAAAAAGGAATAAAATGAAAAGAACTGGAGAAAAAAATGAAAAAGAATAAAATGAAAAAGTCAGAAACTCTGTCTCGTCAACGGTCGACATGAAAGAAAAAATGAAAAAAAGATCGCGAGAACGTCGACAGAGAGAGAAAGAAGAAGAAGATGGAAGAAGAAGATGAAGAAGAAAGAAAAAACAAGAAGAAATGAGAAGAAAAAATACCTGGGTTGGTCGTCGGTCGTCGGTCGTCGGTCGTCTCTGAAGATGGAAACCCTAATTTCCGTCACTGGAGAAGAAGAGCGGTCGTTGGTCGAGCTCTGTTTTTTGGTACCAATTGTTTTTCTAATTTCAAACCCATATATAACTGGTCCAGCTATTTTTTCAGAAAATCGATCGCATCGATCGCTTCGTCGCCTCGCTTTTCCCTGTTAATCGATCGATTTTGTTAGTCGCATCGATTTAGTCCCAGAAATGCGACCCTCAGTCGCTTCGCGCTTTAAGCGACGAAGCGTGCGCTTTTCATAATACTGCCCATACCACTGGCTTCCAATTCATTTCCTGATGCTCCTCCTCTTGCAGGATCAGTCGCATAACATTTGAATTCAGAAATGTTGTAAAAAACGTAAAATTCAATAATTGTTCTACAGATCTATTTAAGAGATCTGGATAGCTTTGTTTTGGATGACTTCAAATCTAACTTCATACCTCATTTATAAACAGTAATTGTAAATAACTCAAATCTACTTATCCATGGACTTACTATGGCCATTTATTAAACGCAAAACCTATTGCAATTGTAAGAACTGATCGAATATCAAAATATCAGTGCTGACTCCTAAAAAACTTAAACCACATAATATTAATTTATCAATTTATGCACAATCCTATTAGCAGGGACGTTGAGTTGTGTTTTAAACCCGTATAATATTACTAGCATGGTAAATTGTTTATATTTATTCCCCCATTATAATTTTCGACCTCCTCTACCGTGGCACCTAATCCCTCTATTAGTTTGTCAATATCAGCTTCCTCGTCCAATCCCTCTATTAGTTTGTTAATATTAGCTTCCTCGTCCAATTCCTCTATTAGTTTGTCACCAGGTCACAGACACTGAGAGTCTGTTTGGAAAGCTATTCTATAATTAAAATTGCATAATTACTAAAATAGTAATTACACAACTTAATTATTTTTTTATTTGTTATAGTATAATTATGTAGTTATAAATTTACTTTTTGGTTGCACGGGTCTAATTATACAGATAATTAAATTTTAAATTAAATAATTATCAAATCTTTAAAATTAATGCAATAAATATGTGCTTATTGTTATAAATGTTCAATTAGTACTTTGTTGTAAATAAGCTTCTTGAAGAAGTTTATCACTTCGGTACATGGTTATGGATATACATTACCTCCGGTAGAATATTATCCATAGTATAATAGTAGCTTACACAGCAACTTGTAGTAGCAGTTTGTAGCAGCTTACACAACAGCTTGCAGTAGCAGCTTACACAGCAACTTCTTTTCTTCTATAAGTAAAAGAGACTTCAGTTCATTATGTACATCAGTTTGAAATTTGGATTATAAATCTCTCTCTCTCTCTCTCTACTTGTTTTTGGTTTCTTTACTTTAGGTCTTTATTTTACAACACGTTATCAGCACGAGACCCTGTCATTTTGAGCACTTACTTTGAATTTAATTTCTATTTCAGTGTTCATCTCTGATGTAAGGCGACACTCTTACGTCCGTAGTAAGATCTTGTTCACTCCGCGCATCATAAGGCATGTTATATCCTTGAGGTGATGAGCTTTTCTCCGTAGAAATAGTGATGTGGATATCATGTATGCCTGGAGTGGCATTTAAAGTAATTTGAGCTTCTTGCTTATATTTGGTTTAATATCTTTATCATTGCTTGCTTGGTTATATGCTACGTATACAGTACATATTTTGGTATTTATTTCATCCTTATTATCTTAATAAAGGATTATAAAGTGGATAAAATTGTTGGATCCACTTATACTCCAGCAGAGTTTGCAAGAAATATATGACCACAAGAAGTGGTTACGTTTTGCATATCTCATTGTAACTAAATTTTGTTAACCAACAGAAGTGGTATACGCCTATAATCACCCGAAGTGATAATTTAGGCTTTCTATGGTTACAATTGAAGATAAGCTAGAGAAAATTTCTCTATATTAAATGCACGCCTCGATTTGCTCCTGAAGTAGTAAATATTTTAAAAGAGGTTGAAGTATCATAATTTGATGTGATTAATATACGTTCAGATAATTATGTTCGATTTCCTGAAGAAAGAGAACTTTTCATAATGTTAATCCATTCCCTGAAGTGAATGTGATAATTGTAATAAAGCCCGTAAGTATGAACGCGCTCTTGATGTAAATATATTACAATTTCCTCTAGAAGAGGTAATATGATTGACAGAATATATACTCAATATTTCATATTTTAAAGTTTCTCCTGAAAAAGTAACATAATTGAAATTTCCTCATGAAGTAGGAAAATATTATGAAACTATGTCTTTTTGTGCTTAAACAAAATAATGAGCTATTAAAATTTATTTTTGAAGCACATTTTCATTTCCACCACAACTCACCTCTTAAAGAGATAGAATAACAAATGATATAAATCTTGTTTCTGTGACATGATGATCATTATCGTACGTATCCATTGTACATAAAATATCTTGAATAATTTTATTAAATATCTCTAAGGCAAAAGCATTCTTGTAGAATGTTTTCTACTACAACCACATTAATATGGTATGATTAGTTATCGAGTTCCCCGAAAGAAATAAAAACTCATGTATCTTTCCCCGAAAGATGTAATGACTATGTGGTTGCGGATTTGATGTTAATGGTATTTCTCCATGAAGGAGATATTTGTCAAAAGTTGGTGGTAGAAATACTGAAATTCTTAATCTTTTACATTTATAAATTTAGTATTGTCTTTCTATTATTCATTTATTTATAATTTTCTCTCATGACACCACAAGTGTCTAGGCAATATTTGATAGTACAAGTTATCAAAAGCTCTTAGCTAACTGTTTGTCTAGAAGACACATGACATCGATAGTGTCCAATAAATATTAGATTGTGGATAATAAATGAAGGCTCTCGAAGAGTTTGTATACAAATATATCATTCATATTATTTGATTCAGGTAAAAATATATGTTGTAAACCTGAAGTTTACTAATACGAAAATTTTTGATTAAGACCCCTGATTGTGAAATATATAAAAGGTGAATATATGCCCATTCACCTGTCATGTGAACTACTTATAGATGCATATATAAGATGGTTACATGTATGTTTATGTCAACCTGCACTTTGACATTTGAGATTGCTTTTCTCAATTAAGAGCATAACTTTTAGATGATGAGATCAAAATAGTTCATCTTGATAATGCTGGTTTATATCCAAGCTGGTTTAGCAATGAATTCCTCCTACGAATGGCTAAACTATTGCTTGTGAGAACAAAGCTCCATATGTTGGTCTAAGATATTTTAAATTGCATACACCAACATTTGTATGCATCATATTGAGACTACAAATAATTGGACGATTGATAATCTTCATGTTTCCACAAATATAGGGGGTAAAATAATATGTATATGAGAAGTTATCTGCCTTATTCTTTAATTTGTACTATATCATGTAGCCACAGAAAATCAGAAGTTTACTAAAGCAAAAGTTTATGCCATAGTAAACCAGAAGTTTACTAAGAGATAGCACATGCCGTGATAAACTTGAAGTTTTCATTTGCCATTTTTAAATGAGCTATTTGAGAATTCAGATAAGCATATACCGAAGAACTAGAAGATTCTTCAAGAATTCTCCCGTGTTGCTTGTTCTCATAATAAATTGATTCTACCACCAACAATATGATAAGTCCTCCCCTCACAATTAGTTTAGGATCAAAAACCAAATATTTTTACTATCTTTTGATGTGTGGTATATGATTAATTTATCTACCACAATGCACAAAGATATGTTTCCAAAGAAGATTGAGAATATATGTTAGTTTTCTAACATTTCGGGGATGGAATAAACAACTGAAAAATATGCTATATGAATCGAATTATCATCAATATGATCCTCACTCAGAAGATAATTCAAGTAAAATGCGAGAAGTATTTGCTGATCCAAAATTAAATATCATATTTCAGTTGCAAATGCTCTTATTAACATTAAAGCCCCCGAAGGATAGAGTTTACTATACGCATGAAGCGTGGTAGACCAATCGGTTACGAAGGTAACAACCCTTGAAAAATGGTAAGGAGCTAATGATCAAAGTGATCATAATAAGGAGGAAATGAGCTCTAGAAGAGCCCATGACATAACATTTTATGAAACTCCAGAAGAAGTTCAGGTACCTGAAATAATTTGGGCGCATATGGTATTATCGTTTCAGTGAATACTTGCTGAAAGAAGGTTACATAAGTGATGTTATTTGTCCATGTATTTTTATAAAGAAAATGGCATCAACATTTATTATAGTTGCTATTTATGTTGATTACATAAATCTTGTTGGAACTCCAGAAGAGCTCCAAAAGGCAATTGAATATCTTAAGAAAGAATTTGAGATGAAAGATCTTGGGAAGACAAAACTTCGTCTTGATATTCAAATTAAACATTTAGCAGACGAGATCTTAATCCATCAATTTGCCTATACAACAAGGGTCTTAAAACGCTTGTATATGGACAAAGCGCACCCATTAAGTATACCAATGGTTGTTCGATCACTTGAAGTGGATAAGGATTTATTTCGACCTCCAGAAGAGGATGAGGAATTCCTTGGTCCCGAAGTACCCTATCTCAGTGCAATTAGTGCACTAATGTATCTTGCTAATGCTACAAGGCCAGACATAACATTTTCTGTTAATTTACTAGCAAGATATAGTTCTTCTCGTACAGGGAGACATTGGAACGGGATTAAGCATATATTGCGATATTTAAATGGAACTCTTGATATGGGTTTATTTTATGTTAACAAAGATAGTGCAGATCTTGTTGGTTATGCAGATGCAGATTATTTATCTGATCCCCATAAAACTCGATCTCAAACCGGGTACGTATTTACATATGGAGGTACTGTCATATCATGGCGCTCTATAAAGCAATATATTCTTGCTACTTCTTAAAACCATGCTGAGATAATAGCTATTCACGAAGCAAGTAGGGAATGCGTATGGTTGAGATCAATGATTCACTTTATTCGAGAAAAATGTGGTTTGGAATGTGAGAAAAGACCCACAATTTTATACAAAGATAATGCTGCATGCATAGCCCAATTGAAGGGAGGATTTATAAAGGAGATAGTACGAAACACATTTCACCAAAATTATTCTACACACACGACCTTCAGAAAAATGGTGATATTGATGTGCAACAAATCCGTTCAAGTGATAATCCAACAGATTTATTCACTAACTCTTTGCCAACTTCAACTTTTGAGAAGATGGTTTACAAGATTGGAATGCGGAGACTCAAATATTTGAAACAAGAGTTTTATCAGGGGGAGTAAAACACGCGATGCATTCTTTTTTCCTTACTAAGGTTTTTTTCCCATGATGTTTTCCTTATAAGTTTTTTTAATGAGGCACATAGCAATGCGATTACTAAATACGTGTACTCTTTTTCCTTCACTAGGATTTTTTCTCACGTGGTTTTTCCTAGTAAGGAGCCACATTATTTTTTAATGAACATCTAAGGGTAAGTATTATAAATATATTATATATGGATGTTCATTTAATACTCCGTTGTAAATAAGCTTCCCGAAGAAGCTTATCACTCGGTACCTGGTTATGGATAAGCATTACCCCCGGTAGAAGATTATCCATATTTGGTATAGTAACAACTTACACAACAGCTTGTGCAGCTTACACAACATCTTGTAGTAGCCTCTTACACACCAGCTTGCAGTAGCAGCTTACACAGCAGCTTGTAGCAGCTTACACAGCAGCTTTCTGTAGCAGCTTACACAACAGCTTGCTGTAGCAGCTTACACAGCAGCTTGTAACATCTTACACATCAGTTTCTTTTCTTCTATAAATAGAAAAGACTTTAGATTATTATGTACATCAGTTTGAAATTCGAAAAATAAATCTCTCTCTCTCTCTCTCTCTCTCTCTCTCTCTCTTTATACATATATATATATATATATATATATATATATATATATATATATATATATATATATATATATATTTTCTTTCCTTTAAGTCTTTATTTTATAACACTTATAAATTTTTTATAAGTATAATTAATATTATATTTGGTATTTAAGATGTCTATTTTTTTCTCAAATATAAATTAATATTATCAAAATATATATATATATATATATATATATATATATATATATATATATATATATATATATATATATATATATATATATATATATATATATATATATATATATATATATATATATATATATATATATATATATATAAAATTAATAATATTTATTTTAGATACTTACAAATATTGAAAATATACATTTTGTCAGAAGATCATTCAATTCATGTTTGATAAAATAAATTAATATTTATAAGTATAATATCGTAAGATTATTCAAATATTTGACAAAACTAATTTATCAATTCTAATTAAAAAATGAACAACATGTAATGTGAGCCAATATTATTAAAACAAGTAAATTGGAACCATAAATATAAAACAAATTCAAAAATTTTAAAATAATTTAACATATGTTAAATTCCAACATAATAAAGGTAAGTCCGACTGCAACTTAAGATTAGAAAACATATAAGTTTATAACCAGATCCAACAATGAAATTCCACTTTAATTGCATCACTCATTATATGCCAAGTTTATTAATGACTCATTATTTCTAATATTAGAAGGTGTAGTTTCAAAAAATAGAATAATAAAAAATAAAATATAAGCAATTACATGGAATTACAAGCAGCAAAGATAGAGAAAAAAAAGATAAATAATGTACAAATAAAAATATATTTCAAAAAATATTAAAAAGTAAAAATAAGATTAAATAAAATAATATAAATAAAAAGTTATAAAGAAAATAAATTAAAATAAAACAAATAGGAAAGAAATTAAAAGACAATCTTGTAATTACATAGTGTAATTACCATAAATTTTCACCTCTACCTTGAGAATTGAAGAGTGTAATTACATCCCTCTAATTACAACCAATTCCATGCTGACTAAGTAATTACTTGGTTAAACAAACATGTGAAACTGTGTAATTATATGCAATATATGTTTCTTGCATTATTGTTATCCTTTAATAATCACATTGCCAAAATTTGACGTACAATAGGTACGTGACCAATAACCATTCATGCCATAATAATGACATTATTTTCTTATATCATCTCAAACCTCCCTCTAGAGGTGAGTGTGCTATATTCACTATCACTAACACGTTCATATTCTTTCAAGAATGAATATGTATTTATAAATCAGATGTTGTCACATTCACAACATGAATGGATCATAATCATCTATATATGCTTTATAAAATCTCATGTCAAATCGATGATAAATATTACTTTCACAGAGTGAAGGATTATTTTGAGAATCCTTATTATTCTCATTACCACAATGATGAAGATTATAATTTCGTTTATTGCCACGTCCACATCCATTGATACCTTCACGGTAATAATTTTATTTTCTTTCAGACTTATCACATACTGCTATCACATTCTTTAAAGGGAATGAGAATGGAGCAAATTCAATGGGATGAATTTTTAATTATTTGCCCACAATCATACATGATTTTGATCATAACAAGGTATAGAAATTTTACCACTTTAGTTCGGCGTACTTTTCTACAAACTTCGTTAGAGGTATAATCAAACTTTGTTGTCTTTACTTGTATATAAAACCAAATAATAGAATGTCAAGAATTTGAAAGAGAAAAGTAAAATACTTACCTTAAATCCAGAATTTAATCATGAAGGGAGTTCATAGAACAATTAACAATCATTATGCTCAATCCCAAAACTTTTACTCAATTGGTTAGAGTCTCGTGCTGATAACGTGTTATGAAACAATAAAAGAAGAAGAAGAGTATTTCAGAGCAAAGTAGAGAGAGAGGGAATTCTTATTGATATAAGATGAATTACAATGGAATAAAACCCTCTATTTATAGGGAGATGGTGACTTAGTCACCAAGTAATAAAACCTAGAATCTCTCAAAATATAGACATTCACCTTAAATAGAATTCTATTTATAACAAATATTTTTGTTTTCCACATCTCAAAGGGAAGAAAATGGATAATGGATAAAAGCTCATGGGCGAATAAGGGTGATCGTTTTATTCTGGAGAGCGAGAAACATATGATATTCTTTGGTGGTTGAAAATCGATGTTACTTTAGGCCATCTCCAACGCTAGCACTATTTTTTGCATCAAATTTTACATTAAAATAGTGTAACACCAAATTTACTCTAACTATTACACCATTTTACACCAATTTTTCTCTTTCTTTTATATTATTATCTTCTTTTTTTTTTCATATTTTATTTCTTTCAAACTAATACTATCTTTTTTCTTTGTTCATATTCATTATATATAATTCACATTCACCACTTAAATAATCATTTATTAAAAAATTATTTTAAATGATAAATTAACAAAAATTAAAATAATTGATAAAAGATAATTAAATAAATATTACATCATAGTCAAATTTAATTTAAGTATCACATAAATATTTAATTTTTGCTTCTATTCTCCCATAAATACTCGATTAATGCATTACAAAGTGCGAAATGCGCATCTTTATCCTTAATTTTTTTGTGTCGAGCTAAAATTGTTCAAATCAGTTAAATAATGGTTATATTTTTTTAATAAAATTATAATAATAAAATTAATTTATAATTTTATAGAGATAATGCATAAATACCCCATTAAACTTGTCCTCAAAAGTCATTTACACACCTTAACTTTATGGGTATTCTAACACCCCACGATTGTTTAACGAAATGTATATAGTTACTCCCTCCCTACACCTGGCCAACTGCGCGTATTTGACAACCAAAGTGAGCGCGTCATTTATCGTTTAATCGTTTAAAGCAGCCAAAAAAAAATGAAAAAGTAATTCTTTATCGTTAATATAACCCAACTAATAGTAAAATCCCTTCTTCCCCAAATATTTACCAAAACCCGATGAAGAACCCTAACTTCTTCTTCTTCTTCTTCTTCCTTCTCCTCCTCCTCCTCCTCCTCTTCTTCTTCTTCTTCTAATTTTTGTCAAAAATCCGTCAAAATTAGTTTTTGTAGTTTTAATAGTTGTTCCAATGCCTTCAAAAGGATTGAATTTGACAAGGCTTTGCACGGAAGAAGAAGAAATGAGTCAAGTGGATAAATTCGATGCAACCATGGCTATGTGCTGCCATTGTTAATAGCTTGGACACCTCGGAACCCAGGAAGAAGATATTGGGTTTGTCCATACTATGGTGTATATTGTTCTTAAAATTGTTTCACTAATTAAGTTGTGGTAAATTATCATTCATTAATTTTCTTTTTTAATAATCATAGGGTCCTCGTTCTTGTGATTTTTGGCTTTGGAAGGATTCTGAAATTGATCCTAGATCCAAATTTGTGATTCCAAAGTTGCTTGAAAAAATGGGTGAACTTGAGAATGCATTAGAAGGCTTTGAAAATCTTTCCAAGCTGAGGACTACTCTAAAGGTTGAAAACACTATAGAAGATGACAAGATGAAGAAGATTGAGGTTCAGTTGGTAAAATTGCAAGATGATATGGAGAAGATGAAAAAGAAGGAAAAGAAGTGGAAGAGTCAATTAGCTAAGTCAAAGAGTAGGGAAAATGTACTGTGGTTCATTATATTGGGGATGTGCATTATGCTTGTTGCTTGTGGGTATCCAGGAATCTCATTGAAAGAAGATGCAATGAGGTTGCCATTGTGAAGCTAGTTTAGTTATCTCACTATGAAAGTACTTGTTGGTTGTAGGATTTAATTTGTATGTTTACAATGGAACTCTTACTTTTGTAGTTCTTGCTTATCAATGGAACTCTCAATATGTATTTGTAGTTCTTGCTTATCAATTATTGTTTAAATACACCAAAACGACTTAAAAGTCTCTTGTTAAAATAGATTGGACAGATCATGGATTTGAATCTGAATACTATTTACATAACTTAGTATTCCAGTCATTGAATTATCAAAAAAACATAATTGTATCGGCAGCAAAATCGAATTCTAGTCGACAAAACCAAAACATAATTGTAGTTTGTTACAAAGTAGTCTATAGCTACCTACATTAACTTGTCAACATACAGAATTGCAGTTTTCAAACCAAAACACTGGAGAAAAAACCAAAATAGAATTGTAGTTTTCAAACAATATCAAAGCTTCATTAGCTGGGTTGATTTGCATTGGTTGTGCTTTCCTGGCTCAACTTAGCAGCCCTAGACCTTGTTTAAATGATCTTCTTGCCTCTCAATTGGTGCAGCTGCCTAGATGTCATTGCTTCTTTACCCTTCCACTTTACACCTCTTGTTGGTCGATGGTCTAGATCTCCAGTAACTTCTGCCGAGGACCTCACATCTCTAATGTTTGTAGATGACATTCCAGGCTGCCATAAAACAACAAAAAATTAGACAACTGAAATAACCTAAATATGATAGTTTGTGTTGGACTTACATTTTAAATGTTGAAGCCACTTTGAGTGCGTAAAACACCCATGCCAACCATCCTTGGTTTCTTAAATTGTGTTCTTACATCACTTCTAGTACAAACATCCTACATGAAATAAGGAATTAAAAATCTGGTAATTATTTAAAAAAGACAAACAAGATATTAAAGGGAAGAACTTCACCTTTTCTTTAGCACCTTTTGGCCTTCCCCTTCCTCTTTCAGTGCTTTGCTTTGGTGGCTTTGAACTAGCAACACTTATAGGCATAACACTTGATGGGGTTGCAACAGTATTATTTCCAACAGCCTTTGCACATCCCCTCTTGTTATGACCCTTGTTATGACAATTGCTACATGTCATTTCCACTCCACCCTTGGACAATTTTCCCGTCTTATTTTCACCAGGCTCTTTTCTTCTAACCTTCTTTGGCCTTCCAGGCATCTTTTTGATAGTAGGTGGTAGAACAGGTAGGTCTTAGCTGAGCTATTCTATTCATCATCTTCACCCTGATTTCTTCCAGCATTGTCACTATAGTCTTCGGCCTTGCTGCCAAAATCCAGGCATTGAAATATTCTGCCATATGTTGTCAACACTATCAGACTTGCAGAAAGTGTTGAAATAAACCTTACTCCATCTTTCAATGTTGTAGTACAACAATTCATAACCTATGTTAGTCCCCAATTTCTTCATGTCATCCAGATTTTTCTTCAATTCCCATTCATATGTAGACATTGCACACCTCCAGAAGCAGTTCCTTCTCTCTATGCCCCTCCATTTCTTTGACCAGTTAGCTAAGATGTGCCTTGCACACATTCTATGCTCAGAATTTGGAAGTAGGTGTGCTATGGCATTTTCAAGACCCTGAAAAATTAACAATGGCAGAACAAAGATGGTCATAAAAATGCTGACAGCAGTAGCAAAAATAGTAGCTAAAATATAGTACAATAAAAACAGATGAATTACCTTTTGCATGTCTGTTATTATAGGCAGCTTTGTACCATCTCCAAGTTGAAGATCACTCTTCAAAATGCTGACAAACCACCTCCAGGTGTGCACATTTTCAATCTCAACAACATCCCAAGCAAGTGGAAGCATCTGATTATTTCCATCTTTGCAAACTGCTACAAGTAGTTGGCCTTTACAAACCCATTTTAAAAAACACTCATCTAGCCCAATGCATGGCCTACATCCAGCTAGGTATGACTTCTTTATTGCATCAAAACAAATATAGAACCCAACAAACATTTTCTTCCCACCTTCAAAAGTTTCCTCACTAAGTTTCACTACACATGTACTACCAGGATTAGATCTAAGCAATTCATCCCTAAAATCTAAAATCCTCCCATACTCCAATTTATGATCACCCATTATCTCTTTTAACACAATAGTTTTTGCCCTCATACAAACTGTCCTCCGAACATATAATCCTAATTTCTTTCTAATCAACTCTTGAAACTTAATTATTCTAATGTTAGGTTATTCTTTTATCCTCTCATTGAACCTTTTAGACAAGAACCTTGAATTACAAAACTTGTTTTTGTTAGTTGGGTCACATTTGTAGACTGGATTATAGTTTTTGACAACAAAATTCTTAGTCCTTGAATCATAACTAGCACATAGAAGCCAAGGACAGGATTCCTTCTTGCACTTAACCCTCACCCTTTTAGGTTCATTTACCTACTTTTTTTTTATAGAAATCCTTTTTTAACAACTTACTTAGTCACTGCTTCTCTGAATTCTTTCACACTTGCAAATGCAAGTCCAGTTTCCCAAACTATCTTTTTGCAAGTCTTGTCAAATATTACTCTCCTTGTAGTCTTTCTTCTTCTAGCTTTAGCTTTCTGTTGCACCTCCCCTTCATCTTCATCATCAGCATCATCTGGATCTGTCTCAAAACTAGCATCTTCACCCGAGGGATAATAATGCTCATCACCACCTATCTTACCTTCTAAAGTCTTTTTCTTCCTAGATGCATATTCATCATACCCCACATCTGGCCCTCTTTTACCTAGTTTAACATGTTTTTGTTCAGGAGAACTTTCTTTCCTCTTCCTCCTTTTTACTGTCCCGCTTTCTGCCTTGAATGCCCTATATTCATCATGTGTATCACCGCCATATTCAGCTTCTCCTTCTTCAGACAACTCCTCATGGTCTGAATCTGAGCTATTATCAATGCTGCTACTAGAATTTGAGGAGTTTAATTCAGATGAGGAATTTGAGCTATCATATGTAGTAATAGCTGTGGACACACTATTATTGGGACTATTTTCAGCAGCATTAGATGCCTTTTCACTAGTTCCCAATCCCTCACAGCCCCCACACATCTTGACCAGATTCCTTCTCAAAAGTAATATTACTTTCATCCACAACTTGGTTGACATATTCTAATCGGGGAGGGGGGGGGGCACTAAAGGTTCTTCAACCATATGCTCTACATAAACCTCCAAAATATCCACATTTTTAAGTCTTTACAAATACCCATAAGGTCCCTATCAACTTTAATTACTACCAAAGCAGGACAATTAGGTGGTCTAACATAAATAATAGTAGAAGAAACATTGTAACAAAACTCTTTTACATAACCTAAGAACTCAAAATAAGAGAACCTATCAACATCTACATCAAAACAATTAGTCATCACCCCACCAATATAATCCTCCATTGAAAAGCAATCCAACTTATCTATGGAGATTTTTCCACCATGGGAAAACCTTAGAGTAACAAGTTCAAAAGACATTGCAATACCTGAATATAGTAGAAAATAAAGTAATAAAGGATTAATATATACTATTGGACTGCTACAGAAGGGGTCAGAATACATGCAACAAGAAAAACAAAGAGATAACATTTAGGGTTGATGATAGAAAAGGCTAGGGTTGATGTGTTTACCTCCAAGCTAAAACACAGATAACGTTAGCAATTGATCTTCAGAGACCTTTAAGTTCGAACGTGTCTTCAACCAAACCGTGAACAGGAACAAACACGAACAGAATTAATGGAGCAAGAACAAGGAAATCGTTTGGATTTTGCAACAAGCCCCTTTGACTTTGGCCAGGCTTCAGGATTTTGGAGATGCTAATCCAATCGTCGAGGATGGGGTAAAAGGTTAGAGTTCTTCATTTTGGGAATTTTTAACTGAGGGGTTAATGGGTTAAAAGACTTAGTTATATCTATTTTAGGTGTTTTTGTTTATTTACGGGAGGTTTTAATTACGTGGCTTCATTATACAGGCGCGTGTACACCACTTAAGTTGTTATAGTTGGGTCAGGTATAGGAGGGAGTAACTAAATACATTTCGTTAAACAATCGTGGGGTGTTAGGATACCCGTAAAGTTAAGGTGTGTAAATGACTTTTCAGGACAAGTTTAATGGGGTATTTATGCATTATCTTTAATTTTATATAAATATAATATATCCAAAAATTAATATATAAAAAAATAAGATATAAAATTAAAATTATAAAGGTCTTAATATAAAAGTTAATTACATACACAATATATGATAAATTAAAAGTCCAAAATTAAAAAGATTGAATAAAATAATATTAAACCAAATATAGAGTAATGAATAGTGATGCACAGACTACTCACAACTGTTATGCAGCAAGAGGAGTACAGGGAAACAATTCAGCAAATCTGGAGCCAACAGAACGAAGGATTCACTATCATTCTGTCTGGAGCAAACTGCAACAGCTGCAACAAACAACCAGACACATTCATTAGGAACACACCTCTATAGAGCAGAAACTGCAACAAATAAGAGAAGAACTGAATGTTACACAGAGCAGATTGAATGAAGACCATTTCAACAAGCAGGAGATCCAAAAAGAAAAGAAGTTACCGCAGAACATTGAAAAATGGGAAGCTATCCAAGAACAAATAATGAGGCAGAAATCAAGAGCCAATTGGATACAAGTGGGAGATCACAATACAAAATACTTCCATGCCTACATGAAAGCCAGACAAGCAAGAAACAAGGTGAGTTGTACCCTTACTGAAGACTAGATGAAACTTACTGAGCCACAACAGATACAACAACATTTTGTTAGAATATACGCTTAACGCTAGAGGGGGGGGGGGGGTGAATAGCGTTGTAATAAAAAATAATATAAACTTGCGGAATTAAAAATTGCAGGATTGAAATAAGTGCGGTAAGTAAATAATAAGGAACGAACGCACCGAAATTATCCTGGTTCACCACAACCTGTGGCTAGTCCAGTCCCCGAGAGACTCTCTCGAGATTCCACTAACTTCGTTAAGCTTACGGGTGCTTAACAAACCGTTACAAACTAAGAACTTGACTCACACAAGCCTCAACAACCTTTGCTCGAAGATACCACACTTCAAGACTTCAACCGAAGGAAGGAAAACGTTCCTTCTTACAACCACAAGGGATTAACACTTCCCTTCAAGTGTATACAAACACTTAGCACTCAAGACAAGGCTCTCTTTAAGAGTAGATATGAGTAAAATAAATACGGTCAAGAACACAACAACTTTCCTCAAGAGTTTGGCTCTCAAAAACTTATGAAATGAATATAAAATGATGTATATGAGAGTATGCAAGCTTTAGCAAGAATATGATCAGTTGTTGTTCTAAGAAGACTGATTTTGAGTTGTATTTATAGTGTTCAAAACCCCCACAACTGTTGCCTAATTGCCAATCAAGAATTGCTGATTTTGTGCTAAGATAATCGATTATCTGATTTGCATAATCGATTATTTTCCAATCGTTCAAAAATCATTCCCAGATTTTATGCAGAATAAACGATTATCCAAATCGTATAATCGATTATCTGACAACGTTCAAAAAATCATATTCAGATTTTACTTAGCATAATCGATTATCAGATTGTGTATAATCGATTATCTTTCAGAGTTTAAAAATACTTTGGCAACGGTCATTTGCATAATCGATTATGCTATAAGGATAATCGATTATCTTTTATATTTTGAAAACTTTGGACTACACTGTCTTAACATAATCGATTATCATAAAGTACATAATCGATTATTTTACAGTCTTGTAAAATTTGATAGACACTGCCTCAACATAATCGATTATCATATGGTACATAATCGATTATCTTGTAGCTTTGAAACATCTGATGGACACTGCCTCAATATAATCGATTATCATAAGGTACATAATCGATTATCTTGTAGCTTTGAAAAATCTAATGTACACTGCCTTAACATAATCAATTATCATAAGGTACATAATCGATTATTGTTCAGCTTTGTAAATCTGGTGTACATTGTCTTAACATAATCGATTATCATAAAGTACATAATCGATTATCTTTGTCCAGATTTGAGAGGCATGTTTAAAAATCATTTTGGCTAAAATAAAATGTTTGAAAATCATTTTGCTTTAAATTAAATATGCATGATTTGATAAAAATGATTTTACGAGAGAAGCCAAGTCTTGAGTCAATTGTCGGATCAAGATCACAATTAAAGAATGACTCATGTATAACTTTATTTCTTTGCTTGATCATGATCTGTGTTCGTCTTGTGCTTGAACCTCGTTATGTGTCAATTGCGCGCTTGTGCTTGGACCTCGTCATATGTCAATTGCGCGTCGTTTGTCATTTATCAAAACCTCGTTATGTGTCAATTGCGCGCTTGTGCTTGGACCTCATCATATGTCAATTGCGCGTCGTTTGTCATTTATCAAAACCTACGAATTTGAACACACGTTTAGTTTAGTGCCTTGAGAACGTGTTTCAACAATTTTCCCCTTTTTGATAATGGCAAACCAATATCGGGATATGCATATTAGATAATTAATAATGACGATCCAAGATAAGTATATAGATATGCAATTAGTTCCCCCTCAACATATGAATTCCCCCTCAATTTATGCCAATAAATATTAAGT
Organism: Nicotiana benthamiana; assembly: GCA_034376525.1. NCBI lineage: Eukaryota > Viridiplantae > Streptophyta > Magnoliopsida > Solanales > Solanaceae > Nicotiana > Nicotiana benthamiana. The sequence goes on along the minus strand of CM067336.1, from coordinate 25,174,967 downwards.
GCATAGCCCTTATTCTTCCCCCTTTTGACATTAGCAAAAACAACATTAGTAAATAACTTGTTTATTGATTAACCAAAAGTCCGAGTACATAAAAAGAGACAATGAAACATAGAAAAACAAGCTAGAAAAAGAAAGAAATTATTCATTATCAGTATTAATTTCCGGCTCGGCATCCGGTACATCTTCCCGAAGGACAATTTGAGCATATGGATAATTGACATGGTCAAAGTATCCATGAAGTTCATGGGAGGGACGAGTGACATTCATATCGATGCGAGTCATGGAGGTGGACAGAGACGCAATTTGCTCGGAAATGGTATTGATGGATGCATCGGATGGGGCCGGAGGACGACGTCGTTGAGTTGGAGGAGGAGGCGGATGCTCACCGATATTGGGAAATGAAGATTCTTGTATTTCCCAATGTTTCGTCGCCTTTTTGTGAGGGCCGACGTAAGTGTCGTCACCGGATGCAACAAGAAGGGTCATAACGACAAAAGCATAAGGGAGAGGCTTATCTTCCCCAATAGCATCATACATATGAGACTTGACGAACTTGCACCAATTGATGCGAGCTCCGGTGATGATGGCATGCATGAGTTTTGAATCCTCATGAGATATAGTTGTATGATTGAATTTCCGCGGTTTTAGAACGCGGGTGATGAAATAAAGAATTAAACGGTATTCGGGGAGCATGTTTGTGATGGTGGGACGACGATGGTCCGGAGTTGGAAAAAATTCACCGATGCCGATTTGAGTAAAAAGAAGCTGTTCATCAAACAGAGCACCTTCTTCCCTAGTATAGCGTAAAATGTCTTCCCCATTGCGCGGAAGTTTAGTGATGGCTTGAATATTTGCCTCAGATACAGGGATGTGAATTCCATTGACGGTCGAGAAGAGTTCATCATCTTCGTCTTTCTCGAGATTTGAATAGAAGGCCTGAATTAAGGAAGGATGAATGTAAGGGGTGTGAAGGTATAGGAAATCAAGGAGTTGGCTTTGTAGGAGGATATTTGCTGTGGATGGAGGGGTGCTTTGACTAAGAAATTGATTAGTGGAAAATCGAGGAGGGAGGATTTCTCGATTTTCAAACTTTTCAGCGAAGCGCATAAGTTGTTCTTCACTGTTGAATCGTAAGAAGGAGCCATCTTTATAACAATAAACTGGTGGACGAGTGGCGGAAGAGGAGGCAATATTTTTGCTGCACGAGCACGTTTGGAGTTTCTGCCCGACATTTTGAATAAGTAGTAATAACCTTTGAAAGAAATTTGAGAAATTTTGAGAGTTTGGGAGATAAGTTTGATGTTTGAGTGAAGAAATTGAAGACTTATAGCACCTATTTATAATGAGAAGGATGGCATTGCATTGAAGATGAAAATCTGCAGAAATTTAAGAGACAAAACGGTCAGAAACAGTAAAAATTTTGAAATACTGACTGAGGATAATCGATTATTGAATTATGGTAATCGATTAATCTGACACAGAGTGCACAGTGATTTTCTGACCGGGAAATAATCGATTATACTTTTGAGATAATCGATTATTTTAGGAAGTGCGGATAATAAGCTCATGAGCTTGGTCTTACTTCACCGTCGAGAAAGGAAAGAAGACTTCCATCTCCAAGTTTAACTCAGACGTAGCTCCCTTCGTTTTTTTTGGGGGTGTGAAGCAGTGTCAAACCAAAATACCCAACAAGCATTAGCTCTCCCTGAAAAGGAGGTGATCCAGCCGCACCTTCCAGTACGGCTACCTTGTTACGACTTCACTCCAGTCACTAGCCCTGCCTTCGGCACCGAGACGGTAATCGATTATACAGTTTTAAAAAATCGATTATTGTCACAATTAACACCTGAAAAATAATGTCAACAAAATCGATATAAAAATTGATAATCGATTTTTATATTTACCATCCAAAAACCTGCAAAGCAAAAACTGTTAGATAATCGATTGTAGTGTTGCATAATCGATTATGTTAATTTTCCGGCATAATAAACATAAGACGTAAATAATCGATTAGTGATACTTGCTAATCGATTTTCCGGCATAGTAAGCATAAGACAAAAAGAAGTGATAATCGATTATCGACTTTAGAGAAATCGATTATTCTACACCATCGCCATATAATTCCCCCTGCCTTTAGGGCGATACCTGCAAAAGAGAATTAGGCGCCTCCGACGCTCAAGTTAGTAAATTTTTTTTTAAAAGAATAATGCAATGCATGACTTGGATCAATGTGGAGTCAAGAATTAAGAATTCTTTCTCTAAGAGCTTTGTGAAGATGTTGACCAATTGAAAACGTGATCTCTTAAGAAGTGTGTCCTATGGTGTTCTTAAGAGTGTTTCGAGTACTTACCTTTTGTTCAATGTCGCCAATTACCTTGTCGAGAGGATGGTCTTTGATTGTCCTCCACGCGTTAGGCAGTTTCGTTTCTTTCACCAGTGGTGGCGCTTCCTCCGATAATTGTTTCAAGATTTCATCTTGAATTTCCTTTGGATTTTCCTCTTGTACTTTGTCTTGAGGACTTATTGTGTTTAAAATACCTGCAAGATCAAAACCAGAATCCTTTCTCGCCAAGCGAGCATTATTTTCGGAAAACACAATATGAGGGGATTCCTCAACAGTTTCGGTTCTATTATTGAATACTCTATATGCTTTGCTACGTGATGAATAACTAAGAAAAATTCCTTCATCGAATTTGGCATCAAACTTTCCCAAATTATCTTTTCCATTGTTATGAATAAAGCATTTACAACCGAATACTCTAAGATGGGAGAGGTTAGGTTTCCTTCCCTTGTAGAGTTCATAGGGAGTTTTCATGAGTATTGGCCTTATGACTACTCTGTTTAAAACGTAGCATGCGGTACTCACGGCATCTGCCCAGAATTGTTTGGGAATCTTAGCCTCATCGAGCATGGTTCTAGCCATCTCTTCGAGACACCTATTTTTCCGTTCCACCACTCCATTTTGTTGTGGTGTACGTGGAGCAGAGAAGTGTGCTCAATACCGAGTTCGTCACAAAAGTCCGCGAAGAGATTGTGATCGAACTCTCCCCCATGATCACTTCTTATGGAAGTGACGGTTGTGTTCTTTTCTTTTTGAACACGTTTAAGAAAACATTTAAAATTTTGAAAAGCCTCACTTTTGTGAGCAAGAAATAGTGTCCATGTAAATCTTGAATAATCATCAACAATAACAAAAGCATAGCGATTTCTACCAAGACTTTCAATGCGAGATGGTCCAAAGAGATCCATGTGAAGAAGTTGCAAAGATCTTGTAGTTGAAACAATATTCTTAGATTTAAAAGATGCTTTTGTTTGCTTCCCTTTTTGACAAGAATCACAAATAGTGTCATTTTCAAATTTCAAATTTGGAAGACCAATAACTAAATTTTGTGAAACCAATTTGTTTAAAAGATGCATGTTGATATGAGCTACTCTACGATGCCATAACCACATATCATCTTCTTTACTCATAAGACAATTCACATACTCTGATGAAGAGTTTTTAAGATCAACCATATAGATGTTATCAATTCTAAAGCCACAAAGAATAATTTTAAAATCACTACGACGAAAAACTAAGCATTCTTCCGAATCAAACAAAACAAGATTTCCCTTGTCACATAATTGACTTATGCTCAAGAGATTATGTTTTAGACCTTTAACTAGCATTATATGCTTAATGGAAGAAGATTCATTCTTACCGACCGAGCCAATGCCGATAATTTTTCCCTTGTTGTTATCTCCAAAAATAACGTTTCCTCCTTCCTTGTGTTCTAGTTGAAGGAACTTGGATGCGTCTCCGATCATGTGTTTGGAGCATCCACTATCAAGGTACCAAAGTACACTTGATCCCTTCAAACATACCTCTTCTTGATTGTCTTCGTGTGCCATGAGACATAGATTTGCGGTTTCGTCTTCTTCATCGTCGCTTGATTCGTCTCTGGAGTCACCTCCCCAAGATATGCATGCTCGTTGTTTCTTGAAGGGTTTTTTCTCCTTTTTGACATTTGGGCAATTTGATTTATTGTGCCCGATTTCTCCGCATCCATAGCACTTTACTTGATCTCCTTTTTGTTCGCCTTTTCGTTCATACTCTATTCCCATGAACTTTTGAAGCCTCTTAATAACGAGTCCGAACTCGTTATCTCCGTTGTTTGAGTCCTCATCATTTTGAGGTTGAGCCGTGCTTGCCTTGAGAGCGATTATTTGTTTCCTTTGATCATTAAACGGAGGGTTAAGTATAGTAGAATCATAGGTTTTAAGATTACCTCTTAGTCCGTCGATGGTGACATTTGAAACACCGATAGACTCTTGAATCGCGTCGGCCTTGGAGCGCCATTCGGGAGTGAGACTTTGGAGAATTTTTCAGACAAGTTCCTTATCCGTGAAGGTCTTCTTAAGAGCATGTAGGTCATTGACGATTTTTGAAAATCGTTCGAACATGTCATCGTGTTTAAACACGTTCTCAAGGCACTATAATAAAACGTGTGTTCATATTTGTAGGTTTTGATGAATGACAAACTATGCGCAATTGACATATGACGAGGTCCAAGCACAAGCGCGCAATTGATATATAACGAGATTCAAGCACAAGACCAAGATCAAGCAAAGATATAAAGTTATACATGAGTCGTTCTTTAATTGTGATCTTGATCCGATAACTTGACTCAAGACTTGGCTTCTCTCGTAAAAACATTTTTTTATCAAATCATGCATATTTAATTTAAAGCAAAATGATTTTAAATCATGCATATTTACTTTAGTCAAAATGATTTTTAAACATGCCTCTAAAATCTGGACTAAGATAATCGATTATGTACTTATGATAATCGATTATGTTAAGTCAGCTGCATGACAATCGATTGTGAACTTCTGACAATCGATTGTGTTAAGGCAGTGTGCATCAGATTTTTCAAATCTGCATGACAATCGATTGTGAACCTTATGACAATCGATTGTGTTGAGGCAGTGTACATCAAAGTTTTTCAAAGCAACAAAATAATCGATTGTGAACTTATGACAATCGATTGTGTTGAGGCAGTGTCTATCAGACATTTTCAAAGTCACTAAATAATCGATTGTGTACCTTTGACAATCGATTGCATTAAGGCAGTGTCTAATTGATTTTTCAAAGACTGATATATAATCGATTGTTCTCATAGCATAATCGATTGTGTAATTGACCGTTGCCAAAATATTTTCAAACACCGTCAGGTAATCGATTATAGATTTCTAATAATCCATTGTTTTAAATAAAATCTGAAAAAGATTTTTTGAACGTTGCCAAGTAATCGATTGTAGATTTCTGACAGTCGATTGTATTAAGTAAAATCTGGAAATGATATTTTGAACATTGCCAGTAATCGATTATTGATCTTAGATAATCGATTGTTAAGCGTAAAATCTGGGAATGATTTTTGTAACGATTGGCAAACAATCGATTGTGGCATTTTGACAATCGATTGTCACTGAGTAAAATCAGCAATTCTTAATTGGCAATTAGGCAACGGTAATGCATGGTTTTGCTACTATAAATACAGCTTCAAATCAGTCTTCTATACACAACAACTGATCATATTATTGCTATAGCTTGCATACTCTATTGTTCATCCATTACATAAGTTTTGAGAGCCAAAATTCTTGACGAAAGTTGTTGCGTTCTTGAGCGTATCTGGTTACTCATACCTACTCTATTAAGAGAGTCTTGTTTGAGTGAGTGCTAAGTGTTTTATACACTTGAAGGGAAGTGTTAGTCCCTTGTATTGTAAGAAGGAACTTGTGTTTCCTTTGGTTGAAGTCTTGAAATGTTGTATCTTCGAGCAAAGGTTGTTGAGGCTTGTGTCCTCAGTTTGTAAAGGTTTGTTGAGCACCCGTAAGCTTAACGGTGTTAGTGGAAATCTCGAGGGAGTCTCTCGGGGACTGGACTAGCCACGGGTTGTGGTGAACTAGGATACATCGGTGCGTTCGTTCTTATTTATTTACTTGTCGCACTTATTTCTTTCCTGCAATTTTTAAATTCCGCAAGTTTACGCTAATTTTTATTATAATGCTATTCACCCCCCCCTCTAGCGTTAAGCGTATTTTCTAACAATTGGTATCAGAGCCCAACTCTCTGAAGACTTAACCGTTTGAGAGAAACAATCCATGGCTTCTACTCGTGATTCTTTTGCAGGAATAGGTGAAGGACAATGCTCCACCCGACCACCACTATTCGACGGTACAAACTATACGTACTGGAAGGAGAGGATGAGAATATTTGTTCAATTAAATAGTTTTCATCTTTGGAAGGTTATAATTAAGGGAGAACAAATTCCAACCAAAAAGGTTGAAAATAAAGATGTTCCAAAGTCCGAAGATGAATACGATGCGGATGATATCCGAAAGGTGCAAAACAACGCTAAAGCCATTAATTTATTATATTGTGCTGTAAATGCTGATGATTACAGGAAAATATCATGTTGCACAACGGCGAAGCAAGTGTGGGACAAGTTGGAAATTACGTACGAAGGTACGGACCAGGTAAGGGAAGCTAAAATTGATTTCCTAACCCATGCATATGAATTGTTTCACATGAAGGAAGGCGAAAAGGTCGATAAGATGTTCGAACGATTTTCAAAATCGTTAATGATTTACATGCTCTTAAGAAGACCTTCACGGATAAGGAACTTGTCCGAAAAATTCTCCGAAGTCTCACTCCGGCATGGCGATCCAAGGCCGACGCGATTCAAAAATCTATTGGTGTTTCAAACGTCACCAACGACGGATTAAGAGGTAATCTTAAAACTTATGAATCTACTATACTTAACCCTCTTGTTGATGATCAAAGGAAACAAAAGATCGCTCTCAAGGCAAGCACAAGCCAACCTTAAAATGATGAGGACGAAGACAACGAGTACGGACTCGTTATTAAGAGATTTCAAAAGTTCATGCGAAAAGAGTATGAACGAAAGGGCAAAAAGCAAGGAGATCAAATAAAGTGCTATGAGTGCGGAGAAACCGGGCACATTAAATCAAATCACCCAAATGCCAAAAAGGAGAAGAAACCCTTCAAGAAACAACGAGCATACATATCTTGGGGAGGCGACTCCGGTGACGAGTCGAGTGAGGAAGAAGAAGACGAAGCCGCAAATCTTTGTCTCATGGATCACGAAAACAATCAAGAAGAGGTATGTCAAATTTCTTCCAAAAATTTCTATTCTCTTGAGGAAATGCAAAATGCTTTTGATGAGTTGTATAGTGAATTTATTAAAGCCTCCAAAACTGTTAAAAGCATAAAAGAAAATGCTTCTTTAAAAGAAAAAGATTTTGAAAAACAACTCTCTTTGAAAGAAAAGGATTTTGAAAAACTGATTTTGGAAAATGAGAAGTTGAAAGAAGAAAACAAATTTTTCGGCAAGAGAAGCGCCGACAAACCCGAGAGTTCTAGTAAAAATTGTACTTCTTGCATGCATCTCAAAAATGAGGTAGAAAGACTTAAGGGCACCCTAGATAAGTTTAATTCTTCTCATAAAAATTTGAATGAAGTTCTTGTTAATTTGAAGTCGACCAAGCATGGCATATGCTTTGAGAATGAGCCTAAAGAAAAGGTTGAAGCCAACCGCCAACCACCTAAGGCTCAACCTAGGATTAATAAAACAAACTCTCATCCTAGATATAACAAACCTAGAAACGGCTTTCAACAATCGCAACCTAGAAATAATCATTCTAGAAATAATGCATATTCTAGGCCAAACACTAGAAGGAATTTTGAACCTTTTAGAACACCTAGAAATGACTTTCAACCTAGAAACAACTATCCTAGAAATGCTGTATATCCTAGAACAAATAGTAGGAGAAATGTTTTGCATGAATTGCGCAATAGTCATATTGTCAAGAATAGAGTAAATGAATTTCGTCCGTCCAATTACTATCAACCTAGACGAATGCATAATCCTAATGTTGTTTGTCATTATTGTAGACGAATTGGACATATTGCTCCTGCTTGTTTTACACGACATAGACATAACACTCAATCACATTACTATGACTTGCCTAACCCCCAAGGACCCAAAATGGCATGGGTACCTAAAACTCATTAATCTGTTTTGTAGGTATGTTTGAAGGGATCAAGTGTACTTTGGTACCTTGATAGTGGATGCTCCAAGCACATGACCGGAGACGAATCCAAATTCCTTCAACTAGAACACAAGGAAGGAGGAAGCGTTATTTTTGGTGATAACAACAAAGGAAAAATTATCGGCATTGGATCGGTCGGTAAGGATGACTCCTCTTCCGTTAAGCATATATTGCTAGTTAAGGGTCTAAAACATAATCTCTTGAGCATAAGTCAATTATGTGACAAGGGAAATCTTGTTTTATTTGATTCAAATGAATGCTTAGTTTTTCGCCGTAGCGATTTTAAAATTATTCTTCGTGGATTTAGAATGGATAATATCTATATGGTTGATCTCGAAAATTCTTCATCTGAATATGTAGATTGTCTTATGAGCAAAGAAGATGATATGTGGTTATGGCACCGTAGAGTAACTCACATCAACATGCATCCTTTGAACAAATTGGTTTCACAAAATTTAGTTATTGGTCTTCCAAACTTGAAATTTGAAAAAGACTCTATTTGTGATTCTTGTCAAAAAGGGAAGCAAACAAAAGCATCTTTTAAATCGAAAAATATTGTTTCAACTACTAGACCTTTGCAATTACTTCACATAGACTTATTTGGACCATCTCGCATTGAAAGTCTTGGTAGAAATTGTTATGCTTTTGTTATTATTGAAGATTATTCTAGATTTACATGGACTCTATTTCTTGCTCATAAAAGTGAAGCTTTTCATAATTTCAAATATTTTCTTAAACGTGTTCAAAACGAAAAGGACACAACCGTCACTTCAATAAGAAGTGATCATGGGGGAGAGTTTGATCACAATCTCTTTGCGGACTTTTGTGACGAACTCGGTATCGAGCACACCTTCTCCGCTCCACGAACACCACAACAAAATGGGGTGGTGGAAAGGAAAAATAGGTGTCTCGAAGAGATGGCTAGAACCATGCTCGATGAGGCTAAGATTCCCAAACATTTTTGAGCGGATGCCGTGAGTACCGCATGCTACGTTTTGAATAGAGTAGTCATAAGGCCAATACTCATGAAAACCCCTTATGAACTCTACAAGGGAATGAAACCAAATATCTCCCATTTTAGAGTATTCGGTTGCAAATGCTTTATTCATAACAATGGAAAAGATCAATTGGGAAAATTTGATGCCAAAGCCGATGAAGGAATTTTTATTGGTTATTCTTCACGTAGCAAAGCATATAGGGTATTCAATAATAGAACCGGAACTGTTGAGGAATCTCCGCATATTGTGTTTTCCGAAAATAATGCTCGCTTGGCGAGAAAGGATTCTGGTTTTGATCTTGTAGGTACACTAAATAATATAATCCCTCAAGTCAAAGTATATGAGGAAAATTCAAATGAAAATCAAGATGAAATTTTAGAGCAATTATCGGAGGAAGCTCCACAAGTGGAAGAAGAAACCAAATTACCCAACGAATGGAGGACAATCAAAGATCACCCTCTCGAACAGGTAATTGGCGACGTTGGAGAAAAGGTAAGTACCCGAATCACTCTTAAGAACACCTTAGGATACACTTCTTAAGAGATCACGTTCTCACTTGGCCACATTGATCTAAGTTATTATTTCTTTACAGATTTCTAACTTGAGCATCAGAGACGTCTAATGAATTTTTGCAGGTATCGCCCTAAAGGCAGGGGGAATTATAAAGATTGATGCAGATAATCGATTTCTCCTAAGGATAATCGATTTCTCTTTAGTATATAATTGATTATCTAGTATCAATAATCGATTATGTTGATATTATTTGCTTTATTATGTCTTTTACTTTTTCCATTTTTGCTAATGTCAAAAGGGGGAAGAATAAGGGATATGCACTAATTTTTTATTGGCATAAATTGAGGGGGAATTCATATGTTGAGGGGGAACTAATATGTTGAGGGGGAACTAATTGCACATCTAGAGACTTGTTGCATATTGTTGCATATCTTTACTTGTCTTGAATCGTCATTATGAATTATCAATTATGCATATCCCGACTAAAGTTTGCCATTATCAAAAAGGGGAAAATTGTTGAAATACGTTCTCAAGGCACTATACTAAAACGTGTGTTCATATTTGTAGGTTTTGATGAATGACAAACTATGCGCAATTGACATATGACGAGGTCCAAGCACAAGCGCGCAATTGATATATAACGAGATTCAAGCACAAGACCAAGATCAAGCAAAGATATAAAGTTATACATGAGTCGTTCTTTAATTGTGATCTTGATCCGATAACTTGACTCAAGACTTGGCTTCTCTCGTAAAAATATTTTTTATCAAATCATGCATATTTAATTTAAAGCAAAATGATTTTAAATCATGCATATTTACTTTAGTCAAAATGATTTTTAAACATGCCTCTAAAATCTGGACTAAGATAATCGATTATGTACTTATGATAATCGATTATGTTAAGTCAGCTGCATGACAATCGATTGTGAACTTATGACAATCGATTGTGTTAAGGCAGTGTGCATCATATTTTTCAAATCTGCATGACAATCGATTGTGAACCTTATGACAATCGATTGTGTTGAGGCAGTGTACATCAAAGTTTTTCAAAGCAACAAAATAATCGATTGTGAACTTATGACAATCGATTGTGTTGAGGCAGTGTCTATCAGACATTTTCAAAGTCACTAAATAATCGATTGTGTACCTTTGACAATCGATTGCATTAAGGCAGTGTCTAATTGATTTTTCAAAGGCTGATATATAATCGATTGTTCTCCTAGCATAATCGATTGTGTAATTGACCGTTGCCAAAATATTTTCAAACACCGTCAGGTAATCGATTATAGATTTCTAATAATCCATTGTTTTAAATAAAATCTGAAAAAGATTTTTTGAACGTTGCCAAGTAATCGATTGTAGATTTCTGACAGTCGATTGTTTTAAGTAAAATCCAGAAATGATTTTTTGAACGTTGCCAGTAATCGATTATTGATCTTGGATAATCGATTGTTAAGCGTAAAATCTGGGAATGATTTTTGGAACGATTGGCAAATAATCGATTGTGGCATTTTGACAATCGATTGTCACTGAGTAAAATCAGCAATTCTTAATTGGCAATTAGGCAACGGTAATGCATGGTTTTGCAACTATAAATACAGCTTCAAATCAGTCTTCTATACACAACAACTGATCATATTATTGCTATAGCTTGCATACTCTATTGTTCATCCATTACATAAGTTTTGAGAGCCAAAATTCTTGACGAAAGTTGTTGCGTTCTTGAGCGTATCTGGTTACTCATATCTACTCTATTAAGAGAGTCTTGTTTAAGTGAGTGCTAAGTGTTTTATACACTTGAAGGTAAGTGTTAGTCCCTTGTATTGTAAGAAGGAACTTGTGTTTCCTTTGGTTGAAGTCTTGAAGTGTTGTATCTTCGAGCAAAGGTTGTTGAGGCTTGTGTCCTCAGTTTGTAAAGGTTTGTTGAGCACCCGTAAGCTTAACAGTGTTAGTGGAAATCTCGAGAGAGTCTCTCGGGGACTGGACTAGCCACGGGTTGTGGTGAACCAGGATACATCGGTGCGTTCGTTCTTATTTATTTGCTTATCGCACTTATTTCTTTCCTGCAATTTTTAAATTCCGCAAGTTTACGCTAATTTTTATTATAACGCTATTCACCCCCCCTCTAGCGTTAAGCGTATTTTCTAACACATCGATCCTCTCGCTTTCCTTCATGTGAAACAGTTCATATGCATGGGTTAGAAAATCAATTTTAGCTTCTCTTACCTCGTCCGTACCTTCGTACGTGATTTTCAGCTTATCCCACATTTGCTTAGCCGTTGTGCAACATGATATTTTTCTGTAATCATCCGCATTTACAGCACAATACAATAAGTTGATGGCTCTAGCATTGTTCTGCACTTTTCGGATATCATCTGCATCGTATTCATATTCGGATTTTGGAACCCATTCATTTTCAACCTTTTTGGTTGGAATTTGTTCTCCCTTTGTTATAACCTTCCATAGATGAAAATTATTCAATTGGATGAATATTCTCATCCTTTCCTTCCAGTACGTATAGTTTGTGCCGTCGAACAGTGGTGGTCTGGTGGAGCATTGTCCTTCACCTATTCCTGCATTAAAGTCACGAGTAGAAGCCATGGATTGTTTCTCTCAAACGGTTAATTCTTTCAGAGAGTTGGGCTCTGATACCAATTGTTAGAATATACGCTTAACGCTAGAGGGGAGGGGGGGTGAATAGCGTTATAATAAAAAACAATATAAACTTGCGGAATTAAAAATTGCAAAATTGAAATAAGTGCGGTAAGTAAATAATAAGGAACAAACGCACCGAAATTATCCTGGTTCACCACAACCTGTGGCTAGTCCAGTCCCCGAGAGACTCTCTCGAGATTCCACTAACTTCGTTAAGCTTACGGGTGCTTAACAAACCGTTACAAACTGAGAACTTGAGTCACACAAGCCTCAACAACCTTTGCTCGAAGATACCACACTTCAAGACTTCAACCGAAGGAATGAAACGTTCCTTCTTACAACCACAAGGGATTAACACTTCCCTTCAAGTGTATACAAACACTTAGCACTCAAGACAAGGCTCTCTTTAAGAGTAGATATGAGTAAAATAAATACGCTCAAGAACACAACAACTTTCCTCAAGAGTTTGGCTCTCAAAAACTTATGAAATGAATATAAAATGATGTATATGAGAGTATGCAAGCTTTAGCAAGAATATGATCAGTTGTTGTTCTTAGAAGACTGATTTTGAGTTGTATTTATAGTGTTCAAAACCCCCACAACCGTTGCCTAATTGCCAATCAAGAATTGCTGATTTTGTGCTAAGATAATCGATTATCTGATTTGCATAATCGATTATTTTCCAATCGTTCAAAAATCATTCCCAGATTTTAAGCAGAATAATCGATTATCCAAATCGTATAATCGATTACCTGACAACGTTCAATAAATCATATTCAGATTTTACTTAGCATAATCGATTATCAGATTGTGTATAATCGATTATCTTTCAGAGTTTATAAATACTTTGGCAACAGTCATTTGCATAATCGATTATGCTATAAGGATAATCGATTATCTTTTATATTTTGAAAACTTCGGACTACACTGTCTTAACATAATCGATTATCATAAAGTACATAATCGATTATTTTACAGTCTTGTAAAATTTGATAGACACTGCCTCAACATAATCGATTATCATAAGGTACATAATCGATTATCTTGTAGCTTTGAAACATCTGATGGACACTGCCTCAATATAATCGATTATCATAAGGTACATAATCGATTATCTTGTAGCTTTGAAAAATCTAATGTACACTGCCTTAACATAATCGATTATCATAAGGTACATAATCGATTATTGTTCAACTTTGTAAATCTGGTGTACATTGTCTTAACATAATCGATTATCATAAAGTACATAATCGATTATCTTTGTCCAGATTTGAGAGGCATGTTTAAAAATCATTTTGGCTAAAATAAAATGTTTGAAAATCATTTTGCTTTAAATTAAATATGCATGATTTGATAAAAATGATTTTACGAGAGAAGCCAAGTCTTGAGTCAATTGTCGGATCAAGATCACAATTAAAGAACGACTCATGTATAACTTTATTTCTTTGCTTGATCATGATCTTTGTTCGTCTTGTGCTTGAACCTCGTTATGTGTCAATTGCGCGCTTGTTCTTGGACCTCGTCATATGTCAATTGCGCGTCGTTTGTCATTTATCAAAACCTCGTTATGTGTCAATTGCGCGCTTGTGCTTGGACCTCGTCATATGTCAATTGCGCGTCGTTTGTCATTTATCAAAACCTACAAATATGAACACACGTTTAGTTTAGTGCCTTGAGAACGTGTTTCAACACATTTCACCTAATTCTTCCAAGAGTTACTGGGTACAGCAGCAACACAATTGCCAGGCATCGACATCACAGTGACCAGAGATGGACCCTGCCTCACCCTGCACCAACAGCAGCACCTACTATCTCCAGTAACAGAACAAGAAATACACCAGATTGTGCAGAAGCTCCCTCAAGACAAGACTCCAGGTATTGATGGCTATCCTGGTGAATTCTTTAAAGAATTTTGGCCTATTGTGGGGGGGGGGGGGAGTCACCCAGGCAGTGCAACAGTTTTTCCAAACTGGAAAACTGTTGAAACAGATTAACTGCACAACTGTCACTTTGATCCCAAAGGTGCAAAATCCCAGCTACGTCAGAGAGTATCGACCCATTGCCTGCTGTTCAACTCTTTATAAAATCATCTCTAAGATCCTAACAAATAGGCTGAAACTGGTTGTCGATTATTTGGTTGGGCAATCCCAATCGGCCTTCATAGAGGGAAGAAACATACTGGATAATGTTATTATGGCATATGAGCTAATCAATGACTATAATCGCAAGACAATATCCCCTAGATGCCTGATAAAAGTTGACATTAGGAAGGCCTACGACTCTGTTGAATAGGACTTTCTCAAGGAAGTACTAATTGAATTTGGAATTCCTTATAAAATGGTAGTACTAATAATGAAGTGTGTCTCCACCATCAGTTACTCCCTTTTGATAAATGGAAGACTGACCAAGAGATTTGACGCAAGGAAAGGACTAAAACAGAGGGATCCAATGTCCCCCTACTTATTTGTGCTAGCCATGGAATAACTAACCAGATCCTTAAAAAAGCTACACAGAAACCCAGACTTTAATTTCCACCCCAAATGCTCCAAACTACAAACCACACACATATGCTTTGCAGACGACCTTTTGCTATGTTGTCGGGCTGATGAAACTTCCATGAAGCTACTGATGAATGAATTTGAACAGTTCTCTATGGTCTCATGCCTCCAAGCCAATATGGATAAAGCTCCTTATATATAGCAGGTGTATCAACTAACTTCAGAGAGAAAATATGCTCTGACCTACACCTCACTGAGGGCACCCTTCCGTTCAAATATCTAGGAGTTCCCTTATCCACAAAAAAGGTCACAATATCACAAGTAGAGAAGATAGTGGACAAAATCAGAAGCTGGACATCAAAACTCCTCTCTTATGCTAGCAGAATCCAACTTATCAAAAGTGTCCTGTTTGAAATGCAAACTTATTGGGCCCAGGTTTTCCTCATTCCAAAAAAAATTAAAAAACTGGTAAATGGAATTTGCAGGAATTACTTATGGACTGGTGGTCATGAAACGAGCCATAGGAATCCAATTGCCTGGGAAACACTGTGTAAACCAGTGGCGGTAGAAGGACTGAACATTATATCCTATGAAAGATGGAATAAAGCGGCTCTATCAAAACTCCTCTGGGCTTTAATGGCAAAGAAAGACAAACTCTGGATCAAATGGATACATTGTCACTACATAAAGAAAAAAGATATTAATACTATGGAAATTCCTAAACAAGCTAGCTGGCTCTTTAGGAAATTGTTTGGCGCAAGAGAATGGTGGGCAACTGATGGTACAAGACTGCAAACATGTACAAATAATGGGCAATTTAGCATCAGAAAGGCATACATTCAGACCACTCCTCAATACCCCAAGGTTACATGGAAAAAATTATTAATGGTGACTGGCATGCTCCCAAAACAGAAATACATCTTATAGATGGCGCTGCATAGACGCTTGGCGACGGTTGACAGATTAGCTAAATGGGGAATTCACACTAATCAATCATGTAGTTTGTATGGAAGAGATACTGAAGAAACTCACGACCATTTATTCTTTGACTGCTTATACTCCAAAACATTGTGGCAAGCTATGCTACAATGGTTGAAATATCAAAGAATGACAGGCACATGGGAAACAGAAATCAAATGGCTGACAGCTAATGTTAACAGCAGAAATCCCAGAAAAACCATCCTAGGTGTGGTGTTTGCAGCAGTAGTATACAACATCTGGATGAAAAGGAACAACAGAAGGTTTTAACAATCAACCAGAGACGCCAAAGACCGAGCAAAGGAGATTACAATTCAAGTGTACTTCACTGGCGTAAAGCTACCTAAATGGTCACCAATGTTATAGAACATAAATAGCTATCCTTTATGCGAATTTTCACAATTGTAGCAATTTGTGTAATAGGATAATAGTTTTACCAACAACAGTTGTAGAGTTTTCAAAATGATTGTACTATTGAGATCTGTTCTAGAGTCCAAAAGAACAGATGATGTAAATTTGCCATATAGTTGAAATAAAAACAAAATTTCTTCTAAAAATATAGTGTTGCACCAAATTTGATGCAACACTATTCATGCTCTATAATAATGCAAAAAATAGTGTTACATTGGAGCAAAAAATGCCATTTCTTGCACCAAATTTGAATTTGGTGTAAGAAATATAGTGGTATTGGAGATGGTATTAATGGTGAATTTGTTTTGGATTGAAAGAGGAAGATGAAGGTCATGGAGTCTGGTGTGTGATGATGAGGTTAATTTTAATGTGAAACCTGCTGATATGGTAGCTATTGTGGACAAATTAATAGAAGGATTGGGGTGCCACGGTGGAGGGACGTTAGGGTGAAAGTAAGGCTGTCAAATGGTTCCACCGGTCCGGTCCGGGTCGGGCCGGTTCCAAACAGTACCGATTTTCACCGGGCTGGGTTGTTAGGGGTTAAGATTGAACCGTACGGGTTACGGGTTGTAATGGTCCGGGCCGGGCCGGGTTTCGTTATTTTGTATTTTTTTAGAATTATGTATAAATATTAAGTTATATTAATACTTTGTAATAATTGAATGAACACAACAAAAGATGGGAAAAAAATTGCACTTATTGCAAGTGCTACTTTATTTCTTAAATTCAAATCGAAAAACTAAAATGTATCTTAAGTTGTAAAAACTTTACATCTTTTGTAACAAGTCGTAAACTAGTAGTAATCGGAATCATCAAATTCTTTGCATTGCCCTAGCAAGTTCATCGTAATTAATATGAACCGATTGACCTTCTTCTGGCGTGTTAAATTCGGATGGGTTTCCATGCGTTAATATATCTCCAAGTTCTTCGTTTTCTGGGCTATCAAGATCTTCCTTTCCTTGATTTCTTTGTTCCGATCTAATCCAATCTCTTAAACTTACTAAAACTTCCAAAGCATTGCTTCCCAATGAGTGGCGTGTGTCTCCAAGTTGTTGTCTTGCTTGGCTAAATGCACTCTCGGATGCAACAGTGGAAATTGGCACATTCAGGACATCCCGAGCCATAGCGAAAAGAACGGAAAATTGCTTTGCATTTTCATGCCACCAGCCTAACGGTGAAAATTCCTTGGTGCGAGGCTCCTTTTGCTTCTGCAAGTAAAATTGAAGTTCATCAATATTCCTGCTACTACTTTGAGTGTTAGAAAATGTTGAAAAAATATTAAAACTATCAATGCCTTCTTCATCATCTACATTAGAACTGCTACATTGCATAGCGGGATTTACATCTGTTGAAGCACGAGAATTATCATATTGAGTTGCATAATAATCATATAGATGTTGTAAATGTTCATTTAGCTTTCATAGAATCATACAAATTTGGGCTTTCAGTGGCCCCAATCTCCATATAAGTATATAAAGCATTCATTAATTGGTGACAATCAGACATTTTAATAGAAGGATTTAAAACTGCACCAATTAAGTAAACTGGAGGAATTGGAAAGAAATATTTTTTGAATTTCGCTTGCATATTTACAACAACATCCGTATATTTATCTTTCTTCTTAAATTCATATAGTAGGAAAGAAATTTCAGCTATATGTACTAAAGCCATAGTAACAGTTGGGTAATATGCGCCAGAAAATATAACAGTAGCAGTATAAAATTTATGTAAAAATTTAACAACATCACTAATGACCTCCCAAGTATCAGTTGTTAACATACGCCTAGGATCAGTACAATGTGCATTAGCAACTTCAGTTATTGGAAATCTATATTTGTAGCAACATTTTAAAAATATATATGTATAGTTTCATCTAGTTACAACTTCGTCTGGCATGAATCTAGGTGTAAGGCTATACTGGATACACTTATTCTTAAATTCTTTTATTCTAGATTGTCTATTATTTCCCTGAATAACTCCAACTGCTCTTCTAACTTGAGTAATCTCAACTGAAAATAAATCGAGCCCACTTTTATCAATTAAATTGTAAACATGACATGCACACCTAACATGAAAAATATCATCAAGAGGTGGTTGCAAATGCAATTTTAAAATTGAAACTGCAGCATTATTGTTTGAAGCATTATCAAAAGACATACACAAAACTTTTTGGTTTAGATTATAAAATTCAACAACTTCAATAATTGTACTACTAATAAATGCAGCAGTATGACTCTGATCTTCATCATATTTAAAAGCAATAATACGTTTTTGCATACAAGTATTATCATCTATCCAATGACATGTAATTGTTAAATAATCATTTCCATTAACAGCATGGCCAATATCAGAAGTTAGACATACTCTAGAAGGAAGGTGACTAAACAAATAACGTATGTATGTTTGATATTGGCCGTGAATTCTAAAGATGTCTGCTCTACAAGTACTTCTAGGGATACCTTTAAACAAAGGATTGTATATCCTTTGAATATACATAATAAGATAAGAGGAAGAAGCAAAAGAAAAAGGTAGACAACCCAAAGCAATCATTTTCGCTAATTCCTCTCGATCCCTCATTTTATCATATTTTAGGAGACCTCCGGTAGTAGGGTTAATTGTTGTTTGACTTCCATCCCCATTAGCTCCCCATTTTATAGGATGGATAGTCGACAGATGTCTAATAAGTGTCCCAGTCCCCCCTAAATTACCTCCGGTCAAATGTTTAAACGTTTCGTTACAAAGTTTGCACTTAACTCTACCAGTACCTTCTATTATTTCAAAAAATTTCCAAACAGGACTTCTTTTTTTACGAGTAGAAGTTGGAGCCACTGGTGGTCTTCTACCCCTTGTTGCACTACCAACTCCAACTCCAATACTACCAACATTTCCACTACTAGGTGTATGTGGTATCTCATCTGCTATTCCAATTTCATTATCTTCTATTCCGTAATCTTCTTGTAATTGTTCATAATCAATTTCTACATCTTGCAAATTAGGCGATGATTTAGAAACATGTGTTATTGGGTCATTACTATTACTACCAGAAGCTACAGAACTACCTCTTTTTTTACTTCCACCCCTACCAGTAATTTTTCTACACGCTCTTTTAGCAGCATTCAACATATTGTAAAAATTAATATATAAGCTAAAATCAAATATGCAATTAAAATATTAAATAAGAGAAAGAGTTGGAGAGAGTGCACCGAATTCGACAATAAATTGAGCACTTGATTACGCAAATCCGGTGTTACCACGAACAAACGTCAAGCAAGTATTTCAATGTTGAGCACTTGAACTTCAAGCTTAGAATTCCGATTTCCGAATGAGAAATTACGATAAATTAAATTCGGGAAAACAAAGACAATAAAATTATAAAATTAGAATATGAATTCTTGAAAATTGAAGAGAAGAGAGTGATTGATAATTTGAGAATTGAGAGAGAGATTGATAATTTTGAGTGAGGAAATGAAGAAGAAGGGAGGGTATTTATAGATTTTAAGAAGGGTTAATAATGTAATTTAATAAATACAAAAAAAAACAAAAAAGTGGCCATTTCTGAAAATACTCCCGTTGGCCAACGGTTCTGGACCGTTGCCAACGGTCCTGTGGGGCCCACATGTGCAGAATTTTTTTTTTTTTTTAAATTTTTTTTGACCGTTGTACCGGTCCGGTCCCGGTCCGGGTCGACCGGTTCAAGCACTTTTTGGCTTACCGGGCCGGTCCGGTCCCGGGTCCTACTTCTGAAATCCTAACCGTTCTAACCCGTCCCCCCCAACCCAGCCCAGCCCACCCCTTAAGAACCGGGCCGGTCCGGTCCCGGTTTATACCGGGCCGGGCCGGTCCGGTCCCGGGTCAAACCGGCCCGTTAGACAGGTCTAGGTGAAAGGCAATTCTAAAACGTTTGTTAACGGTAGGAGTTAATCTGGGTGAAAAGTATAACGAAAGACAAATGTAAACTATATACCATAGTAGAGGGGCTTGCTAGTATAGTGGGATAAACCTTAACGAGGACGTTGAGTCGTGTTTTAAATCCATATAAGCCTCGACCCAAAGTGAATAACATTACTAGTATAGTGGGGTAAACCTCCAAAAACGTTGAGTTGTGGCTTAAAACCGCATAGGCCTAAACCTAAAGCGGTAAGGCTGTCATAAAATATTAGTACTAGTATTGTTTTCTAAAATACTCCGAATAACACCAGACTGAACTTGCCGTTTTATTTCTCTACACTAACAGACAAGTTAGTTGCTTGCTATGCTAATATAACAAATACAAGGAAGAAAAGGAGTATATAGGAAAAAGTAATAGAAGAAGCTACCTATATTTTACAGACGTCGGCTATTAATTGCTATCTTCATATTCTCCAGAACTATGAAATTTTACTAGGCCCAAGGTAGGGAACCTGAATATGGAGCTGTTCCACAATATCTGAACAAACCTTCAATTTCAGGGCACCCATTAGGATAAGGGATTGAACGATGAAAAGGATCACGACCAATTTTCTTGCGACGAAGAGAGCCTTTACAGCCGTAAGGATCTTCTTGAAACTGTGTTCTCACCAGTGCTTCTCCTTTTAAAGCTGCTTCCCTTGAAGTTTGGGAAGATGATGTCCCTGAATAAAAGAATCTTGTTTCTGGAAATCCAATTGCAGACCGATGCAGATGCTTAAATCTCTTCTCCTTGAAATCATATCCTACAACCTACACAGTAGTTGAACTAGTTTATTAAGACCTTGCAACTCCTTTCCTTGCACAGTAACTCACTTAGCATCTCCATTAAAAATACAAATCGAGAGACGAACAGACAAATATTAAAGAATTGCTGATCATGACCATCATATGTGAGCTCGCTACTAAGATCTTGCTACTTCTTCCGCCGTATAAGAACTCGCTAAGCATTGCCACCACAAATACGAACGGAGAGACACAGACATGCAGAAAACTGGAAATTGCTTATCAGAGCCATCAAATGTTAAGTACTTAATTTGGAGACCATAGAAAAATGAAGATCCGTGTACAAACAACTATTACGCCTCAGTCCCGAACAAGTTGGGGGTCGGCTATATGAATACACCTCTGTGATCTATGTTCACATTGCCAGTTGCAAGCCCAGATAAAGAAGAGTTGTGATAGGCTGGTAGCCAATGTAAAACTAGCCTATTTATGATGAATTCACACCATACAAAAATGAAAGGTCATGTAGCCACACAAATTTTAAAATACACCAAAACAAAAATAATATTACATGGAATAAAGATGATATGGGAGAAATAAATTTTCTAACTACTTGTTCAACAGATATCATCAAAGCTGCTAAAATGAATACTTGAGTTGTTAGATCGGAACAAAGTGAAAATTTGATTGAGAAGAGATTAAAAAATTGCCGGGTATAGAGAACACAATAACAATAAGCAGGACCACTAAGTCGTTGAGCATACACCAATACATCTTCCACTACATGATTAATATAAGAGTCTGAAAAGTCTTCAGTAGATACAAAGGGCATTATTTTAGATTCTTGAGAGAGAGGTCTTGCTATATAATACCTACTGCCCTGTTGAGATTATTATATCAGCATCATTTGGATCTTCCCTAATGTGCTGGTAATGGGGAAAGCCCAAAGGTTATTTCCGCAGCCCAACACACAGTAGCGGAGCCAGAATTTTCGTTAAGGGGTGTCAAAATATATAAAAATAAACATACCAAAAAATTAAGGGGAGTCAATACATGTAGTATATATATATATTAATCTTGGTATGTTTTATACACGACATTTAGATTTTTAGCTATAGAAGGTAACAAATGGCTTACAGTTATATTATGTGGATAAGTGCCAGTAAGCTCCCTGAACCGACAAACACTAAAGAGAAGATTCTCAAAACTGTCCCTCGCATGCTCTTCAGTGAGTGTCCTCACTCTTACACTTTCTTGCTTGCCTGCATACAAAGTGGACAAATAGCACTAATGTTATTATGGTCATGTATCGGGAAAGAAATTATGGTCATGTATCTATGATACTAGATTTTATCATTACAAATAAATTAGAAGCCACAAAAAAGAGACGAAGTGAGAGAGATGTTAATTACTTCGTTGAAGGAACGGATTATAGTTTACGAATTTGTGAATCGTTTGGTCAATGCTTCTCAGTTCCAAAAATTACTTTCATGAGGGTGCTGATCATGTGAATTGTGAAGAGGAACAATTATTTTTGAAATGGGAAAATCCAGTGAAAATCTTTCAATAAAATGGCTGAGCAGTTGGACTTAGATCTTACAACTGTGTAACTGGAGAATGAACCAATTTGCTAGCTAGATGCGCTATCCTGGTGATATAAGAAAAGATGAAAAGCCAGTTCTACTGAACAAGATATAAAGAAATCACAGGCATATTAAGGGCCACCAAATATGAGAGGTATGTACCGGATGGAAGTTCATATGACAAATTGAAATTAATCTTAGATATGACAGTCAATGCTTTTGTTCTCTTGTTGACTGGGAAAAGATGAAAGTGGTCTGAGGAATAAAAAATTAAGCATTTCAAACATCCAGATTATCTCATAACATAGAGCTCCCATCATCTAACAAATGACAATCGCTTTATATCATGTATACTCCAGCACCTTTCAGCACGGATGGGATTACATGAATCACAAGTCCAGTGAAAAGAAACACTTCTACCTAGTAATGAT
Organism: Nicotiana benthamiana; assembly: GCA_034376525.1. NCBI lineage: Eukaryota > Viridiplantae > Streptophyta > Magnoliopsida > Solanales > Solanaceae > Nicotiana > Nicotiana benthamiana. Next base: position 25,152,112 of record CM067336.1, on the reverse strand, counting down.
CCTCCGACGACCAACACAAAACTGGGAACATAAAATTTATTAATATAGCCCAAATGTAGCATCTAGCTTTAAACTCCACCTCCAGTTAACTAAACAGAAATGCAGCCACGGATCACCATATCTGATGGAGTTACATCACTAAATTCTTGCCTTGTCACCACTCTTAGTTGAAGGAACGAACTACAGTTATGAACTTGCGAATCTTTTGGTCAATGCTTCTAAGGTCTGAAAATTACTATCCTGAGGGTGCTAATCATGTGAGGTGGAACATTTATTTTTGAAAATGGGAAGAATTGGAATTTCAGAAAAATGAAGAAATAATTACGAATTAGGTCTTAAAACTATGTATCGGAGGATGAACCTTCTGCATCATTTCAGAAAATGACGAAATAATTACGAATTAGGTCTTAAAACTATGTATCGGAAGGATGAACCTTCTGCAAGCTAGATGCGCTATCATGGTGATATCTGAAAAGATGAAATGCCTGATCTAGTGGATAATCCTTCTGCAAGGTAGACACGCTATCATGGTGATATCTGAAAAGATGAATGCCTGATCTAGTGGATAACATATAACCAAACCTCAAACATAGAGCCACACAAAATGTGAGAGGTATGTTTAAGATTGTAGTTCATATTACAAATTGACATCAACCTTAGATATGACAAATTGAAACTAACTTTAGATATTTCACATGCTTCAGATATCACAGCTTATTTCAACAATGAAGTATAATACAAGGGTTTGGAAGTCTAAAAATACGATAACACAGTCGAACTTTCGCAAAGGAGCAGAGGACCATAGCTCTTCAGTTGGTTTATTTGCTCTAGTCAATTTAGTTTACTATACACAGAAATGATAATGTTATACAATTTCAGTTCGATATGAAGCATGTGGGCTACTAACCAGAAGCCAGGGAAACAAGAACTCACCAAACCACCCTTTAGATTCAGCAACAGTCCAGTAACTTTGAGCTTCACTTTGCGGCCCAGCATCTTTCCTAGTCTCTCCACCACTGAAGAGGAGCAATGCATCATCGTCATCAGCTGTAATTTCAACCCCCTTCTGTATATGTTGCAAAAAGGTTGCAGCTAGACCAGGGTGCTTTTGATAAGACTCTAAAAACCAAGAATCCTCCTTATCAACTTTCTCACAACTACTACTTGTATAAACTGAATGTCCAGCAACCATAACAAGATTCCTAAACTTTGAAAATGGATATGTAGCATCCACACCCTTATCAAATCTTGCATAATTACCCCCCAACCGAAATCGCCTTTCGGAAACAGATAATACAATGAGAATAATGACCCCAATTGACAAGGATACCATAAACAACATAGCTGGGTGAAGCTTGTAATAACTGTGAATTCGTTTCCCCAATGATTTAAGCATCTTGATGGGGTAAAAATTTGAATTTTTTACCTTTCTTGATCTTTTAAGGGTCCCAGATTCCAAGTCAAAATCACCCCTTGGATATGCCTTGTAAGATTTGGGACTACTAGACCCAAATGAATAGTTTGACTTCATAGATTGAATCCAGCTTATGGGGTGATAAAGGGAGATAATTCAAAAGCATATCCAAGAAACAAATTTGAGTCAATAAATCAGTGGAACCATGGAATTATCATTCCAATACAATGTAAGAAAAATTGGTATTCTCTAGCAGCATCTAATTGAATTGAATGATAGTTGTCAACAGGGAAAAAAAAACAAAATTCTCTATGTCCACCTTCAAATCACGGCGAGAAAATGAGGGAAAGAACTCACTCGGTGGAGAAATTTAAGAGAATTTTCAAGATAGCCTGTGAGAGAGTAAAAAGAACCGTCGATCAGATCGGAAAAGTCAGCTTCACTAGATGAAAGATTATGAGCTTTGTTTGTTTAGTAATTTCAAGTTAAGGTTGCTGGGTTACAGAGAGGAAAAAAAATAGGATGCTCAGAGTTAGATCTCAGTAAAATTTTTATAAGCAACTATAGTTGCCTTTTAATTTCACTTTAATCCTTTTAAAGTTTTAAGTAATATTTAATTAAATATTATTGATATGGCTCTATGGAATAAGGCAGCACTCAGTAAATAGCTATGGAACTTGGCAAAGAAATAGGAGTGCTTGTGGATTCATTGGGTGCATATTTACTATATCAAACATAGGGATATAGAGACTTTCTCCAGTTCAGGATCAGCATCCTGGGTTGTGAAGAAGATACTGGCCAGAATGGAAGACATTATGAAGATTCCTAGACTTCAGGGAAGCTTATTCAATAGGATACAAGCCTTTTGTAAGCTGGATAAATTTCATATACAAGAACTCTATCTGGCAATGCTCCCTCACTATAGTAAGGTTCCTTGGAAGAACCTGGTGCTTCATGCTTCTGCTCAACCACGTCACAGATTCACTATTTGGTTAGCTGCTTTACAAAGGTTGCCAACAGTAGACAGACTACAAAAAATTGGCATCAGTGTTCCAGATAGTTGTGTCTTTTGTAATCAAAATGTCGAAACTTTTAGTCACCTGTTCTTTGCCTGTCCAGTTACAAATGGTATATGGAGCAGAATATGCATATGGCTGGGGCAGCAAAGGGCAGTGAGTGACTGGACTACTGAGTTGCAATGGGTATGTAGCAAGGCTAAGAGTCGAGTGGTTCTTAATGCTATAACTGTCTGTGCATTCATCCATACTGTTGCTCTTATATGGCGAGAAAGGAATAACATAAGATTTAATAGTGTCAAGTTCCAAGAAGATCAGCTATGCCGAGAGTTAACATTGTCCATCCATGTTCGAGGCAGTAAGTATTGGCATTGGAGAAGTGGTCTGAATAGGCTCAACAAGTTTCCTTAGTTACTTGGTTGTTTTAGTCGATGCAATAGTTGTTCCTATACTAGGATGTACTTAGTGCTAGCTATGAGCTTAGTATAGGAGATAGTTTTAAATGAGTAGGGGTAGTCCAATCTCTTACTTTAGTTCATATTGTAAAAACCTTTGATATTAATGGAAAGTTTGCTTATCTAAAAAAAAATATTTACACAAAAATATCCAATAAGTTACGGAACCTTTTTTTTCTTTCTTTGGTCACTAAAGGTGAAAAAACTAACTTTTAAAATAAATTTCTGAAATATTGAGAAGGAAATTACTGTTACAGGGCCAATTTTTCACAAATGACATTGCACGACAACAACCTAACTCTCAAGCCACTCAATCTTATTTTTTCTCACACAATTTAGGACTTAAAATTATTTTAGACGGGTAAACACCTAACCTTTTAATATTCTCGCACAATATACAAAGGACTTTATGTTGGAAGGCTCACATATGCTTACTTTCCTTAAACCAACAAAATACAACACACATAAGGGGCTCCCTATGGCAGATTATAAGGGCAATTACAATAGTGTGCTTGGAACATGCTAGTCTAAAAACAAGTATACAATACTTAGCCACGATCTAAAGTCACTTTCCCACGAAATGAGCCCATCTTCAACATTTTAGTCAACTCTATATGTGCACTGCGCATGGCTAAACTTCCACAGCACATGCACACCACACTTCTTCATAGTCAAATGACTTGCACACTTGTTTGACAGCTTTGCCCACACTTTATCTTTAGCTTGCCTTGCCTTGTCTTTGGACCATGCCTCGCACGTTAGCTTATGACAATGTATTGGTCATAACTTTGCCGTCCCACTGATCCGCACGTGCCTTAGCCAAGTGCCATGCGCCTTCATTTTCCATAGTTGTTGCCCACAATTAAGGCTGCCTTGCCATCACTCAAGACGCCTTGTCTAGCTGACCTACCAAGTCCATGCACTAACTCAGGCACACTCCCAGCTCTGCATATTGCTTGCCAACGCCAGAACGAACCTATATCAAGGGGCAATGTACAAGCCCTTAATATTGATTCTGCTAGATATCCGTCATGTTTTAATATTAGGGCTAACAAACTACCCCAACTAGTTAAACTCGACGTCCTCGTCGAGGCTGACTTCATGAGCTACGCGAACGCGAACACATTGAAGAAATTAGTGAGGTCCAGAAGTTGACCTAAGCGACCTCATTGACTGGGACGCGAAAACGATAGAGGAAGTAGTGAAGCTTCGTAAATGCGGAAGCATTATGCGAACGCGATAGAGGAATTGGCCCCCTACAGGATTACACTACAAGAACGCGATCGAAGTGCTGCGAACGCGAAGAGAAAATCCAACGTGCAACAGCTAAGAATTTTTCTGTAATTTTTCAAACTCTAAAATGCTTCGTTGAGCATCCTAAACACAGCCGATGCCCCTGGGACCTCAACCCAACCTACATGTCCCATATCATCATTCGAGCTTGTACCAATCTTTAAACCACCTAAAACAACGCCGGAAACTCGAATTAATCTATAATTTGAATCTAAGAACTTCAAATTTTAACAAAACGCGCTTTCAAAAGAAAATCTAATCAAAACACGTCCGATTGACATGAAATATTGCACACACGGCCCAAATGACATGACGGTGCTACAAAATTTCCGAAATTCCATCCTGACCCTCAGATCAAAATTCACTATCGGACCGAAAACTTTAAAAATTTAAACTTCGGCATTTTAAGCCTATATGAGGTATGGACCTCCATAATAAGTTCCGAACACGCTCCCAACCTAGAAATCACCTAATGGAGCTAACAGAACCGTCGAATTTCTATTCCGAGGGCTTATTCACACTGTTCCGATTACGAACCACTTTTCAATACTTATGCTCTTATTTAGGGACTAGGTGTTCCATAACACTCCGAATCCTAACACCGAATGTCCCGACAAACCAAAATAGCAGAAATAAACTTAGGAAAGTAGTTAATGGGGAATCAGGGCGTAAATTCGAAAAATGACCGGCCGGGTCATTACATCCTCATACACTTAAACATTCGTTCGTCCTCGAATGAGTATAGAAACATACCTGAAGTAGTGAAAAGATGTGGGTATCGGCTGCGCATATCCCGCTCGGTCTCCCAAGTAGCCTCCTCGGCCGGCTAACCCTGCCAGTGAACCTTTACTGAAGCGATGTTCTTTGACCTCAACTTTCTGACCTGCCTGTCCAATATAGACATTGGCTCCTCAACAAAAGATAAATCCTTGTCCAACTGGACTGAGCTGAAATCCATCACGTGTGACGGGTTACATTAATACTTCCGGAGCATTGAAACATGAAATGCTGGATGAACCCCGACCAAACTGGGAGGTAAGGCAAGCTCATAAGCAACCTTCCCAACTCGACTAAAGATCTCAAAAGGGCCAAAATCTCAGACTCAACTTCCCTTTCTTCCAAAACCTCATAACGCTTTTCATAGGCGAAACCCGAAGTAGAAACCGCTCACCAACCATATAGGATATATCACAAACCTTCCGGTCCGCGTAACTCTTCTGTCTGGACTGGGCTGTACGGAGTCTGTCCTAAATCACCTTAACATTCTCTACCGCATCCTGAACCAAATGAGTGCCCAATAGCATGGCCTCACTCGGCTCGAACCAAACCACCGGGTATCTACATCTCCTACCATATATAGCCTTATATGGGTCCATCTGAATGTTGTACTGATAGCTGTTGTTGTAAACTGTAGAAAATCATTCTATCCATGATATATGTGCTTTGGTTGTATTAGCATGATTTTCAGGTATAGGTTTTGATGAATGACAAACAACAAAGTCGATGATGACAAACAATGAAGTCAAGTGTCAAACAACGTTATTATATGACAAACAATCAAGATTGAATGCCGAGAAGCATATTGATGACGGAATTGCATAGACAAGCCAAAGACGAGCTCAAAATTTCAAGACCGAAGACCCAAGGCGTAGGTCGTTAGGTAGAACAAATGTAAGAGCAATGTTTAAAGTTATCTCGTCTTTTGGCTCAACATAGGTCATCATAAATATGCATAAAATCATTTTATCAAATCATATTTCAAATACTTCAAACAAAATAATTTCAAACATTTTCATTTTAGCCTAAATGAATTTTAAACATGTCTTTCAAAGCTGGACATAAATAATCGATTATGCTTATTGTGATAATCGATTATGTTAAGACAGTGTAAACCGGAATTTACAAAACAGCAAAATAATCGATTATCAAAAGTGCATAATCGATTATCTTGTATCCGTTGCCAGTGTTTGAGCACTGTATCAAAATAATCGATTATGAAAAATCCAGTAATCGATTATTCAGTATAAAATCAGCTTCCGATTTTGTAACGGTAAGCTGATAATCGATTATCCAAATCTGATAATCGATTATCTTGGCATAAAATCAGCATAATTGATTGCAATTAAGCAACGGAGATACTACTTCTACCACCTATAAATAGAGGTCTTTTGAGCTGAATTGAAACACACAACACCTCTCATTATTCATATACATATTGATATCATTTGTGCATCATTATAGAGCTTTTGTTGAGCCATTTGAGAGACAACTTTGAGTTGTTCATAGAGCTAATATTGTATCTCTTTATCTACTCTTTTGAGAGAGTTCTTGTTGTAAAAGAGAAAGGTGTTTGAGAAGACCATATCTTCTCATTGATTGTCGGGTTTGCTAAGTACCCTCAATCTTAGTGTGTGAAGTCTTGTGGTGCGGTATCCACGAGCAAGGTGAAGTCTTGAGGTGCGGTATCCTCGAGCAAGTTGAAGTCTTGTAGAGTGTACATCTACGAGCAAGTGTAACGGTTTGTTAGGCACCCGTAAGCTTAACGGAGTTAGTGGAATCTCGAGAGAGTCTCTCGGGGACTGGACTAACCACAAGTTGTGGTGAACCAGGATAAATTCGGTGTGTTCTTTCCTTACTATTTTAATTATCGAATTTATTTTATTCCTGCAATTTTAATTCCGCAATATTTATCAATATTATCGTGCCGCACTATTCACCCCCCCTCTAGTGACAGGCATAAATCCTAACAATTGGTATCAGAGCCTAACTCTCTGAAAGCCTTAACCGGTTAAGAGAACGATATATATTTGTGTTGAGAATATTGAACGCAGGAATGATGAGCGAAGGACACTCCACCTATAGGCCTCCACTATTTGACGGAACCAATTACACATATTGGAAAGAGCGGATGAGAATCTTCATCCAATCAAATAACTTTCGCTTGTGGCAAATCATCAAGAACGGTGAACAAATGCCAACAAAGAAAGTTGGGGAAACCACGGTTCCAAAGGAGGAAGATGAATATGATGCCGAGGACGTCAAGAAAGTTGAAAATAACGCAAAGGCCGTCAACTTATTATATTGTGCGGTGAATCCGGATGACTATCGGAAGATTTCTTGTTGCACAACCGCCAAGGAGATGTGGGATAAACTCGAGATCACTTATGAAGGTACGTCTCAAGTTCGAGAATCTAAAGTTGATTTTCTAACACATGAATATGAACTCTTTAAATTGAGGGAGAAAGAACCCATCGGTGTTATGTTCGAACGATTCTCAAAAATCGTCAACGATCTTCATGCTCTCGGGAAAGTGTACACGAACAAAGATCTTGTTCGAAAAATCCTACGGAGTCTCACTCCCGAATGGCGTTCCAAAGCCAATGCCATCCAAGAGTCGATAGGAATCACGGATGTCACAATTGATGGACTAAGAGGTAACCTCGAAACTTATGAAAGTACAATTCTTAATCCCTATCTTAGAAGTAAAAGTTCGAATATTGCCTTCAAAGCCTCATCTTCTAAAAGAGTAGAGGTAAGTGATTCGGAAAGTGATGATGATATTATTTCCAATGATATAATTGAAAAGTTTTATAAGTGTATGAAGAAGGAAATAAAGAAGGAAGAACCAAGTCCTTCATGCCAAAATTGTGGAAAACTTGGCCACACCAAATCACATTGTCCAAAACCCAAGGACAAGAAAAAGAAGAAACACCATAGGCGCGTGACATGGGATTCGGACAGCTCGGGCGATGAAACTACCGCACTATGCCTCATGGCCAACGAGGAAGAAGAGGTAAGTAATTCTAACTCTTACTCGTTTGAAGAAATGCAAAATGCCTATGATGAATTATATGGTGAATTTATTAGAGCTTCCAAAACCATAAAAGAATTGAAGAAAATAATTTCTTTGAAAGAAAAAGATTTTGAAAAACAACCTTCTTTGAAAGAAAAAGATTTTGAAAAATTGACTCGTGATAATGAGAAGTTAGAAGAAGATAATAATTTTTTGGAAAATGACAATATTGATCTTAGAAATAAAATCAAGGAGATGCATGAAGATTCTTCAATTGATCAAAGTTCTAATTGTTCATCTTGTAGTTCTTTGAAAATAGAGAACATAGAACTTAGGAACACACTAGAAAAACGTAGTGTAGATGATCCTAAAACAAGTGAAGAAATTAAGAAGAATATTAGAAAGGATGATAGTAATGAAGTTAGACCACCTAGAAATAATTCTAGGAACTTCACTAATGAGTCTAAAATTAATCATTTTAGACCACCTAGAAACAACTCTAGGAATTTTATTAATGAGTCTAGAATGAATCTTTTTAGACCACCTAGAAACGACTCTAGGAATTTTGTTAATAAGTCTAGAATGAATAATTTTAGACCACCTAGAAATGACTCTAGGAATTTCAACGCTTCTAGGAATAACGACTTTAGATCACCTAGAACGTATTTGGCTCAACCAAGACATATGCACAACCCGAATATTATATGTCATTATTGTAACCGGATAGGACACATAGCACCCATATGTTTTACAAAACATAGGGATTTATCTTTTGGCTATGATTATTATTTGCCTAACCCCCAAGGACCCAAAAGCAGTTGGGTACCGAAAACCTATTTTTAGGTACGTTTGCAGGTGTGCTTGAAGACTACAATATCGTAGTAGATGCACCAAGCACGAAACCTTATTGCATCGAGGGGGAATTTCGGTTAGTTATAATATTTTTGATAAAAACATAATAGTTGATATGTGTTAACAATTAATATATCTTTGTTAACAATTGATATTAATTATTTTTGTTGATTCATGTTTTGATAACTTTTATCTTGAATAACAATTGGTATTAATTATTTTTGTTAAAAATAATGATTGATTCATGTTTTGATGAATTATTTTTTGGTTTAATTAACAGTTGGTATATTCTGAAAAATAAATAATTCATGTTTTTTTAATACAACTATTGGTTTGTTAAAAATTAACTGTTGATATGATTGTTATATTTTTACTAACATTTGGTATTATTTCATGTTGGTATGATTTTGTTTAAAATATTGTCAATGTATATTCCTCATTGTATTTCCTATCTTATATTTGACACTAACAATTGATATACCCAAAAGGGGGAAGTGTCGAAAGGGGATAATAGCCTTTGTATACTCTCTTTTTGCTAATGCCAAAAGGGGGAAGAGTTTAGGCGATATGCATCAAATAAGGGGGAATGTATCTACGTTATAGTATGCCTTATTTGAGGGGGAATTATGATTAAGGGGAATTGTTTGCATGAATTGTATGTTGAGATATAGCATGAATTTAGGGGGAATCCGATATGCATATCTCTTGTTGTTTGTCATTATCAAAAAGGGGGGAATTGTAGAAAATCATTCTATCCATGATATATGTGCTTTGGTTGTATTAGCATGATTTTCAGGTATAGGTTTTGATGAATGACAAACAACGAAGTCGATGAATGACAAACAATGAAGTCAAGTGTCAAACAACGTTATTATATGACAAACAATCAAGATTGAATGCCGAGAAGCATATTGATGATGGAATTGCATAGAAAAGCCAAAGACGAGCTCAAAAGTTCAAGACCGAAGACCCAAGGCATAGGTCGTTAGGTAGAACAAATGTAAGAGCAACGTTTAAAGTTATCTCGTCTTTTGGCTCAACATAGGTCATCATAAATATGCATAAAATAATTTTATCAAATCATATTTCAAATACTTCAAACAAAATAATTTCAAACATTTTCATTTTAGCCAAAATGAATTTTAAACATGTCTTTCAAAGCTGGACAGAAATAATCGATTATGCTTATTGTGATAATCGATTATGTTAAGAAAGTGTAAACCGGAATTTACAAAACAGCAAAATAATCGATTATCAAAAGTGCATAATCGATTATCTTGTATCCGTTGCCAGTGTTAGAACACTGTATCAAAATAGTCGATTATGCAAAATCCAGTAATCGATTATTCTGCATAAAATCAGCTTCCGATTTTGTAACGGTAAGCTGATAATCGATTATCCAAATCTGATAATCGATTATCTTGGCATAAAATCAGCATAATTGATTGCCAATTAAGCAACGGAGATACTACTTCTACCACCTATAAATAGAGGTCTTTTGAGCTGAATTGAAACACACAACACCTCTCATTATTCATATACATATTGATATCATTTGTGCATCATTATAGAGCTTTTGTTGAGCCATTTGAGAGACAACTTTGAGTTGTTCATAGAGCTAATATTGTATCTCTTTATCTACTCTTTTGAGAGAGTTCTTGTTGTAAAAGAGAAAGGTGTTTGAGAAGACCATATCTTCTCATTGATTGTCGGGTTTGCTAAGTACCCTCAATCTTAGTGTGTGAAGTCTTGTTGTGCGGTATCCACGAGCAAGGTGAAGTCTTGAGGTGCGGTATCCTCGAGCAAGTTGAAGTCTTGTAGAGTGTACATCTACGAGCAAGTGTAACGGTTTGTTAGGCACCCGTAAGCTTAACGGAGTTAGTGAAATCTCGAGAGAGTCTCTCGGGGACTGGACTAACCACAAGTTGTGGTGAACTAGGATAAATTCGGTGTGTTCTTTCCTTACTATTTTAATTACCGAATTTATTTTATTCCTGCAATTTTAATTCCGCAATATTTATCAATATTCTCGTGCCGCACTATTCACCCCCCTCTAGTGACGGGCATAAATCCTAACATAAATAAACTCCGGCAGTGGCAAGAACTGATCCCAAGACCCTCCAAACTCAATCACACACGTACAAAGCATATCCTTAAGAATCTAAATGGTGCGCTCAGACTCTCTATCTGTATGGGGGTGAAATGTTGTGCTCATCGTCACCCGAGTACCAAACTCATGCTAAACACCTCTCTAAAACCACGACGTATACTGAGTACCTCTATTCAAAATAATAAAAACTGGGATGCCATGCAGACGAACAATCTCCCTGATATAAATCTCTTCCGACCTCTCCGATGAATAAGTAGTACACACAGGAATGAAGTGCACATACTTGGTCAGCCGATCAACAACAACCCAAATGGCATTGAGTTGCTTCGCAGTCTGAGGGAGTCCAACTACAAAATCCATGGTGATCCTCTCCCATTTCCACTTCGGAATCTCCATCTTCTGAAGCAACCCACCCGACCTCTGGTGCTCAGCTTTCACCTGCTGATAATTGAGGCATCTAGCTACAAAACCCTCTATGTCCTTCTTCATCCGCCTCCACCAATAGTGTAGCCTAAAGTTCCGATACATCTTCGCGGCACCCGGATGGATGGAATACCGCGAACTATGAGCCTCTACCAATATCAACTCCCGAATATCATCGACAATGGGTACACAGATCCAACCCTACATCCTTAATACCCCGTCATCTCCAATGGTCATATCCCTAGCATCGCCGTGCTGAACCGTGTCCCTGAGGACAAGTAAATGAGAGTCATCATACTGCCACTCCCTGATATGATTGAACAGTGAAGACTGAGAAACCACACAAGCTAGAACCCGACTAGGCTTTGAAAGATCCAATCTCACAAACTGGCTGGCTAAGGCCTGAACATCCATCGCCATAGGCCTCTCTAAAGTTGGTAAATATGCCACACTCTCCAAACTCTCCGCCCAGTGACTCAAGGAATCGGCTACCACATTGGTCTTGCTCGAGTGATAAAGAATAGTAATATAATAATCCTTTAGTAATTCCAACCACCTCCTCTAGCACAAGTTCAGATCTTTTTGCTTGAACAAGTGTTGTAAACTCCGATGATCCGTGTAAATCTCGCAAGGCACGCCGTATAAATAACGGCGCCAGATCTTCAGGGCATAAACAATAGCAGCTAACTCAAGATCATGGACATGGTAATTCTTCTCATGTATCTATAACTATCTGTACGCATAGAAAATTACCCTGCCATCCTGCATCAACACTTCTCCAATGCCAACCCGCGAGGCATCACAATAAACTGTATAAGATCCCAAACAAGTAGGAAATATCAAAATAGGGGCTATAGCCAAGGTTGTCTTGAGCTTCTAAAAGCTCGCCTCACACTCATCTGTCCACTAAAATGGAGCACCCTTCCTGGACAATCTAGTCATAGGGGCCGCAATCAATGAAAACCCCTCCAAAAAACGACAGTAATAACCCGCCAAGCCAAGGAAGCTACGAATATCTGTAGTGGAGGAGGGCCCGGGCCAACTCTACATGGCCTCCACCTTCTTCGGATCCACCTGAATGCCCTCACTCGATACCACGTGGCCCAAGAATGCCACAGAACTCAACCAAAACTCACATTTTGAGAACTTTGCGTTTAACTTCTTCTCTCTCAGGGTCTGAAGCATTGTCCTCGGGTGCTGCTCACGGTCTTCCCGACTCTGGGAGAATACAAGAATATCATCTATGAAAACAATGAAGAATAAGTCGAGATTGGGCCTGAATATAGTGTGCATTAAATGCATAAAAGCTGCTGGGGCATTGGTCAACCCAAATAACATAACAAGGAACTCGTAATGACCATACCGAGTCCTAAAAGCAGTCTTCGGGATATCTAGCCCCCGAATCTTCAACAGGTGATAACCTAAGCGCAAATTAATATTAGAAAATACCCGTGCGCCCTAAAGCTATTGAAATAGATCATCAATACGAGGAAAGGGATAACAGTTCTTCACTGTAACTTTGTTCAACTAACAATAATCGATACACATAGAACCATCTTTTTCTTCACAAGCAAGATAGGAGTACCCCACGATGAAATAGTGGGCCGAATAAAACCCTTATCAAGCAATTCCTGTAACTGATCCTTCATCTCCTTCAACTCCTTCAACTCAGGAGGAGCCATATGATACAGAGGAATGGAAATAGGCTGAGTGCCAGACAATAAATCAATACCAAAATCAATGTCTCTATTAGGTGGCATACCCGAAAGAACAACTGGAAACACATCGGGATAATCCCGTACCACTAGGACAATATCAATAGAAGGGGTATCAACACCGTCATCTCTCACATAAGCTAAATACGCGGCGCACCCCTTCTCAAGCATACACTGAGCTTTAAGAAAAGAGATAACTCTACTAGGAGTGTGATCTAAAGTACCACTCCACTTAACATGCGGAATACCTAGCATAGCCAGCGTCACGGTCTTGGCGTGATAATCATGAATAGCATGATGGGGAGACAACCAGTCTATGCCAAAAATAATATCAAAGTCAACCATACTGAGTAATAATAAATCTGCTCTGGTCTCAAAACCACGAATAGAAACCAAACATGACCGATAAATGCAGCCCACAACAAGAAAATCCCTCACAGAAGTAGAAACATAAACAGGAGAATTCAAGGAATCTCGGGCTACACCCTAATGCGGAGCAAAGTAAGAAGACACATAAGAGTAAGTAGAGCCTGGATCGAATGGAACTGCTGCCTCTCTATGACTAACCAGTATAATACCTGTAATGACAAAATCATAGGCGACAACCTTGGTGCGAGCAGGAACAACATAATATCAAGCCTGGCCTCTCTCTCGAGAACAACCTCTACCTCCCCGACCTCTGCCCCTAGCTAGCTGGGCAGATGGGGTAGCAACTGGAGCTGTGATTATGGCCTGAGAACTCTAAGGAGCACGTTATGGCTGAGCAGTCTGCGGAGTTGCACTCCTCCCAAGTCTAGGCCAATCCCTCACCACATGACGGGTTTTACCACACTCAAAACAAGCTCTAGGAGGACATGGTGGCTGTGATTGGGTGGGGCCAGGTCTGCTAGACTGACCTTTTAAAGCACCCCGCGCAGGAGGCACGGTAGAAACTGTAGTGCATAGTAGGGCTCCTGAGGTATAGGAGGAGCTGGAGCACTGCTGGCTGCTGGAGAGCTAAATGAACGGAGCGACCCACAAAACCCCTACCTTGTCGACCTACTGCTGGGGTACGGGCACCAGAGTGGTGGCCCGACTCTCGAGACCTCATTGCCTCTCTCTCCACTCGCTACCTGGCGAGCATACCCTCGATTCTTCTAGCAATGCTCACTACCTGCTAATAAGAAATGTCCATCTCCAACCCTCGAGCCATGCTAGATCTGATGTGTGGAATAAGACCCTTAATGAACCTACAAACTCTCTCGCAGACTGTAGCAACCAAAGTCGGTACATGCTTGGCCAACATGGTATAACTGATAACATACTATGAAACAGTCATAGCACCCAGGCGCAAATGCTCAAACTCTGCGCGCCATGCATCCCTAAGACTTTGGGGACAAACTCTCTCACAAATATCTCCAAGAATTGGGTCCAAGTCAGGGAATTAGCCTTGACTAGAGTGTCTATCTCATAAGTATGCTACCGATCATAAGTGGCTCCCCGAAGCTGAAAAACAGTAGAAGAAACCCTGCTGGACTCTGCTATCCCCATAGTGCAAAGAATACGATGGAACAACCACAACAACAACAACAACAACTACCCAGTATACTCCCACCAGGTGGGGTCTGGGGAGGGTATTATGTAGACGAGCCTTACCCCTACCCGAAAGGGCAGAGAGGTTGTTTCCAAACGACCCTCGGCGCATAGGATAAAATGGAAAGCTGCATCGGAACAAAGACAAAATTAGGAACCAAAGCAAGACAAAACACAATAATAAAGCATAAGTAATCCCGCAGAAATAACGTAAATAATTATGCAAACATAAGAAACATAAATACAGTCGCATGCAATAATAACAAGCAGTAACTACCATACTAACAACCAAAAGGGGACCTAAGATAAAACACTAGTCATCTATGGGTAACCCTACTATCCCACACCCAACCCCGGGTGAGGCGAACGAAGGACTCGAAGAGCCCCTAGCCTGCAACCCTGATTCTAGACCTCCAGACTCCCCTATCAAGGGTCATGTCCTCGGTAACCGCATTCTAGTCATGTCCTGCCTAATCACCTCTCCCCAATGCTTCTTAGGCCTCCCTCTACCTCGTCGACCACCAACAATCACCAACCGCTCGCAGCTCCTCACCGGGGCATCGGGGCCCCTCCTCCGTACATGCCCGAACCACCTCAGCCTCGCTTTCCCCATCTTCTCGTCCACCGGGGCCACCCCTACCTTCTGTCGAATAACTTCGTTCTTAATCTTATCTAGCCTGGTGTGCCCACACATCCACCTAAGCATCCTCATCTCCGCAACCTTCATTCTCTGAACATGAGAGTTCTTCACGGGCCAGCACTCCGCCCCATACAACATCGCAGGTCTAACCACGGCTTTGTAGAATTTCCCCTTGAGTTTGTGTGGAATTTTATTGTCACACAGGACCCCTGAAGCAAGCCTCCACTTCGACCACCCTGCTCCTATCCGTTGGGTGACGTCCCCGTCAATCTCCCCGTCCCCCTGATTCACAGACCCAAGATAACGGACACTGTCCCTCTTGGCGATGGCCTGAGAACCAAGCATCACTTCCCTGCCTACCCCGCTCGGCTCGTCGCTAAACTTGCACTCCAGATATTCTGTCTTAGATCTGCTTATTTTGAAACCCTTAGACTCGAGGGTCTGTCTCCATACCTCTAACCTCTCACTAACACCGGCCCTCGTCTCGTCTATCAATATTATATCATCAGCAAAGAGCATACACCAAGGCACATCCCCTTGGATATGACGGGTTAGAGCATCTATCACTAAGGCGAACAACAGGGGGCTCAGCGCCGATCCTTGATGGAGCCCCATTACCACAGGAAAATGGTCTGATTCGCCACCCGCCGTCCTCACCCTAGTCTTAGCTCCATCGTACATGTCCTTGATTACTCTGATATAGGCTTCTGGCACACTCTACTCCTCCAGAAATACCAAGGCATCATCTGTCACTAATCCACTGAAAATCAGAGGATCATACTTCTTGAACCTCTCCAACCTCCGCACCTCATCCTTAGACGTAGCTGCCCCATTCGTGGGCTGATCTGGCACAACAGGAAGTACATGAATGATATCTGGGACCTGCTCCATATGCAATCTCCACTTAGGAGTGTGGGCTGCGGGAGTCTAGGCCCATCCCCCAGCCTTGGATGTGGCTGCAGCGAGGGGAAGCAACCGCGCCTGAGCCAAGGTGGTGTACATAGACATGAACTGAGCTAATGTCTCCAATAGGGCTGGAGTAGTAGTGGCGGTAGGCATTTCGGGTGCCTGAACTTCGACGGTATCTACTAGCGGTACCTCAGCGGCAGCTCGCGTAGGTGCTCTGGTTGCACACGCGTGCGCGCCCACTGCCTATGCCCCGGCCCCAGCCTCTAACGGCTGCAGCAGGGGGCGCGGGTGCCTGATCATCCCAAGTAGCCTGTGTCCTCGCAATATATGAGAGAATAAAAGACAAAATTATTAGAATTGATGTCAAAACATAGCACGACAAGGAATTCAATGAAGTGAAGATTTTTCCTAAACATTTATATAGCCTCTCGTAATTAAGTACAGACGTCTCCGTACCGATCAGCGAGACTCTAATAAACCGGCCTATGTTCCGTGACTCCTATGAACCTAGAGCTCTGATACCAACTTATTACAACCCTAGTTCACCGTCCGTGAACATGACATAAAGACACCCAGTCACCGTGACTAGGTAAGACTGATAGTGCAGAAACATCATCATTTGCGAAAATAATTAATTTAACTGAATAACTTAAGGAAAACTATTTATAAGTGTTGCTTGAAAAATGCAACTCAATATCACAAGACTAAGAAAAATCCCAAAACCCAGAAACTCACGGGCAACACATGCTAACAGAAACATAGTACGCTGCTCTAATTCCAGAATATCTTATCAACAGAGAGAAAAGGAATAAACTAAATTCTAATGCTGGAACAGAATAGAGACTCCTAGTCTACGGACACGACAGATATACCTCAAAGTCTCCGTGTATCTCCTCGCCTCAAGGATAGTGCGCCTGGGTAGAGGTTCCTGGATCTGCATATGAAAAACATGCGAAAAAGGGGCATGAGTATACCACATCAGTACTCAGTAAGTGCCAAGCCTAACCTCGATCGGGTAGTGACGAGGAAGGTCAGATCCCTATTGAGATAAAACATAATAAATAATAATATAACGAAAACAATTTAAATAAAGTCCACATCGAGAGTCTAAACCGGATAAATAAGGAAAAAATAATAGAAAGCAGAGGTAACAATACAAGGAATACCACTCAAAACAAAATATAATAGCCGGGGATCTCTTGGTATCCCGAGGATCTCTTGGTATCCTCAATAGGTAAGCCCGGGATCTCTTGGTATCCCAATATATAGAAATACATGTGCCAGGGATCTCTTGGTATCCCTCACCCTCAATCCAGAACATATCAAGTACAGGGGGATCTCCCTGGAAAACCATCCCGTAGTCCCAAATTAAACACACAACAACTCATAATCTTAGATTAAATCCTAAAACCAGAACAAGAAATGGTAAATTATTGCCTAACATGCTTCACATAGAGCAAATAATATAGTTAAACAATTTAGCAAGTAAGTCAGCTAAACATGTTTCTCTAAGCTAGCATAGGATAAATTTACAATCTAAAATGAACAAGTAAACATGAATCTCAATTTAAATATTTCAAGTAGAAACGGGTTTACAACGGTTAGCTCAAGTACGCACTCGTCACCTCACGTATGAGGCATTCAAATATCAAAGATCATGTCCTAAGGGGAAAAGTCCCCCACACAAGGTTAGACAAGCTACTTATCTCGAACCGGCACCAAAAATCAACGAAATCACGCCTTTGCCACGAGTATACGACTCCAAATGTCAAAAATCTATTCAATTCAATTATATATCATAAATAACATCGCAAGTAACTTATTCCATTATTAAATTTAAAGATAAGGAGCGAAAATAGCTAAAATTACCTAAACGCCCCTCAACCCAACAACTCGGAATCAAATAAATTTTACATTTCCAGAACCCTTGTACACTCACGAGTCTAACCATATAAAAATCTCCCAAATCGAAGGTCAAATGCTCACTCAAAATTCAATAGTTTGGTCTAAGAAGTTTTCCCCAATTTTCATCCAAAAATCCGAAATTAAGGAAGAATTTTTATTAGATTAGTGGGTCCTAAGCTTAATGGAGTATAGAATCATTACCCTGTAGTTTCCTTTGAAAAACCTTCGAAATTGCTCCCAAATCCGAGCTCCCAAACATATATTTTGAAGAAAATGGCAAACCCTCAGATTTTGAAATGTTAAGTACTGTTTAGACCCGTAAAGCATCGCGAAAGCGGAGAGGAGCTCGCGTTCGCGAAGAAGGAAAACATTTAAGTGGAAAAAAATGCACTTTGCGATCGCGAAGGTAGGACTGTGAATGCGAAGGCCTAGGGGTCATGAGCTACGCGAATGCGACGTAGTGAACGCGAACGCGTTAAGGAAATTAGTGAGGTCCAGAAGTTGGCCTATGCGGCCGCATTGACTGGTATGCGAACGCGATAGAGGAAGTAGTGAAGCTTCGCGAACGTGGAAGCATTATGCGAACACGATAGAGGAGCTGGCGCCCCTGAAGGATTACACTATGCGAACGCGATAGAAGTGTTGCGAACGGGAAGTGAAAATCCAACCTGCAACAATTGAGGATTTTTCTGAAATCTTTCAAACTCTAAAATGCTCTGTTGAGCATTCAAAACACACCCGAGGCCATCGAGACCTCAACCAAATCTATGGACATATCTCTTACATCATTCGAACTTGTACCAATCTCTTAAATCACCTATAACAATCGCGGAAACTCGAATTAGTCAATGATTTGAACCTAAGAACTTCAAATTTTATCAAAACAAGCTTTCGATAAAAAATCTAACCAAAACATGTCTAATTGACCTAATATTTTGCGCACACGTCCCAAATGACATGAAAGTACTACGACAACTTCCAGAATTCCATTCCAACCCTCGGATAAAAAATTCACTATCGGATCGTAAACATAAAAATTTTGAACTTCGGCATTTTATGCCTAAATGAGCTACGGACCTCCAAAATACGTTTCGAACACGCCCCCAACTCTGAAATCACCTAACAGATCTAACGAAACCATCAGTTTTCCATTCCGAGTCCGTCTTTATACTGTTTTTGTTACGAACTATTTTCTAACACTTAAGTGCCCATTTAGCGACTAAGTGTTCCTAAACACTTCGAATCGTAACAACGAACGTCTCGACAAACCAAAATAGCAGAAATGAACTTAGGGGAACAACTAATGGGGGATAGGAGCGTAAATTACGAATGGCCGTGTCATTACAACCCCATTATCGAATTGCAACCCACAATAGCACACACTGACAATTGAAAGAAGTTAGCCTAAATGACTTAATAATCTAACATTAATCCAAACTAATCACTTTATGTTAATTTTCTTACTACCTATTAAGAAAATGACTCCACTCTCATGCATGACTAATACTAATTCGAGGACAAAAATGAAAAAGAAGAAAAGAAGGAACATAGCATTGAAAAGAATGCTAAATGAAAGATTAAACCAAAAAACCAAAAGAGAAGATACCTATTACAGTTCGGACCAAGAAGAGATAGGCTTGAATCTTCAAATCTTTGGATTTTCGGTCAAATATGATATTAATTGCATGTTCTCATAGAGAACAAACGAATAAAATCATATTAGAGATCATCTGCATAATCTCGATTGGGGTTCTAGAGTTCGACTTTGCGATCTAATACTTGAAGAATTCTAGAATGATTCAAAGGAAAAGAAACACAGATTGAGGAAAATGGGGTGATGGGGATTCTATGGTGTTAGTTTGGTTGGAAAAGGTAGCGATTTAGGGTTGCGCCGCCAGGACCTTGGGTGGTGGAGAAAAGGGGCGGCTAGGGTTCTTGTTGGGGTATTCTCTGAAGGGTTTGAGAGAGATGAGAGATGGGGGGTGGGCACACGTTTGGACATATAAATATTTAGGATACTCTAGTTCTTGGCCGTTGGATCTTGGAACCTCGATGACCCAGATTAAACTCAAGTTAAACGGGGTCATTTTGATGAGATGGGATGGGGGGGGGTGGGGTGGACCGGTTTACTGGCAGGTTTGGGCAGAGTATTTGGGTGGTTTTGGATATGTATTTTGTGGATTTGGCCCAAAGTTGGGTCTTTTATTAAAAACCCCATTTTTCTTTTTATTTTCTTTTCTTTTTTCTTTTTTTTTTTTCAGATTTTTGTTAATCACAAATTAAAATAAAAAAGCCCTGCTTTAGTTCCAAAATTAAACTAATTGTTTTCTCAAAAATATTATTTAGTCCCAAATTAAAAGAAAACTATAATCAATTCAAAAATTATAAAGTTAAAAATGCAAAATGAACTATTTTTGTTATTTTCTTTTATTTTTTGTAACATTAAACCTATAAATATAAAATAGGGCCCAAATGCAATTGCAATATATTTTTATATTTTTTATGAATTAAATAAATTAAACATGAAAAAAAATGCAAACAAACACAAAATCATGCAATAATTCATAAAACATAATAATTAAAAGGAAGAATCCTAATTTTGGGAATTTTGTTGGAATAATTCATGCGAGGCAAAAATCACGTGCTCACAGTTGCCCCTCTTTGCTCGGAGACACGAAGGATTTTTGGGCAAAGATAAAATGAGCAATTATGAGAGATTTTTGCCTGCTTGGCACTTCATGAGAAACATTTTTGAAAAGAGACTGACCAAACCTTGCTTCAAAGGTTGCCTATATATCCTCGGCTATAAAGGAATCATGTCAGTATAGTTCTGAGAGTTTTAGTAGCTAGGACTGCCGGGAGGTGTAATTACATTGTTGTTGTTGTTTCTGCTACAGCTTGCTGACCCCTTTATTACACCAAAAATAAAATCAAAAGCTAAGCTAGCTAAACTTATCAACTACGAGTTACAATATTCCTATCTATAAATCTCTTGAAGCTTGATCTTGAGCCTTGGCTAGGTCTTGCTGCAGACCCCAATCTGAATCTTGATGCTCGTCAGCTGTAGGTACCGGTTCTTTCTTCAGTTTTGGATCAAGCGGGACATGCAGAGCTTATTACTTCAATCATATCTTGAGCAGTCCGCGTCCTTCTCCACTTCAGCACTTTGAGTTCACTTCTTTTTTGTTCCTTTTCTTTTTTTCCTCATTTTGGATTGATACTTATTCTTTTGGTAATCTCGAATCCTGTGCCTCGAAGTCAAACCTGCTCAGACACCAAAACAAACAAATGAACAAAAATTTTCTGCCCCAGTTTTCACCAGGAAAATTTCGTGAGTTATTTGCAACGAAAATCTAAACTATTTCTCCCTTTCTTTTCTTTTTTTTTTGAATACATTAAAATAAGGATTGGAGTGTTTTTGGGAGGATAGATCACGGAATGGAGCCCTATTTCTAAAATGTCAACTCGGGGATTGGAGATTAATGTTGGCGAAAAAACGACTAGGGAATGGATGCCCTATTTCTATAATGTCAACTCACGGATTGGAGCCCTAATGTTGGAAAAAAGTGACTAGGGAATGGAGGACATATGTATAAAAAGCTCATCTCACGAATTGGAGCCCTAATGTTGGTAACAAAAGGAGACTAGGAATGGAGGCCCTATGTCTAAAAAGCTCAACTCAGGGATTGGAGCCGTAATGCTGCTGAAAGGAAAAAAATGACTAGGGAATGGAAGCCCTATGTCTAAAAACTTAACTCAGAGATTTAGCCCTAATGTTGACAAAAAAGGCGACTAGAGAATGAAGAACCTATGTCTAAAAACTCAACTCAGATATTGGAGCCCTGATGTTGGTAAAAAAAGGCGACGAGAGAATGGAGGCCACATGTCTAAAAAGCTCAACGAAAAGATTGGAGCCCTAATATTGGCGAAAGGCGACTAGGGAATAGAGGACCTATGTCTAAGAAGCTCAACTTAGGGATTGGAGCCCAAATGTTGGCAAAAGGCGACTAGCGAATGGAGGGAATGGAGGCCCTACGTCTAAAAAAAGTCAACTCAGGGGTTGTAGCCCTATTATTGGCAAAAGGCGACTAGGGAATGGAGGCCCTATGTCTAAAAAGCTCAACTCAAGGATTGAAGCCCTAATTTTGTAAATATTCGACTAGGTAATGGATGGCCTATGTCTAAACATCTCAACTAAGGGATTGGAGCCCTAATATTGGCAAAAGGCAAATAAGGAATGGAGGCCCTATGTCTAAAAACTCAACTCCGGGATTGGAGCCCTAATGTTGGTAAAAAAGGCGACTAGGGAATGGAGGACCTATGTCTAAAATCTCAAATTAGAGATTGGAGCCCTAATGTTGGTAAAAAAATGCGACTGGGGAATTGATGCCCTATATCAAAAATATCAACTTAGGGATTGGAAACCTAATGTTGGTAAAAGAAAAGCGACAAGGGAATGGAGGCCCTATGCCTAAAATATCAACTCAGGGATTGGAGCCCTAATGTTGGAAGAAGTGTAAAAGATTGAGGTTAGGAATCTAAGCTATCATTTTTTTTGGATCTTCTAGTTTTCTTTTGATTTTCATTTCATTTTATTCAATAAAATGCATGAAAGAATTTGGAGGAAAACTTCCCTTTTGGGTCGATTGTTACTGCGAAGCTGTTTCTAGCTCTTACGCATCTTTTCTTTTGGCTGCACCTGCTTTTGCAGGTTGCCTTGGGCTGCACCTGTTTCAATTTCAAATAAAGAACAACTGTTAATTTAAAATGGTGGTTGGTTTTGTGGCCTTGATTGTCT
Organism: Nicotiana benthamiana; assembly: GCA_034376525.1. Classification (NCBI taxonomy): domain Eukaryota; kingdom Viridiplantae; phylum Streptophyta; class Magnoliopsida; order Solanales; family Solanaceae; genus Nicotiana; species Nicotiana benthamiana. The sequence goes on along the minus strand of CM067336.1, from coordinate 25,129,217 downwards.
CGATTACCCGTTCTCGGCCTTAACCGTTATTGAGAACCTCTGCTGCTTGCTGGTTTTCTAAAGAATGCTCTCTCTTTCAAACCGAGGGACTCAACTTTTTAAAGATTTCATGACGACTCACCCACGTGGGGCTTCGACCCTTTCAAATTATTCTGCCTTTGGCCTTCTTTTCTTTTCACTAACTTTGATTTTAGAGCATTAGTCATCATGGCCAGTCGAGATTGACTTGATGCACCCGCTGAGGCTGTGTACTTTTCTTTTGCTTTTGTTAGGCAGAGCTCGGTAAAGCCAATCTTGCCACCTTTTCTTTCTATTAGTTTTAAAAACAGGGTTAGACCGAAAGGGATTCAAGGAAAAGTAAACAAAAGGCAAGAAAATAAATTTAAAGAGAAGTGTCCCTTTCGGGATGAAGGAAGGACTTATCTGGAGTGCATGCAGGCTTCAATAGACATGACATGCTTCTTGGAATTGATGCCCGATCCATACAAACTTTCCCAACTTCCCATAAACTCATTGTGAACCACATTTCCAAATCGAGAAACCTAGCTAGGACTCCAATGGTGGTGATGGGTGCCTTCTTTTCGATCAACGGTGCCCTTTGTAGGGTTTTTCCAATCGACCTCTCTCATTTATCTCTCATCGTCGCCGGATAGCGCTCTTTGCGAATTTTCACTAACCAGGCTCTCTCATTTCCAATTTCTCTATTCATCATCGCCTGATGGTTCCTGTAGGTTTTCTCCGATAAGACTCTCTCATTTTGATTGTATCAGATCCAGGCAGTTGTGTTTTCTAATTCCAACATCTTTACCAATTGATTAGTAGGACTTCGACAAGGTTTGGGTAAAAGAGAATTGGATCGCATTACAACTTTAAAACCGTTCGGGCGGGATCATCACCGAACCATTATATCATCTGCCCTAGTTTCACTTTTGGGGAAAACTAGATTTTTATTTTGCTGTGACTGAACCCCAGAGAGAGGCTGCCTATGTATCCTTTCAGAATCAAGTCGAACGTAGTTTAGGAAAACATTTGTTTTTGTTGTTTTGTTTGTTTTTGTCATAATTTTTTCATTTTTTTTATTTTTATAATCATTTTTTCATCATCATTTTTTTTTTCATATTTTTCTTTCTTTCCTATTTTGTTTTCTTTTTCAATGCTACTTTCAGGTTCCAAATAGGGTAATCAAGGAAGAGTAACCGGCTCAAAGGGTTTGCGAAAGATTGATAGTGTTTTGATAGCGGGAATGAAAGCCTTCGTCATCCCAATCAATCAATTTCATTGCTGCAGAAATCCTAAACATAGTACCTTTTACCGCATCGCATTCACAACTGCTTCAGGATTATTTCCTTCCACATCTCCCAAGTATAACGCTCATTTTGGCAATATCTTTCTGATGATAAACAGTCCTTTCCAATTGGGAGCGAATTTTCTTTTCGCTTTATGATAATGGTAACGAATGCACCTTAACACGAGTTGTCCCACTTCGAAATTCCTGGGCCGCACTTTCTTTTTATAAGCACGGGTCATTCTTTGTTGGTACCACTGCCCGTGGAAAACTGCACCCGTTCATTTTTCATCAATCAGGGTTAGCTATTCCAGATGAATCTTAACCAACTCACTATCTTCGATTTCGGCTTCAACAATGATCCGAAGAGAAGGGGTCTCAACCTCTAGGGGTATCACGGCCTTAGTGCCATAGACCAAGAGGTATAAGGTTGCTCCTACCAATGTGTGCATCATAGTAGATATCCCAGTAATGCAAAAGGAAACTTTTCATGCCATTTCCTGGAACTCTGAATCATCTTTCTCAAATCTTCTTGATGTTATTGTTTGCTACTTTGACGACACCATTGGATTTGGGCCGATAGGCAGTAGAGTTCCTATGCGTTATTTTGAATTGTTCGCATATCTCTCCCATCAAATGACTATTCAAGTTTGCAGCATTGTCAGTGATAATAGTTGCAGGAATGACAAAATGGAATATAAGAATAGAGTGCAGGAAATCTACCACAACTATCTTGGTGACAGACTTGAGAGTGATTTCTTCCATTTTGTAAAGTAGTCAATGGCAACCAGTATGAAACTGTGTCCATTTGAGGCTTTTGGCTCGATTGGCCTAGTAAAGTCCATGCCCCAAGCAACAAATGGCCAAGGCGATGACATGGGATGCAGTTCTGTGGGAGGTTCATTAGTCAAATCACCATAAACCTTACACTAATGGAACTTCCAGACAAAGCTAAAACAATCTTTTTCCATGGTTATCTAGTAATAGCCCGCTTGAAGGATTTTCTTTGCTAAAAACATATCCGTTCATGTGGGGTCTGCATACTCTCACGTGCACTTCAAGTATGATTCTTCTAGCGTCTTCTGCGTCAACACATCTTTAACAAGTTGAGGTCCAGGGTTCTTTTATACAATACATCAGCACTCAAAAAGAAACCACTCGCGTGCCGTCTAATGGTAATCTTTTGGTCTCCACTGGCTTGCTCATGATTTTCTTTGGTTTTAAAAAATCTTTTGATGTCATGATACCATAGCTGAAAATTTGGTTCTGCCTCAACCGTATTACAGTAGCTGTGCCTTTCCCTGATTTGGATTTCCAAGGGATCAATACGGGCATTACCTGGTATGGCAGCATTGAGGCCAAAGTAGCAAGTGCGTCGGCCAATTCATTGTGACAACGAGGGATTTACCTAGACTCTATTGACTTGAATTGCTTGCTGAGGTCTTCCATATGCTGCTTATAAGGGATAAGCTTAACATCTCGGGTTTCCAATTCTCACTGGGTTTGCTGGATAATTAGATATGAGTCTCCCATGATCAATAATTCTTCAAAATCTTGGTCGATTTCCATGTTCATACCCATAATGCGAGCTTCATACTCAGCAGTGTCTGTGCAAAAAAGAAAAAAAACCAAAACCTGGCTGTGGTCGGATAACGTTGACTAATGGGCGAGATAAAGATTTCCCTAATTCAAACACCTTTTGCATTTTTTGCTCCATCAAAGAACATTTTCCAAGCATTGGTGTCTTTGGATATTGCCTCAACTAGGTTTACCTCTTCGTCTGGGAAGTAGGTGTTCAAAGGTTAGTATCCATCATTGACCGAATTTTCAGCCAAATGATCTATTCACGCTTGGGCTTTCATTGCCGTGTGGGTGACATAGACTATGTCATATTCTGTATTCAAGATATTCCACTTTGCTAACCTCCCAGTGGGTATTGGGTTCTGGAATATGTATTTTAAAGGATCCAAGTTATGAGGTAAGTGGTGTAAGCTTGCATATAATTTCTCAGCTTCTGAGCGACCCAAGTAAGCACACAACAAGTTCTTTCCAATAAATTGTACTTGGCTTCATAACTGGTAAATTTCTTGCTCAGATAGTAAATGGCCTACTCTCTCTTTCCGGTCACTTTGTGTTTCCCGAGGACGCAACCAAATGAATTTTCCAAGACTGTCAGGTAAAAGAACAAAGGCCTCTCTATCTCAGGTGGTACCAAGACTGGAGGATTTTATAGATATTCCTTGATTTTATCAAAAGCTTCTTGGCATTCATCTGTCCATTTGACGGATACATCTTTCTTCAGCAATTTGAATATGGGTTCACACGTGGATGTCAACAGAGCAATGGATCGGCTGATGTAGTTCAGTCTACCCAACAAACTAATAACATCCTTCTTGGTTTTCAGAGGAGGAAAATCCCAAATAGACTTTATTTTTGTTGGGTCTAACTCGATGGCCCTCCGACTGACGATGAATCCCAAGAGTTTGCCAGAAGGTACCCAAAATGCACATTTGGCTAGGTTCAGCTTCAAATAATATTTGCGCGACTGCTCAAAAAATTTTCTCAAGTATCTAATGTGGTTGTCCTGGATTTTGGATTTGATGATTACATCGTCCACATACACCTCTATCTCTTGGTGCATCATATAATGAAAAATGGCAGTCATGGCCCTCATGTAGGTTGCCTCGGCGTTGTCCAGACCAAATGGCATGACTCTGTAACAGTATGTACCCCAAGGTATGGTAATAGCTATCTTTTTGGCATATTCTTCATCCATCAACACCTGGTGATATCATGCGTAACAATCCACAAAGGGCTGTGTCTCATGCTTAGCGCAATTATCAGTAATTATGTGGATGTTCGACAAAGGGAAGTTATCTTTGGGACTTGCCTTGTTTAAATCTCTGTAATCCACACACACCTGGGTCTTCCCGTCTTTCTTTGGCACTGGGACTACATTAGCTTGCCATGTGGTGTACCGGACCACTCGTATGACCCCCTTTCAACTGTTTCGTGTTCTCTTCTTTGATCTTGTCACTGATATCAGTTTTAAGCTTTCTTTGCTTTTGCTGGACCAGGGGGAATTCAGGGTAAGTTGGCAACTTATGAACCACCAAATTAACACTTAGCCCTGGCATGTCGTCGTATGACCAAGTAAACACATCTTTGAACTCAAATAGGAGTTGGATTAATGCATCTCGGGTTTTTCTGTCTGTGTGAATGCTTATCTTGGTTTCCCTGATTTCTTCAGAATTACCCAAATTAACCGGCTCAGTATAATTTCAGTCATCTTAGGTTTATTCTCAAATTGTTCCAATCCTCGATTTTATTTTCCTAAAAGCCTCTTCTTGGTTCATTATTTCACAGTTAGAGAACGTGTTTGGATCTCGGCATGAAGTCCACAAGCATGTCATTTTGTTTGAAGCCACATTTTTAAAACTGAAAGAAGAAATAAAAGAGAAAATAACAAAATCAGAAAGAATAGGTAAAGATGAACGATTAATTATCGACTTCATTTCTTTGAATTTGAAGATAACAAGGTTTACATTCGAAATTAAAAGACAAGAAACTAAAGAAAACATCCGAGTTACACCTTGGAATAACTCGTGATGCAGAAAAGGTGGCAGGACATGTCTACCGGGACTCCCGCCTGATTGGGAATGGCGTAGCCTTTCAATTCTGCAGCTTGGCATTAGATCCCATATATAGTGCCTCAGCGGTGGTTGATCCCTTCCCTGGCTGGACCATGTGGGTTTCATATAGTATCTTTCTCATTTCCCCACAAATCTCTTCAATCTCTTCGGTTGTAAAGGCCTCATCCTCCTCTTCTTCGTTGTACTTCGGCTTGACACATGTTCTGTACAGATGCAGCACCGGTTGAGGCAAGACCCAACCATCATTTTTTCTATCATCTACCATCTTACATCAGCTGGAGTGGGTTAGAAGCCTACACCGAAGAACTTTTTACTGGTTGACAGGGTGATAGGTTCATCTATTCATTGCAATGATTTCCCAAGTCCCTTCCCTGATTTGAAGCCATGTCTGATCATTTCTTTGGCCACCATGATTGATGCATTGGAAAGTAAGGGTTGGGAGCAAGGGTTTCCTTTTTCATACTGGTCTGCGACCTCAATTTCAAAGGCCAGGTAAACTATGCTCTCACTCCCTCTATTGCTTCAAGATATGGGACTGATGGGTCCCTATAAATTGACTTCTCATCTTCCCCGTGGACTAAAATCTCTTGATTCTCATGCTCAACTTTACCATTTGGTGAAGAGTAGAGGGTATAACCCTTGCTGCATGAATCCATGGCCTCCCCAAAAGAAAGTTGTGTGATGTATCTGTCACGCTCCAAATTCGAGGGACATGACTGTCACTCGACCGGGTATCCCCAGTCAAGTGGACCTAGGTGCATTTCCTGCCCCACGTGTTACCCCACATTTTCTTTTCATTACTTACTAACCGAGTGAAGCAACTATTTATAATTGAAACACCTTTTAAAAAAGCATACATAACATAGATGGTCTTTAGCGTGACTCACAATTTACAATACCCAATATACAAAGTACATATTACATATGTTCATGACTCCCATTTCCTGTCTATGGAGCCTCTAAAGATGAAAGAAGATAATACAATACTTGCCGGCAACAAGGCTCTGGCTATACCTTCTACAATCACCAAAAAAAGATCTCAAAATACAAGAACAGGAGCGGCATGAGCCACGCATGGCCTCGAAAGGAAAGGGGCTCACCAATTCAGTTGATAGGAAGTGAGGAGGAGCAACGGTCGATGGAATGGAGTACCTGCTATAGATCCACCTACAATCATCACACGAGTGTAGCGCCCCCAGCTAAAGGGACATCACTACATTTGAATTCTACTGGTATGTATGAACAAGCCTTGTTCTAAGTAAACTCAAGCCGTACACAAGTAGAAAATAGTAATAGAAGCAACAACCAATCGCACATGAAATGTACAATCAATCCAAACAAGTTTCAATCTCTCCTGGTTTTCACACCTTCCAAAATTCCACACCAATGATTTCACTAATTTGCTCAAATGTTTTTTTCAATAGTGATTTCGATACAAGCCTATAATATATCTTGAAGCGTCTGAATAGTCTGCTCTGCTTGACCATTGGTCTGCGGATGAAAAGCCGTGCTGAGATTCACTTGAGTGCCCAAACCTTGCTGAAATTTCTTCCAAAAGTTAGCTGTGAATTGAGCCCCTCAATCTGAAATAATAGAAAGTGGAGTACCATGAAGCCTCACTATTTTCTTAATAAATAATCGAGCATGTTGTTCTACCGTATCCGTGGACTTGACTGGCAAGAAGTGAGCTGATTTGGTGATGTCGATCCACTATCACCCAAATTGAGTCGAACTTGCGCTGAGTGCGAGGTAGTCCTACCACGAAATCCATATTGATCATCTCCTATTTCCATATTGGTATTTCCATAAGCTGGTTTACCCCACCGGGCTGCTGATGCTCGGCCTTTACTTGCAGATAATTCGGACACTTCGATACAAAATCCACCACGCCCCTCTTTATACCTTTCCATCAATAAATTTCCTTGAGATCGTGATACATTTTTGTAGAACTTGGGTGCACCGAGTACCTGGAATGATGAGCCTCCTCCATTACCCTATCTCAAAGATTATCCACATCTAGAACACAGAGCCTAACTTGGCATCGCAACAGACCATCATTGCTGCCGAGTGAAAATGCTGAGATCTTGTTATTTAGAACTGCCTCCTTCATTTGTGCCAATGATGGATCAATGAACTGCTTTTCCATGAGTTCCGCTACAAGCGACGATTCTGCTATGTTGTGCACCATAATTTCCTCCTCATTTAGCGTCAAAATACAAACCCCAAGACTGGCCAATTGATGAACCTCCCGAGCTAGGAGCCACTGATCCGCTCCCAAGTGAGCCAAACAACCCATGGACTTCGGACTAAGGGCATTGGCCACCGCATTCTCCTTTCCTGGATGGTACAAGATGTTCATATCATAGTATTTACGAGTTCCAATACATAGGTGGACTTGACTCTACGAGTTGCTAGGATTTGAGCACTCATTTTCTCGGGGCCTTACAATATCTATGTTCAGAACCTTGAAGGTTACTTCAAAGTGTACTAGGAAGATGGTTAGAATTAGATCAATCTCTCCAATTGAGTCCCTTTTTATACCATCGAAGGCACGTACCCAGACATTGTTGGGTCAAATTCTTTCGGTCTCAATTTCCATATGCTGTAGCGTTAAGAGTGGGCAGATGTCTACCCAGAGCCTCTGTCCAACATAACCCTTTTCATGTAGTACCCTTTGCATTTGATCTTCAGGTGCAAGGCTTTGTTATGCATGACCCCTTCTGAGGGCAAGTGATTTTTGTTGAAAGAGATCTGGTGGATTGCGAAAAATCTTTCTGCCATTCTCTCCAACTGCTCTACAGAAGTCTCGACAGGCACATATGCTTCATTATGGGTCGTGATTAATACCTTCTAATGTTCGGTGAAGTTCATTAATAGAGATAATAAGGAGACTTGTTGGGGAGACTTTTGAAGCTAGTCGATTATTTCATAATCTGCCTTTTTCATCTTTTGAAACAAGGCCTCTGCTTTTTCGGCACTCATAGACTTTTTAGATGGGAAGCGCTTTCTAGTGGTGTTGTTCACCTCTTTCAAATTGGAATACTTTTCAACAGGGTTATTTTCTTGAACTTCTCCTGAGATTTCTTTAACCCCTTATAGGTTATCACCAATTTTCTGTAATTCCAGGGCACCACGGCAGGATTTGTTATGGGCTTCTGTGGCGTGCAGCCAATAACCACGGGCTCACTCAGACTTGGTGGATTGATTGGGCCTCGCATCACATTAAGCCCCTTGGGTCATATACATTTGGGTTGTCTTATTTAGCTCAAATCTCCTTGGAGGACTCAAAGTCATCTGCTTTTCTTTGCGACCTCGAGGACATAGAAAACACCATCTTTGGGAGGCGTTGCCCCAGTTTCAACTTCAACTTTTTTCTAGACTTTGGAGGGGTGGTTTTGTTCTTTTTCTCCCCTTTGTCTTGCTTCGGGGCATCTTTTGGTTTCCTTTCTACATCAGCAATGGAAATGATGGCCTTTAACACTGGGTCAAATTCCTTATCCTCATAAATCATTCTGATTATCGGCCCATTAAAGTGGACCGACAGTGGGTTGTTAGTCACATTGGGAATATCTTTATCTCTTAGCACTATCTTCCTTTGTTTTATCAAGTTCTCCACGACCCTCTTCAGAGTCCAGCAATCATCCGTGTTATGCCCTTCTATCCCTGAGTGATATGTGTATCGGGCACTAGCTCTATAAGCGGGTGATGCTGGGTTTTGCCTAGTTTGAGGAACAAGATGTAGTAGACCCATTTGAACAAGCTTTGGAAATAGGCTGGAGTAGGATTTGCCAATTGGTATGAAAGTTGGCCTCTTTTGTGGTTCACGAGGGTGGAAATTGTTTTGCGGAGGTGGAGGGTTGTAGTGGGTTTGGTAAGGAGGCTGGTTTCTAGGAAATAGAACTTGGTTCTAGTTGGCTTGTTGTTGTGGCGGGACATAAGTTGAGCATTCATGACCGGGTATGGCTGAGGCGCATAGGCCACCTCTTGGTGGGGGTAATAGTGCTGCAGGGTCCTTTCAGAGAAAAGGGATCTGGGAGTATGGTAGTTTCTTGCACCAGATGCTCCATGGATGTTTTTTCCTTTATCTTGCCCTTTGCTACTCCTCAAGACCCACCTTGAATGGCTTGGTAGGTATCTATGATTGTGGTGGCTTAAATTTTGACCCATTTTCAAACTATTTTCAACCATTTCGCCAATCTTGATGGCTTCGGCGAACGGTTTACCCATTAAAGTACAACCCAGTATAATCCCACTTAGTGGGGTATGGGGAGGGTAGTATGTACGCAGACCTTACCCCTACTCTGGGGTAGAGAGGCTGTTTCCAAATAGACCCCCGACATCCTTCCCTCCAAGAACTTCCCACCTTTGCTCTTGGGGAGACTCGAACTCACAACCTCTTGGTTGGAAGTGGGGGTTGCTTACCATCAGAGCAAACCGCTCTTGTCTGAACGGTTTACCCATTGCGGACATCATATTTTTGAAGTAGTCAGCTTCCTAGCTTGGAGGAAAACTGTGACCATTTCAGTCTCATTTATCGGAGGCTTTACCCTGGAGGCCTGCTCACGCTATTTAACTGCGTACTCTCAGAAGCTTTATGAAGATTTCTTCTTCAAGTTTGTCAATGAGTTCCTATCTGGAACAATATCGATGTTGTACTGGAACTGCTTGATGAAATCTCTAGCAAGATCATCCCAGATGTGCTAGTGGGATATATCTTGGTCCATGTACCACTTAGATGCGATGCCAACCAGACTTTCTCCGAAATAGGCCATGAGGAGCTCTTCATTTCCACCAGATCCTCGCAGCTGGTCAATATCTCTTGAGATGAGCAATAGGATCACCGTGTCCATCACACTTCTCAAATTTTGGGGTTTTGAATCCCAATGGTAGGTGCACATGAGGGAACATGCGTAAGTCGACATAGGAGACATTTTTCTGTCCCCTCAAACCTTGTATGTTTTTTAGACCCTGTTCCATACTCCTGATCTTCCTTGCAATCTCTTGTTGCTAAGGAGTTTTGTGGTCTTTTCTTGTCCCGCAATGAACTCATATCGGGGTGGTTGAGGGTAAGTGTAAGTGGAAAACTGAGGAGGTTCCATTGGGAAGGTGGGTGTTTGGAAGGTGAAAGCTGAAGGGTCAAAACTAGGCCTGGGCAGTGTAGGCTGTGTCGTGGCTGAGAATGGGGGAGCGGCAAAGATATTTGAAGCTGTACCGGACATTAACACCTGGGGGAAAATCTTAGAAGGTGTTTCCACAAAATGAGCTGAGATAGTTGGGTGTCCTAATGGTGTATTTGGGTGACTGATTGGGACCGTGGAGGTACCACTTGCTCTAGGAAAGAGTTCGGGGAATCTCGGGATTGCGCTTGGTGGCTTTCTTCCATATGCCTAAGCATCCCACATTTCCATAACCCAGAGATGGAGGATTCTATTTTCTTTGGCAGCTGTCGATTCTGAGGTCGGGATGCCTAATATTGGACTGTCATCCATGATGGTTATTATTGGCAGAGTCTTTTCTGAAGATATTTCGACGCCTCCCTTTGATCTCGTAAAGTATGGGTGCTAAGCCAGATAACCTAAAAAAACCAACCACCATTCTATAAAAACCTGGACTGGAAGTAGTAGCAACAAACAGTTAGTTGGAAAGAAATAATATATAGGTAATCGCACGTTGGGGGGTGTGAGTCACCTATACAGTTAAATGTGTTTCTACATGTTTTGCAGCGGTTGCATGCCTCATCCCGACTTTAATTATTCTTTCCATTTTTCTTCTTTCCACTTCCACTCCTTCCCGTTTTCATCTCTCTCTCTCTCTTTTTCCCCTCTGTTTATCACTTCTTTTTCCTGGTTATGGTTGAATCCTATGGAGATTGCCTACGTATCATGAACCTGCATGAATCAGACCGAGCGTAGTTCTGGAAGATAAGTGTAAAAATCGTAGAACAATGTTTTTTGGGGTTTTCCTTCAAATTTGATAAAAAGAAAATTCTTTGATTACAACAACTCAAAAACTAACATACTCAAAAAGGAAACTAACAGACTATAATGAAAAATAATGACTCAAGAAATGACTAACAGACTCCGACAGAAAGAAAATACAGAATTGAAATTAAACTGACAGACTCCAACAGAAAGAAAAATACAGATTCAAGTGAAAATCAAGAATACATTAATGCTCCTGGGGCCCGCGGAACATCATTTGGTCTCACCGCAGGCCTGTATGTGAGATCCCCTTGCAGGCACTCCAAATCACTCATTATCTGGCGGACGAAAGTTATCACTACAACGAAGAAAGTGGTCTGAGTTGCATCCTCACATGCTTGGTACTTCACGGTAATGTAGTCCGCAATGTCTATGATCCTCTCTCGGATTGTGCCCTTTTCATGAAGCAATCGCACTATCTGCTGATTCGGGGCTTCTAATACTTGAGAGTCGTGAAGGTGTTGATTTAGCAACTATTGTAATCCTTCGTCCATCTGAGCTTAAATAATAACAGTGTTCCCTATCAACTTTGAAATCTTTAGCTTGCTTGGCTGCCTCATTCTCAATAGTAGTTACCTTTCTTCTCAGGTTGATGATCGTCCCTTCATAATTTCTCTTCATGTCCGACCTTTTGCATTTTTCGCTAATTGAGCCCGGGCTTTTTCTAGACTAGCCTCAGACTTTTCTAGGTCATCTTGACACTCAAGGGCTTTCTTTTTCAGGCTGCTTATTAGCCTCTCATCTGCTCAGCTTCTCTCCGAGTTTTTGGAAGCTATTTTCATCTTCTAGATTTGAGCTTTGAGGACATCATTTTCTTGAGTTAGTTTTTTATTTTCCTCCTTGTCTGTGGCGGCTTGCAAACCATTTTAAAACTAAAGGTCCATGACTTGCCTTTCCAACTTGCTTATTTTAGCCATGTAGCTTTCTTCCTTGTCCAATCAGCCCCACTGCTCTTACGAGTCGCTAGTAAATTGTTGAACGTGGGCTCTCTTAGCAGCGCTCTCAGGATTATGAAATATTTTATGAAACCAAACAATGTACTTAGGGTCCACTTCACCTTAGCTAGATCTCACACCATGGTCTTAGGTTCAAGAAACCTACATTCATTCCACATCTGGCGAATTCTCCTTTCTAGAAATACGAATTTTGGGCCCAATTCAATGAAATGTTTACTTAAATCTTTCTCATGGGGGACAGTTTGAAATCATCCTAATTGGTGAAAAACTCTGTGGGGAACATAAGGCTGGATGCTCCGGATGCCCATCAGGAGGAGATAACATACTTCGGTCGACATATATACTGCTTTGGTGATAGGAAGCCATCCGAATGCCCACTCAATTTCATTGGCAGTCAAGGAGCTCTATTGTGCAAGCAAAGCTTCACTACCCTCGGGTAATTAAATACCCACCACTCAGCTCTCAAATTCTTCAATGCAACTCAAACTGTTCATACCGTAATTTATATACCCAACCCGATCGTAGAGATGTTCCTGCATTCATAGTCGTAGTAATATTGTTGGAAGAACTTCCCCCCTTCCCGATAGATAGTCCAGGCTTAGTAGATTTTAGATAAGAGCAGAGGAAATTTCCCCCTACGAGACCCACCTCTATATTGCCATCTTTTTGCAAACAGAATACAACACCCAAGAATGCTACCATAAAATCTGAACCCCGCCTTGCCTCCCATTTGTCTTTATTTTTGGCATGGGTCAGACCAGTGTTCGGTCTTCAAAACCCCGGTGGTTACCATAGCGTTGATACAAGAATTGGAGAGTACCCTTCAGATAAATTTACATCCTGAATATCTCGTCTAACACTCAGCAGATCTAGAAATCTATGAGGAGATACCGATTTTGTTGACAATGTATATCGACTTCTAAGGTTTCCATTGAGACCTGCATAACCCACAACTTCCTCCAGTGTAGGTGTGAGATCAATTCAGAGAAATGGAACACATTGCGAGTTGTGTCCCAAAAAGGTATTAAAGCTTCAATTACGTCCAACCTTGGCTTGATTACTGAATTCATTTGGATTCTGTGAACTTGCTGTGTGTGGTCTTATCCTGAAGTGTTTGAACTCTGTTTACTATTCCAACTTGTTTTATACAATCTCAGTTACTAATTGATTTCAAAACAAACTTTTGAGTCCAGTCTTTTATTTCAACCCGTGTCCTGGACTTTCACTCTACTCTTAGTTAATAAGTTCTGCCCCCTCTACTATGTGTTCTGCCTTGGGTTCCTCTTGAGAACCCTCTAAACTCTGGCATACTGAAGCTGTCCTTTTCACACTGCACTAGTTCAATGCTTGGCTACCAAGTCTAATTGTAAGCATTGCCCGGGGTCCTTTGAGACCCTTAGAGAACTGTGATGCACCTAGACTCTGTTTTGTCCATGGAAATGAGGTTTGAAAGACCATTGGAGGCTTTGAAAAACTTGGGCCTGATTGCAGACTCTCTATAGAATAGCTTCTTGATTTTCTATCTTTACTTATGTAATTCATTTATTGGCATGTACTAACTTGTAAACAGATATTTGCGGTATTTAGTAAAAGGGTGGGTAGATGTATTCTTTATGGGGTAACATGGGTAGAATTCCTGCTCTTAGGATTTATTTTCAAATCTGCCTGCTTCACTCAATAGAAAACATGTCTATATGATTTTTATTCTTGTTGAATCTGATTGCCTGTGCATAATATAATCATGCCTATTAGGTTCCACTTCTAATTTCATTTGCATCATAATAGAAATGCATATAAGGACTTCACCTTTAATGTCATTTGAGTCAGATATAAACCATGTTCATAAATCCTGCATTTGTCATGTTAGAAACCATATTTCTAGGTTCCAAGCCATAATTTTTTAAATCAATTCAAGTATATATACAATGCCTGTATGAAAAAATTCCGATTCAGTAAGTTTTTCACATGTTAGTACAAATTGACTAAAACCAGTAATATGCCTAGATGCCATGCTTATAGGGATTTCTATTAGCAATTATGTCTGAAAATCTAATTAGACTAATAAGTTGATTTCATTTTACTTAGTTTACTTCTTAAAATTGGCCTTATTAAGAGATGGCATTTTTCTAACACTAGTCCTTTCAAAATGTTGTAATCTCATTAATATCCTGCCTACAGGTATTAAAAGGGACTATTTCGAAACTTGTTTGTTTCTGCATTAACATAAATATCAGTATTCTGCATATAGGCAAGCCTTAGGGAATTTTCAAATAACCTACATTTCCCTGAAGCTGTTTCTGTCACTCAACGTTTCTGATTCTAATAATCTTTTAAAGAAGAGGTCCTAGGCAACTAATAGGTATGGCTTCTGTATCTGAAAGTGGTCTATTTCTGCATGATCACTTAGAAATCCCGCTTTAGGACTTCGATTACTAAAGACCTTACTTGTGGTTGAGTCGTGCTATATGTATGCTTGTTTGTGGAGGAAAGTTTGAGCCTTTTAATTGCTCCATTTATGTGAAAGTTCTAAATGTTTTTTTGCTACCGCCTTTGAGTTTTGCCTTTAAAACCATAGGGGTATGTGTAGAACCACCTATAGGTAGAGGTCCTATCTCCTGCCATGACTATTAAGAAGGGACGGGTAGTAGCACACAATAGGAATCAGTGACCAACAGTCGCTTTGCATGACTAATAATGGGATGGGAAGGGTAGACATGGGATATTATGATTACGTGTTAATGTAATGTGTATCCCCTCATTGAGGAGTGTTTACTGGCTGTTGCATGCGGTGATCCTATATGATAAATAACCTAGGACCCTACCCCAAATCCTTTCCTTATTTAAAATTTTGTTTTATATAATTTGTTTCACTACTTGACTTGTTCAATGAGCTTTACAACTTATTTTATTCAACTATTTGTATGGACTAATTTGTAAATGTAAGTTTGGTCGGGACCCGCAGTTGTGAACTAATAGGGGTGCCTAACACCTTCCCTCGAGGTTATCTCGAATCCTTACCCTAATCTCTGGTAATTCAAACTAACCCCAAGATTAAATCTCTCTAGGTGTCCTAACGCACCATAATCTGTTAGTTGATGACTCTTCATATACCCAATTCCCAAAATGAAATGAGTCATTACACCCTCATGAATGTCGAAACTCGGACTTCCTCCTTGCAGAGAGAAAAAGGGGGCACGACAATCACCATCAAGTTAACTTTCCCCTTCTAGTTCCCAACAGACATAGTAACGTTGTAAGCCAAAACCATAATGGCTTGAGCTTTTGTATTCACAGGGGGACACTAGCTCACAATCAACCCATACTATGCACCAATTTCGCCAAGATAATGGTGTGAGTAGCTCCGGTATCCACCATTGCTATCACACCCGTTTCTCCAATTTTCATTTCAATGTGCATTAGTAAAGAATGAGGGTTGATATGGTTTCTTGTAGCATTAGGCAACGAGATGACATTCAACAATTGGAAAGAGTTTACCAAGGCATCAACTTCTTTACCTTCCCCTTCCCAATTATTTTATGTATCAAGGAAACCATTAACTCATTCCCGATTTGGACATTTTATTTGCAATAAGAGGTTTGTCGCACGTCCATCAACCATCTCCCTTTTTATTGGCATTGCCTTTGTGTCTAGCAGATCCGTCAACAACAGCCTTGCCCTTTTCCATGATTTTTTTCGAACTTCTTTCCTCCATTCCCCTTCCTTATCCACCTTTTTCATAGGTTTTAAGAAAGAAGGAACTTTATAGAGGCTTCAAGTACTAGGATAATCCACCAATGAATCCGGTGCAACAATAAAACTCGGGAGATCCTTCATGTTCTCCCTCCTAAGTTTGTTTCGCGTCCACGCTTGCATTCCAGAAATAAAATTATGCAATTTGTCATCCTCCGATATTATTAAGGAAGTGAATTCCTTAATATAGTCACGAACTGTTCCGGTTTGTCGCAGACGTTTCAAGCAATCCCTAGGAAGCCGGAATATATTGCTAGGTAAGAACTGGTCCTTCATTTCTTTTTGGAGTTTCTCCCACGTATTGATCTTGGGTCTTCCTGTACTTTAGTCTTCATCCATGTGAGTTCTCCACCATAATTTTGGATCTCCCATTAGGTAAATGCTTGTTATCGTCACTTTCTCCCCGGTTGGACCCTTGACAACAACGAAAAATTGCTCCATATCCCACAGAAAGTTCTCCAATTGTTTTGCACTAGGTGCTCCACCAAACGCCTTATGTTCTGGGATCTTTACCTTAGAACGTTCTTCACTGCCTTGGCCAGGAGTAGCCAAAGGCCTTAGAAGAACAACAATTTCAAGGTTAAGAGTTTCTATCTCCTTTTTAAGATGTTCAACTTGAACATTCGTTGCCTCACACGTTTGTTAAATAGTTTTACGAAACGATTCATTCCATCGTTTGGATGATAGATCTCAGTAATTAAAGCATCCAAATACAAAGGATCATTAGTGACACCAATTAGCGCCTCCAACTTTTGCGAACGATCGTGCAAGTCTGAAGTGGATCCACCAGCCATGGTCCCAAATCACGATCAAAGCTCTGATACTAGTTGTCAATTTTTCGCAAATGTCACTACACTATAGCATACTGACCCTCAAGCCACTCAGCCTTACTTTTTCGCTCACAATTTAGGACTTAGAATTATTCTAGACTTGTAAAATGTAAACGACACACATAATTATGGGTAAACACCTAATCTTTTATTATTTTCGCAGAATATATAAAGGACTCTTTGTTGGAAGGCTCACATATTCTTACTTTTCTTACACAAACGAAATAGAACACATATAAGGGGGCTGCCTATGGCAGATTACAAGGGGCATTTATAAAGGGGCTGTTACATTAGTGTGCTTGGCACATGCCAAGCCCAAAAACAAGCATACAACACTTATCCACGATCTAAAATCACTTCCCTTTTGAAATGATCCCATCTTCAACATTTATACAACTTCTACATGTGCATTGCACATGGCTAAACTTTCATAGTACATGCACAACACACTTCTTGAGAGTCACATGACTTCCAAACTTGTTCCGTAGCTTTGCCCACATTTTGTCTTTAGCTTTCCTTGACTTGTCTTTGAAACTTTCCTCGCACATTAACTTATGACAATGTTCTTGTCACATCTTTGCCGTCCCACTGATCCACTCGCATGCCTTAGCTAAGAGTCATGTGCCTTCATTTGCCATAGTCGTCGCCCACAATCTAGGCTGGCTTGCCACCTTTCAAGACACATTGTCTAGCTGACCTACCCAAGCCTATGCACTAACTGAGGAACACTACCAGATCCGCACATTTCTTGCCAACGCCCGCATGAACCTATGTCAAGGGAAATGTACAAGACCTTGATATTAGTTCTGCCCGACATCCGTCTTGTCTCAATATTAGGGCCTAACAACTACCATCCCAATTGTGTTGTATCATTTCCTTCTACAATGCGTTGTCCTTCCTCATAAGCCCTACGTCAACACAAAATAAAATTTTACATGACAAATATTCTATTTGAGAGCAAAACTAAGAAAAAGTATTTTCTTTGCTTTACAAGTCTAAATTAGAAAAAAAAAGCTAGAATAGTTTCTAGCAATAAACTCTATTTTTGGTTCCATTATTTGTTAGTCATGCACGAGAGAGACTAGAGTTTCTTGCTATTTTTTCTTCCTTTTGCTAGGTTCTTCATAACTTTTATCGAGGAAAAATATAGAAGTTCAACAATTTATTTGGATGATTGTTATGTACCATATCATAATGTATATTATAGTACTGTATTGTATTGTATCGTCTTGTTTTAATGTATATAGTAGTTGGATTAATTGTGGTATTTGCCGTTATTTCATGATGTCATATACCAACAATATGAAGAATAAACTTGTAATATTATAAAAAAAAGTAAGATATGAGGTATAATTATTATATAAAAGGATAAAATATAATTATTTAATAATAAAAAATACAAGTTGGGAAAAAATAAAGTAATGACACGACCACACCAAATTGGCCGTTTTATATAATGACACTTTTTGTCATTGCATAATGACAGATTTAACAACTTGATACAATAAAATTTAATCAAAAATCAAAACAAATATTGTTTCAAAGTTGCAATACGGTACAATAAAACAGGTAACAACCATCCAAACAAGTTGTAAGAGGTCAATACAACATTAAGCCTTAATTATTTGAATAGCAATATCATACTTCTATTGAAATCTCTTCATAATCTTCCTTATAATGTCATTCTCCTCGATCCTAGTGACAACTTATGATCGTGATCTCATTCTGATCCCATGAAAGCATGAACCTCAACTTCGAGAAGCTATCGAGCGATGTGAAAAGATTAGCCTTGAATCCTAAGAATAAGAATATAAAGGTAATTATCTATAGTAATACTGCTATTAAAGAAGACGATCGTGTCAAGAGGACTAGACCTATTATGAATTCTAACAGGAAAGATTGTTCTAGGGCATATGGTCAATGCGTTAAAAAATTAAATGCCAAATATAGCATATATCAGAATGGGATTATTACACAAATAGCCGGTCAAATTTGCTGTTTAGCTTTGTTTTAGCTAGTAAACATATATTATACATATTTACACATAAATTATACATGAATCACACACACACGCACACAAACATACACAAACAAACATACACACACACACATACACACACACACACACACACACACACACACACACACACATATATATATATATATATATATATATATATATATACAGACTAGTTTTTTAGTTTAAGAGATTAGATGGGCGCCTATTTAGGTTAATTCTTCTATCAGAATCGGGGTTGTTAATGGGCTTAGCTCATATGACATTAAAAGGAATTGGGCCATTGTGACTTTCTGGGAGTACTGGGTTGTGAACTCTTCAGCCCATAAGAGACATGCAAGATGGCCTTTCCAATTCTGAATCAATTAGGCCCACGAGTAATCATATTGGCATTAGTATGTTGAGATATTATTTCGGAGTTGATTTATTGCTTTATTTTGAGTTGTTTTTAAACATTATTAAATTGTTATATGGCATTAAATGACAATATATATTTTTATTAGAACTAGAAAATGCTATTATATGTGCTTGTGATGCATTTGTTGTGCGTTCAAGAGTTGTTGAGTGATTGTTCTTTTGACGGGGTGAATTCATCAAGGTTGATTAATGCTCAAACTTTGAGCCGTGACAGACCCACATTGCAACATATGTACTTAATTAACCGATTTTACTTTTATCGGTTTGAAAGAAAGAGTGTGATGTGGTGAAATGGAAGACAAAACAGACAGCAAGAAAGGTGAAACGACCCGCTCTTCAACTTTTACTGTCACATTTTCGAATACCAAGTTGTGTACCTTATAAATGAGGATATTGACTTCTTATTAGGACCTTTTAGCTTTTGTTTTATGTATTGAATTGTATTTATGAAACTAATAAAATTATGCAAATTGCAAGAACGCTGAAAAATTGGTCTCTCAAGATGAAATCCGACTAAAAAAAGAGTGTTACGAAGCACAAGGAAATAAAGGGCACAGAAGCAAAAACTGTGCGGTCCGCAGAAGGAATTCTGCGGTCATTTATAGAAGAAATTGCAGATCGGAGAATTTCATATGCAGCCGCATAACTAGGATTAAGAGTCAAATATTAGAGAGTATGCAAAAAGACCAAGTCCAGGATCCTTTGTGAAGTGAGAACCCCACAAGAATTATGCGGCCGTAGAAGATTGCCTCACGGCTGTAGTCCAGAAATGTTCGGCCACAGAACTCATTGTACCCAATTTTTCTCCAAATTATCTTAAAATTTGCATATATACCTTCAAAATCATGCATTAAGAGCAATTGGTATTTTTCTATATTTTTATTAATTTATCCAGCATTTCGTTTCCAATAAATAATTACAAAATGACATTACAAATAATTTCAAAGCATCTCTTGATTTAACTTTTATGGTCTTATTTGAATCAAATTATTTCATTATTGTCCAAACTAGCATATTTTGGCTATAACTATAATAACTTTGCAATTATAGCCCAATCATATGATTTCATACTATTTTTGATTAGAGATTAATCATTTGTATTTTTTTGATACCAAGTAATCTTTTTAAACTATTTTCTATGCATGAAGTTTATTTATTACAATTATCAGCTATTTTTATAAGTTTTTTAATTTAATTTGATTGGGTATTTAACAAATAGTCCATTTTATTTCAATTTTAACCCAATAAAACCAGTCCCAAAACCCCAATTAGATAAGCCCAATACCCTAGGTCCAAACCTAAATTCTACCCGACCCAAGTCCGCCCATATCCTGACCGTTGATCATTTTTTATCAACGGTCCTGGTTAATTCCTTCCTAATTTAACCTAATAGACTACCCTTCCCAAACCCTCATTTTCCTCCCTTCACTCTGCTGTTACACTCTCTTATTCTCTCTCAAGCTCTTTATATAACCATGGCTCCTACTCGCCAGCCGTTGGCTCGCCAGTATCAATGGTGGTTCCATCACCACCCCTAACCTCCATGGTTCCCCCCCCCCCACATGCTGATTTCTTGTCATCTCGAAGGTCCTCAAGGGACCAGTGGCTGTTCAACTCACACCTATTGTTTGCGCTTACCGTTCTCAGGCCACCGTGGCCCGTCCGAGTATTATCTTTCTATTTCTGGCTAGATCATGGCTTCTAAGATGGAATGTCTCCATCTTTGGGTTATCTCTCTCTGAAACCCTAACTCATCTCTTGACTCTTCAGATATACCATATATCTGAGTATATTTTGAGTTTCCTGCCATTTTCCATGATAAACTCTTTAATTTTTCAAAACGCATCTACGTCTTCAAAACTAGGGTTTCTTAACCCCTTTTTTAAGATGACTCTTCCTCTGATTTTCAGTGTTATTCTATGATTTTTTACTATGTTTAAACAGTTTATTTAAGTTTTATTTTTATCCGATTTATTATATTGAAAACCCTAATTTCTTAGTTCTAATCCTGGGTTTCTGAGTTTGTTTCTTGATAATGTGTTCAACTAATCTGTATGTTTCTCAGTAACACTTTGTGATTCTGAGATCGTTACTCTATGTTTTCTAGATAAGTTTTTGACTTCGACTATTCTTGCTTATTATGTGTTTATTCCCAGATGATTTCTGATTATTTCCTCTCATGAGTACCATCCTGTACTTTGAACCTACATTTATGTGATTCTTTTACCCGATGCTTATTTGTATCATGTTTGCTTCGTTCAGTTGTGATACATTCCTTTGGTTAGTGTTACCTTTTTATGGAATCCCTAATTCCCTATGATTGGTATACTTTATTCCCTGCTGATTTCAATCTCTAAATGTTTTCTTGCCTTATTACGTGATTGACTTTGCTGTTAATTGATTCTATGATATTTCCTTAATTAGAACCGCATGAACCTAGCCCTAATTGTTTACTCTATGCCAACTGTATTTGAAATCTATCGCTATTGGTCATACATTGATTTCTTTCCTTATTTGTTATTTAACTCCTTAATTAAGGGGAAATATTTACACTGATTTGATTCTAATTGGTACATAGTTCCATAATTATTGCTGAACTATGATTCTTGCCTTATTTTGTACATGTTTTCAAACTATAAGTACCTTGCTCTTTCGTTAACACAACACACGAACACATTGGTACAAAACTCTCTGTTCTCTTTCTGTGATTACTTACTACTATTCTAAGTTAGCCGGCAACAAGCCAAGGCTTACTATTGTGCTCTCCTATTCTTCAATTTGTATTTGTTGTCTCTTTACTGGTATGTCCTGATTTCAATTCAAGTTTTGTAATGACCCAGCCGGTCATTTTTAGAATTTATGCCCTGTTACCCTATTAACTGCTTCCCCTAAGTTCATTTTTACTGCTTTGGGTTGCTGGGATGTTCGGTTTTAGGATTCATAGTGTTTTGGGATACCTAGTCCCTAATTGAGAGCATATATACTGGAAAATGATCCATAACTGAAACAGTGTAAAGATGACCTCGGAATGAATATCCGATGGTTCCGTTAGCTCTGTTAGATGATTTCGGGGTTGGTACCGTGTTCAGAATGTGTTTTGGAAGTCCGTAGCTCATTTAGGATAGAAATACTGAATGTTTGAATTTTGAAGTTTCTGATCCGATAGCGAATTTTTGATCCGAGGGTCAGAACGAGATTCTTAATGTTGATGTAGCACCATAGTGTCATTTGGGACATTTGTGCAAAATTTTAGGTCAATCGGACGTGGTTTGGTTAGGTTTTTGATCGAAAGCGAGTTTGGTTGAGTTTTGAAGTTCTTAGGTTCAAATCAAATTTGAGTTTCCGGCGTTATTTTAGGTGATTTAAGGATTGGTAAAAATATGAATGATTTTATGGGATATGTCCGTGGGTTTGGTTGAGGTCCCGGGTGCCTCGGGTGTGTTTTGGATGCTCAACGGAGCAATTTTAGGACTTAGGGTGTTGTAGAAAATTAGTCTTAGCTGTTGCAGACATTCCTTCTCTGCGATCGCACTCCTCTCCATGCGATCGCATAGTGCTATTTACTTAATTGCGATCACATAAATCTTGCAGCGTTTGCATAGCTCTGCTTCCCCCTACTTCGCGATCGCATTCCATTTTCTAGCGTTCGCACTAAGCAAGTTAAGCTGGTGGCTCAGAGATCCAATTCTTCTATGCGATCGCAGATACGCAAACGCATAGGTACGCTCTTTCCTTTCCCGTGATCGCAGACCATTCCCTGCGTCTGAATAGACCAATTTCTGGGCCCTCAACATTTACTCTTCGCGATCGCATCCCCTCTCTTGCGATCGCATAGAACAAAACCCCTGGGCAGATATAAACATTTTAAAGCGAGGGCTTAACTATTTTTAACAAAACTCAAGCTAGAGAGCTCGGATTTTAGGGATATTTTGAGGGTTTTTTCAGAGGCAATGATTGGGTAACGATTCTCTACTCTTCTATGACTATAATCCACTAATCTAATCTTAAATTCAACCTTTAATTTTTGATTTTGGAATCAAATTGGGGAAAAAATTCTTAGACCTAACCATGGGGTTTGAGGGAGCATTTGACCTCCGATTTGGGATATTTTTGTATGGTTAGACTCGTGAGAGTATGAGGTTTCTGAAAACATAAAAATTATTCAACTCCGAGATGTTGGATTGATGGGCATTTTTGTCATTTTACCTATTTTTGTGACTTAGCTATAATTTTAATAGTGAAATTAGTTACTTGCGGTGTTATTTACGTTATGTAATTGGTTTGAATATATTTGAACCATTCAAAGTCGGATACTCGTGGAAAAGGCATTGTTCGTAGTTGATTTTGGTACCAGTTCGAGGTAAGTGGCTTGTCTAACTTCGTGTAGGGGACCTCTCCCCTTAGGATATATTACTTGTTGTTTTAAATGCCTTGTACGCGAGGTGACGAGCGTGTACTTGAGCTAATTGTTAAAAATCTGTTTTACTTAGAATATTTAAAGTGTGGTTTCTTGCGTATTTGCCTATTCTAAATGCAATTTAACCTATTTTAGCTTAAGAAAAGCATGTTTAGCTGACTTACTTGCTTATTGCCTAAACTGTATTTATGTCCTTCGTGAAGCATGCTAGACTAGAAATTCTATCAATTGTTCTTACTTAGCATTATACTATACTTGAATTGTTGTGGTGTGTCTACAATTTGGGACTACGGGATGGCATTCTGGAAGCTTCCTTGCATGTATTACGTTCTAAGACTAAGAGTGCGGGATACCAAGAGATCCCTGGCACATATATGATTATAAAATGGAGGATACCAGGATATCCTCGTGATACTAAGAGATCCCTCGTGTATAAGTGGAGGATACCAGGAGATCGTCAGGATACTAGGAAATCCCTTATGTATATGAGGAGGATACGAGGGGATCCTCGGGATACCAGGAGATCCTGGATGATAAATATCCGGTTGTGGCTTGTACTTATATTTATTTACATGCGTTGGATCTCGGTTACTATTTTTACTTATTATCTTGCTAGATTTTCGCAATAGATTATATTCATGTTATTCTTCCCTTATCATATTGACTATTATGTTTATTCTCGGTAGGGCCTCGACCTTCCTCATCACTACCCGACTGAGGTTAGGCTTGACACTTACTAAGAACCGCTGTGTACTCACACCTCTTCTGAGCATGTTTTTCATGTGCAGACCCAGGTACTTCTTCCCAGGCATATCATCCTCGCAGCAGAGAGCATTAGTGGAGACTCGAGGTATATCTGCTATGTCCGCACACGCAAAGTCTCTATTCCATTCCATCTGTAGTAGATTACCACCTTTCCCTTCTTTTTGTGTTGTTTAGATACTCTGGTGTAGAGTATGTACGATATTCTTTCAGCCTGTGTTGCCTGTGAGATTCCATGTTTTGGGCATTGTTTCATAATTTTAGTGTTAAAGTGTATGTGCCAGGCAACAACTTTATACATTTCTTTATGTTATTTAACTTTAATTTATTGTATTTCATAAAAGTTGTTAATTTTCACAATGTGTTAGGCTTACCTAGTCGTGAAGACTAGGTGCCTTCATGACAGGTTCACGATCGGTGAACTAGGGTCGTGACAAGTTCCAAAATAAATATGTTTCATTTGCTGCTTTCAGCTTATCATGTTTCTGATTTATTTCTATCTATGGTTCTGTTGTTCAATGTGCAATTGACATGTCACATTATGGCTTCATCTAGAATGCTAGTTCTACTCCCATGGCAGCCTATTTCAATATGACTCTATCCTGATTTGAATACTTGTCTACTTGTCCAGTATTGATATGACTTACTTTGCAAACTGATTTGTCACTTTAGATGTCTGATTCTATGATTGCATCTGAAATCCATACTATGTTGATATCATTAGCTATTCCTTAATCCCATAAACCCTTTCAAGGAATGCCATGCTCCTATAACTAGGTGATTACCTACATGACCTATGTGTCCCCAAATCCCTTGACCCCTGTTTGTGGTTATTGAACCTTCTTTGGTTTTATGATCTCTGCCTGTGTATGAACCTGTTTTGGGGGTTCTCTGTTTGGACTGTTGTTTACTACTCCACTCTCTTTTCAAAGCCCTCTGTTGTCTTTTTGCAAAACTATTTCAAACAAGTCCCTTTTCAAATAGGTTTCCTTGCTTAAATCTTTTCAAGCACTCTCACATATACTCTTAGGTTTTAAGTTCTTCCCCTCTAATATGTGACTGCTTGGGGATCCCTATGAGATCCTTCTGAACTTTGATACATTAGAGATGACCCTTCCACACTGCACTTAATCAACTATGACTGTGAAATCTGGGTTGCCCGGGATCCCTTGAGGTCTTTAGGGAACTCTAACACACATGGATTATGTGAAAGGCCGTGAGGCAATCTAGCATTGGAAATTTTGGAAATCTGGGCCTATTGGTAGGCTCTTTATACTTCTTGTTTTTCTTATCTACTTATGTAATAATTTGCAAATGAATATGGGGATTGAATAGTGAAAATAGGAGGGTAGCTATACATGTTATCAATATCAATGGGTAGAAAACATGCTTTAGGTTAATATCTCCCGTATCTGCATTAGAACTCATGTTTAGGACCAATACATGCAAAGCATATCATGTATTAGAAACCATGCTCCTAGGTTCCATGTCTATTGCTTCCAGCATTTCATTTTGACATCTCTGTTATCACTTAGAAATCTTATTTCTAGAATAAACGACATTAAAGATAAACTATCACCTATGCGTTTTAAAATCATGCGGTAACTTGTTGTGCATTTAGAAATCCTGCTTTAGAAATTCTACATATAAACCATTATAAACTTTATACATGTATCTTAGATACCATGTTTTAAGATCTCATTCGTACTTGCTCAGTCACACCTAATGTAAACCACTGATTATGGAAGATGTAAAAACAACTTCACATTTGATTATCATGTTTAAAATAAAATGGTAATATTCCCTACATTTTATAACACTTAGAACAATATGCTTTTAGGTAAAATAACTCCTTCATTGTTCTAATGGTTATAGTAACAATTATGCATTATCCTAAGCCCAAACAAGCCTCAGGTAATCCAATTTCTTATAAAGGCGGAAACTGCCCATTTGTGTGTACTGCTTAATGATTAACATTCTTAAAATCAGTAGGCAAATTGATTAAGACCCCTGCTTCTGAGTTATAAAATAAAGCTGCATATCTACTGTATTCTGATACTCACTTAGACATCATGTCTTAGGATGGTGTTGCCCTTATCTAATTTGAGTCATACGGTTTACATGCCTTATTTGTGGAGGTGCTGTCCGACGGGACGGGACGAGACAAAATTAATGGGAAGGGATGACATTTAGCCAAGACGGGACGAAATGGAACGGGATAAACGAGACAAATTGTTATCCCATCCCATCCCACTTATAAAAGGGACGGGACGACGTGCCTTAAGTACGCCATTTTTAAGACAAAAAATTTTTTAAGCATTAAGTTTGGCAATGACTAGTTTTTGTCGCGCCCCCTTTTTCTCTCTTTGCATCGAAAAAATGGGTTTATGATATTTTGGGTATGAGACAACTCATTCCTTTTGGGAACTTAGTTTTGCATTTGAAGAGACATCACCTAATGATTTTAAGGTTCATTAGGACACTTATACTGTTCATTTATATGTTTGTTTGATAACTAGAGATAGGGTAAGGGCTTGAAATTATCCTAAGGCAAAGATATTAGGCACCCCCAGGATCCAATAGTGATGTTCCCGACCAGATAGTTTTGTGAATTTTGTAAAATTAGCATATAGACAAATTTAGGCTCAAATATTAGGGGATTTAAGTTTAAACACATAAGAGTCTGGAAACAATTACTAAAATTCGAATTTTGAAAAGAAATTACATTTCTACAAATACTTGGGAAAATAAAAAGAGGGAGGGGTCCTAGGTTTATTTATAATATGGTTCACATCAATGTGATACCTAGTATGACGCTCCTCAGAAGAGGGGATACACGTGGTATTAGCGCAGTGGTCATCATATCCATATCTACCCTTCCCACCCCGTTAAGGTATTATAGCGTGGATCGTTCTCGGCCTTTATTGCATGCTATTACCCGTCCAATTCCTATCAGTTTTTGATGAATTTAGGAGTACTATCCCTAGGAGAGGGAGAATTTTAGGCTGACTTTTAGGTTTTAAAGGTAAAAAGACTAAGGCGACATATAAAACACACAGGACTGCATATCAGGGGAAGCATATAAACAACTAAGAGGCTCATATATACCTCCTCAAGTAAAGCACATAAATAGTATGACTTAAATACTAAGACAAGGGAGATTTGGTTGTTGAAGCAGACCAATGTATTTCAAAACTGAGATAAGAAGTCCGAATCAGGCCTGCCTTCTAATTGTAGCAAAGTCTAATTAAGCAAAGGCAGATTTAATTTTATCATTATTATCTAAGGCTTGCCTGAGTGTGTATTGATTATACCTTATAAGCATGATATCTATTACTGATTCAGAATGTGGCCAAGCAGAAATAATTTTAAACGAGCAATTTAGATCCAATAGGCATGCTTTCTAAACCGCATTAATAAAAGTAAGTTGTTTAAACTGATCCAAAATAGTACGAGTCAAACTGATTTTTAACTAAACTGGTTTCTAATCCTACAGACATAATCTCTATTGTTACAATTTTAATTCTTACGGACATGGTATCTAGTATTAAAGGCTGATTTGGTCCTATATGCATGGTATCTAATTGAGCATCAAATGAAGTAGGTAGGATTTACAGTGAAATTCCTATAGGTATGATTTCTATAAAAATACTAATTTTAATCTCATAGACATCCATTTAATTCAAAGTTGATTTTTTAACCTTGTAGACGTGATGTCTGATTTTCGATCCTATTGGCAAGGTGTCAAAGTGTAGAATTAAAACATGCAGAATTTGTAAAAACACAGATCCTATAGACATGTTTCTACCTTTCTAATAGCTAAATAATGCATAATTACCCACCCCCTTTCACTAGCCAACCTCAATATTTATTACAGATGATTACAGACCAAATACTGAATTACATCAGAAAAGAACAAAAAAAGAATTTACAACCATAATATGCCTAATTCTTGACTTCCTCTCTAAGTTATGGAATAAGCCACCTCAAATGCCAATGATGTTCAAAGCCTTTCTCAGACCTGGGTGTGTCAAAGTTCCTTAAGGGTATCAAGGGACCCCGGGCAGTGCTTAAACCTAGGTCTGCATAACCAGATAGAGATGCGTCTAGTATGGAAGGGCCAACCCTTATCTGTCAAAGTTCATAGGGAGCTCAAGGATTCCAAGGCCAGGCTCACACAAGAGGGCAAAACCTAGGTTCTAAGAGTATTGTGGAAGAGCAGAAATAGAGATTTATTTGAAACTGTGTTGAGAATAGTATTGGGTAAGAGTGATTTGAAAATAGTAGTGGTAAAACTTAAACTACATAGAATCAGTAGTTGCAAAAGGGGTCAGAGGTTTTGGGAATACATTGCATGAAGCATATGACCCTAGGAAGGGTCAGGCTTTGACATGCATAACAATAGATAATGCTGGCATGCACCCAAAACAGCCAGAGAACATAAACACAAAGAGGGGATGTGGGGTTTGGGATTCATATACACATGAGATCATTAATTTAAAAGGGGAATAGAACACGTTTCAATATGCTAGTAATGTAACTTGATTGCAGAAACATAAATAGAAGTAGACAAATATGAGAGAAGTTGGAACAATTATAGAAACATTTGTTGATGTTTGAAAATTACTTAGGACATACTAGTAATAAGCAAAGTGTAGAGAGGAAAAGTAAGAAAATTTCCCACAGCTTAGCCTTGACTTTCAGTCGGCTAGTCAAAGTAGTAGCACAAGTAGTGATTGGGAAAAAAGAGAGTTTTGAGTGAAGTGTGTGTTTTGAACTCAGATGGTTTAGTGTTTGAAAGAAGAGGGTAGGTTTTTTTTATTGATTTTGAAAACGAGTAAAGGAGAGGTAATAAGTAAAGTCTTAATAAAAAAATTGAAACAATCACAAGTAAGAATCAATTAACCCAAGTGATTCCCATTTAATTATGGAATTACTATTTAACGGGTAGCAGCAGGTCTAATTAAGGAAAGAAAATCAGTTGGGGGTGTGACGACCTGACTCGCCGTCTTTTGTATTTCATCCCCGTATCCCAGTAATATTATTTTCCATGTGTTGTATATGTGTGTCATGAATTTGAAGTGTGTTGGGTTGAACTTGGTTAGAAATGAGACCAATAGTCTCTTTAAGGAAAGCTTAAGTTGAAAAAGTCAACCAGATATTGACTTTTGAGTTAGAGAGCTCGGAATGGATTTCCGATGATTTGACTAGTTTTGGATGATGCTTTTTGACTGGGTAGAGAAAACAGAATCGAATTTGGAGGTCCGGTGTAGAATTAGGCTTGATTTGGCTAAGTTCGATTTTTGGCAAATTCCGATTGATAGTTGAGATTTTGATCTGGGGTCGGAATGGAATTCCGAGAGTTGCAGTAGCTTTGTTAGGTGATTTTGGATATGTATGGAAAATTTCAGGTCTTTCGGACGTCGTTGGGTTGGGTTTTGGATCGAATGCGAATTTGTAAAAGTTCTAGTTTGACTTAGGCTTGAATCCGCCATGATTTGATGATTTCTCTGTTTAAGGGCGTGTTTTTATGATTGGAGCAAGTTCGTATGATGTTTTGGACTAGGTTGGTGGTTTTGGTTGGGGTCCCGGGGGCCTCGGAGTGGTTCCGGATGGTTAGACGAGGAATTTTGGAAGTTAGGCATGAAATGCCTGCTGCTTCTGGTATTTTCACGGAAGCGGGCTAGGGACTTCTTAAGCGGTGTCCGCAGAAGCAGACTAGTAGCCCCAGAAGCGGCCAATTGTAATAGGTCAGGGACCGCTGAAGCAGAAGGGCGACCGTTGAAGCGGATCTGCATGAGCGGAAGAGTGACCGCATAAGCGATCTTGGGATTTGACGAAGGACCGCAGAAGCGGTCAAATGAACGCGGACGCGGGTGTCGCTGAAGCAGAAAAAGGGGCAGCGGAAGCGGAAATTGACCTGGGATTAATACAACAGTAGGTTTTTAAAATTTAAAAGGGAAGAAAATTTGGACCTCGCACTTAGGCGATTGTGGGCGACTCTTGGAGAGATTTTTGAGGGAATTCACCAGGTAAGAACTCTTAGACCTAAAGTAAGTCATTATAGTGAAAACTCTTGGATTAAACACAAGGAATTCAAGGTTTTTAATGTTAAAAATGGTGGTTAGGGTTGGAAACCCAAGTGATGTTAAAGTGTTGATTTGAGGGGTCAAATGGATTCTGATTCTTGTAAATTTGATATACACGGACTCATGGCAAGACGAGGGTTCTGAAAATGTAATTTTTGTAATTTTTGGAGGAGTGGGCCCGGGGCTTGGAAAAGGCTTGGGTTTTTCCAACTTCGTGTTTTGGGTGTATTTCGAGTTATTTCGGTTTGGTTATGTTCCATTAGCCTATTTTCACGTATTCCTATTGGTTTTGACCAGACTTGGCATCCGCGGAGGTTGATTCTGGAGAGAAAGGCATTTCGAGCTAGTTTGCGGCCGGCTTGAGGTGAGTAACGGGTGTAGATGATGACCCGAGGGTTTGAAACCCCGATATATCATATTGTGACACTATTATGAGGCTAGACACGCACTCAATGGCTAGTTCAGGGTCGTATATGTTGGAAATTGTAACTCGGTCCAATCCGAGGGATATATTGTACTATGTTGGTGATTGCTTCGCATACTATATTGATGATATATGGGCTTGATACCATGTTTGGGGCCTTGTGCCGACCTGTGAAATCCTTCAGGGATCGTTACCTCAGAATTTTCATGATTTGCATATTACTTGAATTCAGTCCAAGTTTAATTATTATTATTTTTGCAAACTCAGCCATATTTATACGTTTTGAGAACTCAAATGATTTTTAAATGATACTTCGCGCTGACAAGTACTATCTCGCTATTTTTGGACTGTATATTATTTTAAATAGAAACGGTGGTATCTAAGGACACCGTGTATTTCAAATGGAAACGGTGGTAACAAAGGACACCGCGTATTTTAAATGGAAACGGTGGTAACTAAGGACACCGCGTATTATAATAAAAACTGTGGTAACTAAGGATACCGTGTATGGTGATACAAACAGTGGTAACTATTGGCACTGTATGATATGGCACTTGGGCTGTAGGAGCCCCTCCGGAGTCTGAACCCCCACAGTGAGCGCGGGTACCCACATGGATCGGGCTGCACATTCCACAATGTTCATGTATTGCATTGCATCTCATGCCTTTATTTACTGTTGCTCATTTCGTATAACTCTGAGACAAGTACTGTATATAACTGCTAGATAGCTTCATTTTGTGTTATTTCGTATTTTTCTTATCTTCAGGTTTTTATACATGCCCCATACTCCCTGCACCTTGTGTGCAGATCCAGGTGCGCAAGAGGTCTAGCGTTGCTGCTGTTGCTTATCCAGTTGCCGGAGTATTGAGGTAGCTGCCAGCGTCCGCACGACCGATTACTATGATATTACCAGTTATTTCTGTTATTCAGACACATGTATCTTTCCTTTTAGACTAGTATTCGGTATTGTTAGAGGCTCTATACCCGTGACCCTAAGTCTTGGGAGTTTGTTCAGTTGTCGTTTCCTATTCGTAGAGTTACATTTTATTTGGGATTTTATTGTTAAAGTTGTCATATTTTTCCTTGCTTGCTTCGTTGTTTGCTGAATCGCTGTATTTGGGAAGGTGTTGGTCGGGCTTGATCAGCCTTGTGGCCGGGTGCCATCATGACCGGGTTTGGGGAGTTTTGTCATGTGAAGAGACATTGTCCTCGACTCTGTGGTGGTAGGTTTCAGCAGAGGGATCAGCCTCTTCTTCTTCTCCATCTGTTTCAGCACCACCCCAGTCTAGTAAGGGTGGGGGTCAGTCATTTAGAGGCCGCCCCAGGAGGGATGAGCGATCGAGCGGTGGTCAGGCTTGTTTCTATGCACTCCCAAACAGGAGAGATGCTATTGCTTCATATGCAGTGATCACATGTATTATCTCAGTTCGCCATAGGGATGCTTATGTTTTGTTTGATCCCGGATCTACATATTCTTATGTATCTGCTTACATTGCTAATCATTTGGGGACTACCTGAGGGTGTCTAGCATTGCCTGTGCATGTATCTACCCCGGTGGGTGATACTATTATTGTGAACCACGTGTATCGGTCCTGTCTTGTTACTATTGAGGGTCTGGAGACTCGAGCTGACTTGTTTCTTTTGAGCATGGTTGATTTTGATGTTATTCTGGGCATGAACCATCTCCAATAAAGGAAGAGGCTACGGCCATCTCCAATAAGTGAAAAGGCTAAGGCCATCACTGCTAACAGTCGAGCCAACGTCGACTACGGCAGAACGAAGAACTCGACGACAGTCAAAGTCAACCACCCGACTAAGAGCGTTCTATTCTACATGGCTAAGGCCATTGATTTAAAAGGCTAAGGCCATCACTGCTAACAGTCGACCCAACATCGACTACGGCAGAATGAAGGACTCAACGACAGTTGAAGTCAACCACCCAGCTAAGGCCGTTCAATTCAACATGGCTAAGGCCATCGATTTAAAATGGCTAAGGCCATCATTGCTAACAGCCGACCAAACATCGTCTATAGCAGAACGAAGGACTCGATGACAGTCGAAGTCGACCACATGGCTAAGTCCATTCTATTCCACACGGCCAAAGCCATCCATTTAAAATGGCTAAGGCCATCGCAAAAAACAACCGACCTAACATCGACTACGGCAAAACAAAGGACTGCACGAAGGGCGAGTCAAGCTATACGAGTTAAAAACACAACAGAAGTCCCAAGAAACAAAGAAAGAATAAGAAAGAAGAAAGGTATGCAGTGACACATTCAAAAAGTATGTACATTATTAGCCCCAGAAAAGGGCCCATTTACAACAAAAGGATACAAAAAGCAAACCCTAGGCACCCCTATCACCCTGGCCGACACAATCACCACCCGCACCTTCACCGTCCGCTGAGGGGTAATCCCTAGAGATCCAAGAAGCAGATGCCAGGCGGTTAAGATCTTCCGACTTATACCCTTCCCTAGACGGCGAATTAGAAAAGTAAACTACCGTCTCGCGAGCAAGCCGAGTCAGGCTCCGCTGCTTATCCACGCCCTCCTCAGACACCAGGGCGTCCGTTAAGAATTCTACAAGCACGACCAGCCGGGCATCATGGTATACCCACATTTCGTTAGCTTTCCGGCGCTCGGTTTCCTGAGAAGTGGCCGCAACTCTGGCTCAAAGCTGAGCTGCCTCCCCCGGTACGGAACGACCCAGCTCCAATTCGTCATCCTTCGATTGAAGTAGAGCCTCCAATGCGGTGTTTCGGGCGACCACGGCCACAAGCTGCTCGTCCGCCCTCTCCAATTCGGCTAACCGCTTCTTCAGCTGCTCCTACGACTGGGTAAGACCCTCGCAGAAAAGCCTAAACTCGGGGTCCTGCTTCTACATATCGGCCAACGTTTGGTGCGCATCACGGACCCTCTTGTATCTCTGCCACAATTTCTTTTGGGCATCCGCTCTCTTCGCCAGGCGTCGCCCCCTCTCCACCTCTAAAATGAGAACCTAAAAAACATCAAAGGGAGAGTTAGCACACAGGCAAACCGCCCCTAAGACTTCATTGGAAAGAAAGCTGAAGTCACTTGCAATGCGGCACCTGTTACCCTTCTTGACAAGCCCCTATCACCGATTTCTGCCACCGGTTCACCCCTGGCGCTCGCACAGAGAAGGGTCATGTCTGCAGCCGCCTCCTCACAATTCTATAAAAGGTTTTAGCCGCTGGGGATAACGATACAACGTGTGGGGCTACCGACCGTCATATGGACACGAGCCGGAGAATCCCTTCCTTCAGCTACTCTCTCCAAAGGTACACTCGCCCCCGCTGCTGCAGCCGACGAACCGTCTTCCCTAGCAGGGAATGGGCCGGCCTCAACATAAGCCCTCCTCCGAGGGGCGGCCCTCCATGAGCGAATTGCGTTAGCCATAAACGATTGCCCTGGCTCGCACGAGGAGACTCCACCCTCTCCTACTCAACAGCCAATCCTTTGCCAGTGATCAAACTCCACCTTCTGCTCGCGAGGGACTCCTCGTCTTCGGGAGACGCCTCCATGGGCTGAGAAGACCACTCCAGAAAAGGCGTTCTATTGCCGGATGCAGCATCAGCCCCCATCTCAGGCATGGCTTTAGGTACCATTGGAACCTCCCCCTCTACTGCCGTCTCGGCTACCGCATGAGGTGCAGCCCCCGTCACAATTTCCTTCTTAGGATCCGAGAGCGCACTACTTCAGGCGAGCCCTCTACTTCAGGCGAGCCCTCCACATGCACGTACTCCTCCTCAGAGTTCGGCTCCGCCCTAGACGGGCTAGCCTCAGTTCTCCATCTCTTGACCCTCTTGGAGATGCCCCGGCCTACCAAAGAAAATGTACGTCAAACTAGAAAGCTCCCGAGTTAAGTTAAGGGAATGGGAAAAAAGCAGGGAAAGGACCGTTACCAGTCGGGCCGTATGTCCTACAAAACTGAGCCCAGGTACGCCATTCCTAATCATGCGGAATCATCCTCTCCACCCATGACCTAATGTTGTCCGCATAGGAAAGAGAAGAGGAGTCCCTAGGCATACGAGCTTCCACGGCAAACGACGGAAAAAAGCCATGTCAGGATCTGAACCGCCTCGGGAGTAAAAGTAATGACAATGCACGTGATTGGTGACGTCACCCCAAATAGGGAGTCAAGCGTCAACGATCTTGTACTGTTGCACAAGAAAACATATCTGTCCATTGAAGATGCCCGTCGAGGACGCTTCCAACAAACGGAGGGACTAACTGTATGAGGCAAAAATGTAGTTCATCCCGCCGCCGTCCAAGTGAGTATGCCGCACACATCGAGGCCGCCCTTAGAGCCTTGCTAATCATATGAGGACGGCTTGACCAAGGACATCCTGATCTATTAAACAGAGGAACGACACCGTTTGAGCCAAGCTACTACCATACTAAAAAGGGGCCTTAACCTTGTCATAGGGAAAATCTTTTTACTCTGAATATACTAACTCTTTCTCTCTCTCTCTACTATCATCAAGTAAATATCTCTATATTCTTTTGTCTCTTTCCAACAGCAAGAACTCCGTATTAACTTATTTACTTAAAGGATCTACCACGATCTTGATATACCAACTATTTTCTAGGGCTTATTATTCATGATTACGATTTACCCCTACATCATTTTGATTGTTTTTTAGCTCGTAAAGTGCATTGATCTTTTGAACAAAACAAAACTTTTAGAAAACCTTCGAATTAAATGAATTGAGCTGAAAATACAAGCTTAATAAGAACTGGACAATTTTGGATAGGAGATTCTGCCGGCGACAACGAACAGAATCGACGACTGCAAACCAACTCGAACTAGCACTGAGCTTCGAACAGATAGCGACAACCTCGACGGCTCGATAACTTGAAATCTCTCACATTTTGTCACTATTTCTGCTATATTTCCGTCAAGTCATGGTAGCAACATATGTGAGAGGGTGGAACGCTAGTTGTGTGTGTGCGCGCTCTCCGATTTCATTGGCAGGTCATCAGAGTTATGAGAAGAGGAAGAAGTAGTTGCTGGTATGTTCAAGTTCGGCTGTCCTCTTTATTTTTCCTAGGGTTCGCTACTTGTTTCCATGAAGAAGAAGATGGTCTATGCTTCTCTTTCAAACAGAATAGTGGAAGAACAACGTATTCCATCTCACAATGTTCACCAAGTGATCATTTTCTTTTCTATAAAGTATTCTCACCTAATCACCAACTTATAAAATTGCTAATGGAATGTGTCTTTAACAGGGGTTCCACCAATATTGATTATATTAATAGTCACCACTTGTATAAAGGTGTCAGCCACATGGTGTATTATCTCAACTATATTAGATAATTACCAATGTAACCCACGTGATTTAGAATTATCTAAAATTACTTAAAATACTATTCACTTTTAATACACTTTATATAACTTACTATCATGGTTATGTAGGATCATATAAAATAAATAAATACATACGCTATTATTTTGTTAAAACATCCATGTAAAAAAAAATATATATATATATATATTCTCAACTTATAATTTTCCTAACCTCATATAAAGACTACAACTTCTAAAATAACGGGTCCAGGTCCGTTTACCCTAAATATTGACCGAAGTCAAATTTACTAATTTTATACCTAAATTTTATCATTCTTCATAGAATTTCATATTTATGTTTTTCGGCTACTCGCCTGTACTGCGCACGCAACTCGAAACAACTCTGAATGAGATTTTCAAGTTCTCCGAAGCACGAAATGACTAAGAAAATAAGTGATGACCCTTTGGGTTGTTACATCATAGATGTTCTTAATTATCTCAACAAGATACTAACATAAAGTTTGTTCTAATTTTACAAATCATTTTCGCATAAATAGAATCAAAATGCTGCATTTTGATTAATCTTTGACAACATTTGTTTTCCAAAGATATTTATAAAATATAATTATTACATTAAATCATCTGCTATTATATCAAAATTCTTATTTTATCCATAAATGATTTTTGACTTTGTCCATATTTTTTTTTTATTAGGAGATAGTTGAAGGAGAATAAAATGCACATAGTTATATAAGTAAATTAAGAGAGTGAAAAAAAAACATAACTTGTAGTAACTAACGTTAGTATGTTCCCTATAGGTTAATATATTTTATTTTGAATACTAAAATCTTACTTGACTTCGAAACTTTAATAAGTATAATTTCAACAAGTTTATTATTGTACAGATTATTATTATTATTATTATAATTATTATTATTATTATTATTATTATTATTATTATTATTATTATTGGTTTGTTTTGAAAAAGGATACATTGATTAAGGTGTGACGACCCAAAGGGTCATTACTTGGTTTTACTGATCATTTCAAGCTTCAGAGACCTTGAAAACCTCACAATTGGTCAACATTTTTGTTAAACGGACCCGGACCCAGACCCGTGATTTGACGGTCTCGGAAGGTCCGTAAAAAATGTGGGACTTGGGCGTATCCCGGAATAGAATTCCAAGGTCCCAGGCCCGAGAAAAGAATTTTTCCGTGAAATTATATTCTGAAAATATTTAAGGAAAATAAAAATGAAATTCGATCAAAAAGTTATGGTATCAGGCTCGTATTTTGGTTCCAACGTCCAGTACATGTATGTTGGCTAAGCGCTTGCTGTAAAGTTTGGTTGAAAACAGACGTCGTTTGACGTGTTTCGGCCTTAAATTGAAAATTTTTGAAGTTATGAAATTTTGAAAGAATTTCTTGGATTTAAGGCTCAAATCATTGATTTTGATGTTATTTTGGCCATTTGATTGCTCGAGCAAGTTCGTATAATATTTTTGGATCAGCGTGCTTATTTGGTTTGGATCCCCAAGGGCTCGGGAGTGTTTCGGAGGTGCCTCGGAGTGCTTCGGACTTAGGAAAGAAATTCTAAAAATTGCAGAAATCGTAACCCCATGAACAGTACGGGTGAACAGTACCCGTGAATATTACCCCGTGAACAGTACCATGTGAACAATAATACGGGTGAACAGTACACACGGGATGAACAGTTACACGAAAATTCAGGATAAAATATTTTCGAAGTTCCGAAAATATTTTTTGCCATTTTTGGCAATTTGGTGCTCGGGTGAGGTGATCTTTTGAGAGCTTTTCAAGAAAATAATCGCTGTAAGTGTTCTTAACTTAATTTTGGTTATATTACTCGATTCTATTGCAAGTTTTGGAATTAAATCCGTGAATTTAGCGGGAAAAGCTTAGAAACCCTCGCGAATAGATTTAAGGATTTGAGGATCGAAATGTTATCAAATTTTAGTTATTTGGTTTGGTTGAACTTGTATCGGAATGGGTGTTTGAATTTCGCAAGTTTTATCAGAATTCGAAATGTGGGTCCCACTGTTGAATATTAAAATAAATTTCGTATTTTATCCAGAAAATTAGTAAACTTATTATCCAATTTATTCCTACGATCCGTGTTGGGTATTTCGAATTGTTTTTCAATAGATTTGAAGAATCCGGAGACAAATTTAAAAGGAAAAGCGGTGCTTATGGATTGAGTTGGCCTTAAACCTTCAAGGTAAGTGTTTGATCTATCCTAGTTTGAGGAAACATGAGTTGATAAAGTAAATGAAAGATAAAGAGATATAATTATTCCCTTGCCGAGACATGTAAATTGTCAATATTGTATTATCCCGTGACATAGTATTTAGTACTATCTATTTATTTCCCTCACCCTGATTGGTTGTGATTATTGATTTGGTGTGGAAGAGTGATTATGCACGACGGGTCTTTTCATGCTATGGTTTGAGTGATTATGCATGACGGATATTTCCGTGCCATGTTCTGAATAATTAAGCACGATGGGTCTTTCCGTGCCTTGATATGAGAGTTTGCGAGTAAATTATGATGGGTGATGACGTACATTTTAATTGATTATTTTGTGAGAACAAGAGTAAAAGCACGATGGTTGGTATCGTGCACGTGCACACACACACACACACACACACACACACACACACACACACACACACACACACATATATATATATATATATATATATATATATATATATATATATATATATATATATATATATATATATATATATTTAATATTACCAGCACATGGGGTCGGTTGTGTTGATTCTACACTCTGTGCTCTTGTTGCGTAGATACAGATTTTGGACAACAACAACAGCAGTAATGCAGGGGTTAGCCTTTGATCACTAAGACACCGAGGTAGCCTTCCAGGCGTCCGCAGGACCTGACGTCTCCTCTATCATTACTTTCTTTCTGTTATCTCATATATTCGAGACAAATGGTATTTTTATTTTTCAGACATTTATGTGTATTATTCTTAGAAGTTTGTGAGTATTGTGACACCAGTTCTTGGGTAGTATTATATGTTTGGATTCCCGTGTCGCATCTAATAGAATTTATTAAGACTTCCGCTAAATTTATTTATCTTTGTAATCGTATTATTATTGCTAATGGTGTTAAAATAAGTGTCGTTAAAAATGTAAATATAAGTAAGAGTTGGATGGCGTAGCTTCGACAGTAGGCACTATCATGACTCCCGAAGGTGGAAAATTTGGGTCGTGACAAGTTGGTATCATAGCACTAGGTTACATAGGTCTCACAACTCACGAACAAACTTAGTAGAGTCTGAGGAATCGGTACGAAGAGGTCTGTATTTATCCCCCAGAGGCTACAGAGTTAGGAAAAAATTCACTTTGTTCATTCTTGACGTGCGATTCTGTTTCTCAAATATTGATTGTCGTTCTACTCTGTTCTTTCGCAGTTGGCGAGAACACGTGCATCTTCTTCTTCCGCGCAGCAGCCCGAGCCCCTAGAAGAAGCTCACGCGAGGGGCAGGGGCCGAGATCGTTCCAGAGGCCGTGGTAGGGGCAAAGCTCAGCCCCAGGCAGCAATTTCAGAGGTGGAGCCTCATATTGACTTTGATGAGGACGTTCCAGCTCCAGTGGGCCCATCTCAGGTCCCAGGAGGAGTGATGTTTTCTTCGGATCTTCAAGATGCTCTTGTCCGCATAGCAGGATTTATGGACAGTGCCAGTAGAGCGGGATTTTTTCCAGTAGCACCATCCACTTCTCAGGCTAGAGGAGGGGTTCGGACGCCTGCTACAAGTACTCCGGAGCAGGTAGCTCCCGAGACTCAGGTTTTGTTGGTTCAGCCCGCAATGACAGCTCAGACATGCATTACAGCTTAGGCCGGAGATGGGGCGGCCATGTCTTTAGATGCTTAGTGGAGACTTGATCGGTTCTCCAAGATTTTCACCACTACTTTCAGTGGTGCTTCATCAGAGGATCCCTAAGATTTTTTATACAGTTGTCATCAGATCCTCATGACAATGGGAATAGTAAAGACCAATGGGGTTGATTTTTGTACTTTCAGGCTTGTGGGGTCCGCCAAGACTTGGTGGAGTAATTTTTGCTTATCTAGACCAGCATGGTCACCAGCCTTGACATGGGATCAGTTCACTGAGTTATTGTTGGAGAAGTTTCTCCCCGTCACTCAGCGGGAGGCGCTTTGTATCCAGTTTGAGAGCCTTCAGCAGGGCTCCATGACAGTTACACAGTATGAGACCATATTTGTTGACTTGGCACGCCATGCAGTAGTGATACTCCGTACAGATCAGGAGAGGGTCCGGAGTTCCATTGATGGATTGATTCAGTCGATTCCCCTTCAGATGGCTATGGGAGTTGGCAGTGATATTACTTTTCAAGAGGCATCCAATGCGGCCTGCCAAGTAGAGATGGCATTTGCTCGAGAAGGTAGTCAGGGTTCAGACCAGAGGCCTCGACATTCTGGTAGATTTTGTGGTACCTCATCTGGAGGTATGGATTTCCATAACAGATGCCATCCCTCAAGACCTTTCCAGTCAGAACTCCAGGCTTCTCATAGTGCTCTAGGTGGTCGTAGCTCTCAGCCACAGTATTCTGACCAGCAGCTCTTCAGCTCACCATCAGCTCTAATCAGTGCGCCGCTACTTTGATATTCTCAGCAGTCGAGGGCTTGCTTCACTTGTGGAGACCTGAGACGCATTGCCAAGCATTGCCCTTGAGCTTCTAGCAGCAGGGTCCTCGTCCCATAATTCAAGCAGCAGATGAACCACAGGCCGCCCAGCTAGCTAGAGGACGGGGTAGAGGCCATAGAGGTAGAGGTAGGGCGCGTAGAGGAGGAGCTCAGACTGCTAGAGGTAGGGTTCAGCCCGTAGCAGATCGTCCCAGAGATGCAGTTCAAGGAGGTGGGGGCCAGCCCTATTGTTATGCATTGCCAGCAAGGCCGGAGGCCGAGTCATCTGATGTGGTGATTACAGGTACTATACTGGTCTGTGATAGAGGTGCTTCAATATTATTTGATCTGGTTGTCTACGTATTCTTATGTGTCCTCATATTTTTCACCCTATTTTATCATGCCTAGTGAGGCTTTAGGTATTCCTATATATGTGTCCACCCCGGTTGGTGATTCTATAGTGGTCAACTGAGTACATCGTTCTTGTGTGGTAGTATTTGAGGGTCTTGAGACCCCTGTCGACTTATTTCTTTTAAACATGATGGACTTTGATATTATATTGGGGATGGACTGGTTGTCCCTGTGTCATGCTATCTTGGATTGTCACGCCAAGATCGTGACTTTGGCCTTACAAGATTTACCCCGACTTGAGTGGAGAGGGACCCCAGGTCATGCCATCGGCAGTGTTATTTTTATGGTCGAGAAGGGGTGTATATCATATTTGGTGTATGTTCGCGACTCCAGCACAGAGGTCCCATCTATTGACTTTGTTCCTATTATTCGGGAGTTTCCCGAGGTTTTTCCTTCAGACTTGCCGAGTATGCCGCCGACAAGGATATTGATTTTTGCATCGATTTGGCTCCTGGTAACCAGCCTATTTCTATTCTGCCATATCGCATGGCCTCGGCAGAGTTGAAAGAGTTGAAGGAGCAGCTTCAGGACTTGCTTGATAAGGGTTTCATTAGACCCAGTGTATCACCTTGGGGTGCACCCGTGTTGTTTGTGAAGAAAAAGGACGGGTCGATGAGGATGTGCATTGATTACCGGCAGTTGAACAAGGTAACGATAAAGAACAAGTATCAACTATCGATGATTGGTGATTTGTTTGACCAGATCTCGGGTGCCAAGGTGTTCTCGAAGATAGATTTGAGGTCTGGTTATCATCAGCTAAGGATTAGGGCGTCTGATGTCCCTAAAACAGCATTTCGTACTCGATATAGGCAGTATGAGTTTTGGTCATGTCGTTTGGGTTGACCAATGCCTCGGCAGCATTCATGGAGTTGATGAACCGAGTGTTCAGGCCATACGGTATTTATTTGTGATTGTATTCATTGATGATATCTTGGTATACTCCCGCAGTCAGGAGGAGCATGAGCAGCACCTCAGAGTGGTCCTTCAGAATCTGAAGGATAGCCAGTTGTACGCCAAGTTTTCAAAGTGCGAATTTTGGTTAAGTTCAGTAGCATTCCTGGGTCATATCGTACCAGTAGAGGGTATTCAGGTGGACCTGAAGAAGATCGACGCAGTCAAGAACTGGCCTCGACCAGCTTCAGCTACAGAGATTTGGAGCTTCTTGGGGTTAGCTGGTTACTACAAACGTTTCGTAGAGGGGTTTTCATC
This sequence comes from Nicotiana benthamiana, assembly GCA_034376525.1. NCBI lineage: Eukaryota > Viridiplantae > Streptophyta > Magnoliopsida > Solanales > Solanaceae > Nicotiana > Nicotiana benthamiana. The sequence goes on along the minus strand of CM067336.1, from coordinate 25,087,014 downwards.
CATCGCAGCCCCGATGACTAGATTGAGCCAGAAGGGTGCCTAATTTAGGTGGTCAGATTAGTGCAAGGCGAGCTTCCAGAAGCTCAAGACAGCTCTGACTACGGCACCAATATTGGTTTTGCCCACAGGGTCCGGGCCTTATACTGTGCATTGTGACGCCTCCCGCATCGGGCTTCGCACAATGTTGATGCAGAATGGTAAGGTCATAGCATATGCTTCGAGGAAGTTGAAGATCCACGAGAAGAATTATCCAGTTCATGACCTAGAGTTGGCAGCCATTGTTCATGCCTTGAAGATCTGGAGGCATTATTTGTATGGTGTAACGTGTGAGGTATACATAGATCACAAGAACATGCAGTACTTGTTCAAGCAGAAAGAGTGGAATTTGAGACAGTAGAGGTGGTTAGAGTTGTTAAAAGATTGTGATGTTCCTATTTTATACCACCTGGGTAAGGCCAATGTAGTGGCTGATGCATTGAGTAGAAAGTCCGCCAGCATAGGTAGTCTTGCATATATTCCGGTCAGCCAGAGACCGCTTGCCTTGGATGTTCAGGCCTTGGCTAATAGATTTATGAGATAGGATATTTCTGAGCCCAGCAGGGTGTTAGCTTGCACGGTTGCTCGCTCATCGTTGATGGAGCATATCCGAGAGTGGCAGTTTGATGATCCCCATTTATGAGTCCTGAGAGATACGATGCAGCAGGGAGGCGCCAGGGAGATGACTTAAGGAGATCATGGCGTATTGAGATTGCAGGGGCGAGTGTGTGTGCCAAATGTTGATGGTATTCGAGAGTCGATCTTAGCGAAGGCCCACAGTTCTCGGTATTCCATTCACCCGGGCGGCGCGAAGATGTATATGGATTTGAGACTGCATTATTGGTGGCATAGAATGAAGAAAAACATTGTTGCATATGTGGCTCGTTGTCTGAATTGTCAGCAGGTTAAGTACGAGCATCAAAGGCCCGGTGGGTTATTTTAGAGGATTGAGCTTCCCGAGTGGAAGTGGGAGAGGATCACCATGGATTTTTTTAGTGGCTTCCCGACGACTCGGAAGAAGTTTGATGCTATATGGGTTATTGTTGATAGGCTGACCAAGTCGGGGCATTTCATCCAAGTTTCCACCACCTATTCATCCGAGAGGTATACAGAGATTTATATCAGAGAGATCGTTCGCCTTCATGGCATGCCCATATCTATTATTTCGGATCGGGGTCCACAGTTTACCTCACATTTCTGGAGAGCGGTGCAGCATGAGTTGGGCACCCAGGTCCAGTTGAATACAACATTTCATCCCCTGACAGACGGTCAGTCCGCTAAGACTATTCAGATTCTTGAGGATATGCTCTGAGCCTGCGTTATTTATTTTTGATGCTTGCGGGACCAGTTCTTGCCTTTAGCAGAGTTTGCCTACAACAGTAGCTACCAGTCCAGTATTCAGATTGTTACATACGAGGCGTTGTATGCTAGATGGTGTTAGTCCCCAGTCGGGTGGTTTGAGCTGTGAGAGGCTCGGTTATTGGGTACAGATTTGGTACAGGAGGCGTTGGATAAGGTCAAGATCATTCAGGACAGGCTTCGGTCAGCTCAGTCTACGCAGAAGAGTTTTGCAGATCGTAAGGTCAGGGATGTTACTTTCAGGGTTGGTGAGCGGGTATTGCTCCGTGTATCGCCTATGAAGGGCGTGATGAGGTTTGGGAAGAAGGGCCAGCTTAGGCCTCGGTTTATTGGCCCATTTGAGATTCTGGACCGTGTGGGGAATGTGGCTTATAGACTTGCATTGCCGCCTAGCTTGTCAGTCGTGCATTCAATTTTTCATGTATCCATGCTTCAGAAATATCACAGTGATCCCATCCACGTGTTAAATTTTAGTAATGTCCAATTGGACAAGGATCTTTCATATGAGGAGGAACCGGTGGCTATATTAGACCGGGAAGTTCGACATTTGAGGTCGCTAAGTTTTCCTTCAGTGCGTATCCAGTGACGAGGTCAGCCTCCTGAGGCATCGACCTGGGAGTCCGAGTCTGATATGCATAGCCGTTATCCCAATCTATTCCCCGACTCAGGTACTCCTTTCTTTTGTTTGTTCGAGGACGAACGATTGTTTTATAGGTGGAGGATGTGACAACCCAAAGGGTCATCACCGTAATTCTCCCTATCCATGTGCTTCTGAGGCATTCAAAACCTCTCATTTTGTTGCCTCAATTTGCGTGCTCAGTCCGGGCGCGAAGTCAGAAAAATTTTATGTGAAAATATTTAAACTCTGTGTTAAAAAATATGAATTTTGATAATAATATTGCTATAGTTAACTTTGTCAACTTTTTGGGTAAACGGAACCGGACCCGTGATGTGACAGTCCCTGAGGGTCCGTAAGGAAATTTAGGACCCGAGCGTATTCCCGAAATCAAAATCCGAGGGCCCAGGCCCGAGTACGGAATTTTTTTGTGAAATTATTTTTTGAAATTGCTTAAGGAAAAATGAAAATGAAAAATTATCACAAGTGATGGTATCGGGATCGTAATTTGGTTCCGACGCTCGGTACAAGTATTAAGTGAGCATTAAGCGCTATCTGTAAAGTTTTGTTGAAAACGGACGTCGTTTGATGTGTTTCGGACTAAAAATGGAAAATTTGAAAGTTTTGAACTTTGAAATGAAAATCATGAGTTTCGGAGGTAGTTTCTTTGATCTTGATGTTATTTTGGCGATTTGATCGCACGAGTAAGTCCGTAGAAAGATTTTGAGGTTGGGTGCATGTTTGGGCTGGAGCCCCGAGGGCTCGGGTGAGTTTTGGATAGGCCACGAGTTCATTTTTGGCATGTTTGAAAGCTGCTGGTATGCCTGACCTGTAGTGTTCGCAAATGCGAACAAATGCTAGCATTTGCGAACTCCCCCTTTGTAGCCCAGAGATAGCATTTGCGAAAAAATGTTAGCATTTGAGACATCCCCCTTTGTAGCCCAGAGTTAGAATTTGTGAACAAATGTTAGCAAATGCGAACTCCCCCTTTGCAGCCCAGAGTTAGCATTTGCGAACAAATGTTTGCAAATGCGAACTCCCCCTTTGTAGCCTAGAGTTAGCATTTGCGAACAAATGATAGCAAATGCGAAGTCCCCCTTTGTAGCCCAGAGTTAGCAATTGCGAACAAATGTTAACATTTGCGAACTCTGCAGAACACTTCATGGTTCGCAATTAAAAACTAATATCTCGCGTTTCCTAAGCCTGCTGAGTTAGCAATTCGAACAAATCTTCGCAATTGCGATATCTCTGACTGTGCATTCTATACTTGAACGATTTTAAACCTCATTCTTCATATTTTCAAAATCCAAACCTCTATTGGCGATTTTCTCTCAACTCCTTCTTTCCCAAATCAATTGTAAGTCAACTTTTACTCAATTTCTTCAATCTTCAACATCTTTTATCATGATTTCATCTTAAAATCAAAGCATTCAATGGGTAAAAATGGGGATTTGGGGTAGAACCTAGGTTTTCATAAAATTGCAGATTTGGACCTCAATTTGGGGTCCAATTTCAAAACAAATTGCATATATGAACTCGTGGGGGAATGGGTGACCCGGTTTTGGTTCGAACCTCGAGTTTTGACCATGTGGGCTCGGGGCATTTTGGGAATATTTTGGGTAAAACTTTGGGAATTTCATTCTTATGCATTCAAATTGATTTAACTAGCATTTGTTCATACATTTGAGTAAATTGTGGTTAGATTCGACCAGTTTTGAGGCGAATTTGAGGGGTAAAGCTATTCTAGAGGCGTGAGTTAAGTTGGAAGCTTTCGAGGTAAGCATTTGATCTAACTTTGGCTTGAGAGAATAGGACTAGAGTATTTGATTGCTATTTGCTAAATGATCGAGTACGATGTATAGGAATTGTGACGAGTATCTATACACCGATATCTAGCATGATCGTGAGTAGTAATTGCTTTTAAATTCGAAAGATATGAAACAATTGAGTTAATTTCCCACTAAATGAATTATGGAGTGATAGTTGAAAGTAAATGAGTTAAATAAGGAAGTGTGGTATTTTTCCCTTGCCGGGACCTATTGTTGATTTATCTTTCCCTTGCCGGGATCTACTGTTGATTTATTCTCCCTTGCCAGAATACTTTTGGACTGTTAGATGTACCCTTGCCGGGTTTAACTGTTATGTTAATGAACTTCCCTAATTGGGCCTCCTTTGAGGAGATTGTTATTGTTATTCAATTATAATATGGGATCGTGTGGCACACTGACAACTTATAAATTATAACACGGGATCGTGTGGCGCGGCGTCCACAATCTGAATTGATATTGTTATTGGCCTAAGATGCCGGTGACATTGTGCGCGGAGAATATGGGATCGTGTGGTGCGTCGTCCACTTATATATTACATTATGGGATTGTGTGGCGTGCCGTCCACTTATATCTTACATTATGGGATTGTGTGGCGCGCCGTCCACATGCATACTACTCTATAGGATCGTGTGGCACGCTTTCTAATATCGATGTGTATAACATGAAATCAAGGATAGAGTTACTGTTGTTTACGGATGATCCACCTTTATATAGTATCCCCCGATAGCATGTCCCCTCCTCGTTTTTATTTGAACTATTTTGCTACTTTTTCTTTACCATATTTGTAAATCATAATTGCGCAGGTTAATTGTGGTAGGTCTTGTCTAGCCTCGTTACTTCTTCGTCAGGGTTGGGTCAGGCACTTACTAGCACATGGGGTCGGTTGTGCTGATACTACACTTCTGTGCCTTTTTGTGCACAGTTAAGGACGCAGCCTATGGACCGCAGTAGTATTTAGGGGTGGATCCTTCAGTCCAGAGATTCTAAGGTAGTTCGTTGACGATCGCGGGCCTCGAGTCTCTTCTATCTCTTCTAGTTTGTTTTTATTGTATCAAAACAGACATATGGTGTATTTCTTTCAGACTATTGCTTTTAGTACTCTTTAGTCGTCCGTGAGTAGTGACACCGGATACTGGGTAGAGGCATGTTGTTAATTTTCGCATTTTGCTATCCCTATTGTTGCTAAAAGACTTCCGCGTGTTTTAATTAATTATTTCAGTATTTAATTTGTTTTATGTTTAAGTTTTGTTCAAATGATTATAAATTTTAGCTTGCCTAGCTTCGACAATATGCGCCATCACGACTCCCGATGATGGAAAAAAATATGGGTCGTGACAATCAGCCACATAGATTCAGAGTTTCTTGGGATTAGCTAGTGATCATTGGCGATTTGTGGAGGGGTTTTAATCTATCGCAACCTCGATGACCAGATTGACCCGGAAGGGTGTCCAGTTCGTATGGTTAGCTGAATGTGAGGCGAGCTTTCAGAAGATCAAAACAGCCTTGACCACAGTATCGGTGTTGGTTTTGCCCACAGGTTCAGAACCTTATACTGTTTATTGTTATGCTTCCCATATTGGGCTTGGTGCAGTATTGATGCAGGATGGCAATGTTATTACCTATGCTTCGAGGCAGTTGAAGATTCATGAAAAGAACTATCCAGTTCATAATTTGGAGTTGGCGGCTATTGTTCACGCATTGAAGATTTGGAGGCATTATTTGTATGGCGTGGTATGTGAAGTATTCACTGATCATAAGAGCTTTTAGTACCTGTTTAAACAGAAGGAGTTGAATTTGAGGAAGAGAAGATGGTTGGAGTTGTTGAAAGATTATGACATCACCATTATATATCACCCGGGAAAGGAAAATGTAGTGGTCGATGCTTTGAGCCGGAAAGTCAGCCAGTATGGGCAGTCTTGCTTATATTCCGGTTAGTCAGGGGCTACTTGCTATGGATGTTTAGGCCTTAGCCAATTGTTTTGTGAGATTGGATATTTCTGAGCCTAGTCGAATGCTAGCCTGCACGGTCACTCGCTCTTCCTTATTTGAGTGCATCCACGGTTGACATTTTGATGATCGCCATTTATGTGTCCTTAAAGACACGGTTCAGCGAGGAGGTGCCAAAGAGGTCACCTTACATGCTGATAGAGCTTTGATAATGCAAGGGTAAATTTGTCTACTAGATATTGATGGGATTCGAGAATTGATTTTAGGAGAAGCTCACAGTTCCCGATATTCTATTCATCTAGGCGCAACAAAGATGTATCAGGAATTGCGGCAGCATTATTAGTGGCGCAGAGTGAAAAAGGATATTATGGCATATGTAGCGCGATGGTTGAATTGTCAACGGGTTAAAAATGAACATCAGAGGCCTGGTGGTTTATTTTAGAAAATTGAGCTTCCAGAGTGAGAGTGGGAACGGGTCACTATGGACTTCCTTGGGAACAGGTCACTATGGACTTCGTTACAGGCCTTCCGATGACTCGGAACAAGTTTGATGCGGTTTGGGTTATTGTTGTTAGGCTGACCAAGTCCGCACATTTTTTTTCTGTTACCATTACCTACTCGTCCGAGTGGTTGGCGGGGATTTATATCAGGGAGATTGTTTGCCTTCATTGGGTGCCTATATCTATCATTTTGGACTGAGGTCTGCAGTTTACCTCATATTTCTGGAAGGCATTTCAGAAAGAGTTGCGCACCCAGGTTCAACTGAGTACACGATTTCATCCCCAGATGGACGGTCAGTCCGAGAGAACTCAGAGCCTGTGTTATAGATTTTGCAGGTTCGTGGGATCAGTTCCTGCCTTTAGCAGAGTTTTCTTATAATAACAGCTATCAATCGATCATTCAAATGGCCCCTTATGAAGCCTTGTATGGTAGACGGTGTCGTTCTCCGGTTGGATGGTTTGAGCAGGGAGACTGCTTAGGGATCCCTATGAGATCTCTATGAACTTGTATACATTAGAGTTGGCCCTTCCACACTGCACTTACTCAACTATAATTATGAAATATGGGTGTGAGCATTGCCCGAGATCCTTTGAGGTCCTTAGGGAACTCTGACACACTCGGATTATGTGAAAGGCTATGAAGCAATCTGGCATTAGAAATTTTGGAAATCTGGGCCTATTGATAGGCTCCCTATAGAGTAACTTTTTATTTTTTTTATCTACTTATGTATTCAATATTGGCTTGTAATAATTTGTAAACAAATATGGGGGTTGGATAGTGAAAATTGGAGGGTAGCTATACGTGTTATCAATATCAATGGGTAGAAAATATATTTTAGGTTTATATTATCATGTATCTACATTACAACTCATGTTTAGGAAAAATACATGCAAAGCATATCATATATTTGAAACCATGCTCCTAGGTTCCATGTCTACTGCTTTCAACATTTTATTTTGACATCTCTATTATCACTTAGAAATCTCATTTCTAGGATAAACAACATTAAAGATAAACTGTCACCTATACGTTTTGAAATGATGTTCTAACCTGTTGTGTACTTAGAAAACATACTTTAGGAATTCTGCATATAAACCATTATGAACCTTATACATTCATCTTAGATATCACTCTTTAGGATCTCATTTGTACTTGCTCAGTCACACCTAGTATAACCCACTAATTATGAAAGATGTAACAATAGCTTCACATTCGATTATCATGTTTAAAATAAATTGTTAATAATCCCTGCATTTTATAACACTTAGAACAATATGCTTTTTGGTAAAATAAATCCTTCATTGTTCTAATGGTTCTGTTAGCAATTGTGCATTATCCTACGCCTAGGCAAGCCTTAGTAATCCAGCTTATTATAAAATTAGAAACAACCCCTTTGTGTGTACTGCTTAAAGATTAACAGGCTTAAAATTAGTAGGCAAACTGATTAAGGCCCCCTGCTTGTGAGTTATAAAATGAACCTGCATATCTACTATATTCTGATACTCACCTACACATCATGTCTCAGGATACTATTGCCCTTATCTGTGTTTGAGTCGTGGTGTTTACAAGCCTTATCTGTGGAGGTAAAGTGAGCCTCTTATTTGCTTCTTCCTTTTCTTATTTCCTAAGAGTCCTATGTGTTATTGCTTGTCACCTTAATATTTTACTTCAAACCTTAGGGGTCGGTCTAGAACTGCCTATAGGTAGAGGTCCTAATTCCATCCAAGACCATTAAGAAAGGACGGGTAACAACACGCATAGGGTCGTTAAAGAACACACGCTTTAGTTACCACTAAGGGGTGGGGAATGGGTAGATATGGATATGATGACAATACGCTAATGTCACGTGTAGCCCTCATTGAGGAGTGTTTACCGGAAATTATATGGGGTGATCCTATGGGCTAACCAACCTAAGACCCCTCCATTCCCAAATTTCTGATATTTAAAACTTTCCTTTATGTATATAACTTGCTCAAATCCTTTGTCTTACTATCTGAGTCATACAATGGCCAACATGCTCTATTTGCAATTATTGTTTCAACTATTTATTTGTTAAAGGACTAATTCACAAGTATAAGTTTGGTGGGGACCTACAGTTGTGGACCAAGAGAGGCGCCTAACACCTTCCCCTCAAGGTTATTTCGAGCCCTTACCCTAAATCTCTGGTAATTCAAACTAATCCCAGAGTTAACCGCTCTAGGTGACCTAATGCTTAATAATCCTTTAGGTGGCAACTCTTCAAAACCCAAATTCCCAAGGAAATGACTTATTACCCACATGAATGTCAAAATTCGGACTTCTCGGCGGAGGGAAAAAAGGGGGTGTGATACTCATCTCCTTTCCAACTTATGAAATTTGTGGATCGATATGGAATTGTGCCGCCAAAAAAACCTTCCTAGGGGCAATTTTGTCCATAATTTTTGGCCCTGTGTAAATAGACGACTTTTATAAGATTAGCTCAAGTTTGAGCATACAAAGTTGTTGTAGCCGTTTCTTTTAGCTATTTTATGAAGTGTTATCTTATTTGAGTATTTTAACATTAAATTTTATTATTTTAATCTTCCATTATGAGTTTAATTAGCTTTTCTTCTTTATTTTCTGCAAATTCTATTATGAGTAGCTAGACTTTTACTAGATTTGTGACCCAACCCTAACGTGTAAACCTTATGAGTGATTACTTTTATGCTTGTTTATGATTGAGTGTTGATTATTTAGCTTAGTTCATGCTTTGATTTTAGAATTAACGGTTATAAACATTGATTCATGTCTATTTGACTTGTCTCTACTTGAGAAAAAAAGACCTAGACTAAGAGAACTTAGCTAACAAGGAATTCGGTTAATTGAGAGATTGATTGGCCTAATTAAAGTGTTCAACCTAGAGATAGTAAGAACCCGATTGAGCTCATATCAACCATTTTATTTGATATCCATTTAGATTTGAAAAAGCCAAATTGGAAAAAATTACTGTATGACCGAGAGGTATTTAGTGGGTAAAGTAGGGTTGAGAGCTATAATACACCCCAATCAACAAAATAAGTATAAACATCTTTATCCTGTTAGTCTAACATCTAGGTTATGGTCATAATTCTAGGTTTTGAATAAAATTGGAAAAACCTCAAATACGCTTATCTATAATCTATTTTCTTTAACTTGCATTCGTTACTGTAACAGTAGAAATAGAAAACAAAAACCTTGTTGTGGAAGTGCAATCTCAGATAATCAATTTGCTTGCTTCAAATATATACTCCTAACGCCCATCATAACTCCCAATGTATTCGACCCCACCTCGTATTTGGGTAATAATTATTGCATACGACTGTATCATATCTCCAATAGAGGTGTGTAGTACTTATATTTGGCTTAAAGTATGCATATTTTTACATATATTACCTCACATTATGCTCATGTCTCATAGATTTCTGATGTATAATATAATGATTTGTGCTAATTGTGGTACTTCAATATGTAGGAATCATTCCGATACGATTTGGGACGAAAGTGTTCGAATCGAAGAGAAAGTGGGAAGTAACGATAAAAGTACACAATTGAGGGCCACATGCAGCGTGGGAAGCTTCCTGTGGTGCTCAATACAGAATGCTGAAAAATTGAGTGCTAGGGCTAGCGCCTCATGCTGCCCTGGACGCTCAAAATGTGAACGTGTCATATTTCGATCACGACTTGATTATTTCGACCCCAAAATGTCCCCAACTCATATAAAAGGCAACCTAAACCTATTTTAGAGGGAAGAATGTTTGTTGAGAGTAACGTTTGACGAAGGGAGAGCACGTAGCCACCGTGGAGGCTGTGCTTCATCTTTTCTACCACCAAATTTTATAATTGTATGTTTCTTTCTATGATTTGTTATTCTACTACCATATCTATGTGGAGCTAAACTTCACATTCTAGGGTTATATTCTTTCATGATTATTGTTATTTGGATATTGATTTTGCTTTCTTGATTTATTCATATTGGTTTAGTTATTCAATCTTACGCAATATTATTTAATTGCTTGATCATTAATTGAATACTATCTACGAATCTAGAGTTGAACTCAAAAGCGAGAATTCTAGATTGTATATAGGATTGAGTAGAGCAAGTTCTTGAACCTCGGCATCGGGACAGATTCACGGTTAGAATAGGCATATACCTAATTGTCTTCCTTGGTTGATTTACATGAATTATAAATGTGTTCTTATTAGTTCTAATTCCATAGACATATAGATGTTAGGTTAGCTTGAATAGGCGAGTAAGAACTTGACACATTCTTATGAGCAATATTAACGATGTTAACTAATAAACTAAATAAATTAGTTAGTCAATTCAATTGAATAATAAATTAGGAATGTTAGATAGCCCATATAACCCTTTATTAGTTATTTTCTTTTTAGTTTAATTACTTTAGCATCACTTCTTTTGGGTTTATTCCTTGTTTAAATAATTAGGATAGTTTAATTTAGTTAATAGATGATTTCAAGTCTTTGTAGGTTCGATATTCAATTTTTAATCACTTTATTATTTGACGGCCACATATACTTACTTGTGCGTTTAACCGCAACAAATACGGTTCGGTTTGCAACCCCTATACATCTGGCTTTACGATGTTTTCGTGGGAGCAGGAGAAAGAAAGTTCACCCGATCAATTAAAATGTCGTGTCATATAAGACCAAACGCATACCACTTTCTTGTTCAAGAATTTTTTTACGATTAAGATTCCAAATTAAAGGACAATGAAGTATGAACCTAAAACGTTATATGTAGAGCTTTGACCGGCAATTTTGGACGTACGAATGGAATCGCAAGGTGTATATAATTAAGGAGTAGAGCTTCCTTAGCAAGGAATATCAAGTATCTAGCATACTAGAAAGACATCCGTAGGCCTATTTTTCTCTGTTCTTCTTAACACTTGTTGGTTGAAAAATTACAAGGGTTTGAAAATGGCAATGCAATTGACCAATGAGTCTTAAAGATTTGTTAGACCAATCACTTTTTGTCAAACCCTTCAACTTTCGTAAATACTTTATTAAGTCTTGCATGGGTCAAGTCATGCGGCTAGGACTTGGCCTTTTCTCTTGACTTTAATTTTCTCTCAACGGTACTCTTTTATTAATTCTTTTTTTTTTTTTTATGATTTACAATAATCGATACTTTTTTTATATAAAAAAGAATTAACTTCTTCTTTCTAAAATTATCATTAGAGTAAAGAACCTAGGAATAATTTGTTATATTTTTCATGAGCAACTTAAAATTAATATAGTCAATTTTATTTTTAATTAATACTAAAAGGTAAATTTTTTTAATCTATATTGTTATAAAAGCATGAATATAAAGTCGATTTACAAAAATAACCTAATAATATTAAGAATAATAACTCATAATAAAAGAACATAACCGAAATTTTTACATATTAGTCTTATAATTCTATTAATTTTAGGACATAATACTACATGTTAGGAATTCTATTAGTATAAATTATATGCTTATTTTCTCTTATGTAAAGTTTGTACTCGATTTGGATTATCATATAAAACCTTTTTTATTATAGTATCTAAAGTTTATCTTTTCTATTGTTTATTATTATTGTTTCTTTGATGCCTATCTCATTTAGAATAATAATTTGTATGTCTTAATCATATAATTCCAAGTAGTATAAGTATGGAAAAGCGAGGGGGGGGGGGGGGGGGGGAATTAAGTATAGAAATCTGACTTATGCAGATTTCGAAAGTTGTCTAATACGTTTCTTTTTTATTTTATTTGTACCCTTTTAACTACAATATCTTTTATGTTCATTTTTTTAATATCTAATATTTAAATTAATAAAATTTTTCCTATTAAATTATTTAAAAATATATATATACATGAAGGTTTAATAACTAATTTTATAAGAATCACCAATATTGACAATACATTACCACTCCATAATGTCCACTACGAGGAAAATATAAAAGTAATGTTAAATAGACTACATAAATAGTTGAAATTGAGGAAAAAAATATCACCATGATACTATATTTCTATATTATATTTGAACTGATTTCCTACTCAAATATTTTTTATTATTAAATATAAAATAAGAACATATACAGTATTCAATGACTTCTTGTTTTGAGTTGGAAACAAAGAAGAGCATCAAATAAAAAATAATTTTGGTTCTTCCTGAAGACTTGGTTATCAATCCTAATATTAATAGTAGTGTATTACATAAGAGAAATATTTCCAATAATATAAGTATTTCTATCATTAGATTAAAACTCAATTTATGCAAATCATATAATAGAATTAAAAAGGATATCTTAACTAGCAGAAATGAATATGTTGATCAACTAAATAAAAAGTTGATTGATGGATTATATAGTAAAAACAAAATGTTTTTCTGTTTTTGACTCAGCAGAAAATAATATCTATAATTCTTGTAATACTTATATATTTTAATACCAAATGTCCTTCTACCATACATCTGTATGTTTGTTATTAAGTTTATTATTTCTTACATATGTTAGTGTCACAGTATATATAATAGACTAAGCTAAAATTGACTTTCCATTGTATATAGGTTGATTTTGAAGAAAAATATGCGTGTTATGCTACTAAAAAATTTTGATATGCCGAATAGCTTATGTGATAGCACACAAATGGTATATAGAAGTTTTGACAATAACGTCATATATACATACAAAAGTTATGATACCGGTCAATGTGCTTCTAAGTATATTCTTATCCCTGAATTAAACATTCATCTTTCGAAACTAAGAAGTAACCTTCTAAATTTGTGTGAAAATAGTTTTTAGTATGTTTATGTTTTGCAAATATAATAAATAAAGCACAAAGATAAACATCATAAATACTGGGCAATTTACCGTAATATGTTTTCTTACACGAACAATCATATGTTGCACTTTCAAGAGGGGTATCAAGATCGACAACAAGAGTTCTGGTTAAGGCGGAGAAACCAAAGCATTAGGAGGAAACATACATAAAAGAAATTATCTACAAAGAAGTATTTGTTAATATATCATCACATTGAACACTCTTAGCCTGTAATACATAATTATATATCTGACTAACATGATAAAATTAATCATTTGTGTAGTTTTATTGTTTTCCTTTTATTTTAATTCATGTATTATACTAATGTAATAATATTTTTCGGTATTTAGATGATTGTTGTATTATTATATATAAAATTATTTTATTAATTAAATCGTATTGTTCCTTCATATAAATAAATATTTAAATTATTATATACTATTATTAACGTGCAGCGTACGTTCATAGACACCAATATATATGTGAAGTGCCAAAAAATCACTTAAAGTAGACCGTGAGAGAATAATATATATCCCATATATGAATTAAGTGCAAGTAAAATCTTAACATCTTCAAGAAAAGTCAAAAATAGTTTGACAGAATGATTGATTATCCCAAATATTTCATGCAAAGATTTGCTATAGCAACAAATCACTTTACTTTGTTTAACCTACTTTAGATATTGATTTCTACTTCAAGTTGTCAACAAATGGTTACTTCCTAGTAACTTTCTAATTTGTTGGTTATTATTGCACACTGACTGTTATATTTCCTACACTTTAATTTTGGCCATATATAGCTAGTAGCTATTACTGTAACGAGTGCCTTACTGGTTACAGGGAGCAGTGCAAGCCACACTGGTGATCAATATTGAAAATCAATTATGTATTCTTGAAGTGTGTGATTAATCTATCTTAAAGGTTAAAATTTTAAAGAGATCAATATTTAATTATGTTATTATATTATGTCTCAGTACGTGTTGGAGTTATTGGGCCAAGTCAGCGGCCCAATTCACTAAAGCAGCAGATACAGCAACACATCAGCCAGCAGCCCAAGTAGCCCATCTATACATTTTATTTAATTCTGGCCCAATGGCCCAATGCAATGTATAGAAAATAATGAGTGTAGATATTTGGTACATATGTCTTCCGGAAGCTTCTGATTGTACACGAACACATAGACTAAGTCTCATTTTTTCATCAATAAACTCCTTCTTCTCTCTCTTTCTTTTCTCTCTATCATCTGAAGCTTACAATGTTCATCCATGGAGATGAACGATCTTAACATGGTATCAGAGCAGGGAATATGATTCTGCTTGTCACGGCCTCCGTTGCGATGTTACCCTCACCATCTCTCGTCGAAGTTTCAGTCTTCTCCGACAAATCTAGTTTTTTTCTCCTCTTTCTATATTTTCTGAATATCTTTCGGTGATTGTCAATTTTTCTGAGTTTTTCTGAGTTTCATTCTTTCTATCATCAGTTCAAACGTACGAGTCAGTCGATTTCTGTAATTCTTTACCTAGGAACACTTAGGGTTTCTTAGTCTTACAAATTTCAGCCCCAAAAATCCCTTTCTCAGTCCAAAAATGGTAAATGTTGGTGATACATCTGAGTCTAGGACTGACACTTTTGTGATCGACCCCTCAAATCCTTTGTTTCTTTTGTCTTATGATGTTCCGGGAATTTCTTTGGTGAGCAACCATTTTTCAGGGGTTGGTTTTGGGGGATGGAGACGTAATATAATCGTCTTGTTGTCCGCTAGGAATAAAATAGGTTTCATTGACGGAACCATTCCCAAACCTCCAGAAAACTCTCCTCAGCTTAGACAATGGGATAGGTGTAACAATATGGTCATCTCTTGGCTTACTAATTCCCTTGCGCCAGAGATAGCCGAGAGTGTTCAGTATTCCGACACTACTCAAAGCATTTGGAATCAACTCAATAGTAGATATGGGACTGTGAATGGAACCAGGATATTTGAGATTAAGCAGAAGCTGGCATCAATTAATCAAGGTTCAATGGATATAGCTTCTTATTTCAACAAACTGAAGAAACTATGGGATGAACTGAACTTCATGCGTGCATCTCGTGGCAACACTTGCACATGCAATGCCAGAACCGAGCTTCAAAGGGAGGATGATGAAAACAAACTGCATCAGTTCCTTATGGGGCTCAATGACATCTATGTGGGAGTCAGAAGTAATATTCTAATGCTACAACCTCCACCAACTCTAGATTGTGCATACAATATCCTACTCCAAGATGAGAGACAAAGACAAGTATCTTCACCTTCTCAATTTTATCATGATTTGAGTGCCTTCAATGCTCATTTCAGCAACATACACAGCAACAAACCCGCCATCACTAGATTTTCCACAACAGCTGGTTACCCTAAACAATTCAACCCAAGACTCAATTCTGATCCCAATAGAGAAAACCTAGTGTGTAGGTATTATAAGAAACCTGGACACCTGATTGAAAAATGTTATAACATTCATGGCTTTCCACCAGACTTCAAATTCACAAGAGGATTTCCATCAGATTTCAAATTCACCAAAGGAAGGAGGAGTGCAGCACATGTTGAAGTGCAGGAGTATGCAGACCCTGCTGGAACTCAGAGTAGTGCTGACAACTCTCAAGGGATTTCTGATTTAGAGTTTCTA
Source organism: Nicotiana benthamiana (assembly GCA_034376525.1). Taxonomy (NCBI): domain Eukaryota; kingdom Viridiplantae; phylum Streptophyta; class Magnoliopsida; order Solanales; family Solanaceae; genus Nicotiana; species Nicotiana benthamiana. The sequence continues at coordinate 25,071,259 of CM067336.1, read as the reverse complement.
ATACCTGGTTTAAGCAAAGACCAATATTCCCAGCTTATGTTGCTGCTTCAACAGACACAACTTGCAGAGTCTAAGCAGCAGTCCAGTCTTATGGCCTCAGCCAACTTTGCTGGTAGTTTTCCTTCAACCACTCATTTAAAAATGTTTCCTATGGGGCTTGCATGCTAACCAAAGTAAGTGATTGCATCTGGATTATAGACTCTGGTGCCACTGACCACATGACATCTAATAAAGAACTTCTGTTTGACATTAAGCCTCTAGTAATACCATACCTAGTTACCTTGCCCAATGGCTACAAGATTAAGGTAACATGCACTGGTTCAATCCATTTCCTTTGTTTCACTCTTCATCATGTCCTTTACATTCCTAGTTCTCACTAAAATCTCATTTCTGTGTCTAAACTTGTATGCCAGTTGAATTCTATTGTCCTATTTACTAAATTCTCTTGCTTAATATAGGCCCCTTCTCTGAAGAGGCCACTGGAGATTGGTAAATTGGATGATGGTCTCTACAGGCTTGTACAATCTTCTTCTTTTAAATCTCTTGATCCTTGTAAATACCATGCTCCATTACCTGTTGATTCTGTTTCTTCTTCTCATTGTACATACCATTCTGAATTGAATAAAATGGAGATGTTATGGCATAATAGACTAGGGCATATACCTTTTGTTTGGATGAAAGACATGCCTTATATACCATGTAAATTTTCCACAAAGCAACCTTTTCTCTGTACTATATGTCCTTTGGCCAGGCAATCTAGAATACCCTTTCCTGACAGTTCAATCAAAACAACACATGCTTTTCAACTAATCCATGTTGATACATGGGGTCCCTATGCCACTTCTACTCATAATGGTTGTAAATACTTTTAACTATAGTTGATGACATTACCAGAGCTACTTGGACCCACCTTATGGGGTCCAAGAGCAATGCCTTTCCCCTTACTAAAGCTTTCATTGCCATGGTTAAAACTCAATTCCAGTCTATGGTTCAAACCATTAGAAGTGATAATGCATTTGAACTTGGTTCTAGTTGCTGTGGCAGCAACTTCTTTGCTGAACATGGCATAATCCATCAAACTTCTTGCTCTCACAGACCCCAACAAAATGGTGTTGTTGAGAGAAAGCATAGATATCTGCTAGAAACCTCAAGAGCTCTTCTCTTTCATTCTCAACTACCCCTTAGGTTTTGGGGTGATTGTGTACTTACTGCCACCTACCTCATCAACAGGTTTCCTTCCAAACTACTTAACAAGTAATCCCCTTTTGAATTACTATTTGGCCAAACTCCATCCTACAACCATCTCAAAAACATTTGGCTGCTTATGTTTTGCCTCCGTCCCTAAACAGAACAGGGATAAATTCCAGCCTAGAGCTGATCCATGTGTTTTCCTGGGTTACCCATTGGCTAAGAAGGGTTACAAGCTCTATAACTTGAAGTCTAAGCTTACCCTGATCTCCAGGGATGTCCTTTTTCATGAGGATGTATTTCCTTTTGCCTCTCCAGAGAATTCATCGCTTGGCTCCTTTCCCCAGCCCAATTCCTCTTCTGCCAGGGTTCATCCTGTTGATGATTTTCTGCCCAATTCCTCTTCTGCCAGGGTTCATCCTGTTGATGATTTTCTGCCCAATCCCTCCTCTTCTTCCACCCTTCAACCTATTGCCTCTCCCTCTTCTTCCCCTTCTTATCCCTCATATACTTCTTCAGTGCCTTCTTCATCTGCTCCCAGAAGGTCAAATAGGGCCCATGTCCTTCCTACTCACCTACAGCAATATGTCTGTACTCTTCCCCCTTCTCTCTCTGCCCCCAGTTCTTCTACCACTTGCCTTCACACCTTGGTTAGCAGTCCAGAGTCTGAGCCTACCTCCTACCAGCAGGCTGCTTCCATTCCTGCCTGGCAAGAGGCAATGGCCAAGGAATTTACTGCTTTGGAGGCCAATAATACATGGTCCGTTGTTCCTCTGCCCCCTGGTAAACGACATATTGGTTGCAAATGGGTCTATAAAATCAAATATAGGGCTGATGGGTCTGTGGAAAGACATAAGACTAGGCTGGTTGTTAGGGGTGACACCCAAGTTGAGGGGGTAGACTTCACTAAGACCTTTTCTTCAGTTGTCAAGTTCTCCACTATCAAGTCCCTCATTGCTATAGCTGTTAAACCGAATTGGTCTCTCTTTCAACTTGATGTGAATAATGCATTCTTGCATGGTGACCTAGCTGAGAAAGTTTATATGAAACTACCTCCTGGATTAGATATTGCATGTTCTCCTTCTTCTACTTCTTCTCCTTTGGTCTGTTTGCTTCAAAAGTCTTTGTATGGATTAAGGCAGGCTTCAAGAAAATGGTATGCCAAGCTCTCCCAGGCCTTATGTTCTAAAGGATTTTCTTCTTCTCTCAATGACTACTCTCTCTTCATTAAGAAATCTGGCTCTTCTATTGTCTTGTTAGCTGTGTATGTTGATGACATCATTCTCACCGGTAATAACTTGGAGGAAATCTCTGCCTTGAAGTCATTTCTGGATCATGAGTTTAAAATCAAGGATTTAGGGGTGCTCAACTACTTCCTTGGTATTGAGGTTTGTTATCAGTCTGATGGACTCCTGCTCCACCAGAAGAAGTTTGTCAATGAACTCCTAAAAGCTTATAACTGTGAGGATGTTACCGCTGTTACTTGCCCTCTTGATCTCTCTATTAAGCTAAAACTGGACTTAGGAGATCCTCTTCCTTCTCCTGAAGTTTATAGGTGCTTGGTGGGGAAGCTCAATTTCCTCACCCACACTAGACCTGACTTAGCTTTTGCTGTCCAGCACTTAAGTCAATATCTTCAGAAGCCTACCTCCTCTCATATGCAAGCAGCCTTACACACACTGAGATATCTCAGGGGTACGTCTGACCTTGGCATATTTCTCAGCAACACAGCAGACCTCTCCTTGTCTGCTTATTGTGACAGTGACTGGGCATCCTGCCCAGACACCAGGAGGTCTATCTTTGGATTTTGTGTGATGATTGGTGATTCTCTCATTGGTTGGAAAGCTAAAAAGCAGCCTGTGGTTTCTTTGTCTTCCGCTGAGGCTGAATATAGAGCCATCAGCAAAGTTGTTGGTGAGCTCACATGGCTCACTCGTTTGATGTCTGATTTTGGAGTCCCTGTTACCTCCCCTGTCCCTGTCTTTTGTGATAATCAAGCAGCACTTCACATTGCAAAGAATCCAGTTTTCCATGAGCGGACCAAACATATAGAAGTGGATTGTGATTTCATTTGAGGCAAGCTTCATGAAGGCCTCATTACTTTGCACCATGTTCCCACTACTTCTCAGCTTGCGGATATCTTTGCTAAGCCTCTCACTGGTCTTCTGCATCATTCTATCATGCTCAAGTTGGGGGTTCAGTCACCCTCCACCTTGCAGGGGAGTGTTGGCGTTATTGGGCCAAGTCAGCGGCCCAATTCACTGAAGCAGCAGATACAGCAACACAGCAGCCAGCAGCCCAAGTAGCCCATCTGTACATTTTATTTAATTCTGGCACAATGGCCCAATGCAATGTATAGAAAATAATGAGTGTAGATATTTGGTACATATGTCTTCCGGAAGCTTCTGATTGTACACGAACACAGAGACTAAATCTCATTTTTTTTCATCAATAAACTCCTTCTCTCTCTCTTTCTTTTCTCTCTATCATCTGAAGCTTATAGTGTTCATCCATGGAGATGAACGATCTTAACAATACGCTCTCTTACGCTAGTGGCAAAGCCAGATATTTCTCTAAGGGTGTTCAAACTTGAAAGAAATAAAAATATAATTCCCTGAAAAAATTAATGGTATTCAATATATATTATATACCTCTAAAATATAATATTTTATATATATACAGTATAATTTTTCGATATATGGTGGTCAATTGACAAATCCTTCGACCATGTCTCATATATGAGCTTGATTCTTTTTTTACGAGAAGGTAGGTCATTAATGAGACTCAAAATCAACTGTAATAGGAAAAATTCACCTAATTAATCAATTAAATTTTTAAAACTTAAATAAAATACTTTTATCCACGCCTCAGACTTTTATTTTCTTAAAATGGAAGAGAAAAAAGAAAAGAAAAAGACAAAGTCAAGAACCCCCTATAAATATTTTTAAATTTAGCATAAAAAGTACGAGTCTCTTTGACGAGTGAAAGCAAAGTCAAAGATGATAAAACCTACGTATATATTTGCCAAATATGTTCTTCTGTCGTATTACTAAAAATGTGCAGTATATCAGAAGTTTAAGACTCAATAATTCTTATCAAGAAGTTGGCGAGGATATTAGAATCTTCTTATAATTAATGAGTTTCATAATCAACAAACAGGTCTTCATACGGCATCTGATTGAAGGTCCACAAGAAATGTTCTAGTTACATCGACCCCTACACTTCTTTTTCACGTTAATTAGGCAATATTTCGATCATATTTGATATCCTGAATGACTTATGATCACATAGATTATTAGTTGCTAAAGACATATATGTACACCACACAGACACGCACATATTACAATAACTATCTATTTTTTGAATAATTAACTAACACCTAAGGCATATGCACGCAATTCATGATTTGGATTTTACGGGTTCGATTTCGGAATTCTGCCACTCTCATTTAATTTATTGAGTTTAAAATCAGATATTTTATACTAAATTAAATATAAAGTTTCAACAAAACTATAGAGTACAAATGAAACCGTAAAATAATGCCCAGGGAAAAAGGAATAAGGAAACAATGTGTTATGACCCTCCTCTGGTTAAATTTATGTCAATATTTGTGACCAGAAATAGTTTTGAGTTTGAGATTGTTGAGTTTTTAAAGTTAAAATAAGTTTAAAAAATGATAAATGGGAAATGGAGGGTAAATGGAAAATGGACGGAAAATGAAATAGTTGGGTTTCCCTCCTTTACAAAGGGACATTATCCCATATTGGAAGAGGAAAAGATTTTTGATGGGTATATATACAATTGCTTTCTTCTGACTCTTAAAGAATTAAGAAGAAGGCAAGCCTCGCCCCGTTATTATCAGCACTTGCTTGGCTTTGTCTTTGGTCAAATGATATTAAATATTTGACTTCTATAAAACAGAAAATTAATATGAAATCCATCCATTTCCTCAATGTCCGTTTTCCATTTTTGTAACGAAAAAAATTAAGTTTCCTTCCCGTCCATTTTCCCTGTTTGTAACGGAAAAATAAGGTTTTGAATTCCGTTTTATTATTGCGCAAACAACCATTTACGTTATGGTCATTTTGCAAAAACGGCCATGATAGCCCTTCTTAAGAGTTGCATCTCTTCAATTTGAACTTAGCATATTGGCTATATATATCAACTCATTCTCTCAGAATTTCCATACGAATTTATGAGAATACTTCTTCTTTCTTTTGCATTGTTTTAACTATAAAGAAAGTAACAGTAAGAGTGATTTGCTGCCAATCATTGTGTTCGCTGAAACGCTGGGGTTTGAAGTACCGTTACACTAGTGTGTAATTCGTTCTATTCTGGGAGGAAATAATCCACAACCTTGGATACTAGAAAGAGATTAAGTTTCTTAAGAAAATACTGTAAATTTAGTGCTGTATAGGGTTAAATTTGGCTCGTAACGCCTCCACGCCGACTGGACACGTCCCTTATGATAAGGGCGACCCAAGTAAGGGCACGACCCAAGTTGGTAAAGAAGAAGTGACGTCGTTTAGTGCCTGACTTTTTTACTGAGTGGAAGCCACCAACTTTTGTACTTTTTGATTATTTCGAAGAAGGTCTCCTCCTATAGAAAGGAGACCTTGATATTGTAATATGCATCATGATTATTCTCGGATAATACAACTTCTCTCTCTATCTCTATCTTTTTCTTGATTTTCCAACTACTACTTCTCTGCTAAGTTAACTCCTATTTTTCTTCACACGGTCAGATCTACAATAATATTAGAATAATAATCATCTCTAGGGCTCATTATATATATCTGATTACGATGTACCCTTATATATTTTCGATTGTTTTAAGCTTATAAAGTACGAGTATAATTTTTGAGCAAAATAATTTGGCGCCGTCTGTGGGGATTTCGAGAATCAAAACCATAGTTTGCACCTAGAGAACGTTCGAAAACCCTTCTTTACAACACAGAAATGAAAAATGGCTGACAACAACACAAGAAGGAAGCGATAGCAGATGTTGCAACCAATCTCATCGTTCCTCTCAACGAAGCTGGTGAAGAGGGGATTTCGATTGCAACCCCTAGCACCACCACAAGCAGAGAAATTCCACCTCCACCACCCGAATATCTAACGATTTTTTGGGAAAAAAGCGCTTCTACATCTGCAACTGAAAAAGCATCCCCAAAGGTCAGGAAACTACTGGAAGAGTGGTTAACGAGTACTCTAAGTGTCTTGATTAAAAAGTCACCCCAAAACAACGTCAGATGCTTGCCGAAAGTAGACCTTGCTGCAGTCGAAGGTGAAGCCGAGATCGTACGAACAAACAATGCGCTCATCGATACGCAGGCCAACGGTGGCACGCTCACATCCATCCTTAAGAAGATGGAGGAAATGGAAAACGAAAACAAGTCACTCTGTGGCCAGATGAAGGAACACCAGGAGAGGGTGGACAAGATCCCTAGTGCTCCTAAGCTAGTGCCAAAGCATGATGTGGGGAGGTTTGTTGAAGAACCCTACACGGAAGAGGCTGCACCATACTTCATCCCAAAAACCTTCAAAATGCCTCCTTATTTGAGAGTGTGCGACGGAACTACAGATCCTGAGGACCACCTGATCCACTACGTCACTGTTGTAAAAGGTAACGACCTATCAAAATAACAGGTACTGTCTGTGCTGTTGAAGAAGTTCAGCAAAACACTAACAGGAGGAGCACTGAACTGGTATTCGCAGCGACCGGACAAAATCATTTCTACATTCAAGGAGATGGCGGACAAGTTTGTCACCGCCCATGTAGGAGAAAAGAGAGCAGAAGCAAGGGTCAACGACATCTTCGTTGTTCGGTAAACTGCAGGAGAAAGACTCAAGGACTTCCTAGCTAGGTTTAACAGAATAAGGATGAGCCTACAAAATGTGTCGGAAGGCAGCGGTCGCTGCGTTCCAGAATGGGTTAAGCAGGTACGGCTCGAGGGCAACCAAAAACTACCAAGTCGTCTCATAAAGTACCCGCCTACCATGCAGGAAGAGATTCACAACGCCTATTGCATTGAGATACATGCAGATGAGGACGACCTCAACGGGCCAACCCAATGTTTAACAACAATACACCCAGAAATCATGAGATACTGATGCAATAAAGGACGACTTGAACAAGTCCCACATCCCAATAGGGAGAACAACAACCCTATATCAGATCCTCACACCCACCGCCACCTAGGAACGCGGACGCACTACAACGACATGTCGCTCTACTATGAAACGACAGAGGTATGCCCCCTTTATTATCTGCCCATAATATTTGTGTGTCCCCTTAAGAGATAGTGTACGCACTTGAGAAGCAGGGCAACAAGGTGCAATGGCCGGCAAAGATAATGTCGGACCCCGTCACCAGAAAATCAAACGCCTTGTGTGAGTTCCACCAAGAGCGAGGGCACAAAACCAATGATTGCATAGGCCTACGGAAAGAGGTGGTCAGGATTTTGAACCAAGGGTTCCTGAGAAAGCTGCTCAGTGACAAAGGAAATATCAACTTTGCACGTGGACGGGAGCAGCCCCCCGGGCCACCAAAGCCTCCTTCACCAATACGCACGATCAACATGATCATCGGAAACGGCGACGACTCAGCAATAAATCACATCAAGTTCACCACTACGCTCAAGCTGAAGCGAACTATCGCCCACGAACGGTATGACGACTTCGAAGATAGTATCACCTTCGATAAGTCCGATACCGACGGTTATTCTTTCCCTTATTATAATGCGTTAGTTATCACTTTATGCATTGTAGACACAAATGTTAAAAGAATTATGATCGATGATGGTAGCGGTGCTTGTATTATCCACCGAAGGGTCCTCATACTAATGGGACTCGAGGTTAAGATAATACCGCACTGCATAACACTAATTAGTTTCAATAATACAGTAGAACGAACCTCCGAGGAGATATCACTACCCGTCTTGGCAGGGGGAGTCACGCTGGAAAGAACTTTCCACACGATGAAAAAGGAAACGACATAAAACGCCATCATCGGACGCCCGTGGATACACATCATGAGAGCGGTCCCGTCAAGCTTCTATCAAATGATCAAATTTCCCACCCCGTGGGGAGTATTCAGCATTGGAGGCGAGCCTCGCACTGCTCAGGAATGCTATAATATAGCTCAAGACTACGCCCACACCAAACAGCTTAAAGGGGCGAGCGCAGATGCATAGAAATCAGCTATGTCGGGGACTAAGGTCTACCCGACAAATCACGCCATTAAAGACCCTGATGTCATAGAAGCCTACAAGGCTACGGTATAAGACCTCGACCCAGTCCAACTAAACAACGACGACCCTTCAAGGAAAGCTATCGGGCACAGCCTCTCAAATCCAAGTAAATATCATGAAATTTTATCTAACCATGCAGACCTATTTGCTTTTTCCCATTCAGATATTCCAGGGATACCGCAAAAACTCGCTACTCACAAGCTAAACGTCGACCGATTACACCCTCCCGTGCAGCAAATGAGAAGAAAATTTAATGCTGGTATCAACGAAGCGGTCAGCGAGAAAGTGGACAAACTTCTGGATAACGGCTTCATCAGGGAATCAAAGTACCCTCAATGGGTCGCTAATCTCGTCATGGTTAAGAAGACAAATGGGAAGTGGAGAATGTGTGTAGACTTCACCGACTTGAACAAGGAATGCCCAAAAGACTCCTTCCCGCAGCCCTACGTCGACCAGCTGATAGACGCGACCGCAGGGCATGAGCTTCTAAGTTTCCTAGACACATACTCTGGCTGCAACCTAATCATGATGGCCGAGGAGGACCAGGAAAAAACAACTTTCATCACCCACCAGGGGACATATTGCTACAAGGTAATGCCCTTCGGGCTAAAAAACGCAGGAGCCACGTACCGAAGGCTAGTCACCGGAATGTTCAAAGAGCAACTCGGTAAGACCATGGAAGTCTATATCGATGATATGCTTGTAAAAATGGCAAAGAAAGAAGACCATATCGACCACCTAAAAGAGGCTTTCGAGATACCGAGGAGGTGCAGGATGAAGTTGAACCCGAGAAACGCGCTTTCAGTTTAGCCTCAGGAACATTTTTTGGGTTTCTCGTATCGCAACGAGACATCGAGGTCAACCCAGACCAGATCAATGCGTTAGACGCAATACCTGAGATGTTGAGTAGCAAGAAAAAAGTACAGAAGCTGACGGGGCGCATAGCAGCCCTATCCAGATTCATCTCGCGGTCATCCGATAAGTGCCATAAATTTTTAAATGTGCTGAAAAAGATAAAGGGCTACAGTGGAACGAGGAATGCGTCGAAGCCTTGAGAAAGCTAAAAGCGTACTTGTCTTCGCCGCCCTTGCTGGTCAAAGCGAGCCTTATTGGTGTATCTGGCCATGTCTGAGTTCAATGTCTGCACCGTCCTAGTTCCCGAAAGTAAAGGTGCATATCCCCTATTTATTACATTAGCAAAACATTAGTAGATGCCGAAACTCGGTACCTACACCTTGAGAGATTGGCACTAGCACTGGTAGTATCCTCACGAAAGCTACGACCCTATTTTCAGTGCCACCCCATAAAAGTGGTAATGACCTCCCATTAAGGAGCGACTTACAAAAGGCCAAATTATCGGCGGGCTCGCAAGATGGGCCATTGAGCTCAGCGAGCACGACATCTCATATATTCAGAGAACCGCCATCAAGTCTCAAGTCCTGGCCGATTTTATAGACGACATTAGCACAGAACTCCTGCCAAAAGCAGAACTTGAGGCACAACATGCCTCCCCCAGTAACGACCTATGGGTCCTCTACACTGATGGCGCCGCCAACGCATCACGGTCAGGACTGGGACTCGTCCTCGAGGTCCCCATGGGCGAAATGATTCGCCAGTCCATACGATGCCTTGAAATGAATAACAACGAGGCCGAGTATGAGGCCTTTATTGCAGACATGAAACTGACCATCAAATATAGGACTCGCCGACTCATCCTTCACTGCGATTTCCAACTCTTAGTAAACCAAGTCACTGGGATTTACCATAACAAAGATTGCAAAAATACTAGTCGTAATTCCGCAGGTTAATGGCTGACTTCGATAATGCCGCTTCGAACAGATCCCAAGGGCACAAAAGGTCGAGTCAGACGCTCTAGCAAAGTTGGCTACGGCCACTAAAACCTAAACAAAGAAAGTGTGGTCACCATCCTCCACTCCACCATTGATTAAGCTGAGGAATTCTCTTTAAATTTGATTTGGGACTGGCGCAACCTGTTCGTATTCTATCTCCAGGACGGAACGCTGCCACCCGACAAAAAAGAGGCAAAGAAACTCCGCACGCTAGTTCTCGGTACTGCATATAAACAATGACCTCTACCAAAGAACGTTTGGCGGACCCTCGGCCAAGTGCCTAGGGCCGCACCAAACGAGGCCAGTACTCAAAGAAGTGCATGAGGACCACTGAAATGCCAATGCAGGTAATCGCGCCCTCGTGCGATACATCATACGGGCCGGCTACTACTGGCCCACCATGAAGAAGGAGGCAGCAGAATACGTTCACCGATGCAAACAATACCAAAAATACGCCCCCATGATAGACTAACCCGGAGAGCCCGTCCATTCAATTACCTCCCCATGGCCTTTCGCAAATTGGGGAATGGACATAGTCGGCCCCCTACCCGCCGGACGGGGAAAGGTACTATTGTTATTAGTTTTAACTAACTATTTCTCTAAGTGGGTAGAAGCAGAGGCGCACGCACAAATACGCGAACAGGAGGTGATCGTTTTCATATGGAAAAATATTATATGCTGCTTCGGCATCCCCAAAGAAATTAGTTGCGATAACGGACGACAGTTCATTGGTCAAAAAAATGATCGATTTCTTCGAGAAATAGCGCATCAAGAGGATACTTTCCACGCCATATAATCTCGCCGCTAACGACCAAGCAGAATCCTCCAACAAAACAATATGAAACATACTGAATAAGAAGCTCGAGGACTCCAAAGGGCTATGGCCCGAGCTGCTACCCGAAGTGCTGTGGACGCATAGGACCACACCCAAATCCAGCACGGGGAAACACCATACTCGCTGGTCTATGGAACTGACGTGAGTCATATCCGTCGAGGTCGGAAAACCAAGCCTAAGATATTCACACACAGTGGAACAAAAAACGAAACAAACAGGCTCCAAGACCTCGACGAAGCTGAGGAAATCAGAGAAATGGCCCATATCAGAATGGTGGCCCAAAACAACAACTCGAAAGATACTACAACAAGATGTCCAAAATAAGACCACTCAAGGTAGGAGACTATGTCCTCAAAGCCAAGACATTGGCATCCAAAGACCCAAGTGAAGGAAAACTGGGCACCAACTGGAAAGGACCCTACAATATTACAGCAGTATCCAGCAAAGAGGCATTCCAGTTGGAAACAATGGAAGGGAAAATGCTCAAAAACAACTAGAACGTTGCCCACCTCAGGTATTTCCACTTTTGAAAGGCGTCTCCCGAGTCATTTGCTTTTTCCTTTACATGAGTTTTGTCCCAATTGGGTTTTCTCGGGGAGATTTTTAATGAGGCGGCAGAGGGGACACCTGGAGATATTTACGGAACAAGTTTTTCATATCAACCTCTCCTTACGACCTCCAGGCCAACATGATAAAGGGACTGGATTAGCTTGATCTCCAATGTATGAAAGGCTACGGACATCTCCAATGTATGAAAGGCTACGACCATCTCGAATGTATGAATGGATACGGCCATCTCCAATATATGAAAGGCTACGGCCACCTCCAATGTATAGAAGGCTACAGCCATCTCTAATGTATGAAAGGCTACAGCCATTTCCAATATATGAAAGGCTATGACAATCTCCAATGTATGAAAGGCTACGACCATATCCAATTTATGAAAGGAAAAGGCCATCTCTAATGTATAAAAGGTTAAGGCCATCAATTCTATTATGTCTAAGGTCATCGATTCAATTATGGCTAAGGCCATCAATTTTATAATGGCTAAGGCCATCAATTTTATTATGGCTAAGGCTATCAATTCTATTATGGTTAAGGCCATCGCCACCAACGGTCGATCTAGATTTGACTGTGGTAATAAAATGACTCAACGACAGTCGAAGTCACCTAAATGGCTAAGGCCGTCAATTTTATTATGGCTAAGGCCATTGCCGCTAACGATCGAACGAGATTCGACTGCGGTAATAAAATGACTCGACGATAGTCTAAGTCGCCTAAATGGATAAGGCCATCAATTCTATTATAGCTAAGTCATCACCGCCAACGGTCAACCTAGATTCAACTACGGTAAGAAACCGACTCGACGACAGTCGAAGTCGCCTAAATGGCTAAGGCCATCAATTTTATTATGGCTAAGTCATCGCCGCCAACACTTGACTTAGATTTGGCTGCGGTAAGAAAGTGACTCGACAACAGTTGAATTCGCTTAAATGGCTAAGGCCATCAATTCTAATATGGGTAAGGCTATTGCCGCCAACTGCCGACCTAGATTTGACTGCGATGAGAAAATAACTCGACGATAGTCAAAGTCGCCTAAATGGCTAAAGCCATCAATTCTATTATGGCTAAGGCCATTGCCGCCAATGATCGACCTAGATTCGACTACGGTAAGTAAACGACTCGACAACAGTCGAAGTCGCCTAAATGGATAAGACAATCGATTCTATTATGACTAAGACCATCGATCCTATTATGGATAAGGCCATCGCCGCCAATGGTCAACCTAGATTCGACTACGGTAAGAAAAGGACTTGAGTCATTTGATGATAGTCAAAGCCACTCATGCCGACCAAGCTTAATCAATGATGAAAAGTGAGAAAACAACAAATTGAAAACGCAATAAAAGCTCTAAGGAACAAAAGAAAAACAACAACAGCAAAACGTCATATTTCAATATCTACAAAGGTATACATACATCCGGCCTTAGAAAAAGGCCCCCTCTACACAAAAAATATTTACATAAAAGTCTTAAGAGCCTTCACCGCTCCGCCCCTCACGACCCGCCTGGTCGCCGTCCGGTTCGTTTCCATCTCCAAGCTGATAAGCCTCCGCTGCTAGCCCCAAGGCTTATCTCCAATTCCTCCTCTTTTGACTGGAAGAGGGTCTCCAGCTCAATGTTTCGAGCCAAAGAAGCCATCAGCTGCTCATCAATCTTCTCCAGCTCGGCCGCCCTCTTCTTTAAAAGAGCTTCGGATTCCTCAAGCCCCTCGCAGAAAGTCCGGAACTGGGGATCCTGCTTAAGTATGTCTGTCAATGCCTGATTCTTGGCACGATACTCTTTATATTTCTTCACCATTTTATTGAAGGTGGCCGCCTTCTTTTGTTCACGCCACCTCCTCTCTACCTCCAAGATGAGGGTTTGCAAAGAAGAGACGAAACGCGTCAGTACATACCAAAGTCTCTTTTACGACTCAAACAACAAAAACTGAAAGCTACCTGCAAAGCTGCGCCGGCTATCCGCCTTGACAAATCCTGGTTGCTAACACTTCTCAGTGTCTCATGCTCCGCAGCCGCACATGTTGGCCTTAGGTGTAATAGGACTCCCAGTTACTCAAGGTCATGTCTGTTGTCGCTTGCTCGATGTATTATAATAAATTATACCCTATAGGGATCACGATACGGCGAGTAGACCTTTCCTCCCTCATCTCCATGCGGGCCGAGCCCCCCGATGCTTCTCCAAGAGCAGCTTCAAAGCCCGTCCTTTCAATTTCAACGGCTGCTCCCCTAACCACGGAAGACGACTCGCCTCCTGAGGCAAGGGCCGAGCGGAAGACGACGGCAGTTCCCCGAGGAGCCAATCTCCCTAAGCGAATGGCCTCAGACATAAAAATTGGCCTCGGCTCTTGGCGGGGCTCACTAGGCCGCACGCCCGCAGTTGCAATTCCCTTGCCTATAATCAGTCGCTACCTCTTTCTATTCTGAGGCTCTTCTTCTTTAGAAGCCACCTCCACTGGAGCGACTTCAGGTACCGACACAGGAACGGTTTCAGGCGCCGTTATTAGTACAGTCTCAGGTATGTCTACGGAAGTAGCCTCAAGAACCGCCTCAGATGCAACCACCGGTGCAGCCCCCTACTGAGAGGTCGAAAGGGGGCTTTCTCTAGGCGAGCCCCCCACAAATATATCTCCCCCATCGGAGACGGACTCTACTCTAGACGGGCCAACGTCGGTTTTCTTCCTCTTTGCCTTTGTAGAAGCTCCCCGACCTGCCAAACGAAAGTACATTGAATAAAAGGTCTTTGAGCCAAAATAGAGCGAAAGAGAAGAACAGTAAATGTTGTTACCAGTTGGGCCGTACAATCTACAAAACAAAGCCCAAGTGTGGCATTTTTCTGCATCCGGTATCAACCCCGCCACCCACGACCTAATGTCGTCAACGAGACGAGGCGAGCGAGCCACCACTACAAGAAACAAAAGAAAGTAAGTTAGAACGATCGATCGGTCAAAACAAGGCATCATGAAATTACATACAAAGATATTTACACCCCGCGTTCCACGTCTCCGGGAACCCTTCAGGATTGAATACTAGATGGCTCGTCCTGACGTAAAAGTATTTACACTAGAAGTTACGGTTAGCTTTATCGTCAGCCCTTACCACAAAGCTTTTCTTACCACGGCTCCTCAATTGGAGCATGGTACCTCTCATATAGCCAGGGCTGAACATCTGCAGCAGGTGATGAACAGAAATGACGGTCTCGGCCTCGCCCCCAAGCGTGGTCAGAATTCGACACACCTTTAGGGAATAGGGTGTAAGCTGAGCTGGCCACACATGATAGAAGTAGCAAAGCTCTTCCACTATAGGGTTAACCGAAAAGCTATATCCGATCATATGCACGTATTCATAGAACGTACAAAACCCGGGTCTATGCACATTGGCGTAGTTCGGCCCGGCCGTAGCCATCTCAACATGGTTGGGGATGTTGTACGAAGTTCTGATGGCATCCAGGTGAGACTGAAGTAACTCACTATGCTCCCAGGGATAAGAAGGGCATGTCGAGTTGAAGATTTTTCGAATACTCAGGTCTTTGGGAAGAACATTATCCACCATTAAATGAACGAGGGGTTACTCCACTTGTTCCCCTTCACCATCGGAAGAAGGCGGAGCCCTAGAAGGAGCGTTGTCCTTGGTCCTTTTGTTGTCTTGACAACGTTTCATCATGATATGATTTATAAGAAAAGGTGTTAATAACAAGAGATACGATCCTCAGAAATGGTAATTCTCTAACGATGCAACGATTACCAGAAAGAAAGATAAAGAAAGAGAGAAAGGAAAACTCTCTAAAGGTTCGGAAGATGGATCTCACTGAACCACTCCTCTATTTATAGGAATAAGGTACACGAAAATCGAAGAGGCACAATTTTGAAACTGACGCGTGAAACCGAAATGTCACGTCATGCTCTCAACAATCTCGGGAACAAGTACAATGATGACTCATGTGACCAGTGATGTCACCTTAAAAAAAGGGGTCGCGTGTCAACGGCTCAACAAATATTATCCACGCTCATGCTCTTTGAAAGAGGCGCCTATAGGTGCGGCCAAATTTTCGTAAAAGCGAATCGTGCATGTCCATCCATTGAAGACGATCATCGAGTATGTCTCCAACGAATGGAGGGACTAACTGTATAGGGTTAAATTTGTCTCGTAACGCCCCCACGCCGAGTGGGCACGTCCCTTATGATAAGAGCGACCTAAGTAAGGGCACGACCCAAGTTGGTAAAGAAAAAATGACATCGTTTAGTGTCTGGCCTTTTTACTGAGTGGAAGCCACCAACTTTTGAACTTTTGATTATTTCGAGGAAGGTCTCCTACTATATAAAGGAGACCTTCACATTGTAATAGGCATCAAGATTATTCTTTGATAATACAACTTCTTTCTCTATCTCTATCTTTTTCTTGATTTTCCAACTATTGCTTTTCTCTTAAGCTAAGTCCTTTTTTCCTTCACACGGCCAGATCTACACCAATCTTAAAACAATAATCATCTCTAGGGCTCATTATATCTGATTACGATTTAGCCTTATATATTTTCGATTGTTTTTAAGCTTATAAAGTATGAGTATAATTTTTTAGCAAAATAAATAGGTTCAGATTAAATTTTGTTTCTGTTTATTTTATATTCTCTAGAATTATTTTACAAATAAATTATAATATCAAAGATTGATCAGGATATGTTTCATGTCTTTCGAATTCTTTAAGAGATTATGAACGGTTTGAGGGTACAATGTGGCGGTTTAGAGTTAGACGAAGTAATCTTTGAATAATTAGTCAATCATGTAGTAGTGGTTATTGTGTACTAATGACATAAGAGCAACAGAAATAAATGTTTGTTCTAGAACAACCAAAGTTTATTGTATGTCAACTTAATATAGACGGCTACCTTAGGTAAATCTCATACTAATAAAATAGGGAAAATATGCTGGATATATAAGTATGTAAGTCTTAAATCTTAGTGATTAAAAGCAAAGTTAATTTATTAGGTGTGAGTTCGGTCAAAGCAAATCATTTTTGCTTGAACAATATATTTATATTAAAAAATTTATTAAATATATATAAATTTTTTAATATAAATCCAGTGACTAAGACGAGCTAGATATGCGCAGCGTAGTCGATTATCATCAAACCACTTTTCCCACCAGCCTTTTTCGTTTTGGACAAGTTCAACTCTTTCTAACAATACGAAACCGGAATTATTAAAATCCTACATACAAATGCTATACATATTATATGCAAGTAGTGGATTATTAAATTTGCATGGAAACTAAAATTATGATAGTTTATTGCTTTTGTCTCGTATCATTATCAACTTTCACACTCCATTGACTTGCTCCCTTTAAATATTATTGTCATCTTCTCATATTTTCTTGTATTTGCCTTTAAAAATATAGCCTTTTCCTCTCATTTTCACCATCTCTTCCTCCTCCTTCTCTACCATAACTTTTTCAGCTCCTTCTTATCAAATTCTTTTCAATAATTGACTTTTCATTTTTTCCAATGGATCCACCAGAACACCCCGCCGGAAAGTCACCGAAAAGAGAGCTCCAAGGCCCCCGGCCACCACCTCTTAAAGTACGTAAAGATTCACATAAGATAAGAAAACCGCCGGTGGTGCCACATCAGCAACACCACCAGCTACCACCTCAAGCTCCACCGCGACCGCCAGTTATAATATACACCGTGTCCCCTAAGGTAATCCATGCAAACCCTAGCGACTTCATGACGTTGGTCCAAAGACTCACTGGGCCAGATTCGTCATCGTCATTTTCCTCGTCGTCCTCTTCATTCCCTTTTCAAGAAAATATGAATATCGGCACGATATCTCCAGCAGCTAGGTTTGCTTCGATAGAGAAAACAAGAACCCTAGAAGGGAAAAACCCACAAATTTGTGACATGGAAATGGTTGAAGGGATAGAGACAAATAGAGAAGTCGAAAGAAGTAGTGGAGTTTTTCCAGGTATTTTATCTCCAAATCCAGCTTCTCTTCCACCTATACCCTCAAATTTCTTCTTACCACCATCTGATCCAAATCCTCTTGGATTTTTCAATGATTTAAGTCCTGTATTACATAGTAACAGGAATTATTTTGGACACAGTTATTTATCTAGCCCTTCAAATTTTATTTCACCTAGAATAATTCTATCTCCAGGTACTCCATCTTTAGACCTTTTCAGTAACCTCTATGATGTTTAACAATGTATTGAGAAAGAAACACAAATGGAGACTTCTGCTCCAATTTCACATTTCAAGTCTATGGAGTACTAATTATTGTAAAGGGTGAAAAGACTTCTCATTGGTAGGAAGTTCTTTTTCTCACTTGAATTTTTGAGCAGCATGGTTGAGTCATATATAGAATTTCTATTTTTCCTTTGTGATACACGTAACACATATTAGTGTCTTTGATACCAACACTTTTTTTTGGTAATATAATTTCTGGTTTGTACTTTCTCAACACATCATCTGTAATCTATTGAATTCACCTCCTTGTTTTCTTGCGTTTATATCGGAGTATATTCTAGGGTGCTTTAATTTTCAAAATTAGAATAAAGTAAAATTGAAGACAAAGTCTTTGGCAGTTTGGATTATCGACATGACAAATTAATTTATTTCTTTCTGAGATTTTGACATAAGCTTAAAATAAATAAATAAAATAATCCAAAAGCGAAAAGTTTGCTGGCCAGCTTAATTCCTAAGAAACATATTGTATACAATAATAACGCAAGTACGCAGCTTTGAAGAGACTTCTATTTGACATACTAATTTTTACCGAGTCAAACATGTAGAACTGAAACAAATCACATACTGAAGATCGTTTCCTGGGATACATGTAACGCCTTTGTTAAGCATTATGCATTAAATTCGATTTATAATTAGATTTGTTTTTACTTATATGTTCTATATTCCGTATGAAATGGTCAGCAACACTCACTTTTCTCAATTATCCCGCGAGGTTTATGTGGGCTATGTAGATCTGGCCCATTTTTCTATGAAGATCCACTGAACTTGCAAAGTCTTTTAGCCCATGTAAAGAAGCCCATGCTATTTGGGATTTTTTTCATTCCTATAAACTTTATTATTCTTAAGATTCATGTTTAGTTTATTTTGTTTACGAAATATATACAATTCACCTAACTTTCAATCCATTATTTTTGCTTTCAATTAAGAAATTTAATTGTACCCTTTTCCTTTTTTCCTCTTTCTCTCTCCCTTCTTCTCTCCGGATTCTCTCTTTTGCCCTATATCTTCGGCTGAAGCTATAAATCTTGCATAGAAGTGAATTTAAACCATCAATTCAGAGCTGTGCTAAGTATACATTGAACACCAACACGGTGGACATTCTTTTACATTTTGCAACTACTAATATTCGTTGTCTCTTCTTCTCAAATTCGGCAATTCTACATAGTTCATGTCCAGGCCAACTATGTATGCCAACGGTTTTCTTCAAATGAAAGTTTAGAGAAGTTGGCTAGTATTATTTTTTTTTGGCATAAGAGAGTAAATAGAGACATTACCATTTTCCTTTTCTCGAACTAGGGAAATCACAGTTAATTTGGCAGAATTCACTATATTGTTCAACTTTCATACAATATGTCTTTTATATATTTGTATTTGATATATACATAGTAAAAATAAATTTTATACAAGTGATTATATATTATATAATTTATCTACGACTTATCTACAACTTCACATTATTTCTACCCAACTAAATACAACTACAATAACATACAACTTAAATACAAATTTTTTACAAAATTTATACGATGTGTCTTTTGCATATATTTTATCTGATTTATACATAGTAAAAAAATAAATTTTATACAATTAATTATATATTATACAACTTATGTGACAAACCGATCCTACTGCTTCGTTTCCCCTATTTTATGCTTCTCATACTTCGTTATCGGTATATGGTGTGTTAGAATTAATTTGGACTGGTTTTGATAAGCAATGACACTTAGTCTCTTTAAGGAAAGCTTAAGTTGAAAAAGTCAACCGAATGTTGACTATTGAGTTAGAGGGCTCAGATGTTTATGGTGATTCAGTTAGCTTTGGGGAATGATTTGTGACTTAAGAGCATGATCGGAATTTATTTTGGAGGTCCAGCGTAGAATTAGGCTTGAATTGGCAAAGTTAGCATTTTGGCGAAATTCGGTTGATAGGTGAGAATTTGATCCGAGGCTCAGAATGGAATTCCAAGAGTTTCAATAGCTCCGTTAGGTGATTTTGGATATATGTGCAAAGATTCAGGTCATTCGGAGGTGTTTCGGTCGGGTTTTTTTATCAAATGTGCAATTCAAAAGTTTTAGGAAACTTAGGCTTTAATTTGAGGAAATTTGAGGATTTTAATGTTAACTATAGTGTTTTAATGGTTCGAGAAAGTTTGAATAAGGTAATAGAACATGTCTGTGTTGTTGGTTGAGGTTCCGAGGGACTCGAGGTGAGATCGGGTGTTTTAACGAGAGTTTTGTAGTTTGCTTCAAGTATGTTGTTGCTGTCATCTAGTATTTCTTCTTGTGCAGAAATGGACCGCATAAGCGGGTAAGGGAGCGCAGAAGCGATTTGGGGTGGAGTTGTGAAGTTCCGTAGAAGTGGAACTTGGTCCGCATTACCGGGCCCGTAGAAGCGGATGTGGGCGGTCCATAGAAGCGAGACCGAGTCGCATTAGTGATCGTGGAGGATTTAAGTTAGACCTGCTGATGTGGTGGTTTGAACGCTGAAGTGGGAACCGCTGAAGCGATATTAGACGCGCAGAAGCAAAATCTGGTTGGGTTAAGTGAACAGTGCTTCACGATTTTTGAAAAGAGAAGAAACATTTTGGACTTCGGACTAAGGATATTTTTGGGAGATTTTGAAGAGGGTTTCGAGGGTATTCATCAGGTATGAATTCTTGGACTTAGATTATGATATTATGGTGTATAAACATGGATTAACACTGTAAACCCAAGGAATTAAAGGTTAAATATGAAGGTTAGGGCTTGAAGTTTAAGAGAGTTTAAACTTGTGATTTGAGGCTCCGATTCTTGTGATCTTGATGTGTATAGACTCGTGGCGAGATAAGGATCGTATTGATGTAAAAAATTTTAAATTTCAAGAAGTGGGCCTGAGGCTCGGGTTTTGCCAATTTTGTGATTTTCGATATTTTTTTGAGTTTTTTCGATTGAGTTATATTCCCTTAGCCTATTGTGATGTATTCACTCTGATTTTGGTTAGATTCGATGTGCGTCGATTTGAGGGGAAAAGGCGTCGCGGGCTAGAGACATCGCCGGTTTGAGTGAGTAATACTTGTAAATGATATCCTGTGGTTTGAAACTCCGGATTTTCTTATCAAAATGTTGTATTAAGGTGACTTGCACGCCAGATATGGGCGTGAGGTAGAGCACCTTTGGGGATTGAGACTCGATTCGTCCCGATTGATGAAATTACTACGTATTTTACTGAAACTACTTGATATTATCATGATTTGGGTTGATTTTCATTTGTTAGGCTTTGTGCCGATTATTTGAATCCTTCAAGGATTGATATCACTATTTTTGCATTACTCTACATATTATTTGATGTTTGTCCAAGGTTTTAAATACCGTTTTGCAAACTCATCCATCTTTCTAAGATTTGAAAACTTAAATGATATTTTACTGACGTTTTGAGGTGAGAACTGTTATTTTGATATTGCCCAAGTGGCTTATGTGCATTTCTGGACTGTGCATGGATCGGGCTGCACGCTGCAGCGGTGTGATATTAATATTGCGCTTGGGCTGTAGGAGCCCATCCGGAGTCTAAACCCCCATAGTGGGCGCGGGTACCCAAATGAATCGGGCTACACGCCGCAGCGATCATGTGCATTGCATTGCATTCATGCATTGGTTCTTATTTGTACTACATGGCATGACATGCTACACTCTTATATCATTGGCATCCATGCTATTTCTTGCACTGTTACCAGATACCCTGGCATTATTTGTTAACGAAGTGATGTTCCCGATGGAATGACTTATGTGCGGACTTGCAGTATCTGATTATACATTTATTTGCTTGACTGTTGGGAAAAGGATATTTTCAAAAGAGGTTTTAACGGAGCTAGATATTTTCTAAAGGATTTTCACGATTTTCTCAAAGATTTGCACTTCCCTATATAGCATGATGGAGTGGTTTACGTGTTTTTCTTACCGTTAAGTTATTATTTACTCTTATTACTCGCTGGGTTGGAGTACTCACTTTACTCCATGCACCTCCCGTGCAGTTGCAGGTATTGTTTACCCGGTAGCGGGCTATTAGCTAATGAAGGTATTATTATTGTAGCTGGGCAACGTCATCGCAGCGTTTGCAGCACCGGATGTTGTCTTTAGAATTCCAGTATTTATTTTTGGTATATTATTGGCATTGTTGTTGTGTTCAGGATTCTTTAGATGGTCATGACTTGCGACATCATGGTCGGGCTTTGTTGGGTTGTAAATATCAGTTATTATTGTTATTAATTCATAATTATCCATTCATTTATGTTTAATAATTAAGTAAAGAGGCGTTGCTATTCTGTTGGTTGGCCTTATCTTCACGAGAGGCGCCATCACGACCGGGTTGGGAATCGGGTCGTGACAACTTATTTATAGTTTTATACATTATTTCTACTAAGTTATATAAAACTACAATATCATACAACGTAAATATAATTTTAATACAATGTTGTCCAACTTTCATATAATAGTTAAATAAATAAAAGAAAAATATATAAACAACATAATATAATTTTTGTACAGTTTTCTACAATTTTACAACAATTTCGTAAATGTAATGCATATCATGTCTTCTTCTTCTTCTTTCGAATTTCAATATGAAATTCAGCCAAAACCAAGTCTAATCTTCACCAAAATCCCTCAAAATTGAGGTATAAACTCCAAATACTATTGCTAATTGTTTGCAATAACACCCAATTCAAATAATTAATAATTTATAAAAATCCAAATTCGAATTCAAAACTTTGTAATGGCTGTTAGTGATGAAATTGTTGCTCTCTTTTCTGTTGTTATATATTACTGAAATTAGGATTGAGAGATTGAGAGAGATGTAGAGTGAATTTCCAATTCTTTGCAGCAATATCCAATTCAAACAGATTATATTGTTTGAAAATCCAAATTCGAATTCAAAGCTTTTTAATGGTTATCAATGGTGTAATCGTGGGTGAGTGCAAAATACATGGTGGAAGAAAATTTTTGAGAGAGAATCGTGTGTTAATTGAAAGAAAGAGAGAGAAAAAACATAAATATCATATCTCATGCCTCAGTGGTATACCATAATACCTATTTTGCTGTAAAATATAAAAAATATCTACATAAAATAATTTTAATTTATAATAAATATGGTGTATACCTTTCTTATAGGAGGTAAAATTTCTAAGATTGAACAGCTTTAGATTTATTGCATGCCAGCAAATATTATCCAAAATAATTCCATATTTAACATTTTTATTCAGTCGTTTCAACGTCAAATAAATTTCCTCTCGACTTCTTTCTTTAAATATTCTAATCATCGAAAAGTAATCAATTGTTTGTAGGGGCAGATGCATTTTGGCTTAAGCGGTGCCATTCGACACCGCTTCGTCGAAAAAATATCTGAAATATTATATGTAATTAATACACAGAAATAACACAAGCATATAATTAAGAAATGATGCTGCATAAAGCAATTAAATAGTTCCAGTTTATATGAGCCTATTTCATTTTTGGTTTTTTCCAAAAAGAATGAACCATTTCGAAATTTGGTAACAATTTAGCTTAAAGTTACAACTCTACCCTTAATGAAAACCTTTTATAACCACATAAACACTTTGGGCCCAATTTAGACTTGTTTAAGACTACAAATTCCAAAAGTATTTATTTTTTATTAAACTTTGTGCTCAATCAAACATGTTCACATAAATTAGAACGGAGGAAGTAAAAGATTACTCTTATAATAACTGTTACAATGCTAGTCCCGTAGTTGTCATGTTTTAATGAGGATATTAAATAAAATTTTAAAATAACGAATTCAAGTTAAAAGTAAATGCTTATCGAGGAGAATTGTAGTAATATAGTTTGAATGTTTTCTTTTTAAATATGATTCGAACTATATTTTTTAATAAAATGTTATGTAAATATATTTATTTAATATCGATACCGCTTATGAAATTTCTGCCTATACCCTAATTGTTTGAACTATGCATACTATCATATTTAAATGTGTAACATCATACAAACTACTTTAGGACCTTGGATTTTCGTTTCGTAATTTGATATTTTGTTTGTGATGTACAGAAAAATTGTCTAACCCATTGAAAATGTCATAGAAAGAAGAACAAAAGTAGAAAGCATCTTATGTCAAATAAGCAAGTATACACCCACCAGATAACTATCAGGATTCCTTAATTAAATTAAGTAAATATCATAAGAGATCTTTCTTTTGAATTAATTTTCAATAAAACGAAAATACCAAATATTTTCTTTTTGCCGACAATTATCTGCGTGGGTTCAGGCCGAAAATCTGCAGGTTTTCCGTCCTGTTTCTAAGAAATTAAAGGAAAGAATACAATATTTTGGAGAAATTAGTTTATTTTGTGTTTTACACAATTGAAGCTAGTTATATGAGGTTTTATTTTGTCTTACAATAAAGTGAACTCAAAATTTTATGAATCCAAATATTTAAGAACTGCATCTACTTTATTGTGAGACAAAACAAAGTTTCCCTCAATTATTATTAGTTGTGTGAGGCACAGAGTAAAAAGATTAAGTTTTAGGGGGCCTATCAGAATGTTTCCCAACAACTGTCGAGTT
Organism: Nicotiana benthamiana; assembly: GCA_034376525.1. NCBI lineage: Eukaryota > Viridiplantae > Streptophyta > Magnoliopsida > Solanales > Solanaceae > Nicotiana > Nicotiana benthamiana. Next base: position 25,046,769 of record CM067336.1, on the reverse strand, counting down.
GATGGTTGGAAGGATATGTAACGAATTCTCTAACAATAATAAGTACCAAATATTGAGAAATGCTATTCTTTTCATTCCAACTAAAATCAAATCATTTTTCTTAGTTATGTATATTTACAATTACAGATAACATTAAGAGTGCATACCATGATGTCTCTTTTAGCTTGTTAATGCTAGCAAGTTATGATCCATCAAAGAAAAGCGAGCACTAAACTAGAGGACAAACAATATAATGACAAAATTGATCTTTTCCAGCTTTCAGAAGTTAGTTTCCACTAATAAATTAGATCAATAAATTCTAGGTACAATATTATTGCCATTGGAAAGCTTTGTTTTTGACATGATAAAAATCATTTACTTCCAACAAGAAAATCAAAGATCTTAATTAAGTTTCAACCAATCATACACGATGTATCTTGATCTAGATGAGATGTATAAAAAATTTTTTTAAAGCAATTAGCTGTTTTGAAATTGTGCATTTGTGTTTGATTAAAAAGTATTGAGCTTTTTGCTAAACTAATTAAGTAAGAAGACTTTATGTAAATCTAAAGTAGAAGATGAGAATAAGCAAGCATAACACATATAATATTTAACTTTAATATTCATTGAATCACATTGTATGAGAGGAAAATGACGGTTTCCATAACATGATGAATATATGGATGGAAAAGGCCTCCAATCTTTACTAAGGCAACACCCTATACATGGGGTGTGATGAGATTGACGATCTATGTTGAAGATCTGACTTCTTTGCTTCTTTCTCCTTTATGGAGAGACATGATGATCCCTCCTCTTTTTGGGGAAATGTCTGTGTTTTGATTTGTCCCCCCCCCCCCTTTCTCCTCCCTTAATTTATATACTGGATCTTCCCCATACCCAATAGTCTTTACTCATAGTATTTAAGTCATTCGACTATACTATGAGCTGAACCCTTGAGATTCCACGACATCCAATTCTCCTCAGATATCCTAAATATTCGACCTCGGTCGTGGTCGAGGTGCGTGTCGTTAGAGTGATTGATATGATAGTTCCAGGCAACCTTTCTCCATTCCTTCCGTGCCGATCCTTGTCTGGTCATATTTTGACACATACAGTTAGACCTCCGTTCGTCTAGGTCGACTCTTGGCGAGCTCAACGGGCGGACTCTATCAATTTGACAGTTAGGAGAAATATGAATGTGTATGCCATGAACGAGGCCTTTAGGTAGAGGTGGTGGTGTGACGCATCATTTATACCACTGGACCGTTACATCTATTTTGAGTTGAATTGTTGTGTCGATTCAGTGCATCATGAACAACCACTGTCATTAAGGTGAATGTTTCTCAAGAATCATATCATTTCTTGTTGCCTATCAGTTTTGATTGGTGTCTCTTGGGTTTCCCGCTCAGGACATTTATGTTCCTATAAATAGGGATAAAATATCATTTTATTGCCACACTTTTCGTTTAATCAAAGGAGTTTTGTAAGTCTTTAACTTCTTTATTACTTCAAATTTTTGAGTTCATTCTCCTGCCAGTCAAAAATTGACACCACCATCGTCTTTCCCCCCATTTCTTATTCATTTACTCCGATTAATCGAGATAAATGGCTGTTACTTCTTCCCACACTAACAGACCAGTCAAAACTTCGGTGCCGAAAAATGACGCACCCATTCTCGGAAAAGGAGCAGAGGCAGTGGAAGATGAGGGGATTCCAACAGTGACTGATCCCCCGCCCGGGGAGACAATGTAACGACTTTAACAGTCCCACCGGAGAAGAGCTGGAGGACTCTGTCATCTACCATGGATGAAATGACAATTGCGGTACTAAAGACAAAGTGGGGAATTTCGAATCATATTGAAATGATATTAGCGATTGGAATGGAAATTGTGCATCTGCACTGCCTAGGGTAGTGTGCATTCTACACATACTCTTTTATTGTTGGCTATATACGCTTCCGCTCCCCTCCCTGATGGTAGACTTCTGCCGCTACTACGAGGTGTACCTAGCTCGACTTTCACCATACGTGTATAAGCTCTTTCTCATGCTACTTAAGTTCACAGAGCTCGCTGGTTGAGAGTTCACTTTGGGGCATATGCTCAACATTTTTGTTCCCCAACTTATTCGAGGCTCGATGTTCCACATGCGTCACCAAAGGAATAAAGAGTTTGGTGGTGAAGATGGACGACAAGGCTAATTGCCGTTTCTAGGAGAGTTATTTCTTTATGCAGACCGAGTACCTATAAGGAACCCAGTAGGGCTTCGCAAGGCATGGAACTCGCCTGTAAGTTTTCTTTCGTTTGATTTACGACTTCCCTTGAGGCTGTGACTGACCTTTCCTTTTTAGGTGGCATTGCTAATTCATTTTTCATGTTCGCACCTCAGAAATTACCTTCCTCGCTCATTGATGATATCCGCAAATGGGTTACTGCTATTTATCCCCATACGGCAGGGGTCCGTGAGTGGGAGTCCTTCATTGAGAGAAACGGGCATAAGCCTCTCACCGTTGAATCGGCCCATTACAATTTCCTTGTTATTTGTCTTGCCATTTGATCTCGTCGCTTACATGATCATTTTTCTCCTTTAACAAGGAGAGTGCGAAGGGTGAGAGATCCTCCTCTCGCATTTCGTCAACCGGCTCCTTTCGTCCATACCAAGGTCTACTGCCTAGCCTACATCTAGAGCTACAGACCGCTCCTACCGGTGGGGCCGTATGCATGGAAATTGTTCCTTTTGCTAAGACTCCGGCTCCTGCTGCTTGCTCAACATGTGAATCTTCCCGTGCTGATGATGGTTAGGGTCCGGTGAAGTGGCGGTGAGTGGAGTCTGAAGTGGCTTCTTCAGTGGTAGTGCCTTCGAGGGGCGACCTTCCTTTGATGGTGTCTGAAATTGATGGTGATGCTAACCCATCAGCAGAGGCAAACAGGGTGAACGAGGCCACCCCGGCGACAGAGGCTTCAGCTATTGTGATTGATCAATGGGCTAATATAATAGGAAGTCAGGGTCCCGAGGCCAATATTGCCACTTCGGATAGGCCTTCGTCTTTTGGACCAAATCGAGCTTCTTCTTTAGCCACAGAGAGGGGAAAGGGGGTCGTAGTAACCTCGATCTTGATGATTTCAGGATGTTTCTGGAGGGTTTTACCCATACTGTAAGGTCTCTCTCCTATACTTGACATTCCATTGGAGCTTAACATTCTGCAGGACACGAAGGGCTTGGTACCACATTTCGACCTTTTGTGCTCTACTGCAGAGTGTGAGGCTCTTTGGGACTCCAGCGAAGTTTAATTGATGCATGAAGTAGCTGCCATGGGATTAAGGGTAACTTTCTCCTATTTCTTTCCCTTTTATTTTTTTGAGTTCTTTTTATTTTTGGCAACCTTGACTTTTACCAGATTTTTTGGGCATTCAGTCTTATATGCTGGAGATTGAAAGTGCTCGCAGGGCCGATACTTAGGCCAATATTTTTTTGATGATGCTGGAAATGTATTGGTCGTACCGCAATTAGTGCCGTGAGATGCATGAGCGGCTCAAGGCGAGCGCCAGTAATCAATCTCTCGGGGAGGAGCTTGAGAAAAGGGATCAGGAGTTGATGCAGTCCATTTGCAGGAACAGTGAGCTCAGGGAGCTACTTCGTATGAAGGATGAGAAACTTGAGTTAGGAAAGGGGGTCACAGAGTGCGAGCATCTTTAGGCTAAGGCATTTTCATTGCAGTCCGAGCTTCAATAAAATGCCATTAGGGTTGAGGATTTAAGTGCAAAGTGTATAGGGAAATTGGCCAATCTGGAGAGAAAAGTTTCCGAGTTGGAGAGCTCTGAGAGTGCTCGGGCGTCGGCTTCAGCAAGGGCGGCAGTGTTGAATGACACTATCCACGTCCTTCAATCTGAGCAGGAGTCTTAGAGGGAAACAGCCACACTAAAGGAGGCGAGGCTTGAAGAATGCATTGGCGAGATTGGCCGGGAAACATAAAACGTGGGAGATTGGGTCACTGTACTTAAGGCCGAAAAGGCACATCTGTTGGCCCAAGATGAATCTGCCTCTGCAATTTTTCCTCTCCATCGGCACGAGCTATGAGTTCATGCCGAAGCCTAACGGGACATATACAAGAGTTTGTGGGAGGCACGCAATATTTCTATGGCCGTTTATGAAGGAGCTCGGACGAAGGCATGAGAGGCTCGTATCAACAGCGAATACGATTCTATGACACTGTAAGGGCGGTGAGAACGGTGATGCTGAGGGGGAATTTCCTAGAGATAATGATAGGGAGAATGGAGGCGATGCCGGCGAGTGAAAAGTTATTGTTTTGGTATTTTTTTTTTTGCTTACTTTGCTGTGTTTTTTTTTATTGTGTATTGGGCCGGTTTTGGCCATGCGTAAGGTGCAATCGTTGTGCAAGTGTATAAATAAAAGGATTGTACGTCCTTTGCATTTCTTTTCCTTCCTCTTGCTTAACTTTTTCTACTTTTGTGTAGACCTTCGAATTTTTGTATGGCAAATCCCTAATTTCTCATTTAGTGAAACACATTTTAACCAGACTAAACTAGAGTTCGTCGTGTGAGTCCAAACGGAGTTTCTTTAGATTTTCATATTTGGGCGAGATTGACGTTCGATTTGTCATCTTAGGCGGAATCACATTTGGTTCCATAGAGATTGGATTTGGAATCGTTGTTTAGGACGAAGTCAGTTTTGAGTTGAATCATTCAAGGGGGATTGAACTCAGTTGTTAATTTAGGCGAAGTTGACCTTCTAATATGTATTGGGGCGAGGCCGAATCAAGATTTGTAGCAAAATAAATTTGTGACTTATTCGTACAAGTTCTGGAATAAAAAAAAAATTTATTTGATGTCGACCTTGGGCTGCAAAGGCACTAGTACGAGTAAGACCAGATATTAATCTGCATGGTTCGAGCGAGGTTGAGTTCTCCTTTTGGAAATGGCCCGTGGCCGTAGAGGTGATATTTCGAATTAAGATTGAAATATTATCCCGTTGTTATTTGAGTGAGGTCAAATTCTTCTTTTGGCGATGGCCCTTGGCCATAGGGGTGTTTTTTCAAGTTAAGGTCGAAATATTAATCCTTTGTGATTCGAGAAAGGTAGAATTCTTCTTTTGGCGATAGCCCTTGGGCGTAGGGGTGTTATTTCGAGTTAAGGTCAAAATATTAACCCGTTGTGATTTGAGCGAAGTAGGATCCTTCTTTTGGCGATGGCCCTTGGCCGTAGGGATGTTATTTTGAGTTAAGGTCGAAATATTAACCTGTTGTTTCATTTTCAGATTTTGGAGAATCACATACCATCATATTGTTAGTGTATACATCGGAGTGATTCCTGGCGTACTCAATTTGTTTTTGGAGAATTCTGGGCGTTCCTTGGGGGAGTCCCAGTTTTACTTAACTTCTCTGTTTCCTGGGTGGTTCCCAGTTTGCTTAATTTTTCTTGCATTGGAGAATACGAGGCATCTTTTTAGGTCCAAGTATTTTAATTTCTCTTTCATTGTAGAGTACTTGTTCATCAGGGTGAGTCCCGGTTTGTTTAATTCCGTTCATTGGAGAGTACTGTTTGTCGGGTGAGTCCCAGTTTGTTTAGTCCCTTCTTTGGTGAGATGGGCGATGAATTTTGTCACTTGTGCTTTTGGACACCATAGGTTTGATTAATTTTGAATGCAGTTTAGGCATGATTCGTAATATTTAGTTGTCTGAGCTGGCATAGGATTGCCATGGCGAGCAGCCATGCATGTTTTTTCTGTTTACGTTCTGCCTGTTGGAGAGACTATTCCATGGACTCACCGCCTAGTCCCAGGTCATATGTGTCACACCTCCCTTTTCCGCACCCTGCGAAGGGCGAAGGAGTTTTTCCAATAAAAGGACGATCGAACAGGATTAGATTAATTATTTCAGAGTCGCCACTTGTGAGAATTAGGGTGTCCCAAGTCACCAGTTTTAATCCCAAATCGAGGAAAGTAATTGACTCTAAATTACAGTCTACCAGATATCCTGATAAGAAATTCTGTTAACCCGGGAGAAGGTGTTAGGCCTTCCCGAGTTCTGTAGTTCTAACACGGTCGTTCAACTTTTAGATTCGGCTTATTTATCTGATTTTAACAATTATGTACTTAGAGCAAATTGTGACTTTTAACCGCTTTTATTATTATTGTCGTCATTTTTTAACAAAGAATTGCAACGTCGTGAAAACGTATCTCGAACCATGTCACAACCAGTGTACACGTGGTCGTCGACACATTTCGACTCCATTGAGATTTGGATTTGGGTTGCATCAATATACGCCTGGGTTTAAGAAGGTAATTTATTAAAGACGTGCTCTAAGTGACTAGCATAGTGTTGTTTTGGGTAGAGCCATGAAAATGGCTAAACAGCCCGTTCCGGAATCTAAGTAATCTTGTACAACAAGTATGTATAGAGGGCCCCACAGTTTTGTCTATTTTTGTTTGGCGAGGCAACATCCTTAGTTTTTTATTTTTAAGAATTGCGAAGTCATGGAAATACATGTTGAACCACGTCACAACCAGTGTACACAAAGTTTGTTGACACATGTCACATAGATGTACACCCGAGTTTAGGAAGGTAAAGTTTAATTAAGGCGCACCCTAAAGTGACTAACGTATTTGTTGTTTTGGAAAAAAAAGGCCTCCGTTTAACATTTGCGAGCCCAGGAGCAGCGTGAATAATGCAATATTTGAGCATGGGCCGTCTTACACAGATCTGGGCCTAACTACATGGTACTATACACGTTCTAAATTTGCAATATGGCAGAAATGAGATCGATGCTAAGGAAAACTGATTTTCAAGAGGCTAAATAAATCATTGTTAACTAAAGAGTATGAACTATTGACTACTTAATCCGTGTAACTTGATATGCATTTTTTTAAAAAATAGGCTATAAATGAAACAAACTAGCTATGACAGTATATAAATACAACATCAATGGTTTTTCTAATTGACATACATAGGAATGAATTTGTAAATCTAGACTACTGCAGATCAGTATTTGTTTATACATCACAATTACTCACATGATTCTAATGAACTAATAACTAACATATACATACAACCTATAATATACAAACACAGCTAACGACTTCAAGCTTTAAGGCTCATTTTATTCATGCTTCAAATGTTCTAGCTTACATTGTGTGCCAGTATTTTATTTGTGTACCTGGTAATTGACGAAGCAAAGGAAAAGCTGAAGGTCAGTAACGCAGTAGCAACACGGCACAACAACAACCAGCATAGCAAATAACCAACAGCAGAAGAAATACCAGGAAAAGATGAAAACCAAGCAGAAAGACCAAGTAGTAGATTCAACAAACAAATAGGGACCCAGGAATCAATGAAATAGTGCCCAAGAAATACCAAATTGAAACCTATAACACTCAATCGAAACTACTGGCATGCCCAGTGAATCAAAAAGAAAAGAGGAATAGAACTATTTTGATTTTTATTCTTTTCACTAGTACAAAAACACTCACAAATTACCGAATCTTCAAATCCAAAAACCAGCCTAACTCTCACTCTTCAATCCCCTTTTTTTCATTTCTGTATCAATCCTATTTATAAGCTATAACATGACATTTTTTATTTCAAAGTTCATCACTTTGCAGCCTGTCTTTGCACTCAGTTAATTAAACTCATTATATTCCCATGTTCTTCTCTGAATTTTCACTCAAAAGTTAAAAAGGATTATATTCCCTGACAACCCCCTTCTTTCTTTATTTTAGCGTTTTAACGGGCATCTATACCCTTTTTAGAATGCAATTCTTTTAAGTTGTTTAAAGTCTAAAGTGCATGTTATTCTCTCTGTTTTTCCACTTGAGTTTTTCTAGGCATGGAACTTCCTATTTTTAATCTTCTGGAGTTCAAAATGTAGTGAATATCCTAATGTACAGCATGTTCCACTACCCTTCTCATGTGCATTTTCAGCTTTTATTATTAAACTCATCCTACATATGACTTCCCATCTTTAAAGATGTCAGCCAGGGTGTATTTGCACTATTGATTATTCTAATGGTTCAACACATACTCAGCTGGCAGTCTATTTAAACTAAGACACCTTTTTTAAGTTTTCAAATCCCAAACTAAACTCTGAAATCTACATTAGAACTCCAGCTATACCCAATTCAAGCCTAAAAAACCTTAATCAGTTACTTGAAATAAGTGAACGAAAACTAATGAGACAAGATATTCATTTCAAATGAACTGGAAACCAACAGAACCTTAGAGATTAAAAAATGATATTCGATCGATCAATTAATTCGATTCAAAGTTATCCTTGATCAAATGATGAACTAATCTCCACTCTCAATATACACTTAGTTCGATCACAGAATCACAACCGAAACGGAACAGGGGGAGAACAGACATGAAATTAAACAAATAACAAACGATGAAAGAAACGAAAAGGAACCAAAAAACATCTAATTATCAGGTAGGATAAATACCAGAATAAGAACTAATAGTTAACCTTAAATTGGAAACCTAAAGAAAATACTAATTACGGCTTAAACACAAACAATCGAACATATAGAAAAAGAGAAAAAGAAGAAACTAATAGGGAACTCACTGTTTTCGGCTCCCACTAGCAATATCTTTCGAAATTGAGTTCTAATTAGTATTATATGTCTATTTCATCAGAAATAGACTTATAGCACTAACTAGATTTCCTTCGACCCATGACAACCACTTGAATCAACCAAGAACCGTTTGAATCCTAACTCCAATATTCGATGGGTTTCACTCAGATTCGAGCCACCTTGGTTAAGGATTGGGGACAAGAAAGGTTGGGGGGTTGACTATGTGTTTTTTGGGGCGATTGGGGTGTCTAAGTTTTTTCTCGATTCTTTGATCGAAGATTTGAGATGGCCTGTGATGATTCGAGGGTAGTGAAGTGTGGTTTTGGAGAAGGGGGATCAGGGTGGTTCAGTGTGTATGTTTGGCGGGCATCGAAGCCGGTGCCGCCGGGTTTTCAGGAGTAGGAAATGGGGGCGGCATTTAGGGTTCATGGGTCGTTTGGTTCGTCTCTGAAAGAGACAAAGGGGCTGGTGTTTGGAAATGAGACATGTAGAGGGGATTCGGGGGGCTATTTGGTTATAAAATTGTTTAATTAATCTGGGGCGTTGGATAATAGGATCCAACGACTCAGATTAAAAAGAAGTGATGGGCCGGTCCGGTTTTGTAACGGGTGAGGGTCGGGTAATGGATGTGGGTGAGGATTGGGCGATCTGGACTGTTGATCAAGTGAGATCAACAGTCAGGATGGGGCGTGACAAAACGACGTCCTTTGGGACGTCTGTGAGACTTGGGCCAATTGGACCGGGTAAAGGGATGTTTGAATTGGGATGATGATTATTAAGCCTGGTCCGATTTCCTTCTCTATTTTAATTGTATTGTTCTTTCCTTTTATTTTCTCTTTTAAGTCCTAAATTAAAAACATTAAAAATCCTAGAATAAATTACCAAAATCCAATCAACTCCTACTAACAATTAACACACCATTAAATATCAATTTGAAATAAAATCACACAAATAGACCTTTAAACGCTAAAATGTATAGTGTATTATTTTATGTGATTTTAATTTTTTTAAAACAAAACTTAATTACTCCTAGTAAATCCTAAATGTAAATGTAACATATTTTTTTATTTTATATTAATTTAACAAATTAGCACGCATAGACAAATCCAAACGCTAAAAGAAAAAATAACAAAAATATCACACACAACACAAAGCTATTATATTTTGAATTTTTGGGAGTAATTGTCGTGAGAGCAAAAATCACGTGCTCACAGTTGCCCCTCTTTGCTCGAAAACACGAAGGGTTTTCGTGCAAAGATAAAGTGAGCGGATACGAGCAATTATTGCCCGTTCGAGTACTCCGTGTGAAGCATTTGTTTTTGGAATGATTTGACCGAACCTTTGCTTCGAAAGTTTCCTATATATCCCGGGCTAAACAGGAATCAGGTTAATGTAGTTTAAGAAGTCTTGGTAGCTGGGACTACCGGGGAACTGTGGTTCTGCTATTACTGTTGTTGTATGTTGTTACTACTGCCTTAATGATCTCCTTATTACACCGTGTCAAAGAGAAAACAAGAAGCTAGGCTAGACTTTGGATTACAAGATCTTATCTATCTTCAACTTGTTTTGCTGCCTTGCTTTCTTGTCGGCTTGTGTTTCTTTTGCCGTTTTTCCCTTCCGTAAACTTGTTGGGGATGACACTGACCTTCTGCTTTTCTTAGCACCAGCTTTCACCGTCTTGTTCGGTCCGCTGGGGATATGGCTTCCTTCATTTAACTTTTTGGCGGTTTCTCTGGGGATACGACTTTCTTCATTAGATTTGTTATGCTAGGAACGACAAAGGTTCAAAGGCTGCTTCTCTCGAGATTTGCCTTATCTTCTTTTTGACTCATGCGCTTGAAATTTTGCTGGAGCCTCTTGTTGTAGTCTTCTGCCTTCCGGTGGGTTACTGGTTTAAAGACTTGAAACGTAAAGAGTGGAATATATTCCTCTCGTTATACTGGTGGGCGCCAATTTAAACATGAAAAATATTCCTCTTATTGTACAAGTGGGCGCCTATTTATCTAAAGACATGAAAACGTATTCCTCTTGTTATGCAGGTGGGCACCTAACTTCATCAACAACTTTGAAACTAAAATGCATTTGGCAATGATTTATGAAATATATATTTTGGAAATGTTTACACAAGCAGGACCATTCTGGTTGAAATAAATTAAATGTCCTTTTGAGGAAGGATTCACTTCAATATCCTATTCGAGGGCAGATAGACCCATCGTATCCTATTCGAGTGCGGATAGACCCATCATTATCCTATTCGAGGGCGTATGAGCCCAAATTATCCTATTCAAAGGCGAATGAACCTAAAATATACTATTCGAAGGCGGATGATCCTAAAATATTCTATTTGAAGGTGGAATAACCTAAAGTATCCTATTCGAGGGCAGATGAACCCAAAATATCCTATTTGAAGGCGGATGAACGTAAAACTATCCTATTCGAAGGCGGATGAACCTAAAATACCCTATTCGAAGGAGGATGAACCTAATATTATCCTATTCGAGGGTGGATGAACCCAAATTATCCTATTTGAAGGCGGATGATCCTAAATATCCTATTCGAAGGCGGATGAACCTAAAATTATCCTATTCGAGGGCGGATGAACCTAAATTATCTTATTCGAAGGCGGATGATCCTAAAATATCCTATTAGAAGGTGGATTAACCTAAATTATCCTATTCAAAGGTGGACAAACCTAAGTTATCGTATTCAAGGGCGGATGAACCCAAAATATCCTATTCGAAGGTGGACAAACCTATAATATCCTATTCGAAGGCGGATGAACCTAAAATATCCTATTCGAAGATGGACAAACCTATATTCAAATATCCTATTTGAAGGTGGATAAACCTATAATATCTTATTCGAAGGCGGATAAACCTAAAATATCCTATTCGAAGGTGGATGAACCTAAAATATCCTATTCGTAGGCGGATGAACCTAAAATTATCCTATTCGAGGGCGGATGAATCCAAATTATCCTATTTGAAGGCGGATGATCCTAAATATCCTATTCGAAGGCGGATGAACCTAAACTTGTCCTATTCGAGGGCAGATGAACCCAAATTATCCTATTCGAAGGTGGATGATCCTAAAATATCCTATTCGAAGGCGGATTAACCTAAAATATCGTATTCGAAGGTGGACAAACCTATATTATTCTATTCGAGGGCGGATGAACCCAAAATATCCTATTCGAAGGAGGACAAACCTATAATATCCTATTCGAAGGCGGATGAACCTAAAATATCCTATTCGAAGGTAGACAAACCTATATCCAAATATCCTATTTGAAGGTGGACATTCCTATAACATCCTATTCGAAGGCGGATGAACCTAAAATATCCTATTCGAAGGTGGATGAACCTAAAATATACTATTCGAAGGCGGATGAACATAAATTATCCTATTCGAAGGCGGACAAACCTAAATTATCCTATTCGAGGGTGGATGAACCCAAATTATCCTATTCAAAGGAGGATGACCCTAAAATGTCCTACTCGAAGGCGGATGAACCTAAAATATCCTATTCGAAGGAGGATGAACCTAAAATATCCTATTCGAAGGGGTATGAGCCTAAAATTATACTATTCGAGGGCGGATGAACCTAATATGTCCTATTCAAAGGCGGATGAACCTAAAATATCCTATTCGAAAGCGGATGAACCTAAATTATCCTATTCGAAGGCTGATGAACCTAAAATATCCTATTCGAAGGTAGATAAACCGAAAATATCATATTCGATGGTGGACAAACCTATATCCAAATATCCTATTCGAAGGCGGACAAACCTATATCCAAATATCTTATTCGAAGGCGGATGAACCTAAAATTATCCTATTCGAGGACGGATAGACCCATGATAACTTGAAGTTATCTTACTCCTGGCTATTTCTCTTAAAATTGTGCTGTCTTGCTATTCCTTAAAGCTTGAACTGATTTCCTCGTTCCTCCGAGAAAATTTTCGACAATGGTAGAAAATTTTCTGCCCCAGTTTTGGTGCTCTTCCTTGTGGCATGTTTTTTCTCCATTAATAATATTTCCTTTTCCTGCTTCAAATCAAAGGAAATTTTTTAGTTTTAAAACATGGTGAGTGGTCGTGCCACTCTTGTTGGAGATGGTTTTTCCCCTTCTCATTTCCCCGCTATGTGTTTCATTACGTTATCAAAGCTTGCTGGGGAATATTTTACTGGGGATGAATTTTCCTTTTCTTCCTCCCCTACTCTGTGTTGTCTGAACCTCTTGGAGATTGGTCAAAAATTTGTTGGGGATGCTCCTACATCTCGCTTGTCTGCTGGGGACCCTCTTGGAATTTGGTCCACAATTTTCTCAAATGTTGTATTCCTGTTTTTCTCCATACTTCCCTTGCCATTTTAGATCAATATATTATTCGACCTTGCAACAAACCTCTTTTTGCTTTGTCTCTGACCTGTACTCTTTCCATTTTTATTTGTACCATTTTGGCAACTGGTAGTAAGCTCTGAAATATTTTCTCAAAAATAAATTTCCAGAAAAGTCTTTTAAACAAAGAAATGAAAAGATAGAAAAAGAGAAAGTCTTTCTGAACAAAGGCTGGGGAAAAGAAAATAAAAGAAAGGAACTTATGTGGGTGGTATAAGAGATCCTAATAATCATGTCGTGCATTCCGGATTAATCAACCAAGTTTATTTGTATCATTCAATATTTTTGATGTCTTCACTTGCTGGGGATAAACATGTGGCCAACTCTTCGCCAAATGCGGATCCCTTCTGCCAATCTTGTCTCGTCGCCTCATAGTTCCCTTCAAGGGGTTTTCACTAATAATTCTCTCTCATTTCTCTCAACTTTCGTCGCCTTATGGTGCCTATGAAGGTCTTCACCGATAAGAGTCTCTCGTTTTGTTTCTCTCAGCTTTCGTCGCCTTATGGTTCCTGTGAAGGTTTACACCGTTAACACTCTTTCATTTTATTTTCTCAGTTGGGGATTGGATACCGATAAGATTATCTCTGCTGGTAATTCTTTTGGGTATCAATTTCTTCAGCTTATGACCCTTGTCCGGTCGGGGATCACTCTATTACCCTTGGCTTTCATCTGTGTGACTTGGAACCTCTTAGATAACGATCGGGAGGTCTTTTTTGGACATAACATATGGGTTTTTTGTAGGTAAAGAAAAGAAAAGGTTATCAAGAAATTCAAAATAACTTGATGGGTAAGATATTACAACTCTTGGAATCAGTTTTTTACAAAAAAAAAACATAATTCCTGCCCCAGTTTTCTTGCTTGGGGGACTTTTGATTTTTCGTAGCACTTTGTCACATTGCGACCGAGCCGTGAGGCGCCTACGTATCCTCTCGGACGAATAAGGTCGAGCGTAGTTCACTGGATTCCTTTGTTTTTCTTGTGACTTTCCTTTTGTTTTTGTTATCATTTTTTCTTTTTTCTTCTTTTTTTTTTTCATTAGTGATTACAAGATAGAGGTATGAAAGAATAAAAAAGGCTCAAAGGGAGGAAGCAAAGGTCAAAGTGTTTGGATAGTAGAAAAAATTGCCTCCGTCATTTCATTCTCCGATAAATGCCAAGTACAAACAAATAAACAACCAACAATTATAATCAAAGAAAATACACATGATATCTTTTAACTATGTCAGAATTGATAGCCATGTCGATACATCTTCCCTCGACATCTGTCAGACATAAAGCGCCATTGGATAACACCCTGGTCACAATAAACGGCCTTGCCAATTTAGGGCGAACTTGCCCTCTGCTTCGGCCTGATGTGGCAGGATTCGCTGCAACATTTGCTGCCCCACTTCAATCTTTCTCGGACGCACTTTCTTATTATATTCTCTTGTCATTCTCTTTTGATACAATTGGTCATGACACTCTGCTGCCAATCTATTTTGTCAATCAAACTCAACTGCTCTAATCGGGCTTTGACCTATTCATTATTATCACTCTGCTTCCTGTATTATTAGTTCATAATCAGATTGATTTTTTTTAGACTGGGTAGAAGATCTATCGTGCATGCCATGTCATTAGAATCAGAATAAAGAGAACTGTTCAGAAAGAGAAAAAGAAGAAAACAAAATTTAAATACGTAAAAGTGAAAAAAAAATCGTTGAATAACGGGATAATAAGGTTTCACACTTTGAAAAGTACAAAATAAAACAAAAATTGTATTACTACTCTGGAATAATCCAGACAACAAGAAAGAAAAATCAGAGCCCACTACCAAGACTCCATCGGGGCAGGAAGAAGAGTAACCATCCAATCGTTGATATTAGCCCTAGGCCCCACAAACTATATATCTACCCTACTTGACAATTCTCCCAACACCATAACTGGCTTGTCATTTGCCCTTTCCAATTGTACCACAGCTTTTCCACTGGTCGATTTTTCTTTTGAATTGGCGCGGATCATCATCACTGTTTGTGAGGGTTTCTTTAGCTCCCCTCCTTCGTGCACCAGCTCGATCATGTGGGCTTCATGGTATGCCGGCAAGAGGTTCTGATTGATGTTGGTGACTCTGGTGTCTGAACCTCGATCTTGTTGGTGTTAATAAGATTTTGCACTGCATGTTTCAACTTCGAACACTTCTCGGTATCATGTCTGGGAGCCTCCAAACAACATTCACAGCTTATCGAGTGCTCGATATTTTTTGGAAGGGGATTTTGCAATCTAGGCTCAACAGGACTCAACAAGTCTAACCGCCTTAGTTTGTGGAACAAAGCAATATAGGTTTCTCCAAACTCAGTGAATGCTCTCTGATTCCCGCTGAAGCCTGGCCCTGCAGGGTTCCTGTAGGCCTTTGGTGGTGGATATGTATTCTGTGGAGGTGGGTATGTATTTTGGGGAGCCGGCGTGTGCCATTGCGGGCGAGCCGAAGGCTGAGTGTATGTCTGGGCTTGATGGACGGAGAGGTGTGGTTCTTGTGGTAGGTAGTAAGGTTATGAAGGGTAATTTTGAGTGTGCGGATAATTTGGGTGATGGGGTCTGGATTGGTAGCGGGGTGGAGGGTTGCTGGACCTGGACCAAGTGCTAGCTTCAACCGTGAAAACTTCTTCCTTTTTTTCCTCCCAAGCGCACCTCCTGTGCCGCTCTGAATAGCCGGAGTTGTTTCCTTAAGCACTGAGTAATTCAGGATTTTATCGGACTTCAGACCTTCCTCTATCATAACCCCTATCTTTACTACTTCATTGAAGGATTTTCCAACTGTCGTCACTAAATGACCAAAGTAAGTTGGATCCAGCGTTTGCAGGAAGTAATCCACCATTTCCCCCTCTCTCATGGGAGGATTAACCCTGGATGCCTATTCTCTCTAGCGGAACCCGAATTCACGGATGCTTTCTCCGGGCTTATTCCCAGTCCTTAGTAATGTGAGACGATCAGGGACTATCTCGAGATTGTATTGGAAGTGACCTGCGAAAGCCTGCGCTAGATCGTCCCAAGTGTACCATCTGCTGGGATCTTGTCTGGTATACCATTCCAGTGCCGATCCACTTAAGCTTTGGCCAAAGTAAGCTATCAGTAGCTCATCTTTTCCACCCGCTCCTCTCATTTTTCTACAAAAGCCCCGTAAATGTGCCATAGGATCACCGTGTCCTTCGTATAAATCAAACTTAGGCATCTTGAACCCTGCCGGTAATTGGACGTCATGTACAGGGCATAGATCCTTGTAGCCCAAGCTGACCTGGTTGCCCAACCCGTGCACGCTCCAAAAGGATTGCTCCAGGCTTTTGAACTTCCTCATTACCTAATCCTGCTGTGGGACCTTTGCCGGCTTTTCAATCTCCGCCGGGACCTCCAAGTGGGGGTTATAGGTATGGGGCTATGGTGCATTGATGTTGGTTCAGGGGAATAGTATTGCGCATCATGAGCCTGAAATAATGGCTCACTAGTTGATCTTTGCAGCGTGGCTGGTGGGGGTCCCATAAAAACGAGAACATTTGGTGGGGGTAAATGTTGATTGGGTGGTGGAGCTTGGGAATCAAAGGGGCTTCTCCCCTGATAATAGTGGTTATTCGGGAGGCTTGTTGAAGGGCCAGGATGAGGGTATTCCACCGTATGCCCTAGTGTAGGAGTAATGGGTGGTTTCAAGACTCTTTTGCACTTTAGCCAAGGCTAACTGCATCGCGTTCATTTCCAATCCGATCCTCTCTATTTTCTCTATTGCCTCTTTCAGCAGTTGGCTTACTGGCCATTCTTCCTCGACAGTATTTTCTGAAGTAGTCATGCTTATTGGTATAGGTCCATTCGATCTTGTTTGATAATGATGTGATGTCAGAACGCTCTAACAACTAACTGTCTGGTATTGGAAAACAACAAACTGGTTAGCGTTAGTGTTTTAACAGATTTGGTAATTGCACGTTGGGGATGCAATGTTCCTAAGCAGTCAACCATTTCTAACTTTTTTTTGGCTCCAACCACATGTGTCATCCCGGCTTGTTTTATTTGTGCCTTTAAAGTGTTATGGGAACCCTCCACTTTCCTTATATTATTATATATTTTTTCTTTTTGTTCTTTTGTCCTCTTTCTTTTCTTCTTTTCTTCTTTTTTTCTTTTTTAGTGGTGGTCGAATCTTATGTGGATTGCCTACGTATCACGTCCCCACATAAATCAGACCTGGCGCAGTTTTGCAAATTACATGAACTATTTTTAAAATAAGACTCTTTTTTCTTTTCATTTTGGCATTTCATATGCAAATAACAAGACCACTTTCAAAGAAGGACTCTTTTCATTTTCATTTTGGACATTTCATAAACAAATAAAATAAAAAAAAAAAATTTTAAAACCAAGACTATTTTTTTCATATTCACTTTTCATGGCAGGACAAACTATTCTCTTTTTTTTATTTTTTGAAAACAAGGCAGAATAACAACTCTTTTTTTTTTTCAAAAACCAATTTTCTAAAAATAGAAAAAAACTTTTTTTTTCTATTGTTCCTTTGCTTTTCGTAAACAAACTATTACAAATAAAATAATTGTTTTTCTCAAAATTTCGACAGAGTTTCGACAGTACTTGGACATTGGTTTTTTTTCTTCTAAATTAATCATCTTACTCTCTAACTGTTATTTTTCCTCTCCTTTTTTTCCACAGTTTTCAGGATTCCTGATTTTACAAGCCGGTCAACATGCAAGTTCGAAGCAAAATAAATACGCAAAACAAATAAGATGTAGCAGGATGGTCTTTTCGTTTCAGGTTGCTATTCATAGACGGACCCAACTCCTGTGTTGAGTCCCCTAAGTCAAATGCACATGATGCAAATAAACGTTCTTACTAGGGATCCGGCATGAATCTTTGTTCTACTAAGTTAAATCTTGGGTTTTTGTTCTATACCTGGCTTATCCGAGCGGACAACTTGAGCCGAGAATGTGAACTGCGTCCAGGTAACCAAAAGGCCAGCCGGTTTTGCAACTCCACCAAATCCTCGTTCTATTTGGGATAATGACACTAACAGAAAGAAGTCACGACCAGCGTGCACTCCTCAAGAGAGAGAAGAGAGGGGTTTCGGCTCAATTTATATATACAGTTCAAATAATATTAAAGCGGTAAAAATTATCATTTTGAACATCAAGCACAGATTATATAAAAATATTAGATAATAGAAAAAGCTAAATACAACCATTATTCTAAGTTTGAATTTCTAACCCTGAACCGGTAGTTCTGGGTTAACTGTCCCCAGCAGAGTCGCCAAAGCTGTCACACATCCCTTTTGCGCACCCCGCGAAGGGCAAAGCAGATTTTTCAATTAAAGGACAATCGAATGAGATTAGATTAATTATTTCAGAGTCCCCACTTATGCGATTTAGGGTGTCCCAAGTCACCAGTTTTAATCCCAAATCGAGGAAAGGAATTGACTCTAAATTACAGTCTGCGTACCAGATATCCGGATAAGAAATTATGTTAACTCGCAAGAAGGTGTTAGGCATTCACGAGTTTCGTGGTTCTACCACGGTCGCTCAACTGTTATATTCGGCTTATTTATCAGATTTTAACAATTATGTACTTAGAGCAAATTGTGATTTTTTTACCGCTTTTATTATTATTGTCGTCATTTTTTAACAAAGAATTGCAACCTCGTGAAAACGTATCTCGAACCACGTCACAACCAGTGTACACGTGGTCGTCGAAACACTTCTTCTCCGTTGAGATTTGGATTTGGGTCACATCAATGTACGCCCGGAGTTAAGAAGGTAATTTTATTAAAGACACGCCCTAGGCGACTAGCATAGTGTTGTTTTGGATAGAGCCGTGAAATTGGCTAAACGGTCCGTTACGAAATATAAGTAATCTTGTACAACAAGTATGCATTGAGGGCCCCACAATTTTGTGTATTTTTGTTTGGCGAGGCAACCTTCTTAGTTATTTATTTCTAAGAATTGTGAGGTCATATAATTGCATCTTGAACTACGTCACAACCAGTGTAAACGTAGTTTGTTGACACATTTAGTCTCCGTCGAGACATGGATTTGGGTCACATAAATGTATATTCGAGTTTAGGAAGGTTAAGTATTATTAAAGCGCGCCCTAAAGTGACTAACATATTTGTTGTTTAGGAAATAATAGCCTCCGTTTAACATTTGCAGGCCCAGGCCCAGCGTGAATAATGCTAAATTTGAGCCTGCGCCGTCTTACACTGGTCTGGGCCTAAATACATGGTACTATACACGTTCTAAATTTGCAATATGGCAGAAATGAGATCGATGCTAAGGAAAACTCTTTTTCAAGAGGCTAAATGAATCAAATTGTTTACTAAATAGTATTGACTACTTAATCCGTTTAACTTGATATGAATTTTTTAAAATAGGCTATAAATGAAACAAACTAGCTATGACAGTATATGAATACTACATCGTTGGTTTTTCTACCTGACATACATAGGAACGAATTTGCAAATCTAGACTATTACAGATCAGTATTTGTTTATACATCACAATTACTCACATGATTCTAATGAACTAATAACTAACATATACATACAACCTATAATATAAAAATAAAGCTAATGACTTCAAGCTTTAAGGCTCATTTTATTCATGCTTCAAATTTTCCAGCTTACATTGTGTGCCAGTATAGTAGTTGTGTACCTGGTAATTGACAAAGAAAAGGAAGAGCTGAAGGTCAGTAGCAGTAGCAACACGGCACAACAACAACCAGTATAGTTAATAACTAACAATAGCAGAAATCCCAGGAAAAGATGAAAACCAAGCAGATAGACCCAATAGCAGATTCTGAAATAGTGCCCAAGAAATATCAAACTGCAACCTAAACACTCAAACGAAACTACTGGCATGATGCCCAGTGAATCGGAAAGCAAAGAGGAATAGAACAGTTCTGATTTTTATTCTTTTCACTAGTACAGAAACACTCACAAATTACTAAACTTTCAAATGCAAAAACCAGCCTAACTCTCACTCTTCAATTCCCTTTTTTTCATTTCAGCATCAATCCTATTTATAAGCTATACTTGGACATTTTTTAATTCAAAGTTCCTCAGTTTGCAACCTGTCTTTGCACTCAGTTAATTAAATTCATTATATTCCCATGTTCTTCTATGAATTTTCACTCAAAAGTTAAAAAGGAGTATATTCCCTGACAGCCCCCTCTTTCTTTATTTAAGTGCAAAAACGGGCAACCATTCTTATACCCTTTTCAGAATGCAATCCTTTTTAGTTGTTTAAAGTCTAAAGTGCCTGTTACTTTCTCTATTTTTCCACTTCAGTTTGTCTAGGCATGGAACTTCCTATTTTTAATCTTCTGGAGTTCAAAATGTAGTGAATATCCTACTGTACAGCAAGTTCCACTACCATTCTCAGGTGCATTTTCAGCTTTTATTATTAAACTCATCCTACATCTGATTTCCCATATTTAAAGATATCAGCCAAGGTGTATTTGCGCTATAGATTATTCTAATGGTTCAACACACTCATCTAGCAGTCCACTTAAACTAAGACACCTTTTTTAAGTTTTCAAATCCCAAACTAAACTCTGAAATCTACATTAGAACTCCACCTATAACCAATTCAAGCTTAAACAAACTCAATCAGTTACTTGAAATAAGTGAACTGAAACCAATGAGACAAGATATGCATTTCAAATGAACAAGAAACCAACAGAACCTTAGAGATTGACAAACGATATTCGATCGGTCAATTAATTCGATCCAAAGTTATCCCTAATCAAATGATGAACTAATCTCCAATCTCAACATACACTTAGTCAGATCACAGAATCATAACAGAAACGGAACAGGGCGAGAAAAGACATGGAAATTAAACGAACAACAAACGATGAAAGAAACGAAAAGGAATCGAAAAACATCTAATTATCAGGTAGGATAGTTACCGGAATAAGAACTATTAGTTAATCTTAAACTAGAAACCTAGAGAAAAATACTAATTACAGCTTAAACAAAAATAATCATACACATAGAAAAAGAGAAAATGAAGAAACTAATAGGAAACTCACTGTTTTAGTCTCCTACTAGTAATGTCTTTCGAAATTGAGTTCTAATTAGTATTATATGTCTATTTCGTTATAAATAGACTTATAACACTAACTAGAGTTCCTTCGACCCATGACAGCCACTTAAATCAACCCTGAATCATTCGAACCCTAACTCCAACATTCGATGGGTTTCACTTAGATTCGATCCACCTTAGTTAAGGATTGGGGACAATGAAGGTTGGGGGGTTAACAGGTGTGATTTTGGGGGAAATTGGGGCATCGAGGTTTTTGCTCAATTCTTTGATCGAAGATTCGAGCTAGCCTGGGATGATTCGAGGGTAGTGGAGTGTCGTTCTGGAGAGGGGGGATCAGGGTGGTTAAGCGGTGTAAGTTTGGCGGGCATCGCAACCGGCGCCGCCGGGTTCTCTGGCGAAAAAAATGGGGGCAGCGTTTAGGGTTCCAGGTTCGTTTGGTTCTTCTCTGAAAGAGACGAAGGGGGTGGTGTTTGGAAATGACATGGGTAAAAGGGTTTTGGGGGGGTTATTTGGATATAAATTTGTTTAATTAATCTAGACCATTGGATAATGGGATCCAACAACTCAGATTAAAAAAAAGTGATGGGGCGGTCTGGTTTGGTAACGGGTGAGGGCCGGGTAATGGATGTGGGTGAGGATTGGACGATCTGGACCGTTGATAAAGTGAGATCAACGGTCAGGATGGGTTGTGACGAAACGACATCGTTTGGGACGTCTGTGAGGCTTGGGCCAATTGGATCGGGTAAAGGGATGTTTGAATTGGGCTGATGATTATTAAGCCTAGTCCGATTTCCTTCTCTATTTTAATTGTATTGTTCTTTCCTTTTATTTTCTCATTTAAATCCTAATTTGAAAACATTGAAAATCCTAGATTAAAGTACCAAAATCCAACTAACTCTTACTAACAATTAACACACCATTAAATACCAATTTGAAATAAAATCACATAACTAGACCTTTAAATGCTAAAATGTTAAGTGTATTATATTTGTGATTTTTATTTTTGTAAAACAAAACTTAGTTACTCCTAATAAATCCTAAATGTAAATGCAACATATTTTTTTATTTTATATTAATTTAACAAATTAGCACGCACAGACAAATCCAAACGCTAAACGAAAAAATTACACAAAAACCACACACAACACAAAACTATTTTATTTTGAATTTTTGGAAGTAATTGTCGTGAGAGCAAAAATTACGTGCTCACAATAGGTGTTGATACCCAATATTTTCTAGGCATTTTTTGTGCCCAAAATACTTTCAAAACAGCATGTACGTGCATATATAAGCACATCCAATGGTTTTGGTACCTTTTTAAATTTTAAATATTTTTTAAACCAATTTATTGTCTATTTTAATACCACAAAATCTAATAATTGCTCTCAAAAATTATCATTTTTGGTGAATAACTTATCTCATTCTCATATTTACACCAAAGTAGAATTAAGGTGATTTTTACATATATTGATGAATTTATTTCGCATTTTTGGAGTTAAATTGTATATAATTGCAATCATAGCCCCTTTTAAATTAATAGTATTTTATAAATATAAAATTAGCTTCAAAATTTTTAAATTAATATTTATATATTATTTATTAGCTCAGTACTTTGAATTTACATTTAAAATCGTTTTTATTATTTTTATAAAATAAAAAGAGGAAACTGACCATTTAACATTTGGCCTCATTTCATTTCAATTATAGCCTAAAATAAACCCCCCCAATTAACCCAATTCCATTTCAAACAACCCAGCCTAATTTCAATTTTGACCCTGCCCCCGGCCAAATTAAAAAAAAACCCGCCCAGCCTTCCTTTCAATCCAAGCCGTTGACCATTTTGATCAATGACTTTGATTACACCTTACCTTTTTAAATCTCAAACGAACTACCCTAATCTCTCATTCTCACTCAGTCGCCGCCCTTGAACCATTTTGTCGCTCAAAACACCCCCAAGGTTCATCGGAACCCTAGCCACTTCCTACCTTCTTTGATCGTGTACTTTCACCGGAATCCATGGCTTCTCAGGCCATGGATGGTCTGTACTCACCCCACTCCACAATTTGACCTAAGTTTTTCGAGGTTTTGAAGTTTGAACTCAATGACTCTCTTCTCAGAACTTCTCAGATCTGTAAATCTATGTCTTCTCCGGCCACGCTCCGGCATGTTCAAGCACTAGAAGCCTGATTCCTGACCTTTTCAACTCAAAATCTGATTTCTTCCTAGTCTTTCTCACCTCTAGGGTTTCTCCAAACCCTAAGCTATTCGAGGTTCTTTCTTTGTTTATTTGCCTACATATATGCTGGATATATGCTCTACTCGATATTTTAAGTGTTTTCCCCAAGTTTTCTTTTTTAAAACCGTTTGTGTTCGATTTAGGGTTTCTGCAAGGTTTTAAAAAAACATCTTCTGATTACTCGTGTTTGTTCATATCATGTTCGTATATCTCTTTTACTACGCATGTATTGTTCTTCTACTTTTCTTTTTTTTACGTGTGCTCGCATGATTAATCTATGGTGTGTTCCTTATTCTTCTACTACATGTGTTTACCATGAGTTCCTTGATTTTTTCTTTGCTGAACTCTGTTTGTGTTCTTGTCAAGCATGTTTCATCTATTCTATTTAAGTTCGTATCATCTCTTATAAGTCCCGATTTTTCTAAAACATGTCCTTTTATGCTCTCAAATCGATTTTCTTAATTTGCGTTTCAATCCTGCTATCATATCTGGTTTAGTTCTCATAAGGTTTTGAAACAGACCTCTAAGTCTGTTTCGATAACTCGCCTTCTCACCTCTATTGTCTGACACAATTTGAAACCCTAGGATTTGGGGGTTTTCTTTGGGTTAATAGTATTAGGGTTCCACTTTGGGACCCTAGGTTTTCAGACTCAGGATGAGTCTGTAACTGAACATGAATCTCCTTTTGCTTGTGACTCTATGGCTTTCAATGATAGACTATTTACTTAGATAAATTAACAGTCCCTTTTGTTTGATTAGTATACTTTATATATGAGAAAATTCCTCTTTCAAAAGGTTTTCACCAACTAAGTGATTCATTCGGAAATTCCTTTAATAAGGCTGATGCATTGTCACTGATTTTGTTCAATTGAACATCCTTTACCTTTCTTGACTTGGTTCATTCAAATTGAACTTATAATTTTGGTTTCATGGCTGTTTGATTGATTCCCTTACCATATTTGGCACAAACCGTGTACCATTGATTGTTTTCCTTAAATAAACTTGTATATACTTATCCCTTTTGTGTTACTTTGAAAGGTTTTGATTAAATTTTCTTTCCTTAACTTATTTTTACCCGTTGAAATTAGAATCCTTGGCAAAGGGAGTCTGATTTCAATGATATTTCCTTACTTTTCTTACTTGCTTCTCCACACTATAAAAGGGGTTGCCCTTCTGCACTTTTAATAAATTTCTAACTGAATACTTTTACAACACACTTAGAATTTATTATTTTCCACAAGCACTCGAGTTTTCTCTTAACTCACTAACACACATAAAGTGTCCTTTCTTACTGTGGCTCGTTTGCGAGAATCTTGCTTTCGTTGCTTATCTTTATAAAACTGGTATGTTCTTGATTTAACATTTACCGCATCCCCTATGTGTTTATTTTATTGTTCATTCTTTGGTTGGCTTACTCTTTATATGCTGTAATTTTCTGCAAGCTTTGCTACTTTCTTTGTTTCTGTTCTTATATAAATCCCTACCCATAATTCCCTTTGTGTGGCTGAGCTATGGTTGAAAAACATGGCAATACCTGGTATTGTTGTCCATGAACAGGACCCTCTAGGTCCTATGATCTTTCAATTCCCATCCCTCATTCCCTTTCTATGTATGCTGAGTTAAGAGTTTGGTCTGACAATGTCTTAATCACTGCCCAGGCCATGGTCTGACCTACAATTGATCCTTACTCTTAATTGTCTGGCTAACAAGCTGGTCAGGGGTATGCCAGCCTACCATATGGTTGGGCATGACCACCAGCCTGCCTTGGTACTCCATAATCCCCTCTATTACAGTTGCACTTGTTCCTAGAATCTATGTTCTGCCCCCTCTTGTGAGCCTTGCTTTGCGACCCCTGAGCTCCATCTGAACTTGGACACTGGAGGGCTGGCTTTTCCACACTGAACTTTAATTCAATTCTAATTGATATCTGGAAGCTGAAACCCTTTGGATCTTTGAAACACCCTAGATAAGACAAGGCTTCAGAAATCTTGATCTCGGAAGTGGTTCATCTCATGTTGTTAGTCATTAAGTCTGAATTAGGTTCCTTGCATGCAGCTGTAATTTCTGATGCACTGTTAATCTTTAGTCTGATTTATCGATCTGTAATAATTTGTAATAAGCTCATGGGGATATAGTATAGAAAGGGGGGGTTTACTTTATGCACAAGGGTAGATATCATGCCTATAGGGGTTCGCTTCTGATTTCTGCAACTGCACACATAGATATGATGTCTATCAGGTTTAACTTCTGATTTCTGCAACTTCACATATAGACATCATACCTATAGGATTAACTTTTGTGATTTCTGTAAATTCAAATATAGATATCATATCAATAGGCTCCTGCATTTCTGCATATGTAAATGTCTTTAGGCAAACATTTTGTAGATGTAATAATAAAAGCTGCATATAGATACCATATTCATAGGACTTCTGTTAATGTCTGAAAAGGTGTCAATACCAGTAAATGTATAGAAAGCATGCCTATAAGAAATCTCGAGTCTGAACTGTCTGATTTGTTTAAAGCAGTATCAACTGCTGAACTTGTATTTATTCTATTAAAACCGGTAACTATTTCTATAGACAGTTTGCATTTTTTTCTGAAACTCGTGTTATTCTGTTAAAATTGGTAACCATTTCTACAGTTAGTTTGCATCTTTTTCTAAAACTCGTATTTTTTGTTAATATGGTAACCTTTTTCTATAATCAGTTTTCATCTTTTCTGAAATTAGTAGATATCATGCCAATGGTCTTGCTCAACACATGGGCAAAATGTTAGGTAATTAATCATTAGGTCAGTCTTAGATAAATGCATCTGAGTGGACCTAATGCGGACTTTTTGTCTAAAAATATATGTTGAACCAGTCCTCTTATCGCCTTAATTTAACCCAGACCAAATCAGTACATGTAAGACATGCTAAAATATATGCCTTTATTTGATTTAAGGCGGCTTACTGGAGCCCTATTTGCTTAATTGATTTCCAATACTTGCATTACGTGTTTTGAATGTCGCCGTAGTGTTTTATCCTTTGAAGACTCTCAAAAAACCCCAAATTCCCTCTCCCTTTAGGATTAGTAGTCCCAAATGCCTCCGGGATTGATAGGATTGGGTCGGGTACTAGCATGCAATAAGTAACAATACATTCCGCACTTTAATACATTAACGAGGTGGGAAGGGTAGAATATGGATATGCCGGTGCGCTAATATCACGTGCGACCCCCTTTTTGAGGAGTGTACGCCGAGTATTGCATTGATATGATCTATATTATTTGCAAACCTACGAACCCCATTCCCTTTTACTTGTTATTCTTTTTAAGTTATTCAAAATCACCTTTCTCAATTTTCTACTCCTTTTATTTTTAAAACTTACTTGCAATATTATGTGAAAACCCCTCTACTTGAGACTTCTATTTGTTCCCTTGTTTTTTAATGTCATAATTGCAGTATGGCCGGAAACCACACTAGTCGATCTTGTGGGGTGCCTAGCACCTTTCCCTCTCACCCTTACCCAAACTCTGGTTTCTTAATCTCAAATTCTTCTTAAAAGTGTCCTAATGCACTAAAATCATTAGGTGACGACTCTTCAACTCTAAAAACCCAATTCTCAAAAGGGAATATAGTTGTCCTCCCACATGTCGTATACCCGCTATCGAACGATTTTGCGAGAAAATGGGGGCTTCGACAACATGGTGACTTTGCTGGGGAACTCTTTAGGCTTTTACCATTGCATACTACTTGTGACTTTATTATCTCTTTAACTGCCTTACTGTCTTTATTTCCTATACTACGAAACTGACTTTGCTCTTCGTGTCTTGTCTTTCTTTATTGCTTTCGTTTACCACTGTTGTGTTGACGAGAAATTATTGTTATTATTATCTTATGAACATGGAAATACATGACAATCTGTTTCATTCTTTTAATTGCATCTTCAACATCATCTTCCACTCGTGCCAAACAAATACCATAGCAATGCTTATAATGGGGTGGTTGAGCTCTTCCAATATTATCACCCTTCAAATTTGGCAAAGGCATATTTGTGGTAAAACCAGTCAATTAGCGGTGTAGTCGACGGTTCCGTGCCTTTCACTATTGAGTTTTCCGCTCAAGGGTACCGGTCTAATACCCAATAGAAACCTTACTCTATTTAATTGTGCATGCATCATGGTCAAACTTAGCTGAGTTAGTTATGTTTTCCGCATAATGACTCATTAAGATAGCCTTGTCCAAAGTCTACTGGGTTTCCTTGGAACCCAAACGGACACCACCAAATTCTGTGCATTTATTTGGAGAACTAAATGCGTTTTGCGCTAATTATTGGTTTAAATAGTCGATTCAGGCGGGGGTAAGGGCCTCGCCCTTTTGTTTTGCAGAAATGAATGACAAAGTTCCTGACTTTGGTATGATCAACATACCTTCACTCTTGCAGACTTGGTGGAGAAACCTCCCATAGAACAACCAAATCAACAAATGGAAAGAGAGAGTCGCCAAGGCTAGTGAGAAGCTAGAATACCTGGAGTACAGCTTGCTGGAATTGGAAAGGAAAGTGAGGAAAAGAGTCATCGATTGTGAAAATGCCGAGGAAGGCAAATGAGAACGTCTAGCGATAGCATTTTTACTGGAAAATCTGTGCGAGCTGGAGGACTTGATCAACAAGAAAATTCAACCCGAGGAAGGTCCTTCTAGGAACAAGTGGTTAGGAGTCTTTTTATTTTTTCTTTAATGGTGTAATAAGTCCAATGGCAATTAGTGACATTTCAGTTTCTGTTATTTAGCATCATTTTGGGATTCGTCTTATTTTTATCAATAAAATGAGGCATTTAGCATTATAAGTTCTCCAAATTAATTTATCGCTAGGCCTACCTAGGGCACAACGAGGCACCCAAATTAGGACGTGATTTATATCCTCGCACTATGTGTTTAAATATTGCAACATTTCCTTTTCATAACCCGCACTAACTTATTACGTTTTTGTTTTTATTTTATTTTTTATTCCCCTCACCAAAGGTTAGTTCATGCATTTTGGCATCATCATCATACAGTACGAGATACAAGGGCACTACACCTCCTTCTCATCCAAGTCCTATCTGAAAAAAGAACAAGACTAAAATAGAAGACATCATAAAAGAGAACTAGGGTAAACAAAAAGAGGCTACGCAAGGGGGACCAGATCTCTAAGGAAAGTGTCGCCCAACTGGAGCAAAGGTTATTAAAGTTCCGAGAAGAATTGGATCAAGTTCGAAACTTGGACAACTTGTCATTTTCCCTTGTCACTGCCTATATCAACTTTCCCACTACCAAAATCTCGCACCTCCACAGAACACCCCATAACCACCGAAACAACCCACTCAGGCTCAATATTGCAACACATGCCACATTCCCGAAAACACTCCATTACTGATCCCTGAACCCTTGAACACCACAAATGATCCTACCCACAATAGTCCTATCTATGTGGAGACCGTACCCCACTATACTCAACCAATCTCAAATGCACCCGAGTCTAATGACAAAGACTCTCTTATCAAAACTTTGGCTGCGGAACTCAAGAAGCTGACCAGCCGAGTCTAGGGTGTTGAAGGAAACAAAGGTATTGTGGGGACGAATTATGAGGACCTTTGCATTCAACCAGATGATGATCTTCTTGAGGGGTATAAGCCTCTCAAATTTGAAATATTAGATGGCACAGGAGATCCCAGAGTGCTTTTGAGGACATAATGTGACAAGCTGGTCGGAGTCGGGAAGGATGAGAAGATCCGTATGAAGCTCTTCATGAGGAGTCTGAAAGGGGATGCTTTATCTTGGTACATCATCCAGGACCTTAAGAAGTGGACAAGCTAGGTAGGTATGGCATCAGATTTCATGGATAGGTTCTGATTCAATACAGAGAATGCACCGATGTATTCTACATCCAGAATTTGAAGAAGAAACCTACCGAGCCATTCTGTGAGTATGCTACTCATTAGAAATCAGAGGCCATCAAGATTAGGCCAGCCCTAGAAAAGGAGAAGATGAACAGATTCTTCGTTCGGGCTCAGTATCCACAACATTATGAGAATTGGATGTTGATCGAGGGTCAGAATTCTCTAATATCATCAAGCTAGGGGAAAGAATTGAGGAAGGCATTAAGAATTGTATGGTTTCTAATCTTGAAGTATTGTAGGCCGCCAACAAGGCTTTACAGTCTGGTGACATGTCCAAGAAGAAGGATGTGAGTGTCGTGAGGGTCGCACAGAGAACTAAATCACCAATAAAATACCACACTTACCCATCACCTCCACTTACATATCAGCCTATCCCGAATTACCAAGCGCCCACACCCTCTTACCAAAATCCACCATCCATTTACCAATCATCTCCACCTCCCACATATCAACCCACCTCACCTAGATACACCCAACATGCACCTGTCTACCAAGATAATAATGCCCAAACCTCTCACTACACATCACATCCCACTCGCTAAAATTTCCCTAGGCCTAGACCAAGTTTTGACTGCAGACCTTCTAGACAATACACAACCATCACCGCACCACTTGACCAGCTGTATGAGAGACTTAAAGTTGCTGGTTACATCAATCATATCCCTGCCAAAACTCCAGAAAATCCTTCCCGGTGGGTCAACCAAAGAAGACCTGTACGTACCATTCCAGCATGGAACGACATATCATCGACGAGTGAGCTCATTGAAGGACAATATTTAGACCCTAATTGATAATAAGATCATTTTAGCATAGGAGCATGCTCCTAATGTTTGCAACAACCCTCTATCTTCCCAAAATGGTAGTGACATTCACATGATTTAGATCGAAGATGATTGGGACCCCAAGGGGTCGATAGGATTGATCGTTGAGGTTGATGAGATGAAGAAGCCAACAATCATGCTTAACCCAATTGTTGTGCAGAATCAGCCTCTGGGGGCGATGAAGTAAACATGTATGTACCACTCGAGTTTGAGGCACCTTCCTCTGCAAAGGCGCCCGGACCAATTGAGGTTGTATTTGGAGTTTTGGAAGCACATGCACCATTTGAAGTTACTGTGTTACCACCAAGGGTACCTATTCTTCTAGTAATGTCATATGTAATACCGTTCCACGCAAAATGCCATACCATGGGATTATATAGCTGAAGCCGGGAGGAAAGGGAAAACCAAAACTGGAGAAGCAATTGTTGCACAGGGTATGACCAGAACAGGCAGAGTCTACACTCCAGAACACCTAGCTGAGTCCAGTAAGCAAGCCTCTGGATGGCATATTGAAACTGGGCCTGATGATCTTTGGAGAAAGATACATGCAAGGGAGTACTCGGTCATTGAAGCACTTAATAAAACACCGGCGCATATTTCCATCCTAGCTCTTCTGCAGAGCTCTAGAGCACACAAGAAAGCCTTGATGAAAATACTGAGTGAGGCATATGTACCCAGCAACATAATTGGAGGAGAAATGGTGAACATGGTAGGGAAAGTACTGGAGGTCACTAAATCACCTTCCATGAAGATGAGCTACAACCGTATCTCCGTGCAATACGAGGATTATTTCATCACTAGAGTCCTGATCGATGGAGGATCCAGCCATAAAATCCGTCCATTGATAACTCTGAGAATATTGGGCAAGAGCCTGTACGAGATCAAGGGTGGGTCCATCAATGTCAAAGCCTTCGATAGGTCCCAAAGGTCCACTATTGGGGAGATCAGTTTATGCCTGCAGATGAGACCAACTTGGTTTGACGATGACTTCCAAGTGATTGATGTCCCGGCATCCTACAACTTGTTGTTGGGATGACCGTGCATTCATACGGCTGGAGCTGTAGCATCAACCCTGCACCAAGCAGTGAAGTTCGAGTAGAATCACCAAGAGGTGATTATTCATGGCGATGGTAGCAACCCTATATACAGTCGCCAGACCATCCAATGATTGGAGAAAAAAGGAGAATAGGCAGAGAAACCTACCATCACATTGAGCGGGTCAATGTTGTGGACAAAGATAAATGGTGGGATAACAAGATCGAGAGTATCGTGAATTGGTGTGGATATGAGCCTGGGAAAGGGATATGGCAAAAACCTTTAGCGAACCACCAAACCTATCAAGCTGAAGAAACATGGTGCTACTTTTGTTTTGCGGTTTGAATACACCTGGAAAGAGTTCGATAAATGGTTGCCACCATGGCGCGGCCCCTACTATCCATTAGAGCATCCGATACCTCTCTTGGAGCAGACTTTCTAACCAGCAGACATCATATATGGGTCATAAGAAGAAGAGGCACTAGTGGCAATGAAGAACCTATTTCTATAAGATGATATGGATTGATGTGTTATTTTCAGGGAGGAAAGGGAGTAAGGCCCTTCCATACAAGCTGTGAACCGAGGATAACGCCTCAATAATTCATCCATATGAACCACCAAGGCTCGGAAAGCATAAGGTTAGCAAGGCTAAACAAAAGAACCATGCAACATATTTTACTTTTTACTAGCTGATTTACTTTCCGTATTTTTTTAAATTTCGAAAAAGGGCTGCGATATTACCAAACAGTTATGAAGTTTTAATCGAAGCATTTCAAATTTCTCTTATATCTCGCTTTTATTATATTTTCTTTTCTCGATCATTTACTTTATTTACACAATATTACTACTACTTATCTTGATAATGAACCGACGGTTGTGACTTGCAATAAGACAGCGCAACAAATGGATATAGATTTAGAAGAGGATGATATACCGGAAGAGGTTGTCATAGAGATTGAGGATTTGAGAATAGGCCTAAGTCTAACTTGGAAGAAACTAAGGTCGTTAACTTGGGGGATACAGAGAATGTCAAAGAAGCGAGTATCAGTGTTCACCTGTCACCATCAGAAAAGAAAGAGTATACAGAGTTCCTAAAGTAGTATGAGGACATATTCTCCTGGTCGTATGATGATATGCCTGGTCTCATTACATCCATTGTAGCTCACAAATTGCCAACATATCCAACATGTCCGCCGGTAAAGCAGAAGCTTAGAAAATTCAAACATGATATGAGCTAAAAATCAACAAAGAAGTCACCAAGCAAGTCAAAGCTAAGGTTCTTAGGGTAGTGAAATATCCAACATGTTTAGCCAACATCGTGCCGATACCAAATAAGGATGGGAAAGTTAGAGTCTCTGTCGACTACCGGGATCTTAACCGGGCCAGTCTGAAAGACAATTTCCCTTTGCCGAACATACTTAGTCTTGTTAATAGTTTCACAGGGTATCATAAGATATGGATGGATGAGGAAGATGCGGAAAAAATGGCTTTCACTATGCCGTGTGGGATGCATTATTACAAGATGATGCCATTTGGATTGAAGAATGTTGGTGCCACCTACACGAGGAACATGACTACTATTTTTCATGACATGATACATAAAGAGATTGAGGAATATGTAGATGACGTCATCAACAAATCAAAGAAAGCCACGGATCATATGGAAGACTTGAGGTGGTTCTTCAACAGACTAAGAAGATACAATCTGAAATTGAATCCCGCCAAGTGTGCATTCGTGGTTCCTGTTGAAAAATTACTTGGTTTCATTATGAGTCGTCAAGGAATAGAATTGGATCCATCAAAATTAAAAGCCATTCAAGAATTTCCACTGCCAAAGAACAAGAAGGATGTGATAAGTTTCTTGGGGAGACAGCTATATCAGCCGGTTCATAGCTCGGTCCACTGTCATTTGTAAACCTATCTTTAAAATGTTGAAAAAGGACGATGCCACCAAATGGACTGATGATTGTTAGACTTTTGACAGAATTAAGGAATATTTGTCAACGCCTCAAGTCTTGGTTCCGCCCAAACCAGGTATGCCTCTATTGCTTTTCTATGCAGTATTGAATGGAGCGTTCGGTTGTATTTTGGGACAACATGATAAAACAGGGAGAAAGGAGCAATCCATTCACTACCTCAGCAAGAAGTTCACCCCATACCAGGCCCGATATTCTCTTCTAGAGTGCACTTTTTGTGCTCTGACTTGGGTAGCTAAAATATTGAGGAACTATTTATGTGCCTCTTATCTCATATCCAGAATGGATTCACTGATGTATATCTTCCAGAAGCCCATGTCCACTGGCAAGCTCGCCAAGTGGAAAATCTTGCTAAGTGAATTCAACATTGTTTACATAACCTAGAAGGCGGTCAAAGGAAAAGCCTTGGCGGATCATCTCATCGATAATCCCATGGGCGGATAATAGGAGCCTCTAAAGACGTATTTTCCTGATGAAGAGGTGTCCTTCATAGGAGAAGGTAATGCAGAATCTTTTGACGGTTGGAGAATGTTTTTCGACGCAGCAGCAAATTTCAAAGGAGTTGGCATAGAAACAGTCCTATTATTGGAAACCTGACAGCATTTCTCGGTATCCACCAAGCTCAAATTCACATGCACAAAAAATATGACCGAATATGAAGCCTGCATCTTGGAGCTCAAGATGGCCATTGATATGAACATTTAAGAGTTGCTAGTGATCGGGGATTCAGACTTGCTCATACATCAGGTTCGAGGAGAATAGGCAACCAAGAACTCTAAGATACTTCCTTACCTACATCACATAGAGGAGTTGAGGAGGGGATTCACAAAGATAGAATTTTAGCACGTCCCTAGAGTGCAAAATGAGTTTTCTGACGCATTAGCTACGCTATCATACATGATCCAACATCCAGATAAGAATTTCATTGACTATATCCCAGTAAATATTTAAGATCAACCAGCTTACTGTGCTCATGTCGAGGAAGAAACAGATGGAAAACCATGGTTCCATGACATCAATGAGTACTTAACAACAAGAGAATATCCAAAACTTGCAACGCTACTCAGAAACGCACCCTTCGGCGTTTTTCTAACAACTTCTTTCACAGCGGAGGAATCTTATATTGAAGGACTCCGAATTTCGGATTACTAAGGTGTGTTGAAGAAAAGGAAGCATCCAAGTGATTAGAAGAGGTTTATGCAGGGACCTGTGGTCCACATATGAATGATTTTTTCTTAGTAAAAAAGATACTTCGGGCAGGATATTTTTGGATGACTATGGAAGCGGACTGAATCCAGAATGTTCACAAATATCACCGCTATCAGATACATGCAGCTATGATAAAGGTACCTCCAAATGAGCTTACTACAACAAGCTCGCCATGGCCCTTCGCCGCTTGGAGAATGGATGTTATCAGACCTATCGAGCCTGCCATATCAAACACGCATAGGTTCATTCTAGTGGCAATTGATTATTTCACCAAATGGGTTGCAGCAGCGTCATATAAGAAGTAACCAAAAACGTTGTGGCAGATTTCGTCCGCGACCGTATTGTTTGTTGGTTCGATATTCCGAAGTCAATCATTACTTATAATGTTTCCAATCTCAACAATGACTTGATGAAGGCAATGTGTGAAACATTCAAGACCAAACACAAGAAATCCATATCCTACAGGCCTTAGATGAAAGGAGTTGTGGAAGCGGCTAACAAATATATCAAGAAGATACTAAAGAAGATGATACAGAAGCACAAGCAATGGCATGAGAAATTATCATTTGCTCTATTGGGATACTGAACCAGAGTCCGCACATCAACTGGAGCGACTTCATATATGTTGGATTATGGTACAGAGGCGGTCATTCCCACCGAGGTAGAAATTCCCTCCTTGATAATCATACAAGAAGCAAAGTTAGATGATGCATAATGGGTAAAGGGTCGTTACGAGCTGTTAGCCCTTATAGATGGGAAAAGAATGAATGTAGTTTTCTGCGGTCAATTGTATCATAACAGAATGTCTAGAGATTTCAACAAAAGAGTCAAGCTGAGGAAGTTTACACCGGGGCAGCTGGTGTTGAAGATTTTTTCCGCATTAAGATGAATCCAAAGGGAAATTCTCTCCCAATTTGGCAAGGTTCGTATATGGTTCACCGGGTTCTAACAGGATGAGCCCTTATACTCGCAAAAATTGACGGAGAAGACTGGTCGAAGCCAATCAATTCGAATGCAGTAAAGCGATTTAATGTGTAATTATTTATGAATTCTTTATGATTTAATATGAACTACGCCTGACCTGATTCCCGTTTAAGAGGTATACATAGGCAGCCCTATGGGTTCGGTCACAATTCAATAAAATTGTCATTTCCCCCGCTATTGGAAATAGGGGCATAATTTTAAGGATGACCCTCAAAATTCAAAAGTCAATCGTTAGCCATTGATCACAAACAGCCGCCAGAAGCAGCAGCCATTGATCACACACAGCCGCCGGAGGGAGGACCCTCAAAATTCTAGAGCAAGGGAGGTTTCGATGTCTTGAACCGCATCGCAGCCGTCGGTTCATCAAAAAAAGAAAACTATTATTTTCAATTACGTATTTACTTTATATTATCTTACTAAATTATGCATGACTATTATCGAGATCGCTTTGTTTAGGAACGCTACCCCAATGATGAGGGAAGACGAACTAACCTTCCCCTTTTACAACTCACGATTTTTCTTTGGATGCATGCACTCAATTGACAACATCATTAGTTATTTTTATGCACGCATACTTTCTCAAGAATTCAACTTCACAAAATCATCACCTACTCACAATTAGTACCCATGCACCACATCCCCAGCAACCATAATGATGCAATCAACTATCAATTATCATCTATTAGCTAAGAGATTTCATTACAATCTGCCTTTTATTTCCTGCATTGCATAAGTATACCTTTTTGCCTTTCGAGACTAAGCATTATCTCCATATGCACTTATCTCCATCTGCATAAGGCTACCTTTCTAGCTTTCGAGACTAAGCATTGTCTCTATCTGCATTTATCTACATTGCATAAGGCTACCTTTCTTCCTTCCAAGGTTAAGCTATAGCTCTATCTACATCTGCATAAGGCTACTTTTCTGCCTTCCGAGGTTAAGCTCTACCTCAATCTGCATTTTCTACATAAGGCTACTTTTCTGCCTTCCAAGGTTAAGCTCTACCTCTATTTGCATCTGCATAAGGCTACTTTTCTTCCTTTCGATGTTAAGCTCTATCAACATCTGCATCTCCATACGGCTATTTTCCTGTCTTTCGAGACTACGCTCTATCTCCATCTGCATCTTTTGCCTTCCGAGACTAAGCTGTCTCTATCCTGCATGGCTAAAATATCGACACTTCTTATCTTGCATAGCTGAAGCATTTCCGCTTTACTCCTCTTGCATGGCTGAAATACCACCACCTTTTATTTTATGTCCTGCATCAGCTGAAAGATCGCCAACCTTTTGCATTTCATGGGCTGAAATATCGCCAATTTTTTCTACTTCATTGTTCGGAGGCATCATCATCATAGCCAGAGAATGCCATGCCATGGCCTGATGACCCCGTTTTATCTTTTGCATATCATTATTCAAAGGCGTCATGGTTCGGAGGCATCATCCTCATAGCCCTAGAACATAATCATTTACTATACGCTTCATAGCCCAGGGCATCATGGTCTAAGGACGTCATTCTAACCGTCCGCAGACGACATTCATGGTCCAAAAGGAACTTGCATCACATTTAATTTATTGCCAATATATGTTGTATTGCCTACTTGCAGTTACACCGTCTAGCCAACGACCGTCTCAGCATGAGCTATCCCGCTCCCGTTCCCGCAGCCTATCAGATTTCAAATACTGCTTGCAACCAAAACATCTCGTTCGTCCTCTTCAAATCTCCATCGACGCATTCCGTTAATGGTCCCTGAACTACATAAGGTCTAATTCCTGTAACACAAGGGACATGTTGGCAGTTCAGAAATCAGAGCCCGGTCAAAATTCATTTCAAATCACTGCTTCCAGTCAAAACTGGCCATCTTATCTTTACCCGACAACTCTTTCATCCTTCCCATGTAAAAAGGGGCAGTTGTTGATACCCAATTTTCTTAAGTATTTTTGTACCCAAAATACTTTCAAAATAGCATGTACGTGCATATATAAGCACACCTAAGAGTTTTGGTACCATTTCAAAATTTTAATGATTTTTAAACCAAGTTATAGTATATATTAATACCACAAAATCCAATAACTGCTCCCAAAAAATTATCATTTTTGATGAATAACTTATCTCATTCTCATATTTAACCAAAGTAGAATTAAGGTGATTTTCGCATATTTGTATGAATTTATTTGGTATTTTTGGACCTAAATTGCATATAATTGCAGTCACAGCTCCAATATTCTTAAATTAATATTTATATACTATTTATTGGCTCAATACTTTTAATTTACATATAAAATTATTTTTATTATTTTTAAAAAATAAAAAGGGGAAACTAACTATTTAACATTTGGCCTCATTTTATTTCAATTATAGCCTAAAATCAGCCCCCCAATTAACCCAATTTGAATTTCAAACCACCCAGCCCAATTCCAAATTTGACCCGGCCTCTAACCCAATAAAAAAACACGCCCCACCTTCCTTTCAATCCAAGCCGTTGATCATCAACGATCCAGATTACACCTTAACGTTTTTAATCTCGAACGACATACCCTATTCCCTCATTCTCACTTAGCCACCGCCTTTGAACCATTTCCTCTCTCAAAATGCTCTCAATGTTCATCGAAACCCTATCCACTTCCTACCTTCTTCCATCGGAATCCATGGCTTCTCAGGCCATGGATGGTCTGTACTCAACCATCTCCACCATTATATCTAAGTTGTTCAAGTTTTTGAAGTTTGACCCCAACGACTCTCTTCTTAGAACTTCTCATATCTGTAGATCTATATCTTCTCCGGCCACGCTCCGGCATGTTCAAGCACTAGAAGCCCAATTTCTTACCTTTTCGATTCAGGATCTTATTTCTTCCAAGCCTTTCTCACTTCAAGGGTTTCTCCGAACCCTAAGCTATTCGAAATTTTTTCTTTGTTTATTTGCCTAGATCTATGTTGAATCTATGCTCTACTCGATATTCTAAGTGTTTTGCTTAAGTTGTCTTTTTAAAAAAATTTTGTTTTCGAATTAGGGTTTCTGAAATGTTTTATAAAAAACAACTTATGATTCTACTTTTTCTTTTCTTTATTCATGTTTTTTCATGTCGTGTTCGTATGATCTCTTTTACTATGCATGTACTGTTCTTCTACTTTTGTTTTTATACGTGTGCTTGCATGATTAATCTATGTTATGTCTTTCTTATTCTTCAACTACATGTTTTTACCATTGACTTCCTTGATTTTTTCTTTACTAAACTCTGTTTGTGTTCTTGCTAAGCATGCTTCATCTATTCTGTTTAAGTACGTATCCTCTCCTTTCAGTCCCGATTTTCTAAAAAATGTCCTTTTATGCTCTCAAATCAGATTTCTTGCTTTGTGTTTCAAACCTGCTATCATCTCTGCTGTAGTTCTCATAAGTCTTTGAAACAGACTTCTACGTCTGTTTCGATAACTTGCCTTTTCACATCTATTGTCTGACACTATATGAAACATGTTAGCCCAAGTTCAGTTGTTGTTTAGAAGATTGACAAATAAAATCAGGGATAGACCTAGTCCATCTTAGGAGACACAGTTGTTATAGCCATTGCACATGAGAGGCACGTGAGGAACATATGTATTGAAGAACACGCAGTAAATATCTTCTGAACGGATCGAAAAGATTGTATTGAGATCTAAGGAGGAAATTCTCCCTATGAGAAGAGAACACAATCCTAAGCTAGGCTAAAGGTTGGAGGTTGTATTGGTTAAGGACTCAAATATATTAAGGATAAGCATTGGAGTCTCAATCAAACTCTAACTGCTAATCTATTAAATAACCTAGTTGTTCTCTTTTATAGGTAATGCACATACACAGAAGTAAAGCATAATTGAGAGCAAAAGAGCAAGTCTGTTTTGCAAGCAATATATGTGGGATATAAGTGTGCACGCCTGAAGTTGAACGAAATAGAAGAACCAGTTCCATTGTGTTTATTCTTATTCTAGTCCAATTGTAGTAGGTATTTCATATTGTACCTTTCAGCTTAATTAGAAGCAATTGTATTGGGTACTTTGAGTATTCAAGTTAGAGTTAACTTGAAAGTGTCGCAACAGTTGAGGCTGTGTTCCACACTGGGATTAGAGTTAATTCTTAGGTTTACAAAGAATTTTGTAAATGTTATTTTTGGCTTAGTGATTTTAGTGGTGTTTTGGAAAATCTTACTGAGTAGTAGATCGTGGTTTTTTCACCTTTTTATCCAGGTGTTTTCCACGTAAAAAACTTTGTGCACTTTACTTTCAATATTTATTATTCCGCAGAGTGCTGTAGATAGAACACTTAGAAGAACCTGGTTCTTCTAAAGAGAAAATTAGGTACCACACAAATCACTCCCCCCCCCCCCCCCGCTCTTGTGTAGTAGTGATGTTTATAACAACAATTGGTATCAGAGCAGGTTATCCTTAAAGAGGTTAACACCTTTGGAAAGATCAACATGAGTGCATCACCCGGTAATTGGGAAGGACAATTCACTGCTAGGCCTCCACTATTCAATGGTCTTTACTACTCCTGGTGGAAGAATAGAATGAGAGACCACATCATCGGTGAAAATTATGAGCTTTGGGACATCACCACTGATGGTCTTTTAGCCACAGCAAAGAAGACTGCTGAAGGGTTGGATGTTCCAAAGACAAGAGTTGATTGCATCGCTAAAGACTTAAAGAAGTGGAAAAAGAATGCAAAGGCCAAGAAACGGCTAGTATGTTTACTTGGCCCAGATGAGTACAGCAGGATTTAAAGGCGTAACATTGCCAAGGAAATTTGGGACACATTACAGGTGGCCCATAAGAGAACACATCAAGTGAATAGATCAAGAGGAACATTGCTATATTCTCAATATGAGAATTTCACTATGAAGGATGGAGAAACCATCCATGAGATGTACACTAGGTTCATTATACTGAAAAATGAACTTGAGTCTTTTGGAAGGATTATCCTGGAAGAAGACAAGGTTGAGAAGATCTTAACTAGAGTTCTACCAATTGCCTGGGAAAGCAAAATCATAGCTATTCAGGAATCCAAGAATACTGCTACCCTAAAATTAGATGAACTAATTGGAAATCTTACTGCCTATGAGTTGAGAAGGAAGACTATGAAGATTGATGCTCCAAAGAAAGAAAGAAGTTTGGCTCTCAGAATCTTTGAAGGATCAGATCTGGAAGATGATGAAATGGCTATGATTACCAGAGATTTCAAAAAGTGTCTTATGAGAGGAAAGGGTCCTTCAAAAGTTACAACCTTCAACAAACCTAAAGCTCATGAGAAGCAGACAAATGATGGTTGCTACAAGTGTTGTAAGACAGACCACATGATCAAGAACTACCCTCAATGGTAAATTTTGTGGAAGAAAGAAAGAGATGAACGAAGAAACATGAAGAAGGAACAGGTTCAACCAAGAAAAAACAAAGGTTCAACTAAAGCCATGGTTGCTGCATGGGAAGAAACCTTAGATGAGGACTCAAAAGATGAAGCTAAAAATGAGAAAGCACTTATGGCAATCAGAGAATCAGAGGATGAACAAGAGGCAAGTTTCCTACATTTTAAAGAAAAGATTAATTTTTTGTCTAAAAAAGGTTAGCTAAGCTACTATTGGATTTCATTGATGAGTCTAAAATAATAAACAGTGAGAAGAATGTTATGTCTAGGGAATGTGTCATCCTAGAAGCAAAATGCAAAAGGTTAGAGTCTAGGTGCTGATGAGAGTGACAACATAAATACTGAGATGAAGAACCAGGTACTTCAACTCGAAAATAATGTCCTAGAACTTAGATCTAAAAATATTTAACTGAAATTAGGGACAGGAAAGAAAAAGGCTAATCAATCATTTCTCACCCTAGAATAAAATATAGGAAAAATGAAAGATGAAGTGTACAAGAAAGATGAGTTGATTAAGGTCCTAAAAGTGGATTTAGGAAAGGTGAAGAATAAACTAGAGAGAACATGCAAATGGAACAAGGCTTCTGATGCACTTTCTTGGCTGCAAGAACATCACAGCAGCAATAAGAGAGGTCTTGGATTTGGGACACAAGCTACAAAATGGGATCCCAAAAAAAAAAGTACCTCACACTTCCTGAAAATAAGATCTGCACACATTGTGGTAAGACTGTCCAATACAAAAATGAATGCAGTACAAAAGAGAAGGCCAGTCAAAAGAACAAAGCTTTTGTTCAAGAAAAACACAAACTGCCTGGTTGGGTAAAGAAAAATTTAATTCATCCTTTTGCCATAGAAAAGGACCCAAACTAGTTTGGGTTCCTAAGACAAACCCATGATTTAATTTTGCAGGTTCAAGAGAAGGGGAGTAGCCATATATAGTACATGGATAGTGGCTGCTCAAAACATATGACGGGGTATAAGGACCAGTTCCTTTCACATGAGAACCTAAAAGGAGGTAATATCTCCTTTGGAAATGGAAAGAGATCTGAAATCATTTGAGTTGGAAAAGGTAAGAAAGAAAGACTCTCATTCCATTGAGAATGTCTATTTGATAGATGGCTTGAAATATAGCCTGATAAGTGTGTCACAATTGTGTGACAGAAGTAATCTTTTAACTTTCACTTCCACAAAATGTTTTGTGATTAGCCTTACTACTAACAAGATTGTTTTTGAGGGAAAGAGAGTTAACAATATTTACATTGTAGCTTTGGAAACTCTCTCTCAAAATGAACTCACTTGCTTAAGTGTGTTAATTAATAATCCCCTCCTTTGGCACAAAATATTTGGCCATGCTAGTCTAAATAAATTGAACAAATTAGTCTCCAAAGACTTAGTGATTTACCTAATATTAATTTTGAGGAAGACAATGCTTTTGAGGAATGTGCAAGGGGGAAGCAGGTAAGGTCATCCTTTAAACCCAGGAAAATAGTAAGTACATCCAAGACGTTGGAACTGGTTCATATAAATCTCTGTGGTCCTACGAGATCCATGAGCAGATGTGGTAAAAGATATGTAATGGTGCTTGTTGATGATTATTCTAGATTTACCTGGGTGTTGTTTTTAACATCTAAAGATGAAGCATTTGAAATGTTCACTCCTTTTGTTAGAAAAACCCAGAAATAGTTAGGAAATCAACCTGCATCCACTAGGTCTGATCATGGAGTTGAATTTGAAAATGCAACGTTTGGTGAATTCTTTGATGAAAATGGAATAGATCATAATTTCTCTGCTCCTAGGACCCCTCAGCAAAATGAGTTAGTTGAAAGGAAGAACAGGACCCTTGAGGGTATGGAAGGAAAGGACCATGCTTCTTTCCAGTAAACTACCTCATAGCTTCTGGGCAGAGGCCATAAATATTGCATGCTATATAATAAATATATGTATGACTAGATCTCTTGCAGAGAAAACGCCCTATGAGTTTAAAGGGAGAAAACCAAACATATCACATCTTAGGGCTTTTGGTATGGCAAAGACTTCCTAGGTAAGTTTGATCCCATAAGTGATGAGGGACTGTTCTTGGGTTATTCTTCACATAGCAAGTATATAAAGTGTTTTATAAAAGAACTCTGTATAGAAGAAAGTGTTCATGTTGTATTTGATGAATCTAACATTCTTTCTGAGAGACGGGAATATGAAGTAAAAGCCATCTGACTGGTGAGACAATTGACTGAAGCCATAACACAAGTCAAGATGGCATCAAAGGAATGAACAGGTAATGGAACAAGTCCATAATCAGGGCAACCTGACAGGGGGAACCAATCTGACAGAAACTGATCAAAATTCTCTAAAAGAACTTGCACCTGAACCAGTTCCTCTGTAGCATAACAATGATGAAGTATCTAGCAGGTACCAGCTGGTGGGGAAATCTTACAAGTACCTATGTTCTCATCCCATTGAGAACATCATCAATGATCCAACATCTGGAGTAAAAAATAGATCTCAACTTAAGAACCTGTGTGCATTTTATGCCTTTCGATCCATCATTTAACCCAAAAATGTTGCTGAGGCTTTGCAGGATGCAGATTAGATCAATTCTATGCAAGATGAACTAAATCCATTTGAGAGAAGTCAAGTCTAGTATTTGGTTCCAAGACCCAAGGACAGATCAGTCATTGAACAAAATAGCTCTTCAGGAACAAACTAGATGAAGATGGAACAGTTACAAGAAACAAGGCAAGGTCGGTGGTCCAAGGTTGCAGTCAAGAGGAAGGTATTGACTATGACAATACTTATGCTCCAGTTGCTAGACAAGAAGCGATTAGACTTCTCATAGCCTTTGCAGCACATATGGAATTTACTCTTCATCAGATGGATGTCAAAGGTGCCTTCCTAAATGGCTACCTAAAAGAAGAAGTGTTTCTTAAACAACCTCCAGTATTTGAAAGCAAGGAGTGTCCTGAGCATGTGTACAAGCTAGATAAGACCCTATATAGTCTCAAGCAGGCCCCTAGTGCCTGGTATGAAAGATTGTCAAAATTCCTACTAGAGCATGGGTACAAAAGAGGTAAAATTGACAACACTTTGTTCGTAATGGAAAATGGTAAGGATCTTCTTGTTGTACAAATATTTTTTGATGACATAATATTTGGGTCCACTACAGATAGGTTGAGTAAGGACTTTGCAAAACTAATGGGCAGTGAGTTTTAAATTAGTATGATGCGTGAACTCAACTTCTTCTTAGGTTTGCAAATCAAACAAAGTCCAAATGGTACTATGATCAAACAACAAAAGTACACAAAAGAAATAATCAAGAAATTTAAAATGGAAGAATCCAAAGAAATAGATACACCTATTGCAACTGCCAAAAACTTAGATGTTTGATGAACCTGGTTCATTAGTTGATCAAAAGTTGTACAGGGGTATGATTGGTTCACTTTTGTATCTTACTGCCAGCAAACCAGACATTGTTTTTAGTGTAGGACTTTGTGCTTGTTTCTAAGAAAATCCAAAGGAGTGACATTTTTTTGTTGTCAAAAGAATATTATACTTGAAAGGCACAACCGATCTATGTCTGTGGTATCCCAAAGATAGTAATTTTGACTTAATTGGATATGTTGATGCTGACTATGCAGGTTTCCTAGTGGATAGGAAGAGCCCTTCAGGTATGCTATACTTCCTGGTTCTTGTCTTGTATCATGGGTTACCAAAAAGCAGAATTAAGTGGCTCTCTCTACTGCTAAAGCTGAATATGTTGCTGCTCCTTCGTGTTGTGCTCAATTACTATGGATTAAGCAAAAACTAGTAGACTTTGACAAATAACCATGTTCATCATAAAAGGACTAAGCACATAGATGTTAGACATCATTTCTTAAGAGACAACTATGAGAAATGGCTAATCTACATAGAATTTTGTGCTACTGATAAACAAATAGCTGACATCTT
This sequence comes from Nicotiana benthamiana, assembly GCA_034376525.1. Classification (NCBI taxonomy): domain Eukaryota; kingdom Viridiplantae; phylum Streptophyta; class Magnoliopsida; order Solanales; family Solanaceae; genus Nicotiana; species Nicotiana benthamiana. The sequence continues at coordinate 25,002,240 of CM067336.1, read as the reverse complement.
CACTAAGGCATTGAGCAGGGAAAACTTTGAAAGGACCAGGTTGGAATTAGGGAAGATTAAGATTTCCGAAAAGAGTACGGTTCAGATTGCACAATGAAAAAAAAATGAAAAATAAAAATGAATTGGTTAGGAGTTATCTAGATTAATTTTTGCTCAGTCTCATACTTTAACTACTATACTCTTGTAACATGTATTTATATAACTCATCAATATCTTACAAAATTTTCTATTCTAACATTTGAGGCACAATCAAGAGAAGTTTCACTTGAAGAACATGGATCATCAATATATGATCATGAAAAGGTTCAAGTATATTTTTATACTTTGCACAATTAGAAAAATTAAATTACCAATCAGGAGCAAGAATCCTAGATTTACCAAACGTCCAAAAAACTCTATCTGTTGGGAAAATTGAACCAGTTTTATTGAAATTAGAAGTCTAAAAATAACGGATCTTCTCCCTAAATATTATCGATCCTCATTAATAACTAAGAAGACAAGAATTCTCAATTTATTAGACTTTTAATAGACATCTGAAAAAGCTGCTTTTACTGATCTAAATATAACCCATCTTTAAAAACCCCCCAAATCACTCATAACCGTCATTCTTCAATTAGACCTCTGATCATCCATTCTTTTCTCCAAAATTCTCCTAAGATTTCTAGAAATTCTCCACCATGAAAAATCTCCAAGACAATCCTGGAACTCCACCACCAGTCTCACCCAACACCACCTCATCTTCCTCACCTCCTATAGAAAATCTAAAACCTAGATTCCGTCATCAGAAAATGTTAGCGAGAAAAACTGTAGCTACTGGTTCCCTAAATAGAACTTAAATAAGAGATTGAAGGCTAGTCAAAGAAAAGAATCTTCAACCAAAGAGGGTGACTCAAGCTCTGAATCTGATGACTACATCTCTGCCAGTGAAGGAGATGAACCTGGGTCTTCTGACAATGACAAACGTCAAAAAACCCTAGGAGAGGTACAAGCATGCTTTGACTTTTCTGATGAAGTTCAAATGGAGGAAAATAGGTATGTCTTGGTAGGGGCTGTCAATGATTTATATGGGGCTGATTCTGGGAAAATGGGGAAGAAAAAGAAGAAGGAAGTGTTAGCTATATGTAGTAGTGGGGAAGAGGGAGGCTCGAAGTCAGGGGCAAATGGCCCAGGAGAAGCTGCTGAGGGTTTAGTTAATCTGAGCGAACAGCAACATGAACCTGGTTCACCTGCAGAAGAAACTTTGGTTGATATGCTGAAGAAAGTTCGGGCTAGTTATGACCCAAAGAAACACACGGCATCTTCACAAAGGATCGCTGCTGCGTCGAAACCAACCAAGAAAAGTAAAACTTCATCACCCAAGTCTGCTTCTAGGGTTAGAAACACAAGAAGTAGAGTTAGGGATAGTGAAAAAAATGCAGAAAGCTCTAGAAGAGAGTAAGAAGAAGAGGAAAAAAAGGGGAAAGCAAAACTAGGTGAAAGTTCTGAGGCTATTATTGAAGAGGGGGAGGAAGAGATGGAGCTGGTCCATAAAAAGAGGGGTACTACTGTGGAAGTTCCTACTTTCAAATCAAATGGAACAAGTCTTCTACCAAGAAGCCTTCTAAATCTGTATCTGCTGAAGCCTCTCTAGCTAAGAGAACTAGGTCAGCTAAAAAGGGTAAACAAGTGAAGATAACTGAAGAAGATGAAGATGAGTGGAGTGGAGAAGAAAAAGATGATGAGTCTGAACAAGAACATGATAGGTATGCCATGTTTGACAATAGGAAAATTTTGAAGGGAATACTGCTCAAAGACCTGGAGGAGCCAGGTATGATGAGACTTGTGACTGCACTAGAAGCACAGGGGTGGAAGGACATGGTCCTACAGATGGATGGTAAATTGGCCAGGAAAAAACTTGTTGAGTTCATGACAAATAGGATAGAGAAAAATGGACTGGTAACTAGCACAGTGAAAGGAGTGAAGGTGAAGTTTAATCCTGCCAAGCTGGGCAAAATTTAAGACATCCCTAGTTAGGGATATGATGACTATACAAGGTAAAGATGGCCTTGTCTATATGGATTGCCTATTGATCTTCAAATCACTAGGAACTTTTGTGATACAAAATTTGATGAGGAGGTGCCTAAGGCAAGGGCTGTTCAGAAAACTGAAATGAAGCCAGAGCATAAAGTGCTCTTTGAGTTTGTAATCAAATGTCTACTGCCCAGACACGAGAGGAGGCATATAGCTAACTACATGGACCTAGTCCTCATGCAGTACATGAATGAAGGAAAGCAGATTAGTTGGCCTTCCTTTATTGTGAAGTTACTGGAAAGGGTGCTCAATGGCTCAAAGGCTCATTCCATTCCCTATGGATTAATTCTGAAAACTATGCTTGAAAGGCTAAATGTTCCCTTGAAGAAGTGGAAAATAGCTTCCAGCAAAGAGCACTTTCGCATCAAGACCTTCCAAGCTTGTGATTATCTACTCAGTACTGGCCCAGTTGAACCTGGTTCATCAGTGAAGATTCCTGTAAACAGTAAGGTTAAAGCCATGGTTCAGGAGGTTGGGACAAGGGATGCTGAGATCGCAAGGCTTCAAGCCAAAATTTCTAAATTGGAGGAAGAAAGAAATGGGTTGAGAGCTGAACTTGCAAAGGAGAAGGAGAAAAATGAAGGAATGCTCCAACAAATTCTCAATCTGCTACAAACACAACCCTCTAGCTCTTCTAAGCCTTAGGTGTCTTGTCTTATTGTAAACCAGCCTAGAACCCCCTCCCACCCCAGTGACCCATATTAGGAACTTTATCTGTTTTGTTTCCTTTTTGATTTTGCTCATAGTTGGTAGTTCTTTTTTTGTGGACTGGAATGTAGAAGCATCATTTATCAATGAATGTAACTTCCTTACTTTTTGTTAATTATGCTCTTATAGTTATTTTTGATAGGTTGATTTTGATTAACTAAAGCATTCTATCACTTGCAGTTGCCCCAGTGGCCATGAGTACTAATTAACTTTCTTGGATTCACATTATTTATGCAACTTTTCGATGATGCCAAAAGGGGAAAGATATTGCTTAAATCTATTATTTGAACATGTGACTTTTATGACCTAATTAAATCTTACCCTTAATGACAAGTTAAAAATTTTAAGTGTTGATATTTCAGCTGAGTTACACAGGTTCTCATATCAGAAAAAGCACAGAGTTTGTCATCGTCAAAAATGGAAAATTTGTTGGCCCAAGTTCAGTTAAAGTTTTAAAGATTGACAAGTGAACTCACGGATGGACCTGGTCCATCTTGGGAGACACGGTTGTTATAACCATTGCATATGAGAGGAACATGAGGAAGATATGCATTGAAGATCACGCAAAAAATATCTTCTAAACGGATCGAAAAGATTGCATTGAGTTCTAAGGAGGACAGTCTCCTTATGAGAAGAGAACACAATCCTAAGCTAGGATAAGGGTTGGAGTTTGTATTGGTTAAGGAATCAAATCGACTAAGGATAAGCATTGGAGTCTCGATCAAACTCTAACTGCTAATCTATTAAATAACCAAGTTGTTCTCTTTTACAGGTAATGCACATACGTAGAAGTAAAGCATAATTGAGAGCAAAAGAGCAACTCTATTTTGCAAGAAATATATGTGAGATATAAGTGTACACACCTGAAGCTACTTGAACGAGATAGAAGAACCAATGAATATTCTAGTTCAATTGTAGTAGGTGTTTCATATTGTACCTTTCCGCTTATTTAGAAGCAATTGTATTAGGTACTTTGAGTATTCAAGTTAGATTTAACTTGAAAGTGTCACAACAATTGAGGCTGTGTGCAACACTGGGATTAGAGTTAATATAGGTTTATACAAAGAGTTTTGTAAATGTTGTTTTTGGCTTAGTAATTTTAGTGGAGTTTGGGAAAATCCTAATAAGTAGTAGGTCGTGGTTTTTTCACATTTTGAGTCAGGTATTTTCCACGTAATAATCTATGTGCACTTCACTTTCAGTATTTACTATTCCGCAAAATGTTGCAGTTAGAACACTTAGTAGAACCTGGTTTTTCTAAAGTGAAAATTAGGTACCACACAAATTATCCCCCCCTCCTCTTGTGTGGTATTAATGTTTATTACATAAAAACCCTAGGATTTGGGGGTTTTCTTTGGGTAAATAGTATTAAGGTTTCACTTTGGGACCCTAGGTTTTCAGACTCATGATGAGTCTGAACTTGAATCTACTTTTGCTTGTGATTCTAAGGCTTTCAATGATAGATTCTTTTCTTAGATAACTTGACATTCCCTTTTGTTTGATTGGTATGATTTATATATGAGAAAATTCCTCTTTTAAATGGTTTTCACCAGCTAAGTGATTGATTCTAAAATCCCTTTAATAAGGCTGATGAATTGTCACTGATTTTCTTCGATTGAACATCCTTTACCTTTCTTGACTTGGTTCATTCAATTTGAACTTGTAATTTTGGTTTCATGGATTTTTTATTGATTACCTTACCATATTTGGCACAAACTGTGTACCATTGATTGTTTCCTTAAATAAACGTCTATGTACTTACCCCTTTTAAGCTACTTTGAAAGGTTTTGATCAAATTTTCTTTCCTCGGCTTATTTTCACCCGTTGAAATCACAATCCCTTCACCAAAAGGAGTCTGATTTCAATGATATTTCCTTGACTTTATTACTTTCTTCTCTACACTATAAAGGTCTACCCTTATCCTCTTTAAGATACTTCCAATTGAATACTTTTAAAACACACTTAGAATTTAATATTTTCCACAAGCACTCGAGTTTTATCTGAAATCACTCACACACATAAAATGTCCTTTCTTACTGTGGCTCATTTGCGAGAATCCTTATTTATTTGCTTATCTTTCTGAAACAGGTATGTTCTTTATTTAACTTTTGCCTCAGCCCCTATGTGTTTATTCTATTGTTCATTCTTTGGTTGGCTTACTGCTTATATGCTGTAATTTTCTGCAAGCATTTCCACTTTCTTTGTTTCTATTCTTATATGAATCTCTACCCCTATTTCGCTTTGTGTGGCTGAGCTATGGTTTAAAAACATGGCAATACCTTGTATTATTGTCCATGTATACGAACTGGACCCTCTGAGTCCTAAGCTCTTTCAATTACTATCCCGTATTCCCTTTCTATGTATGGTAAGTTAAGACTTTGGTTTGGAAATGTCCTAATTCATGACCAAGCCATGGTCTGACCTTCAATAGGTCCTTACTATTAATTGTTTGGCTGACAAGCTGGTCAGGGGTGTTCCAACCTACCATATGGCTGGGCATGACCACAGCCTGCCTTGGCACTCCTTAATCCCCTCTATTGCACTTGTACTTGTTCCTAGAAAGTTCTGCCCTCTCTTGTGAGCCTTTCTTTAGGACCCATGAGCTCCTTTTGAACTTGGACACCGGAGGGCTGGCCTTTTCACACTGCACTTTATTCCAGTTCTAATTGATATCTGTGGTGTAAGCAGTTCCTGGAGTTTCTGAAACTCCTTGGAACTTTGAAACACCCTAGATAAGAGAAGGCTTCGGAAATCATGATCTCGGAAGTGATTCATCTCATGTTATTAGTTATTAAGTCTGAATTAGGTTCCTTGGATGCAGCTATAATTTCTGATGTACTTTTAATCTTTAGTTTGATTTATTGGGCTGTAATAATTTAAAGTAAACTCATAGAGATTTAGTAAAGAAAGGGAGGAGGTTTATATTATGCACAAGGGTAGAAATCATACCTATTGGGGTTCACTTCTGATTTCTGCAGCTTCACACATAGATATCGTGTCTATCAGGCTTAACTTCTGATTTCTGCAACTTCATATATAGACATCATGCCTGTAAGATTAAATTTTGCGATTTCTGCAAATTCACATATACATATCATGTCTATAGGCTCCTGCATTTCTGCATATGTAATTGTCATTAGGCAAACGGTTTGTAGGTTTAATAATAAAAGCTGCATATAGATACCGTGTTCATAGGACTTCTGTTAACATCTGAAAAGGTGTCAAAACCAGTAAACCAATAGAAAGCATGCCTATAGGAAATCTCGAGTCTCAACTGTCTCATTCGTTTAAAGCAATATCAACTGCTGAACTCGTATTTATTCTGTTAAAACTGGTAACCGTTTCTATAGTTAGTTTGCATCTTTTTCTGAAACTCATGTTATTCTGTTAAAACTTGTAACCATTTCAATAGTCAGTTTGCATCTTTTTCTGAAACTCGTATTATTTTGTTAAAACTGGTAACATTTTTCTATAATCAGTTTGCATCTTTTCTGAAATCAGTAGATATCATGCCTATGGTCTTGTTCAACACATAGGCAAAACGTTAGGTAATTAATCATTAGGTCAGTCTTAGATAACTGCATATGAGCGGACCTAATGCAGACTTCTTGTCTGAAAATATGTATTGAACCAGTCTGCTTATACCTTAATTTAATCCAGACCAAATCAGTACATGCAAGACATGCTAAACTATATGCCTTTATTTGATTTAAGGAGGCTTACTTGAGCCATATTTGTTTGCTTGCATTATGTGTTTTGAATGTCGCATTTGTATTTTGTCCTTTGAAAGCTCTCAAAAAATCCCAAATTCTCTCTCCATTTAGGATTAGTAGTCCCAAATGTCTCCGGGACCGATAGGATTGGGACATGTACTAGCATTCAATAAGTAACGATACATTCCGCGCTTTAATACATTAATGGAGTGGGAATGATAGAATATGGATATGATGATCGGCGTGCTAATATCACATGTGGCCCCTCTTTTGATGAGTGTACGCCAGGTATTGAATTGATGTGATTCATATTTTTTGCAAACCTAGGACCGCCATTCCCTTTTACTTGTTATTCTTTTTAAGTTATTCAAAATTACCTTTCTAAATTTTCTACTCCTTTTATTTTCAAAACTTGCTAGCAATATTATGTGAAAGCCCCTCTAGTTGAGACTTCAATTTGTTGTTGTTTAATGTCACAATTTTAGTATGGCCGAGAACCACACTAGTGGATCCTGAAGGGTGCCTAACACCTTCTCCTCGAGATAATTTCTAGCCCTTACCAAAACTCTATTTTCTTTATCTCAAATTCTCCTTAAAAGTTCCCTAATGCACTTTAATTATTAGGTGGTGACTCTTCAACTCCAAAAATCCAATTCTCGAAAGGGAATAGAATTGTCCTCCCAAATGTCGTATACCCGATTTCGAACGATTTTGCGAGAAAAAGGGGGCGTCGACAATGGGAAGTTTCCTAATCATACCAGCTCGTTCTTGGCTGCTTGTCTGTTATTAGTAATATGGCATGGCGTGGGAGGTCTCACTCGACCGTCGCCTGCGAGGTGGTATGGTAGATAATGTTATCCTAATATGTCCGGCAGTGTTTGTTCCTTGTTCGCGCGCCTGTAAAAGTGCTCGTGCTCCTGTCCCGATCCAAAAAAGGAAAATAATAAGTTAAGCTCAAACGAAATTGCCTGTTACTTTGACCTGATGAGTCGGAAAAGGGTGTAAAGCATTGTAGGATGAATCGCTTTATCTAGTACTCGAATGACGGTTTCAGATCATGTAGCCTCGCGTTTGGCTTCGCCATTAACCGTGTCTAGGCCTCTTATGGGTTGAACATACTTTGACTGTTGGAGTCTCGAGCTCGAGCCCCGATCCAATCTCGTTCGATGCATACAAAAATTGGAAAATATTAGTCATACTCCGTACATAAATTGCCCACTATGCACACAGATACAAGAATAAGGCAGGATGGGCCAGTCGTTTCAAAAAACCACACAGTAGGCTATGGTCCTTTTCTAAGGGGTGGAAGCATAGGTCGATATGTAATATATGTATGGACAATAGGATTGCGGACGTGCTAAGTGCGTAGTAGCTGTAATCCCGCCTTGGTTACTCGCACGGCATGCCAAACCTATCGCTACAGCAAGACACAGATTTTGGATAGATACCAGCCATAATTTCGATTTCATGCAAAGATCTGACCATGATTGGTTTGGCTGTTTCGAAGACTTGTCCACCACTTTTTTCAAGTTGGTGTTTCTACCTAGACGGTGAGGTTATAACACCCGGGAGACGACACTTTGGCTGGCTTTCTACCTAGAGGAAACTAAAAATTTGGCGAAGAAATTCACACAGATGATGCCAAATTGTTTGACCAAAAAGTATTGAGCTTTTAACTAAGCTAATTAAATAAAAAGACTTTAGGTAAATCTTAGCCAACGCTAATTTATTCTGGATCTAAAGTAGAAGATGAGAATAAGCAAGCATATTACATATAAGATTTAACTGTAATATTTATTGAATCACATTGTACACGAGGAAAATGACATTTTCCATAATGTTTAATAATTAATGAGGAATACATGGGGATGGAAAAGGCCTCCGATCTTTAATATGGCAGAACCCTATATATTGGGTGTGATGAGATTGACGATCTATGTTGAAGCTCTGAGCTTCCTTGCTTTTTTCTCCTTTATGGAGAGAGAGAGATGATGATCCCTTCTCTTTTTGGGAAATGTCTGTGTTTTGATTTGTCCTCCCCCCCCCCCCCCCCTCCCCTTCTTCTTCTCCTTTAGTTTATTTACTAGATTTTCTCCCTTACCCAACAGTCTTTACCCAACGGTATTTAAGTCATTCGACTATATTATGAGCCGAAACTAGAGATGTCACGACATCCAATTCGCCTCAGATATCCTAAATACTCAACCTCGGCCATGGTCGAGCTGCATGTCCTTACAATGGTATAACAGTTCCAGGTAATCTTTGACCGTCTCTTCCCGTGCCTATTCTTGTTTGGTCAGCTTTTGACCCATACAGTTTGTTGAAAGTATTCAGTATTGCTAGAGAACGAGTTTCTAATTTCTTAACCTGACTAATACCATGAAATTATTTTTATTGATAAAGTTGTAACAAGTTTCATTCATTATTTCAGTCTGTTGCATGCCAAAATATCGACTTAGCTATTTGATAAAGTAATTTATTCCTGTCACATTTCGTTTTGGTTTGTTTGTTCTTCTTAAAATTTACAACGGAATTATGAAGATAATTTTCTTTTTTAACATGCAATTTAAATTCTTCTTCACAAATTTTTGATTTTCAATTAGTATGAGAAAAGGTGCATAGTGCATACCAACGAAAATACAACTAAGGACACTTTGACCGATCATTTTCCTCTCATCGTTTCAAGGATGTAGAGACAATCCCCTTTTTTGCTCTAAGAGTTAAGGTTAATTTCCTTAATGGTCATCAAAATAACTTTTTTTACCTGCTAAAATCATTGAACTATATATTGTAGGCAATTTCTAGTCGAACTATTGTGGTAGAAAGAGAACGAGTGATATATTAATTGCAAGGACTACGAAGTCAATTTACGTAGGGCTAGAAAATCTCTGTTGATTGGTTGCAAACTTCATTAAATGTCAGCATTAAATATGAGAAAGAGACAATGCACGAAACAAGCTCAGATAAAGCAAATAGACAACATTCCCTGTTCAAATTACAGTGAAGAAGAGATGAAAGGGCCAAGAAACAAGTATGAGTACTTTTAGTTTAACCCCAAGTCGGTCATTTATTTCAATGGGTTCCACTTGCCTACCAAACCCTACTACACTCTCCCCCTTTTCCTCTATTTCAAATATATTCCAACATTTTAGCACTCTGCTTTGCCCCTTTGTCTCTACGCCCCTTCTCTTTTATTCTTTATTATAAATTATAATTTTTCCATTTTTCAAACTTCTTATAGTTTGCGTAAAATAAAATCTTGTGAGACCGACTTATATGATCTTTTGGCTGCGACTTTCGACTCAAATTATATATATAATATATATATATAAAAAATATTCATTAATAAAAACTAAGATGTTACAATAGCACCAGACGAGTACACAGGAGTTCGCAAGATTTGCCAACTTATCACACATAGATATAGAAACTATTCTAGTAGGTGCTAAGGCACCCATTACCCACCCACGTGGGACACAATTTAACACTCCAGTTCCGCACCCCTGCCCCCTCCCTTCACGTTCAAGCATGCAACTGAAGCGTGAACAATATAATGAGGGTTCAATATTGATAATAATAATTTGGGATGAACCTAACTCTAATACCATAATAAAAATAAATTTTGGTCCTAATTTAATCCCAAAAGTTAATTTTGTGAGAATTTCCCAAAACTATGTAAAGAAAAAGATACTCATTACCCAAAGATGTGACACAACTCAACATAAGACCCAACCACTACTGAATCACCAAGTATATTTCCAACTCTAGGATCCTAAAAAGAGTCAAATTATATATGTATTTACACAATAGCCAATAGGTCAAATATATGTTTTACCATATACATTTTTAACTTAAAATTCACAAGCTGTAAACTTTAAATGTGCCACTAATTAAGTCGTTGATCATACATCCACAGAGCATTCCACAAACTAGTAAAGATAACCACCCTACAAGACTCAGTATATTTTGACTAGGTTTACCCTTCTGCCGTAGTTTGTGAGATATTACACAAGAGCAAGATTTACTCTCTGTGCATTCGAAGAATAGCGGCTACAAATTTTCTTGGATTAGTCCAATTTATTCGGTCAGAATATTAACACTCCAAATAGAACACGGTAATCAAAAGATTCAACCTTAACAGTTAAGGTTAATATATTGCTTGATTATAATTACGCAATAAATGTGTATACGCTTCAAAATACATATATTACATTCATTGGTTTATAGCCTATTTGGTCGTGCTTTGATTTGTTTTAAGGTTAAGGTGGTTGGCCTAACTTTAGAAGAAGTCAAAGTCTCATTGAGTAAAAGCAGAAATAGTTTTTGAGAAGCAGCAAAAAAATATTTCTCCAAAAAACACTTTTTAGAAAATTATTTTGAGAAAAATAGATTTAGAAGCTGCATCTTTTAAAAACTTAATCAAATACTAATTGCTACTCAAAAGTGTTTTCAGATTAATTAGTCAAGTATATTGTTCTCAACCAAAGTACCTTTTCAAATGCACTTTTTAAGAATTTTATTTTTAACATAAATTGATTTTAAAAGAACGGGCAACTAAGGAATCCGGAACTAATATGTGGTTATTTTTTTCTCAAAATACGTTAATAAGTGTAAAAAAACAGTGACCGAGATATATATTAAGCCATCAGTTGTAACACCATACAGTGCACTTTATCTGACATATCTGTATGGCGCCACCAAATATGGCGCTATATTTACTTTTTCTGAAATATCAGACATAGTGTCATCAGTTGTGGCGCCATACTCCTTATTTAATTACCCCTTCGTCTTGTTTTTCTTCATTTCATCCGCAGCCTTCATTTTTTTACTCCCCCCCCCCCCCCCTTTACGATTCTGCCCTGTTTTTAAAAAAAAAATTTGGGTTCTCCCGGCACATAAAAGTTGAAGATTGGTAGTCCCACAGTCCAGTAGAGGTTCGTGTTATTGTGGATTCACTCTTCCGAAGTCAAAATTTCAATTTTTTTAGTTTCTGAAAATTCTAATCCAGGTATTTCGATTTATTTTAAGTTAAAACTTGTATAACATTGCATATTACTTGATTTGTATGTGTTCTATTTAGGTTTGTGTTTATTTTTCCCGAAACTAGCATGTTAAATTTTATCCAGATTTAATATTAGTGTTGTATAAAAATATATGTAAATTAATCTAAAAATTTGTTTTTTAATATCCTCATGTATACTTATGTATTTTTATCCTCTTTAGTTTAGATTACTTTTTAGCGTAGTAAAATGTAGACTTTTTAGTGTAGTAACATGTAGACCCTTTAGCGTAGTAAAATTTAGAGCCTTGTAGCGTAGTATTTTGTAGTATTTTAGCTTAGAAATTCTTTTGTTTAAGTATCTTATATTGTGCCACAGAGGCTCTAAATATCTAGCCCGAAACTCATAAGTATCTAAATTTTATTAATGATAATTTGGTACCTAAGGGCCACAGAAAATCTAGCCCGGAACCCATAAGTATAAAATTTATATATATACATACACAACAACAACAACGACCCAATATAATCCTACTTAGTGAGGTCTGGGGAGGGTAGTATGTACGCAGACCTTACCCTTACCCTTGGGAAGAGAGGCTGTTTCCAAATAGCCCCCGTCATTCTTCCCTCCAAGAACTTCCCGCCTTGCTCTTGGGGAGACTCGAACTCACAACTCTCGGTTGGAATTGGGGGTCGCTTACCATCAGAGCAACCCCTCCTGTCTTATATATATATATACATACATATATATATATATATATATATATATATATATACATACATACATATATATATATATATATATATAAAGATATATATATATATATATATATATATATATATATATATATATATATATATATATATGTATGTATGTATGTATATATATGTATGTATGTATATATATATATACATACATACATATATATATATACATACATACATATATATATATATACATATATATATATATATATATATATATATATATATATATATATAATAAAAATATGATACCGGGCTAGAGTTTCTGTGGCCCTGTGGTACCAAAGTATCATTAAAAATTTTATATTTTTTTATAATTTATATTCATATTTTTATATATATATATATATATATATATATATATATATATATATATATATTCTGGCCCTTTGGTACCAAATTATCATTAATAATTTTATGTTTTTTATAATTTATATTTATATTTTTAATATATATATCATATTTTTATTATATATATATATATGTATATATATATATATATATATATATATATATATATATATATATATATATATATATATATATATATATATATATATATATATATATATATATATATATATATATGTATGTATGTATATAAGACAAGCGAGGTTGCTCTGATGGCTTGCTAGTTTTACTGCCTGAGAACATGAGATATTTTACTCGGGATACATATATGGACATGCTGCACATGCTCACGGGCTTCAGGCTCGAGGACCCAGACGTATTTATTGGGAAAAGTCGTATGCAGTTGGTCCCCATTAGAGACTACTTGGTGCAGATCCATGATACTATCACGGACGACTCGACGGAGGTGGATGTGGAGCACTATACGAGGCTATTGTTGCTCCTTCTATTTAGGGGGGGGTCTTGTTCCCGAACACTTCGGAGAACCTAGTGAGCCTCCGGTTTCTGCACCATATTGTCCAGTTCGATGATACAACCCTCTACAGCTGGGGTGGTGGTGTCTTATCAGTTTTGTACAAGCAGATGTGCCGGGCATCCATAGGCACACAGAGAGATATTTCTGGCTTTCTGTCACTTCTACCGGTGACAACTTATTCAAATAATATGTCCTTTAGTTACAATCCTATCTAGTCGTAGTTAATCTCTACGTCAACTTTGTATGTTAGGTTTGGGTCTGGGAGCGATTTCTGCAGCTTCGGCCACCTCTACCACAGCTACTGGCTGATGTACATATTCCGGATCTCCAGCTTGTAAGTGGGTATTGCATCGTAGACTTGCACGACTGTATCATGCCCAGTATAATCTCCCCTTCTTCAGGGATGTGTTGGATATGTTGGAGGATGCACAGGATATCTAACTAAACTTACCAATTATTGTTAACTAGGTGTTGTGCATACTAACAGTTTGTGTTATTATTTGATAGTTCATCTGGACGCCGTACAACGAAGAGCTGATAGGTACCCTGCCAACGTATTGCACGCACAACCACCATATTTGGAGGGCTTCCGTCCCTCTCATATGCTTCGATATTGTTGAGCATCATGGCTCAGAGCGAGTATTTCGTCAGTTTGGACTGCCGCAGCCTATACCGACTCGTGCTGCAAGGCATCCTTTACATTATGAGAGGGATGATCGGATGAGGGTAGACATCACATTTACTGATTGGCTGGCAGCAGTTGGGGATTTGGGACAGCCGAGGGGACTTGACCGCAACTCCGCAGCACTTACCTATCGAACTTTATATGTGATGGTACCGCACTGTTTCTCGACTTTTTGTCGGGAACCCAGCTCATCAGGTAGATGGTCAGTACGTCTCATACGCTGGGAGACACGAGGCTATGGTATGTTTTATGTTATTATCAATTACATTAATAGTAATTTCGAGTCAAATACGCATTTTATATTATTTACTTTTGTGCAGTAGATTGGATTGCATACCATACATCGAATGGGGTAGCAGATGCAGAGTTATGTCCACGATCCTGTGATCATACAGGAGTATAGTCGTCGCTTCATGGATGTGTCTTTCCAGACACTGCAGTGAGCCCGCACGAATCAGCGTTTGGTACACAATCCTGATTATGTTGACCCAGCCACGTACCAGCGAGGTCGTGGTATGCCACGAGGTGGTGGCCGACCAGATGCTGCTTCTCCCCGACGAGCTGTTGGTGCCGGACGACGTCCTCGTGGCGGAGAGGAGGTCCCCAGCAAAGGGGCTTTGAGGCTCTTGTTGATGATGTTGCTGCTGATATTGGAGGTGTTATGCATGAGACCGACATGCCGTCTTACAACCTAGGCATTCATGACACTCCAGGGACGTCGCAGGTGACCCCATCGGGTCAATTATTTATCACGGGCTCGGATTTTCAAGGACCAGAGTTGGGTAGACATTTCCCTAGCCCGTATACCACTGATGAGTCTCGACCGATCCGAGATTTTGATGGTGGGCGCCGACTGAGATATGGTAGCTCATCACATGCGCAGGTATGAGTTTATTAGTATTGATTTTATTACTATTTTTACTATAACTTATTTATTTTTTTTAACTTTATTAATTTTGTTTTTTCAGGCGTCATGTGATGCTGCGACAGATGACTATATTTAGGATCCACACACGATTATGGTAAGACAATATAATTTTATGTGAATTGTAATGTAGTTTTCTATACTAAATTTTATATTATTATGTAGCCTTCTAGTAGACCAGACAGCACCACCGATACATGTCATCTTGTGCCTCATCCGGCTAGTAGGAGACGAATTGATGATGATGATCCTGATAGCGTACACGGGCGGTAGGGGATGCGCCTCAGGCCAACGGCTACTTTGAAGCACACCGGATGCGGGACACATTGATTCGGTCTTCCATTTTTTATGTTTTTTTGATGTAAATAATATTTTTGTATACATTAACAACAATATTTAGTCAAATATGACATTTACTTTTTTTAGTTCTCATTTCGTTTTATAGTATTTTGTATAGTAAATACTACTCCCTCCTTTTCAATTTATGTGAACCTATTTCCTTTTTAGTCCATGCCAAAAAGAATGACTCCTTTCCTTATTAAGAAACAATTTACCTTTGTACAATGATTTATAACCACACAAAATAAAGGTACCTCATTTTACACCACAAGATTAAAAGTCTTCTCTCTTTTCTTAAACGTCGTGCTCTGTCAAATGGGTTCACATAAATTGAAACGGAGGGAGTATATAGTGAATGAAGATATGCCATTATTACGATGTTTATATAGGAGATGGCTAGCCGGAAAGTTTTTTTTTTTATGTATATAGCGCCACAATTGATGACTTAATACGCTTTTGAATTATTTATTGGTGAGGTCAGGGAAAAAGGGATATGGCGCCACAACTAGTGGCACCATGTCTGATGTGTCAGAAAAAGTAAATATAGCGCCACATTTTGTGGCGCCATACAGACATGTCAGATAAAGTGCACTATATGGCGCCACAACTGATGGCTTTATATATATTTCGGTCATTATTTTTTTACACTTATTAACGTATTTTGAGTAAAAAATAATCATATTTTAGTTCCGAACTCGACAACTAAGCTATTGATATAAACATCCGATGCATATACATTTCTGTGCATTTAGCATTGCCTCTTCTTTTATGAGCTTATATACAGTTTAATTAGGGCTTTCGTCTTCCCGACTCTTCCAATTTCCAAGACTCCAAATAATTGGATTCTTGTTGTTTAGTTGTGATTTGTATGCTCTGATGGTTCTATCATCACTTTTCGATGAGGTACCAATTTTAAAATTTGGTTAGGAAAATGGAAGGGACAATATGTCGAAGCTAAGACAACAGATTTCCCAATATTTATTGCTCCTGGTTTCCCACTCTTGCGGCTTACACACCTATGCTTGGATACAATACAAGTAAAATCATTTGGAAAATTTGAATATCATATTTTGAAAAGATAATAAAGTTAACACTACATATTTTTATTATTACTCCAATTACTCATGTGAATATACTCCTTTTGGAATTTCTTTTTTCGACCAGATTCAAAGGCAACTTGGTCCAAGAAAACATGTGTTCTTGATCTCCCTGCATTTAATGCTCCGTGTTTTCATACCTCTCCACATTTATTGCTATATATATCTTGCATTCAATGCTCCCATTTCCTTTTCCTCCTCCTCTTTTTTCTTTGGTCAATTTATTTATCGGTAAGTCATTTAATATAATTATACTCTTAATTTAGATTTAATTAAACGAAGATATCTTAAATTACTCCGTCCAGTTCATAATAAGTGACTCAAATATATTCTTGTATTATTAAAAATAGGCCATATTTATCGTCCGTTTGAATTTTTATCAAATATGTCTCCACCGTTATACATTAGGGCAATATATATCCCTCAGCCGTTAAAACACCCTTCCATATTTTTTAATAGCACGTGGCATCTTATGATTGGACAAGACGATCCACCCCACTCCTTTAATTAAACCCGCCCGACCCAATTGTTAAATTATGACCCATCGCTATATTTCACTTAGTATTTCACTTAGTTCCCACTTTGATCCCAATCTTGGCCTTATTGGCGATGCTAAAGTCACTAAAGAAGACTCCTTTGTGCAACTAACCGAGCCATCAAAGTCTTCTCTGAGTTCCGGATTTGTCTTCCAAAGAATACCCTTCAAGTTTCTTAACTCTAATTCGTTTTCCACTAACTTCTCATTCTCTATCTCACCCCACAATGGTGATGGCCTTTCCTCATAATTTAACAATTGGCCTTTCCTCATAATTCCAGTAGAAGAACTTAATCCCACCAATACTTCTTCGCCTTTCCACATACTCGCCAGATCGGCCTAATACACTAACAAGGGATCGTACGGCCTAGGACTACCAAATTCACTTAGTCTTACCTCTAATCTTTTCGAAGTGCATTCGTAATCAACCCAAGAATGCAGCTATTTTCCACTATTCAACACCAAGTTGATGAACGAAACGTTGGTTGATTTTTCAGAAACAAGACTGCCCGCATTCAAATACACATGATTAGCACTTTTATACCCCATATTTTTGTTCAACAAAGTATCAAACTCAACCCCAAAGAATCGCCTTTCATTAGAAAGCCCGAACATTTTCTTGGAAAACTTGGAGGGGAAATCAGTGGGCACAATAACGAAGGAAAGGCCATCTTAGTAGGCACAATAATGAAGGAAATAACGCTGGGTCATAAATTATGGGTCAAGGCGGGTTTAATTAAAGGAATGGGGCGGGTCGTCTGGTCCAATCATAAGATGCCACGTGCTACTAAAAAATATGAAAGGGTATTTTAACGACTGAGGGATATATATATGGCCCTAATGCATAACGGTGGGGACATATTTGATAAAAAATTCAAACGGGGGATAAATATGGCCTATTTTTAATAGTACAAGGATATATTTGACGCTTAACCGTTTTTATTTTGGTTTAAAATAAGTGTTCAGTTAGGTAATCAAGAAAAAAATCAATTTGTTTTTACTCTTTTATCCGTAGGTGCATATCCCTAAAAACTTTTCTCACATCTCACTAAACTATGTGATCAATATTTAATAAGGGTAGTTTAGTCATACTATATATTTTGTATAATATTTAGTATTTTCTTAATGGACGTGCTAAAAGAAAACTGGTCACTTATTATAAACCGGAGGGAATACCAAAATTATAGCACTACATAGATAGCAGTACACTGCTGCACTATATGTATTTTATTTCTCTTTTCGATAGTTAGTTGGTAATTGTTATTATTCATTCCATTAGTTAGTTACTGCTTTTCATTAGTTAGTGAAAATTGTTAGTTAGATGTCAGTTGGTTAATTAGTTAGCGATTGATTAGTTATTGCTTAGTTGTCATTAGTGAATCTTATTGTATATAAGAACCTAGCTCCAGCATAATTGAATGAGATTCTCATTTCACTCAATCGAGAGACTCCATTTCTGTGTTCTAGCTTCGATCCCTTGGAAGCTTATGATCGTTTCCTCCATTGTAGACGGTGGAGCTTTCTAAGCTCATGCTTCTTCGAGCTTAACATGGTATCAGAGCGAGTTCTCGCGACAAGACAATCCACTGAATTATAGTTTGCAGTCTACTATCTCCTTCACACTTTTAAATTAGGGCTCATTTCTCACTTCATTCAATCGAGGATATGTGCATCTTCATCTTCTCAATCAATCAATTTTTCTTCTTATTCATTCTTCATTTCAAGCTAAGGGAAACATGGCAATAGATGATGCAAACACTACGAAGGCGATAACAGCACTGATCCAATCGACAATCGATGTGAGTAGTCAACTTTAAAACATCCCTCTGATAGCCTTGGGCTAGTTTTAGTTCTAGTACCTTTTGATAGATTAGAACATCGTTCATGGAGGAGAGGTGTATTGAGATTCCTATCTGTTAAAAACAAATTAGATTTCATCACTGGAGAATCTGTAAAGCGTAATTCGAATTCATTAAGCTATTGGCAATGGAAGATGTGTGACTATATGGTAACCTCATGGATTTTCAATTCACTTGCAAAGGAAATTGTAGACAGTGTGGAGTATGTGAATAGTTCATTTGAATTGTAGAGAGAACTTGAAGATTGTTATGATCAAACAAATAGAACAAAATTATACTATATCCAAAAGGAAATCAATGATTTAAGCCAAGGAGTACTCGATATCACTGGATACTACATTAAAATACAGAAATTATGGGAAGAATTAACCCATCTGAGTGCAAAATCCATTTGAAACTGTCAATGCACTTGTGGTGTGAAAGAGAATATGCACAAAGTTGAACAGGACAAGGGATTGATACAATTCCTAATGGGCTTGAATAAGGTTTATACTGTGGTTTGAGGGAGCATTCTAATGATTAATTCCTTGCCTTCAATGGCACAAGCCTTTGCTCTTCTGGTGTAAGAGAAGAAACAAAGAGAATTTCGACCAAAGAGTCAATTGAACTTGGAGTCCACTACAATGAATGCTAGTATGACAGCTCCAAGAGGATTCACAATAAACTTCTCAGTACATAGCAGACCTAGGCCTTATTGTGATTTCTGCAAAAGACAAGGTCATACCAAGGATAAATGTTTCAAACTTTATGAATATCCACAATAGTTTAATCACAAGGAGCCCAGAATTACAATTCAAACAATCATAATTAGTATCCCAAGAACAATATGGGAAATAATGTTGCAGCAAATGCTATAACTGATGTACAAGCTATGCCACCAGAAATAATATCAAACCAAGGAAAAGATCTAGAGAACCAAGGAGGTCACAATAACCAGAATATGAACCGTTCAAAGGAGCATTATGATCAAGTGATAAGGCTACTTTAACATTTTCAAATTGATGGGACATAAGACAGTTCAAACAACGCAAACCCAGCCAATGTAACAATGAATTCCAGGTATTTTGGCATGTACTTCTTTTATAAATTTTGATAAACTGTCATGCAAATCTTTTCAATAGATAGCTGACTTATGGACTCTGGACTTATGACCTTTACACCATATGACCTTCAACAAAACACACCTATAGAACATAATTTCTTTACCTTATCCCTTACTTGTGAAACTACCTAATGGCTATAAAGTCAAAGTCACAGAAGTGGGAACTGTAACCCTTACACCTAAAATAGTTCTATATAAAGTACTATTTGTCACATCCTTCAAATATAATCTCATCTCTATCAACTCATTAACAACACATCTCAAATGGCTGGCTTCATTTTCTAACATATGTTTCTTTTTGCAGGCTTCTTCTCTGAAGAGACCTTTGGAGATTGGTAAAGTATAAGATGGATTGTACCTTCTCTACTTAGACTTCTTGAATAAAGGAAGTCCTACATTAGCAAATAAGAGTGCAGGCCGCACTGCTACAACGCTTTGTTTTTCTCATTCTTGTCAAACTTGCCCATCTGTAAATACTCAGTGTCCTTCCCATTCATGTCACCCCAGTTCTACTGTAAATACTGTGTCTCCATCCTATTGTAAATGACTTCACTTGCAATAAAACAAACTGGGGTTATAATTCTGAGTGTTTCTCAATCGATGTAAGTGATATAAATCTATTATGGCACTACAACCTTGGGCATGTACCTTTGGAAAGATGAAAGGGATATCTAGTACTATACCAGTAACTTTTGCACCAAACAACCTTTCTTTTGTTCTATATGTCCTATGGCTAGGAAAGCTAGACTGCCTTTTCCCCTAAAAGTCACAAACACATTGATCTCTTGCATATAGACCTGTGGGGGCCTTATCATGTACCCACTCATGACAATTTCAAATACTTTCTCACTATAGTAAAATGTCTTTAATAAATCCACTTGGACTCATCTACTCAGTTGTAAGAGTAATGCATTAGACACTCTCAGAAGCTTTATATCTATGGTTGAGACACAATTAGCTACCAGTATACAGTGTATCAGATCAGACAATGGTATGGAATTTACTAGCAGTGAAGCCACCTCCTTCTTCCGCTCAAAAGTAGGATGAGCGTCGGTCAGTTCGGTTCAGTTATGAATGTTATCGGTTTATCATATTGGTTATCGGTTTACAAATTTAATAAACTGATAACCGAACTGATAAGATATCGGTTACCGGGTATCGATTAATCGGTTATCGATTATTATCAGTTCGGTTATCAATTTACCTGATAACATAACTAAATCTAGAGTTAAGCAAAAACGAAAAATAGTTTACTGGAGTTAAGCAAAAAAAAAAAGAATTCACATATAGTATACCACATATTTCTACGTTCTATCCAATGTTCATAACTTGAATAGTACTAATTCTCCACAGTTGTCCAAATACATTAATAATAATATAAAGTAGTAGCAATTTGAACTTAAAATTAATAAGCCTAAACATATAGTATTAACAGTTCAAATTCAAGTTAACAAGACACCAACTACTAAATTCACCAAAACCTTAGTGGATAAATACTTATCAAAATGCATCAATTCCCACAAAATGTTCCAAGGCATTAGCTGCCTCCTCCAATATGATAACAACAATAGTTGATTTAGAATTTTTATTTCACACAATACATGCACTTCCACAAGCGTTGAAGCCCTCAAACACTCTAATATAACATGGATATTGCTTGCCAAATGCCTACTCTAAAAAAAGAAACCATAGAGCAATCTCTATATAAAAATGAATTTTGTAATAGAAATTAAAAGCCTAATGTATAAGACTAAAGACTTACACTATGAGTAACTAGTAACGTCTATGAAGAATGAAGATGAAGCAACTGAAGAGTGCGGCTGAGAAAGAATATGAGAGAATGAACTGAAACCCTATCATATGTATATACTTAAGGGAAAAGTCATAATTTTATTAATTTTTATTGGATTATCGGTTAACCCATTAAAAAAATTGGCAAATGGAGGCCAGAAATAATAATTCAATAGTAAAACAATTGTAAACTATTATCGAACCATTAACCCAGTAACCCGATACCGATAATCCAATAAATAATTAATAGTTCAAGTTATCGGTTTTATCCGATATATGCCCACCTAATCAAAATGCATTTAACACCAAAGAACATGTCCTTATACACCCCAGCAAAATGGCATAGTAGAAAGAAAATACAAATACCTATTGGAAACATCTAGAGCCTTATTGTTTCAAGCCAAACTCCCCATAAGATACTGGGGAGAGTGTGTGCTTACAGCAACCTTTCTCATCAATCGATTACCTACTGTACCTTTCAAAAATAAGTGCCCTTTTGAGTTGTTGTATGGAAAGTGTGAGAATGCACAGGAGAAAATCTTATTATATTATTGACATATGTTAAACACAATATATATACACACGTCATGGGATTGGGGTTATTTACTCTCCTATTTACATAACTATTCTAACACTCCCCCTTAAGTTGGGACAAATAAATCGTATCAAGCTTGTTACATATGTAGTTAATACGAGGACCAGTGAGGGACTTGGTAAAAATATCTGCAAGCTGATCATTTGACTTCACAAACTTTATAGCAATATCTCCGGAGAGTATCTTTTCTCTGAAAAAGTGACGGTCAATCTCAATGTGTTTAGTTCTCTCATGGAACACTGGATTTAACGCAATATGCTGAGCAGCTTGATTATCATTCACAAGTCCCATCGAACTAATCTTACCAAATTTCAACTCCTTAAGCAACTATTTGATCCAAATTAGATCACATGTCGACATAGCCATCGCTCGATATTCTGCTTCTGCACTAGACCAAGCAATCACATTTTGTTTCTTGCTCTTCCAGGACACCAAATTTCCTCCTACTAAGACAGAATATCCATACGTAGAATGTTTATCAGAAGGTGATCCTGCCCAATCAACATGTGAGTATCCAACGATCAGCTCATGGCCTCGATCATTAGATGATAATTGCTTGGAACTGATTTTATATACCGAAGAATACGAACAACTGCATCCCAATGACTGTCACACAGAGAATCCATAAACTGACTCACAACACTCGCAGAAAAGGAAATGTCAGGTCTTGTCACTGTACGACAATTTAATTTACAAACCAACTATCTATGTGTTGCTGTATCGCTAAGAGGCTCCCCCTATCCTGGCAAAAGTTTAGAATTCGGATCTATCAGAGTGTCAAGTCTACAACTTGTCATTCATGTCTCCTCAAGAATATCTAAGGCATACTTTCGTTGTGAGATCACAGTACCTAAGCTAGACTAAGTGACCTCAATACCGACAAATACTTTAGTTTGCCTAGATCCTTAATCTGAAAGTGTTGAAAGAGATGTTTCTTCAATTTAGTAATACCATCCTGGTCATTACCTATAATAACAATGTCGTCAACATAGACCACCAGATAAATACAGAGACTCGAAGCAGAATGAGGATAGAATACAGAGTGATCAGCTTCACTCATACAACAACAACAACAACCCAGTAAAATCCCACAAGTGGAATCTGGGCATCAACTTCACTCCTAATCATGCCAAATTCCTGGATAACTGTGCTGAACTTACCAAATCAGGCTCGAGGAGACTTCTTTAGACCAAAAAGTGATTGGTGAAAGCGGCATACAAGGTCACGAAACCCCCCCCCCCCAGGCAACAAACCCAGGTGGTTTCTCTATATTAACTTCATCCTTAAGGTCACCATGTAAAATAGCATTCTAAAAGTCCAACTGATAGAGGGGCTAATGGAGAACAACAGCCATGGATAGAAAAAGGTTGACTGATGCTGACTTAGCCACGGGAGAGAAGTTATCACTGTAATCGAGCCCAAATATCTGAGTATATCCCTTGGAAACAAGACGAGCCTTACGATGATCAACCTTACCATCCGGACCAACCTTGACTGCATACACCCAATGACAGCCAACAGTAGATTTACCTGAAGGAAGAGGGACGAGCTACCATGTACCACTAGTATGTAAAGCAGACATCTCGTCAATTATAGTCTATCACCATCCTGGATGAGACAATGCTTCACCTGTAGACTTAGGGATAGAAAGAGAGGACAAAAAATACAAAAAAGCATCATAGGGTGATGACAAATGATGATAACGCAATCCGACATAAAGGGGATTAGGAATCAGGGGGGTCTGTATAGCTTTACGAAGTTCAATCGGTGTACTAGGAAGAGACAAGTCCGCAGTAGGAGTAGGGTTAGGTCCAGGGCGTGAATCAAATGGGCCTAATGCTGGGTGCGGACGACAACGATATGTCAAGAGTGGTGTTCCTGTGGCAGAGAGTGTAGGAGGAGCCAAAATAGACTCCTCAACGGTTGGAATGGGTAATACTTCTGTAGCGGAAGATGCAGAAAGTGCTATAGTAGACTCGGGTAAGACTTCTGTGGCGGAAGGTGAAAGAGGAGCTATAATACACTCCTTAAAGGTCGGCATAGGTAAGACCTCAGATATATCTAGGTGGTCAAAATGGTCAGAAGAGGTAAAGAAAGATTAGACTCAAAAAGTGTGACGTCAAAGGACATAAAGTACCTACAAAGATCAGGTGAGTAACAATGATATCCCTTCTAAACACGAGAATAACCAAGAAAGACACACTTGAGAGCACAATGAGCTAACTTATCTTTCCCAGGGGCTGAGTTATGAACAAAAAAAGTTCTCCCAAAGACAAGAGGGGGAACAGAGTATAACGCTGATTGGGGAAGCAATACTACATACGGTATCTGATCTTGGATGGGAGAAGAAGGCATCTGATTAACTAAATAACAAGCTGTGAGAACTGCATCTCCCTAAAAATGCAACGGAACATGAGATTCAATGAGAAGTGTGCGAGCAGTGTCAATAATGTGCCTATTCTTCCTCTCTGCAATCTCATTTTGCTGAGGGGTATACGGACAAGAGGTTTGATGAATAATTCCTTGAGAATTCATAAACTACTAAAATTGAGAGGATAAATATTCTATGGCATTATCACTACAAAAAGTGCGAATAGAAACACCAAATTGATTTTTAATTTCAGTACAAAAATTCGAGAATATAGGAAACAACTCAGAACGATCTTTCATTTAGAAAATCCAAGTATTTATTGAATGATCATTAATGAAACTTACAAAATAAGGGAATCCCAAGGTTTAATTGACTCTACGAGGACTCCATATATCAGAATGAACTAAAGAAAAAATAGACTCTCGATGACTCTCAATACTACATGGAAAGGAGGCTCGGGTATGTTCCCTGAGATAACATGACTCACACTCTAATGTAGATAAACTAGAAAAAGTAGGCACCATATTCTTAAGCTTGGATAAGTTTATATGTCCTAAACGTCTGTAAATTAGGTCCGAAAGATCTCTAACTAGGCATGCCTTGGGAAAATTGAGTGAGTTAAGGTAGTAAAGGTCTTCTGATTCAAATCATGTTCCAATCGTCTGCCCATACTGCAGTCCTGTATAATAAAGGAATCATCAATAAAATATGTACCACAATGGAGGGAAAGAGTCAAACGACTAATAGATGCAAGATTAAAAGGACAGTCAGGGGACATAGAGAGCAGAATCTAGAGTGATATGGGGTAGGGGATTCACTTGTCCAACTCCTTTTGATTTGATTTGAGACCCATTGCCTAAAGTCATAGTGGGAAGAGACGTGAATATGAAATATTTGACAAAAATAATTTATTACCAGAGATATGATCAGAAGCGGCTGAGTTTAAAACCCGTTCTCCAAGAGTACTAGACTAGGAAACACAAGCAAAAGAATTACCAGCAATAGAAGTATCAGTCTGAGCAACAGAGGCTACTTGTGGAGCTTTCTGCTTAGTTGCTCGATACTGAAGGTACTCATTATAATCCCTTTAAGATAAAGAAAATCCCTTGTTACTTGTAGTCTAAGTCTGAGCAACATATGAATTTTTGGGTGGGCGGCCATGTAAAGAATAGCACACATCACGAGTGTGTCCAAGTTTATGACAATAAGAGCACTTGGGTATAGATCTTCCAAAATGACCTCCCCCTTGTTTATTCTCCATAGCATGAGATACCCGATTTTCCACTTACTGGGATACGAGGACAAAGGATTCAAATGTCTGTGATGAGCTCAATGGGTGACTTGGTGCTGCAACAAGGTGAAGTAATTGAGAGAATAATTCATCAACTGTGGGGATAGTCGAACTAGCCAAAATATGGTCACTTACTGAATCAAGGTCATTAGGGAGTCCAGCGAGTGTAAGAACTAGAAATATCTTCTGTCGTTGCTCTTGTTGCTTTCCAGTACTAGCTGAAACTGGCATCAACGTCTCAAATTCTTCCATGACTTCCTGTACTTGTCCCAAGTAAGTAGACATACCCAATTCTTATTTCTTCAAGCTTGTCATTCACGATATTACATCATAGAAACGAGATATGTCATTAGTGTATAAATTACGAGCCTTTTCCCAAACTAAATAACATGTCTGGAATGTACAGAACAAGGGCATCAACTTGGAATCAATATATCATCATAGATACTACATAACTGAGCATCGACCTTCTCCCACATTATTTTGGCCTTTTCATAACCTTCGCTAGCCTTTTTTGTTAAATGATCTTGACTCCTTGAACTTCTAACCACAATTCGACAGACGAAGCCTAAGCTAAGTAGTCTGAACCTCCCATTAATGGTTCTGAGGTAATCATAACACAAGAACTGCCAGAACCCGAATGTTTAGACCCAAAAGCATCAACTCCCAAAGACATCATCAGATTATCATCAAATAACATAAGAAATCAACTGACAACTCACTAAAATAGATGACAGAAACACTGTGTTTGCTGGAAAAGTACTGTAGCTGCTGAAACAAATCAGTGTAGTTTCCACAAAAACTCAAAGTGGGCGGAATGAAACGAAAACAATATGGGTGGGGTCGGAATTGGCACACGACCCAACTGCTCTTTAAAAGTGGCCAGATGGCGCTGCACGTGTTGGCGCGTGGGCTCATGCGCGTGAGCTTTTAGTGGCGCATGGGCTACTATTTTTTGGAGACTTTATAAAGGGTTTGGTCATGGGAAAGTGACAACTTTTGTGGTAGTGTTAGATTTTGCAAAACATTGACAGTAAAAATGAAGATGCAAACAACCTTTAAAAAGTCGCCGGAAAAAGGCTTTCGGTGATTGATTTCTATTCCCGAAATCGCTGGAATTTATTCACAGTGATAAATCTCTCACAATTGCTCTGTTACCATGTGAGAATACACGGGAGAAAAATTTTATTGATATTATTGACATATATTAAACACGATACAATGAGCCCTATATATATATACATAACATGTTCTAATCCTAATATATATGGGATTAGGGTCATTTACTCCTATTCACATAAGTATTCTAACAGAAAGAAACCAAACTACTCACATTTAAGAAGTTTTGTTAGGGGTGCGATCCAACTGTTCCTATACCTCACAGAGATAAGTATGAACGAAGAGCCTCCCCACTTGTCTTTGTAGGCTATCCTTTTGGTATTAAGGGATACAAAGTGCTGAATCTATACTAAGAAAATCTGCTTGTCTAGAGATGTGATTTTTCATGAATCAATCTTCCCTTTTTCACTTCCATCAATGCCAAACTCCCCTTATTCCCTGCCTGATGTTATCACACATCAAGTATACTATGATGTTTTCAGTATTTATCCCACTCACAGTCCCTTAACTCCTATATGAGAGACAACTCCACTACACCATCACCTAGTCATACCATACACTCATCCATTCCAATGTCACCTAACCACACCATACACTCACCTCCAATTCTTAACAACACATCACCACAAGCAATCAGTCACCTCAAGAGT
The DNA here is from genome assembly GCA_034376525.1 of Nicotiana benthamiana. NCBI lineage: Eukaryota > Viridiplantae > Streptophyta > Magnoliopsida > Solanales > Solanaceae > Nicotiana > Nicotiana benthamiana. The sequence continues at coordinate 24,974,740 of CM067336.1, read as the reverse complement.
TGATCAACCCCCATCTTCTATATTGAGGCCAAATCAAAGGGTGTCTAGTAGAATATCTAAGACCCATCTTACCTGTCTGAATATGTATGTTCTATGACTAACCTAAAACAACCTCAAAATACTGAAGTCACTCTGATCAGTTCACTTTTTTCTCTCATTGTTCTTTTTACCCAAAGCAATCATATCACTCCTGATGTACTGAATACTGATAGCTAGTAGGTTGTGAGAAGCATTTGTAATGACAGGGAGACTTTGTATTATGAAGAGGCAGCAGTTAATCCTGCCTGAAAACATGCCATGACTCAGGAATTTGAAGAACTTCATGCCAACAACACCTGGACATTGGTTCCATTGCCTGTTGGAAAGCAATCCGTGGGCTGCAAGTGGGTATATAACATCAAACGCAAAGCAGATGGAAGTATAGAAAGATATAAAGATAGATTTGTTGTGGAAGGATATACATAAAAGGATGGAATAGATTACACAGAAATCTTTTCTCCAGTAGTGAAGATGACTATAGTTAGAGCTTTAATTGCTACTGCAGCTATGAAGAACTAGGAGTTATTTCAGCTGGATATGAATAATGCTTTCCTCTATGGAGATTTTCATGAGGAAGTATACATGAAGCTACCCCAAGGGCTTGTAGTGTCTTCTCCTGAGATAGTTTGCAGATTGAATAAATATCTCTATGGCCTAACGCAAGCTAGTAGATAATGATTTGCTAAACTCAGTGAGTCTATATATTCCAGAGGTTACAGTCACTTTATGCACGATTACTCCTTGTTCTATAAGAAAACATTTGATTGTGTGGTATTCGTGGGAGTCTATATTGATGATGTACTACTGATAGGAAATGACCTCACTAAAATTCAAATGTTGAAAACCTTCCTACATGAACAATTTAAGATCAAATACTTAGGAAAACTTCACTATTTCTTAGGACTTGAAGTTCTTTGCAGAGATAGTAAAATCTTGATTTCACAAAGGAAGTATGTTCTTGACCTTTTTGATGAATATCATTGTCTCCATTTTACCAATGTATCTTCTCCCATTGATCCCACAGTAAAGTTGAAGGCTAAGGAAATAGTACCCGTATCTGATCCTACTTTTTATAGACAGTTAGTTGGAAAGTTAAACTTCCTCACCAGCACTAGACTTGATATAGCCTATGGAGTACAACATCTAAGCCAATATATGCAGGACCCTAGAGAGCCTCACCTTCAGGATGCCTACCATATGCTTAGATACCTACTCAAGGATCCCACTTTGGGTGTCTTCATGTCCAATGATACTGATTTCTCAGTTAAGGCTTACTGCGATTCTAATTGGGCTGCATGCCATGACTCTAGGAAGTCTGCATCAGGTTTTATTGTTCTTTTGAGCAACAGCCCTATCAGTTGGAAATATAAGAATCAAGAAAGCATCTCCCTTTCTTCAGCAAAAGCAAAATATAGATCCATTAGAAAGGTTGTTGGTGAACTTGTTTGGTTGCATCGTGTGCTTATAGAATTGACTGTCCATCCTACCCTACATATCCCTATATTCTGTGACAGTCGATCTGCTCTCCACATTGCTAGGAATCCAGTATTTCATGAGCGCACTAAGCATATTGAAGTTGATTGCCACTTTGTCAGGTCCAAACTAACAGAAGGTATCATTCTGCTTTACCACATAAGGACTGGTGATCATCTCGCTGACATCCTCACAAAATCTCTCACTGGGATCAAACATGCTACTATCTTGGGCAAGTTGGTTGTGTTTCCTCCATATCTAACTAGAGGGTAGGGGGTATTACGATTATAGCAATACACTTCTACACAGTATGTATTTTTATATCCCTTTCCGATAGTTAGTTGGTAGTTGTTACTGTTCTTTCCATTAGTTAGTTACAATTGTTAGTTGGTTAATTAGTTAGAGATTTATTAGCTATTTCTTAGCTGTTATTAGTCGATCTTATTGTATATAAGAACACAGCTCCAGCATAATTGAATGAGATTCTCATTTCACTCAATCGAGAGACTCTATTTCTGTGTTCTAGCTTCAATCCCTTGGAATCTTCTTATCGCTTCCTCCATTGTAGACTGGGCAACTTTCTAAGCTCATGCTTCTTCGATCTTAACAAATACTTAATAATAAACTAAATCATTCTCAGTAATTTAAAAAATCTACATATATAAAATATATATGCATGAATATACAAAATTCTAATATCATATAAATAACAAAATTTTCTATCTTTGTGCTTGATAATAAGTTTAACTTATTTTTAATTCAGTTTTACGTGCCCTTCTTGATTACCTTAGACTTTACACCATAGAAAGTTGTGAACAAATTACACCTTAGCTTTTAGGTATTCGTACCAGGGAAGATTTTCTAGAATTTTGCGTAGCTAATGAATCAATTATTTAGAATATTCGGATATTATCGTGAGTCCTTTACTAGCATTACACTGCATAAATATTGCCTTGGGAAGTTGTCATGCATAGTAGAATAGAAATGGGATGGGTACTCAAAACCAAGTCCACACAAAAGTTGATATCCCTATCGGGTGGCATCCCCGGCAGGTCTACAGGAAATACCTCTAGAAACTCATGGACAACTGGTACCGAATATATGGAAGGAACCTCCGCACTAGAATCGCAGAAATAAGGCATATAAGCTAGACACGCCTTCTCGACCATACACTGAGCCTTCATATAAGAGATAACCCTGTTGTTAGAATGACCAGAAGTCCCTCCCCATTCTAATCGAGAAAACCCCGACAAGGCTAAGGTCACCATCTTGGCATGACAATCCAATATAGCGTGATAAGATGACAGTCAATCCATATCCAAGATAATATCAAAGTGTACCATATCGAGAAGTGGAAAGTTCACACTAGTCTTAAGACTCCCAATGGTGACCATACACGAACTCTAAACATGATATACTATAATAGCATCTCCCACAGGTGTGGACACATACACAGGGGCAGTCAAAGAATATTGAGGCACAACCAAATATGAAGCAAAATAGGATGACACATATGAATAAGTAGAACATGATCAAATAGAACTAAAGCATCTCTATTGCAAGCTTAAACAATACCTGTGATAATGGCGTTAGAAAACTCAGCCTTAAGCCTTACTGGTAAAGCATATCATCTCTAAGACGGGCCTTAGATGGCTAGCCTCCACCTCTAGCAGCATGACCTCTACCTGAATGGCCTGACCACCATCTCTGGTTGTTTGACCCCTACCTCTAACTGGCTAAGCATGCACTGAAACACCTGGTTCTGGGACCCTAGCATGAGAACTGGAGTTGATAACTGCTCGATGCCTGAGAGAAAAATCTAGCAATGTGCCTCGGATCACCAGAAGTATAACAGGACCTCGGCTGCTGTGATTGCTGACCCTAAAGAGTGCCTCATTTGGATGGTCAGACGAGTGTGAGGTGAGCTTTCAGAAGCTCAAGACTGCTTTGACTACGACGGTGGTATGGTGTTGCTCACAGGTTCAGGATCCCATACGGTATATTGTAAAACATCTCGTATTTGACTTTATGCGGTGTTGATGCAGGACGTCAAGATAATAGCATATGCTTCACGACAGCTGAAGATTCACGAGAAGAATTACCTTGTTCATGACCTAGAGCTGGCAGCCATTATTCATGCGCTGAAAATTTGTAGGCATTTTTATACGACATGGAGTGTGAGGTATTCACATATCATTGGAGCTTGCAGTATTTTTCAAGAAAAAGGAACTCAATTTGAGGCAGAGGAGGTGGTTTGAGCTATTGAAAGACTATGATATCATCATCTTGTATCATCTTGGGAAGACCAATGTGGTGGCCGATGCTTTGAGTAAGAATTCACCGAGTATGGGAAGCCTTGCATACATTCCATTCGATGAGAGATCACTTGCATTAGATGTTCAGGCATTGGCCAATCAGTTCATGGGGTTAGATGTTTTTGAGCCTACACGTGTTCTAGCTTGTATAGTTTGTTAGTCTTCTTTGTTTGAATGCATCAGAGATCGGCAATATCATGACCCTCATTTAATTGTCCTTAGGAACACAATGCGGCAAGTGGTACCAAGTAGGTTACTGTTGTAGATGATGGTGATTAGAGGATGCATGGTCGTGTTTGTGTGCCTAATTAGTGAGATTTTAATGTGAAATTTGGGAGCTTAGGGATTGAGAATTAGAGGGTGAATTTTGCAGATTTGGATGACCAAATGGTGTCTGATTCTGATAAACTTAGTATGGTTAGACTCTTGAGTGAATAGGCTTTCATATTTTGTGACTTTTGTCGGATTTTGAGATCTGGGGGGGGGTTGACCCAATTTTGGATTTTAAGGTCTAATTTAGTAGTTTTCTTGTGGAATTGATCCTTTTAGCCTATATTAATTGTATTGTACTACTTGTGGCTAGATTCGGAATATTCGGAGGCCGACTTGCGAGGCAAGGGCATTTTGAAGTAGAGTTTTGCTCGGACCGAGGTAAGTAACATTTATAAATTTTATCCTGAGTGTATGAAATCCCAGATTTTGTATTATATGACTATTTTGGAGGTGACGCACATGCTAGGTGACCAGCGTGTAGGCATGCACCAAAGGAATTGTAACTTGGTCCATTCCGTGAGATTGTAAAGACAAATAGCTTACTGTTAACTAAACGTTCTCTCTGTTTTATGGAAATTCGACTACAATTCATGTTAAAAATCATGTTTAGGACTTATCATATCAATGTTGGGACCCGTTAAGGTCGTGTACCTATTGAATTATATGTTATTTGTTGTTTTGTTCTTAGTCATGATATTACTTTTGTGTCATACCTCCGTCTCTTCCTATTTCTTGTTTATACATGTTATTATATGTGCTTGGTATGATGTATATGATTTCTGAGAGCCCGAGGGACTGGAGAAGTTGGTGGCTAAGGTAGGGCCTGAGTACCTAGCTGTGAGCTATGTGAGTACATATTTGATCGGGTTGCACATCGCAATGAGCCTTATGGTTATTTATCTATATTGGATCGTGTTGCATGCCGCAACGAGCCTTATGGCTATTTATATATTGGATCGGGCTGCATGCCGCAGCGATATAGTGCTTAGGCTGAAGGATCCTCTCCGGAGTCTGTACATCCCAGTGAATGCATGTACCTATTGAGTGTGAGTATTGAGGGCTGATAGCGGAGTGATTGAGTTGTTGAGTGACTATTCCCTTGAGAGGCTGTACTTGCTTTCAATTATTGTTGTGCTTAGTTGTTATCTGTCGTTGTTGTGCAAAATTCTTAAATGTTTTATATCTGGTTTACTTGAGCTCGAACTGATTTGACTTAAACTGCCGAATTTGAAAGCATTTCCACTCTTTACTGAAATTTCTGAAATGAACTGTCTTTACTTCTCAGTTCCTCATTTGTTTCTGTTACTTAATGCATTGATTGTATTCATGCTACAGCCAGCACTTCTTGTGCAGATCCATATATGCCCTATCACAGAGGGTGTTGATTTCGTGCGTGGTTGACTATCGGAGACTTACGAAGTAGTTGACGGCGTCCGCAGTCCTTGTCTCTTCTTTCTTGTTATATTTTCTTTTCTGCTTTATCTTTTGGCATAGACTATTGTAAACTTTGTTTCTAGACTTCTTGTAGATACTCATGATTTAGTGACGCCCCGATGTCGGGCTATTATTCCGCACTTATATTGGGGTTTACCCCGTTGTTATGTAAACTCCGATTATTTTTAAATATCTTAACTCATTTCTGTTAAATATTAAAATTATTTTCAAAATAGCGGCTTTTCTAGTACTATGGTAGGCACTATCACGACGAATTAGGTATTTGGATCGTAACAAAAATATCAGAACTTTTTACACATATCGTGATCCATGGATTAATTAAGCAATATCTTGGTTCAACCATAAGTGTTGCTAATTAACTAGAAGCAATTTCGACAATATTGATTTACCTCTAAAAAAACTGTTGACTTACAAGCTTCAGTAGTTGTATAATTGTATATTGATTCTGTATATTTGATGTATATAGAGTGTATATGATGGGCTATGATGATATATGTTTTGGGCTCATGTGTTGGGCCACTGACACTTATGAGCCTAATGGGTCATATCTGAGCCCGGGTCGTTTGACCCAATTCCCGACCCGGTCCGGTTGTTATTTTATAAGTGTATCTGTAAAGGTTAGGTAGGGGAAGCTTCCGGACATTAGATATTTTCTCATTTTTCATTTTCCAATACCGACTCTTCGGTTCTCTCAATCTCTCCTCCTTCTTTCTACTTTCTCTCTCTAGATTCTCTGTGATTTACTCGGTTAATCTGAATATTGACAAAAACCTTACAACTATAATAACCTAATAGCCTATCTCATAGTAGGGAGGGCAAAAATAAACACGGGAGGATAAGCTAACATAAGTATGTTATTGCCTTGTGCTTCCGTAGCATATATAATAGTTTAAATATCACAGAAAGATGTATTTAACTATGCTTTAGTGAGATTATCATTTATTACATAAAGATTAGTGTTGTATATTCGTTTGACTTATCAATTAGCAAGTACTATATGCTTGCATAAAGTTAATTACTTTTGCATTAGTTACTACAGACATTATCCCATATATGGACATTTATTATGTTCGCAAATGTATTTGGCTATTAAATTTTAAGTAGGAAAATAAAGAGAAATTACTAAAGCAGCCAAAAATCCGTAAACTTCAGACACAAGTCACCCCACCCGACATCGCACCCCTATCAATCCCACACAAATATAAAAGAAAAACATACACATAAAACGAAACAAGACATTTCCACCAACTAATACTTACTATTAAAAAAAATTTAAAAGAAAAAAAGAATTTCCACAACAAACATCAACTCTCTTTTCTATATATTTCAACACTTAGCCGCCCTCCATCTCCTTTCCTCCTATTTTCACCATAACTACACAAGAGCTTTTCGAGATGTTGAAAAGGTTTAAAAACACAACAATATTAGTCTTGCTACTTTCTCTTCATCTTCTTCTGATTTTCTTGGCTGATTATCACCATGCAAATGCAACAAAGAACTCACAACTTTTTAATGTTAAGCCTTTGCCTAATTCTCACAATAATTCTCCTCATACATCATTTTCTCAATCTTTGCCAAAAGGAATCCCTATTCCACCTTCTGCTCCTTCCAAAAGGCACAATGGTATCAACCTCTAAACTTTCCAACAGCGCGCGAGCGCCATGAGAAATTGAAGGGAAAAATTAAGTGGCTAAGAGGAAAAAAGAAAAGATTTCCCTTCAAAATCTTTGAAGTTTCTTCAATTGTACATGGTTCACTAGTGAGTACACATTTATATTATATATTTTTATTATCTTTGTTCTTTTTCCCCCCTAATGCTTCAGATAAGCATTTTGTGGACTTATTACTTAAGAGAGACCCTATTTTTAGAACCCATTGATTTTCTTGGTTAGGGTTCTTCATATATGTAGTTAAAATCTAGATCAATTCACCCATTGTATGGCTATGGAATGATTAACTCCAATAACAGCAGAATATATCCTAGCTATAATTTATATGTGGCTTTGCTGTCTCATGCATGAAGCTTCAGTTTTCATTTGTTTTTTTAGAGTACTTAACTTCTTTTCATTCTGTTTAATTTCCTCCACTTTCTTTGAATATTTCAACTTGGGACATGAATTATGTAACACAAGTCATTAGCACAAGAGGTCTCAAACAAGAGGGAAAGAGAAGCCAACCACTATTTGACTTCTTCTTTAATAAAACTGAAGAAGAAGTCATGTAAAGTGTTGCCTTTCCCCCTTTTTTTTGTGTGTGTGTGGGGTTGGGGGGGGGGGGTGGGGGAGTAGAAGAAAGGGTCCAAAAAATATCATCTGTTTATAAGAAAATAAAATGAAATAATACCGTATCAGTAGTCTCAAAGGTTTGAAAATAATGATTTAAAAATGCTTAATTCCATGAGTCCATATCGATATGACAGAAATCCAAAAGTGACAAAACTTAAGTGGAAAATTACTTTATAGAGTATTTAATTTTGTCATTTCAAGTTATTACATCATGCTACGGGTAGTTGTATGAGCAGCAATTTAAGTTGTACTTTTTGCTGTTTTGCCGCAAAAAGTAGCCTGTTTAGTCCATTGGATTTATTAACCTTTGATTTTTTCATAATTATCCTGCTTTTAAATACCTCATTGTCAAAGGTCGTTCAATAAAAAAACAAAATGTCAAAGGTCGTTCAATAAAAATTGAAACTTTGTTTTAGGAAGACAGAAAATTTTCAAGATGGTTGGTACATATATAGTACGTATATACATTGTTAATTTAATGCCTTGCTCGCGTAAGAAACTTCTGTTGAAAATTGCAATGTGGACTTTGGACCTGAAATAAACCTAATTAACAAATCACAATATACTGCGAGTAGTGGCGGAGCAAGACTTCTGCTAAGAGGGTTCAAGAAAAGGAATAATGATGAAATGTCTTATATGACTACTTACAATTACAATAGAAGAAAATAACATTTTAGAATTTCGTGAGTTATTTTGAGATTTTTTTATATGTACAATGCAAGTGTACTCAAATTCTATAATATATAATTAATATAATACGTAATTTTTCACCTTTTTCTTATCATTTATGGTGTGTTCGGTATGAAAATAAGTTATTTATTACTTATTTTTCCATTTTTGCTTGGTAAATGAAAATTTTTTTTCGAAAAATATTTTGTAGTATTTGATTAGTAAATATTCTTTTTTTTTTGAAAAATATATAATTTAGGCAAACACTATAGGATAAGGCATGAGTGGTGGGGGTGGGGTGGGTAGTTGGGTGATGGGTGGGTTGGGGGTTGATAGGGGTGGAGAACGTGAGAAGGCTGAAAAAGAGTTTTTGAAAATGTTTGAAAATGATAGAGAAAACATTTTCCTCTAATTGAAAAAAGTTGTTTTCAAAAATATTAAAGTCACTACCAAGTATTTTTAAGAGAATATTTTTCTTCATACCAAACACATTCTTGATATCACCGTATTAGATAATACAAGTAAAATATTACTTTAACTCAATATTAAAAAGAAATCAAGCGAATCTCGTGCATAGGCTTATGATCCAACAAATGTGTAGGGTTTTCAATGACGAGGAAATAAAATTTTAATTCTCAAGTAGCTGCTACAAAGTAGGGGTGTACGAAGAAAACCGACAAATCGCACCAACCCGATAATTCGAGTCAAGTCGAAATAAAAAATCCGACTATGGTTTGGTTTGACTTGGTTTGGTGTTGGAAAAAAAACCCGACCATAATTGGTTTGGTTTGGTTTTAACTAAAGAAAGTCAAACCGAAACCAAACCAACCCGACGTTACATATATAGAAATTTTAGATATATTTAATATATAAATATACTTATTGTAATGTAATTTATAAATATTTCTTAAAAAATTTCATAATATTATCTTTTAAGGTATTATTTCAAGGTTGGATTTAGAACTTTTGTATGCTCCAATAAGTTTTATAGCCATTAATATTAGTAAATTAAATAATGTTAGCAATCAATACTAATGTTAACAAAAGATATTCAATTCAATATTACGATCGGGAATGTATTGAATGTCTAATTTTTGTTTTGCAATAATTTTGATAAAAATACATAACCTATTTTTTTTTTTCTTTAGATTTAGGCATATAATTAATATTCCCCTATTAGTCTATCTAGTTTAGCTTGAATTAGTGCTTTTAGATTATGTTTATTTTTATTACGGCTTTTTAATTAGCAATATTTATATTACATAATTTTATTGTCTTTATTGTTGAATATTTTAGGATAATGTCATGACTCATGGCATATCTCATATTTTGTATTATTTTCTTGGAAAATACTTTATATAGTTGTATCTTACTAGGATTAAAGAAATATTTTGAGCATACGTTATATGTTTTGATCTACGAAGATTTTACCGGAAAAAATTCCGAAAAATCCGAATAACCCGAAAACCCGAAAAAATCCGAGAAAAACCGATATTGAAAAACCCGAGTTTATTAGTTTGGTTTGGTCTTTAAAATTAATAATCCGATACAATTGGTTTGGTTTGGTAATTGTAAAATCCGAACCAACCCGGTCTATATACACCCCTACTACAAAGTACCAGCTAACTTAGTTTTGGGAAATAAAGTTCTACTTATCATTTGTACTATTCTTTAATCATGTTCTTTTCCATTCAAGCCTAATTAAAGCATTGAAGATACAAGATTGAGGTGATAATATATTGTCGTCTCGTATGAGTGAGGCATAAGAAGGTATAGGGGTGGTATAAAAATTTAATATAACCTTAATATTCAATTTGGTTAGCAAATCAGGTATAAGTTAGCCCGATGTTAATAACTTATAAAGGGTGGGGTAATTAGCACCGATATAACTTATACATTCTTCTTAAAAATTATACAATTATCATTCTTAATACAACATACGAAACAGTGAATAAACAACAATCCCAATATAACTAATTCCAGCATTACTTATCACAACATAACTTATACCAGTACAAGCACCGTTCCGACCAAACGACCTTATGTTAAGCCTATCATTTTCAATTCTTAGTTAATGTTTGTTTATTTGGGCAACAAATAACAGATGGTCATTAATGAAGACATGTGGTAGGATTGCAAACTGAATGGATAAAAAGAAAGTCAAGTACCAACGACTTTCGTACGAACTGTTTCTGTGAGGTTGACTCATTCAATAGCATTTGACCCTTTCATCTGCTCTGCGCCTTCTTATACATTTTATTTTTTAAATTCTCATCTACATGCTCACTCCTTTTTTAATTCTGCACTTTTGCAATTAGGATCAATTCACCACTATAGAAAATTCCACTTTCTCCAATTAATCTAACAGTCTCAGTTGAATTCGAGGTTACTAATTCCATTTGTTATGTACAATTAATTACTTGAAATTATAAATATACAAAAGTTAAAACATATATGCGACTGTACATATAATTTGAAGCTTTCAGGTTGCACAACAAATGAACAACACCAAGAAATAGAATTGAACTTGCTACTATTCACAGCAGAAGCTAAGTTACTAAGTAGTATTACTATATCATTAGTAGTAACCACAAATGTGTATTGAATATTAGTACATCACAACTGTAAATTCATTTGCCTCAAAATTTTGAGCCATGAATTTGTCATCTTCAAACTAGAGTAGGAGTAGCATTAACAGCTACTACTACATAGCTATATAGGACTAGTTTATGTAATAGGGTTGAAGTCGTTATAGCCTCAACCTTAAATCCAATGAAGTAGAAGAATGGGAAGAGGAAGAATCATATTGATCTTCACCTGAGATTAATGTAACAGGAGGAGGAAAGTTTAGATCCAAACTAGTAGGGTTTAGAATAAGTGGCGCTTGTGTTAGTCCTGAACCTGAAGCTGATGCGAAACAACCTTTAACATTTTTGTGACTAGCCCTGTGTCCGCCTAAAGCCTGGTGTGATCCAAACACCTTCTTACACCTTGAACACTCGAATCGACAACACTTGGCTGTACCTACTCCTGAAGAAGACGCTGAAGGCTCTACTGATGCATCCACTATAATCCTGTCCCTCGCAACATTCTCAGGCTCGTTATTATCATCAGGTTTTGACCCACCATTGGCCAATAGTAACAAGCACGAAGCAATGTCGTGGTCATCATCTGTCATAATCATATGGGAGAGTGATTTGGGGGCTTGTGAAGAAACTTCATTTCGTGTAGGGCTAAATTCTGGAGCAGAAGTAGAAGAGTCATTGCTATGTCGCCTGAAATTAGGAGGAGGGTTAATGCCGCGCCATTGGCGTTCAGGATGACAACGCATGTGACCAAAAAGGGCTTTCAATGACCAAAATGTCTTGCCACATTCAGTACAAGGCCGAGTAATATTTGGTGCGCTTGGGTCTGGAGGCTTTTTGGTATATTTAGGCTTAATAACTCCAGAAGAAGAAGATGACTTTGTAAATGGGAATGAATTACCAATCTTGAGGAATTTACTTCTTTTCTTTTTGGGATTAATGTTATGGGGTTGGTAACTTACACTTGTGTGCAAATTATGGTCAGAAGGGACACTTGAGGTAGAGTTAAAGATGGGTAATGTTAAGGATTTTTCTTCTTCTATTGGAGGTTGACGATGATCAAGAAGAAAGTTACTTGAAAAAACATGAGATTGATAGGAATTGGAACTAGTGCTAGCATGGTGCTCCATATCTCTATTTGTTCCTAAGAAGAAGAAGATTGACCAAAAAAGTTTGAAGAAAATGGCTAGTTTTGCTTATGTAGACAGTTTGTGAGAGAGAAGGAGAGCGGTTACCTCTGTACTATCAGATAATTACGGCGGGGCGGTTCCAGTTTTTACCACACAATATTCCAATTATACCCTTACTTTATCTTCAAGGATCAAAACCCTTAAAACTAATATCAGAAATCGGAAATGGATAAGCACGTCTCTCTCTGTCTCCTAAACATTTTCAAACACAATAAAACAGTAAAAGTTCAACTGCTTTTCTTCACAATCCTCCACTGTGCATAATCTTAAATTAAATATGGTTTAAAAACATCATCCATATGTTGAAACAAAAATAAAAATAGTGATGAACAAATGGGTGAAAAATACAATTACTTTTAAGTTTACAATAAAAACAACCCAGTAAAGTATACGCAAATCTTATCCTACCCGAAAGGGTAAAGGCTATTTGAAAGACAAGAAGAAAATAAACAAAGAGTTACTTTACCTTTAGAATTGTCAAATTCTTGTGAAAGTACTTTATGAAGAAACAGTGATACAAGTGTCGCACTAACCAATACACTCTTTTAAGATTCCTTTCAAATTTAATTTGTGTCCAAAATAAATTTTATTACCCTGAAAAATGAACCTATTAAACATATTATAATCTACAGAAAATTTATACAGACTAATATCTCTCATCAATGAACTGTTTCAACAACGATGACCCAGTATAATCCCACAAGTCTGTATGGGAAGGGTAATATGTATGCAGACCTTATCTCTACCCTGAGGGCAAGAGAGGCTGTTTCATATTCTGTAATTCTTTAATAAAAATAAACTCCGAAATTAGGCATCCCACATCAATGAATCTGTCATTCATATTGTTAAGTACTTGGTAAGTTGCAAGCTATTGAGCTGAACAACACTCATTCAATAACCTTTTGACAATCTACACATTCTACATATCAATATTTACAAGGCCATCTACTTGATAAATTACTAACCAGACCAGTTCACCTTTTAGACTTTCATGCCCTGCTGTTGAAGTTGAACAAGCTAGATTGAGACTGCCCAGGGACTGTTTGGTTACTTGCAGTTGAACGCGGAATGTGCTGCTGCTGGTGTTGTGGATGGTGGTTACCACACTGAACAAAGGGCTGTGGTTGGGGAGGTAAATGAAAACGCGTTCCTCTATTTCCATTCGCAGCTGGAATTTGGCCTGCTTCAATCTTAAGCCGCTGCACTTCTTCCCTCAAAGTTTCATTTAGAGCTGAAAGTTATTCATGTATAATTCAGTCCTATAGTTCTATTATCATATCAATATACTAAGCAAGCTCGGACAAGAAGGTGGAGAAATAAATAATGCCACTAATGAATATTAAAGTAGATGAGTCCACCAAAAGAGAAAAAAGGAAGACCATAAAACTTTGCAAGCCAATGATGCTATAACGTATTCAATTATAATTTTGCCAAGCATTCCCCTTAAAGAGAATCTTTATCCTAGAGGATGCCTTTCACATTGAGATTAAAAATTTCTCTGGACAATATTTGACTGAATCAGATAGATTTCGCTTCAGTTTATCTAAACTTTCGAGTTCAGTTCTGTTTTCTCTGTGTGTGAGAGATGTGTGTGAGAGAGAAACAAATCCTGCTTTCTGGTTAGACTTTTCTGGTTATTTTAGAAGACCTGTTTAGGCAAAGAATAATGATTTTTCAGAACTACATTAAAACAAAGAGTTGAAATATAGTAACATATTCCAAACTCAACAAAAACTTCTGAAGATAGAGCTAGACTCAATACAAAGAGCTGAAAATTTAAACCTACATTCAAACCCAGCCGAAGATTGAATATAGGAAGAGAGCAACTGTAGTTCCACCACATATAATTATAATATAGGTATTGGAAAAAGATGTCTTCTCTGACATGGGTACAAAGGGTTGTGTAGGTGTTTGAAAGAGGAGGAAGACATATGGGGGGAGGGGGATGATGGAGATTCTGAACATCAGAGATGATCGGTCTGAGGTGGAAGTGAAACACATAAGACAAAGAGAAAGGAGAAGAGATGGATAGCAGAGCACAAAAGTGACCGTAGTATACAACTACCTCGCAGAATGTCACTCCAGCTCCAGTGGAGACCAAAGTTCTAGAACCTCTTACTTTTGGTAGTTTTCTACCACCTGCTCTGCAATCGATAGATGAAAAATTGGGAAAAGCTACTGAAACTTGCATGCAACAAGTGGAGAATCAAAATGAAGAACTCGTGAGGAAATTGCAGTTTTCGAATGTTGCTGATGCTGAAACCCCTCCCCCAACATTTGCTGAAGCTGATCGAGGGAATCGCCTTACGCAGATGGGTAATTCTCTTACGTTTGTTCCTCCAGTTAGTAAGGATGGGAAGAAGGTAGTTACTATTAGTGAGGAAGAATTAAAGCCACAAGCCGAGTATTGGAAGGACTCATTAATTGGATATATAATTGGGGACAACCCTACTGAAAAGGCTATGGAGAATTTTGTTTTGCATGTATCGAATTTTGTCTCTAAACCACAGATCTTAGTTCATTCAGAAGGATATTGCATATTTCGGTTTATGAGCAAAATGGATATGGATCTGGTGCTACAATCTGGGCCATATTCATATAGGAACAAACCGATGGTGTTGAGGCCATGGGAAACTGATTTCTCTTTTCAGAGTGATATTCTGAGTACAATACCTGTTTGGGTGAGGTTCCCTGGGTTGCCAGTAGAGTATTGGTCAGCAGAGGTGTTAAGCAAGCTTGCTAGTGTAGTTGGAACACCATTGTATACTGATAAGATCACAGCCCATTATGAGAGAATTTCATTTGCTCGTGTACTAGTGGAAGTTGATACCTCACAACCTTTGCCTGATCAAATTGACATAGAAACTCCTTATGGTCATAAAGTTCAACTGATTGAGTATGATTGGAAGCCCACATTTTGTAACCATTGTCTAAAGTTTGGACATGACACCATTGACTGCTGGTACAATGCAAAGGATGAAGATGTTACAAATATGGAATCACAGGAAACACCTAGGAGGCCTAGTAAACCAGTCAAAGTTACTAGGCAGAGATGGACTGTGAAAAAGGCTCCAGCTGTTAGTGTATCTCAAGTTGCTGTGGTCAATCACAAATGGGATGATTGTGAGTTCTGTAATTGAGGCACACCAGACAGATGCATTGGAGAGTATATGTCAGAGGTCTCAGAATAGAACAAATGATCAAGTCACTGAAGTTATTCCAAGCAGCACAGATGTAGTAGTGGATCAGGGTAATGGTGTTTTACCAGGCACAGGTATAGCATTGGTGGACAATTGCAACAGAGGGAAAGCTAAAATAGAGGTGTTAGATGCTGGTAGGAAAAGCCAGCATGATCCCGGACCCTCATATCTATGATCATAGTTACATGGAATATAAGAGGGCTGAACTTGCCCCATAAACAGAAAGAATTGAAAGCCTTTCTGAATGTAAATAAAGTAGATGTATTGGGGTGTCTTGAAACTAGAGTTAAGGAACATAAACTCAGAAGATCCAAGGGAAGATTGCTAAAGGTTGGAAAGTATTTTGCAATTATTCTGAGGCAGTAAATGGGAGGATATGGTTGATATGGAAACCTCATATTCAGGTCACTGTTTCCTGTGTTACTGATCAGCTGATTCAATGCCATATAGTGGACTCATTTAGCCATGCTAAGACTCATCTTAGTATAGTGTATGCTCACAATACTGGTGTTCATAGAGGTAGACTGTGGAATGATCTAAAGGGTATCTCTATACCTGTACAGGATACTTGGTTACTCTGTGGTGATTTCAACAATGTTCTATCTTCTGAGGATAGAATTGGGTCCATAGTTACTGAAGCTGAAGTCAGGGGGTTTAAACAACTTATTGATGAGTTGCAGCTTACTCCTCTCAAAAGAATAGGGTGGAACTACACTTGGACAAATAAGCAAGTATATAGCAAAATAGATTGGGCTTTGGGGAACTTCCAGTGGGTGCAGCAATATGGGCACATTGAAGCTGAATTCTTAAATCCTTCTGTATCAGATCACACACCAATCTGTATAAGGTTTGGTAGTCAGAAACTATTGCATCCTAAGCCTTTTAGATTCTACACTGGGATCATGGAGTTTCCTCAATTTCATGATATAGTAAAGGATGTATGGCAGCAAGAATGTACAGGTAGTCCTATGCAACAGGTATGGTCAAAACTAAAGGTGTTGAAGCAGCAGTTAAAGGAGACTAACAGTTATATGGCATCCTATAAACAGAGACTCATTCAGGCTAGAGAGAAGCTTGATATTATTCAGTCCCAAATGAAATTTATTCCTCATTCACAGGATTTATTCACTGAGGAAAGGGAAGCTTTGGCAGAAATTGAAAAATGGAGTAATATTGAGGAACAAGTCATGAGGCAGAAATCTAAGGCTACATGGATTGAATGTGGAGATGCTAATACTAAGTATTTTCATGCTCAATGGAAGATTAGGAATAGTCAGAATACCATTACTTCAGTTTACACAGATACTGGAATTCATCTAACTGATCCTGCTGCTGTAGAACATGAATTTCTCACTGTATTTCAAGAATTGCTGGGAGGAAGAGATGAAGAGCTGACTTGTGTGGACATAGCTACTGTAAAGGAGGGCAAGTGTTTGAACCTGTCTCAACAGAGGATGTTAATCAGGGATATAACTATGGAAGAAATTACTGATGCACTGAATGATATGCCTAAGGATAAAGCCCCTGGTGTAGATGGATATCCTGTGGAATTCTTCACCAAAAACTGGGAGATCATCAAGTATGATATACTAGCAGCCACAAAGGAATTTTCAAATCCAGCACTATGCCACACTTCATAAACACTACAGCTATTGCATTGGTTCCCAAAAATAGTTCCCCTACTACAGTCAAGGACTATAGGCCAATTGCATGTTGCACTACTTTGTATAAGCTTATATCCAAGATCATTACTAGAAGATTAAAGGGGGTTGTCAGTGATATAGTTGGTTTAGCTCAATCTGCATTTATAGAGGGGAGGAGTATTGTGGATAATATACTACTCAGTCATGAAATATTCAAAGGGTACACAAGAAAGGGGGTATCTCCTAGGTGTGTGTTGAAAGTGGACTTGAGGAAAGCTTATGATTCATTGGAATGGTCTTTTCTTCAACAGATTCTAGCAGCTTATGGATTTCCAGCTAAATTCATAAATTGGATTATGGCATGCACTACAACTGTTTCTTTCTCTTTAGTTATGAATGGTGGATTCACTAAACCATTTAAAGCAAAGAGAGGGATAAGGCAGGGTGATCCAATGTCACCCTACCTTTTTGTGATGGCCATGGAATATTTAAACAGGATTTTGGGACAGCTACACAGGAATGGGAATTTTAATTTCCATCCTAAGTGTAGGAAACTGAATTGCACACATGTATGTTTTGCTGATGACTTGCTTATGTTCTGTCGGGCTGACACTATTTCTATACAGATTCTTCATCAGGCATTCATAAAGTTTTCTAAGGCTTCTGGTATGGAAGCTTATCCTAATAAGAGTGCTATCTACCTAGCAGGGGTAAATCAAGAGTTCAGGACAGAAATGATTGATAGATTGGGTTTCAGTGAAGGTACCCTTCCCTTCAGATATTTGGGTATTCCTTTAGACTCAAAGAAGTTATCTGTTCATCAGTATCTGCCTCTCATTGAGAGGATCACAGCCAGAATCAAATGCTGGTCTGCAAAGCTGTTATCATATGCTGGGAGATGCCAGCTTATAAAATCTGTTATCTTTGGTGTTCAATCTTATTGGTCGCAGGTATTCATATTACCAAAGAGAGTACTTAAGGCTATTGATACAATCTGTCGCACCTTTCTTTGGACAGGATCTGCCAATACTTCAAGGAGAGCCTTGGTTGCATGGAATAGAGTTTGTACACCTCTAAATGCTGGTGGCCTCAACATAATGAATTTGATAATATGGAATAGAGCAGCAGTAGCTAAACTTCTCTGGGATCTAGCTAGGAAGAAGGATTGTCTATGGGTGAGATGGGTGCATTGTTACTACATAAAGAAATCTAATATTGGAATAGCTAATATACCTAAGCAAGCTGCCTGGGTTGTTAGGAAAATCATACAATGTAGAGATGGTATCATGGAAAATCAACAGATGGTAGGCTCATTAAGCGACAGATTTAATGCAGTATGTTCTATGGGGAAATTCCAAATTCATAAGCTTTACATTGCCATGCTGCCTTGTTTTGAAAGAGTAAACTAGAGGAATTTGTTATTGGTTGATAATGTAATCCCTCGTCACAAGTTTATTGCTTGGCTGGCAGCACAACATCGACTACCTACTGGGATAGACTGATAAAATCTGGTATTCAAATTCCCATTCTGTGTGTGTTTTGTAAACAGCAGGAGGAGACATTCCATCATCTGTATTTTGAATGATGTATCACGAAGAGGTTATGGTCTCGTATATGCTGTTGGTTGGGAAATCAGAGACAGATTCTTGGCTGGGAAGAGGAACTGAAATGGATATGCAAAATAGCTCGAAGTAATGCATGGAAGAATGCTTTTACTGCTGCAGCATTCATTCATGTTATAGCTTTATTATGGAAGGCGAGGAATAATATCAGATTTCAAAGTGTGGCATATGACGAGGATACAACTGCTAGAGAAATTGCAATGCTCCTTCATATTCGTGGCAGGCACTGTAGAAGATGGCGATATGGACTTCAACAAATAAATAGTTTTCCTTAACTGTTTCTTAGTTATGTAAATCATATTAACAGTTTTTGGTACTTTGCTAGATTCATAGGAATATCGATGTAATTAGAGTGCATAACTGGCTGTCCAACCAGTTATGAATATCTTTTGCGAATATGAATACAATACTCAAAGTTTGTTTTTTTTTTTAAAAAAAAAAAAAAAAAAAAAAGCATTGTGTTTTACCAATCTCATTAGCTGGTACAGTGAAACCCTTGTTTCTCTTTAAATGTGATTGCAGAAAACATAATCAGAATGTTTCTCAAGATGCACTGTTTTTGGAGGATTTTTACCCAATTTTTTTTTTATTCTTAGACCCCACACTCCTGCCCTTTTTCTTTGTTATATTAACTTTAATGCTCTTCCGTGCACAATTTTCTTTGAGACCAAACTGTAAGCTTGAAAATTAGTATAAAATTATAGTAAAGGCATACCATCTCTAAGATGTGCTTGTTGTTCCAAAGCTTGCAACCGAAATTTGAGTTCTTTGTTTTCAGCAGCTATTCCAGAAGTGTCTCTCTGCATCAACAGACAAAAATAGCGTGAAAAGACGGTTAAAAGTTTTACATGTTTACTTTGTGGAAATGACCCTCTGTTGGTTCCAGCAACAATGTGTTGATCTCTTGAAAATGTTACATCCAGCAATATATTTATAATGCCAACCAAAACACATTTATAAATACAAATGTTGACAATAGCCTTTGCCTCTGCCCTTTCGGGTAGGGGTAAGGCTCGTCTACATATTACCCTCCCCAGACCCCACTTGGTGGGAATATACTGGGTAGTTGTTGTTGTTGTTGTTGACAATAGCCTTTGTGGGCACACAGCAAATATGCATCATGTGGAAGTTATCTTATTATATGTTAGTCCCAAAAAAGAAAATAAGAGCAAAGGGTTGAAAAGCACCACTAAGCCATTATGGCCAATAAATAGGTCAAAAACTGAGGTTGGACAGTATATCGCATGGTGTGAACCCTCATCCTTTACCATTTGGTGAGAGAGAGAACCCCACCTGTGTAAAATCACTCTCCCCTTTCCCCTCCCTTCCCCCCTAATAGTAATTAAATAAAAAATAAAAAATAGGTCAAAATGGAAGCTTTACTAGTACAAACTAGATACTCATGATGCAGTTAAAGTAAAATACATACAAATCATTCGGACATCAAAAGAAGAGAACAGCAAGAGTAATAGAGTAGCATACTGATGCATTGCTAACAAGTGCAATGGTACAACTGCCGAGTATTAACTTAGGTTCCACCAGAGTGTTGCTACTAGCAGCCACAATGAATTCTTCCTCTGATATTGGAAAAATGCTAGACCAAGATTATAATGTGGAATAATTAACGTATGAAGACTATCCCCGACAAGAAAAGTTCACTTTTTAGCACCATTGAGAGGTGCTTCCACTTAGAAACACCTGATTGCAGGACAGACTAGAGGGTGAAAATGAAAAGGTAGAGGAACTGTTTGCACCAGCACCCTACAAACTTTCTAAGTGTAATGACCTAGGCATAAGTAGATATTTGAACAGCAAAAGATTAGAGTGACAGTAAAACTTGAAAGGCATGACAAACAAAGCTTGCCACGCAGCTTCTTTCACAACATCTGAATTTGAGTTGAGGCCAATACAGGATAGAAGCAATTGATAAATAATTACTTGGATATCTTATAAAGTGAACACAAACCTAAGATGATACAGCAATAGTAAATTCTAGACCCAAATGAAACAGTACAAATTTCCAAATAAATGAACAGCAGCGATTGCATTCTTTACACATACCAGTTCAGAGCTAACATGCAAACTAAAAATGTAGGCCATATCATTTTCATTAGGTACAAATTGTATAGAAGAGTCGACCAGCAGAAAAGATGCTTGAAACAATATATGCAAAAGCTCAAGAAATATGGCAACTTTTCTGTCATAACTGGGGTTAAAAAAGCCCCGATCACGATTTCCAAATCATACAAGTCCATTTCTCACTTATCAAAAAGAAAAGCCCAATTCTCCAGAACCAAAAGTCTCACTCTTGTCCACATTCAAGAATTATTGGAGGAGAGTTCAACCTATCAATTCGAGTTACTTATTCAATAAGTTCTGTACAATGACTTACTCCACAAAAGAAAAGTAGGTCATTATCGTTGATTATACTTCTTTATCAATTACTTCTTTAGTTGATTGCAGAGGTTATATGCAAATTTTGGAGTTCTATGCTAAATGGGTTAGTCGATGTTAGGCTATTTCGTCTTAGCCAACTAACTCCGTTTTTTCGTTTAGAAATGTTCCTCCGGATGGTAATTTGATCGACCAATTGTTCGACCAGTAGTTTGAGGTGAAAATGACTTTTTCTTAAATATAAAAACTCGGTGAAAGCAGAAAAATAAACCATGTAAGAATATGCAATTACTAACATATACAATCAAGATCAAGGGCATCAGGTGAATTGAGCAAATCGCCACTTGGTTTAGACATCAAATAAAGCGGAGAGCCCTTGGTGATGCTGTGACTTTGATGGATACATACATTGAATTAAGGGTATATTGCTAAACATAAGAGGCTATTCAACACGTAAGATTACTTTAGAAAATATAATTTCATAATGTAAAGAATGTCACATGTATATTTCTGAAAAAATTTCAGACCTGAAGAACTGTGATCTGTGCAGATAGAGTGGTGGCTTCAGTCTGCAGAGTCTGCACTTTCCTCTCTAGCTCACCGGTATAACGAGTTTTTCGCTCCTTAGAACGTGCAGCAGATTGTCTGTTTGCTAGAATCCTGTAAAATTGCATGATAAAAACAACTCCATTAAAAAGCTAAAACTTGCTGTTTGATTGGAGAGTTCTTATCCAACAAACGCATATTATTTTGAGAAAAGAAAAGAGAAGACCAAAAAGTAAATGGTGCCATAAGATCTAGAAAAGAAACAATGCAATTATGACCTTTTGTAAGAGAACTTTCAAATTTAAAAGTTGACATAAATGCTTCTACTTTATCAATGATTCCCAGTTTACTCTTCGCTCTATTAACATTCAGCAGCTTAGAAAATTATAGCTTCCTTCTACTTGGCTCTATATCAAGCTGTATCACCAGAAAAGTTGCAATAGCATCTCTTCCTCAACACAGTAGCCTGACTTCTCTGTTAGGAGTTACTAATTAAACTGCAAAAAACTAGTTTGTTTTTTCCTATTTTTCCTTCTACTATGCAGATGAGAAAGAAAGCCAAATCCCAAGAACTGCAACTACCATCCACTTCATGAATCCAACATAGCACGTTAAAGACTTCATCGCAAGCTGAAATTACGCTATTTGGCACTCCAAAGAAACAACAAATAACTTAAAACCCAACAACTGCACCTACCATCTAATCTCCATTTTCTCACCATAAACCATTTCATAACGAATTTAACCCAATTAAAGGTTTCAGAATACATTTTTGCTCGATCACTTTTGGAAAGAAAACAGAGTTATACCCAAAATGATTCCAAATTGAAGGCTAAACCAAAAAAAAATTAACTTAAGACCTAAAATTCTAACACCGCAGTAAAAAAGATGCAACCTTTTGGCTCTCTTGGGATCAATCAGGGAAAGCTCAGCAAGCTTATCAGGAGCCATAGCCTTCTTCACAGAAAGCGATTCAGACTCAAAATCAAAAGAGCCATCCATGGAATTGCTATGCCTATGACGCGGGCCACCACCCATCATCTTATTCTCCGCCGCCGCAGCACTAAAGTCCAGTCCATCGAAAAAATCAGCATCCACAGAGAGACTACGGTAGTGGGCCAGCGGCTTAGGGTTATTATCGGAAGGCCCAGCTGATAACGCCGGCCCAGTTGACGAAGAATCAGCTGAATTTGCAGGCTGCTGCTGCTGCATGAGGGACGGCGCCTGAACATCGAGGTTGAAGTCTGTAACGGCGTCGTCTAAGAGGATGTCATCGTCGAAGTTTGGAAACCGAAAAAAGGTTTCGGATTGGGCCCGGCGATGACGTGACCCACGGGTCGGAGTATCCTGCATCTGGTCAAGGTCAGTTTGACCTGATAGGAATTGGGCCTGAATGGGCTTTCCGGCGAACTTCGGCTCCATTCTTTTAAGCTTCTGAACTACTATTGATTTGGAGGCGGAGAAGGAGAAGAAGAAGAAGAAAAGGTAGGGGTGGGACCCAGGGATTGGCAGTAGAAGCAACGAAGAAGAGTAACATGGGGGTATTTTGCTGGCGGTCTGAAAGACTAGTAGAGAGCTTACAGCAAATCAGCGACAAGCTTCCACAAATAAGGGGTAGACTTGTCCTAAGGACAGGTATATCTTTGAGTTCTATCGGTCATAATAAAATAAACCCTATTTATATTAAATAAATATCATTTTAAAATATAAATCATATAAATATCTTTTATAATTTATAACAAAAAATTTAAATATAGTTCCATCCTACAATTAAGACACAATATATCTCCTCTTACCAGTTTCTCTTTCTTCTTCCATACACTTTACTCTCTTGTCCCATAAACTCACGTTTCATAAATCTTCTCACACCCTAAATCTCTATTTCTCTGCCATTATCACCTCTACTCTCTTCTCCCACATACACAACTTACTCCAGTTCTTTATCCTCTCTGTATTTTCACAACATAATCAATCTTTATTATTATTTGGCATATAAAAAAAGATCTATAAAACAACAAATTTCAGCAAGAAAAAAGGAAGAAATATAGAGATAGAGAAAGTAGAGGAGAAAGAGATCTAATCGTCCATCTCAACGATAGAGTTTTCAACTTTGATTTTGTCGAAAGCCATGTTTACAGATGAAAGAGGTGAAACTGTATTCACATGTATTCAGCAGCATTCATTTATATATTTTAGATGTATTAAAAAGTTGTGATTATTCTCTTGTATTCAGTTTTAATCACTTGTAATTAACTATTTTATTCAACAGTAGTATTCAAGTGTTTAATATAATTGTATTCAGTTGTAGTTAGTTATATTCAATTATTTTATTCAGCAGAAGTTAGTTATATTTTGTTGCATTCAAGAGTTTTATTCAGCTATATTCAATTGTATTTTGTTGTATTCAATAGAAAAAAAGGAGAAGAGAATTGAGAAGTTCGATGAGATGTGTTGCTCTCGTTTTTTCCTTTTTCCACGTTTTTGAGTTGCTTTCTTTGAGCAAAATACAAACTAATGTGTACTCATTTTAGTTCTTTGAGTTAAATTATGAGACTATCATGTGATTTGATTTCCTTCCATTTTTAACAAGTTTAAGTTCCCAGAATTTGCACAAAAAAGTTACTGTATTTCATTGAAATTTTGCTTGAATACAGTTAAATACAGCTAAAATTTCGCTTGAATACAACTAAATACAGACCAAACTTAGCTGGATTTCCCGTTTTTAGACCTATTTTTTTGTATTAATGAATACAACCTTTTAAATACATAAAATACATTGTATAAAAATATAAAGCGTATCTGTGTAATATAGCAAAGGGTATCTATAAAGCTAATTAGGACAAAAAGAAGGTGCTTTGCAAAAAATTCTCAACGATAGAAATTTGTTTGTCAAAGTATCAATCTACCTTTGTTTAATCCCTTTTCTAAGACCCCGGAACCAATAGTGGTTGTAAATTTCGATTCAAGTGGACAAAAATAAGTGAAAAAAGTGTTTTAAGAACATATTATATATAACATATCTAAAATATGGGGTATATTTTAACGACCAATTACCCTATTACAGTGTAACATATGTAATACATGTTCTATACTCAATATTTACAGCCATAATAATTTACTGCATATCGTATTAATTATGTGTTGTTATATCCCGTACTTTAATATTAAGATAAATTATAGTAATATATATGAGATTGAAGGGATTAAGACCCCAAAAACTTAACAACTTTAATGTCATTAAATATTATATTAGCTTGGTATATTCTTTTGCTACAACTTTCTTAAACATTTTCCGAAGATCTCAATTTTAGATGAGTGCTTTCTATTATTTTATTGCAGTTCCAAACATGCAATTTTGTATTTTAAACTAATAGAGCAATCATCGTCAAAAACAAACTAAAAGTTAAAAAGTTCTAATAACCCCATCATTCATTTGGACGATGGGTGTATTAATATTCCTTTTAGTTTGTGCTATGTATATTACTCTTTAACTTATTAAGTTTAGAATATTTAATAACAATCAATATAGTCTAACTTTTGATCTAGGAAGTGTATTGGAAACACAACTATAAATTCAGTTGTTAAGAACTTTATAATTATTTAACGAATATTCCATCAACAATAAACTTAAACCCCTTTATGACTCTCTTCCCTGTCAATCTAATAGATAACTCTAAGTTTGTCACTTTTCCTTTTCTATTTTCTCTCTTTTTTCTAACATATCATTTCCAGAAGGTAAATCCTAAAACTTGGTTTTCAACGAATGAGTTGGTTTCAGTTTTGATGTAGTTAATATACTGGTATGTGAGAATACACCAAAATATCATTAAGGAAACATTGACAGATGCTTATACCTTTTCATTTTTTTTGTAATATTTTAATAAAAGTTTTATAAGTATAATTTTGGGATAGTTACCATTATTATTATTTTCGAATATGGTAAATTATACTCATAATATAAGAAAGTTTATTAGATTTTATTTATTGTAAAGATAGAAATTATTTTCTCACAAGAAAAGAAGGTTATATTTTTACCATTTTAAGAATTAAGCGTACGATTTTTTTTACAACATCCTCTTCATATCGAATAATTGATAACAATGCCAACAATGCTGAAAATGTTATTTGGATATGGAAACCTTTTTTTTTTTTTTTGGCAATTCACTAGGCAGAGCCTAGGGCTAGATTTTTATTAATAACATAAAAGGAAATTACAACAATTAGGAGAAATACTAGTAAGACAATAGCGCCGGAGTTGATACCCATATAAAAAATCGGGCTAACCTTACCGTACTAATCCTATTGAGTATTCAAAACCTTATTACTAGCAAGAATGTAAGAAATAAGAACTTGAACGGACCAAATAAGCTATGATCATCTCATAGTTTATAACATACTCTGTGATGAGATTACATATGAGTACTAATATGGTAGAATTGTAATATGAGGAAACCATGAAGGTGCTCTCCTTTCTCCAAATATGTGAGGAATTTAAAATGTAATTTGTTGTCTTCGCCCCCAAATTTTCTCAACAAGTCTTCAAAGTTCATGCTTTATTCTTCGTTTGATTGGGCTTTGTAAGAGTTGTTTGAGTGATATGTTTTTGTTTTACAGTTCTCATTGGGAGCCTACTTATGTTTGCGTCTTCAAACACCCTGCCGTCCCAGCTTCTATCCCTATTACGACACTTCTTACTTGTTTTACTGTGCATTGGTGATAAATCACTATTTCTTGAAGCATCTTCCGGCATTTCGTTAAGATATCATCTTCCTCCCCTTCTTCATATATATATATATATATATATATATATATATATATATATATATATATATATATATATATATATATATATATATATATATATATATATATATATATATGTCTTCCTTCCATAGCATTCAGGAGTTGTCTTTGCTCTGAAGTGATTAAAGGAGCAGATGATACATGATGGTGCTGCCCCGCCTATGAAACTGCTACTGAGTTGCTATCAGCAGAAGGACAATTTATTGGAATAATTTTATCCCTTTGCTGCTGATGTCCTGTGTGCAAAGGTTGCTTCATTGCTTCCATTAGTTGCCTCTCCTCCAAAGTAGTGAATGGTTCTGTTTGTACAATCTGTTTCTGTCCAAAAGTAGGCAGTGATGTTTCACTTCCAACAGCTGATGTTTCACCCGAGAATTGGATTACTTGAACATTTTGTGTTGTTTCCATTTGGTCGATCTTTGCTGTTGCTATATTTGAAGTACCAGCTATTGCAGTATTTCTTGGAATAAAAACTGGAGCGTTATGGTTCAAGATGCTGTTTTGATTTGCTGCTGATGGCTTATTTGCATTACAATTGATAGTTGTACTTTTCCCTTGAAATTTTGGCTTGACTGGAGCCTCAATGTCCTCTTCTGTACTATCATAATCAACCTCTTGGTCTTCTTCTGCAGATGAAAATCCAGCAAATCCTTCATCCCAACCCTCGTGCCCTGTATGCTATGAAAGTTATACCACATGCGACTACCCACAAGAAATTATCTAGCTAGAATTAGCATTAATATAAACCCTTCGTGCCCTGTATGCAAAAGCAACAATGAATCTATATAAATCACATCTTCTGGGAATGCCCTATAGCCAAAACTCTCAGGTAAAAAATAGGGATAAACACTGCCAATAGTCCAAAGCACGATAATTGGATGAACTTTCTAATAAGCACTCATAAACAAAAATTACTCTAAAATATCTAAGTTAGCATCAACTAATTCCCTTTACAATTTGGTAAATTTAGAACAATAAGAACATGAACAACATTAACGATAAAAGCAACCCAATAAATATAGAGAAGATCTTAGCTTACACTAAAGAATATTTTTTCTTCACAAATAAAAGTCTAGTAGTTGACAGGACTATATTCAACTACAAGTAAAATGGGACCAACCACCAATAGAGTGGTACAAGGAAAATATCGATGGGGCCTTTGACAAATATAACATGGAAGGAGGTATTGGTGGTGTTGTTCGTGATGCAAATGGAACTCAAGGCTCCACGCCACAACTTAGAATTAATCATCAGGGAAAAACTCTTTCCTGTTGAAGTGGAAACTGACGCCACGGAATTATTGAATATAATTCACAAAAGTACCATTACAAATAATAAATTATGCCATAAATGCAGGTTGTTGGTGGAGGAGACAACCAAGCAGGGGATGATATCATTCAAGCATAGTTTCAGGCTAGGGAATAGAGTGGCACACGTTTTGGCAAATGCAACACTAAGGAACAACTCCGTTGATAGGCTACATACTTTTGCTAAACCTCCTAATTTTGTTAAGAATATCTACAAAAAAGATAGGGAGGGTTATGTTTATGTTAAATCATGTAATATAAAACAATGTAAAAACTTAGCTGCACTAGGGAATATTAGTGCCATACATGGCCTAATGGTAGTTTCTAATGATGTATGTATAGAGAATTATGATAGGGGGAGGTAACCCTCCCTACTTAACATATATATATATATATATATATATATATATATATATATATATATAAAATATATATATGTTTTCTGTTTAAAAAAAATTTACAAAAGCATGCGAGATGAATTAGCAATTTAGCAATAAGTGAATATTTTGAGATCCATTTTCAAAGCGGATATTTTATTCCTACATTTGAAGAGAGCTAAAAAAAGAAATTTCACTTGAGTATATGAGTATAGAGCTCAAGATTTCTTCAATAACATTAGTTCGTTATTCGCTAAAATGTAGTATTAAATGGAATGAGAGGAAGTTCGTACCTGCCCTCCTTTACCACATACGGTAAGTGGATTGTTAGAATTTATGCCGTTCACTAGAGGGGGTGAATAGTGAGGCACGAGAATATTGAAATATTGTGGAATTTAAAATTGCAGGAATAAGTAAATACGGTAATTGAAATAATCAAGAAAGAACACACCGTATTTTATCCTGGTTCACCACAACCCGTGGCTAGTCCAGTCCCCGAGAGACTCTCTCGAGATTCCACTATCTTCGTCAAGCTTACGGGTGCTTAACAAACCGTTACAGTTGCTCAAGGATACCGCACCTTAAGACTTCACTTGCTTGAGGATACCTCACCCCAAGACTTCAACCACTAAGACTTTGGGTACTTAGCAAACCCGACAAATGAGAAGATATGTTCTTCTCAAACAACTCTCTTTTACAACAAATATTCTCTCAATAGAGTGGATAAAGAGAAACAAAATAATCTCTATGAACAACACAAAGTTGTCTATCAAATGGCTCAACAAAAGCTCTAAAATGATGCTTGAAAATGATCAATATGTATATCAATATATGCAGGAGTTGTGTGTTTAAAATCAGCTCAAAAGACCTCTTTTTATAGGTGAAAAAGTGGTGCTGACCGTTGCTTAATTGACAAATAAAATCCCTGATTCTGTGCTTCAACAATCGATTGTTTGGAGGTGACAATCGATTGTCTGACCAACGTTCAAAAAACCCTAATTTTAGGCTAAACAATCGATTGTCAACCCTGAATAATCGATTGTTCAACGTTCAAAAATCAATTCTGGAACGGTCAAAAACTAATCGATTGTATGAAAGTGACAACCGATTGTTGATAATCGATTGTGGGACAAAACAATCGATTGTTTTGATATTTAAAAACCGGTCTGTCTCAAAATAATCGATTTTTAAAGTGGACAATCGATTGTCAGCAATCGATTGTTAAAGTAGACAATCGATTATGTTGTTCCAGTGTTCAAAACTTTGCCAACGGTCGATTATATACACTTGATATACACTTGATATACACTGGGTATACTAGAGTATACCAGAATTGAAAACTTACTTCAAAACCCATTTTGGTTGAAATGAAAACGTTAAAATCATTTTGTTTGAAGTATATATTAAAAATATTTATGATATATATAATTTAATAAAGTGATTTTATGCATGTTTATGATGACCTAATGTTGAGCCAAAGGATAAGATAACTTAAACGTTGTCCTTACATTGGTTCTACCAAACGACCTACGTCTTGGGTCTTCGGTCTTGAACTTCTTTGGCTCGTTCATGCAATTCCGTCATCAGTATCCTTCTCGCCATTTGATTATATCGTTGTTTGACACTTGACTTCATTGTTTGTCATTCATCAAAACCTATACCTGAAAATCATGCTCATACAACCAAAGCGCACATATCAAAGGTATACATGATTTCCAACAATTTCCCCCTTTTTGATAATGACAAACAACGGAAGATATGCATATTGAATTCCCCCTAAATTCATGCTATATCTCAACATACAATTTATGCAAACAATTCATAGAAATCAATTCAATATAATTCCCCCTTAATTGAATATTCCCCCTCAATTAAGGCATGCATATCGCCCATATTCTTCCCCCTTTTGGCATTAGCAAAAAGACTATACCAAAAAAAATTTAAACCATTGACGATACCAATCGTTATAAACAAGATCATATCAAATGTTATTAAATGGCATACTAATGATAACGGTCATTTTTCTCAACAATATCAATTGTTATTTTAAACTAAGAATGTTCATCAAAACATGAATCAATCAATTATTATAAACCAAATTGATACTAATTGTTATTCAAAAAGAACTGATTAAAGCATGTATCAACCAAAACTAATATAGATTATTTGCACATATCAACTTATTGTGTTTTTATTCAAAATACGATAACTAACCGACGTTCCCCCTTAATGCATTAAGATTTTGTGCTTGGTGCATCCACTACAATATTGTAGTCTTCAAGCACACCTGCAAAAAGAACCTAAAAATAGATTTTTGGTACCCAACTTCTTTTGGGTCCTTGGGGGTTAGGATAATAACAATTATAATCAACACATAAATTTCTATGTTTAGCAAAACAAACGGGTGCAATGTGTCCTACCCGATTACAATAATGACATATAACATTAGGATTGTGCATATGTCTAGGTTGAGCCAAATGCGTTCTAGGTAATCTAAAGTCATTCCTAGACGCGTTGAAATTCCTAGAGTCATCTCTAGGTGGTCTAGAATAATTATTCCTAGACTCATTAGCAAAAATCCTAGAATCATTTCTAGGTTGCGGAACTCCATTTCTATCATGATTCTTATTCATTTTACACCTATAGTTATTCCTAGGCTTTTTCTTCTTTGTTTCAGCTTTAGGAATATCAACACTACGTGTTTCTAGTGCTTTCCTAAGTTCTGTGTTCTCTAGTTTTAAAGAACTACAAGAAAAACAATTTGCACATGTATCAATAGAAGAAGCTTCATTCAATTCCTTGATTTTATTTTTAAAAACAGCAATGTCATTTTCCAAAAAATTGTTTTCTTTTTCTGAAACTTCAATTTTGTTTTTAAGAACACCATTTTTATTAGTCAATTTTTCAAAATCTATTTCTTTCAAAGAAGAGGATTTTTCAAAATCTTTTTCTTGTAAAGAAAGTGTTTTCTGAAAATCTGTTTGCAAAGAAAGTGATTTCTGCAAAGAAAGTGATTTCTGCAAAGAAAGTGTTTTCTTCAATTCTTTTATCAATTTGGAAGCATTGACAAATTCACCATACAATTCATCATAGGCATTTTGTAAATCTTCAAATGAGTGAGAGTTAGATGTACTTACCTCTTCTTCTCCGTTTGCCATGAGACATAATGCGCCGGCTTCATTGCCCGAGCTGTCTGAGTCCCGTGATACGCGCCTATGGTGTTTCCTCTTTTTCTTGTCCTTCTTCAAAGACTTACAAAACTTTTCAAATATATCACTGGAAGTATTTCATCATCCCTTTCTGAATCACTTACCTCTTCTCTTTTAGAGGATGAGGCTATGAAGGCAAAATTCGAATCACTTCTAAGATAAGGATTAAGAATTGTGCTATCATAAGTTTCGAGGTTACCTCTTAGTCCATCAATTGTGATATTCGTGTATTCCATCTACTCTTGGATGGCATTAGCTTTGGAACGCCATTCGGGAGTGAGACTCCGTAGGACTTTTCGAACAAGATCTTTGTTCGTGTAAACTTTCCCGAGAGCATGGAGATCGTTGACGATTCTTAAAAATCGTTCAAACATAACACCAATAAGTTCCTTCTCCATTTTAAAAGTTTCATATTTATTAGTTAGAAAATCAATTTTGGATTCTCGGACTTGAGGCGTACCTTCATAAATGATCTCGAGTTTGTCCCACATCTCCTTGGCGGTTGTGCAGTAAGAGATTTTCCGATAGTCATTCGGATTCACCGCACAATATAATACATGGATGGCCCTTGCATTATTTTCAACTATCTTCACTTGGCATCATATTCATCTTCCTTCTTTGGAACCGTGATTTCTCCAACTTTCTTTGTCGGCATTGGTTCACCGTTTTTGATGATTTGCCACAAACGAAAATTGTTTGCTTTGAGGAAGATACTCATCCGCCCTTTCCAATATGTATAGTTTGTTCCGTCAAATAGTGGAACGCAAGTGGTGGATTGTCCTTCATTCATCATTCCTGCTTTCAATATTCTATACACAAAAATATATATAGCTCTCAACCGGTTAAGGCTTTCAGAGGGTTAGGCTCTGATACCAATTGTTAGAATTTATGCCGTTCACTAGAGGGGGGGGGGGGTGAATAGTGAGGCACGAGAATATTGAAATATTGCGGAATTTAAAATTGCAGGAATAAGTAAATACGGTAATTGAAATAATCAAGAAAGAACACACCGTATTTTATCCTGGTTCACCACAACCCGTGGCTAGTCCAGTCCCCGAGAGACTCTCTCGAGATTCCACTATCTTCGTCAAGCTTACGGGTGCTTAACAACCCGTTACAGTTGCTCAAGGATACTGCACCTTAAGACTTCACTTGCTTGAGGATACCTCACCCCAAGACTTCAACCACTAAGACTTTGGGTACTTAGCAAACCCGACAAATGAGAAGAGATGTTCTTCTCAAACAACTCTCTTTTACAACAAATACTCTCTCAATAGAGTGGATAAAGAGAAACAAAATAAGCTCTATGAACAACACAAAGTTGTCTATCAAATGGCTCAACAAAAGCTCTAAAATGATGCTTGAAAATGATCAATATGTATATCAATATATGCAGGAGTTGTGTGTTTAAAATCAGCTCAAAAGACCTCTTTTTATAGGTGAAAAAGTGGTGCTGACCGTTGCTTAATTGACAAATAAAATCTCTGATTCTGTGCTTCAACAATCGATTGTTTGGAGGTGACAATCGATTGTCTGACCAACGTTCAAAAAATAGATTCCTGATTTTAGGCTAAACAATTGATTGTTAACCCTGAATAATCAATTGTTCTTCAACGTTCAAAAATCAATTTAGGATTCTGTGGAACTGTCAAAAAATAATCGATTGTATGAAAGTGACAATCGATTGTTTTGATATTTAAAAACCGGTTGCACTGTCTCAAAATAATCGATTGTTAAAGTGGACAATCGATTGTCAACAATCGATTGTTAAAGTAGACAATCGATTATGTTGTTCCAGTGTTCAAAACTTTGCCAACGGTCGATTATATACACTTGATATACACTTGATATACACTGTGTATATCAGAGTATACCAGAATTGAAAACTTACTTCAAAACCCATTTTGGTTGAAATGAAAACGATAAAATCATTTTGTT
Organism: Nicotiana benthamiana; assembly: GCA_034376525.1. Lineage (NCBI taxonomy): Eukaryota > Viridiplantae > Streptophyta > Magnoliopsida > Solanales > Solanaceae > Nicotiana > Nicotiana benthamiana. Next base: position 24,941,417 of record CM067336.1, on the reverse strand, counting down.
TGAAGTATATATTAAAAATATTTATGATATATATAATTTAATAAAGTGATTTTATGCATGTTTATGATGACCTAATGTTGAGCCAAAGGATAAGATAACTTAAACGTTGTCCTTACATTGGTTCTACCAAACGACCTACGTCTTGGGTCTTCGGTCTTGAACTTCTTTGGCTCGTTCATGCAATTCCGTCATCAGTATGCTTCTCGCCATTTGATTATATCGTTGTTTGACACTTGATTTTATTGTTTGTCATTCATCAAAACCTATACCTGAAAATCATGCTCATACAACCAAAGCGCACATATCAAAGGTATACATGATTTCCAACATGGATGTCCAACAACAGCCTCAACACAGAACCGATTTAATGTATATAAATACAAATACAACTATCCAGTATAGTTCCACAAGGTGGGGTCTGGAGAAGGTAATATGTACACACGCCTTACCACTATTCGAAAGGGTAGAGAGGTTGTTTCCAATCGACCCTCGGCTTAGGGAAGGAAAGGGAAAAACAAAAACAGAAACCTAAGAGCATTAGTGATTCTCGCAGAAATTGCTTAAATAGTTATCTAAACATAAGAACCATAAATAAAATGGCATTCAATAGTATCAAATAGTAACTATCATAAATAACCGATTTCATGTGTGAAGTATAAATTGTAAGATATATGGACTTATATCTACATACATATAAACAATATATGGATAAATTATATGTTATGTGCTATCTTTTGGTTTGGCCTAATTTTGTGGTCTTATGGACATTATGTTAAGGGGGCCAATGAATTGTCATATAAAGTGTAGGACTAATGTGTAGATACCCAAAAGGGTAACCTTAGTTAATGATGGGCTAACTAAGGTTACATATATGTAACCATGGTTACATGCTTGTGACTCTTGAATTATGTAACTCTTGTGACTCTTGGGTTATGTAACTCTTTTGTTATAAAGTGGGGGTTATGGTTCCCACATTATTGCAAGACATAATCTCTTCTTCCTCCCATTGACTCAAGAGAAACTCCATTGTTGTCTTGCAAATTCTTGTGGAAAACCATACACCAACTTTGGTTATTGTCATATTATTATTATTGTGAAACCATTCACATATTCAAGTCTTGTAAGGTATTCTTGTGGAGACATAAACTTCAAGACAATGTTGAAGGAAGGATCAAGGAGCAATCTTCATAAGGACCTTTGGACAATCATCAAAGGAGGTTCAACGATTTCCACTCATGGATTCAGGTTAGCTTCCGCTCATGTAGTTGTGATTCTGAATTGTTCAATATGAAGGTTATTGTATTTTAGTAGGAATCATATTTCTAACAATTGGTATCAGAGCCACCTTCATATTTGGATAATTTGGATGTTCATAAGATTCATGTTTTGTTAGGTTCATGTTCAAGTAAAGTTAGAATTTTATTTTTGAAATTCTAGTACCATGAAGTAGCATGATTTTATGAATGTTATGGTTTTTTGATGAAATTTGATGTTTTAATATCATGTTATCTTTACCTGATTTAAAATGTTGAATTTAGCATGATTTTGGTTGATGAACAACATGTTTTCTTGTTTAAGATTCTTGTTGAAAATCACATTGAGTTGTTGGACACTGCCTAAAGATAATCGATTATTCATTTTAGATAATCGATTATCTCTCAATTTTCAAAAATTTTGGCAATTCTGGAATACCAGAATAATCGATTATCTGTTTTGAGATAATCGATTATTCCGGTCCAGTAAGTTTGAAACGTTTTCTAACGCCAGAATAATCGATTATCTGTTTTGAGATAATCGATTATTCTGGTCCAGTAAGGTTGAAATTTTTTCTCACTGCCAGAATAATCGATTATCTGTTTAAGATGATCGATTATCCTGGACCAGTAAGGTTGCACTTTTTTTTAATGCTAGAATAATCGATTATCTGTTTAAGATAATCGATTATCCTGGACCAGTAAGGTTGAAACGTTTCAAGTTTTTTTTAAGTTTCAGATTTTAATTGAATATTAATAATATGTCAATTAATATTAAGTTTTTTTATTAATTTATTATACATTAATAATTAAGTTTTGAATATTAATTGTTTTAGTCCATCAATTTTCATTTTTGGAATTGTCCTCTCAAGTCTATAACAATTAATATTGAGATGTTGCATGTCAAAACATGTAACATATTCAGTTAAGATTCATAATATGGCTTAAGGATCTAAGGTTTTTAGCATCTAATATTTTAATTTAGTCAATTGAAGCATTATGTTGCCAAAGTAACCTCTATTGTGTAGATTGATTGATCTTGAAATATAAGATGACTGTGGATGTTAGTCTTCCATGCGTTTAACACCGGCCCAAAGAAAGATTGTTATTTGGCAGGAATTCGAACATGCTGGTGGTGATAAATATGAGACAATTATTTGGTTTTCCATGTGAATATTAAGTCGGCCCAAAGGAAGGCTTGATATTTGACAGGAGTTTATTGTCTATATTTGATCACTACACCAAGAGTACCACTTACAAGTTGTTTTTCTATCCAAAGACTAAAATCAATATTGTGCTAGGTATCTTGTAATGAGATTTGCCTATTTTTAATCTATAAAGTAAAGTTAAAGTTCAAGTAATTGTAAGCATGTATTAAGTGATCCTTTTGTTCTATTTTCAGTTAATTCTTCAGCTGCTTCGATGCCAACATTAATAGCATCCATGTGCTTAACGGCACAAACTTTAAGGAGTGGAAAGAGAACATCATGATCGTTCTCGGTTGCATGTATCTAAGCCTTGCACTTCGGAATGAGCAACCTGCTTCTCTTGAGGATACATCCTCTCCTGATGAAAGGAGGGAGATGGAGAACTGGGAACGCTCGAATCGCATGAGTCTAATGATCATGAAACGTGCAATTCCAGAATCATTCAGGGGCACAATGAATGATGAAGCTAATGCCAAAGTTTTCCTTGAAAACCTTGAAAAGCATTTTGAACAAAACGAAAAGGCGGAGACAAGTACTCTTTTGAGTAAACTTGTTTCCATGAGGTATAAAGGCAAGGGAAACATTAGGGAGTACATTTTGGAAATGTCTCATCTTGCTTCGAAACTTAAGTCACTCAAGCTAGTATTACCTGAGGAACTGCTTGTGTACTTAGTTTTGATATCTCTTCTTGCACACTTTAATCAGTTTAAGGTCAGTTACAACTGCCTGAAGGAGAAATGGACTCTTAACGAGCTCATTTCATGTTGTGTGCAAGAGGAGGAAAGGATAAAGCAAGATAAGACTGAAAGTGCTCATTTGGCATCCTCTTCTAAGGATATGAAGAAGAGGAAAGGTAAGGAAGTTGCGGTTGCAAGGTCCAAGAATAAGCAACATAAGGAACCTAAGGTTGAAATTACTGAATTAGATTGCTTTTTCTGTAAGGGGACTAATCATGTGAAGAAGTATTGTACCAAGTACCACGCTTGGCGTGAGAAAAAAGGTACATTTCTTTCTCTTGTTTGTTCTGAAGTTAATTTAATTTCGGTACCTAAGGATACTTGGTGGGTAGATTCTGCTGCTACTACTCACATAAGTATATCTATGCAGGGTTGCCTGAACTACCAAAAACCAAATGATGGTGAAAGATACATCTATGTGGGTGATGGCAAGAAGGTGCCAGTTGAGGCTATTGGAAAGTTTAGGCTGTTGTTTAAGACCGGTTTTCATTTAGATTTGGATGAGACTTTTGTTGTACCGTCTTTTAGACGGAATTTAATTTCTGTTCCCAAATTGGACATATCCGGTTATTCATGTTCTTTTGGTGACAATAAAGTCAGTCTCTTTCAGAATTCAAATCTTATTGGTACTGGTCTTTTATCAACATTTGATAGCCTATATTTTGTTAACACAATAACCTCACATAATGAAACCTTGCATACAAATTTAAGTGGTACCAAAAGAAAATTAACTAATGAGAATTCTATATCACTCTGGCACAAACGTTTGGGTCACATATCCATTCAAAGAATTCAGAAACTCGTGTCAGATGGAATTCTTGATTCTCTTGATTCCTCAAATTCGGATATTTGTGTTGAGTGTATCAAGGGTAAACAAACAAACAAGACGAGATTAGGTGCTAAGAGAGCTTCGGACGTCTTAGAATTGATACATACGGATAATTGTGGGCCGTTCCCTACTCCTTGTAGGAATGGTCAACAATACTTTATCACATTCATAGACGATTACTCTCGTTATAGGTACCTCTATCTTATTCATGAAAAGTCCCAATCCATAGACGTGTTCAAATCATTTAAGGCTGAAGTTGAAAATCAACTAAGCAAAAGAATTAAAACCGTTAAATCTGACCGTGGTGGTGAATACTATGGTCGATATGATGGTTCAGGTGAACAACGTCCAGGGCCATTTGCTAAATTCCTAGATGAGTGTGGGATCGTCCCTCAGTATACTATGCCAGGAAGTCCTACGATGAATGGTGTAGCTGAGAGACGAAATCGGACCCTTAAGGATATGTAAGAAGTATGATTTGTCGTACTACTTTACCAGACTCACTCTGGGGTGAAGCATTAAAAACCGCAGCTTATATTCTTAATAGAGTTCCAACTAAAGCTACAATCAAAACCCCATATGAATTTTGGACTGGGCATAAACCCAGTATTAGGCACTTACACATTTGGGGTTGTCCAGCTGAGGCAAGGCCTTATAGGCCGAATGAAAGGAAACCGGATGCTAAGACGCTATTTTGTTGATACTCTGAAAGGTCCAGGGGTTTTAAGTTTTATATGATCCCACTTCTAGAACTATTTTTGAGACGGGTAATGCTAGGTTTTTTGAGGATATTGAGTTTGGGGGGTGGGGAGATAAAGTTGTTAGAGATTTTGTCTTTGAGGAAGAACATGTGACTTTCCCTCAAGTTGTTGATCTTGGTCAGGGTGTTCTCATTCCTGACACGGATCACACAACTCTAGTTCAAGACAATCTCGAAAAAATCCCCCATCAAGACCCTGATATTACTAATGAAAATCAAACTCAACAACCTCAAGAAACTAAAGTGCCATTAAGGAGATCCACTAAAGAGAGGAGAAATGCAATTCCGGATGATTATGTTGTATTTCTCCAAGAACAAGAAAGTGATATTGGACTTGAGGAAGATGATCCAATCAACTTCCGTCAAGTCATTAAGGGTTCTAACTCTCTAAAGTGGATTGATGCCATGAATGATGAGATGAAGTCTATGAGCGATAATGATGTTTGGGAGCTTGTTACATTGCCCGAAGGTATTAAACCTATTGGTTGTAAATGGATTTTTAAAACTAAAAGGGATTCAGAGGGAAATGTTATTAAGTATAAAGCTCGTCTTGTCGCAAAAGGCTACACTCAAAAGGAAGGCATTGATTATAAAGAGACTTTCTCTCCAGTTTCATCGAAAGACTCTTTCAGGACTATAATGGCATTAGTAGCACATTTTGATCTTGAGCTTCATCAGATGGATGTTAAGACATCATTTCTCAATGGTGACATTGAGGAAACAATTTATATGGTGCAACCTGAAAACTATGTTTCGGATGAATCAGAGAAAAGGGTTTGCAAATTAAAGAAATCAATCTATGGGCTCAAGCAAGCTTCTCGTCAATGGTATTATAAGTTTCATGCAGTCATTACATCTTTTGGTTTTGAACCGAATATTGCTGATGACTGTATATACCATAAGTTCAGTGGGAGTAAGTATATTTTTCTGGTTTTATATGTCGATGACATACTGCTTGCCTGCAATGATATAGCATTATTGCATGAAACTAAGAAATTTCTTTCAAAGAAATTTGAAATGAAAGATCTTGGTGAAGCTTCTTTTGTATTAGGAATTCAGATACAACGAGATCGCTCCAAATGTGTTCTCGGTCTGTCACAAAAGGGCTATATCGATAAGGTTCTTAAAAGATTTGGCATGCAGGATTGTAAACCAGGCAACACCCCTGTTGCTAAGGGAGACAAGTTTAGTCTCAAACAGTGCCCAAATAATAATTATGAAATTTCGGAAATGCAGAAGACGCCTTATGCTTCGGCTGTAGGTAGTCTGATGTATGCTCAGGTATGTACACGACCTGATATAGCATACATTGTTGGGATGTTAGGCAGATATCTAAGCAATCCGGGAATGGACCATTGGAAGGCAGCCAAACGGGTCATGAGGTACTTACAGAGAACAAAGGATTACATGCTTACATACCGGAAATCGGACCAGCTTGAGATCATTGGATATACCGATTCCGATTTTGCTGGATGTCAGGATAGTTTGAAGTCCACTTCAGGCTATATTTACATGCTTGCGGGCGTTGCTATCTCTTGGAGAAGCATCAAGAAAACTCTTACAGCCACTTCCACCATGGAAGCGGAGTTTATGGCATGTTATGAAGCATCCAATGAGGCATTATGGCTGCGGAATTTTGTTGGTGGACTGCGAATTGTTGATAGCATCAAAAGGCCACTTAGGCTATTATGCGATAACAGATCGGCAGTCCTTTATGCTAATAACAACAGTAGTTTGACGAAAGCAAAACATATGGACGTCAAATTTCGGGTTGTTAAAGAAAGAGTACAAAATGGATAATTGTGCATTGAGTACATTAGTACAAACTCCATGCTTGCGGATCCGCTCACTAAGGGATTGACACCAAAAGTATTTCATGAGCATATTGCTTGTATGGGTGTCAAATCCGATAAGGATAATGTATTTTAGTGGGAGTTTGTATTGTACATTTTTGTATTGTCCATTATATTCAGAAATTCAGTAATTCAGTTATATCTGCGCAGATATTCAGTTTTAAAGTTTTTTGTACTCTTACAGTTTATGATTGATCTCAATAAAGAGAACCAGTTGGAAATAGACAATCTATTGACCACACTTTATGTTATTTCCATACTACATACCTACACTTGATCCATGTCGTTGGTTATATTGATATACGTGATCTATGTTGGTTCTAGTTACGAATGAGTAACGAAGAGCACTTAGTTCCTATGTTGGTATGATTGATGGACCGGATTGTTCATGACAATTTTATTGTGATAGCAATTTTGAACTCTTAAGGTTATTTTGTAACATATAATGCTAAGGTTTGTACATATGTATGTGTATCTCGTCGAAGTGGGAGATTGTAAGATATATGGACTTATATCTACATACATATAAACAATATATGGATAAATTATATGTTATGTGCTATCTTTTGGTTTGGCCTAATTTTGTGGTCTTATGGACATTATGTTAAGGGGGCCAATGTATTGTCATATAAAGTGTAGGACTAATGTGTAGATACCCAAAAGGGTAACCTTAGTTAATGATGGGCTAACTAAGGTTACATATATGTAACCATGGTTACATGCTTGTGACTCTTGAATTATGTAACTCTTGTGACTCTTGGGTTATGTAACTCTTTTGTTATAAAGTGGGGGTTATGGTTCCCATATTATTGCAAGACATAATCTCTTCTTCCTCCCATTGAATCAAGAGAAACTCCATTATTGTCTTGCAAATTCTTGTGGAAAACCATACACCAACTTTGGTTATTGTCATATTATTATTATTGTGAAACCATTCACATATTCAAGTCTTGTAAGGAATTCTTGTGGAGACATAAACTTCAAGACAATCTTGAAGGAAGGATCAAGGAGCAATCTTCATAAGGACCTTTGGACAATCATCAAAGGAGGTTCAACGATTTCCACTCATGGATTCAGGTTAGCTTCCGCTCATATAGTTGTAATTCCGAATTGTTCAATATGAAAGTTATTGTATTTTAGTATGAATTATATTTCTAACATAAATTTGACCATAATAAAAGGTAAGTGTAGTATAAAGATAAAAGACGTTGAGATGGATATGTAGTTTTGTTGGGATTTTTTATTAGAGGAAGAACCCTTGGTTTTGAATAAGGGGTTGTATGTGTTCCTTCAGTTATTGGCCGATCATTGTATAGACGCATTGAAGAGAATGGAGGTTAAATTCTGTGTTCGACTTTTGAGGGCAAACTTTCCTTTGTGTTTGAAGACAGGGAGGGACTTAATTAGGCTTTTACAAGACTTGGTTCATATACCTGAGTTTAAAGCCATATGGAAAGACTTGATATTGAATCCAAGACATATTAGGGCGGACGGATTTTACGATATCTCACTGGTTCATGCGGCTCATGTCTCAATTGCTTAAGGGTTATAGGTACGTTAAGGCTTTTTGTCTTTCTTTTGGCATGATCCATATGATACAAATGAAATGAGTATATGCACTAACTTCAATAAGTGACTCTATTCATAGGAATACTAGAGTTTTATGGTTTCTTGATTTCCCATATGTCATATTATTCTATCATGTGTTCATGTGTCTATGTGTCTGAGAAAATACGTAAGTTGATAAAGTTTATTTCATGATATTAGTCAGAGGCATAATGATCTTATGACGTACCGAGAGATTTTATTAACGTATTTCATATGCTTTTTATGCATTCATACATACACATTGACCCATGACCAGATGGCGTTATACATATACATATACATATATATATATATATATACATATACATATACATATATATATATATATATATATATATATATATATATATATATATATATATATATATATATATGGCGGACGGATTTGACAATATCTCATTGGTTCATGCGTCCCATGTCTCAATTGCTTAAGGGGTTCACGTATATTAAGGCTATCTTTCTTTCTTTGGCATGATCTATACGATACAAATAAAACGAGTATATGCACTAACTTCAATAAATGACTCTATTCATAGAAATACTAGAGTTTTATGGGTTCTTGATTCCCCATGTGTCATATTATTCTATCATCTGTTCATGTGTCTCACAAAATACGTAAGTTGATAAAGTTTATTTCATGATATTAATCAGAGACATAATGATCTTATGACGTACCAAGAGATTTTATTAACGTATTCATATGCTTTTTATGCATTCATACATACACATTGACCCATGACCATATGGCGTTATATATATATATATATATATATATATATATATATATATATATATATATATATATATATATATATATATATATATATATATATATATATATATGCATATATATGTATATGAGATATGAAAAATGTTATGGCATTATATACGCACTACCACAGCTGGTATACGTTGATTTTACCTATAGTGGCCGAGATGAAATGATGGGATGCCCTTAGAGGCCTGATGATATTATGAATATGTACACATATGCATGACGTGACATTCATAAGCATATGCGTGACACTATAAGTATTTCGTGATTTATAGATCTATGGATAGGCCGGTACCGTGTCCAATTTGATGTCAAATAATCTTAGAGGCTTTGTAGATAAAAGCTCATTTGTACATTATGTCAGAGGCCTTGACGTCCCATATGTATTCATGTTTTATGAACGATGGTTCGTTCATATAATATTTTCCCACTTACAATTGTACATTATGAATTGTGGCTATGTTGGCCCATAATAATTACAAAATGAATGAATGAGTTACATAATGATTATCTAGGACCAGTGCGGCACCGGATGCCAGCCACCCCTCGCAAGATTGGGGCGTGACATACATGCTATGTATCAAGCTTTTAATTGAAATCACAAAGAAAAAAAATTGTAGTACCCTTAGGAATTGCATGAAAAATCCAAAGAATTTTATAATAAAGCATATGATATGTTAACCAATCCTGATACAAATATGTCTTTAACCTATAAACTTGACAAGGCTCTTCTTTCTCCGTGAAATCATTTTAGCTTTATCCATTTAAAAAATAATACTATTTACTTTTTTTCTTCATATGCAAGAATTGCGACTCTTCATATTTTCTCTCTATATATAGTGTATATAATTGATACGCTATGCAGTAAATTATTATGGCTACAAATACGGAATATAGCACATGTATTACATGTTCTATATCTTAACGAATAACCGGTCGTTAAAATATAGCTCATGTTTTAAATGTGTTATATATAATGTAAGCACGTACTCTATGACTCATCACGTTCTTGATCCATGTATACTATTTAAAATATTTATTTAACTTAACTTTAATTTTTATGGAGTTAGTCAATATTTTACTTTAAATTACAATTTACAACAACACCAACAACAAACTAGTATGATCCCAACAGGTGGGGTCTGGGGAGGGTAGTTTGTATGCAAACTTTTTCCTTGCCTAATGCAGGTAGAGAGGTTATTTCCAATAGACCATCGATTCAGGAAGGGAAAGAAGAAGAGGAGAAAAGCAAGGAAGGAAGAAAGAAGGAAGATAAAAGAAAATAAGAGAGATAAAGGATAAGTAGTACCAAATAATAGCAACAGGAAATACAATACCTAAGGTGAACAAAACTACATAACATAATAAAAATCTTGAATATGAAGGGACATGCATGCTACTAAGACTATCGGTTAACAACTAAAAACTACCCACTAACCTTCTACCTTAATCCTCGATCTTCACACCCTCCTATGAAGGATCATGTCCTTAGTGAGCTGAAGCAGCATCATGTCGTGTCTAATCACCTCTCTCTAGTACTTCGTAGGCCTACCTTGACCTCTTCTCAAACTCTCTAAGGTCAGCCGCTCACACCTCCTGACAAGAGCATCAATTCTTCTTCTCTCAACATGTCCTAACCATCTCAACCTCGACTCTCGTATTTTGTCCTCCATGGAGGCTACTCTCACTTTGTCCTTGATAGCTTCATTCTTAATCTGATTTCTCCTGGTAAACCCACATATCCATCTCAACATTCTCATATCTGCTACTTTCATCTTCTGCACATGGAAATTCTTGACTGGGCAACACTCAGCCCCATACATCATAGCCGGTCGAACCACCACTCGATAACATTTACCCTTACATCTTTGCGGCACACTCCTATCACATAAAATAGTAGAAGCGAGCCTCCACTTCATGCATTCCGCTCAGATGCGATGTGCGGCATCTTCGTCAATCTCCCCGTTACCCTGGATAATAGACCGAGATAAATAAAACTTCCACTCTCGGGGATAACTTGTGATGATTCGGCCAGTCGTCTCATGAGTTACCACCTCGTTTTCCCCATTTATGCTTCTTTATTCTATATTATCTGTGTTTGGTGTGAACAAGTTGATTTGGATTAGTTTAGGTAGGAAATGAGACATTTAGTCTCTTTAAGGAAGACTTAGTTTGGAAAAGTCAACCAGATATTGACCTATGATTTAGAGCTCGACTATTATTTTCGGTCATTCATTTAGCTTGGGGATAATTTTTGACTTAGAAGTGCGATCGGAAGTGGTTTTGGAGGTCTGGTGTAGAAATTAACTTGTTTTGGCAAAGCTAGTATTTTGGAAATTTTGATCTGAGGGTCAGAATATAATTCCGAGAGTAGCAGCAGCTTCATTAGGTGATTTGGGATCTGTGTGCATAATTTCAGTTCATTCGGAGATGATTTGGTTGGGTTTTTGATCGAATGCTTGTTACAGAAGTTTTTGAAGAACTTAGGCTTGAATTTGATGTAATTTGATAGGTTTGGTGTTGTTTAAAGTGTTTTGATGATTGGAACAACTTTGGATGATGTTTTAGGATATGTTGGTACTTTTGGTTGAGGTCCCGGGGGTCTCGGGATGATTTCGGATGGCTAACGGGAAGTTTGAAACTCGGAAAAGATAACAGAAAATGCAGCAGCAATATAGGTCCATTTTTGGCCTTCGTGACCGCGATCCTGGGGCCGCATTTGCGTAGGAGGATGTTGGCAGTCCAGTAATTTTCTCTTCGCATTCGCGTTATGGGGATCGCGTTCGCGGAGGGGAGATTCCTTGAGCTTCGCGTTCACGGGAAGTTATCCGTATTCGCATAGAAAGAGCTGAGGTTCCGTTCGTTTTGTTCATCGCGTTCGCGACCAAGGGGACGCATCTAGTAGTTGAGGCACTGAAGCTTAGCATTTGTGGGTGGGGGACCGCGTTCGCGAAGAGTTATTTTGGGCAAGGAATTTTTGTGCATCGCAAATGAGAGAGGGCCCTCGCGTTCGCATTGAAGAAAATATTAGCTGGGCAGAAGGGTTTTTAAAATATTTCATCCGCGAGGTAAGTCATTTTTATCCTCCATTGGTTTGCATTTTGAGAGCTATTTTGGATAAATTAAAGAGGGATTCGAAGGGGGTTGATTGGAAATATGTTCTATGAACAAAAAGCATGATTTAATTGCGAAATTAACCTAGAAATTTATGAAAACTTAGCTAAAAGGGGAAGAACTAGGGCTTGAAAATTGGGGATTTTAAATTGGGATTTGATGGGCCATTTGAGCTCGGATTTAAAAGTTCTTGATATGTATTGACTCGTGGCGAGGTAAGGAACCCGTTGATGTAAAAATTTCTATGTTTCGAGAAGTGGGTCCGTGGCTCAAGTTTGCCAATTTCAGGATTTTTGATATTTTTCGATTGGGTTTTATTCCCTTAGTATATTGTGATGTATTCGTTGTGGTTTTGGTCAGATTCGACGCGCGAGGAGGCCAATTTCAGAGGGAAGGGCATAGCGAGCTAGCGCTTTGGCTGGCTTGAGGTAAGTAGTGATTGTAAATGATATCCTGAGGGTTTGAAACTATGGATTGAACAATGTAGTACTATAATAAGGTGAGACACGCGCTTAATGACGAGCGTGGGGTCGCTTACTATTGGTAGTTGTGACTTGTTCTATCCCGATTGATATTTTACTGCGTATTTGACTGAGACATGTTTGATATCATCATAATTTGGGCTTATTGACATATTTGGGCTTCATGCCGATTATTTGAATCCTCCGTGGACTTTTATCATTATTTCCTCACTATTTTGACATATTACTTGAGCTCATTCCTATTGATTTATACTATTTTATTATACTTCATTATTGTTTTATTGATGCCCCAGGGGCTTGTGATGGTTTCTGGACTGAGTGAGGTCGATGGCCATATGTGAAGATATCCTGAGTGATATATGATACTTTATATGCCACGAGTTGGCTTGAGTGATATGAGGCCGGGTGAGGTGAGGCCGAGTGCTGAGTACGATGCCAAAAGGTGGCTTTATATAGTGCTTGGGCCGTAAGGGGCTCCTTCGGAGTTTGCACACCCACAGTAGCGCGGGTACCCACATTGTTCTGAGAGTGACCCCGAGGGGCTGGTATTGTTCTGAGCTAGTTACACTTTGCCCGAAGGGCGGATTTCTACTTGTCAAATTACCTGTTTATAAGTTATTTCAGCAGATTTCTCTATTGTTTTGCTGCCTTAAATGATTTTGCCGCTTTAATATTGAATTACTTTGTGCCTTTACGTGTTTCATGCTTTCAGTCATTATTTATAATTACTATTCACTAGGCTGGAGTACTCACATTACTCCCTACACCGTGTGTGCAGATTCATGCATAACTGAGTCCACTCCTGAGCGCTGATCCTTCCAAACCAGGTAGTGTTTTTGAGTTACGAGGTAGTTGTTGATGTCCACAGCCCCGTGTCTCCCTTATCCTCTATTATTTATGTTTTCTTCAGACTATTGTGTCGGATTCCATACTTTGTAGACTTATAGCAGATTCTGTAGCAGCTCATGACTTGTGACACCCCGGTTTGGGCTGTGTCGGCATGGTTTTCCTTTGTTATTATCGCTATTTCCGCAATTTTGGCTATCTTGCTCATGTTTTATATTTTCTTATGTTAATTAATTATTAAAAAGAGGTGTTCGTTTTGTTTTGGCTGGCCTTGCCTTCACGAAAGGCGCCATTACAATCGGGTTCGGGAATTGGGTTGTGACATAACTTGAGCATCAAGCTTAACCTCTATGTTTGCATCATGGGTCCCGTCACTGAATTTGCACTCCAAGTATTCTAACTTGGTTCTACTCAATTTGAAACCGTTACACTCCAAGGTCTGCCTTCAAACTTCCAACCTCGCGTTAACTCTGGTTCACGTCTTGTCAATAAACATTATATCATCGGCAAATAGCATGCACCAAGGCATCTCCCTTAGGATATGTTGCAATAGTACATCCATCTCCAAGGCAAATAAAATGGGCTAAGAGCCGATCCCTGGTGCAACCTCACCTCCACAGGGAAATGCTCTGAGTCACCACCTATAGTCCTCACACAAGTCTTAGTATCATCAACACATCCTTTATAACCCTAATTTACGCTATCAGAATGCCGCTAACCTCCAAATACCTCCACAGGACCTCCCTCGGGACTTTATCATACGCTTTCTCAAGGTCAATAAACAACATATGTAAATCCTTCTTCATTTCTCTATACTGCTCCACTAATCTCCTTACCATATGAACTGCTATCGTAGTCGAATGCTCCGGCATGAATCCAAACTGATTCTCAGAAATAAACGTGCACCTCCTCCCCCAGCCTCCACCACCCTCTCCCAAACCTTCATAGTGACTCAATAATTTGATACCTCTATAATTGTTGCAATTTAGAAATCACACTTGTTTTTGTAAAGTGGAACCATCATACTCCACCTCTATTTTTCGGGCATTGTTTTCGTCTAAAAAATAGGGGTAAAGGGATTTGGGGACACATAGGTCATGTTGGTAAACACATAGTTACATGATCATTGCCATCCTTGTAAGGGTTTATGGGATTAGGGAATAGCTAGTGATATCAACACAGTATGGATTTCAACAACAATTATAGAATCAGACATCTAAAGTGACAGATCAGTTTGCAAGGTAAGTGCATGTCAAAACTGGACAATAAGTAGACAAGTATTCAAAGTAGGATAGGGTCATATTGAAACAGATTACCAGGGGAATAGAACGAGTATGCTAGATGAAGCCATAATGCAAGAATGTCAATTACACATTGAACAACAGAACCATAGATAGAAATAAATCAGAAACATGATAGGCTAAAGCAATAAATGAAACATATTTGTTTTGGAACTTGAACTGAAATTAGGACATACCAGTAAAGTGACACCAAACAAAAAGTGAAGAATAAGAAGTGAAGAATAGGAGAGCACAATAGTTATCCTTGGCTTGGAGCCGAGTTAGAACACTAACAAGTAATCACAAAAGAAGGCAGAAAGCTTTGAGTGAGAGAGAGTTTTTTTAATACAATGTGTTCCTCTCCGTGTGTGTTAATGAGAGAGAATATATATAGTTTGCAACTAGGTAGAATAATAAAGTAAGAATCAAAGTCAAGCAGTAATTATGGAATTAGGTATCAATTAGTATAAAATCAGTATAAGTACACCCTTAATTAAGGGAGTTAACTTCAAATGGTGCAGACACATAACAAATACGAAAAAATCAATGTGAGACTGAACAATACACATAAGGAAATAAGCATAGTATAGGGCAGGTAATAAGGCTAGGTTCGACAAATTTTAATTAAGGAGAATGTCTAAGAATCAATTTGACAGCATAATCAACCACAAAATAAGGTAAGAAATATTTAGATTAAAATCATCAAGGAATAAAGTATACCAATCACAGGAAATCAGGGATTCAATTAGAAGATAACACTGACCAAAGGAAAGTATCACAACTGAACGAAGCAAACATAACACAAGTAAGAATAGGGTAAAAGAATCACATAAATCCGAGGTTCAAAGTAAATGATGGTACTGATGAGAGGAAATAACCACAATTCTTTTGGGAATAAACACATAATAGGCAAGAATAGTCGAAGTCAAAAACCTAACAAGAAAACATAGGGTAAAGATGTCAGAATCACGGAGTGTTCGTGAGAAACATAGAGATTAGTTGAACATATTATAAAAAACAAACTCAGGAACCAGGATTAGAACTAAGGAATTAGGATTTTCAACATAATTAATTGGATAAAAGGAATAATTAAATAAACCATTTAGACATAGTATAAATAATAGAATAATATTGAAAAATAGAGTTGAAGTCATTTTGAAAAGGGGTTAAGATACCCTAGTTTTGAAGATGAAGAGATATTTTTTAAAAAATCGGAAAGATTATCAGGAAAATAGTAAAGATCACCCAAACTAAGATCTGCTACAGATCTAAGAAATCATGAGCTAGTAGTTAGGGTTTCATGGAGACAACCCAGAAAGAAAAGGACCGGCCTATAAACCACATGTTCTAGCCGGAAATGGTAGAATCTTACTAGGATGACTGAGAATGATGTAGAAACTGTGGGAGGTGAGTGAACCACCTTCTAGTTCCTTTGAGGGCCTCAAGGTAGCAAAAATCCAGCATGTTAGGAAGCCATGAAGGCTAGGGGTGGTGGTGGAACCACCATTGTTACCAGCAAGCCAACGACCGGCGAGTGGAAACTTAGGTTTAACAGAGGGCTTGATAGAGCATGAGAGGGTGAGACAGCTGAGAGTGATGAGAGAATGAGATAAATGAAGGTTTGGGGAGGGGATAGTCTTTTAGGTTAATCAAAGAAGGAATTAATCTGGACTGTTGATCAGAAATGATCAACGGCCAGGATTTGGACGAAATTGGGTCGGTTAGGATTAGGTTTGGGCCTGAGGCTTGGGCTGATTTGATTGGAGTTTTGGGGATGGTTTAATTAGATCATAATTGAAATAATATGGGGTTATTTGTTAAATATCCAATTAAATTAAACAAAAATAATTTAGAAAAATAGCTGATAATTGTACAGAATGAATTTTATGCTTAGAAAATAATTAAAAATGATTACTTAGTATTTAAAAATACAAATGATTAATTTCTAGTAAAAAATAATATAAAATCCTATGATTGGGCTATAATTAAAAAGTTATTGTAATTATAACCAAAAGGTGCCAATTTGGCTATTTATGAAATGATTTGGTTTAAATAGGACCATAAATTTATGTTAAAATGATTTGGTTTAAATAGGACCATAAATATTATGTTAAATTAGGAGATGCTTCTGAAATCATTTGTAATTCTATTTTATAATTATTTATTGAGAATAAATGGCTGTATAAATTAATAAAAATACAGGAAAATTATAGAAAATATCAATTAATATTAACGCATGATTTTGAAGGTATATATGCGATTTTAGAATATTTTGGAGAAACATTGTGTATCAATATCGACCATTTTGTAAAATAGTTTGCAAAGAGGCTTCCTGTCAGGAGAGTATTGAATCCACAATCAGTTTTCTCCTTGTTAAATTTGCATATTTAGCCACTTTTGGGCCACATCGGCTATTCTCGCAAATTGGGTCAGTTTTCGCAAAACTATTTCAGTGACCTATGTTTTAAAATCTTGAGCCTAGAGCTAGGTGTCATATTATTTTAGGGTCCATGCCCATTGAATTTGTGTGTCTAGCCACTCCTGGCCATATCAGCCATTTTTGCAAAGTGAGGTCATTGTTGCAAAGTAATTTGGGAGATCTGATTCCTAATAGGTTGGTGTAGAAAATCATTCTATCCATGATATGTGTGCTTTGGTTGTATTAGCATGATTTTCAGATATAGGTTTTGATGAATGACAAACAATGAAGTCAAGTGTCAAACAACGTTATTATATGACAAACAATCAAGATTGAATGCCGAGAAGCATATTGATGAATGGATTGCATAGACAAGCCAAAGACGAGCTCAAAAGTTCAAGACCGAAGACCCAAGGCGTAGGTCGTTAGGTAGAACCAATGTAAGAGCAACGTTTAAGTTATCTCGTCTTTTGGCTCAACATAGGTCATCATAAATATGCATAAAATTATTTTATCAAATCATATTTATCATAAACATATTTCAAATACTTCAAACAAAATTATTTTAACGTTTTCATTTTTAACCAAAATGGTTTTTGAAGTAAGTTTCCAATTCTGGACAGCATAGCCAGATAATCGATTATCCATATGCTGATAATCGATTATGCTGAATTTCCAGATTAAACTGGAAATTCCGCAAGGCAGAATAATCGATTATCTAAAAGAGCATAATCGATTATTCTCTGACCGTTGCCGATGTTTTTGAACGACAGGCAGATAATCGATTATCAAAATCCAATAATCGAATATCTAGCTTAAAATCAGCTTCTGATTTTTGAACGTTAAAGCCAATAATCGATTATCAAAATCCAATAATCAATTATCTTGCATAAAATCAGCATAATTGATTGTCAATTAAGCAACGGACATACAACTTATAATACCTATAAATAGAGGTCTTTTGAGCTGATTTGATACACACAACACCTCTCATTATTCATATACATATTGATATTATTTGTGCATTATTTTAGAGCTTTTGTTGAGCCAATTGAGAGACAACTTTGAGTTGTTCATATAGCTAATATTGTATCTCTTTATCTACTCTTTTTAGAGAGTTCTTGTTGTAAAAGAGAAAGGTGTTTGAGAAGACCATATCTTCTCATTGATTGTCGGGTTTGCTAAGTACCCTCAATCTTAGTGTGTGAAGTCTTGTGGTGCGATATCCACGAGCAAGGTGAAGTCTTGAGGTGAGGTATCCTCGAGCAAGTTGAAGTCTTGTAGAGTGTACATCTACGAGCAAGTGTAACGGTTTGTTAGGCACCCGTAAGCTTAACGGAGTTAGTGGAAACTCGAGAGAGTCTCTCGGGGACTGGACTAACCACACGTTGTGGTGAACCAGTATAAATTCGGTGTGTCCTTTCCTTAATCTTTTAATTACTGCATTTACTTTACTCCTGCAATTTTAATTCCGCAATATTTATCAATATTCTCGTGCCGCACTATTCACCCCCCCTCTAGTGACGGGCATAAACGCTAACAGTTGGGGGATACATAGGCCCTCGTGAGGTGTTTTCCATGTCTTAGAGGTCACCTTTGTTGGGTTTGCACTAATAGCCTCCCTTGGCCACATAGGCCATTTTGAAAATATTGCGAAATCATGTCTTGCATGTGTCCAATATGAGGTGTTGTGGTGTCATATAGTATCTTGAGTCAGTAAAATTATTTAATCTTATTCTTCTCATTGAGGTATGGATCTATTTACCAGAGCTTGAGCATGACAGACATCCCAAGACCATTTTAGTCAAGACCGGTGCTTTCAGGAGCTGTTTGAGGAGATTTTTTTATTTTATATTTTTGAATCCATTTTTTCTTTTATTTTATAAGTATTGTCCATCAGTACTGATTCTTGTAGGCGGTGTCACAATTTGTCATAATCTGGTCGAATTTGTTGAATCTTTTGTTATCGTACTTCTTATTTTTGTATGTGCAAACCAAAAAAGTTATTATAAATAGAAAATCCAAAAAGATTCTTGTTTTTTAGTTTATTTTGTCCATCACTTTTTTAGAACTACACTTGGTCTGATTCGTGCGGGGCATGATATGTAGGCAACCTACACAGGTTCGATCGAATTATTTTTGAAATTATATAAAAAAAAGATGAAGTTGTGGGATGTGAGAAATGAGATTAAAGAAAGAGTGACAATCAGAAAGAAAAGAGAGGAAAGAAAATGAGTAAATCAAGGAGTGTTAAAGAGAAAAAATGAAGAGGAAAAGGGGCAAGACGAGTGAACTAGGGATGATGCCAATATGACCTTTGTTCCTCTTTGTTATCTTCATTTTAACAAAAGGGTGGTCGGTTTGTGGTTTCTTAAACTGGTAACTCTTCCTTCGAACATAAAATCAAAAATTAATGGCAGATGACAGCGGAATTAAGTTGGTTGATACTGGTGCCCAAAAGTAATTGTTTGGACAAGAAACTGGGTGGTCGAAGAGGTAAGGATATTAAAACACATATGAAATGTATCAGGCTTGAATAACTAGTAAGGCACCACCCTTGCCACCACCTAATTTCCTAGATACCAACCTCACCCAAGCCTCAGTCATAGTGTCACACGAGCCACCATATTCTCTAGACTTTCTCGCTTATCATTGGTTTCCTAACATCTACAGTAGCTCGATTGTTTCATCCTCCAACTATATTTTCCAAAAATACCCCTCTTGTCGTATCCACTATCCCTACTATCATTACTTCTCAACTACCTTTCTTTCATAGATCCAATAGTGAACACCAGTTCAAACCTCCTGATACCCAATACTACCCTCAGATTTGGCCACCAGGTCCAGACTCATATAATCATATCCCTTGGAATGAGATTCATTTTGAAAATGAAAAGTCCACAGGAAAAGAAGAGCGAGATGAGATATCCAAAAATCTGAAAGGTATAAAACAATCCTTAAAAACATGTAAGGATGAGAAATCAAATTAACATGTCTTACAATGACTTGTGTATGTTTCCTAATATTCATTTGCCCGCGGGGTCTAAAGTGCCAAAGTTTAACTTGTATGACGGATGTGGAGATCCAGTAGCCCATCTGAGAGGTTATTGCAGTGAAATGAGAAGTTTTGGTGAAAAAGATGAGTTGTTTATGGCGTGTTCCAGTGATAGCTTGAGTGGGGCAGCCTTGGAATAATATAATCATCAATATGTTAGTAAGCAGTATGCATGGGGTGCTATGGATCAATATTTTGTTCAATATTTTTAGTATAATGTAGACATTATCCTAGACCGTTCTTCCCTATATAAGATGGAAAAGAAATCCAATAAAAGTTTTAAGGAGTTCAGATTCAAATGGAGGGAATAAGCTTCTCGGGTCAGTCTCCTGATTGATAAAAAAATGGTTTAGCTTTTTCTACAAGTTCAGGGACCTACCTACTTGAGTCATTTGATCCCAGCTCTAGGTAAGCCTTTCAATGTTGTCGTAAAAATGGGGAAAATGGTAGAAGAAGGAATTAAGTCAGGAAAAATCGTGAACTATTTCATATTGAAGATACTACGGAAGACATTCAGAGCATCTCAATAAGTTTGGGTAGAAGAAAGAGAAATAGAAAAGATGTTGTTGAGCCCCGCCAATGACAAGATCCAGTGGGTGTTCTTGCTCAATGCTTCCAAGTTCAATATTGGCCCCATGAATATTCTCGTACTCCTGGTAATCCTCCCCAATGCTACTTCTCTCTACAAAATTCCTAAAGTCGTACCTCATTGTCCTAGTGCTCTATCCACTATGCACCGCTATATGCTCCACATCCACAAGACCCTCAATGACCTGTACCACCTACCTAAATGTCTTACCCACCTCTACAAGCATATTAACCACCTACTTGTAAGAGGTTCCAACCGAGGCCAGAGTATAAAATGAAAAGGAAGAAACAAAGAGAAAAGTATTTCACTCTTATTGGAGAATCATATGCCAGTCTGTTCCAAAAGTTTAGGCAATCGGATATGTTAAAGTTGATTCAGATAAATAGTCCAAAGCCCCTTCCAAAGAATTTTGATTATTCTCAAAGGTGAACATATTGCTCTAATGCCCGGGACACACTATGAAAAAGTGTTGGCATCTGAAAAGAGCAGTCTAGAAGGTTATTGATGCCAGTTACATTATCATGCCAAACCCAAATGCAGCGAATACTAGCCAAAGTCTATTGCCTGTTCATAATGAGACGCACATAGTGGGAATGATTTGTATTGAAAAGGAATATAAGGACTTTGCTGAATCCCTTGGAAGGCCACTTGCCGCAAAGCTTTCAGTTCTATCAGTCTTGGTTCCAGAAGTTGATCTTAAAAATGAGTTGGCCAAAGGGATCCAAAAGCTATTTGCTAAAACTTTTGAAGATCCTAGTAATGTCGAATTTGGAAAATACAATATTGAGAAATGAATGTGATATAAACAATTTGCAAATTAGTTTGCGCCGAAATTTGTCATGAAATCTGGGCATTGATTTATGTTAAAAAGGGGATTGGAATAAGAGTTACATATGAATTTTGGCATACCATATGTTTTGAATTTGGGTTGGGAATAATTCCTTTGTTCTTTATTCTTACTCTCATTAATTTGGCCGCTAAGAGCATGATTAGGCCGACCACACTTGGATAGGCAAATTTTACGAAGCATTATTTATTTTTAGACGTGAGAGGTCGTTCCCTTTAGTTCATATTCAGGGGAATACCCTGTAGACTTTGTGTATATTTTATCCAGGGTATGCCCTGTGGTGAATGTTATTGGAGGCCACGATGGATATCATGGAATGAGCGTAGTGTAGACTGTTAGTATTTTTTTCTTTTTTTTTTATTTAGGTGGGGACGACCTCGAGCCTTTTCTATGTTTATTTTCTCTTTTTGTGTGTTTCTACATCAATTTGAGTATTTTTAAAAGCCAACTTGATCGTGTATGCAACTGTACTTGTTACGATACTTACAGAATGCCTAACACATTTTCTCCGAGTTAAATTAACTCCCTTATTCAGAATTTCTGATGCTGTCAATTTTAGAGTCAAATGTATTTTAAAGGAAAATTTCTGTTTTATAAAATAGTGACCTGGCACATTGAAATCAAATGTTAGGTGGCGATTCTGAAAAATCTTTCGAAACACAACTTTTTTCACTTTTCAAATTGAAACCCTTTCGAGCTTAAAAATCACTTTGTATATTTTTAAGGGGTTGTAAAGTTGAAAAAGGGGTGTGGTATATAATATTGTACTCAATACTATTTTTCACAGTTTTTTGTTTGAGTCAAAATTTATAATTTTTTGGTTCCTGACTCCCTCTTCTTCCACCAAATGATGTTAATCAATAAAATCTTTTCACTCTTAATTAAATTTAATTTGAGATATGAGAATGAACTCTTAATAGGAATGTTTTTCCTGTTAATGATGTAAACATGGATTAATCAAGCCAACGGTCAAGTATACCAAAGTGAACCATTTTCCTAGAAGGGCTTAGTGCACCCACTTTCAGGTTGTTATTTAAATAGGATCATCATTTTCAATGTATATTTAGAATATAGCAAAAACTAAAGTGAGTGGCAGAGACCTACCCCTTAGTCTTCTTTCTTTGATTAAGACGAAATATGTATTCTCACTTTAATTTTTATTTGTTTCAGTAAAATTATTTATCTTAATATAAATATCATGTACAAATATATTTTTACCTATTTTATATATATTGTCATGTTTGATTATATGGAGCATAGAGCTACCACAATAATAATGTTACTTGATCATATTCATATTGTCCGCCTTTTAAGATTTTGTACACCCTTTAAGAAGTCATATTATACCCTCCACCTTTAAATTGGAGTATTATTCTGCATAGGATAAAATATGCAATGCTATGTAACCGCTTAAAAGAGGGACACGTGGAACCTATGACGAGGATAACCAGAATCGAATGTAATTGTCCTGTCTGTCACTGGAAAGAATAACGCTCATAAGGATGCAATAAATATTCTTCGTCTGGTAGCATTCAATGGAGAATATTCCACAACACTAAGTACGTGACCTGTTACAAGGAATTTGGCATTTATATTCACCATTAAAATTTTATCAACGATCCTCATAATTGGCATTAATAAAGGCATGATCCTAGGACCTTTTCCCCTAGATCTAACTATAAATAATGGGCTATGTTATCATTATAGGGAGGAATTTTCTAGAAAACTAAGACAACATCTGCAAAAAGCTTTATAGATTTTTATCTTCTTATTTTCTGTCCTTATTATTGTTCTTCTCATTGTTGCTCCCGGAGGCTTCATTACCAGAATCTTTATTTCAATTATTTCGTCTTCCTATCAAGACAATTATATATTTCTTCAATCATCTTAATATTTCAGGATTAAATTAATTCACTTATTTAGAAATCATGCATAAATTCAACTTTATCATTTTTTGCGTTAATAATTTGGCGTCCACTGTGTCATCTAGACATCCGTGTAATTAAGTTTATCCATGCCTCTTTTACAAATGTGTTTTGATTATATTGACATAGAATAAATAATAAGAAATGGCAGATAACAGTGTTAACAACAGGTTCGAGGGGATTAACCTCATTTCGAGTATTCGATTAGTGACACCCACAACGAGGAGAATGATGACACACTAGTGCATGACAGGCGATATCCTCGACATGCTCAGAAGATAACTCCTGATGGTGCTGAAAAGGAACAAGTCATTGATGATGTAAGGTTCCTAGAAGACCAACATGTTCATTCTAGGCCACCTTATGCGATAGGCTAGGTTATGATAGAGTTTAAGCAAGTGCTATAGGGGGCTTCCAATAATGCGAATAGACGAGAGCTGGCTCCTCCTGTGGCTCCATAAATCAAACACACAGAAGGTAGACAATAATACCCCGAGGGGTGAAGTTGGCTCTGATGGGGCTGGGGGAGCAGATATGGTCCCAATAACGAAAATGATCCATTCAGGAGTGCACTCTTACGGATCACGAGGGAAGTGAACGCCCAAATCCAAAATCAACTAACGAAGCTAACGGAAACATCAAAATTCAAATCAGAGGTGGTTTACACATAAGTCAACATCCGGTCAACACTTCTGACTGACACTTTCTCGTAAGAGACTAACTATCTGAATTCACCCCAAAACCACTGGCCCGAACCAACTAACCCGGTAAGTCAAAATGCAATTAAAAAATATAGAAAAATTTGGAAACAGGGTAATGTGGCTATAACTCTTGACACGATAGGTCGGGTCATTACATCCTCCCACTCCTAAGCAAATGTTCATCCTCGAACGGGTCTAGAAACATACCTGAAGTCTCAAACAAGTATGGATATCTGCTCTGAAACTCCCACTCGATATTCCAGGTAGCCTTCTCCACAGGCCGACCTCTCCACTGCACTTTCACTGAAGCTATATCCTTTGATCTCAACTTTCGGACCTATCGCGCCAAAATAGCCACTGGATCCACATCATCGAATCACTGCCTAACTGAACAATGCTGAAATCGAAAAAATGAGATGGATTGGAATATACTTTTGGAGAATATAAACATGAAATATTGGATGCACACTCGACAATCTAGGTGGCAAAGCTAGCTCGTAATCCACCTTTCCAATCCTATGAAACACCTCAAAAGGACCAATGAACCGATGACTCAATTTACTCTTCTTCCAAAATATCATAACACCCTTCATGAGTGAAAATTTGTATAAAACCTTCTCCCCAACCATGTAATAAACATCACAAACTTTCATGTCAGCATAACTCTTTTATCTTGACCGCGTTGTACGAAGCCGCTCCTAAATCACTTTCACCTTGTCCAAAGCATCCTGCAATAAGGCGGTCCCCAAAAGCCTAGCCTCGCCCGGCTCAAACCAACCCACTCGAGATCTACACCCTCTCCCATATAAAGCCTCATATGGAGCAATCTAAATACTCGATTGATAAATGTTGTTGTATGCAAACTCCACGAGCGGTAGAAACTGGTCCTACGAGCCCCCAAAATCAATGAGACAAGCACGTAACATGTAATTCAATATTTGAATAGTGCACACAGACTGCCCGTCCGTCTGAGGGTGAAAAGCTGTGCTCATCTCAACCTGAGTACCCAACTCTCGCTCTACGACCCTCCAAATTGCAATATAAATTGAATACTTATATCTGAAATGATGGAAACTGGGACACCATGCAGGCGAACAATCTTTCGAATATAAATCTCTGCTAATCACTCTGAAGAATAAGTAGTACACATAGGAATAAAGTGCGCGAAGTTGGTCAACCAATCCACAATCACCAAATAGCATCGATTTTCCTCAAAGTCCATGGGAGTCCAACTACGAAATCCATGGTGATCCTCCCCACTTCCAGTCTGGAATATCTTTCTGCTGAAGCAAGCGACCCGGTCTCTGAAGTTCATATTTCACCTGCAAACACTTGAGATACCGAGCTACAAACCCCACTATGTCTTTCATCATTCTCCTCCACTAGTAGTGTTGTCTCAAATCCTAATACATCTTCGTGGAACCCGGATGGATAGAATACAACGAGCTATGGGCCTTCTCCTGAATCAATTCTCGAAGCCCATCTATGTTGGGCACACATATCCGACACTACATTCTCAAAATCCCATCATCACCAATAGTAACATCTCTGGCATCGTCGTGCTGAACTCTGTCCTTAAGGATAAGCAAATGATGATCATCATACTGGCACTCTCTAATGCGATCGAACAAGGAAGACAAAAAATCCAGACAAGCTAAGATCCAACTCGGCTTCAAAATATCCAACCTCATGAACCGATTGGCTAATACCTGAAGATCAACTGCAAGAGGTCTCTCCCTGACCTTAATATACACCAAACTGCCCATACTCATCGCTTTCCTACTCAAGGCATCGACCACTACATTGGCCTTCCCCGTATGGTACAATATAGTGATATCATAATCCTTTAGCAGCTCCAACCATCTCTACTACCTCAAATTGAGATCCTTCTTCTTGAACAAGTACTGGAGGCTACGATGATTAGTAAACACCTCACAAGACATACCATAGAGATAATGCCTCCAAATCTTCAACGTGTGAACAATGGCAGCCAACCCCAAATCATGAACATGGTAGTTCTTCTCATGGGGCTTCAACTAACGAGAAGCATAAGCAATCACTCTACCCTCGTATCAACACATACCCAATACCAACTCTAGAAGAATCACAATTTACTGTATATGAACCTGAAGTTGATGGAAATACTAACACTGGAGCTGTGGTCAAGGCAGTCTTGAACTTCTAAGAGCTTGCCTCACTCTCATAAGACCACCTTAATGGAGCACCCTTTTGAGTCAATTTGGTCAGAGTGATGTAACAGATGGAAATCGCTGAATGAATCGACAGTAATAACTCGCCAAACTAAGAAAGCTGCGAATCTATGTGGCTGATGATGATCTGGACTAACTCTAAACTGCCTCTATCTTTTTTGGATTAACCCAAATACCCTCACTTGAAACCATGTGCCCCAAGAAAGCCACTGAACTGAGTCAAAACTAACACTTAGAAAACTTTGCATAGAGCTTCTCCTCGCTCAACCGCTGCAGTACAACTCTCAATTACCCAGCGTGCTCCTCCTAGCTATGCGAGTGCACCAGAATATCATTAAAGAATAAGGGAACAAATGAGCCGAGATAAGAAAGAAACACGTTTTTTATCAAATGCATGAACGTTACTGGGGCATTGGTCAACCCAAAAGACATCACAAGGAACTTATAATGTCCATATCAGGTGCTGAAAGCTATCTTAAGAATATCCTAATCTTTGATCTTCAACTGGTAATACCCCGACAGGAGATCAATTTTGGAGAACACCCTCACTCCATGAAGTTGGTCAAATAAATCATCAATATGAGGCAAAGGATACTTGTTATTGATTGTGACTTTATTCAACTGCCTGTAATAAGTGCATATCCTTATCGTGCCATCCTTCTTCTTCACTAATAGAACAGGCACACCCCAAGGCGATGCATTACGCAGAATAAACCCCTTGTCAAGGAGTTCCTAAAGCTGCTCTTTCAACCCCTTCAACTCTGCAGGTGTCATACGATACGGTGGAATAGAAATAGGCTGAGTGCCCTGCACCAAATAAGTATCGAAGTCAATATCCCTGTCCGATGGCATGCCCGACAGGTTTGCAGGAAACACAGCTGGAAATTCCCTCACCACTGGGACTGAATCAATGGTAGGTGTCTTTGCACTAACATTCACACGAAGGCCAAATAAAAAAAACAACTCCTCCCAACCATCTTCTGGGACTTCAAAAATGAAATCACCTTACTGGGAATAAAATCAGTAGAACCTCGCTACTTAATCAGTGGCACACCCGACATAGACAACATTACTGCATATGCATGACAGTCCAAACTAGCACGACATGGAGATAACCAATCGATGTTCAATATCACATCAAAATAACTATTCAAAGCAACAAAAGGTCCACTCGAATCTCCAAACCCCCAATAGTTACCAAAAACAACCGATATACGTATTCCATAATAATAGTATCGCTTACCGGAGTGGATACACGAACATATGAAACAAGAGACTCACGGTATGTATTCAAACAACGGGCAAAATATGATGACACATATGAAAAAGTGGAACCAGTATCAAATAACATAGAGGTATCTGTTAGAATATACGCTTAACGCTAGAGGGGGGGGGTGAATAGTGTTATAATAAAAAACAATGTAAATTTGCGGAATTAAAATTGCAGGAATAAAGTAAGTGCAGTAATTAAAATGATAAGGAGAGAATACACCAGATTTTATCCTGGTTCACCACAACGTGCGGTTAGTCCAGTCCCCGAGAGACTCTCTCGAGTTTTACACTAACTTTGTTAAGCTTACGGGTGCCTAACAAACCGTTACACTTGCTCGTAGATATACACTCTACAAGACTTCAACCTGCTCGAGGATACCGCACCTCAAGACTTCAAACCAAGGAACTACTTTTCCTTCTTACAACAAGGGATTAGACTATCCCTTCAAGTGTGTACAAACACTTAGCACTCACTTAAACAGAAGTCTCTTGAAGAGTAGATATGAGTAAATAAATACGCTCAAGAACACAACAACTTAGTCAAGAGTTTGGCTCTCAAAAACTTATGAAATGAATATAACATGATTGCAAAGAGAGTATGTAAGCTTTAGCAAGAATGTAATCAGTTGTTGTGCTTAGAAGAGTGATTTTGAGTTGTATTTATAGTGCTCAAAACACCCAAGACCGTTGCTTAATTGCCAATCACAAATTGCTGATTTTGTGCTAGGATAATCGATTATCTGATTCTGCATAATCGATTATCTGCCAACGTTCAAAAATCAATCCCAGATTTTAAGCAGAATAATCGATTATCCAAATCGTATAATCGATTACCTGACAACGTTCAAAAATCAATTCCCAATTTTATGCTTAACATAATCGATTGTCTGATTATACATAATCGATTATTTTTCAGCGTTTGAAAATATTTTGGCAACGGTCTTTAGTATAATCGATTACCAGAAAACCATAATCGATTATTTTGCTACTTTGAAAAATCTGATGCTCACTGTCTCAACATAATCGATTAGTCTAAGGCACATAATCGATCATCTTGTAGCTTTAAAAAATCTGGTGAACACTGCCTTAACATAATCGATTATCATAAGGTACATAATCGATTATCTTGCAGCTTTGAAAAATCTGGTGAACACTGCCTTAACATAATCGATTATCATAAGGTACATAATCGATTATCTTGCAGCTTTATAAAAATTGGTGTACACTGCCTTAACATAATCGATTATCATAAGGTACATAATCGATTATCTTGCAGCTTTGTAAAATCTGGTGTACGCTGACTTAACATAATCGATTATCATAAAGTGCATAATCGATTATCTTTGTACAGATTTGAAAGACATGTTTAGAATTCATTTTGGTTAAAATGAAATGTTTGAAAATCATTTTGCTTTAAATTAAAGATGCATGATTTGATAAAAATGATTTTACGAGAGAAGCCAAGTCTTGAATCAATTGTCGGATCAAGATCACAATTATAGAACGACTCATGTATAACTTTGTTGCTTTACTTAATCTTGATCTTTGTTTCTCTTGTGCTTGGACTTCGGCATATGTCAATGTTCCGTTCACGTTGGTTTGTCATTTATCAAAACCTACAAATATGAACACACGTTTAGTTTAGCGACTTGAGAACGTGTTTCAACAATTTCCCCCTTTTTGATAATGGCAAACCAATATCGGGATATGCATATTAATTAATTCATAATGACGATCCAAGACAAGTATATAGATATGCAACAAGTTCCCCCTCAAGTTATGAATTCCCCCTCAATTTATACCAAAAAGTATTACTGTGCATAGCCCATATCTTCCCCCTTTTGACATTAGCAAAAAAAGAACTAACTCTTTATTGATTAAACAATATTGCAAATACATAAAAATAAAAAACAGAATATAATGCAAACTAGAAAAAAGAAAGAGACAAGACATTATTCATTATCACGGGGAATAATCGATTGTGCTTTTGAGATAATCGATTATTTCAGGAAATGTAGTAACGGACATCCGAGATGGTAATAGAAAAATCGATTACACTGTTTTAAATAATCGATTATTTTCACACAGTGACTAAACACCTGAACATAAATGTCAACATAATCGATTAAGGATATGTGATAATCGATTTTTATATTTAACAGCTAAATCCTGCAAAGCCAAAACTGTTAGATAATCGATTGTAGTGTTGTATAATCGATTATGTCAATTTTCCAGCATAATAAACATAAAACATAAATGGGGAATAATCGATTATTGACTTTAGAGAAATCGATTATTCTACACCAGTGTCTGATAATTCCCCCTGTCTTTGGGGCGATACCTGCAAAAAAGAATTAGGCGCCTCCGACGCTCAAGTTAGTAATCGTTAAAACATAAAAATGCAATGCATGAATTAGATCAACGTGGAGTCAAGAATCCCGAGTTCACTACGAATTCGGAAGAAGGACTCTTTCTCTAAAGGCTTTGTGAAGATGTCGGCCAATTGATTTTTGGTTTCAACAAATTCAATTTTGACATCGCCCTTGAGAACGTGATCTCTTATGAAGTGATGTCTAATTCCTATGTGTTTCGTTCTTGAGTGAAGAATAGGATTCTTCATCAAGCTTATGGCGCTAGTATTATCACATCGAAGAGGGATATGATCGATACTAAGGCCATAGTCCGAGAGTTGTTGTTTCATCCAAAGGATTTGAGCGCAACAACTCCCCGCGGCTACATATTCAGCCTCGGTTGTGGACAACGCAACACTAACTTGCTTCTTGCTAAACCAAGAAACTAAGGAGCTACCGAGCAAATGGCAAGTGCCACTAGTGCTCTTGCGGTCCAATTTGCAACCCGCAAAATCGGAATCGAAATAGCCAACAAGTTGGCATGAAGAATCTTTGGGATACCATAGTCCCACATTTATTGTTCCAACAAGATACTTCATAATCCGTTTTACCGCAGTTAAATGTGACTCCTTCGGACATGATTGATATCGAGCGCACAAACACACGCTAAACATGATGTCCGGTCTACTAGCAGTAAGATAGAGAAGAGATCCGATAATACCTCGATACTTCATGGTGTCTACTTCCTTACCTTTCTCATCTTTGTCAAGATGGTCGGATGTACTCATTGGGGTGGCCATTGCTTTGGCGTTGCTCATTTCAAAGCGATTTAGCAACTCCTTGCAGTATTTGGATTGGCAAATGAAGGTTCCCTCTTTCATTTGTTTCACTTGTAGCCCCAAGAAGAAGTTTAGCTCACCCATCATTGACATTTCAAATTCGATAGTTATTAACCCTTTCTCGATGTTGCCAATTACCTTGTCAAGAGGATGGTCTTTAGACGTCCTCCAAGCCTTAGGCATCATCGATTCTTCTTCTTGTGGTGGTACTTCTTCCGAAAGTTGTTCCATGACTTCATCTTGAACTTCCTTTGGATCCTCCTTTTGTACCTCGTCTTGAAGAT
This sequence comes from Nicotiana benthamiana, assembly GCA_034376525.1. Taxonomy (NCBI): domain Eukaryota; kingdom Viridiplantae; phylum Streptophyta; class Magnoliopsida; order Solanales; family Solanaceae; genus Nicotiana; species Nicotiana benthamiana. The sequence continues at coordinate 24,910,180 of CM067336.1, read as the reverse complement.
TTATTTTCTTTAAAGCATCTGCAAGATCAACACAAGAATCCTTTCTCGCCAAGCGAGCATCATTTTCACAAAATACTACATGAAGAGATTCCTCAACAGTTTTGGTTCGATTATTAAACACTCTATATGCTTTGCTACGTGATGAGTAACCAAGAAAAATTCCTTCATCATATTTCGCATCAAATTTTCCCAAGTTATCTTTTCTGTTGTTGTGAATAAAACATTTACAACCGAAGACTCTAAGATGGGAAAGGTTTGGTTTTCTTCCCTTATAGAGTTCATAGGGAGTTTTCATGAGTATCGGTCTAATGATAGCTCTGTTTAAAACATAGCTTGCGGTACTCACGGCATCCGCCCAACAATATTTGGGAATTTCGGCCTCATTGAGCATGGTTCTAGCCATCTCTTCGAGACATCGATTTTTACGTTCTACCACTCCATTTTGTTGTGGTGTACGTGGAGCCGAAAAGGTATGTTCAATAACGAGTTCGTCACAAAAGTCCGCGAAGAGATTGTGATCGAACTCCCCCCCATGATCACTTCTTATGGAAGTGACGGTTGTGTCCTTTTCATTTTGAACACGTTTAAGAAAACTTTTAAAAGCTTGAAAGGCATTACTTTTATGAGCAAGAAATAACGTCCATGTAAATCTAGAATAGTCATCAACAATAACAAAAGCATAAAGATTACCACCAAGACTTTCAACACGAGATGGTCCAAAAAGATCCATGTGAAGAAGTTGTAAGGGTCTAGTGGTTGACACAACATTTTTGGATTTAAAAGAGGCTTTTGTTTGCTTCCCTTTTTGACAGGAATCACAAGTAGAGTCTTTTTCAAATTTCATATTTGGAAGACCAAGTACTAAATCTTGTGAAACTAGTTTGTTTAAAAGATTCATATTTACATGAGCTACTCTACGATGCCATAACCACATGTCGTCTTCTTTACTCAAAAGACAATTCACATAACTTGGTGAAGAATTTTCAAGATCAACCATATAAATGTTATCCATTCTAAAACCACGAAGAATAATTTTAAAATCACTACGACGGATAACTAAGCATTCTTCGGAGTCAAACAATACAAGATTTCCCTTGTCACATAATTGACTTATGCTCAACAGATTATGTTTATGACCTTTAACAAGCAAAATATGCTTAATGGAGGAGGATTCGTCCTTACCGACCGATCCAATGCTGATAATCTTTCCTTTGTTATTGTCTCCAAAAATAACATTTCCTCATTCCTTGGGTTTTAGTTGAAGGAATTTTGATGCATCCCCGGTCATATGTTTGGAGCATCCACTATCAAGGTACCAAAGTACACTTGATCCCTTCAAACACACCTACAAAACAAATTAATGAGATTTTGGTACCCAAGCCATTTTGGGTCCTTGTGCGTTAGGTGTAACATATTGGTGTGATTGCCCTGCAGTGAAATGTCTATGTCTAGTGAAGCATGCGGGAGCAATATGTCCAATTTTATTGCAATAATGACAAATGACATTCGGATTGTGCATTCTTCTAGGATGATAGTAATTTGGGGGTCTAAAGTTATTCACTCTATGTTTAGGAACATAGTTTTGATGTAGTTTTCGAAAATCTTGTCTAGGTGGTCTATACATGCCAACGTTTCTTCTAGTGTTTACTACATTTTTAGAAATATAGTTTTGATGTGGTTTTCGAAAATCTTGTCTAGGTGGTCTATACATTCCAATATTTCTCCTAGCATTTGTTCTAGAATGAGATGCAATTCTAGGATTAAAATTTCTAGGTTGAGTGATGACGTTTATTTTGTTTGGCCTAAGTTGAGCCTTAGGTGGTCTAGGAATGGACTCAACTTTTTCTTTTGGCTCGTGTTTGAAGCCTATACCGTGCTTAGTGGATTTCAAATTTACAAGCACTTCATTGAGATTTTTGTGTGAAGAATTGAATTTGTGCAAAGTGCTTCTAAGACTTTCTACTTCTTCCTTTAGATATTTGCAAGAAGTACAATCCTTATTTGAGCTTTCGGGTTTATCGGCGCTTCTTTTGCCATAAAACTTGTTTCCTCTTTTAATTTCTCATTTTCAAGAGTAAGTTTTTCAAAATCCTTTTCTTTTGAAGAAAATTGTTTTCTTCAATCTTTTATAGATTTAGAAGCGCTAATAAACTCTTTATACAACTCATCAAATGCATCTTGCATTTCTTCTAAAGTGAAATAGTTCTTAGAAGAAGTACATACCTCATTTTGATTTTCTTCGTGTGCCATAAGACACAAGTTTGCGGTCTCGTTTCCTTCTCCATCACTTGACTTGTCTCCGGAGTCGCCTCCCCAAGAGATGTGTGCTCTTTGTTTCTTGAATGGTTTCTTCTCCTTTTTGATGTTTGGACAATTTGATTTGATATGCCCGATTTCTCCGCATCCATAGCACTTCAATTGGTCGCCTTGTTGCTTACCTTTTCGTTCATACCTTTTGCATGAACTTGTGAAATTTCTTGATAACGAGTCCAAGCTCGACATCTTCATCACTTGACTCCTCATCGTTTTGAGGTCGAGTAGTTGATGCTTTGAGCGCAATCTTTCTTCTCCTTTGATCATCCAAAGGAGAGTTAAGAATAGTTGATTCATAAGTTTTAGGATTACCTCGTAGTCCGTTGATGGTGACGTTTGTGATGCCGATTGATTCTTGGATATCATTGGCTTTGGAACGCCATTCTAGAGTGAGGCTTCGTAGAATTTTCTGGACAAGCTCCTTATCCGTGAATGTCTTTTTGAGGGCGTGTAGGTCATTAACGATTTTTGAGAATTGTTCGAACATGTCATCTATCTTCTCATTTTCCTTCATGCGAAACAGTTCATATTCGTGGGTTAGGAAATCAATTTTAGCTTCCCTTACGTGGTCCGTACCTTCGTAGGTGATTTCTAATTTGTCCCACATTTGCTTGGCAGTGGTGCAACATGATATTTTTTGATAGTCATCGGGGTTCACTGCACAATACATCATGTTGATTGCCTTTGCGTTGTTCTCTATTTTTCTGATATCATCGGCGTCGTATTCGTCTTCCGTTTTTGGAATGAGTTCTTCTCCAACCTTTTTGGTAGGTTGTAATTCTCCATTTTTGATAATTTTCCACAGTTGGAAGTTGTTTGATTGTATAAAAACCCTCATTCTCTCCTTCCAGTAAGGGAAGTTGGTGCCATCGAAAAGTGGTGGCCTTGTGAAGCATTGTCCTTCACCTAGTCCTACATAAACACTACGAGTAGAAGCCATGGAAAGTTTCTCTCAAACTGTTAAGTCTTTCAGAGAGAATGGCTCTGATACCAATCGTTAGAATATACGCTTAGCGCTAGGGGGGGGGGGTGAATAGCGTTATAATAAAAAACAATGTAAATTTGTAGAATTAAAATTGCAGGAATAACGTAAGTGCAGTAATTAAAATGATAAGGAGAGAACACACCGGATTTTATCCTGGTTCACCACAACGTGTGGTTAGTCCAGTCCCCGAGAGACTCTCTCGAGTTTTACACTAACTTTGTTAAGCTTACGGGTGCCTAACAAACCGTTACACTTGCTCGTAGATATACACTCTACAAGACTTCAACCTGCTCGAGGATACCGCACCTCAAGACTTCAAACCAAGGAACTACTTTTCCTTCTTACAACAAGGGATTAGACTATCCTTTCAAGTGTGTACAAACACTTAGCACTCACTTAAATAGAACTCTCTTGAAGAGTAGATATGAGTAAATAAATACGCTCAAGAACACAACAACTTAGTCAAGAGTTTGGCTCTCAAAAACTTATGAAATGAATAGAAAATGATTGCAAAGAGAGTATGTAAGCTTTAGCAAGAATGTAATCAGTTGTTATACTTAGAAGAGTGATTTTGAGTTGTATTTATAGTGCTCAAAACACCCAAGACCGTTGCTTAATTGCCAATCACAAATTGCTGATTTTGTGCTAGGATAATCGATTATCTGATTCTGCATAATCGATTATCTGCCAACGTTCAAAAATCAATCCCAGATTTTAAGCAGAATAATCGATTATCCAAATCGTATAATCGATTACCTGAAAACATTCAAAAATCAATTCCCGATTTTATGCTTAACATAATCGATTGTCTGATTATACATAATCGATTATTTTTCAGCGTTTGAAAATATTTTGGCAACGGTCTTTAGTATAATCGATTACCAGAAAACCATAATCGATTATTTTGCTACTTTGAAAAATCTGATGCTCACTGTCTCAACATAATCGATTAGTCTAAGGCACATAATCGATTATCTTGTAGCTTTAAAAAATCTGGTGAACACTGCCTTAACATAATCGATTATCATAAGGAACATAATCGATTATCTTGCAGCTTTGAAAAATCTGGTGAACACTGCCTTAACATAATCGATTATCATAAGGTACATAATCGATTATCTTGCAGCTTTGTAAAAATTGGTGTACACTGCCTTAACATAATCGATTATCATAAGGTACATAATCGATTATCTTGCAGCTTTGTAAAATCTGGTGTACGCTGACTTAACATAATCGATTATCATAAAGTGCATAATCGATTATCTTTGTCCAGATTTGAAAGACATGTTTAGAATTCATTTTGGTTAAAATGAAATGTTTGAAAATCATTTTGCTTTAAATTAAAGATGCATGATTTGATAAAAATGATATTACGAGAGAAGCCAAGTCTTGAATCAATTGTCGGATCAAGATCACAATTATAGAACGACTCATGTATAACTTTGTTGCTTTACTTAATCTCGATCTTTGTTTCTCTTGTGCTTGGACTTCGGCATATGTCAATGTTCCGTTCACGTTGGTTTGTCATTTATCAAAACCTACAAATATGAACACACGTTTAGTTTAGCGACTTGAGAACGTGTTTCAACAGTATCTCTGTGGCACAACACCCCTAATCACGACAACTGAAGTAATAACATCTAATCTTACTTGGAGTGCATAGAAATGGGCTTGACCACCACCTGATCGACCTCCACCTCTGGGTTGACCCCTAGTTAACTAACCCCTAACTCTAGTAGCCAGGGCGGGTGGTGAGGTAACTGGAGCTGAAGTTGAAGGCTGACTCCTCTACTGAGATGGACCCCTAAGAAGATCAGGACACTGCCTCCTCATATGCCCAAACTCTTCACACTCATAACAACTCCCTAGTGCGGGGGATAGGGACTGAAGGGAACCCCTATCACCGAGATGACCAGTAGAAGGACCTCGCATGGAAGAGCCCTATACTGATGGAGCACAGGACGAACTCTAGGCTGGAAGGGCACTGAGTAATGAATGACTCTGTTGAGAACTGTGAGAACTATGGCCCGATGATGCCTTGTGATGAACTGGGAGAGCTGACTGAGCATGTATAAATGGAAAGGTATGCCGTGCTGAAACTGACCTTTCGTAGGAACACCACCAAGACTACCAGAACCCCGAAACCTCTTGGCTTCCTCTCATCTTGCTCCTAGCAAAGAATTGACTTTATCTCTCGTGCAATATCAACAACCTGCTAAAAGGTAGCACCTAACACCCTCTCTGGTAATGAATATTCGAAGCTGATATGTGAGACCATCCACGAACCTCCCGATCCTCTCTTTAGTTGTAGGAACTAACCAAACAACATGACAAGCTAGCTGTGAAAACCTTATCTCATATTTCATCACAGTCATATCATCCTAACACAACTGCTCGAGCCAGCATAGTTCCTCCGTGTGAGACTGTGGCACATACTTCTCCAAAAAGAGAGAGAAGAACTACTGCTAGGTAAGGGACGAAGCACCAACAGGCATACGCCTCTCATAAGCCTCCCACCAAGTAAAGACAACTCTTGAAAATTGGAAGGTAGTGAATGAGACCCCTCTGGTCTCCAAAATACTTGTGGTCCAAAGCATCCTCTAACATTTGTCCAAGAAGCCCTGGGCATCCTCGCCCTCTGCACCACTGAAAGTCGGAGGCGGAATCTATCCAATTTATGGTGCTCTTCATCAGGCATCACTAGAACAATATAGTCCTAAGCAGGTCCAATCGGCAGGGCTGGAGGTGCCCCCGATGTCTGAAGTACCTGCGCAACCTGCTCAAGTGTGCGAGCAGTGGGAGTCTGGATTCCTCGCCTGGCCTGAGAAGTAGTTGCGATCGTAGTATCTGAGACCTCCTAAGCCAGGACAGTGCACACTGATAGAATTTAGGCTAGGGCCTCCTGAAGGCCTGGGATAACAATCGGCAACCCTTAGAAAATGGAGCTGCTTGAAAGCAAATTTCGAAATTACATAGGTGAATTTAGAGATCACCGGTGAGAACAAGATTTGGCGATAATAAAGAATCCGCTCTCCGGTAAGCAAAGGAAAGTAGGTCAAATCCTTCCAAGGCGTCAAGGCAGTTTAAAAAAGGCAGAAATAGTCTCCGCTGTCGTATTCGGGAAAGCTTGCTTCGTGGAGGAGCATTTAGTAATGCCAGCAGCCTGGTGAGGGCTGGCTGTCTGAGTAAGAATACAAAGGTCAAAGGCTTTGTCATTGAGAAAGTAAATGGAGGAAAGGTTACATCATAGGTTTCGGCCACCTCCAATGTCGATCTGCAGTACTCATTATCTAAAGTCATTTGTTGAGGTAAGTTCTATTTTAATCTAGATCCAGCCAGTACTTGAGCTTGTCCTGCTGGAGCATTCGCAACTGGGACCTGATCATGAACTGAGTGGCAGGTGGGTATGCAGGTGCTGCCCTAGCTGCTGTATGGGCTACACCCCCATCCCTACCACGACCTCGGCCTCTAGTCGCCCCAACTGGTTGTATTGGTGGCCGTCCGTTCTGACCAGTAGCACGTGTCCTCACTGTATGTCAGAGAATAGAACATAAGAAGTTTAGTAACAAAAATCAACAGATTCGCACGACAGGAATTCAAGAATATGAATTTTTTTCTAAAGGTTCTGCATCCTCTCGAAGATAAATACAGACGTCTCTGTACCTATTGGAAAGACTCTACTAAACCTGCCCATGACTGGTGAAACCTATGTAACTTAGGCTCTGATACCAACTTGTCATGACCCTAAACCACTCCGACCGTGATGGCGCCTATTGTTGTACTAGGATAGCCGATTCGACGTTTATAACATAAACAAGTCTTTTTCTTAATTCATTTACTAATCTAAATGTATCAAAAATATTTCGTTTAAAAATTTCAAAATAAGCAGATATGCAAAACATCAAACACTGCACAATACCAGAGTCACTAGTCATGAGCCACTGAAATACATCCTGATATTGTCTACTCAATATAGGACAAGTTTGATAAATACAAATACTAAAAGATAGGAAGGAGAAAGGCAGGACTGCTGTAGATGAGCGCTGGACTTGCTATGAAGGGAAGGATCATCTCTCGCTCGGATGACCTAGCACCTGGATCTGCACACAAGGTGCACAGAGTAACGTGAGTACGCCAACTCAGTAATAATTATAAATAAAGGCTGAGTGCAATGATGGGAATTTAAAATCATATATATATATCATAACATAAAAATCTCAGTTGAAATAATAAAGTTAAATTAGTAATTAGTTTCGGAGCATCTCGTAAAAACTCCAGTTTCAATTAAAGTTGTTTAAAATATTTGTTCAACATATCGATAGAGGCTCAGTATAAAAGAAGAGCAAAAGCAGTAATTTCATAAAACAAGTCCATCGGGCAAGCCTCTCAGTCACACGAGACTGAACTCTCATCAATCGACACACACGCTCAATAGGTACCTTATAATGACCGTTGCAGCGTGTAGCCCAATATATAAATATATAGTCGATTGTGCTCACTGGAGGTGTGTACACTCTGGAGGGGCTCCTACAGCCCAAACACTCTATCGCTGCGGCGTGCAGCCCAGCCCAACATATCGTTGTTGCATGCATCTCGTCCCCCTCCTCCATATATATATAATGCTGAGGCGTGAATTCCGATCCGTAACAATCTTCACAATCCAGCCCTCGGTCTCATTCACTTATCAACCTCACAAACCACTCGGGATTTTCAGTACAAACTCAGGGAACTCGGCACAAAACACTTTCACATATAAAAGTAGAGAGATGAATAAGAATAAACAATAAAGAGCAATAAACCATAACTGATGATAATGCTTTCTATCAAAAACAATGTGAGGATAATAGTAAAATACCCCCTCACGGTCGAAATAGGACATCACAAGGCCCCTAACATGACATTTAGACCAAGTTAATAGAATCATTTCTAAAAATCATAGATATTATATAGAGTTTATCAAAATATGCAACTCTACAGTTGCCACGTGACATATCAAGTCACATTCCCTACGTTGCACGCCCACACGGCCATCACATAGTATGTGCGTCACCTCTTTTATAAAAATAGTACGAAATTCTGGGGTTTCATACCCTCAGGTCTTGATTTACAATCGTTACTTACCTTAAACCGGACAAAAATCTACTCCGCGATGCCCTTGCCTCTCGATTCGACCTCCAAATGCTCCAAATCTGACCACAATTAGTATCACAACATTAATCAATGCTAAAGGAACAAAGCCCATGCAAAAGTTATCAAATTAACTAAAAAATATTGAAATTGGCCAAACCTAACCCCGGGCCCATGTCTTGGAATCCAAAAAAAAAATCATAAAACCAGAACCCTTATCTTTTCACGAGTTCATACACACCAAATCTACCAAAATGTAACTTCATTTGATCTTTCATTTCCCACTTTCAACTCTCAAGCTCCAAGCCCTAATTCTCCATTTTTTACCCTTAAATCCATAAATTCCAAGTTTAATCTACTATAATCATCATAAAATCGAGTATTAAGTTTGAAAAATCTTACCTCAACAAGTTTTCCCTTGATTTTCTCTTCAAAACCCTCCAAAGACTCCACAAATCGAGTTGAAATTGTAAATAATGACCAAAATTCCCGAAGGGCACTATATACGCTTTCTGCCCCAGGGATTCCGCACTGCGACCCCATAAGCGCACATGTGCTTCCGCTTCTGTGAAATAATATTCGCTTTTGCGGATTTCACTTAACATTGCCAGCCCTCGCATCTATGGTCGCCTTACCGCGTCTGCAACATCGCCAATATGGTATACCAAGCCACTCATGCGGTCATGCACGCACTTGCAACTCCTTTCCGCTAGTGCGGAGCTTGTATCTGCAACTCCCAATTCACAGCTGCTAATATGATAGAAGCAGCAGCACTAACTGTAATTTCTCAAGTTCAAACTTTTCAATGGCCATCCGAAATCATCCCAAGGCCCTTGGGACATCAACCAAACATGTCAACAAGTAATATAAAACCATTCAAACTTATTCCAACGTTTGAACACTCGAAACAACATCGAAACACCAAATCACCCTCGAATTCGACCTGAAGGATTTTAAAACTTATGCCAAACCCTATCAAACCTTATCTGAATGATCTGAAATTTTGCACACACGTCACAAATAACATAACAGTGCTGCTCCAATTTCTGGAATTCTATTTCGACCCTGATATCATTATTTCCACTACCGACCGAAAAAGCCAAATTTTTTATTTCGCCAATTCAAGCCTAAATCTGCCACGAACCTCCAAATTGCATTTCGAACATGATCCTAAGTCCAGAATCACCTAAAAAAGCTATCCGAGCCATTAGAATTCACATCCGACACCTTCTATGCATAAGTCAATATCCGGTTGACTTTTCAAACTTAATTTTCCAAATAAGAGACTAAGTGTCTCATTCTATCCCATGACCACTCCAAACCCGAACTAATCAATATGATGCGACAAAATACAACCGAACAATACATAAAGAAGCAGTAATAAGAGAAACGAGACTGTAACTCATGAAACGACCGGTCAGATCGTTACACTTAATGTGATATGGGCTTCAGAAAAATTTACGAAGAGGAGCAACGCTGCAAAGGATGCCCGAGCCTCCAATACTGGTGGCTCTTTGCACATTGGAGGTTTAGCTAGCATAGAGACCCATCGAAGGAGAATGATAAATTTCCTATTTTAGTTGCTTTGATTTTAACTAGATGTGATTGAATTTTATCTAACTTAATTTTTTTTTTTCATGGAAAGGAAAAAGGAAAAAGGAAGACCTATGACTTGTGCTAAGGTATTTGAGGACAAATACAAGAAAAATAAAAAGGATTGTACAAGAGAATGGGGTGAGCCGAATGCTGCGAGGACATATGTAAGATCCTAATTACAAGATACTCTAATTTCTTAAAACTGACTTTAATGGGTTGCCGAACCAAAATAGTAAATAGTTCTGTCCAAAGTCTTCTGTTTTGAAACTAGTCACCAAAGCTAAACCAGAAAATCCATCCAGTTCTGGTTTAACTTAATTACTCTTGTTTTTAGATCATGGATTAGAATACCTACTTCAATAATAAATAATGTCAAGATGTTATAACCAGTTCATGAATGAACAGATGGGAGAGAGTAACTTTTTTCGATCTAGTTTGCTTTGCATTTCTTTCCTGCAGAAATTTAAGTGATAAAGATACTATATTAAGAAGATATTCTTAGTGTACATTTCCTAGTAAAGTTCATGTCGAAAAATATTAATACTAATCCAGTTTGTCCAAACATATTCATTGCATTCTGAGCAAATATCTTTATTAGTTTCTGTTTCATTTACTTAATTATGTAATGTCAGGTACTTATATCGCAACAAGAGACAGGTACTTATAGATGTGGAGACTATTAATTAGACTTGGTTTTTGTAATCCTAACCATTTCTTAGAGTTCTAGTTGCCAAAGCTTAATCGGATAGAAGGAATACATAGAATGTTTTGTAAGATTTGAAGAGCCATGTACGTTTTAGCTTCAGTTCACTGTTTTTCTGTCTTGTCTTATCACCTACTCAATATTTTGAGACTTGAGATGCATGAAGTAGGTCATCGATTGAGGTTGAGCTATGACAAAAGGAAATGTGGTATATGATAGTAGAGTACGCAAATATGTTTTGAAAACTGCATATGCTCATATGCTATTAGTATAACATAATTTAATGCTTAACTTTTTAATTTCAGGAAATCTATTTATCACGACCCCTGTTCGCCCTCCGTAAATATGTCATGGCGGCACCTAGTCTCTATGACTAGGTAAGTCTAACATTTCGGATAACAACATAATTTACGAGATATTAATAATTAAAACTAAACAGCTAGAAGAACAAAATGCATATAAGTGCCGGCTCGGCATATACAACTCGATAATGCGGAAGTCTACAAATTTACCCCAAAATCCGGAAACTCACGGGCAAGACATGCTAATGGAAAATAAAATAAGAACTTTAAACTCCAGAATAGTCAATATCAAAATATGACAGAAGTCTAAACGCTACAAGATAGAATAAGAAGGAGACTCTTCGGTCTACAGACGTAGCAGATATACCTCAAAGTCTCCGTAGCTCTCCCTGTCTCAATGATAGTGCGCTGAGTGGAGGTACCTGGATCTGCACATGAAAAATATGCACAGAAGGGGCGTGAATACACCACAACGGTACTCAGTAAGTGCCAATCCTAACTTCAGTCAGGTAGTAACGAGGAAGGTCGGGCCCTACTGAAGTTAAACAATATGACAAGTATATACAATATGAAAGCAGTTGGAAATAATGCGAACAACAGTGAAATAAGACAGAATTTACAAATCAACAACGGATAACCAATGAACAAGGTAAACATAGAAATGTACAACTCAACACCAAGTTACCAAACGAGGATCTCCCAGGATATCGTCCTGTAGTCCTTTCTCAACAGTTCTGTGGACCTCCCCGGATACATCTCGTAGTCCATCATATGTGTATGTCTGAAGGATCTCCCAGGATACCGTCCCTTAGTCAAAATATTAACGTACATGGGGATCTATCGGGAATCTAACCGTTGTCCAAAAGTAAATGTGGAGGGGATCTACCGGGAATCTAACCTGTAGTCCCGAAGTAAAAAAATAAGGGGAAGCTACCGAAACCCCACATCTTTAGTCCCAATGTAAATGCGCAACCACAACCACAGAATATTCAGAAATGAAGTGCAACAATACAAGGCAACAGATAGTACTAACCTAACATGATTCACGTAGTACAATTTAGGTAGCTTGATCAAATATGCAGTTTAATTCAACTAAGCATGCTTTTTTTAACTAATGCATGGATCACGAACGCGATGGACGAACTGACATAAGTACGCAAATGAGTGAAGGTCTACGCGAACGAGATAAAGAAGCAGGCTGGGCTTTGCGAACGCGAGAGGGGATACGCGAACGCGAAGAGGAAATCTCCCAGGTGATCACTTAAGCCTTCGCGAATGTGAATGGAGGCTCGCGAACTCGAATAAGGGGTACCAGAAGCAGCAACAACAGTTCAAAAATAGGAGAAAATGACCCATTGAGCATCCGAAACACACACGAGGCTCCCAGGACCTCAACCAAACCTACGCATATATCGCATATCATCATTCAAACTTGTACCAAACCTTAAACCACCTAAAGCAACGTCGGAAACTCGAATTAATTAGTGATTTGAGCCTAAGAACTTCAAATTTAATTAAAACATGCTTTCGACAAGAAATCTAAGCAAAACACGTCTTATTCACCTGGAATTTCGCACGCACGTCCCAAATAATATGACACTGCTACAAAAACTTCTGGAATTCTATTCCAACCCTTGGATAAAAAACTCACTATCAGACCAAAATCTTAAAAAATTCAAACTTCGGCATTTCAAGCCTAAATTTGCTACGGACTTTCAAAATACATTCCGGATACGCTTCCAACCCTGAAATAACCTAATGGAGCTAATAGAACCATCAAATTTCCATTCCAAGGTGGTATTCACACTGTTCCGATCACGGACCACTTTTAAACTCTTAAGCTCTCATATAGGGACTAAGTGTCCCAAAACACTCCGAATCCTAACACTAAACATCCTGACAACCCAAAAGAGCAAAAATGAACATAGGAAAGCAGTTAAAAGGGGATCAGTGCGTAAATTCCAAAAATGACTGACCGAGTTGTCACATCCTCCAACACTTAAACATTCGTTTGTCCTCGAACGAGCATTGAGAACTTACCAGAAGAAGTGAAAAGATGAGGGTATCGACTCTGCATATCCCGCTCAGTCTACCAAGTCGCCTCCTCGGCTGGTTGACCCCGCCAGCAAACCTTTGCGGAAGCAATATTCTTTGACCTCAACTTTATGACCTGCCTGTCCGATATAGCCACTGGCTTCTCAACATACGATAGATCTTTGTCCAACTGGACTGAACTGAAATCCAACACATGCGACAGATCACCGTGATAACTACGGAGTATCAAAACATGAAATACTGGATGGAATTGAGAGGTAAGGCAAGATCATAAGCAACCTCCCCAACTCGCCTCAAAATCTCAAAAGGGCCAATAAATCTCAAACTCAACTTCCCTTTCTTCCCAAATCTCATAGCACCTTTCGTAGGCAAAACTCGAAGCAGAACCCGCTCACCAACCATTTAGGAAACATCACAAACCTTCCAGTCCGCGTAACTCTTCTATCTGGACTTGGCTTTATGGAGTCTGTCTTGAATCACCTAAATCTTCTCCACTGCATCCTGAACCAAATATGTGACCAATAGTCTCGCCTTACCCGTCTCAAACCAACCCACCAGAGATCTGCATCTCCTACTATATAAAGCCTCATACGGCGCTATCTGAATGCTGGACTGATAACTGTTGTTGTAAGCAAACTCCGCCAATGTCAAGAACTGATCCGAAGAACCTCCAAGCTCAATCACACATGCACGGAGCATATCCTCAAGAATCAAAATAGTGCTCTTGGACTGTCCGTCCGTCTGGGGGTGAAATGATGTGCTCATCGTCACCTAATTACCCAACTCCTACTGAACGGCTCTCTAGAACTGTGATATGAACTGAGTACCTCAATCTGAAATAATAGAAACTGGAATGCCATGTAGAAGAACAATCTCCCTCATATAAATCTCTACCAACTGCTCTAATGAATAAGTAGTACACACAGGAATGAAGTGCGCGGACTTGATTAGCCGATCTACAACAATCAAAATGACATTAATTTTCTTTGCAGACCGAGGGAGAGAAACTACAAAATCCATAGTGATCCTCTCCCATTTTTACTCCGGAATCTCCATCTGCTGAAGGAACCCACCCGTTCTCTAGTGCTTAGCCTTCACCTATTGACAGTTGAGGCATCTAGCTGCAAAACCCTCTATGTCCTTCTTCATCCGCCTCCACCAATAGTGCTGCCTCAAGTCCTGATACATCTTCACGGCACCCTGATGAATGGAATACCGTGAACTATGAGCCTCTTCTAAAATCAACTACCGAAGCCCATCAACATTAGGCACACAAATCCGATCCTACATCCTTAATACCCCGTCATCTCCAATGGTCACATCCCTGGCTTCGCTGTGTAGAATTGTGTCCCCGAAGACAAGTAAATGAGGGTCATCATACTATTGTTCCTTGATATGATCGAACAATGAAGACCGACAAACCACACAGCCTAGAACCCGAAGGGGCTACAAATTGGCTGGCTAAGGCCTGAACATCCTTCGCCATAGGCCTCTCTGAAGCTGGAAAATATTCCAAACTCCCCAAACTCTCAGCCTGACGACTCAAGACATCAGCTACCATATTGACCTTGCCCGGGTGATAAAGAATAGTAATATAATAATCTTTCGGTAACTCCAACTACCTCTTCTGGTACAAGTTTAAATCCTTTTGCTTGAACAAGTGCTGCAAACTTCGATGGTTAGAGTAAATCTCACAAGGCACATTGTACAAATAATGACCCTAGATCTTCAAGGCAGGAACAATAGCAGTTAACTCAAGATCATGGACAGGGTAATTCTTCTCAAGTATCTTAACTGTCTGGACACGTAGGTAGTCACCCCACCATCCTATATCAATGCTGCTCCAAGGCCAACTCGTGAGGCAACACAATGAACTTATAAGATCCCAAACTAGTGGCCAATATCAAAATATGGGCTATAGTCAAACTTGTCTTGAGCTTCTGAAAGCTCGCCTCACACTCTTCTATCCACTGAAAGGGAGCACCCTTCTAGGTCAATCTAGTCACAGGGGCTGCAATCGATGAAAACCCCTCAACAAAATGGCGGTAATAACCCACCAAGCCAAGAAAACTGCGAATCTATGTAGCGGAAGAGGGCTTGGGCTAGTTCTGCACGACCTCCTTCTTTTTCAGGTCCACCTGAATTCCCTCACTCGATACCACGTAGCGAAAGAATGCCACAAAACTCAACCAAAACTCACATTTTGAGAACTTTGCATATAACTTCTTTTCTGTCTGGGTCTGAAGCACGGTCCTCAGGTGCTGCCCATGATCTTCCTGACTCCGGGAGTATACAAGAATATCATCTATGAAAATAATGACGAACAAGTCTAGATAGGGTGTAAATACACTGTGCATCAAATGCATAAAAGCTGCTGCGGCATTGGTCAACCCAAATTACATAACAAGGAATTTGTAATGACTATACCGAGTCCTGAAGGCAGTCTTCAGGATATCCGGCTCCTGATTCTTCAAGTGGTGGTAACTTGAGCACAAATCAATCTTATAAAACACTTATGCACACTAAAGCTGGTCAAATAGATCATCAATACGATGCAAAGGATAACGGTTCTTCACTATAACCTTGTTCAACTGACGATAATCGATGGACATGCGCATAGAACCATCCTTTTTCTTCATACACAAGATAGGAGCCCCCCACGGTGAAACACTAGGTCAAATAAAACCCTTATCAAGCAATTCCTGTAACTGATCCTTTAACTCCTTCAACTAAGGAGGAGCTATACGGTACGGAGGAATTGAAATGGGCTAAGTGTCCGACAACAAATCAATGCCAAAATCAATGTCTCTATCATGTGGCACACCCAGAAGATAAGCTGTAAACACATCAGGATAATCTATACCACTGGGACAGAATCAATAGAAGGGGTATCAACACCGAATCTCTCACATAGGCTAGATACGCGGTGCACCCCTTCTTAAGCTTACGCTGAGCTTTAAGAAAAGAGACAACTCTACTAGGAGTGTGATCTAAAGTACCACTCCACTCAACACGCGGAATACCTGGCATAGACAGTGTCACAGTCTTGGCGTGACAATCAAGAAAAGCAAAATGGGGCGGCAACCAATCCATGCCCAATATAATATCAAAATCCGCCATATAGAGTAACAAAAAATTTGCTCTGGTCTGAAAACCATGAATAGTAACCAAACACGACCTATAAATGCGGTCACAATGAAGAGAATCTCCCGCGAGAGTAGAAATATAAATAGGAGAACTCAAGAAATCTCGGGCTACACCCGAATGCATAGCAAAGTAAGAAGACACATAAGAATAAGTAAAGCCTGGATCGAATATAACTAATGGCTCTCTATGACTAACCAGTATAATACTTGTAATGATAGAATCAGAGGAAACAACATCGGTATGGGCTAGAAGCATAATATCTGGCATGGCCTCTCTCCCGAGGGAAACCTCTACCTCCCCGACCTCCACCCCTAGGTGGTTTGGCAGATGGGGTAACAGCTAGAGGTGTGATCATGGCCTGAAAACTCTAAGGAGCACGTTATGGCTGAGAAGTCTGTGAAGAGGTACCCCTACCAAATCTGGGGCAATCCCTAACCATATGGCGTGTATCACCACACTTGAAACAATTATGGGCGAACGTGGTAGCTGTGACTGGCTATGGCTAGGCCTGCTAGACTGACCTCTGAAAGCACCCCACACAAGAGGTGCGCTAGAAGCGGGAGGGGCATAGTAAGGCTCCTGAAGTCTAGGAGGAGCTGGAGCACTACTGGTGGCTGGAAGAGCTAAATGGATGGGGCGACCCATATAACCTCTACCATGTTGACTTGCTGCTGAGGTAGGAGCACCAGGTAGTGGCCGACTCTCGAGACCTCTTGGTGTCTCTCTCCTCTCACTCCCTAGAGAGCATACCCTCAATCATCCATGCAATGCTCACTACATGCTGATAAAGAATGTCCATCGCCAACTCTCGAGCGATGCTAGATCTGATGGGTGGAATAAGACCACCAATGAACCCATGAACCCTCTAACGGACTGTAGCAACCAACGGCGGTGCATGCTTGACCAATCTGGTGTAACGGATGGCATACTCTGAAACTGTCATAACACCCTGACGCAAATGCTCAAACTCTGTGCACCATACGTTTCTAAGGCTCTAGGAAATAAACTCTCTCAAAAACATATTCGAGAACTGGGTCCAAGTCAGTGAAGAAGCCTCACCCGGACTGTCTATCTCATAGGTGCGCCACCAATTATAGGCGGCTCTATGAATCTTAAAGGCAGTAACGGAAACCTTGCTGGACTCTACTATGCCCATAGTGTGAAGAATGTGGTGGCACTCCTCTAGAGATCCCAAGGCTTCTTCCGATGCTAAACTGCTGAACAAAGGAGGCTTATACTTTTTAAACCTCTAAAGCCTTAATTGCTCGTCCTTTGAAACAGTTGACCCATCATCGGGCTGCACTGGCGCTATAGGCGATACATGAATGATCTCTGGGACCTTCTCTATATGCACTCTCTACGAAGGAGTGCGGGCTGCGGGAGTCTGGGCTCCTCCCCCGGCCTGGTATGTGGCTGTACTGAGGGGAAGCAACCTCGCCTGAGCCAAGGTAATGTAGATAGACATGGACTGAGCTAATGTCTCCTGAAGGGCTAGAGTAGTAGTAATAGCTCTAGGTGTGTCGGGTGCCTGAACTCCGGCTAGATCTACTGGCGGCACCTCAGCGGCAGCTCGCGCAGGTGCTCTGGCTGCACCACGTACGCGTCCATAGCCTTTGTCATAGCTCCGACCTTTGACAGCTGCATCAGGGGGCACGAGTGCCTGATCATCCCGAGTAGTACATATCCTCACCATCTGTGAGGTAATAGAAGAGAGAAGTTTTAGAATTGATGTCCAAATATAGCACGACAAGGAATACAATGAAGTGAAAATATTTCCTAAATAGTTACATAGCATCTCGTAGTTAAGTACAGACGTACCCGTACCGATCAGCGAGACTCTATAAACCGGCCTGTGTTACGTGACTCCTATGAACCTAGAGCTTTGATACCAAATTGTCACGACCCTAGTTTGCCCTCCATGAACATGTCGTGATGTCACCTAATCCCTATGACTTGGTAAGCCTAACATTTTGGGAAACAATATAATTTGTGGAATTTAAATAATTAAAACTAAACAGCTAGAAGAACAGAATGTATATAAGTGCCGCTCGACATATACAACTCGATAATGCGGAAGTCTAAAAATTTACCCTAATATCCGGAAACTCATGGGCAACACATGCTACTGGAAAATACAATAACAACTCTAAGTTGAATAATAGTCTATATCAAAATACGACAGAAGTCTAAACGCAACAAGATAGAATGATAAGGAGAATCTCCGGTTAGCGGATGCGGTAGATATACCTCAAAGTCTCTGTAGCTCCCTGTCTCACTGATACTGCACCTGAGTGGAGGTACCTAGATCTGCACATGAAAAACATGCACCGAAGAGGCATGAGTACACCATAGCAGTATTCAGTAAGTGGCATGTCTAACCTCGATCGGGTAGTGATGAGGAAGGTCGGGCCCTACTGAGGGTAAACAATATAATAAGTATATACAATATGAAAGCAGTTGGAAATAATGCGAAGAACAGTGAAATAAGACATAATTTACAAAGCAACAACGGATAAGCAATGAACAAGGTAAACACAAAAATGTACAACTCAACAGCAAGTAACCAAACGAGGATCTCCCAAGATACCGTCCTATATTGCCCTGTGGATCTCCCGGGATACCATCCAGTAGTCCATCATATGTGTATATCTGAAGGATCTCCCGAGATACCGTCCTGTAATCCAACTATCGACGTGTAGCGGGATCTATCGGGAATTTAACCCGCAGTCCTTAAATAATGTGCAGGGTATCTACATGAAATCTAATCCGTAGTCCCAATGTAAACAAACAAGGGGGAGCTATCGGAATCCCACATCCATAGTCCTAATGTAAATGCGCAACCACAACACGAGAATATTCAAAAATGAAGTACGACAATACAAGGCAACAAATAGTACTAACCTAACATGCTTCACGTAGTACAATTTAGGCAACTTGAGCAAATAGGCAGTTTAATTCAACTAAGCATGCTTTTCCTTAACTAATACAGGTTAACTTGCATTTAGACTAATCAAATATGCGAAAAAATTTACATATTTCAAGTAAAAATGGGGTTTTTCAAAAATAGCTCACGTATGCACTCGTCACCTCACATACAAAATATCATGTCTTAAGGGGAAAAGTCCCACGCACAAGGTTTGACAAGTCACTTACCTTGAACCGGCACAAAATCAACTAGAAAACACGCCTTTGCCACGAGTATCTCCAAACGGTCCAAATCTATTCAATTCAATTACATATCATCAATAATATCTCAAGAAACTGATTCTACTATTTAATTCAAAGCTAAGGCGCAAAAATAGGTAAAATAACAAAAATGCCCCTCATGCCAACACCTCGGAATCGGATAATTTTCATATTTTCAGAACCCTCATACTCTCACGAGTCTAACTATAAAAAAATCTCCCTAATCGGAGGTCAAAAACCCATTAAAAACTCAATAGCTTGGTCTAAGAAGTTTTCCCCAATTTTCATTCAAAACTCCGAAATTAAGGACGAATTGATGATTTTATTTGTGGGTTTAAGCATATGAGAGTACATAATTATTACCCAATAGTTTCCCTTGATAACCATTCGAAATGTCTCCCAAATCCAAGCTCTCAAACTTGTAGTTTGATAAAAATGGCTAACCCTCGGATTTTTAATCATTTAATACTGTTCATGCCCGTAAAGCATCGCGAACGCGGAAGGGGGCTCATGTTCACGAAGAATAAAATATGAGATTCCCAAAAATTCCTTTCATGATCGCAAGGGATGGACCTTGAACGCGATGGAGGAACTGGCATAGGTACGGGAACACGTGAAGGTGTACGCGAACACGATGAAGAAGCAGTTGGGGTTCGCAAACGCGGGAGGGGATATGCAAAAACGAAGAGAAAATCTCCAAGTTGGTCACTTAAGCCTTCACAAATGCAAAGGGAAGCTCGAGAAAGTGAAGAAGGGGGACTATCAGCAGCAACATTAGATAAAAAATGGGAGAAAATGACTTGTTGAGCATCCGATACATACCCGAGGCCTCTAGGACCTCAACCAAACCTACAGACATATCCTATATCATCATTAAAAATTGTATCAATCCTAAAAACAACCTAAAAAATGCAAGAAACTCAAAATAATCAATGATTTAAGCATAAGAACTTCAAATTTCATCAAAACACGATTTCAATCAAAAACCTGACCAAAACACGTCCGATTGACCAGATATTGTGCACGCACGTCCCAAATGACATGATTGTGCTACAGAAACTTATGGAATTCCATTCCAACCCTCGGATCAAAAACTCATTATCGAACTGGAAACTTCAAAAATTCAAAATTCGAAATTTCAAGACTAAATTAGCTAGCGACATCTGAAATACATTCCGAACACGCTTCCAACCCCAAAATCACCTAACGGAGCTAATGGAACCATCAAATTTTCATTTCAAGGTCGTCTTCACACTGTTTCAATCAAGGGCCACATTCCAACTCTAATGCTCTCATTTAGGGACTAAATATCCCAAAATACTTCGAATCTTAACACCGAACGTCCCGACAACCCAACATAGTAGAAATGAACTTAGGGAAAGCAGTTAATATCGGGGCATAAATTGTAATAACAACCGGCCGGGTCGTCACACTATCAAATGCATATTGAAGAACGGAATCAACATTAAATAGATTCTGAGGATAATAGCTCAACCTATGTGTCACTCATGATGTAGCTTCAATATGGACGTAGGTGGTTGGTGGTGCAAAGAAAGGTAGAACCTACAGTCTTGGATCATAATATTCCGTAGGTCATTCTACGATATTGTTGTCCACTGATGTGAGTTATTCGCAGAATCACGAAGAGGTGAAAGTATTATGGAAAGAAGTTGAAGAGTTGAAGGAGAAACAGAAAGAAGATCGTACAAATTTTAACAAATTACTGAGTCTAGTGGAGATATGGATGATGAGTTTTTTTTGTTGTGGTTGTGTTGTTTGATACATTATTATGTATACTGATTGGATATTTAAAACTTTGTTATGTATACACTTGACTATGATTGTAAAGTTTTAGACTAGATTAAATGGTCTTTGAATGTTTAACATGTCTTTGGATGTTTTAGTTACAAATATTTATGTTTTATATAATTATTTGCTTTTTAAGAATTTGATAAGTTTAAATGGTGGATTGATTGGTTGGAATGATGGATTAATTATTTAATTTATGTTTATTTGAATTGGCAGGTGGTAGTGCTTTAAAACAGCCGAAATCCACCAAATAATTTCCAGTTCTGATCACGGTAGTCGCAAAGTGCTTTATAAATTTTCCGATTCATGAATATCAGAGGGTGTCGTAGTAGAAAAATTAAATAAAATTATAATATTGTATTAGATTTGCAATCGCAGTAGTGGAAAACACTAATAAATAAATAAAACTAAATTAGTTTTGCGACCATAGTAGCGGAAAACATAAATAAATAAATAAAAAATTTATAATTAGTTTTTTCACAATGATATGCTCCAACCCTACACCACTATATAATAGCAAGGAGTAGTTGATGCAGCCTTTACCCGAAAGGTCAGGGTCAATTTTCACAGGGATTTAATATTATTTAAAAATTGGGTTTCTATCTAATCTAGCTATGTGTGTTGTTTTTAATTGCACTTATAACCATGTTTGGATTTGTTTCTATACTAGTTTTAATGCTACTGATTGCAAAAAATAAACTAAGTGTATTATTTTGTAAAGTTTTTTCAAGTGATAAAAAGCACTAGAAAAGTGACTAACACCTGGGGGAGTATCTAATGTGATCTAAATTAGGACAAGCTTGTTATATTTAGGGTTGTGATATAACCTTTACACATAGTTACTCACCCTATACCTCTCGATAGTTTGAGTAACTTTGTCCTAATTAGCTTTCTCCAAGCCCAATTGGGTATTCAAATAATTAGGACAAAGTTACTGAGCGTCTCAGTGCCTAGACATTCATGGCAACGTGTTTCTTCCATGTTGGACTGGAACTGGGCTTAATTTCTATAGGAGCGTAAAAGCGACCATCTCGATGTCATCTTTAACAGCGGCCGAGTAAAATGTTTGCGGACTGCACTTTTCATTTGAGGTCAAATTACCAGGTCTCTATTTTGCCATCAACAGATATGCATGGCGGTCGAGTCAGGTATTCTGCCGCCGCACTATTTCATCACGGTCAGCAGTCCCTATCTGCATCCAAAACACCTTCTCTAAACATCAATTCCGCTATCAGCGTAAATATTGCCGCCTCAGTGGTAGACCTTCCGCGACCTCCCTTTTCCTTCCATGTCAGTGCTTTTGTCTCAGCTTTAAACTTGTGTAACTCCTTTATGAGTTGGTTGTGAGTGTCTTGCATCATAGACCAAACCCTGCAAACAAGCACAGTATGTTTGTTTTCGGGAATACTTTTACACACTTTTTGATCCAAAACCTAAGCAAAAGAGAGCATAAGATAGGCTAGAATCCATTGTTATGAACTTTTCCAACCTTAGGATTTTGCTTGTCCTCACGCAGACAAAGTAATTCACATATCCACAAGGTAAAAGAAAGATGAATTTTAGCTTTTCTAAGGTGAATTAAACAAGCATCAATTTGGGACTAACAATTACCCTCAATACAAATGTATTATCAACAACACACAACCTTTTTAGCACCATGTCTCTAGTGCGACACAAGAGCATCAAGAGTTGACTTAACTCATCAAGAAATCCAGCTCTACTACATAGGTCACTCTGGAACTGAAACTCTTTCTCCGCCACTCACCATAAGAAAAATATCACTTAAGAATTGAAGAACTCAAAACAAGGATTGTGAAGAAGCACACTCGTCTCTCACAAGGGAATGTCACAACTGTGGCTCTCAGTACAATAAGCTTGCCCCTCATGTGAATCACTACAATGTAAGCTCACTCAACTCGAAATTATATAGGAATTTTGTGGTACTTTAATGAAGTCTTTTGGTTCAAGGTAGGATATATCAGTCTATGAAGGTTTCATCTTTCCTTAAGCACTTCATTTCTTATTTAGTCTCACACTTTCTTGACTCTTTGAATCATTTTTATCTTCCTTAGGGGACTAGAGAGGCACACCGTCACTCTTTCTTGATCATAAAAATCATTTTTCTCCTTTCTAATCATTCCAAGCCTTTCAACATTGCTGCTGTTAAATCCCTTCATTTAGTTTTCTATATTATTCACTTTTTGGCTTTTATTTATTTTTCTTTTTCCTCCCCTTTTCTTCATTTTTGTACCTTTTATTACATTTGCATTCTTCGGATCCCCCTATAAACATATGCTTTTGCCAATTGTGCTAAGAAAAGATTGGGTGCCAAGAGAGGATAATTCCAAACGGATAAAGGCTTGTATTATGGTTGTTGAGAGAACGAGGGCTTCGGGAAAAAAGGGTTGACTAGGGATATAATATTTAGTGGGCTATGGGTGCTTTCCAGTCCCAAATTGGATCAATGAGAGCCTATAATCATTTCCCAAGTCGAGTTTCACTTAGAATTTCCCCTAGATAAACATTCATGGCAAGTTCTAGACTTATTGGCACGAGACTTGGGCTTGCAAATCAATACCTCACTTCACAAGCTATTGGATTGCTAAAAAGAATAGAGTCGAGGGCCCACAACAACATTAGCTAATATTGAGCAACACAAATGGTCCCGAAAAAACACTCGATGATTGTCTAGTCAACACATGAGTCTAAATATCAAAACTAGCATCATTCTTTTCAAATCAACTTATTTCTAACCATAAGGTCAAAGGTAAACCACGAAAAGATGTGGTGCAGTGGATGGGATTGATTTTCCCTTAACCAGAGGTCTCAGCTTCAATCCTTGGGTATGGAAAAATCCGCGTTGGGAGAGTTTTCCCGAATAGGGCCCTACGTGGTGCAAATCCGAATATAGTCAGGCTCTAATGTGGGTACCAGACACTGGATAGAAAACCAAAAAAATAAGGTCAAAGGTAAAATGTGTTAGGCCCAAGTGAAGCTTTGCCTGAGACACTTTTATTCATTACTACTACTTACATAAAATCATAAAGAAAATGGACTCAAACCCTTACGAAGCTTGTCATGCCGTCCATCTTCGGGAAGAGTCACCCAGTTTACACAAATTCCACCTTTGGAAAGAACCGTGACATTAAGAAAACCAAGGGCTTATTAATCACGAAAACTTGGAAAACTAAGAAGCTACAAATTGAAAAAGAAACTACTGAATGAAATAAGAAGCTATGCTATTAAAGAAAATTTCAAAAGAATTTATGAAGTAAAATAAAGAAAGTAAAGTGAATATGTATAATAGGGGTTGAGACTAATATACATAAAATAGGAATGAATATATACATGGAAAGGTAACTTTATAGGGAGGATGTGGTATCGTAGTGGGAGGCTCGGAACCAGTGGCCACCACCCCTGGCTCTTCAGATGGTCAGTGGAAGTGGATGATTTACATTTGGACTTGGGTTTGTCTGACCCCTGTAGGCTATACAAGGAGAATGACCTCATTAGCTTCACCTTGGTTTCAAAGTCCCTTCCCTCGACTTCCGGATCCTCCAAATAGATGGTGAGGATGTTCGGGAAAGGGTTTGAGCTCTTATTCTTGTTAACCACTCTGGTGATCACCCTAGAAATAATATTCCTATAATTTACCGAGTACCCACCATGATATCCCCCACGATAATAGCCTGGGAGATCGGCATATTATTATCATGAGTAGTGGGGTCTAACCAGCTGCAGACAAACGTTTCCGAACCCTTTGCCTTAATGCTCAATGTGTTCTTGTAGATTAGGACCCTAGGTGTCAGCCAAGCTGGAATAGTTCCTTGGAGAGCAATCATTGATTTCTAGCCATGAGCGGCCTAACTCATCCATATCCACCTTCTCTAGATAGAAGGACCCATCCTCATCATTAGACTCATCATAGTCATTGAGCGTCTTGCCATCAAATCTGATCTTCCGGTTTCACACCTAGGTCACATAGGTGCCCCTTTTGATGTGGGCTACGTTGGCATATAACTATTTGACTAGATGCTTATTGGCCTGAGGCAAATTTCTTGTTAAGGATTTCCACCTCACTCTTTAATCAAGTTACCTCTTCACATTGGGGTTGTAGGGTAGAAGATCCATTTCTTTAAATTGCCTCTCATGGGTGAGTGACCTCTGAGGCCATCACTCTCGAAACTTGTGGTAGGTGTTTTCACGTACAAATCTTTCTTTCCATACCACCAGATTCCTTTTTCTCTCCAACCCTCATATCTGGGTGTAACCATCTCTCCCGTCATCAAGGACATCAACATCTACATTAGTAAGGTCCTGTCTATGTAGAGAAGCTGAAGAAGAAGCTGATGCTGAGGGCTCACTACTTTCATCTAAGCCATCAGACGACTCAGAAGAAGCAGGAGAAGCTGGGGGTGTACGCTCGTCTCTCAACTGAAATCTCCATCAAAAGTCTTTGGGAGTGTGTGTTGGCACTGAGTCTCTTTTTGAAATATCCCGACAAGGGACATACTCACTTCCCTTAGAATGGGATGCGGCTCTGCCTATAGCTTTGATTATTTTTCTCAGCTTCCCTATATATTTCTAGACCGCTAGTTGCAACTTGGTCCTTGCTTGTCCTCCTCGTGTCCTACTTCGGGAGGATTCAACCCTCCCTTTTTGTGTATCACCGGAACCTCTAGATCGCGCCATTGTCTGCAGAGAATAATCCATGAAACAATGTTAGCACAATGTGTTGTTCATATGCTTAAGCATTGTAGTTGAAGTTCAAACAGTGCACATAGATATAAAGCATAGCAAAGGACATGCATTTCTGACTCTCAGAATCCAGTTCTGCTGATCGCCAAAAAAGATGTGCGGTTGCGTAACGGCAACCGCATACCGCGAAAAAAGCACTACATCCACGAAATGTTAGGAACCGGACTACCCATTCTCTGAATCCGAGGTACCGCTGAGGGATGAATTTTGGGCGTGTCCACAATAACTGCATTGTTGTCCGCCGAAAAACAACCGGGTCTTGGGACCCAATTTGGTACTTCTCTAAATTTGGAATCCGCTGTCTGTAAAAAAGGAAATGCGGCCACGTAAAGCAGGCTGCTTATAGCAAATTTTCACCGCTGACTGTGTGGAAAACAAACCGTTAAGCTCTTACAGAGCATGAATGCAAAAATTTGGACTGCTGTCCACCATATTCTACGACCAGACGGGCATTTCTGACTTTCTTAGACATATGGTTTAACTATTTTGGTAATTAAAAAGTATCATGAACACCATTAGCCCCTATTAGGCATGTAAAACAAGTTTTATCATGAATTTTTAACAACAACCAATTAATGACTACTTAACCCTAGTTAAAACTTAAAGAAAGGAGGAAGAAATTAAAACTAAAAGGAAAAACAATATTATTTATGCAAATGCGATCAAATTTAGGGTTGATGAACAATAGAAATTTTCTTCTGAGAGTTCAAAGTGCGAAAAGGGTAAAAGAAGGAGGGCCCTCCTATTTATAATAAAACCATGAGGGACCAGACCAACCTACCTGGTGCGGCAGTAGAATTCCATCGCGGTCCGCACTTTATCTGTTCTGGAGAATTGTGGGTTCAACACTACAGCTGATTGAGAAAAAGTAGGCGCGGTCATAGAACAGATCTGCAAACTGCGAAAACGCCATCGCGGACGTCGTTGAAACTTCAGAGAGGTCATATTTTGTACTTTTCAAGGCCGCGTTCGCTACAAAGTTATGCCCCGCGGAATTTTAAGCGCGGTCGGTGGTCCAAATTCACACTTAGCTAAATTCTCCAATATTCCAAAATAAATCCTACAGTAAGAAGAAAATAAAAGATAAGTAAATTAAAAACACATGGTTGTCTCCCAAGAAGCGCCTGATTTAACGTCACGGCTGATGCATGTTACCATCATCATTTGAAATTGATCAAGGTTACCACATGGTTGTCATCAAATTTTCCCAGGTAGTATTTGACTCGATGCCTAACTCTAAAAACTTCACCATTTAATTATTCAAATCAATAGCACCAAATGGAGTCACATGTACCACTTCAAAAGGGTCACTCCATTTTGACTTGAGTTTTCCCAGAAACAGTCGTAACCGAGAGTTGAATAAGAGAACCAAGTCATCCTCCTTGAGTTCCTTGCTCAGGGCATATTTTTCATGCAATTACTTCATCATGTCCTTGTACAATGATAAACTAGAATAGATATGAAACCTAAACTCATTAAGTTCATTGAGTCACTCTACCTAGAGGTTTGCTGCAACATCCCACTCAAGATTAAACCTCTTCAGCGTCCACATGGCCTTATGCTCTAACTCAACAGGAAGATGGCATGCATTCCTATATACCAATCGGTACGGAGTGATACCAATTGGAGTCCTATAGGCAGTCCTGTAAGCCAATAAAGCATCATAAATAAATAATGCCAGCATGGACGTATCATCCCAAGTAAAAGGGACGTCCGAATTAATAATATACCGAGTATGTAAGGCCCATAAATAAACATAAAAGTCATGGAAGAAATATAAAGTAAATGACTCGACCTGTAAGTTTGGATAACTTTGTAATTCACAAAGTAACTATGGTGTCATGCATATGCGTATGAATGTCATGTCATGCATAGGTACATACTTCATAACGTCATCAAGTCTCCGAGGGCATCCCATCATATCATCTGGCATCTCGACCACTAAGGCAAAAGCATCAACGTATACCAGCTGATCATGTGGTGGGAACGTTGTAATCTTCCCCCATATATATATATGCGCACACACACACATATATACATGTATATAGCGCCATATGGTCCTAGGTTAATGTACATGAATGCAATGCATGAGAAGTACATTAACAAAATCTCCTGGAGTGTCATAAGACCATTATGCCTTTGAATAATATCTTGAAGCAACTTTTTTCAACATACGTATCTTTCTGAGACCCATGAGCAGATGATAAAACAACAAGATACATGTGAATTAAAAACATAGATACTTCTAATACTTCTATGAATTGAGTTATTTATGGAAGTTGTACTTATTTTCATTTCGTTTGCATCGTATGGATCATGCCAAAAGAAATAAGGGATAGCCTTAACATACCTAAGCCCATTTTCTTAACAATCTTTCTAATACACGTCAATTGCGATACCACGTAACGGCGGACCAATATAAAAAAACTCGTATGATATTCTTGAGAAAGATTGCGCCGTGATTCCTTATAGTTATATCTCAGGCTACTGAAGTGTTATGAAATTTCATATGAATTTATTTGGGAATTCATCCGTGACTTACTTAGCACATACATCTCTTATCATTGTGGGGTTCTCCAACGTAATTTTTTGAAAATAACACGTGAATCTATAGGATTTGATCAGATGCCTCATTCGAATGTGAACTGGACTTTGGTAATCAAATTGGGATTTAGCTAGCTAGGATGCATTGTATTTTCACGTAATAAAACAACCAAGGTACTTATGCCCAATTCTCTAAATAAAGGAAAATGTGTAATCATGTTGTATCTTGACTCATCATGGTAATTTTTCCACATATATAATTAACTTAAGAGTCATAATATCATGATTCCTTTGCTGCCACGTTTTGATTTAATACTTATTCAAATATTTGAATTAATTAGGGAATGTTCCTGTACCCGATAATTAATTAATTAACTGTATAATTAAGAATTATCTCAACTTACTTAAAATACAATTCACTTTTAACATACTTTGTACACCATACTATTACGAGTACTAGTCTATAAATACTGAATATTTTAGCTAGGCCCGTATTTTATCCTAAAATACCAAACTTCGATGAAACCTATTTATTTTCGATTTGCTTACCCTCTCACCTTCATAAATTTACCTATTCGTTGTTTGAAATAATGTGAAACTTATAACCCCAAAATATATCTCATTCCTGAACTTATGTTGATTAATTTACAATAAAACTTCAACGTATTAAAATGCGAGACGTAACCTCTCATTTACGATCTTATGTCAATTTATTTGTAGCGTACTTTCCCGTATGAAACATGGGGTGTAACTGTCACGCCCCAATCCCCGATCTCGGTCATGCTGACGCCTTTCGTGAAGACACGGCCAACCAGACAAAAATAGAGTAGCTCTTTTAAGCATTTAAATATCATAAATAGTTCTAAAATATGATATAATAGCCAAATATTGAGGAAACAATGATTACAATAGAAGAAACCATCCCGACACAGTCCAAACCGGTTGTCATAAGTCATGAGCAACTAACGAATTCTCATACAAGTCTATTAGATATGAAATCCAATAGAATAGTTCTAAAAACATGGAAATAAATAGATAAAGGAGACACGGGGGCTACTGACGCACCCAGCTACCTCGTAGTCTCCGAAACACAGCCCGGTCTGGGAGGATCAACATTCAGGAGGGGACTTTGCGATGCCTGAATCTGCACACACGGTGCAGGGAGTAATGTGAATACTCCGACCCAGTGAGTAATAACTATAAATAATGGCTGAAGAAAAGAATACACGTAAAAGCACAAGGCAATTCTATATCAAGCAGTAAAATAAATTAAAGCAGTAAATCAATGAAGAAATCAAGTTAAATCCCTTTTAACAAGTAAAACAAATAATTTGGCAAGCAAGTTACAAGTATAAATCCGCCCCTCAGGCACAATATTAATCACTCAGAACGATATCATCCCTCAGGCTCACTCTTTGAATATATCGCCCCTGGGGATCACTCTCAGGTCATAATGGGTACCTTCGCTCACTGTGGGTGTGTAGACTCCGGAGGGGCCCCTTACGGCCCAAGCGCTATCAAGCCACCTTGTAGCATTATCTCTCAGCACTCGACCTCACATCGCTCAAGCCACCTCGTGGCGTATAAAAGTATCTCAGGCCCTTGGCCTCATATCACTCAATATATTGTCACATATGTCCATCGACCTCACTCAGTCCAAAAATTATCACAAGCCCCTCGGGCATTAGAAAAACAACAGTTCTCAGCCCAAAATATCATTTAGAAATATTATTTAAGTTTCAAGTCTGAGTAAAAGTGCCTAAGTTTTGTAAAACAGTATCAACAGGACCGCGTTCAAGTAATAAGCCAAAGTAGTGAGGAAATAGTGATAAAAATTCCCGAAGGGTTCAAATAATTGGCACAAAGCCCAAATATGGCAATCAAGTCAAATTATGATGATAACAATAAGTTTCAGTCAAATACGCGGTAAAATCATCAATCGACACGGACCAAGTCACAATCCCCTATAGTAAAAGACCCCACACTCATAATCTAGCTCGTGTCTCACCTCAATACAACACTATGATGTGCAATCCAGGGTTTCAAACCATTAGGTCATCATTTAAAACCACTACTCACCTCGAACAAGCTACAACTCTAGCTCGCGATGGCTTTTCCCCTTGAATCGGCCTCCATGCGCGTCGAATCTATTCAAAATTAGAACGAATACGTCACAATATGCTAAGGGAGCAAAGCCCAAGCGAAAACAATAAAATAATATCAAAAATTACAAAATTAACAAAACCCCAGCCCTAGACCCACTTCTCAAAACTCAAAAATTTTAACATCAACAGGTTCCTTATCATTCCATGAGTTTATAAATATCAAAACTCATATCCGACCTCAAATGGTCTTTCAAATCCCAATTTAAAGTTCAAAATCCCAAGCCCTAGTTCTTCCATTTTTAACTTAAGTTTATGATTTTTAGGTTTATTTCACAATAGAATCACGTTTTAGGTTCGAAAATCTTACCTGCAATCAATTATCCTTGAATCCATCTTCAGTCTCCCTCAAAGAGAACTCAAAATGATCAACTATGGAGTAAAAATGACCAAAAATTGCGGATGAAATAACTTAGAAACTTTCTGCCAAGTTTTGATACCTCTTCATCGCGATCACGGCCCAAGCCTCGCGATCGCAAAGCAAAATTCCAAGACTTCTAAAAAAAACACACTACGCGAACGCGACATATGTACTACGTACGCGATGACTCCACTGCCCATACTATGCGAACGCGAGACCTCTGCCGCGAATGCGAAGAGGAATAACTTCTGAACCCCAAATCCTTGTACGCGAATGTGGGAAGCCTTATATGAACGCAAAGCACAACTATCTAACCTTCCGTGAATGCGAACCCTCAAATGCGAGCAAGAAGGGAAAATTTCCTGCCTTCCAATTTCCTACTACGCGATCACGAAGGCTTGAATGCCTGGAACATCTAAACAACAAATCTACAACTTTTGAAAGCCAAAAATTGTCCGATTGACCACCAAAACTCGCCAGAGACCCCCGGGACCTCAACCAAAAGCACCAAAAGATCCTAAACCTCAGTCAAAATTTCTAGAATAATCAAAACACCTTAAAAAACCTCAAATTACCAAAAACCCATCGAATTCAAGCCTATGTTTTCTAAAACTTCCAAAATACGCATTTGATCAAAATCTCACCAACTAATCGGAATTCACCAAAATGCTAACTTCGCCAATTGAATCCTAATTCTAGACCGCACCTCCAAAAATAATTCCGATCCCACTCCTAAGTGATAAATCATCTCCCAACACTAACCGAACCATCAGAACTCACATCCGAGCCCTCTAACACATAAGTCAATATCCGTTTGACTTTTCCAACTTAAACCCTATTAAAAGAGACTAATCGTCTTATTTCTTACCAAATCCACTCTGTACGCAAACTAACCAACTCGATCACATAAAACATGGATAACAAAGCATAATGAAGAAGAAATGGGCAAAATACAGCGGTAACTCATGAGACGACTAGCCATGCCCTCACTTCCTTCCCAACTTAAACATTCGTCCTCAAACGAGTTAAGAAACATACCTGGAGCTTCAAATATGTGAGGATATCTGCTTCGCATCTCCCGGTCGGTATCCTAGGTAGTCTTCTCCACATGCTGACCTCTTCAATGCACTTTCACTGAAGCTATATCCTTTGACCTCAACTTCCGAACCTGATGACCCAAAATAGCCAGTAGCTCTACATCATAGGTCAAATTATCATCATACTGAACCATGCTAAATTCCAAAACATGAGAAAGATCATCAATATCCTTTCGAAGCATAGAAACATGAAATACCGGATGCACGCTACACAACCTGGGTGGCAAAAAAAGATATAAGCCACCTTCCCAATTCTCCAAAAAGCCCAATGAACCGCAGAATCAACTTCCCTTTCTTTTCTATCTAATGACACCCTTCATGGGTGAAACCTTCAGCAAGACCTTCTGACCAACCATGCAGGACACATCTCGAACCTTCCGGTCCGCCTAACACTTCAGACGTGATTGTGCTGTACGAAGCCTCTCCTGAATTACCTTCACCTTCTCTAAGACATTCTAAGCCAAATCTATCCCCAATAGCCTAGCCTTGCCGGGATCAAACCAACTAATTGGAGATCTATACCGCCTCCCATACAATTTCTCATATGCAGCCATCTGGATACTCGACTGGTAGTTGTTGTAAGCAAAATCTACATGCGGTAGAAACTCATCCCATGAACCTCTGAAATCAATAACATAAGAACACAACATGTCTTCCAATATCTGAATAGTATGCTTGGAATTTCCCATCCGTCTGAGGATGAAACACTGTGCTCAACTCTATCTGAGTACCGAACTCTCTGCACAGCTCTCTAATACGGCGAAGTAAACTCAGTACCTCTATCTAAGATGATGGAGACCGTAACACCATGCATCCGAACAATCTCTAAGATATACATCCCTGCCAACCGCTCTGAAGAGTAGGTAGTACACAAAGGAATGAAGTGCGCAGACTTGTCAGTCGATCTACAATCACCCAAATAGCATCAAACTTCTTCAAAGTCGGTGGAAGTCCAACAACAAAGTCCATAGTGATCCTCTCCCACTTCTACTCGTGAATAACCATCTGCTGAAGCAAGCCACCCGATCTCTGATGCTCATATTTCCCCTGCTGACTATTGAGACACCGAGCTACAAATCCTACAATATCTTTCTTCATTCTTCTCCACTAATAGTGCTATCTAGATTCCAAATATATCTTCGCGGCACCAGGATGAATACAATACCGTGAGCTGTGAGTCTCCTCCAGAATAAAATTTCTAAGCCCATCTACACTAGGCACAATAATCTGTCCATGTATCCTCAACACCCCATCATCACCAATGGTCACGTCTATGGCATCATCATGCTCAACTCTGTCCTTAAGGACAAGAAATGCGGATCATCATACAGACGCTCTCTGATGGTATCATATAAGGAAGATTGAGAAACTACATAAGCCAACAACCGACCGGGCTCCGAAATATCTAGTCTCATGAACTGATTGGCCAAGGCCTGAACATCAACTGTAAGGGGTCTCTCTGCAACTGGAATGTTTGCCAAACTCCCCATACTCACTACCTTTTGGCTCAAAGCATCAGCCACTACATTGGCCGTTCCCACATGGTACAATATAATGATATCTGATCCTTATGCAACTCCAACCATCTCTACTGCCTCAAAATACGATCCCTCTGCTTAAATAAATGTTGAAGACTGTGAGGATCACTGAGTACCTATCAAGATACGCCATAAAAGTAATGCCTCCAAATCTTCAATGCATGAACTATGGCAGCCAACTCCAAATCATGAACGGGGTAGTTTTTCTCATGTGGATTCAACTGACGAGAAGCATATGCAATAACTCTACCCTTCTACATCAGTACACAACCAATTCCAATTCTCGAAGCATCAGAATACACGGTGTATGAACCTAAAGCTGATGGAAAAACCAACACTGGAGCTGTGGTCAATGCTGTCTTGAGCTTCTGAAAGCTCTCCTCCCACTCGTCCGACCATTATAAATGGAGCACCCTTCTGAGTCAACTTGGTTAAGGGCGATGCGATAGATGAGAATCCCTGAACAAATCGAGGATAATAGCGTGCCAACCCAAGAAAGCTACGAATCTCTATGGCTGAGGATGATCTGGGTCAACTCTAAACCTCCTCAATCTTCTTCAGATCAACCTTAATACCCTCGTTGTACAGTACGTATCCCAAGAAAGCCACTGAACGGAGCCAAAACCCACACTTGGAGAATTTTGCATAAAGCTTCTCCTCCCTCAATCTCTGCAATACAACTCACAAATTCTCTGCGTGCTCCTCCTGACTACGCATGTACACTAGAAAATCATCAATGAATACTATAATGAAAGAATCCAGATAAGGCCGAAATACACTTTTCATCAAATGCATGAATGCTGCTGGGCCATTGGTTAGCCTGATAGACATAACAAAAAACTCATAATCACCATATCAGATCCTAAAAGCAGTATTAAGAATATCTGAATCCTTGATCTTCAACTGGTGATAGCCCGAATGGAGATCAATCTTAGAGAACACTTTCGCTCCCTGAAGTTGGTCAATAAATCATCAATGTGAGGCAATTAATACTTATTCTTTATTGTTACTTTGCTCAATTGCCTATAAACGATGCATATTCTCATTGTGTCATCCTTTCCTTTTCACAAACAGAACTTGCGCACCCCATGGTGACATAGTAAGCTGAATGAACCCCTTATCTAGAAGTTCCTGAAGCTGCTCCTTCAATGTTTTCAACTCTGTTGGTGCCATACGATAAGGCGGGATGAAAATGGGCTGAGTACCTGGAACAAGTTTGTGCCAAAATCAATATCCCTGTCCGATGGCATGCCTGGCAGATCTGTAGGAAAAACATTGGGAAAATCCCTCACTGGACAAAATCAATACTAGGAGTCTCAGCTCCAACCTCCCTCTCAAACGATAGGTATAAAAGGCAACCATTCCCAACCTTATGCTGGACCTTCAAGAAAGATATCACTCTACTAGGAACATAATCAGTCACAGCATGCCACTTGATCCGCGGTACACCCGACATAGCAAAAGTGGCACTCTTAGCATGACAAGATAGAATAGCACGACATAGAATCCATGCCTAAAATGACATCAAAATCCACCATGCTCAATAGAAATAGATCCACTCGGGTCTCTGGACCCCCAATCGTCACTAAACATAACTGGTACACATGGTCTACAACAACAGTATCGCCCGCCAGGGTAGATACATGAACAGGTAAAGCAAGAAACTTCTGGGGTGTACCGAAATAATAAGCAAAATACAAGGGCACATAAGAAAAGGTGGAATCCGAATCAAATAGTATAGAGGCATCCCTATGACAGACTGAAACAATACCTATAATGACAACATCTGAAGCAATGGAATATGGCCTACCTGGAATAACATAGAAACGAGCCTGGGCATCACCTGATCGGCCTCTCCCTCTAGAGTGACGCCTGGATGCCTGACCTCCACTCCTAGCTAGCTGGGTGGTGGTGAAGTAACTGGAGCAGAAGTCGAGGGATGACCCCTCTGTTGGGATGAACTAGCAACACGACAAGGACACTGCCACATGCCCAAACTCTCCAGACTCGAAACAACTCTCAGGTAGTGGAGAAGGGGACTGAAGGGAACCCCTTGCACAGCAATGACCAGCCGATGCACTTGGCATAGAAGAATCCTGAGCTGACGAGACACGAGATGAACTCTGAGCTGGGAGGGCGCTGAGTGAAGGCTAACCCTGCTGAGACCCATGATGGCCACGCGCTAAAGATGCCCCGCAATACTCTGTCGACTGAGCATGCCTAAAAGAA
Organism: Nicotiana benthamiana; assembly: GCA_034376525.1. Lineage (NCBI taxonomy): Eukaryota > Viridiplantae > Streptophyta > Magnoliopsida > Solanales > Solanaceae > Nicotiana > Nicotiana benthamiana. The sequence goes on along the minus strand of CM067336.1, from coordinate 24,874,268 downwards.
CGACCTCTGCTATGCTCTAATTGGCCCCTCGAAGGAGCACTTCTATAACTTCTAAATCCTCCAGGCCTCTTAGCCTTCCTCTCCCCTCAATCCTAACGACGAACCGCCTTAATCTCGCAAGCGATATCAACCACCTCCTTGAATGTAGCACCCAATAGTCTCTCTCTGGTCATAAGAATACAGAGACGATAGTTAAGGCAATCGACAATCCTCCTGATCCTCTCACGATCTATCGAAACCACCCAGATGGCATGATGATACAACTAAGAAAACCTCGAGTACTGTGACACACTCATATCCTCCAGCTTCAACCACTCATATTGTTTTTGCATCTCCACTCTGCTGGACTACGGTACATACTTCTCCAAGAAGATAGTGAAGAATTCTTTCCAAGTAAGGGGTACTGCTCCAATTGGCCTACTTCTCTCATATGCCTCCCACCAAGTAAAAGAAGCCCTAGTAAACTTAAAGTTGGTAAATTCCACACCACTAGTCTCAAGAATCTCTACTGTACGGAGCATCCGCTGACACATATCAAGAAAACCCTGGGCATCCTCGCCCTTAGCACCACTGAATGACGGAGGCTGTTGTCTACCAAACCTCTCAAGACGACGCTGCTCATCCTCTGGCATAACTTGTACAATGAACTCCTGAGCTTGTCCAACCGGCTGGAATGGAGGTGCCCTTGGTGTCTGTAGTCCCTGCACTACCTACTCAGGTATGCGAGCAGCGGGGGGTCTGATTTCCTCCACCGGCTTGTGAAGTAGCTGCTGTTGTAACTGAAACTGCCTGAGCCAGGCCAGTGCAAACTGTCAAGATCTTTGCCAAGGCCTCTTGTAGACTTGGGATCACGATGAGCACAACTAGTACCTGAACTGGTGCTGTTGGAGCTTGATCCTGGGCTGGGGCAGCTGGTAGATCAATAGGTGCTGCACTCACTGCTCTGCCTCCGCCACGCCCACGACCGCATCCATGACCTCTGGTGGATTCAGTGGGTGGCCCTGATGGTCATCATCAACTAATGAATCCTGATAGAAGTCTACTAGATACGAAATACGATGCAATAGTTCTAAAAACATGGCAATAAACAGATAAGGGAGGCACGGGGGCTGCAGACGCCAATAGCTACCTTGTAGTCTCCGAAACAGTGCCTGTCTGGGAGGATCAACATTCAGAAGTGGACTCTGCGATGCCTGAATCTGCATATAAGGTGCAAGGGGTAATGTGAGTACTCAGACCTAGTAAGTAATAATTATAAATAATGGTTGAAAGCAAGAATACACGTAAAAGCACAATGCAATTCTATATCACGCAGTAAAATAACTTAAAGCAGTAAATCAGTGACAAAATCAAGTTAAATCTCTTTTAACAGGAAAAACAAATAATTTTACAAGAAAATAACATGTAGAAATTCACCCCTCGTGCACGATATCAAACACTTAGAACAGTATCAGCCCCTCGGGCTTACTCTCAGATCATAATGGGTACCTGTGCTCAATGTGGGTGTGCAGACTCCAGAGGGTCCCCTTACGACCCAAACGCTACATCAAGCCACCTCGTGGCATCATCTCCCGGCATGCAGCCTCACATCACTTGGCACTCGGCCTCATATCACTCAAGCCACCTCATGGCGTATAAAAGTATCTCAGACCCTCGACCTCATATCACATAGTATATCCTCACATATGTGCCTCGGTCTCACTCAGTTTGAAAATAATCACAAGCCCCCGGGCATTAGTAAAATAGAAGTTCTCAACCCAAAACATCATTTAGGTTTCAAATCTGAGTAAAATTGGCCGAGTTTTGTAAAATAGTAGATATCAATAGGACCGAGTTCAAGTAATAAGTTAAAAATAATGATAAAACTCCCCGAAGATTCGAATAATTGGCACGAAGCCAAAATATGGAAATTAGCTCAAATCTTGATGATAACAAATACATTTCAATCTAATACGCGGTAAAATCATCAATTGGGACGGACCCGTTCACAATCCCCAGTAGTAAAAAACCCCACGCTCATCATCAAACGTCTATCTCACCTCGACATAGCACTACAATATGCAATTCATGGTTTCAAACCCTAAGGACGTGATTTACAATCACTACTCACCTCAAACCTGCTACAACTCTAGACCGCAACGCCTTTTCCCTTTTGAATCTGCCTCCACGTGCGTCGAACCTATCCCAAATCAGAAAAAATACGTCATAATATGTTGAGGGAACACACCGCAAGCGAAAACACTCGAAAATATCAAAAATCTTAAAATTAGCAAAACTCAAGCCCGGAACCCACTTCTCGAAACACAAAAAATTTTCACATCAGCGGTTTCCTTATCCTTCCACGAGTTTATACATATCCAGTATTCTCAAATCCGACCTGAAATTGTCTTTCACATCACTATTCAAAGTTAAAAAATCCCAAGCCCTAGTTCTTCCATTTTTGGCATAAGTTCCATGAATTTCTAGGTTAATTTCACAATAGAATCACGTTTAATGTTAAAGATGTTATCTCCAATCAATTCTCCTTGAATCCCTCTTCAATCTCCCTCAAAGAGCTCTCAAAATGATTAACTATGGAGTAAAAATGCCCAAAATCGCGGATGAAATAACTTATGAACTTTCTGCCCAGTTCTGATATTTCTTCATCAAAATCGCGACCCTAGCCTTGTGATCACGAAGAGCAAAATTCCAAGACATAAAAAATACACTACGCGAATGCGATGACTGCACTTCCCTTACTATGCAAACGCGAGACCTCTGCCATGAACACAAAGAGCAATAAGCTCTGAACTCCAAATCTTTATACGAGAATGCGGGAAGCCTCATGCGAAAGCAAAGCACAACCATCTAACCTTCCACGAATGCAAACCCTCACACGCGAACACAAAGTGAAAATTTTCTGCCTTCCAATTTCCTCCTATGTGATCGCAATATACCCCACGGATCGCGAAGGCTTAAATGCCTACAACATCTGAACAACAAATTTGCAACTTCTCAACGCCAAAAACGGTCTACTTGATCACCCGAAACTCACCCGAGACCCCCGAACCTCAACCCAAAGCACCAATAGATCCTTAAACCTCATTAAAACTTGTTCAAATCAAAACACCTCAAACAACATCAAATTATCCAAAACCCATCGAATTCAAGCCTAAGTTAAAAACTTCCGAAATATACGTTCGATCAAAAACCCAGCTAAACCACATCCGAATGACTTGAAATTTTGCACACACATCACAAATGACATAACGAAGCTACAGCAGCTCTCAAAATTCCATTCTGACCCTTGTATCAAAATATCACCTACAAACCGGAATTTGCCAAAATACAATCGTTGCCAATTCAAGCCTAATTCTACACCGGACCTCCAAAACCAATTCCGATCACACTCTAAGTCATAAATCACTTCCTGACGCTAACTGAACAATCGGAACTCACATACAATCCCTCTAACACATAAGTCAGTATCCGATTTAATTTTTCAACATAAATCTTCTTAACAAAAAGACTAAGTGTCTCATTCATTACCAAATCCACTATGTATGCAAACTAGCCAACTCGATCAAATAAAATACGGATAAGGAAGGATAATGAAATAGAAATGGGGGAAAAAAGAGCGGTAACTCATGAGACGACTGGCTGAATTGTTAAAGTAACATCATTCTCTCCTTTGGAACATTCATCCAGGAATGTTGAGTGATGCTCTTAGCATTCTCATAACCCATAGGTCTTGCAAATACTTTAGTTCTCTTTTTCCATCTGGGCGACCATTTTATGAATGAATCCCAAAGTCTAGGTCATTTTCCCCTTAATCCTCTTTCTCACACAATGACTTGTAGTGGAATACTTCTAATCTCGAAACTGTTTCTACCTTCTATCATGCAACCTTTACGACTTTAACTTCATATGTGTGCCTGACTCTTCCCTTCTATTTCCTCCATCTTTTAGCCAATCTTTAGGCTTCACTTTGTAAATATATACAAAATTATGTCAAGCTGTCCCTCCGGGCGTCATTAGCTTTACTACATCTAAGTAGGTCATACTATGCCAAATTCTTACTTATATTTATAGTTACCCAGGCCTGCTACCGAATTCCAGGTTAATCTCGTTGCTTCTCCTATATATGTATAAAGCTAAATCCTTTTTTTGTTTGCATTTTATGAATTTTATCAGTTGAAATAGTGGATTGATTGGTTGGAATAGTAGATTAATTGGTTGGAATGGTGGATTAATTGTTTAATTTGTATATATGACTTGGCAGGTGGTAGTTGTTCAAAACAGCTAAGATCCACAAAAACATTTCAGATTTTCCGATCATGGTAGTCGTAGAGTGCATTAAAATTTTTCTAAATCATGAACATCTGAGGTTGTTGTAGTAGAAAAGTTATTAAATTAGATTTGCGATCGCATTAGTGGAAAACATTAATAAATAAATAAAACTAAATTAATTTTCCACCAATGTAGTGGGTTATAATTTATTTATTTAAATAAATATATAAAATAGTATTAGTTTTGTGACCATGATTGGCTCTAACCCTACACGAATATATAAAGGAAAGGAGTAGGTGATGCAGATTTTACCCGAAAGGTCGGGATAAATTTTCACAGAGAGTTAATATTATTTAAAAATTGGGTTTCTACCTAATCTAGCTATGCGTGTTGCTTTTAATTGCACTTCTAGCCATGTTTGGATTTGTTTCTACACTACTTTTAATGCTACTAATTGCTAAAAATAAACTAAGTATGATATTTTTGTATGTTTTTTCAAGTGATAAAAAACACTAGGAAAGTGACTAACACCTAGGCGATTATCTAATGTGATCCAAAATTTAGGACAAACTAGCTATTTTTGGGGTCATGATCCAATATTTACACATAGTTACTCACTCTATACCTCTCTATAGTTTGAGTGAATTTGACCTAATTAGCTTTCTCATGCCCAAATGAGTATTCAAACAATACAAGTAAAATTGGTTCAAGTCGGGTATTATTATCTCTAGGTTTAACCTTTTAATTGGGGCTATCAATCTTTTGAATGCACCTCAATTCCTTGTTAGCCTAATTTTTCTATACTTAGTCCCTCTTTGTCATGAAGAGTCAAGTCACAAAGGCATGGATCAGTATTTGCAACCATCAATTCTACAATTAAAGCATGAATCAAGCTAAATATCACCAACCTATAAACAATTAAGCCCTAAAACAGAAGACCCATTAGATATTCACTCTAGGATTGGGTTACAACCCTAGATAATGGATTTATCCTCTTAACAAAGGTAGATATCAAAGATAAAGATGAAATATAAGGCAGAAAAGTTGATCAAAAGAATACAATCTAATTAATTAATCTAAAGCTACTCTAGAATTACTCAAAGTCGTAAAATACAATTGTTCAAGAGCTCCTTAATACATAAGATAATCTAAAAATCAAAAAAAGATCTATATATACACAGTTAAAATTAGTGGACAAAAATACCCATATGAAGGTTCCGGTGTAAATGGAATACTGAGCGCTTCAGCGCTTGAACTTTCGTGGTCGCGCAAAAGCAAGCGCGGACCGCATTTCTTCCATTTTGGACCGGGATTGGGCTTAATTTTTCTAGGAGCGTAAAAGAAACCTCCTCAATGTTGTCTTCTACAGCGGCCATGTAAAATGTTCGGTGACCACGCTCTTCATTTGAGATCAAATTAGCAGGTCTCTGAATCTTTATTTCACCCTCAGCGGAATATGCATCGTGGTCGTGTCAGGTATTCCGCTGCCACACTATTTTATCACAGTCAACAGTCCATGTTTGCATCCAACAGACATTCTCTGAACCTCAATTCCGCTATCAATGTAATTTTTGCTGCCTCAGTTGTTGACCTTCTAAGGCCGTCCTTTTCCTTAGCTGGCAGCCCTTTTATCTCAGCTTTAAACTTCTGAAAAATTTAACTCTTTTATGAGCTGGTTGTGAGTTTCTTGCCTCATTTTGACCAAACCCTGTAGACAAGCATAGTAAGTTTGTTTTCGAGAATACTTCTACACGTTTTTAATCCAAAATCTATGCAAAAGAGAGCGTAAGATCTGCTAGAATCCATAGTTATCAACTTTCCCAAACTTAAGCTTTTGCCTATCCTCAAGAAAACAAAGTAATTCCCATCTATACAAGGTAAAAGAAAGATGAATTTCAGCTTTTTCAAGGTGACTTCAATAAGCATCAATGAGGACTAACAATTACCCTCAATATAAATGTATTATCAATAATACAGAACCTTTTTAGCACTATGGCCCTTGTGCGACACAAGAGCATGAAGAGTTGACTTAGCTCATCAAGGAAGCTAGCTCTACTATGTGGTTGCTGTGGAACCCAAAATCTTTCTCCTCCACTCTTCATAAGCAAAATCTTACTTAAGAATTGAAGAACTCAAAACAAGGATTGTGAAGAAGCACACTCGTCTCTCACAAGGGAATGTCAGAAGTCCGGCTCTCAGTACCATATTATTTCCCCTTATGTGAATCACTACTAATGTAAGCTCACCGAAGTCGAAATTATATTGCGATTTTGCGGGAATGTATTGAAGCCATTTGGTTAAAGGTAGGAAATATCGGTCTATGAAGGTTTCATCTTTCCTTAAGCACTTTATTTTCTCATTCCGGCTCACACTTTATTGACTATTTGAGTCATTTTTCTCTTACTTTGGGGAATAGATAGCCACACTATCACTCTTTTTTGATAATGGTAATGACTTTTCTCCTTTCTAATCATTCCAAGCCTTTAATCATTGCTTTTGTTGAATCCCTTCATTTTATTGTAAATTATTCACTTTTGTTTTAGAATTTTCTTTCTTTTTCTTTTTCCTTCCCTTTTTGTACCTTTTATTACATTTGCGTTCCTCGCCTCTCCCTCCAACTTATGCTTTTGCCGGTTGTGCTAAGAAAAGATCGAGTGCCAAAAGAAGATTATTTTTGAATGGATAAAGGCTTGTATTATGGTTATTGAAAAAACGAGGGCTTTAGCTCAACAGGGTTGACTAGGGATATCATATTTGGTGGGTATGGATGCTTTAAAGTTCCAATTTGGATCAATAAGAGCCTATAATACTTTCTGAAGTCGAGTGTCACTTAGCATTTCTCCTAGAGAAACATTCATGGCATGTTCTAGACTTATTGCCACGGGACTTGGGCTTGAAAATCAATACCTCACCTCACAAGCTATCGGATTGCTAAAGATAATAGAGTCGAGGGCCCACAACAACTTAGCTATGATTGAACAACACAAATGGTCTCGAAAAAACAATCGATGATTGTTTCGTCAACACAAAATTCCAAAGGTCAAAACTAGCACCATTTTTTCAATTAAACTTATTTCTAACCATAAGGTCAAAGCTAAACCACCAAAGGGTGTGGTGCAGCGTATGAGACTGTTTTTTTCTTAACTAGAGGTCTCGGGTTCAAACCGTGGGTATGGAAAAATCCTTGGTAAGGAGAGCTCTCCCGAATAGGGCTCTATGCGCTGCAAATCTGGATATAGTCAGGCTCCAATGCGGGTACCAGACAGGGGATGGAAAACCCAAAAAATAAGGTCAAAGTAATTGTGTTAGGCCCAAGTGAAGCTTTGCCTGGGACACTTTTATCGATTACTACTACTTACATAAAAACATAAAGAATACAGACTCAAACCCTAAAAAAGGTTGTCATACCACCCATAATCAGAAAAGCCATCCATTTACACAAATTTCACCTTTGGAAAGAACCGTAGCATTAAGAAAACCAAAGGCTTATTAATCCCGAAAACTTGTAAAACTAAGAAGCTACAAGTTGAAAAACAAACTACTGAAGGAAATAAGAAGCTATGCTATTAAGGAAAATTTCAAAAGAATTTAAAAAGTAGAAAGTAAACTAAGTATGTACAATAGGGATTGAGAGGAATAAACATAAAATGGGAATGAATATATACATGGAAAGGCAACTTTATATACATACCAAAATCGAAAAATAACAAAAAGTGAAATATAAATTGTAAAGTTATATACATACCAAAGGCGGAAAATTATGATAAAGAAAAATAAGTATCATAATTATATTTCAGTGACCAAATTAATCAAAATATGACCACCCCCCAACTAAAAACTAGCATCGTCCTCAATGGTAAAAGCAAAAATAAGATCAAAGAGGGGTTAAAGAGTAAATAAAACTCCCTATGGTTCCTCTGTCTGCATGGGGTCACTGGCTGGGTCCTGCGGCTGGGTCCCTAGGTCACACCCTTGGGGTCCTCCAGCTCAATCTCTAAGCCATCAGTCTGGGGGATCACCCCACTACTCATGGGCTCCCTGTTAGCCTCCTTCTCTGGTGCATGTGCTGCCTGAGCTGCTAGAATGGGCCCTCCAATAGTAGGTCCAATGGTATGTCTCCAAATGTTCTTATCTTTTTCAATTCCTTCCTCAACATCTTTACTGACTCCTTTGAATCCCAAGTTTTCTTTATTTTATTTGTATGTTTGGCCAGTTCATTGTTTTCTTTTCCTTCCAAAGTGGCCATGACCATCTTCTGGTTGTCCAGGAGCTTCTTCTGATTGTCTAGAAGCTCCTTAAGTGATTCCTCTACTGAAGCAGGCACCCGAGGCTAGGTCAGAGCTCACTGAGCTGCCACTATGCTGGATATGATGGACAACTTTGATGTAGCTACCTGCATCTAGTTGTTTGATGCTGGACAGAGTCTACTTAACCCTCAGTGCAGTAAAAGGGTAAGCTAATAAAGAATACACTGAAAAGGGTATTGAAGTAGATCGTCCGGAGGGAGGATGTGGTATCGTAGTGGGAGGCTAGGAATTAGTGGCCAACACCCCTGGCTCTTCAGACTGGCCAGTTGAGGTGGACGATTTGTTTTTGGACTTGGGTTTGTCTGACCTCTGATGTCTATACAAGGAGAATGGCCTATTTTGCTTCACCTTGGTTTCAAAGTCCATTCCCTCGACTTCCTGATTGTCCAAGTAGTTGGTGAGGATGTTCGGGAAAGGGTTTGAACTTTCATTCTTGTTAACCACTCTGGTGATCACCCTGGACATAATATTCTCGATATTTATTGGGTAACCCACAATGATGGTCCCTGCTATAATAGACTGGGAGACCAGTATATCACTGTCATGAGTAGTGGGGTCTAATCGGCTGCACACAAACGTTTCCTAACACTTCGCCTTAATTCTCAATGTGTTCCTGTAGATTGGGACCCCAAGTGTCACCCAAGCTGGAGTAGTCCCCGGGAGAGCAATAACTTCTGCTTGCCATGGGTGGGCTAACTCATCCATTGACACCTTCTCTTGATACAAGGACTAATCATCATCATTAGACTCATCATAGTCATTCAGTGTTTTGACATCAAATCTGATCTTCTGGTTCCCCACCTTTGTCACATAGGTGCCCCTGCTGATGTGGGCTACGTTGGCATAGAACTGTTTGACTAAATTCTAGTTGGCCTCAGGCAACTTTCCTGTGAAGAATTTCCACCTCACTCTTTCATCAAATTTCCTCTTCACATTAGGGTTGTGGGGTAAAAGATCCCTTTCTACAAATTTCCTCTCATGTGTGAGTGGCCTTTGAGGCCACCATTCCCGAAACATGTGGTGGGTTTTTTCACTTACATCTTTCTTACCATACCACTAGGTTCCTTGTTCTCTCTTACCCACCTATCTGCGTGTCACCACCCCTCCTATTGTCAGGGACATCAACATATACATCAACGAGGTCATGTTTAGGTGGAAAAGCTGAAGAACAAGCTGAAGAAGAAGCTGATGTTGATGACTCACAATTTTCATTTGAGCCATCAGACGACTTAGAAGATGCAGGAAAAGCTAGGGGTGTAGGCTCATCTCTCAACTGAAATCTCCCTTGGAAGTCTATGGGAATGTGTGTTGGCACTGAGTCTCCTTCCGAAACTTCCTGGGAAGGGACATACTCACTTCCCTCAGAATAAGACGCGACCCTGTCCGTAGCTTTGATTGTTTTTATTAGCTTCCCTGTTGATTTCTGGACTGCTAGTGGCAACTTGGTTCTTCCTCGTCCTCCTCTTCCCCTACCTCTAGAAGATTCATCCCTCCATTTTTTTGTATCGCAGGCACCTCTAGATCGCACCATTGTCTACATACAATAAGCAATGAAACAATGTTAGAACAATGTGTCATTTATATGGTTAAGCCTTACAGTTGAAGTTAAAACATTGAACATGGAAATAAAACATATCAGAGGCCTTACAGACTCTCCGAATCAAGTTTCGTTGATCGGGGAAAAAGATGTGCTACCCATAAAGGCAATCACGAATTGCAGAAAAAGTACAACATCCATGAAATGTTAGGAATAAGACTACCCACTCTCTGAATCTGAGGTACCGCTAAGAGACAAATTTTGGGCGTGGCCACAAAATTTGCATTGCTGTCGGTGGAGAAACATCAGGGCCCGCGAACCCGATTTGGTACTTCTCTGAATTTGGAATCCGCTATTTCGAAAAAGGAAATGTGTTGTGTAAAGTAGACCACAGCTAATGGAATTTTCACCGCTGTCCGTGGAAAATTAACCATTAAACACTTACACAGCATGAACGCGAACAATAAAATTTGGACCTAGCTATTACTTTAGCCTTTCAAGGACGTTATAGAAAACCATGGTACAATCTTCTAATGATTCAACCCTTTGTCTATTACCTAGACCCAATTCCTTCTTTTAACTAATATTGGAGTCTCCTAGGGCTGATAATTAATTGAACAATTCCTTTCATTCCATTAAAGATTTCTTCAAACATAAGGCATTGCTTTTCTTGGTCCTTTTACCCCCTTATTGCATGCATACTTAGCTTATCTGAGTTCTCACACATGCCAAAATTATTGTGCAACTCATATGGTCTCAAATATTACTTTTGTTTTTACTCTTCACTCATTAGCCATGGTAGGTTCCACTTTATCTTGGAGTACATACAATCTTATAGTGTGACTGTTGTTACATAACAATTTGCTCTTTAGGTCACGGTGATTAGATTGTAGTCTTCTTCCTTATTTCCTCAGCTCATCTTTCGTTGTAGTACTTAGGGAGGTCATCTCACTCTTGTAAAGCTACGAGATTATCAAATCGTATGCTTGAAAGAATTTTTGATGTTCTTTCTCGCCTATAATTACCCGTAGTTACTTATCTCCATGCCATTGTGCTTGTAGAGTTTCTTCTGAACTAATATTTTGGCTGACTTCCTAGTAGTACTCTGTCTTGTTTTGTAACACTTATATGGTATCTTTAACTACCCCAACTCTTATTTGAATATATCTCAAGTATTATAATGACATTGCTGCTAGGCTGAATTCTCCATGTTGGGGTACACTATATTTATCTTTCATGATTTGCTGATTTGTTTGTAACCTCTTGTCTAGTCATGAATAGACTCTTCTTGAATTAACTACTAACTACTCATTGGGCTATTCTAATATCAATATTCCACGTAATCTTTCTTGGGTTATTTCTTTTGTCTTAACTTACCTCTCTCCCTGGCTCCTTATTAATTAATAATATATCGGGTTAGAACCCTTACTTCCTCTTCGTGTTTCCTTAAAGCTCTAGTATTGTAGCATATCTATTGGCTTTGAATAAGTGAAATCTCATCCCTTTTTTATTTTACGCATTATTTAATTACCATTCCATTATTACTAGAACCATTTAATTCCGACTTAATGCCATATTACTCCATATTTCCCCCTTTGGAGAAGTACTAATATTTAGTGATATGACGGTATACCTATAGATGCTTTACCTCTTAATTATTTGTGTCTTCTCATATTATTGATGACCCTTACTTGCATTGTAGTAATCCTTCTGTAAAAAGGATAAAGAAATTCCTTACTTGCAAGGGTGGAACATAATATAACTGGCACACAGAGTCCCTTAAATTTTAACTTCACTCACATTACTTGCTTTAGGGAAACGTCTTTCTAAATGACAATTCTGTAAATTTCTCATGAATCTTCTGTTATCCATTATATAATCACCAGAAAAAATCTAAAACTCGCACGATACCGATTATTATCCAATCACTTTGTTCTTAATTCACGTTTTCTTTGTCTTGTTCACCACCTCGTTCTGATTTCTATTATTATTGGGTCTAATTTTCCTTCAGGTGGTTGCATTGGAGTCACGGACTTACTTCTCTAAATGAGGATATGGCTTTATGGCCTACACTCTTTTGTTGTCTCAAGGCCCGTCACTTCTCATTTTTTCCTTCACTTGACTATGAACTCTATAATACCATCATCTTTTTGACCTACCGTTATCCTCCATGTATGACATATTACTCAAAATTCTTGATTAACACTTTTCTTATTTCCCGCTAACATTTATGTCTATCACTTTATTGTAAAAATTCAAACAAGACATTCTTTTGCTTTTAGCTATCCTTTGCTCAATCCAGTGGCTCTTCCAGTTTCTTAACACTCACACCCTACTAGGGACACGAGCAACTCAAAGGTAATATTTATCCCTTCCAGGCATTCTATGCCTACCTTCTATTTTTTTTTCATGCTAATATTCACATCTAATTGTCATATTTTAGAGTGTACCATATGGGTGCCTCACAAAAAGATCTATTAGTGCCTTTGTAATATCCTTTAAAAATATCAACCAACACAAACAATCCATTTACGATTTTTGGGCTAGTCTAACCTTAACCAAGTCCTAATATGCTATCTTTTTCTTAAAATACACATGTTAGCCCCCAATAGGGTATAATGGAGATGGGTATGGCTGATTGTACATACATCTGTCACTGTTGAAGGTAACTCAAAATACTTATGTCTCCCTTTCTGAATGATAATATTTATTAACTTGGTACATCGTACCATTATTTACCTTGCTTCTTTTACTTGTTAAAACTTGTGTCTACCTTCTGATTTTGTTTTTTTTTTACCGTAGGATTCGATAAGTATTCTTTCCTTAAAACTCCTTATCAATAACCTCACACCTATTAGTAGACGTATGGTCTGCTGAAGACCTTACATTTACTAATAATTATCATCATGAAAAATAGAGTTCATCTGACTTAACACTTCCATAGCCACATTCAATCTCTTAGCAACTGTCTTTCAAGATGTAGGTGTCATCTTACTACGAACAAAATAGAATGTAGGAATTTGAATCATATAAGTGAGCTCTACCATACTATCTAGAGTGAAAAGAAAGCGTGAAAGTCCTAAATGCCCTGTAGACTTCTGCTTATATGTGTGGTTCATGAGCCACCCATAAACAATAATCTACTAGACATGACTTACAGACTCCCTAGGACAGAACCGCTCTGATACCACTTTTGTCGCGACCCAAACCGATGGGACACGACATGCACCCGGTACCTTACTCAATCGAGTACAACATAATTTAGTTTTTCATATCATAGTATCATAGATAACTCAGCCGGAGAGGGTTCTATGAAATAGGTGGAATACAACGTGTTATACAAAGTTATACATACATATGAGCCTCTAAGACCAAAAGAACCATTCGTACATTCAACATAGGTTGACTAGGCCATACAATCTTGTACATACATGACACTTATCTACAAGCCTGTAAGGATACATAATTGTCATAAATGTTGAGACAGATCCCCTCCATACTAAATAATACGCATCTAAATCACGCTGACCAAATGTGCAACTTTGAAGTAAATGGAGTGCACCAATATCTTCCGCTGGGCTAATAGCTTACTTGAAGGGCTCTCGACCTATTTATCGAAATCTTTGGGCATATACGCAGCGATGCTAAAAGGACATCGGTGCGAATAATGTACCGAGTATGTAAGGTACATAAATAAGTCCATAAAAGACGTGGAAGAAATATTGAGTAAATGACTCAAACTGTAAGTCTGGATAACTTTGTAAATTATGAAATAATTATGGTGTCATGCTTATGCTATAATGTCGTGCATAGGTACATGTTTCATAACATAATAAAGTCTCTGAGGGCATCACAGCATATCATCTAGGCCACCATGGACATATCATCAACATATACCAGCTGATCAGGTGGCGTGCATATATAATGCCGTAACAATGCCATATGGTCATAGGTCAGTGTACATGAATACGATGCATGAGAAGTGCTTCAAGAAAATATCTTGAAGTGTCATAAGACCATTATGCCTTTGAATAATATCGTAAAGTAAAATTTTTTCAAATTACATATTTTTTGAGACTCATGAATTGATGATAGAATAACAAGATACATGAAATTCTAGAACATAGACAATTCTAATACTTCTATGAATAGAGACATTGAAGTTGTACATTTTTTTCGTTTCATTTGTATCGTATGGATCATGCCAAAAGAAAAAAGGGATATCCTTAACATACCTGAGCTCATTTTCTTGCTAATTCCTCTAACACACGTTGATTGCACCAACACGTAACAGGGACAGAAGTAGGTAAAGTCTTCATGAAATTCTTGAGAAAGATTGTGTCGTGATTCATTTTATTTACATCTCAAGATACTGTAGTATTATGAAATTTCATATGAATTCATTTAAGAATTCATCCGATACTTAGCACATACATCTCTTATAATTGTGGTGTTATTCAGCCTAATTCTTTGAAAATAACACATGAATCTTTAGGATTTGATCAGATGCCTCATTTGAATGTGAAATACACTTTTAATCAAATTGGGATTTAGCTAGCTAGGATGTATTGTATTTGCATGTAAGAAAGCAACCAAAGTACTAATGCCCAATTCTCTAAATAAAGGAAAACGTGTTATCATGTTGTATCTTGAATCATCTTGGTCATTTTGCCAAAGATATAATTAAACTATGAGTCATAATATCATGATTCTTTTGCTGCCAATTTTTGATTTAATACTTATTCAAATATTTGGATTAATTAGGTAATATTTCGGTATCTGATAATTAATTAATTACCCGCATAGTTAAGAATTATCTCAACTTACTTAAAGTACTACCCACTTTTAACATATATTTACACCTTACTATCATGGTTATGTAGCACCTTATATGATACCATTTTATAAATACTAAGTATTTTAGCTCAGGCCGTATTTTATCCTAAAATGCCAAACTTCGATGAAACCAGTTGTTTTCGATTTGCTTACCCTCTCACATTCATTAATTTACTTATCCCTTGTTTGAAATAGCGTAACACTTATAATAATAAATAAATCTCATTCTCGAACTTATGTTGATTAATTTATGATGTGGGACGTAACATCTCAATTTCGATCTTATATAAATTTATTTGTGGAGTACTTCCATGTAAAAACATGGGGTGTAACGCAAAATTCCAAATTCCCTATTGCAGAAATGAGAACTCCCATCACTGATGATTAACCGTATGAAGAAATTTTTCTTGAGAAATGCCACCACACTGCAAGTTTCGTTTTTAGGCAAAGCCACGACCTCAGCCATTTGGAAACATAATTAATGGCCACCAGAAGATAGTGTTGCCACAAAAACTCACAAATGGACCCATGAAGTCATGCCCCTCATGTAAAAAATGACAACCTCAAGAATAATAGTGAGAGGCATTTAATCCTTCTTGAAAATTCTACTAGCTCTCTAACACATATCACATATCTTGACAAGATTACCAAAATCTTTATACAGATAATCCAATAAAAACCACAGCTAAGAACCTTTGAAACAGTTCTCGCCCCACCATGACGACTACCATAGGGTGAGGAATGGAAAGCATCAAGAATACCCATGTTCTCGTCTTACGGAACTCATCACCGGATCACACCATTATTACAAATCTTGAAAAGATAGGGCTCATCCCAGTAATAATTCATGTTGGCCCGTTTAAGCTTCTTCCTTTGATTAGAAGATAGCTTACCCGGAGCAATGTCGGTCGCAAGAAAATTGGCCACATCATCGAACCAAGCCATACTATTCAAAGAAACTGAGAAGAGTTGTTCATTCGGGAATGCATATTTAATTTTGAGGCCATCTTTGGGTATACCTCGTCTTCCAAGCTGGAAAGGTGGTCCGCAAATTGGTTTTCACTTTCCTTCCGATAAAAAATCTCTAGGTCGAATTCTTGAAGAAACGAAACCCATCTCATCAATCTAACATTAGAATCCTTTATGGTCATCAAATAATGGAGTGCCACGTGATCTGTATGAATAATCACCTTGGAACCCATGAGATAATGCCTAAATTCCCCATTGCAAACACAATTGCCAGCAACTCCTTCTCTGTCAACGTTAATTAACCTGGGTATCATTCATAGTTTTGCTTGCATAGTACACCGGGTGAATATTGTTTACCCTTTACCCAAAGACCTCTCCAACCGCAATGTCACTAGCATCACATATGAGCTCAAATGACAAGCTCCAACTAGGTGCGGTGATGATGAGAGTGGTAGTCAATCTAATCTTGAGAAGCTCAAAAGCTTTCATGCATTTGTCATTAAACAAAATTTTAAATCCTTATCCAACAATTTGCACAAGGGATTTACCACCTTAGAAGAGTCCTTGATGAACTTTTCGTAGAACCCCACCTACTCAAGAAGGCTCCTCACTCCTTTGATAGAAGTAGGAGGATGGAGTTTTCAATCACTTCAATATTTGCTTTGTCCACTTCGATACCGTTCTTTGAGATCCTATGGCCGAGGATAATGCTGTTGATACCCAATTTTTCCCTCAATTATTTTTAGACATATATACTTCCAAAATAGCATATTTGTATCATCATTTAGTCTACAAACCTATACAAGCATTTTTTATAACTCTCCATAATATTTTAGAGCTTCAAATTAATTTTTCTTATATTTAAAAATATATAAATATCTAGTAATTATCCTTTAAATTACTTTGTGATGACATAATTACCCCAAAATTATTATTTGCATCCATAATACATGTTTCAAATATTTTAATCCTATTTCTTATAATTACATTAGAATGCTTAAGCTATATAACTAATTTTGCAATAATGACCTGTATCATACATGTAACTGCATTTACTACATTATTTATATCAAAGTATCATTTTTATATTCTTGCAATATTGATTTTAAAATAATTTACAACATAAATGTTAATTTTTTTTTCCATTTATTAGAAGTGCTAATAATTTATTTTAATTATTTGCAAGGGTTTCAAGGGCTGGCAAAAAATAAGCAAAAATTTCGGACCAACTTAAAGGGCCAAACATACAAATACCTAGCCCAATTCCTAGAGCCCAAACCAAACAACCCATTAACCCTACCCCAATTAGGTATAACCTGATCCAGACCCTTTTCAATCCTGGCCGTTGATCTCTAAGTAATTCAAATGACTCCTCTAACCTAGTCATTTTATTACATTCGTCGCCCTAAGTTCCTCTTCTTCTCCGTCTCTCTGAGACCTTATCCTAATTCCCCTGTCGTCACTCACCTACTGCTGTTCATGGTGCTTCTTCACCACCCCATGCCTTTTCTATGCTGGGTACTTCCATCTCAAAGGTCACTGAGAAGATTCTCAAGGGACTAGGGCTAGTCTGCTTAACCCTTTGGGTCATTCTTGCCTATTTCAGGCCGTTGTGGTTCTATTTTGAGTAATAATTTCTTGTTTCGTCTTAAATCCGTGGGTTCCTATGTCTATGTTCTCATCTCTGATTTACTTTTGAAAACCCTAAATTTTGTCTCTAATATTCTCAGAACTGAGAAGAATCTGACCTATTTCACATGATTTTTTATAATAAATCTTCTGGTTTTTCGAGTAATTTTCAATTTTTCTAAAGCTAGGGTTTCCTGGAAATCATTTTCTCCAAACGTTTTTTGACTTTAATTGTTAAACCTTCTGTTCTTATGTGCTTTTTGGTCGATTCATGTTGGGTTTGCCTGAGCCCTAGTTGATTTATGCTAAAACCCAAATTTTGAAATTCTTGCTTTGATTCTGAGTTTGACCGTGTTACCTGTGCACTGCTTCATTCTATGCTTTGATTCTCATTATTCTCCTTTGTCCAATTTAAAAGTCTTGTGATTTTTACCCTACTATACCTCTATTAACATTTCATACTGCATTTCTCGACTGATTCTGTGTGTTTATACTTAGACTATTTGTGTATTTGTGGAAACATATATTATTCTCCTTTAAATCAGTACTATTACATATTCCTAATTCACTGATTTGCTCCCCAAAAACCCAGGGCTGATTCTTTATTATTCCTTTATATTGCGACCTTATTTAGTTTTTTACCTTATTTGATTAACGGTGATACTTACTGATTCCTCAAGAATGGTTCCTTAATTGAACCCCTGCTTATTTACCCCTAATTGCCCACTCAGTAATTAAGTATTACTCGATTTTCTTTCCTTATATATTGTCCTAACCTTTACCACTGGGTAATTACCCCTTAATTAAGGGAGATTATACTGATTTTGGTGCATAATTGATTCTGTAAGATTCTTGATTGCTGACTGATTGGTATCCTCTACATTATTCCGTTTTTCTCCTAACTACTATATATACTCTCCTCTATTCTCACTTCTACACAGACATTAGGTCACATTACACATATATACTCAAACTCTTTTCCTTTATGTTGCTTGTGCTATTGTGGGTCTAGCCGGCTGAAAGCCAAAGCTAGATAATGATATAATACTTGCTCTATATTCTGCACTCTTTTTTTCCTCAAACTGGTATGTATCTTGTTAGCATTGAATCCCAAACTCTATGTGTTTCGTACCTGTATTAGTTCATTAACTATGAATTTATCCTATCCTCCTATTTATTTCTTTGTTTAGCATGGCTGAATTTTGCCATGTTCAACGTACATGTCACGCCCTTGTTCCGAGGGACGAGACCGACACTCGACCAGGTATCCCCAAACAAGCGTACCTGGGTGCGCTTCCTATTCCACATATTACCCCACATCTTCCATTACATATTAACCAAGTGAAATTACCATATAATTAATTTGAAACACAAATTCATTACAAAACATAAACAAGGTACATGATTCTTAGCTTGGGTTACATCTTACATTTCCCAAATATACGAAATACATATTTCATGAGTTCATGACCCACATTTCCTATCTACAGGGCCTCTAAAGATGAAATAAGTTAATACAATATTTGCCGGTAACAAGGCTCCGACTATACTTTTTTATAAATACTAAAACAAGATTCCAAAAGAATGGAACAGAAGTGGCATAAGCCACGCAGGGCCCCAAAAGGAAAAGGACTCACCAATTCTGCTGACAGGAAGTGAGGAGGAGCTATGATCGGCAGACTGGAGTACCTACAATAGATCCACCTACAATCAAAACATGAATGTAGCGCCCCCGCCAAAAGGGACATTAGTATATTTGAATTGTACTGGTATATATGAACAAATCTTGTCCCAAGTAAATTCAAGCCGTATAGAAGTAGAAAACAGTAATAGAAGCAACAACCAATTCATACACGAAAAGTTCAATCAAGCCAAACAAGTTTTCAATCTCTCCTAGTTTCCCACCTTCCACTGTTTCCACACTAATGATTTCACAAATGTGCCCAAATGTTTGTTTCAATAGTGATTTCGATCACTGTTTCGCCCTTATTACCTCGACCGCCCTTAACACCACAACCCAAATTTGCTCAAATATTTGTCTCAATAATGACTTAGATCACTTTCCTACCCTTATTACCTCGTCCACCCTTATCACCACAACCCACACCATATAACTTCATGTTGCAGCATGCAACCCGATCCCACCGTACAGTTCCAATCCACAAACAACAGAACAACAATAACAATTCCCAAATAGGAACAACAAAACTTCTAAAGAAATAACAACAACAATATTACAAGTGTCACCATAACCATCAATATTATTTCCATCATATTCAACTACCCATAGATATTGTTACCACATTTATTCAAATTGCATTAGTTACAATTTCCTTTAGTAATTTATTCCTCAACCTTGACCCCATAACATGATCAGATTATACCAATAACAAGAAATTCATAAGTAATTTCACGTTCATACCACCTACTGAGCATACATACACCAAACAAGGTGATTTTACAAGGATCACAGTTAGCTATACATACTTGGAGTTAAATTCCCTTTTAACACCTATTCTCAGTCGCCAAGTAATCTAGCCACATCAATCTAGTTCAAAAATTAACACGTGTGCCATAAATTTGAGGATTAGAATTTCTACCCAAGCTTATTTAAGTTATTTACCCTTCTTTGAACAATTCCATTAGATTACTCCTACCCAGTTCCTTTTACCTGATTTTAGGTTTTTAAAGACATGCATGAACAATCCCACCATTGGTTTTCAAGAATCAATGCATGGGAATCCCTCTTTTTTGTTAAAATAGAAAAAAAACACTGAAAAGGTTGGGGATTTTACCTGTAAGAACAAAAGTGAAGACAATACTTAAAATTTTTCCCAGGCGTTAGTGAATTTGAAAATCAATTGGATGAACATGGACTTTCTCTCTCAAGGATCCTCTCCTCCCTATCTCATATTTTCTCAAACAATATGTTAAAATGATGGGTTGGGGTGTTCCATTATAAAGGGGGTCGGGTTTAAAATTTTTGAAAATGAAAACCCGAGCAAGATCTGCGATCGCACTATGCAATCACAGAACTGAAATGCGGTCCGCAGATTGGACCACAGAACTATCCCAGTCACTGAACAAACTTTGCCTGGGTATGCGATGGGAGTGCGGTCCGCATTCATGTTCTGTGGTCGTATAATTCACCGCAGAACCGACCTTGAATAATCCTTGAGGGGATTATACGACAACTCCGCGGTCCGCATATTGACTATGCGATCTCATAATAGACCGTACTTCTAACATCAATTTAGACCAACTCTCTGATTAACTATACGGCAGGAATGCGGTCCGCATACTAATTATGCGGTCGCATAATGGACTCCATTTTCAACATCAAATTTGACTACTCCCCTGATTAACTATGTGGCAAAAATGCGGTCCGCATACCTTATCTACGAACACATTCTGAACCGCAAAAATGATACTTTTCTGGAAAAATTTAGCTCTATATTTTTTAAGCGCAAAATCAGTATAAAGGGTCCGACCCAAGGCGAGCAAACTTTTCACATAGTCCCAATAGATCGGTGGACTTGAGTCCACGAGTTGCTAGAATTTGAGCACTCATTTTCTCGGGGTCTCACAGTACAACTAGTATGTCTACATTTAACATGTTTATTTGATGTTTGAACATCCTATTTTATTTATTCTTAATCTCTTAACTAGGTGATCGTATTGATTACTTAATGCATGTGGTTAATCCTACTTATGTATCTGATTTTGTCCTATACACCTTTGCTCCATATTTTAGTTGCCTATTATCCTGGTTAATTTGTTAGGGCTTTGAAGCTCCTAAGTGTTCAATGCATGTTACTATTTACATGCCTCCCTGCATCTTATTCATGTACCTTCAATGAGATTTCCTTGTGTTCCCACTCCCTTTCACCTCTGTGTGCAAACATGCTTTCTAAAGTGCCTATGGATCTGAACCTTCTATGACTCATTGACTTTCTACTGAATTTTCTCTCTTATGAACTGATTTCGAAATATTATCAATATTCTTCTAAAACTGGTTTTCATTCCTAGCATTTTATTAAAACTGGTCTATTCTAGAAAATCTTTTTCAATCCTAAAAAGTTATCTCCACACTATTTTCATTAGGTCTTACAAACTATGTCAAGCACTCTTACTTAGTCTTAGGTCATTAAGTTCTACCCCTTTGGTATGTGTACATCTTAGGGTTTCTTGAGGTCTCTATGAACTCTGGAATATCATGACTGGCTCTTCCACACTGCATATAACTAATCCCTATTTGAGAAATGTCTGGGTGTGATCACTGCCAAGGATCCTTAAGGTCTTTGGAAAAATCTGACACACCTAGACGCTTGTTGGCTATGAGAATTTTGAGCATTTGAGATTCCATTGAAGGCCTAGTTCTCCCAGGTTTATTTTGGGCTTGCTTGAGGCTCCCTATAGTATCATTTTACATTTCATATGTCTAATTTATTCAATCCCGATTTTTAATAATTATTTATAAACATATATTGAGGTAAGTAATAAAAAAAGAGGGTAGTTCTATGATACTGTGGGTAAAACTGGGTAAAAAACATGCTATAAGCTTTATATTCTGCAAATATGCATTAGAAGTCATGCTCTAAGATTAATGTGTTCATTTACATTTAAACCATGTTGAACATGTGCAATAGAAATCCTGTTTTTAGGGCCTTCATATTTACTGCTTCAGCATGTTGCATACTCAATTCCGGTTCTTGGCAAGTACTATCACGTAGACATCCTGCTATTGAATAATCTTAATAAAACTATCATTCATGTATGCATTAGATACCATGTTCTTCTGAACTCCGTTTGCATCTGTTTGAACCACATCTATTTCGATTAAATCAATAGCTGTCTATGAAAAGGTTTAAAACAGACTCACGCATAGGTATCATGTCTCTGAAGACAATAGATAAATTGCCTGCTATAATCTATATCACCTAGATCCAGCATGCGTATACGTGAATAATTTCAAACTGTTTAAACAGTTCCTGCAACTGTGATTGTGTAGAATCCCATGGTTAGGCAAGCCTTAGGTAATTAATCTCCTTGTAAAAATGAGAAAATGTGTTCTGATCGTGTTTAAACTTCTTGAGTTTCATAGGCTACAAAACCAGTAGGCCAACTGGTTAGGATTCTGCCAATTCCCTTAAAACAAACCCTACATATCCTATATCTATAATATGAATCTAGATATCATGTTCCCATGCTTTCTCAACTTCTTCAAAATCAGCTGTTTGAGATGTGCTGTTTATTTTCCATGTATATGTGGAGGTAAATATGAGCCTTTTACCTGCTTCCTTAATTGACAGTCATATGTGTTATTTGTTGTCGCCTAGACTTTTCCCCTTTAAACACCTTAGGATTCTAGAATTCTCAATGTCTAAAGGTCCTAAATTCCTCTGGAGCCCCAAGGAAGGGATACGTAATTGCACGGTTAGAGGTCGTTAATATTTGCGGCAAAACTAGTCGATCAGCGGTGCGTTTGACGGTTCCATACCTTCCCCCCTCACATTATCCGCTTAAGGGTCCTGGCCTAGACCTCTATAGTAGCCTTACTCTGATTAATTGTGCATGCATCATAGTCAAACCTAGCCAGGTTAATATGTTTTCTACATAATAACCCTTTAAGACAAGCCTCGCCCAAAAGTCTATCGAGTTTTCCTCAATCCTAACGGACGAAATTACAATTGTACACATTAATTTGGAGAATTAAATGACAAAATGCTAATAACTATTTTATAAATAGAAAAACCTAGAGGGTTAAAAGGCCTAACTATATCTTGTTTTGCAGAAAATGAGGCACGAAGTCCCCAAATTCTGTATGGTCGGTAGCATACCTCCACTTTTGCAAGATTTGTAGAGGGATCTTCCCTCAAGTGACCAAAATCATGTGAAAAGAGTCTTAGCGAATTTTCTTTCAGTAATAGATCTTCAACCCAACAAAATGATAATCGAGGCCGCCACTCTGTTTTGGGATAAGGAAAGGGTTGTGCTCCGCTTTGGGGATATAAAAATGACTCCCCTTCTAGAAGAAATAAGAGAGTTTGCTGGGTTGCCTTAGGATAGACCTGGTTTGTTAGCAGTTGAAAATCACACAGCTAGAGGGTTCCTTAAAATGATTGGGCTAAAGAAAAATGGTGATTTGGAGTGCGAGAAAAACTCCTACATACCTTTTGACGTCCTTTATTAAAGATACAGTAACAATATCTATTATATTTTTGATGATGGGTTCTCAATCATTTTCTTGGGCCGGTTTCATCGTAGGGTATTCGTGTTCATTTTGTGCTTCTTTGGCATGGTGGTATTCCCTATTTAAGGGGATAGAATCCATACAAGGCTGGAAATGGTGGCCAAATCTCTGATGGACGGGATCGAGGGGTAGACATATACTATTGTCCTTATGATCATTGCAGATGTGTACCGGGCCTTAGAATGTTGTCTGAGGGGATCCGGATTCTTTTTGGGTTGCAATTTGCTGCTACAAGTCTAGCTGTTAGAGCATCTGCAGAGGGATCAATACTGACGATAGTTTACATGAAGGCCATAGAACGACCACATAGCCTTTCATCACCATAAGAGAATGACTTACCTTCCACTTGCTCAACCTAAGGATGCTATATGATGGGTGCTATTTTTCAATAAGTTGACTGAGGAACATGTTCAGTGGATGTTTGAGTGGTTCCCCACCAACGAGTTCATCATCAGATCTAGAGATGTCCCGCATTTGGTGTTGGTCGGATTAAGGGGTGTATACCATTATGTTCCCCTCAGGGTTATGAGATAGGCGTGTAGGAGACAGGTCATACCACGGGTTTCAAAAATGAGTCACTTCGTAGCTGATTTCTAGGGTGAAGCCATCCCATATAAGAATGACGCATAACGTATGTGGACTTTGAAGATTATCGTAAAGAAGGATACTATCAATATTGACCGATATCATGCGGGACATTCATACTTTTACCCCTCATGGTTTGATGATAATCTATCAGGGGTCTTTGAGCCAAGGGTTGGTCCAGGAAACAGGGTCATAGATGAGTTTGCCAAAGTAGAGGTCAAGAATAACAAGCTGCACGAAAGAGTTCGACAGTCTCAAGCTGAGCATATGTTGCAACATAAGGCCAACATAGAAATGACTAATGAGTTGAAAGAGAGTGGTGTTAAATCTAGTTAAAAGATGGAATATGTGGAGTACAGTTGAATGGAATTAGAAGGAAAAATGAGATAGAGAGTCATCGAATATCAGAACCCTAAAGGAAACAAATGAGGACATCTGGCGAGGACATTCTTACTACTGAACCTGCACGAGCTGGGAGAGTTGATCGATAACAACATCCGGTCTGGAGAGGGTCCTTCTGGGACAAATTATATTAGATTTACTTGCTTTCCTTTTAAATGTAATAAGTCCAAATTACATAAACAACATTATCTTATTTGGTGTCGTTTTGGGTCGCTTACTTTTACATTATTGAAATGAAGCAATTATTGGCACTGAATTTCTCCAAATTTATTTGTCTCTAGGCCTACTTATGGCATAACGAGGCTCCGAAATTAGGATGCAAATTTACATTCCCGCAATATGTGTTAAATTCTGCAAACATCTTTGAATCCTTATTGACTTTTTAAATTTATGTTTTCTTTATTTCTTTATTCCCATCCCCTAAGGTTGGTTCGCCCATAGTGACATCATCGGTGTATCACATCAGATCTAGAATCCCTCCACCTCCTCCTCCTCCAAGTAATACAAAGAGCAAAGGGAAACCTAAAATGGATGATTTAAGTGATATTTGAAAGGAAAATGTTGAGAATGTGGAAACTTCAGATGGTCGGAGTACTCCGAGGCAAAATGATTTAGCTTTGAGGTTAGAACAAAAGATATTGGAGCTGCAGGGAGAGCTTGAGTAGGTCCGCAAATCCATAAACCTATCCCACACCCTGAACGTCCCCGATATCAACCAACAGAATACCAAAAACTCAGCGCCTCCCAAAAATACACCAAACCAGCATCCAGAAACACCATATCAATACGCAATTCCACCCCAAAATCTCAATCCTCTACCGATACCAGCTCTGCTACAACACCAGCATCAACCAATCTAGTACCCACCAAGCGCTAATTATCGCACTCTCAAGAACACACCATAGCCCATTTTCGATCCTCAAAACTCAACCAATGACCACCACTATGCCCAGAATCTTGGCACTCACCAAACAACACTATATATGTGAAAACTATACCTCACTTTACTCAACAAACCTCCTATGCACTAAAATCCACTGGGAAGGACCTTCTCATCAAGAACATGGCAGAGGAACTCAAGAAATTGATAAGTCGAGTTCAGGGTGTCGAAGGAGGCAAAGGGATTAAAGGTTTGAATTATGAAGACTTGTGCATGCATCCGGATATGGAACTATCGAAAGGTTACAAACCTCCCAATTTCGAGATATTTGACGGTATATGTGATCGCAAGGTTCATATAAGGACATATTGTGACAAACTCGTCGCTGTCGAAAAGGCTGAACAGTTTCGGATGAAGCTTTTCATAAGGAGTCTTACAGGGAATGCTTTGTCCTGGTACGTCACCCAAGATCATAAGAAATGGTCCAACTGGTAGGTATGGCGCCTGATTTCATGG
This sequence comes from Nicotiana benthamiana, assembly GCA_034376525.1. Classification (NCBI taxonomy): domain Eukaryota; kingdom Viridiplantae; phylum Streptophyta; class Magnoliopsida; order Solanales; family Solanaceae; genus Nicotiana; species Nicotiana benthamiana. Next base: position 24,848,085 of record CM067336.1, on the reverse strand, counting down.
ATTGATTTAGGTTCAACACAGAAAATGCATATTACACACCATGTTTTTGTACGTAAAAGTATGCCATAAGCAAATTGGTGAAAGCTCGAAATGAGATATTACGTCCCGTATTTTTCGTACGTTAAAGTTTTATCGTAAGTTAATCAACATAAGTTTGGGGATGAGATTATTTTAAGATTATAAGCATCGTGTGCTACTTCTAACAAGTAATGAGTAAGCTCGTAAAGGGGAGAAGATAAGCAAATCGAAGAAGATGAATTTCGTCGAAGTATGATATTATAGGATAAAATATTACCCGAGCTAAAATACTTGGTATTTATGGAGTAGTATCATATAAGGTATCCCATGGTAATTATATTAAGGTGTATAAGGTATATTAAAAATAAGTAGAATTTTGAGTAATTTGAGATAATTTTAAATTTTATTGGTAATTGGTTAATTATCGGGTAATGAGGCATTATCTAATTCACAAATAAGTTGGATAAAGATTAAATTTACCCCACCGCACGTGGCAGCCCTCCCATGCCAAGAGTGTGATCTTGAATTTAACGGAAAAGTGGTAACCATTTGCGCAATCTGTTGGCAACAAATGAGAATTTCATTAACATAAAAAGATTCTCCTGTCATTTTTGGAGCCATTGACATGAGGTAAAGAGAATGGATAGAAATGGGACATGAAGACGGAAGCCAAAAGGTTCATTTTACGTATAACGATACATTAGTTATTTATATGCTCTATATATTGGTTCAGAATTTTATCAGTGTCCGATGATAGCATTAATTGATAGAGGAATCTGCTAAAGTGAAGATAATAATAGAGTGGATAAATTTGCCTCACGGGTTAAAATGAAAGGAATATTTAGAGGTTGAGAGATTAAAGATCAATGTTGAAGAAAGCTTGAGCACTTAGCATCTGAACTTAATTGAGAAATGTGTTATTTTAATGGATTTGAGGCTCGCTACAGTGACATGGGAACATGGCAAGGAATATTTAAAAGTTCTAATTAAGGTAAGTCAAGGCAATCCTTTCTTTTTTTTTTTTTGGCATAATCCAAATTATACAGAAGAAACGAAAAAAACGCGGTTTTCGTAAATGACTCTATTCATAAAATTACTAAGGGTATTTATATTCTTGATTTCCCATGTCATATTATTATATCTTCGGTTCATGGGTCCCAGAAAAATACGTATTTAATAATATTTATCCGAAAGGCATATTGATTTTGTGGCATTCCAAAAAAACTTTATAAACGTATTTCTTATGCATTTCATGCAATCATACCTGTATATTGACCCACGACTAAACGATGTTACATACTCTTATATATGTATATCATATTTATATGGGATACGGAAAAAACGTTACGATATTATATATGCATCACTACCTGATCAGGTGGTATACATTGATGATTTACCCACAATGACCGAGATGATATGATGGGATGCCCTCAGAGGCTTGATGATGTTATGAACGCATATACCAATGTAATATATGACATTTATACATATACACATGACATTTTAAATATTAAAGGATTTCATAGAGCTACTTAGATTTACATGTCAAGTCTTTTGCTCCATATTTCTCTCATGTCTATTATTTAATGATTTTCATTCCTTACATACTCGTTATATTATTTGTATTGACATCCCTTTATCTTGGGGACACTCTGTTTCATGCTCGCAGGTCCCAAGAGACAGGTCGAGAGTCCTTCAAGTAGGCTATCAGATAAACAGAAGATGTTGGCGTGCTACATTTGCTCCGGAGTTGCTTATTTGGTTAGTATGATTAATATATGCATTGATTGGTTTGATGAGGATCCATCCCGACCTTTATAATATTATGTATTCTTTAAAGCTTATAGTCAAATGTGATGGATACGGATTCCTATGTGGCCTTTGTCGGCCTATGTTTTGAGAATATAAAGGATCATGCTGGCCTTATAGGCTCGTACTATAAGTTACGATTATATGTTAGATCGTCCAATATCGATTATTTATCCATGTCTTATTCTACTTATCATATGATAGCCTCTATGGATCATTTTTCCATGATAGCGTGATATGAAAGATACGTTATGTAGGTACTCGTTGAGTAAGATACCGGGTTCCCGTCGCGGCCCATCGATGTAGATCGCGACAAAAGTGGTAGCAGAACAGTTCTATCCTTTGGAGTGTAGTAGAGCTCAGTTGTAATAACTCAATTTCCTATACCCTATATTATTCGTGATACAAAGATTCCTATATCCAGAAGGCCAGAGTATAAGGGCTTGTATATGACCTTGGAAGAGTTGAGTCAGAAGAACTCAATATTTTCATCATGCTTATGATGGATAAATATGAGGTATTCAGCAGATCATATGTATTACTAATACATGTAAACATCATAATAAGGAACCATAAATCTAGAGTATTTATCTATTTTTATGGTGAAAGATAACGCTATGAAAGGAGTAAAAAAACGCAAGGTGAAGAAGGGTACGAGGCGCCCTGTTAATGAAGATTATCAGTATTACAGTTCCGACAGAAAATATAAGCCTTATGAGTTATCATTAATAGTAACTGAGGTATGTAAAATTAGCCGTACCATATCAGGTGTGCCCTATGGGGGCTAACAAGTGTATTTTAAGAAAGGACGGAACATTAGGATCCTACTGGTTTTAGAGTAAGCCAAAATTGTTAATGGATTGTCCGCGTTAGTTGATTTTTCTGAAGGATATTACAAGAGTGCGAGTAGATCTACTTGTGAGACACCTAGATCATACCCTCTAAAATACTACAGCCAAATATGAGTACTACAAAGACGTGCACTATAAGCCTTGAAGGGATAAATATTATCTTAGTGTGGCTCGCGTCCGTAGTAAAACAAGAACGTTAAGCAACTTGAAAAGTCACTAGATGGAGCAAAGGGAAGATAAATGCCAAAGAATATCTTGTTTAAGTTTTCAGAATAAAGTTATCGGTAAATATGTTAGCTGGAAATAAGAAAAAATTTAATGAAGCATTATGAGTATGATGTGATGCGTGGAAGACAACGGTAGATAAAAAAATGACAATATTACAAAATATATAGTCAAGTGAAGGAAGAGACGAGGTTACCGGCCTTAGGACAACAAAAGATTAAAGGCCATATAGTCATGTCCTCATTTCGAGAAATAAGTTCTCAAATCTAGCGCAATTAACAAGAGGAAAAGTTAGACCTTAGATTAATAGAACTAGTATGGACTGGTGACCAAGATAAACTAAACATGAATAAGGAAATGAGTGATTGATATGTGTCGGCATCATAAGAATTTCATATTTTGTTCCAGCAATAATAGAATGGACGACAAAAAGATAATTCATGAGAAATTAAGACTGGTCATTCAGGAAGATGCTTCTCTACAACAACCAATGTGAGCAAAGTTCAGCTTAAAGGTCTATATGTGCCAATTATGCTACGATACAAGAGTATTATGTAAATACGACGGCAAGGAGGGGAAGTAAGGGTTCCTGCCTGACATGTTAATTATTAATAAAGAGCCAATACGAGATTTAAGATAAGACAAAGAAAATGACCCAATAAAGATTACGCGGAATACTGATACAAGAATGGCCAACGAGTATTCAGTAGTTGATTCAGGAAAAGACTAGTTATGGATAGACAAGAATATACAGGCAAATCAACAGATTCAGCAAGATAAACATAGGGAACCCCAATCCTCGCAGTTCTGACATCGTGATCCTTTAAATATATGCAAAGGAGTTGGGAAGTTAAAAAAGGTACCATAAGAGTATTACGGAAATAAAAGAGAGTGCCACTATGATGATATTAAAAATATTAGTTCAAAAGTAACCCTACAAGCACAAGTGCGTGGAGATAAGTAACTATGGGAAATTATAGGCAAGGAAGAACATCAAAAATTTATCAGGCACACGATGTGATAAGCTCGCAGCCTTACAAGAGTCAGAGGATCCCTCCCCTCTAAATACTACAATGAAAGACTATTTAAGGAAATAAGAAATAAGGCTTCAACCTAAGCACATTGATCTAAAGAGGAAATGGTCTTGTAACAACAGTTTCACAACAACATTTTATGTCCTCCATAAGAAATAGGAACGTACCGCGGCTAGTGAACGGGAAGTAAAGTCAAAAGTAAGATTCGAGATCATATGAGTTGCATAAAAATTTTGGCATCCGTAGGAACTAAGATAAGCTAAGTATGCATGCAACGGGGAGGCAAAAAACAAGGAAAAATAATAGCTTACATTTATATAAAGTTAAGAAGGAATGAAAGGAACTATTCAATCAACGATCCAGAGTTAGTTACGTTATAAGTGCATTTGTGATTTCGGAGTACACATATGTTGACAATTATACAGTCTTGGAAGACTCCAATATAAGTGAAAGGGAAAAATTGAGTCCATGCTATAGACAAAAAAGAATTGTTAGAAGATTATATCCAGGAATATTCTATAGCGTCCATACAGGACTAAAGTACTAGCTAATACCATGAGCCAAAGATCGAAAGATAGCTTAAACCTATACTAAGGTTGAAATGGAAGATGAAAGTAAAGAGTTACATCAACTAAGTAAATTAAGAGTCTGATTATTGGACCTAGAAAATTATAGAAATCATGATCGAGAACTCTGCAGGACCAACCTTAATATCATAAGTACGCGAGAGATAGTGCAATAACCATAGTCTTTAACAACTCTACTATTAAGCCAGTTAGAAAAGTAATAGCCTTGTAAGAAGTGAGTGTGAAGCTCCCACCAGATTGTAGTATTAAAATAAAGCTCCAAGTTATGGATGTGAATCATACCTATGTAGAAAGGAGGCTATGGAAGAGATATAAGGCGTGATGTGTGATTTTAAGGTAAGTGAGGTAAAATGTGAACAATGTACGAGATACTCAAATGCACAAGGCTATGAATAGTTCATTCTTCGGATACAAGGCTAGAAGCACTGGGATTCAGTATCCAGGAATGATAGTAGCATTGTCAATGATATATTTTTCAGCCTATAGTTTCTAGGTACCAAGAGATCTATCCTAGAGAGTAAATAAAAGATAGAGACAATAAGATGTCTCGCTTGATGTTCCAGAATAATACAAGAAAATATATGGTGAAACAAGGTTGCAAGTAGAATAAATGAATATATGTAGGTAGCAAGCTAATGCATGATAAAGCAAAAAAGTTTTAGGAAGACAAAAGCAAAAGCAATAATAGATGAGTAAGAAGGTGACTAAAATGAATAAATTCTCAGGGTTAAGCGAATGAAAACAAGAGATCTGATAGCTTCTCTAAGTTATAGAAGTCTTAGTATAGCCGAATGAACTCAAAGTAGTCTAAGGCTAGTAGCATTTAGAAGAGGCGTAATGCTGCCCTAGTAGTGAAATGAAGGTGTAATTGCGAAAAATAAAAGATAACGTTTGGGCCTTCGATTGAATAATGATTTGATGAAAAAAGGAGAAGGAGAAAAGATTTCACGGACGGTACGGGATGAGAAAAGTCCATAAGGTAAATCACATCGAGATACTATGAAATAGGATTATAGAAATCACTTCAAATATTCCTTGATGCAATATAAGACCTAGTGGCAAGGTTTTACTTAAGAAGTTTCAAGGTATCAGTGATATATTGTAGGTCAATATTGCAGTAAATCATAATGGATGGACAAAAGTCATAAAGTATGAGATGAGAATAGGTCATCATTCTTCAGACGAATAGTAACGAGGAAGCATTAAATGACTTGGATTGATATATATGGGATAAGCAACAAGAGTAAGCTGGAACTTGATAGCAGGCCTCCGCAAGGATAAATTGAAGTAAGAATTATGGAATAGTATGGCCTACCTAGATGTAGTAAAGTTAATGACCCCACAGAGGGACAACGTGACATAATTTTGTATATGTTTACAAAGTGAAGCCTAGAGATGAGCTAAAAGCCTGAGGAAAGAGAAGAAAAGAGCCGCATAGGTGCACATACAAAGTTAGAGTAGTAAAGGTTACATGATAGAAGGTCGCAATAGCTACAAGATTAGAAGGATTTCTATTACAAGTCGTGGTGTGAGAAAGAATCTTAAAAAGGGTAATGCCCTTGCATTTGGGATTCATTCGCAGAACAGTTGCCTAAATAGCAAGAAGAGTATTAAAGTATTCGTAGGATTTATGGGTTATGAGAATGATAAGTGCATCAGTCAACATTCAAGGACGAATGCTCCATGGGGTGGCGGGGGAGGGGGATAATGATGTTGCACCCCATGTTTTCTTACGTAAAAGTATGGCATAAGCAAATTGGTGAAAGTTCGAAAATGAGATATTACATCCCCTATTTTTTGTACTTTAAAATTTCATTGTAAGTTAATCGAAATAAGTTCGGGAATGAGAATATTTTAAAATTATAGGATCTTATGCTATTTCAAATAAGGAGAGAAGGTAAACAAATCGAAGAAAAATAATTACGTTGAAGTATGGAATTTTGGAATAAAAAATGGCCCGAGCTAAAATATCCGGTATTTATGGACTAGTACCATACAAGGTATCCTCATGGCGACGATAGTAAGGTGTACTAAATACAAGTAGAATTTTAAGTTATTTGAGACAAATTTTGTGGAGAAATTAATTAATTACCGGATAACGGGACATTACCTAATTAACTAATAAGTTGGATAAAGATCACATTTTACCCCACTCCCACGTGGCAGCCTTCCCATGCCAAGAGTGTGACTCTTGAATTTAGTGGAAAGGCGGCAACCATCGGCGCAAGCTGTTTGCAAAAAATGAGAATTTCATTAACATAGAAAGATTCTCCCATCATTTTGGAGCCATTGACATGAGGTAAAGAGAATGGACAGAAGACGGACATGAAGACGGGATCCAAAAGGTTTCATTTTACGTATAACAATACATTAGTAATTTCTATGCTCTATCAATTGGTTCAGAATTTTATCAATGTCTCATAATAACATTAATTGATACAAGAATCTGCTAAAGAGAAGATAATAAAAGAGTGGATAAATTTTCCTCAAGGATAAAAATGAAAGGAAAATTTAGTGGTTGAGAGATTGAGCATCAACGTTGAAGAAAGCTTGAGCACATAACATCTGAACTTACTGAGAAATGTGTTATTGGCTTACTACAGACATAATGGATTTGAGGCTCGCTGCGCTAACATGGAATATTTAAAAGTTCTACTTAAGGTATGTTAAGACTATTTCTTTTTTCTTTTTGTTATGATTTAAATGATACATAAGAAACGAGCAAACACACGGTTTTCGTAAATTACTCTATTCATAGAAATACTAGGGGTGTCTATATTCTTGATTCCCCATGTGTCATATTATTATATCTTATGTTCATGGGTACTAAAAAAATATGTAGTTGATAATGTTTATTCGGAAGGCATTTTGATTTTCTGGAATTCAGAGAAACTTTTTAACGCATTTCTTATGCATTTCATGCAATCATACATGTACATTGATCCATGACTAGACGTCGTTATATACAATACATATGTGTATGTTATATTTGTATGGCATACAGGATAAAGGTTACACCGTTATATACACACCACAACTTGATCAACTCGTATAGATTGATGATTTTCCCACAGTGGCCGAGATGATATGATGTGATGCCCTCAAAGGCTTGATAAAGTAATGTAAACATATACCCATGCATGGTATGTAATTTATACGTATACGCATGACATTTTAAATATTAAAGGATTTCACAGAGCTATTTAGATATACATGTCAAGTCTTTTACTCCATGTTTCTCACATGCCTATTGTTTACTAATTTTCATTCCTTACATACTCGGTACATTATTTGTACTGACATTCCTTTTGCCTGGGGACATTATATTTCATGTCCGCATGTCCTGATAGAAAGGTCAAGAGTCTTTCAAGTAGGCTATCAACTAAGTGGAAGATGATGGTGCGCACCATTTGCTCTAGAGTTGCTTATTTGGTTTGTATGATTAATATATGCATTGATTGGTTTGGTGGGGGGGTATGATATTATGTATTTTTAGAGGCATGTAGATTGATGTCATGTATATGGATTCCTATATGGCCTTGTAGGCCTTTGCATTGAGTATATAAAGGATCATGCCAGCCTTATAGGACCATATGTCATATGTATAAGTTTGGATTACATATTGGATCGTCTAATGTGGTGTATTTCTCCATGTTTTATTTTAGTTATCTCACGGTATCCTCTCTGGCTAATTTACCCATGATAGCATGATACGAAAGATAAGTTACATAGTTACTCAGTTGAGTGAGGTACCGATTGCCCGTAGCGTCCCGTCAGTTTGGGATGTGACAATGCACCAAACTGTTTCTACATTCAGAGCCTAAAAAAAAGCGGACCAAGACTTTCCCCGAGAACGTTTCTCGTTAGAGGTCAGAAGCAACCAAAGTTAGGCCATCCTTGGACGAGGAAAAATTGAAAAATTCTTCACCAGGGAATAAGATCCGATATACAATGAAATATTGATGGTTATTGAAAATGTTAAATTTTCTGATATCATCAAACATGGTAAAATGATCGAAGTAGACACCAAAAGCGGGATGGTGACAAACTTTGAGGCATTATAGGCCAAAAACAAGGCACTACAATCAGGCGACATAGCAAAGAAGAAATATGTTGGGGCAATAATGGTGGCGCAGCGCCCAAAATCCCCACTCACATATCAAATGCCTCTACCCACATATCAAACACCTCGACCCATATGCAAATAATCTCAACGTGCAGATCGACCCTCATCTCCCAGATATTCCCAACCGACCACTATCTATCATACCTATAATTCAAACCATCTCATTTCTAGTCACCTCCAACTTGCAAAAATTATCCAAGACCACGACCCAATTTTGATCGCAAACCACCCAAACAATACACCGCTACTGCTGAACCCATCATCTAGCTATATTAAGGGTTGAAAGTCGTTGGTTACGTCACTCCCATTCCTGCTGTGGTAGTAGAGAACCCATCCCAATGGATTAACCCAAACAAAACCTATGCATACCATGCCACTATGAAAGGGGCATAACATTGACGAGTTCGAACATTGAAAGATAAGATCCAGACACCAATTGACAAAAAGGTCATACATGCGAAAGAAGCCGCACCCAATATTCGCAACAACCCTTTTCCAGATCATAGAGGAGGTGGGATACATATTATAGAGATGGATGAAGAACACGATTCGAGGGTTCAATCGGGCTTATTTGATAGGGCGATGACTTTAAACATTTAGTCACAATTACTCCTATCGTAGTAAAAATCAGTCACCAGTCGAGTTTGAGGTAGCTGCATCAGTTCCATTTAAGGTAGAGGTAGCTCCACCAACGGCCACCCCTGTTCCATTTGAAGTGGAAGAGACCACACCTTTCATAGTGACAATATAAACCACACCTCCTTTCAATTCAAAAGCAATACATTGGGATTACATAGCTAAAGCTAGGTGAAAAATAAAGGACAAAATGGAGGAATTCGATGCTGCACAAGGAACATAAGACCAGAAAAATCAATACATTTGAAAACTTTGGAGGACCAAGTAAGGGTTTCCCTGCCAAAAAACCTGTTGTTAAAATAGGTCCAAAAGACCTTTGGAGGAAAATACAAACAAGTGAATACTTCCTCAACGATCATTTGAACAAAACCCCACCTCAGATATCCGTACTATCACTATTGCAAAATTCAGAGGCACACAAAAAATGCTTTGATGAAGATATTGGGTGAAGCTTAGGTACCCAATGATATCACACACGGAGAGATGACCAACACGGTAGCGCAGGTGCTGGAAAGTCATAAGATAATCTTCCACGAGGATTAGCTACCGCTTGAAGGGTTGGATCATTATTGAGCATTACATATCATGTTAAAATTTGAGGATAAATTGATTGCCAGGGTCTTGATTGATGGAGGTTCAAACCTCAATATTTGTCCGTTGGATACTCTAAAAAGATTGGGCAAAGTTTTCCACGAGATACATGTAGGAAACATGAATATAAAAGCCTTCGATGGGTCTCAAAGGCCATGATTAGGGAGATTAATCTTTGTTTGCAGATGGGGCAAACATGGTTCGACCATGGATATATGCTGCTGGGGATGTGGCTTCCACACTAAACCAAGAGTGAAATTCAAATGGAACCATCAAAAGTTGATCATTTACGGAGAACGGAGTAGCCCCCCTTCGACCAGTCAAACTATCCCAGTTGTCGGGAATAGAGGAAGGCTAAGAGGAGTTACCTATCATCCCATAGAAAGTGCCAATGCCATTGAGAAAGAAAAATGGTGGAGTAACAACATAGAAAGTATACTGGCATGGTCTGGGTATGAACCCGTCAAAGGGCTTGGGAAGAATCTCCATGGAATTACCAAATCGATACAGCTGAAACGTCATGGTACTACCTTCGGGCTTGGATACTAATGTACATTGCAAGAGTATGATGATTGGTCACCTCCATGGAGCGGACCCTATTACCCTCTCGAGCAACCAGTGCCATATCTGGGTGAAACTTTTCACTAAAATGATACAATATGGGGAACTGGAGAAGAAGAAGAATTAGTTGGGCTATAGAATCTGTTCCTGGAAGACAAAGATATGAATTGCAGTGCTATAATTGAGGAGGATGAGGAAGAAGGTCTCACTATTCAGACTGCGGAGAAGGGAGTTGTTCTCAGGAAATGGACTGTCACACCATCCCGGGCCCGCTGAGTTTTTGAGTAGCTTGGAAGATTCTATTTCTGTAACCATTCTAGGCATCTAAGATCTCCAATAATTTCGTTTTAAAGACTTACTTGTTTCAAAATAAATGCTTGATCATCGACCCGTACTTGTTTGGATGTTTTCAGATTTAATCGAATACACTGCTCTTTATTATTCATTATTATCTTCCATATTTTTTCTTTCTGCATTGTTATTATTACTTTTCCTGATGAACCGGTGATGACATGTAATGGAGAAGCGCAATATAAGGATAGTGGCTCAGATGAAGATGATAAAATACCCGAGGAAGTTGTCAAGGAGGTTGAGAACTTTGAGAATAAGCCTAAGTCCAACCTGGACAAAACTGAAGCAGTAAATTTGGGAGACAGCAAAACCGTCAAGGAGACGTGCATCATCATTCACTTATCACTTATGGAGAAAGAGGAGTACATTCATCTCTTAAAGGTGTATGAGGTTATTTTCGCATGTTCATATGATGACATGACCGGTTTGAGAACGTCCATTGTGGCTCACAAGTTGCCTACCAATCTCACGTGTCCGCCGGTGAAGCAGAAACTCAGTAAATTCAAACCATGCACGAGCATGATAATCTAGGAGGAAGTTACTACATAGATCAAAGACAAAGTCTTCTGGATGGTTGAGTACCCAACCTGGTTAGCCAACATTGTACTAGTCCCAAAGAAAGATGGGAAAGTGAAAGTATGCGTTGACTATTGAGACACAAGCAGAGCAAGTCCCAATGATGATTTTCCACTGCCAAAAATACACATCCTCAACAAATGCGCCAAGCATGAACTCCAATACTTTGTATATTGCTTCACGAGTTATCATGAGATATGGATTTATGAACAATACACGGAGAAAATAGCAATTAATACATCATGGGGGATATACAGTTACAAGATGATGCCATTTGGTCTAAAGAATGTCAGGACTACATACATGAGATATATGACAACCCCCTTTTATGATATGACATACAAAGAAATAGAGGTATACGTGGATCAAGTCATTTTCAAATCCAAGAGAGCCATATATCACACAATGGACGTGAAAAGTTATTTGAAAGGTTAAGGAGGTACAACATAAAATTGAACCCTGCAAAGTGCACATTCGGGGTTCCCGCAGGAAAGCTACTGGGAGTCATTGTCAGCTGCTGAGGGATCGAGCTGGATCCTTCTAAAGTTAAGGCTATATAAGAGTTACCGCCACCTAGGAAAAAGGGGCATGATGAGCTTCCTAGGTGTCTCAACTATATCAGTCGCTTCATAGCCTAGTCCACAGTTATATGTGAACCCATCTTCAACATGCTGAGGAAAGATGCTGAAACAAGCTTAATTGAGGATTGTCAGAAAGCATTCGATAAAATCAAGGAGTACCTATCAATACCATGAGTCTTGGTCCCTCCAGAGCCAGGTCCACTTTTGTCGCTCTATTTATCTGTAATAGATGGAACCATCAGATTTGTTCTAGGAAAACATGATGAGACATGGAAAATAAGCAAGGCATATACTACCTAAGTAAGAAATTCACACCTTATGAAGCATGATCTCTCTGCTGGAATGCACTTTCTATGCTTTGACCTGGATGGCCTAGAAATTGAGCCATTATTTCTGTGCTTGTACCACATATCTCATATCTAAGATGGACCCTCTAAAGTACATATTTCAGAAACCCATTCAACGTAGTAAGTTAGCCAAATGGCAGATACTATTAAGTGAGTTCGACATCCTCTATATAACTCAAAAGGCGGTCAAGGGACAAGCATTGGCGGACCATCTGTCTAAAATACTGGTGGGAGGAGAGACCAAACCCTTCAAATTGTTTTTCCTGATGAAGATGTGTCATTTGTAGGAGAGGACATTACAGAAGTATACGATGATTGGAGGATGTTCTTTGATTGAGCTGTAAATTTTAGAGGAGTGGGCATCTGAGTAGTATCAGAAATAGGTCAACATTATTTGGAGTCTGCTAAACATAGATTTTCGTGCACTAACAACATATCAGAGTATGAAGCTTACATACTAGAGCTCATTATTGTAATCGACATGAATATCCAGGAGCTGCTGGTAATAGGTGATTCAGATTTCCTTGTGCACTAGGTCAAAGAGAGTGGGCTACTAAGAATTCCAAGATATTTCCATATATGATGTACAAGAATTGAGAAAGAGGTTCACAAAGATAGAGTTTCTACATGTACGTAGGATTTAAAATGAATTTTTCGATGCATTGTCCACTTGATCATCGATGATAAAACATCCAGATAAGAATTTCATTGATCCCATCCCAGTGAGAATTCATAATTAGCTAGTATATTGTGCCCACGTTAAAGAACAAACAGAAGGAAAACCTTGGTTTCACAATATCAAGGAATATTTGGCAAAGAGATAATACCCGGAGCATGCAAACCATACTTATAAACACACACTACGGAGATTGTCCAATCACTTCTTCCACAATAAAGAAAACTTGTATAGAAGAATGCCTGACTTGGGATTGCTAAAATGCGTCGACGCAAAAGAGGCTTCTAAACTACTTGAGAAGTATATGCTGGGACATGTGGCGCGCATATGGATGGTTTTGTTTTTGCCAAAGAGATACTTAGGTGCCGGTTACTTTTGGATGAATATGGACATATATTGCGTCCAGTATGTCCGTAAATTCTACCAATGCCAAGTGCATTCCGACATGATATAAGTACTGCCAATTGGGCTCAATGTCACAAGATCACCTTGGCCATTCTCCGCCTGGGGAATGGATGATATCGATCCTATTGATCCCATTTCTTCAAACGGGCATAGGTTCATTCTGGTAGCCATTTACTACATCACAAAATAGGTAGAAGCTATATGCCACAAAGTGTAACCAAGAAATTCATTGCAAACTTTGTCAAAGATCATATTTTTTGTCGACTTGGGGTCCCTGAGTCCATTTTTACTGATAATGCTACCAATATCTACAGTGATCTGATGAAAGCCAAGCGTGAAATTGTAAAATCAAGCAGAATAATTCCACTGCCAATAGACCTCAGATGAATGGAGCTGTAAAAGCTGCCAACAAAAGCATCAAGAAGATATTAAGGAAGTTGGTAGAAAATTACAAACAATGACACAAGAGGCTTCCCTTTTCTCTGTTGGGATACAACACTACAGTTCGCACATCAACCACACCAACTCCCAATATGCGGTTTATGGTACCGAAGCTTTCATCCCAATCGAGGTAGAGATCCCTTCTATAAGAATCATACATGAAGTTGTACTAGGTGATGTAGAATGGACAAGTAACCGCCATGAGCAATTGGACCTTATAGATGGAAAATGAATTAACGCAGTGTGTCACGATCAACTTTATTAGAACATAATGTCCAGAGCTTTCAACAAGAGGGTCAATCCAAGACAGTTTATACCAAGTCAACTGGTAGTAAAGAAGATCTTCCCAAATCAAGAGGAAGCCAAAGGGAAACTCTTTCCGAAATGGAAAGGTCTTTATATAGTTCACAGGGCGCTAACAGGAGGATTACTAATACTCACAGAAATGGACGGATAAATCTGGCAAAAACTAATCAATCAGATGTAGTCAAAAGATATTATGCTTAGATGTTTCACATTCACATAATGTAAATGAACTACGCTTGACCTGATTTCCGTTTAAGAGGGGATACACAGGCAACCCTGTGGGTTTGGTCATATCATAATAAAATTTCCATTTTTTTCTGAATCAAAAACTGCGACAAAATTTTTAGGAGGACCCTCAAAATTCTATATCAAATCCAGTCAATGCCATTGCGTGCCAGAAGTCAGAAATTTTGGTTATGAAACTGGGGCAGGATTTTGAGAAGGTTCTGAAAATTCTGAAAAAGGTTCAACAAGTTCGTTGCTTGACAATGACCAATGGATCATCTACCAAACTGGGACAATATTTTAGGAAGACGCTCAAAATTCTTATACGAGAAAGCTGTGATGTCTCCGAAATATGTTATAGTCACTAGTTCATCTGAAATTATTTGATATTTCTCTATATTTTCAAAAACAACTATATTTTCATCAATAATTCCATACTTTCAAAAATTCCATTTCTGTAACAATAAGGTGTTACCCAGGGAAATTCAAACAAAGCCTCCAGAACAAGGAGGAGATGGGCCGGCGGAAAAAGGCACGAATCAACCTCCCCTTACAAAACTTAGACTTTTTGTTTGAGCGCATACACATCTGACGTAGCAATAGCATAAAAATATATATATATATATATATATATATATATATATATATATATATATAAAGCAAAATCACTATCAATGAGGCCACCAGACTTGAACATATCCCCGGTTAAGAAAAATTCTACCTTTATTTGCTATTCCACTTGCATGGGACTAAGCCCTATCCCGAACCTTGCATGAGGCTAAGCCCTGACTACAATATTTTCATAAGTCTATACACTACCTTCCATTTGCATGCGACTAAGATTTGTTTCGAATCATACATGAGGCTAAGCCTTGCCTTTATATATGCATGAGGCTAATCCATGCCTCCATATATTCATAAGGCTAAGCACTGCCTTCAATTTGCATGGGACTAACCCCTGTCCCCAACCATGCATGAGGCTAAGCACCGCCTCTATATTTGCATAAGACTAAGAAGTGCCTTCCATTTACATGGGACTAAGCCCTGTACCGAGTTTTGTATGAGGCTAAGCCTTGCCTCCATATTTGCATGAGGCTAAGCCCTGCCTCTATATTTGCATAAGGCTAAGCACTGCCTTCCATTTGCATGGGCATAAGCCCTATCCAGAATCTTGTATGAGGCTAAGCCTTGCCTCAGTATTTGCATGAGGCTAAGCGCTACCTTCATATTTGCATAAGGCTTAGCACCGACTTCCATTTGAATGGGACTAAGCCCTTTCTCGAACATTGCATATGGCTAAGCCCTGCTTCCATTTTGCATAAGGCTAAGCACTGCCTTCCATTTGCATGGGACTAAGCCTTGTCCCAAACCTTGCATGAGGCTAAGCCCTGCCATTAATCTTGCATGAGGCTAAACCATGCCTCCATATTTGTATAAGGTTAAGCACTACCTTCCAGTTCCATGGGACTAAGCCCTGTCCCGAGCCTTTCATAAGGCTAAGCCCTGCTCTATATTTGTATAAGGCTAAGAACTGCCTTCTCTTTGCATAGGACTAAGACCTGTCCCACATAATGCATGAGACTAAGCTCTCTCTCCACGTTGTGTGAGGCTAAGCCCTGCCTCCATCTACGCAATACTAAGATCTGCCTTCCATCTACGTGGGACTAAACCATGTCCCCCATCTTGCAAGAGACTAAGATATGTCTTCGATTTTGCATGAGGCTAAGCATTGCCTTCTTGTGGGACTAAGCATTGTCCCTTTGGCATAAATTTTTCTCTATTCCGGTATTATCAATTTGCTCTTCTGTGGGGATAAGCTCTACCCTCCATTTTAAAAGACTAAGTCTTGTCTTGTTAACATCATATTATTGCATCTTATGGGATGAAATATTGCCAATCTTTCCAAAGGCGCCATAATCTAAAGGCATCGTCCTCATAGCCGGAAGA
The DNA here is from genome assembly GCA_034376525.1 of Nicotiana benthamiana. Lineage (NCBI taxonomy): Eukaryota > Viridiplantae > Streptophyta > Magnoliopsida > Solanales > Solanaceae > Nicotiana > Nicotiana benthamiana. The sequence goes on along the minus strand of CM067336.1, from coordinate 24,831,789 downwards.
CACTATACCATGGCTTGAGGACCTCTCAAATTTGCATAACATTATTCAAATCATGGTTCTGAGGCACCATTTTCATGGTCCGAGAACATAATTTTATGTCCTGCGAATCTCTTATCTCACAATTCATGGCCCAGGACATAATGGTCTAAGGACGTCATCCTCAACCATCCAAATATAACTTTCTTGGTCCCAAGGGAATCTGCATCATGTCTAAATTTCCGCACGAATATATGTTTGTAGTATCTTTGTTTGCAGGTTACGTGGTGAGCAATCCCACTTCGATCCCATTAGTTATGTCAAACATGACCTCTCACCATAACTACTCTTTAACCTATCCCGAAACCTTGTGTCTGATCATGCAATGACTTCCTCGGTATATTCTGATGATGAATCCAGAACTGCACATGGGCTGATTCCTATAAAACTAAGGATATGTAGGAAGCTCAAAGACCACAGTACGGCCTCTGCCTTTCAAAACATCTCATTCAGTCAAAATTGGCCATGATTTCTTTACCCGAAAACTCTTTTATCCTTCCCAGTAAAGATAAACAACTGTTGATACCCAATTTTGCCCTCATATTTTTTATACATATATACATAAAAAATGCATATTTGCATCATCATTTAGTCAACAAACCTGTAAAAGCATTTTCTACAACTTCTCATAATTTTTTAGAGCTTCGAAATAAATTTTCTTATATTTTAAATTATATAAATATCTAGTAATTATCCATTAAATTAATTTGTTGTGACTTAATTACCCCAAAATATATTATTTGCATCCGTAATACATATTTCAAATTTTTTATCCTATTTTTTTATAATTGTGTTAGCATGGTTAAGCTATTTAGCTAATTTTGCAATAATGGTCTGTATTCTACAAGTAATTGCGTCTATTAATAATTTCTATCAAAGCAAAATTTTTATATTTTACAATATTGAGATATTATTTTAATATATTTTTATAGCATAAATATTATTTTAATCATTTATTATAAGTTTTAATAATTTATTTTAATTATTTTCAAGGGTTTCAAGGGCTAGCCAAAAATAAGCAAAAATTTTGAACCAAATTAGCGGCCCAAACACCTAAATCCTAGCCTAATTACTAGATCCCAAACTGTAAAACACATTAACCCAACCCTAATTAAGTATAACCCAACCCAGACCCCTTTTAATCCTAGCCATTAATCTCTATGATCTACGACCCTCATCCTTTCTTACCTTTTTAATTCAAACGACCCCCTTAACTTAGCCATTTTTACATACACCGCCTCTAGATTCCTTTTCTTATCCGACTCTCTAAGACCTAACCCTAATTCCCTCGCTGTCACTGACCTACTGCCATTTATGGTGGTTCTTGACCACCCCAAGCCCGTAATGGCCTCTTCTCTTCTGGGTACTTCCATCTCTAAGGTGGTTGAGAAGATTCTCAAGGGACCAGGGCTAGTTTGCTTACGCCTCTGGGTCTTTCTTTCCTGTTTTCAGGCCGTTGTGGTTGGATTTTGAATAAGAATTTTTTAATTTGCCATAAATCCGTAGGTTCCTAACTCTCTGTTCTCATCTTTGATTTATTTAAGAAAATCCTAAATTTGGTCTTTAATCTTCTCAAATATGTACAGACCTGAGAAGAATTGGATTCATTTGACATGATTTTCATATAAAATCTTCTAGTTTTTCTAGTGGTTTTACATTTTTCAAAGCTAGGGTTTCCTGAAAAAACATTTTCTCCAAACGTTTTCTGACTTTGAATGTTTAACTTTCTGTTCTTATGTGCTTTTAGTTGATTTGTGTTGAGTTATCCTTAGCCCCTAGTTTATTTATGCTAAAACCCAAATTTTGACATTTGTTTCTTTGATTCTGAGTTTGACCGTGTTACCTGTGCAATGGTTCGTTCTATTCTTTGATTATCGTGTTTTCTCATTAGTCCAATTTAAATATCTTGTGATATTTACCCTATTGTGCCTCGATTAAGGTTTTTGACCCGATTTCTGTATTGATACTGTCTGTTTATACTTGGCCTATTTTTGTATTTGTGGAAACATATATTATTCTTGTTTAAATCAGTACTATTTCGAATTCCCGAATCACTTATTTGCTCCATAAAAACCTAGGGGCTGATTATTGATTATTCCTTTATTTGCGACCTTATTTTGTTTCTTACCTTATTTGATTAAGTGTTATACTGATTCCTCAAGATTGTTCTCTTAATTGAACCCCTGCTTAATTACCCCTAATTGCCAACTCTGTACTTAAGCCTTGCTCGATTTTCTTTCCTTAAATATTGTCATGCCCTAGCATTTTCTTAAAACTTTTCTGTTCCAGAAAATATTTTTCAATCCTAAAAAGTTATCTCCACACTATTTTCACTAAGTCTTTCAAACTATGTCAAACACTCTCACTTACTCTTAGGTCATTAAGTTCTGCCTCTTCTTGTATGTGTACTGCACAGGGTTCTTGAGGTCGCTCAAAACTCTAGCATCTGAGGGCTGGCTGTTCCACACTAAGCATAAATAATCCATGTTTGAGAAACGTCTGGGTGTCAGAACCGTCCGCGATCCTTAAGGTCCTTAGGGAACTCTAACATACCTGGACACTAGTTGGCTATGCTATTTTTGAGCATTTGAGACTCCATTGAAGGCCTGGTGCTCCCATGTTTATTTAGGGCCCGCTTCGGGTTCCCTATTGTATCATTTTGCATTTCATCTATGTAATTTATTCATTCCTGGTTTGTAATAATTATTTATTAACAAATATCGGGTTAACTAATAAAAAAGGGAGGGTAGTTGTATGATATTGTGGGTAAAACTAGGTAGAATACATGATATAGGCTTTATATTATGCAAATCTGCATTAGAAGTCATGTTCTAGGATTGATGTGTTCATTTATATTTAAACATGTTGAACCTGTGCATTTGATATCCTATGTTTAGGGTATATCCATCACACACTGCTCAAAGGTATCCGGTGCCCCTCTCGTCATAAGAAGCAGAACGCGCCATCACCTACAGAATTACACAAACCAAATGACATCTGAGAAAATGAAAAGGTGCCATATGGACATGTGAAGGTGATTTTCTCTTTGTCCTCTAGTGCTATCATATGTTATTGTAGCCTGAGTACCCATCCATAAAGCAACAGTAGGAACGCTCAGCAAGTCTATCCAGGACTTGGTCAAGAAAGGGCAAGTCCATGCATACCCTCCATCCAGTGACACTCCTAGTGGGGATCAACTCATTTTGCTCATTTGTGACCACAATCATACCCCTTGTTTGTCACACATTATACTTGTGAAGTCCATGAACTATCTGAGATGGGGTACATACCCCTGTATCTAGCCACTTGATAACTTCCTTCTTGATGGCAGCTTGCATAGAATCATTTAATCTCATTTGATGTTACACAAAGGGTTTGGCATCATCATCATCAAGTATAATCTTGTGCATGAAAAAGGCGGGGATTATCCCCCGAATATCAACTAGAGTCCATCCAATTTCCCCCTTTCTTCTTTGAAGCACCTAAAGGGTGGCATCTACCTGCATGTTTGTAAGGAAAGAAGAAAGAATAACAGGTAAAGTTGAACAAGAGCCCAGAGGTTCCTCGATTGAGGGATTTTTTGGTGGAGTCTTTCTATTCTCAAGATCCAAGGAAAGTTTACGGGGCTCATAGGAGTAAGAACCCATCCCTTGCAAGGCATTGACATACTCTACCAAGCCTTTATCCTCTATCACATACTAGTTCAACAATGCATCTTCCAAAGGATCCTCCACATTGGTCATGAAACTCGTGCCATCAACTACCACCTCGTTACCATATCCATTAAAGAACATACCTCAATACTATTCGACTATCTCATTGGTTTCCTCACATGGAAGACAACTTTTTCGTCACCCACCCGAAAAAAGCTACCCTGATTCCACGACAACCAATGCCTTCCCTATTTCAAGGAAAGGACTTCCCAATATTATTGACACCTCATAGATGAATTTACAGTCTAGAATAAAAAAATCAGCAGGTAAAATAAAATTGTCAACTCGGACAAGAATGTCATCAGTAATACTAAGCGGCCTCTTCATTATTCTATCAGTCATTTGCCATCTCACTGAAGTAGCTCTCGGTTTACCAATACTCAATTTTTTAAATATGGAGTAAGACATTAAATTTATACTTGCTCCCAAATAATACAAGGTCTTTGCAAAATCTACTCTCCTAATGGTACATGGAATGGTAAATGCGCCAGGATATTGAAGTTTTGGAGCCATCGAGTGCGCAATATCACTAACATGATGAGTTATTTTGATGGTCTCACAATACATATATCTCTTTTTAGTTACCAAGTCTTTCATAAACTTTCCATATCCCAGCATTTGCTTAAGAGCTTCCACCAAGGGCACATTGATCGACAAATTTTTCATCATCTTAATAAACTTTTTTAACTAGTTTTCATTCTTCTGCTTTGCAAGTCTTTGAGCGTAGGGTGGAGGAGGCCTTGGCATGGGAACCTTGGCATTGGGCATTACCGTCTCTAGCATGTCTATCGTGTGTTCCCTAGATAGTTCACGTCATTTTAATCTTCTCCACATTTTAATGAATGTCAATTGTTGCCTCTCCATTCACATTCTGTTCACTCAGTTGCTCATCAACTATAGGACCATCTTAATTTTGCACTTCAATATCATCACTCATAACTTCCTTTTGCTTGGAGGTACTTGTTTCACCACCTCTACTGCTCCTAGTGGTCACCGCCATTGGATGGCCTGTATTATGCACACCCTTCAGGATTACTACCATGTCACTAGGTAGTTCCCCCTTAGATTGTGGATAAAAGTATTATGGGACACCAATTGGGCATCAGAGTCGGCGTTCTTCTTCATCCTTTGTTCATTTGGAGCATTACCTTATTGTCCTTGATAGCTGTTGGCATACAAAACCTCTTCAGTTTGCTAATAATACCCACATCCTTGTTGTAACAGTAACTACCTTTTTCATTTTGATCTTGATTGCCTTGTATTTGTTTCCCATTTTATCCCTCTTGTTTACCAATAGATTAACGCCTTCCATTGCAATTACTTGCTTTTTTACCTGAATATGCCGAAGCCATGATTTGGCTAGCTGGTTCATGGTTGTTGTCAACTCAACTATTGCTTGTCCGTGTTCTTGAAGATCCTTGTGAAGATTTTTGACATGAGGGTCCCCCTGAGGAACATTAGCCCAACTCTGCTAGGCTGAGGAAGTTTCAGCCATCTCATCAAGAATCTCACAGTCCTCATGTCACGACCCAAAACCCCCTCCGGTTGTGATGACGTCTCTCGTGAAGACATGGCCAGCCAAGCCATTTAAAAAACCATTTTAACAATAAATTAACATAAATAACATTAAATAAGGGAGAAGTACAAGTCCCGGGATAGGAACAAGTCCGAAAATATTATGAACAACATTAAATAAGGGAGAAGATCCAGTACCGAGGACGCTAGCGGTCACCTAGCTCAGCTAGGATAACAACTATTCAATCCGCTAATAACCCGCTACGGGGCGAAAAATACCTGCAACTGCATGCGAGCTGCAGGAAGTAATGTGAGTAGAACAAGTTAGTAAGTAATAAAAAAAATAGCTAAAAGCCAGAAATCACGTATGGCATTCCATCATGCTATATAGAACAGTACAACCTTTTTTAGAAAATAATAAAACCGTGAAATCATTTGGAAATCATCTGGGCTCATTTAAAAACCTCTTTGAAATTGACTTTTTCAATAGTTGCCAAAAATACTATCAAAACAATTTGTGACACTATGCAACGAACCCTCTCGGGCAATATCTTCGTTCCTGGTCAGCCCTCGAGCCCCAACACTCAATGATCAGATAGCACCAGCAAAAGAAGATATTTATCTCAAAAATTTTCATAAACAACAAATAAAGAACAAATGCATGAATGTAATACAATGCATATAATGGTACATTCCAGTACCCACTGCGGCGCGCAGTCTGATCCATTTAACGTCGACGGCGCTCACTGGGGGTGTGCACAGACTCCGGCGGAGCTCCTACAGCCCATGTGCAATGTTATTGGGTGTGTAGTCCGATCCAATATATATATATATACGCTGCTGTGGTGAGCAGCCCGATCCATGCTCATATACACTGCTACGGCGCACAACCCGATCCATGACCATCTCAATATAATATTACTGCGTCGCGAAGCGCGATCCATGCACAGTCTAGAAAATAGCATAAGCCCAATAGGCATTTAAAAAATAATAGTTCTCATCACGGAATATCATTTAAAATATCATTTGAGTTTCAAAACTTAAAAAATATTGCTGAGGTGGCAAAACAATGTTTAATGGTTGTGGACTAAGCCAAATGATATGCAAGCGTATGCAGAAACAACAATATCAATCCCCAAAGGATTCTACAATTCGACACGAGGCCCTAAACATGGCAACAAGCCCAAAAGGTATCAGTACGGTATTGTGTATCAATCACCAATATAGTGTTTGCCCCTCAAACCGGCCTTCACGCGCATAGAATATTTCCGGATTTCTCATCTCTTCACCATTCCATACATACCAAGAACTCTCAAAGCCAAGCTCAAATGACCAATCAATCCCAATATTGGAATATCAAAAAGTCAAGCCCTAGTTCTTTACTTTAAATAAAATTTCCATGAATTTAAGTGTTGAACTCACAATTAGATGATATTCTAGGTCATAGGACTTACTTCCAATTGATTTCCAGTCATAACCCTCCAAAAATCTCGACAAAAGCTCCGAAGCTTGCTCAAAAAAGGCGGAGAATAAACTAGGTTCGCGGATGAAATGTCCTTCAAACATTCTGCCCAGCTGAACAACCCTTGTGCGCGAACGCAGAGCCCAACCGCGAACGAGATGCTTCATCTGACCCTCTCCTACGTGAACGCGTGCCCCATAAGCGAAAGCTAAGCACAAGACCAGGGACCCCTCAGACGTCCTCTTCGTGTACGCGGGGTCCCAAACCTGGACACGAAGAGCACTGGCCACCAGCCTACGTGAATGCGGCACTGCCTCGCGAATGCGAAGGCCAAACATATTGGCCCTCCAATTCCTTCTACGCGTTCGTGACTCACCTATGCGAACGCGAAGAACAACCTTCTGCAACACCAACAACTGAAAAACCAACAATCCTCAAAGTCCAAAAATGATCCGATTGACTATCCGAAATCACCCTGAGGCCCCCGGGTCCTCAACCAAAAGCATAATTCGATTTATTACCTTATTCAAACTTGCTCGAACCATGAAAACACTATCCTTAACATCGAAATCCTCAAATATAATCAAATCCAGGCCTAAGTTTTTAAATAACTTCCCAAATGCACTTTCGATCAAAAACTCGACCAAAGATGTCCGAATGACCTCAATATTTGCACACATATCCAAAATGACCTAACAAAACTATAGCAACTCTCGGAATTCAATTCCAACCCTCAGATCAAATTTTTACCCATCGACCGGAATTCTCCAAAATATTAACTTCGCCAATTGAAGCCAAATTCTACACCACGCCTCCAAAATCAATTCCGGCCGCACATCTAAGTCAAAAATGACTTCTCGAAGCTAACCAAATTACATGAAATCCCATCCGAGCCCTCTAACTCATAAATTAACATCCGTTTGACTTTTCCAAGGCAAGCCTTCCTTAAAGAGACTAAGTGTCTCATTTTCCACCAATACCAATTCCAATCAACTCTAACACACTTTATACTCATACTGATACATGAAGGAGCATAAAATGAGGATAACAGAGCAGTAAGGCATAAGATGACGGGTCAAGTCATCACATCCTCCTCAACTTAAACCAACGCTCATCCTCGAGCATATCTAGAGTTATCCTAGAAGCCAACCAAGAGCTGAATAACAACCAAGCATATAATCGAGGTGATCCTACGTCGCCCTATCTCTCATAGGTCTGATAACACAACATAGCTGAAATCTTACTACCCATCTGGACTATGACCAGTAGAACCACATTACACTTTCTTAAATTTTACGCCAGACAAGAACATCACATCTATTCTAAGGATAAGTGCAAACTAGCTGTAATAACCCACACCTGCAACCTCCAGTGAAATCATATGATATACCATATAATCCAAGCACCCAAAATGATAACTGCCATTCATGGAAGATGTCCACAACAACCATGCATCGATAGAAACCTCTTATTAGCCGGAGTCTTATTCCAACACGGCAATACTTTGCCAATGATAATTAAACACGCAGAAGACCATAACAATTTCTCAGATCAACCGTTCACGAAGATATTTCGTCCCATTGACTAATACCACAACAAATCTCCAAGCCGAAACTCGATATTAGCCTTCCAACAAGCTAAAACCAAATCTGTTCGTATTCATTATTGACCCCCAACAATAAATTTGGGTCCAACACACCACTCAAATGATATGACACCTCAACACCAGCCTAATCCACAACTTGCATAACTCAAGACCAATAAGTGACGACCTCAACATACTCAAATCATGAATAATGACTCAAACGAAAGAGACGTACCTTAAACTAATCAATACTATTCCAACACAAGGCTGTGACCCCATCCGATATCATAGAAATAGAATACCTGAATCTACCCCGAAGGGTCAAATCTCCACGTAGCCTTGATATAATACGCCATCTTATCCAAACACTGTTACACTTCAAGCACCTCAAGTCGTTATACTCGAAATTGATAACCACACACGATGTATGTCTAGAACCCAAATAGATCATTATACCCATGTGAAGAAAGGCATACAAATAACATATGGAAAACTATTCTCAACATTATATTGTCTAAGACCCATAGGCCACTGAATACTCTCTCAAATGTTCATAGAAATACAACATTCCAGAATACTTTACTTTGAAGAACTTTATGCGAAGCTGAATTTATTACCATGAATTCCCGATACTAATACATAGGATCCCATAATCAACATAAAAACACCAAAAGTCTTGACCTTTTCCAATTAAACTCAGTGTCTACCCACATACACAACCTTAAGACACCAGATTTTTACATGTAGAACCTAAAACACAATAAAACCATTCTTGAGAGTCATTTACTTCATATTCGATCTGCATATTGCCTGACTTAGCGAACACAACCACTCGTGCCCGAATATCGCTCTGACACCAGAGGATATGATCTTATTCAAATACCAACAAACATCTTTCTCCTCAATACACCGAGTATTGTTTATCCACAACAGCTCAAGACATCCTATTGTTTCCACACATCTACGAAGTACCATATAACCTTTGTCAAAATTTTGCTTCACTCGTGCCATTCTCGGCTCAATTTCTGTAACTAGAAGTGATCTTCCATTATATATTGAATCGGAACAAACATAGCACATGACCGTGCAATCAGCAAATCAACAGAAGCATCCCCAACGTGGCTCGAAACGATAGACCAAAAATATTTCAATAGCTCATAACATTTTTACTCCATTGATGCCACGATAACATATTAAGAATAAGCTCTAATCGTTTATAAGTTGTATAACACAGATCTTCTAACATGTACAAAAGGATCATACCACGCTAGAACACTTCATAGGAGATAGTCCACATGTTTCGCCTCAACATAACATTTCCATATACCTTCCACCATCATACACCTTACACTATCGACTAGTCTTTCTGTGTTTGAACTCAAACCGCAACATGCTATTTACTTCACTCCCAACTAGGAGACTTGAAAAAAGAGTCTTCACGAACCCATAACTCTAGGCAACAAATCCAATCTAAATAGAATTTAAACATTTAATGGTTCACTTATCATCCAGCAGACCTTCTTCGACACCTCAAAGTGGTATAGGAACATCTCGCAGTACCAACCTACTCACCACATAGCTACCCTGCCATCATTCTCACGAATAGGGGCATCACTGAACATATAAGGTTATAACAATAGCTCGCACAATCAGCACCTTGGAGCTCAAGCCACAAGCAAAGTTCTGGCCTCAAGTCCTCCAGACTGGCCCAACAACAACTCAAAGAAATCACATCTTGCCCCTCGATCGGGGAGTCACAAGTCGTCAAGGCACGTCTGATACTGAGCCCTCACGTGCGCATACAATAGAATGGGAGGAATTTCAAGAGTTTTGTATTCAAGATGAATCAAGGACGCACGAAAATAATTCAAGAATGTGAAGTTTTTCCTAAAGGTTTTACAGCCTCTCGAGGATAAATGCAGACGTCTCCGTACCTATTCACAAGACTCTACTAAACCTGCTTATGACTTATGAGACTTATTAACCTAGGCTATTATACCAACTTGTCACGACCCAAACCTCGCTCCGGTCGTGATGGTGTCTCTCGTGAATACAAGGCCAACCAATCCATTTAAAAATCCCTTTTCAATAGTATATTAACATGAATAAACAATTTCAAGAAAATTAAATAACATGGGTTCGCAATACAACCCAACAAAGCCCGTCGTCGGGGTGTCACCAGTCATGAGCTACTACAGAGTTCAATAAAGTACTACAAGTCTAGGGATAGGAACAAGTCTAAAAATATTATGAAAATATAAAATAAGGGAGAAGATCCAGTACCAAGGACACTGGCGGTCACCTGGCTCAACTACGATAACAAATATTCAATTCGCTAATAACCCACTACCGGACGAACAATACATGCAACTCCACGCGAGGTGCAGGGAGTAATGTGAGTAGTCCAAGTCAGTGAGTAATAAATGTAAATAATAGCTAAAAGCAAAAATAATGTAAGGCATTCCATCGTGCTATCTAGAGCAATACAACCCTTTTAAGAAAATAGTAAAACCGTGAAATACTTTGAAAAACATCTGGGCTCAGTTAAAATTCACTTTTGTAATTGATCTTTTCAACAGTTGTCAAAAATACTTTAAAAATAATGTGTGACACTATGTATCGAAATCTGCCCTTTTGGCAATGTCTTTGTTCCTAGTCAGCCACTCGGGCCGCAACACTCAATGATGAGATAGATATCTCCAGAAATTTCAAAAACAACAAATAATGAACAAGTGCATGTATGCAATACAAGGCATATGATGGTACTTTCCAGTACCCACTGCGGTGCGCAGTCCGATCCATTTAACATCGGCAACGCTCACTGGGGGTGTGTACAGACTCCGGAGGGTCTCCAACAGCCATGGCACAATGTTACTGCGCCGTGAAGTCCGATCCAATATATATATACTGCTACAACACATAGCCCGTTCCATTCTAATATACATTGCTGCGGCGCGCAACCCGATCCATGCTCATCTCAATATAATACTGACGCAGTGCACTGCCCTATCCATGCACAGTCCACAAATCATAATAAGCCCCACGAGCATTCAAAAAATAATAGGTCTTCGCTCGGAATATCATTTAAGCTATCGTTTGAGTTTTAAAACTTAGAAAACATGGCTGAGTTTGCAAAACAGTGTTAAAAGGATGTAAACTGAGTAAAATCATATGCTAGCGTATGCAGAAACAACAATATCAATCCCCGAAGGATTCTACAAGTCGGCAGGAGGCCCCAAACATCACAACAAGCCCAAATAATATCAGTACAATATTGTGTATCAATCACAAATATAGTGTAAATCTCACTCGGATGGACCATGTCACAATCCCCAACGGTGCGCTACCCCACAATCATATTCGGAATGTAAGTCACATAAATACAGGTGTGCGAATTCGGGATTTCAAACCCTCAGGATATCATATACAAGTATTGCTTCCCTCAAACCAGTGAAATCTCTAGCCCGCGAAGCCTTTGCCACTCAAATCGGCCTCCACGCGCGTTGAATATTACTAAATTTCTCGTCTCGCCACGAGTCCATACATGCCAAGAACTCCCAAATTTGAGCTAAAATAACCTAACAATCCCAATTTGGGAATATCAAAAATTCAAGCCGTAGTTCTTCACTTTTAACAAATTTCCATGAAATTAAGTGTTGAAATCACAATTAGATGATATTCTATGTCATAGCACTAATCTCCAATGAGTCACAGTCATAACCCTCCAAAAATATCGATAGAAGCTCCAAGTTCGCTAAAAAATGGCGAGAAAATAAACTTGGTTCGTGGATGAAATGTCCTAGAAACATTCTGCCCAACTGAACGAACCTTCTTCGTGAATGCGGAGACCAACCACGAACACGATGCTTCAGCTGCCCCTCTCCTAAGTGAATGCATGCCTCAAATACAAATGTGAAGCACAAGACCAGGAACCCCTCACACTTTCTCTTTGCAAAAGCAAGGTCCCAAACGCGAACGCAAAGAGGACTAGCCACCAGCCTACACGAACGCGGCACTGCCTTGCGAACGCGAAGGCCAAATACCTGGACCTCCAATTCCTTCTACACCTTCGAGACTCACCCATGCGAACACAAAGAACAACCTTCTGCAACACCAATATCTAAAGCACCAAAAATCCTTAAAGTCCAAAAATGGTCCGATTGACCATTCAAAATCACCCCGAGCCCCCCGGGGCCTCAACCAAAAGAACAAATATGATATATTACCTTATTTAAAATTTTCAAACTATAAAAACACTATCGCTATCTTCAAATTCCTCAAATATCATCAAATTAAGGCCTACGTTCTCCAAGATCTTCCGAAATGTACTTTCGATCAAAAACCTAATCAAACAATGTCCGACTGACCTGAAAATATGCACACATATCCAAAATTACCGAACGCAACTACAGAAACTCTCGGAATTCCATTCCAACCCTCGGATAAAATTCTCACGCATCGTCTGGAATTCGCCAAAAACTAACTTCTCCAATTCAAGCCAAGTTCTACACCAGGCCTAATCAATTCCGACTGCACGTCTATGACACAAACAACTTCAAGAAGCTAACGAAATTACTAGAAATCCCATCTGAGCCCTCTAACTCATAAGTCAACATCCAGTTGACTTTGTGAAGACAAGCCTTCCTTAAAGAGTCTAAGTGTCTCATTTTCCATCAATACCAATCTCAAACAACTATAATACACTACATACTGATAATAAAACACGAAGGAATATAAAACCAAGAAAATAGAGCAGTAACGGATGAGATGACGGGTTATGCCGTCACACCTCAAGATAAGGCAACTTTAGAAAATAACTCCCTGCTAGCTTGTTTACCACACATTGATTGGCCGTGTTTATACCCCGATAAAATGTCTGTTGGATCATTACTTTGGTATATCATTGTTGGAGAACTCCCTGACCATAGTTCTATATATATATATATATATATATATATATATATATATATATATATATATATATATATATATATATATATGTATATGTATATATATATATATATGTCTATATATATATATATATAGATATCATGAAGGGGTTTGTTTGGTTCTTGATTAAACGCTAAGATCCCATCCCTTAATGCAGCGATATGTCCCAGTGATAAAACCTTGGCTATAAACCTGTCTGCCAACTCATCACACGTAGTGATGGAATGGTTGGGAATCTTTCGAGCCAGTCCAAAGCTTCACCTCTAAGTGAAAAAGGGAATAATCTCATTCTCAGTGCATCCTCCGACATATTAGTTTTCTTGCTTCCCCAGCAGGTATCCACAAAGCCCTTTAGATGTTTATATGCATTTTGATGGGGAGCGATTGTGAAGTATCGTCTTTGCTACAATAAGTTCAGCATGACAATTGTAATCTGGAAATTGCCCGCCCTTATCGGAGGTTCGACAATTACACTTGTGCATCCTTCATTTGGAAGCACACGAGTAGCTACTTGCAGAGGAGCTGGGAGAATTTCTGGAATATTTTCATTATCGTGCGGCCTCTTCTTTGAGATTGAGGTATTAGAGGCACCTCATATTCGCCATTATCATCTACCTCCTTCCCGGGAGAATATTTATGATAAGATCATTATTTACCATTTTGTACCTGAATCAATTAACTCACACAACTTAGTAAACCAGAAGGAAAGAAAAACAAGACACACAACTAGTCAAATAGATATCCAAATTCATTTAACTCCGTGTCAACGGTGCTACAAAGTGATACTCTCCAACCCTACACTACTATATAATGGTAAGGAATGGTCGATGCTGCTTTTACCCGAAAAGTCGGAATCAATTTTCACAAGGAGTTAATATTGGATTGGAATTGGATTTCTATCTAATCTAGCTATGCGTATTGCTTTTAATTTCACTTCTAACCGTATTTTGATTTGTTTTCGTACAATTTTTTAATGCTACTGATTGCTAAAAATAAACTAAGTATAATGTTTTTACATAGTTTTCTGAAGTAAGAAAAAGCACTAAGGAAGTGACTAACACCTAGGCGAGAATATAATAAGATCTATAATTTTTGACAAGATGGTTATATATGGAGTCATGATATAATAGTAATACATAGTCACTCACTCTATACCTCTCGGTAATTTGAGTGACTTTTCCTTAATTGGTTTTCACAAGCCCAAAAAATACAAGTAAAATTGGGTCAAGTGGGTATTTACTATCTCTAGGTTTAATCCTTTAATTGGGATTATCAATCTTTTGAATGTATCCCAATTCCTTATTAGCCTAATTTTCCGTGACTTAGTCCCTCATTCTAAAGAGCAGTCTAAGTCATAAAGGCATGAATCAGTGTTTGCAACCACCAATTCTACAATTAACGCATGAATAACCCATAATGAATTAAGCCCTAAAATAGAAGACCCATTAGTTACCCACACTAGGGTTTGGTCACTACCCTAGCTAATGTGATTAGCTACTCATAAAAAAGTAGAAATAAAAGTTGAAGATGAAATATATGCCACAAAAGTTGATTACAAGAATAAAATCTAAAAAAGTAAGCTAAAGGTACTCTAAAATTACTCAAAGTAGTAAATACGTTTGTTCACGAGCTCCTTAATACATAAGATGACCTAACAATCTGAAAAAGATCTATTTCTACACATCTAAAATTACCGGACAAACATACCCCTACATATGTTGCACTTTCAATGCAATAGTGAGTGCCTCATCGCTTAAACTTTTGCGGCCGAGCAAAAGCAA
The DNA here is from genome assembly GCA_034376525.1 of Nicotiana benthamiana. Taxonomy (NCBI): domain Eukaryota; kingdom Viridiplantae; phylum Streptophyta; class Magnoliopsida; order Solanales; family Solanaceae; genus Nicotiana; species Nicotiana benthamiana. Next base: position 24,816,747 of record CM067336.1, on the reverse strand, counting down.
GCGCGCATTGCGTTTATTCCATTCTGGATAGGGATCGGGCTTAATTTTGTTGGGAGCGTAAAAGAGATTGCCTAGGCATTGTCTTCAACTGCGGTCGTATAAATTGTTTGAACACCGTGCTCTATATTTAAACTCAAATTACCAGGTCTCTGAATCTCAATTTCTCCCTCAGTGAATGCACCGCTGCCGCGTCAGGTATTCCGCGACCACACTATTTTATCATAGTCATGTGACGACCCGACCCGTCGTCTCATGTGTTACCGCTCCTTTTTCCCCTTATTATGTTTCTTCGTGTTTCAATATCATTTTTGGAGTCGATCGAGTGTATTTGAATTGGCTTTGGTTGAAAATAAGGCACTTGGCCTCTTAGTCGGAAGCTTATTATGGAAAAGTCAACTGGAAGTTGACTTGTGAGTTATAGGGCTCGGATGTGATTTCCGATGTTTCGGTTAGCTTCGGGGGTAGATTTGTGACTTAGGAGACCGATCAGAATTTAATTTCGAGGTCCGATGTAGAATTAGGCTCGAATTGGCAAAAATTGAATTTTGGTGAATTCCGGTTGATAGGTGAGATTTTGATCTAAGGGTCGGAATGGACTTCTGAGAGTTGCAGTAGCTTCGTTAGGTGGTTTTTGGTTATGTCCACAAATTTTCAGGTCATTCGGACGTCGTTTAGTCGAGTTTTTGTTCAAATATGAGTTTCGAAACTTTTAAGAAAATTTAAGCTTGAATCCGTTGTGATTTGATGATTTTTATGTATAAAGGATGTGTTTTTATGATCGGAACAAGTTTGTATGCTGTTTCGGGGTATGTTGGTGGCTTTGGTTGAGCTCCCGGGGGCCTCGGGGTAATTTCGGGTGTTCACACGGACTAGTTTTGGCCTTGGGAGAGATCAAATTTTTGTTGTCATATGTTGCAGACTTTTGTTCATCGCGTTCGCGTAGAGTCAGCTGGAGTGGGCCTTGATTTTGGCTATCACATTCGCGTAGGGTTGTTCGCGTTCGTGATTAAGAGAAGGTTTGAGCATCGCGACCGCGTGGGTCAGATGCGATCGCATAGTAACATTTCTTAGAGCATCGCGATCGCAGGAAGGTAGTCGCGTTCGCGTAAGGGAAAATTGAGGTAAGCATAATTTTGTCATTGCGAACGCGTGCGTCTTGCACCACATTCATGTAGGGTAATTTGGCACCTGGGCAAAATTGATTTAAGTCACTTTTCATCTGCGAGCCTATGTTATTTTTCCTTCATTATTGAGGGATTTTGGAGCTTGGGAGAGCGAATTGAAGAGAGATTCGAAGAGGAATGATTGGAGGTAAGTCTCGTGGCCTTAATACATCATTTTATTGAAGAATAGCCATTAATTCTCTGAAATTGGGTGTAAAGGTTGATGAACTAGGGCTTGAAATTTAAAATAAAAATTGGGGATTTGGAGGAGCAATTGGACTCCGACTTTGATGAAGTTTAGATGTACGGACTCGTGGCAAGACGAGGATTCTGAAAATGTAAGTTTCGTAATTTTTCGAGAAGCGGGACCGGGGCTCGGGTTTTGCTAGTTTCGAGATTCTTCCTATTTCCCGATTATTTCCGATTGGATATTGATCAATTTTAATATTGTGATGTGTTCGGTATTTTTTTGGCTAGATTCAACGCGCGTGGAGGCCGATTTGAGGAGCAAGGGTGTCTCGAGCTTTATATTTCACCGTTTCGAGGTGAGTAATATTTGGGAATGATATCCTGAGGGTTTGATACCCCGGATTTGCACATCTTAGTGCTGCATTGAGGTGACTTGCACGCTGTACCAGAGCGTGGGGTAGAGCACCGTTGGGGATCGTGACTTGGTCCCTCCCGATTGTTGGTTTTACTGCGTATTTGCAAACAATTTGTTGTTATCATCATAAATTGGGCTCATTGCCATACTTGGGGATTATTTCCGATTGTTTGAACTCTTTGTGAGCTATCATCACTGTCTTTCCTTACTATTTGAAATACAATTTGAACTGAGTCTGTGTGATTTGCACTGTTCTATGAACTCAGCTATATTTTACTCAAACTTGGAGTTTTTAAATGATATTTGAACTATCATTTGAGCTGAGTATATTTTTTTTACGGACGCTCGAGGGGCTTTTGACTATTTTAGACTGATTGAGGCTGAGGGCCATATGTGAGGGCATGAATATGATGTAAGGAGCTTGCATGCCTCGAGTGATATGTGTACATGTGCATACACATGCATTGATCGGGTTGCACGCTTCAGTAGCATATTGCATTGACCGAGCTGCACGACCCGCAGCTTGTGATATTAATATTGTGCTTGGACTGTAGAAGCCCTCTGGAGTCTGAACAGCGACAGTGAGCGCGGGTACCCAAATGGATCGGGCTGCACATTCCATTGTGTTTATGTATTGCATTGCATTCAGGAATTACTGACTTTTGTACTATGTGGCACAACATTTAGCACTCATATATCACTAGCATACATACTGTTACTTGCCTTGCCGACCAGATACCCTGGTGTTATGTGTTGAGGAGTGCTGAGCCTGAAGGAATGATGAGGAATATTGTGAGTTGGGAGTGAGCCCGCGGGGCTGGTATTGTACTGAAAGGTTGATATTGAGCCCGAGGGGAAGGTTTTTGATTATCTCCTACTTGCTGAAATTACCTTTGCAATTGTAGAAAAAGCATATTTTCAAAAGAGATTTTTGAGCTGAACTTGGGATTTTCTAAAAGAATTTTTCACAGTATTTCGACTTTCTCAAAAATGGTTGTTCAGTCTTTTATATCAGTTTTGTGTGCTCTTGCATGTTTTCTTATTGCTCAGATATTATTCTATTACCACTGAGTTGGAAGTACTCACTTTACTCCCTACACCTTGCGTGCAGTTACAAGTACTGTTCACCCAATAACGGGTTATTAGGAGGATTGAACGCCATATTCTTGTAATTGAGCAAGGTGACCTCGAGCCTTCGCGGCACCGCACTCCATCTTTGTAGTCCAGTTTTATCTTGTATATATATATTTTGTTGGACCAATAGTAGTGTCCCTAATAATTAGATGCTTGTGACTTGTGACACCCCTGTCGGGCTGTATTGATTTGCATATTAATCAATGTCATAATTCTAGATTCGATATGCTATATTACTGTTTAACTGCTTAAAGAGGATTTTGGGTTGTTGGTTGGCCTTGTCTTCATGAGAGGCGCCATTACGACCGGGTATTGAGAATCGGTCGTGACAAGTTGGTATCAGAGCCTAGGTTACTAGGTCTCATGAGTCATGATCAGGGTTAGTAGAGTCTCGTGGATCGGTACAGAGATGTCTGTATTTATCCTCGAGAGGCTGCGAAACCATTAGGAAAACTTCCCATTCTTGGAATTCTTATCGTGCATACTTGATTCAGCTTGAGATATAATTGTTGAAATTCCTTCCCCACGTCTGTATGCGCACGTGAGCGCTCAGTAGTGTATGTGCCTTGATTGCTTGTGATTCCTCGATCGAGGGGTGAGAAATAATCTTCCGTAAGTTGATGTTGGACCAATCTGGAGGACTCGAGACCGGATAATTGCCTATGGTTTGAGCACTGAGGTGATTATTGAGTGAGCAAGTGTTTCGAACTGATATGTTCAATATTGATCTCATTTGCCGGAATGGAGGCTGGATATCCATGTGATGAGTATGTCAGTACCGCGGGGTGTATCTATGTGATGTTGGTATTGACGAGAGAGTCTCCTGAATATTAGGTGAGTTGTCGAGTGTTCGACTCTTATTGTGATTTTATGTGTAGTCCAAGTTATGGGTGCGTGAAGAATATTTCATGTCTCTTACTTGGAAAGTAAGGTACATTCGATGTGGTAGTGTGAGTATAGGCTCAGAAAGACTAAATGGCTATGTATTATGTATATGATGGTGGAAGGTATGCGTTGTATTCTTGAAGTATTGAGACGCTTAAGAAAGTGGACTTAGCTGATGTAGAAATGAATCTGAGGTTTGCATATAATATCAGTGCTAGATGATCTGTTTATTCACAAAACTTATAAATGATTTGAGTTCGTTCTCATTGTTGCATCATTAGAGTAGAAGTGTTACGAGTTGCTAAGAATGCCTTAATATATGGCTTCGAGCCAAGTTGGGTAGGTTGCTGTTGGTCAGGTGATTGCATAGTTATGTGGTATGTTGGTTTGAGGTATGATGGTTGATCAGTTCTGGTTACGAAAATTGAGCAGAGGATGGTGCGTGTGAAGGAAAATTTCTACAAATTTATATGGTGCTTTCGTAAATGTGAGAGTATACTAGGATGTTTGAGCTGTTGTTGATAAAGAATGGTTGGTGCATAAAGAAGGAAAATGATTGTTTGTATCATATGGAATCATATTCTGCGGTGTAAGGGTGCTAATGAGGCACGAGTGGTTCCATTCGTGTAGAGCAGGTGAATGGCAGCTGAATAAAAGTGAACAACTCTTAAGAATGGTTTTTATTATGTTCAAGATTTTGCATGTAACAATCCGGTATCTTAAGTTTGTGTATGTGGCTAGAGACCGTGTTTTCATTAGAAAAGATCAAGACATATGGTACTTTGTGTTAATCATGGGATTCTACATATCCCCATTTAGAAGGTAATGGTAAACGAATATAGAATCGCAGGAAATTCTTCAATGTAAAGCATTCTGGAATGTGGCATTTTTGGGAAACCTTTGAGAGGGTATTCCGTGGCCTATGGGTTTTAGACAATGTGGTTTTATGTGCGAGTCTCTTGTGGTAACCTGAGTTGAGGTATTGTGGTGCTACAACAAGGGATAATATCAACTGTACGATGAGTCATGAAGGAAATAAGATGAATCGAATAGCTTGATAATAAACCAAATCGTTATGGTAAGGATATGATTAATTCTTGTATGTATTTGAGGTAATGAGTCTTACAAGGATTGTGCAGTAAATCTATTAGGTGTGGGCACTTGGCTTAACTTGGTTTGGCTAGATGGATTCAGCCCTGGCAGTTTAGCTTGTGCAATGGAATTGGGAGAGAGAGTTCTTGATTTGTTTTATCGTGGTTTGAAAATGGGCATGTTATCCTAGTGTTGTATGGTCTATGTGTTATGATATGGAGAATTTTGAATTGTGTGTTCAAGGCTTTGGTTCTGTTCATAATGGGAAATCATTAAATTCTTGAGTAGCACGGTCAACACCAGGTGATTAAAGAGCCGATCTTCAGATGATGAAGGTGATGTAAACTGATGATACGTCAGTAGCATTGCGACATTTACTTGTTGGATCGACTGCAGATATTTGAGTTGTTGACGGACCAGGGAATTTTAATATATTTTGTGGTATGAATGGACACTTGATGTGTGTTATGTATTCGTACGATGGAGTATGGTATCAGGTACAGTGATTCATGTGTTATACGTGTTGGAGACTATAAGTTCTCGTGATCCGACCATGCGGTGGTTGGGGGTCGTGTGTACCAACATTATCTAGGATTTGTTTAAAACTCGATGTCCGAGTGGATTTTTTTCTTTGCTTGATATGTTAAAATTGGGTTATGATGTTTGATGGCAGACTGGTTGTTCCAGCGTCGGATTGTCTAGACTAATGTTACGGGCTATGTCACGAAATGCCACAGGCTGCATGGCAAGGTGCATCGAATTATTGTTCTAGCAGACTCGTTATATTCCAAGGACAAACAGACGGCTGGGAAGCATTTTTGATTGGGCCTTTGTGGCGAATGTCAGTGTAGAGGTTACTACCATTGATTCAGTTCCATTATTGAGGGACATTTCGGATGTGTTTCTTGCGGCCGGGCATGAGGCTATATGTGTTTGTTGTAATGAGCAAATTTGACTCGATGTGCATCTCTATTTGTGAGATATATATGTTCAGATTGGGTGGCACGCCACCACGGGTATGGTATCTGATTGGGTGGCCGCCGCCACGGGTATGTTATCTGGATCGGGTTGCGCTCCGCAATAGTGTGATATGGAGATCAAATTTCCTATATGTTACTTGTATGCCTTGTTTCCTGGTTTATGAGGAAAATCTGTATTGGGTGTTTCTAGGCGAATAGCGCATCGGTTGTGTCCTTTCAGGATTGAATAGTGTATAATACTTGCTTCACCGTGGGTGTGATGGACTGCGAGGTTTCACACCTCAATCTGTGTGTGGTGATCGTGTTGAGCATGGTGACTTGAGGAGCTTCATGGGTAATAGTGCTTGGATAGAATCGCGCGTTGCGGCTACACCACGTGATGTTATGACCTTTCGAGGAGGATTCAGGTACTCTATTTCTATGATGTGAGATGGGATCTCAGTTGTGTGTTGTAATCTTACGAAGGAATTTGAAGTACAACTCTTTCATTTGAGCTGGTTGTCATGATTTGAGTGTGTTAAGATCGTATCTTCTTGGTGCTTGTGTTGAGAAAGATATGGCTTAGGCTGGTGTTGAGGTGTCATATCACCGGAGTGGCATGTTGTAGTTGAGATTATAGTTGGAGTCATTACTGAGTACGAACTATTTGAATTCAGCTTGTTAGAAAGGTAATATCGAGGTTTGACTTTGAAATCTGTTGTACTATCAGTAAGAAAGGAAATAGACTCACGAATGGGTGATCTGAGTGATGGGTTCGATTTTATCGCGTGTTTCAGTTGCCGCTGGCAGTATATGAAGGGGATGGGATAAGACTTTAGCTAATATAATGGTTTTTCAATCAGTATTTGGTTATTGTGGGTAAATGCTGTAAATAGAGGCTATCGTTCCGAGTGTTGGGATGTGTGGTATATTGTATGAATTCACCTAAGGTTGCAGGTGTGGGTTATTACAGGTGGTTCGAGTTAATTCTGAGAATAGATGTGACGTTTTGATCTTGTGTATGATTTCGCGAAGTATGATTTGGTTCTATGGTTTATGAGCCCGATGGATTTTGAAATTTCAGCTATGTTGTCTTATCGGTACCTATGTGAGTTAGGTTTACTTGGGATCACCCCGTGTATGTGCTTAGTAAGGTCATTCAGCTATTGGGCTACTTCTAGTACAACTCTTGGTACGCTCGAGGATGAGCATTTGTTTAAGTTGGGAGGATGTGACGACACGACCCGTCGTCTTATGTGTTACCTCTCTGTTTCCCCTTATTGTGTTGCTTCATGTTTCCATGTCAGTATTGGAGTCGATCGGGTGTAATTGAATTGGCTTTGGTTGAAAATAAGACACTTGGACTCTTAAAAGGAAGCATGTTTTGGAAAAGTCAACCGGAAGTTAACTTGTGAGTTAGATGGCTCGGATGTGATTTCCGATGTTTTGTTTAGCTTCAGGGGTTACTTTCTGACTTAGGAGAGCGATCGGAATTTAATTTGGAGGTCCGGTGTAGAATTAGACTTGAATTGATAAAATTTGAATTTTGGCGGATTCCGGTTGATAGGAGAGATTCTGATCCGATGGTCGGAATGGAATTCCGAGAGTTCCAGTAGCTTCGTTAGGTGGTTTTTGGATATGTCCAAAAATTTCCACATCCTTCAGACGTCGCTTAGTCGGGTTTTTGATCGAATATGAGTTTTGGAAGTTTTAAGAAAATTTAAGCTTGAATCCATCGTGATTTGATGATTTGTGTGTTAAAGGACGTGTTTTTATGATTGGAACAAGTTTGTATGATGTTTCGGGGTACGTTGGTGTCTTTGGTTGTGGTCTCGGGGGCCTCGGGGTGATTTTGGGTGTTCAAACAGACTAGTTTTCGCCTTGGGAGAGATCAGATTTTTTCTGTCATATGTTGCAGACTTTTGTTCATCGCGTTCGCGTGAGGATTTAGGCAATCGCGTAGAGTCAGCTGGAGTGGGCCTGGATTTTGGCTATCGCGTTCGCGTAGGGTTGTTTGCGTTCACGATTAAGAGAAGCTTTGAGCATCGCGACCGCGTGGGTTCAGACGCGATCGCGTAGTAGGATTTCCTGGAGCATCGTGATCGTGGGTCTTGGACCGCGTTCGCGTAGGGTAATTTGGCACTTGGGCAGAATGGATTTAAGTCACTTTTGATCTGCGAGCCTATGTTATTTTTCCTCCATTTTTGAGCGATTTTGGAGCTTGTGAGAGCGAATTGAGGAGGGATTCGAAGAGGAATTATTGGAGGTAAGTCTCGTGGCCTTAATACGTTATTTTACTGAAGAATCACCATTAATTCTCTAAATTTAGGTGTTAAGGTTGATGAACTAGGGCTTGAAATTCCAAATGAAAATTGGGGATTTAGATGAGCAATTGGACTTCGACTTTGATTAAGTTTATATGTAAGGACTCATGATGAGACGAGGATTCTGAAAATGTAAGTTTTAGAGTTTTTTGAGAAGAGGGCATGGGCTCGGGTTTTGCTAGTTTTTAGATTCTTCATATTTCTCGATTATTTTTGATTAGGTATTGATCCATTTGCATATTGTGATGTGCTCGCTCTGTTTTTGACTAGATTCGACGCGCGTGGAGGTCGATTTGAGGGGAATGGGCGTCTCGAGCTTGAGATTTTTCTGTTTCGAGGTGAGTAATATTTGGAAATGATATTCTGAGGGTTTGAAACCCCGGAATTGAGAATCTTAGTGCTGTATTGAGGAGACTTGCACGCTGGACCTGAGCGTGGGGTAGAGCACAATTGGGGATCGTGACTTGGTCCGTCCCGGTTATTGGTTTTACCATTTATTTGCAAACAATTTGTTGTTATCATCATAAATTGGGCTCATTGCCATACTTGGGGCTTATTGCGGATTGTTTGAATTATTTGTGAGCTATCATCACTGTCTTTCCTCACTATTTGAAATACTATTTGAACATAGTCCGTGTGATTTGCACTGCTTTAAGAACACAACTATATTTTACCCAAACTTGGAGTTTTAAGCGATATTTGAACTATCATTTGAGCTGAGTATATTTGTTTTACGGATACCCGAGGGGCTTTTGACTATTTTAGATTGATTGAGGCTGCTGGCTATATGTGAGGGCATGAATATAATGTAAGGAGGCTTGCAAGCCTCGAGTAATATGTGTACATGTGCATATACATGCACGATCGGGCTGCACGCCGCAGTAGCATATTGCATAGATCAGGCTGCACGACCCGCACCAGTGTGATATTGATATTGTGCTCGGGTTGTAGGAACCCCTCCAGAGTCTGAACCCCCACAGTGAGCGCGGGTCCCCAAATGGATAGCGCTGCACGTTCCACGGTGTTCATGCATTGCATTGAATTCATGCATTACTCCTATTTGTACTACGTGGCACGACATTTAGCACTCGTATATCATTGACATACATACTGTTACTTGCCTTTCTGACCAAACACCCTAGTGTTATGTGTTGAGAACTGCTGAGCCTGAAAGGTTGATAATAAATATTGTGAGTTGGGAGTGAGGCCGCGGGGCTGGTACTGTACTGAAAGGTTGATATTGAGCCCGAAGGGTAGATTTCTGATTATCTCCTACTTGCTGAAATTACCTTTGCAATTGTAGAAAATACATATTTTCTAAAGAGATTTTTGAACTGAACTTGAGATTTTCTAAAGGGATTTTTCACCGTATTTCTGCTTTCTCGAAAAGGATTGTTCTGTCTTTTATAGCAGTTTGGTGCGCTCTTACGTGTTTTCTTATCACTCAGATATTATTTTCATTTATTACCACTGAGTTGGAAGTACTCACTTTACTCCTTGCACCTTGCGTGCAGTTGCAGGCATATTTCACTCGATAGCGAGTTATTAGTAGGATCGAAGACCATATTCTGGTAATTGAGCAAGGTGACGGCTAGCGTTCGTGGCACCGCACTCCATCTTTGTATTCGATTTTATCTTGTATATATATATATATACACACACACATTGTTGGACCAGTAGTAGTGTCCTTACTCATCACATGCTCGTGACTTGTGACAACCCGATAGAGCTGTATTGATTTTCATATTAATTAATGTCATAAATCTATATTCGATATGCTATATGACTGCTTAACTGCTCAAAGAGGATTTTGGGTTGTTGGCTGGCCTTGTCTTCACGAGAGGCGTCATCACGACCGCGTATTGAATTTGGGTCATGACGAGTCAGTGGTCCGTGTGTGCATCCAAAACAACTTCTCTGAACCTCAATTCTGCTATCATCATAGTGATGGCCGCCTCAGCGGTGGACCTTCCGCTGCCACCCTTTCCTTCGCTATCAGCGCTATCGTCTCAGATTTGAGCTTCTGCAAATTTAACCCCTTTATGAGCTTGTTATGACTTTCTTTCCTCATTTTGACCAAACCCTGCAAACAACTACAATAAGTTAGTTTTAGGGAATATTTTTACACATTATTGATCCAAACCTAAGCAAAAGAGAGCATAAGATAGGCTAAAACTTGTTGTTATCGGATCACAGTAGTGGAAAAAACCAAATAAAATAAAAATTCTTTATATTATTTGCGACCACTCCGGTGAGAACGATTGAATAAATTTATAGATATACATATCGTTTGCGACCGAAGTAGTTTGAGAATTAATAAGAATTTAAAAATTAATTTAAATTATATGCGATCGCATCAGACACACAGTTGGCGACATTTATTAGACATTTTTCTATTTTGATTTTGCGACTGTTGTAGTCACAAATTACGGATGGATTCGATCGCAAACCTTTTCTTACCGGCTATTTTGCGATTACGATATTTTGGTCTGAATGTAGTTAGAAATTAGCATTTTCTGGTCGCATTCCAATCATTTTGGCAGTCAAAAATAGCAATTTTCTAGTAGTGAATGATCTACAATGAACTTATCCAATGTGGAAGAAGACCTATATCAACATATAAATTCATTATATTACTGTAAAACATGATTGAAAACCATGGGAATTGAACCCAGCCATCATTGTTTTCTGAAACCATTTATTAAATTTTTTTTCCAAAAAATAGAAAAATAGCAAAAACCCGTATAAACGACAATGAGTGCCCAAAACTTGTGTACATCACAAGCAAAGCTGATGTGTATTGTTTACTACGTCATCTCCGATGAATCTATAAAATTTGAGGTCAATCGGAGTTCGATAGAATTTTAGAATTCCAAATTCATGATCTATTTGCAAATTTTGTTTTTAGCGCTTTTAGGGTTTTAATTATTTTGAGTCGGTCATGTCACATAATATACCTATGTATGTTAATCTATGACTGTATAAGTCAAAATAATACAAATATAAGAATTACAGTGTCATTTTTATATATGTAAAAAAATTTTATGGATCGAATCAAACAAACTTGGGAAAAACAACACTATTTTGACACGTTCGAACACATACTTATGTATATTAATCCAAAATTCAAAACTGAAATAGTTTTCAAACAATCACATTTTTATTAAAACACCACTGTTATTATGGAAATATAACATCATTGTTTATACATATGAATATTAATCCATAATTAAAGAATTAAAATACAAATTAAAACAGCCAAAATTGACATACAATATATAACCATACCAAACAACATTGTCTTATGTATGTTAATCTACTGTTTTCATAGAATAATCATATCAAACACTCATTATTTAACAACACATATTGATATTACTTTCTTCATGCTCTATTACATTATCTAGTTAGATGTAAGATGACGTCTGATACCAATTGTTAGATGTAACGACTTGATCGGTCATTTCGAGAGGTATAGCCCCGTTTTCCCATTTCCTACTTCTTTTCAACTGCATTTTGACTTACTGGGCTAGTTAATTCGGGTCCATAGTTTGTGAATGAATTGAGATGCTAAGTCTCTTACAAGAAGATTTAAGTTGGAAGAGTTCACCGAATGTTGACTTATGTGTAAACGACCTTGAATTCTAATTTAGATGTTTTCGTTAGTTCTCTTAGGTAATTTTGGACTTTGGAGCACGTTCAGGATGTGATTGGGATGACCCAAAAGATTATTTTATATATTAGAACTCGATTTCATATTACGAGGCCTTCAAAACCTCACTTTATCTCTCCTCGACTTGTGTGCATAGTCCGACGTATTTTCGAAAAGTTTTTATGTTGAAAGTTGATACAAATAATAATATTTAACTTTAAAAGTTGATTTAGTTGACTTCGGTCAATACTTTTAGCAAACAAACCCAGACTCGCATTTTGACTGTTCCAATGGGTCTGTATCGAAATATGGGATCTGGACGTATGCTCGTAATCAAACTTTTAGGTCCCTAGCTCAAGATATGAATTTTTCTTAAAAATTAAATGACTAAAAATCTATTGGTTTTAAGAATTTGATAAATGTGTTATCTTGTTAGTATCAAGCTCATATTTTGGTTCTAGAGCTCGGTACAAGTTCATTAAGATTTATTTGTGAAATTTGGTGCGAAACGTAATTGGTTTGACATGATTTTGACACCCGGTTGTAAAGTTAGAAGCATTAAAACTTTTTTGAAAATTTCATTCAATTTGGTGCTAAATTCGTAGTTCTATGTGTTATTTTGGCGATTTGATTGTGCGAGCAAGTCCGTATGATGCTTTTAGACTTGTGTGCACGTTTACTTTTGAACCCCGATGCACGACCCAAGCTGATGGACCGCGACAGGCACCTGGTACTGTACTCAACCGAGTACCAACATCACATATCTTTTCATATCATACTATCATAGATAACTTAGTAGGAAGGCTTCCGTAAGATAAATAGAATACAACATGTGATCCTATTATACACCTAAGACATACGGGCCTATAAGGCCAAAACAACCACGCATACAATGAATATAGGTCGACAAGGCCATATAATCTTTTATGTACACGACATCTGTCTACAATTCCCTAATAACATATAATTTTCATAATGGCCGGGACATAGTCACGCGTTACCAAACAATACACATCAAAATCATAATAATTAAACAAGCAACTCTGAAGCAAATGGAGTGCACCAATATCTTCCGCCGAGCTAGTAGCCTACTTGGAGGGCTCACGACCTATCTATCGGGACCTGCAGGCATGAAATGTAGTGTCCCTAGGAAAAAGGGACGTCAGCACAAATAATGTACTAAGTACGTAAGGTATAAAATATCAGTAAATAATAGACATGAAAAAAACATGGAGTAAAAGACTCAACATGTATGTCTCGAACTCTGTAAATCATGAAATACTCATAGTATAATGCATATGCGTATGAATGTTATATCATGCATGGGTATATGTGTTCATAACATCATCAAGCCTTTGAGGGCCTCCCATCATATCATCTCAGCCACTGCGGGCAAATCATCAAAGTATACCAGCTGATCAAGTGGTAGTGCGCATATAACGCCGTAATCTTTTCCCATATACCATATATATATACGCGTATATAAGAACATCTGGTCATGGGTCAATGTACACGAATGCAATGCATGAGAAGTACGTCAACAAAATCTCTTCGGGTGTCATAAGACCACTATGCCTTCGAATAATATCATGAAGTAAACTTTTTAAACATAGTATTTTTCTGAGATAATGAACAGATGATAGAATAATATGACACGTGGAGAATCAAGAACATAAACATTTCTAAAATTTCTATGAATAGAGTCATTTATTGAAATTTCTCATTTCCTTGTTTTGTTTGGGTCGTGTAGATCATGCCAAAAAAAGAAGGGATAGCTAAACATACCTATGCCAGTTCTCTTGATAATCCCTCTAAGATACGTTAATTAAAACAAAACACATAACGATAAGATCGGAGTACAAAAAAATTCATATAATATTATTGAGAAAGATTATACCAAACTTTCTTTGTACTAGCCTTTCACGTTGGATATTGTAAGATTTTTGAGAAAATTCGCATTGGATCATTTTCGTTTTCCCTTTTAATGGTATAGGAATGTTTTCTTAACTTTAAAATGTGCCATACTTTTCCACTAAAGAGTCCAAGAAATCTTTACGTGTAAATGAGTTGTCACTTTTTCTAGTGACTCATTTGTATAATTTTCCACATAATATAATGGCTTAAAGAGTCATTCTTGGGGTTTAAGGGGTGGCTGCCACGTGAGTGCCTCTCACTTATTCAATTATCCATCCATTTTTCTTAATCAAACAATTAATTTTTCTACTAGTCTAATAATTAACCAATTTTCTATATAACAAAAAATTATCTCAATTTACTTAAAATACTACTCTTTTTAACATGCTTTATAGATTATACTATTATAGTTATATAATACCTCATATGGTTTTATCTATAAAAACTAGGTATTTTAGTTTGGGTAGTATTTTATCTTAACATGTAAAACTTGGACGAAAATTTATTTCCGTTGACTTGATTCCCATCTCACATTGACGAATTTACTTATCACTTGTTTCAAATAGCACAATCCATATAATATCCAGATAATCTTTTCCTTGGACGGACGTCAGTTATCTTATGATAAATTTAACCTACAATAATACAGGGTGCAACATCGTCGTAATTTAATACTGTAAAACACAATATCATCGTAATGTAATGCTGCAAGGCGTAACATCATCGTAATATAATACTACAGGAAGTAACATAATTGTAATGTAATACTACGGGAAATAATATCGATGTAATATTGTTGGACGTAACATCATTCCCCCTTTGGAACTTTCGTCCTCAAATGTTGAATGATGCTCATATCATTTTCATAACTTACAGCTCTTGTGAATGTCTTATTACTTTCCTTGTCATTTAGGTAGTTGTTCTGTTAATAAATCCAAAGGTCGAGCATTCCCACCTTTAGATCACTTTCTCATGCCATGACCTGTGATTGAATTCTTTTCAATCTTATAAGTGTTGCTACCTTCTATCATGCAGCCTCTACGATACTAACCTTGTAAGTGTGTCTATGCGACTCTTCTCTCCTTTTTCCTCCAGCCTTTAGTCAATCTCTAGGCCTTACTTTGTAAATATATACATGGTTTATTAGGATGCCTCACTGGGCATCTATAGGTGTACTGAAGTTCTTCACTCGGTATTTTGTAGAATTTGCAATTACGGCCATATCTTATTTCAATGATCCGGTAATGCATTCGTATGACTTTATTGCATCTATGTAGGTCATACTATACCATAATTCTTGCTTCCATTTAGTGTTATTGTGGTATGCAACCAACTCCAGGTTACTCTCGTTGCTTATCCTTAAGACTGATTTTCTAATCTTATATGATACTGTTGAACTTTTATCAATCTATTTTTGATTCACCCTTAATGATGATTCATCATTTACCACTGATAACTTGATCTTTTAGGTTACACCTCCGCTAGGGCTCGCATCTTATCGGGGACATTTAGAGTAATTAGTTTGATCCACCTAATGGTGATACTATACTTCCTTAATCTTGCTTTATAGAATATCAACGTGATTCATCTTATATAAGTATTTAGTCTCTTACAATTGATGATATCTTTCCCCACCCACCATTTTGCTTCTTCAAATGATTACTCAAGGGAAGGCCCTAACATCATCCTTTATTTATCACAACTACACCCTCATTTTGCTAACACGGTACCATCCTATCTCTTCTAAATGCTACTAGTCTTAGACTCCTTTGAGTTCATTCATGCTATATTGGTCCTTCTATAACATAGAGGAACCATCATTTCCTTTGTTTTTACGAGCTTAGTCCCGAGGACTTATCCATTTTCGTCACCTTCTCACTTTCCTTCTTCTTATCCTTACTCTTTTCTTTCTAAACCTTTTTAATTCTATTATACTTTAGCTTGCAACATATACATGTCTATTTATACTACTCATAACTTTCTTTAAACTTGCTTGCACCATAGATTCCCTTGTGTGATTCTGGATCATCAAGCGAAACATCACATTGTTTATATCCATTCTTTACTCTCTTATTCAGGGTTCATGATATCTAGAAACCATAGGCTGGAAGATATGCCACTTACGACACTTCTATAATTCCTTTATACTATATCCTAGTGCCTCTAGCCCTCTATATGAAGTATAGATTATTCACAATCTTTTGCACCTGACTATCTCATATGTTGTAAGCCTTTATCTTACTTACCTTAAAATCTCACATCACATCTTCTATCTCTTTCTCGACCTCTCTTTTACATATGTATATTTCACATCCACAACTTGAACTTCTATTATAATACTTGCCTCTCTTTATATAATTCAGTGAGAGCTTCATACTGACTTTTTATGAGGCCGGTACACTTTTAAGTGGCTTTATCGTAGAGCTGCTATAAAATATGGCTACTGTGTTTATCACTTGTATCTTTGATATTAAGAGTGATCCTTCAATATTCTTAATCACTATGTCCATAAATATTTTGGGTTCAATAATCAAACTCCTTATTTACTTAGTGGATGTAACTCTTTAGTCTCCTCTTCTTTATGATTAGCCTTTTTGTAGGCTTATGGTATTTTTGGATTTGTGGTTCATTGAATTTATTATTACTTTGGACTTTTATGGACCCGTGGAAACCATGATACAATCTTCTAATAATACAATCCTTTGTCTATGACCTGGACCCAATTCCTTCTTTTAACTTATACCAGAGTCTTATATGACTGATCATTAATTGAATAATTCCTTTTGTTCCATTTTATCTTTCTTTAAACGTAAGCAGTTACTTTTTCTAGTCCTTTTTCCCCCTTGTTGCATGCGTACTTAGCTTATCTAATTTATTATGCAGGCCGAAGTTCTTGTGCTACTAATATGGTCGGGAATATTACTTTTGGTTCTACTCCCCACTCATTTGCCATGGTAGGTGCTACTTTCATTTGGAGTGTATATAATTTTGTAGTGAGACTGTTGTTACACAACCATTTCCTTTAAGGTCATTGTGCGTTGGTTGAGACCTTATTCCTTGTTTCCTTAGCTAGTCTTTCATTGTAGTACTTGGGGGAAGGGGGGAGGGGGAGGGAGGAGAATCCTCTTACACTTGTAAGGCTATGAGCTTACAACATCGTATGCCTGAAAAAAGTTTTTATGATTTTCCTCGCCTATAATTACGCGTAGTTACTTATCTCCACGCCCTAATGCTTATAGGTTTACTTCTGAACTAATACTTTGACTCACTTTCTAGTGGTACTCTCTTTTATTTCTGCAATGCTCATATGGTGTCCTAATCTACCCCAACTCCTATATAAATATTTCTCAAGGATCACAGTGTAATAACTTTGAGGTTTAATTTCCTATATTGGGGTACCCTATGTTTATCTTGCATGATCTGTGGATTTGTCTGTAACTTTTTGTCTAGTCATGACTAGGCTCTTCTTAAATCAACTACTAACTAATAGTCAGCACATTCTCGTATCCATATTTCATGTAATCTTTCTTGTGTTATTCATTGTCTTAACTTTTCTTATGTACTGGCTCCTTATCTATCAAAAATATCCGAGTATGATGTCGTGCTTACATAACATTTTGGACTCATAGCATATCTACAACATTTGAATAAGTTCTGTCTAAACTCTTTCTAATTTTTATCGCATTCTTCCTTTATTATTCTATATTCCCTCTTTTAGGGAAGTACTAAGACTTGGAGCTGACAACCTGCCTATAGATGTTTTTCCTCTTTATCTTTGACGTACTTTAACATCATCAATGACCCTTACTCGCCTTGCAGTAATCCTTCTCTACCAAGGATAACAAAATTCCTCACTTGTAATTGTGACACTTAGTGTATTGTTATATATAGTCCCATAAGCTTAACTTTGCTCATATTGCTTGCTTTAGAGAAGCATCTCCCTAAATGACAATTCTCTAAATTTATCATAGATCTTCTTCTGTTGTCCATTCTATTATTGCCGGAGTAAAATTTTAAATTCTCATGATGCTGACTATTACCAAAAAACTCAGTTCCTAATCAATATTTAGTTTGTCTTGTTTGCCAGCCCATACTGATTTCTATTACTATAGGTCTCCCTTCTGGTAATCACATTAGAGTCACTTATTTTTCGAAGTGAGGATATGACTTTATGGCCTACACTCTTTTGTTGTCTCAAGGACTGTCACCTTCTCATCTTTTTCTTCACTTGACTATAGACTCTGTAATACTCTTATCTTTTTGACCTACAGTTGTCATCCAAGTATCACATCTTACTCTTAATGCTTCATTAGGTTTATTCTTATTTCCTGCTAACATTTCTGTCTATCACTCTATTCTAAAATATTCAACAAGATAATCTTTTGCTTTTAGCTCCATTTTGCTCCATCCACTGACTCTTCAGGTTGCCTAGCATTATCTCTCTACTAGAGATGGGAGTCATACTAAGATAATATTTATCCTTTCAAGGCTTCCAGTGCCTATCTTCGTAGCACTCATATCTAGCTATAGTATTTTAGAGTGCACCATCGAGGTGTCTCACGAGGAGATCCATTGCCACGTTTTCACTATTCTTCGAAAATGTCAACTAACTCTTCATATTCATAGACTATATTGGGTTACTATAACCCTAGCCGGATCCTGATAACCGGACCTTCTCTTAAACTACATTTGTTAGCTCCCATAAGGCATAATTGGGATCGGTGTGGCCGATTATACATACATCTGTCACTGTTGAAGGTAACTCAAAATGTTTATATCTCCTTTGCTGAATTGTAAATAATGATAATCTTTAGTAACGGAGTACCTCATACCCTTCTTCATCCTGCTTTTTTTCTTGTTGAAATTCGTATCTATCTCCTAAATCTCCATTGCCTTTCACTGTAGGGGTGGATAGATATTATTTCTTTAAGTCTCCTTACAAAGAAGCTTGCACATCTTAGTATCCACATCTTCTGCTGGAGAACTAAGATTTTCATCATAAGCATGATGCAAAATCAAGTTCCTCTGACTCAATTCTTCAACAACCATATTCAATCTCGTACAATTTATATCTCTAGATAACGGTATCGTTGTATTACGAATATAATGGAATTTAGGAATTTCAATTTAAACAACTGAGCTCTACCACACGATCTAGAGTAAGAAGAAAGAGTGATATTCCTAAATGCTATTCAGTCTCCTGCTTATAAGTTTGGTGTACAACACACTCATAATCAAGACTCATTTAGACACGACTTGTATATTCTCTAGGATAGAACTACTCTGATACCACTGATATGACGAATCAAACTAATGGGACATAACGGGAACCCGGTAACTTACTCAACTGAGCACCAACAAAACATTTCTTTTCATGTCATACTATCATATATAAGTCAGCCGAAAGACTGACGTGAGATAAGTTGAATATAACATGTGATAGCAATTTTTACATATGACATAAGGGCCTATAAGGCCAAAAGAACTACTCTTACACTCAATATAGGCAGACAAGTCCATACAATCTTTTTGTACATGACATTTGTCTACAAGACTGTAAGAACATATAATTTTCATAAAGGTCAGGACAAAGTCCCACTATAAAAAAATAATACACATCTAAATCGCACTACCCAAACTAACAACTCCGAAGAAAATGGAGTTTCCTCTGAGATGATAGCCTACATGGAGGGATCACGACCTGTCTATCAGGACCTGCGGATATGAAATGCAGTATTCCCATGCAAAAGGGACATCAGCACAAGTAATGTACCGAGTATGCAAGGAATATAAAATCAGTAAATAATAGACATGAGAGAAACATAGAGTAAAAGGCTTGACATATAAGTTTGAATAACACTATAAATCATGAAATAATCATAGTGTCATGCATATACATATGAATTTCATTCCATGCATGGGTATGTGTGTTTATAACATAATCAAGCCTCCGAGAGCCTCCCATCATATCATCTCGATCACTGTCGGCAAATCACCAACCTTTACCAGTTGATCAGGTGGTGGTGGGTATATAATACCGTAACTTTTTCTCATATCCCATATACATATATACGCGTATATACTGCCATCTGGTCAATGTTCAATGTACATGAATGCAATGCATGAGAAGTACGTCAATAAAATCTCTTAGGGTGTTAGTAGACCATTTTTCCGTCGAATAATATCATGAAGTAAACTTTTTTATCGTACGTATTTTTCTGAGACCCATGAATAGATGATAGAATAATATGACACATGGAGAATAATGATCATAAGCATCTCTAGCATTTCTATGAATAGAGTAATTCACGAAAGTGCACATTTGCTCTTTTTGTTTGTGTCTTAAGACCATTATGCCTTAAATAATTTCATGAATTAAACGTTCTCAACTTATGTATTTCTCAAAGACTCATAAACAAATACTAGAATAATACAACAGATGGAGAATCGAGAACATAAGAATCTCTAGCATTTCTATGAATAAAGTCATATATGGAGTTGCTTATTTGCTTCGTTTGTGTCGTACAGATCAGGCCAAAAGAAAGAAAGGATATCCTTAACATACCTGAGCCGATTCTCTTAAAAATTCCTCTAACATACGTCAATTGCGACAAAATATATAACGACAATATCAGAGTAGTCAAAAATCCATATAATATTTTTGAAAAATATTGTACCGAGATTTCTTTAACTAGCCATTCACGTCTGATTTTGTATGATTTCAGAGAAAATTCACGTTGAATCATTGTCATTTTCTCTTTTAATGGTATAGGAATGTTATCATAACTTTGATAAGTCCTACACATTTTCAATAAAGAGGCCAACAAATCTTTACGTGTAAATGAGTTATCACTTTGTCTACTGACTCATTTATTTGCCACATAATATAATGGGTTAAAGAATCATTCTTGGGGTTTAAGAGGTGTTTCCACGTGAGTGCCCCTCACTTATCAAATTATTCACCCCTTTGTTTTCATCAATCCATTAATTCTCCCACTAGTTCAATAATTAACCAATTATCCTCATAATTAAGGATTATTTCAACACACTTAAAATATTATTCCTTTTTAATATACATCATGCATCATACTATCATAGTCATATAATAGCTTGTATGAAACTAATCCATAAATACTGGATATTTTAGCCCCCATCGTATATTATCCTAACATGTCAAACATGGATGAAGATTCATTTCATTTAACTTGCTTCCCATCTCACCCTCACGAATTTACTCATCACTTGTTTGAAATAGTATAATCCTTATAATCTCCAAATAATCTTTTCCTTTGACTGATGTCAATGACCTTACGACAAATTCCACATACAATACTACAGAGTGCAACATCGTCTTAATTTAATACTGCAAAATGTAACATCATCATAATGTAATAGTGCAAGGCTTATCATCGTAAAATAATACTGCAAGACATAACATAATCATAATATAATTTTGCAGGATGTAATATAGATATAATATTGGGGGACATAATACCCGAGGGCTCTGATGAGTTTCGGATAAGCTATGGGATGTTTTGGACTTAGATAAAATCTAATTTTATGCAGCTTCAGCACTTGCTGGTTTCCTTCTTCGCGTTCACGAAGATTTTCACGTGAGTGCGAATAGTAAGATGGGTTGTGTGGTTTTTTCTTCTATGCAAACGCGAGGCCATGGTAGCGAAAGTGGAGTATTGGGGGTGGGGGAGGTCTACTCTTCGCGAATGCAACCGGCTCATGCGAACATGTAAAGTAAATGGAGGTGGGTTGGGATTTACAAGTTGTTCTACGTGAATGCAAGCCTTGGCTCGCGAACGAGGCGGCTAGTTGGGACAAATAATCGCGAACACTGATAGGTCTTTGCGATCTCATATGCCATCAAGGCTGGCTCTTCACGAGCGCAGAAGGTCCTTTGCATATGCAGCAGGTCCTTCGCGATCGTGAAGTAGACATGCGTAGTGTTTTAAAACAGATTCAATACAAGATTTCATCAAAATATCATATCTATTTCAGTGGAACTCGGCCTAGGGCAATTTGAAATATGGAATTAAACACCAAATCAAAGGTTTGTACTCTTTTACTCTTTTCCTTCAATTTCTGTCATAACCCATTAGATTCCTAGTCCTAAATCTTATTCTTTCATATGTAGAAGTAGAGTTTTTTTGAAGAATTTGGGGTGGGGGATTGCAAATTTAGGATTTAAACCTCGATTTGGGGTCAGATTCAAGAGGAAAAATGGTAATTAAGCAGTGAATGGCCTGTGGATCAAGGTAAGTGTTGTGTCGAACTTTGACTCGAGAGATTAGAAAGTGTTGTGTCGAACTTTGACTCGAGAGATTAGAAATCCTTAACTTAATTGCTATATGAAAATCCATGTGAGTGATATATATGTGAGGTGACGAGTATGTATGTGCTGCCAATTTATCTATTTCGCTTGTTTCCTTCTTGTTCTTATTATATTGACTTCTCTATCTTAACTGCTACATGATGTACTGGTATTTCCATGCCTAGTTACTACTTTTAAGACGTTGTTTTTCATTGTTGAAGGTATTAGCTACCCCTTAGTTTCATTATATCATATTATTGGCTTAAGCTGATTTATCAGTGTTTTATGGTATTTTGGATTGATTTCGCTGAGTAGTATTATTTGAAAAAAGTTTCATTTTGTATAAGCAACTCGTTTGATTTGGTTTGATGTTTAAATATTCTGAAGAGTTTTGAGTTAAATTATAAAAATTTTGTACTTATGGGGCAATTGATGCTGATATGGTGAGATCGGGTTGCGCTCCATAACAGGAGGAATGAGGGTGAAATATTGAGGAGCTATAAGGGTAAAATATTATTATATGCTGGGATAGGTTTTCACACCGCAACAGGAGGAAGATGAGTTAGTATATTGCGAAGGAATGAGGGTGAAATGCTATTATACGGTGGTATCGTATTGCATGCTGCAAAAAGAGGAATAATGGTGGATACATATGGAGTAATAAGGGTGAATATTCATATTGATACTAATGTATGATGGGATAGGGATGCGCGCCGCTTTTCGTTTGCTTTGGTTTGAGATTTAAATATTGTGAAGAGTTTTGAGTTAGAATGATAAATTTTTGTATCTATTGAATAATTGATGATTATATGGTGGGATCAGGTTGCGCACCGCAACAGGAGGCATAATGGTGATATATTGAGGGGGAATAAGGTCGAAATATTACTATATGATGGGATCAGGTTGTGCACTGCAACATGAGGAAGAATGGTTGGTACTTTGCGGAGGAATAAGGATGAAATGCTATTATATGGTGGAATCGGGTTGTACGCCACAATAGGATGAATAAGGGTGCGTGTCGCGTTCACGTAAAACAACTCGATCGTTCCCAACCCACCTCCATTTTATTCAATGTGTTTGCATGATGTTGTCGTATTTGTGACCATCGCTGCATGTTCGCATTGAAAAAACCTATCCCCAACCAGATTACACTTTGCATTCGCGTGAGAAGCTTTGCAAATGTGAAGAAGGAAACCAGCAAGTGTTGAAGCTATAGAAAGCCAGTATTTTACTAAATCTAAAACATCCCTTGGCCTACGCGAAACTCACCCAAACCCTCAGAGCTTCAAACCAAACATGTACATAAGTCTAGAAACACCATACAAACTTGCTCGCCCGATCATATCATCAAAATAAGACGTAGAACTACGAATTTAGCACCAAATTGCATGAAATTTTCAAGAAAGTATAAAAACTTATAACTTCTCCACCGGACATCCGAATCACATCAAATCAATTTCATTCTTACCAACTTTCACAGATAAAATATAAATATTATAATGGACATGTACTAGGATCCGGAACTAAAATAGGGAGATGATACCAATAAGATCAAACATCACCAAAATTCTTTGAACCATTATAATTTTAGCGTTACAATTTTCATCAAAAAATTCATTTCTCATACTAGAGACCTCAAAATGCGATTCCGGACATATGCCCAGGTCTCGTATATTACTACGGACCCACCGAGATAGTCAAAATACGGTGAGGGTCCATTTACTCAAAAGATTGACAAAGTCAACTAAAATAACTTTTTAGGTTAAGAAGTTATTATTTCATCAATTTTTCCACATAAAAAACCTTTTCGAAAATAAGCCCGGACTGTACACTCAAATTGAGGAGATATAAAATGAGGTTTCTTAGGCCTTGTAATATGGAATCGATTTCTTAAACATAAGATAATCTTTTGGGTCATAACAATATTTAAAGAAGAGGGATGGGGCCATGAATCACAATAAAGAGCAAGTATCTCTAACCTCGTATCGATGATTTATTTTATCGACTTTAGGGAAAGAGGGTGTTCTTTATGATATATTTGAGGTCAGGGTATCACCGGTGGAAGATCAAGGACTCGGACATTCTTAAGAAAACTTTCAGGGCCCAATATAGTCATTTTGAGTTCATTGTGATGTCTTTTAGGCTGACCAATGCCCCAGAAACATTCATGAATTTGATAAACACATTGTTCCGGCCTTCTCTCGACTAGTTTGTTATTATATTCATTGACGATATCCTGGTATACTCTCGTGGCCAGATGTATGACCAGCATTTGCAGATTGTATTGGGTAGAGGGAAGAAGGTCTTCAAAAGGCATCAGTGGGCTTCAAAGAGTTAGCCGGCTCAAAGCGCATCGGTTGAGGGACGAGAAGTTTTATGCTAAGTTCTCCAAGCATGATTATTTGGCTGAGTTCATTGGCAATCTTGGGGAACGTGGTTTCCAGTAAGGGTATTCAGGTTGATCAGAAGAAGATAGAGGTGGTCTAGAGTTAGCCCAGACTGTCCTCAACGATAGAGATTTGTATCTTTCTTGGTTAGAAGGGTTACTACCTCCAGTTCGTTCACGGTTTCTCGTCAATTCCATCACCCTTGATCAAACTCTTTCTTGGTGGTAGGAGAATTGCGAGGCGAGCTTTCAGAAGCTCAAGACTGCCTTGACTACATCTCTAGTGGGAGTTCTGCCATCAACTTCTGGTTCTTACACCGTATATTGTGATGCCTCTCATATTGATATCGTGTGTGTTTAATACAAAATAATAGAGTGATTTTGAGTTGGGTGCCATTTTTTACATAATGAATACTGATCGTCATAGCCTCCAACACTTGTCAAAACAAATGTATCTTAATTAAAGGCTACAGAGATAGTTGGAGCTTCTAAAGGACTATGATATTACCATTTTATACCTTTTGAGAAAGGCCAATATTGTGGTCGATGCCTTAAGAAGGAAGGCAGTGAGTATGGGTAGTCTTGTATTCCTGCCTATTAGGGAGAGACCTCTTGCAGTTGATATTCAGGCTTTCGACAATCAGTTTGTGAGATTGGATATGTTGGAGCCTAGTCGGGTCCTAGCTTGTGTGGTTTCTCGGTCTTCCATGTTTGATCGAGTCTGAGAGCCCCAATATGATGATCGTCATTTGTTTGTCCTCAGGGACAAGGTTCTGCATGATGATGCCAGAGATATGACTATTGATGATGATGGGGGTATCTAGGATGCATGGCCGAATATGTGTACCCAATATAGATGGGCTTCGAGAGTTGATTCTAGAGTAGACCCACAACTCGTGGTATTCCATCCATCCGGGTGCCGCTAAGATGTACGAGGATTTGAGATAGCTCTATTGGTGGAGGACGATGAAGAAAGATATAGGTGGGTTTGTAGGTTTGTATCTCAACTGTCAATAGGTGAAATATGAGCATCAAAGACCGGGTGGGTTGCTTTAAAAGATACATTTTTGAGAGTGGAAGTGGCAGCGGATCACCATGAATTTTGTAGATTTCCTCCCAAGGACTTCAAACAAGTTTGATGCTATTTGGGTGATTGTGGATTGGCTGACCATGTCTACGCACTTCATTGCCGTGGGCACTACTTATTCTTCAGAGAAGTTAGCTGAGATTTACATCAGAGAGATTGTTCGCCTTCATAAAGTGCCAGTTTCCATTATTTCAGGAAGAGGCATGAAATTTACATTGCAATTTTGGAGGGCCATGTAGCGAGAATTGGGAACTCAGGTTGAGTTCAGCACAATATTTCACCCTCAGATGGACGGGAAGTCCAATCGCACTATTCTGATTTTGGAGGACATGTTATGCACTTGTGTGATTGAATTTGGGGGTTCATGGGACCGGTTTTGACCACTCGCAAAGTTTTCTTACAATAAAAATTATCATTCGAATATTAAGCTAGCTCCATACGAGGCTTTGTATAGAAGGCAGTGTAGATCTCCGGTGGGTTGGTTTCAGCCAGGTAAGGATAGGATTTTGGACACATACTTAGTTTTGAATGCATTGGGTAAGGTGAAATTGATTAAGAGCGGCTTCGTAAAGCCTAGTCAATAAAAAAGAGTTATAATGGAAAAAGCTATGTGATGTGTCTTACATGGTTTGGGAGAAGGTCTTGCTGAAAGTCTTACCCATGAAGGGTGTTATGAGATTTGGAATGTATGTCAAGTTGAGCCCCCGATTTATTTAGTCGTTCGAGGTGCTTCGAAGGACTGGGGAGGTGGCCTATAAGCTTGCTTTGCCACTAGCTTTTCGGGTGTGCATCCAGTATTTCATGTTTCTATGCTTAAGAAGTAGATTAGCGATCTATCTTATGTTTTGGATCTCAACATAGTTCAGTTGGATGGTGATTTGACTTATGATGTGGAAATAGTAACTATTTTGTAGCGTCAGGTCCGAATTTCATATCAAAGGATACAACTTTAGTAAAAGTGCATTGAAGAAGTCAGCTCGTAGAAGAGGCTACTTGGTAGTTTTAGCGGGAGATGCGGAGCAGATATCCACACATATCTGAGACTTCAGGTATGTTTTTAGACCCGTCCGAGGAAGAACGTTTGTTTAAGAAGGGGGTGATGCAATGATCCTGCCGGTCATTTCGAGAGTTATAGCACCGTTCCCTCATTTCCTACTTATTGTGTGTTCTTCAGCTATATTTATACTTACCGTGTAATTTGGTTCGGGTGTGGAGTGGTTTGGGAGTGAATTTAGACACTTAGTCTCTTACGAGAAGGTATAAGTCAAAACAGTCGACCAAATATTGACTTATGTTTAAATGACCTCAAATTTGAATTTTGATATTTCCGTTAGCTTAGTTAGATGATTTTGGACTTATGAGCGCATTTGAATGTGATTTGGAGGCTCGTGGTAAAATTAGGGTTGAATTGGCGAAAGTTGGAATTGTTGCGATTTTGGTCGGTAGTTGAAATTTTTATATCAGCGTCTGATTGGATTTTCGGAAGTTAGAGTAGGTGTGTGGGGTCATTTCTGACTTGTTTGCATGAATTTGAGTTTATTCGGACGTGGTTTGGAAGGTTTCGGCATCATTTGTCGAATTCAGAAGTTTAGAAGTTCTAAGGCTTGAATCCAAGTGTACGTTTATCGTATGAATGGTAACAACATTTAAATTTGTAAATGTGATTCAAAAACTATGTGATCTATTCCCGAGCTAGTTTGAGGGGGTGATTAGTGCTGAAGCGTGAAGTAAATCAATGGAGATCGAGTTAAACAAAGCGATAACAAAACTAGTAAGAGGACGTCCCCCGAGGGAAAAACTAGTCAATAGGTACCTCGAGGCCGAGCCTCGAGCCTATCCCGGGCTTGCTGAAGATGGTCGGGAAGGGATACCAAGTAAAGCACGATGGAGCCAAGATCTACACTAGAAATATTGAGCAAAATAATGAAGAACAAGCAAGGAAATAACGAAGTGCTAAAGCGACCTCGAGGTCTATGGAGACTAATATCTTCGAAGAAAGTGAGTGAGAGATTTTATTGTACCTGTGGAGAAGTGGAGAAACGTCAATCCTTTTACAAGGTAGGGCGAGCCTCCTTTGTATAGAGGGAGAGACTCGACTACAAAACATGTAGAGATAAAGTATACAGTAAGGGCTTAATAAATACGGAGACACCTAAAGTTGGCACGATCTTTCACTTAGACACTTGAACTAGGTCTCTCTCCAATTAGACACATTTCTTAGACAATTCTCATTCCAATTAGACACTTAAACTAGGTTCTAACACATGACTTTTTTAGAATATATAATAAATCCCTACAAATATCCTCACAAATAAACTTAACTTCATAACTAGATTTAGAACACCTCCAAAACTGTTTTCTCTTTTTCTCTCCTTTCCATTTCTTATGCCAATTAGACCAGATATGCATGGCACACATCCTAAATTCAGCATTGGGTAAAACTTCTTTCAAAGCTGTAACAAATCCCTATATAATAATTAATAAGCCTGCAAAAACGTGTCTAACTGGTATGAGAATTGCCTAAGAAACGTGTCTAACTTGAAAGAGATCTAGTTTAAGTGTGTAAGTGAATGATCGTTCCATATTTACGTGTCTCCGTATGTATTACACCATACAGTAAGAGGATGGGATGGCTTGACATGACGCCTTTGCTCAGGATTTGGGTAGGCCGGTCTCTGTCAGGTCGGGCCGCTTGATTTGGGAGTTTCCCCCACCTCACAAACTATAATGAAATGCCATAATTTCTAGACAAGCTTGAGAAGAACCTCGAGGAAGAGTCTTGAACCTGGCCTCAAGCATAGGAAACCATGCCTGCGAGATAACTTTATGCCGCGGAATTCAAGCCCTCAGATTCACTGTACACAGATACTCTCTGTGTTTCTCGGAGTAAGGGCAACGCTAAACGACGAGAAACAGTTCTGAACCTTTCTTCTTCCTGGCGTCTTTGTGAGTGGTTGTAGGCTATTTGGCGTGCATTTCGTTCCATTGCTGCAGATTCTAGCATCATGGTAGTTGACCTCCTTTAATGTGCTTATGATGCTCCTATAAATATTTGTTTCTCCCCATTCGAGTCATATTCTTGCACCCAAAGCCTCTTTAGTGAAGCATGTTTTTCCTTGCCCCCTTCATTATTTCATCATTTATTAAGGAGTGCGACTCCCCTCTTTTTTTCCTTCTGCGTATTTTTTCAAAGATGGCGAATATTTCTGCTAATGTCTCTTAGGAGGTCGTGGGCTCATCTTCTTCGTTCTTTTGTCAAGGTGAAGTGACTGATCGGCACCGTGTTGAAGAGTGTGTCACGGTGCCTTTCGTGATTGCCTCATATTTTAAGGTATAGAGGACCTCCCAATAGTCAGGGGGCCGCAAACAGATAATGCGATATGTTAGTTCCATAACATACGTCGATAGTGTGAGGGCCGACTGTCATTAGGGGGGTATTGTGCCTGTGGAGATTCCTGCCAGGGATGAAGCCATTACTGGTCACAAGGTCGGTTTCCTGAATGTGTATGCCTACCCATTCGCTTTGGTTCTGGTGGGACCGTCTCTGTCCTCGAGCAACTTGGTGATTCTTGAGTTCTGCCGGAGTTACCAGGTGACTTTGGGTCAAATTCACGCTTTGTTCTGGTGCGTGATATATATGATTAGGACATACCCGAGCATGGTGGAGTGGATGCACTTTACTCTAAGCCACTTGATACGGATGTATTGTTCTCGCGTCCTTCACAGAGGGTTAATCGAGCTTCATTGTCGATCCCCGAGGACTTTTTTTGCGAGTTTTGAGGAGTTTGGGCATGACACTTTGCTGAGCCGATTTGTTTGGGTGATGACGTCTAATCTGATCCCGGCGGAAAGGATGCCATTCCTTGAGAAGTGGAATGTCAGGCGTAAGTGAATGCAGGGCCTTAGTTTTCCTCTAAGGTTCTCTTTTTCATGTTTCTAATTTCGTTGCCTCTTTTATCATATATTTTCAGCCGTAGAAATGTATCTCGGTGTGATGTTTAATATTTGAAGTTGGGTTGACATTTTGTATTCGGTCTATCCGTACAATGATCGCACATGGAAGGGCCTAATGGGAATCCAAAGATCATCGTAAGTTCCATGTTTTGACCTTCGCACATATGTAGGCCTGGGAGGAATTTTGATAATCAAAGAGGCATCGCTTGAATGGGACGTTCCGGTACCTGGAAAGGAGAAGAAAAGGCAATGGATCACGCTGGCCAGGCCACTGAAAAGAAAAAATCCCAAGGTGAAGAAGTCCAAATTTGATTCGCCATTGCCATTCTCCGAGGCTGTATAAGATCTTCGTGCTAAAGGTGAGGGAGAGAGTAGCTTCTCGGCACCCCCCAAAGATCTCTCGGGATTGATTACTCCTCGGGCCAGAGGGATAAATACTTCTGAACTGGATTTCTCTGCTGATGTGACACATCCTCATGGGGCGAGGTGATGGATGGGCTATCGAATATTGGTATTGATTTCGCAGGTGGCCAAAATCTTTCTCGAGCTAGGACACTCTCAGCAAGTAGTCCAAAGATGCTTTGGTTGGAGAATCAAGGTGAGCATGGGGTGGAAATTCCGCCTAAACCTGCAAACTTGTTGATTGTTGTCGATTTTTAGAGGGGGAAGTGTTGATCGAAGGCGAAGATGCCCCTGAGGGACTGGCGAACATTATAGAGGGTAGCTCTGATGTTACTATTTCCTCTATTTTTAGTGAGATGAGTAGGCTTTGTGAACGGGTAACTTTTCTTGTTATTTCTCTTTTCTTTATTTGAGTTTCTAGGACGCTCAAATCTCTATCCTCCTTTATAATCAAGTCTTCTCTCACTATCAAGACGAGGTTGTCCACACAGAACATGAGAGAGACTTTTTAACCGAACAGGTTATTCGCTCCACGTCCCCGCTACTATTTGGGTTTAAACGAGATTTTGTTGTTTCTAACTTCCTGGGTCCCAATTCAAGTAGTTCGAGAAAAATAGGCCTTTATTGAAAGGGACGCTTCGGGCAAGGGATGCTAAAATTCCCGAGCTAGGCGCTGCGCGGATGAGGTAATTTGGAGAGGTTCAGCCTTCGGAGGAATGTCTCCTCGGTTGAGTGTTAAATTTAGGATGCAAAGGAGGATAGCTGCAAGTACAAGAGTCTTTGTTTCAATTTGATGGACGTACTGCTTCGGATTAGAGCCAAATCTGAGGTGCTTGAATCGTTGCACGGAGATGGAGCGGTTGCTGAAGGTTCTTGTGTTGAGAGGACCCTTAAAGGGGCAAACCCAGTTTTTCCTCATGCCGCGGACCGTGTTCGGCCAAACCTTCAAGGGTTGACCATCAAGAGCGTGTTGGAAGGCATCCCAGAGAGAGGGGACATAGTCGAGAGGGTACCGGAAAGGGGTCCGTAATCGCATGAATGCGGCCTTTGACGCTGTTCAGCTGGTGGTAGATTTAGGCTACATTGTTCTTTCGTTTTGATTTCCCATCCTGTATTCAATATTTTTATTCTGGTATAAGCATAGGGATCAATCTTATGGTTTTACCTCCTCTCTTTGGCGAGTGAATATATGCAGTGCGACTTTGCAGCCAAGTACGACCCAGTTTATATGGCTTTATTGCCATGCCTTTGAGCCATTGGTGGCCTAACTAATTCAGGCTCAGCCTCCAAGTCGCATTGCAATCCGAGGAGTTATTAGCCTTTACATATGACTGAGTTTTCAGGCAGCGGCAATGGTACTTGCATTGCGCCTTTAGGCATGTCGCAATATTTGGGTACTTTTGTAATTTTCCAGTAGCCAGTCTCTGAGTCGGGAATCCGACACGAGCATAGTATTCTCGAGCCCTGTCTGTTTGGGTTGGAGATGATGGCTTTCACTTTCTGCCATTGGATGGTTGGCAAAATTTTGAATCCAGTCTCTGAGACGCATTCTTATTCGAGATGTAATCGACCCTTGATCTTTCCAGAGATTCTAGTTGGAAACTGCATTACAGATTTCACGTCGTTGGGCATGTTTATAATTTTATGTCATGACCCGAATAGTTGCGACGAGCACCCAGTGCCTTACTCAACCGAGTACCAAAGTAACATATCTTTCTTATCATACTATCATGAGTAAATGAGACAGAAACACTTCATAAGATAACAAGAATAAAACATTAGGTAATACTCAACATATGCAGACCCAACATGATATACAAACTTATATATGTGACATGCGGACCTATAAAATCGACATGACCATTTGAAAAGTCAAAACATGGGCCGACAAGGCAATACTTGTAGCTGTACATTTGTCTACAAACATCTAATAGTACATAATATCATAAAGGTCGAGACAGAGCCACGCCATACCAATCAATACATATCCTAAGCATGCTGACCAAATAGGGTACTCCGAAGAAAGTGGAGTGCACCAACACCTTCGTTGAGCTGATAGCATACTAGGAGGACTGTCAATTGATCAATCGGTAACTAGGGGCATGAAACAAGCGTCCCTAGGCAAACATGATGTCAGTACAAATAAAGTATCGACTATGTAAGGCAGGAAAGTTTAAACAAGAACAATAATGTAAACAGAGATAAGAGAGATACAACCTGTAAAATTTGAGTGCCTCTGGGAGTTACTGATATGAAATGCATAATACATATATATACATATACTTTTTAAAAATATTCGCCTCTCTAGGCATCATAATCAACATATCATACCCGCCCTCAAATAGGACTAGGTAAAAACGTACCAGACAATCATAAGGCTCGGTAGAATCATACCCGGCAACGTGGAGCTCGGTAGAACCCAACTGACTAGTTGTTACACAATAGGTGTCATACCCGGTCGACTAAAGTGCGGCTCGGTAGAGTAAAAAGGATATTGTGTATAATGCATACTAGACTCCTGGAATCACCTTATAAACCTTTTGGAGTGACATAAGAACATTATGGATCACACACACTTGCGTAGAATAATTTTACTTGGAAAGAACAATATGGACAACCTTAGTATCTAGGAGTATATCTTGTATTAAGTACATGTTATAACATTCAAAATTTGTCGACTTTCGGCGAAACTTATTTTCTTTAATAGGTTTAGCTTCTAAGATTTGTGTACCTCTTGGTACTCGTTATTCATGATCTTTAATATTTGTATACTCCAAGGTAACATTATTAACTTACTTTATTTACTTCCAAATATAATCTCATTTTTGAGCTTACATCAATGACTTACGACGTACTCTCACGAATGAAAACTTGGGGTCTAACATCACTTCCCCCTTTGGATCATTCGTCCTCGAATGTTGACTGATTCGCTTATCGATTTCATAAACTATGGTTCTTTGGAATACATTAATGATCATCTTGCCATCTAAGCAACTGTTTTGTGAATAAATCAAAATGATTTGGCATTCTCCGCTATTAGGCCTCTTTGACACGCCATGACATCTGGTCGGAATTCTTCCAACATCGTAACATTTGCTACCATATGTCATGCAGTATATACGACTGTGTCCTTGTATGAGCGCCGAGACACTCGTCTTCCCTTTTTCCTCTATCGTTTAGCCAATCTCTAAGCCTCACTTTATAATCATATACAGAATTATGACAAGCTATCTCTCTAAGCATCTATTGGTGTACTGATATCTTTCGCTTTGTACTTTATCGAACTTAACACTATTGCTATCTATTGCTTCATAGACTTGTATATCTATCCTTATGGACTTACTATATCTAGGTAGGTTATACTATACCATAAAACTTACTTCCATTTATCATTACCAAGGTTTACTTCCTTTAGTGCTTCCTCATTATTATTCATCTTAAGAATAACAAACAAATCTCATCTCGTACTTTGGAACTTGTACCCATCTATTGTTTAGTCACCTTAATGTTGATCTATAATCTATCACTGATAAATTGCAACCTCTTGCGTAATACACTATCACTAGGGCTCACATCTCATCGGGAAACATCTGAAATAATTTTCTTATCCACTTAGGGATAATACTATACATTAATAACTTTATTTCATTGCATCCCAACGCGATTCATCGTATGGGTGTATTCTAATCTCATGCAATTAATGAAATTTCTTTCTCGTTAAGTCGTTACTCAATCAAAGGCCTATACGTCGTCCTCTTATCTATCATTATTATACCCTTATTCTATCGTTAAGGAAACATTCCATCTCTTTTAAATACGAACAGTCCTAGACTCCTCTAAGTTCATTCAGGTTGTACCGAGCTTTCTATAATATACAGATCCTATCAACTCTCTTGTTCTGATGTGTTTAATCCGAGGACATATATATTATCGTCACCTTCTTACTCACCTTTTCATATCCTTACTCCTATCTACCTAAAATCATTTTTCTCCACAATACTTTACGTTACGACCTACACCTATATATTCATACTACTCGCAACCTTTATTTAACTTGCTAGCACCATAAATTTAGTTTCGTGCCATTTCAGTTGTCCTTAAATGTAAGCAATTACTTTTCCTGGTTGTTTTATCACTTGCTGCTTGAATACTTGGCTTTTACTGTTGCCCACAAATAGTGTAATTTTGTGTACCTCATATGATCTCTAAAACATCACCTTTGATTACTTTTTCTTGCCATTCATTATCCATGATAGGTGCCACATTCGTATGGAGTGTATGCAATATTGTAGTGAGACTTTTGTTATAAGATCATTTACTTGATTGCTCACTATGCTTAGGTGGAAACCTTCTTCCTTATTTCCTCAGCTAGTCTTTCGTTGTAGTATGTAGGGAGACCTTCTGTCTCTTATAAAGTTGCGAGCTTGTTATATCGTACATCCAAAGAAAATATTCGTTTTTCTTACTCATCCATAATAATCCTTAGTTACATAACTTTATGCCTTAGTGCTCGTAGGGTTACTTCTAAGCTAAAATTTTTATTGCCTCCTTAGTGGCACCCTTTCTTATTTCATAAACCTTAAGCAACACCTTTAACTGCTTCAACTCCACTCTGAATTTTCTTTTCAAATGATTGCGATCTCGTATCTGCGATACTAATTCACTATGTTGTGGTTCACTACATTAATCTTGCATGATCTATTGATTTATTTGTGACCTCTTGTCTAGCCATAACTTGGCTCTTTGTGAATCAACTACTAATTACTCGTTGGTCCATTCTCATATATATATATATATATATATATATATATATATATATATATATATATATATATATATATATATATATATATATATATATATATATATATATATATATATATATATATATATATAATTTCTGCATAATCTCTCTTGGGATATATCTTTTTGCCTAACTTATCTCTTATCACTAGCTCCTAATGTGTCAAGTGTCCATTCACACTTATTTATCAATAATCATGGTCGAAAACTTTCACCGCCTCTCCCCGTTGTCATGTTGTACAATGTTATAGAGTCGCAAAATATCTATAGGAGCTGAATAAATGCAACATCATCCCATTCTGCTTTTTACCACATTTTTCCTTTACCATTCCATAGTTAACTGAATCACTTAACTCCGACTTAATACCATATCACACCATATTCCCCCTTTAGTAGAGTAGTAAGATTTAGTACTGTGACGATCTACCTTTAGTTGTTTTACGTATTCAACTTTGGCATATTTTCACATTATCAATAAACCTTACTTGCCTAATGGAATCCTTCTGTACCAAGGATAATTAAATTTCCTACGCACGAAGGTGACACCTATTGTAACTGGCACAGTTAGTCCCTTAAGATTAACGCTGCTCAGAGTGCTTGCTTTAGGTAAGCGACTTCCTAAATGGCCTTTAAAATTTATTCGCCTGTTGACTATTCTATTATTGATGGAGCACAATATTTGAAATTCTCATGATGTCTACCATTATAAAATCCTCAAGTCCCTTCATGTTCGGTTTTATCTTTTTCACTAGCCCATACTGATTTTTATTACTCCAAGGTCTAATTTTTCCTGCTGGTAATCGAATTGAAGTCACCAACTCATTTCTTCAAATAAGGATATGACATTATGGCTTATACTCTTTTAATACCTCAAGGCATGTCACCTCTTGTATTTTCCTTCACTTGACTATATACTCTGTCATCGTGTCATATTATGATTTACTTTTATCACCCATATATCACATCTTACTAATGATGCTTCATTTAATTTATTCTTATTCTCTGGATAATAGTTTTTTGTCAATCACTTTATTCTAAAAACATAAACAAAAAGTTCTTTCCCTTTTAGCTCCCCTAGCTTCATCTCACTGGCTCTTTTGAATGTCTAACATTCTTTTTTTTTACTCGGGGACAGAGCCATACTAAGGTAAATATTTGTCCCTTATAGGATCCCACTGCCTATCTTATGAAATTTTTGAATATTCCTGTATTCATATCTTATTTTAATACTTTAGAGTTCATCATCCGATGTCTTACAAGGAGATCTATTACAACATTTGCACTGTTTTTCGGGAACACTAGTTAATGATAACAACCCATACACAATTTTTGGGTTACTCTAACTCCAGCTGAATCCTGATATCCCATCTTTCTCTTGAATAATACTATTTAGCTCCCATAGAACATAACTAAGATGGGTGTGGCCAATCGTACTTACCTCTGTCATTGATGAAGGTACCAATATTCTTTTATTTCTCTGACTGATTTGAAAATAATGATAATCTTCATTATTTGGGTGCCTGGTACCCCTCTTCACCTTACTCCTTTTATTTGTCGAAACATGTATATAGCTTCTAAATCTCTCATAGCTTTTCACGATTTTCGTGAATAAATATCCTTGCCTCAAGGCTCCTTATTAAGAAGCTTACACTTGTTAGTACACACATGATCTGCTGAAGACCTCACATTTACTCATCATAATCATAATGTGAAATCGAGGACGACTCAAATCGTCCACATCCACATGCCATTTCTAAACAACTGTCTTTATGGATGTATGTATCATTGTATTATGACTAACAAAGAATTTAGGAGTTTGAATTCTTACAATGGAGCTCTACTAAACGATCAAGAGTAAGAAGAAACAGTGACTGACCTAAATGTCTTGTAGCCTCCTGCTTACAAATGTGGTGCACAACACATTAATAAACAAGCCTATACTAGACATAGCTTGTAGACTCCTTAGGACATAACTACTCTGATACCAAGTTTATCACGACCCAAATCGAAGGGCCGTTAGGGCCACCCGGTGGCTTACTCAACCGAGTACCAACGTAGCATATATTTCGATCATACTATAATGAGTAAATGAGCCATAAAACTCGTCATGAGATAACAAGAATAAAATATAAGGGAATAATAACAATATGAAGACCCAACGTGACATAGAAACTTATATATGTGACACACGGTCCTATAACACCGACATGACCATTTGTAAAGTAAAAACATAGGACAACTAGGCCATAAAATTATCCAGATGCCTGACATTTATCTACAAGCTTCTAATAGTACATAAAATCATAAAGGTCGGGATAGGGCCCTACCATACTAATCAATACTTATACAAAGCATACTGACAAAATAGGAAACTCCGGAGTAAGTGGAGTGCACCAACACCTCCGCTGAGCTGATAGACTAATTGAAGGACTGTCAACCTATCAATCTGGACTTATGGGCATGAAACGTAGTGACCCTAGGCAAAAAGGATGTAAGTATGTATAAAAGTACAGAGTATGTAATGCAAGAAAGCATAAACAACAACGGTAATGCAAAAAGAGATAGAGGAGATACAACATGTAACATATGAGTGCTTCTGGAGTCTACTGATTTGAAATGCATAATACATATATATACATAAACCTTTTAAAAACATTCGCCTCTGTGGGCATCATCATCATCATATCGTACCCAACCTTAAAGAGGATTTGGTAAAAACATACCCAACTATCGTAAGACTCGGTAAAATCATACCCGACAACGTGAAGTTTGGAAAAACCCAACTGATTAATGGTTGCACAATTGGTAACATACCCGGCCGACTATAGCGCGGATCAGTAGAATAAAATAAATATTGTATATAATGCATGATAGACTCATGGAATCACCTTCTAAACATTTTGGAGTTACATAAACAATATGTACATCCATACCCTCAATATGAACTTTAGTAGGATTCAAGGATCATACACAATTACGAAGAATAAGTTTAGAAGGAAAGAACAACATGGACAACCTTAGTTGCTATGAGTAAATCCTTTATGAAGTAGCGTATTCATTTCACATTAGATCATACCAAAAGAATGAAGAAAGTGCCTAATCATATATTAAACTCGTTGAGTCCTTAATCCCTTCTAAGCAACCCTTCAAACAAGTCAAATCAATCTATGATTATATAAGTAGATTTAAAATCAGTGTTGAGCAAAGGCTAAGTCTATAACTTAAGCTAGTAGCGCGTTTACGTAAATTTATGCAGCATCTCCTTGTAACAAGGGCCTCCAAAGATGCCATATACAAAACAACAACAACCAGAGAAATCCATCAACATATAAATGTCAATAACAAGATACCATATAAAACAACAAGTCACAACTACTTCAGGACGAGCGGACGACTCCAATTGGAATCCATATAACCCATACCACCCCTTATATTCTTCTTACATTAACTTAAAAGTATAATTAACATGATAATGAAGTCATTCATCAATGCTTTAATCCTTATACCATATATTTGTTATTACGACCCAAATAGATGAGCCGCGACAGGCACCCGGTACCTTACCTAACCAAGTACCAAATTAACGTATTTTTCTTATTACATTTTTAAATACATTTTACATATGGGCCTAGTAGGCTAACATAATCATGTACAAACTTAAACATAGGCCAACAAGGCCGTACGATTTTGCACGTATATGACATATCTCTATAAGCCTCTAAGAATACATAAATATGATAATGATTGGGATAGAGTCCCGCCATTTCAAACAACACACCTCTAAATCATACTAACCAAACAAGAAACTCCACAGTGAATGGAGTGCAACAACATCTTCCGCTGAGCTGATAGTCTACTTGGAGGGCTCCCGACTCATCTATCTGGGCCTGGTGCATGAAACGCAGTGTCCCCAGGAAAAAGGGATGTCAGTACAAATAATGTACCTTGTATGTAAGGCACATAAATTGATACATATAAGACATGGAAGAAATATAGAGTACATGATTCAACCTGTTAGTCTGAATAACATTTGTAAATCATAAATTACCTTTAGCGTCATGCATATGCAGATGAATGTTATGTCGTTTATAGGCACTTGTTTCATAACATCATAGCCGCAGAAGGCATCCCACAATATCACATAGGCCACTATAGGCAAAATCATCATCGTACACTAGCTGATCAGGTGGTGGTGTGTATATACATATATATATACATATATATGTATACATATATATACATACATATATATATACATATATATACATACA
The DNA here is from genome assembly GCA_034376525.1 of Nicotiana benthamiana. Taxonomy (NCBI): domain Eukaryota; kingdom Viridiplantae; phylum Streptophyta; class Magnoliopsida; order Solanales; family Solanaceae; genus Nicotiana; species Nicotiana benthamiana. The sequence continues at coordinate 24,777,794 of CM067336.1, read as the reverse complement.
TATATCTATACATACATATATATATACATACATATATATATATATACATAGATATATATACATATATCTATACATACATATATATATAGAAATAAATATATATAAATAAATATCTATATATATATATATATATATATATATACATATATATGTATATATATATATACATATATATGTATACATATATATACATACATATATATACATATATATACATACATATATCTATACATACATATATATATATACATACATATATATATACATAGATATATATACATATATCTATACATACATATATACATATATATATATATATATATATATATGTATATATATATATATATATATATATATATATATATATATATATACATCCATATATATGCGTATATAACGACATTTGAATACATACCAATATAGGTATATATAACGCCGTTTGAATCATATTTCAGACACTGTGGGCAACATCATCATTATGTACCAGCTGATCAGGTGGTGGTCTGTATATAACTTAGACACCTTTTCCCATATAACATATAGATATATATATATATATATATATATATATATATATATATATATATATATATATATATATATATATATATATATATATCTATATATATATATATATATATAATGCCGTCTGATTCATGGTCAATATACATATATAAATTCATGCAATGCATATGAAATATAATAACAAAATCTCTCGATACATCATAAGACCATTGTACCTTTGATTAGTACAATATTATCATTTTACATATTTTTTGAGACCCATGAATAGGCGATGGAATAATAATACATATGTAAATTCCAGAATATAGGCACTTCTAATACTTTTATGAATAGAGTCATATAGGGAATTTGTGCATTTACACGTTTTGTTTGAATTATATGAATCATACCAAATTAACGAAGAGTTAACCTTAACATACCTGGAGTAGGAAAAAACTGTATGATATTTTGAAAAGGATTGCACCATTTTGTTTCAAATGCAATTACATTAATATCTTAATGTGACTACTTCGAATAACCCTTTTTGTGTTTCCTGAAAACTATAAGTCCATAACTTCAGTGGATTTATTTGGTTCCAGTACTATAATTCCATAACATCAAATTAACATGGCATTCTAATTACAAAGAGCAATCCATATCCACATGCTGCTCGTAAATCTAATATTGTGGACATGAATTAAGTAGGATTCTAGGTGGTCTTGTCTCGGTCATAACGTAGATATGTATCTCTTGTGTTTGAAGTTTAATGTGACCCATCTTTAATGGAAGCCAGGATGATGAGAGTCAACAAATCTTCCTAATTATATGCCACATAATCATAAAATGACTAAGAGTCATTTCTTAGTTTTGTGACTATTTGCCAATTGTGGGGTATTTAATCTTTATCTTATTATTTTATTAATAATTAACTAGGTAATTTTTAATTATTTGATAATTAATCAATTACTCACATTGTTAAGAATTATCTCAACTTATTTAAATTACTACTCTCTTTTAAGTATACCTTGTACACCTTATTAGCATGCCATGTCTTGTACGACACTAGTCCATAAATACAAAATATTTTAGATCGGACCGTATTTTATTCAAAAATACCAAATTTCAACTAAAACTCATTTTCTTAAACACGCTTTCCTTCCCACCTTCACGAATTTATTCGTCACTTACAATCCTTATAATCTAAAAATAATATTTCCTGAGATTGATATCAATTACCTTACGACAAATTCTACATACAATATTGCAGGGTGCAACACCGTCGTAACTTATTACTATGAAGCATAACATCACTGTAATGTAATACTATATGGTGAAATCATCGTAAAATATTACTGCAAAATATAATATTATCATAGTAAAAAATTACGGGACGTAATATTTCGGGGTGTAACATCATCCCCGCCTTTGGAATATTCGTCCTCAAATATTGACTAATGCTCTTATTATTTTCTTAATTTATATCTTCAAAATACTTTAGAACTTTCTTGCAATCTAAGCGACTGTTCTTTGAGTAAGTCCAAAGTCTAGGGCATCGTCCCTTAGGACTCCTTCTCACACCATAACTTGTAGTCGGAATTCTTCCAATTTTGTAACTATTTCACGTGTAGAGCTTGATAAGAAGTCCCTTTGGGCATTTATGAGTATACTGAAGTTCATCACTCGGTACTTGGTTAAATTCACGAATATTGTTGTATCTCATTGCATAAGTCGGTTTAACTGACCGTATGAATTTACTGCCATAATTCTTACTTTAATTTCACATTGCACAGGTCTGCTACAAAATTCTAGCATACTCTCATTGCTCATCCTATATGCACAAAGCTAAATCTTTTAAAATTTCTTATTACTGTTTATCTTATGTCTGATGGACAATCTCATCCCGTATGTTGATTCACATTAGTGTTGATCTACAATTATCCCTTGATAACATGAAATTTCTTACGTAATATATTGCCATTAGGGTTTATCCTGTATCGAGGAATATTGAGGTGATTTTCCTGATCCACTTAGGGAGATACTGTATTTCAATAGTTTTATTTTATAGCATCGCTGTGTGATTCATCTTATGTTTTTAATCTCATACAATTCATGAAATCCTCTTTAAATCATTACTCAATCAAAGGTCCAAATTTATCACAATTACACCCTTACTGTACTATCAGGGCGGCATTCCATCTTTTCTAATGCTACTACTCTTAGACTTCTTTGAGTTCATTCAGGATATACTGATCTTTGAATAACATTAGAAAAAACATTAGCCCTTCTTGTTTTCATGGGCTTAATCCTGAGGACTTATCTATTCTCGTCGCCTTTTTCACTTACCTTTCCTCATCCTCGCTCATGTTCCCTTAAAAATTTATTGCTCTTCCATACTTTAGCTCGCGACCTATACATATCCATTTATACTTCTCGCAACTTTCCTTCAACTTGCTTGTACCATAGATTTCCTTATGTTATTCTACAACTTCAATCGAGGTATCACCTGTCTCGAACTCTTTGTTACTTTCTTAACTAGACCTCTTAGTACCTCGAAACCATTGGCTTAAAAATATGCAACTAACGACGTCGCTATCACATACGAATACTAAAATCTCTGTGCTTCTTGCCTTCTATCTGAAGTGTGATCTATTCGCAACATTCTGATTATGAGTATTTCGTATGTCGTCCGCCTTTATCTTACTTACCTTAAAATATCACATCATATCTTCTATCTGCTTCATGAACTCCCTTCCACATAGGCATAATTCACATCCACAACTTGAAGTTCGACTATAATAGTTGTACCTATGGTGCATATAGAATCTTGTAGTAGCTCCATATCGGTAATCTTCTAACTAGCTCTATCGTTGAGCCGATATGGAGTATGGTGGTTTTGTTGTAGTATCTCTGTTGTTCCTCTTATATTAACGATGATCCTGTAATGTTCTCAATCATGATTTCTATAATTGTCTTGGGATAATAATCAGACTCCTAATTTACTTTATTGATGTAACTCTTTAGTTTCCTTCTTCTGATCAGTGTTTACGTAGGCTTAAGCTATCTTCTGATATGTGGCATGGTATCAGTTATTACCTTAGACTTTCATGTATGGAATATCCATGATACAATCTTCTAACAATTCAATGATTTGTCTATGCCATCTGCTCAATTATTTCTTTTAACTGATATCGGAGTCTTCTATGGGTTTATGATTGTCAACAAACATGCCACCTGGATAATGTTCCAAATGTATCCATACTGTACTAACTCTGGATCATTGATCGAATAATTCATTCGTTTCGTCTTACATTTCTTTCAACATAAGCAATTACTCTTCCCAATCTTTCAGCTCCCTTGTTCCGTCCATACTTAATTTATTCTAATGCCTATATATATTGAAATCTCACACCACTCGTATGATCCTGAGTATCATTTTTGCTTTTACTCCTTGTTCATTAGCCGTTGTAAGTGCCACTTTCTTAGAGAGTGCATACAATGTTTTTTTGAGACTTTTGTCACACGACCATTTCCTCTTTAGGTTGTTGTGCTGAGGTTGAAGCCTTATTCCTTAATTCCTCATCTAGTCTTTCATCGTAGTACCGAGGAAAGAGCATCTAACTCTTGTAAATGTGCGAGATTATTATATCATATTCCCGATAGAATTTTTTTTATGTTAGTGCTCACTTGTAATTATCCTTAGTTACTTATCTCTATACTCACTTGCTCGTATGACTATTTTTGAACTAAAGTTTTGACTGTCATCCCATGGATCTATCTTTTATTTCCATAACAGCCATACGCTATAATTAACTACCCCGACTCTTGTTTGAATATATCTCAAGTGTTATAATGATATTCTTCGAGGCTAAATTCTCCATATTGTGTTCTACTATGTTTATCTTACATGATCTAATAACTCATATGTAACCTCCTGTTTAGTCATAACTGGGATCTTTCTGACCAATTACTAATTACTCGTAGGCCCATTCTTATATCAATATTCCTCGTAATCTTTCTTGGGTCATTTACTTTGTCTTAACTGACGTCTCGCACTGGCTCCTTATTTATCCATAACATTCCGAGCATGAATGCCTCACTTATTTTCATTGACACCGTGTTTGCATACTGTTCTGGGATCGTAGCCTATCTGTACTCTTTGAATAGTGCAATTTCACCCCTTTCTTATTTTTTTATTTCATTCTTCCTTTTCCATTTCGTAGCTACTAGAACCACTTAATTCTAACTTAACACCGCATCACTCCATATTCCCCTTTTTAGAGGAGTGATAAGAGTTCAAGCCATGAGGATATACCTATAGATATATTACCTCTTCATCTCTGGCATCTTTTCAAATTATTGATGACCGTTACTTGCCTTGCGTCAGTCCTTCCGAACCAAGGATAATGAAATTCCTCACTCACAAGGGTAATACTTGGTGTAACTGGCACATACATTCCCTCAAGCTTAAGTTTACTCACATTGATCGCATTAGGGAAGCGTCTTCCAGAATAACCATTCTTTGAGTTTTTCATGAATCTTTCCATGTGTTCCATTCTATTATCGCCGAAACGCAATATAAAGTTCTCATGATGTCAAGCAACATCAAATCACTCAGTACCTAATTCATGTTTAGTTTATCTTTTTCCACTAGTCCATACTGATTGCTATTACTATGGGATCAAACTTTTCTTCTTGGTAATTGTTTAGGAGTCAGAAACTTATTTTTTAAAATTACGATATAACCTTGTGGCCTATACTCTTTTGTTGTCTTAAGGCTCATCACCTTTCTTCGTTTCTTCAATTGTTTTGTAACACTCTACCTTTTTCATCCATGTATTACGCCTTATGCATAATGCTTCCATATCTCTCTTCCCATTACTCTGGTAATAATTCTACATATCCTTTTTCATGTGAAAAATTCAAAATGAAATATTGTCTCTTTTAGCTCTCCTTGCTTCATTCATTCACTCTTTAGGTTGCTCAACGTACTCACTCTATTATGGACGAGAGTCACACTAAGGTAATATTTATCCCGTCTAGGCTTTTGGTGTCTATCTTCTGATGTTTTTTATGCTAGTATTCAGTCCAATCGTAATATTCTAGAGTACACCCATAGAGTGCACCATTTGGGTGTTTCACAAGAAGATCTGTTGGCACTTTTGTAATACCCTTCGGAAATGTCAACTGACACAAACAATTAATCCATCATATCTTCTTATACTACTTCTGTTAACCCCCAAAGGGCATATCTGGAATGGGTGCGTCCAATTGTATATACCTCTGTTACTGTTTAATATATCTCAAAAAGAATATGTTCCTTTGTCTGAATTATAAACGTTGTTAACCTTCATTAACTGTGCCTCGTATCCTTCTTCATCTTACTTCTTTTGCTTGTTGAAACTTGTATTTATCTTGTTAATCTCTCATTGTCCTTCACCATAAAGATGGGTAGCCACTCTTGAGCTAAGGCTTCTTATTATGAAGCATACACCTTTCAGTATACCTATCATCTGTTGAAGACCTCATATTTACTTATTTTAGGCATCATACAAAAATCCATTTCCTCTAACTCAGCGCTTCCACTACAGTCTCTCTTTTCGGCCTCCTTTTCAGATGTAGACATCATCTTATTAAGAATAAACAAGAATTATAGAACTTGAATTCTTATCAGTAAGCTCTACCGCACGATCTAGAGCAAAAAGAAAGAGTGACAGGTCTAAATGCCCTGTAGCCTCCTGCATATAAGTGTGGTGCACCACACACCCATAAAGAAGACTCTACTAGACACAACTTGTAGACTTCCTAGCACAGAAATGCTACAATACCAATTTTGTCACGACCCACACCATTGGGCCGCAACAAGCACCCGGTACCTTACTCAACCGATTACCAATATAACATATTTTTCTTATTACATTTTCATATACATATGACATACGGGTCTAGCAGGCCAACATAATTATTTATAATGCATATGCGTATGAACGTCATGTCATGCATATGTACAAGTTTCATCACATCATAGCCTCTTAGGACATCCCATCATATCATATAGGCCATAATGGGAAAAATCGGCATCGTATATTAGATGATCATGAGGTGGTGAATATATAACGCCATAACCTTTCTCATATATATATATATATATATATATATATATATAACGGTTTCTTGATATATAATGCCATTTGAATACATACCGATATATGCTTATATAATGTCGTTTGAATCATATTTCAGCCACTATAGGCAATATCATCATTATATACCAGCAGATAAGGTGGTGTTGCGTATATAATATCGTATCCTTTTCCCAGATCCCATATACATACATATATACGTGTATATATGAAATTTATGTATTTGCACCTTTCATTCGTATTGTATGGATCATGCCGAAATAAAGAAGGGATAGCCTTAACCGTAGGATAAAATCCGTATGATATTTTGAGAAGAGTTGCACCATTTTGTTTCAAATGCTATTACTGAAATATCTTAATGTGACTACTTCGAATAACCCTTTCTGTGTTTCCTGCAAACTATAAATCCATAACTTGTGTGCATTTATTTGGTTTAAGTACTATAATTCAATAACATCAAATTAACATGGCATTCTTATTACCAAGTGTAATCCACATCCCCATGCTACTCATGAATCTAATATTGTGGACATGAATTAAGTAGGATTCTAGGTGGTCTTGTCTAAGTCATAATGTAGATATGTATTTCTTGTGTTTGTAGTTTAATGTGACCCATCTTTAACGGAAGCCAAGATGATGAGAGTTAGCAAATGCATCCTAATTATTTGCCACAAAATCATAAAATGACTAAGAGCCATTTCTTAGTTTTGTGGATATTTGCCACGTTTGTGGGGGTATTTAATCCTTATTTTATTATTATTGTTTATAAACATTAACTAGATAATGTCCAATTATCCGATAATTAACCAATTACCCATATTTGTGAACGACGGCTATTCCCCTAGTTCTCTTCTTGTGAACAGAAATCAGATCAGAGGGCTCGCCTTCTCCCTAAGGGGAAAGTCCCTTATTCAAAGGACTTACACTTTGTATCTGAAGGAGATTCTCCAGTTGGGTATAAGGCAAAGCGTTCCATTTTGCCTTGTAAACCTTACAAGCATGCTATGTCTTGTACGACACTAGCCCATAAATACCAGATATATTAGCTCGGACCGTATTTTATCCCAAAATATAAAATTTCAACAAAAAATCATTTTCTTCTATATACTCTCCTTCTCACCTTCACGGATTTATTCATCACTTACAATTCTTATAATCTCAAAATAATTTTCTCCTTGGACTGATATCAATTACCTTACGACAAAGTCAACGTACGATACTGCAGCCTGCAACACTGTCGTAATTTATTATTGTGAAGCATAACATGACTATAACGTAATACTAGATGGTGACATTATCGTACATATTACCGCAGAATATAATATTGACGTAGTATAATATTGCGGGGCGTAACATTTATAACAAAGGAAACAATCCACAACTCCAACTATCTTCAATTAGTAACTTTATTCTCTGGTTCATGTTACTCGATCCATTTAACTTAATAAACATCAAGATAACCTTAAGTACATGCAAGAATAAAATACACATACACCCTATAGTAACTTCAAGTTGAAATCCAAGTTATATTCAACTTATAATAACTCTCAATGCCAATATAACAGTATAGAAATGACTTGAGCAAATCCAAGTATTATCTTGTAGTTTATCATACTAACAACATAACAAATATACAAGAAAGCTTAAGAAAAATTAGTAGGCTGTTACAATCACCTAATATAGCAGAAAAATCTTGTAATTTCATCCAAATACAAACCACAACAATCCTCAATGACAACACAACCTTAAAGAGGTGTTGTTCTACACTAGAACTAAGTTTTGATGCTTAAATATGGTGTAATCACTTTGGAATCACTTCAAACCCTTGTGGTTGATGTTTAGGCGGGATAGGAGTAGTTTGAAGACGAAGTTTAGCTGAAAATAAGAAAGAATAGGCGTCCAAATTATTTATAAATTTAAGTAGTTCAACAACTACCTATGTGGGTCCCATTGGGAGCTGCTTTCAAGGTCTCACAAAAATACGAATATCTCTTTACTCAGATGTTGTATTGATGAAAAGTTTAATGCGCTAGAAACTAGACTTGTAGATATTCAATTTGGTAGGTATAACACCCTATGATTTAAGGTATATTTGGAGAAATACTCAGATGCACTTGACCTAATTATCACAAAATTTATGAATGTAACTTGTGATAACCTTTACCAACTCTTGTTCTACAACTTGCTTGCCTTGAAAATGTAGAAAATGAACATAATACGACTAAAATAACTCATAAAATAACCTCCTTATCATGTTAAGAATCCTAGTCTCACCCCAAAGTATATGTTATATATTTACAACTTGTCGACTTTTGACAAAACATAGTTTATTCAATTGGTTTATCTTCAAAGATTTCCATACCTCTTCGTACTCATTATTCTTTATCTTGAATATATGTAGCCTCCAAGGTAACATGATTAACTTAATTTATTTTCTTCAAAATATAATCTCATTTTTTGAGCTTACATCAATGAGTTATGAAGTACTCTCACGTATGATAACTTGGGGTGTAATAATCGTGTTGTGATTTGAGCTGTAATTGATCCTCAAATATTTTTTGGTCAGAGACAGTGATTTTTCTGTTGCTTGCACGTTTGAGACCTTTTGGTATGAGGCCCAGAGGCGTGGTTAGCCGGCAACAGCGGCGCTTATGCTTTTTGGTCGTAGGAACCTTTTGATATGAGGCTCGGAGGCTTTGCTTAGTTAACTATATTGGATCTGGCCTCCGAATCGGGTTATTACTCGAGCTCACTTTAATCCTCATGTTGTCAATTTGTAAGCTGGTGACAATGCCTATTAATCTGTTTTGATTGTAGATACATTTCGATGTGAGGCCCAGAGTCGTTCTCAGATGGCGATAATTGCACTTATTCTATTTTGATAGGAGGCCCGGAGGCTCTCTATCGGCTTTGTTTCCTCTCGTTAAGGTCTTATTTAAAGTGTTTGCCAGACCCATTTTTGGTTTTAAAAGAACCTCCATTTCAATTCGTAGTCGGTAATGTTTTGAGCACCTCGAAAGATTCATAGCTCACAGGTTGAGTAGACTCGTGTTTTTTGTCTATCGAGGAAAGCCTATTTTTAATTGTTTCTTTCCAAAGTCAATTTGGAGGATTTTTAATGACAGACGGACATGCTCCATTTGTGTTTTTTATCTGTACCAGCCGTTACGACCGGAGTTATGTGCATTTTGCCAAGGACATTTTGATCCCGATAAGTCGTTCTAAGTGTCAATACTAAGGGTATGCCCTATATGGATTCTTATAAATGCGACATATAGTCTAGACTACAGGATTGTTTCAGGCATGTTGAGGTCTGATAGTGTTTCATGCCTATTGATGTCTTACAGTATATGGTGAATAGATCTGGTTGTGTCGAAGATGTCAGTTAGTTCTTATAATTTTAGACAGTCCAGCATATTGAAATTGGAGAGTATTTACCGAAATACTGAGTCCCACTCAAGATTGAAGACAACCTTTTTGCGGGCCCGGAGTTGCACTTGCGAGGGTTTTGTGAGCCTGGAGTTACGACCTGATGCAAGGTGGATGTTGATTCATTTAAAATCCCCGAGTATCTCAGAATGTATTTTATGGACATGATTTTGTCATAAATATGCGAGAAATAACCTTACCCTAAGTAAGGTGACAAGAAATATTGTACAATGATTAGCGTAAATATAGGTCGTGGATACATACTACCCTACTACTGCAGACTCGGACCATGCAGTCATGGATCTACAGGGTGGTTGTTATTTTTGCTGAAGTTGGGTAGGTTATAGCAAGAGATCCCTTAGGCCCATAAGGTTTAGGTGCCAGTTTGTTGAAAATACAGCTTTGACAAGAAGATCATCACGGAAAGAGAAAAAGGGATAGAGAGTTGATAGAGGAAAAAGGTGTTTTGCTCGAGAGCTCCTTTTGGGCTCTGTGGTTGGGTGCACAAACAGTAGTATTGCTTAATCATTGACACATTCTAGTTTCTCTGAATCAATTCGCCTTCTATGGTGTCGAGCTTATAGGAGCCCTTGCCGACTATCCCGAGGATGCGGTATGGACCTTTCGAATTTTTTACCAACTTTCCCTCGTTCGGGTTTCGAGTGTTTAGAGTACCATGTCTCCAATTCAGAAATATCATAGGTCTGTCCTCCTATTGTAGTAACTTCAAATTTTTTGCTTCAGAACGGCCATTCGGACAAGGGAATCCTTCTGTCTTTCGTCGAGCAGTTCCAGGGTTGTCGTCATGGTCTCGTGATTGGACTCCTTGCTGGAATGTTGAACTCTAGTGCTTGATTCTCCAACCTCTGCCAGTATTAGTGCTTTGGCACTATATACCGGGGACAAAGGTATTTCCCTCGGGCTTGATTTTGGAGTTGTACGGTATGCCCATAGTACTTCGGGCAGTATTTCTCACCATTTCCCTTTCGCGCTCTAATTTTTTTTCAAGTTTGAATGATGAATTTGTTCGTGCATTTGACCTACCGTTTGCACACGTGTTGTATGATGTAGAAAGGATTCTTTTGATTTTGTTGTTTTCAAAGAACTGTGTCACCTTGCCCCCGATGAATTGCCTCCCCTTGTCGCATGTTATTTCAGATGTAATCCCGAATCGACATATGATGTGCTCCCACACGAAGTTAATAACCTCTTTCTCTCTTATTTTTTTGAAGGCCTATGCTTCCACCCATTTCAAAAAGTAATTAGTCATAAAAAAAAGGAACCGAGCTTTACCTGGTGCTGTTGGCAAAGGGTCGATGATGTTCATTCCCACTTCATAAGAGGACATGATGATAGGATGGACTATATATGTTTGTCGGGTTGGTAAATCATAGGGGAAAATCTCTGGCATTTGTCGCATCCCCGGATGAAATCCTTGCCATTTGTTTCCATGCTATCCAGTACTATCCGGCTCTAACGACCTTTTAGACTAGGAAGTCTTCCCCAGAGTGGTTTCCACATGTGCCCTCATGGAATTCCAGTAGTACGTAGTCTATTTCGCCCGGTCACAAGCATATCGCCAATTTTCCGTCAAATATCCTTCTGCACAAGGCTCCATTTTTTGTCAAGAAAGAACCACGCTACTTTAGGTCGTAAGGCCCTCGATTCATTCGTATCAGTAGGCAATTTCTCGTCCTTTAGATAAATGTTGTAATATTTTCTCCAATCCCATGTCAGGCTCGTGGTGTTGACCTTTGAATGTCCTTCCTCGACCATGGATTTGTTGGTCTAAGGTACATTCTTTGAAGCAGCCCAATGTGACTTGCGTCTTATCCAGATATCTCTACATCATGTCTTCTCGGGCTTCGTATCTCCCATTCATTTTACTTACTGCGAGGAGTGAATCATATTTTTCCTCGATGACCTCGGCTCCCAAGCCTTTGGCAAATTCGAAACCTACAGTCATAGCTTTATACTCAGCCTCATTTTTAGTTAGCCTTGTGGTTTTATGGATTGTCAGATTACACTGCCCATAGACAGCTTTAGGACTATACCAAGTCTGGATCCTATGACATTTGTGGCGTCATTCATGAATAGGGTCAATTCCCCCGAGGACGTGCCTAATTTAGGTATAAGATCCTTTTCTACCTCGAGAACGAGAGATGGCAAGAAGTCATCCACTAATTCTGCTAGGATTTGGGATTTGATGGTCATTCAAGGTTGATATTCAGTATCATATCCTCCAAGTTTGATGGCCCATTTGTCAAATCGACCTGATAGCTCGGGTTTGTGGAGTATGCTCCGCAGAGGGTAGGTCATCAAGATGTAAATACGGTGACACTAGAAGTAAGGATTCACCTTGTGTGAGGCACTTATTAGTGTGAGCAGTTTTTATTGGTGGAGGTACCGGGTTTCGGCGTCACCTAAGGTTCGGCTAATGTAATACACCCGAAATTGCATACCTTGCACTTCACAAACCAAGACACCGCTAAGCGCTATTTCAGACACGGCCAGGTACAAGTATAATGTTTCATCCACTTTGGGCGTGTACAGCTGGGGCTTGCTAGATAGGTGCCGCTTCATTTCTTCCAAGGCATGTGGGAATTCCAGATTCCGTTAAAAGTTGCTCCTTCTTTCGAGCAGGGTGAAGAAATGATGGATTTTTCCCGATGACCATGATATGAACCTTCCTAGGGTCTCGATCTGTCATGTCAGCCATTGGACGGCTTTAACATTTCTGTAATGGCCCTTATTTTTTCGGGGTTAATCTCGATCTCCATGATGAATCCCAAAAGATTGCCAAAGTCTACTCCGAAAGCACACTTTTCGGGGTTAAGCTTCATGCTGTAGCTTCTGAGGATATCAAAAGTTTTCTGCAAATGGGTTAGATGATCCTCTACACCCATGGATTTAACCAGCATATTGTCAAAGTATACTTCCATCGATTTTCCTATTTGGTACTCGAACATCTTATTAACTAGGAATTGGTATGTTGCCCTTGCATTTTTTTGGTCTGAAGGGCAATACGTTATAGCAATATGCACTATAATTCATGATGAGTGATGTATTTTTCCTATCCTTGGGGTTCATCTTAATTTGATTGTACCCCGAGTAAGCATTGAGAAAGGTGATGGTCTTATGGCCGATCAGGGATCGATCAGACGATCAATGTTGGGCAGCGGGAAAGAATCTTTGGGGCATGCCTTATTTAAGTCCTTATAATCTACGCACAATCTTAGCTTATTCCCTTTTTCGGCTCTACTACTACATTAGCTAACCATTCGGGATATTTTACCTCCCTGGTGGACCCAATTTTCAAAAGTGTTGTTACCTCCTCTTTGATGAAGGTGTATTTACATCGGACTGTGATCTCCTCTTTTGCTCCACATGTTTGAATTTCCGGTCGACGCTCAGTCAGTGATTGGTTATATCTGGTGGGATGCCTGTCATATCGAGGTGGGACTACACAGAATAGTCGATATTGTTGCTTAGGAATTGAATAAAGTTTGCCCTGCGTAAGGGGGTGAAGACCATACCCAGGTATACCTTGCTATCCGGGAGGTTATCGACCCGAACAATCTACTCCAATTCTTCGACTGTTGATTTGGTCACGTTTGATTCTTCGGGTGCAATGAAGGTTCGGGGGGTGAAGAAATCTTGTTCATCGTTCTCGGTGGTTCAAACGCTTTTTCCTCATTTGGGGATGACTGCATTGATGTTGATTCTTCATGGTGGACCGCAAATATTTCAGTGGCCAGTCACTGTTCTCCGTGTATTGTTGTAGTGCCATTTCATATGGGGAATCTCACCACCTAGTGCAAGGTCGAGGGTACTACCCTCACATCGTGTATCTAAGGCCTGCCAAGTAAAGCGTTGCACCTCATGTCGACTTCGATGACCTGAAATTTGGTTCTCCAGGTTGTGCCCGATGTGTCGGTTGGGATGGTGATCTCGCCAGTTTTTTTTCTCCAATTATGTTGAAACTTTGGAAGATTCGAGGAATGGTGTTAATCTGCCTAAGAAATCCAGTTGTGCTATTACTCATGACCTTCTTATATAGGCCGAGTTGCCCGGGTCCACGAGCACGCGCTTTATTCTCGTGTTCAAAAGAAACGAGATTACCTGCGCATCGTTGTGCGGCGCTCCCATGGCCTCGAGGTCTTATTCGGTGAATACGAGAGTTCCTTCAGGTAAGATCTTTCAGGTCAGCTCTTTAGTAGCAGATGTTTTTGTTCGCTTGGACACATGACCATGGAGATTGTCACCACTCTGATTATCATGTGGATATTATGTCGGGGAATCCTCTTTTGTGCTTAGATCTCTTCCGGTGGTGCTCCGAACTCTAGCTTGATCAAATCTACCACCTTCTCGCTCTTGAGATCTCTGCTTCCCATTTTTCTAGTAAAGCAGGACATCTAAACCTAAAAATGAAGATTTCGGGCAAGAAAAAGTGTAAAGGATATCGTGCATTTGGGTGACGAAACTAGCAAGAAAATAATCACTAAATTTTTTAGCCGAAGTTGGGCGCCAAAGTGTTTACTATTTAAATGGTAACAATAATTAAATTTGTAAATGGAATTCAAAAAATACGTGATCTATTCCCGACCTACTTTGAGGGGGTGATTAGTGCTGAAGCGTGAAGTTAAGTGATGATGATCGAGTGAAACAAAGCAATAATCGAACTAGTAAGGGGACATCCCCCAGGCACAAAGCTAATCATTAGGTACCTCAGGGCTAAACCTCGAGCCTATCTCGTGCTTGCGGAAGATGGTCAGGAAGAGGATAACAAGTAAAGTACGATTGAGCCAAGCTCTACACTACCAAAATTAAGCAAAATAATAAAGAACAAGCAAGGAAATAAAGAAGTTCCTAAGCGACCTCAAGGTTGACAGAGACAAATATCGTAGAAGAAAGAGAGAGAGAGAGAGAGAGAGAGAGAGAGAGAGAGAGAGAGAGAGGTTATTTCATCTATGGAGATGTGGAGCAACATCAGTCCTTTTACAAGGCAGGGTGAGCCCCCTTTTTATAGAGGGAGAGACTCGACTGCAAAATGTGTAGGGATAAAGCATATAGTAAGGGATGGGATGGCTTGACATGATCCCTTAGCTCAGGCTTTGGGTAGTTCGGTCTCTGTCAGGTCAGGCCCCATGATTCGGGAGCTTCCCCTTGCTTGCAAACTGTATTAAAATGCCATATTTTCTGAACCATCTTGAGAAGGACCTCGAGGGTGAGTTTGACCCAGCCCTCATGTTTAGGAAACCATTCCTGCGAGATAAGCTTATGCCGAGAAATTTGGGCCCCCGAATTTAGCGTGCACAGTGTGATTTTGTGTTTAAATGTTGTTTTGAGTTATTCAAATGTTTGACTAAGTTTGTATAATATTATGGGATATGTTGGTATGTTTGGTTGAGGTCCCGAGGGCCTCAGGTTGATTTCGGGTGATTGAAGGAACAAGTTTGGAAATTGGAGGGCTTGCTCAAGCTAGAACGAAGCTGTCACAACACATGTGGAGTAGGAGCCGCAGGTGCCATTCCGCAGAAGTTGCCAAGCTGAGTTGGGCAGAGGGCGCAAGTGCGATGGAATTACCTCACTTGGGGAGGTTGAATAAGCAGATCCAAGGGTGCAGGTGCGAGGTGGAACAACAGAAGCGTGATTAATTCCACACCTGCATTAGCGTAAATGCGTTCTTGAGGTCGCAAGAGAGAGGTCAAGATTTTAAGTGGTTTCTGCTTCTGCGATGGATATATCGCAGGTGCAGCATCGCATAACGACATTTGGACTGCATGTGTGGTATTGTTGGGCCGAATTTATAAATATCCATGATTTTTTTCTCATGTAAATCATTTTCAAGTCGGACCTTGGAGATTTTGGGGTGATTTTTGGAGGGGATTCAATGTTCTTCACTGAGTTAAGTTGCTTGAGTTCTATTATCATTAGCTATGGTTCTTTTCTATTGATCTCCCACCTAATTATTAGGATTTGTAAAGTGAAATAAAGGGTTAGGGCTTGGGATTTTTGAGAGAGTAATTTGGGGGTTTGAGGGACCAAATGATGTCGGATTTCGAAGAAATTGGTATTGGTAGCTTGTGAGCAAATGGGATTTCTAGTTTTATAAATTTTGTGGTATTTTGAAGACGTGGGCCTGAGGGCCGACTTTGACTGTATTTCGGGATTAGACGTATAATAGGGTATTTGTTTTCTTGTGGAATTGGTTCCTTTAGCCTGTATTGATCGTATTGTATTGCTTGTTGCTAGATTCAGGGCGTTCAGAGGCCGAGTCAAGAGGAAAGGGCTTTACCGAGTAGGATTTTGCTCGGCTTGAGGTAAGTAATGCTTTCAAACATTGTTATGAGGGTTCGAAACCATGAACTACGTGTTATGTGGTTAGTATTAAGGTGACGCACATGCCAATTGATGGGCGTGTCGCCGTGCACCCTTAGAATTGTGACCTGGTTCATCTCATGGGTCCGTTTAATGACACTTTCTCGTTGATATTCGTGTTTCCATTATGTGATAAAGTAATTGAGCTGGAAAACATGCTACATATCATATTAGGGCTTCACGTTGATATTGTTGGACCCTTAGTGTTAGTTTCTTGCTTTCATTTCACTGACTTTACTATTATTTTGTAGTCAGTCATATTTATTCATTTCATATCATATCTCAATCTCAGTTGTTATTATTGGCATAACATATCATTATTTCCGAGATAGTTTCCATGACCTTGTTAGCCCATGGGTGAGACTGGACACTGAATACTAAGTGATGATAAGATCCTGTTTATGACTCACAATTACGGGTTCGGGCTGCATGTCGCAGTAGATATATTAATTATGATAGCATTTGGGCCGTAGGAGCCCCTCTGGAGTGTGCACCCCCACAGTAGGCGCGTATGATATTATGAAGGATGAATTTCCCTGGACATAGATTTGTCCGAAGTATTGATATCTGGAGATGGACTGGATTGGATTACCCTTTTTCCTCGGTACCAAGTAACGTCTAGTCAGTGATGAGTGTGAGCACGTGATTTTTGTCGTGTTTTAATTATTCCTATATACTCATTTAAATTAGAATTTTTATTCTTTAGGAATTAATTGTTCAATTTCGTGTTTTCTTTGCATTTGATTACCATAATTAATGAAAAATGCAAAAAAAAAATAGTACATTGTTATTTTTAGGAGTTCAATTTTAGATTATTGGTTAAATTGGCATTAGTAAAACAAGAAAATAACCAAAATAGCCCTTTTTGCATTTTTATTCCAAGTGGCCGTTAAATAGCTTTTAAATAATTTTATAAATTAGCTAGATAAATTTTAGAATCAAATTAGGTTTTATTGTGAATTTATTGCATTTCTTTAGGATATTGAGAATTAAAAAAACAAAGCAAAAAAGGAAAAAATGAAATAAATTGCTGGCATCCTTGTTTTGGGCCAAAATTAGCTTATCCCCAGCCCAAATGACCTTATTACATCCATTATGCTCGAAGCCCAAACAACCAGACCCGATCCGTTGTTGAATGGATGAAACGACGTCGTTCAGTTAAGAGATCTTTTCATCTCACCCATCCAGTCTTCGAGATCAACGGCTCAGGAACCTTGAAGCTTTTAGTTATATATGTAATAACGCCTGTGTAATTTCAACCAACAAAAATAATCTTCCTCGTATCCTTCGTCTTCATCAAGATCTCCTCTGTTACTCCACAATTGAACCGCCGCCATAAATCGTCTTTGCCGGCGGGGGAGCTCCAATCAATCCCTAAACTCCACCATATACTCCTCGTCCTACCCTCGTCTCATTCCCACCACTAATTTCCTCCAAAACCTAGCCAAAACTCCAAAAAGTCAAATCTGAAAGTGTTGTAAAACCCTAATCCAACCCAAACTTTACAAAATTGATATGCAAGAGTCCTCATACCTCCTCTCCCATATGTATATGCTCAAAACCTTCAAACCTTTTGGAAAGTGCACTGAATTGGAAAAGCTAGGGTTCGCCAGTTTTAGATTTTTCATTAAAGAGTTGAAGTCGAGTGACTTCCCCATAAAGGTTATTTCTTATTCTTGTTTGAATGGGCAAATAACATTAACGGGGCGTCGATTCCGTTGAAAGTTCTTCCCGGGAAGAAGTTTCGAGGGTGAGTTTTTCTTTTAGTTTTTCTTTTCTGTGTTCTCTTCATCTCTATCTTTCTGTTTTTCGATAATCATTTTGAATAAGCAATTATATTTTTAGTAATTCTTCCCTTTGACTCTGAATCCCCTGTTTCATGGTTAAATTCTGATTCATCATTGTTTCATAGTTATTATTAATTAAGTTGCACTTATATTAGTTCAAAATTTTTTCAATCTTGATATTTGATTTCTTCTGAATTTAGTCCTCAATTTGGTTGTGTTAGTTTTTGTGTTATGACTGATTCCCCTTATTTTCTTTCGATTCAAGTTCATTCCAATTTTTTAAGGTAACTAGTTAGTTCCTAATAATCCTAGTATTGATTAATAATTAGTCGTTAAGTCCATTTTTGATAATTGCAGTTCCTTAGGGTTATTTTAAAATTCAGTTAGTAAATTCCTGAAGTGTTAATGTTAAACTGTGTTAGTACTAATTAGTTTATAGGTCAATTGAATTGGTTCTAGATGGGGATTAGTTTAACTAGTATTAAATCCATAACTAGGGTAAGATTTTAGGGTTCAGTTCTTACTAAAGGTTAAAGGGTTAGTTCAATTTAGTACATGCTGTAATTTCAGGGCTGTGCAAGGGTGTTTTGGGTAGTCTAGGTGGGGGAATCTTTTGTTAACTGAAAAAGGAAGCTTCTAGCAGGGTTATGGGCCAATTTTATGTTTTTAAAGGGGTAAACCTGGGCCTCAAGGCAATAGTGGGAGGACTAAGTAGAAAAAAGGAAATAATTGAGGGTTAAAAGTTCTAAATAACTAGGGACTAATGGTGCAAATAGAAAATCTGATTGTTTCCCTTGTTTGTCTCTATAAAAGGGCATTTTATGCCTTGGGGAAGGGGTTCAACTTTTTCAGCTCAAAAATTCCATAAGAAATCCAATTTTCCTTTTCATATAGCTTTCAAATTAGTTTCAAAATCCAAAGACACCAAAAATACAATATATATATATATATATATATATATATATATATATATATATATATATATATATATTATTGAGAAATATAACAAAAATAGCCACTTTTTCATTGATTTTAAGCAACTGTTGGGTTTCCCTTTGGTTTTCTGTTCATATCTTGATCTGGAATTTATTGCATATTGGTTTGAAATAATCTCTGTAGGGTTCTAGCTGTTTGTGGATTCTTGAGTTACCTGTTGCCTTTCCAAAGTGTTTTCTGGCCAATTCTTGCACCTTGAAGCAACTCTGGTTTTTTTCCCTTGTTTTAATCAAGTTTCAAGCATCTAATGGGGTTTGTTGTTGTCATTATTTGGATGTTAGTCATTAATTCCTGCTATAGATGTGCAATCTGCTCGATCTGCTGCTAATCCTTTTATCTTTCTTATTAGCCATTTCCAGGTACACATTTGTACACTCTTGGCTTTTTTGAAGTGAAATGAAGAGTTGTTCAAGTCTACTTTGATGAGTTCCTTAATTAAGTATAACTGAGTAATCCTCATGTGTTATGTTATTGTTGTTTAGTGACAATTGATAATACGATTGTTAATTAGGACTGCCTTGGACCTTTTCAGTTGCTACTCTTATAGTTCATTGTTAAATAGCTAGAGATTTTGTTTTAGTAGTTTTTGAATTGTTAAGTATGGAATTGGAGATGTCAATTATCCTCTAGTTTTAACTAGTGTAATTTGGTTCTCATCGATCTGATTATCGAAGTTGGAGGAACAGTTGAAGTGAGAAACTGTTTCGAGCTCTTGAATTCTCATATGTGTTAAGAATTAAATATGCATGAAATTTGCATTGCTTCCTAATTTGTTTTGTTTTACCATAATGATGTCCAGTAGTCCATCAGTACATAATTAGGAGCTAGTCTGAACTTTAACTTGAATTGGATTGATTAACCTTGCATCATTAGAACTTGAAGGCTATAGTATTGCATCATTTGAAGTATTGTGCGTTATGAAGGAGTGCCTAAACTGACGTGGAGCACAGGATAAAAAAAAATTGATAAGTTTTTTTTTTCGGTGGTTAACTACCGTTAATTGGTAGTTGCAAATTCGATGGTTGGATCTAGTAATTTGATTTCAGAATGATCAAAATCATAGTTTGAGATTATCTTTTATAAAAAATGTGTTCTGATGTGCAACTTCATGTTACTAGTTTCAAAATCATGTGCGAATAACGTTAAGCAATTTGTTTGCACATTGATGACCAGTCTTATTACGTGAGTTTGTACTACATTGGGGCTTGTTGGGAATAGATTCCTGGGCTTAAATTTTGAGGCTGTCGTTCTGCTCTTTTATTGGTCGTATTGAGCCAACATGTCGGGCCCAATTCAAATATTCCTTCAATTGATTCATTTAATACTTGGAATTTGGGTTTCGAGTTAAGTAGCGAGTATTAAATTAAAAGGTTCGCCCTTTTGTTTGAATCCGGACTTGAACACGAAGCCTGAGTTTTATTAATAATATAGTTAGGATCTTTTCTTTCCTTTTAGAGACAAAAATAAAAAAAAAGTAGAAAAAATAAATACCTATTAGCCTATCCTTTAAAATAAAATGAGATGACCCTCACCTAATAAAAATACAAAATTACGGGGTCCTCAATAAAGGTTTTAAAATATTTTTAGAAAAATCGGGAATGATCGTTTAGCAAATTCCACGGTCCTCCCGGAAGATTCAAACGTGTTAGATTCTATTAGACGCGACTTTAATAGTTTACTTTCTTTAATACGGGTGGGCATTTTGTGCGGCCCAAATCCAAATCCTAAACTATTTAATAGAGTGTGTCTAATGTTGCGGGTTCATTTGAAGAGGCGCAATCCGAAAACATACTTTAAATGACGTTCACTTTCTCTTATATAAATACTTATTGAATAAAAGCAGTTAAAGATAAAATTGGCACATAGGAATTTCATGTATTAAAATCAGATTTTAGCCATTCATAATAATTTAAGCGACCGTGCTAGAACTACGGGATCCAAGAGTGCCTAACACCTTCCCTCGGGTCAACAAAATTCCTTATTCAGAATTTCTGGTTTGCAGACTCCAATTGGGAAGTCAATATTTTCCTCAGTTTGGGATTCAAGATAAACTGGTGACATAGGACACCAAAAGCCAAACCTTCCCCAAGTGGCAACCCTGAATAAATAAATAATTCCGATCCGAATAATATAACTTTAAATGGAAAAACTCCCTTATACATTTATCCTTTGGGGTAAGGTGTGTAAAAAGGAGGTGTGAAAATGAGTATTTTCAGGATAGATTTCCTTGGGCTGGTTGGTCATATACGGTACAGAGTGGTTGAGTTTTTAAATATATGTCTGGAGATGGATTTCTCGTTAGGGATTGGATTGCCCTTTTTCCTCGATACTGAGTGACTCACAGTTAGTGTTATATATGTTCAAGGATGGATTTACCTAGGCCAGATGGCCATCTCCAATACTGAGTAGTTGAGCATTGAGAGTGGGAGAAAATTGTACGTTACATACAATTGTAGCATTGGCATGTAGAGGAGGTTGAGGTATATGTATTAAACTGTTTAGATCTGTATTTACCTTATTACTTTGAGTTGTCTATTTAACCAGAAGCATGTCGGAATATTTGTACGTGGTTTTTGTTATATCTATTGAGTTTGAGGTCATCACAGCCATTCAGTTCATAGTTTGGACTCGTTACTTACTGAGTTGGTGCACTCACATTACCCCTGCACCTTGTGTGCAAATCCAAGCACTTTTCGACCCAGTGACGATTGTTTGATCGAGGCTTCAAGCATAGGAGATTATTGAGGTATCTGCACGGGCGTTCGCAGCCCTTGACTCTCCTTATTATTCTCCAGTTGTAGTTCAGTTTCCCCCTGAGACATTGTTATAGACTATGTATTTCTCCTAGACGCCCATGAACTTAATGACACCCTAATTTTGGGCTGGATTATATCTTATCTTGGAATTTCTCATGTTTCAAATATTTTCTTTAAATATTAAAAGTTTCTGTAAATGTTTTTGAACTTATTATTGTTATATTGGTTATTGAGTTCCGGCTCGCTTAGTTCACTGATAGGCACCATCACGGTGGGCCCGCTTTTGGGTCGGTACATTAGAACATGTGTAGTGGAAGCAAGCATACAATTCAGTCATCACAAACATGTAAACTAGACAATGATATAATTATGAGATAAGGAGCACTAACCTATTGAAAATTTTACACAGGTCCTCCATAGAGCAAGAATACAGGCTTGCAGTCTTCTGCTATTCTCTTAGTAAGACCTTAGACGAAATTATTTTAAATGGGTTGTAGGCGGTGAATCTGGGGGGCCAATTTCCCCATCATTAGGTCACCGTGCGGTCATGCTCCTCAAGGCTCGAAGCCAAGGTTGAGACTCACCCTAGGTGGTCGTCAAGTATCTACCCTGAAAGGCATTGAGTTCTAACGGGTATACCATACGACAAGGGAATTCCCAAGGTCCACAACTTAATTTCGCAATGCTGACCTATCCGGGGCCTATCTCCAGATGTCATGTACAGCCGTCCCGTATCCATGCGTTTACATTTAAGGCATTTTGTACTATAACGGGATTCTCCTCCAATATAAAGAGGATCCCCTTCACATTGTAACACTCGGATATTGTTTCTCCAACTACTTTATACAAGATCAATAATAACTCTCTCTCTCTCTCTCTCTCTCTCTCTCTCTCTTTTTTCTCTGACTTACTCCCTCGAGGCTACTCTTTCCATTTATTGCTTTCATAATTGTTCTTCATTTATAACATGATATTGGTCACAAAGAGCCTTATCTAATCATATCTTAACTATAATCTACTTGTCGGATACCCACTATAGCTCGAGCTTGACCCGAGTATCAACCTTGAAGCCTTTCGTCGATCAGTCCGAAGCTCGGGTAGCAAGCCCGTTGTTTTGATTACTTTCTCGATTTAACTTGTATTTAGTTGTTAAACTCCATATGACTCATATCAACTACTCTAACAACTAGCATAAAAATAGATCATGTATTTTTAGAGTTCCATTTACAAATTTAATTATTGTTCCTATTTTCACGTTAAAATGTTTGGCGCCCATCGTGGGAATAAAAATAATACTCCCTCCATTTCAATTTATGTGAACCTATTTCCGTTTTTTCCCGTGCTAAAAAGTATGACCGTTTCTTTATTTTGAGATTTTCCTATATGCAGTGATTTATTGCCACACAAAATATATGCGCCTCATTTTACACAACAAGTTCAAAAGTGTTCTTCCTTTTCTTAAACTCTGCAGGCAGTCAAATGGGTTCACATAAATTGAAACGGAGGAAGTAGTGATTATTTTCTTACTGGATTCATTACACAAACGCAAAGTTATCTTTCATGCTTTTTCTTGTCCAAGATGTTCGATTTCAGGGCAGAGCACCAGGTTCGTTGAACAAAATGGGAAAGTTGAGCCTTAATAACAACAGAGACAAGGAAACGACTGCTCCAAATGTCGCTACACCGCCAAACGCAAAACAAGTGGAAGAAAAGGTTCTCTGACATGACGTCCACGTGATTATTGGGGGAACCAACGTTGCCCGAGGACTCATGTTCAAACGAACGAGAATGTCCACTACTGAAGAAGGAATGACCCGAAATCGTGTTCCCGAATACACCCTCAAATTCAATGAGTAGGACCTCGAGGCCATTATAGAATCGCATAATGATGTGCTGGTGATCTTGTTTCTCTTAAACAATACAAAACAAAGTGCGTGCTCGTGGACCCAGGCAGCTCGCCAAACATAATTAGGTCAGAGGTAGTAGAACAGTTAGGGTTGCTAAATCAAGTCATTCCCGTCCGTTGAATCATCCACGGCGTCAACATGAATGGCAAAGGAATGAAAGGAGAGATCACCCTCCCGATCAACATGACCAGCGCGATTCAGAACACCGAGTTCCAAGTCATCGACGGAGACATGAGGTACAATGCATACTCGGCAGGCCTTGGATACACACCATGAGGGAAATAACCTCAAACTTGCATTAGGTAATAAGTTTCCCCACGAGGGATGGAATCACGACCATACATGGAGAATAGTGGGTAGCAGAAGAAGTGATCGTGGTCCACCATGAGGCGCCAATCCCCACATGCCTGATCTCAAATGAGAATAGAAACATACAGGCCCCCAAGGACGACGAGGAAGATTATTTCGCCCCTCGAACCTTCGTCGCCTGCAAAGAATTGGATGCGACCAAATCAATAGTCGAAGAGCTGGAGTAGACCATTTTATTCGCACACCTCCCGGATTGTATGGGATACCTGGGAACAGGGTTCACTCCTGAACTCGAGAGAGGGTTTATTCAATTTCTTAGTAATAATATCAACTATTTTTCCTGGTCCCACCTAGATATGAAAGAAATCCCGCCTGAAATAACCTCTTACAGGCTGAGTGTCGATCCCAATTCAAACCCTTAAAGCAAAAGAGAAGACCACAGTCTGAGGTAAAACACACCTTCTTTAAAGATGAGGTAGCGAAACTTCTTATAATCGGATCCATTAGAGAGGTAAAGTGCCCCAAATGGTTGGCAAACATAGTAGTAGTGCACAAAAAGGGGAACAAGCTAAGAATATGCGTAGATTATAAAGACTTGAATAAGGCGTACCCCAAAGATTCCTTCCAATTGCCTAATATCCATCTTCTGGTCGATGCTACGGCCGGCCACGAGACCCTCACTTTTCTCGAAGCCTACTCACGGTATAATCAAATCCAGATGAACCCCAAGGATAGGGAAAAAACCTCGTTCGTCACAAAATATGGTACATATTGCTACAACGTAATGCCCTTCGGGCTGATAAACACAAAGGCAATATACCAGCTCCTAGTTAATAAAATGTTCAAGCATCATGTAGGTAAATTAATGGTGGTGAATATTAATGATATGCTAGTCAAGTCCCTACGCGCAGAGGACCATTTGACCCATTTGCAGGAAACTTTCAAGATCCTCAAAAGCTACAACATGAAGCTCAATCCCGAGAAGTATGCCTTCGGAGTGGGTTTGGAAAATTTCTAAGCTTCATGGTTTCAAACAAGGTGATCAAGATCAATACCGACAAGATAAAAGCCATCAAAGTGATCATGGTGGTGAACAATGTAAAATTCATTCAACGGCTAACAAGGCGGATAGCGAGTCCTATATAGATTCCGACAAAGGTCATTATACAAAAGTCACCATTTCTTCTCTCTACTCAAAAGAAAGAGCAATTTCGAATGGACTCAAGAATGCCAACACGCCCTAGAAGAACATAAATGATACCTGCCTAGCCCACCTTTGTCACACGCCCAGGGAGGATAAAACACTATACATGTACATAGTCGTGTCTGAAATAACGGTAAGCGACATACTGGTTCGAGATGACAGGATGCAGCGGTATTTGGAAAAAATCCATGTTGTGTTACGTTGCTTCAAAGAGTGGACCTTAGTTCATGTACCCCAAGAGTAGAACAACATGGTTGATGCCCTCGCGAATCTGGGATCTTCTACTGAAAAAGAAGACCTACTCCTCGGAGCTGTTGTCCAATTATTCCAATCAGTGGTCGAGGAAGGTCACGCGGAGATAAAGTCCACCTTCCTAACATTAGATTGGAGAAATAAATATATTTATTATCTAAAAGACGGGAAGCTACCCGTAGATCTAAAAGAATTGAAGGCCCTGCAAACCAAAGCAGCTCGATTCTTGCTTGACGAAAATGAGACTCTGTACAGAAAATCTCTCGATGGCCCACTGGTGATATGCTTAGGACCAAGAAACACAGATTATGTACTCCGATAGATCCACGAAGGTAGTTGCGAAAGCCATTTTGGGGTCGATTCCTTGGTACAGAAGGTGATTAGAGTGGGCTATTACTCGGATAGCATGGAAAAAGGCGCCAGGGAAATCATCCAAAAATGCGACAACTGCTAGAGATTCTCTCTCATTATCCACCAACCCGGGTAGGAACTACATTTCGTTTTATCACTATGGCCATTTATGAAATGGGGAATGGACACCGTTGTTCCCTTGCCTACAGCACCGGGTAAGGCAAGATTCATTCTATTTATGACTGATAACTTTTCAAAATGGGTGAAAGCATAGGACTTCGAGAAAATAAGTGAGTATGAAGTCATCAATTTAATATGGGATCACATCACCTGCCGGTTCAAAATCCTTTCTGAAATAATATACTATAACGTGAGTCAGTTCATCAAGAGCAAGGTAACACAGTTCCTTAAGGATAACATAATCAAGAGAATCCTGTCAAAGCCTTACCATCCATGTGCAAACTACTAGGATGAATCCATGAATAGAACCATTATTCAAAACTTATAAAAGAAAGTAGAGAGCACCAAGGGAAAATAGAGAGAAACGCTGCCCGAGGTGCTATGGTCATATCGAACAATTTCAAAATCAAGTATCGGGAAACACCCTTCTCTCAAGTGTACGGCATCGATGCATTCATACCAGTGGAAGTCGGGGAATCAATCATCAGATTCCAGTAGACTAATGAGGCTTGAACAATGAGGCGATGACAACGGCTCTCGAGGAACTCGATGAAAGGACAAAAGCCTCGCTAATTCTGACGGCTGTCCAGAAGAAGAAAACTAAAAGATACTATAACAGAATAACAAATCACTGATATTTTGGTATCGGCGACTTTTTCTTAAGGAAGGTTACTCTCAACACCCAAAACC
Organism: Nicotiana benthamiana; assembly: GCA_034376525.1. Classification (NCBI taxonomy): domain Eukaryota; kingdom Viridiplantae; phylum Streptophyta; class Magnoliopsida; order Solanales; family Solanaceae; genus Nicotiana; species Nicotiana benthamiana. The sequence continues at coordinate 24,750,908 of CM067336.1, read as the reverse complement.
CTAATAAAGGAAAGCTGGGCCAGAATTGACCATTTCCTTAGGATAGTTGGCAAGAGATCCTATAAGCTTGGCACCATGGAAGACGAATAGCTTCCAAGCAACTGAAATGTATTGATGCTTAAGCGGTATTACTTCTAGGGAACCCGATCGAAAAATCCCGCAAAGATCCTCGAGAAAATGTTGCACTCCTTTCCTTTGATCAAGTTTTTATCCAATAAGGGGTTTTTGCCGGTAAGGTTTTTAACGAGGCAACTACCACACACTTCCTAATAAAGACTCAACAAGCCTACCATATTTTCTTTGCAATCAACCCTGCACCGGGAAATGACAAATGAGGTACCAATAGGACATGATGTAGATGCCTAAACTATCACACTTGGGATCAAAAATGGCTACGGCCAAACACATAAGACTATGGTCAAAACGGTTGCACCAGCTAAGTTAACACAACTCAAGGACGCCCGACCGTCTCTAACAAAATTATAAGCCATTAATTCGAATCTACTTTGAAAAGAACCGGTTAAAATAGCCTACCCTCAACAGGAAAATGAGCTTCGACCATGTGACCTCCGAACAAAGGCTTCGAGCTACTCAGCCTACAAGCTAAACCTTCTGAGGTGCTTGAACATTTCAGCTAATGACTTGAAATTGAGGTTCTTCCTGAACTGATGATGGGTCAGGAAAAATCATTTCAAAAAGTCCTTAACGAGAGAAAAATAAAGCCTACATAAGGGAAAAAGTGTAAGAGCCATTATCTCCAGCTAAATGAGCCTCAGGACCACACACTAAACGGTCGCAACGATGAAAATCGTTAAAGCCACTATCGCCAACTTAAAAATCTGAAGGCTTAAGGGTCAAAGCAAACTCGAGTCATAACTCGATTCAGAGACCAAATCAAAATAGTTAACTATACATGCCTAAGGGAAAGAGCGTAAGAGCCACCACCGCCAGCTATGTGAGCCTCATGGCCACTTACATCAAATGCCCTTCGACTCAAGGTGTAAGGGCCATTGTCGCTAGCCTATGCAAATATAAAACTTTAGGGTCGATTGAGCTCGAATCCAAGCGCGACTCAGAGACTGAACCCAAAAGAGTTGAGCAAAACAATAAGAGCTCTGACTGCAGATTACATTAAAGGTTACATCGACCAGGTGCATGAAAGCTGTTGATCTTTCCTAAACAAGCCACAGGGCCATATTGCATGTCGAAGGTTTCCTGCCAATTCTTGCTGAATTCAGAGTAAAAATGGGAATAGAGGAAACAATGCCACAGAATTCACTTTATACATATGCCAGTATGAAATTACTATATACAAACACGAATATTGACAAGAAAATCAACAAATATCCTAATCTACTGCCAAAACGGCATCCCCAATGGCTCCCAAAGGGTTGCACCCGATCAATTACGAGTCCCCCAACGGCCCTTTCTCACCGGAAACTTCTCTCCCCGGTGATCCACCCCCATTTTTTGCACAACCGAAGCTGCCTTCTGACGCGCCCCCAACAATTTGATTTTGGGAAGCCTGATGACGTCCAAATCTACCGCTATAAAGCAATAGACACGATCGCATGCGATATAATTTACCCAACTATGAGTCAGTGTCGAATCCCACAGGGAACAATGTGTAGGTGATTAGGAATGTAATAACATTATCGCTAGTCGCACAGTGCCAAACACTAAGAATTTTGGTTTGAAATTTATTTATATATCTAAAATGCGGAAATGTAATCTAATCTAGAAAGCAAGTAAAATAATTAATGGCTACAAGTACGAAAGCATCGGGAATTACACTCAAGTAACGATCCAATATATTTCACGATTTTACAAATATGAGAGAGTTTATGTTGATTAGGCACGGATAATAGTTCTGTATTAGCTTCTTCCAAAGACTAACAAGACTTCCTAATTGAATTATCCCTAATCACAATGAGATGATTAAGCACACCCGGAAAGCTACGAGTAGTTCAATCCTATCCTTAGGTAGAATCTATAAAATGACGGTTAACGCCTCAAGATCTTGTTAATTAATCTTTCCCAACCCCAAACTATTTTTTCCCAAAATTAATTTGGAGTTAATGGGCGAGTCCTAGGGTTAGTTAATCCCTTTGGAAATATTAAAGAAGAAGAATAATTAAAGAAACAATAACTCACTTCATAAATATATAAAAATCATTCAATACATAAGCACAACAAGGTATAAAATCCACACTTAAATAATGAATATGCCCATAAACAAGATTTAAGTGTTAAATAAAATACTACAAAGATAAACAATACAAAGCAAGGAAATAAATAAATAAATATAAATGGGTAAGAAAATCATAACCACAAGTTTCAATCGTCAAGACCCAAGTGTGTTTATGCAAACCCTAGCTTCAAGACTTGTTCTCTCTAGTCTCTATGGACTAAAAATAAGTCAAAATTCCTTTACAAACAAGCCCTATCAGGTATTAAATGGTTTGGAGAGAAAAAAATGTAAAATTCCACATTTTTGCATGCCTAAAGCACGCTCTTAGCATTTGTGAACAAAAGTTCGCCATTCCCAACTTTGCCTTAAGATGCCTGGATTTTCAATTACCAAGTTATCTTCTCATTTGCAAAGTTAACCTATCCTAGTTGACTTCGCACTTGCGAAGTATTCTTCGCAATTGTGAGAACTGCTTAATTCATGCTATGTTCGCAAATGCGAACGTTTCTTCGCATTAGTGAAGGATGCCCAATTCCTGCTAAGTTCACAAATACAAACTTTTCTTCGCATTTGCGAAGACTGCCCTTTTTTGCTTGGCTTCGCATTTCCCAGGATTTTGTCGCATTTGCGACCTCTGATGCTACTGCCCAGATTTTCTCTTTGTTTTTGCTTCATTTTACTTGTTTCCACTTGGTTTCTTCACCATACTTCCACTTGTTTCCACTTGGTTTCTTCACCATACTGTAAAATAGAAGTAAATGACATTAAAATCATGATTTTATCACTCAAAACATAGCAAAAGTATAGGCTTAAAGGCAAGATAACTCGGTAAAAAACCAACTTATCAAAGTCGGCTAGGCATGATCTGTTGCTCAAGATAAGTTCGGGCTAGGCCCCTCAAGCACCTTCTCAATGCAAGAATCTCGGACTACAACTCCCTCCCCCCCCTCCCTATGCATATACAACCGCCTCACTATCCTCCTTCGCATCATGGAGCTTACACTCGATCAGCCTCGGCTTTGATCAACTTCTCTGGCCCGAAGCTCCCCTCTTAGTTTGTATTTCTGTTTCTTAAACTACACAGATTAGTTCATAGAAGTTAAAAGTGATGGAATCTCACAAGGGCTCAAATAATTATAGAAATGGGTGATGAGTAACCTTCTCGGTAAGATAGGCTTTCTCGCGATCGCGGCGACTCAACTTATCCTGATACTGGGTCAAAACCTGGTTATAAAGCACATTAGCCTAATGCCACGTAAAAAGACAAGTTAGGAAAATAAATACTGGAACAGCTTAGATTGGCGGAGAAGGTTAGCAAAAATCACCCTCTCGCAAAGTCTACCCATATCGCCGAAAACGAATGAAGCATAAACCTTGGGTCCCTCAATAATGGTTAGCGACCCCTCGAGCGCATCTCCGCATTTGACTTGTACTTCTGCTTTGGAAGGATCTTCATGTGGGTTGTTTTCCACTTTGTAAGAAGGTAGGATCTCTCCCTAAGGAGAATTCACAACAATCAAAGGGTTTACAGGATCAGCCAAAATCTTTGTCTCTTATTCACCTTAGACCCCAGATCCCGGCCCCTCTAAACTACCTACCAAGGGCATCCCAGCTCAGGAAGAATTCCGGCCACCTGCCGACTCGGGGTTGTGCTCGATGCTCCATCCATTGCCTCACCACCACAAAGTTGGGCCACAATAGTAAGACTCCAGTTCGTAAACATCCATCCCCACGACATGAGGGTCAATCGAGTCTATAAAATCTTCCGGGACCATTGAGAAGCTGTTTTCCCTTCAACTTCGGCTCGAGAGTTTGTTGTCTTGAAGGTCAGAACTACTGGGTCAACCTTGGAATTTTTCTCCTTAACCCTCTTGAGCTCCGGAGGCCCAATGATCAGACTCCCATTCTTTTTTTTCTTCTCGCCAAGCACCAGGGCGTCCCCTCCAACGAGTGGCGCCTCCTTCATCAAAGGGATTTCCTCCATACCTACATAAATGCAGAGGTTAAATGCACAAGATGAAGAATGCTACTAACAGTAATCTACATCAAAGTATGTGGATGCAACAAGACTCAGGGCTTACAGTGGTCTTTGGCTTCCCACCGAGCTTGAGACAAATCTCAAAACACTCGATCAGTATATGGGAAAATCATGTATAAATGGCTGACCCAACCCTAGACATCCGACACCACACCAGGGTAGACCGTTACAGCTGAAGAGGCAAGAGAAGTAGAGTTAAGATGCTTGAAGAAATATCACCAAAAAAGCAAAGATAACACATTTACATACGCCCAGCGTTCCACTTCTCATGGAACGGCAACTTTTTAATTGGAATCAAGTCATACATCCTCACTCAGACAATAGGCTTATCCATCCCTCGTCCTCGAGCTCGTTGGTGCAGGTAAAAAGGGATCTTGGTAGCGAAGCTTGATTAAGCCCCCACATAGAAGATAAGAACTATACATTTGAATTAAATGGTTGAAGGGTGAAGGGCATCTCCTCTATTATGTTTGAGTACTACCTAATCATATAAACCACGCGCCAGAACGACGGATGAATTTGGCCTAGAGTCACTTGATAACTCCAGCATAAATCGAGAATCACGGGGGATTGGGGCGAGTTTGTTCCCAAGGTAAATAGTTAGTTGTATACACTCAGAAAGCCGGCTATACGAGTCATAATTTCTTCCTCCCGAGTAGGTATCTCCACGAGTAAGGTATCCCTCCAGCAACAGTCAGTCCTCACTCCCTCGACATCTGTTATTGAGCAAATATATCGAGTTAATGGCTTTTGATGCCCCAGCTTCGAGGAAAGTCTCTCGACCTTTAAATCAGAGTTCATCGCAAAGGATATCGTGACATTCCTTAGCAAAAGGGGTAGTAGCCAATTCACCTTAAGAGAAAAATTAGGAGGATGAACCCCCGACCTCCTAGAAAGCAGAAGTGGAAGTTTATGCCATCCTTGGGAGATTCTGAAGGAAGAAAAAGAGTTGCATTCCTAAAAGAGAATAAGAACGAAGTAAAAACAAACCTTATTTGGGGTTTTCGACATGAGATAGGGTATAGAAAGAAAGAGGGAAGTAATTTTAAAAGCACCACGAGTACATTGAAAGAAGCCAAAAGTAAGCTAACCACCGCATTCAATGTGAAAATATGTAGGAACAACATGCATATTATGTCTTGGCACCTTGTACCCTTGCTAATTGCAAGAACATCAAAGGAAGCAGATGTTCAGGATTGTTTCTTATCATTTCTTACCCCTTTCTGATGTTCTAAGCGTCAATACATACAGGAGGAGGGATGATTTGTGTGGCACCCAATTTTACGCTCCAGTTCTACCTAATACTATTTGCAGAATAATAAGTACATAAAATAAAGGATACAGAGATTTTTACGTGGAAAATACCTGGCTCAAAAGGTGAAAATATCACCACCTACTATTCAATAGGATTTTCCCCAGCTGTAACTAAAATCACTGAGCCAAAATAGCATTTATAAAAATTCTTTGCAAACCTAAGGACTAACTCTAATCCTGATATGGGACACAGCCTCAACTGTTGCGACAACTTCAAGTTACCTATAACTTGAACACTCTAAGTCCCCAATACAATTGCTTCTATGAAAGCAGAAAGGTACAAATTCAAATCACCTACTACAACTGAACTAGAACAAATGAAAGACACAATGGAGTTGGTTCTTCTATCTCGTTCAAGTATCTTCAAGAGTCCATACTTAAATCTCACGTAAATTTCTTGCAAAATCGCATTGCTCCTTTGCTTTTAATTTAGCATAACTTCTGCGTTTGTGCAATACCTATAAAACAGAACAATAATTGTCATTTAATAGGTTAGTAATCAAAGTCTTATTGGGACTCAATTGTTGATCTTCTATCGTACTTGAGTCCTTGAAGATCTCAAACTCCAACAGTATCTTTATCCTAGATTGTATTCTCTTCTTAAAATGAGACTTTCTCCCTTATCCAATATGCAACATGTTCGATCAGATTAGGAGATATTGCTGACTAACCAGTATGACTTTTCTCCTTCACGTGCATCTCGCATGTGTATGTTCATCATGATTGTGCTTCACTAGATGGACATGGTGTTGATACCCAATTTTTTCCTATTTATTTTTATACTCAAATACTTTAAAATAACATGTGTTAAGCATGCCCAAAGTTTTTTGTATTTTTCCTCAATTTTAAGGTTTTTTTAGAATCAATTTATTGTCTATTTTAACAGTACAAAATCCAATAATTATTCCCAAAATTATCATTTTGGTGAAAATTTTCTTTTCATCCTCATATTTACACCCAGCATAATTAAGGTGATTTATGCGTATTTTTTATTAATTTATTTTGATATTTCTAAGCTAAATTGCATAAAATTATAATTATAACGTATGCTACGATTAATAAAGTTTTACAATTATAAATTATTTCTAATATTTTTAGATTATTTTAATGTATAATTAACTAGTTTGCTGCTTTTAATTTGGTTATAAATTATTATTCAGTATTTTAATTTAATAAAATGGGGAGAAAGTGCCTATTCAAAATCTGGCCAATTTCTATCTCACTTTTAACCCTAATTACACCCAATCAAATTGACCCAATTCCAATTTTAACCCTTCCCTTCACGCGTTTAATTAAACCCTCCTTGTTCCCCTTCTAATCCTGGCCGTTGATCATTTTGATCAACGGTCCATAGCCTTTCTTTCCTTTTTAATTTCAAATCACCCCTAATCCTAGTTCATTTCTCACAAAGCAGCCGCCCTAAAGTCCCTTCATCTCTCATGCTTCTGTAACACTCAAAACCCTAGCCGCCATTAACAGCTTCTCCGACCAAATTCCACTAGCGTCCATGGATTCCTAGGCCATGGAAGTCCTGTCCTCTCTTCCATTCACCCTAAATCGTGGTTGTTCAAAGATTGTAAGGTTCGACATCAACAAGGTCTATCCAGATCCTCCACCGATCTGAGTTCTTTTGATTTCTCCAGCTTCGTACCAGCGTATTCAAGCTTTGAAAGGGCTAGCCATGGCTCAGCTTTGTTTGAGACCAGATCTTTTCCAAGCCTTCTCGTTTCTAGGGTTTCTCAGACACCTTAAAAAATCTTGTTCGAGGTTCTTTCTTCCTTTAATTTTTTAGATCTGTGAAAGATCTATGTTATACTTGGGTTTTGGATAGATTTACTTTCCTTATTTCTCAAAATCGTGTACCATTGGATTATTTCCTTAAATAGACTCTATGAATTTACCCTTTGTTGTGTTGCTAAAAAGGTTTTGAGTATTTTTTGTTTCAATAAATACTCATGCCCGTTTGTAATCAAATCCCAAAACCAAAGGGAAGTCCTTATGTGATTGATTGAAGTGTTATTTCATGGCCTTTTACTTACTCGTTTTTGCACTATAAAAAGAGACAACCTTTTCAACGCTCAACACAGCTCTTTTCTACACCTTTGCAACACACACAAACTTCTGAATTTTAATATTTCGAATACTCTTTTCACTACACAATTTCAAATACTCTCTCTACAACTACCTTCTCTATTTTTGATACTAAATGATATGATCCCCTCTCTCCTACTGTCCGAAATATTTCTGAGTTCTTCTTCCACTCTCAAATACTTGCTGAAGGTCATGAGTTTGCCTTTGCTGATATTCTGGCTAATTACTTACTTTTGCTTGTTCTGTTGTACTAAAATCGCAACTGGTATGTCTTTCTAGTTAAATAATACCCTGCTACACTATGTGTTTATTTCCCATCTTCTGTTATGCATTCTCCATTATATGCTCCTTTTAGTCTGCCATGCTCTCTTTCATTTTGCTATGCACCTTCAAGTCTGTTAGGCTTTTTGTTGTGCTTCTGTGAATGTTCACTATGTGATTCCCCATCCCTTTGACCCTCTCTTATGTGTGAGTTCATTTCTGAGTTATGTTGGCATTCTATTATTTCCACTCATGACTTAGAATCAGGTTCTCTTAAACCTCTACTCAAATCAATTCTCATTCCCTTTACCCCTTGTGTACTGAGACTTAACTCGGGTATATTGGTGTCCTTATCACCATCCAGACCTAAGTTTGACTTCTAAAAGTATGCTCTTAATTGGATCAAGCAGAGGGTCAGGGGTGTGCAAGTCTATGTCCATGGCTGGGTATGACCACCCTCTACTATGGCTCTGTAACCTCTCTCTCACTTTGCACTTATTCCTAGTTTCTAAGCACTACCCCCCTTTGGTAAGCTATGCTTTGGGACCCTTGAGTTCCCTCCGAACTTGGATGCCCAAGGGCTGGCTATTCAACACTGCACTATTCTGTTAAAACAATTGTTATCCAGAGTGTAAGCACTGCCTGGGGTCCTTGAGGCTCCTTCAAACTTTGAAACACTTTGGGTAAGACAAGGCCTTGGAAATCTGGAATCCTGATTTGGGGAAACACATGTTATTGGATAATAAGATTTAATTAAGCTGCTCGGATCTAGCTGTAGGTTGTGATGTATTTTTAATTGTTTTCTTTCTTTCTTCTGGTTTTGAAATAATCTTATAACAGAGAGAACTCGGGGAGTATTAATAAAGGGTATGGGAGGGGTTTACTTTATTGCACAAAAGGGTAAATACCATGCCTATAGGTTTAATGTTTTTAATCACCTAGATACCATGCCTATAGGTTTTCAACTTTTTAACTCGATCATCTAGATACCATGACTATAAGATTTAATATTCAGTCATACTGCAAATCATTAGAAACCCTGCCTATGCTACTTAATATCCATGTAACAAGTAGCACATAGAAGTCATTCCTATAGGAAATGCATAAACGTTAGGAAAGTGGTAGGGTAATCAAACACTCATTCCTTTACCAGTTTAATAATAATAGCAAGTATTAAAAATCAAGATATAGATATCATGCCTATAGTCGTTCAATGTCGCCTAATATGTGTAAGTAATAACCTGGCATTTGGCTTCAGCAATCTCAATAAAACTCGTCCAAACCCGTTTGTTTGAAAACTCTTACGAATTCGTACTGTTCTTAAACTTTCCAAACATGCATCTTTATTCTGAAACCAATCCCTTTAACCTTCTACCTAAATTTGTATTCATCTCTTGAAGATATCTTTCAAAACAGGCTCTTATCTCTCTTTTAAAGTATTCTCACTTTCGAAAACTTTTCTAAACAATTCTACTGTATTTTTACTTAAATAACCCTGCTGATTCCGAAGACATCTCTAAATTTTTGCAATTTTCAATCTTTTGTTTTAATCTCTTCCGCATTAGGCTCTTGTCAGAAATTATTTTTCTGAATAACCTGTCTAAAATACCTCAATTTATGACAAATGGATCAGGCTTGCATAATGCAAACTTTTTATCTAACTCTATGTGTTAAACTAGTCCATCCACCATTAAATTTAAAGACCAAAATGGTATGTGCAAGGCATGCTAAACTATGTGTTGTCTGATTTAAGGGGTTTTTGTGAGCCTTTAATGTTTGCTTGTTAACCCACTTTACTTTCTATTTGTTTTTGTTTGTCGAAATTAGAGTTTTGTCCTTTAAACTCCATATATACCTCTTCCCCTTTTCTTCCCCTTTAGGATTAGAAATCCTAATACCGCGGGATTAATTGGTTGGGACGGCTACTAGCATGCAATAAGTAAACGATACTAATTGCATTTAAATACCTTAACGGGGTGGGGAGGGTAGAATATGGATATGATGGACGGTGCGGTAATATCTCGTGCGACCCCTCTTTTGAGGAGTGATGGCTAGGTATTGCATTGATGTGATCCATATTGCATTTAAACATAACACCTCCTTTCTTTTCTTTTTGTAATATTTTTCTTAAGTGTTTTCATTTTTTTTGCAGCTACTCCTTTTCTAAAGACTATCTATTCTTCCTTTTCTTTTCAAAAGTTTCAAACTTATGTGTATCTATTATGTGTAAACCTTACTTGTTTTCTTCTACTCGTTTAAAGTCACAATTAAGCATGGCTGGGAACCACACTAATGGATCTTGAGGGGTGCCTAACACCTTCCCCTTGAGATAATCTCAAGCCCTTACCCGAACTCTGGTTTTCTTTCAAAATCTTCTTTCTTCCTTAAAAGTGTCCTAATGCACTATAATCATTAGGTGGCGACTCTCCAAATTCCATAACCCAATTCCCCCAAATGGAATAAGAGTCGTTCTCCCCTATAATGTCGTAAACCTGATTTCTCTCTTCTCCTTTTAGTGGGAAAAAAAGGGGCGTCGATAGCATGGCGACTCTGCTAGGGACTTCTTTATGCCTTTACCTTTACATGCTTTGTGTTACTTTATTGATTTCTTAATTGACTTTATTTCTTGCCTTTAATTATTTTATCATGGAAACTAACTTGACTCTTCATGTCTTTATTTTCCTTTAACTTCATTTCTTTACCGCTTTATTACTATTTCAATACCGTTGTAATTTTCGAGCATTTATTGTACTCTGTTGCTTTATGAACGTGAAAATATATGCAACTTGCTTCATTCTTGTAATTGTATTCTTCAACATCATATTACACTCGTTCCAAAACAATTACTATTGTAGTCTGGTCGTATGACGATATGACTGGTCTCAGCACATCCATTGTAGCTCACATGTTGCCAACAGATCCTACATGTCCGCCAGTAAAACAGAAGCTCGGAAATTTCAAGCCAGACAAGAGTTTGAAAATCAAAAAGGAAGTTACCAAGCAATTCAAAGTCGAGGTTCTCAGAGTGGTAGAGTATCCGACATGGTTAGCCAATATCGTGCCAGTACCAAAGAAAAATGGGAAGGTGTATGTGTCAAATACCAGGATCTCAATCGGGCCTGTCCCAGGGATTATTTCCCTTTGCCAAATATACATATCCCAATTGACAACTACGCAAAGTTGTAGTCGTTCGTTGATTGTTTTGCTGGATACTATCAAATATGGATGGATGAGGAAGATGTAGATAAAACGGCACTTATCACGTCGTGGGGGATACTCTATTAAAGAATGATGTCATTCGGGTTAAAAAATGTTGGTGCCACGTACATGAGAGCCATGAGTACCATCTTGCATGACATGATACATAAAGAAATAAAGGTATATGTTGATGACATCATCATCAAATCCAAGAAAGATGCAGATCATATGGATGACCTGAGAAAATTCTTCAACAGATTGAGGAGGTACAAATTGAAACTGAAACCCGCAAGGTGTGCAATCTGGGTTCTTGCTAGAAAGCTATTAGGCTTCATTGTGAGCCGCTGGAGAATACAATTGGATCCTTCAAAGGTCAAAGCCATTCAAGATTTTCCACCGCCAAAGAACAAGAAGGATGTGATGATCTTTCTAGGAAAGCTCAATTATATCAGCTGATTCATAGCTCAGTCCACTGTCATTTGTGAACCAATCTTCAAGATGCTTAAGAAGGATGCTGCCACCTCGTGGGCTGATGATAGTCAAAGGTCATTTGATAGAATCAAGGAATACTTATCAACGCCGCCAGTCTTGGTTTCACCTACGCCAGGGAGACCCCTACTTCTTTATCTCGCAGTATTGGATGGAGCCTTTGGTTGTGTTTTAGGGAAACATGATGAAAAGGGAAGAAAGGAGCAAGCCAGCTACTACCTCATGTTCATACCCAATTTTTTCTATATATTATTATACCTAAAATACCTTCAAAATAGTATATGTAAGCATATATAAGCACGCCTGGAAATTTTTGTATCTTTCTATACTTATTAAGATTTTTAAAAATTAATTTACTGCTTATTTTGATAGTACAAAGGGCCAAAATTATTTTTAAATTATCATTTTTAGTGAATATGTGTTTCATTCTCATATTTGCAACAAAATATAATTTATGTAATTTTTGCGCATTTTTTACAACTGTATTTGGAATTTATAAAGATAATTGCATGAAATTGAAATTATGGCCTATTTCGCAATTAACTATATCTTATAGCTAAAAAATTATTATTTATAATTTTAGATTGATATTTACATGTTATTAATTAGCTATATGCTTTCAATTCTGCTTTTTAAATTATTTTAGCTATTTCATAAAATAAATTGGTAGAAATTGGCTATTTAAAAGTTGGCCATATTTCATTTAAAACATAGCCCAAATTGCACCTCTATTTCAGCCCAATTTTAAACCCAATTTGAACGACCCATAACCGTTGAATTTACCCTACCAACCTTTGGATTTAATCTGGGCTGTTGATCAAATAAGATCAACGGCTCAGATTCTATTTCCCTAATTAAATAAAACGACCCCCTCCCAAAACGTTATTCACTCTGACGCTCTCTCTCTCTCTCTCTAACAAACACTCCCCATTCTCTCTAGAACCTTCTTGTTCCTTCTTCTCCGATGAAGCTCGTTGCCTCTCCGGCCATACTCCTCCCTCACTTCTCTCGACCTCCAATCCCCATGGAACCCTCATCTCGTTGTTTCCCTCTAAAGCTAGAAGCCCAGAAACTTCTGCCATGAAAGACGCTCGCTGAAAGCTTTGCTAGGGTCCTTTGTCGGATTTTCTCCGGTGGGTTTTTGTCCGATGATGCCTTCTATGGCATCATATATGAGTTTCATGGCCAGGTTCCTCATTTACCTAATTTATTTTGCAAACCCTAATTTTTTCCCTAAATCTCTTAAACCTATGTCTTTTTAAGCGATTTCGGTTTAATCTTTTTTTTTCTACACTACTTTTTACTCTATATCTTTGATTAATTCAAGTATTCAAACGTTTTGTACCTATTTTCAAAACTAGGGTTTCCTGCCCCTTTTTAAAATCATTAGTCTTCTGCTTCTTTGGGTATTATGAGATTATTCCTATGTTATATTCTTGAAACCTCATTATCTCTGAGTTCCACGCACCAAGTCTCTTCTAGGGCTCCCACCCTCTACTTTTTGTATGATTCCTTGCTTAGGGTTTTTAATTTATGTGACCTTTTAAGTTCGAATGCCTTTCTCTTAACTGATATCCTATTAGTTCCGAGTATCTTTTTATTGAATCCCTGATTCATATGTGTTCTTATAGTGATTTCAAATTGCTTCCTTATTTGTGAGTTGCTTTCTATGATTGGGAGTAATTCCCCCTAATTTTGGTCTTGCCTGTGATTCTTTGACTGACTGTTAATAGATGATTTATATTGCTTGCCATATTTATGCACTCGAGTATATTTTGGTTATTCAGCATGTTTTTTCCTTGTTTGAAATATTGTGTACCTAGCCTTTATTATGTATAACAAGCCTACTTCTTTCATTATGGTATAATCAGTTATTCAACTAATTTTTTCCTTATTTGATAACTCGTACTCCTATTCGAAACATGAGTCCCTCATTTAGTTGAATTGGGACTTCTAATTGATTCAATTTGGTATTGTTTCTATAATTAGATACTCCTTACCCTCTTTTCTATTATTTTTCGAAAAAAATAAGTGCTTCCCCATCCTCTTTGCATAACACGCCAACACACATTACAATCTCTCTAAACTCTATTTCAATAACACTCAGTGCTCTCTATCTCTCTATTGTTTCTCTACAATCTCTCTCACTAAATCGGCTGAAAGCCAAGATTGGGTAATCTTGGCTGTTTATTTCTACACTACAAGGGTTCTACTACATTGGTTACTTGGGTTTTTGCCTGTTGTTTGCTTCTCTGTATTGTTATTCTCACATTGCTGCCCTCATTCTCTGCTCAGTCTGCTCATCATGTGCACTGTTGCTCTTTGTGTTCTATTTTCCTGAAACTGGTATGTTACTTATCTAATATACAGTCTCCAAAACAATATGTTTTTGTTATTCCTGCACTTCATCTTGTTCCTTGTGTGCTTTTAACTATGGTTATGTTGTTCTTATTGTCACTGGCATGCCCTTACCAGTTTAGCTTATCATGTTCCCCCTTACCCCATTCCTTGTCTCAATAGCTGTTTATTTTTCTTTGTGTGTTAATAACATGTATCCAGGTCTGCTTGACTACTTGATTAGCCTAAAAACCTCTTCGTAAGGTTAATTGCATTGGGTTTTGGTGCAGTAAAAATTGAACCCATGTTTGCAACCATGTTGGATTATGTTTCTTCAATATGCTGTCTGTGTAGTTCACTTTAGTTATTTGATCCATTCCCCTTTGTCCCTGTTTGTGTGATGCTCTGTTTAAAACTGGTCAGTTCTAAATGATTTTAAAAGAATTCTTTCAACATTTTCAATCATTGTTTCCTCAAGCTATCTCTCAAATATTCCTACTATTTTTCTTAAACTTACTTTCAACTATACTAAACTATCTCAATCCTATAACAATTTCATTATTCTTAGAACATTAGGTTCTACCCCCATAGTGTAACCATTGCCTTGGGAACCCTTTGAGCACCCATTGAACGTTGATGCACAAGGCTGGCACTTCCACACTTGCACTTGTCAAATAATGATATTTTGGGTGCCTGGTATTGGACATGGGTTCAAATGAACCCTTAGGGAACTTTGCCACACCCAAACCTTGGTGATGGCTGTGAAACTCGGAAGGAGTGAGATTGGAGATGTTTGGCCAGGCGCAAGGCTCCCTATAGAATAACTTCTTATTTTGTTTACTACTGTTGTATTTTAATTATTTGTGCTGTAATAATTTGTAAATAATATTGGGTGTCATAGTGAATTGGGAGGGCTATTGCGTGTTTAATAAAGGGAACCGGTAAAAAATATGCCTATAGGCCTTTATTTATTTACCTGCGCAATAGATATCATGCATTAGGACATGCATCTTCGCATATAGACATCATGTTCTTAGGACATTAACTTTCAGTTTGTTATTCTGCATATTATCATAACCATAACTAATTAATAATCAACAAGTCATTACCATCACATCTAGATATCATGGTTTTTAGGACTTTTGTGCATTAGATACCATGCCTTTAGGACTTTAATTGCAACTGTTTAAATACTTCGTTAATCCGGGTTAAAATTGATTAATAACTCCTCATTAATACTGGAAATATTGCATGCTCGCCACTTTAATAATGCCTAGACAAGCCTTAGGTCAGATAAAAACTAACTAATCACCTTTAAGTTAGGTTCAAATTAATCAGCCTCTATCTGAACTCGTTTATCTCTAAAGCTTTCTAGTTTTTATGTGAACTTCTGCCCTATTTTTAAACTATCTATGCAAAGATTTTCCACTACATCTTGTCCAGAATTGGACTACTATTTTTAAATTATTTGAATAGTGTATATTCTAAATTTTGAAAGCTAATAACATTCATTGTTTGTCTTTACACTTCTGCAATCTCAAAAAACCTTCATATTTGTTCTATTACTCTGCCTGTCCAAAAACTGTTCCGCAAACGTTTCCAAGTGACTTTTGTAGATTTCTAAAATTGCTACTGCTCCTTTTTTTAAGTTCTGAACGATTTTCTTGAAAGTCTTTTCTACAAATTCCCCAGTTTCTTTCTTTTTTAATTTATACTCCAACTTTTTGAAAATTCTTCTTTTAGACCTTAATAGTGTTTAAGCCATGCTATTTATATGCATTATTTGCGGAGGTACACATGAGCCTTATAATAGTTTACATGTTCTCCTTCTAAATACAGTCATACTTGTTCTTGTATGTCTCCTTATCATTTTACCTTTAAACCTAGGAGTCAGCTTAGAACCCCCTTCTTATAGGAATAGTAGTCAAAAATTCCTCTGGGACTGATAGGTTGGGACGGGTACTAGTATGCAATAAGTAAACGAGACAAAATGCGTTTAAATACCTTAACGGGACGGGAAGGGTAGGACATGGAGATGATGACAATGCGATAATATCATAAAGCGACCCCTCTTTGGGAATATGTGCGGGATATTGTATCAAATGATCCATATTATAAAACTAGGACCTCCTTACCTTTTACTTTTGTTTAAATATTTCCCTATCACTTGTGCTACTATTTTTTCAAAATTTGCCCACTAGTTATATATTCTTTATATGCACATTTTTCTGGTCTATTTCTATGCTTCTTAAAGTCACATCTAAGCAAGGTCGGGAACCACACTAGTGGATCTTGAGGGGTGCCTAACACCTTCCCCTCGAGATAATTTCAAGCCATTACTCGAACTCTGGCTTTCATTCAAAATCTTCTTAAAAGTGTCCTAATGCACTATAATCATTAGGTGGCGACTCTTCAAACTCTGTAACCCAATTCCCAAAAGGGAATAAGAGTATTTTTTGTCCATAATGTCGTAAACCCGATTTCGCTTCTTTTAGGGGAGGGGAAAAAGAGGTCGTCGACACCTCAGCAAGTATTTTATCCCGTAGAGGCTCGGTATTCCTTATTAGAACGCACATGTTGTGCTTTGACCTGGGTAGCCCAAAAGTTGAGGAAATATTTTTGTGCCTACACAACTTGTGTCATATCAAGGATGGATCAGTTGAAATATATCTTTCAGAAGCCCATTCCTACTGGAAAGCTCGCAAATGTAAAATCATGTTAAGCGAGTTCCACATTGTTTATGTTACTCAAAAGGCAGTCAAAGGGTAAGCTTTGGCAGATCTCCTCGCCAATAATCCTGTGGGAGGAGAATACGAACCTCTAAAGACATATTTTCTTGATGAAGAGGTATCTTTCATAGGAGAAGATATAGTGAACTCCAATAACGGATAGAGGATGTTTTTCGACAGAGCTAAGAATTTCAAAGCAGTTGGCATATGAGCAGTCCTGGTATCATAAATTGGTCAGCATTACCCACAATCCACCAAGCTCAGGTTCCCGTGCACCAACAACATGGCTGAATATGAAGCCTGCATCTTAGGGCTCAAACTGGTCATCGACATGAATGTTCAGGAATTACTAGTGATCGGAAACTCGAACCTTCTCATACATCAGGTTCGATAAGTGTGTGAAACTAAGAATTCTAAGATACTCCCTTATGTGCATCACATAGAGGAGCTTAGATAAAGGTTCACAAAGACTGAATTTCATCATGTTCTTAGAATACAAAATGAGTTCGCTGATGTACTAGGGACAATGTCATCGATGATCCAACATCTGGATACAAACTTCATTGATCTCATTCAGATCAAGATCCATGACCAACCTGTTTATTGTCCAAATGGGTCGAAGAAGCACCATTTAAAGTAGTAACCAAGAAAGTTGTGGCAGACTTTGTCCGCGACCGAATTGTTTTTCGATTTGGAATTTCGAAATCAATCATCATTGACAATGGTTCCAATCTCAACAGCAGCTTGATGAAGGAGATGTGTGAAACGTTCAAAATCAGGCACAAGAACTCTACAATTTATAGATCTCAGATGAGTGGAGCTGTAGAAGAAGCCAATAATAAAGTCAAGAAGATACTAAGAAAGATGATCAAAAGGCATAAGAAATGGCATGAGAAGCTGTCATTTTCCTTACTGGGATATCGTACCATAGCTCACACGTCAACCGAGGTAACTCCCTACATGGTTGTTTATGGTACAGAAGCGTTCATTCTCGCAGAGGTAGAAATGTACTCCTTGAGGATCATACAAGAAGCAGAGCTAGACAAAGCAGAATGGGTACAAAGTCGCTACGAGCAGTTAGCCCTTATAGATAGACAGAGAATGAATGCAGTTTGCCACAATCAATTATATCAGAACAGAATGTCAAGAGCCTACAACAAGAGAGTTAAGCTAAGGAAGTTTACACCAGGGCAGATGGTGTTGAAGAAGATATTCCCGCATCAAGATAAAGCCAAAGAAAAATACTCTCCCAATAGGTAGGGTCCGTACATGGTCAACCAGGTTCTAACCGGGGGAACCCTTATTCTTGCAGAAATGGACGGAGAAGTCTAGCCTAAACCAATCAACTCAGACGTGGTGAAACGATACTACATTTGATCATACACTTTTTCTTCATGATGTAATTTGAAATACGCCTTACCTGAATCCCGTTTAAGACAAGATACGTAGCCAACCATATGGGTTCAGTCACGTTTTAATAAAATTCCATCCCCCCCCCCCCCCCCCCCGCTATTGGAATTGGGAGAGAATTTTGAGGAGGACCCTCAAAATTCTGAAGTCAGTTTTCCAGGCAGCGCCAGCCCAGTAAACTTGGGCAGAATTTTGAGGTGGAATCGATGCACTTGCAGTTATTCAGCACAGTCGTCAGCAGCGCCAGCCCACTAAACTGGGGCAGAAGTTTGAGGACGACCCTCAAAATTCTGGAACAAGCAAGGTTGTCGTTTCTTTGAACCACATACCAGTCATTGGTTCATCCAAAATAAAAAAATTTCCAAATTTGTACTTACATTATATTTACTAAGTCATGTATAAATTCCATGGAGTCGCCTTCGTTTAGCAACACTACCCCAATGACACACGACGTCAAGAGCCTGGGGATATGAACTGACCTTCCCCCTCTACAGAGCTCACGATTTTTCTTTGAATGGAGGCACTCAGGTCGCAAATCATTGAATGCGTTCACTCTTCAAGGTTAAAACTCTCAGAATGATTGCTCATTCACAAGTCTACTATCTACACCCAACACTTCCCAGCAGTCACGATATCACAACCGTCTATCATCTAAGAAACTCACCATTGTTCGCTTCTTTACTTTCCGCATTGCATAAGGCTACTTTTCTGCCTTTTGAGACTAAGCTCTATCTCCATCTGCATTTCTTGCATAAAGCTATTTCTCTGCCTTTTGAGACTAAGCTCTGTCACCATTGCATATCTTGCATAAGGCTATTTTTCTACCTTTTGAGAATAAGCTTTGTCTCCATCTTCATTGCATAAGGCTACTTATCTCCTTTCGAGAATAAGTTCTGTATCCATCTGCATTTTTCATAAGGCTACTTTTCTGCCTTCTGAGGCTAAGCTCTACCTCCATCCTGCATAAGTCTACTTATCTGCCTTTTGAGACTAAGCTATGTCTCCATCTGCATTGCCTAAGGCTATTTTCTGCCTTCCGAGGTTAAGCTCTACCTCCATCCAGCATAAGGCTACTTATCTTCCTTTTGAGACTAAGCTTTGTCTCCACTGCATCCTGCATAAGGCTATTTTATGACTTCCGAGGTTAAGATCTACCTCCATCCTGCGTAAGGCCACTAATCTGCCTTTCCATACTAAGCTGTGTCTCCATCTGCATTTTGCGTATGGCTTATTTCACCCTTCTGAGGTTAATCTTTACCTTCATCCTGCATAAGTCTACTTATCTGCCTTTCGAGACTAAGCTTTATCTCCATCTTCATTTTGCATAAGGCTACGTTTCTGCCTTCCGAAGTCAAGCTTTATCTCCATCCTGCATAAGGCTACTTATATCCCTTTCGAGACTAAGCTCTGTCTCCATCACACATGGTTGAAATATCGCCACTTTATTTTATTTGAATGACTGAAATATCTGCACTCGCATCTAATTTTCTCGTTATGGCTGAAATATCACCACCCGCATTTAAATTCACACTCTGGCTGAAAGATCGCCACTGTTTGCATTCATTCGGATGAAAGATTGCCACCTCTAGGCTGAAAAATTGTAAACTTATTCAAAGACGTCATAGTTCGGAGGCACCATCTACATAGCCCGAGAACACCATTTAATGGCCTAAGAACCCTTAATTATATGCTCTTTATGGTCCAGGACATAATAGTCCTAGGACGTCATCCTAACCGTCTGAAGACAGCATTCATGGTTGTCATGAACCAAACCCGCTCATGATTGCACCCAACCCTAAAGCTAGGAAAGCCTGACCAACCATCGCTCTCAATTGAACAATAAGTCTCAAAACCGACAATTTAAGGAGAAATGTAATAACTTTTTTGAATAATAATCCAATAATATTAATAAAATAATATGTAGAGATACGAAAACCGTAAACACTCCCAAAAGATCAGGAGTCACGAGTCTAGAGCCTCTCAAACAAACTGGATAATAATATCTGAACGAAAAATACATAAGTCTGGAAGTGTATATAATCATAAACTGAAATAGCAAGAGTAGTCAGGTCTTGCGAATGTCAAGAAGCTACCTCAACAACTCTGAAAAAAATCTCCGGAGACAACGACTGCTCAGCTAAGCCTCCGGTGCACCTAAATCTGCACACAAGATGCAAGGAGTAGGGGTGAGTACTATCGACTAAGTGAGTAATAAGCATATATAATGTCTGAAGATAAGAAATCCACGAAATGCCATAAAGTAAAGCTAAAACTAACAGTCCGACACCTTAACTACGAACCAACAGCACATCAACATCAAGTATATCAGTCAAGTATAATGCAAGGATGCAATGCAATGCACATGAACCCGATACGGCGCGCAACCCGATCTGATTAACATTGACAGCGCTCACTGCGGTGTGTACAGTCTCTGGAGGGGCTACTACAGCCCAGGAACAATATCATCATATCACTACTGCGGCATGCAGCCCGATCCATACTCAGTCCACATTATGCATGTGAGTCACATAACAGATTCAATTTATTTCCAGGTTTCCATTTATTAGAAAAAATATAATTTAGTTATTTAATTTCAGGAAAAATGTGACTTAGCATTTCATATCGGTGATTAAACACAGGACTGAGATTAATGGTTTTACAAATCATGCTATAACAATGATATTCATCCTAGACAGATGCTATAGATCGGCACAAGGCCCTAAACATGGCAATAAACCCAGATATAATCAATTCAAGGGTTTGTATCAGTCACCAATATAGTATAATTCTTGTTCGGGATGGACAAAGTCACAATCCCCAGTCATAAACAGCCCCGCACCTACCATGGGGTTCAAGTCATGCCCTACATTGGATCATAATGTGATAAACCGGGGTTTCAAACCCTTAGGCCATCATCTATACAAACTACTCACCTCTAACCGGCCGTAAATTGGCCCGCAATGCCTTTTCCTTTCGTATCGATGTCCTTGCGCTTCGAATCTAGTAAAAATCACAACGAATACATAAATATGGGCTAAAGAAACATAACCCAATAAAAATACTCGAAAAGTACTAATATTTACGAAATTGGTAAAGCCCGAGCCCCGTGCCCACTTCTCGAAAAATTCATAAAATTACATCAACGGATTCCTCGTCTCGCCACGAGTCCGTACATAAAAAGATTGTCGAAAATGGAGCTTCAATGCCCCCTTCAAATTATTTACATCACAATTTCTCAAGCCCTAACTTAACCCATTTTGGTGATTATCCACTGCTTTATACAATAATATTGCCACAAACTAGAATACTTAGGCTAAGAAACTTACCTCCAATTATTTCTCAGTCAACTCCCTCGACAATCCTTGTCCAAAGCTCGTGAGGGGGTTAAAAATGGTGGAAATAATGATGAAGTTCATGGAGGTTTTAATTATTAAACTATGCAATCGCATCACCATCCCTGTGATCGCATAGGCCAATAATCCAGGCCCTCAAATTCCTCCTACACGATCGCATAAAACCGCTTGCGATCGCATATCACTGCGTCCTACAATTACGCGATCGCATACATACATATGCGACCGCACTGAACCATCCCCTATACCTATGATATAGCAGACCACCTCATGTGATCGCATATAGAAAGTTTGAGCACCCCCTCCCCTCTAGGTCTTCCACGCGATCGCATAGAGTATAATTCCTCTACAAAATTTCTGCTGCACTTTTCATGTTCAAAATTCCCCGTTATCCATCTGAAATCACCCCAGGCCCTTGCGACCTCAACCAAATGCACAATATGTTATATTACTTCATTCAGACTTGCTCGTAGCATACAAATACTATCATAAACATCAAAGTCATCAAATTACCACAGATTCAAGCCTAAGTCAAACTAAAACTTCTGAAACATGCTTTTGATGTAAAACCCGACTTAAGCACCTCTAAATGACCTAAAATTTTGCACGCATATCCAAAATCACCTAACAGAGCTACTACAACTGTCGTAATTCCATTCCGACCCCCGGATCAAAATCTCACCTATCAACTGGAATTCGCCAAACTTCAAACTTAGCCAATTCAAGCCTAATTCTATAGCAGACCTCCAAATTCAATTCTTACTGCGCTCCTAAGTCACAAATCATCACCTGAAACTAGCTGAATCGTTGGAAATCAATTTCGAGCCCTCTAACTCACAAGTCAATATTCGGTTGACTTTTCCAAACTAACCTTCTCTTAATGAGACAAATGCCCTCATTTCTAACCGAACTATATCCTAATTACTTCAAATTCTCCAAACACATGCAATGAAACATATAAAAGCACAAAACGGGGAAAACGAGGCGGAGATACCTGAGACGACGGGTCGGGTCGTTACTTCCTCCCCAACTTAAACAAACGCTCATCCTCGAGCATGCCCGTAGTTTTACTAGGAGCTAACCAATACCTGAATGACATTGTCAAACATATACCCGGGGCGATCCCACGTCACCTAACTCACATAGGCCCAATAATACAACACCACTAAATACAGTCCATGTTGACCATAACCGTAGAACCACATTGCACTTCCGAAACCATACACAAGACAAGAACCTCATATTCTACTCATAATAGGCCCGGACCAGTTGTAGTAACCCATACCTGCAACCTTAAGTGAACCCATGGAACAAACCACACAATCCAACACTCGAAACAACGGTGTCTATTCAAAACAATTGCCCAAATTATCGATAGGAACCTCTTATTAGCTGAGGTCTTATTCCAGCACTTTCATATATTGCTAACGATGATGAAATACACAATAAATTGTGACAATTTTTTGGAAAATCATTCATGAAGTCAATCCTTTTTTGGCTACTATCACAACAGATGTTCGAGCCGAAACTCGATACAAACATACTAACAGGCTGAAACCAAATTCGTTCGTATTCGCTTATGACTCCAACGATCCCCTCGAATCCAACACACCACTATGGTGATAATACATCTCAACATAGTCCTAAACCACAACTTGAATCATATATACACCCATAAGAGACGGTCCAGACATACTCACATCATGGAAATTGATTCAAAAGAAAGAGTTGTTTCTCAATCTCATCAGTACCATCACAACAGAAGGCAGAGACCCCGTCTCACATCATATGAATAGAATACCTGAATCCTCCTTGAAAGGCCAAAACTTCACGTCGCGTTGCCACAACGCGCAATCCTATCCAAACATTGTTCCACAAGAATTATCTCGAGTCACCATGCTCAAAATAGACAGCCACACATAGATTGATGCTTGAAACCAAGCAATCCATCACATCTATGGTAAAGAAGGCAATATACTATCAAATCCTGAAAGGACACAACCGACGTGCTATTTTCCAAGCAACTCCCAATACGGACTTTCCTTAGAAACAATAAACAAGGCATACAAAGTAACAAACAGACACTATCCTCAACATCACAATGTTGTAGTGCGCATCCCGATCTAGATAACATACCTTGTGGCGGTGTGCCACCCTATCCACTCAAATATCTTACCTAAGGAGATGCACATCGAGCCAAATTTTCTCATTATAAAGAAATACCGAGTATCGATCGTAAGCACACTGAGTGCATAATCATATATACATGTAGCATTGTAAGCTACAAAACCCAGCTTCCACTATGAATCTCGATAGCACCGAACTATATGTGTCACTGCCCAAAATCATAACGTTTCGCAACAAAGAAAAGCAACTCATAGATCTTCCAGATCACAAGTAGGTCTAATAATAATCAAATCAACCTATCCTTTATTAATACAATTCAGGACTAACCAAGCCGACCCAAGCTAAACATGTATTCAATCAGCTTGCCAACAAACTCATTACCAAGAAGCATGAAGTTTCCTCTTCCACTACTGTAACTCATGCCAAACCGTATTATACGATGCCCAACACCAATTAAATACTGAAGACCACAATCTCGCCCAGCGACGTGCCGCCACGAGGAACGCATCGGAAATGTCCCTCAATACGGAACTGAATCAACGGTAGAAACCTTTGCACTGACATTTGCCACGAAGGCCCAACAAGACAAGCAATCCTTCTCAGCCGCCCATTGGTCTTTGGAATGCAACGCACTCTAGCTATAACATCAGTCGATGCACCACACCACACAACATTTTGCATAGCCCATAACACAATAGTCTAGATTAACCCAACACTGAGGCAACCAGTCTATACCCAATCTCATATAAAAAATCTATCATATCAACAGGTAAAGATCCACAACCACGAGATAGACGGTGTCGGAGAACTCCCGGTCTCCCCTCTATTCTAACCCACAAATCACTATACCTGATCCCACGTTCCACCTTATGAACACAGATTACACATCGAGTTCCAAATCATTCCACAAAAGATATTCTAAAACTTCCCTGTGCAATCAGCAAACTAGAATTTTAGCAGTCGATCCAACAAGAAAATGTCGCAACACTAATGATGTATCATTAGTCTGATCACATTACTCTCCTTATGAGACATATAATATCGTTAAATCATTTCCAATTACCAGTAACATTTCCTTGATTACCTGAGGCTACTCATTGCCTAAGAACATTATGAACTTCCTTTCGGAACTAAACTGAAACCTCGCATATGCCCGTCTCGTCCCTCTACAACATACAGTATCTGCCATACTTCCAGGGATAACACGAGAACTTTCGTCTCCCTTCTGCGCCGCAGACTTCGATGCACTCAACCAGTCCAGAACTTTCAATGGTCCCCTTTAGAAGAAAAATCATTATGCACTCCATGCTCCGCATGTCCATAGAAATATACATCTCCGAACCATGATGAAACCTAACAAGAATTCTGCCCCGGTTCCATTTGCGCAAGATAAACTGCCGGGACTAAATCCCTCTACCTGAACCAAGCAAAGAAGACTGTCAGTACTTACAAGCCTCGTTTTCCAACGCTTGTATAAAATCATTACCTCAAACACAAACAAATATTTAATCATATCTTTACCACACCGATTCGGTCCACTAACAAGCTACTTCATTTTTCTGGATTTCATTACCGATTCATTCTCAACTTGATATTCTCTCTTATTCTAGCACCACAATGTCTCAACCCGGGATTACTACACGAGACTCGAATGTAAGACCACACTGTCTAAGACCAATAGGCTACTAAATACTCTCTTGAACGTTCCCAAAATACCACCTTCTAAAATACCCTACTTTGAAGAACTTCCTGCGAATTTAAGTTCGTTGTCATTGCTTCTCAGATACTGATACATAGAATTCTGTAATTAACGTAAAAATACCACAAGTCTTGACTTGTTCTAATAAAAAAACTGACTTGGTCAAATACTCAACCTTAAAACACCTAACTGCTACATATAGGATCTTGAACAAATCAAAACCATTCTTAAGAATCGTCCACTCTTATACCCACTGCGAATTACTTGACTTAACGAATCCAACCACTCGTGCCTTATCAGCACTCTGACACAGCAGGACATTATCTCCTTCCGATACAACCAAACAACTTCCTTCTCTTTACCCTAAGCATTCTTTATCCAGAACTCAAGACATCCTATTATTTTCTCACATCTACAAACCACCATATGACCTTTGTCAAAATTTTGCTTCACTCGTGCCATCCTCGGCTCAGTTTCTACAACCAGAACTGATTCACCCACATGCATCAAATCGGACCAAACATAGTACATAACCGTGCAATCAATTAATCAGCAACAACCTCCCCAACTTAGCTCGAAGCCATATATATCACAACACATATACTCTATTGTTGTCGTAATATCATTGTGAGATTAAACTCACTCTTTCATAACCTTGTGGAAAGACAAACCATCAGAAATTTAACTCTTCTACAATTCTTGCATTCATTCACCCAACGGTCAATCCCACTCTGTAGGCGACAAAATTTTATACTAAGTCCCAAATCTTTCAAAAATTTTGGCAGAATTCCCTTTGTAATTGAGCCTATCCACCTATCAGAGAATCACCAAATCCATCATAGCAACACGTACACAACTTGATAAAGCATCACAATGCATATCAACAACATTAATCTCAATACTACATGTACTATATAATCAAAAATTGATACATGGACATGCGTTGCACCTAATTGAATCATAACACATGGAAAATTCCTTTCAATTACACATGAAATATTCTCACAATATTCATAGGAACCGCATCGCTTCAGAACACTCCGTATGAGATAACCCACATGCTTTGCCGCAGTATAACATCTCTATATACCTTCCGTCGTCATACACATTACACAGCTACTTTGTCCTCCTGCGTCTGAACTTGTATCATGCAATTTACTTTACTCCCACTAGGAGCCTCGAAAAGATTCGTCATGCGCATATATTCGGGCTACACATCGAACCACAATAGGAAGCAAATCACTTAACAGTTCGTCTATTATCCAGCAGACTTCTTCGTCGCTACCAAGTCATATAAATGCATCTTGCAGCAGTAACATATTCAATCACATGAATACTAAACTGCCATTTCGGCTAATAGCGACACTACCAAACATATGAGTTCATAACACTATCTTGCAGAATTAGCACTCCGGTGCTCAATCCATATGCGAAGACTTGGCCTTAAGTCTTCCAGATTGGCAAAACATCAACCTCACGAAGATTATATCTAGCCCCTCGATCGGGGAATCACAAGCCATCAAGGCACATGTGCTACCAAGCGCTCATGCATACATGCGAACACGTGGAAATAATTTAGAGAATTACTCTTTAAAGCTGAATCAAGGCCGCACGATAAGATTTCAAGAAAGAGAAGTATTTTCTAAAGGTTCTGTAGCCTCCATAGGATAGATACGAACGTCTATGTACCGCTCCGGGAGACTCTACTAAACCGGCTTATGACTCGCGAGGCCTAGTAACCTAGGCTCTGATACCAACTTGTCACGACCCAAACCCTAACCAACCATCGCTCTCAATTTAACAAAAAGTCTCAAAACCAAAAATTTAAGGAGAAATGTAATACTTTTAGATTAATAATCCAATAATATTAATAAAATAATATGGGAAGATACGAAAACCCTGTAAACACCCATAAGATCTGGGATCACGAGTCCAGAGCCTCTAAAACAAATTGGATAATAATATCTGAATGAAAAATACATAAGTCTGGAAATGTATATAATAATAAAATTGAAATAGGAAAAGTAGCCAGGTCCTGCAAACATCAAGCAGCTACCCCAACAACTCTGACAAAAATCTCTGGAGACAACGACTGCTAAGCTAAGCCTCTGGTGCACCTAAATTTGCACACAAGGTGCAGGGAGTTGGAGTGAGTACTACCAAATCAGTGAGTAATAAGAATATATAATGTCTCAAGATAAGAAATCCACAAAATTCCACAAAGCAAAGCTAAACCTAACAGCCTGCCACCTTAACTACAAATCAACAACAAAGCAACATCAAGTATATTAGTCAAGCATAATGCAAGGATGCAATTCAATGCACATGAACCCGTTGCAGCGTACAGCCCGATCTGTTTAACGTCGACGGCACTCACTGGGGTTGTGTACAGACTACGAAGGGGCTCCTACAGCCCAAGCGCAATATCATGATATCACTACTGTGGCATGCAGCTCAATCCATACTCAGTCCACAATATGCATGTGAGTCACATATCAGATTTAATTTATTTTCCAGTTTTCAATTATTAGGTAGAATATAATTTAGTTATTTCATTTCAGGAAAAAGGTGATTTAGCATTTCATATCAGTGATAAAAAACAAGAATGAGATCAATGATTTTAGAAATCAGGCTATCATAATGATATTGGTCATAGACGGATGTTACAGATCGGCACAAGGCCCCAAACATGGCAATAAACAAAGATATAATCAATATAGGGTGCGTATCAGTCGCCAATATAGTACAATTCTTGTTCTGGATGGACCAAGTCACAATCCCCAGTCATAAACAGCCCCGCACCTACCATGGGGTGCGAGTCACGCCCTACATAGTGTCACAATAAGATAAATCGGGGTTTCAAACCCTCAGGACATCATCTATAAAAACTATTCAGCTCTAACCGGCCTTAAACTGGTCCGCAATACCTTTTCCTTTTGTATAGACCTCCTCGAGCATCGAATCTAGTCAAAATCACAACGAATACATAAAAATGGGCTAGAGAAACATAACCCAATCAAAACTACTTGAAAAGTACTAAAATTCACGAAGTTGGTAAAACCTGAACGCCGAGCACACTTCTCGAAAAACTCTGAAAATCACATCAACATATTCAACGTCTCGCCACGCAATTCCTCAAGCCCTAACTTAACCTATTTTGGTGATTTTCCACTGATTTCTACAATAATATTGCAACACACTAGAATACTTAGGCAAAGAAACTTACCTCCAATTTTTTATCAGTCAATTCGCGCCTCTATGAGATCGCATCAGTACCCTTATGATCGCATAGGCAAAAAATCCAAGACCTCAAATTCCTCTTACGCGATCATATAAAACCCTTGCGATCTCATAGCACTGCGTCCAACTACTACGCAATCACACCTACGCGACCGCACTAAACCATCCCCCATGCCTATGCGATCGCAGAACACCTCATACGATCGCATAGAGAAAGTCTGAGCAACTCCCTCTAGGTCTTCTATGTGATCGCATCCAGACCTACGCGATCGCATAGAGTAAAATTCCTCTGCAAAATTTCTGCTGCATTTTTCAAGTTCAAAATTCCCAGTTAGTCATCCGAATCACCCCGAGGCCCTTGGGACCTCAACCAAATTCACATATATGTTCTATTGCTTCATTCAAACTTGCTCATAGCATAAAAACATATCATAAATATCAAAATCATCAAATTACCAAGTATTCAAGCCTAAGTCAAACTAAAACATCCGAAACTTGCATTTGATCTAAAACCTGACCTAATCACTTCCGAATGACCTGAAACTTTGCACGCATATCCAAAATCACAAACGGAGCTACTACAACTATCGGAATTTCATTCCAACCCCAGGATCAAAATCTCACCTATGAACCGGAATTCGCCAAAATTCAAACTTAGCCAATTCAAGCATTATTCTACATCGGACCTCCAAATTCAATTTCGGTTGCTCTCCTAAGTCACAAATCATCACCCAAAACTAGCTAAGTCATCGAAAATCCATTCTGAGCCCTCTAACTCACACATCAATATTCGGTTGACATTTCTAAACCAACCTTCTTTCTAAGAGACTAATTGTCTCATTTCTAACCGAACTCTATTTGAGTTACCTCAAATTCTCCAAACACATGTAATGAAACATATATAATTGTAAAACGGGGAAAATAGGGCGTATATGCCTGAGACGACGGTCAGGTCGTTGCAATGGTCCAACGGGAACTTGCATCATGTTTAATTTCTGCACAATAAACGCTACATTGCTTACTTGTAGGTACACAGGTTAGCAAAAGGTTGTTTCAGTAGGAGCGATCCTGCTCCAATTTTTTTCGCAACATGTTCGACTTAAAAACCTTTTCTAACTTAACCATCGCGTCCGTCTTTATGAACCTCCATCGACACATTCCGTCAGTGGTTCCTGAACTACATATGGACTGATTCATGTAAGACAAAAGATATGTAGGCTACTCAAAAACCATAGTGCGGTCAAAGTTCTTCTTTAATCACCGTTTCCAGTCAAAATTGGCTATCTTGTCTTTACCCGACAACTCTTCAATCCTCCTCCGGTAAAGAGGGGCAGTTGTTGATACTCAATTTTTCACTATATATTTTTATACTCAAATACTTTCAAAATAGCATGTGTATACATATATAAGTATGCCCAAAAGTTTTGGTAATTTTCCTTAATTTTTAAGGTTTTTTAGAATCAATTTATTATCTATTTTAGCAGTGAAAAATCCAACAATTATTTCCAAAATTATCATTTTGGTGAATAACTTATTTCCATCCTCATATTTACACCAAGTATAATAAACGTTATTTTTGCATATTTTGTTTATGAATTTATTTTGATATTTCTAAGCTGAATTGCATAAAATTATAATTATAGCCTATGTTACGATTAATAAACTATTACAATTTATTATTTCTAATATTTTTAGATTATTGTTTATATAATATTAACTAGTTCAGTGCTTTTAAATTGTTTTTCAATTATTTTTAACTATTTCAATTAAATAAAAAAGAGAGAAAGTGGCTATTTAAAATCAGGCTCATTTCTATGTCAATTTTAAACCCCATTCCACGCAATCAAAATGACGCAATTCAAAATTTAACCCGCCCCTTTACCCGTTTAGTTAAACCCGTCTGGTTCCCCTTCTAATCCTGGCCTTTGATCATTTTGTTCAATGGTCAACAACCTTTCTTTCCTTTTTAATTTCGAGTCACCCCTAACCCTAATTCATTTCTCACCAAACAGACGCGCTAAATTCCCTTCGTCTCACAAGCTATCTCTAACACTCAAAACCCTAGCCACTATTAATGGCTTCTCTGACAAAATTCCATCGGCGTCCATGGCTTCCTAGGCCATGTACGGCATGTGCTCTCTTCCATTCACCCCAAATCGTGGTTATTCAAAGTTTTCGAGGTTCGACTTCAACAAGGTGTTGATACCCAATTTTTCTCTTTATATATTTTTCACCAAAAATATTTTCAAAAACATATATGTATGCATATAAGCATGCTTAGAAATTTTGGTATTTTTCTTTGATTTGTAGGATTTTTTAAAATTAATTTACCGCCTATTTTTGATAGTATTAAGGCAAAAATTATCTCTAAATTATTATTTTTAGTAAATCATGTGCTTCACTCTCATATTTACCACAAGATATAATTTATGTAATATTTTGCACATTTTGTACAAATTTATTTGGAATTTTAAAGATAATTACATGAAATTGCAATTATGGCCTACTTTTGCAATTAATTATGTTTCATAGTTATAAAATTATCTCTAATATTTTTAGATTAATATTTATATGTTATTAAATATTTCTGTGCTTTCAATTTTACTTCGTAAACTATTTTAGCTATTTTATAAACTAAATTGGGAAAATTGGCTATTTAAAAGTGAGCCAAATTTTGTTTAAATTATGGCCTAAATTGAGCCCCTATATCAGCCAATTTTGGAACCCAATTATACGACCCAAGTTTTGCAAAATAATCCGACCCAATACTCGACCCAGCCTAGATTTGATTTGAGTCGTTGATCCAGCGAGATCAACGACCCAAATATAATTCCCATAATTAAAACTTAACTACCCTTATCCCTCATCCTCGTTTGCAAGAGACTGCTCTCTCTCTCTAACCCTTCGTCTCCTCCTTCTCTCTAGAATCTTGTGACTCTCTCTCTCTCTTCTCCGATGGCCTTCATCGCCACTCGTGCCACTCCACCCTCACTTCTTTTGACCATCAGTTGCCATAGAACCTCGTCACGTTTCTTATCTCTGAGCCTTGAAGCCCCAGAGACTTCCACCATGAAAGGCAGTCCCTGGAAACCTTAATTGGCTTATCTTCGGCCTTATCTCCGGAGGTTTTTTGCATGATAATACTCTATATGGCGTTATTGATAAGTTTCACGGCCAGGTTCCTCATTTTCCTAATTTGTTTGCGAAGCCAAATTTTGATCGAATGTATTTAATCTGTGTTATTTTAAAAAAACAATTTTTAGTTTATTCTTTTTTTTCTACTCTATTTCTCACTCAGTATCTCTGATTATTCAAAGTTTTTCGATAATTTTCTCTTTTTTCAAAACTAAGATTTCTGACGCTTTTCAAAGGTGCTATATCATCTGCTTTTCTTGAGTATTATGTTGTTGTTTGTGCTTGTTTGTGTTACGAGTTTGTTTGTTTCTTTGTTAACCCGAGTTCTATGCTTTAATCCCTTGCTAGGGTTCCGACCCTTTACCGTTTCCATGCTTTCTTTCCTAGGGTTCACTAATTTTCATGCCTATTGTGCTTTATAGGTCCAATTGTTCAACATTCATGCAATATTCTACTAATTCTGTGCATCTTTTTGAAATTCCTAAACTGTATGAATTTTCCTTAAAGGTTCCTACACCGATTTTGAATCATTTTCTTACTTGTGATTATGCTCTCTATACTTGGTTTTATCCGTGATTCTTTGACTAACTTTCGGAGCTAATTGGGATTTTCTTACTATATTTGTAAATAAACATGCTTTCAAATCTTCAGCATATATTTCCCTTACTTAAATTACTATGTATCTAACCCCTATTGCGTACTATATGCTTGCTACTTTCACAAAGGTAAACACATCAGTTAATTGATTCTTTTCCTTTTTGAAAACCAATGTATTTGACTCCTTAGTTAAAGGGGGAGTCCTGATCCTAATTGGATTTTGATTGACACTACATCTTTAATTAATGACTGCTACCTTTTTGTGTATTCGTTTCTAGTACTATAAGTACCCTTCCCTATTCTCTTTTAAAGAAATCAACACACACTGCATATCTCTCACAATTTCAAACTCTCTATATACTCTATTTCCCTCTCTCTATTATTATTTGAATACTCAATCGGCTGAAAGCAAAGATTGAGTAAAGCATGGGTTTGTTTTACTGCACTATTGGGGTTCTACTCCATTGGTTACTTGGGTTTTGCTTGTTGTTTGCTTCTCTGCACTGCTGTTCTCACACTACTGCTCATATCTTCTGCTCACTCTGCTCTTTTTGTGCACTATTTCTCACTGCTATTCTGTTCAATTGCCTGCAACTGGTACGTCACCCATTTAAGATATAGTTTCCAAAACAATATGTTTTTATTAGTTTTGCATTTCATATTGTTTCTTGTGTGCTTTTACTTATGTCTTTGTTGCTCTTTTTGCCACTAGCATGTAATTGTCAGCCTGCCTAGTTTGACTTAACATATTCCCTACCCCTTCCCCTGTCTTAATATATGTTTTCTTCTTCCTTGTGTACTACTATCCTGTATCCTGGTCTGTTAGGCTACTTGGTTAGCCTGAAACCTCTTCCTGGGGTTGATTATGTTGGAGATTGGTGCAGTAAGAACTGAGCTCCTATTTGCAACCATTGTCTGATTACTTTTCTTTTATGTGTTGTTCATGTGTGAGTAGTCACTTGCTTATCTGTTCCCTTCCCCTTTTCCCTGGTTTGTGTGATGCTCTGGTCAGTTCTAAATGGTTTCAAAAGAACTCTTTAAATTTTTCAACCATCGCTTTCTCAAACTTTCTCTCAAATCTCTCTATTGTTTTCTTAAACTGACTATTTTAGAACTCTCTCAATCCTATCACAAGCTCACTATTCTTCGAACGTTAGGTTCTGCCCCCTTAGTGAAAGCGTTGCCTTTGCAGCCCTCGAGCACCCATTGAACTTTGATGCACAAGGTTGGCACTTCCATACTTCCACTTGTCAAACAATGACATTTTTGGTGCTTGGTATTGGCCAGGGGTTCAAACGAACCCTAAGGGAACTTTGCTGCACCCAAGCCTTGGTAATGGTTGTGAAACTTGGAAGGGGTGAGCTTGGAGATGCTTGGCCTGGATGAAGGCTCTCTATAGAGTAACTTCTTATTTTATTTTATCGCTGCTGTAATTCAATTATTTGGGCAGTAATAATTTGTAAAGAACAATGGGGGTTATAGTGCATTGGGAGGCTATGCATGTTTAGTTTACGGAATGAGTAGAAAACATGTCTATAGGCCTTTATTTACCTATTTGTGCAATAGATACCATGCTTTAGGACATGCATCTTCATACATAAAAACCATGCTCTTAGGCTTCTCACTTTCAATATGTTATTCTGTACATTCTCGTAACCATGACTAATTAATAATCAAGAAAGTCATTAACCTCACATTTAGATACCGTATTCATAGGACCTTTTGTGCATTAGATACCATGCCTATAGGACTTTTATCGACAATCGTCAAGTACTTTAATAATCTGGGTTAAAATTGGTTAGCCACTCTCTCTTTAAAACTGGAATCAAATGTGCATGCTCACCATTCGTTAATAACGCCTAGCCAAGCTTTAGGCCAGATAAAATGGGCTAAACACCTCTAAGTAATGTTCGAATTAATCTGCTTCTGCCTGAACTCGTCTGTTTCTGAAATTGTCTTATTTTTATAAATTTTTGCCCTATTTTCTTTAAAATTACTTATGCAAGAGATTTCTACTTTGTCTAGAACTAGACTACTATTTTCAAATCATATATGCACATGCTTCTACTATATTTTCTAAGCACTGGGCTACTATTTTTTCAAGCTATCTGAATATTGTGATTTTTTTAGGTTCAAAACCTGACATGTTTTCTTTATACTTCTGCAATCTCTTAAAAGACTCTCATATTTGTTCTTCCATTCTACTTGTCCGAAAAGTGTGTTCCACAAATGTTTTTTTAACACTTCTGCAGATTTCCAAAACTGCTACTGCCTCTTTGAAAAGTTCTGAACTCTTTCTCTTGTGTCACTTTTCATCAAAACCTCCAAACTCCTGTTTTAAATCTATTCTCCAGGTTTTAAAATATTCTTCCTTCCTTAGACCTTAAATGTGTTTGGGTCGTGCTAATTATGTGCTCGTCTATACATGGATATTTGAGCCTTTTACATGCTTATATCATTCCCCTTATGTGCAAGTTATATTTGTTCTTGTATGTCGCCTAGCATTTTGACCTTTGAACCTAGGGGGGCAGCCTAGTTCTCACCTTATAGGAATAGTGATCCTAAATGCCCTCTAGAATCTATATAATGGGATGGGTAATAGCACGCAATAAGTATTCGTGACCAATCCACACGCTTAAATAACATTTACGGGTGGGAAGGGTAGAATGTGGAGATGATGACGATGCGATAATATGATAAAGAGACCCCTCTTTGGGAATATGTGCAAATATTTCATCGAATGATCCATATTATATTTAAACCTAGGATCCCCTTACCTTTTACTTTTGTTTAAATATTTTTCTCTAAAATTTCTCTTTCACTTGTGCTATTCTTTTTCATATTTGCCCACTGATTTTATATTATTTATATGCATATTTGCTTGTTATTTATATGCTTCTTAAATTCACATCTAAGCAAGGCCGGGAACCAGACTAGTGGATCTTGAGGGGTGCCTAACACCTTCCCCTCGAGATAATTTCAAGCCCTTACCCGAACGCTGGTTTTCTTTCAAAATATACTTTTTCTCAAAGTGTCCTAATGCACTATAATCATTAGGTGGCGACTCTTCAAACTTCATAACCCAATTCCCAAAATGGAATAAGAGTTGTTTGGTCCATAATGCCGTAAGCCCGATTTCGCTTCTTTGGGGAGGAAAAAAGGGGGCGTCGACACAAGGTCTGTCCAGATCATCCACCGATTTGAGTTCCTTTGGTTTCTCCAACTCCATTCCACCGTGTTCAAGCTTTGAAAGGCCTAGCCATGGCCCATCTTTGTTCGAGACCAGATCTTTTCCAAGCCTTCTCGTTTCTATAGTTTCTTAGAAACCATAGAAAAGCTTGTTCGGCGTTCTTTCTTCCTTTATTTTCTTAGATATGTGACATATCTATGTTGTTTTTTATGCTTTTCCCCAATTTTCGTTCCCGAAATTAGTCTGTTCAAATTAGGGTTTTCAAAAACTTAAAAACAATTCCTCTTCTTCTTTCTATGTGAATCTATTTGTTCATGCCATGTCTTGTGTGATTTTTCCTACTTTGCCGTCAATATGCATTTTTTCTCTATTTTCTATGACATGCTTTACATGCATATCTTATGAGTTGCATTACCATTTTCTTATTGAGTTTTGCTTGTCTTTACTGGACCTGCATCTGAGTTCTAAACATGTTTCTTCTAATGTTTCCTAAATGTTATGTCACCTCTGAACTTGCTTAACTTTTGAGCTTTATTTTAAACATGTTCTTTATGATTCTTCACTCTACTGTTTCTAAGTTGCTATGTGTATCTGTGTGCTATCTCATGAGATTCTGACGGAGTTCCCTAAGTTTTGTTTTGAGGGATTGCCTTCTCCTTTCTGTATCCTGTTTGAATTGAAACCCCAAGTTTGGGTTTTTTTGCGAGTTTTGGTGTTGTGTTGGGGTTAGGGTTCTACTCTAATACCATGGGCTCTCTCAAACTCATGCTGAGTCTATAACAGAATTGGAATTCTTTTCTCATGTGATTTGAAACTTTCTAGGCATGTCCTTTCTCTCTTGTTTGATACTGGTATGCTTTATATGCACGGGCCTTTCTTTAGAAATGGTTCTGCCAACTCATGATTGATTCCAATTTCCTTTACTGAGGCTCGATTGATTGTTACTGATTTTTCCATTATACTTTTCCCTCCTCTTTTTCTGACTAAGTTAGTTCAAACAAGATTTTAAATTTATGGCTGTTTGATTGATTTTGCTTTCCTTATTTCTAATAATCGTGTACCATGGGATTCTTGCCTTAAATAGACTCTATGCATTTACCCTTTGTTGTGTTACTGAAAAGGTTTTGAGTATTTTTTCTTTCCTGAAATACTCATGCCCCTTTGTAATCAAAACCCTTAAACTGAGGGAGATCCTTGTGTGATTGACTGCAGTGTTATTTCCTTGCCTTTTACTTACTCGTTCTTGCACTATAAAAAGAGACAACTTTTTCAACACTCAACATATTTCTTTTTTGTACTTTTTCAACACACACATACTTCTAAATTTCAATATTTCGAATACTCTTTTCACTACACAATTTCAAATACTCTCTCTACTACTACCTTCTCTATTTCTGATACTAAGTTCTCTGCTCCTCTCTCTTCTGCTGTCTGAAATACTCCTGAGTTCCTCTTTAGCTCTCAAACACTTGCTGAATGTCCTGAGTTTGCTTTCGGTGACATTCTGATTAGTTACTTACTTTTGCTTGTTCTGTTGTACTAAAATAGAAACTTGTATGTCATTCTAATTAAATAATACCCTCATATACTATGTGTTTATTTCCCTTCTCCAGTTATGCATCCTCCATTATATGATCCTTTTAGTCTGTCATGCTCTCTTTCATTCAGTTCTGCACCATCAAGTCTGTTATGCTCTTTCGTTATGTTTCTGCACTTTTAGTCTGTTATGCTTTTTCTTGTGCTTCTGTGAATGTTCTCTATGTGAGTCCCCTTCCCTTTACCTTCTCTTATGTATGAGTGCGATTCCGAGTCATGTAGGCATTCTATTTTGCCACTAATGACTTAGAATCAGGTACTCTTGAACCTCTACTCAAATCAATTCACATTCCCTTTACCCCTTATGTGTTGAGCCTTAACTCAGGTCTAGTGGTGTCCTAATCACCATCCAGACCTATGTTTGACTTCCAAAACTCTGCTCTTAATTGTTTGGATCAAGCAGAGGGTCAGGGGTGTGCCAGTCTATGTCCATGGCTGGGTATGACCACCCTCTACTATGGCTCCTAAACCCCTCTCTCACTTTGCACTTATTGCTACTTTCTAAGTTATGCCCCCCTTTGGTAAGCCATGCTTTGGGACCCTTGAGTACCTTCCGAACTTGAATGCCCGAGTGCTGGTTATTACACACTGCACTATTATGTTACAACAATTGTTATCCAGAGTGTAAGCACTGCCTGAGGTCCTTGAGGCTCCTTGGAACTTTGAAACACTTTGGGTAAGAGAAGGCCTTGGAAATCTAGAATCTGTATTTGGTGAAACACATGTTATTGGATATTAAGATTGAATTAGGCTGCTTAGATCTAGCTGTCGGGTGTGATTTATTTTTAATTGTTTTCTTTATTTCTTCTGGTTCTGTAATAATCTTGTAAAAAAGAGAACTCGGAAAGTATTAATAAAGGGTATGGGAGGTTTTTACTTTATTGCACAAAAGGGTAGATACTATGCCTTTTATTTTCATGTTTTTAATCACCTCGATACCATGCCTATAGATTTTCAATGGTTTAACTCAATCATCTAGATACCATGCCTATAAGATTTAATATTCAGTAATATTGCAAATAATTAGAAACCCTGCCTATAGGACTTAATATACATTTAACAAGTTGCATATAAAAGTCATGCCTATAGGAAATGCATAAACTTTAGGCAAGTGGTAGGGTAATCGAACACTCATTCCTTTACCTGTGTAATAATAGTAGCAAGTCTTAAAAATCAAGATATAGATATCATGCCAATAGGAGTTCAAACTAGCCTAATCTGTGTAAGTAATAACCTGCATTTGTCTTCAAAACAAGATTTTTAGCTCACTCTTTCTTTTAAAGCATTCTCACTTTTGATAACTCTTCTGTACAATTCTACTGTATTTTCACTTAAAACAACCATGATGATTCCAAAGACATCTCTGAACTTCTGAAATTTTCAATCTTCTGTTTTGAACACTTCTGCATTAGACTCTTGTCTGAAATCATTGTTTTTTGAATAATCTGTCTAAATTACCTTAATTTCTGACAATTGGATCTGGGTTGCCTAATGCTGACTTTTTATCTAACTCTATGTGTTAAACTAGTCTGCCTGCCGTTAAATTTAAAGACCAAATTGGTATGTACAAGGCATGCTAAACTATGTGTTGTATGATTTAAGGGGTTTATGTGAGCCTTGCATGTTTTCTTCTTAACCCACTTTACTTGCTATTTGTTTTTGTTAGTCAAAATTAGTGTTTTGTCCTTTAAACTTCATATCTGCCTCTACCCCTTTTCTTCCCCTTTAGTATTAGAAGTCATAATACCCCAAGACTGATAGGGTGGGATGGGTACTAGCATGCAATAAGTAAACGAGACTAATCGCGTTTAAATACCTTAACGGGGTAGGGAGGGTAGAATATGGATATGATGACTGGTTCGCTAATATCTCTTGTTTTCTCGTGTTCGCTAATATGGATATGATAGACTTTAAGTGTTTTCATTTCTTTGCAGCAACTCCTTTTCTAAAGACTATCTATTCTTCCTTTTGTTTTCAAAAGTTTTAAACTTATGTGTAACTATTATGTGTAAACCTTACTTCTTTTCTTCTACTCCTTTAAAGTTACAATTAAGCATTGCCGGGAACCACGCTAGTAGATCTTGAGGGGTTCCTAACACCTTCCCCTCGAGATAATCTCAAGCCCTTACCCGAACACTAATTTTCATTCAAAATCTTCTTTTATTTCTTAAAAGTATCATAATGCACAATAATCATTAGTTGGCGACTCTCCAAATTCCATAACCCAATTCCCCCAAAGGGAATAAGAGTCTTTTTCCCCCATAATATCGTAAATGTGATTTCTCTCTTCTCTTTTTTAGCGGGAAAAAAGGGGTGCCGACACATGGTCCACGACTAAGTTCATTTTTCATTCTTCAAAACATCACATGTTCTTGTTCCAACAAATTCCCCATTTTTGATAATGACAAATTCTGTTTTTTTTACTGATTTGGAACCTGTAAGAACTCAGCTTAACCATCAGCACTTAAACTTAGAAAATTCACTTATAATCAAGGACCATGTTAATTAGGTTATAAATATCCCTTATTTCAGAATAATGTTTAAAGCACAATATCTCTTTTCCCTTTTGGCATCATCGAAAAGTTTCATACACAATGTGAATTCCAGATTTTAATAAGTACTCATGGCCATTGGGGGAGCTGCAAGTGCAATCATGGTGCAATCATCAGTAATCAAGCAAACATATATAAACTATCAAGGTCAAAATAATCATTGAACAAGAGAAAACATGAGTTGTCATTGATAGAGATATTTTGCCACAAAAAATCCACAAAAAGAAAAAAAACATTCAAACTATGAGCAAAGGACAGAAAAATCCCTAATCTGGGTCACTAGGTACTAGAACAAGTTTAAGAGACAGAAACTAGGATTCCTAAGGTTGAGGAACTGGAGGGTTGAGTTTGAAAAAGATTCAGCATGTTTTGAAGAATTCCATAATTCTTCTCTTTTTCTTTGGAAAGCTCAATTCTGAGACCATCCCTCTTGAGCCTGGAAATTTCAGCATCCATAGTTGCACATTCCTGAACCAGAGTCCTATCTTTGCGGTTGATGGGTGTCTTCAGAGATGAACCAGGATCACTAGATGGCATTGACTGGAGAGTCACAAGCAAGAAGAGTTTTGATGCCAAAGTGTTCCGTGCTCTAGGCCATTTCCCATTTCATCAGAGGCACATTAAGCATGTCCAGAACTGTTGTTAGTATGAAGCCATATGGAGTAGCATGAGCCTTGAGAGCCATTTATGAACCTGCCTAGCAGTTTGATAATGAAGCTAGGCCAATTGATTTGCTTTCCTCTCTCTACGAACTCTATAAGAACCAGATCCATGTAGTTAGCATTGTGCCTTCTCTCCTATCTGCGCAATAATCACTTGTTGAAAATTTCAAGCATAAACTTGTGCTAAGGCTTCACCTCACTTTTCTGTACAGCATGGATTCATTCACCTCTGTTAATCACAAGACCTCTTTTTGATTTAAAGGGTAGTAGGGAGGGAGTCCAGGGATGGCCATCTTTGCCTAGTATAGTCATCAAACCTTTCAGAGGGTATGTCCAGGATTTCTCCCAATTTCTTTGAATCAAACTACCCTTGGACTCCTTTCACTAGGATACTAACAACTCCATCCTTAATAGCAGCATTGGCCATAAATTCAGTCAACTCATTTCTGGCTAGCCTACCATCCATCTAAAGGACCATGTCCTTCTATCCCTTAGCAACTAAAGCATCCACAAATCTCATCATCTCTTGTTCCACCAGGTCCTTCAACAATCTACCTTTTAAAATCTTTCTTCTACCAAAAATGGCAAGCTTGTCATGTTCCTTCTCAAAATAATTTTCTTCTTCTTCTCCACTCTATTCATCATCATCAGAAACTTTTGTTTTTTGGCTTTCATTGCAGATCTTGCCCTCTTGGCTAGTGTGAGTACAGCAGCCAGAGGCATAGAATAAGACTTCATGGAGGAAGCCTTGGGCGTTTTAGGCTTGGGTGTATAAACCTCCACTATTTTACCCCTTTCTTAATAGACCAGTTCCATCTCCTCTTCCTCAACAGTGTTTAAGGATTCTATAATCTTTCCATTTCACATATCTATTTTCCATTTCTTACTTTCTTCTCAGGCTTTTTGTAGATCAGTTTCACTCTATTTTACCCTGATTCTGGTGGCTCTACCCCTAGGCACTGAAGAGGAAGTAGGTGTTAGGGATGAAGCTTTCTATTCTTGGAAGGCTTGGGAACATTTGGGGCTTTTGTTGTGGGAGTTCTACATATCTTTGGGTTATAGCTTGCCCCAAACATTTTCAGTAGATCAGCCAAGGTATCTTCAGTAGATGAAATATGTTCATCTCTCTGTTTGCTTAGACAAACCAACTCTTTAGTAGCTTCCCCAGAACTACTTCCCCCTTACTTCAGGCCCTTGTTCAACCCTTTCATGTTCCATCCTACAAACGGCAGGTACTACACTATTCCCAATTCCCCTCTCTTCACCACATGCACCCTCTCTCTCTCTTTTTCTTTTTCATAATTCTTTTTACCTGCACTACTACGTTTCTCGGGAAATTCAACATCCCTAGTTGGTCCAACCAGAACAAACCAAGTCTATAAGTTTTCAATCACATATGAACTTACCTCTGTAGGGGGTTCTTGAGTCTTCTCAGAGTCAGAAAACCTATGTCTTTCCCTCTCGGTCGCTGATTGATAGGATTCAAAATCAGAGCTGGATTCAGAATTTGGGGCTTGGCTTTCTTCAATTTGGCTTGCTTTCAATCTTTCATTTGAATCCTTTCTCAAAGCCCCAGATTCTACAGTCTTTCGAGCAAGCATTTTCTGCTTTCGTACTCTAGATTTTGAAGATACACTAGGGGAGTAGATGAGGATGAATTTGAGGGAGATGGTAGTGGAGGATTTCCAAGATTTTCTTGTGGGATAGACATGATTGTCGATTTCTTGAAAGAGTTTGGGAATTTTGGAGCAGAGAGCATGTGATAGTGAAGACGAGTTTCTGACGGTTTGGTGCTATGATGAAGGTTGTAAAATTAATGTGTATTTAAATTGAATTTCACATTTAATAAGTAACGCCAGCCTTTTGCAGTGGTCAAATAGGAGTCTAATCAACCTAAAATTCCAGATTTTGAATGATCTATTTGGCTTCCCTAGATAATAAGCAAAAACTACGGTTTAGAGTTCTAGATGGACGGAACTGATTCAATATTAACGGATAGAATTTTCTAGGAATTTGACAAGTATAGGACTTCTTCTCATGATTGAATTATTAATCATTCTAATTGTGCAGAGTATAGAAAACACACCTTAGCTTTCATATGAACCTGTACAGATGAACCAGTTTCTTCATTTAGAACTCTCTTAAATATGCCTCAAATGTAATAATAGAGAAAATTTTGTATAAACACATGTCACAAGAGTATACTAATTAAAGTATAAAGCTAAATAATAATTAATCTAGATATTTACACATACTTAGAATTCCTAGCCAATTTTTTTTTTCATTTTAAATTTTTTTTCATTGTGCATTCTGAGCTAGACCTATTAGGTGATCTTAATCATCCCTAATTCAAACCTGTTCCTCTCAAAATTTTCTCTACTTAGTGCTTTAGTGAAGATGTCAGTCTTATCAGTAGCATAAAATTCTATAGAGATCAATCATTTCTCATAGTTATCTCTCAAGAAGTGGTGTCTAACATCTATGTCCTAAGTCCTCTTGATATGAACAAGGCTATTTGTCATACTTATAGTAATAGTGTTATCACAGAATATAGGAATGCAACCAACTGCAATTCCAAAATCTACCAATTGTTCTTTGATCCATAGTAGTTGAGTACAACAAGATGCAGCAACAACATATCCAGCCTCAGCAGTGGATAAGGCAACTGAATTTTTCTTTTCAGTGGCCCATGATATAAGACATGAGCCAAGAAAGTGAGCCATACCTGAGGTGCCTTTCCTATCCACAAGGAAACTTGCATAATCAGCATCAGCATATCCTACTAGATTGAAATTACTACCTTTAGGATATCAAAGACACAGATTAGTGGTGCCTTTCAAATATCTTATGTATCCTCTTGACAGTAGTCAAGTCAGACTCTTTAAGATTAGCCTGAAAGCAAGTACAAATCCCTACATTGAAAACAACGCCAGGTCTGCTAGCAGTAAGATATAAGAGTGAACCAATCATGCCCATATACAACTTTTGATCAACTGATGAACCAGGTTTATCAGTGTCTAATTTAGTGGCTGTTGCAATGGGTGTGTCTATTTCATTTGATTCTTTCATTTTAA
This sequence comes from Nicotiana benthamiana, assembly GCA_034376525.1. Classification (NCBI taxonomy): domain Eukaryota; kingdom Viridiplantae; phylum Streptophyta; class Magnoliopsida; order Solanales; family Solanaceae; genus Nicotiana; species Nicotiana benthamiana. The sequence goes on along the minus strand of CM067336.1, from coordinate 24,707,625 downwards.
ACTTTTTGATAAGCGTGTTTGCATACTTCTGCAGATGGATCATGGTTCCATTAGAACTTTGTTTGATCTGTAAGCCTAAAAAGAAGTGAAGCTTACCAATAATACTCATTTCAAACTCACTCCCCATTAGTTTATCAAAATCCTTACTTAGCTTATCAATGGTGGCCCCAAAGATTATGTCATCAACATATATTGTACCACAAAGAGATCCTTACCTTTTTCCTTTAAGAATAAGGTGCTGTCAATTTTACCTCTTTTGTAGCCATTTTCAAGCATATATTTAGAAAGTCGTTCATACCATACTCTTGGATCATGCTTGAGTCCATAGAGAGCCTTGTCTAATTTGTACACATGCTCAGGAGATTCCTTGCTCTCAAACCTGGAGGTTGTTTCACAAATACTTCTTCTTTTAGTTAGCCATTCAGGAAGGCACTTTTGACATCCATCTTATGAAGAGTAAATTCCATGTGTGATGCAAAGGCTATGAGAAGTCTTATTGCCTCTAGTCTTGTAACTAGAGCAAAATTCTCATCATAATTATGCCCTCCTCTTGGCTATAACCTTGGACCACCAATCTTGCCTTATTTTTTGTAACTGTTCGATCTTCATTGTCGACGCCCCCTTTTTTCCCTTCCCTTAAATGAAACGAATCAGGTTTACGACATTATGGACAAAAATAACTCTTATTCTCTTTTGGGAATTGGGTTACGGAGTTTGAAGAATCTCCATCTAATGATTATAATATATTAGGACACTTTTAAGATATTTTGAATGAAAACCATTGTTCGGGTAAGGGCTTGAAATTATCTCGAGGGTAAGGTGGTATGAACCCCTCAAGATCCACTAGTGTGGTTCCTGGCCTAGCATAGATGTGACTTTACAAAGCATAGAAATGAACAAGAAAATATGCATAAAAGGAATATAAAACTAGTGGGAAAATTTAAAAAAAAAGAATAGCACAAGTGAAAGGGAAATATATAAACAAAAGTAAAAGGTCAGGGGGTTCTAGGTTTGACTATAATATGGATCATTTGATACAATGTCCCTCACATATTCCCAAAGAGGGGTCACTTTATGATATTATCGCATCCTCATCATCTCCATGTCATACCCTTCCCATTCCGTTAAGGTAGTTAAACGCGTTTGGTATCGTTTACTTATTGCATGCTAGTACCCGTCCCAACTGTTGACACCCCCTTTTCCGACTACTAAAAGAAAGAAGAGGAATCGGGTTTACAACATTATGGAAAAAACAACTCTTATTCACATTTGGGATTTGGGTATTAGAAGTTGAAGAGTCGTCACCTAATGATTATAGTGCATTAGGACACTTTTAAGAAGAAGAGAGTATTTTGAAAGAAACCAGAGTTCGGGTAAGGGCTTGAATTATCTCGAGGGGAATGTATTAGGCACCCCTCAAGATCCACTAGTGTAGTTCCCGGCCGTGCTAATTATGACTTTAATGAGAGACAAGCAAATAAACAAGTATGTTTTGCATATAAACATTCAAACAACTTGAGAGTTTAAAAAGGGGAAAGGCATAATTTAACTAAAAGTAGAGGGGGAAATTAATTTGAAAAGCATTACAAAAAAAACGTTTAAATAAAGCAAGTAAAGAGGTCCTAGGTTTGACTGTAGTATGGATCATTCGATACAATATCCCGCACATATTCCCAAAGAGGGGTCACTTTATGATATTATCGCATCGTCATCATCTCCATATTCTACCTTTCTCATCACGTTAAGGTATTAAGCGCGTTTGGTCTCGTTTACTTATTGCATGCTAATACCCATCCCAACCTATTAGTCCCGGGGTATTAGGACTTCCAAACTTAAGAGAGGGGAGAAAGATAGGGCATATATGGAGTTTTCAAAGGAAAAAATACTAAGCGTCAACCAAAACAAACAACATGTAAAGGTACGCAAATCAGAAATTCAAAGGCTCGTATAAACCCCGTAAGCCATAACAATAATTAGTCTAGAATGACTTAAAAATATTAATTTGTTCTAAATATTAAAGCTGATCGCGAATGGATTAGTTAAACAAATAAAGCTAGATAGAAAATCTTCTTCGAGCTCCCCGGGCATATTATCAGGAATTGTTGTATTTAAGAAGACAGGGGAGTTTTTTTTAAATAAGCAGTAGAGTACATAAGAGGTTTGAAATGCGGTGGACAATATAAGTAAAATGTCCAAAAAAAGTTTCAAAAAAACCAATAGATTTGAGAAGAAAATGCGTTGCACTTCTGTTTCGAAAACGTTGGAGCAGAGTGGTCTTATGCAGAAAACAAAAGCATTTGAGCAGGCAGATTATATTAGAAGACGGATTCATAGAAAATGCTTTGAGAATAACTTTATTTTAAAGACTGTTGAAAATCATTTGGGCAGAATTTGTTTTGAAAGGCAGGAAAAACACGGACCTGAGACGTTAACATGCATGCATAGCTAACAGTTTCAGAAAATGTTATTTTGAGAAAGACATTAAAGCTCAGATGACTGACTGTTATTAATTAAGTGAATAAAGCGAGTTTGGCAGTTAATCCTATAGGCATGATGTCAATGCTTCAGAAGTTAAAAGCTGTTAATGGATAACTGAGCATTTAACCCTACAGCTTGTCTATCGCGTATGCAAGTCCTATAGGAAGGATTTCTATATGCATTTGATTACAAAAAGTATGCAAGTTCTATAGGCAGGATTTCTATATGCATTTGATTACAAAAGTATGCAAGTCCTATAGGCAAGATTTCTATATGCAAATATGCAAGTCCTATAGGCAGGATTTTTATATGCAAATATAAGAGTCCTATAGGCAGAATTTCTATATGCAAATATGCAAGTAATATAGGCATGTTTTCTAAGTGATTAAGCATAGAACCCTATAAACATGGTTTCTAACCTTTGACCTGTGCAGAAATAGTAAAGCCCTTCCAACACCCTTTCACTAATATCCCCAAAATCTTTTGCGTTATTACAGAAATTTGAAAGAAATGACTAAAAAAAATAAGATAACTATATTCATATCAGAACTACAACAGGTCCGGGGAGTCTCGAAGTAACATTAATGTCAAACCCATGCATTTTACCAAATCAAGATTCCAGATTCCAAATCCCAAGGCCTTCTCATACTCAAGGTGTTTTCAGAGTTCCAAGGAATCTCAAGGATTCCTGGGAGTGCTTAACACCCTGAATAACTTAGAGTAACAGAATAGTGCAATGTGGAAGTACCATCCCTAAGGCATCCGAGATTAGAGGGATCTCAAAGGTCCCAAGGCATGGCTTACCAAAGGGGGGCAGAACATAAGACACTAAGAATAAGTGTAAAGGTGAAGGATTAGAATATAACCAATGAAAAGGTGGTTATACCTAGCCATGAAGGGGACTGGCACACCCCTGGCCCTTTACATGGTTAAACAAGTAAGAGTAGACTTGAAATAAGTCAGACTTAGGCCAGTATGGTAATTAGGGCACCAACATACCTGAGTCAAAGCTCAACACATAATGGGGGGTAAGGGAGTGGGATTACTTTGAGTATAGGTTCAGAACAACCTGGTTCTAAACTAGAGGTGGCAATAGGGTACCTCTCTAGTTCAAAACAACACTGGGGAAAGGGATCAAATATGAAAGCATTTGTCTAAAACAGAAGATAGTTAATCAGAAAGGGGTTTGGGAAAGGGATGTGCAGGAAGATACTTGTACCAAACATAACAGAATTAAACACATGCGAATATGGGGTAGGGATGTAACATGGTGAAGTTCAATTGCATGATGTAAGGAAATAGAGCATAAACAGATATATGAAAAGCATAAGTAAACACATAGTTTGGAGGTGGTATTTAAATCATGGAACCTACCAGTTGCAAATTTCAAATCGAACAAGCAGGATCTTATGGTTAGCATTGCCTTTCAGCAGGCTAACACAAGCAGCACACTTACTAACAGAGAAGAGCAGAGAAGAAAAGAGAGAGTGTATAGTATGAACTTGTGAAAATTGTCCGTGTCTGTGTGTGTCGTTTTAAGAGAAGGAGTGGGGTATTTATAGTTTGAAAACAAGTGGTAAGTAAGGAAAATATAATTCAATACCAATCAGAATCAATTAGAAGAGGGGTGTTCCTTAATTTAAGGATTCGAATTTGAATAGGAGAGGGCAGAGTTATATATAAGGAAATAAAATCAGTAACACATGGTACAATAAAGGGTAAATACATAGGAGAAGCTTTTAAAATACACGGTTAGATAAATAAGGTAAAGGTAAAATCAATTAATCACGTAGTAAATCAAGAATCAGTGATTCGAACTCAGTAATGCATTAAGTCGGAATATAAGTCCAAATCAGACAAGGAGAGAATTAGGTAAGTTCATTGAAAATCAATCCCCCAAAAATTAGGGTTGTTCAAATAGAAAAAATATTTGACTATAAAAGGGAGAATAAACTTAAACATGTAAGGTTAAAAAATAAGCATAGTAGTCATGCAAAGTAGAAGAACATAGATATGCGAGAAATAAATAGGTCTTGCAAAGCTTAGCGAGAATCAGAAACATGAGACAAACTTTAGAGGATTAGGGTTTTGAAATTAAACATGAAGCCAAATAATCGCACACAAGTAGTCTGAAAAGCCCTAAAAATCTAGGGTTTCTTCCTCACAGACGAAAGCATAGAGAATCGGGCAAAGAATAAACTCAGGAAGTCCAATGAACACAAACATTCATGGAAGCATGATGAAAGAAGAAACAGCAAAGAATTTACTCGAAAACCCTAGACGAAAATATAGTGAAGAAAACACCTAAAAATCATAGTGAAAACACATAGGATTTAGAGCAAAGCCAAATAATGTAAGAAATTACACTAGAAAAAGTAAAATCACGGAAAACCCTAAGTTTTAAGAAGAAGAACAGTTTTGAAAGAAAAATCGAAAAGAATGTGAGATACAAACTTAGAAAAATGCACAGATCGACAGTAGAACTTAGAGAGAATACGACAGTGTTCCTCTGGACCTCTTCACTTGAGGTGTTCTTTCATGAGCCACTTGCAAGGTGTCCCAGATTTACTTAGCATTGGAACAACTTTGATTTCTACTGTACTCATCTATATATAGTCCACACAAAAGCCATTTATTATCTATGGTATTCTTCTCCCATTTCTTCAAGTCTTCAACAGTGCAGCCAGCTTGTGTCTTTGGCACATCCACTCCTTCAGCATTCTTCTTGGTAGTTGCTAGAGGACCATCAGTTACTATATCCTAGAGTTCATAGTTTTCTTCTATGATGTGATCTCTCAACCTGTTCTTCCACCAAGAATAGTACTGACCATTGAAAAGTGGACGCCTAACAGTGGATTGCCCTTCCCTGTTCCCAGGTTGTGCACTCATGTTGATCTTTTCCGAAGTTGTTAGCCTTTCCAAAGATAACCCCCTCTGATACTAATTGATGTTATAAGATCCAATACTACACAAGAGGGGGGTGATTTGTGTGGTACCCAATTTTTCGCTCTAGAAGAACCTGATTCTTCTAGGTTTTCTAACTAGTATTATTTGGGGAATAATAAATACATAAAATAAAGAACATATATATTTTTAAATGGAAAACACCTGGCTCAAAAGGTAAAAAAACCACGACCTACTACTTAGTAGAATGTTCCCAAACTTTTATAAAAACATTGAGCAAAAACAGCATTTATAAAAACTCTTTGTAAACCTAAGGATTAACTCTAAACCTGTTGTGACACACAACCTCAACTGTTGTGACAACTTCAATTTAGCTATAACTTGAACACTCAAAGTACCTAATGCAACTGCTTCTGTGAAAGCTGAAAAATACAATTTTAAATCACCTACTATAATTGCACTAGAATAAAAGAAAGACACAATGGAACTGATTCTTTTATCTCGTTCAAGTAGCTTCAGGAGTGTACACTCAAATCTCACATAAATTTCTTGCAAAATCACCTTACCTTTTCTCTCAATTTAGCTTAACTTCTGCGTTTGTGCAATACCTGTAAAAGAGAACAATCACAGTCATTTAATATGTTAGTAATCAGAGTTTGATTGGGACTCAATTACTGATCTTCTATCGTAGTTGAGTCCTTGAAGAACTCAAACTCCAACACTATCTTTATCCTGGATTGTGTTCTCTTCATAGAAGGAGCTTTCTCCCATTATCCAGTATGCAACCTTTTCCATCAGATTAGGAGATATTGCTGCTTGACCACTATGACTTATCTCCTTCACGTGTACCTCACATGTATAGTTTGATCATGACAATGCTTCACAAGATGGACTTGGTTCATGACTGAGTTCATTTGTCATTGTTGAAAACTTCACCTGTTCTTGGGCCAATGCTTTCACTCTATGAAACGTGGAGACCATCTGTATGCGGTGAAATCAGGGGCTCGATTTTCCCGTCATTAGGTCATCTCGCAGTCATGCTCCTCAAGGCTCGAATCCAAGGTCGAGACTCATCCTCTAGGGTCGTCAAGTACAGGCCCTAGAGGGCATTGCGTTCTAACGGCTATAGCATATGGGAGGGGAATTCCCAAGGCACCCAGCTTAATCTGGAAAAGCTAACCTATTCGGGGTCTGTCTCAAGATGTCACGTCTAGTCGTCCCATCTCCATGCCTTTACATTTAATGTATTTTGTACAGAGCGGGATCCCCCTCCTATATAAAGAGGATCCTCATCACTTTATAAAATCGAGTCATGGATTATACTAACTAATTATTATTTCACAAATGCTATTCATTATTATCCAAGATATTAAGCATACACTAACTCTAAAGAAAGGTTTGCATTTTGATAAATCAAAACAATAAACAAATCACATTGATCATAATAATTACATCAAGATTAGGAGTATAAGATTATTTAATGAATTAGAGAAAATATTCTATATATATTCAGTACAAAAATATTTTTTTCTACTTGGTCCATCTAATATACAACTAAGTACACTAGCATAAGAAGTCGGAGTAAAATCACTCCCATAAACAAGACAAATTATACTATAACCTTATGCTACAATCATCAGGATATTTTGCCCAATAATATCTTCGATTGTGAACATAGTTTATTAATTATAAGAAACAAAAGCAATTTAATCTTCTATGCATGAGTTAACTCCAATCACTACATTGTCTACTACATAACTAAAGGGCACATATATAACAAATGATCTATTGAAAATTGTACTTTATTGAATTGAATAAATTAAGCTAGCGTTTGGCCATACATTCCAAATTTATTTTGAAAAATTTGATTTGGATGAAGTTTGGTTTGAAGATGAAAATGTGTTTGGACATACATTTTCAAAACATATTTTCCAAGTTTATTTTGGAAAAACATGTATATAATTCTCAAGTTTTGGGATTTTGGCCCAAATTCAGCTCAATAGCTGATTTAGAGACTTGAAATTTGCGACTTAGGATTTGGCCAAACACAAATTTTAAAAATAAATCTTAAATTTATTGTGACACAACTTATGGCCAAATGGAGCCTCAATTGCTTCATAAAGAATAAAATACAATACTTTATCTAAACCGCGTGAATTAATAATGTATTCCAACAACACATTCTTAGTTATTTCCCAAATACATGCCGCGGAGGGATTGGAACTCAATTGAATCCCTTGGGTGGAAACTTATATGTCGTAAATATAAATGGAAAGTAAATTATACATATATAAAATCTTAAATGCCCTTATCACAAGAGAAACATCAACGTGTATGATATTTTTGGATTTAGTATTAAGATACGCATGGAGACAAGAAGGGTTGCTCTGATGGTAAGCAACCCCTACTTTCAACCGAGAGGTTGTGAGTTCGAGTCTCCCCAAGAGTAAGGTAGAAAGTTTCTTGGAGGGAAGGATGTCGGGGGTCTATTTGGAAACAGCCTCTCTACCCAAGGGTAGAGGTAAGGTCTGCGTACACACTACCCTCCCACACCCCACCAAATGAAATTATACTGGGTTATTGTTGTTGTATTTAAGATACGCATGATGTACGTGTACAACATGTATTCTGTATCACTATGCATAAGCTCTTGAAGATAAAGAATATCAATCCCGCTAAGCCAATTTAAAATAAAAAAATTATGTCAGGGCAAAGTATACTAATGCTTTATCACTACTTCTATGTATGAGTTATTTATTTATTTTTACAGCTGAGACATAATAGAATAATACATTGAATTCTATTCATATATCATACGACAATACCATCTCCGTGTCCTTACCATATGAGTTTTATTTTATCGAGTACTCTATCTAATATGAATTTATCATTTCTATGGGAACTCAAATGAAGAAAACCTGAAAAACAAAAAGAGACTCCATATTATTTGGTTTGTTTATCATTCGAAGCATTTAATTGGATGAAAAATTAAATCCGACTCAATATTTTGTAGAAGAAGTAAATTATTGTCACAAAAATTATGGAATAATACGTATAGCTATTTAATGTGTATTCATATAAATAAATAAATAAATATAATAGTATTTAAAATACTTTTTTTTGTGCATACATATTTTAAGATATATTTTTCGGTGTTATAAAATGGAATAGAGCCAATTATTTAAAGTTATCTGTTGGTGTATTTTAAAGACACATTACTTGAGTTCAACCAATAAAATATTATTTGACTTAATTCACAAATGATGTGCTTGATAGATAAGAAAATCTAATTTTTAAAGAAAATAATTTAGTAAATTGAATTTAAGACGCATGTTATGAGTGTACCGCATATTAATAAGGATAGTTTCTGTAAAAGTTATATAAACATTGTTGAGATATATGTAAGGCAATGATGATAAAACCCACACTTAGACCATTATGAGTCGATGAGGGAGTCATATCTGAGCCTAATAGGCTATTTCTGTAATTAGGCTATTTCTGTAATTAGTCTATTTCTGTAATTCTCTAATGGGTTATTTTGTATATATGCTGAAGGGTCGTTTGTACAAAGACCGAGGGGTCATTTTCTGAAATAATATCGGAGTCTCTTCTTCGAGACTCTTCCGATGCTCTTCCTTCTCTCTACTTTCTCTCTCTAAATTTCTTTGATCTTTTGCATGTTTTCATGGTATCAGAGCCTACATAATGATCCGATGATACTTTTGTGTGAATCAGTAGTTCGTTTAAACTGTTTTCTGATGAAAATTTTGGGGTTTTCTGAGATCGAAAGGTCAGTGATGGTTTTGACTCCGATTGGACCTGTTCAGAGCCTTTTTTTTCACGCTCTATGACCGTTTCTCCTCTCTTAAACGGTTCAATTGATTGTTGAACAATTTTTGGAGATTTTCCGGTGAGTTTTCAACCTCTAGGGTTTCTGGTGGTCAAATCGTTCGTTTGACTGCTATCCGGTGGTTTGATACTCATTTTTGCGGATGTTTTGGGTGTTATCGTTACTGCTCCGACATCGTTGACGGTATCTCCGGCAAATTTTGACGGTTGCTCCTAGAGTTCATACCTAGGGTTTTATCTGTTGTTAAAGGCCGATCTTCTCCGGTTGCGAAGAAGGACGGTAACATTGTTCCTATTCTTTGGTTGTGATTCTTTGGTTGTGTGCGATTGTTTGATTCTATTTGTGAATAATTTGTTTGGGTTGTGAATACTGATTTTTGGTGATATTTGTGAATGATTTAATTCATTTGAACATGGCTTCTAACACCAATGGTAGTGGTTCTGGTGGTAACTCTGGTTCTATAGACCCTTCCAACCCTTTGTTTGTAAATTCTTCTGATGTGCCTGGTGCATCCCTTGTTCCCACTCCCTTCTCGGGTAGTGGTTATGGAGGTTGGAAACGTAAGATGATTATGGCTTTGTCTGCTAAGAATAAAATTTGTTTCATTGATGGTTCCTTTTCTCGGCCTAGTACTAACGTGTCCCAACAGAGGTTATGGGATAGATGTAATATGTTGGTTATGTCCTGGTTAACTTCTTCTCTGTCATCCCAAATTGCTGATAGTGTTCAATATTCTGATACTGCTCAAAGTATGTGGTCTCAGCTTAAAAAAAGATATGGTACCCCCAATAAGACTAAAATTTTTTAGCTTAAAAGGGAACTCTCTCATACATCCCAAGGCTCCCTTGATATAGCCTCATATTTTAACAAACTCAAAAGTTTGTGGGATGAACTGGGCACAATGTGCCCAAACCATGGACAGAGGTATACTTGTGCTGCCAAGAATGGTATAATCGAGGAAGATGATGAAAACAAGATCTATCAGTTCCTTATGGGATTGAATGAAACATATTTGGGAGTAAGGAGTAATTTGTTAATGATGCAGCAATTTCCTTCCCTTGACAGTGTTTATAACATTGTGCTCAATGATGAAAAACAGAGACAAGTTAAGTCTGTCTCTCATATCAGCCCAGACTCTATGTCTTTCAATGCTCATACTGACAGGCATCCTGCTGGGTTCAACCAGGGCAAATTGTCTGGTTCTAATTTCAAACCCAGAGTCAACTTTGAGCAAAATAGAGGAAACTTATTCTGCAGATATTGCAAGAAGTATGGACACTTAATTGATAAGTGTTTCAAGCTCCATGGTTTTCCTCAAAACAATACTTACACCAAGGGAAGGAAATCTGCAGCTGCTCATGTTTCTACTGGCCCTGATTGTGTGTCTGATGATAATGGGAATTCAAATTTGTCTGTTCCTCTTGGGGATCCTATTGCCAGTCAACCTGTGATACCAGGGTTGAGCAGACAGCAATGTGACCAGATTGTGAATTTGATTCAACAGACTCTCTCAAGGGATTCTAGTGATCAATCTCCTGCTCCCATGTGTTCTGCTAATTTTGCTGGTACTATGCTGTCTGAGAGTCTTGTTTCTGATTTCAAATTGTGCATGCTTACAAACATTCATTCTGTCACCTGGATCATTGATTCAGGGGCTTCTAACCATATGACTTATGACAAAAATCTACTCTTTGATATCATACCTTTAACTGTCCCCTACCTTGTTACCCTTCCTAATGGCTACAAAGTAAAAGTCACATGTACAGGCTCATTTGCATTAACTTCTTCCCTTACTCTTCATAATGTGCTTTTAGTTCCTTCCTTCAAACATAATTTGATTTCTGTTCATAAATTGATGAAACAATTAAATTGTTTAGTTCTATTCACTCCAACTTCTTGTCTCCTTTACCTGTTACAGGACCTTTCTCTGAAGAGGCTTCTGGATCTTGGTAAGGAGGAGGCTGGGTTATACAAGTATTCTTGGTTGCCTACTTCCTCTTCTGCCTCTTCTAAGTCCTCTTCTAATTCTGAGCATAGTGTTTTTAATGTTTGTCATGATGATGTTGTTTCTGATAACAAACATTTTAGCTCATCCTCAATTGTACACACTTCCAGTTGTAATAATGCTGCTACTTTTGATATGAATTACATATGGCATTTGAGATTAGCACATACCTCTTTTGCTAATATGAAACATATTTCTGGTTTATCTTTTCCCTTTGCTGCTAAACAACCTTTTCCTTATTCTATTCGTCCTATGGCAAAACAAACCAGATTGCCTTTCCCTGATAGCAGTATTAGCACTACTAGACCCTTTCAACTTATACATGTAGATACTTGGGGTCCTTATCATACTTCTACTTCCTTTGGCAGTAAATACTTTCTCACCATAGTTGATGATTTTTCTAGGACCACCTGGACACATTTGATGGGTTCTAAAAGTAATGCGTTCCCTTTACTTAAATCTTTTATCTCCTATGTTCAAACTCAGTTTAACTCCATGGTCCAGGTTGCCAGGAGTGATAATGCCCTGGAATTGGGTTCCAGTGCAGAAGGGATTTCTTTTTTTAGTGAACTGGGGATTGTACATCAAACCACTTGTCCTTATTCCCCTCAACAGAATGGGGTTGTTGAAAGAAAACACAGATCTTTACTTGAAACTTGTAGAGCCCTTCTTTTCCAGTCTGGTTTGCCTGTATCATTTTGGGGTGATTGCTTGTTAACTGCAACCTATCTCATTAACAGACTTCCATCCAGAGTTCTTCACCATAAATCACCTCATGAAATTTTACATGGTTCTCCCCCATCCTACTCTCACCTGAGGGCTTTTGGTTGCCTAGCTTATGCTGCTGTCCCTATCCCTCAAAGGGATAAGCTAAAGTCTAGGGCTCACTCTTGTGTATTTCTAGGTTATCCTTTTGGTAAGAAAGGTTACAAATTGTATGATTTGAATTCTAAGAAATGCTTTGTATCTAGAGATGTTGTCTTCCATGAAACTCATTTTCCTTTTAAAACAGCACCTCCACCTTCTTCACCTCCTCCACCTATTCCCTTCTATGATGACATTCTTGAACAAACCTTTACATTACCTACTTCCAGTGATTCTCCTTCTTCTACTCCTGCTATTTCTTCTCCTGATATTTCTTCTCCTGCCTCACCTCTATCCACTGCTTCTCCTTCTTTCAATCCTAATATTCCTCCTCCTGATTTGCCTGTCTCTCAGCCTGTTACCATACCCAGAAAATCCACTAGACACCACAACCCTCCTTCCTACCTCAAGGATTATGTCTACCAACTTCCTGCATTTTCTGGTTCTTCTTCCTCCAATTTGGAATCTGAACCCATGTATTACTCTCAAGCTGCATCTGTCCCAGCTTGGCAGGATGCCATGAGAAAGGAATTTGATGCCTGGATGCTAACCACACTTGGGACATTGTGCATCTTCCTCCAGGTAAGAAACCTATTGGCTGTAAGTGGGTTTACAAAGTCAAATACAAATCTGATGGTACTATTGAAAGATACAAGGCAAGGTTGGTTAATAGAGGTGATACCCAAGTTGAGGGTGTGGATTTTACCGACACATTCTCTCCTGTTGTTAAAATGACTTCAGTGAAATGCCTTATTGTTGTGGCTGTCAAGAACCACTGGCCATTATTTCAGCTTGATGTCAATAATGCTTTCCTTCATGGTGATTTAGATGAGGAAGTTTACATGAAACTTCCTCCAGGTTTGGTTGTATCTGATTCTGCTTCTTCCTCTCCTTCTTCTTCTCTTCCTTTGGTTTGCAAACTAAAGAAATCGTTATATGGGCTTAGGCAGGCCTCCAGGCAATGGTATGCCAAGCTGTCATCTGCTCTTCATTCCAGGGGTTACAGGCACTCTTTGAATGATTACTCTTTATTCTTAAAAGGTACTCCTGGTTCCCTTGTTGTGGTTGCTGTGTATGTTGATGACATTATAAGAACTGGGCATGACTGTGATGAGATTGCTGCCTTAAAAATCTTCCTGGATGATACATTTAAAATCAAGGATTTGGGGTCATTGCATTATTTCTTGGGTCTTGAGGTAAAACATGTCCATGGTGGGATACATCTGAATCAGCATAAGTATGTTATTGATTTGCTGCATGCCTTTCACTGTGTATCTGTTTCCCCTGTTGTTTCTCCTCTGGACATCTTTTTCAAATTACATGCTGATTCTGGTGATATTTTGCCCGCTCCTGACCAGTTCAGGAGTCTTGTTGGCAAATTATTGTTCTTAATTCATACTCGACCTGATATATGCTTTGCCGTGCAACATCTGAGTCAATTTCTTAAATGCCCAAGGGTTCCCCATATGTCTGCTGCAATGCATGTTTTGAGGTATCTTAAAGGCACTCCTTCTTTGGGTCTGCTTTATTCTGATACTGCTGATTATTCTGTGACTGGATATTCTGACAGTGACTGGGCAGCTTGCCCTGATACTAGACGGTCTGTTACTGGTTTTTGTGTTTTATTGGGTGGCAGTTTAATAAGTTGGAAGTCGAAAAAACAACCTGTTGTCTCTCTTTCTTCTGCTGAAGCTGAATACAGAGCTCTCAGCAAGGTTACAGCTGAATTAACTTGGCTCTCTCGTTTACTTGACGACCTTGGGGTATCTGTTCCTTCTCCTATTTCTGTCTTTTGTGATAGTCAGGCTGCTGTTCACATTGCTAATAATCCAGTTTTCCATGAACGTACTAAGCATATTGAGGTGGATTGTCACTACGTTCGCAATTTGTTACACACTGGCTTTCTCAAGCTTTCTCATGTTCCCACTTCTCGGCAGCTGGCTGACCTATTGACAAAGGCCTTATCTGGGACTGCTCTTTCTCCTCTTTTGTCCAAGTTGATAGTGGTTTCCCCCCCTTCAACTTGAGGGGGGGTGTTGAGATATATGTAAGGCAATGATGATAAAACCCACACTTAGACCATTATGAGTCGATGAGGGAGTCATATCTGAGCCTAATAGGCTATTTCTGTAATTAGGCTATTTCTGTAATTAGTCTATTTCTGTAATTAGGCTATTTCTGTAATGGATTATTTTGTATATATGCTGAAGGGTCGTTTGTACAAAGACCGAGGGGTCATTTTCTGAAATAATATCGGAGTCTCTTCTTCGAGACTCTTCCGATGCTCTTCCTTCTCTCTACTTTCTCTCTCTAAATTTCTTTGATCTTCTGCATGTTTTCAAACATTCACATAATAAATATGCAAAAGATATAAATAGGATGAAGCAATACTGATTTCTCGTAAATATCTTATAGAATTGCGATTATTTAATTTATATGACTTTATATTAAAATTGAAATGCGGTTATATATATATATATATATATATATATATATATATATATATATATATATATATATATATATATATATATATATGTATGAGTGTAAATTTTATCATGATTCTTTAAATAATTTAAATAACACAAATTTTAAAAATTGAATCTTTTGGTAGTCTAAATGTTTTGGGAATAAAAAATGAATGAGTGATAAAATAATGTCTAAAAATAATAAATTTAGTCAATATTCTACAATAACTAATAATTTCACATTTTGAGTATTATGTATAATTAATATAGAAATGTATTATGTATACTTCATATTGTATAGTTTTAAAATAACATAGAGTGAACTATAATTATGTTATTTTTAAATTGTGAAAATATGCAATAAGATGATAAATTCTTATAACGAAAAATAAATCAATAATCAACATGGTTTCTATTTAAACTACATAATAATGTTGAACCTTTTGTGTGAAAATCCTAGATAAATCTTTAGAGGTCTTAGTCAAAAGAAATTCTAAGTGTATATGACGATGAGGAATGTTTTAATTAAAAAAAAAAGATTAAGTTATCAGAGTGATAGTGATATTGTATATATTATGTACGTGCTCTAAGCTGTTTTTAATTCTTTTTTCGATTAGAATGGTTAAAAGCTTTTATGTTCCTTATTATTTGGATCTTCTATCTTTAATATATTTTTCCTTACTTCTAGTATAGTTACGTTACATAGCTGGAAAGGATTTTTATAAATTAACAGATTTAAAGTGTAAATATTAAGAATTTGTTAAGAATAGAATTCGAATTAGAGTAAATGTCTATCTCGTAGAGAGTTTTACTTTGAGTCTAAGACATTTTTCCTCCTATAAATAGAGATGTCTTACCCCATTGTAAAACATCAGAAAATTCAAGGGAAAATGGTCTAAAATGCCCTTCAACTATCAGTGTTGGTCTAAATCTGCACTCCATCCACCTATTGGGCAAAATATGTCCTTCCGTTAATGTTTTCGGCTCAACAATAGCCTTTGTTAATTTTTGTGGCTCAAAAATGCCCTTTGAATTAACGGAGGGACATGTGTCATCCTCTTGTTAGCTCATTCTAAATATTTCTTAATTTATTTAAAAAAACTCATTATTCATACATGAAAAATAATTTTATAAAGATATTAAAAAGGGATATTTTTTTCCCAGTATTTACAAAAAAAAAAAATGTAAAATATTTTTTGCTAAAATACCTACAAAAATTTATTAAAAAATCTATACCTTTTTAAAATAACTGGAAAAAAATCCTTTTTTTCTTTAGTTTTTAGTAAAAAACTGGATTTTTTAAAACATTATGTAAAAAAACTTTTTTACACTTTTTTTTAAAACTGGTTTTTTTTTTGTAAAAACACATTTTTTAAAAACTGGATATTTTTTGTAAAATCTGTATTTTTAGAAAACTGTATTTTTTTAAACTGGATTTTCTAAAAATCTGTTTTTTGAATTTCTTTTTTTAAACTCGATTTTCTAAAAAGGAAATTAGAAAAGTCCAGTTTTTTAAAAAAACAGATTTTACAAAAAAAAAATACGGTTTTCTAAAAATCCAGTTTACTAAAAAAATCCAATTTTATAAAAAAAAATTTAAAATAGATTTTTTACTAAAAACCAAAGAAAAAAAGGATTTTTTCCAGCTTTTAGGAAAACAAAAAATTAATAAATTTGTGTAAGTATTTTAGAAAAAACTATTTTACATTTTTTTATTTTATTTTTGTAAATACTGGGGAAAAATCCCTTTTAAATTGCCTTAGAAAATTATTTTTCATGTATGAATAATGAGTTTTTTTAATAAATAAAGAAATGTTTAGAATGAGCCAACAAGAGGATGACACGTGTCCCTCCGTTAATTCAAATGGCATTTTTGAGCCACAAAAATTAACAAAGGCTATTGTTGAGCCGAAAACATTAACGGAAGGGCATATTTGGCCCAATGGGTGGATGGAGGGCATATTTGGACCAACGCTGATAGTTGAAGGGCATTTTAGACCCTTTTCCCAAAATTCAATAAGAATTTCTCTCTCTACTTTGCTCTACAATACTCTTCTTCTTTTATTATTCCATAACATGTTATCAGCACGAGACTCTACCATCTCAAGAAGCTCTTTGAGAAGATTAAGGTAATTTTTCTCATCTTTTTAACTATGACTGACATTATGAAAAGAACGTACCCTTGAAATTTCGGGCAAGAACTATATGACATGGGTGTTGGATGCTGAAATCCACTTAGATGCAATGGGTCTTGGAGACGCCATTAAAGATAGAAATAAAGCATCCGCCCAATACTGTGCTAAGGCCTTGATTTTCCTGCGTTATCACCTTGATGAAGGGTTGAAAATTGAATATCTCACAGTCAAAGATCCACTTATTTTGTGGAATGGCTTAAAAGAAAGATATGCCAACTTAAAGTTGGTCACTCTTCCACAAGCACGATATGATTGGGCTCATCTGAGGCTCCAAGACTTTAAGTCTGTTTCTGAATATAATTATGTGATGTTCATAATTACTTCTAAATTGAAACTTTGTGGAGATACTATCACTGATTATGATATGCTTGGAAAATGTTTACAACATTTCATGTCTCCAATATGGTTCTGCAACAGCAGTGCAGAGAGAAAGGTTTCAAAAAGTACTCTGAGCTGATTTCTCTTCTCCTTGTGGCTGAGCGAAACAATGACCTGCTAATGAGAAATCAGGAAAATCGACCCACTAGGTCTAAACCATTGCCTTAAGTGGATGAGGTGTATTCCCGTTATTCTAAGCGTGAAAAAAGGCAATGGCTTTAATCGTGGTCGTGGTCATGACTGTGGCTGTGGCCATGGACAAGGAAGAAACTTTCCTGGTGTCAATCAACCCCCAAAGAGAAATAACCACCAAAAGCAGGAAAGGGAAAGATGAGAAGTCAAAAGTAAATAGTTCAAAAACTGAATGCTATTGTTGCGGTGGAAAAGGGCACTGAGCAAATATTTGCCGTGTACCAAGATATTTGGTTGACCTTTATCAAGCATCTCTAAAGAATAAAGGCACTGAAGCCAATTTTGTGGATGTGACAGACTTCTTTGAGCACCCTGATGGGAAAATAGACCACGTGATCGGTGATGGATATGTGGTTAAAGAAGATTGAGTAGTTTAATTTTTACTTTTCGCCTATTCTTAGTAGCTAGTTAATAAATGTCGTGTAATTATAGTTCTTTTACATAAGTAGTAGTTATTAGTATTAACTAGTATCGTTTGTTTTATGAAATAGCGTTTGTTCGTTCAGACTAGATATAATCCTAATATTTAAATCTTGTTCCTTTTTTCTTTTACTGCCATGCAATTAATGTTTGGAATATGACACGTTCCTCCAAATCTTGAATTTCTAGTACTGATAAAAAAAATTTTGGGTTTGAAGTTTCTGCCTAGTTGTATACAATCATTAAACATGGTGGCTACATATCAACTTTTATTTACAACGCTTTTAGGCGAGATATGTTTTTATGAACTTTTGTTAATATTTAGTTGGTAATATTCGTATAAGAATACTTTGTTGTAGCGTTTGAGAATAGATGCCTTATAAGCTGTATTTTTTTTTTACTATGCAAGTACTAGTGACATTCTGCGTAGAATATTCCAACATTAGTATTTGCATTAAAAGTATTGTTCAAGTCTCGTTTAGTTCAATGATTTGCGCTAAATCTTATATTTCTTATAAATAAGCAACATGTTAAGCTTCCTGCAAAATATTATGCATAATTTGTAGAGTTATATGAAGAACTGGTCCCCTTTATCTTTGAAAATACTAATATTTATTCATATATTTCTTTTGTATGTCAAATCATGGGAAGCAAGTATGGATATCTCACAAAATAAACTTGGATCAAAATTCAATTGTAAAAATATTTGTTTAATTGATTCATGTATGACACATACAATATTCAAAAAGAAGAAATATTTCTCTCATTTAAGTATGTATAAGGCAGATGTTACTACAATTTCTGGTAGTAGTAATTTAATTGAAGGCTCTGGAAGAGCTACAATAACTATGCCCAAGGGAACACTACTTATAAAGAATGCAATGTTCTCCTCCAAGTCCAAGAGGAACTTGTTGAGTTTTAAAGATATCCGTCGAAATGGATATCATATTGAGACAATAGATGAGAATAATCTTGAACATCTCATTATTACCAAGAATGTCTCTGGCCAAAAGAGGGTTATTGAGAAGTTCTCATCTTTATCTTGTGGCCTGTATTGGACAAGAATTAGTGCAATTGAGGCACATTCTACGTAAACCAAAAGGTTACTGATTCCAATATTTATGTACTTTGGCATGATCGATTGGGACATCCTGGATCAATTATGATGAGAAAGATTATGGAAAACTCAAATGGGCATCCACTAAAGAATTTAAAGATTCTTTTAAATGATGAATTTTCTTGCACTTTCTGTTATCAAGGCAAGTTAATTATTAGACCATCACCAACAAAAGTTGGAATTGAGTCCCCTGCGTTTATGGAACGTATACAAGGGGACATTTGTGGACCAATTCACCCACCTAGTGGTTCGCTTAGATATTTTATGGTCTTAATAGACGCATCTTCTAGATGGTCTCATGTGTGCCTATTGTCATCTTGCAACCTTGCATTTGCAAAATTAATGGCACAAATAATTCGATTAGGGGAACAATTTCTTGATAATCCAATTAAGTCTATTAGACAAGATAATGTTGCTGTGTTTTCATCCCAAGCATTTAATGATTATTGCTTATCAATTGGGATAAAAGTAGAACATCCTGTAGCTCATGTTCACACTCAAAATGGTCTTGCAGAGTCTTTAAGTAAGCGTCTGCATTTGATAGCAAGACTGTTACTCATGAAAACGAGGCTGCCCACCTCGGTTTAGGGTCGCGCCATTTTGCATGGAGCAATCCTAGTTCGTCTCAGACCGACAAATGATCATAAATATTCCCCGTTGCAATTAGTTTTGGGTCATGAACCTAATATATCCCATTTAAGAATTTTTGGATGCGTAGTATATGTGCCTGTAGCACCACCATATCGCACCAAATTGGGTCCGTAAAGAAGGTTAGGAATATATGTTGGGTTTGAATCGCCCTCCATTATTTGCTACCTCGAAACATTGACAGGGGATTTGTTCACTACACGATTTGCAGACTATCGATTCGATGAGACATTTTTTCCAAAATTAGGGGGAGAAGTTGGTGAAACCAAACAGGACATTTTGTGGAAAAATTCATCGTTATCTCATGTTGATCCACGTGCCTCTATTTGTGAAAAAAGGTGCAAAAGATTATCCATTTGCAAAGAATAGCAAATCAAATGCCAGACGTATTTACGGATTTGAAAAGGATAACAAAATCACATATCTCCACAGAGAATGTTCCAATCCGTATTGATGTCCCTATTGGACAATCTTCTAGTGTCATAGCTAATGAGTCGAAAGCACGCCTAAAACGTGGCAGACCATTAGGTTCTAAAGATCGAAATCCTAGAAAAAGGAAAGCACATGACCAAAATGACACTATGAAAGAATCTCATGAAGAAATCCATGATTTGATAAATTCTGAGATTCATAAAGAATCCACTGAGCCCGAGACTCAAGAAAATAAGGAACTATCATTAAATCCAATCGATATTGAGACAAATTTTAATCGAGTGGATATAGTGGTAGATTTTGTCTTTGCATATAGTGTTGCATCTATCATTATGCAATAAAGTGAGGATCTTGAACCTCAATCTGTTGGATAATGTCGACAAAGACTTGATTGGCCAAAATGGAAAGAAGCAATCCAATCAGAATTGAATTCACTTGCAAAACATGAAGTTTTTGGGCCTGTAGTCCAAACACCTAATGGTGTTAAGCCTGTTGGCTATAAATGGGTCTTTCTATGAAAGAGAAATGAGAAAAACGATACAAAGATATAAGGCATGCCTTGTTGCACAACGATTTCCACCAAGGCCTGGTGTCGATTATGAAGAGATATATTCACCCGTTATGGATGCTATAACTTTCTGTTATCTCGTTAGTTTTGATGTCCTTGAAAAGATATGGCTCACTTGATAATGAGATATACATGAAAATTCTCGAATGATTCAAAATGGCAAACACACATAATTCAAAGTCCCGGAAAATATTTTCAATCAAATTGCAAAGATCTTTGTATAGTCTAAAGCAATCAGGACGAATGTGGTATAATAGTCTTAGTGAGTATTTATTAAAGGAAGGCTATATAAATAATGTCATTTGCCCATGTGTTTTTATAAAGAAAACGGCATCGGAATTTGTTGTACTTGCCGTATATGTTGATGACATAAACCTTATTGGAACTCTTATAGAACTCCAAAAGGCAATTGATTATTTAAATAAGGAATTCGAGATGAAAGATCTCGGAAAGACAAAATTATGCCTTGGTTTGCAAATTGAACATTTGGAAAACAAAATTTTTGTTCATCAATCTGCCTATATAGAAAATGTATTGAAACGGTTTTACATGGATGGAGCACATCCTTTAAGTACTCCGATGTTTGTTCGATTACTTGATGTGAATAAGGATCCACTCCGACCTCACAAAAACAATGAAGAGCTACTTGATCCTGAAGTACCATATCTTAGTGCAATTGGCGCACTAATATATCTTGCAAATACTACAAGGCCTGACATAACTTTTTCGGTTAATGTCTTAGCAAGATATAGTTCTGCTCCTACAAGGAGACATTGGAATGGAATCAAACATATATTGCGGTATCTAAAAGGGACTACCGATATGTGCTTATTTTATGGCAATAATTGCAGTCCTGATCTTGTTGGTTATGCTGATGTTGGGTATTTATCTGACCTACACAGGCTCGATCTCAAACAGGTTATGTGGTTAGCTGTGGAGACACTGCCATATCTTGGCGATCAACTAAGCAATCAATTGTGGCTACTTCATCTAATCATGCTGAGATAAGTGATATTCATGACGCAAGTCGAGAGTGTGTGTGGTTGAGGTCTATAATACATCTTATTCGAGACAAATGTTGTTTGAAATATGACAAACTACCCACGATTTTGTATGAAGACAATGCAGCATGCGTAGCTCAATTGAAGGGATGATTCATAAAAGGAGATAGGACAAAGCATATTTCACCAAAGTTACTTTTTTCACACATGATCTTCAAAAGAATGGTGATATCAATGTGCAACGGATTCGTTTAAGTGATAATATGGCTGATTTGTTCACAAAATCTCTACCGACGTCAACCTTCAAGAAGCTAGTGCACAAGATTGGGATGCGAAGGCTCAACGATATGAATTAATGCTCTCCTCGGGGGGAGTTAATGCGCGTTGCACTCTTTTTCCCTTACAAGGTTTTGTCCCACTGGGTTTTCCTTGCAAGGTTTTTAACGAGGCAACCAATAGGCACATGTCTAAACGTGTGTACTCTCTTTTTTTTCTAGAATTTTTTTCCCATTGGGTTTTATTTTAGTTAAGGTTTTTAATGAGGAACATTACTTATTGAGTAGACATTCAAGGGGGGTTGTTAATAACAGAATTCTAATTATAGTGAATGTCTATCTTGTAGAGAGTTTTACTTTGAGGCTAAGTCATTTTGCCTCATATAAATAGAGGGGTCTTACCCCATTGTAAAACACCCCAAAATTCAATAAGAATTTTCTCTCTCTCTTTATCTGCAATATTGCGCTTGTTCTTTTATTGTTTCATAACAGAATTCCTATATTACTCTAATAAGGAAAGATTTTAATAATCATAATTTTAGTTTATTTCAAAGTCTAAAAATAGAGGAAAATAATTAAGTGACTATTTTTTTTAGTGTAAAATTTGTTTTTTAAAGGATAAAAAGGAGAATAATATTTGTTAAGTACCTTTATGTATTTAATATAGTATAGATAGATATGGATATTATAGATAGATAGATCAATTTGAATCTCCTGGTGACAATTTTGTGTTCTGTCATGGACCGGATTGAGTGACGAGTTCCGAACGCCGAATGCTTGAAGCGCGCGGAGAAAAAGAAGAAATTTACCCCCGCCCTATTGCCGGTGAAAAAAAGAATTCCTTAATTACAAAAATCTCGAATTCCTCAAGAAATAGATAGAGAAACATAAAAAATAGAGATAGTCTAGTCCAGACCAGGCCAACACCAGACTGTATATGTAACATGACTAAACATTGTTTTTGCATCGAAAAAGAACTTATTCAGTCACTATGCACGTGCAAGTTCCAGCGTCCAGGCCTCCAGATGTCTCATCTTGTAATGACCCGACTGGTCGTTTAGAGCAATTACATCTGATTCTGTAGTTTGAGGTCACGAGCAGCTTCATATTATGTGTATCAACGTGCGTGCATGGTCGGATTTTTTTCTGGATGAATCAGAGTCGAATTGGAAGAAGTAATCTAGTTTTGGAAGCTTAAGTGCTGAAAGTTAACCAAGATTTGATTTTTATGTAAACGGACTGGAAATCGGATTTTAATTATTTTATAGGTTCGTATGTTAATTTTGGAGTTGTGCATGTATTGGGATTTGGTTACGGAGGTGTCTAACCGAGTGGCAGTAGAATACTACCCCTTAGTCAAAACGCAACCAAACGACATTTAGAGTTATGTACTATCGTTTTTCAAATGAAGCAATCTGAAAATATTTGGATTATCCTGATGTCTTCCTTGTGTGGTTCATTGGTCTCCACAAGTTTTAGAATATGCTATCATGGACTCCATCTCTCTCACTTTTCCAAAACAACCCCCTTATGCCAATCAATAACGCTGCTACTTGAACCCTCAATCGTCCTTCATACTGTGCTTATCTAATCAAATGGCTCATTGTCTAAATTTATTGTAAAGGATTGTAGATTGCAGTCTTTAGAGAACTTCACATACCGAGTTAGGGGTTTTTTCGCTCGAAGGACTTCCACCATTTTAGTATGTTCCACATTTTTTTCTTATTTCTTTAGTGTTCTGTTCATTAGCTCGAGTTATTAGTTGCAATTTTGTTAATGTTTTTTATTTATACTACTGTTTAGGAGTCATGACAGTAGTGGATTTTGAGCATTTTCTTGAAACATTTTTTTATTAAGCCTAATAGTCATATTGAATATCCAGTTTAAGCTATAAGGAGTGGACTTAGTGTTCATGAGAGTGGAAGATGTAATTTGCTTTTAAATAAGAACCAAATTTCTGATCTTGCTTTCCTATTTAAATGCTCATATGTTGGAATCACTTCACTGTAGAATTTTAAAAAAAAATATGTTACAAGCCAGAAACAAATGTGTCAATACAAAAGAAATAATTGATAATTTGACCACTCTTTTTCCGCTCTAGGTTATATTAGGTACAAACCTTTGCGTTAAAAACAAATTCATGGTGATTTTTTTAGAAACAGACCTGTGCACTCTTGGTTTGGGATTCTAATGCTTTCGTTGGTTTAAAACTAGCATTTGAGGACTTCTAACGATGTTCAAGGAACCCATGGACAGTTGGTGTTGGATTTCTGGCTCATTACTTCACCAACCAATTTTAGGCTTTGCAATAACGATGATTCGAGCTGTGTAGAGGCAAATTGTAGAGAAAAAGCTATATCCAAGGTCTTAGTTGGTCAAGTTGAGCTAAGTATTTTGACTAACCTTGTGTGGGGGACTTCTCTCTTTGAAATTAAGTCTTCTATACTAATTGTAATTCGTTCATGCGAGGTAAAGAGTGTGTGCTCGGACTTATTTGTGAAAAATATTCTCTAGGGTTCGTAGGTCCTTATGTTCAATGTGGAGAGTATTTCGTTATGATTGAATTTGATAATTGCTTAAATTGTCTCTATATGCTCCAAATGATGTTGCTAGCTTTCCTTGAATTCATATGTGTTGCATTAACCCTTAATTGCCTTAATTGAAGTGATTGACCTTCTTGTTGTCTGGATACTTCTTGATTGTGAGTTCCTCTATGACTTCGTGCAAGTAGGTTATATGTTCAACTGTTGTGGTTGCCGGTGTAGTTCCCACTTGTTTATTATGTTTTGTTGTGTGGTTGGGGTTTCATTGTGAAGTTAATTGTTGATACAAGTTTGGTTATAGTTGATGCCCTTGCCGGGACATATTGGATTCTTACTGTTGGTTCCCTTGCCGTGATGTGTCTATTCTTGTTACTGACTCTCTTGCCAGGATATTATTATTTCCTTATTATTTCATTGTCGGGACGTTGTTGGTTCCTTATTATTTCTTGGCCAACATTCTTTTATAATTGATGACGAGATATAATGAAATGGGAGCGGGTGGTACGACTACCACGACATATAATAAAATAGGAAGGGGTGGTACGCCTACTACAAGATATAATAAAATGGGAGTGGGTGGTACAGCTACCACAAGATATGATAAAATGGGAGCGGGAGGTACGCCTACCACAAGATAACTGAAATGGGAGCGGGTGGCACGCCTGCCACAAGATAAATAAGATTAAAGTATAACTTTGTGCTTGGTCTTCTTATTCTTGTTAGTGATTGGATTTTTGGTGTCGTACACCTTCGGTTTGCTATGTTTAGTTGTTGTTGTTAATTCAAATATTTAAACTGTTTAATTCTTTCATTGTTGTGATCCTTTGTGTTGGAACCCACAATATTTTCTGTACTTCACCATATTTATATATATATATATATATATATATATATATATATATATATATATATATATATATATATATATATATATATATATATATATATATATATATATATATATATATATATATGTTTATACGCTCCAATACTTCAAACATTATTTTTTATCGTTAATTCAATTAGTTTCTCAATTATATCTCCATAAACCATCTAAGGTTGTATTTTACTCAAAAAGAAATTTCTACTAGGTTTAATATATTCAACTTCCCTGTAAAAGGTAATAATTATTCAGATGTTGTATTTTAAATTTAAAGGGATATTTTCTTACGAGAATGATTTCTAAAAATAACTTCGTCCTTTCTCACCGATATTTCCAAACATATTTAGAAATTCAAATTTAATTTATATTATACAAATGAGACTTCTTGAACATCTTAAGTGTATTTGAAAGGACATTTGATATTGTATATTATGGGAATTTTGTTGTTAAGAGTGAGATGGAAAAATATGTGGGCACAAGGTACCATATGAACTGAAAGTTCGAAAGTTGAGATTATGATATGAGAAATCGAGTATTAAAATGGTCGAGATGGTGTATTAAACTTAATGGGAGTGATTGAGTTGACATTGTTTCTTTAGTTGGATACATTCTTACTTGTCTCTGTCTCTGCTATATCAATATTGAATTGTTTGGTTTATCTGATTTACGATATCTCTGTTCATTACTATTTGTGTTCTCCCTTCATTGTTTATACTGTTTGTACCTGGATTTCTCTTCGCAGTTGGTATTACTTCATTATCTTTATCTTGATATTTATTATCATATCATGTTAATCTTAATTGACCAGTAGGTGTCCTGGCTGTTCCTCGTCACTACTCCACTGAGGTTAGTATTGATATTTACTGGGCACCGTCGTGGTGTACTCATACTACACTTCTGTATTTTTTTTTGTGTACAGATCCAGGAATTGATCGATAGTAGCTGTGTGGGTCGTCGCAGTGGAGACTCACGGTAACCCGATGTTGCGTTCGCAGAGCTTGGAGTCACCTTCAATTGTAATTATTTTCATTTGCTCTTTGTTTCGGGAGAAAGATGTATTATTTTGTGTAATTACTTTTAGATGGGTCTGTGACTTGTACCGCCGATTTTGAAAAATTTTTGGATTATTCAGAGTTGGTTAATTTAAAATTAGAAAGCATCAATATTAATTTAATTTATATTAGGCTTATCTTGCTTAGAGACTAGGTGTCATCACGAAATTCCACGGAGGGAAAATTGGATCGTGACACCTCTCTTCATGTATAAAACCTTAAACTCTACTGCTACTAATTACCAAGATTATTGAACATGATACAAGGAATGGAAAAACAAACAACTTTGTTTTATTGCTTAAAGAAAATGTTGGAATCTTTGGAGTATATAATATTGCTAGTTGCTACCGATATCTTTTCTTCGTCATTCGTTTCCCAATTGCCATACCAAACCATTTGTAAGGCAATAGAAGAAGACTTCTTCAATGAAGTCAGCTTGTATACGTAGACCATCATATTCTTATCAACAAAAAAATGATATGCTCATTATATTACTGCAGTCTAGTATCATAATTATGGAATAAGAGTATCATTTTCTGCTCATACAAATTATGGGCCGGTTTTACAGAAATTAAATCATGTACAAAGTCACGGGACTCAGCAAGAAAACAGGAAATTTACATAGTTCACTTGATCAAATTACCTCACATATATAACCTGATTATCGTCAAACATGCAATACAAAATCTAGTACCTAAAGCAAAGAATACCACACCAAGGCTTACAATCATGTGGCGCTTGTGCACTAAAAAAATTCGAATTAGCTACGATATTCGTCACTGATCCGTTGCTTAATTGCTCATAGCTACTAATAAAATTTCTTGATAATTTCTAAGGCTGATAGATTTTTCTTACTGCCCCCTTCCCTTATCTCCTAATGTAATAGAAAATAGTAGTGAATTAAAAAGATCAAGAGAAAGAATTTATACCCCTTGTATAAATTCCTTCTGAGTTAGAAAGGAGGTCGGCCAGTTGCCCAATAGCCCTCAGGGGGTAACTGAATGGAGTTAAGAAGATTTGGTGGCATTCCATGAAGTAACGATCCGTCTGCTAATAATTGTTGTTGTTGTTGTCCGTGTCCTCCGGTGGCTCCAGTAGATCCTCCTGGAGCCACTGGAAGTGAATTTTGATCGTCCTCTTCTAAAGGAAGCCTCTCATAAGCAGCATTACTAAACGAAGCAGCCATAATAACAACCGGCCCTGACGCCATTAGCACGCCAACCACACTACCTCCCACTACTTGTCCTTGCCCGCCGGCTAAATATATAGTCAATCCAGAAGCTGCTGAAGGTGCTGGGGGTGGAAGAAATGATCCGGACAAGGATAAGATCTCGAATCGCCCATGTAGAGTTGCAATTTCACCTGGTGAAGCTGGTTGTTTTAAGTTTACATTAGTAACATTGCCTGTTCCACTCATAATACAAACTCCTCTTTGCCTTCTCCTGGAAAAATTGGAAACGCTTTCCATTATATCACAACCGTCTGCAATTTCCATGAGATGTGTTCGGAGTGCATTGGCGCTGTCTCTGTTGATGATAATGGGCGGTTTGGGCCTGTTCTTGGATCCAGCGGGCCTGCCTCTAGGCCTTCTTCCCATTTCTCCTTCTTCATCCATAGTCTTTGATGGATATAGAAAGATGGAAATTAAGCCAAGAGTAGTAGAATGAATTAGAATCTAAGAAATTAAGGAAGTAACAGTAAGGAAAAAGCTATAATGATTGGAGCTACCTAGAGATCTGTCTACTTTTTCAGTTAAGACATTGAGATAGGGTGAGCTAACTAAGCTTGAGAAATGAGAAGAGACTTTATGAGATCTTCCATATATCGGTTGGGTTGTTTGGTTCTGGTTTTGGTTTTTTTTGCCTGCTCATGGGGTCAATGGAGAGGAGCTCAATCCCTTTCTTGTATATAAGAAAAATTAGTCAATCACTATTTCTCCTTAGTCCTTCATTTGTTTTACTCGTTTCAAAAAGACAGCTTATCATAGAAGCTCATTAATTTTAAAAGTCACATTTTGTCACCGTTAACATCTCTTTGAAAAATTCAATGATATGTGATGAATCACAAGTTATTAAAAGTACTTTGGATATGTTTGTGTGTGCGGGTGCACTTTTGCATTAAATCAAAATTGTCTTTGTATATCACTACAAAAAAAAACAGCGTTTAGCGACGGAATAATCAATGTATTCCGTCGCTAAATACGTTTAGCGACGGATTGAAGTCTGTCCCTAAAATCCTCGTTACTAGGCTTATAGCGACGAAAAATACAAATCCGTCGCAGACTTAGCGACGGATTGGCGACGACATATTTTTTGTAGCAACGTTTAGCGACAGAAATATCCATCGCTATATAACATGTTTCTGTCGCTATTTGATGTCTTTCGTCGCTGTAATATATAATAAAATTCGTCATTTGTTCTTATAGCGACGAAATTGTCCGTCGCTAGCCGTGTTATAGCTACTTTTTGCAACAAAAACCTTTTGGCGCCAATTCGCCGCAAGATTTAATTTTACGCTATAATTTTAGCTACGGAACGTATCCGTCGCTGATTTGTTTTTACTATATTGTTGATTTTTTAAAATTCTTTTTATTTATTATTTTAAATTTACTATATTCAAACATATTACATAAACTATTAAATACACTTGATAAAAAGTACTCCCTCCGTTTCAGTTTATGTGAACCTATTTCCTTTTTGGTCCGTTCCAAAAAGAATGAACGCTTTCTAAACTTCGTAATAATTTAGCTTAAAGTTACTACTATTCCCTTAATGAGAAGCTTTTATAACCACACAAATATTCTGGGCCCCATTTGGATTTGTTTAGGACCACAAATTCTAAAAATCTTCATTTTTTTCTTAAACTCCGTGTCCAGTCAAACAGGTTCAAATAAATTGAAACGGAGGGAGTAAATGTTATTAATATAAATTCAACAAGGTCCAAAATATATAGCATAATTCATATAACATTATTATTAAGTATAAAAAATTCACAAGGACCAACAATAATGTCCAAACAAAGTAAGCTAACTATGCTAGGCTGGAGAGTTACGGTCATCATCCGAACCCAATGCATGAACCTCATCACTGTTAGCAGCAGTAGAAGATGTTGGAACTGTAGGTGTCATATTAGTATTTGGCTGATGCGAGGGTAAGGAACATTTTTCCTGTACAATACATATACATGTATACATGAAATTTTTTCCAAACTATCCGGATGCCACTGATGTGACCCCTCAATTACTACATAGGGCCACCTATGTGTGTGTATGTATATATATATATACAATTATTAATTAAGTTTAAGTTAATGTAAGGAATTTTTTATACCATCAGGTCACTTATATCTATTATTGTCACGACCCAAAATTCCTATCATCGGGGTCGTGATGGTGCCTACTGTCGGAGCTAGGCAAGCAAACTTAAATATACTTTTTTTAATTTATTTCCAATAAAATAATAGTAAAACAATAAATTCAAGCGTAAGTCTTAATTTAATATTAGATGAATGAAAATGCGGAATAATTAACATCATCCTCTACCCAAGATTTAGTATCACTTTACCCACGGACTACTATAAGTTACTACAAATACGAGTCTGAAAGAAAATACATAAGAAGTCTGTTTCGATACAATGAAAGCAAACGGAACTGAAATATATGAGACTCGGGGCCCGAGAACACCAGCGAACTACCTAGAAGTCTCTGGACTGAAGGCACGCTCCCAAGCTACTGCTACGGTCCGTAAACTGTCTCCTGACATGTGCACAAAAGGCATAGAAATGTTGCATCAGCACAACCGACCCCATGTGCTGGTAAGAGCCTGGCCTAACCCTGGCGAGGTAGTGACGAGGCTAAACCGGACCTACCACAATCAACCTGTACAGATATGTGTGCAATAACGGAAAGGTATACGAAATTTAAACAGATAATTGGGAGGGGACATGTTGTGGGCTGTAATATTTCAGGTAAATAACCAACGAACAGAGAAATGGAAACTGTGTAATTAACATCATTAAAAGAGAGCCAGTAAATCAACAACTGCATGGCACCAACCTTCGTGCTTTTACTCTCAATGTCATATGTAGTGCACGGCATCACCCTTCGTGATTTCCTCACCAAAACTGTCAAATATAGTGCACGACATCAATCTTCGTACTTTGCTCACATAACTCTCACATCAAGGCACGAAATGACCCTTCATGCTCAAATAATCAAGAAACATGACACGGAAAGACCCTTCGTGCATAATTATCACAACATGACACGGAAAGACCCTTCGTGCTTAATTATCAAAACAATGAACGGAAAGACCCTTCGTGCACACTCTCTCTTCCTCCCCCAATCAACGGTCACAACCAATCGGGAAAAGAAATATACAACAAGGTTAATTATCCAAGCAAGGGAGAACAATTCAACAGTAAGTTTTGGCAAGGGAAAAGTACCACAATTCCTTCTTTTAACTCATTTGCTTCTCAACTATCACTTTAAAATTCATTTAACAAGTAATTAACTCAGTTGTTTCACCTCTTTCGAATTTAAAAGCAATTACGACTCACGGTCATGCTAGACTCGGGTGCATAGGTAACCGTCACCATACATATACACCGATTCCACATAGCACATGGCAATATTGTCCTAATTATATTTCCTCAATCCCAAGTTAGATCAAACACCTACCTCGAAAGCTCCAAACTCAACTCACGCCTCTAGGATAGCTTTACCCCTTGAATTCGCAACAACACCGCTCGAATCTAGTCACAAGTTACCCAAATGTATCAACAAATGCTAGTTAAATCGATGTGAATGCATAAAATAAACTTTCCAAAATTTTACCCAAAATTTCCAAAATGTCCCCGGCCCACGTGGTCAAAACCCGAGGTTCAAACCAAAACTCGGTTACCCTTTCCCCCGCGAATCCAAATGTACAATTGGTTTTGAAACCGGACCTCCAATTGGGGTCCAACTCCCCAAATTTTGAAAAACCTAAGTTCCACCCGAAACCCCAAATTCCCATTTGTGAAGACCTTTGATTGAAATTGAAATCATTTAAAAAGAAGTTAAGGAGTAAGGAAATTAAGTTAGAAATCACTTACCAATCGATTAGAAGGAGAAAAATCGTTTGGAAAATCGCCTCTTAGGTTTTGGGTTTTTGAAAAGTGGAAAAATGGCTGAAATTTCAAACATATATACCTTCTGGGAACCTGGCGCGGACCGCACAAAAATGTATTGCGGCCGCGCCGAGTGAGATGAAAAGTTGGGATCCTCTGAACCCTTCCAGCGCGGACCGTACTGTTTTGGTGTGCGGCTGCGCTGGTCACCCTGGATCCCTGCCTCAGACACAGCCACGTGGTCCGCACTAAAATGCCTCGCGGCTGCGCGTCTCCAGCGCGGACCGCACCAAAATGATTGTGGCCGCGTTGGTGTCTGCAACACCTGACTGTTTTTTCCTCTTAGTGAAACCATTCCGGACCACCTCTGAATAACTCCCAAGCCCTCGGGGCTCCCAACCAAACATACACACTAACTCAATAACATCCTATGGACTTACTCGTGCGATCAAATCGCCAAAATGACACCATTTACATAGAATCGAACATCAAAACACATGAATTTTCATTTGAAAGTTCATAACTTTCAAAATTTTTATTTTTAGTCCGAAATACGTCAAATGGCGTCCGTCTTCAACCAAACTTCACAAAAAGTGCTTAACGCTCATATGAGACCTGTACCGGCGTCGGAACCAAAATACAAGCCTGGTACCATCACTTTCTAACTCATTTTCGTTTCAATTTCTCATATTAATTTCAGATAAAAAAGTTTTTTAAATAATTCCGTACTCGGGCCTGGGACCTCGGATTTCGATTCCGGGAATACGCCCGGGTCCCATATTTTCTACGGACCATGTGGGACAGTCACATCACGGGTCCGGGTCCATTTACCTAAAATATTGTCCAAAGTCAACTATATCAATATTATTATAAAAATTCATAATTTTTAACTAAAAATTTACATATTACCACATAAATAAAGTTCTGCTTCGCGCCCGAACTGTGCACGCAAATCGAGACAACCAAATAAGAGGTTTTCAAGGCCTTGGAAGCACAATGAAAGAGAGAATTATGGTGATGACCCCTTTGGATCTTCACGATTATTGTTGTTAATTCATTTTATTTTCAGTATTATAAATCTTGTATAATAAAAAGGCTTACCCGTAGATGTATAGTGTAAAAAAATTCATGCCGTGTATGTAACTAAAACTTATTAGTGTTATATGTCAAAAGCATTGTCTTTAAAAGATTAAGCGTACCTTAAGCACGGTCATATAAAATGAATCATATAGTACTCCAGTAGTGCTGCAGTGTGTTTAACTACTTGACTAAATTTTAATTTGTACGTTCTAACTTTCTTTTTCTTCTTCCGAATATAAAAATTCTGAGGGAACTCCAAATGTATTAAAGTAATTAATTAATACTATAGATCTTTGCTTTATTTTCGTCATTTTACATTACCAGGTTAGACAACTGATAGTAAGAACCAGTCAACAAGTTGTGAAGCTTGAAATGATAGCTGGCAAAATTAAATCGGACTTTATAGGACTGATCAAGAACGTGCATGTGTGGGTAAATTCAGTGGAGGGTCTGGTCGAATTTCATTTTTTCAGCATTATAAATCTTCTGCAAACTCTTCAAGTGTTATGATATTCTTTAATTTTCCTCATTTTTGGCAACCGCGCGTGGGTTTTGTAAACTTGAAAAGTGTCAAATCCCCCCTACCTCACTTTTTTTTGGGCATCTTCATCTTCTCCCGATCATTTCTTTTATGACATGCATCTTAATTAAATTCATTTACTTCAATTAATTTTATAGCTGAAAGTGTGTAAATGGACAACTGAATATTTTTAGACTGCTAAGTTATACCTAAATATGAATAAACATTGATCATGGAAAATACACAAATATTTAGGTTGCTTATTGTATCTGATCCAGTGAGATGTGATGGCTCTTGGTAAAGTACTAAATCCACAATTTTGAATATAATTAAGCTTGAGGTGCTTTTTGAGTCAAATAATAGCTACTCCTAGTAATATATCCAATTCCAGTTTCCAAACACAGTGGTCAAGATTTCATTTGAAAAAAAAAAGAAGTCCAAACCACATCCACATGGTTTGACCGCAAATTGCGAGAGCACAACTGCACAAGAGTCAGTGGGGCGTGAAAGAAAGAAGGCGACGTTAGCGCTGGCAAGATTCTCACTTCGCACTTGCACTTTTGTTGGATTGGCCTCTACTACACTTAACTTTTTGCACTTTCCCTATATAGCTTTGCACTCTGCTTTGCTTGGATTCTTTCTTCTTCATTTTCTGGGTCATTTACTCAAGATGAACATATAAAATGATTAATTGAACTATATATCTATTGGTTCGAATGCTTATTATGGGGATTATATATGCTAGCTGTAAACTTCTGTTTTCACATCTTTAGCTAGCAAAACAATTATGTGTACGGTGTTTCATCGATTATTTGCCTAATTTTATCCATGACTTTCGCTTATAAGTTTCCCAGACCCCATCTGGTGAGAGTATATTGGGTTGTTGTTGTTGTTTCTCTTATAAGTTTGTTTCTTGGATTTTAGACATCTTATGGCACAATTCATAGGTTGTCTAAAAAAGTACAACTAAGGAAATATGAATTGTTATCACTTAGGGATTACTTTCTGAAAGATCGTGATATATTTGTCTTTGTCCTTAAATGTGTAAATTTCTTCTTTTGAAAATAAAAAATTCATTCATTTATCAAGCTTATTGGAAAAAGTTAAAATTAAACCAAAGATATTATTAAATGCTCGGATATTTTTTTGAAATTATATATCTTCCAATTACAAATACTGGTTTAATTTGATATATTGCCTCGAGAAATAAAGTACATACGAAAAGATCAGGATGAAACTTCTTAACACAAAAGATGCATTTAGAACTTTTTGCAGTTTATAATTAACTATGTGATGATGATTAGTTGTACGTAATGTCTCTTAAATTTCACTTAAAAAATATTGTACAACTGATAGTAAGACCTAATATTTTCTAAAAATGTAATAAAACAAAGAAGTTCAATCCATAAGGTATGACATTAATCATATCTCCATTTTCGTATTTTGCTGATCTAAAGCCTTAATAACTAATTTATATTATGCTTTTTCGATCGTATTTTTAAAAATGGTACATCTTTTTTTTTATTCAATGCAATTTAATCCTTTATTATGCCATTCCAAATAATATTTTTTTCTTCAATCTAAAAGGAAGTATAAATATTTTGTCACAAATAAAGTATCATACGTACATATTATTATTTTTTTGGTATAAGTAAACATTATGTACATATATGCACGCAGATATACATATACAATGGACTTTTTTATTATACTTTATTTTGAGTGTACCGTAGATAAGGCATAAATTACATTTTAAAGACGTCTTTATGGCAATTAGTGAGTCTATTACTTAAATGGTCACTTTGCTATTCAAAATTATCTTAGTAAAATTATCTTTCTTTTGTTTGTAATAGAAAAGTAACTTAGCTATGCTCATATATAGCACTCAGAAGGTAAGTCAACTAGATTTCTTAAGCTTTTGATTGTCAAATACTGAATACCTATTTTACCCTCTAAATTATCAACTTTTATCTTCTTCTTTCTATTTTGCATTTTAAGTATTATGATTTTTTTTTCTTTTTGTCCTACATTATGGACTTACCTATAGTACAAATATATTTTACATAAAACAAAAAACAAAAAATTAGTTTTCCACCTTATATAATGTTTGAATAATAATATAATTGAAAATAATTTTTTTAAATATAAAATATATATTAAAAAATAGATTTATTTAAATTATTATTTTTTATATTAAATGCATGGTATATATATTTTAGAAAATTTCTTGTCTTCCATTCTAGATTGTGTAAATAATTTTTTGAATTTTGTTGTAAATATCAAATTATTATTTCGAACAATTTTTTCTAATTAATTTTTTTACTATTGTCACGACCCTAACCCCGAATCCGGTCGTGATGGTGCCTCTCGTGAAGACAAGGCCAGCCAACCCTACCCAATTTACTTGTTAAATCAATTAAACAATATAAAAGCAGTCTAAAACATGATATAATGATAATAAGTAGCGAAAATACAACGCGACACAGCCTAACCGGGGTGTCACAAGTCACGAACATCTAACAATAAAAAATCCTCAAATGGAACTACAGAATTTTAAATACTGAAGTAAAAACATATGCAAAATAGATAGGGAGGAGCTCCAGGCTCCGAACGCCAACAACTACCTAAAGACTCCTCGAAGATCCGTCTGAAGCTGGAATGAATCAACACTCGGGAGCGGAACTAGCTATGCCTGAATCTGCGCATAGGGTGCATGGAGTAAAGTGAATACTCCAACTTAGTGGGTAACAAATGTAAATAACGATTGAAAGTGAGAAAACACATAAGGCATAAGGCATTTTATAATGAAGCAGTAAAATTATTTAAAAATAATAAAACCAGTAAAAAGTGATCCTCTTCCAACTAGTAAACAAGTAATTGGCAGATAGTTGAGGAAAAATAAACAAAATAGAAATTCCCCCCTCGGTCATAGTGCCCACAAATCCGCCCCTCGGGCAACATCTCAGAACAGTACCAGCACCTCAGGCTCAATCTCACATCACAAATGTGTTAGAATTTATGCCGTTCACTAGAGGGGGGGAGGGGTGAATAGTGAGGCACGAGAATATTGAAATATTGTGGAATTTAAAATTGCAGGAATAAGTAAATACGGTAATTGAAATAATCAAGAAAGAACACACCGTATTTTATCCTGGTTCACCACAACCCGTGGCTAGTCCAGTCCCCGAGAGACTCTCTCGAGATTCCACTATCTTCGTCAAGCTTACGGGTGCTTAACAAACTGTTACAGTTGCTCAAGGATACCGCACCTTAAGACTTCACTTGCTTGAGGATACCTCACCCCAAGACTTCAACCACTAAGACTTTGGGTACTTAGCAAACCCGACAAATGAGAAGATATGTTCTTCTCAAACAACTCTCTTTTACAACAAATACTCTCTCAATAGAGTGGATAAAGAGAAACAAAATAAGCTCTATGAACAACACAAAGTTGTCTATCAAATGGCTCAACAAAAGCTCTAAAATGATGCTTGAAAATGATCAATATCTATATCAATATATGCAGGAGTTGTGTGCATAAAATTAGCTCAAAAGACCTCTTTTTATAGTGAAAAAGTGGTGCTGACCGTTGCTTAATTGACAAATAAAATCCCTGATTCTGTGCTTCAACAATCGATTGTTTGGAGGTGACAATCAATTGTCTGACCAACGTTCAAAAAACAGATTCCTGATTTTAGGCTAAACAATCGATTGTTAACCCTGAATAATCGATTGTTCTTCAACGTTCAAAAATCAATTTAGGATTGTGGAACGGTCAAAAAATAATCGATTGTATGAAAGTGAAAATCGATTGTTGACAATCGATTGTGGGACAAAGACAATCTATTGTTTTGATATTTAAAAACTTCGGTTGCAGTCTCAAAATAATCGATTGTTAAAGTGGACAATCGATTTTCAACAATCGATTGTTACAGTAGACAATCGATTATGTTGTTCCAGTGTTCAAAACTTTGGCAACGGTCGATTATATACACTTGATATACATTATGTATACCAGAGTATACCAGAATTGAGAACTTACTTCAAAACCCATTTTGGTTGAAATGAAAACGTTAAAATCATTTTGTTTGAAGTATATATTAAAAATATTTATGATATATAATTTAATAAAGTGATTTTATGCATGTTTATGATGACCTAATGTTGAGCCAAAGGATAAGATAACTTAAACGTTGTCCTTACATTGGTTCTACCAAACGACCTACGTCTTGGGTCTTCGGTCTTGAACTTCTTTGGCTCGTTCATGCAATTCCGTCATCAGTATGCTTCTCGCCATTTGATTATATCGTTGTTTGACACTTGACTTCATTGTTTGTCATTCATCAAAACCTATACCTGAAAATCATGCTCATACAACCAAAGCGCACATATCAAAGGTATACATGATTTCCAACAATTTCCCCCTTTTTGATAATGACAAACAACGGAAGATATGAATATTGAATTCCCCCTAAATTCATGCTATATCTCAACATACAATTTATGCAAACAATTCATAGAAATCAATTCAATATAATTCCCCCTTAATTGAATATTCCCCCTCAATTAAGGCATGCATATCGCCCATATTCTTCCCCCTTTTGGCATTAGCAAAAAGACTATACCAAAAAAAAATTTAAACCACTCTGATAGACTTAAATCAGTCTGTTATATGGGAAAATTTCAAATACATAAAGTCTATATTGCTATGCTGCCAAGTTTTGAGAGAGTCAGCTGGAGGAACTTATTACTGGTGAGTAATGTAATTCCCAGGCACAAGTTTACTGCTTGGTTGGCTGCACATCAAAGACTACCTACTGTGGATAGATTGGCTAGATTTGGAATCCAAATTCCTCTACTGTGTGTATTTTGCAAACAACAAGAGGAGACATTCCATCATCTCTATTTTGACTGCTGTACCACAATGAGATTATGGACTCGTATTTGCTATTGGCTGGGTAGTCCGAGACAGGTGCTTAGCTGGGATGAGGAACTGATATGGATATGTAGGAAAACTAGGAGTTCTGCATGGAGAAACTCAATTACAGCTGATGCTTTCATTCATGTCATTGCTTTAATTTGGAAGGCAAGTAACAATATTAGATTTCAAAATATGGTGTATGATGAGGAGAGAACAGTCAGGGAAGTTGCAATGCTGATTCACATTCGTGGCAGACACAATCGAAGATGGCAACATGGATTACAACAGCTGAATAGTTTCCCTTAGCTGGAATATTACTAACTGTAAAGCATATACATAGTCATTGTTCTGATTGATGAAGTATAGGTACGACACTGTAACTAGATGATAGCAATTCATTAGTAGAAGTCAATACTACTACTTTACGACTCATTGTATATTTTTCTTGATAGTAATACAAAGTCGACAGTTAAAAAAAAAATTAAACCATTGACGATACCAATCGTTATAAACAAAATCATATCAAATGTTAGTAAATGACATACTAATGATAACGGTCATTTTTCTCAACAATATCAATTGTTATTTTAAACTAAGAATGTTCATCAAAACATGAATCAATCAATTATTATAAACCAAATTGATACTAATTGTTATTCAAAAAGAACTGATTAAAGAATGTATCAACCAAAACTGATATAGATTATTTACACATATCAACTCATTGTGTTTTTATTCAGAATACGATAACTAACCGACGTTCCCCCTTAATGCATTAAGGTTTTGTGCTTGGTGCATCCACTACAATATTGTAGTCTTCAAGCACACCTGCAAAAAGAACCTAAAAATAGATTTTTGGTACCCAACTTCTTTTGGGTCCTTGGGGGTTAGGATAATAAAAATTATAATCAACACATAAATTTCTATGTTTAGCAAAACAATTGGGTGCAATGTGTCCTACCCGATTACAATAATGACATATAACATTAGGATTGTGCGTATGTCTAGGTTGAGCCAAATTTGTTCTAGGTGATCTAAAGTCATTCCTAGACGCGTTGAAATTCCTAGAGTCATCTCTAGGTGGTCTAGAATAATTATTCCTAGACTCATTAGCAAAAATCCTAGAATCATTTCTAGGTTGCGCAACTCCATTTCTATCATGATTCTTATTCATTTTACGCCTATAGTTATTCCTAGGCTTTTTCTTCTTTGTTTCAGCTTTAGGAATATCAACACTACGTGTTTCTAGTGCTTTCCTAAGTTCTGTGTTCTCTAGTTTTAAAGAACTACAAGAAGAACAATTTGAACATGTATCAATAGAAGAAGCTTCATTCAATTCCTTGATTTTATTTTTAAAAACAGCAATGTCATTTTCCAAAAATTTGTTTTCTTTTTCTAAAACTTCAATTTTGTTTTTAAGAACACCATTTTCATTAGTCAATTTTTCAAAATCTATTTCTTTCAAAGAAGAGGATTTTTCAAAATCTTTTTCTTGTAAAGAAAGTGTTTTCTGAAAATCTGTTTGCAAAGAAAGTGTTTTCTTCAATTCTTTTATCAATTTGGAAGCATTGACAAATTCACCATACAATTCATCATAGGCATTTTGTAAATCTTCAAATGAGTGAGAGTTAGATGTACTTACCTCTTCTTCTCTGTTTGCCATGAGACATAATGCGCCGGCTTCATTGCCCGAGCTGTCTGAGTCCCGTGATACGCGCCTATGGTGTTTCCTCTTTTTCTTGTCCTTCTTCAAAGACTTACAAAACTTTTCAAATATATCACTGGAAGTATTTTCATCATCCCTTTCCGAATCACTTACCTCTTCTCTTTTAGAGGATGAGGCTTTGAAGGCAAAATTTGAATCACTTCTAAGATAAGGATTAAGAATTGTGCTATCATAAGTTTCGAGGTTACCTCTTAGTCCATCAATTGTGATATTCGTGTATTCCATCGACTCTTGGATGGCATTGGCTTTGGAACGCCATTCGGGAGTGAGACTCCGTAGGACTTTTCGAACAAGATCTTTGTTCGTGTAAACTTTCCCGAGAGCATGGGGATCGTTGACGATTCTTAAAAATCGTTCAAACATAACACCAATAGGTTCCTTCTCCATTTTAAAAGTTTCATATTTATGAGTTAGAAAATCAATTTTGGATTCTCGGACTTGAGGCGTACCTTCATAAATGATCTCGAGTTTGTCCCACATCTCATTGGCGGTTGTGCAGCAAGAGATTTTCCGATAGTCATTCGGATTCACCGCACAATATAATACATGGATGGCCCTTGCAATATTTTAAACTATCTTCATGTCCTTGGCATCATATTCATCTTCCTTCTTTGGAACCGTGATTTCTCCAACTTTCTTTGTCGGCATTGGTTCACCGTTTTTGATGATTTGCCACAAACGAAAATTGTTTGCTTTGAGGAAGATACTCATCCGCCCTTTCCTATATGTATAGTTTGTTCCGTCAAATAGTGGAACGCAAGTGGTGGATTGTCCTTCATTCATCATTCCTGCTTTCAATATTCTATACACAAAAATATATATAGCTCTCAACCGGTTAAGGCTTTCAGAGAGTTAGGCTCTGATACCAATTGTTAGAATTTATGCCGTTCACTAGAGGGGTGGGGGGTGAATAGTGAGGCACGAGAATATTGAAATATTGCGGAATTTAAAATTGCAGGAATAAGTAAATACGGTAATTGAAATAATCAAGAAAGAACACACCGTATTTTATCCTGGTTCACCACAACCCGTGGCTAGTCCAGTCCCCGAGAGACTCTCT
Source organism: Nicotiana benthamiana (assembly GCA_034376525.1). Taxonomy (NCBI): domain Eukaryota; kingdom Viridiplantae; phylum Streptophyta; class Magnoliopsida; order Solanales; family Solanaceae; genus Nicotiana; species Nicotiana benthamiana. The sequence continues at coordinate 24,666,936 of CM067336.1, read as the reverse complement.
CGAGATTCCACTATCTTCGTCAAGCTTACGGGTGCTTAACAAACCGTTACAGTTGCTCAAGGATACCGCACCTTAAGACTTCACTTGCTTGAGGATACCTCACCCCAAGACTTCAACCACTAAGACTTTGGGTACTTAGCAAACCCGACAAATGAGAAGATATGTTCTTCTCAAACAACTCTCTTTTACAACAAATACTCTCTCAATAGAGTGGTTAAAGAGAATTAAAATAAGCTCTATGAACAACACAAAGTTGTCTATCAAATGGCTCAACAAAAGCTCTAAAATGATGCTTGAAAATGATCAATATGTATATCAATATATGCAGGAGTTGTGTGTTTAAAATCAGCTCAAAAGACCTCTTTTTATAGGTGAAAAAGTGGTGCTGACCGTTGCTTAATTGACAAATAAAATCCCTGATTCTGTGCTTCAACAATCGATTGTTTGGAGGTGACAATCGATTGTCTGACCAACGTTCAAAAAACAGATTCCTGATTTTAGGCTAAACAATCGATTGTTAACCCTGAATAATCGATTGCTCTTCAACGTTCAAAAATCAATTTAGGATTGTGGAACGGTCAAAAAATAATCGATTGTATGAAAGTAACAATCGATTGTGGGACAAAGACAATCGAGTGTTTTGATATTTAAAAACCGGTTGCACACTGTCTCAAAATAATCCATTGTTAAAGTGGATAATCGATTGTCAACAATCGATTGTTAAAGTAGACAATCGATTATGTTGTTCCAGTGTTCAAAACTTTGGCAACGGTCGATTATATACACTTGATATACACTGTGTATACCAGAGTATACCAGAATTGAAAACTTACTTCAAAACCCATTTTGGTTGAAATGAAAACGTTAAAATCATTTTGTTTGAAGTATATATTAAAAATATTTATGATATATATAATTTAATAAAGTGATTTTATGCATGTTTATGATGACCTAATGTTGAGCCAAAGGATAAGATAACTTAAACGTTGTCCTTACATTGGTTCTACCAAACGACCTACGTCTTGGGTCTTCGGTCTTGAACTTCTTTTGCTTGTTCATGCAATTCCGTCATCAGTATGCTTCTCGCCATTTGATTATATCGTTATTTTACACTTGACTTCATTGTTTGTCATTCATCAAAACCTATACCTAAAAATCATGCTCATACAACCAAAGCGCACATATCAAAGGTATACATGATTTCCAACAAAATGGGTACCCGCGCTCACTGGGCGTGTGCAGACTCCTGGAGGGGCCCCTTACGTTCCAAGCGGAATAACAAGCCCTCTCTGACATCAATTATAGGCCCTCGTCCTCATATCAGTCAAGCCATCTCGTGGCGTACATATCTCAGGCACTCGGCCACTAATCAATATCAGTGTTTCCTTACAATGTAGACTCTCGCCCTTACTTAGTCAAAATTCATCACAAGCCTCTCGGGCAATAGTAAAATAGTGTTTCTCAACCAAAGCATCATTTAAAATATCATTTAAGTCTTAAAACTGATTAAATATGGCGGAGTAGTAAAACAGTAGAAATTAACATGACTAATTTCAGGAAATAAGTCAAAACAGTGAGGAAATAGTAACGAAAATCCCCGAAGGGTTCAAATAGACGGCATTAAGCCCAAATAATGATGATAACAAGTAGTTTTTAGCCAAATACGTGGAAAAATCCTCAACCAGGATGGATCAAGTCACAATACCCAATAGTGCACAACCCCACGCCCGTCATCAAGCGTGTGTCTTACCTCAATATAGTGTTGCGATGTGCAAATTCGGGGTTTCAAACACTCAAAGAATAATTTATAATTATTACTCAACTCAAAAAGGCTAAGACTCTAGCTCGCGATGACCTTGCCCCTCGAATCGGCCTCCACACTTGTCGTATCTATCAAAAATCAGAATGGGGACGTCAAAATATGCTAAGGGAACAAAGCCCAAGAGAAAAAGTCATTAAAGGGCACAAATTCTAAAATTACCAAAACCCGACCCCTTGGCCCATATCTTGAAATTAAAAATTTCTTACATCAATATATTCCTCATCTCCCACGAGTCTATGCATATCAAGAGCACTAAAATCGGAGTCTAAATGACCCCTCAAATCCTCCTCTAAAGGCCTCTTAAACTCAAGCCCGAATCCTCCAATTTTAGCACTTTAAGTCCTTTCATTACAACCTTAATCCATGAAATAATATTATAGAAATGTGTTTTAGGTCCAAAATCCTTACCTTAACAAAGTCTCCTTGATTTCTTTCTTCAAAATCGCTCAAAGCTCATGAATTCGTATTCAAAAATGTTGACAACCTTCAAAATTCGTGAAGAAAGACTTATGTAGCTTCTGCCCAGGGAAACCCCCATATGCCATCCAAAATCCGCTTCTGCGGTACCTTATTTTCGGTTAATTCCTCCGCTTCCGTGGAAATCACTAATAGCCCAAAAGTCGCATCTGCGATATGTCATCCACATCTGCAGCTCCGCAGATGCAGTCATCCTTACCGCTTTTGTGATCACTGAAAAATACTTCTAATCTGCTTCTGTGGCCATTCCATCGCATGTGCGGCGCCGCACCTCCAGTCCCCAAACCATAGGTGTGAAAACACCAGAAGCAGCAAAACTTCAACAACTGGAATAACATCTCAACTCCTCCGTTAACCATCTGAAATCACCCCGAGGCCCCCGACACCTTAACCAAAAGCACCAACATGACCTAATACATTATTTAACTTGTTCCAATCATCAAAATACTTCAAACAACACAAAATCAACCGAAACACCTCGGATTCAAGCCTAAGTTTCTAAAATCTTCTGAAATTCGCTTTTGATCAAAACCCCAACCAAACAACATGAGAATAACCTGAAATTTTGCACACACATCCAAATTACTCAACGTAACTAGTGCAACTCTCGGAATTCCATTTCGACCCCTATATCAAAATCTCGCCTATCAACCGAAAATCGCCAAAATCTCCACTTCGCCAATTCAAGCCTAGATATACTCCGAACCTCTAAAACCCATTTTGTTCATAATCCTAAAACATAAATTACCTCCCGAAGTTAACTGGACCATCGAAACTCACAGTCGAGACCTCTAACACATAAGTCAACATCCAGTTGACTTTTTCAACTTAAACTTCCTTAAAAGAGACTAAGTGCCTCAAACCGTAGCAAAATCATTTCGGAATCGATTCGACCCACCCGATATCACAAAACACGGATAACGAAGCATAAAGAAGCAAAAATGTGGGAAACAAAATGGTAACCCATGAGACATTTGGCCGGGTAATGATATCCTCCCCAACTTAAACAAACGTTCATCCTCCAACAAGTTAAGAAACATACCTGAAGCCTCGAATATGTGAGGTATTTGCTCTGCATCTCTTGCTCGGTTTCCCAGGAAGCTTGCTCCACGAGCCGACCATTCCACTGCACTTCCGCTGAAGCTATATCCTTTGACCTCAGCTTCCGAACTGACGACCCAAACTAGCTAATGGCTCCACATCATAGGTCAAATCATTATCCAACTGAACCGTGCTGAAATCCAAAACATGAGATGGATCTCCAATGTACGTTCAGAGCATATAAACATAAAATACCGGATGCACACTCGACAAGTTGGGTGGAAAGCAAGCTCATAAGCCACCCACCAATCATCCGAAGCACCTCAAAAGGCCCAATGAACCGCGGACTCAGTTTCGCTGTCTTCCCAAAACTCATATCACCCTTCATAGGTGAAACCTTCAACAGAATCTTCTCGCCTACCATGTAGGACATATCTCGATCCTTCATATCAGCATAACTATTTTTCCTCGACTGCAGTGTACAAAGCCTATCCTTAATCACCTTCGCCTTATCTAAAGCATCGTGCACAAAATCAGTCCCCAACTAGAGTTCTACACTGCCTCCATACAAAGCCTTATATGGAGCTATCTGAATATTCGACTGGTAGATATTGTTATAAGAAAACTCTGCAAGTTGTAGGTACTCATCCTATGACCCTCCGAAATCAATAACACAAGCATACAACATGTCATCCAATATCTGAATAGTGTGCTCAAATTGCCCATCCGTCTGCGGATGAAAAGCTATGTTCAACTCCACCTGAGTACCCAACTAGGTCTACAGGGCCCTCCAAAATTGCAAAGTAAACTGAGTACCTCTATCTGAAATTATGGAAACTGGGACACAATGCAAACGAACAATCTCTCGGATATAGATTCATGCTAACTGCTCTAAAGAATAGGTAGTACACACAGGAATGAAGTGCGCGGACTTGGTCAGCCGATCTACAATCATCGAAATAGCATCGAAAATCTTAAGAGCCAGCGGAAGTCCAACAACAAAGTCCATAGTGATCCTCTCTCACTTCCACTCGGGAATATCCATCTACTGAAGCAAGCCACCCAGTCTCTGATGCTCATATTTTACCTGCTAACAATTGAGACACAGAGTTACAAATCCCACAAAATCTTTCTTTATTCTTCTCAACCAATAATGCTGCCTCAAATCCTTATACATCTGCGCGGCACCCGGATGAATGGAATACCCCGAGCTATGGGCCTCCTCAAGAATCAACTCCAGAAGCCCATCCATATTGGGCACACAAATCCGGCCCTGCATCCTCAACACCACATCATCACCAATGATCACATCTCTAGCATTTTCATGATGAACTCTGTCCCCAAGGACAAGCAAATGCAGATCATCACACTGGTGCTCTCTGATGCAATCATATAAGGAAGACCAAGAAACCGCACAAGCTAATACCTGATTAGGCTCCGAAATATCCAACCTCACGAACAGATTAGCCAAGGCCTGAACATCAACTGCAAGAGGTCTCTCCCTAACTGAATATATGCCAAACTTCCCATACTCACTGCCTTTCAGCTCAAAGCATCGGCCACCACATTAGTCTTTCCCAGATGGTATAATAGAGTGATATCATAATACTTAAGCAACTCCAACCATCTACATTGCCTAAAATTAAGATCCTTTTTCTTGAAAAAATGCTGAAGACTACGATGATCAGGAAACACCTCACCAGATATGCCATACAAGTAATGCCTCCAAATCTTCAATGGGCGAACTGTGGCAGCCAACTCTAAATCATGAACATGGTAGTTCTTCTCATGGGGCTTTAGCTGACGAGAAACATATGCAATAACTCTACCATCCTGCATAAACAAACAACCAATCCCATCTCTCGAAGAATCACAATACACGCTATATGACCAGAATCTGATGGAAAAACCAATACTGGAGTTGTGGTCAAAGCTGTCTTGAGCTTCTGAAAGCTCTCTCCACACTTGTCCGGATGTACAAATGAAGCACCCTTCTGAGTCAACCTGGTCAAGGGTGATGCGATAGATGAGATTCTCTGAACAAACTGGTGATAATAGCCTGCCAAACAAAGAAAGTTGCGAATCTCTGTAGCTTAGGATGGCTTGCGCCAACTTTGAACCGCCTCTATCTTCTTTGGATCAACCTGAATACCCTCGCTGGACACCACTTGCCCCAAGAAAGCCACAGAAATGAGCCAAAACTCACACTGCATAAAGTTTCTCCTCCCTTATTGTCTGCAACACAACTCTCAAATATTCCACGTGCTCCTCCTAACTGCGGGAATACACCAGAATTTGATCAATTAAGACTATGACAAACGAATCAAGATAAGGCCAGAACATGTTGTTCATTAAATGCATGAACGCTGCTGGGGCATTGGTTAGCCCAAAAGATATCACCAAGAACTCATAATTACCATATCGGGTCCTTAAAGCCGTCTTAAGAATATCTGAATCCCTGATCTTGAACTGGTGATAACCCTAATGGAGATCAATCTTGGAGAACACCCGAGCTCCCTGAAGCTAGTTGAATAAATCATCAATGCTAGGCGAATGATAATCGTTCTTAATTGTTACATTATTCAATTGCCTATAATCAATGCACATTTTCATTGTGCCATCCTTCTTCTTTACAGACAGAACCGGCGCACTCCAAGGTGACACACTAGGCCAAATGAACCCCTTATTTAGGAGTTCTTGAAGCTGCTCCTTTAACTCCTTCAACTCTGCTGGTGCCATACAATACGACGAAATAGAAATAGGCTGAGTGCCCTACACCAGGTCAATACCAAAATCAATATCCCTATCTGGTAGCATGCCCAACAGGTCTATAGGAAACACATCGGGAAAATCCCTCACAACTAGAACAGATTCAATACGGGGAGCCTCAGCTCCGACATCCCTTACAAATGCTAGATATGAAAGACAATCCTTTCCAACGATATGATGGGCCTTCAAGAAAGAGATAACTCTACTAGGGACATAATCAGTCATACCTCGCCACTTGATCCGTGGCACACCGGCCATAGCCAATGTGACTGTCTTAGCTGACAATCCTGAATAGCACGACACATAGATAACCAATCCATGCCCAAAATGACATCAAAATCCATCAAGCTCAATAGTAACATATCCGCTCGGGTCTCTAGATCCCAATAGTCACCACACACGAATGATACACACGGTCTACAATGACAGTATCGCCCACCGGGGTAGACACATGAACAAGTAAAGCAAGAACATCATGAGGCGCCCAAATAATAAGCAAAGTATGATGACACATAAGAAAAAGTAGAACCGGGATTAAATAATACAGAGCCATCACTATGGGAGACTGAAACAATACTTGTAATGACATCACTTGAAGAAATAACATCGAGTCTGCCCGGGAGTGCATATTAACGAGCCTGAGCGCCCCCTAATCGGCCTCCTTCTTTGAGGTGACCCTTGGCTGATTGACCTATACCCCTAGCTGGCTGGGAAGGTGGTGGTGAAGAAATTGGTGCTGAAGTCGATGACTGACCCCTCTACTGGGACGAACTAGCAATACGATGAGGACACTGCCTCCACATGTGGCCCATATCACTGCACTCATAACAACTCCCAGGTGCTGGAGAAGGGGACTGAAGGGAACCCATCGCACCAGAGTGACTAACAGATGCACTCGGCATAGAATAGCCCTGAGCTGATGGAGCACGGGATGAACTCTGAGCTGGCAGGGCACTGAGTGATGGCTGATCCTGCTGAGCTCCATGATAACCATGACCCGAAGATGCCCCACGATAACCTGCACAAGCTGGCTAAGCAGACCTGAATGAACGGCCTCTGCCGTGCTGAAACTTACCCCTCAAAGGAGCACCGCTAAGATGCCAGATCCTCGAGTCCTCTTTTCCTCCCTCTCCTCTTTCTCCTGATGGTGAACTGACTCAATCTCACGGGCAATTTCCACAATCTCCATGAATGCCACACCAGATACTCTCTTCGTGGTCGTAATAATATGGAGCTGATAAGTAAGACCATCAACAAACCTCCTTATCCTCTCTCAATCAGTCAGAATCAACTAGATGGCATAACAAGCCATCTCAGAAAACCTCAACTCATAATGCGACACTGTCATCTCCCTCTGCCGCAACCACTCAAACGTCCTACGCGGCTCCTCTCAGCGGGACTATGGCACATATTTATCTAGGAAGAGAACGAAGAACTACTGCCAGGAAAAGGGTGTTGGACCAACAAGCCTACGCCTATCAAAATCATCCCACCAAGTGAAAGCATCTCTTAAAAATATATAGGTGGTAAAAATGACCCCGCTGGTCTCTAGAATACTCGCAGTATGAAGCATCCTCTGATACTTATCCAAAAAGCCTTAGGCATCCGTGCCCTCTACGCCACTGAAGGTCTGAGGCTGCAATCTGCCATATCTCTCCAACCTACGCTGCTCATTCTCCAGCATGAAAGAAACCACATAGTCCTAAGCAGCTGCAACTAGCTGGGCTGGATGCGCCCCCGACATCTGAAGTCCCTGCACGACCCGCTCAGGTGTGCAAGCAGCGGGAGTCTGATTACCTCCCCCGGCTTGTGAAGTAGTTGCTGCTATAGTAGCTGAAATTGCTTGAGCCAGGCCAGTGCAAAACTATAAGATCTATTCCAAGGCCTCTTGAAGACCCGAAAGCGTAATAGGCACAACTGGTGCCCGAATTGGTGATGCAGGAGCATCCATAGCTGGAGGCGTGATCCTAAGTTGGGGTAGCTGGTGGATCCACAGGTGCTGCCCTCGTTGCTCTGCCTCTACCACGACCACGACTGTTCCCACAACCTCTAGTGGTCAGAGCTGGTGGCATTGGTGGTCGTCCACCCTGTCTGATAACGTGTGTCCTCTCCATCTGTGAGAGAATAGAATAACAGAAGATTATTACACGGATCGACAAGTTCGCACGACAAGAATTTCAAGAATAAGAAGTTTTTCCTAAAGGTTCTGCAGCCTCTTGAGGATAAATATAGAGATATCTATACAGATCCACGATACTCTACTAAATCTGATCATGACTCGTGAGCCTATGTAACCTAGGCTCTAACGCCAACTTGTAACAAACCTAACCCCGAACTTGGTGATGATAGGGCCTCTCGTGAAGACAAGGAAAAACAACCCTTCCCAGTTCACTAGTTATAGTAGTTAACAATATAAATGCAGTCTAAAACATGATATAATGATAATAAGTAGCGAAAATACAACCCGACACAGCCCTAACCGAGGTGCCACAAGTCACGAGAATCTAACAACACGGAATCCTCAAATTGATCTACAAAGTTTTATATATTGCACTAAGAACATAAGGGAAATAGATAGGGAGGAGCTCCAGGCTGCAAATGCAAGCAGCTACCTAAAGACTCGTCGAAGATCCGCCTGAAGCTAGAATGAATCAACACTCGGGAGCGGGACAAACTATGTCTGAATCTGCACATAGGGCGCATGGAGTAAAGTGAGTACTCCAACTTAGTGAGTAACAAATGTAAATAATGACTTAAAGTAAGAAAACACATAAGGCACAAGGTATTCTATAATAAAGTAGTAAAATTATTTAAAAATAGTAAAACCAGTAAAAGTCAAGTAAAATCCTCTTCCAACTTGTAAAAAAGTAATTGACAGATAGTTAAGGAAAAGTAAACAAAATAGAAATTTTCCTATCGGGGGCAGAATACATGAATCCGCCCCTCGGACAACATGTTGAAATAGTACTAGCCCCTCCGGCTCAATCTGACATCAAAAATGGGTACCCACGCTCAGTGAGGGTCTGCAGACTCTTACGACCCAAGCGCAATAACAAGCCATCTCGTGGCATCAAATCTAGGCCCTCGGCCTCCTATCAATCAACCCACCTCGTGGCGTACATATCTCAGGCCCTCGACCTCCAGTCAGTATCAGTGTTTCCTCACAATGTAGGCCCTCGGCCTTACTCAGTCAAAAATTGTCACAAGCCCCTCGGGCAATAGTAAAACAGTGTTTCTCAGCCCAAAAATCATTTAGAATATTATTTAAGTCTTAAAAATAAGTATATATGCCTTAGTACTAAAGCAGTAGAAACTAACATGAACGGGTTTCAAAAATAAGTCAAAACAGTGAGGAAATAGTAATGAAAATCCCGAAGAGTTCAAATAGTCAACACGAATCCCAAATACTGCATTCAGCCCAAATAATGATGATAGCAAGTAGTTTTTAGTCAAATACGCGAAAAAATATTCAACCGGGATGGACCAGGTCACAATCCCCAGTTGTGAAGGACGCCACGCCCATCATCAAGTGTGTGTCTCACCTCAATATAGTTCAATGATGTGCAAATCCGGGGTTTCAAACCCTTAGAGAATCATTTACAATCATTACTTACCTCAAACCAGCTAAGACTCTAGCTGGCGATGCCCTTTCCCCCTCGAAGCGGCCTCCACGCGCGTCAAATCTATCCAAAATTAGAACGAGGACGTCAAAATATGCTAAGTGGACAAAGCCCAAGCAAATAATCACTAAAGGGCACAAATCCCAAAATTACCAAAACCCAACCCCTAGGCCCACGCCTCAAAAGTCAGAAACTTTTACATCAATAAATAACTCATCTCCCCACGAGTCTATGCATATTAAGAAGACTAAAATCGGAATCAAAATGACACCTTAAATCCACCTTTAAAGGCCTCTTAAACTCAAGCCCTAATCCTCCAGTTTTAGCCCTGTAATTCCTTTAATTATAACCTTAATCCATGAAATACTACCATAGAAATATGTTTTAGGTCCAAAATCCTTACTTTGCGTAGTCTCCTTTATTCATTTCTTCAAAATCGCCCAAAGCTCCCGAATCCGTGTTAAAAAATGGTGACAACCTTCAAAAATCGTGAAGGAAGACTTATATAGCTTCTGTCCAGGGACACCCGAATCTACGGTCCAAAACCTGCATCTGTAGTACCACATTTGCGGTGAATTCCTCCACTTCCATGAAAATCACTAACAGCCCAAAAGTCGCATCTGCGATACGCCTTCCGCATCTGCGGCTCCGCAGATGCGGCCATCCTTGCCGCTTCTAAGGTCACTCAAAAATCCTCATAATCCACTTTTGCGACCATTCCATCGCATATGTCTCGCCACACCTGCGGTCCCCAAACCGCATGTGCTAAATGACCCGAAGCAGCAAAACGTCAGTGGCTGCAATAACATCTCAACTCCTCTGTTGATCATCTGAAATCACCCTGAGACCCCCAGGACCTCAACCAAAAGCACCAACATGAACCAATATACTATTCAAACTAGTCATCAAAACACTTCAAACAACACCAAATCAACAAAATAACCTCGGATTCAAACCTACGTTTCTAAAAATTTTCAAAATCTTCTTTTGATAAAAAACCCAACCAAACCACGTTCGAATAACCTGAAATTTTGCACACACATCCCAATTGACCCAACAAAACTATTGCAACTCTCGAATTTCTATTCCCACCCGTATATCAAAATCTCGCCGATCAATCGAAAATTGCCAAAATCTTAACTTCGCCAATTCAAACTTAGATCTACACCGAACGTCCAAAACCCATTGCGATCACACTCCCAAGTCATAAATGACCTTCCAAAGCTAATAAAACCATCAGAACTCACATCCGATCCCTCTAACATATAAGTCAACATCCGGTTGACTTTTCCAAATTAAACTTCCTTAAAAGAGACTAAGTGTCTCAAACCTTACCAAATTCATTCTGGACTCAATCCGAACAACTCGATACAATAAACACGAATAACAAAGCATAAAAAGCAGAAATGGGGAAGACGGAACGGTAACTCATGAGACGACTGGCCGGGTCGTCACAACTATGCTTAATATTTTATTATTCCAATATAATATATGCTCAATTTAACGACCCCAGTCCCTACGACTAGGTAAGCATAACAATGCGGAAACAAAAATACTTGCAAAAATAATTAATTTCAAAATTGAACATCTAGAAATAAACTGTACATAAATGCCACTTGGCACATACAACTCAATATCACGGAAGCCTACAATATTTTCCCAAAATCCGAAAACTCAAGGGAACACAAGCTATCAGAAACGTAGAACACTGCTCTAACACTAGAATGTCTACAAAAATAGCAAGAAGGAAAGATAACTGCTAAAACATTAGAATAATATAGAGACTCCGTGGATCTGCGGACGCGGCAGATTGTATCATGAAGTCCCAGATAGATCCCCCCCCCCCCCCCGCCCCCCTCAAGGGTGATACGCCAGGGTGGAGATACCTAGATCTACACATGAAAAATATGCGTAGAAGGGGCATGAGTACACCGCAGCGGTACTCAGTAAGTGAGAAGCTTAACCCCAGTCGAGTAGTGACGAGGAAGGTCAGGGCCCTACTGAGGTTAAACATAATAATAAGCTTCAATAGTATGGAATAAACAATATAATGAGTACAGCAATGAAATAAGACAGGTTATGCAAAGCAACAACAAATACACAGAGAACAGAGTAACACGAAATAAAATAACTCAATGCAATTAGCAACAACGAGGATCTCCCGAGATACCTCCCGATAGTCCCTTTCATCAACTATCTAGAGGATCTCCCGGGATATCGTCCCGTAGTCTTTCATATGTGTATATATATATATGTATATATATATATATATATGTATATATATATATATATGTATATATATATGTATATATATATATATATATATATATATATATATATATATATATATCAGAAGGATCTCTCGATATACCATCTCGTAGTCAAATTATCAATGCGCGGGGTTCTACCAGAATCTGATCCGTAGTCCCAAAGTAAATGTGCAGGGGGGTGTACTGGGAATCTAACCCGTAGTCCCAAAGTCAACAAACAAGGGGGAACTATTGGAATCCCACATCCGTAGACCCAATGTAAATACACTGCAACTATGAGAAGGTATTTATAAATGGAGTTCAATAACAAAGCAACATGTAGTTATAGGCTAACATGCTTCACGCAATGCAATTCAAACAATTTAAGCAAATAGGCAATTTAAATCAGTATGCTTCTTCTAAACTAACACATGCTATATTTGCAAGTAGAATAAAGCAGGTAATAAAGGAACTCAGTTGAAGTACTTAAAGAAAATAGGGTTTTAAAAATTAGCTCAAGTACGTGCTCGTCACCTCACGTACAAGATATTCAATTACCAAATATCATATCCTAAGGGGAAAGGTCCCCCACACAAGGTTAGCAAGCCACTTACCTCGAACCGGCTCCAAAATCAACTCGAGTATCAGACTCCAAATGGCCCAAATCTATTCAACAAACAAGGGGGAACTATTGGAATCCCACATCCGTAGACCCAATGTAAATACACTGCAACTATGAGAAGGTATTTAGAAATGGAGTTCAATAACAAAGCAACATGTAGTTATAGGCTAACATGCTTCACGCAATGCAATTCAAACAATTTAAGCAAATAGGCAATTTAAATCAGTATGCTTCTTCTAAACTAACACATGCTATATTTGCAAGTAAAATAAAGCAGGTAATAAAGGAACTCAGTTGAAGTACTTAAAGAAAATAGGGTTTTAAAAATTAGCTCAAGTACGTGCTCGTCACCTCACGTACAAGATATTCAATTACCAAATATAATATCCTAAGGGGAAAGGTCCCCCACACAAGGTTAGCAAGCCACTTACCTCGAACCGGCTCCAAAATCAACTCGAAACCACACGTTTGACATGAGTATCAGACTCCAAATGGCCCAAATCTATTCAACTCAGTTACATATCGTAAGTAACATCTCAAGCATGTGATCCTACAATTTAATTAAAAGCTAATACGTAAATTTAGGTAAAATGACCAAAAATTCCCTCAGGCTAATATCTCGGAATTGGGTGAATTTAATATTTTTAGAAATCTCGTACTCTCACGAGTCTAACCATGTTAAAATCTCCCAAATTGAATGTCACAAATATACACAAAACTTAATAATTCAGTCTATGAAGTTTTATCATATTATCATCTAAAATCCAAAATTAAAGGAGTAATATACGCTTCAATTAGTGGGTTACAATCTAAAAAGAGTTTAGAATCATTACCTAATCGATATATCTAAAAATCCCACAAAATCTTGCTCAAATCCGAGCTCTCAAGCTTATGTTTTGGTAAAAATGCCTAAAAACTCATTTTTGAAATTTTATATATGCTTAGGGTTTTAATGCATCGTCAACGCAGAGGAAGTATCGCATTCGCAAAGAAGAAAAAATGAAGGCTGCTCAGATGTGCTTCGCGAACGCGTAAGAGGAAAAAATTATGGACCAGAATTTGCTCTTCGCGAACGTGTGCACTAGTACGCGAACGCGAAGGGTGAACTTGCAATGCTACACGAACGCATGTGAAGGCATGCAAACGCGATGAGGAAAACTAGACACAACCCTCATTGCTAAATAATACTACGCGAACGCGAGGGCTTAGATTCGAACGTGATAAAGGAAAAGGCAAAGCTTCGTGAACATAAAGAAGGATAAGTCTGCAACAGACCTGAAGAAAAATCTGCAATTATTAAACAACTGAAAATGCCCCGTTGAGCATCTGAAACACACCCGAGGCCCCAAAGACCTCAACCACAGAAATATCTCATAACATAATTCAAACTTTTATCAATCCTTAAACCACCTAAAGAAATGTCAGAAACTTGAATTAATCAAGGATTTAAGCCTAAGAACTCCAATTTCTCTCAAAATAGACTTTTGATCAAAAACCTAACCAAAACACGTCCGAATGACCTAGAATTTTGCACACACATCCCAAATGACATGAAAGAGCTACTAGAACATCTAGAATTCTATTATGACCCTCGGCTCAAAATCTCACTATCGGACTGGAAACTTCAAAAATTTAAACTTCGGCATTTCAAGCCTAATTTAGCTACGGGCTTCCAAAACACATTCTGAACATGCTACCAACCCCAAAATCCCCTACCAGAGCTAATGGAACCATTGGATTTCCATATGAGGCCATTGTAATATTATTACAACTACGGAAAACATTCCAACACTTAAGCTCTCATTTAGGGACTAAGTGTCCCAAAGCTCTCCGAAACTCAAAACCTAACATCCCAGCAAATCAAATTAGCAAAAACAGACTTAGGAAAAATAGTTAATAGGGGATCGAGGCGTTAATTCTTAGGACGACCGGCCGGATCTTCACATCGTCCTACACTTAAACATTCGTTCGTCCTTGAACGAGCAAAGAGGCATGCCTGAAGTAGTGAAAAGATGAGAGTAACTATTGCGCATATCCTACTTGGTCTCCCAGGTCACCTCCTCGACCGACTGACCCCGCCGCTGAACCTTTACTGAAGCAATGTTCTTTGATCTCAATTTTCTGACCTGCATATCCAATATAACCACTAGCTCCTCAATATAGGATAGATCTTTGTCCAACTGAAATAATATCCAACACGTGCGATGGATCTCCATGATAGCTCCAGAGTATCGAAACATGAAATACCAGATGAACTCCTTCCAAGATGGGAGGTATGGTAAACTAATAAACAACCTCCCCAACACGCCTCAGTATCTAAAAAGTGCCAATAAACCTCGGACTCAACATCTCTTTCTTCCTAAATATCATAACGCTCTTCATAGGCGAAACCCAAAGCAGAACCCGCTCTCCAACCATATAGGAAACATCACGAATCTTCTGGTTGATGTAGCTCTTCTATCTGGACTGGCTGTATGGAGTCTATCCTGAATTACCTTAACCTTCTCCAAACCATCCTGAACTGAATCTAGGCCCAATAACCTGGTGTCTCCAGGATCAAACCAACCCACCGGAGATCTACATCGCCTACCATATAAAGCCTCACACGGTGCCATATGAATGTTGGACTAATAGCTGTTATTGTAAGAAAACTCTGCCAATGGAAATAACTGATCCTAAGACCCCTCAAACTAAATCACACATGTATGGAGCATATCCTCAAGAATCTGAATAGTGCTCGGACTGTCCGTCCCTGTGAAGGTGAAATGATGTACTCAACTCTACCTGAGTGACAAAATCACACCGAACGTCCCTCCAAAACTGCGATGTGAACTGGGTACCTCTATCTGAGATAATGGAAATTAGAATACCATACAGATAAACAATCTCCCGGATATAGATCTCTGCCAACCGCTCCGATGAATAAGTAGTACACATAGAAATGAAATGAGCGGGCTTGGTTAACCGATCCACAATCACCCAAATAGCATCAAAATTCTTCAAAGTCCGTAGGACCAACTACATAGTCCGTCGTGATATGCTCCCACCTTCACTCTGGAATCTCTATTTTTTGAAGAAACCCACCCTGTCTCTAGTGCTCATACTTAACATGTTGACAGTTCAGGCATCTAGCTACAAATCCAACTATATCTTTCTTCATCCGTCTCCACCAATAGTGCTGCCTCAAATCCAGATACATCTTTGCGGCACCCGAATGGATAGAATACCAGAAAGTATGGGCCTTCTCAAATATCAACTCCAAAGTATCATCAACATTGGGTACACGGACCTGGCGTTGCTTCCTAAAAACCCTGTCTTCACCAATAGTCCATTCCGTGGCATCATCATGCTAAACCTTGTCCTCGAAGGGAAAGTAAATAAGGTTCATCATACCATCGCTCCCTGATACGATGGAATAGAGAAGACCGAGAAACCATACAGGTTAGAGTCTAAGTAGGCTCTGGAAGATCAAATCTCACAAACTGGATGGCTAGGTCCTGAACATCCATTGCCATAGGCCTCTCTGACGCAGGTAGATATGCCAAACTACCTAAGCTCTCTGTCCGATGACTCAGGGCATCGGCCATAATATTGACCTTTCCCGGGTGGTACAGAATAGTCATAAATAATCCTTTAGCAACTCTAACCACCCCCTCTGGTGTAAATATAGATCCTTCTGCTTGAAAACATGCTGCAAGCTCCAATGATCCGTATAAATCTCACAAGGCACACCATATAAACAATGGCGCCAAATCTTCAGGACATGAACACTTGCAGCTAATTCAATGTCGGGAACATAGTAGTTCTTATCATGTATCTTAAACTATCTGGATGCATAGACAATTACCATACCGTCCTGCATCAGCATCGCTCTGAGGCTAACCTTTGAGGCATCACAATAGAATGTATAAGACCCCGAACTAGTAGGCAATATCAAAACGGGGTAGTAATCAAAGTTGTCTTGAGCTTCTGAAAGCTTGCCTCACACTCCTCTATCCACTGAAATGGAGAACCTTTCTAAGTCAATCTAGTCATAGGGGCTGCAATCGATGAAAACCCCTCTACAAAGCGACGGTAGTATCCCACCAAGCCAAGAAAACTGCAAATCTCTATAGCCGAGGATGACCTGTGATGACTTAATTTGAGGCAACAACCTCGGTACGAGCAAGAACGGCATAGTATCTAGCCTGGCCTCATGTTCTAGGGCGATCTCTACCTCCCCAACCTCCACCCCTGGCTGGCTGCTGGGTAGATGGAGTATCAGCTTGTGCTGGAACCATGGCCTAAGAACTCTATGGGGCACGCTGAGGCTGAGAAGTCTGTGAAGGTGCACCCTTCCCAAGTCTGGGGAAATCTTTGACCATATGGTGTACACTCAAAAAAGCTCTTGGAGGACGTGGTGGTTGTTACTGACTCGGGCCAAGTCTGCTAGTCTGACCTCAGAAAGCACCGCGCGCAGGAGGCACGCTAGAAATCGAAGGTGCATAATAAGGCTCCTGAGGTCTAGGAGAATTTGGAGCACTGTTGGCTGCTGGAAGAGCTAAATGAATGGGGAGATTCATATAACCCCAACCATGTCGATCTGAAGCTGGGGTGCGGGCACCTAAGAAATGGCCCGGCCCTCGAGACCCCTTTGCCTCTCTCTCCTCTCTCTCTGGCATGCATACCCTCAATCCTCCTAGCAATGCTCACCACCTACTGGTATGAAATGTCTATCTCTAACTCTCGAGCCATGCTAGATCTTATGGCTGTGATAAAACCCTCAATGAAAAGGCTAACCCTCTTGCAGATAGTAGCAACCAAGGCCGGTGTATGCCTAGCCAATCAGGTGTAACAGATAGCATACTTTTAAAAAGTCATAGCACCCCTGGCGTAAATGATCAAACTCTATGCGCCATACATCACTGAGGCTCTGAGGAATAAACTTTATTAGGAACATATCTGAAAACTGGGTCCATGTCAGTAAAGCAACCTCGCTTGGGTTATCTAACTCATAAGTGCGCCACCAACCATAGGAGGCTTCCTGAAGCTGGAAATTAGTGAAGGAAACCCCGCTAGATCCCTATATACATATAGTGCGATGAATACGGTGGCACTCCTCTAGGAACTCCAAGGCATCGTCTGATGCAAATTCACTGAATACCGGAGGATCATACTTCTTAAATCTCTCAAGTCTCCATTACTTATCCTCTTAAGCAGCTGCTCTATCCATGCACTGAACTGGAACTACAAGCAGTACAGGAATAATCTCAGGGTCCTGCTCAACATGCACTCTCTACTCAAGAGTGCGGGCGGAGGGAGTCTGTGCTCCTCCCCCGGCTTGGGATGTTGCTGCAGCAAGGGGAAGTAACCATTCTTGAGCCAAGGTGGTGTACATACTCATGAACTGAGTCAAAGTCTCCTGAAAGGATGGAGTAGTAGTGGCAGTAGGCGTGTCGAGTGCCTGGACTCCGGCGTGATATGCTAGTGGTACTTTGGCGACAGCTTGCGCATGTACTCTCACTGTACCACATGCACGTCCTTGGCCTCTACCCCAGCCCCAACCTCTGATGGATGCAGTAGGGGGCGCGGGTGCCTGATCATCACAAGTAGCACATGTCCTCACCATCAGTGAGAGAATGAAAGAAAGAAGTTTAGAATTGTAATGTCAAAATATCGCACGACAAGGAAATCAAATGAAGTGAAAATTTTCCTAACAGTTGCATAGCTTCTCGTACATAATTACAGACATTGCCGTACCGATCAGCAAGACTCTAATAAACCGGCATGTGTTCTATGAACCAAGAGCTCTGATACCAACTTTTCATGACCTCAGTTGTCCCTACGACTAGGTAAGCCTAACAATGCGAAGACAAAATAACTTGAAAATATAATTAATTTCAAAGTTGAACATCTAGAACAAAACTGTGTATAATGCCACTTGGCACATACAACTCAATATCACGAAAGCCCACAATATTATCCCAAAACCCAGAAACTCATGGGAACATAAGCTGTCAGAAACATGGAACACTGCTCTAACACCAGAATGTCTATAACAACAGCAACAAGGAAAGCTTACTGCTAAAAAGGTAGAGACTTTGTGGATCTGTATGCGCGATAGATTGTACCTTGAAGTCCCAGATAGAACTCCCCACCTCAAGGGTGATACACCGGGGTGGAGGTACCTGGATCTGCATGTGAAAAAATGCAGAGAAGAGGCATCCGTACACCATAGCGGTACTCAGTAAGTGCCAAGCCTAACCTCGGTCGGGTAGTGATGAGGAAGGTCAAGGCACTACTGAGGTTAAACATAATAATAAGTTTCAACAGTATGGAATAAACAATATAATGAGTACAACAATGAGATAAGACAGGTTATACAAGGCAACAACAAATACAAAGGGAACATAGTAAAAAGAGATAAAATAACTCAATACCACTAGCAACAATGAGATCTCCCAGGATACCGTCCTTGTCACGACCTTGATTTCTCACCCTCAGGAGTAATGATGGCACCTACTAATGTGAGCTAGGCAAGCCAAATTTTAACAAATTGCTAACCTTTTCCCTATCGCTTCTTTTTAACCAACATGGAACAACAATATAATAAGAACGAAATGTTATAGAATTTAAACGGAAGTCTTCAACAATTTAATCAAGACATACCTATTACCACTTTAAAACTCAACACCCCAAAGCCTGATGTGACAGTATCACAGACCGTGTAAGAGTAACTACATACAAATTCTTAAGAAATACATAAAATTATTTCGGAACAAGAATAAGGAAACAGGAAATAAGATAGAGGGGGACGCCAGGGCATGTGGATACATGAAGGTCTTCCTTGAGTCTCCAAGTGGGATGAAGGAAGCCCTCCAACTAATGTCCGATAGTTTCTCCGAGATATGCACACAGTGCAGAGTGTATTATCAGCACAACTGACCCCATGTACTGGTAAGTGTCTAGCCTAACCCTGGCAAAGTAGTGACGAGAATAGGGCCAGACCAGCAAATAAACTTGTGCAGTTTGAATATATACAACAAAACAAGAAATACAAAAATTGTCTAACAATGTGGGAAAGGGGATTATTCTGTGGGGAGATAACAGTTTTGAACAAAAGAGACAGGTAAGGAAGGAAACAACATAACTCGAATAAAATGAGAAAATCTGTAAGTCAAAAAAAATGGTTGCACGGCACCACTCTTTGTGCTTTTACTCTCATTCTCACCAAAACAGTACACGTCATTACCCTTCGTGTTTTTACCTCACATAATCATGGCACGGAATGATCCTTCGCGCAGTAACATTCATATCATGTCATGGAATGGTACATCATACGGCACGACATCACCCTTCGTGCTTTACATATTCTCATCATAATCATACACGGCATCACCCATCGTGCTTTACACTATTTCCACCCAACCAACAATGCATGGTATCACCCTTCGTGCTTTATCACTCTTCTTCACCAAAAAAATAATCACAAACAATAGGGGGGAGGGAATAGACAAGATAAAATTAGAATCCCGGCAAGGGAACAACAATTTAATAGTTAAATCCCGACAAGGGAACAATAATCAATAATATTAACTTCCTGACAAGGGAACAGTAATCAAAATTACCAACTTCCCCGCACGGGAAACATTTATACCTCTTTCTCTTTCGTTCACTTTCATTTCATAGCTTAGTCTAACACTTGAGCCAATGCTCCAAAGTGTACAATCATCTCATAAACTTTCACAATCCGTATTAAAACTTGAGCAAATGCTCCAAGGGTTCAATCAACCCCTTTAATTTCACAAATTCATAATATAACTTGAGCCATTGCTCCTCGATGTTCAAGAACCACAATTACTTCATAAACATTCCACAACAAGCGGAAATCAACTTTAAAGCATCGATTATTCAACACAGTCATAAAGTTCACATTATAAGACTCACGGTCATACTAGACACCAATGTATAGATACTCGTTGCTATGCCTACACGCCATACTCGCAATTAACACATAACAAGTAAGACTCAACTCCTAATCCCTCAAACCAAGGTTAGATAAAACACTTACCTCGATGCCTTGAACACAACTTAAGTCTCAATTATAGCTTTACCTCTTAATTTCACCACCAATCCGCTCGAATCTAGTCACAAGTTAGTTAATTCAATTAATAAATACTAAATGAATTAACCCCAATGCATGAAAATAAGATTTACAAGGTTTTATCCAAAAAGGCAAAAAATACCCTCGGACCCACGTGGTCAAAACTTGAGTTTCAGACCAAAATCTAGCTACTCATTCCCCGGCGAATCCAAATATATGATTAATTTTGAAATCGAACCTCAGATTGAGGTCCAACTCCCCAAATTTTTGAAAACCTAGGTTCTACACAAAACCCCCGAATTTTTCCCATGAAAATCTTTGGTTCAAGTTGAAATCATGTTAAAAGGTGTTAAAGAGTGAAGAAAATAAGTTAGAAATCACTTACCAATTGTTTTGAAGAAGAAGAGTTGTTTGGAAAATCGCCTCTTATGTTTTAGGGTTTTGAAAAGTGTAAAAATAACTTAAATTCACGTGTATTTATACCCCTTTGATGCTCCCTGTGCGGACCACGCAAAACGTTCTGCGGCATCAGAGGCTTCCTGAATACTTGTAGAATATTGCCCCATGCGGACCGCACAAAGCCGACCCCTACCGCACAGCACCCAGCGCGGACTGCTCAAGGCGATCGTGGTCGCGCTGGAACCTCTGCGGCCGTATGTGATTCTTCGTGAACCGCGCAAGAGGATTCAGAGACTCTAACCCAAGTATGCACACTACCTCAAAAACACCTTACGAACACAATCATGTGATCAAATTACCAATATAACATCAGCAACATTGGATTAAGCCTCAAGATTAGTGAAATTTCTCAAAATGCCTTTTAAACATCAATTTTCTGATGAGGGTCCAGATCACGCCAAACGACGTCCATTTTATACCAAACTTTACAGGAGTGATTCAAAGCGTATATAAGACTTGTACCGGGGGCCGAGACAAAAATACAGGCCCGATACTATTACATTCAAATGAAATTTTATTCTAATTTTCTTTAAACATTTTCATAAAATAATGTCACTTAAAAAATCATTTTCTGGCTTAGCACCACGGAAATTGATTCTAGGCATACGCCCATGTCCCATATTTTCCTCTGGACCCTCCGAGAGCGTCAAATTATGGGCCCGGATCTGTTTACCCAAAATATTGACCGAAGTCATAGTTATTCATTCTAAAGTCAAAACTTAATATTTTTTCATAAAGTTTCACATTTACTCTTTACGGCTACGTGCCCGGACTTCGCGCGCAAATTGAGGTAGTTCTAAAGGAGGTTTTCAAGGCCTCGGAGTTATAGGAATCAATTAAAACAGGGGATGACCCTTTAAGTCGTCACAATCCTGTAGTCCCTTTCATCAACTATCAAGAGAATCTCCCGGGTACCGTCCCGTAGTCCAATCATTATTGCATAGGGATCCACTGGAATCCTACTTCTGTAGTCCCAATGTCAATACACAGCAACAACGAGAAGGAATTTAAAAATGGAGTTCAATAATAAGACAACATGTAGTTCTAGCCTAACATGCTTCACATACTGCAATTCAAACAATTTAAGCCAATAGGCAATTTAGTTCAGCTAAGCATGCTTCTTCTAAACTAACATAGGCTATATTTGCAAGTAGAATAAAGCAGGTAAGAAAGGAACTCAATTTAAATACTTATAGAAAATTGGGTTTTCAAGAATTAGCTCAAATACGCGCTCGTCACCTCACGTACAAGGTATTCAAATTACAAAATATCAAATAGTAGGGTGAAAGGTCCCCCACACAAGGTTAGATGAGTCACTTACCTCGAACCGGCTCCAAAATCAACTTGAAACCTCACGTTTGCCATGAGTATCTGACTCCAAAATCAACTCGAAAACACATGTTTGCCATGTGTATCCAACTACAAATGATTCAAATCTATTCAATTATATTACATATCATAAATAACATCTCAAGCAACTGATTCTACCATTTACTTCAAAGCTACGACGCGAAATTAGGTAAAATGACAAAAACGTCCCGCAGGTCAATGTCTCTTAATCGGGTGAAGTTAACATTTTCAGAAACCTCGTACTCTCACGAGTCTAACCATATAAAAATCTCCCAAATTGGATGTCAAAAACCCACTCAAAACTCAATAATTCGGTCTATGAAGTTTTATATATTTTTCATTCAAAATTCTTAATTAAGGGAGGAATTCAGGCTTAGATTAGTGGGGTTACAAGTAAAAAGGAATTCAGTATCGCTGCCCAATCGATATCTCTGAAAATCTCTCGAAATCTTGCTCAAATCCGAGCTCTCAAGCTTATGTTTTGGGAAAAATGGCTAAACCTTCGTTTTTGAAATTTTATATCTGCCTAGGTATTTATTGCATCGCGAATGCGGAGAAAGTCTCAAGTTTACGGAGAAGAAAAATGAAGGCTACTCAGATGTTCTTCGCGAACGCAAAAGCTAGCTCGTGAACGTGGAAGAGGAGAATATTGTGGCCCAGAATTTGCTCTTCGCGAATGCGTGAACCAGTATGTGAACGTAAAGGGTGAACTTCCAAATCTACGCGAACGCGATGAGGAAAAATGGTCACGGCCCTCAGCACCAAATAATACTACGTGAACGTGAGGGCTTGGATGCGAACACGACGAAGGAAAAGGCAAAGCCTTGCGAACGCGAAGAAGGATATGTCTGCAACAGACCTGAAGCAAAATCTGCAATTTTTAAATAACTCAAAATGCTCTGTTGAGAATCCGAAACACACTCGAGGCCCCCGAGACCTCAACCAAACCTATAAAAATATCATAACATCATTCAAACTTTTACCAATCCTTAAACCTCCTAAAATAACATCGAAAACTCGAATTGAATAAGAATTTAAGCCGAAGAACTCCAATTTCCCTCAATCCCTTGTCTGTTTATTTTGGGACTACGGATGTGGGATTCCGGTAGATCCACCAGCACAGTGATATGGAACTACGGGAACGCACCCGGTAGATTCCCTAGTACTGGATAATTTCATTTGAGACTATGGAACGTGATTCTGGTAGATCCTCGCGCACTATGAGTTGGACCACGGGAAGGCATCCCAAGAGACTTATTGGATATGATGATTTGGTACCAGAGGACGGTATCCTGGGAGATCCCTGATTTGTTAATATTGGTGCTGAGCCGTATTTCCTTCCGTGTTTACCTTATTTCTGTATAGCTGTTGTTGTCTTGTATATTCTATTTATTTATACTGGTGTACTTATTTATACTGTTTTGTTCCATATTGTTGAAATTTATATTTTTGTCTAAGCTCAGTAAGGTCCTAACCTTCCTCGTCACTACTCGGCCAAGGTTAGGCTTGGCACGTACTAGTATCGCTCTGGTATACTCATCCCCTTTCTGCGCATATTTTTCATGTGCAAATCCAGGTACCGCTACTCAGGCCTACCATCTTGAGGGAGGCATCTACTCTAGAGGCTTTGAGGTACATCTGTCGTGTCCATAGACCAAGGAGTCCCTTTCTATTCTAGCTGTTAAACATTGCCCTTCTATATTTTTTCTTGTTAGATATTCTGGATTTAGACTTTTAGATATTCCAAAGGCATGTGTTCTTGTGAGTTTTCCAATTTTGGGATAGTGTTTTAGATTCATAGATGTTGTGTTGTATATGCCGAGCGTCATTCTATATACTTTTTTTCATTTGGTTATTCTTGGATTTTAATTTCTATTTCCTCAAGTTTCCATTTATTTTTGCACTTGTTAGGCTTACCTAGTCATAGAGACTATGTGCTATCACGCCGGTTCACGGAGGGTAAAATGGGGTCGTGACAAGTTTGTACCAAAGCTCTAGGGTCATAAGATTCACGGATCACAAGCCGGTTTATTAGAGTCTCGTTGATCGGTAAAAAGACATCTGTACTTATCTACGACAGACTATGTAACTATTAGGAAAATTTCTACTAAATTTGACTTCCATGTCGTGCGATATTTTGACATCACAATTCTAAACTTCTGTCTTCTATTCTCTCTTAGATGGTGAGGACACGTGCGACTCGAGATGATCAGGCATCCTGCACCTCCTACTGCAGCCGCAAGAAGGGGGGTCGGGGTAGAGGCTGAGGATGGGCACGTGGTGCAGCTAGTGCGCCTGCGCGAGCTGCCGCCAAGGTACCACCAGTAATTCCAGGCAGAGTTCAAGCACCTGACACGCCTACGACTACTATAACACAAGCTCTTCAGTAGACTATGGCGCAGTTCATGAGCAAGTACACCACTTTTGCTCAAGTAGGGTTTCTTCCCCTTGCTGCATCCATATCCCAATTCAGGGGAGGAGTACAAACTCCTGCTGCCCGCACTCTTGAGCAGCGAGTGCATGGTTAGCAGGTTACTAAGATTATTCTCATACCGCATGTAGTGCTAGTTCAGCCTGAGGTAAGGGTAGCGGCTTCTGAGGAGGAGGAGCTGAGGCTTGAGAGGTTAAAGAGGTACAAGCCTCTTGTGTTTAGTGGTCTAGAATCAAAGGATGCTTTGGGGTGTTTTGATGAGTGTTACCATATTCTCCGTACCCTAGGTTTTTTAGGATTGAGCAGAGTTTCTTTCACCACTTTCCAACTTCGAGGGGCCGCCTATGAGTGGTGGTGCACCTATGACTTAGACAATCCAGATGAGGTTGCTTCACTGACTTGGACATAGTTTTCAGATCTGTTCCTGAGGAACTATATTCCTCAGAACCTCAGGGATGCATGGCGCATAGTTTGAGCGTTTGCACCAGAGTGCTATGACTGTTTTAGAGTATTTTGTATGTTACACCAATTTGTCTAGGCATGCACCAGTCTTGGTTTCTACTGTCCGCGAGAGGGTTCAATGGTTTATTGAGGGCCTTATTCCCAGCATCAGATCTAGCATGACTCTTGAGGTGGATATGAACATTTCTTATCAATGGGTGGTGATCATTTCTAGGAGGATTAAGGGTATACATGCTAGGGGGTGAGCAGAGAGGGAGGCCAAGAGTTCTCGAGATTCAGGCCATTAATCTAGTTCCCATGCCCCAACTGTAGGTCATCATGGTGGGGGTTATATGAGTCACCTTGTTCATTCGGTTCTTCCAGTAGCCAGTAGTGCTCCAGCTCCTCCTAGGCCTCAGAAGCCTTATTATTCACCTATGATCTCTAGCGGGCCTCCTGCATGAGGTGCTTTCTAAGGTCAGTCCAGTTGACCTGGCCCTAGCCAGTCACAGCCAACACATCCTTCGAGAGCTTGTTTTGAGTGTGGTGACACATGCCATATTGTGAGGGATTGCCCCAGACTTGGGAGGGGTGTACCTCCACAGACATTATAGCCACATCGTGCCCCGTAGAGTTCTCAGGCTATGATTATAGCTTTAGTTGCCACCCAACCTGCTCAGTCACCCAGAGGTGGAGGTCGCCTTAGAGGGGGAGGCCGGGCCAGATACTATGCCCTTCCTGCCCGTATCAAGGTGTTGCCTCCGATTCTATCATCACATGTATTATACTAGTTTGTCACAGAGATGCATTAGTTATATTCGATCCAGGCTCCACTTACTCTTATGTGTCTTCTTATTTTTCTTCATATTTGGGTGTGCCTCAGGATTCTTTGAGTTTCCTTATTTATGTTTCTACTCCTGTGGGAGATTCCCTTGTCATAGACTACATTTATCAATCGTGTTTGTTTGCTCTTAGAGTTTTTGAGACCAGAGAATATTTATTGTTACTCAGCAAAGTTTACTCTTATATTATATTGGGCATGGACTAGTTGTCTCCCCATTATGCTATTCTTGATTGTGACGCCAAAACCATGACACCGGCTATGCCAAGTGTACCGCGTGTTGAGTGGAGGGGTATTTAGATCACACTCATAGTAAAGTTATTTCTTTCTTTAAGGCTCAACATATGGTTAAGAATGGGTATGATGTGTATTTAGGTTATGTAAGATTTGTTAGTATTTCTTCAGCTGATTCAGTTCCAGTAGTACGGGATTTTCCCGATATGTTTCCAGCTGATCTTCCAGGCATTCCGCCTGATAGGGATATTGATTTTGGCATTGATCTATTACCGAAAACTCAACCCATTTCTATTCCTTCGTACAACATAGCTCTTCTTGAGTTGAAGGAGTTGAAGGATCAGTTACAACAATTGCTTAATAGGGTTTTATTCAGCCCATTGTATCACCTTGGGGTGCTTCTGTCTTGTTTGTGAAGAAAAAGGATTATTCCATTCATATGTGTATTGATTATCACCAAGTGAACAAGGTTACAATGAAGAAATATTATCCTTTGCCTTGTATGGATAATCTGTTTGACCAGCTTAAGGGCGCACAAGTGTTTTCTAAGAATGATTTGTGCTCTAGTTACCATAAGTTGAAGATTTGAGAGCCAGATATCTTGAAGACTGCTTTCAGGACTCAGTATGGTCATTACGAGTTCCTTGATATGTAATTTGGGCTGACCAATGCTCCAACAATCTTTATGCATTTGATGCACAGTGTGTTCCGGCCGTATCTTGACTCGTTCGTCATTGTTTTTATTGATTATACTATGTGTATTCCCGGGTCGGGTAAATCATGAGCAGATTTTGATGACTGTGCTCCAAACTCTGAGAGAGAAATAAGTTATATGTTAAGTTCTCGAAATGTGAATTTTTGTAGAATTCAGTGGCATTCTTAGGCCACTTGGTGTCCAAAGGGGGTATTCAGGTGGATTCGAAGAAGATAGTGGCCGTGAAGAGTTGGACCAAACCATTCTTAGCTACCGAGATCTGCAGTTTCCTTAGATTGGGAGGCTACTAATGTCGCTTTGTGGAGGGGTTTTCATATATTGCAGCCACTTTGACCAGGTTGAACCAAAAGGGTGCTCCGTTTCCGAAGACGGAAGAGTGTGAGGTGAGCTTTCAGAAACTCAAGATAGATTTGACTACAGCCCTAATTTTGGTATTACCTTCAAGTTTGGGATCTTATACGGTCTATTGTGATGCCTCGAGGATTGTCCTAGGAGTGATGTTGATGCAGGACAATAGGGTGATTGCCTACGCATCCAGGCAATTAAAGATACATGAGAAGAATTACCCCATTCACGACCTTGAGTTAGTTGTCATTGTTCACGCCCTGAAGATTTGGCGCCATTATTTATGCTGATCATCAGAGCTTGCAGCATTTGTTTATGCAAAAGGATCTAAATTTGCCTCAGAGGAGGTGGTTAGAGTTGCTGAAGGATTATGACATCACTATTTTGTATCATTCGGGCAAAGCTAATGTGGTGGTTGATGCTTTGAGTTTCCGGACAGAGATTTTGGTATATTTACCAGCATCAAAGAGGCCTATGCGATCGATGTTCAGGTTATTTCCAGCTAGTATGGGAGATTAGATATTTCGGAGCCCAGTCGGGTTCTAGCTTGCGTGGTTTCTCGGTCTTCCTTATTTGATCGTATCAGGGAGTGGCAGTACGATGATCCTTATTTGCTTGTCCTCAAGGACAAGGTTCAGCATGGTGATGCCAAAGATGTGACTATTGGTGATGATGGAGTATTGAGGATCCAAGGTCGGATTTGTGAACCCAATATTGATGGGCTGCCTGAGTTGATTCTAGAAGAGGCCCATAGTTTGCGGTATTCCATCCTTCCGGGTGCCGCAAAGATGTGTCAGGATTTGAGGCAACATTATTAGTGAAGGTGGATGAAGAAATACATAGTTAGATTTGTAGCTTAGTGTCTCAACTGTCAGTAGGTGAAGTATAAGCACCAGAGACTGGGTGGTTTGCTTCAACAGATAGAGATTCCGGAGTGGAAGTGGGAGAAGATCACCATGTACATTGTAGTTGGGTTCCCATAAAGTTCGAGATAGTTTGATGTTGTTTGGGTGATTGTGGATTGACTGACCAAGTCCACTCATTTCATTCCTATGTGTACCACTTATTCTTCGGAGTGATTGGTAGAGTTATATTTGGGAGATTGGATGTCTACACGGTATTCCAGTTTCCATCAATGCACATAGAGGTATTCAGTTCACAGCATGATTCAGTAAAGCCGTTCAACATGAGTTTTGTACTCGGGTGGAGTTGAGTAAACCATTTCACCGTCAGATGGATAGACAGTCCGAGCGCACTATTTCGATTCTTAAGGATATGCTCTGTGCGTGTGTGATTAAGTTTAGAGGGTCTTGAGATCAGTCTTGCCATTAGAAAAGTTTGTTTACAACAACATTTATCAGTCCAACATTTAGATGGTACCATGTGAGGCCTTATATGATAGGCGGTGTAGATCCCCAGTGGTTGGTTTGAGTCAGGGGATGCTAGATTATTGGGCACAAACATAGTTCAGGATGCTTTGGAGAAGGTTATGGTGATTCAGGATAGACTCTGTACAGCCCAGTCCAAACAGAAAAGTTATGCGGACCGAAAGGTTCGTGATGTTTCCTATATGGTTAGAGTACGAGTTCTGCTTCGGGTTTCACCTATGAAGGGCGTTATGAGATTTGGGAAGAAAGGGAAGTTGAGTCTAAGGTTTATTGGCCCTTTTGAGATAAGCTTGCCTTACCACCCAACTTGAAAGGAGTTCATCCGGTATTTCATATTTTGATGCTCCGGAGGTATCACGGTGATCCGTCGCACGTGTTTGATTTTAGTTCATTCCAGTTGGACAGGGATCTATCATAAGTTGAGGAGCCAGTGGCAATATTGGACAGGCAGGTCAGAAAGCTAAGGTCAAAGAATATTGCATCAGTGAAGGTTCAGCGGAGGGATCAGCCAGTCGAGGAGGCGACCTGGGAGACCGAGCAGAATATGCACAGTCGTTATCCTCATCAATTCACTGCTTTAGGTATGTCTCTATACTCGTTCGAGAATGAACGAATGTTTAAGTGTAGGAAAATGTGACGACTTGTTTGGTCGTCTTATGAACTAACGCCCCGGTCCCTTATTAACTACTTTCCCCACGTTTATTTCTGCAATTTCGATTTGCCGGAATATTCGGTTTTGAGTTCTGAAGAGTTTTGGGACACTTAATCCCTAAATGAAAGATTAAGTGTTGGAAAGTTGACCGCAGTCTGAACAGTGTGAAAACAACCTCGGAATGGAAATCTGATAGTTCTGTTAGCTCCGTTGATTTTTGGGTTAGGAGCGTGTTCAGATTGTGTTTTGGAGCTCCGTAGCTAATTTAGGCTTTATATGCCAAAAGTTGAATTTTTTAGGTTTCCGGTTCGATAGTGAGATTATGATAAGAGGTTCGGAATGGAATTCTGGAAATTACAGCAACTCGTAGTGTTGAATCTGACGCGTGTGAAACAATTCAAGTCATTCGGACGAGGTTTGATTGAGTTTTTAATCGAAAGCATGTCTTAGAGTTTTTGAAATTCTTAAGCTTGAATCCGATGAAAAATAGGTGTTTTGATGATGTTTTGAGCATTTCAAAGGCTGGAACAAGTTTGAGTGATATTTTAGGATTGGTTGGAAGGTTTGGTTGAGGTCCCGGAGGCCTCGGGTATGTTTGAGCTCAACGGACCATTTTTGAACTTGGAAAGGCATCACATTTTTCGGGTATGTGTTGCAGACATTTCTTCATCGCGATCGTGAAGGCTTAGGCGGGGCTGAGGGAGTTTTGCTCTTTTGGTTCGCATAAGGAGGAATGCAAATGTGTAGCATTGATGGCACTGATGAATCCCAAACATAAGGGTTAGGCCGCGTTTGCGTAGAAAAAAAACGGAGGTAGAGGTTATTAATTTTTTCTCTATGCGGTCACGTGGAGTCAACAATGATCGTGTAGGTTGAGAGAGTTAGAACATCACGTTCGTGGATGGGGTTCCACGTTCGCATAGAGTAACCAGAGGCGCATGTTATTTTCTTCTTCACGATTACTACTGGCCTTCCGCGATCGCAATTAAGGTAAAAACCTACGCAATATTTAAAACCCAAAATTGAGAGTTTAGGCAACCTTTCATAATCTGAACTTAGGAGCTCGGGAGATTGCGATTTCTGAAGGGATTTTCACCTAGGCGATTTGATGATTGGGCCATTTGGAGTCGAGTACTCGTTGAAAGAACGTGGTCTCAGATTGATTTTTGGGCTGGTTCGAGGTAAGTGTCTTGTATAACCTTGTGTGGGTACCTTCCCCTTAGGATTGATATATTTGGTAATTGAAATTCCTTGTACGTGAGTTGACGAGTGCGTAATCGAGCTAATTTTGAATAATCCGGTTTTCGTTAAGTATTTACTAGTATGTTCCTTTTCCTATTTTCATTTGTTGTTCTATTAAACCTATTGTTAGTTTAGGAAAGCATGTCCAAGTGATTTTATTGCCTTATTTGTTCAAACCTGCTTTACCCGAACTCTGTGCAGCATGCTAGGCTAGAATTACTTATTGTCTTAATATAAAATTTCTATGTCTGAATATCTTCTTACTGTTAATGTGTATTTACATTGTGACTACATATGTGAGCTTCTGGTAGCTCCCCTTGTCTGTTTATTTTGGGACTACGGATGTGGGATTCCGGCAGATCCCCATGCATAGTGATATGGAACTATAGGAATGCACCCGGTAAATTCCCCCAATACTAGATATATACATTTGGACTACTGTACGGGATTTCGGTAGAACCCCGTGCACTGTGCGTTGGACCACGGGACGATATCCCGAGATACTTATTAGATATGCGGATTTGGGACTAGAGGCGGTATCTTGGGAGTTCCCCGATTTGTCACTATTAGTGCTGAGCTGTATTTCCTTTCGTGTTTACCTTGCTTCTGTATAGGTGTTGTTGTCCTATATATTCTGTTTATTTTTAGTGTTGTACTTATTTACACTGTTCTGTTCCATATTGTTCAACTTTATATTTTTGTCTAACCTTAGTAGGGCCCTTACCTTCCTCGTCACTACCCGATCGAGGTTAGCCTTGGCACTTACTGAATACCGTTGTAGTGTACTCCTGTCCCTTTTACACATGTTTTTGATATGCAGATCCAGGTACCGCTACTCAGGCATACCATCCTTGATAAAGGCATCAGCTCTAAAGACTTCGAGGTACATCTGTCGCGCCCACAGACCGAGGAGACCCTTTCTATTCTAGCTGTTAAACATTTCCCTTATGTATTTCTTTCTTGTTAGTTATTCTGGAGTTAGACTGTTAGATATTCCAAATGCTTGTATTCTTGTGAGTTTCCGGGTTTTGGGATTGTGTTTTAGATTCGGAGATGTTGTGTTGTATATGCCGAGCAACATTCTATATACTGCTTTTCATTTGGTTATTCTTGGCTTTTAATTTCTATTTCCGCAAGTTTCTATTTATTTCCGCACTTGTTAGGCTTACTAGTCGTAGAGACTAGGTGCCGTCATGACAGTTCACAGAGGGTAAACTGGGGTCGTGATAGATGTGTAACATGCATTGCAGCTCACATAAAGTCTCCTCAACAGATGCACGCCTACACGCCAAAATTACCACCAAGTGACCGGTCAAATCCTGCATATTTAGGGGTCATTTGGTAGGAGGTATTAGAAAAATTAATGCAAGCATTAGCTCTATATATTACTAATACCTTTTTGGTATATTTTATCAACCTATATAACTAATACTACATCATACTCTGTATTATCATATTTAGAAGTAATGCATAGTAAACCATTATATTAGTAATAGCAAGGCTATTAATGCATGCATTAGTATGGTTAAAGAAAAAGTTGTCCTTAAAGTCCCTTAAAGTTAGAGAATATGAAGGGCATTTTTGTAAACAACTATTTTTCTTAAAAATTGTGCAATGCATTATAATTTTTAATACACCGCACAAAACAGTAGATAAGAAACAATATCTGCATAATGCTTGCATTACTAACCCATGCATTACTAATTAATGCATTACTAATACACCTTATTCCGCACTACTTTTATACACGCTACAAAACCATGAGTACGTACATCAATGCGTGCATAGTAAGTATCTAGCCTAACCCCGACGAAGTAGTGATGAGGGGTTGACATCGACACTTACTAGAGGTCCAAATAAATAAATGATAATTCATAGCAGGTCTGAAGTGCACAATAATAGTGCGATAAATCTGTAATATCATAATGTTCCAAGTACCTTTTTAAGGATACATTCCCTTCCTGCAGGGCTTTCAGTGAGAAGAGATTCATGATGTTTTTTAGTTGCGTGCCTTTAAGCATCCATAGACCATAGTCCATCGCAATATGCTTCCTCCCACTGTTCCTTGGACATTCAAATCATGGTTTAGATTTAGGAACCCAAACTAGCTTGGGTTCCTTGTTATGATAGAAAGGACGAATGAGGGCTTTCCTAGTCTATGCAGGCAACATCCGCTTCTTGCAAGTGGTACCTGGTCCTTTGTTAGTAGTCACTTCATTAGTAAACACTTTTTTTTCTGAGTTGACTGAACCCTGTCCTGGCAATTTGTTTTCAAAATGGCCATTGTTCCCACATTGGGTACATAGCCAGTTATCAAGTATAGTGACGTACTTGTTGTGAGGCTTGTAAGGAGTTTTCTCCCTTTGGAATATGATGCCCTACTAGTTCCCATTATTGATAAGATACATGGCAGTGACATCATCTAAGGACCAGGTCCACTTCAGAGATTTCTCAAGCTCAATTCTTACTTTGTCCAATTCAGCTTGAAGTTGTTGATTCTTCTCGAGTTCACTACAAAGACTGGTTTTCACAACAGTTAACTTCTTTTCAAGCATGATATAAGTCTCACTGCTATTTCCTTCCCTTTCCCAAGACTTACATTCCTATGTTCTCTATTGAGTTCGTCAATGGTTTCCTCTAGATAAGTGCATAATACTAACAGGTCGTCCCATTCTTCAGTAGATGCTATTTTTTCTTCTAAGGTGTGTTTCTCATTGTTAATGCCTTCTATTTATTTTAAATATACAACTACTACCATCAAATCATCTCTCTCATTTTCCACACTTTTTATTTTTTCAATTAAGGCTTCCTTTTCTTTTTCAAGATCAATTATGGTCTTATTTAAGTCCACTATGGTCAGGATGTCCTTATCATTTATAAGGATATAATGGGCATCAATTAGGACATTAGATAAAGACCTTAGCTTCTTAAAAGAGTAGGATTTCATATTTCTCTGAACATCCCTGAAGTTTACCTCATCGTCTTCATCTTCTTCTTCATCATCATCTGACTGAGCCATCAGTGCGAACAGTGAATCATACTTCGTTGCTTCAGTTTCCACTTCCAACATGGAACTATTTTTTGCATCTGATTCCCTTTCAAATTCACTCGAGGAGTCTTCCCAAGAAGCAAGACCCTGCTTAACATTATTGTTAGAAGCACTTTTTTGATTGAATCGTTTATCTGGAACCGAGTTCTTTTTCATACTTTGTCAGATTTTGCTTGTATTGCTCCTACTTTGTGAGTGAGCAGTCTTCGATAAAATGCCCTGAGTTTCCACATATGTGATAGAGATATTTATTCCTTGTTTTAATTGAACTGCCCCACTTTGTATACTACCATTTCTTTGAACCATCTTTTGAAATCTCTTAGTAAGATAGGCCATATCACTATCTTCATCACTTGAGTCGCTTCTTCCAGCCTTAAGTACCTGGTTCTTTTCCTTTCTGGGATCTCTCCTTTTTCAGTATTTCTTTCTTTTCATCTCTTATGTCTTCAGATTACTAATCAACACTTCCATGATCATAGTTTGTAGATCTTTAGCTTCAGTGCTGGCATTTACCTTACTTTCCTAAGACCCAGGTAGACGACTAAGAATTTTCCTTACAAGCTTATTTTTGGGAATGACATCTCCAAGTTAGTGAAGCTCATTTATGATGGAGGTGAATCTGGTGAGAATATCCTATATGGACATATCATCCTTCATCCTCAAGAGCTCATATTTAGTGGTGAGCATGTCGATCTTGGATTGTTTGACCTGAGTAGTTCCTTCATGTACGGTTTGCAAAGCTGCCCATATTTCTTTGGCAATATCAGAAGCTGAGACTCTGTTGTACTCATCAGGTCCTATGCCACACATCAAGATTTTCTTGGCATGATAGTTCTTTTCTACAGCTTTTCTGTCAATATCGCTGTACTATTTTCTCCCTTTCGGCACCATTGTTCCTGTTTCTTCAAGCTTCTTCATGGGAACATGTGGACCATCACAAATGATGTCCCACAGTTCTGAATCTTCTGCCATTATAAAATCATGCATGCGGGTCTTCCACCAGCCATAGCATTGACCATTAAATCTGGGAGGTCAATAGGTTGATTGTCCTTCTACAAAGTTTGGTGAAGCAACCATTGAGGATCCTTCCTAAGTGTTAGCGTGATAGGAGAAACCCGCTCTGATACCAATTATTAATTTATATAAGTTAACCACACTATAGAGTACCTGGTCCTACGTGAGATGATCCATAGAATGCTGTAAAGATTGAAAATAAAGAAGGCAAGAGATTTTTACGTGGAAAAATCCCACATAGGGGGATCAAAAAACCACGACCTACTATTGTAGGCTTTTAACTTCACTAACTTGAAATCTTCATATTACAAGCCATTTTTCAAAAACCCTATTGCAAAGACTTCAACTAACTTGCAATGCACCCACCACAAGACACTCTACAACTATCCTAGTTACATAGGCTTTAAACTTATGACTATTCCTAGTCAACACATAAACTCAGAAGTTTACGGATTTTTGTTTGTTCATAAGACGACACCTCTAAGAAACCAAACTAGGAATTATAATGACGGACAAATAACAAGATTACAAAAAATCTATGGATGTATATAAACTCATTAAGAAATTAATCCTTACTAGAATTGTCTTCTTGTTCTTGGCACACTAGTGACTCCAATGACGGATGAGTATCGTTGTTGCTTGAGAGGATATCACTGAATGCACAAAGAATGGAGTGTCTTACACCAGGTTGTTTTATCACAATAGATAGTAATGTCAACTCTTGGTGTACGCTTCTTCCCAATGAGAAGTGACTGTTGTACTGTCTGCACAGCCACTTCTGGGTAGTTGCGTTCCAGCTGGATAGTTGACTTTGTACTTTTCTCTGGGCACACCAATGGACCAGGTCCTAGTTGTGTTCCTCTTTTGTGACAGTTGCTTGATGGTCACTTTCGTCGGCTATGTTTCAACTGTTTATTTGAATTATACTTCTATCAGAGAAACCTAAGAGACCAGGTCCCTATTGTGTTACTCTTTATAATATTTGCATGCAACCACTGTCATGTGCTTGTGTCGGAGAACCCTTAGGTACCAAATCATCAGGTCCCTGTTGTGTTCCTCCCTGTGGTTGTTCATCCATTTGCTGATTTTAGAATTCGACCAGGTCACATGAAATGTATACCCTGTGGGCCAGGTTCTCTATTTTATTCTTCACAACAAGTTTGTTAGATTATCAAAATATAAGAAACATAAGGCAAGACACTGAAAACCCATCATAACCTTATATATGAAAAAAGTGGCGACTACCCGCCTTCCTTAAAGGCCGATTAAAAATACTGGCTAGAGCTTTTATTGTCCTGGGAAGATGTGGCAGCGGGATAACCTCGATCATTTCATAACCTTGTCACACACTAAATGCCTCGATACAATGTTTCGGGGTTACCCCCTCATCAACCAAGCCTTGAGGTGGTACTCGACCTCTAGGACCTCCATCAAAAAGAGGATAGGCTCCAACAATCCATTGGCATCATTGAATGTCCGAAGATGGTACTCGATCTGGAGGATCTCCACCAAAAAAGAAGATAGGCTCCCGGAAGCCATTGGATTTACATGCCTCGAGATGGTACCCGATCTCGAGGACCTCCACCAAGAAGAAAATAAGTTCCAGAAAGCCAATGACATCACTATACGTCCCGAGATGGTAATCGATCTCGAGGACCTCCATCAAAACGAAGATAGGCTCCAGGAAGCCATTGGCATCATTACAAGTCCCAAGATGGTACCTGACCTCGAGGAACTCCACCAAAAAAGAAGATAGGCTCTAGGAAGTCATTGGCTTCATTACAGGCCCCGAGATGGTACCCGCTCTCGAGGACCTCCACCAAGAAGAAAATAGGTTCCAGGAAGCCAATGATATCACTATACGTCCAAAGATGGTACCTGATCTTGAGGACCTCCACCAAGAAGAAGATATGCTCTAAGGGGCCACTAATATCATTGCGTAACTCATCCGGGATCTATCTGCAATGCCTAAAGGCTATCTGCACTACGTTCAAAACATCTCCAGGTAACCCAAGCTTGAGCGAACCCCCACGCGGGGACTGCTCCTAAAAGCCTAAAGGCTATCTTTATTATTAAGCGTCCGATTAAATCCTCCCATCGAAGACTATCACAAGGTCTAATAGGCTAAGTCTCGTACAAAATTTTGAAACCCTACTCTCATTCAACTCAAAGCACGTGATTACAAAATCCGCCGAAGGTTCCTTACATATGAGTACAAAATCCCACGAGAGGTCCTTACACAAAAAAAAAAGAAACAGAAATGTATGCATATAGTAAAAGCCAAGAGCCTAATCTATTCTCGGGGGTGCATCTTTGGTGGCAGTATATTCAGGCGCCATCTCCTCGGGGGTCTCATCCCTCTCTTCCAAAATGGTATCTTCAAGGGAGAAGATGAAGAACAGAAAAGTGAAAAGTAGAAAAAGATGAAGAAAAAGCCATAGCCTGCCAAAGAGCAAAAGCTTTTACCAGGCCAAGAAGATCGCGGCCAGATATAAGACTTGGCAAGCGTCGGCCTCGCCTGCACGGCTACTTTAAGTCTACTTCTTGAAACACTGTGTCGTGAAAGTTCCGGCCAAAAGTGCTACTTCACCCCATAGAAAACAAAAGGGATGAAGTGGTGCACCAGGACATAGTAGGGAGGTGAGTAGTAGTGTAAAGTCTGAACATTCTCCTGAGCGGCGGTGTAGAGTCCAAATATCTTCCTTAGTCGAAAGAAATCAGTGCCCCTATCTCATTGCCTCGAGCTAACGACAACAACAAGAACAACAACAACAGCAGCAGCAGCAACAACAACAACAACAACAACAACAACAACAACAACAACAACAACAAAAACCACCATAACAACAACAATAACAACAATAAGAAGTTAGTGCAATCCTGTTGCGACCAAAACACTCATGCAAGTGTACGCGACCGACAAGCAAATAGTAGTAAGTAGAGTAGTTCCCAGGAGAAATTGTGATCAACTTCTTGCTGATGTAGACTTAAATAATTGTCAATTTATGCTATACTATTACACAATATTTAAATAGCCAATTTACAATTTACTTAGTAATTAAACCATAATTCAACACAAAATTACAACACCACGTTCACAATATGTTTATAAAAATTTGGATAAATATATTCCCGGGTCATGGACTTGCTAGAAATTATGCTACTATATTAGCTTAAAATTGATTTATCGAATTATCCGGGTTATTTATTATAGGGTTAATAATATTCATAAGAATCTTTCGAGTTCTTATGCATCTATTCAAGTTAAATTAATACTTATATGTCTATGGTATTAATATTAGCAAGAATGCATTTACAACTCCTATTCTCCAACCAAACAAGGCAATTAAGTATATGTCTATCCTAATTGCGAATCTTTCACCCGATGCCCAGATTCGGATCTTGTTCTATTTGATTCTATATGCAATCAAGAATTTCCTTTGTCAAGTTTAACTCAAGATTCATAAATAGTATTTTAGTGTTAGCTACGCAGTAAAATAATTAAAAGCATAATCAAATAAACAACCCATAATAATAGATTCAAGATCTTCAATCTAAGCTTCAAATAACATAATCATCTAACATCCATGACCCCAGAATAATTTGGTTATTATCTACTCATATTCACATAAAAATCAACAATAAAAGTCTTAAACATACTATAAACAAGCAATAGAAGAAAGTTTAGAAGAACTCTTTGAATCCTTGCTCCAAGATGTTGTTCTTCTTCCCCTTTCTTAGCTCCAAGATGAAGCTTCTCCTTCTTCTATGGCTTTTTCTCCCTAAACATCTTATCTAATCTCCAATAATGGAGCTTTACTTTATGTAAGTTGATTTAATCATCTCAGATTTCCCATTTTTCCCCCAAATAATTTATTTCCCGGACTGGACTAGCGCTCCCGCGCATTTGGCCACGCTACTTTAGGGGGTTCTCTGTCTTGGCACGCATCTGACTAGCGTGGCCGCGCTAGTCCAGTTATTCTCACCGTGCTAGTAGGAATTCGGTAAAATTCAAAACATGAAAGTCGTAGCCCTTTTAAATAGCTTTCCATCAATATATTATGGAGACAAAACGGAGTTTTGAGAAAAATTTTATGGCCATTTTAATAAACTTGGTTCCAACTTGATTTATTTAGCTTTTACTCAGACTTCAAAGCCTCAAATTACTCAAATTCATCCCGAATTAATTCTTAAGTTGGATACTCTTTCTGCAAGGCATAAATCCTGAGTTTAGTACAATTCATAATTATTTAGCTCAAACATTTATAAAATATAGTAATTAAAGTGTTGTTACAACGACTAAATACGAGTTCTTAGCCTATGGTCAAATCCCGCTTGGGGGAGGACAACTTTAAGAAAGGGTCATTGCATAGCTGGTGAAAATGATGCCGCATGCCCCTACAGAAATAGAAGTCAAGCATGAGCGAAGTTTGATTTGAGAAAGCCTCTATTTATAAAGAAAGGTTAGCGCAACCGACAATCGCAATTAATACTCTCTGGGAAAGGTAACCGACAACGTCATCAATGTCTTTAAAAGGTGTATTGGCAGACGCAATCAATGTGTTTTTGGGAAGATGAAGCAACGGGACACCTTGACTATCACAAAGGCTTGCATCATTAGAATGGCATCACCACGAGAAGTTTGAAAAGATGGATATCAAAGTTGTTCCTTATCGTTCCACTCTAAGAAACGCAGGGACTATCTGTATACGATAAAATTGGAGGTTCCAATATTCCATCATTATGATGCCTCATACGCTCCCTTTTAAAGGCTCGAGGCTATGGTCGAGATTCACCCCTCAGGGGATATCGACGCCTGACCTTAGGTTAGTGTAGATTAGCGGTTATGGAAAAGAAGTGGGAAGTTCTCAAGGCGCGTAGCTATAGCCGACAAAGTCTACTAGGGTAGTCTAAGCTCGCGTCATCACACTAACTAGCTGTACCAGCTCCACATCTTTGTAATAAATGTATTTGTACTATGTTGGGATTCCCTCTCATATATGAAGTGGATCATTGCCATTTTGTAACCACATTTTACCCAATACAAAATACACAAGAACATTCTCTCTGCTGTCTATCATATTTTCTTGATCTCATTGCTTCCATTTATTGCTTACATTCTTCGTGTTCTATATTTTAATCATCATTTATTGCTTATCATTGATCATAAAGAACCATCATTTTAGTTCTCATAATTCTTAGTCCTCTCACGGCTGCCTTAAGCCAAATTCCAAACTCGACCTCGAGTACTCCTATACGGCAGTTCAAGGCCCCGACCTCCAGCCGCTCGGTTCGATTCTCACATCGTCTCTAAGCTTTAATCTATCTATCAAGTTTTTTACTTAGCACCCATTGCCTACAAACTAGCAAAAAAATAGATTACATATTTTTAGACCTACAAAATTAAATTTTATTGTTATTACCATTTTCATGGTAAACACTCTCAAATATGTGATAACGCGAACAAAGTAGAGTTCTTGTCTAAAGTATGAACAATTACTAATCTTGTAACTAGTGAAGTGGTTTTAGTAGCCAAAAGATACAAGAACATCTGTGTTACTGATTTTTAATCTTTGCAAGCTGGTGATGTGAGCTGCTTGAAGGTAGTGGATAATGATGCAGAACTATTGTAGAGAAGATTAGGGCATGCAAGCTTCTCACTTCGGAATAAATTTATACAGAAGGACCCGGTTCGTGGTCTGCCAAATTCAAAGTTCAAGGACCACATAGTGTGTGATGCATGTGCTGGAGAAAAATGAAATCATCCTTTAAGCAAAAGAAGGATGTTAGCACATCAAAACCGCTCGAACTCCTTCGTATGGATATGTGTGGTCCTAAGAGAATTCCAAGCGGAGGTGGAAAGAAGTATATTTTTGTTATTGTGGACACCTATTCAAGATTCACTTGGACGCTTTTTCTTAGAACAAAAGATGAGATCTTCGAGGTATTTGTGGCCTTTTCAAGAAAATCCAAGTGAAGATGGAATTAAAAGTAGCCTGCATCAGATCTGACCATGGGACAGAAATCGACAACGCCAAATTTAATGAGTTTTGCAATGAAAATGGGATTTCTCACAACTTCTTAGCCATAAGGACTCCACAGCAAAATGGTATTGTTGAAAGAGAGAACAAAACTCTGGAAGACATGGCGTGGACAATTCTTATTGATAGTGGAATTGCCAAATATTTCTTGGCATAGGCAATAAACACTGTGCGTTACTTGATGAACAGGTGCGTGATCAGGCCCCACCTGAACAAAACCCTTTATGAGCTACTCAACGGAAGAAAACCAAATATAACTCATCTGAGGACCTTTGGATGCAAAATGTTATGTTCTCAACAACGGGACGGACCAGCTTGAAAGTTTGATTCAAAAAGTGATGAAGAAATCTTTCTAGGATATTTCTCTCAAAGCAAAGCCTACAAAGTCCACAACAAAAGGACACAATGTGTGGAAGAAAGTGTTCATGTGATATTTAATGAGACACCCTCTTCTAGTAAGGAAGGAAATAATGATGATCAAGACAATGAACCACTTTTGGTTCTTGGGAAATATCTGATGTTTCAAATGGCAAGGCTGATATGATGAGCCAGATGAAGAAGTAATGTGAAGACAATGTAACGTCCTCTTCGACTTCTCAAGTGGAACCTGGTACTCCAATTACTACCACAGAAGCTGTAAAAATGGTTAGAGATGCAGTGCAAGGCACTCCATAGGTAGAAGAACGAGGAGTGCAGAGAAATCCGTCCAATTTGCCAAGTTCCTCTAGTAATCAAACTTCAGTCCCAAATTGGAAACACAAAAGCTCCCATCAACTTGATTATATAATCACCTTTTGATTTTGGAGTTCAGACAAGATCAAAAACCCGAAATTCCCTACCCTTCTCAGCACTTCTATCCCAAATAGATCCCAAATATATCAAGAAAGCCTTGAAGAATGCAAACTGGATTACGACAATCAAAGAGAAACTACATCAATTTGAAAGAAACAAGATGGCACTTGGTACCTATACCCTCAGACAGAACCATCATAGGGACCAGGTGGGTATTCAGGAATAATCTGAATAAACATGAAAGTACTACAAGGAACAAAGCAAGGCTTGTTGTCCGAGGATACAATCAGGAGGAAAGGATTTATTAGGATTAGACTTTTGCCCCAGTTGCTCACATGGAAACTATTAGGATTCTTATTGCCTTTGCATCACATATGGAATTCACCTTATTCCAAATGGACATGAAGATTCCTTCCTAAATAGTTTTCTTAAGGAAGAAGTCTATGCCAAGCAACCTCCAAGATTTGAATGTTATGTACATACTGAACATGTATTCAAATTGGATAAGGCACTGTACGAATTGAAGCAAGCCCCTAGGGCCTGGTATGAGAGGCTATCCAAGTTTCTCTTGGAAAATGGTTTCACAAGAGGAAAGTTTGACAATATATTATTTTTGAAGAAAAGGGGAAGCAAATTGCTCATTGTTCAAGTTTATGTGGATGACATCATATTTGGGGCTACAGCAGATACATTATGTGAAAAATTTGCTAAATTAATGGGAAGTGAGTTTGAAATGAGTATGATGGAGGAACTGAACTTCTTCCTGGGTCTTCAAGTGAAGCAGACCATAAAGGAAACGTGTATAAGTTAGTAGAAATGCATCAAAGAACATCTGGAAAGGTTTGATATGGAAGCATCAAAAGTGATGGATGCCCCTATATCTACTGCTACTAAGCTAGACATGGATAGTTCTGGATCAATTATAAATCAAGAAATGTATCGGGGAATCATTGGATCTCTACTCTACCTTACTGCCATTAGGAAAGACATTGTATTTTGTGTGGGATTATGTGCAAGGTTTCAATAAAATCCTAAGGAATCTCATCTGAAGGCTGCTGAGATATCTTACGGGCACACTAGACCTGGTTCTATATTATCCTTCAGGTGATAATTTCAACATTATTGGTTATGCTGACGCTGATTATGCGGGTTATCTGGTAGATAGGAAAAGCACATCTAGAATGGATCGTTTCCTTGGATCATGTCTAATCTCATGGGGTACAAGAAAACAAAACTCAGTGACTCTCTCAACAACTGAAGTAGAACATGTTGCAGTTGCCTCGTGTTGTGCTCAGTTACAGTGGATCAAGCAACAGTTGGAAGACTTTGGAATACACATTGATTGTGTACCACTTCTATGTGACAACACCAGTTCTCTTAACATGGCAAAGAACCCAGTTCAATATAAGAGACACAAACACATTGATGTCAGACACTATTTTCTCGTAGACAATGTGAAAAAAGGGACTTATTTGCATGATATTTTGCTGCACGGAAGATCAAAGTACTGATCTCTTCACCAAATCTCTAAGCATGGAACACTTTGAGAGAAATGGGATGGCACTAGGGTTAATTAAACCTAATTGAGAACTTGGTTCTGCTCATATGGCTATGAAATTCATACTCAGGTAAAATTAGCTAAAGTGTTTTCTGACCAGGCCTAACTTACATCTATAACATTGCAGGTAGACACGCATGATGATTATAAAACTAATGGTACAGTGTTTAACTACACAATAGAGCTGCAAAATCCTTTTACAAAAACAGGTCAGGAACCTGGTTCTCGTACCACATGTTAGTAGTAATGTGTTTTTCTCATATTTTTTCAAAAGAGAAAAAAATTAATGTAACTGCCAGATCGTCCAACTTTTCAGAGTCTGTATATCACGTCTTGTCTCTCAAATCCTTTCTTTTCTTCTGCACATTACGTATTCCCACAAACCTACCATCGTTTCAAAATTCTTCAGAAACTGTTTCTCTCCCCTCTTATTATTAGCCCTTTCTTCCGTAAAACCGTTACACTCCCAGCAGTTCCAAACTATTATATCCCATTTCATCTCTGAATTTTTTTTCAGCACCCTTTACCACTTCTCTCACAATGTCCAATGAACAATCTTCTCCTTCTCTTGTTATCAATACCACTCCCACATCTCTACCTTTTTTAGCATCACCACTAGAAATCCCCTTCTCCACTATTCCTGATACTACTGTACCCAGACTGGTTTTCTTTTCATCTTCAGCCGCTCTTACTCTTTTGTCAAACCCTGCCTCACTTACACCTCCTACTTCCTCTTATCAAACCAAATAACACCTGGAAAGGGCTATCCCTCTAGCGTCAGAGGTCTTTGAGGAAGATCCCGATCATTACTTGAAATCCTACATTCTAGACTCATTAACTCCCATAGAGTCACCAAAAAAGAAACTGCACAAAATATCATGGCTATCGCTGTTGA
This sequence comes from Nicotiana benthamiana, assembly GCA_034376525.1. Taxonomy (NCBI): domain Eukaryota; kingdom Viridiplantae; phylum Streptophyta; class Magnoliopsida; order Solanales; family Solanaceae; genus Nicotiana; species Nicotiana benthamiana. The sequence continues at coordinate 24,622,806 of CM067336.1, read as the reverse complement.
GAGTTATGAATGAAGGACCCTCCCCTCTGCCTGAGTCTTAGGGGGGAAGAAACTCCTTTCTTAGGGAATGAAGGGACTATGGTGCTTTTTGAGTCTCCGGTTCATGACACAGTTACATAAAAACCTATTGGAGAACTTGATTCTCCTTCAGCCAAAACAAACCAGGAATCCATCTTCTATACTAAGCCATTGGAGTCCACTCCTCCTATTGTGGTACCTTTTGACAACGATGACATTGTTCTACCTGTTTTAAGATACGAAAACTAGTAGTTACTCTTTATTCTTCTTCCAAGTGACCCACTACCATGTTGCAGAAGAAAGAGGCTTTTGAGTCTGCCTTGCAGAAGAGTAAGCGGGAATATTAAGAAAAAGAAGAAGAAGTTGATGAAACAAGGGGGAGTTGTGGCTGAGAAAAACATTCCAGTGGTTGAGGCTGATGAAGATGCTAAAGAGGAACCTAGTTCCCTTTTGAAAAGATCTACAAAAGTCTATAATTTTGTGGTTGAAGCTTTCGAGGAAGCTGTGCGAAAACAAAGTGGAACATCTGGGAAGAGTGATGGTAAATCTAAGAAGGTTGTGGTTGAGAACGATTTGTCTGAAGGTGATAATGTAGTTGTTGCAAGTAGGAAAGGGAATTCTATTGAAATGTCTAGAAACTGAAAGCGAGAAATTATGGGAGAACCTAGTTCAATGAAGACCAAACCAAGGGACAGTGACTTGGGCAAGAGAGATTGAGAACTCAGAAAGTCTTGTGGGGTCGCATGTTTGACCGGGCAATCTCAGAGATGGCAGGCATGAGGCAAGTTCTGGAGATGGTGAAATTCCAGCAATGAGGTCATTTGTTTGAAGAGGATATGCCTAAGGTATATGAGATGAGGCGCAAAACTTCTATGCAACTCTCTTTACTGTTGAAGGGGATCATATCTGCGTGTTGATAAATGAAGTTGACATTGTACTTGACGCTTCAGCATTGGAAAATGCTCTCCAAGTTCCATGTAAAGGGATGTATTTGGTCAAGGGTGCTTGTGGAGCTAACTTTAGGAGAGCCATTGTGAAAGAGAAGGCTATCCAGCAGGGGGACCGGGTGCATAAGAAGGCTCTACTTCTTGTGTATCAACTTCACTTTGAACTGGCCAATAAGTTTCTTTACCTTGTGCTGAGGAGAGGTCTATAGCTTCCAAGTCTGATTTGGTCTTAATGGAGGCTCTTGGTGAGTTCGCACCGATAAATCTGCCAGCAATTATAATAGAACACATGCAAAAGATGGTAAACTTTCAAGATGGAAATCATGGGCTTCCATACAGATTTCTCCTCACTATGGTGTTCCAGTTTTACAAGGTACCTTTGGCCAATCCAAAGTTAGGCCCCCACAAACAAACCTTCTCAAAAACAACTCTGGAAGAGTATGTATGTGTAAATAAAGGTTGGGGGAAGCACTTCGATAATTTCTCAACTAATAAATTCTCCGAATGCTACTACTGAAGTAATCAGAAGATTGAGGGCTCAGAATGCCATATTGGAAACTCAGCTCAGTCAAATTGTTGGGGCACCTGGTTCTGTTAATTCTTCCCGTGAAGAAGTTGCCTACTTGTATAAGGAGAATGATGAGCTTAGGAAACAGGTGGAGAACCTGTGGGAGAAACTGCTTGAGGAACAGATGTCTACAAATTCCTGCATTGACCTGGTTCTCAAAACTATTGTGGCCTCCTCCTCCAAGCCTCCATCTTCTAGTGCCCCCTAGGTTCTTCTCAATGACTTGTCAACGAAACAGCTCTTCTTTTGCTTGTATAATGCTTGTTTTCCTTTTTCTTCTCTTTTCTATCGTGTTGTGTGCACACATGGGGCATGAGTTAGCTGTGTTAAACTTCTTTATGTTGTTTTTCCTGATTGTGCATTTTTAATGATGCCAAAAGGGGGAAGAGTTGGTTAACTTTGAAAATTTAAAGCAGGTGATTAAGGGGGAAGCATAGAGTCACAGGGAACATATGAGGTTTCTTGTACTTTATCTAGTTAATTTAAGCTCTATAAATAGTCATCAATTTTAAAACTTTGTCATCAAAAAGGGAAAAATTTATGGGGTGAAGGTCTCTCAGTTTATATTTTGATGATCTAACAAACTTTCTGTATAGGACCTGATGCATGCATGTACAATCATTCAGCAATGGACTCAAGATAATCTGGGCAGTGTGCCTTTGGATTCACAAGAACCAGTTTAGGGACGTGGTCCCTTGGTGTTTCCCTGACAGAAGTATAATTCAACTATACAACTTGAAACTGCAGAACGAGGATGCCTGCAACTTTGCACGGTACAGTGCAACAGTCACTTCCTATTGGGAAGAGGTTGTACCAACCAAGAATAGACATTATCCTTGGGATGTCGTTTTAAGCATAATAACATGGTGTAAGGAAACAAGATATTCACTTGAGCATTTAGTGATATTCTCTCAAGCATTGAAGATCTGATCTAGCATTGAAGTCACAAGTGTGTCAAGAACAAGAAGACAGCTCCACCACTGACCAGTTTCACTATGAGTTTATTTGTGTCCTTACTTGAGTTGTATCGTGTGTTTTGTTCTTCATTGTAACTCTTACCTTGCTTTCTTAGAAGCTTTGTTTTAGGATACTCAAAATCATAAACCATCTGAGTTTGTGTTGTGACTAGAGTTAGTCATAAATTTAAGTCTTTGTAACTAGTGAATGACAAAGTGACTTGTGATAAGTGTATTACAAGTTAGAGTAATTGAAGTCTTTGTAATAGAGTCATTACAAAGCAGCTTGTAATAGTATAGTTGCAAGTTAGTGATGTGAAATCCTATCAGTGTAGGTCGTGATTTTTGTCTCTTTGAGTTGGGATTTTCCCACGTAAAAATCATGTGTCTTATTTGCAACTATTTCAATAGTTAGCGTTAAGAAAATTGATATAGGACCAGGTCTCCATACAATTGGCGGACTCTATAAACTATCATAAAGCAACAAAAAACAAAGGACATTCTGATTGGAGAATAGCAGGTTTAGGAAATGGAAAAGTTACTAGAATTTGAAAAAAGAAGGAAAGCAATTCTTTTGGGGGGGGGGGGTGAGGGGAGAGAGATAAGCAAATAGCACTTCACGGTAAAAGGTGGGGAAAAAAAGAGTTGAAAAAAAAGTAAGTAAATCCACGCCAAGTATTCTATCCACACAATATTCGGTTCAACCATTCCTTCAGCAAAGATCAAAGCACCCATTAAATTTCGTTGATGGGTACTCAACAAATGTAATTGCTAAATTACTGATCATTATACAAAGTATGGGTACTGTATAGGGAGCAATGGGTGCTCTAGCACCCACATGGATGTATGTGGATCCGCCCATAACTCTCGTTATGCACATGGTTCGAAAAAGGATCGAACCTTGCTAGGATATATTGTGCATACCCTTACACCATATAGTACTAAGATTAGAGTATAATCAGATTTTATACATGCAATTTATCCGCACATAAAGCATGAAGAATGCTGAATGATCATGGATATTTAAGTGTCTCTTTTCCTCGGATATATATTATAGTGCACATTTTTCTTTGTTATTATTGGAGTTTGGAAAGTGTCATTTACCTAAGAATATATAGTAGATATGACTAGAATTCGAAGATCCAAATGTTGTCAGACAAAAATGATTTATCTAATTTAATCTCAAGCCAATCAGAAAGACAATGTTATCAAAATGAATTTCTCTTTTCCTTAGAGTCTGTTGGAGAATCAAACTTTCAGGTTACAAACAGTTTGTAGTTACAATTTGCTGAGGCTTAAAACCACTTTTTATTTTTATTCAAACACCTCAAATTTCTAAAAAAGAAATACTTTTTTAGGAAAAAAAATATTTGAGAAAAAAAAAATGCTTTTGGTCCCTCTTATTAACAGGGTAATAATCTCAATAGAATATCAACATATTTGAGTAAACCTTAATAGTTACATCATTTTAGAACTAAATTGTCACTTTTTTCTTTTCCATGGGCCAAAATTGTCGTAGGATTATTAATTACGGATGAGATTTTTTTTTTTCTTCTTTCTTTTTCTTTTCCTTTGCTGTTAAAAATAACCCAATTTGATATATTAATATATATTCATAATTAAGATAGTGGTATAGTGCCAAACCTCTTAAAATTACTTTATTCTCTTATTTGTCTTTTTTTAAGCCACTTCCTTCAGTTACTTTAATATGTACCAGTTTCATGTGATAGTCAAATATTTATGTTACAGTAGTCTTAAAAGCTTTCGATCTATATAGTCGTTCCATGTGATGATCGAACATTTTTGTTTTCAGTACCTTCTAGAGCTTTATACGAAAAGCTACACTTAATTCTTTAAGATGAAGTGAGAATTTATCTGCATCACTTGCAATTTCAAATTCAAATCGCCTATCAATTCTGTCCCACATTATTCTCTATTTCTACAATGTGTTATCATGTGGTTTAAGAAAAAAAATTTAAGAAATTATGGGACAATTGAATATTATTTTCTTTTCTTCCAAAACAGATCAAGATAGAATTTTAACCTCGCAAGAATCTTGTTGCTTTAAAATAAATTAAAATAGTTACTCCTTTATGTGAATATGTTCTGATTTCAAGAGTTAAGCGAGCTATTCTTTGGCCATAATTTTTTTATATGCCTTTTAACTATTTTAATTTATTAATTATTATGACCTATAGTACTTTAATATAATTTTGAAATTTGTAAATTTTATTTCAAAAAATGTAATGTTATTGCATGTTCAAATATACCGTCAATATTATGAAGTTTGAATCTCAAAAGGTGAAATATATTAGGGATAAAATGAGTACAAATTTGTAAATCTTAAAATGACAAAATAATTGGCAATAAATGCCATAACAGTATCTTTAATAAAAGGCTATGCCACTTGAAATTTTGTTAATTTGCTTCTTGGGGACAAAAAGGGAAGAAGTGGGAAGAAAGTGGCATTTTCACTTGGACAAAAAAGGCTCGCTGCTAACTCAACTAAATAACAAAAGAAATAGTATCATGAACGATGCATATTGCAGCACGAAAAAATTCTTCAAGATGAGCATACAGAAGCTGCTCAATAGTAGGGGTGTACAAAGAAAACCGATAAACCGCACCACCCCGATAATCCAAGTCAAGCCGAGATAAAAAAACCCGACTATGGTTTGGTTTGATTTGGTTTGGGGTTGGAAAAAAAAATCCGACCATAATTGGTTTGGTTTGGTTTTAACTAAAGAAAGTCAAACCGAAACCAAACCAACCCGACGTTACATATATAGAAATTTTAGATATATTTAATATATAAATATACTTATTGTAATGTAATTTATAAATATTTCTTAAAAATTTCATAATATTATCTTTTAAGGTATTATTTCAAGGTTGGATTTAGAACTTTTGTATGCTCCAATAAGTTTTATAGCCATTAATATTAGTAAATTAAATAATGTTAGCAATCAATACTAATGTTAACAAAAGATATTCAATTCAATATTACGATCGGGAATGTATTGAATGTCTAATTTTTGTTTTGCAATAATTTTGATAAAAATACATAACCTATTTTTATTTTGCTTTAGATTTAGGCATATAATTAATATTCCCCTATTAGTTTATCTAGTTTAGCTTGAATTAGTGCTTTTAGATTATGTTTATTTTTATTACGGCTTTTTAATTGGCAATATTTATATTACATAATTTTATTGTCTTTATTATTGAATATTTTAGGATAATGTCATGAGTCATGACATATCTCATATTTTGTATTATTTTATTGGAAAATACTTTATATAGTTGTATCTTACTAGGATTAAAGAAATATTTTGAGCATACGTTATATGTTTTGATCTACGAAGATTTTACCGGAAAAAATTCCGAAAAACCCGAAAACCCGAAAAAACCCGAGAAAAACAGATATTGAAAAACCCGAGTTTATTGGTTTGGTTTGGTCTTTAAAATTAATAATCCGATACAATTGGTTTGGTTTGGTAATTGTAAAATCCGAACCAACCCGGTCTATGTACACCCCTACTCAATAGTATTGGAGACTTAAAGTCAAAATGTTATAAGAGGCCTTACACTTATTTAATAACTTTAGATATTTTTGTTGAAATTCTTTTCTGTCTTTTTTACTTTTTGAGATGCAATTTCATCTAGACGGTATAATCAACCCCTTTGATATTTTTTTTTTAAAACATTAAAAATCTTGATAAGATTTTATTTAATTTAATTTGAATTTTTCTTTTTACATGACCGGTAGCGTAACTTACCATACAGCATTGCCTCTCAAAGTAATAATTAAGTAGAGATTTTGTATTTGCAAAGATGATATATATTTTATTATCTAATTAGGTTGAAGCATGCCGACAGAGATCTTGAAAGAAAATATCTTACAAAGTTAGAATTGTAAATAAAATTTATTCAAGTTGTAGTAAGAAGAACTAGAAAGTAACTGCAGATTTAATTACTTTTCACTTTTATTTGAATTTTCTCAACCAACTCCGATAAAAGACAACATAAAATATAAAATTATATTATTAATGATTGGTGACAAGGTAGCAAAAGATGGTTGAAAAAATTTCTTATCACTATTTAATAAATACAATTAATATTTAAATTAAATATAAAAATGTATCATTTGGGGCCTCTAATTTGTGAGGCCTAAAGCGATCGCTTTAGTGGCTTGGGGGTTAAGCGCCTCTGTGAGTATATATAACACACTGAAAAAACTACAGTTGTGGTGAAATTTTTTGGACAATTTTTTCACGACCAAAAGAGTAAATGTATAAGCAATAGTTAGTCTTTCATAAAGAAGTCTGAGCCATTTTAGCGCAAGAGTAAAAATGTGTAAACAACAGTTAATCTTTCAATAAAGAAGTCTGAGTATTGTGTTATTTTCTTCTTTTTAGCATCACTATTTTTTTTATTTGCCATTGGCCATTGCATTCTCATGATCACACACTATAAATTCACCGCCAAGCTTTCCCTCTTTGGCTTTCTTTCCTCAATTGGCCGTTGCAAAAAGAGCCATCTTTTTGTTTTTTTACCATCCTTACAAAATCAACCCCTTACTCTTATGCAAGCCCTCTATTCTTTAAGAAGAAATCACTAAATCGAAAAGAACACCAATAATATCTGACTAATACCACAACTACCATGCCTGAAGCTGTGACCAAAAACTGGTCAGAATATCTCATACAAAATACCCATTTAGAAATGAAATTGCAAAGAGGAATAGTACTTCCTCTGGCGGCCATGAACTTCACATGGTTTGCAAAAACAGCCATCACAACTGAATTTCTCGGTAGGTTCGGAGATCTTTCATTGGCAGGAGCCATGTTGGGTTTTATTATATTGGAAAAAAAATTGAATTTATATCAAAGATGACGTGGCATGATACGTGGACTGGTCAAACGGTTAGAACGCAATAATTAATTAAGAGGCACGAGTAGCAGCAGATACGGAAGGATAAAGTTAAACAGGCACGGGATACAATTCAAATACGAGTCTCGTACCAATTCAAGTCATTTAAAGCCAACGGATCAGAAGTCATTGAATACATGGATCTGATGATAAAAAGGAGTCCAAATTCATTATTAAATACCCTATACGTTGTGAAATTGATATTAAATAAGAATGATTGTGTAATGACTTATTTAAAGTCATTTATGCTCATAATTGTCTCATTAAGACTGAAGCTTCATCATTTACCTAGAATCAACTATAAAAGGAGGAAGTCTCGTCATCTGTGGGACACAAAATATCATTGATATTATACTGAAATACAAACTCGTTTACTGCTTTATTTTCATTCTCAAAAAGCTTATTATACTTTCCTTCTCCTGATTATCACTAACCCAAATTTTTTTTTATTTTTAGCTTTGACCAAGTATCATATTTTTGGTTAAACATTTACGCTAGTGAACGTTGTTGGATTCTCGGTCTTGAATGGTCTGAGTGGTGCTATGGAACCTATTTGTTGACAAGCCTTTGGAGCCAAGAATCATAACTTACTTCACAAGACCCTTGTCATGTCAACTTCTTTGTTGCTGTTTGTATCAATTTCTATAACTTAATAATCATGAATCTTTTGGCTATTTATGTAATGATAGTAGAGAATAGAAAGGGATCAGGGAAATGGAAAGAAGGAGGCTGGTGGGAACAGGGGATTCTTGATTGGGTCAGATTGCTTAAACTCTGTGGACCATGATGTCTTACTACTTGTCTTGAATGGTGGTGTTATGAGATATTAGTTTTGTTCACAGGGCGTCTCCCTAATTCTAAACAAGCCGTTGGGATTATAGCCATTGTATTGAACTTTGATTATTTGCTCTTCTCTATTATGCTCTCGATGCGATCGCTCGCGACGTGTGCATCCATTCGCGTATCCAACGAGGTCGGGGCAAATAATCCTGCCCCTGCTTACCGGGCAGCATATGTGTCATTGGGCTTGAGTATTATTTTTGGCTTTTGGGTTTCTAGGTGGCTCTGTAATGGCATGGGCAAGAAGAATTTGGGCTCCTTTGTTTAGTCATGACAAAAGGGATAATAAGAGGAGTGAAGAAGATCATGTTACTTAATTGAAGTTGTTAACTTCCCTTTAGCAGTTTGTGGAGGAATTGTTTGTGGAACAGCTTGGACTTGGCTAGGGATGTACGCTAATATCAGTAGAATTTATTTGTTGGCCTTGCCGTTGAGAGTAATTTTGGCATTCAAAGTTCATCTTGGGCTTGTAGGTCTCTTTCCATGGTTTATGGTTGGAGTAGTTGTTTGCTTGGCCTTGTTTTTGGTGTTTGTTGCTTGAATTGATTTGGTTGGAGAAGCTAAAAAAGCACATATGTTAGCCTGCAATCAAGAAGAAGTTGCTGATTATCGGAAAAAGTTCGTTCATGGCTACGGCACAGAGGCGGACATTATTTTATTGTCACGACTATACTACTAAGTAATTAAAATGCTGAATCTCTCACCCTCATGACTACAGTCACTCCTAACTATAAAAATTGTCATAAAATATATCAATCAAAATAGGAAAATAGAGTTTGAGTAGTTTCTTTCGCTGATTTTCATTAAAACCAGAGGCTAGAGAACTGATTGCAACTGCAGAGGGACTCTTCTAACTGTAATGCTTTTAATCATAATGGTAAAGCCTGCCCACAACTACATCATTGTAAATTTTGTAATGAGTAAGAACCATAAAGAATAAAATGGCTGAGAAACCTGATACGAGAGAAAGTAAATATTTCATTACGTTCTTATTAGTGTGTTTCGAAAAGAATAATATACACCGAGCAATTAACTTTACACTTTTTTATTTACCTTTAATAAAAAGCTTTACTATCATACAGAGATGGTATGACATGCTTTAAGCAACGGGTTTTAAAATTCTTATAATACACAAATTATATAACACGCCACGTAAATTGAAACAGAGAAAAAATACGGTCATGCGACATTCTAGAATACCTCTTGGCAAGCTCTCAGCCCATTTTGCTTTCTCTTAATTATGTTTCGCCTAAAACCATCCCTATAGATTCTTGATCAAACCCAAAAGCAATAATCTGGATGGACTACAATTCACCCATTATTTTCCCGGTTGCTTTTCATTCGTCCAAGGCAGAACAAATAAAGGGCAAAATATAAAATAGGCTTGTCGACCAAATTTAATTGTATTTGTATAGAGCTAAATTTGGCTCATCACGTCCCCACGTCAGGTGGGCACGTCCCTCGTGATGAGGGTGACCCAAGCAAGGGTGCGGCCCAAACCAGGAACGACGTTGTTTAGCACCTGACTCCCTTTACTGAGTGGAAGCCACCAACCTTTATACTTTTTTATTTGTTCAGGGAAGGTTTCCTACTATATAAAGGAAACATTCTCTTTGTAAAAGATCATCAGTGTTATTCTCGAATAATACAATCTCTATTTCTATCTCTATTCTCTCTCCTTCTCAAGTTCATAAAACGATCGCTTCTTTATTAAGATAAGTCCACTTTTATCATTTATTTACAGATCAACGAAAACTCTCGAAGTGATAGGGCTTAGTATATTTGATTACGATATATCCCCATATATTTTTGATTATTTTTAGGCTTACAAAATACGAATATAATTTTTAAGCTAAAAATCTGGCGCCGTCTGTGGGGATTTCGAAAATCGAAACCATAGTTTGCGCCTGGAGAACCATCAAAAAACCTTTCTTTACTACACAAAAACGAAGAATGGCTGACAACAACGCAAGAGTGAAATTAATAGCAGATGTTATAACCAATATCATCGGCCCTCTCAACGAAGCCAGTGAAGATTGGGTCATGATTACAACTCCTAGTACTATCTTAAGCGAGGAAATCCCACCTCCACCGCTCGAAGATCTAACAATCTTACGGGAGAAAGGCTTTTCCAGATCTACATCTGATGAAGCACCCCCTGAGGTGAAGAAACTATTGGAAGAGTGGTTAACAAGCACTCTAAGCAGTCTGGTTGAGAAGTCACCCCAACATAATGTCAGATGCAGGCCAACCGAGATCTTGATGCAGTCGAAGGCAAACTCGAGGTCACCCGCGCAAACAACGCGCCCCTCGAAACTCGGGCCGATGGCGATGCGCTCGCAGGCATCCTCAAGAAGATGGAGCAAATGAAAAACGAAAACATGTCACACCAGGACCAGATAAAGGAACACCAAGAAGGGGTAGACAAAATCCCTAGCGACCCCAAAATGCTGCCAAAGCGTGAAGTGATGAGGTTTGTTGAACAACCTTACACAGAAGAGGCTGCACCATACCACATTCCAAAAACCTTCAAAATGCCACCTTATCTAAGAGTGTGCGACGGAACTACAGATCTCGAGGAAACTTGATCCACTACGTCAATGCCGTAAAAGGTAACAACCTCTCAAAGGAACAAGTACCGCTTGTACTACTGAAGAAGTTCGGCGAAACACTAACAGGGGAGCACTGACATGGTATTCCCAGCTACTAGCCAAAATTATTTCCCCATTCGAGGAAACGGCGGACAAGTTTGTCACCGCGCATGTAGGATTTAAGAAAGCAGAAGCAAGGTTCAACTACATGTTCGCCGTTCGGCAAACCACAGGGGAAGGACTCAAAGACTTCCTATCTAGGTACAACAGGGTAAAGATGAACCTACCCAACGTGTCGGAAGGCATGGCAGTCGCTTCCTTCCAAAATGGGTTAAGCAGAAAAGGATCGAGGGGGACCAAAAAGTTACTCAGTTGCCTCATGAAGTACCCGCCCACCACATGGGAGGAGATCCGCAATGCTTACTGCACCGAAGTGCGTGCAGATGAGGATAGCCTAAACGGGCCGACCCACTACGAAATGACAGAGGTACACTTCATTTATTATCTGCCCATAATTTTTTTGTGTCCCCTTCAGAGATAGTGTACGCACTTGAGAAGCTGGGCAACAAGGTGCAATGGCCAGCAAAGATGAAGTCGGACCCCGCCACCAGAAAATGAAATGCCTTGTGCGAGTTCCACTAGGAACGGGGACACAAAACCAAAGACTGTGTAGGTCTAGAGCTGGTCAGGATGTTGAACCAAGGGTTCCTGAGGTAGTTACTCAGTGACAAAGGAAAAATCAACTTTGCATGCGAACGAGAGCAACATCATGGGCCACTAAAGCCTCTCTCACCAGCTCGCACGATCAACATGATCATTGGGAACAGAGACAATTCAGCAATCAACCACTTCAAGTTCACCACTACGCATAGACTGAAGCGAACCATCGCCCATGAACGGTATGACGACTTCGAAAATTGTATCATCTTTGATATGTCCGACGCCGACGGTTTGTCTTTCCCTCATTACGATGCTTTAGTTATTATTTTATGTATCGCAGATACGAATGTTAAAATAACTATGGTCGATGACGGCAATGGCGCCTGTATTATCCACCCGAGGTTCCTCGTACTAATGGGACTCGAGGATAAGGTAATAGCATGCTACATAACACTAACATGTTTCAATAATGCAGTGGAACGAACCACAGGAGAGATATCTCTACTCGTCCTAGTGGGGGGAGTCACGCTGGAAATAACTTTCCACGTGATGAACCAGGAAACAACATACAATGTCATTATCGGGCGACCGTGGATACACACCATGAGAGCGGTCCTTTCGAGTTTCTACCAAATGGTTAAATTTCCCACCCCATGAGGAATATTCAGCATTCGAGGCGAGCCCCACACAGCTCAAAAGTGCTATTAAATAGCGCAAGACTGCGCCCATACCAAATAGCTTAAGGGGGCGAGCACAGACGCATAGCAATCAGTTATGTCAGCGACTAAGGTCTGCCCGACAAAAATCACCATTAAAGACCCTGATGTCGTAGAAGCCTGTAAGGCTACGGTCGAAGACCTTGACCCGGTCCAACTAGACAACAACGACCCTACAAGGAAAGCGTACATCGGACACGGCCTTTCAAATCCAAGTAAGTATCGTGAATTTTTATCTAACCATGCAGACCTGTTTGCTTTTTCTCATTCAGATATGCCGGGAATCCCGCGATAAATCACCAATCACAAGCTGAATGTTGATCCATTACACCCGCATGTACGGCAAATGAAAAGAAAATTCAACGCCGCGATCAAAAAAGCGGTCGGTGAAGAAGTTGACAAACTTCCGGCCAACGGTTCCATCAGGGAATCAAAGTACCCTAAGTGGATCGCCAACGTCCTCATGGTCAAAAAGAAAAATAGGAAGTGGAGAATGTGTGTAGACTTCACCGACTTAAACAAGGCATGCCTGAAAGATTCCTTCCTACTGCCCCACATTGACCGGCTAAATAGACGCGACCAGGGGGCATGAGCTGCTAAGTTTCCTAGATGCATACTGCGGTTACAATCAAATCATGATGGCTGAAGAGGATCAAAAAAAAAACTTTCATCGCCCACCGGGGGAAATACTGCTACAAAGTAATGCCCTTCAGGCTCAAGAATGCATGAGCCACGTATCAGAGGCTGGTAACCAAAATGTTCAAAGATCAACTCGGTAAGACCATAGAAGTCTACATCGATGATATTCTAGTAAAATTGGGAAGGAAAGAGGACCATATCGGTCACCTAAAGGAGGCCTTCGAAATACTCAAGAGGTACGGGATGAAATTGAACCCCGAGAAATGTGCCTTCGGCATAGCTTCAGGAAAATTCTTAAGATTCCTCGTATCGCAACGAGGCATAAGGTCAATCCAGACCAGATCAAGGTGATAGACGCAATACTGGAGGTCTTGAATAGCAAGAAATATACAAAAGCTGACGGGGCGTATAGCCGTCCTATCCCGGTTCATCTCACGGTCATCCGATAGGTGCCATAGGTTTTTCAACGTACTGAAAAAAGATCAAGGACTATAATGGAACGAGGAATGCATCGAAGCCTTGAGGAAGCTGAAAGCATACTTGTCTTCCACGTCCTTGCTGGTCAAGGCGAGTCTAGGCGAACCCCTGGTAGTATATCTGGCTGTATCAGAGGTCGCTATTAGCGTCGTCCTCGTACGTAAGAACAAAGGTACACAATCCCCTATCTATTACATTAGCAAAACCCTAGTGGACGCCAAAACTCGGTACCCACACCTCGAAAGGTTAGCATTCGCACTAGTCGTAGCTTCACGAAATCTAAGACCCTATTTCCAATGCCACCCCATAAAAGTGATAACGACCTTCTAATTAAGAAGCGTTCTACACAAGCCCAATTATTGGGCCGGCTCGCAAGATGGGCCATTGAGCTCAGCGAGCACGACATCTCATATCTTCCAAGAACCGCCATTAAGTCGCAAGTCCTGGCCAATTTTATTGCCGATTTCAATGTAGAAATCCTGCCAAAGGCAGAACTTGAGGCACTTCATGCCTCCGCCACTAACGACCTATGGGTCCTCTACACTGATGGCGCCACTAATGCATCGGGATTGGGACTGGGACCCGTCCTCGAGGTCGCCACGGGCGAAATGATTTTCCAGTCCATACGATGCCTCGAAATGACTAACAACGAGGCGGAATACAAGGCCGTTATTGCAGGCATGAAGCTGGCCATAACATATGGCGGCCGCTGACTCATCCTCCAATGCAATTCCCAAATCGTGGTAAACCAAGTCACAGGGACTTACTAAATCAAAGAACAGAGACTGCAAAAATACTAGTCAGAGATCTGGAGGTTAATAGCTACGTTCGACGAATGTCGCCTAGAATAGATCCCAAGGGCATGAAATATCGAAGCAGATGGTTTTGCAAAACTGGCTACGGCCACTAAAAACTTCAACAAAGCGAGCGTATCACTCCCCTCCACTCCTCTATCGATCATAATGATGTATCCTCTTTAAATTTTACTAGGGATTGGCGCAACCAAATTGTATCATATCTATAGGACGAACGTTGCCACCCGACAAGAAAGACGCAAGGAAACTCGGCATGCAAGCCGCTTGGTACTGCTTAATAATCAAAAATCTCTACAAGAGAACGTTTGGCGAACCCTTGGCCAAATGCCTGGGGCCGCACCAAACAAGGTCGGTACTCGAAGAAGTACACGAGGGGCACTGCGGTGCTCATACAGGCTATCGCGCACTCGTACGATGCATCACACGGGCCGGCTACTACTGGCCCACCATGAAGAAGGAGCCGACAGAATACGTTCGCCAATGCGAGCAATGCCAAAAATACGCCCCCATGATGTACCAACCAGGAGAGCCCCTCCATTCTGTCACCTCCTCATGGCCTTTTATCAAATGGGAAATGGACATAGTCAGCCTCCTACCCGCAGGACGGGGAAAGGTACGGTTTCAATTAGTATTAACTGACTTATTTTCTAGGTGGGTAGAAGCATGTGCGTACGCAAAAATACTATAATAGGAGGTAATCGCCTTCATTTGGAAAAATATTATATGTCCCTTCAGCATCCTTAAAGAATTAGTTGTGACAATGGACGATAGTTCATCGGTCAGAAAACGATCGAATTCTTCAAGAAATGGCACATCAAGAGGATACTTTCCACGCCATATCACCCTGCAGCCAACGGACAAGCGGAATCCTCCAACAAAAAAATATTAAACATACTGAAGAAGAAACTCGAGGACGCCAAAGGGCTATGGCCAAAGCTGCTACCCAAGGTATTATGGGCATGCCGAAACACACCCAAATCCAGCACAAGGGAACACCATACTCGCTAGTCTACGGAACCGACACGGTCATACCCATCGAGGTCGGCGAACCAAGCCTGAGATATTCACACACCAGTGGAACAGAAAACGACGCCAACAGACTCCAAGACCTCGATGAAGCTGAGGAAAGTAGAGAAATGGCCCACATCAAAATGGTGGCCCAAAAGCACAAATTCGAAAGATACTACAACAATAGGGCCAAAATAAGACCACTTAAGGTGGGAGATTACGTCCTCAAAGCCAAGACATTGGCATCCAAAGACCCAAATGAAGGAAAACTAGGCACCAACTGGGAAGGACCCTACAAAATCACAGCAGTAGCCAGCAAAGGCGCATTCCAATTAGAAACGGTGGAAGGAAAAATGCTCCAAAACAACTGGAACATTTCTCACCTCAAGTATTTCCACTTCTAAAGGCATCTATCGAGTCGTACTCTTTTTCCCTTAACCGATTTTTGTCCCAGTTGCGTTTTATCGGGGAGGTTGTTAACGAGGCAATGGAGGGGATACCTGGGGATATTTGAGGAACAAGTTTATCATGTCAACCCCTCCTTACGACCTCCAGGCCGACATGATAAAGGGACTGGACTAGCTTCATCTCTTATGTATTAAAGGCTATGGTCATCTCCAATGTATGAAAGGCTAGGGCCATCTCCAATGTATGAAAGGCTACGACTATCTCTAATGTGTGAAAGGCTACGGCCATCTCCAATTTATGAAAGGCTACGACTATCTCCAATGTATGAAAGGCTACGGCCGTCTCCAATGTATGCAAGGCTATGGCCATCTTCAATGTATGGAAGGCTCTAGCCGTCCCCAAAGAATGAAAGGCTACGGCCATCTCCAATGTATCAAAGGCTACGACCATCTCCAATGAATGAAAGGCTACAACCATCAGTTCAATCATTTCCAAGGCCATCAATTACATTATGGCTAAGGCCATATTCACCAACGGTCGACCTAAATTTTACAATGGTGAATAATGACTCGATGACAGTCAGAGCCACCGACATGGAGGCCATCACTTCAATCATGGCCAAGGCCATCAATTAAATTATGACTAAGGCCATCACCACCAACGGTCGACCTACGATTCGACCACGGTGAATAAACGGCTCAACAACAGTCGAAGTCGCCGACATGGCTAAGGCCATCAATTATATCATGGCTAAGGCCATCACCACCAACGGTCGACCAAAGATTCGACCAAGGTGAATAAACGACTCGACGATAGTCGAAGCCGCCTACATGGCCAAGGCCATCGATTACATTATGGCTATGGCCATCTTCATCAACGGTCGACCTAAGATTCGACCACGGTGAATAAACGACTCGATAACAGTCGAAGTCGTCAACATGGCTAAGGCCATCAATCATATTACGGCTAAGGACATCTTCACCAACGATAGACCTAAGATTCGACCAAGGTGAATAAATGACCCGATTACAGTCGAAGTCGCTGACATGGCTATGTCCATCAATTGTATCATGGCTAAGGCCATCAATTATATCATGGCTAAGGCATTCACCACCAACGGTCGACCAAAGATTCGACCAAGGTGAATAAACGACTCGACGATAGTCGAAGCCGCCTACATGGCCAAGGCCATCGATTACATTATGGCTAAGGCCATCTTCACCAACGGTCGACCTAAGATTCGACCACGGTGAATAAACGACTCAATAACAGTCGAAGCCGTCAACATGGCTAAGGCCCTCAATCATATTACGGCTAAGGACATCTTCACCAACAATAGACCTAAGATTCGACCACGGTGAATAAATGACCCGATTACAGTCGAAGTCGCTGACATGGCTAAGGCCATCAATTATATCATGGCTAAGGCCA
Source organism: Nicotiana benthamiana (assembly GCA_034376525.1). Classification (NCBI taxonomy): domain Eukaryota; kingdom Viridiplantae; phylum Streptophyta; class Magnoliopsida; order Solanales; family Solanaceae; genus Nicotiana; species Nicotiana benthamiana. The sequence goes on along the minus strand of CM067336.1, from coordinate 24,605,800 downwards.
TCTTCACCAGCGATCGACCTAAGATTCGACTACAGTGATTAAACGACTCGACAACAGTCGAAGTTGCCAACATCGCCAAAGCCATCAGTTCAATCATGACCAAGGCCATCGATTACATTATGGCTAAGGCCATCTTCACCAATGGTCAACCTAAAATTCGACCACTGTGAATAAATGACTCGACAACGGTCGAAGCCACCTATATGGCCAAGGCCAACAGTTCAATCATGGTCAAAGTCATCGATCACATTATGGCTAAGTCCATCTTCACAAACGGTCGACATAAGATTCGATTATGGTGAATAAACGACTTGACAACGCTCGAAGTCGCCTACATGGCAAGGCCATCACTTCTATCGTGGCCAAGGCCATCGATTACATTATGGCTAAGGCCATCTTCACCAATGGTCGACCAAAGATTCCACCACGTGGATAAACGACTTATCAACAGTCGAAGTCGCCTACATAGCTAAGGCTGTAGATTCTATTACGGCAAAAATCATCGATCTAAGATTCGACCAAGGCCGCCAACACCAACGGTTAACAAAGAGTGCAACAAAAGCTCTAAAGAACGAAAGAAAAACAGCGGCAAAATGAGAGAAGAGAAACTTATAATTTATTTATCAAAAAAACTATACATACAACGGGTCCTACAAAATTTCCATCAACAAAAATATTCAATTACAAGTCCTAAGGGCCTCTCTCATCAGGTCCGCTACCGTCCGTAGGTTGATAAGTCCTAGAAATCCACGAACTGGAGTCTAGGCAGTTGAAATCCTTTGAGTTATTGCCCTCCCTACCAGGCGAGTCGGAGCTATAACTGGCCGCTTCATGGGCAACACGAGTCAAGCGTCGCTGCCTCTCTACTTTTACCTTGGAAGCTCGGCCCGCTGCCAAAAGCTCCTCAAAGATGACCAATCTGGCATCGTGGTGCACCCACATCTCGTACGCCTCATGGTGCATGGCATCTTGTGGGGGTGATGACCTACGGGCCTCAACTTCGATCGTTCTGGCATCCAGTTCGGACGTAAGGGCGGTAATCAGAGCCCGCAATTTTGCAGCCGCCACACCACGACTGATCTCCAAGTCCTCCTCGCATGACCGAAGGAGAGTTTCCAACTCGTTATTTCGAGCCAAGCCAGCCATCAACTACTCATCCAACTCCTTTAACTCGGCTGCCTTCTTCTTCAAAAGAGCCTCTGATTTCTTAAGGCCCTCGCGGAACATCCGGAACTGGGGATCCTACTCAAACATATCTGCTAATGCCCCATGCTTGGCGCGTACCTTCTTGTACTTCTTTGACACTTTGGAGAAGGTGGACGCTCTCTTATGCTCACGCCACCTCCGCTCTACCTCCAAAATGAGGGTATGAAAAAAGAAGAAAAGAAAAGCCTCAATACAAACCATAGTCACTTTTGAACGACCAAACAAAGATAGGGCTGAAAGCTACCTGTAAAACCGAATCGGTTACCCGCCTCGACAAGTCCCCGTTGCTGAAATCTCTCAGCGGCTCATGCTCCACAGCCGTGAACAACTTGGTCATGTCCGCCGCAGCCAGCTCACTATCCTCTAATAAGTTGTATCCCCCAAGGATCACAATGCAGTGAGTAGACCGGACTTTCCTCATTTCCATACGGGCCAAGCTGCTCGGTGCCTCCTCGAGAGCGGCTCCAGAGCCTGTCCGCTTAGTCTCCATGGTAACCTTATTAACAGCAGAGGACGACTCACCTCTTGATGCATGACCCAAACAGGCGGAAGCTGCCCTCTAGGGGACCATTTGCCCAGCATGAATGGCCTCGGCCATAAAATTCGACCTTGTTTCTTGGCAAGGCTCATTGGGCCTCCTCACACCCTCAACGCTAATGCCTTTACCAGTGATCACCCGCCGCCTCTTTTTCTCCGGAAGCCCTCTCCTTCAGAATACGCCTCCGCTGGAGCGGCTTCTGGCACCGGCACAGGAGCAGTTTCAGGTGCTGCTACTACCGATGTCTCTGGTACCTCCACACAGGCAGCCTGAGGCACCGCCTCCAATACGGCCGCCGATGCATTCCCTTGATTGGGAGTCAAAATAGGGCTACCTCTAGGTGAGCCTCCCACAAATATATCTTCGGAGTCAGACTCCGCCCTGGCCGGGCCGGCTTCATTTTTCGTCTTCTTTGTCCTTGAGGAAGCACCCCGACCTGGCGAACGACAAGAACATCAGGTAGGAAGGTTTCCAAGCTAAGGCAAAATGTAAAAAGAATATATATATATATATATATATATATATATATATATATATATATATATATATATATATATATATATATATATATATATATATATATATCAACCTATGGAATTCAGGCCAAGTGCGGCATTTCTCTGCATATGGTACCCCGCCACCCATGACCTAATATCGCCAATGGGGCGGTGTGAGCGAGTCGCCACTAAAAAAAAAGAAGAAAGTAAGTAAGTTCAGAATTAAGTCAGTCAAAATAGAACGTCACGGAGTTACATACAGGGATACTTACATCCTGCATTCCATGTCTATGGGAATACTTCACGATCGGACACTAAATGGCTCGCCCTAACGTAAAAGAATCTATGCTAGACCTCACGGTTAGCTTTTTCGTCAGCCCTCACGACAAAGCTCTTCTTGCCACGGCTCCTCGGTTGGAGCATGGTACCCCTCATATAGTTAGGGCTGAACATGTGTAGCAAGTGATGAACAGAAACAACAGCCCCGGCCTCACCCGCTAACATGGTAAGGATCCGACACACCTTCAGGGCATAAGGTGTGAGCTGAGCTGAACATACTTGGTAAAAGCGGCAAAGCTCTTCCGCCAAAGGGTTAAGCGTAAAGTTATACCTAATCTTGAGAGCATATTCGTTAAATGTACAAAATCCGGGTTTATGTATATTGGCATGGTCCGTCCCAGCCGGAACTATCTAAACGTAATCATGAACGTTGTACCTGGTCCTGATGACGTCCAGGTGAGACTGACTTCACTCTCCTCCAAAGAATGAGAGAGGCTTGCCGTATTAAAGTCTTTTCTCTCACTCAAGTCCTTTGGTAAAATGTTGTCTACCATTATAGGAACTAAGGTTTTTCCCACTCCTTCCCCTTCGCCATCAGAAGAGGGTGGAACCCTAGAAGGGGCACTGCCCTTAGCCTTTTTTCTTTCTTGGCGCTTTTTCATAATACGCAGAGAAGAATGAGTGTTGGTAGTGTGTAAGATAATTCTCGGGAAAGGTATCCCTCTGAAAACGATATAACTATTACAGGAAAGAAGGTTGAAGAAAGAAGCAAAGTAAAACTTTTTAAAAGATCGAAAGATGAAACTCTTTGAACTACTCTCCTATTTATAGGATAAAGGCATATGGGAATCTTTGAGACTCAGTTCTGAAACCGGCGTCAAAAACCAAAACGTCACGTCCTGTTCTGAACAAGTCTCGGGAACAGGTATAATGATGACGCATATGACTGTTTACGTCACCTTAAAAAAGGCAAGTCACACGTCAACGGCCCAATCAATGCTATACATGTCCATGTACTGCAAAGGGAGCACCTACGGTACGACCAAATTTCTGTAAAAAATGAATCATGTATGTCCATCCATTGAAGACAATCATCGAATACGTCTCCAAAGAACGGAGGGACTAACTGTTTAGGGCGAAATTTGGCTCATCACATCCCCACGCCAGGTGGGCACGTCCCTCATGATAAGGGCGACCCAAGCAATGGTGCGGCCAAAACCAGGAACGACGTCGTTTAGCACCTGACTCCCTTTACTAAGTGAAAGCAACAAACCTTTGTACTTTTTTTATTTGTTCGAGGAAGGTTCCTACTATATAAAGGAAACATTCTCTTTGTAAAAGATCATCAATGTTATTCTCGAATAACACAATCTCTATTTCTAACTCTATTCTCTCTCTTTCTCAAGTTCATAACAATCACTTTCTTATTAAGCTAAGTCTACTTTTATCATCTATTTACAGATCAACGAAAACTCTCGAAGTGATAATCATCTCTTGGGCTTATTATATTTGATTATGATTTACCCCCATATATTTTTGATTGTTTTTAGGCTTACGAAATACGAATATAATTTTTGAGCTAAACAGTATTCATTAGTTAAACGGTAGATTAAATATATATTATATACATATATACAAAAAACAATATTATATATACTTATAAATCGAAAAAAATATACATTTCTCAATTGAAAAACTAGCCCAGCACCATCAATAACTTAAGTAACGGAATGAGGTATACATCAACAGAGGATTGTTTGGTAAATGAAAGCCCAAAAGAACAAAATTCACGTTCTTGGTTCCTTGGAAATGAAGCCCAAACATATAAATTTCCCGTTAAGGATTTGGACATACATTCACCATCTACCCGTTTGTTTCGAGAACAAGGTGAAATTATTTTAGGCCAACATTATTTTCACCAATTTTGGAAAAACGAGGACAATAGCTTATTCGTTCAGCTTCAATTTGGATGTATTAGAAGTTCATTTTATAACTAAAACTTTATTTCCTTTTGTTTACCATTGTATTTACATTTCGAAAGTGAAGAAAATCATAAATAGTCCAGAAATTGATTGTTTATGTTTTTCTACTCGTGAAGTCTTACTTCCCAACTAAAGAAAATTGGTAGGTTTTGTGAAATGGATAGAGTAGCAAGGCCGAATAAACACAGAATAAAAATTATTCATGTTTAAAAGGGAACTCCAAACTCTCACACTTTGCCAACTCTTATATTCTAGCAATACCTACATAGACCAATAAATTACCCCATCAATATGTTTATTTAGTACCCCTCCGATTCACAATAAATGACCAATTTGTTTTTAGCACGCCCATAAAGAAAATACTAAATTTTATATAAAAATATTTACTGTGACTAAATTATCCCCAATTAAACATTTAATGTAAGGAGTAAGAAAACTTTTTAATGATATGTACATAGGGGTAATTTTGTATAAATAAATTGATTTTTTTATTACATAACTGGACATTTATTTTGAACCAAAATAAAAAAGCAAATTGATCACTTTTTGTGTGCGGAGGATATCTTACAAGTCCACTACTTTCTTTCTCCTAAAAAAAGATAAAAGAAAAATAGAGGAAAAAAAAGAATAGTACTTATTTTAGTAGTGATTGATTACAATACTTTAATTTGAACATTTTGGTGGAAGCACAAGAATGGCAAATTGCCAAGTGGTAATCATAGTAACAATTAAGAACCTATTTTTTTTTTCCTTGGAAAAGTAGGAAATAAGTACTATCAAAATACTAAATTTTTATTCTTGTAAAATATTTATTCAGCCTTTTCCACTTGCAAGCATGATGTTGGAATTTGTAGAAACTTTAAGTCAGGTTCAATGACCTAAAAGAAATTAATTTAAAAAAATGGGACCACTAACCCATAAATGCCCTAAAATAAAATTTAACAAGAAGTAAAATGGAGAAGAAATGGAGGATTAGCTTAACATAATTGGATATCCACTCATTAGCATATATTAAATAAATGACTAAATAACATTTTAAAAAATTATTGTTGTTATCTAAAAGCTACTTTACTCTAATATTGTCCTTATTACATCTTGTAGTATTCCCTCGTTTAGTCAACTTCTCTGTGGTCCTAGCAAAATGGCCAGATTTCTCCATTATTATAATAACATAAATAGGCGGCATAAACCTTGTGATATTAATTTTCTATTTGATAAAAGAATATTCTTTAAATTAGCTATAGATTGATTTTGCACACATTCCAGAAATCATATCTTCAAGAAAAGGCTAGTATCAATTTGAAATATGTGTGTGCACGTATAAGATATTCATAATGACTGCACTCAAATTATTATGTTGAATCATAGATTTAAATTTTCGTATATTTCTTTTGTATGTTAAACCATGGGAAGTAAATATGAATATCTCACAAAGCAAATTTGGATCAACGTCCGATTGTAAAAATATTTGTTTAATTGATTCATGTACCACACATACGATATTCAAAGAGAAGAAATATTTCTCTCATTTAAGTATGTGTAAGGCAGATGTTACTACAATTTCTGGTAGTAGTAAATTGATTGAAGGCTCCGGAAGAGCAACTATAACTCTGCCTAAAGGAACAATATTTATCATAGAGAATGCAATGTTCTCTTCCAAGTCCAAGAGGAACTTGTTGAGTTTTAAAGATATCCAATGGATATCATATTGAGACAATAGATGAGAATAATCTTGAATACCTCATCATTACAAATAATGTCTCTGGCCAAAAGAGGGTTATTGAGAAATTCCCATCTTTATCTTGTGGCCTGTATTGGACAAAAGTTAGTGCAATTGAGGCACATTCCACAGTAAACCAAAAGGTTACTGATTCCAATACTTTTGTACTTTGGCATGATCGATTGGGACATCCTGGATCAATTATGATGAGACGGATTATAGAAAACTCATATGGGCATCCATTAAAGAATTTAAAGATTCTTTTAAATAATGAATTTTCTTGCACTTCTTGTTATCAAGGCAAGTTAATTATTAGACCATCACCAACAAAGGTTGGAACTGAGTCACCTACGTTTTTGGAACGTATACAAGGGGATATTTGTGGACCTATTCACCCACCTAGTGGGTCCTTTAGATATTTTATGGTCTAAATAGATTCATCCTCTAGATGGTCTCATGTGTGCCTATTGTCATCACGCAACCTTGCGTTTGCAAAATTAATGGCACAAATAATTCGATTACGAGCACAATTTCCTGATAATCCAATTAAGTCTATTAGACTAGATAATGCTGCTGAGTTTTCATCCCAAGCATTTAATGATTATTGCTTATCAATTGGGATAAAAGTGGAACATCCTGTATCTCATGTTCACACTCAAAATGGTCTTGCAGAATCTTTAATTAAACGTATGCAGTTGATTGCAAGACCATTACTCATGAAAATGAGGCTGCCCACTTCGGTTTGGGGTCACGCCATTTTGCATGCAGCAATGCTAGTTCGTCTCAGACCGACAAATTATCACAAATATTTCCCGTTGCAATTAGTTTTGGGTCATGAACCTAATATATCCCACTTAAGAATTTTTGGATGCGCAGTATATGTGCCTGTAGCACCGCCATACCGCACCAAAATGGATCCGCAAAGAAGGTTAGGAATATATGTTGGGTTTGAATCGCCCTCCATTATTCGCTACCTCGAAACATTGACAGGGGATTTGTTCACTGCATGATTTGCAGACTGTCGATTCGTTGAGACACTTTTCCCAAAATTAGGGGGAGAAGTTGGTGAAACCAAACGGGAAATTTTGTGGAAAAATCCATCATTATCTCATCTTGATCCACATACCTCTATTTGTGAAAAAGAGGTGCAAAATATTATCCATTTGCAAAGAATAGCAAATCAAATGCCTGACGCATTCACGGACTTGAAAAGGATAACAAAATCTCACATCCCCGCAGAGAATGTTCTAATCCGTATTGATGTCCCTATTGGACAATCTTCTAGTGTCATATCTAATGAGTCGAAAGCACGCCTAAAACGTGGCAGGCCATTAGGTTCCAAAGATCGAAATCCTAGAAAAAGGAAAGCAAATGATCAAAATGACACTACGAAAGAATCTCATGAGGAAATTCACGATTTAATAAATTCTGAGATTCATGAAGAATCCATTGAGCCCGAGACTCAGGAAAATAAGGAACTATCAATAAATCCAATCGATATTGAGACAAATTTTAATCGAGTGGATATAGTGGTGGATTATGTCTTTGCATATAATGTTGCATCTAGCATTATGCAAGAAAGTGAGGATCTTGAACCTCAATCTGTTGGAGAATGTCGACAAAGACTTATTGGCCAAAATGGCAAGAAACAATCCAATCAGAATTGAATTCACTTGCAAAACGTGAAGTTTTTGGGCCTATAGTTGAAACACCTAATGATGTTAAGCCTGTTCGCTATAGATGAGTCTTTGTACGCAAGAGAAATGAGAAAAACAAGGTACAAAGATATAAAGCACGCCTTGTTGCACAAGGATTTTCTCAAAGGCCTGGTGTCGATTATGAAGAGACATATTCACCCGTAATGGCTGCTATAACTTTCTGTTATCTCATTAGTTTTGCTGTCCTTGAAAAACTTGACATGCATTTAATGGATGTGGTTACTGCCTATCCTTATGGCTCACTTGATAATGAGATATACATAAAAATTCCCGATGGATTCAAAATGCCAAACACTCATAATTCAAAGTCCCGGGAAATATTTTCAATCAAATTGCAAAGATCTTTGTATGGTCTAAAGCAATCAGGACGAATGTGGTATAATCGTCTTAGTGAGTATTTATTAAAGGAAGGCTATATAAATGATGCCATTTGCCCATGTGTTTTTATAAAGAAAACAACATCGGAATTTGTTGTACTTGCCGTATATGTCGATGACATAAACCTTATTGGAACTCCCATAGAACTCCAAAAGGCAATTGATTATTTAAAGAAGGAATTCGAGATGAAAGATCTCGGAAAGACAAAATTATGTCTTGGTTTGCAAATTGAATATTTGGCAAACGGAATTTTTGTTCATCAATCTGCCCATATAGAAAAGGTATTGAAACGGTTTTACATGGATGGAGCATATCCTTTAAGTACTCCGATGGTTGTTCGATCACTTGATGTGAATAAGGATCCATTCCGACCGCAAGAAAAGAATGAAGAGCTACTCGGTCCTGAAGTACCATATCTTAGTGCAATTGGCGCACTAATGTATCTTGCAAATACTACAAGGCCTGACATAACTTTTTCAGTTAATGTCTTAGCAAGATATAGCTCTGCTCCCACAAGGAGACATTGGAATGGAATCAAACATATATTGCGGTATCTAAAGGGACTACCGATATGGGCTTATTTTATAGCAATAATTGCAGTCCTGATCTTGTTGGTTATGCTGATGCTGGATATTTATCTGACCCACACAAGGCTCGATCTCAAACGGGTTATGTGTTTATCTGTGGAGGCACTGCCATATCCTGGCGATCGACTAAGCAATCAATTGTGGCAACTTCATCTAATCATGCTGAGATAATCGCTATTCATGAAGCAAGTCGAGAGTGTGTGTGGTTGAGGTCTATAATACATCATATTCGAGACAAATGTGGTTTGAAATGTGACAAACTACCTACGATTTTGTATGAAGACAATGCAACATGCATAGCCCAATTGAAGGGAGGATTCATAAAAGGAGATAGAACAAAGCATATTTCACCAAAGTTATTTTTCACACATGATCTTCAAAAGAATGGTGATATCAATGTGCAACAGATTCGTTCAAGTGATAATATGGCTGATTTGTTCACAAAATCTCTACCAACGTCAACCTTCAAGAAGCTGGTACACAAGATTGGAATGCGAAGGCTCAAGGATGTGAATTGATGCTCTTTTCAGGGGGAGTTTATGCGCGTTGCACTCTTTTTCCCTTACAAGGTTTTGTCCCACTGGATTTTCCTTGCAAGGTTTTAACGAGGCAACCAATAGGCGCATTACTAAATATGTGTACTCTTTTTCCCTTTCTAGAATTTTTTTCTCCCATTGGGTTTTATTTTAGTTAAGGTTTTAATGAGGCACATTACTTATTGAGTAGACATTCAAGGGGGAGTGTTAAGAATAGAATTCTAATTAGAGTGAATGTCTATCTTGTAAAGAGTTTTACTTTGAGGCTAAGTTATTTTTCCTCCTATAAATAGAGGGGTCTTACCCCATTGTAAACCACCCCAAAATTCAATAAGAATTTTCTCTCTCTTTCTCTGCAATATTGCTCTTGTTCTTTTATTGTTTTATAACAGAACCTATTTTTTTTCCTTGGAAAAGTAGGAAATAATTAAAGTACTATCAAAATACTAAATTTTTATTCTTGTAAAATTTTTATTCAGCCTTTTCCACTTGCAAGCATGATGTTGGAATTTATAGCAACTTTAAGTCAGGTTCAATGACCTAAAAGAAATTAATTTAAAAAAATGGGACCACTAACCCGTAAATGCCCTAAAATAAAATTTAACAAGAAGTAAAATGGAGAAGAAATAGAGGATTAGCTTAACATAATTGGATATCCACTCATTAGCATATATTAAATAAATGACTAAATAACATTTTCAAAAATTATTGTTCTTATCTAAAAGCTACTTTACTTTAATATTGTCCTTATTACATCTTGTAGTATTCCCTCGTTTAGTCAACTTCTCTGTGGTCCTAGCAAAATGGCCAGATTTCTCCATTATTATAATAACATAAATAGGCGGCATAAACCTTGTGATATTAATTTTCTATTTGATAAAAGAATATTCTTTAAATTAAGTAGTAGTATTTGTTACTTTTTTGGGTTCAAAACGATTTAAACTTGATTTTCTTTGAAAAACAAGTTAGCCATTACCAATGGTGGATCTGTACCTAAGCAAAATATCTAAATTCTTAATATACGCTTAATAGTTAATAATCAATGCTGATCATATTTATGTAGTGATTTGTCTGGGTTCGCTAATTCATCTATCTAGTCTCTTTGACGAAGTTCATGCCACGAGGCTGAGCCAGGATTTTAAGCTTATAGGTTCGGGATTCTAATCGTTTTAAGTTACTGAGTTCTAAATTAATAATTCACATATTTAATTAATTTTCAAGAAAAATACAGAGTTTGAACCAAAGCTATTGGGTTCGGCTGAACCCGTTGACGGCACTGTAGCTCCGCCCCTGACCACAATAAGTTGTTTTGCAATATGAAAATATCAATATTTTCTTAAGCTGTTTTCTGATGTTTAGCTTTCTGTTTCTGTTTTTTCCTCCCAATTTTTGAAACATATCATTCATTGCATCTGTACACTTCACTTTAGAGGAATCCAAATCTGTATTTTAAAAGGTATTTTTTGGATAAATTTTGGAGCGAGTCTTGGTGTGAGGCGTATTAATAAAAACGCACTAAAATATATTAACGGAACGTAAGTATTTTGGACAGTGGCGGCTCGATGGAGGGCGATGCCTAAAGCTAAATCATAATTTGAGACTTTTGGAGAAAAAAATGTTAATTTCTATTTATCAGTTATAGCTCAACCAAATTCTCCCTAAATATTAGCATAATGTTTAGACTATACTATAATGATTATTGACATAATAAATCATTTATCACAAGATTTACTTATCATTATAAAGAATTATAGAAATAATTATTTAACATATACTTATTATTTATATAACATGAATAAAATTTGGGGCCCTATATTTTTGGAGGCCTAAAGCCGTGGCTTTAGTTGCCTTGGGGTTAAGCCGCCTCTGTTTTTGGAGCTAAAGCCCCAAACTTTTGGGCGTTCTCTTAGGCATAAGCTTCAAATACTTGGCATCCATTTGAAGCGTAAGCCTCAATAACTTTTTTTAGCTTGAGCAAAAATTGCTTAATAAATTCATGTTTAACTTCAATATTCAAAAGTTAGCTAGTAATTCTCAAACAAAAATATCAAAAGTCAAAAATTTTCTTTAATTGTTTATCCTAATTTTATAATTTTAATCTTTGTCATTTACTGAATAATAATTATAATTATATTTTAGACATCTGTCCGCAAGGTGCAAATTGTAAAGTAAAAGTTTTGCCCTCCAATTTTTACTCTTCATTCACGCTTGCATTTTTCCTCTATATGCTTCATTTTCTTCAACCAAAAAAAAATTGCATTCTTTAATTTATTTGTTGTTAGATTTTTGTTTCAGAAATTCTTTGGTATCGCTCTAGCTTAGATTGAAGACTTTTTTCCAGCTATTTGTGTTATAATACCACGACCCCAATTTTTCCTAGTACAATACTGCCTAAATAAAGAGTAACAGAAGTAAAAGCAAGGACATAGGGGACTCTGAGACTTGCGAGCACCAAGAAAGTATACCTTGAAGTCTCCGAAATGTATGATCATTTGGTTGATGTCTAACTTGAGCTGAAGTAGCTGGATCTGTACAAAAATATGCAGAAGCATAGCATAAGTACATCACAATAATACACTGTAGATATCAAGCCTAATCTCGATATAATAATGACGAGATCAAATCAAGATACTTTGATAGGACAAGAGAAATTGAACTAAGATATAGTATAGGTAAGTAGTAGAAAACGAAGAAAATAAATGACAATGAAGTACTTCAATAATGTAAGTTAACAATGGAACTTAACGTAATGAACAGATAATAAGAACATAAAGAATCAATACCGACAAATACAAAAAAGAAAAATAAATAGATAACAAAATTTTTTCAACCAACAAGCCTCTTTAACATAGAATGTACAATTAGAATTATAATTGAGGTACCGCCTCATTCCACATTTCATAATTCAAATCACATTCTTTCTTTATACCATCGTGTAAATTTTACATTTAGATATTTTTGAAAATATTTTTTCTCGAAACAGCAACACGCACTTTAGCCCCCTTATATCGCCATGTGGCTTCAAGTAATTCCCTTACTAGCAACATGCACTTAAATCCCATTTTATGATGTTGCATGCACATTAACCCCCATCTTTATACTACCACATATGCATCAATATCACGACATAATAACAACTCATATCACAAGTTCTCATATATCATAACTTATCAAAATCAACAACACCAAAGTTATTACAACATATAGCCAAAGGCACAACCGTAATATGAACAAGAATCTGAATAATAATAAAATGAACGAGAATTACTCAACAAAGGGAGATATCTCAATAATCAAAAACTTCAACCTCAATGTGATAATAGCTTTCATAAGGTATATAAGAGAGATAACAACATCAATTAAGGTATATAAAAACATGTTTGACAATAAAAGTTGGAGTATATGATAATAACATAGAGATTTAATTATGGAAGATATAATACGATATTACAATTTCTAATTATATGCAGGAAAAAGTCTAAGAGTCCAATCCAGTCAAAGCACCACACATAAGCCCGTGTACACATTCGTCACCTCGTGTACATGTCTTTCACATAATTCGAATAACACAAATCAACCAACATCCTAAGAGGTAGTTCTCCCACACAAAGTTAGGCAAGATACTTGCCTTAACAATCCAAATCAATCCCCAAATAACTTTCCCACAAAAATTCAACTCCGGACAGCTTGAATCTAACCAAAATAACTTAATATCATAAATACAAATCATAGCAAGAAATTTAGGATAATAAAGTTTCAATCACTAAAAAAAATTAAAAAGTCAACTCAAAAAATCAGCCCCAAACCCACAGCCCGAAAACCTAAACTTAGAAAATCTAATTACCAACTCTCATATGAGTCCAACCACACTAAAATTATCCAATTCTGGCCCTATCGACCTTCAAATCCTCAATTTATGGTTTAGGAATGTTTTTACAAATTTTCTAATTTTTCCAACTCAAATCACATATTAAATAATAAAAATTATGAAATTATGATTAATAAATAAATTTGAGTAAAATACACTTACCCCGATGCAATCCTTAAAAATCTCCTCCAAAATCGAGCTATTGCATTAAAATACGGTGAATGAAATAAAACCCACAAAGAAGCTACTTCTGCCCATCAATTTTCGCATCTCCGTTCATTTAGTCGCATATGCGACTCCGTATCTACGAAATAAATATTGCATATGTGGCTCCGACTCAAGCCTGGGATTTCTACTTCTGCGGCCGAAAAGAGCGCACATGTGCTTGCGCTTCTACAGACCAAGGGTGCTTCTTTGCATCTGCTTCTGCGCAAAAATCCACCGTACATGTGGTCCATCGCCCAAGTCGAAATTCTACATCTGCGGAGATAGTTCACTTCTATGGTTGATCACATGCACCTAGGTGTCCGCACTTGCGACTTTCCCCTGGCCATCCTCCATTTGCTTCTACGATTACCCAGCTGTAACGATCTAGCGGATCGTTTTAAGATTAACACCTCGATCCCCTATTAACTATTTTTCCCATATTTATTTCTGCTATTTTGATTTGTCAAGATGATTTTTTTGAGTTACGGAGTGTTTTGGGACACTTAGTCCCTAAAAGAGAGCTTAAGCTTTAGAATTTGGACCGTAGTTGGAGCAGTATAAAGACGGCCTCTGAATGGAATTTTGTCAGTTCTATTAGCTCTGTTGGGTGATTTTTGGGTTTAAGGGCATGTTTGCATTTTCTTTTGAAGGTCCATAGCTTATTTGGTCTTGAAATATCGAAAGTTAAGTTTTTGAAGTTTCCGATTCGATAGTGAGATTTTGATATCGGCCTAGGAATGAAATTAAGGAAAATGGATTAGCTTCATAGTGTTGAATGTGACATGCTTGCAAAATTTTAGGTCATTCGGAATGTATGGCTTAGCATATGCGAGAGAAGACTTGGTAGAAACATCGTACTTATCTTTGATGGTTCCCATAATAAAGTCTTTCAATTGGTCAATGGGAATAATCCCGTCAAATGAAATATGAAGTTCTTTAGGAGCCGTTCTCTGCCTTGCAGATGAGTCTCCCTTATCTTGCATCATTGAAAGCTTTCCAAGTGTATGACTTGAATCTCCCTCCATCATGCTTTCAACTCTATCTGTCAGCTTGATAATTTGATTATCTTGATCTTGCATATGCTTTGTTAACCCTTCAATTGCCTTTATTAAATTTGTGAGTTATTCTTCCACAGTTGAGGTATTGGTCACTATTGCTTGGATAACCGCCGTGGATGGTGGAGCAAAGCATGGATTTTCTCTTACACCATACTTTGAGTGGAACAAGTCATGTGGAGTACTTGGAGCAGATCCACTGATCAAGACATCATCATCACCCTGTGTGATGATGTTCTTAGATCTAGAAGGGCTAAGTAGAGCCAATGTCTTTTCAACAATTTCAGCAATATTCACCCCTTCTTCCAATTCAGTTGGAAAGGATCTTGCCCCCTTTGAGGATTGAAGATCAAATATAGGAACGTATGCAAACGGCATTTGAAATATTTTTTGTCCCAGCAAGTTTGCTTTGTTCCTAGTGACAGGTCCTACGCTTTTTACAGTAGCATCCAACAAGTTTTCCGCATCAGATGAAAACTTGGAATCAGTAGCCTTAGTAGTAGTGAGTTTGAAGTTGATCTTCTTGAGAACCATTTTTGTGTTCTTGAAATTTGGTAATTTGAAAAGATGAGAGGTAGAGATCGTCCTACTGGGCGTGCAAGAAATTTGTAACAACAAATTTTCGCGTCGAGAAAAATAAATAATCAGCACTTTAAAAAAAATTGCGTAACAAATGTAGTATTTGATTTCAATAAATGAAAGTGTTACAATCTCTATAGTATTCCTCTGATTCTTCAAGAATGTAAAGTATATTGCGCTTGACTTTGATTTGATTCAAGGGCTTGTAAAGCTTGATCTTGAATCTCCTCCTTGAACTCGAATTTGTGTTTGATCACAATTAAGTAATTTGATCTTAAATGCCTTGGTATTTGATTTGGCTTCGTTCTTGATCATGAACTTGAACTTGTAGCTTGAGTGCTTGAACTTGTAGTTTGTAGAGAAATATGCGGTGTTTGATCCACGAGCTCTCTGCTTAATTCTTGTTATCACTTCTGGTGTCTTCTAGCTTTATGAAAACCTCTATTTATAGTTGTAGGGAGTGATGTGGCTCTGCGATTTGATTGGTCTGTTTGAACTGACCAATACCATCCAGACACTTGGCATGATTTAATTGGCTCATTTATTTGTCTTGGATTGCCATATCACTTGACACACGGCACAATTTTATTGGCTCGTTTATTTGTCTTGGATTGCCACATCGCTTGGCATGTGTCTTGATTTTATTGGCTCATTCTTTTGACTTGAATTGCCACATCACCTGACACGTATGAGCCTGGGCTTTAAGACGGGCTAACAACCATTTGGACCTTGGACTAGTGGAGTGTGCTTATCATTTAATTTGTAGTCCAATTTAATAGATTAGCCCAACTCATATATAATTAACCCAATTTATTAGCCACAATAATTATTTGGACTAATGTCTTGAAATTAATATGGTCCAAATTATTTTATGGATTAAACCCAATAAAATTTACAATCGTTTTACGGGTAAGTACAAATACACTTATAAACTTGTTTTGCATTGGGAGAAATACTTCAAATCCAAACAAAGCGATCGGTTTTGCACGCCAAAGAGATGCCTACACTAAATAGAATTTTCAAGAGGAAAAAACCCAAACCAAACAAGAAAATGAAAATATAATAGGAATTAAAAGAAAAAGAAAAGGGATTCTTCGACAATAATAGGCCCTAACAGATAGAGTACCTTAAAGAAAAGTCGAATTCAAATTCTCTCTTATTACAAAATTTTCATAGTTTCGGATTCATGGTCGTACTTTTTTGTGTGTATTTGCGTAATAAAAGGTTTATTAATTGTAATTAATGATATAGACGAAGATAGTCATAAAACTACATGCCTATTGTTTACTTTATTAATTTATTTCTCTTTCCTTTCCTCCTTTCTTTAAAAAGAAAAAGAAGAAAAGAATGATGGTTGTCTTAAAGCATTGGCAACCTAATTTCACCTTTCCCAACTAAATTACTCATTTTCAGAATTTTATTTTCTACCGGACTCCAACCATTTTCTTAAACAAAATACATAATCTCCCCCTATTTTCAATAATTAATTATTACAATAACCTAATATTCAATCATTGTTATGAAATAATATAAGAACAAGAACAATAGAGAGAAAAGTAGAGAGAGGAGTATTCTTATTAATACTTTGGGATGATTTACAATGGGGTAAGACCCCTCTATTTATAGGAAGAGAAAAGACTTAGCCTCAAAGTAGAACTTTTCTATAAGATAGACATTCGCTCTAATTAGAGTTCTATTTATAACACTCCCCCTTGAATGTCTATTCAATAATGTGCCTCGTTAAAACCTTAACTAAAACAAAACCCAATGGGAAAAATTATAGAAAAGGAAAAAGAGTACACATGTTTGAATATGCGCCTATTGGTTGCCTCGTTAAAAACCTTGCAAGGAAAACCCATTGGGACAAAACCTTGTAAGGGAAAAAGAGTGCAACGCGCATTAACTCCCCCTGAAGAGAGCATCAATTCACATCCTTGAGCATTTGTATTCCAATCTTGTGCACCATCTTCAAAACGTTCTTTTGTAGAGATTTGATAAATAAATCAGCCATATTGATTTGAATAAATATTCCGCACCTTGAAATTATCATTCTTGATAGATATGAACATCTTCATATAATGTCGTAGAATGACTCTTCAATATCTCCATGGAGGTATTCTCGATGCCATCATGCTTATAGTTATAGCAAGATACATATGTACACAAGTTGCACTTAGGATGTGGTACTTCAGGACCAAGAATTGTATATGCTTCAAGCAACTTCAATCTTTCATGGATTGACATATAAGCTAAGTCATATAAGCCATATAATAGACTTTTAGAATATCAAGTTTTCATGTCATGCTAAACAAATAAGATATCGAAAACTGATTACACATACCATTGACTTTATACTTTCAAGTATTTGAACTACATGTCCAAAACTACATGTCTTTCATATGGAATCAATTCTGCTTGAATTGTATCTCTTCCATTTAGCCAATATTTTTGTTTGTATTCGACAAACATAAGATCCTCATCGATATTTAGCGCTATCATAGATGTTGTCGACGAACATTTTATATCGGTTCCAGTAAATTTTCATAAAGACATAACATGGAGCTCTTTATTCATATATTCAGGTACCTGAATCTCTCATGAGATTTTATGAAGTGTTATGTCATGTGATCTTCTAGATCACTTGCCTCCCCATAATGATCACTTTGATCATTTGCTCATCTTCTTTATTAAGAAGTTATTTTGAAACCGATTTGTCTATACGCTTTAAGCGTATCAAAGACTTTGTCCTTCTGGGACTTAATATGAGCATTTGCAGTGAGAATATAGTTACTTTCTTTGGGTCAGCAAATGCGTATAGCATACTTTGCAATATATTGCAATTGAATTATCCTTTTATGAACTTCAGGTTCATATTATGATATTCGAGGATCTATATATACAAATGATAATTCATCCCATGTAACCTTTTCTCAAGTGTTTATCATGTCTCCCCCTCATGTTAGAAAAGCTAACTTGTTTCCTCAACTTTGAGAGTCCATCTTTGTGCATTATGGTGTTAATGAAAATATACACCGCACATCAATAATAATAAGATAAAATTATTTGGTTCCTGACCTTGAACCACTTGTGAGGGGAGAATATAATATACTCTCGTATACAACGTATATCAAACTGATATATATAACTTTGTTCTCATGAGAGACAGTTTAGCTATTAAGTGGAGGCACTCAATAATTATCTTGCTAAACCAACTATGATATAAACCAACTTATCAAGATGAACTATCTTGAATAGAAAATCTGGAATTATGCTCGAAGTTATATTACTGAGCAATTTACCTCGCAAGCACCGGCCAGGCTGCGGGTTAATAACAATCGCACATGTAACCATATCATAGATGCATCATATGTGGTATACCCCATATTCACCTTTGATATTTCCAGAATTTATGGGATTCAACCCGAACTCTTTAGTTGGTCAATTAATTAATGAGAACAAGTAATACAAGAGAATTCGTAGAGAACTTTCTAGTTCTTTAATATTTACCCATGTGAATTCTCTATTACTGCACATCATACTTAAAATGATATGGCTAACCCGAATGCCAACTGAATAAATTATCAATATTGATAAACTTCAAATTTACACCATGACATGTGCAATTATCAATAAACTTCAAGTTTATTATGATATGGGTTTTTATATCAATAAACGTCCACTTTATTGTGGTATTCTTGTGTAGTACAAACTGGAGAATAAAGCGGGTAGTTTTTCACATACAGATTATCCCGCTACAAGTTGTAGTAATAGAAGATATCAAATCTTTCCTTTATTTATAGTCTCAATATAATCAATCGCTTTCGCATATACTTTGGAAACTGAATAAGTTTCTTTGAGACTTACTACAACACAATACCTTATTGGTAATCAATTGTGTTTCTCCAACATAGTAATAATTGGCTCTTCTAGAGCTCTCAATTAATTTTGTACTACCACAAATTCATCAACATCCATGTGGTGAATATCTCTTTTAAAGAGAAATTTATACCATTATGGTCATGTCAAAATTATATGCAAGATATGTTTCTTGCATTATTATTGTCCTTTGATAATCACATTGACAAATTATTTTGGCGTACAATAGGTACGTGACCAATGACTATTCATACCATAACAATGACATTATTTTCATATATCATCTCAAACCTCCTTCTAGGGGTGAGTGTGGTATATTCAATACCAATTTCATGTTCATATTCTTCCAATAATGAATATGTATTCTGTAAATGCGTCTGGCATTCGATTTGCTATTCTTTGCAAATGGATAATATTTTGCACCTCTTTTTCACAAATAGAGGTATGTGGATCAAGATGAGATAATGATGCATTTTTCCACAAAATTTCCCGTTTGGTTTCACCAACTTCTCCCCCTAATTTTGGGAAAAGTGTTTCATCGAATTGACAGTCTGCAAATCGTGCAGTGAACAAATCCCCTGTCAATGTTTCGAGGTAGCGAATAATGGAGGGCGATTCAAATTCAACATATATTCCTAACCTTCTTTGCAGACCCATTTTGGTGCAATATGGCGGTGCTACAGGCACATATACTGCACATCCAAAAATTCTTAAGTGGGATATATTAGGTTCATGACCCAAAACTCATTGCAACGGGGAATATTTGTGATAATTCGTCGTTCTGAGACGAACTAGCATTGCTGCATGCAAAATGGCGTGACCCCAAACCGAAGTGGGCAGCCTCGTTTTCATGAGTAAATGAGGAATTCAAGATTATTCTCATCTATTGTCTCAATATGATATCCATTTTGAATGATATCTTTAAAACTCAACAAGTTCCTTTTAGACTTGGAGGAGAACATTGCATTCTCTAAAATGTTGTTCCTTTAGGCAGAGTTATAGTTGCTCTTCCGGAGCCTTTAATCAATTTACTACTACCAGAAATTGTAGTAACATCTGCCTTACACATACTTAAATGAGAGTAATACTTCTTCTCTTTGAATATCGTATGTGTGGTACATGAATCAACTAAACAAATATTTTTACAGTTGGACGTTGATCCAAGCTGCTTTGTGAGATATCCATATTTGCTTTCCCATGGTTTTGACATACAAAAGAAATACACGAACATGAGAATAAACAAATTCAATCCGTTTGTTTCATATTTAAACGATATTTTCAAAATCTGCTGAGGTTATTCGACTAACTTAGTTGATAGTCGACTATCTTGAGAAGCAGTCATTAGGTTAGTCGACTAACTAAATCAGATAGTCGACTATCTTGCCTTGCGGAAAGGTCCAGTTTTAATGCGAAATATTAGTTAGTCGACTAACTAAGTTGATAGTCGACTAACTTAGTAAACAGTCATCAGGTTAGTCGACTATCTAAATCAGATAGTCGACTAACTTAGCTTGCGGAAAAATCCAGTTTTAATGCGAAATATTAGATAATCGACTAACTGTTAGGTTAGTCGATTAACTCTACTGGAAAATAAAAATATCTTTGAAATTTAAGCATATTGAAACATTCTAAAGAACTAATACTAACATTATATCATAAGCTAACTAATACGAGCTGATACTAATGACTATTTGTTTATTCACTAACTAATACAAATAAGTAAAATAAAATCAAACAATTCCATCTTCCTTCATCACAGATCCATCACCAATTAAGTGGTCTATTTTCCCCTCAGGGTGCTCAAAGAAGTCTGCCACATCCAAGTGGGTGATGTCAAAATTGTCGTCAGAGACAGAATTGGTTTCAGGACATTTTTTTTTAGAGATGCTTGATAAAGCTTAACCAAATGTCTTGGTACAGGCAAATTTTCGCCCAGTGCACTTTTCCACCCCAAAGATAATATATAGTTTATGAATTATTTGCTTTTGGATTCTCATCGCATCGTGCTTGTGGCAGAGTGACCAACTTCAGATTTTCATATCTCTCCTTTAAGCCATTCCACAAGATAGGTGGATCTTTGACTGTGATATATTCAATTTTCAAACCTTCATCAAGGTGATGGCGCAAGAAAATCAAGGCCTTAGCACAGTTTCAAACCTTTATCAAGGTGATGGCGCAAGAAAATCAAGGCCTTAGCATAGTCTTGGGTGGATGCATTATTTCTGTCTTTAATGGCGTCTCCAAGACCCATTGCATCCAAATGGATTTCAGCATCCAACACCCATGTCATATAGTTCTTGCCCGAAATTTCAAGGGCAACGAACTTTCTTTTCATAATGTCAGACATATAACAAAATTACATCAAGAGCGTGTCCATACTTACGGGCTTTATTACAATTATCACATTCACTTCAGGGAATGGATCATAATCATCTGTATGTGCTATATACAATCTCATGTCAAATATTACTTTCATAAAGTGAAAGATTATTTTGAGAATCTTTATTATTCTCATTATCACAATGATGACGATTATAATTCCGTCTATTGCCACGTCCACATCCATTGATACCTTCACGGTAATAATTTTGTCTTCTTTCAGACTTATCACATACTGCTATCACATTCTCTAAAGGGAATGAGAATGAAGCAAATTCAATGGGACGGATTTTCAATTCTTTGCCCACAATCATACATGAATTTAATCATGGCAAGACATAGAACTTTTACCACTTCACGTGGTTGTAATTCCTTACAAACTCCATTAGAGTTATAATCAAACTTTGTTGTCTATGTTTGTATATGAAATCAAATCGTAGAATTTCAAGAATTTGAAAGGGAAAAGTAAATTACTTACCTTTAAGGTATAACAATAAATGTTGTGATATCAAATATACCTCTTGAGTTTCCATCCCGTTGCATTACTTTATGATGATACCATCTCTTCTATTTTTCCGTATAGAAATTCCTGGAAGAAGGAAGAAATCAAATTCAATTGGTTAGAGACTCGTGCTGATAACGTGTTATGAAATAATATAAGAACAAGAACAATAGAGAGAAAAGTAGAGAGAGGAGTATTCTTATTGATACTTTGGGATGATTTACAATGGGGTAAGACCCCTCTATTTATAGGAAGAGAAAAGACTTAGCCTCAAAGTAAAACTCTTTCTATAAGATAGACATTCACCTCTAATTACAGTTATATTTATAACAATCATTTCTTTTTTCCATCTTTATTATATTTCGTTAAATACTTACTCGGACAATCTCAGGAAAGTGAGGAACCTAAATTAGCTTTTTTAACTCCTCAAAACTCCAAAATTTCCTATTTTCTCATCACTTAAAAATTTAATCTTTTCCCTTTAATCTCATTCTTCATTTCAGAAAATAGTTGCAAAATTTTGTAAAATTTTCTGATCGTAGCCATCAGTTGCTTTGGTGTTTTTATCTCAAATTTTTGAAAAAGATAAGAAAAAGAACAGTATTACTGTTGAACCTGGTAAGACTTCTAACTCAGCAAAATTTAAGCTTCATTTATTTGGATTTTTTTCTTTTCTAATGAGAGTTCTTTTTTTGGTGTTTAAAAAACAGGAAAAATTATGGATTTTTGAATACAAGAAGTAGAAAGCAGATTCTTTTTTTTGGGTGGGGTTAATTTTGGTGAAGTATGGAAGGAAGGGAAACTATGAGTAGCAGTGGTGGAGTAAGAGTGGTGGGATCAGATGCTCCGTCAGACTACCATATGGCACCTAGGACCACCACTGAGAATCTTTCTGCCCAAGTGATGACTGGATCAGCAGCTCAACCAGTAGCAGTAGCAGCCCAGGCCCAGGTGAGTGTATCAGTTTCACCAACACCAGCAGTGACCACAGATTCTGCTGCTTTAGCACTGACCACAGTAAAGAAAAAGCGAGTTAGACCCAGAAAATATGGGCCAGATGGGTCAGTACCCACGTCTATTATTTCTCCTAAGCCTATTTCATCCTCCGCACCATCTCCGGTCATTGATTTTTCGTCGGAGAAACGGGCGAAAATCCGGCCTGTTGGGTCAGCTCTTAAGGTCTATCAACCTAAAGCTGATGTTCAGAATTCAGGTAAAAAAAAGTCTGTTAGATTAATGGTTTTTTTTTTGTTTAGTTATATTGAGATGTTCTAAGTTTTGTAGTAGGAGTATATCTTTTGATCTGTTTTTATTAGTGGAATTAGTGTTTGGTGTTTGGATTTAAGTGTGTGTGTGTAGACGTGGGACCTGTGAGATATTTATGCTGGTCTGAGAAGTAGGGAATCTTAAACTTATAGGTGTCATTTTGGACATGAGTGTAAATGTGGAAGTTGATTTTCTAGATTTGGTGTAGAGTTGCTGCTAATAATAGAATAAGATTAAACAAGTACGCTCACTGATCTACTGCTTAAAGATAAATGGCAGAGGTTAGTCTTAACCTCCATAGTTTACTCCTTATAATGGAAACGAGTTATGTTAAACGAGACAAGCGGGGTTGCTCTGATGGTAAGCAAGAGGGGGTGCTCTGATGGTAAGCAACCCCCACTTTCAACCGAGAGGTTGTGAGTCCGAGTCTCCCCAAGAGCAAGGTGGGAAGTTCTTGGAGGGAAGGATGCCGGGGTCTATTTGGAAACAGCTTCTCTACCCCAGGATAGGGATAAGCTCTGCGTACATACTACCCTCCCCAGACCCCATTAAGTGGGGTTATACTGGGTTGTTGTTGTTGTTGAGTTATGTTAAACGACGTATCACATACCTGATATTTCAGCTACTTTTACTTCCTGCTGTGACTTTTAAGTAATTAAAGTTTCCAGAAGTTCCTTACTTTGGGCTTCATGTAATACAGATACTTCTAATATTTTTTTGTGAATGAACAGATTTTCATTTTATACTAGCATGTTCATATGTTCTTGGAAATTAACTCAATTTATTTCTCTATGCCTTTTTAAGTTACTGAAGCAATTGGTGCCTTCTTTGCTTTACCTATGTTGCCATTTATCCTCTACTTTATTATCTTTGGAAGTCTGTCTGTAGATTTTTTACTTTCTCCACTATTAAGGGTGAGAATGCATCTGCTTTGTTATATAAGTGTAGGTTTATTTTTACAACATATTCTTAATAATTGTGTAAAATTAAGAATTTGTACATTTGGATTACTTTTTCTTATTTCATACTCCTCTGTCGGGCTCTGTCTCCGAGGGTCGATTGGAAACAGCCTCTCTGCCCTTTCGGGTAGGGGTAAGGCTCGTCTACATATTACCCTTCCCAGACCCCACCTGGTGGGAGTATACTGGGTAGTTGTTGTTGTTGTTGTTGTTGTTGTTCTGTCGGGCTCTGTCTAGCCCAAGAATAATGACAATTTCTGTTTAGAGAGCCAAAACATTTTTTTTCTTTGAATACAATTTTTTCAAATATTTATAACAATAAAACATTATGATTGAAATGTGTCTCTTTGTGAATTTTGTAACAAACTAAGACTTCTTTGTTTCCTATTCCCTTTTTCTCTTTGGCAGAGGTTGCAGATAATGTTCTAAACTTCTATCATTAGCATAAGTTGTATGTTCAAAAACATTTGCAAGTAGTTGAAATTACTTGAATGATTTCTGCCTTTTTCTTTTTCTTTTTCTCTTTTTGATTGGTTGGTGTGGCTGTGTTTTGTTCAGGCACCATTTACTCTAGGTAATTCATGATTGCATCATGTAATGATATTCAGGTCATAAACAAGAAGTTTCTTATTTTACAGAAAAGAGATGTGAATTCGATTTTCTTTTCCCCATCGAAACATGAAATTATGGTTCTATAGTTGAATGTTGGTATATCTGAAGGTTCATGTCACATTACTAATAATAAGTCTTTTCTGTAGGTGAATGGGTTTCATGCTCGGTTGGTGCTAGTTTTACGCCCCATATTATCACTGTTAACACTGGAGAGGTAAAATGTTAGCCATAACTAGTACCTATGGAAGTTCTCCTTATGGCATGACTAATGTCTGCATGATAATGAGTTCCATGTACAATCTCCTTTTGATCTTTCTTTCAGTTTAGATATGATGCATCTCTTTCCCAATCCATTTTACATTGTTGGTTACACTAGATTTCTTAGTTTTTCGAAATTGTTGCATCTAATGATTTCGTTCAGTAAGAAACAAACTTGATGATTGATTCGTTGAAATACCTGGAAATGGCAGTTCATGGTTTCACCTGACCAATGATAATGCAAGTTAACCCCCCCCCCCCCCCCACCCCAACCCAACCAAACCCCCATCTGTAACTGAAGAACGAGGCGACTTTGCTTTTGTCAATTCATATCAATAACAAATTGCTTATATTTCGTATTATGATAAATTCTTTAGGATGTCACCATGAAGGTTATATCATTCTCCCAACAAGGGCCTCTAGCAATATGCATTCTCTCAGCAAATGGTGTAATTTCCAGTGTCACACTTCGCCAACCGGACTCATCTGGTGGTACATTAACATATGAGGTGTTGCAACTAGTTACTTTGCTCTTGCTATGGTTAGTTTTCTCATTTTTTGTTCCGTATCATTGTTGAAGAACCAAAGACATTTGAGCTTGGCTTCTAGGCGTGATACTCCATTATTTTGTTATTTTTCTTGGTCAATCAAATGATGAAGTACTCTTCACTTTTTGTAATTAATCAAATGAAAAGCCATAGACATTTTAGCATTGCATCTAGGTGTCTTTCATCACTCTTCGAGTGTCTGTTGTAGAGAACCATTTATTTTTGTAGGTTCTCTTTTCTTTAATGCTTACCTCTTGCTTACGGGAGTTTTTATCCCTTAATTAATGAATATATTCCTCACTTGATTAAAAAAAAAAGTAATCAAGTGTTGGTAAAAGTTCTTGAACTAAACCCTGATAGCTCAATATAACTCATTAAAAACCATGTATCTAAAAAATAACAAGTTTCAGGATTAGATTAAGCTGTGGCTGGTGAGTGTAATTAAAAGACCGTACCAATCAAAAAGAGAAAGGTGTAATTAAAAGCCCGTACCAATCAAAAAGAGAAAGGTGTAATTAAAAGCCCGTACCACTCAAAAATAGAAGGTGTAACTAAAATCCTGTGGCTTCATGCCATATTTATGAGCATACTTCCATCAGGTGTAATCTGTTTTCTTAGAAAAAAATTGTTATTTTTGAGGGGAGCACAAATTTGTTGAGAATGGCTATGCATAGCCTGCTCTGTATTTGACCTGGAACGACTGGCTTGTATTGGTTGAAGAAGACTGGCGTAAAACTAATGTAGATTGAGGGCATTGATCCTATTTAGTGAAAGAATGATCACTTTGAGGGCAGGGATATTATTTGTTAGAACAATCACATTTCGGAAATTGATCTTATTGGTGCAATCCTTTAAGGCACAATGCTTTTGTTATCTTAAAACTTTGTGCCTTTGTTCTTCAGTGTCTAGTATGGACTATGTGCCTTTTATTGTACATGTAGACTATGTGCCTTGTATTGTCCATGCAGACTATCGTATCATCCAAGTCCCTGAAATCAGTTTAAGATTGGCATTATAGATGACATGTCATTTCTCAGTCTGTTTATTGTCTAGGGTTGACATTTATTTATAAAACTCCCTCTACCGTTCTTCCTATAGGGCCGGTTTGAGATACTGTCTTTGACGGGATCATTTATCCAATCCGAGACCGGAGGAATGAAAAACAGATCTGGAGGGATGAGTGTGTCTCTAGCAAGCCCTGATGGACGTGTTATTGGTGGCGGAGTTGCCGGTCTACTGGTAGCTGCCAGTCCTGTGCAGGTATGATTTTCCCTTATTCAGTGTGCTATTTATGCGTAGGAATGACGTTGTGCTTATACGACAGATAGATGTATTTATTCTCATGAACAAATTAGCAAAGTACTTCCAATACAGAGTGGTTTTTCAGTTATGACAGTTGGCATTTCTATCTTGGTTTGTATGGATCAGATTGTTGTGGGCAGTTTCCTTGCTGGAATTCAGCACGAGCAGATGACCAAGAAAAACAAGTCTGATCCCATAAATGCAGCTCTTCCTCTATTTAGTACAGATATGGAAAACGCCAATCACTCATCAGCAAAACCGATTGTAGTATCGTATTCTTCCTTCCATGAAGATAACTGGTCATCATTGGCCCCTGACTCGAGGAATAAGCCTGCTGACATCAGTGTATCTCAACCTGCATAAGGTGAACTATGATAGCTGCATTTCCTTCACTTCTCATTGATCCATCTCGCTCCTAGCTATTTGTTGTTTTTCTTTAGCTAGTTTTCTAGAAAGATTGTTTTCTCCCCTTCCCATCTGGTATCGCATTGTAGAATGGTAGATGTATAATGGTCCCAACAGAAATAATTTCAGCATAGATGAGGTTTTCTTTCTAGTGTTTTGCAGGTGTAGGGCCTCTTTGCTATTTGGCTGTTGGCTTTTCTGAACTTTATGGCTTCTTTCATGGCAAGTCTAGCAGTTTTAATTTTGTAGGTGTTTGCTCTGTTGCTTTTTCACGTCAGTAGATTTCACCTTCTTTTTTGTTAGCTGTTGTTGCCATTTACTCTCAAGAATTTTACACCTCGCATCAACTATATTCAATTATGGTCATTTAACTTTTCTTTTGTAGTATAAAAAGTTCTCTTTGGGGTAAAGTTGCAAAAGATTCGTTATACTGGTAAACAATCAACCTTAACAACTAGGTAAGCCATAAGACAGCGATCAACTATTTTGGCTGCGCAATACATGTAGCTAACAAAGACTCTATGTGGAACATAATACAGTCTATATGACCATATTCAAGAGCTTCTTGAGCATTGAAACGCTTTACCTGGGGCTAAATACATACATTGCTCCTTAAACTTGGCCACCACTCTACGCCGTGCAATTTCCCCTCTTTACTTTCGGGCGAGATCCTGGGGATTTGCTTTAGAAAGTAACTAAGCCTAGTGTTATGGCCACGAGAAATAAAATCAAGCCACTTGAACGAGCTAAATATCATAGATTAGAGATGGAACAGAATTTTTTTAACATAGCTCAAGAGAAATAAGTCAAATTGAAGTGAGCAATTAGGATACTTTAGTGTAGTTTGTAACCGATCAAGTGAAGAACAAGTTAGAATGAAATCAGTAGCATCACTATTAATTGGATAATTAAGAATCTGAAGTTACCATTGGCAGGTACAAGAGAAGATGCATTTTATAAATTCCAAAATCTGCATAGGCTGTTGAAGAAATGAAAATGGACTGGAGGGCCGTAGCAGTTTATCCCACTAACTTTCTTCGCAGATTTGATTTTTCATTTCAAGAGGAAGAAGAAAGACAACAAAATGAGAAATAATAAATTGCAGAAGATGAAGATTCGCCAGAAGTTTCTTTTCCGGTCAATGTTTCTTTCTCTCTTTGTTTTCTTGAATTTTGACTTTTCTATTCTAGTTGACGTGTCTTTTTCTAATTGGTGTTAAGTATTTGATATGTCAATAGCAAGTGGCATGCACACGCTTTGATTTGTGTAAAATTGTCAAATTAGTGTTCAATAGGCACACCTGTGAGTAGGTTCAAGTGTTCAATTACAACAAAACTCAGTACAGGTGTCTAAATGAAAAATAGCGACAAGTTTAAAGGGTCACATATGTATTTAGCCCTTTACTAGGCTTAGGTCCTCGTGAATCTGCATAAATGATTATAACATGATCAATATATCTTAACATCCACATCATAAGTACTGCTCCAGAGATGAGAGCTTATTTCTTGTATTTCCCCTTTCCCCTTCTTTTTCTTCAAAATAAAGGCTAATGATAAGCAACATGTTCAGAAAACAGTAAAAAATGTTCAGACACAGAATTTAATTTAACTCGCACCTTAGACAAAATCAGAAACAGAACCAATGAAAGCTGGAACTGCAAATATCGTCCATCAATTACTTCATAGATGTCACAGAGATGACTATTTGGGGTTTTTTTCTTTACTTGATATCTTTCTTTTCACCATGTAACTCCACAAAAGATTGTACTCGAGCACAGGGCAATGGTTCAATTCTTTTACAATCAAGGGAAAAAAGGGTGCAAGGTCCAAGGTTTATTCCAGAAAGGCTTAACTTTATCAAACAGCCTAAGCAGGCTTCTCATAGGTATTTGCCTCTCTAAATTCTGCAATAGCACTACGAATCATTCCAGCAACATCAGATCGTACAAAGAGATGTGTATTATCCAAGACTTGTATTATAAACTTTTGTGACTGGGGCAATGCAGCATTCATATTGATAATGAACTGCGCCATGGGTACATCACTGCAAAGGAAAAAGCAGATCTCAGCATGCTAAAAGAAGCAAAGCTATTTGAAATTAAGCTGGAGTAGGAATTCTATGTGAAGACTCGAATAGAGATAAACTGAATGCAGTAGTCTTTATAAATACGTGTAGTTAAACCAATTTAAATACAGCGGATGTAGAAATCATGAGTTCAGCCCAAATGGCGTTCTGACCCATTTAGTTTCTAATATAGTTGGTTATATTTGCTTGCTCTAAATAGTAATTTACCATGATATGTACAATCCTTTGATGGCGTTCACCATGATTTACCTAAGGCTTCAGCTGCAAAACAAACAGCAATTAGTCAAAAAATGACAGCCCACCCATATAATGTTTCCCCCCACCAAAATGCACTTTTGCAGAATATTTAATTAATCACAATTAACTCACTTTCTTCTAATATATTAGGTAAAAGAGAGGAAAGGATGGATCCTTCACCCTAAAATTAGAAATACAGTAAGGCTAATGACACAATTAGAAGGGAATTCATAAAAGCAGCCCTTGACAATTCTTTTTTCTTTTTTGGGACACTTAAATAACTTGACAATCACATGTCAAAACTTTGGATAGTGCAAAAAATAGGATACTTTACTTCAAGTTTGGCTTTCTCTCCAAAATGCTACAGCAGAAACACCATTTTTTAAGACGGTGCTAACATTTCTTTCTCTAACCATTCAAGCTGAAAAAGTTAACCTAGAATATCCAACCTATACTCGAGTCCAATTCCTTGGATGAAGAAATCACAATTAGTTTGCTTCCCTGGCTGAGAAATTCCATGGCAAACAATATGGATGAGAAGGATCATTCTGTCACAACCTAGTAGACAATCCTCACAAAAAGATGGTTCTTCTTACACATCCAAATTACATAATGCTACTATATACAACAACTACAGTCAGTCCCAAATAAGTTGGAGTGGGCAAAACAAGTAAGAAACTGAAGGATATATATTAAACTTTAGTTGAATACAAAGACAAAAATCTATTTGATCTCGTTTAGAGTTACCTTGTAACTGTTGTTGGTAGGAGATGACAGATATCCCGTGGAATTAGTTGAGGTGTGTGCAAGCTGGCTCGGACACTACAACTATCAAAATAAATAATAAATCTGTCTGATCTGGTTGCTTCTAAACAATCCATAAAGAATAATACTAACAACAACAACAAGTCCAGTAATTTCCTACAAGTGGGGTCTGGGGAGAGTAAGATGTACGTAGCCTTACCCCTACGCACGAAGGGCTGAGGGATGGTTTCTGATAGACCCTCGGCTGCCGGAGAGCGGATGAAAAAAAAAAGGACATAACAGCTCATGTACAGTTATATGAAATTTAATGCCAAATCAAGCATAAAGAAATCTGTAAGCTTAAGTAAATAGCTTCAATCAAAGTGAAATGCACTATGAACAAACCCCTCTCTACAAAGTTTTAATTTTGGTAGACTAATTAAAAACTACATAGAGGAGGAACATACTAACCTCTCGACACAAAGGCCAGTTTGGGGCGACTGAATTTGAAAAAGGAATTGGGGTTTATCTCAGAAACAATAGGAGAACTTACCAGTCAAGGGGAGAAGAGCAAGATTTTGCGGCCGAGGGAGATTGGACTGGAAATCAATGGGAATTAGTGCCCATGAACCCTCTACAAGGAATCTGGGCTGTATGTCTGAAATTCGTGAAGGATTGACGACTCCAATAATACTCTAAAATATTTTCCGATTTATTTTGTATAAAATTATTATCAAAATACATTTATACAATATAGTATTTCTTTCTTATACACTATATTTTTCCTTATATCATATCTTTTTATCGATGACATAATTGACATAAATGTCAAAATAATTTTTTTTCTTTTATCATATTATAACTTATTAGCTTAGTTTTCGAAGGACCTTTTTTTCTTAGTTTCACATTTTTAGGAAGGCAAAATACCTTAAATCACCCCTAAATTTGGCTCAGATTATTAGTATCCTCCCCCAATTATGCTCAGTCTTAATTACCCCTCAACTTGGTCTTTTGAGAGATATATCCCCTAAAATTAGAGTTCACAAAAGAAAAGTTTTGAAATCAATCCCAAGACTTAAAGTCAATCACAGAAGGAAATTCTTTGGCCCAAGACCGCCCCCACCGCAACATCACTAGCGTCGCACATGAGCTCAAAAGACAAGCACCAATTGGGTGCGGTAACGATGGGGGTAGTCATCAACTTAGGCTTTAGAAGCTCGAAAGCCTCCATATACCTCTCATCAAACACATATTTGGCATCTTTCCCTAGCAATTTTCACAACGTGTTAACTACATTAGAGAAATCTTTGATGAATCTTCGGTAGAAATCCACGTGCCCCAAAATGTTCCTCACTCCTTTGACAGAACTAGGGGGAGGTGACCTCGAAATGACTTCAATTTTTTCTTTGTCAACTTCGATACCTCTCTTTGAAATCTTGTGACCCAATAAAATACCCTTTTATACCATAAAATGACATTGTTCCTAATTGAGAACTAGGTTTGAATCTTCACATCGGGCCAACACACGGTCCAAATTTTTCAAGCATTCCTCAAAGGAGCCCCCCACCATGCTTAAATCATCATAAAGACCTCCAATATATCTTCCACCATGCCGGTGAAAATTGCCATCATACATCGTTGGAAGGTTGCTGGGGCATTACACAATCCAAATGGCATCCTCGAAAATGCGAAGGTGCCGTAAGGAAAATTAAAGGTCATATTTTATTGGTCTTCCAGGGCGATTAGAATCTGATTGTAACCCAAATACCATCTAGAAATAAATAGAACGACCGACCCGCAAGACGATCAAGCATTTGGTTGAGGAACGGCAACAGGAAATGATCTTTTCTAGTCACCTTGTTAAGCTTTCTATTTTCCATACAAACTCTCCATCCCATCACCGTCCTAGTAGGAATCAACTCATTATTAGCATTGGTTACCACAGTCATCCCGCCCTTCTTCGGTACACATTGCACCGGAGAAGTCCATTAGCTATCAGAAATAGGATACACCACACCGGCGTCAAGCCACTTGATAACCTCCTTCTTGACCACTTCTTGAATAGCTTTGTTGAGTCACCTTTGGTGTTCATGTGAGGGCCTTACATCCTCCTACAATATGATCTTATGCATGCAAAAGGTGGGGCTTATACCCCGAATATCCGCCAATGTCCATACGATCGCCCTCTTGCGCTTTTGTAGAACCACCAAAGTGGCGTCAACCTGCATATTAGTCAAGAAAGATGAAAGAATAATAGGCAAACTGAAATTAGGGCCCAAGTATTTATATCTGAGGTGAGGAGGAAGTGGATTCAACTCCAACACCGGCAGCTCCTCAATAGATGGCTTAGTTGGGGGAGTTTTGCAATTCTCAAGATCCAAGGATAACTTCCTAGGCTCATAAGATGCGAGCCCATACCATGCAAAGCATTTACACATTCAACTCTCCCGGCATCATCATCAACATCCATGTTCAAGAGCACGACCTCAAGTGGGTCCTCAACATTCACCATTGCGCTTGAGTCATCCACTATTACCGCCATGACAATGTCAACAAACAAGCAGGTGCTATTTGGTTGTCTCATAGATTTGCACACGTGGAACACCACATTTACATCACCAACACGGAAGGTCAATTCTCCCGCTTCAACATCAACCAAGGCCTTCTTCGAAGGTAGGAAAGGCCTTCCAAGGATAATAGGCACCTTGAAATCCACTTCACAATACAAGACCACGAACTCGGCCGGCAATATGAACTTATCAACACGAACAAGGACATCATCAATAATCTCCAAAGGCCGCTTCATTGACCGGTCCGCCATTTGAAGCCTCATAGAAGTTGGACGAGGTTGTCCGATTCCCATGGTCTTGAAGACCCAATATGGAATTAGATTGATATTTGCCCCCAAGTCACAAAGGGCTTTTTCAAAGTCGGCACTTCCAACGGGTACATGGGATAGTGAATGCACTGGGGTCCTCGAGTTTCAGAGCCATAAAATGTACAATTACTCTCACTTGATGGGTCATCTTGATTGTCTCACACTCCATTTATCTCTTTTTTGTAACCGAATCTTTCATGAACTTTGCGTACCTCGTCATTTGCTCGAGTGCCTCCACCAAAGGCACATTGATAGTCAAAATCTTCATCATCTCAATGAATTTCTTAAATTGGTTGTCACCTTTTTTCTTGGCCAATCATTGAGGATATGGTGGAGGAGGCCGAGGCAAGGGTTCTTTAAATTTGGGCACCGTCGGCTCGGGCAAATAAATCACGTGTTCCCTAGACGGGTGCATGGCCTCTTGTGTCTCCTCCTCATCCTCATGGATATCAATCCGCACATTATCTCTCACATTTGGATCAACTACATCTTCAACCACCAAAGGCATTTCATTATCTCGTAACTCATCTTTATCCACCATAACTTGGTTTCCACTTGAGGCGTGCACATCACCGTCTCTTCCACTTTGCATTGTCACCGCCATCACATAATTGTTGTGCCCACCCTTAGGGTTTACTACCGTATCACTTGGTAGAGAACCCTTTTGGCGAGTATTTAAAGACTAAGAAATTTGGCTAAGTTGTACTTCCAAGTTGCGGATAGAAGTGTTGTGGGAGGCCAATTGAGCATCGGAGTTTTGGTTCTTCTTCATCATTTGGTCAAACATTACTTCAATTCTACCAAATTTATTTCCCGATGAACTAGACCCTTGAGATTGAAACGATGGTAGGTTGTTCGGTTGTTGAAACATCGGAGGCCATTGAAAGCCTTGCCCCCGATTTCCTTGACCACCATTGTTATTCCACACACCTTGCCCATTGTTGTTGTTCCAATTGTTGTTGTTGTTTCTGCTCCAATTCCCTTGATAACCCGAATTGTTGTTCCCCCAATTTCCTCCTTGTTTGTTGTAATTATTCCAATTACCACCTTGTTGATTGCCCCAATTTCCTTGGGGTCTCCATTGTTGGTTCCCTTAATTACCTTTATTCCCTTGATAGTTGTTGACCTATAGACTTCCTCACTTTGATCATCACAGCATTCATTCAAATAGCCACCACCATCACAATAATTACCGAAATTTCCTTGAGGTTGTTGCCTTCTTTTCCTCTTTTACATCATATTCACTCCTTACATGGCGTTGACTTGGCGCGGGTTT
The DNA here is from genome assembly GCA_034376525.1 of Nicotiana benthamiana. Taxonomy (NCBI): domain Eukaryota; kingdom Viridiplantae; phylum Streptophyta; class Magnoliopsida; order Solanales; family Solanaceae; genus Nicotiana; species Nicotiana benthamiana. The sequence goes on along the minus strand of CM067336.1, from coordinate 24,571,323 downwards.
TGAACTTGTTGTAACTGCGCTTTATCCAATTGATTCATTGTTGTTGTAAATTTGGCAATGGCTTGGCCGTGATCATGCAACTCCTGATGCAAATGTATAACATTGGGATCACCTTGAGGAACATTAGCTCGACTTTTCCATGCCAATGATGTATCGGCCATCTCGTCTAACACATCACAAGCTTCATTGTATGAAAGCTTCATAAAATTACCACTCGCCATTTGGTTCACAATACATTGGTTGGTTGTGCTGATGCCCTTATAAAATGTTTGTTGGATCATCACATCATTCATATCATTGTTAGTGAACTCTTTCACCATCGTTCTAAACCTCTCCCATATCTCGTGTAATAGTTCAGTTGGCTCTTGCTTGAAGGCTAGAATCTCGTCTCGTAGAGTCGCTATGTGACTAGGAGAGACAAACTTAGCAATAAACTTGTCCGTGAACTTATCCCATGTATTGATTGAATGATTGGGGAGCCTCTCGAACCAATCTAATGCCTTCCCCCGAAGTGAGAAACGGAAAAGTCGAAGTCTCAATGCATCATTCGAAACATTTTTCAGCTTACTACCCCAACAAGTATCCACGAAGCCTTTCAAGTCTTTATAAGCATTATGATTAGCGGCCCTTGTGAAATAACCTCGTTGTTTGAGTAGGGTGAGCATCAAATTTGTAATCTAGAAGTTCCCCGCCTGGATTCAGAAAGGAACTATTCCACTTGCGTACCCTTTATTTAGTAGAGCTCTTTCTGCCACTCTTGGTGGAGGTGGAGGAGGTTCTGGTATGTTGTCATTAGCATTAGCATTTGCATTGGCATTTCGACCTCTCCTAGGAGCATGTGGTAATACATCTTCTTGTTCTAGATCCTCAACCTCCTCCCCCGCGACCATGTTGCTAAGAGGGTCACTTACGTTTAAATCTATGTGTACCTGAGTGAATTGACACAAATAAAATTAGTAAAAAGAAGGAAAAAAGCAAAACACAAAACTATCCAACAAATAGCCAAACACCGTAAAGCTCCCAGGCAACGACGCCAAAAAGTGATCGCGGCGTACTCAAACTTAGGAAGAGTGGGAGCTAAGACTTTTACCCAATAGTGGTGTCGGGGTCAATTTCCATAGGAAGCTTGGAATGGAGTCGAGTATTTATTTGGTCTAGAAATACGTTTTAGCTCCTAATTTTACTTCTATCATTTTTGGGGTTTTTATGATTAACAACTACACTTTAACAACTACTAATTAAAACTAAGTTGTTCTAAGATATTGGTTCTAGGTTGTATGTAAGATAAAGAAATACACTAGGGTTGTGGCGTTTACCTAGGTGGTCAACTGATGGGTAGAGATTCCTAATACAAGAATGATGATTATGGGCTTATGCCATAACCATTGCATGATTGCACTCACTCTCACACCTCTCGGTAGAGAGAGTGATTTTTCCCAATTGACCCTCTCGAGACCAATTGGGTAGGCCAATTTTTACAAGCAACTTAGGGTTCAAGTTGGGTAATTACTCTCTCGAGGTTTAACCCGTTAATTGGGACTACCATTCTCATGGGTCCATCCCAATTCCTTGTTGGGTCAATTTTGGGGTCATAGACTCTCTTTCTCAAGAAGAGTCAAGACCCACTAAGCTAGACTTAGTGTCACCAAATTCTAATGAAATCATAAAATTCACCCAAATAGCAAACACCAAACATCATTCAAGCACTAAACAATCACACCCATTTTATCCACACTAGGGTTGAGCGACAACCATAGCTAATGGGTTTAGCTAGACATAATAGATATAGAAATTGAAGAATAAATAGACATATTAATTAACTACAATGTTAGTCTACAAGAATCCACGATAAAACAAGATGAAATTGCATAAAATAGGCTAAAACCTGAGTCTTACGAGTGCAACATCTATCTGATATCTACTAAATAGACTAAAAAGTAAAAATGTTCTATTTATAGTGCATAGGAAAACTGGAGAAAATTGCCCCTGCGTGGCTTGCGTGGCCGTGTAGGGGTCTTGGTCATCAATTCTCTCTTGTGAAACTAGGGGCGAGGACTGCACAAATTGGTAGCACGGTTGCTGGCTGAAGAGCGCGGACCGTGCATAAATAGGGCGGGGACGCGTGGATTTCTTGGCAAAATGACCACTCTCTAAACAACCATCCACGTGAACCACACAATTTTGGTGCGCAGTTGCATGGGCAGACTTGGCAAAAATATCAAGTCTCTGAACATCATCCATGCGGACCGCACTGTTTTGGTGTGCAGCCACGTAGGTTTGCCTTTTCATTCTCTAGTCTCTGAACTTCCTGAGGCCCGGACCGCGTCAGGATGAGCGTGGACCGCGCATGTTAAAACTGAAATGCCAAGTCTTTGAACTTCCAGCGCATCTGTCTGGCAAAGAAGCGCGGTCCGTCCTGGGTCTCTTTGTTCCCCGCTTCACTTGACTTTATCACTTGGCAGATTTCACTCTGTTTCGAGCCGATCTTTGACATTCGTCATCTTGTCGCTCAAACCCGCAATCAAGCGCAACTTGTAAGCATTTTGGGACTAATTTATGGCAATTCACACACAAAGCTTAGGCAAGAATGGGTATAAAACGTGTTAAAATCATAGTTATCAACTACCACCATGTTAGATAATACGCTTAACGCTAGAGGGGGGGTGAATAGCGTTATAATAAAATTTAGCGTAAACTTGCGGAATTTGAAATTTGCAGGAAATAAATAAGTGCATTAAGTAAACAAAAAGGAAAGAACGCACCGATGTATTCTGGTTCACCACAACAAGTGGCTAGTCCAGTCCCCGAGAGACTCTCTCGTGATTTTCCACTAACTTGTCAAGCTTACGGGTGCTCAACAAACCTTTACAACTTAAGGACACAAGCCTTAACACCTTTGCTCGGAGATACAACACTCCAAGACTTCACTGTTAAGCTTACGGGTGCCTAACCAACCTTTACAATCTGAGGACACAAGCCTCAACAATCTTGCTCGGAGATACAACACTCCAAGACTTCAACCAAGGAAACACAAGTTCCTTACAACAAGAGAATCATAATTCTCTTACAAGTGTACTAAACACTAAACACTCAAACAATACACTCCTTAATGAGTAGATATGATTAAAAGAAGTAAGCTCAAGATCACAACAACATTGAACAATAATATAGCTCTCAATATTTATGTATTGAATATTAAAATGATAAACAATAGTATGCAAGCTTATAGCAATTGTATGATCAGTTGTTGTGTGTTCTTGTGTTTAAAACACTGAAATGAAGCTGTATTTATATTTGAAAAACTTGGCATTACCGTTGTCTAATTGTCAATTAAGAGTTGCTGATTTTACTGAGTGACAATCGATTGTCAAGAAGCCACAATCGATTGTTTGCCAATCGTTCCAGAAATCAATCCCAGATTTTACGCTTAACAATCGATTGTCCAAGATCAACAATCGATTATTGGTAACGTTCAAAAAATCATTTTCAGATTTTACGTAAAACAATCAATTATACCAAATCAATAATCGATTATTCAGCAACGTTCAAAAAAACCTTTCCAGATTTTAATTTCAACAATCGATTGTACAAAATCAACAATCGATTATTCAGCAACGTTCAAAAAATCTTTTCCAGATTTTAATATCAACAATCGATTGTACAAAATCAATAATCGATTACGTGACGGTATTTGAAAACTTTACGACAACGGTCAGCTTCACAATCGATTGTGCAATGTTAACAATCGATTATTTATCAGACTTTGAAAATAATTTTAGACACTGCCTCTTGACAATCGATTGTTATATACTCACAATCGATTATTTAATAACTTTGAAAAAGTCTTGAAGACACTGCCTCAACACTATCGATTGTCATATGTTCACAATCGATTATTTTGTGACTTTGAAAAATCTGATGGACACTGTCTCTTCACAATCGATTGTCATTAACTTCACAATCAATTATTCTAAGTTTTGAAAAACTTTGATGGACACTGCCTCATCACAATCGATTGTCATTAACTTCACAATCAATTATTCTGAGTTTTGAAAAACTTTGATGTACACTGCCTCATCACAATCGATTGTCATAAGGTTCACAATCGATTGTCATGCAGGTTTGAAAAAACCTGATGCTCACTGCCTTAACACAATCGATTGTCATTAGTTCACAATCGATTGTCATGCAGTCTTGGCTTAACATAATCGATTATCATAAGTACATAATCGATTATCTTAGTCCAGATTTTAGAGGCATGTTTAAAAATCATTTTGACTGAAGTAAATATGCATGATTTAAAATCATTTAGCAATAAATTAAATATGCATGATTTTGTAAAAATAATTTTACGAGAGAAGCCATGTCATGAGTCAAGTTACCGGATCAAGATCACAATTAAGAACGACTCATTTAAACTATAAAACTTTGTCTTGTGCTTGAATCTCGTTATCCACCAATTGTGCGCTTGTACTTGAACTTCGTCATATATCAATTTGCGCTTCGTTTTTCATTCATCAAAACCTACACATAAGAACACACGTTTTAGTATAAAGCCTTGAGAACGTGTTTCCAACAATTTCCCCCTTTTTGATAATGGCAAACTTTAAGCGGGTTATGCAAATTAAACAATTTATAATGACAATTAAAGACAAGTATATATATGCATCAACATGTATGCAATTTGTTCCCCCTCAATATATGAATTCCCCCTCAATTTAAGCTTATAAATATTGAGAGTGCATACCCGTTATCTTCCCCCTTTTGCCATTAGCAAAAATAATGTAAGAAGATGCCAAAGATGTAAATAAAAACTTGTTTATTTATTGGAAAGAGAAAATGATTACACAAGGAGGGGACAATAAAACAAAAAAAATCATTCATCATCATTTCCCGCCTCATCATCCGGCACTGCTTCGAAGGGAACAAGACCCGCATATGGATAATGAACATGGTCAAAATATCAATGGATCTCATGAGTCAATTGACCAACAGAGGTGGTCAAGGAAGCAATTTGGTCGGAAATGGATTGGAGAGTGGGCTCTTGAGGCGGACGAGTTCGACGGGTTGGAGGAGGAGCCGGCGCTGCATGATCACCGTCATGATGAAAGGAGGATTCTGAAATTTCCCACTTTTTGGTACTCTTTTTGAGAGGACCGTTGGAAGTGATGAATCTGGAGGCTTCAAGAAAGTTCATGATGAGGAGAGCATAAGGAAGAGGCCTATCATCTCCGATAGCGTCACGCATGTGAATCTTGACGAACCGACACCAATTGATGTTAGCTCCGGTTATTATGGCATGCATGAGCTTGGTGTCCTCTTGGGAAATGGTAGTATGGTTATGCTTACGAGGCTTGAGGACTCGGGTGATGAAATAGAAAATCAACCGATAATTTGGATCCATTCCCGTAATTGTAGGACGACGGGAAGAAAGATTTGGATCATAAGAAGTAAGTCCGGTTTGATGTAGGAGGGCTGTTTCATCAAAAAGGGTTCCGGCCTCTCAGATGTACCGAAAAATGTCTTCACCATTATGAGGAAGACGGGCAAGGGTATGAAAGTTTTCATCGGAAAGAAGAATTTGAACACCATTTATATTTGTCACAAGCTCACCATCATCATCCTCATGAAGGTTGGAGTAAAATGCTTGGATCAATTTAGTATTGATGTAAGGATGGGTAAGAAGTAAGAAGTCAAGAAGTTGACAATTTTTGAGCATATTTGCAGCAGGGCCATAAGATTCAAGATACTTGTTGGTTGAAAAGCGGGGAGGAAGAATGTCGCGTTTTTCAAATTTTGTTAAAAATCGAGTAAGCTCGATGTCAGAATTAAAATAAAGAACGGAACCATCTTGGTAAGGATAGTTTGGAGCAGCAGAGGAGGATGCACCATGCCTAGCAGAACGAGAACGTTTGGAGTGACGGCCCGACATTTTTACTAAGTGTTGCTGGAATTTGCAAGAGTCTTGGAAGAGTTTTGATAGTTTGAGAGCTAAAATTGATGCTTGAGTGAATAAAAATGAACATATATGGAGCCTATTTATAGAGGGGAGAAAGGCATTTCATTAATGGAAGAAATCTGCAGAAAGTTGAAATCTGAAACAGTCAGAAACGGTAAAAATAAATCTTACTGACCGTTAGACAATCGATTGTTGGGATGAGATAATCGATTGTCATTAAGATTTGACTGAATCTCGGAACTGACACAGTAAGATAATCGATTATTTGCTTGGAACAATCGATTGTTTTGTGCCAAAACGTAATAATTCCCCCTACCTTTAGGGTGATACCTGCAAAATAGAATTAAACGTCTCCGACGCTCAAGTCAGTGATTAAAATATAAATGCAACCTAAAATGTATGCATTTAGATCAACGTTTACCCGCATTCAATACTTCATTTGGACATGATTTATATTTAGCACAACATTAAACGCTAAATATTTTATCAAGTCTACTAGCAATAAGGTAAAGTGAGGAACGATCATACCTGTGTAGTTCTTGGTATTGCTCGTCTTACCTTTCACATTTCTGTCAAGATGGTCATCTAAATTCATTGAAGTGACCATTGGTTTGGTGTTGCTCTTTTCGAATTGATTTGGCAACTCCTTGCGACATTTAGATGGACAAAATGAAAGTTTCCTCTTTCATTTGCTTAATTTGCAGCTCCAAGAAGAAATTAAGCTTGTCTATCAATGATATCTCAAATGCGATTTACAGATTCCTTGCATGACACTTATTAGTTGCTCCAAAGTAATACAAATATTTTCTAAGATATCATTTTCCACAAGATTTGGAATGCAAGATATTAGTGGCATGAGAGTTTAAAGAAAATAACATTGCCAATATAGAGAGTTGTTTTGAAATTTGGTCATCAAGAAGATAGTATACTTCATGCAATCTATTTCCCCTTAATCAGAAATTTATCAAGACATACCAACATAGATATACCAATTGTTATAAAACAATGATAAACCCATTTGTTGGATGACATAACAAGTGTACCAAAAGTTATTTTAGTAACAGTGATACAAATTGTTATTATTAGTAAAGCATATTACAAACGAGTATTGACTGTTAACAGATCAACCATACATCGAATTTTGAAGAACATACCAACCATTATCCAGACCAAAGAATGTGTTCATCAAGAGACGATTTTTAACAGAAGGATTTTTGTCAATTGTTAGAAACATGAGATATCTCAATTATTTTTCAAAGCTGATGATAGCATTCATCAAAAACGTGAGTGAAGACTTTTTGAAGAATATGCTAATAGATAAGACACACCACACAGTATACTAACAGTTATTTAAACCACAGATAGCAATTATCAAATCATGAATGAAATGATTTTATCAAGCTAACTGTTAATACATATCAACAGTTTTGATCTTTTAAAAGCAGATAACTAACAAGTAAACGAATTGACACCAATTGTCATTTAACAACACGTTTTCAACATATGAATCAACAAAGCTAATTGATATTGATTGTTGACAAGGATATCTCAATTGTTAACGCACATCAACTATTACGACTAAGCTTATCAAAGATTCAACAATAAGGGAACCAAATTAACAACAAATAAGTCTATATTGGTTGCTAGCACATATCAACAATTCGGTTTTTGTCAAAAATGATAACTAACCGAAATTTCCTCTTGATGTAATGAGGTGTCGTGCTCGGTGCATCTACTACAATACTGTAGCCTTTCAAGCACACCTGCAAAAACAGATTAATGATCTTTTGGTACCCATGCCATTTTGGGTCCTTGGGGGTTAGGCATATCATAATGATGCGATTGAGTGATATGTCTATGTCGTGTAAAACATGCAGGAGCAATATGACCAATACGTCTACAATAATGACAAGTCACGTTGGGGTTATGCATCCTTCTAGGTTCATAGTAACTTGACAGACGAAAATGGTTTACTCTATTTTCAGCATTATGACTATTGCGCGCTTTATGAACATCATTTCTCCTACTATGAGCAGCATTTCTAGAATAATTATTTCTACGTTGGAAATCATTTCTCGGTGCTCTAAAGGGTTCAAAATTCCTTCTAGTATTTGGCCTATAATATGCATCATTTCTAGGGTAGTTATTTCTAGGTGGTAAGTCATTATTAGGTCTTCTAAAATGTTCAACATTTAGTCTAGCATGCATATTGGTTCTAGGATTGCTATTTCTAGGATAAGCATTTTTATTATTAGTCCTAGGTTGAGCCTTAGGTTGTTGGGGTTTAGCTTCAACCTTTTCTTTAGGCTCATTCGTAAACCCTATGCCATGCTTGGTTGACTTCAAATTATCAAGAACATCATTCAAATTTTTGTGCGAAGAGTTAAACTTATCTAATGTGCCTTTAAGCCTTTCTACTTCATTTTTGAGATGCAAGCAAGAAGTACACTTTCTAATAGAGCTTTCAGGCTTATCGGCGCTTCTTTTTCCGAAAAACTTGTTTTCCTCTTTCAACTTCTCATTTTCTAAAACCAGTTTTTCAAAATCTTTTTCTTTTAGAGAGAGTAGTTTTTGAAAATCTTTTTCTTGCAACGACAGAGTTTTCTGCAAATCTTTAATAGTCTTGGAAGCATCAACAAACTCACTATGTAATTTATTATAAGCATTTTGCATTTCTTCAAGCGAGTGTGAGTTGGACGTACTTACCTCTTCTTCTTCGTTTGCCATGAGACATTGGCCAGTTGATTCATCATATGAGCTGTCCGCTTTTTGAGGCATGCTTTCATACATTTCCTCCAGCTTATCCCACATCTCTTTGGCGGTTTTGTAGTGGGAAATTTTCTGATAGTCTTCCTGATTCAAGGCGCTATACAACATATTTATTGCATTAGTGTTGTATTCACTTACCTTGGCTTTCCCAACTTTTGTTGTCATTTGATCACCATGCTTGATGATTTGCCATAGATAAAAGTTGTTGGCTGTGATGAAAATTCTCATCCGATCTTTCCAATATGAGTAATTTTTTCCATCAAATATTGGGGGCAACATGTTAAAATCACCTTCACCTATTCCTGCAAAAGAGTCACGAGTAGAAGCCATGGATGGTTCTCTCAAACTGCTAAGTCTTCAGAGAGTTGGGCTCTGATACCAATTGTTAGATAATACGCTTAACGCTAGAGGGGGAGGGGGGGTGAATAGCGTTATAATAAAATTTAGCGTAAACTTGCGGAATTTGAAATTTGCAGGAAATAAATAAGTGCGTTAAGTAAACAAAAAGGAAAGAACGCACCGATGTATTCTGGTTCACCACAACAAGTGGCTAGTCCAGTCCCCGAGAGACTCTCTCGAGATTTTCCACTAACTTGTCAAGCTTACGGGTGCTCAAAAACCTTTACAACTTAAGGACACAAGCCTTAGCACCTTTGCTCGGAGATACAACACTCCAAGACTTCACTGTTAAGCTTACAGGTGCCTAACCAACCTTTACAATCTGAGGACACAAGCCTCAACAATCTTGCTCGGAGATACAACACTCCAAGACTTAACAAAGGAAACACAAGTTCCATACAACAAGAGAATCACAATTCTCTTACAAGTGTACAAAACACTAAACACTCAAACAATACACTCCTTAATGAGTAGATATGAGTAAAAGAAGTAAACTCAAGATCACAACAACTTTGAACAATAATATGGCTCTCAAAATTTATGTAATGACTATTAAAATGATAAACAATAGTATGCAAGCTTATAGCAACTGTATGATCAGTTGTTGTGTGTTGTTGTGTTTAAAACACTGAAATGAAGCTGTATTTATAGTTGAAAAACTTGGCATTACCGTTGTCTAATTGTCAATTAAGAGTTGCTGATTTTACTGAGTGACAATCGATTGTCAAGAAGCCACAATCGATTGTTTGCCAATCGTTCCAGAAATCAATCCCAGATTTTACGCTTAACAGTTGATTGTCCAAGATCAACAATCAATTATTGGTAACGTTCAAAAAATCATTTCCAGATTTTACGTAAAACAATCGATTATACCAAATCAATAATCGATAATTCAGCAACGTTCAAAAAATCCTTTCCAGATTTTAATTTCAACAATCGATTGTACAAAATCAACAATCGATTATTCAGCAACGTTCAAAAAATCTTTTCCAGATTTTAATATCAACAATCGATTGTACAAAATCAACAATCGATTACCTGACGGTATTTGAAAACTTTACGACAACGGTCAGCTTCACAATCGATTGTGCAATGTTAACAATCGATTATTTATCAGACTTTGAAAATCATTTTAGACACTGCCTCTTGACAATCGATTGTTATATACTCACAATCGATTATTTAATAACTTTGAAAAAGTCTGGAAGACACTGCCTCAACACAATCGATTGTCATATGTTCACAATCGATTATTTTGTGACTTTGAAAAATCTGATGGACACCGTCTCTTCACAATCGATTGTCATTAACTTCACAATCGATTATTCTGAGTTTTGAAAAACTTTGATGTACACTGCCTCATCACAATCGATTGTCATTGACTTCACAATCGATTATTCTGAGTTTTGAAAAAGTTTGATGTACACTGCCTCATCACAATCGATTGTCATAAGGTTCACAATCGATTGTCATGCAGGTTTAAAAAACCTGATGCTCACTGTCTTAACACAATCGATTGTCATTAGTTCACAATCGATTGTCATGTAGTCTTGGCTTAAAAATCATTTTGACTGAAGTAAATATGCATGATTTAAATTCAATTAGCATTAAATTAAATATGCATGATTTTGTGAAAATAATTTTATGAGAGAAGCCATGTCATGAGTCAAGTTGTCAGATCAAGATCACAATTAAGAACGATTCATTTAAACTATAAAACTTTGTCTTGTGCTTGAATCTCGTTATCCACCAATTGTGCGCTTGTACTTGAACTTCGTCATATATCAATTTGCGCTTGTTTGTCCTTCATCAAAACCTACACATAAGAACACATGTTTTAGTATAAAGCCTTGAGAATGTGTTTCCAACACACCATAGCCAGGACAACACCCCACAATCCACAACCAAATGAACTAAACGACTTCATATAGATCTTAGATATTATTCCAACATTTCATCTTTTTTAAGTCCCCATAATTCGACTAACTCCCAGATTTTTCAAATATTTCGGCAAAGTCTCCCATGTAATTGGGCCTATCCACCTGTTAGAGTAACACCAAAACAACTCCTAAGAGCATGTCCACAACCCAACAAGTACCAAAACTTTATCAATAACACTAATCTCCATTTTACAAGCTCGACATTATCATAATGATATCTTGACGTGAAATGCATCATTTGTATGATCATAACCACATTTCTGGTCTTAATAGTTGTTCATAAATAATTCCATCATTATCAATAAATCTCATATTAACAACTATCTCATTTCAAATTTTCACAATACTGACAATAGAATGTGAGGCATAAAGACCTCATTATTACTTACTCAGATTAATGAGTCACATTTAACGCCACTTGGAAACTTATCTCATAAGCTAAAACTCAATATTTACGGTATGAAAATGGCTGAATATGAATATGAAATATACAAGAATTATCAAATCAACCTAAGTGGCATGAATCCCTTTTAATATTATCATACAAATTAAACTTTACAAAGGGAAATTTTAAATTCATATTTACCACAAGGACCTCGTCCTTACATAATCTCCACCATGGCTTGCTGCCCGGTTTAAATATTTCACATTATGCTAACTACAGTTTCCAATTCCCTTTCTTTCTTCTTCTCAATAAATTTTATGAACATTTTTTACAGCACATAACGAACCCTCATACCGATAGGAAACCCCACATTAAATAGAACCTCGCTCTAAAACCATCGTACCCCATCAATAATGAAGAAATATACAGGAACTCACAATACACAACACGTTTCCTATACCGGTAGAAAGTATCTGGTTTAAACCATGATAGAAACCATCAAGAACACTTGAAAATCCATTTTCTCCTAATCAAGCTATCAGAACTAAATTCCTCTAATTCAACCAGGCCAGCAGGTCATCAAACTCAAGAATATTGCCATATTACTACAGCTAGTTCAACAATAATTCTTCACAAGCTTAGGTAACACAAACCGTAAAATACCTCAATTCCACTACTAAGATCACCTTCATTCTCATGACAATCAACTCAACTTTCATAATTAGAGTCAAATTTAAATCTAAACACATACACCCAGTTAGTAGAAAATAAACTCTCTACTCAAAATTATAAGGAACACACCTACGTAGAGTATTCTGCATGATATAACCCACCTGCTTTGCCTCCAATTAACATTTTTGTATACCTTCCACCATCATACAGGTTACACAATCACTTAGTCTTCCTGAGTCTATACTCATACCGTAATAGGAAATTTACTTCACTCCAAACAGGAGACTTGAGAAGATTATTCACGCCCATAACTCGGAGCTACACCTCTAATCACAATGGAAATCATACACTTAATAGTTCACCTATCATCCAGCAAATCTTCCTTGACACTTCCAAGTCATATAGAAACATCTCGCAGTACTAACATACCCATCACATAGCTATCCAGCCGTCATTCCCACTAATAGGAGCAATACTGGACATATAAGTTCAAAACACTTGCTCACACAATCAGCACCTCGGTGCTTAAGTCGTAGGAAAAGATCCGGCCTCAAGTCCTTCAGACTAGCCCAACATCAACTCATAGAGATCACGTCTCACTCCTCAATCAGGGAATCAAAAGCCATCATGGCAAATCTGATACTGAGTGCTCATGCGTGCATGCAAATGCGTGGAAGGAATTTCAAGAGTTACTTTTCAAGCTGAATCAAGAATGCACGATAAGAATTCAAAATGTGAAGTTTTCCAAAAGGTTCTGCAGCCTCTTGAGGATAAATATAGACTTCTCTGTACCGATCCGCGAGACTCTACTAAACTGGCTCATGACTCAAGAGACCAAGTAACCTAGGCTCTGCTACCAACTTGTCACGACCCTAACCCAGTCATGATGGCGCACAGCATACTACTAGGCAAGCCCGACCTTGTTACGACAATTCCCAATACTTATGGAGATTTTAGATAAATAACATAGGGGAAAAATACTAACACATTATATTAGAAGTCTAGAAGTACTAATGAATGGTACAAAAAGTAACCAATAGTATGGAACATAGCCCAGCTAGGACCCGGTGTCACGAATTTGAGCCTATAGATACATAGTTCCATCCTACTATAGAGTCTATTTGAAAGTAGAAATACAGAATCAAAAGAGATAAGGATAGAAGGGAAGAATCCAAGGCTGCGAATGTCGTGTAGCTACCTCGAAACTCCTTGAAATGACTCTGGTTAATCCAACTGGATCTACTCAACCTGGGAGGAACCTGGATCTGTACACAAGGTGAAGGGAGTAAAATGAGTACTCCGTCCCCGTGAGTAATAAGCATAAATACAGATTGAAAATAAGAAATCACAAAATTACACAAAATAAGCTATAATCCAATAACACAATAATGTGGGTAACTTAACAACAAAACAACAATTAAAGAAACGAATGCATGAATGCAATGCATATAATTGCATATCATGGTACATTCCAGTACCCACAACAGCGTGCATCCCGAGCCATCCATAATTATTTATCATCGATGGCGCTTACTGGGGGTGTGTACAGGCTTCGTAGGGGATCCTACAGCCCAAGAGCAATAACAAGCAATCTCGTGGCATCAAATCTAGGCTCTCGGCCTCATATCAATATCATTGTCATCAACCAGGCTCTCAGCCTCAATATCAGTGTAACCAACCAGGCTCTCGGCCTCAATATCAATGTAACACTACTGTGGCGCGCAACCCGATCCCACCTCAGTGTAGAAAATATCATAAGCCCCTTGAGTGTTTATAAAATAGTAGTTCTCAGCCCGGAATATAATTAAAATATCTTTTGAGTTTTCAAAACTTAGAAGTATGTCTGAGTTTGCAAAATAGTATTTATAACCTTGGACCGAGACCAAATGATATGCAGAATATGCTATAATAATAACATCAATCCCGAAGGGTTCTACAAGTCGGCACAAGTCCCCAAGCATGGAAACAAGCCCAATTAACATTAATCAAGTATGTGTCTCAATCGCTAATATAGCATAGATATCACTCGGGAATTATCAAGTCACGATCCCCAATATAAAACGACCCCACACTCATCATAGAATGCGTGTCATGCCTCAATATAGCGTTACGATGTGAAAATCTAGGGTTTCAAACCCTCATAACAACATTTACATCTATTACTCACCTCTAGCCAGCCAAAGACTAGCTCGCAATATCCTTTTCTCTCGAATCGACCCCCTCGCGCGATGAATCTACCCAAAATCACAACGAATATGCCGCATTATGCTAAATGGACAATACCCAATCGAAAGCAATCGAAAAATATCAAAATTCACGAATTTGATAAAACCCGAGACCCGGGCCCACGTCTCGAAACTTAGAACTTTTTATACCAGAATGTTCTTTTTCCTCTCACGAGTCTGTACATACACAGAACACAAAAAACCGTAGCTCGTTTGACCCTTCAAATCGAACCAAGAAAATCTCAAAATCACAAGCCCTAAAACCCCACTTTTCTATTGATTTTCATGTTCTAATTCACATATAATGTTATATTTAACTTGGAAATAAGTAGAAACTGTTAGATAATACGCTTAACGCTAGAGGGGGGGGGGGGGTGAATAGCGTTATAATAAAAATTAGCGTTAACTTGCGGAATTTAAAAATTTCAGGAAGTAAATAAGTGCGATAAATAATAAAGTACGCACCGATGTATTCTGGTTCACCACAACACGTGGCTAGTCCAGTCCCCGAGAGACTCTCTCGAGATTTTCCACTAACTTGTCAAGCTTACGGGTGCTCAACAAACCTTTACAACTTAAGGACACAAGCCTTAACACCTTTGCTCGGAGATACAACACTCCAAGACTTTGCTGTTAAGCTTACGGGTGCCTAACCAACCTTTACAACCTGAGGACACAAGCCTCAACAATCTTGCTCGGAGATACAACACTCCAAGACTTCGACCAAGGAAACACAAGTTCCTTGCAACAAGAGAATCACAATTCTCTTCAAGTGTAAAAAACACTAAACACTCAAACAATACACTCCTTTATGAGTAGATATGAGTAAAAGAAGTAAGCTCAAGATCACAACAACTATGGACAAGACTTTGGCTCTCAAAAGCTTTTTGAAATGAATATAAAATGATAAACAATAGTATGCAAGCTTATAGCAATAGAATGATCAGTTGTTGTGTGTTGTGTTTAAAACACTGAAATGAAGCTGTATTTATAGTTGAAAAACTTGGCATTACCGTTGTCGAATTGTCAATTAAGAGTTGCTGATTTTACTGAGTGACAATCGATTGTCAGGAAGCCACAATCGATTGTTTGCCAATTGTTCCAGAAATCAATCCCCGATTTTACGCTTAACAATCGATTGTCCAAGATCAACAATCGATTATTGGTAACGTTCAAAAAATCATTTCCAGATTTTACGTAAAACAATCGATTATACCAAATCAATAATCGATTATTCAGCAACGTTCAAAAAATCCTTTCCAGATTTTAATTTCAACAATCGATTGTACAAAATCAACAATCGATTATTCAGCAACGTTCAAAAAATCTTTTCCAGATTTTACTATCAACAATCGATTGTACAAAATCAACAATCGATTACCTGACGGTATTTGAAAACTTTACGACAACGGTCAGCTTCACAATCGATTGTGCAATGTTAACAATCGATTATTTATCAGATTTTGAAAATCATTTTAAACACTGCCTCATGACAATCGATTGTTCTATACTCACAACCGATTATTTAATAACTTTGAATAAGTCGGAAGACACTGCCTCAACACAATCGATTGTCATATGTTCACAATCGATTATTTTGTGACTTTTAAAAATCTGATGGACACTGTCTCTTCACAATCGATTGTCATTAGCTTCTCAATCTATTATTCTGAGTTTTGAAAAACATTGATGTACACTGCCTCATCCCAATCGATTGTCATAAGGTTCACAATCGATTGTCATGCAGGTTTGAAATAACCTGATGCTCACTGCCTTAACACAATCGATTGTCATTAGTTCACAATCGATTGTCATGCAGTCTTGGCTCAACATAATTGATTATCATAAGTACATAATCGATTATCTTAGTCCAGTTTTTAGAGGCATGTTTAAAAATCATTTTGACTAATGAAATATGCATGATTTAAAATCATTTAGCATTAATTAAATATGCATGATTTTGTAAAAATAATTTTACGAGAGAAGCCATGTCATGAGTCAAGTTGTCGGATCAAGATCACAATTAAGAACGACTCATTTAAACTATAAAACTTTGTCTTGTGCTTGAATCTCGTTATGCATCAATTATGCGCTTGTACTGGAACTTCGTCATATATCAATTTGCGTTTGTTTGTCATTCATCAAAACCTACACATAAGAACACACGTTTTATTATAAAGCCTTGAGAACGTGTTTCCAACAATTTTCTCCTTTTTGATAATGGCAAACTTTAAGCGGGATATGCAACTTAAACAATTTAAAATGACGATTCAAGACAAGTAAAGATATGCAATAAGTATGCGATTAGTTCCCCCTCAATATATGAATTCCCCCTCAATTTAAGCTTATAAATATTGAGAGTGCATACCCGTTATCTTCCCCCTTTTGCCATTAGCAAAAATAAGATAAGAAGATGCCAAAGATGTAAATAAAACTTGTTTATTTATTGGAAAGAGAAAACAATTACATAAGGAGGAGGGGACAATAAAACACATCACAATAAAAAATCATTCATCATCATTTCCCGCCTCATCATCCGGCACTGCTTCGAAGGGAACAAGACCCGCATATGGATAATGAACATGGTCAAAATATCCATGGATCGCATGAGTCAATTGACCAACAGAGGTGGTCAAGGAAGCAATTTGGTCGGAAATGGATTGGAGAGTGGGCTCTTGAGGCGGACGAGTTCGAGGGGTCGGAGGAGGAGCAGGCGCTGCATGATCACCGTCATGATGAAAGGAGGATTCTGAAATTTCCCACTTTTTGGTACTCTTTTTGAGAGGACCGTTGGAAGTGATGAATCCGGAGGCTTCAAGAAAGTTCATGATGAGGAGAGCATAAGGAAGAGGCCTATCATCTACGATAGCGTCACGCATGTGAATCTTGACGAACCGACACCAATTGATGTTAGCTCCGGTTATTATGGCATGCATGAGCTTGGTGTCCTCTTGGGAAATGGTAGTATGGTTATGCTTACGAGGCTTGAGGACTCGGGTGATGAAATAGAAAATCAACCGATAATTGGGATCCATTCCCGTAATTGTAGGACGACGGGAAGAAAGATTTGGATCATAAGAAGTAAGACCGGTTTGATGTAGGAGGGCTATTTCATCAAAAAGGGCTCCGGCCTCTCCGATGTACCGAAAAATGTCTTCACCGTTACGAGGAAGGCGGGCAATGGTATGGAGGTTTTCATCGGAGATAAGAATTTGAACACCGTTTATATTTGTCACAAGATCACCGTCATCATCCTCATGAAGGTTGGAGTAAAATGCTTGAATTAAAGTAGTATTGATGTAAGGATGGGTAAGAAGTAAGAAGTCAAGAAGTTGACAATTTTTGAGTATATTTGCAGCAGGGCCATAAGATTCAAGATACCTGTTGGTTGAAAAACGGTGAGGAAGAATGTCACGCTTTTCAAATTTTGTTAAAAATCGAGTAAGCTCGATGTCAGAATTAAAATAAAGAACGGAACCATCTTGGTAAGGATAGTTTGGAGCAGCAGAGGAGGATGCACCATGCCTAGCAGAACGGGAACGTTTGGAGTGACGGCCCGACATTTTTACTAAGTATTGCTGGAATTTGCAAGAGTCTTGAAAGAGTTTTGATAGTTTGAGAGCTAAAATTGATGCTTGAGTGAATAAAAATGAACATATATGGAGCCTATTTATAGAGGGGAGAAAGGCATTTCATTAATGGTAGAAATCTGCAGAAAATTGAAAGCTGAAACAGCAAAAACGGTAAAAATAAATCTTACTAACCGTTAGACAATCGATTGTTGGGATGAGATAGTCGATTGTCATTAAGATTTGACTGAATCTCGGAACTGACACAAATCGATTGCAGAACCAAACGGTAACAAATTTTGAATTACTGACATGAAGTAATCGATTGTCAAAATATGGTAATCGATTGTTATGTTACAGTGAGCACAAAAATTTTCTGATTTTGAGAATAATCGATTATATTTTGAAACAATCGATTGTTTTGGAAAAGCATTGCTGAATGGCTGAGAAGGAAATTGATTTTGCAGTTAAAGAATCAATTATTCAACAAAACTGCATAATAAACATAAACCATACACAGTCGATTAGTGATACTGCTAATCGATTTTCTGCACAGTAAGATAATCGATTATTTGCTTGGAACAATCGATTGTTCTGTGCCAAAACTTAATAATTCCCCCTACCTTTAGGGTGAAACCTGCAAAATAGAATTAAACATCTCCGACGCTTAAGTCAGTAATTAAAATATAAATGCAACCTAAAATGTATGCATTTAGATCAACGTTTACCTGCATTCAATACTTCATTTGGACATGATTTATATGTAGCACAACATTAAACGCTAAATATTTTATCAAGTCTACTAGCAATAAGGTAAAGTGAGGAGCGATCATACCTGTGTGGTTCTTGGTATTGCTCGTCTTACCTTTCACATTTCTGTCAAGATGGTCATCTAAATTCATTGAAGTGACCATTGGTTTGGTGTTGCTCTTTTCGAATTGATTTCGCAACTCCTTGCGACATTTAGATGGACAAATGAAAGTTCCCTCTTTCATTTGCTTAATTTGCATCTCCAAGAAGAAATTAAGCTTGTCTATCAATGATATCTCAAATGCCATTTACAGATTCCTTGCATGACACTTGTTAGTTGCTCCAAAGAAATACAAATATTTTCTAAGATATCATTTTCCACAAGATTTTGGAATGCAAGATGTTAGTGGCATGAGAGTTTAAAGAAAATAACATTGCCAATATAGAGAGTTGTTTTGAAATTCTGTCATCAAAAAGATAGTAAACTTCATGCAATCTATTTCCCCTTAATCAGAAATTTATCAAGACATACCAACAAGACATAGATATACCAATTGTTATAAAACAATGATAAACCCATTTGTTGGATGACATAACAAGTGTACCAAAAGTTATTTTATTAACAGTGATACAAATTGTTATTTTTAGTAAAGCATATTACAAACGAGTGTTGACTGTTAACAGATCAACCATACATTGAATTTTGAAGAACATACCAACCATTATCCAGACCATAGGATGTGTTCATCAAGAGACGATTTTTAACAGAAGGATTTTTGTCAATTGTTAGAAACATGAGACATCTCAATTATTTTTCAAAGCTGATGATAGCATTCATCAAAAATGTGAGTGAAAACTTTTTGAAGAATATGCTAATAGATAATACACACCACACGGTATACTAACAGTTATTTAATCCACAGATAGCAATTATCAAATCATGAATGAAATGATTTTATCAAGCTAACTGTAAATACATATCAACAGTTTTGATCTTTTAAAAGCAGATAGCTAACAAGTAAACTAATTGACACCAATTGTCATTTAACAACACGTTTTCAACATATGAATCAACAAAGCTAATTGATATTGATTGTTGACAAGGATATCTCAATTGTTAACGCACATCAACTATTACGACTAAGCTTATCAAAGATTCAACAATAAGGGAACCAAATTAACAACAAATAAGTTAATATTGGTTGCTAGCACATATCAACAATTCGGTTTTTGTCAAAAAGGATAACTAACCGAAATTTCCTCTTGATGCAATGAGGTGTCGTGCTCGGTGCATCTGCTACAATACTGTAGCCTTTCAAGCACACCTGCAAAACAGATTAATGATCTTTTGGTACCCATGCCATTTTGGGTCCTTGGAGGTTAGGCATATCATAATGATGCGATTGAGTGATATGTCTATGTCGTGTAAAACATCAGGAGCAATGTGACCAATACGTCTACAATAATGACAAGTCAAGTTGGGGTTATGCATCCTTCTAGGTTCATAGTAACTTGACGGACGAAAATGGTTTACTCTATTTTCAGCATTATGACTATTGCGCGCTTTATGAACATCATTTCTCCTACTATGAGCAGCATTTCTAGAATAATTATTTCTACATTGGAAATCATTTCTAGGTGCTCTAAAGGGTTCAAAAATCCTTCTAGTATTTGGCCTATAATATGCATCATTTCTAGGGTAGTTATTTCTAGGTGGTAAGTCATTGCTAGGTCTTCTAAAATGTTCAACATTTAGTCTAGCATGCATATTGGTTCTAGGATTGCTATTTCTAGGATAAGCATTTTTATTATTAGTCCTAGATTGAGCCTTAGGTTGTTGGGTTTAGCTTCAACCTTTTCTTTAGGCTCATTCGTAAAGCCTATGCCATGCTTGGTTGACTTCAAATTATCAAGAACATCATTCAAATTTTTGTGCGAAGAATTAAACTTATCTAATGTGCCTTTAAGCCTTTCTACTTCATTTTTGAGATGCAAGCAAGAAGTACACTTTCTAATAGAGCTTTCGGGCTTATTGGCGCTTCTTTTTTCGAAAAACTTGTTTTCCTCTTTCAACCTCTCATTTTCTAAAACCAGTTTTTCAAAATCTTTTTCTTTTAGAGAGAGTTGTTTTTGAAAATCTTTTTCTTGCAACGACAGAGCTTTCTGCAAATCTTTAATAGTCTTGGAAGCATCAACAAACTCACTATGTAATTTATTAAAAGCATTTTGCATTTCTTCAAGCGAGTGAGAGTTGGACGTCCTTACCTCTTCTTCTTCGTTTGCCATGAGACATTGGCCAGTTGATTCATCATATGAGCTGTCCGCTTTTTGAGGCATGCTTTCATACATTTCCTCCAGCTTATCCCACATCTCTTTGGCGGTTTTGTAGTGGGAAATTTTCTGATAGTCTTCCTGATTCAAGGCGCTATACAACATATTTATTGCATTAGTGTTGTATTCACTTACCTTGGCTTTCCCAACTTTTGTTGTCATTTGATCACCATGCTTGATGATTTGCCATTGATAAAAGTTGTTGGCTGTGATGAAAATTCTCATCCGATCTTTCCAATATAAGTAATTATTTCCATCAAATATTGGGGGCAACATGTTAAAATCACCTTCACCTATTCCTGCAAAAGAGTCACGAGTAGAAGCCATGGATGGTTCTCTCAAACTGTTAAGTCTTCAGAGAGTTGGGCTCTGATACCAATTGTTAGATAATACGCTTAACGCTAGAGGGGGGGGGTGAATAGCGTTATAATAAAAATTAGCGTTAACTTGCGGAATTTAAAAATTGCAGGAAGTAAATAAGTGCGATAAATAATAAAGTACGCACCGATGTATTCTGGTTCACCACAACACGTGGCTAGTCCAGTCCCCGAGAGACTCTCTCGAGATTTTCCACTAACTTGTCAAGCTTACGGGTGCTCAACAAACCTTTACAACTTAAGGACACAAGCCTTAACATCTTTGCTCGGAGATACAACACTCCAAGACTTTACTGTAAAGCTTACGGGTGCCTAACCAACCTTTACAACCTGAGGACACAAGCCTCAACAATCTTGCTCGGAGAAACAACACTCCAAGACTTCGACAAAGGAAACACAAGTTCCTTACAACAAGAGAATCACAATTCTCTTCAAGTGTACAAAACACTAAGCACTCAAACAATACACTCCTTTTTGAGTAGATATGAGTAAAAGATGTAAGCTCAAGATCACAACAACTATGGACAAGACTTTGGCTCTCAAAAGCTTTTTGAAATGAATATAAAATGATAAACAATAGTATGCAAGCTTATAGCAATAGAATGATCAGTTGTTGTGTGTTGTTGTGTTTAAAACACTGAAATGAAGCTGTATTTATAGTTGAAAAACTTGGCATTACCGTTGTCTAATAGTCAATTAAGAGTTGCTGATTTTACAGAGTGACAATCGATTGTCAAGAAGCCACAATCGATTGTTTGCCAATCGTTCCAGAAATCAATCCCAGATTTTACGTTTAACAATCGATTGTCCAAGATCAACAATCGATTATTGGTAACGTTCAAAAAATCATTTCCAGATTTTACGTAAAACAATCAATTATACCAAATCAATAATCGATTATTCAGCAACGTTCAAAAAATCCTTTCCAAATTTTAATTTCAACAATCGATTGTACAAAATCAACAATCGATTATTCAGCAACGTTCAAAAAATCTTTTCCTGATTTTAATATCAACAATCGATTGTACAAAATCAACAATCGATTACCTGACGGTATTTGAAAACTTTACGACAACGGTCAGCTTCACAATCGATTGTGCAAAGTTAACAATCGATTATTTATCAGATTTTGAAAATCATTTTAAACACTGCCTCGTGACAATCGATTGTTATATACTCACAATCGATTATTTAATAACTTTGAATAAGTCTGGAAGATACTGCCTCAACACAATCGATTGTCATATGTTCACAATCGATTATTTTGTGACTTTTAAAAATCTGATGGACACTGTCTCTTCACAATCGATTGTCATTAGCTTCACAATCGATTATTCTGAGTTTTGAAAAACTTTGATGTACACTGCGTCATCACAATCGATTGTCATAAGGTTCACAATCGATTATCATGCAGGTTTGAAAAAACCCGATGCTCACTGCGTTAACACAATCGATTGTCATTAGTTCACAATCGATTGTCATGCAGTCTTGGCTCAACATAATCGATTATCATAAGTATATAATCGATTATCTTAGTCCAGTTTTTAGAGGCATGTTTAAAAATCATTTTGACTAATGAAAATATGCATGATTTAAAATCATTTAGCATTAAACTAAATATGCATGATTTTGGAAAAAAGTAGTTTTACGAGAGAAGCCATATCATGAGTCAAGTTGTAGAATCAAGAACACAATTAAGAACGACTCATTTAAACTATAAAACTTTGTCTTGTGCTTGAATCTCGTTATGCATCAATTATGCGCTTGTACTTGAACTTCGTCATATATCAATTTGCGCTTGTTTGTCATTCATCAAAACCTACACATAAGAACACACGTTTTAGTATAAAGCCTTGAGAACGTGTTTCCAACAGAAACAACTCACCTATGATGCTTGATGAAATCCCCCTTGAATTTCTCCAAAATCCTCAAAGCCAAATGAAAGAATTTTTTTTTGGGTCCACTAGGCAAACACCTAGGGTTAGACTTCATATATAATAGAAAAAGGAAAATTACAACAAATAGGAGAAATAAAATAAGGCGGATTATACCGGTAATGTTACCCATATAACACCGCCGGCATAGACCTTACCTTAGCTATCCTATTGCAGCAAATAAAAGCCTTCTGGACTAGCAAGCATGTAAAAAGAATGAACTCGCAAGAACTAAGAATTGAATGATCATCACACAGTTAATAACATGCTCTGTGATGATATTACATAGAATAATACTAATGTGATGGTAAAATAAACAGATGAAGAAGCCATATAGGTCCCCTTTTTTCTCTTTTGTTGTGAAAGTTTCAATTTATAGAATGCTATCTTCTTCCACATAATTTTTTAACAGGTCTTCAAATTTCATGCTTTATTCTTCAGGCGATTTGATTTTGAACTAATTGTTCGAGCGACCTGTTTTTGTTTTGCATTTCTCATTGGGGGCCTCCTTATGTTGACATCTTCGAACACCCTGCCATCCCAACTTCTTTCCCTTTGACGAGACTTCTTATTTTTTGCACTATGCAATGGTGACAAATCTCCTTTTGTTGAAGCCTCTGCTCGGCATTGCTTTAAGATATCCTCTTCTTCCCCTTCTTCATAAATATGTCTTCCTGTCAAAATATGATTTGGTAATTCTTGAAAATCGACTTGAGTTGTTATTTGTGCATTAGCCATAACTGCATTTTGTTTTTGTTTTTTTTGATTTGTTCATGCTCATGATATAACTACCATTAATAGGATTTGTCTCTGTATTTACCATCGCGTCCAAAAGTTTCCTTTCCTCAGTCGAGATTACTGAAGCATTTGTGACGAGCTGCCCCGCTTGAGAACATGCTTCTGTATTACTATCAATAGAAGGAAAATTAACATTTCTTTGCTGTTTCTGATTTGAATGCACCGTTTGCGTCATGGCATCCGAAACTTTCCTGTCCTCTAAATTAAAGAGTGATTCTGTTGTTGTAGCGTGACTCTGGTTATTTGGTGGCAGCGTAGTTGCATTACGATCGCCACGTGCTGCTTCAGTTGAGCTTAGTTGATGATTAAGGGCTGTTTCATTCTGGTTGAACTTTGAAGTTGCTACAATTGAAATAACTGCTTTTGCATTATTTCTTGGAACAAAAAGTGGGGCATTATGGTTTAAACTACTGTTTGGGATTGCTGTTTGTTGCAAAATTGCACGACAGTTCTTGGTAGCAGTTTTCCGTTGAAATGTTTTCTTGGCTGAAACATCACTGTCCTCTCCAGTAGTATCCTGATCGCACTCTTGATTGTCTTCTTCCGATGAAAAATCAGCGAGTCCTTCCCCCCAGCTCTCCTCATCATCATAATCACGTTGGTCTTTCCACAGTTTCGATTTGATGACCAAGTCCCTCCACTTTGGTTGAATACCTTTTTTGTTACTTGAAGTTGAAGGTTCCCCGTAATCTTTGACAATGTTGTTCATAGGAGGAGTGGATTGTGGTTGGAGAACTTTGTTGTTTGGACTGTATTTGCGTATTTGTAGCAGTAGCGAGAGATGTATCCTTTGCCTCAGTATTCTGTGAGCTATATTGATTGTCGCAATGCTGCAAATTTTCTCCCAAGCATTTTCCTTCGTGATCATTGGCATTGGCAAGTAAGCTAAAAGAGTTTGAAATTGAGAGTAAAGCTGGATTGTTTTCTGCAATCTGAATTTTATTTTTGGATTTCGGTGTTACTGCTTTGTTGGCTATAGATGACCATTGTCCATCTTCCGTTTTGTTTTGTCGATGATCAGTAGACTGTAATGCAGGAATTGCTTGAGTTAAGGGATCACTATATACAACATTAGCAGTTGTATCTGAATGAGTGATCACACATTCTTGTTGGACCCTCCCATGGTTAGATGTACTCAAAGCTGATGTATTTTTTAAACCATTACATCCTGAAGTAATGTTTGAATTATCAAGTAGCGTTGGTATTGTGGAGTTCTCCCCTATTTGATCTGTGGAAACAGCATGATTTGTAACAGCTTTGGCAGGATCCTGGACCTCCAAATTAGTATCATTTCCTTGACAAAACAGAGTAGGTGTCTTGTTGGTATTACTGTGTAACAAATGTTGCTACTCACACCGCAAATGCTCACTGCTGCTTGCATTGTGATGTGCAGCCTGAGCAGATGCAGCAGCCAAATTTGACACCTTTTTTTTTAAATAGCTGTGCTATATCTGCATCCGGCATTGACTCTGAAACACTATTTTGTTCTGCATCGTCAGTCACATTAGGAAGAATCCCATCCAAATTTGACACCACTTGTTCACTGGGAATATTCAAATTGGATGCAACATTGGAGATGTTTTTACACAACTGTGTAAATTCAGCATTCAGTGATGAACGAGCTTGTGCAGTTGTAACAATTTGACCTGAAACAATATTTTGTTGTACATCAACAGTCTCATTATGAATGACTCCAGCCAATTTTGACACCACCTGTTCACTGTGATCATTCAAAACAGTGGATGTATTTTTACACAGTTGTGCTATATGTGCATTCTACATTTAGTGAGCTTCTGCAACTGGAACAGTTGGAACTGAAACAATATTTTGTCGTACATCAGTAGTCACATTGGGAAGAACCCCTGCCAAGTTTGACACCACCTGCTCACTAGGAACATTCAATATAGATGTAACAGTCGTAGGATTTTTACACAGTTGTGCTATATCAGCATTCGGTGTTGAATGAGCATATGCAGGTTGAACAATTGGAACAGAAACAGAATTTTGTCCTGGAACAGCAGTCACATTAGGAAGAACCCCAGCCAATTTTGAGACCACTTGTTCACTGTGAACTGGAAGAGTAGATGAATTTTTACAGATCTGTGCAATATCAGGTTCTTCAGTTGGAACAATTTAAACTGAATGAATATTATGTTCTGCATTAGCAATCACATTTGGACTAGCCCCTTCCCTACTCCGTGCTACAAGATTAGCATTTAGGTACTCTCTGGCATCCCCTCCTAGTTTAGTCAAGCTGCCCCGGCCTTCAGATTGTCGATCATGAAATGTTTGTTCTTTCAAATCATCTGTACTCCAACGACACAATTTTACATCATCACCTTGATGATTACAATGCGTGTAGTATTTAGGAAGGTTATCGAAGACGATCCGCTGGTCGTATTCGACTATTTTTCCAGATTTGATATCAACAATCTTGATCTTTATTTTCTTAGGATGTTTGTCTAGTAGATTAAGCAGGACTTTAACTCGTGCCATACTAGGTCTCGTTCGAACTTTAGTAGCCTTATCTACTTCTAGCGGTTTTTCCACTGCAGCAGCGATTGACATTAAGGATTTTTTTTCAAAGAAATTTGCTGGAAGTTTAGGAAAAGAGTTCCAAACGACAACTTTTGATGTTTCTTCATGAGGATTAAATCCCATTGTCCACGGGAATGTCCAGAACTCGTCTCCTTTTGCCTTAACATAACCAGTTGTTCTTGAAAAGACATTAGCAAAATCTTCAAATAGATCAAATCTAACCAGAATGTTCCGATTCTAGCTGTCCTATATTGCAATTACCTTTATCATCGAGTTGCTTCGGTAAAATCTGTTTCAGCTGCTGAAGCTCGGGTTTTCCGTACGAGAATTTAATCACAACTTCTTGTTGAAGACCTTACTCCTTGGTGAATGAATTCACTTCATATACTGTAAATTCAATAGTAGGTATTCCATGCTCAAACGTAACAGGACAGAGTTCAAGATTTGAGTTTGATGCGACAGAATGTTGTCGAACAAGTTGCGATGCATAAGTTTGTTTTGTATCTTGAGCTGTTTGATTTTCAGTATGGTTTTGATTATCCTCTCCCACAACACAAGGCTGGGGAGAGGGTGTAGCTTCCATAATTGCGATGAAAGTCAACCAGTATCCATCGAAAATTTCAGAATTGGAATGCTACAGTAAATCGAAAACAAGATTTAAGATGTAGGGAAATTTGCAATAGATTTGCGGATAAAATCTATTGGGGATTGTTTGCAACGAGAAGAGGATATCTTGACACCAAAATTGTTACAATCCACCACCGTATTCCGTCGATGAAGCCGATGAACAGTGAAAGAAAAGGGCTAGGTCTGTTACCACTCGTGATTTTGAAAGTATACTTGCAACTGTTCGGTTTTTTAAGTGAATGAAAGAAATTAAAGAAACCAAATCCATGTTTAAAGAATCTGCTTGTGCTTCGTTGTGTTGTACCTTGCAGTTGTGCTCTACAAGTTGTACATACTATTAAAATTTTTCCTTGTCGGACACCTTCTGATTAAACACCCATAACATCTTGTATCAATATCCAAATGACAAACAATTTGAAGATATAGAAGCTAAACACAAAAATATTTAATTTGATAGGTTGTACACCATATAACTCTTTATATATCCCACGATATCAGCTTCTAAAATCGGCTCCAAAAATTAGAAAATTCTGGAGAAACTGCTCCACTAGTCATCTTCAATCTATCATAACTTTCTCTACAGATATCTAAATTACAATTTCTTTAGATTTTTGGAAACAAGACACGAAACGCTACAACTTCCTTTTGAATCATCTCAAAATTACTTGTAGATCAAAAGATAGAGGCCTCCGAAGTGCGCTCCACGACTGCACATTTGCTATCCAAAGACAGGTTAGCAGCAGAAACTGCAGCATCTTTTTCTATTCTTTTTGGGTCCGAATTCCATTCCGTCAACCTTCCGAAATTCACCCGAGGCCCTCGAGGCCTTAAAAAATTATATAAACATGTCCTACAATATCATTCAAACTTCTCCAAACCTTCGGAACACCTAAAATATCATTAAATCATCGTCAGATTCAAGCGTATAAATCTCAAGAACTTCCAAATTCCATTTTGATCAAAAACCCAACCAAACCATGTACGAATGACCTCAAATTTTGCAGAGATGTCCCAAATGACATACAAAACTGCAACAACTCCCGAAATTGTATTCCGACCCTTGGATAAAAATCTCACCTATCAATCGGAATTTGCCAAAATACTAACTTTGCGAGTTGATTATTAGTTCTACACCAGTCATAACAAAAATATTTTAGACACACTCCTAAGTCCTAAATCACCTAAAGAAGCTATCCGAACCATAAAATTCTCATTTCGAGCCCTCTAACACATACGTCAATATCTGATTGATTTTTCGAACTCAAGCTTCCTTAAAAGAGACTAAGTGTCTCAAACCTTAACAAAATCATTCCGGAATGACTTCAAATTTTGCACACAAGTCGCATTCAACAATACGGACTTGCCTCAACTTTTGGAATTGCATTCCGACGCCGATATTAAAATTTCACCTTCCAGTTGAATTTTCTCAAAAAACTTCAAATTTCTATATTTAGCTAAATGACTCCAAAATGACCTTCGAATATCCGAATTCACTTCCAATCACGCTCCCAACTCCATAATCACCATACGGAGCTATTCCTAGACTCGAATCCCAAACGGACATTTATAACATTGATATGCCTTCCAACCCAAATTTATGAAATTCTTCTAAAATACTAACTTCCACAATATACGCTGAAATGCTCACGGGTTATCCAAAACTAAATATGGACATACGCCCAAGTTCAAAATAATCATACGAACCTGCGAAAACTTTCAGATTTCAATTCCTAGGTAGTTTACTCAAAATTCTAATCTTAGCCGTTTTGTTCAACTTAAGGCTGCCTCAATAAAAAATTTCTTTCAAATTTGACTCAAAATTTTCCGAAATTCAACTCTAACCATACGCACAAGTCAATATATCTGAAATGAAGTTGTTAATGACTTTCAACTGTTGAACGACGCGTTAGAGCTCAAAACGACAAGTCAGGTCGTTACAAATTGCACAACAATTACATTGATACCAAAAATTC
Source organism: Nicotiana benthamiana (assembly GCA_034376525.1). NCBI lineage: Eukaryota > Viridiplantae > Streptophyta > Magnoliopsida > Solanales > Solanaceae > Nicotiana > Nicotiana benthamiana. The sequence goes on along the minus strand of CM067336.1, from coordinate 24,542,077 downwards.
AGACTCCAACAAATATAAGAGACTTCAGACCTATTTCATGCTATACAGTTTTATATAAGATCATCTCAAAGGTGATTACTCCAAGAATGCAAGGGGTGATGGAAGATTTGATAGACAATTGTCAAGCTTCCTTTGTACCTGGAAGATTGATTACAGATAATATACTTATGAGTCATGAATTGGTCAAAGGTTATGGAAGAACTAATATATCTCAGAGATGTATGCTTAAAATAGGCATGTAGAAAGCCTATGATTATGTGGAATGGATGTACATAGAACAGTGCTGAGGCTATTGAACTTTCATGAAATATTTGTGAGATGGATAGTAGCTTGCATCAGAAATGTATCCTACTCAGTGCTTATCCATGGTAGACCAACTGCACCATTTGAGGCAAGGAAAGGTTTAAGGCAGGAGATCCACTCTCCGTTTTCCTGTTTGTTTAGGCTATGGAATACTTGAGTAGGTCTTTGAAGACACTGAAAGAAAATAAGAAGTTTATATTCCACCCAAGGTGTGCCAGATTTAACTTAGTTCAGCTAGTATTTGCATATGACTTACTAATGTTTTGTAGAGGAGATGTACAGTCTGTACAGATCCTGCACAAGCACTTCTAGCAATTCTGTACAACATCAAGACTGATTGTCAATCCAAATAAAAGTTGTATTTATTTTAGAGGAGTGAGTAAATTGACTCAACAACAAATTATAGAGATGCTAGGCTATACAAAAGGATGGTTGCCTTTAAGATATCTAGCGGTCGCTTTGAGTACTAAGAGGTTGTTTAATATACAATTTGAGCCCCTAATAGAGAGGATGTAAAGCAAGAATCAGAGATGGACCACAAAATTCTTGTCATATGCAGGTAGAGCAGTACTGGTTAAAAGTATGATATTTGCTATACAAACCTTTTGGGCACAGATTTTTATATTGCCTAAGAAAGTTATCCAATTCATAGAAACTATATGTAGAAGGTTTCTATGGACAAGTAATGCTGAACCAACAAAAAAGACTTTGATAGACTGGGAGAAACTATGCTCACCTAAGGTTGCAGGGGGGTTGAACTTCATTGATGTGGAGCTGTGGAACAAAGTTGTTATCTGCAAACTGCTATGGAGTATTTGCCCTAGGAAGGACAAGTTATTGATATATTGGGTACATACTTACTATATCAAGGATCGTACATTCTGGAGTACGGAACCAAAGAGTGCTTCATGGGCAGTATAAAAGATCTTTCAGGTAAAGGATTGCTTTTCCAAGGCAGATCTTAATGAAGAGGGTGGTGAAATGCTCAATGAAAAGAATATAAAAGACCTTACAAGGAGGATTTCAAAAATTTCCAAGGAGAAAGTTAGTATGAAATAATCAAAGACAACCCAAATGGATATTCATTCTAAGGTTGGCAATTCTACAAAGGCTAGCAACTAAAGACGGACTAGCAAGATGGAGGTGTAATTGTAGAACAAACATGCTCTTTGTGTAACAAGGAGAATAAGAAACCGCCACAGATGTTTTTTGGCTGTGAGATAACAGGGAGGATATGGAATGGTCTACTAAAATGGCAAGGAATACAAAGAACACAACATGCATGGTATGAAGAAGTAACATGGCTAGTAAATGTGACCAAAGGAAAGAGTGAAAGGGAAGCAATATGTAGGATGATACTAGCAGCTCATGTCTATCACTGTTGGCAAGAGAGGAACAATGTAGATTTTCGAAAAAAAAGAAGAACATACACTACTATACTTTATCTTATACTCCAGGAAATACACATAAGGACAACTAAATTCCCTTATCTAGATAGAGCAATGGCTAAGTTCAATTGGGATCGCGAAGTTGATTAGAGTATGAAACAGTATTGGTAGAAGAAGAAGTAGTAGAAGCAGTGAATGCTAGGTATCACCAAACTGGGGCTTTATATCTAGTCTAGAGGAAATTTTTTAATAGTCTGGAAGAGCTGTAAATATTGTTACTTGGTAAATAAATTACTTAATTACCAAAAAAAGCTTGGATACAACTATATTATTTAGGCTAAATATTTTTATTTGACGAAAAAATAATAAAGTTTTTGTTAATCTTTTATTGAATTTGACGTGAAATACAAATTTATACAATTAAAATAAATAATCAAGGCATCTAAAAATCATAAAAAATACAGAGTTTGAAATTTGGATAGACATTGTTTGTTTTCTAACAAAAAAAGAAATTCATTTTCTTTTTCCTTTCCCACTTTGTTTGTTTTCATTTTCCTTTTTTTCGTTCCTTAACACACATACACACACTCATCATTTTCTCCTATAAATTCAAAGTGACTCAATTAGAAAAGTGAGAGAGGATTGGAAGAAAAAACTATATTATAAGTTCTTGTTGCAAAAATAATCAAATTGGTTATAGCATCCAGCCAAAACTTGGCAAAATACATACTTTTCCCATCCATCTTGTCCCCAAATTTCTCTTACACACCTCTTAAATACGAGAATAATATTACACACCAAAATTTTAAAGGTGTGTCAATTACACACCACTTTGGTGTTTGACCACATCTACTCAAATATTACACTTACACGCGCCAATCAACATCTGACACAAGTCAAATCGAGGAAAAAAAACTGAAAAAAACCTCTGTACATCCCCAACGAAAAGTGGTTTATTGTCGTGAATAGTGATTCTCTCTAGGAAGAAGGGTGAATAGTGATTCCGTCACCATTCATTGGACATATTTCCGGAATCCGGCGGTGGATTGTACCAAACGTGGTATCAAAATAACCCCCTTCGCATTGCAAACAATCCACAGTTGGTTTCTTCCCCAAATCCATATCCATTTCTTCAAGATCTTAATTTTATTTTGCAAAATACTGTATCACGAAGAATTTTTTCAATAAATTATATTCTTCTTAGTGTTAAGGATCAATGGATGAGACTTCCTTCTAGGATTTTGGCGTCTTTTTGTGAGCTTGGCAGCCATGGCTGCGTTAATCTCTCCCCAGCCTTTGGCTGTGGGAGAGGTAATTCAAAACCACATAAAAAATTATCCAAAAGAAATCATAAAGCAATCGTATGCTACAACATTACAAGCAATTCAGTCTGCTCCGTCAAAAATAGAGTTGTGTCCAGTAATCTTCGATCATGGTCAACTTGTAATACAATTCACAATGGAAGAGGTTAACAACTTCATTAGGGAAGAAGGATTGCATCAGGCAGCTGTTTTAAAATTTTCCTGATCTATCAGAAGAGTAAAGAATATTTTCGTCGCAATTCGATGTTCAAGGTCAATGTAATATTGGGCAGTTGGAGTTTCGTCACCTGTTAATCAGGTTTGATCTCTTCAATGGTTATGTTCACTTTCTTTCAAATTCGACTGGATATCATAAATCCAAAGGCGACGAATATTTCTTCAGAACATTTCCATGGACTTTTGGATTCAATCCGAAGGAGGAGACGTCGATGGCAGTCGTGTGGATTTCTCTTCCAGGTTTGCCACCAAATTCTTTTGCTAAGAGGTCGTTAATGTCTATAGCCTCAGCTGTGGGAAAACCTCTTGCGGTGGACAAGGCAAAGCAGAATAGAATGAGGCCTAGCGCGACAAGAGTTAAGGTTATAGTTGATCTTTTGGATAAACATCCTAAAAATGTCAAGCTGCAGATTTTAGATAGAGTTTCAGGTAAATCTGTCGAGTTCCATCAATAAATAGTGTACGACAACTTTCCTAAGTATTGTACTTATTGCAAGCATCAAGTTCACGACGAAAAAGCGTGTAGAATTAAAAAAGAAAAGGATGGAGCAGAGGTGGTGGCAGAGGAAAATTTGGATATCTGCCTGGTAACGAGGTGGATGATGTTGACAAATTACAAGTGGATGCAAGGGACTATCTAAATGCTAAAAGAACTGGACAAGGAGCTAAGGATTTACAAGAAAAAGATGGCTTGAAAGATGTTGTTGGTCGAATTGATTCAGCTGCACAACCTGATATTGTAAAGGATGTTACGAAAAAGACTGCCGATTTAAAGACTACTCAACCTACTGTGAATTATAGGGGTGATGCAGATCAACATGTAATGGCTAGGAGTGTTGTGGTTGCTGGTGTATCAGATGCACCACATGCAGCATTTCCAGTTGAGACTATGGAGGAGGTATTGAAGTTGGATAAAGGACCTCCTAAGCCTTCTAGAGATGTACCTGCTTCTAATATCTATGCACGAACATATGTGCCTACTGCTGGGGCAATGCAGACTACTGCAGATCGTATTACTACTAGTGCTCAAGCTGGGCAGGTGGTTTATCTTGATGGACAACATCACAGGTGCAATGTGCAGCAGCTAGGAGCTCAAAAAATTGTTTATGCTTCAAATGATACACCTGAATTTAAGGAACAAACAATTTACGTTGACGCACCTGAAGGGCAGGGAAGTTTCGCTACATTAGAAGGTGATGATAGGGTCTACTTGAATGATAATCTTGCAGGACGTCGAATTGAAGGGGTACTACCTACTGTGATTGCTGATGCAGGACAAACAAATTTTTCTGGTTCAATTACTCCAGCTGCTGAACCTCTTTCAATGCAAACTACTAATATTGCTCTGCTTGGTAAAACTCCTTTGCCTGCTAATATGAATGTCTTAACTGGAAAACAGTCCGATGTGGTTGATTTGGAACCTACTGGTGCATCAAGGGTAGCAGCAGGTGAAAATGCAAAAAGGCAAGACAAGTTTTTGATAGACCTCTCTACGTAGGTTAAAGTTGTCGAGCAGCAGCACATGATACAGAAAAATCAGAATCAAAACATTGTTTGTTTTGGGCAGGAAAAGTTACAAACTTAGAGGCTTCTGATATTTTGAAAGTTAACACAGAATCAACTGTTGTATCAGTTCAACCACTGGAGAAGTCATCTTCTCCAAATCTAATTCATGCTTCAAAAATTACTGGACAACAAGGATGTAATGAATTGAATAAACCATCAGCTCTGGTTACTACCCAACTTTCCAATATAACTGAAAAATGCAAACAACAGAATTACAAGTTAAATGTGCACTAGCAAGTAGCAGGGGAGGTAAATGTTCCACCTACTTCTGATCCAAATTTTATATCAATGGATGGCTTTAAATGGACTGAGCAAAATGAAGCGGTGAAACATCACTGTGATGTTATGGAATTGGAGCTTGCAGCATCATTAACAAAGGTTAATAAGAATACCATCCTCGCAGTTCATTCTGAGGCAGTTCATGCAGTTCCTAGTTGTCATGATAATCGACAATTAACTGGGAGTGATCACCGGGACAGTGTAATTGAATTGATTCAAAGAACAGCAAGGCCTGATTTGGTTCAAAAACAACACAGTGTGAATTCTTACACAGGTCATGCTGCTGCAGATTTCCATAATGCTAACTTAGTACAAGGTGAGATTTATCTACTGGGGATGATTTTGGCAGATCACAACCTACTCAAGCTAGACAACACATAAGGGAAGCTGGACAACGTAATTCTAAGGATAATTGGACATCGGTTTCCAACAAAAAAAAACTCCAATAAGCAAAACACAACAGCAGATTGCACAAAACAATACAGATGTACCAAAAAATCAAAACTCTTTTGCTACACTTGGCAATTCCAATGAAGATGATGGAAAGTTCACTAGAGATAACTTGCAGATGGTTGACAATTATCATCAAAATAACTCATCAGATACTGTGGCATTGGATAAATATCATGTTAATGATCCAAATAGGAAAATGCAGGCAAAGGATCAAAATGTTATCAAAGATACACAGATTAAATGATGCCCGATGCCAATCCTAAGTTCAACCAATCTTTGGACACACTGCCTCAATCATTTGAGTCACCTGACGAGCATGGAGGTGAATATGGGCAACCATCAATCACCTTTGGCAATAACAAAGAAATAATTCAAGCAAAGACGAGGAAGATGGTCATTAACTCGAAACTGTGGAAAGACCAACGAGAGTTTGATGACGATGAGGGCTGGGGTGTCGGTTTTGCTGGTTTTCCATATGAAGAAGACGATAAAGAAGTTGATCAGAATAGTGGAGGAGAGGACATTGATGCTCCAATCGAACAAAAATTCAATAGAAAACCTGCAACATCAAAATCGATTAATCTGAATTGTCGTGCATCTGCGGCAACTACAGAAAATCCAAACAGCAAGTTGAACCATAACGCTCCACTTTTTGTTCCAACAAATACTGCAAAAACAGTTATTTCAAATACAGCAATACCAAAGATCGATCAACTTGCAATAGGAGTTACCGTCCAAGTAAACAAACACTCAGCTGAAAAAACAGCTGCTGATCGAAACACAACAAATCTGGAAAACACTAGGCAGAATAAGCTTGTAACAACTGACCCACTCAATACTTTGGAGGAGAGGAATCTTGTCGATGGAACGAGCCAACCGTTGGACTCCAGTCATATTTCACAGCAGCAACAAGGGGATGAAACTAACTCTTCTTCTGCTGATTGCTAAACAATAGCAGTTTCACAGGCGGGGAAGCACCACATCGTAACAACTAATCCATTATTCTCTTCAGAAGAAAGACAACTGTTGGATGCGATGATAAGTACAGATCCATTAAATGCTTTAACTCATGATAATTGCAGTACAAGTCGTAGGAACATGAGTAGGAACAAATCGCGAAAACAAAGACAAAACAAGGCAAGTTTTTGCAATGTACAAGCAGAAAAAACATTAATAACACAAGGCGATTTTCAAGATATGCCAAATCCGATATTCACAGGTAGACATATATATGAAGAAGGGGAGGAAGAGGATATCTTAAAGAAATGCCGGGCCGACGCTTCAAGAAATTGTGATTTGTCACCAATGCATAGCGAAAGAAGTAACAACTCGCGTGCAAGGAATAGAAGTTGGGACGACAGGGTGATTGAAGACGCAATCATATAGAGACCCCAAATGAGAAATGCAAAAAAAAAAAAAAACAGCTCAATCAAACCATATCTACAAAGTCCAATCGCTTGAATAAAAAAACATGAATTTTGAAGTATTTTTGGAAAAATTTGTGGAGGAAGACAATAATCTACAAATGGAAGTATTCACAAATCTAGAGAAAAGAGAGCACCATGGTGGTTTCTTGATCACTTTATTTTACCATCTCATTAGTCTTATAATTTGTAATATCATTACAGAGTACGTTATAAATTCTGTGATGATTAAAAAATTCTTACTTCTTGCTAGTTCTTTCTTTTTACATGCTTGCTAGTAGGCGAGACTTTTATTTGCCTCATTAGGATTAGTAGGATAGGGTTTAACCTAGTTGTGTTATATGGGTAACAACACTGGTGCTATCCCTTATTTTTACTTTTCCTAATTGTTATTTTCGTTTAGAATTACTAATAAATTCGAGCCCTAGGCGCTTGCCTAGTGGATTGCCAAAAAAAACCCTCTTCTTATCTTCTCAAAGGAAAAAACAATACACAGTAGAACCCCCTCCCCCTCCCCCCCCCCCTTCTCACCTTCCTAACCCATCATCTTCTCCATCACCACCATACTACCACCAACCGTTCCATCACAAGAACCTTCTTCCCTAATTGTAGATTCAATTCTTTACCGATTTTTGACAACATCCTTCACAAATCCTTATACAAATTTTAAATTCAAGCTCAAACCCAAAGCTTCAAACTTGTGAATGGTGTTTTTTGAATTTTACCAAAATAAATTACTTAAGCAAATTTTTATTCAACAATAATCATGAATTCAAACTAATTGTTTAGGTCATGGAACACCAAAATCAACAAGACCCGACTAAATTTTCAAGCTTTTTCAAAAACTCAATAATAGTGATTTTTACAAGACTCGATAGCTCCTACTTTCTTTTTATTTTCTTTTCTTATTAGGACATCTCAACCCTTTATCCCATTTTTGGTCCACAAAATGGGGATTTTCCTATTTTGGGGACAACTTACTCCAACCATTCCCCAATTTTTTTCCCTCAAACTTTTTATATTCTTCTCTCTAGTCTATATATTATTATCTTTTATTTTAATTTTATTTTTTAATTTTCATTAAACAAATTCAATCTTTTATTTTTATTAAGTTTAGATTTCTATTAAAGCAATTCCATAAAATTTTATATAATATAATTTGTATAAAATTATAATAGATTAACTAATAATTCAAATAAAAAGTGAAATCATTGCGATTCAAGAAATTAAATACATATTACATAACGATAAAATTTATTCGAAATACGACATAGATATTCAACTTCAACCTCTAGTATTATCCCATAAATGATCTCTTAATGCATTACGAAGTGCAAAATGAGCATCTTTGTCCATAATTCTTCGATGTCGAGTTAAAAATTCTTGAAATCATTGATTTTCATCTACTCTCATTTCTACTGTCTGAGTTGGACCTTCCAAATCGCCTTTCAATATTAGCAACATCTAATATTTTATATTTGCACCATTCATTTTTTGAGATAATTATATATTTTTTTGTACACTTATAAATTATAATAAATTAACTTACAATATTATATAAAAATAATAAATGTACGAAAATTAATTTATTAATATTATACATAAAATTAAGATGTTGTCACGCCCCAAATCCGAGGGCATGACCGGCACTCAACCAGGTATTCCCAGTCGAGTGGACCTAGGTGCCTTTCCTATTCCCCATGCGTTACCCCACATTATTCAATGAAAATTAGCCAAAAGATACTAAATTTTTGCAAACGAAAGAACATATGATTTCTCCTTAGTAACCACACATTATGATTAACAGGGAACAGTATGCAAGTTTTACAGCGCCCAAAACATACACCTTTATACATAAGTTCTAACCCACATACCACTGTCTACGGAGCATCTAAGAGAAAGATACTACAACATTTGCTGGCGACAAGGCCTCGGCTATACCTTTACAAAAGGACACAAGACTCCAAAATACAACAACATAGGTGGCATGAGCCACACAAGGCCTTGGAAGGAAAGGGGCTCACCAACACGAATACCGCCGACAAGGAGGAGGAAGAGCTACGAACGGTGGACTAGAGTGTCTGCCACGGATCCACCTACCATCATAACACGAATGTAACGCCCCTGGGAAAAGGGACATCAGTACATTTGAATTGTACTGGCATGTATGAACAAATTCTGTCCCAAGTAAACTCAAGCCAAATTTGCACATACGAGTATAGAACTGAACAACAATGGTACAAGTACAACCATCGAGCAACAACCAAACATTCACAACAATTGATTCAAGTAGTCATACGAAGGGGAAATCAGTGCCCCACAGGTTACAAACTTTCCTGCTGTCTCCTTTCACATTTTCACATTTATCATTTCATGATTCATATTCATATCAATCGTGATATTGGATAACATTTATTTCCACCCTTATTGCCTCATCCACCCTTATTACCTCGGCCACCCTTATCACCCCAACCCACACCATATTTCACAATGTTGTGGCATGCAACCCGAGCCCGCCTGACTGTTTGCAATTCATAACAGCAAACAACACAACAATAAATACAAGAAATCAACTATGGCACATTGTTAACATAAATCCACAACAAGGGTAATGCAATTCCACAACTAGCAACAACAATTCCTCATGTTCATCAAATTGGTATACAATTTAGATCATCACAACAGTTAATCACAACTAATCACACAATTTTTTCCACAATATTTTCATTTCCACTATTCCACATTATTCCCATTTCCATTGTTCCACATTGTTTCCATTTTCATCGTTCCACAACATTCACCACAAAGTGTTACCACACAATTATACCACACAAAGCTTCACAATGATTATCACATGAATGTCAACTATCAACAATTTCACAACTAGCATAGGACGATTTCACAAGGATCACAGTTAGCCATACATGCCTGGAGTTAAGTTTTCCCCTTTAAATCCTTAGTCCAATTTTCCAAGCAATCAAGTAGTCAATCTAGTTCATGAACAACATTTAGGTTTTAGAAATTTAAACTCATAGTTACTACACAATTCCCTTTTTACAAGAGTTTTTAGTTTTGAAGCCATGCATAAAGATTTTATGTAGAAAATTCAAAGAAAGTATATGGGGTTCCCTTTCCAAGCTAAATTTCAAAATTTGGGGGAAATGGGTTAGGGATTTTACCTGAGAAATCAATAGAGAAGACAATGCACCAAGAATGTTTCAAGCTCCAATTGTTTTGAAAGATCAATTGATGAAGAATTTGCTTTCTCTGTCAAGAACCCTCTCTCCCTCTCTCTAATTTTGATCAGAAGTGTGTTAAAATGAGGGAGAAGGTGTTTTAATAAAAGGTGGGTCGGGTCTAAAATTTTAGAAATATACTAGGAGAACAAAATCTGTGACGTGATCTGCGATAGTAGAACAGACATGCGATCCGTAGAATGGACCGCATAAATGGCTCAAATTTCAAACCTCTCGAGTTGGGAATGCAGTGGACATGCGGTCCGCATTTCAGTTCTGCACTTGAAGAATGCACCGCAGAACTGACCTTCAAATTTCCTTAGGGTTGATTATGTGATCGCAGATTTGACCGCATTTTCAACATCAAAATTTAGTTGCTCTCTGATTCACTCTGCGATAGGAATGCGGTCCGTATAGCTGATCTGCGACCGCGTTCTGGACAGCATTTTGACCATTTTCTGGAAAAATTTTGATTTCACATTTTCAAGTTCAAAACAGTAAAAAAGGATCCGATCCACATGGTAGACTCGACTTTATGAGCTGCTAACATCTGAGCACTCATTTTCATGGGACGTTACATCCTCCCCTGCTTAAGATCATTCATCCTCGAATGAGGACTTGGGAACCAAATGAGTTTGAAACATGATATGCAAGTTTCAACACTTTTATTAACTTTCAAATTTGTTTTAGAAAATTTTTTCCAGAGTTTCCTTTGTAATATGGACATAACCACCCGTCAAAGAACCTCCAAAACACATTCCTAAGCATTACTACACAACTTGCTACCTTTACAACAGTTGTAAAACGCATAATCCTCACAGTTGCACATATTCAACATCTTGACACACTTTTAACCATTTGGCACACAACATATAATCAAATTAAGCATAAATCGTCTGCACTATTAAAGCCAATTGCCTATCATAAGGGTACAACACAGTTATTCATTTCAACTAAATTCCTCCATGCAAAACTAATCATTACACAATTAGAACACTTTAATACACAGCCTCCATGCAAAATTAATTATTACTTCCAACATCACCTTACCATGAGAGCACAAAACTTTTGTTACCAAAAATGTTGCACATTGTTCAAATAACCACAACACATAAATTTGGTTGGAACAACTTGAAGAAACTACAACAATAAGGCACTTGGAAAGAGAAGGGATGAGTCTTACACCTAACGGAAGACAACATTAGATCTCCTAGGGACAAGATTCGCACGATCATTTCTAACTTATTTGAATAGATGTTGGTATTTTATCCTCATCTCATCTTCTTCTTCCCACGTGGCTTCCTCGACTTGTTGGTTTCGCCACAACACTTTAACTGAAGCAATCTCCTTGTTTCGCAACTTTCGGACTTGCCTATTCTGAATAGCAACATGAATCTCCTCATATGATAACTCTTATGTTACCTTGATGTCTTCCACAGGCACAATTTTAGACGGATCACCCACAACTTTCCTCAACATGGATACATGAAACACCGGGTGCAGTAGAGATATTTCAGGGGGCAATTCCAACCTATACGCAACTGGACCAATCCTTTGAGTGATTTGATAAATCCCGACATACCTAGGACTTAGTTTTCCTTCTTCCCATAGCGCATGCTCCTTTCATAGGAGACACCCTCAAGAATACCCAATATCCTTCTTGAAACTTCAATTCTCTTTGACGCACATCTGCGTAGGATTTCTGGCAACTTTGAGCAGTATTCATTCTCTCCTGAATGACTCTTACCTTTTCCATGGCCTGGTGCACGAAATCTGGCCCTATTAATTCCGCTTCACCAACCTCGAACCATCGGATCGGGGACCTACACCTTCTTCCGTACAATGCTTTGAATGGGGCCATTTGGATGCTAGCATGGAAGCTGTTATTATAAGCAAATTCTATAAGGGGCAGGGGATCATCCCAATTACCTTTAAAATCCAAAACACATGCTCGCAACATATCCTCGAGCGTCTGAATAGTCCGCTCTGCTTGGCCATCGGTCTGCGGATGAAAAGTTGTGTTGAATTCACTTGAGTACCCAAACCCTGCTGAAATTTCCTCTAGAAGTTATCTATAAACTGAGCTCCTCGATCTAAAATGATAGAAAGTGGCGTACTACGAAGCCTCACTATATCCTTGATATACAACCAAGCATATTGTTCCGCAGTATCGATGGACTTGACCGGCAAAAAGTGAGCTGATTTGGTGAGCCTATCTATAATTACCCAAATTGAACCGAACTTGTGCTGAGTACGAGGTAGTCCCGTCACGAAGTCCATATTGATCGTTTCCCACTTCCACAATTGTATCTCTATAAGCTGAGTCAACCCTCCGGGCGTTAATCCTGGACCTTCACTTGCGGGCAATTCGGGCACTTAGAGACGAAGTCCTCTAAACTCTTATTCATACCACTCCACCAATAGATATCTTTCATATCGTGATACATCTTTGTAGAGCATGGGTGCACTGAATACCTGGAATGATGAGCCTCCACCATTACCCTCTCCCGAAGATTATACACATCTGGGACACATAACCTGTCATGGCACCGTAGCACGCCATCATTGCTGCCGAGCGAAAATGTTGAAATTTTATTACTTAGAGCTGCCTTCTTTAATTGTGCCAATGTTGGATCAACAAACTTCTTTTCTTTAACCTCTTCCATGAGTGACTATTCTGCCGTATTATGCACCATAAGTTCCTCCTCATTCGGGGCCGAGATATAAATCCCAAGGCTGGCCAACTGATGTACCTCCCGAGCTAGGAACCTCTGATCCGCTCTCAAGTGATCCAAACTACCGATAGATTTCCGACTGAGGGCGTCGGCCACCATGTTCACCTTTCCTGGATGGTACATGATGTGCATATGACAATCCTTTAGCAATTCTAACCACCACCGCTGCCTAAAATTTAGCTCCTTCTGCATGAATAGATATTGAAGACTCTTGTGATCTGAAAATACATCTACATGTACCCCATAAAGGTAATGTCGCCATATTTTTAAGGCGAACACAACTGCTGCAAGATCTAAATCATGTGTCGGATAATTCTTCTCGTGATTCTTGAGTTGCTTGGAATCATATGCTATGACCTTCCCGTGTTGCATCGGAACACATCCTAAACCAACCCTGGAGGCATCACAATAAACCACAAACCCCTCTATGCCCTCTGGCAATGACAAATTGGTATCGAAGTCAACCTTGACTTCAATTCCTGAAAACGTTTCTCAGAAGCATCTGACCATTGGAATTTAGCTAATTTCTGCGTCACTTTTGTCAAAAGAGAGGCGAGGGCGGAGAATCCCTCTATGAACCTCCGATAATACCCTGCTAACCCCAAAAAGCTACGTATCTCCGTCGGGGTAGTGGGCCTTGGCCAATATTTCACCGCTGCAATCTTTTGGGGGTCCACCTGAATCCCCTCACTGGAAATAACATGACCCAGAAAAGCGACGTACTCCAACAAAATTTCACATTTGGAAAACTTGGCATACAATTGGTACTGATGTAGAGTCTGCAAAACCGCCCTGAGGTGACTGGCATGGTCTTGCCTGCTTCGCAAATATACTAGGATGTCGTCAATGAAAACAATCACGAAGGAGTCTAAAAATGACTTGAAGACCCGATTCATAAGATCCATAAAAGCTTTCGGGGCATTGGTTAGCCCAAAAGACATGACCAAGAATTCAAAGTGGCCATAACACATTCTGAAAGCGGTCTTAGGACTATCATGCTCCCTGATCTTCAATTGGTGGTACCTGGACTACAAATCAATCTTGGAGACGAACCTTGCACCTTGCAATTGACAAAACAAATCATCTATCCGAGGCAAAGGGTACTTATTCTTGATGGTGACTTTATTAAGCTACCGATAATAGATACTCATCCGAAGTGACCCATCCTTCTTTGTGACAAAAAGAATCGGAGCACCATATGGCGACACACTTGGCCGGATAAACCCCTTCTCCAATAAATCCTTCAACTGCTATTTTAACTCTCGCAACTCTGTTGGTGCCATTCTATACGGTGGAATAGATATTGGATGAGTATCTCTCAATACATCAATCCCGAAATCGATCTCCCTATCTGGAGGAATTCCTGGAAACTCCTCTGGAAATACCTCAAGAAATTCGTTCACAACTGGCACGAACTCGGGGGCAGGAACTTTTAGAGTAGTGTCCGCCACCCGGACTAAGTGATAGATACACCCCTTCCTGGTCATCTTCGAAGCCTTTAGGTAGGAAATAAACCTACCCTTCGGCACCACTCCATTTTCTTTCCACTCAACAACTGGCTCATTAGGGAACTCGAGTCTCATGACTCTCGTCTGGCAATCAAGTTTGGCAAAGCATGAATAGAGCCAATCCATCCCCATGATTACATCAAAATCTACCATCCCAAGCTCAATAAGGTCAGCCGTGGTAATACGACCACCTACCATGACAATACAATTCCTATAGACCCGTGCGACTGTAATAGAATCACCAACCGGAGTCAATACAGAGAATGGCCCAAGAAGCTACTCGGGTTCAATCCCAAAACCCGAAGCAACAAATGGAGTGACATAGGACAAAGAGGACCCCTGATAATAAGAGCATAACAATCAAAGGTCTGAACAGATAGGATACATGTGAGAACATCTAGGGAAGCCTCATCATTCTGACAGCCACTCAATGCATAAAATCTGTTGGGTCCGCCCCTACCCCGAGCTCCACCTCTAGCTGCACCACACACTGCTGGGGCTGGAGGGCGCAACGATGATGTAGCAACTGATGAACTGTATGGGTGATAAAGCCTCCTGCCCGTGCCATTTCTGATTGCACGGCAGTCCCTGCTGTATGTGACCTCTCACCACACAATTGTAACACACTTGAGCATCCAAGTAACATGCCTCTGTATGAAATCTCCCATACTTGGGGCATATACCTCCTTGCTGTCGAGGTCTCACCCCCGAATGACTGAACTGACGGGCCCTCCTGCTGTCTGAACCTGGCCCCAAAGGGCTACCCTGCTCGAATGGGTGCACAAATGACGGTGCACTAGCTGAGGACTAAGCATACGACTGAGATGGTCCTGATGATCCTCTCCCTGGAGCTGATCTCGCTGAGAGACCAACAGACCGCGCCCTGCTGCTACTCTCCCTGTCTGCCTGAATCTTCAACTTCCTGGCCTTTGTGGCCTGAGCAAAACCCACGATCTTTCTATTGTTCATGTCTAAATGCAGTGCCGCTATAGTAGCCTCATTTACTACCAACGGACTGAGAGCCTGAACGAATCTCCAAACTCTAGCCTCCATAGTCGACACCAACTGAGGGGTATACTTGGACAATCTCACAAACTCCACATGATACTCCCAAATGTTAGATAATACGCTTAACGCTAGAGGGGGGGTGAATAGCGTTATAATAAAAATAGCGTAAACTTGCGGAATTTAAAAATTGCAGGAAATGAATAAGTGCGATAAGTAAATAAATTAGAACAAACGCACCGATATATCCTGGTTCACCACAACCCGTGGCTAGTCCAGTCCCCGAGAGACTCTCTCGAGATTAACACTAACTTGTTAAGCTTACGGGTGCTCAATAAACCGTTACAACTTGAGGACACAAGCCTCAACAACCTTTGCTCGGAGATGCAACACTCCAAGAATTTAACCAAGGAAACACAAGTTCCTTCTTACAACACAAGGGACTAACACTTCCCTTCAAGTGTACAAAAACAATTAGCACTCAAACAAGACACTCCTTTAATAGTAGATATGAGTAAAAAGAATACGCTCAAGATCGCAACAACTTTCGACAAGAATTTGGCTCTTAAAAGCTTATGTAATGAATATAAAATGATAAACAATAAAGTATGCAAGCTTTAGCAATTGTATGATCAGTTGTTGTGTGTTGTTGTACTCAAAAGACTGAATTGAAGCTGTATTTATAGTTGAAAAACCTTGTATTACCGTTGCCTAATTGCCAATTAAGAATTGCTGATTTTACTCAGTGACAATCGATTGTCAAATTACCACAATCGATTGTTTGCCAGTTCTTCCAAAAATCAATCCCAGATTTGACGCTTAACAATCGATTATCTAAGATCTATAATCGATTACTGGCAACGTTCAAAAAATCATTTCCAGATTTTACGTAAAACAATCGATTGTCAGAAATCTACAATCGATTACTTGGCAACGTTCAAAAAATCATTTCCGGATTTTACTTACAACAATCGATTATAGCAAATCAATAATCGATTACTCAGCAACGTTCAAAAAATCCTTTCCAGATTTTAATTAAAACAATCGATTATAGGAAATCAATAATCGATTACATGACGGTATTTGAAAATATTTTGGCAACGGTCAGTTATACAATCGATTATACTAAGTTAACAATCGATTATATATCAGTCTTGAAAAATCAATTTAGACACTGCCTCTTGACAATCGATTGTTATACATTTACAATCGATCATTTAATAACTTTGAAAAAGTCTGGAAGACACTGCCTCAACACAATCGATTGTCATTAGTTCACAATCGATTATTTTGTGACTTTGAAAAATCTGATGGACACTGTCTCTTCACAATCGATTGTCATTAGCTTCACAATCGATTATTTTGAGTTTTGAAAAACTTTGATGGACACTGCCTCATCACAATCGATTGTCATAAGGTTCACAATCGATTGTCTTGCAGATTTGAAAAATCTGATGCTCACTGCCTTAACACAATCGATTGTCATTAGTTCACAATCGATTGTCAAGCAGCTGACTTAAACATAATCGATTATCATAAGTACATAATCGATTATCTTAGTCCAGATTTTAGAGGCATGTTTAAAAATTATTTTGACTAAAGTAAATATGCATTATTTAAAATCATTTTGCTCTAAATTAAATATGCATGATTTGTTAAAAATATTTTTACGAGAGAAGCCAAGTCTTGAGTTTAAGTTGTCGGATCAAGATCACAATTAAATACCGACTCATATAAAACTTAATCTCGATCTTTGTCTTGTGCTTGAATCTCGTTATATGTCAATTTTGCGCTTGTGATTGGACCTCGTCATATGTCAATTTGGGCATAGTTTGTCATTCATCAAAACCTACAAATATGAACACACGTTTAGTATAATGCCTTGAGAACGTGTTTCCAACAATTTCCCCCTTTTTGATAATGGCAAACTTTATGCGGGATATGCATATTAGGCAATTCATAATGACGATTCAAGACAAGTAAAGATACAAGTATAAAGATATGCAATTTGTTCCCCCTCAATATATGAGTTCCCCCTCAATTTATGCCATTAAGTATTGAGAGTGCATACCCGTATTGAGAGTGCATACCCGTTATCTTCCCCCTTTTGCCATTAGCAAAAAAAGTATAGAATAAAAAAACTTGTTTATTTATTAAATAATAACGCAAATAATGTCAAGACAATCGATTATTGATACTGGATAATCGATTATTCTGTGCGTCAAGCTTTATAATTCCCCCTGCCTTTAGGGCGATACCTGCAAAAATACGTTAGACGTCTCCGACGCTCAAGTTAGAAAACATGTGAAAGGGAAAATGCAATGCATGACTTAGATCAACGTGGAGTCAAGGATCCCGAGTTCACTACGAATTCGGAAGAAGGACTCTTTCTCTAAGGGCTTTGTAAAGATGTCGGCCAATTGATCTTTGGTTTCAACAAATTCAATTTCTACATCGCCCTTGAGAACGTGATCTCTTATGAAATGATGTCTAATTTCAATGTTTTTTGTTCGCGAATGAAGAACGGGGTTCTTCGTCAAGCATATGGCACTGGTATTATCACATCTAAGAGGGATATGATCAAGAATTAGGCCATAGTCCAAGAGTTGTTGTTTCATCCAAAGGATTTGAGCGCAACAACTCCCCGCGGCTACATATTCAGCCTCGGTTGTGGACAACGCAACACTTACTTGTTTCTTGCTAAACCAAGAAACGAGAGAGCTACCGAGCAAATGTCAAGTGCCACTAGTGCTCTTGCGGTCCAATTTGCATCCAGCAAAATCTGAATCGGAATAGCCAACAAGTTGGCATGAGGAACCTTTGGGGTACCATAGACCCACATTTACAGTACCAACAAGATACTTCAATATCCGTTTCACCGCAGTTAGGTGAGACTCCTTCAGACACGATTGATAACGAGCGCATAAGCACACGCTAAACATGATGTCCGAACGACTAGCAGTAAGATAAAGGAGAGAGCCAATCATACCTCGATACTTTTTGATGTTGACTTCCTTACCTTTCTCATCTTTGTCTAGATGATCGGATGTGCTCATGGGGGTTGCCATTGCTTTTGCATTGGTCATTTCAAATTGTTTCAGCAATTCTGTGCAATATTTCGCTTGGCAAATGAAAGTACCTTCTTTCATTTGCTTTACTTGTAATCCCAAAAAGAATGTTAACTCACCCATCATAGACATCTCAAATTCGCTTGTCATTAAATCGGAAAATTCCTTGCACAAAACATTGTTAGTAGCACCAAATATAATATCATCCACATAGATTTGAACTAATAAAATATCATTGTTTTTATGCTTAACAAAAAGAGTGGTGTCATCTTTCCCCCTAATGAAATCATTTTCCAATAGAGATTTACTCAATCTTTCATACCAAGCTCGGGGAGCTTGTTTTAAACCATAAAGAGCCTTTTTGAGTTTGAAAACATGATCGGGAGATTTAAAATCTTCAAAACCGGGGGGTTGTTCAACATAAACTTCTTCTTGAATAACACCATTTAGAAAAGCACTTTTCACATCCATTTGATATAAATTGAAATTCATAGAAGAGGCAAAAGCAAGCAATAAACGAATAGCTTCTAATCTAGCTACGGGAGCATATGTTTCTTCATAGTCAATACCCTCTTCTTGATTATAGCCTTTTGCTACAAGCCTAGCTTTGTTTCTAGTGATTACACCATTTTCATCTAGTTTGTTTCGAAAAACCCATTTCGTACCAATTATGGTATGATTTTCGGGTCTTGGCACCAAATCCCAAACGTCATTCCGTTTGAATTGGTTAAGCTCCTCTTGCATTGCCAAGGTCCAAAATTAATCCCCAATTGCTTCGGAGATGGTTGTTGGTTCAATTTGAGAAACAAAGGCAGTATGTCCTAAGGTGTTCTTAAGGGAGTTTCGGGTACTTACCTTTTCTCCGACGTTTCCAATTACCTGTTCGAGAGGGTGATCTTTGATTGTCCTCCACTCGTTGGGCATTTTTGTTTCTTTCTCCAATTGTGGCGTTTCCTCCGTTGATTGTTCCAAGATTTCATCTTGAATTTCCTTAGGAGTTTTCTCTTGTACTTTGTCTTTTAAACTATTTAAAATACCTGCAAGATCAGAACAAGAATCCTTTCTCGCCAAGCGAGCATTATTTTCGGAAAACACAATATGAGGGGATTCCTCCACAGATTGGGTTCTATTATTAAATACCCTATATGCTTTGCTTCGTGAAGAATACCCAATAAAAATTCCCTCATCGGATTTGGCATCAAATTTTCCCAATTGATCTTTTCCATTGTTATGAATAAAACATTTAATACCGAATACTCTAAAATGGGAGATATTTGGTTTCCTTCCCTTGTAGAGTTCATAAGGGGTTTTCATGAGTATTGGCCTTATGACTACTCTATTTAAAATGTAGCATGCGGTACTCACGGCATCCGCCCAAAAATGTTTGGGAATCTTAGCCTCTTCGAGCATGGTTCTAGCCATCTCTTCGAGACACCTATTTTTCCTTTCCACCACCCCATTTTGTTGTGGTGTTCGTGGAGCGGAAAAGGTATGCTCGATACCGAGTTCGTCACAAAAGTCCGCAAAGAGATTGTGATCAAACTCTCCCCCATGATCACTTCTAATTGAAGTGACGGTTGTTTCCTTTTCGTTTTGAACACGTTTAAGAAAATATTTAAAATTCTGAAAAGCATCACTTTTTTGGGCAAGAAATAAAGTCCAAGTAAATCTGGAATAATCATCAACAATAACAAAAGCATAACGATTTCTACCTAGACTTTCAATGCGAGATGGTCCAAATAAATCCATGTGAAGCAATTGCAATGGTCTAGTAGTTGAAACAATATTTTTCGATTTAAAAGATGCTTTTGTTTGCTTCCCTTTTTGACAAGAATCACAAGTAGAGTCATTTTCAAATTTCAAGTTTGGAAGACCAACAACTAAATTTTGTGAAACCAATTTGTTCAAAAGATGCATGTTGATGTGAGCTATTCTACGATGCCATAACCAAGAATCATCCTCTTTGCTCATTAAACAATTCACATATTCGGGTGAAGAATTTGCAAGATCAACCATATAAATGTTATCCATTCTAAAACCACGAAGGATAATTTTAAAATCGCTACATCTAAAAACTAAGCATTCATCCGAATCAAATAAACAAGATTTCCCTTGTCACATAATTGACTTATGCTCAAGAGATTATGTTTTAAACCTTTCACAAGTAATATATGCTTAATGGAAGAAATTTCATCCTTACCGACCGATCCGATGCCGATAATCTTTCCTTTGTTATCACCAAAAATAACACTTCTCTTCCTTGTGTTCTAGTTGAAGGAATTTGGATTCGTCTCCCGTCATGTGCTTGGAGCATCCACTATCAAGGTACCATAGTACACTTGATCCCTTCAAACATGCCTACAAAACAGATTAATGAGTTTTAGGTACCCATGCCATTTTGGGTCCTTGGGGGTTAGGCAAATCATAGTGATGTGATTGAGTGTTATGTCTATGTCGTGTAAAACAAGCAGGAGCTATATGTCCAATTCGTCTACAATAATGACAAGTCACGTTAGGATTATTCATCCTTCTAGGTTGATAGTAATTGGACGGACGAAATTCATTTACTCTATTCTTGACAATATAACTATTGCGCAAATCATGAAAATCATTTCTCCTACCATTTGTTCTAGGATATGCATCATTTCTAGAATAGTTGTTTCTAGGTTGGAAGTCATTTCTAGGTGTTCTAAAAGGTTCAAAATTCCTTCTAGTGTTTGGCCTAGAATGTGCATTATTTCTAGCATGATTATTTCTAGGTTGCGATTGATGAAAACCATTTCTAGGTTTGTTGTATCTAGGATGAACATTTGTTTTATTTATCCTAGGTTGAGCCTTAGGTGGTTGGGGGTTGGCTTCAACTTTCTCTTTAGGTTCGTTTCTAAAACCTATGCCATGCTTGGTCGACTTCAAATTAACAAGCACTTCATTCAAATTTTTATGAGAAGAGTTAAACTTATCTAAGGTGCCCTTAAGCCTTTCTACTTCATTTTTGAGATGCATGCAAGAAGTACAATTTCTAGAACTCTCGCGCTTGTCGGCGCTTCTCTTGCCAAAATTTTTTTTTTTCCTCTTTCAACTTCTCATTTTCTAAAATCAGTTTTTCCAATTCCTTTTCTTTAAAAGAGAGTTGTTTTTGAAAATATTTTTCTTTTAAAGAAGCATTTTCTTTTATACTCTTAACAGTTTTTGAAGCTCTAATAAATTCGCTATACAACTCATCAAAAGCATTTTGCATTTCTTCAAGGGAAAAGAAATTTTGGAAGAAATTTGACATACCTCTTCTTTGTTGTCTTCTTGTGCCATAAGACAAAGATTTGCGGCTTCGTCTTCTTCTTCCTCACTTGACTCGTCACCGGAGTCGCCTCCCCAAGATATGTATGCTCGTTGCTTCTAGAAGGGTTTCCTCTCCTTTTTATCATTTGGGCAATTTGATTTAATGTGCCCGGTTTCTCCGCACTCATAGCACTTTATTTTATCTCCTTGCTTTTTGCCCTTTCGTTCATACTCTTTTCGCATGAACTTTTGAAATCTCTTGATAACGAGTCCGAACTCGTTGTCTCCGTCCTCATCATTTTGAGGTTGGCTTGTGCTTGCCTTGAGAGCGATTCTTTGCTTCCTTTGATCATCAACAAGAGGGTTAAGTATAGTAGATTCATAAGTTTTACGATTACCTCTTAATGCGTCGATGGTGACATTTGAAATGCCAAGGGATTCTTGAATCGCGTCGGCCTTGGATCGCCATTCCGGAGGAAGACTTCGGAGAATTTTTTGGACAAGTTCCTTATCCGTGAAGGTCTTCTTAAGAGCATGTAAGTCATTTACGATTTTTGAAAATCGTTCAAACATTTGATCGACCTTTTCGCCTTCCTTCATGTGAAACAATTCATATGCATGGGTTAGGAAATCAATTTTGGCTTCCCTTACCTGGTCCGTACCTTCGTACGTAATTTCCAGCTTGTCCCACATTTGCTTCGCCGTTGTGCAACAAGATATCTTCCTGTAATCATCAGAATTTACAGCACAATATAATAAATTAATAGCTTTAGCATTATTTTGCACCTTTCGGATATCATCCGCATCGTATTCATCTTCGGACTTCGGGACCCATTCATTTTCAACCTTCTTGGTTGGAATTTGTTCTCCATTCATTATGACCTTCCAAAAATGAAAACTATTTGATTGTACAAATATTCTCATCCTCTCCTTCCAGTATGTATAATTTGTACCATCGAATAGCGGTGGTCGGGTGGAGCATTGTCCTTCACCTATTCCTGCAAAAGAATCACGAGTAGAAGCCATGGATGTTTCTCTCAAACGGTTAAGTCTTCAGAGAGTTGGGCTCAGATACCAATTGTTAGATAATACGCTTAGGGTGAATAGCGTTATAATAAAAATAGCGTAAACTTGCGGAATTTAAAAATTTCAGGAAATAAATAAGTGCAATAAGTAAATAAATTAGAACAAACGCACCGATATATCCTGGTTCACCACAACCCGTAGCTAGTCCAGTCCTCGAGAGACTCTCTCGAGATTTCCACTAACTTGTTAAGCTTACGGGTGCTCAACAAACCGTTACAACTTGAGGACACAAGCCTCAACAACCTTTGCTCGGAGATATAACACTCCAAGACTTCAACCAAGGAAACACAAGTTCCTTCTTACAACACAAGGGACTAACACTTCCCTTCAAGTGTACAAAAACACTTAGCACTCAAACAAGACACTCCTTTAAGAGTAGATATGAGTAAAAAGAATACGCTCAAGATCGCAACAACTTTCGACAAGAATTTGGCTCTCAAAAGCTTATGTAATGAATATAAAATGATAAACAATAAGGTATGCAAGCTTTAGCAATTGTATGATCAGTTGTTGTGTGTTGTTGTACTCAAAAGACTGAATTGAAGCTGTAATTATAGTTGAAAAACCTTGTATTATCGTTGCCGAATTGCCAATTAGGAATTGCTGATTTTACTCAGTGACAATCGATTGTCAAATTACCACAATCGATTGTTTGCCAGTTCTTCCAAAAATCAATCCCAGATTTTATGCTAAACAATCGATTATCTAAGATCTATAATCGATTACTGGCAACGTTCAAAAAATCATTTCCAGATTTTACGTAAAACAATCGATTGTCAGAAATCTACAATCGATTACTTGGCAACTTTCAAAAAATCATTTCCGGATTTTACTTACAACAATCGATTATAGCAAATCAATAATCGATTACTCAGCAACGTTCAAAAAATCCTTTCCAGATTTCAATTAAAACAATCGATTTATAGGAACTCAATAATCGATTACCTGACGGTAGTTGAAAACATTTTGGCAACGGTCAGTTATACAATCGATTATACTAAGTTAACAATCGATTATATATCAGTCTTGAAAAATCAATTTAGACACTGCCTCTTGACAATCGATTGTTATACATTCACAATCGATCATTTAATAACTTTGATAAAGTCTGGAAGACACTGCCTCAACACAATCGATTGTCATTAGTTCACAATTGATTATTTTGTGACTTTGAAAAATCTGATGGACACTGTCTCTTCACAATCGATTGTCATTAGCTTCACAATCGATTATTTTGAGTTTTGAAAAACTTTGATGAACACTGCCTCATCACAATCGATTGTCTTGCAGATTTGAAAAATCTGATGCTCACTGCCTTAGCACAATCGATTGTCATTAGTTCACAATCGATTGTCAAGCAGCTGACTTAAACATAATCGATTATCATAAGTACATAATCGATTATCTTAGTCCAGATTTTAGAGGCATGTTTAAAAATCATTTTAACTAAAGTAAATATGCATTATTTAAAATCATTTTGCTCTAAATTAAATATGCATG
The DNA here is from genome assembly GCA_034376525.1 of Nicotiana benthamiana. Classification (NCBI taxonomy): domain Eukaryota; kingdom Viridiplantae; phylum Streptophyta; class Magnoliopsida; order Solanales; family Solanaceae; genus Nicotiana; species Nicotiana benthamiana. The sequence goes on along the minus strand of CM067336.1, from coordinate 24,517,712 downwards.
ATTTGTTAAAAATATTTTTACGAGAGAAGCCAAGTCTTGAGTTTAAGTTGTCGGATCAAGACCACAATTAAATATCGACTCATATAAAACTTAATCTCGATCTTTGTCTTGTGCTTGAATCTCGTTATATATCAATTTTGCGCTTGTGCTTGGACCTCGTCATATGTCAATTTGCGCATAGTTTGTCATTCATCAAAACCTACAAATATGAACACACGTTTAGTATAATGCCTTGAGAACGTATTTCCAACACCAAACACTCATACGATCCTGCTTAAGAACCTCAAACTCAGTGCCACGGGCTGCCATGGTCTCGGCAGGCAAGAAGTAATCCATGAAGACATCCACGAACTCATCCCATCTAACTGGAGGGCTCCCCTCCTCACGTGAATCCTCCCACATCTCAAACCACAACGCGCAGCCCCCTTTAACCTATATGAAGCCAATTCTACCCCTTCTATCTCTGTAGCCTTCATCACTCGAAAGGTCTTGTACATCTCATCAAGGAATTCATGCGGATCGGCCTCTGAGTCTGTACCTGAGAACTCTTGAGGATTCAATTGCAAAAATTGATGAACTCTGGAGCTGGAAGAATCTCCCTGTCCGCTGGAGGACACAGGGGCATCATGAGATGTCTGGGCCTGTGCGGCCACTAACTAGGTCAACATGCGGATAGCTCCCCTAAGGTCTCTATAAGAAATCCTGGGATCGGAAGCTGGAGTACCATCAGGAGTAGGAGCATTGGCAGGATGGATAGTAGCACCCTCGGCCGCTGCTGGAACATGATTGCTTAGATCAGGAACGGATGGAGTAGGCAAATTCAGAACGAGGGAACCACTCTCACCCACGGCAGTTGGCACATGATCCACAGCTGCACCGGAAGTTGCATTGGCCCCTAGGCCAAGTCTAGCTTTCTTCTTAGGTGCCATCACTGAAAATTTGAAATAGAGCACAAATTAGACGCAACATCACCTCACAGCACAAACTTGGAATAACAAAGAAGAGGATCATTTTTCCTAGATGCCCATGTAGCCCCCAACTTATAGATGTGGTCGACAACACACCGATAAGAAGGGATCTACTTAGCACGGCTTCGAGACATCCTAGGACTCCTTTAAAATCTTAGGCTCTGATACCAAGTATTTCACGCCCCAAATCCGAGGGCATGACCGGCACTCAACCGGGTATTCTCAGTCGAGTGGACCTAGGTGCCTTTCTTATTCCCCAGGCGTTACCCCACATTATGCAATGAAAATTAGCCAAAAGATACTAAATTTTTGCAAACGAAAGAACATATGATTTCTTTTTTGTAACCACACATTATGATTAACAGGGAACGAGGTATGTAAGTTTTACAGCGCCCAAAACATACACCTTTATACATAAGTTCTAACCCATATACTACTGTCTACGGAGCCTCTAAGAGAAAGATAGTACAACACTTGCCGGCGACAAGGCCCTGGATATACCTTTACAAAAGGACACAAGACTCCAAAATACAACAACATAGGTGGCATGAGCCACACAAGGCCCCGGGAGGAAAGGGGCTCACCAACACGAATACCGCCGATAGAGAGGATGAGGAGCTACGAACGGTGGACTGGAGTGCCTGGCACGGATCCACCTACAATCATAACACGAATGTAGCAGCCCTAGTAAAAGGGACGTCAGTACATTTGGAATGTACTGGCATGTATGAACAAACTCTGTCTCAAGTAAACTCAAGCAAAATTTGCACATACCAGTATAGAACTGAACAACAATGGTACAAGTACAACCATGGAGCAACAACCAAACATTCACAACAATTGATTCAAGTAGTCATACAAAGGGGCAAGTAGAGCCCCACAGGTTATAAACTCGCCTGCTGTCTCCTTTCACATTTTCACATTTATCATTTCATGATTCATATTCATATCAATAGTGATATTGGATCTCATTTTTTCCACCCTTATTGACTCGACCATCCTTATTACCTCGGCTACCCTTATCACACCAACCCAAACCTTATTTCACCGTGTTGCGGTACGAAACCCGACCCGCGTAACAGTTTTCAATTCACAACAACAAACAGCACAACAACAAATACAAGAAATCAACTGTGCAACAATGCTAATATAAATCCATAACAAGGGTAATGCAATTCCACAACTAGCAACAACAATTCCTCATGTTCATCAAATTGATATACAGTTTAGATCATCATAACAGTTATTCACAACTAATCACACACGTTGTTCCACAATATTTCATTTCCACTGTTCCATATTATTCCCATTTCCATTGTTCAACATTGTTTCCATTTTCATCGTTCCACAACATTCTCCACAAAGTGTTACCACACAGTTATACCACACAAAGCTTCACAATGATTCCATGAATGTCAACTATCAAAAATTTCACAACTAGCATATGGAGATTTCACAAGGATTACAATTAGCCATGCATACCTGGAGTTGAGTTTTCCCCTTTAGATCCTTAGTAAAATTTGCCAAGCAATCAAGTAGTCAATCTAGTTCATGAACAACAGTTAGGTTTTAGAAACTTAAACTCATAGTTACTACTCAATTCCCTTTTTACAAGATTTTTGGGTTTTGAAGCCTTGCATGAAGATTTTATGAAGAAAAATTCAAAGCAAGTATATGGGGTTCCCTTTCCAAGAAAAATTTCGAAATTTGGGGATATGCGTTAGGGATTTCATCCGAGAAATCAATAGAGAAGACAATGCACCAAGAAATTTCCAAGCTCCATTGGATTTGAAATATCAATTGATGAAGAATTTGCTTTCTCTCTCAAGAACCCTCTCTCCCTCTCTCTTATTTTGATCAGAAGTGTGTTAAAAATGAGGGAGAATGTGTTTCAATAAAAGGTGGGTCGGGTCTAAAAGTTATAAAAATACCAGGCAAACACAATCTGCGACGCGATATGCGATCGCAGAACAGACATGCGGTCCACAAAATGGACCGCATAAATGTCTCAAATTTCAAACCTCTCGGGTTGGGAATGCGGTGTACATGTGGTCCGAATTTGAGTTATGCGGTCGCAGAATGCACCGCAGAACTAACCTTTGAATTTCCTCAGGGACAATATGCGATCACTCTGCGGTTCGCATATTGATTATGCGATCGCAGATGTGACCGCATTTTCAACATCAAAATTTGGTTTCTCTCTGATACACTCTGCGGTAGGAATGCGGCCCACATAGATGATCTGCGATAGCATTATGGACCGCATTTTGACCATTTTCTGGAAAATTTTCTATTTTCATATTTTCAAGTTCAAAACAGTAAAAAGGATCCAATCCACATGGGTAGACTCGACTTTATGAGCTGCTAAAATTTGAGCATTCATTTTCACGGAGCCTTACAGATGTAAAATTTATATTTTAAAGACATTACTTAAACATAATTGGTATATATAAAGTGATATATTTAAAGATTATTTAATAAAATAATAGTAAAAAAGTGATGAATTGTCACGGAGTAGATGAATAGTGTATCCCCATATTTGAGGGAACACTATCATCCCTCATTTTTGGGACAAAAATAGGGGAGGGTTGGAGCTAAATTACCCCAAAAATTGGCCCCATTATGGAGAATGGAGGTAAGGTTGGAGATAGCCATAGTCGTGGGGTTGGAGAGACGAAACATATGGGGTAGATAAAACTAGGATGGGAATTGGGGAAGAAGACGAACCGGGTGGAAGGGGGGGGGGGAGAAGAGAAAATGCTGAGTTTTAGGGTTGGGAAGAAGACACGAGTTATATTTGTTTCTCTACTTTAAAGGAAATAGTTAAAAAAAGAAAAAAGAAAAATAAAAACCTAATTTCAGGTGAATTATTTAGTTTTCACGCGCCTCTTTTATATGTAATACACGCATGTGACACATGGCAAAAAAGGTGTGTAATTAACATGATGCTAATCAAATACCGTTCGATAAGATAGTAATATTATTAATGATGCCATGAAATTAATAAAGGTGTTGGTTGTTAATACCTCATTCAATCTTTGCATGTAACCTATTTATGTTCATTTGCGGTACACAATGTTTGAATTGTCACAACGGAATGCAAGATAGAAATATATATGTGCGTCTATTTAATTAGTGGTACGATGTTCAAAATTTAATGGCAAATAATCCATTCAAATTTCATAATTAAGTGATGAATACAAAAAGTAGTATCTAAAAGAATATAAATATGCTTATTTTGATGTAATATATAAATATTTCTTAAAAGATTTCATAATTTTATCTTTTGAGGTATTATTTCAAGGTTGGATTTAGAAGTTTTGAATGTTCCAATAAGTTTTATAGCCATTAACAATATTAAATTAAATAGTGCTAACAAAATCCCAAACCAAAATCAAATTAATATTAGTGCTAACAAAAGACATTCAATTCGATATTATGAACGATGTGTATTGCGAAATCAGGAGAATCAATCTCCCGCCATAAAGGCCTACTCGGAATATCGAGACGACTTCTCGAGGTTGTGGGATCAGGATCAGGATCTCTATATCGAGGATAATACGCGGTCCTGCAGTGGCCCCGAGGTTCAGGGTCCACCCGCAACCCAGCAAAATTACGAAGACAGGGGACTCCCGAGGTGAGTAGCTAGAGTCAATAGGCTCTGGTACCATGCCATACCTAGCCGTCCCATCCCCATGTCTTTACATTTAGTGCATCATGTACCGTCCCTTGTTCCTCCGCCTATATAAGGAAAACCCATACCACTTTGTAGCAGGCTGATGTTGCTCCATTTTTGCACAAGTGCAATAATCTCTCTCTCTCTCTCTCTCTCTCTCTCTCTCTCTCTCTCTGTCTCTCTCTCTCTCTTTTCTTTTAAGTCATTTGTTCTTATTGGCCCGAGTCCATTTCCCCTTCATTACTTTCGCACTTGTCCCTCGCCCGTCAAGCTATGCAATGGCCATAAAGAGCCTCACTTAATCGAATTTTTGCTTGTTATCACTTTCCCAACTGCCTCCAATAGCTCGATCTCGACTCAAGCCTCGACCCCGAGGCCTTCATTGATCTGCTCCGCGCTAGGGCATTAAGCCCCTCCAGTTTATTTACTGCCTTGTTTTTAGCTTGTATTTTATCATTACACTTAGCATCCTTAGCATCAACAACCCTTAAAACTAGTTTGAGAATAGATTACATATTTTTAGAATCCCATATACAAATTTAATTGTTGTTACCATTTTCACGGTAAACAGTTTGGCACCCACCGTGGGGCCAAAAAAAGATTGTGATTATTTTGTTGCTGATTTCGTCACACAAACACACGTTATCTTTTACTCTTTTCTTGTCTGAGGTCTTTTGATTTCATGTATGTCTGGCTCGGAAAGCAAAATCGAGAACGACTATCCCGAGAACCGCGGAGAAAGAAGTATGGCTTTTTCAATGGTTGGCGTGACACCACAGGACCCTGATAACGCATATGGGTCGATTCAAGAGAAATCGAGCTCGTAAGGCGAGAAACAGATCGATGAAGCATCGCACAATAATGATAGCATACAGGGTGTTGACCAACAGGAAAAGCAAAAAATCCTGGCACAGGAAGAACAAGAAGTTAATCTCCACGATATTTTTGAATGCTGCAAAGTCGCCCTAGGATCCCCAGCATAGTATCACCAGGGACGACTCTCCCCCAGTTATTTGATTAATAGGATGCCTTCATCTCCCATCGAGGATCAGATTTCGCATTCAATATTGTTTCCTCAGTCAACCTTATACCCTCTACCACCTCGTGTCTTTAAGAGCACATGTTTTGTTCATAACTTAGGCCCTAGGAAAGATAAGTTAGCTCCTCATGCTCTCAAGTGTGTCTTCCTTGGCTATTCTCATGTTCAGAAGGGATATTGTTTTTATTCACCTGATCTTCATAGGTACCTTATGTCAGCTGACGTCATATTTTTTGAGTCTAAACCTTTCTTTGCTTCTGCTGACCACCATGATATATCTGAGGTCTTACCTATATCGACCTTTGAGGAGTTTCCTATAGCTCCTCCTCCACCACCTTCGAACACAGAGGTTTTGCCCATACTAACCATTGAGAAGTCTATTGTTGTTCCTCCTAGTTCCCCAGTCACCAGAACACCACTCTTGACTTATCATCGTCGCATGTGCCCTACATCAGGCCCAACTGGTTCTCATCTTGCACCTGACCCTACTCCTACTGTGGACCCTGCCCCTAGTACAGCGATTGCACTTCGAAAAGGTATACAGGCCACACTTAACCCTAATCCTCATTATGTTTGTTTGAGTTATCATCGTCAATCATCTCCCCATTATGCTTTTATATCTTTTTTGTCCTTGGTTTCAACCCCTAAATCTACAGGTGAAGCGTTGTCTCATCCCGGATGGAGACAGGCTATGAGTGACGAGATGTCTGCTTTACATACAAGTGGTACTTGGGAGCTTGTTCCTCTTCCTTCAAGTAAATCTAATGTTGGTTGTCGTTAGGTTTATACGGTCAAAGTTGGTCCTTATGGCCAGATTGATCGACTTAAGGCTCGTCTTGTTGCCAAAGGATATACTTAGATATTTGGACTCGATTATAGTGATACCATATCTCCTGTGGCTAAAGTGGAATCAGTCCGTCTTTTTCTATCCATGGTTGTGGTTCGTCATTGGCCGCTCTTTATTATCAGCTGGATATTAAGAATGCCTTTCTTCACGGTGATCTTTAGGATAAGGTTTATATAGAGCAACCACCTGGTTTTGTTGCTCATGGGAGTCTCCTAGCCTTGTATGTCACTTGCCTCGGTCACTTTATGGTCTTATGCAGTCTCATCGAGCGTGGTTTGGTAAGTTCAGCATGATTATCCAGGAATTTGGCATGACTCGTAGTGAAGCAGATCACTCTGTGTTTTATCGATATTTTGCTCCGAATCTATGTACATATCTGGTAGTCAATGTTGATGATATTGTTATTACGGGCAATGATCAGGATGGTATTACTAATCTGAAGAAGCATCTCTTCCAGCATTTTCAAACTAAGGATCTAGGCAGATTGAAGTACTTTCTAGGTATTGTTATTTCTCAAAGCAAATATGCTTTAGACATTCTTGAGGAGACAAGGATAATAGGTTGCAATACCTGTTGACACTCCGATGGATCCGAATTCTAAACTTCTGCCACGACAGGGGGAGCCGCTTAGTGATCCTGCAAGCAATAGGCGGCTGGTTGGTAAATTAAATTATCTCAAAGTGACTAGACCCGACATTTCTTATTCTGGGAGTATTGTAAGTCAGTTTATGAATTCTCCCTGTGATAGGCATTGGGATGCAATCGTTCGTGTTATCCGATATATATAATCAGCTCCAGGAAAAGGATTATTGTTTGAGGATCGAGGTCATAAGCAGATTGTTGGGTACTTAGATGCTGATTAGGCAGGATCGCCTTCTGATAGACGTTCTACGTCTTGATATTGTGTTTTAGTAGGAGGAAATTTGGTGTCCTGGAAAAGCAAGAAACAGAATGTAGTTGCTCGATCTAGTGCAGAAGCAGAATATCGAGCAATGGCTATGGCAACATATGAACTAGTCTGGACCAAACAATTTCTCAAGGAGTTGAAATTTGGTGAAATCAGTCAGATGGAACGTGTGTACGACAATCAAGATTCCATTCATATTGCATCAAATCCGGTGTTTCATGATAGAACTAAACACATTGAGATTGATTGTCACTTCGTAAGAGAGAAGATACTTTCAGGAGATATTACTACAAATTTGTGAGGTTGAATGATTAACTTGCAAATATTTTCACCAAGTCCCTCACCGGTCCTTGTATTGGCTATATATGTAACAAGATCGGTACATATGATTTGTATACTCTGGCTTGAGGGGGAGTGTTAGATATAGATATGTAGTTGTCCCACAACAGAATAGGAGTAGTATGCCCTTTGCATAGAGTAGCTATAAACTAGAATCTTATATAGCATTAGACACACAATATCAATATATCGTATTTTCTCCCGTGCCTTCTAACACAGGTGTTTCAACCAATTACACCGATGGCGTCGGGCCAATGCCGATAGGCAGTTCAAACCAACGAACCAAATCACTCCTACACTTCAAAACTTTGATGGACTCTAGATGCTAGTCACCACAACAATCAGGAAAGCATCTTTCTCTATACAGCTCGCTTGAGCTCGGACTAGAGTGCTGAGCCGCGAAATGCATACGTGTTATTCGAATGACAACGGGCACACCGCCCAGAGGCTACTTTGACACCTCTCTGCCAAAAGGGTTAAAACCCACCGACATTCAACAAAAAATTACACGCGAAGAGAGAGGAATCCCTCACTATATAACCAGTTGCCCGCACCAGTTCCAAACCTCAAAACGCCGCCTACGTATCCCGATGTAAGGAAGAACTACTTCACTCCTTCGATTGTCTTTTTCCTTTCACTAACCTACATGCAGGTAGGCAGTCAAGGCATTCATAAATCCCAAACTTCACTTAGAAATCTGAGCCCCTACAGGATCCGCTGAGTCTCTTTTCTCGATCGGGTTTTCAGCCTAAAGGTCTCGCTAGCAAGATTATTAGCAGAGCAACATACCCTCAAGAAAGGTTTATGACGAGATCGACGGCCTTCCTTCTATAGTCGGGCGACGTGCGATAATTTTCTTTTAAAGGGCATTGTCCCCTTGGAGGGACCAATAAATTGCAGGCTAGTTCACGAAACGAAACCATATAAGCAGATCGGATAATTGGAGGAGCCAAACCCGTGCGACTAATGCTCGTAGCAACAAGACAATATGTATCAACGGCTTATATCTACTCCAGGCAATAAAGATATCTTTTTGACATTTCATATTTCGAGAAAGATTATTTTGACATATTCGTGGCATATGCTTCTCCATCAAATGGGTCCTAATATATTTGGAGATTTTAATATAAGCAATTCGACAACTTGTGTGACCCCAGGGCCAGGACTCCAGGATCATCAATCCCCTAGAAGGCAACTCTGAGCTCAGGATAACCTGTCTTCAAGCATAAAAAATTCGATGACTCAGAGACTGATATCAAGCGCCATACAACTGCCTACGGATAAATGCATACGACTACGGTCGAAATGGCTGATACGGACAAAAAACAAAAACTTGGGGATGCTCGACTGTTGCTAAAAAATTGTAGGCCACCACTCTAAATATACTTTGGAAAGAACCGGTTAAAACATGCTTCCCTCCACATGCAAAAATGAGCTCTAACAATGTCGGCTCCCAAAAATGCAAGAGCGTTGATCTACTCGACCTACGAGCTATGAACCTTAAGAAGTGGTCGAAACATCGCCAAAAATGACTTGAAATCAAGGTTCCTCTTGAACCGACGACGGGTCAGGCAAAATACTACAAAAAAACCTTAATGGGCGGATATAAAGCCTACAAAAAGCCCACGGGCAAAAAATAGCGTAAGAGCCATTGTCGCCGGCTAAAAATTTTTAACAACTTGAGGATTAAAATGAGCTCAAATCGTAACCCGATTGGAGACCGGATCTAAAATAGTTTAATATGCAAGCTATGGGCTATATATGAAAAGTCTTTATGACCAAACGGCATAAGTGCCACCATCGCCAGAAACTCAATTAAATTTAAGGGTAGATTACAACTAGAATCGCAATGTGACTCGGAGACTGGACCCAAAAAGAACAACATGTCTAACGGCACGACATAAATGCCACCGTCACCAAAATCTCCATGAAATTTAAGGGTCGATTACAACTCAAATCGTAATGCCACTCGAAGACTGGACCCAAACATTGCAATATGCCTATGAGCATGACATAGCTGCTACTACCGTCAGGATCTCCATGAAATTTATGGATCGATTACAGCTTGAATTGCAAGGCGAATCGGAGATAGGACCTGAAAAGTGCAACATGACTATGGGCACAGCATAAGTGCAATTATCGATGCCCGGAGACCCGATGGAATTTAAGGGTCGATTGTAGCTTGAGTCATGACGTGACTCAAAAACTTGGCCCGAAGATTGAAATAAACCTACGGGAAATGTATAATTACCAGTATCTCCAGAATCTCCATGAAATAAAAGGGCCAATAAATGTTGCAATCGCAACACGACGCGGAGACTGAGCCCGTAGATAGTTGAAGCATGCAAGCCCAAGGGAAAATCTGGGATCAAATCGACCCGATGGAAACACCAAGAAGCGAAAAAAGAGAAGATATCAGTTACGGGGTTCCCCCTCTTATTATTACATATTGATGGTGAGGCACAATCTCGGCCCACGTGGTATAATGAAAGCTACATATACACAACAAAGAAGACAAGGAATATTCTTTCCCCTTTTTCCGGTAGCTACGGACCAGCGATCTTCTCCTTATCATCCTCATCATCGGATATCAGGAACTTGGCATCGAACTCCTTTCCTTAAGCTTGTTCGATCTCCTCCGAAAGATCAAAGCCTCTTGCATGAATCTCCTCGAGGGTTTCCCTACGGGACCTACACCTCTTGTACTTTCTGTTGTTGTTTGCACGGTCCAAGGCCTTCTTCAGCTCAGCCCTAGTGGCAGCGGAACTCATCAAATAATCTGCCATATCCTACCCCGCCCTGGTATTATTTATCAGAACCTTGGTTCGGATGTTCACCACCTCAAGTTTTGCCCTTGATAGCTCAAATGAGAGCCTCTCGATCATCTTCGCTCAAAGAAAATCACTCCCATGGGCAGCCTGAATTTTTTCCTCGAGAATCGATTTCGCAACCTGAGCCCTCCTTTTGGCCTCAGAATAGGCACTAACACGCGCTTGCAGCTCAAAAAAGTCACATTTGGGCACGACGACCTCGCCCCAGAGTTATTCTAGCTCATCTTCCTTTTCCTTCATATTAAACAGCAACACGTCAGAGATGACAAAACAAAAATGGGGAATACAAGCCAATGCGGAATGCAGAATAACTGTTTCACTAGGAGGGCCTCCCGGGCGCAGCTTCGGTCTACCCCACGTCGTGAAGAGACGAGTTTATCTTTCTTTGCCGCAAAAATAAGATTGAGGGATATTTCCCTTTCTCGAGCCTCCCGCAAATGAGCCTCGCTACGGAGTAGTGTGGTTTTGATCCTATCAAAAGCTTGAAGAATAAGAGCCAGTGAGCAAAGGGAAGAGAAAGGAGCATTGGGCCAGAACTTCCCTACTACGGTCAAAACCTCACCACGAGGCCAAGACGATGAAGCCAAAAGTGACCCCGGATGATGCATCAATCCCGGAAGTTTTCCGACCAATCGAATCACTTCCTCTTAGCTGTTGCGGAGAGGGCACCTCACTGCAAGCCTTCTTGCACCGAAGAACATCTTTCCTTTTGCCAACGCTCCTTGACACTTGGGTCAGTAATCTCTCATCCTCCTTCGAGGAATCCAAACTCCCATCAAATGAACTCCCGGCACCTGCGATAGAGAAACTGAGCAAGTCAGCAAAAGGGAATCCATCCCCAAAAAAGAAGGGAAACGCCAGGCACATACCATAGTGCTTCGCCTCCCATCTCCCTTTTAAAAGATCTCGCCACCGGCACTTATCATGAGCCCAGCTAGCTGGTCGATCTACGAGACTATTCAACTAAATCAGGAACCTTATCAGGTGACCAATGAGTTGTTGTAAGCTAAAGACAAAAAGACATCATTGTGGGGCCAAACTCATATGAAGAGAAAGATAGTTCAACAAAGTACTTATGTGCGGAGTTCCATTTCTTGGGGAATGGTAAAAATTCTCTAGGGATAACGTCGATCGTCCGGACGTGAACGAATCGAACCATCCACCAGCTGTGCTCATCCTCCTTGCGGCCGATCGTAGAAGCTCGAGCGGACCTACACTGAAGAGCAACTATGCCCCGACGATGCAATAGCCGGGATAACCTTATAAGGGGACTAAGGGTGAACTCTATCCCAGCCTTATCAGCAAAATATCTCATCGACTGCACTATCCTCTAGAAAAAGGGATGAACTTGCAGCAGTGTTACTTGATACCTTCTACAAAAATCAATAACAACCCGGTTCGGGGGACGTGGCACGAGAACGTGGGTATATACGCTCAAAAAGCCCTCAACATACGTCATGGTACTCTCATTGGGGGAAGGTACTTGTAAATCATGCCTTCCCCCCATCCACATTCTATCTTGATTGCCCCAAGGTTCTCCTCCGTCACCGATGAGACAATCCTCGACACATGCTCCCGATGGCCCAAAACATTGGGAGGCTCGCCCTTCTTCGAGGTAGTGCACCTCGAGTCTCATTCCCCTGGCATCGGGAGAGGGCCGCTGGCGCCAACCAAAGGAGGAACACATAAAGGGACCCCCTTCGTCCGAGGATCAGATGTCAAAACAACAACCACGGCCATGACGGAGTAAGGAGAAGAAGGGGAGGATCCAGGAAAAACTACCTGAAGCAAAGAAATGGAGGAACTCACACAAAGCACCAGGCTCTGCAAAGGAGATATGCTTAACAAACAACTGCAAAATCGCTGCTTGAAGGGCAATAGATAAATATAAAGGGGCCAAGCAACAACTACTTAATTGCCCAAAGACGGCCAATTAATTCTGGTTGTGGTAAACATTATCTTCTCCCTGGGGAATGCGCCGAAAGAATCGTCTCGGGCTCTTACACGACATATGAAATCAAGGGACCTTCGGAAACCCTCAACGACAAAAGTATCAGTTTGGAGGAGCCATCGACTCAACCTTGGGGAATGGATATCCTCGGGCCCCATGGTCCATCTCGTAGAAATGCACCATAGGGTCGACAGCCGATGCTAAGAGGCAAAATGAAAAAGGGGGAAGGAAAGAGGGAAAATATCAAGAAGAAATAGCAGAATAAAAGTTCCGGTCATGTATTAACAAAAAGGGAAAATTCCTTTTTTACACTATTGGTCTCCCAGGAGAGAAAACACATAACACAAAAAAAGAAAGAATACAAAAAAGGGGCTTGGGGACTACCTCGCCACTATCATCTTCACCCCCATTAGGTAAAATCAAAAATGCCAGTCTTGCCTCCATCTCGCGAGCCTCCTCCTGATCAGCAGATAGCTCGAAGCCTACAGCCTCAAGTTCTTCCAGAAACCTCCTTCTTCATCTTTGATTTCGCGTGCTCGAGATCTCGGACTAGCTTCTGCTCAGCCGCCAAGGATATGTCGAGAACCATTGCATGCGCTGATGTCGCATCCTCCTTATAAGTAGCGGCATCTCGCTCGGCCCCAGACTTAGCAGCAATCAAAGTAGTAATCTCTAGGCGAGTGTAAAAAAAAGGCCCCAAGATGTCGCCAATTCAGTGGACATAGCCTCCTCTGCTCCTTCAGAACGGAGATCTCCTCCTCTAACGGACTAATCTGTGAGCTGCACCGCCCAACCTACTCCGAAAGGAAAGACGATGGATATGTGAATAACGGAACATGTATGGATCCTGAGTAAAAAAGCAGGTGCGAGCAAGGCAGAGTACCTGGGCAGCAAGAGCGGACTTCTCCCGAAGAGCCGCCTCCAAAGAAACCCGAAGCTCCCCCAATTCTTTATCTCCCCGAGTTCCACGAGCCTCCAAGTCATGAAGTTTCAAAAAAATGATATCGCGCTCCTTCTCTCGGGCAGAAAGTTCCTCACAAAGCTGGAGGATGGTGTGATCGTACGCCTCTTTACATTGTGACATAATGAAAGAATTAAAAGAGATAACAAATGATGCGCGACAACAAAAAGGAATACGGTAGGAAAAACTATCACCTACTACAGAAGTACCAACCATGCCACTGATCATCCCTTCGGCATCCCTCGACTCCCCCGATAAGACCGGGTAGTTCTAAATAAGATTGTTCGTGCCGTCGATCTCTTAGAAAGTCATCCCACATCATTGGAAAGTCCCAAACCTCGAACCATCGGGACCAATGGTCCTGCTAGTAGAACCCACATCTAATTCAGCCTCACGACTCGAAGTCAGAGCAACATTCACCTCGAGGACCCCCGGATCTTTAGCCCTGCCGGACCCGGCCATCGTGGACTCAGACGCCTCCGACTGAGGCACGTGTACATCTCTCATACTGGACCGCATCTTCCACTTCAATATACTTCTATCATCATCCTCCCCTTCAGCATCAGGGCTCGATCCGGACGTTTGGGCAATGGTTTCACCAAGACAAGCAGTGGCCGCATTGTTTTTCCTTTTCTTGTTCATGTCAGGCACCAAGGCCTCTACTTTACCATCGAGGGGCAGCCTTCTCTGTATATTCTCTCCAAGGCCTGCACCAGCATAAGATATGCAACACGTCGCTACTTAGAGTTCGGAAAGAAACACAAAAAATGCAGCACGAGCAGTGAAGAAGCTTCACCATGGTTCTTATCCACCCAGTATTCCTTGTACATGACGGCCCATTATGGAAATGATATGGGAACTTTGCATCTGAGTGCCTGATCCATCCCGCCAAGTCTGGGACGGCCTTAGGATACCAAGCGACCGTTGGAGAGGGCACAAAAAGGATTATCGTGACATACAGAAAAATAATCGAGAAGTGGCTAAAGATAAGTTCACTCACGTGGATCGTTCCATCACTATGGAAAGGGCATCCTCCAAGCCGATACGATATTCGAGGTCCTCACTCGAACGAACCTGCTCATTCATCCTTGATCCTTCCCCTCATCAACACTTGTGAAGAAATATTTTTTGGATACAGGCGCGTACAAAATAACCTAATCAAATGGCTGAGGGTAAAGACCTCACCCGTAACCTCTTCTGTAAAATTCTTGAGCATCAACACGGTCCTCCAAAAGAATAGGTAGATCTTGATGTTCCAGACGCCAGTACCACACACGAGGGGGATGATTTGTGTGGTACCAAATTTTTTGATATAGAAGAACCTGGTTCTTCTAGGTTTTCTAACTACTACTCTGTGTAGAATTAAAATACAGAAATAAAATAACACAAGGTTTTTACGTGGAAAAGACCTAGCTCAAAAGGTGAAAAAACAATGACCTACTAATCAGTAGGATTTTTCAAAACTTCCACTAAAATCACTAAGCCAAAAAAACATTTATAATACTCTTGTAAAACTAAGGATTATCTCTAATCCCAATGTGGCACACAACCTCAACTGTCGCGACACTTTCAAGTTAACTCTAACTTGAGTACTCACATACCTAACACAATTGCTTCTAAATAAGATGAAAGGTACAATATAAAAACACCTACTACAATTGAACTAGAATAATAATAAACACAATGGAACTGGTTCTTCTATCTTTTTCAAGTAGCTGCAAGCGTGCACACTCAATCTCACATAAATTTCTTGCAAATAGCCTTGCTCTTTTGCTCTCAATTTTGCTTAACTTCAGCGTATGTGCATACCTGTAAAAGAGAACAAACTCATTCATTTAATGAGTTAGTAATCAGTGTTTGATTGAGACTCAATAGTTGATCCTTAGACGAATTTGAGTCCTTGAACAATACAAACTCCAACCTTTATAGTTGATTAGGATTGTGTTCTCTTCTCATAAGGAGGCTGTACTCCTTATCCCAAATGCAATCTTTTTGATCAGTTCAGAAGATATTGCTGCTTGATCTTTAAAGCATATCTTCCCCACGTGCATCTCATATACAATGGTTGATAAGCATTGTGTCTCACCAGATGACAAGCTCTGTGCTTTTACTGATCAGAGAACCTGCGGAATTCAGCTAAATTATTAACACAAATTATCAACGCTTAAAATTCTTAACTCGTCATTAAGGGCCAAAGTGAAAATAAGTCATAAACATGATTGTTTAGATAATAGAGTTTAAGAACAATATCTTCCTCCTTTTTGGCATCATCAAAAAGTTGAAAAACTAATGTGAATCCCTGAAAATCAATTATTACTCATGGCCAATGGGGCAACTGCAAGTGAAAGCATGCTTTAGTTAATTAAAAATCAACTTGACAAATACAACTATTAAGATCATAATTAATCTAAAGCAAGATAAATGCACATTATCATTGATAAGCAGTGCTTCTACATAAGAGTCCACAAAAATAAAGAACAAAACAACCAACCATAAGCAAAAAACAAGAGAAATCCATAATCTGGGTCATTGGGGGGTGTCTAGACTGGTTCAAAGTAGGACAATGAGACCTAAAGCTTTGGGGAGATAGAGGGTTGGGTTTGAAGTAGATTGAGCATTGTTTAGAGCATCCCTTCACTCTTTTCTTTTTCTCTTGCAAGTTCAGCTCTCAACCCATTCCTCTCATCTTCCAGTTCAGCAACTCGAGCTTGAAGCCTTGTAATCTCAGCATCCTTTGTCCCATAATCTTGAACCAAGGCTCTTACCTTGCTATTCAATGGATTCTTTATTGATGAACCAGGTTCAACAGGGCCTACATTGAGCAGATAGGCCTGGAGGTTCTTGATTCCAAAGTGCTCTTTACTGGAGGCCATTTCCAATTTCTTCAAAGGAACGTCCAGCCTGTCCAATACAGTTGTAAAAATGAACCCATAAGGAATGGCATGAGCTTTTGAACCATTAAAAACTCTTTCCACTAGCCTAACAATGAAAGCAGGCCAGTTAATCAGTTTTCCCCTCACCAAGCATTCCATGAGGACCACATCCATGTACTTTGCTGTATGCCTCCTCTCCTGCCAAGGAAGCAGGCATTTTTTCACAAATTCAAACAACACTTTATGCTTTGGCCTCATCTCACTCTTTTGAACAGCCCTTGCCTCAGGAACATCCTCAACATCTTTTGTGTCACAGAAATTCCTAGCTATTTGGAGTGCAGTAGGCAGATCATCTAGATAAAGCCACATTTGCCTGGTGTAGTCATCCTAGCCTTCACTTGGAATGTCTAGAATTCTGCCCAGCTTAGGTGTATCAAATTTTACCTTCACTTCTTTCATTGCGCTAATTACCAGCCCATTCTTTACAGTACCATTAGCCATGAATTCAATCAGTTCTCTTTTGTCTAGTCTTCCATCCATTTGAAGGCATGTCCTTCCATCCTTGTGCATCCAGCGCAGCCACCAATCTGACCATGACTGGCTCCTCCATGTCTTTCAGCAATCTACCCTTCAAAATATTTCTTCTGCCAAAGATGTCAAAACTGTCTTGTTCTTGTTCAGACTCCTGTTCTCCCTCTTCTTGTACATGTTTTCCGTTTACAGCTGACCTAGTTCATTTGGCTAGAGAGAATTCAGCAGGTACATACTTAGAGGGCTTCTTTGCAAAAGACATGGCTCCCTTTGATTTGGCAGTAGGAACCTTCACACTCGTACCCCTCTCTTGATGGACCAGTTTCATCTCTTCCTCCTCCTCTTCTTCAGAAGCCTCAGAACTTTCAACCATTTTTGCTTTTCCCTTTTCTTTCTTCTTTTTCTTGTTTTCCTCTAGTGCCTTTTACAGTTCTGCTTCAAGTTTCCTAACACTACTTCTTGTGGCTCTTCCCTAGGAACAAAAGGTGCGGAAGACTTGGTAGATGAAACTTTACTCTTCTTAGTTGGCTTAGACGCAACAGGGGTCCTTTATGAGGAGGCCATGCATTTCTTTAGATCATAACTGGCCCCAACCTTCTTTAGAATATCTGCCAAAGTCTCCCCCCGCATATGAACCATGTTCATCTTGTTGTTCACTCAAATTTACCAGTCCTTTAGCAGCTTCACCTGGCCCGCTTCCCCCTGACTTCATGCCTCCCTCCTCTGTACTACCACATATGGCTAAAACTTCCCCTTTCCTTTTATTTTTCCTTCTACTAGATTCAGCCCCTTCAACATTTTTAACAGAATCCACAAAAATAAAACCTACTTTCCTCCCTTTCTACTACATCAGAAAATAATAAACAAGTGTTTACCTCTCTTGGGGTTTCTTGACTCTTGTCATTGTCAGAAGAACATGTTCTTCTCCTTCACTAGCAGAGATTAATTTCTCAGACTTAGAGCTTGAGTCATTTTCTTTGGATTGAACTTCCTTCCTTTGACTAGTCTATAATTTTTGTTCAAGACTCCCCTCAAATAACTAGAATCAACCGTTTTTCTAGCTAACATTTTGGGGGTTCACTAGGAGGTGTTGAAGATGAGGTGTTAGGGGAGACTAGTGGGGGAGTTCCAGGGTTATCTTGAGGATTAGTCATGGCGGAAAATTTTTGAAAGCTTTTGCGAGTTTCGGAGGAAAAAGCAGATGATCGGAAATTAGGGGAATTAGAATGGCGGTTATGAGTGATGAGAATTGGTGTGGTGGGTATTTAAAGAAGGGTCATGATTATAGCAGTAACATCAGCTTTTTCAGAGGTCAATTAGGATTCTAATCAAGTTAGAATTATGGTCTCCTTAATGATTAATGAAAATCGCTAGTTTTTAGGAAAGAAACTCATTATAGTTAGACTTTTAGGTTAATGAAACTGGTTCAATGCTCAATGGATAAAATTTTCTGGATGTTTGGTGTAACTAGGACTTCTGCTCATGATTGATAATTTTATCTAAGTGTGCAAAGTAAAGGAACATACCTGAACTTTCTCATGAGCATATATTGATGAACCTGGTTCTTCAAGTAGAACTTCTCTTGATCATGCCTCAAATGTCAGAATAGAAAATTTTGTAAGAGATCAGTGAGTCATATAAACACATGTCACATGAGTATAGCAATTAAAGTATGAAACTGAGTAAAAATTAGTCTAGATATTTACATGGATTAAGAACTCCTAACCAAAAAACAATTCTTCATTTTTTTGTATATATTGTTTCAATTTTTTTTCATTGTGCTTTCCGAACTGAACCTTTTAGATGATCTTAATCATCCCTAATTCCAACATGTTCCTTTCAGAATTTTCTCTACTCAGTGCTTTAGTGAAGATGTCAGCTATTTGCTTATCAGTATCACAAAATTCTATGGAGACTAGCCATTTCTCATAGTTATCTCTTAAGAAGTGGTGTCCAACCTATGTGCTTAGTCCTTTTATGATAAACATGGTTCTTTCTCATGCTTATAGCACTAGTATTGTCACATAATATTGGTATGCATCCTACTTCAATTCCAAAGTCTACCAGTTGTAGCTTAATCCATAGCAATTGAGCACAACATGAAGCAACAACAAAATATTCAGCTTCAGCAGTGGAGAGGGCTACTGAGTTTTGCTTTTTTGTAGCCCATGATACAAGACAAGAACCCAGGAAATATTCCATACCTGAAGTGCTCTTTCTATCCACTAGAAAACATGCATAATCAGCATCAGCATATCCAATTAAGTCAGAATTACTACCTTTGGGATACCAAAGACACAAATTAGTGGTGCCTTTCAAATATCTCAATATCTTTTTGATAGTTGTTAGGCGTGACTCCTTTGGATTTGCTTGGAAATGAGCACAAAGCCCTTCACTGAAAATAATGTCAGGTCTGCTGGCAATAAGAAACAAAAGTGAACCAATTATATCCCTATACAACTTTTGGTTAACTGATGAACCAGGTTCATTAACATCTAATTTAGTGGCAGTTGCAATAGGTGTATCTATTTCTTCGGAATCGTCCATTTTGAACTTTTTGATGAGTTCTTTTGTATACTTCTACTGATGGATCATGGTCCCATTTGGACTTTGTTTGATATGCAAGCCTAGGAAAATATTTAGTTCACCCATCATACTAATTTAAAATTCACTTCCCATTAATTTTGCAAATTCCTTACTCAACCTATCAGTAGTGGCCCATAATATTATGTCATCAACATATATTTGTACAATAAGGAAATCTTTACCTTTTCCCTTAGGAACAAAGTGCTGCCAACTTTAACTCTTTTGTACCCATGTTCCAATATGAATTTTGATAGTCGTTAACTCATACCAAGCTCTTGGGGCCTTTTTGAGCCCATATAGAGCTTTGTCCAGCTTGTACACATGCATAAGACATTCCTTGCTTTCAAATCTAGGAGGTTGTTTCAAAAACACTTCCTCCTTGAGGTAGCCTTTTATTTTGGAAGGCACAATTGGCATCCATCTGATGGAGAGTGAATTCCATATGTGCTGCAAAGGCAATGAGGAGTCTGATTGCCTCTACTTTTGCAACTAGAGCAATTGTCTCATCATAGTCAATGCCTTCCTCTTGGCTGTAGCCCTGAACCACCAGTCATGCCTTATTTCTTGTAACATTTCCATCTTCATCAAGTTTTTTCTTGAAGACCCATTTGGTGCCAATGACTGGCTTGTCCTTGGGTCTAGGAACTATATGCTAGACTTAACTTCTTTCAAATTGATTGAGTTCCTCCTGCATAGCATTTACCAAATCTGCATCTTGCTAAGCCTCAACAACATTTTTAGGTTCAATAAGAGATAGAAAAGCATCAAATGCACACATATTCTTTAATTTTGATCTAGTTTTGACTCTATATGTTGGATCATTAATTATGTTCTCAATGGTATGAGAACTTTGATACTTGTGAGATTTCACAAACAACTGGTTTCTACTAGATGATACTCTTGTGTTTTTTTGATGAGGAACAAGTTCTTGTAAATAGTTTGTTTCATTTTCTCCCTGATTAGTTCCCCCTGTCAGGTTGCCCAGACTGGAAGAACCTGTTCCATCACCTATTCCTTCTTTTGATGTTGCTTCAATCAATTCTCTTACCAAGACGATGGATTTATCTTCATGTTCCCGTCTCTCAGAAAGAATGTTAATTTCATCAAAAACAACATGCACACTTTTTTCTACACACAGAGTTTTTTTTATAAAATACTTTATATGCTTTGCTATGTGAAATATATCTCAAGAATACTCCCTCATCACTTCTGGGTTCAACCTCACCTAGGGAGTTTTTTCCCTTATTGTGCACATAGCACTTGCAACCAATTTCCCAATGGTGGGATATGTTTGGTTTTCTCCCTTTAAGTAACTCATAGGGAGTTTTCTCAACAATAGGCCTAGTCATGCAAATATTTATGATGTAGCATGCAATAATTCAGCAAACTTGGCATTTTTAAATTCAGTTCCATGATCGGACCTAATTGATGAAAGTTGATTACCTAGTTATTTCTGATTTTTTTAGCATAAGAAGCAAACATGTCAAATGCTTCAACTTTAGATGTTAAAAATAATGTCCAAGTAAAACTAGAGTAATCATATACAAGCACCATCACATATCTTTTACCACCTCTGCTTAATGTTCTCATTGAACTATAGAGACATGGACCAGTTCCATCATTTTGGTGGTGCTTACCATTTTCTTGCTTTCCCCTTGCACAAGTCTACAAATTTTGTCTGCCTTGAACTTTATGTTAGGCAGTCCTATCACCAAATCCTTGGAGACTAGTTTATTGAGTTGACTTAGACTGGCATATCCAAGTCTCTTGTGCCAATGGAGTGGATCATTTTCCAACACACTTAAGCAAGTGAGTGCATTTTCTGAAAGTGTGGACAAATATATAATGTATATATTGTTTACTCTTTTTACCCGCAAAACAATCTTGTTAGTGGTAAGATTAATCACAAAACATTTTGTAGAGGTGAATGCTACCAAGTAACCTCTATCACACAATTGTTATTGTCTTATTAGGCAGTATTTTAGGCCATCTATGAGGTAGACATTCTCAATAGAGTGAGAATCAGCCTTACCTACCTTTCCAACCCCAATAATCTCACCTTTCTTCCTATTTCAAAAGGAGACATCGCCTCCTTGAAGGTACTCAAGTGAAAGAACTGGTCTTTGTCCCCAATCATATGTTTTGAGCAGCCATTATCCATGTACCATATTTGGCTATCTTTCACTTGAACCTGCAAAAAGAATCAGGGGTTAATCTTAGGAACCCAAACTAGTTTGGGTCCTTTTCTATGACAAAAAATATGAAATAATTTCTTTCTTTCCAAGCTAGTCAGTTTGTGCTTTACTTGAACAAACGCTTTGTTCATTTGATTGGCCTTTTCTTTTGCACAACAATCCTTTTTATAATGGCCAGTCTTACCACAGTGTGTGCAAATCGTATTTTCAGGAAGAGTGAGGTACTTGTTTTTGGGGTCCCATTTTGGAGTTTGAGTCCCATAGACAAGTCCTCTTTTATTGCTATTGTGATGCTCTTGCAACCATGAGAGAGCATCAGAAGATTTGTTCCATTTTCAAGTTCTGTCTAGTTCATGTTTCACCTTTCCCAAATCTTCTTTTAGAGCCTTAATAAATTCATCTTTCTTATACAGTTCATCTTTCATTTTTTCTAGATTTTTTTCTAGAGTAAAAAATGAGTGATCATCTTTCTTCTTTCCTAGATTTTTTTCTAGAGTAAAAAATGAGTGATCATCTTTCTTCTTTCCTATTCCTAGTTTCAGTTTTAGATTTTCTGACCTAAGTTCTAGAATACTATTGTCAAGTTCAAGAACCTGGTTCTTCAACTCAGCATTTTTGTTATCACTCTCATCAACCCTAGATTCTAGACTTTTGCATTTTTGCTTTTAGGATAGCACATTCCCTAGACATAACTTCATTTTCATTATTAAATATTTCAGACTCATCAATAACGTCTAATAATAGCTCAGCCAACCTTTAATTGTTTCCTTGAGATGCAGAATACTTACCTTCTGCTCATCATCTGATTCTCCAATGGCCATAAGAGCTTGCTTTTCTTCATCTTCTTAGTCTTATCATAGGTTTCACCCCAAGAAGCAACCATAGCCTTGGTTGAACCTTTGTTTCTCTTGGGTTGGACCTGTTCCTTCTTCATGTTTCTCTGTTCAGCCCTTTTTTTCTTCAAATCAATCTCCCATTCAGAGCAATTCTTGATCATGTGTTCAGTCTTACCATACTTGTAGCAGCCATCATTTGTCTATTTCTAAGGAGCTCTTTCCTTGTTGAAGTTTGTACCTCTTGATGAACATTTTCCTCTCATCTGGTACTTTTTGAAATCTCTAGTGAGCATAGTCATCTCATCATCTTCTAGATCTGAACCTTCTGTAATTTTGAGAGACAAACTTCTCTCCTTCTTGAGTGTATCCATCTTCCTTGTTTGCCTTCTCAGTTCATAGCCAGTAAGATTCCCAATCAGTTCATCAAGTCTGGGAGTGTCCATATTCATGGACTCCTAAATGGCAGTGATTTTGCTTTCCCAAGCAACTGGAAGAACTCTTGTAAAGACCTTATCAACCTTGTCTTCTTCAAGAATAACTCTTCCAAGAGACTTAAGTTCATTTAGCCAGGGATATGTAGGAAAACTTCGGAGCAAAGGCTCGGTTAAATCTTTCAAAAAAAAACTTCACATGGAGTAGTCAAACGGGCAAAAATTGTTCGTATCCGCTCACTTTATCTTTGCACGAAAACTCTTCGTGTTTTCATGCAAAGAGGGGCAGATGTGAGCACGTATAATTTGCCCTACATATGAGTTACTCCCATAAAATTCAAAATAAAACAATTTTTAGCTTGCTTGCAAATATTGTGAATTTTGTGATATTTTTCTTGTATTATTTGCATTTATATTTGCATGGTTATGCGCAAAATTAAAAAATATAAAAATATGTCGCATTTGCATTTAAGATTTAATTCTACAATTAGGAGTAATCATGTTTGTTATACCAAATGAAAATCACAAATATAGGCGTCTTTTGCATTTTTAGCCTTTAATGTCCAAATTACGTGATTGTGTGTTATTTGTTATTTAATTTTAAATGATGATTATTAGTAGGAGTTAATTAGTATTTTAAGATGATTTTGGTTTTTATAATTTAATATTAGCATTCTAATTTTATTAATTAAGAAAATAAAAGAGAGAAAAAATAGAAGAACAAATTCGGAATTGGGCCAATTCTTGAATTAACACCAAGCCCAAACCAATTCTACCCAACCCAAAACCCCTTGACTCGGTCCAACCCCCCAAATAACCAAAACCCATCAGATATTTTTTGTACTAGAGAGAAGAAAAAAACCTAGGCTCTCTTCATTTTCTCCAAACACATCCTAAAACCCTAAAACCACCAAGATCCAAACCCCTCCAACCATGGTTGCCCTTCCCGTCTTCTTCCTCATCACCTTCAACCAAATTATCTGCGTCGTCCGTCACACCTGAACGACGACCACCAGATGGATGACAACCAGCCCCTTCGCCGTCGTCACACCCTCACGTCATCTCCTCCGTCCCAAACATTCTGAGCAGACTTCGTCTTCTTTATTTTTGGAAGAAAACAGAAAAACCTAGCAGTCCATCACGTCGCTGCTGCTTCCCCATCACCAAACGAGCCCCCGTCGACCACCAGCGATGCCGCTCGCTCGAAACAGATGTCCAAGCTCCAACCCTACTATCCAATCGAAGCTGCCCTCACCTGAAGCAGCGGACAAGAGCTGAACAAGCAGTAGTGGCGTCCAACTCCGACGAACAGCTGCTGCGTTTTTCACCATCTTCCATCTTCACGTCGTCAACCTCACAAGTTAAGTCCATGTTGGGACTCGCCCGTGTTCTTTCGAGGTGGTTGTTCATAGATTCGAGCTATTTTGATTTCAAAGTTTTCGGGCAGATTTGTGTCCATTCGAGTTCGTCGTTGTTTTGATCCGGTTAGTTAGTGTAAGTTTCATTTCTGTCTATGTTTTGTCCGATGTTCTCGGATCTAAAATCAGTATATGTTTATTTTCCGGTTCATTGTTTATCATTTTCTTGATTATTTCCTCAGTTTATTTTATCATTTGTTCTTGTTTAATTTCAATATAAAAATATTTTAGTTCAATCACTTGAATCATTATCTTGATTATAATGTTGTTAGATTTAATATAAAGTTCAATTGATTATTGAGTTTAGTGATTTGAATATGTTTTATTACTATGTTAAGTCTAAATTTGGATATTAGTTAGAGATTTCAATTTATTTGTTTGATATGTTAAATTTAATTTGAATCCGAGATTAGTGATTTGAATTTACTCGTTTGTCATTGTTGTTGAATCTGAAAGTATATTTATAGTTAAAAATATTGTTGGTTCTTTGTTGTTCATCATATACTTTTAATTTGTTGATTGAATTTGATTAAGAATTGGTTATAGCTTTTATCTTTCGGTTCACTAATTTAGGTGAATTGGTTATAGCTGATAGGGGTAGCATAGTAATTTTTAGTAATTTCGGGGGTATTTTGGAAATTTATTAGACATGGGCCCATAACTTTAAATTAAAATAAGAGGTGACATGAATTAGTGGGGGACAAGACATAATGATGTAAAGTAAAAAGGGGAAATAATAAAATGTCTTCTTTGACCACTAAAAAGGGGTGGGACTATGGGACCCATGTTAGCTGCTATTTACTAAATTAAAATCAGAAATAGTATAAGTAATAATAAAAGGTTAAAAAGTCACATAGTAGAAGAATATTGGACTGAAAAAGTAAAAAAAAAAAGGTAAAAGGTTAGTAATAATAGTTTAAAAGTAAGAAGTTAATAGTTAAAAGGAAAAAGAAATAGTCTTGCTTGGTATATAATAGGACTTATTTAACACTTAAGGGGGACGGAATTTTGAGAGAGAAATTTCATAACTGAAGAGGACGAAAAAACAGAGAATAAGAAGAAAAGAATTGAGAGTTGAAAAAAATTTAGAGAGCTGAAAACCCCACTATTTATTTGAAGCTTCTCTTTTTGCTTCATTGATTTCATTTCTCTTGATTCAAGCACACTAAGACTGATTTTAAATAACTCTAGTGTGTCTTTGAGTTCATTTGGCTTGTGTAGATATTGCTATGGGTTAAAGTCTATTTTTGTTGGTATTTTCTGGTTTGATTTTACTGGGTATAGTTGAAATCTGTTGCTGGGTTTAGCTACAGATGTTACTGTTTTGCTGTGTTGATTACTGCCTTGCTGATTTCTCACCTTCCTCTTCTCTTGTTTCCAATACCAGGTACACGACTGTAACATTGGCTATTGCAAGCTGAAAAATGTAGGAGCATGAATACATGGAAAACTGGAAATTTGAAGTTTGATTTAAATTTTTCTTCTTTACATGATTTTATTTTTGAACATTTCTTATACTACTGTTATGTAGATTTCTGCCAGCTTTGCATAGCTGTACTATATTAAGTTTGATTTGGATTAATTGAAGTTATATTTATAATGAACTATTAGGATATAGTTACCAACTGTAGTAATATTCACTTGCAGAATAAGGCACGGAACCATTCTCATTTTTTACGAGCTTGAGTGCAATTTTCGTTCGCATTAATCTAATAACTAATAAAAGGCTTGAACTTATAAACATGTAATTAATCAGGCCTTTTTCCTCTTTTATTTTAGAGACGAATTTAATAAAAAATGTAGTCACTTTAGGATTATCCTTTTAAAATAAACGAGATGAGCCTCGCCAAATAAAATGCACAAGCTGCGGGACCCTCGATAATTGGATATAATAATTGTATAGACTTTGGTACTTTCCGTCTTAGAAAATTTCGCGGCATTCTAAAAAATAATAACACGCTAGACTCTATAGGCGCGTCTTTAATAATATTATCTCCCTAAACTCGGGTGCACATTTATGTGACCTAAATCCAAATCTCAACGGAGTCAAAATATGTCGACGAACATGTGTACACTGGTTGTAACGTGGTTCGAGATGCATTTCTATGACGTTGTAATTCTCTGTAAAATAATAATAATAATAATGATAAAAGCGGCTAAAAATTAGAATTTTCACATAAGTTACAACATGATTTAAAATCAGATAAATAAGCCAAATATAACAATTGAGCGACTGTGCTAGAACCACGAAACTCGGAAATTCTAACACTTCTCCCGGTTAACAGAATTCCTTATTCGGATTTCTGGTTCGCAAACTGTTAAACAGAGTCAATCGTTTCCTCGATGCGGGATTCAACTGATGACTTGGGACACCATAAAGCTCCCAAGTGGCGACTCTAATTTAAATAAACAAATCCCATTTCGATTGTCCTTTAATTGGAAAAACTCCCTTGTACCCTCGCGGGCGCGGGCCAAAAGGAGGTGTGACAGCTCTGGCGACTCCGCTGGGGAAGCAAATTCCCAGAACCTCTGGTTCAGGGTTAGAAATTCGAGCTTATGATAAACTGTTCTAATTTTGCTTTATTATACGATATTTTCATGTTATATATGCTTAATGTGCAAAATGATATTTTGTTATCGCTTTGATATTATTTGACTGTATATATAAACTGTATCGAACCCTTCTCTCTTCACCTCCAGGGATGTGCATACTGGTTATGACTCCCTATTTTGTTAGTGTCATACCCTGAAATAAAAGAGGCTCGGAAAATTTCTAAGCCGGCTGGCCTTTTGGTTCCCGGAAAGCAGCTCCTTGCTCGACTCGAGTTTTCCACTCGGGTACACTGTGTAGAACATATACCCAGGATTTGAACCTAGTAAAACATGACTTCATTCCAGATCCCTAGTAGGAAACGCTTATTTGCATCACGTTGCATATGACTTAGGGGGCTCAACATAGGGGTTGGCCCCGTCTAGGAATAGCAACATGAAACAAATAGACCATCATGTTGCATCTTGTTTGTTTACGCATTTAATTTGCGTCGAACTTACATGTTGATCGGCTTGTGAAAACAGGAATTCTAGAAAACCGAAAAATTGTGAAAAAAAGAGATAAAATAGCGGAGAGATAACTGCACATTTTTAGAAAAACATCATGCCCAAGTAGTGTCAAACTCTGCCCAAAATTTTGAAAACTAAAAAAAATATTTTGTTTTTAATAGTCTGTTTTACAAAAAGCAAAGGAAAAAAAGAAAAAAAAGTCTTTAATTTTTGGAAAATTGTTTGCTGAAAAAGATAAAGAAAAGTGTCTTTATTTTAGTTTGGGAAAAATAGATTGTTTTATTGCTTATTGAAAAAGAAAAGAAAAAATAGTCGTTATTCTGTCTTGTTTCATAAAAATTTAAAAAATAAAAAGGAAAATAGTTTGTCTTGCCATGAAAATTGAATATGAAAAAAAAACTTGTTTTTTAAAAAAAAATTTTGTTTTATTTTATGAAATGCCTAAAATAAAAATGAAAAAAAGCGTGCTTTGGAAGTGGTTTTGTTATTTGCTTATGAAATGCCAAAAATAAAAATGAAAAAGTGTCTTGTTTTGAAATAGTTTGTTTAATTTACCTGAACTACGCTGGTTTGATTCTCACCGGATGGGAGATACGTGGGCAGCCCTTATCGGGTCCAACCTCCCCCTTTCGAAAAAAATAGCCAAAAAAAGTCAAATTTTAATGTTCGTCATAAATAAGTCGGGTGATGCCTCTCTTATCAAATATAGCCGAATATTCCCGAAAAGGACGCCGGAAGGCTGAATTTGCATAAATGGCCACTTTTGGTCATTTTTTAGATTTTTGATCGATTGACCCACACAGCCTTAGAATCTTCGTCCCCGAGGCGCTAAAAGGCCGTGTTTTGCAAATATCTGGTTTTCCTTTTTTGAAAAAAAAAGAAAAGAGTCGTACATAAGTCGTTGATGATGTTTTTGCCATAAATAGCCGAATGTTCCCGAAAGGGACCTTGGAAGGCTGACTTTGCATTAACATCCACCTTTTATCATTCTCTTAGGATTTTGGTCGGTTGGCTAGCGCAGCCTTAAAATCTTCGTCTCCGAGGCGCTGAATGGCCGTGTTTTCAAACCCGATCTTTTATTTTAATTTGAAAAAAATTAGAAAAAGAGTTAGTGGTCAAGTGAATACCATTTGGATTTTTGGTCAAAATAAGCCGAGTCAGCTTCGGCCGTGTATGGAACCGTTCTTGCCGAGATAGCCTTAGAGTATCTTTCGTTGTCGAAAGGCTATTTTTTTAAAAGAATGGACAAGCTTGTAAAATAATCCTTCCCGGCCTCAAAATTCATGTGAGATTGAGAAGGGGCCACGTTTGCAAAAATAACCATTTGGTTAAAATTGACATATATGGGAAGGAATTCGTTAGTGTATTTTTTTTATTTGTATTTCTTTTGATTAGAGTATGTGGGTTGTTTAATGATCAATTCTGTATCTCGTCTTTCACCTGAGTCTGTTAGTTTGGTCAGTTTTTTAAACCATTGTAATTGAAGTTGGCTTTATTGTGAAAATTGAAATTCAAAAAAAACTATATTTTATTGTTATTGACCTTCTAGTTGCACGAACTATGCCTGGTCTGATTCATGTGGGGTCATGATACGTAGGCAATCTCCATAAGATTCGACGACAACTGTATATAAGAAAATTGATGAAAAAAAGGGGAACAAATGTTGATAATAATAAGTACCTACTGGGATCCATTCTAACAGGTTTTATTTTGTAGCATAAAGAAAGGTGGTCGGTTTGTGGTATTAAAGTGGTAACTGTTCTATACAACCAGAGTCAAATGGCCGAGAACAACAAAACTGAGTTGGCTGATACTGGTGCCAGAAAGCAGCTGGTCGAACAGGATATTGGGTTGGTAGAAGAGGTAAAGATACTGAGATAACACGTGGCAAACATGTATCTGGCGTGGATGATTGGGAAGGCACCCATACCTCCACCGTCTAGTTTCTCCGATGATGTCCTTACCCGAACTTCGGGATCTCCCAACCATTCCTCCATATCTCATACTGGGGAGAAGCCTAAAGAAGATTTTGGGAAGTTTTGGCTCAAATGGAGTGAGCAGGTTGTTTGGGATAACCTTCCCATAAAAAGAAAAGATATTGTTGAACCTCCCCAAAGACAAGATCCAGTGGTCATCCTCGCCAAATGCCCTCGGGATATATATCAACCCCGTGGATATCCTTGTAATTATCCAAATCGCTACTTCTCTCCACGGGACTCCCAAAAACATGCTCCACTCTCCAAGTACCCAACTCCACAACATGCCTATCCACCACCACGAGCATACTAGCAAAGGTCAGGTTTAAGGCCAAATCAGAAATTTAGGAGCCAGAGGTTGCTCAAACAAGAAAAGTCTTTCACTCCTATTGGAGAGTCATTCACCACTTGGTTCCAAGAGTTGAAGCAATTGGGCATGTTGAGCCAATCCAGATAAAAATGCCAAACCATCAGTCAGAGAAGGGTGATTTGTCTCAAAGGTGTGCATATTGATCAGATGCCCTGGGGCATGATACAGAAAAGTGTTGGAGGCTGAAGAAAGCAATTAAGGGGCTTATTTATGCGGGTGACATTGTCGTCCAAAATCCGAATGCAGTGGACACCAACCAAAGTCCGTCGCCTGCGCATAACGAGACCGACATGGTGGGCATGATTTGTCCTAATACAACTTGTGAAGTTCCTAGCATTGTGGATGCAGAAATCAGTGGCTAAGATGTCGTGTTTGATAATTGGAAAGATGCTCCATCTTCTGCTTAGCCAAAGTGGAGCTTTGGTGGTTTGTTTCATTGTCATATCTGTTGCTCGGGTTATTTTCAGGGTTGTTATCCAGATATTGTTTTGTGTTCAAACCCCCTTATCCTTTTATTTGTCTAGTACCTAATGTGGTGTTATCTGGGTTGGTTTTAGGCTTGTAACTGTTTGGTTTGTTGTTTAAAAAGTTCCACTGTTAGTTTAATGAAAAATCCGGTCTTTTATTATTTCCATTCATCTTTTCATTTAGTTCTTTTATCATTTTGTTGTGTCTTTTATTCAGCGTCAATTCTAGTGACATGACATGCGCGCACAGTTTGGGCCGTTGTAACTATTTGTTTTGCTGTTTAAACAGTTCCATTGTTAGTCTAATGCAAAATCCGGTCTTTTATTATTTCCAGTCATCTTTTCATTTAGTTCTTTTATCATTTTGTTGTATCTTTTATTCAGCGCCGATTCTAGTGACATGACATGCGCGCACAGTTTGGGCCTAGTCTTAAAAGTTAATCATAAAACAAGTGGAAGGTGATCGAGAAATTTAAAGGAGATAAGAACGGTTTGAGATCATTTGAAGCCCAAACCATGAGAAGTGGGGAAAGTAAATGAGAGTATTTCCCAATGATGTTATGTATGCATATGTTTATCTGGTGCAATATAAATATGTTACCAATGTTGTCGACAGATTGCTTAATTGTGTTGTTTGTACTTGGCGTGTTTTGGAGATTGTAATGACGAAGGCATTCTGTTCTGCTATCCAAACACTTTATTCTTCGTTAGCCCTTTGAGCCGCATTTATTTTCTTTCATACCCCTCTTTCAGAATCAGTAGCAAAGGGTAGAAACACAAACAGAAAAAGATAAGGTAAAAGAGAAAAAACAAAAAAAAAAAAACAACAAAGAGAAAAGAAAAAGAAAAATAATGATAACAAACACAAAAGAAAGTCGGAAGAAAACAAAGGAATTGGGAACTATGTTTGACCTAATTCCTCAAAGAGAATACGTAGGCGCTCGGTCATAGTGTAACAAAAAATCGAAAAGAAATCCCCAAGCAAGAAACTGGGGCAGAAGTTGTGGTTTGTTTTAAAGAAATCTGGTTCCGAAGGTTGTAATATAGAACCCAATGTTAATTTACTTTGATCCTTATAATACCATTTCTTTCAAGCCTCATCCAAAATCCCACATTACGGTCCAAAGAAAGACCTTCTGATCAGTCTTCAAAAGATGCTAAGTCAGACAAATAAGAGAGTCTTATCAGAACGTAATGCTTTGATCCCCAGCAGAAAAGACTCTGGTCCCCTGCAGAAAAGAAATAGAAAAGAGAGTCTTATCAGTAACACCCCGATCCCCAGCTGGAAAGTAATGCAAATGAGAGACTCGTGTCGGTGAAAACCTTCACGGGCACCATAAGGGGATGAAAGCTGAGAGAAAAGCCAAAATGAGAGAGGCTTGACAGTGAAAACCTTCGGGCAGTACAAGTCGAATAAGGGTGAGATCATATGGGGAATCACCAAATGAAGATATTGAAAGATGATTGACGGCGGATGATAGGCCACATGTGCATGTCATGAGCATTAGAGTCAGTATCCTCGTTTGATAGGTTTTGATTTCCTAGTTTCTCTTCTTAGAGTGTCATCTCTTTCCTTTGTCGTTTATTTTGTTCCTTTTTATCTTTCTCCTTTCATAGAAAAATCCTCAAAAGAGTATGTTTGGTCAGAACAAGTGAGAAATGACTTCGAAATCTGCCATCAACTTTCCAATTATGCAAGATGAGATCTGACTAGTACGTCCAAGTGGCATAATTCAGGAATGAACAAACACAAGTCCAGTATTAATAAGGATATCCCTAGCAAGAGGAGATTGACAAAAGGATGGACGAGTGTCAAGAGGGATATCCCCGAAAAAATCTAAGGTTATAGACCTCAAGGACAATGCCCGTGGAAAACTCAAGAAAGAACAACGCGGAGAGTAATGGGCATGATTGGGGAAATTCATATGTGACAAAGGGTTGTGGAAATGCCAGTTTCCGAGCTATGCCACAAAAAAAGAGGATATCCCCAGCATAAAATGTTGTTTTTAGTGACACGAATGAACAAAGAAAGTGGTTTGTCAGCAAAACATTGCAAAATCCTCAGGAGGAATCAGCTGTCATGGAAAAGATACATGGTCAGATGGAAAAGAACGTTGAGAGGTTGGTAAATAAGGAATCGACAATAAGGTAGGAAGTTATCGCCCAAGTTTCAAGATGGCCAGACGACGCAAGGCAAGGCAAGTCACGCTAAGACCAGCAAATAACATCCTCCCCAGCAAGTTTTGACAGTGTAATGAAATGCAGATCACGGAAGAAGAAAAGGAAAAACCATCCCCAGAAAGAGTGGCACAACCACTCACCAGTTTAAAGCTAATAAATTTTCTTTGATTGGAAGCAGGTAAAAGAAAATGGCATTGATGGCGGAAAGGCATGACACGAGGAAGATTATCAAACTGGGGCAGAAAATTTTCCTTTCATTTGGAAATATTTTTGAAAAATCAGGTATCCACTTGGGGAAAAAGGAAAATAAGACAAATCTCAAGAGAAACGGTCTTTGAATCAACGTTATCCCCAGCATAACAAGTTTAAATGAGGGAAGTGGTATCCCCAGCGGCTAGAACAAAAGGATGAAACTTGTGTTCAAAAAAAGCAAAAGGCCAGTGCCATCCCAGGAAGCTTCTAGAAGAATGACACACCGATTTTGAAGGAATAAAATTCCCCCCAGCAGCATTATCCTCAACAACGTTATCCCCAGATGATAGCACTTTTATCTCAACAGCGTTGAGAGAAAATAAAAATTTTGAAAAAAAAAAGAGAAAAAGAGAGGAAGAAAGGAGATTCTCCAGCGGTATTATCCACAGCAGGTAAGTAAGTAATTCCCCAGCAATGTTATCCCAGCAGTCTCGAGAGAAGACAACACTGGCTCTAATGGAGGAAGCATCCCCAGCAAGGCCACAAATCGGCCACCATTTTTAAAACTGATAAATTTTTTGTTGTTTGAGAGTTGAAACATGAACAAAGCAATTCAAGGAAAAAAGAATAGAAAAAAAGAAATAACAAAGGTAAGTTTCTCAAATCTTTGATCTTTAAATTTTCCTCCTAGGATAAAAGTCCTAATCTAATGGATTTCCCTCCAGATAAAATCTTGGTCCGATGGAATTTTTCTCCCAAGCTAAGATAAATTCTTGGTCCGATGGAATTTTTCTCCCAAGATATGATAAAATCTTGGTCCGATGAAATTTTTCTCCCAATATAAGATAAAATCTTTGTCCGATGGAATTTTTCTCCCAAGATAAGATAAAATCTTGGTCCGACGGAATGTTTCTCCCAATATAAGATAAAATCTTGGCCCGATGGAATTTTTCTCCCAAAATATGATAAAATCTTGGTCCGATGGAATTTTTCTCCCAAGATAAGATAAAATATTGGTCCGGTGAAATTTTTCTCCCAAGATAAGATAAAATCTTGGTCCGGTGGAATTTTCTCCCAAGATAAGATAAAATCTTGGTCCGACGGAATTTTTCTCCCAAGATAAGATATAACAATCTTAGTCTGATGAAATTTTCTCCTAAGATATCAAATATTAATCCGATGAATCTTTCTCCTAGGATCACAATCTTAGTCTGATAAATTTTCTCCTAAGATAAATGAATTTCGTAGTCTGATGAATTTCTCCTACGATAATTTAAAAAGAAAAGAAGGTATAATTTTAAAAATAAGGAGTGTTTAATTTGAAAAGAAAGGAAGTCTAATTTTGAAAAAAAAAAGTCTAATTTTGAAAAAAAAAAGTCTGAATTTGGCAAACAATTAAGAAAGTCTAGATTCGAGAAATGGAACTAGTCTTAGGAATTATCTCCTAGAGTCAAAATCCCAGTCCGATGAATCTTTCTCCTGAGATCACACAAAAATGGACCTAGTCAGATGAATTATCTCCTAGAGTCAAAATCTTGGTCCGATGAAATTTTTCTCCCAAGATAAGATATGACAATCTTAATTGATGAAATTTTCTCCTAAGATATCAAATCTTAGTCCGATGAATCTTTCTCCTAAGATCACAACAAAATGGACCTAGTCTGATGGATTATCTCCTAGAGTCAAAATCTTGGTCCGATGGAATTTTTCTCCTAATATAATATAACAACCTTAGTTAGATGAATTTTCTCCTAAGATATAAAAATTTGTAGTCTGATGAATTTTCTCCTACGATAATTTGAAAAGAGAGGAGAGGCGATTTTGTTTTTAAAGTTGTTATTGAGGTCAGGAGCCCGCGTGAAGAGAAGAACGGCATTTTTATTTTCCGAAGTTTTTGATAAGGTTAGGATACTGCCTGTGCAACAGAGGAATGCACTCGAGTTCAAGTCAGAAGGCAGTAATGCGAATGGTCACAACAAAATACCCCCAGCATAAATTCCACTACATAAATCATTAGGAAGACCAAGAGAGCAAGCCGGAGATAGATAAGATTTTGCAATTCCTAGTTTAGTCTAGCTTCTTGTTTTCTTTTAGCACGGTGTAATAAGGAGATCGGTAAGCAGTAATAACAGCAGTAGTAATAGAAAAATTGCAGTTCCACGGTAGTCCCAGCTACCAAAACTTCCCAAACTATATTAACCTGATTCCCTTTTAGCCAGGAATATGTAGGAAACCTTCGGAGCAAAGGTCCAGTTAAATATTTAAAAAATGCTTCACATGGAGTAGTCAAACGGGAAAAATCGCTCGTATCCGCTCACTTTATCTTTGCACGAAAACTCTTCGTATTTTCATACAAAGAGGGGCAGCTGTGAGCACGTGAATTTTTCCCTATATATGAGCTACTCTCATAAAATTCAAAATAAAACAATTTTTCGCTTGCTTGAAAATTTTGTGAATTTTGTGTTATTTTTCTTGTATTATTTGCATTTATCTTTGCATGGTTATTCGTTAAATTAATAAAAAATACAAAAAATATGTCGCATTTGAATTTAGGATTTAATTCTAGAATTAGGAGTAATCATGTTTGTTTTACAAATTGAAAATCACAAAAATAGGCGTCTTTTTCATTTTTAGCCTTTAATGTCCAAATTGCGTGATTGTGTGTTAATTGTTATTTAATTTTAAATGATGATTATTAGTAGGAGTTAATTAGTATTTTAAGATGATTTTGGTTTTTATAATTTAATCTTAGCATTTTAGTTCTATTAATTAGTAAAAGAAAAGAGAAAAAAATAGAAGAACAAATTTGGATGGCCATATCACTTCCCCGACTGCCCCCGATAGCTCGATCTCGACTCAAGCCTCGACCCCGAGGCCTCCATCGATCTACTACTTGCTCGGGCAACAGCCTTCTCCGATTTGCTTACTGCCTCGTTTTAGCATGCATTTGATCGTTACACTTAGCATCCTTAGCATCAACAACCCTAAAAACTAGCTTGAGAATAGGTCACGTATTTTTAGAATTCCATTTACAAATTAAATTATTGTTACTATTTTCAAGGTAAACAAACTTGAATGTATTTAAATTTTTATATTTTGTTTTGCAATAAGATAAAATGACATAGGCTTTTTTTATTTTTTCTTGAGTGTTTAGTCATGTAATTAATACTTCATTATTAGTCTAGTTATTTTAGCATGACTTAGTACTTTTAGATATGATTATTTTTATTATACCTTTTTAATTAGCAATATTTATATTACATAATTTTATTGTCTTTATTGTTGAATATTTTAGGATAATGCCATGACATATCTCATATTTTGTATTATTTTCTTGAAAAATACTTTATATAGTTGTATCTTACTAGGAGTAAAGAAATATTTTGAACTTATATGTTTTATTCAATGTATTTTCGGGGAAAAAATCCGAAAAACCCAAAAACTCAAGAAAAATCGAAAGTGAAAAACCTGAGATTTATTGGTTTGGTTTGGTCTTTAGATTTAATAACTCGACACAATTGGTTTGGTTTGATAATTGTAAAATCCGAACCAACCTGGCTTATGTATACCCCTACTTAGAAGAAAGTTCCCCCAAGTAAGCCTTATCGATAATTTACAGAAAACCGAATAGAGTTTTCCCTATTTTAGGACTATCCACAAATTGATTGTCCATAAAGAAACAATAAAACCAATTAATATCCAACAAAAAAAATTCATAATCTTCATCGACTATCCAATCAGTTCTCCACCATTATTAATCAACCACTTGCAAGGGACTGATGCTAAATGTATCTCCAAAGTATGATAAGAAAGTCTGATCTAGTCAACATGTCTAAAACAATAAACTAATACTCATCACATTATTGATAACAATGGAGCGACTCTACGAGTTTTAAATAAATGAACAATAACCATTAAATAAACTTTTTGCCTATGCGAAGCATTGCGGAGCTCACTGGAATTGTCAACTCGTATGCTCTAGCTATCAAAATTCTCGCATGTGCAACTACTATCACTGTAAAAACAATTGCGGGAAGTGAGTCGCTAAATACTTAACCACAGCTGCTTTTAATGGGACAAGTCAAAAGGTATGCATGTATATTAATAATCATAAAATATCATAAATTGTCCTTTCAGAACCAGTAAACAATAATCGGTCTCTTCATGTATTTTCTATAGACAGAAATTAATCAACAATTGGGTAATCAATACGGTAAAAATTGTATCATTCAATTATTATGTTTGGGAGGTCTCCAGGAATGGATCGTGAAACCGGTATAATTGTGGACCTCTTCGCAAGAAGTCAAATACAACAGTAGTACCTACTCGAGGGAACTCAGTAACAACATGCTAGTTCTACTTTCCCACTAGCGAGAGCTGTAACATTAATGAGTAATCCAGAATTTACAAGGTGCAACATGTCTAACGAAAATGTCATTAGCTACGAGATCCTTCAAAGTCTCCTCCTATTTATACTTGTTCTTGTAATAAGTAAATAATCGTACAAAAATATTTTTAAAACAATACAGGGCATATCGATTCTTATCAAAGCATGAAATTTCATTTCGGTAACGGCAATCATATCTCAAGGAATGGTAAAACATGTCTAGTAACAGTGAGAATATTAAAGCAACAGTAATCATCTCAACTAAATATTTCAGTATTATCTCAAATAAATGGCTTATCCCACATGCAAATTCAAACCAATCGGTAAATATATTCATATTAAAATTATGTATAAACCATACAAGTCATGAAAACACAAATTGCGGTAAGGTTACTACTCACAGAACTCGTGTCGAAATTCCACGTGTTCACTCGAACAATCCGTACGACTTCCTTCATTCAATCTATAGATACATCATATCGATCTCATGTTAATTTTCTTGTTTAGGCTAATTCATAACTAATTTAGGATACCCAACTCTCGGGGTTTATGATTGACTCTTAATTCGTCAAATTATTATTTTATTTTATTTTTACCCATGCCGTGAGTAATTCAACTAGTTCATAATCTATCAATTTGACTTGTTCAGATAATTTATTTCATCCAATTCTTCACCAAAAATATACAAATGTAGTCTCTCTTTTTAGTATTTAAATAATATGTTCACAATCTATATAAACTGCTAAATTCTCATAAAAAAACTAGTTAAAGAATCTGTACACGACTCAATTAAAGAGTTTAGATGGTACCTGCAGTACTCAAAAGTGCTTAGAGTTCTCAGGTGCTATTGTGTGGCTTTTACGTTTGTTGCAATGCAAAATGTTTTCCCGATATGAGCGCGCCCAAATCTCTACGTTTCTCTTCTTTTCCCTCTCTGTTTTCAATTGAAATCGTTGGATTTGTAATATTTTCTTCAGTTTCTTCGTTTTTCTCTTTATTCCTCGTGGGATGATCGTGTATTAGAAAAGTGTTATACATTCGGGGGGTAGAGTTGAGATCAAATATGATGATTCGTGTGTTTTATAGATTTGGAAGACGGGGAGTTCTCGTGAGTAGATTGTTTCGTGATTGTGGACAGTGAAAACGTAGCCACGGTTAGTTAGAAGATAGTATGTGTTGTGATTCAGTAATTGTGGCCTTTCGGGGGGTTATTTATCTATTGTGGGTGACGAGAGTTGATTTGGGGTTCATTAGTAGGCCCGATGTGGATGTGTCTTCTGCACCGAGTAGGATTAGTTGGCCCCATACTGCTATTGTTGAGGGACGTGTCATTCGGCTGTTGTTGAGCTTATTTGTGTTCTGAAACGATTTGTGAGGTACTCTTCTATGCTACAAGGAGTTGTGATTCGTTGGTTATATGCACATATGGTACGATTCTATTTGGGTGTATATATATTGGTTTCTTTTCCTTTTTAGTTTTTGGGATAATTATATAAATTGCCTTTATTTAACGTGGGGTATTACACTATGTGATATATGAAGCTGATAAGAAGCATCCACAAGTCTTTAATTGTATTAAGTACTTATAAGTTTTAAGTCTGGAGAGAGGCGATCAGGCAGGACATGGTGCAGTTTGAGCTAACCTAGGACATAACCTTTAATAGGAGGGTGTGGAGGTTGAAGATTAGGGTACAAGGTTAGTGGCCAGTTGAGTGTTTCCCCTTGGCTTCTTGCTTCCGTAGTATTAGTGTTAGTATGGTATTATTTTATCCTTATACGGCTATTACATATCGTGTATTCTATTACTTGTTATCAGTGCTTCTTTCATCTTGTTGTCTTTGTCTTAATTTTATCTTGTACTGTCATTGCTATTATCAGTTCTTCTTTCATTTTTCTTTAGTTGCGTGTCTATCAGAAACAACCCCTCTGCCCATCCAGGGTAGGGCAAGGATACGTACATCTTACCCTCCCTAAATCCCATTTGTGGAAATACACTGGGTCGTTATTATTATTGTAACACGCAAATTCTTGTAGAGGGAAAATAAAGAAAGAACGTTTTGTCCTAGTCCTGGAGCACTTCCATGTTGATTCTTTCTTGCTGCTTCTCTCAGAGAATACACCATTTCCTACCGTTTGTTGCCAAATTTGGAAAACAAACAGATAGGCCATCTTGGTTTCAAATTGGTCACAACTAGAATGAGTAACCATACTTATGTCTGGTTGATATTGAGAGCGAAGGAAATAAAAGAAGCTAAAATGGTAATAGGTTTCCAGATTACAATGAACGGAAACTACGGAATCAATAAGTAAGAAATGTTGCCTATAAGTCAGTAGTTCACAATCACAAGAAAAAATATGACAGGGATAAAGGATTTCATTGTCAGAGATAGGATGAAAATATGCACCCTATTAATAGCACCCTCAATTAGCAGTTTCATATCAATGGATAGCAACCGAGAGGTTGTGAGTTCGAGTCTCCCCAAGAGCAAGGTGGGAAGTTCTTGGAGGGAAGGATGCCGGGAGTCTATTTGGAAACAGTCTCTCTACCCAAGGGTAGGGGTAAGGTCTGCGTACACACTACCCTCCCCAGACCCCACTAAGTGGGATTATACTGGGTTGTTGTTGTTGCGGAGAGCAAAAACAAAAGTATCATGAAGTCCATTGCAGCATAGTGGAACTCTTGAAGCCAAATTTTTGTTTGTCGAACAAAAGGTACTATGCAACTCAAAATAACTTACACTCTGCAGTACAACATTAGAACCTAAAAGCCTGTAGTTGCTTGAGAATTGAATAGGGAGTGGGACGGGGAGAGCTTCTGATTTTGTATGAGACTACAATCTGCAAACAAATATTCTCCCTCTAAACCCTAAACTTGCAAGAATAACCAACTAGACAAGCCAAGATAAACGAGCAACTGCAGCTATTCAGTAGGGTGCATATACTTTGCTCAAACTAGAGAACCTATAGAGACTCTTCATCATCTTCCAAGGCACTGTAGATCAGCCTGCAGAAAGAACACATGGACTCGGTCAAAAAGTGTCTAATTTATAAGAACCTCCGTAACAAAGAGCTACTTAATTACTTACCAAAATAATGATATGAAGAGGAGAAGAACGATATAACCTAGTTTGAAAAGCCTCTGTTTCTTTTCCCAATCAAGCTGATTAAAAATCTCTGTCACATCAACAAGATGCTGCCTTCTCGTGTACCTAGCGCATGAAGCAACTATGAGAAATTTTGTTTAAGGAAACACATCAGCAGGAGAGGTTTGATATAATTAAATTTCAATCACTGAATCAAGCACTAACAAGTTCAATGAATACAAGGATATGCGGCATTTCGAATGCATTTGAAAAGAAGGTAATGGAAGGATGAAAAAGGACTGCTTCAGTTTCAACTAGGACACAATGCAGAT
Source organism: Nicotiana benthamiana (assembly GCA_034376525.1). Lineage (NCBI taxonomy): Eukaryota > Viridiplantae > Streptophyta > Magnoliopsida > Solanales > Solanaceae > Nicotiana > Nicotiana benthamiana. The sequence continues at coordinate 24,477,275 of CM067336.1, read as the reverse complement.
CCTTTAACCACTTAGTACTGGTAATACAAATATTATTTAGCAAACAAGTACCAGCTTTCCAGTGAACTATCATTGTTTCACCAAACAACGATTCAAGCCAGCTAAGAATATCTTTGTGATCCACCCTAACAAAACATCAACATAGTCTTTCCTCTAGTTTCAACTTTCATATGGATAGATGCCCCATGGACTTCCTTTCATCATTAAGTTGAAAACAATAACAAAAGATATACTGGCAATATTTTCAGTGATTTTACTATTTCTTTGGTCAATTTATAAAAGGCTCAATGGAAATCTTTTTTTTCCAGAGGGATAAATAAAGAAAAAGAATTATTAAAAAAAAACCAGCCGGGCACTGGAAAACTTACTGGTAATAGTATTATCTCCGAATTAATCTATTAAGTATGTGGTATCAGTAAAAACCCTCTATTTTTCGGTAGACAACAAACAAATACCAAAAATACTACGCTCTGCCTTCTCTCTACTTTCTCTCTCTAGATTGGTGATTTTCTAGAGCAAGGGCAGCCATGGCTGCTGAAAGCTCTCCCCAGCCTTTGGTTGTGGGAGAGTTAATACAAAACAATACTACAACAATTCCAAACCAAAAAGAAAAGATCATAATCCAAAACAATAAACTTTCATATGCCGCAAGTTTAGTTCATCCCAATTCAGTTTTTTCGAACCAAACAAATCTAAAACAAGTTGAAGTTATACATGGAGTACCAACTATTCAATTTACAAAGGAAGAACGACTAGATTATGCAAAAGAGGAGGGACTGCATCAAGCTATTGTGGTGAAACTATCTTCAAACAAGATGGAGTTATCAACCTTGAGGAACCTACTACCAAAAATCCTTGGAATTAAAGGACAAGCTTTGATCGGGCAACTTGCACCAAGACAAATTCTTATCAGGATGGATCAATTTGACGATTTTGGTACATCACTTGCGAGGTCAGTTCTGTACTTTAATCACAACGGAAGGGAGTACCAAATTAAAGTATTTCCACTAAGTTGCTCGGACACGGCACTTTCGGTGCCGTACCCGTGTCGACACGACACTGACACGGGTAAGGGTGTGGGATCTGCGTCGGATCCAGTCAAAATAGATCGGGTGCGTTGACCAAAAATTTGGAAAAATTAATTTTCCTAAGTAAAGATTTGAAGAGATGGGAAACGAAATACCTTCAATTTTGCTGCTATGTAGTAATTTATACTAGTTCTTTTGTCTCATTTGAAGCTTTTTGTCTTCAATCTTTGAGTTTCCATGCTGCAAGTTTCTGAAATCAAGATCTGTAGTTGTTGATGGGTGGTGGACTACTGGACTGAGGGATATTGGGAAGGGCTCAAATGATTGTGTCGTACTGGAAAAAACCAGAGACATGGAGAAGGTTTTGTTGAGGAAGATGATGAAGAACAGGGCATAGAGAAGGATGACTTCCATGTGCATTTTGCACATCCTTCCATGTGCATTTTGCTGTACATTGGCATCATGAGAGTTGGGACAGCTGTCCTCAATTATTTAAAGCTGAAAGTAACATATTCCTAACTTATTAACATCTGCTATACAGCTGTCTATCTTTAATAAAGTAGACAATGACTAAAGACGCATTTTACGCGTTTTGGCTACGTGGCTACTCTGGTTTTCACTCCTTTTCTTCGTAGTGGGAATCTTTACCATTCTCTTTTGACAGAGAGTAGTGGGAAGTCTAAATCAACTGTATTGTTGATAGTGGCTTCTAAACAGTATTCACAGAGGTGGTCCTCTCTGTTCTTGATCTTCTTGCATAGTTATCGTTTCATGGATTTCGGCAACCTTTCGATTTACCCTTCGATGTTGTAGAAATCTTTTTCGAAATCTACTATTGCTTTTGCTTCATTCTCTGCAATGGCTTTGTTATTCCATGAGTAGATTCCATAAAATTATAATTTAGAGATATTTTTATTTTTATTTTTAAATTATTTTTAGCGGGATCCCTGCACCCGTGTCGGTTCTAGGATCCATATCCCCGAATCTTAAAATTTCTATCTCAAAGGATCCAACCTCTAGATCCGCACCCGTGTCGGACATCCGTACCCGTGTCAGAGCAACTTAGTATTTCCATGGTCTATTGATTTTAATGTAATGGAGGAGACGACAAAGGCTGTTGTATGGATATCGATGCAAACTTACCACCGGAGTTGTTTGCCAAAAAAACATTATTATCAATAGCTTCTGCTGCTGGTATGCCCATATCAATTGACAAAGCGACTCAAATTAAATCTCGTCCTAGTATGGCAAGGGTCAAGGTGATCCTTGATTTAAAGAATAAGTTGTCTGAGAAGGTAGTCTTGCAGTTTGTCGACAAACAGACGGGCAAAATCAATGAATTTTTGTCAGGAGTTAGTTCATGACAATCTTCCATTGTATTGCTTCCACTGTAAGCATCAAGGACATGATGAAAATACATGTCGAAAAATGAAAGGGAGGATAGTAGATAATATTCAACAAGAAAAACAAAATGTCACGCAAGGAGAAGAAGAAACAGTCACGAAAGATTAAGGTGAGGTTGAAAAGTTACAAGGAAATTCAATGGATCATTTGAATGATGAGAAACAACAAAGATCAATGGTCGAAAACGAAAGAAATTCTGGCGACAGAGATGAACAAACATTGGTCAACGGAGTGGGCCATTTGGATCATTTGAATACGGAGAAATCATATGCTGCAGCTGAAAAGGAATCTCATAATATTGATGTGGGCTCACATGGACAAGATGGGCATGATAACACTGTTAATGCTACTGCTATTATAGAGCAAATTGCGGTCAAGAAGGACAAGCATGCGGGCCATAATTTGCAGCAGGATGCCAATGCACATGTAAGTCATGAGGGCTCAATTGTGGGCATTTATGGTTGGTGATTGAAGAAACGGCTAATGCTTTTGTGGAGTAACAAATTTCGGAAAATTTGAACAAAAGGTAGCCCATGCGGGCCATGTCTTGAATGGAAAGAAAGATGATAAAGTTTTGCAACAAGAAGAAATGGCTAATGTGGAGAAAATAGAAGACAAAGTGGCGGGACATCTAAGTCATTTGAATAAGCATCATGATGGCAGCACTTTTAAGCACATGGACGCGGGCCATATATGTTTGGTGACTGGCGAAAACTTGGAGCAAATTGAGGACCAAGTGAAAGCAAAAGAAGCCGAAATTAAGGAGCAAATTGCTGGACATGTGACTAAAGAAAATATGGAGCAAATTGCTGGCCATGTGAAAGAAAAAGCTGCCGAAAATATGGAGCAAAACTTAGACAATTTCGTGGGCCATGGGAAAGCAATAACATTGTCTAATGCTACAGCTGATTCACAGTTCTGTAACTCTCACTTTGCTGTTCATCCGGATGTTGCGTTACAAGATGCTACTGGTGCTCCTGAGGAATTCTTTTGCTTTCACTTGGTCCTCAATTTGCTCCAACTTTTCGCCAGTCACCAAACATATATGGCCCGCGTCCATGTGCTTAAAAGTATGGGCATCATGATGCTTATTCAAATGACTTGGATGTCCCGCCACTTTGTCATCTTTTTTCTCCACATTAGCCGTTTCTTCTTGTTGCAAAACTTTATCATCTTTCTTTCCATTCAAGACATGGCCCACATGGGCTACCTTTTGTTCAAATTTTCCAGAAATTTGTTTCTCCACAAAAGCATTAGCCGTTTCTTCAATCACCAAACATAAATGGCCCACAATTGAGCCCTCATGACTTACATGTGCATTGGCATCCTGCTGCAAACTATGGCCTGCATGCTTGTCCTTCTTGACCGCAATTTGCTCCATAATAGCAGTAGCATTAACAGTGTTATCGTGCCCATCTTGTCCATGATATCATGAATTTTGAATACCTCTTGAAGAATTGGGGACGATGTTGGAAAAGACTTACAAATTGAAGAACTTTCAAGTTTCGACAAGAAGGGACAACAGTTTAATTCTTTCATCATCCTATTCTATCATAGTATCAGTATTATCATCTGTAATCTCATCACAGAGTATGTTATAAACTCTGTGATGATCATAGAATACTTGGTCCTCTCAAGTTCTTACTTTTTGCATTCTGGTTAATTGGCGAGGTTTAAACCTCAATAGGATTAGTACAATAAGGTTAGCCCGGTGTCTGTGATATGGGTAGCAATACCAGTACTATTGTCCCCCTTAATTGTACTTTTTCTATTTGTTGTATTTTCTTTTTCTGTTATTAATAAAAAACCAACCCTAGGCGCTTGCCTAGTGGATTGCCTAAAAAAACAAACAAATACCCCTCAATGGCAAACAAACTTAGGTTGACTATATGACTTCTCTATATCCATTTCCCCTATTTGGGTCCATATCATTTCAATACACAGTAAGTTTTGAACAAGGTTTTCCAAACCACACACATGTTCCAGCATTGACAACAATTAACCAAACTAATAAGACTTCCGTTAATACCAGACCTAATGCAAGTGTTTCAACAACGACTAAGCCTTCACCTAAAAGAGTTGATATCACCTCTATAGATCCATTATATTTTGTTCCTAGCTAAATTTGTATGAATTTCGAGCCATTGTAGGTCTTTCGAGTCACCCTCCCTCAATATTTTAGAACCACCTCATCCTTTTTACCACCTTCAATCATCATAATGCCACACCTATGAAACGATGAATTTAGTGGTCTGTGTAAAATATGGTCAAACCATTTCAAGCGACCTCATATTTTCACCTCTACGCATGCTGCTTGTGCCTCTATCGAATGTGATAATTTCTAATCGAGTCAATCTTGTATGGCAGTACATCCATCTTAAAGTTCACACTTTTGTGACACTTGTCTTGTGGATATGTTGGGCACTGTAGACAAATCATTCACTCCAATGTACAATTGCGAGTTTTCACAACTGTTCATATACTTGCCTTTTATATTAATAGGTTTTTTCTATCGCCTAGCATCCCATCCTCTATTTCAATCATCTAATTTAAATTTTATGTGTTACATTGTTGTCAGTCATGCCCATTTTCTTGGAAGACCGAGTCTAGATATCTGAAATTTGACATTTAGGCACCATAATCCCCTCTAATATCACAATTTTTAATCAGTAATTCCTATAGTCTCACCTTAACCTTTTTTCTTATGGAGTCTAAACTTGCAGTGCAAGTATATTCTATTTAACTTTTACTTATCTTAACACTTTCCAGATTCAAACTTGGGTTGATTCCCTAGTTTGTTTCATAAATTAACATAATATCATCTTAAATTTCATAAACTTTCGTTTTACAAACTCAGCAATGTGAAACTGGACGAAAAGGAACAACCCATGCTAATATGAGCCTGCTCAAATCATGCAAATGCAATCCTGATAAAACTTGAAAAGTAACAAATTTGTGAAACACCCTAGATCTGCTGATAAACTGGAGACCAGAAAATAACTCCACATAACAAAAAAAATCCACATATGGCACCTATACAGAAATATTGTTGTTGAATTGTACGTACCGCCTCATCCATAAAGCATAAATAACTAGAGCAGGAATAGTTTTATTTATTTATTTAGGTTAGCAACTTGCACATAAAATATTCCTATTGATTGGTGATAATGAGACTCGAGTTCAGGAACTCTGCCAGCTTCGATACCATATTGAATTGTGTGATGCGGCATCTAAAAGCTTAAGTTGCTGGATAGAATACAATTTTTTTTATATATTGAGGTTGTGACAATTCCAAAACAATTAAGGCAGTAAATCGTCATAAGAATAGAAAAAAAAAAGGAGTCTCCTCTGGACAAAATTCAATACTCCTCATGTGGTCCATAAACCAAGTTTTTGCTCTAGCAAAGAAACATATTGTCAGAATTTTATTTAACAGTTTATTTTACAAATAAAAATCCAAAGAAAACCATCAGTTTTACGGAAAGAAGTGCTGGGCGCTTAATCTATGTAAAAGTACTTTATAAAGGGAATCAGAAATAAATGCTGCAGAGAATCACAACAGAGGAGTATAATGGAGGAACAAAACTTAATTCCATCCCTATACATATTTCAGATCTTAAGAAGACTTAAAACAATATACTATAACAACTATGCTGTCTCAGCAGTGTCTACATAAATGCAGTAATCTGCAGATAAGCTAATCTGAATTTATAAAACTTAATTTCACTTGCATATTAGCTATGAACCAAAAAAAAATGAGCGGAAACTTACAATCTGTAATTGTAGTACATATATGGAACACATAGAAGTGACATAAACCAATGCCCTGTTATCAGATAGAGCAAGCAGAGAACTCCTTGTGTGATGAACTCAGGTAAAACAACCCCATTTATACGAGTTGCAGAGTCGTATGGGTTGATATAATCAAACTCTAGATCTGATAAGCACATCAGCTGTAACACATTTCAAATGTCAGACGTCATCTTAGGAACAGAAAAAAAACATATAAGTTCACTGAAGTTATCACTATGATATACTCAATAGAAGGTACAGTTCGTCATGGCATACTCTATAATAGCTACCTAACAAGAATGTGGTTTTGCTAAAAGTTTTTGCAGGTTACACAGTTCATATCCAAATTAGTATACATACACAGACGCACACACATATGTATAAAAAGACGTAACACTTTTCTCTTAAAACCCCAATATCTGATTTGGTATAATTTGAAGCATCCAAGTAGGCAACACCTTATGCATTTGACAAGCCCCTATATGAAACACCATCACAGCCAATGTACTTTACCGAGGAGATTTTATTGAACAAGAGCAGAATCCTCATTGTCTGAATTTTACAAGAAGTTGTATCCAGCATAATAACAGCTTACAACTGATTTGAAGCCAATGGTCCTACACATCACTTATCTCAGCAAATTCGAAAGCCTAAAAGAATTTTAATCAACATTTGCAAAAAAGTATCATCTACAGTAGATTGAGAAATCACATCAACTAACAAAAAGCTACTGCAATATGAATCTGACATTTGCATTATCAAATTAATCAAATAATAAACTTAGCTAAAACTTACATTAAAATCTAGCATAAGCTAAAAAGAAACCCCAAATCAGTAGTTCTCTAAAAAGCCATAGAATTCGGAGGTTAAAAAGAAAAGTAATAGAGTAGGAATTAGGAGATAGACCTGAAAAACAACCATGACAAGGAGAGAAATAAGAATGAAGAAGAAGAGGAGCCATGCCCAAACATCTGCCATACTAGTAGCTCTGCAAAATCAAAAGGAGGATTTGGTAATTAATTTGGGCCAGGTGCGTGATGCGCCCCTAGTGCTTTCTATTGGAGATTTGATTGTAAGTACTATAGAAGAAGCAACGAATCGGAGCAAAAGGCAAAGATTCCAGTTTTCAACCCGAGGAAACCGATCCACTTTAGAACCGGAGCAGATGGAGCCGGTGGCTGGAAAAGAAAAAAAAAATCATTACACTTCTTCATTAACCTTTTCAACTACTCCTATTAGATTACAAAGTAGTATAGACCCTGCGCCATGCGCGGAAATTATGTAGTAATAAGTTTTAATAAATTACTAACTTAGTTGTTTAATCACCTCCTATTTGTATAACATGATCATTCGTAAAATTTAAACCATTTGATCGACGAAAGTTTATAATAAGGCAAGTAAAGTAGGGTTAATTTATTTTAGATAGCTTAAAATGCCGTAAGATATTATGTTATGTGCAATGATAAATTAATTTAACTTAAGTTAATATAATTATGTGATTTAATAAAAAAATTAAAATAATAAATAATTAACAGAAGTGTATGTGTAATCACATATAATGTATTAATAATTTAGTATAAACACTTGGTCCTATTACCGTTAGTGTTATTACATGATGTAATTTTTATTATATAATGGTAAAAAAATTAAGTTAAAGGACAGGTAATGTTGCAAAAAAATAAAAACTATCATTAATAAAAATATTACAGGTAGTCTTGCACACGGATCTCCCACTTGCTTCAAATTTAAGAATATAAACCCAAAAAGGTTCACTTGGCCAAGCGTCGATAAATGTCTGTTAAAATACTACGTAAATGTTGTGCAAGTGAATCTACTAAAATTACTAATGCTTCCCAATCATATAGTATAATGTTGTCTATAGCATGTATTAGTGCATCTCGAATAATCTTAAATTTGCAATATGTACATCTAGTGTAGGCCTAATCTCTCTAAAAAAAAAAATTTCTCTTTCTCTTCTTGTAGCTCTTCCATCTCTTAACCTATTTTGTATCGGCATTGGCACATTGCGGATGATTTCAACCTTTGAGTCAGAACGCTTAAAGGAATAATTGCTGCGACGGCGTACCCTTGAACGTTGTCTCATTCCTTGACTTTGAGAAGTTGAAGTTACAGTAATTTTATTGTGTCCCTTTTTAGCCATATCTGAAATGGGATAAGGAGAACTATAATTGTAGCTATAACATATGAATGTTAAAATATTTGATATTGTAAAAGCCAAGATTAGTATATAATATATATATATATATATATATATATATATATATATATATATATATATATATATATATATATATATATATACACCAATACAACTATTGTTCAATAATCTAAGTAAGATAGGACATAAAAATTAATTCCCAATGTTTTGGTGCTCCTGAAATACCCTTACTATCCATGGTCGATAAATGTTTACATTCAAGAGGTAGCTACACTTATTTTGCGAATCTAATAACTGGATACACCACGAAAATATATGTATCGACAAAAATTATCCAGTAAGAGGTGTAAATAGCTCATGCTTTCCCCACTTAATCACCATAAAATTACTTATTATCTAACAAACTATGTAAGTAGCATATCACCCGTTAAGGATTACATAAAGCAGCATGTAGTTGGAAAATGTATGCATAATCGAAACATGGGCAGCTAAAAAACGACAGAAAACGAATCAAAAATTAGTACATTAAGTCTACTTAAAAACTGTTCCATGAAACCATTATATCCATAAAAGGCAGTTGATATAACTCCATTAAATTAAGATCAAACTGTAGTAGATTTTTTTTATATAAAAAAACTACCTTGTTGAAAAAATAAGATAAATTAGCCAATATGGATATAATGTATAAACTGTGAAAATAAAAACAAAATGTTAGGATATTGATAATTTTGAATCATGTATCTTGCACCTCCTGTGAAGCTGGACGAAAGAATTACCCTTTTACCTTGAGAAGAAGGATTTATCTCTCCTTGTAAAACTGCATCTTCTAATCCTTTATAAATATGAGCTCGCAATTTTTTTTTATGAGTTCTGATATATTTTAACCTAGACGATTCAACCATTGTAAATCCATCGACCAAGAATTGTTGAAATAATCGTCTCGAGTTCACAATAGTTGGAAATTCACCATTCCTTTCTTGAATTTTGTATGCGAAATATACACGCATGCTCACAAAATTCCTTCCTCCACTTGATTCAACATTTCCGATTAAAGGAATATCTTCTCTATAACCATCTTCACCTAATGGAAACAATAAAGGATACTGAAGGCCTGAACAGGCAGCATTCAACTCATTTATCCTTTGTAAATGTCTAGATTGTGTTTCAACGATGATGTCTCTGTCACATCTAGATACATCAAAATCTCCCACTTTCAAAGTAGCAACCTCTGAAATAGTAGGTGTCAATTTGTGTCTAACATTTGACTGACTATCTTCTTGAATTTTGTCTCTGACCATTCTAAATGACTTTGTCAAAACATTTTGTTCATCAAGCATTAGTTTTAGGTCTTGAACAAATTCAGCATGAAGTTGGGTTATTCTATCACCACGACTGCACAAACATAGGGTTTTATTAAATTTGTATAAATTATGTTTTTGTTGTACTATTCTTGCATATATAATTCAGAATAATTAAATACTTACCCCAATGCATGAATTATATTCTAAACTTCATTTTCTGTGTCGTATATATATAATTGGTGGATCCTTTAGGAGCCAATAAACTTCCGATTTGATGATAGTTTTGTCCAGATAATTTGAATGTTCTTGGCTCCTTTGTTTGGTTGACAGAAGCATCAACTTTTCCTCCCATTTAGGTAAATGAAAACATTGAATTATAACTTCTAATATTATCTCTTAACTGCTTACTTTTTGGACCTAGATAACATTAGTTGTTGGTGAATAAAAATTTATTCATATTTTTGAAGATACTATTGAAGTATAGTAAAATAGATTTTGTTGTTACCTGATCCGAATAATAATTGTTTTAGAATTGTGGGAGGTTCTTTTGGCTTTGGTAAGAGTATCTTTCCATGATTACAACACAAAGAGAATTCTGGTTTTTTTTATTTGATTTTCTTCCTGATTCTTTCTTCGTACCAAAAGTAAGCACCACAATGTTCACGTTGATATGTAGGAAATCCTATATCTCAATACTCTATGAATAAAAGAAGCAAATGTAACATTAACGTAAAGGCGTGGTCAGCAGACTTATTGTATATACAGATTTTTTTAAAAATATGCATACCTTCATTGTCAATAATTCCATATCCAATATCAGGATCTAAATAGTAGTAAAATAATATGATATTAGCCATGACAATTGAAGATTGGGACATGAATGAATCATTGTGTGAGTTAATATAGACATACCTTCATAGTCGTCTTCATCTTCAGTTGCATCGTTAATTTCTGTGATTTTTTGCACTTATTTTTATGTTAAGTAATTTATCACAATACAATTAATTTAAATGAAGTATAAAATTAGTTTATTTGTGTAATTTAATAGCATAAGAATTTATTGTTGAACTACATACCTAGTACATCGCCATCAATATTGACATTGTCAAGTTCTGAAAATATATCATAATAAAATGTCGTAAGTAAAAATAACTATTCATGTTATAATACAAATTTAATTTTAATAACAATCTGGGAGTAAGAGTATCTCATTTCAATCAGGTAGCAGAAAATTTGTCTGCACATTTGATATTGACAAACCAATGTAGGTAAATTTTGATATTGTGCCTGAGATTGAGACGATGAAGCATGTGCATAACTCTCCAAAGGCGTATAATTTAATCGTTGGAAATTTTGACGGTTTGTTATGTCTGCTAAAGGTTGTGTTTTCTTTTCCTTTCCAAATCCATCTGCTGTAATAGTACCAGCAGTAATAAATTCAAAAAAACTTCAAAAATACAAATCAACTAATTTTAAATAGCTGGAAATAAATTAAAAATGGAAGCGTACACTAAAAAATCACCATTTGCTATACCATAATAATTTTTAAAATGCCATAAACAAATTAAAAATATAATCTGTATTTGTATACGATGGTATAAATAAACCATTATTACGACTGAAACATGGAGATTATATATGAGGCATCATGTTAACAAAACGTGTCATGTTAAAGTAAATATCAGTATAACGTCTTATTAGCATTAAGCCTATAACTTCTTTATGCTAACTTCATATTAGAAGTTATGCAAGTTCAAAAACATCTAGCAAACAATACATTAATTAAAGGAATAATATTAGGAAAAGTAAACTTAAACAATATTGATTGCATAAATAAATTAATAAAAAAAGAAAATCAAGATTGGCTCAGTAATAGGCAGGAAGAAGTTATAGTTTGCATTAACGTAATAAATATTTTAGTAATTGTTAAAATATTTTAAAATTTACAATCAAACTTTCAGCTATGGTAATGTATGAAAATTGAATTTAAAGGACGTATGATTTGCAAATTCAATGTCACATGAAGCATAACCATCATATATACATATATATTTCAGAATATCCTCATTTAACTGAGGTAATAACAAATTTCTATGTAAAAAAATTCTTGACAAATACTATCTTAGCAAAACTCTAAAACTCAGAGATACAATTGCTTACTAAAACAATTAAAAGGTATTAATTTATGTATGAAATCATCTCCTCTTAATTCAGGTAGTTCACAATATACCAACAATATTTCCCTACATGAATATCACAACGTATCTCAAGGATTGACCAGGTTCTATATAGACCTTCATTTGCCTATATTACATTATAATGGTCGAATATGGCAATCCGAAATAAGTTATATAAAAATTAAATTTGAGAAAACTTCTATGGGCAAAAAGACATATAACATTTTTTTAAACACGTATTACCATTTGGAATTCATATTTTTGTAATTGGGAAAAATCTATATTAGACGTTTATAAGCAAACATTGACGTTGCTTATGCAAAACTGTAGGATACGATTGGTTCATAATACTGTTCTTAAAAGTTAGATTTTCTTCCATTAAATACTAACTATTAATGGTAACATACAAAGAGATCAGAAGGCAAGAATTATAATTTAACAGAGAATAGCTTGACTTCGATTCAAATACGATAACCCCAGCGAAAATCATAAACAGCAGAAGATTTTTCTTTAAAAATATATAGAATGTCGAAGCTTTCAAGACAGAATATGTAAGCAGGAGGCAAGAAAGTTTGCAAAACAGCGGATATAAGTTCATACCTGTGATATGTGAAGAAATTTTCGGCCTTTTCTGCTTCCGGATGTTGCTCCTATTGTTTCTTGCGAGTTTCTTCTCTTCTTCTATAGCAAATTCAGTAGAAAGTGTATTAGGGCTAATGTAACGACCCGAATCGTCATTCACTGTATTTTCGTCCCGTATTCTCTGTTAAATGCTTATTCATGTTTCAATATATGTACTTGGTGAAATTGAGTCAATTCGGATCGAGTTTGGTAGGAAATAGAGCAATTAGTCTTTTTAAGGGAGAACTAGTTTGGAAAAGTCAACCGGACCTTGACTTGTAAGTTAGAGGGCTCGAAATTGAATTTCGATGATTTGGTTAGTTTTGGGGATGATTTAAGGGTTAGGAGCGCAATCGCAATTAATTTTGGAGGTTTGGTGAAGATATTTTGGCGACTTCCGGTTGATAGGTGAAATTTTGATCCGGGAGTCAGAATGGAATTCTGACAGTTTCAGTAGCTTCGTTAGGTGATTTTGGACCTGTGTGCAAAATTTCAGTTGATTCGGGGGTGTTTAGGTCGGGTTTTTGATTGAATGCATGTTTTGGAAGTTTTAGTTTAACTTAAGCTTTGATTTGATAAAATTTGATGATTTTGATGCTAACGATAATGTTTTGATGGTTCGAGCAAGTTTGAATGAGGTATTACAACATAGCTGTACTTTTGGTTGAGGTCCCGGGTACCTCGGGTGTGTTTCAGATGCCCAACGGGTCATTTTTGAAAGATTTTTGTTGTTTTGAGCATAAACCCGTAATGATCCAAAGGTCATTTTTAGTTCCAGAGATCGAAATCTGATTTTAAGACTTCCAGAATTTAAATCATGAATTATAGGACTGATCTGAAAATTTTGGTTTAATTTCATCAAGTCAAGATTGGGTTTTTGACGCGAAATATGAGTTAATTATTGAACGAGAGAAATGGGTATTGAACTGGGCAAACAAGCTCTGAATTGAGTTTCGATTGAAAAGTTATGTTCGTATTATTATTTGTGACTCATAGGAACAAGAATCGTCTAATTCCGAGTTCGTATGGTGGATTTAGAGTCATTTTAGTAAAAAATGGTTGTGCTGCAAATTTCTCAAAAAACTGTTGTATTTTCTGCAGTAGTGAACAATACCCCGCAATAGTATCCGTGAACAATATCCTGTGATAGTATCCGTGAACAGTACCCCCGTAACAGTACCGTGGACAGTACCATGTGAACAGTAAAACGGGTGAAAAGTACACGGGATGAACAATACCTTCGAAAATTTTTGGCAGAATGTTCATTTTGTGAAAATGGGACTTCGTTCCCATTTTCCATTTTTAGCAATTTGGAGCTCCATTTGGGCGATTTTTGGATAGATTTTCTTAGAGAACAACGGGGTAAGTGTTATTAACTCAATTTTGGTTGTATAACTCGAATCTATTGCAAGTTTTGGTGTTTAATTTGAGAATTTTGTTGAAAAGGATAGAAAACCCTCTTGGATAGAAATGGTGATTTGAGGGGTAAAATGAACTTCGATTTTTGTGAATTTGGTATGTATAGACTCGTGACGAGATCGTATTGATGTAAAAATTTCTTAATTTAGAGACGTGGTCCCGGGGCTCGGTTTTTGCAAATTTCGTGATTTTCGATATTTTTTTAGTCTTTTCGATTGGGTTATATTCCCTTAGCCTATTGTAATATATTCGTTGTGATTTTGTATAGATTCGACGCGCGTGGATGCCGGTTTGAGGGGCAAACGCATCGCGGGCTAGAGATTTCACTGGTTCGAGGTGAGTAATGACTTTAAATGATGCACTGAGGGTTTGAAACCCCGGATTGCACAACATACTACTATGTTGAGATGAGACACGCGTTGCATGACGAGCGCGAGGTCATTTACTATTGAGGATTATGACTTGGTCCATCCCAGTTGATATTTTACCGCGTATTTGACAAAGATTTACTGTATTTCACCATGATTTGGGCTTATTGCAATAACTTATGTGAAACCTTTTGTGAATTTACATCACTATTTTCCTCACGAATTGAAACATTATTTGTACTCAGTCTAATTGATATATATTATTTTGTGAACTCAGCTACATTTATACTCAACTCGAGATGTAATGACATTTATAATGCTGTTGAGCTGAGCACTATTATTTTACTGATCCCCAAGAGGTATATGATTACTTTCTGGACTGATTGAGGCCGAGGGCTATTCGTGAGGATATGAGTGATGTGAGGAGGCTTTCAGGCCTCGTGTGTGATGTGTGAAGGATTTCATGCCTATTGATATTGCGTTTGGGCTGTAGGAGCCCCTCCGGAGTCTGTACACACCCCTAGTGAGCGCAGGGTACCCAGGTGAGTTGGGAGTGAGCCCGAGGGGCTGATGTTGTGTGCTGGTGAGTTGGGAGTGAGCCCGTGGGGCTGATGTTGTGTGCTGGTGAGTTGGGAGTGAGCCTGTGGGGCTGATACTATACTGAGATTTACATATTGAGCCCGAGGGGCAAGCTTTGATTAATCCTTACGGTGGAAATTATTTGTCTTACTGTTTTAAAAAGAGAATTATCTGATACTTACCGTTTTACTGTATATCTTATTTTACTGCTTGAGATAGCGTTATTTGTGCCGTTATGAGATTTCTTACTTTCATTCGTTATTTATTTTTATTACTCACTTAGTTGAAGTACTTACTTTACTCCCTGCACCTCGTTTGCAGCTGCAGGTAATTATTAACCCGGTAGCGGGTTTTTAGCTGATTGGAGATTTAGCTATCGTAGCTGAGCAAGGTGACCGTCAGCGTTCGCGGCACCGTATCTCTTCCTTTGATTCCACACTCTATTATGTATACTACTGGTCTTATAGGTGTGTTTAAATTTTTTAGATGCTCGTGACTTGTAACATCCCGATTTCGGGCTGAGTTGGGCTGTTCCCTGTTTTATCATCTCCTTCCGCATTTATGACAATGTACACTATAGTTTGACTTATTCGTGACAAGTAAATGTTAGATGAGGTATTGTTAATATGTTGGTTAGCATTGTTTTCACGAGAGGCGTCATCACAACCGAATTGAGATTTTGGGTCGTGACAGCTAAGAAGTTGAACAGCCGTGAGTTTATTGCGGTTGAACAAATACCGTGAAAGTAGAGCCGCTTTTCTCGCATATAGCAGTTAAGGTTTGCATTAATTCCTATTTAATTTAATTTATTGACATATTTAATTTAAAGCACTATTACTTATATATTTGCATTACGATATTGCAGACAACGTTTACATCAGTGTTTTTTTCCTTTTATCAGATTTTTTTCCAATTTGATAATGCACTTCCAGCGTTTCTTCTCTTTTTTTTAATGATTTTCCTATTTAATTTAGTTTATTGACATGTTTAACTACCTAAGAATTTTTAAATATTTTTTAAGTTGTTTTTTCACAAGTGATTCATTTGGCAGGTGCTTTCAGTGGGTGTTTATAATCACTACAAAAGGATCTAGCATGATTCATAGCAGAAAGGGTTAGTCCGTTAGTTCATGATATATCTCATTTACTGTTGACCAGTGCATTTCCCTCTAAATTTTGATATCTTTGTATCCTGTTGAAGTGCAATAAGCCTGTTCATGTTCATGAAATCATGTATTCAATACGTATTTAATCGTGAAAAAATCTCTGTGCTTATTATGAAGCTGCTCATATGAACGTTGCATTCGATTTACAATTACCAAGCCAATCCTGTTGTTGGTACTTATCGAGTACCAGTAACGATAGTAAATTTCAAGAATACTTAGAAAAGATATATCAACCCAGAACATCATAAGGTCTTCAAACTAAGATACACGTATATTTACTTGGATTGGTGATGAATCTGTTTGTGATAATAGCATGAGCAAATACATTTTGCTAAATTACGATTTATAGGTAGACATGGTAAAATGAGATAAAATAGTAAGGTATGTCAAATTAAAATAAACGCTGTTTAATAGTGACACTTTACTACCAGAAGGGAACATGAAATGCTTAAAATTTGTCATGCATAAGTATAAAATTACTAAACTAACTAAAACATAAAGTGAAATAGCATAAATAAGTTGAAACGATTAAAACAGATTGTTCATAACTAAAAAAACTCCAAATAAGAGTAATCAGACACAGCTTGGATTGGAAAAAATTTATTTATTTTTGAAACTAATACTTAACAAATATTAGGATATTTTAAACAAAAAGTGCGTCCTAAATAACAGATAAAAATTGTACTATTTTGTTTTTTATTCGAATCTAAACGAAATGGTAACAAATACCCTTTTTATTTTGACATCAATTGAATCTCCGTAGTCTTTCTTTTAAAGAGAAATTCTCTTTAGTTTACTTTCAATTATTTCTTGGTCTTTACCGATAGAAGTGATGAAAATTCTTTCAAAAATATGAAACAAGAAATCATTAAAAAAACGGAAGTTAGTGCCAACTTTGGTTCATAATGGTAAATAGTAGTAAGGCCTTGTTGAATTATAATCATTAGATTTCAGATATTAAATACATTTGTTTTTAAAGTTTGAATCTTAATTATTTATATTTTAGTAATTAAGTATGTTTATTTTTCTACTTCACAACCACGTAATGGGCTTGAATAGGTCTATGTGATTAAAATCCATAACAGAGACTTAATTTCATTAAGATGCTATCATCCATATCTATTATTAATTTTCGCCACCGCCTACGACTATCATCATCAATCATAGCCGCCACCATAATCGAGTACCACCATCCATCATCCGCTTCACTCCCACCACCATCATTCTCAAACACAAACAATACTCATCCACCTCAACTACCACAACTAACTACCCCATCACCATCAATAACCATAACCGAGACTGCACATTATTATTAACTACAACCACCCACCACCACCTTCCTAATCACAACTACCACCACCTCTTGCTATTATTAACTATCACCATTCACCACCACCATCCTCAATCATAATCACCACCACTGCTACTCACCACTAGCTACTACCCTAAATTACAATTTCTATCCAAACCTACCACCAACCACCGCCTCTAGTCCGCATTTACAAGCACCACCGTTAGCCATCACCACCTGCAACTACCGTATTTTAAAAAAATTACATATTTTATTGATATATATCAATAAAATAATTATTGATTATAGGATTATCAAATTGCTAAGTCATACCATGAAAGTGTAGGAGGGGGTGGTTAAAGTGAAGGTGCAGATAATAATGTTTATATCTGATAACCAGTTTGGGTTCATGCCGGATCGTTCAAATACAGACGCTATACACCTTGTTAGAAGGTTGGTGGAACTGCACTGAGAGAGGGAAAAGGACCTAGACATGGCGATTATTGACCTTGAGAAAATGTATGACAAGGTTCCTAGAGCAGTTCTCTGGAGATTCTTTACCGTGAAAATGGGAACAACAATTATATTTGTAAATGAGATTCTAAAAATACGTGATCTATTTTTATGCTTGTTGTTAGAGCAGATGATGCTAGGAATATGAAGTCTAACGATGAAATACAAGCTAAAACGAGGCAGTAATCAAACCGAGGGGTTTATTGCCCTGCCTTCGGGCTGGTCGATGGAGGACCTCGGGGTCGATACATGAGCTCGATCTCGAGCTATCGGGGGCAGTCGGGAATTGGATAATAGTTAAGATATGATTAAACAAGGTTCTTTACGGCCAATACCAAGCAATAAATAAAGATTAAGTGGGAGAAAAGTGTATGCCAAAGTGGCCTTGGGCTGATAAGAATGAGCAAGTTAGAGAGATGAAAGAGAGGGAGAGAGAGAGATATATTATTGATATTGTGTAGAATCATTGGAGCTCTGCCTTACAGTGTGTTAATGACTCCCGTTTTTATAAGGGGGAGCCCAAACTTAGTACAAGATACATTTTGAGATAAAAGAAATGAGATGTGACAATCAACTAGCTTAATGACGTATGTGGGGGCCGATGTTCAGCTGCTCAAAATAGACTTAATCGACCATGGATGCATTCTTTGGGGGATTCCCGCGTTCGTTGGGATTTCGGTTGATGTTATCCTTGGCTAGGTGTCGACAAACTTTGAGGGACGTGAATGGCTCGAGGTTTCGGGCCTCCGGGGTGACCCTTTGAAGCATTTTGCAACTGAGAAATCGGCCCCCCGATTTCACCTTGCATAGATTGTCTCCGCATTTCTGAATGCACGACCCCGTTTTGTTGTCTATAATACTGACCTCGGATGCGAGTATTCCTTCCGGCCCTTCGGTTGATGAAAACGGATTCATGCAGGGCCTTTCTTGGTTCCTTGGACTGAACCTGAATAAGGCCAATAACCTTGGGCTACCGGGACCCTGACTTTGTGTGGATATGATTTCTGGGCCTTACACTCACCTTCGAGAAGAAATTTGCTCAAGGACCCACAGTCGGGGAACGCTGGTGATTTCCTGAAAGTAGCCTTTGAATGGAGGCTTGCTCGTACTCGGACCATCCCGGACAGCATCTGGAGCCTGTTTTGTATAGATGTTGTTCCAAAATGCTTATTTCTTCACAGAATGGTTTCCCTTGGCGGAGGACCTTAGAAGTTGCATGCCATTCTAGTGTCGATGGCGGTGTTGTTGATCCTTTAGAGCGCCGTCTTACTATGACGGGGGTCTTTGGGGTTGAGTGTGGCCTCGAGGCCGGAGGTGATGCTTACTAGTTGGCGTCTTCGATCGACTTTGAATCATCAATGTTCTTCCAATGTATGGCATAAGGCTATTTCCGCGCACCCAGGGGTTGCTCTATCTTATGCAGTTGCCATTTTCCCCGCTACATTTATGGTATCGACGCACATGTATGTCTCCCCGCTTTTTACTCTTCTAATTTCGCGACTGTGCGGCAATAATGGGATTAATCCTTCAGGGGGAGCTCCCCCCCCCCCCCCATTTTTGAGGCCATCGGGGCTTGCTGAGTCCGTGGTGTTGGTTGCCCTTAATCGCTGTTGTCGGGGATGTTAGAGACTGTTTATGGACACATCACTCTGCTCGGTTGCCGACGGCTGGTATTATGCCTTAGAACCTGGATTTTTTTCTTGAAAAAAAAATAGAGCAATACTCTTTAGGCGGTGCGTTCGTGCTTTGCCAGCTCCACCTTTTCCTATCATGTTTAGGAGGGCGTTGGTAGGTATTGGATGATCCTTCTAAGGCAAGACCATGCTTCTCTGGAGAGGGGAAGGAGTTGTGGGCTTCCGATAAAGAAGACGATGGTGATGTATGGGATGCACACTCGTAGGGCGATGGAGCTTTTGGTCAGGCGAAACAAGTCCGTGTCTCCGGCAAGAGAGCAATGTCTGAGTCTGCTGTTCTTGGAGTTTTTGATCCTGGAATAATGGTTCCTCCGAGTGGTCATGCTTCAACCGAGGTTGGTTCTTCCCAAGACTGAGGAGGCTGGGCCCGTAGGAATGTGTTTCGGCCTTCGTGGAAGTCCGCCATCCTCACTTTTTGACGAGCCTCGGTGCAACTTTTTCGCATCACGTATCTTCCTTCTTTGTCAAGTTTTCCTCGTGCAGGATTTTGATAGGCTCAGGTTTGAGCTACTCCGCTGTGAGGCTAGACCTTAGAGGGCTATGGATCAGGGTGAGTCCCTCAGGTTCCTTGGTGTGGAGAAGGATTTTGAGTTGATGTACTGGCAATATGGGGCAAACCGGAGATCGATTATCAGAGCTATTTGGTGGGGTAGACGACCTTCATAGTAAGCGTTTCGTTTTTTTAACCTTCGAGGTTAGGCTTTCACTTAGTTTTTAAGAAAAAAGGATGAACGTTCAGGAATACCTATGGGGCAAAGCCGGCCGATTTATGAATGGTTTTTGTGAACTGAGGGCTTATGTGCATGTTCAAGCTTCGGCTCGAGTGGATACGAACACAAAGTTGCAGCTTGATCCCGAAGGCCCGGGTTTGGATAATTGATGCTCGTACAAAAGCACCATTGGGTCAGACCAAGGCCGATGATGGAATAATGATCCTTTTGAAGGATGCCCCCGATGTTCGAGCCGAGTTGGAGCGGGTCCCCGATAGCAAAAAAAGGATCGTGGAATACATTCGTTGTGGATCCTGAGGAGAGATGCCTAAAGGGATTATCGCTAGGGTTTTTGTCCTCCTTGAAGAGTTTGAGAAAAGCTAGGTCTTTTAGGCCGTAGCTAGCGGAGCGTATATTTTGCCATTTTATATTTACTGTTCGCACAGCATGTTTGTAGATGGAGACCACACCTTTTGCACTTGTGATAAGGAAAAAACTAGAAGCTTCATCCCCTTTGTATCTCTTTTTGTATTGCTCTCGTCCATGCGGGCTGGTTTCGATGTCCGGTGGGAGCCTCGTGGGTCCGGAGCTAATCGGGCTGGCCCGGAGGCTCTTATGTGCGATTTTTTACGTAAGCAAGCATTGGGGCCTCCGAGCTTTGCCTACCCGTTTAGGATTAGTCTCCGAGTCAGGCCTTGAATCGAGCTTGCTTGACCTTCAATCTCCTGTGCCTTGTGTGGTCGGATAGTAATTGCTCTTATTTCTTGCCCTTGGACATTTCTTGCTTTAACTATTTTGGGTTGAGTCTTCGAGCCGCATTGTGACTCAAGCTTTTATTGACACTTATGCTCTTTCCTGCCTGCATGGATGGACAATGATGGCTTTTGTGCTTCGGGTCGAAGTGACCTTATAAGTGCGTGGCCCGAAGGCTCGTTTGGTTGGCGACAATGGAATTAATGTCGTGCCCTTAGGCATATTGCAGTTTAATTTTTTAGATCTGATCTCTGAATCGAGTTAGAACTCGAGCTCATTTTAATCCTCAAGTTTTCAATTTTTTAGCCGGAGGCGGTTTCTCTTACACTATTTGGTCATTGAGACCTTTTTAGTGTACGACCCGGAGACTTGTTTGGCTGTAGACAATGATTCTTACTCTTTTTCCCGTGAGCTTTTTTGTAGTCTTTGTTTTCCTCTTGTTAAGGTCATTTTGAAATTATTTTGCCTGACCAATCTTTGGTTCTGGAATAACCTGGATTTTAAGTCGTTAGCGGCAATGTTCGAGCACCTCGGAAGGTTCTTAGCTCGCAGGATCAGTAGCTCGAAGCCTTGTGATTTGGAACTGACATGGTCAAAGCTCATTTTAATCCTGTTAAGGGAAGCATGTTCTAACCGTTTCTTTTCAAAGTATATTCGGAATAATGGCCTGCGATTTTGTTAGCAATAGTCGGGCGTCCATGAGTCGCATTAATTTGTCTCTAGCAACCGTTTTAACCATAGTCATATGTGTTTGGTCAGATCCATTTTTGATCCCGAGTAATAATTTAGGAATCTTACCGAGGGTATGCCCTTTCGGGATTCTTACAAATGCGACGTATAGCCTAAACTTCAGGATTAAGTTTTACGGCAGTAGTAAGGTCTTACAAAATTTTCATGCATGTTGAGGTCTTACAGTTTGTCATGCATGTTGAGGTCTTACAGTTTTTGTCATGCCTGTTGAGGTCTTACAGTTTTTGTCATGCCTGTTGAGGTCTTACAATTTTTGTTGCTTTATAGAATAGATATGGTTACACCGAGTCTGCCTGCTTGGGGTCTTATAGTTTTGGGTTTTCCACTGCATGGCGATTGATGACAGTCTCCAAGTCCTCGAGTTTGCTTAGGCTTGAAGGCCATTATTCGCGAGCTCGGAGTTGCCTTATGAGCCCAGAGTTCTGACCTTGGGGTCGTGCGGGTGTCAAATTATTAGCAATAAGTCTCTGAGTATTTCGGGACGCATATTATGGAGGGATCCCTGAATATTCAAGGTACCTCCGATGTTGGCGACAATGGGCGGTTTTTGCGCTGCCTTACCTGAAGGCTTTGTGATTTTAGAGTTTTAGACGTGGAGGCCATTTGAGCGGTGAATTTGCTGGCATTAGTACCGAGTGTTCGGAATTTTCTTTTTGGTGAGAAAGTAGTAATATCAATTTGTGAAGGTGTATTTGACAAAAAATATTCTTTGATTAATCGGTTTAATAATACACATGTTTGCCCTAGGGAGCCTGACTACATGGGCACAGTTTTATCTCGACCGTTAGGCCTGGTACGTCGCTTCCCTATAAGGACCCTGTTTGGTGTTCTAAAACCCTTTTCGAGTGGGTAGATTTGGGGGGAATGCCCCTCATTTTTCAAAATATTGCCTGCTAGAGGAGTCTTGAGTATTTGTGGAATTTTCTTTAGGCAGCTTGTTGACGTTGCCACGTTAAAAACCTTGCCGGTAAAATCCTTCTTTTAGGACCAGAACTCAATCGAAGGAATAGAGTGCAATATGTGCGTTTTCAGAGCCTTTGAGGTCTTCAGGCAGTGCCAGCGTTATAACAACTCCGGTCGGGTGCCTGCACAAGGGGTAGTTCTTAATTCGAAACAAAATAAGGAGATAGTTGTACCTTACTGGCGATGCCTCGGGGTTGATTTGTTGTAATTGTTAGAGGCGAAGATGCGTTACAGACTTCTTTTTTATTTTGTCAGGTTCGATCGAGGGTAAAACCCGATTTACCCATTGGTTTATCCGGGGGTGGAGGCAGGAATGTTGGTACCATGTCGTGTATTGCGAATATTTCCCTTGCCGCGTGCTATTCCCCATAGATAGCTTTGATCCTGTCCTTTGTTGGGAATTTTATCATCTGGTGAAGGGTAGATGGTACTTCTCTCATGTAGCGTATCCATGGTTGCCCGAACAAAGCGTTATACCTCATGTCTCCCTCGATGACATGAAATTTGGTGTCTTGAGTCGTTCCTACCATGGTGACCGGGAGGATGATTTCTCATTTTGTTGTCTCGCTTGCCATGTTGAATCCATCGAGGACCCGAGTGGCGGGCACGATTTGGTCGAGCAATCTGAGCTGTTCTATTACTCTCGATCCGACAATATTGGCCGAGCTACCTAGATCCACGAGTACACATTTTATTAGGAAAGAATTTAGAAAGAAGGAAATTATTAGGGCATTGTTGTGGGGTAGAGACAGGGTCTCGGTGTCTTGTTCGCTCAATGTGAGGGCGCATTCGAGGATATATCCCCGAGTCCGTTTTTCTTTGGTAATGGATATTATTTTCTTCTCGTTACATGTTTTATTGGGGAGTCGATGCCCCCATCATCATGTGGATGACGTGTTGTGGCTTGTTTACCTCATTCTTCTTGGTTGCCTCCATTTCCCGGAATTGACTTTTTGCTTGATCGCTGAGACATTCTCGGAGATGTCCTTTGTTAAGCAGCCAGGCTACCTCCTCTCGTAGTTGATAACAATCATCGGTCCTGTGCCGTGTGTGATGTGGAACTCGCATACTAAGATGTATTTCCTTTGCAAACTATCTGAATATATCGGTTTGTGCCATTTGGCATCTCTAATCTTACAAATAGCGAACAAGATGTCTGACACATCGATGTTGAAGTTGTATTCCGACAGGTGAGGTGCACTCATCGAAGCTACACTTTGTTCAATCCAGGATCTATGATGAGACCTCGAGAGTCCTATCCTCGATCCACCCTCCGATCGTTGCGGGGTAGGTTGCATATCAGGGCGTTCCTCCTATCCTTGAGGTATGGTTGATACCTTTATTTGTTTGGCTTTGGTTCCTTTGCTACGAGCCTATTTTGGTATACTGCGCCCGAAGAGGTTACCAAATTGTAATTCTCGCTTTGATCTTTGACTTGTATCCGTTTTGGACGTCAGACTAGGTCACGGCCAGAAACTCGACCAGGTTCTGTGTTAGCTATTTTGAAGCCACCAAGCTTCGTTAGTTCAGGTCTTGTGTGAATGCCTATACTGCCCAGGTCATCAGAGACCGGCAGTAGCTCCATCTGTTCCATATGAAAACTGGACACGAATTCCCGCAGCATCTCATTCTTTTTTTGATTGATTTTCAAGACGTCAGACTTCCTTGTTGCTACCTTGATGGCTCCGGCATGGGACTTTATAAAGGAATCTGCTAGCATGGCGAATGAATCAATGGAATTAGGAGCCAAGTTGTGGTACCACATCATGGCTCCCTCCGAGAGTGTTTCCTCGATTATTTTCAGCAATATGGACTCGATCTCATTGTTCTTTATATCGTTGCCTTATACTATGCAGGTGTAGGCGGTAACGTGTTCGTTAGGGTCAGTGGTACCGTTGTACTTAGGGAGTTCTGGCATTCTCAACTTCTTTGGGATAGGCTTTGGGGCTGCTTACTCAGGGAATGGCCTTTGTATGAACTTCTTCGAGTCCACGCCTTTGAGGATCGAGGGTCCTCCCCGGATCTGATCAACCCTAGAGTTGTAGGTCTCGACTTTTTTATCGTTGGCCTCTATCATTTTCTCACCCAATTTGATCCTTTTGGTGAGGTCTTCAAGCATCTTTATTATGGCAGGGTCAACTACCAATCTGTTGTTGCTTAATCTCTCGGGTACTCGTTCGGCGGAGGGAGCTATTTCCGCGCTGCTGGGAGTCTTCGGATGGCTTTGTAACTGAGCGATGACCAACTGTTGTGCTATGACATTTCAAAAATAACATGAAGACAAACTTCCTGTTCTTCCTAGGCTGGGGTTCTTTGGGATTTCTGCCGGTCACTATGTCGTATGCTCCTACGCCGACCTGTTGTGCATCCTGTGAATCCGCATATGATAGAATTGGTCCGGGTGCATCATTGGGATTCTGTGGCTGCATTCCGGTAGCCGGAACAACCACGCCCTTTTCCCCGTGGTTTTTGAGGTTGTCATTTTCGACTCTGTTTACCGAGCCAGACATTTGACCTGAAATCAAGAGATCCTGGACAAGAAAAGTGTAAAAGGTAAGTTACATTTTGTAATGAAACCTGTAAGAAAATAATCACTATTATTTTTAGCCCCACGGTGGGCGCCAAAAAGTTTACCTTAAAAATGGCAACAACAATTAAATTTGTAAATGGGATTCTAAAAATACGTGAACTATTTTTATGCTAGTTTTTGGAGCAGATGATGCTAGGAATATGAAGTCTAATGATGAAATGATAGCTAAAACGAGATAGTAATCACACCGAGGGGCTTACTTCCCTAACTTTGGGCTGGTCGATGGAGGACCTCGGGGTTGATACCTGGGCTCGATCTCAAGCTATTTGGGTAGTCGAAAATGGGATAACAGTTAATATATGATTAAACAAGGCTCTTTATGACCAATACCAAGCAATAAATGAAGAGCAAGTGGGAGAAAAATGAATACCAAAGTGGCATATAGCCAATAAGAACGAGCAAGTTAGAGAGAAGAAAGAGAGAGATATATTATTGATATTGTGTAGAATCGTTGGAGCTCTTCCTTACAGTGTGTTAACGACTCCCCTTTTTATAAGAGGGGGTGCCCAAACTTAGTACAAGATACGTTATATGATAAAAGAAATTGGATGGAACAACCAGGTAGCTTTATATGCATGGGCCATATGACGGGATTTCGATTGATGTTATCCTTGGCTAGGTGTCGACAGACTTTGAGGGAAGTGACCGGCTCGAGGTTCCGGGCCTCCAGGGTGACCCTTCAAAGCATTTTTCCACTGAGAAATTGGCCCCCCGATTTTACCGTGCATATAGATGCTTGGAGGCAAAAGGTGTGGTAGCTCCCTACATTATGACAATTAAGGACATGTATGATGGGGCTAAGACTCGGGCTATGATAGTAGGAGGCGAGTCTGATCATTTTCCAATTGTAATAGGGTTACACCAAGGTTCTGCGCTCAATCCGTTCTTATTTTCCCTGGTGATGGATGCGCTAACACATTATATTCAAGGGAAGGTGCCATGGTGCATGTTATTCGCTGATGATATAGTTTTCATTGATAAGTCGCGAGCCGGTGTCAATGATAGGTTGGAGGTTTAGAGACAAATTCTTGAGTCTAAGGGTTTCAAGTTGAGTAGGACGAAGACGAAATATTTGGAGTGTAAGTTCAGCGATGATCCAAAGGAAGTGGGCTTGGATGTGAGGCTTGAATCACAGGTTATTCCAAGTAGAGAAAGCTTCAAGTACCTTGGGTCGATTATCCAGGCGATTGAAGAGGATGTCACTCACCATATTGAGGTAGGATGGATGAAGTGCAGGTTAGCATCTGTAGTCTTGTGTGATAAGAGAGTCCCATCGATACTCAAAGAAAAGTTCTACAAAGCGATGGCTACACTGGCGATGATGTTTGGGGCTGAGTGTTGGTTTGTTAAGAACTCACATGTCTAGAAGATTGAAGTAGCAGAAATGGGGATGTTGAGGTAGATGTACGGGAAAACTAGGATGGATAAGATTAGGAATGATGTTATTCGGGAGAAGGTGCACGTAGCTCTTATTGACACCAAGATTGAATAATCGAGGCTAAGATGGTTCGGGCATGTTAAAAGGAGAAGCCTTGATGCTCCAGTAAAGAGGTGTGAATGGCTAGTTGTGGAGGGCACGAGAAGAGGTATAGAGAGAGCAAGAAATAATGGGGTGGGGTGATCAGGCAGGATATGGCGAGGCTTCGGATTTCGACATGACACTTGATAAGAAGTGTGGAAGTCAAGTATTAGGGTTGTAGATTAGGAGGTAGTTGAGTTTTGCCTTATTTCGCACCTTTGTAAGACTAGTCTGGTAGAAGTTTTTGTCTAAGATAATCAGTGGCAATGTTGTGTCTCACTATTTCGTTTTCCAATGCAGGACCTTTTGACTAGCTTTCGCTTTTCCTTTGTATCTTTCTTCAAGATTTCATATTGTTCCTATTTTTCCTACAATTTTTATGGTGATACTAATATTGTATTATTTTTGTCCTTTTGTTTTCTTGAGCCGAGGGTCCTCTGGAAACAGTATCTCTATTCCTTTGAGGTAGAGGTAAGGTCTGCGTACACACTACCCTCCCCAAACCCCACTAGTGAGATTTTACTGGATTGTTATTGTTGTTGTTGATGTTATTATATATTTTATTGATAGAATTTTATTTTAATTAGTATTTCATTTGAATTTTATGTTTCTTAATTTTCAAAATAAAGATAAAGTCTATACATTTAGATATTAAAAATCAAATAGTCCTAATCATTAGTATTCAGATGTTAATACACATCTTAATATTCATATATATATATATATATATATATATATATATATATATATATATATATATATATATATATATATATATATATATATATATATATATATATATATATATATATTCAAATTCAAATGTTTTAATCTTAATACACATCTTGATATTTAGATGTGTATTCAAATTCAAATATTTTAATCTTAAAAAAAGGACCTAATACTCACTTTGTATCTAACGAAATTGAGTGATCTAAATGATAAGGTAAAAGAAGTCCATTACTCAAAATTTTGATGCTAAAAACATTACCCGTACTCCTAAAATATCACCTTCATTCAATGCACCTCAGAACTACTATGGAAAACCTAATGATCTACTGCGGAAAAGACATTTGAAAATCAAAAGCCAAACCAAAAATAACTCTTACCTGCAAATAAATAATTCTACTTCTATAAAACCAAGGGAGCTTCTACTTCCTCATCATAAGCAAATACTATGAGAAGTTTTAGTTTGTGTCTCATACAATATACACTAGTTGTATAAGACTTCTTTTTGTCTCACAAATTTAACTTCTAGAATTCTAGGAAAAAGAGATCGCAAAAAGCGACTAACTTTGGTCGCTTTCTGGTTAAATAGCGACTAAAAAGCGACCAAATGTCCCTGGTAGCTATATTGATGGTCCCTTTTATTTATGGACCAAAGTTGATCGCTAATTAGCGACCAACTTTGGTCTTTAAGCCAAATGGATCCATTTTTCCGGATATTGACTACAGAGACCAATTTTGGTCACTTTATTAATTTAATAATATAAATTTGGCGATCAAAGTTGGTCTCTAAATAAAAAATACATTATTTATTTATTTATTTATTAGTAATTATTAAAAAGCGACCAACTTTGGTCTCTAATCGAAATATTATATTTTAAAACCTGAAAATTAGAGACCAATGTTGGTCGCTTTTTTATTCAACTATTTATTTATTTTATTAAACTAGCGACCAACTTTGGTCCCTAAATACATGAATTTAATTTATTTTTTAAATATTAGCGACCAACTTTAGTCGCTATATCACTACAAAATTTTATTTTTAAATGAAATAGCGACCGAGGTCTGTCGCTTTTTGAATAAATCTGGGTAAATAGCGGCTAAAGTTGGTCGCTATTCTCCAGAAAATTACTTTTTACTACATGAAAGGCGACCAAATAGCGACCAACTTTGATCACTTTTCTGTGTATTAGCTTGGCAGAAACTGCTTGTATTGGCAGCTACACCACCTGCCAGTCATACTAATTTTCTAAATAGTCATTTTATGCAAACAACAACAACAATAAAAAGCAATTAAAAGCAACAAAGAATAAAGTTCAATATAACTAACACATTAAGCTAACAAAACTAAGTCAACGCTTATTACAAGCCCATTCGAACTAAAGAGAACTAACACAATAGTAAATTGGTATGTAAATTAGTTCTAACACAATAGAACTAATACAAAGTAAATTAGTTCTAACACAATAGAACTAACACAATAGTAAATTAGTTCTAACACAATAGAAGTAACACAATGGTATATAAAGTACTGAAGGAGTGTTCTTTCAGCATCCTTGTTCTGAAAGTTGGATTGCCTCGCTCGGTTCATTAGGTGGTCGACTACGTATGAATTCCCCCACGTCAGCTTTGAAGTGAATTGAACCTATATGTAAAATTATATCCAATTAGTATTTCAAAATTTATATAAAATCAAATAAATATAATTCATGAAAAGTAAAAAACTTACATGTATGTAGTTGAGGCTCTACCCTCCTTCTGAATCAGTCTCTTTCTTCTTCTATACAATACAAGTTTCATTGAATAGCTCATCTTGCTTCATTGACATCATAAAGTTGTCTGGTGGCCTTGGTGATTATCCTCGTGGTACTATTACTCGGGATGAACTTGGGTATAGAGAATAACTTGGATACAGTACCTGACAGGGTGTATCTTTGATCAATTGTTGATCTCATTAGCTACAATGATAATGAGAAGCTAACGACATGTGTTTCAAAATAATGATGGTGAAGTAGGATTTAATATTTTTTAAGTAGACAAAAGAGGTTATAGAGAAATTCTCTACTCACTTTCCAAGAGGAAAAAAAGTTTGATTGATAGTGACAAGGTTGATGAAGACAAAAAAATTTTCGTTGGTCGTCGCAGTTCCCATAAAACATGGATCATAAGACTCTATGATGACTAAGATTATAGGAAGTTTTGTGCTCAACGTTCTTCCAATTCTGATCCGTACAAGCTTAATGTGCTATTGAATGATATTTCTTCGGATTCAGATAATAATTTGACCGACAAAAGTATGGAAATGCTCTTAAAAAAAATTAAAGGTAAAACATTTTTCTTGGTAGAGAAGGATTTCTTTTTAAGAGCATTTCCATACTTTTATCGGTCAAATCATTATCTGAATCCTAAGAAATATCACCAATATCACATTATGCTTGTACGGATCAGACTCAGAAGAAAGTTGAGTACAAAACTTCCTATAATCTCTGTCATCATAGAGTCTTATGATCCCCATTTTATGGGAACTGCGACGACCAACAGAAAATCGTTTGTCTTCATCAACCTTGTCACCTCTCAATCAAACTTCTTTTCCTAATGGAAAATGAAGTATAGAATTCCTCTATAAACTCTTCTTTTATATACTTAGGAAATATTAAATTCTAACCTAGACCATCACTATTTGAAACACATGACATTGCCTTCTCATCATCATTATCGCTATAATGAGAAGAACAATTAAAGGCACATTCCACCAGGTATTGTATCTTAGTTATTCTTGGTGGAAGTTCCATTGCATGTCTAATAACGTCATCAACTTCTTCGTGGTACTATTACTCGTGATGAACTTAGATACAGAGAATAACTTGGATACAATATGTCACCACCCAAATTTCCTCCCATCGGGAGTCGTGATGGCGCCTACTGTCGGAGTTAGGCAAGCCAACTTAGACATACATTTTCAACTTTTATTCAACAAGATAATAAATAAATCAATACATTAATGCGGAAGTCTCAATTTTAATATTAACCGAAAGACATGCGGAAGCAAATAAAATTAACATCATCCTCTACCCAAGATTTAGTGTCACAATTCACACAGACTACTATGAAATACTACAAATAGGAGTCTGAAAGAAAATACATGAGGAGTCAGCTTCGGTACAATAAAAACAAATAGAAATGAAACGGAAGAGATTCAGGGGCCCGCAGACGTTAGCAAACTACATAGAAGTCTCTGGACTGAAGGTGAGCTCCCAATCTACTACTGTTGCGGTCCGTAAGCTGCTCCTAGATCTGTTCACAAAAAGGGCTCAAAAGTGTAGCATCAGCATAACTGACCCCATGTGCTGGTAAGTGCCTAGCCTAACCCCGACGGGGTAGTGACAA
The DNA here is from genome assembly GCA_034376525.1 of Nicotiana benthamiana. Taxonomy (NCBI): domain Eukaryota; kingdom Viridiplantae; phylum Streptophyta; class Magnoliopsida; order Solanales; family Solanaceae; genus Nicotiana; species Nicotiana benthamiana. The sequence continues at coordinate 24,446,343 of CM067336.1, read as the reverse complement.
GGCTAGACCAGACCTACCACAATTAACTTGTACATAAATTTGTGCAATAACGGAAAATATACATAACTTAAACAAATAATAGAGAGTGGACATGATGTGGGGTGTAACAATTTAGATATAAGATCAATGAATAAAGAGATGGAAACTGAATAATTAACATCAATAAAGAAGAGCAAGTGAATCAACAACTGCACGGCACCAACCTTCGTGCTTTTACTATCAATTCTCCGTCGAATATAGTGCACGGCATCATCCTTCGTGCTTTTCCTCACATAACTCTCATATCAAGTCACAGAATGACCCTTCGTGCTCAATTAATCAAAAATATGGCACGGAATGACCCTTCGTGCATAATTATCAAAATGTGGCACAGAAAGACCCTTCGTGCATAGTCGTTCTTCCTCACCCAATCAACAGTCACAACCAATCGAGAAGGGAATATACAACAAGATTAAATATCCCGGCAAGGGAGAACAAGTCAACAACAAGTCCCAGCAAGAGAAAAATATCACACTTTCTTCTTTAACTCATTTGCTTCTCAGCTATCATTTCATAATTAAATTAGCAAGTAATTAACTCAATTGTATACCTCTTTTGAATTTAAAAGCAATTACGACTCACGGCCATGCTAGACTCCAGTGCATAGATAACCGTCACCATGCCGATACACCGTACTCCATAATTAACACGTAGCAAATAATATTCTAATTCTAATCCCTCAAGCCAACGTTAGAACAAACACTTACCTCGATCCGAAAATAGCAATCAAGCATCTAACGCTGCCTTTCCTCTAGAATCCAACTCCGAAACAACGATATCTAGCCATAATTAATTCAATATTATCAATAATGGCTTAAAAACACAATTCCATGGCCTAGAGATGAATTTCCTACAATTCTTCCAGAAATACCAAAATCTGACACCGGGCCCACATGGTCCAAACTCGAGGCTCGGGCCAAAACCCAATCACCCATAACCCCACGAGTTCAAATATGCAATTTGTTTTAAGATTCGACCTCAAATTGAGGTTAATTGCCCAAAATTCCAAAAGCCCTACTTCTATCCAAATCCCCTAAATTCTACCTTGGTTTTATGTTTAGGGCTAGGAAATTAGTAATTAGATGAAGAAATAATGAAGGGATCAAGTTAAGATCACTTATCCAAAAGAATATGACGAAAGGAAAGCTTGGATTTCGTCAATAGAGGAATTTAGAAAGGAGTTCCTGTGAAAAATGGGAAGAAATCCCATGCACTGTTATGTTTTTAATCATAAAAATTCGCTGAAGGAATTTACCCTACACGATCACGACATGAGGGCCGCGGTAGCAATGAAGGAGGACTGGGGCCATCGCGATCGCGATTGGGATCACTCGATCACGAAGAAGGAAGTCAGGAGGGTCCAAGTGGTTTACGCGAATGCGAAGTGGGAAATGCGAACGCGTTGAAGAAGCTGGTAAAGCAGTGCGAACACGGGGGACCTTCCGCAATCGCAAAGAATGATGGGGGCTGGGCTATGCGAACGCGTGCCTAGTGCTGCGCTCCTGAAGAAGAAAACATGTCTGCAATGTTTTTGAGAAATCTGATGTGTTTTCAAGTTCTAAAACATCCCGAACCAACCTTGAAATCACTCCCGAGCCCTCGGGGCTTCCAACCAAACACACACACTAACTCAATAACCTCCTACGAACTTAGTCGAGTGATCAAATTGCCAAAATAACATCAAATTCAATGAATCAAACCCCAAAATCAAAGTTTTCATTTCAAAGTTCATAACTTCCATATTTTTCATTTTTAGTCCAAAACACGTCAAACGACGTCCGATTTCGACCAAATTTCACAAAAAGCGCTTAGCGCCCATTTAAGACACGTATCAGGCATCAGAATCAAAATACGAGCCCGATACCTATATTTTCTAACTCATTTTCATTTTAATTTTTTATATCATTTTCAGATAAACAATTTCTTTCAAAAATTCTGTACTCGGACCTTGGACCTCGGATTTCAATTCTGGGAATTCGCCCGAGTCCCATATTTTCCTATAGACCCTCGAGGACTGTCACATCACGGTTCCTGGTCCATTTACCCAAAATGTTGACCAAGGTAAACTATATCAATATTCATATCAAAATTTATTGTTTTTAACACAAAATTTATATATTTCCACATAAAAATTTTCCGGCTTCGTGCCCGAACTATGCACGCAAATCTAGGCGACCAAATAAGAGGTTTTCAAGGCCTCGAAAGCACGGAGAACGGGAGAATTATGGTGATGGCCCTTTGGGTCGTCACATGCTCCACCTCTAAAACAACCATTCGTCCTCAAACGAACAAAAGAAAGAAGTACCTGAGTCGGGGAATAGATGGGGGTAAAGAATCCAAATATCAGACTCACACTCCCAGGTCGATGCCTCAGGAGGCTGATCTCTCCACTGAAAACGCACTGAAGGAAAACTCCTCGACCTCAACCATCGAACTTGCCGGTCTAAAATAGCCACCGGCTCCTCCTTATATGACAGATCCTTGTCCAATTGGACACAGCTGAAATCTAACACGTGGGTGGGATCGCCGTGATACCTATGAAGCATGGATACATGAATAATTGGATGCACGGCTGACAAGCTAGGTGTAACGATCCGACCCATCGTCTCAGGTATCTCCGCCCCGTTTTACCCATTTTATGCTTCTATATTTTTCATTATATGTGTTTGGAGAATTTGAAGTAATTCGGATAGAGTTCGGTTAGAAATGAGACAATTAGTCTCTTTATGACAAGGTTAGTTTGAAAAAGTCAACCGAATATTGAATTATGAGTTAGAAGGCTCAGAATAGATTTTCGATGATTTGACTAGTTTTGCTTGATGATTTGTGACCTAGGAGCATAATCCGAATTGAATTTGGAGGTCCGGTGTAGAATTAGGCTTGAATTGGCTAAGTTTGTATTTTGGCGAATTCCGGTTGATAGGTGAGATTTTGATCCGGGGGTCGGAATTTTTTACGATAGTTATAGTAGCTCCGTTAGGTGATCTTGGATATGTGTGGAAAGTTTCAGGTCATTCGGAGGTGTTAAGTAAGGTTTAGATCATATGCAAGTTTCGGAAGTTTTAGTTTGACTTAGGCTTGAATCCGTGGTTATTTGATGATTTTGATGTTTGTGATAGTGTTTTTATGCTACGAGCACGTTTGAATGAAGTAATAAAACATATATTTGCATTTGGTTGAGGTCCCGAGGGCCTCGGGGTGATTTCGGATGGCTAACGGCGAATTTTGAACATGAAAAGTGCAGCAAAAATTGCTCTCTACGATCGCGAGCCTGAGGCTGCGATCGCATAGAATGTCCTGGGGGTGCTAATTTGGTCTCTGCGATCGCGTAGGTCTGCCTGCTATATCATAGGCTTAAGTGTTTGGTCAGTGCGATCACGTAATAGCGAGTGCGATCGCGTAGGGTCTTTGGTCAGTATTCTGCGATCGCGTGGACTTACCTGCGATCGCATAATAGGGATTTAGGGACTGGTATTTTTGTACACTCCGATCGCGTGACTTTGGCCGCGACTGCATAGAGGTCGCTATAGTGATATGACAGAATGTTTTAGAACCCTTTGGTCCATGACCCATATCATTTTCCATTATTTTTACTCCACCAAGAGAGCTTTTTAAGCGATTTGAAGAGGGTTTTCAACGGGTAGTGATTGGAGGTAAGTCTCTTGACTTAGAAACACCATTTTTATGAAGATTCAACCCTCAAATCCATGAAAACATGTTGCAATTGTGAAGAACTAGGGCTTGGTTTTTGAAAACAAATTTTGGTGATTTGAAAGGCCATTTGTACTCCGGTTTTGGTAAGTTTTATATGTACGAACTCGAGGAGAGACGAAAAATCCTTTGATGTGATTTTCGGAATTTTTCGAGAAGTGGGCCTGGGGCTTGGATTTTACAAACTTCGTGACTTTTAGTACTTTTCAAGTATTTTTGATTGAGTTATGTTTTTTTAGCCCATATTAATGTATCCGTTATGATTGTGACTAGATCCGATGCGCGAGGTGGTCGATACAAGAGGAAAAGGCATTTCGGACAAGTCTATGGCCGGTTAGAGTTGAGTAGTTTGTATTGATGATGGCCTGAGGGTTTGAAACCCCAGTTTATCACATTGTGATGCTATGTTAGGGTGTGACTCGCACCCCATGGCAGGTGCGGGGTTGTTTATGATTGGGGATTGTGACTTGGTCCATCTCGGAAAAGAATTTTACTATATTGGTGACTGATACGCACCCTGTATTGATTATATATGGGCTTATTGCCGTGATTGGGGCCTTGTGCCGACCTGTAGAATCTTTAGGGGATCTTTATATGTTTTCCTCACTTGTGTGCATAACATAAATTCTCACTCATGCTTTCAAATATTAAAACAATGTAATAACTGTGTTTTATATATGAAACTTAAATGAAAAAGGATTTAAGGGCTGAGGTCCCTATAGTATGTCCTGTCCGATTGACGGTGGACTTGTTTGACTGAGATGGGTCGAGGACCTTGTAGTGAGGATGATTTCCTAATATGGATCGGGCTACATGCCGTAGCGATTATTATATATTGACATTGAGGCCGAGAGCCTGTTTTATGCCAACACCTGGCTAATATTGTGCTTGGTTGTAGGAGCCCTTTCGGAGTCTGTACACACCCTCAGTGAGCGCCATCGACGTTAAACGGATTATACTCGACTGTTATACTTGATGTTGCTTTGTTGTTGGTTCATGGTTAAGGTGTCGGACTGTTAGTTATAGCTTTACTTTGTGGATTTCGTGGATTTCTTACCTTCAGACATCTTATATGCTTATTATTCACTAAGTTGGTAGTACTCACCCCTACTCCTTGTACCTTGTGTCCAGATTTAGGTGTACCAGAGGCTTAGCTGAGCATGCATTGTCTCCAAATATTTATCAGAGTTGTTGAGGTAGCTGCTTGACGTTTTTTAGGACCTGGCTACTCTTCCTGTTTTAGTTATCTATTTACATTTCCAGACTTATGTGTTTTCGTTCGGCTATTATAATTCAGTTTGTTTTAGAGGCTCTAGACTCGTGACCCCAGATCTTTTGGGAGTGTTTTATCATATTTCATATCTCTCAGTATTATTTTATTATAACTATTGGATTATTATTCTAAAACTATTACATTTTTTGCTTAAATTGTCGGTTTTAAAAATATATTGTTGAATTGAGAGCGATTGTTGGTCAGGCTGGCCTAGCTTTCGGGTTGGGCGCCATCACAACCGGGTTTGGGTCGTGACACTAGGCGGAAAGGCAAGTCTATAAGCCACCTTCGCCACGTGATCGAGAATCTCAAATGGACCAATAAACCTAGGGCTAAGCTTGCCCTTCTTCCCGAATCTCATCACACCCTTCATAGGCGATACACGGAGCAATACTCGCTCACCAACCATGAAAGAAACATCCCTGACCTTGCGATCTGCATAACTCTTCTGTCCTGAATGATCTTGACTTTATCCAAGGACTCATGTACTAGATCTGTACCCAATAACCGTGCCTCCCCCGGCTCAAACCATCCGACTGGGGACCGCCACCGCCGACCATACAACGCCTCATACAGAGCCATTTGAATGCTGGACTGGTAGCTGTGGTTGTAGGCAAACTCTGCTAAAGGCAAGAATTGGTTCCACGAGCCTCCAAAATAAATAACGCAGGCTAGGAGCATATCCTCAAGAATTTGAATGGTCCTCTCGGACTGACCGTCCGTCTGGAGTGAAATGTTGTACTCAACTGAACTTGGGTGCCCAACTCCTGCTGTACCGCTCTCAAGAAATGTGAGGTAAACTATGGACCCTGGTCCGAAATAATAGATATAGGCACCCCATGAAGGCGAACGATCTCTCTAATATAAATCTCAGCATATCTCTCGGACGAATAGGTGGGGGCAACTGGAAGAAAATGCACTGACTTGGTCAGCCTGTCAACAATAGCCCATATAACATCAAACTTCTTTCGAGTCATCGGAAGGCCAGTGACAAAATCAATGGTAATTCTCTCCCACCTCCACTCGGGAAGCTCAATCCTCTGAAGTAAACCACCGGGCCTCTGATGCTCGTACTTAACCTGCTGGAAATTCAGACAACGAGCCACATATGCGACAATATCTTTCTTCATTTTGCGCCACCAATAATGCTACCTTAAATCCTGATACATCTTTGCGGCGCCCGAATGAATAGAATATCAAGAACTATGGGCCTCCGCTAAGATCGACTCCCGAATACCATCCACATTGGGCACACGGACTCTCCCCTGCAATCTCAATTCACCATCATCTCCCAAGGTCATTTTCTTGGCACCTCCCCGCTGTATCATGGCTCTCAGGACACATAAATGGGGATCATAAAACTGCAGCTCACGGATACGCTTCGTCAACGACGAAAGAGAAACCGTGCAATTTAACACTCTGCTAATCAAGCGTTCTCTGGCTAACCGGGATATAGGCAAGACTACCCATGCCGGCGGACTTCCTACTCAATGCATAGGCCACCACATTGGCCTTCCCTGAGTGGTATAAGATAGAAACATCATTGTCTTTCAACAACTCCAACCACCTCCGATGCCTCAAATTCAACTCCTTTTGTTGAACAAGTACTGAAGGCTCTTGTGATCCGTGTACACCTCACACGTCACACTATATAAATAATTCCTCCAGATCTTCAAGGCATGAACAATGGCTTCCAACTCTAGGTCATGAACTGGATAATTCTTATCGTGGATATTCAACTGCCTCAAAGCATATGCTATGACCCTGCCATTCTGCATTAACACTACGCCAAGCCCGATACGGGAGGCATCACAATAAATAATATAACACCCTGATCCCGTGGGCAAAACCAACACCGGTGCCGTAGTCAGAGCTATCTTGAGCTTCTGGAAGCTTGCCTCACACTCATCTGACCACGTGAACTGGGCACCCTTCTAGGTCAATCTAGTCATCGGGGCTGCAATGGATAAAAACCTCTCCACGAAACGTCGGTAGTAACCTGCTAACCCCAAGAAGCTCCAGATCTCAGTATCTGAAGCTGGTCGAGGCCAATTTTTGACTGCCTCTATCTTCTTTTGATCCACCTGAATGCCCTCTGCTAATACGACATGACCCAGGAATGTAACTAAGCTCAACCAAAACTCACACTTCAAGAACTTGGTGTACCACTGACTATCCTTCAGAGTATGAAGAACCACTCTGAGATGCTGCTTATGCTCCTCCTGACTACGGGAGTATATCAAAATGTCGTCAATGAATACGATCACAAACAAATACAAATATGGCATGATCACTCGGTTCATCAACTCCATAAATGCGGCCGGGGCATTGGTCAATCCAAATAACATGACCAAAAACTCATAATGCCCATATCGAGTGTGAGGTGCTGTCTTGGGGACATCAGACGCCCTAATCCTCAGCTGATGATAACCAGACCTCAAATTTATCTTTGAGAACACCTTAGCACCCTGAAGCTAGTCAAAAAAATCGTCAGTCCTTGGTAGTGGATACTTGTTCTTTATCGTCACCTTGTTCAACTGCCTGTAATCATTGCACATCCTCATCGACCCATCCCTTTTCTTCACAAACAACACTGGTGCACCCTAAGGTAATACACTGGGTCTAATAAAACCCTTATCAAGCAAGTCTTGAAGTTGTTCCTTCAACTCTTTCAACTCTGTCGGGGCCATGCGATACGGTAGAATGGAAATAGGTTGAGTGCCCGGAGCCAGATCAATACAGAAATCAATATCCCTGTTGGGCGGCATACCCTGCAGGTCTAAAAGGAAAACCTCAGGGAACTCCCGAACAATAAGAACAAAGTGAATAGATGGAACCTCTGCACTGGAGTCGCGTACATACTCCAGATATGCTAGACACCCCTTCTCGACCATACATAGAGCGTCGACATACGAAATAACACTGCAGGTAGCATGACCTAGGGTCCCTCTCCACTCAAGTCAGGGAAAATCTAGCAAGGCCAAGGTCATACTCTTGGCGTGACAATCCAAAATAGCGTGATACGGGGATAACCAATCCATCCCCAATATAACGTCAAAGACCACCATATCTACGAGCAATAAGTCAACACAGTCTCAAGACCCTCAAATACCACCACACATGAACGATGCACTCGGTCGACCACTATAGAATCACCAACCGGTGTAGACACATATACATGAATACCCAAAGCCTCACCAGGAATAACTAAATAGGGGGAAAAATAGGACGACACATATGAATACGTAGATCCCGGATAAAATAACATAGAAGCACCCCAATCACAGACCAGAATAGTACCTGTAATCACAATATCTGATGACTCGGCCTGTGGACTGGCCATCAATGCATAACAGGGAAGCTGGCCGCCACCTCCCTGAACTGTGTCTCTGGGGTGATCGGCTACTGGCTGACCCCTGCCTCTGGCGGTCTGAGCTCTACCTCTACATTCTCTCCCTCCACCTCTATCATCCCTACCCCTGCCTTTAGCTAGTTGGGCGGCCTGTGGATGACCTGCTGCCTAATCGTAAGGCGAGGACCTTGCTGGTGAGAACTATTTGAGGCTCAAGGGTAAAACCTAGCAATATTACTCGGGTGGCCACAACCATAACATGCCCTCGGCTGCTAAGACTGCTGGCCTTGTCGACCTCTATGTCCTCCCTTGAAGCTCTAAATTGGTGGTGCACTGATGGGGGCTGGTGGTGCACTGAAGGACTATTGATCCGAATAATACTACTGAGGACCACCACCGCCTGGAGTACCATGAGAAACCTAAAGGGCTGACTGAAAGGGCTTTTGAGGGTGGTTTCTGTCATATGAATCCCTACCTCCAGATGAGGTACCCCTGAATCTACCAGAATGACAAGGCCTCTTATCTGACCCCTGACCACCTCCTCATGCAAGTTCCATCTCTACCCTGTAGGCCGCATTGGCTTCCTCCTGAAAAGAAATATCACTACCAACTCCCATGGCCATCTAAAGGCAGATCGGCTGGATCAATCCATCAATGAATCTCCGGACCATCTCTCTCTCTGTTGGGAGTATCACAATTGCATGGCGTGCCAAATAAACAAATCTAGTCTCATACTGTGTAACTATCATGGAGCCCTACTGGAGGCGCTCAAACTGCCTACGAAGTGCCTCCCGCTGAGTGACGAGGAGAAACTTCTCCAAGAATAACTCCACGAACTGATCCCATGTCAAAGCTGGAGACCCTGCTGGTCTAGATAGGCAATAATCTCTCCTCCAAGTCTTGGCGAATCCTGCAATCCCGAAGGTGCAAAAATCAACCCCGTTTGTCTCCACTATACCCATAGTTCTGAGGATCTCATGACAACTGAATAGAAAATCCTGGGGATCCTCCGATGAAGCACGATTGAAAGAGGTGGTGAAAATCTCGGAGAACGAATCAAGTCTCCACAAAGCATTCGAATACACGATCGCTCCATCTCCGGCGTGAACTGTAATGCCTGTTTAAGTTGCCACTGTGGGTAGAACCGCTGGAACCCGAGTCTGGGGAGCTACTTGCTCCGGAGTGTCGACGGCCCCTTTTCCCCCTAAAGGGCGAAATCGGTTTTACAACATTATGGACAAAACAACTCTTATTCCCTTTTGGAGATTGGGTTATGGAGTTTGAAGAGTCACCACCTAATGACTATAATGCATTAGGACACTTTAAGAAGAAAAGATTTTTTTAATTGAAAACCAGAGTTCGGGTAAGGTCTTGAAATTATCTCGAGGAGAAGGTGTTAGGCACCCCTCAAGATCCATTAGTGTGGTTCCTGGCCTTGCTTAGATGTGACTTTAAGAAGCATAGAAATAGACAAGCAAAGTTTACACATAAATAATATGAGCAAGTTGACAATTTTGAAATATGGATAGCATAAGTAAGAAGGGAATTTTAGAGAAAAAGCTCTTATACAAAGAAAAGGTAAGGGGGGGGGGTCCTAGGTTTAACTATAATATGGATCATTCGATGCAGTATACCGCACATATTCCCAAAGAGGGGTCGCTTTATGATATTATCGCATTGTCATCTTTTCCATATTCTACCCTTCCCACCCCGTTAAGGTATTTAAACGTGTTTAGTCTCGTTTACTTATTGCATGCTAATACATGTCCCAACCTATTAGTCCCGAGGTATTAAGACTTCTAATCCTAAAAGAGGGAAGAAGGGTATGACATATATGGAGTTTCAAAGGTGAAAATGCTAAGGCGTCAACCAAAACAGATATCACATAAGGGTATACAAATCAAACATTCAAAGGCTCATGCAAAACCCCGTAAATCACAATAGCATTTAGTTTAGCTTGACTTGCAATTACTATTTTAGTTATAAGATTAAACTAATAATGGATAGATTAATTTAACACATAAAGTTGGATAATAAATCTGCTTTGAGCCCGTCATATCCTGTTTGTTGAATCTTAAAGTATTTTTTTTTTGAAAACGAGTAATTTCGAAATAGGAGTTTGGAATTTGCAGAAGTTCATAAATGGCTTGCAAAATAGCCAAACTGCTTAGGTAAAATGGTACAGAAAAAAGTTTTTTGGAAAGGCATTGAAATGTAAATCTAGACAGAAGATAAAAAAAGTTGATTTCAGAAAAAACGCAGGTTTGGAATTTAAAAGATTCTTATGGATTTAAAATAGTGTAAAAGGCGGATTGAGCCAGATTTCAATATAGACTGCATTGGACAGATTTTTTTATTGAAAGCGTTCAGCAAATTAAGCGAGTTTGAACCCTATAGACATGATGTCTACATATTGCTTGTTGGTGCTTTTAGAACGTGTAAGTGACCTACTGTTTTCCTAGAATTTTATGCAATTCCTATAGACATGATTTCTATATGGGATGCAATAGTTGAAATCCCATAGACATGATTTCTATTATGAAATATCGAAATCCTTTAGACATGATTTCTATTGTGCTTGCAATATAAAAATCATATAGGCATGGTTTCTATATGATTAGCAATATAAATGTCCTATAGGCATGGTTTCTATATGATTAGCAACAATGTAAACCCTATAGGCATTGTTTCTATATGATTAGCAACAATATAAACCCTATAGGCATGGTTTCTATATGATTAGCAACAATGTAAACCCTATAGGCATGTTTTCTATATGATTATCAACAATGTAAACCCCTCTCACACCCTTTTCACTATATCCCCAAATTCTTTTTACAAATCTTGTTAGACAAATGGATAAAAAAGACTAAGGAAATAATTACATCAAAGCTAAAACGGACCCGAGGAAGCTCAAAGCAACCTTAATGTCCAACATATGTACCAAATCCGGGCTCCAGATTCAAGGCTTTCTCTTAGAGTGTTTCAAAGTTCCAAGGTCTTTCAGGAAGCCCAGGCAATGCTTACACCCTAAAAATGATTAGAGTAGTGCAATGTGTAGAATTACCAGCCCCTAAGCATCCTAGTTCGAAGGGAACTCGGGGGTCCCTAAGCATGGCTTACCAGAGGGGGGTAGGACTTAAAGAACTAAAAGTAAGTGTAAAAGTGAGGGATTAGAGGAAGATCAATGCAAAAGATGGTCATACCTAGCCAGGAACAAGACTGGCACATCCCTAACCTTTTACATGGCTTAAACAAATAAGAGCAGACTTGAAATAAGTCAGGCTTAGGCATGCATGATGATAAGGACATCAACAGACCTGAGTCAAGCTCAACACATAAGCGGGGGTAAGGGAATGGGACTGATTTGAGTAGAGGTTTAGAACAACCTGGTTCTGAACTACAGGTGGCAATAGAGTACCACTCTAGTCCAAAACAATACTCACATAGAACAAGGGGGTCAAGGAAAGGGATCAAATATGAATGCATTTGCACAACAAAAAAAACAGAACAAAGTTAAACAGAAGTAGACTAACGGGATTTGGGGAAAGGGAAGTACATAAAAGCACTCATACAAGCACACTGTATCCAAATATAGGGATAGGGGTAGGGATGTACATGCTGAAGTTTAATTACACCATATAAGAAAATTAAGTACAGACATGCATGTGAAAGATAGGTAAACACATAGTCTTTGGAGATGGTATTTAAATCAAGGACCTACCAGTTTGCAAATTCGAATAGTAAAGCAGATAGGGCGGGTAGGACTTTATAGTTTAGCCTTAGCTTTTAGCCGGAAAAACTCAAGTAGCAGAACAAGTAACAGAGAAAAAAACAGAGGAGAGAAGAGAGAGTTTTTTTTGAGTGTGAACTTGTGATAGTTCGTGTTTTTGAAGTGAAGAGGAAGGGGTTTTTATAGTCTGAAAACAAGTAGCAACTAAGGCAGGAAAATAAATTAGTATCAATCAAAATAAATTAGGGAAAGAATTCCCTTTAATTAAGGGAGTCAAACTTAGGGTAAATAAACAGATTTCCAAATATGGAAAGGAAATCAAGAATGAGTTGTAGAATAAAAGGGTAAATACATTTAAGGCTTTTGAATTATACACGATTTAAACAAATAAGGTAAATAGAATCATCAATCACTGAAAGAATCAAGGAAGCTGGGATACAAATTGACACTAAATTTAGTCAAAAAGCAAGTCCAAATTAAAGAATCAAATAAGTTCGTACAAATCAATTTCCCAAAATTAAGGATATTTCGAGAAGGGGAAGGCTGATTATAAAAGATGCACAAAAACATGCAGGGCTGAAATTAATGGAGATGTCTATAATCAGAGAGCAGAAGCACACAAGCATGAAATGCAATTAGAAATTCTTGCAGAAATCAGAAGAATGGAGCGTCTAAATATTTAAGGTTTCAGAATCAGGTAAACAACACACACAAAGACAAAAAAACCCCAAAGTCTAGGGTTTCCTAACATTTCGTGGTGTAAAGAAGAAAGCAAAAGGATACTCAGGTAGACAAACTCAGAGAGGGCACAAATAAAAAGAAAATACAGTAGATAGTTACCAGAAACCCTAGGTGAAAAGGAAAACATTCAAAAGCCATAGCAAGAAATAAAGAAATCACACTAGAGAAGTTTTAAAAGAAAAGAAAATCGGAGAAATCCTAGGTGAAAAATTACATGGAATCACAAGTAAACATCCGAAAAGTCATAGCAAAAGCAAAGAAATCACAGTAGAGTAGTTTAAAAAAAAGGAAAATAGGAGAAACCCTAATTTTAGAAAGATGAACAGTTTGAAGATAAAAAAAGGTAAAAATGTGGAAAACACTTTGAAGCTTTAGAAAATTAGATAGATCTAAAGTATATCGCAAAGAGAAACACAGAAGAACCTTGGTTATTTAAGGTTTCAGAGAGAACCCTAGAGAACGAGAAAGCCATGGAATGGGTTGGTTTTAAGTTGACAACGGACTCACCACATTAAGACTCGCCGGAGAGAGACCAGAATTGGCTGTGAAACTCAAGTCGGAGGACCTCTGGACGGTGGTCTTCAAAATAGGGTTATCTTCAAACAAAGGGTCGTTGAAGGGATTGAGGGGTGAGTACAGGTTGCGTGAAACCTGGAAAGCCATATTTGCCGATGAAAAGGGATCAGAAAGTGACCGGAGGCAGCTAGGGTTTCAGGTGGGGAGGGGGGCGGGGTTGAGAGTATTTGGAAATGAAGGGGATACAATGGCGACGGGCTTTGTGTAAATGATTAGGGTTAGGGGTTTGTTGGGTTTAATTAAGGAAAGGGTTATTGTGGGCCATTGATCTAAATGATCAACGGCCACGATTTAAAAAAATGGACCGGGGTGGGTTATTTTAATGGAGTGTGGGTCGGGTTTTTTTTTAAGGAATTGAGTAGTGTAATTGGGGTTTGGAATTAGGCTACAATTGAAATTAAAAGGGGCTATGATTTAAATAGCTAACTTTCCCCTAATTTGAATTTTACAAAATAGCAAACGATGTTTAAAAATCCAATAAAAAATACTGAGTTAACAAAGAAAGCATAAGTATTAATTTAAAAATATTACGAGCTTTTTTATGATTAAAAACCTATTAAATCAAGAAATAGGCTAAAATTGTAATTTCATGCAATTTTAATCAAGAAATACTAAATGACCTACTAAAATTATGTAAAAATCATGTAAAATATATTTTTGTGTAAATAAGAGAATAAAATAGATTATTCACCAAAATAAAAAATTTTGGGAATAATTAATGGATTTTATAGTGCAAAAATAGGCCATAGATTGATCAAAATATTCTTTAAAAATGTGAAAAAGTACCAAAATCTTTGTGGCTACTTATATACGCTATTTTTTAGAATAGTTGTTGATACCCAATTTCTTCCTATATATTTTTGCACCCAAAATACTTTTAAAATAGTATATGTATGCATATATAAGAAGGCTGGGGAACTTTGGTATTGTTTCTTTAATTTTTGAGATTTTTTAAAATCAATTTACTGTTTATGTTTTGACAGTACAAAGGCCGAAATTATTTTCTAAATTATTATTTTTAGTGAATAATGTGCTTCACTCCCATATTTACAACAAAATATAATTTATGAAAATTTTGCACATTTTTTTACAAATGTATTTGGGATTTCTAAGGCTAATTGCACAAAAATTATAGCCAATTTTGAAATTAACTGTGTTTCATAGTTATAAAATTATTTCTTGTATCTTCAGATTAATATTTATATGTTATTAATTAGTTCCTTGTTTTTTATTTTACTTTTTAAAGCTATTTTAGCTATTTTTTAAAATTAATTGGGGAAAAATTTGCTATTTAAACATTGGCCAGATTTTATTGAAAATATAGCCCAAAATCAGCCCCCATTTCAGCCCAATTTTAACCCAATTACAATAACCCATACCCATTAATTTTTGCCCGACCCGCCTCTTAGTTAATCGAGGCGTTGATCAAATAAGATCAACGGTCCAGATCTTATTACCATAATTAAAATCAAATGACCCCCCAACCCCTCATTTTTTCATAGACCAGTCTCTTTCTCTCTCTAAAGGATTTCTCTTTAGAACCTTCTGGTTCTCTCCTTCTTCTCGGATGAAACTCGCCGCCTCTCCGACCATACCCCTCCCTTACTTCTCTCGATCTTCAGTCGCCATGGAACCCTCACCATGGTTGCTCGCCTCTGAAGCTCGAAGCCAAAGTCATCCGCCATGAAAGACGGTTATTGAAGCTTCACTTGGGTCTGTTTCCGACTTTTCTCAGGTGGTTTTTGTTCGATGATGCCTTCTATGGCATTATATACGAGTATCACGGCCAGATTCTTCATTTTCCCTAATTTGTGTGCAAACACTAATTTTTTTTACTCAAACCTCTTTAATCTCTACTCTTTTAAAACAACTCTCAGTTTGATTTCGTTTTCTACTCTATTTTTACTTAGTGTTTCCGATTATTTCAAACTTCATATGGTTACCACTCTTTCAAGTTAGGGTTTCTGACCCCCTTCTTCAAAATCGTTTCTTCTGCTCTTTCTGAGTACTATAAGTTCGTTTGTGTTTATTTGTTTCACTTGTTTGTTTGGTGTCCTTGTTAACCTGGGTCCATGTTTTAATTTTTTCTTTTCTAGGGTTTCTCACCCTTTTTAATCATTATGCTTCTGTTTCTTTTGGGTATTACGTGATTACTCCTATGCTATGTGCTTGAAACCTTTTGTTTTTTGAGTTCCATGTCTTAAATCTCTTCTAGGGTTCTGACCCCCTACTGTTTTATGCAATTTTCTTACTTAGGGTTCTTAGTTTTGTGATTGTTGTGCTTAAATAAATTGAGTTCCTTTCTTTACTGAATATTCTGTTAATTCCGAGTATCTTTTTGAATCCCTAATTTGTAGGTGTTCTTACACTGATTTTTCAAATTGTTTCCTTACTTATGAGATTGCTCTCTATGTTTGGGACTGATTCTCTCTTATTTTTGTCTTGCCCGTGGTTCTTTGATTGATTTCCATGGTTAATTAATATGGTTACCATAACTGTGCACTTAAATATATTTTTGGCTATCCCGCGTATATTTTTCCTTGCTTGAAGCATTTGTACCTAGACTCTATTACATGCAGCATGCTTACTGCTTTTGTTATGGTATAATCAATCATCAGATTTATTCTTTCCTTACTTGGTCGCCTATACTCCTATTCGAATCATAAGTCCCTGATTATTTTGAGTTAAGATCCTATGATTGATTCAAATTGGAACTGTTCTATAATTAGGTACATGTTACCCTATTCGCTACTATTTTTCAAAAATCTATAAGTACTACTCCTCTCTTCTCACTTCACACAGACACACGAATAAAATTTCTCTAAACCTTCTTTCAAAAAACACACATTCCATATCTCTCACAAGTTCAAACTCTCTGCACTTTGTCTCTCACTTTCTCTACTGTTACTACACTCTCTCATTCTTCTATTTGAACACTCAATCGGCTGAAAGCCAAGATAGAGTAAGCTTGGTTGTCTACTACACTACTGGGTTTCTACTGCATTATTTGTTTGGGGTTTGCCTGTTGCTTGCTTCCCTGCACTCCTGTTCTCACACAGCTCCTCTCATTCTTTGTACACTTTACTCTGCCTTTGTGCACTATTGCTCATTTCTAGTGTGTTCTATTACCTGCAACTGGTATGTCCCCTATTTAAGATACAACCTCCAAAACAACATGCTTTTATTAGTTTTGCACTTCATACTATTTCTTATGTGCTTTTATCTATGGTTCTGTTGTTCTTATTGCCACTAGCATGTAGTTGTTAGTCTACCTAGTTTAACTTAGCATGTTTCCCCCTAACCCCCTTTCTTTGTCTCAATGTATGTTTTCCTTTTCCATGTGCACTACTGCTTGGCTACTTAACAGCCCTGAAACCTCTCCCTGAGGTTGATTATATTTGGGATTTGGTGCAGTAAGAACTAAACTCTTGCATGCAACCATGTCTGGTTTCTTTCTTCCAATATGCTGTCTGTGTAAGTAGTTTACTTTGCTTATTTGTTCCCTTCCCCTTTGCCCTTATTTGTGTGATGCTATGTTGTTCTAAAACTGGTCAGTCTAAATGCTTTCAAAAGAACTCTTGCAACTCTTTCAACTATTTTCTTAAACTGTCTCAATTCTTTTCAACTCTTTGAACTGTTTTATCAAGCTATCTCTCAACTATTTTCAAATCGCTCAATTGTAATCACAATCCCATTCTTAGAACCTTAGGGCCTTGCCCCTTTATTGTAAGCATTGGCTTGGGAGCCTTGAGCACCCATTGACCTTTGATGCACAAGGCTGGCACTTGTACACTTGCACTTGTCCAATTGGGATATTTTGGGTGCTTGGTATTGGCCAGGGGTTCAAACGACCCCTTAGGGAAATTTGTCGTACCCAAGCCTTGGTAATGACTGTGAAACTCGAAAGAAGTGAGGTTGGAGATCTTGGACCTGGCTGTAGGCTCCGTATAGAATAGCTTTTTTTTATCACTGTTGTATTTTTGAATTACTTGGTTTGTAATAACTTGTAAAGAATAATGGGGCTTATAGTGAAATTCAGAGGGTTATGCATGCTTAGTTAAGGGGAATGGGTAGAAAACATGACTATAGGATTTTACTTATCTATTTGTGCAGTAGAGACCATATATAAGACATGCATCTTACATATAGAAGTTCTGCTCCTAGGTCTCTTTACTTTCAGTTCGTTATTCTGTACATTCTCATAATCATAACTAATCAATAACCAAAAAGTTATCACCATCACATTTAGATACCATGTTTATAAGACCCTTTTTGTGCATTAGATACCATGCCTTTAGGATTTTTATTTGCAACTGTTTAAACACTTCGCTAATATGGGTAAAACTGGTTAACAACTCCTCGTTAAAACTAGAAACCATTGCATTCTCTCGTCTTTAATAACGCCTAGGCAAGCCTTAGGCCAGATAAAATGGGCTAATCACCTTCAAGTCGTGTTCAAATTAATCCGTCTCTCTCTGAATTCGTTTTACAAGCTTCTGCCATATTTTTAAACCATTTGTGAAAAAGGTTTCTACTGTATTTCTTTTCCAGAATTGGACCACTATTTCAACTATCAGAGTACTAATTTTCAAAAGCTCAAAAGCCAGTATGTTTACTGTTTTTCTTTACGCTTCTGTGATCTCAAAATGCTTTCACGCTTGTTCTTTTACTCCGCCTATCCAAAACTGTTTTACTAGGCATTCCACAAATGTTTCTAAATGACTTTTGCATATTTCAAAAAACTTATACTAGCTCTTCTAAGTTCTGAACGTTTTTCTCGTACGTTGCTTTTCTACAAACTCTCCAACTTCTATTTTAATTTATACCCTAGTTTTTTTTTTAAAAAACTCTCTTTTCCTTTGACCTTACATGTGTTTGAGACGTGCTAATTACGTGTTCGCTTATGGAGGGGTATTTGAGCCTTTTATATGTTTTATATGATCCCTTTATATGCAAGTCCTATTTGTTTTGGATGTCGCTTAGCATTTTAACCTTTAGACTTAAGGGTTCAGCCTAGTTCCTACCTTATAGGAATAATGATCCTAAATTCCCTCTAGGATCTATAGGACGGGGGGGGGGGGGGGTAATAGCACGCAATAAGCATTCGTGACCTATTCACACGCTTAAATAACCTCTAAGGGGTGGGAAGGGTAGAATATGGAGATGATGATGATGCGATAATATCATAAAGCGACCCTTTTTTGGAAATGTGTTCGGGATATTGCATCGAATGATCCATATTATAGTTAAACCTAAGATCCTTCTCTCTTTTTTTGCTTGCTTTATTTAAATGTTCCCCTATAGTAATGCTTTTTTTTTTTCTCCAAATCAATCCCCTCTTTTATTTTAAATTTATGTCCTCCTTTCCTTTAAAGCTCTTTCAAGTTGCGTGAATGTTATATGTGTAAACCTTACTTGTTTAATTGCTTCATATTTTATAAAGTCACGATTAACACGGCCGGGAACCACACTGGTGGATCTTGGGGGCTTGCCTAACACCTTCCCCTCAAGATAATCTCAAGCCCTTACCCGAACTCTGGTTTTCTTCTCAAAATATTCTCCTCTTAAAGTGTCCTAATGCACTATAATCATTAGGAGACGACACTTCAAATTCCATAACCCAATTCCCTAACGGGAAATAGAGTTATTTTGCCCATAATGTCGTAAAATTCGATTTCTCTTTTTTTAGGGAAAAAGGGGCGTCGACAATAGTTTGAGTATAAAAAATATATAGGGAAAAATTGGATATCAGCAGCTGCCCCTATTTACCCGAGGAGGATGAAAGAGTTGTCGGGTAAAGATAAGATGGCCAATTTTGACCGGAGATGGCGATTGTAAAACGATATTGACCGCGCTCTGGTCTCTGAGCTACCTACATATCCCTGGTTTTACAAGAATCAGGCCATATGAAGTTCAGGAGTTATTGACAAAACATGCTGATGGGAATTCTAAAAAACGGACGCGATGGTTAGATCTGAGAAAGGGCTTAGAATCGGACAAACTGTGAAGGATTGGAGCGGGATCGCTCCTGTTGAGACGGCCGTGAGCTAACCGGAACACCAGTAAATGGGCGATGTGCATACATATTGCATAATTTAAACGTGATGCAAGTTCCTATTGGACCATAAATGTTTGTCCTTGGACGGGTAGGATGATGTCCTTAGACTATGCTGTCCTGGGCCATGAAAAGCATAAAAGTAGAGGTTTGCAGGCCATGAAATGATGTTCTTGGGCTAGGCAGATGGTGCCTTCAAACTATGACAACTTTCAACGAGTTGGCGATCTTTCAGCCCATGAGAATGTGGCAATCTTTCATCCAAATGAATGCAAAGGGTGGCGATCTTTAAACCAGAGCGGGAATTTGAAAACAAATGGCGGTATTTCAGCCGAATGAGAATTTGAAATGCAGGTGGAAATGTTTCAGCCAGTCAAAAAAATAAAACGGCGATATTTCAGCCATGTAGGGCGGAAACAATGCTTAGTCTCGAAAGGCAGATGATAGCCTTATGATGGAGGCAGAGCTTAACCTCGGAAGGCAGAGATTAGCCTTATGCAAAATGCAGATGGAGACAGAGCTTAGTCTCGAAAGACAGATAATAGCCTTATGCAGGATGGAGACAGAAAATGCAGATGGAGACAATGCTTAGTCTCGAAAGACAGATGATAGCCTTATGTATGATGGAGGTAGAGTTTAACCTCGGAAGACAGAGATTAGCCTTATGCAAAATGCAGATGGAGACAGAGTTTAGTCTCGAAAGGCAGGTGGTAGCCTTATGTAGGATGGAGGTAGAGCTTAGCCTCGGAAGGAAGAGATTAGCCTTATGCAAAATGCAGATGTAGACAGAGCTTAGTCTCGAAAGGCAGATGATAGCTTTATATATGATGGAGGTAGAGCTTAACCTCGGAAGGCAGAGATTAGACTTATGCAAAATGCAGATGGAGATAGAGCTTAGTCTCGAAAGGCAGATGGTAGCTTTATACAATGCAAGAATGTAAATGAGCGAATAGCAGTGAGTTTTCTTAACTGGTAGACGGTTTTGAGATATTAGGACTGCTGGGGAGTGCGGATAGTGGTCTTATGAGGGTTATGGTCCTGAGAAGCAAATGTTCTTTGATCCGTAACCTGAATTCCTGCATCCAAAGAAAAATCGTGAGTTCTGTAGGGGAGAGGTTAGTTAGTATCCTCCAACTTTTGGCGTTGTGTACCATGGGGGTAGCGTTACTAAACGATGGTGGTGCAAGTGATGTTTATGCATGACTCAGTAAATATATTGCAAATATGTATATATATATATATATATATCTATAAAAGTTGTATTCGATACAATATTACCTCATACAGTTATACTTAGTGCATAATTTAGCGTAAGTACACACACACACACACACACACACACACACATATATATATATATATATATATATATATATATATATATATATATAAGCTCTATTAGATACGGTATCACCTCATACACTTATACTTAGTGCATAATATAGGTAAGTACATATAATATATATATAAGCTGTATTCGATACGGTATTACCTCATACACTTATACTTAGTGCATAATATAGCGTAAGTACATATATTATATATATAAGCTGTATTCGATACGGTATTACCTAATACACTTATTCTTAGTGCATAATATGGCGTAACTATATATATAGACACACACGCCCGCTTCGTAGTACTATTCATCCCTTGTATTACAAAAGTATTAACGACGTACAATTATATTATTTACTTAGTAAATACAAAAGTGATTTTTAATTTTGACCATATAAAGACCAACTTTGGTCGCTAACTTTAAATGAATTTAATTTAGCGACCAAAGTTGGTCATTGACTATAAATGAGTTTAATTTTAGAGACTAAATTTGGTCACTAAAATTTAAGTAGATTTATTTATATTTTGTATAATATCTAAATTAATAATAAAACTTGTTAAACGTTAGAACTAGGTCCCACATTGACGACCAATGTTGGTCTCTATTTCCTTAAGCAACCAACTTTGGGCGCTAAATTTTGAATTATATTTATTTATATTTAATAAATTTTTTAATTTAATATATATTTATTAAAATATTATAATTGAGTCTCACCTTAGCGACCAAAGTTGGTCGCTATCTTCTTATCCTTCAGTTAGCAGCCAACTTTTGTCGCAAGTTTTATATTATATATATTTATATTTTATAATTTTTATAAAATAATAATAAAATTATTAAAAAATTTATGTGGGTTCCACTTTTGGGACCAACATTGGTCGCTAAACTCAGTATATCTTTGACCAACCAAGTCTGATCAGTTCAGTCAACAGTTTGACTAAATTTATGTTCAAATAGCGACCAAAGTATTTCAAATATTTTTTAATTATTTTCAGTAGTTTGGCGACCAACTTTGATCGCTTTTCTTGACAGACCAAATTTTGTCGACAAATTTTTATCGCTTTTTGGCCGAATTCTAGTAGTGATTGTTGACCCCAATCTTTCACTTTTGGGTCCACGGAAATATGGGTCCACAAAACTGTGAGAAAAAAAAATTATCTCGTACAACTAGTATCAGTTATATAAGATACAAATTAAAATTTTCCTAATACTACAGAAATGCATTCGCAACCGTCGCTACTCGCAGAACCAACCACCCTGCTACATGAACTCAAAACCACATCCTCCAATAACAAACCCACCCACTTTTGTTCGATGCACACTACCTTCGCACGTGTTCCAGTTAGCTCCCTTGCCGTGAGGGAACAACACGATCACCCCCTACCAAGCTACACTACACTCCCTCAACTACTACCCTTTATAGGAAAATCAACTAATGGAATCCTCAATACTACCACCCATGAACAACTATAGAACGGCCAAAACTTAATCCACATAAATCTACCTCTAACTCCATACGCCCAGCCATATATCATGAACGCATCGGGATACTTTAAGCTTACCAGTCCTTAGTTTACAATCACACAATTTGGGCAACATGTTGCAGGAATCGAGAAACCAAACACCCCAACAGAACTTCAAATTGCACTCATTTTCACTAAGCAGCTTTGCAGACTTATCGCTCAATCAGGTCCTACATGCACTACACACACCGATCACAGCGACGCAAATGGAAAACTTGACACTAAAGCAGATAGTGCCGGAAATGGGAGCAACAAATCAATCGTTCCATTCAACTCCAGGAAATCTCCTACCTCCACAGGTCCTGGAACTGGTGAAAAACCCACAAAGCATTCAAGATCAGGTGATAGATCCAATCATCTTGACGGAGGAATGCCTTACACTAAACTTTCTCGAAAATGCAGAAGAACGAATTCTAGTTCATACACCACCAAGCATACGCAAGGTATCACTCAACATAAGGTCTTGTGCATGGGCACCAGTACAACGATATGTATGTCCAGCTCTTGCAACGAAGTTGGACCTGACCCTAGGTCCAGGAGGGAACTCAACAACGCCACCAATATTATCCATGAAGATTCTTCTCTGAAACTGTAGAGGTGGAAAATATCCACCTTTAGGCGTAATCTGGACGCCATCCTATAAGGAAACATACCATCTGTTTTAGCTCTAATAGAAACACGTATGGCTGATCATGAGATTTTATTGCAATAATTACCCTTCACTGGTTTAATCCATGTGCCAACTTCAGGTTTCTATAGCAGAATAGTACTGCTGTGGAACAACCACGAAGTCATAGTTGAACCAATAATTCTCACAGAACAGGAAATACATGCAACTATGCGAGTAAGTACCTCCTCTCCTACATGGATTATTTCAATTATTATGCAAAAAATAATGCCAGATTTAAGAATATTTTATTTAATAACTTCAAATAAATGGCTAACATTATAAATCTTCCTTGGTTAATTTGCGGAGATTTTAATGAAGTATCTAAGCTAGCGTTTGTTGATAAGTGAGCCCACAGTGAAGAAGCAAGGCAAGGCGAAGGTTCATACATGGCAAATATAAATCGAATCTAGCCCCCCGCCATAGATCCTAAATTTATTTTGAAAAATTTGATTTGGGTGGAATTTGGTTTGAAGATGAAAATGTGTTTGGACATTCGTTTTCAAAACATATTTTTTAACTTTATTTCGGAAAAATATGCTAAAAATTCCCAAGTTTTGAGATTTTGGCCCAAATTTAGCTCAATAGCTAGATTTGGGATTTGAAATTTGTGATTTGAGATTTGGCCAAAATATAGGTAAAATTTATGGCAAACACGAGTTTTGAAAGTAAATTTCAAATTTATTTTGGGAAAATGTATGGCCAGACGGAACCTAAAGCCTCTAAAAAGCTTGAAGGCAACCCGATCAAAAAATAAAAAGGTTTATTCATTCATTGATTGTATCAATGTTATGAATATGATAGACCTATAAGTCCTTAATAAGCCTTTTTCTTGTAGTGCTAGGTTTTGTAGGCCCATGGTACACATGGACAAACAAACGAATATGTCTGAACAATAATAAGCTTATTTTGGAGAGATGGGATATATTTAAGGCCAAATACATACACATCCCATTAAACTCGGCCCAATTTTTTATCTTGGCCTTTTAAGTTTGTCTTGTTCCATTTTGGCCCTCCTACTCCATATTTTTATTCCACTTTAACACAAAAGCTGACTCCAGAAAAAAAAAGCAGCGCGTGTATTCACATAAATCTGTGTAATTATATCCAATCAAATGTTGCCGGTCAAACAGGTCATATACTATATCTGAACCCGTACACGACCCACAACAACCATTTTATCCCAAAACCCTATATCCGAACCCAACCCACCAAATCCAGTAAAAATACTCTTTCACCTTCACTGTCCCATAATAATCACCCCTTACTATGACCCTACTACGTAAAAATCCCTAATCCAACATGAGGTAACCTTCGATTTTTGATGGGTTCTTCATGATCTGAAGACGTGATTGAGATTTTCATCAATTATTTCTTGCTGGCTATTGATTTTCACCAACCGTTTCACCAAACCGTCGATTTTGTTCCATTTTTATGCTTGCTGGTGGCCTTGAAGTAGCGAATGTAGTGGTTCTTGTACTGGTAAGTGTCGATTTTTCAATGCATTACTATTTTTGGCCCTATTTTTTTGTCTAGGTATATTGGGAAATCGATACAAAAGCTAGGTTTTATTTTTTTGAAAACAGTATGTGTATAATACTATTGGTAATCGTCTCCTTCTTCTTTTTCATGTCAGATTAAAGTAAAAAATGGCAAAGGATTATATTATTGTCCGTTTCCACCATGGTAGAACTTTTATCAAAGCGCCTGACCCCAAATACATTGGTGAGAGAGAAATGAAGGTAAATCCTATTGACAAGGACCACTTTTCTTTTATCGAGTTGATTAATTATTCAAAGGATATGGGATACGAAACTATTGGGGTATTCTATGTATTTAACTCCAATTCCAATGGTTTCGTTCGGTTGGAAAATGAAAACCAGATTTTAAATATTGTATCTCAGCTTAAACATGGTGCTTTTCTTCATTTGTTTATTAGTCATGTTGTTTTGCTGGAAGAGGGGGTCCTATTTGGCTTAGACAATTCATTAAATAAGGCGTTTAGGGCAACATTAGATGGCTTAGATAGTATAAATGCTGAACAAACTACTGTAGGAAACCAACCTCTCATTGAATAGGTAGAAAACAACACATCTTTGACTAGAGAGGAAGACAACTCTAATATAGGAGATGACAATACTATTCTGCCTTCAGATCTGGAGAGTAGTGAATCTGAATTAGATGCTATACATGAGGAAGATAATAGTGAGTTAGATGATGAGTGTAGATCCTTAAGGCAATAAAGTAAAAGAAAAAACAATCAAAACCGAAAGGAAAAAAGGAAGAATCCCACTCCCACACAAGAAGTTGAGTTAGGAGAGGCTGGAGCAAACAAAGGGCTTGATGACATTGATAGGCCAAACAAAAGAGACAAGTATGCTCGAAGATTAGGGGGGATGAGGACTACTACAATAGTTCAGATATTGGAAGTGATGATAGTAGAGATGAGTTGGACGTTCTAGCTGAAAGGCGTGTTGACTTACCAGCTAGAAGGAAGAGCAAAAAATTAAGATTTGACCCAGATTGTAAATAATTATATTTGAGCTTGGTATGGTCTTTGAGAATGCTATGCAATTTAGGAAGGCAGTGCAATCTTATGCTATATAGTACAAAGTTTAGCTTAAACTTAATCCCAATGAGAAGCACATGATTAGAGTAAAGTGTAAAAGCAAAGGGATATGCACATGTGAGCTATATGCAAGCACTGAAAAAGATTATGGGGAATATATTGTGAAGAAATACCAATCTATTCACAAGTGTACTACCAAAAACAAAAAAAACGTTGGGCATTTACAGGTATATTGCACATTAATACAAAGACAGGATCATATCCCAACCGAACATAAAACTTTGGGAAATTAAGGAGTGGGTTAGGGATCAAGAAGGGTTATATGTGGGAAGGACTATCTGTTATAGAGCTACGTGTATGGTACTCAAGTAGTTTATGGGGACTGGCAGTTGGAATTCTCTAGGTTGTGTGAATATATTGATACCAATAAAAGCATAAATCCTGGAAGTTCTTGTTGGATCAGGATAGATAAATATACTAACCTTAAATGAACTTGTTTGTGTATTTTTATGTGTGTTTTGATGCTCTTATAAGAGGGTGGTTAGAATGTTGTAGGGATATTATTGGATTTGATGGATGCTTCTCTAAGGGGTTATGTAAAGGTGAGTTACTAGTAGCTGTTGGTAAAAATGGAAATAATCAAATGTTTCCTATAGCTTGGGTTATTGTTGACCAGGAGACAGAACACTCTTGGACTTCGTTCATTGAAAATTTAATTTCAGAATTGGACTTCGGAGATGGAGTCGGCTTAACACTTATGTTAGGTATGCAAAACGTATTCTCTTTTAAATAATCTGTTTCTATTTGTATAATGTAATGTTTCTGCATTTTATTATTGAATATTTTTTTTGGTGGTTTGTAGGGCCTGGTTCCAACTATTAGTGAGCTATTACCTAATGCAGAGCACATAATGTGTGCTCGACATATTTGGTCTAATTGAGCCAGAAGCTGGAGAGGGGAAGAAAGAAGAATGCGCTTTTGGAAATGTGCTAAGTCTTCATATGAAATAAAGTTCAAGGAATACATTTGTGATCCGACTGGTCGTTTTACTATTTAGAACTCCGTTCCCTTAAATAAAACTTCCCACACTTTCTTTACCTAAATTATGACCTGGGGCGCGATCTGTTTGGAAGTTAGGAGAGTTTTGAGTGAAAATAAAACCAATTATTTTCTTATGTTTTCTTAAAAGGCCAAACTTGACTTTAGTCAACTTTCTTGGGGAACGGATCTGGATTCGGGATTTGATAGTCTCGGAAGGTCCGTTGAAAAATATGGGACCTGGGCGTATGATCGAAATCAAATTCTGAGGTCCTCAACCCCGAGTACGGAATTTTTATGTAAAATTGTTAAATCGAAGTTTTAAGAAATTAATAAATCTAAGTATTTATTTAAAAACCTATGTAGCGGGTTTGGATTCTGGTTCCAAAACTTCTTACATGTCCGAAATATCATATAAGACCTACCCGTAAAATTTTGTGTCAATCCAAGTAGTCTAAAGGCATTTTGACCCGTTGAAGGAAAATTAAGTACTTGAATTTCATTAAATTGGATCAATTGGTTTTGGGGTCCAATTCGTTGATTTAGTGTTCTTTTGGGTTTTTTGAGGGTTTGACTTGGTCCACATCGTAATTTCAGACTTGTTGGTATGTTCGGGCGGGGGTCGGGAGCCCCGAGCGTCAAATGGTCGAGGTTTGAGCGAAGTCGGATTTTTAAAGGAAGCAAGGTTGTTGCTTCTGTCAAAACCGCTTCTGCGGCTCTTTGACCGTAGAAGCGATGACCGCATAAGAGGCCACCTGGTCACAAAAGTAGAAGGGACAGGAAGGGTGAATACTGCATAAGCTGCCCTGCGGTCCCGCATGTGCGAAAGCAAGACCACAGAAGTGGTCTGGTCACAGTGCTTCCAAATCGCAAAAGAGGTTGTTTTTCTGTTGCGGCGACACCGCCTATGTGGTAATTTGTCTGCATATGCGAAAATTGCTGGGGGGCAGTAAGGGTTCATTAAATACGAACCCCAGCTCCTTCTATCTCACTTTCACACCACTTGGACAATCTTGAAGGTTCCAAAGAGAGAAATGTTTCCTAATATCACGAGGTAAGTAATTCCCACTCACTCTTAGTTTAATACATGAATATTACAAAGCTTTAACAATAATAATCAAATAAAATCAAGGGTTAGACTAAAACAAGGGTTTTGATAAAATTATGATTAACCAGCTAATTAGTTAAGTACTGAACTAAAAATCACATATTAGTAATCCTTAGGTTATAGAGAGTAATTTCCTTCAAAAAATCTTGGAATCCAGGCACGTGGGCCCGAGATCAGAATTTAGAAACTTGCGAGAAAAGTTGGGACATAATTTAAATAGTTGGAATTCAACTTTGTGAGCACTTATTGACTAGTTCTTGCTTTATTTAACTAGTTTGTGCTCGTTCAGCTTCGAACTAAGGTTGGAGCCTATTCTTGTTATTGAAAGAACGTTTTGGAGCGAGGTGAGTCTCCTTTCTAATCTCGTGAGGGCAAAATTACCCCATAGGTGAGTTAACCTGATTATGTACTCCTAATTATGGGTGCTACGTACGCACGAGGTGACGAGAGTCCGTGCGTAGCTACTGTTATGCTATTGTCCGGGTAGACTAGGACCCAAAATCATGTTATACTTGGATTATTTGTGAAACCATTGATGGCTTGGAATGCTTTAATCACATTAAATTAATAAATGAATTTCTAAAAGATTTAAGCTTTGTTTTTCTCAAATTATTGAAGAGAATTGGCCTTTCTTGGATATATGCTCTATGATGACTTCTTAATTGATTATCTGCCACATATGTTTATATTTATGTTGGAACGGGCCGATCGCCTCGAGAAAATGGATGGATCTATGGTATGGGCCGCTCGACCCTCGGCAGTGCACACTTTACATTTCTGTTGGAGCGGGCCGTCGACCTGGGCATGATTTGCGCATATTTGTTCTATTGTCTTGAACTCATTTGAGTTGTTTTTATGCACATTATGGCTCGAGATCTTTTTATTAATAATTACAAGAAATCTAAGGAATATTTCCATGAAAGAATTATATGACTACTTGGTTTCCCATATCTGGATTAGAATCATGCTATAAAACAAATCCCCTGCTTAAATATATTTATTAAGGATAAATAGTCATTGGACTGCTAGTAGGTGTCCATCTCGTTTCTACTCCTTCGATATTAGGCGGGACACTCATTGGGTACACGTTGTTTTTGTACTCAATTACACTTGCTGTGCGTTTTGTTGAATAAGTATATGTGATTCTAGTGGTCTATTGGACGTAGCAGCACAGACGATTTTGGGACTAGGTGAACTGCATCATTCGAGACGACCGCAGCGAGGGTAGTCCCTCTCCAGCACTGTATTTACTTTCCGTTCACTATATTCCGAACGGAGGTTGTATTTTTATCCCTCTTATCAGTAGATACTCATGTACTTGTGACTCCGAGTTCTGGGATGGGTGAAGAATTGTAATAATTATTTAACTCTCAAATGTTATTTGAACTATATTTTTGAAAAATTTCTAAATATGGAAGAAAAATCATGTATTTCCAGAAGTGTTAAAACGAGATTTGATTAAGTAATCTGGTTGGCTTGCCTGACAGCAGTGTCCGGCGTCATCACAATTCTTATTGGATTTTGGGTCGTCATAACATGGTATCAGAGTACTAGGTTCCCGTCGGTCTCACAAGTCATGAGCAAGTCTAGTAGAGTCTCGCGGATTGGTACGGAGACGTCTGTAATTATCCTCGGGAGGCTACAGGGCTGTTAGGAGTCTTTCCCTTCTTGATTTCCTTATCGTGCGATTCGATTCCTTTGACGCTTATGCCTTTGATTCCTTCCTACTCAATCTTACGCGACGCGAGCGCTTGTTAGAAATCGAGAATTTGAAGATTTGAATTAGCACTACAAATATGGTGAGGGATGATTTCCCCGGTATAATTGATTGGACTATTATAGTCGCTTTATGCAGGATATGCTATTATTGAGCTCAGTAACAAGATTTCTAAATGCCTTGAGGCTAGGCACAGGTTGCCATGATGCTTATGAGCTATTATTTTTGCAGTGTTGTTGTGATGGTAGGATGTTTGCCCACGTATCGGGGCAGTGGATGAATGGAAGGGAGGTTTACTCACCGTGTAATCAAGGGATTCAGTATTTTATTTTTGGCAGGGGAAAAGCCAGTCGGACTAAGAATGGTTAGATGTGGTCGAGTGATAGTAATAAGGCTTGGCATTTGCAAGCGTGCTGGAGCTTCTCTTCTATGACGGGGTGTCGTGGTCCTATGGGAACATACCAAGTTTGTCGACGTTATAATCTGCTACAATTCGCATTTATGGCAGGGTATTGTGAGCTAGTATTGGAGATACGACTATTAGTTGTCGCATGGTACGATGGTTCAAGATCAAACCAGAATTTCTAATGTTGACGGATCGATAATGATGGCCTTTAGAAAGGTTCTAAAGTTATTAGCAATGGTGGATTCAAGTGCCACGAAGATAGATTTCGTTTAAGGCAATATTTGAGCAGCTAAGTATGAGGAAGGACAAGTGGGAAGTGTCAGGCGGTGTTTAAAATTTCTAGAAGGCCTATTATGAGAAGCAAGGTCGAGTGATTGATTAAGAAGATGAGTTCCGCAAAGTGGAAGAGTGGCGGGGGTTGCATATGGGCTTGGTAGTAGGATGACTATGCTCTTTAAGGAGAGTTTGGATCGAATTGGGGATTCTAATGATTGGTGATTGAAGCCTACTGGTATGATGTGAAGTATGGTCTATTATGAAGTAGAAGATTGATATGACGGAAAGGAGCTTCATGAAATGGAGAATGGTGAAGTATAACCCTAAAATTTGAAGGATGTTGCCGGACATTTAATGGATGTTCGCGAGTGGCGAATGGACTTGTGTAGCTTAAAGGTGAGCTCGGACTCAGGATAGGGCTATTTGTGTCATGGTGAATGTACCCCGTGCAGCGGCGTGGGAAGATGTCGAGAGGTGATTCCTGTAGGTGGTTTATTCCCCGTGAGCAGGTTAGCGGTCGCGTGGTTGGCAAAGCTTCTGCAAGAATTGTATTGGTTGTTCAACAAGGAGATCGGTCGTGCGAATGTGGATGATAATTCAGAGTTTTTACCGCAAGATTTCAAGAAATTTTGATAAATTATGGCACGAGGTTATGGCCATAAGAGGTATATACGTCGGGCGCTCTCGGAAAGTATGAAATGATGGCTTCAAGCTAAGTGGGAGAGTCCCACTACATATGATTGTGCTATATGATTAGCTACATGCATGATTTCTAGTTATTGGCATATTGATGGGTGATTTCAGCTATGAGAATAGACCATAAGTGGTAATTCGAGCAAAGGAATTATTGGAGGTATGCTACGGTTGGCCTTATTGGCTCATGTTTGAACTTGGTAAAAGATTCAGGATTTATGCCTCGTATAGAAGCAGGTTTCAGAAGAAGTGATTCCACCAGATGCTTCGTCGAGAAGGTATTCATATATTTTTGATTAGTGGAGCTGATTGCATTTGGGACCAAGTCAGAGCGGGTGTTTTTTAGTAATGATCCTAGTGAATTCAGGAGTTTAAGTGTGGTGCTCGATGATTTTGAGCTTATGAGTGTATTTAAGAATCAAGCTTTGTAGCAGTTTATGAGAAGGCTCCTAGAATGTCCTGTGACATTTTGACTTGGGGTGTAGCATTTGAGTGTTATGAAGTCGTGGGAATCGAGACAGCCTGATCTCTTGATTCAAGGTCACTCGGGGTTATAGTAGATGGAGTATGTTGTGTGTTGAATAGAGTTAGTACTATTTCTAAGGCAATCAAGGATAAATTGGAAGGAGGTAGATTCATTTGCCATAGTTGAACTGCCATATTAGTGATGGTGATCAGCTCATACAGTGTGATCAAGTCATACATGTGATTTGTGGCGGTGCATGTGCGTGTGATGCCTGTCGGCCACAGTGATTGATGTTATTCAGAAGTATTCTTCTGTTATGGACGGTTATGAGTAGGCGGATCCCGAAAGGGTTATTGTGGCTTGGACTACTACTTAGAGGTTTGCATATTCGATGGTTATGAGAATTCGCCTGTATGTTGCTATAGTTCTCCTGAAGCGAGTTAAATGAAAAGTTTTACATGATGAACTGTTAGTCTATCCGTGATTCCAGAGTTGTGATGGAAATTGTGTCTATCATATATCTACACGTTGGGTGTAGTGAGTGGTATGGAATTTGAAGTGAGAATCAAGGTTACGGTTTTGTAATGATTTTGATGTCATGAGCTCGGATGAGCCATGAAGGGAGTTCTCGTGTTTTAAGTAAATTGGTATTGTCTTCAGTGTCACTTGAGATCAGTGTTTTATGAGAAAGGCTTTGTGTCTTGGTTAAGGATTCTGGATCACTTTTCAGCGTTAGTGCATCCAATGGTTTAGATGTACGGACCCGTTAATTATTCGGAAGATTTTGGGAGCGTGCCTCATGGGAGATTGTAAAAGTGTGACGTGTAGTCACTTGATTGGCTAGAGATTTAACGCAAGTATGAGGATTGTGGTAATATCATTAGTTTGAGAATTTATGCCTGGAGGTCACTTTGTTTATTGGGTTATGAACTGAGGAGGTTGCTTTTATGACGGTTGTTCTTGTGTGTTATGAGGAAAAATGGAGTTACTATGAACCTTTGAAAGGTTATTAGCCAAATTGGTTCAATCAAAAATTAGCTTGAGATCAGTGGATTGATTTATTTGTGAACCGGGCTTTATATCAGGCCAGTTGTGTTCGTTTAAGCGAGCATTCCCTATGGAGGAACAGTCGGGTGTTATTTTGTCATCGGCAATTACATGTAATGATGTATTGCGCCGTATGAGTTGTGAAATGGCTTGGTAAATTTCATATGTATTGAGGTTCCGCATAGCGGTGTTGTTATATGAGCAGGATGGCTCTTGAGATTCCGATCATGTAACGCACCTTAGTTGTGCTTGAGTTTTGTAGCCTATGGTGCTATATGTTTCCTCAGGTATGGTATTATGCAACTCAGCATGTTTATGACCGATACTCGGTATTTTGATGTGGTGAGCAATTTAGCTCGATATGTATCTCCTTATGTCAGTTCTATGTGTGGATCGGGCGGCATACCGCCATGGTTATATCGTGTGGATCGGGTGGCACGCCGCCATGGTTATATCATGTGGATCGGGTGGCACGCTTCCATGGTTATATTGTGTGGATTGGGTGGCACGCCGCCATGGTTATGCTATTTGGATCAGTTGCAAGCCACAGCAGTGTGATTTTTCAGTACAATCCCCCCATATTTGCTTTTATATATTCTGTCTCCTATCTTTCCCAGGATTCTATTTCTAGCCGTGAGCCCGTGTCGCATGTACGATTCACGAGCGGGGTAATTAGATCTCCTTTCAGAGTTAAGCTTCCTTTTTGTATCCATTCTGAGTGGTAGCCTATTAGTACCTTGTGGCATCATATGGGACTTTTGATCATGTCCGAGATTGCGTATTGCCTGAGCAGTTTGTACTGGGTGAGATGAGATTATGGGATTTAAGATCAGGGCAATTTTAGTATATGAAGTGTATTAAGGAGCTAAGACCATTAGATGGTTCATGATGAAGTGATGATGCTTGTCAGGAGTATAGACCCAATGAATTGATGACTCGGCAGTTGGTTATGAATTACAGCGCATCGCTTCCGTCGTGTTAGTGTTATAAAAGTTAGAGAAAGACCTATGTAAGTCGTGAGGTGCGATGGGAGCATCCGATTCTTCGAATTTTGGCTAAGTTGATCACCAAAAATATTATCATGGTCCTGTGGATTTTGTGTTGCAAAGTAAGAATCTAGAAAGTTATGCAGTCATGTTTGAGGACAACATGTGGTGAATGATTTGGTGATCTCTTAATGAAAACGGGCCTGGCATAGAATTCCGGATGTTGGAATTGTGCTCTAAGGCCTATTTGCCTGAGTAAAAAGGGAATGTCTTGAGAATTTATCGAGCTAATGTTCTCAACTAAGTTGTGGTAGCACGAGAAAGTGCATGAGGTGCTAAACAGTGATTTTAGGCAGCTTCAGTATAGTTCTCAACACATTCGACGACGAACGTATGTTTAAGTGGGAGAGAATATAGCGACCTGACTTGTCGTTTTACTATTTAGAACCTCGTTCCCTTAAATAACACTTCCCACGCTTTCATTAGCTAAATTACGACCTGCGGGCGCGATTAGTTCGAAAGTTAGGACCATTTTGAGTAAAAATAAAACCAATTATTTCCTTAGGTTTTCTAAAAAGGCCAAACTTGACTTCAGTAACCTTTCTTCAGAAACGGATTTGGTTTTGTGATCTGACGATCCCGGTAGGTCCGTGGAAAAATATGGAACCTGGGCGTATGCTCGGAGTCGAATTCCAAGGTCCCCAGCCCCGAGTACGGAATTTTTATGTAAAATTGTTAAATCAAATTTTAAGGAATTAATGAATCTAAGTATTTATTTAATAACCTAGGTATCAGGTTTGGATTCTAATTCCGAAACTTGGTACATGTTCGAAATATCATATAAGACCTACCCGTAAAATTTGGTGTCAATTCGAGTAGTCTAAAGGAATTTTGACCCATTTAAGGAAAATTAAGAACTTGAATTTCATTAAATTGGATCAATTGGTTTTGGGGTCCGATTCGTTGATTTAGTGTTGTTTTAAGTGTTTCGAGGGTTTGACTAGGTCCACCTCGTAATTTCAGAATTTTTGGTATGTTCGAGCGGGGCTCGGTAGCCTCGAGCGTCAAATGGTCGAGGTTTGAGCGAAGTCGGATTTTGAAAGGAAGCAAGGTTGCTACTTTTGTCAAAACCGCTTCTGCGGTCAAACCGCAGAAGCGGTGACCGCATAAGCGGCCACCTGGTCGCAGAAGCGGAAGATCCAAGAAGGAACAATACCGCATAAGCAGCCCTGGGACCGCAGAAGCGGTCGCACATGTGCGAAAGGAAGACCGTAGAAGCGGTTTGGTCCACAGTGCTCCCTAACCGCAAAAAAGGTTGTTTTTTCGCATTAGCGGACACCGCCTATGCGGTAATTTTACCGCATATGCAAATATTGCTGGGAGCTGTAAGGGTTTCTCTCTCATTTTCACTCCACTTGGGCAATTTTGAAGGTTCCAAAGAGAGAATTTCTTCCTAATATCACGACGTAAGTATTTCCCACTCACTCTTAGCTTAAATACATGAACATTACATAGATTTAACACTAATAATCAAATAAAATCAAGGGTTTGACTTGACCCAGGATTTTGGTAAAATTATGATTTAACCACCTAATTAGTTATGTAATAAACTAAAAACCACATATTAGTAATCCTTTGGTTATAGAAAATAATTTCCTTCGAAAAATCTCGGAATCCGGGCATGTGTGCCCGGGGTCAAAATTTAGAAAACTTGCGGAAAATGTTGGAAAATCGCTTAATTAGTTGGAATTCAAACTTATGAGCACTTATTGACTAGTTCTTGCTTCATTTAACTAGTTGGTGCTAGTTCGTCTTCGAATTAAGGTTGGAGCCTATTCTTGTTATTGAAGGAACGCTTCGGATCAAGGTGAGTCTCCTTTCTAATCTTGTTAGGGGAAAATTACCCCATAGGTGAGTTATACTGATTATGTGCTCCTATTTGTGGGGGCTACGTGTGCACGAGCTACAATTATGCTGTTATCCGGGTAGACTAGGACCCAAAAGCATGTTATACTTGGATCATTTGTTAACCCATTGATGGCTTGGAATGCTTTAATCACACTAAATTAATAAATGGATTTCTAAAAGACTTAAGCTCTGGTTTTCTCTAATTATTGAAGAGAAGTAGCCTCTCTTGGATATCTGCTCCATGATGTCTTCTTGACTGATTATCTGTCTGCGTGTGTTTATATTTATCTTGGCACGAGCCGATCACCTTGGTGAAATGGATGCATCTATGGTACGGGCCGCTCGACCCTCGGCAGTGCACACTTTCAATTTTTTTTGGAGCGGGCCGTCGACCTCGGCA
The DNA here is from genome assembly GCA_034376525.1 of Nicotiana benthamiana. Lineage (NCBI taxonomy): Eukaryota > Viridiplantae > Streptophyta > Magnoliopsida > Solanales > Solanaceae > Nicotiana > Nicotiana benthamiana. Next base: position 24,410,723 of record CM067336.1, on the reverse strand, counting down.
TGATTTGCGCATGTTCGTGTTGTTGTCTTGAACTCATTTGAGTTGTTTTTACGCCATATTATGGCTCGAGATCATTTTATTAATAATAACAAGAAATCAAAGGAAACTTTTCATGAAAGAATTATATGACTACTTGTTTTCCCATATCTGGATTAGAATCGTGCTTATAAAACAAATCCCCTGCTTGAATATATTGATTAAGGATAAATAGTCATTGGACTGCTAGTGGGTGTCAGAATTGACCATCTCGTCTTTACTCCTTCGAGATTAGACGGAACACTCATTGGGTACACGTTGTTTTTGTACTCATACTACGCTTGCTGTGTATTTTGTTGCACAAGTATATGTGGTTCCAGTGGTCTACTCGACGTAGCAGCACATACGATTTTGGGACTAGGGGAGCTGCATCATTCGATACGACCGCAGCTAGGGTAGTCCCTTTCCAGCACTGTATTTACTTTCCGTTCACTGTATTCTGGATGGAGGTTGTATTTTATCCCTCTTATCAGTAGATTCTCATGTACTTGTGACTCCGGGTTCTGAGATGGTTGGAAATTTATAACAATTGTTTAACTCTCAAATGTTATTTGAACTATATTTTTCAAAAAATTCTAAATATGGAAGAAAAATTATGTATTTCCAAAAGTGTTAAAATAAGATTAGATTAGGTAATCTGGTTGGCATGCCTAACAGGAGTTTCTGGCGCTGTCATGTCCTTTAGTGGATTTTGGGCCGTGATAAAATTGCAAGCGCGGCAAAACTTGGTGAGAAGGAAATATTTGAAGACTTACTGGCATATAACAAAGAATGTTGGTGTAGGGCTTACTTTTCTACAGGTTCTATATGTGAAGATGTTGAGAATAAACTGTGTGAAATCTTTAATTCTTGGATAGTAGGACCAAGACATAAGTCAATTATTACTATGTTAGAGGAAATTAGATTCAAAATAATGAATAGGCATGTTGAAATGAGGAGATTTGCTGAGACCTGGATAACAGATATTTCACCAATGGCAAGGTTAATATTAGAAGAAAACAAAAAGCTTTCTAGAAAGTGTAAAGTGTTGTGGAATGGAGATTCTAGATTGACATAGGTGAGGGTGACAAAAGGTTTATTGTTGACTTAGTAAGAAGGGAATGCACATGTAGAACTTGGCAGTTGAGAAGCATTCCATGTGCTCATGGTGTTTGTGCCTTGTATGACTTAGACCAAGAATCAGAGATGAAGTCGAGAATGGGTACATAAAGAATGTATTTGTAAAGGCTTACCAATATGTCATACAACACATGCCTAATATAAAGATGTGGCCTGAAACAAACAACCCTTCTATTAAAACTCCTGAACCAAAACAAATGCCAGAAAGACCTAAAAGATGCAAGAGAAAGTCAAAGGATGAGCAAAAAAAGTAATATGAAAAACTGTCAAAGAAATGGGTGAATGACTTGCTCAAAGTGTCATCAAGTGGGCCACAACATGACTTCTTGTAAATTAGTGGTAATTGTCACTTTATGTTATTTTGTTTTTATTGATTTTGATGTGTGATTGATTAAATTTTGTTGTTTTGTAGCTTGAATCCTCTTCCTATCAGCCAAGTCAACAAACTCAACCATCTCAACCAATCACACCAGCTCCAACAGTAAGATATATGGATTTATATCTAGATATATGGACTTATATCTACACACATATGAACAATATATGGATAAATTATATGTTATATGCTTTCTTTTGGTTTGGCCTAAATAAGTGGTCTTATGGACATAAGGTTAAGGGGGCCAATATATTGTCATATAAAGTGTAGGACTAATGTGTAGATACCCAAAAGGGTAACCTTAGTTAATGATGGGCTAACTAAGGTTACATATATGTAACCATGGTTACATGCTTGTGACTCTTGAGTTATGTAACTCTTGTGACTCTTGGGTTATGTTACTCATGAAGTTATAAAGTGGGGGTTATGGTTCCCACATTAGTTCAAGACAAGACTCTTCTTCCTCCCATTGAATCAAGCGCCAAAATACTCCATTGTTGTCTTGCAAATAGTGTGGAAAACCATAAACCATTTTGATCATTGTCATAACACTATTATTGTGAACCTTTAATATATTGTTTTAGTCTTGTGGATTCATACTTGTGGTGATATACAACTTCAAAAAAACTTGAAGGAAGGCTATAGGAGTTCACAAAAACATAAGGACAATCATCAAAAGGAGGTTCAACATTTCCACATATGGATTCAGGTTAGCTTCCGCTCATGTAGTTTAGTTCCGGATTATTCAATATGAAGGTTGTTATATTTAGTTGGAATCATAATCCTAACAATTGGTATCAAAGCCACCCTTTATTTTTGGATAATTTGGATGTTCATAAGATTCATGTTTTAGTTTTATCAGAATTTTGTTTATGAAATTCTACGATGAAATAGCATGATCTTATGAATGTTATGTTTTGTTGTAATTTGATGTTTTAATATCTTGTTAAAACATTGTAAAGAGCATGATTTTAGTTGGTTAACAACATTTTTTTTTAAGATTCATGTTGAAAATCATGTGTTATTAAGAAAAAATTTTTGGTCACTGCCTCAAGACAATCGATTGTTTCCTTACACAATCGATTGTCTTTGACGTTTAAAATTCTGGCAGTTTTTTGGAACACCAGAATAATCGATTGTATATTATATACAATCGATTGTTTTGGTCCAGTGAGTTGAAACGTTTTTTAATTATACCATACAATCGATTATCTATTGTAGACAACCGATTGTAATGGTCCAGAAACTTAAAAAAAAATTTCAAAACCAAAATAATCGATTGTCTGATTTTGACAATCGATTATGTTGGTCCAGTAACATATCAAATTTTCTTATAACCACAATAATCCATTATATGGTTTTGACAATCGATTATGTTGCCAAAACAATCGATTGTCTGGTTTTGACAATCGATTGTGTTGGTCCAGTAGATGAAAATTTTTTTTTCATGCGAAAGATAATCGATTGTCTATTGCATACAATCGATTATTTTTGTCCAGTAAGGTTAAAAATATTTCAACTCTCTTAAGTTTCAGTGAATGTTAATTGTTTTAAAGTCCATCAATTCTAATATTATATGGAATTGTCCTATAAAGTAAACAACAATTAATATTCAAGTGTTACATATCAACATATGTAACATATTAAGTTGAGATTCATAATAAGGCTTAAGGAACTAAAGTTTATAGCATCTAATACTTTAATTATTCAATTGAAGCATTATGTTGCCAAAGTAACCTCTATTGTGTAGATTGATTAATTTTAAAATATAAGATGACTGTGGATGTTAGTCTTCCATGCGTTTAACACCGGCCCAAAGGAAGGTGTTATTTGGCAGGAATTCGAACATGCTTGTGGTGGTAAATATGAGACGATTATTTGGTTTTCCATGTGAATATTACATTGGCCCAAAGGAAGGTTTAATATTTGACAGGAGTTTATTGTCTATGTTTGATCACTACACCAAGAGTACCACTTACATGTTGTTTTTCTGTCCAAAGACTAAAATTAATGTTGTGCTAGGTATCTTGTAATGGGAAATGCCTAATTTTGAATCTATAAAGTTAAAGTTAAAGTATTTGTAAGCATGTATTCAGTAATCCTTTTGTTCTATTTTCAGTAAATTCTTCTGCTTCTACGATCTCTGCCAACATCAATAGCATCCCTGTGCTTAACGGCACTAACTTTAAGGAATGGTAAGAGAACGTCATGTTCGTTCTCGGTTGCATGGATCTTGACCTTGCTCTTCGGATTAAGCAACCTACTCCTCTTGAGGATACATCCTCTCCTGATGAAAAGAGAGCGATGGAGAAGTGGGAATGCTCGAATCGCATGAGTCTAATGATTATGAAACGTGCAATTCCAGAATCATTCAGGGGCACTATGAATAATGAACCTAATGCCAAAGTTTTCCTTGAAAACCTTGAAAAGCGTTTTATTCAAAACGAAAAGGCGGAAACAAGTACACTATTAAGTAAACTTGTTTCCATGAGGTATAAGGGCAAGGGAAACATTAGGGAGTACATTATGGAAATGTCTCATCTAGCTTCGAAACTTAAGTCACTCAAGCTGGATTTACCTGAGGAACTGCTTGTGTACTTTTTTTTGATATCTCTTCCTGCACACTTTAATCAGTTTAAGGTCAGTTACAACTGCCTGAAGGAGAAATGGACTCTTAACGAGCTCATTTCACACTGTGTGCAAGAAGAGGAAAGGATAAAGCTAGATAAGACAGAAAGTGCTCATTTGGCATCCTCTTCTAAGGCAACTAAGAAGAGGAAGGGTAAGGAAGTTGCGGTTGCAAAGCCCAAGATTAAGCAACATAAGGAACCTAAGGTTGAAATCACTGAATAAGGTTGCTTTTTCTGTAAGGGGACTAATCATGTGAAGAGTACCAAGTACCATGCCTGGCGTGCGAATAAAGGTACATTTCTTTCTCTTGTTTGTTCTGAAGTTAATTTAATTTCAGTACCTAAGGATACTTGGCGGGTAGATTCTCCTGCTACTACTCACATAAGTATATCTATGCAGGCTTGCCTGAACTGCCAAAAACCAAATGATGGTGAAAGATACATCTATGTGGGTGACGGCAAGAAGGTGCCAGTTGAAGCTATTGGCAAATTTAGGCTGTTGTTTAAGACCGGTTTTCATTTAGATTTGGATGAGACTTTTATTGTACCGTCTTTTAGACGGAACTTAATTTCAGTTCCCCAATTGGACATATCTGGTAATAAATGTACATTTGGGGAAAATAAAGTTAGTCTCTTTCAGAATTCAAATCTCATTGGTACTGGTATTTTATCAACATTTGATAGCTTATATTTGGCTAATACAATAACTTCAAATAAAGAAACTTTGCATACAAGTTTAAGTGGTACTAAAAGGAAATTAACTAATGAGAATTCTATTTCACTCTGGCATAAACGTTTGGGTCACATATCCATTCAAAGAATTCAGAAACTCGTGTCAGATGGAATTCTTGATTCTCTTGATACCTCAAATTCGGAAATTTGTATTGAGTGTATCAAGGGAAAACAAACAAACAAGACTAGATTAGGTGCTAAGAGAGCTTCGGACGTCTTAGAATTGATACATACGGATATTTGTGGGCCATTTCCTACTCCTTGTCGGAATGGTCAACAATACTTTATCACATTCATAGACGATAACTCTCGTTATGGGTACCTATATCTTATTCACGAAAAGTCCTAATCCATAGACGTGTTCAAATCATTTATGGCTGAAGTTGAAAATCAACTAAGCAAACAAATTAAATCCGTTAGATCTGACCGTGGTGGTGAATACTATGGTCAATATGATGGTTCCGGTGAACAACGTCCAGGGCCTTTTGCTAAATTCCTAGATGAGTGTGGGATCGTCCCTCAATATACTATGCCAGGCAGTCCTACGATGAATGGTGTATCTGAGAGACGAAATAGGACCCTTAAGGATATGGTAAGAAGTATGATTTCTCGTACTTCTTTGCCAGACTCACTCTGGGGTGAAGCATTAAAAACTGCAACTTATATTCTAAATAGAGTTCCAACTAAAGCTACAATCAAAACCCCTTATGAACTTTGGACTGGGCATAAACCCAGTATTCGGCATTTTCACATTTGGGGTTGTCCAGCTGAGGCAAGGCCTTATAGGCCGAATGAAAAGAAACTGGACGCTAAGACGGTTAGTAGCTATTTTGTTGGATACTCTGAAAAATCCAGGGGTTTTAAGTTTTATGATCCCACTTCTAGAACTATTTTTGAGACGGGTAATGCTAGGTTCTTTTAGGATATTGAGTTTGGGGGGTGGGGAGATAAAGTTGTTAGAGATTTTGTCTTTGAGGAAGAACATGTGTCTTTCCCTCAAGTTGTTGATCTTGGTCTTCCTGACTCGGATCACACAAGTCCAGTTCAAGACAATCTCGAAAATCTCCCCCATCAGGAACCTGATATAACTAATGAAAATCAAACTCAACAACCTCAAGTAACTGAAATGCCATTAAGGAGATCCACTAGAGAGAGGAGAAATGCAATTTCGGATGATTATGTAGTATTTCTCCAAGAACAAGAAAGTGATATTGGACTTGAGGAAGATGATCCAATCAACTTCTGTCAAGTCATTAAGTGTTCTAACTCTCAAAAGTGGATTGATGCCATGAATGATGAGATGAAGTCTATGAGCAATAATGATGTTTGGGAGCTTGTTACATTGCCCGAAGGTACGAAACCTATTGGTTGTAAATGGATTTTTAAAACCAAAAGGGATTCAGGGGGCAATGTTATTAAGTATAAAGCTCGTCTTGTCGCAAAAGGCTACACTCAGAAAGAAGGCATTGATTATAAAGAGACTTTCTCTCCAGTTTCATCGAAAGACTCTTTCAGGACTATAATGGCATTAGTAGCACATTTTGATCTTGAGCTTCATCAAATGGATGTTAAGACAGCTTTTCTCAATGGTGACATTGAGGAAACAATTTATATGGTGCAACCTGAAAACTTTGTTTCGGATGAATCAGAGAAGAAGGTTTGCAAATTAAACAAAATCCATCTATGGGCTCAAGCAAGCTTCTCGTCAATGGTATTATAAGTTTCATGCAGTCGTTACATCTTTTGGTTTTGAACTGAATATTGCTGATTACTGTATATACCATAAGTTCAGTGGGAGTAAGTATATTTTTTTGGTTTTATATGTCGATGACATACTGCTTGCGTGTAACGATATAGCATTATTACTTGAAACTAAGAAATTTCTTTCAAAGAAATTTGAAATGAAAGATTTTGGTGAAGCTTCTTTTGTATTAGGAATTCAGATACAACGAGATCGCTCTAAAGGTGTTCTCGGTCTGTCACAAAAAGGCTATATCGATAAGGTTCTGAAAAGATTTGGCATGCAGGATTGTAAACCAGGCAACACCCCTGTTGCTAAGGGAGACAAGTTTAGTCTCAAACAGTGCCCAAACAATACTTATGAAATTTCGGAAATGCAGAAGACGCCTTATGCTTCGGCGGTAGGTAGTCTGATGTATGCACAGGTATGTACACGACTTGATATAGCATACATTGTTGGGATGTTAGGCAGATATCTAAGCAATCCGGGAATGGACCATTGGAAGGCAGCCAAACGGGTCATGAGGTACTTACAGAGAACAAAGAATTACATGCTTACATACCAAAAATCGGACCAGCTTGAGATCATTGGGTATACCGATTCCGATTTTGCTGGATGTCAGGATAGTTTGAAGTCTACTTCAGGCTATATTTATATGCTTGCGGGTGGTGCTATCTCTTGGAGAAGCATTAAGCAAACTCTTACAGCCACTTCCACCATGGAAGCGGAGTTTATGGCATGTTATGAAGCATCCAATGAGGCATTATGGCTGCGGAATTTTGTTGGTGGATTGCAAATTGTTGATAGCATCAAAAAGCCGCTTAGACTATTATGCGATAACAGATCGGCGGTCCTTCACACTAATAACAACAGTAGTTTGACGAAAGCAAAACTTATGGACGTCAAATTTCGGGTTGTTAAAGAATGAGTACAAAATGGACAATTGTGCATCGAGTACATTAGTACAAACTCCATGCTTGCGGATCCGCTCACTAAGGGATTGACACCAAAAGTATTTCATGAGCATATTGCTTGTATGGGTGTCAAATCAGATAAGGATTATGTATTTTAGTGGGAGTTTGTATTGCACATTTATGTAATTGTTCATTATATTCAGAAATTCAGTAATTCAGTTATATCTGCAGATATTCAGTTTTAAAGTTTTTTTTGTACTCTTACAGTTTATGATTGATCTCAATAAAAAGAAACAATTGGAAATAGACATTCTATTGACCACACTTTATGTTATTTCCATGCTACATACCTACACTTGATCCATGTCGTTGGTTATATTGATATACGTGATCTATGATTGGTTCTAGTTACGAATGAGTAACGACGAGCACCTAGTTCCTATGTTGGTATGATTGATGGACCGGGTTGTTCATGACAATTTTATTGTGATAGCAATTTTGCGCAACTAAGGTTATTTTGTAACATATAATGCTAAGGTTTGTACATATATATGTGTATCTCGTCCAAGTGGGAGATTGTAAGATATATGGATTTATATCTAGATATATGGACTTATATCTACACACATATGAACAATATATGGATAAATTATATGTTATATGCTATATAAGGCTGTATCCGGTTCCGGTTCTGGGTCTATTTGGGTCTGCGGCTCCGGTTCTGGCGGTTCCGGTTCTGGCGGTTCCCAGTTCTGGCGGTTCCGGTTCTGGCGGTTCCGGAGCCGGAACCGGAACCATACGGTTCCGGAACCGCGGGTCTGGCGGTTCCAGGCGGTTCCCGGTGGTTCCGACCTTATTTATTTATTTTTTTTTAAATTAATATCTTGTATAGTAGTGATTAGTATATTGTAGAATATATTTTTTATATGGTGTACTACGTTCTTACTATAGCATATATTGTGCTTGGAAATTAGTATATATTCAAAATAAGTAGTGTATATTTTGTATAGAAGTAGTATATGTTGTAGTAAAGTAGTATATATTGTATATAATAGTGTATATTGTGTAGTAGTTAGTATAAATAGTATTATGTGTTGTATGTTATATATTATATGTTATATAAATATTTTATATTCAAGGATTGATATAGAAGTAAAGACAAAGAAATATTGAGACAAATATATTCAAGTATATGATAAAAAGCATATTTATTGACCAAAATGGCATATTTTTCTTAGTCTTCCTTCCCTTAATGGAATGAGCACAACATGGTACTAATACCACCATTAAAAGGAAAAAAACTAAAAGAAGACATGCCAATGTACAAGTTACATCATAATTTATGTATTATTTCTAACAAATCTCATAAAACCTTCAAGGTTTGGGGGTGGTTGTGTTGGCGGTGGTGGAAATGAAGCTTTTTCATCACCACTTCTAGGTGAAGATGATTCCTGAGCAAGTTCTGCTAGCATTTCTTTATAGCACTCATCTATTTCGGGTTGAGATTCAGCTAGCCCAAAGTTCCTTCTTTCAGAGCGGATCCAATCTCGGAAGAGCACTAATTTTTCCAAGCTGTCCCGCATCGACGCTCTATGATCTCCTATTTGTAGTCTGGCTTGACTAAATACGCTCTCCGATGCAACAGTTGACGCTTGAATGGACAGAACATCCCGAGCCATCCTTGCAAGAACGGGAAAATGCTTTTCCCTTGTCTTCCACCAATCCAAAAGGTCGAAAGATCCGTCTGGATTATCATTCTCTAGCCCCTGCGACAAATAAACTTGAAGTTCGTTTAGATGGGAAATATCATCTAAATTCTCACCTTGAGTACCCCTGAACTCCGTCCACGATTTAAGAGCTGTTAAGCCAGCAACTCTTTTAGACGTTTGTGATGTGGACGAAGTAGGGGTTGGAATAGTAGGCCTAGCATGCTCTAACGCCTGTTTATAAGCATTATAAACAGTTTGAGCATTCACTGTAATTGATGCTTTCGCATCAGATAGTGTAGCCATTTCTTCTGGTGAATGATCTAAAGATTGATAAATACTATTATACCAAAAGTTAGGACCTCCTGCTTTCATAGTAGGGTTTAACATAGCAGCCACACCAAAAATAGGAGGGATTGGAAAAAAATATTTTTTAAATTTCTTTTTCATTTCAAATATTGCATGTTCATAAATTTCCCCTCCATCGTTAAAATCAGCAAATAAATTAGCAAGTGCGGCAATATCTACTAAACAGTTTGAAATTGTAGGATAATATTGGCCAGATAAAGTAGTTGTAGCCACACTAAAATGTTCTAAAAAATCTAAAAGAATCTTAACGTTATTCCAATCTTGATTAATTAGCATATCATTATCTTCATCCTCACAATCCCTAGAATTATAAGTAGCGGTTATTGGGTTTCTATATTCGTACGCCACTACTAAGCTTTCATACATGTAGTTCCACCTAGTCGGGCAAGGTTTAGGAACCTTTCTTTCTCTAAGGCCACTTTCGTCACATTTTTTATAATATTCTCTAAGTCTACTTCTACGGTTTGAATAAAAAAGCCAATTAAGAGCGAATTTAACTTTTTCAATTTCTATGTTTAAAATTCTCATACCATCTCCAACAATTAAATGATAAATATGGCATATACATCTAACATGAAAAATATTTGTAAAAGCAGGATTAAGTTTTCTAGTTAAAATACCTATTGCAGTTGTGTTGCTACTAGCGTTATCTATGGAAATTGACATAATTTTATCACTAAAACAAAAATATCTACAAACATCAGAAACAGTGCTAGCAATAAACTTACCTGTGTGCCGTGAATTAATTATTCTATATGCTATAATGCGTTTTTGCATGGCCCAGTCTTCGTCTATCCAATGACTGGTCACAGTTAGATAATCACAGTCATTTTCACTTCTACCAATATCAGTTGTAATAGACATACGATTACTTATACGAACAAATAAATAGCGCAAGTACTGTTCATATTCATGCTTATATTTATAAATGTCGGCCTTAACTGTGGCGCGAGGCCAACCTTTATATGTAGGATTAAATACTCGTCTAATATAATGAATCCAAGCAGGATTAGAAGCAAAGAATAAGGTAAACACATAACAGTAATCATTTTAGCTAATTCTTCACGATCCTTATTAGGATCGTAGTACAATATACCTCCGGTGACTGTGTTTACTCCTAGTTGAACCATGTTAGAACCAGTACTTTGGTTAATTGAAGTATCAGGACTTGGCCTTCCCTCTTGTTCCACTTTCATTTGAAGATATCTAGCCTTATCGCTAGGATGTATTAGTATATGTTTAACTAAACTACCTGTTCCGCTACTATCACCCTTATACCTATGAACAAGTTCTTTACCACAAGTTTTACATTTAGCCTTATCTTTATCTCTTATTTGAATAAAAAAAGGCCAAACTAATGAAGTTTCTGAACGTTTCCGAGGTTGTCTACTAAAAGTGGGAGTTTGTACGGGTGGGTGTTCTGGGTCATTAGGAGCAGGACTAGTAGGTGTATCATCTAAATCTACCGGAGGTTGGGTTTCGTCATCATCGTCACCCTCATTTTCCTCTGATATTGGTGCATTAGGATAAAGCAAATTCATAATATCATCATCTATTCTATCACCGACTGCTACATCATGTAGAAAATTAACATCGCTAAATTGAAAACACGGGTGATCACTATCAAGTATTCCTAAGTTTTCATTAGTATTTCCAGGTTGGCTACTAGTTTGAACTTGTTTATCTTTTCTAATGCGGGGAGCCGGGGGAGGGGTAGGATTTTGGCGACTACTTTCACCGGATTTAGATGTACCTTTTCCGATTATTTTTTTCAATGAAAATGCCATACTAATTATAATTAAGCAAAATAACAACACACAACAAATATTCTTAGCACGTAAGAGTTGAAATGAGTTTACCGGATTGACGAACAACTTCTTGAAAATTGAAAATCTTTGTAATTGAACACTTGAAAACTTCAATTCAACAACTTCACAATGTTTCACGAATTTGCAACAAAAATAAAGCACTTGCACTAGAAAGATTGAAAGAGAGGTTGAGAGAGATTGAGAGAGATTGATGAATTGGTGAATTAAAATGAAAGAATGAGAGGGTATTTATACTTGAGAAATGAGAAATTGTGTAATTATATAAAGTTTGGGGTTAAATTAAATTTGAGGGGTCAAATGGCTAAATTTTAAAAATGCCAAACGGCTATTTCTGCAAGACCAACGTTCTGATTTTAGAATTTTAAAAAAAAAATTTTTTTTTTATAAATCTGTCCGTTGGGAACCGGATAGAACCGGAACCGGAACCGGACCGGTTCCGGCGGTTCCATACGATTCCAAACGGTTCCAAACGGTTCCGCCAACGGCCCGATATTTTAAAAAAAAATTTTTATTTTAAATATCGGACCGTTGGCGGAACCGTTTGGAACCGCCGGAACCGGTCCGGTTCCGGTTCCGGTTTCGGTTCTGGCGGTTCCGGTTCCACGGTTCTAATGGGTGGAACCGGACCGGAACCGCGGAACCGGAACCGCGGGAACCGGAACCGCCGGAACCGCGGAACCGCGGTTCCGGTCCCGGTTCCGGTTCTGAACCGTTACTCCATACAGCCTTAATGCTATCTTTTGGTTTGGCCTAAATAAGTGGTCTTATGGACATAAGGTTAAGGGGCCAATATATTGTCATATAAAGTGTAGGACTAATGTGTAGATACCCAAAAGGGTAACCTTAGTTAATGATGGGCTAACTAAGGTTACATATATGTAACCATGGATACATGCTTGTGACTCTTGAGTTATGTAACTCTTGTGACTCTTGGGTTATGTAACTCATGAAGTTATAAAGTGGGGGTTATGGTTCCCACATTAGTGCAAGACAAGACTCTTCTTCCTCCCATTGAATCAAGAGCCAAAATACTCCATTGTTGTCTTGCAAATAGTGAGAAAACCATAAACCATTTTGATCATTGTCATAACACTATTATTGTGAACCTTTCATATATTGTTTTAGTCTTGTGGATTCATACTTGTGGTGATATACAACTTCAAGAAAACTTGAAGGAAGGCTATAGGAGTTCACAAGAATATAAGGACAATCATCAAAAGGAGGTTCAACATTTCCACATATGGATTCAGGTTAGCTTCCGCTCATGTAGTTTAAATCCGGATTATTCAATATGAAGGTTGTTATATTTAGTTGGAATCATAATCCTAACACCAACACCATCATCTCAAACTAGCAATCCACCTTTAATGTGTAATGACACATCCTCAGTGAGGAAGTAGCCAAAATCAGTCTATTGGTATAGGCAGGGGGAGGGGTAGAGGTTCGGGACTTAAAAGGCCAAGGCCAGCAACAGGTTTTGGAGTATATACAAACATTAGGAGTGGAAGAACAGTTATCAATGTGAGCTTGCACTTGCATATTACTTTGCTTTGATTTTTGTCATTATGAGTAGTGACTAATTTATATCATTTTGTAGCCCGGTATACCTTCTGAGAGAGCGATAACGCCTAGAAATTACAAAGATACATATGCAACAAATATAGATATTGGATATAAGCCTCGTGGTCTCAAATGGAAGGGGAAAAATGCAGTAACAACTTCTCAACTGCAGCAGATGCGAGCAACAAGCAGGAATATAGGGTCTTCTCAACAGCAAATGCAGTAACAATTTCTATGTTTGGTATTGTTGTACAAAAAATAGTTTATCATTTTTGTGTTGTACAAAAAACAGTGTCATTTGTATAAATTTGCTATTGGGCTTCTGTTTTGTGCAACAACATGTTTTGTTGGTTTTTGGGCTTGTGTTTTGTGCAAAAAATACTATCATTTTTTGTACAAAAACAGTGTTTTGTTTATGCGAAAAACAACAAATTTCTGGGCTTGTATGCCTTTTGTTTATGTGAAAAATAGCATACATAGAACTGTTATGCCTTTTGTATATGCGAAAAATATCATATTTGGTAGTTGGGTGTAACCATTTGATATGCCTTTTGTTATAGCCTTTTGTATATGCCTTTTGTTTCTGTAAAAAATAGTGCAGCTGGGTTGACACTATAGATATTAGTTTATATATCTCACCCTTTCCCTTCAATTTCCTTGTTGGATACATCTTATAACAGTAAGATTAATTAATCTAATAAGTAATAATTGATTTTGTAATTTGACGCATGCATGGTTCAGCTGTCAACCTGGGATACAACATTGTTCTTGGTTCAACAATTACATCAATTTGCATATATTGACTCAAATTACATCAATAAAAACCGGAAAAACCCAGCCAATTCCATAGCATGAACGCAACAAGAAACTCAACTAACTTCTTCCACCTAGCCAACTTTGCATCTTTTTCTTTTACTTTGTATAGCAAACTATAAATAACCTAGTTCGCTTGAGCTGGAAACTCATCATCATGCCATCTAAAGTATTGAAAAAGGGATTTTACTTGATATTTCACTGATTTACTATTTTAAGTAATTTTACTACTTCGGTATAGTATTTTTTCTGGTTTTACGTGTTTTCTTACCTTCGGCCATTATTTATATTTATTATTCACTGGGTCGGAATACTCACATACTCCCTGCACCGTGTGTGCAGATTCAGGCATAGCAGGTCTCGTTCCCGAGTGCTGACTTATCCCAGCTTCAGGCGGATCTTCGAGGAAACTTTAGGTAGCTGCTGGTGTTCGCAGCCTGGAGATCCTCTCTATCTATTTCTTTTACTTTCTATTCTAGTATTGAGACTCAATAGTTACATTTGAGGACTTATTATCTTAGAGGCTCGTGACTTGTGACACCCTGGTTAGGACCGTGTCGGGATGGTTTTTTCCACTTTGTTACCTTTATGTTAAATATTGCTATTAAATCCTGTTTAAATTATCTTTATATTTATTAACTGCTTAAACGGGTAAGTGGTGTTAGACTGGCTGGCCTTGTCTTTATGAGATCCATCATCATGATCGAATTCGGTGTTAGAATCGTGACAGATTCTTCCATAGATCTCAAGAGATCGATTGCTAAAGTTTTTCGAAAGATATTTTGTTCTTATGTCTTTGAGTGCGTTGAAGATATTTGGGGTTTTAGGAGTTGTACAGATGTTATAATTAAAATATAAAAAATAAAATAATATTGTTGGACAAGCTTAGTAAAATAGGAGAAAAAGAGGAGAAAGCAATACACCGACCCAATAGATATTTTTCGCCTAAAATCTGTCGCTAAAGATACGACTACTGCAACGGTTACAAAATCGTTGCAATAATTAATGCTACGACAACGGTTCCTAGAGAAAGGCAACGGTTTTATATCTAAAATGTCTCAAAAGCACTTAGACCCGTGGGCAACGGTTACAACCGTTGCCATAGTCTTCCTATTGTACGGTTTAACAACCGTTGCAGAAAATATCGTTGCAATAGGCCCAATTTCCAGTAGTGCTAGGAATTCCACTATTGTGAAAGCCAGAAAGTAATATTAAAGATTTTGGAATGATCACTTAATAGACAGAAATAGTTACAACCTATAAACCAAAAATATTCAGAGGACATGTATAATTAACAATTTAAAAGAGAAAAAAGTAACATTCGTTTTATTGAAAACATACTTGAAAATAAAAACAAGTTTTTAATATTCTTTCAAGAATAACCACTATTAACAAAGAAGAAACTTTTCAAAAGAACCATTTACAGATTAAGAATAAAACTCTATAGCATACACCTGTTGAATATGAGCATCTCTACTGATAGAAAATAGGCTAAGAAAATTTTCCAAATGCATATGGAATTCACAAAAAATGCTTATTATATAAGTCTATGGGTTGTAGAAAAGTTGTTGCTGGTTCTGCAGCCATGTAGTACTACTCAATTAACCTTCTGTTACAAATTGTGTGCCTGATTTTTCACTGTACAGGTCTTAAGTTATTTGAAGATTGTCCATTGAATTGCCTGGTAAAAATTGTGTGTGAAAATATTCAGATGATTTATTAACTTGAGGATCAGCTTCTAATATATGCAATTATCAGACCATTTTGGATTCTTGAGTACACCACAAAGGCTTTGCCATCGCTATGGCATCTCATCCTCCGTGTGCTTCGGCTTTACTCCTCCAAAATTATCATTCAAATAGCTCTCCATTTTTGGTTTTTCTTAATCCTTCTGTACTTATATGCTACAATTTAAAAAGCAATATATAGAAAAACCGTCACTTACAAACAAACAAAAAAAAAAGGCAGTAAATGCGTTGAAAAAGAAAAAGAAAAAGAAAGAAAAGTTTAATGGGCGTAAGAATAGATTTTCAAGACATTGTTACACAATTTGGGGGAAGAATATATTTGCCAAAAAAAAGTATTGCACCGTTATCAAATAAATTGTGTATGAAAATTGTGTACAAGTCTTTTTATGATTTTCCACAATCTGCAGCTCCCCATGAGAAGACATTCTTATTCAAAGAAAGAACAGTTCCTTTGCAATTGATTAATACTAGTCATCTAATTGTTATATTATTTTAATTTCTTATTTATGGACATTAGTGTAGAGCCTTTAATGGATCTGATATTTCTTCATTAGTTCATTATTCTTTATGATGTACTAAACTTGTTTAACCAAAAAATAGGTTTTTAGTCAAATATAAAAATTTAGAAGAACACGGGTTACTGATAATCAAAAGAGAATTTAAAGAAAAGACTTTTGAGAACAATATGATTAAAAAGCAAGTAAATCAAAGTGTATTCTAATAATATTTCGTGTCCTACAATTGTTTGTTCTTTCCCCTTTTATCGCTTTTTTCGAAATATGAGCCTTGCTAAAGCTATATGAGGTAATAATGAGCAGTTAATGACTTTTAATGATACATTACACAATCATATACATTAAATACATATTCCATAACGTCTTCAGCATTTAATACTCATTAAATTCTATGTCTGGACCCACATATTTGGTCGGATTCATTCTCTTGATTCTTCGTGATCCCTGAGCTTTAAATGACTTAAATAGGTACGGATGCTGAGTCACTTTCATATCTGCCCGTGCCTCTTTTGCTACACTTGCTCGTGTCTGTTGCCGCATGCATATCATAGATAATTATAAATCATTGGCCATTTGACTAATCCACAAGTCATGACATGTCAACTTCTATATTAAAAGTCAATTTTTCCAAATACAGATGGTCCCCCATCTTTCCATTTATTCTTCAATTGAATATTTGGAAAGTGAATTTCATTAAAGGAGAATTTTTGTCAACATTAATGCCCTGACAAGATCGACGCTTTAATAGTAACTTCCATTTAATGTTCTTCACACGTGTCATCTCCTTATTAACTCTATAATTTCACAGCTCTTTTTAAGGCTTTTTACGGCTCCACTATTCACGAAGTACCAGTTACCATTATTATGACTTTTCCATTACTGCTTTCTTACTTTTGACAGTTGCCTATCAGCATAAATACGATTTTACCTTTTACATTTTATCACGCGAACTTTCTTCAAACACTTGAACTACACAAATCATTGTTTACTTCTTCTTCTTCCTCATCATGCCTTCTTCGAACCTTAACCCTAGGAGAGTTCCCATCTTAGACAACTTTTATAATGCCCTTGTTAGACATAGAAGAGGTAATAAACTTCGTAGTTTAGGGTCTACCCGTGATGGTTCACGGTGGTTCTGTAGTACCCTCTCATAGTTCTGGTTATTCTTCTAGAGTTAGAGGTTCTTTTACTCAAAGATCCTCATCTAAGGGTAAATAACCATCTGAATTATTGCAAGAGCCCTTGGTAGAAGAAATTTTCCCAAATGACTTTTCTTTTCATCACGATAGGCAATCTCTTCAAAGCCAAGTTTCTGGCTTAAATCGCGTTGACACTTGCCCCATTTTGATTACAGGTTCTATCTCCTGTAGTTTGCAAAGATTTCCACTGGAGTAGTGATTTTCCCATCGTAAATCCCAATCCAAACCAAAGAATTACTTCCTATATGACTAGTTTTTCTTTTGTTTATACATATCTTTTTAATCTTGGGTTCAAAATAGCTATTGACCCAGTAATCCTTGATTTTTGTCATTTTTTCAAAGTTTTCTTAGCATAAATTGGCCCTCTCGTATGGAGGGCTATCATTTTCTTAAGATATCCAGCCAATTTGGTAGATGTGAATTTTTCCTTTCCTCACTTAATTCACCTTTACTCCCCTAGACGTTTTTGCAATGGTGTTTTCACCTTAGTGACTAGGAGTAAAAAGGTTTTGGTAAGCGTCGAGGATGACAAAGTTTGATGGTATGCCCGATTTGTTGCTGCTCCCACTTGTGGTTTGGTGGGTAATGAAAACACTCCCTTCCCTGAAAAGTGGAATTTTGCATGTAAGTCTTTTACCTTCTTTTACCCTTCTCGTACCATTTTCCTGAATTCAACAATCCGTCTAATTTTATTTTCTTTTCCTTTTTTGTAGAAACTATGGGAGTTTTGGATACCGTACAAATTTTTTGTGGTTGGGTAGATAAACGTTTGAAAGCTGTGCCTATGAAGGCTAGGACTTGGAAATCTATTTCAAATCTGCATGGTTGGAAAGTGAAAACCCATGGTAAGAGTTTTTTATTTTATTTTTCCCATATGTAAAATTTTCCTTCATTGCTTTGACTTTTATCCTTCTTTTTATCTGGATTTGCAATTTGAGGCATTTCCGCTGAAGCAAATGCGGCCTCTCGAGCCTCTTCAGGAACTCAAATTAGATTAGGAAGAGCTCGAGATATATTTGTGAAGATAAAAACTTTTGAAAAAGACTCCGAGAAAGAAGATGAAGATGAAGGCAGCTCATTAGTAACGAGGCCAAGAGCTAGGAGACGCATCATATCTGATGATGAAGCTGAGGTTTCACCTTGTACTTATTCTCCTACCGTACCTGTCCACCTCGTCTCTGATGATGATGTTACCCCCCGTGATTCTCATGAATCCATCAACCATGTTTTTGCTAGTGGCTTCGAGGGTGGTGATGTTGGTCCTGTTTTGGATTAACTTCCCCTCTCTTCCTTTTCAACCCCCGTATCTGCAATTCCGCATCTTCCTTTGCCCATAATTTCTACCTTAATTATTCCATCTACCTCTATACCGTCCTCTGCTATTTTCACTTCTTCAACTGCCCCTCCTTCAGTGGTTCCCCTTTTTATCGTCCCTCACATAGAGGTGGGTTCTACGAGCAGAACTATTGCTATGAGGAGCGTGACTATCGAAGTCCTTGCCAACAACAACCTTTTCAGAAAGCTTGGGTAGGCAGATGTTTGGCTGGGGCCTTTCATTGGCCCAATTAAGAAAGAAAATATGAATAGCCTTAGCTGCTGACCTTGAGGAATGATATAGTTCACTCTACTTTGAAGGTATGTAAAAATTTTCCTTCTTTACTTACTTTTGCAAAAAAAATTTCTTTCTAGGATTATTATTTTCCTCACTTTTGATTACATGCCAATCTTATTGGTACGGAGTAAATGGGCAATATTTCTCTATTAGAGAAAGTGGCCCGTGACTCTGAAAAGGCCATGCTGGATTCTGAAAAAGTGGCTCGTGACTCTCAATTAGAGGCGGATAACTAGAAGGAGTAGTTCGATAGTGCACAAATATCTATAGAAAATTTCAAGTAAGTAAGAGTAACCTGGAGCAGCAGGTGCGAGCATTAACTTTGAGTTGGCTGTAGTCAAAGCTTCTTCAAGTCAGGCACATAAAGAAAAAAATGTCTTGAATCCTCTTTGTCAAAGCAGTTATCCAAGGCCAATGAAGAGAATAGAGAGATAAAGGCACTTATAAGCCAAAAGGAAATTTATGCGGGAGACTTGGTGCAGAATCTGGCTCGAAACAAGTGGATTTGAGAGCTTCCACTGATAAGGTTCGTGCTGTAGAGAGTTCTCATGCCTCCCTTCAAGCTTCTTACGATTCAATCTTAGCTGAAAATGAAGAACTCAAAGATGAGATTGCTGCCTAGGAAAGATACTACAGGCTCCTTGAAGATAAACGGACCGTTGATGTGAGCTGGGCTTTTCTTAACTCATGCCGTGATTCCTTAGTTGAGGCTAGTCAGTAGAACTTCAACATGGGGTCTGAGTTGGCCAATGTCATGGAGACCATTGAAAAAGCTCAACATCTATTAGACTTTCCTTCTCCTATGATTGAGGCTCCCGTAGCAGGAGCTCCTGAAGCTGAAATTCCCGATGCTGAAGCTCCCGTAAGTGAGGCTCCCGCAACTAAGATTTCTATTAATAGCGAAACATGTCCGGGTGTCACGACTCTTCCTGCCCCCAAAGAGCCTATTGTTGCCAGCCAAGCTGAAGCCGCGCCAATAGATGCTCATGCTCAAGTTTGAACCATTGCTCCTGATGTTCCTGTTTCTCTTCCTCAAACTTCTTAGTGATCATTCATTTGAAATGAATTCGCTTTTTGTTTTTTACCTTTTGAAAATTGGTGATCAGACCTTACTTTCATTTAAGGTATAATTTTAGAAGTTCAAGTCCCCAAGTCTTTTTATATGGCAGTTTTCATGTATGAATAGTGTAATGACTAAGTTTTATACTTAGTCTTAGTTTTAAATATTTAAGAAGTTTTTGTTAAACTTCCGCTTACTCTATTCTTGCCTTTTTATTTTCAAGGACTTAGAGAATAGTTTGCATTTTTGTTCTTTAAAAATGCTTTAGTTAATCTCATGACTAGATAGTTTAACCATGAGTTTTATAAAAGAGGGCCCTTTTATATTTCGACACTTAATGAAGAAGACGTCTCAACTTCATAAATGGTATTATTATATGATGAAAGAAATAGGAACATACATGTTTCTTTTGAAGTAAATTTTTTACAAGTTTTATTTCTGAACTTTCACAAGTTTTGAATAATCCTTTACATGTATTTGAATTACATCTATAACTTTCTGGTAACTGTTTTTCTTTTAACAGATTTTTACAAAAGTAGAACAATAGAAAAATGGTTTTTCCTTATAACCCATTTTAATACATAGTCTTTACCCTAATTGTTCTGAGGGTACATTGGATCCCTTTAGCTTCGAAACATTAAGAAGAGTTTGAGAACTGACTCCGTTGTTCTCATAGGAAAGAACACTATGATGAGTGCTTGATGGGAAAGAACACTACGATGAATGTCATGTCTTCATAACTTTTATCTCGTAAGTGCTTCTTCTAGGCTTAAATTTCAACAATTCTTATTGCCTTCTTTGTACACGTGCCTTTGTATATTATGTTGTCCACCAAGTATTTGAGTGTTGAAGTATGAAACCTCAAGAACTTGTTAGCTTCTTTCACCTGGTCCTTTTCCTGAAAAGGAAAAACATACGGGGCTCGGGGGTGCGATTATAGATAAAAACTACTAATCCAATTTGTATTTCTATCAGAATAATTGTAACACCAGGCAAGGAATTTTAGTGTATTCCATTTTTCCTTGCAGGTCGTGACTCATCATTTAGTACGGGTTAGCATTTTGCCTAGCATCTAAAATCATTAGTAAACCCTTAACTATTTAAAAATAAAATTTACCATGGCGATACCTGATCGTGGGTATTTCCTTATAAGTAGTGTCTCATCAAATGAACAACATTCCAGTGTGAAGGTAGAATTTTCCCATCCATTGTCTCTAATTCATATGCTCATTTTCCTACAATATCACGAACCCTGTAGGGTCCTTCCCATATTGGACTTAGTTTTCCCGAATTGGCATCCTTTGTAGATTGAAAAACGTTTTTAAGCATGAAGTCCTCGATTTTGCAGAATCTGAAGCGTGCTCTTTGGTTGTAGTATCGTTCTATAACTTGTTTTTGTGCTATCATTCACATTAGTACAGCTTCTCCTTTTCCTTCAAGTAAATCAAGATTGACCCGCATCTCTTCACTATTGGATTCTTCCATTGCGCGTACAAACTGTTAGATAATACGCTTAACGCTAGAGGGGGGGGGGGTGAATAGCGTTATAATAAAATTTAGCGTAGATATTAAAATTTGCAAGAAATAATTAAGTGCGTTAAATAAATAAAAGGAAAGAACGCACCGATATATTCTGGTTCACCACAACACGTGGCTAGTCCAGTCCCCGAGAGACTCTCTCGAGATTTTCCACTAACTTGTCAATCTTACGGGTGCTCACCAAACCTTTACAACTTAAGGACACAAGCCTTTACACCTTTGCTCGAAGATACAACACTCCAAGACTTCACCCAAGGAAACACAAGTTCCTTACAACAAGAGAATTACAATTCTCTTACAAGTGTATAAAACACTAAACACTCAAATAAAATACTCCTTTATGAGTAGGTATGAGTAAAAGAAATGAGCTCTATATCACAACAACTTTGGACAAGAATATGACTCTCAAAAGCTTTATGAAATTGAATATAAAATGATGAAAAAAAGTATGCAAGCTTATAGCAATGTAATGATCAGTTGTAGTATGTTGTTGTTCTTAAAACACTGAAATGAAGCTGCATTTATACTTGAAAAACTTGGCATTACCGTTGCCTAATTGCCAATTAAGAGTTGCTGATTTTACTCACTGACAATCGATTGTCAAACCCCAACAATCGATTGTCTGCCAGTCAGATCAAAATTCAATCCCAGATTTTACGCTTGATAATCGATTACTTACAATCCATAATCGATTACTGGCAACGTTCAAAAAATCCTTTCCAGATTTTACCACAAACAATCGATTGTCCAGAATCAACAATCGATTACTCAGCAACGTTCAAACAATCTTTTCCGGATTTTAATCAAAACAATCGATTATACAAAATCAATAATCGGTTACCCAATAATGTTCAAAAAATCTTTTCCGGATTTCAATCAAAACAATCGATTATACAGAATCAATAATCGATTACCTGACGGTATTTGAAAACTTTGCGACAACGGTCAGCTTCACAATCGATTGCACAAAGTCAACAATCGATTACTTATCAGTTTTTGAAAAACATTTTAGACACTGTGTCTTTGACAATCGATTGTCCAATGTAACAATCGATTATTTAATAAATTTGAAAATCACTGGAAGACACTGTCTCAACATAATCGATTACCATTAGTTCATAATCGATTATTCTGAGTTTTGAAAAACTTTGATGGACACTGCCTCAGTTACAATCGATTGTCATTAGTTCACAATCGATTGTCATGCAGGTTTGAAAAACCTGATGCTCACTGTCTTACTCACAATCGATTGTCATTAGTTCACAATCGATTGTCATGCAGTCTTGGCTTAAAACAATCGATTATCATAAGTACATAATCGATTATCTTAGTCCAGATTTTTAAGGCATGTCTAAAAATTATTTTGACTACTGTAAATATGTATGATTTAAAATCATTTGACATTAAATTAAATATGCATGATTTTGGAAAATAGTTTTATGAGAGAAGCCATGTTACGAGTCAAGTTATAGGATCAAGATCACAATTAAGAATGACTCAATTAAAGTATAAAACTTTGTCTTGAGCTTGAATCTCGTTGTATATCAATTGTGCGCTTGTTTCTTGAACTTCGTCATATATCAATTTTCGCTTCGTTTGTCATTCATCAAAACATATACAAAAGAACACACGTTTTAGTATATTGCATTGAGAACGTGTTTCCAACAATTTCCCCCTTTTTGATAATGGCAAACATTAAGCGGGATATGCAAGACAAGCAATTTATAATGACGATTCAAGACAAGTATATACATGCAACAAGTATGCAATTTGTTCCCCCTCAATTTGAGAATTCCCCCTCAATTTAAGCTTATAACTTGAGAGTGCATCATACCCCTTATCTTCCCCCTTTTGCCATTAGCAAAAATAATAATAAGATGCCAAAGATGAAATAAACCTTGTTTATTTATTGGAAAGAAGGTGTGATTATTTAAAGAGAGTATAATAGCTCAAATGATAGCATTACAATCGATTATTGATACGAGATAATCGATTATTAGATGAGGGAAACAAATTTTTCTGAAGAAGACTCGATTCTTGCGCGTCATGCTTTATAATTCCCCCTACTTTTAGGGCGATACCTGCAAAAAAGAATTAGACGTCTCCGACGCTCAAGTTAGAAATCATGTAAAAAAAATGCAATGCATGACTTAGATCAACGTGGAGTCAAGGATCCCGAGTTCACTGCGAATTCGGAAGAGGGACTCTTTCTCTAAAGGCTTTGTAAAGATGTCTGCCAATTGGTTTTTGGTTTCAACAAATTCAATTTCGACATCGCCTTTGAGAACGTGATCTCTAATAAAATGATGTCTAATTTCAATGTGTTTCGTTCGCGAATGAAGAACGGGGATCTTCGTCAAGCATATGACACTAGTATTATCACATCTAAGAGGGATATGATTAAGACTTAGGCCATAGTCCAAGAGTTGTTGTTTCATCCATAGGATTTGAGCGCAACAACTCCCCGCGGCTACATATTCAGCCTCGGTTGTGGACAACGCAACACTTACTTTTTTCTTGCTAAACCAAGAAACGAGAGAGCTACCGAGCAAATGGCAAGTGCCACTAGTGCTCTTGCTGTCCAATTTGCATCCAGCAAAATAGGAATCGGAATAGCCAACAAGTTGGCATGAAGAGCCTTTGGGGTACCATAGACCCACATTTGTAGTACCAACAAGATACCTTAAAATCCGTTTTACCGCAGTAAGGTGAGACTCCTTCGGACACGATTGATAACGAGCGCATAAGCACACACTAAACATGATGTCCGGACGACTAGCAATAAGATAAAGAAGAGAGCCAATCATACCTCGATATTTTTTGGTGTCGACTTCCTTACTTTTCTCAGCTTTGTCTAGATGATCGGATGTGCTCATGGGAGTTGCCATTTCTTTTGCATTGTTCATCTCAAATCGTTTCAGCAATTCTTTGCAATATTTGGTTTGACAAATGAATGTACCTTCTTTCATTTGCTTTACTTGTAATCCCAAAAAGAATGTTAACTCACCCATCATAGACATCTCAAATTCGCTTGTCATTAAATCGGAAAATTCCTTGCATAAAACATTGTTAGTAGCACCAAATATAATACATCTACATATATTTGAACTAACAAAATATCATTGTTTTTATGCTTAACAAAGAGAGTTGTGTCAACTTTCCCCCTAATGAAATCATTTTCCAAAAGAAACTTACTCAATCTTTCATACCAAGCTCGGGGAGCTTGTTTTAAACCATAAAGAGCCTTTTTGAGTTTGAAAACATGATCGGGAGATTTAAAATCTTCAAAACCGGGGGGTTGTTCAACATAAACTTCTTCTTGAATAAAACCGTTTAGAAAAGCACTTTTCACATCCATTTGATATAAATTGAAATTCATAGAAGAGGCAAATGCAAGCAATAAGCGAATAGCTTCTAATCTAGCTACGTGAGCATATGTTTCCTCATAGTCAATACCCTCTTCTTGATTATAGCCTTTTGCTACAAGCCTAGCTTTTTTTCTGGTGATTATACCATTTTCATCTAGTTTATTGCGAAAAACCCATTTTGTACCAATTATGGTATGACCTTCGGGTCTTGGCACCAAATCCCAAACGTCATTGCGTTCGAATTGGTTAAGCTCCTCTTGCATTGCCAAGGTCCAAAATTCATCCCCAATTGCTTCTGAGATGGTTTTGGGTTCAATTTGAGAAACAAAAGCAGTATGTTCTAAGGTATTTTTGATAGAGTTTCGGGTACTTACCTTGTCTCCAACGTTGCCAATTACCTGTTCAAGAGGGTGATCTTTGATCGTCCTCCACTCATGTGGCACTTTTGTTTCCTTTTCCAATTGTGGCGCTTCTTCCGTTGGTTGTTCCTCAGTTTCATATTTATTTTCCTTGGGTGGTTCCTCTTGTATTTTGTCTTTCAAGCTATCTAAGATACCTGCAAGATCAAAACCGGAATCCTTTCTCGCCAAGCGAGCATTATTTCGGAAAACACAACATGAGGGGATTCCTCCACAATTTGGGTTCTTTTATTAAAGACCCTATATGCTTTACTACGTGAGGAATATCCAATGAAAATACCTTCATCCGACTTAGCATCAAATTTACCCAATTGGTCTTTGCCATTGTTATGAACAAAACATTTGCAACCAAAAACTCTAAAATAGGAAATATTTGGTTTTCTACCCTTATAAAGTTCATAGGGGGCTTTCATGAGTATCGGCCGAATTACTACTCTATTTAGAACATAGCAAGCGGTACTCACGGCGTCCGCCCAAAAACGTTTGGGTATCTTAGCTTCGTCGAGCATGGTTCTAGCCATCTCTTCGAGACACCTATTTTTCCTTTCCACCACCCCATTTTGTTGTGGTGTACGTGGAGCGGAAAAGGTATGCTCGATTCCGAGTTCGTCACAAAAGTCCGCAAAGAGATTGTGATCAAACTCTCCCCCATGATCACTTCTAATTGAAGTGACGGTTGTTTCTTTCTCATTTTGAACACGCTTAAGAAAATATTTAAAATTTTGAAAAGCATCACTTTTATTGGCAAGAAATAAAGTCCAAGTAAATCTAGAGTAATCATCAACAATCACAAAAGCATATCTATTTCTTCCTAGACTTTCAATGCGAGAAGAACCAAATAAATCCATATGAAGCAATTGCAATGGTCTAGAAGTTGAAACAATGTTTTTAGATTTGAAAGATGCTTATGTTTGCTTCCCCTTTTGACACGAGTCACAAATAGAGTCATTTTAAAATTTTAAATTGGGAAGACCAACAACTAAGTTTTGAGAAATCAATTTGTTCAAAAGATGCATATTGATATGTGCTACTCTACGATGCCATAGCCAAGTATCATCCTCTTTACTCATTAGACAATCAACATAATCGGGTGAGGAATTAGCAAGGTCAACCATATAAATATTATCCACTCTAAAACCACGGAGGGTAATTTTGAAATTACTACGTCTGAACACTAAGCATTCATTCGAATCAAACAAAGCAAGATTTCCCTTGTCACACAATTGGCTTATGCTTTAATCCTTTAACAAGTAATATATGCTTAATAGAGGAATTTTCATCCTTACCGACCGAGCCGATGCCGATGATCTTTCCTTTATTGTTATCACCGAAGATAACACTTCCTCCTTCTTTGTGCTCTAATTGAAGGAATTTGGATTCATCTCCCGTCATATGCTTGGAGCATCCACTATCAAGGTACCATAGTACACTTGATCCCTTCAAGCACACCTACAAAACAAATTAATGTTCTTTAGGTACCCATGCCATCTTGGGTCCTTGGGGGTTAGGCATATTATAATGATGCGATTGAGTAATATGTCTATGACGTGTAAAGCATGCAGGAGCAATATGACCAATACGTCTACAATAATGACAAGTCACATTTGGGTTATGCATCCTTCTAGGTTCTTAGTAACTAGACGGATGAAAATTTCTTACTCTATTTTGAACACTATGACTATTTCGCATTTCATGAGAATTATTTCTCCTACTATGAGCTCTAGGATGGGCAGCATTTCTAGAGTGATTGTTTCTCGGTTGAAGGCCATTTCTAGGTCTTCTCAAAGGTTCAACATTTGGCCTAAAATATGCATCATTTCTAGGGTAACTATTTCTAGGTGGTAAGTCATTTCTAGGTCTCCTAAAATGTTCAACATTTTGTCTAGCATGCATATTGGTTCTAGGATTGCTATTTCTAGGATAAGCATTTGTTTTATTAGTCCTAGGTTGAGCCTTAGGTGGTTGGGGTTTGGCTTCAACCTTTTCTTTAACCTCATTCTTAAATCCTATGCCATGCTTGGTTGATTTCAAATTTACAAGGACCTCATTCAAATTCTTGTGGGAAGAATTAAAATTATCTACGGTACCTTTGAGTCTATCTACCTCATTTTTGAGATGCAAGCAAGAAGAACAATTTTTAGTAGAACTTTCGGGCTTATCGGCGCTTCTTTTTCCAAAAAACTTGTTTTCCTCTTTTAGCTTTTCATTTTCTAAAACCAGTTTTTCTAAATCCTTTTCTTTCAAAGAAAGCTGTTTTTGAAAATCCTTTTCTTTTAATGAAGTATTTTCTTTTATGCCCTTAATAGTTTTTGAAGCCTTAATAAACTCAGCATATAATTCATCAAAAGCAGTTCGCATTTCTTCAAGAGTAAAGAAGTTTTTAGACGAAATTTGACATACCTCATCTTTGTTGTCTTCTTGTGCCATAAGGCAAAGATTTGCTGCTTCGTCTTCTTCTCCTTCGCTTGACTCATCTCCGGAGTCGCCTCCCCAAGAAATGTATGCACGTTGCTTTTTAAAAGGTTTCTTCTCCTTTTTGATGTTTGGGCAATTTGATTTGATGTGCCCGGTTTCACCACATTCATAGCACTTGATTAGTTCGCCTTGCTTTTTGCCCTTGCGTTCATACTCCTTGCGCATGAACTTTTGAAATCTTTTGATAACGAGCCCAAACTCGTTGTCTCCTTCCTCATCAATTTGCGGTTGGCTTGTGCTCGCCTTTAGAGCTATTCTTTGCCTCCTTTGATCATCAACAAAAGGGTTAAGAATAGTAGATTCATAGGTCTTAAGGTTACCTCTTAGTGCGTCGATGGTGACGTTTGAAACGGCAATGGATTCTTGAATTGCATCAGCCTTTGATCTCCATGCCGGTGTGAGACTTCTAAGAATTTTTCGAACGAGCTCTCTATCCGTGAATGTTTTCTTGAGAGCATGTAGGTCATTTACGATTATTGAAAATCGCTCAAACATTTCGTCCACCTTTTCACCTTCCTTCATGTGAAATAATTCATAAGAATGGGTTAGGAAATCAATTTTTGCTTCCCTTACCTGGTCCGTACCTTCGTACGTAACTTCTAGCTTGTCCCACATCTCCTTTGCCGTTGTGCAACACGATATTTTCCTGTAATCGTCAGCATTAACAGCACAATATAATAAATTAATTGCTTTAGCATTATTTTGAACCTTTCCTCGGACTTGGGAACCCATTCGTTTTCCACCTTCTTTGTTTGAATTTGGTTTCCCTTCATTATCACCTTCCAAAGGTGAAAGCTGTTGGACTGAACGAAGATCTTCATCCTCTCCTTCCAGTACGTGTAATTTGTACCGTTGAATAGAGGTGGTCGTGTGGAGCACTGTCCTTCATCAATTCCTGCAAAAGAGTCACGAGTAGAAGCCATGGATGGTTCTCTCAAACTGTTAAGTCTTCAGAGAGTATGGCTCTGTTACCAATTGTTAGATAATACGCTTAACGCTAGGGGGGGGGGTGAATAGGGTTATAATAAAATTTAGCGTAAACTTGCGGAAATTAAAATTTGCAGGAAATAATTAAGTGCGTTAAATAAATAAAAGGAAAGAACGCACCGATATATTCTGGTTCACCACAACACGTGGCTAGTCCAGTCCCCGAGAGACTCTCTCGAGATTTTCCACTAACTTGTCAAGCTTACGGGTGCTCAACAAACCTTTACAACTTAAGGACACAAGCCTTAACACCTTTGCTCGGAGATACAACACTCCAAGACTTCACCTAAGGAAACACAAGTTCCTTACAACAAGAGAATTACAATTCTCTTACAAGTGTATAAAACACTAAACACTCAAACAAAATACTCCTTTATGAGTAGGTATGAGTAAAAGAAATGAGCTCTAGATCACAACAACTTTGGACAAGAATATGGCTCTCAAAAGCTTTATGAAATTGAATATAAAATGATAAACAAAAGTATGCAAGCTTATAGCAATGTAATGATCAGTTGTAGTATGTTGTTGTTCTTAAAACACTGAAATGAAGCTGTATTTATAGTTGAAAAACTTGGCATTACCGTTGCCTAATTGCCAATTAAGAGTTGCTGATTTTACTCACTGACAATCGATTGTCAAACCCCAACAATCGATTGTCTGCCAGTTAGATCAAAATTCAATCCCAGATTTTACGCTTGATAATCGATTACTTACAATCCATAATCGATTACTGGCAACGTTCAAAAAATCCTTTCCAGATTTTACCACAAACAATCGATTGTCCAGAATCAACAATCGATTACTCAGCAACGTTCAAAAAATCTTTTTCGGATTTTAATAAAAATAATCGATTATAGAAAATCAATAATCGATTACCCAATAACGTTCAAAAAATCTTTTCCGGATTTCAATCAAAACAATCGATTATACAGAATCAATAATCGATTGCCTGACGGTATTTGAAAACTTTACGACAACGGTCAGCTTCACAATCGATTGCACAAAGTCAATAATCGATTACTTATCAGTTTTTGAAAAACATTTTAGACACTGTCTCTTTGACAATCGATTGTCCAATGTAACAATCGATTATTTAATAAATTTGAAAATTACTGGAAGACACTGTCTCAACATAATCGATTACCATTAGTTCATAATTGATTATTCTAAGTTTTGAAAAACTTTGATGGACACTGCCTCAGTTACAATCGATTGTCATTAGTTCACAATCGATTGTCATGCAGGTTTGAAAAACCTGATGCTCACTGTCTTACTCACAATCGATTGTCATTAGTTCACAATCGATTGTCATGCAGTCTTGGCTTAAAACAATCGATTATCATAAGTACATAATCGATTATCTTAGTCCAGATTTTTAAGGCATGTCTAAAAATTATTTTGACTACTGTAAATATGCATGATTTAAAATCATTTGACATTAAATTAAATATGCATGATTTTGGAAAATAGTTTTATGAGAGAAGCCATGTTACGAGTCAAGTTGTAGGATCAAGATCACAATTAAGAATGACTCAATTAAACTGTAAAATTTTGTCTTGAGCTTGAATCTCGTTGTATATCAATTATGCGCTTGTTTCTTGAACATCGTCATATATCAATTTTCGCTTCGTTTGTCATTCATCAAAACCTATACAAAAGAACACACGTTTTAGTATATTGCATTGAGAACGTGTTTCCAACACAAACCGCGTGCTTGGTTCTCCTATCTCGACATGAAACAAAGCCTCACCACCATAAATTATGAAAATGGCATATGTCCTGTGCTCGTTTTTTTAGTTGTACGATAAATGTCGACGTCCCCTTTTTTGAGTGAAAGAAGCGAAATTGGGTTTACGACATTATGGACAAAACAGCTCTTATTCCTGTTTGGGAATTGGGCATTGGAATTTGAAGAGTCGCCACCTAATAATAATAGTGCATTAGGACACTTTTAAGAAGAAGAGAGTATTTTTTGAAAGAAAACCAGAGTTCGGGTAAAGGCTTGAAATTATCTCGAGAGGAAGGTATTAGGCATCCCTCAAGATCCACTAGTGTGGTTCTCGGCCGTGCTACTTGTGACTTTAATGGGAAACATGGCAAATGAACAAGTAAGGTTCGCATATAGAGCATTCAAACAACTTGTGAATTGTGAAAAGGGGAAAGACATAATTTAAATAAAAGCAGGAGGGAGGATTAATTTGAAAGGGATTAGTTTAGGAAAAATGTTTAAATAAAGCAAGCAAAAGAGAAAGATGTCCTAGGTTTGACTATAATATGGATCATTCGATACAATATCCCGCACATATTCTCCAAGAGGGGTCGCTTTATGATATTATCGTATCATCATCATCTCCATATTCTACCCTTTGTTACCCCGTAAAGGTACTTAAACGCGTTTGGTCTCGTTTACTTATTGCATGCCAATATCTGTCCCAATTTATTAGTCCCGGGGTATTAGAACTTCTAATCTTAAGAGGGGAAGAGAAAGATAGGACATATATGAAGTTTTCAAAGGTAAAAATACTAAGTGTCAACCAAAACAAATAGCATATAAAGGTATAAAAATCAGACATTCAAAGTCTCATATAAAACCCCGTAAGCCATAATAGCAATTAGTCTAGCATGACTTACAAATGCTGATTTGGTCTTGATATTAAAGCTGATATATATAGATTAGTTAAACACATAAAGCTGGATAATAAATCTTCTTTGAGCACCTCGGGTCCGGTTATTAGAACTTGGAATGATTTAATACCAGTAATTTTAGAGAAAAACATTAACTTCAGACGTAGATCTGTAAATAGGATTTAGAGTCTGCAGAAAGTTCAGAAATGGTTTACAAACTAGCCGGATTGCTTAAAAAAAGTTTTCAAAAGAACCCTGAGGCGTAAACTTAGGTAGGAAAAGTTATTTCCTAAAACTATAGATTTGGCATTTTAAAAGACTCTATAGGTTCGGAATGACATTAAAGGGGCAGACTTGGCCCGTTTTAAAAATAGAAAGATCTAGGGCAAACTATATTGAATACCTTTAACAAATCAGGCAATGCTAAAAACCTCATAGGCAGTATACATTGATCTTACCACTTTTAGTTCGTTTAAAGGGGCCTATGGTTTGCTTAACATTTTTATGCGATTCCTATAAACATGGTTTCTAGGTGTGATGCAATATGTAAATCTTATAGGCATAATTTCTAAATGGGATGCAACATTGAAAAACATATAAGCATGATTTCTATGTGAGATACAATATGTAAATCTTATAGGCATAATTTCTAAGCGAGATGTAACATTGAAAAGCCTATAGGCATGATTACTATATGAGATGCAATATGTAAATCTTATAGGCATAATTTCTTAACGAGATGCAACATTGAAAAGTCATGATTTATATATGAGATGCAATATGTAAATCTCATAGGCATAATTTTTATATCATTGATGCAATATTGAAGACCTATAGGCATGATTTCTTCATGATTGCAATATCGAAAACCTATAGGCATAATTTCTGAATGAGATGCAATAATGTAAACCTTATAGGCATACTTTCTATATGATTGATGCAATATTGATGACCTATAGGCATGATTTCTATATGACTGCAATATCGAAAACCTATAGGCATAATTTCTGAATGAGATGCAATAATGTAAACCCCTCACATACACTTTTCACTACATCCCCAAATTCTTTGTACAAGGATGGTTTATTTAATGAAATAAAAATACTAAGGAAATAAATACATCAAAGCTAAATGGACCCGAGGAAGCCCAAAGCAACCTTAATGTCCAACATATGCATTTTACCAAATCCAGGCTCCAAATTCCAAGGCTTTTGCTTAGAGTGTTTTGAAGTTCCAAAGGCTTTCAGGGGAAACCTAGGCGATGCTTACACCCTTAATGATGAGAGTAGTGCAAAGTGTGGAATTACCAGCACTCAGGCATCCAAGTTCAGAGGAGACTAGAGGGTCCCTAAGCATGGTTTACCAGAGGAGGGGGGGGGGGGGGGTAGGACTTAAAGAACTTAAGAATAAGTGTAAAAGTGAATGATTAGAGGAAGACCAATGCAAAGGTGGTCATACCCAACCATGAATGGGACATGCACACCCCTGACCCCTTACATGGATTAAAAAATAAGAGCAGACTTGAAATAAGTCAGACTTAAGCATGTATGGTGATTAGGACACCAACAGAACTAAGTCAAAGCACAACACATAATGGGGGTTAAGGGAGGGGGATTACTTTGAGTATAGGTTGAGAACAACCTGGTTCTAAACTAGGAATACAATGGAGTGCCATCCTAGTTTAAAACTCAACACATACACAAACAGGGGTTAAGGGAACCTACCAGTTGTAAAACTCAAACAGTAGAGAAAATAGGGCAGGTGAGACCTTATAGTTTAGCCTTGGCTTTCAGCCGGCTAAACTCGAGCAATGCAACAAGTAACAGAGCAGAACAAAGAAGAGAAGAGAGAGATTTGTGTGAGTGAAACTTAGGATTGTGCGTGTGTTGAAGTGAAAAGAGGTGGGGGATTTTATAGCTTGAAAGTAAGCAACCAATAAGGCAAGAAAATAATTTAACATCAATTATAATTAATTAGGGAAAAGGTTTCCTCTAATTAACCGGAGTTGAGGTAAATAAACTAAGCTTTATTTTTGGGAAGAGAATCAGGAATAAGTTATAAAATACTGGGTAAATACGTGTAGGGGTTTTGAAATTCACACGGTTTAACACATAAGGTAAGTCAATCATATAGAGAATCAAGGAATTTAAGATACAAAAATGATACTGAACTTAGTCAAAGAGCAGGTCAAAATTAAAGAATCAAATAAGTTTGTAAGAAATCAATTTTCCCAAAATTAGGGTTATTTAGAAAAGGGGAAAAATATGACTATATAAAGAGGTGCACAAATTCGAACATGCAAGACTGGAATTGGTAGAACAAATCATGTAATCAAAGAGACGAAGCACATAGGTAAGAGATCAGAAGCAGCTAGGGATTACACAGGTAGCAAGCAATTTCACAGAGAGAAATGGAAAACCCCCTAAAAATTAGGGTTCATCACATACCGAGTGTAGAGAAGAAGCATCGATAAAGATGAACTTAGGAAGATCAGCATAAGGAAAAACAGAGAACACAGTAAAAGATTTAACTCGAAAACCATAAAAATACCAGAGTAAAGAAAGTACAGAGGAGCCATAGTATAAAATACTCAAAAATCATAGTAAAGTTTGAAAGAAATCACAATAGAGCAGATAAAGCAAAGAAATAGAAGAAACCCTAAATTCCTAGGAAGACGGGCAGTTTGAAAACAAAGTCGGTGAAGAAATGTGAGAGATATTTTGAAACTTTGGAAAATAACTAGGATCTAGAGTAGATCGTGAAGATAAACACAGAGAAAACCTTGAAAATTAGGGTTTCATAGAGAGAACAATAGAGACACGAGAGTTGCTTGAACGGACTGATTTTGAGTCATCAATGGACTCACAACATCAAAGCTTGCCGGAGAGAGACCGTACATGACCATAAAAGTCCAGTCGAAGGACCTCTGAGTCAATAGTCTACAATATAGGGCTTCGATATTCAAAAAAAAAGAACCATAGGAGGTAGGGAGAGGTGAGTACAAGTGTTTTGAAGCTTGAGAAGCCATAGACGCAGGTGAAACGGAGCCGAAGAAAGGCTAGGGTTCAGAAGGGGATTAGAGCGTTTTGAGGGTGAAGGGATACAAGGGTGGCTGAGTGTAGAGAATGAGTAGGGTTTGGGGGGGGGGTGTTTGGTTTAATTATGGCAGGCTTCATGTGGACCGTTGATCTTAATGATCAACGGTCATGATTTAAAGTGGGAACGGGGCGGGTTAATTTTGACGGGTTTGGATCGGGTAATTTTGAAATTGGGTAGTGCAATTGAGGTTAAATTGGGGGCTGAAATTGGGTTATAATTGAAACAAAAGGGGCTACAATTTAAATAGTCATTTTCCCCAATTTGAATTTTATAAAATAGTAAATGATACTATAAAAATAAAGTTAAAACACTGAGTTAATAAATAATGTATAAGTATTAATTTAAAAATGTTTGGAATGTTTTTGTATTTAAAATACTTATTAGATTGAGAAATAGGCTAAAATTGCGATTTCATGCAATTTTAGTTTAGAAATACCTAATGAACTTGTGAAATTATGTAAACAATTATGTAAATTATAATTTTATGTAAATGAGAGAATAAAATACATTACTAAAAAAATAACAAGTTTTGGGACTAAATATTGGATTTTATAGTGCAAAATAAGTCATAAATTGATTTTAAAAATCTTAAAAAATGTAAAAAAATGCCAAAAACCTTTGTGGATGCTTACATATGCATCTATATGCTATTTTAGGAATATTTTGAGTATAGAAATATATGGGGAAAATTGTGTATCAACAGGTGCTTCTCTTTACCCGAGGAGGGTGAAAAAGATTTCAAGTAAAGATAAGATGGCCAATTTTGACCGAAAGACGGCGACTGTAAGAGAATTTTGACCGTGCTCCGGCTTTTGAGCTGCATACGTATCCCTGATTTTATATGAGGTCATATGTAGTTCGGGAACCACTGGCGGAATATGCCGATGGAAGTTCGGAAAAGACGGATGCAACAGGGTCTGAGATTTGACAAGGGTTCGGGGGTCGGATGTCTGCAAAAAACTAGAGTGGGATCTCTCTTGGTGAGATGGACGTGAGCCAACCGGTGTACCTGTAAATGAACATTGTGTGTATATACTGCATAATTTAAACGTGATGCAAGATCCCATTGGACCATGAATGCTGTCTTCGGACGATCAAGATGATGTCTTCAGACTGCGATGTCCTGGGCTATGAAGAGCATAAAAGTAAAGATTCGCAGGCCATGAAATGGTGTTCTCGGGCCATGCACATAGTGCCTCCGAACTATGACGCCTTTGAATGAGTTGGTAATATTTCAGCCCATGAGAAGGTGGAAATATTTCAGCCGAATGAATGCAAGGGTGGCGATGTTTTAGCCAAAACGCAAATGGAAAATGCGGGGTGGCGATATTTTAGCCAAATGAGACAAGGACGATTTTTCCACCAAATGCAAAATAAAGGAGGTAGATCATAACCTCGGAAGGCAGAGAATAGCCTTATGCAAATGCAGGATGGAGAGAGAGCTTAGTCTCGCAAGACAGTGAATAGCCTTATGTAGGATGGAGGTAGAGCTTAACCTCGTATGGCAGAGAATAGCCTTATGCAAAGATGCAAGATAGAGACAGAGCTTAGTCTCAACAGGCAAAGGATAGCCTTACGGAGGATGGAGGTAGAGCTTAACCTCGGAAGGCAGGGAATAACCTTATGCAAAATGCAAGATGGAGAGAGAGCTTAGTCTCGAAAGGCAGAGAATAGCCTTATGAAAGATGGAGGTAGAGCTTAACCTCGGAAGGCAGAGAATGGCCTCATGCAAAATGCAAGATGGAGACAGAGCTTAGTCTCGAAAGGCAGAGGATAGCCTTATGCATGATGGAGGTAGAGCTTAACCTCGGAATGCAGGGAATAGCCTTATGCAAAATGCAAGATGGAGACATAGCTTAGTCTCGAAAGGCAAAGAATAGCCTTATGCGGGATGGAGGTAGAGCTTAACCTCAGAAGGTAGAAAATAGCCTTATGCAATGCGAAAACGTAAAGGAAAAAGATATTATGATTTTCTTAACTGGTAGATGATTGCGATATCATGACTGTTGGGGAAATGTTGGCTGTAAATAGTAAACTTCATGACGTAAGTAGTTGCTTGGGGAGTTTCAGTTCTGCAAAGCACATGCATCGCCCATTTGTATCATGAATTCCTGCATCCAAATAGAAATCGTGAGTTCTATAAAGGGGGAGGTTAGTTCGTATCCCTCGGCTCGTGATGTCCTGTGCCATTTCGGGTAGCGTTGCTGAACAATATTGATCCGAATGGTTTCATGAAAAATATTGGGAAAGCATGATGCAAATGTATATATAAGTAAAGAAAAGAATAATTTTTGTTTTATGATGAACCAACAACTGCAACGTGGTTCAAGACACGACGACCTTGCTTGCTCCGGAATTTTGAGGGTCCTCCTCAAAATTCTGTCCCAGTTTACTGGGCTGGCGCTGTTGACGGCGGTGCTGAATGACTGAAAAGGGAATCCTCAAAATTCTACCCAAGTTTACTAGGTCGATGCTGATGCGAATGCTTAGTAAGTTGACTTCGGAATTTTGAGTGTCCTCCTCAAAATTCTGCCCCAGTTCTAAATGCGGGGGAAAAATGGGATTTTATTAAAATGTGACCGAACCCATAGGGCTGCCTACATATCCCTTCTTAAATGGGAATCAGGTCAGGCGTAGTTCAAATTATATCATAAAAGAAAGAATGTGATCAAATATAGTATCTTTTTACTTCGTTTGAGTTGATAGGCTTCGGCCAGACTTCTCCCCCCATTTCTGCGAGAATGAGGGTTCCTCCAATCAGAACCCGGTGAACCATGTACAGACCCTGCCAGTTGGGAGAGAATTTTCCTTTGGATTCATATTGATGTGGAAATATCTTCTTCAACACCAGCTGCCCTGGTGTAAACTTCCTTGGTCGAACTCTCTTGTTGAAGGCTATGGACATTCTGTTCTAATATAATTGACCGTGACAGACATCATTCATTCTCTTTCCGTCGATGAGGCCTAACTGGTCGTAGAAACTTTTGACTCATTCTGCATCATCTAATTTTTCTTCTTGTATGACCCTTAAGGATGGAATTTCTACCTCAGCGGGAATGACCGTCTCTGTACCATAAACCAATATGTAAGGAGTGGCCCCGGTTGATGTGCGAACCGTGGTACGGTAACCTAATAAAGTGAACGACAATTTCTCATGCCACTTCTTGTGATTTTCAATCATTTTCCTTTGTATCTTCTTGATGTTGTTATTGGCTGCTACTACAGCTCCGTTCATCTGAGGTATGTAAGCCATAGAGTTCTTATGTCTGATTTGAATCTTTCACACATTGCTTTCATTAGGTCGGTACTGAGGATAAGGCCATTGTCGGTGATGATTGACTCTGGATCCCGAAACGACAAACCATACGATCTCAGACGAAATCTGTGACTACCTTCTTGGTGACTGCCTTGTATAATGCTGCTTCAACCCATTTGGTAACGTAATCGATTGCCACTAGGATTAACTTGTGCCTATTTGACGTGGCTGGCTCAATTTGTCAAATGACATCAATTCCCCAAGCGGCGAACGACCATGGTGAGCTTGTTGCAGTAAGCTCATTTGGAGGCACCTTTATCATATCTGCATGTACTTGACATCGCTGGCATTTTTGGACGTATTGAATGCAGTCCGTCTCCATAGTCATCCAAAAATAACCCGCTCTAAGTATCTTCATCGCCAAAATGAAACCATTCATATGCAGTCAACAAGTCCCGGCATGTACTTCCTCCAATAGTTTGATCGCTTCTTTTGCCTCGACACATCTTAATAGTCCCAGATCAGGAGTCCTCCTATAGAGGATTCCTCCGATGTGAAAGAAATTATTGGACAACCTTCGAAGTGTTCGTTTTGGAGTAGCATTGGAAAGCTCTGGGTACCCTCCCATTGTCAAGTATTCCCTGATATTGTGGAACCAAGGTTTCCCGTCGGCTTCTTCCTTGATGTGAGCACAATAAGCTGGTTGGTCGTGAAGCATGACCAGAATGGGATCGATAAAATTTGTATCCGGATGCTGGATCATGGATGATAAAGTGGCTAAAGCATCGGCGAACTCGTTTTGTGTTCTGGAACGTGCTGGAACTCTGTTTTTCTAAATCTTTTTCTTAACTCCTACACATGGTGTAGATAGGGGAGTATCTTGGAATTTTTGGTTGCCCATTCTTCTTGGACCTGATGTATGAGTAAGTGCGAATCTCTGATCACTAGTAGTTCCTGAACATTCATGTCAATGGCCAGTTTGAGCCCTAAGATGCAGGCTTCATACTCGGCCATATTGTTGGTATAGGGGAATCTGAGCTTGGCGGACACTGGGTAATGCTGACCATTTTCCAACACCAAAACCGCTCCTATGCCACTCTTTTGAAGTTTACGGCTCCGTTGAAAAACATCCTTACACCATCACAGGATTCGGCAATATCTTCTCCTATGAAGGTTATATATTAATCCGGAAAATACGTTTTTAGTGGTTCATATTCTCCTCCTGCAGGATTCTCGGCGAGATGATCTGCGAGGGCCTGTCCTTTGACTGTCTTCTGGGCAAAATAGATAATGTTGAATTCACTCAACAAGATTTGCCACTTGGCGAGCTTGCCAGTGGGCATGGGCTTCTGGAAAATACTTCAGGGGATCCATCTTTGATATGAGGTAAATAGTGTAAGCGCAAAATAATGCCTCAATTTCTAAGCTACCCAGGTCAAAGCACAACAGGTGCGCCCAAGTAAAGAATACCGAGCCTCGTACGGGGTAAATTTCTTGATGAGGAAGTAAATAGCTTTCTATTGCCTTCCTATTTCGTCATGTTGTCCAAAACACAACCAAATGCCCCGTCCAATACTGCGAGATAAAGCAATAGAGGTCAGGCGGAACCAGGACTTGCGGCGTTGACAAGTATTCCTTGATTCTGTCGAAAGCCTTTTGGCAATCATCAGTCTATTTAGTGGCGGCGTCTTTCTTTAGCATTTTGAAGATGGGTTCACAAATGACAGTGGACTGAGCGATGAATTGGCTGATGTAGTTGAGTCTCCCTAGAAAGCTCATTACCTCTTTCTTGTTCTTTTGTGGTGGCAACTCTTGAATGGATTTGACCTTTGACGGATTCAGTTCTATTCCTCGGTGACTCACAATGAAACCCAATAATTTTCTGCCCGGGACCCCGAATGCACACTTGGCGGGGTTCAGTTTCAGGTTGTATCTCCTCAGTCTGTTAAAGAATTTTCTTAAATCTTCCATGTGATCTGCTGCTTTTCTGAATTTAATGATGACGTCGTCCACATATACCTCGATCTCATTGTATATCATATCATAAAAGATTATGGTCATGGATCTCATGTAAGTAGCACAGACATTTTTCAAACCGAAAAGCATCATTCTGTAGCAATACATACCCCATGGAGTGATGAATGCCGTTTTCTCTGCATCCTCTTCATCCATCAATATATGATGGTGCCCAGCAAAACAATTGACGAACGATTGCAGTTCATGTTTTGCGTAGTTTTCGATCAGTATGTGTATATTTGGCAAAGGAATGTCATCTTTGGGACTAGCCTGGTTGAGATCCCGGTAGTCGACACAGACTCTAACCTTCCCGTCCTTCATTGACACCGGCACAACATTGGCTAACCATATTGGATACTCTACCACTCTGAGAACCCTGGCTTTGATTTTCTTGGTGACTTCTTCTTTGATTTTCACACTCATGTCTGGCTTGAACTTTTTGAGCTTGTGTTTGACCGGTGGGCATGCTGGATCTGTCGGTAACTTGTGACCACAATGGACGTGCTGAGGCCGGTCATATCATCATACGACGAGGAAAATATGTCCTCATACTCTTTCAAAAACTCCGTGTATCCTTCCTTTTCTTACGGTGACAAGTGTACACTGATTCGTGTTTCCTTGGTATTTTCTACATCTCCCAAATTAATGACCTCAGTTTAATCTAGATTGGGCTTAGGTCTTTTCTCAAAATCTTCGACCTCTTTAACAACCTCTTCTGGTATTTCCTCATCTTCAGAATCTATGTCCCTTTGTCGCATTGTCTCGTTGCAAGTTACGGTCGTGGGTTCATCATCAAGATACGTATTAGTAATGCTGTGTAAAATAAAGTAAATGGTAGAGAAAATAAATGAGAGCGAAATATAAAGATGATTTTGGAAAATGCTTTAATTACATTCATAATTGTCTGAAACATCGGAGCTCTTTTTCAAAAGTAAAGACAATTATGAAAAGTAAAAAATCAACTAAAAGTAAAGTGCAATGCGTATGTGTCATTTAGCCTTGCTACCCCGAGGCTCTATGGGCATGGGAGGACCTGATTAACCAATTGGTGAGGCACTCCGCTCGGTTCACAACTTGAATGGAAGGGTCTTCCTCCCCTTCCTCCTCGAAGGTAATACAACAATCCATATCATCCTGCAGAAACAGGTTCTTCATGGCCGCCAATGTATCATCTTCCTCTGATATGGCATCAGGGGGCTGAAAGGTCTGCTCTAACTGAGGTAGAGGGTGCTCCAATGGGTAGTAGGGACTGCGCCATGGTGGCGACCAATGCTAGAACTCCTCCCAAGTGTATTCATAACCCAGACCAAAAGTGTCCCATGATTCTTCAAATGGATGGGCTTGGTGATACCCTAGAGATTCTTGCCAAGCCCTTTTCCGGGCTCGTATCCACTCTAATTCAGAATGCTCTCGATTTTTCTATCCCACAACTTATCCTTGTCTATGGAGTTGACTCGTTCGATGTGATGGTATATTTCTCCACCTATTCTCCTTCTCCATCCGATCATCGGGATATCCTGGTGACTGTATATGGGGTTGCTATCATCGCCATGAATGATTACTTCTTGATGATTCCACAACAATTTCACGGATTGATGCAATGTTGATGCCACAGCCCCAACGGCGTGGATCCAAGGGTCGTCCTAGCAATAAGTTGTAGGATGCTGGTACGTCAATGACTTGGAACTCAATATCGAACCAGGTGGGCTCCGTTTGCAGGCAAAAACTGATTTCTCCAATGGTGGACGTTTGAGATCCATCGAAAGCTTTGACGTTGATAGCCCAATCTTTGAGATCGTGCAACCCCTTGCCCCATGTCCTGAGAGTCACCAACGGACAAATATTGAGGTTGGATCCTCCGTCGACTAGAATCCCGGTGATAAAATGATCCTCGCATTGCATAGTGATGTGCAATGCTTTGTTGTGACCAAGCCCATCCGGCCGCAATTCATCTTTGTGGAAGGTGATCATATGGCTTTCCAGTATCTGTCCCACCATGTTTGCCATTTCGCCTCCTGTTATGTTGCTGGGGAGATAAGCTTCACTTTTTTTTAGGCAAAGCCTAGAGTTATATTTTTATTGATAATATAAAATTAAAATTACAACATAATAACTTTAATGTCCGAAGTATAGCATGATCACCACAGAGTTCATAACACAACTCTGTTGTGATATGAAAACTATGATTGAAACATTGATGCCGATCCATATAATTATCAGAAGTTGGAAAATTGCCATCCTGATCGTGCAATGTCACCTTTCGTTCCTCGAGGGAATGAGCATCTGCTAATACCACCCATAGAGGTCGTATTGAGTGAGATCGCATTAGGACTAGGCTGCGAGTTATGAGTTGGATTGTGTATTATGAATCACTGGACCATGACGACATAGCACCATTTAGTATCGCACTTAAGAAAGCCCATGTATGGTTCGCAAAAAGGTAGATAAACCGAGACACTCTATCCATGTCATCCAGATTTGAAAATTCCCTGCGTTATCCAGCACTGGAGCATTGATGGATTGAAACTGCATTCCCTATCGTTGTTGACTAGTCTTGATCAATTCACAAGCATGCATTGCACAACATGCGTGAAACCGAGAGTTGAGCCTCCCAGATTTTCGTTAATACTGCTGGAGAAACCGAGAGTTGTGCCTCCTAGATTGTCACTAATGAATATCTTTGACTGCGTGATTGTTGTTTCCCATGCAAGACTCTTGTGTAGTTGTCCGACATTGAGCAGTAAAAACGAGAATCTGACTGGTACTTAAAACTCCACAAGAAGTTTAAGTTGTCCGAGAACTACATTCCGTTTGCCATTGGCCTGTTTATGTTTCCAAAAGTTTAACAACATGCAAGACAGCTTTAAAGAATAGCTGTTGGTTTTGTGAACTCCCAAAATGCCGAGATTAATGTGCTAAAGACAATAGTCTTGAGACTGTAGAGGCGTGCTAGATGACCATCCTTTGAATACCGTAAAAGCAGTGGATTTTGAGAGCTCCCAAAACTTGAGAAAAGGAGAGATAGGTGTGCGAAATGCTGCTGAGAAAACTGCTCCATCAGCGCCAGAAAACAAGGCAGCACCTGCGCACTTAACTCATTTGGTAATACCAAGTTTATACTTGAATACCGCGCATGAGACATCATGCGAGACAACTGCTAATTCTGCTATTTCCCAAGACAAATGTTGGGCCTTGTCTCAAGAAATGCTCACATGTCACGGTTGCATACGAGAAAAGTAACTGCTTGAATTCGCACGCTTCAACTCAGCATGCGAGAAAATTCTGATCTCCCCAAAACAGATGTTGGTACTTGATTCCAATCATATTTGAATGCTGTCAGTTCCGTTATTTTGACTAATGGTT
The DNA here is from genome assembly GCA_034376525.1 of Nicotiana benthamiana. NCBI lineage: Eukaryota > Viridiplantae > Streptophyta > Magnoliopsida > Solanales > Solanaceae > Nicotiana > Nicotiana benthamiana. The sequence goes on along the minus strand of CM067336.1, from coordinate 24,367,617 downwards.
GGTGCATTTTAATGTATTGGAAGAAGTTCCAAATGTGAGTTCTAATAGTGAAGGCACTACAAAAACCTACGATAACTAGACTGCCCAATGTAGCATGCGCGACTGATACTAAATTCCAGAAATAACAATCTTGTGCTTCAAGCTTCATCCTTAACCTTTTTTCGACTTGAATTTGTTTTTGACCCATTCGTCACTTCCATTTTTTGTGGATCAGAGTCCAGCTGTAGAATACTGCAAAAAATAGAAAACAGTTAGTGAAGAGAGATTTCTCCAAGATTCCCTTAGTGCCTTCCATTTCTTTCTCTACTTTCTTGCAACTCTTTTTCTCAGTTTTGTACATTGTAGCTTATCATCATTTACAATCCTCCTGCTCAAGACATCAAGATCCCAGAAATGAAAACATTCGATGTTACCACAATCAAGAGCATGGTTTGCCAGGGGGTCTGCTAGGCTGTTACCCTCTCTAACTATGTGAGATACCTTGAAGTTACAACCCGATTTGAGAAAGTTAATTTCCTTCACCATATCCATAATGTTCCAGGGTGGTTTCCATTGTCCATCTATGATCTTTTAAGGCATCAGTGAATCTGTCTGGAGCCAAACATTAGACAGATTCATTGATTTGCACATTCTCATTGGCTTTACTATTGCTGTTGCCTCAGCTTCATTGTTAGAGCCCTCCTTAATTTCTCTTCCTTCTGCATATATCAAGTCACCTCTGTCATCTCATAATTCCCTCTACACACTTCATCAGTATTCACTTTTATCCAAACTGTTGGCGGAAATTCCCATAGCACTTTATCGACCTTCAGACGGGGTGTATATTGGTCCATCATAGTTAGAAGATCAATCCACTTGTGAGGTACATGATGTTCTGGTTTTTTAAGTTGTACTTGTGATTGTAGCGTTGATGAAATTTGGTAGATAACTCTATTTACTGACACTGATTCGCCGTATTTCAAACAATAACTTCTCTTCCATAACTCCCATACAATGCATGCAGGTAAAGCTTGAAAGACTGATTTCATTCTAGGTACAACATGGAGTCGTCCAGCATTTTGTAATTGCTTGATGTAAAGACAAATCTTCTGAATGAATTCCTGCTCTCGTTTAGGAAGTACCTCCATAGTCGAAGCTGCATTTGATGTGAAGAATAGATGAACTAGAGACTCCTCTTTTGAATCAGCACAACACCAACATTTAGAAGTAATTGAGTATCCAATTCTACGCAAGAAATCATCAAGTGGCAGTTTTGCTTTCCACACCTTCCACAAAAAGAAAGATATCTTGAAAGGTAGGCCTTTGACCCATATCATCCTGTAAGCTATCCTTGGATTTTCTCTTCTTCTCAAGTAATCCCATGCAGTTTTTACAAAGAAATGTCCCTTTGTTTCAAGCATCCAGATCGGAATATCTAACTCTGCACATTCTTTTGGTGGAGTAATGTTCTGCACAATGTGATTAGCCCACTCTTCAGGTAAAATTTGAAATAATTTTTCCACATTCCACATACCATTTTCAATCAAATCATTGACATTTTGTATGTTTTCATCAATGGGGAATGTTGTTGGCATTTGGAAATATAATGCTCCCATCTCTGTCCAATTGTCAAACTAGAATTGAGACGATCCCATTCTCCATTTCCAGTAGATTTGATGCTCAATCAAGTCTCTGCATTGGAACATTTTCTTCCAAGCGTGGGATCCACCCTTCCAAGGTACTATTACGGGATTTAATTTCTTACAATACTTTTGACACATAAATGCACTCCATAGACTGGGTTTTGTTCTAAAATTCCACCACAATTTGCAGAAAAGTGCCTTGGATACATCATGAAGGGATCTGAAACCTATACCCCCTTCCTCATAAGGCATACATAGATTATTCCATGATGACCAATGTCTTGAATTTCCTCCCACATTACTGCTCCAGAAAATTTTTGCAAAAATTCTATGAAATTTGGAAATGACATAGTTAGGAGGATTAACTACTGATAACATATGAATTGGCATACTTTGCAGAACATTTGCGATCAATACAGCCCTATTGCCTACCGAAAGGAGCTTTCCTTTCCACGGCTGCAGTCTGTCCATCACCTTTGTCATTAATGCCTGGTAGTAGTTACTCCTTCTTCTGGCATAAAATATAGGACATCCAAGATATGTCATTGGGAACATTATTTTCCTATACCAGTAATCCTTTCCACCTTGTTAATCACCTCATCTTTCGTTGAATGATGCAGATATATGGCTGATTTGGATTTATTAACAAGTTGACCAGATGCTGCTTCATAAGCTTGCAGAACCTCCATCACAAGTGTCAAAGACTTTTCATCTGATGAGTAGAAAATGATTGTATCATCCGCATAAGCCAGGTGGTTTATTTTTGGGCTTCATTTAGGAAGTCTAAATCCGCAGAAGAACCGGTTATTATGCAGTGAGTTCAAACCTCTAGACAATGCTTCTGCTGCTAGAACGAATAAGGTAGGTGACAGAGGGTCTCGTTGTTTTACTCCTCTAGATGCTTTGAAAAAACCATTTGGCTGTCCATTTAATAGAATAGAGTACCAGTTATTCCCAATCAAATCATATATCAAGCCAATAAAATCTTCAGGAGATCCCATCTTCCTTAGCACTTTTGTCAGGAAAAGCCATGAAAATCTTTCATAAGATTTTGTCATATCTAGCTTTATCACAACATTTGGACCTGCTTTAGTTCTTACCCTGATATCCTTAATGATTTCTTGAGTTAGCAGAACATTCTCTACAATATTTCTTCCGTTCACGAAACCTGCCTGCTCCTCTGTGATTATGTTTGGTAATAGTTCCACCAACCTTTCATGAATGACCCTTGAGAAAATCTTGTTAACAAAGTTACTAAGACTGATAGGTCTCATGTCTGCGAAGTTAATCACTTCTTTTTTCTTTGGTAATAAAACCAAGTTTGTGTGCGTCACATTCTTTGGTAGCTGGTGACCGCAGAAGAAATACTTGACCATGCCGACCACATCTTCTTCAATGATCTGCCAACACGATTGGTAGAAGGCTCCAGTGAAACCATCTGGACCACCTGCTGAATCCCCATTCAGCCCCATTACTGCTGTCTTCACTTCCTCATTCAAAGGTAAGGCCACCAATCTCTTATGTTGACTAGTATCTATCATTGGAGGTACATGTTTTAAAATATCAAAATCATTGGGAAAAGACCTCTCAGTAAATAACTCCTTGTAAAATTTTACAGCTTCCTCTGCTATTTTATGATCTTCTTCAATCCAATTACCATCACTATCCTGGATTCTTGATAATTTTAATCTTTTCCTTCTCCCATTAACCTGAGCATGAAAAACATTTGTGTTTCTATCACCATCTTTGAACCACAACATGCCTGCTTTTTTTTTTTCAAAATAATTCTTCAAATGCAAGATATTTAAGCATTTCAGCTTGAACCTGTCGTAATTTTTGTCTGTTTATCTAAGTAGGATTAATTTCAAATTGATTTTCATGAATCAGTACCACCTCCTCTAGACGTGCAATCTTTTGGAAAATATCTCCATATGTAACTCTGCTCCAAGTAGAAAGTGCATGTTTAAGATTTTTTAACTTGTAGTTAAAATTGCTGAAAGGATTTGCACTAATATCACCATTCCATGTCTCTTTCACTACATCTTTAATAGATTCATGCATTATCCAAAAATTAAGAAATCTGAACGACTTCTTAACTGGGGGAGTATTATATTACATTTGAGCAGCATGGGGCAATGGTCAGAGCCTATTTTGGACAAATGTGTTACCTCCAATCCAGGAAAGGTCTGTTGCAGTTCATCATTTCCTAGACATCTATCTGGTCTTTTTAATATACAGTCCTCTTCTGATCTTCCGTTCCACCATGTGAATATGCTTCCTTTAAACCTCAAATCGTATAATGACCATGAGTTTATGCAATGTCTGAAGTCATCTACTTCGAAGAACGAGACTGGCAAGCCACCAAACTTCTCTTCCTCATCCTAAATCACATTAATGTCTCCTCCGACCAGCCATAGAACAGTAATGTGCGATGCCATTGTATATAGAAAATCCCATAGCTCAATTCTTTCAATGCGATCACATTTAGCGTATACTAGCGTGAGGATGAGCTCTGCATGTGTTTCAGTGTGCACCAATTTTAAAGTCAACTGTTGATTCATATTATACAGAATATTAACTGCAAAAATTTCATCAATAAATGCCCAAATCTTGTTTGACACATTCACCATAGCTTGAGCCAAACCAATTCTTGCTCTATATCTCTCCATTTTGTTAGACTGCTGCATAGGTTCAATGATTCCTATGAATTGAAATTGATGTTTCCGATGCATTGTAACCAGCCTTTGCAATGCTTGCATTGTATTTACTGATCTCACATTCCAGATAATGGCATCCATTAGATGTTATTGTGTTTGGACAGAGTGCTCCTTGTGTTTACTCCCTTGGTATGTGCATTTGAATTCTCTTTTGACTGTTTCTTTTTTCTTTTGCTGGAAATTTCACAGGTTCAATATTCCTTAGAGACAGATCCCCATGCTTGGCAACATTAAGGAAAATTTGAGCAGTGGATTCTTCCTCCAAATCTACATCTCTTATTTCCGCATGTCGCGGCGTTATGTGTTTCTACTGCTGCTTCCTTAATTGTGTTTAGATTTGCATCCCTTATTGCATAGACTTGCACTGATTTGTCTTGGTTTTCATCTATACTTTGATCTTGATTTGCATTTGAATTTTCTGCTTCACTCAATAGTTGAATCTCATCAATATGCAAAGTTCCTCCTGGATCTATGGTATTGATATTTCCCTTTGATGACTCTTTTGTTTCTGAATTTGTGCATTCCATTGCGATTTGAATATCATTTGCATTATCAATGCCTTTAGCCCTTTCATCCTTGTTTTCCAAGTTTTTTTCTCCCATTTCATCCTCAATATGCATCAAATCTGGAATTTGACCATCTTGTAAGACTTCCTCTGTTTGGTTGAGCCATAATTTTATTATTTCCCATTTTTATTTTTCAATGGCCCTGAATTTTTCAAAATCTTCATCTTCTACCAATTCATTTTCTTTGTTGTTCGCTAATTTTTGCTCATTATTAGGGTTATTTGGAGAACAATCATGATATATGGTATTGACCTAAATTGCATTATTTTTAAAACTGCCTTAACCCATTTTTTAGTTGAAAGATTGTTGATATGCTGCTCTTTCCCATCCCTTGTTGTATACCAACTGGATTCTTTTGTTGATTGTTGGCTGCCTGTCTTTTGGACGAGCTTGGAGATGTATTCTTTTGTGCTACTTGGGAAGCTGATGTATGCACTTCCTGTTCCTTTATCCCATTTTCCACATCTGTGTGCTGAAATATCCTTGTTGCTGCTGGATTTTCGAACCGTGTATTCCTCTATGACTGCCAGTTGGTTTCTTACATTTTCCTCATCATTTTCCTTTGTAGCACATTAAATTTGTTGGTAGTATGGATTTGTTTATTGAAATTGAGTTTGTTACCAAGTATTTCTTTGCTTTGTGAAACTGAGACTTCAGTTTGTTTTTCTTTGTTTAGAGTCCTATTGTCACGGACCTCCTTCCATTGAGGAAATTGGGGAGCCTTAGGGTCCCCATTCCGTCTCCAACCATCTTTTTTACCAAAGCATGATGTGCAGCTGAATCAATTCGACCAACACCCTCCTTCGAGACTGCATTATTGTGCGCTATCACTCCTTTGGTAACTTTTTTACCATTTAAATAGTCCCTAGCATCCCCTTCAAGTTTGAAAACCTCATCCTCCTCTAGTCCAGATTTTTCATTTTTAAATCTGCAAGTCTTCTCGTCGTGTCCTTGATGTTTTCAATAAGCATAATATTTAGGAAGGTTATCGTACACAATTTGTTAATTTATCTTGACAGATTTTCCTGAAACAGAATCTAAAATATGCAGTATGAGCTTTTTAGGGTGTTTATCCAAAAGATCTACTATAACCTTTACTCTTGCCGCACTAGATCTCGATCTGTCCTGTGTCGCCTTGTCAACAGCAAGAGGTTTTCCAACAGCTGATGCTATTGACAGCAAAGACCTCTTAGCAAATAAATTTGGTGGTAAACCTGGAAGAGAAATCCATACAACTGCCTTCGATGTCTCCTCCTTCGGATTGAAATCGAAAGACCATGGGAATGTTCTGAGAAAATATTCATCACCTTTGGATTTAAGGTATCCAGTCGACTTTGAAAGGAAGTGAAAATAATCATTGAAAAGATTGAATCTGACCAATAGATGCCTAAATTCCAGCAATCCCACATTGCAATGACCTTTAACATCAAATTGGGACGAAAAAAGTCTTCGCACTTCCGATATATCAGGTTTGCCATAAAAAAATTTTAAAACAACAGCTTGGTGCAAACCTTCCTCTCTGGTGAAGTTGTTAACGTCTTCCATAGTGAATTGAATTACTGGATCCTCATGGTTGAAATTAACTATGCACAACTCGATTTTTGACTGAACATGTTGTTTATCTTGAATAATTGCAGCATATGATGGCTTTGAACCTTGTGTGGAATCTGAAGGAACATTATTTTTATCACTCTCTCCCACAATCAAAAATTGGAGAGAGATCTGCGCAGTCATGGCTATCAAACACAGATAAAGTTTAATCGCTAAATCCAACAATCATCCATTATTCAAAACAACAGATAAAAAGAGGGAATTGAGTCACAATTCTGAAATTCTTCAAGCTACAGTGAATTGATTTAATTTAAGATCTTGAAGAAATGGATAAGCTTCACTTAGTATATTCATCAAGGAATTTTTATGTGCCTCAGAACTCTATGAAACAGCCAAGATGGAGATCTGTGCTGGAGTCTCGTTCAACTGCTCAACGACCGAATACTCCTTAGCCTGTATCTTCCTCTAGAGATTATCAGGTCCAGTTTCAACAGCTCGCCCGGAAGCTTTCTTGCTTCCTAGACTCAGCCAAATGTTCTGGGGTGTAGACCCTGCCTATCCTAGTCATGCCTTGTGCGGTGGTTATTTCTCCAGTACGTGTATTTCCTTTTCTTCTAGCCTCAGCTGTGTAATCCACAAGTATAGCATTTGTTTGGAACGGAGTCACGTCTGTCATAGAGACTGGAATAGGTCCTTTGGGAGGCAACACTACAACTCCAAACGGTGTAGGTGGCTTCGGAGCTCCGAACTTAACCTCGATCGGTTTTGGTGTCTTTGTGGAAGGTCCTTCAAATTTTGAGTGGCATGGATAAATTTACCACGTCGCCCTCAGAGGGATGAATTTTGACAATGATGGGATTGAGAGTAATCATTGGTCTTTTAGGCTTATCTCCTTCATCTATCCATCCCATTGACCCCTTTGGGTCCCAATCATCTTCGATCTCAATCATGTGGATGCCTCAACCCTTGTGGTCAGGCAGAGGGTTGTTGCGGACATTAGGAGGCTCCTTTTCTATAATAATCTTAATGTCAATTAGGTTGTGAATTTGGTCTTTTAACGAGCGACACTCATTAATGGTATGACCCTTCATCCCTGAATGGTATCTGCAAGTCTTATTTGGGTTGATCCACCGGGAAGGGTTTTCAGGAGTTATGGATGGGATAGAAGCGATGTAACCTACTGCTTTGAGTTTCTCATACAATTGGTCAATCAGCTCGACTATGGTGGTATTTTCTAGGGGGTTTGTTGTCGAAATTTGGCCTAAATAGAGGGAAATTTTGGCAAGTAGGTGGTGATGGGTAGTGAGGAGGTTGGGAGTTATATGCTTGGTATACAGGTGCAGGTTAGGAATATCGGGGTGAAGTGGGTTGATATGTGGGTGGTGGAGGTGATTCGTAAGCAGGTGGTGGAATTTGGAAAGTAGGTGGTGGTGTTGGGTAATTTGGGGTAGGCTGGTATGTGAGTGGAGCTGAGGGATAGGTTTGGTACTTTATGGGAGAGTTGTTTCTTTACGCAGCCATTACAGATTTTACCTCCTTCTTCTTTGTCGAGCCACCAGACTATAGAGCCTTGTTGGTGGCTTGCAATGCCTTTAAGTTAGTGACCATGCCGTTCTTGATGCCTTCTTCGATCCTTTCTCCAAATTTGATGATATCGGAGAACTTTTGACCCTCAATTAGCATCAATCTTCCGTAGTACTGCAGATCTTGAACCCGGACAAAGAATCTGTTCATTTGTTCTTCCTCCAAGGCAGGTCTGACCTTAGCAGCTTTCAACCTCCAATGAGTTGCATACTCGCGAAAGGTCTCCGTAGGCATCTTCTGAATATAGAACACATCTGGTGCGTTCTCAGTGTTGAACCTGAATCGATCCATAAAAGTAGACGCCATGCTTACCAAACTAGTCTATTTCTTTGCATCCTGGCTAATATACCATGATAAGGCATCACCCTTCAAACTCCTCATAAATAGCTTCATACAGATCTTTTCGTCCCTACCAACTCCTACTAGCTTGTCAAAATACATCCTCAAGTGAACCCTGGGATCCCCGGTACCGTCGAACAATTCGAAATTGGGAGGTTTGTACCCCTCCGGGAGCTCAACATCTGGTTAAACACATAAATCTTCGTAATTCAACCCTTCAACATCCTTGTTACTTTCAAAACCTTGAACCCGATTAGTCAACTTCTTAATCTCAGCGGCCAAATTCCAAATGAGGGAGCTTTTGTCGTCCGACTCGGCTACATTAGTGATTGGGTGACCATAATGTGGAACAGTATCCACAAAGACAGAAGCGTGCTGGTTATATGTGATGTTTTGGGGCTTCGGGATAAGCAGTGGAGCATTGTTTCATATGTTGCGGATTGGGTCTGAGCAGGCATGGTTGGTGGCGGCTGCGGTGATTTGTTGGAATCAGCAGCAGCAAGAATGATCGACAGACTCGCCAAGTTTCGGACTTGTTCCAACTCTTCTCGAAACCTCATCAAAGTTTGCTCACGATGAGCAAGAGTTTCTTTGCTGATTGAAGCCTCACCGACTTCCTTTCTAGCATTGGTATCTTCCATTTTGTTCTTGTTCCTGTTTCTGGGAGGACGAGGAGGACGAGGAGGTGGAGGACCCTTTGATCTTGTGGAGTATGCTGATGGTGCCAGAATGCATGAACTAACCTCTGTGACATTGCGGTATTTAAACACATTGTTGCAAGAATATAAGTTATTTCCTATTTAGGTGCCTCGTTGTGCCCGAGGTAGGCCTAGCGACAAATAGAATTTGGTGAACATATAGCACCAAGTGCCTTATTTTATTGATAGAAAATAGAGCGAGTCAAAACAAAATGAAATAAATAGAGACTGTTACTAATGGCTAGTGGTCCTATTACATCAGGAAAGCAGTAAAACTCCTAAATACTTGGTCCCAGAAGGACCTTCCCCAGATTCGATATCTTTGCCTCCCTCGTACAGCTACATCAACTCGCGTAGTCTCTGCAATAAGTAAGCCCGAGCCATGTGCCCACCTTCGTTACCTTCAAATTCCTGACAGTCGTTGATCCTTTACAGAAATTTGCCTTCCAGCTCCACTAGAATCCGCTCCAAGGACCCTAGACAGTCGTTTGCGCGGACAACCATGTCCTTCCATTCATTGATTAGCCTCTCTTGGGCCTCTTATATTTCCTGATCCTCACTTTCGCACTCTCGCATCCGCTTGCGTAGCTGATTCTACTTGACCTTTGCTGCAGTCTTCTCATCAATAACCCTGTGACCATGGACGAAACCTGGCTTTCCTAAGCCAATGTGGTCATCTTTTAACCACCCAGGATAAAGCGATGTATGCCCTGCTTGATACCTGTCTGGTTCCATAGATTCCTTTTCCAAGATGAGTTTGGAATGCCATATATGCTGAGCCCGACACCTGTGTTGGCTAGCGTCATCTTGGAAGTCAGCCCTGTTGTGACTCATCTTTTCTACCCTTGGAATAATTTGCTTTCTTCCCGCTTGCCTCATGACTCGGAGAGGGACATAAGGATATGTTCCTCTTAAGCTGATGAGTACAAGGAATGGCGCATCCCTAGATCGAATGATAAAATCCCTAGTTGGAAATCACTCGTACATCCTATGTATCTGCTCTTCTTTCAGATTATCCAATAGTTCTACCCATCCACTGGCGTCTTCTGGGTGAGTGAAAATATCCGGCATGAAATGCATTCACTTTGGATGATTGAAAGCGATATGGTCATCCCAATCTCGACGTATGAAATACTGTCTATAATCTCCCTTCTGAAGATGTTCAATGAGCCAGAGTTGTAATAGCAAATTTGCACCCTTCAAAGTGTGGTGCCCCTTGTTGACATTTTTCTGAGGCTCGATGCAGTTCGGTAAGGATCATGGGCGCTATGCTGAATGTCAGCCCGTAGATACCCTCTATTATAGTTTTGGTTACATGGATAGTCTTGTATGGATTCTAGCCTTCTTCATTGGAAAGACTATCATGCCCAGGAAACAGAACATGAATAGAAAGGCTCTCCTATGTATGTGCCCCAAATAGGTGTGGGCGAACTCGTCTATGTGAGTGCGGTAGGATTTTCTATGTCCGAACCTTTCATATATGAAGTAGAAGGATATGTAGAAGTCCTTCAGACTGGTCAGAATAGGATTATATTTGAGCCCATCATTTTCAGGAACCCTCTACCTTTTCGGTTCTCTGGCATAAGCAGACTCGGGCTATCCCAGAGAATTCCGGCTAGACCCCCAATTTCTTCGAACAACGGAGTCATTTCAACATCCCCAAAACGGAAGTCAGACTGTTAACTATCCCAAAATAGAGTAGCAGCTTCCACAATCTTGTTATCTGGCCTAACTTCCAGGAGTGAAGGGAGATTCCCTAAGTGCTTGCGGACAAGAATCTGATCAGTACCATGCAGATCCTCCCACCATCTTAGTAACTTTGGGTGAATGTTTGATACCATACCGAATCTGGGGACCTCATGCCTCATTTCCTGCAAAATAGAGTGTTCGGCCCTAACCCCACCGGACTCGACTATTTAAATCGATAATTAGCAGTAAGGTACTTAATTTCTCAAAATAAATGCACATTACATGAAAGGCGTCCGTTTCAGTTTCGAGCAAACCCGATGGACTTTTGGCTTAGGCTATCTTAATGAGTCATTATGCGAACGATATAACTGACTCGGCTAAGTTTGACCATGATGCATGAACAGTATAATGGAATAAGGTTTCTATTTTGAAGTGAAAGACAAGATACCCTTGAGCGGAAAACTCAAGAGGGAAAGGCATGGAACCGTCGATTACACCGTTGATCGGCTGGTTTTACCGCAAATATGCCTTTGCCAAATTCAGGGGGTTTATAATATTGGTAGAGTGCAACCACTTATAATAAGAGTTGTCATAAGATTTGTTTGGCACGAGTGGAAAATGATGTTGATGAATGCAATTAAAACAATGAAATAAAGAAAAACACGAAGAATCAAGTTAGTAATCACGAAGAAATGATTAAAGCGATAAATAAAGGTAGTAAAGAAAGCAACAAAGTCACAAAGCACGTAATGGTAAAAGCCTTAAAAAATTTCCCCAGCAGAGTCGCCATGCTATCGAAGCCCCCTTTTCCTACTGAAAGAAGCGAAATCAGGTTTACGACATTATGGACAAAAAGACTCTTATTCCCGTTTAGGAGTTGGGTATTGGAATTTGAAGAGTCTCCACTTAATGATTATAGTGCATTAGGAAACTTTTAAGAAGAAGAGAGTATTTTTGAAAGAAAACCAGAGTTCGGGCAAGGGCTTAAAATTATCTCCCCTCAAGATCCACTAGTGTGGTTCCCGACCTTGCTAATTATGACTTTAATGGGAAATAAGCCAAATAAACAAGTGAGGTTTGCATATAGAGCATTCAAACAACTTGAGAATTTTGAAAAGGGGAAAGGCATAATTTAAATAAAAACAGGAGGGAGGATTAACTTGAAAGGCATTACATTAGGAAAAAAGTTTAAATAAAGCAAGAAAAAGAGAAAGAGGTCCTAGGTTTAACTATAATATGGATCATTCAATGCAATATCCCGCACATGGTATTATTATACGATGAAAGAAATAGGAACATACATGTTTCTTTTGAAGTAACTTTTTTGCAAGTTTTATTTCTGAACTTTAGCAAGTTTTGAATAATCCTTTACATGTATTTGAATTACATCTATAACTTTCTGGTGACTGTTTTTCTTTTAACAGATTTTTACAAAAGAAGAACAATAGAAACAGGGTTTTTCCTTATAACCCATTTTAATACATAGTCTTTACCCTAACTGTTTTGAGGGTACATTGGATCCCTTTAGCTTCGAAACATTAAAAAGAGTTTGAGAAGTGACTCCATTGGTCTCATAGGAAAGAACACTATGATGAGTGCTTGATGGGAAAAAACACTACGATTAATGTCATGTCTTCATAACTTTTATCTCGTAAGTGCTTCTTCTAGGCATAAATTTCAACAATTCTTATTGCCTTCTTCGTACACGTGCCTCTGTATATTATGTAGTCCCCCAAGTATTTGAGTGTTGAAGTATGAAACCTCGAGCACTTGTTAGCTTCTTTCACCTGGTCCTTTTCCTGAGAAGGAAAAACATACGGGGCTCGGGGGTGCGATTATAGATAAAAAGTGCTTATCCCATTTGTATTTCTATCAGAATAATTGTAACAGTGGGCAAGGAATTTTAGTGTATTCCATTTTGCCTTACAAGTCGTGACTGGTCATTTAGTACGTGTTAGCATTTTGCCTAGCATCTAAAATCATTAGTAAACCCTTAACTATTAAAAAATAAAATTTAAAATGGCGATACCTGACCGTGGGTATTTCCTTAGAAGTAGTGTCTCTTTAAATGAACAACATTCTAGTGTGACAGTAGAATTTTCCCATCCATTGTCTCTAATTCATATGCTCATTTTCCTACGATATCAAGAACCCTGTTGGGTCCTTCCCATATTAGACTTAGTTTTGCCGAATTGGCATCCTTTGTAGATTGAAAAACCTTTTTATGCACGAAGTCCCCGATTTTGAAGAATCTGAGGCGTGATCTTTGGTTTTAATATCGTTCTATAACTTGTTTTTGGGCTGTCATTCATATTAGTGCATCTTCTCCTCTTCCCTCGAGTAAATCAAGATTGCCTCGCATCTATTCCTTATTGGATTCTTCCATTGCGCGTAAAAACCGCGTGCTTGGTTCTCCTATCTCAACTGGAATCGAAGCCTCACCACCATTAATTAATGAAAATGGAATATCTCCTGTGCTCGCTTTTGTAGTTGTGCGATAAGTGTCGACGCCCCCTTTTATGACTAAAAGAAGCGAAATCGGGTTTACGACGTTATGGACAAAACAACTCTTATTCCTGTTTGGGAATTGGGCATTGTAATTTGAAGATTCGCCACCTAATAATTATAGTGCATTAGGACACTTTTAAGAAGAAGAGAGTATCTTTTGAAAGAAAACCATAGTTCGGGTAAAGGCTTGAAATTATCTCGAGGGGAAGGTATTAGGCATCCCTCAAGATCCACTAGTGTGGTTCCGGGCCGTGCTACTTGTGACTTCAATGGGAAACATGGCAAATAAACAAGTAAGGTTCGCATATAGAGTATTCAATCAACTTGAGAATTGTGAAAAGGGGAAAGACATAATTTAAATAAAAGCAGGAGGGAGGATTAATTTGAAAGGCATTAGTTTAGGAAATTTTTTTAAATAAAGCAAGCAAAAGAGAAATATGTCCTAGGTTTGACTATAATATGGATCATTCGATACAATATCTCGCACATAATCTCCATATTCTACCCTTCCCACCCCGTTAAGCTACTTAAACACGTTTGGCCTCGTTCACTTATTGCATGCCAGAACCCGTCTCAACCTATTAGTCTCGGGGTATTAGGACTTCTAATCTTAAGAGGGGGAGAGAAATATCGGACATATATGGAGTTTTCAAAGGTCAAAATACTAAGCGTCAACCAAAAAATAGCATATAAAGGTATACAAATCAGACATTCAAAGGCTCATATAAAACCCCGTAAGCCATAACAGCAATTAGTCTAGCATGACTTACAAATACTAATTTGGTCTTGATATTAATGTTGATCGCGAATAGATTAGTTAAACATATAAAGCTGGATGATAAATCTGCTTAGACCCCCTCGGGTTCGGTTATTAGAACTTGGAATGATTTAAAACGAGTAATTTCATAGAAAAACATTAGCTTCAGATGTAGATCTGTTAAGAGGATTTAGAGTCTGCAGAAAGTTAATAAATGGTTTACAAACTAGCTGGACTGCTTAAAGAAACTTTTCAAATGAGCCCTGAGGTGTAAACTTAGGCAGGCAAAGTTAATACTTAAAACTGTAGGTTAACATTTTTAAAAGTCTCTATTGGTTCGGAATGACATAAAAGGGGCAGACTTGGACCGTTTTAAAATTAGACAGATTTAGGGCAAACTGTATTGAAAACGTTTAACAAATCAGGTAATGCTAAAAACCTCATAGGCAGGATACATTGGTCTTATCACTTTTAGTTCGTTTAAAGGGGCCTACTGTTTGCTTAACGTTTTTATGCGACTCCTATAGACATGGTTTCTAGGTATGATGCAATATGTAAATCTTATCGGCATAATTTCTAAATGAGATGCAACATTGAAAAGCCTATAGGCATGATCTACAGATGCGATGCAATATGCAAATCCTATTGGCATAATTTCTAAACGAGATGCAACATTGAAAAGCCTATAGGCATGATTTTTATATGAGATGCAATATGCAAATCTTATAGGCATAATTTCTATATGATTGATGCAATATTGAAGACCTATAGGCATGGTTTCTATATGATTGCAATATCGAAAACCTATAGGCATAATTTTTGAATGAGATGCAATAATGTAAACCTTATTGGCATAATTTATATATGATTGATGCAATATTGAAGACCTATAGGTATGATTTCTATATGATTGCAATATCCAAAACCTATAGGCATAATTTCTGAATGAGATACAATAATGTACAACCCTCTCATACCTTTTTCACTACATCCCCAAATTCTTTGTACAAGGCCGGTTTACATAATGAAATAAAAATGCTAAGTAAATAACTACATCAAAGCTAAACAGACCCGAGGAAGGCCAAAGCAACCTTAATGTCCAACATATACATTTTACCAAATCCAGGATCCAAATTCCAAGGATTTCTCTTAGAGTGTTTCAAAGTTCCAAAGGCTTTCGGGGGAAACCCAGGCAATGCTTACATCCTAAATGATGAGAGTAGTGCAAAGTGTGGAATTACCAACCCTCAGACATCAAGTTTTAGAGGAGACTCGAGGGTCCCCAAGCATGGCTTACCGGGGGGGGGGGGGGGGGTAGGACTTAAAGAACTTAAGAGTAAGTGTAAAGGTGAAGGATTAGAGGAAGACCAATGCAAAGGTGGTCATACCTAGCCATGAATGGGACTCGCACAGCCCTAACACTTTACATGGTTTAACAAATAAGAGCAGACTTAAAATAAGTCAGACTTAAGCCTTTATGGTAATTAGGACACTCTGAGTCAAAGATCAACACATAATGGGGGTTAAGGGAGTAGGATTACTTATGAGTATAGATTGAGAACAACCTGGTTCTAAACTAGGAATAGCAATGGAGTGCCATCCTAGTTTAAAATGCAACTCATACACAAACAGGGGTTGGAGGAGTAGAGGTCACATATGAATATTTTCAACAGTCACAATTAAACAAGAGGGATTTGGGAAAGGGATGTACAGGAATGTAATCATACACATACATAGCATCAAAAGCATGGGGATATGAGGTAGGGATGTGCATGCTGAAATTTTACTACACACTGAACATAAACAGACATGGGGGGAAGGGGTAAGTTAACATATACTTTGGAGTTAATATGTAAATCAGGAACCTGCCAGTTGTAAAACTCAATAGTAGAGGAAATAGGGCAGGTGAGACCTTATAGTTTAGCCTTAGCTTTCAGCCGGCTAAACTCGAGTAGTAGAACAAGTAACAGAGCAGAACAGAGAAGAGAAGAGAGAGTTTTGGGTGAGTGAAACATAGGATTGTTCGTGTGTTGAAGTGAAAAGAGGTGGGGGATTTTATAGCTTGAAAGTAAGCAACCAATAAGGGAAGAAAATAATTTAACATCAATCATAATCAATTAGGGAAAGGGTTTCCTCTAATTAAGGAACCGGGCATGAGTTAAATGAACCAAGCTTTATTTTTGGGATGAGAATCAAGAATAAGTTATAAAATACAGGTTAAATACGTGTAGGGGTTTTGAAATTCACAAGGTTTAACACATATGGCAAGTCAATCACATAGAGAATCAAGGAATTTGAGATACAAATTGATACTGAACTTAGTCAAAGAGCAGGTCCAAATTAAAGAATCAAATAAGTTTGTAAGAAATCACTTTTCCCAAAATTAGGGTTATTCAGAACAGGGGGAAATATGGCTATATAAAGAGGTGCAAAAATTCGAACATGCAAGACTGGAATTTGTAGAACAAATCTTGTAATCAAAGAGCAGAAGCACATAGGTAAGAGATCAGGAGCAGCTAGGGTTTACAAATGTAGCAAGCAATTTCACATAGAGAAATTGAAAACCCTCTAAAACTTAGGGTTTTCATCACATACCGAGTGTAGAGAAGAAGTATAGATGAAGACGAACTTAGGAAGATAAACTTATGGAAAAACAGAGAACATAATAAAACATTTAACTCGGAAACCCTAGAAATATCACAGTAAAGAAAGTGCATAGGAGCCATAGTATAAAATACACAGAAATCACAGTAAAGTTTGAAAGAAATCACAATAGAGTAGATAAAGCAAAAAATTGAAGAAACCTTAAATTTTAGGAAGACGAACAGTTTGAAAAAAAAAACCGACGAAGAAATATGAGAGATATTTTGAAACTTTACAAAATAACTAGGATCTAGAGTAGATCATGAAGATAAACACAGAGAAAACCTTAAAAATTAGGGTTTCAGAGAGAGAACTATAGAGACATCTGAAATCCTGGAACGGACTGATTCTGAGCGTCAATGGACTCACAGCATCAAAGCTTTCCAGAGAGACCAGACATGGCCGTAAAACTCCAGTCGAAGGACCTTTGTGTCTATAGTATTCAAGATAGGGCTTCGATGTTCGAAAAATGAACCATAGGAGGCAGGGAGAGGTGAGTACATATGTTTTGAAGCTTGAGAAGCCATAAACGCCGGAGAAATGGAGCCGGAGAAAGGATATGGTTCAGAAGGGGTTGAGAGCGTTTTGGGGGTGAGGGGATACATGGACGGCTGAGTGTAAAGAATGAGTAGGGTTTTTTTGTGGGGGGGGGGTGTTTGGTTTAATAATGGAAGGCTTCATGTGGGCCGTTAATCTTAATGATCAACGATCATGATTTAAAGTGGGAACAAGGCGGGTTAATTTGGATGGGTTTGGATCGGGTAATTTCAAAATTGGGTAATGTAATTGGGGGTTGAAATTGGGTTATAATTAAAACAAGAAGGGGCTACAATTTAAATAGCTATTTTCTCCAATTAAAATTTTATAAAATAGTTAATGGTACTGTAAAGATCAAATTAAAATACTAGGTTAATAAATAATGTATAAGTATTAATTTATAAATGTTAGTAACAATTTTGTAGTTAACATACTTACTAACTCGAGAAATAGGTTAAAATTGTAATTTCATGCAATTTTAGTTTAGAAATACCTAATGAACTTGTGAAATTATGTAAATTATATTTTTATTTAAATGAGAGGATAAAATACATTACTCACAAAAATAGCAAGTTTTGGGACTAACTATTGGTTTTAAAAGTGCAAAATAAGTCATAAATGATTTTAAAAATCTTGAAAAATGTAAAAAAAATGCCAAAAAACGTTTGTGGATACTTACGTATGCATCTAGATACTATTTTAGGAATATTTTGAGTATAGAAATATATGGAGAAAAATTGAGTATCAACAATAAGCCCATAAAACCCCAGGTAATACCTCAGGCCAGTTACCTTTTGATTCCTGTAAACGCTTCTTCAAATTATTGATAATGACCTTATTTGTGGATTTTGCTTGTCCATTACCTAATGGATGGTATGGTGTAGACATTATCCTTTTGATTTGCCAACTTTGAAAAAAATTCTATGATTGGAGCTCTTATGAATTGTGGATCATTATCACACACAATCTCTTTTGGTACTCCCAATCGGTATATTATGTTTCTCTAAATGAAGTCCTTAACTTCTTTCTCTTGTACCTGTTTAAATGCTCATGCCTCCACCAATTTAGTGAAATAATCAGTAAGTATGAGAAAAAAACTTTACCTATCCTTTAGCTTGTGGTAATGGACCCACGATATCCATTCCCCATTTCATGAATCGCTATGGTATTATGACTGGATGCAATAACTCTGCTGGTCTATGCATGTTGTTACCGTACCTTTGGTATTTGTCACATTTGGCCATGAAAATTTCTGTTTCTTCTTCCATATTAGGCCAATAATAACCTACCATAATTAAATTTCTTACCAGTGACCTTCCTCCTGCGTGTTTCCGCAATGTCCCTCATATATTTCTCTCGTTACGTACTCTGTTTGAGAAGGTCTGTGGCATTATTCTAAGGGACCATCAAAAATTTTACGGTAAAGATTCACTTATTTTAAACAGTAACACGCAACCTTTTTTCGAAGCACGTGTGCTTTTCTTTTATCCCTAGGGATGATACCATACTGCATAAAAGCAACAATGTTATTCCTCCAATCCCAGGTTAAGTTATTAAAATTTACCTCATTCTTATCAGGTTCGAGAATGGAATGAAATAAATGTATAACTGAAGCATTTGCATCATTTGCTACATTGGTTGCAGACGCGAGATTGGCTAAAACATCCACTTAAACATTTTAATCTCTTGGTATTTGAACAGTTTTCCAAGTCTGAAATTGCTTTATCAATTTCCGTACTTTTTTTAAGTACTGCTGCATCCTTGGTTCCCTGGCTGTGTAAGTCACCAACATTTGATTAACCACGAGCTGCGAATCACTTTTGATTATAATCTGGGTTATGCCGATTTCTCGTGCCAATTACAAACCTGCAATCACAACTTCATACTCTGCTTCATTGTTAGTTATAGAATGACATTGAATAGCTTGTCTAATGGTTTCGCCCATAGGTGGTACCAGAATAATTCCTGGACCTGCACCTTTTACATTAGATGAACCTTCAGTAAATAAAATCCAATTCCCTGGGTTTGCACCATTGAAAACTTGTAACTCTTTTTCCGCTTCTATTTGCATCCCATGGCTAAAATCAGCCAAGAAATCAGCTATTTCTTGAGATATAATAGCGGTTCTAGGTTGATAAGTGATTTCGTTTTCACTTAATTAAATAGACTATTTAGCTAACCTTCCTGATAACCTTCTCCTTAGAAGGAGGATGACTCTCCCATGTTCATGCTTATAAAATATACTACGTAATAGGTAAGCAGTTACTACAATAATGGGATGAAATTAAAAATATGGTCTTAACTTTCTAGATGCGTCTCTGCATCTGACAAAGATTTACTGATATAATATATAGGGGATTGTTTACCTTGGTCCTCTTGGACCAAAATAGCATTTACCGCAACTTTTAAAACAGCAAGATAGATAAGCAACCTTTCTCATGTATTTGGTTTTGCAAGTATGAGCAGATTTGATAAATATGTTTTCATATCCTAAGTGGTTGTTGGCATTCTCCATTCCAATCAAAATGATCTTGCTTCTTAAGAGCTGAGAAAAATTTGAAACACTTCTCTGATTATTTTGGAAATGAACATTCCCAAGGCTACAATTCTTCCTGTTAGTCTTTGGACTTCTTTTTTACTTGTCAGCACGTCAGGGATTTCCTCTATTGCTTTAATCTGCGCGGAATTTACTTCAATTCCTCGGTTAGAAACAAGAAAACCCAAAAAGTTACCTGATGCAACTCCAAACACGTATTTTTTGGGGTTCATCTTCATGTTAAATTTCCCAAGAATTTGTAATGTATCAGATAAATCAGATATATGATTCTTAGAATGCTGAGGTATTACAAGCATATCATCTATATACACCTCCATGTTTTTCCCAAATGTTCTTGGAACATTTTGGTGACTAGCCTTTGATAGGTTGCTCCAGCATTCTTGAGACCAAAGGGCATTACTTTATAACAGTAAGTCCCCCTGTATGTTATGAAAGAAGTTTTCTCCTCATCTTCAGGGTTCATTTTGATTTCAGTTTAACCAAAATATGCATCTAAAAACTTGTTAGTTCATGCCCTGCAGTAGTATCAATTAGTTGATCTATATGCGGTAGAGGAAAAGAATCTTTTGGAGAAGCTTTATTAAGGTCTATATTATCTACACAGACTCGCCACTTACCATTCTTTTTACGCACCACAATACTATTAGATAACCAGTTAGATATTTTACCTCGTGGATAGACCCAGTTTTTAATAACTTCTGAACCTCATCTTGAATCACCTGATTTTTGAAAGCTCCTTGCTTTCTCTTCTTTTGTTTAATTGGTGTAAATGATGGGTCTTGTCATGACCCTATTTCACCGATTGTGAACATGTCATGATGGCACCCAGTCTGCATGACTAGGTAAGCCTAACACATTGTGGAAGTAACAACATTTACAAAATTTAATAATCTAAAAGAGAAATAACATGAATAATGTATATAGTTGTTGTCTGTCACACACACTTTAACACTTAACATTTTGAAACTATCCCCAAGACCTGCAAATCCACGGGAAACACAGGCTAAAAGAGTATCATATTACGCTCTACACCATTGTATCTAAAAGAAACATAGATAGAAGGACAAAGGCTATCAACTACAGCTAGAATTGAATAGAGACTTCGGATCTACGGACGTAGTAGATATACCTCAAGTCTCCTAAGCTCCCTGAAGCTATTGGTAGTGCGCCTGGCCAGAAGTACCAGGATCTGCACATGAAAAACATGCGTAGAAGAGGCGTGAGTACACCACAGCTGTACTCGGTAAGTGCCAAGCCTAACCTCAGTCGGGTAGTGACGAGGAAGGTCAGGGCCCTACTGAGGTAAAATATATAATAAGGCTGGCAACAATATAAGATAAGCAGAAATAATGACATACAACTATGAAATGGATCGGAGTACACAACATCAATTATCTCGCAAAAAACATAAGATAACACAGAGTAAACAGCTTAATACCAACGCTAATAATGAGGATCTTCCAGGATACCATCCTGTAGTTCATTTTATCAATCTGTAACGAGGAGCTCCCGGGATACTGTCTCATAGTCCACCGTATGAATATATCTGAAGGATCTCCTTGGAATTTAACCCGTAGCCGATCATATGAATGTATCTGAAGGATCTCACGGGAATCTAACCCATTGTCCATCGCATATCAATACCCAGTACTAGGGGAATCTACAGACTGCATTGTCATAGTTCCATATGACCATACAGGGCGATCTATCGAGAATTGAACCCACAGTCCAAATATAAAAAAAACAAGGGGGATCTACCGAAATCCCACACCGTAGTCCCAATGTAAATGCACAATGAAAATCAGAGAAATATTCAGAAATTGAAGTACAACAATACAAAGTAACAAATAATTCTGGCCTAACATACTTCACATAATTTCAATTAAGGCAAATTAAGCAAATAGGAAAATATTGGATCATCTAAACATGGTTTTCTATACTAGCACAAGCTATAGTAGCAAGTAGAATAAATCAAATCCGAAAGAGAACTCAGTTCAAGTATTTTAAGTAGAAATTCGAGTTTTCAATAATTAGCTTAAGTATGCGCTCGTCACTTCACGTATAAGGCATTCAATTACCAAATATCATATACTAAGTGGCAAAGTCCCCCACACAGGGTTAGACAAGCCACTTTCCTCGAACCGGTGCAAAAATCAATAAGGAACGATGCCCTTGCCACGCGTATCCAACTCCAAGTGGCCCAAATCTATTCAAACAAATTATATATTGTGAATAACATTGCAAGTAACTAATTCCACTATTAAAACTAAAGCTGAGGTGCGAAAATTGGTAAAATGACCAAAACGCCCCTCAAGACAACGTCCAGGAATCGAATAATTTTCATATTTTCAGAAACTTCGTACTCTCACAAGTATAATCATACCAAAATCTCCCAAATCGCAGGTCAATTGCCCCCTCAAAACTCAATAACTAAGTCAATGAACTTTCAACCAAATTCTCCCCTTTTTGATCTTTAATTTCAATTTAAAAGATGGATTTAGCTACAAAATGATGGGATATAACTAGAAAGGATCATATAAACGTTACCCAGTAATATCCTCTTTGAAATCCTCTCAAAATTTCCTTTACTCGAGCTCCAAATTGAATTTTCCTACTTTTTAAATTAAGTCTCGCATAAACCCTTATCAGAACAATGATTTCCACTTTGCGGTCCAGGGACCGCTTCTGCGGACACACCACCATTTTTGCGATTTTCACTTAAAGGGCCGTAATATGCTTCTGCGGACTTATAACCGCTTATGTGGCTCCGCCTTTTCGGATAGCTGACCGCTTTTGCGGTCTCTGAGGAAAAGGGGCCAACCTGTTTCTGTGGTGTGAAGGCTGCTTATGCAGCGCCGCTTCTGCAGTTCCCAAGCTGCAGAAGCGAAAACAACAGAAGGCCTGCTGCAATTTCCTTCTAACTTCCAAAACTAACCCGTCGAGTATCCGAAACACACCCGAGGCCCCCGGGACCTCAACCAAAAACTCCAATACCACCTAATGCCCTAATAAAACTTATACCAATCCTTAAAATACTTGAAACAACACCGAAACCTCGACTAAATCAAAGATTCAAGCCTAAGAACTTCAAGTTCATCCAAAACACGCTTTTAATCCAAAACCTAATCAACACTCCTTTGTTTTATCTGATACATTGCACGCACGTCCCGAATGACATGACGGTGCTATAAAACTTTCGAAATCCCGTTCCAATCCTCGGATAAAAAATCACTATCGGACCGAAAACCTCTAAATGCTAACTTTCAACATTTCTAGCCTAAATGAGCTACAAACATCCAAAATACATTCCGTACACGCTCCCAACCCCGAATCACCAAACGAAGCAAACAGAACCATGAGATTTCCATTCTGAGGTCGTGTTTACACTATTCGGATAATGGGCCATTTTCCAATACGTAAGCTCTCATTTAAGGACTGAGTGTCCCAAAACACTACGAATTCTATAACCGAACATCCCAGGAAACCAAAATGGCATAAATAAACTTAGGGGGAAATAGTAAATTGGGAAACGGGGTATACATTCATGATCGGCCAGGACGTCACATCCTCCTACACTTAAACATTTGTTTGTCCTCGAACGAGCAGTGGAACATACCTGAAGTAGTAAAAATATGAGGGTATCAGCTGCGCATATCCTGCAAGGTCTCCCAAGTCGCTTCCTTGGCCGGCTGACCCCGCCAACGAACCTTTACTGTAGTTATATCCTTTGACTTGAGCTTTTGGACCTGCCTATCCAATATCGCCACTAGCTTTTCAATACAGGACAAGTCATTGTCCAACTGGACTGAAGTGAACTCCAACACGTGAGATGGGTCATAGTGATACCTCCGAAGCATCGAGACATGAAATACAGAATGAACCCCGGCCAAACTGGGAGGTAAGGAAAGCTCATAAGCAACCTCCCCAACTCGCTTCAAAATCTCAAATGGGCAAATGAACCTCGATTCAACTTCCCTTTCTTCCCTAACCTCATAACGCCTTTCATAGGCGAGACCCAAAGCAGAACCTGCTCGCCAACCATAAAGGAAATATCACGAACCTTCCGCTTCGTGTAACTCTTCTGTCTGGACTGGGCCGTACGGAGTCTATCCTGAATTGTCTTAACCTTCTCTACCGCATCCTGGACCAACTTAGTGCCCAATAGCCTTGCCTCACCTGGCTCAAACCAACCCACCAGGGATCTGCATCTTCTACCGTAGAAGGCCTCATACGGCTCCATCTGAATGCTCGAATAATAATTGTTGTTGTACGCAAACTCAGCCAATGGCAAGAGTTGATCCCAAGACCCTCTAAACTCAATCACGCACGCACGAAGTATATCCTAAAGAATTTGAATGGTGCGCTCGGACTATCAGCCCGTATGAGGTTGAAAAGAGTACTCGTAGTCACTTGGGTACCCAACTCCTACTGGACGGCTCTCCAGAACCGTGATGTAAACATTGAACCCCTGTCTGAGATGATAGAAACTTGAATGCCGTGCAGACGCACAATCTCCCTGATATAAATCTCCGCTAACCGCTTCGCTGAGTAAGTAGTACATAGTAGAATGAAATGAGTGGACTTTGTCAGCCGATCCACAATAACCCAAATATAATTAAATTTCTTTACAGTCAGAGGGAGACTAGTTACAAAGTCCATAGTGATTTTCTCCCATTTCCACTCCGGAATCTCCATCTGCAGGATTAACCCTCCCGGTCTCTAGTGCTCGGCCTTTACCTGCTGACAGTTGAGGCATCTAGCTACAAACTCTGGTATCTCCTTCTTCATCCGCCTCAACTAGTAACACTTCCTCAGATCCTGATACATCTTCACGGCACCCAGATGGATGGAGTACTGTGAGCTATGGTCCTCCGTCAATATCAACTCCCGATATCATTAACATCGGGTACATAGATCCTACCCTGCATCCTCAATACCCCCTCATCTCTAATATTCACATCCCTAGCATCGCCATACTGGACTCTCTCCCTGAGGACAAGCAAATAAAGATAGTCATACTACCGCTCCCTGATATGATCAAATAATGAAGACCGAGAAACCACACAAGCTAGAACCCGACTGGGCTCCGAAAGGTACAATCTCATGAACTGGCTGGCTAAGGCCTAAACATCCATCGCCATAGGTCTCTCTAAAGCTGGTAAATTTGCCAAACTCCCCAAACTCTCCGCCCGGCGACTCAAGGCATCGGCTACCACATTGGTCTTGACCGAGTGATAAAGAATGGTAATATCATAATCCTTCAGTAGCTCCAACCATCTCCTCTAGCGCAAGTTAAGATCCTTCTGCTTGAACAAGTGCTATAAACTCCATGATCCGTGTGAATCTCACAAGGCACGCTGTATAAATAATGACGCCAGATCTTCAAGGCATGAACAATAGCAGCTAACTGAAGGTCATGGATAGGATAGTTCTTTTCATGTACCTGCAATTGTCCAGACGCGTAGGCAATCATTCTACCGTCCTGCATAAACACCGCTCCAAGTTCGACGTGTGAGGCATCACAATAAACTGTATTGGACCCCGAACCAGTAGGCAAAATCAGAATAGAGGGTGAGGTCAAAGCCATCCTGAGCTTCTAGAAGCTCGCCTCACACTCGCCTGTCCACTAAAAGGGAGCACCCTTCTGGGTCTATCTAGTCATAGGGGCTGGAATCGATGAGAACCCCTCCACAAAATGACGGTAATACCCCGCAAGGCCAAGGAAGCTGCGGATCTTTATAGCTAAGGAGGTCTTGGGCCAACTCTGTACGGCCTTCAACTTCTTCGCATCCACCGGAATGCCCTTACTCGATACCACGTGGCCTATAAATTCCACCAAACTCAACCAAAACTCACATTTTGAGAACTTTGCATATAATTTCTTTTCTCTCAGGGTCTGAAGCACTGTCCTCAGGTGCTGCTCATGATCTACCCGACTCCGAGAATATACAAGAATATCATCTATGAAAACAATGACAAGCGAGTCAAGATAGTTCCTGAATACACTGTGCATCAAATGCATAAAAGCTGCTGGGGCGTTGGTCAACTCAAATGACATGACAAGGAACTTGTAATGACCATACCGAGTCCTGAAAGCAGTTTTTGGGAAATCTGGTTCCCGAATCTTTAGCTGGTGATAACCTAAGCGCATCAATCTTAGAAAACATGTGTCCAACCTGAATCTGGTCAAATAGATCACTGATACGAGGCAAAATATATTGGTTCTTCACTGTAACCTTGTTCAACTAACAATAATCAATACACATGCGCATAGAACCATCCTTTTTCTTTACGAACAAGACATGAGCACCCCACGGTGAAACAATGGGTTGAATGATACCCTTATCAAGAAATTCCTATAATTTATCCTTGGACTCCTTCAACTCTGGATGAGCCAACGGTATGGAGGAATGGATATGGGCTGAGTTCCCGGCAAAAAATCAATGTCAAAATCGATGTCCCAGTCGGGCGGCATGCCCGGAAGATCAGCTGGAAACACATCGGGGTAATCCCGTACCACTGGGAAAGAGTCAATAGAAGGGGTATCCGCACTAACATCTCTCACATAAGATAAATACGCGTCACACCCCTTCTCTACCATACGCTATGCTTTAAGGAATGATATAACTCTAATGGGAGTGTGATCAAAAGTACCACTCCACTCAATACACGAAATACCTGGCATAGCCAGCATCACGGTCTTAGTATAACAATCAAGAATAACATACTGGGGCGACAACAAGTCCATGCCCAAGATAATATCAGAATATAACATATCTAGTAACAAAAGATCTGCTCTAGTCTCAAAGCCACAAATAGTAACCAAACATGACCGATATACGCGGTCCACAACAAGGGAATCTCCCACTGGAGTAGAAACATAAATAGGAGAGCTCAAGGTCTCTCGGGCTATACCCAAATCTTGAGCGAAATAAGATGACACAAAAGAATTGGTAGAGCCTGGATCGAATAGAACAAAATGTGATAAGCGAATCAGAGGAAACAACCTCGGCACGAGCAGGAAGAGCATGATATTTGGCTCGGCCCTCCCTCGAGGGAGACCTCTATCTCCCTTATCCCCCGCCCCTGGATGGCTGGGTAGGTGGGGTGGCAGCTGGAGCAGGAACGATGGCCTGCTGACCCTGTGGAGCATGCTGAGGCTATGGAGTCTGAGAAGGCATGCCCCTCCCAAGTCTGGGGCACTCCCTAACCATGTGGCGGGTATCCCAGAACTCAAAACAAGCTCTGGGAGGGTGCGGTGGCTGTGACTGACTCGGCCCACCTCTGCTAGACTGACCTCTGGAAGTACCCGGCACAGGAGGCACACTAGAAACCGGAGGTGCATAGTAAGTCTCCTGAGATCTGGGAGGAGCTGGAGTACTGCTGGATAAAGGAAGATCTGAGTGGACTAGGCGACCCGTATAGCCCCTACCATGACGTCCTAGTGCTTATGTACGAGTAGCATAGTAGTGACCCGACTCTTGAGACCTCTTGACCTCTCTCTCCTCTAGTTCTCTTGCGTGCATAACCTTTATGCGGACCCACCACCGCTTTCGCGGTTTTCACTTAAAGGGCCGGAGTCCACTTCTGCGGACTTATATCCACTTATACGGCTCCGCCTTTGCGGATAGCTGACCGCTTCAGCAGTCTCTGAGGAAAAGGGCCAACCTGCTTCTGCAGTGCGAAGGCCGCTTATTCTGCGCCACTTCTGCGGTTCCCAAGCCGCAGAAGTGAAAACAACAAAAGGCCTGCTGCAATTTCCTTCTAACTTCCAAAACTAACCCATCGAGCATCCAAAACACACCCAAGGCCCTCGGGACCTCGACCAAAAACACCAATAACACCTTATATCTTATTCAAACTTTTACCAATCCTTAAAAAAACCTAAAACAACACTGAAACCTCAAATAAATAAAATATTCAAGCCTAAGAACTTCAAGTTCATCCAAAACACGCTTTCGATACAAAACCTAATCAACACTCGTCCGATCGACTTGAAACCTTTCACGCACATCCCAAATGACATGACGGTGCTACAACAACTTCCGATATCCCGTTTCGTCCCTCGGATAAAAAATTCACAATCGAACCGGAAACCTCCAAATTCTAACTTCCGGCATTTCTAGCCTAAACGAGCCACGGACATCCAAAATACATTCACAACATGCTCCCAACCCTGAAATCACCTAACTGAACTAATGGAACAATCAGATTTCCATTCTGAGGTGGTCTTCAGACTATTCCGATTACGGACTATTTTCCAACACTTAGCTCTCATTTAGGGGCTAAGTGTCCCAAAACACTCCAAATACTATCACCAAACGTCCTGGAAAACCAAAATAGCATAAATGAACTTAGGGGAAACAGTAAATTGGGAAACATGGCATAAATTCTAAAGAGGACCGGCCGGGTCGTCACATGTTTTCATTTAACTCGTGAGTAATTACCTCCGGTGGTATACTTTGTTGATACCCAATTTTTTCCTATATACATTTAGCACCCAAACTAATTTCAATATAGTATATGTATGCATATATAAGCATGCCTGGAAATTTTGGTATTTTCTTTAATATTTAAGATTTTTAAAAATCAATTTACTACTTATTTTGACAGTACAAAGGCCAAAATCATTTCCAAATTATTATTTTTAGTGAATGGTGTGTTTCTCTCTCATATTTGCAACAAAATATAATTAATATAATTTTTGAGCATTTTTTACAAATTTATTTGGAATTTTTAAATATAATTGCATGAAATTGCATTTATGGCCTATTTTGCAATTAACTATGTATTATAGCTATAAAATTATTATTTATATTTTTAGATTGATATTTATAATTTATTAATTAGTTATATATTTTCAATTTTGCTTATTAAATTATTTTAGCTATTTTATAAAATAAATTAGGAGAAATTGGCTATTTAAAAGTTAGCCAGATGTTGTTTAAATTATATAAATGTCAGCCCAATTTTGAACCCAATTGGACGACCTAATTTTCAAAATAACCTGACCTAATACCATCAATTTACCCGACCTAGCCTAGATTTGATCTGAGCCGTTGATCAAATGAGATCAACGGCCCATATTTAATTTTCATAATTAAAACCTAAAGATCCCTACCTGTCACCCTCATTTGCAAGAGATCAATCTCCCTCTATCTCTAACATTTCATCTCTGAGTTCTCTCAAGAATCTTCCGACTCTCTCTCTTCTCCGATGGCTTTCGTCGCCATTCCGGCCACCTCCACCCTCATTCCTCTCGACCACCATTCACCATGGTACCTTATCTCAATATTTCTCTCTCAAGCTCGAAGTCCAGAAGGCTTCCTCCAAGGAAGACGGTCGATTGAAGCTCGCATGAGTCTTTGCCAATTATTCTCCGGTGGTTTTTACACGATAATGCTTTGTGTGGCGTTATTGATGAGTTTCACGGCCAGGTTCCTCCTTTCTTTAACTCGTATGCAAACCCTAATTTTTGTACTCAAATATCGTTAACTTTTGTGCTTTTAATATGATTTTGAGTTTTATTATTTGTTTTCTACTCCAATTTTCACTCAATATCGCTGATTATCTCATGTTTTTCGATGATTTTTCCCTTTTCCAAAATTAGGGTTTTTGACCCCTTTGTCAAAATCGTTTCTTCTACTTTTCTAGAGTAATTTTTTATTGTTTGTGTTTGTTCGTGTTGCGAGTTATTTGATTTCCTTGTTAATTTGAGTTCCATGCTTTAATTTTCTTGTTATGGTTCCGACCCTTAGTTGCTTCTATGTTTACATGCTTAGGGTTCTCAGAATTCCATGTCTATTATGCTTTATAGGCCTAAATGTTCATTGTTCATGCAATATTTTATTTATCTTGTACATCTCAATGAATCTTTGATTAGTATGTGAATTTTCTTAGACGTTTTATTGATTTCTTTTGAAATTACTTCCTTATTTGGGTATGATTTCCTTACCTAGAAACAATTCCCTCTGATTTTGGTCTTGTCCGAGATTCTTTGACTAATTGTTAGACTTGGCTTGTATTTCCTTACCATATATGTGCATAAACTGGTTTTCAAAATCTTCAGTATATTTTCCTTAATTTATTTACCATGTATCTAGCCCCTATATACTATGTGCTTTGCTCATTTCACTAGGGTAAACACATCAATTAATTGATTCCTTTCCTTTTGAAAGCTAATGCTTGTTACCGTTTGACTCCTTAGTTAAAGGGGAGTACTTATCCTAATTGGATTTTGATTGATACAGGTTCCTTAATTAAGGATTGTTGCTTTGTTTGTGTACTTGTTTCTAGTACTATTAGTACCCCCTATTCTCTTGAAAGACACCAACACATTTTACAATCTCTATGAACTCTCTTTCAACATTCAGTGCTCTCTTTTTCTCTATTGTTTCTCCACAAACTCTCTCATTCAATCGGCTAAAAGCTAAGATTGAGTAATCTTGGCTGTTTATTTCTACACTGCTAGGGTTCTACTGCATTGGTTACTTGGGTTTGGCCTGCTGTTTTCTTCTCTGCACTGCTGTTCTCATACTGCTGCCCTCATTCTCTGCTCACTCTGCTCTTCTTGTGCATTATTGCTCTTTGTGTTCTGTCTGCCTAAAACTGGTATGTTACTTATCTAATATACAGTCTCCAAAACAATATGCTTTTGTTAGTCCTACAATTCATATTGTTCTTTGTGTGCTTTTATCTATGGTTCTACTGTTCTTATTGTCACTAGAATGCACTTTCAAGTTTAGCTTATCATATTCCCCTTACCCCATTTCTTGTCTCAATGGATGTTTACTTTTCCTTGTGTGTTAATGCCATGTATCCAGTTCTGATTGGCTATTTGATTAGCCTGAAAAAATCTTCCTGAGGTTTATTGTATTGGGGTTTCTGCAGTAAGAAACTGAACTCATGTTTGCAACCATATCTGATTAGTTTTCTTCAATATGTTGTCTGTGTAGTTCACTTTACTTATTTGTTCCCTTCCCCTTTGCCTCGATTTGTATGTTGCGCTGTTTAAAACAAGTCAGTTCTGAATGATTTCAAAGGAATTCTTTTAACATTTTTAATCATTGTTTCCTCAACTGTCTCCTCTTCCTACTGTTTTCTTAATCTTACTTTCAAGTGATTTAAACTCCCTCAATCCTATCACAATTTCACTATCCTTAGAACATTAGGTTCTGCCCCCTTATTATAAGCATTGCCTTGGGAGCCCTTGAGCACCCATTGAATTTTGATGCACAAGGCTGTCACTTCCATACATACACTTGACAAACAATGATATTTGGGTGCTTGGTATTGACCATGGGTTCAAACGAACCCTTAGGGTACTTTGCCGCACCCAAGCCTGGGTAATGGCTGTGAAACTCGGAAGGAGTGAGGTTGGACATGCTTGGCCTGGCTGAAGGCTCCCAATAGAATAAATTCTTACTTTATTTTTACCAGTGTTGTATATTAGTTATTGTGGCTGTAATAATTTGTAAAGAATAATGGGGTTATAGTGAATTGGGAGGGTTATGCATGCTTAGTTAAGGGAATGGGTTGAAAACATGTCTATGAGCATTTATTTACTTATTTCTGCAATAGATACCATGCTTTAGAGCACTCATCTTTGCATATGTTTTAGGAATTAATCAATAATCAACAATTCATTACCACCACATTTACACACCATGTTTTAGGAACTTTTGTGCATTAGATATCATGCCTTTAGGATTTTTACTTGCAACTGTTTAACACTTCACTAATTTGGGTAAAACATTTGTTAACAACTCTTTGTTAAAACTGGAAACATTGCATGTTCACCATTTAAATAAAGCTTAGGCAAGGCTTAGGCCGGATAACAATTTAATCACCTTTAAGTTATGTTCGAATTAATCCGCCTCTTTTTGAATTCGTTTGTCTCTGAAGCATTCTAGTTTTTATACGAACTTCTGCCCTATTTTCAAACAATCTATGCAAATGCTTCTAATGTATTTTATTTTTTAAAACTATATGAATACTGTATATTTTAAATTTCGGAAGCTAATAAGGTTCATTGTTTTGCTTTACACTTCTGCAATATCAAAAGACCCTCACATTTATTCTTTTACTCTGCCTGTCCGAAAACTGTTTTACCATATGTTCCGAAAATGTTTCCAAGTTATTTCTGTAGATTGCTAAAACTGCTACTGGTTTTTTTATAGTTCTGAACAATTTTTCTTACAAGTCTTTTTTTTTTCTGCAAATTCTCCAGCTTCTTTTTTTTTTAACTTGTACTCCAGCTTTTGAAAAGTCTTCCTTCCTTAGACCTTAAATGTGTGAGACATGCTAATTACGTGATCGTTTCTAAGAGGGATATCTGAGCCTTTATATGTTTTACATGATTACTTTATGTGCAAGTCCTATTTTCTTTTTCATGTCGCATAGCATTTTAACCTTTGAACCTAGGGGTCATCCTAGTTTCGACCTTATAGGAATAGTGATCCTAAGTGACCTCTAGGATCTATAGAACAGGACTGGTAATAGCACACAATAAGTATTCGTGACCAATCCACACGCTTAAATAACCTTTACAGGTGGAAAGGGTAGAATATGGAGATGATGACAATGCGATAATATCATAAAACGACCCCTCTTTGGGAATACGTGCAGATATTGTATCGAATTATCCATATTATATTTAAACCTAGGACCCCCTTACCTTTTACTTTTGCTTAAATATTTTCTCTAAAATTTCCCTTTCACTTGTGCTATTCTTTGTCAAATTTGCCCACTAGTTTTATATTCCTTATATGCATATTCACTTGTTTATTTATGTGCTTCTTATTGTCTCATCTAAGCAAGGCCGAGAACCACACTAGTGGATCTTTAGGGGTGCCTAACACCTTCTCCTCGAGATAATTTCAAGCCCTTACCGAACTCTGCGTTTTATTCAAAAATCTTCTTTTCTTCTTAAAAGTGTCCTAATGCACTATAATCATTAGGTGGCGACTCTTTAAACTCCGTAACCCAATTCCCAAATGGGAATAAGAGTTGTTTTTGTCCATAATATCGTAAACACGATTTCTCTTCTTTAAGGAGGGAAAATGGGGTCGTCGACAGCATGGCGACTCTGCTGGGGATTTTTCTCTAAGGCTTTTACCATTACTTGCTTTTGTGACTTTACTTGTTTGCTTTAATAGAATTTATTTCCTGTTTTGATTATTCCATCACAATTACTAACTTGACTCTTCATGTTTTCCTTTCATTTTTTTTCTTCTTTTATTTCAATTCTGTTGTAATTTTCGATCATCTATTGTATTCTTTGTGAATGTGAAAATACATGCAATTTGTTTTATTATTATAATTGCATTTCTCAACATCATATTCCATTCGTGCCAAAACAAATCCTATAGGAACGCTTACAATGAGTGGTTGCGCCCGTTCAATATTATAAACCCCCAAATGTGGCAAAGGCATACTTGCGGTAAAACCAGTCAATCAACAGTGTAGTCAATGGTTTCGCGCCTTTCCCTCTTGATTTGTCCGCTCAAGGGTGCCTTGTCTAGCTCTTCAAATATAGAAACCTTACTCTATTGAACTGTTCATGCATCATGGCCAACCCTATCCGAGTCAATTATGTTGTCCGCATAATGAATCATTAAGATATCCTAAACCAAAGTCCATCGGGTTTCCTGAAGCCTAAACGGACACCTTCACATTATGTGCATTTGTTTGGAGAACTGATTGCTTTTTGCTAATTATTGATTTAACTAGTCGAGTTTGGTGGGTTTAAGGGTCTAACACTTTTTTGGCAGAAATTAGGCACGAGGTCCCCAGATTCGGTATGGTATCAAACATCCACCCAAGGGTGCTAAGCTGGTGGGAGGATCTTCATAGCAGTGATCAAATCCTCGTCCGTAAGCACTTAGAGGATTTGCCTTCGCTTTTGGAAATACAACCCAACAACAAAATCATTGAGGCTGCCACTTCGTTTTGGGATGGTGGTCGATTAGTGTTCCGTTTTGGGGATTTGGAGATGACCCCTTTGCTAGAAGAAATAGGGGGCCTAGCAGGCATACCCTGGGAAACGCCAGGTTTACTCATGCCAGAAAATCGCAGAACTAGAGGATACCTTAAAATGATGGGGCTCAAGAAAAATCCCAACCTTACTTGATTGAAGGACTCTTACGTACCATTCGACTTCCTATACGAGAGATACAACCACAGTAAGTCCTATCACACCTACATGGATTAATTCGCCCTCACCTCTTTGGTGCACATACATAGAAGGGTGTTTGTATTTATGTTTTCCTTCTTGGGCATATTAATTTTTCCTATGAAGAAGGCTAGGATCCACAAAAGAATAGCCAGGGTTACTAAGACTTTTATGGAAGGAATCAACGGACAATCATTCAGCATAGTACCTATGATCCTCGTGGAAATCTACTGAGCCTTGGGGAAGTGTCAACAAGGGGCTCCACATTTCGAGGGTTCTAACTTACTACTTCAACTTCCTGGAACACATTCAAAAAGGTAATTACAGACAGGAAATCATACGCAGAGATTGGGAATACCATATCGCTTTCATCATCCAAAGCGAATGAACGTCATGCCCAATATGTTCGCTCAACCAGAGGATGCCAGCGGATGGGTAGAGTTATTCGAAAATCTAAAAGAAGAGCAAATTTAGTGGATGTTCGAGTGTTTCCCGACAGGAGAGTTCATTGTCTGTTCCCGAGATGCACCATTCCTCATACTCACTAGCCTAAGGGGAACTCATCCTTATGTCCCCCTTCGAGTGATAAGGCAAGCTGTAAGGAAATAAATCATACCTAGGATCGAAAAAATGAGTCACTTCAAGGCTGACTTTCAAAATGACGATAGCCCTCAGAGGTGTCATGCCCAGCATATGTGGCACATCAAGCTCATTCTAGGGAAGGATTCTATTGAACCAGACATGTATTATGCCGGGTGTGTGCCGCACTATAGAGGTTGGTTAGAAGAAAATCGCATTGGTTTGGGTCGTCCGGGGTTCATCCATTGTCACAGAATTATTGACGAGAAAGCTGAAGCACAAGTAAAGTACAATCAACTACGCAAGAGAATTAGAGAATGTGAGAACGAACATCGGAAAATATAAGAAGCCCATGAGAAGATGATCGACGTATGGAAGGGTGTGGACGTCAACGCCAACAACCGTTTGGGGTATCTGGAGCAAGGTTTGGTAGAATTGGAAGGAAAGTTCTTGCAAATGGTTGAAGACTATCAGAATACTGAGGGAATCACAGGCAGACAATTGGCTCGAGCCTACCTACTGCTAGGGATGCGCAAGTTGATGCAGCTGTACGAAGGAAGCAAGAATACTGAATTTTGGGAAGGTCCTTCTGGGACCAAGTAATTAGGAGTCTTTTCTTTTGATTTAATGATGTAATAAGGCTAATGGCCATTAGTGATATTTTATTTAGTGTGGAAATGGGATTCGTCTTATCAATAAAATGAGGCATTTAGCATTATAAGTTCTCTAAATTTATTTGTCGCTAGGCCTACCTCGGTCACAAATGAGGCACCCAAATTAAGAGGCGATTTATATTCCCGCACAATGTGTTTAAATATTGAAATATTATTTATCAGAATCCGCACTAACTTGTTACCTTTTTTGTTTTTCTTTTATTTTTATTTTCCTCCCCAAAGTTTAGTTCGTGCATTCTAGAACCATCAGCATACTCCACAAGATCATAGGGTCCTCCACCTCCTCATCCTCCTCCTCCTCCTTCCAAAAAAAGGAACAAGAACAAAATAGAAGATACTAATGCAAGAAAGGAAGTCGGAGAGGCATTAATCACCAAAGAAACCGCTGCTCATCATGAGCAAACTTTTCTGAGATTTCGGGAAGAGTTGGAACAAGTCTAAAACTTTCCAACTCTATCGATTACTCTTGCTGCTGCTGATTCCAACAAATCACCATCGCCGCCGCCAATCCAGCCTGCTCATACCCAAGTCTACAACACATGCAACAACGCTCCACTGCTTTATTCGGAGCCCCAAAACACCAGAGATAAACAGATCACTCCTGTATTTGTGGATACTGTACATCCAATCACCAATGTAGCCAAGTCGGACGACAAAGGCTCCCTCATTCAGAGTTTGGACACTGAGATTAAGAAATTGACAAACCGGGTTCAGGGTTTCGAAGGTAACAAGGGTGTTGAAGTGTTGAATTACGAAGATCTCAGTGTTCAACCAGATGTTGAGCTCCCGAAGGGGTACATACCTCCCAAGTTTGAATTGTTCGACGGTACCGGGGATCCCAGGGTTCACTTTGTGACAAGTTAGTAGGAGTCTGTAGGGATGAGAAGATCCGTATGAAGCTATTGATGAGGATTTTGAAGGGTTATGCCTTATCCTGGTATATTCGCCAGGATGCGAAGAAATGGACTAGTTGGGTATGCATGGCGTCTGATTTGATGGATTGATTCAGGTTCAACACTGGAAACGCACCAGATGTGTTCTATATTCAGAATTTTAAGAGGAGGCCCATAGAGACCTTTCGCGAGTATACTACTCGTTGGAGGTCGGAAGCATCTAAGGTCAGACCAACCTTGGAGGAAGAACAAATGAACAGATTCTTGTCCGTGCTTAAGATCCACAGTACTATAAAAGAGTGATGCTAATTGAGGGTCGAAAGTTCTCCGATATCATCAAATTAGGAGAAAGGATTGAAGAAGGCATCAAGAAAGGTATGGGAACTAACCTCAAGGCATTACAAGCCACCAATAAGGCTCTACAGTCTGGTGGCTCGATAAAGAAGAAGGATGTAAATTCCGTAATGGCTGCGCAAAGAAACAACTCTCCCATGAAGTACCAAACCTATCCCTCAGTTCCATTCACATATCAGTCTACCCCAGATAGAGCAGACTTTTCAGCTCGCTGATGTCATATCATAGGAAGATGAGACGCTAGCAGCCATAAAGAACCTGTTTCTTGAGGATGCTATGGATTGTCGTGTTACCTTCGAGGAGTAAGGGGAGGAAGGCCCTTCCATTCAAGCTGTGAACCAGGGAGAACACCTCACCAATTGGTCCATCAGGACCACCAGTGCCCGTAGAACCTTGAGGTAGCAAGGCTAAACAACACTCATGCATCGCACTTTACCTTTAGTTGATTTTACTTTTCAACATTGTCTTTACTTTTGAAAAGAGCTCCGATGTTTTAGACAATTATGAATTTAATCAAAAGCATTTTCCAAGTTTATTTTTATATTTCGATCTCATTTAGTTTCTCAAAAAAATTACTTTATTTTACACAACATTACTATTACGTATCTTGATGATGAACCAACGATTATAACTTGCAACGAGACAATGCGACAAACGGATGTAGATTCAGAGGAGGATGAAATACCATAAGTGGTTAAAGAGGTCGAATATTTTGAGAATAGACCTAAGTCAAATTTAGACGAAACTGAGGTCATTAATACGGGAGATGCAGAAAAAATCAAGGAAACACGAATCAGCGTACACTTGTCACCATCAAAAAAGGAAGAATACACAGAATTTTTGAAACTCATAAATAACGCCATAGAGAGCATAACCGTGTAAAAATCACCAGAGAAAAATCAGCACAAACTCAGGCGAGCTTCAATCAACCATCTTCCATGGCGGACTATATGGATTGCTTCAATTAATAGAGAAAGATGAGACGCTAGCAGC
Organism: Nicotiana benthamiana; assembly: GCA_034376525.1. Classification (NCBI taxonomy): domain Eukaryota; kingdom Viridiplantae; phylum Streptophyta; class Magnoliopsida; order Solanales; family Solanaceae; genus Nicotiana; species Nicotiana benthamiana. The sequence goes on along the minus strand of CM067336.1, from coordinate 24,330,183 downwards.
CATGAAAAACCTGTTTCTGGAGGAGAATATGGATTGTTGTGTTACCTTCGAGGAGGAAGGGGAGGAAGGCCCTTCCATTCAAGCTGTGAACTGGGAGAACACCTCACCAATTGGTCAATCAGGACCACCAGTGCCCGTAGAGCCTTGGGGTAGCAAGGCTAAATGACACACATGCATCGCACTTTAACTTTAGCTGATTTTACATTTCAGCATTGCCTTTACTTTTGAAAAGAGCTCGAATGTTTTAGACAACGATGAATTTAATCAAAAGCATTTTCCAAGTTTATATTTATATTTCGATCTCATTTATTTTATCTAACATTTACTTTATTTTACAAAACATTACTATTACGTATCTTGTTGATGAACAAACGATTTTAACTTGCAACGAGACAATGCAACAAACGGACGTAGATTTAGAGGATGAAATACCAGAAGAGGTTGTTAAAGAGGTCGAAAATTTTGAGAACTAACCTAAGTCCAATTTAGACGAAACTGAAGTCATTAATATGGGAGATGCATAAAATATCAAGGAAACAAGAATCATCGTACACTTGTCACAATAAAAAAAGGAAGAATAGACAAAATTTTTGAAACTCATCAATAACGCCATAGAGAGCATTATCGTGTAAAAACCTTAGGAGAAAATTTGGCACAGACTCAGGTAAGCTTCAATCAATCGTCTTCCATGGCGGAATTCTTCTAGACTTCGAGTTTGAGAGAGAATAGCGAGATAAAGTACCATGGTGAATGGTTGTCCAGAGGAATGCGGGTGGAGGTGGCCGGAATGGCGACGAAAGCCATCGAAGAAGAGAGAGAGTTGAAAGATTCTAGAGAACTCAGAGACAAAAGGTTAGAGAGAAAGACCGATCTCTTGTAGATAAGGGTGAGGGGCAGGGGTCATTAGGTTTTAAATATGGAAATTAAATCTGGGCTGTTGAACTCATTTTATCAACGGCTTGGATGAAATCTAGGATGGATCGGGTAAATTGATGGGTATTAGGTCGGGTTATTTTGTAAATTGGGTCATCTAATTGGGTTAAAAATTGGGTTGACATTTAGGGTATAATTTAATCAAAATCTGGCTAACTTTTAGATAGCCAATTTCTCCTAATTTATATTATAAAATAGCTAAAATAAATTAAAAAGCAAAATTGAAAACATAGAACTAATTAATAACTTATAAATATCAATCTTAAAATAATAAAACTAATTTTATAGCTATAAGGCATAGTTAACTTCAAAATAGGCCATAATTGCAATTTCATGCAATTATATTTAAAAATTCTAAATAAATTGGTAAAAAATGCAAAAAAATTAAATAAATTATATTTTATTGCAAATATGAGAGTGAAACATACTATTCACTAAAAATGTTAATTTGGAAATAATTTTGGCCTTTGTAATGTAAAAAATAAGTAGTAAATTGATTTTTAAAAATCATAAAAAATAAAGAAAAATACCAAAATTGCCAGGCATGCTTACGTATACTCTTTTGAAAGTATTTTTGGCGGAATATGCCGATAGAGGTTTGAAATAGCGGACGCGATGGTTAGATTTGAAAGAGATTTGTAGGTTGGATGAACTGCCGAGAACTGGAGAGGGATCGCCCCCGCTGAGACGGCCGTGAGCTAGCCGGAACACCTGCAAATGTGCAATGCTCATACATATTGCGTAATTTAAATGTGATGCAAGTTTCCCTTGGACCATGAATGTTTGTCCTTGGACGGTAAGGATGATGTCCTCAGACTATGATGTCCTGGGCCATGAAAAGCATAAAAGTAAAGGTTTACAGGCCATGGAATGATGTTCTAGGGCTATGCAGATGGTGCCTTCGAACTATGACACCTTTGAACAAGTTGGCGATCTTTCATCCCATGAGAAAAGTGGCAATCTTTCAGCAAAATGAATGCAAAGGGTGGCGATATTTCAACCAGATGATAATTTCAAATGCATGTGGCGATGTTTCAGCCAGTCGAAGATTAAAGCGGTGATATTTCAACCATGCAAGTCAGAGAGAATGCTTAGTCTAGAAAGGCAGATGATAGCCTTATGCAATGTGCAGGTAGAGCTTAACCTCGGAAGGTAAAGTGTAGCCTTATGCAGAAAATGCACATGCAAGATAGGGTTTAGTCTCGGAAGGCAGAGAATAGCCTTATGCAATATGGAGGTAGAGCTTATCCTCAGAAGGTAGAGATTAGCCTTATGCAAAAATGCAGATGGAGACAGAGCTTAGTCTCGAAAGGTAGAAGATAGCCTTATGCAAGATGGAGGTAGAGCTTAACCACGGAAGGCAGAGAATAGCCTTATGCAATGAAAAAGTGTAAAGAATAACATATTAGAGTTTTTCTTAGCTGGTAGACGATTGCGATCTACTGACCACTAGGGAAATATCTGGTGTAGATAGGAAACTCTTGCGAACTCGTGTTCCCAATTCTTGTATCCAAAGAAAAATTGTGAGTTCTTTAAAGGGGAGGTGAATTCGTGTCTCTCGGCTCGTGACGTACTGTGCAGTTTGGGGTAGCATTGCTAAACGATAGCGATCCAAACGATTTTATGAAAAGTTTGACAAACATGATGCAAATGTATATATATTTAGTAAAGAGAAGAATAATTTTGTCTTACGATGAACCAACAACCGCAACGTTGATCAAGACACGGCAATCTCGTCTACTCCGGAATTTAGAGGGTCCTTCTCAAAATTCTGCCCCAGTTTACTACGCTGGTGCTACTGGTGGATGTGCTGAATAACCAAATGCAGAACAATTCTAGAATTTTGAATGGTCTCCTCAAAATTCTACCCTAGTTTACTGGTTTGGCGCTGAGAGATTGACTTCGGAATTTTGAGGGTCCTCCTCAAAATTCTGCCCCAGTTACAATAGCGGGGGAAAATGGAAATTTTTAATAAAATGTGACGAAACCCATAGGGCTGCCTACGTATCTCCTCTTAAACGGATTCAGGTCCGACGTAGTTCACATTACATCATAAAGGAAAGCATAATGATCAAATGTAGTATCTCTTTACCGCGTCTGAGTTTATAGGCATCGCCTGACTTCTACGTCCATTTCCGCGAGAATAAGGGCTCCTCCAGGTAGAACCCGGTGAACCATGTACGGACCCTGCTAGTTGAGAGAGAACCCTATTAAGCGAATGGCAATTTCTTATGCCACTGCTTGTGCTTTTGAATCATTTTCCTTAGTATCTTCTCGATGTTCTTATTGGCTGCTTCTACAGCTCCGTTCATCTAAGTTCTATAAGCCGTAGAGTATTTATGTTTGATCTTGAATGTTTCACACATTGCTTTCATTAGGTCGCTGTTGAGGTTAGAACCATTGTCGGTGATGATTGATTCTGGAACCCCGAACCGACAAACCATACGATCTCAGAGAAATCTGCAACTACCTTTTTGGTGACTGCCTTGTATGACGTTGCTTCAACCCATTTGGTAAAGAAATTGATTGCCACTAGGATGAACTTGTGCCCATTTGACGCGGCTGGCTCAATTAGTCCAATTACGTCCATTCCCCAAGCGGCGAACGACCATGGTGAGCTTGTTGCAGTATGCTCGTTTGGAGGCACCATTATCATATCTGCATGTACTTGACATCGGTGGCCTTTTCGGATGTACTGAATGCAGTCCGTCTCCATAGTCACCCAAAAACAACCTGCTCGAAGTATCTTCTTCGCCAAAATGAAACCATTCATATATGGTCCACAAGTCCCTGCGTGCACTTCCTCCAACAGTCTGGTTGCTTCTTTTGCCTCGACACGCCTTAATATCCCCAAATTAGGGGTCCTCCTATACATTATTCCTCCACTGTGAAAGAAATTATTGGAGAATCTCTGAAGTGTTCGTTTCTGAGCAGCATAGTCAAGCTCTGGGTACCCTCATGTTGTCAAGTATTCCCCGATATCGTGGAACCAAGGTTTCCCGTCGGCTTTTCCTCGACGTGAGCATAATAAGCTAGCTGGACGGAATCTTGACAGCGATGGGATCAATAAAATTTGTATTCAGATGCTGGATAATGGACGATAAAGTGGCTAAAGCTTCGGCGAACTCATTCTGTGTTCTGGGAACATGCTGGAACTCCGTCTTTTTGAATGTTTTCCTCAACTCCTGCACATTGTGTAGATAGGGGAGTATCTTGGAATTTTAGGTTTCCTATTCTTCTCGGACCTGATGTATGAGTAGGTTCGAATCTCCGATCACTAGCAGTTCCTGAACATTCATGTCAATAGCCAGCTTGAGCCCTAAGATACAGGCTTCGTACTCGGCCATATTATTGGTGCACGGGAATCTGAGCTTGGAGAACACCGGGTAATGCTGACTAGTTTCTGATACCAAAACCGCTCCTATCTCCACTCCTTGAAATTTGCGGCTCCGTCGAGAAACATCTTCCAACCATCATAGGATTCTGGAATGACTTATCCTATGAAGGCTATTTGTTCATCAGGAAAGTACGTCTTTATGGGTTCGTATTCTCCTCCCACAGGATTCTCGGCGAGGTAATCTACCAGGGATTGGTGTTTGACCTCCTTCTGGGTAACATAAATCATGTCAAATTCACTTAATAATATCTGCCACTTGGCGAGCTTGCCAGTAGGCATGGGCTTCTAGAAAATATATTTCAATGGATCCATCCTGGATATGAGATGGGTGGTGTAAGCGCAGAAATAATGTCTCAATTTTTGAGATACCTAGGTTAAAGCACAACAAATGCTCTCTAATAAGGAATATCGAGCCTCGTAAGGGGTAAACTTCTTGCTGAGGTAGTAGATGGCCTGCTCCTTCCTTCCTATTTCATCATGTTGTCCCAAAACACAACCAAATGCCACATCCAATACTGCGAGATAAAGCAGTAGAGGTCTCCTCAGCTCGGGTGGAACCATGACTGGCGGCGTTGACAAGTAATACTTGATTCTGCCTAAAGCCTTTTGGCAATTGTCAGTCCATTTAGCGGCGTCATCTTTCTTTAGCATTTTGAGGATGGGTTCAAAAATGATAGTGGACTGAGCTATGAATCGGCTGATGTAATTGAGCCTCCCCAGAAAACTCATTACCTCTCTGTTGTTCTTTGGCGGTGACAACTCTTGAATGGCTTTGCCATTTGATGGATCTAGTACTATACCTCGGCGACTCACAATGAAACCCAGTAATTTTTCGGCCGGGACCCCGAATGCACACTTGGCGGGGTTCAGTTTCAGTTTGTACCTCCTCAGTCTGTTGAAGAATTTTCTCAAATCTTCCATGTGATCTGCAACTTTTTTGGATTTAATGATGACGCCGTCCACATATACCTCGATTTCCTTGTGTATCATATTATGAAAGATTGTGGTTATGTCTCTCATGTAAGTAGCACCAGCATTCTTCAAACCGAAAGTCAGCATTCTGTAACAATACATTCCCCATGGCTTGATGAATGCTGTTTTCTCTGCATTTTTTTCATCAATCCATATCTAATGGTACCTAGCAAAATAATCGACAAATGACTGCAGCTCATGCTTGGTGCAGTTGTCGATCAATATGCATTTATTTTGTAAAGAAAAGTCGTCTTTTGGACTGGCCGGTTGAGATCCCGGTAGTCGACACAGACTCTAACCTTCCCATCCTTCTTTGGCACCGGCACAACGTTGGCTAACCATGTTGGATACTCCATTACTCTGAGAACCATGAATTTGACTTGCTTTGTGACTTCTTCTTTTATTTTCAAACTCAACCAGTCTCTGATACCAAAATCGCTCCTATATCCATTCCTTTGAAGATTGCATCTCTGTCGAAAAACATCCTCCAACCATCATAGGATTCTGCAATAACATCTCCTATGAAGGCTATTTTTTCATGAGGGAAGTGCGTATTTAAGGGCTCGTATTCTCCTCCCACAAGATTCTCGGTGAGGTGATCTGCAAGGGCTTGTCCTTTGACCGCCTTCTGGGTAACATAAATCATGTCAAATTCACTTAATAATATCTGCCACTTGGCGAGCTTTCCAATAGACATGGTCTTCTAGAAAATATATTTCAATGGATCCAACCAAGATATGAGATGGGTGGTGTAAGCGCAGAAATAATGTCTCAATTTCTGAGCTACCTAGGTTAAAGCACAACAAGTGCGCTCTAATAAGGAATACCGAGCCTCGTAAGGGGTAAACTTCTTGTTGAGGTAGTAGATGGCCTACTCCTTCCTTCCTATTTCGTCATGTTGTCCCAAAACACAACTATATGCCCCATCCAATACTGCGAGATAAAACAATAGAGGTCTCCCTGGCTCAGGTGGAACCAAGACTAGTGGCGTTGATAAGTATTCCTTGATTCTGTCAAAAGCCTTCTGGCAATCATCGGTCCATTTAGTGGCATCATCTTTCTTTAGCACTTCCAGTATGTTTTCACAAATGACAGTGGAATGAGCTATGAATCGACTGATGTAATTGAGCCTCCCCATAAAACTCATTACCTTTCTCCTGTTATTTGGCGGTGGCAACTCTTGAATGGCTTTGCCCTTTGACGGATCCAGTTCTATACCTCGGCGACTCACAATGAAACCCAATAATTTTTCCAGCAGGGACCCTGAATGCACACTTGGTGGGGTTCAGTTTCAGGTTGTACCTCCTGTGTCTGTTGAAGAATTTTGTCAAATCTTCCCTGTGATCTGCAATTTTTTTGGATTTAATGATGAAGTCGTCCACATATACCTCGATTTTCTTGTGTTTCATATTATGAAAGATTTTGGTCATGTCTCTCATATAAGTAGCACTAGCATTCTTCAAACCGAAAGACATCATTCTGTAACAATACATTCCCCATGGTGTGATGAATGTCGTTTTCTTTACATCCTCTTCATCCATCCATATCTGATCGTACCCAGCAAAACAATCGAAAAATGACTACAGCTCATGCTTGGCGCAATTGTCGATCAATATGTGTTTATTTGGCAAAGGAAAGTCATCTTTAGGACTGGCCCGATTGAGATCCCGGTAGTCAACAGAGACTCTAACCTTCCGATCCTTCTTTGGCACTGGCACAAAGTTTGCTAACCATGTTTGATAGTCCATTACTCTGAGAACCCTGGCTTTGACTTTCTTTGTGACTTCTTCTTTTATTTTCAAACTCAACCCGTTTCTGATACCAAAACAGCTCCTATATCCACTCCTTTGAAGTTTGCGGCTCCGTCGAAAAACATCTTCCAACCATCATAGGATTCTGCAATAACTTCTCCTTTGAAGGCTATTTGTTCATCAGGAAAGTACGTCTTTAACGGTTCGTATTCTCCTCCCACAGGGTTCTCCGCGAGGTAATCTACCAGGGATTGGTGTTTGACCTCCTTCTGGGTAACATAAATCATGTCAAATTCACTTAATAATATCTGCCACTTGGCGAGCTTGCAAGTAGGCATGGGCTTCTGAAAATATATTTCAATGGATCCATCCTGGATATGAGATGAATGGTGTAAGCGCATAAATAATGTCTCATATTCTTTTCTACTCAAATCTCTTTATATTTTGTGCTTTTAATATGATTTTTAGTTCGATTCTTTGTTTTCTACTCCAATTTTCACTCAATATCGCTGATTATATAAATTTTTCCGATGATTTTTCTCTTTTTCAAAATTAGGGTTTCTTACTCCTTTGTCAAAATCGTTTCTTCTACTTTTTCTGGAGTATTTTGTGTTTGTTTGTGTTTGTCCGTGTTGCGAGTTGTTTGGTTTCCTTGTTAATTTGAGTTCCATGCTTTATTTCTTGCTAGGGTTCTGATCCTTTGTTGCTTCCATATTTACTTGCTTAGGGTTCTCAGAATTCCATGTCTATTATGCTTTATAGGTCTAAATGTCCATTGTTCGTGCAATAGTTTATTGATCTTGTACAAATCTATGAATCTTTGATTTGTATGTGATTTTTCTTAGACGTTTTAATGATTTCTTTTGAAATTATTTCCTTATTTGGGTATGCTTTCCTTACCTAGAAACAATTCCCTTTGATTTTGGTCTTGTCCGAGATTCTTTGAATAATTGTTAGAATTGGCTTGTATTTCTATACCATATTTGTGCATTAACAAGTTTCCAAAATCTTCAATATATTCCTTAATTGATTTACCATGTATCTAGGCCCTATTGCATTTTATGTGCTTTGCTGCTTTCACTAGGGTAAACACAGCAGTTAATTGATTCCTTTCTTTTTGAAACCAATGCTTGTTACCGTTTGACTCCTTAGTTAAAGGGAAGTCCTGATCCTAATTGGATTTTGATTGATACTGGTTCATTAATTAAGGATTGCTGCTTTGTTTGTGTACTCGTTTCTAGTACTATAAATACCCTCCCCCATTCTCTTGAAAGAATCCAACACATTTTACAATCTCTTTGAACTCTCTTTCAATAACACTCAATGCTCTCTTTTTCTCTATTGTTGCTCTATAAACTCTCTTACTCAATTGGCTGACAGCCAAGATTGAGTAATCTTGGCTGTTTGTTTCTACACTACTAGGGTTCTACTACATTGGTTACTTGGATTTGGCCTGCTCCTTGCTTCTCTGCACTGCAATTCTCATACTGCTGCCCTCATTCTCTGCTCACTCTGCTCTTCTTGTGAATTATTGCTCTTTGTGCTCTATCTGCCTAAAACTGGCATGTTACTTATCTAATATACAGTCTCCAAAACAATATGCTTTTGTTAGTCCTACACTTCATCTTGTTCTTTGTGTGCTTTGATCTATGGTTCTACTGTTCTTATTGTCACTAGCATGCACTTACTAGTTTAGCTTATCATGTTCCCCTTACCCCATTCCTTGTCTCATTGGATGTTTACTTTTCTTTGTGTGTTAATACCATGTATCCAGGTCTGCTTGGATATCTGATTATCCTAAAAACCTCTTCCTGAGGTTGATTGTATTGGGGTTTGGTGCAGTAAGAACTAAACCCCTGTTTGCAACCATGTCCGATTACTTTTCTTCAATATGTTGTCTGTGTAGTTCACTTTACTTATTTGTTCCCATCCCCTTCGCCCCTGTTTGTGTGATGCTCTATTTAAAACTAGTCAATTCTAAATGATTTCAAAGGAATCCTTTCAACTTTTTCAATCATTTTTTCCTCAAACTATCACTCAAATGTTCCTACTATTTTCTTAAACTGACTTTCAACTGTTTTTAACTCTCTCAATCCTATCACAATTTCACTATTCTTAGAACATTAGGTTCTATCCCCTAAGTGTAAGCATTGCCTTGGGAGCCCTTGAGAACCCATTGAACTTTTATGCACAAGGCTGGCACTTCCATACTTGCAGTTGTCAAACAATAATATTTTGGGTGCTTGGTACTGGCCATGGGTTCAAACGAACCCTTAGGGAACATTGCCATACCCAAGCCTTGGTAATGGCTGTGAAACTCGGAAGGAGTGAGGTTGGAGATGCTTGGCCTGGCTGAAGGCTCCCTATAAAATAACTTCTTATTTTCTTTTTACCAGTGTTGTATTTTAATTATTTGGGCTGTAATAATTTGTAAAGAATAATGGGGGTTATAGTGAATTGGGAGGGTTATGCATGCTTAGTTAAGGGAATGGGTAGAAAACATGTCTATAAGCCTTTATTTACTTATTTGTGCAATAGATACCATGCTTTAGGACACGCATCTTTGCATATAGAAATCATGTTCTTAGGCTTATCACTCTCAGTTGTTTTTCTGCACGTCTTTAATCACGAATTAATCAATAATCAACAAGTCATTACCATCACATTTAGATTCCATGTTTTAGGAACTTTTGTACATTAGATATCATGTCTTTAGGATTTTTAGTTGCAACTGTTTAACAGTTCGCTAATCTGGGTAAAAAATTGGTTAACAAGTCTTTGTTAAAACTAGAAACATTGCATGTCCACTATTTTAATAACGTCTAGGCAAGCCTTAGGCCGGATAACAGTTGACTAATCACCTTTAAGTTATGTTCAAATTAATCCACCTCTGTCTGAATTCATTTGCCTCTAAAGCTTTCTAGTTTTTATACGAACTTCTGCCCTATTTTAAATCTATCTATGCAAATGCTTCTACTGTATTTTATTTTTTAAAACTATATGAATACTGTATATTTTAAATTTCGAAAGCTAATAAGGTTCATTGTTTTTCTTTACACTTCCGCAATCTCAAAAAACCGTGACATTTATTCTTTTACTCTGGCTGTACGAAACTGTTTTACCATATGTTCCGCAAATGTTTCCAAGTGACTTCTGCAGATTGCTAAAACTGCTACTGTTCCTTTTTTTTTAGTTTTGTACGATTTTTCTTGCAAGTCTTTTTTTTTTCAGCAAATTCTGCAGTTTCTTTTTTTAACTTGTACTCCAGCTTTTCACAATTCTTCCTTCCTTAGACCTTAAATGTGTTTGATACGTGCTAATTACGTGTTCGTTTGTAAGGGGGATATCTGAGCCTTTATATTTTTTACATGATTCTTTTATGTGCAAGTCCTATTTGCTTTTGCATGTCGCATAGCATTTTAACCTTTGAACCTAGGGGTCAGCCTAGTTTCGACCTTATTGGAATAGTGATCCTAAATGCCCTCTACGATCTATATAATGGGATGAGTAATAGCACGCAATAAATATTCGTGACCAATCCACACGCTTAAATAACCTTTACGGGTGGGAAGGGTAGAATATAGAGATAATGACGATGCGATAATATCATACAGCGACCCCTCTTTGGGAATATGTGTGGATATTGCATCGAATGATCCATATTATATTTAAACGTAGGACCCTCTTACCTTTTTGTTTTGTTTAAATATTTTCTCTTAAATTTCCCTTTTACTTGTGCTATTCTTTTTTAAACTCTGTAACACAATTCCCAAAAAGGAATAAGAGTTGTTTTTTTCCATAATGTCGTAAAACTGATTTAACTTCTTTAAGAAGGGAAAAAGGGGGTGTCGACATACCCGTCATATCATCATGGAACCAAGAAAACAAACCACGTTAGATTTTAAAAATATAATTAAAATACTTCTCATATCCGGGTTTAGATTTGCTCCAACATAAAATTTTCGCTCCTGCCATTGTTTAAAAAATAATACATCTTCCAATTCTTCAATTGTTCTTTCAATGTATTCATTTTCTTCTAGTTCTTGAATTGTGTCAGGTCTCAAGTCTATATCTTTCCATTCATGCTCAGTTAAGGTTTGAACTGTGATATCCTCAACTGCTCTCTGTGATTGCTATTTCTCTTTATTCATTGTGCTCGCATCCGTCACAGAATTAATAATCCTAGCTTCATGCTGATCTCCACGAATTTGGAAAATTCCCCAAGATGATGGGAATTTAATAACTTGGTGTAAAGTTGATGGGACATCATCCATTTCATGGATCCACGGTCTCCCCAGGATCATATTATAAGCCAATTTCATATCTACCACTTGAAATTTAGTTTCTTTAACAACACCTTCTGCAAAAGTTGTTAGTATTACCTATCCTTTTGTTACTACACTGGAATTATCAAATCCAGACAAGGTATGCGCCTTTGGTATTATTTTTTCTTCAACTTGTATTTAACGTAATACCCTCAGTGGGATAATGTTTACAGAACTTCCTAGATAAATCAAAACTCGTTTCACATTAGTATCATATACAAGTAGAGATATTACTAGTGCGTCATTATGTGGAGATAATACACCATCCGCATCTGCATCATCGAAGGTAATACTTTCTTCCTCCAAGACTTGTCGTACTCGCTTCCCGTGGGTAATATTGACTTTAGAAACTTTATTGGATGTTGTATACGTTACACCGTTGATATTTTCTCCCCCGCTTATGATGTTGATGGTTGTTTTGGGAGATGGTGGTTTTTGGGGCACCTGCCTATTTTTTATGTAAGCCACCTTTTCTTTCTCACTGAACAACTCTGTAAGATACCTTTGTTTCAATAAGTGATCAACTTCATTTAGTAAAAGTCTGCAATCAGAGGTTTTATGGCCGTGATTATTATGAAACTCGCACCAATGATCAGGGTTACACCGATTTGGATTTGACCTCATCTCTTTTGGCCAGCGGACCTTATCTTGATGAGGAACGTGACTCATTGTATCTAAATTTGTGATCGTACCTTTGATTATCTAGCCTTGACCGTAAGTCTTTTCCTGCAGGCCCCATGTAAGGCTCATATCTATTTTTACCGGACCTCCTTTGATTTTCTACATGTCTCAAACTTACCTTTTTCTCATTTTGGAATCGTGGAACAGTGTCCTCTTCAATGCGCAACTTCGTGTTGTACCTACTATAAATATCATTCCATGTTGTAGCAGGGAATTGTCAAAGGCTTTTCGTGAGTCTCCTTGTGGCCTCTGAGCTTCTTTCATTCAAATTACTTGTGAAGGTTATAGCTCGCCAATTGTCAGATACACGCGGTAAAGTTGTTCTTTCACGTTGAAATCTATCCACAGAATCTCGAAGTAGTTTTTAATCTCCTTGCTTGATTTTGAAGATATCCTCCATTCTTTTTCTACCTTTTGAGCTCCGAATGTGCTTTGATGAAAGAATCTTCAAGCTCGGCAAAAGAGTTTATAGAATTTTGGGGTAAGAGAGAATGCCAAGTTAGAGCCCCTTTGGTGAGTTTTTCACCAAATTTTTTGACTAATACCGATTCGATCTCCTATTTGGTCAAATTATTTCCATTCACGCCAGTTGTGAATGCTTTCATCTGATCTCGTGGGTCTGTTGTTCCATCATACTTTTGGATATCAGGCATCTTAAACTTCTTTAGAATTGGAAGGGGAGCAGCACTTGGCTTCAAAGGTTGTTGTGAATTTTTATCTATATCCACTTCTTTGATTACAGGCGGAACTCTGGGTATTTACTCTATGCGGTCATTTTACTCCTGGAGCTGTCTCTGCAGGGTTAGTACTACATTTTGCAAATGAGAATTAGCTGAATTACCTGGTTTTCCCTCTTGTGATTCACTGGGGGTTCCTCCATTTCCTGAATTAACAAGCTCAGAACGAGGATTCTCCAATGTGTTGTTATTGGGTGTAGGTGTAGGTGGTGTAGCAGGTAACTGACTAACTAGAGTCTGAACAACTTTATTGACATGTGCAACAATTGTTTTTTGTAAAGCCTTATCTACCCCTTCAAAATTCTCAGATTGTTCCTGTCCACCGGCGTTAGTCTCAGGAGTACCTTCACGAAATTGCCGTGGTGAACCACGTGGAGAAGGGATCATTTTTACGTTTTGTAAATCTCCCTGAACTTATTGGTTTTGATTTGCCTGATTTCCCTGAGTGTTATCATTGTTGTTTGCCATAGTCGATGGAAATAGATTATTAGATTCTCGGTAACGGAACCAATTTGTTTAACCAAAAAATAGGTTTTTAGTCAAAACTACAAATGTAGAAGAACACGGGCTACTGATAATCAGAAGAGAATATAAAGAAAAGACTTTTGAGAATAATATGCTTAGAAAGCAAGTAAATCAAAGTGTATCCAATAATATTTCGCGTACTACAATTGTTTGTTCTTTCCCCTTTGATAGTTTTTTTGGGACTATGAGCCTTGCTTAAGCTATAATGAGGTAATAATGAGCAGTTAATAGCTTTTAATGATATGTTACACAATCATATATATTAAATACATATTCCATAGTGTTTTCAGCATTTAATACTCATTAAATGCTTTGTTTGGATCCACATATGCGGTCAGATTCATTCTCTTGATTCTTCGTGATCCCTGAGCTTTAAATGATTTAAATAGGTATGGTGCTGAGTCACTTTCATATCTGCCTGTGCCTCTTTTGCTACATTTGCTCATGTTTGTTGCCGCACGCATCTTTAAGTTAATTATAACTCTTTAACCATTTGACTAATCCATGTGTCATGACATGTCAGCTTTAATATTCAAACTCGATTTTTTCCAATACAAAACTGACACACATTTGTTATGTTAGCAGATCAAATATTTGATGTCCGAAGAAGCTATCCTTGAAGAAAGTGTAGAGCAAGTTGAAGTACAAGAGGTTTATATTTTGTTAGGAATGGTATAAAGACACTATAAATATGCTGCACTTTTTTTCTCTTCTTAGGAATTATTAAAAATGATGACATATGATTTAGATTGGTTTCTCCGGTAAATAAGATACTTTACTACTTTGTATTATCAAGGATACAAAGTATTTGGTTTATTTTAGAATGTGGTTACACGTCTAATTAAAAACTTTATACTTATATTTAGTACAATTTTACATTTGCAAAGAAAAATGTGGCCATTGAAACATTTTAAAGACAGATTTCTCAAACGGATAAAAGGGAATTAACAATGGTAAATTGGTTCTTAAAAATAATTCAAATAATGAAGGGAATATTGGTCGCTAAAAGCACTTCAATGACTAAATTAGTTGTTGTCATTAACAACTGTTAACGACTGGATAATAATTTATCGGACGGGAAATCCGGCCATCAAAAAGGAGGTATAACAATCATAACTTATGTTGTTGCTGAAAGATTTTTAATATTGTAATTCGGTCGTTAACTTTTAACGTCGAAATTTTTAATGATCGATGACGATTAAATTTTTTCTGGTTGTTATTAATTTAAAACGATCGAAATTCAACTTTAAACGATCAAATTTTCCTTCGTTAAATGCCTATTTTTCTTTTTTGTATAAACTTCTAAAAATGGCATTCCTTTCACCAAAGATTCTCTGCCGAAATTTCAAGAATGCGCTTGAATACTTTTCATTTAGTCACTATCCCCAATAATTTCATCATACGTGGCTAGTACTGGAACCTTCAGTTTTCAGTATCACACGTATATTTTAACCAAAAATATTAAAATTCTAAAATAAGAAAAGAAAAAAAAACATCCTTGCATTGACATACTATTCTTGTTTTGCCACCTTACCCCTTTCAGTTAAAGGTTCCACCAGTTGTGTTCTACCCCTCTCTTCAACTGCTACACCCTAACAATTTCTCCAGTTCCCAGTTCAAAATTACCAGCAAAAACGATAGTGTAATAAATTGCAATTTCTTTCTATTGTTACATACTTACACATAACTTAATCCAAACTCTTACCCAATATCTTAGAAAGCAAATTGCAATTTCCTAATTAATGTCACTATCAGGGAATTAATTATGTTTCTTGAGGGGGGTTTTCATGCAGCATAGTCTATATTATTAAAGAATTAAACGGAAGAAAATTGTAGCTCCTGCATGTTTATTGTACATTATTATGACACCCAATTAATCCCAAAATCTACAATACTTGATTGAAATTTATTGGATGAATCAAAACTATTTGTATGACCAAACAAAAAAAGGGAAAAGGACAAAGAAATGCAAAATGTTGAGGAGTATGTGGTAATTTAGCAAAACTTTTGGAGAAGAGATAGTGATACGTGCAATTTCCAAGAAGCTTCCCTCGCCATCAATTGAAATGATTTCATTCACAAATGTCAGCCATATATCGTTATCACAAATCTCATATCTTACGTATATTAAAAAACATCATATATAAAAATGACTGTTGACTGTTGAGTATATGGCATGTGATATCGGACACCCTCTAATCCTCATATCAAACCAGAAATGAAAGCTCCGCCAAGGCTAGCCGATGTACATATAAATTCGAAAATTCTATTGGAAACATCAGATAAAATTGAAATGATACAGACTAGAAAATTAGAATGTTCTTCAGTACAAAAGGGCGTAGGCAGCAGCATAGATGTTGTGGCTGGAAATATGACAACAATTGGTGAGGAAAAGCAAAAGAAGCTAAAGAAGTTGTTGAATGTGCATATACAGAACAGTTTAGGGCCGGTACATGTTGTGATATCGCACGAAAACGCTGTGGGTGACTTGATAAAGGCGGCCATTGAGATTTACGTGAAGGAGAAGCGGCGGCCATTGTTGCCTAGTCGTCATTCTCGGTGTTACGAGCTTCATTATTCCCAGTTTAGTTTGGAGAGTAAGTTCTTTAATTTGTTTTGCTCCCAACTTTAAGGAATATTAATGTTTATGTCATTTTCTTTTGTTGATTGCAATTAGTCCCTTTAAATCATATTTTTGCATATTATGCCGTATCAAAATCCCTTTATTTATTTTTTTTAAAATTTGCGACTTCATATTATTAATACATTTTAAATGAATAAATTAAAAAAAAAAGAGAAAGAGAAGTGTTTGGTTGTGGGCTTGTGGCTTCATATTTTCCATGTTGTTCTTCATATATATGTAGACAATTTTCAAAACTGTGAAACTTGAGCAGCAACGAGTTTTGAATACTCCTTTGTCATAACTTGTTTGACACATTTTATTTTGCTTAATTTGATAAAAAAAATTATAACTTTTTGAATATTCAATTGGCAAAAGATTATATTTGAACTATCAATAAAAGTTAGTTAATAGTTTATATGAGTCCATCACACTATAGAGTATCAGATCCTCTATGAGTTTCCACTTAGAATACTGATAAAAATAAGTAAATAAGATGAGAATTTTATGTGGAAAAATTATTGCTCAAGTGGATAAAAAACCACGACCTGCACTAGTAGGATTTCAACTTCACTGTGAGCAACTTTTAGATTACAATCTAGGAATTAAACTCTTAATCTCTCACTAACTTGCAATACATCTATTACAAGTCACTTTGCAATACACCTATTACAAAAACTTCCCCATGAATAACTCTTATCACAACACAAAGACAAAGAGTTTATGGTTTTACAAAGGGGTTCCTAGGAAACACTTGTAGCTAAGCAATTTAGGAATTACAATGAAGAAAAATTACAAAGTTACAACTCAACTAAGGACAATAAAATACTAGATTTAGGAACTGGTTCGTAGTAGCGTTTAACTTTGTTCTTGAGGCTCTTGAGTATTAAATTCACTGTCTTAGAGGGCTTGAATACTTGAAGTGAATTCGTAAGTGTTAAAACGATATTTTATTGTAATACTCTTGTCAATACACCTTTGATGACATCACTTGAACGATGTAAGCACTTGGTTAGTCAAAGGACAAGTGAGTTCAGAACTGTGCTGCACTGTGTGTACTACTTCTGTGGCAGTCACTTTCCAGCTGTACACAGTTGACTTTTGTACCACTGTTTGGGACACACAAAGGATCAGGTCCCTGAGTTGGTTCTCTGTCTTATGCAGTTGCAAAAATTCACATTAGCTGGAGTCCGTTGATTAGTAATGTATATCAAGTGTGTTAGGTTCTCTATCTGATTCTTAACAGTAAATTTATTAAATCATCAAAACATAAGGCTAAGACATTCGAAATCCATCACTAATTTTTTTTTTTTTTTTTTTTGACTATTGGAAACAATATAAGTGATAATCATTTTGGAACAGACCGAGGCGTATATTTGTCCTTGCTTAAGTAATAATTTTAAGGCCTTTTTAATTTTTCTGTCTCGTCCATCTGAGTTCACATTCCTTTTATAATTTTCTTATGTTGGAAAAAGTTTTATATTTTTGCTTAATGATTTGGGTAGTTGGGAATTTTCAATTTATTTAGGAGCAAGGTAATAATTCAACTTATGAAGTTAACAAGGAGCCCACTATAATACCGGTCATTAATATGCATAATTTCCCATCAAGAAGCCTAATGATGCCGGATAATTAATTAATTTAGTAAATAGGATATTGTACTAATGTTCTCAAAACTAAAGTATACTGAGTACGCTGCAATGTCTCGTGTTCAGTAAATTCTTCCAATTAAATTGAAACATGGAAGTAACTTTTGTATGAATAAATATTCTATTTGACTAACTATTTTCATGGTGGGAATATATATACAGGCTTGAAACCAGAGGAGAAGTTGCTAAATTTGGAATCTCGAAGTTTCTTTCTATGTCCAAAACCAAATTGCAGTATTAATTCATCTTGCAAGGACAAAGCAAAGGCCACAGCAAAATTTCCACTTCTATTGGCAAAGTTCATGGATCTCTTAGTATAAATTGTGATTATTCTAGGTAGCTTTTTTTCGCCAAAATGCCACCTTTTCCCCTTGCTTTAAGCATTTCGAGCAAACCATGGTCACAACAATTAATATTCTTCACTCGATAAAAGACTCACACCGTATTCGCTATATTGATCATGATTTTTCTACCCCTAAAGGGGTAGGTACTTTTCTTTTGGGCCAGTTGTGGGTGAAGTTCACGTAAATTTGACACTTTATTCGTATTATTTTTCTCTTTTTATTTTAATTGTTTCGGCTGCTAATTTTGCATGTATAATTAACAAGTTCTATAAAGTAGTACGAAATGGATTCGGGGTATTTGCATCTATCTCAGTTTTTGGGTCACAATTTAATTTATATCTATTTTGCATAAAAAATTATAAGTATACCCACTTTTCGGGTAAATTTAAAAATATGAGTGTAAAGTAGCAAAAAATTATATCTGAAGTTTGAACTTAAAAATATTTTGCGTGAAGTGTAGCCTTATCAAGCAAATGATATTTTTGCTTGAAGTTTCGCCTGACTTGCAAAGGCAATACGCAAACTTCAGTTCATAGTGCAAGGCCAAAGTTTGAACTTCAAAATTTTTTGTCTGAAGCGTAGCCTTATCAAAGCAAAACTCTAGATATTTTTTCCTTAAGTTTTGCCTGACTTGCAAAGGCAATCAGAAAAACTTCAGTTCATAGCAAGGGAAAACTTCAGCTCAATTGTGTATGTGTGAAGTTTGAATTAAGATTTCTTTTGCTTGAAGTGTGGCCTTATTAAAACAAAATTTTAAAATAATTTCACCTGAAGTTTGTCCTAACTTGCAAAGGTAATCGAAAAAACTTCACTTCATAGTGCAAACTTCAGACAAATTAATGTGAAGTTCTTCAATTTGTAGTGCAAACTTCAGGACAAAATCAGTTTGTTATATCTAAACTTCAAATAGTCAAATTTCAAAAAATTTGAAGTGCAATTTTCCACATCAGTGATGTTTTGAGATTTTTAACTTTTTGCCCACCAATATATAATATAAGCTAAAATTTTGAGAGGGAATTTTTAGAGAATTCTCCTTATACGGCTAGAAACAATAGGTAATGCAAGCAGCAAAAATAAAGTTCAAAGAAAAACGATCAGCTCAAAATCACTAACATCTTTTTACACTTTTTATCTCAAAAGCACCGCCTCATTTAAAAGGGGGAAAAAATAATGGGTTTGGTTAGATGCTAAACTGAATTGCTCTTAGCCTCATCAGAAAAGAAGAGGAAGAAAGAAGAGCATAAGTCAAGAAGAAGAAGAGGAAGCATATGAAGTTTGTCAAAATTAGAATATAAATTAAATAATTTTTAATATATAAGCATAGATTAAATGAGGCTACCAAATAGAGCACTCCGTGAAATTTTGACAATGGCTGCGGATGCACGATGGGTTTAATTGGTTATTTTATTAGTTTAATTTGGTGCAAAATCCATTCACGTTGGAGATGTACACATTTTACATTTAAATTTAAGCTCAACTTTGTTTGTCCATGAAACATCATCTTGGATAAGTTTTGTCGAGATTTTGCTTCAAAAGCTTACACTTAAATGAATTTTCTTTATCCTCTCTTAATAAATTTTTAGAATTTTCTTCTAACTCCAAATCTCTAAATCCATATTTACTTTGACTTCTTTATTGACAACAATGAAACCTAAAACAACAAAAATGTTATAAATACACTTCTATTTAAGGTGAATGTCTTTAATTAGAGAGATTCTAGAGTTCTATTCTTGGTAGCTAAATCATCCTCCTCCCTATAAATAGAGGTGCCCTCTACCATTGTAAATCATCCCTAACATTCTCTAAGTATCAATAAGAAGAACTCTCTCTACTCTTCTCTCTATTGCTCTTGTTCTTGCATTATTGTTCTTGTCTTTTATATTATTTCATAACACGTTATCAGCACGAGACTCTACCGTCTCAAGAACCATTCTCGAAAAATCTAAGGTATTTCCCTCTTCCTAATTTAATTTTCGATTATGTCTGACATTACGAAAAGAAAGTTCGTTGCCCTTGAAATTTCGGGCAAGAACTATATGACATGGGTGTTGGATGCTGAAATCCACTTAGATGCTATGGGTCTCGGAGACACCATCAAAGATAGAGAAAAAGCATCCACCCAAGACTGTGCGAAGGCCTTGATTTTCTTGCGCCATCACCTTGATGAAGGTTTGAAGATTGAATATCTCACCGTCAAGGATCCACTCATCTTGTGGAACGGCTTAAAGGAGAGATATGACAACCTGAAGTTGGTCACTCTGCCACAAGCACGATATGATTGGGCTCATTTGAGGCTCCAGGACTTTAAGTCCGTTTCTGAATATAATTCTGCAATGTTCAGAATTACTTCTAAATTGAAGCTATGCGGGGATAATATCTCCGATTATGATATGCTTGAGAAAACGTTTACAACGTTTCATGCCTCCAATATGGTACTGCAACAACAATACAGAGAGAAAGGCTTTACAAAGTACTCTGAACTGATTTCTCTTCTACTAGTGGCTGAGCGAAATAATGACCTGCTCATGAGAAATCATGAAAATCGACCCACTGGGTCTACACCACTGCCTGAAGCAGATAAGGTGCACTCTCATTATGCCAAACATGAAAAGGACCATGGCCATGGTCGTAAACGGGGTCATAGCCAGGGACGTAGACAAGGAAGAAATTCCAATGAAGTCCGTCAACCCCTAAGGAGAGATAACCGCCGAAAGCAGAAACGGGGTCATGAAGATCCTAAGGCAAATTGTTCAGAAACTATATGTTATCGTTGCAGTGGGAAAGGGCACTGGTCAAAGACTTGCCGTATACCAAGACACTTGGTTGACCTTTATCAAGCATCTCGAAAGAGAAAAAGCCCTGAAACAAATTTTGTCTATGACGACAACTCGGACATCACCCACCTGGATGTGGCAGACTTCTTTGAGCAACCCGAGGGGAAAATAGACCACCTAATCGGCGATGGATCCGTGATGAAAGAAGATGGAGTTATTTTATTTTATTCTACTTATTTGTATTAGTTAGTGAATAAACTAATAGTCATTAGTATTAGCTCGTATTAGTTAGTTCATGATGCAATGTTAGCAGTAGTTCTTTAGAATATCTTCAATATGCTCAAATATCAATAAAATTTTTATTTTTCAGTAGGGGTAATCGACTAGCCTGAAAAACTAGTCGATTATCTACTATTTTCGCATTAAAGCTAAAAAATAATTGATCAACAATCGATTGTCTTTGTCTAACAATCGATTGTCGTTAAGACAGTGTAATCTGGAATTTTTAAAAAATCATCCACAATCGATTGTCTTTGTCTAACAATCGATTGTCGTTAAGACAGTGTAATCTGGAATTTTTCAAAAATCATCCACAATCGATTGTCTATGCATAACAATCGATTGTCTTAAAACAGTGTGCTCTGGAATTTTTCAAAATAGCCAACAATCGATTGTCTATACTTAACAATCGATTGTCTTAAAACAGTGTGCTCTGAAATTTTTCAAAATAGCCAACAATCGATTGTCTATACTTAACAATCGATTGTCTTAAAACAGTGTGCTCTGGAATTTTTCAAAATAGCCAACAATCGATTGTCTATACTTAACAATCGATTGTCTTAAAACAGTGTGCTCTGGAATTTTTCAAAATAGCCAACAATCGATTGTCTATGCATAACAATCGATTGTCTTAAGACAGTGTGATCTGAAGTTTTTCAAAATAGCAAATAATCGATTGTGTGTGCTTAACAATCGATTGTCAATGTTCAACAATCGATTGTTTGTGTTTAACAATCGATTGTTTGAAGAAAATGCTTAAACTGAAATTTTCAAACTGTAAAGTAATCAATTATGGATAACATATCTGATTTTGTTAAGTCAACTGTTAGCAGCATATTTTGAAAATATTATGTGACACAAACGAATTGAACTTGTTTATTCTTATATTCGTATATCTCTTTTGTATGTCAAACTATGGGATAGCAAATATGGATATCTCACAAAGCGAACTTGGATCAACGTCCAACTGTAAAAGTATTTGCCTAGTTGATTCATGTACTACACATACAATACTCAAAGAAAGGAAATATTTCTCTCAACTAAATATGTGTAAGGCAAACGTTACTACAATCTCTGGAAGTAGTAAATTGATTGAAGGCTCCGGAAGAGCAATTGTAACTCTGCCCAAAGGCACGACGTTAATCATAGAGAGTGCAATGTTCTCCTCCACGTCTAAGAGAAACTTGTTGAGTTTTAAAGATGTACGCCGGAATGGCTATCATATTGAGACAATGGATGAAGATAATCTTGAATATCTCGTCATCACAAAGAATGTCTCCGGCCAAAAGAGGGTTATTGAGAAATTCCCGTCTTTATCTTGTGGCCTGTATTGGACAAGAATTAGTGCAATTGAGGCACATTCAACAGTACACCAAAGGGTTACTGATTCCAATACCTTTGTACTTTGGCATGATCGATTGGGACATCCAGGATCGGTCATGATGAGACGGATTATAGAAAGCTCATATGGGCATCTGTTAAAGAATTTCAAAATTCTTTCGAATAATGAATATCCTTGCACTTCGTGTTATCAAGGCAAGTTGATTATCAGGCCATCACCAACAAAGGTTGGGACTGAGTCACCCACGTTTTTGGAACGTATACAAGGGGACATTTGTGGACCTATTCACCCACCTAGTGTGTCGTTTAGGTATTTCCTGGTCTTGATAGACGCATCCTGTAGATGGTCTCATATGTGCCTGTTGTCATCACGCAACCTTGCGTTTGCGAAATTAATGGCACAAATAGTTCGACTACGAGCACAATTTCCAGATAATCCAATCAAGTCCATTAGACTGGATAATACTGCTGAGTTTACATCCCAAGCATTTAATGATTATTGCTTATCAATCGGGATAAAAGTTGAACATTCTGTAGCTCATGTTCACACTCAAAACGGTCTTGCAGAATTGTTAATTAAACGCCTGCAGCTGATTGCAAGGCCATTACTTATGAGAACGAGGCTGCCCACTTCGGTATGGGGTCACGCCATCTTACATGCAGCAATGCTAATTCGTCTCAGACCGACGAATTACCACAAGTATTCCCCGTTGCAATTGGTTTTGGGTCATGAACCCAATATATCCCATTTAAGAATTTTTGGATGCGCAGTATATGTGCCTATAGCACCGCCATCCCGCACCAAAATGGGTCCGCAAAGAAGGTTTGGAATATATATTGGGTTTGAATCGCCCTCCATCATTCGCTACCTCGAAACATTGACAGGCGACATGTTTACTGCTCGATTTGCAGACTGTCGATTCGATGAGACACTTTTCCCAAAATTAGGGGGAGAAGTTGGTGAAACCAAATGGGAAATTTTGTGGAAAAATGCATCATTATCTCATCTTGATCCACATACCTCTATTTGTGAAAGAGAGGTACAAAAGATTATCCATTTGCAAAGAATAACAAATCAAATGCCTGACGCATTTACGGACTTGAAGAGGATAACAAAATCCCACATTCCCGCGGAAAATGTTCCAATCCGTATTGATGTCCCTGTTGGACAATCATCTAGTGTCATATCCAATGAGTCGAATGCACGCCTGAAGCGTGGCAGACCATTAGGTTCCAAAGATCGAAATCCTAGAAAGAGAAAAAAGAACGATCAAAATGACACTACGAAAGAATCTCATGAGGAAATTCATGATTTTACAAATTCTGAGATTCATGAAGAATCCATTGAGCCCGAGACTCTGGAAAATACGGAACTATCCCTAAATCCAATTAATATTGAGGCAAATATTAATCGAGTGGATATTGTGGTGGATAATGCCTTTGCTTATAATGTCGCATCTAGCATTATGCAAGAATGTGAGGATCTCGAACCTCAATCTGTTGAAGAATGTCGAAAAAGACAGGATTGGCCAAAGTGGCAAGAAGCAATTCAATCAGAATTGAATTCGCTGGCAAAACGTGAAGTTTTTGGCCCTATAGTTGAAACACCTAATGGTGTTAAGCCTGTCGGCTATAAATGGGTCTTTGTACGCAAAAGAAATGAGAAAAATGAGGTACAAAGATATAAGGCACGCCTTGTTGCACAAGGTTTTTCTCAAAGGCCTGGTGTCGATTATGAAGAGACATATTCGCCTGTAATGGATGCGATAACCTTTCGTTATATCATAAGTTTTGCTGTCCATGAAAAGCTTGCCATGCACTTAATGGATGTGGTTACTGCCTATCTTTATGGCTCACTTGATAATGAGATATACATGAAAATTCCCGATGGACTCAAGATGCCAAACGCGCATAATTCAAAATCTCGGGAAATGTTCTCAATTAAATTGCAAAGATCCTTGTATGGTCTAAAGCAATCTGGACGAATGTGGTATAATCGTCTTAGTGAGTACTTGTTAAAAGAAGGCTATATAAATGACGCCATTTGCCCGTGTGTTTTTATAAAGAAAACAACATCGGAATTTGTTGTACTTGCCGTATATGTCGATGACATAAACCTTATTGGAACCCCTATAGAACTCCAAAAGGCAATTGATTATCTAAAGGATGAATTCGAGATGAAAGATCTCGGAAAGACTAAACTATGTCTTGGTTTGCAAATTGAATATTTGGCAAACGGAATTTTTGTTCATCAATCTACCTATACAGAAAAGGTACTGAAACGGTTTTACATGGATGAAGCACATCCTTTAAGTACACCGATGGTTGTTCGATCACTTGATGTGGACAAAGATCCATTTCGACCACAAGAAAGGAATGAAGAGCTACTTGGTCCTGAAGTACCATATCTTAGCGCAATTGGCGCACTAATGTATCTTGCAAATACTACAAGACCTGACATATCCTTTTCAGTTAATGTCTTAGCAAGATTTAGCTCGGCTCCTACGAGGAGACATTGGAATGGGATCAAACACATATTGCGGTACCTAAAGGGGACTACCGATATGGGCTTATTTTATGGCAAGAATTGCAACCCGGATCTTGTTGGTTATGCTGATGCTGGATATTTGTCCGACCCACACAAGGCTCGATCTCAAACGGGTTATGTGTTTACCTGTGGAGAAACCGCCATATCTTGGCGATCGACTAAGCAATCAATTGTGGCTACTTCATCTAATCATGCCGAGATAATTGCTATTCATGAAGCAAGTCGGGAGTGTGTGTGGTTAAGGTCGATAATACATCATATCCAAGACAAATGTGGTTTGAAGTGTGATAAACTACCCACAACTTTGTATGAAGACAATGCAGCATGTATAGCTCAATTGAAGGGAGGATTCATAAAAGGAGATAGAACGAAGCATATTTCACCAAAGTTATTCTTCACACATGATCTTCAAAAGAATGGTGATATCAATGTTCAACAGATTCGTTCAAGCGACAATATGGCTGATTTGTTCACAAAATCTCTACCAAAGTCAACCTTCAAGAAGCTAGTTCACAAGATCGGGATGCGAAGACTTAAGGACATAAATTGATGTTCTTATCAGGGGGAGTTTAATGCGCGTTGCACTCTTTTTCCCTTACAAGGTTTTGTCCCATCGGGTTTTCCTTGCGAGGTTTTTAACGAGGCAACCAATAGGCGCATATTCAAACATGTGTACTCTTTTTCCTTACTTTAATTTTTCCCATTGGGTTTTTGTTTTAAGGTTTTAATGAGGCACATCATTGAATAGACATTCAAGGGGGAGTGTTATAAATACACTTCTATTTAAGGTGAATGTCTTTAATTAGAGAGATTCTAGAGTTCTATTCTTGGTAGCTAAATCATCCTCCTCCCTATAAATAGAAGTGCCCTCTACCATTGTAAATCATCCCTAGCATTCTCTAAGTATCAATAAAAAGAACTCTCTCTACTCTTCTCTCTATTGCTTTTGTTCTTGCATTATTGTTCTTGTCTTTTATATTATTTCATAACAAAAAAGTAATTTAAAGGGTGAAAATAAACTAAAACCATACACTCTTCTTTTGGAGTTCGTAGCTTAATTTGTGGAGCAAATTAAGAGCGAATGATACCAAATAATAACAAATTAGGGACATAAACAAAATGGGCATTTGGTTTTCAGATCACTCAATTCTTCTCTCTTTTTTTGGTGCTAATAAAAGAAGCTTTTCTTGAATAACACAAAGGAAAGTTATTACGTGATGGTAACTGAACATATAATTCTAACTGAACACAAAGCATTGTTTCTCATGGCCCGATCTCTGCCTTTCCCATAGCAGGCCAGCTTATCTGCTGCGACATTTGCTTTCCTAAAGATGTGGCTCACATGTGGGATGCCTAGCTTCTCTATTAGTTGCATGTGAGTCAGTTTTCACAATAAGGGAAACTAAGTTCTAAATGAGTGCCAGCCTTAGACCACTATAAAAGGCCAGAATTTCTACATGAATGGCAGACTATGAATAGTTGTAATTTCAAAGCCAATGATCCAATCTCCATTGTGGTTTCGTGTAAATCCACCACTCCCGCCTGCCTTACTTATGTCATTATAAGACCTGTCTGTATCTAGTTTGAAGATGATTATAGGCTACAATTACATATTTTAATCGCTTATTACACTCAAATTTATAATACTTTAATTGAGTTTGAACTTTAATCGCTATTGTCTTGCACTAATTGTGTGTTTTATGCCTTATAGGGGCGATTTCGAGTTATGTAGATGTTATAGAATGAATTCAAATGATTTGGATCTTTAAAGTCTAAGTAAAAGCCCAAGTAATTAATCCGGGATTATATTCGGGGATCAACGGATGATAGAGCAACAAAACAAAGAATCAAGTAGGCATATTGTGCACCGTCTAGTAAAATTCACATAACTTTTTGTTCAAGAATCTATATGGGCTCTGCAATATATTTTTGGAAAGTTAATTCAAAAGGCTACAACTTTCATATTTTACGTTTTCCAAATTTCAAATGGAACATGGTGAAAAACCCGATCGAAACTGCGACCAGGGACCTCACGCGGACTGAGGCAGTACGCTGGGAAAGTATCGTGCACGCACCGCGGATGCAGACGCGGACGTCTAGGCCTGGAAACTTGTCCTTTTTTTGCGTACGAGAACGGTAATTATATGGGCCCGACCCTACTTGCTATATAGGGCAGGAGACCAATTTTTGGCACAAATTGTTCGACCTAAGGAGGCAGAAAGAATAGGAGCAAGGCGGTGAATTCTTCTGTCACGACCCGGATCTACCCACCATTGGGAGTCGTGATGGCGCCAACTGTCGAAGCTAGACAAGTTAACCCTTATAATCATTTCACAATACTTAGTCTAAAACAAGTTAGATACTAGAATAATTAATTAAAGCATGCAGAAGTCTTTTAATAGCAATAACGAATACAAGGTGCGGAAAATTAACAACCTGTCTGTACCCAGTATCTGGTGTCACTGCTCACGGACGATTAAAAGAGTACTAAAAACACAGTTTGAAAGAAATACCTAATATGTCTATTGATACAATTAAACAAACTGAAAGAAATAGATAGAGGAGACTCGGGGCCCGCGAACGCCAGCGAACTACCTCAGAGCCTCTGGACTAAAGGATCACTCCCGAACTATAGCTGCGGTCCGGACCTGTGCACAAAAGGCACAGAAGCGTAATATCAGTACAACCGACCCCATGTGCTGGTAAGTGCCCGGCCTAACCCCGGCGAGGTAGTGACGAGGCTAAATTGGACCTACAACAATCAACCTGTACAGAGGTATGTACAGTAACAGAAAATAACAAGTTCTAAACAGATAGTAGGAAGGGGACATGCTGGGGGTGCAGCAGTTCAATTATCTAATCATCAACAACAAGGAAGTGGAAACTGTATAACAAATACCAATATGAGAAAGACCCGTAAAATAAACGTTGCACGGCACCACTCGTCGTGCTCTTACTCTCGTCCTCACCAAGATAATCCATCATAGTGTACGACATCACCCATCGTACTTTATCAATAATCCTCACCCAATCAATAGTATGGAGTAGCTCAATGATTACACGCATCTGCAGTGGACGGCGCGCCACACGCTCTCGTATTCAGTGTGCACAATGTCACCGGCATCTCAGGCCAATAACAATAGGTGGACGGGGTGCCTCACGATCCAAAAATAAATGTCACCGGCATCGCTGGCCAATAACAATAGGTGGACGGCGTGCCACACGATCCCATAATAAATGTCACGGGTATCTCAGGCCAATAACAATAGGTGGACGGCGTGCCACACAATCCCATAATAAATGTCACCGGCATCTCATGCCAATAACAATAGGTGGACGGCATGCCACACTATCCCAATATGTAATGCAATTGAAGAATTCGAACAATCTCTTCACAGAAGATCCCGATAGTGAAGCACATCAATATAACAATCTAACCTGACAAGGGTACATCAAACAACCCAAAATATCCTGGCAGGGGGAAAACAACTCCATAATAAGTCCTGGCAAGGGAAAATGATTCAACAACAAATCCCAGCAAGGGAAAACACCATAATTCCTTCCTTAACTCATTTTCTTCTCAACTATCATTTTTCACAGTTCGTTTAACAAGTAGTTATCACAATTGTCACTACTTTCGAAAATTTAATAGCAATTATGACTCACAGTCATGCTAGACTCGAGCATATAGGTAACCGTCACCATATCTATACACCGACTCCACATAATAACAAATATTATCCTAATCCTATTCCTTCAATCCAAAGTTAGATCGAACACTTACTTCGTAAGCTTCCAACTCAACTCACGCTTATAGAATAGCTTTACCCCTCGAATTCGCTTCAAAACCGATCGAATCTAACCACAATTTACTCAAATGTATCAACAAATGCGAGTTAAATTAATTTTAATGCATAAAAATGAAATTCCCAAAGTTTTATCCAAAAATTCCCAAAACGCCCCGGGTCCATGTGGTCAAAACCCGAGGTTCGAACAAAAACTTGGTTATCCATTCCCCCACGAGTTCATATATGCAATTTGTTTTGAAATCTGACCCCAAATTGAGGTCCAAATCCCCAACTATTGAAAAACCTAAATTCTACCCAAATCTCCATTTTAACCATGAAAGCTTTGAATTAAGAATGAAATAATGTTAGAAGATGATAAGGATTGAACAAAACTAGTAAAACTTGACTTAAATTTGGTCTAGGGACGAAGGGGTTCGAGATAAATCGCCTATGGAGGTTTTGGGTTTTGAAAATATGAAAAATGAGGTTTAAAATTGGTTAAGTATAAAATTCGCAGGCACAGATGTCGCAAATGCGATATTAACTTCGCATTTGCGAGCTGGGCAAAAATAAGGGGGACTTCGCATTTGCGAGAAACTGTTCGCTATTGCAAACTCGGCAAAAATGAAGGAGATCTCGCATTTGCGAGAAAATGTTCGCAAATGCGGAAACAGGTTTAGGCTGGGGAAGCTCGCAATTACGAGATTGACTTCACATTTGTGAAGTCTGGCTGCCAAAGGGGGAATATCACATTTGCGAGACAAACGTCGCATTTGCGAAGAAAGGCCAAACAAGGGAGGTTTGCATTTGCGAACAAGTCTTCGCAATTGCGAAGACTGCAGACACCAGCAGATTCAAATGCAGCAAAATGAGCCAAACATCTATCCGAAACTCACCCGAGTCCTAGGGGCTCCAACCCAAACATGCACCCAACCTCCAAGCCATCATACGGACTCACTCATCCGATCAAATCGCCAAAATAACATCAAAATCAAAGAATCAACCTCAAAAACTCATGATTTTCATTTCAAAGTTCTAAATTTTCAAACTTTTCCAATTTTAGTCCGAAACACGTCATCCGACATCCATTTTCAACCAAACTTTACAGATAGATCTTAGCGCCCATTTAAGACTTGTACCGGGCGTCGGAACAAAAGTACGAGCCTAATACCATCAATTTTGATCAAATTTTCATTTCCATTTTACCTTAAGCATTTTCAAAAACAATTTCATAGAAAAGCTCTGTACTCGGGCCTGGGACCTCAAATTTCGATTTCAGGAATACGCCCGCGTCCGAAATTTCCTTAAGGACCCTCCTAGACCATAACATTACGGGTTCAGGTATGTTTACCCAAAATGTTGACCAAAGTCAACTACAGAAATATTAGTATCAAAATTTATAGTTTTTATCACAGGATTCAAATATTTTCACATAAAATGTTCCGGCTTCGCACCGAGAATGTGCACGCAAATCGAGGCAACTCAATAAGAGGTTTTCAAGGCCTCAGAAGATCAAGGAAAGGGAAAATTACGGTGATTACCCCTTTGGGTCGTCACATCTTCTATGAGTTTTTCCTTCCTCTTCCTATTTTTCATTGTTGGTTATGACTTTATTATTGTCGTTTTACATACCAATTATGAATAGCTAATTTGTTATCTACGGTTTTGATGGAACCTTTTGTAGGATAAATTCTTGTTATGTTTTTATAGAATTGAGTCGTAATATTTTCTCTATTTGTTCAAGTATATTATTGTTGTGGTTGATTGAAGGGCCCTCATCTAGATGTGCCTATTTAGTATGTATTACTCGGGAGAGAGTGCATATTTAGGTAGTTGTTGAACAACATCACTGCCGATGTATGTGAGGAATCAATAACCAAAGGTATAAAGGTGGGATTAGGGATAACGAAACCATAGGTGCGGTCTAAGTGAGCTTTAATTAAAGCCCATGTAGCATAACTCGGGAGAGTATGCCTAGTAAATAGTCGTAATTACTCCGAAGATAATTACAACATGCAGATCACTCATGATCGGCAGAGAATACTTAGGCGAAATTATAGAGGAAATAGCGGGAAAGATTCCGATAAGGAAAATCATAGCTCTAGACATCCTTAATCTTTTTTCCAACGTGTAATGTCTTTAGTTGTTAACTTACTAATTTAGTTATTTAGTTAATTAGATCTCAAAATCTTTATATTTATAACTTAGGAATTGTTCGACCTTGTCTTCAAAGAAATATTGAAAAGTTGTAACTAACCCTTAGTTCTCTGTTGGATTTAACTCCGGACTTGTAAATTAAATTATATTTGCAACGACCACTTTGTCCTTTTCATAGTGCATAGTTGGACGTGATCAAAAGAACCCATTTGGTGGTAATTGTCACTGTATTATTTTCTTTTGATATGTATTTAGGGTATGGTGATTTTGAACTAGGTTGAGGTACTTCAAAATTTTAAAAGTTATGTTTGGAGGTCGTACTTGAGCATTAGAGTTCCCGAGAATATTTTGATTTCTATTTTCCCATATGGACCAGAGGATAATAGGGGTCATGATGGTTAACGGAGATTTTTGTTAGCATTTATTGTCGCGCCCCCTTTTTCTCGCGGAGTCCGAATTTCGAAATTCATTGAGAACAACTCATTTTCGTTTAGGAATTGGGTATTTGAAGAGTCGTCACCTAATTGATTAAGGTGTATTAGGACACCTAGCGCTATTAACTCATCTAACTAGTTTGCATTACTAGATATTCTGGTTAGGGATCGAAATATCCTTGAGGGAAAGGTGTGAGGCACCCTCACGGTCCACAACGGTGAGTCCCGACCGAACTCAGTTATATTAATTAGTCATTTAACATGTAAGAAGTCTAAGCACATATTTGCAAATAAAGGAATTTTAGGTAGTCTGAGCACACATATGTAAATAAAGAAAGTTTAGGTAGTTTGAGTAATATATTTAATTAAAGGAAATTTAGGCAGTGCACACATATGTAAATAAAGGAAGTTTAGGTAGTGTGAGCAGACATATGTAAATAAAGGAAGTTTAGGCAGTCTAAGCACACATATGTAAATAAAGGAAGTAAAGTCCTATGTTGGCTAGCCTATAGGATCACATCTGTACAATACTCAGTAAGCCTTACTCAAATAGAGGGGTTAAACGTGACATTAGCGCACACGTCATCATATTCTTTTACTACCCATTACCCCCCTTAGCGGTTATATAAACAATTTAAAATAACGAACACTAAGTGTTCTTTACCCGTCCCTTCCTTGTGGTCCTGGAGGTGTCTAGAACCTCTAATGTCACGACCCAAATACTAAACCTAGTCGTGATGACGTTTCTCGTGAAGAAAAGGCCAGCCAGTCAATCCAATTTATACTTTTAAAAAAAATTATTTATCAAAACTATAGTGCAACATGGTTTAATAATACCAATTAGCGGAAGTACAGATAAAAATGCGGAAATCCAACCCAACACAGCCCTAACCGGGGTATCACAAGTCACGAGCATCTAAAGAATCTAATACCTACTTTAAGACCGGTAATATATATAGTGGAAATTTAGAATCAACGGAAGAGATACGCTGTCCCGAACGCTGATGGCCACCTTTCTCAGCTACGATGGCTAAATCTCCAATCAGCTCAAAACCCGCCACCGGGTGAATAATTACATGCATCTGCACAAGAGGTGCATGAAGTAAAGTGAGTACTCCAACTCAATGAGTATTAAGAATAAATAATAACTGAAAGCATGAAATCTCATAAAGGCACAATATAGTGCTATCTTAAGCAATATAATCAGTTACATAATAAACCGGTGAAGTATTAGATAATTCTCTTTTAAAACAATGAAGGCCGATAATTTCAACAAGAAAGAAATAATCAGAAACATGCCCCTCGGGCTGAATATCAAACTTTCAATACAGTATCAGCCCCACGGGCTCACTCCTAACTCACCAACACACAACATCAGCCTCTGGGGCTCACTCCCAAATCAGAAAACACAATATCGGACTCTCTGGGCCCACTCCCAACTCACCTGGATACCCTGCACTCGCTGGGGTGTGTACAGACTCTTGAGGGGTTCCTACAACCTAAGCGCTATATCATAAGGACTTAATGTCTTCACACATCACACAGCCTGAAAGTCTCCTCACAAAAATACTCGACGCCTGAAAGCCTCCGCACAAAAATACTCGAGGCCTGGAAACCTCCTCACATCACTCAACATATCCTTACATGGCCATGGGCCTCATTCAGTATAGAAAATAATCATAAGCCCCTCGGGCATCAGTAAAACAATGGTCCTCAGCTCAAACAACATTAGAAATATCATTTAAATCTCAAGTTAAGTATAAATGTAGCTGAGTACATGAAACAGTATAATCCAATTGGACTAGGTTCAAATAATATTTGAATTAGTGAGAAAAATAGTGATGGAAATTCACAAAGGATTTCAAATAATTGGCATGAAGCCCAAGTAAGGAAATAAGCCCTGGTAAAAATATAACATGTCTTTATCATATACGCGGTAAAATATCGACCGGGATGGACCAAGTCACAATCCCCAGTAGTAAATGACTTCGCGCTTGTCATACAACACATGTCTCATCTCAACATAGTACTACGTCATGCAAATCCGAGGTTTCAATCCCTCAAGTCATCATTTAAAATTATTACTCACCTGAAGCCGGCCAAAAGTCTAGCTCGTTATGCCCCTGCCTTTCGAATTTGCTTCCCAGCGTGACGAATCTGTCCAAAATTACAACAAATATGTTGCATTATACTAAAGAAACAATACCCAATCATAAACAATCGAAAAATACCAAAATTCACGAACTTGACAAAACCTTAGCCCCGGGCCCACATCCCGAAATTCAGAAATTTTTACATCAACGTATTCTTTATCTCCCCACGATCTAACCATACCAAATTTAATAATTTCCCATATCATTTCGACCTTCAAATCCTCAATTATATTCGAGAGAGTTTCTAAGTTTTTCTCCCTTATATTCACGGATTAACGATAAAACTTGCAATAGATTCGAGTAATATAACCAAAATTGAGATAAGAACACTTACCCCGTTGCTCTCTATGAAAATCTGTTAAAAAATAGCCCTATCCGAAATCCAAATAGCAAAAATGGAAAATGGATTCGAACTCCCATTTCCAAAACTTAACATTCTGTCAGTCACTATTCACATCATTGTTCACAGGCACTGTTCACAACTACTATTTATGCAATTTTATACAGTATTTCTAAGTCCGAAATCACTTCGAGACACCTCCGAAACACCCTCAATCCCTCGGGGCTCCTAACCAAACACATAAAAAAACTCAACATCTTAAGAACTTAACCGTGCGATCAAATCACCAAAATAACGTCATATACCACGAATTAAGCTTCAAAATCCAAGAATACTTTCAAATTTCATAAAACAGCAAATTTTCCATTTTGAGTCTGAAACACGTCAAACGACATCCGTTTTCAACCAAACTTTACATAAAGTGCTTAAGCCATATATAAGACCTGTACCGGGCATCGGAACCAAAATACGGGCCCGATACCATCACTGTCTAATCAAATTTTATTTCCATTTTCCTTAAATATTTTCAGAAAACAATTTTACTAATAAATTCATTTCTCGGGCCTTGGACCTCGAAATTTGATGATTCTTGTTCTTATGAGTTACAAATAATAATACAAACATAGCCTTCAATCAAAACCCAATTTGGAGCCTGTTTTCTCAGTGCGATATCCAATTCGCTCGTTATAAAATTAACACATGTTTCGTAAAAAAACCAATCGTAACTTGATGATATTAAACCAAACTTTCCAGATCAGTCCTATAATTCATTATCAAAATTATGAAACTCTCGAAATCAAATTTTGATTTTTAGAACTAAAATCGATTCTTTGGGTCATTACATGCTTATGCTCAAAACGACAAAAATCTTCCAAAACTCCTTTAAAAATTGTCCGAGCCCCATAGGACCCGACCAAACATGCCAACCTAGTTCATAGAATTATGCAAACCTGTTCCAATCATCAAAGCACCTCAAACAACATCAAATTACCCAAAACTCATCGAATTCAAGCCTAATTTTCTAAAAACTTTTGAAATACCATTTCGATCAAAAACCCGACGAAACCACGTCCGAATGATCTCAAATTTTGCACACATATTTAAAATCACCTAACGAAGCTACAACAACTCTCGGAATTCCATTTCAACCCTCGTATCAAATTATCACCTATCAACCGGATTTCGTCAAAATACTAACTTTGCCAATTCAAGCTTAATTCTACACCGGTCATCACAAAAATATTTCGGACACACTCCTAATTTCAAAATCACCTAACGAAGCTATCTGAACCATAAAATTTTTATTTCAATCCCTCTAACACGTAAGTCAATGTATTGTTGACTTTTCCAACTTAAGCTTCCTTAAAAGAGACTAAGTTTCTCAAACCTTACAAAAATCATTCGAGAATAACTTCAAATTTCGCACACAAGTCGCATTCGACATTACGGAGTTGCCCCAACTTTCAGAAGCCTATTCTGACCAAAATATCAAAATTTCCACTTCCAGTCAAATTTTCTCAAAAACATCAAATTTCTATTTAGCCAAATGACTTCAAAATGACCTCCGGACATGAGAATTCACTTCCGATCATGCTCCCAACTCCAGAATCACCATACGGAGCATTTCCCAGACTTTAAATCCCAAACGGACATTTATAACACTCAAATACCTTCCAAGCCAATTTTATGAAATTATTCTAAAGTACTAACTTCCACAATATACGCTGAAATGCTCACGGTTTATCCAAAACCGAATCCAAACATACGCCTAAGTCTGAAATCGTCATACAAACATGCTGGAACATCAGATCCCAATTCTAAGGTAGTTTACTAAAAATTCCAACCTTAGCCATTTTCTTCAACTTAAGGTTGCCGCAATGAAAAGATTATTTCCAATTTGACTCCGAATTTCCCGAAATTCAACTCTGACCATACGTACAAGTTAATATATCTGAAAATAAGCTGTTCATGACTTCCAAATGCTGAATGACGCGCTATAGTGCAAAATAACCAGTCAGGGCGTTACATTCCCCCCACTTAAATAGACGTCCATCCTCGAACGTTCCAAGAACTGCTCTGAAGTTATATGAAATCACTCTTTAACACCTCGTACACCTGCCCGTGCTACCACAACTCATATGGACACATTAGTTTGACCAAATATGCAGATATCCTCTTATATCCATATAATAAGCTTAGAACCCAATTCTAACACATAAAATTCTCTGCCAGACATGTTCCCTGTATATAAACACTTTATGACCTACCACACGAGGTACCAGAACATGACTGCATACCATTGTTGAATTAGCACCAAGCATCGATTAATTCACCATCCAACCACAATGACACTCCATGAACCTTAATAGCCAAAATTCCACGACTCTGATGCTCCCAATGCATATGATGATATACCTATACATTCTGTAATAATGCTGACGATACAACCATGACAGATGAGATGTGCAGAAATTTCTAACCAATTGCAGAGTTAACCCAACACTAATTCTCTCCTTTTGACTAAAATAATCACCTCATTACTACCTAAATACCGGCAATAAGCCAAAATCATGGTGTAAAACAGTAAATCTTTCTCTACGCGGTAAAATTTCAACTGAGATGTACGAAGTCACAATTTCCAATAGTAAATGACCCTGCGCTCGTCATACAACGTGTGTCCCATCTCAACATAGCAGTATGGTGTGCAATCCATGGAATAAAACCCCAGGACATCATTTAAAATCATTACTCACCTCAAGACGGTCAAACGTCTACTGCGCTATGCCCTTGACTTTCAACTTTGCAGTCTCTTGTGATGAATCTTCCCAAAATGACAACGAATGTGTTACATTATACTAAAGAGACAATACCCAATCGCAAATACTCAAAAATATAAAATTCATTAAATTCGCAAAATCCGAGCCCCGAGCCCACGACTCGAAATCCAAAATGTTTTACGTCAAAATATTCCTTATCTATCCACGAGTTTATACATGCCAATTTTATAAAAATCAGAGTTCATTTGACACCTCAAACCCTAATTTTTTGGTTTCAAAATTGAAGCCCTAGTTCTTGATTTGTAGGCTTATATTTCATGAATCTCTAGATGGAATTCACAAAAAAAACGAGTTCTGAATCCAAGAAACTTACCTCATGTCATTTCTCCTTTGAATCCTCTTTAATCCCCACCAAGAAGCTCTAAAATGATCAAAAATGGTGGAAAATAACCCAAAATCAGTTTTATAAACTCACTGATTTTTTTCCGGAAATCACTGTTCACGGCGAGCACTGTTCACGCGCGTTATCAATGTTCACCCGCCCGATTACTGTCCACATACGGGTACTATTCACACTACAAAAAAAAACTGCAGCAATTAAAGAAATTGCATCAGTTTTTATTTCACTGAAATGGCTCTAAATCCGTCACACGAACTCGGAATTAGACGATTCTTATTCGTATGAGTCATAAATAATAATACGAACACAATACTTCAATTGAAACTCAATTCGTAGCTCATTTTACATGCGATACTGATTTCACTCGTTAAAAAATTAACTCACATTTCACGTCAAAAACCCAATCGTGACTCGATGAAATGAAACCAAAATTGCCAGATCAGTCCTGTAATTCATGATTTCTATTCTGGAAGTGTCGAAATAAAATTTCGATCTCTGGAACGAAAAATGGACCATTGGATCATTAAATGCTTATGCTTAAACAACAAAAATATTCGCAAAATGGCCTGTTGGTCATCCGAAACACATCCGAGGCCCTCGAGACCTCAACCAAAAGTACATATATGTTTTGATACCTCATTCAAACTTGCTCGAACCATTAGAACACTATCGTGAACATCGAAATCACCAAATTTATCAAATCAATGATTAAGCTAAACTAAAACTTCCAAAACATGCATTCAATAAAAAACCGGACCTAAACACTTCCGAATCAACTGAAATTTTTGACACAAGTCTAAAATCACCTTACGAAGCTACTAGAACTGTCAGAATTCTATTCCGACTACCGGATAAAAATTTTACCTATCAACCGGAAATCTCCATAATATTAACTTTGCCAAAATAGGCTAATTTCTTCAGTGGCCCTCCAAAATTAATTTCGATTGTGCTCCTAATCCTGAAATCATCACTCGGAGCTAGCTGAATCATCGAAATTCAATTCCGAGCCATCTAACTCACAAGTTAATATACGATTGACTTTTCCAACTTAAGCCTTCTTAAAAGAGACTAAGCGTCTCATTTCTTAATAAAATCACTCCAATTAAATTCTAATGCACCCAATACTGATAATAAAACATAAAGAAGCAGAAAATGGGAAGAACGGGGTAGTTACTCACAAGATGATGGGTCGGGTCGTCACATTCTCCCCTACTTAAACAAACGTTCATCCTCGTAAGTGCCCAAAGTTGTTCTAAAAGTCCAACAATTGTTGAATAAATTCACAATGTATAAATTCAGGGATGAACCCACGTCACCCTATCTCACATGGGTCTGATAATGCATTTTAACTAAAATCACACAATCTGGTCTAGCCCATAAATCATAGAGCCACATTTAACTATTTAAGAATCATACACTAGATCGGAACCTCACACCTATATTTGGAATAAGTCTGAACCAACTGTAATAGATCATGCGTGCAACATTAAGTGCAATTATATGATATACCAATAACTCAAAAAAATGCAGCGATAAGATTCAATTCACAGCAGCTGCCTACAACAACCAAATACCGATAGAATTCCCTTATTAGCCAGCGTCTCGTTCCAACACTCTCATATTCTACCAATAATATTTGAAACATGTAATAAACCATGATCATTGCTCGGATTAACCATTTAGAGGCCATTTCTCCCCTAGAAATTTTCATAATAAATTTTCGAACTGAACCTCAATAATTACCCATTAAACATGCTGAAATCAAATCGGTTTATACACATTAATGACCCCAATGATCACCTCGAATCCAACACACCACTCTGATGATATAACACCTCAATACATGCCTAACCCACAACTTGCATAATACGCACACCAATAGGAAACGATTAGAGCATACTCAAATCATGAAAATTACTCAACTGAGAGATTTGTACATCAAATTCACTAGTACTGCCACAACACAAGGCTGAGACCCCGTCTCACACCATAGATATAGGACACACAAATTTGACGCGTAAGGTCATGTTTCCACACAGCTTTTCTGCAACGTGCGATCTTATCCAAATACTACTCCACATGAAACATCTCAAGTCACTGTACTTGAAATTGACAACCATGCTCAATTGATGGCAGTAGCCAGAGTAAATCATTACACCTACGGTGAAACAAATAACATATACCACCCCAACCTGATAGAATATAATCCAACTTACTTCGCCACTCAACCCATGGCATTTCCGATAGCACATTGATGACGTCCAAATACATCGCTAAAAACAAATAGACATGGTCGCATGCAATATAATTTACCAAACTATGAGTCGGGGACGAATCCCACAGAGAAAAATGTTTAGGCGATTAGGAATGTAAGAAAATTATCGCTAGTCCAGCAGTGCCAAACACTAAGAATTTGGGTTGAATATTGTTTTTATATCTAAAATTCAAAAATGTAAACTAACATAGGAAGCAAGTAAAATGATCAATGGCTACAAATATGAAAGCATCGGGAATTACACTCAAGTAACGATCCACTGTAGTTCACGATTTTACAAATATGAGCAAGTTTATGTTAATTAGCCACGGATAATAATTCTTAATTGGCTTCTTCCGAAGACTAACAAGACTTCCTAATTGAATTATCCCTTATCACAATTAGAAGGTTAAGCACACCAGAAAAGCTACATGTAATACAATTTTATCCGTAGGAAGAATCTATTAAATGAGGGTTAACGCATCAAGTTCTTGTTAATTAATATTTCCCAACCCCAAACTATTTTTTCCAAATCGAAGTTAATGTGCGAGTCCTAGGGTTAGATAATCCCTTTAGAAATATTAATGAACAAGAATAATTAAAAAAACAATAACTCACTTCATAAATATAGAAATATTACTCAATACATAAGTACAACAAGGTATAAAATCCATACTTTAATTATGAATATTCCCTTAAATAAGATTTAAGTGTTGGATAAAATACTACACACTTAGATAAACAATTCAAAGCAGGAAAATAAAGAAATAAACATAAATGGTAAGAAAATTTTAGCCACAAGCTTTAATCTTCAAGACCCAAGTATGTTTGAGCAAAACCCTAGCTTCAAACTTGTTCTCCCTAGTCTCTATGGACTGAAAATAATCCAAAGATCCTCAAAATATATGTTTTTTTTTTTTAAATTTAGGATCATTTCATTGAATTCAAAAGAAAGTACAATGCAGTGCTATAGTAGTAGCTCTAAACTAATACAAACTCAAACAAGCTATCCTAATATGTATCTATTTAGCTATAGCTAAGGATAATAGTTTAGTCGACGCAACCCCTCATGCTATCTTTTACATTTTCTGCTGCGAGTAAGAATCAACAATGCCACTTCTCTACAGAGCTGATCTTCAGCAAAAATATTGCTATCAAATTGAATAGAATTCCTGGCTCTCCGGATCAATGCAACAGTAGTGCCAAAAGCAGTAGCAGTGAGTGCTTTGTGCCAGTTTCTGCTTCGAGCCTTACTGCATATCCATTGAAGTTCAGTCTCCCAAGTACTAACAGCTCGATTGTATCCCATCCAATAGCACATTCTAAGACATAATCGATTAGTGACTGGGCATGCAAAGAAAAGATGTTCAAACCTTTCTTCCTGCTGTTTACAAAATGCACATTCAACAGGTGCATCAATTCCAAACTATTGCAATCTGTCAATAGTAGGCAGCCTGTGTTGAGCAGCTAACCAAACTGTGAATTTGTGTCTTGGTTATACATTAACAGTCAGCATCACATTCCTCCAATCTACCTTGTTGTAATTAGGTAGCATAGTAAGGTATAATTTTTGTATTTGAAACTTGTCCAGTTTACACAATGATTTCAATCTGCTAAAGAGATTGCCTTGCAACTGTTGGTTTTCCATAATAGCAACCCTGCAATCCACAATCTTTCTAACAACCAAGAGGCATTTTTTGGCAGAGGTACAGAGCTAACATCATACTGCTTTATGTAATGGCATTGCAGCCATTTAATCCAAAGGCAATCCTTCTTGCTGGCCAAATCCCAAAGGAGTTTGGTAATAGCTGCCTTATTCCAGACAGCCATATCAATGATGGTAAGACCCCCAGCAGAAACAGGTTTACAGACCTTTTCCCATGTAACCAAAGCCCTTTTAGACACAGATCCTGCCCATAGGAAGAACCTACAAATTGCTTCAATAACCTTCAGCACCTTCTTTGGCATTATGAATACTTGTGACCAATATGTCTGAATGCCAAATATAACAACTTTAATCAATTGGCATCTACCTGCATAAGAAAGCATTTTGGCAGACCAGCATGTGATTCTAGCAGTTATCTTCTCAATCAATGGTGAGTATTGATGTATAGCAAGTTTTTAGAGCTAAGTGGAATCCCCAAACACCTGAAAGGAAATTGGCCCTCAATGAACCCCAACTGCTCCATGATTGCAACTCTAACAGATTGCTGTACACCAGCCAAATAAACAGCACTCTTGTTAATGTTTGCTTCAAGCCAGAAGCTTCAGAAAACTTGAGGAATGCCTCTTGTAAAATCTGGATAGAAACACCATCAGCTCGACAAAACATAAGAAGACCATCAGCAAAACAAATATGCACACAGTTTAGCTTCCTGCACTTAGGATGGAAATTGAAATCTCCATTTCTGTGTAACTGATGTAGTATCCTGTTCAAATACTCCATTGCAAGAACAAACAAATAAGGAGACAGAGGATTACCCTGTCTAATACCCCTCCTTGCAGTGAAAGGTTTAGTGAGACCCCCATTCAGCACCAAGGAATATGAGGCAGAAGTTACACATGCCATTATCCAATTAAGGAACTTTGCTGGGAATCCAATGTGAATGAGGACTTGCTTAATGAAGCCCCATTCCAAAGTGTCATAGGCCTTCCATATGTCCACCTTAAGGACACATCTAGGGGATACTCCTTTCCTTGTATATCCCTTGAAAATTTCATGGCTGAGCAAGATATTATCAATGATGCTTCTGCCTTCAATAAATGCTGACTGGGCCTGACCAACTATACTGCCAATAACAGTTTTCATCCTAGGGGTGTTCATCGGGCGGATTGGGCAGCTTTTTACTCTTAACGGTTTGGCTTAACGGTTATTGGCTTTTAAATGTATTAATCCGTTAGCCACCCCATAAGATATCGGGCGGATTGGTATCGGGTTAGCTCTTATAGGGCGGTTATTGGGCGGCTTATCAGCCTAACATACATGTTTACTAGAATTTGATAGATCTCTTCGGGCAATTATAGATCAAACACCTATTCCAGTATACCTTCATATGAGCTAACTTGTTAATGTCTTTTCAGGGCGTTCATTTTATACCTGAGGTAGTATAGCTTTGCCCTCCTCACTTTTTTCTTGTCCAGCACCTTCATCTCCTTTATGTTGGGAGAGTACATGCAAATCAACTAGATTCCGAGATTAAAAATGCTTAGAAGTAGAAATAAACTTTTGTTAATCATTTTAAAGGGTTTTAGTTTTTTTATATTTAATATATATAAATAAAAATAAATTTTATATATATATATATATATATATATATATAATATTTATATTCTTATAGGGTTAACGGATTAACTGTTAAGAAAATTGAATAATCCATCCTCAAATCAATAAGCCGTTAATAAAAAAAATTCAATCCGTTCCCCGTCCGTTAAGCCGTTAAGCCGTTACCAATAAGCCGTTAAGCTTCGATTTGGATCGATTTTAGGTTTCAGA
Source organism: Nicotiana benthamiana (assembly GCA_034376525.1). Lineage (NCBI taxonomy): Eukaryota > Viridiplantae > Streptophyta > Magnoliopsida > Solanales > Solanaceae > Nicotiana > Nicotiana benthamiana. The sequence continues at coordinate 24,287,511 of CM067336.1, read as the reverse complement.
TCGGTTTTGAACACCCCTATTTCATCCTCTTTGTAATAATCTTGGAGATGATTTTATACACAATTGTACAGCAGGCAATAGGTCTATAATCCTTGACAGTTGTAGGATTATTAACTTTAGGCACAAGTGCAATAGCTTTAGTATTTATCATGTTGGGCAGATTGCAAGTAGTAAAGAAGTCCATAGTAGCAGCAATTATATCTTCTTGTACTATCTCCCAGTTGCTAGTGAAAAACTCCACAGGAAAACCATCCACACCTGGTGATTTATCCTTTGGCATCTCCTTAAGAGCTTCTGTAATCTCCTCCACTGTGACCTCTTGGATTAGCATTCTTTGTTGTGATAAAGTAAGACAAGGACCTTACTTCATAACAGCAGTATTGATACAAGGGAGTTCAACAACACATTCTCCCATCAATGATTTGAACACTTTAATAAATTCATGTTCTACAACTACTGGATCTGTTAGCTTTATTCCAGATTCAGTATATATAGAACTAATATTATTATGGCTAGTTCTGATCTTCCATTGAGCATGAAAGTACTTTGTATTAGCATCTCCACACTCAATCCAATTGGCTTTGGATTTCTGCCTCATAATCTGCTCCTCCACCTTGCTCCATTTCTCAATTTCATACAATGCTGCTTTCTCAGCATTTAGCAAATTCTGTGTAAATGGACTGTGTTGCATCTGGTTTTGAACAATATCCAGTGTTTCCCTAGCTTGAATAAGCTTCTGCTTATAGGAAGACATCTGGCTATTAATCCCCTTCAATTGCTGCTTCAAGGCTTTCAGTTTGGTCCATACCTGCTGCATAGGTGGTCCTTCACAATGCTGTGACCAAGTTTGTGCCAGAATAGATTTGAACTGAGGATCCTCCATAATTGCAATGTAGAATCTGAAAGGTTTGGGGTGTAGAAGCCTTTGACTACCAAACTTGATAAGTATGGGAGAATGATCAGATACTGAAGGGTTCATGAATTCAGCCTCAATATGCCCATACTGTTGAATCATTTGAAAATTTCCCAAAGGCCAGTCAATTTTACTATGTACTCTAGTATCATTATCCTGCTTATTGGACCAAGTATAATACCACCCTTTTGCTCGAAGGGGAGTAATATGAATGGCATCTATAGTCTCCTTGAATCCTCTGGTTTCAACATTAGTGACAGGAGATCCAATTCTGTCTCCAGAGTTCAAGACAGTATTGAAATCCCCACTAAGTACCCAAGGATCCTGACTGGGAATGTTTACTTCCTACAAATCACACCACAACTGTTCCCTATTGCTTGCAGTATTATGAGCATAAACTACACTCAAATGAGTTCTAACTTTGCCTTGAGCATCTTCTAACAAACATTGTATAAACTGATCAGTCACATTAGAAATAAGGACTTGAATATGAGGTTTCCAAAGCAACCAAATCCTACCATTGACAGCCTTAGCATAGTTGCATTGAACTTTCCATCCTTTAGCAATCTTAGCAAGTATCCTATTAGCTTTATGCTCCTTAACTCTAGTTTCAAGAACACCTATAACATCTACTTTATGTACAGACAGAAAGCTTTTTAATTCTTCCTGTTTGTGGGCTTGATTAAGCCCTCTAATGTTCCAAGTAGCAATAATCATGAAGTATTAGACACAATACTCCAAGAAGGTCCTGGATCCACCTGTTGACCTCTTCTACCAGCATCCAGAATAACTACAGTAGACTTCCCCTTATTTGCATTATCAATCATAACCTCATTGATCCCAGAAAGAACCCTTGAAGCTGCTATGTTTTTGCTAGAGCCAGCTAGTTCATGCTGATTCACAGTACTATTCATCAGCTGCATATCACCAGTATGTTGCTGATTCCCAATAGTACTAGTCTCCAGTTGCACTGCCTCACTAATATGTTCTGGTTGAGCTAGAATAGGTACCATTGCATTTGCAACAGTCTTAGGCACCCACTCATGATTAGTAACTTTGATCTGCCTTGGCGTTCTAGCTCTATGTCTTCTTCCCTTCTCCTGCTCACCATTAGCCATTTCTACATCATTTCTTACATTATACCAGCACTCAATAGCATCATGGCCAAATTTCAAGAAATGATTACAAAAACTAGGTTTCCAATCATATTCAATCTGTTGCACTTTCATACCAAAAGGAGTTTCAATTTCAACTTGATCAGGTAAGGGGTAAGCAGCATCAACTTCTACTAAAACTCTCGCAAAAGAGATCTTCTCCTAATGTGCAGTGAATTTGTCCGTATACAGTGGTCTGCCCACTGCACTAGCCAATTTGCTCAGAACATCAATAGACCAGTAACCTACCGGAAGGCCTGGGAATCTGATCCATACAGGTACTGTGCTGAGAACATCATTTTGAAAAGAAAAATCAACCTCCCATGGTTTCAGCACCATAGGCTTGTTTCTGTACGAATATGTCTTTGCTATTGTAATGAAATATGCAGTATCCTTCAGCATGCAACAGTATCTGAGGTTTGGACACAAAATTCCAAACATGCATCACAAAATTCTCCATCATTTTAGCATTTGGATTATCTCCAATTACATATCAAATTAATGCATTTGTCCAGTAATCTACCTGAGATTGTAGATCCTCTACATTGATTTAACCACCTTATGGCCATCTCTTTCAATCGGAGGTACAAATGAGAGTGTCTTACCCATTTGTGCATCACGATTTCCTCTAGCAACTTCAGCAGCAGTCGGTAATGATTTTTCAGGGTCACTCACTTCAGAAAATTGTAATTGTCTTGCAGTCGAGTTAATCGGAGCTTCTGTTTGGTCCATCGGAAATGTGTTTACAGTTGCTTCAACCTCTACATGCAAATTCTCTGGCGATTGGTATTTCTGTGGATGGAAATTCCCAAAGGTCAGAGGTTCCAGTGCCGTAGCGATACCGTGAGCAGGGTAACAAGTTGCATAGGTGCTATCGAAGCAGTCGGAGCAGCGTTGCGACGGCGGCGAGCCATTTCCGGCACAAATTGCAGTCTTTCTATTGTGCGCCGAATTGACGGTTACTGTTCTATCGAAATGCTATAATGCGCCGAGAGCATTTTGCGTGTCCCTCAAAATATCTGCTTGGACGAGAATAAAACTCATTTTGGGTGATAAAATGTGAAATACCAATTTTGCCCAGGCCTGATGCATTGTTCCGCGTCTGCGTAAAAGTAAACGCAGATACGGTTCCACAAAAGTAAAAATGCAACCGCTTCTATGGTTTCGCAGAGGCAAAATTTCAACCGTAGAAGAGGTAAAGCTCATCGTGTCAGTCACCGCATAGGTAGAAAATCAATCGCTTCTGTGGTTTCGCAGAAGCAAACATTTAACCACAGAAGCGGTTCTGGCCTATTCCTCCTTATCCGCATAAGCGGCCAATAATCATCAGACGCAGAAATCGCGCATGCGATAATTTCTCTGCTAAAGCGGAATTCACTGGGGGTTTTGCATAGTTTCACCCTCTTTTTGGTCAATCCCACTTCCATTCAATTCAAACCGTTTTGTAGCATCATTCACCTGAACATCTACCAACAACCACCATAAAAACATCATTATATAATTAAAAGGACATAAAAGCTAAGGAAAAGTGGCTTGAATGAATGGTGAAATCACCACTCATCGACAATCCCAACTTAAAGCTTTTGCTTGTTCTCAAGCAAATCAAAACCAAAACTTCAATAAGGATTCACCATTGAAAACAGAAGTGGTAGTGTCATTACTTACATCACACATTCTCCAATTTAAGTATCATATTAATGAATTTGGTTGGTACTAACAATTAGGCTCGAGTATGCACATCTTTCCCGAATAAATCCCTTATAAAGAAAGACAGCTTCAAGAATGTTCAGGGAAATTCAAAAATACTCAAGTCATCAACATAAGCCTAAAGAAGTGACTCAAAAGCACTAGTCAATTAAAAATTGCTCACTTTGCTCAATTTCACCAATCTTTCCTAATTCATGTGCTCTCACAAGGAAGAAAGTCCCAAAATCATTATATTTACAATGCAACATAAGGGACAAATTTTTCAAGAATGCTCACTCTCACAAAGAAAGTGTTACAACATTTCATACCATAGGTTTGCCCTTATTTTAATTCATCGCTTATTCAAGAATGCTCGGTTGGAGGTCTCATAAGGACTTTTTAAGCTTGTAATGTAGGATTAATGAAGGGTTGGATAGTTATTTGGGCATAAGTGACTTCACCCTCCTTGAACACTACTCACACTTTTCCATTCTTTTGCACTTTGCTCCTTTTCAAACCCCCATAGCCTCATTATTATTTAGTTTCCAACATAGAACCACCTTATCTACCTCTTTTGATTGTTATTCAAAACTCTGTGCTTTTATATATACACATATATTATCTTTTTTTTTTATATACGCCTATTTTTCGTCTCTTTTTTTTTTCTTTTATCTTTTTGGAGCTTGAATACTTAAAAAATTATTTTTGAGGCATGGGTCCCAAACTCACCATAAAACCTTACCAATCTCTCCTGCGACACCACCCCCAACTTAGGCTTTTAGCCTCATTCTCAATGTTCAAAAAGGGAAGGGTTCAAGAGAGGGAATTGTTTTAAAAAATGAAAAGGTTTGTAATGAGTTGGCCAAAGAAAAAGGTTTAAAGACTCAAATTGGGTACTGGTGATATTATTTATGCAAAGGTAGGCTTTAAAGGCTAACGAGGTTTTGTAAATACAACAAAGAATGCCGAAGATCATTCCTCCAACCAAACATACTATCATTAGCATTGAAAAACGAACCGGGCAAGTTCTAGGTGATAGAAGTAAATACAAGATTTATTTAAGCAAACACTACCACACATGGAACATGAATAAATCAAGATGGATCAATGTTGCTTTCCAGTAATGATGTTTAGCGCAATATTTGAACTTGTAGGTAAAGAGTCACTAAAAGAGCCGAAACGTTATCACAAGAATTATTTTGCACCAAGCACATACTTGTTTTAAGTACAAAATCAAATTTTTGGAGGGGTATTCTTAACTTTCAATTTACATATAAGAGACTAATATTATTAGTACCAAATAATCCAAAAGCCTCATCCTAGAAAAGCAAGACTAATTCCCTTAATAAAGTTGTCGATCTATCCATCATTGGGAAAAGTAACCCGATTCACTTCAAAAGTATTCCTTGGGAAAGAACCGTAGCAAAAAAAACCCAAGGAAGTTTTATTTAAATAAATGAATATAAAAGAAAAGAAGACTACTATAAGGTATACTAAAATAAAAGAAGCTAATACTACTACAAAGGAAAACATATAAGCTAATAAGAAGAAAAATATATAGCGACAACAAAATACAAACATAAACATGACTAATCAAACCAAGCCCAGCAAGAGCACCTGCTGCATATAGTAACCCGGAAAGAGCACACAAGGTACAGAACAATATTATCACAAGCCCAACAAGAGCATACAATATCCACAACATAAACATAAGCCCGACAAGGGCACATAATCTCAAAATATGAATACAGTACACAATACCACCCCCAACTAAAACATTGATGCGTCCTCACTTCACAATATAGAATATAAAGCATAAATGGTTTGAGGGTCTCCCTGAGGTCTGCGTAGGACTAGCAAACTGTGGGAGGACGGGTGATCAATACTGAGCTACACTCGTAGCTCCGTCATCATATGTCTCCTCATTATCATCCTCATCATCGCCACCATCACTAGCAGAAAGGAATGAATACTCTTCACTATCGTCTTCTGCTGCCATTGGAATCTTTGCATCTGGTCGTCCCCACTTGAAAATGGTTTTGATGCCTCTCCACATCTTCACCATAAATTTGTTCTTCTTCTTCTCCTTCTGAAAGTCCGCCTGAAGGTCAGCATGGGCCTTTGCCAAAGTACCATAGGCTCCCTCCAGTTTGGTCACTTATGTTGTCATTTTTGTCATGTTCTCTTCTTGTCGTTTTTAGCATCCAAGTAACCCTGCATATCTTCCATGGAGAAGTAAGAAAGGCCAGGATGTGAGGAGGAGGGCATACACGGAAGCTGCGATACTAACTCCTTAATTGTTTGAAGCTCGGAGTTAAGTATCTCGAATGGCCCTTGAGGGGATTACTCTGACCTGTGGTTGTGGAAGGGACTTTCCTCTTTTTTCTTTTGACCACACTTCCCTCTCCGGTCACTCTCAATGGGTGGACAGGTTTTTCAGCTGGAAACCAACGATCAGTAGGGTGAATAGTAACTTTTGCTTGGGTGCATAGTGTGGTGATCAGCGAGGGAACATCAACCCTGCATCCTTCTCTCGAGTACTCTCTCAAGTACTACCTCATCTCCTGAAGAATGAAATACTCCACATTCACCTGAATACCAACTAGAATACATGCTATAATCAGTGCCCAGGTGTAGGAGACATCAGAGACATTTCCACATGCACAAAATCTATTGCTAATGATATGCAGGCACCTTTTGGCCTCGGCGGTGAAGTCAATTGATTTCAGCCCCTTTCTTTTGTTTCCCCATTTCTCCCTCAAGTGCGGAGGGAAATGTTTAGATACGAGCCACTCTCCATTATCACAATTATTTTTCTCTTGCGCCTGCTCCAAAGGGTAGTTTGGGATTCCAACGGTGTCATTGATGTATTCAATTCCAAATCTCACCATTCATCCTCTGAATAATATTTGTGGATCGTCAAAGTTCGTACGCCTAATATTGGCGTAGAACTCGAGAACCCACATTTCATTGGCCTCGCAAGGGGTGGCGATTAAACGGGACCTTCCGGATGAATAAAGCTGGGCATGGAAGTCAGGAAGCCTGTCTGCCACTTTATCCTCAAGGAACCCCTTTTCAGTAATGATCTTTCTATGGACGAGTTCGTCTAAATATCGGCGCTCACATGAAGCATACATGAAGAGCGACTCATCATAAGGCTTATCAATATCTTCCTGAATTTCTTGGCATGATCCGCTTGGGTTCGGGTCCATTTTTGAATTGAAACACCAAAAAGAATCAATACAATGTTAGTCGGACAATAAAATCATGTTAAGCAATTTGAAATACTGCATTTTAGCCAAAAAATTAGTTTGAACAGTTTCGGGAATCACTATTTTCAAACCCACTATATTTGCAAAATCTGGGGAGTTTCCGCTTCTGCGGAACTTGAGCCGCATAACCGATATCGCTTTTGCGGTGACAAGGGCGCTTCTGCAGTTCTTGAACTATTGGAATGTTTGAATTTTTGCTTCTCCAGAACTTTTACCGCAGAAGCGGTTCCACTTTTGCGGAAGTCCAACCGCTGCTGCAATTTTCACTATTCTTTAGAGAAATCACTGCCCAGTTGATTTTCGATTCCTTTTGCTATTTCAACAAAATATTGGCATCAAAACAAAAACATTTTGCATGACACAGGAACATGATTCAATGGAGACAAAATTTGTGCCGCATCGCACAAGATTTTCACTCAAACAATGTGTCGAACACTTTGCGAGCGATTTAGTATGAACCTTTCTTCACACAAATTGGGTACTCAAGACTTCCCCCAATTTTGTTCTATCTTATCAGCACACACACGTTTACTCTCAACCAAATCCTCACTTACTATAGCTAACAACAAGAATCCAAAACAAAATAAATAAGAGAAAGAAGAGACCATCAAATAAAATATATGAAAAAGAAAACATCTGTTGTCACTAAGCATTTACCAATGAGAAGTGAGAGATGAGCATTGAGAATAGGATAAGAAAGATAATACCTGGACTCATGCAAGAGGAATGAATTTAGGAGCAACTTTGTCTAATTTTTGGAGAAATGTTAGTTCTTGGGGAGTTAGGCAGGGAGACACAGTATTTTATGTTTTGAGCAAATGAACGTTCAGAAATCTTTTTATGAATTTTAAAACCTGTTCATTTCCATTTTTGTGGATAAGAAGCCGCTTCTACGGTACTGCATAAGCGGTTTTTGGGCCACTTCTGCGGTTTCTGCCGCTTTTGCGGCTTGTCCGTCGCTTCTGCGAGACCGCAGTTGCGGTCAAAAAGTCGCATATGCGGTTTTAGCAGAGATTTCTTGAACAGTGTTTGCAACTACTGGTTTTGGCCATCCGAACAACTCCGACCTATGCAAATCAACTGCAAAAAATCTAAAACTTGGCAGATTAGTCAAAAATAATATTCTAAGGTATTCTAAAAAAGAAAATTTCAAAAATAATGAAAATTTTTGAAAAACGATGGGTTGCTTCTCACAAAGCGCCGTATTTAACGTCGTGGCACGACGCAGACAGCATTACCACTTTTCCTGCCACTTGGATGATATGAATAAGGCACCTAGCTTGGAGTCAAGCTTGTGACCACGAGCGATGTGGGTGGTATGTTGACGATCGATCCAATGCTTAAAACATTCATTTTGCACTTCTTGGCTCTCAAGTGAGGAATGTCATTTTGTTTTCTTGCCTCCTCAAATTGTAAAATGTACGACATGATCTTTTCTTCCTCGAAATCCTTCATTGATCCATGTAGTTTGACTTCCATGTCACCACACAATTCGAACATTGAAAATTGCTTGGAATATGATTTCAAGCCTTCACTTTGCAATTTTTCTATCTTGACAGCCTCCTTTTCCCCAGGATTAGAGTCCACATCAACCGCATTTGCATTTACACCGCCTCAGTTGACTCTAATTCCATTTTTTTCTCGGTGTCAATAACACTCATTGAGTCGATTGGTGGACGTTCAATTCTTGATTACTCAAAGTAAAGTTCACTTTCTTCCTCGGAATTGGACTCTTCTTGGCTTTCTTCCATACATTAAGGTTGTTGGGCATAGTGAGCCTCAACAAAGTTTGCATTTGATTTTCCAAAGTGCGGATATGTTGATCATTGTAATTCAAGCCTTGTTTCAAGTCCTCGAGTGCGAAGTTGTGCTTCTCCTCATTTTCGAGAATGCATGAGCGTTATTTTCTTATTTTGAGCATTTGAGAGTTCTTCTTAGTTTTGATCAAGTGCCAAAAAAGGGTTTACACTTTCAATCTCCAAGGAAGGATTTTGATTTTCATTCACTTCCAAGGCTTTTTGAACCCTTGAGGCTTCGATCATTTCATTCATTTGTGAATGCAATCATTGAAGTGCTAAATCATTTTGGAGACTAGTCTCCAAAAGATGTTCCAAGGCATTTTGCTCCTTGTTTCCTTCTTCATGTAGACACTCCAACACGAGCTTGAACTCTCCATTTTGGTCATGCTCAGTTTCGTCCATTTCCATAGCCCTATTGTTCTCATCACAACATGCAAACTCATCATAGTGGGGGCCTAGGGAAAGGAAGGTCAAATATGCACAATAATCCCAATGATTATTTTGGCAACCACACTTATCACATATACTCCAACCATAGGGATAACATTGTGCGCACAATCAACCCCCGGGAGAATTTAAACAATTTTGCAACGTGTGTTGTCTTCCATAATAAAGACATGGGTCATCAAAGTATGAACAACTACCATCCGACCAATTATCATTATATGAGGCCATTTTAAAAAAATAAGAAAACAAAAAAGAAACAAACTATAAAAATAGACCCAAGGTAAGAAAAATAATTACACAAATATTCACAAGTTGGGACCAAAGCACTTTCACTTACTTCTCAAACAACCTAAAATACACCAAATTGTTCCCTGGCAACGGCGCCAAATTTGATGACGTCCAAATCCACTGCTACAAAGAAATAGACACGGTTTCATGCATTATAACTTACCCAACTATGAGGCGGGGTCGAATCCCACAGAGAATAATGTGTAGGAGATTAGGACTGTAAGAAAATCATCGCTAGTCGCGCAGTGCCAAACACAAAGAATTTGGGTTGAAAATTATTTTTATATCTAAAATGCGGAAATGTAAACTAACCTAGAAAGCAAGTAAAATGACTAATGGCTAAAAGTATGAAAGCATCGCGAATTACACTCAAGTAACGATCCAATGTATTTCACGATTTTACAAATATGTGCAAGTTTATGTTAAATAGCCACTGATAATAATTCTTAATTAGTTTCTTCTGAAGTCTAACAAGACTTCCTAATTGATTTATCTCTAATCACAACTAGAAGGTTAAGCACACCTGAAAGGCTACAAGTAATTCAATCCTATCCCTAGGTAGAATCTACAAAATAAGGGTTAACGCCTCAAGTTCTTGTTAATCAATCTTTCCCTACCCCAAACTCTTTTTCCCAAAATTAATTCGTAGTTAATGGGCGAGTGCTAATGTTAGCTAATCACTTTTGGAAACATAAAAGAACAAGAATAATTAAAGAAACATAACTCACTTCATAAATATAGAAAAATCATTCAATACATAAGAACAACAAGGTATAAAATCCACACATTAATTATGAATATTCCCATATACAATATTTAAGTGTTGGATAAAATATTACACACTTAGATAAGCAATATAAATCAAGGAAATTAAGAAATAAACATAAATGGGTAAGAAAATCTTAACCGCAAGCTTTAATCTTCAAGACACAATTGTGTTTGAGCAAAACCGTAGTTTAAAACTTGTTCTCTCTAGTCTCTATGGACTGAAAATAAGCCAAAGATCCTCAAAATATCTGCTTGGACGAGAATAAAACTCATTTTGGGTGAAAAAATATGAAATACAAATTTTACCCAGGCATGATGCACTGTTTCCTAATCTGCGTAAAAGTAACCGCAGATGCGGTTCCGCAAAAGTGGAAAAATCACCGCAAAATCATTCCTCCAATAGTATCAGTAGGCGCAAAAGCAGAAATTCAAGCTCTTTTGCGGTTCTGTAGAAGCAAAATTTCAACCGTAGAAGGGGTAAAGCCCATTGTGTCAGTCACCGTGTAAGCGGAAAATCAACTGCTTTTGCGGTCCCGCAGAAGAAAAATTTCAACCTCAGAAGCGGTTCTATCTTATTCCCCATATCCACATAAAGCGACCAATAATCTGCAAACGTGGAAGTCGCACCTACGACCAATTCTCCGCAGAAGCGGAATTCACTAGGGGTTTTGCATAGTTTCACCCTCTTTTTGCTCAATCCCACTTCCATTCAATTCAAACCACTTCGTACAATCATTCACCTTAAAATCTAACAACAACCACCATATACAACCTCATTATATAATTAAAAGAACATAATAGCAAAGGAAATGAGGCAAAAATAAGTGGCTAAATCACCACTCATCACCCATGGTACAATAGTTCTGAATTGCCCGACGCTAAAATATCTAGTCTAAATTCTGACGCCACATACAAAATCTAACCTACCAGAAAGTAAAGATCCAATCAAGTCTCCAAATCCTGATATCCACTAAACAGTACCGACGCACACAATCCACAACCACAATATAGCCTATATATGAGAACTCCCAGTCTCCAACTCCATATAACACGCACATCATTATACCTAACCCCAATTTCCACTGTGTGAATACATGCACACCTTCAATACCAATTCATTCCACGATAATTACTCTAAGATTTCCATGTGCCATACAAGTAACGCGAATATCAGAAGTCGATCCAGCCTTAAAAATGCCACAATACTGTTGAAGTGCCCTCAACTTAATCACATTAGCCTTTTTCTGAAACATGTACCCTCTACAAATCACTACGATTAGAAATACAATTTCCTTAATCATCTGAAGCTCATTTATCTAATCACCTAAAGCTGCTCGTAGTGCCTAAGAATGTTTTGAATTTCCATTGAAAACTGAACCATAACTTTACACACGCAACTCTCAATCCTTTACAACATATCACATATACCATATCATCCTAAGGTACCATGAGGACTTCACCCCTTCCAAACCAAGAACGTTTACGTACTCAACTAGTCAACAACTCCCATTGATCCCATTTAGAAGAATAATCATCACACTTCCCATGCTCTGTATGACGTACATATGCATTGTTCAATTACAATATCGACACGACGGAAAAAATCTGTATTAATTCATAACACCACCGAATCAAATATTCATTGGGTCTATACTTTTGGCAAGAACTATCACCTCATTCTGAACCAAATAATTGTCTTAGCCCCTTAATTTACTTCATACACTCAGATTGCACTGATCTCGAATTTAATGATCTCGTCTCACCCATTACAACTGCTTAGACAATAAGCCACCTCACACATAATCAAAAGCCGCATATGATGCCTTGATATGCCAATAGATTACTAATTTGAACGCGATACAAAAGGAAAATGAAATATGGAAGGAATTACCAATCCCACGCAATAATAAGGACTTCCCTTAGAAAACAGGAAGCAAAGAATACAAAATAGCATATCGAAAACTATACTCAATATCAAACTGTTGCGGCGTGCAACCCGATTCAGATAACATACTCGTGGTGGCGTGCCACCCGATCCACACATAGATCTCACATAAAGAGATGCACATCGAGTCAAATTTGCTCATTACAACAAAATAACGAGTACCGGTCATAAGCATGCTAAGTGGATAATAATATCTCTAAGGGACATATAGCGCTATAAGCTACAAAACTCAAGAAGAACTGAAGTGTGATGTACAATCTGAATTTCAAGAGCCAAGATGCCCAGATAACCCCATTCTTACACAGATTCTCAGCACATAGCAGCTTATCAAGTCGTCTCAAAACTCACACGACACAATGCATCAATACGCGAAATATATGACAGGAAACATCAACCTAACTACTCCTCCATGAGGACCGCATTACTTAAATGAACACATAGAGCCATTATTCACATAAAATTCATTCACCGACTTCAAGTTGATTCTGATCACACTTAACTAGTCTGATAACCTTTCAAAGGTCCATAATAACTTCGATTTTCTTCATAAAACACAAGAACAACCATCACAATTGGAGTAATCCTCCCCAGTTCATAACCCAATATGCCAAGTGCCCTCTAGGCATGAATTTTTAATTTAACGACACCATCACAAACTTCATACTTGGTTTTCATGTTTAATCAATCAAGTGATCACATGCCACACTTATATAATCTTCCCGTGGGACACACTCCCACAACCCACCATAACAATATCTGGAGTGTACCTCCAAATCATCGGTCGCACTAACACGGAAGAGCGATCAAGAATTATTAACCAGGACGCAAAACCCTTTTTAAAAAATACCGATCTTAGGTGACGCTGAAGACAATACCAACTTACCATAAATATCAAAACTCATCTCTTGCTCATCCGAGCTCATGACATCTTATCAAAAAATTTCCATCACTCGTTCCATTCTTGACCCAATTTCCATAACCAGAACTCATTCACCAGCATGCATATAACTCAAACCAATATAGCATATAATCATGCAATCGACCTATTTAATAGCAACTCCCCAACTTGGCTCAAAGCCATAGATCAAAATGCACTCAACAAATCACAATGCATGTATTCTATTGTTGCTGTAATATCATAGTGAGATTATACTCACTCCTTCATAAGCTCGTGGGAACACAAATCATATGGAATTTAAACTCTTCTACAATTCTTGCATTTACTCATACAACAGTTAAGCCCACTCTTTAGGCGACTAAATTTTTACTAAGTCCCAAAATTTTCAAAAGTTTTGGCAGAGTCTCCTTTGTAATTGGGCCTATCCACTTGCCAAAGAATCACTAAAACCATCCTAACAACACATCCACAACTTGACAAAGTATCACAATGCATATCAATTACATAAATCTCAATACTACATGTATTATACGATCAAAATTGATACATGAACATGTGTTGCACCGATTTGAATCATAACACATGGAATATACCTTTCAATCCCCCATTATTGAGCTATTCAATCGAGTAAGTACATATTCTTTCTTTAAATAATTTTGACCTTCAAAGTGGTCTTCTTGACTCAACGATTTCGTCATAATACATTTACAGACACGATTCCAGCTCCCAGACTTATCTAACTAGTATCACAAATAGATTTTCCTTATAAGCCAATTACCCATTAGCTTTACCTTTAGTTACTATTTTTGGTATGCCTTCCACTACCATACACATTACTCATGACGTGGATATCCAACCGTCATTCCGGCTAATATGGACAATAATGAACATATGAGTTCAAAGCACTTGCTCACAAAATCAAAACCTCAGTGCGCAAGCCATTGGCAAATATTCAGCCTCAAGTCCTCCAAACTAGCCTAATTTAGAACTCACAAAGATTACACCTCACCCCTTGATCGGGGAATCAAAAGTCATCGAGGCACATGTGATACTAAATTCCCGTTCGTGCATACGATCACGCAGAAGGAATTTCAAGAGTTTCTTTTCAAGCTGAATTAAGGATGCACGATAAGAATTCAAGAATGTGAAATTTTCCTTAAGGTTCTGCAGCCTATCGAGGATAAATACAGACGTCTCTATACCGATCCACGTGACTCTAATAAACCAGCTCATGACTAGCGAGACCTAGTAACCAAGGCTCTAATACCAACTTGACACAACCCAATACCCAAAATCCGATCGTCAGGGCGCCTCTCGTGAAGACAATCCCAACCAACAGATTAACAATACCTCTTTTAACAATTAATTAACATGAATGAGTAAAAACCATAGACAACATTATCATAAATGCGGAGGAAAAATGATAAAACAGGGAACCAGCCCAACTCAGCCCGAAATCAGGGTGTTACAAGTCATGACCACCTCAGGAATCTAGACACTACTATAAGTCCAGTAATATACATATTGTATTTTAAAATATTAGGAAAATATACGGTGTCGCAAACACTGGTAGTCACCTTTCTCAGCTACGATGTCAAATCTCCAATCGGCTCAAAACCCGATACCGGGTGAACAATTACCTGCATCTACACATGAGGTGCAGGGAGTAAAGTGAGTACCCAACTCAGTGAGTAATAAAAATAAATAATGATTGAAACCATGAAATCTCATAAAGACACAATATAGCGATATCTCAAGCAGTAAAATCAGTTACACCGTAAAACAATGAGTATCCGATAATCCTCTTTTTAAAACAGTAAAGGCAAATAATTTGAACAGTAAGGAATAATCAAAAGCTTTCCACTCGGGCTTAATATCAAACTCTCAATATAGTATTATCCCCACGAGCTCACTCCCAACTCACCAGCACACAACATCATCCCCTCGGGCTCACTCTCAACTCACCAAACACAAACAACACCCTCTCCGGCCCAACTCACCTGGATGCCCTGCGCTAACCAGGGGCGTGTACATACTCCCAAAGGGCTCCTACATCCCAAGTGCATATCATAAGGCCTTAATGCCTTCACACATCACACTTGAGGCCTGAAAGACTTCTCACATAACGCTCAAGGCTTGAAAGCCTCCTCACATCACTCAAGATATCCTCATACATGGCCTTCTGCCTTAATCAATCCAGAAAATAATCATAAACCCCTTGGGCATCAGTAAAACAATAGTGCTCAGCTCAATAACATTATAAATATCATTAAATCTCGAGTTGAGTATAAATGTTGCTGAGTTCACAAAATAATATAGTTCAATTGGAGTGAGTTAAAATAATATTTCAATTGGTGAGAAAAATAGTGATGTAAATTCAAAAAAGATTTCAAGTAATTAGCACGAAGCCCAGACGTGGCAATAAGCACAAATCATGGTATAAAACAATAAATCTTTATCAAATATGCGGTAAAATATCAATCGGGATGGACCAAGTTACAATCTCCAATAGCAAATGACCATGCGCTCGTCATACAATGTGTGTCCTATCTCAACATAGCAGTATATTGTGCAATCTGGGGTTTCAAACCCTCAGGGCATCATTTAAAATCATTACTCACCTCAAGATGATTTCATGCGCATTTGAACTAGAACATGATGTCTATGTATTGGGGCTATTTTTAAACCTCTTTATAGACATGATTCAAAGAAGATGCAAATGCAGTCCTAAAGCAGGATTTCTAATGCACAAAGAGAGATAGTCATTTTATTAAGCGTGATTAGAATGATAGCTTAATGACAGTATTTCCAGGTGATGACAACTTATGAAGAATTAGAAATTAAGTGATGAACTATAACATGTTTTCTAATATTCAAAGGCAGTAGATGTGAGTATCCTAAGGCGGGATTTCTAATGTAAATAACACATATCAATGATATGTTTCTAATGCAAGTAACTTAGCATATAGACCTAAAGCATCATCCTTATTGCATAAGCACAACATAATCCTAAATCATGATTTCTAATACAAATCATCATAATATAAACCTAAAACAGTATTTCTACTTGGTTTCCCCACAAAAAGTCGTATAGGAACCCTCACCTTTTAACTAATTATCCCAATATTTGTTTACAAAAAATTATTACTAGAGATGAATAGTGAATGAATTACATAAATGTAAACTATGCCACGGAGAGCCTGGATCAGGCCCAAAATAAAATCGGGAGTGCCGGGACTTAACAGTTTCAGATACTAAAAATCTCATAGCCAATAGTATGTCCTGATGCGTCAAAGTTCCATAAGAACCTCAGGAATCCCGGATAGTGCTCACACCAAGACCTTTCTTAGAATAGAAAATTGGTTATGTATAGTGCGGAAGGGCCAGCCCTAGTGTGCCAGAGTTCAGTAAAATCTGAAGGATCCCCAGGTAGTACACACACCAGAGGAGTATAACATAAATCATCTAAAAGTAAAAGTGAGAGTTCTTGACATAGTTTTGAAGAACTTAGTAAAACCAGTGCTGAAACAAATTTTTTAGAAGTGAAAAAAGTTTCGAGGAATAGATCGATTTTAGAAAATACTAAGAGAGGAAAATAGTTTTGAAATCAGTTATGAGAAAATCAAGGATATAATCACATATACTTAGAATGCTTAGAATCACAACCATTTAATAGACAGTTTACAGAAGAGTGAAAGGGGTTGGGAATATATAGAGGTCATATTAGGGATACATGAAGGGGGAGGCATATAGATAACAAATGCATAGAACACTTAGGAGTCTATTGATTCAGAGACTTAACAAGTTAGTGATGATAATAGGCATTTAAAATATAGTGCAGGAATGCAGAAAAATCATGTTGAAAATGGGGGTGCATTAGATAGGGTTAGCCATACAACATGGTAAATTAAGTTCATTTGGAGGCTAAGTTTCTAACATGTTCACACCAATTTGAAGGGAGTAAATAAAGACTAATAAATATGCTGGCCAAGTATTAAACAAAGTAGTGAGATTTAGACATGCAGATTATACACTTGAACAAGAGATGGCAGAATTTAGACTTGCTGAATAAAGGAGTAAATAGGAAGATAAATTGAACATATGGCCAATTAAACTAGTATAGTAATGGAACACATATAGTTTGAGTTTTATAATGGAACTAGGTACATACTAGTTGAAGAAGATAAGTGCAGAATGTGAAGCAAGTATAGTTCTACTATCTAGCCTTGGATTTCAGCCGGCTAGACCAACAATTAGCACAAGTAAAAAAGAAAGAAGAGAGAGTTTGAGTGTCTGTGTGTGTATTCTGAACTTAGTCCATTTGAGAGGTAAATATACGAGTGTATATGTATTCGTTCAAGACCACAGGAAATAAGGTAAAAGGAATGATCATTCAATCAATTAGAGAAATCACAGAATCCAATCACATAATAATGAGTTCAGAATAGACCCCTTAATTAGGTGTAATTGATTAAATGGAACTAACATGTGTCCAATTAAGGATAGAATCTCAATCATACCATGTAAGGAAAACAGTAAAAATCTGTAATTATATAGGCAATAAAATAAGGCAGGAATGACAAATTAAGGTTGTAAATAAGGAAACAACCCCGAAATAAGTACACGAATCTCCAACAGAGTAAATCAATCAGCCAAACTTTTAAAATAATACTGATTCTTGGAAAGATATATCAACTTCCATAAATAGGAAAATGGACTAAGTATAACTTCACAGAATCATAGAAATTAGTTGAAAATACAGATTCTACTTATTATGGAAAAACCATAGAATAATGTATTTGATAAAGAAAAAATGTTTAGGTCCAAGAAATTGATTCAAGTAATATGACTAATAACACAAAAACTACCCAGAATCGGAGCATAGATTAGAAAATCAAAAAATCAACTATGGCTGAAGTATTTTCCACAAATCAGCCATGAGGACGAAAGATAACTAATCAAAAACATTAAGAGTCAGAAAACCTTTGAAAGTAGGAACCCTAATTTTAGGTATTAGTCAGAATAATAAATTAATATCAGATATTTTTAAGGAAAACATGTAGTTGTATTCGACTCATATCTGATCTTTACAGATCTAAGAAGGAATGATAATATCAAACTAGGGTTTTTCACGAAAGTAATAAAGGTGAGAGAATAGGCTTAAAAACTATAGATTTGTAGCAAAACAAGAAGAAACCTTACTCACAGTTGAGAAAATAGCCTGCGACAAGCTAATAAACATAGTGTCGAACCAAAACTACTTGGGTTCCTCAAGATCATCTCAATGATCTAAGAAGTCTTGGAGCCATGGTGCATATAAGGTTAGGACCGGTCGGAGGAGACATTGATACATCATTGGATTAAGATACATGCCGGTGACTTCGTTTTAAAACTAGAGTTCAGTGAAGAGAGTTCAGAGAAGAGGGAAGGGGTGATAGCAGGTGAGATGACTGAATGAGAGGGGATTGGGGGGGGGGGGTTAGATATAGGTTTAATTAAGGTAAATGAAATTTTGACCGTTGATCTGAATGATCAACGGTCATGATTGAGTGGGGTATTGGGTCGGGTAAGTCAGATTTGGCCTAAGTGTTGGACTAATTTTAATTGAATTGAGATTGAAATTGGGTCATTTACTTAGGATAGGTCTTAAATAAAAGGGGTCATTTGTTACATACCTATATAATTGATAAAAATAATTTTTTAAAGATAGTTATTAAATTATTAAAAAAAGAGTTTTATGCCTAGAAATATATTAAAATAACTACTTAATATTCTAAAATATAAAAGGTTATTTCCTGATAAAATAATGTAATAATGCATGCATAGGTTATAATTGCTATTGTAACCTAAAATATAAATGTGGCTACTTATGCAATAATTGAAACTCACTACAAATGCAAATGATAAAATTATGCCAAAAGTTGATATAAAACTATTTGTTACGCAATCAGTGATTGTTTTATCAATAAAATGCTGGGATAAATTAATTAAAATCCTTTAAAAATGTAGAATTTGTGTGAAAATTACTAATTGATTCCAATGCATAGTTTTCAAAATATTATTGGAAAAATTTGGGTATCAACAATTGCCCCTCTTTACCCGGGAAGGAAAAAAGAGTTTTCAGGTAATACAATGATTGCCAATGTTGACAGAATAGAATGTTTTACAAAAACAAAATAGAGGCCGAACTCTGGTCTTTGAGATGCCTACGTATCCCTGGTTTTACGAGAATAAGGCCGTGTATAGTTTTGGATCCAACGGCGAGCTGAAGTCGATTGAGTTGTTCTAAGATGCGGCTCGTTCCCGCAAAGGTTCTTTTGTGAAGAGTATTGTATGATGGAGTTATGATTGCAAATCCAGAATGTATCAAATATATTATAGGGCAGATAGCTCGACATCACAGCGTAGAATGGGTAACTGATGAGAATAAGTTAGGAATGGCAAGTGAAAAAAATGCTACGAGCGAAAACCGGAGTTAAAGCTACTCCTGTATTAAAAACGTTACCTTTGGGGTTACCTGCAAACTCAAAATCTGATGCATGCAAGTAAGTAGATTACTGCGAGAATTTAAACGTGATGCAAATTCCCTTTGGACCATGAAAGATTGCCTTTGGACGGTGCAGATGATGTCCTTAGACTATGGTGTCCTGGGCCATGAATTGTGATATCAGAGATTCGTAGGCCATGCAATGATGTTCTTGGGCCATGAGGATAGTGCCTCCGAACCATGACACCTTTAAATAATGATATGCAAATTTGAGAGATCCTTAGGCCATGACATGATGTCTTCTGGCTATCATGATGATGCCTTTAGACAATGACACTTTTGGAACAAGTTGCCGATGTTTCAGCCCATGAGATGTAATAATATGACGCTAAAATCAAAAAAACAAGGCTTGGTCTTATGAGGCTGAGGGCATATCCTAGCTTGAAAAAGGAGCAAATATATAGTGCCGTAATAGAGAAATATTCATGCAAGGAGGGACAATGCTTAGTCACATGAGAAGGCAGTGCTTAGCCTTATGCAGAAATAGAGGTAGGGCTTGTCCTCACGCAAGATTTGATACAGAGCGTAGTCTCATGTAAGATGTGGGACAGGGATTAATACCATACAAATGGAAGGCATCGCTTAGCCTTATGCAAATATAAAGGCAAGGCTTAACCTCATGGAAGATGGAGACATGTCTTAGTCTCATGAAAATAAAAGGCAGAGCTTAGCCTTATGCAGATATGGAGGCAGGGCTTAGATTCATGCAAGATAGAGACAGAGCATAATCTCATGCAAGTTGTAGGAAAGGGCTTAGCCCCATGCAGATGGAATGCCGAGCTTAGCCTTATGCATATATAGAGGTAGGCCTTAGCCTCATGCAAGATAGGGACATGGATTAGTCTCATGAAAATAGAAGGACGAGCTTCTCCTTATACAAATATGGACGTAGGGCATTGCCTTATGCAAGATAGAGACAGAGCTTAAGCTCATGAAGGATGTTGGCCGGGTCTTTGTCCCATGCAGATAGAAGGCAGAGCTTAGCCTTATGCAGATATGGAGGCAGTACTTAGCTTCATACGAGATGGATACAGGGCTGTCACATGCAAGGAGAAGGCAAAGCTTAGCCTTATGCAGACATGGAGCAGCGCTTAGCCACATGCAAGATGGAGACATATCTTAATATCACGCAGGATGCGGAACAGGGCTTAGTCCCATACAGATGGAAGAAAGAGCTTAGACTTATGCAGACATGGAGGTAGGGCTTAGCTCTATGTATATGGAAGGCAGAGCTTAGCCTTATGCAGATATAAAGGCAGGGCTTAGCCTAATGCAAGATTGAGACAGAGCTTAATCTCATATAGGAGCAGGAGAAGGCTTAGTCCCATATCGATGGAAGGCAGAGCTTAGCCTTATATAGATATGGAGGTAGTTCTTAACCTCAAGTGAGATGGAGACAGAGCTTAATCTCATTCAGGATCAGGATAGGGCTTTGTCCCATGCATATGAAAGGCGATGCTTAGCCTTGTGTAGCGAATAATTGGCAATGGGAGTAGAGTATTTCTTAGCTGGAGATAAATTTCGTACTTGGTGGCCTGATTGATAGTGATTCTGTTGCGTGTATATATTTGAAAATGCTACTTTTATGTTAGATGTGCCTGCTCTCAAAGAAAAATTATAAGGTAAGGGGAGGTTGGTTCGGGCCTTCGTCGCTGGCTTTTCTCCTCCATTTTGGAGGCCTTGTTTGAGTTTCCCTGGGTAACATTTGGCTGTTACAGAACTAGAGTTTGCAAAAATATACAACTACTGATGAAAATAGAGTCATTTTAGAGAACATAGTGAAGTATTAAGTAATTTTAGATGAACTAGTGATTATAACTTATTTCAGAGACATTGAAGCTTTCTTGTGTTAGAATTTTGAGGGTCCTCCTCAAAATCTACCACAGTTTGGTAGATGATCCTTCATCCATCTGCGAGTGACGAATCTTGTTGAACCTTCTTCAGACCAATTTTTGACTTTCTGTCATGCGACGTCATTGGCTGGACTTGCTTTGAATTTTCAGGGTCCTCCTAAAAAATTTTCCCCAGTTTCGGGTTATGGGGGGAAATGAAAATTTCATTATCATATGACCGAAACCACAGGGCTACCTGTGTATCCCCTCTTATACAATAATCGGATCAAGTATAGTTTAATTACGTTACGTGAATGCGAAACATCTAAGCATAATATATTTTTATTGCGTCTGAATTGATTTGTTTTGACCAAAATTCTCCGTCCATTTCTTCAAGTACAAATGCTCCTCCTGTTAGCAACCTGTGAACCATGTAGAGACCTTGCCAGTTGGGACAATTTCCATTTGGCTTCATCTTGATGTCGAAACGATCTTCTTTAGCACTAGTTGTCCTTGTTTAAACTATCTTGGTTTGACCATTTTATTGAAAGCTCTAGGCATTGTGTTCTAATAAAGCTGACCGTGACATACTGTGTTTATTCCTTTTCCATCTATGAGGGCCAATTGCTCATAGCGGCTCCTTATCTATTGTATATTGCTGAGTTCAGCTTCCTGTATGATCCTTAAAGAAGGCATCTTTACCTCAGCTGGGATGAAAACTTAGGTACCATAAACCATTAAGTAGGGAGTTCCCACTTGATGCATATTATAGTGCGGTATCCCAACATGGCAAAGGGTAACTTCTCGTGCCATTGTTTGTTGTTTTCTACCATCTTCCTTAATATCTTCTTGATGTTCTTGTTAGCGGATTCTACAGCTCCATTCATCTGAGGTCTGTATGATATGGAGTTGTTGTGCTTGATTTTGAAGGTATTACACATGGCCTTAATCAGATCACTATTCAGATTGGAGGAATTGTCGGTGATGATTGATTTTGGAGCTCCAAACTGTGTAATAATCAGGTCATGGACATAATATGCCACTACTTTCTTAGTAACTGCCTTGTAGGATGAGGCCTCTACCCATTTTTTTAAGTAGTTAATGGCCACTAGAATAAAAATATGCCCGTTTGAAGCACTGGGTTCAATCAGATCGATGACATACATTCCCTAAACGACAAATGGCTAAGGTGAGCTTATTGCATTGAGCTCATTTGGCGGCACTTTTATCATATCGGCATGTACTTAACATTGGTAGAATTTTCAGACATACTTGACATAATATGTCTCCATGGTCATCCTAAAATAACTGGCCCTAAGTATCTTCTTGGCCAAGACATGACAATTCATATGTGGGTCGTAGGTCCCAGCATGTATCTCCTCAAGTAACTTAGAAGCCTCATTTGCATCAACACACCTTATCAATCCCAAATCAAGAGTTCTTCTGTACTAGTTTCCTCTAATGTAGAAAAAGTGATTGGAAAACCTCCAAAGTGTGCAATTTTTAGTATGGTTCTCATGATCCGGGTATTCTCCCTTCGCCAAGTACTCTCTGATGTCATGGAACCAAGGTCATCCATCCGTGTCCTCCTAAACTTGAACACAGTAAGATCATTGATTATGAATTCTCGCTAGGATGGGATCAATGAAATTCTTGTCTGGATGTTGTATCATGGATGTCAAAGTGACTAATCATCGGCAAACTCATGCTGAATTTTTGGAATTCTTGGTTACCCATTCTCCTTATACCCGGTGCACAAGTAGATCCGAATCGCCATTATTAGTAACTATTGTATATTTATATCGATGGCTTGATTGAGCCCTATAATGCAAGCCTCATATTCATCCATATTGTTGGTGCATAGAAACCTAATCATCGCGAACACAAGGTAGTGTAGACCAATTTAAGATAATAAAACCGATCCACTGCCCACTCCTTTAAAATTTGCAGCTCCATCAAAGAACATCCTCCAATCATCATATGCTTCAATAATGTCTTCTCCCATAAACGATACTTCTTCATCAGGAAAATATATTTTCAAGGGTTTGTATTGTTCTCCCGCATAATTTTCAGCCAGATTGTTTGTCAATGCTTGACCTTTGACCGCCTTTTGAGTTACATAGATGACATCAAACTCTTTCAACAGTATTTTCCATTTGGATAAGTTTCCTATCGGCATGGTCTTCTGAAATATATACTTTAAGGGGTCCATCCTTGATATGAGATACGTGGTACAGGCAAAGAAGTAATGCCTCAATTTCTGCGCCGTCCAAGTCAAAGCACAACATGAGCATTCTAACAAGGAATATCATACTTTGAAGGTATGAACATCTTACTCAATTAGTATATGGTTTGATCCTTTCTCCCTGTCTCGTCATGTTGTCCCAAAACACATCTGAAGGCTCCATCTAATACAGAAAGATAGAGTAGAAAAGGCGACCCCGTTTCAGGCGGGACCAAGAGTGGTGGTGTGGACAGATTTTGTTGAAATCCCTATTACAATCTTTAGTCCAACTTGTTTTAGTATCTTGAAGATGGGTTCACATATAACTGTGGACTATGCTATGAAACGATTGATATAGTTGTGACGTCCTCGGAATCTCATCACGACCTTCTTTCTTCTTGGTGGCAGTAACTCTTAAATAGCCTTAACTTTGGACGGGTCCAACCTATTTCCCTTATGAATGATAATGAATCCCATCAAATTTCCTCCGGGAACCCCAAATGCACATTTGCGGGGTTTAGTTTTAAGTTGTACCTCCTTAACCTGTCAAAGAACTTTCTTAAATCTGCTATGTTATCTGTGGCCCTCTCTAATTTGATAATTACATCGTCAATATACACCTCTATTTCTTTGTGAATCATATCATGGAAGACGTTTTTCATGGCTCTCATGTAAGTAGCCCCAGCGTTCGTTAGACCAAATGGCATCATCTTGTAGCAGTACACCCCCATGGAGTAATAAAAGCTATTTCCCTACATCTTTTTCATCCATCCAGATCTGATGATAACCCACGAAACAATCTAAAAAGGATTGATGCTCATGCTTAGCGCAATTGTTGATCAAGATATGTATATTAGGCAGTAGGAAGTTGTCCTTGGGACATGCTCTATTTAAGTCTCCATAGTCAACACATACTCTGACTTTCCCATCTTTCTTCGAAATTGGTACAATATTGGATAACTAGGTTGGGTATTCAAGTACCTGAGAACTTTGGCTTTGATCTGCTTAGTAACTTCTTGCTTGATTTTCAGGCTCATATCTATATGAATTTTCTGAATTTCTGCTTCACCGGCGGACACATTGGATTGTTGGGAAACATGTAAGCCACTGGTTGTACATAGAACGCTCATGTCACCATATGAACTTGCAATTATATCTTCATATTCCTTCAAGAAACGGACGTACTCCTCTTTCTCTAGTTGTGATAAGTGAATGCTTACGCGAGTCTCCTTGACTGTTTCTGCATCTTCTAAATTTATTGCTTCAGTTTTGTCCAGGTTGGGCTTAGGCTTATTCTCAAAGTTCTCAACCTCTCTGACAACCTCCTCAGGTATTTCATCTTCTTCCTCCGAGTCACTATCCATATGTTGTGTTGTCTCATTACGTGTCACAATCACCGATTTATAAGAAAAGGTAATAATGACGTTGTAGAAAAAAATTGTGGAAGATAATAATAAATAATAAATAACAATGCATTGATTAAAATCGAGAATATCCAAAATAAGTACGGCTCGATGAATCGACCAATTATTTTGAAACAAGTGTCTTTAAAACAAAGTTACTGAGAATATCTTAGATGCCTAGCGTTGCTACAGAAATAAGATTAGGCATATTGCCAAGCTACCCAGGGACTCGGCGAGCCCGAGATGGTGTGGCTATCTAGCTCTTGAGAACAACTCTCTTCTTCATAGTCTGAATTGTGACGCCTTCCTCATTCTCCTCCTCAATTATTGCACTGCAATCCATATCCTCTTCATTTAGGAACAATTTTCTCAACCCATGTAACGCTTCTTCTTCTGTAGTTCCCCATATTGTATCAACTTAGTGAAAATACTGACCCAAATGTGACACTAGTTTCTCGAGAGGGTAATAGGTTCTACTTCATGAAGGAGACCAATCATCATACTCCTCCCATGTATACTGGTACCCGAGCCTGAAGGTAGTACCATGACATTTCAGCTGTATTGGTTTGGTAATGCCCTGGAGATTTTTCCCAAGCCCTTTGCCGAGTTCATACCTAGACCATGCTAGTATTATTTCTATTTTGTTACTCCATCATTTTTCTTTCTCAACAACATTGGCATGTTCGATGCAATGATAAGTTTCCCCTCCTAGCCTTCTTCTATTCCCAATAATCAGGATGGTTTGACTGGTGTAAATAGCAGTACTCTCGTCTACTTAAATGATCACCTCCTGATGGTTCTATTTGAACTTCACGGTATGGTGTAGTGTGGAAGCCACATCTCCAGCGACATGTATCCAACGTCGCCCAAACACAAGATTGTATGAAGCTGATATGTCAAGCACTTGGAATTCAAGGTCAAACCAAGTTGGCCCCATCTGTAGATAAAGATTAATCTCCCCAATCGTGGCCCTTTGTGACCCACAAAGGCTTTCACGTTCATACTTTTGGACCTTATTTCATGGAAACCTTTGCCCATTATTTCCAGAGTATACAACGGACAATATCGAGGCTTCAACCTCTATCGATCAGGACTTTGGCAATGAATTTGTTTTCAAATTGTACCGCAATATGCAATGCTCGATTATGATTCAACTCTTCAGGAGGCAGTTCATCCTCGTGGAAGGTTATTTTATGACTTTCCAACACCTTCCCTACCATGTTGTCCATCTCTCCACGAGTAATATTGTTGGGTACGTAAGCTTCATTTAACACTTTCATCAAAGCATTCTTGTGCGCCTCTAAATTTTTCAACAATGATAAGATGGATATCTAAGAGAGGGTTTTGTTTAGATGATCAATGACGGAATATTCCCTTTTATGTAATTTCCTCCAAAGATCATCCAACCCTATTTAAATGATAGGCTTCTTGGTAGTGGCCTCCTTGCTTGATCCTCCCAAGTGTTTAGGCGTATAGATCCTTCAGGTCCTGGTTATTCCTTGTACATCATTAGATTCTTCCATCTTTGCCTCTCCCTTTTGCCTAGCTTCAGCAACTTAATCCCGGGGTATTTCTTTTGAAACGAAAGGAGGAATGGTAGATACTGTCACTGTGAACGGTGTGGACACTTATACATCAAATGGAATAGGTATAGCTACAAGTGGAGCTACCTCTACCTCAAATGGAACCAATGTCGCTACCTCAAACTTGACTGCCGACTATGTCTATACTATAATAAGAGTGAGTGTGACTGCAGGTTTAAAGTCACCGTCATCTCCAATAAGCCTGATTGACCCCCTAGGATCCCATTCTTCATCTATCTCTATCACATGTATTCCATCACACATATGATCCGAGAGAGGATTATTATGGATGCTAGGTGCAGCTTCTTTTGCCTCTATGACCTTGTTGTCAATTAGTGTCTGAATTTTATCTTATAATGTTCGGCACTCGTCGATAGTGTGGCCCTTCATACCGGAGTGATATGTACAAATTTTGTTGGGTTGACCCATTGAGATGAGTTCTCCACTAACACATCATGAATAGGAGTGATGTAACCAGCGGCCTTCAACCTTTCATACAGCCGGTCCATGGGTTCCGTAATAGCAGTGTATTATCTGGTGGTTTGTGATCAAAGTTAGGTCGGGGTATTGGGTAATTTTGGCGAGCCGGAGGTGACTAAAAATGATATGGTTAGGAGTTATATGTGTGATAGGCAATGGCTAGTTGGGAATATTTGGGAGATGAGGGTTGGTATGTGGGTGGAGGTGTTTGGTATGTTAGTGGATGTTTTTGGTATGTGAGTGGAGGTGTTTGGTATGTGAGTGGAGATTTTGGGCCTTGAGCCACCATTACTGCCCGTACGTCTCTCTTCTTTGATATGCTGCCTAATTGCATTGCATTTTTCATGGCCTGTAATGCCTTGAAATTTGTCACCATTCCTCTTTTGATACCTTCTTCAATCCTTTCTCTGAGTTTGATGATATCGGAGAATTTGTGATTCTCAATGACCATTAACCTTTCATAATATTGTGGGTCATGTGCCCTAACCAAGAACTTGTTCATTTGTTCTTCATGTAGTACTGGTCTAACCTTGGTTTCTTCTGACCTCTACCGAGTAGCATACTCTTGGAAGGTCTCAATTGGCTTTTTCTTTAAATTCTAGATGTAGAAGACATCCAGTGCATTCTTCGTGTTGAACCTGAAATGGTCCATAAAATCTGATGCCATACTCACCCAATTGGCCCACTTCTTAGGGTTCTGACATATGTACCAAGACAGTGCATCTCCAGTAACACTTCTCATGAAGAGCTTCATTCAAATCCTTTTATCTTTTCCGACCCCCACAATCTTGTCGCAGTAAGTTTTCAAATGAACCGTGGGATCACCTGTTCTGTGAAACATCTCGAACTTGAGAGGTTTGTAATCCTTCAATTGTTCTACGTCCGACCATATGCATAAGTCTTCATAATTCAAAACCTTTATCCATTTTCCTCCTTCAACACCCTAAACTCGACTTGTCAATTTCTTGAGTTCCTCAACCATGTTCTTGATGAGCAGGTCCTTTTCAGCAGATTATGGTATATAGGAGATTTGTTGAGTAGAGTGAGGTACGGTTGCCAAACATATAGGGTTGTTTTGGTGAGTTCCAAGAACCTCGGCGTAGTGGTGATCGTTTGTTGAGTTTTGAGGATCGGGAATGGGTTATGGTGTGTTCTGAGGAGTGTGATAGGTAGCGGGTTATGGGTATTGGATTGTTTGATGATGGTGTTGTGGTGGAGTTGGTATTGGTAATGGATTGAGATTTTGTGGAGTTGCATATTGATGCGATGCGGGAGGGTTTTGTGGATGTTGGTTTGGTGTGTTTTGGGGAGGTGCTAGGTGATTGGTGTTTTGTTAGTTGATATCGGGGACATTCAAGGCGAGGGATAGGCTTGCTAAGTTGCAGACCTGCTCCAGTTTTCCTTGTAACTCTAGTATCTTTTGTTCCAACCATAAAAACAAATCATTTCGTACCGGAGAGCTCCAACCTTCTGAAGTTTCCGCATTCTCTGCATTTTCCTTTGGAATACAACTTATGTCGTCCATTTTAGCTTTCCCTCCGTTCTTTGTATTACTAGGGGGAGGAGGAGGTGGAAGGCCTCTTGATCTTTTGTGATCTGCTGATGATGCCAGTATGTGAGAACTATTCTTAGGTGATGGGAATAAAGAATAAAGAAAAACAAAATGTAAACAAGTCACTAAGGGCTTTGAAATGTTTGCAATATTTAAACACATATTACGGGAATGTAAATTCATGTCATAATTTGGGAGCCTCGTTGTGCCCGAGGTAGGCCTAGCGATAAATAGACTTTGAGAAATTCAGTGTCAATAATTTCATTAATGTTAAAAATAGAAGACCCAAAATGACACTAAATAAGATAGAAATACTAGTCGAACTCGGCCTTATTACATTTGAAAGAAAAGTAAATGAACCTAATCTAGGTTGTCCCGGAAGGACCCTCTCCAGAGTGGATGCTATTGTCAATGAGTTCTCCCAGCTCGCAAGTTCAACAATAAGAATGCCCTTGCTAAATGTCCTCCTTTGTTTCCCTCAGCGTTCTGGCAGTCGGTGACTCTTTTTCTCATTTTCCCCTTTGAATTCCATCAAATTATACTCCAGGTATTCCAGCCTTTCGCTGGATTTAACAGCTCTCTCTTTCCACTCATTGATCATTTCCATGTCAGCTTTATGTTTCTCCATGTGCTCAGCTTCGACTCACGAGTTCTTTTGCGTAGCTTGTTATACTTCACATGTGCTTCAGCAACCTCATCTTTGACCTTGTTTCCTGGATCAACCCTTGGCTCGAAGATTCTTGATAGATTATTATCCAACCATGAGAGGTAAAAGTATGAGTAATCCGCATGATATCGGTGTGGGCCGATGCTATCCTTTTCCACGATAATCTTTAGAGTCCACATATGTTGCGCTTTATTCTTATATGGGTTGTCGTCTCCCTGGAAATCAGCTATAAAGTGACTTATTTTAGTGACCCGTGGTATGAAATGTCTCCTACCTACTTGTATCATAACCTTAAGAGGATCATATGGGTATATCCCCATTCACCCAATCCAATACCTAAGTGTGGAACATCTATGGATCTGATGATGAACTTGTCAGTGGGGAACCGCTCGAACATCCGCTGAACCTAGTCCTCAGTTAACTTGTTGAAAAACTACACCCATCCTACAACATCCTTAGGTTGAGCAAGCATGTCCGGAATGCAAGTCATTCTCCTAGGGTGAGGGAAAGCTATGTGGTCATTTCACGGCCTTCGTGAAAACTTCTAACGGTATTGACCCTTTTGGACATACTCTAACAACCAAACCTGTAACAGCAAATTGCACCTCTCAAAGAATCTGAGCCCCTTCTAACAACATTCCAAAGCCCGGAACATATCTATAACGGGCATCTAGGGCATGGAACACTTGTTTTGATAAGATGATTAAAACTTTTGGTTTTCATCAGTGCCTTAACGAATCTTATGTATATAAATAGTGGGATGGGGACAAAGTGGCATTTTTTATCTTATATGTAGATGACATACTGCTCATTGGAAATAGTGTGGGCATGTTGAATTTAGTTAAGCAGTGGTTGTCCACACATTTTTATATGAAAGATTTGGGAGAAACGACTCATATCCTTGGGATCAAACTCTTGCGAGCTCACAAGAAAAGGATATTAGGCTTGTCCCAAGGTCTTTCTATTGATACAATACTCTCCAGGTCTAGCATGCATGATTCCAAGAAAGGATTTCTTCTTTTTTGAAATGGAATATTTCTATCTAAAGATCAGTCTCCTAAGACTATCAAGAGATAGAAAAGATGAAGGCGGTCCCTTATGCATCAGCTGTGGGGAGCCTCATGTATGCTATGTTATGCACTAGGCCTGATATCTGCTTTGCCGTTGGCGTTTTTAGCAGATTTCAGTCTAATCCTGGGAAAGAACATTGGACGGCGGTTAAACATATAATCAAGTACCTGAAAAGGACTAGGGATTACATGTTGATCTACTATTCGATGACCTGGTACCTATTGGGTATACTGATTTGGATTTCCAATCAGACAGAGATTATAGAAAGTCTACCTCAGGTAATGTGTTTACTCTTGGAGGTGGAGCCATAAGTTGAAGGAGTATCAAGCAAACTTGTGTTGTTGATTACACCATGGAAGCCGAATATGTGGCAGCCTCTGAGGCAGCTTAGCTTGGTAACTTCCTGAAAGAGTTGGGTTTGGTTCCCTCGATTCAAGCGCCAATTACGCTTTACTATGATAAATAGTGGTGCGGTTGCAAATTCAAAAGAGCCATGACGCCATAAGAGGGCAAAGCACATTGAGCACAAATATCATTTAATTCATGATATAGTGCAGAGAGGGGATGTAGTGGTCACCAAGCTTGCTTCAGAGAACAACTTGGCAGATCCTTTTACTAAGAGCTTACCACAGAAGAGTTTTGATAAGCTTGTAGAAGGAATGGGTGTCAAAATTGTAGATGCATGGTTATTAGTGTAAGTGGGAGATTGATAGAATATACTATAAGTCTGCGTATTGTAATAGTATTATTTATGAACAATTATTTTTTTACTTGTTTAAATTCAATAAAGTTTTATTTTAAATAGATCATGTGTTGGTTTGTACGTCCATTGCTTACATAGTAGATGATTTAGTGTATGTGTTTAGCTTATACATGGAAGATTAAATCATCAGTTGTTGTAAGACATAAAAGTTGATGTTCACAATCTAATTATGGAATTAGAAAAATCATCGGAATGATTGTAGCACAAGATTAAATACAATTTATCTTGATTATGAGAATGGTTTAATTCCAACTTCTTATGCTAATACATATTGTTTGTATTGAACGGATCAAGTAGAGCTGAGTATTTTATACTGACTTTATAAAATAATTTCTCTAGTCCATTTAATGTACTTATATTTTTAATCCTGATATAATTATTATTAGCTGTGTATGTAAGTTGTTATTTTAATTTATTAAAAGGTGAGATTCTTTCGCGAGTCAATAAGCCTGGTAAATTGGATAACAATGATATACATTGGCGAAGTAATAATTAGTTGATGGAATCCATGTCTCGGTTTTGAGATTGATGATAGTCCTTTATGAAAGCTTATAAGTTTTCATGCGTAAACTCGGTCGATGGATTTTGTATCCGACACATGAAATAAGTTAAGTGTAAGTCTAAAGGAAGTAATCGATAAATTAAATAGTCAGTAATTTACTTTGATTAATTAGTATTTGAATCTTAACATAAGGAGTTAAATAAGGTTTTATGGAAGAATTTCAAAATTGAACTAAGGAGTGCAATTATGAATTTTTAGTGGAATAATTCGTAATTTATTATGATGGAAATCAATTTCAGAATTTCAAAATCAATATCATAAGAGGAAGCCTTGTTAATTAAATTTTGTGGTCTCTACTGTGCCTAAATAATAGGAAATAATGGGAACTGTTACTTAGTGAGAAAGAAAACGTGGAAACCGTCCCTTAGTGGGAGAAGGAAACCTAACAAGTTTTGAAAACGGTTTGACCTAAAAAAATGTAGCTATATATATACATATAGGGGTTGGATGTTTTTGACACAATTCTGACTGCGGTTTCTACTAGAATTTTGCCCACCCAAAAATCTCTATTTTCGGTTATTATTTGGGTAACACAGTAGAAGACTGTGGAAAGCTGCTGGTGCGTTTTCAACTAAGGAACTGGAGAACGACATAAATTTGATATGTTTATGCTTCAAGAGATAATACTAAAATCTCCATACGTTCTAATTGTTTAGATTACACGTGAATAAGATTCTGTTATTGCTTTTACTATGTATATATTCCATCACCATGTGCCTCTGAATGAAGCCATATTGATTTGGACTAATAATTTTGTCTAGTAGTCTGATACGATTGACTTTTATTTTTGTGAGGGTTTTGTAAACCGTATTAGAAAGACTAATGGGTCTATACTGGTTAATTAGTTCAGGATGCTAACTTTAGGGATGAGGGTGATGTAAGTAGAATTAATTTCTGGAGGAATGTGAGATAATGAGACTGCATCCATGCATGATTTAATGTTTTATTAATAGCACAATACTATCTTCCCATAACCTTTGAAAAAAAAGTGGGTGGAAGTCATCGGGTCCCGTCGATTTAAGAGGTTTAAACGATTTGATAGCGCAGAGAATCTCGTATGATGTAAGGGGTTTCATAAAGTTCAGTTGGTCTTCCTGTGTTAGAGAATTAATACTTTTGGGAATGAATTTTTTTAGGCTAGTGGTTGGCTCAGTAGTTAAAATTCAGTAAAATGATTTATAATAATAAATTTAATTGCATCTTGGTCCAAAGTCTAGTAACCAACAAAATCAGTTAGACCAAAAAGTGCGATATTTACGGCGTCTATGAAATATAGTTGTGTGAATAAATTTTGTATTTACATCACCTCTTTTAGCCATTGTACTCTAAATTTTGGCTTCCAAAAATCCTCCTCTTGTCATTGTATTTTGTTATAATCATAAGTAAGCTAAGTTTCAAGATTGTGGTGGAACATGTGTTTGTGATTCGAGTCCATCATTTGAAGACTTTCAACTCTAGAAACATGCTTCTTTTTTTTCGAGGAGTGTGGAACAACCTCAAGCCTCTTAAACCAGTCTTGAAATCTCTAAATACCAGAGAATTTAAGACAATCTCACAGAAAATTTAGGTCAGCCGTAAAGAAATGGAAGCCTTACAACACCAGATGTCTAGTGCATATTCTGATTCACTACAACTAAGAGAAAAAGAACTGATACTCCAACTGGAAAAATGGTCTTTGCTGGAAGAATCAATATTACAACAGAAAGCTCGAGCCAAATGGATTCAGCTAGGGGATGGTAACAACAAATACTTTTCTGCTGTAATGAAAGAGAGAAACCAACACAAGAAGATAACTGAATTGATCACAGAGGAAGGCTTGAGGATTACACAGCCAGATGATCTGAAGAAGGAAATCACTGCTTTCTACAAATCCCTTATGGGGACTTCAGCTCATTCTCTCCCAGCTGTCAATAGAATGTATATGGCAAATTGTCCTACATTATCTCACCAACAGAAACTGGATTTAGCTGCTGATATCAGTGACACTGAGATCTTGGAAAGCTTAAAAGCAATTGACAGTGATAAAGCCCCAGGTATTGATGGTTTTAATGCACTATTCTTTAAACAAACTTGGCAGACTACAGGGCCACAGGTAATGCAAGTAGTTAGGAATTTCTTTGCATCCACCAAAATGCATAGACCAACAAACTGTGCCTCCCTTACTCTGATTCCTAAAGTTCCCAACCCACAAACAGCAAAGGAATTTAGACCAATAGCCTGTTGTTCAGTTGTTTATAAAATTATTTCCAAATTGCTGGCCAACAGAATGCAAAGAGTTATAGCCAGCATCATATGCAATGCACAAGCTGGTTTCATTCCAGGGAGAAGAATTGCTGACAATGTCATTTTGGCTCATGAGCTCATTAAACACTATACAAGATCCAATATATCACCTAGATGTATGGTCAAGATTGATCTCCAGAAGGCTTTATGTTTCAGTTGAATGGCGCTTCCTACAACAGGTATTGGAGACACTAGATTTTCCAACCAGATATACAAAATTGATCATGGAATGTGTGCAAACTGTTAGCTATACAGTGATAGTTAATGGAGAAACTACAGAACCCTTCCAAGCAGCCAAAGGTTTGAGACAAGGTGATCCAATATCACCTTTCTTATTTGCTATAGTGATGGAATACTTAAGTCGATCTCTGGCAGAGCTGAATAAAACTAAGGGATTCTCCTTTCATCCTGGATGCAAGAAGCTGGGAATCACACACCTTTGTTTTGCTGATGACCTCTTATTATTTGCTAAAGGAGATAGCCAAGCTGTGCAAATCATGTTTACATATTTTGCCCACTTCACTGCAGCATCTGGAATGAAAGCTAATATGCAGAAGAGTGCTGTATATTTTGAAGGAGTAAAGCCTGATCAGCAACAACAAATCCTTTGTCTTCTTGGTTATATACGTGGGGAGCTTCCTTTTAAATACTTAGGGGTTCCACTATCAACCAAGAAACTATCTGTTCTCCAGTGGCAACCACTCATTGATAAGATCACAGCTAGGATTACATCCTGGACTGCTAAACAGTCGTCCTATGCTGGTCGAATGCAGTTGGTACAAGCAGTTACTTTTGGTATCCAATCTTATTGGGCTCAGTTGTTTCTCTTTCCATCCAAGGTCATGAAATTGATAGAGGCAATGTGTAGATCATTCATATGGTCTGCTTCAGCTAATATTACCAGGAAAGCATATGTAGCATGGGACAAGATCTGTCAGCCAAAGTCTACTGTAGGCCTGAACCTAATCAACCTTCTGCTGTGGAATAAGTCTGTTGTTGCAAAACTAGCCTGGGACTTGGCTCATAAGAAAGACTTACAATGGGTAAAGTGAATTCATACAGTGTATATCAAACAGCAACATCTGGAGGACATGAATATTCCTGCACAAGCAAGTTGGATAGTCCGGAAGATCATTGAAAGTGCTAGGCTTCTACAACAACACCATCTGCTGTATTCCAATACATGTTCTATCAAACTAATCTATCTTCAACAAATTGTCCAATTGCCTAGAGTTCCATGGAAAAATCTAATCATGCAGAATGCTGGCCGACCTAAAGCTATTTTCAACTTCTGGTTACTGCTCCAAGATAGACTCCCTACCAAAGAGAGGTTGATCAAATGGCACTTGAGTGTTGATGGTAGCTGTGTTATGTGTTAACACACAATGGAGACAAGCGAACATTTGTTCCTGTACTGTCCTTTTGCTGAACAATTGAGACATCTCATTTTGCAATGGATTGGCATGTCTCAACCTCCCGGACAGTCTTGGCTGCAATATGTTAGCTGGATCACAGAGAAATCTAAAGGCAAATCTCCACAAGCTCAAGTGTTCAAAATGGTAGTTGCAGAGATGTTCTATGCCATTTGGTTGGAGAGGAATGCACGTATCTTCAGAAGCTCTTATTGTCCCTGTGAAGTTCTAGTTAGGAGCATTGTTTATATTTGCAATGTTAGAGCAACCCCGAGAGTTAGGACATATCTTCAACAGCTCTTTCTGTAAATAGAGAACTCTAGTTATAGTCTAGATAGATAGCTTAACTGAAATTTGATAGGCAGTTTGAGTATAAAACTGACCTATGGGATTGTATGCGGAACAATTTGGTGATTAATAAAATCTTTAATTACCAAAAAAAAAACATGCTTCTTTTTTTCTTTTCTTTTTCTTTTTGGTAATAATATTATCAAAGAAAGTAGAGTTCCATTATTATGTGTTTTTTGAAAGTAGTTGTTGCGGTGTTGTAAACAAGATTTGAGTGCCAACGGGAAGAAACTATTTTTTCAAAATTCGGGTGACGCAACCACATAATTTCGAATCTAAAGTTACTTTTGGGCAGTCTATCGTAAGGCTGTTTGGTATCCCGGTTCCAAAACGGAACTTGACCGGGACCGTGTGCCTGGTGGGCCTACCGGTTCTACTGGGCCGGTCCCGACGGTTCCGGTTCTACCGGTCCTAAATACCCGTGACGGGCCGGTCCCTTAAATCGAACCGTTAGGATCGGGACCGCCAGACCTAAACCAGCTGGCGGGCCTGGACCGGTTCTGGCGGGTCGAACGGCTATTTTTTAAAAACAAAAAACAAAATTTTTTTTTAGATTCAGTAACGGCTCTTTGCAAAAAGTAGCCGTTTGGAAGTTTGAAAATAGTCATTTGGCCCCCAAACTTTATATAATTACACTTTTACCAATTTCTCAACTATAAATACCCCTCATTCTTTCATTTTTATTCACTAATTCATCAATATCTCTCGATCTATCTCAAGCGCTCTTTCAATCTTTCTAGTACAAGTGCTTAATTTATTATTGAAAAATCGTGAAAAATCGTGAAGTTGTTGAATTGAAGTTTTCAAGTGTTCAAGTTCAACAATTTCAAGTTTCAAGAAGTTGTTCGGCAATCCAGTAAACTCGTTTCAACTCGTACGTGCTAATAGTATATTTTTGTGTTTTTAGTTTGCATAATTCTAATTAGCATGACATTTTCTTTGAAAAAAATATTCCGTAAAGGAAAAGGTAAAACCGGTGAAAGTAGTGGCCATAATACTACCCTTCCCCTGGCTCCCCGACCTTAAAAAGATAAGCAAGTTGAAAGTAGTAGCCAATCTAGACGTCCTAATCCGCCTCCCGTAATCCTTGATAGTGATCACCCTTGATTTCAATTTACCGATAGTGAATTTCTACATGATGTTGCAGTAGGTGATAGATTAGATAATGATATTATGAATGCTCTTTATCCTAATGAACATATCTTAGATGAAAATGAGGATGATGATGATGATGATGAATCCCAAGCACCAGATTTAGATGATACACCTACTAGTCCTGCTCATAACTTAGGTAATGAACCACACACCCACCTGTACAAACTCCCACTTTTAGTAGACAACCTCCTAAATGTCAAGAAACATCATTAGTTTGGCATTTTTTTACTCAAGTAAGAGAACAAAATAAGGCTAAGTGTAAAACTTGTGGGAAATTACTTGTTCATAGGTATACTGGAGACCATAGCGACACGGGTAGTTTGACTAAGCATATAAAATTACACCCTAGAGATAAGGCTAGATTTTTGCAAATGAAATCGCAACAAGAAGGGGGGACAAGTGTAGATTCTCAAGTTAACCCAAGTACTGGTTCAAATCTAGTTCAACCAGGAATAAACACTATCACCGGAGGTATTTTATATTACGATCCAAATAAGGATCGTGAAGAATTAGCGAAATTGATTACTGTTATGTGCTTGCCTTATACTTTTGCTTCTAATCCTAATTGGATTCATTATATTAGAAGAGTCTTTAATCCTACTTATAAAGGTTGGCCTCGCGCAACAGTTAAGGCCGATATTTATAAATTCAAGCATGAATATGAACAATATTTGCGCTATTTATTTACTCATATACCTAATCGTATTTCTATTACAACTGATATTTGTAGAAGTAATAATTACTGTGATTATCTAACTGTAACAAGTCATTGGATAGATGAAGACTGGACAATGCAAAAACGCATAATTGCATATAGAATAATTAATTCACAGCACACGGGTAGGTTTATAGCTAACACTGTTTCAGATATATGTAGATATTTTTGCTTTAGTGATAAAATAATGGCAATTTCTATGGATAATGCTTCTAGAAACACTAGTGCAATAGGCATGCTAACACAAACCCTTAATCCTGCATTTAGTAATATTTTCCATGTTAGATGTATTTGTCATATTTATCATTTAATTGTTGGTGATGGTATGCGAATATTAAACATAGAAATTGAAAAGGTGAGAATGGCTCTTAATTGGCTATTTTATTCAAACCGTAGAACTAGACTTAGAGAATATTTTAATAAATGTGACGAATATGGCCTTAGAGAAAGAAAGGTTCCTAAACCTTGTCCGACTAGGTGGAATTACATGTACGAAAGTTTAGTAGTAGCGTATGAATATAGAAACCCAATTAATGCTACGTTTAATTCTCTGGTAGGTGGTGAGGATGATGATAAAATGCTAACTACCCAAGATTGGACTAATGTTAAAATTCTTTTAGATTTTTTAGAAAATTTTCAAGTGGCTACAAATGCTTTTTCTGGACAATTTTATCCGGCTATTTCTAACTGATTAGTTTATATTGCTGCACTAGCTGATGTGTTTGTTGATTTTAGCGAGGGCGGGGATATTTATGAACTTGCTATAAATGAAATGAAACAAAAGTTTAAAAAATATTTTTTCCAATCCCTCCTATTTTTGGTGTAGCTACTATGTTAAATTCAACAATGAAATTAGGAGGTCCTCACTTTTGGTATTCTAATATTTATAAAGCTTTAGATCTTTCAGAAGATAAAATTGCTACACTAGCTGATGCAAAAGCATCAATTAAAATTAATGCTCAAACTGTTTATAATACTTATAAACAAGCGTTAGAGCATGCTAGGCCAAATATTCCAACCCCTACTTCGTCTACATCAAAATCGTCTAAAAGAGCTGATGGCTTAACAACTCTTAAATCGTGGACGGAGTTCAGGGGTTCTCAAGGAGATAATTTTGATGAAATTTCCCATCTAAATGAGCTTCAAGTTTGCTTGTCACAGGGACTAGAAAAGGAGAATCCAGACGGCTCTTTCGACCTTTTGGAATGGTGGAAGTCAAGGGAAAAACATTTTTCCGTTCTTGCAAGGATGGCTCGGGATGTTCTGTCAAGTCAAGCGTCAACTGTTGCATCGGAGAGCGCTTTCAATCAAGCAAGACTACAAATCGATGATCACAGAGCGTCGATGCGGGAGAGCTTGGAAAAATCAGTGCTTTTTAAAGATTGGATCCGCGCAGAAAGAAGGAAATTTGGCATAGCAGAATCACAACCGACAATAGATGAGGCATATGAAGAAATGATAGCAGAACTTGCTGAGGAAGCGACTTCACTCGGAAGTGGTGATGAACAAGCTTCATTTCCACCACCGCCAACACAACCTCCTCCCAACCTTGACGGGTTTATGAGATTTGTTAGAAATACAACATAAATTATGATGTAACTTGCACATTGGCACATCTTTTTTTAGTTTTTTTCCTTTTATTGGTGGTATTAGTACCTTGTTGTGCTCATTCCATTGGGGGAAGGAAGACTAAGAAAGATATGCCATTTTGGTCAATAAATATGCTCTTTATCATATCCTTGAATATCTTTTTTCTCAGTATTTCTTTGTCTTTACTTCGATATCAATCATTGAATATATATATAACATAGAACACAATATACTAATTACAACATTCTTTTATATACATTATATACTACTTACCACAACATAGTATAATAATATACAATATATACTAATTATTACAACACAATATTATACATAACATACAATATATACTAATTACTAATTTACTACAACACATTATATACATAATATATATCCATATATACATAACATACAATATATACTAATTACTACAACACAATATATACATAATATACAATATATACTAATTACTACAACACAATATATACTATACTAATAACTTAGTACACCATATAAAATATATTCTACACTATACTAATGACTACTATACAAGATATTGACTTTAAAAAAAAACCGTTAGCCCATTAGGCCCGCCAGGCCCGCCAGACCCGCCAGGCCCGGCCTACCAACCCAGGAACGCATTGCGCTTAGAACCGTCACGGGCCGGTCCCAACCTGGAGAACCGCCAGATCCGGGACTGCCAGGCCCGCCAGGCACGCCAGGCCCGGCCCGCCAGGCACGCCAGAACCGGGACCGTGAGGCCCGGCCCGTCAGGCACAAATAGGCCCAGAACCAGGCCACTTTACAGCCATAGTCTATCGATTAAGATTAAGGAGTGAGGAGCAATGATCCGAATACGTATGAGGTAGGGGAATTAATTTAGAATCTGGGATAGATCTAGCCATTGTGAGTTGCTATTAAAGATAGGTCAAATATATACACAGCCAATTAAATTAGGCCCAATTTTTCATTTTGGCACTTATTGTGTCTTCTTCTGTTTTGACCTCCAATCACATTTTTTTGTTCAAGCTGATTAGATTCCGTGTGTGGTTTTCCTCCCCTTTAGGGTATCAATTTAACATAGTAAATGAACCATTTTCGGATTTCACTTTTGGTGTTTTTGTTTCCTTATCTTTGTTTACATTGATTTATCTCTTTTTTATTGTGTTTTACAGTGTGGTTGCAACTAAGTAAAACAAGTAGTTTGACATGTAAATAACAAATAGAAATTTGCCCCATCAGGCACAGTATCAACAAATCCGCCCCTTGGGCAACAACTCAGAACAGTACCATCCCCTCGGGCTTACTTTCAGAACAGTACCAGCCCATCGGGCTAACTCTCAGAAGAATACCAGCCGCACGGGCTCAATCTCACATCACAATGGGTACCCGCTCTCACTGGGGATATACAGACTCCGAGAGGGGCCTCTTACGGCCCAAGCGCAATATCAAGTCATCTCGTGGCATCAAATCCTGGTCCTCGGCCTTATATCAATTAAGTCACCTCGTGGTGTATATATGTATCTCAGGCCCTTGGCCTCATATCAGTATCAGTGTATCCTCACATCCAGCCCTCGGCCGTACTCAGTCAAAAATTCATCACAAGCCCCTCAGGCACTAGTAAAAGTAGTTCTCAGCCAAAAATATCATTTAAAACATTATTTAAGTCTCAAGATTGAGTAAAAAAGGCGGAGTAGTAAAACAGTGGAAAACAACACGATTGAGTTCAAGTAATAAGTCAAAATAGTTAGGAA
Source organism: Nicotiana benthamiana (assembly GCA_034376525.1). Taxonomy (NCBI): domain Eukaryota; kingdom Viridiplantae; phylum Streptophyta; class Magnoliopsida; order Solanales; family Solanaceae; genus Nicotiana; species Nicotiana benthamiana. The sequence continues at coordinate 24,246,403 of CM067336.1, read as the reverse complement.
AAAGTGATAAGCTTACCCGAAGGGTTCAAATTGTTTGCACGAAGCTCAAATATGGCAATCAGCCCAAATCATGATGATAACAAATAAGTTTTAGTCAAATGCGCGATAAAGTCATCAATTGGGAAAGACCAATTCACAATCCCCAATAGTGTACGACCACATGCTCGTCATCAAGCGCGTCTCACCTCAATATAGCACTACGATGTACAAATCCGGAATTTCAAACCCTCAGGACATCATTTACAATCATTACTCACCTCTAACCGGCTAAATCTCTAGTTTGTGACGCCTTTGGCCCTCGAATCGGCCTCCACGCGCCCCGAATTTAACCAAAAGCATAACGGATATACCACAATTTGCTAAGGAAACAAAGCCCAAACGAAATCTATCAAAAAATACGAATAATCCCTGAAGTAGAAAAACCCGAGTCCTGGGCCCAATTCTCGAAACTCAAATTTTTTTACATTATTAGATTCTTTATCTCCCCACGAGTTCATACATACAAAATTTTTAAATCCGACCTCAAATGGTCCTTCAAATCCCAATTCAAAAGTCCAAAATTTCAAGCCTCAGTTTCTTCCAATTTTAACTTAAGCTCGAAACTCAGAAGTTTTCACATCGTTAGTTCCTTATCTCTCAACGATTTCATACATATCAAAAGTTCTAAAATCGGACTTCAAATGGTCCTTCAAATCCCAATTCAAAAATCCAAAATTTCAAGCCCTAGTTTCTTCTATTTTGGCTTAAGTTCCATGATTTTCTAGGTAGATTTCACAACAGAATCGAGTTTTAAGTGTAAATTTTTTAAATCCAAACGTTTCTCCTTGAATCCCTCTTTAATCTCCTTCAAAAAGCTCTCAAAATGATCAACAATGGAGGAAATGAGCCCCAAATTCGCGGATGAAATGAACTTAAAACATTCTGCGCAGTTCTGACACTTCTTCGCGATCGCAGTCAATGTCTCGCGATCGTGATGCACAAATTTACATTGACAAACTTTTACCTTATGGGAATGCGACGTGCCAGTCGCAAACGCGATGCTTCTTCCGCCTTGACCTTCGCGAACGCAATGAATAACTGACATCGGACTCCACATGCCCAAATCCTCCTTCGCGATCGCGTATACTCACTTGCGAACGCGATGCAATCCCCTCACAAGCCTTCACAAATGCGGCTTGGACCCTCGTGAATCCGAAGCTTTTGAAAACTCCACCCTTCACGAATGAGAACTCCCCTTCGCGAACGCGAAGGCCAAAATGCCTGCAACTACTGGAACAAACATCTGCAATTTTCCAAACTCCAAATGGTCTAGTTGACCACCCAAAACTCAACCGAGGCCCCCGCGACCTCAACCAAAAACACCAACAAATCCTAAAACCTTATTGAAACGTGTTCCAATCATCAAAGTACCTCAAACAAAATCAAATCCACCAATTCACATCAAATTCAAGCCTAGGTTTTCTAAAAACTTCCGAAATACTTTCGATAAAAAACCTAACCAAACCACGTCTGAATAACCTAAAATTTTGCACACACATCTCTAATGATACAACGAAGCAATTGCAACTCTCAGAATTCCATTCCGATCTTTATATCAAAATTTTACCTATCAATCGATATCGTTAAATCTCAACATCGTCAATTCAAGCCTAATTCTACCTCGGACCTCCAAAACCAATTTCAATCACCCTCTTAATCCATAAATAACCTCTCGAAGCATCATCAGAACTCCCATCCTAGTCTTCTATTACATAAGTCAACATCCGGTTGACTTCTCTAACCTAAACCTTCTTAAAAGAGATTAAGTATCTCATTTCTTATCAAATTCTCTCCGAACACAAACTAATCAACTCAATCACATAGAACACGTATAAAGAAGTGTCAAGAAGCATAAATGGAGGAAAGAAAGTGGTAACTCATGAGATGACTGGCCGGGTCATCACAGAATCTTTCCAAACCCATGATCAGTAGTTGTAGCTGTAAATCATCACCACAATCTGTGCCAAATAGCTTGGCAACCTGTATCTATATAGCATCTAGCTGTAGGTAGTTGTACATTATCGCCGGTACGTAATTGTAAAATTATAATGGGTGACGCCGGCCGGTAAGTGTATTTTATTGGATAGATTTTTTAGCAATCTTAGATTTCGAGTATTCCACCTATTGCTTGTAGCAGGTTAAAGGTGCAAAAACCTAAAATCCCTAATTTAAGATGTGTGGTAATGTATTTAAGATTTGAGAGTTTCTTCTTGAATTAGTCCTCCATTTCTTGTTCCACTTAATTTCTTGTTGAGTTCAACATTTTTCTTTCTATTGAAGATTTGAATCTAAATTAGGGACATGTTAAGGTTTTTCATATTAAAATTCTTTCATTTTTGCTCTTTATTCTTAAAATTGGGGATCTGTTAGGATTCTTTTCTTCTTTATTGCATCTTTAAAAGTGATTGATTGTCCCTTTTTGAAGGCTATTCATGGGTTTTGGTAGTTCCTAATCATCCGTTATCAACTCTTTCTTATGAATCATTTTAGAAAGTAAGCAAACTCATCTACATAAGCACAAAAGAATCTAATACCAAAGTGTTTGTATATTTTATCATTGGTCGTCTTTGGATTACTATTAAGCGTGAGTTTCACATGCTTTTTTGTGATTTGCTTGGTTTAGGAGGTAGACTTGTACAGACAAAACATTGAATGACTCCGACATGAATCTTTTCTCTTAACTTTTAGCTAACTATGGCTCCAAACTCTTAATTGATAATGGATGAAGTTTTTCTTGTGGGTTTGAAAGCAGCATTGTGTTTTCCTTTTTTATTTTTTAGTTGACTTAATTCCAATATAATATTTTTCTTTAATAGTTAATGCCTTGAAGCCTCATTTTACAATTTTAAGAGACAAGTAATTCAGTGATTCATCAAAAGTTATAAATATTGCCATGTTACTTCAGTATTTTGCATGACATGTTGTATGCTTTTTTATGGCTATATTTGCTTGTTAGTTCAATTATAAGATCATTTTCTTCCAACAACGTCATGTGACATGTCCAGCTTAGAGCTAACGAGATAATTATGGTAACATAGAAAGTAGAAACAGTTATACAATTTTGAGCATTTTTGTATCCCTGACATTTGAATTGATTTGTCATGGAGCTTTAGATTTTTTAAACTTGGCATGAAAAATTTGTGTAGTTATTAAGTATATATGTAAGTACCTTCTTAGTGAAATTTATGAAAGTTGATGTACCCAGTACTCGATGGAAGCCAAATTATTTATATATGCTTTTATCACTAGTCTATATGAAGTAACAAAAAGGTGAGTATTCATGAGCTGATAAATCATGTAGCATTGTCAAAACGATTAACATGACTTGAATGTTATCTCATACTCTTATTTGTCTATCTTTTGTAGGTGAAGTAAATGATAAAGTTACAGATAAAAGGAGTGATTACCTTGCTTAAGAAGCTTTCAATTGTTGCTGAAGTTTTAGAAAGTTTTAGGAATCTTTTATTTTCATTCATTTTGAAACTTATGCTACTTGAATTGTATTTTGCACTTATGCATATTATCAATTGGATAGTTTCAATTATGCTTTTGTTTATGAATATTTTTATTTTGTAATGTATATAAATTTTGGTATATTTCGTTTTATTATGCATAATTATTTATTTACACCTGGGCTAGCATGTGTGAGCCATTGGGATAGGTGCATTGAGTCGTTGCCATAGGTGCTATACTATCTTTTAGTCTCGATAAAAATGTTGTAATAGTTATTTGAAACCGTTGTAATATCATAATCTTGGCGTTGCAATAGATATAATAACCTGTGCATAAAGATATTGCAACGGTTATAAACCGTTCCAGTTGACTTAAAATTCTATTGTAATAGGAGGAAGGAAAAAACCGTTGCAAAGATAGCAATGTAGCAACGGTTATATAAACCGTTGCAAGAACCTCACAGTAGATCTATTGCCACGCAACCTAGTGAAACGGTCTCCAAACCGTTCTAGTAGCTCTATTGCAATGGTTTTTCATCCGTTGCCATAGGGCTATTTTCCAGTAGTGAAAAAGATAATATTCAACAAAAAAGAATTTGGACTAGCCTAGTAGTACTAGCAAATTACATGCATGAAATAAGCATTTAGCCTAAGCTATATTCCTTCACCCATATCAGCAAGGCAAAATATCCTTCAAATAACCAAAAGATGTGGAGATTTTCTAATTTGGTATAAGCATTTAGCCTAAGACATATCCTTCCATTTACTAAAGTATGTCTGGTAAATGTACGCAAAATGAGCAAGAGCATGAATAGAAAAGGAGTTGGAACATTTTATTTGCTTGGTTAAAATTAGTCAATATGTTCTTGAGACATAACAAACCGTTAATATGTTTTTGAGACATATCAAACCGTCAATATGTTCTTGAGACATATCAAATCTTCAATGTGTTCTTGAGATATATAACAATTTTCGAGTTACAATAGTTTTCTTAAGATATATTCTAATAAAAAAGATCCACATAAATATAGTCAATATGTTCTTGAGATGTATGACATTTTGTAGTTGTTATAGAAGATAATCACGGCTAACAACTTCTCAAATGGCTAATTTCTTTTGAACTCAAATACTTATCTGTATAGATTGTATCTTATCTTTGTAGACTCCTATTCTACCAAGCTCATTGTACTCTTGTATTGATCTCAGTTATGAAAATATATTACAGTTCCATCAGAAATCTTGTGCTTTTATGGTATCAGGGCTATTGACACTCCAACGAGTTAGTAATCTGCTCTAAGTTTTACAATGATGGTAAATAATTCCTCATCATCAACAGCCAATGTCACGATCATAGTTCACCAATCGTGAACCTGTCATGACGGCACCCAGTCTTTGCGACTAGGTAAGCCTGACATATTGCGAAAATTCAACAATCATTACGAAAAACGATAAATAACACATGAATAGCATAAGAAAATGTATAGGGTGCCGGCACATACACTTCGACTAAAAATAATGTAAAACCTCCAAGACCCGGAAATCCACGGGCAACATAGGCTAAGAGTAAAATATAACATATGGCTCTAACATACAGAAGTGTCTACAACAAGTGAGTACATGAATGAAACTACTAGGTAAAGGTAGAATAGAAGGAGACTCTTCGGATCTGCAGACACGGCAGACGCATACCTCAAGCCTCCAAATATAGCTCCGAGATCACTAGTAGCGCGCCCGACCAGTAGTACCTGGATCTGCTCAACAAAAGTGTGCAGAAGAGTAGCATGAGTATACCACAGTGATACTCAGTAAGTGTCAAGCCTAACCTCGGCGGAGTAGTGACGAAGAAGGTCGAGGCCCTACTGAGATGAACATAAGAAATAATGTAAGAATAAATAAACAGTAGATAATGAAGTAAATCCCGAGTATCTAACAAGACAGTAAGTAAAACAGAACGAGTACAAGTACAGTCTACCAACACAAGAAAAATCACTCAAAAGTCAGGATGCCACATGGAGCTCCGGGAATTGAACCCGTGGTCCATTTACACCAATATCGGAGGATCTCCCGGGAATCTAACCCGTAGTCCATCATATCAATAATAGAAGATCTCCGGGAATTGAACCCGCAGTCCTTCATACCAATAACAGAGGATCTCCGAGAATTGAACCCGCAATCCATCATATAAATATCAAGGGATCTCCCAGGAATCGAACTCGTAGTCCGTCATGTCAATATCAGAGGATCTCCCACGAAATAAACCCGTAGTCCGTCATGTCAATATCAGAGGATCTCCCGGGAATTAAACCCGTAGTCCAGCATACCAATAACAGAGGATCTCCCAGGAATCGAACCCGTAGTCCAGCATACCAATAACAGAGGATCTACCTGGAATTTAACCCGTAGTCCCAAAGGTAAATATACCTCATAAAATCAATATTTAACGAAAATGAAGTGAAATGCGAACAACAAGTATAGTCGAGAACCTAACATGCTTCACAAGAAAGAAAAATATGGAAATTTAGTCAAATATAGCAAATAAATTACTAGCATGGTTTTCAAGAAAAGACTGATATTGCAATTTAGTCAAATAGAGAAAGTAAGTTACTAACATGCTTTCCCTAAGTCAAAATAAGTGAAGTTTTATTTTTAACAATTACATATGTGAAGAAACACAGTCTAAATAAGGCAAGTAAGGTGAATTTTCAATAACTAGCAAAAGCACACGCCCGTCACCTCGCGCACAAGGCTTTCAAACAATCACAAAGATATCCTAAGGGGAGAGGTCCCCCACACAAAGTTAGTCAAGCTACTTACCTCGAATTGGTACAAAACCGCTAAGAAACAATGTCTTTGCTACGAGTATCCGACTCTGAGTGGCCCAAATATATTCAAACCAATTACACATTGTAAATAAAATCGCAAATAACTAATTACACTATAATAATTAAAGCCAAGGCGCGAAAATAGGTAAAATGACAAAAATGCCCCTCAGGACAACGTCTCAGAGTAGAGTAATTTTTATATTTCTGAAACCTCATACTCTCACAAGTCTAACCATATAAAAATCTCCCAAGTCGGAGGTCAAATGCTCCTCCAAAACTCAATAGTTAGGTCTATGAACTTTACCCCAATTTAATATATTTTTTATCCTTAATTCGAATTTAAAAGATAAATTTAACTACTAAATGATGGATTAAAGCTAGAAAGGATCATAGAAACGTTACCTAATAATCTCCTCCTGAAATCCGTCTCAAAATCGCCTTGGTCCGAGCTCAAACTTGATTTTTCAACTTATGAAATTAAACCCTCGAATTTTCTCTTAACACACAGCAATTTCCGCTTTCGCGGACCAATGCGGTCCCGCCTTTAAGGTCAAAATACCACTTTTGCGGCTCCCACTTAACATACCAATTTCCGCCTCTGCGAACCTTAAATCGCAGAAGCGAATCCCGTTTTTGCGAAACATCCGCCGCTTCTGCGATCCTCACTCATCCCTCAGGTTCCGCTTCTGCGGTCCCCCACTCGCAGAAGCGAGTCCGCCTCTGCGAACCAAGACCACTTCTGCGGTTCCTGGACTCATGGCCTACTTCCTCTTTTGCGACTGTTGAGCTTCTTTTGCGGCGCCGCTTCTGCGGTCTCCAAGCCGGAGAAGCAGAAACAACAGAAGCAGCAACATGAAGTTCATCCAGAATTCCAAAACCAACCCGTCGAGCATCCGAAACACACCCGAGGCCCCGAGACCTCAACCAAACCTAATAACCTATCCCTTAACATCATTCAAACTTTCACTAATTCTTAACCCACCTAAAATAATGTCGAAAAAACCATTTAATCAACGATTTGAACTAAAAACTTCCAAAACATAACCAAATTCGCTTTCGATTTGAAACCTAACAAAAACACGCCCGATTGACCTGAAATTTTTCAAGCACATCCCAAATGACATGACGGTGCTAGAGAAACTTCCAAAATCCTTTTACGACCATCGGTTCAAAAATTCACTATCGGACCGGAAACTTCAAAATTCTAACTTTCGGTATTTCTAGCCTAAATGAGCTATGGACATCCAAAATACATTCCAAACACACTCCCAACCCCAAAATCACCTAATTGAACTAACAAAACCATCGGTTTTCCATTCCGAGGTCGTCTTGATACTGTTCTGATTACGGACTATTTTCCAACACTTAAGCTCTTATTTAGGGACTAAGTATCCCAACACAGTCCGAATTCTATTACTGAACATCCCGGCAACCCAAAATAGCAGAAGTGAAGTTAGGGGAAGCAGCTAATGGGGGAATGGGGCATAAATTCTAAAGACGACCGGTCGGATCGTCACATCCATTTCCACTCCATCACTTGTCTATGGTCATAACTCCATAGTTCAACCATCTATTTCAACTCTGCTTCCCAAGTATCTCTGAAACAAGAAGGAAGCACCAACTATTCAATGTTGTAATCCCAAGTCAAAACTCTACTATTCAGCTACTATCTACTAGGATTCATTGATAGCTCCTCTAGTTGCCCTGCTAAATACTACACAGAAAATAATAACCAATTGATCAACCTCAATTTCAAGCTATGACTCGGCTACGACAATTTAGTTCGCAATGTTATCATGGAATCTGTTAAATATTCCATTGCCCCAATGATAGCCCTAGCAGCTACTGCTAAGCATGCCTAGGAAATACTCCAAACAACATTTGCAAATAGATCACAGTCAAGAATCTTTGGCCTTTGTGACATCCTTTCCAATCTTCGAAAAGAATCTCGTAAAGTAACTGAGTATATGAAAGAGATCAAATTAGTTTCCAATGATCTTGCATCCAACGGGTCTCCATTGACCGCTGAAGAGCTCGTCATATAAATACTTATCGATCCTGGGACGGAATTCAAAGAAATCTTAGTAGCCATCCGTGCTCGAGATAATCTAATATCTTTTGAAGAATTGTATGACAAGCTCATAGCCCATAAGGTCTTTCTCCAACAATCAGAACCAAAAACCAGTTCACCTTTGATCACTGTTCAAGTAAATCAACAAGCCCTATCAAACCAAAACTCCTTTAGGCGCAATTACAACAACGTAGCCAGCGATACCCAACAACATCGTACAACCAGTAGCAAGGAGGACCCAATAATTCTTTTAATAGTCGTCACTACCTGGACCACATAGCAACAACTCTAGGTCCTTCGGTTTTGGTCAATCCAACAAACAACATGTTTATTTTCAATCGTGTGACAAATATGGTCACATAGCTAAGGTTTGTCGCTCTCAATCGCATAATAAATACGAAGCACAAGCAAATATGGTAGCTCGTTCCTACAACAACAATGGAAATACTTGGGTTATGAATTCTGGTGCATCACATAACAAACAATATGTCCAACCTCACTTCCGTCACTAATTTTTTAGGCAATGATAAGATCATCATAGAAGATGGCAATAGTATCCCAATTTCACATATTGGTCAAACTACTCTTCATTCTACTTCACCTACTCATTCTTTTTCTCTTCGTTATGTCTTCTGTTCACAAAAAATAACACGCAATCTAATCTTTGTTGAACACTTTTATCGTCAAAATTTAACTTCTAATCAATTTTTTCCTTACTCTTATGTTGTTAAGGATTTGAACTCGGGGGAAGCACTACTTCAAGGACGGAGCAACAATGACCTCTATGAATGGCCAACAACTAAGCTGCCTAGTAGATCCACCAGTCTCTCACATCAGCCTTAAAAATATTCTTCAAGAATCTGGAATTCAAAACCTTTTGAGCCCTCGATACACTCCCCAACTAATTGTCTTTGACGAACGAAAGCAGCGACACATTTTGAGATCACCCTTACCATTCTTTATCATGCATCTATACCACTCAAATTTTGGTCACTTGCTGTCTAAAATGCAGTATATCTGATCAACACATTACACACACCCCTCCTCAAAGGTAGCTCCCTTTTCCAAGCCTTGTTTCATCGTTCTCCAAATCCACATAAGTTACGTGTATTTAGATGTCTCTGTTATCCTTGGTTACGACCCAATAGCATGCATAAGCTCAATAAAATACGTCTTCCATGTGTATTCTTGGGGTAATCCTCTACAAATAGCTATGTCTGCTTAGATCCTTCATCAAATAAAGTCTTCATCTCTAGGCATGTTGTTTTTGTGGAACACAATTTTCCATTCCACTCTACTGCTACACTTCTGCCTCATGTCTCGTCCTCCACTACCTGGACATCTCCCTCTATTGAGTCATCAATTCGGAAAGCTACACCGAATAACCCAACTGACTTCCCCATTCCATCACCAACCTCTTCTCTTCCATCTAGCATATCTACTGCTCTTGTAGCCCTTTATAAAGACGTGACCAATGATCTCTATATCTCCACTTCTGACTCGCCTCTTTCCCCTACGTTGCTTACACCTACTACCTCCAAAAGTAGCTTCTCAAACTTATACCACCTACTGCCACAATCCAATGAACCAAACCAACCACCAGGCCGTATTTGACTATCTTTCTACCTCTTCATTTACTTCCCTACCCCTCATTCCTATCACCGTAAAACAAGCACAAAATATCCCAGTGGTGTGAAGATATGAGTGAAAAGTACGATTCCCTTATGCGAAATAAAACATGGAATCTTCTACCATCTAACACTACTCAAATGTTGTAGGTTGCAAATGGGTGTTTCACTTGAATCACAATATTTATAGATCCATTCAACGCTACAAATCTCGTCTTGTTGCTAAAGGATTTCATCAACATCCTGGGATTGATTTTCATTCTACCTTCAGCCCAATGGTTAAACACACTACCATCCGCCTAATACTTTCTTTGGCAGTCACTTATAAGTGACCCTTATATCAACATGATGTCAACAATATATTCTTACAAGGTGAGCTTAAGGAAATTGTTTTCATACAACAAATACAAGGCTCCATTGATCTTACCTATCCAATTCATGTACGCTGTCTTCACAAGCCAATTGATGGTTTGCGCCAAGGTCAACGCGCGTGGTATAATGCACTCATGTAGTTTATATGTTCTTGTTGATTTCGAAGAGCTTATTCTCACACATCCCTCTTTATCTATAACTTATCCACTGCCTTGATCTATATTCTCATCTATATGGATGATACTATTATTATCGGGCCATCAACTTCTCAGATTCTATACGTTATCTCCAAGCTTGGCAGTAGGTTTCATTAAATGATCTTAGTCCCTTGCAGTGTTTCATAAATATTGAAGTTGTTCTACTTGACAATGGTCTTCTTCTCACGCAAAGTATGTTCATAGCTAAACTTTTAAGTTGTTTCAACATGCTGGACTCAAAGGGAGTCTCAACACTTATGTAATAGGTGCTCTCTGCTACCTTACGAACACCAGATCTGTTGACTTGCCCAGTTCATGCACTTTCCATCTGTTAAGCATTGGCAGGCTGCCAAGTGTCTTCTTTGCTACTTGAAGCAGACAATCACCCTTGGATTGCACATTAATCCTTCTGAAACAACCAGCTTACTCTCATTCTTATTGGGATGGTGATCCAGATTCACGTGTCTCCACGTTGGCTTGCATTATTTTACATGGTCGTACACCTATAAGCTAGAGTTCAAGAAATCAATGCGCTGTTGCTTGCTATTCAAATGAAGCTGAATATCGTGTAGTTGTTTCCACAGTTGCTGAACTCAACTAGTTAACCCACCTACATAATGAGCTCCGTGTTCCCCTCAAGCACACTCCTACAGTGCTTTGTGACAACATCGATGTCACATATCTTTGCAAAAACCCAATATTTCATAGTCGCGTGAAACATGTTGCCATTGATTTCCACTTCGTTCAAGATCAAGTTGAAAAGAAAAAAATTATATTCTGCCATACTTCCTCTGCTGAACAACTTGCTGATGCTCTAACAAAACAATTCCCGAAGAAGAAGTTTACTGAGTTGGTTTCCAAGATCGGTCTCCATCCGGCAGTACCGATCATGCGAGGGCATATAGAATATGATCACAACTAACAACTTCTCAAATGGATAATTCCTTTTGAACTCAAATACTTATATGTATAGATTGTATCTTATTTTTGTAGACTCCTATTCTCCCAAGCTCATTGTACTCTTTTATTATAAATAGTTGATCTCAGTTATGCAAATACATTACAGTTCCATCAGAACTCTTGTGCTTTTAGTTGTAACACTGGTAGTTTTTATTTTTTTATTTTTATTAGACCATGTGTTTATGCGAATTTCTATGTGCACAACTTAGAAAAGATTTCTTATAGTAATTGGTTTTACTTACTACTACTAGAGTAAAAACTAGAGTGGAGGACTGCTGAGAGATGCAGATGACACAAACAAATCCATATAAGAGAGAGTAACATTTTCTTTTTATACTCCCTCCGTTTCATATTGTTTGAGGTAGCTTGACTTTGCAAGAAGTTTAAGAAAAATGAAGAAGATTTTTAAATCTTATGGTCTTAAAAGATTATGGGGTAAAAGTTTTGTGGGGACATACCATTTGTGTGGCTATAAAAATTTCTCACTAAGGGCAAAAAGGGTAAATGAAGAGTTTAAAGTTGAATTATTTTTAAATTTAAAAATGTGTTATTTATTTTTGAACAGACTAAAAAGGAAAGTACCTCAAACAATATGAAATAGAGGGAGTATTTATTTTAAAGTCATTCACCTAGGTTCTAGGCCCCTATAGTGTTGGGGGGTTTGGCGAGACCCCTACCATGTCTATTTCAACAAAAAAAGGATTACGTACAAAGGAGGGGACATGGACCTTACCTCCTATGGAAAAGATATGAAAGGAAAGGTACTGGAATTTTATCCTACCTTTCATTTCTTCAAAAGAATATACATCAACAAACAAAGAAATTGACCTTATCATACCTAATTCTAATTCTAAAGCTATGTATTTGCCATTTATCAATCTGGAAAGGACCTTTTGCATTTTTTGGGAGCTGTTGAATTGTGTAGTAGTAGCCACTGCTCCCGTTTTTGCTGCATTTTTTGTTAAGGTTGGTTTGCTTTCTGTGGCAGCGAGCTATATTAATTTCAATGTTGTGCATTATCATGATTATTTCATCAATCAGGCCTTTCATATGAAGGTTATCAATGTATCGTTCATTGAGCATATTGGTCACTATCTGTGAGATTATCTCCAGATAGAAGTCATTATACCCATGTTGGACACACCATTGAATTCTTACTTTGGCAGCCATTTCTTCCATGATATTGTTGGTGTTGCTCTGTACTGGAAGGGAGAAAGCGATTATTAGATCCCCTTCTTCATTTCGCGCATTACCTCCAATTCCTCCGCTCCCCGTTTCATATGAGTAGCTTCCATCGGTATTGATTTTAACCCTTCCATTAGGTGGTTTTTCCCAAGTAACTTGATGCACAATCGGAGTAGGATTCCACCGTTCTACTTTCTCATAGAAAATTGGCCATGAATCCTTCATGTTCCGTTTGGGGAACGCCATAGACAATGCCGCTTGAATATTTCACATTACTTGGTATTTCATTTTCCTTGGTTGAAACTTCTTTTGATCTCCACATCGACCTGCTGTCCAATATTTCCAAATTTGCAAGTTGATTGCTAATGGAACTGCACGAAGAATGAATATGCGGATTTTGTTCTTTGGTTTCTCGTCCCACCAATTTCTGAGGGCTCTCCTAACTGGGGAGTTTTCATGTTTAATGCACATAGGGACTTCAGAGGTGTTCCAAAGAAATTTCTTAGTGTCCCCCTCAATGAATACATGTTGAATGGTGTCCTCCTTAGGACTCTGGCAGCACCTGCATCTCAAAACACGTTTCACAACCTGATATAGCACAATAAAAGTGTACTATAGAAGTGTCATGAGAAATTATATATTGCATATTTGAAAAAAATAGAATATTATTGTCCCGATAAATATATCATGCATGCAGAAACTAAACCTAGCATGCACCTATTTCTATATGTTTGCTGATCTATTGGCCAGTTGTATTTGATTTTAATAAGTCTTCCTTTCCAATCTTCGGATAGACCTTCAATATATAGATTAGTATTGAAAAGTTCGACCATGAGCACAAGCTGCCCGTCTAGCTCAGTTGGTACAGCGCAAGGCTCTAAAATTGTGGTCGTGGCTTCCAGCCCAATTGTGGGCGTTTAAACTTGTCTCATTTTCATTTTTCTGATTGAAAGGAAGACCAACCTGCTAATTAAAAACAAAAAGACAATGCTACTATTCAGCCACATCACCTAATACTCGTTTCACGAGCTAAGTGCATTTTTATGGCTTTAGAGCGTTAAAAGGTAAGAGTAAAGCTTAAGAGCATCATACTAGCTTCCAATTATGAACTAACTATGATGGTAGAAAGTATCTCTATTACGGATGTGCATTCGATTTATCGATTCGATTTTGACCCTTATCGATAATTATTTATTGGTTTTAATATATGCTTATCGTTATCGTTTCAATAAGGTTTCGATTTTTTCAATTTCGATTTATCGATTCGGTTAAGGATTATACCAATAATAAAATTTTCGGGATTCTACGGAAAGTATATCTCTACAAACTAACTAATATGGACAAATAGAAGCTAAAATAAGAAGAGCACCGTTTATAACATAAATATTGTGTCAACAAGCACATGAAAAGAAACTAAAGTAAGGGATCAAATGTATGCCACCAACACTCCAACAATATAACAAAAAACAAAATACATCATCACAACCAATTCTGTTTTTCATTAATTTGAACTTTATTTCCTTGAGCTTTAAATCATTTCTTAAATGTGGTAGAGGAAATAAAAGCACTAGGGACTTAGGGTAAAGGAAAGGGTATTATAAAATAAGGGTAAAAAAAATTTATAAAAAGTACTTAAAATTTTTTCTTTTAGAATAACTAAAAAAATTTATTGCATCTTATCGGTTTATCAATAAACCGATAAACCGAAAAGGACAGAATCGAAATCGAAATCAATAACTCGATAAGGAAAATTTTGAAATCGAGATCGAAATCAATAAATCGATAACCGATAACAAATAATCGATTCGATTTATCGATAAACTGATTCGAATACACACCACTGATCTCTATATTCATACCTGATAGTGTTGGGATTTTACGTAAAAATTAGAAGGGTCATTGTCCCACATTGGAAAAATATTGAAGAGTAGCTTGGAGGACCAACCTGCTAATTTAAAAAAAAAAGACAATGCTACTATTCAGCCACATCACCTAATACTGGTTTCACGAGCTAAGTGCATTTTTATGGCTTTAGAGCGTTAAAAGGTAAGAGTAAAGCTTAAGAGCATCATACTAGCTTCCAATTATGAACTAACTATGATTGTAGAAAGTATCTCTATTGCGGGTGTGCATTCGATTTATCGATTCGATTTTCAACCTTATCGATAATTATTTATTGGTTTTAACATATGCTTATCGTTATCGTTTCAATAAGGTTTCGATTTTTTCGATTTCGATTTATCGATTCGGTTAAGGATTATACCAATAATAAAATTTTCGGGATTCTACGGAAAGTATATCGTTACAAACTAACTAATATGGACAAAAAGAAGCTAAAATAAGAAGAGCACCGTTTATAACATAAATATTGTGTCAACAAGCACATGAAACGAAACTAAAGTAAGGGATCAAATGTATGCCACCGACACTCCAACGATATAACAAAAAACAAAATACATCATCACAACTAATTCTGTTTTTCATTAATTTGAACTTTATTTCCTTGATCTTTAAATCATTTCTTGAATGTGGTAGAGGAAATAAAAGCGCTAGGAACTTAGGGTAAAGGAAAGGGTATTATAAAATAAGGGTAAAAAATTTTTAAAAAAGTAACTAAAGTTTTTTCTTTTAGAAAAACTAAAAAAATTTAGTGCATCTTATCGGTTTATCAATAAACCGATAAACCGAAAAGGATCGAATCGAAATCGAAATCGATAACTCGATAAGGAAAATTTTGAAATCGAAATCGATAAATCGATAAACCGATAACAAATAATCGCATTCGATTTATCGATAAACCGATTCGAATACACACCCCTGATCTCTATATTCATACCTGATAGTGTTGGGATTTTGCTTAGAAATGAGAAGGATCATTGTCCCACACTGGAAAAATGTTGGAGAGTAGCTTGGAGGCTAGCCTATATAAGGGGGCTTAATTTATGTTTTCAAATGTACCAAACCAAATGTATTTATAACACTTTTTGTTAGGAGAAAGTGCTAAGGTTTATGTGATTGTAAGAATTTTTCACATAGTGGTCGGTTGTTGTCTTTTGAAAACGCTTGTGGTTTTTTCCCGGTTTTGGGTTTCCACGTTAAATTCTTGTGTTGTTTTATTTCTCATTTTTTTCTCTTTACAAAAGGGGCGGAGATCTCTGGGTGTACGGGAAAGGTCAATTTCTTTTTTTTCCAACAAGTGGTATTAGAGCGAGGTCGCTTAGCTTGAGGGGGGAATCTTAGTATGCTCTGTGGCCGCAGCTTTGGCTGAGAAAAGATTTTCTGGTTCAAGAAGCTTGTAGGAGGGGAAGTTGGTGCAATTGGAGTATCGAGGCTTGTGGTGAGTTCTGGCGGTTAGATCTGGTAGTGTGGAGGTACATGTCTAGGTAAGCTCTGGCTAGGAAAGACTTGGTAATTAAGTGGTCGCGACCCACCTCTCTTTCCTGGGAACTTACCCGGTGTTCTGTTCACGAGATGCATACGAGGTTCTAAGAGAGTATTTTTCATCTACGAATATTGGTTAGCGATACGGTTACAACGGGAAGCATCAAGTTTGATATTGAGAAATTTGATGGAAGAATCAATTTTGGCTTGTGGCAAGTTCAAGTCAGGGATATATTGATTCAACCAGGTCTACACAAGGCCCTGAAGAGAAAACCAGAAGCAGGTTCTAACGATGATTCATCAAGCAAGAGAGATGAAGAATGGGATGATTTGGATTTGAGAGTTGCAAGTGCGATACGGTTATCATTGGCAAAGAATGTCCTTGCAAATGTGCATGGAATTGCGACGGCCAAGGAGCTATGGGAAAAGTTGGAAAAGCTCTATCAAACAAAGGGAGTCTCAAATCGGGTGTACCCGAAGGAAAAATTCATACATTGCATATGGGTGAGGGTACTAAAATCTCGGATCATTTGAGTGTTCTCAATGGGATTGTCTCTGATCTTGAAGCTATTGGGGTGAAGATGGATGAGGAGGATCAAGCCATAAGACTCGTCTGGTCTCTTCCTTCGTCTTTTGCGCACATGAAGCCAATATTGCTCCATGGGAAGGAGCAGGTGGATCTTTCAGAAGTTATCAGCACGCTCATCTATGAAGAAAGAAGACTCAAAGGAGATGGGAGGTATACTTCTTCTGAAGGTGTGTATATATGCTACGAGAAACGAAAGGAAAAGAAGAACCCCATGAAGCGGAATGTTGTTTGCTGGAAGTGTGGAGAGCCTGTACACATGAAGAAGGATTATCCAGCAGGTGGAGCAGGTTCGGCTACATGCTCCAAGTCAAGAAATGATGTTAATATGGTCTTTGATAGGGACCCATATGACCTTATATGACCCAAAGACATGTACATCCTTATGGCATGCCGCTATTTACCATGGTGAAGGATGTGAGATTAATAGCGGAATTACACGCGGGCATTGGTTTGGCAGGAATGCAAGGTGTGTGATGAAACAGTTATGTCGATAGCTGATGGACTTCCAAGGACAGCCAATAGTGGAGGTTGCACCATAATAATCAGCAAGGTGTTTTTCGACATGAGCCGAAGTGGAAATTCTTAGAATGATTTATTCTAAGTGGCGATACTCTTTATGGTGGAGTATGACAGGTGTTCAGCAATGTGGAGTATGGCGGATAGCTGCTGCTATGATCATTTTTAATCAAGGTGGAGTTTGTTGGGATTTTGCTTTAAAATGAGAAGGTTCATTGTCCCACATTGGAAAAATGTTGAAGAGTAGCTTGGAGGCTTGCCTATATAAGGGGGCTTAAGTTATGTTTTCAAATGTACCAAACCAAATGTATTTCTAACACTTTTTGTTAGGAGAAAGTACTAAGGTTTATGTGATTGTAAGAATTTTTCATATAGTGGTCGGTTGTTGTCTTTTGACAACGGTTGTGGTTTTTTTCCGGTTTTGGGTTTCTACGTTAAATTCTTGTGTTGTTTTATTTCTCATTTTTTCTCTTTACAAAAGGGGCGGAGATCTCGGGGTTTACGGGAAAGGTCAATTTCTTTTTTTCCAACAGATAGCTTGTGTATTTTATATAATTATTATATAAACTACAAGTAGTGATTGTCTCTATGTTTATGGATAATATGCATGTCTACGACTTGCACTTAGGATCACAGACTAAGGAATCTAGTTTTACTGATGAGATGAGAAGCAATTTCTATTTAAACGAGTCAAATGCAAACCCTGATAACAAGCAAACAAAGAAAAATTCTGGAAATAGTAAAACAAGAGAATGTTTTGAACATTTACGAGAGTAGGAGGTGTAATTTATTGCTGGATGAGGTCCTCTGTTCGGGTCGTGATAGATTGTAGTACAACATTAATAATTTTATCTGCTTATCATTAATCGTAGATACATTTCATTAGGTAATGCAGATATCCCACCATTCCTGACATGCCTTTATGCTTCTACATCATTATTAGTACATATCAGATGGAGTGCTTTTAGAATCTAAAATATACAGATTCTGAGCAAAAATCCATGGCTACTTTTGATCCTGTTAGTTCTAGACTTGCTCATGGCTAGACTGATTATATTGCTTCTCCTCACAGTGAAATTTAAGACTGCTGTGGCCGTTGTCCATCTCTAGGGACACATCAGTTGATTTGTTGGTTAAAACTTTCTTGTCACAGTAAATGGCATACAAGATCAGCTGCACTATTCCTAAAAACAGGCCAACACCTGTTGAGATCTGCATGCAATACAAAACATTAATTTACAAATTGTTGACCCCATATATAATTCACTTTTGTATAGTATATGATTTATTTCATATATAGGAGAGAGGCTTACACCAATAAATGGGTCCCTCCCAAGCATGGCATAGGTAAACCAACAAGTGCAAGATATGACAACCGCAAATGACAGGAAAAATGGCATGTACTCCACACTCTTTGTCCTGACTACTAGTCTCTGCACCAATAATAAACTTGCTTTGAGTATATATAAAACCAGGGGTGGATCCA
Source organism: Nicotiana benthamiana (assembly GCA_034376525.1). NCBI lineage: Eukaryota > Viridiplantae > Streptophyta > Magnoliopsida > Solanales > Solanaceae > Nicotiana > Nicotiana benthamiana. The sequence continues at coordinate 24,227,705 of CM067336.1, read as the reverse complement.
ATATTTTCTTCACAAAAATCACTAAAATTTCAATAAATACTAATTAATGAACCTATATTTAATTTACAATAACAATGCGATGAGTTCAGTGGTGATATATCATAATTATCATAAAAATTGAAAGTGATGGATGAATAGAAGTTTAGAGAGCTTACTATGATAGACATAGGAGATGCATACATAACGATGGAGAAGATGGTGGCAGCTGTACCACAAAAGAGCTTCCTGTTTTTCCCATGAAAAACAAGCAAAGAAACAAGCGCTGCGCCAGCAAAAACGACGAGGACTAATAGGAGGGTTGCTAAGATTTTTCCCTTCTGTTTATTGGGTGCAAGTGCGAGAAAGATCAGTACGTAAATGAGCTCAATTGCAGCTCCAGCCCCATTTATTGTTGCTACTAGAATATTGTCTGATGTTACAAAAGGCAGACCGTACCTATTCAATTAGTAATACATTTATCAGTCCACGAGCAAACAATTGAGACATTAATATATATCATTATGATGAAAATTCCTAATCCTATGGTCTGAAGGAACTGCACAATCTTTTTTAAAATTTAATTAGAATACATTTTCCTTTCAACATCATACTATTCATTTTGGTACCAGTTGTCTTGTAAAAGGCAATTGTTGTTGTGCATTAGCGGCAAGTATGCAAGTTCAACATTTTGAAAGGTATAAGTTGGGTGGAACTTATATACAAGGGTCTAACACAATATTTTCGACACATGGCACAAAATAATTATTTCTACTACTAAATTTAAATAAATATTAAATTCTGAACCTATAATTTCAAAACTGCAAATGATGCTTAATTCTTAAAGATTATATTGAACCCGTCAAATTTTTCATTTTTTATTTATTTTAAAAAACTATCAAATACTCTGTTTGGACAGACACTTTCATCCCAAAATGCGCCAAACATTTAGTAGGAATTAGAGAACCAATAAATTGTCATTACAATTAATTAAGTTTGGTAAAGAGGCACTTCAAGAACTCAACAGCAAAAAAAGATGATTAGTTTTTGGGTAAAGATAGTTACCATGCAGAAAGCAAGCAGTTGAGAAAGGTCATGACGTAAGGTAAGCCAGAGAACTGTTCCGTCGATCTGTTCTTGATTATCCTCTTGAATGTAAACCTAAATAAAATCAGACGAAAATATATCAACATAAAATCTTGACGACGTGGATCGGAGTTCCAGATATATCCCCTGTAATTAAAATAGAAAAAGTCGATACATGGACGAACTTAGAAGAAAACTCCTATTATCGTCATTCCTGAAACTTATAACAATAAGATGATAATGTAATAGCAAGAATTTAGCCTCTTTAAGCTGATAATGCATGCAATATTATACCATAGTAAAATGTTAAATCAGTGCCGGCTCAAGGGCAAGTCAAAGAGACATTAGCTTTAGGCCCCGAATTTTTAAGACCCCATTCTTTAATTAATAGTAATAGGTTAATTTTATGGTAATTTTTCTTGAAAACTACATTGAATATTTATGGTACTAGTAAAAAATATTACTAGTAAGATCCTTGTGTTAAAAAAAATTATATAGCCAATGTAATTGAAATAACAAATTCTTATTCTTATATATCAAGTTACCAACTTCAAGACTCATCTATTATTTTAACTTTTAACTTTTTTCTTAAAATTTAAAATTTATTATTATTTTTATATATTTACTTCATAGTAGTGTATTGCTATTTTATTATTTTTTCAGAATTCAAATATGTCAACTAGAAAGCATGATTAATTTGAGGTCTCTTAATAAAGTTTGGCTTTAGGCCTTTGTTATTTTTGAGCCGCTTTTGGTTAAAATACAATAATACAATATAGTAACAAAGTTTTTGCCTGTATATATAAAAGTAAAATCTTAATATGAACATGACTCTCTTTACAAGAAGTAGCATAAAAGAAAATCTGAAAAGAGTTCTTGAGAATTCTTACGTTGGTACCAAGAAGAGAAACAAAGTAGCAGCATTTCCTGTTAGCAGAAAAAAGAGAAGAAATATAATGATAACGAAAAGTCAATCAGAAAAACAACAACAATAATTACCCAGTATAGTCCCACAAAGTGGAAAACTCAACAAGAACTAAAGAAAAAAAAATATGAAAATGAAAGTGATCAAACCAACGTACCGAAAATCCCGAAAGTGAATTGTAGAGTGTGCACAACACCCATGTTACGTTGTGTCTTCTACTAAGCGCTAGCTCTGATCAGTACTACAGAACGTCTGAATTAACCTTCTTCAATATATAGAGCCCAGACTCTGTGCTTTGAATATAAATTCAAATATTTAAAGACACCAAGACTGATTATTTAAATAGGAAACCCTGTCCAATAATCAATCATTCAAAAGAAGACGTTGCATGGGGTTTATACTTTATAGGGATGTCATAATCACACAACTCAAGAAGTAAAGCAATGAAAAAGAAAACGAAGCACTAAACAAATACTGGGATACTAAAAGTGAAGAATTATAAAAAAAGATGATGAAATTACGTGCATAATTAGCATCAAACACTTTTACAGAGAAGGTATATATATATAGAGATGGAGAAACATGCATGGTCACTAATTAACTGGATCTAACAAACGTAGACTGCCAAGTAAAACTAAGCAAACTTCCCGGATCTTAACGTAACTAAAGAAACTGCTTAAACAATCCTCAACGAACTTTCCCGCTCAATAATTATATCTCATGCAATAATAATTCTTCTTTTTTGATATTAAAAATAAATAAATTAAGGGGTGTTTTAAGGAAGCAAGTTTTTACAAATGTTTTTTTTTTTTTTGCAAAGAATATCTTTCTGATATGCAATTTAATGTTTTCGATATGATTAATTAGCTGGACTTCAAATTTTAGTTCTAATTTGCATCATATATATACACATATGTATGAATTTTTACTGTCCGTTCACTTCATTTGAATGGATTCTTTTTATTCGTATGTATATGTCTTGCATATGGTTGATGCTTTTTAATCATGCTACTAATTGTGGTGGATAACTGAGATTCATTGGTTCGAGCCCTAAAAATGGAGAAATTTCTGGTAGGGAATATTTTCCTTTTATATTGGCCCTATGGGATGCAAATCTGGACTAGTTGCCAGAGGGATTTTAGATATTATTTGTTTTACAAAATAAACATTTTCTTTAATTAAAATTACGAAAAAAAAATTTGTGATATTTTATGTACTTATTTGATTATCAATTAATAATACCCACGTCGACAAATTACTGAAATAGAGAACTATAAGTTTTTTTTCCCCTCAGCAAATAGAACTGTACGCCGAACATACGCGCTATTCAGCATAACGAATTCCACTAATCTCCCAATTTTCAAGAATTAGAATAATTTTTGGGACTCATAAGGATTTTAATATAATAAGAGCATCTTTATTTGCCACCGGTCATTAGTTTTTTTAAATTGTATATTTTATCTGTTCCAAATTTTTTGCTTCAATTATTAATTAATATTATACAAAAAAATTGTGTTATTAAATATGCGAAGTCACCAAAATATTCATCACAATGTAGTAAATAGAAAAATAAGAACTTAGATTACGTATGGTCAATCAATTACATAAACAGAAAGAAGTAAAAATCTTTTAATTACCAATTTTTTTTTTTAAAACGTAAACACAGAAGAAATTCTGAAGGGGAAAGGAAGAAAGAACAAGAGTTACCGATAACTTTATCATTTTACTGCTCTTCCCAGTTCCCTTGGGATATGTTAGTTGGAATTTGTATAAGCAGACAAAGGAATATATATACAGGGACTGAGATTTAGCTAGGAAGGATTATGAAGGAAAAGAAATACTCCGTAGGAAAAAGAAAATATAAAGAGATACATACGGACAAGGAAAAAAAAAGAAAGAAAAAGGTAATGATGGAAATATACAATATGATATTCGAAAAGAGATTTTGGAATGGATGGGATAAAGAAGGGAAAAGCATAGATAAAGGAGAGTGGAAAAGGAGAAGAAAAAGAGGGAATAGGAAGGGCAATATATATATATATATATATATATATATATATATATATATATAAATAAAATAATGGAAATGGAAAAGGGATGATGAGAGGAAAAATTAATGAGGGAAAGAAACGAGCAGGGAAAAAAATAGGAGGAAAGCGAAATATAGGAAAATAAATAAACAAATCACAAATATGAAAAAAAAAAGCATAGACAAAACTATTGTAGCTTACTAGCCCCAAACGTCTAACCTTCAATTGCTTAAGAGTTTTAAGAAATTAACATAAGTTAGCAACGCTTAGTTCATATTTATAATAATGCTTTTATTTATAAAGAACTTTTATTAGATATTTGTCTGTGCCACTACGCTCAACATAGGGTCTAGAAGTCTAATACAAATAAAGAGACTTTTTTTAGTTGAATTCATAATTGCACAAAGAAGAATGCTGATCCACATTCCACATGAATGGAATGATTCATCCACTACATTCGGTATTTTCTTACTTCCGTGTAAAACACTGTGGCGACATATTCCTTATTATTGCAGTATTTAAACTGAAATTAGGAACCTCATATATATATGTTTCGGTTGTGGAATAACACCAGCATGCGTACCCACCCTGTACCAAAGGTTGGTCAAGCACACATTAAATACTATTTTATATTATTATATACTATATTTTGAACACTCTTAACATAATTGAGTGAATCAGTCGAACAGTTCAAGGTGTTCGAAGTGACATGTTGTTCATAGGTTCAAAGTTCTGTCTATTTTGTTTGTCAAAACTAAACGGAGACCATCATATAGAGATGTATAATGTAAACCGACAAACCGCACCAACCCAATAATTCGAGTCAAACCGAAAAAAAATCCGACTATGGGTTGGTTTGATTTGGTTTGGTGTTGGAAAAAAATTCGACCATTATTGGTTTGGTTTGATTTTAACTAAAGAAAGTCAAACCGAAACCAAACTAACCCAACATTACATATATAGGAATTCTAGATATATGTAATATATAAATATACTCGTTGTGATGTAATTTATAAATATTTCTTAAAATATTTCATAATTTTATTTTTTGAGGTGGTATTTTAAGGTTGGACTTAGAACTTTTAAATGTTCAAATAAGTTTTATAGCCATTAGAATTATAGTAAATTATAGTGCTAACAAAAGCCCAAACCAAAATCAAATCAATAGTAATGCTAACACAAAAAATTAATTCAATACTAAGAACGGGAACGTAATGAATATCTATTTCTTTTATTTTGCAGTAATTTAGATAAAATGCATAATCTATTTTTATTTTTCTTTAGCGTTTACTCATGTATTTAATACTCCCTTACTATTCTACTTACTTTAACATAACGTAATAATCGTAGATTAAGTTTATTTTTATTATGGCTTTTTAATTAGCAATATTTATATTACATAATTTTATTGTTGAATAATTTAGGACAATGCCATGTCATATATCATATTTTGTTTTATTTTCTAGGAAAATACTTTATATAGTTGTATCCTACTAGGACTAAAAAAATATTTTGAGCATAATTTATATGCTTTGTTCTGCAAAGATTTTACCGGGAAAAAAAATCTGAATAACCCGAAAATCCGAGAAAAACCGAGAATGAAAAATCTGAGTTCTATTGTTTTGGTATGGTCTTTAGACTTATTAATCCGATACAATTAATTTGGTTTGATTTTTATAAAATTCGAACTAATCCGACATATGTACATCCTACCACCATATGTGGTATATTTGATTCTATTCTATGTCAAAAATTTCCTAATAAAATATCTCTTAAAATTTAATATTTGTGCAGAAATAAACAACTAATTTTAAAAGTAATTTTTAACTAAGTTATTTATTATTTATTAAGTAAATTTTATAATTAAAAATCTACAAAAAGTTCTGTAATAAAGCTCTCTATAAACTACAAAATCATCTCTACTCTCTCATTACTTTGGTTTTATGCTTACTTTTATAAGTAAATTTACAATTGATGTCTTTATTTATTTTTATTTTGATTTATAAAATTATAGTTCTTGTTTAGCTCAAAATTATATTCCAATTTTGTAAGCCTAGAATCAATCAAAAATATATTGGGGTAAATCATTATCAAATATAATGAGCCCCAGAGATGGTTATCACTTCCAAAGTTTCCGTTGATCTATAAATGGGTGATAAAAATGTTAGATAATACGCTTAACGCTAGAGGGGGGGGTGGTGAATAGCGTTATAATAAAAATTAGCGTAAACTTTGCGGAATTAAAAAATTGCAGGAAGTAAATAAGTGCGATAAATAATAAAGTACGCACCGATGTATTCTGGTTCACCACAACACGTGGCTAGTCCAGTTCCCGAGAGACTCTCTCGAGATTTTCCACTAACTTGTCAAGCTTACGGGTGCTCAACAAACCTTTACAACTTAAGGACACAAGCCTTAACACCTTTGCTCGGAGATACAACACTCCAAGACTTCACTGTTAAGCTTACGGGTGCCTAACCAACCTTTATAACTTAAGGACACAAGCCTTAACACCTTTGCTCGGAGATACAACACTCCAAGACTTCAACCAAGGAAACATAAGTTCCTTACAATAAGAGAATCACAATTCTCTTACAAGTGTACAAAACACTAAACACTCAAACAAAGCACTCCTTAATGAGTAGATATGAATAAAGGAAGTAAGCTCAAGATCATAACAACTATGGACAAGACTTTGGCTCTCAAAAGCTTTATGAAATGAATATAAAATGATAAACAATAGTATGCAAGCTTATAGCAATAGAATGATCTGTTGTTGTGTGTTATTGTGTTTAAAACACTGAAATGAAGCTGTATTTATAGTTGAAAAACTTGGCATTACCGTTGCCTAATTGCCAATTAAGAGTTGCTGATTTTACTGAGTGACAATCGATTGTCAAGAAGCCACAATCGATTGTTTGCCAATCGTTCCAGAAATCAATCCCAGATTTTACGCTTAACAATCGATTATCCAAGATCAACAATCGATTATTGGCAACGTTCAAAAAATCATTTCCATATTTTACGTAAAACAATCGATTATACAGAATCAATAATCGATTATTCAGCAACGTTCAAAAAATCTTTTCCAGATTTTAATTTCAACAATCGATTGTATAAAATCAACAATCGATTACTCAGCAGCGTTCAAAAAATCTTTTCCGGATTTTAATTTCAACAATCGATTGTACAAAATCAACAATCGATAACCTGACGGTATTTGAAAATATTACGACAACGGTCAGCTTCACAATCGATTGTGCAATGTTAACAATCGATTATTCATCAGACTTTGAAAAACATTTTAGACACTGCCTCTTGACAATCGATTGTTATATACTCACAATCGATTATTTAATAAACTTGAAAAAGTCCGGAAGACACTGCCTCAACACAATCGATTGCCATATGTTCACAATCGATTATTTTGTGACTTTTAAAAATCTGATGGACACTGCCTCTTCACAATCGATTGTCATTAGCTTCACAATCGATTATTCTGAGTTTTGAAAAACTTTGATGTACACTGCCTCATCACAATCGATTGTCATAAGGTTCACAATCGATTGTCATGCAGGTTTGAAAAACCTGATGCTCACTGCCTTAACACAATCGATTATCATTAGTTCACAATCGATTGTCATGCAGTCTTGGCTTAACATAATCGATTATCATAAGTACATAATCGATTATCTTAGTCCAGATTTTAGAGGCATGTTTAAAAATCATTTTGACTGAAGTAAATATGCATGATTTAAAATCATTTAGCATTAAATTAAATATGCATGATTTTGTAAAAATAATTTTACGAGAGAAGCCATGTCATGAGTAGAGTTGTCGGATCAAGATCACAATTAAGAACGACTCATTTAAACTATAAAACTTTGTCTTGTGCTTGAATCTCGTTATCCACCAATTGTGCGCTTGTACTTGAAATTCGTCATATATCAATTTGCGCTTGTTTGTCATTCATCAAAACCTACACATAAGAACACACGTTTTAGTATAAAGCTTTGAGAACGTGTTTCCAACAATTTCCCCCTTTTTGATAATGGCAAACTTTAAGCGGGATATGCAACTTAAACAATTTATAATGACGACTCAAGACAAGTAAAGATATGCAATAAGTATGCAATTAGTTCCCCCTCAATATATGAATTCCCCCTCAATTTAAGCTTATAAATATTGAGAGTGCATACCCGTTATCTTCCCCCTTTTGCCATTAGCAAAAATAATATAAGAAGATGCCAAAGATGTAAATAAAACTTGTTTATTTATTGGAAAGAAAACGTGATTACTTAAAGAGAGTACAATAACTCAAGTAATAGCAGAACAATCGATTATTGATACGAGATAATCGATTATTAGACGACAGAAACCGATTTTTTTTCTGAAGAAGACTCGATTATTGTGCGTCATGCTTTATAATTCCCCCTACCTTTAGGGCGATACCTGCAAAAATTCGTTAGACGTCTCCGACGCTCAAGTTAGAAATCATGTAAAATAAAAAAGATGCAATGCATGACTTAGATCAACGTGGAGTCAAGAATCCCGAGTTCACTACGAATTCGGAAGAAGGACTCTTTCTCTAAGGGCTTAGTAAAGATGTCGGCCAATTGGTCTTTGGTTTCAACAAATTCGATTTCAACATCGCCCTTGAGAACGTGATCTCTTATAAAATGATGTCTAATTTCAATGTGTTTTGTTCGCGAATGAAGAACGGGGTTCTTCGTCAAGCATATGGCACTAATATTATCACATCTAAGAGGGATATGATCAAGACTTAGGCCATAGTCCAAGAGTTGTTGTTTCATCCAGAGGATTTGAGCGCAACAACTCCCCGCGGCTACATATTCAGCCTCGGTTGTGGACAACGCAACACTTACTTGTTTCTTGCTAAACCAAGAAACGAGAGAGCTACCGAGCAAATGGCAAGTGCCACTAGTGCTCTTGCGGTCAAATTTGCATCCAGCAAAATCGGAGTCGGAATAGCCAACGAGTTGGCATGAAGAAACTTTGGGGTACCATAGACCCACATTTGTAGTACCAACAAGGTACTTCAAAATCCGTTTTACCGCAGTAAGGTGAGACTCCTTCGGACACGATTGATAACGGACGCATAAGCACACGCTAAACATGATGTCCGGACGACTAGAAGTAAGATAGAGAGGAGAGCCAATCATACCTCGATACTTATTAGTGTCGTCTTCCTTACCTTTCTCTTCTTTGTCTAGATGATCGGATGTGCTCGTGGGAGTCGCCATTGCTTTTGCATTGTTCATTTAAAATCGTTTCAGCAATTCTTTGCAATATTTTGCTTGGCAAATGAACGTACCTTCTTTCATTTGCTTTACTTGTAATCCCAAAAAGAATGTTAACTCACCCATCATAGACATCTCAAATTCGCTTGTCATTAAATCGGAAAATTCCTTGCATAAGACATTGTTAGTAGCACCAAATATGATATCATCCACATATATTTGAACTAATAAAATATCATTGTTTTTATGCTTAACAAAAAGGGTGGTGTCAACTTTCCCCCTAATGAAATCATTTTCCAATAGAAATTTACTCAATCTTTCATACCAAGCTCGGGGAGCTTGTTTTAAACCATAGAGAGCCTTTTTGAGTTTGAAAACATGATCGGGAGATTTAAAAACTTCAAAACCGGGGGGTTGTTCAACATAAACTTCTTCTTGTATAACACCATTTAGAAAAGCACTCTTCACATCCATTTGATATAAATTGAAATTCATAGAAGAGGCAAAAGCGAGCAATAGACGAATAGCTTCTAATCTAGCTACGGGAGCATATGTTTCTTCATAGTCAATACCCTCTTCTTGATTATAGCCTTTTGCTACAAGCCTAGCTTTGTTTCTAGTGATTACACCATTTTCATCTAGTTTGTTTCGAAAAACCCATTTTGTACCAATTATGGTATGATTTTCGGGTCTTGGCACCAAATCCCAAACGTCATTCCGTTTGAATTGGTTAAGCTCCTCTTGCATTGCCAAGGTCCAAAATTCATCCCCAATTGCTTCGGAGATGGTTGTTGGTTCAATTTGAGACACAAAAGCAGTATGTCCTAAGGTGTTCTTAAGGGTGTTTCGGGTACTTACCTTTTCTCCGACGTCGCCAATTACCTGTTCGAGAGGGTGATCCTTGATTGTCCTCCACTCGTTAGGCGTTTTCGTTTCATTTTCCAATTGTGGCGCTTCCTCCGTTGGTTGTTTCAAAATTTCGTCTTGATTTTCCTTAGGCGTTTCCTCTTGTATTTTGTCTTTCAAGCTATCTAAAATACCTGCAAGGTCAAAACCGGAATCCTTTCTCGCCAAGCGAGCATTATTTTCGGCAAATACAACATGAGGGGATTCCTCCACAGTTTCGGTTCTTTTATTAAAAACCCTATATGCTTTGCTACGTGAAGAATAACCAATGAAAATTCCCTAATCGGACTTGGCATCAAATTTTCCCAATTGATCTTTGCCATTGTTATGAATAAAACATTTACAACTGAATACTCTAAAATGGGAGATATTTGGTTTCCTTCCCTTATAGAGTTCATAGGGAGTTTTCATGAGTATAGGCCTTATGACTACTCTATTTAAGACGTAGCATGCGGTACTCACGGCATCCGCCCAAAAATTTTTGGGAATCTTGGCATCTTCGAGTATGGTTCTAGCCATCTCTTCGAGACACCTATTTTTCCTTTCCACCACCCCATTTTGTTGTGGTGTACGTGGAGCGGAAAAGATATGCTCGATACTGAGTTCGTCACAAAAGTCCGCAAAGAGATTGTGATCAAACTCGCCCCCATGATCACTTCTAATTGAAGTGACGGTTGTTTCCTTCTCGTTTTGAACACGCTTAAGAAACTATTTAAAATTTTGAAAAGCATCACTTTTATTGGCAAGAAATAAAGTCCAAGTAAATCTAGAATAATCATCAACAATCACAAAAGCATAACGATTTCTTCCTAGACTTTCAATGCGAGATGGTCACATAAATCCATGTGAAGCAATTGCAATGGTCTAGAAGTTGAAACAAAATTTTTGGATTTGAAAGATGCTTTTGTTTGCTTCCCTTTTTGACATGAATCACAAATAGAGTCATCTTCAAATTTTAAATTGGGAAGGCCAATAACTAAGTTTTGAGAAATCAATTTGTTCAAAAGATGCATGTTGATATGTGCTACTCTACGATGCCATAACCAAGTATCATCCTCTTTACTCATAAGACAATCAACATATTCGGGTGAGGAATTAGCAAGATCAACCATATAAATATTATTCACTCTAAAACCACGAAGGATAATTTTAAAATCACTACGTCTAAACACTAAGCATTCATCCGAATCAAATAGGGCAAGATTTCCCTTGTCACATAATTGACTTATGCTCAAGAGATTATGCTTTAGACCTTTCACAAGTAGTATATGCTTAATAGAGGAATTTTCATCCTTACCGACCGATCCGATGCCAATAATCTTTCCTTTATTGTTATCCCCAAAAATCACACTTCCTCCTTCTTTGTGTTCTAGTTGAAGGAATTTGGATTCGTCTCCCGTCATATGTTTGGAGCATCCACTATCAAGGTACCATAGTACACTTGATCCCTTCAAACATACCTACAAAACAAGTTAATGCGTTTTAGGTACCCATGCCATTTTGGGTCCTTGAGGGTTAGGCATATTATAATGATGCGATTGAGTGATATGTCTATGTCGTGTAAAGCATGCAGGAGCAATATGACCAATGCGTCTACAATAATGACAAGTCACGTTGGGGTTATGCATCCTTCTAGGTTCATAGTAACTTGATGAACGAAAATGAATTACTCTATTTTCATTATGACTATTGCGCATTTCATGAGAGCCATTTCTCCTACTATTAGTTCTAAAATGAGCAGCATTTCTAGAGTAATGGTCATGTCTAGATGTTCTAAAAGGTTCAAAACTCCTTCTAGTGTTTGTCCTGGAATATGCATCATTTCTAGGGTAGTCATTTCTAGGTGGTAAGTCATTTCTAGGTCTTCTAAAATGTTCAACATTTGGTCTAGCATGCATATTTGTTCTAGGATTGCTATTTCTACGATAATATTTATTTTATTAATCCTAGGTTGAGCCTTAGGTGGTTGGGGTTTGGCGTCAACCTTTTCTTTAGGCTCATTCTTAAAGCCTATGCGATGCTTGGTTGATTTCAAATTAACAAGGACCTTATTCAAATTTTTGTGGGAAGAATTAAACTTATCTAAAGTACCTTTAAGTCTATCTACCTCATTTTCGAGATGCATGCAAGAAGAACAATTTTTAATAGAACTTTCGGGCTTGTCGGTGCTTCTTTTTCCGAAAAACTTGTTGTCCTCTTTCAGCTTCTCATTTTCTAAAACCAGTTTTTCTAAATCCTTTTCTTTCAAAGAAAGCTTTTTTTGAAAATCTTTTTCTTTTAGAGATGCATTTTCTTTTATGCTCTTGACAGTTTTTGAAGCCTTAATAAATTCAGTATATAGCTCATCAAAAGCAGTTCGCATTTCCTCAAGAGTAAAGAAGTTTTTAGAAGAGATTTGACATACCTCATCTTGCTTGTCTTCTTGCGCCATAAGACAAAGGTTTGCGGCTTCGTCTTCTTCTTCTTCGCTTGACTCATCTCCGGAGTCTCCTCCCCAAGAAATGTATGCACGTTGCTTCTTAAAAGGTTTCTTCTCCTTTTTGATGTTTGGACAATTTGATTTGATGTGCCCGGTTTCACCGCATTCATTACACTTTATTTGCTCGCCTTGCTTTTTGACCTTTCGTTCATACTCCTTTCGCATGAACTTTTGAAATCTTTTGATAACGAGTCCAAACTCGTTGTCTCCGTCCTCATCAACTTGAAGTTGGCTTGTGCTTGCCTTAAGCGCTATTCTTTGCCTCCTTTGATCATCAACAAGAGGGTTAAGTATAGTAGACTCATAAGTCTTAAGGTTACCTCTTAATGCGTCGATGGTGACATTTGAGATGCCAATGGATTCTTGGATTGCGTCGGCCTTTGATCGCCATGCCGGAGTGAAACTTCTAAGAATTTTTCGAACAAGTTCTCTATCCGTGAATGTCTTCTTGAGAGCATGTAGATCATTTACGATTATTGAAAATCGCTCAAACATTTCATCCACCTTTTCACCTTCCTTCATGTGAAATAATTCATAAGCATGGGTTAGGAAATCAATTTTGGCTTCCCTTACCTGGTCTGTACCTTCGTACGTAATTTCCAGCTTGTCCCTCATTTCCTTAGCCGTTGTGCAACACGATATTTTCCTGTAATCGTCAGCATTTACAGCACAATATAGTAAATTAATTGATTTAGCATTATTTTGCACCTTTCGGATATCATCCGTGTCATATTCTTCTTCGGACTTGGGAACCCATTCGTTTTCAACCTTTTTGGTTGGAATTTGATTTCCCTTTGTTATCACCTTCCAAAGAAGAAAATTGTTTGCTTGAACGAAGATTTTCATCCTCTCCTTCCAATACGTATAGTTTGTACCGTTGAATAGAGGTGGTCGTGTGGAGCATTGTCCTTCATCAATTCCTGCAAAAGAGTCATGAGTAGAAGCCATGGATGGTTCTCTCAAACTGTTAAGTCTTCAGAGAGTTGGGCTCTGATACCAATTGTTAGATAATACGCTTAACGCTAGAGGGGGGGGGGGTGAATAGCGTTATAATAAAAATTAGCGTAAACTTTGCGGAATTAAAAAATTGCAGGAAGTAAATAAGTGCGATAAATAATAAAGTACGCACCGATGTATTCTGGTTCATCACAACACGTGGCTAGTCCAGTCCCCGAGAGACTCTCTCGAGATTTTCCACTAACTTGTCAAGCTTACGGGTGCTCAACAAACCTTTACAACTTAAGGACACAAGCCTTAACACCTTTGCTCGGAGATACAACACTCCAAGACTTCACTGTTAAGCTTACGGGTGCCTAACCAACCTTTAAAACTTAAGGACACAAGCCTTAACACCTTTGCTCGGAGATACAACACTCCAAGACTTCAACCAAGGAAACACAAGTTCCTTACAACAAGAGAATCACAATTCTCTTACAAGTGTACAAAACACTAAACACTCAAACAAAGCACTCCTTAATGAGTAGATATGAGTAAAGGAAGTAAGCTCAAGATCACAAAGACTATGGACAAGACTTTGGCTCTCAAAAGCTTTATTAAATGAATATAAAATGATAAACAATAGTATGCAAGCTTATGGCAATAGAATGATCAGTTATTGTGTGTTATTGTGCTTAAAAGACTGAAATGAAGCTGTATTTATAGTTGAAAAACTTGGCATTACCGTTGCCTAATTGCCAATTAAGAGTTGCTGATTTTACTGAGTGACAATCGATTGTCAAGAAGCCACAATCGATTGTTTGCAAATCGTTCCAGAAATCAATCCCAGATTTTACGCTTAACAATCGATTATCCAAGATCAACAATCGATTATTGGCAACGTTCAAAAAATCATTTCCAGATTTTACGTAAAACAATCGATTATACAGAATCAATAATCGATTATTCAGCAACGTTCAAAAAATCTTTTCCAGATTTTAATTTCAACAATCGATTGTAAAAAATGAACAATCGATTACTCAGCAACGTTCAAAAAATCTTTTCCAGATTTTAATTTCAACAATCGATTGTACAAAATCAACAATCGATTACCTGACGGTATTTCAAAATATTACGACAACGGTCAGCTTCACAATCGATTGTGCAATGTTAACAAACGATTATTTATCAGACTTTGAAAAATATTTTAGACACTGCCTCTTGACAATCGATTGATATATACTCACAGTCGATTATATAATAATTTTGAAAAAGTCCGGAAGACACTGCCTCAACACAATCGATTGTCATATGTTCACAATCGATTATTTTGTGACTTTTAAAAATCTGATGGACACTGTCTCTTCACAATCGATTGTCATTAGCTTCACAATCTATTATTCTGGGTTTTGAAAAACTTTGATGTACACTGCCTCATCACAATCGATTGTCATAAGGTTCACAATCGATTGTCATGCAGGTTTGAAAAACCTGATGCTCACTGCCTTAACACAATCGATTATCATTAGTTCACAATCGATTGTCATGCAGCCTTGGCTTAACATAATCGATTATCATAAGTGCATAATCGATTATCTTAGTCCAGATTTTAGAGGCATGTTTAAAAATCATTTTGACTGAAGTAAATATGCATGATTTAAAATCATTTAGCATTAAATTAAATATGCATGATTTTGTAAAAATAATTTTACGAGAGAAGCCATGTCATGAGTCAAGTTGTCGGATCAAGATCACAATTAAGAACAACTCATTTAAACTATAAAACTTTGTCTTGTGCTTGAATCTCGTTATCCACCAATTGTGCGCTTGTACTTGAACTTCGTCATATATCAATTTGCGCTTGTTTGTCATTCATCAAAACCTACACATATGAACACATGTTTTAGTATAAAGCCTTGAGAACGTGTTTCCAACAAAAAATAGACTTAGCTTAATAAGGAAGCAATGGTTATGAACTATAGAGAGAGAGAGAGAGAGAGAGAGAGAGAGAGAGAGAATAGAGATAGAGATAGAGATTGTATTATTCGAGAATAACGCTGATGATCCTTTTTACAAAGGGAAGGTTTCCTTTATATAGTAGGAAACCTTCCTTGAAAAACCACAAAAAGTACAAAGGTTGGTGGCTTCCACTCAGTAAAGGGAGTCAGGCGCTAACGACGTCGTTCTTTATTTGGGCCGCTCCCTTGCTTGGGTTGCTTTTATCATGTGGGCGTGCCCACCTGGAATAGGGACGTTATGAGCCAAATTTAGACCTATGCAGTTAGTCCCTCAGTTTGTTGAAGACGAGCTCGGTGATCGTCTTCAATGGACGGATATGCACTATTCGCTTTTTACAGAAATTTGGCCGTGCCCATAGGCGTTTCCTTTGCAGTACATGGACGTGGATAGAATTGGTTGGGCCATTGACGTGCGACCCACCTTTTTTAAGGTGACGTCAAATGTCACATGCGTCATTATTATACCTGTTTTCGAGACTTGTTCAGAACACGACGTGAAGTTTTAATTTCTGGCGTCGGTTTCATAACTAAGTCTCTTCAATTCCCGTGTGCCTTTCTCTTATAAATAGGAAAGTGGTTCAAAGAGTTTCATCTTTCGATCTTTTAGAAAGTTCCTTTGTTTCTTTCTTAATCCTTCATTCGTGTAATAGTTATATCATTTTTAGAGGTATACCTTTCCCGAGAATTATCTTACTCACTACCAACACTTTATTCTTCACTGCCTATTATGGCAAAACTCCAAGAAAGAAAAAAGGCTAAGGGCAGTGCCCCTTGTAGGTTTCCACCCTCTTCTGATGGCGAAGGGGGAGGAGCGGGAAAAACCCTAGTTCCTTTAATGGTATACAACATTTTACCAAAGGATTTGAGTGCGAGAAAAGACTTCAATACGTATAGCCCCTCCTATCCTCGGGAGGAGAGTGATTTACTTCAGTCTCACCTGGACGTTATCAGGAGCAGGTACAACATTACTGATTACGTTGAAATAGTTATGTCCGGGACGGACCATGCCAATGTATGGTTTTTGTACATTATACGAATATGCTCATAAAATTGGGTATAGCTTTCCGCTTAACCCTTTGGCGGAAGAGCTCTGCCGCTTTTATCAAGTAAGTCCGGCTCATCTCACACTTTACGCCCTAAAGGTGTATCAGAACCTTACCACGCTTGCGGGTGAGGCCGGTTGTTCCGTTCACCATCTGCTACAAATATTCAGCCCCAGTTATATGAGGTGTACCATGCTCCAACTGAGGAACCGTGGCAAGAAGAGCTTTGTCGTGACGGCCGACGACAATGCTAACTGCGAGTTCTGGCGTAGATTCTTTTACGTTAGGACGAGCCATTTAGTGTCCAATCCTGAAAGATTCCCTGAAACGTAGAATGCAGGATGTAAGTATCTATGTGTGTAACTTTGCGATGTTCTGTTTTGACTTACCTAATTTTGAACTCACTTTCTTTCTTTATGCGGTGGTGGCTCGATCACCCCGCCCCGTCGAGGACATTAGGTTGTGGGTGGTGGTGTTGATACCAGATGCTGAGAGATGCCGTACTTGGCTCGGATTCCGTAGGTTGTACGGCCCAAACTGTTAATAAACTTCCCTATTTTCTTACATTTTGTCTTAGCTTGGAGACCTTAATACCTGATGCGTTTTTTGTTTGCCAGGTCGGGGTGCTTCCACAAGGACAAAGAAGAAGAAGGCCGACACCGGCCCATCTAGGGCGGAGCCTGACTCCGATACGGAGGATATACTTATCAACGGATCACCCAGAGGTATCTCCCTTTCGATTCCCCACCAAGGGACTACATCGGCAGCCGCATTAGAGGCGATGCCTAGGGCTGCCTCTGTGGAGGTACCAGAGGCTGAATTAACAACGATACCTGAAACCGCTCCCTTATCGGCACCTGAAGTCGCTTCAGCGGAGGCGACTTCTAAAGAAGAGGAGCCGCATGAGAAAAAGAGCTGGAGGCTGATTACTGGCAAAGGCATTGCCGTTGAGGGCGTGAAGAGGCCCAACAAGCCTCGCCACGTGCCAAGGTTGACCTTTATGGTCGTGGCCATTCGTGCTGGGCGAATGGTCCCTCATAGGCCAAATGCCGCCCGTTTGACTCGGGCATCAGGAGGCGATTCGTCCTCCGCTGTTAATAAGGCGGTCGTGGAGACTGAAAGGACGGGCTCTGAAGATGCTCTTGAGGAGGTACCGGGCAGCTCGGCCCATGTGGAGATGAGGGAGGGACGGTCTACTCGCCGTATTTTGATCCCCAGGGAATACAACTTCTCATAGGATAGCGAGAAAGCCGCGGCGGACATGACCCTGTAGTGTGCGGTTGCAGAGCATGAGTCGCTAAGAGATGTCAGCAATGGGGACTTGTTGAGGCGGGTAGCCGGTTCAGCTTTACTGGTAGATTTCAGCCCCTTTATTGTTTTGTCATTCAAAGCGACTCTGTGTTTGTACTGACTCGTTTCTTTTCTTCTTTTTAGAGCCTCATTTTTGAGGTAGAGCGGAGGTGGCATGAGCATAAGAGAGCGGACACCTTCTCCAAAAAGTCAATGAAGTACAAAGAGGTCCGTGCCAAGCATCGGGCGTTGGCAGATATGTTTTACACGATCCCCAGTTTCGAACGTTCCGCTAGGGCCTTAAGGAATCAGAGGCTCTTTTGAAGAAGAAGGCGGCGGAGCTGAAGGAGTTGGATGAGTAGTTAATGGCTGCCGTGGCTCGAAATAACGAGTTGGAAACTCTCCTTCAGTCAAAAGGAGGATGACTTGGAGATCAGCCGTAGCGTGGAGGCTGAGGCTGCGGAATTACGGGCTCAGGTTACTGCCCTTACGGCCGAGTTTCCAGGGCGGTCGAAGTTGAGGCCCTTAGGTGATCGCCTCCACAAGATGCCATTCATCGTGAGCCACACGAGATGTGGGTGTACTACGATGCTAGATTGGTCATCTTTGAGGAGATTTTGGCAATGGGCCGAGCTTCCAAGGTGGAAGTAGAGAGGAAGCGGCACTTGACTCGCGTTTCCCGTGAAGCGGCCGGTTATAGCTCCAACTCGCCTGGTAGGGAGGGCTATAATTCTGTGGATTTCGACCGCCTAGACTCCAGCTCGTGGATTTTGAGGGCTTATCATCATGGGGATGGCAGCGGACCTGATGGTGACCAGGCGGGTCACGATAGAAGGGGTGGTAAAGGCCCTTAAGTCTTGTATATGAATATTTTTGTAGATGGAAATTTTGTAGGACCCGTTGTATGTATAGTTCTTGGATAAATGAAATATAATTTCTCTTCCCTCTCTTTGCCGTTGTTTTTCTTTCGTTCTTTAGAGCTTTTTTTGCTCTCTTTGTTGACCGTCGGTAGTGGCGGTCTTACTAATATCTTAGATATACGATTTTAACCATAATAGAATCGACATCCTTTGCCATGTAGTCGACTTCGACTGTTGTTGAGTCGTTTATTCACCGTGGTGGAATCTTAGGTCGACGGTTGGTGAGGATGGCCTTAGCCATAATGCAATCGATTGCCTTGGCCATGTAGGCGACTCGAGTGTTGTCGAGTCGTTTTTTCACTGTTGTCGAATCATAGGTCGATCGTTGGTGACGATAGCCTTAGCCATAATTTAATCTATGGCCTTGTCCATAATAGACTTGATGGCCTTGGCCATGAAGGCGAATTCGACTAATGTCGAGTCATTTATTCACCTTGGTCGAATATTAGGTCGACCGTTGGTGAGGATGGGCTTAGACATAAAGTAGTTGATGGCCTTAGCCATGTAGTTAACTTTGAGTATCGTCGAGTCATGGACTCACCATAGTTAAATCTTGGTCGCCCGTTGGTGGTGATGGCATTAGCCATGATATAATTGATGGTGTTAGCCATGTAGGCGACTTCGAGTATCGTCGAGTCGTGCTCAACATAGTCGAATCTAGGTCGATCGTTGGTGGTGATGGCCTTAGACATGATATAACAGCTGGCCTTAGCCTTTTACGCACTAGAGATGGCAGTAGCCCTTCATATAATGGGGATGGCCGTAGCCTTTCATACATTGGAGATGGCCGTAGCCTTTAATACATTGAAGATGGTTGTAGCCTTTTATTCATTGGAGATGGCCGTAGCTTTTCACACATTGGAGGTGGCCGTAGCCTTTCATACATTTGAGATAGTCGTAGCCTTTCATACATTGAAGATGGCCATAGCCTTTCATTTATTGGAGATTAAGCTAGTCCCGTCCCTTTATCATGTCGGCCAGGAGGTCGTAAGGAGAGGTTGACATAATAAACATGTTCCACAAATATCCTCAGGTATCCCCTTTGTTGCCTCATAAAAAACCTCCCTGAGAAAACCTAATTGGGAGAAAACTCGGGTAAGAGAAAAAGAGTACAACTAGGGAGATGTCTTTACAAGTGGAAATACTTGAGGTGAGAAACGTTCCAGTTGTTTTGGAGCGTTTTTCCTTCCATTGTTTCTAACTGGAATGCACCTTTGCTGGCTACTGCTGTGATTTTTTAGGGTTCTTCCCAGTTGGTGCCCAGGTTTTCTTCACTTGGGTCTTTGGATGCCAATGTCTTGGCTTTGAGGACGTAATCTCCCACCATGAGTGGTCTTATTTTGGCCCTCCTGTTGTTGTATCTTTCGACCTTTTGCTTTTGGGCCTCCATTCTGATGTGGGCCATTCCTCTCCTTTCCTCAGCTTCATCGAGGTGTTGGAGTCTGTTGGCGTCGTTTTTTGTTCCACTGGTGTGTGAATATCTTAGGCTTGGTTCGCCGACCTGTACGGGTATGACCGCGTCAGTTCCGTAGACCAGCGAGTATGGTGTTTCCCCTGTGCTGGATTTGGGTGTGATCCAGTATGCCCATAATACCTCGGGTAGCAGTTCAGTATGTTCAATACTGTTTTGTTAGAGGATTCTGCTTGGCCGTCGGCGGCAGGGTGATATGGCATGGAAAATATCCTCTCTATGCGCCATTTCTCGAAGAACTCAGTCGTTTTCTAACCGATGAATTTTCTTCCATTGTCACAACTAATTTCTTTGGTAATGCCGAAGCGGCATATAATACTTTTCCAGATGAAGGCGATTATCTCCTGTTCGCATATTTTTGCGTACGCACGTGCTTCTACCCACTTAGAAAAATAGTCAGTTAATACTAATAGAAATCATACCTTTCCCCGTCCTGCAGGTAGGGAGCCAACTATGTCCATTTCCAATTTGATGAAAGGCCATCCGGAGGTGACCAAATGGAGGGGCTCTTCTAGTTGGTGTATCATGGGGGCGTATTTCTGGCATTGCTTGCATTGGCAAACATATTCTGCTGCCTCCTTCTTCATGGTGGGCCAGTAGTAGCCAACCCGTATGATGCATCGTAAGATGGTGTGGTTGCCTGTATGATCACCGCAGTTACGCACGTGTACTTCTTTGAGTACCGTCCTAGTTTGGTGCGGCCCTAGGCACTTGGACAAGGGTCCACCAAACGTTCTCTTGTAGAGGTCTTTGTTTATTAAGCAGTACCGAGCGGCTTATGTGTGGAGTTTCTTTGCCCTTTCTTGTCGGATGGCAGCATCTCGTCCTGTAGATAAGATACAAACTGGTTGCGCCAGTCCCAAGTCAAATTAAAGAGAATACCTCAGTGTGATTGATGGCGGTGTGGAGGAGAGTGACTACGTTCCGTTTGTCGAAGTTTTTAGTAGCCGTGGCCAGTTTTTCTAAACCTTCTGCCTCGATATTTTCAGACGGGCGTGGCTAACCTACAGATCTCCGACTGGTCTCATTGTAGTCTCCATTCTATGATCTGGTAAGTCCATGTGACTTGGTTTACCACAAGTTGGGAATCGTAGTGAAGGAAGAGTCAGCGGGCGCCATATTTTGAGGCCAGCTTCATACCTGCAATAAGGGCCTCATACTCGGCCTGGTTGTTATTCATTTTGGGGCATCGTATGGATTGGCGAATCATTTCGTTCGTGGGGACCTCGAGGATGAGTTCCACTCCCGATCCTGATGCATTGGCGGCACCATCAGTGTAGAGGACCCATAGGTCGTTATTTTGCAGAGGTATTTTGTGCCTCAAGTTCTACTTTTGGCAAGATTTCTGCACTAAAGTCGTCTTAAAATCAACTAGGACTTGCGACTTAATAGCGGTTCTTCGAAGGTACGAGATGTCGTGCTTGCTGAGCTCAATGGCCCATCTTGCGAGCCGGCCCGATAATTCAGGCTTGTCTAGAATGCTTCTTAATGGGAAGGTCATTATCACTTTTATGGGGTGGCATTGGAAATAGCGCCATAGCTTTCATGAAGCAACGATCAGTGCCAATGCTAACCTTTAGATGTGTGGGTACCGAGTTTCGATGTCCACTAGGGTTTTGCTAATGTAATAGATAGGGGATTATGTACCTTTGTTTTCGCGGACTAGGATGGCGCTGACATCGACCTCTGATACGGTCAGATATACCAGCAGGGGTTCGTCCGAATTTTCCTTGACCAGCAAGGGTGGCGAAGATAAGTATGCTTTCAGCTTCCTCAAGGCTTTGACGCATTCCTCGTTCCATTATAGTCCTTGATCTTTATTCAGTATGTTGAAAAATTTATGACACCTATTGGAGGACTGTGAGAAGAACCAAGACTGAGCGGCTATATGCCCCGTCAACTTTTGTACATGTTTCTTGCTACTTAGAACCTTAGGTATTGCATCTATCGCCTTGATCTGGTCTGGATTGACCTCGATACCTCGTTGCGATAAAAGGAATCGTAAAAATTTTCCCGACGCTACGCCAAAGGCGCATTTCTCGAGGTTGAACTTCATCCCGTACCTCTTCAGTATTTCGAAGGTCTCCTTCAGATGGCCGATATGGTCCTCTTTCCTTGCCTATTTTACTAGCATATCTTCAATGTAGACTTCCATGGTCTTACCGAGTTTCTCTTTAAAAATTTTGGTTACCAGCCTCTGATACGTGGCTCTTGTATTCTTGAGCCTGAAAGGCATTACTTTGTAGCAGTATGTCCCCCGGTGGCTGATGAAAGTTGTTTTTTCTTGGTCCTCTTCTGCCATCATGATTTGGTTGTAACTAGAGTATGCATCTAGGAAACTTAGCAGCTCGTGCCCCGCGGTTGCGTTTATTAGCTGGTCAACGTTGGTCAGTGGGAAGGAATCTTTCGGGCATGCCTTGTTTAAGTTGGTGAAGTCTACACATATTCTCCACTTCCCGTTCTTTTTTTGACCATGATGACATTGGCGATCCACTAAGGGTACTTTGCCTCTTAATGGAGCCGTTAGCCAAAACTTCTTCACCGACCGTTTTTGTTATCACGCCGTCGAATTTCCTTCTCATTTGCTGTATAGGCAGGTGTAATGGATCAACATTCGGCTTGTGAGTGGCGATTTCTCGCGGGATTCCCGGCATATCTAAATGGGAAAAAGCAAACAGATCTGCATGGTTAGATAAAAATTTACGATACTTACTTGGATTTGAGAGGCCATCCTGATGTAAGCCTTCCTTTTAGGGTCGTTGTTGTCTAGTTGGACCAGGTCAAGATCTCGACCATAGCCTTACGGGCTTGTACGACTTCAGGGTCTTCAATGGCATTATCTATCGGGTGGACCTTAGTCCCCGACATAGCTGATTGCTATGCGTCTGCGCTCGCTCCCTTAAGATGTTTAGTATGGGCGCAGGCTTGAGCTATTTTATAGCACTCTTCAGCGGTGTGGGGCTCGCCTCGATTGCTGAGTATTCCCCACAGGGTGGGAAATTTAGCCATTTGGTAAAAGCTCGAAGGGACCACTGCCATTATCGACCATAATTGTTTTAGCATCCGTATCTGCGATACACAAAGTAATAACTAAAGCTTCATAATGAGAGAAAGACAAATCAACAGCATCAGACTTATTGAAAATGATACTATCTTCGAAATCTTTATGCCGTTTGTGAGCGATAGTTCGCTTCAGTTTTTGCATAGTGGTGAACTCGACGTGGTTTATTGTTGACTCGTTGTTGTTTCCAATGATCACGTTGATGGTGCAGGCTGGTGAGGGCGGCTTTGGTGGCCCATGGTGTTTCTCTCGTCCACGTGCAAAGTTGATTTTTCCTTTGTCACCGAGTAACTCCCTCAGGAACCCTTGGTTCCCGCAAGATCGTTAGATCTTCGGGCGATAGAGGTGGGATTTCTCCACTCAAGGCGGTACTAGGGGTTTTAATCAAAACCCCATCTTCACCGGCTTCATTGAGAGGGCCGATGAGATTGGTTGCAACATCTGCTATTGTTTTGATTCTTGCGTTGTTGTCAGCCATTTTTCGTTTTTGTGTTGTGAAGAAGGGATTTCGATGGTTCTCTAGGTGCAAACTATGATTTTGATTCTCGAAATCCCCACAGTCGGCGCCAAATTGTTTAGCTCAAAAATCATATTAGTATTTTGTAAGCCTAAACAATAAAATATATATATTGGGGTAAATCGTAATCAATTATGATTATCACTTCGAAAGTTTCCGTTGATCTGTAAATGGGTGATAAAAATAGACTTAGCTTAATAAGGGAGCAATGGTTATGAACGAGAGAGAGAAAAAGAAAGAAAGAAAGAGAGAGAATAGAGATAGAAATGGAGATTGTATTATTCGAGAATAACACTGATGATCCTTTTTACAAAGGGAAGGTTTCCTTTATATTGTAAAAAACCTTCCTCGGAAAACCACAAAAAAAAGTACAAAGATTGGTGGTTTCCACTCAGTAAAAGAATTCAGGTGCTAAACTCGTCGTTCCTGATTTGGGCCGCTCCATTGCTTGGGTCGCTCTCATTGTATATTTTCATGTATGCATTGACAAAATAAAACCTCACAAGTAAAACACAATGCAAAATGCCGACCGCGGCAAGCCGGCAACGGCAATCTGTGCATAACTACTTGGGTACAGACACAACAAATCAAATCACACTCACCAAATTTCATTTCTATTGGCGATCATTATATTGTGCTTAATTATATTCTTAATCTTCATCTCTTTTGTTAAAAGAAGCTAATTGTTAGTATTTGCAAATCCACACGATTTAAATCTGAAAAGTAGTCGTCATTAGTTATTGCTGTTTGACCAACCAGAAGTCTTATGCGATTGTCTCCGACTTTTGAAAATATTAATAGGATATACTAGTTGTGGTTTTCACAGTATACTAGGATTAGTTCGATTATGCTAATATATGACGAATATAATTCACGTATGTTTGCTTACTTTTGGGGTAAATATTAAATTAGTTTATGAATGATCCGCTATCTTCTTGATGATTTTCACAAAAATCCACTTTTATGATGGGTATTGAAATATAATCAACTTGGCAAATTATACGTATCGCTCTGTAGGGGAAAACTAGGGTAAATGAAGCTGTTACAAGGGGCGAGTTAGACACAAAATCACAGAAAGACTTGCATTACGAAAAACCAATAAATCCTTAAAATCAATAGAGACTTAGCTAAAAGTGAGGCACAATAAAAGAGAAATTTCCATATTGGTGATACTATGTCACTTATTATTATTAATATGGAATTTTATTTCTTATTATTACTAGGGGCATATACACCTTAAATTATGTGATGGTCGAAAATTTTCATTAGACATTTATAAGAAAAATAAAAATATTAAAAATATGTATAAAAAATAACACTGCTTATCATTATAGTTATTCGTTTATATTTTGATATGATAATGATATGAATTAAGCTTGAAAGAAACGGTGATTCATATCTCCGATCCCTACTTTGTTTAGAAATGGATCGTAGTTATTATTGCTATTATTTTTGAAAAATATATAAAAAGTAGCCACAACTTAACGAAGCAGTAAACGTCACTTTTTCTTCTTTTTCTGCTTCCGTCTTTGCAGAGATAAGTGGCCATGGTCAAGAGAAGGAGCTAGACTGTCAGTTATGGACCCCGTAGAACTCAATATATTGTTTTGGTTTAAGTTTTATATTTTTCCTAAAAATATATTCAAATATATATAATTATTAATTTCGAATTCATAAACATAATATTCTAACTCTACCTCTAATGGGGCCATTATGGAAATAATTAAATTAATCCAGAATATTGAAGGGTCTAATAAATAAGATGTGTGCCAGCTTTCTTTTCTAATATACCGCTGCTGAAACTTATTTTATTAGATTAGTTTAAACGTTTTCAAGTAGAAAACAAACATTGCTATCAGTGGCGAGATTACGGAAAGCTACCGTTCTTACCTCCATTAATGCATGTGCACATATTGTCTTCTACACATAAAAGCGTAGCGAATTTGTTACATCGAGAAATATGAGTAACAGTTAAAAATAATTTGTGGCTTTAAAGATACGTGATATATTCTAATACTAATGACTAAACAAGTAATATTAAGCTTACATAAGAAGAAATAATGTACCAAACCAATGTTACTGAAACATTAGGGGCCTCGAGTTCATCTATCCAAGGACCTCGAGATCCGCTAAGACAAAAAAAGTATGAACAGTAAAGTAAAGGCAATAAAGCTGAAGAGTAGTTGAGCACGTGAAACAGAAAAATAATAAGAATGTTTTAGTGCCGTGAATATCATCTGATACTTACAAAATGATTGGGCCCCCTTTATATAGGAGGGAAAAATTTCAATATAGTACCTTACTCATAAATGTAAAGAATCCTATTGGTTTAGGTGTACAACGGTCTAGTACGGACCTGTACTATTTTGTACAACCCTTATCCTATAATTAATGCCCATATACACGTGTCCATGAGAAATCCTGCTCTTTCTTGATTGACTTCAAATTATGTTGTCCTCGATGCAGGTCGTGTCATGCCTTTGATCGACGTCCTCGAGCTAGGTGTCCCTTAGCTGGATCTGCCCCCAAACCTCGAGTCTCATGGACTCGATCCTATAGCACGATTTGAGACTCCACAATCATGCTCCTCGATTTTAACCGTATACAGATAGTTCTCGTGTTTCTTAAAATGAAATGATATGAAACGATTCGAGCCTCGGTCTTCCCGAGCCCCTAGTGATGATGTCATGCTCGTTAGATAGGCATTTGCATAGATCGAAATGTCACGTCGGTTTGTCTCCCCAGAAGAATTGAATATTCAATATACCGCCGGCCCATTTTCCCAAAAAACCGTTGATTGTGTCGTCCGTCCATTTCCCAAAAAAATGTTGATTGCACTGTCGGTCCATTTTCCCAAAAACATTGAATGCACCGTCGGTTATGTTATTGTCTCTCTATAAATAAAGGGTTACTCAGCTGAACAAACTATACTCATTCATTCTTCATCAACTTGTTGCCCTTTCCTTTCTCTATCTCTTGCTCTTATCCTCTATCCTAATGGTTCAATTCTGTGACCACAAGGCCATATGGCGGAGATATTACCAGTTACCCCATGACTCTCTATTTTTATATTTTTTCCCCACTAACTGGATTATACTGGGTTGTTGTTGTTGTTGGTGTTGGCTTGAGAAAACGAGAGAGGAGTACTGAATTCTTTCCATATCAGAAGATATGCGAATTTTATACTGCTGCTCATCTCTCTTAACTTTAACCTGGTGTGGCACTTTGTTCCCTTCGCTTTCCATGGAATAAGGTGGCACTATCATCTACTAACTTTTGCATCCTACATCGGTACACCGCCTCAAGAAGTGGCATCAAAGTAGTTGTGCTGACAAGACCCATACTCGACAAGTTTTTCACCATGCCACAATTTCCTCTAAAGATCGAGATGGAGTCCCCGAGAAGGTGGTTTCCGAATATTTCACTTGTAGAAAATCATTCTATCCATGATATGCGTGCTTTGGTTGTATTAGCATGATTTTCAGGTATAGGTTTTGATGAATGACAAACAATAAAGTCAAGTGTCAAACAATGTTATTATATGACAAACAATCAAGATTGAATGCCGAGAAGCATATTGATGACGGAATTGCATAGACAAGCCAAAGACGAGCTCAAAAGTTCAAGACCGAAGACCCAAGGCGTAGGTCGTTAGGTAGAATAAATGTAAGAGCAACGTTTAAAGTTATCTCGTCTTTTGGCTCAACATAGGTCATCATAAATATGCATAAAATCATTTTATCAAATCATATTTCAAATACGTCAAACAAAATGATTTCAAACATTTTCATTTTAGCCAAAATGAATTTTAACCATGTCTTTCAAAGCTGGACATAAATAATCGATTATGTTTATTTTGATAATCGATTATGTTAAGACAGTGTAAATCGGAATTTACAAAACAGCAAAATAATCGATTATCAGAAGTGCATAATCGATTATCTTGTATCCGTTGCCAAGTTTTTGAACGCTGTAACAAAATAATCGATTATGCATATCACAATAATCGATTATCCTGCATAAAATCAGCTTCCGATTTTGTAACGGTAAGCTGATAATCGATTATCCAAATCTGATAATCAATTATCTTGGCATAAAATCAGCATAATTGATTGCCAATTAAGAAACGAACATACTACTTCTACCACCTATAAATAGAGGTCTTTTGAGCTGAATTGTAACACACAACACCTCTCATTATTCATATACATATTGATCATATTTGTGCATCATTTTAGAGCTTTTGTTGAGCCATTTGAGAGACAACTTTGAGTTGTTCATAGAGCTAATATTGTATCTCTTTATCTACTCTTTTGAGAGAGTTCTTGTTGTAAAAGAGAAAGGTGTTTGAGAAGACCATATCTTCTCATTGATTGTCGGGTTTGCTAAGTGCCCTCAATCTTAGTGTGTAAAGTCTTGTGGTGCGGTATCCACGAGCAAGGTGAAGTGTTGAGGTGCGGTATCCTCGAGCAAGTTGAAGTCTTGTAGAGTGTACATCTACGAGCAAGTGTAACGGTTTGTTAGGCACCCGTAAGCTTAACGGAGTTAGTGGAATCTCGAGAGAGTCTCTCGGGGACTGGACTAATCATAAGTTGTGGTGAACCAGGATAAATTCGGTGTGTTCTTTCCTTAGTATTTTAATTACCGAATTTATTTTATTCATGCAATTTTAATTCCGCAATATTTATCAATATTCTCGTGCCGCACTATTCATCCCCCCTCTAGTGACGGGCATAAATACTAACATCACTCTCAAGGATATGCCCTCCAAAGTAGATTAGATTCTTGGCCTTTTGTTTTTCCTTACTTGTTTCTCTGTAAGGTCCCCTCATGGGGTTTGTAAACATATTTTGTAAATATAAGAATTTCTCCATCTTATCTTCAATTTTATGTGGAATTCCATTCTTCCTTAGTTTATAAAAAAAATCGAGTGTATAACTCTAATGATTAATCAAAATACTGGAGCCAGAACATATTAAACCCTTAGATTTTATTGGAGTAACACATCTTAAGGTTCTTTGTAAATCCTCGAGCAAACCTTAGATTGATTCTATTCGAGCTTGGAACACTGGGGCTCCAGAGTCCGAGTTAAGTGAGAGCAAGGTGTTGAATTAGAAATAAATTTTCCTCTTATAGACTCCATATATGTCTCTCGAGTGAGAATTTTCTCGAACTCGAGTAGCCCTTGGGCTTAATAATCCAGTGAGTACGTGTTCAAGCTCGAAATGAAATTATCTCTTAGGCGGCACAGGTAGTCCCCGAGTGAGAATTTTCTCGGGCTCGGGTAGCCCTTATGCTTAGTAATCGAGTGAGTGCTAGCTCAAACTCGGAATGAAATTAGCCCTTAGGCTGCACAGGTAGTCCCCAAGCGAGAATTTTCTCGAGCTCGGGTTGACCGTAGGCTAAATAATCGAGTTGGTATTTTCTCGAACTCGACTTGTAGGCTGTCCTTAATGATTTTTGAAAAATTAATTTCTAAAACCTGGCCCTAACACTAATATCATGACATAAGCAGTTGACGTAACTGAAAAATTGCTTTTTGTACGATTCCTAAAACCATTTATTGAAGGTGGCTGACTGTCGACCTTTTGGCTTCCTTAGCACGCTTTATAGGTAGATAGATCCCACAACCTTACAAGCTTTATTCCCATATTGCTTTCAAAGTCTCATTTTATCCTTTCCAATTTCCTTGCGCTCTCCATTATCTTTTCTGACAACATTTTTCATTTTCCTGGATGTACCATGTAGATGGATAAAACTTCTAAATCTGTTCCTCAAAAGGAAAAAGCTTCATCATCTTCTCGATCAGCCAAAGGTAAACTGGTAGTGCCTCCTAGTATCGAGGAGTGTAATCCCCCACCATGTGAAATAACAGATGATTTTAATATTGAGAGACCTCTCTCGACACCATTCCGATGTGAGCCCATGCCTCGATATGTTTGTCTGGTGATCGAGGCCGGGATCAAGCAAGTAAATGGAGATTGCAAATGGAAAAATAAAGAGATAGTGATTCCTTCTTCTGAGGTGTACATTACCACGTATAAAGCGGGGTACATGAGCGCATAAATTTACCCATTTACATTAGGCCCCAAATTTTTGCTTAGGGCCCTATAGATCCAATTATTCTTGACTTTTTCCAACAATACCAAGTGATGCTCGGCCAGATCTACACCTTGTCATGGCGAATTGTTTACTTAATAAGGTTCTTCTCGAGCTAAATTGAGGGGATGTCCTTTACCCTCGATCATTTGATTAGATTGTATAGTCCCCGTTTTTATCATAGAGGGGGGGGGGGATTGATAACATTGCAACGTCAATCCTTAAAGTCTTTGTTTGTTAGTATCGATGAGGAAAAAGACTATGGGTGGTTGAGTCGGTTTGTCCGAATCAAGATCTCTTATCTCATTCCTGCTGATTGGATGTTGTTCCTTGAGGAGTGGAACATGAAGCGTGAGTATACCATGATTCCTTTCTT
This sequence comes from Nicotiana benthamiana, assembly GCA_034376525.1. NCBI lineage: Eukaryota > Viridiplantae > Streptophyta > Magnoliopsida > Solanales > Solanaceae > Nicotiana > Nicotiana benthamiana. The sequence goes on along the minus strand of CM067336.1, from coordinate 24,197,311 downwards.
TTCTTGACTTTATAATTTTTATTATCCTAAAATCTTTATGTTGATATATCCGTTGCTTGGTTTTCAGGTGGGGTCCCGAACCTCGAGGGCTGGGTCAGAAAGCTGGCCTCCGCCTCTCCTTATTAGGAGCGTTGCTGCAGAGACTTGGCCAACGATCAATGGGAGGCAAAAAACCATGCTGATTTCTTCGTTTTTCTTTCAGTATTTCTTTTATGGGTTATTGATCTTGATTTTATGCAGGTCTCGAGGACACCATTGAATTAAGTCCAGGCACCAACTGGTGAAATGAAGGCTTCGAAACCTCTCAAGGAAAGAAAAAGAAGAAGAGAGACAGCTGAAAATCCCCCGAAGCCAAAGAAGAGTGTGGCTCGAAAGCCCAAGGCCGATGCAACGGCTCTATCTCCGGAAGCGGCCCAACATCTTCGGGAATAAGAGGTAGAAAATGATAATGATTGCTTGATGGTAAACCATAAAAGAAATAATGTTGATACTTCGAAGCCTATTTAGACGGTGGTGGTCGATGTGGCTCACTCTAAAGTTGAAGATATCTCTGAAGCGAGTTCGAACAAAGTCCCTGAACAATTGTCCAAAAGAAAGAACCTCGTTTAGGTGATCATTCCGAGGGCGAGGCCGAACATCCTAACCTCGAGCCACTATAAATAAAATAAAATGCTCCGAGCGGATCACTCGGGGTGATCAACTTGGATGATTCTCCCCTTGGCACAAAGTTCTCCGATGGGCAAATACAGGAGGCTGTGAATATTAGATCTTCTGGATCACATGAAAACCATGAAGGGCACGATATCTTACAAGGATACATCGCAAGGCTTGAAGACGGCCCCAACCTAGATTTTTGAAGGCTTCGGTGCTCTATAAGAAGGCATTTTCCATGTCCCCAGACAATCTTGCTCGGTGCGAGATCGACCTTAAGAAGACTTTGTAGGAGAGGGACGCTGTCAAAGCCATATATGCTAAAAAAGAGTTTGAGATCCACAATCTTCGAACTGAATTGATGCGGGTGTGCCAAGATTGTTCCGAGCATGTTGAGAAGGTATGATAGTTCCCATGACTTTGCTACGCACTCGTTTTGTTTTAGTAGCTGACATCGTTAATTTTGCAGTTCAGTTAGAAAGCCAATATGGAGGCACAACTTCGGGAGGAGCTTAAGATAAAATAAGCCTATGCCCTAGGGTAAAGGCAAGGTATGGATGATCTCGCTTCAGAGAAGGAAACTCTAAAAGATCAGTTAGCTTCATTTGAACGCCAGCTTCGTGGCGCAAAGGAGGAGAGCCTAGCTCGGGGCCTTGAAATAGATGAGCTTAACATTAGATCTGCTGCTGAGCTTGCTAATCAGGTCCAACCCTATTTCATTATAGAGTGGCAAGAGCGGTCGATGCATAGTTTACCCGATAGGCCGAGATCGAATCTATTGAGAGCTAAGATATTTTTGGAGTTGGGCTGCTATCTAATCTAGCAATGAGCGATGTTCCTAATTGCACTTCCAATCATTTTTTGTTTGTTTACCCTTCTACTTTATTACTAATGATGCACAAAAATAAGATAAGTATGATGTTTTTGTATGGTTTTCATAATTTGTCTAATGGCACTAGGGATGTGACTTACACTTAGGTGGGCATCTAACAGGGCCTAAAACTTAGGGCAAACTTGTTATAATTGGGATCATGATATAGCCATTCCACGTAAGTACTCACTCTATACCTCTCGGTAGTTTGAGTGGCTTTGCCCTAATTGACTTTCTCAAGCCTAATTGGGTGTCCAAGCAATGGAAACAAATTTGGCTCAAGTTGGGTATTACTATCTCTAGGTTTTACTCTTTAATTGGGGCTATCAATCTATTGGATGCACCGTAATTACTTGTTAGCCGGAATTTCCTAGACTTAGTCTCTCTTTCTCTAGAAGAGCCTAAGTCAAAAAGGCACAAATCAGTGTTTGCAACTACCAATTCAAAATTTAAAGCATAAATCAGGCCAAATATCATTCACCCATAAACATTTAAGCCCTAAATTTGAAGGCCCATTAACTACCCATACTAGGGTTGATCCACAACCCTAGCTAATGGGTTTAGCTACTCAAATCAAAGAAAAAATCAAAGATTCTTCAGATGAAATATAACCCTTAAAAAGTAATTACAAGAGAAGAATGTAAGATTAATGGTTAACCAAGATCTAAAATTACTCAAAAAGGCTAAAAACGGGTGTTCACGTGCTCCTCTGATCAACAAATGACCTAAAAATCTGAAAAACAACTATTTATACACAACTATATTTTTCGAACAAAAATGCCCCTAAAGAGGTTCCACTGAGAGCGGAAAATGGACCGCTGCAGCGCTTTAACTACCGCGGCCGCGCAAATGAAAGCGCGGACCGCGGTCTTAAATATTTAGCTCGACTTTTAGTTCTTTGAATCTCTCTTCCGATAAGGACGGTAACTTGACCACTGCCGCGTCAGAGACATTGCTGCCGCAAAATTTCTCTGCGGGCAGCTCTAACTTATTAAGCCCAAAACATCAGTCTCTAAACTTTGCCATCGCTGAGAGCAAAAACAAGACCGCCTCAGCGGTGGACCCTCCATGTCAGTTTCTTTGCTATCAATGCTCTTTTGGCTCAGCTTTGACTTGTGCAGGCTTCACTCCTTTATGAGCTAGTTTTAACTTTAAGATGTCTTTTTGGCCAAACACTACAAACAAGCACGTTAAGTCGGCTTTCGGGAATACTTGTACACACTTTTAATCCAAACCTATGTAAAAAGAAGAATAAAATAGTCTACAACCCCTAGTTATCAACTCACCCAACCATAAGTTTTTGCTTATCCTCTAGCAAACAAAGTAATTCCCACCTCCTCAAGATAAAAGGAAGGAAAATTTCGGCTGTCCCAAAGTAACCTCAGAATAATCAATTGGGACTAACAATCACCGTCAAATCAATTGCATTATTAACTATACAAAAATTTTTTAGCATCATGTCTATAGCACGACACAAAAGCATCAAGCGTCAAGGAAACTCTTTCTATTACATTGGCCGTTGTGGGATCCAAATTCATATTAATCAACTCTCCATAAGAAAACCTCCCTTTTAGATTGTATCACTCAGAACGAGTATTGTGGAAAACACATTCATCTCTCTCAAAGGAATGTCACAAGTCCAGATCTATGTACCTTCGCCCCTTATGTGAGTCACCACTAATGCAATCTCACTCAAATCAAGTTCATTGAGGGCTTTTTGTGGTGATTTAATGAAGGATTTTGGTTCAGGATAGGATATATTGGTCTAAGAAGATTTTATCTTTCCATAAGCACTTCATTTGCTTCATTTCAGCACACATTTTATTGACTCTTTTAGTCATTTACTTCTTCTTTATGGGCTAGAGAGCCCACTGTCACTCTTTCTTATTTATTTAAATCCTTTTTCTCCTTTCTAATCTTTCCACACCTTTCATTTTTTTCTTTTACTGAATCCGTTCATTTCTTCTACATTGTTCACTTTCTTTTTGACTTTTTGGCTTTTCTTTGTTTTTCTTTTTGTGTTTCCTTTTTTTCATTTTGTACCTTTTATTACTTTTGCATTCCTCGTCTCCCCCACACGTTTATTTTTGCCATGTACTAAGGAAAGATCGGGTGCCAAGAGAAGATCATTTTAGAACGGGTGAAGTCTTGCATCATGGTTATTAAAAGAATAAGGGCTATGGTTCAATGGGGATGACAAGGAATATTATTCTTGGTAGTCAATGGATATTTTCAAGCTTCAATTTGGATCAATGAGAGCCTATAATCACTTCTCAATTGAAGCAACACATAGGATTTCTCCTAGGAAAATATTCAGAGCAAGTTCTAGAACCATTGGTATAGGATTCGTATTTGCAAATCAATACCTCACCACACAAGCTATAGGATTGATAAAGAGATAGAGTCGGGGGCCAACAACAACCTTTGCTAAGATTTAAGCAGTACAAATGGTTCCGAGAAACTACTGGATGATAGTTTAGTTAACATAAGAGTCTCAAGGTCACAACTATCACCATCCTATACACTAATTTGTTTTTAACCATAAGGTCAAAAGTAAAAGTGTTTGGCCCAAGTGAATCTTTACCTGAGCCACTATTGCTCACAAACTACTATTTACACAAAAACAAAAAGAAAGCAGACTCAAACCCTTAAAAAGGTTGTTATGCCATCCATTATCAGGAAGAGCCACCCGGTTCACACATAAGAAGCTACTAAATTAAATAAGAACATATACTATTAAGGAAAATTGCAAAAGTTATGAAGTAAAATGCGGGAAGTAAACTAAATATGTACAATAGGGGTTTTAGACAAATATACATAAGAGGGGATGGATATATACATGAGAGAGTAACTTTATATATAGACCAAGATTGAAAAATAACAAAAAGTGAAATAAATGGTAAAATTACATACATACCAAAAATGAAAATAAGCATATAGAAAAAAAATAATATCATCATTACAACCCAACTATCAAATCATCATAAAAAGACCAGCCCTCAATTGAAAAATAGCACTATCCTCAATGTTAAATTACCAAAAATAAGATCAAAAAAGGATTAGAGAGTAAAGAAATCTCCCTGTGGGTCCTCTGTCTGCATGGTTTACTATGGCTGGGTGCCTGGATCACCTAGCTCGGGCTCTTGTGGCTAGACTGAGGCACCTCCCTGGGGTCCTCCAGTCGAATCTCCACATCATCAACCAGGGGCATCACTCTCTTCCTCCTAGGCTCTCCCTCGGTCTCTTGCTCCTGAACCTGCTCTGTCTTAGTTGCTTGAAGCTGCTTTTGTAATAGTAGCTCTAATGGCAGGTCGCCATCTGACTTCATCTTCTATACCTCTCCCCTCAATTGCGTCACCGAATTCTTTGAAGCTCGAGTCTTTTTCAGCTTCTTTGTCTGCTTGGTCAGCTCCTTAATTGATCTTGAAATGCAAGAGCATCCATGATAAGCATTTGGTTGTCCAAGAGCTTTTTCTGATTGTCCAGAAAATCCTTACAGGACTCCTCCACTGAAGCTGGCACCTGGGGCTGTGCGGGAACTGAGTGGGCTGCCACTGAACTAGATAGCACAGATAACTTAAAGGTTGCTACCTGCATCCAGTTGTTGATACTGGAGAGTGTTTGGTTCAACCTGTGAGCAGTAAACGGGTATGATGAGGAGGAGGGCAGTGAGGAAGGTATGGAAATAGATTGTCTGGAAGCAAGATCCAGTTGTAGGCTATGAAGTAGTGACTACCACTGCTGGCTCTTCAGAATGGCCAATTAAAGTAGTAGCTTTGCCCTTGGATCCCTTGGATTTGGGGTTTCCTGGACCCTGAAGGCTGTACCATCAGAATGGCTTCTTGGGCTTTATTATGATATCGAAATCTCTTTTCTCCACCTCCTGATCCTCCGTGTAAATGGTGAGGAAGTTCAGGAAGGGGTAAGATCTATCATCCTCATTGACCACTGTGGTGGTCACCCTGGACATGATGTTCCTGACATTGATCGTGAACCCTGTCATTATAGCCGCCACTAAATTGCCCAGGAAATCGGCATGTCACTGTCGTGAGTAGAGCGGTCTAGCCTGCTACACAAAAAGGTCTCCCAACCAATTTCCTCAAACTTCATGGTGTTCCTCAAGATAGGAACCCCGACTGTCAACCATGATGGAGTAGTATCCAGGATAGCCAGTAGTGATGCCAACCACCAGCGGGCTTCCTCATCCATCACCACAATCTACAAGTGTAGTAACTCATATTCATCATTGAATCCGAAGTAATCATTGATAGTCTTCCCATCAAACATGACCTTCAGATTTCACAATTTAGTCACGTATGTGCCCCTTTTTATGTGGGAGGCATTGGCATAGAATTCCTTGAATAGGAGCTCATTAGCATCTGACACCTTGTTAGTGAAGTACTCACATCCCACTCTTTCATTGAAGTGCTACTTCACGTTGGGTTTATGGGGAAGAATATCCCGATCTATGAACTAGCGCTGATGTATGGGTGATTTTTGTGGCTACCACTCCTTGTGATTGTTATATGCCAGCTCACTGACAAACCTTTGTTGCCACACCTCCAGTTTTCTTGTCCTTTCAACACCTTCGATTTGGGTATAACCCCCACTCCTGTCATCCAGTACCTCGACATCTACATCTATGGGATCCTGTGCCGGTGACGAAGTGTGGGTGAGGCTGAAGTTAGGACTCAACACTCTCCATTGAGCCATCATACAACTCAGAAGAAGTATGAGAAGTAGGAGAGACTGGGAGTGTAGGCTCATTTTCAACCTAAGTCTCCCCGGGAAGTCTGGTATATATGTTGGCATAGAGTCACCCTTTGAGGTATCCCCAGAAGGGACATAGTCACTCCCCTCTGAATGTGATGCAGCCCTATCTGAACCTCTTATGTTTTTCTTTAGTTGCCCTATTGATTTCCGTATTGCTGGGGTTAACTTATTTTGTCCTCGTTCCCTACTCGACTTTCCCCTTTTGCTTCTCACCGCCACCTCTAGATTTTACCATTGTCTGCAAATATAATAAGTGGAAGAGTGGGTGCTAGAAAACACAGTGAAGAAAATTAGAAGAACAATTTATTGTGCCTGAAAAAGGTATAGACCAGTGACAGTGGAAAAAAAGTGCGGACCTAAAATGAGCACCGTTGGCCGCAAAAAATTCATCGCGGCCACGGAGGTATAGGGATCATTCTAACCAACCTCCGATTCTCTAGTACCACTGAGTATGGTTAATTTTGTGCGGCCGTGGAGGATTCACCGCCATCCGCAGAAAATAAACCACGGTTGCGTACCAATACATTTGTTTCTCTGAGCCTAAGCACCGCTGACCGCGAGTAAAGAAGCATTGCCGCGGATAGGCATCGCTGTCAACAGTTCTTGTCACCGCTGACAATGGTCATCAAGACTTCCAAACTTAGACATAACTCATGAACGCTGAAGGCGAATAATCAACCCCAGTCGCGGAAGTCAAAATCGGCCTAAGTCAACCTAAAGTTTCAAATTTTCATGAATTTTAGAAATATCATTTACATTGTTAACCCCACTAGGTATTCATTAATAAATCTTAACTATTTTAAGCTAGATTTAATAAACACTAATGAACCCTAGGTCTAAATTTAAAAGAAAAGAAAAGAAGAAGTAATAACTAAGAACGAAAAGAAAAACAAATACAATATTAAAGAATAATGAAATAGTGAAATTACCAGATGTTTAATGTGCGAAGAAAAAGGACTCTATGTTTGTGTTTTACAGATTAGTTTGTGGATGAACAGTGATAATTTGGTGAGGGTCAAATGAGACAAAATGGTAAAAGGCTTCCTGAACTCCTATTTATTGAAAATACCCTCGGACCCACCATACTTACCTGGCGCGGCCGTGGTAAATCATCGCGGTCCACGCTTGTGAAGAAAAAAAGACATGATTGATATAAACTACCGCTGAGAGCGTTAAATGGTATGCTACCATGGTTAGACACCAATGACCGTGAAGAATGTACCGCGGATAGGGTTGAAACTTTAGAGAAGACCCATTTTAGACTTTTCAATCCCGCGTCCACCGCCAGTTCCACCTCTGCGATAAGGCCACCGCTGACAACGAAAAATGGAGCTGTCAGGGGTCCAACTTCAGACTGTTGCACAATTTTTCGCATCGTAGTTGTGCACTGCATTAAACATTCCTTCACATATCTCACATCCAATTAGTTCAAAACAAAGCCTATACTAAGAATAAAAACATATGGCTTGCCTCTCAAGAAGCGCCTGGTTTAATGTTACGGCACGACGTAAGTCACTATCAATCATTTGAGATAGATCATTGCCCCCACGTGGCTGTCATCAGAATTTCCAATATATTGCTATACTCTATGCCCGTTAACTCTGAAGATTTCACTATTTTTGCTTTTCAAATCATGAGCATCAAACAAAGTAACAAGAATGACCTTAAAAGGTCCACCCCATTTTAACTTCAGCTTTCCCGGGAACAATTATAACCGGGATTTGATTAAAAGAACAAAATCACCTTCCTTGAAATACTTGTTACGGGAATACTTGTCATGTAAGTGCTTTGTTTTTTCCTTATACAAGGACGAGCTGGAATAGGCATGAAATCGGAACTCTTCAAAGCCCATTGAGTTGCTCCACCTGAAGATTAGCTGCAACATCCCATTCATGATTTAACTTTCTCAAAGCCTATAGGGCCTTATGCTCTAGCTCAACCGGGATATGAAAAGCTTTCCCAAACACCAAAATCTATGGAATCATACCAATCGAAGTCTTGTAAGCAGTCCTATAAGCCTACAAAGCATTATCCAGTTTCTTTGACCATTCACTTCTATTTGAATTGACAGTCTTTAACAATGTGCTCTTAGTCTCCCAATTGGAGACCTCAACTTGACCACTAGTCTGAGGATGGTTAGGGTCTGAAACTTTGTGATTGACACCATACTTTTCAAGAAAAGTGTCAAATGCCTTATTGCAGAAATGAGAGCCTCTATCACTGGTGATTGCTCTAAAGATATTCTTCTTGAGAAAAGCCACCACATTCGGGGCCTCATTGTTGGGTAAAGCCACAGACTCAACCTATTTGGAAACATAATCAACGGCCACTAGAATATATGTGTTGCCACATGAACTCACAAAAGAGTCACATGAAGTCAATGCCTCACATATTAAATATATCAACCTCAAGAATAGTGGTGACAAACATTTCATCCTTCTTTGAAATTCCACATGCTCTCTAACACTTAGCATATCTGTTTACAAGATCAATCACATCCTTGTACAATGTAGGCCAATAAAAACCATATCTAAGCACCTTTGAAGTTGTCGTCGCTCCATCATGATGACCACCGTAGGGAGAGGAACGACAAGCATCCAAAATACTCATTTTCTCCTCTTCTGAAACTCATCTCCGGATCACACCATCATTAAATATTTTGAACCACTAAGTCTCATCCCTGTAGTAGTCCAAGCTTCCTCCTTTGGTTAGAAGAGAGCTCACACTGAACAACACCGATCATAAGAAATTTGGAAACATCCGCAAACCATGGCATGCTATTCATAGATATAGAGAGGAGTTGCTCATCAGGGATTGAATCATTAATTTCAAGTCCATCACGAGGCCTCCCCTTCTCCTCTAAGTGGGGAAAGTGGTTCGCGACTTGGTTTTTCTCCCTTTCTGATCAACAATCTCAAGGTAAACTCTTGAAGCAGTAGAACCCATCTCATTAACCAAGCCTTAGAATCCTTCTTTGTCATCAAGTAGCGGAGTGATGCATGGTTAGTTGGAACTATCACCTTGGCATCCATAAGATAAGACTTAAACTTCTCCATAGCTAACACAATTTCTAGAAACTCATTTTCCATCACCGTGTAATTTACTAGAGTATCATTCATTATTTTTCTTGAATAATACACTAGGTGAAATATCTTTTTTACTCTTTGACCCAAGACCGCTCCTACCGCGACATCACTTATGTCACACATGAGCTCAAAAGGTAAGCTCCAATTGGGTGAGGCAATAATGAGAGTGGTTGTCAATTTGTACTTGAGAAGTTCAAAAGCCTTCACGAATTCATCATTAAATGAGAACTTGGCATCCTTTTCCAATAACTTGAACAAAGGATTCACTACCTTTGAAAAGTCTTTGATGAATCTTCGGTGGAAACTCACATGCCCAAGAGTCCTAAGCCCCTTAGTAGAAGTAGGAGGAGAAAGCTTTTAGATCACTTAAATTTTTGCTTCATCCACCTCTATTCCGTTCTTTGAGATCTTTTGGCCGAGGACAATGCCCTCTTCAACCATAAAGTGACATTATTCCCAATTAAGCACAAGATTTGTATCTTCACATCGGGCTAACACCTTTTCAAGACCATCCATGACCACTTCCAACGATTCCTCCATCATGTCGGTAAATATATCCATCATACACCGCTTAAAGGTAGCCGGTGCATTACACAAACCAAATCGTATCCTAGAAAATGCAAATGTGCCATATGGACACATGAAGGTGATTTTCTCCTGATCTTCTAGAGAAATCAAAATCTGGTTGTAACGTAAATACCCATCCAGAAAGCAGTAGAACGCACACCCAGCAAGTGTATCTAGAATCTGGTCAAGAAAGGACAATGGAAATGATCCTTACGGGTCACATTATTCAGCTTAAGTTAATCCATGCACACCTTCCATCCGGTGATAGTCCAAGTGGGAATAAACTCATTTTGCTCATTGGTGATCACTGTCATACTCATCCTTCTTCGGCACACATTAAACCAAAGAAGTACAAGAACTGTCCTATATAGGGTACACAACCTCTACATCTAACCACATGATCACCTCATTTTTGACAACCTCTTGCATAGCCTTGTTCAACTTTCTTTGATGTTCCACAGAGGGTTTGGTTTCATCTTCAAATATAATCTTCTGTATACAAATGGCGGGGTTTATTCCCCAAATATTATCTAGAATCCATCCAATTGTCTTCTTGCTTCTTTGGAGCACTTCCAATGATGCATCTACTTGCACGTTAGTAAGAAAAGACGAAAGAATAACAGGTAAAGTTCAACTAGGACCCAAAAATTCATACCTGAACTGTGAAGGAAAAGGCATCAACTCCAAAAGGGGAGGTTCCTTAATTTGAGGGCTTTGTTGGCGGAGTCTTTCTGTTCTCAAGATCCAAAGAGAGCTTATGAGGCTTATAAGAATAAGAGCCCATTCGGTGCAAAGTATTGACAGACTCCACCCGATCTTCATCCTCATTCACGTCAAGGTTCAACAATACCTCTTCTAAGTGATCCTCCACATTGATCATGGCATTAGTATCATCAACTATCACCTCCATGGCAATATCCACAAAAGAGCACACTGCAGTACTATTCGGTTGCCTCATTGACTTGCACACATGAATGGCAACTTTTTCATCACACACCCAGAAGGTGAGCTCCCTTGTTTCCACATCAACAAATACCCTCAAAGTTGCAAGGAAAGGCCTTCCCAATATTATCGGTACCTCATAGTCTACCTCGCAATCCAGAATCACAAAGTGAGCAGGCAAAATGAACTTTTCCATTTGTAATCTAATTGAAGTAGCTCTCGGTTGACAAATAAACAAATTTTTGAACACAGAGTAAGGCGTAAAATTGATAGTTGCTCCCCAATAACATAATGCCTTTGCAAATTGTGCACTCCCTATGGTATATGGAATGGTGAAAGCGGCAGGAACTTCAAGCATTAGAGCCATCGAGTGCACAATTGCACTTGTTTGATGAGTCATTTTGATGGTCTCACAATCCATGGATATCTTTTTAGTGACCAAGTCTTTCATGAATTTGCGTAACCCGGTATTAGCTCAAGAGCTTCCACCAAAGGAACATTGATCGACAAGCTTTTCATCATCTCAATAAACTTATATTGTTTCTCATTCTTTTGCTTCACAAGTCTTTGAGGGTAAGGTGGATGAGGCCTTGGTAAGGGAGCCTTAGACTTGGGCACTACCATTTTTGATATGTCTATTACGTTTCCCTAGATGGGTTCACGTAATTTTGAGTCACCACCTCATTATCATGAATATCAATTCTCACTTTTGCATATAAATTATCTTCACTCACTTGCTCATCAACTATAGGAACATCATCATCTTGCACTTCAACCTCATCACACACAACTTCCTTTTGCTTGGAGGTATTCACATCACCACCTCGACCGCTTCTTGTGATCACCACCATTGCATGCCTGGTATTGTTCCCACCCTTCTAGTTTATTACCATATCACTAGGTAGCGCCTCCTTAGGGCAAGTATACAAAGATTGCAAAATCCGGCCAAGTTTAATCTCTAAGTTTCTGATTGAAATGTTATGGGATGCTAACTGGGTATTACAGTCGGCATTCTCTTTCATCATTTGTTCAAACATCATCTCGATCATTCCCTTCTTACCTTGGGACAGAAATGAAGGTGAGTTGTTTGGTAGTTGATACATTAGAGGTCTTTGAAAGCCTTGCCCCCGATTCCCTTGATTGCCATTATTCCAAACCCTTTGGTTGTTGTTTCTTCACCAATTTTTGTGGCCACTACAGTTGCCCTGGTTGTTCTAATTGCCCCAATTCTGATTGTTGTTCCCACAGTTTCTATTTCCTTGTTGGTTTTGATTCCCCCAATTTCCTTGGGATCTCCACTGTTGTTGTTTGTTAGGAGCATTGCCCATTTGTCCTTGATAATGTTTCACGTACTCCACTTCTTCACTTTGCTCATCATACCCATCATCTTGGTTGAAACCACCACTACTCTGATCATATTTATCCGAACTACCTTGACCTTGTTTACCTGTTTGTTGCCTCTGTTGACCAATTTAATTACACCATCCATAAAATTTACTTGCCTCGGTGCTTGAACTTGTTTCAATTGAGATTTTACCAACTGGTTCATTGTTGTAGTTAACCCTACAATTGCCTGGCCATGATCTCAGAGTTCTTTATGCAAGTGAATAATAGTTGAGTCACCTTGTGGCACACTAGCTCGACTTTGGTAAGCTAAATACTTTCTATCTCATCCAATATCTCACACGCCTTAGCATATGGTGTGTTCATAAAATTTCCCCTGCTAGCTGGTTCACTACACACTGATTGGTCGTGTTAATGCCATGATAGAATATCAGCTGGATCATTGCTTCGGTCATGTCATTGTTCGAACATGCTTTCACGATTGTCCGATATCTCTCCCAGGTCTCATGAAGATGTTCATTAGGTTCCTATTTGAAGGCCAAAGTCTCATCTATCAAAGTTTCCATATGGCTCGTCGAGAAAAAGTTAATGATAAACATGTCCTCCACCTCATCCTACATAGTGATGGAATGGTTGGGAAGCCTTTCGAGCCAGTCGAAAAAGGGATTAATCTCAAGCATGTCTGTTTGCTTCCCCAGCAGGTATCCACAAAGCCTTTAAGATTTTTATAAGTATTCTGATGGAATGAACCTTTGAAGTACCCTCCCTGCTCCAATAAATTCAAAATCACATTTATAAATTGGATATTGCTCGCCAGTATCGGGGTGGGACAATTGAAGTTGTGTATCCTTCATTTAGAAGCACCCCGGAAGCGTCTCTTGCGAGCGGGGGAGGGGGGGGGGGGAAGGTCTGGAACGTTGTCGTTGGCTTGGCGGCCTCTTCTTTGATCTTGAAGTACTAGAGACAACTCATCTTCACCATTATCAACTAGCTCCTTCCCCGGGAGGAAATTTTTAAGAGGACCATTATTTACCATTTTGTACCTGAATTGATGATACACAAAAAACACAAGACACAAAATTAGTCAGATAGATAGCCAAAACCATTTAGCTCCCCGATAAAGGTGCAAAAAAGTGATCGGGTCCAACCTTATACTATTATAGAGTGGCCAGAGCAGTTGATGCAGCTTTTACCGAAAGGTCAGAATCAAATCCACAAAGCGCTAAGATATGTTTGGAATCAGGTTCCTATGTAATCTAGCAATGTGCGATGTTCTTAATTTTACTTCCAATCATTCTTTGTTTGATTATTGTCACACCCCTATTCCTCCGCGGAGTCTGGATTTTGACATTCACGGGGTGTAATGACTCATTTCCTTTTGGGAATTCGGTATTCAAAGAGTCACCACCTAACATATTATGGTGCGTTAGGGCAACTAAAGTGATTAACTCTTAGGTTGGTTTGCATTACCAGAGATTAGGGTGAGGGCTCGAGGTAACCTCGACGGGAAGGTGTTAGGAACCCTTCTTGGTCCACAATTGCGGGTCCCGGCTGGACCTATAGTTACAAATTAGCCATATAAATAGTCAAATTAAATAAGTTGCAAGTAGAGCACGTTAAGTAACTCAAGTGGCAAGATAAGGGCTTGAACAAGTTTAAACAAAGAGAGAGGATTTGGTAAAGAGGTGTCCTAGGTTGTTTATCCTATAAGATCACCCCTCGCAATGTCCGGTAAACACTTCTCAATGAGGGGCTACACTTGACACTAACGCGGAGTCATCATATCCTATGTCTACCCTTCCCATGCGCATATTGGTCATGCAAAGCGAGTGTTTGGTCACTGATTCCTATTGCATGCTGCTACACGTCCCTTCTTTATAGTATCGGAGGGAGATAGGACCTCTTCCTATAGGTAGTTATAGATGTACCACTAAGGTTTAGAAAGGCGGAAACTCTAGCACAACAATTAAAACATTTAGGACTTTCACACATAATGGGAGCAATAAGAGGCTCAAAGTTTCCTCTTCAAACAAAACATACAAACAACATGACTCAAACACAGTTAAGGTCTTTATTAATCAAAGTCCTAAAGCAGGATCTCTAAGTGACTATGATGAAACAAACCAACCTTTTATACCCAGAAGTTATAACCTAGTAGTTGCCTAGGAATTCCCCCTCTTTTTAAATAAAAGCTTGTTGGAATCAGAAATGTTAAACGATAGAAACAGTTTCAGGGAAATGTAGTTTTTGAAAATGCCCTAAGTGTCACAACCCATTTCCATAACATGTCATGATGGCACCCCACAACCTTGCCTGGCAAACCAAGTGCAGATTATTACATACAAATCATATCGAATCATATTCAAATTCAAGTGAATTATCCATTCAACTAGGGTTTAGAACGAAAAGAGATAATGTAGCAGGAAATAAAATATACAACCCAAAAGCAAGTCTACTATTGTGTGTTTCTGACAAGACCTGGTGTCACAATATACAGACATCTATTGGAATATACATATCTCAACCCTACTATCTGAAATAAGTGAAAGATAGCAAAAATACAAAACGAGACTCCATCCGGCTGCGAGCGATGTGGGAAAGGAAGCAGCTCACTCTGGAAGTCTCTACATCTACTCACTGGCACACGCCCGATCTATATCCAGATAAATCCGCCTCTAACCCTATATATTTAAGTACATAAGCGTAGAGCGAGTACATAAACAATATTTGCCCAGTGACTATACCGCCTAATCTTGAAGAGGTTGAGACGAGAGGTCGATTTGATACCCACTAGGTCAAGATAATATCATAATGATGATGTACAATTTAAAGCATATATATTTAAGTTAAACCACAGTTACAATGGAAGTCATTATCATACTTCTTTTATCATTTTCCTTCTTTTGCATACTTAGCAATAAATCATGAAAAGTCTAGGCTCAAGCATTTATATATCTTGCGCAACTATGCCGAGGTCGACGGCCCGCTCCAACTGAATATAAATTTTGCATTATTGAGGGTCGAACGGCATGTGCCATAGATGCATCTATTTCACCCAGGCAATTGGACCGATCCACAAATATAAAGAAAACATCAAGAATGCACACAAATAAATCACTTATGTACAAGGAAATAATCCATCCAAGTTCAACAATAATCACATGTCATTTTTTGATTCTCCTCTAGTCTCTGGCATGCCATAAAAGATCATTTAGATAAATCAAATAATGGAAATCTCAAATTAGGAATGATGTGGGTCCTAAACTAGCCTAATATTTAATATCATAGTAGCTATGCACGAACTCTCATCAACTATTATGTACGAAGCCCCCCCCCCCCCCCCCGAATATAATAGCAATTTATCATTTAATAGTCCTAAAGGGACAATTACCTCCCACGAGGTTAGAAAGGAGACTCAACTCGCTCTGAAGCTCTCTTTCGATCACAATAATAGGCTCCAACATAAATTTGAAGCCGAAAGAGCAATAACTAGTTATATAAAGCAAGAACTAGTCAATAAGTGCATACAAGTTGAATTCTAACTATTTTAAGTGATTTCTCAACCTTTTCTGCAAGTTTCTTAAATTTCGACCCCGAGCCCACGTGCCCGAATTTCGAGAATTTTCAAAGGAAATTACTCTCTATAACCTAAGTATTACTAATATGTGATTTTTAGTTTAGTATTTAGCTAATTAGGTGGTCGAATCTTAATTTTTATCAAAACCCTAGGTCTAGCTATAACCCTTGATTTTACATGATTATTGGTGTTAAATCTATCTAATGTTCATGTATTTAAGCTATGAATGAGTGAGGATTACTTACCTTGTGATGTTATGTTGAAACTCCCTCTTTGGAAACTCCAAAATTGCCTAAGAATTGAATGACAAGTGAGCAAAATGGCTGGGTTCGAATTAAATGAACCCCTCTGCCCAGCCCTTTTCGCTTATGAGGAAGGGATTCCGCTCCTGCAGCCACCCTTTTGCGGTTTTGGGCAGCTTCTGTAGTCCATGCCCAGACTGAAAGAACCGCTTCTGCGGTCCTTAAGCTGCTGATGCAGGACAACTCATGCTGTCTTGAGATTGCTTCTGCGATTTCCCCGAGATACCCATTTTCCGCTTCTACGGCCCAAGAGCCGCAGAAGCGACAATGATAGAAGTAGCAGGTTTGGTCTTTTTCAAAGTTCCAACTTCACTCGAGCCTTGACAAATTGACGCTCGGAGCTCCCGAGCCCTACCCAAACATACTGACGAGTCTAATATCACAAGGCGGACCTAGTCGAACATTCAAAACACCTAAACAACGCTAAATCAATGCATCGAATCCCAAAACAATTGAACCAACCTATTGAACTTCAAGTTCTTAGTTAGATTTTAATGTGTCAAAATGCCCTTAAACTACTCAGATTGACACCAAAATTTACAGACAGGTCTTAACGGATATTTCACACTTGTACCAAGTTTCGGAACCGGAATCCAAACCCAACACATAGGTTTTAAATAAATACTTAGATTCTTTAATTCTTTAAAATTTCGATTTAATAATTTTACATAAAAATTCCGTACTAGTGCTAGGGACCTCACAATTCGATCCGGAGCATACACCCAGGTCCAATATTTTTCCACGGAACCTCCAGGACCGTCAAATTATGAATCTGGGTCCGTTTCTCAAGATAGTTGACCGAAGTCAAATTTGGCCTTTTATGAAAATCTTAATGAAATAATTATTTTTATTTTCGCTCAAAACGCTTCTAACTTCTGAACTAATCACCCCCGCATGTTGTAATTTAGATAAGGAAAGCGTGGAAAGTTTAATATAAAGGAACATGGTTCTAAATAGTAAAACGACCAGTTGGGTCGTTACATTCTCCACCTCTTAAACAAACATTCGTCCTCAAATGGACATATAAAATTACCTGTACTACTGAATAAGTGGGGATATCGGCTCCGCATGTCCTCCTCTGTCTCCCAGGTCGCCTCCTCAACCAATTGGCCCCTCCGCTGAACCTTACCGCAGAAAACCTCTTGGACCTCAGCTGGTTGTCCTGTCTATCAATAATGGCAAGTAGCTCCTTCGCATAGCCCAAGATCTCATCTAACTGAATGGTACTGAAATCCAATACATGTGAATGGTCGGTATGATACCTCCAATGCATCGATACATGGAAAACTAGATGAACTCCTGATAAATTGGGAGGTAAAGCAAGCTCATAGGCAACTTTTCCAACTCGCCTCAACACTTAAAAGGATCCAATAAACCTTGGGCGTAGCTTTCCTTTCTTTCCAAACCTCATAATGCCCTTCATTGGTGATACTTTCAAGAGAACCTTCTCTCCAATCAAGAATGATACATCACGTGCCTTCTAATTCGCGTAACTCTTCTGCCTGGACTGAGTTGTGCGGAGCCTCTCCTGAATCAACTTTACCTTATCCAAGGCATCCTGTACATAATCAGTACCAAGTAAATCACCAGGCTCAAACTACCCTATAGGAGAATGGCAATGCCGACCATACAATGCCTCATACAAGGCCATCTCTATGCTGGACTGATAGCTATTATTGTATGCAAACTTTGCTAAGGGCAAGAACTGATCCAACTGCCCCTTAAAGTCAATCCAACATGCTCTAAGCATATCTTCTAAAATCTAAACTCTCCGCTCCAACTGCTCGTCGTTCTGAGGATGGAATGCCGTGCTAAGCACTACGTGGGTCCCCAACTCACTCTGAACAACTCTCCAGAAAAGGGAAGTGAACTGAGGGCCTCTGTCGGTATGATGGAAAGCGGCACACCATACAACGTGACTATCTCTCGAATGTAAATCTGAGCATATCTCTCCATGTTAGAAGTAGTTGTGAGTGGAATGAAATGGCAGACTTGGTGTACCTATCCACAATAACCAAAATGGAATCAACCTTCCGCAAAGTCTGCGGCAACCCAACAACGAAGTCCATAATGATACGCTCCCACTTCCATTTCGGAATGGATATCTGCTGATGTAGGCCACCTGGCCTCTGGTGCTTATACTTGACGTGTTGGTAATTAAAATATTTAGCTACATACTCAGCAATGTCCTTCTTCATCCTTCCCCACTAGTAATGATGTCTTAAGTCACGATGCATCTTTGTGTCACCCGGATTAAAGGATTACCTCAAACTGTGGGCCTCCTCTAGAATCCTCTTCCTCAACCCATCATCATTTTGAACATATACACAGCCCTGAATCCGTAACATACCATCCTCGACAAATAAAAAAAGTCCTTGGCACCTTCCCGAAGTACCGTCTCTCAGAGGACCTCCAAATGCGGATCATATAACTGTCGGGCCATATTCTGCCCTAACAACAAAGATTGAGCAACGACACATGCTAAAACTCAGACGGGCTCCCGAATTGTCCAATCTCATAAGTCTATTTGCTAAGGACTGAATGTCCAAAGCTAGTGGTCTCATCATAACAGGAATGAATGCCAAGCTACCCATACTCTCCATCTTCCTCGTCAAGGCATGCACGACCACATTCGCCTTACCTGGATGATAAAGAATGGTAATGTCATAGTCCTTCTGTAACTCAAGCCACCTACGCTGCCTCAAATTAAGGTCCCTTTGCTTGAACAGTGCTGCAAACTATGATGTTTGGTACAAACCTCACATGACACTCCATATAAATAATGCCTTTATATCTTAAGAGCATGAACAATCGCCGCCAACTCAAGATCGTGAACTGGTAGTTCTTCTCATGAATTTTCAGCTGATGTGAAGCATATGTAAAAATCCTGCAAATGCACATCCCAAGCTAATGCGAGAAGTGTTTCAATATATAGTATACCTTCTTGAACCGGAAGGGAATACAAGAACTAGTGATGTAGTCATGGCCGTCTTGAGCTTCTGAAAGGTCTTCTTGCACTTGTCGGACCAAAAAAGTGGGACACCCTTCTGGGTCAATCTGGTCAAGGGTGAAGCAGCAGATGAAAATCCCTGCAGAAAGCACCGGTATTAACCTGCTAACCCTAGGAACTCCTGATGTCCGTCACTGAAGTAGGTTATGGCCAATCCTGAATTGCCTCAATCTTCCGAGGATCCACCTTAATAACCTCTACTGACAATATATGCCCCAAGAATGCCACTGAATCTAGCCAAAACTCACACTTGGAGAACTTAGCATATAGCCTCTACTCTCGCAAGGTCTGAAGCACAACTCTCAAATACTGCTCGTGCTCCCCTAGGCTACGTGAGCATATCAAGATGTCACGAATGAAGACGACAACAAAAGAGTCAATAATAGGCCTAAACACCCTGTTCATCAAGTCCATAAATGCTGATGGAGCATTCATCAACCCAAAGGACATCACCAAAAACACATAGTGGCCATATCTAGTCTTGAATATAGTCTTCGGAACATATGAATCCCAAATCTTTAGCTGATGATACCCTGACCTCAAGTCTATCTTAGAGAACATCCTAGTACCCTACTGCTAGTCAAACAAATCATCAATACATGGAAACTGATACTTGTTCTTGATAGTGACTTTGTTCAACTCGCGGTAATCAATGCACATCTGCATAGTTTCATCTTTCTTCTTCACAAATAGCACTGGTGCACCCCAAGGCGATACACTGGTCCTGACAAACCCCTTTGCTAATAACTCCTCCAACTGCTCCTTTAACTCCTTCAGCTCCTTAGGAGCCATACGATACAGTGGGATATATATAGGCTGAGTGCCTGGAGCCAAATTAATACAGAAATCAATATCACGATTCGGAGGAATGCTTGGAAGATCAGAAGGAATAACGTTGGCGGACTCTTGAACTATTGGAACTGAATCAGTCATTGGAGAGTCTGCTATAGTGTCTAGAATAAGCCAGATTAGCCAAACACCCTTTCTCAACCATGCACTGAGTCTTCCGAAAAGAAACAACCCTGCTAGGTGTATCAACTATGAAACCCTCCACTCTAATCTCGGCAATTCTTGCATAGCTAGTGAAATATTCTTGGCACGAAAATCAAGGATGGAGTGATATGGGGATAACCAATCAATGCCTAAAATGACCTCAAAATCGAGCATATAACCAATAGAAGGTCTGTTCTAGTCTCATAACCACAGAAAGTAATCATGCATGACCGATAGACCCAATCCAGAACCACATAATCACTAATAGGAGAGGACACATGAATAGGAACACCCAAGAACTCAGAAGAAGTAACCAGAAAACGAGCAAACAGAGATGACACAGAGGAATAAGTAGATCCTGGATCAAATAATACCGAAACACCCCTACTGCTGACTGAAATAATAACTGTGATAATGACATATGAGGCCAATGCATGAGGCCTAGCAGGGAGAGCATAGAATCTAGCTGGAGCACTAGCTGTCTGGCCTTCGCCCGAGTTAGAAACATTTGGCTGACCTCTCCTTGTCTAGCCTCTACCTCTGGGACAACCTCTATTGGTCTGTCCTCTACCTCTAGGTGGCTGGGTTAAGGGTGCTTGAACCATAGGATGTTTTCCCTGCTGTATAGCCTTTCCCTGAAGCCTGGGGCAGTACCTCCTTATGTGACCTGGGTATCCGCACTCAAAACAACATGGTGCAGCGACCTGGTGCCCAGATGGCTGACTCTGAAAACCAAAAGAACCACTAGAAGAAGCGTGAATGGCTCGTAGGCGGTATGAACTGTCCGACATAGCACTGAGATAAGAACCGGAAGAATCTGGAGGACCTAAAAACCCATTGGAAGAACTTTGAATGGCTAGTGGGCGATAAATACTCTCTGGCATGGCGCTCAAATAAGAGCATGCTAGAACACCCCGAGCAGGTGGTGGTGCTAAAGCTGGGAGCCTACTAGGACCTTCGCAGAGTGACCTCTACCCCTAGCCGGGGCGCCTCTAATCTCTTTGGATAATTTGGCTCTCTTCTCCTGCTCCATCTGCTCAAAACCCCTCTGATGGTAGCCCGCAATCCTACAAGCAATCTCAAGTGTAAGCTGATAACATGTGCCATCTCCACATCTCGAGCCATACTGTTTCAAATAATGGGTTGTAATCCTGTAACAAATCATCGTACTCTCTCTTCCTCTGTGGGAAGTATCATAAGTGCATGGCGAGATAGCTCAGAGAAACTCGCTTCATAATCAGTCACTAACATCTGACCCTGCTATAAATACTTAAACTGACGATGCAGCCCTTCCCACTCAGAGGGTGGAATGTACCGATCAAGAAATAACTGGGTGAACTGACCCCAAGTGAGGGGAGGAGAACCTGCTGGCCTACTAAGAGCATATGACTGCCACCATCTATGGGCCCTGCCCTCTAACTAAAATATGGTGAAGTCAACTTCATGTAACTCAAGTATCCTCATGTTGTGCAGCCTATCCCTGCACCTGTCAATGAAATCCCGGGCATCCTCATGACGCTCACCTCTGAATACTGGAGGTCGCAACCCGGTCCATTTGTCCAATAGCTTCTGCGGATCGCCGTCCACAGCTGGCCAGGGTTGGGGTGCCATTGCAATAACTAGCTGAACCCCGTCTGTGGGTAGTGCACTCAGAGTCTGATAAACTGCGACTGTATGACCTAGGGCCTGAGCAGTAGGGGTCTGTGCTCCCCCTCCCGCCTATGAAGTAGCTGGATCCGCTGGAAATAAACCAGCCCGAGTCATAGTATCCTTGAACTAAAGAATGCAGCCCATGACCTCATGAGATCTCGGCGGTTTCATGAAATTTGCTGGGGTAGGCTCAGCTGCAAGTACCTCATCCTGCTTCGGTAATAGGATCCCTCACAGGGTCTACTAGTGGTAACATTGGAATTACTCTTGGGCGCCCTCGTCCCCTACCACAAGCCGGTGCCCCTCCTCGACCTCGACCTCAGCCTCTATCAACAGGGGTAGCAGCTCCTCCCGGGCCCGAAACGTCAGCGTTACCAGTTCTCACGATCTATGGGAGAATACAAATGGAAATTTAACGTATAAACCATTGCACGATGGGAAGTGAATAAAGTTTAGTCTTTCCTAATACATAGCCTCTCGAAGATAAATAAAGATTTCTCTGTATCGATCTACAAGAGGTTTTCCCGTAAAACTCTGAGACCTACGTGAACCTGGCTCTAATACCATGTTGTCATGACCAATTCCTATACCAGGTCATGATGTCACCCCACAACCTTGCCGGGCATGCCAAGTGCGGAGTATTACTAACAAATCATATATAATCATACTCAAATTTAAGTGAGTTTATCCATTCAAGTAAGGTTTAGAACGAAAAAGAGATATTATAGTAGGAAATAAAATATACTACCCCAAAATCAAGTCTACTAATGCGTGTGTGTGCCAAGACCTGGTGTAACAATGTATGGGAATCTAGTAGAATATTATATCTCTACCCTATTGTCTGAAATATGGGAAAGATAACAAAAATATAAAAAAGAGACTCCATCCAGCTGCCGAGCGATGTAGGAAAGGAAGCAGCTCACCGTGGAAGTCTCTACAACCACTCACTAGCACGCGCCTGATCTATATCCAGATGAATCCGCCTCATATCCTTTACATTTAAGTACAGAAGCATAGCATGGGTGCATATACAATATGTACCCAGTGAGTATCCTGCCTAATCTCGAAGAGGTAAAGATGAGAGGTCGACTTGATACCCACTAGCTCAACATAATATCATAATAATGATGCAAAATTTAAAGCATAGATGATAAAGTTCAACCACAGTTAAAATGGAAGTCATAATCATACTTCTTTTATCATTTTTTTTTGCATACATAGCAACAAATCATGAAAAATCTAGGCTCAAGCTTATATGTAAATAAATTTCTGAGGTCGACGACCCGCTCCAACAGAATATAAACTGTGCACTGCCGAGGGTCGAACGGCCTGTACCATAGATGCATCTATTTCACCGAGGCCATCGGCCCGATCCACAAATAACAAGAAATATCAAGAATGCACACAAAGGCATCATTTACGTACACGGAAATAATCCTTCCAAGTTCAACAATAATCACATATTAATTTTTCATTGTCCTCTAGTCTCTAGCAGGCATAAAAGATCATTTAGATAATTCAAATATTGGAAATCTCAATTTAGGCAAGATGTGGCTCCTAAACTACCTAAACATTTAATATCATAGCAGCTACGCACGTACTCTCATCACCGAGTACGTACGAAGCCCTCCCCACAATTAATAGCAATCTATATTTTGTTAGTCCTATATGGACGATTCCATCTCACGAGGCTAGAAAGGACACTCACCTCACTTCGAAGCTCTCTTTCGATTACAAGAATAGGCTCCAACCTAAATTTGAAGCTGAACGAGCAACAACTAGTTAATAAAGCAAGAACCAGTCAATAAGTGCTTACAAGTTGAATTCTAACTTATTTATGTGATTTCCCAACCTTTCCCGCAAGTTTCCTAAATTCCAACCCCGAGCCCACGTGACCGGATTGCGAGATATTTCAAAGGAAGTGACTCTCTATAACCTAAGGATTATTAATAAGTGATTTTTAGTTTATTACATAGTTAATTAGGTGGTCAAATTTTAATTTTTTATAAAAACCCTAGGTCTAACTCTAACCCTCGATTTTACTTGATTATTGGTGTTAAATATATTTAATGTTCATGTATTTAAGCTAAGAATGAGTGGGGATTACTTACCTTGTGATGTTATGTTGAAACCCACTCTTTGGAATCTCCAATATTGCCCTAGACTTGAATGAGAGGTGAGAGAAATGGCTTGGGGTTCGAATTAAATGAACCCCTCTGCCCAGCCCTTTTCGTTTCTGCGAAAGATTCCGCTCCTGTGGCCACCATTTCTGCGGTTTTGGGCTGCTTCTGCGGTCCAGGCCTAGACTGGAAGAACTGCTTCTGTGGTCCTTAAGCAAATGATGCGGGACCACTCCTGCGGTTATGAGATCACTTATGCTATTTTCTCGAGCTGCCCATTTTCCGCTTCTGCGGTCCAAAAGCCGCAGAGGTGGTTATGACAGAAGCCGTACATTTGGAATTTTTCAAAGTTTCATCTGACATAACCAATTGAACCAACCTATTGTACTTCAAGTTCTTAGTTCCCTTTCAACAGGTCAAAACGCGCTTAAACTACTCAGATTGACACCAAATTTTATAAATAAGTCTGAACGTATATTTCGGACCTTTACCAAATTTCGAATCGGAATCCTTCCCAATACCTAGGTTTTTAATGAATAATTAGATTCTTTATTTCATAAAAACTTCGAATTAAAAATTTTACATAAAAATTTCATACTTGGGCTAGGGACCTTGGAATTTGATCTTGAGCATACGCCTAGGTCCCATATTTTCCCACATACTTTCCGGGGCCGTCAAATCACGAATCCGGGTATGTTACCCAAGAAAGTTGATCGAAGTCAAATTTGTCCTTCCAAGAAAACCTTAAGGAAATAATCGCCTCCGCAAGTCGTAATTTAGCAAAGGATAGCATGGGAAGTTTTATTTAAGGGAACGAGGTTATAAATAGTAAAACGTCTAGTTGGTTCGTTACATTAAGGCTTGCCTATATACAGTATACGGTGTCTATATTAATGCAAAAATAAATAGGTTTTCGAAATAGACTCCTTTAATATCTATAGGCAGGATATCAAATGAGATTAAAGCAATTGTGAAAGAACTTATTTCAGGAAATGTTCAACACTTATGAAGACCAGTTTTTAAAAAATGAACTACGCGTAATGAATTTTTTTTATTGGGATAGATAAATTATCGGACAGAATTGCGAGTAAATATCCCCATAGGCATGATATCTAGGTGGATTACTGATTTTAATCAATTGGCTTTAACATGCAGGAATACGTGTTAAAACTGAACCGGAGTTGAATCCTAAAAGCATGGCATCTATATTTGAACAATTTTAAGAAATGATTGTTTGGAACCTATAAACCTGATTTCTAACATGACAAAATTCAGAACTTATGAATGTGATTTCTACCCGCTGCAAATGAAAATAAGAGTGAAATCATATAGGCATGATTTGTATTAGGCATAGAAATAAGATTTAAAAGAGTAAACCTATGGGCATGTTTTCTACTTATGCAAGCAGTCAGACTTTAAAAATAAGGTCCTAAGTACAAGATTTCTACCCATATTACCCTTTAAAATATGCATCTACCCACCTTTTTAGTAAATACCCCAAATATATGTTTACAAATTATTACAGGCTAATGAATTAAATTAAATAAGTAAAATAGAATATCAAGAAGCTATTATGTAGGGAGCCGACAATTGGGCCCACGTTTCCCAAAGCCTCCAATGATCTTATAAGCCTCATTTCCATAGAAGAATTAGAGATTAGGTGCATCAAAGTTCCCTAAGGATCTTAAGGACCCCGGGCAATGCTTACACATAGATTTAGTAACCAAGAATTGAACTAATGGAAAGGCCAGCCTCAGTATGCCAGAATTCATAGGGCTCTCAATAGGATACCAAGGCAGTACACATACTAAAGGGGGCAAAACATATGGACTATGAGTGAAGTGAAAGTGCATGATACAAGTTGAAAGAGGTTTATTGAGGACTCTATTGGAAAGTCTGTTTTAAAAACAATTAGTAAACCAACAGATGGTTTGAAAGGAGGTTGGGGTAGTAAACAAAGTTCAATCACTACAGGATAAGATCACAAATAGCTAGTTTACAGTATTTAAATGAATTCAGTAGTCAGACAGGGATCAAGGGGTTTGGGATACATAAACATTTGGCTGCAAACACAGAGCCTAACAATGTGTTAAGACTGGTTTCAACATGGTCCGAAATAGTCAAGGGGTTTCCATGAGGTAGATATTAACCTCTTGGAAGACTCATGGGAGGGCTTACTCCTATGCAAATGGAAGGCAATGCTTAGCCTTATGTAGATATGGGTTCAGGGCTAAGACATATGCAAGATTTGAGACAGGGTTTAGTCTCATCCAAGTGTGGAGTCAAAGATTAGACTCATACAAATATGGAGTCAGAGATTAGACTCATGCAAATATGGAGTCAAAGATTTGACTTATGCAAATGTGGAGTGAGAGATTAGACTCATGTAAATATGGAGTCAAGATTAATATCCATGCAAATATGAGAGTCAAGGATTAGACTCATGCAAAGAGAAAATTGTAGATAAGAGGAGAGTATATCTTAGCAATGATATGTTTAGCGGCTAATGACCGGATGTATGGTGAATATTCTTTGTGTATGAAAGTGATCATCAAATGTGCCTGCTTTCAAAGAAAAATCGTAAGTTTCATGAGTGAAGGTTTGTTCTTGCTTCATCTACCGGCCTTGCTTTGCTCCATTCTGGAAGCCCCCTTCGAGTTCCTCTAGGTAGCACCTGGCTGTTGTAAAAATAGAATTTTCGAAGAATATGTATTCATTGGTAAAATGGGATTTTTTTGAAATTGTATTGATATATCAAGTAACTTTTGATGAACTAGCTATTGTGACACATTACAAAGGTATTGCAGCTCTCTTATGTTGGAATATAGAGGGTCCTTCTCAAAATTGTGCCCTATTTTGGTAGATGATTCTTAACCGTTTGTGAATGGCAGACCTTTGCAGAATATTCTTAAGATTTTTGAGAATCCTTCTCAGAATTCTACCCCAGTTCTTGACCGATGACTGACTTCCTGGCATGTGATGGCGCTGGCTAGACTTGTTCCGGAATTTTGAGGACCTCCTTAAAATTCTGCCCCAGTTTCTAATTCTAGAGGAAACTGAAAGTTTTATTATGATATGACCGAACCCATAAGGCTGCCTACATATCCCCTCTGAAATGGAAATCATGGTAAGCGTAGCTCAATTATATCAGAGAAGAAAATGTGAAATAATCTAGGCATAGTATCTTTTGACTGCATCTGAATTGATTGGTTTTGGCCAGATCTCTCCATCCATTTCTGCAAGTATGAATGCTCCTCCTGTTAGTACTCTATAAGTGACGATTTGTCTATGTAGAAACATACCAATCTTTTATACCCAGAAGTCCTAACCTAGTAGTTGCCTAGGGATTCCCTTTTTAAAGAAAAGCTTATTGGAATCAGAAACGTTAAAGGACAGAAACATCTTCAGGGAAGTGAAGTTTTTGAAAGTGCCCTAAGGCTTGCCTATATGCAGTGTGCTGTGTCTATATTAATGCAAAAATGAATAGGTTTTCGAAATAGACTAATTTAATATCTATAGGAAGGATATCTAATGAGATTAAAGCAATTTTGAAACATCTTGTCTCAGTAAATGTTCAACACTTATTCAGATCAGTTTTTAAAAAAATTGAACTTGGCATAATAAAATTGATTTATTGGTCTAATTAGATTATCGGACAGAATTACTAGTAGAGATCCCTACAGTTATAATCTCTAGGTGGATTACAGATTTTAATTGATTTTCAGCAACATTCATGAATACTTGTTAAAACTGAACCGGAGTTGACTCCGATAAGCATGGCAACTATATTTGAACTGTTTAAGACATGATTGTTTGGAACTTATAAATATGCTTTCTAACATGACAAAATGCAGAATCTTATGAACTTGATTTCTACCTAATGCAAATGAAAATATGAGTGAAATCCTATGGGCATGATTTCTAATAGGCAAAGCAATTAAATTTAAAAGAGCAAAGCTATGATCATCTTTTCTACTTATGCAAGCAGTCAGACTTTAAAAATAAGGTCCTACGTGCAGGATTTCTACCCATATTACCCATTAAAATATGCATCTACCCACATTTTTTACTAAATATCCCAAATATATGTTTACAGGCCAGTGAATTGAATTAAACAAGTAAAATAGAAAATCAAGAAGCTATTCCATAGGGAGAATGCAATTAGGCCCAAGTTTCCCAAAACCACCAATGATCTCATAAGTCTCATTTCCATAGACAAATTAGAGTCTAGGTGCATCAAAATACCCTAAGGGTCTCAAGAATCATGGGCAATGCTTACACCTAGACTAAGTAACCAAGAATTGAACCAGTGCAGTGTGGAAAGGCCCGCCTCAGTATGCAAGAATTCAAAGGGATCTCAAGAAGATCCCAAGTCAGTACACATACTAGAGGGTGCAAAACTTATGGACTATGAGTGAAGTGAAACTGCACGATACAAGTTGAAAGAGGTTTATTAAAAACTGTATTGGAAAGTCTGTTTTGGAAACAATTAGTAAAGCAACAGAGATGGTTTGAAAGGAGGTTGGGCTAGTAAACAAAAGTTCAAGCACTTCCGGATAGGATCACACGCAGCTAGTTTACAGTATCCAAAAAAATTTTGTAGTCACACATGGGTCAAAGGGTGTTGGATACATTAACATTTGGTTGAAAACACACAGACCAACAATGTCTTAGGACTTGTTCAGACATGCTTAGAAATAGTTGACACTGATATAATAACAAACCAGTCCGAAAGAACATAAACACTTAGAGGGGGATAAGGTTTTGGGGATTCATAACATGGTAAGTACACAGTAACTAAAAGACAATGGATAATGAATGCTTTGAAGCACACATAAGGGAATACATTAATCTAAAAGGAAGGGGAGACACTACAACATGCTGATGATGTAAGGAGAACCACAAGTAGAAACAAACCAGAAATAAGAGAAACTGAAATATTAAGACAAGCATGTTGTTATTGAGGCTTTAAATTAAAACTAGGACATACCGGTAAAGAGAGAAGTAAGCAGAACGAAAGAAAAAAAGAGCACAGATGATTAGCCATGGCTTGCAACTGGCTAATAGCAAAAAAGAGATGGGAGAGCAAAGATTTTTTGTAAGAGAGATAGTTTTGAAAACCAAGTGTTCGTGTCTGTTACTAAAAGAATTCGAACATTTATAGTTTAAAGTAGGTAGTGAATTAAGATAAGAATCATAGTAATAAAATAATTGAAGAACTCAAAATCAATCAATTAGAGAATCAAGGAAGTACTCCCTTAGGTCAAGGGAATCAAATCAAATGGGAAGATTTAGTATCATATAAGACGAAGAAAAGAATCAGTGCATGACTAAATAAGGAAGGAATCAAGGTTCAGTAAGCATAGAGTAATTAATTAGGACTAAATTCATAAAAAAATATAATTAACGAGATGACTCAGTTGAAATAAAGCACCATAGCAGATAATGTAATGAAATCAATCAGCTTAATAGATAAGGTAAAGCTTTTAGGCTTTAAAAGAAAATCTTTCAATAAAACCATCAACTAAGGAAATCAGAATCAATCAAGTGGGAGTCATGATTCTGTATTTTTAATCTATAAACAGAGAAGATAAAACAGATGTAGCAAACAGGCAAGGTCAGCCATATTTATAGAAAGAAGCAAGAGATGGACAAACAAAGTGAACACGATCACCAAGAAGTGATGTAAGTAGGCTAGGGAATCAGTAAAGCACATTCCAAGCATGGTAAACATTGAAGATTAACAAGAACCAAGTAAACAAGCTAACACACAGAACCAATGCAAAGAATCTATTGTAAACTTCACCGATCGTAACATATAAGGTGTGATTTTTTCAAAAATCACACCGGAGAAGCCATGAGTAACAGAAACCCTAGATCAATATCGGCATGGCCTGAGACCCTTGAAGGCCTTAGAGATGATGAGTAAGGCGGTGGAGTGACCATTGGAGCTTGGGGTTGAACGGTACTTGCAAGAGATGACTAGAGAAGGGATGTGGTTGACATAGTCTCGGGCTAGGTTGAGAGAAGAGAGAAAATAAACAACACTGGCTCAGTGGTGGACCCTCCGTGCCCATGTTAGTTTCTTTGTTGTGAGCGCTCTTTTGGCTCAGCATTAAAATTGTGCAGATTTCACTCCTTTATGGGATGGTTCTTTTGACTTTCTTATTTCTTTTTGACCAAACACTACTGATAAGAACATTAAGTTAAATTTTGGGAATACTTGTACACACTTATGATAAAAACCCTAAGTAAAACATGAGAATAATATAGGCTATAATCCCTAGTTATCACTCACCAAGACCAAATCCGATGCTGCGGCAATTACAACATCGTATCTAGCTGATGCGGAGGTAGTTATTGCTCAGGCAAGGGAGATCTCTTCTACGACAGTGGTCAAATTAGAAAATGTCCTCGACCATGCTAGACGACAGTCTCGAAGGATGACCCTCGAGGAAATACATGCCCGCAGCTTCGACCATTCGACCAATATTGAAGCGGAGAAGGCGTTGGAAGAAGATGCGACTGATGTACTTACCGATAATGATGATTCATCCAGTGCCTCTGAGGGTGAAGGATATGAGGATGAAGCCGTCGAGGATAGGTCTCCCCAAGATGCGACTCCTAAAGATGCATCTGCTAAGGGCGTCGCCCCGAAGTAGTTGTTACGTTACTTTATTTTGTTTCCTTGTAAGTGTTCCTTGTGTAAATATCATATTTTTGAAATGCGAGGAGGAAATTTATCTCATATTTGGCAAGTGTGGGTTTTAACAT
Organism: Nicotiana benthamiana; assembly: GCA_034376525.1. Classification (NCBI taxonomy): domain Eukaryota; kingdom Viridiplantae; phylum Streptophyta; class Magnoliopsida; order Solanales; family Solanaceae; genus Nicotiana; species Nicotiana benthamiana. Next base: position 24,166,651 of record CM067336.1, on the reverse strand, counting down.
GGCTTGTATTCAACATCACCTTTATTTATGGAAAACTTCATTTGAATGACCGGTTCGACAGTTGGTTCAGCGTATTACAAACCCTTAGATCTATATAATAATTTTCGAGCCGAGTTTAAATAGCCTTGGTTTTGGCTTGAGACTTTGTGATCCTCGAGTCTGAATTGAAATGAAAGGAGAGTCTTTGAACTATAAGGTTAGGCACTTTAGCCTTCCGAGGTTGGCCCTTAAGCTCTTACATATCGGCTCCTAGGCACTTATATATAACGGCCCTTAGGATCTTATTTATCGGCTCTTATGCTCTTATTTATCGGCCCTTAGGCTACTAAGTTAGGCTGATTCGGCCTCTTAGAATGGCTATAGTTTTTTTCCATCATTGCGCTTAAAAGACATAGTGGAAATTATGCCTTAGCACGTGTTTTTTGCAACCGTAGGTTATTTTTAAGGTTCAACATATCGGAACATTATTAACAATTTGTTTATGTAGACATAAACGAACACCTTTTAAGGTGTCTCCAAGGGCCGATGTTGTTAAAACCTTTTGAATTTTTAGGAAAGAACTATCAAAGCTCTTTGTGTTTTGCTTATCAAGGGTTGCCTGATTTATTCAGGTTTTAAGAAGTGTTTGAAGACATTTAAATTTATAGCCGAAGTCAGATGTCTCCGAGCTACATTATTTGGCCGTAGCCTTTGTATGAATGAAGTCTTTTGTATGACTGTAGCCTTTGGGTATGTCAGTTAGACTTTTTCCCCAAATAACTTTCCAAACTTGTTTGAGAAGTTAAAACCTCGAGAATATTGTCCTTGGACTTTGTTTCGAAGAGGTTCCTCTTTGAGGTCTTGTTAATTAGAATTTGGGGTGCCTCTTTGAGGTCTTATTAATTCAAATTTTGATGGCAATCCTCGAGTATTCAGGGTGCTTCTATGTTTTGTCTTTTAAGTCGTTCATCGCAGGATTGTAAGTGTAGAGCTTGTATGAGACACACATTATTTTTGAATTAACCTGAATGTTTCTTCAAATAGTCGATACATGCGTACATGTTTAGTTGCTAGGGCTCGACTATTCTTTATGGAAATGTCTTGTTTGACCGTTGTGCCCATTACAATGTTTTCCTATAAAGACCCATTTAGGAAGGAAATATTTTTCCCAAAGTTTTATCTCCGAGGATGATGCCCCCCAGTATTCGAGGTTGATAGAAAAGAAGCCTTGAATACTTTTTGGGCACTCCTCGGATAACACACATGTGTTGCCTTTTTAAAAACCTTGCCAGTAAAACACATTTGGGACAAAATCCGAGCGAAGGGAGAAAGAGTGCAACGTATGCTCTATATCCTACGACCTTCGTGTAGGAAGGAGCGTTCTCGAAAGAACGAGCCTTTGAGAGCCTCCATGGTGCCGAGCCTGTAAGTTACATTATTAACGACTATGAGGTCTTGCTATCCATGAAAATAATATCTCACGGGGCCCTTGCCTGATTTGACGTTGCGAAAGCCGAGAAGCTCAGTCGCCCCAACACTGAGGGAACGACTTTCAAGAATGAGCTTCATGTCGTACAACCCCCAAAATGTTGACTATTTCCTGCAAATTAATTAAAGTGGTCCTCTACTCACAGGGACTTAACCAGTCATATCATAAATAAAAGTTTTATTATTTTACCCGTTTAACCATCAAGAAGAATCCCTGTCATATCAATACTGTTCTATAAGTAAATGAAATATTCCCTGAGAGTAGGAATTCTTCCCGTTCTCAGGCGTACCTTTGCTTCCAGCAGTTGTTTGGTAGCATCGGGCTTTTCGGGAACAACAAGGGTTCGAGGGCCTAGAAAATTCCTTTTTTTCACCTCCGATTACCTGTTATTCTGCTTCCGTCGAGGCTTGGAGCTATCACTAACACTTTGCCACATGCTTACCTTTGGAGGTTGATATCTTTTTGGTGAAGGGTTCCGGTATCGGCACCACTCTCTCGACTGCGAAAATCTCTTTTGCAGCATGCTGTTCTCCGTGGACTGTTTTCACTCTTTCCTCTGTTGGGAACTTCATCATTTGATAGAGAGTCGAAGGCACTGCCCTTATATTGTATATCCACGGGCTCTCGAGGAGTGCATTATACCTCATGTCACCTTCGATGACATGGAATCTGGTGTCTTGTTTGTTCCCGGCTCATTAATAGGCAAGATAATTTATCCCGTCATTATTTCAGTTGCAATGTTTATGCCATTCAACACCTGGGATGTAGGTAAAATCTGATCTTGCGAACCATTTTTTTTATGACCCTCGATCTAATTATTTTCGCCGAGCTACCTGAATCTACTAAAACACGCTTAACCTGAATTTTATTCAAAAGGATCGATATTAACAGTGCGTCATTATGAGGTTGTGATACGTCTTTTACTTCCTTGTTGCAAAATGACAAGGCATCCTCGGGCACATAGCTCCGAGTCCATTTTTCCTCTGCGATGGACACTTTAGTGCGTTTGAATGTAGGTCCCCGTGGGACGTTGGCTCCTCTAATGATCATGTGAATGACATGTTGGGGGTTTTTCAGGTTCATTTTTCCTATTTGCATCTCTTTCCCGAAAACAATTTTTGGCCCGGTCACTGAGAAATTCACGAAGGTGCTCCTTGATGAATAGTCGAGCCACATCCTCTCTGAGCTGTCTGCAATCCTCGGTCTTAAGCTCGTGAGTGCCATGGTAATTAAACATTAAGTCGGGTTTCTCTGAGAAGGATTTGTGTGTATGGGCTTAGGCCATTTAGTATCTTTAATTTTTACAATGGATGAGACAGTATTTGAGGCGTCGACACTAAAGTTGTATTTTGATAACTTGGGGGCCTCCAGTAGCCTCGAGCGCCCGTCGAACTCAATTTTTGCCACTAATCCCCATGTGATTTGGCCTCGATCGATTCTTCCATCATTATGAGGTGCATTGCTTCTGTCTTCGACGTACGATTGATATCTTTTGTCGTTGAATCTTGATCCCCGGTCTGTGTCCCTTTGCTGCGAATGTGTTCGGGCAAAATGAGCTCGATGGGGCTCCAACTGGTCATCTTCGACCCTAATTTTTGACTGGTATCGATTGAGCATATCTGACCATCTCACAGCCGGGTGCTTGGTCAAGTTATACTTTAGTTGTCGAGCTGCTATTGAGCTCATTTCATTCAAACCTTACAAGAAGGCCTGAACCGCCCAGTCTTCGGAGACTAGAGGTAATTCCATCATTTCTATCTGAAATCGGGGCACGAACTCCCGTAGTATTTCGTTGTCCCTGTGACTTTTCTTGAATACGTCCGATTTTCTTCTGTCCACCTTTATGGCCCCGGCGTGCGCTTTATGAAGCCATCTCCCAGCAGAGCAAATGAATCAATATAGCTAGGAGCTAAGTTGTGATACAAGATCATAGCTCCTTTTGATTGCATTTCTCCAAATTGTTTCCATAATACAAACTCGATTTCAGCATCATTCAAGTCATTTCCTTTGCTCCTACAAATGTACGAAGTAATATATTCGTTAGGGTCCGTTGTCCCATTCTACTTCGGTATATCAGGCATGCGAAACTTCTTGAGAATGGGCATCGGAGCTGCACTCGAGGGAAAAGGTTTTTGTATGAACATTTTGGCATCTAGTCCCTTCTAAAAAGGAGGTGCTCCCGGTATTTTATCCACCCGGGATTGGTGAGTTTCCACCTTTTTATCATTGTCTTTTATCATCTTTTCTCCTAACTCGATTCTTTTAGTTAGTTCCTCGAGCATTTTCATGATTGTGGGGTCAGTCCCTGAGTCGCTTCATCGGGCCTTTCAAGCACATGTTCGTATTTTGTATTTACTGGTTCGGTAGTATTAGGAGTCCTATTCTGATTCTTAAGATGAGCGACGGGGACTTGTTGAGCTTACAACATCTCGAATATCACCTAGAGGCTGACTTCTCCTTCTTCCGGTCCTCGTGTTTCCCGGCCTCCAGCTTGGATTTCCTTGCATCTATTCCTTATAGTGTTGTGGGAGCTGATATCAACTGGCTCCACGTTTGGCACTCCCTCAAGGCTTATAGGTGGTACACCGAATCCTTTGTCGTTGTTTTCTCCAAGTCCTTCCATGTCATGAGCATGTGGACATATTTTGGACTGAAATCAAAAAATCTTTGACAAGAAAAAGTGTGAAGAATAATATGTTTTATCAGAAAACTAGCACTAGTCTAATAGAATTTATCTTTAGCCCCACGGTGGGCACCAAACTATTTTCCTCGAAAAATATAAGTAACAATTAAAGATAATTTGTGATTTTAAAGAAACGTGATATATTCTAATGCTAATGACTAAAAAAGTAATATTGAGCTTATGTGAGAAGAAATAATGAACCAAATCAATGTTACTGAAACAATAGGGGCCTAGAGTTTGTCTATCTAATGACCTCGAGGTCAGCTAAGACATAAAAAGTATGAACAGCAAAGCAAAAGTAATAAAGCTGACGAGTAATTGCTCAGTACGTGAAAAAATAGAAGAATAAGAATCTTCTATTTCTGTGAATATAATCTAATGCTTACAAAATGATCTGGGAACCTTGTTCATAAATGTAAAGAATCCTATTGGTTCAGGTGTACAACGGTCTAGTACGGACCTGTACTATTTTGTACAACCCATATCTACGTGTTCATAAGAAATTTCCCCTCTTCCTTGATTGGCTTCCAGATTTCGCTGTCGTCGATGCAAGTCATGTTAGGCCTTTGATCAGCGTCCTTGAGGCAGGTGTCCCTTAGCCAGATCTGCACCCACACCTCGAATCTCCTAGACTTTGAGCCTGTAACCCGATTTAAGACTCCAAAATTATGCTCTTCTATTTTAACCGTGTACAGAACTAAATGCGAACTTCAGAAAAATTCAGGTAATTTTCCTTGAAGGTCATCAAATATTATTGACATTTGTTCTAACTCTAGGTGTTTCACATGTAAGTTTCGAGCTTCAGAATATAGTACTGCAGTTTCAAGTAAATTTTCTGAAGTTTGTATGGCTATTTTTCAGCTGCTTCGCGCTTTTTCAAGCTGCGGGCCTGTGGCTATTTTCAAAGAATTTGCAAAATTTTAAGCCGTGACTATTTTCCAAAAACATTCCAGACCTAAAAGTGGCAACCTGATATATTTTTGCTTCCCCCTTCTTTTTTGTTTTTTGTTTTTGGGCTCACTGTTAACTCTCTCTCTCTCTCTCTCTATATATATATATATATATATATATATATATATATATATATATATACATAAACTAGTCTATGTGTTGAAAAATAAACTTGATTTTGGGTTATGTGTTTTTGATTTGGGCTTGCAAGTATCCAAGTTTATTAGATCAAGATTGTTGTCCATTATGTAGAAACTTCATGTAATATGTAGTAGTCAAAGTGTGTAGAATAATCTTGTAAGATATCTATGTCTAGAATTATCATGAGAATACTTAGGAATTATCTAGATACTAGTAGATGATGAAGTGTTGTAAACCATTCCATCATGTAGTATAAATATAGGTATCACCCCTCATTTGTAATCAAGCAATAAGCAAAGCATTCATGATCAATCAAGCTTCTAAATCATCAATCCTCTCTTCCACAAATAATATATATATATATCTTCCTACTTCAAACAAATTGGTATCAGAGCCAGGTCTGACAAGATGATGGCCAACAATGTCATCACGTTTCCTCGTCTCACAAAGGATAATTATGATCGATGGAGCATCCAAATGAAGACCTTCCTAGGTGGAAAGGACCTCTGGGAGATTGTGGAGGAAGGTTATGAGGAGCCTAATGACAAGTGCTCACTCACGAAAGAAGAAAAGCGAGATAAGATCAATGATCAAAAGGCTCTTTCCATCACCCAACAAAGTGTAGAGGACGGAGCTTTTGAGAAAGTTGCAAGTGCAACCACTGCAAAGAAAGCATGGGAGTTCTTAGAGAATTCTCAAAAATGAGTTGATTAAGTGAAAAAGGTTCGACTACAAACCCTACGAGGTGAGTTCGAATCCTTAAATAAGAAAGACTTTGAATCAATTTCCGATTATTTTACAAGAGTCTTGGAGATTGTCAATCAATTAAAGAGGAATGGTGAAACTCTAAGCGATGTAAGAGTCATTGAGAAAATTCTTAGATCATTAGAGTCAAAATTCGACTATATAGTCGCAGCCATCGAAGAATCTAAAGATCTAGAATCAATGACTATCGATGAACTCATGGGTTCACTACAAGCCCGTGAAGAGAGGTCAGTAAGAAAAATAAGGAGCCTTTGGAGCAAGCTTTACAAGCAAAACTCTCTTTCAAGGAAGAGAGTAGTGAAAAGACTCATCAAACGAGTCAACAAGGTCATGGTCAAGTACGTGGCCGAGGACGAGGGCGAGGATATATCAAACATGGAGGCTATAATTCTTACAAAAATGAATAAAGAAGCCATGATTTTCACTCGACAAGAGGTCGCGGGAGAGGGTACACAAGTAGAAGGCCAAGGTATGACAACTCTCAAACTAAATTATATAATTGTCATAAATTTGGCCACTATGCTTCGGAATGCGAGAAGTCAAACAATTACGTGCAAGAAAGAGCAAATTTTTCACAAGAAGATACCGAAGCCGTGGTAAACACTTTGTTACTAGCATGCAAAGGTGGAGACAACGGAGGATCGAATTTGTGGTATCTCGACACGGGTGCAAGAAACCATATGTGCGGTGACAAAAGCATGTTTTTGGAGTTAGACGAGGCAATAAGTGGAAATATCACCTTCGGAGATTCCTCTAATGTCCCGGTTAAAGGCAAAGGTAAGATCCTCATCCGCTTGAAAAATGGAAGGCATCAATTTATCTCTAGCGTGTATTATGTGCCCAGTATGAAGTCTTAAATAGTGAGATTTGGACAACTCTTAGAGAAAGGCTATGATATTCACATGATAAATCGTAGTCTTTCTTTAAGAGACCAAAGAGGAGGTTTGATTGCTTAAGTGCCAATGTCAACGAATAGGATGTTTTTGCTAAATATTCAACATGACATTCCAAGATGTTTAAAATCATGTTTCAAAGATAATTCTTGGCTTTCGCACATGAGATACGGGCACTTAAATTTTGGAGGCTTAAAGTTATTATCAAGTAAAGGAATGGTGAAGGGTTTGCCTCCAATTAATCATCCGGATCAAATATGTGAGGATGCCTTCTAGGAAAGAACTTTCGAAATAGTTTTCTAGTAAAGGCTTCTAGTGGAGCGAAGAAACCTCTAGAACTTATTCACACGTATGTGCGTGGACCCATCCATCCACCATCTTGCGGTAAAAATAGATATTTTCTTCTATTCGTTGATGATTATAGTCGAAAGACATGGGTCTATTTTCTAAAAAGAAAGTTGGAAGTCTTTGGAATGTTCAAGAAGTTTAAAGCGTTTGTGGAGAATCAAAGTGGTCTCACCTTAAAGGCGATGAGATCCGATCATGGAGGAGAGTTCACATCCAAGAAATTCAAGGAATTTTGCGACAACAATGGCTTACGACGTCCTCTAACTCTTCTGTATTCACCTTAGCAAAATGGTGTTGCAGAAAGAAAGAATAGGACCATCCTTGATATGGTCCGGAGTGTGTTAAAGAGCAAAAGGATGGCAAAGGAGTTTTGGGCCGAGGCAGTGGACTGTGCGATCTATCTAGAAAATCGCTCGCCCACTAAAAGCGTCAAGAACAAAACGCCCATTGAAGCTTGGAGTGGAAGGAAGCCCGACATCTCACACCTATGAGTGTTCGGAAGTGTGGCACATGTGCCATATCAGAAGAGGACAAAGCTCGATGATAAAAGCGAGAAGCTCATATTTGTGGGCTATGAATCAAGTTCGAAGGGTTACAAGCTATACAATCCCAAGACCGGTAAAGTAATCTTAAGTCGAGACGTGGTGTTCGATGAAGAAACAACATGGGATTCGAATGTTCCCGAACAGGAGAACTATGATTTTCTCTCTTATCCGTTCGAGAGTACTATATGGAACGAAAAGAATCTAGAGGTTCAAGAACCTTCTAGTACACCGTCTCCGCACTCTCCACATACTCTAACCACACCAAATGAAACGACACCAACATATGGAGGAGGATCAAGTAGGCTACAACATCGCACAAGGAGAATTGAAGAGTTGTACGAGGTAGCTCAGCCTATGGAGGATCTAACATTGTTCTGCCTTCTTGCCGATTGTGAGCCAATTAGTTATGAAGACGTAGCAAAAAGCGAGAAGTCGAAACGTGCCATGGACGAGGAGATTCAAGAAATAAAGAGGAATGATACGTGGGATCTCGCTACTCTACCAAAGGGGCATAAGGCTATTGGTGTAAAGTGGGTGTACAAGGCCAAGAAGAATTCCAAAGGTGAAGTTGAAAGATACAAGGCAAGGTTGGTGGAGAAGGGATATAGTCAACGAGCCGGCATAGACTATGATGAGGTATTTGCTCCTGTCGCTCGTCTAGAAACAATAAGATTGATGATCTCACTTGCGGCTCAGCATAATTGGAAGATTTATCAAATGGATGTAAAATTCGCGTTCCTTAGTGGCCACTTAGAAGAAGAAGTCTATATAGATCAACCTTCGGGATACATCGTGAAAGGCCAAGAGAATAAGGTGTTGAAATTTAAAAAGGCCTTATACGGGTTGAAGCAAGCGCCTCGGGCATGGAATAGTAGGATAGACAAGTATTTCCAGCAGAATGACTTTACAAAATGCCCACATGAGCATGCCCTAAACGCCAAAGTAAGCAAGGATGGAGATCTTATGCTTGTGTGCCTATACGTGGATGACTTGATATTCACCGGTAGTAATCCCAAAATGTTCGAGAGTTCAAGAAAGCAATGGTTCGGGAGTTCGAGATGACCGACATTGGACTTATTGCTTACTATCCTGTGATCGAGGTGAAACAAAAGAAAGAAGGAATATTCATATCCCAAGAAGGTTATGCGAAGGAGGTGCTGAAAAAGTTTAAGAAGAATGACTGTAAGTCGATGAACACACCGGTGGATTGCAATCTCAAGTTGTCAAATGATGATGAAGGATACTTGGTGGACCCAACACAATACAAGAGATTGGTTGGAAGTCTGAGGTACCTAACCTGCACGAGGCCAGATATTCTCTACGGAGTTTGACTAGTAAGTCGATATATGGGAGCACCTAAAAAAAATAACATGAAGGTAACAAAGAGGATACTTCGCTACATCAAAGGTACGATTGACAATGGTCTGTTTTATTCGCCTTCTGATCATTTCAAGCTAGTTGGATACAGTGATAGTGATTGGGCCGGAGACATAGATGATCGTAAGAGTACGAGTGGTTTCATGTTCTATATGGGAGATACGGCGTTCAGATGGAGTTCGAAGAAGCAACCCATTGTGACTCTGTCAATGTTTGAAGCCGAGTATGTAGCAGCAACATCGTGCACCTGTCATGTAGTGTGGCTCAGGAAGTTACTAAATGAGCTTAAGTTTTCTCAAAAGGAAGCTACAGTAATATATGTGGATAACAAGTCTGCGATTGCTCTAGCAAAGAATCCAGTCTTCCATGATCGAAGCAAACACATCGATACGAAATACCATTACATCAGGGAGTGTGTTACAAATAAAGAGGTGCAGATAAAGTACGCGAAGTCATTTGACCAAGTTGCTGATATGTCCACAAAGCCCCTAAAACACGAGACGTTCTAGAGATTATGGAATATGCTCGGAGTAACAAAATCAAGTTTAAGGGGGCTGTTGAAAAATAAACTTTATTTTGGGTTATGTGTTTTGGATTTGGGCTTGCAAGTATCCAAGTATATTAGATCAAGATTGTAGTCCATTATCTAAAAACCTCTTGTAATATGTAGTAGTCAAAGTGTGTAGAATAATCTTGTAAAATATCTAAGTCTAGAATTATCATGAGAATACTTAGGAATTATGTAGATACTAGTAGATGATGAAGTGTTCTAGACTATTCCATTGTGTAGTATAAATAGAGGTATCACCCCTCAGTTGTAATCAAGCAATAAGCAAAGCATTCAAGATCAATCAAGCTTCTAAATCATCAATCCTCTCTTCAACAAATTATATATATATATATATATATATATATATAGCCTCCTATTTCCAACAATTTGCACCCTATTTTTCAATCTTTCAGAACTCGTCAACAGCAAAATCCTTCCCTTAAAAAATTGTCGATTACAACTCCGAGTTACGTAATTGTGTGGCCTTCATTTCACAAGCCACGATCCGCCCCGATGTAGTCATAACGTAGGAACCCTAAATCTTTTTCGGAATAATTGTTCACAAATTAATGTGACAAAGTGAGATGACGCATTTTCATATAAGAAATCTGTGGTGACTCGTCCTTGCACCAAATATCAAAGGATAAGATGTAAATTAACAATATGACTATACATTTATTAACTCAAAAGATTCTAATGTATGCTTCCCTGTAGTATTAAAATTAGATAGTGGAAATGATACAGCAGAAAATGGGATAAGATTTTGTTTGGCCCGTAAACCATGCCTTTACTGAAAAGCTAAAGCTAAATACATCACTCAAAAATAAAGAGTCCACGTTGAACGCACATTTGCACTTTAATTCTAAATAAAAAGCTTAAAGTGAAATTATTTCTAAATATAAATACCATTTTTAAAACAAACAAACAAGAAAATATCATCATATCGATTGAGATAGAGCGAGGGGCGAGAATGGCCGGACCCTTACCTGTATACTTACGTACTAGTAACCATAACAGGCAATAAAACATGAAGGAAAGAGACCTATGAGCTTATCTCCATAAAATCGTGATAGTGAGCGTAATGACGCATTTCTTTATAAAGAAAATAGAGGATGTAACAGATATATGTTACATAGATAAATAATGTTCAGGATATTTGAACATAAAAGAAGGTTCTTGCATTTTATCTGGTTTTATAAATCTTAAGATTTATGGAACTTGGAAGGTACAGTACGTATGTTGGTTTTTGGAGGATTCAAAAAGATAAAGCGCAGATGCATTTGATCATTGCGTGTGCCATAATATTTACTTTCCGGCCTCAAATAAAATATATATTGTACAAATATTCTCAAATTATTAAATGTGGTTTTTTCATTCTCATGTTCGTAGGCGGTAGCATATCGTTGGCTAAGAATTTGATATGTTATAGGACTATTCTTATTTCTAATATCAATATCAATAAAATATTAACTGAAATAATTATTAAAGGAAGCATTATCATACTCTACCTATGAAATGTGTAATTTCAAGTTGGTTGTATATTATCATTTTGAGTGTTGTATCTATGTTTCCTTATTTACTGCTCCTTTTGTGTTCTATAATTGTTATATGACTTACAAGATTACTTGGTTCGGGTCCGGAGAGATTTCATAATGACTTGAGACACTTAGTCTCTTGATGGAAAGCTTAAGTTAGAAAAGTTGGCCGGATGTTGACTTATACGTAAACGAGTTCGGATTTAAATTGTTATTGTTCCTTAGCTCCCTTAGGTAATTTTGGACTTAGGAGCACATCCAGATTGTGATTTGAATGTCCATAGTAGAATTAGGCTTGAAATGGTTAAAGTTGAGATTTCGAAAAGTTTGTCCGGGAGTGGACCACAGTACAAGAAAAAGGGTATTTAGTGGCGACAACATTTGCCACAGAAAGATTACATGTCGCCGGAGAATAGCTTTTGTTGGCGACCAAGAAGTCGCAGGCTATACTAAGTGGCAGATACTTATTGGCGACCTGTACTTGTCGAAAAGGTCAACCTTTCTTGGCGACATTTGTCGTCACATAACATCTTTTGGATTGCAACTAGAATTCACTGTAGAGAATCCGTTGCCACTAAATACGAGTCTTTGGTGGCCACTCGTATCGCCACAGATCGTTGGCGGCGACTACGGGTGCAACAAAAGCCTGACTTTGGTGGTTACTTTTATCGCTGCAAAAAATTGCATTTTAGTGACAACTTGGTATTGCCACTAAATATCCATTTTTTGTGGCATCAAAATATCGCTACTAATTATACTTCTTTTAGTGGCAGTAGACTATAATCTCATAAGCTCTTATTTTTCGTCACAACACATGTTTTCCATTGAAGGATTTCTTCTTTTAGAAGAATATATAAAACCACAAATATATATACGACCCATAGCTCACGGTATTCTATCCATTCGGGTGCGGCAAAGATGTAGCAGGACCTGAGGCAACACAATTGGTGGTGGAGAATGAAGAAATATATAGTAGGTTTGTAGCTTGGTGTCTCAATAGTCAGCTGGTAAAATATGAGCATAAGAGACAAGATGGATTGCTTCAGAGGATAGAGATTTCAGAGTGGAAGTGGGAGCGGATCACCATAGATTTCACAGTTGGGCTCCCACAGACTTTGAAGAAGCTTTGTGCTATTTGGGTGATTGTGGGTTGTCTTAACAAGCCCAACCACTTTATTCGAGTGGGTAAACTTTAGATAAATTGCTTTAGATTGACATTAGAGATATTGTTCACCATCACGGTGTGCCAGTTTCCATCATTTCATTTTGACGCACGTGGTTTACATTGCAATTTTGGAGAGCTGTGCAGCGAGATTTGGGCAGTCAGGTTGAGTTGAGCACAATATATCACCCTCAGACAGACAGACAATTCGAGGGCGCTATTAAAAAATTGAGGACATACTATGCGCTTGTGTCATTGATTTTAGGGTTCATAGGGCCAGTTTCTTCCGCTCGCGGAGTATGCTTACAACAACAATTATCATTTCAATATTCAGATGGCTTCATATGAAGCTTTATATGAGAGGCAGTGTAGATCTCTGGTGGATTGGTTTGAGCCGTGTGAGGCTAGGCTATTGGGTACTCACTCAGTTCAGTATGCCTTGGACGTGTTTAAATTTATTCAGGAGTAGCTTCATATGATGTAGTCGAGATAGAAGAGCCGTGCCGACAGGAAGGTTCGTGATGTGTCTTACGTGGTTTAAGAGAAGGTTCTACTGAAGGTTTCACACATGAAGGGTTTTATGAGGATTGGGAAGAAGGGAAAGTTTAGTCCTCGGTTCGTTGGGCCTTTTGAGGTGCTTAACAGGATTGGGAGGTGGCTTACAAGCTTGACTTGCCGCCTAGTTTTTCAAGTATGCATCAAGTATTTCATGTTTTTAAGCTCTCGAAGAACATCAATGATCTGTTTCATGTTTTGGATTTCAGCACGGTTCAGTTGGATGTTGATTTGACTTATGATGTGGAACTAGTGGAAAATTTGGATCAGCAGGTTAGAAAGTTGAGGTCAAAGGATATAGCTTCAGTGAAGGTGCAATGGAGAAAACAACCCATGGATGAGGCTACATAGGAAACTGAGTGAGAGATGCATAGTACATATCCACACCTATTTGTGACTCTAGGTATGTATCTCGATCTGTTCAAGGACGAAGATGTAATGACCTATTCGGTCTTTTTGAGAGTTGTAGCACTGCTCTCCCATTTACTAATCCTTTTGTATTGTATACTAAAATGTGACTTATCGGGTTAGTTGGTTTAGGTCCGGAGAGAATTTAGAGTGAATTGAGACACTTAGTCTCTAGCTGAAAAGCTTAAGCTGGAAAAGTTGACCGGATGTTGACATATGTGTAACCGATCTAAGATTTGAATTTTTATGGTTCCGTTAGATCCATTAGGAGAATTTGTACTGAAGGTCACGTCCGAATTGTTATTTGGAGGTCCGTAGTAGAATTAGGCTTGAAATGGAAAAAGTTGGAATTTTAAGAGTTTGAGAGGGAGTGGACTTTTTGATATCGGGGTCGGATTTGTTATCTGGAAATTGGAGTAGGTTCTTGGGGTTATATTTGACTCGTGTGAAGAATTTGAGGCCAATCAAGCATGTTTTGATAGGTTTTGACGTCGTTGGTAGAATTTAGAAATTTTAATGTTCCTTATGGTTGAACCTATGTGCAATCCATGTTTTTGATGTTGTTTGAGGTGATTTGACGGTTCAACTAAGTTCGTAATATGTTTTGGGGCTTGATGGTATGTTTGATAGAGATCATGCGGACCTCGGGTAAGTTTCGAGTGGTTAATGTATCACATTTGGACTTAGCATATTGGCTGAAGACTGCTAGTAAAATTTCCTGGTTTCCTCTTACGTGTTCACGAGAGGGGTCTCGCATTCGCAAAGGGTGTTTGTGGTCTGGGGTTGTTTTGTTCGTCGCCTTCCCGAAGAAGAGGATGCGAATGCAAATGCGAATGCGAATGCGAACGTGAAGGTTTTAACTTAGAGTGCATCGATAATTCGGGAGTTGTAACGCGTTCGCGAAGAGGTGTCAAGGCAGCTGGGGACCCCATGCTTTTGGTCTACGTGTTCTCAGGGCAGTGGTCGCGTTCGTGAATGGTTAATGTGAGGGTTATTCTAAATGGTCTACGCGTACGTAAGAGGAAGATCGCGTTCACGATGAAGGTATATCTCGGCAGAATAAAAGATTCAAAAATGAGGGTTTTGAGTTTACTATATAAAATTGATTTGAGAGCTTGGTAGATGGCATTTCTTGGAGAGATTCTTGTGCGCGTGTTTGGGGTAGGTGATTCCTATATAATTTTTGTCAAATTCCATGATTATGAATTTAATTCCATCATATACGTCACGCCCTAAACCTAGAGAGGCGTGCCTGGCACCCAGTGCCATACTCGGCCCGAGCATACCACTTTTTAACACTAAACTATGGAGGGGTAACACTCATATTGGGCTGATGAGGCCATATTATGAATCATATGAAAATATCGTCTCTCTCATTCGAGGGGTACATATGTCGAGAACATCGTCTCTCTCACATGAGAGGTACACATACCGATCTAATCAGAGGTTACCCAATATGGACTACCCATGGATGATAGCTTGATAGTGGTAAAAATACTGTAATACTATATATATATATATATAGACTCTCTGCTATCTTGGATGAAAGAAGACAAAAGTAAACTTAATATGAAGTCCCGATACGAGAGAATGTTGTAACTTATGAGACTAGGATAATTTACATTAGTTCACGAATACAAACTTCTCTATATATCTCGTTATCAAACCATGTAGTTATGGGATCATACCAAAATGAAGGAAACATTTAGCCTTAACATACCTTATCACAATCTATCCAAAAACCACATTAAGCTTGTCTTGTATCATCGTAATCTACAACAATTATAACAATACTATGATCAAGTGATGGATGGTACAAGCTTACTATATAAAAAAACTGGCAGTATCTCCCCTATAATCTTTACTTCCTCCCAATTCAACATATCACAAACAACAATGATAACACAACAATAACATCATGTACAAATCAATGCCCAATCATATATCCATCACAAAATAGCACAAAACAGCCTAATGATCGCAATTAGTTCATACACAAAACGACAACCCTAGTAGTGTCAAACAACCCAAAAATGTAGTGACGAATGACCAACCAACCAATAGGGCATTATGTGGTTTTTTACACACCCTTTCTCCTCCAAAACTCCATAGAAATAGTAGAAAGAGAGATAACCCAACAGTAACACGAAACAACCAACAAAATAGTACCACAAGTCCAGCAACTAAAAATTGATTTTTTAAATTTACTAAAATACGTTTCGACTTTTTTTTCTTTCAGATTGAGCAACACAACCAACAGTACATTATTAAGCCCCAAATACCCTAAACTAGTCATGAACTCAACCTCAAAATAAGTTTATAACCTGCAACGACCCGACCGGTCGTTTTGAGCTCTAGTACATTGTTCAACAGTTCGAGTCGCTTCACATCAGGCATTATGACTTTCATGCATGGCCAAAATTGAATTTATAGAAGTTCAGAGTTGATTTTGAAAGAAAATTTTCATTTCAGAAGCTTTATGTTTAAAGAATTAGCTATAGTTTGATTTTTGAGTAAACGACCTCATAATCGAGATTCAAAGATTCCAATAGTTTTGTATGATAATTTTGCACTCAGGCGTATATCTGGACTGAGTTTTGGATGATCGTGGGTGTTTCTGCGCCTATTGTGAAAGTTGGCATTTTGGAAGAATTTCATAAATTTAGGTTGCTGTGCATTTTAATGTTATCAATGTCCGTTTAGGATTTTAAGTCTTAACATAGCTATGTATGGTGATTCTGGTATTAGGAGCATGTTCGGAAGTGGATTCAGAGATTCGTAGGTCATTTTCGGGTCATTTGGCGAAAGTTAGAAATTTGATGGTTTTTGAGAAGTTTGATCGAGTGCACTTTTTTATATCAGGGTTGGATTCTAGTTCCAAATTTTAGAGTAGGTTTGTAATTTCAAATGGACTTGTGTGAAAAATTTGAGATCAATCCGACGTAATTTGATAGGTTTCGACATTGAATGTAGAAGTTTGAAGCTCTAAAGTTCATTAAGCTTGAATTGGGGTGTGATTCATGATTTCGTTGGTTTTTGATGTGATTTGAGGCCTCAAGCAAGTCTGTGTTATTTTATGAGTCTGGTCTATGTGATTGGACGGGGCCACGGGGGCCTCGGGTGTGTTTCAAGGTGGTTTGGGGTTATTTCGGGCTGTTTTGCAATGCTCTCGCATTCGCGATGAAGGATTTTGCTTCAGGGACTTTGTTCATCATGTTCGCGAAGAGATCCTTACATTCGCGTAGAAGGAAATATTTGCTGCACAGGTTTGTGTACAAAAAGTTATGGTAGCACACTACAGGTTGTCCAAGAAGATGAAGAAGAAATTTGTGTTGCACATGGCTGACTTTGGCGGCTTATGTCTTCAAATCTACATGGAATTGGGAGATGACCAAAACATAAAAGTTGTAGATCTTGGTGTCTTGTTTTCAAATAAAAAATTAAAAAACCATATGTCATTTGGAGTTTTGTACAAAAGCGTTATGACTATAATACTAGAGGCTGTCTGAGAAGAGTTTGAGAATGAATTTGGAGAAATATTTTCATCTCGAACCCAATAGGTGGCACGTAAACGTGAAGTAGGGTTTCCTGGCTATGTATATTTTTGCAAAAATGCATTTGACTCATTTTATCTCACTTCCTCTATGGGAGACGACCTAGGAGCGATTTTGGAGCTACATCTTCATCTTTTATGTCAAGGTAAGTGATTCTCACCTATTTCTAGTTAATTACTTGAATTATTTATGGATTTTAACTTGAAAAATCATGTGAAAATACAGGAAATTTAGGGTTTTGAAAGAAAAAACTACAAATTTATATTTTTTGATTTTGACCACAAAATTGGACATTGAGCATGGAATATGTTATATATTTGAGTTCGTGTTATTATGGGTAAAGTTTATTTTCGAAAGCTTCGGGAATCCGGGAACGTGCTCCCGAGGGTGATTTTATCAACTTTTACAACAAAGTTGGAAATTGTTGTAAATAGGATTATAATGGGTATTTGAGTATATATTAATGGATTTGCATAATTATTGACTACTTTTGGAGCGTTGGGCATCAGTCTAAGTTGTCGGAAGGGCTTTGGAGTAGGTTATGGAACTTCGGAGCGAGGTAAGTCTCCTTTATAACCTTGTAAGAAAAAATTATCCCCATAGAAGAAATAATTAAATATGTTATTCTATTTGTGGGGGCTATGTATGCACAAGGTGACGAGGGTCCATGCGTAGCTACTATTACGCTTATGTTCGGGTAGTTTAGGATCCAAACACATTATATACTTGAAATATTTATAGCCATATTGACAATTTAAATTGCTTAAGTTATATCGAATTAATAAATGAATTTATAAAGAAATTAAACATCATTTTTTTATCGTTAAAGAGAAGTTGCCATTTCTTTGGGTACGCATTTGCACATGCTTCTATTTCTTGCCTTGAAACTATAAGTAATGGTATTGCCTCTCTGGCCTGAGATGAATTAATAATTGAGATATGGACTTGGAAATCTCTTAGTATCAAAAAGAATTTTTACTTGCAACATGATTCCTTTGAGTTTACTGCTGTCTTTAATAATTCCACAACTAATTATATTATTGGACCACTAGTAATTGTCAAACTCTATTCTCGTTACTACTTCTCGAGGTTAGACTGGATATTTACTAGGTACGCTTTGTTTTCGTACTCATACTACACTTTCTGTCCATTTTATTACACAGGCACATGTATGCCTAGTGGCCTCGTTTGGTGCAGCGGCATGGTTGATATGGAGACTTATGTGAGCTACATCTCTCAAAACAACCCGCAACCAGCATAATATGATTCAGAGTATTGTACTTTCTCTTTTGTCCAATTTTGTTTTGCACAGTTATTGCATTACATTTTTTTTTCTACAAATTACTCATGCACTTGTGGCACAGGGTTCTGAGATGACTATGGGATTAGTCAATAGTTGAATTTTTTAAAGACATCATTATTTTCTTGGTTATATTTATTATTTATTGTTTAATGTAATGAAAAAAATAACTTAAAAAAATACTAAAATGAGGAATTAATTAATTTCTTGGTGTTGGCTTATCTGACAGTGGTGTCTGGTGCCATCACGACCCTTAATGGGTTTTAGGTTGTGACAAGATTATATCATAACAATAGGTTCACTTTGGTCTCACAAGTCATGAGCAAATCTAGTAGAGTCTTGCGGATCAGTACGAAGACGTCTATTCTTATCTTCGAGAGGCTATAGGGCTGTAGGAACACTTCCTTTCTTGATTCCTCATCGTGCGATTCCATTCTTTTGAGGCTTATGCCTTCATTTACTTCCTATTCAATCTTATGGGACGTTAATGGCTTGTCAAAAATAAGGAATTTAAGGAATTGTAATGGTACTACAGATGTGGTGCAGGATGTTCCTCCACGCATATTTGCTTCGGGCGATTGTCATCACTTTGTGGAAGGTCATTTTTTCATTTCAACTAAGTATCATTACTACCTAAGATTCGAGATTTGGCTCTAATTTTCATGATTATTTGTGTGGTGCTATCACACATTGTCTATTTAATGGTAGAATGCTTGTATATGCATCGAAAGAATGAATGAATTGGAAAGGGGTTTACTCAGTTCATGACTCATAGATTTAGCATTTATTTCTGACGGAGGAAAGGCAATTAGCCTATGAAGGTTCATGTATGTATTAATGGAGCAATGAGACTTAGTATTTCTAAACGTGGTAGAGTTTGATATGTGATATGGTGTCGGGGAAGCGATTTTCATAGGTAGTAGAATGTAACAATTTCAAAATCAAATGGATATGTTTAATGTTGATGGGCTTGAGGAAGATGATCTTCAGAAAGGTTTATAGTTAGTAGCGGTCTATTCGTTCAAGTTCTACAGAGATAGATATTAGTTTGAGGCAACAACTGGGTAGCGAAGAATGAGAAAAGGCATGTGAGAGGGTGTCATATGAGGGTTAAGTTTCCATAAAGCTAAGTGTGAGAAACCAGAGTTGGGTAGTTGCTTAAGGAGAGATTTTGACCAGAGCAGGAGAGTAGCAGAGTAGCAAATTTGTTATGTGGCATGATGACTACATGGATTAAAGAAAGTTTAGAGTGATTTGGGATTCATGAGGGACAATGACTAGGTCTACGGGCTTAATATGGAAAATCGGCTGATATACGAAGGAAGGTGGGATACGACAGAAAGGAGCCTCCTTGATATGAAGGAGGATACAACATGACTTGGGGAGTTTTGGATGTCGGTTGTGAAAGATCGTGTCAATAGGGTATAACGAACTTTGACGGGCTCTAGAGTTATGCAATGGTAGTTTCAAGCTAAGTGGGAGAGTTCCACCGCCTACGGTTGGATTGTATGATCGTCTATTTGTGAGATTACTGGTTAACAATGCGTTGGTAGGTTAATAAAACTACGGGAAAAGGAAATCAATAATAAATTAATTAGATGACTTGAGGAATATATGTTATAATTGGCCTTATTGACTCATATTCAAGCTTTGAGAAGGATCGTGATTTACGCTTAGTACATAAGCAGTTTGCAAGAAAGGTGATTTAGCCGGGAGCTTCCTTGAGAGGGTGTTCATGTGCTAATGTGGACTTAGAGGTTGATTTTTATTCGTGACTAAGTCAGAGTGGGTAACGCTCAACAATGGTTCTAGTGGATTCGAAGGTTAAAGTGCGTTGCCTAAGGATTTCGAGTCCGTTCAATGGTTATATCGAGCTTTTGCAGCAGATTATGAAAAGGCATGGAGTATTCTAGGTTATCTTTGGTCCATGGTGTAGCATTTGAGGAATGGGAGAAAATAACTTCGGACTCACATAGGAATTATCATAATGGGTGTACTAGTTGAAGATGTGAATATGCGCACAAGGAGGGTGTGAGAGCGTTTGTGGGAATTGGGATAGCGTGGTCTCATAAAATAAGGTCACTCGAGATGACTGTGAATTTAGGTTCGTGATGTAGTGAATGGAGCTATTATTATTTCTAAGGCAAGTTAAGAATAAATTGGGAAAAGGCGGGTCGGCTATTGACTTGGCATGATGATGGCATTGATCAATCCCTTCAGCATGTTGAGTTATGCATGTGATTTGTGGTTGTATGTGCGAAGATTGACGGATGCCGTAATTGATTTTATTTGGAGGAATTCAAGTATTATGGAATGGTTTGTGCCGATGGATCCCAAAAGAGCTATGGTGACTTAGACTACTACCCGAGGTTGGTATTTTCTGTGGTTATGAGAATTTAGTCACGAGTTGCAATGGTTACCTTGAAATGAGCTAAGTAAAAGGCTTCTACATGATGAAGTGTTTACCCTATTGGTGGTTAAGGAGTAATAATGAAATTCTTGTAGTCTTGCGCATTGGCATGATTAAGTGCAACAAGTAGCATGGGATTCGAAAATTGAGGATTCAATATTGCAGTTTGATCTTGACAAGGATGTCATGAGCTCAGATGAGCAGGAAAAGGATTTAGATGTTGAAAGTAAGATGCTATTGTTTTTGGCGTCAACGAAGGTGAATGCCATGTGTAAGAGGCCTTGTGTATTGATTTATGGATTCTTGATTTGCTTTACAACTTTAGTGCGGTCGATGGTATGGATGTGCATACTTGTTACCTGTTGCAGAAGGTTGTGGGGGCGTATCCATGGGAAAATTCTATAAGTGTGACATGTAGTCAATTGATGGATTAAATAATTGAACCAATTAGGAAGATTGTGATAATATCAATAATTTTAGAACTTATTCCTGGAGAGCACTCGGTTCATTTGGCCATGGATGGTGGAAGTTTGTTTCGGTTATAATGGATGTTCTTTTGTATTATGGGATAAAGGGGTTATTATGGTCCCTTGAAATGTTATTTGCTAAGTATGAAGCGATCAGAATCGTCTTGAGGTTTGTAGATGCATTTAAATATGAATATGGGCTCTATATTAAGCCAGATGTGTTCATTTTGGCATAGTACTCCTTATGGTGAAGTATTCGGATGTGGGATGTCGTTTCATCGTCGGCTATTTCATGTAATACTATATTTTTTCCCGTGTGAGCTATGAAATGTCTTGATATATTTCACATATGCTGAGGTTTCACGTAGCGATTATCTTATGTGAGCACGATGGATCTCGAGATTTAGATCATATATTACACCTTAGTTGTGCTAGACTTTTGTAACGTATGGCACTATCTGTCTCCCCAATGATGGTATTATTAACTTACCGTGCTTGTGGCCGATATTTGGGTATTTTGTAATAATGAGCATTATAGCTCGGTAAGTATCCTTTTATATAGACTTTATGTGTGGATCGGGTGGCACAC
Organism: Nicotiana benthamiana; assembly: GCA_034376525.1. Classification (NCBI taxonomy): domain Eukaryota; kingdom Viridiplantae; phylum Streptophyta; class Magnoliopsida; order Solanales; family Solanaceae; genus Nicotiana; species Nicotiana benthamiana. The sequence goes on along the minus strand of CM067336.1, from coordinate 24,144,950 downwards.
CACCACGGGTATGTTGTTTGGATCGGGTACGCTGCAGTAGTGTAATGTTCATTACAGTCACCTATATCTATTTTCATGTATTTTGTTTTCCATTTTCCGAGGAAGGTTCATAGTACCTTTTCGATTGTCAAGTTTGTTACGCTGGTTAAGCAGTCCTTTCCAGAGTTCATTTTCCTTATGTATCTAATTCAAGTTTTTTCTTATTGGCATGTTGTGGCATCATATGAGAATTTTTGTAGTGTGTGAGGTGGATTATTTCCTGGGCAGCTTATACTGGGTCAGACAAGATTACTGGACCCGGGATTAGTACGGTCATATTTATATGAAGAATATTAAAGAGCAAATATATTCATTTGGTTCATAATGAGGCAATGGTTCTTGTCAGGAGGAGAAGCCCAATGAATTATTGACTCGGTAGTTGGTTATGAATATCTACGCATCTCTTCCGTCTTGGCGGTATTACAAGAGTGGGAACAAGGCCTATATATGTCATGAGATACATTGGGTGAATCGAATCCGTGAAATTTTGGCTATTGTTATCTGAGCAAATTATTATGGTCATGTAAGTTATGTAGTTTTTATTGTGGATGAAGCAAAAGTATGCAATCATGTATTGGTACATGTCATAGAGATTGATACGGTATTAGTATGTTAAAAGCTGGTCTGATGGAATATTTTGGATGTTGGAATTTGGCTCCAAGGCTACTTTGACTAAACAAAAGGGGAATCTTTAGATTTACTTGAGAAAATGTGCTCAACTAAGTTTTGATAGCACGGTTAAGTGCACGAGGTTTTAAACAGTGATTTCAGACAACTCCAACATAGTTATTAGCACGTTTGAGGGCGAACATATGTTTAAGATGTGAGAGAATGTAATGACTCGACCAGTCATTTTGATCACTAGTGCGTCTTGTGGTAGTTTGAGGCCATGAGTAGCTTTACTAATGAAATAATGACTTGCACGCATGGCCGGAATTGAATTTCCGGAATTTTAGAGTTGATTTGGAAAGAAACTTCTCATTTCAGAAGCATTAAGTTGAAAGAATAAACTAAGATTTGATTTTGAGTAAACGATCTCAAAGTCCGGATTTGAAGCTTCCAACAGGTTTGTATGATGATTTTTGACGTATGTGTATATCCGCATAGGATTTTGGATGAACCGTGAGAATTTAACACCTACTGTGGAAGTTGGAATTTTGGAAAAATTTCATAAATTTTGGTTGCACTGCATTACAATGTTATCGATGTCACTTTGGGATTTGGAGACCAGGAATAGATCCGTATGGTGATTCTGGTATTGGGAGTGCATCCGAAAGTGGATTTAAAGGTCCGTAGGTCTTTTTAGGGGTCATTTGGCGAAAGTTAGAAATTTGAAGGGTTTTTAGAAGTTTGACCGGAAGTGGACTTTTTGATATCAGGGTCGGATTCTTATTTTGGAAGTTGGAGCAGGTACGTAATGCCGAGTGCGACTTTGTTTAAAATTTGAGGTCAATTGGACGTGATTTGGTATGTCTAGACATGGAATGTAGAAGTATAAAGTTCTAAAGTTCATGAAGTTGAATTGGGGTGCAATTAATTATTTCGATGTTGTTTGATGTGATTTGAGGCCTCGAGTAAGTCCATGTGATGTTATGAGACCGGTTTATATGATTGGACAGGGCCCTAGCGGCCTCAGGTGTGTTTTGGGGTAGTTTTAGATTATTTCGGGCTGTTTTGTAATAGCTGATGCTGGTGTCTAGTGTTATTCTACGCGCTCGCGATGAAGGATTTGGCTTCAGGGACTTTGTTCTTCGCTTTCGCGAAGAACGAAATCTCTGTTGCACAGATCTGATTTCAGAAGCTCATATCTCGCAATCTATACAAAATTTTGAGATGATCCAAAAACAAAAGTTGTACCCTTTTATGTCTAGTTTTCAGGAAAGTAAACCATTTAGCATTTGGATTTGTGTAAATAATGTTGTGGCTTGTACAGTTCAAGATATTCGGGAAGATGAAGAAGAAGTGTATGTTGTACATGGCTGACTTTGACGGCTTATATCTCGAAATTTATAAGAAATAGGGAGATGGTCAAAACATGAATGTTGTAGTTTTAGTGTCTTATTTTCATAAAGATAAACCATTTGTCATTAGGAGTTTTATACAAAATAATGATGACACTAATACTAGAGGCTGCCTTAGAAGAGTCTGGGAATAACATTGTAGAATTTTGCTCATCACAAACGCGATGGGAGGCCCGCGAACCCGAAGAAGATTGTCTGGCGGTGTATATGTTTGCAAAGCATAGTTTGGCTCATTTCATCTCATTTCCTCCATGGGAGACGACCTAAGAGCGATATTAGAGCTCCATCTTCACCTTTTATGTCAAGGTAAGTGATTCCCACCTATTGCAAGTTAATTACTTGTGTTTTGAGTTTATTACATAAAATTGATTTTGGATCTTGGCAAAAGTCATTTCTTGGAGATATTCTTGTGTGAATTTTTGGGGTAAGTGATTCCTATCTAATTTTTTTCAAATTCCATAATTATGCATTTAATTCCATCAGCTATGTCACGCCCCAAATCTGGCGAGGTGTGGTCGGCACCCGATGCCATACTCGGCCCGAGTGTACCACTTTATAACTCTAAACTATCGAGGAATAACTCTCAACTTAGGCCAACGAGGTCATATTCAGAATCATATGAAAATATCATCTCTCTCATCTAAGGGGTAAACATACCGAAAATATCGTCTCTCTCATATGAGAGGTAAACATACCAAAAAGCTCATACATACATACATACATATATATATATATATATATATATATATATATATAATCACACACACACACACCCACATATACACACACACGCACAGATACGCATATATATACATACATACATATATATATATATATATATATATATATATATATATATATATATATATATATATATATAGGGGTAAACTATACAGGATTCGTCTACACGCATTTAGATATATGTGAACTGTATCATGGTCGGGACAGGGCCTCGATCTACCCATCAGACTTGTATATACAAAATGGACTCCGTGGTCTAAATATCTGCAGGCATGAAATGCATCGTCCCTGGCAAAAAGGATGTCAGCACAAAATAATATACCAAGTATGTAAGGAAATAATATACCTGAAAACCGAAACTTATTTAATAATATAATATTTTAAAGTACCTGGGAGCCAAAGATAATTCGAAGATACACTTACCTGCTGATTGTGACTCAACTCTCACAATATAGTAAGTGAAATAATTGTTCGTCCTTATAAGGTTTGGTAAGTGTAACTGCTCTGCCATAGTAGGCTCGCTCATAGGTGATCGGCCAAAGTAGGCTCGGTATATAGCTTACCATATGATCTAAAGTTGCCCAATAGGGGCCTTTCCATCGATTATAGCTGGATGGTAGTATGAGTACTGTAATATATGTATATATATGCATATATATATATATATATATATATATATATATATATAGATATATATATATATATATATATATATATATATATACGTATAGACTCTCTGTTCTCTTAGGCGAAAGAAAAAAAAATTAAACTGAATATGAAGTCCCGATAAGGGAGAATGTTGTAACTTATGAGACTAGGATAATATACATAAGTTTAGGAATATGAACTTCTCTTTGTATCTCGTTATCAAACGCATAAAGTTATAGGACCATACTAAAATGAAGAAAAGATTTAGCCTTAACATAGCTTATCAGAATCTATCCAATAACCACGTTAAACTCGTCTTATTGCACCGTAATCTACAACAATTATAACAATACTATGACCAAGTTATGGATGGTACAAGCTTACTTTATAATAAAACGGGCAGCATCTCTATTCGATAGAACACAAACAACAATAAGAACATGTATACATCATTTCCCAATCTTATATCCATCACAAAATACCACAAAGCAAGCCACATGCCCCAATTAGTTCATACACAAAATAACAACCCTAAGAGTGTGAAACAACCCAAGAATGCAATAACGAACGACCAACCAGCCAATATGAAATTATGTGGTGTTTTTACAAACCCTTTATCCTACAGAACTCCATAAAAATAGTTGAAAAAGATACAACCCAACTACATTATGAAACAACCCATAAAACACTCCTACAAGTTCAGCAACTCAAAATTAATTTCTTAAGTTTACTAAAATACTTTTCGAGTTGTATTTTCTTTCAAATTGAGAAACACAACCAACAGTACCTAATTAAGACTCTTATCCTATAAACCAGACATGAATTCAACTTATAACCAGCCAATAGTGATGCAGCAACAAACAACATACCGCTCTTTTGTAAATCGCTAGGTCTAGTCTTTACGATCTAGTTACAACTCAAACAAGCCTAGATAATGGAAGAAGAAGCATTAATTTACCTTGGAATAGGTAGAGACCATGAAACCTAGCCCTTCTTCACCCAAAATCGGTCCCACAACTCATCTACAAGAAGGATAACGAGAAACTAGCAAGCTATTCGGGCTATTCAGTACTAGAATTACATCGTAACACCCGAAATAACCTAGAGGTTATGTGTAATCTTTGAGGAGGAGCTGCAGAGCTTCAATATTGTTTTCTTGATATTAAAGATGGGTGAAAGAAATGGGTTCATAATACCTTAAAAGTCCCCTCTTGGCCGACTTTGGAGCTTTTAATTGAGGCCTCTTCTTTTGGCAAGTAGGTGATGCACCTACTTGTCACCTACTAAGATGCACAGCTCGCAAAAACATAAATATCTCTCTACTCCAATATTGTATCAATGAATAGTTTAATCCGTTGGAAACTAGACTTGTATATGTTAATATTTATATGCATATAATCCCATGATTTCAAGTACATTGAGAGATATTCTCAGCTACATTTGACGTAACTTTTATCATATTTGTGAATGTAACTTGTAATGATCTTTGTCAACTATTGTTCCACAACTTGTATGACTTAAAATCATAGCACATGACTATTATATGACTATAATAACTCATAACACAACCTCACTATCATTTTTAACACTCTACTCTCACCCCAAAATTACATGTTATAGCATTCCTAACTTTTCAATTTTCGACGAAACCTATTTTCTTCATTTGTTCAGCTTCTAAGCCTTCCAACCATTTTGGTACTTGCAGTTCATGATCTTCAATATTTGCAACCTCCAAGCAAACATTATTAAATTATTTTATGTACTTTCAAAGATCATCTAATTTTAGAGTTTACATCAATTAACTTACGACGTAATCTCATGTACGAAAATATGAGGTGTAACAATCTAGTTGTGATTTGGGTGGAAAATAGAAAAAAAAAGAGGAAGAGTTATTAGGCTAGATTTTTGAGGTTTACAATGAGATTTTTGTATCGAATTTGAGTAAATTTGGTATGGTTAGACTTGTGAGCGAATGGGCTTTCAGATTTTGTTACATTTGTCGGGTTTCGAGAAGTGGTTCTGGGGTCCGGTTTTGAGCTGATTTCGGAATTTGGATTATAAATTTGTATTTTTCTTGTGGAAATGATTACATTAGCCTATATTGACTGTATTGTACTGCTTGTGGCTAGATTTGGGGCGTTTGAAGATCGATTTGAGAGGCAAAGGAGTGTTGGAGTAGAGTTTTTCTCGGATTGAGGTAATTAACTCTTTCAAACATGGTTCCGAGGGTTCAAAATCCTGAATTATGTGTTATATGATTGGTACAGAGGTGATGCTCATGCCACGTGATAGGTTTTCGGGCGTGCACCGTGTGAATTGGGACCTGGTAGATTCTATTGCACTATAAAGTGGTTACTTTTTTGGTATCCGAATTTTTTTTTGTTTTGACAAAATTTTCGCTTTTATTTCATCAAAAAACTGACTTTACATTCCCAGATTAATGCTAACCATTAATATCTAATTCAATTCATACAAAAATAACTATACGATACTGATCTTAGTTACATCAATATATGGTAAGGAGTATTTTTTAACTTTGACAATTCTGCCTGCCATTTGATCTTCTTCCTTCCTTGTATGTGTATATGTATTGCTATTTATTTGCACAAATCTTCCATGCAGTATCTTCCTTCGTTCGCCGAATACACTAGATCACCATTGCAAACAATGCTGTGGTTATATTTCTGCCCTGCTATCCTTATTTTTTGTCATGCTGCATATCCATTGGAGTTCTGGCTGCCATGACCCTATCTGTTTGACATGTCCATTCCATATCAAAATTCTTTCCCATAGTCTACTTATATTTGGATAGCCAAAGTATAAGTGATCAAAAGTTTCCATATACATTGCAGAAAAAACACAATCTGACTGGATTTGTATTTCATACTTGGCAAGTCAATCCACAGTTCCTATCCTTTGATGGATAGTCAGCCATAGATGGAACTTACACCTAAGATGGATCTGTGTATGCATATTAATAATTTTCCAATCCACTTTAGGGAATTGAGGCTGGAGTTGAACATAAGCTCTATGTATCTGAAACCTCTCTTGCGTCACAAAACCATTCAGTGTCCTAGTAATAGTTATTTCTTGTTAGCTTAGGTTTTGAATATCTTCCTTTGCCTCTATAATCTTCCTCACTACCCAAGCTGCAATCTTAGGTATGTGTATCTCCTCAATAGGTCTATTCGTTATGTAATAAATGTGAGCGCATTTAATCCACAAGTGTCCTTCTTCATAGCCAAATCCCATAGATGCTTCAATAAGGCTGCTTTGTTCCAAATCTTCATATTTATCCCATTCAACCCCACTGTCACTTTAAGCTGACAAATTCTATCCCAAGCTATTGGTGCTTTCTTGGATTTTTCTGTTGAACCAATCCACAAGAAGGTCCTACATATAGTCTCAATCATCTTCATGATCTTCTTTGGTAATAAAAAATTTGAGCCCAATATGTTTGTACTCCAAATAATACTGATTTTATGAGTTGAACTCTTCTTGAGTATGAAAGCATTCTAGATGTCCATCATCAAACTCTCTATGTGATTTTCTCAATCAGTGACATATATTGGTGGATGTTTAGTTTTCTAGCTGATAATGGAACTCCTAGATATTTAAAAGGTATTCATCCTTTTTCATATCCAGTATATTCAATAAATTGCTCTTTTATATGTTGAGGAACCCCAACAATTAAAATAGAACTTTTTTCTGCACTTGCCTATAATCCTAATGTAGCTGAAAACCTCTTAAAGGTCTCGTGCAGTTTGGCAGCTGATAGTAAGTCACCCCTGCAAAACATTAGCAAATCATCAACAAAACAAATGTGAGTCACTCCCAATTTCTTGCATTTTTTATTAAATTGGAAATCCTTCTGCTTAGCTAGTTGATTCATCTCCCTTTGAAGTTATTCCATTACAATCACAAAGAGGTAAGGAGACATTGGATCTCCTTGTCTTATGCGTCTCGTAGCAGTGAAAGGTTGAGTTAATCCTCCATTCGACATCAAGGAGTATGACACTGTTGTCACAAACTCCATTATCAATGTGATGAATTTCTGAGGGAGGCCCAAATTTGTAAGCATGTATCTAAGGAACTGGCAGTCCAATGAGTCATATGCCTTTCGTAAATCATCTTTCAAGACATATCTTGGAGACAATCCTTTCCTATTATAACCATTGAATAGCTTATGGCTAAACAATATATTATCTATAATACTTCTCCCCTCTATAAATGCAGACTGTGCTTTCCCAATAATACCATCTATTACCATTTTGATCCTTTTGGTTAGGATCTTAGCAATGATCTTGTATACAATAGTACAACAGGCAATAGGTCTGTAATCTTTGACAGTTGTTGGAGCAGAAACTTGTGGTATCAATGTTATGACTGTACATTCCCAAGCTTTGTTCATCTTACTTGTCTGGAAAAAGGACATTACAGCATACTATACATCTTCCTTCACTTCATCCCGATGTTTCGATATCCGTATTTTTATTATGTGATGAAATGAGTGAGTTGTTATTGGTTCTAGAGATCATGTTTAGGCAATATGCTGGTACTATTGTTGCCCATAATGGGTGTTTCTTGCTATTGACTTACCAAACTCATTGATATTACGTGCTTAGTCATGTTCATTTATTTCATATCATATCTGGATATCTATTGTTATTTGTCGACACATCATATCATCATGTTCGGGATATTTTCATGACATTTGTGAGCCCGTGAGTGAGAATAGAGAGACCGATGATTAACTGAAGCCAAGAGCCCGATAATGAGTAAAATGTATCGGATCAGGTCGTATGCCGCAACAACTATATTTATTTATGATAGAACTTGAGGTTAAGGAGTCCCTTTGGAGTCTGTACACACTCTTAGTTAGTGCGGTTGATATTATTTTGGGATGGATCTTCTTGGGGCATGGATCTTGTTTGAAGTATTGTTTACTTGGAGATGGATATTCTCCACGGTCTGGATTTGCCATACTCGGTACTGGGTCAGTGATATATATATTCCGGGATGGATCTTCGCTAGGCCGTATGGGATATTTATAGCATCGAGTAATTGAGCACTTAAGAGTGTGAGCTCATGACGCTGTCAGCATCGGCACATGACGGTGTTGGCATGGGGCATCTCATATGACATGTTCATTGTCATGTAGAAGTAGAAGAGTTATATTCTTCATATCATTCAGATTTGATCGATCTTAGTATTTTGAGCTATCTATCGAACTTAAAAGCATTCTTACATTTCTGCATTTATTTTTATATTGAACTATGCAGGTTGAGTTCGTGGCTATCTATAAATTCAAAAGTTTGATTCGTTACTTAACTCATACTACACCTTGCACCTCGTGTGCAGATCCAAGAGCTTCTTGTCACAGTGACTGCCAATTAAGGAGTCAGATCTCGGAGTCAATTGAGGTACCTTTATTTATTTTTGCAGTCTTGACTCTCCTTCATTATCTTTATCTGCATTTCAGTTCTTGTTCCCTAGTCATTGCACTAGACTGTATTCTGAAATAGATGTTCTTTTACTCGGTAACACCCGGATTTTGGGATAGACTATATTGTGTTGTCGATATATTTCTATTTCAAAATGGTTTTTCTTAAATTAATTGCTTTTGTATTTATTTTCAAAGATTTTACTCGGTTGAGACGATTTAGTAGTGGCTTGCCTAGTTCCATGATACACGTCATCAAGACGGTTGGGTTTGGATTGTGACAGATGTTGTTTGTTTTGCATGCGACTTAGAAAAGGAAACTTTAGAACATAGAAGTTACACAGTTGGCCACTCGGAAAATATTTTTAGAGAGTACACATATATTACACTCCATAATTATATATGACTTCATATATATACATACTAGATGACGTACCCGTGCGATGCACGAGCCCATTTGTTGCTTTTTTAGGAAAAGATATTATATGGTTAGTCTCAAAATAATAACCGAAAAATATTTTATTCTTTGTGTGTGTGTGTGTCTACATATATATACACACAGAGACACATTCTATATGTTATATAAATAAAATTATATTTATTTTATATAATTTTTTGGCTACCAAATATAGTGCTAGAGTGGGCTAAAACTATAAAAAAGACCCACATTTTTCTTGTTGTCTTTATCACATCTCCTTTTTGCCTGAAGGGTATAGGGGAGTTTTTCGAACTAAAGTGACAATAATCGATACATAATTATTTATATAAAATTCAGAGTCTCCACTTGAAATAATTTATGGCGTCCCAAGTCAACAATTTAAAATCTCGAATCGAAGAAGATTCACTCTATTTATGGTCTGCGAACACCGAAATCCGGGTAAAAAATTCTTTTAACCCAGGAGAGGTATCACGCCCCAAATCTGAAGGCATGAACGGCACTCAACCGAGTATCCTTAGTCGAGTGGACCTGGGTGCCTTTCCTATTCCCCACGCATTACCCCACATTATTCAATGATAATTAGCCAAAAGATACTAAATTTTGCAAATGAAAGAACATATGATTTCTCTTTTGTAACTATACATTATGATTAACAGAGAACATATTTTACAAAACATATACTATGCTTAACAGGGAACGTGGTATACAAGTTTTACATCTCCCAAAACAAACACCTTTATACATAAGTTCTAACCCACATACCACTGTCTACGGAGCCTCTAAGAGAAAGATAATACAATACTTGCCGGCGACAAGGCCCCGGCTATTCCTTTACAAAAGGACACAAGACTCCAAAATACAACAACATCGGTGGCATGAGCAACAAAAGGCAACAAAACGAAAGGGGCTCACCAAATACGAATACCGCCGCTAGAGAGGAGGAGGAGCTACGAGCGGTTAACTGGAGTGCCTGCCATGGATCCTCCTACGATCATAACATGAATATAGCGCCACCGGCAAAAGGGACGTCAATACATTTGAATTGTACTGGCATGTATGAACAAACTCTGTGCCAAGTAAACTTAAGACAAATTTGCATATACAAGTATAGCACTGAACAACAATGGTACAAGTACAACCACGGAGCAACAACCAAACATTTCACAACAATTGATTCAAGTAGTCATACAAAGGGGAAATCAGTGCCCCACAGGTTACAAACTCTCCTGTTGTCTCCTTTCACATTTCCACATTTATCATTTCATGATTGATATTCATATCAATAATGATATTGGATCACATTTTTCAACCCTTATTACCTCGTCCACCCTTATTACCTCGGCCACCCTTATCACCCCAACCCATACCTTATTTCACCGTGCTTCGGCGCGCAACCCGACCTCGCCTGAAAGTTTTCAATTCACAACAACAAATAACACATCAACAAATACAAGAAATCAACTATAGCACATTGTTAACATAGATCTACAACAAGGGTAATGCAATTCCACAACTAGCAACAAGAATTTCCTCATGTTCATCAAAGTGGTACACAATTTGTATTATCACAACAATTATTCACAACTAATCACACACGTTGTTCTACAATATTTCCATTTCCACTATTCCACATTATTTCCATTTCCATTGTTCCACACTGTTTCCAATTCAATTGTTCCACATTGTTTCCATTTCCACTATTCCACATTATTTCCATTTCTGTTGTTCCAATTACAAGTTCCACGACATTCACCAAAAAGTATTACCACACAATTATACAACACAAAAGATTCACAATGCTTCTCACATGATTATCGACATTCAACAATTTCACAACTAGCATAGGGTGATTTCACGAGGGTCACAGTTAGCCATACATTCCTGGAGTTCAGTTTTCCCCTTCAAACCTTTAGTCCAGTTTTCCAAGCAATCCAGAAGTCAATCTAGTTCATGAACAACACTTAGGTTTTAAAATTTAAACTCATAGTTACTACCCAATTCCCTTTTTATAAGATTTTGAGTTTTGAAGCCATGCATGAAGATTATATGAAGAAAATTCAAGCAATTGTATGGGGTTTCCTTCCCGAACTTAATTTCGAAATTCGGGGGAAATGGGTTAGCGATTTTACCTGAGAAATCAATAGAGAAGACAAGGCACCAAGAATGTTTCGAGCTCCAATGGTTTGAAAGATCAATTGATGAAGAATTTGCTTTCTCTCTATAGGACCCTCTCTTCATCTGTCTTAGTTTATTGAGAAATTGGGTTAAAAATGAGGGACGGGGCATTTTATTAAAGAGGGGTTGGGCTTTGATTTTTAGAAAAATAACTGGGCGAGCTCAATCTGTGACGCAACTCTGAGATCACAGAACATGCATGCGGTCCGCATAAATGGCTCAAGTTTCAAACCTCTCGAATTGGGAATGCGGTGAATATGCGGTCCACATTTGAGTTCTGCGGTCGCAGAATGCACTGCAGAGCTGACCTTTGAATTTCCTCATGGACAATATGCGATCACTCTGCGGTCCGCATATTAATTATGCTATCAGAGATTTGACCGCATTTTCAATATCCAAAATTTGGTTGATCTTTGATTCACTCTGCGGTAGGAATGGGATCCGCATAGCTGATTTGCAATCGCATTTTGACCATTTTCTGGAAAAATTCCGACTTCACATTTTTAAGTTCAAGACAGTAAAAAAGATCTGATCCATATAGGTAGACTCGACTCTATTAGCTGCTAACATCTGACCACTTATTTTCACGGGGCCTTACATCCCCCCCCCCCCCCCGCTTAAGATCATTCGTCCTCGAATGAGGACTTGGGAACCAAATGAGTTTGAAGATATGATATGCAAGTTTCTACACTTTTATTAACTTTCAAGTTTATATTAGAAAAATTTTGCCAAAGTTTCCTTTGGAATATGGACATAACCACCTGTTAAAGAACCTCCAAAACATATTCCCAAGCATTATTACACAAGCATGCTAGCATTACAACAGTTGTAAAATGCATAATCCACACACTTGCACATATTCAACCTCTTGATACACTTTTCAACCATTTTAGCACACTACATCTAAGAAAATTAAACATTAATCATCTGTACTATTAAGGCCATTTATCTATCACAAGGGTACGACACAGTTATTCATTTCAATACAATTCCTCCATGCAAAACTAATCATTAAACAATTAGAATACTTTGATACACAGTCTCCATGCAAAATTAATTATTACTTCCAAACATCACCATACCATGAGAGCACAAAACCTCCATTAACAAAAAGGACTGCACATTGCTCAATTAGTTACAACACATAAATTTGGTTGGCACAACTTGGAGAATCTACAACAATAAGGAACTTGGAAAGAGAAAGGATGATTCTTACACCTAATAGAACACCACACTAACCCTCATAAGGGACAAGATTCGCACGATCATTCCTAGACTTGCGCAAATAGATGGGGGTATTTTATCTTAATCTCATTTTCCGCTTCCCACGTGGCTTCCTGGACTTTTTGGTTTCGCAACAACACTTTTACCGAAGCAATTGCCTTGTTCTGCAACATTCGATCTTGCCTACCCAGAATAGCGACCGTAACATCCTCATATGATTACTCTTCTATAACCTTGATGTCCACAACTTGCACAATTTTAGACAGATCACCCACAACTTTCCTCAACATGGATACATGAAACACCGGGTGCACTAGGGACATTTCAGTGGGAAATTCCAACCTATACGCAACTTGACCGATCCTTTGAATTACTTGATAAGGTCCGACGTACCTAGGACTTTGTTTTCCCTTCTTCCCAAAGCGCATGACTCCCTTCATAGGAGACACCTTTAAGAATACCTAATCTCCTTCTTGAAACTTCAATTCTCTTCGACGCACGTCCGCACAGGATTTCTGGCGATTGTGAGAAGTCTTCATTCTCTCCTGAATGACTCTTACCTTCTCCATGGCCTGGTGCACGATATCTGTCTCTATTAAATCCGCTTTACCAACCTCGAACCACCTAATCGGGGATCTACACCTCCTTCCGTACAATGCTTTGAATGGGGCCATTTGGATGCCAGCATGGAAGCTATTATTATAAGTAAACTCTATAAGGGGCAGGTGATCATTCCAATTACCTTTGAAATCCAAGATACATGCCCGCAACATATCCTCGAGCGTCTGATTAGTCCGCTCCGCTTGGCCATCGGTCTACGGATGGGTACCCAAACCTTGCTGAAATTTCCTCCAGAAGTTAGCTGTAAACTGAGCTCCTCGATCCGAAATGATAGAAAGTGTCGTACCATGAAGCCTCACTATCTCCTTGATATACAACCAAGCATATTGTTCCGCAGTATCGGTGGACTTGACTGGAATAAAGTGAACTGATTCTGTGAGCCAATCCACAATTACCCAAATTGAGTCGAACTTGTGCTGAGTATGAGGTAGTCTTGTCATGAAGTCCTTGTTTATCATTTCCCACTTCCACATCGGTATCTCTATAAGCTGAGTCAACCCTCCCGGCCGCTGATGCTCGGCCTTCACTTGCTGGAAATTCGGGCACTTAGAGATGAAGTCCACTACACTCTTCTTCATACCACTCCACCAATAGAGCCTGGGTGCACTGAATACCTGGAAAGATGAGCCTCCGCCATTACCCTCTCTCGAAGATTATCCACATCTAGGACTCATAACCTGTCATGGCACCGTAGCACACCATCATTGCTGCCGAGTGAAAATGCTAACATTTTGTTACATAGAGCTTCCTCCTTCAATTTTAGCAATGCTGGACCAACAAACTGCTTTTCTTTAACCTCTACCACGAGCGACGATTCTGCTGTATAATGCACCATAAGTTCCTCCTCATTCGGGGCCGAGATACAAACTCCAAGGTTGGCCAACTAATGTACCTGCCAAGTTAGGAAACTCTGATCCGCCCTCAAGTGAGCCAAACTACCCATGGATTTCCGACTGAGGGCGTCGGCCACCACGTTCGCCTTCCCTGGATGGTACAAGATGCCCATATCATAATCCTTGAGCAATTCTAACGACCGCCGCTGCCTCAAATTTAGCTCCTTATGCTTGAATAGCTATTGAAGACTCTTGTGATATGAAAACACATCAACATGAACCCCATGAATATAATGCCGCCATATTTTCAAGGCGAACACAACTGCTGCAAGCTCCAAATCATGTGTCGGATAATTCTTCTCGTGATTCTTGAGTTGCCTATAAGCATATGATATCACCTTCCCGTGCTGCATTAGAACACACCCTAGACAATCAATGGAGGCATCACAATAAACCACAAACCCCTCTGTGCCTTCTAGCAAGGCCAGTACTGGTGCCGAAGTCAACCTTGTCTTCAATTCCTGGAAACTTTTCTCACAAGCATCTGACCACTGGAATTTAGCTGATTTCTATGTCAATTTAGTCAAAGGAGAGGTGAGTGTGGAGAATTCCTCTACAAACCTCCGATAATACCCTGCTAACCCCAACAAGCTACGGATACCCGTCGGGTTCGTGGGCCTAGGATAATACATCACCGCTGCAATCTTTTGGGGGTCCACATGAATCCCCTCACTGGAAACAACATGACACAGAAAAGTGATGGACTCCAACAAAAATTCACATTTGCAAAACTTGCAATACAATTGGTTCTGATGTAGAGTCTGCAAAACCGCTCTGAGGTGACTGCCATGATCCTCCCTGTTGCGAATATACGAGGATGTCATCAATGAAAAAAATCACGAAGGAGTGTAAGAATTACTTGAAGACCTGATTCAAGATCCATAAAAGTTGCCGGGGAATTGGTTAGCCCAAAAGACATGACCAAGAATTCAAAGTGTCCATAACACGTTCTGAAAGCGTTCTTAGGAATATTATGCTCCCTGATCTTCAAATGGTGGTGCCCGGACCACAAGTCAATTTTGGAGAAGAACCTTGCACCTTGAAATTGATCGAACAAATCATCTATCCGAATAAAAGGGTACTTATTCTTGATAGTGACTTTATTAAGTTGCCAATAATCGATACACATCTGAAGTGACCCATCCTTCTTTCTGACAAAAAGAATCGGAGCACCCCATGGCGTCACACTTGGCCGGATAAACCCCTTCTCCAATAAATCCTTCAACTGCTTTTTTAACCCTCGCAACTCTGCGGCCGCCATTCTGTAAGGTGGAATAGATATTGGCTGGGTATCTTGCAATACACCAATCCCCAAATCAATCTCCCTATCCTGCGGGATTCCAGGAAGCTCCTCTGAAAATAACTCAAGAAACTCATTCACAACTGGCACAGACTCGGGGGCAGGAACCTTTGGAGTAGTGTCCGCCACTCGGACTAAATGATAGATACACCCCTTACTGATCATCTTCGAAGCCATGAGGTAGGAAATAAACCTACCCTTCGGCACCACACCATTTCCTTTTTACTCAACAACTGGCTCATTAGGGAACATGAGTCTCATGACTCTCGTGCGAAAATCTTGTTGGGTAAAGCACGAATAGAGGCAATCGATTCCCATGATTACATCAAAATCTACCATCCCAAGCTCGATAAGGTCAGTCGTGGTAACATGACCACCTACCATAACAACACAATTCCTATAGACCCGCGCGGCTGTAATAGAATCACCAACAAGTGTCGATAAAGAGAACGGCTCAAGAAGCTGCTCGGGTTTAATCCCAAAACTCGACGCAACAAATGGAGTTACATAGGACAAAGAAGACCCCGGATCAATAAGAGCATAGTAATCAATGGTCTGAAAAGATAGGATACCTGTAGCAAGATTTGGGGAAGCCTCTGCACTCTGACGGCCACTAAATGCATAAAACCTGCTGGGTCCGCCCCTACCACAAGCTCTACCTCTGGCTGCACAACGCCCTGGTGGGGCTGGAGGGCGCACCAGTGACGTAGCAGCTGATGAACTGGATGGCTAAGCAAGTTCCCTGCCCGTGCCCTGCCTGGGCGCATGGCAGTCCCGCTGTATGTGACCTCTCACCCAATAATTGTAACACACTGGAGAATCCAAGTAACATGCCTCTACATAAAATCTCCCACACTTAGGACATATACCTTCCCGCTTTCGAGGTCTCACCCCCGAATAACTGAACTGGCGGGACCTGCTACTTTATGTACATGGCCCCAAAGGGCTACTCTACTGAAAAAGGTGCACTAGCTGAGGACTGAGCATAAGACTGAGATGGTCCTGATGACCCTCTTCTTGGAGCTAACCTCCCCAAGTGATCCATCGGCCGGTCCTTGCTGCTGCTCTCCCTGTCTGCCCGAATCTTCAACTTCCTAGCCTTTTTGGCCTGAGAAAAACCCATGATCTTTCTATAGTTCATGTCTGAACGTAGTGCCACTGTAGCCACCTTATTTACTACCAACGGACTGAGACCTTGAACAAATCGTTGAACTGTAGACCCCATAGACAACACCAACTGAGGAGCATACTTGGACAATATCACGAACTCCATATGATATTCCCACACACTCATGCTACCCTGCCATGGTCTCGGCAGGCAAAAAGTGGTCCACGAAGGGATCCACGAACTCACCCATATAGATGGATGGCTCCCCTCCTCACGAGAATCCTCCCACATCTCAAACCACGAACGCGCAACCCCCTCCAACCTGTATGAAGTCAATTCTACCCCTTCTATCTCTGTAGCCTTCATCACTCGAAGGGTCTTGTACATCTCATCAAAGAATTCTTGCAGATTGGCCTCTGGTTCTGTGCCTGAGAACTCTGGAGGATTCAATTGCAAAAACTGATGAACTCTAGAGCTGGAGGAATCTCCCTGTCCGCTGGAGGACACAGGGGCATCATGAGATCTCTAGGCCTCGGCGTCCACTAACTGGGTCAACATACGGATAGCTCCCCTAAGGTCTCCATCAGAAATCCCGGGATAGGAAACTGGAGAGAGCATCATAATTAGGAGCATTGGCATGAGGGACAGTAGCACCCTCGGCAGCTGCTGGAACATGATTGCTTTGATCAAGAATGGATTGAGCAGGCAAATTCAGAGTGGGGGAATCACTCTCACCCACGGCAATCGGCACATGATCGACAGCCGCACTGGAAGTGGCATTGACCCCTAGGCCAAGAATAGCTTTCTTCATAAGTGCCATTACTAAAAATTCAAAATAAAGCACGAATTAGACACAACATCACTTCACCGCACGAACTTGGAATAACAAAGAAGACAATCATTTTTCCTAAATGCCCGTGTAGCCCCCAACTTATAGATGTGGTCGATAACACACCGATAAGAAGGGCTCTGCTAGGCACGGGTCCGAGACATCCTAGGACTCCTTAAAAACCATAGGCTCTAATACCAAGTTTATCATGCCCCAAATCCGAGGGCATGACCGACACTTCACCGGGTATCCCCAGTCGAGTGGACCTGGGTGCCTTTCCTATTCCCCACGCGTTGCCCCACATTATTAAATGATAACTAGCCAAAAGATACTAAATTTTGCAAACGAAAGAACATATGATTTCTCCTTTGTAACTACACAATATGATTAATAGGGAAAATCTTTTACAAAACATATACTATGGTTAACAGGAAATGTGGTATACAAGTTTTACAGCGCCCAAAACATACACCTTTATATATAAGTTCTAACCTACATATCACTGTCTACGGAGCCTCTAAGAGAAAGATACTACAACACTTGCCGGCGACAAGGCTCCGGCTATATCTTTACAAAGGGAAACAAGACTCCAAAATACAACAACATGGGTTGCATGAGCCACACAAGGCCCTAGAAAGAAAAGGGCTCACAATACACGAATACCGCCGCTAGAGAGGATGAGGAGCTATGAACAGTAGACTGGAGTGCCTGCCACGGATCCACCTACAATCATAACACGAATATAGCACCCCGGAAAAAGGGACTTCAGTACATTTGAATTGTACTGGCATGTATGAACAAACTCTGTCCCAAGTAAAGTCAAGCGAAATTTGCATATACAAGTATAGAACTGAACAACAATGGTACAAGTACTACTATGGAGAAACAACCAAATATTTCACAAATATTGATTCAAGTAGTCATACAAAGGGGCATACTGTGCCCCACAGGTTGCAAACTCTCCTGATTTCTCCTTTTACATTTCAATATTTATCATTTCATGATTTATATTCATATCAATAGTGATATTGGATCACATTTTTCAACCCTTATTGCCTCGCCCACCCATATTACCTCTGCCACCCTTATCACCCCAACCTACACCTTATTTCACCGTGTTGCGGCGCACAACCTGACCCCGCCTGATAGTTTTCACTTCACAACAGCAAACACCACATCAACAAATACAGGAAATCAACTATGGCACATGTAAACATAGATCCACAACAAGGGTAATTCAATTCCACAACTAGCAACAACAATTTCTTATGTTCATCAAAGTGGTACACAATTTGTATTATCACAACAGATATTCACAACTAATCACACACGTTGTTTCTCAACTCTTCCACATTATTTCCATTTCCATTGTTCTATATTGTTTCCATTTCCATTGTTCAACATTGTTTCCATTTCCACTATTCCACATTATTTCCATTTCTGTTGTTCCAATTACAAGTTCCACAACATTCACCACAAAGTAATACAACACAAAAGCTTCACAATGATTCTCACATAATTATCGACTATCAACAATTTCACAACTACCATATGGCGATTCCACGAGGGTCACAGTTAGCCATACATACCTGGAGTTGAGTTTTCCCCTTTAAACCTTTCGACCAATTTGCCAAGAAATCAAGAAGTCAATCTATTTCATGAAGAACACTTAGGTTTTAGAAATTTAAACTCATAGTACTACCCAATTTCCTTTTTACAAGATTTTTGAGTTTTGAAGCCATGCATGATGAGTTTATGAAGAAAATTCAAAGAAAGTGTATGGGGTTCCTTCCCAAACTAAATTTCCAAATTTGGGGGAAATGGGTTAGGGATTTTACCTGAGAAATTCATAGAGAAGACAATGCACCAATTATTTTCCAACCTCCAATGGTTTTTAAAGATCAATTGATGAAGAATTTGCTTTTTCTCTCTAGGAACCTCTCTTCCTCTCTCTTATTTTATTTAGAAATTGGGTTAAAAATGAGGGATGGGGTGTTTTTATTAAAGAGGGGTCGGAAATAGATTTTTAGAATAATAACTTGGCGAGCTCAATCTGCGACGTAACTCTGCGATTGCAGAACAGGCATGTGGTCCGCATAATGGACAGCATAAATGGCTCAAGTTTCAAACCTCTCGGGTTGGGAATGCGATGAATATGCGGTCCGCATTTGAGTTCTGCAGTCGCAGAATGCACCGCAGAACAGACCTTTGAATTTCCTAAGGGACAATATACGATCATTCTGCGGTCCGTATATTGATTATGCAATCGCAGATTTGACCGCATTTTCAACATCAAAATTTGGTTGCTCTCTGATTCACTCTGCGATAGGAATGCGGTCCGGATAGCTGATCTGCGACCGCATTCTGGACCGCATTTTGACAATTTTATGGAAACATTCCGACTTCACATTTTTAAGTTCAATACAGTAAAAAGGATCCAATCCACATAGGTAGACTCGACTCTATGAGGTGCTAACATTTGAGCACTCATTTTCACGGGGCCTTACAAGAGGGTGTTAGGCATTCCCGGGTTTCATAATTTTAGCACGGTCTCCCAACTATTAATATTGGCGTAATAATCTGATTTAATACATGTTTAATAGTATTGTGCATTTTTATATTTCTAGCCACTTTTAATTATTTAACCGCTTTTTTTGGATTTATGGAAATTATTTGAACGAGCCACGATGTTGCGCACTCGTTATTTTTGTAAATATTGCGAATTAACCACGAGAACCGTACACACAATCTACAACATGTTTATTTTTAATATTAGTTAAAGTTATGGGTCGAGTCACGCTAGAGTTCACTCAATTATTAGGTTTACGTATCGTGACCATGCCATGGTGTCACGACCCAAAATCTAACCATGTCGTGAGCGCGTCTATCGTGATACTAGGCCAGCCAATTATTTGCAAACACTCCATTTTCAAATAAATACCTAATGAAAAAATATATTTTTAACAGAGATTCAATAATATTAAAGATTAAATCATTATGCAGCGGAAAGAAACATAATCACGACCACAGGTGTCACTAAGTTAGAGCCAAACTACTAAAGTTGTTCAAAATAACCCGACCAACGCTGTCTGATAAAATTCCAAACAAATAAACTGAAGGAAGATAAGGGAAGGAAGAAGGCGGAACTGCGGTCGCCAAGAAGCCACCTCGCAATCTCCACATAAGGTCTCCAACTGGGGTGATCAACGACCGCTGCCATGCCCTGAGATACCTGAACCTGTACACAGGGGTAATTGTGCGGAGAAGTAGGTAAGTCCAAACTATGGACGGATGGTAGTGACGAACCAAACCTCAACATGTTGCAATTGTTAATTGTGCGGAAAAGTAGACATGCTTATAGTTCATGTAGTTTCTCAGAGATAATTAAACACAGTATGAATGATACATATTACAAAACTCAGGAACCTCTAAATAAAAATGCACAGATGGCATGATAAATGATACATATAATACTTCCACTCACAGTGCTCAACCACTCAGTGTTGTATACAACCCACTCGGCCGATGGAAGATCTATCCCGAAATATATATACATCATAAATTATAAGTCACCTGGTACATAGGAAACATGCCAATCCAACCTCATGGAAAAGATCCATCTCCATACCAATACTTTGGACAAGATCCATGTCCAAGGAAGAACCATCCCTCAATATCATCAAATGCGCTCACTGGTGGTGTAAAGACTCCGGAGCGGCTTCTCTGAGCCAAAGCACTACATTAATGCCGGCAAAGACATGATAAATATCTCGATATGGCATGCAGCCTGATCCCATACCGTCAATCAATATCAAGCTTTAGGCCTCACTTTGTCAATACTTTCCAGTCTCACACACATGTGCTAAAATGTCATGATACAAGCCCGAACAATTATATGATATGTCAAGTAGCAATAATCGAGACTTCGACATGATATAATTTTGCATGAACAGGACTGCGTATAGAATATAAATGAAGCTAATGACATGACAGCAAGAAACGACCTCTCCGGTCTCAATAGTATTGGCGTGAAGCCTTAACATGGTAATTAGTATGATTAGCCGCTCACTGACTTAATAAAATAGATACATCACATATATCATCAAGAAAGAGTCACTAAGCAGTGTTCTGGAATGACCCAGGCCGAATTTCTCACGGTGCACGCCTGTACGCTCTTTACTTCGGTCACCTCAATAGTAACTATAGAACATATAGTTCGGGGTTTCGAACCCTCAAAATCATGTTTGGAAGCGTTACTTACCTCAAACCAAGCCAAAATCAATCCCACAATGCCTTTTCCTCTCAATTCGGTCTCCAACTACCCCAAATTTAACAAAAATCAGAACCATAACATCAATATATACTTGGGGAATAAAGCCCATGCGAAATTAATAAAATTACAACAAATATTCCAAAAATGGTCAAACTCAAACCTCGGGCCCATTCCTCAAATTTTGATAAAATTCACAAAACTAGAATCCTTACACTCTCACGAGTTTATACATACCAAATACACAAAAATTGGACAACAAACGAGCCCTTGAATCCCTAATAAAAACGTCCAATTTCCAAGCCCTAATAACCCAAATTACTTCCTTAATTTTCCACTAAAATCATGATTAAACAATAGAACGATGGCTGTAAACACAATTAATAAGGCTGAAGAAGCTTACCCAAGTGAAATCCTTCGTTTTCCGTAAAAAATCACAGCCCTAGCTCTCTTCCCGTCTTCAAAAATAGTGAAACTTTTTAAAAATTCGCGAAGGAATCTATTTATATGTTCTTCCCATGTATGCCGCATCCGCGGTCCAATTCCTGCACCTTCGAAACCACTTGTATGCACAAACAACTGCTTCTACAGCTTTTTATTTAATTCCCCCTTCCGCACCTATGATCCAGACTCCGCATCTACGGGCCCACCGGTGCGATTCATCTGTGTCTTTTGCCTTCTTCAATTGTGTCCGCATCTGTGGCTTGATCTTGTTTATGCGGTCATCGCACCTGTGGCCCCCTAATAATAGGTGCAGTTATGACAGTAATATCAGCAGGTGAAGCTACTTTAACAATTTCCCAAATACCCTATTAACCATCCAATATCATCTGGAGGCTCCGAGACCTCAACCAAAAGTCATTAGCCACTATTCAAACTTATAACAATCCTCCGAACACTAAAATTGACACCAAAACACCACATCACCTGGGATTCAAGCCTAAAGATTCCAAAACTACTGAATTCCATTTTAGATCAAAAAGTCTAGGAAATCTCGTCCGAATGACCTATAATTTTGCACGAACATCATATATGACATAACATACCTATTGTAACTTCCGTAATTCTATTTCAACCCCGATATCAAAATTTCCACTATCTACCGGAAAATACCAAAAATCCATTTTTGCCAATTCTAGCCTAAATCCACCACGGACCTCGAAAATACTTTCCGATCACGCTCCTAAGACCCAAATTATCTCCCAAAGCTATCTGAATCATCGAAATTCACCTTCAAATCCTTTTTCACATAAATCAACATCTGGTTGATTTTTCCAACCTGAGCTTATTCAAAATAGACTAAGTGTCTCTATCCTTTCCAATACCTCCTTGAACCCAAATCAACTAAACCAATACCATATAATACAACTGAACATGTTATAAAGAAGAAGAAATAGGAAAAACGGAGCACTAACTCATAAAACGACCGGTTAAGTTGTTACACATGGGAACTGTACCCATAGACACGATGATTTATCATTAATCGCACAGAAATATTTTCCTACCCAGGTGTTGATGGCCTAAGTATGCTCTACTAGTGGACCAATTTTAAAGTAGTGACATAAAAAACAAATATTATTTTTATTTGTTTCTAAATGTGAATACTATTTCAGTAAAAGATTCGTTCAAAAAATGGCCCACGTTACTATCTAAAACAATGAACTCAATATTTATTTTCCCATCTTTCAGAAGGACAATTTAATTTCACTATCTCTTTCTCACAACAAGGCAAGCTAAAGGGAATAAACTACAAGTTTCAAAGGGAATCACAAATACAGAACATAGACACCAATAGTGTAATATCAATGACACGATCACGAAATCAAACAAAATTTCAGTTATTCTCATCAAAATCTGATACACTTGTGTGACAATACCATAAATTGAGCATATTCAACCGTAGAAGAAAGATCACTCTAAGTCAACTAACTAAGTAAGACAAAGAGATGAGAGATAGACCTTTATATTACTAAAAATTGATTGTTTCACTACTTTGAACTCAATAATATTATGGATCACAGATGGGAACTTGAATCGGTACTGAAAATATACTATCGACCACGAAGTAGGATCAACCTCGACTTAACTCGATCCCCATACTCAAAAACCCAAAATCAGAACCAAAGAAGAAACATAACTTCTCACTTCGGCAGATTCGAACATTGGATGGAACTCCAGATCAGATACTTCAAGCCAGCTCCGTTTTTGAAATTGAAATAAATAGAAGAAACCAAAGTGCTTTTTTTTGTATTTTTTGATTTAGAACTAATTCTTTACATCTAATCTAGGAAATTGAATAAGTAAAGGAAATTTCATAATCTAAAAGCCAAAAAATAAACCATTTTGTTTCTATGTACATATGTGTGTTTATAAGTTCATAACTAATGGTGGAATGGCTGTTGTGTGAGTTGCTGCTGGGTGATAACTTGTTAGAGTTATGGCAGACTAAGGGTGGCCAGTTGGTTTGTTGGTAAAGAGTGTTGCTGTGCGTGAAGGCGTGGTGATGGCACATGGTGTTGGGAAAGGGATTTCCGAAGAGGGCGGCTTGGTTGCTGGATTTGTTTTAGGATGGAGGAGAAGGGTTTTTGCTGGTCCAATCACTGATCGCTTTTGGTGTCTCAAGGTTGGTATTGCTGCTAAAGTTTAGTTATGGAGATTAGGATTTTTTGGTATTGTTTAGAGAAATAAATGAAGAGGTTCTCATTTGCGGAGGGGGGCGGGGGTTTCTCTCTGATGAAAAACGGTTGATCATTTATGGTTGATGAAGATCCTTAGGGTGTGTGTTAGGGTGTATTAGAAAAATGGGGAGTAAGTCTTATGGGTTGGGCTTTAAAATAGGGCCAAAAAAAAAGGAAAATGTGACCGAACCGTAGTATATGAGTTGCCTACATATCCTTGGCCATAAAGGAATCATGCCACGTGTAGTCTGAAGTAGGAAGAGTGACAAAGTCTACTGAGGTGGAGGGTTCATAAAGGTGTCGTCGAGGTTCCGGTTTGCGGTCCTATTAGTACATCAAATCAAAATTTAAAAGAACTAAACAAGCCTATGAGCTATGAATGGTTCTTCATGTAGACATTTTTATTTGAACCTTGATGTTTGCTAGATGAAGGTGCAGATTCATTCTTCCACGACTTCATTGGATCAAGACCGGACATGCAGTTCTCATAAATTTAACCATGTCTTGAGCAGTACACATCTTTCACCTGCTTCTACATTTGGATTTACTTTTTCGTATTTTGTTTCTTTTATTTTTGTTTGAGACTACTTCTGTTTGGTCGTCTTGGACTGTTGACCCGTATTCTTGCCGCGAGATTCTACTACTTCTAAATTTAATTAAATTTTGAAATGACTTCCCTTGTTCTCCAGGTGGCGCCTGCTACCTACATGAAACTTAAAATAATTCCGCAATGAATACCCTTATTATCCATGTGGGTGCCTGCAATAAAAATAACAAAATAAACAAAATTTTCTGCCCTAATTTGCACTCGGAAGATTTGTAATTTGTTAAAAAAAATTGTAAACCGCTTATGCTATTGATGCAATTATGAGAGTAAACTAAAGAATCGACTAGGGTGTGCAGCTCATGTGAGTAAAACCAAGAAGCTTTGACTAGCAAATGCATCTGCTAAATATAAAACCTAAATGACTTAGATTAGGAAGTGGGTCTTTTATGGGTGAAACTTGAATGAACCAAACTAGGAAGTCCGTCTCCCAGGGGTGAAATCTCAATTTAGGAAGTGTTTCTTCTCAAAAAATAACTTCAAAGACCTTGATTAGGAAGTGCGTATCCTACGGGTGAAACTTGAATGAACCAAGCTACGAAGTGTGTATCATAGGGCTAAACTTAAATAACCTAAACTACAAAGTGCGTCTCCTAAGGGTGAAATGTTAAATTAGGAAGTATGTCTCCTAAAAGTGTATTTTAAAATATCTAAACTAGTAAGTGTATCTCCTAAAAGTATATACTGAAAAATTCAAGATAGGAAGTGCGTCTCCTAGGGGTGAAACATGAATGACTCAAACTAGGATGTGTGTCTCCTAGAAATGAACTTGAATGACCTAAATCTAGGAAGTGCGTCTCCTAGGGGTATAATCTCAATTTAGGAAGTGTGTCTCTTAAAAGTATATCCTAAAAAATCCAAACTAGGAAGGGCGTCTCCAAGGGGTGAAACATGAATGAACCAGACTAGGAAGTGCGTCTCTTAGGGGTGAACATAAATTAGCTAAACTAGGAAGTGTGTCTCCTAGTGATGAAATATCAATTTAGGAAGTGAATCTCCAAAAATAAAAATATAACCAGAAACACCCACAGTAGGAAGTGCGTCTCCTAGGGGGGAAACTCTAGTGAACCAGACTAGGAAGTGCATCTCCTAGGGCGGAACTTAAATAAACTTAACTAGGAAGTGCGTCTCCTAGGGCTGAAATCTCAATTTGTGAAGTGCGTCTCCAAAAAAATATAACTTGAAACACCTATACTAGGAAGTTCATCTCCAAGGGGTGAAATTTGAATGAATCAAACTAGGAAGTGCATATCCTTGGGGTGAAATTTGAATGAACCAAACTATGAAGGGCTTTTCCTATGGGTGGAATCTCTATTTGGAATGTTCGTTTCCTAAAATAAACATATAACTTGAAAGACCCAAACTAGGAATTGTGTCTCCTAGGGATGAAACCCTTAACCTAAAATTAGGAAGTTTGAGATTGAGCTTGAGAATAACTATAAATTGAGCTTGACAAAACTAAAACTTGAGCCTATTCTCCAAGCGAGACCCCTGAACTCAATAAAAAATAGAGATTAAAACATAAGGAAGCTAACAATTGACCATATTGTCCAGGCGGGACCCCTGAGCTTAAGGCAACTAATGACTAACAACTGGAGGACTCTAAAAACTAACCTTGTTCTCTAGGTAGGACCCCTGATATAAAGGGATGCGAAAGATAAAAAAATTAAGAAAATTAAAAACTAACTCTATTCTCCTGGCGGAACCCCTGATCTTATGAAAAATAAAAGATTAACAACTTATGAAATATTAGTAACTATCCCTATTTTCTAGGCGGGACCCCTGGACATATAAAAACTAAATACTCTTCACAACAAGAGGGATGTCTAGGAGGCATGGTTGTTCTCAAATACGACTAATTCTTGGGAGATGATGATCTTCTAAATTCTTGGGACTAATTCTTCCATGCTTAAGTGATTGTAGATGAAGTTTAAAGATAAATACAAATGGTTCTTTCCCGTCAATGGTGTATATCTGTGCCTTTTTGCAATCATTTATATACCGAAGTTGCAATAAAATTTATGGTTTTTTTAAAACTATGTGAGTCTCTCTCTATTTAGTTTTATATCATGAGAATTTGTTTCCTTATATGATTTTAGCTCTTGTCATTGGATTATTTCCCCTTGTATGCATTTCTCTTTTGTTGCATTGATCAAGTAGTATGTTTAGATCCACACATTGGAAACTTGGTTTGTTCATTGAGTCTAACCCTTACGCTGTCAGATTCATGGACTAGACTATCAAATTCCCCTCCCTTTTGGTTCATTCTAGTATTGTTCTAAGGCATCATATTATGTCTTTGGGCTTGAAACCCTTGTTGGTTCGTGAATTTGACCCTTAATATGGTTAAACCCATGAATAGCACCGTTTTTGCATTGTTTATTTGAGTTTTAGTTTGGTAATGCAATAGATTTTTGTAACTAAAGACACTTTTATGATTTTGATCTTTTCACATGGTCAGATCCTCGAAAGTGTAGGATGAAACAAAGCCTGATGAACAGTGACAAGTTTCATAGGTGGAATAAAAATTCTAGCCTACAAGAAACAACTCTATAGCTAATTTTTCTTGCAGGTTGATGTTGTTCTTTCAAAGAAAGATCTTGTAATAGTTGGACACAAAATTCGGAAGGAAGCTTTTTTCGCCTTAATGTTTTTCCAGATATATAATTGTATTTACGAAAGTTATGTAAATTTAAGGACTTTAAGTAGAAGAAATAGACTGTTATGTTGATTCTTAAATTTAGTTTTTGATTCTTAAAAAGAATTGAACCTTTTTGTAATGAACATTATTATTGTATGATGTAATAGTTTAGCTGAATTGGGCCAGACTTTCAGTGAGGTCCAATATTTGGACTCATTTATGCAAATCTAGGCCCTGTTTTAACTACGATTATGAATTTTCCTTAACAAATTATAGTAGAAAACAATTTTTATTATCGTGCTTAGTCACTCAATTATTTGTTAACTAGTATTTTTGTTGATCCCTACTGATTTTACTTAACAAGTAATTGGTATAATCATGCATGAATAGGTAGATTTGGTTTATTAAAAGGTTGGATTGGCCTAGTCAGAAAAAACGTAGTAACTTGGAACGCCTGAAGCCTAATGTGTCACTTATTTGCTGCTATTTCATCGTTAAATGTGTTGGATTGCCTGTTATAGCTTTACATTGTAATATTTCGTGATTTCTTATCTCCAATCATTATCTGTGCTTATTACTCTTTGAGTTGGAGTACTCACTTTGTTCCATGCACCATGTGTGCAGATATAGGTATCCCGGAGGCTCAGTAGAGTTATTGTCTGCTTACAGATTTATCCCGGAGTTGTCGAGGTAGCTGCCTGGCATCCGTACGACCCGACTTCTCCCATTATCCCTTTTTGTTTCCGCATCCTAGACTCTTTTATGTGTAGATTTGATACTCAGTTGTATTTAGAGGCTCTAGACTCGTGACCTCAGATCTGTTGGGAGTTGTCATTGATAGTTGTTATGGTTTTCCGTAGTTATTCTATTTATTATCATGTTGGGAATCTTGTAAACTACTAAATTAACTCAATTAACTGGAAATGGGTTTTCGTACTTGGTTTGAGAGTGTTTCAAATGGTCGAGGTTGCCTAGCAATTGTGTTGGGCGCCATCACGACCGGGATTGGGGTTGTGACATGTATTTAGCATTCCCAGGTTCTGTGGTTCTAGCACAGTCGCTTAAACTTTCAATATTGGCCTATTGTATGATTAATTACATGTTTTAACCTATTTTGAATTTTAGATTTCAATGTTTTTTTAAATTCAACATTATTTAAAACATGTCTTAAACAATGCTGCATGAAATGCACCCACGGTTCGCAACATATTTTATTTAACATTGTTGAGGATTGAAGTCGAGTCACATAAAATGTACACCCAGATTTTAGTAATTATTAAATTACAACTACGTCATGGGAACCGTACCATTAGCTATGATGAATTAAAGAAACGCACCTAAAGCAACTACAAAGATTCTTTTTGTTTAATAGCAACATTTGAGAGGGCCATGGATTGTTTAAATTATAGATGGCATGCCTCAAACCTTTTTTACAAGAGTTACCTCTTGATCTAATTCTATAAGGGCCATAAATTAAAGGATTTGCTTGATATGGCACACCTCAACTTATTACCCTTTTCGGAGGAAAATTACACTTAATTAGAATAGATAAATTTAAATAAACTCTATAGGGAAGGATTTGGGCCTAGGTGTTCATTACTGGATCAAATAGAAAAAGAGACGCTCAACTTTGAAAAGCTGCCATAGGGCTCAAAGTTTGGCCCATAAAAGAATGAATTCCAAGGCTATTACCCCCAAACACTTACGATCACACTCCTAAGTCGCAAATCACCTCCAAAAGATAATCGAATCACCATAATTAACATCTGAGCCCTCTAACACACAATTCAACGCTCGATTGACTTTTCCAAACGAAGCCTTCCATAAATAGACTAAGTGTCTCGCTTCCTCTCAGATCCAATCCAATTTAACTCTCACACAACCGATGTCAATAATAAAACATGAAGAAGCAATAAATGTGGAAAACGGGGTAGTAACACATGAGACGACAGGTCACGTCTTCACATCCTCCCCAACTTTAACAAACTCTCATCCTCGAGCGTAGGCAGAGTTGTCCTAGAATCCAACCAATAGCTGAATGAGCTTATCAAGCATATACCCCGAGGGTGATCCCATGTCACCGTATCTCGCGTACGTCGAACAACAAAACATCGTTGAAATTTTACAATCCATCTAGTCCATAAACCATAGAACCACATTGCACTTTCCAAAATCATACTCAAGATAAGAACCTCACATGTATACTCAGAATATGCCGAACAAGATATAATAACCCTCAATCACATGATATACTACATAACCCAAACACTCGAAATGATAACTTCTATTCACAGTAAATGCCTTCAATACCCGAATATCGGTAGAAAACCTCTTATCAACTAAGGTCTTATTCCAATATTTCATATATTTCCAACGATAAATGAAAGGCGCAATAAACCATAACAATTTTTGAGATCTACTATTCATAAGGCCACTTACTTTTTAACTAACACCACAGTAGATTCCGAGCTGAACCTCGATATTATCCTTCCAACAAGCTGAAATCAAAACTGTTCGTATTTATTAGTGGCCCCAATGATCACCTCGAATCCAACACACCACTCTGGTGATATGACACCTCAATGCAGGCCTAAGCCACAATTTACATAATACGTGCACCAATAAGAAAAGGTCTGAACATACTCAAATCATGAAAAATTGCTCAAACGAAAGGGGTGTACCTTAAGCTCATCTGTACCATCACAACACAAGGCTGATACCCCGTCTCACATCGTAGAATTAGAACACCTGAATGTACCCTTAAAGGTAATATCTCCACATGCCTCACTACAATGCGCGATCTTATCCAAACACTATTACACATGAAACTCCTCAATTCAGTATGCTCAAAATCGACATTAACACACAATTTGATGTCTTGAACCAAAGCAACTCATTACACCCACGGTGAAACAAATAATATACGCCACACAACCTGATAGATCATAACCAATACTCCATTTACCGAGCAACACCTAATTACTCTTCCCGCTCAACTTTTACTATGAATCCCCAATTGAATCGCACCACATGTGCCCATAACCAACAAATTATGACATCTCACAACTTCGAAAAACAACTCATAATGAGCTCAATAACGATCGAATCAACCTATCCCTCAACAATACAAAATGGAGCCAACCAAGCCAACTCTAGCTAAACACGTATCCAGATCGTCCTACAAACAAAATCATTACCAAGTAAGCCTAAAGTTAATCCTTCCACTACGATACCCCTTGCCGGAGACGTACGATACGTTGCCCGACACAAACTAATACCTAATTCCACAACTTCGCCCGAGGATATGCCCAGCCATACGAAACACATTCCAAAAGTCCCTCAACACTAGAACTGAATCATTGATAGTAACCTCTACACTAACACCTATCACAAAGGCCCAAATAAGAAAAGCAACCCTTCCCATCCCTCCGATGGTTTTTCGAAACAGAAACCACTATACTAGAACATACTCCGACATACCTCACCACTCACTCTGTGGCATTTCTGGCATAGCCCATAGCATAATAATCCAAAATAACCAAACACTAAGAAATCCAGTCGATGGTTGCAGAGATCGGCTATCCATTCCAAGAATCATGTCATGTCTATTGAAGTCTACATGCACTCCAGATAAGTCCTTCTTTCTTGCCCCGAAAGGGACACTTCTTGTTAAATTCATTATCCTGATCTTTGTTTACTTTTCTTTGATTCCCTTTTGGTCTAATCCTTCACCGAAACTAATATAAATAAAAGATGGCAAGACTAGTTTATAGGGTGTTTCTTAGCAAAAGCATAATTTAAGGAATTGCACCCAGCCTCAGCAAGAGCATCAAGTCGATCTAGACTGGCCATGATAGCCGATGTTACTGATTAAAAACTATTAAAAAGGAATGAAATCCAAAGTCAAATGCTCATTACGGCAAAATAAGACTAAAAGCACAAAGCCCCACACGGACTAACCATCATGTGAAATTTTGGGAAAGCCAAGATCCCTGGCTTTAGAAGAGATATCGTTCTCCAGAATGCTGGCAAGACACAGAGATTTTCATTGAAAGAGTTGGGACGAGATCAAGTGATCAAAGTAATAAAGGCCACAAAACTAACCACGTTTTTAAATTAAAAATTATTCTTTGGTTTGAAACAGGTGCAGTCTAAAACAACAATGCAAGGAGCAGGTGCAATAAAAGTAAGGCACGCAGAAACCAAAACGGTTCTGCAACAAAAAGTTAACCCAAAAGAGGAAGTCCTTTTAAACTCTTAATTCATTCTCTAATGAAAAGTGAAATAATAATAAAGGAAAAAAGGTAAAAAAGAGAGAAGAAATTCAAAAATGTAGTATCCTAGGGTCCCTAATCTCTAGTTACGTGTTTTCTTCTGACATAGGGTCTTCACTCCCTAGTTGAAGTTATTTTTGACATAGGATCTATACTCCATAGTCTGTTTTTCCGGCATAAGGTCTCCACTCCCTTTTGAAGTTATTTTAGGTATAGGGTCTCCATTCCCTAGTTTGTTTTTCCAACATGGGGTCTCCACTCCCTACTTGATTTTATGTTAGACATAAGGTCTCCACTCCCTAGTAGTTTTTCCCAACATAGGGTTTCCACTCCCTAGTTGAAGTTATTTTAGACATATGGTCTCTACGCTCTATTGACTTTTTTAACATAGGGTCTCCACTCCCTAATTGATTTTTTTTAGACATAAGGTCTTCACTCCCTACTCGCTTTTCCAACATAGAGTCTCCATTCCCTAGTTGAATTTATTATAGACATTGGGTCTCCACTCCCTAGTCTGCTTTTCCAACACAGGGTCTTCACTCTCTAGTTTATTTTACTTTAGGCATAGGGTCTCCACTTCTTGGTTTGCTTTTCCAATATAGTGTCTCTACTCCATTGTTGAAGTTATTTTAGACATCGGGTCCACTCCCCAGTCGTTTTTCCAACATAGAGTCTTCACTCCCTAGTTGAAGTTATATTAGACATAGGGTCTATACTCCCTAGTCGCTTTTCCAACATAGGGTCTCCATTCCCTAGTTGCTTTTTCAACAAATTCTCTTTACTTCCTAGTTGCTTTTATATTAGACATAGGATCTTCACTCCCTAGTCTGCTTTTCCAGCATAAGGTCTCTACTCCGTAGTTGAAGTTATTTTATACGTATGGTCTCCACTCCCAAGTCGCTTCTTCAACATAGGGTCTCTACTCTCTAATTGATTTTATTTTAGACATAGGGTCTCCATTCCCTATTCTCCTTTCAAACATAGCGTCTCCACTCTCTTTTGATTTTATTATAAATATAGGTCCCCACTCCCTAATCTCTTTATCCTAAGGATGCACAATCATGATTTTATTGTTTTCAATAAGGAAATAGTTTAAATCTTCGTTACAAATAACTCACGAAATATTCTTAATTATAACTGGGGCAGAAAATTTCATTGGTTTGTTTGCTTTGTTGCCTGAATAATTTTTTTTACCGTGAGGAAGAAGGTTTAAGATGACCAAAAGAAAAAGTCTCAACCCAAATAAAAGAAAGGAAGAACAAGGAAAGAAGTTGATCTCTAAGTGCAGAAGCGGAGAAAAGAAGTTGATTTCTTAAGACGTGATTGAAGTCGCAAGCTTTTCAAGTGCCTTGATCCAAAAGACTGAAGAAAAATTAACCAGCGGTTGTAGCTAACGAGCATCAAGATTCAGATCGGAGTCTACGAGAAAAACTAGCCAAGACTAAAGATCAAGCTTTAGAAGGCTTTAGATAGAAATTTTGTAACTCGCAGTTGAAAGGATTAGCTAGTTTAGCTTTTCAACTTTTATTTCGGTATAATAAGGATCTCAGCAAGCAGAAACAACAGCAATAGAAGTAAAATAACAGTTTTCTGGTATTCCTAGCTACAAAAATTCTAAAACTACACTCACATGATTTCTTTATAGCCAAGGATATGTAGGCAACCTCTGAAGCAAGGTTGTGTCCGACTTTTTCAAAATATGCTTCTCATGGAGTTTCCAGCGTGAAAAAATTCCTTGCAATTGCTCATTTTATCTTTGCCCTAAACCCTTCGTGTTTTCAAGCAAAGTGGGGCAGCAGTGAGCATGTGAATTTTTCTATGTATGAATTAATCCAATAAATTCCAAGAACATGGATTTTTCTTAATTTTTTGTCATTTTTAGGGTTTTTTGTAGAATTTAATTAACTGTTTGCATTTTTTTCACGTTTAATTTTTATAAAAATCCTTTAAAAATTCCAAATACCATACATTGAATTTAGGTTTGTTTTACATTTTTTTGGATTTGTGTTATTAAAAATGAAAATAATAAAATAGCTTATTTTATATTTTTTCTATTATTAATTTTTCTCTTATAATTTAGGATTGAGCAATTTTTTTTAATTAGTGTGATTACGTAATTAGTTTAATTTTATATTTTAGATTAATTTAGAATTTTACTTTAAGATTTTTACATAACGAAAAGGAGAAAAAAGGAAAGAGAAAGGAATAAAAGAAGTAATTGAAAAGGGCGGATTTATTTGAAATTGGATTGATTTTTCGCCAAAACCCATCCAAAAGCTGCCCCTGAACCAAGCCCAATTTTTTCCTACCCAGTCTACTCCCTATTGTAACTCAAACGACGTCATTTTCATTACGTCAGTTGGATCTTGCTAATCCAACAATCTGGAACTAACTCCCCTATCCATATATAATTGTCCGAATAAGCCCCCCTCCCCCGCCCCCCAAACCCCTCACTTTGTCTTTCTCAACCTTCCCATACACTTTATGAACATTCGCCCTAAACTGCCGCCGGAAATCTCCTCACGACAGAGAAACTTCTCTAAATGGCTAAAAATTTTCACCATTTAACCTAAAAATGGTGAAAATCCCCAAATCAACTCTCTTGAATCAATCTCAAAAGCCCCGAATTTCAAATCTGAGTTTCAACCTAAAAACTCTAGCTCACTCAAATCACCCCAAAATTATACCCCATAGTCCCCACACCCCTCTGAACCCAAAACCACAACCAATTCCCGAAATACCCAATCAAATTTCTCCATTTTTTTCAATATGAGCTCTTGTACACTTCTCCTTTTAGTCACAATTTGGGCATTTGAACCCCAAACTTTCATTAGCCGACTGTTCTTCTTGAGAACACTCGATTAATGTACGTTCACCGTTCATATTACCCATTTTGCTTCAAAGTTTGAACAAGGCTCTCCTGTTTGGCCTTGTTTTGTCCATCTAGAAACAAGTTTGCTAATTAATTCTGCCTATCTTTTCTTATTTCCTTTTCTGAGAATCCATTTTATTTCCAATCTTTTATGTTTAGTATCATGCTTTAGGTTTTTTCTTTTCAAAATCTTTTGTTTGTTTTTCTTTGCATCCAATGATTAGGTTAGTCAGAAGCATGTGAAATTTCAAAGGATTATTTGTAGTTGCATAAATCTAGC
The DNA here is from genome assembly GCA_034376525.1 of Nicotiana benthamiana. Taxonomy (NCBI): domain Eukaryota; kingdom Viridiplantae; phylum Streptophyta; class Magnoliopsida; order Solanales; family Solanaceae; genus Nicotiana; species Nicotiana benthamiana. The sequence continues at coordinate 24,109,850 of CM067336.1, read as the reverse complement.
TTAATTTGTAGGGTCGATACATGAATTGAATTTGCCTGTTATTCCAATTTTTCCTCTTGCGTTCAGTATTGGTTTAGCAGCTTTTTTAGCCTATCTTTGCAGCCCTATGTTAATTTCGTTTGATTACTGATGCATTAATCATTAAACATTAAGATTTGTTAAGGATTAATTTAGATAAACATCTTGTCTATCAATTAGGTTAATTTTAGTTTAAATTGCATTAGCTCTCATACTTTTATTTTTGTTAACATCCTTTGCAACATTCGATTTGTTCTGATTGTGTTGGACAAGATTTGAAAATCAATAGAAACCTTAGGGACCTTATTGAACTAATAGAATTTAGGACAAAGCTGAATTATGATAGTAATTGGAAGGGCATTAATAGATTCTAAAATAGGCTAAAATCAGAAGTTTCTAGTATTTAGGACAACTGTCCTTCTCCTTAGCAAAAATGCTGGCATTGGATCAGGGAAGGGACAAACAGCTGTAAAAGATGTTGAACTATCCTAAAAAATTTAAATTTTTAGGTTAGAATATGCTCTGTTGATGCATTTTTGTGTAGTCTATAAAAGGAAAATATTTCCTCACTCATACATAGACATTCAACATTATTCTCTGTCTAAAAAGTTCAAAAAACACATTCAACCTGATTCTCTGCCTAAAAGTTTTAAAAAATACACAAATTTTCAGCATCATTATTATTGCAAAAAGTTCTCTCTTCTTTTTCCTAATAATACCAGATTTCAGAAATCCTAAAAAAACTTCAAAAACCTCTCATTTTTGATACTGTAAAAGGTGAAAACTTGATTTGAAATAGAGGATTTTCTTGGGTTTTCAGCTGGGATTCTTATTTTGAAAAGCTTATTGGGTTTGGTTCAAATTCTGGGACCTACTCGATTTGTTGAAGCTGTGTTGGTTTACTGCTACTATTTCCTTGCTTTTGAAGTTTTTCTGCCATTTTCCTTTCATTTCTACTTTTCATTTTTCTCTTGCTATCCAAAGTACACATTTCTTCCATGATTAAGTGATTGTAGATGAAGTTTAAAGATAAACATAAATGGTTCTTTCCTCTCAATGGTGTATATATGTGTCTTCTTGCTATGATTTATATACCGAAGGTGCAATAGTATTAAAGCTTTTTTTTTTTCTTTAAAAGTGTTTGAGTCTCTGTCCATTTGGTTTTATATCATGAGAATTTATTTCCTTATATGACTTTTGCATTGATCATTTAATTGTTTCAGCTGGTATGCATTTCTCTTTTGTTACATTGGTCAGGTCGTATGTTAGATCCCCATATTTGAAACTTGGTTTGTTCATTGCGTCTAACCCGTACATGATTAGGTTTATGGATTAAACTACCCTCTTCCCTTCCCCTTTGGTTCATTCTAGTATTGTTCTTAGCCAACAATATCATGTCTTTGGGCTTGAAACCCTTGTTGGTTCGTGAATTTGACCCTTAACATTGTTAAACCCATAAATCACACTGTTTTTGCATTTTTTGTTTGAGCTTTGGTTTTATAATGCAGTGGGTTTGTGTATCTAAAGAAATTTTTATGAGTCTGAGCTTTTCACGTGGTCATATCCATAAAAGTCTACGCTAAAACAAAGCCAAATAAATAGTGAGAAGTTTCAGAGGAGGAAATAAAATGCTAGCCGGCAAGAAACAGCTCCATAGTTGATATTTCTTGCAGGTTGAAGTTGTCCTTTCTTTGAAAGATCTTGTAATAGTTGGACTCCAAATTAGGAATGAAGTTGTTTTTTCCTTAAGCATTTTCAAGATATATAACTGTATTCAAAAAAGTTACGGAAATTTGTGGACTTTCAGCAGAAGCAATAGACTGTTATGTTTGATTCTTAAATTCAGTTTTTGCTTGTTTAGCTCATGTATAGGGTTGTGATAGTTGAACCTTTTTTAAATGAACATTAGTATCGTATGGTATAATGGATTAGCATGAATTGGGCCAGACTTGCAGTGAGTTCCAATATTGGGATATTCATTTAAGCAAATTTGGGCCCAGGCAAACGGGCATGGTCATTGAATCCTATAAAGTAGCTATAATTATGAATTTTCCTTTAGAAATTATATTAGAAAACATGTAATTATATCCTTCTTAGTTACGCATTTATTTGTTAACTAGCATTGATGTCAATCCGTACTGATTTTACTTAACAAGTAATTGGTATAACCTTGCATGAATAGATAAATTTGGTTAATTAAAAGGTTGGATAGGCCCAGTATGAAAAAACATACTAAATAGGCCCGCCTAAATTCCAATGTGGGAAGTACTTCATTAAAGATCAAATAGAGGTAATAGTCTTCGAATTCATTCACTGTTGGGCCAAATTTTTAGCCTAATTGCAGCTTTTCAAAGCTGAGCGCTACTTTTTGGTTTGATCCAGTAACGAACACCTAGGTCTAAATCCCTTCCCAATAGAATCAATTTAAATTTAGAAATTCTAATTAAGTGTAATTTTCCTCTAAAAAGGGTAATAGATCGATGTGTGTCATATCAAGCAAAACTTATAATTTATGGCCCTCATAGAATTAGTTCAAGAGCTTACACTTGTAGAAAAGGTTTGAGGCGTACCGACTATGAATTAAGTCATCCATGGCCCTCACAAATTTTGCTATTAAAAAATGAATCTTCATAGTTTCTTTAGGCACATATCTTTAATTCATCATAACTATGGGTATGGTTCCCATGATATAGTTGTGATTTATAATTACTAAAATCTAAGTGTGCATTTCATGTAATCCGACTCAATTCTCAACAATATTAAATAAAACGTGTCGTGAACCGTGTGTGCATTTCATATAGTATGGTTTATGATGTGTCTTAAATAACGTTGAATTTTCCAACTAAAAACATTAAAAGTGGTTTTAAAAGCTAAAATTCACAATAGGTTAAAACATGTAAATAAGTAGATAATAGAGCAATACTGACAGTTTAAGCAACCATGCGAGAATTACGGAACCCAAGAATGCCAAATACCTTCTCCCGGGTTAACATAATTTCTTATCAAAAACTTTCTAGATTTGGAATTTAAAATAAATTGGTGACATGGGACACCAATTAAATTATTTCAAGTGGCGAATCTGATAAATTAAATATTTTCATCTCTAATAATTTCACTTTAATTTAAAAAAACTCTCTTATATATTCCTCGGGTAAAAAAAAGGTGTGACACCGGCAATGTTTTTTTTGTTAGGCGGCAATTTAGGTTAAATTTTTGTTGCCTATTGATCTTAAAAGTGAGTCCATATTGTTTATTCTAATACATAGCGCACCTTAGACAACAAATCATGTCTTCGAATAATGAAAAAGAGCGTGGAACAATATAGCACTTAGCCTATTTCTTTATCTTGTTTTTATAAAAAAAAGACAACAAATGGGAGTGAAATGACATATACATTAACTCAGAGACTGTATATGTGACGACCCAAAGGGTAAATCATCTATTTTCTCTTTTCTCTGTACTTCCAAGGCCTTGAAAATATTACTTTAATTTGGCTCGATTTATGTGCATAGTCCTGGCGCATAGCCGGAAAGCTTATATGTTAAATTCTATGAAAGTTATTAAAAATTTGGCTTTAAAATTATTAGAATCAACTTTGGTCAACATTTTAGGTAAATGGACTCGGACCCGTGATATGATGGTCCCGGAGGGTCCATAAAAAAATATGGAACTCGGGCGTATGCCCGAAATTTAAATCCAAGGCCCTGAGCCCGAGAAAAAAGAATTTTTGCAAGAAATTGTTTTTCTAAAATTGATATGAAAATTTAAAATGAAAATGGGTTGGAAAGCATTTGTATCAGGAGCGTAATTTGATTACGGCCCGGTACAGGTCTTATATATGGTTTAAAATGTTTTCGGTGAAACTTGGTCGAAATCGGGTGCCATTTGACGTGTTTCGTACCTAAATATCTAATATTTGAAGTTTAAGAAGTTTGAATGAAAAATGATGATATTGAGGTTTGATTCCGTTTGAATGAAAAATGATGATATTGAGGTTTGATTCCTCGTTTATGACATTATTTTGGCAATTTGATCTCTCGGTTAAGTTCGTAGGATGTTGTTAAGTTAGTGTGTGTATTTGGTTAGGAGCCCCAAGGGCTCGGGAGTTATTTAGAGGAGGTTCAGGTTGTTTTTAGCCTTCAAAAAGTTGCTGAAATTGCTGCTATCAAGTGTCTAGTTTTTCCTTCTATGCGATCGCAAAGGACATGCCGCGATCTTATAGAGAAAATTGTGAGGTCCGGAAGATCCTTCTATGCTATCGTATTCTAGCCTCCGCGATCCATTGTACAAGCTCCGCTCACATTAATTTTACTCTATGCGTTCGCAACCTTGCCTCTACGATCGCAGAGCTCACATAACCTGACCCTATGCGATCGCATCCCCTCTTCTGTGATCGCATAGGGCATTTTTGCCCAGTTATTTTAAATACCAAAACAGAACCAATGACGGGTTAAACTCAAAATTTCAAATTAGTTCATCTTCTCCACAGCCCATTAGCGATTCTTAGAGCTTTTCCTCAGCAAAGCTTTTTGGGTATGTATTATCTAACTTGTTTTCTTTACTTTCTGTCATCATTTATAAAATTCCTGCACCTAAATTATGTAGTTTATGGTAAGAATTGGGGGAAAGGGTAGAAATAGGGCATTTCAATTTTTTTTATTTAGCCTTTTTGGAGTCGAATTTAAAAATAAATTATATATTCGGGCTCGTGTGGGAATGTGTTACATGGAATCGGTTCAAACTTCGAGTTCGGACCAAGTGGACCCGGTGTCGATTTTTTGAATTTCGGGAAGAATGCTCTGAAATCCATATATAGGCTTTGGGTTTAGTTTTTTAGCTATTATTAATATTGTAAAGTTATTATTTAATATATTTGACTGAGTTGGAGACGAATTCGAGGGATAAATTTGTACTAGAGGCTTGAGTTGAGTTTGGAGCATTCGAGTTAAGTGTTTGATCTAACTTTGGCTTGAGGGAATAGGATTAGAGTATTATTTTCTAATTGCTAAATGTTTAGTACGGTGTATAGGCATGGTGACGAGAATCTATACACTAGTGTCGAGTATGACCGTGAGTCTTAAATTGTTAAATTATCGAATTCTTAATATTTATTTATGATTAATTGGTAAAAAAATCATTAATATTGGGCTGGTAAATGTTGAGAGTTGAAATTGAATGAGTTTGGTTATAGCTGGATCTCCCATGCCGGGTTAGTTTATTGTTATATTTTTCACCCTTGCTGGGATTACTTTATGTTTTGTGTTGAAAGAAAAGTGATCATGTGGCACACCGACCACGAGATATTGTGAATGGGATCGTGTGGCATGCCGATCGCTTATATATTTTGAATGGGATCGTGTGGCACGCCAACCACGAGATATCACGAATGGGATCATGTGGCAAGCCAACTACTTATATATGATGAATGGGATCATGTTGCACGTCATAAGATAGCATGAGTGGGATCTTATGGCATAACGACCACTATATGTTATAAAATGGGAGCATGTGACACGCCGACCACGTGATATTATGTGATGAGAGCGTGTGGTACGCCTACCACGTTACATGGTGAAATGGGATCGTGTTGCATGTCCGTAACGAGAGGACTTTGAGAGAGTGAAAGTGGTTTGTTTTCCCTGATTTTGTGTTTGTATAAATCAGATGTAGTTTCCCTTATTATTCTTAATAGTCTGTTTTTATCGGTTACCCCCATAAGCATGTTCCCCATCCCATCGTTAGTTGTTTACCTTCCATCATTATCTTGTTATATATATATATATATATATATATATATATATATATATACACACACACACACACACATCTGCACAGGTTTATCTGGAATCTGGTTCTAGCCTCGTCACTACTTCGCCGGGGTTAGGCCAGGCACTTAGCAGCACTTGGGGTCAGTTTTGCTGATGCTACACTATGTGCATCTTTTTGCACAGATCCAGGTGTTGGAGCAGCATTTGAGTGGCAGTAGCATTCTGGGAGCGAGCTTTCAGTCCAGAGATTCCCAAGGTAGCCTTGCTGGCGTCCGCATGGCCGGAGTCTTTTTTATGTTATTAGTTTGTTTTCCTTGTACCGAGACAAACATTGATGTAATTCTATTCAGATTTGTTTTTAGCACACTTTAGCAATTCGTGAGTAAGTGATACCAGAAGTGGGTAGAGTTGTATTTGAACTTCTGTACTTGCTTTCAGTTATTCATGTTTTAATACTTCCGCTTTTATATTAATTGTCTCGTTTTTTCGTATATTTTTAATGTTGAGAAGAGAAGTATTAAATTAATTGGCTTGCCTAGCTCCTATTAGTAGGCGCCATCACGACTCCCGATGGTGGGAAATCCGGGTCGTCACAGCTTACTAGGCTTCATGGGTCCACGATCTACAGGTAACTCCACCTATATGGAATTACATTCATTATTATTGGGCTTGCAATTAGATTGGCATCGTCAACTCATACCATTAGAAATGAACGTGGATGTGACTATCTAAAGGGTCATCACCATATTCTTATCTACTATGTGCTTCTGAGGCCTTGAATACCTCATTAATAGCTATTGCATAGTCCATGCGCATATCCGGAATACTTAAATATGAAATTCTATGAAAAATGCTAAATTTTGATATTAATATGAGTAAATTTGACTCCGATCAATATTTTGGGTAAATGGACCCGGACCCGTGATTTGACAGTCCCGAGGGTCTGTAGGAAAATGTTGGACTTGGGGGTATGCTCCGAATCGAATTTCGAGGTCTCAAGCCCTACAAATGAAATTTTGAGTAAAATTATATTTCTGAAATTATTAAGGAAAATTAAAATGAAAGTTGATTAGAACGTATTGGTATCAGGCCCTTATTTTGGTTCCGGCACCTAGTATAGATCTTATATGTGGTTAAAGATATTTCGGTAAAGTTTGATGGAAATCGTACGTCGTTTGACGTGTTTCAGACTTAAATATCTAAATTTTAAAGTTAATGAAGTTTTAGGATAAACTAGTGATTTTGAGATATGATTCGTTGTTTTAATTTTATTTTGGCGATTCGATCTCACGGTTAAGTTCGTAGGATATCGATAAGTTAGTGAAAGTGATTAGTTAGCAGACACGAGGGCTTAGGAGTGTTTCGGAGTGATTTCGAACTAAGAAAATTTTAGAAATTAGCTTCAATTGTTGCAGGTCCCGTTGTTCTTTGCGTTCGCGATGCCTCTCCCGCGTTGGCGAAGCTCAGAGTTTTTCCTTCGTCACGTTCACGATTATACCCTCACGTTTGCATAGTGTTAATTGACGCTGGGGGGACTTAGCCTAATTTTTCTCTTTGCGTTCGCATTAGTACCTTCGCGTTCACGTATCTTCGTAAATCCTTTCATCAAGTTCGCATTTGTACTCACGCGTTCACATAGACTAAACTTGTGGACCCCACAATTCCTTTTTCGCGTTCACGATATACCTTTCTGCGATCACGATGGCATGTAAGTCTACCCTTTGCAAACGGGACCTTCTTTCCACGAACGCGAAGAGCAAGTTTGCCAATTATATTTTTTATTTTCAAGACAGTGTAGTTGTAGGATTTTTATTAATATTCACAAACTCCTTCTTCTCCAAGGTCCTTATGTGTCCATTGAAGCATTTCTTAACCACAACTTCTTGGGTTAGTAATTTATAACTCGTTTTCTTCATTTTCTATCAATATCTAATAAATTCCTTGGCCTAAAACATGTAATTTAGGGTAAAAATAGGGGGAAATGGGTAGAGTTAGGGATTTTGGATTTTTCGTGATTTAAAACTCGTTTCTGGGTCGAAATTGAAAACAAATTATATTCGGGCTCTTGGGTGAATGGGTGATACGAATTTGGTGCGAACCTTGTATTTTGACCAAGCGGGCCCGGGGTCAATTTTTGCGATTTTGTGAAGAAAGCTTGGAAATCTATATTTAGGCATTGGGTTTGATTGGTTTAGCATATATTGATATTATGAAGTCTTTATTGTATAGATTTGATTGAGTTGAAGCCAAATTCAAGAGGTAAAATGGTTGTTGTCGATTGATTTGACCGTGGAAGTTGAGGTAAGTGTTTGTTCTAACCTTAGCTTGAGGGAATAGGAGTAAGTCTTATTTGCTACTTGTTGATTCTCGAGTACGATGTATAGGCATGTTTACGAGTATCTATACATTGGTGTCTTCATGTCTGTGAGTCTTTATGTTGCGAATATTCTGATTTTGTTGTGACATTCATGCTTAATTGATGATTTCTATATGTTGTAAAGAGCATGTGAAAGAATTTGTGGTCTTTAAACTTCGAGGAGCATTGGATCGAGTTGTAATACGAATTGTGAATGTATATAAGATAATTGAATCCTTTGAAGCATTGGCTCAAGTGATAATGTGAGTTACAGAATGAAAGTGAAAGAAAGAGAAAGAGTTATCAAAATACACCCTTGCCGGGTCATTGTTTCTTTATTGATTATCTCCCTTTGCCGGGATGTTAAGATTACTGTTATTGTCCCTTGTCGGGATTTAATTATTCGGTTGATGTTCCCTTACTGGGATTTGATTATTTGATTGATGTTCCCTTGTCAAGATTTCTATTATTACACTGTTTACTTCCTTGCCCCTTATTTGTGATTGTTGTTTGGGTGAGAAAGAGTGCTAAAGCACGAAGGGTGATGTCATGCACTATTTGCTATTGTGAGGAAAGAGTGTAAAGAACGAAGGATGATGTCATGTCGTACGATGTACCATTCGGTACTGTATTCATTGGCTATATGGTGAGGAAAGAGAGTAAAAGTATGAAGAGTGATGTCGTTCACATGGTTATTGATACGACTGATATGGTGAGGGTGAAAGTAAAAGCATGAAGGGTGATGTCGTGCAAGTTTGTGATCTCTGATTCTTGTTGATATTCTGGTTTTGTTGCTTCTATCTTTATTTGAGGCTTTCTATTTGAAACTATTTTCTCCCTACAGCATGCCCTACTTCCTTTATTGACTGGTTATTATATGTATTTCTTTTTTTGTTGTATGTATATATTTGTTTCTTTCGTTAACTGTTGTTACTTGATTTTACTTCAAGGTTGTAAATTCCCTTACCATATTTGTCTTGCGATTGATGTTTGGGTGAGGAAGAGCATAAAGCACGAAGGGTGATGCCGTGTATTGTTGTGGTGAGAGATATTAAAAGCACGAAGGGTGATGTCGTGCTACTGTTCTTTTTGATTTTTCCAATTTTCATTGATGATTGTGTTACGATTTATCTACACTATATGGCTGATTTCCTGTTGATACTTGTTGTACCCCGTAGTATGATTTCCCCTACCTATTTTTAATTGAACTATGGCGATCCTCATATTTATTTAATGCTCTTCTGTTACTGTTCAATGTTTCCCCCATGGCATGTTTTCCCCTCCCACATTTGACTGTATATGACTATTTCTTTTTGTACTTCTTTCCGCTATATTTTGTTAAATTGCATAGGTTTATGTGGAAGTCTGGTTCTAGCCTCGTCATTACTTCTCCAAGGTTATGCTAGGAATTTACCAGCATATGGGGACGGTTGTATTGATAATATACTTTGTGCTCTTTTGCACAGATCCAGGCATCGGACGACATCAGTAGTTGGAGGGCCTCCTTTTGACCAGCTGGAGACCCAAGGTAGACCACCAAGCGTTCGTGGGCCATGGCGTCTCCCTCTATCTTTATTCTCTATTTCATTTCTTTTTTGGTTCAGAAACAACTTATTGTACTTTCCTTGTGACTTTGTTTGTAGCGACTTTTGTACAGTCTGTGACACTGTGACACCAGGTTTTGGGTATTGGGATTTTGAAAGTTGTAATGAACATAGTATTGCGTTAAAAAAATTGTTGACATTCGCTTATTTATTAAATTCCGCTATTATTGCATTATCATCCGGTGACGGTTAAAGAAAGTAAAATGAAAGTATAATAGGTAGTCAAGGTTTGTCTTGCCTAGCTCCCACTAGTAGGTGCCATCGTGACTCCCGAGGGTGGGAAAATCCGGATCGTGACAGTGAATTCGACAGAGGTAATTTCAATGCTTAAGAGACACAATTTACACTACTCATCTACATTAGTGGAATGATGTTACTTACTCCGGAAACTGGGTAACCCTCCCATTATATACACATACAGGGAGCAAAATTACGTTGCACATACTCATGCCCAGAATGGCGCCACTTCAAACGGGCAAGACCACACAACAGTCTTAACCTAACCACCCACATTTTTGTTACCACAACTTTTGGCTGATCAGCAGGGCGTTGAATACCCAAGAGTTGTGATGATATCTGGCTAAGGCAACTTGTCCAATAGGTTTCATGCATGTGAACTTGGTCATTATTTTGCAGATCAAGAGCATGATCAACTACCAGCCCACTTTTTTGACAGTTGTCACTTTAACAATCACTTTTTTAATTACTCCTTTTTAAATTTATTGCAAGAGCTCCTTGTAATGTTCCACTTAAATTAATATAATTTTGTCTATTGGCCAATAAAACTCAGAGAAGAAAGGCCTTCTTTTAGACCTTACATATTCAAAGGAGAATATACAAAATAGTGAATATTTTGAGAAAACAAATTACAAACAAATGAGTAAACAATTAGTCCCCTTTTAATATATATTGTTTGACCCAAAATCTTGATATAGGTTTAAAAAATAAGATTTTCTAACACAATAAAGTTAATCTTAGCCAATTTTCATATTCAAAAGATTGTTTAATTGATTTTGTAACAGAATATCACAAGTTTCATTTCAATGACAGTAAAAGTGTGACAATAATAATGGAATTTATGTAAATAAATGCAAATGACGTAACCCAAAAAGGGTGAGCTTCTATGATGTTCCTCGTGAAAATGATAAATGATTGATGAGCCTTTAGTTAGACACAAACTTGAAGGAAAGCTGTATTTTGTATGTATGTAATAATGCAAGAATCTTTAGAGAATGTCAATATCTTATTTCTTACAATGAGTGTCCAACTCCCTTTATAACAACATATATTTGTATTTATAAGGGAGCATGGGCCACAAAATCCTTATAGTACAGATTCTAGAAATATTTACTGAAATATTCTATTTAAAGTTTTATCTCTAAAACGAGTCATTACTTCTCCGTTAAGGAGAGTACTCGTTCTCGACCTCGACCTCGACCTTTATTTCTAATGAATCCTCTACCTCACCGTCTTCCTCCATTGAAACCAAATTAGTGACACATGGAGGCCTCAAAGGCTTTATTAATAACAATTAGGCTCGCACATAATGTAACCACCCGACCGGTGATTTTACTTTCTAGAACACTGTTACCCTAAATAAACTTCCCGTACTTTCTTTTACTGATTTATGAATAGCGGAGATAGTTAGTTTGGGATTTGGAAGATTTAGGGTTGAAATCGCAACACTTGTTCCTTAAGGTTGGCCTAAAAGGCCAAGTTTGACTTCGGTCAACATTTTGAGTAAACAACCTCATAATCGGGATTTAATGGTTCTAGTGAGTTCATATGATGATTTCAGACTTAGTGTATGTTCGATTGAGATTTGGATGAACCGGGAGCATTTTGATGCCTATAGTGAAAGGTTGTTCTTGAAGGTTTTAGAAGTTCATTAAAATTTTTTTGGAGCAGGTTTTGGAGATATCGAGGTCTAAATAGAATTCTGAGACCGGAAATAATTCTGTTATATAATTTATGACTTGCGTGTAAAATTTTGTATCATTCCGAATAGAATAAGTACATTTCGTCACATTGGAAGTAAATTGAAGAACTTGAAGTTCATAAGTTTTATTCAATTGGTTTTAGGTTTGATTTCGAGTTCTACTGTATTTCGGGAATTTCAAGAGTTCAAGTTAATTGTTGTGTTCGGGAGGGACTGTTAATCGGATGATGCTCGGACCAAGTTGGAAACCTGGAGCAAAAGCTGAAACTCCTCTGTTGTGTCATAATTGCACCCGCGCTTGGCTGCCGCAGGTGTAGACTCACAGGTGCGAACCATGAGCTGGAGAAGCGAAGAATGGAGGACAGTCCCGGGCACCACAAGTGTGGAGGTTTTGGCGCACCGGCGGGATCGCAGGTGCGAGGTAAGTTATCGCAGGCGCGGGCATGGTTGCAGATGTGGTCCCGTGAGCTCATAGGTGCGAAGCTTGGGTAGTAGGGGAAAATGCGCATCTTTGATGGCTTCTCCGCAGGTGTGGGACCGCAGGTGAAGAAAAGCGGAAGGCAATGAGGTTGATTGTCGCATCCCTTTTTTCCCTTTTTGACAGGAAAGTCTGGGTTTCGACATTCATAGGCGGGGAAATAACTCATTTCCTTATGGGAATTGAATATTTGAAGAGTTGCATCTAACGGATTATGGTTCGTTAGGGAACCTTGAGCAATTAAATCATGGACTAGTTTGCATTACCAGAGATTTAGTGTAAGGTCTCAAAATAATCTTGAGGGGAGGGTGTTAGGAACCCCTCGTGGTCCACAACGGTTTTAATACGTACTTTCAAGTAAATGGCATGTTTTGACATTCTATGCATATGTATGATTCAAGTAATGGAAAAAAGAAAAAGGTTTGAACGAGTTGCACATATATAAAGAAAAGTAAATTTATTTAAACAACGGGAGTTGGAAAAGAGGGGTCCTAGGTTGGTTAGCCTATAGGATCACACCAATGGAATGCCCGGTAATCACTCCTCAACACAAGGCTACAAGTGACATTAGTGTGTAGTCATAATATTCGTTACTACCCAATTCCCTCCAATTGGTTATAACCAAAAGTTTTCTATCAACCATGAAAGATACCCTATACATGCGCTACCCGTCCCTTCCTTGTGGCCCTAGAGTTATTTATGACATCTAATTTAGGTAGTTCTAGACCATCCTAAGGTATTTAAAGAAGAAAAGTCCAAGCTCCAACCAAAACAATTAGTACTGCATTTAAAGAGAGAAATTATAGGCACACATTAACCTCCACAAACATAACAAGCAAGTGCACATCTCAAACAACAATTTTAGGTATTTAAGAGAAAACCCTAGAACATGATATCTAGGAAAGAAGAGACTATACAGTATTGAATCAGAACCAATGTGTCGAAGACCTATTCATCTTGCCTATTGATTTTCGACCTGTTGAATGAGCAGTCTCAAATAGCCAGGCCGTAGTTTTATAGTTCGCAGAATTTTAATCACCCTACAGGCTTGCCTAGGCGCATAACAGTGATGTCCTATAAGCATGATATCTATTACTTATTAGGCATGCAGTAATATAGTTTTAAAACGGACAACTTGAGATCATATAGGCATGTTCTTTAGTAATATTAATTAACACGAAAAGAGTAGGATATTTACATAAACTTATTCAGAACTTAATAGTATGAGCTTAGAGTTGAACTTATTTTAGGTCTAACTATAGGCATGGTTTCTATTTGAACATAATGCGAAGCAAGCAGAACACATTCGACCAAAGTGAAACCCCAATAGGCATGATTTCTATTAAAGCTGATTTTAATTCCTATAGGTTTGGTATTTAGTTATTAGAAACTGATTTAGACCTTATAGGCATGGCTTCGAATTGTGTGGAAGCAAAGCAAACAGATTCATTTTAAAACAGATCCTATATGTATGTTATCTATATATACATTTGAATCAACATGGGCCCTATAAGCATGGTATCTACCCAATTTTACCTACAATATATAACTACCTCCTTTTTTAGTAATCACCCCCATAGTTTGTTTACAATTAACTATTACAGGCCAATGAATTGAATAAAAATTACATAAATAAAAAACAAATTAATCTATTGGCAGCCTGAGGTAGGCCCAAATGATTTTCAAGCTTCCAATAGACTCAAATGCCCAAGTTCCATTGCCAATTTCATGTCTCGGTGTGGTAGAGTTCCCTAAGTATCTCAAGGATCCCTGGCAATGCTCACACCTAAACCATTCTTAAATAACAAATTATTTAGGTGCGGTGTGGAAATGCAAGCTCTGACATGCCAGAGTTCAGAGATATCTCAAGGGTCTTAAGGGAGTACACATATCAGAGGGGAAAATCCTAGTATTATAAGAAAAGTGGAAGTGCATAATAGTTTGAAAGAGTTTGATAGAAAGTTCTGAGGACTGAAAAGAACTTCTATGAACCAATGGTGCTAAAACAGTCTGAGGGAAAGTGTGAAGAAAACAATTTGCAATTAGAACCCAAGTCATAGAACAAGTTTTAGGAACAACTTTCACACAAGGGGATATGGGTTGGGAACATAGATGGTACACCTTAATGAAGCATACAAACAATATGATATAGAGAGTGGTGGGGGTCCTACATATGAGCAAAAGATCACAGCAGAAACATGCTGAAGATATCTAAACCACACAACTAGAATCACTTAAACAGATTGACTGACTTAGTAGGAGTGAAACAGGACAGGTAAGGACTTTAAATGAGCATGATGGGGAAGTATTAACAATGAAGGCATGATAATTATATAGAACATAGTTTAGAAAAGACATTAGTTAGTCCAAATAAGAGTAAGTCACATATGTAGATATATTAAACAAGACAAAAAACAAGCAAGCGTAGTGGAAATATGCCAATCACAAACTTGAGTAGGCAGGATTTGTCCTGCTAGATAAGCAGTGAACAACAACAAGAATGGACATCAGGCCACAAGAAAAAAAGTAGTAAATAAACACATAGGTTTGGTTCTAATAAATTAATCTGAAGCAAACCTAGTTAAAGAATGAATGACACAAGATGTGAGAAAGGTAGTGTGTAACTTTCAGCCTTGACTTGCAGCAGGCTAGAATGACAGGGATCACAAGTAGTAGAGAGAGAGAGAGAGAGAGAGAGAGAGAGAGGAAGGGAGGGAGGGAGGGAGCCATTTAGAGTGTAAAGAGTAGTAGTTTTTAACTGTAGTCCTTTGTCAGAAGTGAGAATAGAAGGGAATGTACATAGTAATCAAATGTTAAACAAAATACGTAAGGGATCAATTAGGTAGTAATTAGGGAAAGTCATGGAATCAATCACATGTATAATCACCAAAGTCTTCCATTTCATCAAGGGATAGTAAATCAACGGTAAAGCAGGTAAAGCAAGCCAGATATTTGATGAAGGAAATCTAGTACGGCTTAAGTACAGAATAGGTAATTAGGGGTGACTGAAGAGGAATTTCAATTAAGGAAACATAAGAATCAGAAAAATAACAAATAAAGCAAGGGAAAACTAATTAAGGAATGAAGCTCAATCAAACTGAGTAGAGAGGTAAGAATCAAAAGTTTTGTTATGGAAAAGAGTTCAAATCAAACCAGGAAATAAGAACTTCACAGTAATCAAGGGTTCAATCAAAGAAAAAATCATGTAAAGAGTCAGCAAGTTTCGCAGACAAAATGAAGTAAGAAATGAACAGTCGGGATTCAACACAAAACAAATTGGTAAATCAAGAAAAAGATATTGATTTAAGGAGAAAGATATATGTCTTAACACGAATAGTAAAATGAACATAAAAATATAGAATAAGTAAAAGAGTTGAACTAAGAAACTCAGTAGAGGAATATTAGGATAAGAAAACCATGAGACATTCCAAGGGCTAAAGAGAAATCACAAGAAACAAGGCAAGAACACAGTCAATACACCAGTACTCAGAAAGAAAACAAAGAATGTCAAAAAATTACAGCTTTTAGTATAAATGGGTTAAGGTTGTATCAAACTTACGAAATCTGTCAAAACACATAGGAAGCAGAAGATCAAACACTCAAAAATCATCACAAATTTTCGAAAACACATTTCCGAAAAAATTAGTTTAGAAAAAATGGAAAAGTCATTCGAAAATCACACGATTCTTGAAAAAAAAAACCAAAGGCTCTTGTAAAACTCATATGCTATAGGTCCAAACAACCTTAGATCTATACAGATCTAAGAAGTTCAGAAGAAAAAAATTAGGGTTTTGAGAAGAATAATCACAAAGATGAAGATTCAAACCTAGAAACTAGATATAGGAATATCTCACACAGAATCAAAGCACGACAGTCTGAAACAAAATGACCATATATGCAAGCAAATCATCCCTGGTCCCTTGAGGACCCTGAAGATGGTGATACCAGTACAAGAGAGCCTACCAAAAGGCTGGGGTGGTGAGGAACACCATAAACAGTAGGAGACAAGATGTGGGTAGGTAACGTTAGGGCTTGAGAGCTTTTGGAGAGGAGACGTATTTCAGTAAGGCGGTTGATGAGAAATAACAGGGTTTGGGGGTCATTTGGAACTAAAAGGGAAGAGATTGATTGTTGTGGTTGATCTCTATGAACAACGGTCAAGATTAAAAGGGTTTGGGATCGGATCGGGTGTTAGGGTTTGGCTGGGTAAGTTAAAATTGAAATTGGGCAGGTGATGGGTTAAATTAGGACCAAAATTGAAATAAAAATAGATTAGATTTTAAATAGCCACTTTTAATAACTACATAATTTTTAAAAAATAATAAATGAGTTCCAAAAAATATTTCGTGTAGCAAAATGATTAAAAAATAGTTATTTAATATTTTAAAAATATAAAAGACTATTTTATGTATGAATAATGTAATTATGCATTAGTATGGGCTATTATATCAAAGATGTACAATTTAGCCTAAAAACGTAAATGCAATTATTAAAAATACACTAAAAATAAATAAACACTGTATTGGCATAAATAATGAATTTAAATGGCTAAATAACCACAAAAGTATATGAAGGTTAATTGTTGAATATTATATAAATAAAAAGAGAAGAAATAAATTGATTCGGATCGTTTAAAATTATAGAAAAATTATAAAAATGCTTATGCATGCTTATAACTGCATATGTGCTATTTTAACAGTGTATATATATATATTTATTAAAAATATGTGAGCAAAAATTGGGTATTAACATTCATTTAATATGGGACTTAGACCAATTTTTACACATTTCAGTCACTCTTTGGGCGATTCTTGGAGCTACTTGAGAGGGATTTTAGCCTAGATTTTGGAGGTAAGAAATTTCTACCATATATGAGTTAAATATTAAGATTATTGGTAGCTTAACTTGTAGAAATTAGCAAATATTACGAGTTTAGAGCAAAACCTAGGATTTTTATAAAAACAGAGTTTTACCACGAAAATAATTATGGAACTTAGTGAAAATTATATATTTATATTCCTAACGTATGGGTAAAAAATTTCTTCAAAACATTTTAGAGTCCGGGCATATGGGCCCTGGGGATTAATTTTAGGAATCTTGCATCTAGAGTTGTAAAATTACTTTAATAGCTAGAATACAAACTCTTCAGCATATATTGATTAGTTTTTACACTGTCTGAATAGTTTTGGATCGTTCGGCTACGATTTGAGGGTTAGGGCGCATTCTTAAGTTGGAAGTAGGATTTGAGACGAGGTAAGTATCTTTTCTAACCTTGCAAGAGGGAAATTTCTCCATAGGAGAACTTAATTAATATGTGACTAAATGTGTGGGCTACGCATGCACGAAGTGATGAGAGTCCGTACGTATCTACTATTCCTATTATGTCCTGGTAATTTTAGGTTTACACCATGCTTTTATAGACACCGTTATTTGATTGTACGTGCTAAATTTAAAAAAAAATTAAGTTGAGGATTACTAAGATTTTAAAGGCTTCAAGTGGAATTGTCTTTATAATTAAAGGAACAAAGAATGTGTTATGATTTAAATGATAATGTTATGCTTGGCCGCATCACACGTATGATCCGTGAGCAGGGTAATTCCTTAAATTTTATATCTGACTGCATAGTATGTATGATTCGTGAGCGAGGTGAATAGATGTGTCTATGGCTCGCGCCATTCGACTCTCGGCAACGCATAATTCACATTTATGTTGGATCAGGCAAAACTCCCTCGATGGAATTTGTGTGTGGTAGTAGGATTGGAAGCCCCTTTTATAACTTGCATAAATTCATAATACAGATGTCATTTCTTTAAATGAAGAAAGTATTTTAAGTTCTTAAATATGATGAAAGAATTGTTCAATTGACTAAAATGAAAGATACTAAATGAACTAGAAAAGCGTGAAGGACGCTCTCGGCGCACGTTAAGCTCGCACCCGGTGCACATTAGCAAGATCGCCATTGTCGCCGGATTATGGCTCGTCGCCGGCGTAATCCTCCACCTACTAATGCGCAACTAGTTACACCCGAGAATGGCACAACTAAGGAGCTTGAATGACATCTGGCAGTTTTCTGCCTCATAAGCTCCAATCAGCAGAGGCGTTGCATGCAGATGGAGATCCTTGTGAATTGCCATTGCTGATGACTGATGCACCTTCCGATATTGCTGCAAGACGATTACAGTTCACTGATACCACTGGTTCGGAGAAATCCAGTCCAACTGCAGCGGATGTGATACGAGGAAACCGCAATACTCAGATGGGCAAGCAGCTGTCATTCCTTCCCCCCACTGATCGAGATGGCAAAAAGGTTGTTAAGATCAATGAGGAGAATTTGAAACCTCAACTGGATTATTAGCAAAATACGTTGATTGGATTCATAATTGGCGATAATCCTAGTGAGAAGACTATGGATAACTTTGTCATGCATGTGTGGAATTTCGTAGTCAAACCTCAGGTACTGATTCATGCTGATGGATACTGTATTTTTCGCTTTAATAGTATCGAGGATAGGGATTTGGTCATGCAATGAGGACCCTATTCCTATAGGAATAAGCCAATGGTTCTGAAACCCTAGGAAGTTGATTTCACTTTGCATAGTGATGTTCTTAGCACTGTTCCTATATGGATTCGTTTCCCTGGCCTTCCAGTAGGCTATTGGTCTACTGAGGTCCTGAGCAAGATGGCTGCAATTGGCAAGCCATTATACACTGACAAATTTACTGCGCATTATGAAAAAATTTCGTTTGCCAGAGTCCTAGTTGAAGTTGATGTTGCTTATTCTCTTCCTGACCAATTAGAGATTGAAACTCCTTATGGCCCTAAGATCCAGACAACTGAGTATGACTGGAAGCCTTGTTTCTGTAATCATTGCCAACAATTTGGGCATGATTCATTGATTGCTGGTATTATGTTGATAACAATGCAGAGAAGGAAATGGAGGAGCAGGATAAACCAAGGAGGCAGAAAGGGAAAGTGAAACAGCAGGGGAAACAAACTAAAAAAGAATGGCTTGTAAAGCAGTCTGTAGCTAATGCAGAGGTACAGGCTAGCCATGAGAATACTGTTATTTCAGAAGTGCTGGAGGTTCAGGTAGTGCAGGACCCTAACAAGGTAAATGAGAGCCTATTAGCTAGGCCTCAGCAGATTGCACAAACTGATTCTGTGAGTCAGGTGAGACCTGAAATTGCAGTCAATGCAACCAATGGTAACAGTGAACAAATGGTTGATATTGCAATAATGGGAAGGCTACTATGATTGTGGATGGTAATAGGGTTCAGCAGATTGATCTGGGACCCTCACACAGATTAACTCCTAATTCCCTATGATTATAGTCACATGGAACATTAGGGGGCTTAACCAGCCTCATAAGCAGAAGGAGTTGAAAAAATTCATAGCTGTTAATAAGGTAGATGTCATGGGAGTAGTAGAAACTAGAGTAAAGGAGCATAAAGCTAAGAAGATATTAGATAAGGTTACTAAGGATTGGAAGGTTCAATGCAATTACTCAAAGGCTGCTAATCGGAGAATATGGTTGCTTTGGAAACCACACATCCAGATCCAAATATCCTCTATTTCTGATCAGCTTATTCACTATTTTTTAGAAGATACAAGAAGCCAGGCCAGAATCCATTTAAGTGTTATATATGCCCATAATACTGCACCACTTAGGAACCAACTGTGGAGTGACCTTAGATCAATCTATGTTCCCGGTCAAGATGCTTGGCTGATTAGTGGTGATTTCAACTGTGTCTTTTGTTCTGATGACAGAATTGGCTCTCCAGCTACTAATGCTGAAGTTAAAGATTTCAAAGACACTGTTTCTGATTTGCAACTCACTACCCTTAGAGTCAAAGTTTTGCACTTCACTTGGACCAATTAGAAGGATGCATCCACTAGAGTTTATAGTAAAATTGATTGGGCACTAGGCAATTATCAGTGGCTACAACAGTATGGGCATCTGGAAGCTGATTACATGAACCCTTCAGTATCTGATCATTCCCCTATCCTAATTAAATTTAGAGATCAAAAACCTTTGCACCCTAAACCTTTTAGAATATACAGTGCTGTTATGGACCATTCTCAGTTTCATAGCATTCTACAACAGGTTTGGAGGCAGGATTGTGAAGGCACACCAATGCAGCAGATATGGTAGAAATTGAAGACAATGAAACAGCAGTTAAAGGAGATAAATATTCATATGGCCTCTTACAAACAGAAAATTATTCAGGCAAGGGAAAAACTAGGCATTGTTCAAGTTCAGTTGCAAAACAACCCCTTAACACAGGCACTAATTACTGAGGAAAGAGCTGCAATTGAAGAAATTGAGAAATGGAGTTGTGTGGAGGAACAAATACTGAGGCAGAAGTCTAAAGCTTGCTGGATTGAGTGTGGGGATGCCAACACAAAGTATTTCCATGCTCAATAGAAGATCAGAACATGACAAAACAACATCACATCCATTTATACAGACACAGGTTTGAAACTAACTGATTCTTTATCTGTGGAACAGGAATTCTTGAAGGTATTTCAATCTTTAATGCAGGAATGTGCTACTGAACTCCCCTGTGCCAATTCCAAGATTATGAAGGAGGGGAAGTGTCTAACTTTAGATCAGCAAAGAATGCTCATTAGAGAGGTAACTCTGGAAGAGATCACTAAAGATGTTAAAGAAATGTCTAAAGATAAAGCACCAGGAGTAGATGGCTTTCCAGTGGAGTTCTTTACTAACAACTGGGAGAAGGTAAGCGGTGACATCCTATCTGCTACCAAGGACTTCTTTTCTACTTGTAAAATGCCTCATATGATCAACACCACTGCCATAACACTTGTTCCTAAAGTTAAAGCACCTACTACTGTTAAAGACTATAGACCTATTGCTTGGTGCACTACAGTATACAAAATCATCTGTAAAGTTATTACCAGAAGGATGAAGGTTGTCATTGGAGAATTAGTCGGGCCTGCTCAATCTGCTTTTATTGAAGGAAGAAGTGTTGTTGATAACATCCTGTTAAGCCATGAAATCTTTAAGGGTTACTCAAGGAAAGGTGTCTCTCCCAGATGTGTTCTCAAAGTGGATTTGAGGAAGGCATATGACACCTTGGAATAGAATTTTCTGAAGCAGATTCTTATTGATTTGGGCTTTCCAGCAAAGTTTACTCATTGGATAATGGCCTGTGTCACGTCTGTCTCATACTCCTTAGTAATGAATGGTGGCTTAACTAAACCATTCACTGCTAAGAGATGCATTAGACAGGGTGACCCTATGTCACCAAACCTATTTGTGTTGGATATGGAGTACCTTAACAGAATATTTCAGCAACTGCACAAGGATGGGAACTTCAACTTCCATCCCAAGTGTAGAAAACTCAATGTCTCTCATGTATGTTTTGCTGATGATCTCCTTATGTTCTGCAGAGCTGATATAATATCTATCCAGATATTGCATAAAACCTTTCTTCAGTTTTCAGCAACATCTGGCCTTCAGGCAAATATCAGCAAAAGTGCAATCTGTCTGGCTGGTGTGCAGCAAAATAACAGAGAAGAAATAATTAAATCCTTGGGATTCACCGAAGGTCAACTTCCATTCAGATATTTAGTGATTCCACTTGATTCTATGAAGTGGTTATCCATCATTATATGCCTCTAATTGAGAAGATCACAGATAAAATCACTTGTTGGTCAGCCAAGCTTCTATCATATGCAAGTAGAAGCCAATTGATTAAAGCAGTGGTGTTTGGCATTCAGACTTATTGGGCACAGGTGTTCATTATGCCCAAGAAAGTACTGAAAGCCATTGAAGCAATATGCAGAACTTTCCTCTGGACTGGTAAAGCAAATCTATCTAGAAGAGCACTGGTAGCTTGGGACAAGGTGAGCAAACCAATATCTGCTGGAGGGCTTAACATCCTAGACTTGTCTGTGTGGAACAAAGCAGCCATAACTAAGTTTCTATGGGACTTGGCTAGGAAGAAACACTGCATATGGGTTCGATGGGTTCATTCATATTACATTAAGCAAGGTAACATTGCAACATTTACCATACCAAAGTCAGCCTCTTGGGTGGTCAAAAAGGTACTCGAAAGTAGAACTATGATACTGGAGAGTCATTAGCTTCAGGGAGATCTTGCTGGTAGATTGCAAAGTGTATGTAGGCTGGATAGATTTCACATCTAGAAACTGTACCTCACTATGCTACCCAGTTTCACTAAGGTTGCATGGAAGAACTTATTGCTGATCACTAATGTACCACCTAGGCATAAGTTCACTGTTTGGTTAGCTACTCAACATAGACTTCCTACAGTCGATAGATTGCAGATTATGGGCATACAAGTTCCAGCAGCTTGTGTATTTTGCAAACAGAATGTGAAGACTTCAATCGCATGTTCTTTGAATGTCCTATCACTAACAGATTGTGGTCCAGAATATATGTTTGGCTGGGGCATTCCAGAACAATTGGATGTTGGGAAACTGAGCTTCACTAGATATGTAGCAAAGCTAAAAGTAGGCTGTGGCATAATGCAATTACATCTTCTGCATTTGTCACCACTACTGCACTCATTTGGAGAGAAAGGAATCACATTTGATTTGAAGGAGCTGCGTTTGTGGAGGAATTGACATGTAGAGAGATTGCCTTACTTCTACACCTTCGAAGCAGGAATTGCAAACATTGGCAGATTGGACTGGGACAGCTTAATTGCTTTCCTTAGCTATTGTAATTAGATTCTAAATGATATGATACTTGTGTATAGATAGCTAAGATAGTAGAGAGATTACTTGTAACAGTGTAGTAGTTAGTCCAAAATACTACTATAGAGGCCTATGATGTACATATTCTTGGAGATCAATGAAAAGCGACAGTTATATTAAAAAAGAATTGTTCAACTTTTTCTTATTTTGAGTTCTATTGATATCTTACATATTTTGTTTTATTTAATATTTTATATTATTATATTATTAGCCCTAATAAGTGTCGAAATCGACCTTTCGTCACTACTTTTTCAAGGTTAGACTAGATACTTACTAGCTACAAATTTTATGGACTCACACTACACTTATGTACTTGATTATACATCATTTGAGGCAAGTGTATTTAGCCACCAGTTCAGCGTGTGGTTTTGACTCTTTAACTGAAGACTTCCCCGTGCGCTGCCTTTTGAGCCGTTCTGCAGTAGCTGGAGTCTCTCTTATGATTTATTTTCTATATATTTTCTTTCAGACATCAGGCTAGCATCTTCTGTATATTCTACTAGATTGCCAACATACTTCTGATACCATGTTGTGGCACACACACTAGTAGACTTATGATTTTGGTATTGTATATATGACTACAGTTTGTATTCGCTCATTCCTTTTAATTTGTCTTTATTGTTAAATTTCTCAGTCTTTTAACTATGAAGAATTTTATCCACTTAGTAATTTATAAGATGGGAAATCACTAGTTTGATCGGTGTTGGCTTGCCTAGCAGTAGTGTTGGGCGCTATCACGGTCTATGGTAGAATTGGGTCGTAATGGCATGATATTAGAGAACTAGGTTCAAGTAATCCTCAAAAGTTATGGGCATGCCTGCAACTTCCTTCGAGAGGAACATGGCGTTAGGAATCTACTCTGTATTCATCTCAAATCGTGTAGATGATGATATACCTAGTTTCCTTCTGTTATTCTCTCACAGATGGTGAGGACGCGTACAACAAGCGTTCCAGACCTTGGAGGAGCTGCTCTCCTCATTGTTAGAGGCCGAGGCAGAGACCGGGAGAGGGCACCGACCCGTGGTAGGGGATGAAGACATCCCAAAGATACCCCAATAGCACCACTAGAGGATCTAATGGGCGATCCCATCATGTAGGAGTAGGACAAGGTACATGCCACATAGCCATCCCCTGTTGATTTCTTGAAAGAACTAGCCTTTCAGGAGGTCATGGGTCGTACGCTGTGATTCATGGACACTATGAATCAGGCTGCATTATTTCCAGCATACCCAACCACATCTCATGCGGGAAGCAGAGCACAAACCCCTACTGCTCAGGCTCCTAGGCATGCAGCTACAGCATATCAGGGTACACTACCTATGGGCGAGGTCCAGCTGGTTGCCACGTCTGAACCTGTGCCCAGACGAGCTGCGGATGGCGATCCGAAGAAGCAATTGGATGGATGGAATAGGCTACACCCTCTTATCATTGGGCGTGAGCAGCATAAGGATTCCCAGGACTTTATTGACCAGGTGTAGGGACATACTGCACAACATGACAATATTAGAGTCTCATGGAGTGGATGTCACTACATTCAAGCTGCAGAAATGGGCCTGTAGATAGTGGAAATCTTATCTTTTTTGCAGACCGGTGGGTTATCAACACATGACTTGGGACTAGTTTACATGGATTTTATTGGAAATGTATATTTCACCCTCTCACAGGGAAGTGTTGCGGTGTCAGTTTGAGCAACTCAAGTAGGGTAAGATGTCTGTAACCGAATATGAGGTGTGATATTCTGAGTTGTCTCTCCATGCACTTATGATAATTCCTACAGATGTAGAGAAGGTTCGAAGATTTATTGTAGGGTTGCACCTCAGTATTCGGGCTAGCATAGCCCCAAATAGGAGATGGGTACTGATTATCAGCTAGTGGTGGAGATTTTTCAAAGGATTGCGGCCTATTAAAATAGGGGTAGAAAGCATATGTAGTAGGACAAGAGGACCGGATTCTCTGGAGAGTTTAGAGGTGCCCCGGCTAGGGGTAGAGGTAAGTTTGGGAAGGGTCAGCCTAGTAGATCCACATATCCAGCGCCACCACCACCTCTTTGGTATGCTCCAACATGACCCTATTTGAACGCTAAATCCGAGATTTCTTATTTCCCACTAGTTCATCATGGTCCTTCTAGTGCCATTCCAGAGAGTTCATACCGCCCACCAGCTATTCATGATTCTTTTGGTATTCAAGCCATCATGTTTAGACTTTGGGGCAGGCGTCTATGGTATTAAGATGTTATTATGAGTGTAGATATGCCGATCGCATATAGAGGACCTGCCTCCGTCTTCAGGACAAGGTAGTATAGTAGGGTTATCAGCCCATGATTGCAGCACCAGCTGCCCGACTGCCTAGAGGTGGGGGACAGGCTGGTAGACGCCGTCCAGAGGTGGAGGCCAGGCCAGGAGAGCTAAGATAGCTATTTTTCATTTAGGTGGAGATCAGCTAGCCGGCGCTCCATCTAGATTCAATGCCTTCACAGCCAGACAGATATAGTGCCTCCGATGCCGCGATCACAAGTATTTTTTCTATTTGCGGTAGGGATGCTTTAGTGTTATTTGATGAAGGGTCTAAATATTCATATGTTTCATATCCATTTTCTTATTTCCTAGATATTACTCGTGAGTCCTTGGGTACTCCTATTTATGTGTCCACTCCTACAGGATTTCTATGTTTGTGGATTATGTCTACTGGTCCTATGTGGTCTCATTATGTGGTTATGAGACTAGAGCGGACCTTCTGCTACTTGATATGATCGACTTTATTGTCATCCTGGGAATCGACTGCTTATCCCCATATCACGTAATCCTTGATTGTCGTGCTAAGACTATTACTTTATCGATGCCATAGTTGCCGAGATTGGAGTGAAAGGGTTCCACCGTTAATGCATCTACTCGGGTTATATCTTTTATGAAGGCTCGACATATGGTTGAAAAATAGATTATGTAGCATATATTTTGGACACCACCGCAGAGTCTTTGACTATTGATTCGGTGTCACTAGTCTAGGAATTTCCCGATGTGTTCCCTTCTGACCTTCCAGGCATGCCACCAGATCAAGATATTGATTTTTTGTAATTATTTGGCTGCAGGTACCCAGCCTATATGCATGGATCAAAAGGAGCAGCTTGAGGAGTTATTAGAAAATGGGTTTGTTAGACCAACTGTATCACCTTGGGGTGGACCGGTTTTATTTTGAAGAAGAAAGATGGGACTATGTGGATATGCATTGGTTACCGCTAGTTGAACAAAGTTGCCACCAAGAACAAATACATGTTGCCACATATCAATGATTTGTTTGTCTAGTTACAGGGTGCTAAGGTGTTCTCTGTGATTGACTTGATGTCAAGGTACAATCAGATGAAGATTCGAGACTCAGATGTCCTAATGACTACCATACGTACTAGATATGGCCATTATGATTTTCTAGTGATGTCCTTGGTCTTGACTAATGCCCCATCGGTGTTTATGGATTTGATGAACCGGGTGTTCAGGCCTTATATTGATTCCTTTTCTATTATCTTCATTGATGACATATTGATTTACTCACGTAACATGAGGGTGCGGGAGCAGCATTTGAGAGTGGTTGTCACGACCCTAATTCACCAATTGTGAATATGTCATGACGGCACCCATTCTTGGAGACTAGGTAACTATAGCACATTGCGGAATTTATCAGTTCGAAATAAAAACATTAAACAACCACTAAGTAGAATAAGAAATGTATATCGGTGCCGCATGGCACATATACTGAATATACAACTTCTAAAAATTATATCCCAAAACCCGGAATCCCATTGTCAACATAGGCTGTGAGAAAACAAGTACATCTCTAATATATAGAGTGTCCAATACAATGGATAAAAACAAGAAGAACGGTACTGCTAACTGCAGGATAGAATGGACGGAGACTCTCCGGTCTGCGGACCCAGCAGATATACCTCAAGTTTTCGATAGCAAGCTCCGGTCTCACTGATGATACGTCTTGCCGGATGCACCTGGATCTGCACAACAAAAGTGTGTAGAAAAGTAGCATGAGTACACCACAGCGGTACTCAGTAAGTGCCAAGCCTAACCTTGGTTGGGTAGTGACAAGGAAGGTCAAGGCCCTACTTAGACTAAATATAACAACAATTATGAACAATGTAAGGCAGATAATAAGCAGGAAAAGCAACAAAAAAATAGGATGGAAGCTGTAAGCAACTACAATTAAACTACGTAAATAAAATAACACAAACAAGTATCATTCAATATCAGGATGCCTTATGGAGCTCCAGAAATTGAACCCATAGTCCATTTTCACCAATTTCTGAGGATCTCCCGGGAATTGAACCCGTAGTTCATCATACCTGCATCGGAGGATCTCCAGGGAATCGAACCCATGGTCCATCATACCAATAACAGAGGATATTTCGGAAATTGAACTCGTAGTCCATCATACCAATAACATAGGATCTCCCGGGAATTGAACCCGTAGTCCATCATACCAATAATAGAGGATCTCCCGGGAATTGAACACGTACTCATAATCGTAAACACATCACAGCAATTCAATAACGTACAAATGCTAAGTAGAGACAATAGGTAAAATCTGAAGTCTAGCATGCTTCATGAAGAGCAGGTATTGAAATTTTAGTCAAATAGAACAAACTAGCTAACTAACACGCTTTTCCTAAGCTAAAACAAATACAATTTGCATTTATATTAGTTAAATACGTGAAGAACACAGCCTAAATAAGTCAAGTAAGGTGAATTTCCAATGATTAGCACAAGTAAACACGTGTCACATCGCGCACAAGGCATTTTAAACAATATCCTAGATATACTAAGGGAGGAGGTCCCGCACACAAAATTAGATGAGCCACTTACCTCGAATCGGTAAAAAAATCGCAAAGAAACAATGCCCTTGCCACTAGTATCCGACTCGGAGTGGCCCAAATCTATTCAAACCAATTACATATTGTAAATAACATCGCAAGTAACAAATTTTACTATTAAAATTAAAGCTAATGCGCAAAAATAGGTAAAATTACAAAAATACCCCACAAGCCAACGTCTCGGAATAGTATAATTTTAACATTTCCAAAAACTTCGTACTCCCATGAGTCTAACCATATAAATATCTTAAAAATTTGAGGTCAAATGCCCCTTCAAAACTCAATAATTTAGTCAAATAAGTTTTACCCAAATTATCCAGTTTTTTATCCTAAATCTAAATTTAAATGATAGATTTAAACATCAAATGATGGAATATAACCTAAAAGGGTCATGGTTCTCTGACTAGACCTCAGTGGACCACCGCGAACGGCACAAAAAGCAATGCTGCCAAGGTGGTAAACATCAGAGAACCCCAACTTTTGTCAAATCACCAGTGTGGTCCGCATTGACTTCTTACCCCCGTACAAAGGTCTTTGCAGCCATAAAATGAGTGCGGTTCGAATTGACAACTTCACAGAGTGGTCATTTTCCAGTTTTTTCCTGCACTGCATCAACACAATCCTACAGAATCTCACAACCAATAAGTCCAAAAATAAATCCTACACTACAATGAAAACCAAAGAAAAACAAGAAGAAAAACACATGGGTTGCCTCCCACTACGTGCCAGATTTAACATCGCGGCACGATGTAGGTTACCATCAAATTATTTGAGATGAAGAAGTGCCAACATATGGCTATCATCAATTCTTCCCACGTAGTGCTTGACCCTGTGCCCGTTCAATATGAAAAGTTCCCCATTTTTGTTCTTCGAGTCAAGTGCACAAACGCGGTCACAAATACTACTTCAAAAGGTCCACTCCATTTTGACTTAAGCTTTCCCCAAAACAGATGTAACCGAGAGTTGAACAAGGGAACCAAATCACCCACTTTGAACTCCTTGGCTCGATCATATTTATCATGAAGGTACATTATCTTGTCCTTGTACAAGAACAAACTGGAGTAGCATGGAATCGGATTTCATCAAGTTCATTAAGCTGCTCCACACAATGATTTGCTACCACATCTCGTTCAAGATTTAACTTTATCAAAGCACACATGGCATTGAGCTCTAACTCAACCAGTAGATGGAAAACTTTTCCAAATACCAACGGAAATAGAGACGTACTAATCGGAGTCTTATAAGCGGTCCTATAAGCCGATAAAGCATCATTATCCAATTCTTTTGACCAAACGGTCCTATTTGCATTGTCCGTCTTTGACAATATACTCTTGATTTCCCTGTTTGAGACTTCAACTTGGCCACTGGCTTGAGGATGATAAGGAGTAGAAACTTTTTGGTTGACCCCATACTTTGCAAGTAAAGTGCCTAAAGCTCTATTACAAAAATGAGACTCACCATCACTTATGATTGCACGAGGAGTTCCAAACATAGTAAAAATGCTCTTCTTAAGAGATGAAACCACACTTCGGGACTCATTGTTGGGTAAATCCACGGCTTCAACCCACTTTGAAACATAGTCAACCGCTACAAGAATATATGTGTTCCCACACAAGCTAACAAACAGGCCCTTAAAATTAATGCCCCATACATATAAAATATCAACCTTAAGAATGATATTGATATGAATCTCATCCTTCTTCGAAATTTCACCCGCTCTTTGACATTCATCACACCTCTTCACAAGTTCATTTGCATCTTTGTACAAAGTTGGCCAATAAAACCAACAACTAGGAACTTCGAAAGTCGTCCTTGCCCCCAACATGATGGCCACCATAGGCAGAGGAATGACAAGCCTCCAAGATACTCAATTGCTCTTCCTCCGGGACACACCTTTGGATCACACCGTCCGTCCAAATCTTGAACAAGTAGAGCTCATCCCAATAGAAATCAATATCTTATTTGAGATTCTTCCTTTGGTTAGAAGAGAGCTCACACGATATTATACTAGTAACAAGAAAATTAGCAACGTTCGCAAACTATGACATAGCATTCATCATTACCGAAAGGATTTGTTTGTCAAAAAATGAATCATTGATCTCCATGCCATCATGAGGCCTCACCTCCTCCTCCAAGCGGGAGTGGTCCACCGTTTGGTTTTCACTACCCTTCCAGTCCACAAAATCAATTTCCTAAAGTAACAAGACCCATCGTATCAGTCTAGATTTAGAATCCTTATTTGTCATCAAGTACCAGAGTGCGGCATGATCGGTCTGGACTATAACCTTGGCACCCATAAGATACACTCGAAATTTCTCCATTGCGAACACAATAGCCAATAGTTCGTTTTTGGTCACCGTTTAGTTCACTTGAGCATCATTAATTGTCTTGCTCGCATAGTACACCAGATGAAAAATTTTGTTCACTCTTTGACCCAAAACCGTCCCAATCACAACATCGCTTGCATCACACATATCTCAAAGGGAAAGATCTAATTAGGTGCAGTAATGATAGGATTGGTAGTCAACTTACGCTTGAGAAGTTCAAAGGCTTGCATACATCTCACATCGAATAGAAACTAGGCATCCTTTTCCAATAGCTTGCATAACGGGGTTCACTACCTTCGAATAGTCATTGATAAATCTCCGATAGAACCCCGCATGCCCATGAAAACTTCTAACTCCCTTGACAGAGATAGGGGTGGGAGCCATGAAATCACATCAATGTTTTCTTTGTCCACCTCAATACCATGCTTTGAAATTTTATGCCCATGTCCTATGCCCTTTTCAACCATGAAGTGTCATTTCTTCCAACTAAGAACAAGATTGGTTTCTTCATAACGGGCCAAAACACTATCAAGATTCTTCAAACACTCACCAAATGAATCGCCCACAACACTAAAGGTGTCCATGAATACCTCCAAAATTTCTTACACCATATCGGTAAAAATGGCAAACATATACCGCTGAAATGTTGCAGGTGCATTACACAACCTAAAAAGCATTCGAGAAAAGGCAAAGGTGTCATACGAAAAAGTGAATGCGGTCTTCTCCTGATCTTCCGGAGTAATCAATATTTGGTCGTACCCAAAATACCCATCCAAAAAACAATAGAAGGCATGACCATCAAGTCAATTTAGCATCTAATCAAGAAAAGGCAATGGAAACTGATCTTTGTGAGTCACTTTATTCAACTTGCGGTAGTCCATTCATACCCTCCAATCGATGACTATACTAGTAAGAATAAACTCATTTTGTGAATTTGCAACCACGTTCATGCCACACTTCTTCGGTACACATTGCACCAATGAAGTCCAAGAGCTATCAGAGATGGGGTACACAACTCTGGCATCCAACCACTTGATCACCTCCTTTTTCACAACTTCTTGTATTGCCTCGTTGAATCTCCTTTCATGTTCCATTGAGGGATTTGCATCATCTTCCAGAATAATATTGTGCATACATAATGCGGGGCTTACTTTCTTAATATCAGCTAATGTCCATCCAATTGCCTTTTTCCGCTTTAGAAGCACCGACAATGTGGTATCAACCTGCATGCTAGCAAGAAAAGAGGAAAGAATAACTGGAAAAGTAGAATTAAGGCCTAAGAACTCATATCTGAGGTGTGGAGGCAACGGTTTCAACTCCAACACCGGAGGTTCATCAATTGATTGTTTTATTGGTGTGTTTTGCGTATTCTCAAGGTCCAAAGAATGTTTTCTAGGAACATACGAGTAAGATCCCATCCCACGTAAAGAATTCACACACTCCACTCGGCCTTCATCTTCATTGGCATCAAGATTCAACAATATGGCCTCAAGCGGGTCTCCACATTTGCCATTGCACTAGTATCATAAACTATCACCGCCATGACAAGGTCCACAAAAGAGCACAACTCAGAACTGTTGGATTGCTTCATTGACTAGCACACATGAATGACCACTTTTTCATCACACACCCAAAAGATGAGTTCACCTACTTCTACATCAACTAAGGCCTTCCCAGTAGCGAGGAAAGGTCTTCCTAATATGACTGGAACTTCATAATCTACCTCAAAATCCAAAACCACAAAATCAGCTGGCAAGATAAATGTGTCCACCCGGACAAGCACGTCATCAATAATCCCCAATGGTCTCTTCATTGTTCTATCCGCCATTTGCAATCTCATGGAAGTCGGCCTCGGTTTTCCAATACCCAAAGTCTAGAAAACTGAGTAGCGCATCAAGTTGATACTAGCCCCCAAATCACATAGAGCCTTAGCAATGTCCCCACTCTCAATGGTGCAAGGAATGGTGAAAGCACCGGGATCTTCAAGATTTAGGTTCATTGAATGCACTACTGCACTAACTTGGTTGGTCATCTTTATAGTTTCACAATCCATAGATCATTTCTTTGTCACCATGTCTTTCATTAATTTAGCATAGCCCGACATTTGTTTAAGAGCCTCCACCAAAGGCACATTGATGGATAAGCTCTTCATCATATTAATGAACTTTTTAAACTGATTCTTATTTTTCTGCTTCACGGGCCATTGAGGATAAGGTGGGGATGGCCTTGGCAAATGAGCCTTGGATTTAGGCACAACCGGCTCTGACATGTCTATTACGTGTTCCCTAGATGGGTTCACAGCATTTTGAGATTCCACCTAGGCATCTTGAATATCAATCCTCACTTCTTCATTAACTTTGTAAGGCATCTTGAATATCAATCCTCACTTCTTCATTCACATTGTCATCAATCACATTTTCAACTACCAAAGGAACTTCATCTTCTTGCAACTCAACTTCTCACTCAAAACTATCTTTTGTTTGGAGGCATTCACATCACCACCTTGTCCACTGCTTGTAGTTAGCGCCATAAAATTGTTGTTCCCACCCTTCGGGTAACTACCATATCACTTAGTAGAGCACCCTTAGGGAAAGTATTCAAGGACTGTTAGATTTGTCCGAACTGAACCTCCAAATTTCTAATTGATGTATTGTGGGAAGACAACTGAGCATCAGAATCACAATTTTTCTTCATCATCTGCTTGAAGATCATTTCAATTATCCCCATATCATTGTTTGAAGAACTAGGACCTTGGGATGGAAATGGAGGTGGATTATTTGATTATTAGTATATTGGGGACATTCGAAATCCATGACCCCGGTTTCCTTGATTTTCATTGTTCCACCCACCTTGATTGTTGTTACCACCCCAGTTGTTGTTGTTGCCATTCCAATTACACTGGTTGTTTTGATTATTATTCTAATTGCCCCAGTTGGAATTTTGATTGTTGTTCGCCCAATTATTATTGCCTTGTTGTTGTTGATTTCCCTAATTGTCTTGGGGTCTCCACTGTTGTTGGTTGGAAGAATTGCTCCTTTGGCCTTGATAATTGTTCACGTATTGCACCTCTTCATTCTGTCCATCATACCCATCATCTTGGAATCCACCACAAATTGTTGTCAAATTGCTCCGAATTCCCTAGGTTATGTTGACCTCTTTGTCTTCTTGTTGACTAGTTTTTTTTATACCCTCTATAGCATTCACTTAGCCAAAAAATTGAACTTGTTTCAACTGTGCCTTTTCTAGTTAGTTCATCGTAGTTGTCAACTAAACAATAGCCTGCCCACAATCATGTAACTCTTTGTGCAAATGAGTGACACTGGGGTCACACCGGGGCACATTGGCTCGACTTTTCCAAGTAGAATAAGTGTCAACTATCTCGTCAAAAATGTCACAGGCCTCATCATAAGACAGGTTCATAAAGTTTCCCCCAGCAAGTTTGTTCACTATGCATTGGTTTATTGTGCTAATGCCCCGATATAAAGTCTGTTGGATCATTGCCTCATCTATATCATTATTGGGGCATTACTTTACCATTGTTCTATTGCGCTCTCAAATCTCATGCAAAGGTTTAGTGGGCTCCTGCTTGAAGGCCAAGATCTCATCTCTCAATGCTGCCATATGCCCTAGTGAGAAATATTTTGCAATGATCTTGTCCACAAACTCATCCCAATTTAAGTGATTCATAAGTCTCTAAAGCCAACCCAATGCCTTCCCTCTATGTGATAATGGGAAGAGTCTCAACCGAAGTGCATCCTCGGACATATTTGTTAGCTTGCTCCCCAACAAGTATCCATAAAACCCTTGAGATGTTTGTAAGCTTTTTTTTGGCAATGTCCGTGAAATACCCATGCTGCTCCAACAATGTCAGCATCACATTGGTAATGGGTCTAGATGCTCAAAATTATAGAAGAATATAAATAAATAGATGAAGAAAAAGCCATAATAATTAATTACTAGATAAAATTTAAAGATTCAGTGTTGAAACTAACCTAAAGTTACTCAAAATTGTAGAAGATAAGAGTTCACAAGCATAGCTCTGTCCCAAAATCTATCCCATGACCTAAAATTAGAAAAGGAAACTATTTATACTAGGCTGAAAATTCTGAACAAAAATATGTGCGGACCGCACAAAATTGAGTGCGGCCGCGCTAAGGCTCTTAGCTTGACTAATCTGTTCACTGAAGTTGGCCACCGCGGACCACACAAAATGCACCGCAGCCGCGGTAGATTTTATTGAGGTCCACATAAAATGGACCGCAGACTGCATTGGATAACTTCTCCAAAATGGCATATCTCTGAACTTGAGCTCAGCGGACCGCACAAAAATGTGTGCGGCCGTAATGAAATCAATGCAATATGAACAAAATGGCTTTGCGGCTACATTTCTTGGTTTTCTGAAATTCCTGCTCTCTGAAGTGCATCATTACGGAGCGCACAAAATGGTGTCCGGCTATACTGGCCCTGTTTGACTGAGCTTCGCCTTGGTTTTGGTAATTGTGCATGTTTCACTCCTAGTTGAGCTGGTTTTTGACAATTTTTCTCCTTGTTGATCAAACCCTGGAATCAAATACAACTTGCGAGCCTTTGAGTCTATTTTGTACACATTTCTAATCAATACTTAAGCAAGAAGGAGCATAAAATGCATCATAATGCCTAGTTATCACTAATCGACTTGTGAGGTTGGATATTTCATATCCCAATCAAGTTTTAGCATGTGTTGTTTCCCAGTATTCACTATTGGGGCAAATCAAGAATCAACAGCTTGATTATCTACACTTGGCAGTTCATACAGAGACGGTACTACATGGTAGATCCTAGGACTTTTCTATTGCAAGGATGGTGTTCTATGACTCCAGGGTTGTCTATGTATTCCTAATGTTGATGGCTTGAGGGAGCGGATTCTAGAGGAGGCACACAGTTCTTGGTACTCTATTCATCCAGGTTCTATAAAGATGTATCATGACTAGAGGCACCATTATTGGTGGCGGAGGATGAAGAAAGATATAGTTGAGTATGTGGCTAGGTGCTTAAATTTCCAGCAGGTTAAGTATGAGCACAACAGGCCAGGAGGCGTGCTTCAACAAATGACTATCCTTGAGTGCAAATGGGAGTGCATCACTATGGACTATGTAATTGGGTTGTCATGGACTTTGTGGAAGTTTGATATAGTTTGGGTCATTATTGACAAATTGACCAAGTCAGCACACTTCATTCCAGTTATGACGACCTCCACTTTAGAGAACTTGGCCGAGATTTATATTCGGGAGATAGTTTGGTTGCATGATATGCTTGTTTCCATCATATCAGATAGATACCCTCAGTTCATTTCACATTTCTAGAGAGCCATAAAGAGTAAGTTAGGGACCCTTGTAGAACTCATTGTAATATTTCATCCATAGACCAAGGAGCAGTCAGAGCGGACAGTTAGGACATGATCAAAGCATGTGTGATTGACTTTGTAGGGTAGTGGGATTTGTTCTTGCCCTCGGTCGAGATTGCATACAACAACAATTATCAATCTAACATCAAAATGGCTCCATTCGAGGCTTTATATGGTCGGTAATATCGTTCTCCCATCTGGTGTTTTGAGCCCAACGAGGCTAGGTTATATGGTATTGATCTGCTGAAGATGCCTTGGAAAAAGTAAAGTTGATTCAAGAGTGACTTCGCACAGCACTGACCAAATAGAAGAGTTTCACATATCATAAGGCACATGATGTATCATTTATAGTAGGCGAGAAGGTTCTTTCGAAAGTCCCAACGATGAAGGGGATTATGAGATTCCGAAAGAAGGGAAAGTTGAGCCTAAGGTTTATCGGTCCACTTGAGGTGTTGAGGCGAGTTGGGAAGATTTCGTATGAGCTTGCTTTACCTCCCACCATATCATGGGCTCATATAGTATTTCACATGATCACGCTGACTTGTCCCATGTGTTAGACTTTAGAACTATTCAACTAAATGAGATTTTGGGTTATGAGGAGGAGCCAGTGGCCATTTTTGCTAGACAAGACCGCCATTTGAGGTCCAAGAGGATTTTCGCAATAAAGATTCACCGAAGGGGCCAACTAGTCAAGGAGGACGTGCGGAGCAGAAATTCGCACTTATTCAACACTTCACGTATGAATCTAAACCCGTTCAAGGACGAATATGTTTTTAAGAGGTGGAGAATGTAAGGACCCGACCAATTGTTTTGCTTTCTAGAACCCGATTATCCTCAATAAGACTTTACGTACATGTTTTTAATGATTTATGACTTGTGGGGATTGTAAGTTCAAGATTTGAAGAGTTTGGTTGAATTCAGAACACTTGGTTCCTTTATAAATTTGCTTAAAACGCCAAGTTTGATTTCGGTCAACATTTTGAGTAAATGATCTCGAAATCAGGATTTGACAGTTTTAAAAGGTTCGAATCACTATTTTGGACGTCGATGTATGTTTGAATTGAGTTTTGGATTAATCAGGAGCGTTTGGGCACCTAATAGCGACAGTTGGTTTTTGAGGTTTTAGAAGTTCTATGTATTTGGTTTGGAGCGTGTTTTGGATATATCGAGGTCCAAATGGAACTCCGACTGGAAATAGTTCAGTAATACAATTTATGACTTGCACGTAAAAAAAATTGTAATTACGAGTAGTATAAGTACGTTTCGGCACATTGGAATTAAATTGAAGAACTTGAAGTTTATAAGTTTGAATCAATTGAGTTTAGGGTGTGATTATTAGTTTTAACGTTTTTTCGGGCTTTCCAATAGTTCAAGCGAGTCTGTTTTATGATTCCAAACTTGTGGGTATGTTCGGGTGGAGTCCCGGGTGTCATTCAGACGAGGCTCAGACCAAGTTAGAAACTTGGAGCAAGAGCTGAAGCTCTCCAGTTCTATCATAATCACACCACTAATTGGCCAGCCACAGGTGCGAGCCACGAGCCACATAAGCGAAGAAATATGGACAGCCTTGGGCACCGCATTTGCGAGGTAAATGGTCACAGGTGCAGGCATGGGCCCAGATGCGATCCCTGGAGATCGCAGATGCAGGTCTTGGACAGTAGGGGAAAATGTCCACCTGCAATGGCTTCTAAGCAGGTGTGGGACCGTAGGTGCCAAAAAGCTGGAGGCAGTGTGGTTCATTTAATATGGGCTTTAGACAAATTTTTACACATTTCACTCACTCCTTGGGCAGTTCTTGGAGCTTCTTGAGAGGGATTTTAACCTAGATTTTGGGGTACGTAATTTCTATCATATATGAGTTAATTAGATTATGGGTAGATTAACATATAAAAATTAGTTAATATCATGGTTGTAGAGGAAAACATAGGGTTTTGATAGAAATGGAGTATTACCACGAAAATGATTATGGGACCTAGAGAAAATCATATATTTTTGTTCCTAAGGTTATGGGTAATAACTTTCTTCAAATATTTTCAGAATTTGGGCATGTGGGCCTGAGGTGAATATTAGGAATCTTGCATCTATAGTTGAAAAATTACTTCAATAAATAGAATATGAACTCTTAAGCATATATTAATTACTTTTTACACTATTTGAATAATTTTGGATCGTTCGGCTTCGATTTGAGGGTTTAAGTGCATTCTCGAGTTGGAAATAGGCTTTGAGATTAGATAAGTCTCTTTTCTAACATTGTAAGTGGGAAATTTTTCGTTGGTGGACTTAATTAATATGTGATTATTTGTGGGGGTTACGTATGCGCGTAGTGATAAGAGTCCGTACGTTTTTGTGAAGACCGTTATTTGATTATACGTGCTAATTGTACCAAAAGGAATTTAGTTGAGGATTACTAAGAAATTAATGTCTTCAAGTGTAACTGTTTTTATTTTTAAAAGAATCAAGAAAGGGTTATGATTTAAATGATAAAGTTACACTTTACCGCATCACACATATGATCCGCGAGCGGGGTAATTCATTAAACTTATATTTTACCGCATCACATGTATGATTTGTGAGCAGGGTGAATAGATGCATCAATGGTTCGCGTTTGACGATCGGCACTGTAGAGCTCATATTTATGTTGGAACGGGCCAAACGATCTCAATGGAATTTGTGTGTGATAGTTGGGCTGGAAGTCCCTTTTATAACTTGTATAAATTAATAAAATAGAGATAGTTTGTTTTAAATGAAGGAAGTGTTCTGGGTTCTTCTATTTGATGAAAGAATTGTTCAGCTATTTCTTATTCTGAGTTCTATTGATATCTCTACATATCTTGTTTTATTTAGTATTTCATATTATTATATTGTTGGCCCTAATAAGTGCCGGAGTCGACCCCTCTTCAATACTTCTTTGAGGTTAGACTAGAGTCTTACTAGGAATATATTTTTATGTACTCGCGCAACACTTTACTTTATTGTACATGATTTGAGGCGGGTGCATATGGTCACCTGTCCGACGCGTAGATTTGATTCCCTAGATTGAGACTTCCTTGTGAGATGCTCTTTTGAGCCGTTCTACAACAGCTGGAGTCACTCTTATGTTTTATTTCTATCTATTTCCTTTCAGACAGTAGGCTACCATTCTTTTCTATATTCTACTAGATTGCCCACATATTTGTGACATCGGGTCTTGACATACGCATTAGTAGACTTATGATTTTGGTATTATATATATGATTATGGTTTGTATTCGTTGTTTCCTTTTGAGTTGGTTTCATTTTTATATTTCTAAATCTTGTAACAAATGAAGAATTTTATCCACTTAGTAATTTATAAGATGGAAAATTACTAGTTTGATCAATGTTAGTGCCATCAAGATCTATGAGTGAATTGGGTTGTCACACATCAGTATGGAAACTTTTGGCCCATACAGTTAGTCCCTCCGCTTGTCAATATTGTCTCGTGGCCGAGTTCAATGAGCGGATAACAATAATCGTGGTTGTTGTGACAAATGGGCGACATGGCCCTCCATAAGCCATATATTTCAAGCCGCTTATTTTTCCCATGTGAATTTTCAGAATCGTTTGGTCCATGAAAAGAAATAATGTCATGAAGCGAGTCTTCATGATGATATTTTTTCCCGAAGCGGCACATCGATTTACGTACGGCTTTAGATGGGATTTTTCGTTTTGATTTTTGTGTTAATCATTATAAGCTATTTTTGGTCCCCTCCTTCATCTCTATAAATAGGGATGGCTTTATCAAAAACTTAAACTTTACACTTTCTGAATTTCTCCCTTGGATTTCCTTCTTCTTCCCTATAAGAAATCTTCTACTTCGTAAGAAATCTTCTGCATTTCTGACTTCTTTCTCTGTATTTCTCTTAGTTTCCATCACTATGGAAAACCTTAACTTTAATGTTGATGAAGAGTGTCACACCTTCCCTTTGGTGGTTGTTCTCCCTGCTCATGGGGAAAGTGTCATTGCTATCGTAGAGAATGAAACTCTTCCATCAGTGGAGGTCATTCCCTGACCCTGAGGCCAGGTTCGATTTTCAACAGTCGTCGGCCATGGTGTCCAAAACATTTACTTTTATCTATGGTGTCTAAGAAATTGGCTGAATTTGAAGCCATGTTTGTCCTTCCTCACCATATTGAACTGATCCCTACTGATAGGGATGAAGTGCACATTCACTGTCTTGGGTATTGTGCTCTCTATTCCTACCCATTTACTATTGGCTATTCATTCCCCCTTCTCGTTCTAGTGGAGGCGTTTTGCGGCCAATATGGCATTTGCCCTACTCACACCACCCCTTATGTTTATAATTTCATCAAGATGTTATCCAAATTTTCTGAGCTTGTCGGAGTCAAGGTGACGATGAGGCAATTGGCGCATCTATTCAGACCCGAGCTTCTACAGATGGATGATGTTGAACCTCATCATCATGAAGGAAAATACATTATGGTGAAGACAGATGACTGGGGTAGTCGCCAATTCTAGCTCGACTACTTCTATGTCAAGACTTAAACCATTATGGCTAATGACAATGGTTTCTCTGGGGCATGGAACCATACACGTAAGCTTTTCGTAAGCGTTCGAGTTTCTTTTGCTTTTACTTTTTGAAACTCTTCTTCTATTTTGATTTGGTCAAATAATTCTTTTTTTACTGCAACCAATAATCATCCTCCTCGTTTATAGATATGCATCGCTGAGTGGGTCGTACGAATTCTCCCCATACCATTGGGATTCGTGACTGGCTGAGCTTCTTTCAGAAGCTCAAACCAGCCCTCCCTTCGACATGTAATTTTTCTCTTCTGGCATTTATCATTTTTATATTTATTTGCATCATTGTAAACTCCTATGTTTATTCTTCTTGAGGTTCAGTTACAGGGTCTTCCACAAGAAATAGGGCGCTCGCGCCCACATTTAGTAGGAGGAAAGATGCCACGCCTTCTGTCTCTTCCCTCATTGCTGTTACTGCACCCTCTGCATCCGCCCTCGTCGCAGCTATTGCACTCATTTCTCAGTCATTTTCACTTCTTGATAAGGATGATGAAGTCCCCCTCCCCCCATTGTGGGTACCAAAGGCATCACAAGAGGAAGGCTATGGATGCTAAAGAAGGGGGAGGAGCTCCCATGGTTGTCGATTCAATGAAGGATGAGTTTACTCTTTGAGAGACAACGACGATACACATTGTAGACAATGTTAGGGTGACCTCCATGGCCCAACAACCGAAATAGCCAAAGTGGGAGTGCTAGTATGTCATGAGGGGGAGATGGTCATGGAGAGGACAATTCATACTGGCTCCATGTCAGTGAGACAGGAGGAGGCTTCATCTTCTAGGTCGACAGCAGATGCTTCTCTGGTAGTCGGGGACAAAAGAAAGGACATATCAATGAGGGCGATAAGTCAAGTTCCGACATAGATCTTGACGATCTGAGGATGCTCGGTGAGGGGATCACTCAAATCTAGGTGAGGATGGAGGAATACTCTAGTACCATCACTCTCTTAATGGATCATGATTTGCTACGAAATACTGAGGTGGTTGTCCTCACCATCGGTCCTCTCTACTACGACGTGGAGGTTGTGACCCTCAAGGAGATAACCAACACTACCCTATCAAAGAACATTGTGAGTCTCACTCTCAAGGTAAGTATAGTTGTTTTCCGTTCTTTTCCTTCTTCCTTAACTTGCTTTTATGTTCTAACTTTCAACTTTTCTTTGATTTGCAGATGGTCATTATGGAAATTGAGAGTTCTCAAAAAGATAATAGACGTAAAGAAATTTACATCAAGTTTACAGGTAAATATGAAGAGTACCGTGGAAAGCACCGGGACCTTCAGAGGTGGCTTCACGGGAAAGGCTACATGCCGGATTTGTTAGAAGAAATGAAGAAGAAAGACAAGAAGTTGATGGGGGTCGTGGAGAGGTTTAGCATCATTGAGGGAGTATTGAGGAGAAAAAAAAATGAAGAGCTTGAGCTAAGTAAGGGCGAGGAGGCCTAGTGCAGAGACCTTCAGGAAGAATTGGTTCAACTGCGAAGCTAGTTGGACGGATTCCAACTTGAAATCTATTCTCTTAGGGGGGAGGTCGCCGAGAAGCAACAAATACTAGACTATGAGGAGTCTTCACGACTGAATGATAGGAAAAACAATTGGCATTTTGGAGCTGGCAAACATGATTCTCTATTCTGTGCAGAATAATTAACTGTCAAGGACTAGGGCTAAAAAGACCAACTTGAGAAGAGGATTGGGGAGTTGGACAAGGAAATTCCAAGATGCATGATCGAGTTGTTTCTCCTGAGGTCGAGAAGGCCCTGCTTGCATGGACATCTTCGTCTAATGCTTTTTAATAGCCTAACGTTCCTAAAGCGTTTTACGAGGAGAGGATCCATAATGAAGTCCAATTGAATGTGCTATGTGATTTGAATAATGTGGGCTCTATTTTTCAGACGACCCTTAAGGATGCTCGAGTCAAAGCTTGTGAGGATCTTCTCTCTTGCAGTATGATCCTACTACGCCTCAACCTAGTTATGAGGAGGATGAGGACAAGTGTGTAGATTGGCTTGTGGATGGTTCTTGGTATGACTCCGCTTATGCTCAAGGCGAGGATGGAGAGGGCGTCGGAGGCCAGGATGGTGATGAACATCAGATTTTTGTTTTGACTTCTTGTATTTTTTTGCTGTAGTCTTCCAGTGCTTTTGTAAAAACTCTTCATCGGAATATTAGAGTTGACTTTTGTTTTATATGCACCCGTTTTATTCATGCATTTTCTATCTACTTGCATGTTTTAATTTTGTACTTTCCTATTTTTCTTCTTTATTCCTTTAGTTGTTATCTTCTAGGTGGCCATAGCCTTTGGGCTGAATAGCCATAGGACATATTTATCACGCCCAAAATTCGAGGGACATGACCAGTGCTCGACCGAGTATTCCCAGTCAAGCAGACCTGAGTGCCTTTACTATCCCATGTGTTACCCCATATTTTTCATTACTTATTAATCAAGTGAAACAACTAATTATAATTGGAACACCTTGTTACAAAAGCATACATAACATAGATAATCATTAGCGTAGTCTACAACTTACATCGCCCAACCTACAAAATACATATTTACATAAGTTCTTAACCCACATTTCCTGTCTACGGAGCCTATAAAAATGAAAGAGAAATAGTACAATACTTGACGGTAACAAGGCTCCCGCTATACCTTTTTCAAATACCAAAATAGGATCCCAAAAGACAATAACAAAAGCGGAATGAGCCACGCAGGGCCCCGGAAGGAAAGGAGCTCCAGTTCAGCTGGCAGGAAGTAATGAGGAGCTATGGTTGGTGGACTGGAGTTCCTGCTATAGATCCACCTACAATAATAATACAAATGTAGCTCCCCCAGCAAAAGGGACGTTAGTACATTTGAACTGTACTGGTATTTATAAACAAACTTGTTCCAGGTAAACTCAAACCACACATAAGTAGGAAACAGTAACGGATGCAGCAACCTAACACGTATGAAGGAGCAATCAAGCCAAACAAGTCTACAAACTTTCCTATTTTCCCCTTCCACAATTTCACTTCAATATTTTCACAATTTGCTCATATTTTGTTTCAATAGTGATCTCGATCACTTTCCACCCTTATTACCTCACCCCCCCCTTATTACCTCGACCACCCTTATCACCATAACCCACACCTTATTACTTTGTATTGCAGCACGCAACCCAATCCAACACTACAGTTTCAATCCACAAATAATAAAACCACAAAGAACAATTCACAAGGTCAACAATAATACTTCTCAAGAATTAACAACAATATCACAAGTGTTTCCATAACCATCAATACTATTTCCATAACCATCAATACTATTTCCATCATATTCAACAACCCATATATGTTTAATGTCACATCGGTAATTTCCCACAACAAGCCATAGATATTGTTACCTTAGTTATTCCAGTTGCACTTGTCACAATTTCCTTTAGTCATTTATTCCTCAACTACAACCACATAACACAATCACAACGTACCAATCACAACAAATTCACAAGTAATTTACGTACATATCACCTACTAAGCTTATATACATTAAATAAGGTGATTTTACAAGGATCAAAGCTAGCCATACATACCCGGAACCGAATTTCCATTTTAACTTCTATTATTAACTCACCAAGAAGTCTAGCAATGTCAATCTAGTTAACAAGTTAACAGATATGCCTTAGAATTGAAGTTCACAATTACTACCCCATCTTATCTAGGCTATCTACCCCTCTTTGAACAATTCCTT
The DNA here is from genome assembly GCA_034376525.1 of Nicotiana benthamiana. Taxonomy (NCBI): domain Eukaryota; kingdom Viridiplantae; phylum Streptophyta; class Magnoliopsida; order Solanales; family Solanaceae; genus Nicotiana; species Nicotiana benthamiana. The sequence continues at coordinate 24,066,076 of CM067336.1, read as the reverse complement.
AGACTACTCCTACCCAGTTTCCTTTACCAGATTTTAGGCTTTTAAGGACATGCATGAGTAATACCACCTCTGGTTTTCAAGAATCAATGAATAGGAATCCCCTTATTTGTTTAAATAGAAAAAAAAATCAATGAAAATTGGTTGGAGATTTTACCTACAAGGACGGAAGTGAAAACAATACTTGAAATTTCCCGGACTTTGGTGATTTTGAAAAAATCAATTTGATGAAGATGGACTTTCTCTCTCAAGGACACTCTCCTCCCTCTCTCTTATTTTTCTCGGAAAATATGTTTAAATGAGGGGTTGGGATGTTTTATTAAAAAGGGGGTCGAATTTAAAATTTTAGAAAATAAATGCCCGAGCACAATCTGCGCTCGCACTATGAGATCGCAGAGTTGAAATACGATCTGCAGATTGGACCGCAAAAGTGTCCCAATCACTAAACATCTCTACATGGGTATGTAACGGGAATACGGTCCGCATTCCTGTTCTGCGATCGCATAATGCACCGCAGAACTGAACTTCACATATCCTTGAGGGAATTGTGTGAGGACTATACGGTCCGCATATTGATTATGCAATCGCATAATAGACTGCACTTCTAACATCAATCTAGACCAACTCTTTGATTCACTCCACGGGAGAAATGCGGCCAGCATACTGGATCTGCGAGCACATTATAGACCACAAAATAACACGTTTCTGGAAAACTTTGACTCTAGATTTTTAAGTGTAAAATCAATAAAATGGGTCTGATCCCAACACATTGGTAGAACGTGACTTTATGAGTTGGTAGGATTTAGCAAAATATTTTACAGGGTCTTACAATATCGGCCGTTTGCTTAGTCGAGTGTGTCTCTTAGTTGAGATATGGACGAGGGTCGATAGGTGTTTTTGATTTGATCGAATGCACCTTTTAGTTGAGTTGAGGTCGGGGACGGCAGTTTTTTTTTTTAGCTAGATGAAGGTTCCTCTAAGTTAAATCGAGGACCGATGCCGAGAGGTGTTATTCAACATACTCAAACTTAATCGTTCATTGAGTTGTGGCCGAGGGCCAAAAGGTGTTGTTCGAGCTTGGTCAAATTTAACCATTAATTATGTCATTGCTGAGGGCCCGTAGATGTTTATCGAGCCTGGTGGAACATAACCATTTATTAAAACGTGAGTGAGGGCCTATAGGTGTTATTTGATCTTGGTTTAACTTGGCCAATCATTAAGTCTTGGACAAGGGCCGGTAGGTATTATTCAAGACTGGTCGAACTTAATTGTTTATTAAGTCATGGCCGAGGGTCGATAGGTTGTGTTCGAGTTTGATCAAACTTAACCGTTCAGGAGAGAAGTTTCAATAAATGTGACTTTCTATTACTTCGCCGTCATTTCTCTGATTACATTAATTTGCCTTTGGGCAAATTTTGGTGAAAGTAACAAGTTTTGGTTGTTTGATGGCATCCCGTTCCAAGTCACAATATATCTAGTCCCTTATTGTTTGAGTTGAAGAATTTTGAGGAGTCGACCAATGAAAAATCTATTTGCCCCCGTGCACTTCAACTCAAAATGTCCAATTTGTCTCTTAATAAAAAACCTCATTTGGACAGCACTCAAGTGACGAAAAAAGAGTACGACTTATAGGGCATTTCTTCTTTTTAAAACCTGAAGTACTTGACGTTGCTGATATTCAACTGTTCGGCGGGGGTTTTCCTTCCATGGTTGCTAGTTAGAATGAACCCTTATTTTCTTTGTCTATCATTTTTTATGTCCCGTTAAAGTTGGTTTCCAGCTTGCCTTCTCGTGGATCCCTATTTTCTTGGGTCTTGGCTTTGAGTACATAGTCACCGTTCTTGAGCGATCACACCTTTTCCTTTTATATTTTAGTAATGCTCTGATTATTGTTTCTATGTGGCAATTTTTGTGTACACCATATCTCTTTGACCTTCTACCTCATCAAGATCTTGCATCCTACTATCGTCATTGTTGGTGCCACTTTTATGGGAGTACCTCAGGGTGAGTTCTTCGACCTCGAATGCTATAACTGCTTCTAGGAAATAAGGTGTTTCTCTTGTGATCGTCTTCAGAGTGGTTCTATGCGCCCATAATACATCTAGGAGTATTTCCAACCACATTCCCTTAGCTTCTTTGATTTTCTATTTCACGATATTCACTCTGTACGTATTGGGGGATTTTGCTTGCCCGTTACTCGCTGGGTGATAAAGAGTTGCAAGCATCCTCTTAACGTGCCATTATTTGAGGAACTCAATGGTGTTTCTTACTATGAACTGGTGCCTATTGTTGCAGCTTATCTCTTTGGGTAGGCTAAATCGACAAATAATATTTTTTTCATATGTAGGCGAATACCTCTTGTTCTCGCACTTGGGAAGATGCTCTTGCTTATATTAAAAAATAGTCAATTAAAGATAAAAAGGAATTTTATGTTACCTTGTCATGTCAAAGTTGTCCCTCGATGTCAATTCCCTATTTAATGAAAAACCACAGAGAAGTGAGGCAGCGGAGGTGCTCGCCTACTTGGTCAATTACCAGAGCACCTTTTTGACACTGCTAGCATTTCATCACAACCCCGAGGGCGTCTTTTTTTATTGTGAGTCAATAATACCCGACCTATATAAGGCACTTGATGAGTGCTTGATCACTAATGTGACTGGCATAATGAGCTTTATACACTTCCTGGAGGAAGCGTTGAGTTTGGTTTAGGCCTAAGCATTTTGCTAAGGGACCACTATATGTTCTCTTGTACAGCTCCTTGTGAATGGGGTTGTATCTGGCAGCTTGCATTCTCAACTTGTTGGCTTCCTCTTTGCAGTCTAGAATGGTGCCCTCCTATAAATAGTTTATGATTTTGATGTAATTACACCATTCCCAAGTCAGATTTACAAATATAACCTTCATATGGTCCAACTAAGGAAGTGAATTACACTATTATTCCCAGAGGTTATACTTTTTAGTGGTGGCAGCCAACTTGATGAGTCTGTTTAATTTTTTGAGAATTTGCTCGAGTTGGCATTTGCCAAAATCGGTAAAAATCTACAGATTTTAGTCTGATACTTTTGCAATCTTTACTCTTTGATTTGGGAAGTCCTAGTAACCTTATTGTTATTGACTACGAGCTGAGAATCACAATGAAGATTTAATTGCTTTGCTCTATACTTAAATGCCTGACTTAATCCTGCAATTACGGCCTCATACTCGACCTCAATATTAGTCATGTCTAGGCACATATTATTGGAGAATTATCTCACTGGTGGGAACCTCAAGTACTAGTCCCAGCCTTGACCTACATGCATTGGATGCGCCATCGATCTATTGGACCCAAAGGTAATGCGTCTGAAGAGAAGCTTAAGTACCTTCCTTTTCATCCTCCAGCATTACTTTTACGCTAAAGTCTGCAATGAAGTCGGCAAGTACTTGCAACTTTATCATTGTCTGAGGCTGATAAGTGATATCGTGCTCACTTAACTTGTTGGCCCATTTGGCCAACCTCCGTGATAGCTTGGGCTTGTGTAATATGCTTCTTAAAGGAAAACTGGTGACGACTGAGATAGGGTTGCACTGAAAATAGGGTCTAAATTTTCATAAAGCTAGGGCCAAGGTAAGTTTCTCAAAGTGAGGGTGCCTCTTCTCGCCATAGAAAAGTATTTTAATGATATAATAAATTGGAGATGGTATGCGTTTGTTTTCTCATTACAAAGACTGCACTTACTACTACATCCGTGTTAGACGATGAGGCATTCCCCAGGTTCAAGTTTTGAGAGTGAGGGAGGTGATGATAAGTACGCCTTCAGTTTTTGCCGCGCTTGTACATACTTGGTCATCCACTCAAGGACATTTTTCCTTTTGAGTACGCTGAAAAACTTGTGACATCTATTAGACGACCATGAGATTATTTTGGATAGGGCGGGAATTCACCCGGTCATTCTCTAGACTTGCTTTTTAGTGGTCAATTGTTTTGCTATCCCTTCGTTGTGATACCAAGAAGCCTAAAAACATTCCTAAGGCTACGCTATATCCGTATTTGTCAAGGTTTAGTTTCATTCCATACTTTCTTAATATATTGAAATCTTCATTTAGGTTGTCGATATGTTCCACTTCCTTTGCGGACTTGACCAGCATGTCATCGATATACACCTCCATGGTTTTTTGTAGTTTATGCTTGAATATCTTTGTGAACAACCTTTGATAGGTGGTCCCTACGTTCTTAAACCCAAATGGCATGACCCTAGAACAATATGTTCCCTTGTGGGTGATGAACATGATTTTTTTCTTTCTCTTTTGCCTTCGTGATTATTTGGTTTACCTAAATAGGCATCTAGGAAACTTAACAACTCGTGCCCGATCGTTGCGTCGATAAGTTGGTCGATGTGTGGTAGTGGAAATGAATCATTTTGGAATGCTTTTTTTAGGTATGTGATGTCCACACACATCCTCCATTTCCGTTTTTTATTTTTTTCCATCACTACATTGGTTATTTGTTTGGGGTACTTTTCCTCCTGATGAAGCGTTCGTCAATAATACTTCTTCGTTGATGGCATCATTGATGACGGGGTTAAACTTTCGTTGGACCTTCCTTATCGAATGGTAGAAGGGGTGGACATTCAACTTATGTGTGAAAATTTCTTTAGGGATACCTAGCATGTTTGCATGACTAAAGGCAAATAAAATTGCGTTATTTACTAATAATTGACTAAATTTACATGGGTCTCAGAGTTTGCAGCTGATGTAGGCCTTTTTTCTGGGGTTGTTATGATATAACTAAATGGGGTCGAGGTCCTCCATGGTTGACTCAGCGGCTTTGACCGTTTCTGGGCCCATAATGACTTTCTCGGCTTCACCTTGTGGTGACCTCGACGTTGTTGATTGCTAAGCTTCCTTTTTCTTTTCTTTCTTTTATTGAGTTGTCATTTGTCCAAGGCAACTCGATAGTATTTTGGAGATGTACGTTGTTCCCCTCGTATGATAAATATCCCCTTAGGTGTTGGAAATTTAGTCGCTTGGTATAAACTAGAGGGAATAACTCTCATGGGGTGTATCCATGTTCGTCCCACGATAGCATTATATGCGGTGTCCTATCCATGATATTGACTGTCATCTCTAGAGTTACTGTGCAGGAGAGAACAGCGATTGTGATGTCTCTCGCACTCCGTTAAACTACACTGTAAAAATCAGTTAGTGTGATGCAATGTGGCACTATCCTGTCCTCGAGTCTCATTTGTGCGAGGACTCGAGGATGGATGATACGCGCTCCTTATATTGTAAATCGCTTAACATCAGCATCTAAATTATGTAAAGTAGGGAAAATTTCATCATTATGAGGGAAATTCAAATCGTCGGCATCTGACTCATCGAAGATGATACTTTCTTCGAGTCAGTTATACCTTTCGTGAGTGATCGATCTATTGAGCTTGTGGGTGGCGGTGAATTCGATGCTATTGATAGAGGTTATGTCGCTACCGCAATTAATTATATTGATCGATCTATTGAGCTTGTGGCCTAGGCGCTCTCGACCCCTTACCATTGTGTCCCTTCCTTTGTCACCGAGCAAATCTTTGAGGTGCCCTTGTTACAGCAAGTTCTCCACCTCTAGCCTCATGTCGATTCAATCTTCTATTTTGTGTCCACGTTTTTTGTGAAACTCGTAGAGGGCTTCGGATTCCATTGTGTTTGGATGCAACCTCATCTTGGATAGCTATTTGACTTTTGTTCAGAGCTTCTTGAGAGCGTAGACCACTTCTTAAGTAATACGTAAAAATTACGAGCAAATAATAATGGGGGCATACCTTGATCATTCCTGTGAATACCATGTCTTGGCCTAGATGGGCTATCGTCATATCAGAAGGAGAGAGCGGGTGTCTGACGTATGGTTGGTGTCGCTCTCTGCCCAGTCGTGACACTGGGTGGTCTCTCCTAGCACTATCTCTACGTTCTTTCCCGGGATCAGATTGTATCGAGGTGAGCGGTCCAGTTGTTCCATTAAGGTCGCCATCATCTGCTCTCACTTCTGCACTGTAGGCATTATGGATTTCGTCCCGGGTGGCTGGTGGATACTTTATCAATCAGCTCAGAAGATTTCTAGTCGCCCTTGAACTTTCTCTGCAAAACCCATTTTGAAAAGCTGCCACGACCATTCCTTCATAAATATTTGTTACGGTCATCCTCACATGTTGAACCGGGCGAGAAGTCCCCCAATCTCTCTTCCAGAGACTGCTTAGTGGCAGAGATGTCATTTACTCTTGTTTTAGATTTCTTGGCCCAGGCGTAGGCTGTTACGAGCTTGTCCGACCATCTCTTGAAATGTTTTTATAGAGTGGGATGGTAACTGTGAATACCATGTCAAAGCCCCTCCAGTGAGGTTTTGCCAAATTTTTTTAGCAAGATGGAGAACACGTGTTCTTTGGGAAAATCGTTGCTTTTCACATCGGTAGGGTATTGATTCACATGATCTTCGCGGTCCGTCATCCTATCATAAATTCTAAGATATGGGGGCATCTTGAAGGTCTTTGGTATGGCATGTGGGGTCGCATCCTTATTGTACGACTGGTCAACAAATTTGCTCGCATCTTTTTCTAGTAATAATTTAGGGGCACCTGGTATTTTGTCTACCCGTTCCTGGTGCTCTTTCATTTTTTCTTTGAGTGTTTTGTTCTCGTTTACCATTTCCTCCATTATTTTTAGCACAACGGCGAGGACGATGTCACTTGGATTGTCACTAATAGTGTGAGTTTTATTTGTAGTCGGAGGGTATAGTTGGTTGTTCTATTCCTTCCCATGTTGTGCTACATGGATTCTCGTAGTTTCTGCGGTCGAGCATGGAGCTTGCTTGCTGAGCGCTAACTAGAGTATTAGTTAGCCATGGTTAGAGGAGCTTTGCCATAGTGAGTGGCGTCCCTTCTCCCGTGGAAATGGGGGCTCCTTTCCCATTTTGTTTTGTTGTTCTGCAAAAAGGTCCAGGTGACCTCTCTCTCATAGGGAGGCAGTGGGCATCACTTCTTCGCCTTGTGTGGCATAGCCTTCGTTGATTGGATTATGAGGTTAAGGGAAACATTATCTGTTGCCATAGTCCCTTTTTTGGTTACCTGTCTTGGAAATTTTTGCATGCACAAAGAGGGCAAATAAATTAACAAGTCACGTGAGATCTAGTAGAAACTAAAACATTGATTGAGAAATTCCACGCATATGGCACCAAATTATTTGACCCAAAATCTTGATCTAGTTTAAACAATTAGATTTTCTAATAAAATAGAGTTAATCTTAGTCAATATTAATATCCAAAAGATTGTTTAAGTGATTTTGTAGCAGAATATAACAAGTTCCCTTTGAATGGCAGTAATTGTGTAACAATAAATAGTATTCACTGGCCCAAGAACAAAGGGAATAGCATTATCTAGCATTAAATGATATATAGTGGCATTATATGTAAATAAAACAAACGAGGTAATCGAAAAAAGGGGTGAGATTCTATGATATTCCTAATGATAAATAATTGATGAGACTTTGAATATTCAGTCTCTCCTTGGATCGTGGAATAAAAGTTAGACATGGTTTTGAAGGAAAGGTACATTTTGTGTGCATGTAATAAAGCAAGAATCTTCAGAGAATATGAGTGTCCAATCTCCCTCTGTAACTACATATCTTTCAATTTATAAGGGAGCATGAGCCACAAAACCCTAATAGTATAGAAACCAAGAATATTCACTGAAATATTCTCTTTAAAGCCTTATTTTTAAAACTAGCCATTGCTACTCCGTTAAGGAGAGTACTCGTCCTTGACTTGAACTCCGTTGACTCCTCGACCTCGCCTTCATCCTTCGTTGAAACCAAATTGGTAACATGCGGCGACCGCCAAAGGCTTTCATAATATCGATTAGGCTCGCACACAAGTATGGTAATTTTTGGCTCATACACATGTACTGGAAGAATGGTAAAGAAATGGCTTCAGTTTATTCACAAAACTCCAGAAACCTGATGTAATGTTTCATATCTATAGTATCCCTTGTGCTCCCTCACCCTCCTTTTAATTCAATTTTCTTGATTTTCCATAGTTTTCGCAAGAGATTCCAAGAACTCTTTAACCTGCATATGATTTTGAATTGCAAACTTTAGATTTCACATCAAGAAATTACTTTACAATTCTTGACATCAAGAACAAAAATGTGGCTTGATTTCATATTCTCACCTCTGAGGTACCCCTGAGAGAGAAGATAGCATTACTCTCTTTTGGGATAGCCGAAACAAGAATCCCATAACCTTGATATCTCCCCCTCAAAACCTGTATTTAATATATACTCTTTTCATTTCAGAAGAAATGGTAAGGCCACTAGTATTGACATGATGAGATTCTTATGTATATTAATTACCTTGAATGCATCTTCGTCTGTTCTATCATCTCCAATATAGATAGGGAGCACATTATAGCTATTTCGAAAACCTGCATGGTTGTGCATATATTTGATAAACATGGACAGAACAATTCATTCTAAAATTTATTGACTTCACCACTCTTCTGTGCTCTAAACCAACACTCACATACCTAGTGATTCAAGCAGAAACTCAACTGCTTTTCCTTTATCCCAGTCTATTACAGGACGGACCTCTAAAACCTATTGAAAAACAAAAAAGGAGCAAGATTTCAACAAATTACAATAATGTATGTAATCATGTTACTAAAAGCAAGTAACTGAAAAACCTTCCGGCCGTGAGTTTGTCGTAGTCGAGGGTATTCCTTCAAGATGTCATGGACGCATTGTGCAACTACTGGCCAACTCTGCATTTAAAATGAAAACCATCATCATAAGTTGGCAGCAGAATAAGTCACAAAGGTAATTAACATCAGAATTCAGAGACATCATGAAACAGCAAGGAATGAGACTCACATTCTCATCTACGTTACGGTAATGTACAGAGGCACAAAACTTGTGGTTCTCAACTTTTGTACCTTTTACTTCTTTAGTTTTATCGACAAGGGTTCTAAAAACCTGCAAAATAGTCTAGCTCATTCAGTTCAGGTCTGATAATATTATTTTTCTCATTTGGTGCCAATCACTACTTATTAGAGAAACAAGTAAAACACCTCGTCAATCATAGGCAAGAATTCACAAGCAGGCTGGAATAGATTAACTTCCTTGCCCTGCTCAAAACGTAAAGTAGAAATAGTTATTAGAAAGCAAGGTAGAAATGAGAAAAAAATGACAAACTGTCAGTCTTTACAAGAATTGATGAAGGTGACGACTCTCATAAATTAAATTGTAATACCTGCTTGTCAATAGATTTAATAAGTGAATCATTATGGCACAAATCATTTCTGATTGGAAGCATGATGTCCATACCATGACTACCAGCATAAGAGAGTTCAGTTAGTCCTACCAATTGATAAACCTGAAACAGAACAAACATAAATCACAATTTCTGCAAATGAAAAGAGGTTCAGACAGTAGATGGCGTAAACACTAATAATACCTGGATTGCTGGTTAATGTAAGAATTTTACCTTATCACGGCTTCTTCCACTGATAATTGCTGTTGGAAAGTACTTTGCAACATCCCTGACAGCTGAACGCATCTGCAGGAGTTGTAATTTCATTTCATCTGCAGATAAGCTTCTCACTTGCAATAAGGGAAAATTTGGAGTTACTTACATCAGAGGAGATAAAAGCACAGTCAGGGTCATCTACAATTGGGGAAAGAGTCCCATCATAGTCTAAAAAGATAACAATCTGTTTGTTTTTCGCATGGCTAACAATTTGCTGAAAGGAGGTAAGAGCTGATGGATACTTGAACTGCACACAAACAGCAGGAAAAGAGACGGTTGATTATAAGGTATGTGACATTCACTCTGTCTAGGCAGATGGATAAGTGTGCAAAATTAGGAAAACAATGAAAATATCTAGCATACCATCCAAGAACAGTAAAGAATATCAGCATCATCTGAAAAATGCTCGATGTCTACTTCCTTCTGAACCTTCTTACTAGGAGGTGAAGAAGACTTCATTGCGTCAAGCCAACCATTAGAACGAACGTCATCAAGCTTCCCTGGCTTCTTTCTCGGAATCATTAGCACGCTATTGGAGATTGAGGGCACCGATTGTGAATAAGGCAATAAATTTGAATGGATCCGAAATCTAGACTTGTTTATCAATGAAGGATCCGTAAGAACAGGAGAAGCATTCGCTGAATTCAAGTCCATTGAATGTCAGAATTTATTGATTTTTATTTTGCTATGTAGAAGACCACTGAATATTACTATTAGATGTATGGAGTACCTAATCTTTCTATCCCATTCTTTTGTCAGCGAAAAACCACCTCTTTAATTTTTTCTTCTTGCTGCTGCTGAATATGCTGTCCATCAATCACAGGCTTCCTGAAATCTGGTCAATCATAAATTTTTATGCGCCATGATTCTAAATTAGTGTTGTAATTGACCAATTATATTAGTTCATCAGCGCAAGTACCTCATTTCCAAAGGAGCACTGCATTTAGGGAACAAAACATTTTTGGCTTAAAATTTTGATATTAAATATAGACCTCTGTGTTTTCCTACCGGGAGAAGAAAACAACCTATACATGTCATGGTCTTACTTAAATCTAGAAAACCATTGGAGGCAAAAGTATTGACTAAACAATGTCATACATCACTTAACATGGAGCATATAAATAAAAAAGGAATCTTGTACTATTAAAAATGGAACATTGTAAGTAATATCAACAGAGGAAAAGAATTGCACTACAATCCTTACTTCAATAGGGAAACAAGATTAATTTGAGTGCTCTATTCTGGAAGGCGTTTTGTTGGTTGGCTTCAAAACCATTTGCAGATCGAAGAAAACAGAAGACCAGAACGAAAAAACCAGAGATAAGATTTTACTTTGCACAAATATGTCAATACATGTCCTAGGGGACGTATGCTGTCTTACTGTCCTGTTGTTTTACAAAGGGTGTGAAAGATTCCATTTCAATCAGAATAGTAGTTGCGGCTATTATATGAAATTGGTTCATATGTTGTTTTAGCTAGCCCTTCCAATGGTAAAAGAATCATTCTAAGAGATTGATCTTACACTGAACAGCGGCAGAAGCCTAATAATCAGGATTTCTCTTGGACAATTATCTCTATAAGTTTTCATAAAAATAGATTGGTCTTTCAGGATTTTGAACCAAAAAGCAAAGAGTATTAATAACCATTAATTGAAATGTATCCAATTGATTATTGGTAATCGAAACTCAAGAGAGTCAATTCCCTTGAAAGGATACATGTATACACATTTAGTGTATGATCCGGAGGTGTTCTGTTGGTTCAACAGAACTCGCAGTTATCCGCTAAAATCCTATCTATCGGCTTTGCACGGATGTGTGAAGACGAGAATAGATATAGGTAACAATACAGCTGAATATATTTCAGAACTCACACTCTAAACTTAGAACCACATGTCTAAATACTATACACTGAACGAGCTTCTTTCAGTCTAAGTTCCACTAAAAGTATATGTGGAACAAGATTAAAAGGGTACACTTCAGACTTTTTCACATAAGATATCTAAGGGCTCGTTTGGTACATGGGATAAGGGATAATTAATCCCGGGTTTAAATTTGAGATGAGTTTATTCCATGTTTGCTCTGATGGTAAGCAACCCCCACTTCCAACCGAGAGCTTGTGAGTTCGAGTCTCCCCAAGAGCAAGGTGGGAAGTTCTTGGAGGGAAGGATGCCGGGTGTCTATTTGGAAACAGCCTCTCTACCCAAAGGTAGGTAAGGTATGCGTAAACACTACCCTCCCCAGACCCCACTAAGTGGATTATACTGGGTTGTTGTTGTTGTTGTTGGGTTGTTTATCCCATGTTTGGTTGGGATAAAATCACGGTATAACTAATCCCCGGATTAGCTATCCCGGGATTGTAGTATTATTTTTATCCCTATGGAAGGGTGGAATAACTAATCCTATAATACTAATCCTAGTATAACTTGTTTCCCAATCAAACGACCCCTTACATAACATAAAACTTTCCTACTTTCGCTCATTTTAATGAAAACAACAAGAAAACCACAAACAATTAGGATTCATTAAGAATGGATCTTGTCATACATCATCTACTACATTTGGAGACATTCCATTTTACCCACCAAAAGTAAAAAGGCAAAATGTTATGGTTGTGACTAACATGAACACTTGTGCTAGTAGCCACAAAGCTTAAAGTTGATTATTAATACTCTTTGCCATTAATGGGAAGAAACTTTATTGAACTAAACCTCTCTACAACTACATATCCACCAATTTAGCCACGAAAATTAGGAGAAGCTAATAAATTTAAGAATGGCTCATAAGAATACCTAACCCAACAACAACTACAAATCCAGTGGAGTCTGGGGACGGTAGTGTATATGAAGCCTTACCCTTGCCTTGTGAAGGTAGAAAGACTATTTTCGGTGCACCCTCGGCTCGGGAGAAGAATAGTCACAATATTTGTTGAAAGAAAACAATAACAGGGAATGATACCAACAACAACAGGATAACAAGAAAACTGAAGCAAAAGAAAAGAAACAACGGGTAATAATACAAGTCTAACTATAAGAATCCCTGACCAAAAAGAATAAACAAAAATGTATGAGAGAAATACCTGGGCAAGATGTGAAACTATTAAACCATTAGTATTTAACTGTAAAGTTGTTGTCTATCACGTAATAAAATTTAAACTCCCTGCAGTTGGCCTATTGACACTCCAAATGCCATTTTCACTTGAAAGAATATTTGAGAAATGTACAATACACATAGGAGGGCGTCAATAAGAATCAGCTGACTCTATATTTAAGGGTAGTTCCATTTTCCGCGCCAAAACATGACATATAAAAGAATAATTTAATTGGGTCACTTATACTATAATTATAGCTAAAACTTTATTATAAACATTAACTAATAATTAATAACTTGTTAAATGTGGTAAGTAACCTACTATAATTAATAAGTTAAATTACACTAATAGTGTGATTTGCGAAACTTTTTTCATTGTCAATGTATATAACTTAAATCCAGTACACATAATCAAAGATTTCAACATCTTGCAGCAAGCAACAGAATTAAATAGCTTAAATCATATAAAATGAATTCTAGGATTATGTGCTGTCAAATTAGTATTAGCCGATAAAACATAACATGGAGTACTATATGGTTAATGATCGTACAAAAGACAGAAATTTAATCAGTCGATAAATTAAATAAGCCACGCAGAAACGTACGCCACCATCATTAATTAAAGGTACGTAAGATACAAGAATTTCCGAAAAGGAAAATTACGAGGTTCCAAATGAAGATACAAATCTAATAGAAATGCATGAGAAAAGGTCACTTGAATTAAGAAATAAAAGAAACATTGTAGCAACACGACATCAAATTAAATACCTGTTTAAAAGAGCTCAAGAAAATGTGAATTTCCAAATCCTGAATCCAGGAAAACCAATGTGGATTATGTAATTAGATGGCCAAGAAGAATTGTTAGAAACCAAAGTCATGAAGAACTAAAACAAGAAACAAAAGCATGCAGATTTTAAAAATAAAATTAAAATGATGAAATTTGTTCCTTATGGGAAATGACAGAAGAAGATGGAAGGAGAGAAAGAGAAAGAAATGAATGTACCAAGAAATGAGAAAACCCTAAGAATGGAGAGGAGTATAATGTAATGGAAAATTAAGAAGGAAATTAAGGAAAAGTGAAAGGAAATTAATTAGGAAGAAGTAATTGTAGGTGGGAAAAGGCCAAGTATTTATAGAGCTTAAATAGCCCCCAAGACGACGTGCCATACAAGGAAACCTCTTCCTCCGCTTGTCGAATCACGAAACAATTAGCAGAAGTTCCAATTAATTTTTAGAGACATGCACGGCCTCAACTTAAGGAAAATTTATCTCGGAAAATAAAGACATACATTCTATTTATCATAAATTAAAATTATTTTAAAATATTATTTTCATAGCTATCTTTTATATTTTTTTTTAAAAATAGCTATTTATGATATATACTACCATTGATACATGAAATACACTATTTATGATTTTCATCTTTTTTTCTTTCAATTAACACACCATTATTTCTTAGAGTTTTTCTTTCTTTCTCTATCTCTTCGAGACACACGCCTTAGTATTAATTAGCGACGAAACACTAGAATCTATCGCTCTTCGAGCAACTCAAGATACACGCCCTAGTATTGATTGTCGGTGAAACATTAGAATATAGTATAAGGCAGCTATGAAACAGAAGAGAGTGATCTTTTCGAACGGAAATGAGCAATTTGGTTAACTCGTATCAGAGATTTGGTGTGCTTATCCAAGGAACTTTCTTCTCTTTTTGTCTGGAAACGACATCTCCGACCAACTTTCTTCTGTTCTTTGTTATTTAGTCACATACAATGATACAAGTATATTTTATTCCGTAAAAATTCACTTAAGCAAATTATTTTTTTGTATAAATAATTTTTTGCCTGTATTTATGTATTTCGAAGGTTTCTTTTTTTTTAATACAACTGAATACATAATATAAACATTGAAATACGCTGAATGCAAATACTGAAATAGAATAGAATATAAATAGTAAATGCATTTAATTTTTAATTACAGTAAAATACTGTAAAATATACAAATAAAAATACAATAAAAACAAACTGTGAAATATACTAAATGCGGCAATAATAACATGCATTAGGAATAACTAAAATATTGTTAATACAATACATTTGAATATGCTGAATTTAAAATAGTGATACTGTAAATACAAACATTATATCTAATGAATGCAACGGTAAAAATTAAATATTAAAACACACTAATACAAATGTTAAATACAACTGAAATTTATTCTATTTAATTGGGTTGATAATGAGGCATGTTAAAATTGATTTTGTTAAGTTATATTAGGAGTAGTGTATCACGCTAGTTGATCCTATTTCTGTTATTAGACAGTTGGATAGACATATTTATAAGGTGATTGTCGTTACTATATTCATGAATACATAGGCCGAATACATATGAATTCACTCGCATACAGCTGTTACTCCCTATTTTTTTTGGCAACTTTGGCTACTGTATTTATGAATAAATTAGCGCGAATATATTCCCGTAACAACTGTATAGTAGCTATAAAAAATAATTATATATATAGTAATTATAGAAAATTAATAGCCACTAAAGAATAGTGATTTCTAAAAATTTCTCTCAACTTAAATACCTTACAGTTTCTTCTTTTAACTTAGTCTTCTTAAACCTCCGATGTAATAAAATCTTACAAACCCAAGAGTGTGGTGTATTGATTAATAAGATAAGATAATTTCGGAAGATCGGTATAAAATAGATAATTTCTTCTCATCAATCTAATTTTATTGATGGACAAAACGATCTCATGTTTGCCTTTTATTAAGCTTATTTTTTACTACTTCAATTACCTAAACATAATCGCATCATTAGGAGGGATTCCAGATGCTCTCATATTCTTGTGTTAATATTCCTTTTCTCCTCTAAAGGAAAATACGTTTTGTTTACCTCTAGTGTCACCGTCAAAAGTTTTATTTTTTTATAATTATATTTGTTTAAAGACTTGAATTGTTGGGGGTATTGGACTGCGGAAGTTTTCGTAAAACTCATCTTCTAAATTAAAACAGGTGAATCGAACAGTGCGAATATATTGAAGAGCCTATATGCAGAGAATCTAACTATCCTTCCAAATTTTCATCAATCTACTTGCATATTCGAATTTCACTAGTTTTATTATCGTTCCACAGTTCCTTAAAAATATCAAAGCGACGTCTCTTATTATTACTTGTAAAACTAAAATTCAACAGAAGTCCTTTAATTTTAAAAATCTCGAGTGTTAAATTAATAAGTACCAAGTGCAACGAACCTTGATTCTAGTTGAAAATAAGACGAACAGTAACGGACGTATCATTTAGAAATGCTTCAAAATCAACTTTAATTTAAAATTTGTATACGAGTGAAATCGGGGTTAGCGCACCCCGATTTTCTGGTGAATCAAATGAAGTAAGAGTATCAAAATATGATATCGAAATTGAAGCTGGGAACTCTTTGTATCAAGGCTCGAACGGGGTACTCGCCACCGGACCTGTTAAGGCAATACTCCTCGAACCCAGAACGAGCTCCAAAACCTCAGGAAGCATGACAAATAGTTACACACGACTACCAAATGGTTGTGATATCAGCACCCAACCGGATATCACGATGGAGATCTTGCTCGATGTCGATAGCGGACCAGTCATTGACGAGAAATGAGGATTTTTTTTTTACCTTTTTTAGAATTGTATAGGGGTGAAACTCTCCTACTATATAAAGGGGAAGCTTTTACTTCAATAGGATATATTATAACACGTAAACCAAGAAATACAAGTTTATTTTTCTGCTCTCTAGCAATTGCAAAATTCATATTTTATTGTTGTTCTTCATACACGGTTGACCCGAGTTAAGGCTCCGATCAAGGGTAAAGCTTCTGTTCAGCTTAAATTCTTATCCGACCATAACATCATAATTGGTTCGATTATTCATTCTATATTTAACTCGTTTATCTAACATTCTTGATTATTTGTGTTGGATCAATCAGCATATCTTTAAAACCACGTATAAATTCAATTGTTACTCGTTTTAAGGGTTTGGCACTCACCGTAGGTCTAAGGATAATAATTGTGGTTTGATACAAATCTCCATACCTCTATTTTACGCTTGTTCTTCAAGATCTCAATTTTAGATTAATTTAAAAATCTCAAATTCTCAGTTTGCTCACTTAAACGTTCAGGCTAAGTCTGGCTATCATGGTGAAAACAACAATCTGGTGCCTAGAAACGAGGTGTCTCCAACTGATCCCAATGGAGTCCCAGTTGCCGGTCCAGTCGATGCTAACTCACAAGTGACCATCGATGTCAACTTGCCAACCGATCCCGAGAATATCATACCTGGAGGAGCCCGACCAACGGCTCGAAAAGCACCTGAAGTCGAAGGTAATGGGGTGAACTCCTATGCATGCACCATCAAAAGCAGTGACTTTGAAGACACCAAAATTGAGTCGGTGCTACTAAAGAAATTCGGGAAAACTCTGTCAAAGGAACAATAATATGGTACCACAACTTACCTCCAAAATCGATCGACTCATTCTCTATGCTTGAAGATGTTTTTGTGAAGGCTAATTCTGGAGAATCAAGGTCGAGACAAGAAAATTGGAACTTTTCAAGGTTAAGCAAAGAGTCAACGAGATGCTCATGGAGCCTATGTCTAGGTTTCAAATGGAACGGATGGACATGCCTCTGATTGCGGATAATTGGATCGTTCAGGTATGTACTCAAGGACTTAACACCCGAAGCTCCTTGGCTTCGCAGCTACTAAAATAAAATTTGGTAGATTACCCCGCGGTAACTTGTGCCGATGTCCACAATAGGTACCGGTAAAATATTAGATTCAAGGACGACCAACTCGAAGCTCCTTTTGGGTCTGTTTATCCCATCTGAGCTGACGACAAGTTATTGATACCCACATTTTCCCATATATATTTTTTTATATATAGCAAAAAATACTTTCCAAATAATGGATATGTGTGTATATGAGTACACGCATGAGTTCTGGTATTTTAATGATTTATAAACCAAATTATCGCTCATTTTTATACCACAAATTATCAAATTATTCTCAAAAATTATCTTTTGGTGAATAACTTATTTTATCCTTATATTTAAATTAAAAATTTAATTAATATGATTTTTCCATATTTTTACAAATTTATTTGGCTTTTTTATAGCCAAATTATTTATAATTTCAATTTTAACCTATTTTGCAATTAACTATGTTTTAAAACTATAAAGTTATTGCTAATATTTTTAAAATAATATTTATATGTAATTAATTAATTCTATGTTTTTATTTTTCTTTTCAAATTATTTTAGGTATTTTTATAAAATAAATTGGAGAAATTGGCTATTTAAAATTTATCTAGATTTTATTTAAATCCTAGCCACAATTGTGGCCCCATTCAGCCTAATTTGAACCCAATTTTTAAACCCGATCAAATAACACATACCCATTTGATTATACCTGGTCCACTTTTGATTTAATATGAGCCGCTGATCAAATGAGATCAACTACCCTTATTAGATTACCTTAATTAAATCCTAAGGCTACCCCCCGAACCCCTCGTTTCTCAGAGACCGGTCTCTATCTCGATCTCACACTCTCTCTCTAACTAATGTTCTCGCTTCTCTCTCGAACCTTCTGGTCCCCTCCTCCTTCTCCGACGAGCTTCATCGCATCTCCGGCTATGCTCCGTCCTCACTTCTCTCGACCTCTAGCCACCATGAATCATGTATCGTTGCTTCTCTCCAAAGTTTGAAACCCCAGAAGCCTCCACCATGAAGATGGTCGCTGAAGCCTCGCCAGGGGTCCGATTCCATCCTTTCTATGATGATTTTTGTTCGATGATGCTAAAAACACCATTATCTTCGAGCTTCACGGCCATGTTTCTCTTACCCCTATCACTGGTTTCATATGAAACCCTAATCGTAACCCAAACCCCTCAAATCTCGAATTTTCTTAACGATTTTAACATACACCTTCATGTTTTGCACTAATTTTTACTCGATCTTTATGATTATTCCAATTTTAAACTATTTCTGTTCCTTTTGAAATTAGGGTTTTTGACCCCTTTTCGAAATCACTTTATTTTTGTTTTTTGAGTACTAATTTGCGATTCTCAGTACTATTTTTAAAGTATTTTTCTTATTTCTGATGAAACCCTAATTTTTGTTGTTTGTGTTTGCATTATTTTCTTATTTTGTGTTCTTCTAGATTCCTCTCCGAGTTCCATGCTCCTTGTTGTTAGTGTGTCATTCCTTCTGTGTTCTTCACTTAAAAGTTTCTCTTATTGCTTGCATGGTGATTTTGTACTGATTCCTCGAACCCTCTTTGAGACTGTGATACCTGCTTTCAAAGTGTGATTCCACGTATTTTCCCTATAGTTTGGATTTCTTCCTTAATTTATGGGGTACTTTCCTCAATTAATACTGATTTCCTAATGTTTTCAATCTCGATCATTATTTTGAAGCCTATTCTTTCAGAATTACGATTGAATTTTACCTTATATATGTGCAAAGATTTGTTGATTGATTTGCCTGACCTATTTCCTTAATTAGATAGTCATGTATTTAGTCCTTACTGCATGTTTTATGCTACTCAGTTTCCTTATGTGCTTATACCTTACTTTGTGATTTCTTTTTTTTTCAAATGACTGATTATTGCCGTTTGATTTGGGATTCCTTAATTAAAGGGCAGTCCAACTACTGACTGGATTGTGATTGATACCAATCCCTTAATTAAGAGACTGCTGCCTTGTTTGTTTACTCATATTCAGTACTATAAGTACCCCTCCCCCATTCCCTTTGCAAGACACCAACGAACACATTGCATATCACTTACACTCAATGTTCTGAACTCTCTCTCTTTTTCACACCAACATCTCTGTGCTCTTTGTTTCCATACAATATTCTCTCACTTTTCCTGTTGAATGTTAATCACTCAACTGGCTGCAAGCCAAATTTGAGTAATCTCGACGAATTTCACTTTGTTGGCTGTTACTGTGTTGTTTGCTTTGGGTCTGCCTGCTGCTCCCTTCTTGTATACTGCTGCTCACTTCCTGCATACTGCTGCTCTGCTCTCTTCTTCTCTCTACACCTTACTGCTCACTTCTTTGCTCATTACTGCCCTGTGTTTACAGTATTTTCCAACTGGTATGTATTCCATTTAAGTTATTGCCTCGAAAACAACATGATTCTATTAGTGCTGCACTTCCTCCCGTATCTTGTGTGTTTTTACTTATGGTTCTGTTGTTCCTATTACCACTAGCTAATACTTATGATAATTAGTCTACCTAGCTTGACTTGGCATGTCACTACCCCCTCCCCTATCCCAATGCATGTTTTTTCCTCACTCTTGTGCACTACTAGCATGCATTCAAGTTCTTCCTAACTACTCAATAGCTTTGAATCCTATTCCTGAGGCTGACTTTGCTTGGAGTCTGTTGTAGTATAAACTAGACTCCTAACTTGAAGAATGCTTGACTACTTCTCTTTGAGGTGTTACACATGTGTGAATGGTTTCCTTGCTTATGAACTATTTGTTCCCTTTCCCTTGTTTGCGTCACTCTTTGTTTTCAGAAATTGGTCATCCTAAATTGATTTCAAAAGAACTCTTTCACTCTTCTATTACAGTTTTCTCAAAATGTCTCAACTGTTTTCAAACTCAACTCCTTCTAATTATGTCACGATCTCACTACTCTTAGAAATTAGGTTCTGCCCCCTTAGTGTAAGCATTGCTTTGGGAGCCTTGAGCATCCACTGAAATTTGATGCACAAGGCTGGCAATTCCACACTTGCACTTGTCAATGATAATCCGTCTTGGGTGCCTGGTATTGGCCAGGGGTTCGAAGGGACCCTTATGGAACTTTACTGCACCCAAATCCTGGTAAAGGCTGTGAAACTCGAAAGAAGTGAGGTTGGAGATTTGGTCCTTGCTCAAGGCTCCCTATAGAATATCTTCTTATTTTTATTCTTCACCACTATAATTTAATTACTTGGTTTGTAATAATTTGTAAAGAACTATGGGGTTTATAGTTTAAATGGGGGGATGGGTGGGTTATGCATGATTATTAAGGGTATGGGTAGAAAATATGACTACAGGATTTTACATATTTATTTGTGCAATAGAAACCATGTATAGGACATGCATCTCACAGATAGAAATCCTGCTCCTAGGTATCTGTACTTTCAGCATGTTATTTTATGATCACAAACTGTTAATAATTAACAAGTTACTTCATTTAGATACCATGCTTTAGGATTCTTATATGCATTAAATATCATGTACTTAGGGTTTATTTGCAGTTGTTGAACGCTTCGTTAGTATATTCTGTCTAATAACATTAGCCTGGTTAACTGTAAAACTGGAAACAAACATGTATGTCCACCTTTCTCTTAGGATTAAAATAACGCCCAGGCAAGCCTTAGGCAAGATAAAATTGACTCATTGTCTTAAATCTTGCTTAAGTTATTCCACCTCTTTAAATTGTCTAAATTTGTTTGGCCTCTCTGAGGCTTGCCTGATTTTTCCTACTAACCTTCTGTCCTGCTTTTTTATCACATCTGTGCAAAAAATATGTTTTCTGCTAAATTACCTTTCTAGTCCAGAACTGGACTACTATTTTCCTAAACGTATCTGAATACTATATCTTCAATAACTTTCCGAAACTATAGTTCAAACCTAGTATATTTACCGCTCTCTTTCACACTTCTGCAATCTTGAAATATTTTACATCTGTTCTTCTACCTCTCCTGTCCAAAAAACTATTTTATATATCCTCGAGTGTGTTAAAAATGTTTTTTTATCCTAATTCCTAAACTGTTACGCATCTACTGCCTTTTCTCAAGTTCTAAACGTTTTCGTCCAACTTTTTTCTACGAATTCTGTTTAAAACTTTTTCAGCTTCTATTTTAAACCTATTTTTAACACTCCAGCTTTTAAAATTCTCCCTTCCTTAGACTTTAAATGTGATTGAGACGTGCTAATTATGTGTTTATCCGTGATATTTGAGCCTTTTTTGTATGCCTTTATGTCATCCCTTATATGAAGTCCTTCTTGTTTTGTATGTCACTTAGTATTTTGGCCTTTAAACTCAAGGGTTCAACCTAGACCTCACCTTATAGGAATAATGATCCTAAATACCCTCTAGGACTTATAGGACGGGATGTGTAATAGCACACACTAAGCACCCGTGACCAATACACACGCTCAAATAACCTCTACAGGGTGGAAAGGGTAGAATATGGAGATGATGACCGATGTGCTAATGTCTCATGTCAGCGTGTGAGAATGATTCCTGGGTATTGCACCGAAGTGATCCATATTATAGTTAAACCTAGGACACTTTTCTTTGCTTTTTCTTTATTTAAATTAACATTTTCTTCAAACTAATCTTTCTTTTTTCCAAAAAAAAAAAATCACTTGTGTCTTTCTTCTTTCAAAATTGTCAACTTGTTTATATTTCTTATGTGAAAACTTTGTTTGTCTACTCCTACTCTTCTTAAAGTCACAATTAAGCATTGCCGGGAACCACACTAGTGGATCTTGAGGGGTGCCTAACACCTTCCCCTCGAGATAATCTCAAGCCCTTACCCGAACTCTGGTTTTCCTTCTTCTTCTTTTCTCTTAAGCTGTCCTAATTCATTATAATCATTGGTGGCGACTCTTCAAATTCCATAACCTGATTCCTCAAAAGGGAATAAGAGTTGTGTTGCCCATAATGTCATAACTCCAATTCCACTTTCTTTAGGAGGGAAAAAGGGGGCGTCAATACAAGTCCAATAGAGTTATCGACCACGTATCGATATCGAACAAAGATCGATATCAATCCTACAGTGCAGATTAAAGGGGAAACGTGTACAGACGTAACCCCACAAGAAATAAAAAGAAAAGCAATTGAGGGCCCACTATCCGAGGTCTGATGAGAAAAATTGTTTCGCCATACTACTCGGGGGAAGGGAAGAACCAAGATTATCAGAGTATAAATTCATTGTTGATGCTACCAGAATCGTATTAGTCATTGGGTGCATCAAGAAAGCCAAGTGACCTCGACCGTTATAGTCCTACCCTACCCAGAAAGATCCTAACGTGATGTGTAAGTATCATGGAATTCATGGCCACAGATCGAGGATTGTCGCTAATTAAGAGGAGAAGTTGTTCAGTTGTTTAATAATGGGCATCTCCGAGATTTCCGAGAGATCGAGCCAAAACCCACTTCAGGAACAGAACTCCAACAAATAGACAAAACAAGAAGAACCTCAGCACGTCATCAGCATGATTATTGGAGGGGTCAATGCCCCCAAGAGCCGATGATAAAGCGAACTAAAGTATCTATCATGAGGGAAAAGTGCACTTGAGGTTACATATCAGAGGGAACCATTTCGTTCAAGGACGAGGACGCTGAGGTCATCGTACAACCTCATAATGATGCACTGGTAATATCTGTACTTAATAATAAATGTCGAGTCAAAAGTGTGTTGATTTATATAGGTATCTTGGCCAACATCATCAAATCAAGGGTCGTAGAGCAGTTGGGGTAAAATTGCAAAATAGTGTCGGCGGTCCGGGTGTTGAATACATTTAACATGGAATGCAAAACTACTAACGGGGAGATAACCCTACCAATAAACATCATCAAGCTGATCAAAGAGACAAAATTCTACATGATCGAAGGGGAAATGATGTAGAACGCTCATTTGGGAAGGCCATGGGTCCATAACATAAGGGTTGTACCTTCAACCTTTCTCCACACAATGAAGTTCCCTATGTTGGGAGGAATCAAGACGATCTACGAAGAGCAGCCACTCGCAAAGGAAATGTTCATAGTCGACTAGGTAATCCCAGTGCCCATGGTCTTGACATCAAGGAACTCGGAGCTTACCAAGACAACCACTTTACATATTTAGCCTTTGGGACAACCACTTCACAAACACAGCCTTTGTCAGTATGTGGGTCTCGTCTGCCTCTACATTCTTCTTATATTGTTTCAATTTTTTCTACATCGCCATAGGTTGTTGTTAGAATATACGCTTAACTCTAGAGGGGGGGTGAATAGCGTTATAATAAAAAACAGCGTAAACTTGGGGAATTTAAAAATTGCAGGAATGAAATAAGTGCGATAAGTAAATAATAAAGAACGAACGCACCGATGTATCCTGGTTCACCACAACCTGTGGCTAGTCCAGTCCCCGAGAGACTCTCTCGAGATTTCCACTATCTTCGTCAAGCTTACGGGTGCTTAACAAACCGTTACAGTTGCTCAAGGATACCACACCTTAAGACTTCACTTGCTTGAGGATACCTCACCCCAAGACTTCAACCACTAGGACTTTGGTTACTTAGCAAACCCGACAAATGAGAAGATATGTTCTTCTCAAACAACTCTCTTTTACAACAAATACTCTCTCAATAGAGTGGATAAAGAGATACACAATAAGCTCTATGAACAACAAAAAGTTGTCTATCAAATGGCTCAACAAAAGCTCTAAAATGATGCTTGAAAATGATCAATATGAATAACAATGTATGGAGGAGTTGTGTGTTTAAAATCAGCTCAAAAGACCTCTTTTCATAGGTGAAAAAGTGGTGCTGACTGTTGCTTAATTGACATATAAAATCCCTGATTCTGTGCTCAAACAATCGATTGTTTGGAGTAGATAATCGATTGTTTGACCAACATTCAAAAGACAGATTCCTGATTTTAGGCTAAATAGTCGATTGTATGGACTAAATAATCGATTGTTATTCAACGTTCAAAAATCAATTTAGGATTCTGTGGGAACAGTCAAAATATAATTGATTCTGTGGGAACGGTCAAAATATAATCGATTGTATGAAAATGACAATCGATTGTTTATGAATATAATCGATTGTATGACAAAACAATCGATTGTTTAGATGCTTAAAAACTTCGGTTGCATACTGTCTCAAAATAATCGATTGTTAAAAGTAGACAATCGATTGTTTGCTATTTTGAAAAACTTCAGATCACACTGTCTTAATACAACAGTTTGTAGGAATCAAATAATCGATTGTTGAGGCCCAGATTTAAAAGACATGTTTAAAACCTTCAACATCATTTTATTTTAACACAAAGATGCATGTTTATGATAAATATGATTTAATAAAATATTTTATACATGTTTATGACGACCTAATGTTGAGCCAAAGGATAAGATAACTTAAACGTTGTCCTTACATTGGTTCTACCAAACAACCTACGTCTTGGGTCTTCGGTCTTGAACTCTTTGGCTCGTTCATGCAATTCCGTCATCAGTATGCTTCTCGCCATTTGATTGATTGTCATATTATATCGTTGTTTGACACTTGACTTCATTGTTTGTCATTCATCAAAACCTATACCTGAAAATCATGCTCATACAACCAAAGCGCACATATCATAGATATACATGATTTCCAACAGTTGTGTCCAATTTTGACTTCATTGCCTTATATTCTCTACCGAGGGCATCTCACTCAACTACAGTCGAGCTCAGTTGTGCACGGAGATCATCATTCAACCGAGACTATTTATTAGCTCTTTCCCATCGCCACCCGGAGTTATTCTCAACTGATGCCAACCCCTCCTGCGGTTTTCTTCTCCAAAGCTAGCAATTCTATTCTACCTTTCCACTCTTCAGCCATGGCCTTGGCCTCATTCATCCCGGCTCGGAGCTGGTCGATCAGATTGATCTTCTATTGGACCTACAAGGTTGTGTTTCTAGTCATCATGACTAGCTCCTCGTTTTTAGCTTCAAAGACCTTTAACTTTTCAACCAAGTCAGCATGTTCCCTCATCAGGTTAGGAGCTTCCTTTTGAGCCTTATCCAGTTCAGCCTGGAGGTCTTTGATGCCCCGTGCTATTGCACACTGAAAAAGCTCATACATGTCTTTCTTCTAGACCTGCTCTTTGAGCTCAAACTTGAGATGGCTAATTTTCAAGAAGTTTTAGAGGAAGCTCTTATTGAAGTACTGAGGCCTATAAACCAACAAAAATAGTAAGAGACATCAAAACATAAGTTGAATTCACAAGGAAGTGTAAAAGTGTTGATATATTAGTCGGTTCGGAGCCTGCTGTGCTTTGTGTAAAATATATATTGAAAATATTTAACAAGCCCACCTCGTATATATTTTCCTGGTTCACCTTGATCGCCTTCACGAGAGGCGCCATCATGACTGGTTCAGGGTTTAGGGTTGTGAATAGTTAGTATCAAATCCTAGGTTACATAGATCTCATGAGTCATGAGCAGATTTAATAGAGTCTCGCGGATCGATATAAAGACGTCTCTATTTATCCTCAGGAGGCTACAAAATCTTTAGGAAAAACTTCATATTCTTGAAATTCTTGTCGTGCAAATATTTTGATCCGAGTACTAAACTTCTGCTATTCTATTCTCTCACATATTATGATGACCACGCTACCGGTCAGGATGGATGACCACTAGCACCACCAGTTGTGGCCACTAGAGGCCGAGAATGTGATCGAGGCTGTGGTAAGGGCAGGGGTGTGTCCCACACAGCAGTTAGGGCAGCACCTGCAGATCCACCAACAGCCTCAATTTAGGATTAGGTCCCAATTGTGGATACTG
Organism: Nicotiana benthamiana; assembly: GCA_034376525.1. Lineage (NCBI taxonomy): Eukaryota > Viridiplantae > Streptophyta > Magnoliopsida > Solanales > Solanaceae > Nicotiana > Nicotiana benthamiana. Next base: position 24,039,891 of record CM067336.1, on the reverse strand, counting down.
CAGCAGCACCAACTCAGGCACCAGCTATGCCCATTGTGATTCCAGGTCTTCAGGAGGCCTTGTCTCAGATTCTATAAGTATCCATTGACCTTGCTCAGGTGATTTCAGTTACTACAGCCACAACTACTTCTCAGGTCGGGGGAGGCACTCAAACTCTCGCCGCTCGCACACCTGAACAGGTCTTGCAGGGACTTCAGACACCAGGGGCACATCCAACCCAATCGGTTATAGCTGATGTCTATGTAGCCCTTTCCATGCCAGAGATAAGCAGCACAAGTTGGGGAGGCTTGGTAGACTTCAGCCTCGAACTTTCAGTGGTGCGAAAGGCGAGGATGCCCAAGATTTCTTGGACAAGTGTTAGAGGATTCTTCGTGCAGCAGGTATTTTGGAGACCAGCGGGGTCGCTTTCACTACTTTTTAGTTTACTGGAGCCGCTCTCACTTGTTGGGAGGCTTATAAGAGGCGTAGGCCTGTTGGTGCAGCACCTCTCACACTGGCAGTAGTTCTCCGTTTTTATTTTGGAGAAGTATGTGCCACAGTCTCGCAGAGAGAAGCTGCATAGGCATTTCAAGTGGTTGCGTCAGGGATAGATGACTGTGATGCAGTATGAGATAAGGTTCTAAAAGTTAGCTCGTCATGCTTTTGGTTGGTTCCGATAGATAGAGAGAGGATTAGGAGGTTTGTTGATGGCTTCGCATATCAGCTTCGTATTCTCATTATAGGGAGAGGGTGTCTGGTGCTACTTTTGAGGAGGTTGTAGACACTTCTCGCGATATTGAGTCAGTTTGTCGCCAAGAGCGAGATGAGAGGGAGGTCAAAGGCCAGGAGGATCTGGTAATTATGGTGGTGCTCCTTCAAGAGGTTAATTTCAGCACGGCAGGGTCCGTCCATTCTTGCATGCCCAACCAGCTCGCCCAAGTTATCGTGGGGCATCATCAAGTAATGGTTCTTACAGTTCTTATCAGGGTCAGTTATCACGAAATGCCCTTACAACTCAGAGTTCGTCCTGCGCTCCATCAGTTCAGGGCTCTTCTACGCTAGGTGCATCTGCTAGTCATTGTGATCGTAGGGGTTCCCTTCAGTCCTCGTCTCCAACATTGGGATTTGGTATGAGTGTGGAGAGATGGGTCATATGTGAAGGTAGTGTCCTCGTCGTCTTGGGGTTCACCTCAGTAAAGGAGTCATCCATCGACTTCAATGCTAGTTACTTCACCACCACCCACCTAGTTAGCTAGGGGTTGATGTCAGTAAGCTGGGGGTTGCCCTAGAGGGGTAGGTCGATCAGGTGGTAGTCAGGCTCATTTTTATGCACTTACAACTAGAACTGATGCTATTTCTTCCGATGTTGTTATAACAAGCTTTGTCTCAGTCTACCACAAAGACGCCTCTGTATTATTTGATCCCAATTCCACTTATTCTAATGTTTCATCATAATTTCCTTACTATTTTGATATTCCTTGTGAGTTTATTAGTTCATCTGTTTGTGTATCTACTCTGATCGGCGATACTGTTGTTGTAGACCATGTGTATCGGTCGTGTGTGGTGACTATTGGGGGTCTGGAGACCCAAGAGGATCTTTTATTGTTATGATGGTGGACATCTACGTAATGTTAGGCATGGATTGGCTATCTCCGTGTCATACTATTCTGGACTGTAATGCTAAGACAGTGATATTCGCTATGTCAGGTATGCCACAGATTGAGTGGCGATGTTCGACTGATTATGTTTCTAGTAGTGTAATTTCATTCTTGAATGCCCAACATATGGTTGGAAAGGGTTGTCTTTCATATCTAGCCTTTGTGTGAGATATTGGTGTAGAGATTCATAGTACTGATTTTTTTCCTATTGTGAGGTAGTTTCCCGATGTGTTTCCTTCAGACCTGACGGGCATGCCACCAGATAGGGATATTGATTATAGTATTGATCTAGTGCAGGACACTCAGACCATCTCTATTCTACCGTATCGTATGGCACCAGCGGAGTTGAAGGAGTTAAAGGATCAACTCTAGGAACTCCTTGATAAGGGGTTCATTCGGCCTAGTGTGTCACCTTTGGGGGCACATGTTCTATTTCTGAAGAAGAATGATGGTTCTATGGGGATGTGCATTGATTATAGGTTGTTAAACAAAGTAACAATCAAGAACAAGTATTATTTGCCTCATATCAATGATTGGTTTGACCTTCTTCAGGGAGCGAGAGTGTTCTTCAAGATTGATCTTCGTTCAGGTTATAACTAGTTGAAGATCAGGCACTCATAAATTCTTAATACAGCTTTCAGGACACAATATAGTCATTATGAGTTCTTGGTGATGTCTTTTGGGCTTACCAATTCCCCAGAATCGTTCATGCATTTTATAAATAGCGTGCCCCGACCTTGTCTCGACTCGTTCATCATAATTTTTATTGATGATATTCTGGTATATTCCCGTAGTCAGGAAGAGCACGCAGAGCATTTGAGAGTTGTGTTGTAGAGATTGAGGGAGGAGAAGCTTTATGCAAAGTTCTCCAAATGTAAGTTCCAGCTCAGTTCAGTGGATTTTTTTGGGCATGTAGTATCCAATGAGGGTATTCAGGTTGATCGAAAGTAGGTAGAGGCGGTTCTGAGTTGGCTCAAACCATCCTCGGCCATAGGGATTCAAAACTTTCTTGGATTGGGGGGCTAATTGGGGGGCTATTATTGCCGGTTTATTGAGGGATTCTCATTTATATCATTGCTCTTGACCAAGTTGACTCAAAAGGGTGCTCTTTTGAACTGGTCAGATGAGTGTGAGGAGAGCTTTCAGAAGCTCAAGACTGCCTTCACCACAACTCCAGTGTTTGTTTTGCCATCATCTTTAGGTTCATATACCGTGTATTGTGATGCTTCGAGAGTTGGTATTAGGTGTATATTGATGTAGGAGGGTAGAGTTATTGCTTATTCTTCTCGTCAGTCGAAGCCCGATCAGAATAACTATCATGTTCATGATTTGGAGTTGCCTGCCATCATTCACACGTTGATGATTTGAAGGCATTATTTGTATTGTGTGTCTTGTGAGGTGTTTACTGATCATCGTAGCCTCCATCACTTGTTCCAGCAGAAGGATCTCAATTTTCGGCAATGAATATGGTTGTAGTTACTATAGGATTACGATATTACTATATTATGCCATCCGAGGAAGGCCAATGTGGCAGCCGATGCCTTGATCCGGAAGGGAGTTAGTAAGGGGAGTTTGTCATATATTCTAGTTGGGGAGAGACCTCTTGCAGTTGATGTTCAGGCCTTGGTTAATCGGTGAGTGAGGTTAGATAATTTGGAGCCTAGTCAGGTATTGTTTTGTGTGATTTCTCAGTAATCCTTATATGATTGCATCAGAGAGTGACAATATGATAATCCTCATTTGCTTGTCATGATGGATAGAGTTCAGCAAAATAATTCCAAAGATGTGACTATTGATGATGATGGGGTGTTGAGGATGCAGGGCCGGATATGTGTGCCCAATGTAGATGGGCTTCGGAAGTTGATTCTGGAAGAGGCCTATAGCTCGTGGTATTCCATTCATTCGGGTGCTGCAAGGATGTATCACAATCTGAGATAGTATTATTAGTGGAGAAGAATGAAGAAGGACATTGCGGGATTTGTAGCTTAGTGTCTCAATTTTCAGTAGGTGAAATAAGAGCATCACAGACCAGGTACCTTGCTTCAGCAGATGGATATTCAAGAGTGGAAGTTGGAGAGGATCACCATGAACTTTGTAGTTTGGATCCCACGAAATTTTAAGAAGTTCAATGCTATTGGCTGATTGTGGATCGGCTGACCAAGTCCGCGCACTTTATTCCTATGTGTACTACCTACTCTTCAAAGCGAGTTGGCAGAGATCTATATCTGAGATGTTGTTTGTGCATGGTATCCTGGTTTCTATCGTTTCAGATAGGGGCACTCAGTTTACTTCGTAGTTTTAGAGGTTTGTGCAGCGGGAATTGGGTGTTGAGGTTGAGTTGAGTGCAACTTTTAAGCCTCAGATGGACGAGCAGCCCGAGCGCACTATTAAAATATTAGAGGACTGTTGCGTGCTTGTGTCATTAATTTCAGAGGGTCGTGGGATCAGTTTCTACCGCTCACAGAGTTTGCCTATAACAACAGCTATCAGTCGAGTATTCAGATGGCTCCATATGAGGCTTTGTGTGGGAGGCAGTGTATATCTCTAGTTGGTTGGTTTGAGTCGGGTGAGGCTAGGCTATTGGGGACAGACTTATTGCAGGATGCTATAGAAAAGTGGAAGGTAATTCAGGAGAGGATTTGTATAACACAGTTGAGACAAAAGGGTTATACTGACAGGAAGGTTCGGGATGTGTACAACATGGTTGGTGAGATGGCTTTGTTGAAGGTTTCACCCATGAAGGGTGTTATGAAATTTGGGAAGAAAGTTAAATTTAGTCCTCGGTTCATTGGCCCTTTTGAGGTGCTTCAGAGGATTGGGTAGGTGGCATATGAGCTTGCTTTGTCACCCACCTTGTCGAGTATGCATCCAATATTTTCATGTTTTCATGAACCGGAAGTATATTGGAGATCCGTCTCATGTTCTATATTTCAGCACAGTTCAATTATGATTATTTTACTTGTGATGTGGAGCTAGTAGCTATTCAGGTTCGGAAGTTGAGGCCAAAGGATATAGCTTCAGTGAAAGTGCAGTGGAGAGGTTGGCCCATAGAGGAGGCTACCTAGGAGATCGAGCAGGAGATGAGAAGCAGATATCCTCACCTATTTAGGCTTCAAGTATGTTTATTGACTCGTTCGAAGACGAATGTTTATTTAAGATGAGGAGGATGTAACAACCCAGCTAGTCATTTGATGAGTTACCGATCTGTTTCCCCCATTTCTACATCTTATTGCCTTATTCAGCGGTATTATATGTTGTCGGGTTGGTTGGCTCGGGTTCGAAAAGGTTTCGGTAATGTATGAGATACTTAGTCTCTTTTGAAGAAGCTTAAGTTGGAAAAGTCAGCGGATAATGACATATGTCTAAAAGGGCTCGGATGTGAGTTTTGGTTGTTCATATAGCTTTAGGGGTAATTTGGGACTTTGGAGTGTAATCGTAATGCGTTTTGGAGGTACGGAGTAGATTTAGGCTTGAATTGACGACATTAGAATTTTGGTGTTTTCTCCTTGATATGTGAGATTTTGATATAGGGGTCGGAATGGAGTTCCAGGAGTTGCAGTAGGTCCTCGTGTTATTTGGGATATGTGTGCAAAATTTCAAGTCATTCGAACTAGGATTGATAGCCTTTTTTTATCGAAAGCGTAATTTAGAAGATTTTGGAATTCATAGACTTGAATCCGATGAGAATTTGGTGTTCCGATACGTTTTTGAGCATTCGAAGGTTGGAACAAGTTTGAATGAGGTTATGGGATAGTTTGGCATGTTTGGTTGAGGTCTCGAGGGCCTCGGGTGAGTTTCAGGTGGTTAAACAGATTATTTTAAGTTGTAGAAAATAATAGAAAATTGTTGTATATGTTGCAGACTAGTTGGCCTTCGCGTTCGCGAAGAGTTACCATGTGAGGCTGAAGATTTGGCCTTCGCGTTTACGAGGGATGTCTCGCGTTTGCAAAGGGCACTAGTCATTGAGCTACATGTTCGCAAGAAGGGAGCCGCGTTTGTGACGACCCAAAGGTTCATCATTATAATTCTTCCTTTTTTCACGCTTCTGAGGCCTTGAAAACCTCGCGTTTAGTTGCCTCAATTTTCGTGCACAGTCTGGCCGCAAAGTTGGAAAGCTTTTATGTTGAAATATATGAATTTTGTGAAAAATTGAAGAATGTTGATTAATATTGTTAAAGTTGGTCAATATTTTAGGTAAATGGGCCTAATCCCGTGATGTGATGGTCCTGGAGGATCCGTAGAAAAATGTGGGACTGGGGCGTATTCCCGGAATCAAAATCCGAGGTCCTAAGCCCGAGTAAAGAATTTTTTAAAGAAATTGTTTTTCTAAAAATGATATGAAAGTTTGAAATGAAAATGAGTTAGAAAATATAGATATCGGGCCCGTATTTTAGTTCTGACGCAAGGTACAGGTCTTAAATATGCGTTCAGCACTTTCTGTGTAGTTTTGTCAAAATCGGATGTCGTTTGACATGTTTCAGACCTAAATATCTAAAGTTAGAAGATTAAGAACTTTGAAATGTAAATGATGATTTTGAGGCTTGATTCTTTGATTTTAATGTTATTTTGGCGATTTGATCGCTCGACTAAGTTCGTAGGGTGTTATTGGGTTAGTGTGTGCGTTTGGAACTTAGGAAGGGTTAGAATTGCTGCAATTTTACACAGGTCTGTTGCTCTATGCGAACGCAATCTTGTCCCGTGTCCGCACTGCTTTGTACCCCCTTCAACTTCCCTTCTACCTGTTTGCATGATGCCTTCACGAATGCATAAAGTACCCGGCCAGCCTTCTTCGTGAACACGACCTAGTCCCGCGTTTGCATACGGTTAAATTCTTTCAGTGAATTTTTTTAAAAACAGAACACTCATTACGGGCTTTTGCTATATCCTCCCTAAAGCACTCCTTAGGAAATTTTGAAGAGCTTCTTCCTCCATAACCTCTTGGGTAAGTGTTCTTAGCTTCTTTCCCTATTTGTTTCTTCCACTAATCACTAATGTCCTAGCCCTAAATAATGAATTCAAGGTTGAAAATGGGGTTTTGGGTAGAGTTAGTTCTTTGGGGATTTTAGGCAATTCAACCTCAATTTGGGATCGAATGTTAAAGTAAATTATATATTTGGACTCGTGGGATTATGAGTGTGAATTTTGGTCCGAGCCTCAAGTTTGGACTATGTGGGCCCGAGGTCGGATTTTGGTATTTTTGGAAGAATGCTAGAGATTTTATTTCTAGGCTATGGGATTTTTTTTTGGGATTTATTGATAGTATTGAATTGATTATTCCTAGATACCATTGTTTCGGAGTTGGATTTTAGAGGAACGGCGGCATTGGAGAGTTGATTACTATTCTTGGACCGAGATAAGTGTTTTATCTAATATTGGCTTGAGGGAATAGAATTAGAATGTATTTAAATGTTAAATGCTAAATGATCGAGTGCGGTGTATAGGCATGGAGACGAATATGTATACACCGGTGACTAGCATGACTGTGGGTCTTTGTTTGCACTTATTTGATACTTTGGGACTCTTCCATGTAAATTGATGAATTCTAAATGATGTGAAAAGTACGAGGATTAGATATGAATTGCGAATTCTTCGGAGCGTTGGCTCCAACGATATAAATTCAATTGAATAAGGAGTTAAAGAAAAAGAAAGAGACGTGATAGATCCGTTGTCGGATATGAAGGCTATTGTTGTTGCCCCCTTGCCGGGAGGCTTTATTGGTATTATTGACTTACCCCATTGCCAGGAATTTGTTGAGTTGATGTGTTCCCTTGCCGAGAATTCTCTACTATTTAATCTTCTCTTGCTCTATAGTTGTGATTAATGTTTGGATGAGAAAACATGGTCTTAGGGGATCGTGTTGCGCGCCGCAACAAGGATAAATAATATCCGCACGTATCGGGCTGCACGCCGCAACAAGGATAGATAATATCTGCACAAATCGGGTTTCACGCTGCCACAAGGATAGATAATATCCATACGGATCGGGTTGCTTGCTGCAACACTATCATAAGTAAGTGGACCGGGTTGCACGCCGCAACAGTGATGCACTGTATGAGATAAATGTGTTATTTCAGGACTTGAGCTTCGTTGGTAGATTTACCTTTACTTAGACACCTTGTTTACATATATTTCCCCCCAACATGTTCCCCCTCCCCCCTCCTTTTATAAACTGTTTATCTCATGTTTATTTTTCTGCAAAGTATACTTCATATCTGTACAGGTTTATCTGGTATCCGGGTCTAGCCTCGTCACTACCTTACCGGGGTTAGGCCAAGCACTTATGAGCATATGGGGTTGGTTGTGCTGATGCTACGCTTCTGTGCTTTTTGCACAGATTATGGTACTTGAGCATCTTTTGGACCACATCAGTAGCATACTGATCGAGAGCTGACTTTAATACAGGGAATTCGAGGTAGCCTAGCTGGTGTTCGGAGGCCGGAATACTTTTCTATGTTTAGTTGTTTCCATTTTGCCGAGACAAACATTTTGTATTTCTATTTAGACTTGTTTGTAGCACTCTTTAGTAGTCTGTGAGCTAGTGACACTAGATTTTTGGTAGAGATATGTTCTAAACTTCCGCATTTTGATTTAAGTTTTATAAACTTAAAGTTTTCCGCTTTTATTTAATTGTTTTCCGTAAATTAATATTGTTGAGAAATTACCAGAGAATATTTAAAGTTTGGCCTCCCTAGCTCCATTACTAGGCGCCATCAAAACTTCCGATGGTGTGGAATCCGGGTCGTGAGAACGTTTGCGATGGGTTGTGGAGCTGAGCCTTCGTGTTCCCGAGAGGGGAGACGTGTTCGCGAAGAAGGAAAAAGTGGTCAATGTCAGGCTGTGCTTCGCGAAGCCGAGACTTTGACAACGTTTACGAAGAATGAATTGAAACAGCTAGACAAAATGTTTAAAAGGTCTATTCCTTGATTTTGAGTCTAAGTTCCTCCATTTTTGGGCGATTTTGAAACTTTATGAAGAGGATTGAAGAGGGAATCTAGGGAGAACACTTGGAAGTAAGATTCATGGACTTAATACTCGACCCTAGTGTGTTTTCTACCTATTTAATCATGGAAATTGTTGAATTTAAGCCTTAATATTGAAGAACTAGGGCTGGTAATTGGAGACCTAAAATTAGGGATTTAAGGGATCATTTTGTGGTTCGATTTTGGTGATGTTGATATGAATGAACTCGTGGAGTGATAAGGAGCCTGTTGATGTAATTTTTATCGGATTCTGAGATGTGGGCCCGGGGTTGGGTTTGGCTAATTTCGGGATTTGTGTTGTAATTTGATTCCTTTCGAGTTGGATTTATTCCCTTGGCATACTTTGATGGTTTTGCACCGATTTTTGTTAGATTTGGAGCATTCGAAGGCTGATGCGAGAGGATAAGACATCGTGGGCTAGAGTTCAAACTGGATAGAGGTGAGTAATGATTTCAAATATTGTCCTGGGGGTATGAAACACCGGATTCCACATAGTTGTGCTATATTAAGGTGACGCACATACTAGATGACGAACGCGGGGTCATGCACCAGTGATTGTGACTTAGTCCATTCCGAATAACTGTTTTACTGCGTATTTGATTGAAAACTGCTTGTTATCATCATTTTTTGGGTTGAATGAAATATTTGGGCAACGTGCCAACTATTTAGACCCTTAGGGGATTTTTAGTTCTATTTCCTTAGTGTTTTGATTTTATATGTGTACTTAGTCATGCTATATGATACTATTTTCATAACTCAGCTATGTTTATTCTGTTTTAATAGTTTAATTTATATTTTGGACTGAGCATCATATTTTACTGTGCCCGAGTGGCTTTTAAAAATTTCTAACTGAGTAGGGGTAAGGGCCTCTGTTGTGAGGATTATTATAAGGTCGGACTGCACGCCGCAATAATGTTGTTCTGATTGTGATTATAAGGCTGAGATCCTGAATTGTACGCCATGAGGTAGCTAATATGAAGCCGAGAGCCTATTGATTATGTCACGAGATGACTTGATATTGCTCTTGGGTCGTAAGAGGCCCCTCCGGAGTCTGTACACCCCGAGTGAGCGCGGGTACCCAGTGTGATATATGATATAGCACGAGGGGCTGGTGTTGTTCCATGTTATTGCCCGAGGGGCTGATTCTATCGACATTGTGCTCGGGGGGCGAATTTTATGTGTTTATCGTTTCTAGTTGCTTTTCATTTACTTGTTTAACTGTTAAAAAGGTTTTTTAAAGAAGCTTATACTGAACTAAGTTGTTTTTATAAGATTTCGTTGTTTTATTGCCTTTTTATTGGTTTACACTGCCCTTTTCATAGCATGTTGTTGTGTTTTACGTGATTTCTTATAGCTCAGTCTTCATTTATTGTTATTACTCACTCGATTGGAGTACTCACTTTATTCCTTGCACCCTGTGTGAAAATTCAGGAGGTTCAAGTCCCGCCAATAATGGTTGATTGCTCCCAGCATGCCATTCGGAGTCCACTAGGTAGCTGCCAGTGTTTGCAGCCCAATGTTTCTCCCTCTTATCTTACTTTCTGTTTCTTATTCTGTAATAGACTGTATAAACTCTTTCAGACTCTTATACACATGTTTAAATGCTCATGACTGGTGACACCTAGATATCTAGCTGTGTTTGTTCTGCAAATTATACTGTTTCACTATTTCTTTGGGGATTTAATTATGTTAATGACTTAAATTGTGTTATTTTAATTGTTAAAATGAATTAGGGTTGTGTCGGCTGGCCTTCTCTTCACGAGAGACGTCATCACGATCAGGTCTTAGTTTAGGGCCGTGACACAATAGGACATATTTTAACACGCAAACCAAGAAATACAAGTTTATTTTTCTGATTTCTAGCTATAGAAAAGTTCATATTTTAGTGTTGTTCTTCATATATGGTTGGCTCCGAGTTAAGGATCCAATCAGGGTAAAGCTTCTGTTCAGCTTAAATTTGAATCCGGTCATTACAATTGGTTTGACTATTTATTCTATATTTAACTCGTTTATCTATTATTTTTTATTATTTGTGTTGAATTAATCCATATATTTTTAAAACCGTGTATAAATTCAATTGCTATCCGTTTTAAGGGTAAACAAATCATTTTTGTTGTTGTTAATATTTTCCTAAATCTTATAATTTCTACTACGTGGAAATCGATAGTTAACTGAATTATAAATGTCACCCTAAGCTATTTTATACAGTGAAAACTTAATTCGACGCACTTGTTGAACTCAATTCAATAAATGCAAAATAAATATTTTTACATATATATTTACTTGATCGCCAGTACATCAAACTTACACAACCTTTGTGTAACAGTAACCAAAAAATGTAACGCGACTAATTCGTTTCTTGTTTTTTTCTTTGGGGTTGGTGAACTTTGAGATTATATGATCATACGTCTAAATAGCTACATTTAATTTGTGAAAATGTGAAAGGCAGAAATTTAATAAATCAAAGTTTATAACTTAATCTTAATTGGAGTATCAAATGGCCATACACGACCACAAATGACCCTAAACTAACAACTTCTAATTCTGAAAACTAGCAAAACCTTAATCTATTCAATATTCAAATCTTCGTAATTCTTATTTAGTTAACCTTTTAACATAACTATTACTCCTGGAAGAGTAAAGAGTAAACGAATATAATATTGGCGTTTGAACTTGTGATAATATTATTCGTGTTTTGACCCTTTAGCGACTTAATTGTCATATCGTAATAGCTGATTTGATATCTCAATTGAGATTGAAATCTATCTATATATAATAGGAGATGCAAAGACATCATATTAAGCCAAGTGGCAATATAATAAAATTTCACTTGGTAATTTTAGGACAAAGTTAGTTAGTTTAGTTAATAATTAGTTTCTTTTTGCATTTAAATTTCAAAAAAATTACATTATGCATTATTTATATTAATAATCATTTATCTTTTTAATTTGAATTTAAATATAGAAGAAAAGTCTAATTTAAATCTGAAATAATTAAAAGCAACATCGTAAAAAAAAGAAAAACTAAAACTTTATATTGAAAATAAAATAGAAGAATAGTCTAATTGCTTTTTTTTTTTGATAACTAACTTATTTTTATTAATCATCAATGAAATATTACATTCCCGTAGCTTAGCTCACACAACTAGCTATCTCATTAGGCGACTACAGTATACTAAACAGCTCTTTCTGACCAAGTTCCAATATCTACCTATTGAAGAAATTCCAGAATAAAAAAAATCTATTCAAACTGAAGATTATTTAGATAGGCTTTGGCTCCAGGAAGCACACGTACATTGCATATGTAAGCAACCTCTTTCACAATAATATGCCAATGTCTGCTTCTTTTTCCAAAAACTCGGAGTTTCCTTTCAATCCAAATTCGGTAGATTGCTTCTGCAAGTAGCATTTTGAACACTTGTGCCTGCTGAGATTTACCTTTAGAACAACTGATAATCCACTGATTATGTTGCTACTAGTCTCTAGTTTTAGGTCGTTGAAGTTGCATCCATTAAGTAGTTTGGTCCAAACATTGTTTGTGTATCCACACTTCCAAAATAAGTGTTCCCTATTTTCCTCTTGCCTTTGACATAACACACATTGAGTATCCACATTATGCCCCTGTTTACACAACATATCCGAAGTTAATATCATTTCATGCATCCTGAGCCACATTAAGAATTTAGCTTTTTGTCACACAACATTGTTAAACACTAAGCTTTTCCAATCCACCCGACTGTAATTACCACGCAGAGTCAAGTATATTTGTCGGATTTAAGCTTTTCTTAGGAGATTGCATATACTGTTGATTCTTTATAACTGCCTTGGCCTCTAATACTTTTCTGGCCATCCAACTAGCTTGCTTTGGTATTGTTCAATTGGTGAATTCTTTCCCTTGATATAGTCGGTGTGAATCCATCGAAACCACAATTTGTCCCTTCTATGTGCTAGATCCCAGTAAGTTTTGACTATTGCTGCACGATTCCAACTCCTTTGGTTTGTAATGTTGAGTCCTCCTCCATCCTTAGGCAGACACAATCTATCCTATGAATTCAAGGTGTAACGATCCGACCGGTCGTATTAAAAAATTAAGCTCCGTTCACTAGCATAAGGCCTGGAGCAGTTTTGGAACATGAGTATCAACTTGCGTGCATGGTAAAATTCAATTTTCGGATGGTTTAGAGTCAATTTTAAAGAAGAAACCTTATTTTGGGGGTTAGAACGGTGAAAATTTGATCAGAATTAGACTTTTGGGTAAACGACCCCGGAATGGGTCGTGGATGACCTCAACAGCTTCGTATGATGATTTTGGACCTAGGCACATGTCCGGATTCAGATTTGGAGGTTCGTAGAGTAAATTGAGGCATTTCGGCAAAAGTTGAGTTAGAAAATCAAGAAGTTTGACTCATAGTTGACTTTTGGGCAGTCGGGGTCCGCATGCGATTCTGAGAGTTGAAACAGCTCCGTTATGTCATTTTAGACTTGTCTGCAAAATTTGGCAACATTCGGAGATGAATTGATAGGTTTCGGCACGAGATTCGTTATTTCAAGATTTAAAAGTTCATTTTCTTGATTTTTGGTTTGATTCAACGTTTCGACGTTGTTTTAATTGATTTGAAACTTTGAAAGAGTCCTTGTTTAGGCTACAATACTTGTGTGTGTGATTAGACGGGGTTCCGGGGGCCTCAGCAGTGTTTCGGATAGACTACGGGTCCTTTTTCCTCCTTTTTGCACTGCTGATCTGCTCTCTAGTATTTCCTTCTATGCGATCGCATGCCTCTCCCTCGATCGCATAGCACAAAATATGGGCAGCATCACTTTCTTCTATGTTATTGCATCATCACCTCCGCGATCGCATAGTATTTTTCCAAAAGGGCTCCAATTCATTCTATGCGATCGCATAGCCTTGTTCGCGATCACATAGTTATATTTCTCCCTCTTCTGCGATCGCATTTGCCTTTCTACAATCGCATACGCTTCTTTTCCTGGCTTCCAATTTTACTCTATGCGATTGCAGTCCGAGGAGATCAGGCACCCGCGCCCCTTGCTTCAGCCGTCGAAGACGCACACGTGGTGTTGCGAGAGCACCTGAGTGAACGGCCGCCGAAGTACCACCAGTAGATCCAGCCGGAGTCCAGGCATCTAACACGCCTACAGCTACTGCTACTCCAGCCCTTCAGGAGACTTTGGCGTAGTTCATGTGTATGTACGCCACTTTGGCTTAGGTCGGATTGCTTCCCCTTGATGCAGCAACACCCCAGGCCGGTGTAGGAGCACAGACTCCAGCAGCTCGCACTCCTGAGAAGCAAGCGTATGTTGAGCAGGGTCCCAAGATTATTCCTGCGCCGCCTGCATCACCAGTTGAACCCAAGGGCATGGCAGCCGCTTCCGAGCAGGAGAAGATGAGACTAGAGAGGTTCAAGAAGTATGGTCCTTCGGTGGTAAATGGATTAGCATCAAACGATGCCTTGGGGTTTCTTGATGAGTGTTACTGCATTCTACGTACTATGGGTATCTCTAAGTCGATCGGGGTTTCTTTCACTACTTTCCAGCTTCGGGGGGGGGGGGGGCGCCTATGATTGTTGGTGCACCTATGAGTTAGATAGCCCAGAGGAGGCAGCTTCACCAACTTGGACCCAATTTTCAGATATGTTCCTGAGAGAGTTGTTCCTCAGAGCCTTAGGGATGCATGGCACCTGGAGTTTGAGCATTTGCGCCAGGGTGCTATGACCGTCTCAGAGTATGCTGTCTATTACACTAGTTTGGCTACACATGCCTCAGCCTTTCTTTCTATTGTTCGCGAGAAGGTTCACCGGTTCATTAAGGGCCTTATTCCCAACATCAGGTTCAGCATGGTACGTGAGTTAGAGATGGATATTTCGTCTCAGCAGGTGGTGAACATTGCTGTGAGGATAGAGAGTATGCATGCTAGAGAGAGAGAGGGCAGGCAGGGTCTTGTGAGAGAGAGCGGACAAGATCAGGAGAGAGAGCTTGAGGAGGCAAGGAGGCCTCGTAGGTCGGTGAGATATACTGGTCCTTATTTTGGAGGCAGGGTGCGTCATGGTAGAGGTTTTGTGGGTCAGCCAGTTCAGTTCATGCTTTAGCCTTTGCATAGTGACTCAGGTGTTCATTAGTCTCGGAGGACCCGTACCGCACAGTTTCCACCACCTCGTCAGCAGAGTGGGTGCTTTGAGTGTGGAAATATTAACCATATGGTGAGAGATTGTCCCAGACTTTGGACCGACGTGTCGCAGCGAGGTATTCAGACAGGGAGAGGGAACCCAAGAGGGGGAGGCCCAGCTCTTTGATGTGTTTCATATAGTAGGTTTGAGGCTGGTGCTCCTGCTAATGTCACTCAGGTACGGATTTAGTTTGTCATAGAAAGGCCCTATCTGTAGTTTATTACAATTCTACTTATCGGGTTGAGTTCCTTGCTTGTTGTTCCATTTATGGGAGTGTCTCATGATTTGCATTCTGTCTATGTGATTATTCCGTTGGGAGGTTTTATGAGTGATAGTCGTGTCTATCGTCTGTTTTAGCCATTTTCGGGAGTTATATGGCTACCGACATTTTGATGTTGTGTGTTCTGGTAGGCTTGATGTGATTTCTAAGCATTATTGGTTATGAGCTGTGATTTTTATGCTCCACTGGTGTGGGAGATAGTCTATGTTGTAAATTGAAGATGCAATTGATCTAGTAACAGTCTCTATATGGGTTGATGTGCACCCTACTTTTGATCCAGTGTTAAGGGTGAGACCTTCATGATATCAGGTGTTTTGATATGTTGAGACTGGGTTGTGTACTGCGGTGAGAGTTATATCAGTATAAGATCTTTCTGAGTCCATTATATGCTTTCATTCTTCTTGTTAGATGTGTCTTGTAGATTTTTGTTTTAGAAGACTTTTGTTCTAGTTTAATTTGTTTGGTAGTTCTCTTATGTGTTTCCTTTCCCATATTCATTCGTTTTCGTTCTATGCTCCTTGAGTTTTAGTTTGTGGAGTGTGTACCCGTTGGTGTTGGCTGAGATTGGGTTAATTAGGTGTTTTGTCATGTGGTTTTCGTGGTTGTTCTATCATCGCCAGTGTTATGGGTGGTTTTAAAGAGTCATTGTGAGGCTTAAGGCCAGTGCAGATTTTATATCAGGCATTTATTACTATCAGAAATATTATTGTGGAACTATGTGTGACGTGTCTTTTTGTGTGGTTGTACCCTGTGTGTGTGGGCTTGTGTTGAATTAGCTGGTTGTGACTAATACCGGATATGGACTTAGAGTCAGATCTTTTTGAAACGGATGGAAGTTGATGAATCTGGTTTGGAGGCTTAATGGTATTGCTGGAAGGGTTAAATTTAAGTTGAGATAGTGTCATCGTGCCAAAATGGATTGGGATGACCTGGGGTCACCCACGGGTGTATGTTGGAAATGTCCACTCAGTTACTTGAGGACTTCGACATGAATCTTAACACGTTTGAGGAAAAATGTTGGTTTTAAGAGGGGGAGAACGTAACAACCCGACCGGTCATTTTGAGAAATTAAGCTCCATTCAGCGGCATAAGATCTGGAGCAGTTTCGGAACATGAGTATCGACTTGCGTTCATAGTGGAATTCAAATTTCGGATGGTTTAGAGTCAATTTTAGAAAAGAAACCTTATTTTGGGGGTTAGAACGGTGAATATTTGATTGGAATTGGACTTTTGGGTAAACGACCGCGGAATTGGTCGTGGATGATCTCAACAGCTTCATATGGTGATTTTGGACTTAGGCGCACGTCCGGATTTAGATTTGGAGGTCCGTAGAGTAAATTGAGGCTTTTCGGTGAAAGTTGAAGTTGGAAAATGAAGAAGTTTGTCTCACAGTTGACTTTTGGGCAATCAGGGTCGGAATGTGATTCCGAGAGTTTGAACAACTCTGTTATGTCATTTTGTACTTGTCTGCAAAATTTGACATCATTCCGAGTTGAATTGATAGGTTTCAGCATGAGATTCGTTATTTGAAGATTTAAAAGTTCATTTGCTTGATTTTTGGTTTGATGCGTCGTTTCGATGTTGTTTTAACTGATTTGAAATTTTGAGAAACTCCGTGTTAGATTACAGACTTGTGTGTGTGATTAGACGGGGTTTCGGGGGCCTCGGGTGTGTTTCAGATGGGCTACGGGTCCTTTTTCCTCCTTTTTGCACTGCTGATCTGGTATATGGTATTTCGTTCTATGCTATGGCATTGCTTCTCCCACGATCGCATAGCACAAATTATGGGAAGCATTAATTTCTTCTATGCGATCGCATCATCACCTTCGAGGTCGCATAGTGTTTTTCCAGAAGGGCTCCAATTCATTCTATGCGATTGTATAGCCTTATTCGCGATCGCATAGTTATATTTCTCCCTCTTTTACGATCGCATTAGCCTTCCTACGATTGCATAGGCTTCTTTTCCTGGATTCCAATTTTACTCTATGGAGTCGCATTCCTTCTTTTGCGATCGCATAAAACAAAAGAACTGGCAGACAGATTTAACTCCCAAATTCGAGGATTTCACCATTTATTCATATTTTGACTTCTACAGTTCAGTTCTTGGCGATTGCTGAAGGGATTTTCACCTGGGAAACTTGGGTTAATGTTTCTCACTTGATTGAGACCAACTTCCATGAATCTCCTCTTAGTTTCGTCCTTTAATTTCAATTTGAATGAAAAACGGGTAAAACTTTGTAGACCGAATTGTTGCGTTTTGAGGGAGTGTTTGACCTCCTATTTGAGATATTTTATATGGTTAGACTCGTGAGAGTACGAGGGTATTAAAAATGTAAATTCGTCCGGTTCCGAGACATTGTCCCAAGGGGCGGTTTGGTTATTTTACCTATTTTCGCACTTTAGCATTGAAGTTAATTATAGAATCAGTTGCTTGAGATGTTAGTTGCAATGTGTGACTTAATTGAGTAGATTTTGCCCTTTTGGAGTCGAGAACTCATGGCAAGAACGCGGTTGCTAGTTGATTTTAGCCGGTTTGAGGTAAGTATCCTGCCTAACCTTGTGTGGCGGACTTCCCCTTAGTATTTGAGTCTTCTCTGTTAACTGCATTCCGTGTACGCAAAGTGACGAGTGTGTGACAAGATTTATTTGTGGTAAATTGTCCACTTTTAGGTACTTAGACTCTTGAAATTACTGATTTTGAAGATGATATTTATACAATTGAGTTCCCTGTTATTAGTTTCACCTCCACACGTCTTACTTGGTATTGTTTTCTCTTCTTGATTTATTCTTGCTGTTCAATTGACTTCTTACGTGTTAAGCTGAAGACAATCACCCTTCTATAGTCTTATTATCCGTCCTAACTACTCGCCTTTAATTGGAAATCATAAATGTTAAATCTCATGAAAATAATCGGTCTTAATTAGAAATGAAGATGGATATCATATAACTGGTTGATACTTCCTTAAATTGTAATTATTTAATTCATGTTAATTTCCTCACTATAAGATACTCCTTGATTGTTAGTTCATCTGTGACCTCGTGCAATTATATTACATGTCCAATTGTTGTGGTATTGGTGTAGTTATTATGCGCTTATTAAGTCCTGTTTATCGTTGAGGTTATTTTGTGTTCCGTGGTGTTTCTGTTACCTTATTAGCTATTGTGGATTCCCTTGCCGGGACGTTATTGTTCTGTTGTTGATTCCCTTGCCGGGACGTTATTGTTTCTGTTATCGATTCCCTTGCCGTTATTGTTTCTGTTATCGATTCCCTTGCCGTTACATTATTGTTATGTTGTTGATTCCCTTGACGGGATATTGCTATTCTATTGTTTGGGATGTGCATCTATGTGTATTGTGCTGTATTGCGGAATACCAAGAGATCCACAGTACATCTATTAAGGATACCAAGATATCCTTGGGATACCAAGATATCCTTGGGATACCAAGACATCCACAGTACTTCTATTGAGGATACCAAGAGATCCTCGGGATACCAAGAGATCCACAGTACATCTATTGAGGATACCAAGAGATCCTCTGGATACCAAGAGATCCCTAGTATATCTATTGAGGATACCAAGAGATCCTCGGGATACCAAGAGATCCCCAGTACAACTCTTGAGGATACCAAGAGATCTTCGGGATACCAAGAGATCCCTAGAATATATATTGAGTATACCAAGAGATCCTCGGGATACAAAGAGAATCCCAGTACATCTATTGAGGATACCAAGAGATCCTCGGGATACCAAGAGATCCCTAGCGCACATTTATGTTTGAGACTACATGCCGATACCATTGAAGATCCCCGTTAAAGTCATTGTGTCATAATGTGATATTTTCATTGATTCCATCTGGATGTGAACAAATCGGGTGCTAGTCCTTCCATTCCTTTTATTTACTAGTTGGTAGGATTCCTGTTAGATACACTTGCACAAGCATACACGTAGTTGGACCCTCCTATTAGACATGAATCCCTCTTGATTTGGCTAGGGGTGGGGATGTGCCGCTGTTTACCCATTTTATATGTGAGAGTGACTCTAGTTGACTAGTCAGTTGTCAACATGACCGTGCTATTGATGGGGCACAAGATGCCAAGTGTTAGACCTCGGATGTTGGGTTTTTATGAGTTGTGGCTAGTATGAGAGTTGTGGTGGAATTGTGGAAAACTTGGAAGACCTTATGTAAGAGCGGTACAGAATAATTAGTTAGTGACTTGTCTATCCTTCTTGTGCTGTGACTTCAGGACTTGGATTGTAATGTTTACAGTCCTTTTATTATCATCATTTATGTATTTCTTGTTGTTACTTATTGTCCGTTAGTCATATTGTGATTGTAGGACTTTTAGTCATTCATACAGTCTTTACATTATTTTATATCATTTCTATTATCCCTATGATTATACTGTTTATGGACCGGTAGGTGTCTTGACTGTCCCTCGTTACTACTCCATCGAGGTTAGTCTTGATACTTACTGGGCACCGCTGTGGTGTACTAATGCTACTCCTCTGCACACTTTTATTGTGCAGATACAGGTACCCTCATTCAATTTTGTTAGCCTTGGAGGGTGGAGTACAGCCGGAGACTTGAGGTATGCATATGCTGCGTCCGCGGAACCGAGGAGTCTCCTTCTATTCTACCCCTTTTAGTTAGTTGTTTCATTCCTATATTCCGTTGTTGTACACACTTTCGGATATTAGAGCCGTATGTATGTTTCTACTCTTAGCCTGTGTTGCCCGTGGGTTTTCGGGTCTTGGATGTTGTTACATTATTATGAGTTGAAGTGTATGTGCCAGGCGGCACCCTATACATTTTCTTATGGTATTAGTATTTTTAATCGTTTTCGTAAAGATTGTTGCCTTTCCGCAATATGTCAGGCTTACCTAGCCGCGAAGACTGGGTGCCGTCATGACAGGTTCATGATTGCTGGACTAGGGTCGTGACACAAGGCATTTTTTTGTGTGATTACATTGCCACCTGACTAGATATAAGATCTGCACATTCCTTCAATCAATTTCACCACCTTGGTAGGCATCACAAATAGCTGAGCCGAGAAAGCCTAAATTACTAATAAAATACTCTGCACTAATTGTACCCTCCCTGCATAGGACAATGTTTTTACAGTCCAAGAAGTGATCCTTGCTATTATCTTGTCAATAAGAGGTTGTCACTATAGTTTAGTGAGTTTCTTTGTTGATAGTGGAACTCCAAGGAAATTGAAGTATAATTCTTCATCTCCGAATCCTAATTGCTTTAGAATCTACTTCTTATGCTCTGTAGAATCTCCATCAAAGTAGACTTCTCTTATGTTCAAGTTGTCTTGCAGCCTAGATGCATGTGAGAATTGCAAAACTTTCTATTGTATTGCCGGTATAGAATTGATATCACCTCTGGTAAATAGTAGTAGATCATCATTGATGCTAAGGTGAGTTATCCGCAGCTTGGAACATCTAGGGTGATGCTTGAACTCTCTATATTCCTATAGACAGTTAAGTTTTCTGCTCAGGAACTCCATTACAATCGAAAATAAGAAAGGTAACATTGGATCGCCTTGTCATAATCTTTTAGTAGCATTTAAAGGAATTGTTGTCTGCCCATTGACAATAATGGAATAGATGACAGTTTGAATGCACTCTCATTATCTATGAGGTAAATAGCTAAGGGAATCCTATTTCTTCCATGACTTGCTTTATATACAGCCACTCTACAGAACCATATGTTTTCTGAAGGTCACTCTTTATCATGCATCAAGGAGGGATATGTTTTCATGAGCTAGGATTATGGTGTCTGCAATTCTTCTCTCTGGAATGACTCCAGCTTGAGCTTCATTGATAGTACTGGAAATGACAGCTTGTAATCGAGCTGCAAGAACCTTCGAGATGATCTTGTATAGTATAGTACAACAGACAATTGGTCGAAACTCCTTTACAGCTCTAGGTCTGGCAGTCTTGGGCATTAATGTGATGGCAGTGTAATTGATAGCTTTTTCCATCCTTCTTGTAGAAAAGAAATCTGCCACAACTTCAAAGAATTCCTCTTTGACAATAGGCCAAGCCATCTTGAAAAAGTATGCATTGTAACCATGTATTCATGGTGCTTTATTTTCTCCATTGGAGCATAGTCCTTCATAAATCTCTTTCTCAGTTACATCTTTACACAAATTTATTCTCTGTTGTTGTGAAAGCTTTGGTCCCTTCTGCATAATATGCTTGTCTATTGCAAGAATTGAGTGAGCAGCAGCCCCATGAGTAATTTATAGAACTCAACAATCTCCACTTTTATAGCTTTCGGATTAGTTAGATTACTCCTGCAATTGACTGTAGTTCCTGAATCTATTTTCCTTGAGCCCTATTATCACAGCTCTGAGCACGTGATTTTTGCCCTATATAAAAACTACTCCTAAATTCGAAATAAAACAAATTTTTTTCTTTGTGCGCAATTTTCAGATTCCTCGTGGCATTTTGGATAATTATTTGTATTTATCTGTGCACTTTTAATTGTTTAAATAAATAAAAATACAAAAATATATTGCATTTTGAATATATAATTCAAGTTTATAATTAGGAGTAATTAGGTTTGTTTTAAGAAAAAAAAATCATCAGAAAAAAAAATGTACTTTGCATTTTTAGCATTTAATATCAAATTGTGTGATTTATTTTTATTTTGATGTGTGATAATTATTACTGGAAGTTAATTAGTGTTTTAAGTTAATTTTATTTTATAATTCTAGTTTTGGATTTTAGGTTTTTAATTTTGAAAATTACTTTAAAAAGAAAAAAAGAGAACAAAAATAAAAGGGAATTCGGATTGGGCCATCATGCAAATCAAGTTACAGGCCCAAACCAAAGCACCCCTTACCCAACAAAAACCCCTTGGCCCGGTTGCCCCTTAGCCCAAACGATCCCTCTTTTTGATTTTCAGAGTTTTCATTTCACTTCCCTAACAAAAAACAACCCTAATCAAACAAAACGCTAGAGAACCCATTTTCTCCCAAGCCACCACACCCCTTACCCGCCCCTCTCCTCTCTTTATCTTCTCCAAACACACTCAAAAGAGCAGACCACCATGAACTCCCTCACGACCTAGCCCCTTCCTCCGCCAGTTCAGTCACACTTCCCGTCGCCGGGCAGCAAACCAAACAAATGCCGGCCACTCGTTGAACCAGCAACCCCATCTGCTTCTTCTTCCACCAAACGACACCCTCATCTCTTCCTCGTCTCTGACCACCCAGCTAGACCGACGAGCAGCCATAACTCTCCCTGCTGCGTTCATCTTTTTCTTCTTCAGTCAACCACTCTCACCAACTTCCATAGCCATGAACGAAAAAACACCAAACAACCTCTGACGAAGCAACCTCCAGTCAACCCACTATGCTTCTGTCCATCTCTAGCTCGACAAACAGCCTTTATTCCATCAGCTCCATCCTCGGCATCCTGCTGCCTCACGACCTGCCTCACGACCTGCCTCACGACGACCAGCTGAACAGTCTGCTTCTACTCGTCGTCAACCCCATCAGTCCGCTCGTCAACTGTCCTAAAAAAATACAAAAGAATTACGAGAAACAGTAGAGGAGAAACCAATAAGTTCGAGTCAAAGTTCAAACCTGAGCTCGTTTGGTTCCTGATTTTGTACACATCTGATATACTTGTTCAATGTTGCTGAAATTTAAAGTATGAATAAATATGAAGTCTTAAAGCTTTGAATTCATTTAGTCATTTTGTATTTTAAGTTGTGCATATGTATTTATTACTCTTTACTAGAACATGTAAAATGATTGCAATGTATGACTGAGTATAAATCTCTAATAGTTTAGATGATAAACTCTTTCTTTCGTATGCTAGTTTAAACGAATTAATGACATAGTAATTCATTTTTTGCCATTTCACTCCATTTTATTTAAAAGAATGAATATGCCTTAGTTAATTAATACATAGTTAGCTTAAGAAATTTATGAAAATGAATAATCAAACTTGCAAGAACTTACGTAATTAGACAGGATTGTCATTTTCCTGTTTCTTAAAGTTTTGAATGTTCGTAGTATACTGTAGCTAAGCCCCCAAAACATCAGAATGAGGTGAGCCTCGCCCAATAAAAATGCAAATTGCGGGGCCTTCAATAACAATGCTCACTTTATTAAAAATTAACCAAAGTGGTAAAAGATTGAAAATTGTACTACAGTATCGAAAATGTATTAAATCAGATATTAACCATTATAACAATTTAAGCGACCGTGCTAGAACCACGGGATCCGGGGGTGCCTATCACCTTCCCCCGGGTCAACAGAATTCCTTACTTAGAATTTCTGATTCGCATACTTCACTTGGAAAGTACAATATTTTCCTCGAATTGGGTGTGGTCAGTACTCCATACTGTCGGGCACCGAAGCTTACACTTGTTCACTAATTATGATGGTTCACCAAGGCCTCTTTCCTCCTCCCTTTTCTGCTCACTCGTAGGGGTCGAGACCCCCACAAAGGGGGAGGGAGTCGACTGAACATCTCAGCCATTAGCGGGAATTTCCCCCGCATCCGATCCCCAATTCTGACCTCGTCGTAATTGCTAACATGATGGAGCCCCTGATTAGAGACTTGGCAAGGTTGTGATTGGATAGAATCGTCTTTCCTTTTGCCATAAGCCTCGGTCTGTGGAAGCCTTAGCAACTTGTTCGCTTGATGGGTTCAGTCTTTAGTGGATTAGCGTCAAGCTTTTCTTTGTTCCGTTTTCTGCATTCCTGCATGACCTAAATTTCAGGTATGCCATTTGCCCTGAAGGAACTCGCGTCCTTCTCTCGTGACTTCAGGCGTCACAAGCGGTACACTGAACACCAACCCAATATCGACCAAAAAAAGAAAAAGCAAGTACATCCTTAATGGCCTCTATTCCTGACGTGAACGACCGCTTTCTTGGAACTAATTCATAGGCACTTTCCATTAGTTAGACTTCACACACTATATAAACAAATAGTTGAAGCGTGCGATATAAAGCGGAAAAACGAATTGATTGACTATTGAGTGCAAGCCCGTAAATAGACGACTATTGGTAGTTCAGGTGCGCTTAAAGTCAACTACAACTAGAAGGCATGCCGATCTTGATAAATCGATGACTTGGACACAAAAAGTCAAACCTTTCCCAAGTGGTGACTCTGAAATAAATAATAATTTTATTTCGAATATTGGCACTTAAATTGGAAAAACTCCCTTGTGCATTTTATCCTCCGGGGTAGGCGCGCAAAAGAAGGTGTGACAATAGCTAAAAAAATATCTTGTATTCAAGTCTCTTAGCGTTATCCATTTAGCTCTAGATTTTTGTCTAGAACCATCAATATGGGCTTGGCCTGTTGGGCAAGCCCAGCCCAACCTGCGGTTTAGTAGGCTAGGCTAGAATTTTTGAAGCCCGTTTAAAAACGAGGCTTTTAAGTTCGGTTTGAGTAAGCTCGTGGCCCGTGAGGCTTGATTGAGGCTGGGCTGGGTCAGCCCATGGGCCTAATAAAATATTTATTTAAAATATATAAGAAAAATAAAAAGTGTACTATCTTTAGAGATGAAAAGTCAGAATTGGATCTTTACTATGAGGAACTTAAACTTGATCTTCAGAAGTTTCAAGAGATGATGTTGTCATGTATTTAAAGGATCATTCTAGAAAATATCCCCTTCTTTCAATGTTGGTGCGTGATGTACTTAGCATTCCTATTACCATTGTACCATCAGAATCAAGATTTAGCATTGGTGGTGTGTTCTTACAAAGTACAGAAGTTGCATTTTATTATAAAATGTCCAAACACATTTACTACTCAAAATTAGCTGCACAAGTATTCCTGAACTTAAAGTGGTAATATTTTTTTATGTGAATTTAAATATTATTAATTTTTAAAACTTACTTACTTTTAATATGTACTAATTAATAATGCATATGAATTGTAGATGAAAGTGAAGATGTTAAGACAACCTTGACATAAGCGAATTCAAATGTTTTTTATGAAGATGAAGTGTTGGATATCTCATAAGCATCATGAACGTCCTCTAGAATAGTTTATTTTAAGCTTTTACTTTTAGTAAATGAAATATAGTCCCATCTTTTATCTTATTTTAGTATTTATTATGATAAATTGGAACAATATAAAAGTTTATTAAGTTTTGCAAATTTTTCCAATAAGATATTTTTTAAATTTTAAATAATTATCATTTTAGGTCATAACTTAAAGAAAAAATATAAAATTATATTTTTAAAACTGACAGGCCGGCCCGTGAGGGCCCGCGGCACACATAGGGCTGGAGTGGGCTGATCATTATAAGGGCCATCAAAAAAGTGGCTAGCCCAGCCCATCAATTGATAAAGCCCACGTGGGCTGGGCTGGGCTAGCCCGGCCCGACTCATATTGACTGCTCTATTTTTCTCTTAAGGCTCATTCTTCTCGAATATCCCAGATTCATCTCCTTCTCAGTCAGCTCATTATGTACACTTAGTATTAATGCTCTTTCGAACAATGAGAAGCTCATTCCTAGTTGTATCAATCTTATGTCTGATGAATTTAAACTCTTCAATATTAAGCTTCTTGAGAAATGGTCTGAGTTTATTCAATTTCACCCACATGTTCTGCATTTTCAACCTATATACTCTTTGACTCCACACTTATTGTACAACACTGAGGAAGTTTTCATGGTCAACCCATACATTGAAGAACTTAAAAAGAATTCTCCTGTGGCCTTGGTCTACTGTGAAATTCAAGCTTGTAGGGGTATGATCAGATATGAATAGAACATCATACAAAGTAGTGATGTATCCCCACTGCATCATCCATTCATAGTTGCCAAATGTTTTATCTACTCTGCTTCAGATTATGTTCATTTCATCTTGTTTGTTAGACTAAGTGTAGTAATCACCTTCCCATACCAATTAATTAATACCTTACTCTTGGACACGTTTTGTGAAATCATGAATCTCAGCAAAATTTACTGGATTCCCATTGATCATGTCTTGAAGCTGCAAAATATATTTAATATCTCCTCCAAGGACCCATGGTTTGTTGACTCCATGTCCAATCTCAGTAAGATTATCCCACAATTGTTTCCTCTGCTCAATAGTGTTGAATACCTAGACTATAGTGAGTAGATATTTCTGATCTCTTCGGATTCCATTAACTAGGAATGAACAACTTTTGCTTCTCCTCTAATTAAAGTAACCTTATAATAACTATGATTCCATATTATCCAGGTTCTCCCATTAGTTGCACATGTATAATTATGCAAAAATTTTCCAATCAATATGGGAGCATACTTTCTTCATATTATGTTCCTTAACTCAAGTTTCTGTGATACCGGTAAGCTTTAAGTTTCTATCTATAAGATATTTCTTCAGCTCTTTCTTCTTGTACAATTTATTGATGCCCCATGACATTCCATATTAGCCAAGTATCATGAGGTAGAGAGTAGCTCACACTTGTACTCGTAGACCCTTTATGGAGACTATTCCTAAAGGAAATGTCAGTAAAGGAAAATTTTCTAAGTTCATCACTGGACTTTTAGCCTTTTTGCCTTTACCTGCTGACCTCATTCTTGTATCATCATTTTTAGAAATCTCTTTAATCTTTCTAGTCTCTTGAGATAAGTTCGTTCCTTAGTCACCACAGCTAAACTAACTTGTTTCTGTTGTTGTGTTATGGGAGTTTGTTGCTGATTCACTTAGGTGGTAATTTCAACCACCACTAGTCCTTTAGTCCTTCATTCATATGTTACTTTTTTTGTTCTCTTCTTCATTTGGCTGCTTATTCTGTTGCATCTTAGGCCCTTGTTGAGCAAGACATATGTGCCTAATCTTCTAGGATTTGTAATAATAATTATGCTTCCACTATACACAAGTTGCTGTCGAAATTTTGTGCTCTAGGATCCATAATAGGTATCTCTATCGGCAGGGTTTTTATTACATTAACTTCTATTAGCATCCTCACATAGGAGATTCTTGTTTGCTTAATAGTACATTTATCTGCAAACAAAGGTTTTCCAATTGCACTGGTTATACGCATGTTATTAACAGAGAAAACAAAAAAAGGGAAAGAAGTGCTGAAATAACGTTAAGTGTCTTCTCTCTCATGCTTTCAGCGACCGTTAGCTAATGTATGTTAGTTGTGGCTGCCATGGGGAGAGGACGAGGTCGCAGACATGGAAGGCTAAAGAAATCATTTATTATTGCTTTCAGAAGTTCAGTAATCTATAGCTCTCAACCTACGAAGTCAATTCTACTCCAATCAAAGAAGGCGATACCGCCGGAGCACCAATTGACAGTGATGGCTACGAGTGAAGAAAGACCATCTTCAATTGATATTGGAATGAGCAGAAAATTGAAGCTTAGTGCAGAGGATGCAATAAGCTACACTGATAGTGCTGGTGTAATTATATTTAGGGAGTAAACCAATGAAATATTAGCCATGACTAACCCTAATCGGAGTACTAATAACAATAATTTAGCAAAGAAATATGAAAATACAAAGGAATTGAGCAAAGATAGAAATGAGCCAATAGATCCAAAAATTGGTAATGAAAGCCCTAAGGAGAAGACTAATACTACAACCAAAATTGACGCACCATTGTATCAAACATAGCACCAAATCCAGCAGTAATCCCCACGCAAATTAGAGATAGGCCAAAAAACATGGATGAACTTGTTTCAGCAGAATCGAGCAACTACACACGGTATGAAACTTCGATACATACCCCCTCAAATTGTTGACAGACAACATTTGTGCAACTAAAACTCCATGATATTGTGGAAGAAGAGGAGAAATGGAGTGCATCAATGATTGCATATATAATTGGGGACAATCCTGGTTATAATGTAATGAAAAGGTATATTGCACAGCATTGGCTAGATATTATTGAACATGATCTGTTCTTGCATTATGAAGGCTATTATGTGATTAAGTTGCAATCGATGATGGATATGCATAAAGTGTTCTATGAGGGGCCGCACACCATTAACAATAGACCAATAATTGTAAACACTTGAACACCTGATTTTGATTTAAGCCAGGAATTCCTAGGTGAGATTCCTCTATGGATTATATTCCCTAAACTACTATGAGTTGTTGGGGGTAATGTATCTTCAAGTAAGTCTAATTGCTTATTCCATATAATGTAGAAAAAAATTCTAAAAATATTGATACATAATAAACGAACATATTTTGGATGAAGTAAAGAAATATAAATATCAAAACTTTATATTGATAAAAATAGAAAAATAATATAGTTTCTCATTCCAGATAATGTAGAAAAAATAATCAAAATATTGATACACTTTTTATGAAATATATATTTTGGACGAAGTAAAAAAATTATATTATCTGTTTGTATTTAAGGTTGTATCTATATAATATATATTATATAATCTATATATAATAACAAGAGAGGTAGAGACATCATAATAAATCAAGTGACACATAAAAAAAAGCCATTTAAAATTTTAGGTCAACAAATTATTATTCATAAGATTAAATCAAGTGTTAAAATAATACAAAATATTCTCCGCGCAACTTACCGGTATAATACTAGTTAGAAACTAAAACTCGTAATCTCCCGCTCAATTAGTGCCATAAATTTTATTGGTCAGAATCGATGTAGCCATGTGATAACAGAAAATCTAGTGCGTCTGGCCAGTTTCTGAAATTGCTGCAAAAAGCCATTACAAAATCAGAAGTAGGAACGAGGCTTTACTTGGTTAGTTACGAAAACAAACATGGGACTAATTAAAGTCACACAAGATTAAGAATAGTAACGAACTGATTTTGGCATCTTTTGTTTGGTTTAATTGGCGTTCTTGGATCACTGCTTAAAAGCACAAATAAATTATGTAACTGCATGGTTCTCCTACTACTTTTGTCTAATCATTCAAGGTACCTTTGGCCTCTTTAGACCAGCATGAATTTGCATTAAGATTCAGCAATTTGCATGAAAATGTAGCCACTTAAATTTTATTTCAAATTTAGTTTTATAAAAAAAAATCACTATAAATATCAAGGTTGAATTATGAGATGAAGATTCTACACAAGATCGACTTTAACACTATAATAGGTAAGGCTTGCACCTTAGGCCCCCCAATTTTGGGGTCCCATTTTTTAGAAATAATATACATAATTTATAGGTTTATGAGTATTTATAAAAATAATATGCAATACTTCTGTACCTTTCGTATAAAGGGAAAGAGAACTTTGTAGATATGTAAAGAGAAAATTTGTAAAATACCCATTAAACTTGTTCGAAAAAATTATTTACGCGCCTAAATTTAACGAAGGATTTATTACTCCCTCATTCTTGATGGAGGTATATTAATTATCCCCCTTTAGGTGAGTTGGCAGAGAGAGAGTGTGTGTTTACACTTTCTTGAAAGTGCATGGCTAGCAAAGAAAAAAAAATTAAAATGAATTAACTTTCACAAATATCATTTTTAATTAAATTTATGCTTTTCTTATTCTTTTCGTTTTATTTTTTATTCTTTTTTTCTTCTCTGCTCTTTCACTTTCTTTCTTTTCTTCTTCCCTGCAATTAAAATGACCTGACTTTATGAACCAACAAGGCAACAACAAAAATCACCTCTATCATTTTTTTTTCCAAACTGACCTTTTATTGTTTTGGTTCTCTTTGGAACTACCTTTTCAGTGGTATTTGGGTTGATGAAAGAAGCTAGAGTAGCAATAAAAATCTGGTACGATATTTAAATGGGAAAAGCTACAAAATTTTATTGTTAATGTACCACTATAGCCGACAGCATCTTTGATGCTAAGTTAATTAGAAGGCTTTGATGGAAAAAAGAGGAAGAGAAAAAACGGAAAGGAAAAGGAGAAAAAATAGTAAAGCAATTAGGTTTGGCGGGAATTTTATTAGCTAAAAGACTGTCAGCAAATAATGTTCCGATGAAATAGTCTCACATAAAACCATTTACGAAGATTAAAATTTAAGATATAAACAAAAATCACGTGGATCTTGATTTTAGATTTGACCATGGATGAATGCCAAAGGATATGTTTTGATTGTGTGATGAAATGTCCCACCAGTAGTGTATATTAATATGTTTTGTGGTGGTCGAATTAATTTAGAGAAATAAAAAATGATGAGACCTTGGTGATTAAGAGCAGTAAGAAACATAAGAATTCTCACATGGTGTGAAATGACGGGACAGTTGGGTAAGCTAATTTGACATTCAAGTTCAATAATTTTAATATCTTTATGTGTAGGGAAAAAGAAAGCCAAGAAATAAAATTTTCTTGGACTGTTTGAGCTTTGATATTTTATGGCGGAATATGGGTGTTGGTGGGTACTATAGAAACGGAGGGAGGTGATGGAAGATAAACTGGAAAAATTTCAAAAGAAAAAAAAATGGAAAAACGAGATTTTTTATAGATGACATTTATATGGTTCTGACGTGGCAGAGGCGTGTGTAACACTTTGTAGTAAAAAAGTGATTCTTGTTATGAAGTAATAAAAGAACAAGAACAATATTGCAGAAAAAGAGAGAGAGAAAATTCTTATTGATATTTGGAGTGATTTATAATAGGGTAAGACCCTTCTATTTATAGGAGGAAAATGACTTAGCCTCAAAGTAAAACTCTCTACAAGATAGACATTCACTCTAATTAGAATTTTATTCTTAACACTCCCACTTGAATGTCTACTTAATAAGTAATGTGCCTCGTTAAAACCTTAACTAAAACAAAACCCGATGGGAAAAAAATTCTAGAAAAGGAAAAAGAGTACACATATCTAATAATACGCCTTTTGGTTGCCTCGTTAAAAACCTTGCAAGGAAAACCCAGTGGGACAAAACCTTGTAAGGGAAAAAGAGTGCAACACGCATTAACTCCCCCTGATGAGAGCATCAATTCACATCCTTGAGCCTTCACATTCCAATCTTGTGCGCCATCTTCAAGAGATCGTTGGTATAGATTTGATAAATAAATCAATCATATTGACTTGAATGAATATTCCGCACCTTGAAATTATCATGCGTGATAGATATATAATGTCTTCACAAATATCATGGAATGGCTCTTCAATATCTCCATAGAGATATCCTCGCTTTCACATTATCTGCTTAAGGTTATAGCAAGATACATATGTGCACAAATTGCACTAAGAAAGTGGTACTTCAAGATCAAGAATTGTATATGCTTCAAGAAACTTAAATCCTTCATAGATTGACATATAAGTTAAGTCATATAAGCCATATAATAGAATTTAGATGCATATGAAGTTTTCATGTCATGTTAGAGAAATAAGATATTGAAAAATGATTGCACATACCATTGACTTTATACTTTCAAGTATTTGAACTACATGTCCAAAACGACATGTCTTTCATATGGAATCAATTCTACTTAAATTGTATCTCTTCCATTTGGATAATACTTTTGTGTCTATATTCGATAGACTTAAGATCTTCATCTATACTTAGCGCTATGATAGGTGTCGTCGACGAACATTTTATATCGGTTCCAATAAATTTT
Organism: Nicotiana benthamiana; assembly: GCA_034376525.1. NCBI lineage: Eukaryota > Viridiplantae > Streptophyta > Magnoliopsida > Solanales > Solanaceae > Nicotiana > Nicotiana benthamiana. Next base: position 24,008,323 of record CM067336.1, on the reverse strand, counting down.
CATAAAGACATAACATAGAGATCTCTTCATTCATATATTGAGGTACCTAAATCTCTCATGAGATTTTATGAAGTGTTATGTCATGTGATCTTCTAGATCACTTGCCATCTTTATTATGATCACTTTGATCATTTTCTCATCTTCTTTATCAAGAAGTTTATTTGAAATCATTTGTCTATACGCTTTAAGCGTACCATCGATTTTTTCCTTCTAAGACTTAATATGAGCATTTGTAGTGAGAATATAGTTACTTTCTTTGGGTCAGCAAATGCGTATGGCATGCTTTGCAATATGTTGCAATTGAATTATCCTTTTATGAACTTCAAGTTCATATTATGATATTCGAGGATCTATATATACAAATGATAATTCGTTCCATGTAACTTTTTCTCAAGTGTTTATCATGTCTCCCCCTCATGTTAGAAAAACTAACTTGTTTCCTCAACTCTGGGAAATCATCTTTGTGCATTATCATGTTAATATACACTGCACATCAATAATAATAAGATGAAATTATTTGGTTCCTGACCCTGAACCACTTGTGAGGGGAGAATATAATATACTCTCGTATACAATGTATATCAAACTGATATATATAACTTTGTTCTCATAAGAAACAGTTTAGCTATTAAGTGGAGGCACTCAATAATTATCTTGCTAAACCAACTATGATATAAACCAACTTATCAAGATGAACTATCTTGAATAGAAAATCTGGAAATTATGCTCGAAGTTATATTACTGAGCAATTTACCTCGCAAGCACCGGCCAGGCTGCGGGTTAATAACAATCGCACATATAACCATATCATAGATGCATCATATGTGGTATACATGGCAGGTGAATGGGCCCATATTCACCTTTGATATTTCCAGAATTTATGGGATTCAACCCCAACTTTAGTTGGTCAATCAATTAATGAGAACAAGTAATATAAGAGAATTCGTAAAGAACTTTCTAGTTCTTTAATATTTACCCATGTGAATTCTCAATTATTGTTGCACATCATACTTAAATTGATATGGCTAACCCGAATGCCAATTGAATAAATTATCAATATTGATAAAATTCAGGTTTACATCATGACATGTGCAATTATTGATAAACTCTAAGTTTATTATGATATGGGTTTTTATATCAATAAACATCCACTTTATTGTGGCATTCCTTTGTTTGTATAGCAAAAATTGGAGAATAAAGCTGGTAGCTTTTCACATGCATATTATCATGCTACAAGTTGTAGTAATAGAAGATATCAAATCTTTCTTTTATTTATAGTCTCAATATAATCAATCGCTTTCGCGTATACTTTGGAAACTGAATAAGTTTCTTTAAGACTTACTACAATACAATACCTTATTGGTAATCAATTGTGTTTCTCCAAAATAATATAATTGGCTCTTATATAGTTCTCAATTAATTTGGTACTATCACATATTAATCAATATCCATATAGTGAATATTTCTTTTAAAGAGAAAGTTGTACCATTATGGTCATGTCAAAATTGTATGCAAGATATGTTTCTTGCATTATTATTGTCCTTTAATAATCACATTGACAAATTATTTTGGCGTACAATAGGTACGTGACCAATGACCATTCATGCCATAATAATGACATTATTTTCTTATATCGTCTCAACCCTCCTTCTAGAGGTGAGTGTGGTATATTCAATACCAATAGCATGTTCATATTCTTCTAATAATGAATATGTATTCATAAATCAGATGTTGTCACATTCACACCATGAATGGACTATAATCATCTATATGTGCTATATAAAATCTCATGTCAAATCGATGACAGCTATTAATTTCACAGAGTGAAGGATCATTTTGAGAATCCTTATTATTCTCATTATCACAATGATGTCTATTGCCACTCCCACATCCATTGATACCTTCACGGTAATAACTTTGTCTTCTTTCAGACTTATCACATACTGCTATCACATTCTCTGCGGGGATATATAATTTTGTTATCCTTTTCAGCATTTGATTTGCTTTTCTTTGCAAATGAATAATCTTTTGCACCTCTTTTTCAAAAATAGAGGCACGTGGATCAAGATGAGATAATGATGGATTTTTCCATAAAATTTCCCGTTTGGTTTCACCACCAACTTCTCCCCCTAATTTTGGGAAAAGTGTATCATCGAATCGACAGTCTGCAAATCGGACCCATTTTGGTGTGATATGGCGGTGCTACAGGCACATATATTGCGCATCCAAATATTCTAAAATGGGATATATTAGGTTCATGACCCAAAACTAATTGCAACGGGGAATATTTGTGATAATTTGTCGGTCTGAGACGAACTAGCATTGCTGCATGCAAAATGGCGTGACCCCAACCTAAAGTGGGCAGCCTCGTTTTCATGAGTAACGGTCTTGCTATCAACTGCAGACGTTTAATTAAAGATTCTCCAAGACCATTTTGAGTGTGAACATGAGCTACAGGATGTTCCACTTTTCTCTCGATTGATAAGCAATAATCATTAAATGCTTGGGATGAAACCTCAGCAGCATTATCTAGTCTAATAGACTTAATTGGATTATCAGGAAATTGTGCTCGTAATCGAATTATTTGTGCCATTAATTTTGCAAACGCAAGATTGCGTGATGACAATAGGCACACATGAGACCATCTAGAGGATGCGTCTATTAAGACCATAAAATATCTAAAGGACCCACTAGGTGGGAGAATAGGTCCACAAATATCCCCTTGTATACGTTCCAAAAACGTAGGTGACTCAGTTCCAACCTTTGTTGGTGATGGTCTAATAATTAAAGTGCAAGAAAATTCATTATTTAAAAGAATCTTTAAATTCTTTAATGGATGCCCATATGAGTTTTCTATAATCCGTCTCATCATAATTGATCCAGGATGTCCCAATCGATCATGCCAAAGTACAAAAGTATTGGAATCAGTAACCTTTTGGTTTACTGTGGAATGTGCCTCAATTACACTAAATTTTGTCCAATACAGGCCACAAGATAAAGATGGGAACTTCTCAATAACCCTCTTTGGCCAGAGACATTCTTTGTAATGATGAGGTATTCAAGATTATTCTCATCTATTGTCTCAATATGATATCCATTTTGACGGATATCTTTAAAACTCAACAAGTTCCTCTTGGACTTGGAAGAGAACATTGCATTCTCTATGATAAATATTATTCTCTCCTTTAAGCCATTCCACAAGATAAGTGGATATTTGACTGTGAGATATTCAATTTTCAAACCTTCATCAAGGTGATGGCGCAAGAAAATCAAGGCCTTAGCACAGTCTTGGGTGGATGCATTATTTCTGTCTTTAATGGCGTCTCCAAGACCCATTGCATCCAAATGGATTTCAGCATCCAACACCCATGTCATGTAGTAGCATAAAAATGTACACGTATATAGTTAACCTAGTATTCACTGTACAAATAATAAACTCTACTTGGCAATCCAGCACAAAAATAACTAAATACTATGTGTATTAATATATATGTATGAACAAACTGCCGTTACAGTAGTGACACTTGTAATATATGATTTCATAAAACAGACTATACAAGTGGTGCTTTTTAATATGTCGATCAGCATTGTGTTTAATTGTTACACCATTGTACTACAAATGTTACCTCATATGTTGACTCAAAAAAAACTTACACATAATTTTATTAGCAGTTAGTGTAATGTAACCATTATCATGCGGAATCTCTTAAGTAATGCATATGAAACATAATATTCACACCATAAAATATATAATAAGTGACTACAAACCAACTATATCAAACAAATCAGTTGCAACGTAGTAATAATGTATATTCATGTCATACTTGTGGCAATTTCAATGCTGTAAATTAACACTAAACAAATATTATAAAAATGTGCCAAAAGTGTCAGAGTTACCTATGTTTGATAAACAACATAAATTCACAATATTACACAAAATTACTTTAATGTTAGCTCGTTAACATAACATTCATACAAATTAATACAGACACGTTTTAAGTTCTACACGCACTGTAAACTATTATATGCAGAAAATATAAGTAAAACAAAGTGATTAATGATCTGGCGCAAAAATCATAAATTTTTATATATTACATGTTCGTTATTAGTTAGTACTGTGAGCCATATGTAATATAAACTTTCAGTATCAAAGTAAATAATTTTATGGATATTTTGTAGAAATCTATCAAAAGAATGAGGAGAAAAATACCTTAATTTTCTCAAAGAGATTCTTGAGATAGTAGAGCTTCGTGCTGATAACGTGTTATGAAATAATAAAAGAACAAGAACAATATTGCAGAAAAGAGAGAGAGAAAATTCTTATTGATATTTGGGGTGATTTACAATAGGGTAAGACCCTTCTATTTATAGGAGGAAAATGACTTAGCCTCAAAGTAAAACTCTCTACAAGATAGACATTCACTCTAATTAGAATTCTATTCTTAACAATTCTTTAGTTTTAGGGAGATAATAGTCGGTAAACTTTAGGTGTATAAATAAATTTTTCGGATAAATTTAATATGTACTTTATGCATTTTCTCATACATAAATATAATAAAGATTTGACTTATTTAAAATGATAGTGTTATAAATAGACTTCTATTTAAGGTGAATGTCTATAATTAGAGAGATTCTAGAGTTTTATTCTTGGTAGCTAAGTCACTACCTCCCTATAAATAAAGGGGTCTTCTACCATTGTAAACCATCCCTACCATTCTCTAAGTATCAATAAGAATACTTCTCTCTCTCTATTCTCTCTATTGCTCTTGTTCTTGCATTATTGTTCTTGTCTTTTATATTATTTCATAACACGTTATCAGCACGAGTCTCTAACCATCACGAAATATATTCTCTTCATGGTTCGGTTTAGTTGACCAAAAGAGAAGGAAATTATCAGTTGCCATTGATGTGATGCTGATTGCAATGGTATTCTCGCCGTTCATTTATGTGTCCTGAAACTGTCCACAAATTGCTATGCCAAAGTTTTCATCTTTCCGAAGAGGCAAATATCTATACGAAAAAAAAGGAGGAAAAAGAAAAACGTGAGAGAAAGAAAGGAATTTACACAAGAGGTATATTTGATATCACAACATTTTTTGGTATACCTTAAAGGTAAGTAATTTACTTTTCCCTTTCAAATTCTTGAAATTCTACAATTTGATTTTATATACAAACATAGACAACAAAGTTTGATTATAACTCTAATGGAGTTTGTAAGAAATTGTAACCACATGAAGTGGTAAAATCTCTATGTCCTGCCATGATTAAATCCATGTATGATTGTGGGCAAAGAATTGAAAATCCGTCCCATTGAATTTGCTCCATTCCCTTTAGAAAATGTGGAAGCAGTATATGATAAGTCTGAAAGAAGACTAATTACCGTAAAGGTATCAATGGATGTGGACATGGCAATAGACGAAGTTATAATCGTCATTATTGTGGTAATGAGAACAATAAGGATTCTCAAAATAATCTTTCACTTTATGAAAGTAATATTTGACATGAGATTGTGTAAGCACATGATTATGATCCATTCCCTGAATGTGATAATTGTAATAGAGCCCGTAAGTATGAACACGCTATTGATGTAAATCTGTTTTATGTCTGACATTATGAAAAGAAAGTTCGTTGCCCTTGAAATTTCGGGCAAGAACTATATGACATGAGTGTTGGATGCTGAAATCCACTTAGATGCTATGGGTCTCGGAGACACCATCAAAGATAGAGAAAAAGCATCCACCCAAGAATGTGCGAAGGCCTTGATTTTCTTGCGCCATCACCTTGATGAAGGTTTGAAGATTGAATATCTCACCATCAAGGATCCACCTATCTTGTGGAATGGTTTAAAGAAGAGATATGACAACCTGAAGTTGGTCACTCTGCCACAAGCACGATACGATAAGAACCCAAAAGCAAATAGTTTATAAACTATATATTGTCGTTGCGGTGAAAACGGGCACTGGTCAAAGGCTTGCCGTATACCATGACTTTTGGTTGACCTTTATCAAGCATCTCGAAAGAGTAAACGCCCTGAAACGAATTTTGTCTCTGACGACAACTTTGACATCACCCACTTGGATATGGCAGACTTCTTTGAGCAACCCGAGAGGAAGATAGACCACCTAATCGGTGATGGATCCGTGATGAAAGAAGATGGAGCTATTTGATTTTATTTTACTTGTTTGTATTAGTGAATGAATAAACTAATAGCCATTAGTATTAGCTCGTATTAGTTAGTTCATGATATAATGTTAGTATTAGTTCTTTAGAATGTATCAATATGCTCAAATATCAATAATATTTTTACTTTCCAGTAGAGGTAATCGACTAACCTGAAAAACTAGTCGGTTATCTCATATTTCGCATAAAAACTGCAAAACAATCGATTGTCTATGATTAACAATCGATTGTCTTTAAAACAGTGATCTGGAATTTTACAAAAACAGTCAACAATCGATTGTCTATGATTAACAATCGATTGTCTTTAAAACAGTGTGTTCTGGAATTTTTCAAAAATCATCCACAATCGATTGTCTATGTCTAACAATCGATTGTTGTTAAGACAGTGCTCTGGAATTTTTCAAAATAGCCAACAATCGATTGTCTATACTTAACAATCGATTGTCTTAAAACAGTGTGCTCTGGAATTTTTCAAAATAGCCAACAATCGATTGTCTATACTTAACAATCGATTGTCTTAAAACAGTGTGCTCTTAAGTTTTTCAAAATAGCAAATAATCGATTGTGTGTGTTTAACAATCGATTGTCAATGTTCAACAATCGATTGTTTGTGTTTAACAATCGATTGTTTGAAGAAAATGCTTAAACTGAAATTTTCAAACTGCAAAGTAATCAATTATGGATAACATATCTGATTTTGTTAGTCAACTGTTAGCAGCAGATTTTGAAAATATTATGTGACACAAACGAATTGCACTTGTTTATTCTTATGTTCGTGTATTTCTTTTGTATATCAAACCATGGGAATTAAATTGATTGAAGGCTCCGGAAGAGCAACTGTAACTCTGCCCAAAGGCATGACGTTTATCTTAGAGAATGCAATATTCTCCTCCAAGTCTAAGAAGAACTTGTTGAGTTTTAAAGATATCATTCAAAATGGATATCATATTGAGACAATAGATGAGAATAATCTTGAATTCTTCATGAAAACGAGGCTGCCCATTTCGGTTTGGGTTCATGCCATTTTGCATGCAGCAATGCTAGTTCGTCGGCTGCCCACTTTGGTTTGGGTTCACGCCATTTTGCATGCAGTAATACTAGTTCGTCGGCTGCCTACTTCGGTTTGGGGTCACGCCATTTTGCATACAGCAATGCTAGTTCGTCTCTGACTGACGAATTGACACAAATATTCCCCGTTGCAATTGGTTTTGGGTCATGGACCCAATATATCCCATTTAAGAATCTTTGGATGCGCAGTATATGTGCCTGTAGCACCGCCATCCCGCACCAAAATGGGTCTGCAAAGAAGGTTAGGAATATATGTTGAGGTTGAATCGCCCTCCATTATTCGCTACCTCGAAACATTGACAGGAGATTTGTTCACTGCACGATTTGCAGACTGTCAATTTGATGAGACACTCTTCCCAAAATTAGGGGGAGAAGTTGGTGAAACCAAACGGGAAATTTTGTGGAAAAATGCATCATTATCTTATCTTGATCCATACACCTCTATTTGTGAGAAAGAGGCACAAAAGATTATCCATTTGCAAAGAATAGCAAATCAAATGCCTGACGCATTTATAGATTTGAAAAGGATAACAAAATCACATATCCCCGAAGTGAATGTGACAACATCTGATTCACGAATACATATTCATTATTGGAAGAATATGAACATGAAATTGGTATTAAATATACCACACTCACCCCTAGAAGGAGGTTTGAGATGATATATGGCATGAATGATCGTTGGTCACGTACCTATTGTACGCCAAAGTATTTTGGAAATATGACTATTAAAGGACAACGATAATGCAAGAAACATATCTTGCATATAAGTTTGACATGACCATAATGGTATAACTTTCTCTTTAAGAAAGATATTCACCACATGGATGTTGATGAATCTGTGGTAGTACAAAATTAATTGAGAGCTCTAGAAGAGCCAATTATTACTATGTTGGAGAAACACAATTGAGTATTGTGCTGTAGTAAGTCTCAAAGAAACTTATTCAGTTTCCAAAGTACACGCGAAAGCGATTGATTATATTGAAACTATAAATAAAGGAAGGCTTTGATATCTCCTATTACTACAACTTGTAGCGGGGTAATTTGCATATGAAAAGCTACCCGCTTTGTTCTCCAGTTTGTACTACACAAACGAAAGAATGCCACAATAAAGTGGATATCTATTGGTATAAAAACCCATGTCATAATAAACCTGAAGTTTATTGGTAAGTGCACATGTCATGGTGTAAATTTGAAGTTTACCAATATTGATAATTTATTCAGTTGGCATTCGTGTTAGCCATCTCATTTTAAGTATGATGTGCAAATTCACATAGGTGAATAATAAAGAACTAGAAAGTTCTTTACGAATTCTCTTGTATCACTTGTTCTCATTAATGAACTGACCAACTAAAGAGTTCGGGTTGAAGCCCATAAATTCTGAAAATATCAAAGGTGAATATGGGCCCATTCACCTGCCATGTATACCACATATGATGCATCTATGATATGGTTACATGCGCAATTGTTATTGACCCGCAGCCTGGCCGGTGCTTGCGAGGTAAATTGCTCAGTAATCTAACTTCGAGCATAATTTCCAGATTTTCTACTCAAGATAGTTCATCTTGATAAGTTGGTTTATATCAAAGTTGGTTTAGCAAGATAATTATTGAGTGCTTCCACTTAAAGCTAAACTGTTTCTTATGAGAACAAAGTTATATATATCAGTTTGATATACATTGTATACGAGAGTATATTATATTCTCCCATCACAAGTGGTTCAAGGTCAGGAACCAAATAATTTCATCTTATTATTAATGTGTTGTGTATATTGACATGATAATGCACAAAGATGATTTCCCAAAGTTGAGGAAACAAGTTAGCTTTACTAACATGAGGGGGAGACATGGTAAACGCTTGAGAAAAGGTTACATGGGATGAATTATCATTTGTATATGTATATCCCCGAATATCATGATGTGAACCTGAAGTTCATTAAAGGGATAATTCAATTGCAACATATTGCAAAGCATGCTATACGCATTTGCTGACCCAAAGAAAGTAACTAAATGGAAGAGATACAATTCAAGAAGAATTGATTCCATATGAAAGACATGTAGTTTTGAACCTATAGTTCAAATGCTTGAAAGTATAAAGTCAAAGGTATGTATAATCAGTTTTCTTTATCTTATTTGTCTAGCATGACATGGAAAACTTGATATGCATCTAAAGTCTATTATACGGCTTATATGACTTAACTTGAAAGATTTAAGTTGCTTGAAGCATAAGCTAATTCTTGGTCCTGAAGTACCACATCCTTAGTACAATTTGTGTACATATGTATCTTGCTATAACTATAAGCATGATGGCATTGAGAATGCATCTATGGAGATATTGAAGAGTTATTCCACGACATTATATGAAGATGTTCATATCTATCAAGAATGATGATTTAAAGGTGCGGAATATTTATTCAAGTCAATATGGTTGATTTGTCCAACGTCTACCAAAGATCGTTTTGAAGATGATGCACAAGATTAGAATGCAAATGCTCAAAGATATAAATTGATGTTCTTATCAGGGGGAGTTAATGCGCGTTGCACTCTTTTTCTCTTACAAGGTATTGTCCCACCGGGTTTTCCTTGCGAGGTTTTTAACGAGGCAACCAATAGGCGCATATTCAAACATGTGTACTCTTTTTCCTTTCTTTAATTTTTCCCATTGGGTTTTGGTTTTGAGGTTTTAACGAGGCACATTGTTGAATAGACATTCAAGGGGGAGTGTTATAAATAGACTTCTATTTAAGGTGAATGTCTATAATTAGAGAGATTCTAGAGTTTTATTCTTGGTAGCTAAGTCACTACCTCCCTATAAATAAAGGGGTCTTCTACCATTGTAAACCATCCCTACCATTCTCTAAGTATCAATAAGAATACTTCTCTCTCTCTATTCTCTCTATTGCTCTTGTTCTTGCATTATTGTTCTTGTCTTTTATATTATTTCATAACAGATAGATGAATAATTTTTAATTTTAGTTGATTTTACATTTCACTTTTTACTGCTTTCCCGATGTTTCAATCTTGCTCTTCGTATTTGAAAACCTATATACCTTCTTCTTTTCTGTTTATTCTCGTTCACCTTCTTTGAGTTCTTTCTCCAAAATTTCTTTCTTTCTTCAAAATTTCATTATTTTTTCATGATTTTGTTATTTCAAATGTTCAATAGCATTTGTAAGCTTCCGATAGTTTTATACTTCTGGTGGTCTATAAAAAAAATATTGTATAGTTTTCAAGCTTTAGAGCAATAATTTTGAAGCAGACAAGCAACAATTAGATATTTTGGAATCAATGTTTTTAATCTTCTTGAATTATTTATTGAGTAATATCATTCTAATTTTCGAGTATTATTTTTATTTTTATTTTATTATTTTTACTCCACATTTATTTATTTTCTATAATTTGAATATGTCAACAAGAAAATAAGAATCCGGTTATTCAAAACTCCAAAAGGAAAAAAAGTTAAAAATTTAATAAAATCTCAAAAAGGAGCTCTTGATAATTTTTTAACAAACAATAAAAAAAATTAAATCGAAAAAATGCAAGAGAATGTTCTGTAGATGAACATGTCAGTAAATTAGTTGAGTTAGATGGTAACAAAATCTAAATTGAAGAAGAAGAGGTTTTTGAGAAATCTGCCAAAGATTCTCAAGAAAATCAAGAACTGATAAATGAATTAAATAATAGTATTCCTAAAATATATACGATCCTAGTCAATGGGCTAATATTAATACAAAGTTAAAAGATTTATCAGTAGAAAATGTACCAATAAGAAGTACTGACATAAAGTTTCAGAAGAATAAAATTTAAGGCATTGTTTTACTACACATTATTCTAAAAATTACCAAATACGGAAGGATATGAAAGAAGATGGTTAGATTATTCCAAAAATATTGATATAGTATTTGTTATTATTTTTTTTGCAAGTAGTTTATTGAAATTCTAGTGCTACTATTAGTAAACTAGCTAGTGACGGTAGTAAAGATTGAAAGAATATTAGTACTAAGCTTAAAACTCATGAACCAATAAACCAACATATTATTAACATGAGTTCATGGACGGACGTAGAAATAAATTTGTGTAAAAATAAAAGAAATTGATTAAGATATACTAGACCAAGTTGATAGGATAGAGAGCACTAGAGAAATGTATTGTCAAAAATTATTGCCGTCACAAAAACTCTTGAAAAAAATAATTTGGCGTTTAAGGTAAAATACATCTATCAGGATATCAACATAATTTTTTTTTAAGTCTTATTGAAATGATTGCAGAATTTTATCCTATCATACAAGAACATTTCGGCAAATCAACAAGATGAAATTCAAAATCATTACCTCAGACATAATATACAAGATGAATTGATAAATTTGCACGACCCTAAACTCGTATCTGCTCGCGATAAAGCCTATTGTGAAACAAAACCAGCCAAAAAAACTCCCAATCCATTTTTAATAGTTATTATAATTCAAATTAAATCATTAACAAATGATAAATCCAAAATAAGCTGAAATAGAACAACGTGAAAATAAAAATAGCATGACATCGGGTGTCACCACTCATGAGAATCTAACATAAGTCTAAGAGTATGGAAAAAAGGGACAACACAATCTATTACAGAATCAAGGACAAGGGAAAGTAAAGATAAGAGGGAGAAATACTAGGCTGCGAATGCCAAACACCTACCTAGTGAACTCTGAATAGCATGCTGGAAGCAATCAACTCTCGCTTGCAAGATCGGAGGCTTCTAAATCTGTGCACAAGTTGCAGGGAGTAATGTGAGTACTCCAACTTTGTGATTAATAAAAGTAAAAGCAGTTGAGAGATAAGAAAGCACGTAAAACACAACAAAATTCTTTAGAAAGGCAGTATAAAATTAGTACAATGCAATAAAATAGTGAAAACTTGTAAAAACACCTCAGTTCAGTAAAAACCTCTATAAAACATCTTTTAACAGTTAAACAAGTGAATGAAAAGCAGTAAGAAAGATAAACACATAAAATTAGCCCCTTGGGCACAATATCAATAGAAACCAGCCCCTCGGGCAATAACCTGGAACAACATCTTCCCCCGGGCTATATCACATATCACACTGGGTACTCACGCTCACTGGGGGTGTACAGACTCTGGGAGGGCCCATTATGGCCCAAGCGTAATATCAAGTCATCTCGTAGTATAACAATTCAGGCACTAGGCCTCATAATCATACATCAGTACAATATTATTGCGGCGTACAACCCGATTCCATAATAATCCTTACAATACAGGCCCTCGACCCTACTCAGTTAGAAATCTCTAAAAGCAACTTGGGCATGGTAAAATATGATGTTCAGCCCAAAATATCATTTAAGATATTAAAGTAGAGTAAATAAGGCTAAGTTATGAAAACCGTAGAATATAGCATGACTGAGTGCAGATAAAGATTTAAAAAATGAGAAAATAACAGTAAAAATCTCCTAAGAGTCCAAACAGGTGGCACGAGGCCCAAACATGATATTCAACAAAAAACATGATGATAGAAAATAATTTTCAATCAAATACGCGGTAAAATAGTCATACGGGACGGACTAAGTCACAATCCCCAACAGTGCACGACCCTACACTCGTCATCAAGCGTGTACGTAACCTAAAAATAGCACAACGATATGGAATCTGGGGTTTCATACCCTCATAACAATATTTACAATCATTACTCACCTCTATCCGGTCCAAACTCTAGCCCGCGATGCTTTTGCCTCTCGAATCGGCCTCTGAATGCTTCAAATATAACTAAAATCAGTGCAAAACCATTAAAATGCTAAGGGAACCAAGCACACTCGAAAGTAATCAAATTACAACACAAATCCCGAAAGTGGCCAAACCCGACCCCCGGGACCACGTCTCGGAATCCAATAATGATTGCATCAGTAGACTTCTTATCGCTCCTCGAGTTCATTCATATCAAAAGTACTAAAATCCAACAACAAATCATATCCCAGATCTCTAATTTTTTGTCTCTAATTACAAGCCCTAGTTCTTCAATATTTAGGCTTAACTTCTACAAATTCCATGATTGATTAGGTAGAAAACACATTAATATTGAGTATTAAGTCCATAAATCTTACCTCAAAGTGTTCGCCTTTGATTCCCTCTTAAATTCTCTTCAAAAGGCTTTAAAATATCCCAAAAATTGAAGAGGTTAGACCCAAAATCGCGTAATTGGTCTTTTAAAACATTATGCCCAGCACTTAAAAAATCCTTCATCGCGAACATGGTCAGCCTCACGTTAGCGAAGCACAACCTAGCCTTGACCACTTATTCCTTCTTCGCGAACACGATACCCTATACGCGAATCCGAAGTCTCAGCATCACAAACCATCACAAATGCATTTTCCCTCTCGCGAACGCGAAGCTTCTTCACTCCAGTGGTTCGCAAACGCGGGACCGCCATTGCGAACGCGAAGTCTAAATCTCCAATCTCTGATCCTAACCATTTGCGAACGCGAGGGCCCACTCACGAACATGAAGGCCAAAGGTCTGCAACACTCACAACAAATTTCTGCAAATTTTCTCAACTTGAGATGATCCGTTTAACCACTCAAAACTTACCCAAGGCCCTCGGGACATCAACCAAACATGCCAACATGTCCCATAACATTATTCAAACTTGTTCCAACCTTCGAAATGCTCAAAAAATATCAAAACACCAAATTTGTATCGGATTCAAGCCAAAGATGTTCTAAAATCTTCCAAATTTTTCTTTCGATAAAAACGTTTATCAAACCACGTCCCAATAACCTAAAATTCTACACACATCTCCCAAATGACACAACATACCTACTACAGCTCTCGGAATTCCATTCCGACCCCTATATAAAAATCTCACCAATCAATAGGAAAACTCCAAATTTCCAATTTCGCCAGTTCAAGCCTAAATCTACTCCGGACCTCCAAAAACATTCTGATCGCGCTCCTAGGTCTCAAATAACCTTCCAAAGCTATTTGAACTATCTAATCTCATATTTGAGCCCTTTATCACATAAGTCAATAGCCGGTTGAATTTTCCAACTTAAGCTTCCTCAAAAGAGACTAAATGTCTCAAACCTTACCAAAACCTCTCTGAACCTGAGCCAACAAACCTGATAACACATAATAAAGTTGAACAACGCAATAAGAAGAAGAAATGAGGAAAAAGCAGTGGCGACTCATGAAATGATCGGTCGGTCGTTACATCCTCCCCCTCTTAAACAGACGTTCGTCCTCGAACGAGTTAGGGAACATACATGAAACCTCAAATATGTGAGGATATCTGCTCCATATCTCCCGCTCGGTCTCCTAGGTAGGCTCCTCCACGACCTGACCTATCCACCGCACTTTCATTGAAATTATATCTTTTGACCTCAACTTTCTAAGCTGACGCTCCAAGATAGCTACTGGCTCCACATCATAAGTCAAATCATCATCTAACTGACCATGCTGAAATCCAAAACATGAGACAGATCACTAATATACTTCTGGAGCATAGAAACATGAAATACCGGATGCACACTCGACAAGTTTGGTGGAAAGGGAAGCTGATAAGCCACTTTCCCAATCCTCCGAAGCACCTCAAAAGGCTAAATGAACCGAGGACTCAATTTACCTTTCTTCCCAAATGTATAGCACCTTCCATGGGTGAAATCTTCAACAGAACCCTCTCACCAAAAATGTAGGACATATCCCGAACCTTCCTGTCAGCATAACTCTATTGTTTCATCTGCGCTGTGCGAAGCCTCTCCTTAATCACCTTCACCTTGTCTAAAGAATCCTGTACCAAGTCTATACCCAATAGCCTAGCATTACCCAACTCAAACTAACCAATTAGAGATCTATACCGCCTCTCATACAAAGCCTCATATGGAGCTATCTAAATATTCAACTGGTAGCTGTTGTTATAAGCAAACTTTGTGAGCGGTAGAAACTGATCCCATGACCCTACAAAATAAATGACACAAGTATGCAACATGTCCTCCAATATCTGAATAGTGTGCTCGGACTGCCCGTCTGTATGAGGGTGAAAAGTTATGTTTAGCTCATTCGGTGTACCCAACTCTCCCTGCACAAACCTTCAAAACTGTGAAGTAAGCTGAGTGCCCCTATCAAAAATGATGCAAATCGGGTCATCATGAAAACGAATAATATCTCGGATATCGATCTATGCCAACCACTCTGAAGAATAGGTTGTACACAAAGGAATGAAATGCAGTGACTCGGTCAGCCGATTCACAATTAACCAAATAGCATCGAAATTCTGAAAAGTCTGTGGGATCCCAAATACAAAGTCCATGGTGATCCGCTCCCACTTCCAGTCTGGAATATCTATCTGCTGAAGAAATTCACCCGGTCTATGATGCTCACATTTCACCTACTGACAATTGAGATACTGAAGTACAAACCACACAATGTCCTTCTTCATTCTCCTCCACAAATAATGCGGTCTTAGATCCTGATACATATTCGCGGCACCCGAATGAATTGAATATCGTGAGCTATGGGCCTCCTCCAGAATCAACTCCCGAAGCCCATCTACATTTGGGCACACATATCTGGCCCTGCATCCTCAACACCCCGATTATCACCAATACTGTCATCTCTTGCATCATCTTGTTGAATGCTGTCCTTAAGGACAAGCAAATGAAGATCATCATACTGGCGCTCTCTTATGTGATCATATAAGGAAGACTAAGAAATCAGACAAGATAATACCCGACTGGGCTCCGAAATATCTAACCTAATGGACAGATTGGCCAAGGCGTGAACATCAACTACAAGAGATTTTTCCCAACTAAAACATATGCCAAACTCCCATACTAACTGCCTTCTGGAACATGGCATCAGCCACCATATTGGTCTTTTCCGGATGGTACAATATAGTAATATCGTAATCCTTTAGCAACTGCAACCATCTGCGCTGCCACAAATTGAGATCCTTCTGCTTGAACAAGTGCTGGAGGCTACAATGATCACTAAACATCTCACAATATATAGCATACATGTAACGCTTCCAAATCATCAACGCATGAACAATGGCAGCCAACTCCTAATCATGAATAGTGTAGTTCTTCTCATGGGGCTTCAACCGACAAGAAGCATAAACAATAACTCTACCCTCCTGCATCAATACACATCCAGTAATGAATCTCGAAGCATCACAATAAATGGTATATGAACCTGAAGCTGATGGAAAAACTAACGCTGGAGCCACGCTCAACGCTGTCTTGAGCTTCTGAAAGCTCTCCTCACACTCATCCGACCTGCTAAATAGAGCAACCTTTTGGGTCAACTTGGTTAAGGGCGATGCAATAGATGAGAATCCCCGAACAAATAGGCGATAATAACCCGCCAAACCAAGAAAACTGTTAATTCTATGGTTGAGGACTATATGGTCCAACTCTAAATTGCCTCTATCTTCTTCGGATCAACCTGAATACCCTCGATAGACACCACGTAAAAGCCACTAAACTGAGCCAAAACTCACACTTGGAGAACTTTGCATAGAGATTCTCCTCCCCCAATCTCTACAACATTACTCCCAAATACTCTGCATTCTCCTCTTGACTACACGAGTATACTAGAATATCATCAACGAAAACAATGACAAACGAGTCGAGATAAAACAGCAATACATTATTCATAAAATGCGTGAACGCTGCTGGGGCATTGGTCAGCCCAATAGACCCCAGCAAGAACTCATAATGACCATATCGGGTCTTAAAAGCCATCTTAACAATATCCGAGTCGCTAATCTTCAACTGGTTATAACCTGAACAGTGAGCAATCTTGGAGAACATCCTCGCTCTCTAAAGCTGGTCAAACAAATTATTGACACGACGCAAAGGATACTTGTTCTTAATTGTTACTTTATTCAACTTCCTCTAATCAATGCACATCCTCATAGTGACATCCTTATTCTTCACAAGTAGAACCGGTGCACCCCAAGGTGACACACTAGTCTGAATAAATGCCTTATCAAGAAGATCTTGAAGCTGCTACTTCAATTCATTCAACTCCGCTGGTGCCATACGATACGGTGGAATAGAATCTAGCTGAGTGCCCGGCACCAGATTAATATCCCTGTCTGGTAGAATGCCCGATAGGTCTACACGAAACAAATCAGGAAAGTCCCTCACAACTGGAACAAAATCAATACTAGGAGTCTTCGCACTGAAATCCCTTACAAAGGCTAATATGAAAAAAACCCTTCCCAACAATATGCTGGGACTTCAATAATGAAGTTACCCTACTGGGAACATAATCAATCGAACCTCCCCACTCAATTTATGGTACACTCGGCATAGCTAATGCCATTGTCTTAACATGAAAGTCCAAAATAGCGCGACACATAGATAGCCAATCCATGTCCAATATAACATCAAAGTCTACCACACATAACAACAACAAATCTGTTCAGGTATGTAGACCCCCAAAAGTCACCACACATGACCGGTACACATGGTCTACAATGACAGTATTTCCCACCCAAGTAAATACACGAATAGATGAAACAGGAGACTTATGAGGCGTATCCAAATAATGAGCAAAGTATGATGACACATGAATAAGTGGAACCAGGATAAAATAATACTGAGGCATATCCGTGGAAGACTAACACAATACATGTGATCACGACCTCTAAAGAAATAGCATTAGGTCTAGTTGGGAGTAAAAAGGAACAGGCCTGACTGCCGCGTGATCGACCTTCCCCTCAAGGGCGACCTCTATCTGACTAACCTCCACCCCTAGCTGGCTGGCTGGGTGATGGTGAAGTAACTATTGCTGAAGTCGATGGCTAACTCCTTTGCTGAGAAGAACCCCCAAGACAACGAGGAAGCTTCCTCCTTGTATGACATATCTCTCCACACTCTTAGCACTCTTCGGGTGCTAAAAACGGAGACTCAAGGGAACCCTTAGCACGTGAATGACTTGCAAATGCACATAGCAATGAAGAGCCCTAAACTGACAAAGCATGGGTCGAACTCTGAGTTTGAAGGGCACTAAGTTATGACTGGCCCCGATTAGAACTGTGAGAACCATGACCTGATGATGCCCCACGATAACCTGGGCGAGCTGGTTGAGCATGCATGAATGGAGGGCCTCTATCATGCTGAAACTATCCCCTCTAAGGAGCATCACCATAACTAACCCCTCTGAGCCAAAACTCACACTTGGAGAACTTTGCATTATGATTCTCCTCCCCCAATCTCTACAACACAACTCCCAAATACTCTCCATTCTCCTCTTGACTACACGAGTATACTAGAATATCATCAACGAAAACAATGACAAATGAGTCGAGATAAGGCCAAAATACACTATTCAGAAAATGCGTGAACGCTGCTAGGGCATTGGTCAGCCCAATAGACACCACCAAGTACTCATAATGACCATATCGGGTCTTGAAAGCCATCTTAACAATATCCGAGTCGCTAATCTTCAACTGGTTATAACCTGAACAGAGAGCAATCTTTGAGAACATCCTCGCTCTCTAAAGCTGGTCAAACAAATCATTGACACGACGCAAAGTATACTTGTTCTTGATTGTTACTTTATTCAACTTCCTCTAATCAATGCACATCCTCATAGTGACATCCTTATTCTTCACAAGTAGAACCGGTGTACCCCAAGGCGACACACTAGTATGAATAAATGCCTAATCAAGAAGATATTGAAGCTGCTCCTTCAATTCATTCAACTCCGCTGGTGCCATACGATATGGTGGAATAGAATCTAGCTGAGTTCCCGACACCAGATTAATATCCCTGTCTGGTGGAATGCCCGATAGGTCTACAGGAAACAAATAGCGAAAGTCCCTCACAACAGGAACAAAATCAATACTAGGAGTCTTTGCACTGAAATCCCTCACAAAGGCTAATATGAAAAAAAACCCTTCCCAACAATATGCTGGGACTTCAATAAAGAAATTACCCTACTGGGAACATAATCAATCAAACCTCTCCACTCAATTTATGGTACACCCGGCATAGCTAATGCCATTGTCTTAACATGACAGTCCAAAATAGCGCGACACATAGATAGCCAATCCCTGTCCAATATAACATCGAAGTCTACCACACATAACAACAACAAATCTGTTCAGGTCTCTAGACCCCCAAAAGTCACCACACATGACCGGCACACATGGTCTACAATGACAGTATCGCCCACCCGAGTAAATACACGAATAGATGAAACAAGAGACTTATGAGGCGTATCCAAATAATGAGCAAAGTATGATGACACATGAATAAGTGGAACCGGGATAAATAATACAGAGGCATATCCGTGGAAGACTAAGACAATACATGTGATCACGACCTCTAAAGAAATAGCATTAGGTCTAGCTGGGAGTAAAAAGGAACAGGCCTGACTGCCACGTGATCGACCTTCCCCTCATGGGCGACCTCTATCTGACTAATCTCCACCCCTAGCTGGCTGGCTGGGTGATGGTGAAGTAACTAGCGCTGAAGTCGATGGCTGACTCCTTTGCTGAGAAGAACCCCCAAGACAACGAGGACACTGCCTCCTTATATGACATATCTCTCAACACTCTTAGCACTCTCGGGTGCTAAAAATGGGGACCCGAGGGAACCCTTAGCACGTGAATGACTTGCAAATGCACCTAGCAATGAAGAGCCCTAAACTGACAGAGCATGGGTCGAACTCTGAGTTTGAAGGGCACTAAGTGATGACCGGCCCTGATTAGAACTGTGAGAACCATGACCTGATGATGCCCCACGATAACCTGGGTGAGCTGGTTGAGCATGCATGAATGGAGAGCCTTTATTGTGCTGAAACTAACCCCTCTAAGGAGCATCACCTTAACTACTAGATCCCCAGGGCCTCTTGGCTTCCTTCTTGTCTCGATCCTAGCAAACAACTGACTTAATCTCAAAAGTAATGTCTACAACCTCCTCAGAAATAGCACCAGACACCCTTTCCTTAGTCATGAGAATACGAAGCTGATAATGAGGCCATCAATTAACCTCCCCGATCCTCTCTCTCTTTTTGTAGGAACAGACCAAACAGCATGACGAGCTAACTTTGGGAACCCGATCTCATACTGCATCACAATCATCTCTCCCTAATGCAACCACTCAAATTGCTTATGCAGCTCCTCTCTGCGAGACTCTGACACATCTCCAAAAAGAGAACAGAGAACTTCTACCAGGTAAGGGGTATTTTACCAATCAGCCTACGCCTCTCATATGCCTCCCACCAAGTGAAGGCAGCTCTAGAAAACTAAAAAGTTGTGAAAGAGATCCTGTTGTCTCTAGAATACCTGTTGTATGAAGAATCATTTGACACTTATCCAAGAAACCCTAAACATCCTCGGCCTTTACACCACTGAAAGTCGGTGGCTTAAGTCTACAAAACCTCTCCACTATGTGCTACTCATCATCAGGCATATAGGGGCTACATACTCCTGAATAGTTGCAACCGGCTGGCTTGGAGGTGCCCCCGGTGTCTGAAGTCCCTGCGTGGCCTACTCAGGTGTACGAGCGGTGGGAGTCTGAGTGCCTCCCGCTGCCTGAGAAGTATCTACAACTATATTAATTGAGACCACCTGAGCTAGGCCTGTGTATATTGATAGAATGTGAGCCAGGGCCTCTGGAAGACCTGGAATCACGATGGGCACAACTGATACCTGAGCTGGTCTTGTCAGTCCTAGCCACATGCCTTGGGAACTCCCTATTTATACCGTGGCCGAGGCCAACATTGTCCCTAGATCGTGCCTTGATGAACCTTGAGGGATGATACTTGATCACAACCTTGTAGCCTCGAGACATTAAGATAGTTCTCTAAGGTGCCTCGATGTTGAGAAATCGGGCTCTTTAATTTCAGCGTATACAGATAGTCCCGACATTTCTTAGAGATGAGCGATGCTAAATGATTATGAGCTTTTAATCCTAACTTGATGAATAGTGTACGGCCGTATCTGAATTCATTTGTGGTTGTGTTTATTGATGACATCCTGGTGTACTCGCGTAGCCAGGAGGAGCATGCACAATATTTTAGGGTGGTATTGTAGAGACTGAGAGAGGAGAAGCTCTATGCATATTCTCCAATTGTGAGTTCTGGCTTGGTTCCGTGGCTTTTGTGAGACACGTGATGTCTAGTGATGGTATTCAGGTTGATCCAAAGAAGATAGATGGGGTGCACCATTTGCCTAGATCATCCCCTGCCACTGAGATTCAGAGTTTCCTCGGCTTGGCGAGTTATTATCGCAGGTTCGTTCAGGGTTTTTCATCCATTGCTTTTCCCTTAACGAGGTCGATATAGAAGAATGCTGCATTTGTGTGGTCCGATGAGTGCGAGGAGAGCTTTGAAAAGCTCAAGACAGTTTAGACATCCGGTATTAGTATTGCAATCAGCTTCAGGTTCTGACATGGTGTATTGTGATGCTTCAAGAGTTTGGATCAGATGTGTATTAATGCAGGAGGGTAGAGTTATTGCTTATGCTTCTCATCAGTTGAAGCCCCATGAGAAGAACCACCATATTCATAACTTAGAGTTGCTGCTATATTCCATGCTTTGAAAATTTGGAGGGACTATTTACATGGCGTATCTTGTGAGGTGTTCACAGATCATCGCAGTCTTCAACATTTGTTCAAGCAGAAGGATCTTAATTTGAGGCAGCGGAGGTGGATTGAGTTACTCAATAACTATGATATTACTATTTGGTATCACCTGGGAAAGACCAATGTAGTGGCCGATGCTTTGAGCCGGAAGGCGGTTAGTATGGGTAGTTTGGCGTACATTCCAGTTGGGGAGAGGCCCTTTGCAGTTGAGGTCCAGGATTTGGCCAATCGGATGGTGAGACTAGATATTTATGAACCTAGTCGGGTGTTGGCTTGTTTGGTTTCTCGATCCTCCTTGTTTGATTACATTAGAGAGTGCTAGTATGATAACCCACATTAGTTTGTCCTAAAGGACAGGGTCCAACTTGATGATGCCAGGGATATCACTATTGATGAGAATGGTGTGTTGAGGATGTAGGGCCGTATTTGCATGCCCAATTTGGATGGGATTCGGAAGTTGATATTAGAGGAGGCCTACAAATTGCGGTATTCCATTCATCCGGGTGCCGCAAAGATGTATAACGATTTGAGACAACACTACTGGTGGAAGAGAATGAAAAAGGATATTGTGAGCTATGTAGCTTGGTGTCTCAACTGTCAGCGGGTCAAATATGAGCATCAGAGGGTCGGTGGTGTATTTCAGCGGATAGATATTCCAAAGTGGAAGTGGGTGAGGATTAATATGGATTTTGTGAGTGCTCTCCCTCGTACCTCAATGGCGTACATTCCAGCGTAGGTGGCTTGAATTACTAAAAGACTATGACGTCGAGATATTATATCATCCCGGTAAAGCCAATATTGTGGAAGACTCTCTCATCCGTAAGTCAATGGGAAGCTTAGTACATATTGATGCATGTAGATGGGGGTTGACTAAAGAGCTTCATCAGCTAGCCAATATGAGAATCAGATTGCTAGACTTTGATGACGGAGGTTTTACTGTACATAATACATCAGAATCATCTTTGCTAGCCGAGGTAAAAGCACGGCAATATGAAGATCCTATCTTAGTACGATTGAGAGAGTGCATTCAGCAGCGTAAAATTACGGCTTTTCAGATCGGAGGAGATGGGGCACTAAGATACCAGGGTCGAATATGTGTGCCTAATGTGGCAAGGTTGCGAGAGAAGATTATGAATGAGATTCATCAATCTCTGTATTCCATCCATCCCGGATCGACAAAGATGTATCATGATGTCCAGGAGCATTATTGGTGGGATAACATGAATAAGTATATTGCAGAATTTGTAGCCCATTGTCCCAATTGTCAACAAGTAAGATAAAACATCAGAAACCCGTTGGATTGTTTCAGAATATAGAAATTCCAACCTAGAAATGAAAGGTGATTAATGTTGACCTTGTTATTGAATTACCTCGCACTTATCATATGTTTGACTCCATATGGGTGATAGTTGATCGACTTACAAAATGTGCCCATTTTCTACCAGTTAAGACAACTTACACGGCTAAAGATTATGCGAAGTTGTATATCAAGGAAATTGTTAGGCTTCATGGTGTGCCAATCTCTATTATATCAAACCGAGGAGCTTAATTTAAAGCTAACTTTTGGAGGTCTTTTCAAAAGGGTTTTGGCACACAAGTGAATCTCAGCACCGTATTTCATCCGCAGACGGACGAACATGCTGAACGTACCATTCATACACTAGAAGATATGATATAAGAATGCGTTCTAGATTTTAAGAGGAATTGGGATGACCATCTTCCACTCATAGAATTCGCCTACAATAATAGCTACCATTCTAGTATTAAAATGGCCCATACGAGGCACTATACGGGAGGAGATGTAGATCACCAGTTGGACGGTTTAAAGTCGGTAAAATAGAATTATATGGGCTAGATTTGATTTACCAAGCCATTGAGAAGGTGAAAGTGATACAAGAGCAATTGAGGATAGCACAAAGCAGGCAAAAGTCTTATTTCGATGTCCGACGTCGTGATCTCGAGTTTGAGGTTGGTGATTGGGTTTTCCTGAGGATCTCACCAATGAAGGGTGTTATGCGTTTTGGGAAGAAAGGTAGGCTAAGTCCAAGGTATATGGGGTCGTATAAAATTCTTCGACGAGTCGGACAGGTTGATTATAAGTTATAATTGCCATCCGAATTGGAATTTGTCCATCCGGTATTTCATAAATCTATGTTACGGAAATGTATTGGAGACCCTTCTCGGGTCGTCCCTATCAAAGATATACAAGTTACTGAGGACCTATCATATGAAGAAGTGCCTGTGGCTATATTAGATCGACAAGTCCGCAAGCTGAGAACAAAAGATGTAGCTTCCGTCAAAGTATTGTGGAGGAACAAGAATGTAGAAGAGATGAGATGGGAAGCAGAAGAGGAGTGAAGTCTAAATATCCCTTATCTAGTCTAGAATGAAGATAACAAGGATGCTGGTGGAACAAAGGATACATTGGAAGGTGAAACGACTCTATGAGGTAAACAATAACTTGAGAATGCTCTTCCTTAATACAAAATAGGGATATAAAGATATAAATATCCATAATACTTTGTGTAGACGGCCATATGTTGGGCTTAAGTGCTTGCAAGTTTGGCTAGTTACCATTTTATAAAGGGGAAATTGATCAAAAACTTCTGTTGGAATCCACGATGATTTGGACTACCCATAGACCCTTACTTTTGATGACGAATGTTCCTAAGAGGGGGGAGGGTGTTACAACCCATATTCATGTATGTTAGCTCATTCCATAAGGTAATCAACATAAATCCATGAATGTATTATCTTTAAGATGATAAGAAGTTAATTATACTGGTCTTAAATGATACAAAGGTGTATATGGGTGGCTAACAAGTACTAGAAGTTAAATGAATCAAAGATGTTGTCAGCCGTATTTTTGGATAAACCTAGAGGTGCTTAGTACACTAAAAAGTTAGTGTTTAAGGTATTTTAATCATATAATATACGTATTATAAGTCTTGAATTAAAATGAGTTATGAGACAAAAGTCGACAAAAGTTGTCGCAACTTAGGTTCATAAGTTTACTTAAACATTAGGTCAAATGTTACTAAGCTTTTCTCCCAATTTAATAAGGATTGTGGATTGATCTAACCACAAAATTGAATATCTATGAGTCTAGCTTCTAACGCGTTAAACCATTCATCGATACGATCTAGTAGTAGAGAGATATTCGCGTTTTCGCGGGACTGTGCCAAGCACCTCTCCATGGGGCCCAACACTGTCCGTCTGTGTGAGGATGAAGCATTTTGCTCAGTTCCACTTGTGTACCCAACTCTCGCTGAAAAGTCCTCCAAAACTAAGAAGTGAACTGAATACCTCTATCCGAAAAAGTAGAAACTGGAACCCCATGCAATCTAACAATCTCTCGAATAAAGATCCGTGCCAGCCACTTCGAAGAATACATAGTACACACTGGAATGAAATGTGCGGACTTGGTCAGTATATCCATAATCACCCAAATCAAATCAAACTTCTTCAAAGTTGAGGAAGGCCACTCACAAAATCCATAGTAACTCTCTCCCACTTCCATTCAGTAATAACAATCTGCTGAAGTAAACAGCCCAGTCTCTGATGCTCATATTTCACTTGCTAACAGTTGAGACACCGAGCCAAAATCCCACAATGTCTTTCTTCATTCATCTCCACCAGTAGTGTTGTCTCAAATCTTGATACATCTTCACGAAACCGATGGATGGAATACCGTGAACTGTGGGCCTTCTCAAGAATCAAATATCTAAGACCATCCACATTGGGCACATAAATTCGACCTCACTTCCTCAACACACCATCATCACCAATGGTCACGTCTTGGGCATCACCACTCTGAACTCTATCTTGGAGGACAAGAAAATGCGCATCATCATACTAGCGCTCTCTAATGTGATCAAAAATCGATTGAGAAACCACGCAAGCCAATACCCGGCTGGGCTCCGAAATATCTAACCGCACCAACCGATTGGCCAAAGCCTTAATATCTACTGCAAGGGGTCTTTCCCCAACCGGAATACATATCAAACTCCCATACTAACCGCCTTTTGGCTTAAAGCATCAGGCACACTTCCCGGATTATACAAAATCGTAATATCATAATTGTTAAGCAACTCAAGCCATCTCCGCTGCCTCAAATTAAGATCCTTATTTTTCGACAAATGTTGAAGACTACAATTAGGGCCTCCAAATCATCAAAGCATGAACTATAGAATCCAACTCTAAATCATGAATCAGGTAGTTCTTCTTATGGGGTTTCAACTAACGAGAAGCATAGGCAATCACTCTACCATCCTCCATCAATACACAGCAAATCCCAACTCTCAAAGCATCACAATAAATGGTGAAAAAACCTAAAGCTGATAGCAAAACCAATACTGGACGGGGTGGCGGCAGCTGGGCAGTGGTTGTTGGTGGCATGGGTAGGGCCTCTTGTGCTGGGAGTTAGAAAGCGGGGGGGGGGGGGGGGGTATGAGTGTGGGAGAGAAAAAGAGAGATTTTGGGAAATTTTAGAATGAATGGGATGGGATCCCGGTTTTGACAGTCTGGAATTAAAAACAGCGACCAAAGATGGTTGTTATTTTGGTAGGTAAGCTAGTTTTGCATTATTTTTGAAATAGCGACCAACTTTGGTCGCTATTTGACCGAAATAGCGACCAAAGTTGGTTGCTATTTCTAAAAAAAATTATATTACTTAGGATTTTAATTCAATTAAAGATATATATATATATATATATATATATATATATATATATTTATGCAGTTGTGACGACCCGACCCATCGTCTCATGTGTTTCCACCCCGTTTTCCCTTTTTATTGCTTCTTCTCTTTTTTTATTATATGTGTTTGGTGAGTTTGAGTTATTTTGAATTGAATTTGGTAGGAAATGGGGAAATTAGTCTCTTTAAGGAAAGATTGGTTTGGAAAAGTCAATCGGAAGTTGACTTGTGAGTTAAAGGGCTCCGATGCATTTTTGATGATTCGGTTAGCTTCGGAGGATAATTTGAGGCTTAGGAGCGCAACTGGTAGTGATTTTGGAGGTTCGGTGTAGAATTAGGCTTGAATTGGCAAGTTAGCATTTTGGCGATATCCGGTTGATAGGTGAGATTTTGGCCCAAGAATCAAAATAGAATTCCAAGAGTTGCAGTAGCTTCGTTGGGTGATTTTGGATGTGAGTGCAAAATTCCATTTGATTCGGAGGTGTTTGGGTCGGGTTTTTGATTGAATACGAGTTTCAGAAGTTTTGGTTGAACTTACACTTGAATCTGTCGTGAATTAGTGATATTTGTGTTATTGAATGTGTTTTTATGATTGGAACAAGTATGTGTATTATAGGGTGTGTAGATACCTTTGGTTGGGGTCCCAGGGGCCTCACGGCGTTTTCGGAGGGCCAACGGGGTGAAATTTGACATGAGTGATTGCAGAACTTTTCTAGTACCTAGTGTTTACGCACCTATGGTTTTGGGACCACAGGTGCGGTCCCGCAGAAGCGTACTAGAGGTTGCAGAAGCGAAAGTGGGGGCTCAAGGCAGGTTCCATATAAGGGGAAGCCTGGATGCGGAAGAGGTTCTGCTGGAGCAGTTTTGGACCGCAGAAGCAGTCCTGGGCAACCTAAAAGAGACCACAGAAGCGGTGGGTAGACCGCAAAAGCGGTAACTGCAGAAGCGGTATTTCGGTTGCAAAATCGAAAAGGACTGAGCAGAAACATTTAATTTTACCTTCGCAAATTTATGAAAGAACACAATATTTCCACTTTGGACTAAGAGGGTTTTGGACGATTCTGAAGAGGGTTTCGAGGGATTTCATCTGGTATGAATTCTTGGACTTAGAAAATTTTATTATGGTGAAAAATCATGGATTAACATTGAAAACCCAAGGAATTAAAGGTTAAAAGAAGAGGTTATGGCTTTAAACTTAAGAGAGTTTAAACTAGTGATTTGAGGGGTCAAGTAAACTCCGATTTTTGTGAAGTTAATATGTATAGACTTGTGGAGAGATAAGAAACATTTTGGTATAAAATTTTCGGACCCTCAATAAGTGGGCCCGGGGCTCGGGTTTTGCCAACTTCGGGATTTTTGATGTTTTTCGAGTCTTTTCGACTGGGTTATATTCCATTAGCCTATTGTAATGTATTCGTTGTGGTTTTGGCCAGATTCGACACGCGAGAATGTCAATTTGAGAGGAAAGGACATTGCGAGATAGTCTTTGGTCGGTAGAGGTGAGTACTAGATTTAAATGCTACTTTGAGGGTTTGAAACCCCGGACTTTCACATCGTAATGCTATATTGAGGCGTGACATGCATTCTATGATGAGTGCGGGGTCATTTACTATTAGGGATTGTGACTTGGTCCATCCCGAGTGTTACTTCTACTATATAGGCGATTAAGACGCATACTTTCACTGTGAATTGGGCTTATTTCGACGTTTGGGGCCTTGTGCCGACTTTATAATCCTTAGGGTATTTTGAGTGGTTTTCCTCACTTGTTTGCATACATTATATTCTCAGTTATAATTTCAACTGTTAAAATATTATAGGAATTGTATTTTTGAACATGAATATTAAATGTAAAGGACATGAGGGCTGAGACCACTATAGTATGTCATGCCCAAATGGCTGTGAATCTATTTGACTAAGATGGATCGAGGATCCGATAGTGAGGATGTTTTTCCTTGATATGGATTGGGCTGCGCACTGCAGCAATAATATATTGCTATTGAGGCCAAGAGCCTGTTTGATGCCACGAGATTACTGATATTGCGCTTGGTCGACTTGATACCCACTAGGTCAGGATAATATCATAATGATGATGTAGAATTTAAACCATAGATATTTAAACTAAACCACAGTCACAATGGAAGTCATATTCATACTTCTTTTATTATTTTCCTCCTTTTACATACTTGGCAATAAATCATGAAAATTATGGGCTTTTATATATATATATATATATATATATATATATATATATATATATATATATATATATCATGCGCTACAATGCTGAGGTCAACGGCCCGGTCCAACAGAATATAAATTGTGCACTGCCGAGTGTCAAATGGCCCGTACCATACATGCATCTATTTCACCGAGATAATCGGTCCAATCCAAAAATATCAAGACAACATCAAGAATGCACACAAAGACATCATTTATGTACAGGGAAAAAATCCTTCCAAGTTCAACAATAATCACATGTTTGTTTTCCATTCTCCTCTAGTCTCTAGCATGTCATTAAAGATCATTTAGTTAATTCAAATGATGAAATTCTCAATTTAGGCATGATGTGGTCCCTAAACTACCTAAACATTTAATATCATCGTAGTTACGCACGGACTCGCGTCACCTAGTACGTACATAGCCCCTGCGTGTAATAGCATATTATCAATTATTAGTCCTAAAGAGATAATTCCCTCTCATGAGGTTGGAAATGAGACAAACCCTGCTCCAAAGCGCACTTCCAATACTAAGAACATGCCTGAAACCTCAAAGAGAAGCCGAAAGCACGCAAACTAATTAAACAATGTAGGGACTAGTCAATAAAGGCTCACAAGGTTGAATCCCAACTATTTAAGTGATTTCCCAACCTTTCTCGCAAGTTTCCTAAATTTCAAACCCGGGCCAACGCGCCCGGATCCCGAGATTTTTCGAATAAAGTTGTTCTCTATCACCTAAGGATCACAAATATATGATTTCTAATTTATTACATTGTCATTTACATGGTTAAATCTTAATTTTATTTAAACCCTAGGTCTAGCTCTTGTTGGAAACACGTTCTCATTGCAATATACTAAAACGTGTGTTCTTTTGTATAGGTTTTGATGAATGACAAACAAAGCGAAAATTGATATATGACGAAGTTCAAGAAACAAGCGCACAATTGATATACATCGAGATTCAAGCTCAAGACAAAGTTTTATATTTTAATTGAGTCATTCTTAATTGTGATCTTGATCCTACAACTTGACCCGTAACATGGCTTCTCTCATAAAACTATTTTCCAAAATCATGCATATTTAATTCAATGCTAAATGATTTTAAATCACGCATATTTTCATTAGTCAAAATAATTTTTAAATGCCTCTGAAAACTGGACTAAGATAATCGATTATGTACTAATGATAATCGATTGTTTTAAGCCAAGACTGCATGACAATCGATTGTGAACTAATGACAATCGATTGTGTTAAGGCAGTGAACATCAGGTTTCTTCAAACCTGCATGACAATCGATTGTGAACCTTATGACAATCGATTGTGCTGAGGCAGTGTCCATTAAAGTTTTTCAAAACTCAGAATAATCGATTGTGAAGCTAATGACAATCGATTGTGAAGAGACAGTGTCCTTCAGATTTTTCAAAGTCACAAAATAATCGATTGTGAACTTATGACAATCGATTGTGTTGAGGCAGTGACCCAGTGATTTTCAGATTTATTAAATAATCGATTGTGAGTATATAACAATCGATTGTCAAGAGGCAGTGTCTAAAATGTTTTTCAAAAACTGATAAGTAATCGATTGTTGACTTTGTGCAATCGATTGTGAAGCTGACCGTTGTCGTAAAGTTTTCAAATACCGTCAGGTAATCGATTATTGATTCTGTATAATCGATTGTTTTGATTAAAATCTGGAAAAGATTTTTTGAACGTTGCTGAGTAATCGATTGTTGATTCTGGACAATCGATTGTTTGTGGTAAAATCTGGAAAGGATTTTTTGAACGTTGCCAGTAATCGATAATGGATTGTAAGTAATCGATTATCATGCGTAAAATCTGGGATTGAATTTTGATCTGACTGGCAGACAATCGATTGTTGGGGTTTGACAAACGATTGTCAGTGAGTAAAATCAGCAACTCTTAATTGGCAATTAGGCAACGGTAATGCCAAGTTTTTCAACTATAAATACAGCTTCATTTCAGTGTTTTAAACACAACAACATACTACAACTGATCATTACATTGCTATAAGCTTGCATACTTTTGTTTATCATTTTATATTCAATTTCATAAAGCTTTTGAGAGCCATATTCTTGTCCAAAGTTGTTGTGATCCAGAGCTTACTTCTTTTACTCATATCTACTCATTAAGGAGTATTTTGTTTGAGTGTTTTAGTGTTGTATACACTTGTAAGAGAATTGTAATTCTCTTGTTGTAAGGAACTTGCGTTTCCTTGGTTGAAGTCTTGGAGTGTTGTAACTCCGAGCAAATGTGTTGAGGCTTGCGTCCTCAAGTTGTAAAGGTTTGTTAAGCACCCGGAAGCTTGACACGTTAGTGGAAAATCTCAAGAGAGTCTCTCGGGGACTGGACTAGCCATACATTGTGGTGAACCAGGATATATCTGTGTGTAAGTTATTATTTATCGCACTTATTTACTTCCTGCAAATTTTAATTTCCGCAAGTTTACGCTAAATTTTATTATAACGCTATTCACCCCCCCCCCCTCTAGCGTTAAGCGTATTATCTAACAATTGGTATCAAAGCCCAACTCTCTGAAAACTTAACAGTTTGAGAGAACCATCCATGGCTTCTACTCGTGATTCTTTTGCAGGAATTGAAGAAGGACAGTGCTCCACACGACCACCTCTATTCAACGGTACAAATTACACGTACTGGAAGGAGAGGATGAAGATCTTCGTTCAGTCCAACAGCTTTCACCTTTGGAAGGTGATAATGAAGGGAAATCAAATTCCAACAAAGAAGGTGGAAAACGAATGGGTTCCCAAGTCCGAGGATGAGTATGACGCGGATGACATCCGAAAGGTTCAAAATAATGAAAAAGCAATAAATTTATTATATTGTGCTGTTAATGCTGACGATTACAGGAAAATATCGTGTTGTACAACGGCAAAGGAGATGTGGGACAAGCTAGAAGTCACGTACGAAGGTACGGACCAGGTAAGGGAAGCAAAAATTAATTTCCTAACACATTCTTATGAATTATTTCACATGAAGGATGGTGAAAAGGTGGACGAAATGTTTGAGCGATTTTCAATAATCGTAAATGACCTACATGCTCTCAAGAAAACATTCACGGATAGAGAGCTCGTTCAAAAAATTCTTAGAAGTCTCACACCGGCATGGAGATCAAAGGCCGGTGCAATTCAAGAATCCATTGGCGTTTCAAACATCACCATCGACGCACTAAGAGGTAACCTTAAAACCT
The DNA here is from genome assembly GCA_034376525.1 of Nicotiana benthamiana. Taxonomy (NCBI): domain Eukaryota; kingdom Viridiplantae; phylum Streptophyta; class Magnoliopsida; order Solanales; family Solanaceae; genus Nicotiana; species Nicotiana benthamiana. The sequence continues at coordinate 23,976,345 of CM067336.1, read as the reverse complement.
ATGAATCAACTATTCTTAACCCTTTTGTTGATGATCAAAGAAGGCAAAGAATAGCTCTAAAGGCGAGCACAAGCCAACCGCAAATTGATGAGGAAGGAGACAACGAGCTTGGACTCGTTATCAAAAGATTTCAAAAGTTCGTGCGCAAGGAGTATGAACGCAAGGGCAAAAAGCAAGGCGAACAAATCAAGTGCTATGAATGTGGTGAAACCGGACACATCAAATCAAATTGCCCAAACATCAAAAAGGAGAAGAAACCTTTTAAAAAGCAACATGCATACATTTCTTGGGGAGGCGACTCCGGAGATGAGTCAAGCGAAGGAGAAGAAGACGAAGCAGCAAATCTTTGCCTTATGGCACAAGAAGACAACAAAGATGAGGTATGTCAAATTTCGTCTAAAAACTTCTTTACTCTTGAAGAAATGCGAACTGCTTTTGATGAATTATATGCTGAGTTTATTAAGGCTTCAAAAACTGTTAAGGGCATAAAAGAAAATGCTTCATTAAAAGAAAAGGATTTTCAAAAACAGCTTTCTTTGAAAGAAAAGGATTTAGAAAAACTGGTTTTAGAAAATGAGAAGCTGAAAGAGGAAAACAAGTTTTTTGGAAAAAGAAGTTCCGATAAGCCCGAAAGCTCTACTAGAAATTGCACTTCTTGTTTGCTTCTTAATAATGAAGTAAGTAGGGTTAAAGGCACATTAGATAAGTTTAATTCTTCGCACAAAAACTTGAATGATGTTCTTGTTAACTTGAAATCAACCAAGCATGGAATAGGCTTTAAAAATGAAGAAAAGGTTGCAGCTAAACCTCAACAACCTAAAGCTCAACCTAGGATTAACAATAGAAATGCTTATCCTAGAAACAACAACTCTAGAGCCAATATGCATGCTAGACAAAATGCTGAACATTTTAGAAGATCTAGGAATGACTTACCACCTAGAAATAGTCACCCTAGAAATGATGCATATTTTAGGCCAAATTTTGAACCCCTTAGAAGACCTAGCAATGGCCCTCAACCGAGAAACAATCACTCTAGAAATGCTGCCCATCCTAGAGCTCATAGTAGGAGAAATAATTCTCATGAAATGCGAAATAGTCATAGTGGTCAAAATAGAGTAAGAAACTTTCATCCGTCTAGTTACTATGAACCTAGAAGGATGCATAACCCAAATGTGACTTGTCATTATTGTAGACGTATTGGTCATATTGCTCCTGCATGCTTTACACGTCATAGACATGTTACTCAATCGCATCATTATAATATGCCTAACCCCCAAGGACCCAAGATGGCATGGGTACCTAAAGAACATTAATTTGTTTTGTAGGTGTGCTTGAAGGGATCAAGTGTACTATGGTACCTTGATAGTGGATGCTCCAAGCATATGACGGGAGATGAATCCAAATTCCTTCAATTAGAGCACAAAGAAGGAGGAAGTGTTATCTTCGGTGATAACAATAAAGGAAAGATCATCGGCATCGGCTCGGTCGGTAAGGATGAAAAATCCTCTATTAAGCATATATTACTTGTGAAAGGTTTGAAGCATAATCTCTTGAGCATAAGCCAATTATGTGACAAGGGAAATCTTGCTCTATTTGATTCGGATGAATACCTAGTATTTAGACGTAGTGATTTCAAAATCATACTTCGTGGTTTTAGAGTTGATAATATCTATATGGTTGATCTTGCTAATTCCTCACCCGAATATGTTGATTGTCTAATGAGTAAAGAGGATGATACTTGCCTATGGCATCGTAGAGTAGCACATATCAATATGCATCTTTTGAACAAATTGATTTCTCAAAACTTAGTTGTTGGTCTTCCCTTTTTAAAATTTGAAAATGACTCTATTTGTGACTCGTGTCAAAAGGGGAAGCAAACAAAAGCATCTTTCAAATCTAAAAACATTGTTTCAACTTCTAGACCATTGCAATTGCTTCATATGGATTTATTTGGTCCCTCTCGCATTGAAAGTCTAGGAAGAAATAAATATGCTTTTGTGATTGTTGATGATTACTCGAGATTTCCTTGGACTTTATTTCTTGCCAATAAAAGTGATGCTTTTCAAAATTTTAAATATTTTCTTAAGCGTGTTCAAAATGAGAAAGAAACAACCGTCACTTCAATTAGAAGTGATCATGGGGGAGAGTTTGATCACAATCTCTTTGCGGACTTTTGTGACGAACTCGGAATCGAGCATACCTTTTCCGCTCCACGTACACCACAACAAAATGGGGTGGTGGAAAGGAAATAGGTGTCTCGAAGAGATGGCTAGAACCATGCTCGACGAAGCTAAGATACCCAAACATTTTTGGGCGGACGCCGTGAGTACCGCTTGCTACGTTCTAAATAGAGTAGTAATTCGGCCGATACTCATGAAAACCCCCTATGAACTTTATAGGGGAAGAAAACCAAATATTTCCCATTTTAGAGTTTTTGATTGCAAACGTTTTGTTCATAACAATGGCAAAGACCAATTGGGTAAATTCGATGCTAAGTCAGATGAAGGTATTTTCATTGGATATTCCTCACGTAGTAAAGCATATAGGGTCTTTAATAAAAGTACCCAAATTGTGGAGGAATCCCCTCATGTTGTATTTTCCGAAAATAATGCTCGCTTGGCGAGAAAGGATTCCGGTTTTGATCTTGCAGGTATCTTAGACAGCTTGAAAGACAAAATACAAGAGGAACCACCCAAGGAAAATAAAGATGAAACTAAGTAACAACCAACGGAAGAAGCGCCACAATTGGAAAAAGAAACACAAGTGCCAAATGAGTGGAGGACGATCAAAGATCACCCTCTTGAACAGGTAATTGGAGACGTCGGAGGAAAGGTAAGTACCCGAAACTCTCTTAAGAACACTTTAGGACACACTTCTTAAGAGCTCACGTTCTCACTTGGCAACACTAGTTTAAGTTATTACTTCTTTACAAATTACTGACTTGAGCGTCGGAGACGTTTAATTCTGTTTTGCAGGTATCGCCCTAAAAGATAGGGGGAATTATAAAGTTTTGTCACAGAACAATCGATTGTTCAAGCAAATCGATTATCTTACTGTGCTAAAAATCGATTAGCAGTATCACTAATCGATTGTTTATAGTTTATGTTTATTATGCAGTTTTGTTTAATAATCGATTTATTAAACTGCAAAATCGATTTCCGTCTCAATCATTCAGCAATGCTTTTCCAAAACAATCGATTGTTTCAAAATATAATCGATTATCTTCAAAATTAGAAAATTTCTGTGCTCACTGTAACATAACAATCGATTACCATACTTTGACAATCGATTATTTCATGTCAGTAATTCAAAATTTGTTACCGTTTGGCTCCGCAATCGATTTGTGTCAGTTCCAAGTCAGGTCATAACTCCTCAACAATCGATTATTGCATCTCAACAATCGATTGTCTAACGGTCAGTGAATTTATTTTACCGTTTCTGACTGATTTGGCTTTAAATTCTCAGCAGATTTCTTCCACAAATGACAAGCCACTCTCACCTCTATAAATAGGCTTCATATATGTTCATATTCATTCACTTAAGCATCATTTTTAGCTCTCAAAATATCAAATTCTCTCTAATCCTTTGCAAAATCCAGCAGCTTTCATTAAAAATGTCGGGCCGTCACTCAAAACGTTCCCGCTCTGCTAGGCACGGCGCATCCACCACTGCTGCCCCTCCTCGTCCGAACTATCCCTATCAAGATGGTTCCGTCCTATATTTCAATTCCGACATCGAGCTTACTCGATTCTTAACCAAATTCGAAAAGCGCGACATTCTTTCACCCCGCTTTTCAACCCTCAAGTATCTTGAATCATTTGGGCCTGCTGCAAATATGCTCAAAAATTCTCAACTTCTTGACTTTTTACTCCTTACCCATCCTTACATAAATACTACACTGGTTCAAGCCTTTTATTCCAACCTCCATGAGGATGATGATGGTGAGCTTGTCACCAACATTAATGGTGTTCAAATTCTCCTTTCCGATGAAAATCTTCATACCATTGCCGGTCTTCCTCATAATGGTAAAGACATTTTTCGGTACACCGGAGAGGCCGGAGCCCTTTTTTGATGAAACAGCCCTCTTACACCAAATCAGTCTTACTTCTTATGATCCAAATCTCTCCTGCCGTCGTCCTACAATTACGGGAATGGATCCTAATTATCGGTTGATTTTCTATTTCATCACCCGAGTCCTCAAACCTCGTAAGCATAACCATACTACCTTTCTCAAGAGGACACTAAGCTCATGCATGCCATAATAACCGGAGCTAACATCAATTGGTGTCGGCTTATCAAAATTCACATGCGTGACGCTATCGTAGATGATAGGCCTCTTCCTTATGCTCTCCTCATCATGAACTTTCTTGAAGCCACCGGATTCGTCACTGGAAATGGTCCTCTCAAAAAAGAGTATCAAAAAATGGGAAATTTCGGAATTCTCCTTTCATCATGACGGTGATCATATAGCGCCTGCTCCTCCTCCATCCCGTCGTGCTCCCCCGCCTCAAGAGCCTACCCTCCGATCGATTTCCGACCAAATTGCTTCGTTGACCTCTTCTCTTGGTCAACTATCTCATGAGATCCATGGATATTTTGACTATGTTCATTATCCTTATGCGGGTCTTGTTCCATATAAAGCAGCGCCGAATGATGAGGCGGGAGATGATGGAAATGAATAATTTCTTTGTTTGTTATTTTTGTTTTTATATGTCGCATTGTTTTCCCTATTGCTGTATTTTTTGTTCAATAAATAAACAAGTTTTATTTACATCTTTAGCATCTTACTATTATGTTATTTTTGCTAATGGCAAAAAGGGGGAAGATAACGGGTATGCACTCTCAATATCTATAAGCTTAAATTAAGGGGGAATTCATATATTGAGGGGGAACAAATTGCATACTTGTTGCATGTATACACTTGTCTTGAATCGTCAATATAAATTGCTTGCATTGCATATCCCGCTTAATATTTTCCATTATCAAAAAGGGGGAAATAGTTGGAAACACGTTCTCAATGCAATATACTGAAACGTGTGTTCTTTTGTATAGGTTTTGATTAATGACAAACGAAGCAAAAATTGATATATGACGAAGTTCAAGAAACAAGCGCACAATTGATATACATCGAGATTCAAGCTCAAGACAAAGTTTTATAGTTTAATTGAGTAATTCTTAATTGTGATCTTGATCCTACAACTTGACTCGTAACATGGCTTCTCTCATAAAACTATTTTCCAAAATCATGTATATTTAATTCAATGCTAAATGATTTTAAATCATGCATATTTTCATTAGTCAAAATGATTTTTAAATGCCTCTGAAAACTGGACTAAGATAATCGATTATGTACTAATGATAATCGATTGTTTTAAGCCAAGACTGCATGACAATCGATTGTGAACTAATGACAATCGATTGTGTTAAGGCAGTGAACATCAGGTTTCTTCAAACCTGCATGACAATCGATTGTGAACCTTATGACAATCGATTGTGCTGAGGCAGTGTCCATTAAAGTTTTTCAAAACTCAGAATAATCGATTGTGAAGCTAATGACAATCGATTATGAAGAGACAGTGTCCTTCAGATTTTTCAAAGTCACAAAATAATCGATTGTGAACTTATGACAATCGATTGTGTTGAGGCAGTGACTTCCAGTGATTTTCAAATTTATTAAATAATCGATTGTGAGTATATAACAATCGATTGTCAAGAGGCAGTGTCTAAAATGTTTTTCAAAAACTGATAAGTAATCGATTGTTGACTTTGTGCAATCGATTGTGAAGCTGACCGTTGTCGTAAAGTTTTCAAATACCGTCAGGTAATCGATTATTGATTCTGTATAATCGATTGTTTTGATTAAAATCCGGAAAAGATTTTTTGAACGTTGCTGAGTAATCGATTGTTGATTCTGGACAATCGATTGTTTGTGGTAAAATCTGGAAAGGATTTTTTGAACGTTGCCAGTAATCGATTATGGATTGTAAGTAATCGATTAGCATGCGTAAAATCTGGGCTTGAATTTTGATCTGACTGGCAGACAATCGATTGTTGGGGTTTGACAATCGATTGTCAGTGAGAAAAATCAGCAACTCTTAATTGGCAATTAGGCAACGGTAATGCCAAGTTTTTCAACTATAAATACAGCTTCATTTCAGTGTTTTAAACACAACAACATACTACAACTGATCATTACATTGCTATAAGCTTGTATACTTTTGTTTATCATTTTATATTCAATTTCATAAAGCTTTTGAGAGCCATATTCTTGTCCAAAGTTGTTGTGATCCAGAGCTTACTTCTTTTACTCATATCTACTCATTAAGAAGTATTTTGTTTGAGTGTTTTAGTGTTGTATACACTTGTAAGAGAATTGTAATTCTCTTGTTGTATGGAACTTGCGTTTCCTTGGTTGAAGTCTTGGAGTGTTGTAACTCCGAGCAATGGTGTTGAGGCTTGCGTCCTCAAGTTGTAAAGGTTTGTTAAGCACCCGGAAGCTTGACACGTTAGTGGAAAATCTCGAGAGAGTCTCTCGGGGACTGGACTAGCCACACGTTGTGGTGAACCAGGATATATCTGTGTGTAAGTTATTATTTATCGCACTTATTTACTTCCTGCAAATTTTAATTTCCGCAAGTTTACGCTAAATTTTATTATAACGCTATTCACCCCCCTCTAGCGTTAAGCGTATTATCTAACAGCTCTAACCCTTTGATTTTACCACATTTTTTGGTGTAAAATCTACCTATTCTACAAGTACTTAAGCTAAAAATGCAGAGGAATTACGTACCTTGCCAATTATGTGGAAACCCTCTCTTGGAAGCTCCCAATTCGCCCAAATGCAGAGTAAAAATAGGAGAAAAGGAGGTTGAGTCCGTATTTAATGAACCCATTCTTCCCAGCGATTTCTGCTTCTGCGGGCGAATTTCTAGTTCTGCTAAATCCGATTCTGCAGAAAAATAGCTGCTTTTGTGGTTTGGGGAAGTCTGGGCTAGACTGCTTCTGCAGTAAGCCCGTCGCAAAGGTAGAACCGCTCATTCGGTCCCCAGGGCCGCTTCTGCTGTTTCCTCTACATGACCCATTTCCCTTTTTGTGCCCATTAGACCATTTCTGCGAGCCAAGAACCGCAGAAGCGGTTATGATAGAAACAACAGGATTGGTTTTCTCCAAGTTTCAACTTCGCTCAAACCTCAACCATTTGACGCTCGGGGATCCCGAGCCCCGTCCAAACATACCAAAAAGATTTAAATTACAAGGCAGACCTAGTCAAACCCTCGAAACACCCAAAATAACGCTAAATCAAGGAATCGAACCCCAAAACCAATTGAATCAATTCATTGAACTTCAAGTTTTAAATTTCCATTTAATGGGTCAAAAAATCCTTAAACTACTCGTATTGACACCAAATCTTACGGGTAGGTCATAACTGATATTTCAGACTTGTACCAAGTTTCGGAACCGGAATTCGAACCCAGTATCTAGGTTCTTAAGGAATACTTAGATTCTTTAGTTCTTTAAAACTTGGATTTAACAATTTTACATACAAATTCCGTACTCAGGCTAGGGACCTCGGAATTCTATTCCGAGCATACGTCCAAGTCTATATTTTCCCATATACCCTCCAGGACCGTCAAATCATGAATTCGGGTCCGTTTCCACAAAGGTTGACCGAAGTAAAACTTAGCCTTTTTAGAAAACTTAAAGAAATAATTGGTTTTATTTTCACTCAAAACTCCTCTAACTTTCGAACTAATCGCCCCCGCAAGTCGTAATTTAGCTAAGGAGAATGCGGAAAGTTTTATTTAGTGGAACGGGGTTCTAAATAGTAACACGACCAGTCAGGTCATTACATTCTCCACCTCTTAAATAAACGTTCCTCCTTGAACGGACATAGAAAAGAAGTACATGGACTGCTGAATAAGTGGGGATATCGGCTCCGCATGTCCACCTCGAACTGCCAGGTCGCTCTTCAACCGGTTGGCCCCTCCACTGGAATCTTACTGCAGAAATCTTCTTGGACCTCAACTGGCTTTCCCTTCTATCAACAATGGCAACTGGATCTTCCTTATAGCCCAAGCTCTCATCCAACTGAATGGTACTGAAGTCCAACACATGCGAATAGTTGGTATGATCTATCTGAGTCATCGATACATGGAAAACTAGATGAATTCCTGATAAACTGGGAGGTAAAGCAAGTTCATAGGCAATGTCTCCAACTTGCCTCAACACCTCAAAGGGGCCAATAAACCTCGGGCTTAGCTTGCCCTTCTTTCCAAACCTCATAATGCCCTTCTATGAAGTTTCTTCTGATTTTCCCAAATTTTGACCTTGAATTCGAATTCAAATGGGGAATTTATCTCTATATTAATGGAATACAACAAGATAGGGTCAAGAAAACTTTAACCAATGATCTTCTCTTCAAATTTCAACCAAAATCGCCTTATCCCGAGCTCCCAATCGATTTTCCAACTTCTGAAATAAACCCTCGGGTTATACTATTTCATACAAGTGATTTCCGCACTTGCGGTCTAGGGACCACTTCTGCGGTCCCGCTTTTGCTAAAAACAAAATGCTTCTGCGATTCTCATAATTATGGGACCAACCGCTTCTAGGGTCCACCTATCGCAGAAGAGAATTCGCTTCTGCGGTTCCCAAGCCAACGTCCACTTTCTTCTTTTGCGGCTGCCAAGCCGCTTCTGCGGTTCCCAAGCTGTAGAGGCGGAAATGCCAGAAGAGTGAAAAAAACCAACTGTTGCACACTTTAGAAATTCAACCCGTCGACCATCTGAAATCATCCCGAGGCCCCCGGGACCTCAACCAAAAGCACAAATAACACCTAATACCTTATTCAAACCTGCACCAATCTTTAAAACATATAAAAAAACACCGAAAACCTGATTAAATCGCAGATTCACGCCTAAGAACTTCAAGTTCATCCAAAAAATGCTTTCGATCCAAAACCTAACCAACACTCATCCGATTCACCTGATATTTTGTATGCACGTCCAAATGACATGAAGGTGCTACAAAAACTTCCAGAATCCCCTACCGACCCTTGTATCAAAAATTCACTATCGGATCGGAAACCTCCAAATTCTAACTTTCGGTATTTCTAACCTAAATGAGCTAAGGACATCCAAAATACATTCTGAATACGCTCCCTCCCCCGAAATTGCCTAATAAAGCTAACGGAACCATCGAATTTTCATTCTGAGGCCGTCTTCACACTGTTCCGATTACAGACCACTTTCTAACACTTAAGCTCTCAATTAGGAATTAAGTGTTCCAAAGCACTCTGAATCCTTACATCGAACGTCCCAGCTAACCAAAATAGCAGAAATGAACTTATGAGAAGCAGTTAAGAGGGGGAATGGGGAATAAATACTAAAAAAGACCGACCGCGTCGTCACACTCCTCATGTGACCTGGGTCTCCCCACTCAAAACAATGTGGTATGGTGGCCTACTGACCAGATGGCTGACTTTGGAAAACCGGAAGATCTACTAGAAGAAGCCTCAATAGCCGGAAGGCGGTATGAACTCTCCGACATAGCACTGAAATAAGAATCGGAAGAATCTGGAGGACCTGAATACCCACTGAAGAACCCTGAACGGCTGGTAGGAGATAAGAACTCTCTGGCATGACGCTGAAATAAGAGAGCTCAGGAGCACCCTGAGTAGGTAGTGGTGCTGAACCTGGGGGCCTGTTGGGCTGACCCTCCTAGAGTGACCTTTACCCCTAGCTGGGGAGCCTTTGAACTATTCGAAGAAGCTGGCCCTCTTCTCCTACTGCATCTGCTTGAAACCCCTCTGACGGTAACCCTCGATCCTACTAGAAATCTCAAGTGTTAGCTGATAACCTATGCTCATCTCCATCTCTCGAGACATACTGTTCCGAATAGTGAGATGTAATCCTGTAACAAATCGCCGTACCCTCTATGCCTCTATGGGAAGAATCATAAGTGTATGGCGAGACGACTCAGAGAATCTCGCCTCATAATCGGTTACTAATATCTAACCGTGCTGTAAATGCTCAAACTGATGACGCAACCCTTCCCACTCAGAGGGTGGAATATACCGATCAAGAAATAATTGGGTGAACTGACCCCAAGTGAGGGGAGGAGAACCGGCTGGCCTTCTAAGAGCATAGGACCGCCACCATCTACAGGCCCTGCCTCCAACTGAAAAGTGGTGAAGTCAACCCCATGTGACTCAAGTATCCTCATGTTGTGCAGTGTATCCCTGCACCTGTCAATGAAGTCTTGGCTTCCTCATGACTCTCACCCCCAAAAACTGGAGGGCGCAACCTGGTTTATCTATCCAATAGCTTCTGCGGATCGCCGTCCACAACTGGCTTGGGCTGGGGTGCCACTGCAGCAACTGTCTGAACCACATCTGCGGGTAGTACACCATGAGTCTGATAAAATGCGGTTGTATGACCTGGGGCCTGAGCAGTAGGGGTTTATGCTCACCCTCTTTCCTGTGAAGTAGCTGGATCTGCTGGAAATAAATTAGCCTGAGTCATAGTATCCATAAACTGAAGCATGCGGCCCATGACCTCCTGAAATCCCAGTACTGTCATAAAATCTGTCGGGCGTGCTCAGCTGCAAGTACCTCACCCAATCTCCTCAATAATGGGATCCCCTACAGGGTTTGCTGGTGGTATGACTGGAATGGCTCTCGGGCGCCCTCGTCCCCTACCACAGGTCGGTGCTCTCCCCCGAGCTCAACCTCAGCCTCTAGCAACTGGAGGAGCAGCTCCTCCCGTATCCAGAACGTCAGTGGTACGAGTTCTCACCATCTGTGAGAGAATAGAAATAGAAATTTAGCGCATCAACTATTGCACGATCGGAAGTGAATAAAGAGTAGTCATTCCTAATACCATATAGCCTCTCAAATATAAATACACATGTCTCTGTACCGATCTACAAGACTCTATTAGGTTTGCCCGTAACTTGTGAGACCTACGTGAACCTGGCTTTGATACCATGTTGTCACAACCCATTTCCATAACAAGTCATATGGCGGCCAAAAACCTTACCGGGCAAGCCAAGTATGGAATATTACTAACAATTCATAAAGAATCATACTCAAATTTAAGTGAAATATCAATTCAACTAGGGTTTAGAACGAAAAGAGATAATATAGTAGGAAATAAAATATACAACCCCAAAAGCAAGTTTGCTAATGCTTGTGTGTGCCAAAACTTGGTGCCACAATGTACGGCCATCTAGTAGAATATACAACATCTCTACCCTACTGTCTGAAATAAGGTAAAGACAGCAAAAATACAAAAGAAGACTCCGTCGGGCTACCGAGCGATGTAGGAAGGCAAGCAGCTCACCGTAGAAGTCTCTACAACCACTCACTGATTCACAATCGATCGATATCCTGATGAATCGATGAATCAGCCTCAGACCCTGTACATTAAGTACAGAACCGTAGCATGAGTACATAAACAATATATACCCAGTGAGTATCCCGTCTAATCTCAAAAAAATAGAGATGAGAGGTCGACTTGATACCCACTAGATTAGGATAATATCATAATGATGATGTACAATTTAAAGCATAGATATATAATTAAACCACAGTTACAATGAAAGTCATATTCATACTTCTTTTATTATTTTCCTCCTTTTACATACTTGGCAATAAATCATGGAAAGTCTAGTGTGTGTGTGTGTGTATATATATATATATATATATATATATATATATATATATATCATGTGCAACAATGCCGAGGTCGACGGCTTGCTCTAACAGAATATAAACTGTGCACTGCCGAGGGTCGAACGGTCCGTACCATAGATGCATCTATTTTACCGAGGCAGTCGGCCCATTCCACAAATATCAAGACAACATCAAGAATGCACACAACGACATAATTTATGTACAACAAAATAATCCTTCCAAGTTCGACAATTATTACATATTTATTTTTCATTCTCCTCTAGTCTCTAGCATGTCATAAAACATCATTTAGATAATTCAAATAATGAAATTCTCAATTTAGGCATGATGTGGGTCCTAAACTACCCAAACATTTAATATCATAGTAGCGACGCACGGACTCACATCACCTAGTACGTACGTAGCCCCCGCATTTAATAGAAATTTATCATTTATTAGTCCTAAAGGGACAATTCCCTCTCACGAGCTTAGAAAGGAGACTCACCTCGCTCCAAAGTGCACTTCCAATACCAAGAACAAGCCCAAAACCTCAAAACGAAGACGAAATGGCGCAGACTAATTAAACAATGTATGGACTAGTCAATAATGGCTTACAAGGTTGAATCCCAACTATTTAAGTGATTTCACTACCTTTCCCGCAAATTTTCTAAATTCCGACCCCGAGCCCACGCGCCCAGATCCCGAGATTTTTCGAAGAAAGTTGTTCTCTATCACCTAAGGATAGATCTAGCTTTAACCCTTTGATTTTACCATATTTTTTGGTGTTAAATCTACCCATTATACAAAGTACTTAAGCTAAAAATGTAGAAAGTCACCTACCTTGCCAATTTATACGGAAGCCCTCCCTTGGAAGCTCCCAATTCTCCCAAATGTAGAGTAAAAATGTGAGAAAATGAGGTTGAGTTTGCATTTAATGAACCCATTCTGCCCTGCGATTTCCGCTTATGTGGGCGGATTTTCGCTTCTGCAGAAAAATAGCTGCTTTTGTGGTTCGGGGAAGTCTGGGCAAGGCCGCTTCTGCAGTTTCTTCTACCTGACCCCTTTCCGCTTCTGCACCCATTAGACCGCTTCTGCAGGCCAAGAACCGGAGAAGCGGTTTTGTCAGAAGCAGCAGGTTTGGTTTTCTCCAAGTTTCAACTTCGCTCGAACCTCGACCATTTGACGCCCGGGGCTCCCGAGCCCCGCCAGAACATACCGAAAAGTCTGAAATTACGAGGCGTACCTAGTCAAACCCTCGAAACACCCAAAACAGTGTTAAATCAAGGAATCGAACCCCAAAATCAATTGAATCAATTCATTGAACTTCAAGTTCTTAATTTCCTTTAAACGGGTCAAAACGCCCTTAAACTACTCGGATTGACACCAAATCTTACGGGTAGGTCTTAACTGATATTTTGAACATTAACAAATTTTGGAACCGGAATCCGAACCCAATACCTAGGTTTTTAAGGAATACATAGATTCTTTAAAACTTCGATTTAACAATTTTACATAAAAATTTCGTACTCGGGCTAGGGACCTCGGAATTCGATTCCGAGAATACGCCCAGGTCCCATATTTTTTTTACGGACCCTTCAGGACCGTTAATTCACAAATCTAGGTCCGTTTTCCAAGAAAGTTAACAAATGTCAAACTTGACCTTATTAGAAAAACTTAAAGAAATAATTGGTTTTATTTTCACTCTAAATTCTTCTAACTTCAGAACTAATCGCCCCCGCAAGTCGTAATTTAGCTAAAGAGAACATGGAAAGTTATACTTAAGGGAACAGGGTTCTATATAGTAAAACGACCGGTCAGGTTGTTACATGAATAGATACCAACTTTGGTCGCTATTTATTCAAGAATTTAGTTTAGCGACCAAAGTTGGTCGTTATACTTAAATTAAATTTAATTATATTTCATATAATATTTAAATTAATAATATAATTCTTAAAATTGTATTAGGTCCCACTTTAACGACCAGTGTTGGTCACTATCAACTTATCCTTCAATTAGCGACCAACTTTGGTCGCCAGTTTTAAGTTTTATATTTTTATATTTTATAATTTTTATAAAATAATAATTAAATTATTAAAAAAATTTATGTGGGTCCCACTTTAGCGACCAATTTTTGTCGCTAATCTCAGTATATCTTTGACCAAGCAAGTCTGACCAGTCTAGTTAACAATTTAACTAAATTTGCGACCAAATAGCTAAGTGTTTCAAATATTTTTTTTTATTATTTTTAGTAGTTTGACGACCAACTTTGATCGCTTTTCTTGAAAAAAAAAATTTTGGTCGCTATTTACAGAAATTCTAGTAGTGCATGTTACTACTCTATTTTTTAATTTTACCATGTCTGATGACAACACAAAGAGTTTCATATGTTGTATCTTGTAAGTCAACTTAATTCGATAATATTAAAAATAATTATATTATCAGAGTGTATACAGCATAAAGTCTTTCTTTTATCTAGCAGCTCAAGGAAGAGGAAGTCTCAAAATACTAGCTAGTCATGAGCTGGAACAATATGAAATCGCATCATGGTCAATATAGAAAACAATTCTAAGATGGAGCCAAGCCTTTGATCTTCTTGTTTGTGTATAAAATGTTTATATATTATATAACATAAATACTTATCAAGTAAGGAAAAGGATGGGAAAAAAGATACTCGAACGTCCAACAGAAACAAAGGGAATTTTCTACATAAACAAAGGGAAATTTCTAAGAGACATGGAAGAGAACCTGCACACAAGTATGGAAAGCGAAGTTGATAAAAATATGACAGAAGGGTAATAAAATTCCCTTTTTTGGTGATCTAGTGAAGAAGAGAAAAAAAGGTAAAGGGTGTAATTAAATTTCTTAATTGAAGACATTAATAATCGATTGGATCCTTATAGATGAAATATATATATGTTGTAAAAAAATTAGGTAATGAAGTTTTCTGTAGTGCATAGAAATAAAAAATATCTCATCTCAGAATACATTATATGGTCCGATTAAGCCATGTGAGGCCCAGGTACTCCCATAACTTGCTAGAAAGTGTACTACCATGTTACCTTTACGATTTATATGATGCACTGGTGGATGGTCCATTGCTCCTAGGAGCAGCCTACAATCATGTAACATTCGTGCTTTCTTCTGTTTACCAAGCGATAGCTTAGCGAAGCTTGAGCAGGAGGGGAGAAGGAAAGGCCAAACACTTCAGCCTAACGGGAATGTCTACTCAAATTAGAAAATTTAAGAATAAAGACCAGAAATCAAAGACTTGCAAATTACAAGGGAGATTATAAATGAATGCTTTTCAAAGATAATATTAGGAAGATACACTAGGACTTCGTGAGACTAATAGTCTGTTTAGCCAAGCTTTCTATTGGCCAAAAGTATTTTTATTTTTTTTGTCGAAAGCAATTTTGGCCAAAAAATTGAGGTGTTTGGTCAACTTTTTGGTGGAGAAAAAGTGCTTTTGAGGATAAACAAAAGCAGTTTTAGGGAAACAGAAAAAAGTAGCTTCTTTCCAAAAGCACTTTTTGAGAAAAATCCACTTAAAAGCAGTTTTTTAATGTTTGGCCAAACACTAATTGCTGCCCAAAAGTGCTTTTCAAACTAATTAGTCAAACACAAACGATTTCTCACCAAAAGTACTTTTAAAAAAAGTACTTTTCTCAAAATAAGCTAATTTTTACGGCTTGACCAAATGGGCTATAAGTAGGTTCAACTCGTGAAAGTTGCACTAAATACTGCTTATATTTGATCTATTAAGAGCAAAAAAGAGTCGCGGATTTTTCAATCTCTTTTATTCTCTACTCTCGGTACATTGTTGTAAGACACGAATGCACGGATTTCCATTCCTTAGAATTTTCTTGTTAAGACTTTTGGAAAGTATTTAGTGATTTTTTCTATTAATTTATATGAATTTGTTTGATTGGGCACAGAATTTAAAAAAATAATTTTTTTTTAAATTTGTAGTTTTAAATAAATCCAAAAGGACCCAGAGTATTTGTGTGGTTATAAAAACTTCTCGTTAAGGGTAAAATTATAAGTTTAAGCTAAATTGTTACCAAACTTAGAAATGAGTTACTTTTTTAAACGGAGCAATAAAGAAATAGTTTCACATAAACTGGAACATAATGGATTAATTATTTTGTGCCTGCTTTGTTCGGCCTAGCGCTGGGCATATATTGGGTATAACCAATAGCTCGAACCGATAAACTACTATTGGATTATGGATATCGGGTTATTGAGTAAATAGTTCTATAACAGTTTAATGTTATTTAACTATTTGGTTATTGGTTCGGGGTCTTGATTTGCCCAATTTTATTAACGGTTTAACCGACAGCCCATTAAGGTTTAACAACACTATAATTTTACCTAAGTATATAAAACTACATTATGGCTTCATTCTCTCGCTCTCAAATCTTTTGGTACTCTTTATTTTCATACCTTAATCCTTAGAGTAAGTTTTAAATTTTTCTAAATTTCTTTTCTTAATTCTTCAGTTAAGATTTTTAGTTTTAAAATTTAAAGAATTAATTGTTCAAATTTTTAGTTTTTCCGTTTGTTTCTTTTGTTGCACTGACTCTTTAGTATTTCCAAGATTAGGATTTTATTATTATCCTGTGAATTATGCATGCTCGCAGTGAGATAGTTAGTAAGATTAAATAGTTAAATATTTTATTTTTTACTCCTACTAACTTGTAACTTTAAATTTTAAGATCATTCAGTGGGATTTTTCAAATGCAATGAAAATTCTCTTTTCTAAAGTTGAAATTGAAATCCTCTTTCTTAAGAGCAAAAGTTCAGTTCCTATGATCACAATTTCTATAATTAAAACATGAAGAGTTTGGATATTTATTCTTATCGGGTATATCGATAACTTAATCGACAATGATCGATAACCGATTAACCGATAAAGATCGATAACCGACTAACCGATACAAATAGTCGATATCGTATCGGTTCGTTTATCAGTTTAACATATATATAAACCAATAATTTATATACCGAACCGATAATATTCACAATCGAGTTGTACTGGTCGATGTCCACCCCAAGTTTGGCCTAACATGACTTGCCGTCTTTCCGACATGTTAGGAGTACTCGCTTTCTTTTTTAGGTATCCATCAATGTTCGCACTAAACTTCCCATCTTTTTGCTTATTAGTATAAAAGTAGCTCCAATTAAAATGAAAAATTAACTTGAAACCATAAGTGAGTTGTACAAATGCATACAAATTCAGGTTCGAAGAATTATAATTGCTAAACAAAAAGCACTTTGAAACAGTCCAAGTAACCATATTATGTTCCTTTTAACCTAAAAAAAAAAAGAAAAAACATGTTATATTCCTCTCTTCCTCTTTGAGTGTACAATACAAATGGGTAAAAACAGCAAAAGTATAAATAAACGCGAATGCGCTGAGAGATGAACCTACCCATCAATCACGGTGTTCAGCTAACATGCATACACAGAGTTTTCTTTTACTATTATTCTGAATTTAATCTATGTATTATTTTTAACTTTATAATTGTAGTGTATGAACCAGCTTAAGCGCACTTCAATTATTTCTATGAAACATCAACTATGTGTGACTTAATTGAGATTATTTATTCTTTAGTTAAACCAAATATGTACCTTAGGCTACTTCTACTAGTCATTCCTTTTCCCCTCTTAATCTTTTATTTCGTGTATTATAAAGCAGTAGTTATTTTTATAAGTCAAACAGGGTTCTATGGAGTCAGACTAAATGTGACCATTCAGCGGGAAAATGAAATTTTGAGAATTTAACTGACTAAAAATACGGTCGAGCATTTCACCGAGCAAAATATAAACTTACATGCAAAGTTTTATTTCTTAAGAAATCTTGTTAGGTCCGCCACAATATATTTAGTCCTCACATAAAAGTAATTCTTGTAGAAACGACGATTAGTCATGTCGTCCATCTTCACCATCAGACTTCGCGACATCCCCGAGGAAACATGTGAATCATCGAACTGCGAATAAGTAGAGGAGCAAAGATGCTGAGCATATGGTCCAAAGTGACCTCACGACCGGCAAGTTCCGCATACTTGGGCAGCATATGGAATTTTTTGTACAAATATGGCGAAAGTTGGGCGGGGCACGCTTCGTAGAAACGGCAAAAATCTACTACCAATAGGAGAATAGGAAGTGTGTACCCTACGATTAAAGGGTAGGAGCAAAACACACAGTACCCCGAGCGGTCGAAATGAACTGCATTTTCCCACTGTCGGCCGCATATCAACGTAATCGGGAATGCCCAACCTTTCTTTCAACTCTGCAATATCTCTCTCCTTCATGACAGAGTGAACAGATTCCGATTCAACCCCGGCGGGAGCATTGAAGTTAGTGAGCTCTCTCTCAGGGCGGGACAAGATCTCAATCACTGAGGCAACCTCCTCATCCTCCATCATGTCTGCCCCCTCGATGATTTGGGCAGCACTTTCTGGTACCGGATTAGCAGCAGGGAGATTGTCACGAGAAGAATTACCGTACATTCTTGTCAAAAAATACGCCAAAGAAATAACAGAAAGAAGAGATGAAAGTTTTTAATAAAGAAGTGGCCACGAAGAAACTCGAGGTATCGGAAAGAAAGTATGTTAGCAGGATTCTCCCAAGTGAAAGATGAAGTGTGTCAATCTAATGAGAAGTTTCCTCTATTTATAGGAGACATAAATCCCCCGAGCACAAAACTCAAGAGTCGCCAATCGAATATGATAGGGCACGAAATGTTTGAGTCTTCCAGAAACGTGTGTCATAATTGTAATAACCACGAAACAACGCTTCAATACCAAACGACATTTCGGTTCCGAAACCGCCGGAAAGGTTCTTGAGGATCGAAAGAACGCCGCCACTCCGCTAAAAACCCACAAAATGTGATTACGGAATGGAAAGTCGTAGGTTAGATTTCTCTTAAATTCGTAACGAACATGATCCGTCTGCCGAGTCCGACATAAGACGACCCCGACAGACGGAGGGACTAACCGTATTGGTTTACATCGGACCATCATGACCAAGTTGACTGATACCCCGACTCGGTAACTAGGCAGTGAAAGTCAATAGAGCCCACTCCATTTCTCTTGTATGACATCCGACGAATCGGTAGAGTGACGCCTAAAATCATGACCAAGACACATTAGTGGCAAGAAGATGTCGAGTCAAGCAAAGTGCATGGACTATATATAGCCACGGAAAGCTCTCAACTAGGGGGCTTCTCAGATCTCTCAAAAAGAAAACTAAATGTTGTATTCTAGAAAAAGAAGAAATGACCTCAAAGGAAATATGTAAGCCTACTTCCTCATCGATTGATGAGAGACTCAACGTTGAATCTTAATAAGATCAATCATATTTCTTTCATCCCATATGTAATCATTGTTGTTAACTTTTCGATCTGGAATAAATTATGTTTCACTAAAATTTAAATTTGTTCAAAAAAGTTTTAATATCTTTTGAGTCAAACACTACTATGTGTTACTTAATTGAAATTATTTATCCTTTAGTTAAACCAAATATGTGCCTTAAGCTACTTCTACTAATAATTCCTTTTTCCCACTTAATCTTTTATTTCGTGTATTATAAAGCAGTAGTTATTTTTCAAAATCAAACAGGTCTCTATGGAGTCAGAGTAAATGTGACCATTCAGCGGGAAAATGAAATTTTAAGAATGGTTGAGATATTTCATCACTTGTTTTATCCATGACTTCGTATATTGTCCTCCTTGATCCCTAAACATATGCCATTATCAAGTTACATGACTTATGACTAGGCAAGACCATATTAGTTCTCTAATTGCACTTCAGCATCAAATTTTCCCCAAATAAATGTAAACCTCTGTTTAATGGTATCTATCTTATTATTGTTTTTCATGTCCCGATACATTATACTGGGTTATCTGTGCTGCTGCAGAGAAACTGAGAAGGAACTGGGAAATCACCAGAATCTTATTGAATAAATTTATAAGCAAAGATAGCTGTATCACTTACAAAATATTTCGACGGCAGAGTTACGATTGAAATTATAGAGGAATTTCAAGATGTTTCTATACTTTTCAATTTATTCAGCTACATTTTCCTGTAACAAAAATAACCTATTTCAAGCATATTACATACCAGTTCTCCCAAAAAATCATCTGGGGAGCTTCTGTGCTTGAGCTAGTTCAGGAATATATTTTACAAAGTCTTCATGAGCTTGAATTATCAAGTCATCATCATCCCACTGATCACGATATGTCTCGGGCTGAGTCTTTTTATTCTTTCTTGAGATAAAATACATTTGCTTTCTCCATTCTTCAGAGGGTGGAGATCCACACTCAGCAGCCAACCAATCATCATAGTCAAACTGTAAAGATGGGGATTGTCAACGAGGCAAGACATAAATGTCACTCATTTGGTTAACCTATAAGATATGAATAATGAGCACAAGAGCTACTTTATTATGTAGAACGGGCGTAGCCATTTGGTGTTCCCATGCCAAAACTAGTTTAACCACATATACAGATGTACATATGCCAATCACGTGCAGAGATTCATATCCGATAAAAAGATAACTTGGATGTAAATGTGCTAAAGAACAATGACAAGCCAACATGAGTGCATTCACATGAGAAGTGCGCGTGGATTTTCATATGACCAACAACTTGCGTTTGCTCATAGTGACAGAAGCTTACTACTCTCTAGTTCTTCAGTTTCATTTCTCTTCTCTTTTTCTTTTCAAAATTACCTAAGGTGGTGTAGCGTAGAACTTCTGTATGTTAAGAATAGGCATGAAGTAAAAAAGGAAAGGAAAAGGAGCCGACACAACAACAACAACAACCCAGTATAATCCCACTTAGTGGGGTCTGGGGAGGGTAGTATGTACGCAGACCTTACCCATACCCTTGGATAGAGAGGCTGTTTCCAAATAGACCTCCGGCATCCTTCCCTCCAAGAACTTCCCACCTTGCTCTTGGGGAGACTCGAACTCACAACCTCTCGGTTGGAAGTGGGGGTTGCTTACCATCAGAGCAACCCCTCTTGTCTGAAAAGGAGCCGACACATAGAACAGAAATCGAAACCTTCAACCGTTCGACAAGTTTTGGCAGATGTTATACCTGACAATCATCCATATTGTGAGTGTACCGTTTTGGAATGCAAGAGG
This sequence comes from Nicotiana benthamiana, assembly GCA_034376525.1. NCBI lineage: Eukaryota > Viridiplantae > Streptophyta > Magnoliopsida > Solanales > Solanaceae > Nicotiana > Nicotiana benthamiana. The sequence goes on along the minus strand of CM067336.1, from coordinate 23,955,521 downwards.
CTTCCATGGATGAGTACAAAGCTTCAATATCAGCATTCATATCTTCCTTTGATGGCAGAGAAATGCGACCAGATAAAACACCAGCGATCCATTTGCTTTGCAATTCACACAAGGGGAATGGTATAACCTGGTGTCAACCACATACACTTTGTTCATGTCCGCCATTTAAAATGTAAATTGACAAAACCCAAGCACATAATCTCTTAATTTTACCTTCCAAGGCAGCCCAACAAATGAAAGACTTGGAGCAAAGGCTGGTGGGAAAATGTGTTTGTAAAGCGGCCCAACCCGGTTGTCATCCACAGTCACTATCCCATTAGTTTCAAGGAAAGGAAAATGATATTTGTACCTAGGAAACATAGATAAGCAACATTCATGAATATTCCATCCTCCCATCAATTTGACTATCTTGTAAGATTATTAGCAATTATTTTCCATTATAACAGCAACGTTAGAGATCTCTCAATGTGAATTAGGAGGTCTGTACTACCAAACTCACATAAATAGTATTCATTTTTGTTAAAAATAACATTTCTTTACAGAACAGACAAGTTTTCTATCCTTTCGCCAAACTCACAATATCTCACCAAATCTGGGCTTTTTACCTTTCTATAGACTATATTTTCAATTATATAGAGTGTCCAAAAATAAGAAAAAAGTGAAACACACCTCCCTTCGCACCCCCCCCCCCCCCAACCAAAGAAAAAAAGGCAATAACTATTAGAACCGTGCAGCCTTATGGTTAACATGGAAATAATTCGTGTTTTCTTCCCTACGAAATTATTGATTAACATTCTTTTAAGCTTAAAATTTTAAGGTATAAAAGGGATCAACTACTTTATTTACTGTTTCTAACCTTTGGATCCATAGTCTACCCTAATCATCCCACTTCCTTATTGATTATCTCTTGACTACAAGGTCAGTTCACCTCGCCATTTATATCATTATATGACCCTAGGAAAAACAGAAGTGCATTACCCTTTCATTTTTCCTGAAAAGAAAAAGAACAAGCTATCACCGTCACCTTCCTTTTGCTTTCTTTAACCTGGAGGTGAAAAGGAAAGTTTCAATAGGACTAATCACTTACCCTGTGCAGTGTAGGATCATGTCGGCAATGACTTTGGACCCATCTCGAAAATTCACGCCACTATCGATACCAACAGCTTCAATCTGCACAATTTAGCTGGAATGAATTTTCTTCTAATCAACTGAAGATTCAGCATCTCGTATTGATAAAACCCACATACATATACAAGTTATAAACAATTTTACCATAGAATGTTGCCAAATATTATCATAACCAGGCAGCTTCAGCGGGACTCCACTTGTAGCTGATCTAGAAGAAATGTGGACCTCTTTAGCAACTTCAGCGATTTCTCTGGAGATATCCGTAGCACTTGCAGCACTCCCTATCAGCACAACAACCTGTCAAACCATTTATCATTTATGATATACTCTGAATATGGTAACAAAATGTAGAAATGTCATGATCTGGCAATAATATAATATTATTTCTTTGCAGTATATTAGTCAAAGCATGGAAGCTGATACAACCAAGGAGCATTTTTCCCATGTCACGACTAGGCTCAGGTGAGCATACAAGTACGATCACTTTCCGTATAGTCTACCCTATATCTAAACAGCTTCATGAAAAAAAAGGACCCTATAGCTTCTAAGTATTAATATAAACAGGTCAATTAAAATTAAAAAGTAATCTGTGTTTATAGTGTCATCCTTCATATGTCCAGGGCTTCATGTAAAAGTAACACTTGAATCATAGAATTGTCAAAGATGTTCGAGTTCAACAGTCTATTATGTGTAGCCAAAAATATCATATAATAGAATATCATAGTTCACACTTTTAGTCAAGCAAACTAAAAGACAATTTCCAATAAGTAGAGCAAACTCATAATTGAAATAACTACAAGCATTTCAGTCATGTGGCCGCAGTTCTAACTTCTAATTTGGAAACATTAACATCATCGTAAGAAACAATGAACCTGACACATACTTGGTTTCGAAAAGGATCAGGAACACGGTAATTGTGGCTGTGAATTTGCTTCCCGGGCCAGACTTCGATTCCTGAAAGGCTAGAGACCTCCAGTTAGAAACTTCAAAAACAGCATATTGACATAGCATGTCAAATCATAATGACAACTCATAAATAGTCTTGAAGCTACTAATATAATAATGACATAAAAATGATGTTAAAATGGTAAAGAAAAAGAAAGTAAATCTCAAGGAAACTTTGAACTTGAAATTCTACAATACTTTACTACTATGTCGTAAGGTCATCGTGAATAAGGAGAAAAACCATAAAAAGTGCCAACTCAAAAAATTTCAACTGCTAGCAACATATAAACCATAACAATTAACTGGAAAAAAAGTTACTTATTATCGCGTGCCTCATAACCAAACAAAAGTCATGTCTGAATAAAAAAAATGGCTGGAAGCTTAAAACAGCTAATCCTTTATTCGTACAATATTCACTATTTGTTGTGACACTGCCTCAACAACAGAAAGAGAAACGGAGAAAACATTTCAACTCAGCTGGGAAGCTAAAATTTCCAAAGAAAAACCATGGCAAACAGCATGCACATAATGCTGATGCTCGAAAAGATCAACTTTGTTCGGCCACCACTAATAAATAAGAAAGATGGAACTGTTAGCTTAATGTACAAATCAACTTGGCTACTGGCTAGTACAATTGGATTACCAAATACTTGAAATCTTCATACCAAACTTTATTTACAAAGACTACATCAGCATTTGTCTTATTCCCTTAAAGAATCTACAATTACCACAAATTGAAAAGTGACTAAAGGAGATACTCTAATATTCTATTCAAATGTGAAGAGTTAAAGATCAGAATATTATTGGATTACCAAATACTTGAAATATTCATCAGCATTTGACTTATTATATCAAAGAATCTAAAATCGCCACAAATTTAAAAGCAACCAAAAGAAAATAGTACTTACTCTGTTCAAACTAGAAAAAGCTAAAGATCAAAGTTTTACCAGGAATATCAGCGGTTCTTGGTTCAGTATAATGTCCATTGCATATAACTACAGCATCATATTCCTCATTAAATACAACATCTTTCTCTCTTTTCCTTGAACTAACCTTCCATTTTCCATTCTTCAATAATCCCACATGGCCCACTTCCATCCCAAATCTCACAAGCTCAATAAGCCCAAAGTCAACCGCAAAATCATATAAATAATTCAACACTTCCTTATGACCCGGATACCTTCTCGGGTCTCTATTAAGCTTTTTCTTTGCCGCAAACGGGTAATCCCGATAACCCATTACTTCCCTGGGAAGGTTAACACGAAGAGATGAATAGAGACTTGAGTGAACGATTTCCCGGTTCGGGTCGATCCCAACCGGATCGGATTCTGTGGCGGGAGTGTAAACCCATGTCCCACCTAATTGATTTTCTCGTTCAAATACAACGACACTGTGACCTTCTCGTTGGAGTTCTCGGGCCGTAACGAGGCCCGCGGAACCTGCACCGATAACGGCGACGTTTTTGTTTTGGGGGGAATTTTGAGGCATATGAAAATGGGAAGGAGTTGGCCATAGAAGTGTCATGTTTGTTAGTGTGCGAGAATAAGATTGGTTAGAAGAGATGACACTTCGAAGAATCATGACTTTGTAATATTTTATGTTGTTATAGCTGAGTGTCGTGTTTTTATCTTTTGTGATTATTTGATTTGTTATGCTACTGTATTGCATGTGTTTTTGTGGACTTTTTAGCTAAAATTGTCTCTTATCTTTTGGGTAAATTTAATTTTGTCCTTTTATCTATTATCTTAATCACTTATAATTATTTAAGTTTGTTAAAGTTGTGCAAATTTAGTTCATTTAACAAAAGACCCAAAGGGAGACTAAAAAACTAATAGTATTTTAACGGTGTCAATTAGATTAGACTAGTGAGAGTACGAGAGTTCGAAAAATTATAATTTTTTCCGATTCTGAGACATGGGCCCGATGGGCATTTTAGTTAATTTTTATAATTTCACGTATTAGCTTAGAATTTAATTGTGAAATTAATTACTTGAATTACTAATTACAGTATGCATTTTAATTGAATAGATTTGAGACATTTGGAATCGGATACTCGTTGTATAAGTGTAGTTTCGGGTTGACTTGTACTTCTTCGAGGTAAGTGGCTTGTCTAACCTTGTGTGGGAGACTTTGTCAAATAGGATTTGATATTTGGTTGGTGAATTCCTTGTACGTGAGGTTACGAACGCATGCTTGAGCTAATTGTTGAAAATTTATTTTTCACATGGAATGTAAAAACGGATTTTAGACAATTAGCTCAAGTACGTGCTCATCACCTCACGTACAAGGCATTCAACTACCAAATATCAAATCCTATTTGACAAAGTCTCCCACACAAGGTTAGACAAGCCACTTATCTCGAACAAGTGCAAGTCAACCCGAAACTACGCTTTTGCCACGATTATCCGATTCCAAATAACTCAAATATATTCAATTAAATTGCGTACTGTAAATATCAAGTGATTGATTCCACGATTAAATTCTAAGCTAATACGCGAAATTATAAAAAATGACCAAAATGCCCCTTGGGCCCACGTCCTGGAATGGAAAAAGATTTATATTTCCCGAAACCCTCGTACTCTCACGAGTCTAACCCAATTGACTCAGTTAAAACACTATTAGTTTTTTGGTCTCCTTTGGATTTTTTCTTAAATGGACTAAACGTGCTCAACTTTAGCAAACTTAAAGACTATAAATACTCAAAGTAATAAAAAAGGACAAAGTTAAACTTATCCCAAAAGATAAGGGATAATTTTGGCTAAAAATTCTGTCTTTGCGGATAGTGGACCCGCGAATGGTTGATTCCTCACCACATTCGATGTTCTTTTCGTTTATGTGATCCTAGTTTAGTTCGCATTATTTGATTTTGTTTTTAATGACAAGTTTTAAGTACCATACCAATATTTAAAACAATAAATGTCAAAAGCATTATAATAGGAGTTGAGCTACATTTTGTTCGGACGATTTCACTAATATTTGCTTCGATCTAAGTATTTGTATTAGGCGGTCCATCAAACATGGACAAATATTTAATTAATTATAAATAAAGTAGCTAAAAGAGCTATGAGTCAGTACTAAGTTTGAAATATATAGACTTTAAATTTTGCCGTTACTTGTATTTTGTAAAAACACAATGTTGTATCATGTTTTAGACAGTAAATTTAAAAAAAAAATACTTTTTCCTTATGCCTAAGCAAATTGGATCATCTATATTCATATCTATATTATATTAAAAATTGTGATGACTCAAAAGGTCATCACTTGTGTTGCAATGATATTCTGCGTTCCGGGGCCTTAAAAACCTCTCTTAGCATCACCTTGATTTGCGTACGCTGTCCGGACGCATAGTCGGAAAGCTTAAATGTGAAAAATCCATGAAAAATGATAAGTTTTGAGTGCAAACTGAATAATTTCACTTTGATTAACATTTTGGGAAAAAGGACCCCGGACGCATAATTTGACGGTCCCGGAAGGTCCGTAGGAAAATATGGGACTTGGGCATATGTCCGGAATCGGATTTCGAGGTTCCAGGCCCGAGAAATAAATTTTTAAAGAAAATTATTTTCTGAAATTGCTTAAAGAAATTTGAAATGAAAATTGCTTAGAACATGATGGTATTGGGACTGTATTTTAGTTCCGGCGCCTGATACGTGATTTAAAACGTTTTTGTGGAATTTGGTGAAAAACAGAGTCCGTTTGACGTGATTTGGACCTTGATTGAGAAATTTAATGTTTAAAGGAGTTTTGAGAAAATTTCATTGATCTTGAGGCTAATTCAATATTCATGATGTTATTTTGGTGATTTGATTACACAAATAAGTCTGTAGGATGTTTTTGAGGTATTATGTACACTTGGTTTGGAGTTTCGAAGGCTTGGGTGAGTTTCAGGTAGGTTACGTGATATTTTAGGCTTAAAATCAGGGTTATTGCAGGCTTAGGAAAGTGGAATACCTCTGAACTAACCAATGTGGTCCGCACGAATCTGAGTGCTGCCGCGGAGGAGCCTGTGGCCGCACCATTTTTTTGTGCGTTCCGAAGTGAAGAGCATATCACTGGTTCGACTTCAGAAGCCTATATCTATTGATCTACAAGGAATTTTGAGATGATTAAAAAATGAAAGTTGTAGTCCTTCGTCTCATGTTTCTAGAAAGGTAAAGAAATCACAATGTGGGAATCTGTAGAGAAAGTTATGGCCAAAATAACAAAACCTATCACTGCAGAACACAAGGAGGCCTATGGGGCCGCAGTTGATTTTGTGCGGTCCGCACAGGGCATTTGGGGGCAGTATATTTCGACGGGATTTTTAGTTATTTTTTTTATTTCAAACCCCAAAAACATAACAGGCGATTTTTCAAATAACCTTTCTTCTCCAAATCAATTGTAAGTCGTTTTTAACTAGTTTTCTCGAATAATTAGAATCTTTTAACATGATTTCAACTTCAAATCAATGCTTTTCATGGGGGAAAATTGGGTATTTTGGGTAGAACCTAGGTTTTTGAAAGTTGGGGATTTGAACCTCGATTTGAGGTCCGATTTCAAAACAATTATATATTTGACTTAGAGGGGAAATGGGTAATAGGGTTTTTGTTCGAACCTCATATTTTGACCACGTGGTCCAGGGGCAATTTTTACCTTTTGGGTAAAACTTTGAAAAACTCATTTTCATGTATTCAAATTTATTCATTTAGCGTTTATTGATGTAATTAAGTAACTTATGGCTAGATATGAACAAATTGGCAGTGGAATCGAGGGGTAATGCTATAATTGAAACTTGTGTTGTTTTCAAGGCATTGAGGTAAGTGTTTGGTCTAACCTTAGCTTGAGGGATTAGGAGTTGTGTCCTATATGCTATTTGCTTCTTGTTGAGTAGGACGCATAGGCATGGTGACGAGTATCTATACGTTGGTATCAAGCATGACTGTGAGTCTTATATTGTGATTTTCATGACTTCGTTGTATTATTCATGCCTTAGTAAAGATTTATATTTGTTGTGTAAAGTTGTGGAAAGAATTGTGACTTATGAATATTGAGGTGTGTTTGCTCCAGTTATATAACAAATTGTGAAAGTACAAGTGATAATTGAAACTCTAGAGCATTGGTTCGAGTTATGACTTAAAAGTGAGAAAGAGAAGAGATCGTTACGTTGCCTCCTTGTCGGGCTATTGTTGAGTTGCGGTTCCATTGCATTGTGTTCTTAATTGATATTACATATGCTTAGGTTGATGATTCTTTGTGTTAGGTGTTGTAAAAAATTTAGTTATAGCTGAGGTAGTTAGGTGTTGTAACAAGTTCGGTTATAGCTGGGTAGTTAGGTGTTGTAACAAATTTGGTTCTAACTGTTTCTCTCTTGCTGAGATATTATTGAAATATCATTTTTTCCTTACAGGGATGTTTGTTGATATTATTTCGCCCTTGTCGGGATTCCTTGTGATTATTGTTGGCTTATACATAGGAGCGGGTAGTACGCCTACCACAAGATTAATGAAATGGGAGCGAGTGGTACGCCTATCACAAGATATAATGAAATGGGAGCGGGTGGTATACCTACCATAAGATATAATAAAATGGGAGGGAGTGGTATGCCTACTACAAGATATACTGAAATAGGAGTGGGTGGTACGCCTACCACGAGATATAATAAAATGGGAGCAAGTGGTACGCCTTCCATGAGACAAAATGAAATGGGAGCGCGTGGTACGCCTACCACGAGATATAAGGAAGTGGGAGTGGGTGGCACGCCTGCCACGAGATACAAGAAATGCGATTGGGTTGCATGTCTACAACAATATGTGAAAAGAAAGTGAAATCTGGCTTTCTTTTCGTTATTCTTGTTAGTGGTTGGATTTTGATTCCTTTATAGTTCTCTTGAGATTTTGTTTTTACCTGTTATTCGCCGAAGCATGTTTTCCCCTCCCATCTTTACTTTTTTATTCCTGCTTTACTCTCTGTTTTATATTATACAACTGCACATGTTTATTTGGTAGTCTGGTCCTAGCATCGTCACTACTTCACCGAGGTTAGGCTAGGCACTTACCAGCACATGGAGTCAGTTAAGCTGATACTATACTCTGCACTCTTTTGTGCAGACCCCAGTGTTGTGGACTTTGGACGCAGTAAGATTGCTGATTTTTTATCATCAGGCGACCTTAAGTAGTCTTGCTGGCGTCGCAGGCCTTGGCGTCTCATTCTATCTACTATTATTGTTTCTTTCATGCATTTATAGATACAATGTTGCACTTATTTCTTTCATACCCTTTATTTGTATTATTCTTAGACCATATGTGAAATTGTGACACCAGCTTTGGGCAGTCGAGACTCAAACAGTCCTATTAAACATTTATGTTCAGATAACTTATTGTTTCTTTCTTCCACTTATGTTATATTTCGCTGTTTAAATGTTATTATTTTGAAATTGTTAATGGATATGAAATGGGTAAAAAGGTAAATTGTAAAATTAATTAGCTTTCCTAGCTCGTATTAGTAGGCTATATCACGACTCTCGAGGGTGTGAATCCGGGTCGTGATAAGTTAGTATCAGAGCTCTAGGTTACATGGGTCTCACAATTCACAAACAAGCTTAGTAGAGTCTGAGGGATCGGTATCGAGACATCTGTATTTAACCCAAGAGGCTACAAAGTAAGGAAAAGTTTCACTTCTATTTTTCCTTGTCGTATAATTTGTTCTCTCAATGCTGAATTGAAACCTCTACTCTTGTCCTTTCACGAATGGCGATGTCATGTACCCTTATTCAGCCGAGCAGCAGCACAAACCGATGATAGATCAGCTACATCTTTGAATTCTTTGTGGAGTTTGGATAGGTTTCACCAAGCACTTCACTACTAACTTTAGCGGTGCATCTTCTGAGGATCCCCGACACTATCTAGACAGTGGTCATGCGGTTCTCAGGAACATGGGGTTCTTTTTTAATGCAGAGTCAGCCTCTTGAGGAATCGACCTGGGAGTCCAAGTTCGATATGCGGAGCCGTTATCCCCCTCTTTTCCGCGGCTCGGGTACTTCCTTCTTATGTCCATTCGAGGACGAATGATTGTTCTAGAGGTGGAGAATGTGATGACCCAGAAGGTCATCACTTGTGTTGCAATGAAATTCTATGTTTCGAGGCCTTAACCACCTTTTTAGCAACACCTCGATTTGCATGTGCAATCCTGGCGCGTAGCCGGAAAGCTTAAATGTGAAAATCTATGAAAAATAATAAATTTTGACTGTAAAATGAATAAACTTGACTTCGATTAATATTTTGCGTAAGTGAACTCGGACGCGTAATTTGACGGTCCCAGAGGTTCCGTAGGTTAATATTGGACTTGGGCGTATGCCCAGAATTGATTTCTAGGTCCCAAGCCCGAGAAATAAATTATAAAAAAAATTGTTTTCTAAACTGTTTAAAGAAATTAGAAATAAAATTTGCTTAGAACATGATGGTATCGGTCCCGTATTTTGGTTCCGGTGCCCGGTACATGTCTTATATATGATTTAAGATGTTTTTGTGGAATTTGGTGAAAAACATAGTCCGTTTGACGTGATTCGAACGTTAATTGGGAAATTTAATGTTGACAGGAGTTTTGAGAAAATTTCATTGATCTTGAGGCTTAAATCAACATTCATGATGTTATATTGGTGATTTAATTACACGAATAACTCCGTAGGATGATTTTGAGGTTTTGTGTACACTTGGTTTGGAGTTTCGAGGGCTTGGGTGAGTTTCGAGTAGGTTCCAGAATGTGTTAGGCTTCAAATTAGAGCTGTTGCAGGCTCAGGTAAGTGGAAGGCCTCTGAACTAACCAATGCGGTCAACACGAATTGAAGTGCTGCCGCGGAGGGGCCTGTGCGGCAGCACTAGTTTTTGTGCGGTCCGCAGAGAAGAGCATTTCATTGGTCCGACTTCAGATGCCTATATCTTTTGATCTACAAGGAATTTAGAGATAATTCAAAAATAAAAGTTGTATCCTCTTCGTGTTTAGTTTCTAGAAAGGTAAAGAAATCACAATTTGGGCATCTGTAGAGAAAGGTATAACCAAAATACCAAGACCTATTACTGTAGAACACAGGGAGCCCTGTGCGGCCCCAGTTGATTTTATGTGGTCCGCACAGGGCACTTGAGGGAATTATATTTCAACGGGATTTTCAGTTATTTTTCATTTTTCATTCCCCAAAAATAATAAAGGCGATTTTTAAATAACCTTTCTTCTCCAAATCAATTGTAAGTCATTTTTAACTCATTTTCTTCAATCATTAGCATCTTTTAACATGATTTCAACTTCAAATCAATGATTTTCATGTAGGAAAATATGGTGATTTGGGTAGAACCTAGGTTATTAAAACATTGGGGATTTGGACCTCGATTTGAGGTCCGATTTCAAAAAAAAAAAGTTATATATTTTAGTTCGTGGGGAAATGGATAATCGGGTTTTGATTCGAACCACGGGTTTTTACCACGTGGGCCCTATGGCAATTTAAATATTTTAGGTAAAACTTCGGAAAACTCATTTTCATGCATTCAAATTTATTCATTTAGCATTTATTGAATTAATTAAGTAACTTGTGGCTAGATACGAGCGAATTGGCGGTGGAATCAAGGGGTAAAACTATAATAGAAACTTGAGTTGTGTTCGAGGCATCGAGGTAAGTGTTTGGTCTAACCTTTGCTTCAGGAATTAATTGTTGTGTCCTATTTTCTATTTACTTCTTGTTGAGTATGGCGTATAGATATGGTGACGAGTATCTATGCATTGGTGTCAAGCATGACCGTGAGTCTTATATTTTGATTTTCATGACTTTGATGTATTATTCATGCCTTGGTGAAGATTTATATTTGTTGTGTAAAGTTGTGGAAAGAACTGTGACCTATGAACATTGAGGAGCATTAGCTCCAGCTGCATAAAGAATTGTGAAAGTATAAGTGATAATTGAAACTCTAATTGAAAATCTAGAGTGTTGGTTTGAGTTGTGAAGTTAAAGTGAGAAAGAGAAGAGATCATTATGTTGCCCCCTTGTCGGGCTATTGTTGAACTGTGGTTCCCTGCACTATGTTCTTAATTGATATTACATATGCCTAGGTTGATGATTCTTTGTGTTAGGTGTTGTAACAAGTTTAGTTATAGTTGAGGTAGTTAGATATTGTAACAAGTTTGGCAATAGCTAGGTAGTTATGTGTTTTAACAAGTTTGGTTATAGTTTTTTCTCCCTTGTCGGGATATTTTTGAAATATCATTATTTCCTTACCGGGATGTTTGTTTATATTATTGTACCCTTGCCGGAATTCCTTGTGATTATTGTTGGCTTGTACATGGGAGCGGGTAGTACGCCTACAATAAGATATAGTAAAATGGGAGCGGGTAGTACGCTACCAAAAGATATAATGAATTGGGAGTGGGTGATACGCCCACCACAAGATATACTGAAATGGGAGCAGGTGGTACACCTACCACGAGATATAATAAAATTAGAGCAGTTGGTACGCCTGCCATAAGATATAGTGAAATGGGAGCGAGTGGTACGCCTACCACGAGATATAAGAAAATGGGAGCGGGTGGCATGCCGACCACGAGATACAAAAAATGGGATCGGGTTGCACGCCTGCAACAAGATGTGAAAAGAAAGTGAAATTTATATTTGTTTTCCTTATTCTTGTTAATAGTTGGATTTTGATTCCTTTATTGTTCTTTTGAGATTTTGTTTTTACCTGTTATTCCCCGAAGCATGTTTCTCCTTCCCATCTTTACTTGTTTATTCCTTCCTTACTTTTCGTTGTTGATTATATAACTTCACGGGTTTATTTGATAGTCTAGTCCTAGCCTCGTCACTTCTTTACCGAGGTTAGGCTAAGCACTTACCAAGATGTGGGGTCGGTTCTGGTGATACTACACTCTGCACTTTTTTGTGCAGACCCCATTATTGTGGACTTTGAACTGCAGTGAGATTGTTGATTTTTCATCATCAGGCGACCCGAGATAGTCCTGCAGTTGTCCGCAGGCCGTGGCATCTCCTTCTATCTACTATTTATGTTTCTTTCATGCATATCTTGAGACAGTGTTTTACTTATTTCTTTTAGATCCTTTATTTGTAGTATTCTTAGACCATCTGTGAAACAGTGACACTAGTTCTGGGTAGTCCAGACTTAAATAGTTGTATTAGACATTCATGTTCAGATAACTTATTGTTTCTTTCTTTCGCTTATGTTAAATTATGTTCTATAAATGTTATTATTTCGAAATTATTAATGGATATGAAATGGCTGAACACGTAAATTGTGCAATTAATTGGCTTGCCTAGCTCGTTTTATTAGGCGCCATCATGACTTCTGAGGGTGGAAATTCGGGTCGTGACAAAAATACAATAGCCCTTTGCGAAATATTGTTCGCCTTTATTAGCCTTTAAAAATATGTTTTACACTAGACAAAATAGCCATTTAAATTATTTTTCTAATATTTAGAATTATTAAATTCATTTAAAGTATGACTATTAAATCTTTCCTTATTTGAGTTAGGTAAAGACTTCTAATGCTAAATAGGAATTATATATATTCTTTCCTTATTTAAATTAAATTCCTTATAAAAAAAATAGTAGTTGTGTTTTTCGATATCTTGTAAATCAATAGCAACTAAATGACTTGAGAAGCCTTTTTTTTTTGTTAAACTCAAGAAAAGTTTGTCCTTCTTATCATTTATTGCCCAAAGAAGTTTACATAAGGAAAATTTGTTCCAATTCACCACATCAATTACATTCAAACCTCCGGCTGAAAGTGACATACATATTTTATCCCAAGCAACTAGTGCTCTTTTGAAGATTCACTGCTCCCAGTCCAGAGGAATATTCTGCAAGCAGTCACTATAAGCTTTGTTATCTTTTTCGGAAGTAAGAAAATCTATGACTAATAGGTCTGCATTTCAAATATCACACTCTTGATCAATTGCACTCGACCATTATAAGATAGGAATTTGGTTGATCGGTATCTGAGTCGTGCAATAATCGTTTCAATTAATAACTTATCTGTTGGATAGATAACTTCTTTGAGGACAATGGAACCCATATATACTTGAATGGAAACTCCCCTGCAACAAACTGCATCTCTGTAATAACCTCTTCTTTGAATTCCCTTGGAACTCCAGCAATGTATAATGCACTTTTCTCAATGTTTGTTTTTAGTCTAGACAACTCAGAAAATTATTGAAATGTGATTATAATTAAGATTATAGATTATCTGATCTAAATTACAAGATTAGATCGTCTGCAAAACATATATGAGTTATGTTCTGTTTGGAGCTCCTCAGATGGCAATTAAAATCTGCTATGCTCCCTAGTGACTTCAGTGATTGATTCAGGTATTTCATCCCTAAGGAGACACTGGGTCCCCTTGTCTAAGCCCCTTTTTCTTTCTTCGAACTTGGTCGTCAATTCTCCATTTATCAGTAGAGAATAGTTAATTATTATCACACACTCGATCACAAGCTGTACAAACTTCACAGGCATTCTAAATTCAACTAGTATCATCTTTAGAAAAGGCCAATCAACTGAATCATACGCCTTTCTTATGTCATTTTTGATCAAATATCTTGGCGAGACCCCGTTCTGAGTATATCCTTTGACTAGCTCATGGGCAATAATAATAACGTTATCCAATATATTTCTCCCCTCAATAAATGTTGATTCAATAGGTCTAACAATATAATCCACTACAGTCTTTAACTTTGCTGTTAGAATCTTTGCAATAAGTTTATATACTGTAGAACAACATGTTATCGGTCTAAACTCCTTGATAGATGTAGGGCTAATTACTTTGGGAACTAATGAAACTGTTGTACAGTTTATACTTCTCATTATCTTCCAATTTTCAGTAAATTCCTGAATAACTTGTTTGACTTCACCTCCACCAAGGATCCAGTATGCTTTAAAAAATTCAGCAGGGAAATCATCTATTCCTAGAGCTTTTTTATTAGGCAAATATTTAAGTGCCTGATCAATATTTGTTTCTATTATTGGTCTGTTGAGCTTTTTCTGTTGTTCCTTAGTTCGGCAAGGTCCATTTCTAGTTATGTCTATATCAATACATGGTAGTTTATTAGCATGCTCTCTTAACAAAGATTTGAAAAATTTGTAAATTCTTGCTCTATCATTGTTGGTTAAGTAATTCTGGCCCCTTGATCATTCTATTTGACCCAATTATGTTTTTTGCTTGCTTTGCCTTTAGATGTGCATGAAAGAATTTGGTGTTTTGATCTCCCTCTCTTTTCCACATTTCTCTGGATATCTGATGCAACGCTTGCTCATTTACCCCTTCCTATTTTTCTATCTACAGTATCAGTTGTTTCTCTTCTAATATCAAGTGCTCAATGAATGGATCCATATCAAGTTTCTCTTGAATAGTCTTTAATTTTATCCTCAAGTTGTCCTGCCTTTTCTCTAAAGAAGACACCTCTTTGTTCAGCTTCCTTACTCTATCTAAACCTATGTAATTTCATCCAAATAGAGTACATAGTATGTCCTTGTATATGTTAACATTATATTTCCTTCACAACTTGCTCAAACATCTTATTATTCAATAACACATTATATAGTCTGAATGGCTTTTGCAAATAGGACTTGACTACTATCGTGTTACTTATAATGATCAGAGACTCTGAGCTTTTCAAAAATAGCTTCAAATGCTACTAAATTTTGTCAGCCATGAAGCATTTCGAAAGGCCCAATCAGTATTACTATAAATCCTGTCATTTGCATTCCTTTTGTTACACCAAGACCATTGACACCCCTTTCTTTTCAGTTGTCCCAACATAGTACCAACAATGCATCTTTGAAAGTCCACCAATTTAGATTTTTTACTGGTTGCCCATTAATCCGATCATCAACAGATAATATACTATTGAAATCACATATAACCAGCCATGCTCCTGTATACTATTTTGAAGTTTTCTTAGTTGATCCCATAAGCTCCTTCTTTCAGCTACAATGTTCTTTCCATACACAAATATAACATCAAAAGTAACTTGTGTATTTTTATCTTCCACCTTGCAATGGACCAGTTGATCACTAGCTATTATTACATTGACCTGCACCAATTGCTCTTTCCACAATAGCTAGATCCTTCCCCCATCATTTATAGCTTCATCAGAATACACATTCCAATCTCTACTAAATTTCTCTTGAATTTTAGCAACACCCATAGGCTTTATCTTTATCTCAAGGCAGCCTAATAAATTAATTTTGTTTTCTAGCAGAAATGCCTTGAGTTCTTTTTTGTTGAGAGGCTTGTTCAGCTCTCTTATATTCCACAAGCTTATTATCATTGTATATTCTCCTCATTGGGGAAAACCCCTTTAGTCACTTTGTCAGTATTGCAATCATCTTGAATTCTCAAAAGACTATATCGATTTTTGTTCAGCAGATTTTCCAAATTCTTGTATGATAATGCTCCTTTTTGATGTACGTGTCCTTGATTCTTCATTACCTGCTTTCCTCTTTCTCTTTTGTTGTGGAGATTCTGCTACTATAATTTCCTCATGGTTAGGATTTTGTTCTGGAATATTCTCTTGTTTCTTTTGGTCTTGCTCATTCACAACCTTCACTCTCCATTGACATGTTTTTTGCTTCTTCTGTTGTCTCTTTGAAACAAAGACTTTCTCATGCTATTGTTTAGGTGATATTTGATTTCCTTGAGTGTCAACCTGCTTTAGATCTTTCTGAATCATAGTGCAATTCTCTGTATATTGCCCTATTTGAAGACATTCCTCACAATATGTTGTTTCCATTCATATTCCAACATTTGTTCCCTATATTTTCGATGTGTCACTTCAATCAGCAGCGTATCAGGCAGATTTGTGATATATCCATCTCAACAAGAATTTGTGCATATGAAATTCCATCACAATTAGCTGTTAGCTTGTCTAAATACATAGGTTTCCCTAGATAACTTGCAATCTAACCCAATTTCTCCTTAGCCCAGTATTGAATTTGTAGACTTGGAGAATATGACCTAAATAGGGACATTCATAGTGAGTTCCTTACTCAATTGGAAGTCAGATTCCCATTGTTTTAGGATCATAGGTCTATTTTGAAATGTCTATGGCCCTTGTTGAATAACTCTGTTCCTATCCTCCTATGATTTAATTTGAAAAAAAGAAATAACCCTCATCGTGTAGGTGTATTTGTGGAGTATTGACTGAGTTAAGCACACCATATACAAATTTAAGCATCTCCTTAAATCAGGGTGAACCACCCAAAACATGTGCAATTAGAGTTTCCCTTCATTTTTGGGTTTGCTTGTCCACCTCACTTTGATTTAAATCGAACAACCTTTGTCCTTTCCTTCATTATCAACGGATAGTCTTCCAATTGGAGCCCTTGTTGCTGAGATCGATTCCTCTGCACTACATCAGCCATCGTTATAACTGGGGTTTCCTTTCTGCATTGAGAATGTCAATTTATTTTCCCTTGTATTTGCATCCACTTCCACTTGCTTAGGGATTTACATTTCATTACATTTGGAGTCTGCATCACCGCAGGGGCACTCCCTATTCCTGTCATCCATTGACCTAATTGAATTTATCGTAGTTCTTGAGGTATTCTTGATTCCGGCGTTACAAGTCTACTTCCTTCTCCCGTCTTCTGTAGTGTAGGTGGTGTTACTCCTTTATATTTCCGTCGAGTCATGGCTTGGATGCGTACGTTAGCTAACACTGCTAAACATGCGCCTTCAGAGCCATCCCAAGGTTCCAGCCTTCATGTCTTTTTTTGCTAATACTTTGGAAGTCGTTATTCAAGTTTTGAGATTTATTTCTGAATGAGAACAAAACGTGTGGGCCTATCAAAGAAATTAAAAAAATACTATATATATATATATATATATATATATATATATATATATCATACGATGTACTAGTTATTCTATTTACTTAAACAACATGATAGGTAGCATTACCACCTATTCAGGTGGAAGTTGATGCTCAGAGTATTATTACTTTATTGCAAACTGATATCCCCTCTCACTCTAATAAGCTAAATGACTGCAGGTACCTCCTATTCCAGCTTAGAAATCCACAGGTACAACATGCATACAGAGAACAAAATATAGTTGCAGATCAGTTAGCAAGGCAGCCAAATTTTTTGTCCCTACAATGGATCCTTATGTATATCATGTGCCACCTCCTTTTGTGGCAAAATCACTGCAAGATGACACACTGGGTTTTTTGGATGTAACCTTACCCCAGCCAATGCAGGACGGTGGTCTGCATGCTTTTGTAAACAGTATGAATGCAGGAAATAGTACTAATAGTAGTTTGCGAGGCAACTTGCCTAACTGTAATAGTTATCTCTGTATGCAATAGTTTATATATATAAAAGTAAATATCTTTTGCACCGAAAAAAAAAATATGATTGGTAGCATTTCAACAATATTGTGAATTTTTAAAATAATTATGATTCCGTTGTTTTGGCTGTACTTTGCAATTAAGGAAAATAATAATAATAATAATAATAATAATAATAATAATAATAATAATAATAATAATAATAATAATAATTCACTAGCTGATTTTTATTGATATGACCCAAAAATATAAATACATAATTATTCTAGATAGTTGTTTGCATCGGGAAAATAACAAATAATACACAATTGGTACTTTATTATTTTAGCTTCAGCGCAAACAACAACAACAACAACAACATCTACCCAGTATACTTCCACCAGGTGGGGTCTGGGGAAGGTAATATGTAGACAGCCTTACCCCTACCCAAAAGGGTAGAGAGGCTGCTTCCAAGCGACCCTCGGCGCATAGGACAGAATGAAAAGCTGCATTGGAAAACAAAGATAAAGTTAGGAACCAAGGCAAGACAAAACACAATAACAAAACAAAGCATAAGTAATCCTGCAAAAATAACGTAAATGATTATGTAAACATAAGAAACATAAATACCGTCGCATGCGACAATAACAAGCGACAACTACCATATTATCAACCAAGAGGGGACCTACGCTAAAACACTAGTCATCTACGGGTAACCCTACTATCCCACACCCAACCCCGGGTGGGGCGAACGAAGGACTCTAAGAGCCCCTAGCCTGCAACCCTGATTCTAGACCTCCAGACTCCCCTATCAAGGGTCAAGTCCTCGGTAACCTGCATTCTAGTCATGTCCTGCCTAATCACCTCTCCCCAATGCTTCCTAGGCCTCCCTCTACCCCGCCGACCACCAACAATCTCCAGCCGCTCGCAGCTCCTCACCGGGGCATCGGGACCCCTCCTCCGTACATACTCGAACCACCTCAGCCTCGCTTCCCGCATCTTCTCGTCCACCGGGGCCACCTCTACCTTCTGTCGAATAACTTCATTCTTAATCTTATCTAGCCTGGTGTGTCCACACATCCACCTAAGCATCCTCATCTCAGCAACCTTCATTCTCTGAACATGGGAGTTCTTCAGGGGCCAGCACTCTGCCCCATACAACATCGCAGGTCTAACCACGGCTCTGTAGAATTTCCCCTTGAGTTTGTGTGGGATTTTCTTGTCACACAGGACCCCAGAAGCAAGCCTCCACTTCGACCACCCTGCTCCTATCCGATGGGTGACGTCCCCGTCAATCTCTCCATTCCCCTGAATCACAGACCCAAGATATCGGACCCTGTCCCTCTTGGCGATGGCCTGAGAACCAAGCATCACATCCCTGCCCACCCCACTCGGCTCGTCGCTGAACTTGCACTCCAGATATTCTGTCTTAGATCTGCTTATTTTGAAACCTTTAGACTCGAGGGTCTGTCTCCATACCTTTAACCTTTCACTAACACCGGCGCTCGTCTCGTCTATCAATATTATATCATCAGCGCAAAGTTGAGAGGATTTTCTTAACACAAGCTCCATCTGTTTGGCTCATAGATTAACATGGTCTTTTAGAATCTATTGACGACAATTATTTCATTCCGATCTTAGACTCTTACTTCAATAAAGAAAATATTCGGATGTATAGTTACGTGCTTGGACAAAGAAAGAAAGCTCACACCAAAATAAAGAAATAGTAAATTAATCAAGACAATAGTATTACAGACTTTTCCAATATGTTGAAAACAATTGATGTGATATTTTTTATTGATCGTAGACATAGAACAATTGTCTTTTTGTCTTGAGAGTTTCTTCCTTCATTGAAGTTAGCTCATTCGGATCAGTATGTTTTAGAAACTTAAAATTTTTGTGAATTTTTTTTATGCCTCAAACACAAATTCTAATATAATATTTATGTAATTTTCTAAAATTCTGTACTTGCTGAAATGAGGTACACGCGCAACGCGCATATCCTATAATTGGTAATATAGAAAAGCACGAAACCCCTTAACGAAATAATATTTGCCTTTTTTTCCCTTTAGAAATAGAATTCATATTGGACAAAAATTCTCAATTTAATTCTACCAATGTTTTAGACTTTGAAATCAATAAAAAATTGACTACCAAATCCTTCCTTATTTAAGCATATCATAATATTTAATAATTTAAAATTAAATAACATTTTACCTTATATATTATAAGATAGAATTAAATACTAATTTATTCAGACGCAAATGTTTTTCTCCTACGTTAAACTTTCATCTGCTTAACTTGAGAATTGGATCTACCCAGTATCGCCATTAAAATTGAATTTACTCGTGAAAGGAATGACTGCACACTGCTCTATGCAAAAGACTCATTCTTTATTTTTAGTTTTCAATAAGAAAATTAATAATTTTATAAGAATCATGAAAGCAAAATTTGACGTGAATTGTTAGAGTTTAGGTCTTTATTGTAAACGGAATTTAGAATAAGATACGGAAAACAAATTAATCAAAATGGTTTAATGCTTTCATAAAGTAAATTATTAAGATGAATTTTTTATAATAATGATTAATGTGTTAAATTATTGAAAGGAAAACTCAAACAAAGGATGGTAGTGTCGTACAGCAAATAAGAAGGGACTGGATTTTCCCCAAAATTTGAATATACTCTTTTGTTGTGAGGGTACTATTTCTTCCTTTGCTAAGCGAATAAAATATAAGTAATATTCATCAATTCTTAGGGACTTATTTTTTTTACACCCTAAATACATTATTTAATATTATGTGAATTATAAAATACTTATAGTCACTTATAGGGGTACGCACGTTGGACAAAATAAAATTACTTAAGTTTTTAATCTTTTAAAAATAAATTTCACATTATTGTTATTCAATGACTTTCCTTACCGTTTACGACTTCGAAATCAAAGAAATTTATCTATTAATTTTTTTTTTCTAGAACTTTTCTAGAAATCTTAGTGTTTAGGATTTTAAATCAGTTAAAGTCATATTGATGAAATTTACACAATATTTCACTCATCGATATGAAATACACGCACAACATACGTAAAATAAGATTAGTATTAAATAAAAAGGAGGAAGTATATTATTTGATGACCATTTTCTTCTTTTCGTTGTAGAACCTACAACTATCAGTTTTATTTCTATATAATAATGATAATTTATGATCAAATAGCATTAGTGGTCTAGTGGTAGAATAGTACCCTGCTGTTACATATTTGTCAATTGAGCTCAACTTGACAATGAAAGTGTTGTCAGGAGACAACAAGAGTGTTGCAAGGCAAGTGCACGAGTAGTACCAAGTCAAAAAGGAAAATGGGCAAGTAATGACCAAGGCTTTGACGGAGGCAAGACAACTTGGCAAGTTCTTGACAATGAGTTGCAGGCTAAGAGTGGCACTTGATCATAGCAAAGGTATCAAGGCATGAGGCAAATATGCCAAGGCAAGGCAAAAACGAAATGGCAATGGCGGGCCAAAGCACAACGGGTAAGTAGCGTGTGGGTAAACTTGTCATGGCATTGAGTTGCGGCAAACAGGATAAGTTCTTGGGCAATGGCATAGAAAAATATTGCTACAATAGCATATGCGCCTGGTCCAAGCCAAGGCTAGAAATTGGGCAGCAAGGTTTAGATTAACCAAGTTAATGGCGGTTATGACACATGCTATGTACTTGAGCAACATTTAATCTTTTCTAAAATGCTGGCAGGAGTGTTAGCATGTTTATGGTGCTGTGGTCCCACTATTCTTTAGCATGATTTAGATGATGCTAGGCTAAGTAGTGGGCTGAGTGGGCAAGTGTCTAAGCCTAAAAAAGAGGCTGGTTCATGTATTATAAATGTGCAACTTCCTTTATGTTTTGAGTATGACAGAAAAACTTGTAAAAGTACACATTGATTTAGGAAGGAGTCCTAAATTTAGTTTTCAAGAGTGAAAAAAACTAAGGCTAGGAGTAGTCTTGTGAGCATCAAGAGTGATCTTCTTTTTGTACGTGGATGTACATTGAGTTGAGTTTCTTTGTATGCTCGAGTTAAATACGATGTTGGAAAAAGAGTTTTATGTATATTGTGCCTTGTGTTCATCTATATTTTTTGTCCCTTCAATTATTTTTCGTTACCTATAATCAGTCCCAATATACTACATTGAAAAGCTGCCTAAATTATTTTAAGTCCAAAGTTACTGAAATTTTGGTTAAGTATTGGAGCAGGATGAAGTCATGTTGAGACTTTGCCGCCGCGCGGGCTATTTTTGTGTGACATAAAATACGCATGTCACAAATGGTTTTAGAACGGAGCAAGTTCGTGATGGAGACACGACGGGCAGTGGCAGATTTCCTCGTCTTGTTTGAGAACATGGACGGTAATAACAACGAACTACAGGAGAGGCTAATGAACCTGGGCATTGGTGGGAAATGTTCCTAATGGTGAAGAAATTCAAACTCTCGTGACAAGGCTTGCCTATCTTGAGGCAGAATTGGCAAGGATAAGTCAAGAGAATGCAGACTTGAAGGCCGAGACGGTGGTACTGCGACGATCTGTGGGCAAGGATTCTCCTCAACATGGTTCTTAACATCTCAATGTGAGAATTCCTGAACCTAAGGCATTTGGTGGTGCAAGGAGTGCACGTGGATTGGATAATATTATTTGGATATGGAGCAGTACTTTCATGATATTCATGTGCAAGATGAGAAAGAGACAGTAACCTTGACTAGCATGCATTTGAGTGAAGATGCTAAGTTATGGTGGTGCACTCGTGTGGCTGAAGATAAATGTTTGGGCAGACCAAAGATTGAGTCAGGGGAGCGGCTTAAAAAGGAATTGAAGGATCAATTCCTTCCTAGCAATACGTTTGGATTGCTAGGGACAAACTGAAAAAGTTGAAACATGGATCAGTTAGAGCATATGTGAAAGAGTTCACTTTTTTGATGTTGGCAACAACAATATGTGAGAAGAAGATAAATTGCACAACTTCATGAGCGGACTACAACACTGGGCACAACTTGAGTTGCGCAGGAAAATATTCAAAACCTCGCAAGTGCTGTGGCTGCTGTTTACCGTAAAAATGGTAACAATAATTAATTTTGTAAATGAGATTCTAAAAATACGTGATCTATTTTATGCTAGTTGTTAGAGCAGTTGATGTTAGGTGTATGAAGTTTAACGATGAGATACAAGCTAAAATAGAGTAGTAATCAAACCGAAGGGCTTGCTGCCTGGGTTTCGGACTGGTCGACAAAGGGCCTCAGAGTCGATATCCGACTCGAGCTCGAGCTATCAGGAGTAACCGAGGAAGGTATAACAGTTGGAATATAATTAAGGAATGCTCTTTATGGTTAATATCAAGAAATAAATGAAGAATAAGTGTGGAAGTATTAAATGGAAAGAGTAACCTCGAGCAAATGAGTTAGAGAGAAGATATATATATATATATATATATATATATATATATATATATATATATATATTAATCTTGTGTACAATAGTTGGAGCAATACCAGCCCCTTACAAAGTAGTGTGGGTTTCCTTTATATAGGAGGGGAATCCGGTTATAGTATAACATACATTAATTATAAAAGCATAGAGATGGGGCGGCTAGACGTGACGCCTCGACACACGCTCTGAGTAGGACGGCTCTATCAGAATTATCCACGTGCCTTGGGAATTTCCCTATTTGTTCAAGCCACAATCTTCGTCTTCTTTGAGTCGGGCCTCGACGAACCCCGAGGGAGGGGACTCGATCGCAAATCCACATCCTCGGGGTCTCGAGATATTCTTCTTAAGGGGCTTGATAGCAAGAAATTAAGCCCTCTGATTTTTCTGCATACAGATAGTCTCCGTGTTTCCTAGAATGAAGCGATGGAAAATGATTGTGACACCTGACTCCATGAGCTTCTTGCAGTGACATCATACTGATGATGTAGCCTGTGGCGTGAGTTCTTGCAACAACCGGGATGTCCCGTGGACTTGAATTTCATACATTATTCAATGCACTTTCGATGCTCGTTCTCCAACGTTAAGTATTGCCATTATTTTGGTTCATAAAGAATGCATTAATTGCGTTTGCCGGTCAGTATTCTAAAGCCTCGATGTCCGCGTGGTTACCCTTTACAAATAGGGATGCTCTAACATTGTTTTTTCTATCCAGGTACGTTCATTTGCTCATTCGCCATTTTGCCTTATCATTTTCTTCTTTTGTTGATCACCATGTTCGGAGTCTACAATCTCAGGGTCGTTTGGCATCATTTCGATAAGCCGTGTCGTGGCTCTTTAACGTAGCTTGACTATGCTGTTCCATTGTTGCTGCATATGCAGCCATTGTTATTGTGCGTCTACTATCACTGATGTTGTTGGCCCGAGACGATAATAGACGGGGAATCTATTCTCCCATTTTGTAGAAAGTCATTTGGACTATGCCCCTCTGCTTACTCTCCTACCCAGGTCTGGTGTGGCACTTTATCCCTTGGGTTTCTCTTTTCCCAAGGGATAAAATGGCACTACCGGCCGTTGATGTTGGGGCCTGCTGAATCTTCAACCTTTGGCAGGCTATGTCACTTTTCCCTGCCTCCTCTGCATCCCCTCTTTTTCCTCTGCTTCATCTTTTCTTTCTATGGGGACCTTCTGCGGAATTAAGCGGGAAGCTAGAGGAGATGACGATCCAAGGAATTGCCTTCAAGGATGCGAGATCGAGGGGGCGACGCTCGAGGATGCCGATACTAGAGATGGACCCTCAAAGACGAACTAGCCTCTTAGGTTTTCAATATGGGTGTATACCCCTTTTGTTTCTGCGTAAGGACCCCTTTTGGGCTTTTGTAATTGCATGTAAGGACCCTTCGAGGGCCGTTGCAGCCGATATTTACCAAATATTAAGGTGTTTTCTTTACTTCTGCATTTGATTTTTGTCGTGTTCTTGTATACTCTTGTGTTTTCGTGGAGATTTTGAATGTATGTCTCAATTAACGATCGCCAATATTTTTACGGCTTTTGGTCGACAGAAAGGGCTCCTTTCTTAGCTCATCATTGTTCCTGAAATCAAGCCCAAAGTGGTCTGATAAACCTAGATATTCGGGGCCCTCGAGCCCCATGGAGATAGAGCACCAAAGTGAAAATCAATTTCGGGCAGTTGGAGCTTTTACTTTTGAGTCTTGACGTAGATAACCTTTAAAGGTGTTTGGAGGCACGTTTTTGAGGAAGGGTCAGTCGTACTTAAGTGACTTCCTGACATCGAGCCCTTTTGGGCGGAGCTTGAACTGCTTATTTTTATTTTTGGAAAAGGAAACCACGAGATCGGGTACGACCTCGAGCCCTATGATAGCACTGAAGGCTTTTTAAAGCTTGACTTCTTTTTGGTAGAGGTCCATGAGGTTGGGCACCACCTCGGGACTGGAGATGATACAGTTGGCTCCTTGAAGCCTAACTTCTTGTCGATGGAGAACTCTGATGTCAGGTACCACCCCGGGATCTGTACCGAGGTTGTTGACCTCCCTGGGCATACCCTGGATAGGCGAATCATTGTATTTTTCCACATATACGTAGGGTGGTTCTTGCTTCTTTGGAAGATTCCATTATTTTATATGGTTATCCTTCTTTCCTTGGCATTGGGGTTCTTCGTTGCCTCAAGTGTAAAAGTGTTGGTGTAGGCCCCTGTTTCATTTTGCCAATTCTACCATAGCCATGGTAGTTACTTCAGGGCCGACCCAGCAGGGAGGAGAGAGTTCAACTCCCATTTGTCTGGATCTGCGGGAGTTTACTCTAAGGACCGTCTTTGATAAGAGAGGACTGGAGATAGAGAGTAGATGCTATGGATGGGGCATGAGTGTAGCGTTGCAGGCGCTTTCCCCAGATGAGAGTATTACAGATTCCGTCGATGGATTCCTGAATGTATACTTATACCCTTTCTCACTAAGCACCC
Organism: Nicotiana benthamiana; assembly: GCA_034376525.1. Taxonomy (NCBI): domain Eukaryota; kingdom Viridiplantae; phylum Streptophyta; class Magnoliopsida; order Solanales; family Solanaceae; genus Nicotiana; species Nicotiana benthamiana. Next base: position 23,930,210 of record CM067336.1, on the reverse strand, counting down.
TTGATATGGTCATGCTTGATTTATGGCTAAGGTATCAGGTTTACTTTGGTGTAGATACATCCATCGTTTTTGCGAGTGCTACTGATGATGAGATTCTTTGCAGAGAAGGTCAGGCTTGAATTCACGATTAGTCACCTCGTCAGGCTGTACCGACCCTTCTACCATCAAGGCCTGCTAACCATCTTCTTCTGTTGTTGATCACCATGTTCAGAGTCTACGGCCTCAAGGTCCTTTGGCATAATTTTGATAGGCCGTGTCGTGGCTCTTTAACGTAGCTTGACTATGCTGTTCCATTGTTGCTACGTATGCAGCCGCAGTTATTGTGCGTCTGCTATCACTGATGTTGTTGGCCCGAGACGATAATGGACAGGAAATCTATTCTACCATTTTGTAGAAAGTCATTTTGACTATGAACCACTTCATACTCTCCTACCTAGGCCTGGTGTGGCACTTCATCCCTTGGGTTTCTCCTTTCCCAAGGGATAAAATGGCACTACCAGCCGTTGATGTTGGGGCCTGCTGAATCTTCAACCTTTGGTTTGGCAGGCTATGTCACTTTTCTCTGCCTCCTCTGCATCCCCTCTTTTTCCTATGCTTCATCGTTTCCCTCTATGGTGACCATCTACGGCATTAAGCGGGAACCTAGAGGAGATGACGGTCGAAGGAATTGCCTTCATGGATGCGAGATCGAGAGGGCGACTCTTGAGGATGCTGATTCTGGAGATGGACCATCGAAGATGAACTAGCCTCTTTGGTTTTCAATATGGGTGCATACCCCTTTTGTTTCTGCGTAAGGACCCCTTGTGGGCTTTTGTAATTGTATTTAAGGAACCTTCGAGGCCCATTTTAGCCGATATTTACCAAATATGAAGATGTTTTCTTTACTTCTGCATTTCATTTTTGTTGTGTTATTGTATACTTTTGTGCGTTCGTGGAGATTTTGAATATATGCCTCTATTAGTGATCACCAATATTTTTCCGGCCTTTGGTCGACAGAAACAGCTCCTTTTCCAGCTCATCATTGTTCCTGAAATCAAGCCCAAAGTGGTCCAATAAACCTATTTAATCGGGGCCCTCGAGCCCCATGGAGATAGAGCACCAAAGTGAAAATCAATTTCGGGCAGTTGGAGCTTTTACTTTTGAGTTTTGACGTAGATAACCTTTTAAGGTGTTTGGAGGCAGGTGATTGAGGAAGGGTCATTCGTACTTAGGTGACTTCCTGACATCGAGCCCTTTTGGGCGGAGTTTGAACTGCTTATTTTTATTTTTAGAAAAGGAAACCACGAGATCGGGTATGACCTCTAGCTCTATGATGGCGCTGAAGTCTTTTTGAAGCTGGACTTATTTTTGGTGGAAGTCCATGAGGTTGGGAACCACCTCGGGACTGGAGATGATGCAGTTGGATCCTTGAAGCCTAACTTCTTGTCGATGGAGATGTCTGATGTCAGGTACTACCCCGGGATCTGTACCGAGGTTGTTGACCTCCCTGGGCTTACCCTAGATAGGCGAATCATTGTTGTTTCCCACATATATGTAGGGTGGTTCTTGCTTCTTTGGAAGATCCCATTATTTTAGATAGTTATCCTTCCTGCCTTGTCATCGGGGTTCTTCTTTGCCTTAGGCGTAAAAGTGTTGGTGTAGGCCCTTGCTTCATTTTTCCAATTCTACCATAGCCATGGCAGCTACTTCAGGGCTGACCCAGCAGGGAGGGGAGAGTTCCACTCCCATATGTCTGGATCTGCGGGAGTTTACTCTAAGGACCGTCTTTGATAAGAGAGGAACATCTGGAGATAGTGAGTAGATGGTACAGACGGGGCGAGGGTGTAGCGTTGCAGGCGCTTTCTCTAGATGAGAGTATTACAGACTCCTTTGATGGATTCTTGAACGTATACTTATACCCTTTCTCACTAAGCACCCTTGATATGGTCATGCTTTATTTATGGCTAAGGTATCAAGGTTACTTTGGTGGAGATACATCTGTCGTTTTGGCGAATGCTACTGATGATGAGATTCTTTACAGAGAAGGCCGGGCTTGAATTCACGATTAGTCACATCATCGGGCTGTACCGACCCTTCTTCCATCAAGGCCTGCTAACTTTGCAATGTTGTTAGCCCAATCCCTTTATTGTTTATGATGAGGAAGATGAGGATGAAGAGTGGGTCAGTCAATTCTTTCAGGTTCCGACGGCTGACGTTATCCCCGTAGAGCTCATGCCATTTCTCGAGGGATGGAATTATGTGTGTGAGTGTAGTGTCTCGTGCTTTCTTAGATTTGCTTATAGCAAAAACCAATTGAATAATTGTGTTTCCTCCTTTCCTACAGCAACTTCATGGATGCTGGGCGAGGTTCTCAATTTTCTCGACCGCATTCCGAGGTTGGTGACCCATTCGACTTGCGACAAGCCTAGATGGCGAGTTGTATCCCGAGTAAATGGGAAGTGAAACACCAAGGTATGCACATATGCTGCTTTTACTTTTGTCTTCGTATGTCTAAGATTATATTTCCTCTTTCTTTTCTACTGGCTTTGTCGTTGCAAGTATCGAGTGGTTCCTTTGGGCGAGAATGTGTTCCCCTAGAGAGGGGAGGAGTCGTTGGCCTCCGAGCTAAGGGACGACATCGATAAATGGGATTTGACCTCGCAGTGCGATAGAGCTTTTAGCGGGAATAAATGGGCCCGTGTCTTCGAGGAGAAAACATTGCCAGAGCCTGCTGTTGCCGAAGTCTTTGGTTCCGGAGCGGTGGTTCCTTAGAGTGATTATTCCTCGACGAGGTTGGTTTTTCCAGGGCCGAAAGGGCTGGACCAACAGGAGTGTGCTTGGCCTTCGAGGAAGTTCGCCGGCTTCACTTCGTTGTGATTTTTGGCGTAGTCCTTCTGCATTTCGCGTCTTTCTTTTCTTATCGAGTTTGTCTTCTGCAGGTCTTAGATAGGCTCAGATCCGAGCTGCTCATGGGGCTAGGCTTAGGAAAGCTTGATAACTAGGGATTTTGACATATTTTATAGTCCTTATTGCTTACACTTTGATTATAAATTGATACAAAATAGTCCCAAAAGGCTCATAATTTGTGCTTGATTGCAGGTTTGTTCAACCAAGTGATAATTTGTCAAAGATTATCTCAAAAGGAGTGAACCTTGCACAAGTACCAAAGACAAGACAAACTCAGGAAAAACGGGCTTGGTGCGACCGCACTACACTTTGTGCGGACCGCACTAGGAAGATTCAGAGAGCTGGTATTTCTGGCGTTAAAATAGTGCGGCCGTAGAAGCTTTTGTGCGGTCCGAACTGAAGGCAATGCGGCCACACTACCATTCTGTGCGGTCCGCAGAGCCAAGATTTAGAGAGGATGAAGTTTGGGTCTTTCAAGCCTATGCGGTCCATGTTCGAGTTTGTGCAGACCGTACTAGAAGCCTTCGCGGCCGCAGTCCATTTTGTGTGGTCCGCGGAGCGTGGGTTCGAAGAGTCAAGTTTTCAAGTTCAAGAGCCTAGTGCGGCCGCACACCATTTCTCGCAGTCCGCACTAAACAAATCAAGGGCATTTTTATCCAAATTTTCCAGCTTAGTATTAATAGAATTTGTTTTCCATTTTTTAGGGTATCAAATATTGTAATACTTCAGTTGTGCTCGTGGTTCAACTTTTCTTAGCCATTTTGAGAATTTTTACTTACTTTTCATCATTGAATATTTCTATTTTGCTTAGCAATTAATTAATATGGGTTTATCTTCATCTATTTCTTGTTTTTCTTCTTTTAATATGAGTAGCCAGACCCCATAGCTAGGGTTGTGGTTCAAACCTAGTGTGCCTAATTGATGGGTCTTGCATTTTAGGGCTAAATTGACTATGTGTGTTTGGTAGTTGGATCAATTTCATGGTTTATTCCTGAATTAGTGGTTGGAAACACTAGTTTGTGCTTAGTTCACTTGGGCTCTTCTTGAGGAAGAGAGTCTAAGTCTCCAAAATTGACCCAACAAGGAATTGGGGCATACTCAAGAGATTGATAGCCCCAATTAAAGGGTTAAACATGGAGGAGTAATAATTGACTCGAACCCTAGTTGCTTGTGCAAATTTACTTACCCAATTGACCTGGAGAGAGTCAATTGGGAAAAATAACTTTAACTACCAAGAGGTGTAGAGTGAGTAAAGTAATGCAACAATCATACTCCCCAATCATGTCAATTGTGCCTTAGTTTCAAGTACCCATTAATTAACCACCTAGGTGGATGCCACTACACTAGTGCCCTTTATACTATTTGAACATCCCATAGCATTTAATCCTTAGTTTAATTTATAATTTGTAGTTTGTTAAAGGTAAACTTATTAATAAAATCAAAAAACATAAGTACAATTTGGAACATATGCGCAGTCCAAGCTAAATAGATAGTCAATTCCAATTCTAGCTCTCTGCAGATATTGATCACGACCCAAAATCAGGTAAAAGCTCTGGATAAGGGTGAGTCCCTTAGGCTCCTCATCGAGGAGAATGAGGTTGAGTTGATTTAATGGCGACATGAGACGTACTGGAGCTTGAATTATGAGATCTATTTGATGGAGCAGGTAACCTTTCGTAGTACGCATATTGCCTTTTTGACCCTTAAGGTTAATCCGTTTGTCTATCTTAGTTGATGAAAAAGAAGGAGGTTCTGGAGTATCTTAGGGGCGAAGCCGAGCTATTTAGGAATTCTTATGGTGAACTGAGGGCTAAGGTGCAGCTTAAGCTTTAGAGAAGTGTGCCTTGGCTAAATTTCTCGCCTTTGAGGCCCACTCCGCTTGCCTCGCGACAATAGTTCAGTTCAAGTGGATATAATTGCGAAGCTCAAGGCTGATCTCTCGAAGGTCAGGGTAGAGATAACCGATGCTCGGGCTGAAGCAGCATTGGTTCTCTTGTTTAACTCATGGTTACATCTGTTTCCAGGAAAGCTCAAATCAAAATGGAGTGGAACGTTTAATGTTGTATTTGTGACCCATTTTGGTGCTCTTGATTTGAAAAACAAAAATGCTGAAATCTTCATAGTTAATGGGAACCGGGTCAAGCATTATCTTTGAATGTTTGATTACAGCCACGTGGTGGCGCTCCTTCATCTCAAATGATATGATGGTAACATGCGTCGTGCCGCGATGATAAATCTGGCGCTTCTTGGATGTATTTTTCTTCTTGTTTTTTTTATTTTCTTTGAAGTATAGGATTGACTAGTTGTGAGATGTTACAGGGTTGTATTGATGCAGTGCAAGACATGGTGGAAAAATGCAAAAGTATCTGAAGTTGCCAGTGCGGCCGCACTACATCTTGTGCAGTCCGCACTAGTAAAGGTCATAGTGAGACCTCTCTGAAGTTGGCCATTGCACCTGCCTACACTTTGTACAGTCTGCAGTGGACTGTTAGATAATACGCTTAACGCTAGAGGGGGGGGGGGGTGAATAGCGTTATTATAAAAATTAGCGTAAACTTGCGGAATTTAAAAATTGCAGGAAATAAATAGGTGCGATAAGTAAATAAATTAGAACAAACGCACCGATGTATCCTGGTTCACCACAACCCGTGGCTAGTCCAGTCCCCGAGAGACTCTCTCGAGATTTCCACTAACTTTTTAAGCTTACGAGTGCTCAACAAACCGTTACAACTTGAGGACACAAGCCTCAACAACCTTTGCTCGGAGATACAACACTCCAAGACTTCAACCAAGGAAACACAAGTTCCTTCTTACAACACAAGGGACTAACACTTCCCTTCAAGTGTACAAAAACACTTAGCACTCAAACAAGACACTCCTTTAAGAGTAGATATGAGTAAAAAGAATACGCTCAAGATCGCAACAACTTTCGACAAGAATTTGGCTCTCAAAAGCTTATGTAATGAATATAAAATGATCAGCAATAAAGTATGCAAGCTTTAGCAATTGTATGATCAGTTGTTGTGTGTTGTTGTGCTTAAAAGACTGATTTGAAGCCGTATTTATAGCTGAAAATCTTTGTATTACCGTTGCCTAATTGCCAATTAAGAATTGCTGATTTTACTCAGTGACAATCGATTGTCAAATTACCACAATCGATTGTTTGCCAGTTCTTCCAAAAATCAATCCCAGATTTTACGCTTAACAATCGATTATCTAAGACCAATAATCGATTACTGCCAACGTTCAAAAAATCATTTCCAGATTTTACGTAAAACAATCGATTGTCAGAAATCTACAATCGATTACTCAGCAACGTTCAAAAAATCCTTTCCAGATTTTAATTAAAACAATCGATTATAAGAAATCAATAATCGATTACCTGACGGTATTTGAAAACATTTTGGCAACGGTCAGTTATACAATCGATTATATTAAGTTAACAATCGATTATATATCAGTCTTGAAAAATCAATTTAGACACTGCCTCTTGACAATCGATTGTTATAGGTTCACAATCGATTATTTAATAACTTTGAAAAAGTCTGGAAGACACTGCCTCAACACAATCGATTGTCATAAGTTCACAATCGATTATTTTGTGACTTTGAAAAATCTGATGGACACTGTCTCTTCACAATCGATTGTCATTAGCTTCACAATCGATTATATTGAACTTTGAAAAACTTTTATGGACACTGCCTCATCACAATCGATTGTCATAAGGTTCACAATTGATTGTCATGTAGATTTGAAAAAACTGATGCTCACTGCCTTAACACAATCGATTGTCATAAGTTCACAATCGATTGTCAAGCAGCTGACTTAAACATAATCGATTATCATAAGTACATAATCGATTATCTTAGTCCAGATTTTAGAGGCATGTTTAAAAAACATGTTGACTAAATTAAATATGCATTATTTAAAATCATTTTGCTCTAAATTAAATATGCATGATTTGTTAAAAATATTTTTGCGAGAGAAGCCAAGTCTTGAGTTTAAGTTGTCGGATCAAGATCACAATTAAATACCGACTCATATAAAACTTAATCTCGATCTTTGTCTTGTGCTTGAATCTCGTTATATATCAATTTTGCGCTTGTGCTTGGACCTCGTCATGTGTCAATTTGCGCATAGTTTTTCATTCATCAAAACCTACAAATATGAACACACGTTTAGTATAATGCCTTGAGAACGCGTTTCCAACAATTTCCCCCTTTTTGATAATGGCAAACTTTAAGCGGGATATGCATATTAGGCAATTCATAATGACGATTCAAGACAAGTAAAGATATGCAACAAGTATATAGATATGCAATTTGTTCCCCCTAAATATATGAATTCCCCCTCAATTTATGCCGATAAGTATTGAGAGTGCATACCCGTTATCTTCCCCCTTTTGCCATTAGCAAAAAAATATAGAATAATTAAAAAACTTGTTTATTTATTAAAGAAATGGCTACATAACGGGAACAATAAAAACATAGAACAATAAAATAGAAAAACAAATAAAGATATTATTCATCATCATTTCCCGCCTCATCATCCGGCACTGCTTCATAGGGAACAAGACCGGCATATGGATAATGAACATGGTCAAAGTATCCATGGATCTCATGTGTCAATTGACCGACAGAGGTGGTCAATGAAGCAATTTGGTTGGAAATGGATTGAAGAGTAGGTTCTTGAGGCTGACGCGATCGACGAGGTGGAGGAGAAGCAGGAGCTACATGATCGCCGTCATGGGGAAAGGAGGATTCGGAAATTTCCCACTTCTTGGTGCTCTTTTTGAGAGGACCGATGGAAGTGTTGAACCCGGAAGCTTCAAGAAAATTCATAATAAGGAGGGCATAGGGAAGAGGTCTATCATCTCCGATGGCATCACGCATGTGAATTTTGACGAACTTACACCAATTGATGTGAGCTCCAGTTATAATGGCATGCATGAGCTTAACGTCCTCTTGGGAAAGAGTGGTATGATTATGCTTCCGAGGCTTGAGGACTCGGGTGATGAAATAGAAAATCAAACGATATTCGGGGAGCATTCCCGTAATGGTAGGACGTCGAGTAGATAGATTAGGATCATAAGCTCCAAGTCCTATTTGGTTTAGGAGAGTTTTTTCATCAAATAAGGCGCCGTCCTCTCTAATGTAGCGAGTAATATTTTCGCCATTTCGAGGAAGATGGGCAATGGAATGCAAGTTTTCATTGGACAAAAGAATTTGAACACCATTAATATTTGACACAAGCTCACCATCGTCATCCTCATGAAGGTTTGAGTAAAACGCTTGAATCAATGGAGGATTAATATAAGGATAGATAAGATATAAGAAGTCAAGAAGTTGACATTCCTTAAGCATGTTTGCAGCGGGGGCATATGATTCAAGATACTTGCTTGTTGAAAAGCGAGGAGGAAGAATGTCACGCTTTTCGAATTTTGTCAAAAATCTAGTAAGCTCGGTTTCAGTATTGAATTGTAAAATAGACCCGTCTTGATAAGGGACATTTGGAGGTGGAGGAGCAGAAGAAGATGCACCTTGTCTACCTGAACGGGAACGTTTAGAGTGTCTGCCCGACATTTTCAAAAAGTAGTAATGAACTTTGTAAGAAACTTGGAAGATTTTTGAAGGTTTGGGAGCAAAGATTGATGCTTGAGTGAATAAAATTGAAGACTTATGATGCCTATTTATATGGGAAGAATGGCATTTCATTTATGATGAAAATCTGCAGAAATTTATGAGCCAAAACAGTCAGAAACGGTAAAAATAAATTGTGCTGACCGTTGTCGATTGTTGAAACGAACTAATCGATTGTTGAGCAGATTTTGATTTGAACTCGGAACTGACACAAAATCGATTGCAGGACCCAAACGGTAACAAATATTTGAATTACTTAAAATAATCGATTGTTGAATTATGATAATCGATTGTTGTGATACAGTGAGCACGGTGATTTTCTGACTCTGAAAATAATCCATTATATTTATGAAACAATCGATTGTTTTGGGAAAGCAGTACTAAATGGCTGAGACGGTAATCAATTATACAGTTAAAAAATTGATTATTAAACACAAATGCATAATAAGCATCAAACATAAATAATCGATTAGTGATACTTGCTAATCGATTGTCCGCACAGTAAAATAATCGATTATTTGCTGTAACAATCCATTGTTCTATGCCATTTCTTTATAATTCCCCCTTCCTTTAGGGCGATACCTGCAAAAGAGAATTAGACGTCTCCGACGCTCAAGTTAGTAATTTGTAACGAAATAATGCAATGAGAACGTGATCTCTTAAGAAGTGTGTCCTAAGGTGTTCTTAAGAGAGTTTCGGGTACTTACCATTTCTCCGACGTCGCCAATTACCTGTTCGAGAGGGTGATCTTTGATTGTCCTCCACTCGTTAGGCATTTTCGTTTCTTTCTCCAATTGTGGCTTTTCCTCCGTCGATTGTTCCAAGATTTCATCTTGAATTTCCTTAGGAGTTTCCTCTTGTACTTTGTCTTTTAAACTATTTAAAATACCTGCAAGATCAGAACAAGAATCCTTTCTCGCCGAGCGAGCATTATTTTCGGAAAACACAATATGGGGTGATTCCTCCACAGTTTGGGTTCTATCATTAAATACCCTATATGCTTTGCTACGTGAAGAATACCCAATAAAAAATCCTTCATCGGATTTGGCATCAAATTTTCCCAATTGATCTTTCCCATTGTTATGAATAAAAACTTTACAACTGCATACTCTAAAATGGGAGATATTTGGTTTCCTTCCCTTGTAGAGTTCATAAGGGGTTTTCATGAGTATTGGCCTTATGACTACTCTATTTAAAACGTAGCATGCGGTACTCACGGCATCCGCCCAAAAATGTTTGGGAATATTAGCCTCTTCGAGCTTGGTTCTAGCCATCTCTTCGAGACACCTATTTTTCCTTTCCACCACCCCATTTTGTTGTGGTGTTCGTGGAGCGGAAAAGGTATGCTCGATACCGAGTTCGTCACAAAAGTCCGCAAAGAGATTGTGATCAAACTCTCCCCCATGATCACTTCTAATTGAAGTGACGGTTGTTTCCTTTTCGTTTTGAACATGTTTAAGAAAATATTTAAAACTCTGAAAAGCATCACTTTTATGGGCAAGAAATAAAGTCCAAGTAAATCTGGAATAATCATCAACAATAACAAAAGCATAACGATTTCTACCAAGACTTTCAATGCGAGATGGTCCAAACAAATCCATGTGAAGCAATTGCAATGGTCTAGTAGTTGAAACAATATTTTTCGATTTAAAAGATGCTTTTGTTTGCTTCCCTTTTTGATAAGAATCACAAATAGAGTCATTTTCAAATTTCAAATTTGGAAGACCAACAACTAAATTTTGTGAAACCAATTTGTTCAAAAGGTGCATGTTGATGTGAGCTACTCTACGATGCCATAACCAAGAATCATCCTCTTTGCTCATTAAACAATTCACATATTCGGGTGAAGAATTTGCAAGATCAACCATATAAATGTTATCCATTCTAAAACCACGAAGGATAATTTTAAAAACGCTACGTCTAAAAAATAAGCATTCATCCGAATCAAATAAAACAAGATTTCCCTTGTCACATAATTGACTTATGCTCAAGAGATTATGTTTTAATCCTTTCACAAGTAATATATGCTTAATGGAAGAAATTTCATCCTTACCGACCGATCCGATGCCGATAATCTTTCCTTTATTGTTATCACCAAAAATAACACTTCCCCCTTCCTTGTGTTCTAGTTGAAGGAATTTGGATTCGTCTCCCCTCATGTTCTTGGAGCATCCACTATCAAGGTACCATAGTACACTTGATCCCTTCAAACATACCTACAAAATAGATTAATGATTATTAGGTACCCATGCCATTTTGGGTCCTTGGGGGTTAGGCAAATCATAGTGATGTGATTGAGTGTTATGTCTATGTCGTGTAAAACAAGCAGGAGCAATATGTCCAATTCGTCTACAATAATGACAAGTCACGTTAGGATTATGCATCCTTCTAGGTTGATAGTAATTGGACGGACGAAATTCATTTACTCTATTCTTGACAATATAACTATTGCACAAATCATGAAAATCATTTCTCCTACCATTTGTTCTAGGATATGCGTCATTTCTAGAATAGTTGTTTCTAGGTTGGAAGTCATTTCTAGGTGTTCTAAAAGGTTCAAAATTCCTTCTAGTGTTTGGCCTAGAATGTGCATTATTTCTAGCATGATTATTTCTAGGTTGCGATTGATGAAAACCATTTCTAGGTTTGTTGTATCTAGGATGAACATTTGTTTTATTTATCCTAGGTTGAGCCTTAGGTGGTTGGGGGTTGGCTTCAACTTTCTCTTTAGGCTCGTTTCTAAAACCTATGCCATGCTTGGTCGACTTCAAATTAACAAGCACTTCATTCAAATTTTTATGAGAAGAGTTAAACTTATTTAAGGTGCCCTTAAGCCTTTCTACTTCATTTTTGAGATGCATGCAAGAAGTACAATTTCTAGAACTCTCGGGCTTGTCGGCGCTTCTCTTGCCAAAAAAATTGTTTTCCTCTTTCAACTTCTCATTTTCTAAAATCAGTTTTTCCAATTCCTTTTCTTTAAAAGAGAGTTGTTTTTGAAAATATTTTTCTTTTAAAGAAGCATTTTCTTTTATACTCTTAACAGTTTTTGAAGCTTTAATAAATTCGCTATACAACTCATCAAAAGCATTTTGCATTTCTTCAAGGGAAAAGAAATTTTTGGAAGAAATTTGACATACCTCTTCTTTGTTGTCTTCTTGTGCCATAAGACAAGGATTTGCGGCTTCGTCTTCTTCTTCGTCACTTGACTCGTCACCGGAGTCGCCTCCCCAAGATATGTATGCTCGTTGCTTCTTGAAGGGTTTCTTCTCCTTTTTCGCATTTGGGCAATTTGATTTAATGTGCCCGGTTTCTCTGCACTCATAGCACTTTATTTGATCTCCTTTCTTTTTGCCCTTTCGTTCATACTCTTTTCGCATGAACTTTTGAAATCTCTTGATAACGAGTCCGAACTCGTTGTCTCCGTCCTCATAATTTTGAGGTTGGCTTGTGCTTGCCTTGAGAGCGATTCTTTGCTTCCTTTGATCATCAACAAGATGGTTAAGTATAGCAGATTCATAAGTTTTAAGATTACCTCTTAATGCGTCGATGGTGACATTTGAAATGCCAATGGATTCTTGAATCGCGTCGGCCTTGGATCGCTATTCCGGAGTGAGACTTCGGAGAATTTTTCGGACAAGTTCCTTATCCGTGAAGGTCTTCTTAAGAGCATGTAAATCATTTACGATTTTTGAAAATCGTTCAAACATCTCATCGACCTTTTTGCCTTCCTTCATGTGAAACAATTCATATGCATGGGTTAGGAAATCAATTTTGGCTTCCCTTACCTGGTCCGTACCTTCGTACGTAATTTCCAGCTTGTCCCACATTTGCTTCGCCGTTGTGCAATAAGATATCTTCCTGTATCATCAGCATTTACAGCACAATATAATAAATTAATAGCTTTAGCATTATTTTGCACCTTTCGGATATCATCCGCATCGTATTCATCTTCGGACTTTGGGACCCATTCATTTTCAACCTTCTTGGTTGGAATTTGTTCTCCTTTCATTATGACCTTCCAAAGATGAAAACTATTTGATTGTACAAATATTCTCATCCTCTCCTTCCAGTATGTATAATTTGTACCATCGAATAGCGGAGGTCGGGTGGAGCATTGTCCTTCACCTATTCCTGCAAAAGAATCACGAGTAGAAGCCATGGATGTTTCTCTCAAATGGTTAATTCTTCAGAGAGTTGGGCTCTGATACCAATTGTTAGATAATACGCTTAACGCTAGAGGGGGGTGAATAGCGTTATAATAAAAATTAGCGTAAACTTGCGGAATTTAAAAATTGCAGGAAATAAATAAGTGCGATAAGTAAATAAATTAGAACAAACGCACCGATGTATCCTAGTTCACCACAACCCGTGGCTAGTCCAGTCCTCGAGAGACTCTCTCGAGATTTCCACTAACTTGTTAAGCTTACGGGTGCTCAACAAACCGTTACAACTTGAGGACACAAGCCTCAACAACCTTTGCTCGGAGATACAACACTCCAAGACTTCAACCAAGGAAACACAAGTTCCTTCTTACAACACAAGGGACTAACACTTCCCTTCAAGTGTACAAAAACACTTAGCACTCAAACAAGACACTCCTTTAAGAGTAGATATGAGTAAAAAGAATACGCTCAAGATCGCAACAACTTTCGACAAGAATTTGGCTCTCAAAAGCTTATGTAATGAATATAAAATGATAAGCAATAAAGAATACAAGCTTTAGCAATTGTATGATCAGTTGTTGTGTGTTGTTGTGCTTAAACGACTGATTTGAAGCTGTATTTATAGCTGAAAAACATTGTATTACCGTTGCCTAATTGCCAATTAAGAATTGCTGATTTTACTCAGTGACAATCGATTGTCAAATTACCACAATCGATTGTTTGCCAGTTCTTCCAAAAATCAATCCCAGATTTTACGCTTAACAATAAATTATCTAAGATCAATAATCGATTACTGGCAAAGTTCAAAAAATCATTTCCAGATTTTTCGTAAAACAATCGATTGTCAGAAATCTACAATCGATTACTCAGCAACGTTCAAAAAATCCTTTCCAGATTTTAATTAAAACAATCGATTATAAGAAATCAATAATCGATTACCTGACGGTATTTGAAAACATTTTGGCAACGGTCAGTTATACAATCGATTATATTAAGTTAACAATCGATTATATATCAGTCTTGAAAAATCAATTTAGACACTGCCTCTTGACAATCGATTGTTATAGGTTCACAATCGATTATTTAATAACTTTGAAAAAGTCTGGAAGACACTGCCTCAACACAATCGATTGTCATAATTTCACAATCGATTATTTTGTGACTTTGAAAAATCTGATGGACACTGTCTCTTCACAATCGATTGTCATTAGCTTCACAATCGATTATATTGAACTTTGAAAAACTTTGATGGACACTGCCTCATCACAATCGATTGTCATGCAGATTTGAAAAATCTGATGCTCACTGCCTTAACACAATCGATTGTCATAAGTTCACAATCGATTGTCAAGCAGCTGACTTAAACATAATCGATTATCATAAGTACATAATCGATTATCTTAGTCCAGATTTTAGAGGCATGTTTAAAAAACATTTTGACTAAAGTAAATATGCATTATTTAAAATCATTTTGCTCTAAATTAAATATGCATGATTTGTTAAAAATATTTTTGCGAGAGAAGCCAAGTCTTGAGTTTAAGTTGTCGGATCAAGATCACAATTAAATACCGACTCATATAAAACTTAATCTCGATCTTTGTCTTGTGCTTGAATCTCGTTATATATCAATTTTGCGCTTGTGCTTGGACCTCGTCATGTGTCAATTTGCGCATAGTTTGTCGTTCATTAAAACCTACAAATATGAACACACGTTTAGTATAATGCCTTGAGAACGTGTTTCCAACATGGACCACTATACCCACAGTCCTTTTTGTGCGGAACACAGTGGGATAGTTTGCCAAGCTTGAACAGAACAGGTCAGTGTGGACAGTTCAGTTTTTTGCGGTCCACACTGGTTGGTTAAAATGGCACCAGGGGCTTTTCTATAAATAGCCCCTAAGGGACTTATTTTACCTTTTTCAAATTTTTTCTCTAAAGCATTTTAGCACTGTTCATCTTCTGCTCAAGACGTAACTAACTACGTGGAATCAACATTCCTTATTTCAGCTTATAACTGGTAACATTACACTCATTTTTCCTTGTTTAATTTTCTGATTTCGTTTAATTTTTGTTTTTCTTTACTTCTATTCTCCTTCTCTCTTAATTAGTTCAATTTCTATGTTACATTAGTTTACATTTTGATTTATGTAGACTTAGTTAATGTAATGGACTGGGCAATCATTTAGAGACACTCACTAGGTGAAATTTAAGCCTAAAAGTTAAATCATGAACCTTAACTCAGTGCCACTTTTGGGCACTATGTGTGAACCACAAAAATTTTTGTGCAGTTCGCGGTACTCTAGTGCGGTCTGCAATACCATTTTGTACAGACCACACTGATGAACTTCTCGAATGATAAATCTTGGGCAGTGTGGCCGCACAACATTTTGTGGCGGACCGCATTGGCCTTTGTGCGGCGGCACTACATATTATTGCGATCCGCACTAGTTTGATATAGAGGATGGGTAGTCTGAACCCATCCCTGTGCGTACGCACTAACAATTTGTGCGTACCGTACTGACCCATGTGCGGTCACAATCGATTTTGTGCGGTCCGCACTGGGTATCTTTTGAAGAGTGCCTGCAACATTTTGACTCTGTCCTGCAATTGTTTCTGCAACAATAATATGAACTGCTTCAATTGATACTAACAAATATATAAAAATATGGGTTAAATAAAGAGGCAAGGTGTCTAAATAGCCCGATAGAGGTGAATCATACCGGGAAGGCAAGGGCAAGAAAATGATCAAACTCACTCCCCAAGCTCGACAAAACTTTGTAAAAGATGATAAAGGCAATAAAAGTAGCCGATAGAGCTTGTGACAAGTGGGGGAGTGAGTGTGTGCCCTCCCAGGACATTTCATCAAACTCCGTGCCAAAAAATGTTGAAGACTGGCCAGGGTGATTCAAACTGACAAACACTACTCCTCCACCATCACCCACTGCCCAAGCACTAGAGCATGTTTCTACTAAGTCGTCTGAGGGCTCAGCAGCCGATAGTGGGGAATACTCCACCTCCCCCCACAGCTTCATTGTCCGGGGAGGTTACAGATGGAGGTGAGGAGGAAGTAGAGGGTGTTGAGGGAGTAGCTGAAGGTGGTGAGCCTTAGGGGGGAGGCGTTGCTAGAGCTAGGAAGCTTGAAGCTTGGGAGGATAGGTTTGTAAGTGAAGTGATATACCATAAATTTAGGGAGTGGTGGCTGATGAGAAAATTGATTCTGGAAAGGAGCTATATTGGTAAAGACCTACTACCCCACTACCCCGACATGCAGAGACAATTTAGAACTAGAGTGGGTTGGGAGCGCTTCCTATATGCATGTGTACACGCCGACAAACACTTGGTAAAAGAGTTTTCTTGCAATGTAGCCCACATCAAAAAGGGCTCCAAAGTGACCAAGGTTCGGAACCTCAAAGTGTTGTTTGGTGGGAGTTGATCAATGAATACTTGGGTTTAAATGGGGAGGATGAGACAATGTATATGGCGATATTGGAAATGGGCAAGGAGGTCCGTCCATGGCTAGCACAGTACATGGCAATCCCAGGTACCGTCCTCGACTGGTTGACTACTGGAGTCAAAATATTGAGAAAGAGCTTGACCTTTGAAGGGAGGGGATATGAGACTTTTGTTTGCAGCCGTTTAGACCCTACCACTCATGACAGCACCCTTCATCTCCACCAGGCTGTATTAGTTACTTCTATTATAGAAGGGTACCCCATAAATGTAAGGAATGTGATGTCCTAGATTATCACTATTGTGGGAGCGGAGCATGACCGGAACTACCCTTCCTTAGTTTCCTCACAAAGTAGTTCCAGGACCTACAAGTGGACAAGAGGCATAAGAAATCAAGGTCAAGGTGACAACCCCATTTTCCCGGTATAGCATGAAGGGGGATAACAACCCCAACAACAAGAACTACAAAGTACCAGCTACTGCTCCAACTAGCAAGTCTGAAGATCCAGTTGAGGCTTCTGCTGAGCCTACCTCCACATCCACAGACATTCCTCCTGGCCCATCTACATCAGCAAGCCTGGAGATTCCATCTTCCCAGTCCCATCCTATTATTTCCCACCGTATGAGCCAGGCACTTCTAAGTATCAACAACTGGATGCAGACTGCCTCATATAAATTGTCCATCTTGACTACCACTGTAGAGGCTTAGTCGGAACCTCCAGCACCAAAGGTTTCCCAATCGATCTAGGATGTTCTAAAGGAGATATTAGACAACCAGAAGAAATTCCTTGACACTCAGGTTGCTCTCTCAAAAGTAGTTGAACCTCATAGCAAAGCTCACAAGGAGCTTGCTTGAGAGCACAAGAAGTTAAGGAAGACACGGGGCTACATAGAGTTCGTGAACGAGCTGCATATAGATGTTGACAGACTGAAGGCAGATCAGCTACCATTAGACTTATTGCTTGATGACCACATCCCAGCAGCTCATCCACAGCCGAAGCAGTCACAGAGGCCTCCGAAGAGGAAGATGATGATTCTTAGAGTCGATAATGCCATCATCTAGTTGGCGGACCCACCAGAGACTTCCTCCAGTCAGCCATAGGATGTACCAGTTCCGTAGTTGGTCCTGGTCCAGGCCCAGGTCCCAGTAACATAGTAGCATACCCCAGGGAACTAGTCTGAGGTTCCTGAGCACACAGGACCCAGGGACCACACATGACCCTATGCAGACAGACAGACCTTAGGGAGTCTTTAATATCCTTTTTCTCTTTTCTTTTGATGCTTATTTAGACTAGTTAGCATTAGGGACAATGCCAGCTTTCATTTGCGGGGGTAGGCCCTACTATTCAATTGATGGATGATTTTATATATTTGATACATTTTTATGCGTTCTTTATCTTTTTATATTTGGTATGTATATTTAATTTGATATTTAGTTATATTTATCGCATTTTTATTTCACTTTGGGTCTGTATATAAAGTTACACCACATTGTATATATTCATCCCATCCGTTGTATATTCAAATCCCCTCTTGTATATATTCATTCTATTTTTCCCAATTTTTTTGTATTTAGCTTGTCAATTGTGATTTGTAGCTTTTTGTTTTGGAAGTTTGCAATAAGCATTTGGTTTTCTTAATTCCACGGTTCTTTCCAAAGGTGGAGTGTTGTGTGAACCGGGTGTCTCTTCCCATGGTGGATGACATGACAACCTTCTTTAGGGTTTGAGTCCGTTTTTCTTTTTATTTTTAGTAGTTAATAGTTATGGGTGCCTCAAGCAAAGCTTCACTTGGTCCTCTCACATTTGCCTTTGATCTTATGGTCAAAAACAATTTGTTGTGTTTAGGATGGTGAAAGTCGTGACTTTGAGACTCTTTTGTTGATCGATAATCATCAAGTGGGTTTTCTGGACCATTGTGTGCTCAAATCTTATCTAAGGTCGTTGTCAGCCCCCGACTCTATGTCTTTAGCAATGCCATAACTTGTGTGGTGAGTAATGACATTGCAAGTCCATGTCTCGGGCCATTGGTCTAGAACTTACCCTGAATGTTTGTTGAGACGAAATCATAAGTGAATTTTTACTTGATGCATGATTATAGGCTCTCTTTGACCAAATGATAGCTTGAACATTTCCATAACATACCAATGATAAGATCCTTAGTCAACTCTTTTGAGCCTTAGATCTTTTTCCTTCAATAACCATGATACAAGCCTATACCCGTTCTAAAAGATACCCTCTCTTGGCACCCGATCTTTCCTTTAGCACATGGAAAAAATATATGTTTGGGGAGAGAGATGAGGATTGCAAAAAAGTGGTAAAAAGGCACAAAAATGAATAAAAGGAAATGTAATGAAAAATAAAGAAAAGCAAAAAGAGAAAAAGAATGTTCAATGTGAAAAAGAGAATAAAAAGGGATTCAAAGAAAAGAAAAGAATGAAAGGTGTGGAAAGTTAAAAAAGGATAAAGGTTTGAAATGCATAAGAAAGAGTGACAGTGTCTCTCTCTAACCCCTTAGAAAGAAGTGAAATGACTCAAAGGGTCAAGTCAAAGGATGCCAAATGAATCAAAAGAAATGCTTAAGGGAAAATTGGACCTACTTAGACCAAAATATTTTCTATCCTGAACCAAAAGCATTCATAATATCTCCACAAAAGCCCTATATGTTCTTGAGTTGAATGAAGCTTACATTAGTGGATACTCACATAAGGGGAAAGCATATGGTACTTAGATCCGGACTTGTGATTTTTCCTTGAGAGAGATGAGTGAATTTCCATTAACCTCATTTTACATGCCAATATTCTAATGGAAAGGTTTTCTTAGGGAGAGTTGACGATGTGTGAGTTTGGGTTCCACAATGACCAAAGTAATTGAAAGAGTTCTTTCATGTATTGAGTCAACTCTTGATGCTTTTGTGTCGCCCTTTATCCATGATGTTTCAAAGGTTAAATGTTATTAAAGGCTCATGTGCGTTAAGGGAAATTGTTAGTCCCAATTGATGGTAGTTGAGGTTGGTTTAGCACAACAAAAAGTTTTCTTGTATTTTCCCATAAGGGGTGGGTCTTATTTTGTTTGCTTGAGGACAAGAAAAAGCTTGACTTTGGGGGAGTTGATAACTAGGGATTTTGACGTATTTTATACTCCTTCTTGCTTAAGCTTTAATTATAAATTCGTACAAAATAGTCCCAGAAGGCTAATAGGTTGTGCTTGATTGCAGGTTTGATCAATAAAGTGACAAGATGTCAAAGGTTAGCTGAAAGGTAGTGAAACTTGCACAAGTAACAAAGACAAGACAAACTTAGGAAAAATAGGCCTAGTGCGGCCGAACTACACTTTGTGCGGTCCGCACTAGGGAGATTCAGAGAGATAACATTTCAGATATTAATGCAGTGCAGCCGCCGAGGGTTTTTGCGGTCCACGCTAAAGGCAATGCTGCCGCACTACCATTCTGCGCGGTCCGCAGAGCCAAGATTCAGAGAGGTTGAAGTTTTGAGCTTTCAAGCCTATGCAGTCCGTTTTCGAGTTTGTGCGAACCACACTAGAAGCCTCCGCGGCCACAGTCCATTCTGTGCGGTCCGCGGAGCCTGGGTTCATAGAGTCAAGTTTTCAAGTTCAAGAGCCTAGTGCAGCTGCACACCACTTTGTGCGATCCGCACTGACCCCGCAGGGGCATTTTTGTCTAGATTTTCCCGCTTATTATCAATAGAATCTTTTTCCATTTTTAAGGCATTAGAAGTTGTAATACTTTAGCTGCGCTCGTGGGTCGACTTTCTTAGCCATTTTGGGCATTTTTACATACTTTTCATCACTGAATCTTTGTATTTAGTTTAGCAATTAATTAATATGGGTTTTTCTTCATCTATTTTTATATTTTTCTTCTTTGAATATGAGTAGCTAGACCCCGTAGCTAGGGTTGTGTCTCAACTCTAGTGTGGTAATTGATGGGTCTTGCATTTTATGGCTAAATTGACTATGGGTATTTGGTTTGGATCAATTTCATGGCTTATTCCTGAACTAGTGGTTGCAAACACTAGTTTGTGTTTAGTTGACTTGGGCTCTTATTGAGAAAGAGAGCCTAAGTCTCCGAAATTGATCCAAGAAGGGATTGGGGCGTACTCAAGAGATTGATAGCCCCAATTGAAGGGTTACACCTCGAGAGAGTAATACCTGACTTGAACCCTAGTTGCTTGTGCAAATTTGCATACCCAATAAGTCTCGAGAGAGTCAATTGGGCAAGATCACTCGAACCACCGAGAGGTGTAGAGTGAGTAAAGTAATGCAACAGTTATATCATAATCCCCAATCATGTCAATTGTGCCTTAGTTTCATGTGCCCGTTAATTAACCACCTAGGCGGATTCCACAACCCTTGTACCCGTTATAATATTTGAACAGCCCATAGCATTTAATCCTTAGTTTAATTTACAATTTGTAGTTTGTTAAAGGTAGAATGATAAAGAAAATCAAAAAAAGATAGCAAATATAATTTTGAACATATAAGCAATCCTAAGCTAAATAGACACCGTTCTCCAATTCTATCTCTCTGTGGATATCGATCCCGATTCAAAATCAAGTAAAAGCTCTGGATGATTGGGAGTCCCTTACGCTCCTCAATGAGGAGAAGGAGGTTGAGTTGATGCAATGTCGATATAAGACGTACCAGAGATCGAATTATGAGAGATATTGGATGGAAAAGGTAACCTCCCATAATAAGCATATCGCCTTTTTGACCCTCAACGTTAATCCTTTTTCTTATCTTAGTTTCTGAAAAAGACAGAGGATCTAGAGTATCCTAGGGGTGGATGAAGCCGACCGAGTTAGGAATGCTTTTGGTGAACTGAGGGCTAAGGTGTAGCTTAAGCTTTGGAGGAGAAGGATGCCTTGGCTAAATTTCCCGCCTTTGAGGCCCACTTCGCTTGCCTCGTGACAATGCTTCAATTCAAGTGGATATAATTGCAAAGCTCAAGGCCGATCTCTCGAAGGTCAGCGAAAAGATAATGGATGCTCGGGCTGAAGCAGTATTGAGTCAGACTAAGGTTGATCAGGAGATGGCAATTTATTTGAAAGACGATGTTGATGCCCAAGCTGAGTTGAAGCGGGAAATCAATTGTGAAAAGAGGATCGAGGAATATGTTCTTCGCAGATCCCAAAAAGAGGTGCTCGAAGAGATCGGCGCAAGGGGTTTTGTTCTCTTGGAGTTGTCTCGTGCAAGGGCGGATGAGCGTGATGCTTGGTCACATCTTGCCTATGTCACGGAGAGTGAAGTCGGCGCTGATAGGCCGTAGCCTTCTGGAGCAGAGCGTAGATTTCACCATTTCGCCATTTTGTATTTGACATTCACAGAGCATGTTTGCAGACGGAAAACACACCTTTTGCATATGTAAATAAAAGAAAACTTGAAGCTTTGTCTCTTTTGTATCTCTTTTTGTATTGCTTTCGACCAGATAGGCCTGTAGGCTTTTTCATGCTCGGTCAAGTGTGAATTTTAACATGTGTAGGCGTTAGAGCTTTTGTGCTTTGCCCAGCTATTTTGGGTTTAGTCTCTGAGTTAGGTTTTGACTGGAGTTTAGCTGACGTTCAATCTCTTGTGCCTACACGGGTGGATGATATTATTTCTTATTTATTTCCCTTAGGATATAAGTTACGCTATGTCATGTTTTGATGATGGCAAATGTTCTCAACATACTGGGTACGAATTGGATGTCATCATCGCAGATAAGGAACTTGATTCTCAGGGGGAATAATTTTGGGTTTGTCATTTATCAAAAAAAGGGAAATTGATAAGCTATGATACTTTGAGTTTTGATGATTCGCAAACAAGTTGTGATCAATTCCTTAAGTTTGGTTCTCATGAGGAATATGGCTGATTCGTAGGGGGAACAATATGGAGATCTGGTTCTCAGGGGGAATATCAATTCTAAGTTTGTTGTCATAAAAAAGGGTGGAAATTGATAGGTTTTCAATATCTTTACATTTTGTTTTGATGATCTAGCAAACTTAATGTCAAGACCCAGATAGGGAACCTGACTCACTTGATTTACATTGAAACTAGGGACTTCTAGCCAAATGTGAACTTGTTACAGCTTCAGGAGGTAGGAACCCAGTCAAGGACCTGATACTTTTTTGAGAACCTGACTCACTTGGATTACGCTACAACTACCGGATTCCAGCCAAATGTGAACTTGCTACAGCTTCAGGAGGTAGGAACCCAGAGAATGACCTGATACTTTTGTGGGTTCCTCACGGCTATACAAATTCAATAGGATACAGTAGGAAATGAAGATTATGTCGTACTGCACTATTTCCAGCGCCCACTCATTCTCTGATCAACTAAAGTACAATGATTCAAGTTACTCAACTAAAGACAATCTGGTCAGTGTTCACAAGTACCAGATTAGGAACTTGTTCCCTTGGTGCTCCCTTGATAGAAGTACAAGTCAACAAAACAGTTGGATCGCAATTGCAAAAAGTGGCTTCCCGCAACTATACAATAAGGAACACAACATTGATCTGATACCTTACGGTTCTCTAACAAAAGTACAAGTCAACTATATAGTTGGAATACAACTGAGTGACACTATGGAACTGTGCAAAAGGAACACAATAGGGACCTAGTCCTTTAGGATTCTCTAACAAAAGTACAAAGTCAACTACAGCTAGAATTTAACTGCAGAAAGTGACTGCCTGCAACAGTATAACAGATAGAGATCAGATAGTGCATCAGTCACTTTCCATTGAGATTGCACATTACCATTGTGAAGTGACATCACTAAGCTAATGTCTTGTGTAGTATAAACCTCATGATTCCATTTCAATACTTGCAAAGTCAAAAAAAGAAAATATTCTCTCAAGTGTTCAAGAACCTCTCTCAAGAATAAAGGTGCTGAAACCTCAAAGACCTCATCCAAGAACGAAGATATCTTAAGTCCTTAGCAATGTACTAAATTGATATAGGACCAGATTCCTATACAATTTGGTTCATCAGTACTTT
Source organism: Nicotiana benthamiana (assembly GCA_034376525.1). Lineage (NCBI taxonomy): Eukaryota > Viridiplantae > Streptophyta > Magnoliopsida > Solanales > Solanaceae > Nicotiana > Nicotiana benthamiana. The sequence goes on along the minus strand of CM067336.1, from coordinate 23,907,083 downwards.
TAGAGGAAACACATAAAGAACCCGGTCCTCTATATAGTCTGGTGGATGCACAATTTATAATTGATAGCATGTATGAATTCATAAAACTATAGAGTACCTAGTGCCGTATGAGACTGATACGTAGATTGCAGTAAAGACTGAATGTAAAGAAGGCAAGAGATTTTCTACGTTCAAGAATCCCTCAAAACGGGATAAAAAAACAACAACCTACTCTTGTAGGCCTTTAACTAAACTAACTTGTAATCTACCTATTACAAGTGACTTTGCAATACATTCGATTGTATATACTTCAATCTAACTTGTGATGCAAAAACCAAAAGCCACTCTCTAGCTCTCCTAGTTACATAAGATTTAACTTATGACTATTCCTAGTCACACCATAAACTCTAAAGTTTATGAATTTGGTTTGTTCCTAAAGAAGCGCTTTTGAGAAAGCAAACTAGGAATTACAATGTAGAACAATTAACAAGATTATAACTCAACTATGGATGTACATAAGATTCGTGTAGAAACTGATCCTTAGTGAATTTATCTTGTTGTTCTTGACACACCAACAGCTTCAATGCTGGATAAATGTTTTGGACATCTTGACAGAACTTCCCTGAATGCACAAGTGATGGTGTGTCTTGCACCAAGTCATTTTTATTACAAAAGATATCAAAATAGATAGTGATGTCAACTCTAGGTGGACTTCTTCCCAGTGTGAAGTGACTGCTGCACTATCTGCACAACCACTTCTGGGCAGTTGCGTTCCAACTTGATACTTTACTTGGTAATTCAACTAGGACCCACAAACGGACACGGTCCTGGATGTGTTCATCTTCTATAATAGTTCCAAATGGTCACTTTTTTCTGTTACATTCCAGTTGTGCATTTCATATGTATTTTTGTCCTAGAACTCAAAGGGAGCCGGTCCCTATTGTAATTGTCGTTATATGGAATGCTTACAGTCACTGACTTGTGCTTTTTGTCGGAGAACTCTAAATAACCATTCCATCGGATCCCTATTGTGTTCCTCCCGTGGTTGTTCATCCATTTGCTCATTTTTAGACTTCGAAAAGTTCATATGAGATGTGTATCCTGTGGGACAAGGTTCTCTATATAGTTCTTTATTTGTTAGATAATCAAAACATAAGAAGTATAAGGCCAAGACATTGAAACCCCATCAATTTCCCCCTTTTTATGATGGCAAACTTAGAGGTGAAAATAATTTATTTAGATCAAAATTAACAATTAATTAACTAGATGAGACGTCAGTAGTTCCCCCTTAATCAATTATTTAACTAGATTCTCCCTCCTTTGATCATATCACATGCATTGATTACCACTTAATCTTAGATCTCCCTCCTTTGATCATATCACAGGCATAACTCCCCCTTAATCTTCTCAACCCCATCTATATTTCCCCTTTTGGCATCAGTAAAAAGAACAACTAGTAAGACAAATAGCACACGCATGAGCATAAAGAAGTCTAACACAGCTAGCTCATGCCACATATATGCACACAACATTATAGAAAAGAGAAGCTAGAGCAACACAATGTTGTACATGCAAGGAAAGGGGAGCTATTTCATAAATGTTTACATTGGACTGAGCAAGTCAGGAGAAGCAATGGTTATGTTCAACATGCCCTTAAAAAAACAAGTAAACACAAGTAAAACAGCACCCACAGGATGTTGGAGCAAAAAATATCTTGACACTAAGAGGATCCTAGGTTACACTAGAGGAGGGAAGCTTGGAGGAAGAGACAATAATGATTTTGAGAACTAAGTCCAGTATAGCATTTCCAGCAAGTTGTTCTTCAAGTAGTTGAGCTCGAAGTTTCTCATTTTTATTTCTTAGTTAGGCAACCTCCTCATGTACTGAGTCAGGTCCCTTAGCTTCTTGGCTTAGCTGAGTTTCTAGAATGCCGGCTTGAGCCCTCTAGAATGCCGTTTTGAGCCCTCCATCTTCGTATTTACTCATAGGCTACATTTTGGGAGTTTATTTCTACCAACATCTCTATGCACTCAAATTCTTTTAGAATGGTCTTAGAAAAGGTTTTATTGTGTGTGCCCACTCTAGGATTTCCCAAGGGAACCTTATAGAATTTGAATACTTGAGTGAGAAGAAAGCCATAAGGTAACCCATGATTGCCACCCTTAAAATTTGCTACCTTCTGCATATGATCTATCATGAGTGCTGGTAAACTGATCGGTACAAACTCGTCAAGAGCTTCCATCAGGACCAAATCTAACTTTGTAGCAATGGAATGTCTCTCAGAGTGTGGTAAGAGAACCATATTAACAAGTTCAAAGAGAAGATGGTACTCAGGAAGCAATACCGTCATATAGACATGTTCCCCATATTTAATAGTTTGCTCTTTCATAATGGCTCTTCAAAAATTTATTCCACCGACATCCTTAACTGAGGACATACCTTTACACAGAATTCTAAGAATTTTTCCCAACGCTGAAGAGTCGAGTACGATATCCACTCCATTTACAAGCGTACAAATGTGATCTCCGTCAACAGTGAAGAGAGATGAGTAGAAGGTTTGCACTGCATCCTCATATACTAGAGGAATGCTCCCCTCAAATAGGTGTTCCTATTGTTGAAATTCCACAATTTGATGCCTGCTATTTCCAAAATTTTTGGATCAAATGTTCGACCCCACAACACTTTTTGAGTTCTTAATCTTTGCTGCCATTGACCACTATCGCAGGTCAAGGACCATGCTGAACCAGGTTCCTTAATGGTTTTCTTTCTTGTTTGCTGGTCCCTTCGACAGACTTTCCTTTCCATCTTGCTTCCCCCACAGTATATCCTCAAACATGGCCAGCTCTATTTCACTCCATTCAGACTTGCTGCTGCGCTTCCTAGATGACCCTTTCTATTCCTCAACCGTTTCCTCTACCGTATTAGACTGTTGCACTAAAGAACCAAGTTCCCTAGAAGCATCTTTGTCTATCTGGTTTACTGACACACTCTTGATGAAATCCTTTAGGTTCATTTTCCTCTTTTCCTTGTCTTGAAAGTTATCTTACTTTTCAGAAAAGAGAATTCAAAATTCTCTTGCTATAGTGACCTAGGTGATGGGTGATTTTAAGGAAGACTCCAAGAGCTCTGAATGAACATGAGATGCAGGAGTGAGTTTGCATGGAAGTAAATCAAGTTCATTTGAAGGCTTTTCTAAAAGTATCTCATGGTCCAATGACTCTAGGATTGATGTGGTTCTTACATCCCCTAGGAATGATAAGTCTTCCCTTTGATATTCAGAAGAGATATATGCTCCTTCGACTCTTAATAGATATATCCATAATGTTTTGAGCAACTTCCTTTTCTGGTGACTCCTTAGAGTCACTGAGTCCAACATGGATGTGTTTAGGTACTGGTCAGGATCATCCTCAAGGGCTTCTAATGCTCAAGGAGTCAGAACTCCTGTGTGATCCTTGATGAGATCGTAGGATTGACTAGACATAGGATTCTCAAAATAGTAGTAGATGGGGTTTATAAGAAATGGAAAAACTTTAGGGGTGGAGGATGACCCAGAAGTGTATACGCTGGTAAAAGGTGTGAAATAATGATTCTCTAGGAATGATTTCAAGGATGATGAAGAGGTGGGAGAAGTGCTAATAGCATGGGAATGAGAAGATAGTTCGATCTCCATTGGATGAGTATTTAGCATATAAGTTGAGAGAGGAAGGAATAGATAGGAAGATGATCCTAGCTATATACAGGGGATGAAGGTTCATAACTTGCCATGAGAGAAAGGGGAAGTTTTTAATTGGAAGAAGAACAAATGATGAGTGGGGAGCGAACAACTTCTGAAAATGGTGGTAGATTTATGGGGAAGTTTTACTGTGCAGAGGGGATGAAGGATTTGATGGACAAGACATGGCACTCGATTGTAAAGTTGCTGAATTAAAAAGTATTTATATGATTTTTTTGTTTATAAAAGGGTATGCAAAAATTAAGCACATTACTACTAACCTCAAATATGGGAACCTAATGCTAGAGCAATCTTTTGAACAAGGTTTTAGCAGCTCCCCTTTGCAGGTCAGAACTGTTTCTTTGGCTTCTATGATCGTAATGCGTGTTTACCTATAATGGTATTGATGTGAGTTAGGCTTGGTCAGAAAATACTTTAGCTACCTTTACCTAATGGTGTCTTACACAGCCAATAGATGGAGAATCAGGTTCTGCATTAGATTCTTGTGACCTCGTTTTCGCCTCGATATATCTAAAATGTTCCCCACTTGAGGCTTTTATGCAGATATCTGGAGTTTGGTCTTCTACTCTTGCAATGCTTTCCACTAACCAATCCATCCTTCATATTGACCCTTAGAGGAGGATCTAATTCGTCAAAGTGTTTTCAATTTCTCTCCAATTATTGATGAAGTCATTTCGTCTTGCTTCCTTATCTCCCAGAAGATGAGGCATGAATCATGACAGGTGCTCTTTGGTTTCCCAAATTGAGATAGAAGTTGGTTGAAGAGAGACATATGGAGGTTAATTTGATTTCCTATACTTTGTGTTCTGTTGCTTATGTAGTGCCATGAGCTGCATCTTTACTTCTTCTTTCAGCTTCAGTGGTAGCAAGTGTCCTACCCGGTTCTTTGTGAGACATGGAAGATAACGTTATGCTGTCTCATGACAGTCTCCTTCATCTTGCTCAATTTATCATCCTCCTGATTTGAAGCCTCAAACATTCCACAGATACAGGATTGGTTAATCATATTAATCCTCATGGTTTCTTTCTTGGCAAGGGAGGGTGTCTTGATGAATACCTCATGAGCGTCTCCTGTCATTTAGTGATTCCTTTGTTAGAGACCTTTTGGCATTGTTTTGTGGGGTTTTCCATAGAAGGATTCCTTCACTCATCTATTTCTATTGTGCTTCCCAAGCCGACCCTTCCTATTGTCAGGAACAAAGCGTTTTATTCCATTTGGCGGTTCCTGGCAAGTTTTGATTTAGGAGGGACTTGGTTCTACACCTGTTCTGAAAGTAGAGAGAAATATTCATTCCTTTTGCCCAAAAAGTTTTGTTGATTCCATAGGCAATGAGCACTATCTATGGATCCCTTTCTAGTTCCGTCTTTTCCTACTCGAGTGCCATAGAAATCTTTCTACCTTTTCATTTACTGAGAATGTACCCTTTACTTTCTTCTCAAGGATACATTCCCTTCCTGCAAGGCTTTCAGTGAGAATCATTTCATGATGTTTTTCAGCTCCGTGCTTTATGCATCCATTGTCCATAGTCCATCGTAGTCTGCTTCCTTTCATTTTTACCTGCACATGCATATCATGGGTTAGATTTAGGAACCCAAACTAGTTTGGATCCCTTTTACTAAAAAAAAGTATGAATGAGGGCTTTCCTAGTCCACGCAGGTAGCATACGCTTTTTGCAAGTTGTACCTACTACTTTGATAGTAGTCACTCTATCAGTAAATAATTTGTTCTTCTAAGCAGACTGAACCCTGGCTTGATAATATTCTTTAAAATGCACATAGTTTCCTTAGTGGGTACATAGCAAGTTATCAGGTATAGTGACATACCTTCTGTGTGGGTTCTAGGGAGTTTTCTCCCTTTGAAATCCAATGCTCTGCTTGTTCCCACTATTGTTTAAATATATAGCAGTAACAGCCTCTGAGGACCATGCCCACTTCAAGGATTTCTCAAGATCATTCCTTGCTTTCTCCAGCTCAGATTGAAGTTGTTGATTCCTCTCGAGCTCACTTCGAAGACTGACTTTTAGAACAGTTAACTCATTTTCTAGAAAGATGTGCGACTCGCTGGCTACTTCCTTCCCTTTCCCAAGACTTACATTCCTATGTTCTCTATTGAGTCCCTCAATGGTTTCCTCTAGTTCAGCGCATATCACTAGAAGGTTATCCATTTCCTCTTCAGTAGAGGCAATTTTTTTCAAACACATGTTTCTTATTGCTAAGACATTCTATTGTTTCTTTCAGATCGACAACAACTACCATCAGATCGTCTCTCTCATTCTCGAAGCTGGTTATTTTTTTTATTCAGGGCCTGCTTCTCTAGTTCAAGATTAGCTATGGTCTTATTTAATTCCACTATACATACCACTAGATCATCACTGGTTTGTTAGGCCTCTCCTAGTTCTATGTCAGGTTCTCATTTTCATTTACAAGACTGTAATAAGCATCAATTAGGACATTTGATAAAGACCTTAGTTTCTTGGATGAATAGGATTTCAGATTTCTCTTAACATATCTAAAGTTGACCTCATCGTCTTCATCTTTATCATCATCATCATCTGACTCAGCCATCATGGCGAACAGTGAATCGTACTTTGTTGCTTCAGTTTCCACTGCCACCGTGGAACTGTTTTCTGCATCTGATTCCCTTCCAGATTCACTTGAGGAGTCTCCCCAAGTAGCAAGAGCCTGCTTAACGATATTATCTCTAGCACTTTTTTGATTGAAATATTTTTTCTGGAACCAGGTTCTTTTTCCTGCTTTGTCAAGGTTTTGCTTTTACTGTTCGTGTTCCACGAGTGGGCATTCTTTGATGAAATGCCCTGACTTTCCACATCCGTGACAGAGATTGTTGTTCCTTTTTTTACTTGAACTGCCCCACTTTTGTATACCACCATTTCTTCAAACCATTTTTTGAAATCTCTTAGTAAGATAGGTCATGTCACTATCTTCATCACTTGAATCACTCTTTTCATCCTTAAGCACCAGGTTCTTTTCCTTCTTAGGCTCTCTTATTTCGTTATCTTTCTTTTTTTTCATCTGGTATGGTTTCAGATAACCAATCAAATCATCCATGGTCTGAGTCTTTAGATCTTTAGCTTCCGCTATGGAATTTACATTACTTTCCCAAGACCTAGGTAGAACATTGAGAATTTTCCTTACAAGCTTGTTTCTGGGAATGACATCTCCAAGTGAGTGAAGCTCATTTATGATAGAGGTGAATCTAGTGTGCATATCTTGTATGGACTCATAATCCATCATCCTGAAGAGCTCGTATTCAGTGGTGAGCATGTCGATCTTAGATTGTTTGACTTAAGTGGTTCCTTTGTGTGCAGTTTGTAAGGATTCCCATATTTCTTTTGCAGTATCACAGGCTGATATTTTGTTATACTCATCAGTTCCTATGCCACAAATCAAGATTTTCTTGGCACGATAGTTCTTTTCTACAGCCTTTCTGTCAATGTCGTTGTACTCTTTTCTCCCTTTGGGCACCAACGGTCCAGTTTCTTCAAGTTTCTTCATGAGAACATGTGGAACATCACAAAAGATTTCCCACTGCTCTGGATCTTCAGCCATTATGAAATCATGCATCTGAGTCTTCCACCTGCCGTAGTATTGACCATAGAATCTGGGAGGTCAATAGGTTGATTGTCCTTCTTCAAAGTTTGGTGGAGCAACCATTTTGATCCTTCCAAGGTGTAAGCCTGATAGGAGAAACCTGCTCTGATACCAACTGATAGCCTATATGAGTTCACCAAACTATAGAGTACCTGGTCCCGTATGAAACTGATACGTAGATGCAGTAAAGGCTGAATGTAAAGAAGGCAAGAGATGTTCTACGTGGAAAAATCCCACACAAGGGGATAAAAAACTACGACCTACTCTTGAAGGCTTTTCACTTTAATAACTTGTAATATACCTATTACAAGCCACTTTGCAATACTTCCGATTGCAAAGACTTCAAACAAGCTTGTGGTGCAACCACCGCAAGCCACTCTCTAACTCTCCTAGTTATAAAGGATTTAACGTATGACTATTCCTAGTCACAACATAAACTCTAAAGGTACGAATTCGGTTTGTTCCTAAAGAAGATCTTCTGAGATGCAAACTTGGAATTATAATGTAGAACAATTTACAAAATTACAACTCAACTATGGATGTGCACCCGATTCTTTTAGAAACTGATCCTTAGTGGAGTTATCTTGTTGTTCTTGACACACCAGTGACATCAATGCTGGATAAATGATTTTTACTTCTTGAGAGAATATCACTGAATGCATAAGTGATGGTGTGTCTTGCACAAGTTTTTTTTATCATAAAAGATATCATAATGGATAGTGATGTCAACTCTAGGTGTACTTCATCCCAGTGTGAAGTGACTGCTGCACTGTCTGCACAACCACTTCTGGGCAGTTGCGTGCCATCTGGATAGTGGACTTTGTACTTCTGTCAGGACACACCAACGGACCAGGTCCTGGTTGTGTTCCTCTTTTGTAACAATTGACAGATGGTTTATTTCTTCTGTTACATTTCAACTGTGCATTTGACTTGTGCTTCTGTCTGAGAACCCCAAGGGAGCATGTCCCTGTTGTGCTTCTCGTTATATTAAATGCGTACAATCACTGACTTTTTCTTTTTATCGGAGAACCCTAAAGGAACAATGCATCTGGTCTAAGTTGTGTTCCACCCTGTGGTTTTTTATCCATTTAGTGATTTTCAGATTTCGAACAGTTCATATGAGATGTGTAACCTTTGGAACAAGGTTCTCTATCTGGTACATCATTACAGTTTGTTAGATCATCAAAACATAAGAAGTATAAGTCTAAGACATTGAAAACCCATCACATATGGATCCGAAGCTTATCAGACAGGCCCGAAGGCTCTTTCATGCTCGATCAAATGCGATTTTTATCATGAGTAGGTTTTAGAGATTTTTTGCTTTGCTTAGCTGTGTTTATTCTCCGAGTCTGGCTTTGACTCAATCTTACCTGACCTTCAATATCATGTTCTTGCATGGGCGGATGATAATAGTTCTTATTCCTTTCCCTTGGGCATTTGTACTGTAACTATTTTAAGTTCAGTCTTCGAGTTGTGTTGTGACTCATGCTTAATTGACCCTCAAGTTTTTTGCGACTGCATCGGCGGATGAAACTGGCTTTTATACGCCTTAGGTTGAAGCGGGTTGAAGCGACCTTCTAGGTATATGGCCTTGAGGCTCATGAAGCTGGTGACAATGGCTCTTATGTTGTGCCCTTGGGCATGTATAGTTAACTATTTTGGATTCGGTCTCCAAATCGAGTTACGGCTCAAGCTCATTTTAATCTTTAAGTTATAAATTTTTTGGCTAGAGGCCGTGGCTCTTATGCTTTTTGTTGTTGAAACTTTTTAGTGTGTTGCCTAAAGGCTCATTTGGCTAGCGACCATGGCTCATACGCTTTGCCCGTGGGCATATATAGGCTTTGTTTCATCTCATTAAGGTCTTTTTGAAAGATTTTTTCCTGACCTAGTGTCGGTTTGGGAAGAACTAAATTTCAAGTTGTTAGCGGCGATGCTCGAGCACCTCTAAAGGTTTAGCTCATAGGTTGAGTAGCTCGAAGCTTTGTGATTTGGAGATGACATGATCGAAGCTCGTTTGGCTGTTAAGGGTAGCCTATTTTAACCAATTCTTTTCGAAGTAGATTCTATGTAATGGCATGTGATTTTGTTAGCGACGGTTGGGCATCCTTGAGTCGTGTTAATTTTGCTTCTGCAACCGTTTTGACCTTACTCATATGTGTTTGGACGGAGCTATTTTTGTTCCCGAGTGATAGATAAAGAATCTACATCGAGGGTATACCCGTTCAAGAGTCTTATGAATACGACAAATAACCTAAACTTGGGGATTGAGTTTTATGCATGTAGTAAGGTCTTATATAATTTTCATGCCTGTTGAGGTCTAATAGTTTTTCATTCCTATTGAGGTCTTACAGTTTGTCATGCCTGTTGAGGTCTTACAGTTTGTCATTCCTATTGAGCTCTTGATGTTTTTCATGTCCGCTGAAGTCTTATACTTTTTGTCGCTATGTACAATAGATCTAGCTAGACTGAGTCTGCCTGCTCGGGGTCTTATTGCCTCGAGTTTTCTATTATATGGCAATTAACGATAATCTTCAAGTTATCGATTTTGCTTAGGCTTGAACTCTGTTATTTATTAGCTCAGAATTGCCTGGTTGGGGCCTTATTTGAATGGAGTTCCGACCCTGAGGTCGTGCGGGTGCTAAATTATTGATGCTAATTCGCCGAGTATTTCGAGATTTACTCGATTGGAGGGGGGGTCCTTGCCACAATAATGCTAAATTTTTCTTTTTTGGAGTACAAGATGCTAAAAGATATTCTTTAATTGCTTGGCATAAATACATGTTGTATCGTTGTCGTAATCTCGGCCCGCGTGGGCATGGATCCTTTGAGCATTTGTCCTTGTACATGGTTTCCTATTGGAACTTAGTGTGTCATTCCCCGGCCATTCCGAGGTGACGACGCCTTCAACAGGGGTTTCCTCCATCATTCGGGGTTGATTGCAAAATAAGGCATGAAAGCTTATTGGACCATCCTTAGGAGGCATGTCAAGAACCTTGTTGGCGAGACCCTCTTTGGGGCGGAAGTCCGACCGAGGGGAAAGAGTGTGACTTGTGCCGTTAAGTCCTTGTTAATCTTCGGGAAGAGTAAGCACTTCTGAATGCTCTGGCCGAGTGTCTGCATACAGCTTAGTGTAAAATAACGAAGGAGGGAGGTAGTTTTACTTTACCGCGGGATGCGCATGCGATATTTCGAGGTTCGCTATGTGCCTGCTGTTTTGGAGCGAGGACTCTAGTATAGCCCTCCGCTGTGTTTAATCGGGCTTGGCCGAAGACGTGGTTTGCTTACCTTTTGAAACTTTTGAGAGTGGAGATGTCAGTGCCGGCGCCACATTTTATTTAACAAACATTTTCCTTGCTGCGTGTTGTTCCCCGCAGACGGCTTCAATTCCGTCCTTCGTTGGGAGTTTCATTTTTTAGCAAAGAGGTGAAGGTACCGCTTTCATGCAATGTGTCTGCGACCGTCTCAATAAGGCGTTTATTCTTTTAATCTCTTTTAATGATACGAGACTTGGCATTCCGATCTGCGCCAATTGCGCCGACTGAGAAAATGGTCTTCTTTTTTCGTCGTCTCGATTTCAATGTGGAATCCACGAAAGTTTAGAGATGTGGGCATGATTTGGTCCAACAGTCTGAGCCACCCTATCAACCTCGGCCCGACTACGTTGATCGAGCCACATGAACTAATGAGCATATGTTTTATTTGAAATGGATAGAATGAGGAAGAAGATTACCAATGCGTCAGTGTATGGCCGAGACAAGGACTTGATTTCCTCATTCTATCCATTTAAAATAAATATGCTCGATGTCCTTTTTGCTGAATGTTATGGCGTCCTCCGAAAGATATTCTCGGTTCTGTTTTTCATCGGTGACGAGTATTTTTATTCTCCTTTTTATGAGTTCTTGGAGAGTGTCATTGCTCCTCTACTATCGTGGTAATAGGTCGCAACTAATTTGCTTCGTTCTTCCTGGCCGTCTTCCTTACTCGGATTTGAACTCAACCTTGATTGCTCGATAGTCCTCGAAGGTGATTTTTATTGAGTAGCTCAGCTATTTCCCTCCTGAGCTGGTGGTTATTTTTGGCCTCGTGGATGTGCGCCTTATACAATTCACATACTAAGCTGTGTTTCTTCTTTGAGGGATTCTGCTAAATTGGTCTAGGCCATCTAGTGTACCTTGTTTCGCCGATGGTGAACATGATGCCTACTTCAACGATGTTGAAATTGTATCTTGATGATTGAGGCTCCCTCGCTGGCCTTGTGTCCCCTTTGAGTCTGGCTCTATTAAATATTCCTCGAGGACATTGTCCTTGATCCGTTCTCTGATCGTTGCGAGGTAGATTGTGTCTCGGGGGCATTCCTCCTATCTGCGGCGTACAGGCAGTACCTTTCTCTATTTGGCATTGGTTTCTTTCCAGGTGCCAGCTTGGTAATAGTAAGCATCAAGAGGCTCCTAGATGGTCATCCATGACCCTAGTTTGGGACTGCTGCGGGATATGGGCATCCGACCAGATCTTGGCTGGCCCACATCAAGTTTTGTTTTAACTGGCTAAAAATTGTCAGGCTTGGTTTGTTTAGGCTTTGAGTGAAGGTCTATATCTCCCAGTCATCCAAGACCAGGGGTAATCCCGTTCATTCCATCTGATAATAAGATGCAACTTCTCACAACATTTCATTCTCCCTTTGCTCGGTCCTTGTTTTCGGGCTTTCTCACTGTTGCTTTGATGGCACCGGCGTTTGCCTTTATAGAGGAATCTGTCAGCATGGTAAGTGAGTTAGGCGGTTGGGCTCTAGGTTATGCTGCCACATCCCCCTTTCGATAGTGTTTCACCGAACCTCTTCAATAAGACAGACTCGATCTCATCATCTTTGGGTCATTACCTTTTACCGCACACATATAGGTAGTGGTGTGTTCGTTGGGATCTGAGGTCCCGTTGTACATAGGGAGTTCCGGCATTCTGAGCTTCTTTGGAATGGGCTTCGTGTCTGCTACCTCGGGGAACTGTCTTTCTATGCAATTCTTCGAATTCACACCCTTGAGAATCGGGGGCGCACCCGGGATCTGGTCGACTTTGAAGTTGTAAGTTTTGACCTTTCTATCATTGGCTGCTATCATTTTCTCGCCCGGATTGAACCTTTTGGTGTAATCCTCGAACATTTTCATGATTCAGGATCGGCTACTGACCCGTTGTTGCTTGACTCTCTAGTACCCATCCAGCTGGGGAAGTATTTTCCGGCGCTGTTGTACTGGGAGTCTTCGGGTAGCTTCACAACTGAGTGATAGCCAACTGTTGTGCCTACAACATTTCAAAAATATCATGAAAAGTAACTTTCTGTTCTTCCCGAGCCGGGGTCTTTTGGGCTTCCTGTTGGTCACGATGTCGTATTCTTCCGTTGGTGTGTGAGGTTTGGTTGTCTTGCAAACTTGCGGCTGCTGGAATTAGTCCATGTGCGTTATCGGGGTTCTACAGTGGTACACTAACGACTGGAACAGCCATGTTGCTTTTGACGTGGTTTTCGAGGTACTCTTCTCAACCTTGTTTACCGAGCTAGGCATTTCGACCTGAAATCAAGAGATCTTAGACAAGAAAAAGTGTTAAAGATAACTTGCTTTTTTTCAATGAAACCAGCAAGAACATAATCACTATTATATTTAACCCCACGGTGGTCGCTAAACTATTCACCGTGAAAATGGTAACAACAATTAAATTTGTAAATGGATTCTAAAAATACGTGATCTATTGTTATGCTAGTTGTCAGAGCAGTTGATGCTAGAGTATGAAATTTACCTATGAGATAGAAGCTAAAACAGGGCAGTAAGCAAGCCGAAGGGCTTGCTGCTTGGGCTTCGGACTGGTCGATGAAGGGCCTCAGGGTGGATATCCAGCTCGATCTCAAGCAAGAGCTATTGGGAGTAATCGGGGAACGCAAAACAGTTTGAATATTTTTAAAAAGGCTCTTTATGGCCAATACCAACCATTAAATGAACAATAAGTATGAAAGTATTAAACGGAAAGAATAGCCTCCATCAAATGAGTTAGCAAGGAGAGAGAGAGAAAGAGAGAGAGAGAAAGAGAGAGAGAGAGAGAGAGAGATTATTGATCTTGTGTAGAACAGTTAGAGCAACAGCAACCCCTTACAAAGTGTATCGGTTCCCTTTATATAGGATGGGAATCCGGTTATTGTAAAACGTACATTAATTGTAAAAGCATGGAGATGGAACGACTAGACGTGATGCCTCAACACATGCTCTGGGTAGGCCGGCTCTGTCAGACTTACACGTGCCTTAGGAATTACCCTTTTTATACCATCCCCAATCTTCATCTTCTTTGAGTCGGGCCTCAACGAGCCCCGAAGGAGGGGACTCGATCGCAACTCCACGTCCTTGGGGTCTCGAGATAATCTTTCGAAGTGGCTTAATAACAAGAAATTAAGCCCTCTAATTTTGCCGCATACAACTGCAACAGATGCACTGGGAGATTTTCACTTGAGTGATGAGATTTCTGCTAAAAAGTCCAACGACGAAAAGAAGGACAAAGCAAATGATCGTAAGAAATGTGAAAATAGTAATGTATATGAAGACGAGGGGAATGTTGATACCAAATTTTTCCCTATATATTTTTTACCCAAAATGCTTTCAAAATATTATATTGTATGAATATATAAGCAGGTCGGGGAACTTTGGTTTTTTTACTTAATTTTTGAGATCTTTTAAATCAATTACCACTTATTTTTGATAGCATGAAGGCCAAAATTATTTTCCAAATTATGTTCAGTGAATAATGTGCTTCACTCCCATATTCACAATAAAATATAAATTATGGAATTTTTTTCACATTTTTAAAAATTTACTTGGAATTTTTATGGCTAACTGCACAAAATTGCAATTATGGCCAATTTCTTAATTAACTATGCTTCATAGTTATAAAATTATTTCTAGTATTTTTAAATTAATATTGATATGCTACTAACTAGGTTCCATATTTTTAATTTTGCTTTTTAAACTATTTTAGCTATTTTATAAAATTAATTGAGGAAAATTGGCTATTTAAACTATAGCCAGATTTTATTTAAAATATAGCCAATTACACCCCTATTTCAGCCCAATTTAATAACCCATACCCGTCAATTTTTTACCCGATCCACCTTTGACTTGATTTGAGCTGTTGATCAAATGATATCAACGGCCCAGATCCCCTTACCTTAATTAAATCTAACCCACCCCTACCAAACCCTCATTCCCTCAGACCGCCGCTCTCTCTCTCTCTCTCTCTCTAACAAATGTTCTCCCTTCTCTCTTGGACCTTCTGGTTCCTTCTTCTCCGATGAAGGTCAACGCTTCTCCGGCCACACTCCTCCCTCACTTCTCTCGACCTCTAGTAGCCATGGAGTCCTTATGTCGTTGTTTTCTCTCTAAATCTTGAAGCCCAGCAGCTTTCGCCATGAAAGACGGTCACTGAAGCTTCACTTGGGTCTGGTTCCGGCTTTTCTCTGGTGGTTTTGTCCGATGATGCCTTCTATGACATTATATACGAGTTTCACGACCATGTTTTTCATTTTCCCTAATTTGTTTGCAAACCCTAATTTTTCTACTCGAACCTCTTTAATCTCTGCTTTTTTTGAAACAAATCTCAGTTTGATTTTGTTTTCTACTCTATTTTTCACTTAGTGTTTCTGGTTATTTCAAATTTCAGATGGTTACTACTCTTTCAAATTAGAGTTTCTGACCCCCCTTCTTCAAAATCGTTTCTTCTGCTCTTTCTGAGTACTATATGTTTGTTTGTCTTTATCTGTTCTACTTGTTTGATTGGTGTCCTTATTGACCTGGGTCCATGCTTTAATATTTTCTTGCTAGGGTTTCCGACCCCCTTTTTAGATCATTACATCTTCTGCTTCCTTTGAGTATTATGTATGCATGTCTCATATGTTTATTTTTTTACGAGCATTTTTGTTTCTGAGTTTCATGCTTTAAAATTTTTTACTAGGGTTCCAACCCTCTACTCTTCTATGATTTCTTGCATAATGTTCTCTGATTTTTCATGCCTATTGTGTTTATAGGTCTAATTGTTATTCGAATGATTCTGTGCATCTCTTTGAATCCCTAATATGTATGCGTTTTCCTTAAAGGTTCTTACACTGATTTCTGGAATTATTTCCTTGCCTGTGAAATGCTCTCTATAATTAGCACTAATTCCCTCTAATTTTTAGTCTCGTCCGTGATTCTTTGACTAATTTCAGAGTTAATTTTGTATCCTTACCATATTTTTGCTCTTAAATATTTGTTACAATATTCACTATATGTTTTCCTTATTCGAGTATACGTATTTCGCCTCTATTACATACTATAGGCCTACTGCTTTACTATGGTGTAATTAGTCGTCTGATCGACTCTTTCCTTATATGATATAGCTGTATTCCCATTCGAATCATGAATCGCAGATTAATTTGAATTAGGACCTGTGATTGATCCAATTTGGTACTATTTCTATAATCATATACTCCCTACCATATTCTATGTTATTTTCAAAACTATAAATACTCCCCACCTTTCTCTTTGAACACACTAACACACACTGCATATTTTGCACAACTTCACATTCTCTCAATTTATATCTTTCTCTGCTATACTCTCTTTTTCTCTTATTTGAACACTCAATCAACTGAAAGCCAAGATTGAGTAGCCTGTGTTGGGTAATTCTACATTACTGGGTTCTATTGTTTGTTTACTTGGGTCTGTTGCTACCTTTGTTCTCATACTGTTGTTATTCTCTCTGTTGCTTACACTCTCTGCTCACCTTGTTCCTCTGTGCACTATTGTCATTGCGGTCTATTACTTGCAACTGGTATGTCATCCCTTTAAAATATAGTTTCCACAACAACATGTTTCTAGTAATTTTGCATTTTATGATGCTTCTTGTGTGCTTTTACTTATGGTTTTGTTGCTCTTCTTGTCACTAGCATGTTACTTACTAGTCTATTTGGTTCAGCTTAATATGCCCCCTTGCCCCCTCCCATGTCTCAATGAATGTTTACTTTTTCCTTGTGTACTATTACCATGCATCCATGTCAGTTTGGCTACTTGGTTAACCTAAATCCTCTGTTTGAGGCTAAGTGTATTAGAGTTTGGTACAGTAAGAACTGAACTCCTGTTTTGCAACCATGTCTGGTTACTTTCTTCCAATGTGTTGCTTGTGTGAGTAGTTTGCTTTGCTTATTTGTTCCCTTCCCCTTTGCCCTTATTTGTGTGATGCTCTGTTGTTCTAAAACTGGTCAGTCTAAATGATTTCAAAAGAACTCTTGCAACTCTTCTAACTGTTTTCTTAAATTCTCTCAATTCTTTCAACTGCTTTCTCAAACTGTCTCTCATCTGTTTTCAAGTCTCTCAAACTTTATCACAATCTCACTACTCTTAGAAATTAGGTTCTGCCCCCTTAGTATAAGCATTGCTTTGGGAGCCCTGAGCACCCACTGAACTTTGATGCACAAGGCTGGCAATTCAACTTGCACTTATCTAATTATGATATTTTGGGTGCTCGGTATCAGCCAGGTGTTCAAGCGAACCCTTAGGGAACTTTGCCACACCCAATCCTTGGTAATGGCTGTGAAACCCGAAAGAAGTGAGCTTGGAGATCTTGCGCCTGGCTGTAGGCTCTTGATTGATTAGCTTCTTCTTTTTTATCACTGTTGTATTTTTAGATTACTTATTCTGTAATAACTTGTAAAGAATAATGGTGTTTATAGTAAATTGGGAGGGTTATGCATTTTTAGTTCAGGGGAATGGATAGAAAACATGTTTATTGGATTTTACTTACCTATTCGCGCAATAGAAATTATGTTTACGACATGCATCATACATGTAGAAATCTCGTTCCTAGGTCTTTTGCTTTTAGCTTGTTATTTTGCCTATTTTTATAATCACAATCAGTTAAGAGTCAAGTTACTGCCATTGCATTTAGATACCTTGTTTTAGGGCCTTTATATGCATTAGATATCATGTACTTAGGGTTTTTTGCAACTGTTAATGCCTCACTAATTTTGTTAAACAGACGTAAAACTGGTTCCTTTTAAAACTGGGAAACAAACACGCATGTTCACTTTCTCTTATGGTTAAACAATGCCTAGGAAAACCTTAGGCTGGATAAAATTGATTAATCGCCTTAAATCATGCTTAAGCGGTTCCCTCTCTTTAAACCGTCTGAATTTGTTTGTATCTATGAAGTCCGCTGACTTTTTACACTAACTTCTGCCTCTAAGTTACCCTTCTTCCCATTCAAGAACTGGACTGCCATTTTCTAAAGCCTATCTGAATACAATATCTTCTACAACTTTCAAAGCAATAGTTCAAAACTAATATACTTACACATTTTTTTACACCTCTGAATAGTTTCACATCTGCTTTCTACCTCTCCTGTCCAAAAACTAGTTTATCATATGTATTATGTCTTAGCATGTATCTTCAAGTGTGTTTAAAATGTGTTTCCCTCTGAATTCTAATCTGTTAAACATCCACTGCCTTTTCTCAAGTCCCATAGGTTTTCATCCAACTCTTTTCTACGAATTTTGTTTAGAACTTTTCAGCTGCTATTTTAAATATATTTTCGACACTCCATCTTTTAAAATTCTCCTTTTCTCTGACCTTAATGTGATTGACACGTGCTAATTATGTGTTTAAAATTCTCCTTTCTCCTCTCATTTATTTTAAATTTGCTTCCTTCCTTTTCTTTAAAGCTTTTTCAAGTTGTGTGAATGTTATATGTGTGAACCTTACTTGTTTAATTGCTTCATCTTTTAATAAAGTCACAATTAACACGGCTGGGAACCACACTAGTGGATCTTGAGGGGTGCCTAACACCTTCCCCTCGAGATAATCTCAAGCCCTTACCTGAACTCTGGTTTTCTTTTCAAAATACTCTCTCTTAAGTGCCCTAATGCACTATAATCATCAGGTGGCGACTCTTCAAATTCCATAACCCAATTCCTGAATGGGAAAAGGATTTTTTTGTCCATAATATCGTAAAACCCGATTTTGCTTTTCCTAGAGAAAAAGGGGGCGTTGACAGCATGGCGACTTTGCTGGGGACACCTTTTAGGCTTTTACCATTACGTGTTTCGTGGCTTTGTTGCTTTCTTTACTACCGTTATTTATTGCTTTAATCATTTCTCCATAGTTACTAACTTGTTTCTTTGTATCTTTCTTTTTCTTTAACTGTTTTACTGCTTTATTACCTCACTTTATTTCAATTCCTTCTTAATTTCCGAGCATGTATTGATAATCATTATTATATGAACGTGAAAATATGTGTACTTATTTCATTGTTGTAATTGCATCCTTCAACATCATCTTCCACTCGTGCCAAACAAATCCTATAGCAACTCTTATAATGAGTGGTTACGCTCTTCCATTATTACAAACCCCTTAAATTTGGCAAAGGCATATTTGCGGTAAAACCAGTCGATCAATAGTCGACGGTTTCGTTCCTTTCCCTCTTGAGTTTCCGCTCAAGGGCTCCTTGTATAGCACTTCAAATAGAAGCCTTACTCTGTTTTTATGTTCATGCATCATGGTCAAACTTATACGAGTAAGTTATGTTGTACGCATAATGACTCATTAGGATAGCCTTAACCAAAAGTCTATCGGGTTTCCTCGAAATCCAAACGGACATTCCCGTTATGTGCATTGATTGTGAGAACTAAATGCCTCTTGCTAATTATTGATTTAAATAATAGAGTCCAGTTGGGTTAAGGGCGTAACTCTCTATCTTGCAGGAAATGAGACACGAGGTCCCCTGATTCGATATGGTATCAAACATTCATCCAAAGTTTCTAAGCTGGTGGGATGATTTGCATGGTAGTGATCGGGTTCTTGTCCGCTAGCACTTAGGAAATATTCCATCACTCCTAGAATTTAGGCTAGATAACAAGATTGTGGAAGCTTCTACTATGTTTTGGGATAGTGAACGGTCCGTCTTCCGCTTCGGGTGTATTGAAATGACGCCGTTATTGGAAGAAATTGGGGGTCTAACGGAAATTTCTTGGGATAGCCTGGGATTGCTTATGCCGGAAAACCACAAAGGTAGAGGGTTCCTGAAAATGATGGGGCTCAAGAAAAATCCTAATTTGACTAGTCTGAAGGACTCCTACATATCCTTCGACTTCATGAATGAAAGGTAGAACATAGCAAATCCTACCGCACTCACATGGACGAGTTCGCCCTCACCTCTTTGGGGCACATACATAGGAGAGCCTTTGTATTCATGTTCTATTTCCTGGGCATGATAGTTTTTCCGATGAAGAAGGCTAGAATCCATACAAGACTACCATGGTAACAAAAGCCGCAATGGAGTGTATCGATGGCCAGACATTCAGCATAGCACCGATGATCCTCGCCGAACTGTATCGAGCCTTAGAGAAATGTCAACAAGGGGCACCGCACTTTGAAGGGTGAAATTTGGTACTACAACTCTGGCTCATTGAACATCTTCAGAAGGGAGATTATAGACAGGAGATCATACGATGAGATTGGGATGACCATATCGCTTTCCATCATCCAAAGCGAATGCACTTCATGCCGGATATGTTTGCTCACCTGGAAGACGCCAGTGGATGGGTAGAACTATTAGATACTCTGATAGAAGAGCAGGTACAATGGATGTACGAGTGGCTTCAGACTGAAGAGTTTATCTTTCGGTCTAGGGATGCGCCATTCCTTGTACTAATCGGCTTATGAGGAACATACCCTTAGGTCCCTCTCCGAGTCATGAGGCAAGCGGAAAGGAAGCAGATTATACCAAGGGTGGAAAAGATGAGTCACTACCGGGCTGACTTCCAAGATGACGATAGCCCACACAGGTGTCAGGCTCAGCATATGTGGCATTCCAAACTCATTTTGGAAAAGGAATCCATAAAGCCAGACATGTATCAAGAGGGTCATGCGCCATTTTATTCGAGGTTGCTAGAAAACGATCATATTGGCTTGGGAAAAATAGGTTTCGTCCATGGTCACAGGGTTATTGATGAGGAGACTGCAGCAACGGTCAAGTATAATCAGCCACGCAAATGGATGCGAGAGTGTGAAAGTGAACATCGAGGAAGGCTAGAGGCCCAAGAAAAAGTAATCAATGAGTGGAAAGACATGGCTGTCCGCGTAAACAACCGTTTAGGGTACTTGGAACAGGGTCTAGTGGAGCTAGAAGGCATGTTTCTGAAAAGGATCAACGACTGTCAAGAAGCTGAAGGTAACGAAGGTGGGCACCTGCCTCGCGCTTACTTGTTGCTGGGACTGCGCAAGCTGATCAAACTGTACAAGGGAGGAAAAGATGCTGAATCTGGGGAAGGTTCTTCTGGGACCAAGTATTTAGGCTTTTTACTGCTTTCTTGACGTAATAAGGCCACTAGCCATTAGTGACAATTTTTTCTATTTCAATTTGTTTTGAATCGTTCTATTTTCTGCCAATGAAATGAGGCACTTGGTGTTATAAGTTCTCCTAATAATATTTGTCGCTAGGCTTACCTCGGGCACAACGAGGCACCTAAATAGGAAACAACATATATTCTTGCAACAACGTGTTTAAATACCACAATGTTTCCTTTCTCAGAATCCACACTAACTTTTTATCTTTTTTGTTTTTTATTTTTTCCCCTCCTCAAAGGATAGTTCGTGCATTGTGGCACCATTAGCATACTCAACAACATCTAAGGGTCCTCCTCCTCCGAGTCCTCCCAGAAATAGGAACAAAGGAAAGATGGGAGATAATGGAGCAAGAAATGAAATTGAAGGAACTTCTCAAGGTACCCCGATCACCAAAGAAACAACTGCTCACTTGGAGCAAACTTTGCTAAGATTTCGAGAGGAACTGGACCAAGTCCGTAGTTTGGCAAGCTTGTTCATCTCCCTTGCTGATGGAGATGTCAAAATCCAGGTCCCTGAACATCCACAGAAGATCCCAACCCAAACTCGCAACAATGCTTCACCGCTCATCCCGGAGCCCCAAAATGCTCCAAACCACCAAGGTTCCCTCTATCTTTGTGGATACTGTGCCATACTATACACAACCCATATTAGATATGTCAGAATCAAACTCACTCATTCAAAACTTGGCCGCTGAACTTAAGAAACTCACTAGCAGGGTTCAAGGCGTGGAAGGTAATAAAGGTGTAGAGGGTCTAAATTATGAAGACCTTTGTGTTCAACCTGATGTCGAACTCCTAGAGGGGTACAAACCTCCTAAGTTCGAGATGTTTGATGGTATGGGTGATCCCAGGGTTCACCTTAGGATGTATTGTGAAGAGCTAGCGGGAGTTGGTAGAGATGAAAAGATCCACATGAAACTGTTCATGAGGATCTTGAAAGGTGATGCTTTATCTTGGTATATCATCCAAGATGCGAAGAAGTGGGCGAGTTGGGTAAACATGGCATCCGAGTTCAAGCACCGTTTCAGGTTCAATACTTAGAACGCGCAGAACGTGTTCTATATCCAGAATTTGAAGAAAAACCCCACCGAAACTTTCGCGAGTATCCTACTCATCGAAGGTCGGAAGCTTCCAAGGTCAGACCAGCTTAGGAAGAAGAAAAAATGAACATATTTTTCGTCTATGCTCAGGACCCAGGGTATTACGAGAGATTGATGCTGATAGAGGGGCAGAAGATCGCTGATATCATCAAACTGGGAGAAATGATTGAAGAGGGGATCAAAAATGGTATGATTACTAACCTTGAGGCGTTGCAGGCCACCAACAAAGCCTTACAATCTGGTGGTACGTCGAAGAAAAAGGATGTAAACTCCGTAATGGCTGTCCAGAGACACCACTCTCCCATGAAATATCAACCTTACCCTCCAACCCCATTGACATACCAACCCTCTCAAAATTACCAGACACATTCACCCACCTATCAAAATCCACATCTCGTCTACCAAACATCCCCATCACCAACATATCAGCCCAGCTCGCCAGGATATTCCCAACCCGCACCCATATACAAATATTACAACGCCCAACCTCCTTACTATCCATCACTTCCTACCCGCCAAAACATCCCACGACCAAGACAAAACTTTGACCGTAAACCGCCCAGACATTACACCGCTATTGCCGAACCCATTGACCAACTGTATGAGAAGCTCAAAGCCGCTGGATATGTTACACCCATCCTAGAAATAACCCGAGAAAACCCCTCCCAATGGATCAACCCAAATAAAATCTGGGCATACCATTCAGGGATGAAGGGCCATACAATCGACGAGTGCCGCTCGTTGCAGGACAAAATTCAGTCCTTAATTGACAACAAGGTCATCATAGCTAAGAAGCCTGCTCCTAACAACCCTCTACCAGACCGTAAAGGTGGAGGCATCCACATGATTGAGGTTGAGGACAATTGGGACCCCAAAGTGTCGATCAGTTTGATATTTGAAGGAGATGAGCCCAAGAAATCGGCGGTCACTCTTATTCCTATTGTTGTGAAAATCCAGCCATCTGAGGGCAACGTGGTGAATAAATCTGTACTATTTGAGTTCGAGGCACCTCCTGAAAAAGTGCCAAAACCAATTGAGGTGGAGTTCGGGACTCCAAAGGCGCCCGCACCAATTGAAGTTGCTATGGCTCCTCCAAGGGTGCTCATTCCAGTCACCATGTCAGACATAACCCCATTTAAGTCAAATGACATACCCTGGGACTACACAGCCGAGGCGAGAAGGAAAGTAAAAGCACGCCCGGGTGAAGAAATCTCCGTTGTAAGGTATGACTAGAACAGGCAGGGTGTACACACCATAGCACCTAGCTGAGTCCAGCAAGCATGCCTCTGGACATCCCATTGAAACTGGACCTGATGATATTTGGAGAAAGATACAAGCTAAGGAAAACTCAGTTGTTAAACACCTAAACAAGACTCCGGCGTGGATTTCCATCTTAGCATTGCTGCAAAATTCAGAGGTGCATAAGAACGCCTTGATGAAGATATTGAGGGAGGCTTATGTCCCGAGCAACATAACAGGAGGAGAGATGACGAACATGCTGGGGAAGGTATTGGAAAGTTACAAAATAAATTTCCACGAGGACGAACTGCCACCTGAAGGGCTCCGTAGTAACAAAGCATTGCACATCACTATGTAATATGAGGATAATTTCATCACCAGGATCTTAGTCGACGGAGGTTCTAGTCTCAACATCTGTCCATTGATCACCCTCAAGAAGTTAGGCAAAGGATTGCATGAGATAAAAGATGGGGCTATTAAAATTAAGGCTTTTGATGGATCCAGAGGTCCACCCTCGGGGAGATTAGCCTGTGTTTGCAAATGGGGCCCATTTGGTTTAATGTTGATTTCCAAGTCATCGACGTACCAGCATCTTACTACTTGCTACTGGGACGACCCTGGATCCACGCAGCTGGGGCTGTGGTGTCGACCTTAAATAAGGATGTGAAGTTTGAATGGAACCATCAGGAAGTAATCATCCTTGGAAACAGTAGCAACCCCATATACTGTCATCAGACCATTCAGAGGATCGGAGGCAGAAGAAGAATTGGCGGAGAAACATATCATCATATTGAGCATGTCAACGCAGTGGACAAGGACAAATGGTGGAGCAACAAGGTCTAGAGCATTCAAAATTGGAGTGGGTGTGAACCAGGAAAATGGCTTTGTATGAATCTTCAAGGTATCAGCAAACCTATCCAGTTGAAGAAACATGGTACTACCTTCGGACTGGGGTACTAGTACACTTGGCAGGAATTAAAAAACTTGCCACCACCATGGAAACATGGAACGGTCCATTTTACCCATTGGAACACCCCATACCTAAGTTGGAGAAGACATTTCAACCAGCCGACACTTTGTATGGGTCAGAAGAAGACGAGGCTCTTGCGGCAATGAACAATCTGTTTCTGGAGGATGACATGGACTGTTATGTGATTTTTGAAGAGGAACAGGAGGAATTCCCTTCCATTCAGGCTGTGAACCGAGGGCAGCATCTCACCAATTGGTCAATCAAAACCACCATCACCCGAAAACCTTCGGGGTAGCAAGCTGAACAAGCATCATGCATCTTTGTTTTAGTTGTTTTCTTTATTTTCCGCATTTGTCTTTACTTTAAAAAAGAGCTCCGATGTTTTGAACATTTATGAATTTAATCAAAAGCATTTTCAGTTTATTAAATATCTCGCTATTCATAAATTTTCTCTGCAATTTACTTTATTTTCACAGAGCATTACTATTACGTATCTTGATGATGAACCAACTACTGTAACTTTCAACGAGGCTATGGAACAAACAGACATAGACTCAGAGGAGGATAATATACCAGAAGAGGTTGTAAGAGAGGCCGAGAATTTTGAGAATAGACCTAAGTCCAACTTGGATGAAACCGAAGTCGTCAATTTGGGAGATACAGAGAATGTCAAAGAAACGTGCATCAGTGTGCACTTATCACAGACATAGAAAGAGGAATATACAGAGTTCTTGAGGGAATATGAGGATATCTTCGCATGGTCTTACGATGATATGACTGGCCTCAGCACATCCATCGTCGCTCACAAGTTGCCAATAGATCCTGCATGTCCGCTGGTAAAAGAGAAGCTCAGAAAATTCAAGCCGGACATGAGTTTTAAAATCAAAGAAGAGGTCACGAACAAGGTTAAAGCCAGAGTTCTTCAAGTGATAGAGTATCCAACTTGGTTAGCGAATATTGTGCCAGTACTGAAGAAGGATGGGAAAGTTAGAGTCTGTGTCGACTACCGGGATATCAACCGGGCCAGCCCCAAAGACAATTTCCCCTTGCCAAACATACACATTCTGATCAACAACTGCGCCAAGCATGAGTTGCAGTCATTCGTCGATTGCTTTGTGGGGTACCATCACATATGGATGGATAGAGAAGATGCAGAGAAAATGATGTTTATCATGCCTTGGGGAAAGAGTCGCTACAGAATGATGCCGTTCGGATTGAAAAATGCAGGAGCTACATACATGAGGGCCATGACTACCCTCTTTCATGACATGATACATAAGGAGATTTAGGTATATGTGGACGACATCATCATTAAGTCCAGAAAGGCTGCAGATCACATAGAGGACCTGCGAAAGTTTTTCAACAGAGTAGGGAAGTATAACTTGAAATTGAATCCCGCCAAGTGTGCATTTGAGGTCCCTGCGGGAAAGTTATTGGGTTTCATCGTAAGTCGCCAAGGAATTGAGCTGGATCCATCAAAGGTCAAATCGATTCAGCAGTTTGCCACCGCTAAAGAGCAAGAAAGAGGTAATGAGTTTTCTGGGGAGACTCAACTAGATTAGCCAATTCATAGCTCAGTCTACCGTCATCTGCGAACCTATCTTCAAGATGCAGAAGAAGGATGCCGCCCCTAAATGGGCCGATGAATGTCAAAAGGCTTTCAACAGGATACAGGAATACTTGTGCACGTCTCTAGTCCTAGTTCTGCCTGAGTCTGCGAGGCCCTTATTGCTCTATCTCACAGTTTTGGATGGAGCATTTGGCTGTGTCTTGATGAGACGGGGAGAAAGGAGCAAGCTGTCTACTACCTCAGCAAGAAAATCACCCCGTACGAGGCTGAGTATTCCTTTCTAGAACGCACATGTTGTGCTTTGACCTGGGTAGCTCAGAAGTTGAGGCATTATTTCTCTGCTTACACTACCTAACTTATATCAAGAGTGGATCCGCTAAAGTATATTTTTCATAAGCCCATGACCACTGGCAAGCTCGCCAAGTGGCAAATTTTGTTAAGTGAATTCGACATTGTCTATGTCACCAAGAAAGCGGTTAAAGGACATGCTTTGGCAGATCATCTCGTAGAAAACCCTGTAGGTGAGGAGTATGAACCACTGAAGACGTATTTTCCCACTGTGGAAATAGCTTTCATAGGATAAGACATTGCACAATCCTGTGACGGTTGGAGGATGTTTTTCGATGGAGCAGTAAATTACAAAGGAGTTGGTATCGGAGCAGTCTTGGTATCAGAAATCGGTGAACATTACCCGGTATCCGCCAAGCTCAGGTTCCCGTGCACCAATAATATGGCCGAGTATGAAGTTTGCATCTTAGGGCTTAAATTGGCCATTGATATGAACACTCAGCAGCTGCCAGTGATCGGAGACTCAGACCTACTCATACACCAGGTTCGAGAAGAATGGGCAACCAAGAATTCCAAGATACTCCCTTATCTGCACCACATACAGGAGTTGAGAAAGAGGTTAAGAAAAACGGAATTCCAGCATGTTCCAAGAATATAGAATGAGTTCGCAGATGCGCTTGCCACTTTATCATCCATGATTCAGCATCCAGATACAAACTTCATCAACCCTATCCAGGTCAAGATTCATGATCAACAGGCATATTGTGCAGATGTTGAGGAAGAAGACGATGGAAAACCCTGGTTCCACGACATCAAAGAGTACATGACAACCGGAAAATATCTAGAGCTTGCTAATGCTACTCAAAAGCGTTTCGGAGGTTGTCCAACAATTTCTTTCTTAGTGGAGGTATCCTGTATAGGAGGACTCCAATTTTGGGAGTATTGAGGTGTGTCGATGCGGCAGAAGCAACCAAGTTATTGAGGAAGTGCACTCGGGGACTTGTTGGCTGCACATGAACGGTTTTTTTCGATTAAAGAAGATACTCAGAGCAGGATATTTCTGGATGACTATGGAAACAGATTGCATTCAGTATGTCCGAAAGTGTCACCGCTGTCAGATATATGCAGATATGATAAAGGCACCTCCGAACGTGCTCACTGCATCACCATGGTCGTTCGCCGCTTGGGGAATGGATGTTATTGGACAAATCGAGCCTGCCGTATCAAACAGACACAGGTTCATTCTAGTTGTAATTGATTACTTTACTAAATGGGTCAAAGCTTCATCATACAAAGCAGTAACAAAGAAAGTCGTGGCAGACTTTGTCCGAGATCAAATTTTCTGTCGGTTCGGTGTTCCAGAGTCGATCATCACTAACAATGGTTCCAATCTCAACAACGACTTGATGAACGCGATGTGTGGAACTTTCAAGATCAGGCACAAAAATTCTACGGCTTATAGACCTCAGATGAATGGAGCTTTGGAAGAAGCCAACAAGAACATCAAGAAAATACTAAGGAATATTATCAAATGGCACATGCAGTGGCATGAGAAGTTGTCATTTGCTTTATTGGGTTCTCGTACTACAGTTCGCACATCAACCGGGGCAACTCCTTATATGCTGGTTTATGGTACAGAGGCAGTAATTCCCACCGAGGTAGAAATTCCGTCCCTGAGAATCATACAAGAAGCTGAGCTAGATAACGTAGAATGGGTCAAGGGTCGCTAAGAACAGTTAGCCCTTATAGACCGAAAGATAATGAACGCTGTCTGTCACGGTTAGTTATTTTAGAACTGAATGTCCAGAGCCTTCAACAAGATAGTTTGACCAAGGAAGTTGACACCAGGGCAGCTGGTGTTGAAGAAGATATTTCCACATCAAGATGAAGCGAAGGGGAAGTTGTCTCCCAACTGGAAATGTACGCAGATGGTTCACCGGGTTCTAACTGGAGGAGCCCTTATTCTTGCAGAAACGGATGGAGAAGTTTGGCCAAGACCGATCAACTTAGATGAAGTGAAGAGATACTATATTTAATTAGTATGCTTTTCTTTATAATGTAATTTGAACTACGCCTGACCTGATTCCTGTTTAATAGGGGATACATAGGTAGCACTATGGGTTTGGTCATATCTTTAATAAAATTCCATTTTCCCCCGCATTTGGAACTGGGGAAGAATTTTGAGGAGGACCCTCAAAATTTCGAAGGCAGTTTGTTAGTTTCCGCATCAGCATCAACCCAGTAAACTAGAGCAGAATTTTGAGAAGGACCCTCAAAATTCTAAGGTCAATCCGCTTTAAGTCATTCAGCACCACCGTGAACAGCTTCAACCCAGTAAGTAGGGGCAGAATTTTGAGGCGGACCCTAAAAATTTCGGAGCCAGCAAGATTGCCATGCTTCGAACCACGTTGCAGTTGTGGTTCATCATAAAACAAAATTATCTTTTCTATACTTATACTTATACATTTGAATCACGATTTCCAAAATTTGCATAAATCATTTTCATCACTATCGTTCAGCAATGCTACCCTAATTGGTACAAGACGCCACGAGTCAATAGGTGTGAACTAACCTCCCCCTTACAGAACTCACGATCTTTATTTGGATGCAGGAATCTAGGGTACAAATGGGCGATGCAGGGGTTTTACAAAAGCGAAGTTCCCGGAACCACTACTTACCTCGCAAAGGCTCACTATCTACATTCAGCGCTTCCCCAACAACCATTGATATCACAATCATCTACCAGCTAAGAAAATCACCACCATCCTTTACAGTTTTTTGTTTTGCATAAGGCTATTCTTTGCATTCCGAGGCTAAGCTATATTTCCATCCTGCATAAGGCTATTCTCTGCCTTTCGAGGCTAAGCTCTGCCTCCATCATTGATAAGGCTATTATCTGCCTTCCGAGGCCATGCTCTGCCTCCATCCTGCCTAATGCTATTCTCTGTCTTCCGACGCTAAGCTCTGCCTCCATCCTGCATAAGGATGTTCTCTGCCTTTCGAGAATAATCTCTGTCTCCATCTGCATTTTCGCATTGCATAAGGCTACTCTCTGCCTTCCTAGGTTAAACACTACCTCCATCTTGCATAAGGCTACTCTTTTCCTCTAAAGGTTAAACTCTACCTCCATCTTGAATAAGGCTATCTTATGCCTTTCGAGACTAAGCTCTATCTCCATCATGCATTGCACAAGGCTATTCTCTACCTTTCGAGGTTAAGCTCTACCTCCCCTATTTTGCATTTGGCTGAAAAATTGTCGCCCTGTTTCATTTGGCTGACATATCGCCACCCTGCAGTTCAAATTCTCGCTTTGGCTGAAACATCGCCACCCTTGCATTCGTTCGGCTGAAATATTGCCACCTTCTAATGGGCTGAAATATCGCCAACTTATTCAAAGGCGTCGTAGTTCAGAGTCACCATCCGCATAGCCCGAGAACACCATTTTAAGGCCTGCGAATCTTTACTTTTACGCTCTTCATAGCCTAGGATGTCATAGTGTTAGGACGCCATCCTAATCGTCCAAAGACAGTATTCATGGTCCAAGTGGGAACTTGCGTCACGTTTAAATTATGCAGTATAGCCACACATCGTTCATTTGCAGGTACTTCAGCCGGCACGGCCACCCCAGTAGGAGCGATCCCCTCCAGTTCTCCGCAGCCCGTTAGATCTCCGAACCCTTGACAAGTCTCAAACCCCGCTGCGTTCGCTTTTTCCAAATTGTCATTGGCATATCCGGCCAATGGTTCCTAAGCAACATGTGGACCAATTCCTATAAAACCAGGGATATGTAGGCAGATCAGAAGCCATAGCATGGTCAAAGTTCTTTTACAATCGCCGTTTTCGGTCAAAATTGGCGATCTTATCTTTACCCGACAACTCTTTCATCCTCCTCGGGTAAAGAGGGGCAGTTGTTGATACCCAATTTTTCCCTATACATTTTGCACCCAAAATAACTTCAAAATAATATATGTATGCATATATAAGCAGGCCGGGGAACTTTGGTATTTTTCCTTAATTTTTGAGATCTTTCAAATCAATTTACTGC
Organism: Nicotiana benthamiana; assembly: GCA_034376525.1. Lineage (NCBI taxonomy): Eukaryota > Viridiplantae > Streptophyta > Magnoliopsida > Solanales > Solanaceae > Nicotiana > Nicotiana benthamiana. The sequence continues at coordinate 23,877,142 of CM067336.1, read as the reverse complement.
TTATTTTTGACAGTATGAAGGCCAAATTTATTTTCCAAATTAATTTTTTAGTTAATAATGTGCATCACTCCTATATTTACAACAAAATATAATTTATGGAATTTTTTGCATATTTTTTCCAAATTTACTTGGTATTTTTAAGGCTAATTGCATAAAATTGCAATTATGGCCAATTTCGTAATTAACTATGTTTCATAGTAATAACATTATTTGTAGTATTTTTAGATTAATATTTATATGCTATTAATTAGTTCCATGTTTATAATTTTGCTTTTTAAACTATTTTAACTATTTTATAAATTTCATCGCCTCTCTGTCCATACTCCTCCCTCACTTCTCTCGACCTCTAGTAGCAATGGAATCCTTATGTCGTTGTTTTCTCTCTAAAGATTGAAGCCCAGCAGCTTCCGCCATAAAAGGAGGTCACTGAAGTTTCACTTGGGTCTGTTTTCGGCTTTTCTCCTGTGGTTTTGTCCGAGGATGCCCTCTATGGCATAATATACGAGTTTTATGGCCACGTTCTTCATTTTCCCTAATTTGTTTGCAAACCCTAATTTTTCTACTCGAACCTCTTTAATCTCTACTTTACTAAAAAAAATCTCAGTTTGATTTTGTTTTCTACTTTATTTTTTACTTAGTGTTTTCGGTTAATTCAAATTTCAAATGGTTACTACTCTTTCAAATTAGGGTTTCTGACCCACTTTCTTCAAAATCGTTTCTTCTACTCTTTCTAAGTACTATATGTTCGTTTGTGTTAATCTGTTTAAATTGTTAACCTGTGTCCATGTTTTAATATTTTCTTGCTAGGGTTTCCGACCCCTTTTTTAGATCACTACATCTTCTGCTTCCTTTGAGTATTACGTATGCATGTCTTATATGTTTGTTTTTTTTAGGAGCATGTTTATTTCTGAGTTCCATGCTTTAAAATTTTTTACTACGGGTTCCAACCCTCTACTCTTCTATGATTTCTTGCATAATGTTCTCTGATTTTTCACGCCTATTGTGTTTATAGGTCTAATTGTTAATCGACTGATTCTGTGCATCTCTTTGAATCCCTAATCTGTATGCGTTTTCCTTAAAGGCTCTTACACTGATTTCTAGAATTATTTCCTTGCTTGTGAAATGCTCTCTATAATTAGCAATGATTCCCTCTGATTTTCGTCTCGTCTGTGATTCTTTGACTAATTTCATAGTTTATTTTGTATCCTTACCATATTTGTGCTCTTAAATATATTTTACAATATTAAGTCTATGTTTTCCTTATTCGAGTATTATGTATTTGGCATCTATTACATACTACAGGCCTACTACTTTACTATTATGTAATTAGTCGTCTGATTGATTCTTTCCTTATATGATATAGCTGTATTCCCATTCGAATCATGAATCCAGATTAATTTGAATTAGGACCTATGATTGATTCAATTTGGTACTATTAATGAAATTATATACTCCCTACCTTATTCTCTGATATTTTCAAAACTATAAATACTGCTCAGATTTCTCCTTGAACACACCAACACACAATGTATATTTCTCACAACTTCAGATTCTCTGAATTCTCTCTTTCTCTACTATACTCTCTTACTCGCTTATTTGAACACTCAATCGGCTGAAAGCCAAGATTGAGTAGCCTGGGTTGATTACTTCTACATTACTGGGTTCTATTATTTGTTTACTTGGGTTTGTTGCTGCTGCTGTTCTCATACTGCTGTTATTCTCTCTGCTGCTTACACTCTTTGCTCACCTTGTTCCTCTTTGCACTATTGTGATTGCGGTTTATAACTTGCAACCGGTATGTCATCCCTTTAAATATAGTTTCCACAACATCATTCTATTAATTTTGCATTTCATAATGTTTCTTGTGTGCTTTTACTTATGGTTTTGTTGCTCTTCTTGTCACTAGCATGTCACTTACTAGTTTATTTCGTTCAGCTTAATATGCCCCCTTACCCCCTCCCCTGTCTCAATGAATGTTTACTTTTTCCTTGTGTACTATTACCATGCATCCATGTCAGTTTGGCTACTTGGTTAACCTAAATCCTTTGTTTGAGGCTAAGTGTATTAGAGTTTGGTACAGTAAGAACTGAACTCTTGTTTTGCAACCATGTCTGGTTACTTTCTTCTAATGTGTTGCCTATGTGAGTAGTTTGCTTTTCTTATTTTTTCCCTTCCCCTTTGCATTTATTTGTGTGATGCTCCGTTGTTCTAAAACTGGTCAGTCTAAATGATTTCAAAAGAACTCTTGCAACTTCTCCAACTATTTTGTTAACCTCTCTCAATTCTTTCAGCTGCTTTCTCAAACTGTCTTTCAACTGTTTTCAACTCTCTCAAACTTTATCACAATCTCACTACTCTTAGAAATTAGGTTCTGCCCCCTTACCATAAGCATTGCTTTGGGAGCCCTGAGCACACACTGAACTTTTGATGCACAAGGCTGGCAATTCCACTTGCAGTTGTCTAATTATGATATTTTGGGTGCTTGGTATTGGCCAGGGGTTCAAACTAACCCTTAGGGAACTTTGCTGCACCCAAGCCTTGGTAATGTCTGTGAAACTCGAAAGAAGTGAGGTTGGAGATCTTGGGCCTGGCTGTAGGCTCCAATAGAATAGCTTTTTTTTTGTTATCATTGTTGTATTTTTAGATTACTTGGCCTTTAATAACTTGTAAAGAATAATGGGGTTTATAGTGAAATTGGGAGGGTTAGGCATGTTTAGTAAAGGGGAATGAGTAGAAAACATTTTTAGAGGATTTTACTTACCTATTCGTGCAATAGAAATCATATTTAGGACATGCATCTTACATGTAGAAATCTTGTTCCTAGGTCTTTTACTTTCAGCTTGCTATTTTGCCTATTTTTATAATCACAATCAGTTAATAATCAAGTTACTTTCATTACATTTAGATACCATGTTTTAGGGCCTTTCTATGCATTAGATATAATGTACTTAGGTTTTTTTTTTGCAACTGTTGAATGCCTCACTAATTTAGTTAAACAGACGTAAAACTGGTTCCTTTTAAAACTGGGAAACAAACACGCATGTTCACTTTCTCTTATGGTTAAACAACGCCTAGGCAAACCTTAGGCTGGATAAAATTAATTAATCGCCTTAAATTATGCTTAATCTATTCCCCTCTTTAAACCGTCTGAATTTGTTTGTCTCTTTGAAGTCCACTGATTTTTTACACTAACTTCTGCCTTATTTTCAATCACTTCTTTGCAAATATTTTTAACTATGTTACTCTTCTTCCCAGTCCAGAACTGGACTGCCATTTTCTAAAACCTATCTGAATACTATATCTTCTTCAACTTTCAAAGCTATAGCTCAAAACTAATATACTTACACGTTCTTTTACACCTCTGAATAGTTTCACATCTGTTTTCTACCTCTCATGTCCGAAAACTAGTTTATCATATGTATTATGTCTTAGCATGCATCTTCAAGTGTATTTAAAATGTTTTTCCCTCTGATTTCTAAACTGTTACACATCCAATGCCTTTTCTCAAGTCCCAAAGGTTTTCATCCAACTCTTTTCCGCGAATTCTGTTTAAAATTTTCCAACTGCTATTTTAAATATATTTTCGACACTCCAGCTTTTAAAATTCTCTTTTTCTCAAACCTTAAATGTGATTGAGACATGCTAATTATGTGTTTATCCGTGGAGGGATATTTGACCCTTTTTATATGCCTTTATATGATTTCATTACGTGTAGTCCTATTTGTTTTTGTATGTCGCCTAGCATTTTAACCTTTAAACTTAAGGGTTACACCTAGTTCCTACCTCATAGGAATAGAGATCCTAAATTCCCTCCATGATCTATAGGATGGGATGTGTAATGGCACGCAATAAGCATTTGTGACCAATTCACGCGCTTAAATAACCTCTACAGGGTGGGAAGGGTAGAATATGGAGATGATGACGATACGATAATATCATAAAGCGACCCCTCTTTGGGATATGTGCGTATATTATATAGGACTATCCATATTATAGTTAAACCTAGGACTCTTCTCTCTTTTGTTTGCTTTATTTAAATGTTCTCCTATAGTAACGCTTTTCAAAATCAATCTTGTCTTTTATTTTAAACATGTGTCCTTCCTTTTCTTTGATGCTTTTCAAGTTGTGTGAATGTTATACGTGTGAACCTTAATTTTTTGACTGCTTCATATTTTTATAAAGTTAGAATTAACACAGTCGGGAACCACACTAGTGGATTTTGAGGGGTGCCTAACACCTTCCTCTTGAGATAATCTCAAGCCCTTACCTGAACTCTGGTTTTCTTTTCAAAATACTCTCTCTTAAGTGTTCTAATGGGAAATAGAGTTGTTTGTCCATAATGTCATAAAATCCGATTTTGCTTTTTGTAGAGAAAAAGGGGGTGTCGACAGGGAAGGGAAAGCATGAGGCTGGAACTTCAAAGAGCAAGGAGAAGGGCATCAAATTCAATGGTTGTTGCCTTTGTGATGGACCACATCGAGGTAGGGACTGCTTGAAGAAGGAAATGTTAAATTATGTGTCTGTCGCGGACAAAAGGGCTGCATTTGAGGCATGATCAGTGACAAACAAATTGTTGGCATTAATGCAATTGTGGTTGAAGAGAATGGAGGCCAAGAGGTATTGCTTGGCAACCCCTTAGGACTCATAAATTGAGCTAACCTCTACGAGGACGTCGAGTTTCAAATGGCGTGGATGGTTTGTTAGTCCTCTGCCAATTGAGCTCGACATGACAACAAGAGTGTTGTCATGAGGTAGCGAGAGTGTTGCAAGGTAGGTACATGAGTAGCACTAGGTCAAAAAGGGCGGCCAAGGCTTTCACGGAGGTGAGGCAGCTTGACAAGGGCTTGACAATGCTTTACGGGCTAAGGGTGGCACTTAATCATGGAAAAGGAATCAAGGCATGAGGTAGTGATAGGCAAGGAAAAAAAGATGTGGCAAAGGCATACCAAATTGCAATAGGCCAAGTTCGTGGGAAACGGTCCAAGTTCGTGCGAAACGGCAGAGGCAAATGTGGCTAAAATGCAGCCGGATACAATGGCATTAGCGCATGGTCCAAGCCAAGGCACGATATTGGGTAGCAACGTTTGGATTGACTAAGTCAATGGCGGTTAGGCACATGTTGTGCACATGGGCAGTAGTTGATCTTTGCTAAAATGCTCGCACGAGTGTTAGCACATTTTTGGGGCCATGATCCCACTATTCGTTAGTGTTATTTACATGATCCTAGTAGTTGGGGGCTGTCAAACACACTAGTCTAAAGTAGCGGCTAAGTAGGCAAGTGCCTAAGCCTAATAATAGGGCTGGTTCATGTATTATAAATGGGCAGCTTCCTTTATGTTTTGAGTATAAGAGAAAAATGTGTAAGATTACACATTGATTTAGAAAGGAGTCCTAAATATGGTTTATAAGAGTGAAAACATCTAAGGCTAAGAATAGTCTTGTGAGGGTCAAAAGTGATCTTCTTTTTGTACGCGGATGTACTTTGAGTTGAGTTTCTTTGTATGCTCAAGTTAAATACAAAGTTGGGAAAAGCGTTTCCTGTATATTATGCCTTGTGTTCATTTATATTTTCCATCCCTTCACCTATTTTTCGTTGCTTAGAATTAGTCCTAACTTACTACGTTGAAAAGCTGCCTAAATTGTTCTAAGTCCAAAGTTACTTAAATTTTGTCTAAGTGTTGGAGCAGGTTGAAGTCAAGTTGAGACTAGCCTGCTGCGCAGGCTGTTCTTGGGTGACATAAAACACGCCCATGACACTTGCCTCGGTACAGACCCGAGTTCAGTGCCTGGTTGGTACAACTTGTTTTTTAACATTTTGTGTAATTTTTTAGGAACATGTTTAATTACAAAATTAAGGGGTCATTTGGTTTGAAATATGTTATTTCGGGATTAATTATCTCGGGATTAGTTATTCCACCTTTCCATGGGGTAAAAAAAATACTATAATCCTAGAATTAATTATACCATAATTTTTCCAACCCAAACATGAGATAAACTCTTCTTCAATTTAGTCCCGAGATTAATTATTCGTTCTCCCTCATACCAAACGAGCCATATAAGTTTTAGGTGGATCACGATAACATCACCCAGTTAGGCGTCGATCAAGATCAATAATTGAGGTTTCTCAATGTAGGATTTGTAAAATGATAACTATTGAACGTGAAAATGGTAACAATAATTAAATTTAATTTTGTGGATGAGGGCCCATCCAGGTTCAGATGGTACCTCGAGGCCAAGGCCATATGCGTACGTTTTTAGAGCATGTCTTCTTTTTTAGACAAATCCTCGAGATCGGGTACCATCTCGAGGCTATGGATGATGTAAATGGCTCTTTGGATCATATCCTCTTCATGATGGAGGTCCTAGTGATCGGGCACCATCTCGGGACTTGTGATGATGCCAACAGCTTCTTAGAGTCTATCTTCTTTTTAGTGGAGGTCCTTGAGATCGGGTACTATCTTGGATGCAATTGGCTTTTTGGAGCCTGTCTTCGTTTTGGTGGAGATACTAGAGATTGGGTACCATATCGGGACTTGTAATGATGCTAATGGATTCTTGGAGCCTATCTTCTTTTTAGTGGAGGTCCTCAAGATAGGGTACCATCTCGATGCTTGTATTGATACCACTATATTCCTGGAGCCTATTTTATTCTTGATGGAGGTCCTCGAGATCGGGTACCATCTCTGGACTTGAAATGTTTCCAATGGCTTCTTGGACCCTTTCTTCTTTCTGGCGGAGGTCCTTGAGATCGGTTAACATCTCGGGACTTGTAATTATGCCAATGGCTTCTTGGAGCCTATCTTCTTTTTGGTGGAAGTCCTCAAGATCGGGTATCATCTCGAGGCTCGTAATGATGCCACTAACTATATTGAGCCTAACTTCTTTTTTTTGGAGGTCCTCGAGATCGGGTAACATATTGATGAATTGTTGATGCAGAGTCTTCACACCCGAAATGTCATAATGTCATATGGAGAAATCCAGTGTATGACATAGTTACAAAATAATCCAAGCAATTCCACCGACATATATTTCCAAAGAGATAAATGCTTTAGCCAATATTTTTAATCGGCCTTTTGAGGCAGGCTGATGATCCCGCTTTTCCCATATATAGGGTGTATTCTCCCTTTTGGAGATTACGCTATTCTGAGTAATCACCCTCTTTCATATAGTTCTCTTTTCATGTGTTAGGTCCTTCCTCGTTTCAATTTTGATTCCTTTGCTCGAGTCCCACCCAATTCTCTAGTTTTACCATAGTCATGGCTGCTACATTAGGATGTGCTTGGTAAGGAGAAGGGAGCTCCGCCTTTGGGCACTTGCGTCGGAAGAAACTCCAAATGTTGGAGGTTATCGGTATTATGCCTCGAAGTTCATTTCTTTAAAAGGAGAGAAACACCTTGAGTTGGTGAGGAAGGATTGTGGATGGGGAGAAAAGGTAGCATTGCTAGTACCTTCCCCGGAGGAGAGCACTGTGGACCATGTCGAGGGATTTTTTAATGTATGTGTCGCGCCCCCTCTTTCCCTCTATGCATCGGGAGGTCGGGTTTATGACATTTTGGGTATGGGGCACCTTATTCCATTTGGGAACTAGGTTTTGCCTTTGAAGAGCAGGTACCTAATAATTTAAGGTGCATTAGGATACCTATAGTGTTCATTTCTAAGTTCCTTTGATAACCAGAGACATCGTAAGGGCTTGAAATTATCCTAAGGGGAAGGTATTAGGCACCCATCATGATCAACTAGTCTGGTTGGCGACAAGGAAATTTTTTTTGTGAATTTGTGCAAGTTATAAAAAAGACAAGTATAGGCTCAAATAGTAGGAGATTTAAATTTAAATGCATCCGAGTGTGATACATTCTGACGAGGGCTTGATCACTAGAATGAAGATCTTTCCACCAGCTTAGTAGTCTTGGGTTGATGTTGGTGACACATACGTAATCTAGGGACTTCGTGCCTTATATAACTGCAAGACAAATAAGGTTAGACCCTTAGCCCTACTAGACTCGACTACTTAATATAACAAGTAGCATGAAACATTGAGTTCTCCAAATAAATGCAGAGAACGTGGTGATGTCCTTTGGTTTAGGAAAACCCCACGGATATTAGACAAGGCTATCTTAAAGGATCATTATGTGTACAACATAACTGACCCGATGGGTTTGACCATGATACATGGATAGTTTGAACAGAGAAAGGTTTCTATGGGATTCTAGGCGGCACCCTTGAGTGAAAAACATAAAAAGGAAGGGCACGGAATCTTCGACTACACCGCTGATCGACTGGTTTTACCGAAAATATGCCTTCTCGAATTTAAGGGATAATAATATGGGAAGACCACAACCACTCATTATAAGCGTTGCTATGGTATTTGTTTGGAACAAGTGGTGTATGATGTTGAGCATGGTTATGCAATAATTAAAAGCATCTTGGCATGCATTTGCATGTTAAGAAAGCAGTAAATGCAACAATTTCATAATTAAAGCACTAATAAAACAAAGGAACAAAAAAAGACAAGTCAATTTTGCAGTCGAGAAGAAAATTGAATGCTTAAAGGAATTGAACAAGTACTTGCACATAAGGGAGGGTACAAAATCACAATAACAATCTGAAGTGGTAAAAGCCTAAATTTTCCACAACACAGTCGCCATGCTGTCGCGCCCTCCCTTTTCCCTCTTTGTATCAGGAGACTGGGTTAATGCCATTTTTGGTATGGGACAACTCATTCCTTTTCGGAACTGGGTTTTCCATTTGAAAATTTGCCATATAATGATTTAAGGTGCATCAAGTCACCTATAGGGTTCATTTCTAAATTAGTTTGATAACCAGAGATAGGGTAAGGGCTTCAAATCATCATAAGGGAAAGGTGTTAGGCACCCTTCATGACCCACTTGAATGGTTCCCGGCCACATAGCTTTTTTTGTGTGAATTTGTTAAATTTAGAAAATAGAAAAGAATAGGCTCAAACAGTAAGGGATTTAAATTTAAACACATAAGAGTTTGAAAGAATAATTAAAATATGAATTTTGAAAAGGAGTTACAGTTCTACAAATACTTGAGAATATATAAAAGGAGGGTGTCCTAGGATTATTTATAATATGGATCACATTAATGCGATACTTGGTATGACACTCCTCAAAAGAGGGGATACACGTGGTATTAGCGCACATGCCATCATATCCATATATAGCTTTTCCACACCGTTAAGGTATTACAATGTAGATTGGTCTCGACCTTTATTGCATGCTATTTATCCATCCCATTCCTATCAGTCTCAGAGGAATTTAGAACTACTATTCCTAAACAGAGGGATATTAGGCTGATTTTTAGGTTTCAAAAGGTGAAAAAGCTAAGGCGACATACAAAAACATATAGGACTGCACATTAGGGGGAAACATGTGAACAAATAACGGCTCATATATACCTCCTCGAGCAAGCACATAAATAGCACGACTTAATCTCAATCGGGGTCTGAATTTTAAAACACAAAGGCAATGGGAATTTTAATCATTGAGGCAGACCAGTTTGTTACATAACTCATATAAGAAGTCCAAATTAGGCCTGTCTGCTGGCTGTAGAAACTACTAATTAATAAAGGCGGATTCAATTTTACTTTTGTTATCACCTAAGGCCTAGCTAAGTGTTTGGGTGAGATGCTATAAACATGATATCTAGTACTGATTCAGAATGTGGCAAAGCAGTAACATTCTTTATCTATTAGCGTGTTAACATAACAGAGTAATGTTGTTTAAAACTAGTTCAGAACGTTATGAGTAAGGCTAATTATAAACTAGATTGGTTTTAGATCCACCAATATCTATTATTTCTAATTTTAATTCCTATGGACATGATATCTAGTTGAACGTGAGATGAAGCAGGAAGGATTTACATCCAATAGGTACTACAAATGGTACTGATATTAGACTATTGGATATGATGCTGGATTATAACCATTTAGATCCTAGGAGCATGGTGTCCAAGTGTGGCAAACATGTAGAATTTTAAACAAGTCCTATAGGCAGGTTATCTAAATGTAGAGTCAAACATGAAGAATTTATTAGAGAATATATCCTATAGGAATGGTGTCTAAATGCAGAGTTGGAAAGCGAAATATAAAACAACATGGTGTCTAAATGCAGAATTGAACATGCAGAATTTAAAACAACTCTTATAGGCATGTTTCCGATCCTTCTAACAACTAAACATGCATAATTACCCATACCCTTTTTCACTAGCCAGCCCCAATATTTTTTACAAATTATTACAGACCAAATAATAAATTATATCAAAAAAATATAAAATAAGAAGTTATAACGAGAGGAAGCCTGATTATTGAATTCCTCTCTGAGTTATGTACTAAACCACCTCAAATACCATTTGATTCTTAGAGCCTTTCTACGAACTTGGTGTGTCAGAGTTCCTTGAGGGTCTCAAGGGACACTGGACAGCGGTTACACCCAGGTTTGCGTAACCAGATAGAGATGAGTGCAGTGTGGAAAGGCCAACCCTTATGTGCCCAAGTTCAGAGGGAGCTCATGGGTCCCAAGTCAAGGCCACATAAAAGGGGCAGAACCTAAGTCTAAAAGCATAGTGGAAATGCAGGAGTAAAGATTTATTTTTTTTTTAAAAATGGAATGAGAATAGTACGGGGCCAAGGGTAATTTGAAAAACAGTAATGGTAAAATTATCACCACACAAAATCAACATTTTCATACAAAGGGATCAGGTTTGGACATGCACAACAATAGCTAATGATGGGCATGCCCATATGCAAACCAAAGAACATAACACATAGAGGGGGATATGAAGCAAATGACCCTAGGGAGGTCAGATTTGGGTCATGCACAACAATGCCTAATGTTGACATGCCCTCAAACCAACCAAAGAATAAAAACACGTATGGGATATGGGGTTTAGGATTCATAAGTCATAATAAGTGACTGACAGACGAAAACATTAATTCAGAAGAGAAAGGGGCATATTACAACTTGCTTAATAATGCAACTTGATTAAACATAAAAATAAATAGGAAAAAGTGAAGGAAATAGCAAAGAAACATGTTATTGATGCTGGAAAATTAATTAGAACATACTAGTAAAGAGGCAAATTCAGAAAGAAAAGTAAGAAAACTTCCCACAGCTTTACCTTGGCTTTCAGCTAGTTAGGTAAGACAGCAACACAAGTAGCAACAGATAAAAGAGAGAGAGAGTTTTGAGTGAAGTTTGTGTGCTGAACTCAAGTGTTTCCTATTTTGAAAGAGGAGGGTGTAGGGTATTTATTGTTTTGAAAACATGTGAGAAATAAGGCAATAAGTAAAGTTTCAATACAAATATGGAAACAATCAACATTCAGAATCAACTAATCAAGTGATTTCCCTTTAATTAAGAAATCAGTTGTTTAACGACGTTAAAAAATTCAAAAATAAGGAAAGCGAATCAGTTTGTAGGAAGAATGATTATTTCCATAAAACAGTAGTAAAAACATTAAGCAAGCAATCGAGTCTAAGAATAGAAATATGTTTATTTTGGGCAGCAAGGTAAATATTTTCGTAAAAGAAAAGAATCGATCAACTTTGATCAGGCAAATGAAATTAGGGTTCATAAAGGAAAAGCATTAGAAATCACTCACAAGATGAAGATCAATCTAGGAAAAAAGTTCAGCACATAAATATAGTGAACAATACATGAGACATGCGAGGCCAAACCCATTGGTAAAAGAAACAGCATGCAATGGCGGCAGGAATAAGCATAAGGTTCATTAGATAGTCAGGGTTCACACATATATCAAAAGAAAAGAAGAGATTCAAAAGCAAGTAAAGGTCCTACAGCAACAAGGGAGGAAACCTTTTAATAAAGTTTGGATTTCAAAAACAATTGAGTTTAAAGGATAGTAAAACTCAGAATCAAATAACTCTCATAAAGAAAAGATCCAGAGACAAAGAACCTTAATCGAATCTGAATTCTCAAACAAACAATTCCAGGCCAAAAAGACTTAGGGCTTTCAGTAATAATCATGTATAAAAGATGGTAAACAAATAAGCCAAACAGAAACTCAACCAAACAAGTAAACATCTAACAAACAACTTTAGAACTCAAATAAGAACTAAATGAATTTATGGTTTTCAACATGCTAACTCAGATAGACGAACAATATGAGTAAATCATAGCGTAAATCAGAAATATGTTAAAATAAAAGAAGAGATTTCTCAAAATAACTTAAAGCAAACCCTAATTGGAAAATGAAGAGCCGTTTTGAAAGTAATGTTAAAGAAAATTCAAAAAAATGCTTAAAAGATCAAGGTAAGCACAGACCTAAAGCAGATCTGAAAGAAAGTTAAAAGATCTTGAAGATTAGGGTTTCAAAGAACCTAAAAAAGGCGAGAAAGGCCCTGAAAGTTACGATCTAACAATGAGAGTCAAGGTCCTGACTCGAATGGCCATGGCTGGCCAGAGAAAGGTCAAGGATGACCGGAGAAGAGCCATGGACTGGAATCAAACAAGGACTGGACCAAGCTCCTTCAATGTCTGGCCGTGAAGCTATATGAACAAACACATAAAAGCCATGAAAGGCTAGTACAGGTCTCAAATGACCATGGAGGGACATGCATTAGGTAGACATGAGGGTGGATTAGGGTGGCGACAACTAATGATTAGGTGGTGTTGCAGAGAGATTTTGAGAGGAAGGGGATTCTAAGGCGGTGGATTGTATAATATGATAGGGTTTTGGGTTCGTTTGGGATTAATTAAGGTAAAGATGATACTAGTCGTTGATCTGAATGATCAACGGCCTGGATTAAATGGGCAGGTAGAGGTTTGGGTTTGGGTCGGTTAAATGGGTTAAGGGTAGGGTATGAATATGAATTAGGCTGGGGTAATTGGATTTAAATTGGGATAGAATTCAGGCTATTATTGAAATGAAATTTGGCAAAATTTAAAATAGTCATTTTCCTATTTATTTCATAAAAAAATAGCAAATTAATTTTGAAAACAAATTAAAAGCATTAAACTAATTATACCATATTATTATTAATTTAAATAATAATGGACTTAATTTTTATTAATATAAACACAATTCAACCTTGAAAGAGGCTAATATTGCAATTATATGCATTTTTGTTTTATAATAATAAATAAATTTGTCAAAATATGCAAAAAAAACATTTAGCTACAATTTAGCATAAATATGAGAATCCAATAAGTGAATCACAAAAATGCGAATTTTGAGAATTATTATTGGGGTTTTTATGATTAAAATAGGGAAATAAATTTGTTTAAAATATTTAAAATTTAATAAAAATAAGAAAATATTTGGACGTACTTATATATGCATACATATGTTATTTCTAAAGTATTTTCATATTAGAAAATATACATGAAAAAACTGGGTATCAACAGTTGCCCCTGTTTACCCGTGAAGGATGAAAGAGTTGTCGGGTAAAGATATGATAGCCGACTTTTACTGAGCAAAGCGGTTCAAAAAAGTTTAAGCTATGCCCCGACTTCTGAGCTTCCTAAATATCCCTGATTTTACAGGAATCAGGCCATATGTAGTTCAAATGCGTAGGCGGAGCATGCCCATGGGAACTTTCCCGAACGGATGCAATATCTAGGGTCGGGTGCATGTATATTTGTGGGAATGTTTAGGTTTGATATGGTAGCGAAAACGGAGTAGGATCTCTCCTGCCGAGATGGCCATTGCTCGCCGGTGCACCTGCAATTACAAGCGTGCATCGCGCATAAATTTAAACATGATACAAATTCCCTTTGCACCATAAAGTTTGTCTTTGGACGGTTAGAATGACGTCCTTAGTCCATGCCATCCTGGGCCATGAAGCGTGCAATAAAGGATTTGCATTTCATGAAATTACGCTCTCGGGCTATGAGGATAGTGCCTCCGAACCATGATGCCTTTGAATAATTATATGCAAAAAATTAAAAGGGACCCTCATGCCATGACATGGTTTTCTCGGGCTATGAATATTATGCCTCCGAATGATGACGCCTTTGGATAATTTGGTGATCTTTCAGCCCATAAAATGCAGTATGTGACGATCTTTTAGCCCATGAGATGCAGTATGTGGCGATCTTCACCCCATGAGATGCAGTGTGTGGCAATCTTTTAGCCCATGAGATGCTGTTTGTAGCGATCTTTCAGCCATGCAGATGCAGTATGTACCAATCTTTTAATCATGCAGATGCACATGGAGGTAGAGCTCAACCTCGGAAGGAAGCATGGTAGCCTTATGCAATGCACAAATGCAGATGCAAACATCGCTTAGTCTCGGAAGGCAGAATGGTAGCCTTACGCAATGCAGAAATGCAGATGGAGACAATGTTTAGTCTCAGAAGGCAGAATGGTGGCCATATGCAATAAAAATATGCACATGGAAAAAGCGTTTAGTCTCAGAAGGTAGAATGGTAGCCTTATGTAATGCAGAACGGAATCGATGTTTAGTCTCGGAAGGTAGAATGCTAGCCGTATGTAAGAAATAAAATGGCAAATGGTAATAGAGCTCTCTTAGCTGATAGAAGGTAGTGATATTGTGATTGCTGCGGACCTTGTGACACATGAAATGTCACTTGTGTGTTGATAGCAAATGTGGGTAAATGCAATGCTTCTGAGAGTTGAATTCCTGAACAATATTTGTCTCATGAGTGTATAGTATATTTGATGATTTTGCAATACAAGTGCTTGCATCCAAAGAAAAATCATGAGTTTTGTAAAGGAGGGATGTTAGTTTGTATTCTCGCTAGCTCTGCTCCACTTGCTCGGCTTTGATCTAGTGATACTATATGTATCACTGGGTAGTGTTTCTAAATAAAGCATTTTCAGTAATATGCATTATTTTGTAAAAATATGACGTAATAATAATAATTTCTTAGATGAATCGATGATTGTGACATGGTTCAGGACATTGCAGACTCTCTTGCTACAGATTTTTTAAGGTCCTCATAATTCTACCCCAGTTTAATGGGTTGATGCTCCTGTTGGTTGCGACGATCGACTTAAAATACTTCAGATTTTTGAGGATTCTCCTCAAAACCCTCAAAATTCTACCCTAGTTTCCAATTGTAGGGGAAATGAAATTTTATTGAATTAGGACCGAACCCATAAGGCTGCCTACGTATCCCATCTTAAACGGGAATCGGGTCCGACATAGTTCAAATTACATCATACAAGGGAAGCATAAAGATTACATATTATAACGCTTGACTGCATCTGAATTGATTGGCTTCGACCAGACTTCTCCGTCCATTTTTGCAAGTATGAGCCTTCTCCTATCAGAACCCGGTGAACCATGTATGGACCATGTCAGTTGGGAACAAAATTCTACTTGGCTTCATATTAATTCAGAAAAATTTCTTCAAAACCAACTGCCCCGGTGTGAACTGTCTCGGCTTGACTATTTTGTTGAAGGCTATGGACATTCTATTATGATAGAGTTGACCATGGAAAACTTCATTCATTCTTTTTCCATCTATACGGGCTAGTTGCTTATAATGACTTTTTACCCACTCTGCGTCACCGAGCTCATCTTCCCGTGTGATCTTTAGGGAAGGAATTTCTACCTCGGCGGGAATGACTGCCTCTGTACCATCAACCAACATATAGGGGGTTGCCCTGGTTGATGTACGGACTATGGTGCGATATACCTATAAAGTAAACGATAACTTCTCGTGCCACTGTTTATGCTTTTCTATCATTTTCCTCAATATTTATTTGATATTCTTATTGGCGGCTTCTACGACTACATTCATCTGAGGTCTATAACCTATGGAATTCTTGTGTTTGATCCTGAAGGTTTCACACAAAACTTTCATCAGGTCATTATTGAGGTTGGAGCCATTTTTAGTAATGATTGACTCTGTAAACACGAATCGACAAACAACGCGGTCGCGTTCGCGTTCGCGGTCGCGATCAAAGTCTGCTACGACTTTCTTAGTCACTGCTTTGTAGGACGTAGCTTTGACTCATTTGGTGAAATAGTCTATGGCCACTGGGATAAATCTGTGTCTGTTGGATGCAGCAAGCTCAATTGGTCCAATTACATCCATTCCCCAAGCGGCGAACAGCCATGGTGAGCTTGTTGCATTGAGCTCATTTGGAGGTACCTTTATCATATCTGCATGTATCTGACATCAGTGGCATTTTGAGACATACTGGACGCAGTCCTCTCCATAGTCATCCAAAAGTAACCAGCCCGGAGTATCATTTTTGGCTAAGACAAAACTGTTCATATGTGGACCGCAGGTCCCAACATAAATTTCCTCTAGTAGCTTGGATGCTTCCTTTTAGTCGACACAACTTAATATTCCAAAATTGGGAGTCCTCCTATACAGGATTCCTCCACTGTGAAAGAAATTGTTGGAAAATCTCCGAAGTGTGCATTTCTGAGTAGGATTTGCAACCTCTGGGTATTCTCCTTTTTTCCAAATATTCATTGATATCGTGAGACCAAGGCTTTCCATTTTCTTCCTCTTTGACATGGGCATAGTAAGCAGGCTGATCATAGGTCTTTACTCGAATGGGATCATTTAAATTTTTTCTCGATGATAGGGTAGCCAATGCATTGACGAATACATTCTGTATTTTAGGACATGCTGGACTTCTATCATTGTGAAATTCTCAATTCTGTACGATGCAGGTACGAAGTATCTTTGAGTTCTTTGTTTCCCATTCTTCCCTGATGTATAAGTAGGTCTGAATCTCCAATCACTATCAACTCTTGAATTTTAATGTCGATGTCCATTTTAAGCCGTAAGATGTAGGCTTCGTACTCGGCCATATTTTTGGTGCAGGGGAACCTGAGCTTGGCAGACACTGGATAATGCTGATCGGTTTCTAATACTAGGACTTCCCCTATTCCAACTCCATTGAAATTTGCTGCTCCATCGAGAAACAATCTCCAACCATCATAGGATTCTGCAATGTCTTCTCCTATGAATGATACCTCTTCATGAGCAAAATATGTTTTCAGGGGCTCGTATTCTCTATCCACGATATTTTTAGGAAGGTGAATCTGCTAGTGCATGACCCTTGATTTCTTTCTAAGTCACATAGACAATGTCGAATTCACTCAACGGGATTTGCCACTTGTCTAGCTTGCCATTGGGCATGGGCTTCTGAAAGATGTACTTCAGATTGTTCATCCTTAATATGAGATATGTGGTATAGGCACAAAAATAGTGCCTCGACTTCTGAGCTACCCAAGTTAAGGCATAATAGGTGTGCTCTAATAGAGAATACCGGGCCTCGTATGGGGTGAACTTCTTACTGAGGTAATAGATGGCATGCTCTTTCCTCCCCGTTTAATCATGCTGACCTACAACACAATCGAATGCTCCATCCATTATTGCGAGGTAGAGTAATAGAGGTCTACCTGGCTCAGGCAGGACCAAGACTGGTGGCGTTGACAGGAATTCCCTGATTCTTTCGAAGGCCTTTTAGAAGTCAATGGTCCAATTGGTAGTGGCATCCTTCTTCAACATCTTAATGATTGGCTCATAAATAATTGTAGACTGTTCTATTAACTGGATGATGTAGTTCAGTAGCCCCAAGAAACTCATCAGGACCTTTTTTTTCTTCGGCGATGGTAGTTCTTGAATGACTTTTACTTTTGAGGGATCCAATTTTATTCCTCGGTGACTCACATTAAACCCAATCAATTTTCCAGCAGGAACCCTGAATTCGCACTTTGCGGGATTTAGTTTCAGCTTATACCTTCGCAATCTATTAAAGAACTTCCTCAAATCTTCCATGTGATCAGTGGCCTTCTTGGACTTGATGACGACATCATCTACATATACCTCAATCTCCTTGTGTATCATATCATGAAAAATGGTAGTCATGGCCCTCATGTAGGTAGCCCCTGCATTCTTCAGGTCGAACGATATCATCTTGTAACACTACATTCCACACGACGTAATAGAATCCATTTTCCAGCATCTTGTTCTCCATCCATATCTGATGGTAACCAGTAAAGTAACGTATGAACGACTATAATTCATTCTTGGTGCAATTATCGATCAGATGGGTATATTTGGCAAAGGGAAGTCATCTTACGGACTGGTCCGGTTGAGATCCCGGTAGTCAACACAGACCTTGACCTTTCCCATCCTTGTTTGGTACTGGCACGATGTTGGCTAACCATGTCGGGTATTCTACTGCCCTGAGAACCTTAGCGTTGACCTGCTTGGTTACTTTTTCCTTGATTTTCAAGCTCATATCAGGCTTGAACTTTCTAAGCTTTTGCATTACCGGCGGACATGTTGGATCGGCTGGCCGTTTTTGATCCATAATAGACGTATACAAACGAGTCATGTTATCATATAACCAGGCGAATATGTCCTCATATTCCATTATAAAATCTATATATTCCATCTTCTCTGATGGCGACAACTGAACACTAATTCGTGTTTCCTTGACGTTTTCTACATCTCACAAGTTAACAATCTCGGTCTTGTCCATGTTAGACTTAGGTCTATTTTCAAAATTCTCAGCTTCTTTAACAATCTCTTCTGGTATGTCATCTTCCTCTAAATTTATGTCTGTTAGTTGTGTTGTCTCATTGCATGTCACAATCATTGGTTCATCAAGATAAGTAATAGTAATGTTGTATCAGTAAAGTAATGAGAGAAAAATAATAATAAGTGTTGATTCATTAGAAAATGTTTTGATAAATTGCATAATCATTTTCAACATTGGAATATTATTGCAAGAATCGAAAATATGCGAATATAAAATCTTTTAGTAAATAAAATAGTGCTTGTTTTAGCCTTGCTACCCCGAGGCTCATTGGGCTCTGGTTTCTTGATGGTCCAGTTATTAAGTAATGCTCCTGTGCTAACAGCATTTATTGAAGGGATTTCCCCCCTCCTCCTCAAGAACAACAAAACAGTCCTTGTTATTGTCTTCTAAGAACAAGTTATTCACTGCTGCCAGTGCTTCTTCTTTATCTGTCCCATAAACAATGTCGACATTTTTGGAAGGTCTGTTCTAGATGTGGTATTGGCTGCTCCAGTGGATAGTAAGGACCACGCCATGGTGGCGACCAGTTGTTGAATTCTTCCCAGGCATAATCATATCCTAGACCAAAAGTGGTGCCATATTTCTTGAGTTTATGGGCTTAGCGATTCCTTGGAGGTTCTTGCTCAGCCCTTTGCCAGGTAGGTTCGTATCCACTCCAATTCAGTATACTATCGATCTTGTTATCCCACTATTTGTCTATATCAACGACTTTTACCCATTCAATGTTATGGTAAGTCTCTCTTCCTAGCTTCCTTCTCCTTTCAATTAACGAAATGGTCTAGCGACTGTATATAGAGTTGCTCCCGCCGCCATAAATGATCTCTTACTGGTGATTCCATTAAAACTTTACAGCCTGATGCAATGTTAACGCTACAGCCGAAGCAGCACATGGCCGTCCCAATTGCAGAATGTAAGATGCTGGCATATCTATCACCTTGAAATCAATGTCGAACCTGGCTGGCCCCATTTGCAAGCATAGACTAATCTCCCCAATTGGTGTACCATTGGGAGTAGTCGAAGCCTTTAGCATTGATGGCTCCATCCTTTATCTCGTGCAGTCATTTACCTAACTTCTTGAGCATTACCAGTGAACAAATGTTAAGACTAGAACCCCCGTCGATCAGGATCCTGGTGATGAAATAGTCGTCGCATTTCATAGTGATGTGTAATGCCTTGTTGTGCAACATCTGCTCGGACGGCAGCTCATCCTCATGAAAAGTGATCTTATGGCTCTCCAACACATGTCCTTCCAGGTTAGCCATTCCACCAATGATGTTGCTTGGTACGGATGCTTTCCTTAGCAGTTTCAACAGAAGGTTCTTGTGTGCATCGAAATTTTATAGGAAAGCATGAATGGATATTTACGCCGGTGTTTTGTTCAATTGGTCAATGAACGGGTATTCCTTGGCCTATATCTTTCTCCAATGATCATATGGACCTGTCTCAATGATGGGTGACCGATTGAAGGCCTACTTACTTGAGTCAGCTAGATGTTTTGGCGTATAAACTCTACCAGTTCTTGTCTTACCATATGCCGCAATAGTTTCTTTGAACCTAACCTTGCCTTTCCTCCTTGCCTCGGCTGTGTAGTCCCATGGTACAACCTTTGTATGGAATGGTGTCATGGTTGACATTGCCACTGGTATCGGCATAACTATCCTTACTACGAACGGAGCATGTGCCTTGGGTGGTAAAACTATAACATCAAGTGGTGTGGGTGCATTTGCTGGAGACACGAACTTGACCCCAATAGCGCCAGTGTCTTGGTGGATGACGTTGCTTCAAACCCAAATGGCACAGACATATTTACCTCATTGTCCCCAGATGGTTGAATCTGGATTATGATTCGATTAAGAGTAACTATTGTCTTCTTTAGGTCATCACCTTCCGCGATCAACCCGATTGGTCCCTCGAAATCCCAATCAACCTCTATTTAAATCATGTGGATTCCTCCACTCTTATGGTCTAGGGGTTTTTGCAGACATTTGGAGTGGGTTCCTTTGCCATAATAATATTGTTATCAATTAAAGTCTTTTTTTTGTCTTTCAAAGAACGACATACATCGATGTTGTATCCCCTCATGCAAGAATTGTGTGCACATGATTTTTTTGGTTTAACCCACTAAGAAGGGTTCTCAAGTGTTGCAGCAGGGATGGGGGTGACATAACCAGCATCTTTGAGTCTCTCCTATAACTGATCAATAGGTTAAACAGTGGTTGTATATTGTATTAGAGGTCTGCGATCAAAACTTGGTTCAGGTCTAGGGAAGTTTTGGCGTGTAGGAGGTGATTGATAGTGGGATGGTTGAGCATTATAGGTTTGGTAGACATGTGCAGGTTGGGAATATCAAGGCAAAGTGGGCTGATATGTGGGAGGCGGATGTGATTGATAAGTGGGAGGTGGAGCTTGGTATGAGAGTGATGGTTCATGGTAGTTCGGAGTTGGCTGGTATGTGAGTGGAGGTGTTGGGTAAGTTTGGTATTTTATGGGATATTTGGTTCTCTATGAAACCATTACGACACCCACATCCCTTTTCTTGGACACACCACCAGATTGTAAGGCCTTATTATAGCTTGCAAGGCCTTGAGGTTTGTAACTATACCTCTTTTGGTCGTCTTTGATCCTGATTTTCGATTGATATCAGTTATGAACATCCGACCAGGTCACGGCGGGATATTAAACCAGATATGTTTTAGCTGCTTCGCTCAATAAGACCTTGAGTGAAGGCCTGAACTGTCCAGCCATCAGAGACTGGGAGTAGTTCCATTCATTCCATTTGAAAGCGAGATACAAACTCTCGCAACATCTCATTCTTCCTCTGCTTGATCCTGAAGACGTTAGATGTTCCTGTAGCTACTTTGATAGCACCAACATGTGTCTTAATGAAATAATCTGCCAACATGGCAAATGAATAGATTGGTTTTTGAACTTCTTCATTAAGATGGACTCGATCTCTTCGTCCTTTAGGTCGCTGCCTTTCACTGCACAACTGTAAGCAGCAACGTGCTCATTGGGTATGAGCACGTAATTTCTTCCTCGCTTGAATCACTCCTACAGAATTCCCAAAGTTTGATTTTTCCTTTTAACTATTTGATATTTAACAATTATTGTAGAATTTTTCTATTTGCTTGCATGTTTAACTTTAGTTAAATCATAAAATACAAAAAATACATTTGCATTTGCATTTAGGAGTTAATTTATATTTTTTATTAATTAGTAAATTAGTAGAAATAGAAAATCACAAAAATAAGTCACTTTTGCATTTTTAGTTTTGAGTTTCGAAGTTTGATTGTTTTTATTTTAGTTTGACATTTATTTTTTTGTGGTAATTTAGTGTTAATTAATCTAATTTGGTAGGATAATTTTTATTAGGTAGTAATTTAGATTTTTATTTTTGGAAAAGAAAAGAGTTTTGAAATAAAAGAAAAAGGAAAAGAGTTAAACAGATTCAGATTTTTGGGCCAATCACCCAGGCCCAATTGACTTTCCCTATTACCTACTGATCGCTGCAAACTCAAACTACACGAATGTACGGAGAGCGCGTCGCTACAGCTTTTACCCGAATAGTGGTTCTGGATCGAATTTCTAAAGGGAGATTGGAGTGGGGTTGTATTGTCTGTTTAGCCTAGAATTGCATTTGTACTTCGAATTGCACCCCTAATATTTTGGGTTTTCTTTGTATTAATAACTACTTTTATGAACTAGATAATAAGACTAAATTATGCTAAGGAAATATTTCAAGTTTGTTACTAATAGGGAGAAAGGCACTAGGGTTGTGACATCACCTAGGTAGTTAACTAACGGGTAGAAACTACTAAAAATAGATTGGCATATTTGCAATTTATATTATAACCATTGCACAATTGTACCCACTCTCACGCCTCTCGGTAGAGAGTGTGATTTTGCCCAATTGGCTCTCTAAAGACCAATTCAATAGGCCAAATAGACCAACCAACTAGGGTTCAAGTAGGGTGATTAATCTCTTGAGATTTAACCCGTTAATTGGGACTACCATTTCTCATGGGTCCATCCCAATTCCTTGTTGGATAAATTTTGGGGTCATAGACTCTTTTTCTAAAGAATAGTCAAAACCCACTAAGCTAGAATCACTGTTTGCAGCCACCAATCCTTAATTAAATCATAAAATTAACCCAAATAACAAATACCCAATATCAATCTATCATTAGAAAGGAACATCCATCAATTACCATACTAGGGTTGAGCCACAACTCTAGCTAATGGGTTTAGCTAGTCATAATTGAAGAAGAAACAGAAGAAATAGAAGAAGAAATAACCATATTAATTAATATCTAAGGTAAAAGTACAAGAATCTATGGAGAAATTAATGCTAAAGTGCCAAAATAGGCTAAAATATTGGTCCTCGCGAGCGCAGCTCTCTTCAACAAATAAAACTAACCTAAAATGGTAAAATATTCTATTTATAGTGGACTAGACAAAACTGCTCCTGCGGGGTCAGTACGGGCCGTACAATTATGACCGCGGCCGCACTGGCTGGTTTGAATTCCATTTCTATCTCTCTGAAGTAGCTGAACGGACCGCATAAAGATGTGGCGTGATCGCGTGAAGGTGTGGTGTGGGCCGCGTGATAGTGACCGCGGCCGCATGGCTTACAATTGCCCAAAACAACATCTTCTCTAAACCTCTTGGCGTGGACCATATGACATTGCACGGCCACGGGCCGCCTAATTCCAATCGCAGCCGCGTGGTTAAAATTTTGACTTTGCACTTCTCTCAACTTCGATAGTGCGGCCGCATGCACAATTGTGCGGTCGGCACCAGGTTCCTATTCCACCACTTCACTTGTCCTTTGACACTTGAGTAGGTTTCACTCCGTTTTGAGCCAATCTTTTACATTTCGTCAATTTATAGCGAACACTTGCAGTCAAGCACAACTTGTAATCATTTTGGGACTATGTTGTAGTAAATTATACTCAAAGCGTAAACAAGTAGGGGCATAAAACACGATAAAATCCTACTTATCAACTCCCCCAAACTTAAACATTTGCTTGTTCTAAAGCAAAAAAAATAAGACCCACCCCTTAAAGAAAAGATCCAAGTAATTCCAGCTATCCTGATGTAACCTCAACAAGCATCAATTGGGACTAGAAATTCCCTCAATACGAATGCATCATTAACACATTTAAAATTTAAAAACTGTGGAGCAAGTGTGTGATATAAGAGCATAAAGAGTTGACACATTTCATCAATGAGCTTCTCTCAATTACTTTGGTAATTGTGGAATCCAAACTCACACATCCTCAACTCTCCCTAAGTGAACCTCACCTTTTAGAGTATTAACACACAAACCGAAGTTGATGGTCTTTCACTCATCTCTCTCAAAAAGAAGGTCACAAGTCCGGCTCTAAGTAGCATATGCTTTCCCTTTATGTAAGTATCCACTAATGTAGGTTCTCTTCAACTCAATATCATATAGGGATTTTTAGGGTCATTGTGAAGGCTTTTGGTAAGGGTAGGACATGTTTTTGCTCAAGTGGGTTCAATTTTCCCTTAAGCTCTTCTTTTGATTCATTTTGGCAACTTTCTTGACTCATTGGAGTATTTTACTTATTTTCAAGGGGTTAGAGAGGCACATTGTTACTCTTTCTTAAGCAATTCAAAACATTTCTCCTTTTTCTACTTATTCCACACCTTTTTCACTTTTGTTTTCTTTGAATCCCCTTTATGTTCTTATTCACATTGGTCTTTATTTTTGTCTTTTCTTTTCTTTATTTTTCAATGCCTTCCTTTTGTTTTTCTTTTGAACCTTTTTACCACATTGCCTTTCTTGTCTCTCCCCCCAAACTTAGACATTTGCCATTTACTTAAGGGAAGATTTGGGTGCCATAAGAGGGTATCATTAAGAATGGGTATAGGCTTGTAACTATAGTTTTTGAAAGAAAAAGATTCAAGGCTCAAAAAGGTTAAATAGGGATAATTTTGTTAGTAGGCTAGGGAATTGTTCAACTTAGCATTTGGATCAATGAGAGCCTATAATCACTTCTGAAGTCAAGTATCACCAAGGAATTAGCCTCAACAAACATGCAGGGCGAGTTCTAGACCATCAGCTTTGGACTGGCACTCACCACTCGAATTCTCACCACATGCACTCAAGGATTGCTAAAGACATCGAGTCGAGGTCCCACAAAGACCTTAGTTACTATTCAAGTGCACAATGGTCAAAACTGACCATATAATGATTGTTTGGCCAACGCAAGAGTCTCAAGGCCACGATTTTCACCATCTTAAACACAGTGTTATGTCTTTGACAATGGGATCAAAGGCAAATGTGTTAGGCCCAAGTGATGCTTTGCCTGAGGTACCCTTAGCTACAAAGTATGAAAATATACAAGAAAAAAATCAAAAACGGACTCGAACCCTTAAGAAGGTTGTCACTCCATATATCATTAGGAAGAGCCGCCCGTTTCACATAACACTCTACCCTTGGAAATAACAGTAGCATTAAGAAAATCAATGGCTTATTGAAAATGCCAAAATCAAAACAAAAGGCTACAAGCCTATATACAATGCTAAAAACAAAAATATTTTGCAAAAATAGAAAAACTGAATGAATATATACAGTGGGGGAGTAGAATATACAACAGGGAATGAATATATACATAAAGTAACTTTATATATCTACGAAAAGATAATAAAAAGTACGAGAAAAGTAGCTAAAATGTAAAGTTATGCATAGACCAACTAGAAAATCAAATCAAAAACATAAGAGGAGTATCAAATATATACAATCATCCAAATAGATATAAAGTAGGGCGCACCCCCACGAACAAGAGAATTTTCCCCACTGCTAACTACCAAAATAATCTCAAAATATCAGATAAAAGACAAAGAGGGCTTCCTTGGCTTAGTCTGTCTGCATAGGATCCACAGTGGTCCCCTGATCCTCTCTATGGGCGGGAACCTCAGACTTGTTCCTAGTCTGCTGCTGCTCTGCTCTGGGACAGGGTCCTGCTGCTGGACCAGCTGAATATCTAGTATATCACTTGAGCGAGTCTCCTGAATCTCTGCCAGCTCAATTACTACTCCCTCAGTGCTGGGCAGCTTCCTCTTCGTCCTCGGAGGCCTGGGTGCTTGCTCCTGTTATTGCTCTGGCACTGATGCTGCTGCTAGAGGGGCTAACTCCCCAAATAACAAGTCTAAAGGCAGTTGGTTCACTAGTAGCTTGTTCACATATGCTCGAAACACTTTCACTGACTCCTTGGATGCTCTCAACTTTCTCATTTGTTTGTGCTCCCGGGCAAGCTCCTTCAAAACTACGCCATGTGCATCAACTACCTTAGTCAAGGCACCCTGAGTCTCTATTATCTTCTCCTGGTTGGCCAGGAGCTTCTTCAGTGTTACCTCAATAGACTGAGGAATCTGGATAGTGGCTGGTGCTGAATGAGCCTCAACTGAATTGGCCAATGTGGACAACTTGGGTGTCGCAACAGACATCTAGTTGTTTAAACGGGACAAGGTCTTTGCTAACAGCGGGATGTCAAAGGCTTTGTCCAGAAAGAAGTGACTATTGGTCCAATTGAAGAACTAGGACCCGCAGAGGAAGAGGGCACATCATCTGGAAGAGAGACAACTGGAACTAAGGGGAGCTCAGTGGAAGGCTCGGCAGTAGACTCTACCACAACTTGCTCCTCAGACTAGCTAGTCCGGGTATAGGTGAATGCCTTGTGCTTTTTGTCCTTTGGGTTGCTCGGCCCTTGAATGCTGAACCATGAGAATGGGGACTCTGGGCACACTTTAACATCATACGACTTCTTCTTCACCTTCAAGTCCCAAAAATACATGGTGAGGATGTTTGGATACGGGTAGTTCCAAATGTTGTCAACCCCTATTGCAGTGATCACCTTGTACATAACATTCCCCATATTGATAGGAAGCCAGCCATGATAGATGCAATCAGCACAGCCCGAGGGAGTGGGATAGTCTGGTCATGGGAAGTGTGGTCAAGCCAGTTTCATACAAAAGTGAGCCACCCTCTAGCCTCGAAATTCAAGTTCTTCCTCAAAATTTTTGCCCCTGCTAATATCCAATCCAAAACAACACCTGGATATGCCAAATACTGTGCCAACCATAGGCAAACCTCCTCCCTCATCTCAAGCTTCTTATTGTATTAGGTCTTCTCTTCATCATTAAAGCACAAATATCCATTGAACACCTTCCCAAAAATCACCACATTCTTGCCTCGCACTTTGTTCACAATGGAGTCCTTTTTTGTGTAGGCTACGGTGCAATAGAAATCCTTGTCCATATGCTCGTTTGTATCAATAAAATCATCACTAAAATTATCCCACCCAACTCTTGTTTGAAATTGCTTGGGCACATTGCGGAGTAGTGGCAATAAGTCTCGGGTGATTATGCTCCTCTCCGTGATTATTTTCTTTTGGGCCAAATTTCTCGGAATTTGTAGAAGGCCACTTGACTAACAAAGCATACCTCCCACACTTCCTCTTTTCTTATTCATTCTAAACCACCAACCTCGAGCACCCCACTACCCGGAACCTCATCATCACTGTTGTCACCACCTACTGAACTCTCACCAGATACTGAAGCTGTGGGGTGGTGGAGTATTTGCCACTACTTCGTGTTGAGCCATCAGACGACTCAGACTGTACAAACTGTGGAGCTTGGGATGAAGGTGGAACTAGGACTGGGGGCTTGCCCTTAGTCAGCTGAGATGTCTTAAGAGGGAAGGTATTCGCTCCCCGACTGCTCATCTTCACTCACAACCTGTTTCCTTGTTTTCAGTTTTTGTCGGGGAGCATGTTTGGTTTGTTTAGCTTTTCCTCCCCGGGAGAAGTCACCTTGTCCGGGTTGTTTGGAACCTCGTCCTCTTTGTCTTACCATTTTTTGCAAGCAAACACGTCTAACTTTGTTAGTTGAAGCAAAATCAGTTTATCAATAGATGTAAACCATTGCAGAATAACAACAAGAAAAAATGCTTTCATCCTCTCAGACTAGGTCACCGTGGACCATGCAATTAGGGGAGCGGCCACGTGGGAGGCCACTGCTGGCCACGTGAACAATGTCGTGCGCCGCACTGAAAGATTAATAACAAAATCACCATTTTCGAAGTCCACCAACGCGGGCCGCGTAAAAAGAGGTTGTGGCTGCGTGGGGCCAGCACGGACACACAAACAAGGATTCGGCCACGCAGGAGACGTCTTAAGATTCAGGACCAAGTTATTTGCGAGAAACGTGAACAAAAGGTGCGGCCGCATCAGGCATAATCGTGACCGTGGGTCGCGCTGGATTAAGAGCTAGTAACAAACTAGGCTTTACTCATTTTCCCGTTTTGTTCAAGTTTTACATCCTAATGTTCCCTACTCAATTACCCACCATAGAAAATCATTCCTTGCATTTAAAAATAACAACTAAACTAACCTAAACATTAAATTTAAGCACAAATGGAAGAACAAATAAGCTACACCACTGGGACATAATAAAATTGAAATTAACAACTAAGTAATGATCAATGTGAATAATATGTTACCAGGAATATGAACAATTAACTCTTTATGCAATCACACAATTACGGTCATAGATGAACAATAAAATTTATGGCTCAGGTAAGCGATTGGGTAAAAATTTTAAACTGAGGCCTAAGTCCTTATTTCTAGAAAAAAGTGGGCCCCTTTCACATACCCTCCAGCGCAGCCGCGTAATCCTGGCCGCAGACTGCGCTTGGTCTTACACTATGCCTTTTGCAGATAGAGAAGAATGTGAGCCGCATAAAATAGATGTGGCCGCGCGAGACCATCGCAGACTACGTTATCATGACCGTGGCTACTTGGTAGGCTTCATTGACCAGAAATGTTCCTCATATGCCAGTGCGGACCGCACAATCCAGGACGCGGCCGCACTGGCATTCTTCAGAGACAGTGCATTTTTATACTTTGTTTTGCACTGCTTCAACACATGTCCTACAACTTCTCACAAATAATTAGCTCAAAAATCCTAATCTACAAAGAGAAAAAAAAGAGAAAGAAAAAGACATGGGTTGCCTCCCAAGAAGCGCCTGATTTAACGTCATGGCACGACGCATATTAACATTACACCGCTTCAAATCAAAAAACACCACCACGGGTCTCTCATCAAATTCTCCTAGAAATAATAAAATGCACGTCTCATAAGTTTGTTAAACATCCGTCAAAGAACGGCAAGGGATAGTGATCACTGTAGAGCAGTTTGTTGAAATTACGATGGTTCATGTAAAACTGCCAACTTGTGTCGAGTCTTGTGGGACAACACACGTTCTGGAGAGTAGGCATCATTTCATGCTCTACTACAGGTAATCTCCCTTGAGCTACAAAATAGGTGTTGCATCATCCTTCAAGATATGATCGTTCTCAAAGATTGTGATGCATATGTGTGGCTTAACTTGTTTTATCTCCAATACCGGAGGAACCTCATTTGCCGAATTTTCTAGAGGAGTTTCCCATTGATCAAGGTCCAATGAAAACTTATTGGGTTCACACAATTTCATGGCATGCAAAGCATCTATGCACGTCACTCTACTTAGATCATCATCCATTTCACGATCCAGAGGTGCGGACCCAATTGGATCTTCAACATTACTCATAATACTTGT
Organism: Nicotiana benthamiana; assembly: GCA_034376525.1. Classification (NCBI taxonomy): domain Eukaryota; kingdom Viridiplantae; phylum Streptophyta; class Magnoliopsida; order Solanales; family Solanaceae; genus Nicotiana; species Nicotiana benthamiana. The sequence continues at coordinate 23,847,996 of CM067336.1, read as the reverse complement.
CTCATCTATTATTACAGCAGTGAAAATGTCAACAAAGGAGCACACCTCAGTGCTATTAGGTTGCTTCATGGATTTTCACACTCGGAAAATGACCTTGGCATCATCCACTCGGAATATAAACTTTGCAGCCTTGGTATTGACCAAAGTCTACCCCGTAGCTTGGAAAGGTCTTCCAAGAATAATCGGGACTTCAAAGTCCACCTCACAATCCAATATAACGAAGTCATCTGGCAAGATGAATTTATCCACACAAACAAGGACGTCATCAATTATACCACATGGTCTATTCATCGACCGATCTGCCATTTGAAGTCTCATCAAGGTTGCTCGAGGTTGCCTAATTCCCAAGTTCTTAAAGACATAATATGGAATCAAGCTTATACTCGCCCCTAAGTCACAAAGAGTTTTGGCAAAATCTTCACTTCTCATAGTACATGGGATAGTAAAAGCTCCCCAATCCTCAAGTTTTGGGGCCATAGAATGCACAATTGAACTCACTTGATGCATCATTGGTATTGTCTCACAATCTATTAACCTCTTTTTCGTAACCAATTCCTTCATAAATTTTGCATATCCTGGTATTTGCTCAAGTGCCTCAACCAATGGCACATTGATGGTAAGACTCTTTATCATATCTATGAACTTCTTGAACTGATGGTCCCTCTTGTGCTTTGCTAACCGTAGAGGATATGGCGGAGGGGACCTAGGCAAAGGTGCCTTGGCTTTATGCACCACCGTCTCGGGAATATCAATCACGTGTTCCCTAGACGGGTTCACGGCTTCTTGTGTCTCCACCTCAACCTCATCATCTATATTAATCCGTACATCATTGTTCACTCTTTGTTCAATGACATTATCAACATTCAATGGTCCATTATCATCATACAACACAATATTAATGTCCACAACACACATTTCTCTTTAGGAATGCACATCACCGCCCCACTCGCTTATTGTTGTGACCGCCATCACTTGTTTGGTATTTCTGCCCTTTGGGTTTACTACCATATCACTTGGTAGAGCCCCCTTGGGGAAAGTATTCAAGGCTTGAGAATGTTGTCCTAGTTGCACTTCCAATTTCCGGATAGACGTATTATGAGAAGCCAATTGTGCATCAGAATCTTGGTTCTTTTTCAGCATGTGCTCAAACATATTCTCAATTCTACCCAAATAATTTTAGGATGAACTCGGGCCTTGAGGAGGATACAGAGGCGGGTTGTTCGGTTGTTGATACATAGGAGTCCTTTGGAAGCCTTGCCCCCGGTTACCTTGACCACCATTTTTATTCCACCCACCTTGACCAATGTTGTTGTTCCAATTATTGTTGTTTTTACCGTTCCAATTCGCTTGGTTACCCGAATTGTTGTTCCCCCAATTTCCACCTTGGTTGTTGTTATTGTTCCAATTACCACCTTGTTGATTGCCCCAAATTTCTTGGGGATGCCATTGTTGGTTCCCTTGATTTCGTCTATCGCCTTGGTAGTTGTGCTTGTATTAAACTTTCTCACTTAGATCATCATAGCATTCATTCGAATAACCACCACTGTTATCATAGTTATCAAAATTTCCTTGAGGTTGTTTCCCTCTTTGCCTCCTTTTCATCATATTCAGTCCTTCCATGGCATTGACCTAGCGCGGTTTTTGGACTTGTTGTAATTGCGCCTTTGCAAATTGATTCATTATTGTTGTAAGTTCGAAATTGCTTGACAGTGATCATGCAACTCCTTATGCAAATGTATTACATTATGATCACCTTGAGGAATGTTCGCCAGACTTTTCCATGCTGAAGAAGACTCGGCCATTTCATCAAGTATATCACAAGCTTCATTGTAAGGAAGCTTCATAAAATTTCCTCATGCCAATTAGTTCACAATACATTGGTTGGCTGTGTTGATGCCCCTATAGAATGTTTCTTCATCACATCATTCATGTCATTATTAGGTCACTCTTTCACCATAGTTCTAAATCTCTCTAATATCTCGTGCAAGGGTTCCGTTGGCTCTTGTTTGAAAGCAAAAATCTCATCACGGAGCACCGACATGTGACTTGGAGAAAAGAACTAAGGGATGAACTTGTCCACCAATTCATCCCATGTAGTGATAGAATTTTGGGGAGCCTCTCTAACCAATCCATTGCCTTTACTCGAAGTGAGAACGCAAAAGCCTAAGTCTCAATGCATCCTCTGAGACAATTGTCTGCTTGCTACCCCAACAAGTATCCGCGAACCCTTTCAAATATTTATAAGCAATTTTATTGGAGGCGCCCATGAAATAACCTCGTTGTTCGAGCTCGGTGAGCATAATATTTGTAAACTGGAAGTTCCCTGCCCGGATTTGGGGAGGAACTATTGCACTTGCATACCCTTGATTAGGGAGAACTCTTGGGGCCACTCTTGGTGGAGGCGGAGAAGGGTCTGAATGTTCTCATTTCCATTTGCTTTGTCATTTCGACCTCTCATCGGAGCTTGAGGTAATACATCATCTTGTTCTAGATCCTTAACTTCCTCACCCGCGACCACATTTCCAAGAGGGTCAGATACATTTAAAGCCATGTGTACCTGTGTGATTGACATTAATAAAGTTAGTAAAAAGAAAGAAAGAGAAGCAAAACACAAAACTAGATACACAAATAGTCAACACAGTAAGCTCCCCGGCAACGATGACAAAAAGTGATTGTTGCCAGCTCAACGCTACACGAGTGTAGGGAGAGCGGGTCACTACAGCTTTTACCCGAATAGTGGTTCGGTATCGAATTTCCATAGGGATCTTGGAGTGGATTTGTGTTGTGTGTTTAGCCAAGAATTGCGTTTGTACTTATAATTACACTCCTAACATTTTTGGGTTCTCTTTATATTAACAACTACTTTTATGCACTAAAGATAAAGACAAAATTATGCTAAGGAAATATTGCAAGTTTGTAACTAATAGGGAGAAAGGCACTAGGGTCGTGGCATCACCTAGGTGGTTAACTAAGTGGTAGAAACTACTAAGAATAGATTGACATATTTGGGATTTATGTTATAATCATTACATAATTGTATCCACACTAACACCTCTCGGTAGAGAGAGTGATTTTGCCCAATTGACTCCCTCAAGACAAATTAGGTAGGACCATTAGACCAAGTAACTAGGGTTCAAGTAGGGTGATTACTCTCTCGAAATTTAACCCGTTAATTGGGACTACCATTTCTCATGGGTCTATCCCAATTTCTTGTTGGGTCAATTTTGAGGTCATAGACTCTCTTTCTGAAGAAGAGTCAAAACCCACTAAGCTAGAACCAATGTTTGCAATCACCAATCCTTAATTAAAGCATAAAATTAACCCGTATATCAAATACACAATATCAATATATCATTAGAAATCAACACCCATCAATTACTCACTCTAGGGTTGAGCCATAATCCTAGCTAATGGGTTTAGCTAGACATAATTGAAGAAGAAACAGAAGAAATAGAAGAAGAAATGACCATATTATTAATAGTTAAAGTAAAACTACAAGAATATATGAAGAAATAATATTAAAGTGCCAAAATAGGCTATTGTATTGGTCCTCACGAGCACAGCTATATTCAATAAATAAAACTTAATCTAAAAATGATAAAATATTCTATTTATAGTGAACTGAAAAAATTGGACAAAATTGCCCCTGTGGGGTCAGTGTGGGATGCACAAATGACCGCGGCCGCACTAGTTGCTTTGACTTTGATTTCTATCTCTCTGAAGTGGCTGGCGCGGACCGCGTAATAATGTGGCACTGCCTCGTAAAGGTGTGGCACGGGCTGCGTGATAGTGACCGCGGCTGCGTGGCTTGCAATTGCTCAAAACTACATCTTCTCTGAACCTCTTGGTGCGGACCTAATGACATAATAGCATGGCTGCACGAGCTAAACGCGCACCGCCTAAATCCAACCGCATCCGCGTGGTTAAAATCTTGACTTTGCACTTCTTTGAACTCCCCTAGTGTGGTCGCATGCACAATTATGCGGTCCGCACCAGGCTCCTATTCCACCATTTCAGTTGGCTTTTGATACTTGAGCAGGTTTCACTCCATTTTGAGCTGATCTTTGATATTTCATCAATTTGTAGCTCAAACCTGCAATCAACTACACCCTGTAAGCATTATGGGACTATTTGTAGCAATTATAATCGAAACAAAGGAAGTAGGGGCATAAGACACGTTCAAATCCTATTTATCACCCATCTAAACTCATTTAACCCAAGCCCAAAACTTGTCTCTTAACCGGTCTGCCCCACACATAATCCTAAACGACCCCATTTTTAATAGCCCAAATCAAGACCGTTGATCTCTTTTGATCAAACGGTCCGGAACCGGGGTTTTGTTTAAAATATAATTGTCTGAACACTACCCCCCCTCCCCCAAACCCATCTCTCTCATTTCATGTCATCTTCAGAGACTTCAACATCAACCCTAGTGCCGCCTTAGTTCTCCGTCGTGTCTAGCCGTCGGCGGCACCCTTAAACTAGCACAACTCAACAAATTAGAACCTCCATAACCCTCTCATACCAAATCTCTAACTCCTTTTACCTCAAATCAACCCCGAACTCGCTTAATCTATATTTTAAGAGTGAAACCCTAAAATCAATAAAATAAGCAAATTATGTGCATGATTAGGGGATTTACTCGATTTTTCTATCTGTTCAAAGCCGATCTTTTGTGAAGCTATAATGGTCACCGGTTCTTGACGAAGAACATGATATCAACATTTTTTGAGATAAATTGAAAGTCTAGTATTGATTTTGAGTCTATTTGGTAAGTTTATGCAGTTCTCTTTGGTTTGTGTGTCTTTTTGCATCTGTTTCTCTCTCTTTCCTCTATTTTTTCTTTTAGTTCAATTATCTTATGTTAAATTTGTTGAACCTCATTATAATCTCTAATTTTAGGTTTTTCATTAAAATTCTCGTTAATTTTGTTAGTTATGCATCGTACCTTTTAGCTTATGATTTTTTTAGTTTTGGTTCAATATCCAGCCCGGTGAATTTTTATGGTTGTTTAGTCAATTAAAGGTCATTAGTTTAGTTTTTTTTTTTAAAAAGAAAAGAAAAGAGAATTTAATCATTTAGTTCGATCTTTTTATTTTTTGAAAGAATCGAAGTCATTATTTCGTTCCTCTTGGAATTACCAATTGGATTTTAGATTTTAGTTTGGGCTTCGAGGTCATTACTGACCCATTGTCAAGGACAACCCGTCCATTTGGGTTTAAACTATTGGGTGAAATTTGACCCACGAGATTTCTGGGGTAATTAACAGGGCTTAAAGGGGTAATTTAGGAACTCTAGATGAAAGAATCTCTGGTAACTAACCTAGAAAGCTTCCTAAAAGCTAGGGTTGGGGCTTAAATGAAAATTTAATTTTTTCACTAAGAGTATTTAAGCAAATATAAAAAATTAAAAAGGTTTCAAATGCAAAACTGAATTACTTTATGAAGCCCTAAAAGCTTCCCTATAAAGGCATTCTTACTTCACTAGAAAGAGAGAATAAATTAGAGATAAAAAAACCCTGAAAAACTGAACGACTGGCTCTAAAAAGAATATTGAGTTTCCTACAGTTCTTGGTGGAAAATTGATCAAAATTTGGCTTGTTTTCTCTGAATTTCTGATCTTTCCTATTAACTAGAACTTTTGAAAACTACAAATTCTTGCATTTGAGTAAAAATGGTTTGAGTTTTGGGATTGAAAAGCTTATTTTGGAGCTGGTTTGATTTTGGGGTGTTGCTTTACAACTGAATTTAGGTTCTTTTCTTTACTTCTTTTTGTTCCTCTTTATTCCCAGGTATGCCTCAGAACCATTGAATTGCAAGTGAGGTTGTAAATATGGTTTTTTGTATGAAAAATATGGAGTTTGGTTGAAAAAATGCAAATGAGTTTTTTGGTATTTGAAGATCAATCTGCATAGGCTCATCTGTGCTATTTAGTTTCTTGTCGTTGTCTTTATAGGTTCTGTTATTGTGTTGAATAAATGTTCCTTTCAATTGCTTAGTTTAAATGCTTGAAGGTTTCTGATCACGTGTATAAGTGGTAGAGAACTAGTGCAAGGGAAATTTCAATAGAATTAAGTATGTTTCAGGTCTGTTCTGGCCGGTTGAAACCAAAGTTTTTGTGTTAATTTGCTTAAATTTGTTTTAATATTGATGTCCCTAAAGTTTGAAATCAAAAACTTTCTTGTTGAGGTTTATCTAGTTTTGAGGTTTATCTAGTGTTGAGTTCTATCTGGAAAATCATGTAGTATCTTATTTCATTAATTGTTGATTCAAGGGCCTCCAATTTACATAGCATATAGTCACCTTGAATGAGAAATATGGTTTGATTGTTACTTCGGGGGTTAGCCTTGTGTAGAATTTCCATGGACATATATAAGCATGTTTAAGTCTCAATCCAGATGTGTTCATTTAACAATTTTATGAGTTTCTTTAATCTGCCATTGCATGTGTTGAAAAGTGGCTCTATTTAGTCTAAAATCTTGCCTAATTCCCCTTTGGGTTTGCTGGAGATTTAAGTGATCATGATTGTCAAATAATTATGTGTTATTCTGATGTTTTGCGTGCCTGAAGACTCGATCTCGAGTCATGCACCTATTGATGCTCAGCTCTCCAATGACTTGGGCTCATGTTGGGATTGGATTTTGAGACAAACCATGCTTCTTGATATGTAGGGCCAGTTATTTGAGCCCAATGATTTATTTGATTGCTATTAATTTAAGACCATTTTGCCATTCAATCATCCCTTCTAATGTTGGTCCATTGGCTTAAAATTGGTTTAAAGATTTTGTATGAAAAGTAGTGATAATTCTTTTAAGCTTCCTTGATTAATTAGACTCTTAAAGTGGATTTGTAGGCGTCCAATATTAAATACGACATAGTTATGGCCCTCAAAAGCTTAGATTGAATTTCTTCTAGAAATAGAATTAAGGTGCACCATGCCCAATAATACCTCAAATGCATGGCCCTCACTTAATTAAATTTTTTTTTAGAAATTGGGCCGTGCCATTTAGCCGAATTTTTCATGGCTCTCGCAAATTTCAAAGTGCTAGTTGCTTTAGGCGCGCTATTTTAAAAATTTACTTTCCTAAACTCGGGTGTGCATTTCGTGTGACCCAAATTCAAATCTCAACAATGTTACATAAAACGTGTAGCGGACCTTGGGTTCATTTTATGTGGAGTGGTTCAAAACGTGTCTTAGATAACGTTGAATTTTCCTAAGATTAATTAAAAGCGATTAATAATTAAAAGTAATACCATAGGCTAAAACATGTATTAAAATCATATAATAGGCCAATTGTAATAGTTTAAGCGACTGTGCTAGAAACACGAAACCGGGGGATGCCTAACACCTTTCTCCAGTTTTAACAGAATTTCTTATTCAGAATCTCTGATTCGCAGACTTCAAAAGGAAAGTCGATTTTTCCTTGATCTGGGATTTTAAAATAAACCGGTGGTCTAGGACACTAAATAAACTATTCCAAGAGGTGGCTCAGAATAAAAAATAAATGAATAATCTTATTTCTAATAATATCACTTAAAGTGAAAAAACTCCCTTATATACCTTCGGTGTATAAAAAGGAGGTGTGACAGCTCTGGCGACTCAGCTGGGGATCCAAAACCAGAACTTTGGTTCAGGGTTTAAGAATTCGAGCTTAGAATAACTGTTTATAGTTTTCTTGTTTTATCTGATTTTTATATGTTGAGCCTAATATGCTAAATGTCGCTTTTACTGCTTTGATATTGTTTGGACTCTATATAAATTGCTACAAAACCCTTATCTCTCTGAGTCTTCTAAATTATTTGGGAAGTGTGCACTTCGTGTGACTTCTGTTCTGTTAGAGTCATATTCCAATATTAGAACGAGGTTCAAACAAGTTGCAAAGCCAGTGTAGCTTCTGTATTTCCGGTACGCTTCACCCCCTCCCACTGCTCGAGCTGTCCGCTCGGTTAAGTCAGGTCTAAGAACAATACACCTAGGTTCTAAACCTAGAATAGTATAGCCTCATGCCGGATCCCTAGTAGGAACGTTTGTTTGCATCATGTACATTTAACTTTGGGGACTCAACACAGGGGTTGGGTCCGTATAGAAAGGTGTACCCAAACTAAGAAGACCATCCTAATGCATTTTACGTGCTACTTGCGCACCGATTCGTTCCGGCTTGCATGTCGATCGATTTCTAGAGTAAAAAGAAAAAAGAAAAGTGAGAGGTAGGTACTTAGAAAATTATGAAACTCTGCCGAAATTCTGAAAAAAAAAGTCATTTCAAAATGAGCCAAAATTTTCAAGTGCCATGTTTCTTGTGTTCCATCAAAACTGACAGAACTATGCGGATCTGATTCTCTCCGAATGTGAGATACGTAGGCAAACCTCCTCGGTTTCCGACCCCAATTCTTAGAGATCAAAAAATATTTAGTTCCTGCTTTAAGAAATCTTTACATAGAAAATTAAAAAAAAATAAGAAGTTTTTAAACCAAAAAAACAAATTCCTTCTTTTTGGAGTATTTCATACAGGAAAAAATAAATAAAAAGAAAAAAATCAATCAAAAATCAAAATCCAGAATATGGGTTTCCTTTATTTTGAAGTATTCTTCCCAAAAAATCCAAAAAAATAAAAAACTCTTTTCCTTGTTTAAAAGTCTTTCTTTCAAAAAATTGAAGTTTAAAAATATTTTCGTTTTTCTTTGGAAATGCATTGTAAATAAATAAAAATTCAAAAATCCAAAGTATTTTCTTAAAAGTCCATCTTTTTGAGGATTAAGAGGCAACATCCAAAATCCAAAAATATTTTCTTTCTTCTTTAGAAAAAGAGAAACAAATGAAAATTATAACAAAAATATTTTTTAAAAATTATAACAAAAACATTTTCTTTTACTTTTGAAATCCCCAAAGTTCCAATCAAAAGAAAAGGAATTTTTAGAAGTCTTCCTTTCAAAATAATATATATATATATTGTATTTCCTTTTTTCCTTTTAAAGTATTTCTTTCAAAAAGTCCAACAAAAGAAAGAGTTAGCTTATTTATTCCATTCTCGATCTTGCCGAACTACACAAGATCTAATTTATGCGGGGTTATGATACTTAGGCAACCCCTATCAGATTCAATCATAGCAATAGAATTAATTGAGTGAAAAATAAACTGAAAAAAAAAAGAGAAAGAAAAACTAAGTCAAAAAATAGGAGAAATAAAATAGTGAAAAAAAGAAAGAGTTCCAAATAATAAAAGAGAGGCAGAAATGAAAAACAAATCAAGAGTGATTAAAAAGAAGCAGAAATAAAAGAAAAGAGATATTGAGTGAAAAAGAGAGTTAGTTATGGCCGGGATATAACATGCAACCGTTCAAACACATAGTAGAAACGTTTAACTGTTTAGGTGCATTGCATCCATACGTGCGATTTCCTATCTATTAAGCATCTCAAAGCTAACAATGTTCTTCGATGTGCAAACTAGCCAGGTTTTGGTGGTTGGTTTTGTTGAGTCTAGGCTCCCCTCCTTCACAATATCCACAAGCACGGATGGCCTCTACAAGCAATCTACCAATCATCTGTCTTGAAGATAGCCCGGCATTGGCTATTCTGCAGCTAGAATCAACAGTAGCGGAAGAGAATAAGATGTTGCATCTATGAATATTGGAAATGTGGGACGCCTTGTCTAATGGTAGGGAACCGCCAAGTGCAATCCCTTGGTTCCCTGAGTTGATCTCCAGGTCAGGTGAGGTTACCACGCCCCTGTGCCCAACCCACTTATTCCATGTGGGCATCCTCCAATGCCCTCTAATGATCATGGCATGCCTTCTGTGGTTCTCCCTCAGGCACCGACTTCAAGGGCACTACTTTTCAAGGGCACTACTTCCAACGTTCATCTTTCAGGGTCCACAACTTCAACCAGAAATAACACATGTGACCTCGTACTCTTTCACTCATCCTCCGCGATTTGATCTCTCGTGGGAGCAAGAAAAAGTTTTCAAAAATACCGAGCAAAAGGAAATGGCTCGGAAGATGAAGAGCCTAAAACAAAGCCTGAAAATATGCAAGGTCTGAGTGGCCAAAAGAGTATTTCATACTCTGACCTCTGTATGTTTCCCCATGTCCACTTGCTAGTTAGCTTCAAGATGCCAAAATTTGAAAAGTAAGACAGGCAAGGAAAGCTAGTCGCTCATCCAAAATGATATTGTAACTAGTTAAAGGGTGCTGATGGAAAAGAGGAGCTGCTAATGGCCTATTTTGGGGAAAGCCTCAACGGAATTGCTTTTGAGTTATATAAGGATCAATAAATTACCCATTGGCACGTGGGGAACGATATTTCCCAAGATTTTGTTCGACGGTTCCAGTATAATGGGGACATCGCTCCCGACATAAACTCTTTGACCAATTTGAAAAAGAAAGCTACGAAAAGCTTCCGCGAATGTGCAGTCAAATGGCGTGATCAAGCTACCAGGGTAAAGCCTCCAATGGACTAAATTGAAATGGTCACTATCTTTTTACAGGCGGACTACTCCCAGAACATGATGTCCACTATGGGAAAGCCATTCGTTGAGGCTATCAAAATTGGGGAAATGGTTGAAAATGGTTTAGAAACATGGTAAATCTTGAGTCATTCTGCCTTTAAGGCCACATCACAGGCTGCTCAGAGTGGTTCGGAGGTTTTGATGAATAGAAATGGGAATGACGAGAGAGCCATGATGGTTTCAAGCTTAAAGGGGGCCCACAGGTCATTAAGCCATTCATATGTGACTCCTATGGTCCCACCACACTATTATCCCCTTTAAGATGATGCTTATGATGTGGCACTACCTTCTTATGCGGTTATGAGTGTGCAATCTTACACCCATCCATAACATTATACACAAAGTCGAGCTCCACCTCCCAGAAATGTCCATCCTTAACAAGCTCCATATAGTCCTCAACCAAATGATCCCCGATAAAACCCTCTCCCAAGATAGACTTTTAGAAAAAATCATTTTACCCTTATTGGTGAATCGTATTCAAACTTGTTCCAAAAAATAATCGGGCTAGATCTCCTACAGATAGTGGCCCCAAAAAGGCCAAACCATGAGTCCCCCAAAAAAAATGATGAATGAAAAATGAAAAGAGATGAAAAAGAAAAACACAAAAAAAAGGAAGAAAAGTGAAAAATGAAAACTCAAAAAAGATAAGAAAAGAAAGATAAAAAAAAAGGGAAGAAAGACAAAGGAAATGAAAAAAAGAGAAAAAATAAAAAAAAAAGAGAAAAGAAAACAAAACAGAAGAAAAAAGAACCCCAAAACAAAAGTTTTCCTAATCTACGTTCGACTTGATTCTGAAAGGTTACATAGGCAGCCTCTCTCCGGGGTTCAGTCACACAAAAATCAAAATCCACATTCCCCTCCAAAGTTGAAACTAGGGAAAAAGTAATGGTTCGGTGACGGTTCGCCAGAAAGGTTCCAAAGTTGTAATTCTATCCAAATACTTTTTACCCAAATCCTGTTCAAGTCCTTCTGATCAATTGGTGAGAATGTTCGAGGATCTGAGAATGCAGATACTTGGATCCGCTGCAATCAGAATTAAAGAAATAAAATGAGAGAGTCTTATTGGAGAGAACCCATACAAGCACCATAAGTCGACGGTGAGCAGAGAACTTGAAAATGAGAGAGTTTCATTAGTGAAAACTCATAAAAGAGAACTAATAAGGATATGGTGGAGATCGATTAGCAAAAACCAGCAAAGTACGTCGTTGAACGAATATATGAAACTCCTCACCACCATTGGTATTAAAAGAGTCCTGGCAAGATTTCTCAATTTTAAAACACAGGTCACAATGGATTTACGAGAAGTTGGATAGTTGTGCATATCGGACATCCATTCCAAGAAGCATGTCATGCCTATTGAAGTCTACATGCACCTTAGATAAGTCCATCTTTCCTTCCCTAAAGGAACAGTTCTCCTTATATTCACTTTCTTGAATTTTAATACTTTTCCTTGAATCCCTTTCGGTCTAACTCTATTCTGAAGCTAATACAAAGAAAATGTTGCAAGATTGGTTTTATAGGGTTTTGCTTAATCGAAGCCAAGTTCAAGGAAAAGTACCCAGCCTCAGCGGGTTTATCAAGTCGATCACGACTGGTCATGATGGTCGATGCTCTAAACCCAACGTTATTGAAAATGAGAAGAAACCCAAAGTCAAAAGCCCGTATAGGTAGAATAGAGTTAAAGGATCAAAGCCCCATACGGGCAAGACGTCATGAGAAAATTTGAAAAGTTGAGTTCCTCAGTTTTAGGAGAGAAATCAATCTGCAGAAAAGCCAACACACAGCTGAGGTTCTCACCAAAATGTTGATCCGAGATCAAGTGATCAAAATAATCAAGGCCACAAAACCAACAACTGTTTCGAACTAACAATTGTTCTTTGTTTGAAAAATTGAAACAAGTGTAATCCAAAGCAACCGTGAAAAAAGTAGGTGCAACCAAATAGAAAAAAAAATGCGCAAGAGTTAGAAATAACTTAGTAGCAATAATCAAACCAAAAGGGAAGTTTCCTCCAAATTCTTTCCCGTATTTTACTTAAAAAAATAAAAAGAAGATAAATTGAATTGAAGAATGAAATGAAAAAAAGAATAAGATAAATCCCATGTCATGGTAGCATAGGATCTCCAATATCTAGTTGCGTCCTTTCTAACATAGGGTCCCATTCCCTAGTTGTGCCCAGCATAACCCAAGGACCTGGCTATATTTTGGCATTACCCGTGCACCTTCCCAGCATAATCCAAGGACTTTTTGCTTTTCCCGCATAACCCGATGACCCTCCTGGCATAACCCGTGGACCTCCCCGTCATAACCCGAGGACTTTCTTTCTTTTTCGGCATAACCCAATGACTTTTCCGGCATAACCTGTGGACCTTGCCGGCATAACCTATGGACCTCCCTAGCATAATCCGAGGACCTTTTTTCTTTTCTTCGAGCATAACCCATTGACTTTTCCAGCATAATCTGTGGACCTCCCCAGCATAACCTGATGACTTTTTTCTTTTCTTCCGGCATAACCCGATGACTCTCTTGGTATAACCCGTGGACCACCCCAGCATAACCTGAGGACTTTTTTTCTTTTCTTTCGGCATATTCCGATGAATTTTCCGGCATAACCTATGGACCTTCCTGGCATAACCTGAGGACTTTTTATTTCATTTATTCTAGCACAACGCGGTGACTTTCTTAGCATAACCCGATGAATTTCCCGGCACAACCCGCGGACCTCCTCGGCTTAACCCGCTGACTTTTTTATTTTCTTCAGGCATAGCCAGATGACTTTCCCGGCATAACCCGTGGACCTCCCCTGCATAACCCGAGGACTTTTTTCTTTTCTTTTGGCATAATCTGTGGCTTTCCCGACATAACCCTTGGACCTCCCAGGTACAGCCCGAGAACTGTGACGACCCAGCCAATCTTCACGTGAGTTACCACCTCGTTTTCCCTCATATTTTGCTTCTCTATGTTTCCGTATCACTATTTGAGTTGATCGGGTAGAATTGGATTGGTCTTAGATGGAAATGAGACACTTAGTCTCTTAAAGGGAAGCTTGTTTGGAAAAGTCAACTAGAAGTTGACCATTTGGTTAGTGGGCTCGGATGTGAATTCTAATGATTCGTTTACTTTTGGGGATGATTAGTGGAATTAGGAATGCAATCAGAATTGAATTTGGTGGTCCGGTGTAGGATTGGGCTTGAATTGGCTAAGTTTGAATTGTGGAGAATTCCAGTTGATAGGTGAGATTTTGATCTGAGGCTCGGAATAGAATTCTAAGAGTGGCAGTTGCTATGTTATTGGATTATTGACATGCGGACAAATTTCAGGTCATTCGGAGGTGTTTAGGTCGGATTTTTTATTAAATATGCAATTCGGAAGTTTTTAGGAAATTTAGGCTTCGATTGGATCATAATTGAGGATTTTTATGTTAACGTTGGAGTTTTGATGATTCGATCAAGTGTTAATAAGGTATTAAATCAAGTCTGTGCTTTTGGTTGAGGTCCCGGGGCTCCTCGGGGTAAGATCGAGTGTCAAACGAGAGTTTCTAGAGTTTGCTTCAGGTTTGCATTTCTGTCATCTGGTATTTCCACTTCTGCAGACATGTACAACTGAAGAGGTTCTGCAAAAGTGGGTGAATGAGCGCAGAAGCGGCTCTTGGCCTGGTGAGGAGTTTCCGCAAAAGTGGAACATCGTCTGCAGGAGCGGACTTTCAACCGTAGAAGCGATAAAGGGTGACCGAAGAATTGGATTTACTGGACGCAAAAGCGGTAATTGGGAACCTTAGTGAAAATTGCATAGGCGGTCATTTGGTTGCAAAAGCAGTCCCGCAAAAGCGGTAGTGGGACCGAAAAAGCGAAAAGGACTGTGCACAGAAGGGTTTATATCATTAATTCATCCACGAGCTCATGTCATTATTCCTCCATTGTTGAACGGCTTGGAAAACTTTGGGCGAGAATGTTCAAAGATTCTGACTGAGAAAGATTTGAGGTAAGTTCCTCAGCCTAATTATTCAAGTTTATGGTAGAATTAACATGAAAATTGGTTGAAAGTTCATTATAAAGGAGTAAAGCTAGGGCTTGAGTTTTGATATTTCAAATTAGAATTTGATAGGCCATTTGAGTTCAGATTTGGGAGTTCTTGATAGTCGCGAGACGAGGAATTCGGTAATCTAAGTTTTGTAATTTTTTGAGAAGCGGGCACGGGGCTCGGGTTTTGCTAGTTTCGAGATTGTTGCTATATTTTGACTATTTTCGATTGGGTATTGTTCCCTTGTCATAGTGTGATGCATTCGTTCTGCTTTTGGTAAGATTCGACGCGCGTGGATACCGATATGAGGGGAAAAAGTATCTCGGGCTTGAGATTTTGCCGGTTCAAGGTGAGTAATACTTGTAAATGATATCTTGAAACCCTAGATTTGCACATCATAGTGTTGTATTGTGGTGACTTACATGCCAGGTATGAGTGTCGGGTAGAGCACCATTGGGGATTGTGACTTGGTCCATTCGGGTTGTTGATTTTATTGCTTTATTGACGGAAACTACTTGATGCTGTCATGAATTGGGATGATTACCATGATTTGGGCCTCATGCCGATTATTTGAATCCTTCAGGGATTGATATTACTGTTTTTGCATTACTGTACATATTATTTGATCTCGGTCCAAGATTTTAAATATTGTTTTGAAAACTCAGTCATCTCTCAAAGATTTGAAAACTTAAATGATATTTTACTGACTTTTGAGCTGAGAACTGCTATTTTACTACTGCCCAAGGGGGTTATGTGCATTTCTGGACTGAGCATAGATCGGGATGTGCACTGCAGGAGTGTTATGTGTGCATTCTGGACCGAGGATGGATCGGTTTGCGCGTTGTAGCGGTGTGATGTTTGATATTGCGCTTGGGCTATAAGAGCCACTTTGGAGTCTAAACCCCCACAGTGAGCGCGGGTACCCGAATGGATTAGGATGTACCCGCAGCGGTCATGTGCATTGCATTGCATTCACGCATTGATTCCTATTTGTGCTACACGGAATAACATTTAGCACTCTCATATCATTGGCATATATGCTATTTCTTGCACTAAGTACTAGATACCTTAGTGTTATTTGTTAATAGATTGTTGTGCCCGAGTGGCTGATTTGTGTGCGAACTTGCACTACTTGATATCGCATTCATACATTTAATTGTTAAAAGGGAAAAAAGAGATATTTTCGAAAGAGGTTTTAAACTTAGATAGATATTTTATAAAGGATTTTCATGGAATTACTATTTTCTAGAAAGGGTTGTATTGTATTATATAGCATGATGAAGTGTTCTTACATGATTTCATACCGCTCAGTTATTATTTACTCTTATTACCACTGAGTTGGAGGTACTCACTTTACTCCCTGCCCCTCACGTGCAGTTGCAGGTACTATTCACTCGGTAACGGGTTATTAGCAAACTGAAGGTATATTATTGTAGCTGAGAAAGGTGGCCACCAGCATTCGTGGCACCAGTCTTCAACTGTTGGTTCTAAATCTTATTTTGTATATAATATTGGCCCTATAGTGTCGTTTCGTTTTCTTTAGATGCTCGTGACTTGTGACACCCCGTTCGAGTTGAGTTGGGTTGTAGTTGACGGTTTTTAAATGACATTAAGTTGTATATTCTATTCATTTATGTTTATTAATTGTTAGAAAGATGATTTGGTTTAGTTGGTTGGCCTTGTCTTCATGAGAGGCGCCATCACGATCGGGTCCGAAAATTGGTTCATGACAAGTTGGTATCAGAGCCTAGGTTAGTAGGTCTCACGAGTCATGAGCAGTTTAGTAGAGTCTCGTGGATCGTTACGGAGACGTCTGTATTTATCCTCGAGAGGCTGTATAACCTTTATAAAAAACTTCACTTTCTTGGAATTCTTGTCGTGCGTACTTGATTTAGCTTGGAATATAACTTTTGAAATTCCTTCCACACGTCTGTATGTGCGCATGAGAGCTCGATATTATATGTGCTTTGATGGCTTGTGATTCCCCAATGGAGGGGCAAGATGAGATTTTTTATGAGTTGATGTTGGGCCAGTCAGGAGGACCTGAGGCCGAATATCGCCTATCGCTTGAGCACCAGAGAACTAATTATGAGAGATAGTGCTATGAACTTATATGTTCATATTGTCCGTAATGGTGGGAAAGGCGCCGGATAGGTGTGTGCAGAGTATATTGGTGTTGTGCGATGTGTCTATGTGACTTGGTAGTGACGAAGAAGTAGTAGATGAACTGTTAAGTGTCTGATTCCTATTGTAATTTGTTGTGTAGCCCCGATTTATGGGCGCGTGGAGAATACTTTCGTGTCTCCTAGTTTGGAATTGAAGTGAATTGCATGCGGCAGTATGAGTTCAGACTCGAGAAGACTAAGTAGCTATGAATGTGTATGACGGTGGAAGGTATACAGAAATGTTATATTGCGGCAAAGCAGGTGGGTTATCTCTTGCAGAGTGTTCTGAAGTGATGTGATTCCTATGTATATTTTGAGAAGATCTCATGTGTAATTGAAAGGTACATGTCGTAGTTTGCAAATTTGAGTCGCTTCAGAGAGTGGACTCAATTGATGTGGGGATGAATGCAAGGTTTGTAGAGGATTTTATTATCCGAAGATCTGTATTTTCATAAATTAGTAGATGATTTGAGTTTAATCCCACTATAATATTATGGCATCATTGGGTTATCGAGTGTGCGTGTGTATGTATATATATATATATATAATATATATATATGGCTTCGAGCCAAGGTTGGAAGGTTGTTGTTGATTAGTTGATTGCATGCTTATCCTGGTTGTAGAAAATGAGCCGAGGATGGCACGAGTGAAGCAAAACTTTGATAAAGGTTACATGATGCATCGTAGATGTGAGTAAATAATAGGATGTCATGAGCTATTATTGATAAAGAATGCTCAGTGTATACAAAGGGAAGATGGTTGTTTGTATTGGAATGAGATTATGTCCTACAATTTCAGAGTGCTAATAAATCACGAGTGGTTCTGTTCGTTAAGTCGGGTAATTTGCAGTTGAATATGAGTGAATGACTCTCGGGAATGGTGTTATTGCTACAAGATTTGGCATGTAACAATCGGGTGTCTCTAGGCTGCGTATGAGGTCAGAGACTGTGTTTTCATCTGAAAATGTCGAGGCTTGTGGTATTCTTATATCAATTATGGGGTTCTATGTATCTGTATCTGGAAGGTAATGGTAACGAATTCGAATTTTGCAAGAAGTTCTTCAAAGTAAATTATTCTGGAGTGTGGTACTTCTGGGAAGCATTAGGAGAGTATTTGGTGGCCTATGGGGCTTAGAAAGTGTGGTCTTATTTTCGAATCTCCTGTGGCGAGCCTAGATTGAGGAATTGTGATTCTACAACAAGGGAGAAATATCAAGTTGATGATGAATAAAAGATAAATTTGATCGACGGAATAGCCTGATAATAGACTGAATCGGTATGGTAAGGATATGATTAATCCTTTGTATGTGTTTGAGGTAGTGAGCTTTTTTAGGCACTTCGCACCAATGCTTTTGGGTTTTGACGGCTCAGCTTGGTTTAGATGGAGGGATTCAGTCCTGGCAGCTTAGCTGGTACAAAGAGAAATGTCAGAGATGTTCATGTTGGGTTTTACCATGGTTTGAAGATGAATATATTTTCTATGGGTATGCGAATCTTGGAGGGTGTAAGGATTTTTCTTCTAAATGGGATCAATGAAAGTTCTCGACTAGTTGAGTGCGTCGATGTCTGCAGCGCGGGAGGGAGATGAAAGTTCTCATGTTATCCAAGTGTGGTATGGTAGATGCGATATGTTGTGGAGAATTTAGATTTGTGTGTATAAGGCTCGGTTCAGTTCGGGATAGAAAGTTATTAAATTCTTAAGCAGCACAAGTAGCTGCAGGTGATTTAAGTGATCGATCTTCAGATGGTTAGAGTGAATAATCCTCATATGACTAAGGAACATAGTGTTGCTAATCATAGTGACTTGAAAAGGGAATATATTTCAAAAAAGGGAAATGTGATTAAGTTGATGGCACAACGGCAGTGTTGTGGCCTTTTCTTGATAGATCAACTATTTATACCTGAGTTTGTTTGGTGGCACAGGTGGAATATCAGAATATCTTTTGTGGAATGATTGGGTACTCGAGGTGTAATATGTATTTATACTGCAAAATTTGGGATCATGTATAGTAACTTGTGTGCTATGCGGAGCTGAAGATTGGGAGTTCTCATGTTCAGGCTATATAGTGGTTGTGGATAGTGTGCATTGGTACCGTTAGCGTCCATTGGGGGTTGGAAGTTCAAGTGGATCTTTCTTTGCTTGGTATATTAGATTCTGGATATGGTATTGGGGTGTAGACTGATTGTCTCGGTGTTGGGTTATTCTAGACGATTGTGCTACGGATTAAGTTGGAAAATTCCACACGTTGCGTGGCGAGGTGCATTGGACTATGTTCTAGCTGAATGGTTGTGTTCCACAAACCAGTGGACGGCTGGGAAGGATTGCTTTCCTTAATTGGGTCTTTGAGGCGGATGTCAGTGTAGAGCTTTCTACCATTGATTCAGTCCCGGTATTGAGGGAATTTTTGGATGCATTCCTTATGGACGGGCGTGTCACTGGGTGAGATTGTGGATTTCAGTAATTATTTGGTGCCGGGAACCGTATTGTACGGCTCCGACATGAGTTATAGTAGTGGAAGGAACAGCTTCAGGCTTCTTGGTAATGAGTTTGTTAGTAAGCTGATTGGCTACGTGTTTAGATTGAGATGGCTTCGTTGGCCCTGATATGTATTGTTGAGAGATAGGTTGAATCTATCGTTATTTAACCTGTTAGTAATCTGGGAAGATCTATGAGTTGCTTTTCTGTGCTGTGAGGCATTATGATTTTCAGACTTTGTGCACATATAGGGAAATTCTATTGAGATTCATGGTGGAAGTTGAGTTTCGTAGGCTATAGATATCATTATGAACTCAGTATGCTTATGCCGATACTCGGTATTTTGTTATAATGAGAAAATTTGGCTCGATGTGCATCTCCTTATGTCATATATTTGTGTGGATCGGGTGGCACGCCGCCATGGATATGTAATTTAGATTAAGTTGCACGCCGCAATAGTGTGATATTGAGAATAGTTTTCCATATGATTACTTTATATGCCTTGCTTCCTGGTTTCTGAGGGAAGTCCGTATTGGGAGTTCTCGGCAAATAGCACATTGGTTAAGTCCTTTTAGGATTGAATGGTGTATATTTCTTGCTTCACTGTGGGTGTAATGAATTGCTTGGTTTCAGGCATTAATCTGTGCGTGGTTGTCTATTTTGAGCATGGTATCTTTAGGTGCTTCATGTGTAACAGTGTTTGGATAGGTTCGCGCATTGTGGCGAAGCCACGTGAAGTTATGAGCTCTTGAGGAGGATTCAAGCACTCTTTTCTATGATGTGAGATGGGGTCTCCGCCTTGTGTTGTGATGGTACTGGCGAGATTGAGGTACATCTCCTCCGTTTGAATCATTTGCCATGATTTGAGTATGTTCGGACCGTTTCTTATTGGTGGGCACATGATGCAAGTTGGGGCTTAGGCCTGTGTTGAGATTTCATATGACCCGAGTGGTTTATTAGATTCGAGGTGATCATTGGAGTCATTAATAAATGCAAATGCATGCGATTTCAACTGATTTGAGGGTTTATATCGAGGCTTGGCCCGGAAATCTTTTGTGGTATTAGTCAGCACGGAAGTTGCTTCATGTATGGGTGATCTGAGGAATGGTCAAGGTTTATCGCGTGTTTTATTTTTCGTTGGCAGTATATGAAAGTGTCGGGATAAAACTTTAGATAATAAGAGGTTCCTATCGGTAATTGAGTATTGTGGGCAACTGTCGTTAATAGTGACTATCGTTTCGAGGTTGAAGGCATGGTTTATTACAGCTGGTTCGAGTTTATTCTGAATATTGACGTGAGGTTCTGATTTTGAGTATGATTTCGGAGATTTCCATGTGGTTTTACGGTTTATAGCCTAGATGGATTGTGAAATTTCAGCGAAATTGTATTATCGGACCTATGTGAGAGAGGGCGATGTGGGATCACCCCGGGTATATGCTTGGTAAGGTCATTCAAATATTGGTTGGCTTCTAGTACAACTCTGGGTACGCTCAAGGATGAGCGATTGTTCAAGTTGGGGAGGATGTGATGACCCGGTCTGTCGTCACGTGAGCTACCGCCTCGTTTTCCCTTATATTGTGCTTCTCTATGTTTCAATGTCAGTATTTGAGTTGATCAGGTAGAATTGGATTGGTCTTAAATGGAAATGAGACACTTAGTCTCTTAAAGGGAAGCTTGGTTTGGAAAAGTCAACTAGAAGTTGACCATTTGGTTACAGGGCTCGGATGTGAATTCTGATGATTCGGTTAGCTTCGGGGTGATGATTTGTGACTTAGGAGTGCAATCGGAACTGAATTTGGAGGTCTAGTGTAGGATTAGGCTTGAATTGGCTAAGATTGAATTTTGGTGAATTCTGGTTGATAGGTGGGATTTTGATCTAAGGGTCGGAATGGAGTTCCGAGAGTGGTAGTAACTCCCTTAGGTGATTATAGAAATGCGGGCAAAGTTTCAGGTCATTCGGAGGTGTTTAGGTCGGGTTTTTATCGAATATGTAACTCGAAAGCTTTTAGGAAATTTAGGCTTTGATTGGATCATAATTGAGGATTTTAATGTTAACGTTAGCGTTTTGATGATTCAAGCAAGTGTGAATAAAGTATTAGATCATGTCTGTGCTTTTGGTTGAGGGCATCGGGGTAAGATCGAGTGTTAAAACGATAGTTTCTAGAGTTTGCTTCGGGTTTTCATTTCTGTCATCTCTTATTTCTGCTTCTGCAGAAATGGACTGCAGAAGCGGTTCCACAGAAGCTGTTCCACTATTGCTCAAGGGGCTTATGTGCATTTTCGGAGTGAGCATGGATTGGGCTGCGCATTGCAGCAGTATTATGTGTGCATTTCTGGACCGAGGATGGATCGGGTTGTGCGCCAAAGCGGTGAGATATTGATATTTTTCTTGGGCGGTAGGAGCCCCTCCGGAGTCTGAACCCCAACAGTGAGCGCGGGTACCCAAATTAATCGGGCTGTACACCGCAGCGGTCATGTGCATTTCATTGCATTCATGCATTGATTCCTATTTGTACTACGTGGCATAACATTTAGCACTCTCATATCATTGGCGTCCATGTTATTTCATGCACTGAGTACCAGATACCGTGGTGTTATTTTTTAATAGAGTATTGTGCCCGACTTGCTTAATTGTGTGCGGACTTGCACTACTTGATATCGTATCCATATGCTTAACTGTTAAAAAGGAAAGAAAGAGATATTTTCAAAAGAGGTTTTAAGCTAAGACAAATATTTTATAAAGGATTTTCATGGAAGTATTGTTTTCTAAAAGGGTTGTACTGTCTTATATAGCATGATGAAGTGTTCTTACGTGATTTCTTACCGCTGAGTTATTAATTTCTCTTATTACCACTGAGTTGGAAGTACTCATTTTACTCCCCGCAACACGCGTACAGTTGCAGGTACTGTTCACCCGGTAGCGGGTTATTAGCGAACTGAAGGTATACTATTGTAGACGAGAAAGGTGGCCGCCATGTTCGCGGCATCGGACTTCATATTTTGCTTCTAAATCTTATTTTGTATATTATGTTAGCCTTATAGTGGCGTTCAGTTTTCTTTAGATGCTCGTGAATTGTGACACCTCGGTTGGGTTGAGTTGGGTTGTAGTTGACGGTTTCTAAATGACATTAAGTTGTATATTCTATTCATTTATGTTTATTAATTGTTAGAAAGACAATTTGGGTTAGTTGGCTGACTTCACGAGAGGCGTCATCACTACTGGGTCAGTAAATTGGGTTGTGACAAGGACTTTTTCTTTTCTTCCGGCATAACCTGATGGCTTTCTCGGCATAACCCGTGGACCTCTCCGGTATAACTCGAGGACCTTTTTTCTATTCCCGCATAACCTGATGACTTTTCCGGCATAACTCGAGGACCTATTTTCTTTTCCGCCATAACTCGGTCATCTTTCTAGCATAACTTGGCAATATTCCCAATTTAGGACTTCAATCCCTACTCCCAAGGATACGCAATCCTGTTTTTTATTGCTTTAGTTGAAGAAATAGTTTACCCTTTGTTGAAAATAGCTCACAAAATTTTCCTAGGGAAAACTGAGGAAGAAAAAATTTCGTTCGTTTGTTGGTTTTTGTATCGACCAGGTCTGACCTCGAGGTACAGGATTCGAGATGACCAAAAGAATTAGTCGTATTCCATAATAAACAAAAAGAAGAAAGAACAAAAAAAGAAGTGAACTCTGAGTGCTAAAGCAAAGGAAGACGCGTACTGCACAAGATATGATTGGAGTCACAAGCTTTGCGTGTCCCACCTTGATCCAAAGCTAAAGAAAGAATCAGCACCTACATTTGACGAGTATCAAGATTCAGATCGGAGTCCACGGCAAGAACCAGCTAAGAGTAAAGATCAAGCTTCAAGAGATTTATAGATAGGAATCTTGTAACTCGTAGCTGATAGGTTTAGCTAGCTTAGCTTCTTTTTTTTTTGGTGTAATAAGGAGTTCAGCAAGCAGCTGCAGCAGTGAAATCACAGTTTTCCGGTAGTCCCAGCTACCAAAACTTCTAGAACTACACTGGCATGATTCATTTATAGCCAAGGATATGTAGGAAACCATTGAAGCAAGGTTCGGTAGGACTCTGTTCTAAAATGCTTCTCATGGAGTGTCAAATGGGAAAAATCTATCATAATTGCTCATTTTATCTTTACCCGAAAATCCTTCGTGTTTTCGAGCAAAAAGGGACAATTGTTAGCGAGTGAATTTTGCCTCACATGAATCACCCCTACAGAATTCCCAAAATTAGATTTTTCCTTTTAATTACTTGGTATTTAAGAATTATTATAGAATTTTTCTGTTTGTTTGAATTTTGTGTGCATGTTTAATTTTATTTAAATCATAATAAAACAAAAAATACATTGCGTATGTACTTAGGACTTAATTTTACTTTTTTGATTAATTAGTAAATTCGTGTATTACAAAAATAGAAAATCACAAAAATAAGTCATTTTTGCATTTTTATTTTAAGTTTTGAATTTTGATAGTTTTTCTTTTAATTTGGTATTTAATTATTCGTTGTAATTTAGAGTTAATTAATCTAATTTGGTAGGATAATATTTATTAGAAATTAATTTAATTTTATTTTTGGAAAAGGAAAAGAGTCTTGAAATAAAAAAAAAAGGAAAAAAGAGTTGAAGAGAGTTTGATTTTTGGGCCAATCACCTAGGCCCAATTGAGTTTCCCCATTAACCATCTAAACATGTTTGACCCAAGCCCAAAACTCGTCTCTTACCCGGTCTTCCCCACACATAATCCCAAACGACCCCGTTTTTAATAGCCCAAATCAGGACCGTTGATCTCTTTTGATCTCACGGTCCGGAATTGGAGTTTTGTTTAATATATAACTGTCCGAACAATACCCCCCCCCCCCCAACTCGTCTCTCTCATTTCATTTACTCTTCAAAGACTTCAACACCAACCCTAGCGCCGACCTAGTTTTCCGCCGTGTCCATCCGGCAACGCCACCCTCAAACCAGCCCAACTCAACACCATAGAACCTTCATAACCCCCTCATACCAAATCTCTAACTCTTTTCCCCCGAATCAACCCTGAACTCGTTGAATCTAGATTTGAAGTGTGAAACCCTAAAACCAAAAAAGAGCAAATTTTGTGCATGCAAAGGGGATTTCCTCGATTTTTTTATTTGTTCAAAGTCTATCTGTCAAAAAGCAATGGTGGTCACTGGTTCTTGATGAAGAACAAGCTATCAACATTATTTTGAGATTAACTGGAAGTCTAGTATTGATTTCGAGTCTATTTGGTAAGTTACTGCATTTTCTCTTTATTTTGTGTGTCTTTTTACATTTGTTCCTCTCTCTTTCCTCTATTTTTTCTTTCAGTTCAGTTCTCTTATGTTAAATTTGTTGAACCTCGTTTTAATTTCTAATTCTAGATTTTTCTTTTTTTCATTTTCTTTAAAATTCTCGTTAATTTTGTTAGTTATGCATTCTACCTTTTAGCTTCTGATTTTTTGTTTTAGTTCAATATTCCGCCGGTTAATTTTTGTGGTTGTTTAGTCAATTAGAGTTCACTACTTTACTTTTTAAAAAAGAAAAAGAAAAGAGAATTCAGTCATTTAGTTAGTTTTTTTTTTTGTTTTTGAAATTATCCAAGTCATTATTCCGTACCTCTTTGAATTACAAGTTGGATTCACATAGTTTGGGCTTCTAGGTCATTACTGACCCATTGTCAAGGACAGCCCGTCCGTTTGGGTTTAAACCATTGGGTCAAATTTGACCGATGAGATTTCTAGGGTAATTAAAAGGGCATAAAGGGAAAATTTAGAAACTCTAGGTGAAAGAATCTTTAGTAACCAATTTAGGAAGCTTCCTAGAAGTTGGGGTTGGGGCTTAAATGAAAATCTGATTTGTACACTAAGAGTATCAAAGAAAAAATGAAAATTTAAAAGGGTTTAAAATGAAAACTGAATTCCTTTATGCGGCCCTAAAATCTTGCCTATAAAGGCACTCTTACTTCAATAGCAAGAGAGAAGAAATTAGAGATAAAAACCCCCTTAAATACTGAACGTCTGATTCTAAAAAGAATACTTAGTTTCCTGCAGTTCTTGGTGGAAAACTGCTCAAAATTTTGCTTGTTTTCTCTGGATTTCTAATCTTCCCTATTAGCTAGAACTCTTGAAATCTACAAATTCCTGCATTTGAGTAAAAAAGGTTTGAGTTTTGGGATTTAAAAGCTTGTTTTGGAGCTGGTTTGGTTTTGGGGTTTTGCTTTACTGTTGAATCTGGGTTCTTTTCTGATGTTGCTAGCTACTGATTCTTCACTTCTTTGTGTTCCTCTTTTATTCTCAGGTATGCCTTTGAACCATTAAATGGCAAGTGAGGTTTTAATTATGGTTTTGTATAGAATACATGAAGTTTGGTCGAAAAAATGCAACTGAGTTTGTTGGTATTTGAAGATCGATCTACATTGGCTCATATAAGCTGTTTAGTTTCTTGTCGTTGTCTGTTTTAGGTTCTGTTATGGTGTTGTATAACTGTTTCTTTCACTTGCTTAGTTTAAATTGGTTTCTGATCACATGTATAAGTGGTAGAGAACTAGTGCAAAGGAAATTTCAGTAGAATTAAGTATGTTTCAGGTCTGTTTTGGCCTGTTGAAACTAGTGTTGTTGTGTGAATTTGCTTAAATTTGTTATAAGATTGATGTCCCTAAAATTTGAAATCAGGAACTTTTATGTTGAGATTTATCTAGTGTTGAGTTCTATCTGGAAATTCATGTAGTATCTTATTTCATGAATTATTGATTGAAGAGCCTCCAATTTATTTAGCTTATAGTCACCTTGAATGAGAAAAATAGCTTGATTGTTACTGCGGGGGGTTAGCCTTGTGTAGAATTGCCCTGGACATTTATAAGCATGTCTAAATCTCGATCCAGATGTGTTCATTTGACAAGTACATGAGGTTTTATTAATTTTCCATTGCATGTACTGAAAATATGCTCTATTAAATCAAAAAATTTGCCTAATTCACATTTGAGTTTACTGGAAATTTAAGTGATCATGACTGTCAAATGATTATGTGTTATTGAAAGCCATGTTAGCCTCACATCTGCATTTTAATATTCTGACATTTTGCGTGCCTGAAGACTCGATCTCGAGTCCTGCACCTGTTAATGCTCAGCTCTCCAAAGACTTGGGCTCACGTTGGGCTTGGATTTGAGACAAGCCGTGTTTCTTGATATGTAAGGCGAGTTATTTGAGACCAATATTTTCTTTAATTGCTGTTAATTTAAGACCATTCTGCCATTCACTCATCCCTTCTAATGTTGGTCCATTGGCTTAAAATTGGTTCAAACATTTGGTCTGATAAGTAGTGATAGTTCTTTTAAGCTTCCTTGATTAATTAGACTCTTAAAGTGGATTTGAGGGAGTGCCATATCAAATAAGATATAGTTATGGCCTTCAAAAGCTTAGTTTGAATTATTTTTAAAATTAGAATTGAGGTGCGCCGTGCCAAATAAAGCCTAAAATGCATGACCCTCACTTAATTTATTTTTTAATCCTTAGAAATCAGGGCATGCAATTTGGTAAAATTTTCCATGGCCCTCGCAAATTTAAAAATTTGTAGGTGCATTAGGCACGCTATTTTAAAATTTTACTTTCCTAAACTTCGGTGTACATTTTATGTGACCCAAATCCAAATCTCAACAACATTACATAAAACGTGTCGCGGACCGCGGTGAATTTCATGTGGCGTGGTTCAAAGACGTGTTTTAGATAAATTAAATTTTCCTAAAATTAATTAAAAGTTGTTAATAGTTTAAAATTACCATAGGCTAAAACATATTTTCAAATCAGATAACAGGCCAATTGTAACAGTTTAAGCGACTACACAAGAATCACGGAATCCGGTGATGCCTAACACCTTCCCCGGGTTAACAGAATTCCTTATGCAGAATTTCTGGTTCGCACACTTCAAAAGGAAAGTCTATTTTTCCTCGATCTACGATTTTAAAATAAATCGGTGACTTAAGACACCAAATAAACTGTTCCAAGTGGTGACTCTGAATAATAAATAAACAAATAATCAAACTTCGAATAATGTCATTTAAAGTGGAAAACTCCTTTATATACCTTCGGGTGTGTAAAAAAGGAGGTATGACATTAGGGTTAGAGGTTCCGTTGTACTTAGAAAGGTCTGGCATTCTAAGCTTCTTTGGAATGGGTTTCGGGTCCTTTTCCAGTGGGAACGGTTTCTGTACGAACTTCTTTGAATCCAGAACTTTTAGGATCAGGGGTGCACCTGGAATTTGATCGACCCTGGAGTTGTAGGTCTCGACCTTCTTGTCGCTGGCTTCTATATTCTTCTTGCCCGATTCGATCCTCCTCGTGAGGTCCTCGAGCATCTTTACAATGGCGGGTTCGACTGTCGACCTCTTATTGTTTGAGTTTTCTGGTGCCTGTTCGGTCCGAGGGGCTGTTCGTGAGGCTGATGTACTTGGGGTTCTTTTATGACTTTGCAGCTGAGCAATTGCTTACTGGTGTGCCTGTAATATTCTAAAAATAACATGAAGGCTAACCTCTTGCTACTCCAAAGCTGGAGTTTTTTGGAATTCTTTTTAGTCTCCTTGGTGAACGCTCCTATTAGTGTGGGAGCTTATATCGACGTGTTGGGCATCGCAAGAGACCACATCCACGGGAATTGGTTCTTGTGCATTCTTAGGGTTCCGTAGTGGTACATCAACACATGGAACATCCACACCATTCTTTCCACGGGTCTCTCGGTTGTTCTTTACTGAGTTAGAAATTTTGACCTAAAATCGAAGATCTTGGACAAGAAAAAGTATGGAAGGTAACTGGTGTTACGTAGTAAAATCAGCAAGAAAATAATTACTATTATTTTTAGCCCCATGGTGAGTGCCAAACTGTTTACCGTGAAAATAGTAACAACAATTAAATTTAATTTTATGGTTTTAAAAATACGTAATCTATCTTTATGATAATTGTTAGGAAGGTGATGCTACGTGAAAAGCTTAGAAACAAGATAGGAGCTTGAGAACCAGGTGATAATCAAATTGAATGATTACTAATCGGGACCTCAAGCTTGAATGATCGGGGGCTTGGTGTCGAGTCCGATGCTCAGTTGGCAGCTATTGAGGGTAGTCGATGGACGACTAACAGTTATAATAAAATCAATGACGGCTCTTTATAGCCAATAATAAGTAATAATGAAGAACAATAAGTAGAACACAATAAATATAAGCAATGAATGAAGTGATGAGATCAAGAAAATATGTTAGAGGCAGAGAGAATGTTCTTGTGTATTCTAGTATTGAGCAACAGATGACTACAAAATGACAAGGATTAAGGGGGAATCCTAACATAGTACAAAATGCATTAATTATACAAAATTGGAGATGGTACAGCTAGTTAGTGCCATGATGCGGGCTTAGACTAGCCTGACAGACTTTGTCGGCTCTAGCTACAAGCCTTAGAAACTCCCCACTTTCTCTCTGTAACTGTCGGTCTATACTGCCCCGACATCGGGCATCGATGGCCTCAAGGGATAAACTCGGTCGTGGTCTCGAGTGTTCGAGATGTGCTTATGAGGCACCATAATAATAAAAATTTGGACTCTCTAATTTTACCGTATACAATAATCATTTTCGATGTGCTATTCAAGTAATATTCAATTTTCCAAACTATTTAATTGGTAATCAATGTTGCATTTCCTCCTCCTTCAAAGTTAGGCTTATCGTTTGCTCAACTTCAGTCATGTTGGTTTGAAACTATTTCCCATACGGCTAAACATTAAATATTTTGTAATTTTTTACCGTTAGACCTTCTATAATAATTATTCTCTATAACATTATTTTATAATAATGATCAAGTTTTCTTTAGAAGTAATTTTTTATGTTACAATAATATATTTTTTTTATCACAATATTTTAATATAATAATAAAAAAATATAGTAACAAATAAGATGTTATAAATGTATTTGACCGTACTACGTTTTGAATAACGAACCTCCAAGCGACTATATGAGCACTTGCCCTTTTCCCAATAGCGCAGCAAAGGCCCCTCAAGCTAATTACAAATGATACTTCTTTTTTGTACTTCTCCTGTAATATTGTTATTTTAGAGTACTTAAGAGTAATTTACCCTAGATATATTTATTCTCACAAATCCTTTGGAATTATACTTTGGGAGGAAAATTTATTTTATTTATTTAAGACAAATTTGATAAAGGTTTACAATCAATTATCTGAAAGCATATTTATTTCTGGACCAAGACTTGTTTGCCAGGGTGGAGGTAGCCCTTCAGATACGAGTTCGGCTAAATTCAGCAACTTTTGTTCAAATCATATATTTGTTTTAAAAAATTATTAAATTATGCATAAATTATTAATTTAGAATCCGATAACTTAAAAATTAGAATATTAAATACATAAGTTTTCAAACTCTGATTCTACCTTTGTGCCAAAGTGATGGACAAGTAAAACACATCATATTTATGTGTTAGCTTGTACTTTCCCATGATTATTCATGAGGAATTTATGTTCACTCTTTCATTATCAGTTGTCATCTCAAAACTCATGAAGTCTGGGTTTACCACATATTATTACAAGAGGAAGATGTCATGTCACTAACTAGGTGGGGCAAGTGGCTAGTCAGTAACAAAAAGGAAACTTCCCATTTTCAAAGAGGGAAATAAATAGAAAACGATAGTAGAATTTAGACGAGGAAACATGACTATGAATAACTAGAAAATGGAAATGCAACGTAAGATGAGAAGAGGAAATCCGACAATGAAGCTAAATTAGTAGAGCAAACTTGACTATGAATGACTATAAAATGGAAATACAATGTAAGATGAGAAGAGGAAAATCGACAATGAAGCAAAATGAGAAGAGGAAAATCGAACATGGTTCCATGTTGTTACAGATGAATGATTAAGTAAATGACATATATTTTTCTATCTAGAAGGAACAAAAGACAGCAAACAGAACTCTACATTAATTATATCGTTCGAAAATTAGATTATTGGACAGATAAAATTATTGGACAAAAACAATACGCTAAGGGCATACCTGAACGGCTCAAGACAACTACAGATTAACAATATGCCCCCATTAATAAATAATAGCTATCCTCTTTACCGCCCTTTCAACTTCTCGAATGGGCGAATTTCATTAAAATTCTTGGAAATGATTATTTGGTTCAAATAAATAATTATTTGCTACGTGAGTCAACATATACTCCTAATTATTTGCTACGTGAGTTGTCGTTGGACTCTGATACCAATTGATGAATTATAATAAGTAGCGGAAGCAATTTCAGTATCAAAATCACATTTAATCTAGATAACTAGCGTAAACGAGATTTTACGGGTTACCTCTTGAAGCGTGAATATATCTCTTCTACCATGTGAGCCTTCAGTTCCATAACTTCACAATGAAATCTCCATCACCCGCACTCGTGATCCTCGAACATTCTACGGTCTTCTACTGTGTTACCCAAATAATACCGGAAATAGCAATTTCCTATGGGCGGAATTTCTAGAAAAACTTGGCTGAAAATTTCAGTCACCATGTACTACTCCCTCTAGATGGAAAACCTTATGTATTTATAGCACAAATTTTAAAAGTTAAGTCCCTTTTCCAAAACTTGTTGAGCTTTCTCTTCCACTAGAAAAAGGATTCCTTTATTTCCTATTATTTAGGCACAGTAGGGACCACAGAATTTAATTAACGAGACTCCAATTATGGAATTAATTTCTAATTTTCGAAATTAATATCGACCATTATTAATTACGAATTATTCCACTAAAAATCCGTAATTGCACTCCTTATCCAATTTCGAAATTTATCCATTAAATCTTATTTAATTCCCCATGTTAAGACTTAGATACTAATCAAATAAATTAAATTACTGACGATTTAATTTATTGATTATTTCCTTTAAACTTTCGTTTAACTTATTTTATGTGTCAGATACAAAATTCACCGGCTGGGTTTACACATGAAAACTTATAAGCTTTCATAAAGGTGTATCATCAATCTCTAAACCGAGACATGAATTCCATCAACTAACTATTACTTCGCCACTGTACATTATTATTATCCAATTTACCATGCATATTGACCCACGAAAGAATCTCACCTTTTAATAAATCAAAACAATAATACTATACACAGCTAATAATAATTATATCAAGATTAAGAGTATAAGTACATTTAATGGCTAGAGATTTTATTTTGTTAAGTCATTATAAAATACTTATCTCTACCTGGTCCGTTCAATACATACAAAATGTACTAGCACAAGAAGCTTGAATTAAACTATTCCCATAATATAGATAGATTATATTTAATCTTGTGCTACAATCAGTACTGATTGTTTGTCCAATTCCATCATTAGATTGTGAACTCAAACTTTATACTTATAAGAACTGATGATTTAATATTCCGTATATAAGCTAAACTCTATACACTAAATCATCTACTATATAAGCAAATGACACAAACTATTATATGATCTATTTAAAACATAATTAAAACTGAATAAATAATTATTTCATAATAAATACTATATTACTAAACCAAACACATAATTAATAGTATATATCCCAACAAGCTATTGCCTCGTGAACAAACCTGTAAAATGGGGAAAGTTAATTACACATATAATTGGAAAAAAAAGAAGAGAAGACCAAACATGATAAGCGAGTCAGCAGTGATGACAGCTTTTTTGTTAAACCTGTACTATATATTGAAGTATCCTAAAATAAGATAGTTGACAAGATATCCTTACAAGTCCACACAATTGCTAATAAATGTATTACGAATATAACTAACATAACGTCCCTTCACCAGAATGAGTTGAATAAAGTCTGTTGTTTTCTTGAAAATGAAACTGGACGACGTCAATTATTTTGGAAGATAAAACAAATCTTGGCGCCTTATAATTTTCTTCCATATACTAACTTTAGTTTGCTTATATTTTCATTAAGAATAAAACCCATTCATGCATTATTTTTAGTGGATAATATATGAAAGGAAGAAAAAAAATTCTCATCCACAGTACGTTAACCAGCCACATGTTTAATGTTATGAATGATAATAGTTACATAGAGGACATCAGGGATGACACATTGGATAAGAATAATCCTACTCAGCCTATAATATTATCCATCTCTCACTAAGAAAATCAATAAAACTTAATTATGCTTAGACTTCAGTCATAGAAAATCAATAAAACTCAATAATTGGCTTAATTAGACTTCAGTCATTTTCAACTAGTATATGATTAATTCGGCCATCTGTCACTCCATTGCTGGAGACATACTCTTGGGATTCGTGAAATAATTCACAAAAGATTATTATCCTATTTGATACTACTACTATATAATCTTATTTTAGAATGCTAAATTGTCAAGTATTGCGTTTCTCAGTTTCTGATATCGACATAGAAAAATGGCTGAATTGCACGTGTCAGTGGGAGCTGAAAACCAAACAGTCCTTGTTTAAATAATCGTTTTCACGTGAAAGCTAAGCTTCGATAGCTACAATATGGGTGGATGAAGTGGTCTATAAAATCCATGAAATTTAACTTATTATAAAATGTCAGTCGTCTTATTTTTCATCCTATTAATTGCAATGATAATGCTTAGTGGTGGTAAAATAAATAAAAATAAAATTATTCATTCATATTATTCACTAAAAAATAAATTAAATAATAAGGTTTTCTAAAATGAGTTAAATGTGAATAAAATTCATAATATATAAACTACAAATATAAATACTTAATAAATAAATAATATGTTTAACTTTTACATTTGCAAACCTGAACAATTGGCTATAGAAACAAGGAGAGAATACCATATGGACAGATTACAATTTTCCTCTTATAGAAAAAGACATGTACATAACGCTTTTCATTTGGACACAAACACTGATAGGAGCTAGCGGTGTACATATGTTGGGTTGGTTCGGATTTTACAATTATTAAACCAAATCAATTATGTCGGATTATTAAATCTAAAGACCAAACTAATAAAACTTGGATTTTTCACTCTCGGATTTTCTCGGAATTTCTGGTTATTCAAGGTTTTTCGAGTTTTTTCTGGTAAAATCTTCGTAATAAAATATATAAATTACCCTCAAAATATTTCTTTAATCGTCACGATCCGATTTCCATACCCGGTCGTGATGACGCCTCTCGTGAAGACAAAGCCAACCAACTAACCCCAAATCCTTTCTTTAACATGTAATAAACATACATGAATAGAGGGTACAACTAATGGTATTAAAACTATTAAATTACAACCCAACACAACCCCGACCGGGTGTCATAAGTCACGAGCATCTAAAGAAGACTGAACACCACTACAGGGTCAATGATATATACATACATATATATATATATATATATATATATATATATATATATATATATATATATACATATATATATATACATATATATATATACATATATATATATATATATACATATATATATATATATGTTCAGAAGATGAAGTTCGGTGCCACGAACGCTGGCGGTCACCTTGCTCATCTACAGTAATAATATCTTCATTCCGCTAATAACCCGCTTCCGGGCGAACAATACCTGCAACTGTACGCGAGGTGCAGGGAGTAAAGTGAGTACTCCAACCCAGTGAGTAACAAGAGTGAATAATAACTGAGCGGTGAGAAAACACGTAAGAGCATTCCATCATGCAATATGGGACAACACAACCCTTTTAGAACAAAAGCAGTAATTCCGGGAAAAAAATTCTTTAGAAAATATCTCGCTCAGTTTAAAACCTCTTTTAAAAATACCTTTTTCCAGCAGTCAAACAAGTGAATGCATAATCAGATAGTGCAAGTCAGCACATAAGACAACCCTTTGGGCACAAGGCTCCATTAACAAATAACACTAGGGATCTGGTAACAATGCAAGAAATATCATGGAGGCCAATGATATGAGAGAGTTGAATGTCAGTCCATGTAGTACAAACATGAACCAATGCGTGAATGAAATGCAATGCACATGACCGCTGCGGCGTACAACTATTATAGGTTATCCATTTTTATCTAAATTATTGCAAAATAAATATTCAATACATTCACGTTCGTAATATTGAATTGAATGTCTTTTGTTAGCATTAACACTGATTTGATTTTGGTTTGGGATTTTATTAGCATTATTTAATTTACTAATATTAATGGCTATAAAACTTATTGGAACATTCAAAACTTCTAAGTACAACCTTGTAATTACATTAAAAGATAAAATTATGATATATATATATATATATATATATATATATATATATATATATATATATATATATATATATATATATATATATGTCGGGTTGGTCTGGCTTCGGTTTGATTTTCATTAGTCAAAACCAAACCAAACCAAATGGTCGGGTTTTTTTTCCAACACCAAAAAAATCAAACCAAATCATAGTTGGATTTTTTTTTCTCAGTTTGACTCGAATTATCGGATTAATATGGTTTGCCGATTTCCTTTGTACACCCCTAATAGGAGCTATTCTGTCCCCCCGAAAAGCAAATTTATATAGGGATTGGGATGATTTCATATATCCCCTCGTATACTTATTATTTGAGAGCTTTATTTTTTAAAATCCTACAATCATGTAAGATTGGAGCCTGTTCCAATCCTGTAGGTGAAGGGTGCTCTCCACCCTTTTGATGTACTTTAACTTCATCTAATAAAATTTGAGCATTTAAAAGAAATTTTTTTTTACAAAACTCAAATTAGAGGTTCCTTAAATTTGAAAGATTAGATCTTTTTCGAAAAATAATTTTATTTAAAATGCCATGAATAATATAGAATTAACCTATTTTTTATTTATAGTAAATATAGGCGCACGAGTCTATATTTTTATTATTTTTATGTTATCCGCTTTGACTCAGTTTACATTCTACCCAACCTATATGTTTGGTCCCCTAATCATGTGTAATGGATTTAAGTTATATGCTTTAACATATAGCTTCAAGAAATTTACACAATCAGTGCAACTTTTATGTACGTGTTATATGCATTTTTTGTGTGTGTTATAGTAACAACTTTATGGTAAATAATCTGCTATGACATATAACTGACCTACTTAAATACAATTATTTTAAAATAAAATAATGATATGAAAAATAATGAAAGAATTGCGGTCTTGTCACTTGGCATAAAATGCCCCAAATTTTAAATTCTTATCCTATTTAGCTCATGTTGTACATAACTTGAAAGAATCTTTTCGGCCTTTAGCCCATTATAAAAGACACACTTTTAGGGTTTTTATTATTATTTTTCTTTATTCCCAGCACACCAAATTCTTCGCCTCTTGCGTCTTTCTTTCCAACCCATATAGATCCCCCATCCTCTCTTAATCTAGCCACCGCTATCCCCCCCCCCCCCCCCCCCCGTGCAGTTTTTCCATCAATGGCTCGAAGAAGGCTCGGGCTCCTACTCCATCGTCCATGGTGGCAAGGAGAAGAATATTAAAGATTTTTGAAATTGGGTCTGACTCTTTGCAGTTTGAAACCTTAATTTCAATGT
This sequence comes from Nicotiana benthamiana, assembly GCA_034376525.1. NCBI lineage: Eukaryota > Viridiplantae > Streptophyta > Magnoliopsida > Solanales > Solanaceae > Nicotiana > Nicotiana benthamiana. The sequence continues at coordinate 23,812,277 of CM067336.1, read as the reverse complement.
CTGGTCAAGCTCCGAGGAAAAAAGATCGGAAGTTAAATCAATCTTCAACACGATGAAGCAGAAAGCTCCAGACTTGCTTGTTCTTAATCTTGTTGACCTTTTAGGCTCATCGCAAGTTATTGATTCAAGTGATATGTATGTTGTCCTCCTTGAAGTCTCGAATCTGAAATTGGGTTTATTGTATCTGTGTGTTGACTTCCAAATCGTTGGTGCTATATTACTAACCTATAGGCGAGTTGAATCATCGAATACTCTCTACTACAACTCGAGGCTTGGGTAAAAATCATAACTATGTAACAGTTTGTATAAATACTATATAATAGTGTATATAAATATACAAACACCACTTGTACACTATTATACATGTATATAAAAGTTATATAGTATTGTATAATTGTGTATAAATGTGTAATTTATGTATAATATTGTATAATTATATATATTTTTTTCAATTTATAAGAATGTATGTCACGACCCGATTCCCAAATCCGGTCGTGATGGTGCCTCTCGTGAAGACAAGGCCAGCCAGACCGTTTTAATTACACCACTTAAAGAAATTTATCAGCTATATAACAGATCGAATCTAAATTTATGACATTAATTAATATGAATCCTCCTCGAGAGGTCATAGCATCATGTGGCCTTACCACAACTCGCGATTCTATCCAACCACTATTATCCATGAAGCACCTCAAGTCACCTTGCTCAACAGTATCAGAACGCACAGATTGAGGTCTAATACCTCGCAATCCATCACACCATGGTGAAGTAAGTATTATACACTATTCAATCCTGAAAGGACACAACCGATGCGCTATTCACCGAGCAACACCTAACACGGATTTTCCTCACAAACAAGGAAACAAGGCATACAAATTAACATATAGGAAACTATTCTCCACATCACATTGTTGCGCGCCCAACCCGGTCCAGATAACATACCCGTGACGACGTGCCACCGGATCTAGATACCACACCCGTGGCGGCGTGCCACCCGATCCGCACATATATCTCACACAAGGAGATGCACATCGAGTCAAACTCATTACAATAAACATATATATTCTCATGCCGGTCGCAAAAAAACGCATCCGAATAGTCCCTCAATACCGGAACTGAATCAATGGTAGAAACCTCTGCACTGACATCCACCACGAAGGCCCAATTAACAAAGAAATACTTGCCAGCCGTCCGCTGGACTCTGGAATACAAGATACCCTGGTAGAACGTAGATGTACCTTGCCACGCGGCATGTGGCATTTCCTGACATAGCCCATAACACATTAGTCTAGACAATCTGACCCTGGAACAACCAGTCTGCAATCTAATATCATGACCCAAATTTAACATACCAAGCACAGAAAGATCCACTCGGACCTCCAGTTTCCACCAACTGCAAGACAATGTCGATACACACGACCCACAACCACCGCATGGTCAGATCACAAGGACTTCTAGTCTCCCACACATATAACGCATGAATCACTATGCCTGATCCCACACTCCGCCGTACGAATACATAACACACATCAAGTATCCATTCATACCACGAAAGATATTCAAAATTTCCCGTGCCGTAAACAAACTCAAATATCCGCAGTCGATCCCACAAAAAAATGTCACAATACTACTGACGTATCATCAATTTACATCACCTTAATCATCTGAAGATCGATTCTTTACTCACCTAAAGCTATCCGTGCTGCTCATGAATTTAATGATTTCCCATTATGAACTGAACCAAAGCCTTGGACCAGAAATTCTCAATATCATAACACACAGACCATACCGCACTAGGATAACATGCCCATTTTCAAACCACGGTGAAACACATCAAGAACTCTTTCTCCCAAACCAAGTTAAGCAAACTACCAGCACATAAAGATTTGCTGCACAATACACATAAGGCTCATTGCCTCAAACACATACAAGAATTAATCATACTTTCACCATACTGATTCAGTATGATCAAGCTATTCCATATATATAATTTCCTTCCTGATTCACCGTTAGTTTGATATTCTCCCTTTTTGTAGCACCACAATACCTCAACTCGGGTTACCACACGAGACTCACACATAAGACCACACTAAATGAATAGAACCTCTCATGCCTTATTAGCACCCTGACACCGCAGAACATGATTTCATATAGATACCAACAACCATCTTTCTTCTCTGTACACTGATCATTCTTTATCATCAACAACTCAAAACATCTCAGCATTTCTCACCCTTACGAAGCACCATATAACTTCTGTAGAAATTTCCCTTCACACGAGCCATCCTCCGCTCAGTTTCTGTAACCAGAACTGATCCGCCATCCTACCTCAAAACGGAACCACCATGGCACATAACCATGCAATCAGCTGACCAACGGCCACCTCCCCAACTTGGTTCGAAGCCATATATTAAGGCATTCTTAACAACTCGTAACACTTTTACTCTAGTGATGGCACAATGAGATCAAACTCAAATCATTTACAAGTTTTGTGAATACACATATCATCTAGCACTGACATTTTCTGCAAACCTCGCATTCATTTCCACATCAGCTGAGCCCACTTTCTTAAGCATCCCAATTCTCCAATATATAACACATACCCTTCAATTACCCATGAGATATTTTACATACACATAAGAATCATACCGCTCGAAATCCTCCGCATGATATAATCCACCTGCTTTGCCTTATTTCAATGTTTCCACATACCTTCCACTATAATATACGTAATACACATCCATTTAGTCTTTCAGAGTCTATACTCATACTGCCACCTAGAATGTACTTTACTTACCAACTAAGAGACATGAAATATCCTTCACGCGCCCATAACTCGGACTACACATAAAAGCACAATAGGAGTCGAACACTCGATGACTCGTCTATTATTCAGCAGTCTCTTTTGTCACTACCAAGATCACATAGATACAACCCACGGTAGTAACATACTCATCACATGGGTATCCAGTCGCCATTCCGGCTAATAAGATCAACATTGAACATATAGGTTCGGAACACTTGCTCACTCAATTAGCACCTCGGAGCTCAAACTATAGGCAAATATTAGGCCTCGAGTCCTCCAGACTGGCCCAACATGAACTTACGGAGATTACATCTCGCCCATCAATCGGGGAATCAGAAGCCATCAAGGCACATATACTACTGAGCGCTCACGTGCGCATATAGACGTGTGGAAGGAATTTCGAGAATTATATCTCAAGCTGAATCAAGTACGCACGATAAGAATTCCAAGAATGGAAAGTTTTTCTAAAGGTTCTGCAGCCTCTCGAGGATAAATACAGACGTCTCTGTACCGATCCACGAGACTCTACTAAATCTGCTCATGACTCGTGAGACCTAGTAACCTAGGCTCTGATACCAACTTGTCACGACCCAATTCCCAAATCCGGTCGTGATGGTGCCTTTCGTGAAGACAAGCCCAGCAAAACCGTTTCAATTACACCACTTAAAGCAATTAGTCAGTTATATAACAGATCGAATCTAAATTTATGACATTAATTAATATGAATACCAGTACAGCCCGACTGGTGTCACAAGTCACGAGCATCTAAGAGTAGGGACACTACTACTAGACCAACAATGTATAAATATAAAAGATAAAACTGGAATACAAGGATGGAATGTGGTGCCGCGAACGCTGACGGTCACCCTACTCAACTACCAGAATATGGCCTTCGATCCTGCTAATGACCCGTTATCGGGCGAACAATACCTGCAACTGCACGCGAGGTGCAAGGAGTAAAGTGAGTACTTCCAACTCAGTGGTAATAAGAGAGAATAATATCTGAATGATAAGAAAACACGTATGAGCACACCAAACCGCTATAAAAGACAGGACAACCCTTTTTAGAAAAACCTAAATACTGTGAAAAATCCCTTTAGAAAATCCCAAGTTCTGTTCCGAAAAATCTCCTTTGAAAACAAGATTTTTCAACAATTGTAAAGGCAATTTCAACAAGTAGGAAACAATCAGAAACCTGCCCGCGGGCTCAATATCAACTCACAATATCCAACATCAGCCTCTCGGGCTCAGCACTCCTTAACATATAACACCAGGGTATCTGGTCAACAACGCAAGTAACCGTATGTATGCCAACAATATATGAGTGCTAAGTGTCATGCCACGTAGTACAAACAGGAGTAAATGCATGAATGCAATATAATGCACATGAATACGCTGCGGTGTGCAGCCCGAGCCAACCATGCATATGATTTATTGTCGACAATGCTCACTGTGGGGGTTCAGACTCCGGATGGGCTCCTTCAGTCCAAGCGCAATGTCATACAGTGCCAATAGTTTCCGCTGTTTCTATTACAATACACGGTACCAATAGTTACCACCGTTTCTATGAAATAATATGCAGTTCAGAAAATAGTGAGATAATGATCGTCAGTCCGAAATATCATTTAAGAATTATTTGTGTTTTCAAAACATATAATTTTGGATGAGTTTGCAAAAATAGTGTTAAAAACCTGGACTGAATTTTAAATAGTATGCAAATCATGCTAACTTTGATATATCAATCCCTAAAGGATTCTACAAGTCGGCACAAGGCCCCAAACATGGCATCAAGCCCAGATACATCAATATAGGATGCGAAGCAATTGCCAATATAGTATAATTCATCCCTCGGATTGATCCGAGTCGCAATTTCCACATATATGACCCCGCACTAGCTATGGAGTACGTGTCTCGCCTCATATAGCATCACAATGCGATATACCGGGGTTTCAAGAAATCGGCAATAAGCCCCATGTATGCCAATGAGCCCAAGTCATAATGACAACAACAATATATTTACAATTTAGCGGTAGTAACCAACAACCGGGACGGACCAAGTCACAATCCCAACGGTGCTCTACCCCACGCTCAGGTCCAACGGGCAAGTCACCACAATACAATACTAGGATGTGCAAATCCGGGGTTTCGTACCCTCAGGATATCATTCACAAATATTACTCACCTCGAACCGGCGAAATCTCAAGTTCGTGATGCCTTTTCCCTTCAAATCGGCCTCCACGCGCGTCGAATCTAGCCAAAAACAAAGCGTATACATCACAATATGCAAATGGGACAATACCCAATCGAAAACAATCGAATTATAGCAAGAACCTCGAAACTAGCAAAACCCAATTCCCGCGCCCGCTTCTCGAAAAATTAAGAAACTTACTTTTCCGGAATCGTCGTCTTGCTACGAGTTCATACATACCAAGAACTTCCAAATCCGAGCTCAAATGACCTATAAAATCCCAATTTGAAATATCAAAAACTCAAGCCTAGTTTCTTTAATTTTATACCCAAATTCAGAGAATTAATGGATGATTCTTAAGTTAAATAATGTTTCTAGACCACGAGACTTACCTCCAATCACTTCCTGTCGAAACCCTGTTCAAAATATACCAACAAGCTCTCAAGGTGGTGCAAAAATGGTGGAATTATGGTTGGGTTCACGACTGAAATTTCCCCTTATAACATTCTGCCCAGCTGATGACCCCTTCTTCACGAACGCTAGGTCCTTCCGCGTTCGCGATGCACAAAATCCACCGGGCCCAAAATTCCTTCTACGCGAACACGGTGCCCAACCGCGAATGCGATAGCCAAAATGCATGCTGCCCAACTGTACTCTTCGCAAACGTGTCCCCTGCACGCAAATGCGAAGTACTAAACCAGGCCCTTCCCTAGCGACCCCTACGCGAACGCGTCCAGTCCACGCGAACGCGAAGGCCATTCTGAGCCTGCAACAACTGCTGCATTTAGAGCAGTCCAACCAACCTCCAAATTTCCCGTTCAACCATCCGAAACCATCCCGAGGCCCTCGGGACCTTAACCAAAAGCACAAACATGTTCCAATACTTTATTCAAACATGCTCGGGCCATAAAAACACTACCTTAAACATACAAAATTACTGAATTCCTCAAAGTCAAGCCTAAGTCAAACTAGAATTTTTCCAAATTCGCATTTGATCCAAAACCCGACCTAAACACTTCCGAATGAGCTGAAAATTTACACACATATCCAAAATCACCTAACGGAGCTACTGAAACTGTCGGAGTTCCATTTCGACCCCGGATTAAAATCTCACGTATCAACCGGAATTCGCTAAAATTCAAACTTAGCCAATTCAAGCCTAATTCTACACTGGACCTCCAAATTAATTTTGATTTCACTCCCAATTCATATATCACCACCCGAAACTAGCCGAATCGTCGGCAATCCATTCTGAGCTCTATAACTCATAGGTCAACATCCGATTGACTTTTCCAAACTAGCCTTCGCTTAAATTGACCATTTGCCTCAATTCCAACTAAACTCTGACTGAAACACTTCAAACTCTACAAACACATATAATGAAGCATATAAAAGCATAAAAAGGGGAAACCGGGCCGGTAACTCACGTGACGACGGGTCGGGTCGTCACAATGTATATACATTGTTAGTGTGTAAGAGGCCTTTACGAAAGTTTGACACTTCCTTCTCTTCTTCTTTTTCATTCGTGTATGTGTTGTATAAAAAACGTACACGTTGGAGGGATTCTACAATTCAATTATTAAGTTTTTATTTTTCTTTTATCCTGTTGGATTGCTTCAGCAATTGCACATAATAGTGTATGAAAATAACTGGTTCTATAAAAAGGGAGCAATAACTGTAGTTGATTGTGTGAAATAAGTTGTCTTTCGGGAATTAACCTATTATTTTTGGAAAATAGATTTGTAAAGTGGTATCTAGGTTATTATGTTGCAAATCATGTGTGTGAGTTGTATTTATGTGTAGTATCCCAAAAATAAATACTCCATCTATTCCAATTTATGTAAACCTATTTCCTTTTTGGTCCGCTACAAAAAGAATGAACCATTTCTAAATTTAGTAATAATTTAGCTTAAAGTTACAACTTTACCCTGAATGAGATGCTTTTATAACAACATAAATACTTTGGGGCCCGTTTGGACTTATTTAGAAGCACAAATTTTAAAATTTTTTATTTTTTCTTAAAATTCGTACCTAATCAAATATGTTCATATAAATTGAAACAGAGGGAGTAATTTATTTTATCAGCCGAAGTTGTAAACTAGAGTCGACAAATAAAGGATTCATTCCCCTTAGATTTGCACTTTTTCATCCATCAACTCTTAAAGTTTGATTTGTCGAGAACAATTCAGAAATTAATAAGTGGTTACAGTTATTCCAATAAAACCACGACAGAGTTCGCAATCAACGTGTCAAGTGCTTATTAATGTTCAACAACTCTTTTTTTTTAGGTCATAGGTTCAACAACTCATATTTGATCCCAACGACATGGAACTATATTTTGTTTTTGCCATACGCATATAGTTTTCCAACCCTTTGAATTTCCTCGTTGGAGTTGTAGGTGAGAGCAATTCCTTTTGTCGAAAAATAATTGACTCCTATTCATTATTTGAATGTAATTAAAGAAAACTATTAAAAAATATAAATTGTGATAGATATATATAGTTTATCGGAAACAAAGCAGTTCTGAAATCTAACTAAGAATCAACTATTGGTAGAAACATGGTTGTCACGAGATATTATGCGCTGGACAAAAACGAAACATCAAAAACAGACTGGGAAACATTAAAGTTTGTCCAAGTTGATCCAAGCAACGATACAAGCAATCATGTTACTGTTTTTTGTTTGGGAGTTCTTTGTAATTACTTGAGATTCTACAACGTTGTCGTTTCTCCCATGTGTTTAGTTGTTCAATTATATTTTCTGGAGAATGTTTTTATTTCTTTTTCGAGGCGTGTGTAAGTGTGAAAACAACACTATTCACAACCTAATCCTAGTAGTAATTTTTTTCCTTTTGCGTTGATAACTTTATCGGTGTTTTTTTTAACTATTCAGTCAGAAGCTTTATGTACAGTTAGTGCAATTATCTCTTTACATATATAACGCGAATTAAATTATTTCACTACGTCCTTCACATATCAATATTAGTAGTAAATTCAGAGACAGGGCCAGTGATTAGGTAATTGTATAATTTTGATTTGTTGAATGAGATTCAGTCAACGAACAGATCGAGACAAAACTAAAGAGTGGAGCTACGTTATATTCTCTAGTTGTAAACCATCATATGGTGCCGGGTGGGTGCGATCTAATATCCTCATGTGGACTCTAACCCCTTCACGCCCAGTCCTACAAAATGGAGCGTGGACGGTTCTAGCTCTAATAGCATATTAAAAAAATTAAACGTTGGACCTAAATTAATCTTAAAGATTAATTTATGAGGTACGGATTGTCCAATACCTTTTATGGAGCCAGGAAAATCCACCTTCCATCGTGAGACTCAACGCCTTCATGTTGTTTGTATATCATCTTTAACAACTTTATTAGGTGTACTCATTCCTAAAGATGCATGCGTAATCCCATAATTTACCTCGTCCTAACGCGCCAGATATTATAAAATTTTCCTCTTCATTCTTAGAATTAGGTGTTACTATTATTCACCTTTAGATATAGGAGTATTAGGTGGTGAAAGTTATGGTTCAGAAAATGAACTGGCATTTTTTGGTGTATTCTGGACAATGAACATATATAGAAAAAAGGGTGGACGAGAATTCATTTTTTTGGTATATACTGGACAATAAACATATAGAAACACGGGTGGACGAGAATTACTAGATAGTGGAATTCATATATCTATCTCTTCCATTCTTTCACAACAACCAAACTACTTGACAGACACAATTGTTTCTAGTCGGAATGACCTTGAATTGTAAGGCTAGTAATGGAAGGACATTTTCTATGTTATTTTCCCTTTTTACAAATTTATTATTTATTTTTACGACCGTACTTTTGTTTTACACACGATATATTTACTTTTACATGTAAAAAATATATCTTTTACACATAAGAGATTAAAAAGATTATTTTTTAATTTTAAAATTATAAAGAGGCATGATACCCCATTCCCTCATATATAGGGGAGGAAGAAAAAAAGAATTACCATCACTTATATGATGGAAGATTAATTAGGGGCTCAACAAGGTGAGTCAATAGTACGAGCTAATCACTTTTTGAACTGGTAATAACGTTTGCAAAGTTATTAAAAATAGCCTTTATTTTATTATAACATGAAAACTTCCAGCATAATATATTGGAAATTGGTGCTTTGTGTATGAGTTTCCAGCATATTATACTGGAAATCAAACTTATAGAAAGTTATAACATAATATACTGGAGTTTGGAGCACATGTGTATGAACCAGTATATTATGTTGGAATGTTTTTCGAATTTTGAAAATTATTTTCAAGCAGATTTATCTTTATAAAAAAATAACTAAATTTTCGATTACTTTTAAAATTATGGTTACTTTTCAATTATTACTAGTAAATCTTTAAATTTCATCCCTCAACAAACAAGTCACGAGTTGACCCGCAACCCAAAGGGAATGCCTGTTTTTCTCGCTGTCACTTTAATTTGGTGAATGCACCCTTCCACTTAAAGGCAAATTGGTTACTGGTAGAAATTTTAATCACCAAGAAAAATCAGTACTTTAAAAGATAAAAAACTAAGAATAGTGAACCAGAAATGAAATTTTAATTGTTTATAATCATATATAAAAAATATCACTATTTGGACACTGTAATCAATCGATTACATTTACATAATTTTATGGAGTGGCCATTCGTGGAAAAAATGATTTATCTAAATGTGAGATTTCTTCATGCAAATGGTCCCAAACGGATATACCGTGATAAAAAATAAAATAAAAACATAAATTTTGTGTATTAAAATTTTTGAGAAGCTTCAATAAGGTGTATTGCCTTTGACCTAGGGGCCAAGGGTAATAGCATGATACACGGATAAAAGTTCACCATCAATCATTCATACTATCATTTGATGCCCCTGGACCCCAAAATAAAGAATAGACAATCATAGGAGAAACCCTCCCATTTGAAAATGGAACTCCATATAGAATATAAAAATAATAGGTATACAAAAACGATTAAAGAAACAACAATTATTCACACGACTCCCCTATAAAAAGGTGAAGGAATCAGTTCAGTCTGCAATTCTCTGAGTTTTACTCCCAATGTTCCATTAATCTCCTTCATTCCACCCCTCCAATTTTATCCATTTTCTCTCAGTTCTCAGGAGTTGACCTATTTCTCAATAAACATACAGATACAAATAATACAAAAAAAAAAAAAAGAAGTTAAATATGGACCTTCCCCAGACACAACAAGATACAAAATCTATTTCAGATGCGTGGGATTACAAAGGGAGACCTGCTCTTAGATCACTCTCTGGTGGTTGGGCTAGCTCCGCCATGATTTTAGGTGACTTTGTCTTTTCTTTTCTTTTTAATCATCTGGTATCAGAAATCCATTGTTCAGGATTCATGTCAGACAGGCTCATAAACTCGAGCCCACGACATGATCTTCGATTGGTGGATCTTCTTTCTTCACTTGTCATTGCTTGATCTTTTAACATAGAGTTGTACATTATACGTATAATAATATATAACAGGGGTTGAGGCAGTGGAGAGGCTAGTAACACTAGGCATTGCTGTAAACCTGGTGGTGTACTTGACTAAAACCATGCACTTGGGCAATGCTAACGCCGCAAACATTGTTACTAACTTTATGGGAACTTCCTATATCCTCACTTTGCTTGGTGGCTACACTGCTGACACTTTCATCGGAAGGTTAGTACATATAAACAATACTCTATCAATTTGCGGATACAACCTTTGTGCTTCGGGTTCAACTAAGTTCAATATTTTGGACACAAATTTTAAATATATGTCTGAAAAGTAATTGTGTTTTCTTAGCATCTTTTAATTTTTTCTTGGTTTAATCATTGCAGGTATCTTACCATTGGCATCTTCGCCACTGTTCAAGCTATAGTAAGTTTCAATGCTTCTTACCAGAAACGGAACAAATCTCTTTCTAGTTTTCTTAAGTGACTTCACTCTCGTTTAGAGTTCTAAAAAATGTTGGAACTAATTAAATATAGCCACGAGTCAACTTTTTTTTCTTTTAAAAAAAAAACCTTACGTAAATGAGTTACACAAATAACTTGTCTTATTTGTTATTTATTTTTTTTAGTCGATATATAGGAATTATACACATATTGTACGTGAATCGTTCATAAATTATACATCCACCCGCTATTTTCAGTTTAAATGTTTGAGTTACACAAATAACTTGTCTTATTTGTTATTTATTTTTTTTAGTCGATATATAGGAATTATACACATATTGTACATGAATCGTTCATAAATTATACATCCACCCGCTATTTCAGTTTAAATGTTTAAGTGGACGGCTGTTTAGGTTAATTCTTTAAATTAAAGATAGCCAGCGAATGTATAATATGTGTAATGTATGTAAGATGTGCATAACCATATATAATGTATACCGATTAATACAAAATTGCATTAATACTGTTTCTTATTTTGTAGGTACTAATTAAATTTTTTGGTTATTGCTATGATGATTAGGGTGTCACAATTTTGACAATATCCACAATAATCCCAAGCCTGCGACCTCCAAAGTGTGAACTAGGAAGCTCAACATGCATCCCAGCAAGCGGCGCACAACTCGCCGTCCTTTACATCGCCCTATACATGACGGCTCTAGGCACCGGCGGCTTAAAATCGAGCGTCTCCGGTTTCGGTACGGACCAATTCGACGATTCGGACAAAGAGGAAAGAGGCCAGATGATAAAATTCTTCAGCTGGTTCTTTTTCTTAATAAACATAGGAGCGCTAGCTGCAGTGACAGTACTGGTGTACATTCAGGATAAAGTGGGAAGGGAATGGGGTTATGGTATATGCGCTTGTGCTATTATTGTTGGACTTGTCGTGTTCTTGACTGCACAAAGAAATATCGTTTCAAGAAACTTGTTGGGAGTCCATTGACTCAAATTGCTTCAGTGTTTATTGCTGCTTGGAGGAAAAGGCATCTGAAATTGCCATCTGATTCTTCTTTTCTTTTCAATGTTGATGATATTATTGGGGAAGACAACAAAAAGAATAAACAGCAGTTGCCTCACAGCAAGGAGTTCCGGTAAGTTATCCTACTACGATCTTAAGTTAATACTATATATAGTCTGTGCTAAAGCTATTGGGTTCAAGTGAATCCGTAATCGATCGTTTAGACCAGCTCCTGCCATCATTTATTCTTTTTAATGCGACACAAATTTTATTGAAAAATTTCATCAAAACACTATGTGATTTGCTACCATTATTAACAATCTTTCGGAGAATAATTTCAGCAATTCCCAAAAATAACTTGTTCAATGAATATGCATATTTATACTAGCATGGGGGGGGGGGGGGGGGGGGGGGTTGCAATTAAGAAATTAACTCTTGTATGTCTAGTAAACTAGTTAAAAATTGGGTAATAGTCTTGCATTATATTTTAACAGTGTGAAGTAGTTGTAATAATTAAGTAGCTATAATTGTAAAAAAGAAAAGTTGGTGATACTGGAAAATTATTTCCATGGTAGGCCAATCTTCGAAAGCTATTTATATACTATACGGTAGGCCAATCAACAAAAATTATTTCAATTATGCTGACTGTTATGTTCCAAAAATAAAAATTTTCCTGTAGCTTTAATTTTGTTCAATTAAATTTTTTTACAGTTTCTTGGACAAGGCAGCTATTAAAGAAGATGACAGTGAATTTTCTGGGACAACCATATTGAATAACTGGAATTTAGCAACTTTAACCGATGTTGAAGAAGTTAAATTGGTAATCAGAATGCTACCAACATGGGGCACGACCATTATGTTTTGGACTGTCTATGCTCAAATGACAACATTTTCTGTGTCACAAGCTACAACAATGAACCGTCACATTGGTAAATCATTTGAAATTCCAGCTGCCTCTCTCACTGCGTTCTTTGTGGGAAGTGTTCTTTTGATGATTATTTTCTATGATCGAATCATGGTTCCGATTTGTCGTCGATTCTTGAATAATCCACATGGATTCACCCCGTTGCAACGTATTGCTATAGGCCTAGTCAGTTCAATTTTTGCAATGATAGCTGCTGCTTTAACCGAAATTAAAAGATTGAAGGTTGCGAAATTACACGGATTGGCCAACGATCAGAATGCTATAATTCCTATGAGTGTGTTTTGGTTAGTCCCACAATTCTTGCTTGTTGGTGGAGGTGAAGCTTTCACTTACATTGGGCAACTTGATTTTTTCTTAAGGGAATGTCCTAAAGGGATGAAGACTATGAGTACAGGGTTGTTTATAAGCACAATTTCATTAGGATTTTTCTTTAGCTCAATTTTGGTCACAATTGTGGATAAGGTGACTGGAAAAACAAAGCCGTGGTTAGCTGATAATTTGAATAAAGGAAAGCTCTATGATTTCTACTGGCTTTTGGCAATATTGAGTGTTTTGAATTTGATGCTTTTCTTGTTTTGTTCAAGCCGATATGTGTACAAGGAGAAGAGGCTGGCTGAGGTAGGGATTGAAATGGAGGACTCAGACCCAGTTTGCCATTGAAAAGCCAATTATTAGCAAAGCCACTTTGTTTTTGTTTTATTTTTCCTTTTTTTCTTGGGATTTTATTTCAGTGGCAAATATAATGTAACATAGTAACGGTGGGTTCAAAGAACCCATTGTCTTTGGCTCAGAATTACTATTTATATGTAGAAACTGTAAGTCATAAATAATTACATATGAATGAAATCTGAACCGACTGCTTCAAAGAAGCAGTAATTTAGTAGAGCATTTAATTCGTATGGAATTTGATTGCAAGCACTCATTTCAGAGTTTAGCTGAACCTTTCATTTTTAACTTCATTTGTTTTCACAAAAGAGAAAAAAAAGGGAGGAGAAGAGGGTTACCGGAAGTCTAGCAATTGGCAGACTGAAAATTCAAATAATTAGAGAGATCATACTTTTATTTTATCATTATATCGTCTGATATTTATTTTATGGAAGCATTTACCTAGTTTTGGTGTTCTCGTCCGAGCCGTTGAAGTATTTCTAGATTTCGTTTCCTTCAACTTTTGGATTTAAATAAAGTATTAAAAAAACAATTTTCATTTCTTCACGCTAAGGGTGACTTTTTCCAATCATTTTCTTCAAAATAAGTTAATTCTTGGTTGTCACATCTAAACGAATATCCTTTTTCTTGCAATCTTGTTTCCTAGTTCCTAGCTTTTATACGCCAATCATTGAAGGGCTCTCGATCATTATTTGTTAATTATCTATCTCAATTCTCTTTTTCTCTGAAAATAAAAGAGAAATATTCTCGTTTATATTAAAGTATTATGCACAATACCAAAAGGCATATGAAGTTCTTTGGAACTATCTCTCTTTGCAATATGTATATATACTATAATATTGCTCCATTTGAGTAATTATTTAAAAAAAAAAAAATTGTTCTTAAGACGATGTTTTTTGCTCTTTGGAACCACCTTGTAAATTTTTATCAGATTTATTATGCTCTTTGTTCTTAGACCAATGTCCTTACTCCAAATTCCAACTTACAAGTGAGAGATAATTTTGGCTACCCAAGTAGAATACATATCCGCCATTGACGTTTTTAACAATCTACTAACATAGAAAATAAAGATGGTATCTTTAATGTTTTGGTCCATCCGGTGAATAATGGATTAGTAATCTTAGTTATTTACCCGTAAAATAATATTGTTAAATTTGTAACACAATTTACAAATACATGAATTAAATTTATTCAAGAATGTAAAATAAAAAAATAAATTAATTAAACAAACTTGAAGAAAACACAAGTCTTATTGTGAAGTGAGTTTATCCGGAACAAGAACAAGAACAAAGTATAGATAAAAAGAACGTTAATAAAATAAGAGTCAACTTTTAGCCTTTTTCTGCATGGAGATATTTGGTTTCTACAACGAGTAATTCCTATATTTATAGTTAAATTGTTACTATCCATAATTTCTTTGAAAAAGTCGTGATGACATGTAGTCTCTAAAACTAGGTAAGTCTAACACATAGCGAAATGATGACAGATTCTACTAACAGCTATTAAAAATGAACCAGAAATTTCTAAATAAAGCAGTAGTCTCAACATGATACAATATCCCAAAGCCGGGTAGCACAAGTCATAAGCCTTTCTAGAAGTAAATTATACATAATGAATTTGTTCCTGGAGTAAAAGAAAACAATGGAAATAAGTACAATAGAAGGTGACTTCGGAGTCTGAAAACACCCAACATGTGTATCTTGAAGTCTCCAGCGACACCAAGCATAAGTCTCAAAACCAACTCAATCTGAAGTACCTAATTCTACATAAAAATGTGCATAAGCGTAGCATGAGTATACCATGGTGGTACCTAGTAAGTATCAAACCTAACCTCGATAGGGTTGTGACGAGGCCAGGTAAAGACACCTACCGAACGTATAAACATGCGCAAGATATGACATAAAGATAATAAGGAAGGAATATCAATGTAATGCCAATAACAAACAGAAATCAGATTACAAATAGTAGTAACGATAAGGGAAACACAAATGGCAAAGAGAAATAACCAAGTAATTAAGCAACAACATAGTCGGGGTATGGATGAAGTATAAATGTGTTCAAGTAGGGAAAACTATGTCAACTCAACCAATCAAATTATTTCAAATACACGAATTTCAAGATTTCACTGCTCGTAATCTCATATCATAAATTACAACCTCCAAACCTTTAACAAGCGTGACACCTTGTGCTCATATTTTCCAGCTTACTTCGCACGGAAAAACTCACTAACTACTCGATACATAATATCCGTGTCAAATGCTAATTAGGATGTTTAAGATATTTATTTATATATCGTAAAGTAAAATTATAGTTCTTGAACCAATAAGGAATTCAATGAGAAAAATGAGTTTATTTTAGAAATTATTTGGGTGTCGAAAATAATATCTCCAAATAATATAGTATCGCATAAGCTACTGAATAATAATGAAGTTATTAAATTAAAACATAATAACCATTCTTTTTAAGTAAAATAAAAATATCAGACATGGGTAGGAGATTAAGTTGAGAAATTAGTTGAAGTAAAATATGACAACTATTAGAAATGGTAAGTTCCGATTAATTCGACTAGTTTTTTTAGCTTAAAAGTCACACAAGGTAACATGTTATTAATTCTTTCATTTAAAGTCACTATATTACTAACAATTCAACAGGATATGAGGCAAGGTCTCAACGTAATTCATCTTGAAAGTCAATTCACCAGAACAATAGTATAAAGAAAAGAACCCAGGAAATGACGCCAAGGAAATAAATCAGTGACAATAATTCAATCCTCAAAAAACAATGAAAAACCAAAAATACAAATTCTTAGAGTCTCGTACGAAAGAACCGAAGACAATACAATACAACGGAAAATACAAACCACAAATATGTTGCGGCGCGCAACCCGATCCCACTATATAATATCAATGTCATAATTCACCCTTATTTCACATGGTGTGGCCTGCAACCTGATTGCACCGTACAATATCAATATCAAAACAATAAATAAAATATGATGCGGCGTGCAACCCGATCCCACCATATAATATCAATACAAAATTCACCCATATTTTACCATAACAGTCTACTCTTATTTCACTTGTTGTAGCGTGCAACCCGATCTCATCGTACAATAAAAATATAAATATCCTCCATTATTTTACCTATTACGGTATGAAACTCGATCCCCCGTAAAATAATTTAAATCAACAAAAAAAAATTAAATAACTCCGTTTACAAGAATTTTTAAAATCAAGTGTATTCAACAAAAGAACCACGTAAAAATCAAAGGAATATAAAAACCTATACAAAAATAACTAGACAAGTAAGGCACGGGATAAATGAACATGCAACCACAACAATTTGGACATGTAGCAGATATGCACAGAGTCATAGAAGAACTCAACAATTAATAGGTAACAACACAATAAGGAAGACAATAACTTCAACTAGGACATATAAAAGGTCAAATAACGAGTAACAGGTACAATAACTGCTAACAACATCAAATAGCGCATGTAAGAGTAACCTAACAACAAGATACCACATGTTATAATAATTTAATCAAAGGAATTGGAAGAGACTAGACATCTAAACTGGTCAATACCACATATAGATTGTGTACCTGATAACTAGGATTTTAACATGTTTTATGCCCATATTTGCCTATGCTTTGAGCATAATTTGCTACAAAATAGTCCCAAAATGCTTATAGGTTGTGCTTGATTGCAGGTTTGAGCGATAAAGTGACGAAATGTCAAAGGCTGGCTCAAAACAGAGTGGAAACTGCTTAAGTGTCGAAAGACCAATGAAAAGTGGTGGAAATCAACCCTGGTGCGGACCGCACAACTGTGCATGCGGCCGCACCACAGAGTTGAGAGAGGGAAATATTTGTATGTCTCGCTTCCTATCTTCTAAGAAAAGTCTGTATTAGTGTGTGAGTTAGGTAAGTCCTTCCAGAGTTCAATTTCCTTTTGTATCGCATTAGAATTGGTGGCCTATTGGCACATTGTGGCATCATATGAGACTTTTGATTATGTCTGGGGCGGCTTATTGCCTGAGCAGTTGTACTAGATAAGACGAGGCCCCTTGACCTAGGATCAGTGCAATCCAGCTATATGAAATATATTATGGAGATAAGACCATTATTTGGTTCAAAATGAGGTGATGATTCCTGACAGGGGTACAAACCCAATGAATTGTTTATTCGGCAGTTGGTTATGGATCTCTACACATCTCTTCCAGCGTGGCGATATTGGCAGAGTTAGAGAAAGACCTATGTAGGCCGTGAGGTGCAATGGGAGTATCAGAGTCATAGAATTTCTAATAAGTTGATCGGAGAATGTTATTGTGGTCCTATGAGTAAAGTGATGCAAGGTGTAAATTCAGAAAATTGTGCAGTCATGTTTGGGTACAGCGTGTAGTGATTGAAATGTGATTGTATGTTGGGAACAATCCTGGAAGAAAATTTTGGATGTTGGAATTGGGCTTTAAGGCTTATTTTCTTGAATAAAAGGGAATATATTCATAATAGATCTAGCTAATGTGCTCAACGGAGTTGTGGCAGTCTCGGCGCCCCCTTTTTCTAAGAGTTGAAATCGGGTTCACTACATATAGGAGGATAACTCATTCCCTTTCGAGAAATGGGCTTTGGAATTGGAGTGTCACCACCTAATGATTATAGTGCATTAGGACACAGTATATTGGTTTAAAAATATTTAAAAATTTGGAAAAATACCAAAACAATTGGGTATGCTCATATACGCATATATATGTTTATTTTGAAAGTATTTTGAGTATAAAAATATCTAGGGAAAAATTGCGTATCAACAACTGACCCTCTTTACCCAGGAAGGATGAAAGAGTTATCGGGTATAGACATGATGGCCAATTCTGACCGAAAGAGGCAATTTGTAAAGACTTTTTGCCCAGCTCTGGTTTCTGAGCTGCCTACATGTCCCTGGTCTTACATAAATCAGGCCATATGTAGTTTAGGATCCATTGACGGAATATGGCGATGGAGATTTTAAAAGGCGGACGCGATGTCTACATTGATAAAAGTGGTATGCTGCGGGAACCGGGGCGGGATCGATCCTGCTAAGATGGTTGTTGCTAGCCGGTATACATGCAAGTGAGCAATACAAACATATATTGTGCATAATTTAAATATGATGCAATTTCCCTTTGGACCATGATTTTTGTCTTTGGACAATTAGGATGACGCCCTCGGACCATGACGTCCTGGGCAATGAAGCGTATGATAAAGGATTCACAAGTTTTGAAATGGTGTTCTCGGGCTATGAGGATGATGCCTCCGAACCATGATGCCTTTGAATAATGATATGCAAAAGATAAAATAGGGTCCTCAGACCATGGCGTGGCGTTCTCGGGCTATGAAAATGGAGCCTCCGAACAATGACGCCTTTGGACAATTTGGTGATCTTTCGGCCCATGAAATGCAGGAGGTGGCGATCTTTAAGCCAATGCAATGCAGAATGTTGTGATCTTTAAGCCAATGCGAGGCGTAAAATAAACAGTGGCGATATTTCACCCAATGCAAGATTTAAATAAAGGTGGCGATATTTCAGCCACTGCAAGATTTCAATAAAGGTGGCGATATTTCAACCGATGCAAGATGGAGCCAGAGCTTAGTCTCGGAAGGCAGGAAGGTAGCCTTATGCAAAATATAGAGAAATGTAGGATGGTGGTAAAGCTTAACCTCCGAAGGCAGAAAGGTAGCCTTATGTAATGCAAAATGCAGTTGGAGACAATGCCTAGTCTCGGAAGGCAGGAAGGTAGCCATATGCAAAATGAAGAGAAAGTGCAGGATGGAGGTAGAGCTTAACCTCGAAAGGCAAGTGCATTGTTTATTTCAATTGGATCGGACTGTTGCCCCGGCATAATATGTGCATGCTTGCATTGCATACCTTGAAACTTATTAAAGATGATATTGCCTTTTTATAACTGTTATAAACTAATAAAGATAATGAAAAGTAAATCTTGGAATTTCCTTATTATTTGAGGAGGTGTTACCTGTTTCCCTGCTTTGTGAGTTAAAATTGAATCGATATTTCCTCACATCTTTACCATATTATTATTGGACTACTAGCAAGTGTCGAAGTCCTCTCGTCTCTACTTCTTCGAGATTAGACGGAATACTCATTGGGTACACATTATTTTCGTACTCATACTACACTTCTCTGCATTTTTGTTGCACAGGCACATGCATCTCTAGTGGCCTACTAGGTGTAGCAGCAGAGATGATACTGGGACTAGGTGAGTTGCATTATTCGAGGCGGCTGCAGCTAGTAGAGTATCTTCCAGTATATTGTATCTACTTTTTGTCCATTGTATTCCAGACCAATGATGTATTTTATTTCTTTCTTAATAAATGCTTAAGTACTTAAGACACCGGGTTCTGGGGATGTATTTGGGTTTATTCGGAAATTGTAAAAGTTGTTTAAATATTTCATGATTCATTCGGAGGAATACGCTGAGTATTGTTTTAATCCTATAAAAGAAGTGTTCTCAAAACTATTAAAACAAGAATTTAATTAAGTATTTCAGTTGGCATGCTTGACAGCGGTGTCCAGCGCCACCACAATCCTTAGTAGATTTAGGGTCGTGACACATTGTCTTTTTTTCCATTGTAATCCAATGTATCTCGTTGTATTGCATGCATTTCATTGTATTCGCTATCTTTTTTTTTCATTGTATTTCAGTGTATCTTGATGTATCCTATGTATTTTATTGTATATACTATCTCGCTATATGCCATGAATGTATTCATATGTCTTTTTTAATTAACATAATTTATGTATTCAGATGTATTATATATTTATTTGAAGATTGTTATGTTTTTAGGTATTTTTCGGTTGAAAATCTTTTATATAACTGAAAATATAATTCTTGTATGTTATAATTGAGTTTGTTGAGTTATATTAGGAATCTATTATGTAAATTGATTCACTTTCCGATTTACAACAACGTAATCCCCTATTTCACGCCGTGAATACAGTCGAATACAATAATTTGTCCTGCTTAACCCCATGTTTCATTCGATGAATACAGCCGAATACACTCAAATACAACAACTGATTAGCTGAACATCCCTGATTCACGCCTATTTTTCCTACTCTATTCATGAATACAATAGCTTAAATACATCAAATACTTCTTATAACCACAGAAAATGTATCTATAATCCCTAATATAACAAATGATATCTATAGATGACTAATTACTACTAAAAGATAGTACTTAAAAATTTCTCTTTAATATAACTCAGTAAATTTTGGAAACATCAAATAGTTGAAGTAGCTAGGAAACTGATAAAAACATAATAGCTTAAGGGGATCTTAGGGTAGTAACTCATAAATAAAATACAATTTTTTTTAGAATCATTTCTTCCTTAAATTATAACGGGTCAAAGAAAATCATGTCCTGTACCTTCTTAGAGATGAAAACCAGCCAATTGAGATGATTCTTTTAAGTTTTCTTTTCTTAAAAATGACTTCTCCCTAGTAAATGTGGACCATAGAAGATGTAGCGCTAAAATGAGCCAGTCTACCAACTGAAACGGAACCTAATTTCCAATTATCTCTCCTCCAAATTCGACCGTAAAACTTTCTTTCTGTTTTCTCCCTTTTTTCTCCGCCTGTACTTGACAAACATTCTGATTTTTCTTTTCTTTTTTTTTTGTTTTCTTCTTTGATGGAGTCTAATTTTCAGACCAAAATTCAAGATAGCAATTAAATGCTGAACTTTCTAAATATCCAACGAACGTAGAACGTAGCCATGCATGTTCATGATGATTGATGGTTTACGACCTAAGACATTATAATTTTGGGGATCTTTAGCGTAAGCAAAACATTATATTTGAGAGGCAAAATGGCAAGTGAGGTAGTAACAGTTGGAAACAAAACGGAGGAGAACATAGTATGCTATGCTCCAACAATGATAACGACCAATGGAATATGGCAGGGTGAAAATCCACTTGACTATTCATTGCCACTCTTCATCTTGCAATTGACGTTAGTTGTTGTCATGACTCGCATTCTCGTTTTTATTCTGAAACCTTTTCGACAACCTCGCGTTATTGCTGAGATCCTCGTAAGTTTCATTGTGTTTTCTAACATATATTGTTACCTTTTTTGTTCTCATTTGTCAAGATAATTTAATATGAAAAAATCGCATCCATATTTACGTATAAGGGCAAATTAACATAGCATAAACGGAGGATTCAAATTAGTCTTTGTGCTTCCTATAGGTCAAGAGTTCGAGCTGTGGAATCAGTCACTAATGCTTGCATCATAGTAGGCTACCTACACCACACCCTTTGGTGTACGGTCCTTCCCCGAACCCTGCGTGATCGCGGAGTACTTTGTGTATGGGCTGCCGTATAAATGTAGGAGTCAAGATGTAGGTTAATTAAAATTTTACATGTAAGATCAAGGAAGTGATCAAATTTCATAGATGATTAAAGATGCTTATGAAAAAAAAAATAATGTTGGTCTAGGTGAAAGTTAAAGATTGTTCTTTTTTCATTTTTGTGTCTATTTTTCATTAAAAAAAAATTTGATGGATGTTCGTGAATGTGTAAATCTGCTTCTATGGATGGTACCAGGTTGTTGTTACATTTGTTTGATTAACTAGACTAATGTTGTTTTAAATGGTGACAGGGTGGTGTAATTTTGGGGCCATCAGTATTAGGAAGAAGTAAAAAATTTGCTGATACAATATTTCCTCTAAGAAGTGTGATGGTTCTTGAGACAATGGCAAATATAGGCCTTCTTTACTTTCTTTTTCTGGTTGGAGTAGAAATGGACATTGCTGTTATTCGTCGAACAGGCAAAAAAGCCATACCTATAGCTCTAGCAGGAATGGTAGTGCCATTTCTTATAGGAGTTTCATTCTCCTTTATGTTGCATAAGAATTCACAAGATACAAAACAAGGGACTTTCATACTCTTCCTTGGAGTAGCACTTTCTGTTACTGCATTTCCTGTTCTTGCACGAATCCTAGCAGAGCTGAAACTTATCAACACTGAAATTGGTAGGATAGCCATGTCTGCTGCTCTTATTAATGACATTTTCGCGTGGGTTCTCTTGGCTTTTGCCATTGCCTTTTCTGAGAATCACAATATGGCTTTGGCTTCTATTTGGGTGATTCTGTCAAGTGCAGCCTTTGTTGTTTTCTGCGTTATTATCGTTAGGCCTTTAGTTGGATGGATGATAAGACGAACTCCAGAAGGCGAATCCATCAGCGAGTTCTCTATATGTCTCATTCTCACAGGAGTTATGATATGTGGATTCATAACAGATGCAATTGGAACACATTCTATTTTTGGGGCTTTCATATTTGGCTTGGTTATTCCAAATGGTCCACTTGGTGTGACACTTATTGAAAGGCTAGAGGACTTTGTTTCAGGGCTTTTGTTGCCTCTCTTTTTTGCCATAAGTGGTCTCAAGACAGAGATTAATGCCATTGATGGAGTTGGTACATGGGCTATTTTAGCTCTAGTGATAGTCCTAGCTTGTGCTGGCAAGATTGCTGGAACAGTTCTTGTAACTCTCTACTACAGAATGCCATTCTATGAAGGCGTTACTCTTGGTCTTCTTATGAATGCCAAAGGACTCATTGAGATGATTGTAATCAATGTTGGTAAAGACCAAAAGGTAAATTCTTATTCTTCTTGACATACCATAGAGATAAATTAATTACTACTATTTGCAAAATTAATCTTATATGCATGCTTGTAGGTTCTTGATGAAAAATCATTTGCAATTATGGTCATGGTAGCTGTGCTTATGACTGCATGTATCATCCCTATTGTGACTATAATTTACAAGCCGGCAAGAAAGTTTGTACCTTATAAAAGAAGAACGGTTCAAAGTACAAAACCAGATAGCGAATTCAGGGTACTGGTTTGCATCCACACACCAAGAAATGTTCCAACAATTATCAATCTTCTTGAAGCCTCGTGTCCCACCAAGAAATCTCCTATAGGTATATATGTTCTCCACCTTGTTGAGCTCACTGGACGTTCATCCGCCATGCTTATTGTCCATAATACGCGAAAATCTGGAAGGCCAGCACTTAACAGAACTCAAGCTCAATCAGATCACATCATCAATGCATTCGAGAACTTTGAGCAGCACGTTGGGTGTGTCTCCGTTCAACCCCTCACTGCCATCTCCCCTTACTCCACTGTGCACGAAGACATCTGCACCGTGGCTGAGGACAAGCGAGTAGCTCTCCTAATCGTTCCATTTCACAAGCAACAAACAGTTGATGGCGGAATGGAAGTTACAAATCCAGCTTTTCGAACTATAAACCAGAATGTATTAGCAAATGCACCTTGTTCTGTTGGTATTCTTGTTGACAGAGGACTAAGTGGATCCACAAGGCTGGCTGCTAATCAGGTATCTCACCATGTCGCCGTCCTATTCTTTGGTGGACCAGATGATCGTGAAGCATTGTCCTATGGATTAAGAATGAGGGAACATCCTGGGATCAACCTCACTGTCATGCGGTTCCTCCCTGGAGAATCTGCAATTGAAGCAACAAGATCTGATTCAAGGAAGAGTAGTATGAATGATCCAGGAGTACTAACAGTCGTAACAGACAACGACAGAGAAAAACAGCTAGACGAGGACTATGTCAGCGAGTTCAGGGCACGAACAGCTAATGATGATTCAGTTGTATACATTGAAAGAGTAGTGAATCATGGAGAAGAGACAGTAGCAGCAATAAGGGCAATAGATAACTCACATGATCTGTTCATAGTTGGTAGAGGACAAGGCACTATATCTCCCTTGACAGCAGGGCTTACTGACTGGAGTGAGTGCCCAGAGCTAGGTGCAATAGGAGATCTATTGGCATCCTCAGATTCTGCATCAGCTGTTTCAGTGTTGGTGGTGCAACAGTATGTAGGAATGGGGGCAGGGGATCAGCTTCTCACACCAGACAGTCCTAGCCAGCAATTACATGAGCACTTTAACTTCAGCCATATGAATCCTCGCTCACAAATCAGAGGACAGCAGCCTCAATTCCATACAGAACCCTGATATTATTTGTAGGATTTTTTGTTTTTG
Organism: Nicotiana benthamiana; assembly: GCA_034376525.1. Classification (NCBI taxonomy): domain Eukaryota; kingdom Viridiplantae; phylum Streptophyta; class Magnoliopsida; order Solanales; family Solanaceae; genus Nicotiana; species Nicotiana benthamiana. The sequence continues at coordinate 23,787,686 of CM067336.1, read as the reverse complement.
TTCTGTCAAATTTTTTTCCAAGAAAATAGCGACATTCTTTGTTACATTTTTCTTCATCTTTTTGAATTTTTGACACGCCGTCTTGTAATGTGGTAGTATTGGATCCTGCCTATCCATTATGTATAAACTTAATTATAAAGGTTCGGGAAACTGATTGAATTCCTCTCCTCTGCGAAGGACTTACCAATTACCATCGTGTTCTCAATTCTCATTCGTTGTAAAGGTATGAACATAAATCTAAGAGATGAACTTCACATTTTATCTAACTTTATTAGCCCTCTATCAGTAGTTGATAGGCGATTAAAGTTGGTCACATGCATTCAAATGAGCCTCAATTTCTAAAGTATAGTTGTACTTGCAATCATGTCATTCATGTTTCTACCATTATGTCGGACACCTTTTGCTTTTGACATTCTCCAATTCAAAGTGTAACTCTCTTACTGTATACATTGATTCTCATATGGATTTTTATTCCTTCACACTCCCTACCAGGAAGTTCTCTATTCCCATGGTTCAAATCCGAAACTTCTAATTAGGGGCGGAGGTATAAAAATATTGTGCGAAGTCAAGAGAAATATGCGTAATAGAACAGTTTTTAAATTCTTTTTTTTTTAAAAGGTAACAAAAAAAAATTAGTGTTCTTTCTAGGTACAAAATTTAAAAGCGACGAAAAGAAAAACGAAAGAACAAATTGGCAGAAGAAAATGTCACATCGCTGGAAAAAAAACAACTTAATATCAATACCTTGTCAATAATTGATTTCCCGAGATAAAACATCATATAATTCCTTAATGAGAAGATAACCATCATATTACAAATAAATATGGGATACAACACATTGAAAATAAGCAACCATGCATACACACACTTATTACTGATAGTATTTCTCCAACGAATATCTTGTAGAGAAAACAAACAACACAAACAGACAACTACGCCTCATTCCCAAACAAGTCGGGATAGGATGAAAATAGATGATGGCCATTTATGCACACTGGAAGTCTTTAGGGACAGTCTTTCCACAATTGTTGAGCAATAAGCTGAGGGAAAGAGCGGTATCAAGGTTAGTTCCCAAGAGCTTAGCTTTAATGGCAGTGCAAAGGCAAACTGCAGCATCAACATCAGCAAGATTCTCAATGAGAGAGCAGCATGAACTCTTTGATGAGCTTCCAATAACAACATGCACCAAGTCATTCAATAAATTGGCACACACCTTCAATTTTAGTGTGTCCTTTGGGCACTTCTTATAACCCTTGGATGATGGGGTAGCGGGATGGGGTTGATTCTTTGTTTTTGGTGGGCATGGGATGTAAGTTGAACTAACCATTGTGAAGAAGAGAATGTTCAGAGCGAGGAGAAGGACAATGGATGATACAGTAGCCTTGGCCATTTTATTCAAACTGAAAATGTGGGGAGTGCTGATGTGTGTATTACTAGAGCTAAGAGAATAACCGGGTGAGAATTTATAGATGGAAAATGCGAGTATTTTTATTTTGTTTTCTATTTGTGTAACAAATAAGTGATCAGGAAAATTTTGGGGAGGCCCATGTGGGCCTGTATAAAGATTCAAGACCTAAAAACCATCAAGATTGAAGCTTTTCTTCACCTTGAAGACTAACTAGATGTAATCGTCTGATCTATATATCTGTTCAACTATTCTGGTGTAAATGTGAATAACTATGTTCTGGCCAAAATATATACGTTAGGCAAGGTTTTCGTAAAATGCTAGATCTTCCTTCTATACCTTCTATATTTTCACATTAATAGGCTATTAATTGACTGCAAATCTTCGATGAAACCTTATGTAGTCAATACTCTCTATAACAGTCTCGTTTGTTCCGATATTTTTTTGACTTTTATAGTGAATAAATATTAATATGCTATTAATTAGTCGCTATTTTGGTCAAGCGGTTAGAAAATAGCGACCAAAGTTGGTCGCTATTTCTCAAAATTCAAAACTGTTTTACCCACCAAAATAGCGACCAACGTTGATCGCTATTTTAATTACAGAACTCTCAAAAGCGGGATCCCCTCCTATTTTTTCTAAAAAATTCCCAAAATCCCTCTTTTCTCTTTCACACTCAAACCCCACCTCCCTTCCAACTCCCACCACCAGGCCCCAGCCACGCCACCAACGACCACCGCTCAACTGTCGCCGCCGCCGTTGCCGTCGCCTCTACCGCTGTTGCATCTCTCCTTCTCCACCTCCTAAAAATTAAAGGTTAGAATTACAAACCTAGGGTTTCAATTAGTGTTTCAATTGATTATTGTTTCAACCTAGAATTAGTGTTTCAATTGATTATTTAACATTGTATTTTATAGAAACCTAGGGTTTAGATTGTATTTATCATTATTTAACATTTTATAGAAATCTAGGGTTTAGAGTATGGGTTGAATAGTTAGGCTAGGATTTCTTGAGTATTTCTCATTCAATAATTTAGTAAGCAATAGATATTAATTTAACGTCACAGACTTGATTCATAGGTAGATATATATTAGGGTATAAATTGAACTTTTAGTTTAATCTTGATTAGTTTATAGGTATATATTTAATATAGACACATGATAGTATATTTGAATTTTCTTTTTAAGTTCAAGACAATGTTAATGTTTAAGTGCTTAAGTGAATCTTTGCGTGGCTCTTGTTTGAGTACAACGAGTCGCCCACTTTTAGGATATAATTGAACTTTTAGATTAAGTTTAAATTCGTAAGATATAAATATAACTAATAGTTTTTAGGTTTTGTTTTTGTGAATTGAACTTGTAGGATAAAAATTGAACCTTTTAGGACACGAGATAAATTTTTAGGATACGAATTGAAGCTTTTATGTATGAGTTGAACCGTTAGAATATGACTTGAACTTTTGTGGATATGAATTGAACCTTTTAGGATATTAGTTGAATTTGTAAGATATGAATTAAACCTTTTAGATATGAGTAGAAGCTTTTAGGATATAAATTGAACTTTTAGTTTAAGTTTAAATTCGCAGGATATGAATATGACTTTTAGGATATAAATTGAAGCTTTTATGTATGAATTGAACCGTTAGGATATGACTTGAACATTTGTGGATGTGAATTGAACCTTTTAGGATATGAGTTGAATTTTTAGAATATGAATTGAACCTTTTAGGTATGAGTTGAAGCTTTTAGGATATAAATTGAACTTTTAGTTTAAGTTTAAACTCGTAGGATATGAATATAACTTTTAGGATATAAATTGAAGCTAATTTTATGTATGCGTTGAACCGTTAGAATATGGCTTGAACTTTTGTGGATATGAATGAACCTTTTAGGATATGAGTTGAGTTTTTAGGATATAAATTCAACCTTTTAGGTATGAGTTGAAGCTTTTAGGATATAAATTGAACTTTTAGTTTAAGTTTAAACTCATAGGATATAAATATAACTTTTAGGATATAAATTGAAGCTTTTATGCATGAGTTGAACCTTTTAGGATATGAGTTGAATTTTTAGGATATGAATTGAACCTTTTTTGTATGAGTTGAAGCTTTTAGGATATAAATTGAACTTTTAGTTTCTATCTAAACTCGTAGGAAATGAATATATATTTTAGGATATAAATTGAAGATTTAATGTATGAATTGAACCGTTAGGATATGACTTGAAGTTTTGTGGATATAAATTGAAACTTTTAGGATATGATTTGAATTTATAGGATATGAATTGAACCTTTTAGGTATGAGTTGAAGCTTTATGGATATAAATATAAATTTTAGTTTATGTTTAAACTCGTAGCATATGAATATAACTTTTAGAATATAAATTGAAGTTTTTATGTATGAGTTGAACCGTTAGATTATGACTTGAACTTTTGTGGATATGAATTGAACTTTTTAGGATATGAGTTTAAGTTTTAGGATATGAATTGAACCTTTTTAGTATGAGTTGAAGCTTTAAGGATATAAATTGAAGTTCTAGTTTAAGTTTAAACTCGTAGGATATGAATATAACTTTTAGGATTTAAATTAAAGCTTTTATGTATGTGTTGAACCGTTAGGATATGGCTTGATCTTTTGTGGTTATGAATTGAATCTTTCAGGAGATGAGTTAAATTTTTAAGATATGAACCTTTTAGGTATGAGTTGAAGCTTTTAGGATATAAATTCAACTTTTAGTTAAATTAAACTTGTAGGATATGAATATAACTTTTCGGATATATATTGAAGCTTTTATGTATGAGTTGAACCGATAGGGTATGACTTGAACTTTTACGGATATAAATTGAACCTTTTAGGATATGAGTTGAATTTTTAGGATATGAATTGAACCTTATAGGTATCAGTTGAAGCTATTAGGATATAAATTGAACTTTTAGTTTAAGTTTATACTTGTAGAATATGAATAAAACTTTTAGGACATAAATTGAAGCTTATATGTATGAGTTGAACCGCTGGGATATGACTTGAACTTTTGTGGATATGAATTAAACATTTTAGGTTATGAGTTAAATTTTTAGGATATGAATTGAACCTTTTAGGTATGAGTTGAATCTTTTAGGATATAAATTCAACTTTTAGTTTAAGTTTAACCTCATAGGATATGAATATAACTTTTAGGATATAAATTGTAGCTTTTATGTATGACTTGAACCGTTAGGATATGACTTGGACATTTGTGGATATAAATTGAACCTTTTAGGATATGAGTTGAATTTTTAGGATATGAATTGAACCTTTTTCGTATGAATTGAAGCTTTTAGAATGTAAATTGAACTTTTAGTTTAAGTTTAAAACCTTAGGATATTGATATAACTTCTAGGATATAAATCGAATCTTTTATGTATGAATTGAACCATTAAGATACGACTTGAACTTTTGTGGATATGAATTGAACCTTTTAGGATATGAGTTGAATTTTTAGGATATGAATTGAACCTTTTAGGTATGAGTTGAAGCTTTTAGGATATAAATTGAACTTTTAGTTTAAGTTTAAACTTGTAGGATATGAATACAACTTTTAGGATATAAATAGAAGCTTTTATGTATGAGTAGAACCGTTAAGATATGACTTGAACCTTTGTTGATATGAATTGAACATTTTAGGATATGAGTTGAATTTTTAGGATATGAATTGAACCTTTTTGGTATGAGTTGAAGCTTTTATGATATAAATTGAACTTACTGTTTAAGTTTAAACTCGCATGATATGAATATGACTATTAGGATATAAATTGAAGCTTTTATGTATGAGTTGAACCGTTAGAAATGATTTAAAAATTTGTGGATATGAATTGAACCTTTTAGGATACGAGTTGAATTGTTAGGATATAAATTGAACCTTTTTGGAATGAGTTGAAGCTTTTAGGATATAAACTGAACTTTTTGTTTAAGTTTAATTTCGTAGGATATGAATATAACTTTTAGAATATAAATTGAAATTTTTATGTATGAGTTGAACCATTAGGATATGACTAGAACTTTTGTGGAACTTTTAGGATATGTGTTGAATTATTAGGATATGAATTGAACCTTTTTCGTATGAATTAAAGCTTTTAGGATATAAATTGAACTTCTAGTTTAATATTAAACTCTTAGGATAGTGATATAAATTTTAGGACATAAACCAAAGCTTTTATGTATGAGTTGAACCGTTAGGATATGACTTGAACTTTTGTGGATATGAATTGAACCTTTTAGTATATGAGTTGATTTTTTAGGATATGAATTGAACCTTATAGGTATGAGTTGCAGCTATTAGGATATAAATGGAACTTTTAGTTTAAGTTTAAACTCGTAGGATATGAGTATAACTTTTAGGATATAAATTGATGCTTTTATGTATTAGTTGAACCGCTAGGATATGACTTGAACTTTTGTGGATATGAATTGAACCTTTTAGGTTTTGAGTTCAATTTTTAGGATATGAATTGAACCTTTTAGGTATGAGTTGAAGCTTTTAGGATATAATTTCAACTTTTAGTTTAAGTTTAAACTCATAGGATATGAATATAACTTTTAGGATATAAATTGAAGCTTTTATATATGAGTTGAACCGTTAGGATATGACTTAAACTTTGTGGATATAAATTGAACCTTTTATCATATGAGTTAAATTTTTAGGATATGAATTGAACCTTTTTCGTAACTTGAAGCTTTTAGGATGTAAATTGAACGTTTAAATTAATATTAAACCCTTAGGATATTGATATAACTATTAGGATATAAATCGAAGCTTTAATGTATGAGTTGAACCATTAGGATATGACTTGAACTTTTGTGGATATGAATTGAACCTTTTAGGATATGAGTTGAATTTTTAGGATATGAATTGAACTTGTTATGTATGAGTTGAAGCTTTTAGGATATAAATTAAACTTTTAGTTTAAGTTTAAACTCGTAGGATATGAATATAACTATTGGATATAAGTTGAAGCTTTTATGTATGAGTTGAATCGTTAGGATTTGACTTGAACTTTTGTGGATATGAGTTGAACCTTTTAGGTTATGAGTTAAATTTTTAGGATATGAATTGAACCTTTTAGGTATGAGTTGAAGCTTTTAGGATATAAACTAAACTTTTAGTTTAAGTTTAAACTCGTAGGATATGAATGTAACTTTTAGGATAGAAATTGAAGCATTCATGTATGAGTTGAACCGTTAAGATATGACTTGAAGTTTTGTGGATATGAATTGAACCATTCCGGATATGAGTTAAATTTTTTGGATATGAATTTAACCTTTTAGGTATGAGTTGAAGCTTTTAGGATATAAATTCAACTTTTAGTTTGAGTTTAAACTCGTAGGATATGAATATAACTAATTGGATATAAATTGAAGCTTTTATGTATGAGTTGAACTGTTAGGATATGACTTCAACTTTTGTGGATACGTATTGAACCTTTTAGGATATGAGTTGCATTATTAGGATATGAATTGAACCTTTTTGGTATGAGTTGAAGCTTTAGGTTATAAATTGAACTTTTATTTTAAGTTTAAACACTTCGGGTATGAATATAACTTCAATGATATAAATTGAAACTTTTATGTATGAGTTGAACCGTTAGGATATGACTTGAACTTTTGTTGATATTAATTAAACCTTTTAGGTTATGAGTTGAATTTTTAGGATATCAATTGAACCTTTAAGGTATGAATTGAAGCTTTAGAATATAAATTGAACTTTTACTTTAAGTTTAAACTCATAGGATATGAATATACCTTTTAGGATATAAATTGAAGCTTTTATGTATGAGTTGAACCGTTAGGATATGACTTGAACCTTTGTTGATATGAATTGAACCTTTTAGGATATGAGTTGAATTTTTAGGATATGAATTTAACCTTTTTGGTATGAGTTGATGCTTTTAGGATATAAATTGAACTTATAGTTTAAGTTTAAACCCTTAGGATATTGATATAACTTTTAGGATATAAATTGCAGCTTTTATGTATGAGTTGAAAAGTTAGGATATGACTTGAACTTTTGTGGATAAGAATTGAACCTTTTAGGATATGAGTTGAATTTTTAGGATATGAATTGAACCTTTTAGGAATGAGTTGAAGCTTTTAGGATATAAATTGAACTTTTAGTTTCTATCTAAACTCGTAGGAAATGAATATATATTTTAGGATATAAATTGAAGATTTAATGTATGAATTGAACCGTTAGGATATGACTTGAAGTTTTGTGGATATAAATTGAAACTTTTAGGATATGATTTGAATTTATAGGATATGAATTGAACCTTTTAGGTATGAGTTGAAGTTTTATGGATATAAATATAAATTTTAGTTTATGTTTAAACTCGTAGGATATGAATATAACTTTAAGGATATAAATTGAAGCTTTTATGTATGAGTTGAACAGTTAGGATATGACTTGAACTTTTGTGGATAAGAATTGAACCTTTTAGGATATGAGTTGAATTTTTAGGATATGAATTGCACCTTTTAGGAATGAGTTGAAGCTTTTAGGATATAAATTGAACTTTAAGTTTCTATTTAAACTCGTAGGATATGAATATATATTCTAATATAAATTGAAGCTTTAATGTATGAATTGAACCGTTAGGATATGACTTGAACTTTTGTCGATATGAATTGAAACTTTTAGGATATGAGTTGAATTTTTGGAATATGAATTGAACCTTTTAGGTATGAGTTGGAGCTTTTAGGATATAAATTTATATTTTAGTTTAAGTTTAAACTCGTATGATATTGATATAACTTTCTGGATGTAAATCAAAGAATTTATGTATGAGTTGAACCTTTTAGGATATGACTTGAAATTTTGTGGAAATGAATTGAACGTTTTAGATATGAGTTGAAATTTTAGGATATGAATTGAACCTTTTAGGTAGTAGTTGAAGCTTTTAGGATATAAATTGAACTTTTACTTTAAGTTTAAACTCGTAGGATATGAATATAACTTTTAGCATATAAATTGAAGCTTTTATGTATGAGTTGAACCGTTAGGACATGACTTGAACTTTTCTAGATATGAATTGAACCTTTAAGGATATGAGTTGAATTTTTTGGATATGAATAAACCATTTTGGCATGAGTTGAAGCTATAAGGATATAAATTGACCTTTCAATTTAAGTTTAAACTCGTAGGATATGAATATAACTTTAAGGATATAAATTGAAGCTTTTATGTATAAGTTGAACCGTAAGGATATGACTTGAACTTTTGTGGATATGAATTGAACCTTTTAGGATATGAGTTGAATTTTTAGGATATGAATTAAACCTTTTTGGTATGAGTTGAAGCTTTTAGGATATAAACTAAACTTTTAGTTTAAGTTTAAACTCGTAGGATATGAATGTAACTTTTAGGATAGAAATTGAAGCATTCATGTATGAGTTGAACCGTTAAGATATGACTTGAAGTTTTGTGGATATGAATTGAACCATTCCGGATATGAGTTAAATTTTTTGGATATGAATTGAACCTTTTAGGTATGAGTTGAAGCTTTTAGGATATAAATTCAACTTTTAGTTTAAGTTTAAACTCGTAGGATATGAATATAACTAATTGGATATAAATTGAAGCTTTTATGTATGAGTTGAACTGTTAGGATATGACTTCAACTTTTGTGGATATGTATTGAACCTTTTAGGATATGAGTTGCATTTTTAGGATATGAATTGAACCTTTTAGGTATGAGTTGAAGCTTTTAGGATATAAATTCAACTATTAGGTTAAGTTTAAACTCGTAGGATATGAATATAAATTATAGGATATAAATTGAAGCTTTTATGTATGAGTTGACCCGTCAGGATGTGATTTGAACTTTTGTGGATATAAATAGAACCTTTTAGGATATGAGTTGAATTTTTTAGGTATGAATTGAACCTTTTTCGTATGAATTGAAGCTTTTAGGATATAAATTGAACTTTTAGTTTAAGTTTAAACCCTTAGGATATTCATATAACTTTTAGGATATAAATCAAAGATTTTATGTATGAGTTGAACCATTTGGATATGACTTGAACTTTTGTGGATATGAACTGAACCTTTTAGGATATGAGTTGAATTTTTAGGATATGAATTGAACTTTTTAAGTATTAGTTGAAGCTTTTAGGATATAAATTGAACTTTCAGTTTAAGTTTAAACTCGTAGGATATGAATATATCATATAGGATATAAATTGAAGCCTTTATGTATGAGTTGAACCGTTAGGATATGACTTTAACTTTTGTGGATATGAATTGAATCTTTTAGGTTATGCGTTAATTTTTTTGGATATGAATTGAACCTTTTAGGTATGAGTTGAAGCTTTAAGGATAAAAACTGAACTTTTTGTTTAAGTTTAAACTCGTAGGATATGAATATAACTTTTAGGAGAGAAATTTAAGCGTTTATGTATGAGTTGAACCATTAGGATATCACTTGAACTTTTGGGGATATGAATTGAACCTTTTAGGATATGAGTTGAATTTTTAGGATATGAATTAAACCTTTTAGGTATGAGTTGAAGCTTTTAGGATATAAACTGAACTTTTAGTATAAGTTTAAACTCGTAGGATATGAATATAACTTTTAGGATATAAATTGAAGATTTTGTGTATGAGTTGAACCGTTAGGATATGACTTGAACTTTTGTGGATATGAATTGAACCTTTTAGGATATGAGTTGCATTTTTAGGATATGAATTGAACCTTTTTGGTATGAGTTGAAGCTTTTAGGATATAAATTGAACTTTTAGTTTAATTTTAAACCCTTAGGATATGAATATAAATTTTAGTATATAAATTGAAGCTTTTATGTATGAATTGAATCGTTAGGATATGACTTGAACTTTTGTAGATATGAAATGAATCTTTTAGGATATGAGTTTAACTTTTAGGATATGAATTGAATATTTTTGGTATGAGTTAAAGCTTTTAGGATATAAATTGAACTTTTAGTTTAAGTTTAAACCCTTAGGATACGAATATAACTTTTAGGATATAAATTGAAGCTTTTTTGTATGAGTTGAACCGTTATGATATGACTTGAACTTTTGTGGATATGAATTGAAGCTTTTAGGATATGAGTTTAATTTTTAGTATATAAATTGAACCTTTTAGGTATGAGTTGAAGCTTTTAGGATATAAATTGAACTTTTAGTTTAAGTTTAAACTTGTAGGGTAGGAATATAAATATTAGGTTATAAATTGAAACTTTTATGTATGAATTGAATCGTTAGGATATGGCTTGAACTTTTGTGGATATGAAATGAAGCTTTTAGGATATGAGTTTAATTTTTAGGATATGAATTGAATCTTTTTTGTATGAGTTGAAGCTTTTAGGATATAAATCGAACTTTTAGTTTAAGTTTAAACCCTTAGGATACGAATATAACTCTTAGGATATAAATTGAAGCTTTTATGTATGAGTTGAACCGTTAGGATATGACTTGAACTTTTGTGGTTATGAGTTTATTTTTTAGTATATGAATTGAACCTTTTAGGTATGAGTTGAAGCTTTAAGGATATAAATTGAACTTTTAGTTTAAGTTTAAACTCGTCGGATATGAATATAACTTTTAGTATATAAATTGAAGCTTTTATGTATGAGTTGAACCGTTAGGATCTGACTTGAACTTTCTTAGATATGAATTGAACATTTTAGGATATGAGTTGCATTTTTACGATATGAATTGAAACTTTTAGGTATAAGTTGAAGCTTTTAGGATATAAATTGAACTTTTAGTTTAAGTTTAAACTCGTAGGATATGAATATATCTTTTAGGATATAATTTGAAGCTTGTATGTATAAGTTGAACCGTTAGGATATGACTTGAACTTTTGTGGATATGAGTTGAAGTTTTTAGCATATGAGTTTATTTTTTAGGATATGAATTGAATCTTTTTGGTATGAGTTGAAGCTTTTAGGATATTAATTGAACTTTTAGTTTAAGTTTAAACCCTTAGGATATGAATATAACTTTTAGGATATAAATTGAAGCTTTTATGTATGAGTTGAACCGTTAGGATATGACTTGAACTTTTGTGGTGATGAGTTGAATTTTTATGATATAAATTGAACCTTTTAGGTATTAGTTGAAGCTTTTAGGATATAAATTGAACTTTTAGTTTAAGTTTAAACTCGTAGGATATGAATATAAATTTTAGGATATAAATTAAAACTTTTATGTATGAATTGAATCGTTAGGATATGACTTAGAACTTTTGTGGATATGAATTGAAGCTTTTAGGATATGGGTTTAATTTATAGGATATGAATTGAATCTTTTTGGTATGAGTTGAAGCTTTTAGGATACAAATTGAACTTTTTGTCCAAGTTTAAACCCTTAGGATATGAATATAACCTTTAGGATATAAATTGAAGCTTTTATGTATGAGTTGAACCGTTAGGATATGACTTGAACTTTTGTGGTTATGAGGTGAACTTTTAGGATATGAATTGAACCTTTTAGGTAGGAGTTGAAGCTTTAAGGATATAAATTGAACTTTTAATTTTAGTTTAAACTCGTCGGATATGAATATAACTTTTAGGATATAACTTGAAGCTTTTATGTATGAGTTGAACCGTTAGGATATGATTGAACTTTTGTGGATATGAATTGAACCTTTTAGGATATGAGTTGCATTTTTAGGATATGAATTGAACCTTTTCGGTATGAGTTGAAGCTTTTAGGATATAATGAAATTTTAGTTTATGTTTAAACTCGTAGGATATGAATATAACTTTTAGGATATAAATTTTAAGCTTTTATGTATAAGTTGAACCATTAGGATATGACTTGAACTTTTGTAGATATGAATTGATGCTTTTAGGATATGAGTTTAATTTTAGGATATGAATTGAATCTTTTTGGTATGAGTTGAAGCTTTTTGGATATATATTGAACTTTTAGTTTAAGTTTAAACCCTTAGGATATGAATATAACTTTTTGGATATAAATTGAAGCTTTTATGTATGAGTTGAACCGTTTGGATATGACTTGAACTTTTGTGATTATGATTTGAATTTTTATGATATGAATTGAACCTTTTAGGTATGAGTTGAAGCTTTTAGGATATAAATTGAACTTTTAGTTTAAGTTTAAACTCGTAGGATTTGAATATAACTTTTAGGATATAAATTGAAGCTCTTATGTATGAGTTGAACCGTTAGGATATGACTTGAACTTTTGTGGATATAAATTGAACCTTTTAGGATATGACTTGAATTTTTAGGATACGAATTGAACATTTTTTTGTATGAGTTGAAGCTTTTAGGATATAAATTGAACTTTTAGTTTAAGTTTAAACCCTTAGGATATGAATATTACTTTTAGGATACAAATTGAAGCTTTTATATATGAGTTGAACCGTTAGGATATGACTTGAACTTTTATGGATATGAATTGAACATTTTAGGACATGAGTTGAATTTTTAGGATATGAATTGAACCTTTTAGGTATGAGTTGGAGCTTTTAGGATATAAATTAAACTTTAGTTTAAACTCGTCGGATATGAATTTAACTATTAGGATATAAATTTAAGCTTTTATGTATGAGTTAAACCGTTAGGATATGACTTGAACTTTTGTGGATATGAATTGAAACTTTTAGGATATGAGTTGAATTTTTAGGATATGAATTGAACCTTTTTGGTATGAGTTGAAGCTTTAAGGATATTAATTGAACATTCAATTTAAGTTTAAACTCGTAGGATATGAATATAACTCTTACGATATATATTGAAGCTTTTATGTATGAGTTGAACCGTTAGGATATGACTTGAACTTTTGTGGTTATGAATTGAATCTTTTAGTATATGAGTTGAATTTTTAGGATATGAATTGAACCTTTTAGGTATGAGTTGAAGCTTTTAGGATATAAATTGAACTTTAGTTTAAGATTAAACTCGTAGGATATGAATATAACGTTTAGGATATAAGCTGAAGCTTTTATGTATGAGTTGAACCTTTAGGATATGACTTGAACTTTTGTGGATATGAATTAAAGCTTTTATGTATGAGTTGAACCTTTAGGTTATAAATTGAACCTTTTAGGTATGAGTTGAATATGAATTGAAATTTTGGTTTATATTTCGGTATTTTAAATTGCGGGAGGATTTTGTAGAAGAGGTTGATGAAGTTATTAGACATGCAATGGAATTTCAACCAAGAATAACTAAGATAAAGTACCTAGCAGAATGTTCCTTTAGTTATTATTCTCATTATAGCGACAATAATGATGACAAGGCAATGGCATATGTTTCAAATAGTGATGGTGTAGGTAGGAATTTAATATTTCCTAAGTAGATAAAAGAAGAGCTTATAGAGGAATTTTGTACTTCATTTTTCATGAGAAAAAGAAGTTTAATTGAGAGTGACGAGGTTGATAGAGATGGAATGTGTTCCGTCGGTCATGACGGTTTCCATAAAAAGAAGATCATAAGACTATATAATGACTGAGCTTTTAGGATGTTTTGTACTCGACTTTTTTCCAAGCTTACTGTGATATTGGTGATAGTTCGTCGGATTCAGACGATGATTTGGCGGACAAAAGTATGAAAATTTTGATCAATAGAATTAGAAGTAAAACATTTTTCTTGGACAAATGTTTTACCTCTAATTCTTTTAATCAAAATTTTCATACTTTTATCCATCAAATCGTCGTCTGAATCCGACAAACTATCACTAATATCACATTAAGCTTGTATTTTTTAAGCTTGGAAGAAAGTTGTGTACAAAACTTCCTAAAATCTTTGTCATCATAGAGTTTTATGATCTGCATTTTATGGGAACTGCCACGACCGATAGAAAACCTTCCATCTCTATCAACCTTGTCGCTATCAATCAAACTTTTTTTCCTCTTGGAAAATGAAGTGTATAATTTCTCTATAACCTCTTTTATCTAATTAGAAAATGTTAAAAACCTACCTACACCATCACTATTTTAAAACACATGTCGTTGGCTTCTCATTATCATTGTAACTGCTGAGATCAACAATTGATCAAAGACAGACCCTGTCAGGTACTCTATCCAAGTTATTCTCTGTTTCCAAGCTCATCCCGAGTAATAGTACCACGAAGTGGTTGATGACGTTATTAGACATGCAATGGAACTTCCACCAAGAATAACTAAGATACAATACTTGGTGAATTGTGCCTTTAATTGTTCTTCTCATTATAGCAACAATGATGATGAGAAGGCAGTGTCGTGTGTTTCAAATAGTGATGGTGGAGGTAGGAATTTAATATTTCCTAAGTAGATAAAAGAAGAGCTTATAGAGGAATTCTGTACTTCATTTTCCATGAGGAAAAGAAGTTTGATTGAGAGTGACAAGGTTGATGAAGACGGAATGTGTTCTGTTGGTTATGGCCGTTCCCAGAAAATAGGGATCGTAAAACTCTGTGATGACAGAGTATAAGAAGTTTTGTTCAAAATTTTCTTTCAAGTTTGATCCAACAAGTTTAATGTGATATTGGTGATATTTCTTCAGTTTCAGACAATGATTTGACCAATAAAAGTATGGAAATGCTCTTAAAAAGAATTAAAGGTAAAATGTTTTTCAGCATCCTTCTCTACCAAGAAAAACGTTTTACCTTTAATTCTTTTTAAGAGAATTTCCATGCTTTTGCCCGACATTGTGTGAATCCGAAAAAATATCACAAATATCACTTTAAACTTGTTGGATCGGACTTGGAAGAAAGTTTAGAACAAAACTTCCTATTATCTTTGTCATCATAGAGTCTTATGATCCCCACCTTATAGGAGCTTCCACGACCAACGAAAAACATCCCGTCTTCATCAACGTTGTCACTATCAATCAAACTTCTTTTCCTGTTGGAAAGTGAAGTACAGAATATCTCTATAACCTCTTTTATCTACTTAGAAAAAGTTAAATTCTACCTACACCATCACTTTTTTGAAACACATGTCGTTGACCTCTTATTATCATTGTAGCTAATGAGATAAACAATTTATCAAAGACACACTCCGTTAGGTACCGTATCCAAGCTATTCTCTGTATCAAAGTTCATCCCGAGTAATTGTACCACGAGGATAATCACCAAAGATACCAAACAACTTAATAATGCCAATGAAGCAAGATGACCTATTCAATGAAACTCGTATCGTAAATAAGATTAAAGAGACTGATTCAGAAAGGAGGGTCGAGCCTCGACTATATACATGTAGGTTTTTTACTTTTCATTAAATATTTTGATTTTATTTTATATAAATTTTGAAATACTAATTCATAATTTTTCATATAGGTTCAATTCACTTCACAGCTGAAGTGGGGGAATTCATACGCAGTCAACAACCTAATGAACCGAGCGAGGCAATCCAACTTTCAGATGAGGATGCTGAAAGAACACTCCTTCAGTACTTTATATACTATTGTGTTAGAACAAATTAACATTGTGTTAGTTTTATTGTGTTAGAACTAATTTACATACCAGTTTTCAATTGTGTTAGTTCAAATGGGCTTGTAATAAACATTAACTTAGTTTTGTTAGCTTAATGTGTTAGTTATATTGAACTTTATTCTTTGTTCCTTTTAATTGCTTTTTATTATTGTTGTTGTTGGCATAAAATACCTATTTAGGAAATTGATATGACTGGCAGATGGTGTAGCTGCCAAAACAGGCAGCTTCTATAAAAATAATACACAGAAAAGCGACTAAAGTCGTTCTCTATTTGGTCGTTTTCATGTTAAAAAAATAATTTTCTGGAGAATAGCGACTAACTTTGGTTGCTATTTACCCAGATTTATTCAAAAAGCGACCAAACTTGGTCGCTATTTCATTAAAAAATAAAACTTCTGGTGATATAGCGTAAGGCTGTACCATGTAATGGTTCTGGACCGGAACCGGGAGCGGAACCGCGGTTCTGGCGGTTCCGCGGTTCCGGCGGTTCTTGTTCCGCGGTTCCGGTCCAGTTCCACCCATTAGAACTGTGGAATCGGAACCGCCAGAACCGGAACCGGACCGGTTCCGGCGGTTCTATGCGGTTCCAAACGGTTCCGCCAACGGTCCGATATTTAAAAAAAAAAAATTAAATTCGGACCGTTGGCGAAACCGTTTGGAACCGTATAGAACCGTCGGAACCGGTCCGGTTCCGGTTCCGGTTCTATCCGGTTCCCAACGGACAGATTTTTTTAAAAAAAAATTTTTTTTTTAAATTCTGAAATCAGAACGTTGGTCTTGCAGAAATAGCCGTTTGGCATTTTTAAAATTTAGCCATTTGACCCCTCAAATTTAATTTAACCCCAAACTTTATATAATTACACAATTTCCCATTTCTCAACTATAAATACCCCCTCATTCTTTCATTTTAATTCACCAATTCATCAATCTCTCTCAATCTCTCTCAAGCTCTCTTTCAATCTTTCTAGTGCAAGTGCTTAATTTTTGTTGCAAATTCGTGAGAAACATTGTGAAGTTGTTGAATTGAAGTTTTCAAGTGTTCAATTACAACGATTTTCAATTTTCAAGAAGTTGTTCGTCAATCCGGTAAACTCGCTTCAACTCTTACGTGCTAAGAATATTTGTTGTGTGTTGTTATTTTGCTTAATTATAATTAGTATGGCATTTTCATTGAAAAAAATGTTCGGAAAAGGTACATCTAAATCCGGTGAAAGTAGTCGCCAAAATCCTACCCCTCCCCCGGCTCCCCGCCTTAGAAAAGATAAACAAGTTCAAACTAGAAGCCAACCTAGAAATACTAATGAAAACTTAGGAATACTTGATAGTGATCACCCGTGTTTTCAATTTAGCGATGTTAATTTTCTACATGATATAGCAGTCGGTGATAGAATAGATGATGATATTATGAATTTGCTTTATCGTAATGCACCAATATCAGAGGGAAATGATGGTGATGATGATGACGAAACCCAACCTCCGGTAGACTTAGATGATACACCTACTAGTCCTGCTCCTAATGACCCAGAACACCCACCCGTATAAACTCCCACTTTTAGTAGACAACCTCGGAAACGTTCAGAAACTTCATTAGTTTGGCATTTTTTTATTCAAATAAGAGATAAAGATAAGGCTAAATGTAAAACTTGTGGTAAAGAACTTATTCATAGGTATAAGGGTGATCGTAGCGGAACAGGTAGTTTAGTTAAACATATACTAATACATCCTAGTGATAAGGCTAGATATCTTCAAATGAAAGCGGAACAAGAGGGGAGGTCAAGTCCTGATACTACAGTTAACCAAAGTACTGGTTCTAACATGGTTCAACCAGGAGTAAACACAGTCACCGGAGGTATATTGTACTACGATCCTAATAAGGATCGTGAAGAATTAGCTAAAATGATTACTGTTATGTGTTTACCTTATTCTTTTGCTTCTAATCCTGCTTGGATTCAATATATTAGACGAGTATTTAATCCTACATATAAAGGTTGGCCTCGCGCCACAGTTAAGGCCGACATTTATAAATATAAGCATGAATATGAACAGTACTTGCGCTATTTATTTACTCATATAAGTAATCGTATGTCTATTACAACTGATATTGGTAGAAGTGGAAATGACTGTGATTATCTAACTGTGACCAGTATGTCTATTACAACTGATATTGGTAGATATTTTTGTTTTGGTGATAAAATTATGTCAATTTCCATGGATAACGCTAGTAGCAACACAACTGCAATAGGTATTTTAACTAGAAAACTTAATCCTGCTTTTACAAATATTTTCCATGTTAGATGTATATGCCATATTTATCATTTAATTGTTGGAGATGGTATGAGAATTTTAAACATAGAAATTGAAAAAGTTAAATTCGCTCTTAATTGGCTTTTTTATTCAAACCGTAGAAGTAGACTTAGAGAATATTATAAAAAATGTGACGAAAGTGGCCTTAGAGAAAGAAAGGTTCCTAAACCTTGCCCGACTAGGTGGAACTACATGTATGAAAGCTTAGTAGTGGCGTACGAATATAGAAACCCAATAACCGCTACTTATAATTCTAGGGATTGTGAGGATGAAGATAATGATATGCTAACTAATCAAGATTGGAATAACGTTAAGATTCTTTTAGATTTTTTAGAACATTTTAGTGTGGCTACAACTGCTTTATCTGGCCAATATTATCCTACAATTTCAAACTGTTTAGTATATATTGCCGCACTTGCTAATTTATTTGCTGATTTTAACGATGGAGGGAAAATTTATGAACATGCAATATTTGAAATGAAAAAGAAATTTAAAAAATATTTTTTTCCAATCCCTCCTATTTTTGGTGTGGCTGCTATGTTAAACCCTACTATGAAAGCAGGAGGTCCTAACTTTTGGTATAATAGTATTTATTAATCTTTAGATCTTTCACCAGAAGAAATGGCTACACTATCTGATGCGAAAGCATCAATTACAGTGAATGCTCAAACTGTGTATAATGCTGATAAACAGGCCTTAGAGCATGCTAGGCCTAATATTCCAACTCCTACTTCGTCCACGTCACAATCGTCTAAAAGAGTTGCTGGCTTAACAGCTCTTAAATCGTGGACGGAGTTCAGGGGTACTCAAGGTGAGAATTTAGATGATATTTCCCATCTAAACGAACTTCAAGTTTATTTGTCGCAGGGGCTAGAGAATGATAATCCAGACGGATCTTTCGACCTTTTGGATTGGTGGAAGACAAGGGAAAAACATTTTCCCGTTCTTGCAAGGATGGCTCGGGATGTTCTGTCCATTCAAGCGTCAACTGTTGCATCGGAGAGCGTATTTAGTCAAGCCAGACTGCAAATAGGAGATCATAGAGCGTCGATGCGGGACAGCTTGGAAAAATCAGTGCTCTTCCGAGATTGGATCCGCTCTGAAAGAAGGAACTTTGGGCTAGCTGAATCTCAACCCGAAATAGATGAGTGCTATGAAGAAATTCTAGCAGAACTTGCTCAAGAATCATCTTCACCTGGAAGTGGTGATGAACAAGCTTCATTTCCACCACCGCCAACACAACCACCTCCAAACCTTGAAGGTTTTATGAGATTTGTTAGAAATAATACATAAATTATGATGTAACTTGTACATTGGCATGTCTTCTTTTAGTTTTTTTTCCTTTTAATGGTGGTATTAGTACCATGTTGTGCTCATTCCATTGGGGGAAGGAAGACTAAGAAAGATATGCCATTTTGGTCAATAAATATGCTTTTTATCATATACGTGAATATATTTGTCTCAATATTTCTTTGTCTTTACTTCTATATCAATCCTTGAATGTAAAATATTTTTATAACATATAATATATAACATACAACACATGATACTATTTATACTAACTACTACACAATATACACTATTTATATACAATATATACTACTTCACTACAACATATACTACTTATATACAAAATATACACTACTTATTTTGAATATATACTAATTTCCAAGCACAATATATGCTATAGTAAGAACATAGTACACCATATAAAAATATATTCTACAATATACTAATCACTACTATACAAGATATTAATTTTAAAAAAAAATAAGGTCGGAATCGCCGGGAACTGCCTGGAACCGCCAGACCCACGGTTCCGGAACCGCCAGAACCGGAACCGGGCGGATCCGGAACCGTATGGTTCCGGTTCCGGCTCCGGAACCGCCAGAACCGGAACCGCCAGAACCGGGAACCGCCAGAACTGGAACCGCAGACCCAAATAGACCCAGAACCGGAACCGGATACATCCTTAATATAGCGATCAAAGTTGGTCGCTAATATATAAAAAATAAATTAAACTCATGTATTTAGGGACCAAAGTTGGTCGCTAGTTTAATAAAATAAATAAATAATTGAATAAAAAAGCGACCAATATTAGTCTCTAGTCTCTAGATTATTAAATATAATATTTCGATTAGCGAGCGAAGTTGGTTTTTTAATGATTAATAATAAATAAATAAATAACGTATTTTTTATGTAGAGATCAACTTTGGTCACCAAATTTATATTATAAAAATAATAAAGCGACCAAAGTTGGTCTCTATAGTCAATATCGGAAAAAATTAGTCCATTTAGTTTAGAGACGAAAGTTGGTCGCTAATTGGTCCCTAAATAAAAGGGACTATCAATATAGCTACCAGACCCTTTTGGTCGCTATTTAGCCAAAAAACAACAAAAGTTGGTCGCTTTTTACGGTCTATTTTTCCCAGAATTCTAGTAGTGACACATTTTAAAGCTATAGAGAAAAATAGATTCTTTCAAGATTAATGGAAGAACTTTTTTGTTGTAGGTGATATAACGTTTGGATTGACGAAGATTTCTAATTTTCAGCAAAAATATATCCAATAGCTTTCCCTTGAAAACAATCTAAGAGCTTAACAATTAAATTTTCTATAAAAATATTTTTTGGCATTTGTCCAACGAAAAAAATATCATGTACAAATCTTGAAATCTTATGACTTATGCAAAATAGAAACTTTGTTCAATGGAAAGATTGTGCGCATATTTCAGAATTATTATTAGCATCCTTAAATATTCTATATGGATGTTAGCGTTTTGATGTAAATATAGTTATTTTTGTTATAGGTAAAAAATTGTTATAAAGAGATAAAATATAAGTTAAAAATTTTGAAATTTTTTTTACTTTTATGGTGAATGACTGTTAAATGGGGATTTAGAAATGGCTGACTGTATATCATAACTATCAATTCAAGACTCTGATCAGGTTTTCCTCATCCTGAGTACATGATTGTACTTCCAGGTCCAACATGGATTCTGCACACTCCTTAAAATAAACATTTAATAGTCTCAAATTATAAGAGGATTTGTGTAAACTATCTTCATATTCATTCTTAAATGTCTCATATATAATTAACACACCCCACTACTTGGAACAATATCAAATGACTTCTTATTTTTTAGAATGCCAACTATCTTAAACCAAATTAAACGACTTATACTTTGGAGCAGAGGGAATCCCAGATATTGTGATAATTCAGCTTCAAATCCAAATGTCTTAATC
Source organism: Nicotiana benthamiana (assembly GCA_034376525.1). Classification (NCBI taxonomy): domain Eukaryota; kingdom Viridiplantae; phylum Streptophyta; class Magnoliopsida; order Solanales; family Solanaceae; genus Nicotiana; species Nicotiana benthamiana. The sequence goes on along the minus strand of CM067336.1, from coordinate 23,766,295 downwards.
GATATGGAAATTCCTTTTCCTATACCCTACCAATTTGTATCTTACATACCAGCCCTTGAACCCAATAGTTAATGGTCGATGGAGACCCCATTAAATGCATTAGACGTTAATAGCAAACCTACCTAACACAAATACACAAAGTACTGTAACAAAGATGTTACATTAATGTGACGACCCGGACCGTCGTCACACGACTTACCGCCCCGTTTTCCTCATATTATGCCTCACTATGTTTCAATATCAGTATTTGAGTTGATCGGGTAAAATTAGATTGGTTTTAGTTGGAAATGAGACACTTAGTCTCTTAAAAGGGAGCTAGTTTTGGAAAAGTCAAGTGGAAGTTGACTATTTAGTTAGAGGTCTCAGATGTGAATTCTGATGAATTATGTTAGCTTCGGGGGATGATTTGTGATTTAGGAGTAAAATTGAAATTGAATTTGGATTCGGGGTAGAATTAGCCTTGAATTGGCTAAGTTTGAATTTTGGCGAAGTCTGGTCGATATGTGAGATTTTGATTCGAGGGTCGGAATGGAATCTCGAGAGCTGCAATAGCTCCGTTAGGTGATTTTGGATACGCGTGCAAAATTTCAGGTCATTAGGAGGTGTTTAGGTTGGATTTTTGATCGAATATGCAATTCGAAAGTTTTTAAGAAATTTAGGCTTTGATTGGATCATAATTGAGGATTTTGATGTTAATGATAACCTTTCTATAATTCAAGCAAATTTGGATGAAGTATTAGATCAGGTATGTGTTTTTTTGGTTGAGGTCCCGGGGGCCTTGGGGTGATTCCGGGTAGTTAAACAGAGGTTTTTGGAGTTGTTGCATGAAATTGAGTTCTGGTGTCTGTTGTTTCCGCATCTGCGGAAAAGGGGCCGCATAGGCGGTTTCGCAGATGCGGCTGTTGGACCTCATAAACGGCATGAGGAGGGCCAACTTGGACCGCAGAAGTGGAAGGGGGATCGCATACGTGGTGACCGCAAAAGCAGTGCCTGGCGTTTAAGTGAAACCGCATAAGCTGTCTTTTGGCTGCAAAAGCGGGTCCCGCATAGGCGGTAGCGGGATCACAGAAGCGAAACCTGGTAAGGGTTTTAGTGAACAGTAGTTCACGATTTTGAAAAGAAGAGAAAACATTTGGGACTTCGGACTAAGGCAATTTTTGAGCGATTTTGAAGAGGGTTTTGAGGGTTCCATCAGTTATGGATTCTTGGTCTCGGACTATGTTATCATCGTGTAAAAACGTGGATTAATCACTTAATTTCAAAGATTTAAAGGTTAAAAATGGAGGTTAGAGCATGAAACTCAAGAGAGTTGAAATGTGGGATTTCAAGGGGCAAACGAACCCCGATTTTTTAAAAATTGATATGTATAGACTCATGGCGAGACGAGGAGCCCGATGATGTAAATTCTGTAATTTTCGAAAAGTGGGCCCGGGGCTCAGGTTTTGCCAACTTCGTGATTTTTAGTGTTTTTCGAGTAATTTCGATTGGGTTATGTTTCTTTAGCATATAGTAATGTATTCGTTGTGGTTTTTACTAGATTCGACGCGCGGGGTGGTCGATTCAAGAGGAAAGGGCATTGCGGACTAGTTTACAACCGGCTTGAGGTGAGTAATAGATGTATATGATAAAATGAGGGTTTGAAACCCCGGTATATCTCATTATGACGTTGTATTGAGGCGAGACACGTACTCTACGGTGAGGGCGGGTTCGTTTGTGGATGGAGACTATGGCTTAGTCCGTTCGAGCGATGTTCATACTGTGTTATTAACGAGAAATTGATGGGTAAACATCCTACTTGGATTGTTGTGAGTATATTTGGGATGCGTGCCGATTATTTGGATCCCTTAAGGATTATTATCACTGTTTCCGTGATATTGAGCATGTTTACATGATATCAGTCCTGAGTTAAATACTGTCTAGAAATGATTAGTAAACTTCTAAGGTTTTTAAACATTTAAGCTATAATTCCTGATAAATGGAACTAAAAATGGTAAACTTGTTTGTGCCCGTGTGGCTTGTATGCATATAATTGGACTGATTGTGGATCGGGATGCACGCCGCAGCGAATGCTACGATGATATTGCGCTTGGGCTGTAGGAGCCCCTCCGGATTCTTAACCTCCACAGTGAGCGCGAGTACCCAAATGATCAGGCTGTACGCCGCAGCGGTCATGTGCATTGCATTGCATTCATACATTGATGTCTATTTGTCTATCTGTCATTGATTTACTGCTGATTCATTGTTAAATGTGCTCGATGGTTATTTCAGCTTTACTTTGTGGTATTTCGGATTTCTTGCTTTCAGTCACTATACATGTCTATTACCACTGAGTTGGAAGTACTTACTTTACTCCCACCACCATGTGTGCAGATTCAGGTACCTCTGGGAGCATAGTTGAGCTTTTGCTGTTTCAGAGTTCTCAGGAGTTGTCGAGGTAGCTGCCGGACGTTCGCAGGACTTGACTCCTCCCCTATTCCGTTATTATTTCCGCATTTGTGAACAACAGTATTACTGAGGATTTATTATTTTGTTATCTTAGAGGCTCTAGACTCATGACCCGAGGTCTTTGGGAGTTTTATTGGCAGAGATATGATTGTTTTAATACCTCTGTCTATTATCCATGGTTGGAATTATAATACTTGATAATTTAATACTATAAAGTGGAGAAATGGGTCGTTTGGTTGAGTTGTGAGTGTTAATTGGTCGGGCTTGCCTAGCATTTGTGTTGGGCACTATCACGACCGGAATTGGGTCGTGACAATTAATGGCTCCAAGAGAGGGGCAGAGAATGACACGCAGGAATAACAAAGATTATGCATTAATTAGACAATATACTATTATAAGGTGTTACATAACAACAAAGTAACTTTTAGTAATGGTTGGTCATTACGTAAATGGGAATGTAATTATGTAACTGTAGATGCAATGTGCCTATTATGAAATTATGGTATTTTCTTGGCTATCTTATATTTTTGTTTCCCTGCAGTTCTTGACTTCAGTTAAAACAGAAAAGCTTCCTCTAACTTCTGCCAACATTTCAGCTTCTTTTAAACTCTCTTTTAACATCTAAAGTTATAATTTTTACCAAAATTGAAGGGTCATCAGTCATCACTGGGCATGGCCAACATATATCCAAGTGGCAAGGATGCTTCTGGACTTGATAAAGACGACTGCACCTCTCTAGCCCAGTAGAGAAGACATTTTAATTGGGATCTTGTGGTTTCAGTTCTTGGGATGGAAAGTAGTTGAAATGATTTTAATGTTGCCATTAATACCATGTGTTCAAGCCTAAATGTTCTGTCATCTTCTATCACTATAGATATGTACTAGTGCATCTTACTGCATGTGTAAGGACAGGTTTTTATTTATTAATTTTGGAACCAAAGCTCAAAACAGAAGTCCAGGCCATGATGTTCAATACCTCCACTTTAAACAAAGACAAGTATTTCTTTCCATTTTAATTTTAATATATGGAGTGCCAAAATCCGTTCTACTAATTCTAATTATAAGCTGCTAACTGTAATTAAAAGATATTTTTGGAATTTTTCTTGTCATCTAAAGTTGTCATAGCCCACAGAGAACGAGCAATTGGACTCGAAAGGGGTTACTGTGAAGTTTGTTTTAGAAACATCCTACATCGTAATAAGAGGAGAAAGTTAAAGGTTGTAAAAGAAGAGTTCTTGACTCAATTGTTGGCTCATTTGAGTTAAGTCTCAAAGGACAAATGGTAAGACCCAAAAGTCTTTATATGGCCCAGATGGGTCGGGCCGAAGCGAATAATATCTTGATAATTGGGCTTGGACAATGACAACTATACCAAAATTATAATATATTTGTGATTAAAATCGTGAAATTCCTCACGAACTAACAACTGTTCGTAATAATATACAATGATTATACTATTATCATACATTTATAATACAATCCCTTCAACAGCTATCATACATATAAATTATAATAAAATCATGATATATTTCCGAAAAACTATGATACAATTATGATCTTCATCTTCTTTAAGTTTCAATCATAACTCCACACTAAAAATATAATATAATCGTACTATAATCGTATTAGTATGCATCAAGTATTGTTTTGGATGTTGATGTATCATATACAAGTGACATACAATAAAGATTTTAGAAGATAAGAAAACAAGATTCAAAACAAGAGAGAATTCAGATATCAAAAGCTTTGGAAGAGGAAAGAATCTGTAATTTTGGGGTTATAACAGTGGATGACTGAAAGAGAGAAACAGTATAACAAAAGCTATTGAAAAGGAGTGACTAAGCGAGATTTTTGGGTTAGAAATATTTTGGTTATTAGTGGGAGAATTCCTACGATGGGCAAGTACAAATATGGGTAATTGTTAAAGAAAGAGAGAAGAATCATAAATGTAAGGGGATTATGTGTAACTGGTGCGATATATTCAAGGTATGTTTAATTTTCTCCTTTTTATGATTTCATATTAAATTAGTAAATATAGGTATATAAAGTAATTAACATAGAACAACTACTAAAAAAGGTTGGAGCCAATCCAACCTCGGACAAGGATGCTGAAAGAATGTGGTTGGAGTCAGTTGGCGGTCCAAAATGGGAGAAGGTATACAGGCTACCTACTAAAAAATTCCATCGCTATAAGTGTGGAATGTAAGGAGTAGGGACTTCCTCGCAAGGCGAGCAACTTAATGGGTAGAGTCTCTCTGCTATGCGGGAGACAGTGACAAAGCTCACATCCGAACTAGAAGCGTCCAAGGAAAGAGAAAGGGTTAGAGATGCTCAATTCCTTGTCATGCAAGCTCATATTAGAATTCTCCTATCCGCTGGAATTTTTCCGTGGCCCTGGTCTCGTGATTCATCGCCAGAGGGTCGACCTCCACGTGATCGTTCCTCCCGTCCTGCTCGTGATCATTCCTCCTGTCCTCCATGTGATCGTTCTTCCCGTCTTCCACGAGATTGTTCTCTATACCGTCTTGTAGATAAAAGTTTATCAGATGGTGATAATGATGTTGTACAAAACACAACTTGACTTTTATATACTTTGAACTAGCAAAAATAACCAGTTTTGAACTTGTTGAAATGAGTTTTAACTTGGTTTTGGATTGTTATGTTCAATGAACTTTAACTTGATAGTTTTAAAGTATTTATTGACTGTTTGGTTGTTGTTGTATTTTTGTGTTATTGTTATTGTTGTCGTTGTATTGTTGGGGATATTAGTATGCTGGCAGGTGGTGTAGCTACCAAAACATGCACTTTATGCCAAAATTAAACCAGAAAAACCGACCCAAGTTGGCCAATTTTTAATAATAAAAAAAAATTACACATTACCGGCCAACGTTGGTCGCTATTTGAAAAAATAAAAAAGAAATTGCATAGTACCGCCCAAAGTTGGTCAGTTAATGAACAATGAATTCTCGGAATTCAAAATTACTGACCAGCTTTGGTCGCTATGTTGCCTGCACTGTTACGGGTACCGACCAAAGTTGGTCGGTAATGTTTAAGTTTAATTATTTTAGACAATTATAAATTTTCAGTTACCAACCAAAGTTCGTTTTTTTTAATTAATTTTATTATTTAATAAAAAAATTAAATACATCGACCAACTTTGTTCAGTAAAATTAAGTTAATAAAATATATTTCTGACCAAAGTTGGTCGGTAAATCATTTAAATTAGTCAGATGGTCGTTTTAAGCTACCGTCCAATGTTGGTCGAAAATTTCGGATCAACGGTCGGTAATCCATTCCGACCATCAAAATACCGTCCAAGCGTATATGGTCGCATTTTGGTCACTAATTGATCATAACCGACCAAAGCTGATTAGTTTTTCTGGTCGGTAATTAGAGAACTTCTAGTAGTAAACCTAAATTAAAGTAATAAATAAGTTTCTGTAATAGTATAGCTAAGTAAAATTCCAATACAATTGTAGAGCAAATATCAATAAAAAGCAGTTTACTTTAGTTTAACCTAGCGGGGTTTCTTTTTTCTTCATTTTTCCGTTTTATAATTTGCTAGTCCTGAAGGATTGGTTGGCAATTTCTAAATCAGTTCAATTCTATATTTGCTTCCCTCCTCTCAATTCTCTACTTTTGTCAAGTCCTTCTAACTCATACATTTTATAGATTGTCTGCTATCCAGTTGCTTTTCTCCTAAACAAACATGTTTTCATCTTCTTATTTTTATTTTAACTTATCGAAACATCATTGGTTAAAAAGCCTCGAGTCTACGTTCAGAGATAATTGGCGAAAAATTTATGCCTACTAAAAGAGAGAGTAAACATATAAATTTCCTTCATTGTTCATTATATTGCTTTAGCAATGAGCTAGAAATTTTGGTTACCACTTATCTACAATGGATTACGAAATGACATTCTACAATCAATTTAAAATATTGAATTTGCGTCCATTCTTTTTAAACAAATTATTTGCATGACCTTCCAAACTAACCACAAATTTTTATATGTCAAAGACTTAGCAGAAATACCTAGACAACAAAGGTTAATGATGCAGGAAAGAACACACAATGTATTAGATCGGACCTTGAATGTATATGGTGCATGCATGACAATTGACAAGACACGAAAGAAAAGCATTTGTAGATCTAATTAGAGCCAGATGGTTTTGCTTAAGGGTTTTCTCCCAGTTCCGCTCTTAGGTTGTCGTATGGGTAGACCTTTGGCGTCTGATCAGACCCCAAAAAATAGATGATAAGCGAATACAAATCAAATGCAACTTAGTTAAAAAGACAACGAAGGAGAAAAAACTCAAAAGATCCAAATCTGTGTTATACTTGTACAGCATATCAATAGAGAGAAACTATTTAGTTTATTTTGTAACTTCTCATCTTTATTTTCTTGGATAAAACTTATGTTATGATATTAACTAATGACAGTAAGCCTACAAACTCTTGTGCAGTATTATAATTAGATAATTACAAACTTTTGTGCAATTAAAGCTTTCAAGTTTCTATAGTCAAAACTACTTTCAGTAAAAGATCACAAAATCAAACAGAGGGAGTGAATTCACTAGTAACAAAGTAATTCAATAAGTAAAGCCCTCCGTATCAGTAACAAACTAACAACAGATGTTTGTGTGACTTCAAAAGAGAATATATCTAACACAATAAGTTGATGGGAGTTCTCTCAAAGGCACCAACCATATACAATTCAAGAGGTAAAATTTTTTCAATACAACTCAAACCCTCAACTAATGATTGATGTAACTAATATCAGCAAATATAAAAATATAAACGGGATTTTGGTGGGTTTGTCATTCCAAACAGCTAATAGTCTGTTATGAACCAAAATAACTCAAATAATATTTATGGGCCAGTTATTTGGACAGAGGCTGTTGGACCAGGGCCTAAACCACGAAAAGGTCCAAGAACTAAAAAGCCCAACAAGAGATTTGTCCGGGATCCAGGTTAAAGAAGCACATGACAAATTGTATAGAAGGGGTTATCGTCTGGGTTATGAGGATTACTGGATTAGGAAAATGTTATGTGAAAAGCTCTGTACTTCTCATATGTTTCTATATAAGCTTCTCAACTCCTTCTTCTATGCTGTATTTCTATCTTATCATCCCTTCTATTATCCTGCAACTTTCCTTTTACTATTTTTGGTTGATTGTAATTCCATTTGGCAAATCAATATAGCCAGTTGGTTTGATTACTTTTCGGTTTGTTTCATAGATGGTCTGCGCAGTTATTATTCAGCACCACAAAAAACCTCAACCTACGTATAGCCAAGCCAACGCCTCGAAGTGTCATTAAACATGACACCTAATAAGTAATCTGACTAACAAAAAAATTAAAATTCTAAATAGTCTTTCTGCTCTATTTCCTATAAATTTTTTTGAATAAGCTGAAATTTAGAATGTTTATTTTACTTTAAATGATCTTACCTTCGCGAGAGCGTCCTATAATCAACACCCTCTTATTTGCTATATCCCTTGGCCACAATCTTGGCCTTGAACCTCGATACCTCCTCTAAGTCATTGTACTTTACTTTTCAAATTCATTTGCACCCAATAGAAATTATCCCATCAAGCAAGGAGACCACATCCCAAGTGTCGTTAGATTCTAAGGCAACAATCTCAGCCTGCATAACATCCACCCCCTAGGATCTTTAACAGCTTCCTCAAAGGAGGTAGGTTCCACTATAGTGGAAAAGGCAACTAGATAAGCAATGACTTGTGTTCTGGCAAAGACACAAATCTTTCATCCAAATATGAGCTTTTCTGGTCCTTAATGATCTCCTTAGACCAGTGAAGTTGAGATCATGAGAAGGCAAGGATGCTGACACTACTTCTGATGGTGAGTGGCGTTGTAGAGTGTTCTGAGATGCTAGCGGCATGGTCAGAATCAATAGAAGAATGAGGTGGGTGAGTTCTGCATAAAAATTATATGAATCTAAGGGCAAGAACTTAGGTGGTATAGATGCAGGAGAGTCGTTGAAAAAGAAAAATATCTTCCTTGAAGGAAATATCTCTATTAATAAGAAAGTAATGAGTTTCCAATTCTAACAGAATATATCCCTTTAGAGTATCATAAAACCCCACAGGGATAGTAGGTTTAGGTTTAGCTTTGGGAAGAAGTTTTTCTATTTCCTGAATCTGTTTGGACTAAGACAAACACCCAAGAAATCTCAGATGGTTTAAAATGGGTACTCTACAATAAAACAATTAAAAGTGAGACAAGACAATGAGTACAAAAGATGGCATACTGTTAATAATATATACTGCTGCAAGAACACAATAACCCAGTACTTAATAGGAATATTGGCCTGAAACATTAAGGATCTAGTCACCTCTAATATCTACCTATGTTTCCTCTCAACAACTCTATTATGCTGAGGGGTGTAAGCACATGTCTTCTGATGGACACCCATATTTTTGGAACAAGGTGTTGCATACAAATTTAACAAATTCAAACACATTATCAGATATGACTTCCTTCAAGATTTTGTTAAATTGAGTTTGAACAAACACAATAAACTGTTCAAGTACAAAACATACATCAGATTTTAATTTCAGAAAAAACAACCAAGTCATTTTGGTGAAATATCAACAAGTGTCAAGAAATATCTATTTTCATCAAAAGTTGCATATTTTTAAGGACCCCAATCATCTATATGAATCGGATAAAATTCATCAATGCTTTTAATACAACTAGTCGAAAATGGAATCCTGGTTTGTTTAACACATGGCCATACAATGCATTTATTTATAGTGTTAGTAATACTGCTAGTTTAGTAGGAAATAATCTTATGAGTACCACACTAGAGATATGACCTAGTCTTTTATGCCACAAAGTAATATCAGTATTTCTTGACTTTATTCCAGCTGCAACTAAGGCAACTGCAGTAAGCTTCTTGGCCCTATGTTTTTGGAAAAAATATAGGCCATCTCTTTCCTTACCAATCTCCATCACCTTGTCACTGAAAAAAATATACAAAAATCTAGATAAAAGGAACAAAGCATCTTAGATCTCTTATCACCTTGGAGTCTGACAATAAGTTGAATTTGAATTGAGATACATAGAGCACTTCATTAATAGTGCTTCTCATTGAAATATGACTATCTCCAATTTGAGTAGCCTGAGTGACATCTCCATTAGGTAGTAGAACTCTTCCAGATTTCGAAGGTGTGATTTGGGAGGTTTTGTTCAGTAAATTAACATTTGACACCATATAATTTTGTGGCACTTATATTAATGATCCATTCTTGATAGCTAATAGATGCTAAAAGGGCAGTATCGATAATTGTTGCATTTGCTTGAGTAGGAGGAGTTGGGATATTGTTCAAAATTTTATTATTTAATCATATTGTTCCTTGGTGAATGGAAATCCACCACCTTACGAAGCAGTATTTGCTGATCCCTAAGGTTGTGAGGAGGAAGTACCTTCCTAAGTCTGAGTGCCTCAAATTCCTTGTCCCTGTAATCCTTCAGCAGCTTGGCTCACATACTAATGACCATGATACATGGACATAGGTTGCATTGGCATAAATGTCATTGACATGTTTTGAGAGACATGATTTGTGTGCAAAGGCACAACATGACTAGGTTCTATCATAGAATTGTATTCTCTAACTCCCCCTTTTTTTAAACTTATAGTCTTATGGACACCTATGATTTTGTAGAAGTTTTCCTTACTGTAGCCTTTTATTTTACAAAACTCACACTGTGCGTTATTATTATTCCTAAATCTTTGATTGAAAGAAGACTTAGCACTGTATAAGGTAGTAGAATCACATGCATTTATGTTTACATTAAGAGCAGATCCTAAGACTCTAATAGTGGCTGCTACAGTGCTCTTTCTTTCATCACTCATGAGCATAACATAAGCTTGATTTACTATTGGTAAGGGTTTCATCATAACAATTTGACTACGAGTGTGACGACCCGGCCCGTCGTCACGTGAGTTATCGCTTCGTTTCCCTCATATTATGGTTCGCTATATTTCTATATCAGTATTTGAGTTGATCGGGTAGAATTGGATTAGTTTTAGATGGAAATGAGACACTTGGTCTCTTAAAGGGAAGCTTGGTTTGGAAAAGTCAACTGGAAGTTGACCATTTGGTTAGATAGCTCGGATGTGAATTCTGATGATTTGGATAGATTTGGGGGATGATTTGTGAATTCGGAGTGCAATCGGAATTGAATTTGGAGGTCCGGTATAGAATTAGGCTTGAATTGGCTAAGTTTGAATTTTGGCGAATTCCGGTTGATAGGTGAAATTTTTATCGGAGGGTCAGAATGAAATTAAGAGAGTTGAAGAAACTCCGTTAGGTAATTTTGGATATACGTGCAAAGTGTCAAGTCATTTGGACATTGTTTGGTTGAGTTTTTTGATCGAATGTGCAATTCGGAAGTTTTGAAGAAACTTAGGCTTGAATCCGATGTGAATTGATGATTTTAGTGTTTTTTGACATGCTTTGATTATTGGAATACGTTTGTAAGATGATTTGGGTTATGTTGTTGTATTTGGTTGAGGTCCCGGGGGCCTCGGTGTGATTTCGGGTTGTTGAACAGGAATTTTGAAGCATGTTGCAGGTCTGTTTTTATATGTCTTCTGGTATTTCAACATCTGTGGAGAAGGAGCTGCAGAAGAGGTACTGAAGATGTGGTGGGGAAGGTCACAGGAGAGGGTAGGTTTGGCCCAGGAAATTTTCGCATAAGCGGATGAGTGTTCGCTTCAGCGAGACCGCATAAGCGGATATACTACCGCAGAAGCGGTTGTGAGAGACCGCATAAGCGGATTGGGGGACGCATAAGCGGTCCCAGGGATTTTTAAGTGAGACTGCAAAAGCGGTGAATTGGTCGCGCGTGTTGGACCGCAGGTGCGGTTATTTGACCGCATAAGCTGAAAAAGACCTGGAATTCAAGTAAACAGTGTTTACGAAATTGAAAGAGAAGGGAAAAATATTTGGACTTCGCACTTAAGCGACTCTTGGGCGATTTTGAAGAGAATTCGAAAGGGTTTCATCAGGTATGAATTATTAGACTTGGAATATGTTATTATGGTGTAAAAACGTGGATTAATTACTGAAATTCGAGGAATTAGAGGGTAAAAATGGAGGTTAGGGCTTGGAACTTAACTAAGTTAATAATTGGGGTTTGAAACGGCAATTGAACTCCGATTTTAGTAAATTTGATATGTATAGACTCGTGGCGAGATGAGGAATCCAGTGATGTAAATTTCGTAATTTTTTGAGAAGTAGGCCCAGGTATCGGGTTTTGCTAGTTTCAGGATTTTTGATATATTTTAATTGTTTTCGATTGGGTATCGTTTCCTATGCATGTTCTGATGTATTCGCTCTGATTTAGTTAGAATTGACGCGTCTGGAGGCCGATTTGAGGGGCAAAGGCAAACAGCCTTTATCATAATATCATAATTGCGCTTGGGCTATAGGAGCCCATCAAGAGTCTGATCCCCCACAGTGAGCATGGGTACCCAAATGGATCGTATGTATGCCACAATGGTCTTGTGCATTGCATTGCATTCACGCATTGATTCCTGTTTGTACAACGTGGCATAACATTTAGCACTCTCAGATCATTGGCATCCATGCTATTTCTTGCACTGAGTATCAGATACCCTGGTGTTATTTATTAATAGAATGTTGTGCCCGACTGATTTGTGTGCGGACTTGCACTACTTGATATCACATTCATATGCTTAACTGTTACAAATGAAAGAAAGAGATATTTTCAAAAGAGATTTTAAACAGAGCCAAATATTTTATAAAGGATTTTCATGGTATTACTATTTTCTAAAAGGGTGGTACTGCCTTATATAGCATGTTGAAGTGTTCTTACGTGATTTCTTACCCCTCAGTTATTATTTATTCTTATTACCACTGAGTAGGAAGTACTCACTTTACTCCATGCACCTCACGTGCAGTTGAAGGTAATGTTCACCCGATAGCGAGTTATTAGCAAACTAAAGATAAACCAGCGTTCGCCGCACCGGACTTCATCTTTTGCTTTTAAATCTTATTTGTATATAATTTTGGCCCTATGCTGGCATTCAGTTTTCTTTAGATGCTCGTGACTTGTGACACCCCGGTCGGGTTGAGTCGGGTTGTAGTTGATGGTTTTTAATGCCATTAAGTTGTATACTCTATTCATTTATGTTTATTAATCGTTAGAAAGACGATTTGGGATAGTTAGTCGGCCTTGTCTTCACGAGAGGCGCCATCACGATCGGGTTTGGGAATTGGATTGTGACAAGTTGGTATCAGAGCCTAGGTTACTAGGTCTCACGAGTTATGAGCAGGTTAGTAGAGTCTCGTGGATTGGTACAGAGTCGTCTGTATTTATCCTCGAGAGGTTGCTGAACCTTTAGGAAAAACTTCACTTTCTTGGAATTCTTATCGTGCTTATTTGATTCAGCTTGGAACATAACTCTTGAAGTTCCTTTTGCACGTCTGTATGCGCACGTGAGTGCTCGGTATTTTATGTGCTGTGATGGCTTGTGATTCCCCGATCAAAGGGCGAGATGAGATTTTTATGAGTTGATGGTGGGCTGGTCTGGAGGACTTGAGGCTGAATCTTCGCCCATGGCTTGAGCATCGGACTGCTAATTCTGCGAGATAGTGATATGAACTTACATGTTCAGTATTGTCCCTAATGGTGGGAAAGGCGCTGAATAGGTGCGTGCTGAGTATATTGGTGTTGTGCGATGTGTTTATGTGACTCGGTAGTGACAAAGAAGTCCACTGGGTAGTTGGTGAATTGTTAAGTGTCTGATTCCTATTGTAATTTGTTATGTAGCCTTGAGTTATGGGCGGGTGGAGAATACTTTCGAGTCTCATAGTTGAGAATGTTAAGTGCATTGCAAGCGATGGTATGAGTTCAGACTCGGGAAGACTAAGTAGCTGTGAATGTGTGAGGCGGCGGAAGATATACAAAAATATTATATTGAGGCGAAGCAGGTGGGTTATCTCCTGCGGATTGTTCTAAAGTGATGAGATTCTTATGTATATTGTGAGAAGATCTCATGTGTAATTGAAAGGTACATGTTGTAATTTGCAAATTTGAGTCGATTCGAAGGGTGGACTCAGCTGATATGGGGATGAATGCGAGGTTTGTAGAGGATTTCAATATCCGAGTATATGTGCTTTCATAAACTAGTAGATGATTTGAGTTTAATCCCACTATAATATTGTGGCATCAATAGATTAAAAGTATTTTGGGTTATCGAGTGCATCCTGATATATATATGTCTTCAAGCCAAGTTGGGGAGGTTGCTGTTGATTAGCTGATTGCATGCTTATGTGCTATGTTGTTTCTGTTTCGAGGTATGCTAGCCGATCAGTCCTGGTTACAGAAAATGAGCCGAGGATGGCACTAGTGAAGCAAAATTTTGATAAGGGTTACATGATGCTTCGTAGATGTGAGGAAATAATGGGATGTCTTGAGTTGTTGTTGATAAAAAATGTTCAGTGTATAGAAAAGGGAGATGGTTGTTTGTATTGTAATGAGATTATGTCCTACGATGTCAGAGTGCTGATAAGGCACGAGTGGTTCTGCTCGTTACGTCTGGTAATTTGCAGTTGAATACGAGTGAAAGATTCTCGAGAATTGTGTTATTGCGTACAAGATTTTTCATGTAACAATCGGGTATCTCCAGGTTGCGTATGTGGTGAGAGACCGTGTCTTCATCTAAAAATGTCGAGGCTTGTGGTATTTTTATGTTAATGAAGGGATTCTATGTATCCGTACCTGGAAGGTAAAGGTAACGGAGTTGGATTCACAGGAAGTTCTTCCTAGTAGATTTTGTGATGCTATAGCGAGGGAGAGATATCATGTGGATGATGAATAAAAAAAGAAATTTAATAGACAAAATAGCTTGATAATAGACCGAATCGATATGGTAAGGGTATGATTATTTATTTGTATGTGTTCGAGGTAATGATCTGTTTTCAGGCATTTTGTAGCAATGCTCTTGGGTTTTGACGGCTTGCTCAGCTTGGTTTAGACAGAATGATTCAGTCTTGGCAGTTTAGCTTGTACAAATATAGTTGGCATAGATGTTCTTGTTGGGTTTTACCATGGTTTGAAGATGAGTATATTTCGGTGGTTATGTAAAGCATGGACTGAGTAATGATTTTTCTTCTAAATGCGATCAATGAAAGTTCTTGACTAGTTTAGTGCGTCGATGTCTACGGCGCGAAAGGGAGATGAAAGTTATCATGTTATCCAAGTGTGGTATGGTAGATGAGATATATTGTGGAGGATTGTGAGTTGTGTATGTAAGGCTCGATTCAGTTTGGAAGGGAAAGTCATTAACTTCTTAAGCAGCGCGAGCAGCTGTAGATGATTTAAGAATTGACCTTCAGATGATTAGGGTGAATGATCCTCATATGATCAAGGAAATGGTGTTGCTAATCCTAGTGATTTGATGAGAGCATGTGTTTCAGGAAAAGGGTCAATGTGATTAAGTTGATGGCACTTCGGTAGTGTTGCGACATTTTCTTGATAGATCGACTGTCGATATCTGAGTTTGTTTGGTGGCACCGGTGGAATTTCAGAATATCTTTTGTGGAATGATTGGGTACTCGAGGTGTAATATGTATTTATCCTGCAGAATTTGGGATCAGGTTCAGTAATTTGTGTGTTATATGGAGCTGGAGACTGGGATTCTCATGTTCACATCATATAGTGGTTGTGGATGGTGTGTATTGGTACCATTAGCGGCTATTGGGGGTTTGGACGCCCGAGTGGGTCTTTCTTTTCTTGGTATATTTGATTCTAGATATGATATTGGGATGTAGACTGATTGCCCTAGTGTTGGGTTATTCCAGACAATTGTGCTATGAGTTATGTCGCAAAATGCCACAGGTTGCGTGGCGAGGTGCATCGGACTATGTTCTAGCAGAACGGTTGTGTTCCAATGACCAGCGGACGGCTAGGAAGGATTGCTTTCCTTAATTGGGCCTTTGAGGCGGATGTCAGAGTAGAGGTTTCTACCATTGATTCAGTTCAGGTATGGGACTTTACGGATGCGTTCCTTGTGGCCGGGCATATCACTGGGCGGGATGTTGAATTTTGGTATTGATTGGGTGTTGGGCACCGTATAGTATGGCTACGGCATGAGTTATTGTAGTGGAAGAAGAAGCTTCAGGCTTCTTGGTAATGAGTTTGTTGGTAAGCTGATTGGCTACATGTTTAGATTGAGATGGCTTGGTTGGCCCGATATGTATTGTTGAGGGATAAGTTGAACCTATCACTATTGAGCTTGTTATTGATCTGGGGAGATCCCTGAGTTGCTATTTCTGTGCTGTGAGGCGTTACATTGTCGAACTTCGGGCACGTATAGTGGGTGCTATCGAGATTCATGGTGGAAGTTGAGTATTGTAGCTTACAACGCTTTTTGTAGATATTGTTATGCACTCAGTATGCTTACGACCGATGCTCAAAATTTGGTTATAATGAGCAAATTTGGCTCAATGTGCGTCTCCATATGTGACATATTTATGTGGATCGGGTGGCACGGCGCCACGGGTATGTTATATGGATCGGGTTGCACGCCGCAACAGTTTGATGTTGAGAATAGTTCCATTTGTTACTTTGTATGCCTTGCTTCCTGGTATCTAAGGAAAGTCCGTATTGGGAATTGCTCGGTGAATAACGCATCGGTTGTGTCCTTCCAGTATTGAATGGTGCATATTACTTGCTTCACCGTGGGTGTGATGGATTGCTTGGTTTCAGGCACCAATTTGTGTGTGGCTGTCTATTTTGAGCATGGTGGCTTGAGATGCTTCGTGTGCAACAGTGTTTGGGTAAGATTGCGCATTATAGCGAGGTTACGTGTATATTAGACCCTTCAGGGTAGATTCAGATATTCTATTTCTATGATGTTGGACGGGGTCCCAACCTTGTGTTGTAATGCTATGGATGAGCTTAAGGTACAGCTCTTTCGTTTGAGTCATTTTTCATCATTTGAGCATGTTCAGACCGTCTCTTATTGGCACGTGAATTATGGAAGTTGTGGCTTAGGCCGTTGATGGGGTGTCATATCACTAGAGTGGTAACCCAAAGTGATCGTTTGGGGTCATAAATGGATACAAATAGATTTGGTTTCAGCTTGTTAGTATGTTAATATCGAGGTTCGGCTCGAAAATATGTTGTGGTAGTAGACAAAAGGGGAGTTAATTCATGAATGATTTGTCCGAGAAATTGTCACAATTTATTGCATGTTTCATTATTCGTTGGCAGTATATGAAAGTTATGGTATAAGACATTAGCTAATAAGAGGTTGCTATCGGTAATTGAGTATTATGGACGACTGCTGTGAATAGAGACTTATCATTTCAAGTGTTTGGGTTGTAGTATATCACATGATTGCACCTGAGGGTGCAGCTATGGGTTATTACAGCTGGTTCAGGCTTATTCTGAGTATAGATGTGAGGTTCAAATCTTGTGTATGAATTCAGAAAAAGTAATGTGGTTCTACAATTTATGGTCTAGATGGATTGTTAGAATTTAGCAATGTTGTGTTATAAGATCGATGCGAGATATGGTGACGTGGGATCACCCCGAGTATATGATTGGTAAGGTCATTTAGCTATTGGATGGCTTCTAGGACAACTCTAAGGGCGAGCGAGTGTTTAAATTGGCGAGGATATGACGACCCGGCCCTTCATCACGTGAGCTACCGACTCATTTCCCTCATATTATGGTTCGTGATGTTTCTATATCAGTATTTGAGTTGATCGGGTAGAATTGGATTGGTTTTAGATGGAAATGAGACACTTAGTCTCTTAAAGGGAAGCTTGGCTTGGAAAAGTCAATTGAAAGTTTACCATTTGTTTAGAGGGCTCAGATGTGAATTCTGATTATTCGGTTAGCTTCGAGGGATGATTTGTGACTTAGGAGTGCAATTGTAATTGAATTTAGAGGACCGGGGTAGAATTAGGCTTGAATTTGCTAAGTTTGAATTTTGGCGAATTCCGGTTGATAGGTGAGATTTTTATCCGAGGGTCGGAATGGAATTCCAAGAGTTGCAGCAGCTCCGTTAGGTGGTTTTGGATATGTGTGCAAAGTTTCAAGTCATTTGGACACCGTTTGGTTGAGTTTTTGATCGAATGTGCAATTCGGAAGTTTTAAAGAAACTTAGGCTTGAATCCGATGTGAATTGATGATTTTAGTGTTTTCTGATATGTTTTGATTATTGGAATAAGTTCGTAAGATGTTTTGGGGTATGTTAGTGTATTTGGTTGAGGTCCCGGGGGCCTCGGTGTGATTTCGAGTGGTTAAATAGGAATTTTGAAGCATGTTGCAAGTCTATTTTTATGTCTTATGGTATTTCCGCATCTGCAAAAAAGGAGTCACAGAAGCGGTTTCGCAGATGCGGTGGGGGAGGTCGCAGGAGCGGGTAGGTGTGGCCTAGGAAAGTTCCACATATGCGGATGAGTGTTCTCTTTAGCGGGACCACATAAGCGGAAATACTACCGTAGAAGCGGTTGTGAGAGACCGCATAAGCGGATTGGGGATCGCATAAACGGTCCCAGTGATTTTTAAGTGAGATCGCATAAGCAGTCAATTGGTCGCGTGTGCTGAGCCGCAGGTGCGGTTATTTGACTGCATAAGCAGAAAACGACCTGGAATTAAAGTGAACAGTGTTTACGAAACTGAAAGAGAAGGGAAAAATATTTGTATTTCGGACTTAGGCAACTGTTGGGCAATTTTGAAGAGAATTCGAAGTGTTTTCATCAGGTATAAATTATTAGACTCGGAATATGTTATTATGGTGTAAAAACATGGATTAATCATTGAAATTCAAGGAATTAGAGGGTATAAATGGAGGTTAGGACTTGGAACTTAAGGGAGTTAAAAATTGGGTTTTGAAAGGGCGATTGAACTCCGATTTTAGTAAATTTGATATGTATAGACTCGTGGCGAGATGAGGAATCTAGTGATGTAAATTTCATGATTTTTTGAGAAGTGGGCCTAGGGCTCTGGTTTTTCTAGTTTCCAGATTTTAGCTATATTTTGATTGTTTTCGATTGGGTATCGTTCTCTATGCAAATTGTGATGTATTCGCTCTGATTTGGTTAGATTCGATGCGCCTGGAGGCCCATTTGAGGGGAAAGGCATCGCGGGCTTGAGATTTCGCTGGTTCGAGGTGAGTAATACTTGCAAATGATATCCTGAGGGTTTGAAACCCCCTGATTTACACATCATAGTGCTGTATCGAGGTGACTTGCATGCTGAATATGGGCGTGGGATAGAGCACCAGTGGTGATTGAGACTCGGTCTGTCCCGATTGATTAAATTACTACGTATTTGAGTGAAATTACTTGATATTATGATTTGGGCTGTTTGTCATTTGTTGGGCTTCGTGCCGATTATTCGAATCTTTTAGGGATTCATACCACTGTTTTTGCATTACTCTGCATATTAATTGATCTCAGTCCAAAGTTTTAAATACTATTTTGCAAAATCAGTCGTTATTTTAAGATTTGAAAACCTAAATGGTATTTTAGTGACGTTTTGAGCTGAGAGTTGTTATGTTTATATT
Source organism: Nicotiana benthamiana (assembly GCA_034376525.1). Lineage (NCBI taxonomy): Eukaryota > Viridiplantae > Streptophyta > Magnoliopsida > Solanales > Solanaceae > Nicotiana > Nicotiana benthamiana. The sequence goes on along the minus strand of CM067336.1, from coordinate 23,747,273 downwards.
GCCCAAGTGGCTTATGTGCATTTCCGGACTTTGCATGGATCGGGCCACATGCCGCAGCGGTGTGATATTGACATTGCGCTTGGTCTGTATGAGCTCCTCTGGAGTATGAACCCCCACAGTGAGCATGGGTACCCAAATGGATCGGGTTTTACGCCGCAACGGTCATGTGCATTGTATTGAATTCAGACATTGATTCCCGTTTGTACTATGTGGCATAACGTTTAGCACTCTCATATCACTGGCATACATGCTATTTCTTGCACTGACTACCAAATACCCAGGTGTTATTTGTTAATAAAGTGTTGTGCCCGAGTGGCTGCTTTTTGTGCGGACTTGCAATACTTGATATCGCATTCATATGCTTAACTGTTAAAAAGCAAAGAAAGAGATTTTAAACTGAGCGAGACATTTTATAAAGGATTTTCATGGTATTATTTTTTTCTAAAAAGGTGGTACTGCCTTATATAGTATGTCGAAGTGCTCTCACATACCGCTCAGTTATTATTTACTCTTATTACCACTGAGTTTGAAGTACTCACTTTACTCCCTGCACCTTGCGTGCAGTTGCAGGTACTGTTAACCCGGTAGCGGATTATTAGCGAATTGAAGGTAAACTATTGTAGCTGAGAAAGGTGGCCACCAGCGTTCGCGGCACCAGACTTCATTTTTTGCTTCTAAATCTTATTTTGTATATAATTTTGGCAATATAGTGGTGTTCAGTTTTCTTTAGATGCTCGTGACTTGTGACACCCCGGTCGGGTTGAGTCGGGTTGTAGCTGAAAGTTTTTAATGACATTAAGTTGTATACTCTATTCATTTATTTTTATTAATTGTTAGAAAGACGATTTGGGTTAGTTGGCTGGCCTCGTCTTCACGAGAGGAGCCATCACGATCGGGTTTGGGAATTGGTTGTTGACAGTGAGCTTGAGAGTAAGAGTCATTTTAGCTCATTAAAAATTGATACACCTTCTATTTTTATAAATGCACAATAAATTCTTTTGTCTTAATACAGTCACAACCAGGAATAGATACTACAAATTAAGTCTCATCCCATAGATCTTTGAGCTTCTAGTAATAAACAAAGATAGATGCAATACCTTGATTTAGAGTGGCAATTTCCTTGTACAAATTGTAACAAGGCGTATCATTCACCTTATCAAAGCATTCCTGCAGATCCATCCACACTACCTCTGCACTACTAGCGTATGCAATGCCACTAATTAATACCGGAGCCACTGAATTCATCAACCATGACAACACAATTACATTGCACCTCTACCATTGATACCACTACTTCTCACGAAGCCGCTCCTTAGCCATCTTCCATCAACTATACCAAGCTTATTATGACCAAGAAATGCAATTCTCGTATAATGATGCCATAAGGAGTAATTATCAGTGCTAGTTAACTGAAACGAGATCAAAGAAATTCTATTTGTATCGCCGGGAGCTAAGTATAGAGGAGGAGTGACTACTACTATCAATCCTTCCTCAAATGCATCCTTTGATGATACATGCAAAGCATTTTTAGCAGTAGCATTTGTGCTTTCCTTCAATAAATCATCATCCGCCATTTTTGAATAATTCAGATTTGGAAAAACATAGGAATTGAGATATTAGTTTTTGAATCAAATATTCGAATGAGAAGAAGTTGAGGATTGATATATGAGCTTCACTTGTGAGCTCGGTGCTCTGATACCATGCTGAAGTTTGGTGATTGATCACCTGTAAAAACTGTAGCTTTGAGGGAAAAGAGGAATAGAAGAGGAAGAAGGAGAGATCCGAGTGAGAGACATAAATGAAATAGCGAAAACAATATATTCACTCACTATGTATCTCTTACACTTACACATATATAAATACATATGTGTGACTACCTACTACTATAGCAAAACTAACTAACTAAGTACCTCATCAACCTCCTAACTTACTTACTATACATGAATAAGCTAAACTGCTCTCATTATCAAGTTAGTCCTTTCTCCTCAACAGTCTCCTATATGATCGATATGAGGTACGTAAAAAGGAGTCCCATTATCCCACACAAGTTCATCATTTACCGAAAGCTATAATAATATCCACAAAAATAATGAGCATAAAATTAGGTTTTTTTTTTTGTTATTTGAATGGAATAACACGACAATGGAACTTAAAAAGCTACTCTACTATATGGGTAGAGATTTAGAAGGAGCATTACGAGCTTGTTAGGCACAATTTGCTTGCCGAGTCATGATTCCATTCCCTCCACAAAATATGTGAGGCTGTGTGACTCAATCTTCCACACCATTTTCACCGACGTTTTCTTTTTGTGATTGTTCGATTGGGCTAACAGTAATAGCTACTGTGTTTTTCACTAACAATGAATCATGTTTTATTCTTCATTAACACGATTTTGTGTGGTGTCCAATTTTTCCATGCATAGAATATAAATAGACCTAGTTCTTTTATGTGTTACATGTACTAATGCTACGGCATAATAAATGCGGAAAGTAAAGACCACGAGTATTTTTATGTAGAAAATACCCGGCTCTAAGGTAAAAAATTCACGACCTACTACTCAATAGGATTTACCCCAACACTTTACTAAATCACCTACTATTCAGTAGGATTTTCCCCAATATCATTTAAAAAACTCTTTGTAAACCTAAGGATTACCTCTAATCCCTTTGTGGCAACTAGCCTCTAGCTGTTGCGACAAATTTAAGTTAACTCTAACTTGAATACAACATTCAGAGTACCTAATACAAATTTCTTCTAGATAATGGCTAAAGGTACAATTCAGAACGCCTACTACAATAAAACTAGAATAAAAGACAGATACATGGAACCAGTTCTTTTATTCGGTTCATGTAGCTTCAGGTTTGCACACTTGAATTACACACGAATTGCTTGCAAAAGGCCTTTCTATTTTGCTCTAAACTCACGTTTAACTTCATCGTTCGTGCATGCCTATAAAATGAGAACATACTGAAATATATAGAGTTAGTAGAATATGAAATAATTAGAGTTCCAACGCTATACTCTTCCTTGGTTGAAGAGTTCTAGTTATATTCAACTTCTAACTCTCTGCTTATCTGGAATAGAGTTACCATCAAGTAACGACTCCTTTTTCTTATCAATTAAGAAACATTTTCGTTCAGGAGATATCAGATAGAACCAATTAATCTTATCTCCTTCACTTGCATGCCTTGTGCTCGAATATACCCGTTGTCGACGCCCCCTTTTTCTAAGGCAAAATCAGGTATACGACATTCGGGAGGACAACTCTATTCCCTATCGAGAATTGGGTTTTAGAGTTAGAGATTCACCACCTAATGATTATAGTGCATTAGGATACTTTAAGAAGTGTTTGAGTTGAAGAAATCAGAGTTTGGGTAAGGGATAGAAATTATCTCGAGGGGAAGGTGTTAGGCACCCCTCAAGTTCCACTAGTGTGGTCCTGGCGATGTTACAATTGTGACTTTACAAATAAACAATCAAGGCTAAAATAAGGACTTGCATACAATATTGAAATTAAATTGAAACTTGTGAAAGTAAGTAGAAAGAGAGAGCAGAAATTTGAAAGGTTTGAATAATTCAAAAGAAAACAAACCAAGGAAAAGGGTCCTAGGTTGACAACTAATATGGATCACTTTAATGCAATACCCAACAATAACTTCTCCAAGAGGGGTTGCACGTGGTATTAGCGCATCGGTCATCATCTTCATATTCTACCCTTCCCACCCCGTAAAGGTTATTTAAATGCGTATTGGTCACGAATGCTTGTTGGGTGCTATTACCCATCCCGTCCTATAAGTCCTAGAGGGTATTTAAGACCACTATTCCTACAAAATAAGGACTAGGCTGAACCCTTAGGTTTAAAGGACAAAATGTTAGTCGACATACATAACAAGTAAGACTACATGTAAAAGAACCATACGAAGGAGAATAAGAGGCTAATAAATCCCTCCACATGTAAACATGTAATTAACACGTCTCAAACACATTTAAGGTCTTAAAAAAGATAAGAGTTTAAATAAGGAAGAGATAAATTTCAATAGAAGATTTAATCACAGCTGAGTGACCCGGAGAGGATTTGATTTTAAATATACATAAAAAATGTTGAGTAAGTAAGAGGCAAGGGAACTGTTAAAACATCGTTTGGAAAAGTAAAGGTAGGAAAACTTTTGCGACTATAGATAAATTATCTGTTTGTGTAGCTTGGCAAGCCGTACCTTATGGGTTGTCGAAGCCAGCCCCCTTTTTAGGGAAACTTTCGTATCTATGATATTTTCCTAGGCAGAAATATAACCCAGTAGTTTGAAAATCTTAATAGAGCAGGAATTAGAAAATTAGTGACATTTCATAAATACGAAAAATGGTGTCCAGGTAAGAGAGATTTTCAGTAAAGGTGAACTTTCAGAGAGATAGATAAAAGGAGTTGGGAAAGTTAAAAGGTTGAGTAGTCTGAAACTGGTAAAAACAAGATCAATAAGTTTTATTACTGGGCCTAAATCTTGCCTAGGCGTTGTGAGTATTGCCTACTTGTCTTTAAAAAGGTGAACATGCATATTAATCGCAGTTATAAAGAGAAAGCGCAGTTAACCAAACTTGTGTTATTAAATTAAATAACTGGTAAGGCGTTCAATAATTGCAACTCAGATGAAATCTAAATTCTTAAGTAACATGATATCTAATGCACACACAGCTCCTAAAGCATGGTCTCTAAATGCAGTAGTAATTTTAGGACAGTCGCTTGTTGATTACTAACTGATTACAAAGTGAGTATAATAATCGAAAAGCAAAGAGCCTAAACAGGATATCTATATGTAAGATGCATTTCCTACACATGGTTTCTATTTCAAAAATAGGTAAGTAAATCCATATAGACATGTTCTCTACCCATTAATTAAATCAAGCATGCATAATTCCACCCCATTTCACTATAGACCCAATCGGTTGTTTACAAGTTATTACAAATTGTGATAGCTGAATTACATAATGAAAAATAAAATAACAAGTTACTCTATAGGGAGCCTTAAACCTAGGCTCGATTCTTCCAATTTCACTTCTTTCGAGTTTCACAGCCTTTGTCATGGTTTGGGTGCGGCAAAGATTCCTAAGGGCCCATTGAAGTCCTTGGCCAATACCAGCACAAAAACACTACCAAAATGTTGAGCAAGTGCAGTGTGGAATTACCAACCTTGTGCATCAAAAACCCAAGGCAACGATTACACGAAGGGGTAAAACCTAAACTCTAGTAGTAGTGAGAGTGTGATAAAATTCTTCTTTAAAGAAATTGAGTTGAAAAACAGTTTAAAAATGATCCATATAGAACCAGTTTTGCAAGAAAATAATGGGACAATTCTGACAATCTCAGAACCAAAATACAACATATAGTTCAGGGAAGTAAACACAAACATGGAAAAGGGGGAAAGAGGACAAGTAGTTCACATGTAAGAACACAGACAGTATTTCAGGACTTAGATAGTCACACCAGGTTTCAACCAAAAGGGCTCAGGATTATATGCTGATAATGTACTGGGCTAAGGGGTAGGGGAGGACATGCATTAAACAAATCAGTAGGCATGCTGGATTAACAGAAGGATAGTCACATTAGTGAACTAACACATGGGCATGTTAGTTGCAATAAGAACAGCAGAACCACAAGTAAAAACATAGAAGAAACAAAATAAAGTGCAGTAGGTATAACAACATATTGTTTTAGAAGCTGTAAGTCAAATAGAAGGCATACTAGTCGAGGATGAGATAATATGGAGCAGTAGTGTGCAGGGAAGTAGAGCAGTAGAATGCAGACCAAGCAAGTAAAAATATATAGAGCAGTAGAATAGTAGAGCAGCCCAAAAATCACTCAATCTTGGCTTTCATCCAATTATCAACAGGGAATGTGAGAGGGGATGGGTAGAAAACAAGAGAGAACACTGAGTATGCTTGTGTGCGTAAGAGAGAGTTCAAAACAATGAATTTTGTTCTTGTGTGTGCTAATGAGAGGGTAAGGTATTTATGGCTCTCAAATTAAGTGGAATATAAGGTAATACATATAGACTAATTATAATTATAGAAAGTAACCTATTAGAATCAATTAAAAACTCGGATTTCCTTGAATTAAGGAGTCATAGATCAAACGGTACAAATTGCATCAAATAAGGAAGATATTTGCAAGACTGATAGTATAAAATAAATACAAGTAAGGAAAATAAAAAATAAAATTATATTATGCACATAAACAAATAGATTACAGACTGATTTTGAAAATAATTGGTTAAGAAAATCACGGGTTATATGGGAAATCATAGGGAATCAGCACTAAGGAAAGCATCTCACAAATAAGAAAGTGACTTAAATCAGTGAAAAACCACCGAAGAAATCATATACAAAAAATCAGGGATTCAAAGAGATACACAAAATCGGCAGAACAGTTAGTAAATAGAAACAATTAGAACTATTTAAACACAATAGGTAGAAACCAAGAACCCTAAGTAAGAAATCAAAGAATCAACGGATCGTTAGAACAGATTTAACACATAGAATTAGGAAATAACCCATAAGATCACACAAACAAGCAGAAATGGCAACACAAACATATAGTACTAGAAGATGTAGTGATTTCAAAAGAGGTTCAGAAACCCTAGTTTTAAAAGAAGAACAAAACGTTAAAAACTTGAACAATCGTAAAGATCGAGTAGAGAGTAGTGTAAAACACAAAAGAATAAGTTAAAATTGTATAAAAGGACAGAGCTTTAAGAAAATTAGGGTTTCGTAATAAACCAATGAGAGGTAAGGAACCAGGATGTGAAACTCGTTAATAATAATGCTCGTAGCACCATCGAACCATAACCCATCGAAAAAAGACTGGAGATAAGCCAGGCAAAGCTTCTAATGACCATTTTGTATAGTGGAGGCATCTGTAGACTCGAAGATAGAGGGAAACAACAACATAAGGTTTCACGACGGCTACTGGTCGAGAAAAGTGAGGCTGTAGTTGGCCGGAGAGGCGGTGGATTCATCAGAGACGAGAGAGAGAGGATCAGAAGCTTCTAGAGAGAAGGGTGAGCAAGAGCCAAAATAGACAGAGACATAGACAGAGAGAGGGAGAGAGAGAGGGGAAGAGAGAGAGACCATTTCTTATATGAGAGGTTGGGGGGGATTGTTAGATTTTAATTTAGGAAATAAAATCCGGACCGTTGATCTCATTTGATCAATGACTCAAATTAGATCAAGGTTGGACCAGGTCATTAAATTGGGTATGGGTCTGGTGATTTGAGTTGGTTCGGGGAATTTGGGGTTGAAATTGGGGTTCAATTTTGTTAGAAACACGTTCTCAATGCAATATACTAAACGTGTACTCTTTTGTAGGTTTTGATGAATGACAAACGAAGCAAAAATTGATATATGACGGAACTCAAGTACAAGCGCACAATGGTTGCGAATAAGATTGAAGTTCAAGATATAGCTTTCAATTGTTATTGAGTTGTTCTAAACTGTAATCTCGATCCTATAACTTGACTCATAGTATGGCCTCTCTCATAAAACTATTTTCCAAAATCATGCATATTTAATTCTGTGTCAAAAAGATTTTAAATCATGCATATTTACATTAGACAAAATGTTTTCTAAACATGCCTCAAAAATCTGGGCTAAAATAATCGATTATGTACTTATGATAATCGATTGTTTCTGAGCCAAGACTGCATGACAATCGATTATAAATTAATGGTAATCGATTGTGAGTAAGACAGTGAACATCAGGTTTTTCCAAATCTGCATGATAATCGATTGTGAACAAATGACAAATCGATTGTTGTTGAGGTAAAGTTTTTCAATACTCAAAATAATCGATTATGAACTAATGGTGATCGATTGTGTTGAGTTGATGTCTTCCAGTGATTTTAAATTTAATTAAGTAATCGATTATGTCTTTAGAGAATCGATTATCACTGAGACAGTAAGTTTTATGATTTTCAGAAAATAACAAGTAATCGATTATGTCTTTAGATAATCGATTATCACTGAGACAGTAAGTTTTATGATTTTCAGAAAATAACAAGTAATCGATTGTTGCAAAGGACAATCGATTGTTGAAGCTGTCCGTTGTCAACTAATTTTCAAATACCATACGGTAATCGATTATAGATTTTATATAATCGATGTTTTGCTTAAAATCTGGAAATGATTTTTAGAACGTTGCTGAAGTAATCGATTATAGATTTTATATAATCGATGTTTTGCTTAAAATCTGGAAATGATTTTTAGAACGTTGCTGAAGTAATCGATTATAGAATCGATGTTTTGCTTAAAATCCGGAAATGATTTTTAGAACGTTGCCAAAGTAATCGATTATGAACTTAGTGTAATCGATTATCTGATTTTGAATATTGCCAGTAATCGATTATAGATTATGTATGATCGATTGTGAAGCGTTAAATCTGGGATTGATTTTTAAACTGATTGGCAGATAATCGATTGTGTGGTCTTAATAATCGATTATCACTGAGTAATTTCAGCAACTCTTAATTGGCAATTAGGCAACAGTAATGCCAAGTTTTTCAACTATAAATACAGCTTCATTTCAGTGTTTTAACAACAACAACATACACAAACTGATCATTACATTGCTATAAGCTTTCATTCAATTGTTCTTCATTTTCTACTTATTTCATAAAGCTTTTGAGAGCCATATTATTGCTTGAAGTTGTTGTGATCTTGAACATATTCTTTTACTCATATCTACTCAATAAGGAGTACTTTAGTTAAGTGAGTGTCCAAGTATTTGAGATACTTGTAAGAGAATTGCGATTCTCTTGTTTCAAGGAACTTGCGTTTCCTTGGGTGAAGTCTTTGAGATTGCGATCTCCGAGCAACTGTTTGAGGCTTGTGTCCTCAAGTGTGTAACGGTTTGTTGAGCACCCGTAAGCTTAACAAGATAGTGAAAAATCTCGAGAGAGTCTCTCGGGGACTGGACTAACCACGTTGGTGGCCAACCAGTATACATCCTTGTGTAAGTTTATTTTTCTGCATTTATTTTACTTCCTGCAAAGTTTAAATTCCGCAAGAAAACGCTAAATTTTATTAATACGCTATTCACCCCCCTCTAGCGTAAAGCGTAGTTTCTAACAAATTTGGGGCTATAATTGTAATGAAATGAGGCTACATGTTTTTTTTTTAATAAACTATTCCATTCCGTCAAAAAAATTGTACATGTACAAATATAGATGCTGACCATCTATAATCACATGCTATGCAGTCACTACACCTATTATCAATCTAATAAGATTTGCAATATTACTATTTGATAGTAAATGTGACAATACTATCCCAAGAGCAGCCTAGGGGTAATGGTTTAAGCTTAGTAACGCGACCTTCCATTTATGAGTTGAAGCTCTTCTTGAGTGGAGATGGACTGCTATTTCCTTAGAGACATTATCGCTCCGCATATTACCTCCTTGGAATCTCATTTTATTGCGCTCTCTCCATATCACTATCACGAGGATCCCAAACAGACAGGCAGTGATTTCTGCTACACCAGTTCTACTCCTTGCCAGCTTACCGACCCAGTCACATTCCTCCTTCCAGTCAGAAATGGGTCGTTTATAGCCCAACCAGTTTAGGAGTAGACTCCAAAGTTCTTTTGTCTTCAAGCACTCAAAGTACAGATGTTCAAAAGTCTCACGAGACATGCCACAGAAAATACATTCCTGTGGAATCAGGATATTGAGTTCCTGGAGTCTATCCACAGTTGCCAATCTCTTATGCAGAGCCAGCCACAAAATAAATTTGTACCTGGGGTGTAATTGAGCAAGCAGTATGATGGTCTTCCATTGGACTTTAATGTATTGAGGGTGTTGGAGTCTGTATAACTTCTTGATGCTGAATGAATCACCCCTCTGAAGCTGAAGCAGTCGACTGTCCAGATTTCCGTGAAGAGTTGCAATGCCATTTATCAACTCTCTCGACTCAAAGATTTTCCTTATTTCCCAAGCAGTACATCTAGGCATTGGCATGTCATCAATATAAATTTTAATATAGAACGTATGCACCCATTTTATTAAACTAGGCTACATGTTAAATAGCCTAGTTTTCCCCTTTTATTTTATTAAAATAGGTAAAATTATTTTAAAAATGAATTAAAATCATTAAAATAATTAATAATGTATAAATATTAATCTAAATATTTAAAATGATTTTATAATTATAAATGCAATTAACTGTAAAATAGGTAAAATTATTTTAAAAATGAATTAAAATCATTAAAATCATTAAAATAATTAATAATGTATAAATATTAATCTAAAAATATTTAAAATTATTTTATAATTGTAAATGCAATTAATTGTAAAATAGGCTATAATTATAATTATATGCAATTTAGCTTTAAAATACCAAATAAATGTGTAAAAATTTGCAAAATTTATTTAAACTATATTTTAGTGTAAATATGAGAATGAATCGAGTTATTTTCCAAAATGATAACTGTGGAAATAATTATTGGATTTTGTAGTATTAAAATAGACAATAAATTGATTTTGAAAATCTTTAATATTTGGAAAACATACCAAAACACTTGGGTATGCTCATATATGAATATACATATATATACATATATATATATATATATATATATATATATATATATATATGTTATTTTGAAAGTATTCCGAGTACAAAAATATCTAGGGAAAAATTGGGTATCAACAACTGCCACTCTTTACCCAGGAAGGATGAAAGAGTTGTCGGGTAAAGACATGATGGCCAATTTTGACCGGAAGAGCCGATTTGCAAAGAATTTTGACCGAGCTATGGTCCCTGAGCTACCTACATATCCCTGGTCTTACAGGAATCAGTCCATATGTAGTTCAGTATCTATTGATAAAATATGCCGATGGAGACATTGAAAGGCGGATGCGATGTTTATGTTGAGAAAAGTGGTATGCTGTGGGAATCGGAGGGGGATTGCTCCTGTTGAGATGGTCGTTGCTATCCAGTATACCTGCAAGTGAGCAATACAAACATATATTGTGCATAAATTTATATATGAGGCAAGTTCCCTTCGGACCATGAAGGTTATCTTTGGACATTTAGGATGACATCCTCGTACCATAACGTCTAGGGCATGAAGCATATGATAAAGGATTCGCAGGCTACGAAATGATGTTCTCGGGCTATGAGGATGATGCCTTCAAACCATGATGCCTTTGAATAATGATGTGCAAAAGATAAAACGGGGTTCTCAGGCCATGTCATGGTGTTCTCGGGCTATGAGAATGATGCCTCTAAACAATGATGCCTTTGGAAAATTTGGTGATCTTTCAGCCCAGGAAATGCAGAAGGTGGCAATCTTTAAGCCAATGCAAGATGAATAAAGTGGTGATATTTCAGCCAATGCAAGAAGTGGAGATATTTCAAGTGATGCAGGATAAGAAGTGGAAATATTTCAGCCGCTGCATAATTTGAATGAAGGTGGCAATCTTTCAGCCATGCAGATGGAGAAAGAGCTTAGTCTTGAAAGGCAGAAAGGTAGCCTTATGCAATGCAGAGATATGGAGACAGAGCTTATTCTCGAAAGGTAGGAAGGTAGCCTTATGCAAAATGCAGAGAAATGCAAAATTGTGGTAGAGCTTAACCTCGGAAGGCAGAAAGGTAGCCTTATGCAATGCAAAATCCAGATGGATACAATGCTTAGTCTCGGAAGGAAGGAAGGCAGAGTTATGCAAAAAATGCAGAAAATGCAGATGCAAATAGTTCTTAGTCTCTAAAGGCAGAGAGTTAGCCTTATGCAGTAATGCAGAAAATACAGATGAAGACAGTGCTTAGTCTCGAAAGGCAGAGAGGTAGTCTTATGCAGAAAATGCAGATGGAGATAATGCTTAGTCTCGCAAAGCAGAGAGGTAGCCTTATGCAGAAAATGCAGATGGAGACAATGCTTAGTCTCGAAATACATAGAGGTATCCTTATGTAGAAAATGCTGTTAGGATTTATGCCCGTCACTAGAGGGGGGGTGAATAGTGCGGCACGAGAATATTGATAAATATTGTGGAATTAAAATTGCAGGAGTAAAGTAAATGCAGTAATTAAAAGATTAAGGAAAGGACACACCGAATTTATACCGGTTCACCTCAACGTGTGGTTAGTCCAGTCCCCGAGAGACTCTCTTGAGTTTCCACTAACTCCGTTAAGCTTACGGGTGCCTAACAAACCGTTACACTTGCTCGTAGATGTACAATCTACAAGACTTCAACTTGCTCGAGGATACCTCACCTCAAGACTTCACCTTGCTCGTGGATACCGCACCACAAGACTTCTTACACTAAGATTGAGGGTACTTAGCAAACCCAACAATCAATGAGAAGATATGGTCTTCTCAAACACCTTTCTCTTTTACAACAAGAACTCTCTAAAAAGAGTAGATAAAGAGATACAATATTAGCTCTATGAACAACTCAAAGTTGTCTCTCAATTGGCTCAACAAAAGCTCTAAAATGATGCACAAATAATATCAATATGTATATGAATAATGAGAGGTGTTGTGTGTTTCAAATCAGCTCAAAAGACCTCTATTTATAGGTGGTAGAAGTAGTATGTCCGTTGCTTAATTGGCAATCAGTTATGCTGATTTTATGCCAAGATAATCGATTATCAGGTTTGCATAATCGATTATCAGCTTACCGTTACAAAATCGGAAGCTGATTTTGTGCTAGAATAATCGATTATTGGATTTGCATAATCGATTATCTGCCTGTCGTTCAAAAACTTTGGCAACGGATACAAGATAATCTATTATGCCCAAGTGTATAATCGATTATCCGACTCTGCGAAAATTTCCAATAAATGGAATTTCCCAGAATAATCGATTATCACTTTTGCATAATCGATTATTCACCTATGCTGTCCAGAATTGAAAACTTACTTCAAAAACCATTTTGGTTAAAATGAAAACGTTAAAATCATTTTGTTTGAAGTATTTGAAATATGTTTATGATAAATATGATTTGATAAAAAGATTTTATGCATATTTATGATGACCTATGTTGAGCCAAAAGACGAGATAACTTAAACATTGCTCTTACATTGGTTCTACCCAACGACCTACGCCTTGGGTCTTTGGTCTTGAACTTTTGAGCTCGTCTTTGGATTTTCCATGCAATCCATTCATCAATATGCTTCTCAGCATCCAATCTTGATTGTTTGTCATATAATAATGTTGTTTGACACTTGACTTCATTGTTTGTCATTCATCAAAACCTATACCTGAAAATCATGCTAATACAACCAAAGCACACATATCATGGATAGAATGATTTTCTACAAATGCAAATGGAGAGAGTGCTTAGTCTCGGAAGGCAGAGAGGTAGCCTTGTGCAGAAAATGCTGATGGAGACAGTTCTTAGTCTCGAAAGGCATAGAGGTAGCCTTATGCAGAAAATGCAAATAGAGAGAGTGCTTAGTCTCAAAATGCAGAGAGGTAGCCTTATGCATAAAATGCAGATGGAGACAGTGCTTAGTCTCAAAAGGCAGAGAGGTTGCCTTATGCAGAAAATGCAAATGGAGACAGTGCGTAGTCTTGGAAGGCAGAAAGGTAGCTCTATGCAATGCAGGAAATAAAAGGTGAATAGTAATGAAATCTCTTAGCTGGTGAGTGATAGCTTATAGCTGATTGCATTATTGTGGCTGTTGGGGAGGTTGTGTACGGATAACAACTGTGAATAGGTGATGATTCTATGAAGTTGCATTCCTGAGAATATATGAGTGCATTATTATCTAATGATATTGCGAATTGAGTGCTTGCGTCCAAAGAAAAATCGTGAGTTTTGTAAAAGGGGGTGGTTAGTTAGTCTTCTCGTGGCCTTTGCTCGTCCTGCTTGACGTTGTGCATAATCGGGGTAGCGTTGCTAACTAAGCAATTTTGATAGTAGTCATGCATGATTTAGTAAAATAATGTAACGTAAATACATAATTGAAAATAATATTTTTCTTTTTTTAGATGAACCAACGACTGCGACGAGGTTCAAAACATTGCAACCTCTCTTACTTCAGAATTTTGAGAGTCCCCCTCAAATTCTGCCCCAGTTTACTTGGTTGGTGCTTCCGACTGCTGCGTGCAATGACATGGCTAAAATCGACTTTGAAATTTCGAGGGTCCTCCTCCAAATTCTGCCTTTGTTTCCAATAGCGGGGGAAGATGGAAATTTTATTAAATTGTGACCGAACCCACGGGGATGCCTACGTATCCCCTCTTAAATGGGAATCAGGTCAGGCGTAGTTCATATTACATCATAAAGGAAATCATAAATGGTTACACATATTATCATTTGACTGCGTCTGAATTGATTGGTTTTGGCCAAACTTCTCCATCCATTTCTGCAAGTATGAGGGCTCCTCCGGTTAGAACCCGATGAACCATGTACAGACATTGTCAGTTGTGAGAGAATTTCCCTTTGGCTTCATCTTGATGCGGAAAAACTTTCTTCAACACCAGCTACCCAAGTGCAAACTTCCTTAGCTTGACTCTTTTATTAAAAGCTCTGGACATTTTGTTCTAATACAATTGACCATGGCAAACTGCATTCATTCTTTTCCCATCAATAAGAGTCAACTGCCCGTAGCAACTCTTTACCCATTCTGCATCATCTAACTATGCTTCTTGTATGATTCTCAAAGAGGGAATTTCTACCTCGGCAGGAAAGACCATCTCTGTACCATAAACCAGCATATAAGGAGTTGCCCCTGTCGACGTGCGGACTGTGGTGCAGTATCCCAAAAGAGAAAAGGATAACTTCTCATGCCACTGCTTGTGCTTCTCTATTATCTTCCTTAGTATCTTCTTGATATTCTTGTTGGCTGCTTCTAATGCACCATTTGTCTGAGGCCTATAGGCTATAGAGTTCTTGTGTTTGATCTTGAATTCTTCACACATTGCTTTTATCAAGTCAATGTTGATATTGGAACTATTATCAGTAATGATTGATTCCGGAATTCTGAACCGACAAATAATACGGTCTCGAACAAAATATGCCACAACCTTCCTGGTTACTACTTTATATGATGCTGCTTCGACCCATTTGGTGAAATAATCAGTTGCAACTAGAATGAACATGTGCCCGTTTGATGCGGCAGGCTCGATAGGTCCGATAACGTCCATTCCCCAAGCGACGAATGTCAAGGTGAGCTTGTTGCAGCAAGCTCATTTGAAGGCACCTTTATCATATCTGCATGTATGTGACAGCGATGGCATTTGCAAACATATTGGATGTAATCCGTTTCCATAGTCATCCAAAAATATCTTGCCCGGAGTATCTTCTTTGCTAAGACTAAACCATTCATATGTGAACTGGAGGTCCCTGCATGAACCTCTTCTAATAACTTGGATTCTTCCTTTACTTCAATACACCTTAGTAATCCCAAATCGGGAATCCTCTTGTATAGGATTCCTCCACTGTGAAAGAAGTTGTTAGACAACCGCCGAAGGGTGCGCTGTGAGTAGCGTTGGTATGTTTTGGGTATTCTCGTGTTGTCAAGTACTTCTTGATGTCATGGAACCATGTTTCTCCGTCTGCTTCTTCCTTGACATGATCACAATAAGTCGGCTAATCATAAATCTTTATTGGGATGGGATCGATGAAGTTCGTGTTTGGATGTTGGATCATGGATGATAGAGTAGCCAATACATCTGCGAATTCATTTTGGATCTGGGGACGTGCTGGAATTCTGTCTTTAGGAATCTCTTCCTCAACTCCTGTATGTGATGTAGATAAGGAGGTATCTTATTCTTGGTTGCCCATTCTTCTCGAACCTGATGTATGAGCAAGTTTGAATCCCTGATCACTAGTAACTCCTGAATGTTCATGTCAATGGCCATCTTGAGCCCCAAGATGCAGGCTTTGTATTCGGCCATATTGTTTGTGCATGGGAACCTAAGTTTGGCATATACTGGGTAATGTTGGTTGGTTTCTGATACTAGGACTGCTCCTATGTCAACTCCCTTAAAATTTGTGGCTCCATCGAAAAACATTCTCGAAACATAATAGGATTCTGTAATATCCTCTCCTATGATAGACACCTCTTCATCGGGAAAATACATCTTTAAAAGCTCTTATTCTCCGCCCACGGGACTCTCAGTAAGATGATCTTCCAAGTCTTGTCTTTTGATTGCCTACTGAGTCATCTAAACAATGACGAATTCACTTAGCAGGATTTGCCATATGGCGAGCTTTCCAGTAGGCATGGGTTTCTGGAAGATATACTTCAATAGATCCATTCTAGATATGAGATAAGTAGTGTAGGCACACAAATAATGCCTCAATTTCTGAGCTACCCAAGTCAGAGCACAACAGGTGCACTCTAATAGAGAATACCGGGCCTCATACCGGGTGAACTTCTTGCTGAGATAGTAGATGGCTTGCTCCTTTCTCCCCGTTTCATCATGTTGTCCCAGAACACAAGCAAATGCTCCATCTAATACTTCAAGGTAGAGAAATAAATGTCTACCTGGTTCAGACGGAACCAAAACGGGCTGCGTCGATAAGTATTCCTTGATTCTGTCAAATGCTTTCTGGAAATCATCAATCCATTTAGTAGCGGCGTCGCTCTTCAACATTTTAAAGATGGGTACACAAATGACAGTGGACTGAGCTATGAACCGGCTTATATAGTTGAGTCTCCTCAGGAAACTCATCACGTCCTTCTTGTTATTTGGCGGTGGAATTTCTTGAATGGCCTTAACCTTTGATGGATCCAATTCTATTCCTCGATGACTCACGATGAACCCCAGTAATGTTTCAGTAGGAACCCAAACGCATAGTTGGCGAAATTCAGTTTTAGATTAAACCTTCTCAGTTAGTTGAAGAATTTCCTCATATCTTCCATATGGTTAGTGGATTTCTTAGATTAGATGATGACATTGTCTACATACACCTCGATTTCTTTATGTATCATGTCATGAAAGATAGTAGTCATGGCCCTCATGTAGGTGGCCCCTGCATTCTTTAACCCGAACAACTCATCTTGTAGCAGTACATCTCCCACAACGTAATTAAAGTTATTTTATCTGCATCTTCTTCATCCATCCATATATGATGATACCCAGCAAAATAATCAATAAACGACTGCATCTCATGCTTAGCGCAGTTTTCAATAGGAATGTGTATGTTTGGCAAGGGAAAGTCGTCTTTCGGACTGGCCCGGTTAAGATCCTGGTAGTCAACAAAGACCCTAACCTTTCCATCTTTCTTCGTCACTGGTACAATGTTGTCTAACCATGTCGGATACTTACCAATCTGAGAACCTTGGCTTTGACTTGCTTGGTGACTTCTTCATTGATTTTCAAACTCATGCCAGGCTTGTACTTTCTGAGTTTATGCTTTACCGGCGAACATGATGGATCTGTTGGCAGTTTGTGAGCTACAATCGATGTACTGAGACCAGTCATATCATCATACGACCAAGCAAAAATGTCCTCATATTCCTTTAGAAACTCTATCTACTTTTTTTTCTGATGGTGACAGGTGAACACTGATGCGCGTTTCTTTGACATTCTCTGTTTCCCCCAAGTTAACAACTTCAATTTCGTCCAAGTTAGCCTATATTAAAAATCCTCAACTTCTTTAACTACCTCTTCTGGTATATGATTCTATTCTGAGTCTATGTCCGTTTGTTGCGTTGTCTCGTCGCGTTGTCTCTTTGCAAGTCACAATCGTCAGTTCATCATCAAGAGAAGTAATAGTAATGTTGAATAAATAAAGTAAATGATAAATAAAATAATAATAGCGAGATATATATAAGAAAATGAAATGCTTTGAATAAGTTTCATAACTTTTTGGGAACATCGGAGGTCTTTTTGAAATTAAAGAAAATACGAAAAGGAAATTGATTGGTAAAAAAGTAAAATGTGATGCATGGTGCTTTGTTTAGCCTTGCTACCCCCGATGATTTTCGGGCCCTGGTGGTTCTGATTGACCAATTATTAAGGTGTCTCCTTGGTTCACAGCTTGTATGGAAGGGCCTTCCCCCCCCCCCCCCCTTCCTCCTCGAAAATAAACACAGCAGTCCATATCATTGTCCTAGAAAAATAGATTCTTCATTCCTCTCAATGCTTCCTCTTCTTCCGACCCATATATGGTATCTGCCAATTGGAATGTCTACTCCAGACGAGGTATCAAATGTTCTAGGGGATAGTAGGGGCCGCTCCATGGTGGCGACTAGTGGTTGAACTCCTCCCAAGTGTATTCATACTCCGAACCAAAATGGGTGCCATGTTTCTTCAGCTTGATGGGTTTGGCAATTCCTTGGAGGTTTTTGCCAAGTCCCTTTCAAGGCTCATATCCACACTAATTCAGGATACACTCAATCTTGTTATCCTACCATTTATATTTGTCCACAGCGTTGACCTGCTTGATGTGATGGTAGGTTTCTCCGTCTATTCTCCTCATTTATCCAATCATCAAGATGGTCTGCCGACTGTATATGGGGTTGCTACCATCGCCATGAATAATCACCTCTTGGTGATTCCACTCGAACTTCACTACCTGGTGTAGGGTTGACGTTACAGCTCCAGCTGCATGAATCCAGGGCCGCCCTAATATCATGTTGTAGGATGCTGGAACATCTATCACTTGAAAGTAAACGTCGAACAAAGTTGGTCCCATTTTCAGGCATAAATTGATTTCCCCAATAGTGGATCTCTGGAACCCATCGAAGTCTTTAACATTGATGGCCCCATCTTTGATTTCATACAGGCTCTTCCCCGATGTTCTGAGGGTTATCAATGGACATATGTTGAGGCTGGATCCTCTGTTGATCAGGACTCTAGTAATGAAATAATCCTTGCATTCACGGTGATGTGTAGTGCCTCGTTGTGAATCAGCCTTTCCGATGGCTGCTCATCTTCGTGGAAGGTGATTTTATGGCTCTCCAGTATTTGTCCTACCATGTTTGCCATTTCTCATCCAGTTATATTGCTCGGTAGATATGCCTCACTCAGTATCTTCATCAAGGCATTCTTGTGTGCATCGGAGCCAGGATAGAAATCTGTGTCGGTGTTTTATTTAGTTGTTCAATAACTGAGTACTCTTTTGCCTGTATCTTCCTCCCAAGATCATCGGGGCCCATTTCAGTAGGCCATCTAGAGGATTTCTTATTGGACTCAGCTAGGTGTTCTGGGGGTGTAAACCCTGCCGTTTCTAGTCATACCTCGTGCAATAATTGCTTCTCCAAATATGGTTTTCCTATTCCTTCTTGCTTCGGCTGTGTAATCCCATGGTATGGCATTTGAGTGGAACGGTGTTATGTCTGTCATTGCTACCGGAATGGGATCCTTGGAGGTAACACAACAACTTCAAATGGCGTAAGTGCTTTTGGAACTCCAAACTCGACTTTAATCGGTCCGGGCACCTTCGAAGAAAAAGGTGCTTCAATCTCGAGTGGTATAGATATGTTTACTTCATTTTCCCCGGAGGCTGATTCTGGACAACAATTGGGTTAAGTGTGACTGTTGGTTTCTTTTTCTCATCACCCTCAGCAATCAAACCTGTTGACCCTTTGGGGTCCCAGTCATTTTCTATCTCGCTCATATGAATGCCCCCACCCTTGTGGCCGGGCAGAGGGTTTTTGAAAATATTAGGAGCAGGATCCTTTGCTGTGATGATCTTATTGTCGATCAAGAATTGGATCTTGTCTTTCAGTGAGCGGCACTCGTCAATGGTATGATCCTTCATGCCCGAATGGTACGCACAGGTCTTGTTCGGGTTGACCCATTCGGAAGGATTTTCTGGAGTCATAGCAGGGATAGGGGTGACATAACCAGAAGATTCAAGTCTTTCATACAAATGGTCAATTGGTTCGGCGATGGCTCTGTATTATTTGGGAAGTCTGCAGTCAAAATTGGGTCTAGGTCTAAGGAACTTTTGCGGGTGGGAGGTGATTGGTAGTGAGAGGGTTGAGCATTATATGCTTGGTTGAGAGGTGCGGGTTGAGAGTATCTGGGTGAAATTGGCTGATATGTGAGAGGTGTAGATGATTGATAGACGGGTGGTGGATTTTGGTAGGAGGGTGTGAGTGCTTGGTAATTTGGGGTAGACTGATATGTAAGTGGAGGCGATGGGTAAGTTTGGTATTTTATCGGGATTTTGTTCCCTGTGCGACCATCAAGACACTAACATCCCTCTTATTTGATGCGCCACAAGACTGTAGAGCCCTGTTGGTGGCCTATAAAGATACAAGGTTAGTAACCATACCACTCTTAATGCCTACCTCAATTCCTTCCCCTAGCATGATGATATCGGAGAATTTTTGGGCCTCGATCAGCATCAACCTCGCATAATATTATGGATCATTAGCCGGGATGAAGAATATATTCATCTGTTCCTCTGCTAAGGCCGGCCTAACCTTAGCAGCCTCTGATCTCCAACGAGTAGCATACTCATGGAATATCTCGGTATGTTTCCTTTTCAAATTCTAGATGTAGAATATGTTTGGTGCATTCTCTATATTAAATCTGAACCTGTCCATGAAATCGGACGCCATACCTACCCAGATTGTCCACTTCATAGGGTCTTGGCTGATGAACCAAGACAGAGCATCCCCTTTCAGACTCCTCATAAAGAGCTTCATATCCTTTCCGACTCCCACCAGTTTGTCACTGTATGTCCTCAAATGGACTCTGGGATCTCCCATGCCATCGAACATTTCGAACATGGGAGGTTTGTACCCCTCAGGAAGTTCAACATCATGCTGAAAGATCCTCGTAATTCAACCCCTCAATATCTTTGTTTCCTTTAACACCCTGGACTCGGATGGTCAACTGCTTGAGTTCTGCGGCCAGGTTCCTAATAAGAGAGTCTTTGTCATCAGACTCAGGTATGCTTAAGATTGGTTGGGTATAGTGCGGTATGGTTTCCACATATACGGGGGTGTTCTGGAGAGGATAATTTGTGGTATTTAGTGGTTCAACGATGAGTAATGTAGGGTTATTGGATGTGTGGCATGTGTTGCAATGTTGAGTATGAGTGGGTTGTTTCTGTGGCTGTGGGGTGTTCAATGGAGGTGCAGGATTTTGGGTGTTGGGAATGTTGTTATCGGGAGTGGTAAGGGAAAATGACATGTTGACCAAGTTCCTAGATTGATCCAGTTCTTCTCGGAACTTCAATAACTTCTGCTCATGTTGGGCAGCACTTTCCTTGGTGATCTGGATACCCTGAGTAACCTCTGTTTGTTCACCCGAATTCTCCTTTCTCATGTTGTTCAAGTCTTCCATTTTAGCCTTGTTCTTGTTTCTGATAGGACTTGGAGGAAAAGGAGCTGGAGGGCCCTTGGATCTCATAGAGTATGATGATGACGCCAGAGTGCACGAACTAACCTTTTGGGGACGGAGAAAATAAAAGAAAAACAAAAAGTCAACAAGTTAGTGCGGATTATGAAAAGAAAATATTGCAATATTTAAACACATTGTGCAAGAATATAAATTGTATCCTAATTTGGGTGCCTCGTTGTGCCCGAGGTAGGCATAGCGACAAGTTAATTTGGAGAACATATAATGCCAAATGCCTTATTTTATTGATAAAAATAAGACGAAGCCCAAAATGATACTAAAAACTGTAGGAGAATAAAATATCACTAATGGCCATTGGCCTTATTACATTTTTAAAGAGAGGACTCCTAATTACTTGGTCCCGGAAGGACCTTCTTCAGGTTGAATATTCTCGTTGATCAGATCCTCCAGCTCGCGTAGATTTTCAAGTAAAAATGCATTCGCCCAGGTTTCTCCTTTGCTTCCCTCAACATTTTGATAGTCGCTGACTTTCTTTCTCAGTTTTCTTTCCAATTCCAGCAGACTGTATTCCAGATACTCCAGCTTTTCGCTAGCCTTGGTGACCCTCTCTTTCCATTTTGGTCACTTGATGGGAGATTCCTTCACCAGGTCAGCAAGAGCGAGGGTATACTGACAATACCAAAGTTGGGGACCTTATTCTCCATTATCTACAAAACAAGAGGGTTAGGCCCTTACCCCCGCCAGAATCGACTATTTAAACCAATATTTAGCATAAAAAGCATTTAGTTATCCAGATAAATGCACAGAATATGGTGGTGTCCGTTTGGGTTTCAAGGAAACCTGGTGGAATTTGGACAAGGCTATCTTAATGAGTCGTTATGTGGACAACATAACTGACTCGGTTAGGTTTGACCATGGTGCATGCATAGTTAAACAGAGTAAGGTTTCTATTGGGTCTTAGACCAGTACCCTTGAGCGGACAACTCAAGAGGGAAAGGCACATAACCGTCGACTACACCGCTGATCGACTAATTTTACTGCAAATACGCCATTGCCAAATTTAGGGGGTGATAATATTGGAAGAGCGCAACCACTCATTATAAGTGTTGCTATGGTATTTTGTTTGGCACGAGTGGAATATGATGTTGAAGATGCAACTACAGAATGAAACTTATTATCATATATTTCCATGTTCATAAGATAGTAATTACAACAATTACTCATAATTACAACAGTATTAAAGGAAAGCGGTAAAAGAACATATTAAAGAAAAGAAACAAGGAAACAAGTCAGTTTCACAGAAGAAAAGATAAAGACATTTAACTAAAAGCAATAAAGAAGCAATAAAGTCACAAATAATATGCAATGGTAAAGGCCTAAAAGATAATCCCCAGCAAAGTCTCCATGCTAACGACGCCCCCTTTTTCTAAGTCGAAATCGGGTATACGACATTCAGGAGGACAACTCCATTCCCATTCGAGAATTGGGTTTTAGAGTTGGAGAGTCGTCACCTAATGATTATAGTGCATTAGGACACATTAAGATGGGTTTGAGTTGAAGAGACCAGAGTTTGGGTAAGGGCTAGAAATTATCTCGAGGGGAAGGTGTTAGGAACCCCCCAAGATCCACTAATGTGGTCCTGGCCATGTTAAAATTGTGACTTTACAAATAAACAATCAAGGCTCAAATAAGGACTTGCATACAACATTGCAATTAAATTGAAACTTGTAAAAGTAAGTAGAAATAGAGAGCACAAATTTGAAAGGTTTAAATAATTCAAAAGAAAGCAAAAAAAGGAAAAGGGGTCCTAGGTTGACAATTAATATGGATCACTTCAATGCAATACCCAGCAATCACTCTTCAAAGAAGGGTCGCACGTGGTATTAGCGTATCGGTCATCATCTTCATATTCTACCCTTCCCACCCAGTAAAGGTTATTTAAACGCGTGGATGGTCACGTATGCTTATTGCGTGCTATTACCCGTCTCGTCCTATAAGTCCTAGAGGGTATTTAGGACCACTATTCTACAAAGGTAAGGACTAGGTTGAACCCTTAGGTTTAAAAGACAAAAAAATGCTAGGCGATATACATAACAAGTAGGACAAAAGAACCATACAAAGGCGAATAAGAGGCTCACAAATCCCTCCACAAGGAAACATGTAATTAGCACGTCTCAAACACATTTAAGGTCTTAAAAAAGATAAAAATTTAAAGTAGGAAAAGATAAGTTTCAGCAGAAGGTTTAATCACAACTGATTGACCCGAAAAGGGTTTGATTTTCAGGAATACATAAAAAAAAGTTGAGTAAGTAAGAGGCAGGGGAACTGTTACAACATCATTTGGAAAAGAATAGGTTTGAAAATACAATACTTTAATTAGACAAATAACGCGTTCCTGGGAAGAAAGATAACCCAGTAGTTTGAAAAGCTTAATAGAGAAGGAATCAGAAAATTAGTGAGAGTGCATAAATACGAAACTAATTTCCAGGTAGAGAGATTTTAGTAAAAGTGAACTTTCAAAGAGCATATAAAAGGAGTTGGGAAAGCTAAAGGCTGAGTAGTCAGAAACTGGGAAAACAAGATCAATCAATTTTATTATTGGACCTAAAGCTTACCTAGGCGTCGTGCGTATTGCCAACTTGTCTATAAAAAGGTGAACATGCATATTAATTTAGGCTTTACAGAGAAGACGCAGTTAAACAAACTTGTGCTATTAAATTAAATAACTGGTGAGACGTTCAGCAATTGCAACTCAGATGAAATGAAAATTCTTAAGTAAGATGATATCTAATGCACATAAAGATCATAAAGCATGGTCTCTAAATGCAGTAGTAATTTTATGACAGTTGCTTGTTAATTACTAACTACTTACAAAGTGAGTATAATAATATGAAAGTAAATAGTCTAAACAGGATATCTATTTGTAAGATGCATGTCCTACACATGGTTTCTATTGCACAAATAGGGAAGTAAAGCCCTATAGACATGTTCTCTACTAATTAATTAAACCAAGTATGCATAATCCCACCTCATTTCACTATAACCCCAATTATTTGTTTACAAGTTATTGCAAACCGTGATAGCTAAACTACATAATGAAAAATAAAATAAGAAGTTACTCTACAGGGAGCCTTCAACCAGGCCAAAAATCTTCCAACCTCACTTCGTTCGAGTTTTACAGCCTTTGCCATAGTTTGGGTACAGCAAAGCCCCTAAGGGCCCATTGAAGTCCTTGGCTAATACCAGCACACAAACACTACCAAAATATTGAACAAGTGCATTGTGGAATTACCAGCCTTGTGCATCAAAGTTCAATGGGTACTCATGGGTACCCAAGGCACTGATTACACGAAGGGGGTAGAACCTAAACTCTAGGAGTAGTGAGAGTGTGATAGAATTCTTATTTAAAGAAATTGAATTGAAAAATAGCTTAAAATGATCCAAATAGAACCAGTTTTGCAAGAAAATAATGGGACAATTTTGATAATCTCATAACCAAAATACCACATATAGTCCAGGGAAGTAAACACAAATAGGGAAAAGGGGGAATGGGTACAAGTAGTTCACATGTAAGAACACAGACAATATTTTAAGACTTAGACAGTCACACCAGGTTTCAACCAAAAGGGCTCAGGATTATATGCTGATAATGTACGGGGCTAGGGGGTAGGGGAGGACATGCATTAAGCAAATCAGTAGGCATGCTAGATTAAGAGAAGGATAGTCACATTAATGAACTAATACAGGGGCATGTTAGTTGCAATAAGAACAACATAACCACAAGTAAAAGCATAGAAGAAACAAAATAAAGTACAGTCTTCGCTTTCAGCCGACGGAGTAATCAGTAGGCAATAGGGAAAGTGAGAGAGGATGTGTAAAAAACAAGAGAGAACAGTGAGTATGCTTGTGTGCATAAGAGAGAGTTCAGAACAATGAATTTTGTTTGTGTGTATGCTAATGAGAGGGTAAGGTATTTATAGCTCTCAAATTAAGTAGAAAATAAGGTAATACATATAGACGGATTATAATTAAAGAAAGAATACCTATTAGAATCAATTAAAAACTCGAATTCTTTCCAATTAGGGAGTCATAGCGCAAACGGTACAAATCACATCAAATAAGGAAGGTGTTTGCAAGACTGATAGTATAAAATAATTAAAAGTAAGGGAAGTGAAAAAAATAAAAGTATATTGTTCACATAAATAGATGGATTACAGACTGATTTTGGAAAAAATTAGCTTAGGAAATCACGGGCGAGATGGAAAATCACAAGGACTCAGCACTAAGTAAGGAAAGCACCTCACAAATAAGGAAGTGACTCAAATCAGTGAAAAACCTCCAAGGAAATCATATACAAAAAATCAGGGATTCAAATAAATACGCATAATCGGCAGAACATTTAGTAAATAGGAACAATTATACCTATTTAAACACAATAGGCACAAAACCAAGAACCCTAAGTAAGAAATCAAACAATCAGTGGATTGTTAGAATAGATTAACACATAGAAATTGGGAAATAACCTAGAAGATAACACAAACAAGCAGAAATACCAACACAAATATATAGTACTAGAAGATGTAGTGATTTCGAAAGAGGTTCAGAAACCCTAGTTTTAAAAGAAGAACAAAACGTTCAAAACTTAAACAATCGTAAAGATCAATTAGAGAGTAGTGTAAAACACAAAAGATTAATTTAAAAAGATAGAGCTTTAAGAAAATTAGGGTTTCATAATAAACCAGTTAGAGGTAAAGAACTTTGATGTGAAACTCGTTAATAATGATGCTCGTAACACTATCAGACCATAACCCATCGGAGAAAGAGCAGAGACAGGCCATGCAAAGCTTCCGATGACCATCTTGTATGGTGGAGGCTTCTGGAGTCTTGAAGATAGAGGGAATAAACAAGACAAGGTTTCACAGCGTCTGGTGGTGAAGAGAAGTGAGGCTGGAGGTGGCCGGAGAGACGGTGGATTCATCGGAGATGAGAGAGAGAACCAGAAGGTTCTAGAGAGAAGGGAGAGCAAGAGGCAGTGTAGAAAGAGAGAGAGGGAGAGAGAGAGAGAGAGATAGAGAGAGAGAGAGAGACCGTCTCTGAAATAAGGGGTTTGGGGGAGGGGGTGTTAGGTTTTAATTTAGAAAATAAAATTTGAGTCGTTGATCTCATCTAATCAACGGCTCAGATTAGATCAAGGCTAGATCGGTATGGGTCGGGTGATTTGATTATTGGGTTGGTAAATTTGGGGTTCAATTAGGGCTATAATTGTAATGAAATGAGGCTACATGTTAAATAGCCTAGTTTTCCACTTTTATTTTATAAAATCAGTCAAAATAATTCTCAAAATGAATTAAAAGCACTGAACTAATTAAAAATGTAAAAATATTAATCTAAAAATACTGAAATGATTTTATAATTATAAAGTATTATTAATTGTAAAATAGGCTATAATTATAATTATATACAATTTAGCATTAAAAATACCAAATAAATGTGTAAAAATATGTAAAACTTATTTAAACTATATTTTAGTGTAAATATGAGAATGAAATGAGTCATTTGCCAAAATGATAACTTTGGAAATAATTATTGAATTTTGTAGTATAAAAATAGACAATAAATTGATTTTAAAAATCGTTAAAATTAGGAAAAAATACCAAAACACTTGGGTATGCTCATACATGCATATATATGTTATTTTGAAAGTATTCCGAGTATAAAAATTATCTAGAAAGAATTGGGTATCAACACCCGTGTACTTTGTATGGACCCGATTTATGGTTGAGTTTATTTGTCGATCATTAAAATAAACTTCACTTGGGCCAACAAATTTTGCCTTTTTATGATGACAAACTCTTGGCTTTTCATAAATATAGGGCATGTTTCAACTCAGCTCAACATCGATAAAATGTTAGAACACTTTTTATTTTTAAGTCACAAATCATCAAGGACCGGGTTTATTAGGTTATAAACATCACAATTCAAAGTAAAAAAGCACAACTTATTTTTCCTCTTTTGGCATCGAAAAGTTGCATTATTATATTAGCTAACCAGATATTAATAGATATCACTCATGGCCACTCGGGCTACTTGAAATGCAATCATGGAGTCAAGCATCATCAAATATTCTAATGATATTAGCCATCTAAGAAGCATCAACAAACAATTGGAGCACAAAAACAGTTGTGTATCATTGATACTAGCCACCCATAAAGCATATAGAAAAATAAAGATACTGGATAATGAGCAAAAAGAATAAAAACCCCCATTTGGGTCACTGGACTAGGCTAGGAAGGTCTTAAGGCTGGGAAGGACCAGGTTCTTGGTTCTTGGCTTGAAGCAGTTTCAACATATCATGAAGAATACCTTCATTCTTCCCCTTTGCAAGCTCAGCTTTGAGAGCATCTCTCTCAGTTTCTACATCTATCAACCTCTTCTTTAGCATTTCAATTTCAGCATCCTTAGCCCTACTCTCTTGCACAAACACTCGCACTTTGCTGTTCACAGGTACCTTTTTAGATGAAACGGGTTCTTTGGGAATGGTGTGGACTTCATAGTCACGTGCCGTCAAAGTGTTTATCCCAGAGCAACTTTTGCTTGTACCTACATCTCATTTCTTGAGGGTACCTTGAAGGGAGCAAATAGAGCCGTGAGGAAGAAACCATAGGTATGACATTAGTCTTGGTGCTAGTTAGTACCCTATCAAGAAACTAGAGTATAAACCCATGCCAATTTATTTGCCTCTCACTGTCCAGACATTCCATAAGGACCAGATCCATGAAGGTGACAATTTGTCTTCGTTCCTGCCTGGGCAACACAATTTTGTTTACAAATTCAAACAACACTTTGCGGGGTAGCTTCATATAACTTTTGTATACAACCTTGGCCTCTAGTTCTAACTCATTGTCAGCAAACTTTCTTACAATGGCAAATAAGGTAGGTAGGTTCTCTAAACTTGGCAATTTGAGCTTTTTGCAAGCATTGCACCCATCAGCATGTACACCTAGAATCTCTCCCTATTCTTTGTCATCGAAGCTCACTTTCACCCACTTCACCACACTAGTAACTCTTCCATTTCGATCTCACAATTTGCCATGAACTCCACAATCTCAGTTCTAGCAAGCTTTCCATCCATCCGAAGGATCGTGTCCTTCCAACTTTACAGTTGTAATTTTTTCAGTATCATCAGTGACCACGTAATTTTTGCCTGAATAATAATATTCCTACAAAAGTCACAAGTAGAATTTTCTTTTGAGTGTTTATTATTTTAGGAATTTATAGTATTTGTTTGGTAATTGTTTGCATTTAGTTACATTTTGGTGCATATTCAATATTTAAAAAAATCATGGGAAATACCTTTTAAATGTTCAAATTTCATGCATTACATTTTTTTAGGTTGATACTCGCATTTTTAGATTTAAGTTGCAAATTAATTGTATTATTACATAAAAAATTCAAAATATTGGTTATTACTACATTTTTAGCTTTTAGTTTCAAAATTAGCAATTTCTTTGCATTAGCTTTATGTTAATTAATTATATTTATATTTTAAATAAATAATAATTATAGTTTTACAAAATAGATTTAGTCTAGTATTTTTAGTTAAATTTATTAGTTTAAAAATAAAACTATAACAAAAAAGAGATGAGCTTTGAAATTAGGCCTAAACCAATTTATAAGCCCAATTTATGCCCAAAAACCCTTAGCCTAACACCCTTTTTCTGTCACTTAAACCTAAATTTGCCTCTACACAGCCCAAACCTGGCCTGAGCCGTCACCCCTCCAATATGTCACCCCTGTTATAACATTTCCCTCCCCACCCCCCCCCCAACCCCTCCAAAAAAAACCCTCATCTCCCAAAGCTGAAATGGCGCCCCCCCAACCCAATCTCCACCGCGCCTCAACCCACCCAAAACGCGCCAAATGCAGGCGGGTTCACTCACAAACGGGCCCCATCTCTCCACGTCACTCTAATCCTAACGGATTTCTGACAACAAGAAGATTCCTTCCAGATTTTCACGTGTTCTTTAGACTCTTGAGCCATTTGTTAGATGAATGAGAGTCGTAGGTAAATGGAAATCAATCCATGCCCTCCATTTATCTCTAAAATCGTTCACAAAGAGATTGAAGGGATTTTCGGATTTTTGCGAGATGGTTCGAGAACTTTGGGGGTTTATATAAGGTAAGGATTTTCTTGTGTGAAGGGATTTATGGAGAGACGGAGTTTCAGGGGATTTTTCGGAAAAAAATCTTGAGAGGAAAGCTAGGGTTCGAAAACCAGGGATTTTCTTCATTAGCTTAAAATTCCGATTCTAATTCTTTTAAGTTGCAAAAAAAAATCTGTTTCTTCATTTTGATTTCGATTCTGGTATTCAAAATCATGGAGGTTGCTTGAGGTGCTCAAGTTCGAGTTGCGTCGCCGAGTTCATTTTGATCGAAGCTTTGATTTTTTTTATCTGTTGGTGTGATTGCCGAAATCTCCTTATTATTCGGATTTGCTTCTTCAGGTTCATCCCCAATCCCCTCTTTCGTTCTATTTATGTCTTTGTAGTATTTTTGCAGGGAGATAGTTTTGTCTGCATATTTTTCCTTTGAATCACATATTTAATTGACCTATAATGAGTTGAGCATAGGCAAGAAAATTTCCTTTTCAAAGAATGCTAATTCTGATCCATCTCTCCTACTGAAGATTCTGCTCTTGGTTGCTAAATACTACAACGATATTCAGCAGAATTCTTATGGTTCGAAAATTAAAATCTCATTTAGGATAGCCTATACAGCCATATGTGTTATATTTTTTGATG
Organism: Nicotiana benthamiana; assembly: GCA_034376525.1. Classification (NCBI taxonomy): domain Eukaryota; kingdom Viridiplantae; phylum Streptophyta; class Magnoliopsida; order Solanales; family Solanaceae; genus Nicotiana; species Nicotiana benthamiana. Next base: position 23,717,213 of record CM067336.1, on the reverse strand, counting down.
TCAGTCGAGTTGTTACTGTAGATCTATTCTGTGAGCTCATGTATGAGATTTTTGTATACTTTAACTGTTATCATGGCCTTTACTGGATTAATCTATGGAACGTAATCACGATTCCAATGTTAATGACTTTGCGTTTGTTTCTGTTCAAATCTGGTTAGTTGTGATAAGAAGGATCAAGTTTCCGATTTCGTATTATTGAAGCTTGAAAGCTCGTTTTGCATTTGTTGATGATTTCTACGAGTTTATTTTCTGTTTGTTAATCAAGGCTCGACGCTACATGTGTTGCCAAAGTTTACTCGATGCAAACAAATGTGCTAGAAAAACTTTAAATCTTTTCATGAAGTTTTTCTTGCTTTTCCTGAGTAGGATTTACTTCTTTCTAATAAAATCATACATATTTTTATGCAGACACATGGTGTTAGCTTACAGTAGGTATTTCAAAGGTGGTGGAAACACCCTGCAAATGTATATCTGAAGCCCTTATATCAAGCATTGCCCTGTGTAGTTGTTTGGGAGCTATGGAAGAGGAGAAATAAAAGAAGGTATGGTGGTAATATCTCCTTGAACAGGCTAATTTCTCAGGTTTCAGCAACTCTGCACAATTTACTGGTGTACAGGTTTCCATCTTTCTTTCTATCCATAGGTCAGCTTCGCGCATATAGATCATTGCCGGGGGAGATTGGTGCCCCTTGAGGTATACCTTTCCGGTTATTTTTATTACATATGGTAATATTATATGCAATTTTTTTAAAAATAGGGGTAAATACAAAGAGCTTTTCTGCGTTATTACAGATGTTACGTTTGTGCTTGTGTTCCCATTCTTTATCTCTATCATTTTGTTTCATTTGTGTTCAAGTTTTGTATTTGTGATCATGTGTTTTGGTATTACATTTGTGTTTCACGTTTTGTTTCACTTTGCCGTAATAAGCATCATCTAAACCAATATCTAGTAAGCGAAAGAGGAAGTGTTGGACTAGTTTGAAGGAAATTTCTGAAAGTGAGGGTAGCAATAGCTGAAAGTTTGAAAAGTGTTGAGAATTCTGTTGACCTTATAAGAAGTAATGATTTTTTTTTAAAATATTATTTCATTTGGGTTTAGATTGAAGCTAGCCTCCTTTTTTTTTGCGCAGTAACCTCAGCTACAAAATGGACTTCGCACGTTACTTTAGGAAATTAATCAAATCCTCGAACATAGTAGTTTTCTTTAGGCGTGGTTTAATATGTCATCGTGGTTGTATACACATTTGCATGATATAATCATGATCTTTAAAAATAAATCGGAGTATGCGTTCGCATAACTTTAACTAAACTTTATTAATAATAACAAAGTATTATCGATTGTAGACATGTTCATTTGACATGATTTTGACGCGTCAAATGAATGGGTACACATGCACATGCCTTGTTTAAAGATAACTTCTTAATTAGAAGAGGCAAATACACATAGGTTTCAAAATAAGTAATTAGACAATTTAATTAAGCCAAGTATGATCAAAGCGACCATACTAAAATTATGGAACCCGAAAATGCCTAACACTTTTTTTGCGGGTTAACAAAATTTCTTATTCAGATTTTTGTGTTTCGTGGTTTGTAACAATGTTAAATATCCTCGATTCGGGATTTTAAATCGGTGACCTGGGACACCATAAATTATCCCAAGTGGCGACTCAAAACAAAAATAAATAATCTGGTTTCGATTGTCACTTAAATTGGAAAAAACTCCCCTATACCCCTTTTCAGAGTAAAAAAAGGAGGTGTGATAGTTTTGGCGACTTTGCTGGGGATAAAACTCTCCTATACCCCTTTTCCGGGTAAAAAAAAGGTGTGACAATTCTCGCGACATTGCAAGGGATAAAACTCGCCTATACCCCTTTTCGGGGTAAAAAAAGGAGGTGATAGTTCTGGCGACTTTGCTGGAGATAAGGACCCAGAATTTTTGATTCTGATGTTCAAGAATTTGAGCTTTTTAATACGATTTTATTTGGCTTTATTTATTGTTAATATTACAGTACTGCTGTGAACCTAATGTGCTAATTGTTGTTTATTTATTATTTCGATGTTGTTTGAATTTTATTAAATGTCTTCTTACGCCACCCTTCTGAGTCTTCTAAAAAAGGTGCACACGGATGCGTGGCCCACTTTCTGTTAGAAGTCATACCAATTAGAACGAGGTTGGGTCAGCAACAAGGTCAGTTATACTTTCGTGCTCCCGGTACGTTGCCCCCTCTTCAACTCGAGTTGTTTGCTTGGTTAAGCCATGTCTAGAACACAACCCCAAGTTTAAATCTAAAATAATATAAGTAATGCCGGATCTCTGGTAGGAACGTTTGTTTGTATCACGTGCATTTGACTTTAGGGACTCAACTTAGGGGTTGGGTCCATCTAGGACAGGTGTACCCAAAATAACATATCATCCTGATGCATCATACGTTCTATGTGAACATTTATTTATTTTGGCTTATATATTGACTGGCTAGGAAAAAAAATCAAGATAAAAACCAAGAGTGATGTAGGAAGGAAATAAAGCCCAATTTCAAAAACCCTGGTATTTAACCATCCACAGGTACAAATAAATACTGCCCAGAATCTGTCACAATTGGTCATGAATAGGCTCAGCTGCAGCTTCGTATGTGGTGGAATGATCTAGACGAAGATGGTCGAGATTGGGTAAAAGAGCAATTGGATGCCCTTGTAGACGTTATGGAAATCAAATCGCGGGAGGATCTAATCAAGGCTTTGGTAACGTTTTGGGATCCCATCCACAAAGTTTTCCGTTTCTCGGATTTTGAGCTTACCCCTACTCTGGAGGAAAAAACTGGATATATTGACTTTTGTCGGGACTTGGGGAAACAACAACTTATCTTCCTAAGGGCTCCCTCTCTGCATAAGTTCTTTGTTCTCCTGAATATTAGTAAGCAAATGAACAAGGCCCATGTAAAAAGAGGATGTTGTTGCTTCTACTTCTTGTATTTCAAGTTTGGGCACTCAGCTGGGTTCGAAACGCATGAAAAGGGATTAAACAACAAACAAGATAAGAGCATATGGCAAATTTATCATCGGTTTCTAGGAATTATAATCTTTTTAAATGCAAAAAGGACAATAGATATCCACATGAAACGAATTGCATAAACCCTAATTACCAAAAAAGATCACACACTTGCTTCGTTAGGGCTAGCAGACATGTATCGAGCATTGACATTTTGTATGTCTGGGGCTCAATTCTTTGAAGGATGTAATGTTCTTCTATAGATGTTTAGATCGAGCATCTTCGCCATCACCCTAAATTCATAGGCTATAATTCAAAAAAAGATAACTTCATCAAGAGTTACGAGGAAAAGGTGAAAGGCTACAATGTTCTAGAAAGGTTGAAGCCTGGGTCTCCCACTTTAAAACTCTCAAAGCAAGTCAGGTCGAGTTGACTATAAGATGGCTCCTGGTGACGGAAATCATACATATGACGGCTACAAAGAGTTACCTAATGTTGATGGGTTTGAGGAGTGTCTAGCCATATGCACTGCAGCGGGTCTTAAGTCAGTTTGGGAGATATTAGGTGGTGCCCGAACATATAGATCTAACCACCCAGGTCATTGAGCTATATCCATAAGCTACATTGTACGAAGCTTTGGTTCAGCAGGATTGGAATGGTTGCCGATATCTAAAAAATGGCACCCAGGTACCAGATGTTGCAAAGGGGGAGGTGGATCTAGATTACGCCATATGGTTTGAGAGAAGATCTTGTGCGAATAATGAGCCCGAGCCCGAAATTCCCACCAGGAGACCTCATGTTCAGGATTTTGATGTCAAAGCCCGAGAAAGGTTAACCTGGGGAGAAAAGGAGAACAAATATCAAGCCGGCGTCGAATTCAACAATGATCTCCATTCGCAAGAAGAGAAAGGTGAAAGGAGGAGGTTGGCCCAAGAAAATGAAGCCCTCCGAACCCAAATTTGGAAGATGAAAATAGCAGTTGAGAACCCTTCCATAAGTGAAAGGATGATAAACTTGTAGACAGTCTTAGATGGAAAGTATGTGACTATGGATTTGAACTCGAAAAGCCCGATGTGAACTAGAAAAAGCCCGATGTGATGATCCGGCCAGTCGTCTCACGATTTAACACTCCATGTTTCCCATTTCTCCTTCTTTATATTTTGTTTATCCGTGTTTTATGATATCGTATTGGTCGAATCGAATCCGGAATGATTTTGGTAAAGTTCGAGACACTTAGTCTCTTTGTAGTGAGTTTAGGTTGGAAAAGTCAATAGGATGTTGACTTATGTGTCAGAGTGTTCGGATGTGAGTTCTGATGGTTTGGTTTGCTTCGGGAGGTGATTTTAGACTTAGGAGTATGATCGGAATGGGTTTTTGATATTCAGAGTTGCTTTAGGCTTGAATTGACAAAGTTGATATTTTGGCTATTTCCAGTTGATAGGCGAGATTTTGATATATGGGTCAGAATGGAATTTCGAAAGTTGTAGTAGTTTCGTTGGGTCATTTGGGATGCGCGTGCAAAATTTCAAGTCATTCAAACGTAATTTGGTTGGTTTTTTTATCAAAAGCAGAATTTGGATGATATTAGGAAGTTTGGCTTGTATTCTATGTGTTTTGGGGGATTCGATGTTGTTTGAGGTGTTATAATGATTGAAACATGTTTGTGTAAGGTATTAAAATATGTTTGTGCTTTTGGTTGAGGTCTCTGGGGCCTCACGGTGATTTTGGATGGTTTACGGAAGAGTTGGAATTTTGCTGCAGCTGCTGAATTTGCTGCTTCTGGTATTTTCGCACCTGCATAATGGGGACCGCAGGTGCGACGCCGCATATGCGAGAGAGGGGTAGCAGAAACGGCTAGAAGAACTTTATCTGCAATGTTGCATATGAGGGTGAGGAACGGCAGATGCGGATGGCTGGGAATTTAAGTGATTTCCACAGAAGCGGAGGAATAACCGCAAATGCAGTACCGCAGAAGCGGGTAAAGGACCGCAGATGCGAAAAGGTCTTGGCAGAATGTATAACTTATCTCCTTAGTGAATTTGAGTTATTTCACCATTTTTACTTCTTCTTGGGATCTTTTTAGATGATTTGGAAGAAGGATTTCAAGGGAACTTCGTTGAGGTAAGGAATTTGGACCTAAAACTCACTCCTATGCTATTATTTCACGAATCAAAGCTAGAAATTATGTAATTAAGGGTGAAATTTGGGAATACTAGGGTTGAGTAATAGAGACCTATGATTGAGGTTTTGATGGACCATTTGAGGTCGAATTTTTGAACTTTGATATGTATGAACTCTTGGGGAGATAAGGAATCTATTGGTATAAAAATTATTGAATTGCAAGACGTGGGTCCGGGGGTCGAGACGTGTGTCTTTTATTGATTGCTTTCGGTTGGCCTTCGTTCCATTGGCATATTTTGACACCCACGTTCTGATTTTGGATAGATTCGACTTGTGTGGAGGACGATTCGAGGGGCAAAGGCTTCGCGAGTTAGAGATTTGACTGGTTCGAGGTGAGTAATGATTTTAAATGATGTTCTTAGGGTCTAAAATCCCGGATTTGCACATTGTAGTGCTATATTGAGGTGAGACACACACTTGGTGACGGGCGTGGGGCCGTGCACTATTAGGGATTGTGACTTAGTCTGTCATGATTGATGATTTTACCGCGTATTTGATTGAAAACTATTTTCTATCATCATTATTTGGGATGAATGCCATATTGGGCCTAGTAACAATTATTTGAACCCTTCTGGGCTTTTTATTAATATTTCTTCATTGTTTTGACTTTATACTTGAACTCAGGCTTGTTATTTTCCACTATTTTTATATTCAGCCACGTTTACTCAGTTTTAAAGCTTAAATGATATTTTACATGATGTTTGGGCTGAGAAACAATATTTTACTATTGCCCGAGGTGCTTGTGAGGATTTTTGACTAAGTAAGGCCGAGGGCCTAAGTTGTGAGGAAACACTAATACTGATTTGAGGCCGAGGGCCTGAGATATATACACCATGAGGTGGCTTGATTTATATGAGGCCGAGGTCCTAGTTTAATGCCACGAGATGGCCTGTTATTGTGCTTGGGCCGTAAGGGACCCCTCCAGGAGTCTGTACACCCCCAGTGAGTGCGGGTACCTATTGTGATATGAGATTGAGTCCGAGGGACTGAATTTTTCTGATATGTTGCCCGAGGGGCGGATTTGTTGATACTGTGCCCGGGGGGCTAACTTCCATTTGTTTACTTTAATTTAACTGCGTGTCAATTATCTGTTTATTTGTAGAAAAAAGATTTTTACTCAACTTTTCACTTGTTTACTACTTTTAAATGGTTTTACTACATTATAGAATGCCTTTTGCCTAACGTATTTTCTTACTTTCAGTCGTTGTTTACATTTGTTACTCACTGAATTGGAGTACTCACTTTACCCCCTGCACATTATGTGCATATTCAGGCGTAGCTGGTCTGGCTCTCGAGTTCTAATCATTCTAGCTTCAAGTGAATTCGAGGAGTGTTTTACGTTGTTGTTAGCATTCGCAGCTCGGAGCTCCTCCCTATATCTTTTCCTTTTTGTCCTTAGTTCAGTACTAAAATCTGTAGTTATATTTCAGTATTTAGTGTTGTTAGATGCTCGTGACTTGTGACACCTCGGTTAGGGCTGTGTTGGGTTGTACTTCCGCATTTTTATTGATATTAGCTGCTACTTCGTATTATTAATCATGTTTTAGGCTATTTAATTATTGTTTAACTGTTTAAGATTGAATTGGGAATAGTTGGTTTGACTTGTCTTCATGAGTGGCGCCATCACGACCGGGTCCGGGTTTAGGGTCGTGACAAGTTAGGTTCAGAGACTATGTTACGTAGGTCTCACGAGTCATTGCCATGTTTAGTAGAGTATGGCAGATCACTACAGAGACGTCTGTATTTATAGTCGAGAGGCTACAGAACCTTTAGGAAAAACATCATATTCTTCAAATTCTTTTTGTGCTAATTTGTTGATCCAAGTACAAACCTTTGTTATTCTATTCTCTCACTGATGGTAAGGACACGCGCTACCGAATAGGGTGGACGACCGCCAGTGCCACTAGCTGTGGCTACCAGAGGCCGAGGACGCGATCGTGGTCGTGGTAGAGGCAGGGCAGCTAGTGAAGCACCTGCAAATCAACCAGTTGCTCCTTCTCAAGATCAGGTTCTAGCTATGGATGCTCCAGCAACACCAGCTCAGGAACCAGCTGTGCCATTGTGGTTCCGGGTCTTCAAAAGGCCTTAGCTAAGATCTTATCAATCTGCACTGGCCTAGCTCAGGTGGTTTCAGCCACTACAACCACAGCCACTTCTCAGGCCGGGGGAGGCAATTAGATTCCTGCCGCTTGCACACATGAGCTGGTCGTTCCTATCATGCCAGAGGATGCACAACGTAGGTTGGAGAGATTTGGTAGACTGTAGCTTCCGACCTTTAGACGTGCAGAGGACGAGCATACCTAAGGATTTTAGGGCAAGTGTTTGAGGGTGCTTCGTATAGAAAGTTTTTTGGAGACCAGCGGGATCGCTTTTACCACCTATCAATTTTTAGGAGCTGCTTTCATTCGATAGGAGGATTTTGAGAGGCGTAGGCTTGTTGGTGCATCACCCCTTTTCTAGCAGTAGTTCTCTGTTCACTTTCTGGAAAAGTATATATAGTAGTCTCACATAGAGGAGCTACGTAGGCATTTTGAGTGGTTGTGTCAGGGAGAGATAACCATGTCGCAGTATGAGTTGAGGTTCTCTAAGTTGTCTTGTCATGCCATCTTGTTGGTCCCGATAGATAGAGAGAGGATTAAGAGGTTTATTGATGGTCTTACTTACTAGCTCCGTATTCTCATGACCAGGGAGAGGGTGATTGTTGCTACTTTTGAGGAGTTTGTAGATATCACCCGTGAGATTGAGTATGTTCGTTGCTTGGAGCTAGAGGAGAGGGAGGCCAAGAGGCTCGAGGATCTGGTAGCTATAGTGGTGCTTCTTCGAGGGGTCAGTTTGAACAGAGCAGAGGCCGTCCATTTAGGCCTGCTCATCTAGCTCATCCAGGTTATAATAGGCCGTCATTGGGTCACGGTTCTCACATTTCACATCAGGTCCAATCATCACTTAGTTCCCATCTATCTCAGAGTTCATCCCGTGCTCCATCAGTTCAGGGCTCTTCTATGCCAAATGCATCTGCTACTCACTCCGGTGAGAGGGGTTCCCTTTCGTCCCTTTCTCCAGCACCTGTGAGTTGTTATGAGTATGGCAAGATAGGTCACAAGTGGAGACATTGTCCTCTTTGTTTTGCTAGTTCATCTCAGCAGAGGGGTAAGTCATCGGCTTTAGTACCTGCTTCTTCACCACGACCCGCCCAGCCAACTAGGGGTGGAGGTCAGTCAGTTAGGGGTCTCGCTAGAAGGAGAGATTGATCAGGGGTCGGTCAGGCCCGTTTCTATGCAGTTCCAGGTAGACCCGACGCTATTGCTTCAAATGCTATCATCAGGGGTATTGTTTTACTCTGCCACAGAGATGCCTCTATATTATTTGATCCCGGTTCCACCTTTTCTTATGTGTCATCATACTATGCTTGTTATTTGGGTACGCCCTGTGAGTTTTTTGCTTTACTTGTTAATGCATCTACCCTGGTGGGCGATACGATATTGTCGACCATGTGTACCGGTTGTATGTGGTGACTATTGGGGGTTTGGAGACCCGAGTGGATCTGTTATTATTGAGTATGGTAGATTTTGATGTCATTTTGGGCATGGATTGGTTAACTTAGTATCGTGCTATTCTATAATGTCATGGTAAGACAATCACATTAGATATGCTGGGTGTGCCATGGATCGAGTGGTGAGGTGTGACTGATCATATTCCTAGTAGAGTGATCTCCTTTTTTACGACACACCATATGGTTGGGAAGGGTTTCCTTTCGTATCTAGACTTTGTGAGGGATGTCAGAGAAGAGACTCCCAGTATTGATTCTGTTCCAATTGTGAGGGATTTCCCGATGTGTTTCCTGCAGACTTGTCGGGCATTCCACCTGAGAGGGATATTGATTTTGGAATTGACCTTGTGCAGGGCACTCAACCCATTTCTATTCCGTCGTATTGTATGGCACCAACTGATTTGAAGGAGTTAAAGGAGCAGCTTCAGGAACTCCTTAATAAGGGGTTAATTCGTCCTAGTGTATCCCCTTGGGGTGCGCCAGTTTTGCTTTTGAAGGAGGATGGCACAATGAGAATGTGCATTGATTATTGGCAATTGAACAAGGTAACAATTAAGAACAAATATCCTTTGCCTTGTATTAATGATTTATACCACCGGCTTCAGGGAGCGAAAGTGTTCTCCAAGATTGATCTCTGTTTGGGTTATCACCAGTTGAAAATCAGGGATTCAGATATTCTTAAGACGGCTTTCAAGACCCGGTATGGTCATTATGAGTTCTTGATGATGTCTTTTGGGCTGACCAATGCCCCAGCATCGTTCAGACATTTGATAAACAGCGTGTTCCGGCCTTATCTCGATTCGTTTGTCATAGTCTTCATTGATGATATTATAGTGTATTCACGTAATTGAAAAAGTCAATTGGGAAAAATCACTTGAACCACCGAGAGGTGTAGAATGAGTAAAGTAGAGCAACGGTTATATCATACTCCCCAATTATGTCAATTGTGCCTTAGTTTCAAGTACCCGTCAATTGATCACCTAGGCGAATGCCACTACCCTGGTTCCCTTTTTACTATTTGAACGATCCGTAGCATTTAACTCTTAGCTTAATTTACAATTTGTAGTTTGTTAACAGTAGAATTATTAAAAAAAAACAAAAATGAGAAGAAGTATAATTTGGAACACTTACGCAATCCTAACCTAAATAGACACTCAATTCCAATTTTAGCTCTCTCTGCATTCTATCCCGACCCAAAATCGGGTAAAAGCTATTGTGACCCTCTCTTGCTACTTTTTAGTAGTGCAAAGTAGGGTGCGACCAGCGGTCGCGGACTATTTTCCACTGCAGCAAAATATCACTGCTGACAGCGGTCCTTTTGGCTGCTGCGGCGATGATTTTTCCGCTATCCCCCCTCCCCCCCACGATCCGAGAATACTTTCGAGTGCCAAAATGTCCGAACTCGCTCAAAACTCACCCGAGGCCCCTGGGACATCAATAAAATCTACCAACAAATCCCATAACATCATTAAAATTTAGTCGAGCCTTCGAATCACTCAAAACAACACAAAAATACCAAATCAACTTCGGATTCAAGCTTAAGAACTTAGGAACTTTCAAATTCTACAAACAACACTGAAACCCATCGAATCACCTCCGAATGATCTGAAATTTTGCACACATGTCACAAGTGACACTACGAGCCTACTCCAACTCCTGAAATTCTATTCCGACTCTGATATCAAATTCCATTGGTAATCGGAAAATGCCAAATTTCCAATTTCACTAATTCAAGCCTAAATTTACCGAGGACCTCCAAAATACATTCCGAACATGCTCCTAATTCCAAAATCACCCAACGGATCTAATCCAATCATAAAAGTTCAAATCCGAGATCGAGTACTAAAAGTCAAAGACTTGGTCAAACCTTTCAATTTAAAGCTTCAAGCTGAGATTCTTTCTTCCATATCTATTCTGACTAACTTGAAACCAAAACCTACGATTTACATAAGTCATAATACATCATACGGGCTAGTCATGCCCGAGAACTGGCAAGCGAAGTGCAAGTGCTCAAAAAGATTGGTCAAGTCGTTACATCGTCCCCCACTTAAACATACATTCGTCCTTGAACGTGTCCAAAGTTTTTCCAAAAGCCATCAAATCACCATGTATCCTCAGTTCCTCACTATACACATAACCGGGGGTGATCCCACGTCACCCTATCCCATATAGGTCCGATAGCACAATATAACTGAAATTTCTCAATTCAACCTAGCATGTAATCCTTAGAACCAAATTTTCACTTCTGAAGTCATCTATAGGAGCAGAATATCATATCTATACACTGTATAAGTCCGACAAGATGTATCAAACCATATTTACAACTCAAGATGAAATCACATGATATACCACACAACTCAAACGTTCATAACGATAACTTCTAATCACAACGGCTGCTCATACAACCCAATACCGATAATAAACCTCTTATCCAATAAAACCTCATTTCAACACTACTGCCAATGATGAAAGAAATATGCAGAAATCATAACCATTCATCAGATTAACCAACCATGGAGCTCCATTTCCTTCAGTAGGACTATAGTGAATTGCTTAAGCTGAACTTCGATATTATCCTTCCAATATAGTGAAATCGAATCCGATAGTATCCATTCTAGGCCCAATGATCTTATCTCATCCAACACAACTACTCTGGTGACATGATACATCAATACAATCTAAAGCCACAACATGTGAAATTTGCGCACCAATAAGCAACAATCCAAATGTATTCAAATCATGGAAAAAAATGACTCAAATGAGAGAGTTGTACCGCAAGCTCACCAGCACAACCACAATACGATGATAAGAACTCATCACACACTGTAGAACCAGAACACATAAATATCACCTGAGGGATCATACTTCCACATAACTTCGCTGCAATGCGCGTTCCTATCCAAACACTGGCCCACACAAAACATCTCAAATAAAAAAGAAAACCAACAACTACGCGCAATTTGATGTCTGGTACCAAGAGTGAATCACTGTAACCATGGAGAAGCAAATGACACAATGTCACACTGGCCCGAAAGAACATACCTAATGTGAAATCAATCGTGCAATACCCAGATACCATCACACTCAACTTCCGTTATAAGCCCAAATAAAACCATATCATTTGTGCCAACAAATCCCAATCATGCATAGCATATAAGAGTAGCTCACAAATAACCTCAAAACACTAATAAGCTCAAGGACAACCGAAAGGCACATCCCTCAAAAATAGCAATTCGGAGCCAACAATTCCGACCTGATGCAGAACACACTTCCATACCAGGCCTACCAAATATCCCTAAATCAACTCTAGTCAGCCCTAACAAATAAATAACCTTCCAAAAGTCCACAGTGACTGAATCACAACACATATCACCATCTGACTAACCTTAGCTACATTTTCACAGTCCACAACCACGAAACCATCTACTTAGGAAAACACTCAGTCTCCAAATCTATTAGAACATATAAATCACCATCTTTGATCCCAACTCCACCGCCTGAATATTTAACACATGTCTCATACATGATCATCCCGCGAGGAATACTTCTATAATTCTTCTGTAACATAAAGAAAAATTTGAATACTAGCAGTCGATCAACTAGGAGAGTGCCACAATACCAATGAAGTATCCATAAATCAAAACACATCCCCCCTTCTGAAATGTATACTATCATCAAGCTATACCAAATAGTAATGTTATTTACCTAGTAATATGAAATTGTCCATGTTGCCTAAGGATTCATGACCTCCCCTTCAAAACCAAACCATGATCTTACATGTGATTTTGTTGTCGTCTGTAAGGAATATAACATGTATGGAGTAGGAAAAATTGCCCGGCGACTTAGAAGAATGGGTTACTTCCTTGGATGTTGGACCGCTAATGGGGCATAGGTTGTTCGTTCTGTTTGGTCAGTCTAATTGAGATTTGAGCATAGTGGATGAATCTCGAGAATGGTTCCAATGAATTCAAAATTTATACGTGGAAATTGGGAATCCTCAGTATGTGTGTGGGCTAGAAACTGAGATTTATACGGAAGGATGTCAGGACTTGTGGCATTTCTTTATCCATCATCATTATAGATTCTACATACTAGTATCAGGAAAGCAAATTTAATGGCTTTAGATTCCCAGAAGATTTCTTCAGAGCGGGTATCTCGATTGTGGTACTCTTGGGGGTGCTTCAGAAGATTACAATGGTTTATGAGCCTTGGGGCAGTGTAGTCTTATGCTTGGGTCTCGTGTGGTGAGTCTAAGTTGAGGATTTACGGTATTATAGTAAGGAGAAGTATCAAACATGAAGGTAATTTGGAAGGAACTTGGATAAATAGGATAGCTTGGTAGTAGGTTGGATCGGTATGATAACAGGTAGGATCGATTATTTGGTGCTTATGATGCGATGGGTTTCTACAGGTGTTTCGTGGCAATGCTCTTAGGTTTTGATGGCCGTGTATCTTGGTTGAGTTAGAAGGAGTCAGTCTTGACGGTTTTGTTTTTGTGCAAATGGATTCGGAGAGGTCTTGATGATTTCTATCACGATTTGAGATATATATTTTCTAGTGGCATGAGGAGCATATGATGTATAGTGATTCTCTCCGGATGAAATTAAATGGGAAGTTCTTGGCTAATTGAGTGAGTAGTTGCTTGTGACTCAGAGTGGATTACGAAGTTCTCGTATTTTTCTTATGATGGCAGATAAAGAGGCATCGTCTCACTGAGAGACAACAATAAGGGAAATTTTGTGAGCAATTTGCTATTAATATTTCTACTAGTAGGAAAAAATTGCATAAGAAAAAGGGTTCTCCTGAAAAACGGTATGCAAAATCTCAAAGGAGAAAAGCTTTTCATAAGGCAAGAAAAGGGTTTATAAAATATAAAAAAAAAACTAGGTCTGTTACAAATGTGGTATAGTAGGCCATTTTGCTAAAGATTGTAAAATTAAGAATAAGATTAATGAACTTGATTTATATGACAATATCAAAGATTCTTTATATAAGATTCTTTTAAATTCCTCACCAAAAATATCTGATAGTGATAGGGATGATTCATCAACCGCTGAAGACTTACGAGTCCTTCAAGAAGAATATTATATTTTATCTTCTGAAAAAGGGCAAGAATCCTATAATAAGAAACGGTGCTCAAAATAGTGTTGTAGCGCTGATAAAGATCTATAGAATATTTATTCTCAAATCAAAGACTAGAATATCAATGCCTTAACCAATGATAGTATTTTAGAACTATTAAGGATTATTTAAGACCTTGAATTAATGTCCCAAATCATTAATAAACTTCCTACAGATTCAGAAGTAGGAATAGAGGTAGAAAAAATTCCATCTCAAGAAGGGCCTTACACTATGTCTGAAATCAGAAAACTTGTTAAGAATAAGTCTCAACCAGATAAACTGGCTACTATCCAAGATTTAAGTATTGAGATTAATTATCTCAAGAAAGAAGTCTCTGAGTTAAAGGCTTCTAATATAGCTTTGGATGAAAGAATTTTGAAATTAGAAAATTTTGACACTCAGATTAATAAAGAATTCAGTGCTAATATTACTGAAAAAAATATTGGTGCAGGTACATCTGAAGGCAAAGCTGCTAGTAAATTATTAGAAGCTATTGTTTATGTTGAAGATGAATTTTTACAAAAACTTCAATATTTTACAACTCAAAAGTTTTTAATAAAAATAAATCTTTCAATTGATAATAATTTTAAAAGAGAATATATAGAAAGGAAGAAAGTACATAACAATAGTAGCAATAGTAATATTATTATTAATATTAGTAGGAATAATAATATTTGCAATAACAATAGTAGCAATATTAATACTAATAATATTAACGACAAGAATAGTAATTGTAATAGAATCTTAATAATAATACTACTAATAGTAATAATAATAATAATAATAAAATAACAACAACAATAACAACAACAACAACAACAAAAATAATAATAATAATAATAATAATAATAATAATAATAATAATAATAATAATAATTATAATAATAATAATAATAAATAAAAATAGTACTAGAAAATAGAGTATTTGATATATTAATAACTTAGAAACTCAAGGAAATTAATTGGAAGAAAGGAGGGACAAAATTGGATGTCAACAAATATATTTGCACGGATACCTACAACCTTGTTATGCCTGTAATCCATAAAAGATAGTAAATATCTGTAACAGCTTCATAAGCGAATGCATTTCAACCACCTGAAGAATCAAATAAATCTCCTCCAAATTATGTACGGTATTTCACTCATCCTCATTATGTTGGGGACATGCCCATAAACTGTGAATTCTGCGTTTCATTTATGGTTGGAGCATAACCAAAGACAAGGGAAAGAATTATGTTGTAACTCCACACTCCCATTTCTAATATGGACATTTTTCTTCTCTGGTGGAACACACGAAGAGATGACTGATTTGTGAGAAAAAATTGCGGTAAATAGAAGGTATTTGGAGCTTTCCGTTAGGTTAGAGGGAAATTTGAAAACTTTGCTAACGGTAAGGATAGATTTGACTCGATAGTATAACGAAGGATAAATGTGAACAATATATCAAAATAGAAAGGTATATTTAGCCCTTTTTCCTTTTGCTAATTATGTGATTACGTTGTCACAGCACGCCAAAATCCCATGAACTGTAGCCTGACCCAAATAAAAATAGCTCGAGTAGCCCAATTAAGTAGGGTAATGGAGGGCGACTAATCCAGCCCAATTAAGTCGAGGAATAGAGGGAGGCAAACCAACCCAACGAGTATATATAGGCAGACGCAAGTGGACATGACATTAGGTATCCACTTTTAAGTATATTAGTTTTAGTGTACGTGCATTGCACGTTTTCGCGTCAATCAATATAAAATAATATAGGGATTTTTACCTATATATATCATATAGCAAACCTTATTACCAAAATTGGGTATGGTTTGGTATTTACCCGCCTATACCATGTTTTGTTTACAAAAATTGTTCCAAACCAAAAATAGATAGATTCTACCCTAAAAAGGCTCCAAATTTGTAGGAATCACATTTAATGGTGATTCTATCACCATGAAAAACGAAATTTGGAGAATTGGAAAAGCACAAAGGCTGCAACAATAGCTCGGATTATGCATATTCTGAGTACTGATGGCTTATCAATGTTAAACTGCTTTTTATGTCAAACTACATAAACAAAAGCTGGCATATCTAAGCAAAAGATTAACAATTCAATAAATGTTAACTATAGAGTTCTGGATTAAAAGGACAATGGAATTTACCTGGAGCCATTATCACCAAGGTCATGCAGCCAGACTATTGTAACCTAGTGTTTTCCCTTGGGCCTCACTACATATGTCCTCCCAAATTCAAATGTGATTCTAGAAGTTCTACTTCCTGCAATGTTGTTTCACTAAGTTATTACTCCACTAGCAAATGCTTGAAGTAAGAAAGAGATTTAGCAAATACTAACAGAAATTGTAGCTATTCTTCCGTTTTAAATTTCGAAATTAAAACATGGGATTTTCATGGTAGAATCTAAAATATGCTTAAATTTTTTTCTATCACCATTAATTTCGAAATTTAAAATGGAAGAAAATCTATTGCAGCGTAATTCTCTCCTTCTCCATATACTTTCCACCATTGATAGCCATTAAAAAGCTTGAAAGCTTTGAATTCAAATTTGGATTTTCAAAAATTATTATTTATTTGGATTGGGTGTTGTTATAAATAATTCAAAATATGTTTAGGAGTTTATATCTCAATTTTGAGGGGTTTTGGTGAAGATTAGACTTGGTTTGACTAATTTTCAGATTGAAACACGTCGAAGAAGAAGAAGACATATTTTTTCAGAAATTGTAGTTAAATTGTATAATTGTAGATAAATTGTAGACAAAATATAGGTAAAGTGTAGATAAGTTGTAGATAAATTGCAGATTGGGAAGACTAAAACTTCTACAAGTCTTCTACCATTATGTCGAAAATGCCAATTATGCTACAATTGAAAATCCCTTGGATTGGGTGTTGTTGTAAATAATTCGAAATATGTTTAGGAGTTTATATCTCAATTTTGAGAGGTTTTGGTGAAGATTAGACTTGGTTTTTACTGAATTTCAGATTGAAACTCGTCGAAGAAGAAGAAGAAGACATATTTTTCCAGAAATTGTAGTTAAATTGTAGTTAAATTGTAGAATTGTAGATATAATGTAGATAATTTGTAGATAAATTGTAAATTATAGTTAAATTGTATTGTTACATTTATACTACAATTAAACTACAATCTTGTGTCAAAAATTTAAGCATACCAAATTTAATCAATTCTTAATATTCAAATTTTCAATTTTGAAAAAATCTTCTTTGAATACAATACTTGAAGACGTATTGTATGAGTTTGAAGTGTATGAGTTTCTACAACGCCTTCAATTTGATTTCTATAATAATAATTGGATTCTTAGTCACATATTTATAAATATTTAATGATAGAATTAGAGCGTCAAATAATAGAACGAAGAAATAATTTCAAGCATGAGAAAGAGAGAGAGGGAGAGAGAAAATAAGGAAGATTAGAGATTATACATTATTTTGTATATAAATAGTAAATTGTATATTAAATTGCAATTAAGTATAAATGTCCTTAATAAGAGTAAATAAGTTTCAAATAAATGATTTTATTCATTTGGTTTAAGTCTACAACAACATACTCAATCATGTAGTTAAAAGAAACCTTATCCGCCGAATGTTGTTGTTTATGAGCATATTTTGACAATAACAATGAGTAATAACTAATTCTAGCTCTTGTACGTAGCTTATTTTTGCTTCTCTAAATCAAGCTCTATTTCTTTGTCTTATTGAGCTCTGTGTGATAGCTTATCAGTCTCATCCGATCAACTATATTCTGAGATTATGAGATATTTGCATCCGATGCTTGCTAGTAAAAAAAAAGATATGACTTTGGTGAAAGATATGCAACCAATCAGAACACTAGGAAAGAGAAGAGGAAAAAAAAGGGAAAATGAATATATGCTCCTAAAATCATGGCTATAATAAATGAAGCAATAATTATACCCTTAATTTGAATTATGGTACATAAATTAAAATTTAGTATGCTTAAATGTAATAAACACAAACTTTAAACATGGGAGGTAATAAGGTTTGCTATATGGTATAGATAGGTAAAAATCCCTAACATATATACAAAATAATAAATTGGTGCATACATTGAAACAATAGCTAAATTTCAATATCTTCTCAACATGCAAAGATGACGAATTTAGTTGAATTAGTTATATAATATTTGTAACTACAAATATTTTATTATATTATGAGATATAAATATGTTAAGTTATCCTATTTCGCCTAATATCTCTTAAGAATACAATAATATAAATTTGGACTACCAATTGACCAATGACACTAATAGCTTGTCTAAACATCTAAAATCAGCTTATTTTAATAGATATTTTTTGCAAAAATACTTTTTTTTTAAATATTTTTGGTGAAAAACAACTTGTGTTTGGTTAATTAATTTTAAAAGCATGTTTGAGCAGTAATTAGTATTTAAATAAGCTTTTAGAAAATGTTTTAAGTGTATTTTTCTCAAAAATATTTTTCGAAAAAATACTTTTAGGGAGAAGCTATTTTTTCTACTTCTCAAAATATTCTTCTGCTCCTAGTCAAAAATATTTTTTCCTTCTAAAAAGTGAGCCACGCACCTTAACTTAAAATGCTTTTACGAAAAATATATCCAGAAAGATGCTTGACCAAACAGGCTATAAGTATTTATTTATATGAGAATTTGTATAATGATTATTTCATCAAAATATTATAAACCTTAACTAATAAATATAAATGTTTTACCTAATTGTTTATCCTGTAGATGCGTTATTGTATTCCCAAAGATATGTTTTTGAAATTCTAATATTTAAATAATGCATTTTTTTTGTAAAACTCTAGTTACTGAATTAGGTAGGTCTTGAGGAAGTTGTTTTTTAAAAACAATTTCTAAATCTTTATCCAATCATATTATTAAATAGTTATTATTTTTCTTAATAACTGAAAAGCTTAAAAAATTGAACAATAATTTAAAGTTTTGAAAAAGAGATCTACTGCATTCATAATGAAGCTTTAAAATTAATGGTAACTTTTTGACAATTGATTGATCATCAAGATTCTAAAACAAACTAAGTAGGAATGAAGCTAAGCTACTTTTTATAACAAAAGAGATTAGAAGATTAGAAGTTTAAAATCTTGTTGGACATAAAAAAATACATGGTATATGTTAGTGAATTACATATTTAAAGATTGATTTTTCTAATTTAGAAGATGGTTAAACAAAAATTTTGTATTTCCATGAAGAATAATAAATAAATCTGATTTAATTGGTCAAGATTCTAAAATAAATATTTTATATAGGAAATAAATTAAAGTTACTTTTATTTATAACTGAAGAATTAAGAGTTTAAAAATATGTTCTGAGTTTTTTTCTTGGCTTGAGTTTTGTTCTAAATTTTTTCTTTATTATTTATAAGTCTATTTTTTACATGGTAATGAAAAATAAATTGGAACTTAGGTACATAGAATTCGTTCTTTCCAATTTTGTAAAAAAATTAAAAGAGAAACAATATAATTTTTATTTAGACAACAAAACTCTGTAATATTTGATCTATTAATGAAATAAAAATATTGTTTAAAAAAAAAGTAATTATCTTAACTTAAAAGGTATGGTGGTTGTTGGTAAATAGAATATGGTTACTTGGATGTAGTTTTGCTGGAAATTAAATCAACGTATAATTGTTGTTTTTAAATTCTAAAATATTAGAGATTCTTACATAATTCAAATAAGGAAATATATTTAATAGTCAAATTTTATTGATTTAAAGGTCCTAAATCTTAGGGAGATAATTAAATGACTATTTTGTCTAGTGTGAACTCTATTTTTAAAAGGGTAAAAAAGACGAATGATATTTCGCTAAAGACCTTCGTACTTTTAATATAGTATAATTAGATTATTTAAAATGTATATACAGTTTACAATGTATTTAAAGATTAGCCAATTTCGCTCAAACTTCAGGACATGACGTCCTAGAATTTAAACCTCAAAGTTCAAACTTCAGGACATCGTGTTCTAAAGTTCAAAAATTGTGTCCAGAAGTTCGAACCTTATATTCTAAATTTTAAATTAGTAGTTTAAAAATTCAGAATATTTAATACTAAATTTCAAAATTGGCAGTTAAAAATTTAAGACATTAAATCCTGAATTTTTAAATTCAAGATACTTAGTCTTGAAATTTGGGTCAATTGATTAATATTTAAATACATTATAAATTTTGAATATATTTAGAGCTTAACAATAGCTATTTGCTGCACTCTGCCCAGAGGCAGCCCTTTCTATCACTACTTGATTACATTCACCCCACATTTGTTTCGCAAGGATTTTCACATGCTTCACTACTTAAGAACTAGAGGCGGAGATATAGTTTAAAGTATGTGGGTTATGAATTTGCCACAAAGCTTATAGTCCATGTTAGTTATTGAGTTTAAAATTAATATTTTATGTATTTAATAAATTTTTTAATATAAATATATTATTTAAATAAAAATAATTAAGTTTGATCGAACATGCATATAATAAACTAGTTCCGCCCCTGTCAAGAATAGTCAGCATTGATATGCACACCAGAGAATAAGATTATGTTAGCCTATGTATGATTTGCAAATACGAATCGATTTTTAACATAATATATCGTCAAATATTTAATTTTTCCCTTTCTCAATTGAACTCATCCACTGAGGCTTGAGCCACACGGCAATAAAATATTGGAAAAATATTAGATTATGAGAATAAGATTTAGTTTGAGGTGTGCCAAAGATACTGTCCTTAAGAATATTTCGTTCATATCGTGTTGAATAAAATTAGGTATATCCTCCAGAATTCAATAAGTTCTTCTAGTATAACTTAGGAGCAAAAACAACAAAAATTAATAAAGACAACCTAACACAATAGACAAAAAGTTTTACTTTCTTCCACCATCAAAATGAACATAAACATATATTTATGTAAAGTCCAAAGTGGACATTTGATTGAATGTAATGTTATATATTAAAGTAATGTCATCAAAATTAAGAAATATTTCCAATAAGAGACGTTACATAACTTTAGAGCAATAAAACCGAAAACATTTCATAGCAAACTGATTATCATAATAAATCAAATTGACTTTGATTGTGATAATGATACTCATTCAAAGTTAGTAAAAATATTGTATTTAAGGGAGAATTACATCTTTTGTCACTTGGCCCGATAATCCATCAGAAAATGATCCATATTTGAAGCCCTTACCTAATATAGCACAGGTTGTACATAATTTGAAAATTAAATTTTCACCGGTTAGCCCACTCCTTATTTCTTCGTTCTCCATTTTTCTTTGTTCTTCTTCTCTTTCCCATGTAAGTCTTTGCACGATAAAATTTCTCTACTACTGTTATTCTCCTTCAATTCTTTTTCGGATTTCAATGGTTAACTAAGAATTTAAAAAATAAAAGTCACTATTACAAGTGATTCGAAGATTCGATTTCAGAAATTGAGTTTCTCGATTTGTTAGTTGTTTGGAGTGAGTGTTGTCTCAATTGATTGGAATCATCAAGGTTAGTTCAAAACTTAAATTTCAAGTGATTTGGAGTAGAATTAGGTTATATTTGAGTTAAATTTCAGAAATTGAGTTTTCCTATTTGTTTGTTGTTTGGAATGGGTGTTGTCTCAATTGATTGAAATTATCGAGATGAGTTCAAAACTTAAATTTTAAGTGATTTGGAGTAGCTTTAAACTATATTTGAGTTGAATTTCAGAGGATACCCAAGGAAGAAGAAGAACACGTGAAGCTCCATTGATAGGATTCATTTATATAATAATGTATAATATTGTATAAATAGTATATAATAGTATATAAACATAACTTATACACTATTATATCCAAGGCCGATACATTATTTACAAGTATTTGGTGAATGTCTCTCATTCTTTTTCTTCTTCTATATACATAGTGTATTAAGAATATTTTCACTCTATGATTATACATCTTTATACACTTCATAAAACTATATACATACTGTACCTCTTTGTATAAAAGTGTATAACATTATATAAAAGTGTATAAGCATCGCTGACAAAATTTTTGTATGATTTTCACTTACAGTTCTTGTATAAAATTAGTCTAAATCTTCGGCAAATAACTTCAAACTTTGTATACAACCTACTTAGACTATTTCTAATAAGTTCAAACAATATCCACTCCAAATTTTTCACAAAATTATAATCAAAATTTAACAAGATTAGCATTAAAGGAGATGAGATTTTGGGTTTCTCGCGTCTGTTTTTGCGTTTTGCAGTTGTGATAGGTATGTATAAACCTGAAGATATACAAAAAAAATTTTTAAAAAAAAGAGAAGTATTGATTATGGAAGAAGGAACGAATGTGTGTTGACTGAATGGAGAACTGGTATGATTCTTTTTCATTAATTAATTAAATATTTATGGATAAAAATGAGGAGAGAGCTACAATAGGGATAGGTAGGAATAAATGAGGTTGTTATAATTAGAGGGAATGAGAAAAGAAAAGATCTTACTGATATTTGGCTACACTTTCGCATACTTGTAATTAGGCTAAAATGGTGCAAGACCAACTTATGGAGTGCATTATTTTACAATTTTGTCTATATTTAAAGCTATTCAAATTTTCAGTTATAGATAATAAAATATATTTAGTTAATTGGTCTAATAAAGACCCATTAAGATTATATTAAAAGAATGGACCAAGACATCAATTTGAATATTTCTTTTTGAGATATTAAAATTTATTTTTCCAACATAAATATTTTTCTAATTTTGTAGTTTTATATCTTATAGATCGACGAATTTTTACTATGTACTTATAAATTTAAATCAATTAACTCAGCTTTAAAAAACAAGTTCAATCAACTATTAAAAAGTGCAAAGGATCAATTGGAAAATAGCGATGGATGATGTACAACTTCTGAAGAAGAGGGATTCATTTGGATTTGGTCACCTCAAAGGTAAACACTGTGTGGAATAATATCCTTTTGACTTGAAACTTTCTTATTGGGTTTTTTTTCCGTCAAAGATCCAGAGATATGGTTTCCTACTTCGCATTTGGGGTCGTGGAAAAGATCCATTTCAGCTAAATTCATAAGCGAAACCGTGTGTTTCTAACTTACTACGAAAAGAAAATTTTAATCATTTGATTTCCATCGCAATATCTGATAATGACGCCTCTTTAGGGTCGTGCACGTTTTACTTGCGGTAATTATTCCCAAATATTTGTCATTTCGGGAGAGAATGATAATAGGTGAATTTAATTATATTCAAACCCTAAATAACCACCTAATTGCATTATTTTGAAAATGAAAGTGATAGCAAAATACTCTTATAAGTGCTTTTCATGGTTTTCAGGTTACATATGAGTAGGGAAGGCGAGACGTACTTTTGGAGTTAGGAAATGAAGAAAAAAGAGGCTAACTGTGAAAATCCCCAAGTGAACCGCGTCAGAAACAAGCCAGAATTTCAGAGACAGGGGTTCACCACGGTTCCACCGCGACCGCGGCAGAACCGCGATGGGAGACAGCTGCAGATAAATCAAGTATCAGAGGGGTCGTTTGGCCGCGGTTCTACCGCGACCGCGGTAATCGCGGTGGGCGTGCTAATGGTCAAGGGCAATTATGTCAAAGCGTGAATTTTAGCCCTAAAACATATTTTAATCACTAGGTTTCGCCCATTGGAGGTATGTATTGATTATTTTGAGTTCTTGGAAGGAAAAGCAAATGTGAGAGAATAGCTTAAACCTATTTCTTCATCCCTTTTGATTTTTGTTGCTAGATTATGTTGAATATTAATTTACTTTGTTTACCCATAGTCATGAGTAGCTCATTTCCTGTCTAAGGTCTTGATGGAACCTATTGGGAGTTGAAATTCTAGTTTATGTTAATGCAAATTTTCCGGTTTTAATCTTTATTTATTCAACTATGTTCTTGTTGTAGTTAATTGACAAAATACTCAATTAGCTATGCTTATTTAGTGTGCATAACTTGAAAAGAGTGCATATTCAGGTTATTGTTGAATAACACAACTCCTAAAGTAATGAGAGGAATCTATAACTGCAGGTTTAATGGCGGGATTAGGAATAACGAAGCATTGGTGCAATATTAAATGAACTGTGTAATTAAAGCTAGCTAGTGTATCTCGGGAGAGGGCAATTGTATGTTACTGTAATTGCTCGGGAGA
The DNA here is from genome assembly GCA_034376525.1 of Nicotiana benthamiana. Classification (NCBI taxonomy): domain Eukaryota; kingdom Viridiplantae; phylum Streptophyta; class Magnoliopsida; order Solanales; family Solanaceae; genus Nicotiana; species Nicotiana benthamiana. The sequence goes on along the minus strand of CM067336.1, from coordinate 23,693,222 downwards.
GAGTTGCGGTAAGTTGACTGTTCATTATTGATAAAGTGTGTTAGTAAATTTGTATGAAGCATAAACAGAAGGGATTCCATCAATAGGGAAAGTCATTACCTTATCATTTCTCTCATTCTTGTCTACAACCTTAGTTAGTTAGCCATAGCTTATTGCTTTTCTACAATCTTAGTTCATAGTAAAATCTCCACTTGTGATTCAAAAGTCTTGGGAAGTTGATTCTGAAGAATTTAGTGGGTCTACAGGTGGTAGTTGATAGGTTAACTCTCTGTTGATTGGACCCTGGGCATAATACTCGAATTTTATTTGCAACGTCCGCAAAGTCCTTTTTAGAGGGCATACTTGGGCGTGATCAAATTTTGGTGCCGTTACTGGGGAGTTAACGGAATTATCAATTGCCATTGATAAAGTTACAAAAATTCTTGGTGTAGTTAGTTTCTTTACACCCAATTTTTGATTGAAACTTTTGACGGTTGACTTGGTTGCACAGGTTTATGCCTAGAAACTCTGCAAGGACTGGAGAACCGCTTGAAGGACTCTCAGACCCTGAGAAAATATTCCGGGCGTTGAACCGTGCTAACAAAAGACTTCAACCATCTCAACAGACACACAAACTCAAAACAGAAATAGAAGACGTAATCGACCCCAACGGGAACGGCAGGCATGAGCAAGTCAATTTGAATGATAGAGAAGCGGCACCTCTTGTGCCCGAGGGTGCACTGTATGATTGGACGCAGCCCACAGCTGACAATATGGTCACTGCCATAGTTGTGCCTGCCATACAAGCTGAGTCGTTCCAGATCACAAACAATATGCTACACTTGTTGCAAAACAAGGGACTCTTTTCTGGAACGCAAGTAGAAGACCCTCAGCAGCACTTAAAGAATTTCCTGTCCATATGCAAAACTCAGAGGCAGCCCAATGTGACTCCGGAAGCAATCAGGCTGCTATTATTTCCTTTCTCAGCGACAGGAGCTGCTCAGATTTGGTTAAACTCACTCCCTATAAACTCCATTGAAACTTGGGATGAGTTAGTCAAGCAGTTTCACAACAAGTTCCACCCACCAAACAAAACAACGCAACAAATTGATGAGATCGTGAGCTTCAAACAGAAACCAATGGAAACTTTGCACGAGACATGGAGAAGGTTCAAAGGAATGTTGGTGATGTGTCCCCATCATGGTATTCCAGAGCAGATGTTGGGACAACGGTTTTACATGGGACTTTCTGACAGTATAAAGAATATTATGGATGCCTGAGCTGGTGGGGCATTTTTGAGCAAGACATGGAGAGAAGGGCAAAATCTGTTAGATAAAATGGCTCAGAATTCAGGGTGGACAACCAAAAATGCACCTATCACTCCGGTGGTGCATTCAGTGCCTCTTGATCCTTCCAACACTATGGCTGAGAATGTGGCGACTCTTTTGACACAGATGATCATCCTCACCAAGAAGGTAAAGGAGTCAGGACAAAAACAACAGGTACATATAGTTGATACTACCAATGGGGGCTTATGCACATCTTGCATCAGTCAGCCAATTGGTAATCCATGGAATGTGGAGCATGACATTCATCATCAGCAATCTGAAGATATGAATTATGTGGCTAACTATGGGGGTCAGAGGCAAGGACACCAGAACTGGGGCCAGCAGACTCAACAGCAGTACAGGCCGCCGCAGCCACAATACAGTGCCGGGAATATGGGAGGTATGAGACCCCCCAACAACATGCCACCTTACCCTAGACCGCAAGGGTACACTAATCAGCAACAAGGGTACCACCCACCTCAGCAGCAGCATGGTGGGAGGCAAGAAGATGGGTTCGCCAGGCTAGAAGCGTTGATGCAGCAAGTGATTGGGTCCAATGCAAAGATAAATGAGATGGTAGATGCACATGACGCATCTACTAAGAATATTGAAGTGTAGGTGGGCCAGATTGCTATGTCTTTGAATAACCGTCCTCAAGGGACATTGCCTGCAGATACCCAAACCAACCCCAAAGATCAGGGCCTGAAGCAGCTGATGGCGGTGAGTCTCCGCAATGGTAGAGATCTTGATGTTGAACAGGAAAGATCTCATGAGAATTTGCAGGCTGAGACACTCATTTACGTACCTATTGAGCTGGATGAATCAACAAGGCTGACAGATCTGACAGTCCATCCTGCTACTGAAAATCAGATTATGCAGCACGAGAGCTAGAAAATTGCCGAAACAGTAGAAGAGCCTGTGGAGGAGATAATAGTTGAGAAAGAAAAGTCCCAAGTCATTGGGAAGAAAAGACCTCCTGCACCATCCCCCAGAGATTGGCCAAGCACCAAAAGGAAGAGCAATGCAAGAAGTTCTTTGACATGCTCAAGCAGATTAGGGTAAATATTCCATTGATCGAAGCTTTAAAGGAAATGCATGGGTACGCGAAGATGATGAAAGATTTGATGTCTCGGAAGTTTGACTTCAAAGACTTGGCCACAGTGACTCTCACGCAGACCTGTAGTTCAGTGGTAACTAGACCGGTTACTGAAAAGCTCTCTGATCCGCGGAGTTTTACTATCCCGTGCACTATTAGGAACTATGCCTTTGCAAAGGCACTCTGTGACTTAGGGGCCAGCATTAATCTTATGCCCCTGGATATTTACAAGAGTTTGGGCATCGAGAGATCTAGACCCGCCTCTATGTTATTGCAGCTGGCTGACAGGACAGTGAAGCGTCCATTTGGGATCATCGATGATGTTCTTATTCTGGTGGGGAAATTCGTGTTCCCTGCAGATTTTGTGATCCTGGATTACAAGGTGGATGAAGAGATTCCTATCATTTTAGGAAAACCGTTCTTATCCACATGGAGAGCCTTGATTGATTGTGAAACTAGGAGCTTAAGATGAGGCTCAATGATGAGTGGATCATATTTAATGTGCAGAAATCTATGAGGCGACCAAGTGAGTTCGCCAATTGTTCTCTTATTGATGTCGTAGATGTGATCGTACAGTCTGATGATGATGTAATGACGGTGGAGTATCCCTTGGCTGCATGTCTAACAAATCTGGAGGAGGCGAATGGTGAAGTGTTGGCGGAATGGGTGCTGGCTTTGGAAGGTAAGGGGTTTTGGGATAGAAACCTTGAGTTTGAACCCCTACACTTGGAGAAGAGAGAGAGTCCTCCACTAAACCGTCCATTGAATAACCACCGAAGCTGGAGCTAAAGCCCTTGCCAGTCACCTCAGGTATGAATTTCTGGGACCGAACTCCACTTTACCTGTTATTATCTCATCTGGTTTGTTAGATGTGGAGGTGAAACAACTTTTACATGTACTAAAGGAATGCAAAACTGCCATCGGATGGATCATGGAAGACATCAAGGGGATCAGCCCCCCTATTGCATGCACAAGATTCTGCTAGAAGAAGGAGACAGACCTTCCGGGGAACATCAGAGGAGGCTGAACCAGAATATGAAGGAAGTGGTGAAGAAGGAAGTAATAAAGTGGTTGGATGCGGGAATCATCTTCCCAATTTCTGACAGCAGCTGGGTTAGCCCAGTTCAATGTGTGCCTAAGAAGGGTGGCATGACGGTGGTGAACAATGATAAAAATGAATTGATCTCAACAAGAACCGTTACCGGTTGGAGGATATTCATGGATTATAGAAAGTTGAATCTTGCCACCCAGAAACACCACTTCCCACTTCCCTTCATTGATCATATGCTAGATAGATTGGCAGAGAGGTCACACTTTTGCTTTCTTGACGGGTACTCAGGGTACAATCAGATATCCATTGCACCTGAGGACCGAGAAAAGACCTCCTTCACATGCCCTTATGGCATTTATGCTTTCAAGAGGATGCCATTTGTCTTTTGCAATGCACCCGCCACATTTCAATGGTGCATGATGGCCATTTTTACTAATATGGTTGAAGACATAATAGAGGTGTTCATGGATGATTTCTCAATGGTGGGGAATTTGTTTGATGAGTGCCTTGAGAATCTGACACGTGTGTTGAAACGGTGCATCGAGACTAATGTGGTGCTGAACTAGGAGAAGTGCCATTTCATGGTGCAAGAAGGCATAGTCTTGGGGCAGCGCGTGTCAAGCAAGGGGATAGAAGTAGATCAAGCCAAAGTTGATGTCATAGCAAAGCTGCCTCCGCCAACCTCGGTCAAAGCAATCAGAAGCTTTCTTGGACATGCCGGTTTCTACCGATGGTTCATTAAAGACTTCTCCAAAATCGCCAACCCTCTCTGTAAGTTTTTACAAAAAGATAACCCGTTTGTATTTTCTGATGCATGAAGGGTAGCATTTGAGGAGCTGAAGCATAGTCTGGTAACAACACCAATCATTGTTGCCCCAACTGGGAGCAACCTTTCGAGCTAATGTGTGACGTTAGTGACTATGCAGTGGGGGCGGTGCTGGGCCAGCAGAAGGACAAATTGATGCACCCAATCTACTATGCAAGTAGAACGCTGAGTGGAGCCCAACTGAATTAAACAGTGACTGAGAGGAGATGTTAGTTGTGGTATTTTCCATCGACAAGTTCCGGTCCTACCAGATAGGATTGAAGGTAATTGTATACACTGACCATGCAGCTTTTAGATACTTGATAGAAAAGAAAGACTCTAAGCCACGCCTGATTCATTGGGTGTTGTTGCTGCAAGAGTTTGATCTTGAGATACGTGACCGAAAGGGCACTGAGAACCAAGTCCCTGATCATCTATCACGACTTGAGGGAGCTGAAAACATAATTGAGGTTCAGGACATTCTGGAAACCTTTCCAGACGAGCAACTGCTCGTAACCAACCATCTAGAAGCACCATGGTATGCGGATTTTGCCAATTACCTAGCTTGTGGTATAGTTCCTCACGACCTATCTTTGGTCCAGAGGAAGCGTTTCTTTCGTTAAAGCCGTATGTATTATTGGGATGAGCCCTATCATTTCAGAATATGCTTGGATAACATGATCCAAAGATGCGTCTCCGAGATGGAACAATCTTCTATTTTGCAGGCATGTCATGCATCGGCTTATGGGGGACACTTTGGAGGAGTAAGGACTGCAGCAAAGGTGCTTGAGGCCGGGTTTTTCGGGCCGACAGTGTTTAAAGATGCTCACACATGGGTAAAGGGTTGTATTGAATGCCAACGCACAGGGAACATCTCCTGGAACCACGAGATACCCATGAACCCAATCCAGGAGGTTGAAGTGTTCGATGTTTGGGGGATAGATTTCATGGGTCCTTTTGTCAACTCTTATGGCAATAAGTACATTCTTGTTGCTGTTGATTAAGTGTCCAAGTGGTTGGAAGCTGTAGCATTACCCACCAATGATGCAAAGGCAGTGGTGGGGTTTCTGAAGAAAAACATATTCACCCGCTTTGGGACACCACGGGCAATAATAAGTGGCGGGGGCACTCATTTCTGCAACATAACATTTGAGAAGTTGTTGGAAAAATACGATGTGCCCCACAAGGTGGCTACTCCTTACCACCCGCAAACCAGTGGATAGGTGGAGGTATCTAGCAGAGAGATAAAGAGTGTGTTGACAAAAACTGTAGATGCCACAAGAACAGATTGGGCAAGAAAGTTAGAAGATGTTTTCTGGGCATATAGAACAGCATTCAAGACACCAATTGGTATGTCCCCATACAAGTTGGTGTTTGGAAAGGCATGTCAACTACCGGTATTACTTGAGCGCAGAGCGTGGTAGGCACTGAAACAGCTGAATCTAGACATGGAAACTGCGGGCTCGTCTAGAGTCACAGAATTGCATGAGCTTGAGGAGTTCCGATATTTTGCTTTTGAGAGCACAAGACTGCATAAGTAAAGAATGAAAAGGTTTCATTCAGCACATTGTGGAGCGAACTTTCAAAGTCGGGGACAGGGTACTTTTATACAACTCAAGATCGAGATTGTTCCCGGGTAAGCTAAAATCACGATGATCTGGGCTATTTCGGGTAGTTGAAGTCCTCCTGTCTGGAGATGTTGAAGTTGCTACTGAGGATGAATCTCGCACATTTAGAGTCAATGGTCAGCGGTTGTAATCATACGTGGGAATGAGCGAAGCTAAGGAAGGAATTGCACTGCACTTGAACGAGCCACAGAGGTCGAGCGAGCCGTTAATGCGCTCATCTGAGTCGTGCCACGACGTTAAATCAGGCGCTGCGTGGGAGGCAACCCATGAAATTGTTATAATTGTAATCCTTTAGAATATGAAAAAAAGCGATCAGAATCTGATAAGGGCCCAAACCACGGTCCCACCGCGACCGCGATCAAACCGCGGTCGAAGCCCCTCTCTGAACAGTCCCCAGCGCGGTCCTACCATGACCGCGGTCCAAATGCGGTCCAGACCCCTGTCAGAACTTTGTCTACCGCGGTCCTACCGTGACCGCAGTAGAACCGCGGTGACCATGTCAGAGGCCCAGGTATGTTTTCAATATATTTTTTATTTTTTATTCTTTTGACCACCCCTTTTACCCAAAATACCCACACCACTTAAAACCCCTCCCCTCTTCTTTCTCTAGCAGCCCCAACGCCCAAACCAACCATTTCTCTCAATTTTTCACTTTTCTTCTCATATTTTCTCTCAACATACACCATCCCTCTCACCCAACTACCCCCCAACTTCATCAAACCCTTTCCCCCTTCAATCCTAGTAAGTTTCCTCTTCTTTCTCTTTAGTTTAACTACTAATTTAGTGTAATTTAGCATAGTTTTGTTTAAATTAACCCTAGGTAGCACTAGTTTAAGTTCTTGTTATAGCTATTGATTCTTGTTGTTGTTATATGGTTGTAGTTGTTTCTAGTAGGATGTTTGGTGCTTATTTTGTTAGGCCTTCATTATAGTTTGGGTGTCATGCTTCTTATAATATTTTGGAGGCCTGGAAATTTGCTTATAGGGTGTGAATAGTGCAAGGCCTTATGTTGGCTGGATTTGTGGAGTTGTTGTGGTGTTGTAGAGTGGGCTATGCCCATTACTCATGGTGGGGTGTGATATTTGGCAATGTATGGGGGGCCTAATTTGTTGAAACTTGGTGAAGGAACAAGTGTGGGGTGCTAATTGGGATTGTTGTCTTGTCGCGATCGGGTGGCAAAGTCTGAGTAACCACCCCTTTTGGCTCTATCTGGGATGAATTTAATGGTTTGTTTACACTCTCTGCAGGTACTATGGCTCCCAATATACAGAGGAGACAGGCTAGCCTATCTCGTCAGCCGACGTATGATGAGTCAAGGTTTGCCTCGGAACTGGCCAAAGATCACTTCAATGCTAAGGTGTGCAAACACTTCATTCCTGAAATTCCAATTGATCGAGCAGCCCTCCAAGCGGAAAGGGAAGATATGTATGAGGAGATTCGGAGGAGGCAGATGGAATTCCTGGTTGATAATCCCTGCCCGGTCAACAAGATGATTGTAAGGGAGTTCTACACGAACTGCCCTGCTAACCTAGCTCGGGATGTTATTGTGCGAGGTAAGATCGTTCCAGCACATATTCCCTATATCCGCCTGGCCTTGAAGTTGCCTGAGTTCACAGGCGATGTTAATTATTACCACGATTGACCAGATGTCACGTGAGAGGTAATGATTGAGTCCATTTGTGTTGGGGGGGCAGCCGACTTGGATAAAGCACCATATCACCCTGCATTCCAACTCGTTCACGCACTTAATTAAGTGCTGGTTGATGGTCATTTGCACCAGGTTCATGTCGTCTAGCAACGCGACGGACGTGAATTTCAACAGGGCCCTACTGACTTGGTGCTTCGTCACCAATAGAGATTTTGACGCAGCTAAGGTTATTAGTGATGAGATGATTTTGAGGGGACCGTTGCTGTCAAAGGTGTTTTACTTCCCCTCATTGGTGTCTCAGTTGTGCTTAAGAAAGAATATTCCCATTAATCTTACTGACAGGACAGTGGAACTTGAAGCACCTTTCAGAGCTTCCTATCAGAGTGGGCAGGGGCCCACAGACAATTGACATAGATGATTATGATGATGCCCCGACCCCCTTCGCACCATCCAGATGGTCAGTTAACAATGCCGGACCATCTCGCCGCCCCCATACTAGGGCCGGTTTCTCCAGGTCCCAATCTACAAGGCCAATGTTACATTCCATGAAAGAAGAGGTCGTGGATCTTCGCACCTCAGAGTATGGCCTCCACACACGGCTTGATGCCATGTCGAAGAGGCAGGCCCAGTTTGAGGCATGATTCATGTCGTGGCTACGTGCGTTGGGTAGAGCTTGACATGTGGACCCCAGCACTGTCTCCGACTATGACTGAGTCTCAGGGAAGTCTTCTAACCCTTCTGTGCTTTATTTATTGATTTGACATGGGGACATGCCATAATTTTAAGTGTGGGGTGGGAGACTTACTCTGTGTGTGTGTTTTACTGTATATATAGATTTGTGATTGTTGTAGCATAAAGATGTTGTTGTTGTAAATGTTGTTGTTATATATAACGGATGGCTAATATTTTAGGAGTAACTGACTTGGCCCAACGACGGACACTTGTCGACGGGTCTCTTGATGGTCCAAGTCGGATACATAAAAAAACAAAAACAAAAACAAAAATAAAAACACAAAAACAAAGGTAGAGTACTCTTCCTGATGACAGACCACTTGGACAGTACTCTTGAGGTAAGTAGTCCATGTAGATTTTTCATTTATTTTATTTTTATTTTTTAGGTAGTGTATTAAGTCCCCCTTGGTTTTCTTTTGACCACGGTTCTTTTCCAAGGGGTTTTCTTGAACCGGGTTAGGTAGATTTTTCTTTTGTAGTGTTAGGACTAAGATGGGTAAAGAATGCGACCCCTGATGTTCCCACCTGCAAATCACTAAAACGAACTTTCAGAGTGTAAGGTCTTGGCTCAGTGTAGACTTGTAAATCTATGCCTTAATTTTGCACATCTTGTTTTGCTCGAATGCTCGTTTGTGTATGTTGATAACTGATTCTGAATGAGTAACATGCCAAGTGTGTGTGATATCCTTACTTACATTCTGTGCTTTCATGTGATACCTAGAACTTGCCATGTGTGTTTGCAAAGCGAAATAGAAGTTGTTAGCCCTAAAACCTATATTAGTCACTAGGTTTCGCCCATTGGAGGCATGTATTGATTATTTTGAGTTCTTGGAAGGAAAAACAAGTGTGAGAGAATAGTTTAAACCTATTTCTTGTTCCCTTTTGATTTTTATTGCTAGATTATGTCGAATATTAATTTAGTTTGTTTACCCATAGTCATGAGTAGCTAATTTCCCTGTCTAAGGTATTGATGGAACCTACTGGGGGTTGAACTTCTCATTTATGTTAATGCAAATTTTCCTGTTTTAATCTTTATTTTTTCAACTATGTTCTTGTTGTAGTTAATTGACAGGATCCTCAATTAACTGTTCCTATTTAGTGTGCATAACTTGGAAAAGAGTGCATATTTAGGTTAGGGGTGTTCATCGGGCGGATTGGGCGGCTTTTTACTCTTAACGGTTTGGCTTAACGGTTATCGGCTTTTAAATGTATTCATCCGTTAGCCACCCGATAAGATATCGGGCGGATTGGTATCGGGTTAGCTCTTATCGGGCGGTTACCAGGCGGTTTATCGGTTTAATACCTATGGGGGTTATCGAAAGCTTATACCGAATTACAATACTTGTACAATACTAAAAGTTTAAAAAGCAGAAGACAATGCTATTATTGAAGTTTATGGTCTGCTTGAATAATAATGTTACTGTTATTCCATATATGATGGAGTGTTTGTTTCTTCTTCTAAATCTTTTGTTTCCTTGATTTGCAGCGCTATTGCAGAACAAGGATTTATATTTATTTTTTTTTAAAAGCAAATAGTCATTTTTTTTCATCTTCCAAATTAACAGTACTATGAAATGAGGAAGGAGGCAAAAAAACTATCTAACTCGCTGATATGCAGAAAAATATAAGACTATCTTTGACACAAAAGATGAGGTGAATGCCATCCGCATTAGAATACTAATCCAAAACCATCGGATATGAGCTATCTATCTGTTGAAAAATTCCTATCGTGAAACTAGCTACATGAATAGTACCACCTACTTCAAAGTGGATCATTGTAAGCGGTGTCGATATTTATAAATGTATACAAATGCACATATTAGCGTAATAACATCTAATTAAAAAAATTTAAAGACAATCTGAAATTTATTAATTGATCACTGTTCAAGTACATCACAACAACACTAATCAAACTCCTGATCTCCCCAACAAACTCGACACTATTGACCAAGTGAGCTATGATCTTCTCGCGTCAAGTGGTGTCAAGGCAACTTATTTATTTTATTTTATTGTTGCATATTAGTCAGATATATATTTATATATATATATATGTATGTTCAGCAAATTTTGCGGTCATGACACCGCTTGCACCAAGAGGCTTTCGCCTTTGATTAGCTACATGAAAACTTAGGGTTTCTCAGTTTCTCTAGAGAGTAGAGACTAGAATGAGAAATTAGATATGTAGATTTAGGAAATAGAAATTAGAAAATTAGGGGTAATACTAATGGGTATAGAGACAGAAGTCAGAACAGTCGGTGGGGGTGGTTTGTTTTTGTAATTTATTTTTGTTATACACTTATACTTATTCATTTTTAAGGTTTTTATTTTTTATTCAATATATATAATTATGTAAGTAAAAATAAATTTTATATATATATATATATATATATATATATATATATATATATATATATATTTATTTATATTCTAAACGGGTTAACGGATTACCCGTTAAGAAAATTTAATAATCCGCCCCCAAACCGATAAGCCATTAATAAAAAAAATTCAATCCGTTATCCATCCGTTAAGCCGTTAAGCCGTTACCATTAAGCCGTTAAGCCGTTACCATTAAGCCATTAAGCTTCCGTTCGGTTCGGTTTTCGATTTCGGATCGGTTTTGAACACCCCTAATTTAGGTTATTGTTGAATAACACCACTCCTAAAGTAATAAGAGGAATCTATAACTGCGGGTTTAAAGGCGGGATTAGGGACGAAGCCTTGGTGCAATATTAAATGAACTGTGTAATTAAAGCTAGCTAGTATATCTCGAAGAGTGCAATATATGACCTTGTACAATCCGAAAAGAGTCTAAAATGCCCTTTTACGTTTTTAAATAGGCAAATGTAATTCTACGTGGATTTACATGTCTTCCGTTAGTGGATAAGGGCATTTCTGAGCCAATTTTTAGACGGCAAATACATTTAAGGTGCCACCTTTTAACGGAGGACTTTGATGTCCTATTTTATATGGTAAAGGAGCATTTTAGGTCCTTTTCCGTTCTTGATATTTGTTGGGGTAAAGAGGATGCCTTGTTATCGTTACCGATATGCAAGCAATAATAGTCACGAGTATATTGTTCACGATAATGGCGAAGGCAAAAATAATTAAGTGCATCGAATATTCTCATTAAACCATATTGAAATCCCTACCTTAATTTATTAGAAAAATTAACATCTTCAAGAAATTAAGAATGACAATAATCTGTCTTGTAACGTGCTGCTTGCGCTACACCAGCTATAGCTTTTAATTATTCCTCGGCATCTACTGATTAATTATTCAGTCACCTTAGTTAGTTTTAGTCTGACTTACCTGCCTTGAAATCTTCATACAATATTGTGCATTTATGAGTTTATGAAATGATTTTAAAATGAGTTTAGCGTGATCATGATCATGAGCTGCGCCTACATATTAAGAAAGATTGGCTCTCATGTCATGTGAAAGAATATGATGTAGATTTTGTTAGGTGTGAATCAAGAAGGAAGGGATCTTGTTCCACGTGGAATAAAGAGAAGAAAATTAAGTTGTTCAGTTTATAGTGAAAAACGCTTGTATGGATTAGAATATGACCCCGGGATAATTAATGAGATTAATTATATCTTAAGCTAATTCTTAGTTAGTAAGTGGTATGACCATTCATTAATCACGATACCGACTATCAATCGATCAATTGGGCTACGACCTATCCGCCATCGTAAGGACGGAATCTTAGAATAGTCACGGTCCTTCATTGCCAGCTCATACAGCATACAACTATAAATACTAAGAGAAGGAACCCTAGAAGGGGGGCTGCTTCTTCTTCATCACTATTCTCAAGAAAAGAGAGAACATGATTGTAAGGTTGTGAACCTCTCCGACCAAATCAATACTATCAATAAAAGATCTTTACACATTCTTTCTAACAAATAACATTTGTCTCTTATTTCTTTCATTTGGTCCTTCACTTATTACGATCTGCTGTGATTGATCCTCGATTTATTTTTATTGTTTTATGCTTGTGATAACTTTGAGCTAAACAATTTGGTGTTGTCTGTGAGGATTTCATAGCAGAATCGTGTAGTTCTTCTCAGGACCAAAAGAAAGAAACGCCAATGAACATCCCAGCTCAAACAAGCTAAGACGGTATATCGGACAAAGGGAACTTGAAGTTCTCGAATCGAGATCCAACTCCTCTGTCACTCCTCTATCGGATAGTGAAAGCAAGAAGAAGCAGCTCACCCCCCCCCCCTGAGGGAGGATCTCTGTAAGGCACCCCCGCATCCCTGATGCGAGATCTAGTCGGAAATCGGCACGAAGATATCTCGAACCGAGAGTCACCTGAAGCCTACATACCCCGATCGAGAAGAGAACGCGTGAGCATCTCAAGATCTCGAATTAAAATCGAGTTTCAGCTCTCAAGAACCGACATCACAAGATTCAGGCAATGTGCCTTCGCCAAAAAGTTCAACTACGAGTTGAACCAGGACTCAGGCCATGCGCCTTCGCCAACAAAAAATTGCAAGATTCAACTACGGTTGGATAGCGACTTAGGCCACGTGCCTTCACCGAAAAGTTCAACTACAAGTTTAATTGGGACTCGGGCCATGTGCCTTCGCCATCAAAATATTACAAGATTCAACTACGGTTGAATAGCGACTCAAGCTACGTGCCTTCACCAAAAAGTTCAACTACAAGTTGAACTGGGACTCCGGTCATTCGCCTTCACAATCAAAATATTACAAGATTCAACTCTGGTTGAATAGCGACTCAGGCTAGGTGCCTTCACCAAAAGGTTCAACCACAAGTTGGACCAGGACTCAGGCCATGCGCCCTCGCGAATAAAAAATTTCAAGATTCAACTACGGTTGAATAGCGACTCAGGCTACGTGCCTTCACCAAACATTTTAACTACAAGTTGAATTGGGACTCAAGCCATGCGCATTCGCTATCAAAATATTACAAGATTCAACTGCGGTTGAATAGCGACTCAGGCTACGTACCTTCACTGAAAGGTTCAACTACAAGTTGAACTGGGACTCAGGCCAGGCGCCTTCGCCATCAAAATATTACAAGATCCAACTATGGTTGAACATCAACTCAGGTTACGTGCCTTCAAAAAAAATTTCAACTACATGTTAAACCGGAACTCAGGCCATGCACCTTCACCATCAAAATATTACAAGATTCAACTGCGGTTGAACAACGATTCAGGCTACGTGCCTTCACCAAAAAGTTCAACTACAAGTTGGACCGGGACTCAGCCGTGTGCCTTCGCCATCAAAAAATTACTAGAGTCAACTACGATTGAACAACGATTCAGGCTACGTGCCTTCACCAAAAAGTTCAACTACAAGTTGGACCGGGACTCAGCCGTGTGCCTTCGCCATCAAAAAATTACTAGAGTCAACTACGATTGAACAACGATTCAGGCTACGTACCTTCACCAAAAATGTCAACTACAAGTCGAACTGAGACTTAGGCCATGTGCCTTCGCCATCAAAAATTACAAGATTCAACTACGGTTGAACAACGATTCAGGCTACGTACTTTCACCGAAAAGTTCAACTACAAGTCGAAATGAGACTTAGGCCATATGCCTTCACCATCACAAGCCCAATCTCGCTCAAACAACAAAGATGAATGCCTTCGTCCTCAAAACTAAAGAGCAACGGACGGAGAAACAATTTAAGCTCCCTCGCCATTCAAGTAAGTACGCCCAACTCGAGCTAAAATTCGGGCCATGTAAAGTTCGGCCCCAATCGAAGTACAAGGCCGTGCTTCTTACCATCACGGCCAGTAGTTCTACCACGCCCGAACTGGGACTGAGGCTAGGTGCCACTATCACCAAATAATGGCCACAACTTTTTTACACCAAGTAAAAGCGATAAACAAAAATCGCTTAATCACGGCCAAGGCCATCACCGCTAAACAACTAACCTAGTTTCCGACTAAGGAAAGCAGGTGATTCGACGACAACCTAAGTCACCTACCTAGCCAAGCACACCGACATTATCATGGTCAAGGACGCCGCATCATTATGACCAAAAGACATAAGGGACTTAACACGCCTACCAGAGGCTCACTCTAAGGCAGATCACCTTTTGAACACAATGCATAGAAAAATCTAAAGAACATTAACTCGAAATAAACACAACACCAGCAGTGGAAAAAGTAAGCTTGTACATACATATATTTACAGTCCTCTGTGGGCAACGCCCACTTACATTCGGCCAATCCATTCAGTACGAAAGAAAGAAAAAAGGAAAAATCTAAACGCCCAATGGCGAACAAAATAAAAAATACATTGAAGCCTTTCACTCGGTGTCGCCCACGCCGCCATCAGTGCCACCAGCACCATCAACGCCACTATCAACCCTGGCGAAGGTGGATCAAAGCAACAGTTTGCACGGGCCTCACAAGCCTTATGACGGGCCTCTTCATAAGAGGCTTCAGGCACAATGTCGGCCTCCCACAGCCTCTTATACACATCAAGTTGACCCTCGTAAAACATCCAAAGATCACGAGTCGGGCCGAAAGAGGCAGCCTGATTCCTCAAGCGCTGATTCTCGGCCTCTAAGGTCATTATCTATTCGCTGTAGTCTGGGCATCCTGTTCATAGATGCCAATGCGGTCCTCCAGTTCTCCTTCTCGAAAGGTCGCAGCGGCCCTCTCCAGCTCCTATCCCCATTCGCGAACATGATCCTCCGTCTCCAACGTCCCAACCCTCGATAGGGCATCCCTCGCTTGATGCCTCAAGGCAGCGGCCTCAGTCTCCAAAGCGACCACCTGCCTGGTCAAAGTCTCAAAGGCCTCTGCCGCCTTGGACCTATCCTAGCGTTCCCTCTCAGCAGCGGCCCTCCTCTCGGCCTCCATCTCCTCGTCTTTATGATAAAGCTGCTCCTCAAGAGTGTTAACCCTGCCAATGGTCTACTGTGTTTGAAGTTCTTGCCTCGCCAGCTCTTCAACGAGGTCCTGGTTCCGGGGGTCGTTACTCATGCACTCACGCATCTCGCGGCACCAGTCCCGATAGTGACGATACTTCTCTAGCGCCCGCGAGAAAATCTCTGAACGGACGTTAGCTCGGCGGATGCTCTCCACCTCCAACAAAAGTAGCTACAAGAATGAAGCAATTATGAGAATAAAAAATAAACCAAGTAATAAGATAAACTAAAATTCATTACACGTACCTTCAAACCATGCGCGGCCGCCTCACCCATCAGCCCGATGTTTGTTATGCCCCTCAGCGATGTGCTTTCTGCCTCCGAGCAAAACACCTCGACCAACGGCACCAGATTCTCCTCTTAAAGAAGCAAGTTCTGGTCCGTAGGGATCTCAACATAATGGAACTACCCTTCCGCATGCACCGTTATGTGGGTATGGTCGTCCTGAAGCATGAGGATGTTATCAGGGTCCAGGTCACACTCGGATTCAGACCTTTCGCCTACAACGCCCCTCCTTCCGTCCGCCGATCGGGAAGTTGAGGCTACCACCCCCGCCAACACTATGTCGCTTGATTCTCTAACCAAAACAGTTGCTGAGGAACTACCTCCCCTCTCAGCAACTGGAACTGATAATTGAATCACCGAAGCGATAATGTCACCTTGGCCTGAGCCAATCGGGGAAACCCCCACTGAGTGCCCGCCCTCAAGGGCAGGCGCTGCCGATGTATTTTCCTCCATATCCGATGGTTGGTAATCCAAGTTTATCACCATCATAGCTGGTGTAAATGTGACCCTGCGTCTAACAAGCAGCCTCTCCTCCTCCTCCTCATCCTCGCTCGAAGTCAGCTCCGCTCTAGGGCGTACGATCAGCGAAGGCTCTTCGGCCAGAGGTACAGATCATGCCGGGGAATGAGCCACAGAAGATTCAACCGAAGTCGCCATTAGAATTGGATGTGGCACTGGCATTATCACGAGTCGTGCAGTCGCGCTCGGTCTGCGAATGGCTAGTTGGGGGCCCTCACACGCCATGCCCTCCCAGACCAAAGAAAGAACCAAGTTAAGAAGAGGCGAAAAGGAATAAAATAAAGACATAAGGAAGCTAAAATTCTCACCAGAAGCAGGTCTACAGCCATGTCTTTCCCAGAAAGACGGCCACGTACGAATCCCTGCTGTGTGAGGGAGCACGGCCTCGACCCATTTTTGAATGTTGGGCAGTGGGGCCAGCGCTAGCCGTTCAGCTACAAACAGTAGGTAAAGCTAACACTTATTAAAACAGGATAAAAAAAGGAGACGAAATGGAGAATCTGGCGAATAAAAAGGACTTACGTGTGTGCTTCCAAGTATCTGGGAACTCGGTAGCACATGCCACCAAATGTTCAATCCTGATGTAGAAGAAATTCTCATAAGTCTGAGGCTCGACCGCGTCATCTAATTTCGCAGTCAAGCCCCTCGCCCCACGAGGAATAGTTCGAATCATCGTACCACAGACCCTCTGAGGGGCGTAGAGGGTCAGCACGTGCTGCAACGTGATCTCCCTTCGGGCCAGCTCCGCGTATTTCAGGAGCATAGCAAAAAGCTTGTAGAGGGAGGGAACTAGCTGGCCAGGACACACTCTGTAATGACGGTAGAAGTCCACTACCAGCATCGGAAGAGGGATCCTGAATCCCAATCAAAAGGATAAGCGTAGAAAACGCAATACCCCCTACGATTGATGTGGACCCTCTCCTCACGTCTGGCGAGGAAAATATCAGCAAAGCAGGCAATGCCCCACTGCTCTCGTAGCTGACCGATCCCCACTTCTCCCATCAGTGGGGCTTCATTCACCTAATCTTCACCCTCATCGGCGGTGAATTCAATCGCCGGACCTTCGGGCAGGGACATGATATCAGTCACCGATGGAACCCCATTGGCCCCCACCTGTTCTGCACATCGGAGAAGGCTCTTCTGCCACCATGAGGTTGGCCAAAAAACTTGCCTAAGCAGCACTTCTTGAGGAACTACTTGCCATTTTTTATCGGAGAAATCGTAAAGAGGTATGAATTGACGGAGAAAGATGAAGATTATAACAATCGAAGAGCAAGAACAACTATAAACTACCTAAGCAAGGAAGATTCTTCAGAGATATCTCTTAAGCAAATTACGAAAAGTTAGAGACAAATGCCTCAGTCCCTTATTTATAAACAACACAACTGGCTCTCACGAATTCCAATGGTCATCATTAACTAATTGACCAACCGTAAAACGGTTCGGTTCTACAGAAACGTGCATCATAATGAAAAAACTCCATGAAGCAACTTTTCAATCGCCAGCTAGCGCTTCGCCTTCAATACGGTCATAATGATCTGAGAACGTTTTAGGAACGTCCTGCGTACCCCCAAAATTTTGGACGTCGCCAAA
Source organism: Nicotiana benthamiana (assembly GCA_034376525.1). Classification (NCBI taxonomy): domain Eukaryota; kingdom Viridiplantae; phylum Streptophyta; class Magnoliopsida; order Solanales; family Solanaceae; genus Nicotiana; species Nicotiana benthamiana. The sequence goes on along the minus strand of CM067336.1, from coordinate 23,675,641 downwards.
ACACATGACAAGCAAGTCTGTACTCCCCCAGGCCGCGACGGTTAAATAACATCGGCACCATACAAGGGTAAAAGTCATCGGCAAAATAATCACGACCATCCCCTCCCACATGTACAAACGGCTACGACCACTCCTGACGCACATACGACTACGACTCTCTCCCAAGAATGAACATTTAAGAACAACAAAATGCAACCAAGATCACCAACTCGATTCCATTGAGGCTAAAGCCGTCCATAATATTAAGGCTATGACCGTTTCCAGTATGTAAATGGCCAAGGTCGTCCACAATATTAAGGCTATGGTCGTCTCTTGTATGTAAATTGCTAAGGTTGCCCACAATATTAAGACTATGGCCATCTCTAGTATGTAAACGGCTAAGGCCGTCCACAATATCAAGGCTATGGCCATCTCCAATGTACGAATGATTACAGTCGTCCCCAATGCGTAAGCTACCAAGGCAATCGACACAAAATGGCTAAGGCCATCGATTTTAACAGCATAATCTCCCACATGTAAACTGCTACTGTCAATTTGGCCCCGATCGAAACTGCATTCAGTGAAGTCCGCTCATCGAGCTCGATCGAGGCACGACTTCAACAAGCGGAGGGACTAACTGTATGGGTCAGAATATTACCCCGAGATAATTAATGAGATTAATTATATCTTAAGCTAATTCTTAGTTAATAAGTGATATGACCACCCATTAATCACGATACCCGACTATCAGTCGACTCGATCAATAGGGCTACGGCCTATCCGCCATCGTAAGGACGGAATCTCATCATAGTCACGGCCCTCCATTGCCAGCTCATACAACTTAAAACTATAAATACTAAGAGAAGGAACCCTAGAAGGGGGGCTGCTTCTTCTTCATCACTATTCTCAAGAAAAGAGAGAACATGATTGTATGGCTTTGAACCTCTCCATGGAGAGACAGACCAAATCAATACTATCAATAAAAGATCTTTACACATTTCTTTCTAACAAATAACATTTGTCTCTTATATCTTTCATTTGGACCTTCACTTATTACGATCTACTATAATTGGCCCTCGATTTATTTTTATTATTATTATGTTTGCAAAGTATATGATAACTTTGAGCTAAACACCACTTTTATACTAACTTAAAAGGTTGGAAAGAAGACAAGCATTGCATTGTGTTGTTGCTCAGCTTTAAATCTGAATTTGGTCAAATAATTTGATTGATTAATATTTGAATCAACAAATTTACAAATTTCGGTTCATATACAGGTGGTAATAATTTCTAATATGAGATTCTTAGGCCATGAATGGATTAAATTAAGAACTTTATAAGACCTCTTAAAATATTTCTAGATAACTCGTGTGTGACACTTTTAACCACAACAACTAGTCAACAACGATTTACCTATGTGATCCCATAAGTAGGTTGGGTATTTCTGTAAGACAGAAATTCTATTCCGATAGACCATTGGCTCATGTGACAACTTTAACTCAACTACTTAATTTTATAGAAAGTTCGTTAGCTAATCACCTAATTAGCAACATAGTTGAGTCGTTGTACTTTCATTTGTTACTATGAGTTTAACTGAACACTAATATACTGTACTCTGTAAAACTTATTTATGGCTGAGAGAAGTTTTTATGAATAATATTCGACATATGTATTCTTATGTTAAATACAGTAATTAAATTTCGAAAGCAAAATAATGTAATTATCTGAATGTCAAATAAGTAGTTTGGCTGGGGCACACAACTGCATGCGATGCTTCCTACTCCACTTGTATCTTCGCAAATTGTCTTTTTGTGAAATATTCAAAAGTCCAGTTTAGTCAATTTTGTAATCGAATAAAAATTCTTAATTATATATCTTGCTCTAGTCGATACATTGACAAGAGCGGTTGCTCTGATGGTAAGCAACCATCACTTCCAACGGAGAGGTTGTAAGTTCGAGTCTACCCAAGAGCAAGGTGAGAAGTTCTTGGAGGGAAGGATGGCGGGGTCTATTTGGAAACAGCCTCTCTACCCCAAGGTAGGGGTAAGGTCTGCGTACACACTACCTTCCTCAGACCCCATTAAGTGAAATTATACTGGATTGTTGTTGTTGCTCTAGTCGATACAATTGATACTTTTTTTATCATTTTATATTAAAGAATTGCCAAGCCACTTGGCCATTGGGGTTTTGGAGGATTACAGTTTAGAGAATAGAGATCTGTCATTTTTAAGGGAAAAAAAATATCCAAATGATTCATTACTGCTCTACAAGTAAACGTGTTTAAGGAGAAGAATTAAGGTTTAAAAGCATAGCAAGAACAAGTCAAAATATTCAACACAAACTCATAGACAGTGAATGGAATGGTTCAAATTTAAATGCATTGAATGTCTTTTATCTTTCTTTAGTATTTTTTTCCTTAATTTGTTATAGTGGGAAAATAAAATGAATCTTCTTTTAAAAATGTAAAAAAAGAACTATGTGTCCTTAAACGTTTACTTCGGTACAGGACACTGCAACAATTTGTAACGTCTCTGTTTATGTAGAAAGTAGACACAATAGCTGGTCCATTACACAATTACAGAGAAGAAAACAAAATTTGGTAATTAGGCATTTCTGTAAATAAGATATAGGGGTGTGCATTTAATTTATCGATTCGATTTTTATCATTATCGATAATTACTTATCGATTATCAATTTGTACATATGCTTATCGTTATCGTTTCAATAATCTTTTGATTTTTTCAATTTTGATAATAAATAATCAATTCGATTTATCGATAAATCGATTCGAATGTACACACCTAATAAGATATTTATTCATAATTACTATTTAAGACAAAAATATCTTTGCCGCGTAATTTTAAAATTATCCGTAAATCGAGTCAACGTACAGAAAAAACCAAGGCACAATCCAACATCCAGTCCCACATATATCTCAAACAAGTACACCTCGAAACAACAAATAAAAATAATTACTACTAAAATATTACTACTTCACCAGCTGGTCGTAGAGATTTATACAGTGAGAAAATTTTAAATTTATAAAAAGCCGGCTTTTTTCCATAAACTCCTTAACTTTATCCCAACCTTCCATTCCATAGTCTCACCCCCCCAGACCAAATTTCACCAAAAGAACAGAAATAATGTGTTGTTAATATTCTGTGAAGATTGGTGATTGAGGAGTTTGATAGAAAGCTAGGGGAGTGGTGGTGCAGCCTTTTTTTCACCGGAATCTTGTTTTTCCGGTGAACTTTTAGACACCCTTCTAGCTAGAAGTGGACAATGTCATAAGTAAATACATTTTTTTTCTTCGAAAATACAGAAAAAAAGAGAAGATGATAGGGAAAGTGAGCTTGTTGTTCGTATGTGGGTTTTGGGTTTTAATGATGTCGTCAGCAACGGCGACATTAGTAGTTCGTGGGGCTGAAACGACGTCGTTTATAGAGGAACGGAAAAATGGGGCGCTACACAGAAATGCGTATGCGACTATGATGTACATGGGAACACCAAGAGACTACGAGTTCTACGTAGCGACACGTGTCATGCTCCGATCACTTTCCCGGCTAGGCGTTGAAGCCGATCTCGTCGTTATTGCTTCACTTGACGTTCCTCTTCGCTGGGTTCGAACACTGTAAGGCCTCATTTCTCATTTTCTCCATCGCTGTAGTAAATTGAACATTGTTGACCGGAAAGTGAAAAAAAGAAAGAAATAAGACAATTTCTCCTCATAATTTGTTTGTTATTGATAAGTTGGCACTGTGAGTATATTTTGAACTCTATCTAAATTTGCTCCTTTTTATATTTTGAACTCCTGTATCTTTAGCACCATAAATTTTTTATTTAAAAAAATTACTATTTAGTTATAAAAGATGAGCAAATTTTTTATCAGTTTTTAAAGATAAAATTTTTTAAGTTTCAAAACGGAATTTAGATTAATTTTTCAAGTTTTTAACCTCAAAACTTCAATTTCTTTTCAAGTAAATATATGTTTCAAATATAATTTCTTTTCAAAACCAATTTAATTTTTAAAAAATTATAGTAATTAAATTTATGTTCAAATGCTGGATTATGTGATTTAACACGCTTGGGGTATGAACCTTCTTGGTAGATATGTCTTTTGTCATTTTATACAATAGAGTATTATTTTCTACTTGGGGTGTTGAGCTTAAAATGGTGAGTGGTAGAGAGGCCCACGTGAACAGGGGCGGATTTGGGGCGCGAAGGATGGAGTGAAAGCCGAAAGATTATATATATATATATATACAAAGTAAAATTTATTTTTTATTTTTATATATTAAATTTTGAACACCTTTAATACAATTTAGAATTACAGTTTAATGGTCAAAGATGTTTAAAATCTACATAAAATTATGAGTTCAATATCTACTAACAACAAAAAAAAATTTTGAACCTCCTTCGTGAAAATTCTGCCTGAGCCGCTGCACGTGAAAGAGCGCCTGTTAACCACACTGACCTATTTTAGTACTACAATACTAATTTTGTTGAGACGTGAAAAATATAGTGAGGTTGGAATGCGTCTATTCCTATTTAATTTTTCTGAATAGGTTTAGAGCTCGTAAAAGGAGGCCAGTTTGAAGATGAGGAACTAGTTGACAATTTTGGCCATCTTGATTTTGCCAACACCTCAAAAATACGTAGGATTTCCAAACAGATATATAAAAATTAGCTGTTAACTCACATGCTGTTACAAAATTTTCCATCATTTTTATTCTGATCCACTGATGGTAGTGTTAAAATTAAAGTGTAACTTTTGGAAAATTATAGAATAGTGTAGAATATTATAGAAGTTAGGAGATATATTTCTAGATTAGTGTAGGTGATAAAAATATCTAGATATTTTGTAAGAAAAGTGTGGAGTATTCTAGAAGATGAATCTCCACCGTATGATTAAATAGATCATGACCTTCCATTGAGGAGGTGGAAAGCCTATATATACCCACCCCTTCCTCCACATTTGTATCATCCAAAAAAATCCAAGTCTTCTTGAGTTAATAAAGTATTCTCCAAGTTATTCAAGTAAGTCTTCCACTTTCTTAGTTCTAGTATTTTTTGGAGCTATATTTTCTTCTTCGTTCTTCTTCAATTGTGGTTGTGAGTCTTGGGCTAGTGAAGCATAATTCACTACTCTAAGAAAGCAATTTCCGGAATTTGGGGAGTTGTTTTTCTTCACATGGTATCAGAGCTACAAGGGTGTTAGCTTGGAATTTTGTCAAGTCACTCTTGGTGAAGAAGTTCGTTGGCGTTCCAAAAATGGATTCAAGTGGAAGAGTTGTCGGCTTTGGAATTGAGGTGCTTAATCAATCCAATTACAAGGTATGGAAGTCTTGCATGGAATCTTATCTTCTTGGAGAAGATTTATGGGAGGTTGTTGGTGGAGACAACAAGGTTGCCCCTACACCCACGGATACTAATGCCGATGCCGTAAAGAAGTGGAGGACTTCAAACGCAAAGGCGGAATTCGTGTTGAAGAGATCAATCTCTCACGATCTATTTGATCACATTGTTGAGTGTAAGTCTGCATCTCAGATTTGGGATACTCTAAGTGCATTGCTTAACAAGAAGAACGTTGCTCGGCTGCAATACTTAGAGAATGAGTTGGCACGAACTACTCAAGGTGAGCTCTCAATCTCCGAATTTTTCTTAAAAATTAAAAATATTTGTTCGGAAATTTCTGCTCTTGATCCGGAGGAACCTATTTCGGAGGCTCGAATGAAAAGGAATATTATTCGAGGATTAAACAAAGAATATATTCCTTTTGTCACTTCTATTCAGGGGTGGGCTAATCAACCCTCCCTTGTTGAGTTTGAGAATCTTCTCTCTTCTCAAGAGTCTCTAGCAAAACAAATGGCTGGAGTCTCCTTATCCTTTCAAGGTGACGCCTTATTCTCTGGAAAGAAGAATATCTATAGACCAGAGAAGAAGAATGAAAGAGAAAGAAGAAAAGATGAAGGGGGAGAGCCACCAAAGAGTGCCAACGGGAAAAGAAGCACTATTCGATGCTATCAGTGTAACTTGCCTGGACACATCAAGAAGAATTGTAAGGTGAAGCTAAAGGGAGGAAATGTTGCTGATAAAGCAGAACAAACCGAAGAGAATTGGGGTGGTTGCTTCTCAACGGAAACTACCTCGGTAAATGCTTACACTAGCATCAACTTCAAGGATGACTGGATCGTGGATTCTGGTTGCGGTCATCACCTTACCGGAGATGACTAAAAGTTCACATCTCTTCAGAAACATGAAGGTAACGAAGCTATTCTCACCGCGGATAATACCGTTTATCCGGTAGAAAAGGAGGGTACAATAATTCTCAACAATGGCGGAGATCCTATCACTATTAAGAGTGTGTATCATGTACCTGGAATGAGGAAGAATCTTTTCTCGGTGGCTAACGCTGTGGATGCTGGGCACTATGTTCTGTTCGAGCCAAATGGAGTGAAGTTCTTCCGAAATATCACTAAGGTGGAAGGAGATGTCGTTCACACCGGTAAGCGAGTTAAAGATTTATTTGTTTTGTCAGCATCTACATCTTATGTTGATAAGATGAGCACGAATGATAATGCATCACTTTGGCATGCTAGACTGGGGCACCTTAATATGGACAAGTTAAAAGTCATGGTAAACAAAAATTTGGTTGATGGTTTGCCTCATATTACTACTTTTGATAGTGGAACATTATGCGAAGGGTGTCAATATGGTAAGGCGCATCGTCTTCCATTTGATAGATCCCAAACAAGATACGAGGCACCACTAGAACTCATTCACAGTGATGTGATGGGTCCTACACGTACACCTACCTTCTCTGGTTATCGCTATATGGTGGTATTTGTTGATGATTACACACGATATACTTGGTTGTATTTCGTGGTGCAAAAATCTGAAGTATTTTCCAGATTTTTGGAGTTCAAAGAGAAGGTTGAAGGTGAGTTTCAGAGGAAGATAAAACGGCTGAGGACTGATAATGGAGGAGAATATACTTCCTGGGATTTTAATCAATTCTGCTCGAGGCAGGGAATACGAAGGCAGCTCACATGTGCAGACACTTCTCAGCAAAATGGCATTGCAGAGAGGAAGATTCGACATCTTACTGAGACATGTAAGAGCTGGTTATATGCTAAACATTTGCCCAAAGTTCTTTGGGCCGAAGGTATGGCTTGTGCGGCATATGTGATTAATCGGGTACCACTCAGTCCGATTAATATGAAGTCCCCGTACGAAATGCTCTACAACGAGAAGCCAAATGTGAAAGACTTTAAGGTCTTTGGATCGATCTGCTACGTCCACATTCCAGATTCACAAAGAACTAAACTAGATGCTTAGGCAAGGAAGTGCATCTTCATCGGTTATGATGAAAGGAAGAAAGGTTGGAAATGCATGGATCCCGAGACAGGCAAGTGTAAAGTATCTCGGGATGTAGTATTTGATGAAATCTCTTCCTACTACAGTCCCGGTGGTGTTCTTGGAGATGCTCCTTCACCAGCAATAGAACATGAAGAGATGCCCGTAAGTTTTCCGGTGACTTCTTCAGCTCCTTGCTCTAATATTTCATCATCGCCATCATCACCAATGACGTATAATAGTACGTCATCTTCCGAAGCAAGAGATTCTGGTGATAGGGGGAGCAAGGTTACTTCTCGCGTGGATGAACAAAGGGAAAATATCAACCTGGAGGAGACAAATAGTCAAAGAACAACTCGATATGGAAGGAAAGTCATGAAACCTATTCGCTACCGAGATGGAAACATGGTAAGCATCTATCATTGCTTCAGTGCCGGTCCTATTTATGAAAATGAGCCTTCTTCCTATAATGAAGCAAAAGGTGTTAAGGAATGGGAAGAAGCTATGAATGAGGAGATGCACGCACTTGTGAAAAATGAAACTTGGGATCTTGTGCCAAAGCCCAAGGATGTGAAGCCGGTATCTTGCAAGTGGGTGTATAAACTAAAGAAGAAGGCAGATGGGAGCATTGATAGATATAAAGCAAGGCTGGTTGCACGAGGATTCTCTCAAGTTTATGGAGAAGACTATGAGGAGACTTTTAGCCCAGTGGCGAAGATGACATCAGTTCAAGTTGTGATCTCCTTGGCGGCATCACTTGGGTGGAAGCTATGTTAGCTTGACGTGAAGAATGCTTTCCTATATGGTGAGATTGATAAGGATATCTACATGGAACAACCTTTGGGCTACATTTCTCCTACTCATCCAGACTATGTATGCAAGCTGAAGAAAGCGCTTTATGGACTCAAGCAAGCTCCCAGAGCATGGTACGGAAAGATTGCTGAATACTTGCAATTTTGTGGCTATCTTGCATCAGACTCAGATTCTAGCCTGTTCGTGAAGAAGCAAGGTACGCTCCACATGATTGTGCTACTATATGTGGATGATATGATTATTACAGGTAATAACGAACAGGAGGTTGCAAAACTGTGAGCTGAACTCTCGATCAGATTTGAAATGAAAGATTTGGGAGAGCTTAGTCACTTTCTTGGTTTGGAAGTGAAATATGTGAAAGATGGAATATTTCTTTCACAAGAAAGCTATGCGAGGAATCTTGTGGACAGGTTTGGAATAAACACAAGTAAGCATTGCTCTACTCCTCTTGAGCCTAACATAAAAATTAGGCGTGATGAAGGAAAGCTTTTACCAGATCCACGTCCTTATCGGGCTCTTGTTGGTAGCTTGATCTACTTGACTATTACAAGGCCAGACATTTCATTTTCTGTTGGACTTGTTAGTCGCTATATGCAAGAGCCACGGAAACCTCACTTTGAAGCGGCGAAGCGCATATTGAAATACGTGAACTCAACATATGACATGGGACTTCTTTACAAGAAAGGAGCTGATTTTTCACTACTTGGGTTCACTGATGCTGATCTAGGAGGTGACTTAGATGATAGAAGATCAACTTCCGGTTATGTATTCTCCTGTGGTTCAGCATGTGTTTCTTGGTGCAGTAAAAAGCAAGACTCGGTCTCGCTCTCTACTACTGAAGCGGAATACAAGGCTTCTACTCTTGCTGCTCAAGAATGCACGTGGCTTCGTCGGCTTGTTGGGGATGTATTCTCACCAATTCATAAGCCTACAAAACTTCTTGGTGACAATCAAAGCGCTATAAAGTTGGCTACTAATCCGGTGTGTCACGCAAGAACAAAACATATTGAGATTGCGCATCATTTCATCCGAGAGAAGGTTCTAGATGGTACCATTGAAGCATTGGAGGTTCGGAGTAATGATAACGTTGCAGACATCTTTACAAAGTCTCTTTCCAAAGGACCATTCGAGGATCTCCGTGGCGAGCTTGGACTTGTCTCCAAAAGTTCACTTTAAGGGGGAGTGTTAAAATTAAAGTGTAACTTTTGGAAAATTATAGAATAGTGTAGAATATTATAGAAGTTAGGAGAGATATTTCTAGATTAGTGTATGTGATAAAAATATCTAGATATTTTGTAAGAAAAGTGTGGAGTATTCTAGAAGATGAATCTCCACCGTAGGATTAAATAGATCATGACCGTCCATTGAGGAGGTGGAAAGCCTATATATACCCACTCCTTCCTCCACATTTGTATCATCCAAAAAAATCCAAGTCTTCTTGAGTTAATAAAGTATTCTCCAAGTTATTCAAGTAAGTCTTCCACTTTCTTAGTTCTAGTATTTTTTGGAGCTATATTTTCTTCTTCGTTCTTCTTCAATTGTGGTTGTGAGTCTTGGGCTAGTGAAGCATAATTCACTACTCTAAGAAAGCAATTTTCGGAATTTGGGGAGTTGTTTTTCTTCACAGGTAGGAGATTATTTTTTATGTGTTTCACGCTAAACAACGACAATCAAAGAACACCACGCGACAATTAGGATATTGTTGTTTTAGAAATTTTAGGGATAATTGACATGAAGAGATAAGACTAAGAATATAATTGAAAACTTTTCTTTTTTTCCTTTTTTTCTTCTTCTGGAATGTGATATACCATATGGCCTGCAACGTTAACTTACCAAAAAAATTTGTCATAAAAGGGTGATAATAATTACTATAATTAAAAATATCTCCCCCATTCATTGAAATTTGAATGTCGTTATTTATAGTTCAATAGTGTCAAAAAAAAACTTGCTAAGATCGTTGTATATAAGAAGAATTGGTAACACTAAAAAATTGTGATAGTGCTGTATAAAGTTGGCAGAACAAAAATAAGCTTTTTCTGGGCCAATGAGATTTGGTTTGCAAAGGAACTTGCATGAATTGGTTGCTTCTTGGAAGTGCTCGTTTTGCTCTTTTCACAGCTAATATTATATAATATATTATTATGGCCACTTTTTAAAGGCTTTGGGAAAGTCACTTGGGACATTGCTGGACCCATGTGATTTTGGTGCTCACAATTTAGACTCGAGACATAACTATCCTTCTATAGGAAAAAAAAAAAAAAAGTGGCCAGATACACGAGGCATACCGTGTTCACGTCACCTACGGGAAAGGGCTGCGTCCCAATGAATGCGATATAGACAATTTAGCCTAATACAAGTATTAATGGATGCTTCTACAGTTGGAACCCGTAAGTCCGTGACCTATAGATCATACAACGATAAAATATGTCTTTCTTATTACATGATTAAGATATACACTTTAAATGATATGCTCAACATATATTCTATTAAGTTTACCTAAATATGAACAAATCTACAAGTTTTAATGGTATATGTTATTCTATTTATTATGTTAATCTATTTTAGTTTAGTAACCGGATATGAATGAAGTATATCTTTTCAAGAAAGGATATTCCTTTTTGATTCTTTCTTTAGGATTTATGGTTAAGATGACTATGATTGTTTAGCGCATGTAGGAAGAATAGAAGTTATCAAAAGTGCTCCTTCATTAGAATATTTGCAAATTGTGTTTTAACTTGTCCAATGTTGCCTTTTGGTATATATATTTTTTTAAGTAAGCATATTCTGGTTTTCCTGTCTTATTTGGGACCTAAAGTGGTCTGTTCTCAATTGAGTGTTCCTCTTGAAAGAAAATGTTTAAAAAATATATAAAAATTGGTATATTCCCAATTGCAAATGTACGGGGATAGCATACTCAAAAGTTTATCTACACAAGCAAAGTGATGTGATAGTAACAAAGAATATGTGTCCAGCTTGATCAGCTGAGATATTACTCCAGTTTTTTCACTCATTTCGCTATCTTGATAAGTTGAAACTATGATCCCCTGCCGGAGGGGGGGAGGGAGGGGGTTATATCATCTCAAGTCAAGAACAGTTACAAAAAATCTAACTTCATCAAGAAAATTAAGCAGCTTAACATATAGAACTACGTAAAGTGTGAAACTAAGTACGTTATCTCTTTGTTGACTGTTGCATCTATTCTGTTGAAGTTATGTAATGTCATTGTTATAGTGCCAGTTGCTGAGATATCCGTTTCATGCAAAGATAATGTGAACCTTGAAAATTAATTAACCATTCGTTTACGTACTTTGTATGCAGAGAACAGGAAGATGGTGCAAAGGTGGTGAGAGTTAAAAATCTGAACAATCCATACTGTCTCAATCCTAATTGGAGATTTAAGCTGACACTGAACAAACTTTACGCATGGAGCCTCGTAGATTATGACAGGGTTGTCATGCTTGATGCTGATAACCTTTTCCTCCAGAAAACTGATGAACTTTTCCAATGCGGCCAGTTTTGTGCTGTCTTCATTAATCCCTGCATCTTCCACACTGGTCTCTTTGTCTTGCAGGTAAATTAGTTTAATGCCTTTTAATAGTACACTAGCCCTGACTAATTAATTTGCTAATGTTGGCAACTCGTCTGTATGATTAGAGTTATTGGCTTAGACTTTTGTTTGTTGTTCTGAGAAGAACTACCTGAATCTCATAATTTTCCAAATACTTAATCGGCTAGTGGTTCTTGATTGAGTTCAACTGAAAACTGCATCGTTCTTACATGAGCTAAATTGCAGCCATCAAAAAAGGTGTTCAATGACATGATTCATCAGATAGAGATTGGGAGGGAAAACCAAGACGGCGCAGACCAAGGTTTTATTGGAGGCCACTTCCCAGATTTACTTGATCAGCCAATGTTCCATCCTCCTCTTAATGGTTCTAAGCTCCAGGGAAATTACAGGCTTCCTTTAGGTTACCAAATGGATGCATCTTATTACTGTAAGTTTTCACTTTTGAGACTCTTTAAGTATGTTTACTGAACAAAGTTTGTCATATTTCACTGTGCAGTTTTGTAGAGTCTTTGATAATTTATAACGGTTCTCTACTTTTAATTCTTTAGATCTCAAACTCCATTGGTCAGTACCTTGTGGACCTAATAGTGTCATTACATTCCCCGGTGCACCGTGGTTAAAACCATGGTATTGGTGGTCGTGGCCTGTCTTACCTTTGGGCATCCAGTGGCATGAACAACGACGTCTAACTGTTGGGTAAGATTACAACACTTTCTGCTTTGAGTGACATATACAAATGAAAGATTATTCCTAGATTAACCATCATACTCGTCTGGAGATTGTTGTCAATGAGTTTAGAAATTGAGCTGACATTACTTACCTGACTTGCGTAGCAATTAACTGCAAGATTTATGCAACCCGATGTTTCTATAAAATAGCATGAATTGATTACTTCTCTCATCCCTGTTGCTGAACACTTTAACTTCTTCTTGAAGTGCATCCAAAATCTACAAGATTTACTATACTTATAGCCTGAGATATTTGATGCTCAGGACAATAACAATTGACCTGTTTGTATTTGGCAGGTATGGTGCTGAGATGACAGCAGTGTTGATCCAAGCTATATTTTACCTAGGACTTATTGTAATGACACGCCTAGCACGCCCCAATTTAACTAAGTTGTGCTATCGCCATGATGATAGCAAGAGTATATTCTTACTACGAACTGGCCTGAAGTTGATTGCTATATGGTCCATTCTTGCTGCCTACACAGTTCCTTTCTTCATCATTCCTCGTACAGTTCATCCTCTAGTTGGCTGGAGTCTCTACTTACTCGGTTCCTTTGCGCTATCCTGTATAACAGTGAATACATTCCTTTTGCCAATGCTAGCTGTTTTAGTACCATGGATTGGAATCCTTGGGGCCCTTTTGGTGATGGCGTACCCTTGGTACAACGACGGCGTTGTAAGAGCAATGGCTGTATTTGGATATGCTTTCTGTGCTTCCCCAGCATTATGGGTGGCATTGGTTAAAATCAAGTCTTCACTTCATGTTTCACTTGAGAGGGAAGGATTCTTGCCTAAGTTAAGTGAATCTACAGCACCTGCTGGTTCTAACAAATTGTATTGAAATTCTTGAAGTTGAAGGAAACAAAAAGGTGAATTAATTCTTCAGATGATCTCCAAATTCGCTGCTCAGCGTAGTAGGAGATTGAGGTGTGCTTGTGCTATCCTAGCTGCCTCAGTCTATGTAAAAGAAAAGAATTTTTGATTGGGTACTGATGTGAACTACACAATTTAGACTTAGGATGATGTTTTGTGCTGTACATGAACTATCTCAGATCTGTTGATTTCTTGAATGTTACTCCAGGAAAAAGATTCATTAATTAATGTGAATTGAGCTATAGTTTCTCTCTGATTATATCTTTTGCTAGGCGACCCAAGTCTCTCCAACGTTACCTTACTATGACTTGCATTCTTTTTTAATTTATTTAAAATAAAACTCCTAGTAGACCTTATTTTGTCCTAAATGGTTAACTTAACTACACTTGGCGTAAACACCCCATGCAAATGAGCTTTTCTCGTGTGTAAAAGGATGCCCTACAAAATAGGATGCTTAAAAGGAAAATTTGTGGAATTTTGGGTGTTTGTAACTTTGTATGTTTTTAATAAATCCTTTAAAATAAAAGCGCACTTGCATGAACAAATATAGAAAAAGTTGCTCACCGCCAAAGGGTCATTACAAAATTGCATAGCTCATGTTAGGACCATTTTTCTGCATGCACAGCAACATGCAGATCTGACCATTCCAAGATTTGATCTTCAATATTTCGTACAAAAACCAAAGTTTTAGAAACTCTACAACTAAGATCCAAGCTCAACAATACAAATCGAGCTGTGATAATAGTTCACTATTCTCCAACACCATTCAAGATTTTCCAAATACCCTGTATGGAAAGGTATTGTCATATACGGGCACCAAAACGAACGAAAAGAATGCGCTGTCATGTTTATTAGAAAGATGAGATTAAGCAATAACCTCATAATTGAATTCCATCGAAATATAACTTATGTTCCTTGCTTATTGTTACAATGATAAAAGAACAATTTAAGGAGCAAGCTGGCCAGCGGGATAGTCGAACCAGTGTCTTCACATAATACAGCAGTTCTGTTGCGACTCAAGCATCTCTGGTGATCTGCAAAATCATAGGACAGACACAATTCACAGTTGATGATGCTACTAAACATCAAAACAGTTAAGGGTTCCATGTTCAAGCGGAAAGAAAAAACATCATCTATCAGACTAATGATTAAAATGTCCTCTATTTTTTTTTTGAGAAGGTAACATTTGTGTGTATTAATATATAATTTGTACTGAAAAACATATTTACAAGAGAACAAAAGGAAAGACAACTGAACTACAGTCCTAGCAGTATTCTAAAACTTCTAGGATTGATTCTGGCCACTTTTGTTTACACCAAAAATAAAAAAGAACACAATTCATTTTGATCTTCTGCACTAAATTGCTACTTCCCTCAAAACATCTAGAGTTCCTCTCCTTCCAGATTGTCCACCATTAAAATATGTCTTCTATTAGACAGAATGGTTTAGAGAATGAGAAATTTCCCGTCTGACATATGCCATCAATTTGGTCTTCCTATTTTATCATTAAGCATAGGATGCAGCAGTATGTTCTTGAGCCAGCCGCTTTAGCTTTGTTAGCTGGGATAGTTGTCAAATATCAGACAGGACAAGATCTGGAGATAATTTTAACAATTTACTCGTTCTTTATAGGAGAAGGTAAAGTCGAACAGTAATGGAGGAAGAGTAAAAGCCCACTGTCCATAAGGCTAGAGAAAATCTGCAAGCTTTCAAATTTTACATGAAATTTTTATGTACTATAACATTCCATTAACATTCTAGTCGCCAATTGCAACCACTGCCAAACCATTGCAATACTGTTTCTCTGGTCTGTATTATTTTCATTGATTTGGCATGAATAATTGAGTTCTTTTTTCTTTTTGGGCAAGTTGGAATACTGAAAATGGCTCTATCAGTTGCGCAAAAAGCAGGAAACCAGGATCAGATTGCACTTGAGTTTTGCAGGAGCTGTTCCATTACGTCAAAAGTTTGATCAAAAGATGTGGAACTTTCAGACCTTGATAGGATACTATCATATGGTAACACAGTAGACGCATAATCAACGCTTGCATGCTTTTAGCCCTAAAAAGAATGGACCTTAGGCCTAACTCAACCCCAAAATCTAGCTTATGAGGTGAGGATTGCCCAAGCCATATAAGGAGACCAAGGACCTCAAATCCCTCCGATGTGGGACAACTCAACCACCCCGCTCACGCCCAGATCTCTGGAGCGTGGACAACATAAATGGGGGCCCAACATCGGTAACAATAATTGGGATGGGCCTAACTCTGATACCATGAAAAGAATGGACCTTGGGCCTAACTCAACCCCAAAATCTAGCTTATGAAGTGAGGATTGCCCAAGCCATATAAGGAGACCAAGGACCTCAAATCCCTCCGATGTGGGACAACTAAACAAGCCCATCATCCAAAAAATTTAGGGAAATATATATAGGCCAAAAACGGTAAAGGACCTACTATCTCCAGGTAAAAAGAGGAAAAGAAGACATTATAATTCCAGACTCTAACTACTAGTCTAATTCTGATTCAACATGCACGCAACTGAATTTGAAGGAAATTCAGAAAATATTGGAGCACTTACAGCTGTCCAAGAGTTGATATATCAAAGTCTGGAGCAAGCTCATGCACTATATCGTTTGGTGGTTGGCCACATTCTTGCATTTTCTGCATAAGCTCGACAATTTTGTTGAAATTGTTCGGCTCAGTTTCATAGACTTTGTTTAGATCTCTTATAAGTTCATACTGGTGTCTATAACGTTCATAATCTTCACTGCTTAACTTGGCTTTATTGTCTTCCAACCACTTTGGATATCTTTCTCCAATTTCTCTCATAGGTTCATAAAGAATTTCCTTTGAAAGAAGCTGCTGCATCATGGTCTCTACGATAGACTCCATATCCTAGCAATTAGTCAATCAAAATAGTTACGAAAGCATTCCAAGCAAGTGAGACGAAGCAATTTATAAGAAAAAGATATACACTAGAGAGTATATGGTAGTGCCTTCATGCCCATTTTGGATGATTGGAGAAATGGGATAGAAGACTATCGAAGGAATTGAAAATTTTAGGAGCTATTTACTACATTTTATTTGTATTTTTTGGTGCGAAGAAGATATCTCCTAATGTACAAGATAGTTCGAAGGACTTTTTAGAGGCTTGTGTAATAGTCATGGTGTATAATAGAGGTACCATCCTGTACAATTGACAGAACGATTTTGACTTATTAAGCGAAAAGGAGGCAACAGGAATTGCTTTCAACTATAGGTAACCAAAACATAAAATGCAAATCCACTATGAACACCTTTCAGGCCTGATCGAGGGAGAAACCTATCTCGAGCCAATCATACAGTTTCCTGACCGTATAAACACCTTAACCCACACTTGCCCATGTAGCACCAAGGTAACCCTATCTTGCCTCCAAGTCCATTAGTGAGTAGTTATTGAGTGTCTTCTATTTTCTCATCCGAAGCATTTAAATGACTCAGCACTTAGCTCTTAACAGTCCAATGACACTCTTATTCGATCCATGACTATACTTCGTTAGCATTATTAAATAGGAGGAAGCAAGAAGATGAAACATAGCATCCACCGAAAACTGAAGGTTCATAGTCAAAACAGCTTCCTTATAGGAAGAAAAGATAGCCAAAGCAGCTTTTGATTGAAATCCAAAATCCTAAGCAGAGAATTCTAAAGTAGAGAAACAGGACCTAAGAATCTGAAAGACTTTGAAAGGGTCACATTTTGGACAGATTCCTCCTATGAGTCTTTAGAAGGGTGGCGGTTCTTTACTTTTAGAGAAATTGGTCAAGATCAAACAATTTAACGAAATTCAGTCCTTTTGAAGAAAAAGTATCATTCAGCTTCCTTAGTCACAAGATCTACATATGCAATTAGCTCCTATTAATACAGCACTATATCAGTTGAAACATACTAAATAGGACAACAGAACACAAGACTACAACAACTTTGACAATCTGTAGAGCGATTAAAATCATCAGAAAGCATTGAGATGTAACATCAATTCATTACCAAAAGTCCTCCAGGCATAAACGCAATTGTGAGAAAGCACGGGAGAAATATAATAAATTGATATTAAACATGATACAATGAGCCCTATATATACACATAACCTATCCTACTCCTAATACATATTAGATTAGGGTTATTTTACTACTATTTACATATTTTAACACAATCATTTAGCTGAAAATGTTAATCATATATATGAATGAAGCTGTTTAGCTAAAAAGGTATATGAATACTTGTTAAGCCCAAGAACAATCGAAAATAACAAGGGTTAATCGGAATCAAGCGTAATATTAACTAGAGAGTATTGTGGAGCTAAGATCGGTGATAATAATGAGATGTAGATATCTTAAGATGTAAGAATAATGGAACAAGTAATAATTTTTGCACAAGAGAGAGAATGAATTGTATATTCTGACTAACAAAATACACATGAGCCTTTATAAAGGGAAGGTCCCCTTTATATATTAAGGGATCTTCCTCGAAATAATCAAAGAAAATTACAGAAGTTGGTAGCCTCAGTGTAAGGAAGAGTCAGAGCTTCAAACGTCGTCGTCTTGAGTCATGTCACTCGGTCCGTCCACTTACTGAGGCCGACCTTACTCGGGTCGGCCTCAGTCGGGCCGGCCTCTATATCAAGGACGTGCATAGATAGCATGAAAACGTAGGGAACCAAGTTTGCCCGATACAGATAGTCCCTCTGTTTGTTGGGGACGTAGCCGAGAAGCGTCTTCAAAGAACGGACATACATGCTCGACCTTTCTAGAAATTTGGCCGTACCTGTAGATACTATGAAAAGGGGCGTGATCATATACGAAGGCGTTATACCGTTGACATATAACCTCCTTTTAGGGCTACTTTTTAGGATGACATCATCGATTACGTGCGTGATCATTACTTTTGCTCCCGAGGCGATTCAGGACATGATGTGACGTTTTGGTTTCCCTTACCTTGTTTTGAATCATGCCTTTTCGATTTCCGTGTGCCTTTCCTTACAAATAGAGAGGTTGAACCCAATTCAACTTTCGAACCTTTTCAGAGAGTATTTCCTCAATCTTATCCTCGTCTTTTTCTGGTACTCGTTGATCTTTTCTTAAAATTTTCATTCCTGGGAATCGAACCCTATGCCCCTGAAGCACCTTTCTCTCATAACTTTCATCATGGTTAAGCGTCGCCATGATAGCAACAAGACCAAGGGTGATGCCCCTTCTAAGGTTTCATCGCCCTCAGATGATGGGGAAGAAGAAGCCGAGGAGTCCTCGTTCCTCTATCAGCGACCAACATACTTCCACAGGACATGGTTACACGGAAGGATTTTAACAACAAATGTAAACTTCCTCCTTGGGAATTTAGCGAGCTGACCTCATCTCATTTGGCTGCTCTCAGGAAGTCGTACAATATTCCTGATTACGTTGAGATAGCTTCCGCCGGGACGAACTACGCCAATGTGCACAGGCCTGAATATTGCACATTTTATGAGTATGCTTTTCGGATTGGATATAGCCTCCCGCTCAATCCTCTGGCGGAGGAGCTTTGTCGTTTGTATAGGGCGTTTCCGGCCCAACTTACCCCGTACGCGCTGAAGGTGTGTAGGATTCTTACCATCTATGCGGCTAAGGCTGAGAAAGGTCTCTGTTCACCACCTCTTGCAAATGTTCAGCGTGAGCTTCATGAGAGGTACCATGCTCCAGTTGGTACGTCGGGGCAAGAAGAGTTTCGGTGCAAGCTGACGACAAGGCCAGTCGTAAATTTTGGAAGAAATTTTTCTATGTACGTACTGAACATCTGGTGCCTAACCCCGAAGGGTTCCCGGAGGCATGGAACACAGCATGTAAGCATTCATGTATGCAGTTTTTACGGCAGTCTTATTTTGTCGGCTTAATCACCGTAGATTTCTGTTTACCTTTATGTAGCGACAGCTCGCACTCCTCGAATGATTGATGACATTAGGTCGTGGGTGAAAGCGTTGATACCGTTTGCGGAGGAGTGCCGCACTTGGCCAGAATTCCTCAGGCTCTATGGCCCGACAGGTAACGGTCTTGCTTTGTTTTCCCTTCCGTTCTGGCTTGGAGGCTCCCCTTAATTTTCCTTGCTCAACTCATATCTGTTTTGGTAGGTCGGGGTGCTTCTATAAAGGAGCAGAAGAAGAAAAAAAAATTGTGGCCGGCCCTTCCAGGGCAATGTCCGATTCTGACGAGGAGGATATACTCCTTGTAAGCATGCCTATGGGTAGCGTTTCTTCCCCCATAAGGCAAGAGGTTGCATCAGCAGCGGCTCCCGAGGCAATGTCTGAGGCGGTGCCTGGTGCCGTGCTTGAAATGACACCTGAGGAGATATCGGTGGCGATGCTTAGGACCGTTCCCGAGGTTTCCCCCATAGGGACGCTTACTATTGAAGTGGCGTCATCTGAGCTGAACTCGCATCCCATAGAGGGGGACCCTGAAGAAGGAGAGTCGTTGCAGATGAAGAGACGTCAGATTCGTGCTGGCAAGGCGGTGGTCACACAGACAGAGAAGGTTAAGCCACCCCGCCCTGAGTCTAGGCCGGTCTTTATGGTTGAGGCCATTCGCTCGGGGAGATCAGCTCTTAGAAGTGAGGCCGTTACTAACCTCCGCCCGACACATTCTCGGGACGGCGGGTCGTGGGCGGCTGCGGAAAGAGGGGGTGAATGTATGGATGTGGCGAGCCCGGAAATCGCCATTGAGGACGCGGGAGGAGAAGGCAGGTCCCTAGACCAAGTGGAGATGATAGCCGGCCAGTCTACCCGTCGTATAGTGATTCCCAGTGATTACAGTTTGTCGGAAAATTGTGAGGAGGCGGCTGCAAGCATGACACCTTTGTGTGTGGGCGCTGAGAGGAGGCCCTGGCGGAGACTAGTGACAGGGACTTGGCCCGGAGAGTGGCGGGTGCGGCTTTGCAGGTATGTCTTTTGACTTGATTTTTTCCGCATTTGTGCGGGGTGATTTTCCTTGCACTTATCTTTTGGCTTTTGCCAGACTCTTATTTTGGAGGCGGAGAGGGGTCGACGCTTGAAGAAGAAGGTGGACAAATACAATAGGTTGGTGCAGAAATATAACAGGACGCGTGAGGCGCACCAGACCTTGGCCAACATGTATAAACAGGACCCTAACTTTAGGGTGTTCCGTGAGGGCCTCGTGCAGTCTGAGGCGCAGCTGAAGAAGAGGGTGGCCGAGCTGGGGAAGGTTGACGAGCAACTCATGGCCGCTGTTGCTCGGGCTGCGGAGATGTCGATCCTTATTCAGTCTAAGGATGAAGAATTACAGCTTGGCCGTGTAGTGGTAGAGGCGGCGGTGTAATTGCGCACTCAAGTTGAGGCCTTAATGGCGGAACTTGATGCTAAGAAGGCCGAGGTTGAGGACCTCAATCGGGCTCTTTCACAGGCTGATGCATCTCGTGAGGCACATGAGATGTGGGTATATGCAGAGGCTTGGCTGGTCGTACTTGAAGAATTTTTGGCGGTCGGGCGAGCATTTGAGGCGGAGGTTGAGAGTCAACACCAGTTGGTTAGAGCTGCCCGTGAAGCGCCCGGCTATAGTCCCGAATCACCTTTGTGTGTGGGCGCTGAGAGGAGGCCCTGCAAGCATGACACCTTTGTGTGTGGGCGCTGAGAGGAGGCCCTGGCGGAGACTAGTGACAGGGACTTGGCCCGGAGAGTGGCGGGTGCGGCTTTGCAGGTATGTCTTTTGACTTGATTTTTTCCGCATTTGTGCGGGGTGATTTTCCTTGCACTTATCTTTTGGCTTTTGCCAGACTCTTATTTTGGAGGCGGAGAGGGGTCGACGCTTGAAGAAGAAGGTGGACAAATACAATAGGTTGGTGCAGAAATATAACAGGACGCGTGAGGCGCACCAGACCTTGGCCAACATGTATAAACAGGACCCTAACTTTAGGGTGTTCCGTGAGGGCCTCGTGCAGTCTGAGGCGCAGCTGAAGAAGAGGGTGGCCGAGCTGGGGAAGGTTGACGAGCAACTCATGGCCGCTGTTGCTCGGGCTGCGGAGATGTCGATCCTTATTCAGTCTAAGGATGAAGAATTACAGCTTGGCCGTGTAGTGGTAGAGGCGGCGGTGTAATTGCGCACTCAAGTTGAGGCCTTAATGGCGGAACTTGATGCTAAGAAGGCCGAGGTTGAGGACCTCAATCGGGCTCTTTCACAGGCTGATGCATCTCGTGAGGCACATGAGATGTGGGTATATGCAGAGGCTTGGCTGGTCGTACTTGAAGAATTTTTGGCGGTCGGGCGAGCATTTGAGGCGGAGGTTGAGAGTCAACACCAGTTGGTTAGAGCTGCCCGTGAAGCGCCCGGCTATAGTCCCGAATCACCTTTGTGTGTGGGCGCTGAGAGGAGGCCCTGCAAGCATGACACCTTTGTGTGTGGGCGCTGAGAGGAGGCCCTGGCGGAGACTAGTGACAGGGACTTGGCCCGGAGAGTGGCGGGTGCGGCTTTGCAGGTATGTCTTTTGACTTGATTTTTTCCGCATTTGTGCGGGGTGATTTTCCTTGCACTTATCTTTTGGCTTTTGCCAGACTCTTATTTTGGAGGCGGAGAGGGGTCGACGCTTGAAGAAGAAGGTGGACAAATACAATAGGTTGGTGCAGAAATATAACAGGACGCGTGAGGCGCACCAGACCTTGGCCAACATGTATAAACAGGACCCTAACTTTAGGGTGTTCCGTGAGGGCCTCGTGCAGTCTGAGGCGCAGCTGAAGAAGAGGGTGGCCGAGCTGGGGAAGGTTGACGAGCAACTCATGGCCGCTGTTGCTCGGGCTGCGGAGATGTCGATCCTTATTCAGTCTAAGGATGAAGAATTACAGCTTGGCCGTGTAGTGGTAGAGGCGGCGGTGTAATTGCGCACTCAAGTTGAGGCCTTAATGGCGGAACTTGATGCTAAGAAGGCCGAGGTTGAGGACCTCAATCAGGCTCTTTCACAGGCTGATGCATCTCGTGAGGCACATGAGATGTGGGTATATGCAGAGGCTTGGCTGGTCGTACTTGAAGAATTTTTGGCGGTCGGGCGAGCATTTGAGGCGGAGGTTGAGAGTCAACACCAGTTGGTTAGAGCTGCCCGTGAAGCGCCCGGCTATAGTCCCGAATCACCGGCCCGAGAAGGGGGTAACTTTGCAGATGTTAACCGTTTGGAGTCCAGCTCTTGGATTTCCAAGACGTACCCTCATGGGAATGGAGACGGGCCACATGAAGACCAGGCGGGGCAAGATGAGCGGAGTGGCAGAGACCATTAGGATTTTTGTAAACAAATATGTTTGTAAATACCTATTTTTGTATCATGGGCGCTGACCCTTTTGAAGATAAAGACATGACTTTTAGCATTGTTAATCTTTTTCTGTTTTCTGGAACCTTGTTGTATTTTTTATCATCGCCTTAGTGCTTTTTTGCCATAGCTGAAGCTAAATGGGTCATTCGGCGGCGACCACTTTGAGCGTTGTAGGATTCGGCGGTCTTGGCCGTGCAGAAATGATGGCTTTGGCCACATAAAATTTGACAACCTTAGTTTCGTGAAAAGGGTGGACTTCACCGTATAGAACGATGGCTTTTAGCCATGTAAAATTTGACGGCCTTGGCCGTGTTCAAACGACGGCCTTAGCCATGTAAGAGTTTTTACGGCCTTAATCGTGTAAAAACGATGCCTTAGCCATGTAAGATTTTACGGTCTTAACCGTGTAAAAACGATGGCCTTAGCCATGTAAGATTTTACGGCCTTAACCGTGTAAAAACGATGGCCTTAGCCATGTAAAAGTTTTTACGTCCTTAACCGCGTAAAAACGATGGCCTTAGCCATGTAAGGTTTTACGGCCTTAACCATGTAAAAACGATGGCCTTAGACATGTAAGAGTTTTTACGGCCTTAACCGTGTAAAAACGATGGCCTTAGCCATGTAAGATTTTTTACGGCCTTAATTGTGTAAACACGATGACCTTAGCCATGTGAGATTTTACGGCCTTAACCGTGTAAAAACGATGGCCTTAGCCATGTAAGAGTTTTTACGGCCTTAACCGTGTAAAAACGATGGCCTTAGCCATGTAAGAGTTTTTACGGCCTTAACCGTGTAAAAGCGATGGCCTTAACCTTTTCATACATTTGGAGATAGCCGTAGCCTTTCTATACATTAGAGATGGCCGTAGCCTTTCTATACATTGGAGATGGCCATAGCCTTTTCATACATTTGGAGATGGTCGTAGCCATTCTATACATTGGAGAAGGCCGTAGCCTTTTCATACATTGGAGATGGCCGTTCTATACATTGGAGATGGTCGTAGCCTTTTCATACATTTGGAGATGGCCGTAGCCATTCTATACATTGGAGATGGCCGTAGCCTTTTCATACATTG
This sequence comes from Nicotiana benthamiana, assembly GCA_034376525.1. Taxonomy (NCBI): domain Eukaryota; kingdom Viridiplantae; phylum Streptophyta; class Magnoliopsida; order Solanales; family Solanaceae; genus Nicotiana; species Nicotiana benthamiana. The sequence continues at coordinate 23,651,934 of CM067336.1, read as the reverse complement.
GAGATGGTCGTAGCCTTTCTATACATTGGAGATAGCCGTAATCCAGTCCTTGTATCATGTCGGGCTTGGAGAGTACACGGAGAGGCTGATATGATACACTTGTACTGCAAATATCTCCAGGTGTTCCCTTGCCGCCTCGTTAAAAACCTTCCCGAGAAAACCCAATTGGGACAAAACTCGGGTAAAGGAAAAAGAGTACGGCTTAGGGGACACCTTTTAGAAGTGGAAATGCTTGAGGTAAGCGACGTTCCAGTTGTTCTGGAGTGGTTTTCCTTCCATTATCTCTAGCTGGAATGCCCCTTTCTCGGCTGCCGCCGTGATCTTGTAGGATCCTTCCCAGTTCGTGCCCAGTTTTCCTTCACTTGGGTCTTTGGAGGCCAACATCTTGGCTTTGATGACGTAGTCTCCGACTTTGAGTGGCCTTATTTTTGCCCTTCTGCTGTAATATCTTTCGACTTGTTGTTTTTGGCCTATGATCCTGATGTGGGTCATTTCCCTTCTTTCTTCGGCTTCAACAAGATCTTGAAGTCTGCTGGTGTCGTTTTCTGTTCCACTGGTGTGCGAATACCTTAGGCTGGGTTCGCCTACTTCGACAGGTATGACCGCGTCGGCTCCATAAACTAGTGAGTACGGGGTTTCCTCGGTGCTGGACTTGGGTGTGTTCTGTGTGCCCACAAAACTTCAGGTAGTAGTTCGGGTCATAGCCCGTTGGCGTCTTCAAGCTTCTTTTTGAGTATGTTTAGACTTGTTTTGTTGGAAGACTCCGCTTGGCCGTTGGCGACGGGGTGATACGGCATGGATAGTGTCCTTTTGATGCGCCATTTCTCGAAGAACTCAGTCGTTTTTTGACCGATGAACTGTTGCCCGTTGTCGCAACTGATTTCTTTGGGGATGCCGAAGCGGCATATGATGGTTTTCCATATGAAGGCGATGACTTCTTGTTCGTGTATTTGTGCGTACGCACCTGCTTCCACCCACTTGGAAAAATAGTCAGTTAAAACAAGTAAAAATCGTACCTTTCCTCGTCCTGCGGGTAGAGGGGCAACTATATCCATTCCCCATTTGATGAAGGGCCAGGGGGAAGTGACGGAATGGAGGGGTTCTCCTAGTTGGTGTATCATTGGGGCGTACTTTTGGCATTGTTCGCATCAGCGGACATATTTAGCTTCCTCTTTTTTCATGGTGGGCCAGTAGTAGCCGGCGTGTATGATGCATCGCACAAGGGCGCGGTTGCTAGTGTGGGCGCCGCAATGACCTTCATATACTTCTTCGAGTACCGGCCTCGTTTGGTGTGGCCTTAAGCATTTGGCCAGGGGCCCACCGAACGTCCTTTTGTAGAGGTCGTTGTCGATCATGCAGTACCGGGCGCCATGTACGCGACGTTTCTTTGCTTCCTTTTTGTCGGGGGGTAATGTCCCGTCCTGTAGATAAGATATGAACTGGTTGTGCCAGTCCCAAGTTAAGTTTAAAGAAAGTACCTCGGTATGATCAATGGCCAAGTGGAGGAGTGTGACCACACTTTCTTTGTTGATGTTTTTGGTGGTTGCGGCCAACTTTGCCAGGCCGTCCGCTTCGATGTTCCGTGCTTTGGGAATTTGCTCGAAGTGGCATTCGTCGAACGTAGCCATTAGCTTGTGGATTTCTGTTTGGTACTTTTGTAGCCTTTCCTCTTTGATTTGATAAGTCCCAGTGACCTGGTTTACCACAAGTTGGGAGTCGCAATGGAGGAGGACTCGATGAGCCCTATACTTGATGGCTAGTTTCACGCCTGCAATAACGGCCTCATACTCGGCCTCATTGTTAGTCATTTCCGGGCACCGTATGGACGGGAGAATTGTTTTGCCCGTGGGGACCTCAAGGATGAGTCCTAGTCCCGATCCCGATGCGTTGGCAGCGCCATCCGTATAAAGGACCCATAGGTCATTTTTGGAGAACGTGCTTCGCACCTTGAGTTCCGCCTCCGGCAGGCCTTCTGCACTGAAGTCGACGATAAAGTCGGCTAGGACTTGCGACTTGATGGCGGTCCTTGGAAGGTATGTGATATCATGCTCGCTGAGCTCAACGGCCCATCTGGCGAGCCGGCCTGAGAGTTCGGGCTTGTGTAAGACGCTCCTTAAAGGGAAGGTCGTTACTACCCTTATGGGGTGGCACTGGAAATAGGATCGTAGCTTTCGTGAAGCTACTACGACTGCTAACGCCAGCCTCTCAAGGTGTGGGTACCGGGTTTCGGCGTCCACTAAAGTTTTGTTGATGTAATAAATAGGAGATTGCGTACCTTTATTTTCGCGCGCTAAGACGGCGCTGACCGTGACTTCTAATACGGCCAAGTACACCAACAGCGGTTCGCCTGGGTTGGCTTTGACTAGTAGGGGTGGCGATGACAGATATGCCTTCAAATTCCTCAGGGCCTCGACACATTCTTCATTCCATTGTAGTCCCTGGTCTTTTTTAAATACACCAAATAATTTATGGCACCTGTCGGAGGAGCGTGAGATGAACCTGGAGAGGGCGGCTATTCGACCTGTCAGCTGTTGCACTTGTTTTTTGTTGTTTAGTACTTCGGGGATGGCTTCTATAGCCTTGATCTGGTCTGAGTTGACTTCGATGCCCCTTTGTGACACCAGAAACCCCAGGAACTTTCCCGAGGCTACGCCGAAGGCGTATTTTTCAGGATTCAGTTTCATACCGTATCTTCTTAATATTTCGAAGGCTTCCCTCAAGTGATCGAGGTGGTCCTCTTTCTTTGATGAGTTCACTAGCATGTCGTCAATATAGACCTTCATCGTTTTGCCGAGTTGTTATTGAACATCGTAGTCACCAGCCTTTGGTATGTGGCTCTCGCATTCTTGAGCCCGAAGGGCATTACCTTGTAGCAGTTGTTCCCTGGTGAGTGATGAAGGTTGTTTTCTCCTGATCTTCCTCGGCCATCATGATTTGATTGTAGCCGGAGTACGCATTCAGGAAGCTTAACAGCTCATGCCCCGCCGTTGCGTCTATTAACTGGTCGATGTGGGGTAATGGGAACGAATCTTTTGGACATGCTTTGTTTAGGTCGGTGAAATCCACACACATCCGCCACTTCCCATTTTTCTTTTTGACCATTACAACGTTGGCGACCCATTCCGGATACTTGGACTCCCTAATGGGACCGTTCGCCAGCAGCTTGTCTACTTCTTCACTTACTGCTTCGTTGATGGCAGCATTGAATTTTCTCCTTACCTGCCGCACGGGCGGGTGTAGCAGATCGACGTTCAGTTTATGGGAGGCAATTTCTCGTGGAATCCCTGGCATATCTGCATGGGAAAAAGCAAACAGGTTTGATGGTTAGATAGAAATTCACGATACTTACTTGGATTTGAAAGGTCGTGGCCTATGTAAGCTTTCTTTGCGGAATCGTTGTTGCTCAGCTGGATGGGGTCGAGGTCTTCGACCGTGGCCTTGTTAGCCTCAACGTCGTCGGGATCTTTGATGGCGTCCTCTGTCGGGTGGACCTTAGTCCCCGACAGGGCTGTATGCTTCCGCACTTGGTCTTTTGAGTTGTTTGGTGTGCGTATAATCTTGAGCAATTTTATAGCACTCTTAGGCGGTATGCGGCTCGCCCCGTATGCTGAACACCCCCATGGGGTGGGGAATTAGATCACTTGGTAGAAACTGGATGGGACTGCCCTCATGGCATGTATCCACGGTCGTCCAATGATGGCGCATGGCATGTATCCACGGTCGTCCAATGATGGCGTTATATGTCGTTTCTTGGTTCATTACGTGGAAAGTGGTTTCCATCGTAACTCCTCCCGCCAGAACGGGTAGCGTTACCTCCCTTGAGGTTCTTTCCACTGCATTGTTAAAACCAGTTAGTGTTATACATCGCGGTATTATCTTATCTTCGAGTCCCATTAGTGCAAGGACTCTTGGATGAATGATACATGCGCCGCTGCCATCGTCGACCATAATCCTTTTAACGTCAGTATCTACTATGCGCAAAGTAATAACTAAAGCATCATAATGGGGGAAAAACAAACCGTCGGTATCAGACTTATCGAAGGTGATACGATCTTCGAGGTCGTCATACTGTTCGTGAGCGATTGTTCGCTTTAATTTGTGAGTGGTGGTGAATTTGACATGATTGATCGCCGCATCATTGCCGTCCCCAATGATCATGTTGATGGTGCATGTCGATGAGGGCGGCCTTGGCGGGCCGTGAGGTTGTTCCCGCCCACGTGCGAAGTTGTGTTTTCCTTTGTTGCTGAGCAGTTCTTTCAAGAATCCTTGGTTCAACATCCGGACCACCTCCTGCCGGAGACCTATGCAGTCTTCGGTTCTGTGCCCTCGTTCCTGGTGGAACTCACATAGGGCATTTGATTTTCTGGTGGCGGGGTCGGACTTCATCTTCGCCGGCCATCGTACTTTGTTGCCTAGCTTCTCCAGTGCGTACACTACTTTTGAAGGAGATTCACAAAAGTTATGTGCAGATAGTAAAGGAGGCATACCTCTGTCGTTCCGCAGTGGGGCGAAATGTCGTTGTAAGGCGTCTGCGTGCCTTGGGGTGGCAGATGCGAAGATCTGATGTATGGTTAGTGCCTCTCCCTGTTGAGGCGTGGGATTTGTTCTCGTCGTCCCTCGTTGCGTCGGTCTGTTCATAAGGCATAGTAAGCGTTGTGAATCTCTTCCCAGGTGGTGGGGAGATATTTCATAAGGCGGCTAAGCAGTTTCTTGGTTGCCCTTGAGCCGTTTCTGCTGAGCCCGTTCTGGAAAGCTGCGACTGTCATTCCTTCGGACACGTTTGGTAGGCTCATTCTGACCCTGTTGAACTTGGCTAAGAACTCTCTGAGCCCTTCTCCTCAGGTTTGTTGGACAGCAAAAATGTCGTTGACCCGTGCTTCTGCTTTCTTGGCTCCCGCGTGAGCGGTCACGAATTTATCTGCCATCTCCTCGAACGTGGAGATGCTTTTGGCTGGTAGCTGGGAATACCACGTTAGTGCCCCTCCCGTTAGCGTTTCGCCGAACTTCTTCAGAAGTACGGACGATACCTGCTCCTTTGATAGATTGTTACCTTTGACTGCCGTGATTTAGTGAATCAGATGGTCCTCGGGATCTGAGGTCCCTTCGTATACTTTCAAGTAGGGGCATTTCGAAGGTCTTTGGAATGGGATATGGTGCAGCTCATTCTGTGTAGGGTTGTTCAACGAACCTCCCCACGTCTCGCTTTGGCAGCAGCTTAGGCGCACCAGGGATCTTGTCCACTCTTTCTTGGTGTTCCTTCATCTGGTCGCGGAGCGACCTACTTTCATTTTCCATTTCCTCCATTTTTTGTTAGGATGGATATGAGTGTGTCGCCTTGAGCTTGAGCATTGACGGGCACGTTGTTCGTCCGTGTGGCCTCGGGTTCATCTTCGGATGCAACATGGTCCGTTGCTGGTGTGCATCTAGCGTTTTGGGGTGGCTTCTCGGCTAAACTACTCAGAGTGTTTGTCAACCACTCTTCCAGTAACCTCTTTACCTCTGGGGGTGCTTCTTTAGTTGTAGATGTAGAAGCCTCTTTTTCTCGTGGAACCACCAGATCTTCAGAAGGGGAAGGTGGTTTTCCGTGTTTATCGGGGTACTAGGGATTGCGTGTAGAGCATCCCCTTCAGCAGCCGCGTTGAGAGGGCCTATGAGATCGACTCTAACATCCACGATAGCTTTCATTCTCGCGTTGTTTTTCAGCCATTTTAGGTTGTAGAAAGTGGTTTTTGAAGGATCTCTAGAAGCAAACTACAACTTTGATTCACGGAATCCCCACAGACGGCGCCAAATTGTTTAGCTAAAAAGCTATATGAATATTTGTTAAGCCCAAGAACAATCGAAAATAACAAGGGTTAATCGGAATCAAGCGTAATATGAACTAGAGAGTATTGTGGAGCTAAGATCGGTGATATTAATGAGATGTAGATATCTTAAGATGTAAGAATAATGGAACAAGTAATAATCTTTGCACAAGAGAGAGAATGAGTTGTACATTCTGACTAACAAAATACACATGAGCCTTTACAAAGGGAAGGTCCCCTTTATATATTAAGGGACTTTCCTCGAAATAATCAAAGAAAAGTACAGAAGTTGATGGCCTCAGTGTACGGAAGAGTCAGAGCTTCAAACGACGTCGTCTTGAGTCATGTCACTCGGTCCGTCCACTTACTGGGGCCGACCTTACTCGGGTCGGCCTCAGTTGGGCCGACCTCAATGTCAAGGACGTGCATAGATAGCATGAGAACGTAGGGAACCAAATTTGCCCGATACAGAAGCAAAATGGTTTCTCTGACTATATCAATACAGTAACATCCTCATTATTCATTCCTCACCACACCCCTTCCCTTCCCCAAATTTCCAATATGTAAGAGAACATAATCTCTCAACCATCTTGCAAATTTCATGAAAAAGACTTCGCATTCAACTATGAAGCTTCAAAAGGAAACATATAGTTCACAGTTTCGATATTTCACTGTTTGATAAAAAGAATTAGAAGTGAAAAAACAACGACTTTAGCATTCATGAAACATAAGAAAAATATACCTGAGAACCAGCAAGCTCCTCAAACTGCTTGGCCCACTCCTCCATCATTGGATCACTTCCAAAGCTCTCTAAACCGGGTCTCGGCACAGCCACTGATTCTAATCCCTTAAGAGCCTCTCTTGTCTGCTCTCTAAGCTTATCAAGAGCTTCAGAGACATGTGAGTCCTTAGAAGAAGCCTTTTGCTTCCCCTTATGCTTAGCTTTCAAATCGGGCAACGACATCCCTAGCCCTTGAACCTCACTAGCCATACAACAACTTTCTTTCTTGTCCTCTTCATCCCCATTTCTACATTCAAAATCAACCCTTTTTAATCACTGCTCAAAATTCGAATCCCATTAGCTTAAAACCGACGTAAAGGATTTATAAAAAAAAATCAGTGGAAAAGACTAAATAAATTTCCCCCCTTTTCATCACAACTCAAAATTCAAAGCCCATTAGCTTAAAACCAAAGTGAAGATCTAATTTTTTTGTTTTTTTGGGGTACATTGGAAAAGACTAAATAAATCTCTTATATGCAACAAAAGAAGGCAGAGCAGAAGAGACCTTTGAGAAGCAGAAGTGAGATTGAGGCTCTGAAAATCATCCAAAGCGCCTGAAAATTAACTCAAGGGCTCAGTTTCCAGTCCAATTCAATTCAATTCTGCACAGGTTATATGTATGAATTACTGAAATGGGGAAAAAGGGGAGCCACTTACTGTCAAGAAGTTGGTCTAAATCATCAGAGTGGTCAGTAGCCATGGATTCCCCCTGTAGTATATTCTGTTTGTGTTTTTTCTGTTCGTGTATTGCCAAATGTCTTATACAAATCCAATCTTTGTGAATGGATGATAGAAAAAAAAATGAGATGGTGAGATTTCTATGAAGGGTAATGCATACGTAGGGTAAAGATTTTTCAGGGAAGGTACAGTGACGTTTTTTTGCCGCAAAAACCCGACAAAAATATACTAGGGTTTTGCACATCCCGAGGTCATCTAATTGTCACCAAACTTGCTGTGTCCGAAATCAAAATGATAATAAAGTGTACTCAAAATTTGTTTTTGATATTACAAGTTACTCGCACTATTTTACTGCAAATTAGGTTAACGGAATTTTTACCGTTAACGTAATTAGCAGTAAAATACTGCGAAATCATAAAAGATTACTTTTTTAAAATATAATTTGTAGTTATTTACTGCTAATTATGTTTAAATTATAATTTTAATTAAGCACTTGTGCCAGGCCAAAATAAAGAGGCAATCCGTAGTAAATTATTGCGAATTGCTAATTCACAGTAATATACTGCGAATTGCTAATTCGCAGTAATATACTGCGAATTACCTCTTTATTTTTGACCCCATTTAATTATTTTAACTGACACAATAAAAATAATTCAAAAATATAAAATGTAGTATTTTATTGTGAATTCCTTTGAAAAATTCTATGCCCCGAGCTCGGACTTGTCTTATTTATAGGCGTTTCATTTTCATGAACATTCATTCAATAAACTTCTCTCTTCTTCTTATCAATCTTTTTTACAATATCTGAAGTGGAAAAAATAAGGGCTTCTCTATATTGGGGTGGTGAGGTTGTGCTTGAGAATAACTATGTGAGGTACAACTCACCTCCATTGTGTCACACTAAATTGCCGCTTAATACGAAGTACGATACATTGGTATCGTTGTTACGTAAAAACATGAGTGAGAGTGAGACGTTCGGTTAAGTTCAAAGTAACCGATAGATTTCTGTATTCAGTGACTCCGCAGGGATTTGCTTATTATTCAGAGTTTAACATCAAGGATGATGATACTCTTAGAGATTTATTGCGGATTCCGGAGGAATACAGAGAATTTATTGTAATAAATTAAAAATGTACGTCAAGGTGGAAGAGGGCGTGCATAGCAGGGATAACCCCCAGTCATCGGGTGGTTATTCTAGAGCAATTTTTGCCGGACAGATTGGTGATGAAAGAGCTTACCTTGTTTTAAACTTGTCACCACCGGCGAATGAGCAGCCACAAAATAATTTATCGACTTTATAAAATCAACAAGAGGACTGGTAAACTTAAATTTTGCTACTCTTTAGCGCCTTTTATTTTACATTTGAATTGGATTTGTACTAACGGTCATATTTTTCATAGGGGGTACCGTCCGGATATGAATTTTACGAGTTAGCCGATCCCTAGTTGGAATATGCGTAGTTCTGGAGTATTGGACCACGGTGGTCCATCCGGGAGTCATGTTAGTTACACGGTTTATGCGCGTAAATGTGGCATATGCTCGCAAAGAGGACACGACACTCGTAAATGTCCTTCAACTAGTGTGCGTGGCGGTGGTAATTCCGATGCAAGTTCGTCTAACGTACCCAACTATCAAGGGAACCCGTAGTATTTCATTTTGATTTTTTTTAAATTCATGTTTGTACTTGCGTAAGTTTCAATTATATGACATAAAAGAAAATGGCATACTAAACAGGCTATATTTTACTACGTTAAAAGGCTATATTTTACTTCGCAAAAAGGCTATATTTTACTACTCTAAACGTCACTATATTTTACTACACTACAATGCTCTATATTTATCACATTTTAAATATTTTTTTCAAAACAAAAAACTTACTTTCGGGTATATAAACCAAATATAACACAAACAATCCGATAGCATTTTTGGTCACACACATAACATAAATTGAGGCAAATAAATCAAAAATAACAAAATAATCCGGTGTAATTTTTGTTCACAAATATAACATAAATTCGGGTATCAAATATATCAATCCTGGTATATTAAAGAACACAAACATAAAATAATTTCACGTGTAAACATACGAAACAATACTAATATGCATTAATATACGAGTTTCGCCATAAAGTAAATTGAAATACCTCGATGTAAATTTTTTTGAATTCGAAATTTTGCACCCGAAACACGGAATCTAAACCTTCTTTTGTGTGTGGGACCTATACTCCTTCTTCTTTATGGGACGGGTGGGGCCGATTTTTTTTAAACAACGACGTGGGGGGGACCAGAACGGGGGGAGCTTTGTATTTTAATGGAGATATCGTCAATGAAGACGACCAGGCCATTTTTAAATGTGCATTTCGCAGTAAATTACTGTGAATTAGGGTAATTCGCAGTAATTTACTACGAAATGCATATTTAAAAATGGCCTAGGCCCGACTTTTAATGAGACGCCTCGTTTAAACGTAATTCGCAGTAAATTATACTGCGAATTACATTTTAAAAAAATAATTTTTTATAATTTCGCAGTATTTTACTGCGAATTACGTTAACGGTAAAAGTTCCGTAACCTAATTTGCAGTAAAATACTGCGAAATACCTATAAAAGTAACTTTTTTTAATATCAAAAATAAATTTTGAGTCCACTTTATCATCATTTAGTTTTCGGACTCAACCTTGTTTAGCATATTTAGTAAAAAAAAAATTGTATTTTATTTTAGCAAATTAATGTATTTTAGGTGACGTTTGCTACGGAGAGAGAAATTATTCAAATTTATTGATTTAACAGTCTTTGCAAAATCTATTAATATAAAAAAGTAGTGACAAATTTATAATATTGTGTGACATGTGTCCATTTTTTTACAAACTCCAATAAGCTTGGAGATTTAAAAAAATTATAAAATATAATTTGGCAGCTATTCACAGAGTCCCACGTTTTGGCATATCTATTCACACCATGCCTCCTACGTGTTTTTTTTTGGGTGTTCAAAACCGATCCGAAATCGAAAATCGATCCAAACCGAAGTATAACGACTTATTGGTAACGGCTTAACAGACGGGGAACATATTGAATTTTTTTATTAACGGCTTATCAGTTTGGGGATGGATTATTCAAATTTCTTAACGGCTAATCCGTTAACCCGTTAAATATATATATATATATATATATATATATATATATATATATATATATATATATATATATATATATATATATATATATATATATATCACTTAAAATGAAAGTAATGTATTTCAATTCCACGAACAGGTTTGCAAAATTTTCTTCTGCTTTACTGGATGCTGGTTTTCTTCAATCCTAGGCAGTCCTTTTTAACTCGTCGACGTGGAAACTATTCTGTTTTTTATTTTAGTATATATTGATTAAAAAAATAAATATAAAAAAAACAAAAACCCTTGAAAATGATTAATAAAAGTTTATTTCTACTTCTAAGCATTTTTATTCTCGGGATCTAGAAATTTTTTGGTTCTATTTTTAATTTATTTTTGGTTGTAATCCTCCTGTTTGGCAATATGCCGGAGATGGTAAAGCTAATTTCCTAATCACGGAAATCAAATTGAGTGGCTCTGGCAAAGAAAATTGAATGCATCATATTGCCTCTAAAATATTGTTTTTATGGCAATTCATTATTTCTAAGACGAGGAGAATAAGAGATATTTAGTGAACATGTATGTTAGGCCGATAAACTGCCCATTAACCGCCCTATAATAGCTAACCCGATACCAATCCGCCCAATATCTTATCGGGTGGCTAACAGATTAATATATTTAAAAGCCGATAACCGTTAAGCCAAACCGTTAAAGCAAAAAGCCGCCCAATCCGCCCGATAAGCACCCCTAGTTTTTTTACTCCCATATTTCTTTATCCATGATCTTCTATTTAAAAAACTGGATTCTTCTTTACAAGTAAACTTTACATAGAAATAGAAAAAGAGAGGGAAAAAATACTCTACGACCCTCCTCCTAAAATCAAACGCGGGCATCAAAACCTAAGTCCATAACTTATAAATAGTCTCCTATACCAATAATGTCTCAAACGTCCGCTCCTTCTTCTATTTTCTTTGGATATAGAAGTTTGCAAATATGATTACAACATTTCATGAAATGAGTAAATTTCAAGCAACTCGATGCAATGAAAATTTCATTCTTAGACTCGCTCGAATATGGAAAATGCTGGATCGTTTCAATACTAGAAAATCATATTCGATTGAATTGATTTTACAAGATGCAAATGTAAGATATACAACTTAATTACTATAGTTCTAAAATTTCTATTCTTTTCTGATTTTATTGTTAGGGATATAGTAGATATGCCCTAGATCCACTATTATTTTGATAACTTAAACATATTTTGTGAATGTCATTAGATATAAAATATATGACATTTGATATTCTTTTATCATTATTATTAATTGTTTGATAAATATGATAAGGTCCTTGATTAAATTTTGAGATTTGTCTTCGTGATAGAGATCATGACAATGAGAGCAAAGTCTTTTACCATTTAATTTAAATTAGTTCTTGATCGTAGGATTATTAATTTGGACATTCGTAATCCGGTTATATCAATATTTATGTGATCGTCTTTATCAGATAAAGATTAGTTGATCTCATTAACTAAATCACATAGATAGATGATGCATATAGAGATATGATCATTGAACAGACTCATTGGATAATTCCTAATGGTTAGAATTACCATAATTGTCAATAGGATATTTTCTTGAAGAATATGATGTAACCGTTTCCTATGACTTGAGATCGTCATAGTAATTGATAAGTTATTTATTGTGCTTTGATACTAGACACCTATGGCCCTAGGGCGATAGTTGAAAGGATATTGGGTACGATTAAATACTTGTAGAATTAGTGGTTGATCAAGACGGAATCTGTCAACTCTTGGTAATGAGTTTAAGCTCCATGTTGTCATGAATTATAAACGACCAAACTAAGACCTTGGCCAGGTCAATTGAATGAAAGAAGAAATGAGTTTCTTAGTTCATTCAATGGTCAATTATATTTGACGTGAACACATAGTTGATCGCCTATTAGGATTTGACAGTTGAACCATATCCTAGGGTGATCCAGAGCTATATGAACAGAAGGAATTACTACATTATTCTCCTACTGGTTCTTGAGAGTAAATTGTATACTTCATGATATCCGGTCGTTAAGGAGTGTTGCTAGACGCCACCCTTGATTAGTATATTGATATGATCAATTTACTACCAGTTTAGTATTGAACCTATGGGGTCGCACACTAGCGAGTGTTCTGATCTTTGCTAAAGGATTAATTAATTTATTATTTGATAATTAAATTAAAGAATTTAGTTAGTCAAATAAATTTAGTTATTAGTCCAAATGAAATATTATTATATTCTTTGCTAGCACATAGATTATACTTAATATTGTGAACAAATTGAAGTTTTCTATTTGGAATAGATTAAAATATCTCTCTCTGTGTGTGTGACATATATAATTAATATTTACTTATATATGGTATGCACGTGAAATATTAATAAAAGACTTTTAAATCATATCCAATTTAGAATTGGATCTTTACGCATAAAGTCCAAGAAAGGACGAGCGGCTGACTTAACCCACTGAGAATGGGATGTGAATTTTCTCTATTAAATACGAATAAGAATCTTATAATCCAATTTGAAATTAGACTTTATGTAATGTCCATAAAAATTGGCAGTCACGAGAACCATAGAATGGGATTTCGAACCAGCCATTGAAAATTCCATAAAAGTTAATTTTGGAATAAATTTTTACCCTAAGTACATTATTACCTCAACCAAATAGGAAAATGGTTTGTAGGTGATGCTATATAAAGAGTAATGGAGAAAATTTACAAAGTTTTTTTTTTGGTTTATAATTTTTTCTTGAGAAAAAAACCTACTTTGTGAAAGTGAGAGTGCAATCCAAATCCAAGAGAGAAAATACAATTACAAGAAAAGTGTTTCTTGTTCTTCTAATTTGAGTTGAGTTTTTTTGAGAAAAATTTCAACACAATATTCTTCGTTCAATTTGTTCGCTGGTTTCATTGATCAAAGAGTTGATAGCAAGGATCGGTCTCGGTGTGGATACGCATAGAGTCTTCGCACTATCGAAGAAATTTTGAAAAAAAAAAAGAAAACTCTCTTCACCAGGTACGTCTTAGATCCGATCTTTGACACGTAAATAAATTTTAAACATGAAAAAATCTACCTAGGATTGTTATTGTCTTCCGCTGCGTGTTACGAACGCCTATACCAATCCTTCAGTGGTATCAGAGTCGTGGTTTATTATGTCTAAAATATATTTACGAAATATTTTAATATTGTATCTGAAGAGTTCAAACCATAATAGATGTGCCTTGTGCAATAGTCAAATCGTTTGAATGATTGATATTATTTTATTGCGGATAAAATATGCATTCATATAACTATTAAGATAGTTCATAACTTGAATTTGAAATTTTGTATTAGATACAATGGGAATCTATAATAGGTTACATGATTCTATTGTTAATTTAATTATTATTAGTTTATGAGATGTTAATTAATAATAATATTCTAGCATGAATTCTTTTTATGTGATATATAAGATAAATCTGTTAGGGGATGTTGAATTTTGTTTTATGCCATGTGCTTGTTCATTACATAATTTTGAATTATTTATTACATGTGATGTAAATTAATTTAGGACTAAGCATGTAGACAACTTGAACTAAATTCACATGCTATAAAAGATTCGATCTTCGTGTTATTAAAAATTGTTTTTGTAACAGTTTCCTCTTACTAAAATTTTAGTTCTTAAATAATAAAATATAAGATATTTTATTATAGAGCTATCCATCAAGGTAATTAATTTTACTTATTTCTTGTTTATAAGGAGCGGCCTGACTACCAGGAGACTTATAGTTTGAGAATATGTTAAAATTATTTATTGCATTAGATGTATGGATTGAAAGAATTATTCAATTTTACACTAGACGCCTGGACTACCCGGGGGAGTACAAAATTTAATAATTCTTTGCTATAATGATGGTTGAACTCAACTATGCCAATAGGATCGACCTGACTACCAGGGGACTATTTGACATAGAGCTATGAGGATACAATTGGTAAGAGTACCTACCTTTAAAATATATGTGAGAAACGACTTGATTTCCAAGGGGCTCATACATATTGTTAAAGGATTCCTTTACTCCACTAAAAGAAATAAAGATTTCGTAAACTATAATGAGGGTAAATAGTTTAAAATAATTAGTGAAAATATCATTTAGATAAAAGTCCATGTCTTTATGATATATGCAAATATGTTCTTATATTACTGCCTTTTTCTTTTCTATATTTTAGATTTCTCAATATGTCTGCTATATCACTGCGTCGAATACTTGAGACCAACAAGTTGGTAGGACCAAACTTTGATGATTGGTACAGAAATTTGAGAATTGTTCTCATGCATGAAAAGCTTATTGATGTGATCGATAAGCCCGCCAAGGAAGTCCCAGATGAAAATGATGATGATGCTACCAAGATTTATCAAAAATACTTGGAAGAATGTCTTACTACCAAATGCATCATTCTCGCTTCTATGAATTCTGAACTGCAGAGGAAACATCAGGATATGGATCCAACTGCAATGATTGAACATCTTAAGAAGATGTTTGGTACACAAAGCAGGACAGCTAGATACTAACTATCTAAGGCTTTATTTGGATCCAAATTGACTGAAAACTCACCAGTTTGACCCTATGTCAATCATATGATTGATCTAATTGAAGAGCTTGAGAAATTGGGGTGCAAACTGGGTAAAGAGATTTCTCAAGATATGATCTTGCAGTCACTACCAGAATCCTTTTCACAATTTGTTATTAATTTTAATATGAATAAAATGGATTGTGATCTTCATGAGATGCTTAACATGTTGATTGATTATGAGAATCAACTTGCATATGAGAAGAAGAAAGGAACTATCATGTTGGTTGGAAACTCTTCTAAGAAGAAAAGTAAGGGTAAAAGTAAATCCAAGAAAAAGCCTACTGCGCCCAAGGGTGGTGTGACCAAACCCAAAGGAAAAGAAGGCAAAGATGACCAATCTGATGCTGTATGTTTCCATTGTAAGAAAATAGGACATTGGAAGAGAAATTGCAAAGAGTATCTTGCAACTTTAAAGGACAAGAAACAGGGTAAGACTTTAATGAAAAATGTTTTCAAGGTTTCTTTAACTACTACTAATTCTTCATTGTGGGTATTAGATACTGGCAGTGGTTATAACATCTGCAATATGTTGCAAGGGTTCCAGATAAATAGAAAGTTGAAGAAAGGAGAAATTAATCCACAAGTTGGAAATGGTGCAAAAGTTGCGGCCGTAGCTATAGGATCAATTTCTTTAATAATGCATACGGGCAAAGTACTTATGTTGGATGATTGTAATTACGTTCCTAAATTTGTTTCTAACATAATTTCAGCTTCTATGTTAGACAAACGTGGTTTTCGCATTAATATAGGCAATGGTATTTGCTCTATTTATTATAGTGATAATTTATATGTGAATGGCTATCTCCAACATGATGTTTATGTCTTACCTAGTGTGAATGCTAATTCGATTATGCATGTTTCAAGTCTTAAGAGGAAAAGAGATGATCATGTAAATCAATGCATTGTAGGCTTGGTCATATTGGAGAGAAAAGAATTAACAAGTTGTACAAGGAAGGGTACCTTGACAAGTATGATTTTGAATCATATCCAACTTGTGAATCATGTCTCAAAGGAAAAATGACCAAATCTCCATTTACTGGAAGTGGAGAAAGAGCTTCTGAATTATTGGGACTAATTCATACAGATGTTTGTGGGCCTATGAAAATTCAAGGTAGAGGTGGATATTCTTACTTCATCACCTTCACTGATGATATGTCAAGATATGGATTTGTATATCTTATGAAACACAAGTCTGAATCTTTTGAAATGTTCAAAAGATTCCGTAGTGAAGTTGAGAAGCAGACCGGTAAAAGTATCAAAGTACTAAGGTTTGATAGAGATGGAGAATATCTTAGTGAAGATTTTACCAGATATGTCAAAGAGAATGGGATTGTCTCATAGTGGACACCTCCAGGAACACCACAACACAATGGTGTGTCTGAAAGGAGAAATAGAACCTTATTAGATATGGTGAGATTTATGATGTGGTTCACTGATCTTCCAATAAATTTATGGGGATATGCTTTGGAAGCAGCAACATACTTACTTAATAAAGTTCCCACTAAGTCAGTCTCTACAACACCATATGAGATATGGAAAGGATGTAAGCCTAACCTTAAACATATTAAGGTTTGGGGTTGTCCAGCTTATGTTAAGAGACTACAATCTGATAAACTTGACTCAAGATCTGATAAGTGTAGGTTCATAGGGTATCCCAAGGAAATAAGGGGATATTATTTCTATCACCCTTCTGACCATAAAGTGTTTGTGGCTAGAGGAGCAACCTTTTTGGAAAGGGAATTCCTTTTGGAAGGAAATTATAATGAAGAAATAGAACTTGATGAAGATCAAGAAACTAATGAACTAACACAATATAAAGATCATGAGACCAAAGTTGAAGAACCTTGTGTGTACAAAAAGGTTAGTGGGAGCACAATTATATTTTTAGTGTTGTATGTTGATGATATATTGCTCATAGGGAATGACGTACTGGTATTGCAAAATACCAAGATTTGGCTATCTGAACAGTTTTCTATGAAAGATTTGGGAGAAGCAGCTTATATATTAGGAATAAAGATCTATAGAGATAGATCTAGGAAGCTGCTTGGACTTTCCTAGTCTTTGTACATTGATACTATCTTAAAGAGGTATAACATGAATAATTCCAAAAGAGGCTATCTACCGATAGGCACTGGAATTTCTCTCAGTAGGGAGGATTGTCCTAAAACACCTGAAGAGAGAGAACGAATGAGTAGGATCCCATACACTAGTGCAGTAGGAGCTATCATGTATACCATGACATGTACACGTCCTGATGTGCCTTATGCACTTGGAGTGACTAGCCGATATCAGGTAAATCCTGGTGAGGAACATTGGAAGGTGGTGAAGACCATTCTTAAGTACTTAAGAAGGACTAAAGACCAATTCCTCATCTTTGGGGATTCTGACTTGAAACTTGAATGTTATACTAATGCAAGTTTCTCTTCGGATAGGGATGATAGCAAATCTATTTATGGTTATGTGTTCACCTTAAATGGTGGTGCAGTGAGTTGAAAAAGTTCCAAACAAGCTACAGTAGCTGATTCAGTGACTGAAACAGAATATATAACTGCTAGTGAAGCTGCTAAGGAAGCTGTATGGATGAAAAAGTTCTTAACTGAACTTGGTGTGGTTCCTTCAATGGAAGGTGCAGTTCCATTGTTGTGTGACAATACTGGAGCCATTGCTCAAGAAAAAGAACCAAGATCACACCAAAAGTCCAAACACGTTCTGCGAAGGTATCACTTGATAAGAGAGATCATTGAACGTGGAGACGTTGAGATTCAAAAGGTTGATGGAAAGGAAAATGCTGCGGACCCATTCACTAAAGCTCTTGGCTCAAAGGAGTTTGACAAGCACAAGTGGAAATTGGGGATGAAGTACAAGAGCGATTGGCTCTAGTGCAAGTGGGAGATTGTTAGGGATATAATAGATATGCCCTTGATTCAATATCATATTTGATAACTTGAACATATTTTGTGAATGTCATTTGATATAAAATATATGGCATTTGATATTATTTTATCATTATTATTAATTGTTTGATTAATATGATAAGGTCATTGATTAAATTTTGATATTTGTCATTGTGATAGAGATCATGATAATGAGAGCAAAGTATTTTAAAATTTAATCTAAATTTGTTCTTGATCGTAGGATTATTAATTTGGACATTCGTAATCCGGTAAAATCAATATTTATGTGATCGTCTTTATCGGATAAAGATTAGTTGATCTCATTAACTAAATCACATAGATAGATGATGCATATAGAGATATGATCACTGAACAGACTCATTGGATAATTCATAATGATTAGAATTACCATAATTATCAATAGGATTTTTTCTTGAAGAATGTGATGTAACCGTTTCCTTTGACTTGAGATCGTCATAGTAATTGACAAGTTATTTATTGTGCTTTGATACTAGACACATATGGCCCTAGGGCGATAGTTGAAAGGATATTGGGTACGATTAAATACTTGTAGAATTAGTGATTGATCAAGACGGAATCTGTCAACTCTTGGTAATGAGTTTAAGCTCCATGTTGTCATGAATTATAAACGACCAAACTAAGACCTTGGCCAGATCAATTGAATGAAAGAAGAAATGAGTTTCTTAGGTCATTCAATGGTCGATTATATTTGACGTGAACACATAGTTGATCGCTTATTAGGATTTGACAGCCGAACCATGTCCTAGTGTGATCCAGAGCTATAAGGAGAGAAGGAATTATTACATTATTCTTCTACTGGTTCTTGAGAGTAAATTGTATACTTCATGATATCCGGTCGTTAAGGAGTGTTGCTAGACGCCACCCTTGATTAGTGTATTGATATGATCAATTTACTACCAGTTTAATTGAACCTATGGGGTCGCACACTAGCGAGTGTTCTGATCTTTGCTAAATGATTAATTAATTTATTATTTGATAATTAAATTAAATAATTTAGTTAGTCAAATAAATTTAGTTATTAATCCAAATGAAATATTATTATATTCTTTGCTAGCACATAGATTATACTTAATATTGTGAACGAACTGAAGTTTTCTATTTAGAATAGAAAATTAAAATATCTCTCTGTGTGTGTGACATATATAATTAATATTTACTTATATATGGTATGCATGTGAAATATTAATAAAAGACTTTTAAATCATATCCAATTTAGAATTGGATCTTTACGCATAAAGTCCAAGAAAGGACGAGCGGCTGACTTAACCCACTGAGAATGGGATGTGATTTTTCTCTATTAAATACGAATAAGAATCTTATTATTAGAGATAATATTGAAGATCATGATAGAATCCTAGATATATATAAATTAGTTAGCTCTCCTACAAGTTAGGGATTTGTGTAAATCTTATTGTATTATAACTTGTATTTGTATCCTATATATATTCAATGAATGAGAGTCCACAAGTGTGTGGTGAAATTATTAAACTCTAAAAAAAATTTTATAATATTGAAGATCATGATAGAATCCTAGATATATATAAATTAGTTAGCTCTCCTACAAGTTAGGGATTTGTGTAAATCTTATTGTATTATAACTTGTATTTGTATCCTATATATATTCAATGAATGAGAGTCCACAAGTGTGTGGTGAAATTATTAAACTCTACATGGTATCAGCCTAAACCGATCCTCCCTAACCCTAATCGCCTTCTTCTTTCTTCTCTCCCATGGCTGCCGCTGTAAAAGCAACCGAAGGTACCCTCCCCTTGAACACCATTCTTCATATGTTGACAATTAAATTGTCGTCTTCTAATTACCTTCTCTGGCGCCATCAATTACTTCCTCTCCTTGCCTACCAGACGTTAACAGGCTACATTGATGGCACTCTTGTTCCGCCATCTGAAACGCTCACTGTTGGAGAAGTAACCTCTCCAAATCCAGCATATTCTCTATGGATGGAAGGTGAACAACGAGCACGAATTATTATTCAGTCTTCTCTATCAGAAGAAGCCATGGCTGTCATTCTTGGTCTCGATAATTCACATCAAATCTGGAAAGCTTTGGAGGAGTTTTACAGTCACGATTCCACTGAGAGAATGCACACTCTTCGCGACTCCTTGAGGCTACTCCAAAAAGGTACTTCTTCCGTCTCAGAATTTGGTCAGAAGTTTAAAAATATATGTGATCATCTTGCAGCCATAGGTCATCCTGTTGATGACCTTGATAAAAGTCACTGGTTTTTATGTGGCCTTGGTGGTTCCTTTGAAAACTTCTCAACCACTCAAAGAGCTATTCGTCCGAAACTTACTTTTCAGCAGCTTCTTTCTCAAGCAGAAGGCCATGAACTGTTTCTCAAATCTGTTACAAATTCAGCCCCTTCCACCACAGCATTTGTTGCTCAACAGTCTGGTGGTCGTGGTCAGTCTAATCGTTCACGAAGTCGTGGTCGATCTGGTGGACGGTTCTCCTATGGGCGTGGCCGTGGTCGTCGTGCACCACACTGTCAATTATGCCGTACCGATGGCCACTATGCAAATCAATGCCCCGATTTGTCTTCTTTTGCTCATCGAGGACCGGCCATTGATGCAAACTTAGCCCACGCTTTCCAAGCTCAATGTCATGTTACTAATGGCTCACCCGACTGGTATGTTGATTCTGGTGCATCCGCCCACATCTCCTCTTCATCTTCTAACCTGGATTCCGCTGCTCCTTATTCAGGTACTGAAAAGGTCACCATTGGTAATGGTGCGACCCTACCTATTACTCATATCGGGTCTTCTTCAATTAACAAGGACATTCAACTTCTTGATGTTCTTGTCGTTCCATATATTACTAAAAATTTGTTATCTATTAGCAAACTTACCTCTGACAATCCTGTTGATGTTTTGCTCTCTGATAAGGTCTTCACTATCCACAATCGTCAAACAAAGGAAGTTCTAGCAACAGGGAGGCGCCATGATGACCTTTATGTTTTGGAACGTGGAAATAAAGCTTTCCTTGCTGCGTTTCATTCTCATCGAACACATGGTTCTTATGAATTGTGGCACTCACGTTTGGGACATGTTCCTTTTTCTATTATTTCAGCTCTAAATAAACTACGTCGGTTGTCTGTTACTTCATTGTTACCGAAACCTAGCATTTGTTCGTCATGTCAGCTTTCTAAAAGCAAACGTTTACCCTTTACTATTAATGAAAAACGTTCTTTGCATGTCTTGGACTTGATACATTGTGATTTGTGGGGCCCCGCGCCTGTTGCTTCTACACATGGATTTCGTTATTATGCAATCTTCATAGATGATTTTTCTAGATTTACGTGGTTTTATCCACTTAAAACGAAATCTGATTTTGTTGGTGTGTTTATAGCATTTCTTCGACTTGTTCAAACTCAATTTTCTTGTAAGATGAAAGTATTTCAGAGTGATGGAGGCACTGAGTTTACTAATCACCAAGTTAGATCTCTTCTTACTGAGAATGGCACACACCATCATATGTCATGTCCACATACGCCTCAGCAAAACGGGCGTGTTGAGAGGAAACATCGGCATCTTACAGAAACAGGATTGGCCATGTTATTTAATGCTCATGCTCCCGCATCTCTTTGGGTTGATGCGTCTAGTTCTGCTGCGTACATCATCAACCGAGTTCCTTCTCCTATTCTTGGTTCCAAGTCGCCATTTGAGATGCTTTACTTATCCTCACCAAATTATGATAATTTTCGGATATTTGGATGTCGTGTTTATCCTTACCTTCGGGATTATGCGCCACATAAGCTTGCACCTCGAAGCATTCCATGCATCTTTATTGGTTTCAGTACACAATACAAAGGGTATAGATGTCTTGATCCCTCTACTGGTCGAGTCTATATTACTCGCCATGCTCAATTCGATGAAGTTAGTTTTCCTTTTGCTGGAGCTTCGTCGTCCTCTGATTTAGCAACTCTCGTCTTCTCCACCTATGACGAGCCTGCTTTACCCATGCCGCCTGCTACTTTGCCTTCTACAGCTAAACTACCCGCTTTATCTGCTCACCCAAGCAATGCCGATTGCTCTCTTTGCAATAAGCCATCAGCTGTGACGTCTATTACCCCAGCGGCTGCTATTCCAAGTCCACCTTCACCTGCAACACCTCCGCGTCCACCGTCACCTGCTGCACCTACGGGTCCTCCTCCTCCAGCTGCTACTTCATCAATTCATCCTATGACTACACGATCAAAGGCTGGTATTGTCAAGCCTCGTCATATTGTGGACTTAACTCACTTGTCTTTGCCTCGGCTGCATCATGCCTTGTTAACCACTACTGAACCGAAGGGATATAAAACAGCCCTTAAAGATCCATCTTGGACTGCTGCTATGCATGATGAACTACAAGCTTTAGCTAAACACCACACGTGGGATTTGGTCCCACGCCCAATGAAGTCAAATGTCGTTGGTTCCAAATGGGTATTCCGTACTAAGTTCAACTCTGATGGATCCGTGGATCGTCTTAAGGCGCGCCTTGTTGCGCAAGGCTTCTCGCAAATTCCTGGTTTGGACTACTCGGTTACTTTTAGTCCTGTTGTCAAAGCAGCTACCGTGCGGATTGTTTTATCTCTTGCCACTCTCTATAAATGGCCTCTTCATCAATTAGATGTCAAGAATGCATTTCTCAATGGTAATCTCATGGAAGCTGTTTATATGGAGCAACCTCCTGGCTTCTCAAATCCTCGGTTTCCTAATCATGTTTGCAAATTAAAAAAGGCTCTTTACGGTCTAAAGCAAGCTCCAAGAGCGTGGTTCCAACGCCTAAGTGATTTTTTGCTGCGACAAGGTTTTACATGTAGTCGTGCGGACCCCTCACTTTTTGTTTTCATACGTGGCTCGTGTGTTTTATATCTATTGGTCTACGTTGATGATATCATTCTCACTGGTAATCATGCTTCTACTATTCGCCAATTTATTTCTTGTTTGCATAAAGAATTTGCGATTAAGGATCTTGGTCGTCTAAATTATTTTTTGGGGCTTGAGGTTACTTATACGCCTACTGGTTTATTTTTGAGCCAAACAAAATATGCTCATGATATTTTGTCCCGTGCTGCTATGCTTGATGCAAAACCGGTGGCCACTCCGCTTGCCACTTCGGACCATTTCACTACTGTTGGTGATGCTTTTCACGATCCAACTTTGTATCGCTCTATGGTTGGTGCGCTTCAGTATCTCACAATTACTCGACCTGATCTTTCCTTTGCAGTGAATCAGGTCAGTCAGTTTCTTCAGGCACCAACCACCATTCACTTTCAAGCTGTCAAACGTATCTTCCGATATGTTAAAGGTACATTGTCGTTTGGCTTATCCTTTCATCATTCGCCTACTACATCACTTCTTGGTTATTCGGATGCTGACTGGGCGCGATGTATTGAAACTCGTCGTTCCACATACGGGTACTCTGTTTTTCTGGGCGGAAATTTGGTTTCATGGAGTGCTAAGAAGCAACCAACTGTTGCACGTTCTAGCTGTGAGTCTGAATACCGAGCTCTGGCTAATACTGCTGCTGAAATACTCTGGATTACTCACTTACTGAAGGAACTTCACGTGCTTACCTCTGGCCGCCCAACCATACTATGCGATAATAAGAGTGCTCTCTTCTTAAGTCAAAATCCGGTATCTAACAAACGCTCCAAGCACATTGATATTGACTACCATTTTATCAGAGAGCTCATTGCCTCGGGACGTCTTCATACCAAGTTTGTGCCCACAACGCAGCAACTTGCTGATAATTTTACCAAGAGCTTACCTCGTCCTCTCTTTGACTCCTTTCGTACCAAGCTTCATGTTGGTCCACCACCAGTTCGCTTGAGGGGGGGTATTAGAGATAATATTGAAGATCATGATAGAATCCTAGATATATATAAATTAGTTAGCTCTCCTACAAGTTAGGGATTTGTGTAAATCTTATTGTATTATAACTTGTATTTGTATCCTATATATATTCAATGAATGAGAGTCCACAAGTGTGTGGTGAAATTATTAAACTCTACACTTATAATCCAATTTGAAATTAGACTTTATGTAATGTCCATAAAAATTGGTAGTCACGAGAACCATAGAATGGGATTTCGAACCAGCCATTGAAAATTTCATAAAAGTTAATTTTGGAATAAACTTTTATCATAAGTAAATTATTACCTCAATCAAATAGGAAAATGGTTTGTAGCTGATGCTATATAAAAGATGATGGAGAAAATTTGCAAAGTTTTTTTTTTGGTTTATAATTTTTTCTTGAGAAGAAAACCTACTTTGTGAAAGTGAGAGTGCAATCCAAATCCAAGAGAGAAAATACAATTACAAGAAAAGTGTTTCTTGTTCTTCTAATTTGAGTTGAGATTTTTTGAGAAAAATTTCAACAGAATATTCTTCGTTCAATTTGTTCGCGGGTTTCATTGATCAAAGAGTTGATAGCAAGGATCGATCTCGGTGTGGATACGCATAGAGTCTTCGCACTATCGAAAAAATTTTGAAAAAGGAAACTCTCTTCACCAGGTACGTCTTAGATCTGATCTTTGACACGTAAACAAATTTTAAACATGAAAAAATTTACCTGGGATTGTTATTGTATTTCGCTGCGTGTTACGAACACCTATACGCAATCCTTGATTTATGATTAAAGTTTTCATAATAAGATGTACTGGTTGTGAAAAATTATATGTAGTATCAGTACTCTATTTTTTTTTCTGTTTCTGAAAGTAGTTTGTTATTAATTTCTTTACGACGAACTTACGACAATTTTGCTTATTCAACTTCACTTAGCTATAAAGATTATATTATACTTCTGGAATAACATCACTATTCAAATGAGTTTTGTATAATCACATAGGCGCGTATCTCAGCATTATTAGGACGTTTTTGGGTTCGATGCTTACATATCTTTGGAGCCTCGCTTTTACCTTGAGGTTGATTATTAACACAAAATGCAGCATTAAGCTTTGAGCACTATTTTTTCGCCAATATCCTGATAGTGACTATAAATATTAGTTTTGCCATGTAAAGCATATTAGAAAGATTAGCATTATTTATGGTTAAACTTTTCAATTTTGCTTTTGGTTAAAATAATCTGGTCATTTTTACAGAAATGATTATGCAACATGGCTCATATAAAATGATTATGGTTAGGACGAGCATAATAAAACTTGGCTCATATGTGAAATGATATGTGTAGTATAAATATTTCTCTTTTTGTTTTTTAAAGTCTAAAAGCAGCAAACTAAGCAAACCATCTTTAGCTATCAATCTCACATTTTGTGAAGAGCACGCACAACAGTCAAAGAATTTGCCATTACTCCAACATCATCCACATCAAACCTTCACAATTGTGTACTAATTCCTGCATATATATTATTTATTTGCAATATGATACATTCTAATAATTAATCTATTTTTTAAGGTGATAGTAGGCCTCAATTGAAAAGTATGTAATTAAGTTTTTTAGGACCAAGATACAAAAACTCGGCTTATATCGCATAAATTGCTTTATGGTCGGATCAAACAACTTGAGTTTAAAGATTACGACATACAATCTGAGGCTGAAATTTACACAAATATCTGGATGATGTCGTTAGGACGAATTATTCAGTAATTCTTCTTTTCCATTATTACAACGTTTTACAAAATTCTCTAACTAAATTTTATATTTGTAGATGTCATCGGTCAGGTTGTAACGTAAGAAGATGTTAAGACCCACAAGTAAGAAGATAACGACAATGTCTTTCTCGATGTTCAACTCGAAGATGATCAATAAGTTATTCACTCATACAAACTATACTTTTATAGTTTAATTATTTATATAATTTTGTTGGTGAACGATTACCTTGAAACTTATAGGAGCATGGTTACGGCAACCTTATGGAGTGAATTTATGGATTAAATTCAGCCTCACTTGAATGGAGCTATGAACGAACCTTTGATTGTTGTTTTACAATTTACGAAATTTCAAAAATTCCGAGGTTTACCAATTTTACATCTATATTTAAATTTTAGTTTCAAAAAAATTATAATTTCTAATTTTTGATTTATCTTATCTACTGTCATGACCCAAAATCCCAACCGGTCGTGATGACGCCTCTCGTGAAGACAAGGCCAGCCAACAACCAAAAAATACATCTTTTTATAAATTATTAGTAGGGATAAGTCAAATTCACAGGTAATACGATCACGAGTGAAAAATAAACATGATAGTACAATTAAAACCATCCCGACTCAGCCCGGAATCGGGGTGTCACAAGTGATGAGCTACTACAGAGTTTACTAATATTTTACAAGTCTGGAAATATCATAAATAATAAAGATAAGGGAGAAAACGGGGTTGCGGACGTCAACAACTACCTCGTTACTCCTAATCACCGCCTGGTCTGGAAAGAATCAGCGCTCAAGAGCGAACTCAGCTCTGCATGTATCTGCACACATGGTGCAGGAAGTAATGTGAGTACTCCGACCTAGTGGTAATAAAAATAAATAACAACTGAAAGCATGAAATCTCATAAGGGAACAATATAGAGCTATCTCAAGCAGTAAAACCAGTTATATATTATAATAGATCAGATAATTCTTCTTTTTAAAACAATGAAGACCATTTATTTCAACCGTAAGGAATAATCAAAAGCTTGCCCCTCGGTCTCAATATCAAATCTCAGTATAGTATCAGCTCCACTGGCTCACTCCCAACTCACCAGCACACAACATCAGCCCCTCGGGCTCACTCCAAACTCACCACACACAAACAATGGCCTCTCGGGCCTACTCCCAACTCAACTGGGTACCCTGCGCTCACTGGGGGTGTGTACAAACTCCGGAGGGGCTCCTACAGCCCAAGCTCAACACCAATAGGCCTGAAAGCCTACACACATCACATACGAGGCCTGAAAGCATCATCGCATAACCCTCGAGCCCTGAAAGCCTCCTCACATCACTCAACATATCCTCACGTATGGCCCTCGGCCACAATCAGTCCAGAAAATAATCAAAAACCCCTTGGGCGTCAGTAAAATAATAGTGTTCAGCTCAACAACATTGTAAATATCATTAAATCTTGAGTTGAGTATAAATGTAGTTGAGTTCATGAATAATATAATTCAATTGGACTGAGTTCAGATAATATTTCAATTGGTGAGGAAAATAGTGACGTAATTCACAAAATATTTCAAATAATTGGCACGAAGCCCAAATATGGCAATAAGCCCAATCATGGTGAAAAACAATAATTCTTTATTAAATACGCGGTAAAATATCAACTCGGATGGAGCAAGTCACAATCCCCAATAGTAAATTACCTCGTGCTCGTCATACAATGTGTGTCTCATCTCAACATAGCAGTATGTTGTGCAAATTCAGGGTTTCAAACCCTCAGGCGTTATTTAAAATTATTACTCACTTCAAGACGCTCCAACGTCTACTCCGCTATGCCCTTGCCTCTCGAATTTACCTCTTTCGTGCGACGAATCAGCCCAAAATGACAACGAATGTGTTGCATTATACAAAAGAGACAATACCCAATCGAAAAGACTCGAAAAAATATCGAAATTTACGAAATTCGCAAAACCCGAGCCCCGAGCCCACATCTCGAAATCCAAAAATTTTTGCATCAAAATATTCCTTATCTCGCCACGAGTCTATACATACCAAGTTTACAAAAATCGGAGTTCATTTGGCCCCTCAAATCATCATTGTAGAATTTCAATCTCAAGCCCTAATTTCATATGATTTGACTATGTTTTCATGAATTTCTAGGATGATTCTTCAATAAATCATGTATTTAACTTATAAAACTTATTGAAACCCCCTTCAATCTCCATCCAAAAGCTCTCCAAATTGAGTAAAAATGGTGGACAAATGATGGGTTTCGCGACTGAAATGTTTTTAACATTCTATCCTGTACTGTAGCTAACACTATGCGATCGCATTAGAGCATTGCGATCGCATAGAACACAACCCTGGGGCACTGTAGCTAACCTTATGCGATTGCATAGAACAAAATCCTGGTACTGTAGCTAACACTATGCGAACGCATAGAACAAAAATCATGGTACTGTAGCTTGTTGCGATTGCATTAGAGCATTACGATCGTATACAAAAAAATTGATGTGCACAGACTACTGCATTTCTGCAGCATTTTCCAACTTCAAAAAACCCGTTAGCCATCCGAAATCACCTCGAGGCCCTGGGGACCTCAACCAAAAGCACAGATATGTTCTAATACTTCATTCAAACTTGCTCGAGCCATAAAAACACTATCGTTGACATCAAAATCGTCATGTTTTCATCAAATCAAGACTTAAGTTAAACTAAAACTTTCAAAATTCTCATTCACTCAAAAACCCGACCTAACCACCTCCGAATCAACTGAAATTTTGTACGCAAGTCCAAAATCACCTAACGAAGCTGCTGGAGCTATCGGAATTCCATTCCGACTCCCGGATCAAAATTTCACCAATCCATCAGAAATCGCTAAAATACTAACTTCGCCAAAATAGGCTAATTTCTTCATCGGACTTCCAAAATTAATTCTGTTTACGCTCCTAAGACTTAAATCATCCCCCAAAACTAACCGAATCATCAGAATTCAATTCGGAGTATTCTAACTCACAAGTCAACATCCAATTGACTTTTCCAAACTAGTTCTTCCTTAAAGAGACTAATTGTCTCATTTCCTACCAAATTCGATCCGAATTGACTCAAATTCACCAAGTACACATATTTAAACATGAATAAGCATTTAACGGGGAATACGAGACGAAAATATAGGAAACGACGGTTCGGGTCGTTTCATCTACAGGTAACTACTTAGTACGTAGTTGCTGGTACCCTACAAAATTTTGGATCAATTCTACTCTGCCGTAATATCTTGAGTTTAAACCTAGGTTTTTAAGGGTGTAATTTTTTTTAATGTTAGTTACATAATATTACTAAGACTTATCACTTTTATCACGTTACGACATATGCAGATTAGTTGCAACATGCCCATCTAACTGTAACCAGATTAACAACCTCTCAGAAAAGTTATTCTGTCAGAGATGAGTTAGCCAAAGAAATTGTATCATTCAAAACTACTATGGATTTAATTCAGTGTAGAGAAGTGAGTAAAATTTAGTATGAATTTGCATATTTACTTTATGTTTTTTCAGTTTAATTTAGAACAATATTTTTTTCTTAAATAGGAATATACCTACTGAATTGCTGCTAAATTGGTTAATTTGGAACTTGAACAAGGATGGTCATACTTGTCATGCAATAAGTGCATTAAGAAGGTTGACAAAATTGGGAACAACTCTTTTGTTGTTGTGAGCAATGCAATAAAGAACAACGTTCTGTTGGTCACATGTAATTTTCATATCATGTGGTTTTAAGACACATAAAAAGGAAATGTACAAAATTAAAAAAAAAAATGACTTGCAAGTATCGACTTCAAGTTCGTGTTATTGATGGAACCACATTTATATTATTATTGCTTTGAAATTGCGAAGTTATGCAAATTATAGAAAAGTCCGTAAAAGAATTGAAGCAAGAATTAGTTGAGGTATATTAATAAACTTAATTTAGTTGTCAATTATAACTTTTCTAACCTACAAAATTTGGTGTAGGCTTCTGTTATAGATGAGGATTGTTCTTATCCAATTGAGTTGGATGATATTCTTTATAAAAAGTTTGTATATAAGGTTATTGTTAAGCCATTTAATATTGAGAAAAAAGACCAAGTGTACAATATTGTAAAAATAACTGATGATCACGATCTCCTAAGTACGGATGAATGCATTTACTACACATAAATAGTAATAGACATTTAATTCTTTGTAATTCATTCCATTACATTTTGTAACAACTAATAATCAACACTTATGCATTGTCCACTTTAATTGAAAAGGTTTTGATTTGTTAGTACTGGAAATAAAACCTGCCGTTCTTGATACATTAGGTATAGCAAAATGCATCTTTACTTATTCGTAGTTTTTATTGATAAAATGAACCATATAGTTTGGACAATCATATTCCTTCAAATTCAATAAAATTAAATAGCCTTCAATTTTATCTAAACCATTATTTTGCATTTTACTTTTATGTTTATCCTATTAGTCATTTCATGTAGCTCAACTAAAATTTAATTTATTCAATTATTGTATATTTTATGTTATTTCAGAAGCTGATCTCACAGATAATGAATTGAAAAATCATTATTTGCAAAAGCTGAAAAACTTTTTAAAAGGATGCCGAAGAAGTTTTTAGGATTATCTAACAACGCCAAGGCCTTTTTACAGTGCAGAAGAAGCTGACATTAATGACAGATTAATTCGTGATGAATTGAGTTATAATAGACGCGTACTGGCGGAGAAACATGAACAATTATTAAAGAATTTAACGGATGAACAGAAGTCAATTTATGAGAAAATAATAACAACTGTAAATAAAAACAAATGTGAGTTTTTCTTCTTATATAGTTCTGGGGAACAAGCAAGACTTTTATTTGGAGGACTCTGGCTTCTGCCATAAGATCTAGAGGAAATATTATGTTAACTATTGCATTTAGTAGGATTGCATCACTATTATTACCAGGTGGTCAAACAGTTCAATCAAGATTTATAATTCCACTCATCTAACTGAAGATTCAACATATAATATCAAGCAAGGTACTCCTTTAGCAAATTTGATTGTCATGGTAAAGTTGATTATTTGGGATGAAGCACCTATGATGCATATATATTGTTTTGAAGCTCTTGATAAAACTCTAAGAGATATTCTTAGATTCAAAGATGCATCTAATTTAGAACGACCATTTGGAGATAAAACAGTTGTTCTTGGTGGTGACTTCAGACAAATATTACTGGTCATTAGGGGTGTACATAGGCCGGGTTGGTTCGAATTTTCTAATTACCAAACCAAATCAATTATACCAAGTTATTAAATCTAAAGACCAAACAAAACCAATAAAAATCGAATTTTTCAATCTCGGGTTTTCGGGTTTTTTCGGGTTTTCCGCATAGAGTCTTCATAGCACAATATATAAAATTTATGCTCTATATATTTTTTTAATCCTAGTAAGATAGAACTACATATGGTGTTTTTCAATAAAATAACATAAATATGATACGAGTCATGTCATTGTACTAAAATATTCAACAATAAAGATAATAAAATCACATAAAATAAGTATCATTAATAAGCCATAATGAAAACAAGCATAATTTAAAATTACTAATAAGTGCTAAAATAAGTAATATTATTTACATGACTAAACACTAAAAGAAAAATAAGTTATGCATTTTATCTAAACCACATAAAAACTAAAAAATAGACATCCAACACTAGTTTTATTCAAAGTATAATTGAATTGAATACCTTTTATTAGCATTAGTATTTATTGGATATTGGTTTAGGATTTATTTGAGTTACTAACATTTATGAACTATAAAACTTATTGTAGCATCTAAAAATTATAAGTTCAAGCTTGAAATAATACGTAAAAAGTTCAAGTTTAACATTAATACTATTTTTTTTTACAGGTGAATCAGAGAGCAATTAAGCAATTAAATAAAGAAGACTATTATTGTATACTCAAAACACTATTTGAGAGACCTATGTGAAAACAATAAGTTGTAGAGATTCCCTAGGGTTGCTATAAGGCTTTGTGATGCAATTCACTATTCCGTATGTTCATACAGTGCATTTGCATGTTCATACAATAATAGTATTTACATGCTTCTTTTTGTCTATCGTATTTTTAAAGTAATATTTTGATATTAAAAATTATATTTAAAATTTTTCGCACAACATATGAGTACGGATACTAGTATATAAAAGAAACAATTACTGAAACTCTTAGTCAAATTTTTTATAGCAAACCAACCTAGGTAGGGTGTTATAAATGTTTAAAGAAGCTCTCGGCATAAGAAATACTTCCAAGAAACCTAATCTAATTTTCATGTTCATTTGATTGAGAATTGAGTTGAACGTCCAATGTCTAATAAGTAATATAATTCGGTCATTTTATGTCTAATAGTAATTTATGTTTTTCTCCTATTCCTGTTATAAAAGTGATAATTACTGCTTATATGCAGAACGAACTAATAACAAATGCTGCTGAAAATATTGTTCAGAATCTTGAACTGAGAAATAAATAACATATACTCCTTTCTTGATATTTTCACTCTTAAATTTTACCATTCGCTCCTTTTTGTAACCTTACCATGAAAATACACGTTATCTTCCCCATTTCCTCAAACTTGTAACTACATTGTCTCATTAATTTTCTCATTGAGATATTAATCAAATACACGCAAAAGAGTTAATGATGTCTTGTTATCCTGTAATTCATGTTTAGTAAGGTCATGGAGAAAAGGGGAGTTTAGTAAGTTGAACCGACCCTGAACAATATTGGTGTTTAGACTTAGATGTGGGAGAATTGCCTTTGAGCTTGGAAAGTGGACTTGGAAATTTTGAGCTTAATGTTTACCAATTGCTTTGGAAGTTTGTTTGGGTTATAAATCCCTATTGACAGCAAAGATACCAAAAGAGCAATTTCCTTTAAACTAGAAACCCAGAAGTTACTATGCAGTAAAATGTGCCTTAAGCCCTTAACAGAGCCCTTTTGGTCAACTACTCCCCAGTCCCCAGTGAATGAAAGGGGGAGCTCCTCAGTTGCCAGCACTGAGCTATACATGTCCTAAACAACACTTTCACCACCTCATCAGAGGTAGCCAACAAAATCAACTGCAAATGGACATCACCTGCCTTTACATAAATGTAGTAGTGCTTACGTTCACAGATGAAGCTGCAGCATAATAGTTGCCTTGCTTCCATATCAAATGATGCAGACTCCTGCAGAGATTTTTCTTGTGGTCAAAAGTCAGGAACCAAAATTTGTCTACTCAAGGGTTTGGATTTTGCTGAGAATCAGAAGTTACACCTGTTGCAGAAGGTGTGGCATTGTGAGTCTGAGGAAGAACAGAAGCACCAGCAATGGGATCTGAAACTTGTTTAGCATTAAAAATTTGTTGAACACCCTGCCAATGGTATGCGGTTTGCGTGATATGATTAGGGGGATAAAGTGCTTGAAGTCCAAGTCGTCCTTCAAAGCACCTGAGCTTTGACTTGTGCTTTCTAACCGAAAGATGACTTCTAAGATTCTCTCGTGTGTCAAATTTCACATTGCACAGGTCACACATCAAAGGAATAACAAACAGCCGCTTCTTTGCTTTGGAAATTTTCTTTCCAGCCCTCCACCACCTAGCATCTTGCGTTTCAAACCACGCGTTTGATCTACATCGCATTATTCGTTTGTTTCGAGAAATCTATCGATCAATTCCGATTCTTTCTTTTTCTCTTGATTCTTTTCCGATCGAGATGTATCATTGATTTTAAGTTCAGTTCCTAATTTAATTTCGGACGGTACGGTGTCTAAAGGAATATTTTGTGGCGACTTCTGCTTAGTCTCTTCTTCCTTAGGCAAATCATCAGGCTTCATGTTCGTTTCTGGTTTTATATCACCAGAAGGTTTCTCTACATTCTGGATATCACTGACAGTTCTGTTTTCTGCTTCCAATTTTTTCAAGTTCTTTCTGTGCCGCTTACCACTCTCGTGCTGCTTAAGGCTGCTCACGTTACCAAAATCAACCTTGCACAATTCACACCTAGCAACTTCAGCAATATTGCTAAATTTACCCCCACCACCACTTTTGTGCTGACCATCAGGCTTCATGTTTGTTCCTGGTTTTAAATCACCAGAAGCTCTCTGTACATTCTGGATATCACTAACATTTTTGTTTTCTGCTTCCAATTTTTTCAAGTTCTTTCTGTGCCGCTTACCAATCTCGTGCAGCTTAAGGTTGCTCATCTTGCCACAGTCAATCTTACACAATTCACACCTAGCAACTCCAGCAATATTGCTAGATTTACCCCTACCACCACTTCTGTGCTGAACACCACCCCTTGTACCACCCTTATCCAATGATTGACCAGCCTGCAGAAGTAGCCTCATGTGAACATGCAAGACTTCAACAGCCAATTCCAACAAAATGGATTACTAAAAGTAGAGGAGAAATAGCAATGCAAAGAGATCTGCAAAAATTATAAGTACCGCATGATTATATATCAAATCACACAAACCAGATTAAATTTACAGCTCAACACCCTGGTTTTGTATGCATCGCTAAATAGTTACTTCATCTCCACAAATTTGATCGACCTTTTAAGGCAAGACAAAATTAATGGTTAGTATTATGGTCATGACAAGAAGAATAAAGTAGACTCAAGGGGGAATAAGATTGACCACTTGGTAGAATAGATAGGCTTAATGCCTATGGCGGAAGTCTATAAATAGAGTGGTTTTCCCATAATACTAAGTATTTAACAGAATTGTACGATGATAATACTAAGTATTAGCCCCTTGAGCTTTCGTCTAGTGGTAGAGTGCAACTTGTGATGTGTTGGTTAGGCGCGCGCCATGGGTTCGAACCCTGCCGCATACAAAATCCTAGTAATTAAGTAGAGGGAGCCCATTATCCATGAGTTTTGAACTGTGTGCCACTGAACCTTGGGGATTTCTCGGTTGTCAAAAGAAAAGTACTAAGTATTACCAGAATGGTATGAAGAGATGAAGAGATTGGATCAGCAGAATTCTAAAGCTACGGAACCAACTGGTTTCACACCGGGGGAACAATTATAGCCGGTTTCCAATGTGTATCAGAAAAATTTATTCATTTCTATCTGAGCTAAGCCTACCAAACATTCCAGAAAGAGAAGCCCTCTCTGCATGATTGGCCTTTCTTCTCCTTGCTCAAGGTTAAATCTAAACTAACCTTTAACTTTCCTAGTCACAACCACAGTAAGCTACCCGAACAACATATTCTACCAGTACCTCACAGGCACTCAAATTTCCCCATTTTGACAAGACATAATCTCAAAACAGCTGAATTAATGACATTGTCCAATAAGTTTATTTTCTAAGTATAAAGTTTCCACGCTTACTCCCACCTCCAAGCACAGCCCAATATTATAGAAGAGATTGAGAATTTGGCATATTTTAACAAATGATAATTTTTTTTGATGAAGTAATGAGTTTTATAGAAAAATGCATCAAGAAGATGCAAGAAGTACAAGAGGGGGAAAGAGTCGGCTTTGATACAAAAAAAAAAAAATACTAGTAAAGCAAAAGAGTTGACAAAATCCAAAAAGTTAATATGGCAATCTACAGGGGCTAAATACTGCCAACTAAATAACCAAAGGAGACATCTAGCTTTAAGTGTGTGTTGGAGTTGATATCCCATCAAAACATTTGTGATTCCTTTCTATCCAGACACACCAAAATATACAAGCAGGGATCATCTGCCAGACTCTATCAACTTTCCAACCATACCAACATTCATAGACTTCTTTAATGCTTTGTGGCATGACCTAGCTGAGACCAAAGATAGAAAGAAACATGCACCACATGTCTGAGGCAACTGTGCAATGTAGCAAAAGGTGCCTATTGGACTCTGAATGTTCCGGCACATAAACCATATGTTAACAATTGGCATACCTCTTCTGTTAAGGTTGTCCTTTTTTAAACAAGTTCATTAAGGGCTATCCAGCTGAAGCAATCTTTGGGGAAAGACTTGTCTTCCAGATGTACTTCCAAGACCATCTATCAATGATTTCATTAGTTGAGCATAAATGAGAGTACCCTGCTTTTACTGAGTAGAGGCCATCCATCCACTTAATATTGTCAGCAATGTTGTGGTTGACTGAGTATCCCTCTAATTTAGCCAGGACACTCAACAACCGTGGAATTTCCCAGTCTTGGAAGTCCCTTATGAATTGGATTTGCCAGCAATTGTCTTGTCAATTCTGAGAAATAGAGGAATCTTGATCATTAGCTATCAGGTAGAGGTCTGAGAATTCATTCATTAGGACAATCCCTTGTAACCATCTATCCTTCCAAAATCTGATGTTGATGCCATTTCCTAACTTGAAAGAGGTATTCGTAGAGAATTCATTCCAAAGTTTTCTGATAAATTCCAAGGCCCTACTCCATATGGTCTTCTTGACAGATTGGTGCACCAGTGGCTTGAGATCCATGAATTGCAGTTACTACCTGTTTCCATAATGTATTGCCCTTCTTGACAATATCTCCATAGCCACTTCATAAGCATGCATTTGTTGTATATGTTGAGGTCCCTGATACCTAGTCTACCAAGTTGCTTTGGCATGGTAACTTTTAACCAATTGACTAAGTGAAGTTTGTGAGCCTTGCTGCCTCCTTCCCAGAGGAAGGTTCTTCTGATTTTATCCAACTACTTGACTACCTTGTTTGGAATTGTAATAAGAGACATGAGATAAGTAGGAACACAGTCCAATACACTATTAATTAGTGTCAATCCCCCCCCCCCCCCTAGAAAGATATTGTCTTTGCCAAGAGGCTAACTTTGTTTCAAACTTCTCAATCACATCACTCCAAACTTCAGTTGATTTAAATTTAGCACTAAGTGGGAGTCCCAAATATGTAGTTGGTAGTGCAGCTATATCACAAGATAGGATTCCGGCTAATTCATCAAGGTTGGGGACATTGTTGACTGGATATACCTTGCTTTTCAACATATTGATATGCAAGCCTGAGATAGCTTAAAAAAGTTGTAATGTGAGATTGAGATATAATACTTGAGATCTCTCTGCCCCACAGAAAGTGAGTTTATCATCTGCGTATAAAAGATGGGAGACAGAGAGAGAAATCTCAGGATTCACGCTTACAGGAAAACCATTGAGCGACTGTAGTTGTTTGGATTTGTTAAGCATCTTGCTCAGACCCTCCATGGCCAAAATAAAGAGAAAAGGTGAGACGGGATCACCCTGTCTCAAACCCTTCTGTGGAGAGAAAAAACCCACTGGTCCCCTGTTAACAAGAACTGAATATTTTACTGTAGTGATGCAAATCTTAATCCACTTTAGCCACCTATTCCTAAAGTCCATCTTCTAGAGAACTGCTAAGAGATAAGACCAGTTTAGCTTATCAAAGGTCTTCCCCACATCCAGTTTGCATAGAATACCCGCTTGACCACTCTTAAGTTGGCAATTCAGAACCTCATTTGCAATAAGGGCTACATTCGTGATCTATCTGCCCTTGATAAACGCATTTTGATGCCTAGAGACCAAAGCCCTTCTGCTAGGATCTTAGCAACTATTTTATACAGACTACCAATCATGCTGATTGGTCTATAATCATTAAGCTCAATAGCTCCCTTCTTTTCGGGGATCAAGGCAACGAAGGAAGAATTGCAAGACCTCACCATGTGGCAATTATGATGGAAAAATTGTAAAGCAAACATTAGCTCGTTCTTTATGATCCCCCAAGCCTTTTGAAAAAATGTCATTGTAAAACCATCAGGTCCAGGAGCCTTGTCTGGAGCACATGCCTTGATAATTGATAGTATTTCTTGCTCTTCAAATGGATTCTCTAACCAGACCATGTCTTCCTCTGAGAGAGTGGCTAGATCATCAAATCTAGCTGTAGGTCTCCATTGTTGAGATTCAGTGTATAGATTCTGATAAAAATCAAGAATTTCCCCTTTGATGTGCTCTTTGTCCTCGATGATCTCAGAATCCACCATCAGTCTATCAATACAATTACTTCTTCTGTGAGAATTAGCAATTCTTTGAGAACTTGGTGTGCTTGTCCCCTTCCTTGAGCCATAGACATCTAGATTTCTGCCTCCAGGAAGTCCCTTCTGTCTAACAAGTTGCTCCAGTTCCAATTTCAAAGCAAGCATTTTGCTTTTTTCCTCCGTTGATTGAACTTTGTTTTCAGTGAGTTGCTCAAGTTCCATTAGTTTGTCTAGAATCTTGCTCTTCCTAATCTCCACCTTGCCAAAAACTTCTTTGTTCCATATGGTAATGTCCTTTTTCAGTAGCCTTAACTTCTGTGTTAGGATAAAATCTGGGCTCCCATTTAGATCGTAGCTTCCCACCATTCTTCAATTTTCTCCATGAAACCATCTACTTGCAACCACATATTTTCAAATTTAAAATAAGAGGGGTTCATTTTCCGGTCCCCATTTTCTAGCAGCAGTGGTTTGTGGTCTGAGATGACTCTTGGTAGTGCAACCTGTTTCACAACTTTGAAGCATCCATTCCATTCTAGTGAGATTAAGAACCTGTCAATTCTGGATGCCAGATATGAATCCTCTCCCTGGACAATGTGTAGTATGCCCCTTGTAATAGCAAATCGACGATGCCCAGGTCTTGGATGATTTCTGAGAAGCCCCTCATAGCTCTAGATCTTCTGACACAGTTATGTCTCTCGCTTCCATATCTACACACATTAAAATCACCCCCAACCACCCAATATTCACTCCAAATTCCCCTTATTGCAGCTAATTTATTCCACATTACTTCCCTTTCCAGGTTGGTATGTGGACCATAGATCCCAATAAAGCACCATCTGAATTCTTCGTGTGACAACAACAACAACAACCCAGCATAATCACACTTAGTGGGGTCTGGGGAGGGTAGTATGTACGCAGACCTTACCCCTACCCTTGGGTAGAGAGGCCGTTTCCAAATAGACCCCCGACATACTTCCCTCCAAGAACTTCCCACCTTACTCTTGGGGAGACTCGAACTCACAACCTCTCGGTTGGAAGTGGGGGTTGCTTACCATCAGAGCAACCCCTCTTGTCAAGAATTCTTTGTGTGAGTTCTCTTAGAGGAAAGAGGGGAATTAGCAGCATCTGAATTCTTCGTGTAATTTCTCTAAAATACAGGAAAGAGAGTAATACCCCTGTTGAATCTCCAAACACCCCCATTGCCTTTTGTCCCAAATAATTTAACAAATGATAATTAGGTGTTGCCCATGTCTATATGACTAGGGAAAAGTTTACTTCGTTCTCAGACAAGGGATATTCAACCTGTGGATCACTATCACAAACCAAAGATGATGCCTAGATCTCATAGAAAGGAGAAAATCCGATAACACAGTTGATAGCATTGGAGACATTGCAAGTATAAAGCAGCCAATTGGTCTACTTGAAACTTCAGTAGAAGAGATTTTGGGTTATGCTAATCTCCAAAAGCAAATGAATCCTTTAAGCACCCTATTCTCCACAAGCAAATGAATCTCCAAAAGACACGGTCTTCAAGTAGTTTTCTTCCTATAGACCATAACCCCCTGCGAATGAATCCTTTGAGCACCCTATTCTTTTATATTAATTTTACTCGACATGAAGTAACATATAAGAGATTACTAATTAATAGAATACTTCACATGACTTTTGAACAAAAAGGTCACAAGGTCATGGTTGCAGATATAACAATAGTAGAGTTAGCAAATTCAAAAATCAGAAAGCGAAAACATCCCACATGATTACTCCAACAGCTAAAATATGGTCTAGCCATTCTTTTACACGGTAAGCTTTGAAACCCATTATCAAACTCAAGTTATCACTTATGAGCCACTAAAGACCAAGGAAATACAGTTATGGGACATAAGGAAGATCTTATTTTGGTAAGCATGCATTGGGGAGCAAAAG
This sequence comes from Nicotiana benthamiana, assembly GCA_034376525.1. Taxonomy (NCBI): domain Eukaryota; kingdom Viridiplantae; phylum Streptophyta; class Magnoliopsida; order Solanales; family Solanaceae; genus Nicotiana; species Nicotiana benthamiana. The sequence continues at coordinate 23,612,443 of CM067336.1, read as the reverse complement.
GAATGGATAATTTTGGGCCTCATTCCATTGCGGTCCAATAATGTTCCTATCTTAAAATAATTGCTCATCTCTTAATTGTCAATCAAACAAGCTAGACTATTCTTTTCCTTTATCACCCCTTTCCTACTAACTCCATCCGTCATGCTCTTCAACACTCGCCCCATGCTTTCTAGGCCATTGTCCCCAATCTATTAGTAATCGAAGTTAACTCCTTACAAAAGTAAAAAATCTCAGTTGCTCGGCCACATAAAGGCTATTAAGAAAGATTCAGCGAAATGAAATGTCCCCAAGAACATATTATGCAAAATACTCTAGACATGGTGGATCATACTCTAGACCTGAAATCCATTCTACAATCAAGGCATAATGCAAAGTCATCATGTATTCAGAGAAATGAAACGTAACATCTACAAGTCAATGTTGTCAAAGGCTCTCTTGAGGCGCACATAATCCTAAAGCTAGGTGCAACATAGGTTTTGCGCTTCACCTCATTTAAGTGCAGACACTACGGCATGTTCATTGTTTCATAAGCCTTGCATTGAAGAGAGCACACCAAATACTTGCGGTTTCGGTTTTGTAGTTATATTTCTTGAACTACATACATTCTTTTTGTCTTTTCCTTGTATTAAGCCTTTATTCCTTAAAGCCTACTCTTATTTACTAGCATTTTTTGCTTAAAGCCCCAATAGATTTTAACTTTTTCGCCATTGATAACAGGGATTAAGCATATACTCCAGAACATCAGGAAAAAAAAATTCTGGTTGCTACAACTCACGTGCCAAAGCAATCGAGATGGGCCCGGGCCAAGACTAGGACGTGCACCGGTTCCCAAACCCGGCCCTGGCCCGCCAATCATGGGTCCTGACCCTTCCGCGTGGGGATACCAACTTTGCCCGTGTAAGCCCGCATGCTGATTAAGCTGTGCCAACGCTGCCACAGCCCGAACTGCCGCCGGGTTCAGCCCTCGCCCGACCCCATCTGTCCTTTGGGTCAAATTCTGCTGATACGGTAACTGAGCATGTACTTGCCCATGTGATACCGAAGAGGGTTGACTTGAAACTCCCGGTGGACGAATCGGTGCTTGATGACGCCATTGTTGATGGGTTTGGGGGTATTGTTGTGGATGAATCGGTGCTTGATGACGCCATTGTTGATGTGTTTGTGGGTATTGTTGTGGATGAATCGGTGCTTGATGACGCCATTGTTGATGGGTTTGTGGGTATTGTTGTGGATGATATGTATTTGAATAATTAGGAGTGTAATACGATGAATATTGCTGTTGGGGTTGTTGATACTGCTGTGGTGGTTGTTGGTATTGGTAATTGGAGTAATTGGATTGACGATCATAGGTTTGAAGATGAGATGGGTTATAGCGTTGTGAGGAATGGTAAGGGTATCGGTTTTGCTGATATGAATAATCCATTATTGCTTGAGCACAGATAGTTTACCTGATTTCTTGAGTTTTAGGATTTTTGGTTTCTCTACCCATCTCCATTCTGTATAGCTATCACCACTGGAGATTTGGGTCGTTGCAATTTTGGAAGTAGTAAACTGGGTTTATTTGCTGCGGTTTTGATTGATTTACCTCTGAAGCCACGAAAACGCACACTTCCTTTTGGCACAACGTTAAGGTGGTCAGATTCAGAAAATCTAATATGACATCTTAATTTTCAAAAAAAATAAGCATGTATGGCTATTTTTCTCTTTAACCTCACCAAGCATAAAGAAAAAAGGACCTCGAGTAAATACATTAATTGTTATAAAATAATAAAAGAAGAAGAGCATTGAGTAAGAATTTCAATGGAATAAATTCCTTTATTTATCGGGAGAGAGTGGCTTAGCCACCAAGTAATAAATCATATAATTTATAACACTATCCCTTAAATGTCTATTCAACAGATAATGTGCCTCGTTAAAACCTTAACTAAAATAAAATCCATTAGGAAAAAAATTCTAAAAAGGAAAAGAAGTACACATAACTAACAATATGCCTTTTGGTTGACTCGTTAAAAATCTTGCAAGGAAAACCCAGTGGGACAAAACCGTGTAAGGAAAAAGAATGCGACCCGCATTAATTCCTTCTGATGAGAGCATCAATTCACATCCTTAAGCATTTGCATTCCAATCTTGTGCACCATCTTCAAAACGTTCTTTGGTAGAGATTAGATAAGTAAATCAGTCATATTAACTTGAATGAATATGTTGCACCTTGAAGTCTTCATAAAATGCCGTTGAATGGCCTTTTTAATATTTCCATAGAGATTCTCGCTATTATATTATCATGCTTATAGTTATAACAAGATACATACATGCACAAATTACACTTAGGATGTGATACTTCAAAACCAAGAATTGTATATGCTTTAAGCAATTTGAATCCTTCAGGGATTATCATATAAGTATAGTCAAATAATCCATTTATATAGGCTTTAGATGCATAACAAGTTTTCACGTCATGCTAGACATATAAGATATCAAAAATTGATTACACATACCATTGATTTTATACTTTCAAGTATTTGAACAACATAGACAAAATTATATATTTTTCATATGAAATCAATTCTATTCGAATTGTGTCTCTTTCATTTGGCCAATATTTTTCTGTCTATATTCGATAGACTTAAGATCCTCATCTATACTTAGTGCTATGATAAATGCCGTCGACGAAAATTTTTATCGGTTCCAACCTCCTTATTTTTCATAAAGACATAATATAGAGATATCTTCATTCATATATTCAGGTACCTCAGTCTCTCTTGAGATTTTATGAAGTGTTATGTCATGTGATCTTCTAGATTACTTGCCTCCTTTATTACGATCATTTTGATCTTTTGCTCATACTCTTTATGAAGAAATTTATTTGAAACCAATTTGTCTAAACGCTTTAAGCGTACATAGACTTTGTATTTCTAGGACTTACTATGAGCATTTGCAATGAGAATATGTTACTTTCTTTGGGTCAGCAAATGCATATGGCGTGCTTTGCAATATATTGCAAACGAATTATCTTTTTATGAACTTCAAGTTCATATTATAATATTCGAGGATCTATAAATACAAATGATAATTCGTTCCACGTAACTTTTTCTCAACTGTTTCATCTCCCCTCCCCCCCATGTTAGAAAAAACTAACTTGTTTCCTCAACTTTGAGAATCCATCTTTGTGCATTATGGTGTTAATGAAAATATACACCGCACATCAATAATAATAAGATGAAATTATTTGGTTCCTGACCCTGAACCGCTTGTGAGGGGAGAATGTAATATACTTTCGTATATAACATATATCAAATTGATATATAAAACTTTATTCTCATAAGCAATAGTTTAGCTATTAAGTGGATGCACTCAATAAATTATTTTGCTAAATCAGCTATGATGTAAACCAATTTATCAAGATAAACTATCTTGGATAGAAAATCTGGAAGTTATGCTCGAAATTAAATTATTGAGCAAGTTATCTCGCAGAACACCATGTTGCGAGTTAATAATAATTGCACATGTAATCATCTCATAAATGCATCTTATGTGGCATGCATGGTATGTGAATGGGTCCATATTCACCTTTGATATTTCCAAAATTTATGGGATTCAATCCCAACTTTAGTTTGTTAATCAATTATTGAGAACAAATAATATAAGAGAATTCGTAAAGAACTTTCTAGTTTATTAATATTTACCCATGTTAGATTCTCTTTTATTTTTGCACATCATACTTAAATTGATATGGCCAAACCAATTATGCCAACTGAATAAATTATCAATATTGACAAAGTTCAGATTTAGACCATCACATGTGCAATTATTAATAAACTCCAAGTTTATTATGATATATGTTTTTATATCAATAAACATCCACTTTAATGTGGTGTTCTTTTATGGTACAAACATGAGAATAAAGCGGATAGCTTTTATATATATATATATATATATATATATATATATATATATATATATATATATATATATATATATATATATATATATATATATATATGTATTATCCCGCTACAAGTTGTAGTAATAGAAGATATTACATCTTTCCTTATTTATAGTCTCAATATAATCAATCGCGTTCGCGTGTACTTTGAAAACTAAATAAGATTTTTTGAGACTTACTACAACATAATACATTATTGGTAATCAATTGTGTTTCTCCAAAATAGTATAATTGGGTCGCTTAGAGCTCTCAATTAATTTTGCACTACCACATATTCATCAACATTCATATGGTCATATATCTCTTTCAAGGAGAAAGTTATACCATTATGGTTATGGTCAAAATTATATGCAAGATCTGTTTCTTGCATCATTGTTGTCCTTTAATAATCACATTATCAAAATATTTTGGCGTACAATAAGTACGTGAGAAATGGCAATTTATGCCATAATAATGACATAATTTTCTTATTATCTCCCAATCCTCCCTCTAGAGGTAAGTGTGGTATATTCACTATCACTAGCACGTTCATATTCTTCCAAGAATGAATATGTATCCATAAATTAGATGTAGTCACATTCACATCATGAATGGACCAACTATCTATATATGCTTTATAAAATCTCATGTCATATCGATGACAAATATTACTTTCACAGACTGAAAGATTATTTTGAGAATCCTTATTGTTCTCATTATAACAATAATGACGATTATGATTTCGTCTATTTCCATGTCCACATCCATTGATACCTTCACGGTAATAATTTTATCTTCTTTCAGACTTATCACATACTGCTATTACATTCTCTTAAGGGAATGAGAATGGAGCAAATTCAATGGGACGGGTTTTCAATTCTTTGCCCACAATCATACATGAATTTGAATATGACAAGACATAAAAATTTTACCACTTCATGTGGGAGTAATTTCTTGCAAACTCCATTAGAGTTATAATCAAACTTTGTTGTATTTGCTTGTATATAAAATCAAATTACAGAATTTCAAGAATTTGAAAGAGAAAAATAAAATACTTACCTTAAATCCAGAATTTTAATCATGAAGGAAGTTCATGGAACAATTGACAATTATTATGCTCAATCCCAAAGATTCTACTCAGTTGGTTAGAGTCTCGTACTGATAACGTGTTATGAAATAATAAAAGAATAAGAGTATTGCAGAGCAAAGTAGAGAAAGAGAATTCTTATTGATATGTGATGAATTATAATGGAATAGAATCCTCTATTTATAGGGAGAGAGTAACTTAGCCATCAAGTAATAAACCCTAGAATCTCTCTAAATATAGACATTCACCATAAATAAAATTGTATTTATAACATTTATGAAGTTTATCTAAATTATTTTACAATAATAATATGCCTGAAATTTGTTTGACTCAAAAGATGTTAAACTCTTTCTAAGAAAATCAATCAAAAGATGAAAGGTTAAATCACAACCGAATAATGAACCCTGGGATAACTTTAATAATCGGAATAACGGTAATAGTAAGGAGAGTGAGAGAATAGTAGAGAGATAAATATGAGAGAGAGAATGAACTTGTATCTTAAAAATCATCTGTCTATTACAAGGCTCGGACCCCCTTTATATAATGGAGGATCCTTACTTAGTTATTGGAACGACAAAATTAGAGTACATTCTGTAACAGAGCCGACGATAACGCAAGGTTGTTTCTCCCCTTGCCCCTAGATCGTCCCCATTTATCGACTTGTAGGTATTTAGTGGTTGGTCGTGTTGACTTTGCAACATGATCGATCAAATTCGACCCTATACAGTTAGTCCCTCCGTACATCGGGTTAGCAGCGAGATGCATCCTCGATGGGCAGAATTAGTGCTTCCGCCAGGGAGAGTTTGACTCGTCGAAATGTTACGACGTGACCGGTGGGAGACGGTAATCATATCTGTTCGAACGTTGAAGTAAAACACTCTTCCCTGGGTGACGTCAGCGCTTGCATGCATCATCATTATGCATATTCTCGAAACAGAAAAACTGACGCTTTGGCGCTTGCTTTCCTGCACTGATTTGAAGTCTGCCGCCTCGATTCTGGCACCACCCAACTCTATAAATAGTGGGAGGATTCAATTTATTGAAGAACTTTCGTCATTCGTGAGAATTTCTAGCCCTTCTCTCTTGATTTTCATATTCCTATGCTCTTTCTTGATCAGGGATTTTTCTTCTTTTTTATTCCATTTTGTGCGACTTTTTCCAAACAATAGTCATGCCTAAATCTTTCTGTACCAAAAAAAAAAGGTTCCTGAGGTTGCTTTGTCGAACGCACCACCCTTCTCCGATGGCAGAGAGGTGGAGGTGGAAGAGGATGTCAGTCCTCTTACGGTGGAAGCATTATTAACGAGGCATTCTTTGCCTCAGTGTGATTTCAATAAGGATTCCCCCGCTATTTCGATTCCAGTGTTTTCGAGATGGAACAGAATCACTTGGATGACCTCCACGTTAAATACGCTATCCCTTCCCACATAGAGATGGTCCTGGGGGGGAGACTACGTTGACTTTCATAGGCCAGGGTATTGTGCCTTCTACGAATACCCCCTTTTTGATAGGTTACGGCGTTCCTATTTTTCCTTTGGCGGAAGAGTTCTACATATTCTATAACATCTGCCTGGCTTAGCTTACGCCATACACACTTAAAGTGATTTTGCTGCTGGCCAAGTACGCGTAGTTGGCCGAATGTGACGTCTCTGTTCATCATCTTTTGCACTTGTTTATAGCCAGTTTCCTTAGACGGACCATGGTGCATTTGAGAATCCGTGGTATAAAGGGGTTGGTGGTCGGAATAGATGACCGTGCGAGCCGTGGATTCTGGTGCAAGTATTTCTTTGTCAGGACCAATCACATGGTTTCTAACGTTACCGGATTTCCATAGAGGTAGAACAAGATACATAAGTGTTGTAGTTTATTAGGTTCTTTGTTGCATGCTATTATTGTATCTCTAAATTTTGTATTACAACCATGGATCATTCGCCCCACCCCGTTATCGGTCTCAGGAACTGGGTCGCCGGCCTGCTACCTCACACGGAGGAGACTCCAATATTGGCCGGCCTTCATGCGACGTTACGACCCAAAATTTTCTTCAGGTAAACTTTTGATTTTTTTTCTGTTGGTTATACGACCTTGCTTAACTGTGATTTTGTGGCAATAGGTCAAGGTGCTTCTAGGAGGAGGGCACCAGTCTCTTCTTTCATGCAACCCAATGCCGCCTCGGACGCTCGAGATATACTATGTGAGTCTGTCTGAGAGGGTCATCCTCTAACTTCCCAATTAGGGGGCCACGTCCGTATCTCCGGCTATAGGAGAAGATCGACCTCGTGGCACCGGCCTCGCAACCCATCAACAAATCTTCCAATGACGAAGAGTCATTGGAAAGAAAAAGGAGAAGACCGGAGATGGGAAATGGGGTGGCCACTGAAGCTGACGAAAGTGGGGCACATCGAACGATGCCAAGGAATGTGTTCATGGATGATGCCATTTTATGAGGGATGTTAGACCAAGAGAGGAGGGCCGTCCTTGGAGATTGTTTGGTGCGCTCGTCGACTAACATCGGAGGGCCTAGTGTGGAAGTTGATGAGTCAGGTTCCAACGTCGTCCCGGAGGGTGTAAATCAATTTTTGGGTTCTCATACCCATGTGGAGACGACGACGGATGGGTCTGACCGTTGCATAGTGATCCTGGGAGACTACAACTTACTGCTAAATGTTGAGTAGGTCGCATCGACCCTCACCCTTTTATGTGATGCTCCTAAGAGTGAGATGCTCAGAACGATGAATGATGTGGAGCTGTCATGGAAGGTCGCCATCATGGCCTTACATGTAGGTTTCCTCACCCCTTTTTTGCGTATTGTATGATTGACATGGAAATGTGCTTACTTCTGCCTTTTCTTCTTAGACCCTCATCCTGGAGGTAGAGAGAGATCATCGTGAGAGGAAGAGGACGGACCTCTATAAGAAGATATCGACGATGTATCGAAAGTACCGCACTAAGCACCTAGCGATGGCCGACCTCTACCATCAGGAACCTGAGTTCCAAGTGTTCTTCAAGGGGCTTAAGTAGAGGGAGGTCCAGTTGGAATGTAGGGGGTGGAGCTGGAAGAGACGGATGGGAAGCTTATGAGGCCTGTTGCTCGTAACAACGAGTTAGAGGCCCCCCTTAGGGCGAAAGAGTATGAACTCGAGCTGAGTTGAGGGGTGACTACGTAGAATGCTGACCTTCAGCAGAAGGTAGCTGATTTAACTGCCAAGTTGGGTGCTAAGATGGCGGAAGTTGATAGACTCAAGGGAAAGCTAAGTGCTAACGCCGATAAATTGGCCGCGTTGCAAAGGCAGGTTGCCCCACCGAGGTCAGAAGAAGCAGATCGTGATTCTCGACCCTCCTTATCTCGTCCTCCATTTGGTTGGGGCCCACATAATCACACATATGATATATGGGTATATGTGGAGGATCGACTTAATTTATATAGATCTTTTCACGCCGAGGGTCGGGCGACGGAGGCAGAGGTTCAGGCGGTTCATGATGAGGAGCGTACAACTCATGAATTATGTGGGTATGACCCTAACTCTCCTGATGGGGAGGATATTGCTTATGAGGACATCAACCTCCCTTACATAGATTCATGGTATGAAGATGCTTATCGTGCAAGGGGTGATGAGTAGTTTAGGCTTGTCTATTTTTGTTTTCGTATTTTTCACCTGTGGGTTGTACTAAGGCCCGTCTGTAGGGACGAATGTAAATGATTTTTGTAGTAATATAAACTCTTGTTTTTGTTGCTTCGTCTATTTGCTACTCTTCCCTTTTTGGGTTTTTTCATGACACTTATCCTCCATAGAGGTTGCTTCGATTATCGTCGAAGTAGTATCCGTCGTGGTTCGAACAAGGTCAAACTGATGTTGATGGCCTTGGCCATTAGGATATTGCTTTGACAGTCGTCGAAGTAGTATCTGTCGTGGTTCGAACATGGTCGAATTGATGTCGATGGCCTTGGCCATTAGGAAATTTCTTCGACGGTAGTCTAAGTAGTATCCATCATGGTTCGAACGAGGTCAAACTAATGTCGACGGCCTTGGTCCTTAGGATGTTACTTCGGTTATCGTCGAAGTAGTATCCGTCGTGGTTCGAACAAGGTCGAACTGATGTTGATGGCCTTGGCCATTAAGATGTTACTTTGACGATCGTCAAAGTAGTATCCGTCGTGGTTTGAACAAGGTCGAACTGATATCGATGGCCTTGGCCATTAGGATATTGCTTCGACGGTCGTCGAAGTAGTATCCAACGTAGTTTGAACGAGGTTGAACTGATGTCGACGGCCTTGGCCATTACGATGTTGCTTTGACGATCGTCAAAGTAGTATCCGTTGTGGTTCGAACGAGGTCGAACAGATGTTGATGGCCTTGGACATTAGGACGTTGTTAATTCAATGGAGATTTGACTTGCGTTCGTATAATAGAGATTTATTTTTATGTAATGGAGATCGACGTCCGTTCTTATTATGGAGATTTTTGTGTATACAGTGGAAATTGACTAGTGTTGTACCTACATTATTTCGGCCTAGAGACTGTGTCGACGGGCCGAGATGATGAACTGCAGACAATATTGTATCAGAGCACTAGGTTCACATAGGTCTCACAAGTCATGGTAAAACCTAATAAAGTCTTGTAGATCGGTACTGACACGTCTGTATTTATCTTCGAAAGGCTATAGGGTATTAGGAAAATTACTCTTTATTCATTTCCTATCATGCAGTAGTTGTGGTACTAAAATTCCCTCTTCTATTCTCTTAAAGATGGTGAGGACACGCACGATGATGTTTCGGACCCTGGCGGAGCTGCCCCCCTCCCCGTTACTAGAGGACGAGGCAGAGACTGGGGGAGGGCATCAGCCCGTGGTAGGGGACGAGGCCTTCCTAGAGATATTCCAGTAGCACCACCAGTAGGTCCCCCAGAAGATCCTATCATAGAAGAGCAGGGCGAGGTGCCCGCAGCTAACCTACCCTAACAGATTTCATGACAGCATCAGGATTTCAGGAGGGCATATGCCGCATGCTACGGTTCATGGATTCTATGACTCAGGGGTTTTATAGTTGGAACACTCCTTTGTTTCCGGCTGCTATGATTTTATACGGCGCGTCCTAGTTGGTTCCCAACTTTCCCTCATTTGGGTCTTTCAATGCCAGTGTTTTGGCCTTGAGGACGTAGTCGCCAACTTTGGGTGATCTTACTTTGGGTATTTTGTTGTAGTATCTCTCTACCTGCTGTTTCTGGGCTATCATTCTTATATAGTCCATATCTCTCTTCTCTTCAACTTCATCTAGGTCTTGCAACCTTCTTTCATCGTTATTTGCCCCACTGTCATGGGAGTATCTCAGGCTTGGTTCCCCGACCTCGACGAGTATGACTGCATCTGTCCCGTAGATCAGTGAGTATGATGTTTCTCCGCTGCTGGACTTTGGTTTAGTTCAGTATGCCCATAGTACTTCAGGTAGTAATTTGGGCCATAGCCTTTTAGCTTCCTCGAGCTTCTTTTTCAATATATTTAATATTACTTTATTGGAATACTTGGCTTGGCCATTGGCGGTAGGGTGATACAGAGTGGAGAGTATCCGCTTGATGTGCCATTTTTCGAAGGATTCGGTCATTTTCTTTCCAACGAACCGAGGCCCATTGTCGCAGCTGATTTGTTTGGGGATGCCGAAAAGGCATATAATATTTTTCCATATAAAAGCGATGACCTCCTGTTCGCGTATTTGGGCGTACGCACCTGCTTCCACCCAATTAGAGAAATAGTCAATCAAAACTAAAAGAAAGCATACCTTTCGTCGTTCAGCTAGCAGGGGGCCGATTGTGTCCATCCCCCACTTTATGAAGGGCCATGGCAAAGTGACTGAATGGAGGTATTCTCCCACTTGATGTATCATGCATTTTGGCACTGTTCGCATCTCCGGACATAGTCTGTTGCTTCTTTTTCATAGTAGGCCAATAATAGCCGGCGCGAATGAGGCATCGAACGAGGGCGTGATGCCCTGTGTGGGAACCACAATGGCCCTCGTGCACCTCTTCCAATTCTTGTATTGTTTGGTTTGGTCCAAGGCATTTAGCCAGGGGTGCCAAACGTTCTGTTATTGAGGTCATGATTTACCGGGCTTTATCGAGTAGCCTGCACCCAGAGTTTCTTAGCTTCTTTTTTGTCTTGCGAGAGTATGCCATCTTATAGATAGGATACAAGGCAGTTGCGTCTGTCCCAAGTTAAGTTCAAGGAGAATACCTCGACGTGATCTATGGCTTAATGAAGGAGGGTAAATACGTTTTCTTTGTTGATATTCTTGGTGGCCACGACTGGCTTGGCTAGGTCATCCGCTTTAATGTTTTGTGCCCTAAAGATCTACTTGAAATGACATTCATCGAACTGTGGTATTAGCTTATGGATCTCTAATTGATACTTCAGTAGTCTTTGTTCTTTGATTTGGAAAGTCCCGGTGATTTGATATATGATGAGTTAAGAGTCGCAGTGGAGGATGAGTCGACGGGCTCCGTACTTGAGTTTAACTTCATACCTGCAATTATAGCCTCATACTCGGCCTCGTTGTTAGTCATCTCGGGACATCGTATGGACTGGCAAATTACTTTGCCCGTAGGGACTTCAAGGACTAGTCCCAGTCCCGATCCCAAGGCATTCAAGGTGTCATTGGTTTAGAGGGTCCATAGGTCAGTATGAGCGGAGGGACGAAGTGCTTCTTGTTCCGCCTCTGGCAATATTTTTGCACTGAAGTCGGCGATAAAGTTAGCGAGCACCTGCGACTTAATTGCAGTTCGGGGGTGATAGGTTATGTCGTGCTCGCTGAGCTCTATGGCCCATTTGGTGAGTCTTCCTAAGAGCTTGGGCTTATGCAGGATGCTCCTTAGGGGAAAAGTTGTTATTACTTTTATGGGGTGACATTGAAAGTAGGGTCTAAGATTTTGTGAGGCTACGACTAGTGCCAGAGCAAGTTTTTCAAGTTGTGGGTACCTTGTCTCGGCATCTATTTATGTCTTGTTGATATAATAAGTAGGGGATTAAGTACCTTTGTTTTTTGCGGACCAGCACTGCACTGACAACAACTTTGGATACTGCCAGTTATACGAGCAGACATTCGCCTGGGTCTGCCTTGACGAGTAGTGGTGGTGAGGATAGATATGATTTCAGTTTCCTCAGGGCGTCGATGCACTCCTTGTTCTATTGTAGCCCATGATCTTTTCTCAGTACGTTGAAACTTGTGGCACTTGTCCGAGGATCGTGAAATGAACCTCGATAGGGTGGTTATCCACCCCGTCAGTTTCTGTGCCTGTTTCTTACTATTTAGTACCTCAGGTATTGTGTCTATGGCCTTGATATGATCTGGGTTGACTTTGATACCTCGTTGTGACACAAGGAAACCTAGAAATTTTCCCGAGGCCACTCCGAAGGTGTATTTTTCTGGATTCAATTTCACCTCGTACTTCTTCAATATCTCGAAGGCTTTTTTCAAATGACCTATGTGGTCCTCCTTATTTTCCGAATTTACCAATATATCATCGATATAGACCTCCATTGTCTTGCCGAGATGTTCCTTGAACATCTTGGTAACCAACCTTTGGTATGTGGGTCAAGCGTTCTTGAGTCCGAATGTCATCACTTTATAATAGTAAGTCCCTTGGTGGGTGATGAAAGTCGTCCTTTCTTGATCCTCCTCGGCCATTATGATTTGGTTGTAGCCGGAGTAGGCATCCAAGAAACTTAGGAGTTTGTGCCCCACTGTTGCGTCGATCAGCTGGCCGATATGGGGCAATAGGAAGGAATTTGTTGGACATGCCTTGTTCAGATTGGTGAAGTCCAAACACATTCTCCACTTCCCGTTTTTGTTTTTGGCCATAACCACATTAGCGACCCATTGGGGGTATTTTGATTCTCTGATGGAACCATTAGCCAGCAGTTTATCCACTTCTTCATTGATTTCCTTGTTAATCGTGGCATTAAATTTCCTCCTCATCTGCCGTATGTGCGGATAGAGTGGATCGACATTCGGCCTATGAGTGGCGATGTCTTTTGGGATCCCCGGCATATCTGAGTGGGAGAAGGAAAATACGTTGGCATTGTTAGTTAAAAATTCATGATACTTACCTTGCTCGGAGAGGTTGTGTCCGATATAAGTCCTTTTGTGTTGTCGACATCATCCAGCTAGACCACGTCGAGAATTTCAATAGTCGCTTTGCAAGCTTCTACAATGTATGGGGCTCTGATGACCTCTGCTGGCGGGTTGGTTTTAGTTCCCGACATTGTTGATTGTTATACCTCCGCGCTTGCTCCTTTTAACTGTTTGGTATGCGTGCAATATTGGGCGATCCGGCAGAATTCCTGGGCGGTGCGCGGCTCGCCTGGCATGCTGAATATTCCCCACTGTGTGGGAAATTTGATTACTTGATAAAAGCTTCAGGGGACGGTTCACATTGCATATATCCATGGGCGTCCTATGATGGTGTTATAAGATGTTTCCTGGTCCATTACATGGAATGTGGTTTCCAGTGTGACTCCCCCTACCAGGACTGGCAGTGCTATTTCTCCGGATGTCCGCTCTACTATATTGCCAAAACCCGTTTGTGTTATGCATCCTCGAGCCTCTTTTGCATGAGAACTCTTGGGTGGATAATACATGTGCCACTTCCATCATCTACTATGATTCTTTTCACATCTGTATCAGTGACGCACTATGTTATGATTAAAGTATCGTAATGAGGGAAAGATAAACCGTCAACATATGACTTTTCGAAAGTGATACTGTCTTTGAAGACATCACATCAGCGATCGTGCGCTTCAGCTTGTGTGTGGTGGTGAACTTCATGTGGTTGATTACCAAGTCGTTTCTACCACCGATGATCATCTATATGGTACGTTTCGGTGACGATGGCGTTGGCTGTCCTTGGGATGGATTGCGTCCTCTAGCAAAATTAGCCATTCCTTTATCGCTGAGCAGTTCTTTTAGGTATCCTTAGTTCAACATTTTGACCACCTCCTGTCGTAAACCTATACAATCTCGGTCTTGTGTCCTATTTCCTGATGGAATTCGCAGAGGACATTTGGCCTTTCTGCACTTGGGTCCGATTTCATCTTTTGTGGCAACTACACCTTCATTCCTAGTTCTCTAGTGGTAATTTTTGAAGGGAAAACACAAAAGTTATGAGCAGATAATAATGGAGGCATACCGCTTTTGTTTCAAAGGGTGCGATGTGTCATGGCATGGCATATGTATGCCTCGGGGGAGGCATATTGGAAGTTCTGACAATGGGATGATGCCTTTCTCTGTTGAAGCGTGAGAGTTGATCCCTTCGCTCGTTGTTACGTCAATCTCTCCTTACCTCAGATTATACTCATGTTAGTTGCTGGGTTGGACCATTGAGATCGTCTTGTCTGCTCTTACTTCGGCACAGTAGGTGTTATGAATCTGTTCCCATATGGTGGGGGATACTTCATGAGTCTATTGAGCAATTTCTTGGTCGCCTTTGACCCGTTTATGCTCAGCCTATTTTGGAAGGTAGCGGTCGCCATTCCTTCTGACACATTTAGAAGTCCCATTCTTACCCTGTTGAATTGGGCCAGAAAGTCCCGAAGTCCTTCGTCCGTCGTTTTCCTAATGGCGAAGATGTTGTTGACCTTAGCTTCAACCTTCTTTGCTCCTGCATGAGCGGTGGCGAATTTTTCCACCATATCCTCGAATGATGATATCGATCGTGCTGGTAGCTGAGAGTACCATGTTAATTCTCCTCCTGTCAAAGTCTCACCGAACCTTTTCAACAGTACAGATGGTGCTTGTTCTTTTGACATGTCATTGCCTTTTACCGCAGTGACATAATGGATTAGATGATCTTCTGGATCCGTGGTCGCGTCGTATATGTCAAGTATGGTGGCATTTTGATGGTTTTCGGGATTGGATGGGGAGAAGCTTACTTACTGTATAGTTGTTTGAAAAGACTTCCCACATCGCATTTTGGCAGTAGCTTGGGGGCGCCAGGTATCTTGTCAACATTTTCCTGGTGTTCTTTCATTTGATCACGAAGCACTTTTTTCTTGTTTTCCATTTTCTTTAGGATGGTTGCGATTGCATCATCACTTGCATCGATGACAGTGCGGGTATTGCTCGATCGTACAGTGCTTGGCTCGCCGGTGACAACAACGATTAGTGCCGTCGACAAATCTTCGGTATTTCCTGAGGGTGTTTTTGGAGCATGTTGCTTAGAGCGCTCGTCAACCATTCCTCTAGCATCTTTTTGACTGCCTGTGGTGTTTTTTTCATCGTGGACGTGGAGGCTCCTCTTTCACGCAAGATCGTTAGATCTTCAAATGGAGAGGGTTATATATCCCCTCCGGTGTATCTCTTGGTGTTATATTCTCAGTATCTTCTAAACCGGCTTCGTTGAGTGAGTCCAAGAGGTTATTTGAGACATTTGCTTTCATCTTCAACCTTGCTTCTTTCTCTGCCATCGTTGGTTTCTATGGAGTGCGAAGAACAGTGATCGTTGTTTTTGATATCCCGGGTGAGAATAATGATTTCGACTACAGAAATCCCCACAGACGGCGCCAAATTGCTTGACTTAAAAGATGTTAAACTTTTTCTAAGAAAATCAATCAAAAGAGACGAAGACGTAATCGCAATCGAAGATAATGAACCCTAGGATAACTTTGATAATCAGAATAACAATAATAGTAAAGGAGAGAGAGAGAGATAGATGAAAATGAGAGAGAGAATGAACTTTTATCTTAAAAATCATATGCCTATTACAAGGCTCAGATCCCTTTTATATAATGGAGGATCCTTACTTAGTTATTGGAACAACAAAATTAGAGTACATTATGTAAGAAAGCTGATGATAACGTGAGGTCGTTTCTCCATCTTCCCATAAGTCGTCCCTATGTATCAACTCGTAGGTATTCAGTGGTTGGTCGTGTTGACTTTGGGACGTGATCGATCAAATTCGACCCCATACATAAATGTTTTTAAGTTCTTTAAAACTTGAGATTTTCCATGATCTATTCTTTTGACCCTAGCCAAACATATTTAAAAAATGAAAAAGTATTCACTAGGGTGCCTAACTCAAGCTTTAGATCATGCTTCTTGTTAACATTAACATTTTTGGGGAATGCCGTGGCTAGTTAAAAGTCTGGGATATAAGTAGGCTGTGAGGTGAATGTGGTTGTGACCTCCAACAATTCAAGTATAATGTAATTTGCACAATTTTATCACGAGAATAAAAACTCGTGTGGTTGTTTTGGGAAGAAAATATAAAGATTTTGTAACTTTAAAGATACCTCAGTTGTCCAGTATAGGAGAAGTAGGCTAAGTAATAGCACTGCTTGCGCCCCTTGTTGTTGCTTTAGCCAGTGATGTATTGCTTTTGTTGTTCTTTTTAGTTTTAGTGAAGTGTTTATAGGGCTTTACTTCCGATCTAATTATTTATGTGATAGAAGAAGATCTTATAGAATAGATTATACTCCTAGATACTGTACGAAAAGAGAGTAATGTAATTCATCATCAACCAAGACAGGAATCATTAGAGTATTATATAATAGCTTGTTTGGCCAACCTTCTCCAATACTTGAGATATATTGATGGAAAAAATATGACACGTGGACTACCATGAAGGTGATAGGTAGCACTTCCAATTGGGTGAATTAAAGAATTCAAGAAGGCACGAGAACCAGCCCTGACATCTGAAAAAGAAGAAATAGGAATAGACAAATACCATAAAAGGGGAAGATGGATGAATCTATTACAAATAAGGAAAAAAATCGTTATTAATCGTGGTTATAGAAAATCCTTAGTATTTAATGCTTTTGTTACAATTATATATGTAACGGGTAATCAAAGCAATTAATGCCATTAACAAGCCCGACTTAATTAAGGAAACCATTAGAATTATATAGTCTTATATAAGGACCTAGCCCTCATTTGTAATGGAATATTATTTTTGCTCAATATATGCAATTATTCTTTTACTTTATTCAAAAGGTTCAAACCGCAATTCTGAGAGAATATCAATGTGCTTTGAATTTCCTTGTCAATTATTTTAACTATTTATCTTATTCTTCAAATTAGTGAGAACGTGAAGTAAATTTTGGTTATCAGAAATCCGGTTTCTTCTTGATATTGACTTTGACCAAGAAATTTATTTTTGGGTTAAAAAAATTGGTTTCGTTACCGGATAATTTGTTCACTTTTCAAACTTCATTTTTAACAATAAATATGCCGACTACTAACGAGAACAACCAGCTGAATCAACAAGGTGGAACTCCACCACATCATACACCCACAGGAACTCCTCAACAATCATGTGAAAGTTCACATTAAAGGTCTGCTTCGCGCACTAATGGACAATATGAAGGTGACCAAATCGTTGAGCAGGGTGTTCTTTGAAGCAATTGATTGCAGAACATGGAAATGAAGCACTGCGGGCTTTTGTTAGAGGATTACCTAACGTAGCACAAACTCCACCACCAGTTAATACAACTTTGGAGAATCTGCACTCGGGACTTGATAAACCTGGAAGTGGAGAAATACCCAACGAATCTTGCAATGGTTGGGTTAGGTACACCAAATAATTCTAGTTTACAATGTTTAGAGTTAACTTTGCAAAAACGGCTGAAGGAGACAAATGAGCGTATAGAGAAAATACCTAGTGTTCCACCCATAATCAAAGGTGTGGATATTGACAAGTATTCAGGACAACTCTGGAAGCCAAGTGCAATTTCTTTGCCAAATCCCAAAAGGTTTAAAATGCATGATATTCCCAAATATGACGGGACGTACGACCAACGGGATCATGTAACCGCGTTCACAACCGGCATGAAAGTCAATAATTTAACCAAGTAGGAGATTGAATCGGTTTTGGATAAAAAAATTGGCGAAACTCTCATAATAGGGGCGTTAACATGGAACTCTCTCTTATCTGAAAACTCAATTGATTTGTTGAGCTTGGAGATTCAATTATAAAGGCACATTTTGGGGCTCAAAAAGTTGAAATATGATGGAAGATATCTTTATAGTTAAGAAACTGAGTAAAAAATTTCTCAGAGAATTCGTAGATAGATTCCACCGATAGAGAATAATGCTGCCGTGAGTACCTGATAACTGGACGGCTATGGAATTCGCGAGCAACTTGAATGAAAAAAGTTCAGAAGCCACGAGAAGGTTGAAATAAATTTTACGTGAATTTCTTACAACTACTTGAAATAATGTGTACAATCGATACAACATGAAGTTACAGATTGAAAAAGGTACGGTTGCACATCCAAGAGTTGACGAAAGACCAGCTGCGAGACGCCTGAAATCAAAGAGAATGTATGGTAAAAAACAAGCACGAACCTTACATGGAACCCGCATGACGAGATTCTCGACCTAAATAAGAGAATGTATGATTCGATTCAAGATCAAGGCAAAAAGAGATGATTTCTTCATCCAAATTAAAAAAGGAGCGAGATGCACGACGTAGCAATTCCGGTACTCAAGAAAGAATTGGAGATTATGGCTTTAACATTAGTACCTCTGAATTGGTGGCTGTTGTTGATACCCAATTTTTTCCTATGTATTTTTTATACTCAAAATACTTTCAAAATAGCATTTATATGCATATATAAGCATCCCTAAAGGTTTTAGTATTTTTCCTAATTTTTAAGGATTTTTAGAGCTGATTTATTATCTATTTTTAATAGTATAAAACCCCAATAATTATCCTCAAATTGTCCTTTTTGTGAGCCATTTATTTCCATAATTATATTTACACCAAATATGATTAAGGTGATTTTTTCATATTTTTTATGAAATATATTTGATATTTTAAAGCTAAATTATTCAAAATTGGAAATATAGCCTATGTTATAATTAATCGCATTTTATAATTATAAAATTGTGCCAGATATCTTTAAATTAATGTTTATATTTTATCAACTAGTTATGTGCTTTCAATTTGTTTTAATACTATTTTTCAAAAATTTTAATTAATTAAAAGGGGAAAAGTGGCTATTTAAAAGCTGACCCATTTCCATTTCAATTTTAGCCACATTTGATCCCAAATTTTAACCCCAATCCATCCCCAATCAATGACCTAATTTTGATTTTACCCGACCCATATCCAATTAGCCTTACCTGCCTGGATCTCGTTTTAAATCGTGGTCGTTGGTTGTTTTAATCAACGACCCCCTTTTGTCCTTTCCTTTTTATTTCCGCCCAATCCCCTAACCCTAATCACTTCTCCAAATCAGCCTCCCCCAAAACACCTCTCCTCTCAAGCGCTCTCTAAACCCTAGCAGCCCACTCTCGTCTCCGATCAAAATCCACCGGCGTCCATGGCTTCACATGCTATGGACAACCTATATTCTCTCCCATTTAACCCAAAGCCATGATTATTCGCGATTTCAAGGAGTTGGACTTCGTCAAGACCTGAGGCCCACACTCGGTCGAGGCCTCCCATCCTCGGGTCTTCAGCAAAAAGCCTTTGAAACGTCTTGATAGAAAAAAATTAAACCTTCTGATTTTGCCGCGTACAATTACTTTTCTCTCATTACCTTACTTATACAGTATTACTGTGACATGCAATGAGACAATGCAACAAACGGGCATAGATTCAGAGGAAGACGGCATACTAGAAGATATTGTTAAAGAAGTTGAGAATTTTGAGACTAGACCTAAGTCCAATTTGAACGAGACAGAAGTTGTTAACCTAGGAGATGCAGAAAACGTTAAAGAATCACGAATCATCGTTCACTTATCACCAAAAGAAGGAATACACCACATTTCTAAAGGAATATGAGGACATATTTGCATGGTCGTACGATGACATAACTGGTCTGAGTACATATATTGTGGCTCACAAACTGCTAACCGATCCAACATGTCTGCCGGTAAAGGAAAAGCTCAGAAAGTTCAAGCCTGATATGAGTTTGAAAATCAAGGAAGAAGTCACGAAGCAGGTCAAAGCTAAGGTCTTCAGGGTAGTAGAATAACAACATGGTTAGCCAACATCTTGCCAGTAACAAAGAAGGAAGCAAAGGACAAAGTCTTTGTCGACTACTAGGATCACAATCGGGCCAGTCCGGAAGATGACTTCCATTTACCAAACATACACATCCTGATCGACAATTGTGCCAAGCATGAGTTGTAGTCTTTTGTAGATTGTTTTTCCGGTTATCATCAGATTTGGATGGATGAAGAAGATTTTGAGAAAAAGTCTTTTATCATACCGAGGGGAATGTACTGTTACAATATGATGCCATTTGGGTTAAAGAATGTTGGGGACACCTACATATGGGCCATGACCACCATTTTTCATGATATGATACACAAGGAAATTGAGGTATATATAGATGATGTCATCATTAAGTCCAAGAGAGCCACCGACCACATGGAAGATTTGAGGAAGTTCTTCAATAGATTGCAAAAGTACAACCGAAAACTGAATCCCACAAAGTGCAACATTTGGGGTTCATACTAGAAAGTTGCTTGAGTTCATTGTGAAT
Organism: Nicotiana benthamiana; assembly: GCA_034376525.1. Classification (NCBI taxonomy): domain Eukaryota; kingdom Viridiplantae; phylum Streptophyta; class Magnoliopsida; order Solanales; family Solanaceae; genus Nicotiana; species Nicotiana benthamiana. Next base: position 23,591,957 of record CM067336.1, on the reverse strand, counting down.
CGCCAAGGAATAGAACTAGATCCATCAAAAGTCAAAGCTATTCAACAATTGCCACCGCCAAAGAATAAGAAGGATGTGATGAGTTTCTTGGGGAGACTCAACTACACCAGCTGGTTCATAGCATAGTCTATAGTTATTTGTGTGCCAATCTTCAAGATGTTGTAGAAGGACGCCGCTACCAAATGACCTGATGACTGCCAAAAATCTTTCGACAAAATCAACGAATACATGTCAACATCACCAGTCTTAGTCCCGCGTAAGCTATATAGAGCCTTATTACTCTACCTTGCAGTATTGGAGGGAACGTTTGTTGTGTTCTGGGGTAGCATGACGAAATGTGGATGAAATAGCAAGCCATCTATTACCTCAGTAAGAAGTTCACCCTGTATGAGGCCAGGTATTCTCTGTTAGAACACACTTGCTGTGTTTTGACTTGGGTAGCTCAGAAGCTGAGGCACTACTTCTATGCCTATGCTACATATCTTATATCAAGGATGGATCCTTTGAAGTACATCTTCCAGAAACCCATGCCCACCGGTAAGCTAGCCAAGTGGAAATTCCTGTCGAGTGAGTTTGACATTGTCTATGTGACTCAGAAGACAATCAAGGGATAGGCACTAGAAGATCACCTTGTTGAAAATCCCGTGGATGGAGAATAGAACCCCTGAAAACATATTTTCCTGATAAATAGGTATCATTTATAAGAGAAGACATTGCAGAATCTTATGATGGTTGGAGAATGTTTTTCGATGGAGCTGCAAACTTCAAAGGATTTGGCATAGGGGCAGTCCTAGTATCAGAAACCGGTTAGCATTATCCGATATCTACCAAACTCAGGTTCGTGTGCACCAACAACATGGACGAGTATGAAGCTTGCATCATAGGGCTCAAAACGGCCATTGACATGAACATTCAAGAATTGCTAGTGATTGGAGATTCGGACCTACTCATACATCAAGCGCAAGAAGAATGGGCACAAGAACTCCAAGATACTCCCGTATCTGCATTATGTACAGGAATTGAGGAAAAGGTTCACGAAGACGGTGTTCCAACATGTTCCCAAGGTCCAGAATGAGATATAGCATCCCGATAAAAACTTCATTGATCCCATCCAGTATAGATCCATGATCAACCATCTTACTGTGCCTGTGTCAAAGAGAAAGCATACATAAAGCCTTGGTTTCATGATATCAAAGAATACTTAGTAAAAAGAGAGTACCTGGAGCTTGCTAATCCTACTCAGAAACACACACTTTAGAGATTGTCCAACAATTTCTTTCATAGCAGATGAATCCTGTATAGGAGAAGTCTGGATTTGGGGTTACTAAGGTGTGTCGACACAAAGGAAGCATCCAAGCTACTAGAGGAAATTCATGTTTGGACCTGCAGTCCACATATGAACGGTTTTGTCTTAGCAAAGAAGACACTTTGGCCCGGTTACTTATGGATGACTATGAAAACGCACTGCATTTGGTATGTTCGGAAATGCCACCACTGTCAGATACATAAAGACATAATAAAGGTACCTCCAAATGAGCTTAATTCAACAAGCTCACCATGGTCGTTTGCCGTTTAGGGGACGGATGTTATTGGACCAATCGAGCCCGCCACTTCCAATGGACACATATTTATCCTGGTAGCAATCAACTATTTCACCAAATGGGTCGAGGCAGCATCTTATTGAATAGTAACTAAGAAAGTCGTGGTAGACTTTGTCCGTGATCGCATTGTTTGTCGATTGGGGATTCCAGAGTCAATCATTACTGATAATGGCTCCTACCTCAATAGCGACTTGATAAAAGCTATGTGTGAAACCTTCAGGATCAAACACAAGAATTCCAAAGCCTATAGACCTCAGAAGAACGGAGTTGAAGAAACCGCCAATAAGAATATCAAGAAGATATTGAGGAAAATGATAGAGAAACATAAATAGTGGCACACAAAGTTATCATTTGCTCAGTTGGGGTATTGTACCACAGTCCGCACATCAACTGGGCAACCCCCTATATGCTGGTTTACAGTACAGAGGCAGTCATTCCCGCTAAGGTAGAAATTCCCTCCCCAAGAATCATATAGGAAGCTGAGCTCGATGACGCAGAGTGGGTGAGAATTCATTTGGAGCAACTAGACCTTATAGACGGAAAGAATGAATGCAGTTCTCCATGGTCAACTTTATCAGAACAGAATGTCTAGAGCCTTCCACAAAAGAGTCAAGCCGAGACAGTTCACACCCAGGTAGCTAGTGTTAAATAAAATTTTCTCGCATCAAGATGAAGCCAAAGGGAAATTCTCTCGCGACTAGCATGGTCTATACATGGTTCAAGGGGTTCTGATAGGAGGATCCCTCAATACTCACGGAAATAGATAGAGAAGTTCGGCCAAAGCCAATTTATTCAGATGCAATCAAGCGTTACTATGTGTATTCTTTATGCTTTCCTAATATGATGTAAATTGAACTATGCCTGACCTGATTCCCCTTTAAGAGGGATACGTAGGCAGCCCTATGGGTTCGGTCACAATTTGATAAATTTTTTATTTCCCGCCGCAATTGGAAACTGGGGCAGAATTTTGAGGAGGACCCTCAAAATTCCGATGTAATTTCAGTCGATAATCGCAAGCAACACCCAGAAGCATCAACCCATTAAACAGGGGCAGAATTTTGAGAAGGACCCTCAGAATTCTGAGTAAGATAGGTTGCAATGTCCTGAACCATGCCATACTCGTCGTTTCATCTAAAAGTTATTCTTAATTATATACTTATTTCATATTTTTATGAAATGATGCATGTTTATTACTGAAACTGCTTTGTTTAGCAAGGCTACCCCAGTGATACGTGGAGTATCACCATATCAAAACCGATCAGGTCAAGCAGGGCCATCGAGGATACGAACTAACCTCCCCTTTACAAAACTCACGATTTTCTTTGGATGCATGCACTTGGATTGCGAAATCATCAAACATACTATGCACTCTCGAGACAGACATCGTTTAGGAATGTAACTATCAAGATCGTTGCACTTACCCACATTTTCTATCCATACACACCAGAGATATTCCGTGTGTCACAATGTCCCCACCAGTCACAATATCACAATCTGCTATCAACAAAGAAAGCTCTATTTCCATATGCCATTTTATTTCTTGCATGAGGCTACTATTCTACCTTGCGAGGTTAAGCTTTACCTCTGTCTGCATTTTTGCATTGCATATGGCTACTATTCTGCCTTCCGAGACTAAAACTTGTCTCCATCTGCATTTCTGCATCGCATAAGGCTACTATTCTGCCTTCAGAGACTAAACGTTGTCTCCATTGGCATTTCTATATTGCATAAGGCTACTATTCTGCCTTTCGAGACTACACACTATCTCCATCTACATTTTTTGCATTGCATTCCATCTGCATTACTGCATTACATAAGGCTACTATTATTCCTTCCCAGACCGAGCGTTGTCTCCATCTGCATTTTCATATTGCATATAGCTGCCATTCTGCCTTCTGAGGTTAAGCTCCACTTCAATCTACATTTGTATGGCTGAAAGATTGCTCCATACTACATAGCATGGCTGAAAGATCGCCACATCTGCATTTGAATGGCTGAAAGATCGCCACCTACTACATTTCATGGAGATCACCACGTCTACATTTGCATGGGCCAAAAGATCGCCAAATATTGCATCTCATGGGCTGAAAGATCGCCAAATTATATAAAGGTGTTATCGTTCGGAGGCACCATTTTCATAGCCCGAGATCACCATGCCATGGCCTGAGGACCCTTTTAATTTTCTCGCATATCATTAATCAAAGGCATCATGGTTCGGAGGCACCATCCTTATATCCTGAGAGCATCATTTCATGGCCCGTGAATCCTTTATTGCGCGCTTCATGGCCGAGGACATCATGGTCTAAGTACATCATTCTCATTGTTCGAAGGCAACATTCATGGTCCGACGGGAATGCACATCATGTATAAATTTACGAACAATACATGCTTGTATTGCTTATTTGCAGGTAAACCGGCGAGCAACGTCCATCTCGGCATGAGAGATCCCGCTCCGATTCCCGCAGCCATATCATACCTTAACCATTCACCCCGTCCTGGATATTGTGTCCGTTCTTGAAGAGTCTTCGTCGGCATACTCCGCTTACAGATCCTGAACTACATCTGGCCTGATTCTTGTAAAATCAGGGATATATAGGACGCTTAGAAGCCACAGCACAACCTAAACCTCTTCGAACCGCTTCGCTCGGTCAAAATTGGCCATCATATCTTTACCCGTCTTTCATCCTTCCCGGGTAAAGAGTGGCATCTATTGATACCCAACATTTTCCTATATAATTTTAATATGCAAAATACTTTTAAAATAGCATATGCATGCATGTATAAATATGTCCAAATGTTTTATTATTTTTTCTTAATTTTTAAAGATCTCTAAACTAATTTATTCCACTATTTTATTCATAAAGACCCCATAATAATTCCCAAAATTATCATTTTTAGTGATTCATTTGTTGAGTTCTCATTCAGCTATGATATTTTTTTTGCATATTTTAACAAATTTATTTAGTATTTTTAAAGCTAAATTATAAATAATTACAATATTAGCCCCTTTTAAGATTTAATTGTGTTTACATTTATAAAAATTAAGTCCATTTTTTTAAGCTGATATGTGTTACCAATCATTTTAACTTTCAATTTTTTTCAGAATTTAATTTACTATTTATAAAATAAATGAGAAAAATGGCTATTTAAAATCTAGCCAGATTTTATTTCAATTACGCCCTAAATTCTACCCCAATTTAAACCTAATTTACCCCAACCCAAATCCTACTCATACCCGACCACAACCCAATTAAACTGAACCATACCCGGATCCCCCACCTAACCCTTTGAATCTCAGCTGTTGATCATTTAGATCAACGATTATCGGTTACTCTTTCCTAATTGAACCTGAAAGACCCCCAAACCTAATTCATTATCCACAATCCGCCGCCCTGGAACTCTTATGCTCTCCCAAATCCTCTCTACAACACCCTCAAACCCTAGCCGCTGCCACCCTAATCCGCCATAATCCATGGCCTTCCGAGGTCATCGAAGACCTATAAGAGCCTTTTCCATGGCTCATATGTGTTTGTCCTTATGGTTTTAGGGCATACTATGAAGATCTCTGGTCCAGTCTTTGTTTGATTTTAGTTTATGTCCCTTGCCTGGTCATTTTTTACCTTTCTCCGGCCAGCCAAGGTCGTTCGAGTCAGATCTTTGACTCTCATTGTTAGATCGGTAACCTTCAAGGCCTTTCTCGTTGCTTTTGGGTTCTTCTAAAACCCTAATCTCTAAGATCTTTTGATTTCTTTAAGATCTACTTTAGATCTATGCTTGCTTTGAACTTTTAAACATTTTTCTCGAAGTTTCTTTAACTTTGCTTTCAAAATTCTTTATCTTTTATGATTAAGGTTTTCCTGTTAAGTTATTTCAAATATCTTCTCTGATTTTTTGACATGTTTTGCCATGTTTGTTTGTTGTTCTTCTATTAGAGTTAGCATGTTGAAAACCCTAATTTCTTTGGGTTGTTTGTTAGACGAGTGCTTGTTTATATAAGTTTTGTTTGATTTGTTTGTTTATCATCTTTTATGCGCTACTATTGTTGAAAAATCCTATGTCTTTGGGTCTGAAACTGTTCGTTTGAATACTTGACTCGATTTTAATTTCCTTGTTTCATAATCTCTTTTCCTTCATGTGATTCCTCTAACTCTGGGTTTCTTTTATCTTTAAAACTCGACTATGCTTGAAACCCTAACTTTTCAAAAGGTTTCTCATCTGTTACCGTGAGACTTTTGCATGTTTCTGATACTCTATTTTTTTCTTCACTATTGATTCTACTTGACTATCATGCTTTGAATGTTTGCTATCTACTGAATTTTGTGCTACTATTGCATGTTGTTTCTTTTGCCAATAGATTTGGCCTCACACGTCTAGTGTTTGTGCACTCTATTTATATGTTGAGGTTCCTTCTTTGATTGAGCTTCAATCTTGGGATTGATTTCAAACTTTTCTTTTGTAAAACTCTAATTTCACTCGCTTGTTAAAGATAATTGATTCTTGTCCTTATTTTGCCTTGCAGAATCTTTTTTCCCAAAAATAAGTGTATTTCTGTACTTAGACTCTATTACTTACTTAATGTTTTACTACTTCTTTTATGGCACAAATCGGTCTGCCTACAAAGTAATTTTCTTTCCTTCTTTTGAATCTTTTGGCGTTGTTAAACAAGTGATTCCTCAATTAAAGGGGAATCATTTGGTTGATTGATTCTGACTGTTGATTATATCCATATTTGTATTGAGCTTTACTTATTACCTTATTTCTCACATGTTTTTAAATGGCTATAAATACCTTGCACCCCTCTTCTTTCTGACACGAACAGTAGAGTTCAGAACACACTTCGTTAAAAGCTCTCTCTCTTTTCTCTGTTACTGCTTGTGTTGCTGTGTTATCTAGCCGGCTGGAAGCCAAGGCTAGGCCGAGGAAATTTGCTTGCTTTTCTTTCTGCATTTCCTTCTTTACTGGTATGTTCTGATTAATCTTCAGCATCAACAAAAAATATGTTTCTTTACTATTTCCTTCACTGTTGCCTGTTTCCTACTTATGTTTAATCGAGCTTCATTGTCAGGCATGCTATAATATGACCTTTCCATTTTCTGAATTAATGTTTTCTTATGTATGAACCCCAATACCCCTATATCCCCTATGTATTTGTATATTGGTTTGAGGGCATGTCAGCATCGGATATTGTTGTGCATGACCCAATCTTGATCCTCTCTGGGTCATATGTTTCATATCCTCTCATGTGTGATGTCTTTTGGCTGGTTTATGGGCATGCCAGCTTCAATCATTTTTGTGCATGTCCAGACTCGACCCCTCTTAAGGTCATATGCCATCTGCAATGTATTCCCAAACCCTTGCCCCTTTGTTCAATTGTTGATAATGTGATTTACTACTGCTATTTTCCAAAATACCCTTATCCATTGTCCTTCTCAATTCAGTTTTTAAACAAAACTTTGCTTCTGCACTTCCACTCTACTCTTAGACTTAGGTTCTGCCCCTCTTGTGTGAGCCTTTCTTGGGACCCATGAGCTCCTTCTGAACTTCGACACATAGAGGCTCGCCCTTTCACACTGCACTCATCTCTTTGTGGTTATGAAACTTGGATGTGAGCACTGTATGGGGTCTCTTGAGACCCTTAGGGAACTTGACACACTAGAGTTTGATAAAGGCTTTGAAATAATGGCATTTGAGGTGTTTTATTCCATTACAACGAGAGGAAGTGAAGAATCAGACTTCCTCTATTTGTAACTTTTTCTTTTGTACGTCCTTGATGTAATTCATTATCTAGTGTGTAATAATTTTGTAATAAATATTTGGGGCTTGGCTATTGAAAAGGGGGCTAGGTAATTATGCGGACTCAAGGATAGAAGATATCATGTCTATATGACCTAAATTTCTGCATATTTAATTTTGCAATTTAGATACCATGCCTATAAAATATGTTGTTCTGCATGTTTAACTCTGCATCTAGATACCATGCCTATAAAATCTACTTTCATTAAAATTTTGTATGTTCTACATCTAGAGAATATGCCGATAGGATCCAAATTCTGCATATTGAACTCTGCATTTATAGGACTTGTCTTAATTTCTGCATTACCACACTTAAACACCATGCTTAGGAACTAACTGGTTAAAACCAGATATCATGTCATTCTTTAAAATCAGTATACCCCATTTCGTAGAAATCATGCCTATAAGAATATTGCATGCTCCAATTCACGTTCGACTAGATATTATGTCTATAGGAATTAAATAAGTAATAATCAATGTTTATAGAATCTAAAATCAGACTAATCTGAAATCAACTGTCCTCAACTAGTTCTTAAACAACTCTCTCACTTCTTATTAGTACGGTTTATAAAGCAAGCCTTTAAGATTTCAAATCGTTTGTCTTCATTTGCTACTGCTTTGCCTCATTCTGAATAGATACCATGTCTATAGGATCTCACCTAAGCGCTTAGGCAACCATTAGGTGATAATAACTATAAAATTGAATCCGCCTTTGTTTAACTAATAACTGCTACAACCATCAGCCAGGCCTGATTCGGACTTCTTATATGAGTTATGTAATAAACTAGTCTGCCTCAACAAATTGGAATTCCCTTAACTTAGTAATTTTAAATTCAGACCTTAAATGTATGTTTAAGTCATGGTATTTATGTGTTTCACTTGATGAGGTATACATGAGCATTTATTTGCTTACATGTTTCCCCTCTAATGTGCAATATTATGTGTTTTGTATGTCGCCTTAGATTTTTCACCTTTTTGAAGCCAAAAGTTAGACTAATATCCCACCCTTTAGAAATGATAATCCTAAGTTCCTCCGAGACTGATAGAAATGGGACAGATAATAGCATGCAATAGAGATCGAGAGCAATCCACGCTTTAATACCTTAACGAGGTGGGTAAGGGTAAATATGGACGTGATGACCGGTGCGCTAAGACCACGTGTATCCCCTCTTCCGAGGAGTGTCATACGGGGTATCACATTGATGTGATCCATATAATATATAAACCTAGGACCCCCTCTCCCATTTTATTTGCAAACTTTTTTTAACTCTTCTTTTAATTGTTCTTTCTAACTCTTATGTGTTTAAATTTAAATCCCCTACTATTTGAGCTCATACTTACCTATTTGCTAAATTGTACAAATTCGCAATAAACTGTCTGAACGGGAACAACACTAGTGGATCCTGAGGGGTGGTTAACACCTTGCTCTTAGGATAATTTCAAGTCCTTACCCTATCTCTAGTTATCAAACAAGCTTAGGAGTGAATCTTGTAGGTGTGACAACCCGGCCGATCGCTTTTGGAATTTACGCCCTGATTCCCCATTAACTGATTTCGCTAAGTTCATTTTTGCGATTATAGTTTGCCGGGATATTCAGTGTTGGGTTTCGGAGAGCTTTGGGACACTTAGTCCCTAAATGAGAACATAAGTGTTAGAGAGTGGTCAATAGTCAAAATAGTGTGAAGACAACCTTGGAATGAAAATCCGATGGTTCTGTTAGCTCCATTAAGTGATTTCGGGTTGGGGGAGTGTCCGAAATGTATTTTTGAAGTCCATAGCTCATTTAGGCTAGAAATGCCGAAAGTTAAAAATTTGAAGTTTCTGTTCCGAAAGTGAGTTTTTGATCTGAGGGTCGAAATGGAATTCCAAAAGTTATTATAGCACTGTTATTTCATTTCGGGCGTGTGTGCAAAATTTCAGGTCAATTGGATGTGTTTTGGTTAGGTTTTTAATCAAAAGCGTATTTGGTTGAAAGTTGGAGTTCCTAGGCTTAAATCCTTGATTAAATCGGATTTATGGTGTTATTTTGGGTGTTTTAAGGATTGGAACAAGTTTGAATAGGGTGTTAGGTGGTATTGGTGCTTTTGGTTGAGGTCCCTGGGGCCTCTGGATGATTTCGGGTGGTTGGCGGAAAGATTTAAAGTTGAAGAGTTGCAGAAGGCTGCTGTCATCTGTCATAACCACACCTACGGTTTGGGTTCCGTGGGTGCGGAGCCGCAAAAGCGGCTGGGTAATCGCATAAGCGAGATTTGGCATCTCTCACAGGAATTGCAGAATCGGTAGGAATTACGCAGAAGTGGATCCGTTTCTATGAGAGGAAAACCGCAGAAGCGGGATATTTTATTTTTAAAGGAAATCGCAGAAGCATCCTAAGTTCCGCAGAAGCGGTAATCACTGGACAGAAATAGGAAATTCGAAGGTTATGTTTTAAAAGTTGGAAAAATCAAGTTTGAGCTCGAGAGGACGATTCAGAGTGGATTTTGAAGAGAAGATCAATGGATAACATTTTCTTAATCCTTTTTAGTTGTATTTCATCAATATATAGTTAAATCCATCATTTAAATTCAAATTAAGGATCAAAATTGGGAAAAATTGGAAGAAACTTCTTAGACCAAACTACTGGGTTTTGACCTTCGATTTGTGAGAATTTTGTATGGTTAGACTCGTGAGAGTACGAGGGTTCTGAAAATGTTGAAATTATTCGATTCCGAGACGTTGGCCTAAGGGAAATTTTGGTTAGTTTACCATTTTTCGTGCCATAGCTTTAAATTTAATAGTGGAATCAGTTGCATGCAATGTTATTTATGATATGTAATTGAATTGAATATATTTGGGCAGTTTGGAGTCGGATACTCATGGAAAATACATGGTTTCTAGTTGGTTATTGATCCGGTTTGACGTAAGTGGATTGTCTAACCTTGTGTGGGGGACCTTTCCCTTTAGGACATGATATTTGATATTTTAATGCCTCGTATGTGAAGGGACGAGCACGTACTTAAGCTAATTGTTGAAAATCCATTTCTACTTGAAGTTTTCAAATTGAGATTCTTACTTTCTTGTTTGTTTTAAATTGTAAGTTTAACATGTGCGAGCTTAAATAAGCATAATTATTTGACTCACTTGCTTATTTGTTTAAACTATATTAGTTGTATTCCGTGAAGCATATTAGGCTAAATGTTACTATTACTTGTTCTGACTTTAGCATTTATTGTGAGATTATGAGCTGTTATTGTGTGTTTAAATTTGGGACTACGGGACGGCTTCCCGGGAGATCCCCTCTACGTGTTATATTCTGGAAAGACAGTGTGTCATACCAAGAGATCCTTGGAACAGATGTTACATATAGTCGGAATACTAAGATATCCTCGGGATACCAAGAGATCCCTTGTGTATAAGATGAGGATACCAAGAGATCCTCAGGATACCAAGAGATCCCCGATTATTATCCATATAGTGAGCAGTATTTCCCCTTGATTTGTCTTGTCTCTGCTTTCTATTACTTCTTTACCTATCTAGCTTGTTTAAATTCCCGTTGTGGATTTTATTTAAATTGTTTTAGGTATCTTATGATTTATTATATTTTATCTCGGTAGAACCCTGACCTTCCTCGTCACTTCCAGATCGAGGTTAGGCTTGGCACTTACTGAGTATGGCTATGGTGTACTCACACCTCTTCTGCGCATGTTTTTCATGTGCAGATCCAGGTATCTCCACTCAGGCGCACCATCCGTTAGGCAGGGAGAGCTACAGAGACTTAGAGGTAGACATGTCGCATCCACAGACCAAAGAGTCTCCCTCTTTATTCTATCTTTTGTATTTAGCTTTCTTTTCCTTCGGTTGTTTAGACATTCTGGAGTTAGAGCAGTATATTACGTTTCCATTAGCCTGTGTTGCCCGTGAGTTTCCGGGTTTTGGGATATTATTTTAGATTGTGGTGATGTTGAGTTGTATATGCCGAGCGACATTTATATTCAATTTTCTCTTAGTTGTTGATTTTAATTTTGCAAGTTATTTAATTTTCCACATTGTTAGGCTTACCTAGTCGTAGGGACTAGGTGCCGTCACGATATGTTCACGGAGGCAAACTGGGGACGTGACAAGCTGGTATTACATCTCTAGGTTCATAGGAGTCACAGAACACAGGCCGGTTAATTAAAGTCTCGCTGATCGGTACAGAGACGTATGTACTATCTACGAGAGGCTATAGAATTGCTTAAGAAAAATCTTCACTTTATTGAAATATTTTAATATCAATTCTAAAACTTTTGTCTTCTATTCTCTCACAGATTGTGAGGACACGTACTACTCGGGATAATTAGGCACCTCCGCCCCCTACTGCACCCGTCAGAGGTAGGGGCCGGGGTAAAGGCCGTGGACGTGCACGTGGTGCAGCCAGAGCACTTGCACGAGTTTCCGTTGAGGTACCGCCAGTAGATCCATCCGCAATTCAGACACCTGACACGCCTACAATACTACTACTACTACTCCAGCCCTTCAGGAGACATTAGCTCAGTTAATGTCTATTTACACCACCTTGACTCAGGCAGGGTTGCTTCCCCTCACTGCAACCATATCCTAGGAAGGGGGATGGGCCCAGACTCTCGCAACCCGTACTCCTAAGATGAGAGTGCATATGGAGCAGGTCCTAGAGGTCATTCCTATACCGCCTGCAATGCCAGTTCAGCCCGAGGATGGGTCAGCTGTTTCAGTGGACGAGTAGTTGAGGCTTGAGAAGTTTAGTAAATACAAGCCTCATGTCTTCAGCGTTTTAGCATCAAATGATGCCTTGGGATTTCTAGAGGAGTGCCACTATATTCTTTGCACTATGGGTATAGTAGAGTCCAACGGGGTTTCTTTTACTGCCTTTCAGCTTCTGGGAGCAGCCTATGATTGGTGGCGCACTTATGAGATAGACAGTGCGAGCGAGGTTGCTTCACTTACTTGGACCCAGTTCTCGGATATGTTTCTGAGATAGTTTGTCTCCCAGAGCCTCAGGAATGTATGACACGCAGAGTTTGAGCATTTGCGCCAGGGTGCTTTGATAGTTTCAGAGTATTCCATCCGTTACACCAGATTGGCTAGGCATGCACCAGCCTTGGTTGCCACTGTCCGTGAGAGCGTTCGTCGGTTCATTGAGGGCCTTATTCCACCCATCTGATCTAGGGTGGCTTGAGAGTTGTAGTTGTACATTCCTTATCATCGGGTAGTGAGTATTTCTAGGAGGATCGAGGTTATGCTTGCTAGGCAGTGAGAGGAGATGGAGGCCAAGAGGTCTCAAGAGTCGGGCCAGCACTCTAGTGTTCGTACCCCAGCAGCAGGTCGACATGGTAGGGGTTATATGGGTCGCCCTGTTCATTCATCACTTCAATCATCCAGTAGTGCTCCAGCTCCTCCTAGCCCCAAGGAGCCATACTATGCACCTCTAATTTCTAGCGTGCCTCCTGCGCGATGTGCTTTCAGAGGTCAGTCCAGCAGACTTGGCCCAATATATTCATAGCCACCACGTCCTCCCAGAGCTTGTTTTCAGTGTGGTGACACCCGCCATGTGGTGATGGATTGCCTAGACTTGGGAGGAGTGCACCTCCACAGACTGCTCAGCCACAGCGTGCTCCTTTGAGTTCTCAGGCCATTATCATAGCTCCAGCTACCACCCCATTTGCCCAACCAGCTAGGGGTAGAGGTCGGGGAGGTGAGGTTGCCCTCGAGCAGGAGGCCAGGCCAGATATTATGCCATTTCTGCTCGTACCGAAGTTGTTGCCTCTGATTCTATTATTACAAGTATTGTGGTTTGTCACAGAGATGCATCGGTTCTATTCGATCCAGGATCCACCTATTTTTATGTGTCTTATTATTTTTCTCCGCGTTTGGGTATAGCCCGAGATTTCTTGAGTTCCCATGTTTATGTTTCTACATCTATGGGAGATTCTCTTATTATCGATCGCGTTTATAGGTCGTTTTTGGTTACTATTCATGGTTGTGAGACCATATCAGATTTATTGTTACTGGTTGACTTTGATATTATTTTAGGCATGGACTACTTGTCGCCCCATCATGCTATTCTGGATTGTCACGCCAAGACTGTGACACTGGCTATGCCAGGTACTTTGCGTATCGAATGGAGTGGCACTTTAGATCACATTCCCAGTAGAATTATCTCTTTCCTTATAGCTCAGCGTATGGTTGAGAAGGGGTGCATGGCGTATTTAGCCTATGTGAGAGATGTCAGTGTTGATACCGTTTTGTCAATTCGGTCCCAGTGGTACGAGATTATCCCGATGTGTTTCCAGATGATCTTCCGGATATTCCACCTGATAGAGACATTGATTCCGGCATTGACTTGTTGCTGAGCACTCAGCCCGCTTCATTCTCGTGTATGGTATGGCTCCTTCTGAATTGAAGGATCAGTTACGGGAATTACTTGATAAAGGTTTTATTCGACCAGTGTTTCACCGTGGGGTGCTCCTGTATTGTTTGTGAAAACAATGATGGTTCTATGATAATGTGTATCGATTATCGTCAGTTAAACAAAGTTACAGTGAAGAACCGTTATCCCTTGCCTCGTATTGATGATCTATTTGACCAGCTTCTGGGCGCACAGGTGTTTTCTAAGATTGATTTGTGCTCAGGTTACCACCAGTTGAAGATTCAGGAGCTGGATATCCTGAAGACTACCTTCAAGACTCGGTATGGTCATTACGAGTTCCTTGTTATGTCATTTGGGCTGACTAATGCCCCAACAGCTTTTATGCATTTGATGCACAATGTATTCAAGCCATATCTAGTCTCGTTCATTATTGTTTTCATAGATGATATTCTTGTATACTTCCGGAGTCGGTAAGATCATGAGTAGCACCTGAGGACAATTCTTCGGACCCTCAGAGCGAAGAAGTTATATGCAAAGTTCTCAAAATGTGAGTTTTGGTTGAGTTCTGTGGCATTGCTAGGCCACGTGGTATCGAGTGAGGGCATTCGGTGGATCCGAAGAAGATGGAGGTCGTGCAGAATTGGCCCAGGCCCTTCTCTGCTACAGAGATTCGCAGTTTCCTTGGCTTGGCAGATTATTGCCGTCATTTTGTAGAGGGGTTTTCATCGATTGTAGCCCCTATGACAAGATTGACAGAGGGGTGGACAGAGGAGTGTGAGGCGAGCTTTCAGAAGCTCAAGACAGCTTTGACTTCAACCCCTATTTTGATATTGCCTAGTGGTTTGGGGTCCTATACAATTTATTGTGATGCCTTACGGGTTGGCCTTGGAGCGGTTTTGATGCAAGACGGTAGGGTGATTTCCTACACATCCAGACAGTTGAAGATACATGAGAAGAATTACCTTGTCCATGACCTTGAGTTAGATGATATTGTTTATGCCTTGAAGATATGGAGTCATTATTTGTGCAGTGTGCCATTTGAGATTTTCACTGACCATCGGAGTTTGTAGCACTTATTCAAGCAAAAAGATCAAAACTTGCGCTAGAAGAGGTGGTTGGAGTTACTGAAGGATTATGATATTACTATTCTTTATCACCCGAGCAAGGCCAATGTGGTAGCCGATGCCTTGAGTCACCGGGTGGAGAGTTTGGGGAGTTTGGCATATTTACCAGCTTCAGAGAGGCCTATGGTAATGGATGTTCAGGACTGAGCCAGTGCGTTTGTGAGATTGGATCTTTCAGAGCCTAGTCGATTCTAGCCTATGTGGTTTCTCCGTCTTCATTATTCGATCATTCAGGGAGCGGCAATATGATGACCCTCATTTACTTGTCCTTAGGAACACAGTTCAGCATGGCGATGCCAGAGATGTGACCATTGAAGATGACAGGGTATTAAGGATATAGGGTCGGATCTGTGTACCCGATGTTGATGATATTCGGGAGTTGATATTGGGAGAGGCTCATAGTTCACAGTATTCCATCCATCCGGGTGCCGCGAAGATGTATCAGGACTTGAGACACCCCCATTGGTGGAAGAGGATGAAGAAGGACATAGAGGGTTTTGTAGCTAGATGCTTTAACTATCAGTAGGTGAAGGCTGAGCACCAGAGACCGGGTGGTTTTGCTCAGAAGATGGAGTTTCCGGAGTGGAAATGGGAGAGGATCCCCATGGATTTTGTAGTTGGAATCCCTTAGACTGCGAAGAAATTTATTACCATTTGGGTTGTTGTAGATCGGCTAACCTAGTCCGCGCACTTTATTCCTGTGTGTACTACTTATTCATCAGAGCGGTTGGTAGAGATTTATATCAGGGAGATTGTTCGTTTGCATGGCATTCCAGTTTATATTATTTCGCACAGAGGTACTCAGTTTACATCACGATTTTGAGAGCCGTTCAACAGGAGTTGGGCACTCAGGTGACGATGAGCACAACATTTCACCCCCAGGCGGACGGACAGTCCGAGCGCACCATTCAGATTCTTGAGGATATTCTCTGTGCGTGCATAATTGAGTTTGGAGGGTCTTGGGATCAGTTCTTGCCATTGGCAGAATTCGCTAACAATAATAGTTATCATTCTAGCATTTAGATGGCACCGTATGAGGCTTTATATGGTAGGAGGTGCAAATCTCTGGTGGGTTGGTTTGCGCCGGGTGAGGCGAGACTACTGGGCACAGATTTAGTTCAGGATATGGTGGAGAATGTTAAGGTTATTCAGGACAGACTTCGTACAGCCTAGTCCAGACATAAGAGTTATGCGAACCAAAAGGTTCGTGATGTTTCCTATATGGTTAGTGAGCGGGTTCTGCTTCGGGTTTCGCCTATGAAAGGCTTCATGAGATTTGGGAAGAAAGCGAAGTTCAGTCCAAGATTTATTGGTCTTTTTGATATATTTTGAGGCGAGTTTGGGAGGTTTCTTATGAGCTTGCCTTACCTTCTAGTTTTGCTGGGGTTCATCCGGTATTTCATGTTTCCATGCTCCGGAGGTATCATGGTGATATGGTGCACGTGTTGGACTTCACTTCAGTCCAGTTGGACAAGTATCTATCCTATGTTGAAGAGCCAATGGCTATATTGGACAGACATGTTAGAAAGTTGAGGTTAAAGAACATTGCTTCAGTAAAGGTTTAGTGGCGGGGCCAGCCGGCCGAGGAGGCGACTTAGGAGACCGAGCGGGATATGCGCAACCGATACCCTCATCTTTTCACTACTTCAGGTATGTTCTCTATGCTCGTTCGATGACGAACAAATGTTTAAGTGTAAAAGGATGTGAAGACCCGGCCGGTCATTTTTGGAATTTATGCCCTGATTCCCCATTAACTACTTTCCCTAAATTCATTTCTACTGCTTTGGTTTGCCAGGACGTTCGGTGTTGGGTTTCAGAGAGTTTTGGGACACTTAGTCTCTAAATGAGAGCTTGAGTATAGGAGAGTGGTCCGTAGTCGGAAAACTGTGAAGACGAACTCAGAATGGAAATTCGATGGTTCCATTAGCTCTATTAGGTGATTACGGGGTTGGGGGCGTGTCCGGAATGTATTTTGGAAGTATGTATCTCATTTAGGCTAGAAATGTCGAAAGTTTGAATTTTAAAGTTTTTTGTCCGATAGTGAGTGTTTGATTCGAGGGTCGGAACGAAATTCCGGAAGTTGTTGTAGCACTGTCATGTCATTTGGGATGTGTGTGCAAAATTTCAGGTCAATTGGATGTGTTTTCGTTACGTTTTTGATCGAAAGTGTATTTTCATGAAAGTTGGAGTTCCAAGGCTTAAATCCTTGATTAAATCGGATTTACGGTATTGTTTTGAGTGTTTTAAGGATTGGTACAAGTTTGAATATGGTGTTAGATGGTATTGGTGCTTTTAGTTGAGGTCCCGGGGGCCTCGAGATGATTTTGGGTTGCTGGCGAAAAGTTTTGAAGTTGAAGAGTTGCTGAAGGCTGCTGTCATCTCTCATAACCGCACCTGCGGTTTGGGTTACGCAGGTGCGGAGCTGCAGAAGCAGCTGGGTCATCACAGAAGCGAGTTTGCGCATCTCCCTCAGGAACCGCAGAAGCGGTAGGAATTCCACAGAAGCGAATTCGCTTCTGCGAGAGGAGAACCATAGAAGCGTGATTTGGATTTTTAAGGGAAATCGCAGAAGTGGCCTAAGTTCCACAGAAACGGTCCTTTGACCGCATAATCGGTAATCACTGGACAGAAATAGGAAATTCGAGGATTAAGTTTCAAAAGACGGATAAATCAAAGTTGAGTTCGGGAGAGGGCGATTCTGAGTGGATTTTGAAGAGAAGATCATTGGGTAACGTTCTGTTAATCCTTTTTAGTTGTGTTTCATCAATATATGGTTAAATCCATCATCTAAATTCTAATTCAGTATCAAAATTGGGTAAAATTGGAAGAAACTTCTAAGACCAAACTATTGGGTTTTGAGTGTGTGTTTGACCTTCGATTTGTGAGAATTTTATATGGTTAGACTCTTGAGAGTACGAGGGTTCTAAAAATATAAAAATTATTTGATTTCAAGACGTTGTCTTGAGGGGCATTTTGGTCATTTTACTTATTTTCGCGCCTTAGCTTTAACTTTAATAGTGGAATCAATTGCTTGCAATGTTATTTACGATCTGTAATTGAATTGAATAGATTTGAGCCATTTGGAGTCGGATACTCGTGGCAAAGACGTGATTTCAAGTTGATTATTGAGCCGAGGTAAGTGGCTTATCTAACCTTGTGGGGGGGGGGGGGGGACCTTTCCCCTTAGGACATGATATTTGATATTTTCATGACTCGTACGTGAGGTGACGAATGCATACTTGAGCTAACTATTTAAAATCCATTTCTACTTGAAGTATTCATATTGAGATTCCTGCTTACTTGTTCATTTTAAATTGTAAGTTTAACCTATGCTAGCTTAGAGAAGCATGTTTAGTTGATTCACTTGCTTATTTGTTTAAACAGTATTAGTTGTATTCCGTGAAGCATGCTTGGCTAGAATTTACTATTACTTGTTCTAACTTTAGCATTTATTCTGAGATTATGAGTTGTTATTGTGTGTTTAAATTTGGGACTACAGGACGGTTTTCCGGGAGATCCCCTGTACGTGTTATGTTCTGGACAGAGAGTGTGGGATACCAAGAGATCCCTGGCACATATGTTACATATATCGGGGATACCAAGAGATCACTCGTGTATAAGATGAGGATACCAAGATCTCATCGGGATACCAAGAGATCCCTCGTGTATAATATGAGGATACCAAGAGATCCTTGGGATACCAAAAGATCTTTGGTTATTATCCATGTTGTGAGCAGTATTTCCCTTGATTTGTCTTGCCTCTACTTTCTATTACTGTTTTACTTATTTATCTTGTTTAAATTCCCGATATATATTTTATTCAAACTATTTCAGTTATCTATGATTTATTATGTTTTATCTCAGTAGGGCCCTGTTCGGGTAGGGGTAAGGCTGTCTACATATTACCCTTCCCAGACCCCACCTGGTGGGAGTACACTGGGTAGTTGTTGTTGTATCTCAGTAGGGCCCTGACCTTCCTTGTCACTACCCAATCGAGGTTAGGCTTGGCACTTACTGAGTACCGTTGTGGTGTACTCACACCTCTTCTACGTATGTTTTTCATATGCAGATCCAGGTACCTTCATTCAGGAGCACTATTCGTGAGGCAAGGAGAGCTACAGATACTTCGAGATAGATCTGTCTCGTCCGCAAACCAAAGGGTCTCCCTCTTAATTCTATCGTTAGTACTTTGCTTTCTTTTTTTCAGTTGTTTAGACGTTCTGGATTTTGAGCAGTATATTATGTTTCCATTAGCCTGTGTTGTCCGTGAGTTTTCGGGTTTTGGGATATTATTTTAGATTTTGGTGATGTTTTCTTGTATATGTTTATATTCAGTTTTCTCTCACTTATTGAATTTAAATTCTTATTTCCGCAAGTTATTTACTTTTCCGCATTGTTAGGCTTACCTAGTCATATGGACTAGGTGTCGTCACGACATGTTCACGGAGGACGAAGTGGGGTCGTGACAATAGGTGTCCTAATGCACCTTAAATCATTAGGTGGCGACTCTTCAAATGCAAAACCCAGTTCCCAAAAGGAATGAGTTGTCCCATAACAAATGTCACAAACCCGACCTCCCGATTGCACCGGGAGGAAAAAAAGAGGGCTTGGCAATCACGCTCGTCTGCCCTCGCTCGCGCCAATTCTTTTGAGAGGAAAAAACTTCTAGTACGGATTTCCTCGAGAATCTTTCTCCGGGACTTTCAACGAGCATATTCTTTGATCCTCTCTTCACGATCGAGGATCATTCTCAACTCGGCTTGAGCATCGGTAGCGTCCTTCAAATAAATCATCATCTCCTAACCAGCCTTAGTTCGTCTCAGTATGCTCCGACCTGGGCATCAACAATCTCAACCCTGGCATTCAAAAGCTCGAATTCGAGCTTCGTGATCATATCCGCTTGAACTAAGGCATTGTCACAAGCTAATCGGAGTTGAACCTCGAAGGCAGGAACTTTAGGCAAGGCACCCTTCTCTTCAGAAGCCTGAACCTCCGCTCGAGCTCTTAGCTCATCACAGTCACTCTTGGCTCGATGAGCTTCATCCCGAAGATGTTCCAGGGCTTCCATTTTTTTCTGCAACTGGGATAGACGAACCCGGGGCAGAAAAAAGAATTCATACTTACCCGAGATGGAAAACTAAAAGGCGGAATGCATACTCACCCGGGATGGAAAACTACCTACTCCATCAAGCAGCTCTCGTAATTCAAGCTCCGACTCGCCTCATATTGCAAGTGTGCCAGCTCGACTTCCTTTTCCTTGCAAAGGAGCCTAAGGGACCTATCCTTATCCAGAGATTTCCGGAGCCTGGATCCATGATGGAGCAACTCAGACCTAATTATGTCAAAGGCCTGCAAAACAAAACTCGATAAGGAAAGAAAGACACGTGATTCAAAAGGCCTATGTCGAAACTCATCACAAGGCGCCGAATTTACTTGAAAGCCGAGCGCACATCTGTTAGTATATATCCCTCATCCCTGGAAGGATTGACTCCAGTCGAG
Organism: Nicotiana benthamiana; assembly: GCA_034376525.1. Lineage (NCBI taxonomy): Eukaryota > Viridiplantae > Streptophyta > Magnoliopsida > Solanales > Solanaceae > Nicotiana > Nicotiana benthamiana. Next base: position 23,571,576 of record CM067336.1, on the reverse strand, counting down.
GCACGATCGCTCGGAGAAACCAATTTTCTAGAATCAGGAACCACAGGCGCGGAAGGCTTAGGTGATGTTTCCGTCTCGAAGCCCTGGGCCCGTTTCACCTTACTCTAAGCGCCATCACCCTGCGAAGGCATATCCTGCTTATTATTGTCGTTCTTTAGCTCGGGATCTGGAAACCCCTCCCCCTCTCTGGAGGAGCACGGCCTTACCTCAGAAGGCTCTCTGATACCTACAATAACAAGATTAAAACGCAAAAGGGGAAAATGTCTCCCCAAATGAATGAAAGGAAAGTAAAAAGTAGTAAAAACATGTTTTGCTTCCCATCTACCCCGAGAAGAAGCTTGCCACTTGCGTTCCTCACAAGTCGATTGGGTCGCCAACTCCCAAACCCAACCAGGCAGATCAGGAACGTCGCCCGGCGTCCATGAAACCGCTACAGAAAAGGAAAGGCATGGTTATGAAACTAGTTTTCTCCCTAAAACAATTTGAGAAGGCATGAGATGTCCTACTTATTTATATAATTCCATTCCTCAGGGGACGACATAAGTGTCACGATCCAAACGGATGGGCCGCGACGAGCACCCGATACCTTACTCCATGAGTACCTACGTAACGTATCTTTCATATCATACTATCATAGGTAAATGAGCCAAGGAGGTTGTCATGAGATAAGGTCAATAAAACATAGAGAAGCACTCGATATTGGATGATCTAACATGTAATCCAAACATATACATATGACGTACGGGCCCATAAGGCCAAAATAACCACTCATATACCAAATGTAGGCCGACAAGGCCATACAATCTTTTACGTAATAGACATCTATCTACAATCCTCTAAGAATACAAAATTTTCATAAATGTCAGGACAGAGTCCTGCCATACCTAGCAATAAATGTCTAAATCATACTAATCAAACAAGCAACTCCGAAGCAAAAAGAGTGCACCAACATATGCTACTGAGTTGATAGCCTACTTTGAGGTCTCTCGACCTGTCTATCGGGACTTGCGGTCATGAAATACAGCGTCCCCAGGAAAAAGTGACATCAGTACGAATAATGTACTGAGTATGTAAGGCACATAAATAAGTACATAACTAACATAAAGTAATATAGAGTAAATGACTCAACCTGCAAGTATGGAAAACTTTGTAAATCGTGAAATACTTATAATTTCATGCATATAGCGTATGAATGTCATGTCGTGCATAGGTACATATTTCATAACATCATCAGCCTCTGAGGGCATCCCATCATATCGTCTCTGCCACTGTGGGAAAATCATCAATGAATATCAGCTGATCAAGTGGTGGTGCGTATATAATGCCATAACCTTACTCATATCCCATATACATATATATACATACATATATACGTCTCGTACTTGGCACTTGAAGTAAAAAAAACTATGCTTGAAAGCAACTAGTGGATTGGAGCCCAACTCATTCCATTGACTGATTGGCTGCTTAGTATATAATGCCATCTGGTCAAGGCTCAATGTATATGAATACAATGCATGAAAAATACATTAATAAAATCTTTCAGAATGTCATAAGATAAATTTTCCTTTGAGTAATATCATAAAGTAAACTCTTTTCAACTTTCATATTTTTCTCAGACCCATGAACAGATAATAAAATATTATGACACATGGTAATTCAAGAACAATGATATCTCTAATACTTATATGAATAGAGTTATTTATGAAATTTATGCATTTGCATGTTTCATTCGTATCACATGGATCATGCCAAAAGAAAGAAGGGATAACCTTAACATACCTGAACCGATTCTCTTGAAAATTCCTTTAACACACGTCTTTTGCGAAGAATACATAATGACAGATCGAAGTAAGGAAAAATCTATATGATATTCTTGAGAAAGATTCCCGTACTCCTTTAAAACCGCGAAACTTTCGTTGCCAAGGAGCTAGTAATTTCCATATGAAATTTGTTGAAGCTGGATGTAACGTCTGCTTTAAAAGTTTGAATTGGGAATAGGTGATATGATTTTGATGAGGCTGAAGTTATCCTTTATCTTTGCTGATTTGAGTTCAATTAAAACAAAAGTTTGGCAGGTTTCTTATACGTAAGAATATTACATTAAATGCCACCTTTCAACCAGAATGGTTAGTCACTTAATTTTAGTGGGAATGCCACGTTACCACTTAGTCCTTATCATATATATCCCTAATTAATTAGGTAATGTGTTGTTATTCGGTAATTAACCAATTACCTACACAATTAAAAAAATTCTTAAATTACTTAAAATTTTACTTATTTTTAATACACTTTATATATCCTAATATCATGGTTATATGGTATCTTATATGGTACTAGCCCATAAATATCGGACATTATTGCTCGGCACGTATTTTATTCCATTATGCCCAATTTGGACAAAAATTCATTTTACCTGACTTGCTTCCCCTCTCAACTTCACGAGTTTACTCTTCACTTGTTTGAAATAGAAAAATTCTTAAAATCTCCAAATAATCTTTAGCTTGGACATATATCGATTACTTTACGACAAATTCAACGTACAATAATACAGGGTGCAACATCATCGTAATTTAATACTACAAAGAGTAACATCATCGCTATGCAATACTGCAGGAAGAAATATCGAGTAATGTTGCGGGGCGTAACAATAAGTCCACAAGGATAACATCGGCAGTCCGGACCCGGACGAACCGACTCATCCATACCCGGTCTTCATCTTCCTCATCGTCAACAACGAAGGGCGTGGTCGACCGACAGGTGGATCTGTGCCAAGGTAGCCCGATACTTTAAACAGAAGTCAATCACAACCCTATCAAGGGGACTCAATAGGGGTGGGCGTCGGTCGGTTCGGTTCGATTTTATATAAGTTCAATTCTGTTTTTTCGGTTTTCGATTTGGTATTTTAATAACCAAACCGAACCAAAGTATTTTCGGTGCGGTTGGTGCGGTTATTTTCGATTTTAGGCTAGTCAAATTGGACTTCTTTCTTAAGCAAAAAATGAGCCTCAAAATTAATTCTTACAAAGTTTCTAAGGCAAAATGCATGTGCTTAGCAATTTTTCCTACTATAATCTACTATAGCGTGAAATTTAAATAGAAAATAATAAAATAATTATTTTCCAATGTCATACGTATACTGCTAATTTGCGAGTTTCTGTGTACTCCCAGTATCAGCTATAAATAGTTTAATGGTGATAAATTTTTTTTGAAAAAACTTAATTATATTAATGAAGTGTGTGATTATAGAAACAATGATGTCTTACATATATTGCAACTTTGCTCAAGTGGGTGTAAAGTTTCAATATGGTATCAGCACTAAATTATAAGGGTGGAAAATTAAATACTAACATTTATACTAATAAAGTGAGATTAGAGAAATATAGTTGGTTTTCACTCTTCGTCTAGAACATTACATTTCAAATATAGACACAATCTTATATTGGACGTAATGTATTAACACCCACAAATAAATACAATAGAATTTTATCTATTTTCACCATTAGTTAAATGACTACTGCTACATATTGACATATTACAAATAGCTTGTCATAAATACAAAAATTGACCTCAACACTTCATGGGATGTGAAGCAGGCAGGAGTGGAGGCCTGACAAATTCCAAGTCCAACGAAATATTGCAACGAAACTTCGGTTTTTCCGTTAACCGAAATAATGGAAATACTAGAACCGAACACCGAACTTTTAGAAAATATAAACCGCAAATCGATCAAAAAAATCGAACAAACCGAACCGTATAAATTACCCACCCCTAGGACCCAATGTGAAAGAATATGTGTACACATTCAGCAATCCATCGGCACGATCCGTGATGCCCTGACTCGGGGAAAGTATCTGTAGCGCTACTTTCTCCCACCATCCGCAGTCTCTCCTCACTAACTCAAGATGCTCCTCTCCTATCGAAGAAGTAATCTTCAAGATAAATTCCCATTGATCCTGAGCATCGGGAGCGGAACTCTCCCACTACTACAAAAAGGACCTTTGGCGGCAATAAGGCAATGGTCGCTAATAAATTCTTTAAGCTTAAATATTAGCGGCATATGACCATCAGACAGTAAAAAATATCCTTTTACCGGCAATAAAAAATAATAGCCACTAAAAATTACTAATTATAATTAATCTTGTTATGAAACAATACAAAAGACAAGAACAATAATGCAAGAACAAGAGCAAATAGAGAGAAGAGTAGAGAGAGTTCTTCTTATTGATACTTAGAGATTGTTAGGAGTGATTTACAATGGTAGAGAGCACCTCTATTTATAGGGAAGGGGATGATTTATCTACCAAGAATAGAACTCTAGAATCTCTCTAATTATAGACATTCACCTTAAATAGGAGATTTCATAACACTCCCCCTTGAATGTCTATTCAACAATGTGCCTCGTTAAAACCTTAAAACCAAAACCCATTGGGAAAAATTAAAGAAAGGAAAAAGAGTACACATGTTTGAATATGCGCCTATTGGTTGCCTCGTTAAAAACCTTGCAAGGAAAACCCAGTGGGAAAAAACCTTGTAAGGGAAAAAGAGTGCAACGCGCATTGACTCCCCCTAATGAGTACATCAATTTATATCCTTGAGCATTTGCATTCCAATCTTGTGCATCATCTTCAAAACGATCTTTGATAGAGATTTGATAAATAAATCAACCATATTGACTTAAATAAATATTCCGCACCTTGAAATCATCATTCTTGATAGATATGAACATCTTCATATAATGTCGTGGAATAACTCTTCAATATCTCCATAGATGCATTCTCAATGCCATCATGCTTATAGTTATAGCAAGATTCATATGTACACAAATTGTACTTGGGATATGGTACTTCAGGACCACGAATTGCATACGCTTCAAGCAACTTAAATCTTTCAAGTTAAGTCATATAAGCCATATAATAGACTTTAGATGCATATCAAGTTTTCCATGTCATGCTAGACAAATAAGATATCGAAAACTGACTATACATACCTTTGACTTTATACTTTCAAGCATTTGAACTATAGGTTCAAAACTACATGTCTTTCATATGGAATCAATTCTTCTTGAATTGTATCTCTTCCATTTAGTTACTTTCTTTGGGTCAGCAAATGCGTATAGCATGCTTTGCAATATGTTGCAATTGAATTATCCCTTTTATGAACTTCATGTTCATATCATGATATTCGGGGATATACATATACAAATGATAATTCATCCCATGTAACCTTTTCTCAAGTGTTTATCATGTCTCCCCCTCATGTTAGTAAAGCTAACTTGTTTCCTCAACTTTGGGAAATCATCTTTGTGCATTATCATGTCAATATACACAGCACATTAATAATAAGATGAAATTATTTGGTTCCTGACCTTGAACCACTTGTGAGGGGAGAATATAATATACTCTCGTATACAACGTATATCAAACTGATATATATAACTTTGTTCTCATAAGAAACAGTTTAGCTATTAAGTGGAAGCACTCAATAATTATCTTGCTAAACCAACTTTGATATAAACCAACTTATTAAGATGAACTATCTTGAGTAGGAAATCTGGAAATTATGCTCGAAGTTAGATTACTGAGCAATTTACCTCGCAAGCACCGGCCAGGCTGCGGGTTAATAACAATTGCGCATGTAACCATATCATAGATGCATCATATGTGGTATACATGGCAGGTGAATGGGCCCATATTCACCTTTGATATTTCCAGAATTTATGGGCTTCAACCCGAACTCTTTAGTTGGTCAGTTCATTAATGAGAACAAGTGATACAAGAGAATTCGTAAAGAACTTTCTAGTTCTTTAATATTCACCTATGTGAATTTGCACATCATACTTAAAATGAGATGGCTAACACGAATGCCAACTGAATAAATTATCAATATTGGTAAACTTCAAATTTACACCATGACATGTGCACTTCATAAACTTCAGGTTTATTATGACATGGGTTTTTATACCAATAGATATCCACTTTATTGTGGCATTCTTTCTTTTGTGTAGTACAAACTGGAGAACAAAGCGGGTAGCTTTTCATATGCAAATTACCCCGCTACAAGTTGTAGTAATAGGAGATATCAAAGCCTTCCTTTATTTATAGTCTCAATATAATCAATCGCTTTCGCGTGTACTTTGGAAACTGAATAAGTTTCTTTGAGACTTACTACAGCACAATACTCAATTGTGTTTCTCCAACATATTAATAATTGGCTCTTCTAGAGCTCTCAATTAATTTTGTACTACCACAGATTCATCAACATCCATGTGGTGAATATCTTTCTTAAAGAGAAAGTTATACCATTATGGTCATATCAAACTTATATGCAAGATATGTTTCTTGCATTATCGTTGTCCTTTAATAGTCATATTTCCAAAATACTTTGGCGTACAATAGGTACGTGACCAACGATCATTCATGCCATATATCATCTCAAACCTCCTTCTAGGGGTGAGTGTGGTATCATCTCAAACCTCCATCTAGGGGTGAGTGTGGTATATTTAATACCAATTTCATCTTCATATTCTTCCAATAATGAATATGTATTCGTGAATCAGATGTTGTCACATTCACTTCGAGGATATGTGATTTTGTTATCCTTTTCAAATCTATAAATGCGTCAGGCATTTGATTTGCTATTCTTTGCAAATGGATAATCTTTTATGCCTCTTTCTCACAAATAGAGGTGTGTGGATCAAGATGAGATAATGATGCATTTTTCCACAAAATTTCCCGTTTGGTTTCACCAACTTCTCCCCCTAATTTTGGGAAAAGTGTCTCATCAAATTGACAGTCTGCAAATCGTGCAGTGAACAAATCTCCTGTCAATGTTTCGAGGTAGCGAATAATGGAGGGCGATTCAACCTCAACATATATTCCTAACCTTCTTTGCAGACTCATTTTGGTGCGGGATGGCGGTGCTAAAGGCACATATACTGCGCATCCAAAAATTCTTAAATGGGATATATTGGGTCCATGACCCAAAACCAATTGCAACGGGGAATATTTGTGTCAATTCGTCAGTCAGAGACGAACTACCATTGCTGTATGTAAAATGGCGTGTCCCCAAACCGAAGTGGGCAGCCGACAAACTAAAATGCTGCATGCAAAATGGCATGAACCCAAACCAAAGTGGGCAGCCGACGAACTAGCATTGCTTCATGCAAAATGGCGTGAACCCAAACCGAAATGGGCAGCCTCGTTTTCATGAAGAATTCAAGATTATTCTCATCTATTGTTTCAATATGATATCCATTTTGAATGATATCTTTAAAACTCAACAAGTTCTTCTTAGACTTGGAGGAGAATATTGCATTCTCTAAGATAAACGTCATGCCTTTGGGCAGAGTTACAGTTGCTCTTCCGGAGCCTTCAATCAATTTACTTCCCATGGTTTGACATATAAAAGAAAATATACGAACATGAGAATAAACAACTTCAATTCGTTTGTGTCACATAATATTTTCAAAATCTGCTGCTAACAGTTGACTAACAAAATCAGATAGTCGATTATATGTTTTCCATGATCGATTACTATGCAGTTTGAAAATTTCAGTTTAAACGTTTTCATAAAACAATCGATTGTTAAACACACACAATCGATTGTTGAGCATTGACAATCGATTGTTATGCATAGACAATCGATTGTTGACAATTTTTGAAAATTTCCAAATCACTGTTTTAAGACAATCGATTGTTATGCATGGACAATCGATTGTTGGCTATTTTGAAAATTTCCAAATCACTGTTTTAAGACAATCGATTGTTATGCATGGACAATCGATTGTTGGCTATTTTGAAAAATTCCAGAACACACTGTTTCAAGACAATCGATTGTTATGCATGGACAATCGATTGTTGGCTATTATGAAAAATTTCAGATTACACTGTCTTAACGACAATCGATTGTTAGACAAAGACAATCGATTGTGGATGATTTTTGAAAAATTCCAGAACACACTGTTTTAAAGACAATCGATTGTTGATGATCAACAATCGATTGTTTTGCAGTTTTTATGCGAAATATGAGATAACCGACTAGTTTTTCAGGTTAGTCGATTACCTCTACTGGAAAGTAAAAATATTATTGATATTTGAGCATATTGATACATTCTAAAGAACTAATACTAACATTATGTCATGAACTAACTAATACGAGCTAATACTGATGGCTATTAGTTTATTCATTCACTAATACAAACAAGTAAAATAAAATCAAATAGCTCCATCTTCTTTCATCACGGATCCATCACCGATTAGGTGGTCTATCTACCCCTCGGGTTGCTCAAAGAAGTCTGCCACATCCAAGTGGGTGATGTCAAAGTTGTCTTCAGAGACAAAATTCGTTTCAGGGCGTTTACTCTTTCGAGATGCTTGATAAAGGTCAACCAAATGTCATGGTATACGGCAAGCCTTTGACCAGTGCCCGTTTCCACCGCAACGATAATATATAGTTTATAAACTATTTGCTTTTGGATTCTTATCGTATCGTGCTTGTGGCAGAGTGACCAACTTCAGGTTGTCATATCTCTTCTTTAAGCCATTCCACAAGATAGGTGGATCCTTGACGGTGAGATATTCAATCTTCAAACCTTCATCAAGATGATGGCGCAAGAAAATCAAGGCCTTAGCATAGTTTCAAACCTTCATCAAGGTGATGGCGCAAGAAAATCAAGGCCTTAGCATGGTTTTGGGTGGACGCATTATTTCTGTCTTTAATGGCGTCTCCAAGACCCATAGCATCCAAAATGGATTTAAGTATCCAACACCCATATCATATAGTTCTTGCCCGAAATTTCAAGGGCAACGAACTTTCTTTTCATAATGTCAGACATAAACCAAAATTACATCAAGAGCGTGTTCATACTTACGGGCTCTATTACAATTATCACATTCACTTCAGGGAATGGATCAAAATCATGTGCTTTACACAATCTCATGTCAAATATTACTTTCATAAAGTGAAAGATTATTTTGAGAATCCTTATTGTTCTCATTACCATAATAATGACGATTATAACTTCGTCTATTGCCATGTCCACATCCATTGATACCTTTACGGTAATTAGTCTTCTTTCAGACTTATCACATACTGCTACCACATTCTCTAAAGGGAATGGAGCAAATTCAATTGGACGGAATTCTTTGCCACGTCCACATTCATTGATACCTTCATGGTAATATTTTAGTCTTCTTTCAGACTTGTCATATACTGCTTCCACATTCTCTAAAGGGAATGGAGCAAATTCAATGGGACGGATTTTCAATTATTTGCCCACAATCATACATGAATTTAATCATGGCAGGACATAGAGATTTTACCACTTCATGTGGTTATAATTTCTTACAAACTCCATTAGAGTTATAATCAAACTTTGTTTGTATATTAAATCAAATCGTAGAATTTCAAGAATTTGAAAGGGAAAAGTAAATTACTTACCTTTAAGGTATACCAATTATATTTTCAATGTTTTCTTCCTTTTCTCCACTGATGCAGACGACGGCGGCTCCGATGCGGAGAAATTGACGGCAGCTTAATCTTCTTAAAGAGCTTCTTGAGACGGTAGAGTCTCGTGCTGATAACGTGTTATGAAACAATATAAAAGATAAGAACAATAATGCAAGAACAAGAGCAAATAGAGAGAAGAGTAGAGAGAGTTCTTCTTATTGATACTTAGAGATTGTTAGGAGTGATTTACAATGGTAGAGAGCACCTCTATTTATAGGGAAGGTGATGATTTATCTACCAAGAATAGAACTCTAGAATCTCTCTAATTATAGACATTCACCTTAAATAGGAGATTTCATAACAAATCTTTTATTATTAGAAAATCTTTCCCTCTAAATTTTTTGATATCTTTTTTCGTTTCCCTCCCAATTAGAATTAGAAAATAATTATAAAATAACAAAAGGAAAACATTGAATCGTTCTAGTTGATCAACTTCACTACCAAAAAGCCCTAACTCGCTGCTGCATCAACGCCAGTGCGCGGAACTTCACTCCCAAAAAGTCGTAACTCGCTGCTGCATCAACGCCTGTGCACGGAAAATCTACACAGCCCAGTCAGAGAGTTGCAGTTATTGGGCCCCAATCCGAGTATCAGCATCTGTAAATAACAGAGTTATTTATTTTCTGGCCCAAATGGCCCAATATGTGTATAAATACTTTGTAATAGATATAGTGTATATATTAGAGGATTCAGGAATCTTCAAGGTGGTTGTATCATTTTTCTATGAGAGAACACAAATGAAAATATCATCAGTTCTCCTCCTCTCTCTTTTTCTTTCATCTCAAAACTGATCTGCATATCAATGGAGTTCCATAATTTTGACATGGTATCAGAGCAGGGATTCCGATTCCGATCGTCACGAGCTACATCGCGATGTTACCCTCACTTGATTTTCTGTCTTCTCTGGCAAATCTAGGTTTTTTTTCTTTTTCTCTGTCTTCTCTGGTTATTATTCAGTAATCGTTGATTTTTTTGCGTCTTTTGAGTTTCACACTTCTCCTCATCAGTTCAAACATAGAATTATTCCAGTTCCTGAAGTCCTTGTGTGTCTAGGAACAGTTAGGGTTTCCATTTTTACAAGGTACAAGTCTATCCGTCAAAAATGGTTAATATTGGTGATACCTCTGAGTCTAGGACTGATAATGTTGTCATTGACCCCTCGAATCCTTTGTTTCTCTTGTCTTCTGATGTCCCGGGAATATCTTTGGTAAGCAATCATTTTTCAGGGGTTGGTTTTGGAGGATGGAGACGTAATATAATCGTCTCCCTATGCGCTAGAAATAAGATAGGTTTCATTGACGGAACCATTCCCAAACCTCCAGAAAACTCTCCTCAATATAGACAATGGGATATGTGCAACAACATGGTTATCTCCTGGCTTACTAATTCCCTTGCGCCGGAGATAGCCGAGAGTGTTCATTATTCCGACATTGCCCAAAGCATCTGGAATCAGCTTAACAGTAGATATGGGACTGTGAATGGAACCCGGATATTTGAGATTAAACAGGAGTTGGCATCAACTAATCAAGGGTCTTTGGATATAGCATCATATTTCAACAAGTTAATGAAACTATGGGATGAGCTAGGTTTCATGCGAGCATCTCGGGGTAATACTTGCACATGTAATGCCAGATCTGAGCTTCAAAAGGAGGATGATGAAAATAAATTGCATCAATTTCTAATGGGGCTCAATGACATATATGTGGGAGTTAGGAGCAACATTCTCATGTTACAGCCTCCACCAAGTCTGGATTGTGCATACAACATCTTACTACAAGATGAGAGGCAGAGACAAGTTTCTTCACCTTCCCAGCTTCGTCATGATTCGAGTGCCTTCAATACTCATCTCAGCAACAGATCCCCTCCTATCACAAAATTTCCTCCTTCCACAGCTGGGTACCCTAAGTAGTTTAATCAGAGACTCAACTTTGACATCAACAGGGCAAACTTAGTGTGTAGGTATTGTAAGAAACCTGGTCATGACAAATGCTATAAACTCCACGGTTTTCCATCAGACTTCAAATTCACAAAAGGTGTCCCATCAGATTTCAAGTTCACAAAAGGAAGGAGGAGTGCTGCTCATGTTGAAGTGCAGGGGAATCTAAACTCTGCTGGAAACCAGGGAGCTTCTGAATCAGAGTCTGTCATACCTGGCTTGACCAAAGATCAGTACTCACAACTTATGCTGTTACTTCATCAGACACAAAGTTCAGAGTCTCAGCAGCAGTCAAGTCTTATGGCATCAGCCAATTTTGCTGGTAACTTTTCTTCAACCACTCACTTGAAAAATGTATCTTATAGGGCTTGCATGCTAACTAAAATAAGTGACTGCATTTGGATTATAGACTCTGGTGCCACTGATCACATGACCTCTAATAAAGACCTTCTGTTTGACATTAAACCCTTAGTAATACCATATCTAGTTACCCTACCAATTGGTTACAAGGTTAAGGTAACTTGCACTGGTTCAATACAATTCTTTTCCTTCATTCTACATCATGTCCTTTACATTCCCAGCTTTCAATACAATCTCATCTCTGTTTCTAAACTTGTGTGCCAATTAAATTCTATTGTCCTATTTACTAAATTCTCTTGTTTAATACAGGCCCTTCTCTGAAGAGGTCACTGGAGATTGGTAAACTGGATGATGGTCTCTACAGGCTTATGCAATCTTCCTCTATTCAATCTCTTGATCATTGTAAATACCAGTCTCCATTAACTGTTGATTCTATTCCTTCTTCTCATTGTACATATCATTCTGCATCTAATAAAATGGAGATTTTGTGGCACAATAGACTAGGGCACATGCCTTTTGTTAGAATGAAAGACATGTCTTCTATACCATGTACTTTTTCATCAAAGCAGCCTTTCCTCTGTCCTATCTGCCCTTTAGCCAGGCATTCTAGACTACCCTTCCCTGATAGTTCCATTAAAACAACCCATGAGTTTCAACTAATCCATGTTGACACATGGGGTCCCTATGCCACTCCCACTCACAATGGGTGTAGATACTTTCTCACAATTGTTGATGACTTTACCAGAGCTACTTGGACCCACCTTATGGGGTCCAAGAGCAATGCCTTTCCCCTTATCAAGGCATTCATTACCATGATTAAAACTCAATTTCAGTCTATGGTACAGACCATTAGGAGTGATAATGCTTTTGAGCTTGGCTCTAGTAGTTGTGGCAGCAATTTCTTTGCTGAAAATGGCATACTGCATCAAACTTCTTGCTCCCACACACCACAACAAAATGGTGTAGTTGAGAGAAAGCATAGATATCTCCTAGAAACGTCACGGGCTCTACTTTTCCATTCACAGCTACCTATCAGATTCTGGGGTGACTGTGTACTCACTGCCACCTACCTCATAAACAGATTTCCCTCTAAAATACTTCGCAATAAATCCCCCTTTGAGTTGCTATTTGGGCAGGTTCCTTCATATAACCATCTTAATACTTTTGGTTGCCTCTGTTTTGCCTCAGTCCCTAAACAGAACAGGGACAAATTTCAACCCAGAGCAGATCCATGTGTTTTTCTGGGATATCCATTGGGTAAAAAGGGTTACAAACTGTACAACTTGCAGTCCAAACTTACTATCATCTCCAGTGATGTCAATTTTCATGAGGATGTCTTTCCTTTTGCTTCTCCAGGGCACTCTTCCCATTGTCCCTTTCCTCCTCCTTCCCCTTCTTCTGCCTAGGAGGAAGCCTGGGTTCCTCCTGTTGATGACTTTCTATCTACTCCTTCTTCATCCATCACCCAACCTCCTCTTGCCTCCCCTTCCTCTTCCCAATCCCACAATCCTTCAGTGCCTGCCTCCTCTGCTCCCAGAAGATCCACTAGGACACATGTTCTTCCTGCTCACCTTCAGCAGTATGTTTGCACTCTCCCTCTATCTATTTCTGGCACCAGTTCTTCTTCCACTTGTCTTCATAGTTTGGTTAGCTCTCCAGAGGCTGAGCCTACCTCTTACAAGCAGGCTGCCTCTGTTCCTGCTTGGCAGGAGGCAATGGCCAAGGAATTTGCTGCTTTGGAAGCCAATAATACCTGGTCACTGGTTCCCCTTCCCCCTGGCAAGAAGCCAATTGGTTGTAAATGGGTTTACAAGATTAAATATAGGGCTGATGGGTCTGTGGAGAGGCACAAGGCTAGGCTGGTTGTTAGGGGTGACACCCAGGTTGAGGGGGTAGACTTTAATGAGACTTTCTCTCCTGTTGTTAAGTTTTCCACTATAAAATCCCTCATTGCTGTGGCTGTCAAACAACATTGGTCCCTTTTTCAACTTGATGTCAATAATGCCTTCCTACATGGTGACTTAGCTGAGGAAGTTTATATGAAATTGCCCCCTGGCCTGGAGGTCACCTGTGCTTCTTCTTCTTCTTGTTCTCCTTTGGTCTGTCTCCTTCAAAAATCCTTGTATGGTTTAAGGCAAGCTTCCAGGCAATGGTATGCCAAGCTGTCCCAGGCCTTGTGTTCTAAGGGTTTCTCTTCTTCTCTCAATGATCATTCTCTTTTCCTCAAGAAATCTGGCTCATCTATTGTCTTGTTGGCTGTTTATGTTGATGACATCATTCTTACTAGTAATAATTTGGAAGAGATCACTGCTTTGAAAAGTTTTCTGGATCATGAATTTAAAATCAAGGACTTAGGGGTGCTGAACTACTTTTTGGGTATTGAGGTCTCTTATCTTCCTATTGGGCTTCTTCTACACCAAAAAAAATTCATCACTGATCTCCTCTTGGCCTATCATTGTGAAGATGTATCTCCTGTTACTTGCCCTCTTGACCTCTCTATTAAACTCAAACAGGATTTAGGGGACCCTCTTCCCTCTCCTGAAACCAATAGATGCCTAGTGGGGAAACTCAATTTCCTCACCCATACCAGACCTGACTTGGCCTTTGCTGTCCAGCATTTAAGTCAGTTTCTCCAGAAGCCTACATCCTCTCATATGCTTGCTGCTTTGCATACCCTAAGGTATCTCAGAGGCACCTATGACCTTGGCATCTTTCTCAACAACTCTCCTAACCTCTCCTTATCTGCTTACTGTGATAATGACTGGGCATCCTGCCCAAACACCAGAAGATCTGTTTCTGGTTTTTGTGTTCTCCTAGGTGACTCCCTCATTGGTTGGAAGGCTAAGAAGCAGTCTGTGGTGTCCCTCTCTTATGCTGAGACTGAGTATAGAGCCATCAGCAAGGTTGTGGGTGAGCTCACCTGGCTCGTTCGTTTACTGTCTGATTTTGGTGTGGCTGTTACATCTCCTATTCCAGTTTGTTGTGATAATCAGGCAGCCCTTCACATTGCCAAGAATCCTGTGTTTCATGAACGGACCAAACACATTGAGGTGGATTGTCATTTCATCAGAGGCAAGCTTCATGCAGGGCTTATTACCTTGCACCATGCCACAGCTTCTCAGCCTGCTAATGTATTTACCAAGCCCCTTACTGGCATTTTGCATCACTCTATCTTGCTCAAGTTGGGAGTTCAAGTCACCCTCCAACTTGCAGGGGGGTGTTGGAGTTGTTGGGTCATCTACACAGCCCAGTCAGAGAGTTGCAGTTGTTGGGCCATCTGCATAGCCCAATCCGAGTAGCAGCATCTGTTAAATAACAGAGTTATTTATTTTCTGGCCCAAATAGCCCAATATGTGTACAAATACATTGTAATAGATATAGTGTATATAGTAGAGGATTCAGGAATCTTCTAGGTGGTTGTATCATTTTTCTATGAGAGAACAGAAATGAAAATATCATCGGTTCTCCTCCTCTCTCTCTCTTTCATCTCAAAACTGATCTGCATATCAATGGAGTTCCATAATTTTGACACCTGTAGTGCCGGTCCATCTTCTTCCCCTGTTAACTTCTCTTTTTCCCCTGTTAAATCAGTCGCCTGCAATCGATTTACAGTAGATTTTGGATTGATGCTTGTTGGTTGATTTACAATAGATTTTGTGTAATTTAATCTAGTAAAAGTCATCTTATATGGTTGTTCTCAGTATTTGTTTGGTCTATATTTCTTATCCAATGAAATTTGCATTCTGTAGATATTGCAAAAATAAGAATCAAAACATTGTTCTGCTGTAACTATAAAAGGAATGAAATCCAGTGCCTTAGCATTAAGCTTACTGCTTGAACCTACTTTTGACAATCTGCTAATTCTAGGCAGTGTAGGTGAGCCAACCATTTGCTCCAATATGGGTAAATTATGAAAGTGTTAGTGTAGCTGGAGTGTTATATAAATTGGTTAATTATGGGAAAGGATGGCATGCGAGATGGTTTGTGCTTGAAGATGGGGTGTTGTCCTATTATATGGTTCATGGACTGGATAAAATTGCTATGAGTCCAGGGAAAGAAAAGGGGTTAAAGGTTATCGGGGATGAGGCTTGGAGGCATATGAGGAAGGCTAACAATTGACCGTGTGGATCCAACAAGTGGAAACCATTTGGAAAACTACATTTGAAGGTAGATGTGTGTGTGTGTGTGAGAATGCACCACAAATACATACGGTGAATAATTTAAAAACTCTGGGAATGCACGTGATCAAGTATTTCCTTATTTATTGTTTACTTTTGCCTTAACTTTTAAGTTAGTTTGTTAGATACTTGTGAGTTAACCTTTTCGAACACTTATGGAATGTAATCTTGAAATTTAAGTTATTGTGCAACTTGGGCAATGCATCAATTTGTATATTTTAAGGATTGTATTGAAGTTTATCTTAGAAATGTGAACTTTGATTTATCAGCATGTGGACAGCAAATTAGTGTCAAAGAGTCTGGGCCATAGGACATGGATGCTCAGAAATGCACCATTAAGATAGAAATCAAGAAAATTTGACTTAATTTTCTGCTTCTGTTCTTATATATTGTAGCTTTGGTCATCAGAGCAGAAGACAAAAGTTTATAAAATTTGTTGCATACATATAACTATTGATTGAGGAACGTAAATCTTTTACTAGATAAAATGTATGCTGGGTGAAGGAAATGAAGAATGATAACCTTTATAGGAATAGTCCGATATCATATGTCTCATCTGTTTGTGTGTGAGGACAGATAAGGCATGATTTGTTTAATACCAGAGTATCTTATTGTCCAGCATATGAGAAGTGAATAAATCATCTCATATTTCTTTACTAGTTGTTGATCCGCCATATCTGCCCTGTGTCAAAGTTCCTACAGATTCTGGATCACTCTTTCGTAGTTAATTCTTGTAATTTTCAACCATACTTAATGTAATTCATAAATTATCCTGTACAGATTCTGGAAGTATGCCTGTACCTGTCAAATTACCTCTACTTGTGGTAGGTTGTGGGTATATATATTCTGATCAACTAGCAAAACTACAACAATATGTCATACAAGTCTCCTCAGAACTGCTCCAGCTACTAATCCTCCTGAAAGGCTGTCACATGTTCCTCTTCACTTTCTTGATCATCTTCCTCAATTGACTCCACAAGACTCCAATGACAATGTTGGAACTTCAAAAACAAAGGTATTTAATGTAACCTCCGTGCAACAAGATTTTAGAGGAAGAGATAATTGTGAAAAAAGTGAAGCCAACCCCCTAAAACTTGTGCACTTAATCTACAAGAGTCGCTAGATATAGGATGGGAGATTATATCTCCCCTTATTATAAGGAGGCCATGGATTTCTCTCCATATTAAATAAAGGACAAGTCAACTTCATTATATGTTATATTTCCCATATAACCTGTTAACTTAACCGATTCTGTTCTTATTCCATGACTCTATTGCCCGTGTTATTCTGCTATCCCTTCAACTACTGACTAGGATAGTATAAGGCTAGAAACTGGAGCCTTTAGTATATCAATTACTATTTTGTTTAATTATACCAATTACTTGGTATTGTTATTTGTTAGTAACTAGTACCTTCCTTTATTGCTCGCATTCATCTCTCTATAAATCTTTTTGCCTGCACATATCTTCTATGGAAGCTAATCCTTTAAATGATGGGAATTTGATATCTGCTGTTCTTTGTGTATTCTCCTCCTTTAGAAGGATATTCTTCCGGGAGCTATGAAAAGGCAAGACTACGTTTTGCTCATACGGAAACTCTACTTCCATTTTCATGCTTGCTTGGGATTTTTCTTGAAGAATCTTGTGAGTGTTTATCAATAAGATTATTTTAGGCTTCTACTGCCTTCAGTTTCTTAATCAATTTTATACACTGAATATTGTAAAATTTGAACTAATACAAAGAGAGGAGACGTTGCAATTCCCTCCTAAGCCTCCTACAAAGAGAAAATGGTGGGGAAGTATACTGATACCTTTTGCTGGAAGTAACATGCTGATCCTTTACAGCTGCATGTCAAATAACTCAAGCAAGTACTTCGTGAAAGTGCATCTTTGGAGGGTGTTGCAACATCAATGAAGAATGCTAGTGAAAAGTGCATCCTTGAAAGTGATAAGCATGTTTTGGAGACCAATAAGACAGGACTCAGACACATTCCAATAGTATGCACATTGCAAATGCTACAGAAGACAAAATGCAAGACGTGAAAGTCGGTAACAAGATTTAGAGCCCAACTTCTGAGAGTTCTGCATCCTCATTAATCAAGTAGGTCAATATGCACCATCTCCCTTCTGTTCATTCAGCATTACTGTCCATGATGTCTAACTTGGAAACCGTAAATATTAGCTTTCGTAGAGAAAAGTGTAAAATAAGTCTCTGCCTGCATATTATGAAATTGTGGTGCACTTGCTTTTTCTGAAATTGTCGTAGTGGAATAGTAGATGAAGATTTGACAGCAGAGAAAAGAAGAGACACTGGTTTCATCAGGACAAAGTTTTTTATGCCATCACCTGATGCTCAGATGCAGAAGACAACATCGTTGACTGAGACAAAAGTTTCTGCATTTGGTAACAAGAGAGTTGGCTCCATAACAGAGTCCTTCAGATGAAATAATGTAAGCCAATGGTGTAAACTAGACAAATTTTTAGACAGTTTATATGATACAATTTAATACAGATCTCAACAAAACAGAGATGATGAAACTGGGAGCAAAGCTGGTTTCCCCACAGACTCTGGATCACTGCCAGTGATTAACCCTCTTCAGACAGGAAGTCAGGAGAGCCACCGAGTTTTAGGCATGACTATGTAAGTGTTTAGTAACTTACGCTTGTATCATGCTTAAATTTTCAAGCTTTTCCAGTAAGTTTTCTGATCACATTCTCTTAAACATAAACTATAGGTTATTTCACCATATTATTATTCAACATCATTGCATTTTGAGCATCCATAATAATTTGTTCGACGTGAGGAGTATAAAAATGAAGTGCTGGAACATCTCCATTAGTTACCGTTTAAACTTTTCCTTGTCATTATACCGTTATTTAACTGATTTAACCATATAAGTTTTTGCCATTTGATGACCTTTCTAGGTATTTGGATTTCAATAAGTTTAGATTCCCAATGTTTGCAATAAATTGGTCTACCGATGTTTGGTATTGAGCTTGTTTTTCAATATACAGTGAATAGAATGTAATTAAATTAAGATTTCCACTTTCTGTGTTGAATCTGTTAGCTGGTATCTGGTAAAATTAATTCTGTTATCTACTTGTCTACATTTTGATAGCTTTCAACTTCAATTTTGTCCAAGCACAATTAATTGACAATCTTTTATATGTTGTACCGAAGAAATGTTCTCAATTTGAGCACCATAGTGTTAAGATAAACTATAATTTTCTAAAGTTTTCTTCATGTTTTACTAGCATCCTTAGGTCATCCATGATGTAGATCGGCAGAAGGTTCATGTGCGTTTTATTATTACAAGTGCTGGATTAGTAGGATCTGATGGTCCTACACAATGTGGGGCGTTTGATATAGCATTTATGTCCTGTTTGCCAAACATGATTGTGATGGCTCCTTCTGATGAAGTTGAGCTTTCTCATATGGTTGGAACTGCTGCCCTTATTAATGACCGACCAGTTTGCTTCCGCTACCCTCATGGCGCCCTTTCGGTGACGGACCATTCCTTTGGTAGTGGAATTCCCATTGAGGTAATATTTCGTCAAAGACATATAGAAAAGTTCTTGGTATCAATCTTGCTACGGCAGATGTTATTCTTTATGATAGTGATTGGCGAGGATCTCCTATATTGTTGGTTTTGTCTACCCAGAAAAGAGGACGGTATCTGAATCTTGTTTTGCATTATTGGAATTGCAGGAATCCACAAGCTGATTTGCAGGCAGGCTCAGGACCGAGCCCATAGGATCGGTCATAAGAAGGAAGTCCAAATATTCCGCTTATGCACTGAGGTTCGATTTCTTTCCCTAATGTGTTAATGCACTGCAAAGATGCTGCTTTGGGATCTTCTGCTGATGAATGAGGCATGATTTTCAAATTATTCAAATATACCATCGAGGAAAAGGTGATTGAAAGGGCTTTCAAGAAGCTTGCACTTGATGCATTGGTTATCCAGCAAGGGCGGCTAGCTGAGCAAAAAGGTGAGGTTATCTTTGCATACAAATTCCTTCTCTTTATACTGTTGAATTATGTGGTCACCATATCTAAAAGTTTAAGATGTTAGAGAGGGTACACACTTCTATGTTCTTAATAATATCTTCAACACTACTCACGTCTAACCCAGAGGCATGAGAGAGCAAATCTACTGGAGTCAACCTTTAACCAATTAATATTTAATAATGTTTGATGTTTTCATTCTTGTGGACACGTCTAATCATATTCAAATTCAATCAATGGGTTCATCTGCGTAATTAGCATGATAGTAGGTATGTGAGGGTTGGACTAGCTAAGCCCAGTGATGTTCCTCGTTGCGACATATGTGAAAATGCACATGGTTAGTGGAGTTTAATCCCTTTTATTCTTAAGTTAGTTTTTCTTCTGATTCCTTTGATATTATTTTGTCGTTTAACCCTACTCAATAGGTCTTGCAAATCGAACTAACTATTGCTTATTCCTCTGCTTTACACATGAAGCATTCTTTTACTGTGAGGTTGATGGAAGTTCTCTTTGTCTGTAATGCGACTTGATTGTACATGTTGGAGGTAAACGAACACACAGTAGATATCTTCTGTTGAGGCAGAAAGGTGAGGTTGGTAACTCTGTCGTATTGTAGTTACATTCTACTCTTGATATGTGCAGTGTGATATGCTTTGGTTCATCTTTCTATACTTTCTCATGTAGTGTCCAAGAGAAACGTAGGCCTATGGAGGAGTTAGCCGGGAAGACATTAGATCCTGGTGAAAACAAGAGGGAATATAGTCACTGACCAAAGCCAATGGTTGAAGACAATCAACAAAATCGCAGATCCTCTCCTGTGATGCATAATGTAGTTGTTAGTAAGGATGAGCTGCTGCAAATGGTGCGATTTGGTGTTGAAATAGTTTTTAGTTCCAAAGATAGCACCATTACTGATGAGGATATAGATAGAATAATCACTAAAGGAGAAGAGGAAAAGCTGAACTTGATGCCAAGATGAAGAAATTCACAGAAGATGCTATCAAGTTTAAGATGGATGACAGTATGCACTTTGCTTCCTGATCATTTCTGTTTGTCTCTTGCAATTTATTGTGCTGCTTTAGTTATAAGATTGCAAACTTTACGCAGCTGCTAATTTGTATGACTTTGGTGCTAAGTTTCGTACGCTCTATATAGGGTTGAAACACTGAGAATACATCATAATCAGTGTTGAAACACTAGAGCTGTGAGCATGTTTGCCCGTAAGCTCCTCCATCAGATTTCAATATGACGAAGAGTTTCAGAGATTATTTGAAGATTATTATTCATTAATATTAGTTATATAGTGACATTAGCTATTTACTTCAAAAAATGAGTTATTTTTTAAGGTTTTGTAATATTAATATTTTAGATTAGTGCTTCCTTTTGTTCGTCAAGATTTAACGAGATATACTATAGTTTTTTGAATTAATATCAATATGTTTTGTTATTTGCATTATTTTTTGTCGAATGTAGTAGCTATTATTAATGGTGGCTAAACTTACCGTTATAGCTTGTGAATTTTAGTGCCAATTTAACAGGATTAAGACGTTTATACAGGGATATTGCAACCATTATATTGCTATTAAAGATGATTTTTAGCGGCAATTTATTTGATTTTGCTATTCATTAAAATGGACGCTAAAGGGGCATGCAGATACGTTTTTAGAAGAGATATTGTTTCCAATTTAATTGCCACAAAACAATTACCACTAAAGGTATGGACTTTTAGCGACAAATATTTTGAATTTAGCAGCTATAAAAATAGACGATAAAGGAGCATTATTAGTCATTTTTAGAATTGGTTTAGTAGCCATAATAATTGCCGCAAATAGTTGCCGTTAAAGCAGTTAAGTTTTAGCGGCAATAAATCACACATTTTAGTAGCTTTTGGCATAAATGGCGCTAAAGGCTTTACCGACCCTTGCATCACCGACTAAAGATCAATTGCCGGTAAATGATATAGCGGCTATTTTTATTGCCGGTAAATGATATAGTGGCCTCCCTATTGGATAGACCCCGATGTAGCAGTCATGGTTATGGCGAGACTAGAGAACTGAAGCAGGAACCCGTGCAAATACTTTAGTGTTGAGGTAATGAAGGGCTCAACGTTGAAACGGAAGGATAACTAAACAAAATAGTGGGTTCTCCAAAGGAGCGGAAGCGACTCGATAAATGGAAAGAAATGGCAGCGACCCGCCTGCCTAAAAAGCCGACGGTATCATTGCCAGCCCTGAGGTGGTACCCGACCACGAAGATCTCCATCACAAAGAAGTTAGGCTCCAAGAAGCAGATGGTATCTTCGCCATCCCCGAGGTGGTACCCGACCTCGAAGATCTCCATAAAAAAGAAGTTAGGCTCCAAGAAGCCAACAACATCGTCGCTAGCCTCGAGGTTGTACCTGACCTCGAGGACCTCAACCAAAAGGAAGTTAGGCCCCATGGAGCCATTGGCATCATTGCGAGTCCCGGATGGTACCCGATCTCGAGGACCTCCTTCAAAAAATAAGTTAGGCTCCAGGAAGCCTTTAGCACCATTGCAAGATTCGAGAAGGTACCCTGTCTCGACGGCTCCTCTCAAGAAGAAAAATAAGAACGGTACCCGCTCTCGAAGGCTCCTCTCAAGAAGAAAAATAAGCACGGTACCCGTTCTCGAAGGCTCATCTCAAGAAGAAAATAAGCACCCCAAGCTCCGTCCATAAGGGTTCAACCCCAGGATATCATCTAAATCCGGGCAGTCCCTCGTGCGGACCTATCAACAATGCCTTAAGGTTATATACATTAAGTCATGGCAATTCTCCAGACGCCCCAAGTTAACCCTTACTCGGGGACTGCTCCCAAAAGTCTAAAGGCAGTCTCCATCCTCGAGCTTCCAAGCGAATCTCCCCTCGAAGATTATTGCGGGATATATATTGGTTTAGGGATTCGAAGCTCTACTTTCATTCCACTCAAAGTGAGGGTCCCGATGGCCCAAGTTTATCGGGCCAATTTTATCGGACCAATCCAGGCTTGATCCGAGCAACGACAAAAAGGTTCCGCAGGGAGCCATTTTAATCAATCAATGGGTCGAAAAGATAATCGCTTCTGGGTTCGATATGGGAAATAACCGACGGAGTCGTGCACTCAGAATCTCTATATACATAAATGAAATGGAGTATAGCAAGCATCAAAGACAAAATTGAAGAACATATTTGTGTTCACAATCATTCAATTAAAAAGGCCCATGAGAGGTCCTTACACAGAAACAAAGAAGCGAAAGGGTACACATATAGTAAAAGCCTAGAGCCTAGTCTACTCTCGAAGGTCCAACTCCGGTAGCAACATCTCCGAGCATCATCTCCTCGAGCGTACATCCTCAAAGACTATCTTCCAGGCACCGCCTCCTCTATGGTCTCATTCCGATCTCCCAAGTAGCACCTTCAAAGGAAAAGATGAAGAAGAGGAAAGTGGGAGGAGTAGAAAGGGATAAAAAATGCCATAAGCCCGATAGAAGACTTGGCGGGCTTCAGCCTCGCTTGCATGGCCACTTAAAATCCACTTCTTGGATCATCGTGCCATGCAAGCTATCGGCCAAAGATTCCACTTCACCCCAAGGAAATCAAAGAGGGCATAGTGCACCAGGCGGGGGTAGGAGGGTGATCAGCGTAGTATAGTCCGAACACTCTCCCGAGTAATGGTGTAGAGTCCAAACCTCCTTCTAAAGTAGAAGAAGTCGGCCCTCTGTGTCATCACCTAGAGCCAATAACGACAGCAGTAGCAGTCGTAACAACAACAACAACAATAACAACAACAACAATAATGGCAATGACAAGACAGTATAATCTCGTTTGGCAAGGGGAAGCTCAGGCAGTATGCCATCACATAGCTGATGAAAATGCTGTCATGCAACCATAAGGCCATGAACCCCAAACATGGTGGTTAACAATAGAGGAAAATAGTGAGAAGGGAAGAATAAATAGATGTTGAAAGGCACTTGGTTAAGGAGATAGCACCGGAAGGCCCCCATTTATAGGGAGAGATAGCATGGCCAGCAACATCATCATGCCTTTGAAAGATGGATCGGCAGGCGCAATCAATGCGCCATTGAAAAATGAGTCGATGACGATATTATGGCCTTGAAGAATGGGAATCAGTAGCGCGTTGAATGACACTGGAAATACAAGTCCATAGGATGCCCCGATTATCGTAAAGATTGATGTCATAAGTATGATGTCGTCAATGTGACGTTATCATGGGAAGTCCGAAGAATTGGATGTCAAGGTCGTTTCTTATTGTTCCTTTCTAAGAAACGTGGGGACTATCTATATATGGCAAAATCGGAGGGCCCAATTTCTCTTCATTAAGGAATTTTAGAAGATCATCTCGAAGCCTTGAGGCTATAAGGCTGTGGCTGAGTTTCCTCCCTCGAGGTTCGTCGACAGTTGACCTAGGGACAATGGTGACCATGACCACGATAGGAAAGGGGGAGTTCCCAAGGTACTTAGCTAGGACTGACAGAGCCTGCCAGTCTACTCTAAACCCGAATCAGGGTGTCATATCTAACTGTCCCATCCCCGTATCTATGTAATTAATGCTTGTTGTAC
The DNA here is from genome assembly GCA_034376525.1 of Nicotiana benthamiana. NCBI lineage: Eukaryota > Viridiplantae > Streptophyta > Magnoliopsida > Solanales > Solanaceae > Nicotiana > Nicotiana benthamiana. The sequence continues at coordinate 23,547,011 of CM067336.1, read as the reverse complement.
TAAGGTGGGATTCCCCTCGTATATAAAGAGGATCCTTATTACTTTGTAATGTCTGTTGCTCCAGTTACTCTACACGAGATATACAAGAACATTTGTTTTTCTCTCTAATATACTCTCTTGATATTATTGCTTCCATTTATTCTCTTTATATTTGTTCTTCATTCGTTGCTTGTCATTGGCCATGAAGAGCCTCCGTTAATTTTATTATAGCTATTAGCCCTACCCCGATTACCCTTGATAGCTCATAGCCGAGCCCTAGGATCGACCTCGAGTCCCCAAATCGGCAAGCGCGAGGCCCCGAATAACTAGCCTATCAGTTTGATATCACCTTCTCCTTAGCTTTTATTTCATTTCTAAGTCTCACATATCTAGCATCAATTGCTTAACAACTAGCATAAAAATAAATTACATATTTTTAGAGTCCCATCAATAAATTTAATTGTTATTACCATTTTCACTGTAAACAATAATAAAAAATGTTATTTTTCTACTAAATTACTTTTGCATAAATTAAACAAGTAATTCCCTAAGTTAATTAGGAGCAAATGATTGTGGTTGGACTTTAATCAAAAGAGATGAAGAGGCTTATAGTTGATTTGTCAATCCTATTGAGTTTAATTACACATGTTAATTCTAGTTATCTATGATTGGTAGTTGACCAGATCGTTTATATAAATAGCATGTTCCCACAATACTATCAGTCTATTTACAATATATCAACCCTATATCCTATGGTATTGAACCTATAATGAACGAATATAATACGATATTCAACTAAGCAAGACTGTTAGCTATATTCTTATCCTAACCGCGAAATCTTTCTCCGAGCTACGGGTTCAGAAACAAGCTCTCTCTCATTCTAATCTAATATAAACACGGCTTTTCCAATAAGTAAATAGGACTCAACCGTTGGCCAAATAATTAAGCAATTATATACAAAATTAGAGAAATGTCCAACAACAATAACTCGAGTTAACAGTGGTTTAATTAATTAAATTCAATATTCTTGACTACCACAACCCTATAAAGGAAGTTTATCTCTACTTAGACATGGTAGCAAAATACCAAATCATCCAAAGAAACATAAAGATTACTAAACTTGATGGGAAAAAATAGAATCTAGTGAATTCCGGCCTCCACAACGGCTCTGTGCTCTCCCTTGTTCCAAAATATGTTCTCTCTTTCTCAAAAATAGGTTTAGAACTCTTTTTTTACATGCTCGTTTGATGCCTGGCGCGGAACTGGACAACGAACCTTTTAGTTTGCTGTCAATGGCGTTTTGGTTGGTGCATGGTACGAACGTGGGCACCAAACTTATATTTCCTCCAAATTCTTTCATTTTTACTTCAATTTTTATGCAAGCTTGCCAATCACTTCCAATTGACTTCTACACCTATAAATATCATTATTAAACTCGAGCCACAAATATTCATACAAGTTAACGAGATCGAGGCGATGCAAGACAATTTATATGAAAAAACACGAATTTTTAGCCAAACATTACATTTCGTCACAGAAAAACATAAAAAAAGTGAAAAAGAATACTAACAAGAATCTAGACCTCACTCTATTTTCATTAGAGATAGCGGTAAGCCGAAACGTAAAACTCTATTAAACTTATAAATACTCTTTCAATTAATATACGAGTGTAACTCGACGCTGTTAGTATGAAAGTAAAACAAGTAGTGAAACCCGACTCTGAACAATATCTAGAGATATTTAAGTCAAGTCCAATATAATAAAGGCTCATTAATTTTTGGGTTCACTTTATTAATTTTTTTTAGAATATACTCCTCTGATTCATTTTAATTGATTTTTCATTTTTGTATGCATCCACAATATTTGAATTTTTAAGATATCAAAAAAGGAATTAACTTGTTCTTTCTAAAGTTGCCCTTGGAGACTCTTTACCCCACTTGTGAGATTATATTTGTTATTATACTGTATTTGTAAAATAATTTTGAAAATAGAAATAAATATTATGTCACGAACCTAGTTCATTATTCGTGAACATGTCATGATGGCACTTAATCACTGACTAAGTAAGCCTGGCAGTGCGGGAAACAACATCATTTGCGGAAAATAATAAATAAAAACTGGATAAGCTTAAGGAAAACTGTATATAAATGCCGCTCGGCATATACAACTCAACATCGTAAGTCTGAAACAACAATCCCAAAACTCGAAAACTCACGGGCAACACAGGATATAGAAATGTATAATAAAGGCTCTAAACTCCAGAAGCATCTACATCAAAGAAAGATAGGAAGGTAAGTACTACAAGATGGAGTAAGAGGGAAACTCTTCGGTCTGCTGACGCGGCATATATACCTCGAGTCTTCGTAGCTCTGCCTGATCACTGATAATGCGCCTGAGAAAAGGTACCTGGATCTGCACATAAAAAATATGCGCAAAAGAGGCGGGAGTACACCACAGCGGTACTCAGTAAGTGTCAAGCCTAACCTCGGCCGGGTAGTGACGAGGAAGGCCCTGGCCCTACTGAGGTAAACATAATAATAATAATAATAATAATAATAATAATAATAATAATAATAATAATAATAATAATAATAATAATATTATGCAGTATGAAAGCAGGTAGAATAACGAAAACAATAGCGAAATAAGACAGAATCTACAAGTCAACAACAAATAACCAAAATAAGAATAAACACGGAAAAGTACAGCTCAATACCAATGATGCCATTAGGATCTCCCAGGATACCGTCATGTAGTCCTTTCTCAATTTTCCAGTGGATCTTTCGGGATACCGTCCCGTAGTCCATCATATATGTATGTCGAAGGATCTCCCGGGATATCGTTCCGTAGTCCAACTATCAATGTGCAGGGAGATCTACCGAGAATCTAACCCGTAGTCCCAAAGTAAATATGCAGGGGGATCTATCGGGAATTGAACCTGCAGTCCCAAAGTAAACAAACAAGGGGGGGGGGGGGGAGGGAGCTACCGGAATCCCACATCCGAAGTTCCAACATAAACAAACAAAAACAACCAGAGAATAATCAGAAACGGAATTAAACACCAAGGCAACAGGGAAATCTAGCCTATCATGCTTCACGTAATTCAACATGGCAAATTAAGCAACTAAACCAATTAAGTCAGTTAAACATGCTTTTCTAGGCTATCACAGGCTATATGGCAAGTAAACAAAGCAAGTAAGAAAGGAATAGCAACTTGATCATTTTAAGTAAAAATCGGGTGTTCAAATATTAGCACAAGTACGCGCTTGTCACCTCACGTACAAAGCACTCAATCATCAAATAACAATTCCTAAGGGGAGAATGTCCTCCACACAAAGTTAGACAAGTCACTACCTCGAACCGGTTCAAACTCAACTAGGGATGACGCTGTATTGGGTAAAATTTGGCTCCTAACGTCCCTATGCCAAGTGGGTACGACCATTACGGTAAGGCCGACCTGAGTGAGGGCACGACCCAGCCAATAAAATAAAGGCGATGTCGTTTAGGGTCTTACTTCTTTGATAAGAAGAAGCCACCTACCTTTGTACTTTTTCTTTGATTATTTCGAGGAAGGTCTCCTACTATATAAATGAGACCTTCATATTGTAATGGGAACATGGGTATATTCTAAAGAATACAACTCTCTTACTCTCTCTCTATCTTTAGCACATACTTTCTCTCTCTCTCTCTCTCTCTCTCTCAAGCTCTCAAGCTCTTGCTATTTCTTTATATTATCAGATCTACGGTGATCATATAGCTACAATCATCTATAAGTCTCATTACACTAGATTACGATATACCCTTGTTCATTTTTGATTGTTTTTAAGCTTGCAAAGTACATAAATAACTTTTGAGCCAAACACACGACTTTTCCACGAGTATCCGACTCCAAATGACCCAACTCTATTCAATTCAATTACATATCGTAAATAACATTGCAAACAATTGATTTCACAACTAAATTTAAAGCTAGGGCGCGAAAATAGGTAAAATGACCAAACGCTCCTCAGTCCAACGTCTCATAATCGAATAATTTTCATATTTTTAGAACTCTCATACTCTCACGAGTCTAGCCATATAAAAATCTCCCAAATCCGAGGTCAAATGCCCACACAAAACTCAATTGTTTAGCCTATGAAGTTTCACCCAATTTTTTAAATTTTTTATCCTTAATTCGAATTTTAGTGATGGATTTAACTACAAAATGATGAAATATGACTTGAATCGATCAAACAAACGTTACCCAATAATCTCCTCTTCAAAACCCTCTCAAAATCGCCCTTTCCCGAGCAATTGATTTTTCTAACTTATGAAAACTATCCCTCAGAACTTCAATATGTGAACAAATATTTCCGCTTCTGCGGACAAGGGACCGCACCTGCAGTCCCCCTTCTGCGGACCACGAGCCGCTTCTGCGGCTTTCACTTAAGAGGCAAGATCCCGCTTCTGCAGTAAAAATTCTCGCAGGTGCGAACCGCATCTGCGGTAAATCTTCCGCACATGCGGAAAAGCTGAAGGAGTCCCAATTTCGCATTTGCATTGAGCCAGCCGCTTCTGCAGCTGCGCACCTGCGGAACCCAAAACCGCGGGTGCGGTTATGATAGGTACCAGAACTTCAGTAACTCATTCAACTTCAAAACTTTCCGCCAACCACCCGAAATCATCCCGAGGCCCCCAGGACCTCAATCAAAAGGATCAATACCACCTAATACCTCATTAAAACTTGTACCAATCCTTAAAAAAGCTAAAACAATACCAGAAACCCCGATTTAATAAAAAATTCAAGCCTAAGAACTTCAATTTCGTCAAAAATACGCTTTCGATAAAAAACCAAACCAAAACATGTCCGAATGACCTGAAATTTTGCACACACGTTCCAAATGACATGGCGGTGCTATAGCAACTTCCAGAATTCTATTCTGGCCCTCGGATCAAAACCCACTCACTGGAGGTTTGGAACCCTGAGTACAGTGTTCCGGTTATTCTGATCGAAAGATCTTTTTTGACACGCTATCGCTATAAAGGTTACAACCTAGGCATTCAAAAGGAGGGTGATTTGCTACGCTTGCTTGTGCCTATCGGCTGATTCTATTGCCTGCCTGTTAGCGAAACTTTTCCGGTAGTACGAATCACTACGCTTTGCCTCTTTCTATATGATAATATGCATCTTGGTTGCTGCGCTCCCTGCGGGTAATAGCAAGAGAGTGAATAACGAATGATCCTCCAAACTAAAAGAGTGATTGAGTCCGACTCAAGCTAAGAGTTGGTGCTGGGTTAGCCGAAAATCAAAGTTTATCCGGTCCCTGAAAAATTCGCTTTTTATGATTACATCGGCAATAATCCAGAAAAGGGTGGATTGTTCATAGCGGACTCAATGGAGTCAGTTATAGCATCCTACTTCTTCTTACAAAAGAAATTTCATGAGAGAGATGAGGCAAAGAAGGACTTGATAGAGGTGCGTCGAGAAGTTCAATTCCTTCGCCTCGGGTCCCAGATAAATTGGATCGTTGATCTGTACCTTCATTCGCACATGCATATGGTAAACCTCGAGATCCCCTATTAGATCTTCTTGAGCTGAATAAGTCTCGGAAGTTGCCGTTGTAAAGGCTTTACCGGTCAGGCTCATCAGGGTGGTTTGCTCGGGGGTTAGCCAAGACGCGCTAAGGCAAAGGCACTTGAGAGGCTTGCTTCGCTCAAAGGTGGGAAAAAAGGTCAACACTTGAGAGGCTTGCTTCGGTAGGAGTCAAAAAGAAAAGGCTCAAGAAGGAACTGCACTCGAAGAATGGAAAGGCAGGCTGCGAAGGCGCTAATACGATTGTTCTCGAAGCAAAGGCCCATACAGTTACCTTTTCCTTATATAAATAATAAATAATAATAAATATGCCTTTTGATCGCTACAAGTATGTAGCCACGTAAACGAAAAGAAGGCAAGCTATCTGATGAATTTACTGAAAATGCCAATGCCGCATCACCACCTTTCTGAACACCTGACCTCTTGACTCAAAGACCGGAAACTTCAAAAATTCAAACTTCGGCAATTCAAGCCTAAATAAGCTACAGACTTCCAAAATACATTCCGAATATGCTCCCAACCCCGAAATCATCTAACAGAACTAACGGAACATCGGTTTTCCATTCCGAGGTCATCTTTACACTGTTCCGACTATGGACCACTTTCCAACACATAAGCTCTTATTTAGGGACTAAGAGTCCCATAAATCTCCAAAACCCAATACCGAATGCCCTGACAAGCCAAAATAGCAGATATAACTTAGGGGAAGCATTCAATAGGGGATCGAGGCATAAATTCCGAAAACGAACGGCTGGGTCGTTACATCTAAAAAGAAATAATAACAAACAGAAATGACAGAAACAATTCGAGCCCACTGAATTCACAGTGTTTCCTTAAGGAATTTAATCCCCTCCTAGTACCCAAGGTTATGGATTATTTCCTCCCAGGATAGAACGAATTACACACTGGTGTAGTGGTACTTCAAACCCCAGTGTTTTAGCGAACACAAAGTTCGGTAGCAAATCATATTTACGTTTTGCTTTGTTTGATTCTATAAGTATGCAATAAGGAGAAGAAACTCAGAAAATCATAGTGAAATTCTGAGCAGAATAGTGTTGTATTTATAGCCAAAGTTGGGTTGAAATCTGAAGAGGTGCAACTTTTCAGAATGACTATTTCTACAAAACGGTCATAACATAAATTTCATTACCTAAATGTCTATTTACTCAACAATAAAGTGGAAAATTGATGTGTAGTTACTTTTCTGTTACAAGAACAGGAAACTAAAATTTGGATTACTGAAATGGATTTAATATTAATATTTTTTTATTAAAATAAATATTTAATAATATTTTTGTTAATATTTTACTAATAACAAATAAATTTGGTCCAAAAAATTAATCAATCAATCAATTATTTGACAAAATATGAAGTCGAAGCCGAGCCGAGCCATGCGAGCGAGCGAGCGACGACGACGGCATGTGGCTTACCTTCTTCTCAACTCTTTAAGATCTAGAAGAAGATTAATTATCTATATACCTACAAAAAACCTCTTCCTCTTACAATGTGGGACAATGTCCATTTAGCAAGGAGGGAATTTAAAATTTCACTCGAAAATCTTATTTTCCTCCATTTCTTATTCACCCTTCTTTAAGTATTTAATATATTAATTAAATACATTAAAAACCTCAATAACTCCCACATGAATGGGGAATGGCTATATCACAGAGGTATGTATGAAAAACTGTGTGATTCACAAGTAAGGATTAATTGTATCAGGATAAGTAGATTTCCCTTTGAACTTTTCGTAGTGAACTTATGTCGGATATACTCGATTAATCGGTAGATTTCGATATCTTTAAACCATCAAACTTTGGTGTATTCCTAGACAACCACAAGTTACACAACCAATCCTTAACCGTTTTTGGTTCTCATTGTTGTGTTCGTTTCAGCCATGAACATCGCCTAGTTTCATAAGTGTGTAAAGAACTAGCCTTACAAAATTCTCCTTGAAACGGCTAACACTTCACACATACTTAGGTAATTCCTAAATGTGTCATCCCATAGATACACTAATTGACATACCCCGTATCAAAATTAGAAATTACTAAAAGCCTTTATATTTTATCCTTGGTACTGAACATTGTCTCATCACGAGAATGGGCCAAAAGTTTAGTTGACAATGTTGAACCTTCATAAATGACTTTGTTTGATCTCCTTGAACCTAGATCTTGGGATCTCCAGTATTCAAGGTAAAGTTACCACCATTATGACTTGTTCTCGGCCACAGTCTCATTCCCCTTGATGACTTCTCACCTACCTCTCTAGTTAGGCCTTTTGTAAGTAGATCCGACAGATTATCACTTGGCTTTACATAGTCTATCGTGATAACTCCTCTAGAGAGTAATTGTCTAAACGCTTTATGTCTTCGTCGTATATGACGAGACTTACTGTTATACATAACACTCCCAGCCCGTCTAATTGCCGCTTGACTATCAAAATGAATGCATATTGGTGCCAACGGTTTGGGCCAAAATGGAATATCTTCCAATAAATTCCGGAGCCATTCAGCTTCTTCACCGACTTTATCCAAGGCTATAAACTCAGCCTCTATTGTAGAGCAGGCAATACAAGTTTGTTTGGATGACTTCCAAGATACCGCTCCTCCACCAATAGTGAATACATTTCCACTTGTGGACTTGGAATCAGTTGATCCGGTGATCCAATTTGCATCACAGTATCCCTCAATGACCACAAGATATTTACTGTATTGCAAAGCAAAGTCCTTGGTATGTACTACATACCCCAAAACTCGTTTCATGGCCATCCAATGAGATTGACCTGGATTTCTTGTATATCGACTCAATTTACTTATACCACAAGCTATATCTGGTCGTATATAATTCATTATGTACATTAAACATCCCAACACACGAGCATAATCCAATTGTGATATGCTTTGGCCTTTGGTCTTTGCTAATGCAAGATTCATGTCAACTGGAGTCTTTGCAACTTTAAAGCCCAAGTGCTTGAATTTTTCAAGTACTGTCTTAATATAATGAGATTGTGACAATGCAGACCTTGAGAAGTCTTATGGATCATAATTCCTATAATTTAATCGGCAACTCCCAAGTCTTTCATATCAAACTTGCTAGTTATCATACGCTTAGTAGCATTTATGTTGGCAATGTCATTACTCAGTATGAGAATATCATCCACATATAAGCAAACAATGACTATGTGATTTGGAACATTTTTAATGTACACACATTTATCTTAAACCCATTTGACAATATTGTTTGGTCAAATTTCGCATGCATATGTTTGGGTGCTTGTTTTAGTCCGTAAAGGGACTTAACAAGTCTATAGACCTTCTTTTCTTTACCTGGAACCACAAACCTTTAAGGTTGTTCCAATTAGATTTCTTCCTCCAACTCTCTATTTAAGAAGGCCGTCTTAAAATCCATTTGATGAACTTCATGACCATAAACTACAGCTAACGCTACTAACGTTCGTATGGACGTAATTATTATAACTGGAGAGTATGTATCAAAATAGTCAAGGCCTTCTCGTTGTGTATACCCTTTGACCACAAGTCCTGTCTTATATTTATCAATAGTGCCATCATCTTTCATTTTTCTCCAAAGATCCATTTAGAACCCAACGGTTTATTTCCAGGAGGAAGATTAACCAATTCTCATGTATGGTTGTTCAATATGGATTCTATTTCACTATTGACTGCCTCTCTCCATAACAATGATTCCGACGAATACATAGCTTCTTTAAATGTTTGAGGCTCATTTTCCAATAAGAAAGTCATAAAATTTGGTCCAAATGAAGTAGACGTTCTTTGACATTTACTATGTCTTGGATCTCCTGGTTAAGTGTACATTATTTTTTTCTTTCCGAGGTCTTTTAGATCCTTCACCAATAGACTCATATTCCTTTTTATACGGATATATATATATATATATATATATATATATATATTCAAAGAACACATCTTTATCTAATTCTATAACCGTATGGATGTTGGTATTTTTTGATTTATGAACCAGAAATCGATATGCTTTAGTATTAGTCGCATATTCTATGAAAACACAATTAACGGTCGGTCCTATTTTTACCCTTTTGGGTTTAGGAACTTGCACTTTTGCCAAACACCGCCACACTTTAAAATAATTGAAGTTAGGCTTCCTTTCTTTCCATTTTTATACGGAATGGACTGTGTTTTGCTATGAGGTACTCGATTTAGTATTCGGCTAGTCGTAAGAACGGCTTCTCCCCAAGTTTTGTGGCAAACCAGAACTTATCAATAATGGGTTCATCATCTCCTTTAATAAACGATTCTTTCTTTCTACAATCCCATTGGATTGGGGCGTGTTGGGCCGTTGTTTGATAAAAAATTCCATTCTTACTTATTACAACCTTATCAGAAATAAAAATACATTTAAAACTGTTCTTAACAAGAAGTCCAGTAGAGACTAAATTCTTCCTAATCTCGGGAACATGAAGGACGTTGTTCAAAGTTACCACTTTGCCGGAAGTCATTTTGAGCAATATCTTCCCACATCCTTCAATCTTGGCCTTTGCAGTATTTCCCATAAAAATTGTCTCAACAGGTCCAACAGGAGCATAAGTAGCAAAAGCTTCTTTAACAGCACAAACATGGCAAGTGGCTCCAGAATAATTCCACCACACTTTTGGATTGCCCACCAAGTTGCATTCGGAAAGCATGGTACATAAGTCATCAACATCATCATGATTTTCAACCATGTTTGGTTGACCCTTCTTCTTGTCTTTCTTCGGATCACGACACTCCATATATTTATGTCCGGTTTTCCACAGTTGTAGCAGTTTCAACTAAACCGCTTCTTACTTGGGTTGTATTTCGGACCAGAAGCCTTTTTCTTCTTTTTGTTCTCAACAATAATATTTGCTCACATTATTGTTGAATTTACAGGGCCTCTCTTTTCAGCAGCTTTTTTGTCCTCTTCGATTCCCAACCAAACAATAAGATCTTCAAGGGACATCTTCTTGTGTTTGTATTTCAAGTAATTTTTGGAGTCCTTCCACAAAGGAAGCAACTTCTATATAATCGCTTCTACTTGGAATGCTTCATTGATGATAGATCTTTAATGAAATTTTTCTTAAAAAAATACTAAGATTATTACTTTCAACACCAATATTAATTTGATTTATACCTTTAGCAAGGAGGTCGTGAATAATTACTTGCAGTTCTTAGATTTGGGTAATAAAATAATTGCTATCTACCATCTTGTAGTCTAAAAAATTCGCAGCAACGATTTTCTTCAACTCGGCATCTTCGGTTTTGTATTTCTTTTTAAGCACAGTCCACAGTTCTTTTGACGTTTCTACGCCACTGTAGACATTATATAAAGCATCCTCCAGCCCGCTTAGAAAATAATTTTTTGCATAAGAAATATGAATGCTTCCATGCCTCAGTCACGAGAAAGCGTTCATTTTCTGGAATTTCATCAGACAACATAGGAACATCTTCCTTGATGAACTTCTGGAGACTTAGAGTAGCCAAATAGAAGAACATCTTTTGCTGTCAGTGCTTGAAATCAATCCTGGAATTTTTTTTGGTTTCTCCGCCGGTGCCAATGCTGCCGGTGTTCGGCTCGTTGAAGCATTAGCAGTCACCATAGAAACAACTTGGTTTCCGTTATCACTAGTCATTTTTGTAGAAGAATGACACCAACGTCAAAATCATATAGATTTTAATAGAGTACAAAACCACAAAGGTTTTACTCTCCAAAAATAATGAGTATAACTACAGAAATATATTTAAATTCTTTAAGCTTGTTATTATATTGTATGTGTAAAACAATTCTGGAAATATAAATGAATATAAATAGAAATGATATAAACAGAATGACAGAAACAATTCGAGCCCACTGAATTCACAGTGTTTCCGTAAGGAATTTAATCCCCTCATAGTACCAAGGGTTATGGATTATTTTCTCCTAGAATAGAACGAATAACACACTCTTGTAGTGGTACTTCAAACCCCAATGTTTCAGCGAACACAAAGTTCGATAGGAAATCACAATTACTTTTTTCTTTGTTTGATGTAAAAATATGCAGAAGAAGAAGAAGAAACTCAGAAAATTGTAGTGAAATTCTGAGAAGAATAGTGTTGTATTTATAGCAAAAGTTGGGCTGAAATCTGAAGAGGTACAACTCTTCAGAATGACTATTTCTGCAAAACGGCCACATCATAAATGCCATTACATAAATGTCTATTTACTCAACAATAAATGGGAAAAATAAAGAGAAACAAAATTGATGGGTAGTTAATTTTCTGTTACAAAATAAAAAACTAAAATTTAGATAACTGAAATAGATTTAATATTAATATTTAGTTAATATTAATATATTAATATTCTGTTATTAAAATAAATATTTAATAATATTTTTGTTAATATTTTACTATTAACAAATAAGTTTGGCCAAAAAATTAATCAATCAAGCCGAAGCCGAGCCGAGCAAGCCATGACGACGGCGCGAGGCTTGCCTTCTTGTCAACTCTTTAAGAGCTAGAAGAAGAGCGTTGCTTATATACCCATATAAAACCTCTTGCTCTTCCAATATGGGACAATGTCCATTTACCAAGGACGGAGCTTAAAATTTCACTCAAAATTTTTATTTCCCTCCATATCTCATTCATCCTCTTTTAAATACTTAATATATTAATTAAATACATTAAAAAAACCCAATAATATTGGATTCGTTGTTGTTACATAGGAGTATTTGTTGTATTTTCAATAAATAAATTAAGGTTATTATGTTGTATTGTTAATCAATGTTAAAATATAAATTTTTTAATATGAATAAAAAAAATTATAAATTAATTAAAATAGAGCGGAGGGAGTATTTACAGTACTATTGTTCAAGACTCATCACGAGGCGAGATAGTATTAAAACAAATCGAGGTAATTAGGGAAGATTAAGTCTCATAAAACTAACGGCTCATCAGGTATTATTAGCATTCACTCCTTGTACGCTTTATGTCAAGGGCTTTTTGACATGTACACTTAAGAACGTCATATGCATATTAGATTTCTACCATGTACATCCCTCTATATTATATTTTCCTTGTTTTTCCCCTTAATATTTGCTAATGGCCAATATGCGTAAGCCCATTTGGATTATGTCCCGTCTTGCCTTGCTCTCCACCTTTAAAGTACTGGTATTAATCTTAATTTGTTGTTATTATCAAATTGATGTGTGGTACTCCAGGTATACTAAAATAAACTTATAAGCTAGCTTGCGTTTTTTATTTATGATTTACTAATAAGAAGAATTAAGTGAAAATTTGACAAAAGTTGGATCGGTGATAAATAGTGGTGGTTGGACCTTGGACCTGGACGAGTCAAATGCTATAGACATACGCGTGGGTTTTGGTTTTGGCATGCAACGAAGCAACCGCCGACGTGATAATTAGAAAACTTTTTCGTTGTAGTCGGCGCGCCTAAATGTCAGGAAACATAACATTTGTCTTTGTCCTGCCTTTGAATTAAAAATAAAAATAAGAGGGTTTGCTCAGATGGTAAATAATTTTTTTCTATTTTTAACTAAGAGATTGTGAGTTCGAGTCTCTTCAAAAGTAAGGTAATTCTCCCAGTATTTGAACATGTTGGTTAGTGAGTGATAATTTGGGTGATAACCGTTTGCATAATGTTGGTAAATAAATTACACTGATATTTCCAAAGAATTAGCTAATATAAAACTCTATCGTGCTTGTATGCAAGCAAATACACAGACTCCGCAAATAAGATCTCTTTACTGTTCTCTTTGTTTTAATTTATTTGAACATTTTTAAAATACGATGATCAAATTAATTAATTTTCGGTATGAATTTAAATACATATTTAGATATTACATAAAAAAATCATTATAAGTCATCATAATTAAGGATTTAAAATTTTTAAAATTTATTTGCAAAAAGCATGGTCGAAGAAAACTTTATTTGACTCCACAAATAGTAGAAGGTTTATTCTGATTTAATCTTGGGAGATGAAAATTAATCGGTACTAACATTGTAATGTTACAACATAGTGCTTGTACTAGATCCATTTGTCATAACATCCTTTCTTTCCCTTTCCTTTATTCCTACGTCCGAAAAAATAAAAATAAAAACCAAAGAAGTAGTTAAAGAAAATTGTTGAAGGATTGGCGCATCAATTTCGCTTTTACTTTCATAATTCTCTTCAGTTAATCTTCTTTTAAATTAAACAATGTTTATACGCTAGTGTAAAAGTGAAGACAATTAAATATAGTTGACCAACAAAATAAAAATCAAATTAAAGAAAGTTGACTACCTTCAACGGAGCCTTAGAGTAAATTAATTACGGGTGGCTTCTCTCATTTGGTACAACAAACAATGAAACAGTTTATTGACTAGCAGTCTTCATACAAGCCAGCCACGTATTTATTTTTAGTCAAACAAAGTTCTTGAAATACGTATCCCATTACTTATTGGATAAACTCATCAAGTCAGTTGAAGCAGTATTTTTACTACGGATTATGACCAAAATAATTGTCACTATATTCGAACCAAAATTAAATTGAGAAGATGCCTAATAAAATATTAAAAGAGTTAAGAAAGAAACATTTAATCATTGGGTTAGTACTTTTCGAGAGAAAAAAAGGTTATGTAATACTTAAACTTAATTATTAATGTAATACAAAGTACAAACAGACACAGCTGTCAAAAAATAAAATATAAAAGTAGAATATGTACTTATGTAACAACAACAACAACAACTATCCAGTATATTTCCACCAGGTGGGGTCTGGGGAGGGTAATATGTAGACGGGTCTTACCCTTACCCGAAAGGACAGGGAGGCTGTTTCCAATCGACCCTCGACTCATAGAGTTAGGGGTACTTGTGTACATTCTATAAAATTATTAAGAGAAAAAGGTTAGAGCAAAAAAAGGATCACACTGAGAAGGCAAGATTTGCATGTTCAGTTGTTCCTCTTTACCCCCACTCAAGATCACGCTATAGTTAAATTTTATTTATTAAATCACATTATTGTAGAATTTTTACAGCTATAGAGAAAATAAATGAATGGAAACTTAAAATTACAAATTCATAAAAGAGTTGAATGTTTTATAGAGTAATTATTTACATCAGTTTTTTGACCGCGCATCTCTGTACAATTTGACCAGTTCTAATATGTAACTCACCATCTTTTGTTTTAACAGTTGCAAATAGAGTAGAGATTATCTTATTTGAGTTACCATGACAAGAAGGGTTGCTCTGATGGTAAGCAACCCCCACTTCCAACCAAGACGTTGTGAATTCGAGTCTCCCTAAGAGCAATGTGGAAAGTTCTTGGAGGGAAGGATGTCGGGGGTCTATTTAGAAACAGCCTCTCTACCCAAGGGTAGGGGTAAGGTCTGCGTACACACTACCCTACCCAGACCCTACTAAGTGGAATTATACCGAGTTGTTGTTGTTGTTGAGTTACCATCTCATATATAGTGTCAAAATCTTTATTTGTAATTAAGTTATAAGTAACTTAATTAGTAAATAAAAAGTAGTAGTCGTAAAAGTTAACTTATCTAAAACTTATTGCTTAGTTGAGTAATTATTTTTTTGTGTAATAAATTGAGAAAGCAAATCACATCACAACTGTTTATGGGTGTGATGGGTGCGTGCCTCTATTTGGTGGAAGTGAAGAATGCTTGTCACCTACTTCTCCTCTTAATCACCCCTTTTTATAAGTTTCCACTCCCACTCTACTTCCTCATCTAACCATTTTAGTGAGAGAATCAAACAGCTATATCTGGCTACGTTATGTTAATCTGTGTGATCTGTTTTGCTTTTGTTGAATAATAACATCAATGAGTATGGAGAAGCATAAATGCAAGCTCTGTTCCAGGAAATTCTCAAGTGGTAAAGCTATGGGTGGTCACATGAGGTCTCATTTAAGGACTCTTCCACTTCCACCAAAAAGTCCGCCGCAGAAACAAGATTCCGCCGGCGGCCGTAGCGAGTCAACTCTCTCACTCCATTCCTTAAAACCAGAAGAAGAAGAAGAAGAAGAAGAAGAAGAAGAAGAAGAAGAAGAAGAAGAAGAAGAAGAAGAAGAAGAAATTAGGGAAGAGAAGTATTTGGGTTATGGGCTAAGAGAGAATCCGAAGAAGAGCTGTAAGATTGTAGATCCTGAGTTTTTGGATGGTGCTGGGTCAGTTGTAGTACATGATAACGAAAGCGAAACTGAGTCAACTAAGAAGCCAACTCGGAGGAGATCCAAGAGAACTCGAAGAATCTTCATATCAGAAGAAGCAACGGAAGCGAAAAAAGAGAAATCAGCTGTATTTGAACCAGAACCAGAACCAGTGAGTTCATTTTCCGATACTTCCCCTGAAGAAGACATTGCTATTTGTCTAATGATGCTATCTAAAGATGTATGGAGAAGTTCATATGAATCGGACGAGTCGAAATTTAGAGAATTAAAACAAGGTAAGTACCAATGTGAGATTTGTAACAAAGTGTTAAAATCATCTCAAGCTTTGGGTAGTCATAAAACAATTCACAAGAAGAACGACTCTTGCATTGAAGACAAAAACGAGGGGATTAAGTCAAAAGAAAATTCGAGACAACTGAGAATGAAGAATGTGGATCAGAAAGTGCATGAATGTCCATTTTGTGGGAAAATATATGGCTCAGGTCAAGCACTGGGTGGACATAAAAGATCACATCTTTTGAGTTCATCAACCACTGCTTCTTCTTCCTCAAAAGTTGGCGATAGTTTAATGGATTCAAGTTGTGCTAAATTCCCAAATGGGTTTATAGATCTTAACATGCCGGCTCCAATAGAAGACGAAGATTTTAGCCAACCAGAGGTCTCTGGAGTTTCGTAATGCTGATTTTGATCAAAAGGAAGCAGAGCCATTGGAGATGAATGTGGGAGGTCAAAATCTTAACTCTCAATTTCTTTCTTGTTTTTTTTTTCCATAATTCTTTAGTAATTTTTGTCAAATGGATTCTCCTTGTTATAGAAAACTATTGAATTTTGATCCTATTTTAGCTCCTGTTTTTACGCGGTAGTTGTAAGTCACATTGCTTTGAAACCTTCACAAGCAATCTGAAATCAGTTGCAGAAACAAACTACTGACAGAGATTGGCCTTGGGGCCCTAGCCTGCCCGTCCTGGGTTTAGAAGAGGGGCGTGGGGAATCCAACTGGTGAAATGGTAGCACAATACAAGGACTCACCATATATTTATTTTAAAAATAAATAAATTATAGTCCGGTGCACAAAATATCTTCTATTTACACAGAGTCAGGAAAGAACTGTACCCCAAAGGGTATAATATAAGCATTCTGCCTCGCCGCTAGCTTCTATGGCTAATTCCTTGTATCGAACTCATGGCGTATAGAATATATTTGAATAACTTTATCGTTGCTTCAAGTCGAATGATACTCCATTGATATGAAACAAGCTTAAATAGAGATGTTTGGCATTGAGGCAGCATAATACTAGTCATTGTAAAGATTTGTCCGGCTAATTTGTGTGTACTTCTACTATTCCACATTCTAGTGTATAAACATGCCATTTGGTACCCATATAGTGTAAGCTAAGGTAATTGGCATGAATTCTTTAATTTTTTAATTTCTTAATTACTCATTAGAATATGCTGTACTTGCATATGAGTATGGCTTCTGATAGAAGAATATCGATCAGTTTTGGCCAGTGAAAATACAGCAAAGATGCCAAATAGGAGCAGTTCATTTCGTGTTAACAGCTGGGCCTTGTGTTCTTTGCGCTTCTTTTGTTTTTGTTTTCTTTTTCTTTTTTGAACATTGTGTTTTATGTAGTATAAAGAATTCCATTGGCTTTTCCTCTCTCATAATTGCCTTTATGGATTTGTCTGCAGTAGTAGTTCTTCTCTGTCTATGACAGATGTGACTGCCAGAAACTGCATCTAAGTCACCAGATGATCACGCTAGTTACTTTTCTCTTTCTCCCTACTCATTACTTTTTGTTTCTGCATTTTTCTCTTAATTGACATAATTGTAACATCAATTCTCTAAATATCTTAAGAGAGTTCTATCACCCTAACCGTCTCCACGGTTAAAAACATGGATTTAAATTATGGCATACATTAACAATACAAAAAATTAACATATTCCCTTCGTACCAATTTATGCGAACCTGTTTGACGGAGCCCGAAGCTTAAAAAAGTAAAAACTTATAAAATTTTTGGTCTTAAACAAGTGAAAAAGGGCACAATAGTATTTGTGTGATTATAAAAGCTTCTCATTAAGGGTAGAATTGTAAGTTTAAGTTAAATTGTTACCAAATTTAGACAGAGGTCATTCTTTCTGAAACGGACCAAAAAAAAATAAGTTGACATAAACTGGAACAGAGGGAGTACTAAATAGGCACGGAGTTTTTTTAAAATAAATTATAGTTTATGATCTAGAACAAGTTAATTTGCACCCTATAAATTATTTCATTAAGATTAAAATAAAATTTAAAATTTAATTATTAGCAAAATAAAAAATTTATCACTTCTTTTGAACGAATAAAAAAAAATTATTACATAAAGTGAAATGGAGGGAATATAATTTCTAACGTGTTAGTTTTTACTTATTTCAGGCTATCAATAATGATAAGGTAGAAATTGACCTGTAATTATTTTATAAGTCACTGCTTGTATTAATATTTCTTATACAAATATGGGTCATTTGGTAGGATGTAGTATTAGAAAAGTAATATATTTATTATTAATCTTTTGTTTCGTAGCATTTTTCACCTATTTATAACTAATACCTATATTAGTTATATACCCTATTCAACATTGTTTTTATACATAGCAAATTATGATATTAGTAATACCATATTTTTTAATATATGGATAAGTATATATAAAGACTGTGACGAACCAATTCTAAACCCGATTGTGATGGCGCCTCTTGTGAAGACAAGGTTAGCAAATAGAACATCATTTCCTCTTCTAAAAGTTACTTAGCATGAATAAGTCTGAATCATAGATAATAAAATCATATTGCGGAATAAATGTAATAAAACAGGGAACCCAACCCGACTCAACCCGAAATAGAGGTGTCACAAGTCATGAGCATCTAGAAGGTTTTTTTTATACAACTACAAAGCTTGTAATACATAGAATAAATTCAGGAATCAAAAAGGAAGAAGATCCGGTGTCGCGAACGCTGGCGGTCACTTTGCTCAGCTACGATAGCAAATCCTCAACCAGCTCAAACCCGCTACCGGGTAAACGGATACCTGCATCTGCATGCGAGGTGCTGGGAGTAAAGTGAGTATTCCAATTCAGTGAGTAATAAAAGTAAATAATAGCTGAGTAGCAAGAAATCACGCAAGACACTCCATCATGTTATATAGAACATTACAACCCTTTGAGAAAACAGTAAAACTATAAAATCCTTTGGAAAACATCTGAGCACAATTAAAACCACATTTGAAAATATCTCTTTTCAATAGTTAAGCAAATGAATACGAAAAAGATAGTGCAAGTCAGCACGTAAGTTAACCCTCCGGCACAACACTCCATCAACAAATAACACCAGGGTATCAGGTAAACAGTGTAAGAAGTAGCATGGATGCCAATGAAATGAGAGTGTTGAATGTCATGACACGTAATACAACCAGGAACCAATGCATTAGTGCAATGCAATGCATATGACCGGTACAGTTAGGTATCCACAGCGGCGTGCAGCCCGAGCCATCCATATATTTAACGTCGGCTGCGCTCACTGGGGGTGTGCACAGACTCTGGAGGGGCTCCTATAGCTCAAGCGCAATATCAAGCCATCTCGTGACATTAGTTATTCCTGGTTAGTCATTGTTACCTGACAAATTTATATCATACAGTGTCATTGTTACCGCTACTTCAAGTCAAATCATACAGTGTCATTGTTACCACTGTTTCAAATCACATCATACAGTGTCATTATTACTAGTGTTTCAAATCAGATTTGTCACGACCCCAAATCTCCGGTCATGATGGCGCCCAACACTTTGCTAGGCAAGCCCGACCAATCATCACTCTCAATCCCTTATGTAGGAATCATTTCAAATTAACAGGAATTAAAGCCAAATTAACACAATTAAAATCCTAAAACAGTACTTAAAACAACGCAGAAAACCATACCAAAGCATTACAAATCCCACTGAGCTGGTGTCACGAGTCCCGAGCCTCTAATACAAGTCGCAGTATCAACCTATACATAGAGTTTGACTAGAATGTGATAAAGCAAAGTGGGTAAAGTGAGGAATCGGGTTTTGCGGACACCATGCAACTACCTCGATAACTCCTGATAATCTGGATAGCAGTAGAGACTCAACTACGCCTCCAGGATACCTGTATCTGCACACATGGCGTAGGGAGTAAAGTGAGTACTCCGACTCAGTGAGTAATAGTAATAAATAATGGCCGAAGGAAAGACAGCGCGTAAAAACACTACACAGTTCTATAGTAAGCAGTAAAAGCACTTTCAATAACATCTTAATGAGGGAAATTAGTTAAAAACCCATTTTAAGCCAATATTCATCTCCTTAACCTTTTACGATAACCAAATTCATAACTACACTGTTGCGGCGTGCAGCCCAATCGAATAGTAATAGTCAACTGCGCTCACTGGGGGTGTGTGCAGACTCCGGAGGGGCTCCTTCAGCCCAAGCGCTATGCTACTGCGGCGTGCAGTCCGATCCATATTACACACACACACACACACACACACACACACACACACACACACACACACACACACACACACACACACACACACACACACATATATATATATATATATATATATATATATATATATATATATATATATATATATATATATATATATATATATATATATATATATATATATATATATATATATATATATATATATATATATATATATATATATATATATATATATATATATATATATATATATATATATATGCGGCATGCAACCCGATCTATAGTATATCAATACCCTCACAAATGGGGTTCTCGACCCCTCTCAGTCAATATCGATTTGGCCTCACGGGCAAGCTAAGATAATACGGGGTTCCCAACCCACTTGTTATTCACATTAGGATTTACCAATTTTTAAAGCCGGATCAATTTTTATGTTTATCAGTTAAGAACATGACTGAGGGTAAGATTTCAATATGTAAAGTATGGTCAACTAGTTCAAATACCCCCTAAGGGTTCTACAGATCAGCATACTGCCCCAAACATGGCATCTAGCCCAGAGTGTAATGATACTAAGCAAGTCTCAGTCAAAATACAGTAGATTCATCACTCGGGATGGACCAAGTATGAATCACCAACAATATCAGACCCCACGCTCATGATGCCACGTGTGTCTCATCCCAACATAGCACTACGTTGTGCAAATCCGGGATTTCAAACCCTCATGACATCATTTATAACAATTACTCACTTCAAGCAGGCCGAAATCCTAGCTCGCTACTCCTTTGCCTCGCAAATCAACCTCCTCGGGCGCCAAATCTGGTCAAAACTAAAAGGAATACTAGTAGGCTAAGAAAATACAATCCAATCGAAAAGACTCAAAAAGTATCGAAAATCACGAAGGTGGTAAAACCCGAGCCTCGGGCCTACTCCTCAAAATCCAAAAATTTTACATCAAAATGATCCTTATCCCGCCACGAGTCTATGCATATCAAATTCACCAGAATCGGAGTCCATTTGACCCCTCAAATACCTAGTTTAAGCTCTCTTAAAGCCCTAACCTCCATTTTTTATCCCAAATTCCTTTATATTTCACCCTTCATGTAATAATACATTAGATTTATGTATTAGGCTCAGAATTGCTTACCCTAATGAAGTACCTTGACTCCCTCTCCAAAATCATACCAAAGTCTCCAAGTCCGAAGTGGAAATATTAAGTTCTTTCAAAAATTCGTGAAGTTAAATTTTAATACCTCTGAACAGCCCTTTCCGCTTCTGCGATAAAGTATTCGCTTCTGCGACATCGCATTTGTGGTTTACCCTTCCGCTTATGTGGTTTTTAACTTCTTGTCGAGGACCACTTCTGCGGTCCTCCACCCGCATACGTGATACTGCTTTTGCCGTTAATATGTCCGCTTCACGGAAAGCCCCATGCCTCACCTTTCGCTTCTACGACTTAGCTTCCACTTCTGCGGAACCGCTTCTGTGGTCCATTTCCGCAGAAGCAGAAATACCTGACGACAGTAACCATAAACATGCAACAAAACTCCAAACTCTCGTTTCAACACCCGAGGCCCCCGAGACATAAATCAAAATCACTGACATGTCCTATTACCTTATTCAAACTTGCTCGAACCTTCAAAACACTATTGTTAACATCAAAATCCTCAAATATCATCAAATCAAAGCCTAAGTTTCCTAAAAACTTCTGAATTGCACATTTGATCAAAGACCCGACCTAAACACCTCTGAATGACCTAAAAGTTTGCACACATATCGAAAATAACCTAAAGGAGCTACTGAAACTCTCGGAATCTCATTCTGATCCCCGGATCAAAATCTCACTCATCCACCGAATTTCGCCAAAATACTAACTTCGCCAATTCAAGCCTAATTCTACACCGGACCTCCAAAATCAATATCGCACTCCTAAGCGACAAGTCATCCTCTGAAGCTAATTGAATCACCGAATTCGAGCCATCTAACTCAATAGTCAACATCTGGTTGACTTTTCCAATATAAGCCTTCCTTAAGGAGACTATATGTACCGTTTCCTACCAAAACCAAAGCAATTCAACTCTAACACTACTAATGTCGATTATGAAACATGAAGAAGCAATAAATGGGGAAAACGAGGTTGTTATACATGAGATGACGGGCCGGGTCATCACATCCTCCCCAACTTTAACAAACGCTTATCCTTGAGCGGGTCAAGAAACATACCTGAAGCCTAAAATAAGTGAGGATATCTGCTCCGCATCTCTTGATCGGTCTCCCAGGTAGCCTCCTCTACGGGCCGACCTCTCCACTGCACCTTCACCAAAGCTATATCCTTAGATCTCAACTTCCGAACCTGACGACCCAAAATAGCCACTAGCTCCACATCATAGGTCAAGTCCTCATCCAACTGAACCATACTAAGGTCTAACACATGAGACGGGTCCCCAACAAACTTCCGAAGCATAGAAACATGGAATATCGGATAAACCACCGACAATCTGGGTGGCAAAGCAAGCATGTAGGCCACCTCTCTAATCCTCCTAAGTATCTCAAAAGGTCCAATGAGTCGTGGAATCAGCTTCCCTTTCTTCCCAAAACTCATAACGCCCTTAATAGGCGAAACCTTCAACAAGACCTTCTCGCCCACCATATAGGATACATCACGAACCTTCCGGTCCGCATAACTCTTCTGGCGTGACTGAGCTGTACGAAGTCTCTCCTGGATCACTTTCACCTTTTCTAAGGTGTCCTGGACTAACTCTGTCCCCATTAGTCTAGCCTCACCGGGCTCAAACCAACCAACCGGAGATCTACACCGTCTCCCATATAAGGCCTCATACGGTGCCATCTGAATACTGGATTGGTAGCTGTTGTTATAAGAAAACTCTACAAGTGGCAAGATCTCAGCCTAAGAACTTCCAAAATCAATAACACATGCACATAACATGTCCTCCAATATCTGAATAGTATGCTCGGACTGCCCGTCCGTCTGAGGATGAAATGATATGCTCATCTCTACCTATGTACCCAACTCTCGATGAAAGGTCCTCCAGCACTGGGAAGTAAACTTTGTACCCCTATCTAAGATAATGGAAACTGGGACCCCATGCAACCTTACAATCTCCCGGATGAAAGTCTCTGTTAACCGCTCCGAAGAATAAGTAGTACACACCGGAATGAAGTGCGTGGACTTGGTCAGCCTATCTACAATCACCCAAATCGAATCAAACTTCCTTGAGGTATGAGGGAGACTACTCACAAAATCCATTGTAATAATCTCCCACTTCCACTATGGAATATCCATCCACTGATGTACACCTCCGGGCCTCTGATGCTCATATTTGACCTGCAGACAGTTGAGACACCAAGCTACATATCTCACAATATCCTTTTTCATTCTCCTCCACCAGTAGTGTTTCCTCAAATCCTGATTCATCTTCGCGGCACCCGGATGAATGGAATACCGCGAGCTGTGGGCCTCCTTTAATATCAACTCCCGAAGCCCATCCATATTGGGCATGCAAAACTGCCCTGCATTCTCAACACACCATCATAACCAATAGTCACATCTCTGGCATCATTGTGTTGGACCCTGTCCTTCAGGACAAGCAAATGCGGGTCATCATACTAGCGCTCCCTTATGCGGTCATACAAAGAAGATCGAGAAACCACACAAGACAACACCCGAATAGGCTCAGAAATATCTAATCTCACCATCCGATTGGCCAAGGCTTGGACATCAAAAGCAAAGGGCCTCTCCTCAACTGGAATGTACGCCAAACTATCCATACTAACACCTTCGGCTCAAAGCATCGGCCACTACATTGTCCTTCCCCGGGTGATACAAAATGGTAATATCATAGTCCTTGAGTAACTCAAGCCACCTCGGCTGCCTCAAATTAAGATCCTTCTGCTTGAACAAATGCTGAAGACTGCAATGATCCGTGAACACCTCACAAGATACGTCATATAAATAGTGCCTCCAAATCTTCAAAGCATAAACAATAGCAGCCAACTCTAAGTCATGAACATGGTAGTTCTTCTCATGGGGCTTCAACTAACGAGAAGCATATGCAATCACCCTACCCTCCTGCATCAATACACAACCAATCCCGACTCTCAAAGCATCATAATAAACTGTGTAAGAACCTAAAGCTGATGGCAAGACCAGTACTAGAGCTGTGGTCAAAGCTGTCTCGAGCTCCTGAAAGCTCTCCTCGCACTCATCCGACCATACAAACGGAGCACCCTTCCGCGTCAACTTGGTCAAGGACGAGGCAATGGATGAGAAACCCTGAACGAACTGGCAATAATAACCTGCCAAACCGAGGAAATTATGATTCTCTGTGGCTGAGGTCGGTTTAGGCCAACTTTGTGCTTCCTCAATCTTCTTTGGGTCGACCTGAATACCCTCGCTAGACACCACGTGTCCCAAGAAAGCCATTGACCCAAGCCAAAACTCACACTTGGAGAATTTTGCATACAACTTCTCCTCCCTCAATCTCTATAACACTACCCGCAAATGTTGTGCGTGCTCCTCCTAACTACGCTAGTACACAAGAATATCTTCAATAAATACAATCACAAATGAATCCAAATACGACTGAAATACAATGTTCATCAAATGCATGAACGATGCGGGGGCATTAGTCAGCCCGAAAGACATGGCAAGAAACTCATAGTGCCCATATCTAATCCTGAAGGCAGTTTTCATAATATCTGATTCCTTGATTTTCAACTGGTGATAACCCGAAAGGAGATCAATATTGGAGAACACCCTCGCTCCTTGAATCTGGTCGAATAAATCATCAATACGAGGTAGATGATACTTGTTTTTCACTGTTGCTTTGTTCAACTGCCTGTAATCAATGCACATTCTCATTGTGCCATCTTTCTTTTTCACAAATAGGGCAGGTGCACCCCACGGTGACACATAAGCCCGAATGAACCCCTTATCTAGGAGTTCCTGAAGCTGCTCCTTCAAATCTTTCAGCTTAGTTGGTGTCATACGATACGTCAGAATGCAAATGGGCTGAGTTCCCGGCACCAGGTCAATACCAAAATCAATATCCCTGTCCGGAGGCATGCCCGACAGGTCTGCAGGAAAAATATCAGGAAATTCCCTCACAACTGGGACAGAGTCAATACTAGGAGTCTCAGCTGCAACATCCCGCAGAAAGGCTAAATGTGACAGGCACCCCTTCCCAACTATGCGCTGGGCTTTCAGGAAATAAATCACCCTATTTGAGACATAATTAGATACACCATGCCACTCAATCCTTGGAACCCCTGGCATTGCCAAAGTGACTGTCTTAGCATGACAATCTAGAATAGCATGACATTGATACAACCAATCCATGCCCAGAATAACATCAAATTCCACCATGCTCAATAGCAATAAATCAACTCGGGTCTCCAGACCCCCAATAGTCACCAAGCACGACAGATATACGTGGTCTACAACAATAGTTTCACCCATCGGGGTGGATACAAGAACAAGTAAGGAAAGATACCCTCGGGTCATACCAAAATAATGAGAGAAATATTAAGACACATAAGAATAGGTGGAACCGGGATCAAATAAGACTGAGGCATCCCTATGACATACTAAAATAATACCTGTGATAACAGCATCCGAGGCAATAGCATCTTTCCTGCCCTGAAGAGCATAAAAGCAATCCTGACCTTCGCCCAATCAACCTCCCCTTATGAGACGACCCCTGGCTGCCTGTCCCTCACCCTGAGCTGGCGGGGCAGGTGTTTAAGAAATCGGGCTAGAAGATAAGGACTGACCCCTCTGCTGAGATGAGCTAACAGCACGGCGATGACACTCCCTCCGCATATGTCCAAACTCTCCACACTCATAGCAACTCACAGGTGGTGGGATTTGGGACTGATGGGAACCCCTCACACCAGAGTGACTGGCTGATGCACTCGGCTTGGAAGAACCCTTAATAGATGGACCATGAGATGAACTCTGTGTTGGAAGAGCACTGAGAGATAGCTGACTCTCCTGAGAACCCTAATAACCTCGACCAAAAGATCCACCTCTGTACTCGGGTCGAGCTAACTGAGCGGGCCTGAAAGAATGACCCCTGCTCTGCTGGGACTGGCCCCTAGATGGAGCACCACTGAAACTACCCGAGCCTCGAGGCCTCTTGGCCTCCCTCTCCTCTCTTTCCTGACGGCGAGCTGTCTCAATATCACGAGCAATATCAACTGCATCCTCGAAGGTATGACTCAAAGTCCTTTCTCGGGTCATCAGAATACAGATGTGATAAACAAATCTGTCCACAAACCTCCTAATCCTCTCCCGATCAGTTGGGACCATCCATGGAGCATAGCGATCCAACTCTAAAAATCTCGCCTCATACTAAGACACTGCCATATCTCACTAGCGAAGCCACTCCCTATGAGACTGCAGTATCCACTTCTCTAAAAAGAGAGTGGAGAATTCCTGCCAAGATAGAGGTGCCGCACCTGCCGGCCTACGCTGCTCATACGCCTCCCACCAAGTGAAGGTTGCTCCAGAAAACTGAAATGTAGTAAAAGCCACACCGCTGGACTCGAGAATCCCCGATGTCCGAAGCATACGCTAACACTTGTCAAGAAAACCCTGGGCATCCTCGCCCTCTGCACCACTGAAAGAAGGAGGCTGAAGCCTACTAAACCTCTCAATACGACGCTGCTCATCGTCTGGCATAACGGGAACCACAAAATCCTGAACCAGTGCAACCGGCTGAACTGGTTCAACCTGCTGAGCTGGAGGTACCTCTGGTGTATGCAAACTCTACACTACCTGCTCAAGTATGCGATCAGCGGGGGTCTGATTGCCTCTCTCGGCTTGTAAAGTAGCTGCTGAGACTGCCTGATCCAGGCCAGTACAAACTGATTGAATTTGAGTTAGGGCTTTCTGAAGACTCGAAATCACAATAGGCACAGCTGGTGCCTGAACATGTGCTGATGGAATCTCTATAGCTGGAGCGTGAACCTGAGCCGGGACACCTGGTGGGTCAACAAGTGCTGCCCCCGTGGCTCTGCCTTGACCACGACCTCGTGCACGGCCTCTGGTGGCCTTTGTAGGTGGTACAGGTGGTCGTCTGTCACGTCCGGTAGCGCGATTTCTCGCCATCTAAGAGAGAATAGAATAGAGAAGTTTAGTTTGCGGATCAACAAAGTCGCACGACAAGAATTTCAAGAATATGGGGTTTTCCTAAAGGTTTTGTAGCCTCTCGAGGATAAATACAGACGTCTCCATAGCGATCCACGAGATTCTACTAAACTGGCTCAAGACTCCCGAGACCTAGTAACCTAGGCTTTGATACCAACTTGTCACGACCCCAAATCCCCGGTCGTGATGGCGCCAAACACCTTGCGAGGCAAGCCTGACCAATTCATCACTCTCAATCCCTTATGTAGGAATCATTTCAAATTAACAGGAATTAAAGCCACATTAACACGATTAAAATCCTGAAACAGTAGTTAAAACAATGCGGAAAACCATACAATAGCAATACAAACCCCACCAATCTGGTGTCTCGAGTCCCGAGCCTCTAATACAAGTATAAGTATTAACCTATACACAGAGTCTAACTAGAATGCAGTAAAGTAATGACGGTAAGGGGAGGAATCGGGTCCTGAGGACGCCATGCAGCTACCTCGATAACTCCTAATAGTCTGGATAGCAGCAGAGACTCAACTACGCCTCTGGGATACCTGTATATGCACACATGGTGCAGGGAGTAAACTGAGTACTCCGACTCAGTGAGTAATAGCAATAAATAATGGCTGAAGGAAAGAAAGCACGTAAAAACACTACGCAGTTCTATAGGTAGCAGTAAAAGCACTTCCAATAACATCTTAATGAGAGAAATTAGTAAAACCCCCTTTTTAAGCTAGTATTCATTTTCTTAACTTCTTACGATAACTAAATTCATAACTATACTACTGCGACGTGCAATCCGATCCGTACATGTATATATATACATACATACATACATACCGCTGCGGCGTGCAGCCCGATCCACATCATATCAATACCCTCACAAATGGGGTTCTCGACCCTCTCAGTCAATATAGATTTGGCCTCACGGGCAAGATAAGTTAGTACGGGGTTCCCAACCCACCTGTTATTCACATTATGATTTACCAATTTCTAAAGTCGAATCAATTATTTTGTTTAACAGTTAAGAACATGAGTGAGGGTAAGATTTAAATAAGTAAAGTATGGTCAACTAGTTCAAATACCCCTAAGGGTTCTATAGATCGTCACAAGGCCCCAAACATGGCATCTAGCCCCGAATGTAATGATACTAAGTAAGTCTCAGTCAAAATACAGTAGATTCATCACCCGGGATGGACCAAATCCAAATCCCCAACAATATCAGACCCCACGCTCATAATGCCACGTGTGTCTCATCCCAACAAAGCACTACGTTGTGCAAATATGCGGTTCAAACCTTCAGGACATCATTTATACACATTACTCACCTCAAGCAGGCCGAAATCCTAGCTCGCTACTCCCTTTCCTCGCAAATCAACCTCCTCGAGTGCCGAATCTTGTCAAATCCACAAAGAATACGTTATAATAGGCTAAGGGAGTACAATCCAATAAAAAATTTGCGAAGTTAAATTTTAATACCTCGGAACAGCCCCTTCCGCTTCTGCGATAAAGTATTCGCTTCTGCGACACCACTTTGGCGGTTTTCCCTTCCACTTCTGCGGTTTCTAACTTCTTGCCTAGGACCACTTCTGCTGTCCTCCACCCGCATACGCGATACCGCTTTTGCGGTTAATATGTTCGCTTCTGCGGAAAGTCTTAGGCCTCACCTTTCGCTTCTGTTACTTAGCCTCCGCTTCTGCAGAACCGCTGCTGCGGTCCATTTCCGCAGAAGTGGAAACACTATATGACAGCAACCATGAACCTGCAACAAAACTCCAAACTCTCATTTTAAACCCGATCTTACCCAGAGGCCCCCGGGACCTAAACCAAAAGCACTGTCATGTTCTATTATCTTATTCAAACTTGCTCGAACCTTTAAAACACTATTGTTAACATCAAAATCCTCAAATATTGTCAAATCTAAGCCTATGTTTCCTAAAAACTTCCGAATTGCACATTCGATCAAAAACCCGACCTAAACACCTCTGAATTACTTGAAACTTTGGACACATATCCAAAATCACCTAACAGAGCTACTACAACTCTTGGAATCCCATTCCGACCCCCAGATCAAAATCTTTCTCATCCACCGGATTTCGCCAAAATACTAACTTTGCCAATTCAAGCCTAATTCTACACCGGACCTCCAAAATCAATTCCCATCACACTCCTAAGCCACAAGTCTTCCCCCGAAGCTAACCGAATTATCAAAATTTACATCCGAGCCCTCTAACGTAATAGTCAACAGCCGGTTGACTTTTCCAATATAAGACTTCCTTAAGGAGACTAAATGTCCCGTTACTACCAAAACCAAACAAATTCAACTCTAACACCACCAATGTCGATTATGAAACATGAAGAACAATAAATGGGGAAAACGAGGCTATAATACATGAGACGACGGGTCGAGTCGTCACAACATCATACAGTGTCATTGTTACCACAGTTCCAAAATCACTGTTACGGCACGCAAGACGATCCATGCTTATTCTAGAAATGCACATACGCCACTTGGAAATATTAACATGATAGTCGTGAGCTCAAAACATCAATAAAATATTATTTAAGTTTTCAAATCTTAGAAAAACGGCTGAGTTTGCAAAACATTATTAAACCTTGGACCGAGATCAAATAATATGCAAGGTAATGCAAAAATAGTGATATCAATCCTTGAAGGATTCACATAGTTGGCACGAAGCCCAAACATGGCAATCAACCCAAATTATGATGATAACAAGTAGTTTCAGTCAAATACGCGGTAAAAATCAACATCCGAGACGGACCAAGTCACAATACCCAACGGTGCTTTATCCCACACTAATATCCGGCGTGCAAGTCACCTCAATACAGCATTATGATGTGCAAATCCGGGGTTTCAAACCCTCGGGATATCATTTACAAGTAATACTCACCTCGAACCGGCGAAATCTCTAGCTTGCGATGCCATTGCCGCTCAAATCGGCTTCCATGCGCATCATATCAAACCAAAATCAGAGCGAATACATCACAATATGCTAAGGGAACAATACCCAATCGAAAACAATCGAGAAATAGCAAAAATCTCGAAATTAGCAAAACCTGAGCCCCGGGCTCGCTTCCCGAAAAATTACAAAATTTTTATCACCGCATTCTTCATCTCGACACGAGCCTGATTATATCAAATTTATCAAAATCGAAGTCCATTTAACCGTTCTATTTCCGTTTTTAAATCCCCAAGTTTGAAGCCCTAGCTTTACTCTCTTTTGACGAATTTCAACCCATTTTCATGTTAAATTTATCATAATTTCATGTATTTAGGCCAAGGGACTTACCTCCAATCACGCTAGTCAAAATCCCCCCTCAAATCCGTCCAATAGCTCTCAAGCTCATTTAAAAATGGTGGAAATAACATAACCCTCACGGAGCAAAAATGATTATAAAACTCATACTAGCTTTAGTGGTTTCCGTTTCTGCGGTCCCCACGCCCGCTTCCGCATGACCGTTTCTTCATATTTTGTCCGCTTATGCGGAAATTTCATTAAATCACTAGGGCTGCTTCTGCAACACAATTTCCCGCTTCTGCGAAATATCACCTCCATGCCCAAACCGCGTCGGCGACTTCATGTCTGCTTCTGCGGACTCGCTTAGGCGAAAAGACTTCCGCTTTTGCGGAACTTCCCAAATCAGCCTTAAAATGCTTATGCGACCAATCCCTCGCTTCTGCAGAACCGCTTCTGCGGTCCATTTCTGCAGAAGCGAGCATACCAGATAACAACAAAATCTGCTACTCTCTCAACTTGAATTTTATCCCGTTAGCCATCCGAAATCATCCCGAGGCCCCGGGGACCTCAACCAAGAACACCAACATGATCCAATACCCTATTCAAACTTTTTCCATTCTTAAAAGCACATCCAACAACACCAAAATCCTCATTTTCATCAATTTCAAGCCTAAGTTCCTCAAATACTTCCAAAACTCACATTCAATCAAAAACCCAACCAAATCACTTCCTAATCATCTGACATTTTACACACATATCCAAAATCACCAAACAAAGATACTGCAACTCTCGGAATTCCATTCCAATCTTCGAATCAAAATCTCACCTATCAACCAAATTTCGCCAAGATACTAACTTCGCCAATTCAAGCTTAATTCTACACCGGCCTCCAAAATCACTTCCAACCACGCTCCTAAGTCACAAATCGTCCCCCTAAGCTAACCGAATCACCGGAAATCACATCCAAACCTTCTAACTCATAAGTCAATGTTCGGTTTACTTTTCCAACTTAAGCCTTCTTTAAAGAGACTAAGTGTCTCATTTCATCTCAAAACAAGTCCAAATCAACTCTAATACACCACATACCGATAACGAATCATGAAGAAGCATAAAATGGGGAAACAAAGCAGTAACACATGAGACGACGAGTCGGGTCTTCACATCCTTCCCAACTTAAACAAATGCTC
Source organism: Nicotiana benthamiana (assembly GCA_034376525.1). Taxonomy (NCBI): domain Eukaryota; kingdom Viridiplantae; phylum Streptophyta; class Magnoliopsida; order Solanales; family Solanaceae; genus Nicotiana; species Nicotiana benthamiana. The sequence continues at coordinate 23,515,185 of CM067336.1, read as the reverse complement.
ATCCTCGAGCGTACCCAGAGTTGTACTAGAAGCAACCCAATAGCTGAATGACCTTACCAAGCATATACCCGGGGTGATCCCTTGTCACCCTATCTCGCATAGGTCCGATAACACAATATAGCTGAAATTTCATAGTTCATCTAAACCATATACCGTAGGACCACTTTGCACTTTCTGAAATCATACACAAGATCATAATCTCACATCTATACTCAGAATAAGCTTGAACCAGCTGTAATAACCCATACCTGCAACATCAAGTAAAATCATATGATATACAACATAATCCAATCACTCAAACGGTACCTTTATTCACAATAGTTGCCCCTAATAAACAGATACCGATAGAAAACCTTTTATTAGATAAATTCTTATTCCAACACTTTCATATATTGCAAACAACAAGTGAAACATGCGATAAATCATAACCATTCCTTAGATCAACCATTCATGAAGCCACTTCCCTCTGACTAATATCACAACAGATTTCCGGGCCAAACCTCGGTATTATCCTTCTGACAAGCTGAGATCAAATCTGTTCATATTCATTAATGACTCCAACGATCACCTCGAATCCAACACACCACTCTGGTGATATGACCCCTCAACACAGGCCTAAGCCACAACTTGCATAATACACGCACCACCGAGAAACAGTCAGAACATACTCAAATCATGACAAATGACTCAAGCGAAAGAGCTGTAACTCAACTTCCTCAGTACCATCACAACACAAGGCTGGGGCCCCGTATCCCATCATAGAAATAGAGTACTTGAATCTTACCCCGAAGGGTCATAACTCCACGTAGCCTCGCTACAATGCGCGATCCTATCCAAACATTGTTACACATGAAGCACCTCTAGTCGCTATGCTCAAAATCAACAGCCACACACAATTTTTGATGTCTGAAACCAAAGCAATGCATTGCATCCACGGTGAAACAAATAACATAAGATACGCAACCCGATAGGACATAACCAATACTCTATTTACCGAGCAACACTCAATTACTCTTCCCGCTCGACTTTCTCTATGAATCCTCTGTAGAACCGCACCACATGTGACCATATCCAACCAATCATAACGTCTCAAAACACCGAAAAGCAACTCATAGCTCTCCTTTGATCAATAGCAAGCTCAGTAACGATCGAATTAACCTATTCCTCATCAACACGATTCGGGGCCAACCAAGATAACTCAAGCCAAGTGCATAGACACATCGTCCTGCCCACGAACACAACATCAAAAAGCCTAAAGCTGCTGATAACTGTGATTTCTACATGTTTTATACCATTATTCTTTGAGCTTTGTGAATTAATTGCCATATATTATCCTTAAATTGCTTACAAATTGCACTCAGTTGCAGGTTTGAGCGACAATATGATAAATATAATAAAAAAAGGAGTCAAATCTGCCAAGTGTCAAAAGACAACTGAAGAGGGGAACAAGATGACCTACACATACCGCATTGATTTGGTGTGCGGCCGCGCAGGAGAGTTTAGAGGCTGGACTAGTTCAAGCTCACCCTCCTCGGTCCGCACTGCTTTGCCACGCGGCCGCGCAGGAAAGTTCAGAGACCTTGCAAATTTGCATGACAAGCCACACGGTCCACATTGAGGAAAGTTCAGAGATCCAGAAAATCAAGGCAAAAGCCCACACGGCCGCACACCAAATCAGTGCGGGCCGCGTGGGTAAAAGTTTAGAAAGTTGAGTTTTGGGCAAATCTACTATGCGGCTGCATCCCATTTCTACGCGGTCCGCATATCTCAGCCTACGCGGCCATGTGACTTATCTGTGCGGTCTGCATCCCCCAGTTCCAGAAGCAAGACTTGAAGACTTATTGCCCTTCGCGGCCGCGTGACATTTGTACGCGGTCCGCGCCAGACCCTCAGCGGTATTTTTTGTTCGGTTTTTCATGTGTTGTATTAATAGAATATTTTACTTTTATTGGTTAAGTTTTGTTTTTCATAATAGCTGATGAGTTGGAGACTTCATACTATTAGCCTGTTTTAGGCAATTTCTTCTAGTTTTAAAGTGGATTCAAGTAGATTATCATTGTAGTTAATTATTATGTCAATTTCATCACTTATTTCTTTCATTTATGTTACTACTATGTCTATCTAAACCCATTAGCTAGGGTTATGGCTCAACCCTAGTGTGGGTAATTAATGGGTGTTATTGTTTAGTGCATGAATGATCTTGGGTATTTGTTATTTGTATTAATCTTATGTTTTCACTAAGATTTGGTGGTTGCAAATACTAAGTCTATCTTAGTGGGTCTTGACTCTTCTTGATAAAGACAGTCTATGATCCCAAGATTAATTCCAAAAAGGAATTGGGATGGACCCATGGGAATGGTAGTCACAATTAATGGGGTAAACCTCGAGAGAGTAATTACCCAACTTAAACCATAAGTTGCTTGGGCAAATTAGCCTACCCAATTGGTCTCGAGAGAGTCAATTGGGCAAAATCACTCTCTCTACTAAGAGGTGTGAGAGAGGGTGAAAAAGTACAACGGTTATAGCATAAATCCCATGTTTATCATTTTTGCATTAGGAATCTCTACCCGTTAGTTGACCACCTAGGTACATGCCATGACCCTAGTGTCTTTCTCTATGTTGCATACAACTTAGAATCATAATATTAGCATAACTTAGTTTTACAATTGTAGTTGATAAATTGTAGCTATTACTCAAAAGAAAACCAAAAATGTTAGAAGATCAATTAGGAGCCAATACACACTTCTAGGCTTAGCAAATACTTAACTCCAAATCGAAGCTCTTTGTGAAATAATTGACCCCTATAGCACTATCTGGTAAAAGTATTAGCGCCCGCTCTTTCTTAGGATTGAGTCCGCACCGATCACTTTTTGGCAACGTTGCCGGGGAGCTTTACGGTGTTTGACTATTTGTTGGCTAGTTTTGTATTTTGCTTCTTTTTCCTTCTTTTTACTTACTTTGTTTGTGTTAATTCACTCAGGTGCCAAAGGCTTTAAAAGCACAAGATGCTATTATTGTGGGAGTGGAGGAGATGGAATACATAGAACAAGAGGAGATTTTACCCCAAGAACAAAGACGGGGTAGAAATGTTAATGCTAATGCTAATAACAACATACCAGACCCTCCTCCACCTCCACCAAGAGTAGAACCAAGAGTTCTAACCAATCAAGGGTATGTAAGTGCAATAGTTCCTCCCCGAATCCGGGCGGGGAACTTCCAAATCACCAATGTCATGCTCACTTTGCTCGAACAACGAGGGTACTTCACAGGCGCCTAGGACAAAAACGCATACAAGAATTTGAAAGGGTTTGTGGATACTTGTTGGGGGAGCAAGTAGACAAATGTTTCGGAACATGCACCGAGGTTAAGGCTTTTCCCCTTCTCACTTCAGGGGAAGGCATGGGATTGGTTGGAGAGACTCCCAAATCATTCCATAATTACGTGGGATGAGCTGGCCAATAAATTCATTGCCAAGTTCTTTTTTCCTAGCCATATGGCGGCTCTTCGAGATGAGATTCTAGCTTTCAAGCAAGAGCCGATGGAGCCTTTACATGAGATATGGGAGAGACTTTGTACGATGGTAAAAGAGTGCCCCAACAATGGTATGAATGATGTTATGATCCAACGGACATTATATCGGGGTGTAAACACAACAAACCAGTGTGTTGTCAATCAGTTGGCCGGTGGTAATTTTATGAAGCTTCCATACAACAAAGCTTGTGATGTTCTTGATGAAATGGCCGATACTTCTTCAGCATGGTAAAGCCGGGATAATATTCCTTAAGGTGATCCTAATGTTGTACACTTGCATAAGGATTTGCATGATCATGGCCAAGTCATTGCCGAACTCACAACAACAATGAACCAATTGGCTAAGGCGCAACTTCAACAAGTTCAAAATCTGTGCCAAGTCAATGACATGGAGGGAGTGAATATGCTGAAAAGAAGTCAAAGAGGGCAACAACAACCTCAAGAAAATTTTGACAACTATGATGATGGTGGTGGATATTCGAATGAAGGTTTTGATAACTAAAGTGAGGAAGTCTAATATGTCAGCAACTAGGGAATAGAGGTAATTAAGGGAATCAACTATGGAGACCTCAAGGTAATTGGGGTAATCAACAAGGTGGCAATTGGAATTATAATAACAATCAAGGAGGCAATTGGGGGAACAATAACTCGAGAAATCAAGGTAATTGGAATGGGAAGAACAATTAGAACAACAATAATGGTGGTCAAGGTGGGTGGATAACAGTGGTGGTCAAGGTAATAGGGGGCAAGGCTTTCAAAATTCCCCAATGTATCAACAACCCAACAACCCGCCTCCATTTCAATCTCAAGGGTCGAGTTTGTTGGGCAATGACATGGGTCGAATAGAGAACATGTTTGAGAAAATGATGAAGAAGAATCATGACTCCAATGCTCAATTGGCCTCCCATAACACTTCAATCCATAACTTGGAAGTACAACTCGGGCAAATTTTTCAATCTCTCAACACTCGCCCAAAGGGTGCTCTACCAAGTTATACGGTAGTAAACCCCAAGGGTGGACATAATAATTATGTGATGGCGATAACCACGAGAAGTGGAAGAGGTAGTGATGTGCAAGCCTCAAGAGAAAATAGAGTTGTGATTGATTAAGAAGAGTTGCAAAATGATGAGATCCCGTTGGTAGTTGAGAATATTGTTGAACCAAATGCAAGTGATAATATGAGAATTGAAATTAATGAGGGTGAGGAGGAGACTCAAGAGGTCGTGAACCCATCTAGGGAACATGTAATTGATATGCCCGAACTAGTGGTGCCTAAAGCAAAGGCACCCTTGCCTGGACCTCCTCCGCCATATCCTCAAAGGTTTGCCTAGCAAAATGGTGACAACCAGTTTAAAAAATTCATTGAGATGATGAAGAGTTTGACTATGAATGCGCCCTTGGTGGAGGCACTTGAACAAATGCCGGGATATGCAAAGTTCATGAAGGACTTGGTTACTAAAATGAGATTGATGGAGTGTGAGACAATCGAGATGACGCACCAAGTGAGTTACATTGTACACTCCATTTCTCCAAAGCTAGAGGATCGCGGAGCATTCACAATACCATGGCCCCTATGTGATTTGGGGGCAAGTTTCAATCTCATGCCATATTCGATTTTCAAGACTTTGGGTATCAGACAACCTCATCAACCTTCTATGAGGCTTCAAATGTCGGATTGATCAATGAAGTGGCCTTTGGGAATTATTGATGATGTCCTTGTTCGTGTTGATGATAAGTTCATATTGCCGGTCGATTTTGTGATCTTGGATTGCGAAGTGGATTGAGGTGCCTATTATTCTTGGAAGGCCTTTCCTAGATACGGGGAAGGCCTTGGTTGATGTAGAAGATGGAGAATTGACCTTCCATGTTGGAGATGAAAAGGTGGTGTTCCACGTGTGCAAATCAATAAGGCAACCAAATAGCACCGAGGTGTGCTCGTTTATTGGCATTGTCATGGCGGTGATAGTGGATGACACAAGAGAAATGGAAAATGTTGAGGACCCACTTGAGGCCGTGCTATTGAACATGGATGTTGATGATGATGCTGGAAGGGTGGAGTGTGTGAACGCATTACATGGCATGGGCTCGTATTCTTATGAGCTTAGAAAGTTATCTCTTGATCTTGAAAATCGCAAAACTCCACCCCCCAAGCCGTCTATGAGGAGCCCCCGGTGTTGAAGTTGAAACCACTTCTTCCTAGGTATGAATTTCTTGGTCCTAATTTCACTTTTCCGGTTATTCTTTCTTCTTGCTTGACTAATGTGCAGGTGGACGCCACTTTGGCGGTTCTTCAAAATCACAAGCGAGCGATTGGATGGACCTTGGCGGATATTTGGGGTATTATCCCTGCATTTTGCATGCATAAGATAATATTGGAGGAGGATGCTAGGCCGTTTCTTGAACATCAAAGGAGACTCAATGAGTCCATGCAAGAGGTGGTCAAAAAGGAAGTCATCAAGTGGCTTGACGCCGGTGTGGTGTATCCAATTTCTGACAGTTCGTGGACTTCTACGGTACAATGTATGCCAAGGAAGGGAGGAATAACGGTGGTTACCAATGAAAACAATGAACTTATTCCAACTCGTACTGTAACGATTTTGAGGGTATGCATGGACTACCGGATGTTGAACAAGGTGACTGGAAAGGATCATTTTCCATTGCCGTTCTTGGACCAAATTCTTGATCGTCTTGCGGGCCGGGCTTTCTATTATTTTCTGGATGGGTATTCAGGCTATAACCAAATTCTCATAAGCCTCGGAAGACGAAGAAAAGACAACCTTCACATGTCCTTATGGCACATTCACCTTCTCTCGAATGCCATTTGGATTATGTAATGCACTGGCGACCTTCCAACGATGTATGATGCAATCTTCACCGACATGGTGGAGGACATATTGGAGGTATTCATGGATGATTTTAGTGTGGTTGGGGACTCATTTGGTGAATGCTTATAAAACATTGATCGTGTGTTGGCCCGATGCGAAGACACAAACTTGGTTCTCAATTGGGAGAAATGTCATTTTATGGTAGAACAAGGAATTGTGTTGGGTCACAAAATTTCAAAAAAGGTATTGAGGTTGATAAGGCAAAAATTGAGGTGATCTTAAGGCTCCCACCCCCTACTTCTGTCAAAGGGGTGAGGAGTTTTCTTGGACACGCGGGTTGCTACCGAAGATTCAAGAAGGACTTTTCTAAGGTAGTTAACCCGTTGAGTAAATTGCTAGAGAAAGATGCCAAATGTGTTTGATGAGAGATGTATGAAGGCTTTCGAGTTTCTAAAGAAAAAGTTGACGACTACCCCTATCATTAGAGCACCAAATAGGATCTTGCCATTCGAGATTATGTGCGACCCTAGTGATGTTGTGGTGGGGAAGGTCTTGGGACAAAGAATCAACAAAATGTTCCATCCAGTGTACTACGCAAGTAAGACAATGAATAAAGCTCATAGGAACTATACGGTCACCGAGAAGGAATTGCTTGTCATTGTTTTTGCTATGGAGAAGTTTTGCCCATTTCTTATGGAGGCCAAAGTGATTATTCATACTGATCATGCCGCCCTTAGGTACTTGATGACTAAGAAAGATTAAAAAGCGAGGTTGATGAGATCGGTGCTTCTTCTTCAAGAATTTGACTTGGAGATTGTTGATAGAAAGGGTAGTGAAAATCAAGTGGCGGACCACTTGTCTCGATTGGATAAGGAAGTGATGCCTTTGGATGGCCTTGATATAAATGATGCTTTTTCAGATGAACAACTGTTCTCGGTTTCAATGCTAGACATGCCATGGTTTGCCGACATTGCCAATTATCTTGTTACCGGTGTGGTTCTGTATGAGCTCTCTTCTAACCAAAGGAACAAGCTCAAGCGGGATTGTTTGGAATACTATTGGGATGAGCTGTATCTTTTCAAAATTTGCATCGATGGTGTAATTCGCTGGTGTATTCCTGAAGAAGAGCAATTGAGTATTGTGGAAGCTTGTCATTCCTCGCCCTATGGTGGCCATCATGGCGGGCGAGGACATCGTCTAATGTATTGAGTTGTGGGTTCTATTGGCCTTCTTTGATGCCGGTGACTTTGTCAAGAGAAGTGATGAATGCCAACGTGCCGGAGGGATTTCTGAGAAACATGAGATGCCACTTAACACAAATCTAGAGGTTGACATTTTTGATGTTTGAGGGATAGACTTTATGGGACCATTGGTAAGTTCTTGTGGCAACACCTACATCTTGGTAGCGATTGATTATGTGTCGAAATGAGTTGAGGCCGTTGCTTTTCCCAAAAATGAAGCTCGAAGTGTGGTGGTATTCTTGAAAAAGAGATTTTTACGAGATTTGGCACTCCACGTGCTATCATCAGTGACAGGAGTTCTCACTTTTGCAACCGAGATTTTGACTCTTTGCTAGCCAAGTATGGGGTAAATCACAAGGTGACCACTCCTTATCATCCTCAAGCGAGTTGATAAGTTGAGGTTTCCAACCAAGAGATCAAGATTATTTTGTCAAAGACTGTCAACGCAAATAGGACTGACTGGTAAGAGAAATTGGACGATGCTCTTTGGGCTTATAGTACAGCTTTCAAGACTCTGATTGGTATGTTGCCATATTGATTGGTATTTGGGAAGGCTTGTCATCTTCTGGTAATTGGAGCATAAGGCACTATGGGCCTTGAAAAAGTTGAACTTAGAATGGGATGTCGCTGCAAATCTTTGGGTTGAGCAATTGAATGAACATGATGAGTTTAGGTTTCATGCTTACTCCAGATCGTCCTTGTATAAGGATAAGATGAAGTACCTATATGACAAGTATGCTTGAGGGAAAGAATTCAAGGTTGGCGATATGGTTCTCCTCTTTAACTCTCTGTTAAGGTTGTTTCCGGGCAAACTAAAGTCAAAGTGGAGCGGTCCATTTGAGGTGGTTGGTGTTACTCCTTTTGGTGCCATTGATCTAAAAAACAAGAATGGTGAAGTATTCCAGGTCAATGGGCATCGTGTAAAGTATTACTTGGGCAAGATTGATGACATCCACATGGTGGCGCTCATTCATTTGAAATAAGTGTGATGGTAACATGCATCGTGCCGCGATGTTAAATCAGGCGCTTCTTGGGAGGCAACCCATGTCTTTTGATTTTCTTTGTTTTTCTGTTGTAGAATAGGATTTTTGAGCTAATAGTTTGTGAAGTATTGCAGGGATAATGTTGAACTAGTGTAGGACAAATATGAAAAAATGGGCAGTCTCTGAATATTGCCCACACGGCCGCGTACCAAAGCAGTGCGGTCCGCGTGGGCTTGAGCAGCTGAGAGTTCAGTCTCAGTAGATTCAACGCGGTTTGCATGCCTTCCTGTGCGGTCCGCGTGTGAAAACTTCAAATGGCATGCTCTCTGATAAAATTCCCATGCGGCTGCGATCCAAAACAGTGCGGTCCGCATTGGAAAAGCTGTAATCATCAAGTCTTTGATAACTTCCACGCGTCCGTGCACCAAAATAGTGCGGTCCGCATGGACAGAGCAGTCAACTTTGAACGATGGAAATCCAGCGCGGTCCGCGTGAAATTTTAGTGCGGCTGCATTGGTGGGTAAGTTGTGGGTCCCAGGGTCTTTCTATAAATAGAAGCCTTGGGCCTCATTTGAACCTTTTTCGCAAATTTTCATATGGAGCTTTAATTTTCACTGAACATCCGCATCACCTGCTCATTTAGTTGATTTATCATTAATCCCTGGTAAAACCTCTTGTTTATTTTATTCATAGCCTAATTTTTGTTTCTTTTAATTAATCTCTACTAGTATAACTTTTTACTTTCGTCCTTTTTCTTTTTAGTTAACTATTAGTTCAGATTTTTATTGTTTTGGTCAAATCATGGGGAATAAATGCATGTTAATTAATTGAGCAGGGACACTTAGGACTCACATTGTGAACAAAAATGGGACTTAATGGAAAAATATCCCGGCTTAGTTATATTTTCCCTAGCGGCCCCGCAACATTTTTGCGCGGTCTGCATGCCCCTTGTGTGCAATGAGGAACCTTTTCAGCACTGTCCGCGTAAGCCCAATGCGGCCGCTGTCTAAATCAGTGCGGACCGTGTGAGAAGAGTTCAGAGAGGTCAACATTTTGGTCTCTCACCTGCGCGGACCGCGTGTCATTTCTATGCGGTCCGCACTGATCCAACGTGGCTGTGATCCAAATCAGTGTGGAACGCGTTGGTTTAGTCAGAGAGATGTGTTTTGGAACAATTGAATTGTGCGGACCGCGTGCATTTCTGTGCGGTCTGTGTCCCTCAGCTTGTGTCACTGTGTCTGCAACTATTGCATTCAATTGAATTGTCTACTTCATGTCATGTGCTTTAACTAACAATGTTAGACGTGTATTCCTTGAAGACAATGGTGCAAAAACGTGGGGGGAAAAGAAACAACGTGGGGGAAAAGACAAACAACCCGTGAGAGTTGGTTCCTCCCAAGGGGGAGCAGCTAAACAAATTTTAAAGCTCATTCCTCAAACCAGGGAGTTAATAAAGAAAACCCGGAATAATCCGGGAAGTTTATAGAGCTGCATCTCATTCCACGGGAAGTGAGTACGCACCTTCGAGGAGTGTCATTTCAGAGTCTGCCCCTACGCACATGTCCACAGCTTTGCAGCTCCGGGACTCCCTTTCTCCTGATCATGAGGATGTTACCACCTCCAAGAAGCCAGTAAATGTCGTCTCGTACTCTTCTGATGTGTCCGGAGTAGAAAAGGAAAATGAGGAGCAATACTCCACTTCTCCCACGGCTTCACTATCAGGGGAGAGTTGAGGGTACGCTGGGGGAGGTGAACCACATGTGGGAGGCATAGAGCGGACCAGAAAACCAAAGGCATGGGCAGCAGACAGGTTCGTCAGTGAGGTAGCCTTCCATAAATTTAGGGAGTGGTGGCCCAAGATGAAACTGATTCTGAAGAGGAAGTTCATAAATGCCGATCTAGTTCCTCACAACCCTCACGTGCAAGCACAATTCCGCACGAGAGAGGGTTCGAGCTTCTTAAAGGAACGTGTTGGGTTGGCCAATAAGCACATGGTGAAGGAGTTTAACAGTAATGTTCACCACATAGTTCGGGACTCCAAAGCAACAAAAGTGAAGGACCAGATCATGCTATTTTATGGGAAGTCGCTCAATGACTTCTTGGGGTTCAAAGAAGAGGATGAATCTCAATACTTGGAGAAGTTGGCAATGAGAGAGGAGGTTCGTCCGTGGTTGGCTGAGCACTTAGTAGCCCCGGGTGCAGTCCCTGTCTGGTTGAAAGCACATGCAAAAATCGTCAGGAGAACACTGAACTTTGAGGCTAAGGGTTGGTTGACATTTGTATGCAGTCGACTCGACCCTTCCACACATGAAAACATAGTCCCCCGTCCCCAAGCTATCTTGGTAGCATCCATCATGGCCGAATTTCCTCCGAATATCGGCAATATCATGTCGAGGGTGGTTTATACCGTGGTTCAAGAGACTAAAACAAACTATCCCTTCCCAAACACACTCTCCCTGTACTTCAATGAACATGATATGAAGAAAAAGAAATATGATATCAAGGTGCCTCCGGTAGCCCCGTATTCGTGGTATGATTAGATAGGGCCGGACAACCGAAAGAAAAGAAAGAAGAGTCAGGTCTTCACTTCCTCCACAGCTGGCCAGTCTGAAGAGCCAGTTGCTACTGAGAAGCCCCCTGAGCCTACTACTGATGGGGCACTACCTCCAGATCCTTCCTCCACAGCTAGCCCATCTGTCGCAACTGATCCGGTGATTCCTTCATCAATGATTCAGCGGTTCACTGCCAACCAACTCACTCACTCCCTTGCCAGTTTGAACAACTAGATCTTAGCTACGACATCCAAGTCTTCCATATTGACCACCGCTGTATAGGCACATGGAGCACCGGTTAATGTTGAGATCCCTGCTTCCATTGCGGATACACTAAAGAAGATCCTGGTTAACCAGTAAAACATGACGGAGGAGCAGGATAAATTGGCCAAAGCAGTTGGGGACCACAGTAAAACACTTGACAAATTGGCTAAGGAGCACATGAAGCTGGGGAAAAAAAAGGCCTCAAAGGCGAGGAAAAATTGAGGGTAGATATAGACAAGTTGTTGGCGGATCATATGCCTCTTGATCTATTGTTCGGGGATCCTATTGTTGAGCTAGCAGCACCACAGCCACATGCAGAGGAGGATAGGCCAAGGAAGAAGAGAAAGCTCCCTAGCATAGAGGGAATAGTGATCGAGGTGGCTCCAGTTCAGGTGGGCCCTTCCAGTACTACAGATGTTGAGCCCTCTTCAGCTCCACCAGTTGATGAGCCAGTTGAGGAGAAGACACCTATCCCAGAAGCAAGCGGGGGACCAGTCTGAGGTCCCCGCCAATACACAGGACATGGGAGCCGCTGACCAGCATAGGGTGACCGATGAGGCTTGAGGGGCCATTCTATTTCGTTTGCTGATTTTTGATGTTTTATTTGGTAGTTAGCATTAGGGACAATGCTAGCTTTTATTCGTAGGGGTGTTTCCCTACTATTTTGATTGACTGTTGGATTATTGTATATATTACCTTTATTTTTTAGCTTGATTGACATTCGTAGTTGGTAGATGGTTTGTATATAAATGTTCATTATAGATGCTCTTACTATTCTATGTATATATTCATTTCCCCCTTGTTGTCTATTATACACCCCTTTTGTACATATTTATTCAATTTTCACTTTGGTTTTCTATTTTTGTTAAAAATTTTCGTTTTTGTTTTAGTTGAAAAGTTAGGCTCGTAGTCTTTTTGGTTTTGTTTTGGAGTTTGCACTAAGCCCTTGGTTTTCTTAATGCCACTGTTCGTTCCAAGGGTAGAGTGTTGTACAAACTGGGTGGCTCTTCCCAATGATAGATGGCGTGACAACCTTCTTTAGGGTTTGAGTCCGTTTTTGATTTTTTCTTTTTGATTTTCTAGTTTTTTAGTAGTTAGGGGTACCTCAGGCAAAACTTCCCTTGGGCATGGCACATTTGCCTTTGATCCTATGGTCAAGGACATTAAGTTGTGTTTAGGATGGTGAAAGTTGTGGCCTTGAGACTCTTGTGTTGACCAAACAATCATCATGTGGTCATTTTGGGCCATTGTGTGCTAGAATCATATCTAAGGTCGTTGTGGGCCCTCGACTCCGTCTTTGGAAATCCTTGAGTGTATGTGGTGAGAATTTGATTTATTGAGCCCAAGTACCGTGCCGATGGTCTAGAACTTGCCCCGAATATTTGTTGAGGTGGAATCATAGGTGGAACTTGATTTGAGAAGTGATTATAGGCTCTCCTTGATCCAAAAATGCCAATTTGAACAATTTCATGACCTACCAATCAAATGATCCCCTTTTCACCCCTTTTGAGCCATGAACCTTTTTCTTTCATGAACTAAGTTACAAGCCTATACCCGTTCTCAATTAAACCTTCTCTTGGCACCCAAATATTCCTTTGCGTAGTGGAAAATGTCTAAGTTTGGGGGGGGGGGGGGGAAGACAAGAAAGGAATCAATGTGGTAAAAAGGCATAAAAGCAAAAGAAAAGGAAGGCAATGAAAAAGAGAAAAAGACAAAAAGAAAGAGAAAAAGAGAATAAGAATCAAAAAGGGAATCAAAGGTCAACACAAAGTGAAAATGGTATGGAAAAGTAGACAAAAGGAGAAAGTTTTTGAGTTGCAAAAGAAACAGTGATAATGTGTCTCTCTAACCCCTTGAAAGAAGTGAGTTACTCAATTGAGTCAAGAAAGTGTGCCAAACTGAATCAAAAGAAGTTCTTAAGGGAAAATTGAAACCATTTGAACAAAATCATATCCTACCTTCACCCAAAAGCCTTCACAACGACTCCTCAAAAGCCCTATTTGATCTTGAGTTGAGGAAGGCCTACTTTAGTGGATACTTACATGAAGGGCAAACATATGGTACTCAGAGACGGACTTAGGGCCTTTTCTTTGTGAGAGATGAGAGAGAGTACATTCACCTCGATTTGTGTGAAAATATTCTAAAAGGTGAGGTTCACTTAAGGAAAGTCGAGGATGTGTGAGTTTGGGTTCCACAATGACCAAAGTACTTGAGAAAAGTTCCTTGATGAGATGTGTCAACTCTTGATGTTCTTGTGTCACACTTTATCGAAATGTTTTCAAAGTTTTAAAGCATTTGCATTAAGGGAAATTGTTAGTCCCAAATGATGCTTGTTGAGGTTACTTTAGGATGAACAGGAATTACTTGGGTGTTTTCCATTGAGGGATATGTCCCATTTTATTTGCTTGAGGACAAGAATAGGTTTAAGTTTGGGTGAGTTGATAACTGTGATTTCTACATGTTTTATACCCATTCTTGCCTGAGCTTTGTGCATTAATTGCCATATATTAGCCTCAAAATGCTTACAAATTGCACTTGGTTGCAGGTTTGAGTGACAAGATGATAAGTATCAAAAATCGGCTAAAAAAAGGAGTGAAATATGCCAAGTGCCAAAAGACAACTGAAGAGGGGAACAAGATGACTTGCGCGGACCGCAGTGATTTGGTGTGCGGCTGCGCAAGAGAGTTCAGAGGCTGGACTAGTTCAAGTTCACCCTGCGCGGTCCACACTGCTTTGCCACGCGGCCGCGCAGGAAAGTTCAGAGACCCTGCAAATCAAGGAAAAATCCCACGCGGCTGCACACCAAATAAGTGTGGTCCGCGTGGGTAAACGTTTAGAGAGTTGAGTTTTTGGCAAAATCTACTACGCGGCTGCATCTCATTTCTACGAGGTCCGTGTGTCTCAGCCTACTCGACCGCGTGACATATCTGTGCGGTCCGCATCCCCCAGTTCAGAAGTAAGACTTGAAGACTTATTGCCCTCCGCGGCCGTGTGACATTTGTACGCGGTCCGCGCTAGACCCTCAGGTGTATTTTTATCCGGTTTTTCCTGTGTAGTATAAATAGAATTTTACTTTTCTAGGTTAAGTTTGTTTTTCAGAATAGCTGCTGAGTTGGAGACTTCATATTTTTAGCCTATTTTAGGAAATTTCTTCTAGTTTTAAAGTGGATTCAGGTAGATTATCATTGTAGTTAATTATTATGTCAATTTCATCTATTATTTCTTTAATTTTTGTTACTACTATGTCTAGCTAAACCCATTATCTAGGGTTCTGGATCAACCGTAGTATGGGTAATTAATGGGTGTGATTGTTTAGTGCATGAATGATGTTGTATATTTGTTATTTGGATTAATCTTATATTTTCACTAAGATTTGATGGTTGAAAACACTATGTTTAGCTTAGTGGGTCTTGACTCTTCTTGAGAAAGATAGTCTATGATCCCAAGATTAATTCCAACAAGGAATTGGGATGGGCCCATGAGAATGGTAGTCCCAATTAATGGGTTTATCATCGAGAGAGTAATTACCCAACTAGAACCATAAGTTGCTTGGGCAAATTAGCCTACCCAATTGGTCTCGAGAGAGTCAATTGGGCTAAATCACTATTTTTACCGAGAGGTGTGAGAGTGGGTTCAAAAGTGCAACGGTTATAGCATAAGTCCCATGTTCATCATTTTTGCATTAGGAATATCTACCTGTTAGTTGACCCCCTAGGTACATGCCACGACCCTAGTGCCTTTCTCTATATTGCATACAACTTAGAATAATAATTTTAGCATAACTTAGATTTACAATTGTAGTTGATAAATTGTAGCTACACATCACTGATAAGGATATGGAAGCTCCAAGAAGGCCATTTACAAGATCTCAAGCTAAGGGATTGCATATGAAGGTTGCTGGACTTCAATGGGAAATACAGAAGCTTCTAACTATAGACGAAGTGCTCAAGCCCAAAGGAGAAGATTTGTCTAAGTTTTACAATTTTTTGGTGGCTCAAGTTGTAGTCCAATAAGAGGAGGATTGGATCACCCAAATCAGCCCTTGAAGTCCATCAAATGGGCTCAAAATGAGATTAAAAGAGGTCCAAAAGGAAGTGTTATAAAAGGATCCCAATTGGAGTTTAAACAAATTGCCCAAAATAGTTCTTTTAAGGCCCATATATGCCCCAAAGGGTCTTGGCCGCCCCCTACCTAATTGTAATGACTTTGGATACCTTAGCAATCATCCTACCTAATTGAAATGACTTTGGATGCCTTAGTAATCATCCTATTTAATTGTAATGACTTTGGATGCCATAGCAATCACCCTCCTTAATTTTAAGGACGTTTATGCCTTAGTACTCTCCTATAAATAGGAAGTTCTTCTTATTCAAAAGACACAACATTATTGATTAAGTATATCATACTTTGAGAGTTCTTTTGAACCTTTGTTACTTGTGCTTTGAGATTTATCTTTCAACCTTTACTAGTTCATAGTTCAAGGTAGTAAGATTTCTTCTCTTTTATGATATCTTTAATTCCTTTGTGGTATTCTTAGAAGGGGATTAGTACTAGTTATTAATTGTTGTCTCAGTTACTCGTAAAGCGGTCAAGATCCGAATATATTTTTTTGATTTGCTTTTAAGTAAAGGCGTTTGATTTATTTCATAAATTATGACGTTGTTACTTTGATCTTGTCAAGGCTATAGAACTTGCGTTCTTGGATGTTTTAGGAATTCCTTTTCTGAATTTTTCCATATCCTTTATTTTCAACTATTTAATTCTAGTTGTTCAATTCCTTGTTGTTATTGCTTCTGCATTTACTCTAGTTTGGATTCCCGACCTAGTTGTTATCAAGTGGTATCAGAGCGGTTCTATCAAGATTTCGTTCTTGGTAAGTCGTGGGATTTCTTGAATACTAAGAGCAAAGAAAAGAAAACAAAAGAAAAAAAAAACAGAAAAAAAGGAAAATCATTTTAAAAAAGAAAAATCTTTGTATCTAACTTGTTGCCAAAAGTTAGCAAAGGAAACAAGACAAGGAGAGGGGATCCTAGATTTTCTTAGTCATTCTAATCTACATATTTATATCCTTCCCTTTTTGTTCGCGTCTTGTTTCAACCAAGCCTAATAGTTCTAGGATTTGGTTTTTCTTTCACTAGTTTCCAAAAAAAGAATCTGAATTTTACTACTAAAAACCTCATACAAGTTGGGTTTAACTATATATATACAAAGTATTTTGTTCAAACGTTATTCCGAGAGAAAGAAAAAAAAAGAAGTAGCTAATTTGTGTGATACAGTTTATTTTTTTAGAAAGGATGTCGCATACAGGTAGTGATGATGAACGAATGATTCTCCAAGAAGCCGAAATCAAATCAAGAAACGATTTTACCTTGCAAGCTATGCATTAACAATTTGAAAGGTTAAAGTTGCAACTCCAAGAAATGAGAGATACAATTGCCGATCAAAATGATACAATAGTTGAACTTAGGAGGTAAAATAATGTTAGGCCCCAAGCTAGGAGAAGTGTACCCCATGCTCCCATTGTAAATCAAGAAAACTTTATAAATGATTTTAATGATATTGATTTTGATATGGTGGGAAGAGATAGGAGGGGACTTAGAGGTAGAGTAGAAGATGATAATATAAGTAGTATAATGATGAAGATGCCATCTTTCAAGGGAACAAGGGATCCATACTTGTATCTTGATTGGGAGAGAAAAGTTGAAGTCATCTTTGACTGTCACAACTACTCTGTAGGTAAGAAGGTTAAACTTGCTGTTGTTGAGTGTTCTGACTATGTTGCTATTTGGTGGAAAAAGTATACTAGGGATAGACTGCATGAAGGACAGGAAACAGTTGCTACTTGGGCTGAGATGAAGAGGGTGATGAGGAAGAGATTCGTGCCATCACACTTTCAAAGAGAGCTACAACAACATATTCAAACATTGAAGCAAGGGTCATGTCCGTGGATGACTACTTTAAGGCTATGGATATAGCTATGATCCAAGCTAATTGTATAGAGGAAGAACATGCTACAATGGCTAGGTTTTTTAATGGTTTAAATAAGGAAATAGCTGATGTAGTAGAATTACAACAATATGTAACAATTGATGAGTTAGTTGATTTGTGTGTAAAATTAAAACATCAAAATAAAAGAAAGAACACTAGCTTGTGGAAAGGTCGGACAGGCACCATCGCCAAGAAGCCATGGCCAAATCATGAGATGAAGAGTTCTTCTAAACCTCAAGAAGACAAGGGTAAAGGTAAATTTGAGAACAAATAGGGAGGTAAAACCTTTAACCCTAAACCTTTTACACCTTCTAGTTCTATTCAATGTCATAAATGTAAAGGAAGGGGACATATGATGCATGAATGTTCAAGTAGAAGAAACATCATTCTTAGAGAATATGGAGGATATGAGAGTGAAAAAAGTGAGGGAGAAGAATAGGGAGAGGTGAGTGATGAAGATGATGTAGAACTACCTAATGATGGAATGGTTGGGGTAGTTAGGAGGATTATGACTATCAATTTGGGAAGCAATAGTGAAGCAAAACGAGAGAACATATTCCATACTAGGTGTGGGATAAAGGGAAAAACTTGTTCTATGATCATTGATAGTGGTAGTTGTGCTAATGTGGTGAGTTCATACTTTGTGGAAAAACTGGGACTTGCATGCATGAAACACCCTACTCCCTATAGACTCCAATGGTTAAATGATAATGGTGAACTAAAGGTGAACAAACAATGCATGATTTCATTTAATGTTGGTAGATATGAGGATGATATTCTTTGTGACATAGTACCTACGCAAGATTATCATATATTATTCGATCGTCCTTGGTAGCATGACACAGATGTTTTTCATGATGGAAGAAAGAATAGATATTCTCTTGAACTAAATGGCAGGAAATTTACTCTTGCACCTTTGTCTCCTCCTCAAGTGTTTGAAGATCAAAAGAGATTGAGGGAAACAATGGAAAAACCAAGGGGAGGGATAAAAGGTAAGCTTGAGGAATAAGAAAAGGAAGGTGGCCAAGAATTAGAAAAAAAGAGAGATGGCCGAGAGAAAAAGAGAGAGAGTAGCAATTTGAGAGAAGAGATAAAAAAGGGGTTTGAGTGAAAAAAAGAAGGTCTTAGTGAGTGGAAAGAGGCTAAGGAAAGAAAAAAAGAGAGTTTCTATATAAAAGCCAAAGAGTGTTTAAATGCAAGAAAAGAGGGGTTGCCCGTAATACTACTTACTTACAAAGAAGCTTTGATTAATTCTGAGTTACTAACTTCTTCTTTGCCAAGTAGTATTTCTTCTCTTTTGCAAGATTTTGAAGATGTCTTTCCTGAAGATATTCCTAAAGGATTGCCACCTTTACGTGGCATTGAGCATCAAATTGATTTTGTGGCTAGATCACAAATCCCAAATAGGCCTGCTCATAGGAGTAATCCAGAAGAGAAAAAAGAGCTTCAAAAGCAATTTGAGGAGTTGCTTGAAAAAGGCTTTGTGAGAGAGAGCATGAGCCCTTGCTCTGTTCTCGTCCTATTGGTACCCAAAAAGTATGGAACTTGGAGGATGTGTGTGGATTGTAGAGCAATCAACAAGATAATGGTAAAGTATCGCCATCCTATTCCTCGTCTTGATGATATGTTAGATCAATTACATGGATCCAAGATCTTTTCTAAAATTGATCTAAAAAGTGGTTACCATCATATTCGAATGAATCCTGGAGATGAATGGAAAATTGATTTTAAGACAAAATATGGGCTTTATGAATGGTTAGTTGTGACTTTTGGCTTGACTAATGCACCTAGCACTTTCATGAGATTAATGAATCATATATTTAAGGATTTTCATGGGAAATTTGTTGTGGTGTACTTTGATGATATTGTGATCTTTTCTAACACTTTAGAGGATTATGTAGAACACATAAAACAAGTTTTTGAAGTTCTTAGAAAGCAACTTTTATTTGCTAATCTTAAAAAGTGTACTTTTTGTGTGGACCGTGTGATTTTCTTGGGTTTTGTAGTTAGTTCTAAAGGAGTTGAGATTGATGAAGATAAAATCAAATCAATTAAGGAATTGTGTAAACCCAAGAGTGTAACTGAAGTTAGAAATTTTTATGGACTTGCTAGTTTTTCTAGGAGGTTTGTGAGAGACTTTAGCACCATTGCTTCTCCTTTAACGGAAGTTATTAAAAAAAATAAGATTTTTAAATGAAAAAAAGAACAAGACGATGATTTTAACTTGTTGAAAGAAAAGTTAGGTTATGCTCATTGTTACAATTGCCCAATTTTTCTAAATCTTTTTAAATTGAATGTGATGCCTCTGGAAAAGGAATAGGTGCTGTTTTGATGCAAGATTCTAAACCTATTTCCTACTTTAGTGAGAAGTTGAGGGGAGTCACACTGAACTATACTACTTATGACAACGAGCTATATGCTTTGGTAAGGGCTTTAGCCACATGGCAACATTACTTGTGGCCAAGAGAGTTTGTGATTAAGACTGACCATAAATCCTTAAAATACTTGAAGTGTCAAGGTAAGCTTAGTAGAAGACATGCTAAGTGGGTTGAATTTATTGAAACTTTCCCTTATGTAATTTCTGACAAACAAGGGAAAGAGAGTGTTGTGGCTTATGCACTTTCAAGAAGGTATGTCTTAGTTTCTACACTGACTTCTAAATTGATGGGTTTTGATCAAATCAAGGGACTTTTTGCTAATGATGTTGACTTTGGAAATTTTTTTGCAGATTGTAAGTTGAGTCCTTTTGAGAGGTTTAACCTCCAAGATAGGTTTTTGTTTAAGGAAAATAAGCTGTGTATCCCTAATTGCACTTTGCGTGAAATATTTGTAAGGGAAGCACATTGTGGAGGCCTTATTGGGCACTGTGGAGTCCCAAAGACATTAGACATACTTGCTGAAAATTACTCTTGGCCTGTAATGAGAAAAGATGTTGAAAGAATGTGCACACAGTGTTTAAAATGTAAACAAGCTAAATCTAATGTGTTACCACATGGTCTTTACACGCGATTACATGTTCCTACTTCACTGTGACGACCCGGCTGGTCGTCTTTGGAATTTATGCATGTTTCCCCATTTTTCTGTTTCCCCTAAGTTCATTTCTGCTATTTTGGTTTGCCACGATATTCGGTAATAGAATTCGGAGTGTTTTAGGACACTTAGTTCCTAAATAAGAGCTTAAGTGTTGGAAAATGATCCATAATCAGAACAGTGTCAAGACAACCTCGGAAAGGAAAATCGATGATTTTGTTAGCTCTGTTAGGTGATTTTGGGTGGGGAGCGTGTTCAGAATGTATTTTGGATGTCCGAAGCTCAATTAGGATATGAATGCCGAAAGTTAGAAATTTGAAGTTCTGGTCCTATAGTGAGTTTTTGATCCGAGGGTGGGAATTGAATTCCAAGAGTTGCAGTGGCTTCATTAGGTGATTTAGGATATGTCTGCAAAGTTTCAGGTCATTTGGACGTGTTTTGGATTGGTTTTGAGTCGAATGAGAGTTTGGCTAAGATTTGGAGATTTTAGGTGCAAATCATTGATCAAATGGTGTTTCCGACGTTGTTTTAGGTGATATAAGGATTGGTGCAAGTCCGAATGATGTTATGGGATAGGTGTGTAGGTTTGGTTGAGGTCCCGAGGGCCCCGAGCTTGTTTCGGATGCTCGACGGAGTAATTTTTGGATTGTTGGAAGAAATATTTCTGCTGCTTCTGTTGTTTCCGCGTCTGCGGAAGGGAGACCGCGTAAGCGGTTACTACAGACACAACCATGGGATAGCGGACGCGGTCTGGGACCACAGAAGCGGATAGGGAGCCGCATAAGAGGCCATCGCGGATGCGGTCGTTTGTTCGCGGAAGCAGAAACTGAGTTTTAAGTGAAACTGCTGAAGCGGCTTTTTGACCACGAAAGCGGGACCAACGAAGCAGTCCCTGGAGCCGTAAAAGCGGAAATCGATGCAGAGAAAAGGGCTTTATCCGAGGCTTAAGTTCATAAGTTGAAAAATCAAAGTTTAGCTCGGACCAAGGCGATTTTGGGAGGGTTTTGAAGAGGAGACTATCGGGTAATGTTTCCATGATCCTTTCTAGCTTTAATTCATCATTTAGTTGTTAAATTCATTTATTAAATTCAAATTAAGGTCTAAAAATGGAGGAAATGGGTGAAAGTTCTTTGGTTAATCAATTGGGTTTTTGAGGGAGCATTTGACCTCGATTTGAGAGATTTTTTATATGGTTAGACTCGTGAGAGTACAAGATTTCTGAAAATGTGAGAATTATTCGATTCCTAGACGTTGGCCTGAGGGGCATTTTGGTCATTTTACCTGTTTTGTGCCTTATCTTTAATTTTAATAATGTCATCAGTTGCTTGCAATGTTATTTATAATATGTAATTGGTTTGAAAAGATTTCGGCTACTTGGAGTCGGATACTCGTGGCAAAGGCGTTATTCTTAGCGGTTTGTACCAAATTAAAGTAAGTGGCTTGTCTAACCTTGTGTGGGGGATCTCTCCCCTTAGAATAAATTAATTGTTGTTTAAACATCTTGTGCGCGAGGTGACGGGCGTATACCTGTGCCAATTGCTGAAAATTCACCTTACTTGACTTATTTAGACTGTGTTTCTTCGTGTATTTAGCTGTAAAAATGTGATTCTACTTTCTTAGCTTAAGAAAAGCATGTTTGTAATTTATTTTCTCTTTCTGACTAAATTGCAAATACCTACCCTTTTTGTGAGCATGTTAGGCCTAGACCTTTACATTGTTGCTATATTTGGTTTCTTTCTGTTTAATATTGACTTGTCGTGAAGTGTTTACGTTAGGGACTACAGGTTCAATTCCTGGGATATCTCCCATTATTGGTATGTTGGACTACGGGTTAAATTCTCGGGAGATCCTAGGATTCTGGCATGACGCACTACGGTTTTAATTCTCGGAAGATCCTCTGATATTGATATAAAGGATTTCGGATTCAATTCCCGGAGATCCTCTGTTATTGGTATAAAGGACTGCGGGTTTAATTCCCGGCGATCCTCTGGTACTGGTATGAAGGACTGCGGGTTCGATTCCCGGGGATCCTTGGATATTGATAAGGTGGACTGCGGGTTTGATTCCTGGAGCTCCATGTGGAGATCCTGACTGTTGAGTGAATTGCTTTGTGTTTGTAGTTTGTACTTGTCGCCGCTCTGTTTTTTATTACAATCTTGTTAGATATTTGGTTTTATTGCGTTATCTTCTGTTATTTATTTTTACATTTTTTCTTATATTCCTCTCAGTAGGGCCTCGAACTCCCTCGTCACTACTCCATCGAGGTTAGGCTTGGCACTTACCGAGTACCGCTGTGGTGTACTCATGCTACTCTTTTGCACACTTTTGTTGTGCAGATCCAGGTACATCTGAGTTATCAAGTACTAGGAGCTATACTCGGAGATCTGAGGTATGTATCTGCCGCGTCCGCAGAGCCGAAGAGTATCCCTCTACTCTACCCTTAGCTAGTAGTTTTATCCATGTATTTTCTCGTTGTAGACACTTTTGGATGTTAGAGCCATGTGTTATACTTTACTCTTAGCCTGTGTTGCCCATGGGTTTCCGGGTCTTGGATGTTTTTATGTTATATTGAGTTGACATGTATGTGCCAGGCGGCACTCCATACATTATCTTACGTCATTTATGTTTTAAATTATTGTTTCCGCACAGACTGTTGAATTTCCGCAATGTGTCAGGTTTACCTAGTCGCGAAGACTGGGTGCCGTCATGACAGGTTCACGATTGGTGAACTAGGGTCTTGAAAAGTTAGTATCAGAGCTCTAGGTTCATAGGAGTCACCGGACACATGCCGGTTATTTAGAGTCTCGCTGATCGGTACGGAGACGTCTGTACTTATCTACGAGAGGCTATGTAACTGTTTAGGAAAAATCTTCACTTCATTTGAATTCTGGTCGTGCTATGTTCTTGACCTTGATTCTAAGCTACTGTTTTCCTATTCTCTCACATATGGTGAGGACACGCACGACCTGAGATGATCAGGCACCGCACCCCCTCATGCAGCCGCTAGAGGCAGGGGCCGGGCAGGGGTCGTGTACATGTGTGGAGTGCAGCCAGAGCACCTGCATGAGCAGCCGCCGAGGTGACACCAGCAGAACCAGACATGACTCAGGCACCAAAGACGCCCACAACCACTACTACCCCAGCTGTTCAAGAGGCGATGGCGCATTCTATGAGTATGTATACCACTCTGTCGCAGGCCGAGCTACTTCTACTTCCTGCAGCTATGTCCCAGGTTGGGGGAGGAGCCTAGACTCCTGCAGCCCGCACCCCAGAGCATAGGGTGCATATGGGACCGATTCCAGATGTTATTCCTGCCCAGCCTGCAGTACCAGTTCAGCCCGAGGATGGGGAACCTGCTTGGGAGGATGAGCAGCGTAGATTGGAGCGATTCAAGAAGTATGACCCTCCTATTTTCAGAGGGCTGGCTACCGATGACGCCTTGGGGTTTCTGGAGGATGGTCATCGCATTTTTCGCACTATGGTATCACTGCTTCTAGTGGGGTCTCTTTTGCAGCTTTCTAGCTTTGGGGAGCTGCCTATGACTGGTGGCGCACCTTTGAGTTAGACAGTCCGGATGAGGCTGCCTCCCTGACTTGGACTCAGTTCTCACATATTTTTCAGAGGGTTTGTTCCCCAAAGCCTCCGAGATGCATGGTGCGCGGAGTTTTAGCACTTGCGTCAGGGCCCTATGATTGTCTCAGAGTATGCCATTCGTTATACGAGATTGGCCAGGCATGCGCCTGCTTTGGTGGCTACATTTCGTGAGAGGGTTCGCAGGTTTATCGAGGGTCTTATTCTTTCCATCAGGTCTTGAATGGTGCGAGAGTTGGAGATGGATATACCCTATCAGCAGGTGGTGAGAATAGCTAGGAGGATAGAGGGTATTCATGCCAGAGAGCGATAGGAGAGAGAGGCCAAGAGGTCTCGAGAGTCTGGTAATTTTTCTGGCACCCGTACTTCACGAGCAGGACGTCATGGTAGGGGCTATATGGGTTGCCCAGTTCACCCAGCTCTTCCTTCACCCAGCAATACTCCAGCTCCTCCCAAATCTCAAGAGCCTTATTATGCACTCCCAGTTTCTAGTGTGCCTCCTGCGCAGAGCAGCTCCAGTGGTCAGTCCAGCAGGGGTGGATCCAGTCAGTCACATCTGCCGAGCCCTCCTAGAGATTTTTATGAGTGCGAGGATACCTGCCACTTGGTTAGATAGTTCCCCAGACGTGGTAGGGGTGTGCCTTCTAAGACTCCACAGCCCCAGCATGCTCCACAGGGTCAGCATGCCATTATTCTAGCTCCAGCTGCCACCCCGTCTGCCCAATTAGCCAGAGGCAGGGATCGGGGAGATAGAGTCCACCCTCGAGGCAGGGGCCGAGCCAGATTTTATTCCATTACTGATCGTGCCGAGGCTGTCGCCTCTTATTCTGTTATCACAAGTTTTATTTTAGTTAGTAGCAGAGAGGCACCGGTTCTATTCGATCCAGGCTCTACTTATTCTTATGTGTCATCTTATTTTGCTCCGTATTTGGTTATAGCCCGAGAGGCCTTGAGCTCTCCTTTTATGTTTCCACTCCGAGGGAGATTCTCTTGTTGTGGACCGTGTGTATCGGTCGTGTTTGGTTACTATTTGTGGTTTTGAGACCAGGGCAGAACTTGTATTACTTGATATGGTCGATTTTGATATTTTCTTGGCATGGACTGGTTGACGCCCCATTATGCTATTCTTGATTGTCACGCTAAGACCGTGACGCTGGCTATGCCAAGTATTCCTCGTATTGAGTGGAGTGGTACTTTTGATCAGCGTATGGTTGAGAAGGGGTGTGCTGCATATTTAGCCTACGTGAGAGATGTCACTGATGATACCCCTTTTGTTGACTCTGTCCTAGTAGTACGGTATTTTCCCGATGTGTTCCCAACTGATCTTCTGGGCATGCCTCCCGATCGGGACATTGATTTTGGTATTGATTTGTTTTTGGGCACCCAGCCCATATCTATTCCTCCTTACCGTATGGCTCCTCCTCAGTTGAAGGAGTTAAAGGATCAGTTGCAGGAATTGCTTGATAAGGGTTTTATTCGACCCAGTGTTTCACCATGGGGTGCTCCGGTATTGTTCTTGAAGAAAAAGGATGGTTCTATGCGCATGTGTTTCGATTGTCGTTAGTTGAACAAACTTACAGTGAAGAACCGATATCCTTTGCCTCGTATTGATGATCTATTTGACCAGCTTCAGGGCGCATAGGTGTTTTCTAAGATTGATTTGCGCTCAGGCTATCACCAACTAAAGATTCAGGAGCCGGATATCTCGAAGACTGCTTTCAGGACTCGGTATGGTCATTATGAGTTCCTTGTCATGTCATTTGGGCTGACCAACGCCCCAGCAGCTTTTATGCATTTGAGGCACAATGTATTCAGGCCCAATCTCGACTCATTTGTCATTGTTTTTGTAGATGATATTCTTGTATACTCCAGGAGCCGGTAAGATCATGAGCAGCACCTGAGGGTAGTGCTTCAAACCCTGAGAGAAAATAAATTATATGCAAAGTTTTCAAAATGTGCGTTTTGGTTGAGTTCTGTGGCATTTCTAAGCCACGTGGTATCGAGTGAGGGCATTCGGGTTGATCCGAAGAAGGAGGAGGCCATGCAGAGTTGGCCAAGAACCTCCTCAGCTACAAAGACAGTTTCCTTGCCCTGGCAGGGTATTACCGCCATTTTGTGGAAGGGTTCTCGTCGATTGCAGATCCTATGACTAGATTGACCCAGAAGGGTGATCTCTTTCAGTGGTCGGACGAGTGTGAGGCGAGCTTCCAAAATCTCAAGACGGCTTTGACTTCAGCCCCTATTCTTATTTTGCCTACTAGTTCGGGGTCCTATGCAGTTTATTGTGATGCCTTGCGAGTTGGACTTGGAGCGGTGTTGATGCAGGACGGTAAGGTGATTGCCTACGCGTCCAGGCAGTTGAAGGTGCATGAAAAGAATTTTCCTGTCCATGATCTTGAGTTAGCTGCCATTGTTCACGCCTTGAAGATCTGGCGTCACTAATTGTATGGTGTGACTTGTGAGATTTATACTGATCATCAGAGTTTGCAGCACTTGTTCAAGCAGAAGGATCTGAACTTGCGCCAGAGGAGATGGTTGGAGCTACTGAAGGATTATGATATTACTATTCTTTATCACCTGGGCAAGGCCAATGTGGTAGCCGATGCCTTGAGTCACCGGGCGGAGAGTTTGGAGACTTTGGCATATCTACCAACTTCAGACAGACCTATGCGATGGACGTTCAGGCCTTATCCAGTCAGTTCGTGAGGTTGGAACTTTCGGTGCCCAGTTGGGTCCTAGCCTGTGTGGTTTCTCGGTCTTCATTGTTTGATCGTATCAGGGAGAGACAGTATGATGATCCTCATTTGCTTGTCCTCAGTGACACATTTAAGCATGGCGATGCTAGGGATGTGACTATTGCAGATGAAGGGGTATTGAGGATGCAGGGTCGTATTTGTGAGCTCGATGTTGATGGTATTCGGGTGTTGATATTGACCGAGGCCCATAGCTCGCGGTATTCTATCCATCAGGGTGCCGCGAAGATGTATCAGGAGATGAGGCATCATTACTGGTGGAGGCGGATGAAGAAGGACATTGTAGAGTTTGTGGCTATATGCCTCAATTGTCAACAGGTAAAGGCTGAGCATCATAGACCGGGAGGGTTACTCCAGCATATGGAGATTCCGGAGTGGAAATGGGAGAAAATCACAATGGATTTTGTGACTGGCCTCCCTCTGACGACGAGGAAGTTTGATTCTATTTGGGTTGTTGTGGATCGGCTGACCAAGTCCGCTCTTTTCATTCCAGTGTGCACTTCTTACTCCGCGGAGCAGTTAGCGGGGATTTATATCAGGGAGTTTTCTCCGCCTACATGGCATTCCAGTTTCTATCATCTCAGACAGGGGTTCAGAGTTTACATCACGGTTCTAGAGAGCTGTCCAGCATGAGTTGGGTACTCAGGTGACCATGAGCACAACCTTTCACATTCAGACGGACGGAAAGTCCGAGCGTATTATTCAGATTCTTAAGGATATGCTCCGTGCGTGCGCGATTGAGTTTAGAGGGTCTTGGGATCAGTTCTTGCCATTGGCGGAGTTTGCATACAACAACAGTTATCAGTCCAGTATTCAGATGGCGCCTTATGAGGCCTTATACGGTAGGAGATGCAGATCCTCAGTGGGTTGGTACGAGTCGGGCGAGGCCAGGTAATTGGGCACTGATTTGGTTTAGGATGCGGTAGAGAAGGTTAAGGTGATCCAGGATAGACTCCGTGCGGCACAGTCCAGACAGAAGAGCTATGCGGGCAGGAAGGTTCGTGATGTTTCATTTATGGTTGGTGAGCGGATTTTGCTTCGGGTCTCACCTATGAAAGGTGTCATGAGGTTTGGAAAGAAAGGAAAGTTGATCCCGAGGTACATTGGTCCATTTGAGATTTTGAGGAAGGTTGGAAAGGTTGCTTATGAGCTCGCTTTACCTCCCAGTTTGATCGGGGTTCATCCTGTATTTCATGTTTCGATGCTTCGGAGGTATCATGGTGACCTGTCTCACGTGTTGGAGTTCACTTCAGTCCAGTTGGACAATGACTTGCCCTATGTTGAGGAGCCAGTGACAATATTGGATAAACAGGTTCCAAAGCTCAGGTAAAAGGATATAGCTTCAGTAAAGGTGCAGTGGCGGGATCAGCCAGCCAAGGAGGCGACTTGGGAGACCGAGCGGGATATGCGCAGCCGATACCCTCATCTTTTTTGCTACTTCAGGTATGTTCCCTATGCTCGTTCGAGGTCGAACTAATATTTAAGTGTGGGAGGATGTGACGACCCGGCTAGTCGTCTTTGAAATTTATGCCCCGCTTTCCTATTTTTCTGCTTCCCCTAAGTTCATTTCTGCTATTTTGGTTTGCCGGGATGTTCGGTAATAGAATTCGGAGTGTTTAGGGACACTCGGTCTCTAAATGAGAGCGTAAGTGGTGGAAAATGGTCCATAATCAGAACAGTGTCAAGACAACCTTGGAATGGAAAACCGATGGTTTCGTTAGCTATGTTAGGTTATTTCGGCTTGGGGAGCGTGTTCGGAATGTATTTTGGATGTCAGAAGCTCAATTAGGCTATGAATGCCGAAAGTTAGAAATTTGAAGTTCCGGTCCGATAGTGAATTTTTGATCCGAGGGTCGGAATAGAATTCCGAGAGTTGTAGTGGCTTTGCTAGGTGATTTAGGATATGTCTGAAAATGTTCAGGTCATTCGGACGTTGTTTTGGATAGGTTTTGAATCGAATGAGAGTATGGCTAAGTTTTGGAGATTTTAGGTGCAAATCATTGATCAAATGGTGTTTCCGGCGTTGTTTTAGGTGATCTAAGGATTGGTGCAAGTCCGAATGATGTTAAGGGCTAGGTTTGTAGGTTAGGTTGAGGTCCCGGGGGCCCCGGGCCATTTTCTGATGCTCGGCGGAGTGATTTTTGGATTGTTGGAAGAAATATTTCTGCTGCTTCTGTTGTTTCCGCGACCACGGAAGGGAGACCGCGTAAGCGATTACCGCAGACGCAACCATGGATCGCGGATGCGGTCTGGAACCGCAGAAGCGGATAGGAAGCCGCATAAATGGCCATCGCGGATGCGGCCGTTTGTACGCAGAAGCGAAAACTGAGTTTTATTTGAAATCGCTGAAGCGGCTTTTTGACCACGAAAGCGGGACCACAGAAGTGGTCCCTGGAGCCGCAAAAGCGGAAATCGGTGTAGAGAAAAGGGTTTTATCCGAGGCTTACGTTCATAAGTTGAAAAATCAAACTAAGACCAAGGCGATTTTGGGAGGGTTTTGAAGAGGAGACTATTGGGTAATGTTTTATGATCCTTTCTAGCTTTAATTCATAATTTAGTTGTTAAATTCATCTTTTAAATTCAAATTAAGGTCCAAAAATTGAGGAAATTGGTTAAAGTTCTTTGGCTAATCAATCGGGTTTTTGAGGGAGCAACCTCCGATTTGAGAGATTGTTTATATGGTTCGACTCGTGAGAGTATAAGATTTTTGAAAGTGTGAAAATTATTCGATTCCTAGACGTTGGTCTGAGGGGCATTTTGGTCATTTTACATGTTCTCGCGCCTTAGCTTTTATTTTAACAATGTAATCAGTTGCTTGCGATGTTATTGACAATATGTAATTGGTTTGAGTAGATTTGGGCCACTCGGAGTCGGATACTCGTGGCAAAGGCGTTGTTTCTTAGCGGTATTGTACCAAATTGAAGTAAGTCGCTTGTCTAACCTTGTGGGGGGGGGGGGGGGATCTCTCCCCTTAGGATATATTAATTGTTGCTTAAAGGCCTCGTGCCCGAGGTGACGGGCGTGTACTTGTGCCAATTGCTGAAAATTCACCTTACTTGACTTATTTAGACTGTGTTTCTTCGTGTATTTAACTTTTAAAAATGTGATTCTACTTGCTTAGCTTAAGAAAAGCATGTTAGTAATTTATTTGCTCTATCTGACTAAATTGCAAATACCTGCCCTCTTTGTGAGCATGCTAGGCCTATACCTTTACATTGTTGCTATATTTGGTTTCTTTCTGTTAAATATTGACTTGTCGTGACGTGTTTACGTTTGGGACTACGGGTTCAATTCTCGGGAGATTGCCCTATTATTGGTATGTTGGACTACGGGTTAAATTACCGTGAGATACTCAGATTCTGGCATGACGGACTACAGGTTCAATTCCCGGAAGATCCTCTGATATTGATATAAAGGACTGTGGGTTCAATTCCATGATATCCTCTGTTATTGGTATAAAGGACTGCGGGTTCAATTCCTGGAGATCCTCTTGTACTGGTATGAAGGACTGCGGGTGCGATTCCCGGGGATCCTCGGATATTGATAAGGTGGACCGCGGGTTCGATTCCCTGAGCTTCATGTGGAGATCCTGAATTTTGAGTGAATTGCTTTGTGTTTGTAGTTTGTACTTGTAGACGCTGTGTTTTTTTTTTATTACGGTCTTGTTAGATATTCAGTTTTATTGCATTATCTTCTGTTGTTTATTTTTACATTATTTCTTATATTCCTCTCAGTAGGGCCTCGACCTTCCTCGTCACTACTCCATCTAGGTTAGGCTTGGCACTTACCGAGTACCGATGTGGTGTACTCATGCTACTCTTCTGCACACTTTTGTTGTGCAGATCCAGGTACATCTGGTTCGGCGCGCTATTAGTGATTAGGAGCTATACTCAGATATCTGAGGTATGCATCTGCCGCGTCCGCAGAGCCGAAGAGTCTCCCTCTACTCTACCCTTAGCTAGTAGTTTTATCCATGTATTGTCTCGTTGTAGACACTTCTGGATGTTAGAGCCATGTGTTATACTTTACTCTTAGCCTGTGTTGCCCGTGGGTTTCCAGGCCTTGGAGGTTTTTATGTTATATTGAGTTGACATGTATGTGCCAGGCGACATTCCATACATTATCTTACGTCATTTATCTTTTAAATTATTGTTTTCGCACAGACTGTTGAATTTCCACAATGTGTCAGGTTTACCTAGTCGCGAAGACTGGGTGCCATCATGACAGGTTCACGATTGGTGAACTAGGGTCATGACATTCACCTTGGATTGATATTTCTATGGATTTTGGTTAGGGCTGCCTTGAACAAGGTATGTTAATGATAGTATATTTGTTGTGGTAGATAGGTTCTCCAAAATGGCTCATTTTATTCCTTGTTTAAAGACTAATGATGCTTCACATGTTGCTAATCTTTTTGTAAAGGAGGTTGTCAAATTGCATGGTATACCTAGAACTATTGTTAGTGATAGGGATGCTAAGTTTTTGAGCGACTTTTGGCGTGTGTTGGGGGAAAGTAGGCACTGAATTGTTGTTTTCTACTTCTTGTCACCCACAAACTGATGGACAAACTGAAGTAGTTAATAGAACCTTAGGAAACATGTTGAGGGCTGTTTTGAAAGGTAAGTTAATTTCATGGGAAGGTCACTTACCTATGATTGAATTTGCTTATAATAGAACAATCCATTCTTCTACAGGTATGTCACCTTTTGAGGTTGTTTATGGCTTTAATCCCTTTACTCCGCTTGATTTATTACCATTACCAACTAATAATATTGCTAATCTTGATGGTAGAACAAAGGCTGAGATGATGAAAAAAATTCATGAGCAAACAAGACTTGCAATTGAGAAGAAAAATGAGCAAACTGCCTTAAGAAAGAATAAGGGTCGAAAACAAGTTATTTTTAAACCTGGAGGTTTAGTTTGGGTTCACTTTAGAAAGGAGAGATTTCCTTCCAAAACGAAGTCAAAGCTGCATCCTAGAGGAGATGGCCCCTTTTAAGTCCTAGAAAGGATTGGAGAAAATGCTTACAAGCTGGATCTTCCTGGTGAGTTTCAAGTAAGTGCTAATTCAATGTTGTTGACTTGTCTTTGTTTGATGTAGGATCGAATTGTTTTCAAGAAGAGGGGAATGATAGCATCATTGATAAGGATATGGAAGCTCCAAGAAGGCCATTTACAAGATCTCAAGCTAAGGAATTGCAGACGAAGGTTGCTGGACTTCAATGGGAAATAAAAAAGCTTCTAACTATAGACGAAGTGCTCAAACCCAAAGGAGAAGAGTTGTCTAAGTTTTACAATTATTTGGTGGCTCAAGTTTTAGTCCAAGAAGATGAGGATTGGATCACCCAAATCAGCCCTTGAATTCCACCAAATGGGCTCAAAATGAGCTTAAAAGAGGTCCAAAAGGAAGTATTACAAAACAAGCCCAATTGGAGTCCAAACAAATTGCCCAAAATAGTTCTTTTAAGGCCCAAATATGCCCCAAAGGGTCTTGGCCTCCCCCTACCTAATTGCAATGACTTTGGATACCTTAGCAATCATCCTACCTAATTGTAATGACTT
Source organism: Nicotiana benthamiana (assembly GCA_034376525.1). Lineage (NCBI taxonomy): Eukaryota > Viridiplantae > Streptophyta > Magnoliopsida > Solanales > Solanaceae > Nicotiana > Nicotiana benthamiana. The sequence goes on along the minus strand of CM067336.1, from coordinate 23,482,865 downwards.
TGAATGCCTTAGCAATCATCCTACCTAATTATAATGACTATGGATGCCTTAGCAATAACCCTCCCTAATTTTTAGAACTTTTATGCCTTAGTACTCTCCTAAAAATAGGGAGTTATTCTTATTCATAAGACACAACATTATTGATAAAGTATATCATACTTCGAGAGTTCTTTTGAACCTTTGTTACTTGTGCTTTGAGATTTATCTTTCAACCTTTACTAGTTCATAGTTCAAGGTAGTAAGATTTCTTCTCTTTTATGATATCTTTGATTCCTTTGTGGTATTCTTTGATGGCAATTAATACTAGTTATTAATTGTTGTCTCAAGTTACTCGTAAAGCAGTCAAGATCCGAATCTATTGTTTTGATTTGCTTTTTAAGTAAAGGCATTTGGTTTCTTTCATAAATTAAGACGTTGTTACTTTTATCTTGTCAAGGCTATAGAACTTGCGTTCTTGGAAGTTCTAGGAATTCTTTCCCTAATTTTTTCATATCCTTTATTTTCGTCTAGTTAATTCTAGTTGTTCAATTCCTTGTTGTTATTGCTTCCGCATTTACTTCTCAAATTCTTACTCTAGTTTGGATTCCTGACCTAGTTATTATCAGAAAACCAAAAATATTAGAAGATCAATTAGGAGCCAAAACACACTTCTAGGCTTAGCAAATACTCAACTCCAAATCGAAGCTCTCTGTGGAAAATTCATCCCGATACCACTATCGGGTAAAAGTATTAGCGCCCGCTCTTTCTTAGGATTGAGTCCGCACCGATCAGCTGCTCCTTCCATTGCTGTAACTTCTGCCGGAGCCGTACGATACGGTGTCTGGCACCAAATCAATACTAAAATCAACAATCTCGCCCGGCGATATGCCCATCCACAAGGAACGCATCCGGAAAAAAATCCCTCAATACCGAAACTGGATCAATGGTAGAAACCTCTAACATCAGCCACGAAGGCCCAATTAAGAAAAATAATCCTTCCTAGTCGTCCGCTGGTCTTTGGAATACAAACAACTCTGCTAGAACATAATCTGATGCGCCTCGCCACTCAACCTGTGGTGTTTTCCGACATAGCCCATAACACAATAGTCTAGAATAACCCAACACTGAGACAACCAGTCTATACCCCAATGTAATATCCTAAATCTAATATACCAAGCAAAGAAAGATCAACTCGGGCCTCAAAATCCCAATAGCCGCTAATGGTACCAATACATACGATCCACAACTACTACAAAGCTTGTACTTGAGAACTCCCAGTCTCGAACTCCATATGGCACACGAATCAAGTACCCAGTCATTCCACGAAAGATATTCTAAAACCCCCATGTGCCATCAAACACACTCAAGTATCAGAAGTCGATCTAGCCACAAAGCACCACAATACTAATGCAGTAGTCTAATCACATTACCCTTTTTCTGAGACATACTCTCGTCAAATCACTCCCACTCAGCAGTACGATTTCCTTGATTACCTGAGGCTACCCGTTGCCTAAGAATTTTATGAACTTCTTTTCAGAACTGAAATGCAACTCATTTAGCCAAGACCTTCCGTCAATTCCATCTAGAAGAAGAATCATTACACATTCCATGCTTCGCATACCCATAGAAAATATATTCATCTCCAAACCACGGTAAAACCCTACAAGAACATCTTTTCCAATTCTATTTGTACAAGCTAAAATGTTAGGACTGAATCCTCCTATCCAAACCAAGCTAAGCAAGATGTCCGAACTCAAAAGCTTTACCGCACAATACCTGAAAGGGCTCATACCTCGAACACATACAAAGAATTAATCATATCCTTACCATAACGATTCGGTCTACTATCAATCTATTCCATCTATCTAATTTCCTTTTTGATTCATCATCAACTTGATATTCCCTCTTGTTGTAGCACCACAATGCCTCAACCGAGGTTTACCACACGAGACTCAAACATAAGACCACACTATTTAAGACCCATAGGCCACTGAATACCCTCTAAAATGTTCCCAGAAATACCACATTCCCGCATGCTCTGCTTGAAGAACTTACTGCGAATCTGAATTCGTTGCCATTACCTTCTAGATATCGATACACAGAATCCCATAATCATCATAAAATACAACAAGTCTTGACCTTTTTCAGTGAAACACATTCTCTAACCACATACACGACCTTAAGGCACCTGATTGTTAGATGTAGAATCCTTAACACATTAAAACCATTCTCAAGAGTAATCCACTCTTATTCAAAATGCAAATTACCTGACTTAACAAACAGAACCACTCGTGTCTTATAGCACTCTAACACTGCAGAACATGACCTCATACCAATACAAACAACCATCTTCCTTCTCTATACACTGAGCATTCTTTATCAACAACAATTCAAGATATCCTAGTACTTTCTCACATCTATGAAGCACCATATAACCTTTGTCAAAAAATTTCTTCACTCATGCCATCCTCGGCTCAATTTTCGCAACCAGGACTGATCCGCCAGCATACCTCGAAACATAACAAACATAGTACACAACCATGCAAACAACTAATCAATAACAACCTCCCCAACTTGGCTCGAAGCCATATATCAGGACACACTCAATAACCTATAATACTTTTACCCTAATGATGCCACAATATCATAGTGAGGTTAAACTTAAATCACGCACAAGTTTGTGGAAACATAAATCATCTGAGTCCATTCTCTTAAGTGACCCAAATTTTTAGATTACAACACATACCTTTCAATTACAAATGAGATCTTCTAACGTACACATAAGGATCATAGCACTTAAGAACACTCCATTGGAAGTAACCCACCTGCTTCTCTTCAATTTAATATTTCAGCATACCTTCCACCATCATATACGTCACACAGTCGTTTGTCTTCTTGAGTCTGAACTCATACCGCCACATGTAATGCACTTTACTTTCCAACTAGGAGACACAAAAAATATTCTTCACGCGCCCATAACTCAGGGCTACACAAGATCACAATAGGAAATGAGTCACTTAATAGTTCATCTATTATCCAGAAGACTTCTTTGTTACCACCAAGTCATATAACACCTCGCAGCACAAACATACTCATCACATGGATATCCAACCGCCATTCCGGCTAATAGGGACAATAATGAAATATAAGTTCAAAACACCTGCTCATAAAATCAGCACCTCGGAGCTCAAGCCATAGACAAAGATCTGGCCTCAAGCCCTCCAGACTGGCCCAACATCAAACTTACGGAGATAACATCTCGCCCCTTTGATTGGGGAAACACAAGCCATCAAGACACATATAATACTGAGCGGTCATGTGCGCATACAGACGTGTGGAGGGAATTTCAAGAGCTATATCTCAAGCTGAATCAACTACGCATGATAAGAATTCTAAGAAGGTGAAGTTTTCCTAAAGGTTCTGCAGTCTCTCGAGGAAAATACAGATGTCTCCGTACCGTTCCGTGAGACTCTAACTAAACTTGCTCATGACTCGCGAGACCTAGTAACCTAGGCTCTAATACCAATTTATCACTGGTCCCAAACCCGATCGTGATGGTGCCTCTCATAAAGACAAGGTTATCCAACAGAACATCATTTCCTCTTCTAAATGTTACTTAGCATGAATAAGTGTGAATCATAGATAATAAAATCATATTGCAGAATAAATGTGATAAAACAGGGAACCCAACCCGACTCAGCCCGAAATCAGGGTGTCACAAGTCATGAGCATCAAGAAGGACTTTATTTATACAACTACAAAGCTTGTAATACATAGAATAAAAATCAGTAATCAATAAGTAAGAAAATCCGGTGCCGCGAACGCTAGCGGTCACCTTGCTCAGCTACGATAGCAAATCCTCAACCAGCTCAAACCCGCTACTGGGTAAACCAATACCTGCATCTGCACGCGAGGTGCATGGAGTAAAGTGAGTACTCCAATTCAGTGAGTAATAAAAGTAAATAATAGCTGAGCAGCAAGAAATCACGGAAGGCACTCCATCATGCTATATAGAACAGTACAACCCTTTGAGAAAATAGTAAAACTGTGAAATCCTTTGGAAAACATCTGGGCACACATAAAACCTCTTTTAAAAATATCTCTTTTCAATAGTTAAGCAAATGAAAGCGAAACATATAGTGCAAGTCAGCACGTAAGTCAGCCCCTCGGGCACAACAATCCATCAACAAATAACACCAGGGTATCGGGTAAACAGTGCAAGAAGTAGCATGGATGCCAATGAAATGAGAGTGCTGAATGTCATGATACGTAATACAACTAGGAACCAATGCATGAGTATAATGCAATGCATATGACCGGTACACTCAGGTACCCACTATGGCTTGCAGCCCGAGCCATCCGTATATTTAACGTCAACGGCGCTCACTGGGGATGTGTACACACTCCGGAGGGGCTCCTACAGCCCAAGCTCAATATCAAGCCATCTCCTGGCATCAGTTATTCCTGGTCAGTCATTGTTATCTGACAAATTTATACCATGCAGTGTCATTGTTACCACTGCTTCAAGTCACAACATACAGTGTCATTGTTATCATTATTTCAAATCACATCATACAGTGTAATTGCTACCACTGTTTCAAATCACATCATACAGTATCATTGTTACCACTATTCCAAAATCACTACTGCGGCGCTCAGGCTGATCCATGCTCAGTCCAGAAATACACATAAGCCACTTGGGCAATATTAACATGATAGTCCTCAGCTCAAAACGTCAATAAAATATTGTTTAAGCTTTCAAATCTTAGAAAAATGACTAAGTTTGCAAAACTGTATTAAACCTTGGACCGAGATCAAATAGTACGCAAAGTAATGCGAAAACAGTTATATCAATCCCTGAAGGATTCACATAGTTGGCACGAAGCCCAAATATGGCAATCAACCCAAATTATGATGACAACAAGTAGTTTCAGTCAAATACGTGGTAAAATCAACATCTAGGATGGACCAAGTCACAATCTCCAACAGTGCTCTACCTCACGCTCATATCTGGCATGCAAGTCACCTCAATACAGCACTATGATGTGCAAATCTGGGGTTTCAAACCCTCAGGATATTATTTACAAGTATGACTCACCTCGAACAGGCAAAATCTCTAGCTCACGATGCCTTTGCGCCTCAAATCGGCCTCCACGCGCGTTGTATCTAACAAAAATCAGAGCGAATACATCACAATATACTAAGGGAACAATAACAAATCGAAAACAATTGGGAAATAGCAAAAATCTCAAAACTAGCAAAATCCGATCCCCAGGACTGCTTCCCGAAAAAAAATGAAGTTTACATCACCGGATTCCTCGTCTCGTCATGAGCCTAGTGTATCAAATTTATCAAAATCGAAGTCCATTTGAGCCTTCTATTTCTAATTTTAAATACCCAAGTTTCAAACCCTAGCTTCACTCTCTTTTGATGAGTTTCAACCCATTTTCATGTTAAATCTATCATAATTTCATGTATTTAGGCCAAGGGACTTACCTCCAATCACTCCTAGTCGAAATCCTCCTTAAAATCTTTCCAATAGCTCTCAAGATTGTTTTAAAAATGGTGGAAATAACATAACCCTCATGGAGAAAAAATGATTATAAAACTCATACTGGCTTCAGTGGTTTCCGCTTCTGCGGCCCCCACGCATACTTCCGCGTGAACGCTTCTGCGGTTTTTGTCCGCTTAAGCGGAAATTTCATTAATCACCAAGGCTGCTTCTGCGAGATATCACCTCTATGCCCAAACTGCTTTTGCGACTTCATGTCCGCTTCTGCGGACTCTCTTCGGCGAAAAGACTTTGGCTTCTGCGGAACTTCACAACTCAGCCTTAAACTGATTATGCGACCAATCCCTCGCTTCTGCGGAACCGCTTCTGCGGTCCATTTCGGCAGAAGCGAGAATACAGATACCAGCAAACATTTTCCACTCTCTCAACTTGAATTTCATCCCGTTAGCCATCTGAAATCACCCCGAGGCCCCCGGATATCAACCAAAAATATCAAGATGATCCAATACCCTATTCAAACTTGTTCCAATCTTAAAAGCACATCCAACAACACCAAAATCCTCATTTTTCATCAATTCCAAGCCTAAGTTCCTCAAATACTTCAAAACTCACATTCGATCAAAAACTCATTTAAATCAGTTCCGAATCATCTAAAATTTTGCACACATATCCAAAATCACCTAATGAAGCTACTACAACTCTCGAAATTCCCTTCGAACTCTCAGATCAAAATATCATCTATCAACCGGATTTCACCAAAATACTAACTTTGCCAATTCAAGCCTAATTCTACACCGGACCTCTAAAGTCACTTCCGACCACGCTCCTAAGTCACAAATCGTCCCCCAAAGCTAACCGAATCATCGGAAATTACATTTTCCAACTTAAGCCTTCCATAAAGAGACTAAGTGTCTCATTACTTATCAAAACCAGTCCAAATCAACTCTAACACACCACATACCGATAACTAATCATGAAGAAGCATAAAATGGGGGAAATAGAGCAGTAACACACGAGACAATGGGTCGGGTCGTCACAAAGATAGAATTATCCCTTTATAAACTTTTCTAATTCCTTTTCAACGTTTTTGGAAGGTATCTTTGTAAACAAATATTTCTTTTAAACGATTATGACACTACTAGAATTCCTGTAAAAAGCGAGCAAATATTAGCAACCAAATTTTGTCTGTCAATAAAAGCGATCAAAGTTGGTCGCCAAAAATACTGAAAATAATAAAAAAATATTTGAAATGCTTTAGCGACCAAAGTTGGTCGCTATTTTTAGTCAAATTGGTTATTGGACTAGTCAGACGTGCTTGATCAAAGATATACTGAGATAAGCGACCAATGTTGGTCGCTAAAGTGGGACCCACATAATTTTTTTAAATAATTTTATTATTATTTTATAAAAATTATATAAGATAAATATATATAATTTAACACTGGCACAAAAGTTGGTCGCTAACTGAAGGATACGTTCATAGCGACCAACAATGGTCACTATAGTGGGACACACTTGTAAAATTTTAATAAATATATATTTATTTAAAAATTTATAAAATATAGATAAATATAATTAAAAAGTTAGCAACTAAAGTTGGTCGCTAAATGCAATAGAGACCAACTTTGGTCACATATGTGGGACCCAGTTATAATGTTTAACAATTTTTAATATTAATTTAAATATTATATAAAATATAAATAAATCTGATTAAAATTTAGTGACCAACTTTGCTAGCTAAACCAATTTCATGTACAGTTAGTGACCAACTTTGGTCGCTAAATTAAATTCATGTATAGTTAGCAACCAAAGTTAGTCTCTATATGGTCAAAATTAAAAATCACTTTTGTATTTACTATCTAAATAATATAAAGGTAAGTCGTTAATACTTTTATAATATTGTATCGAATATAGCTTTATATATATATATATATATATATAATATGCACTAAGTATAAATGTATTAGGTAATACTGTATCAAATATAGCTTATATATATATATATATATAATATATATATGTATACTTACGCTACACTATGCACTAAGTATAAATGTATTAGGTAGTACTGTATCCAATATAGCTTATATATAATATATGTACTTACGCTATACTATGTGTGACGACCCAAAGGCTCATCACCATAATTCTCCCCTTTTTCGTGTTTCAGAGCCCTTGAAAAACCTCACTTTTAGTTGCCTCGAATTGCATGCACAGTCCGGGCACAAAGCCGGAAAATTCCTATGTTAAAATATGTGAATTCTGTGGTAAATTTGAGGAATTTTGATATTAATATTGTTATAGTTGACTTTGGTCAACATTTTTTGGTAAACGAACTCGGACCTATGAAGTGACGCTCCTGGGAGGTCCGAAGGAAAATATGGGACTCGGGCGTATTCACGGAATCGAAATTCGAGGTCCCAAGCCCGAGTATGGAATGTTTGAAAGAAATTGTATTCCTGAAAATGATATGGAATTTTGGTTCCGACGCCCGACACAGGTCTTAAATATACGCTAAGCACTTTCTGTGAAATTTTGTCAAAATCGGACGTCGTTTGACGTAATTCAGACCTAAATATCTAAAGTTAAAGGTTTATGAAGTTTGAAATGAAAAATGGCGATTTGGGGGTTTAATTCATTGAATTTGATGTTATTTGGCGATTTGATCGCTCGACTAAGTTCGTCGGATGTTATTGAATTAGCGTGTGCATTTGGTTGCAAGCCCCGAGGACTCAGGTGAGTTTGGGATAGGCCGCGAGTGCATTTGAACCTTTGAAAAACCAGCTGATGTATTTCAGACCTGAAGGTTTCGCATTTGCGAGATCTGGTTCGCAAAAGCGGAGTTCGCAAATACGAAAGGCCAATCGCAATTGCGAGGAAGTCCCAGTTCTGACCATCTCACAAATGCGAGATTTTCTTCGCAAATGCGATAGGATGGGTCTCCTTCTAGGGTCGCAAATATGACCATCGTGTCCGCAAAAACGAAAGGCGACCAGTCGCAAATGCGACTTTTTGGATCGCAAATGCGAAGCCCGTGATTGCTGCATAGTGATTGCAAATGCAAAAAATTCTTCACCATTCCCACCATAGCAGGGTCGGGGTTCGCAATTTCGCAATTCCCACACCTGCACCTGTGCATTTCCATGCTTAGACGAATTTAAACCCATTTTCATCATTCTTTCAAAACCCAAACCCCATAGGCGATATTTCAAGAGCAAACTTCATCCCAAATCACTTATAAGTTGATTTTTACTCTATTCTTTCAAACTTTAACATTATTAAACATGTTATCCACTTGAAATCAAGGATTTTCATGGGTGAAATTGGGATTTTTGGATAGAACCTAGGTTTTTATAAATTGGGGAGTTGGACCTCAATTTGAGGTCCGATTTCAAACATATCATAGATATGAACTCATGGGGGGATGGGTAACCCGATTTTGGTTCGAACCTTGGGTTTTGACCACGTGGGCCTGCGGGCGTTTTGGGAAATTTTGGGCAAAACTTTGGAGATTTATTCTTATGCATTCAAATTGATTTAACTAGCATTTGTTGATACGTCTGAGTAATTTGTGACTAGATTCGAGCGGTTTTGTGGCGAATTCGAGGTGTAAAGCTATTCTAGAGGCGTAAGTTGAGTTTGGAGCTTTTGAGGTAAGTGCTTGTTCTAACTTTGGCTTGAGGGATTAGGATTAGGATATTACTTGCTACGTGTTAATGATGGAGTATGGTGTATTGGCATGGTGACGGTTATTTATGCACTAGAGTCTAGCGTGACCGTGAGTCGTAATTGATTTTAATTCGAAAGATGTGATACAATTGTGTTGTTTAGTTGATAATTTCATATGAAGTGATAGTTGAGAAGGAAATAAGTTAAAGGAGGAAGTGTAGTATTATTCCCTTGTCTGGACTTATTTTTTGTTTTGTTCTCCCTTGCCGGGATGTTTAATATTGTTGTTTATCCCCTCCCCCGATTGGTTGTGACGGTTGTTTGGGTGAGGAAGATAGATTATGCACGAAGGGTCATTCTGTGCCATGTTTAATAATTATGCACGAAGGGTCATTCCGTGCTTTGATATGAGAGTTATGTGAGGAAAAACACGAAGGGTCATTCCGTGCCATGTTTGATAATTATTCATGAAGGGTCATTCCGTGCCATGTTTGATAATTATGCATGAAGGGTCATTCCGTGCCATGTTTTGATAATTATGCACGAAGGGTCATTCCAAGCCATGTTTTGAATAATTGAGCACGAAGGGTCATTCCGCGTCTTAATATCAGAGTTATGTGAGGAAAAGCACGAAGGGTAATGCCATGCACTCTATTTGACCGTTTGGGTGAGAATGAGAGTAAAAGCACGAAGGTTGGTGTCACGCAGTTGTTGTTTTACCTGTTTTCCTTAATTGATGTTATTGCACAGTTGTATCTCTTTGTTCGTTAATCCTATATCTGAATTGTTACACCCCATAGCATGCTCCCCTCCTTCTTAGCTATTTAAATTCTGTATATTCCTTCCGTTGCATATATATATATCTTCACAAGTTGTTTTTGGTAGGTCTTGTCTAGCCTCGTAACTACTTCGTCGGGGTTAGGCCAGACACTTACCAGCACATGGGGTCGGTTGTGTTGATGCTACACTCTGGATATTTTGTGCACACATAAGAGAGCAGCTTTTGGACCTCAGTAGCAGTATGTGCGCTGATTTTAGCTCAGGGACTCTCGAGGTAGCCTAGCTGGCGTTCGCAGGCCGAAGTCCCTTTACTTATTCTTTTTCTTTTTCATTTTTTCATCTTGTATCAGACAAACACTATGTATTTCTTTTCCAGACTTGGTTGTTGTATTCTGTAGTAGTCTGTGAGTAGTGACACCAGATTTTGGGTAGAGATATGTTTTACACTTCCGCATTATGAATTTCATTTTTATTAAACGTAAAGTCTTCCGCTTTTATTTAATTATTTTTCGCATATTATATTGTTGAGATTTTATCAGAAAATTTTTAAAGTTTTGCTGGCCTAGCTCCGTTAGTAGGTGCTATCACGACTCCCGACGGTGGGTAATTGAGGTCGTGACACTATGCACTAAGTATAAGTGTATATTAGGTAATATGGTATCGAATATAGCATATATATATATATATATATATATATATATATATATATATATACACTTACGCTATAGTAGGCACTAATTAAGTATAAGTGTATTAGACAATATTGTATCGAATATAGTTTTTATATATATATATCTCTATATATATATATATATATATATATATATATATAAGTATAATATTTATACTTACGCTATACTATGCACTAATTATAAGTGTATAGTAATACTATATCAAATATAGCTTATATATATATATATATATATATAATATCAAAATAGGAAAAAAAATTTATTTATTTGTTTTAAAAAATTGTGACCAAAGTTGGTCGCCAAATTTGACTGTTTAACCTATTAGTGAACAATTTTGGTCACTTTTCTAGTATATAATATATATATATATATATATATATAATATAAATTAATTTATTTTGAAAAATAGCGACCAACTTTGATCACTATTCTGGTCAAAACAATTAACACTTAAGTAGCGACCAACTTTGGTTGCTTTTTTAAAAAGCAGAACTCAAAATCAGATTTCCCCTCCCAAAATATTATTTTCTCCCCAAAAAAATTTCAAATCTCTCTCTCAAAATTTTCTTCTCACATTCTCTATTTTTGTGATGACCCGACCTGTCGTCTCATATGTTACTACTCTGTTTTCCTTATTTTATTCTTCTTTATGATTCATTATCGGTATGTGGTGTGTTAGAGTTGATTTGGACTGATTTTGATAAGAAATGAGACACTTAGTCTCTTTAAGGAAGGCTTAAGTCGGAAAATTCAACCGGACATTGATTTATGATTTAAAAGGTTCGGATGTGATTTCTGGTGATTCAGTTAGCTTCGGGGGATGATTTGTGACTTAGGAGCATGGTCGGAAGTGATTTTGGAGGTCCGGTGTAGAATTGGGATTGAATTGGCGAAGTTAGTATTTTGGCGAAATTCGGTTGATAGGTGAGATTTTTATCCGAGGGACGGAATGGAATTCCGAGAGTTTAAGTAGCTTCGTTAGGTGATTTTTGATATGTGTGCAAAATTTTAGATGATCCTGAACTGATGCGGTTAGGTTTTTGATCGAACGTGAGTTTCGAAAGTATTTAAGGAACTTAGGCTTGAAATTGATGAAAAATGAGGATTTTGGTGTTGTTGGATGTGCTTTTAAGATTGGAACAAGTTTGAATAGGGTATTAGATCAGGTTGGTATTTTTGGTTGAGGTCCTGGGGGCCTTGGGGTGATTTCGGATGGTTAACGGGATAAAATTCAAATTGAGAGAGTGGTAGATGTTTGCTGGTATCTGGTATGCTCGCTTCTACGAAAATGGACCGTAGAAGCGGTTCCGCAGAAGCGAGGGATTGGTCGCATAAGTGATATAAGGCTGAGTTGGGAAGTTTCACAGAAGTGGAGTTCTTTTTTCCTAAGCGAGTCCGCAGAAGCGGCTTGGGCATGGAGGTGAAATTTTGTAAAAGCTGGAAATTGTCTCGTAGAAGTGGCCCTGGTGATTTAATGAAATTCCTGCATAAGCGGACAAAAACCGCAAAAGCGGTCAGGCGGAAGTGGCGGAAGAGGGCGTGGGGAATGCAGAAGCGAAAACCACTGAAGCCAGTAGGAGTTTATAATCATTTTTGCTCCGTGAGGGTTATGTTATTTCCACCATTTTTAAATGAGCTTGAGAGCTATTGGACGGATTTGAAGGGGGATTTCAAATAGGCGTGGTTGGAGGTAAGTCCCTTGGCCTAAATACATGAAATTATGACAGACTTAACATGAAAATGGGTTGAAATTCATCAAAAGAGAGTGAAGCTAGGGCTTGAAACTTGGGGATTTAAAAATGGAATAGAAGGGTCAAACAGACTTCGATTTTTGATAAATTTTATATGTTCAGGATCATGCCAAGACGACCAATCCGAAGATGTGAATTTTGTAATTTTTCGGGAAGCGGGTCCGGGTATCGGATTTTGCTAGTTATAAGAGTTTTGCTATTTCCCGATTGTATTCGATTGGTATTGTTCCCCTAGAATATTGTGATGTATTCGCCCTAATTTTAGTTAGATATGACGCGCGTCGAGGCCGATTTGAGGGGCAAAGGCATTGTGAGCTAGAGATATCGCCGGTTCGAGGTGAGTAATACTTGCAGATGATATCCTGAGGGTTTGAAAACCCGGATTTGCACATCATAGTGCTGTATTGAGGTGACTTGCACGCCGGATATGAGCATGGGGTAGAGCACCATTATGAATTGTGACTTGGTCCGTCCTAGATGTTGATTTTTACCGCGTATTTGGCTGAAACTACTTGTTATCGTCATAATTTAGGCTGATTGCTATGTTTGGGCTTCATGCCAACTATGTGAATCCTTCAGGGATTGATATCATTGTTTCGCATTACTTTGCATATTATTTGTTCTCGATCCACGGTTTAATACAGTTTTGCAAACTCAACCGTTTTTCTAAGATTTAAAAACTTAAACAATATTTTATTGCCATTTTGAGCTGAGTACTATCATGTTAATATTGCTCAAGTGGCTTATGTGCATTTCTGGACAAAGCATGGATCGACCTGCGCATCACAACAATGATTTTGGAACAGTGGTAACAATGACACTGTATGATATGATGTGGACAGTGATAATAATGACACTGTATGATGTGATTTGAAACAGTGGTAACAATGACACTGTATGATATGACTTGAAGCAGTGGTAACAATGACACTGTATGATATAAATTGGTTAGGTAACAACGACTGACCAGGAATAACTGATGCCACAAGATTGCTCTATATTGCGTTTGGGCTGTAGGAGCCCCTCCGGCGTCTGTACACACCCCTAGTGAGCACCGCCGACGTAAATATATGGATGGCTCAGTCTGCACGCTGCATTTGGTACCTGAGTGTATCGGTCATATGCAATGCATTGCACTTATGCGTTGATTCCTGGTTGGATTATGTGTTATGACATTCAGCACTCTCATTTCATTGACATCCATGATACTTCTTGCACTGATACCCTGGTGTTATTTGTTGACGGAGTGTTGTGCCCTAGGGGCTGACATACGTGCTAACTTGCACTATCTGTTTTGCATTCATTTTCTTAACTATGAAAAAGAGATATTTTCAAAAGAGGTTTTAACTGTGCCCAGATGTTTTCCAAAGGATTTCACGGTTTTACTGTTTTCTCAAGGGTTGTACTATTCTATATAGCATGATGGAGTGCCTTACGTGATTTCTTGCTGCTCAGCTATTATTTACTTTTATTACTCATTGAGTTGGAGTACTCACTTTACTCCCTGCACCTCGCGTGCAGATGCATGTATTGGTTTACCTGGTAGCGGGTTTGAGCTGGTTAAGGATTTGCTATCGTAGCCGAGCAAGGTGACTGCCAACGTTCGCAGCACCGGATCTTCTTCCTTTTTGATTCCTAATTTTTATTCTGTGTATTAAAGGCTTTTAATTTGTATAAAAAAATCCTTCTAGATGTTCATGACATATGACACCCCGATTTCGGGCTAAAAGTCGGGTTGGGTTCCCTATTTTATCACATTTATTTCGCAATATGCTTTTATTTCTATGATTCTGACTTAATCATACTAAGTAACTGTTAGAAGAGGAAATGAAGTTCTGTTGTCTAGCCTTGTCTTCACGAAAGGAGCCATCACGACCGGGTTTGGGAATTGGGTCGTGAAAAGTTGGTATCAGAGCCTAGGTTACTAGGTCTCACGAGTCATGAATGTGTTTAGTAGAGTCTCGCGGATCGGTATGGAGACGTCTATATATATCCTCGAGAGGCTGCCGAACCTTTAGGAAAACTTTGCCTTCTTGGAATTCTTATCGTGCGTACTTAATTCAGCTTGAGATATAGCTCTTGAAATTACCTCCACATGTCTATATGCGCATATGAGCTCTCACTATTATATGTGTCTTGATGTGATCTCCGTGAGTTTGATGTTGGGCCAGTCTGGAGGGCTTGAGGCTAGATCTTTGTCTATGGCTTGAGCACCGAGGTGCTGATTTTGTGAGCAAGTTTTTTGAACTTATATGTTCATTATTGTCCATATTAACCACAATGGTGATTGGATATCCATGTGATGATTATGTTAGTGATGCGAGGTGTATTTATACGACTTGGTAGTGATGAAGAAGTCTGATGGATAATAGATGAACTGTTAAGTGATTCGTTTCCTATTGTGATCTGTTATGTAGCCCTGAGTTATGGGCGCATGAAAAATATTTTCTGTGTCTCCTAGTTGGAAAGTAAAGTGCATTACATGTGACGGTATGAGTTCAGACTCAGGAAGACTAATGATTGTGTGACGTATATGATGGTAGAAGGTTTGCTGAAGTACTAAATTGAGGTATGCTCCTTATGTGTATGTTAGAAGATCTCATTTGTAATTGAAAGGTACGTGTTGAAATCTAAAAATTTGGGTCGCTTAAGAGAATAGACTCAGTTGATGTGGGGATGAATGCAAGATTTGTAGAGGATTACAATACTAGATGATTTATGTTTTCACAAACTTGTGCATGATTTGAGTTTAACCTCACTATGATATTGTGGAATCATTAAGGTAAAAGTGTTTTAGGTTATTGAGTTCGTCCTGATATATGACTTGGAGCCAAGTTGGGGAGGTTGCTGTTGATTAGCTGATCGTACGGTTGTGTACTATGTTGGTTTCATTTCGAGGTATGATGGCGGATCAATCCTGGTTGCAGAAATTGAGCCAAGGATGGCACGAGTAAAGCAATATTCTGACTAAGGTTATATGGTGCTTCATAGATGTGAGAAAGTACTAGGATGTCTTTAACTGTTTTTGGTAAAGAATGCTCAGTGTATAGAGAAGGAAGATGGTTGTTTGAATTGGTATGAGATCATGTTCTGCAGTGTTAGAGTACTATAAGCCACGAGTGCTTTTGTTCGTTAAGTCAGGTAATTTGCAGTTTGAATAAGAGTGGATGACTCTTGAGAACGGTTTTAATGTGTTCAAGATTCTACATGTAACAATCAGGTACCTTAAGGTCGTGTATGTGGTTAGAAAATGTGTTTCATTGAAAAAGGTCAAGACTTGTGGTATTTTTATGATGATTATGGGCTTCTATGTATTGGTATCTAGAAAGTAATGGCGAAAAATTCGGATTCACAGTAAGTTCTTCAAGCAGACCATGCGGGAATGTGGTATTTCTGGGAACATTTGGGAGGGTATTCAGTGGCCTATGGGTCGTAGATAGTGTGGTCTTATGTTCTAGTCTCGTGTGGTAAACATGGGTTGAGGCATTGTGTTGCTACAGCAAGAGGGAATATCAAGTTGATGATGAATCAGAAAGGAAATTATGCAGATGGAATAGCTTGATAGTATACCGAATCGGTATGGTAAGGATATGATTAGTTCTTTGTATGTGTTCGAGGTAATGAGCCCTTACAGGTATTGTGCGGCAAAGCTTTTGAGTTTGGATAGCCTGCTTAGCTTGGTTTGGATAGGAGGATTTAGTCCTGACAGTTTAGCTTGTACAAGTGGAATTGGCACAAATGTTCATGCTGGGTTTTACCGTGGTTTGGAGATGAATATATTTCTATGGGTATGCGAATCATGGAATGTGTAATGATTCTTCTTCTCGATGGGATTGACGGAAGGTCTTGGCTAAATGAGTTGCAGTTCAGTTCTGGAAACAAGTTCATAAATTTCTTAGGTAATGGGTAGCCTCAGGTAATCAAGGAAATGGTACTACTGAATGGGAGTGATTTGATGAGAGTATATGTCTCGAAAAAAGGGTAATGTGATTAGACCGATGAAACTACCTTAGTATTGTGGTGCTTTTTGGCTAGATCGATTGCTGATACTTGAGTGTCTTTGATGGAAGAGGGGATTTTTAGAATATCTTTCGTGCAATGACTAGGTACTTGAGGTGTAAAATGTATTCATATTGTGGAATTTGGGATCAGGTACAATGATCCGTGTGCTATATGGAGTTGGAGACTGGGAGTTCTCAGGTACAAGCTATGTAGTGGTTGTGGATCGTATGTATTGGTACTGCTTGCAGCTATTGGATTTGGAGGCCCGAGTGGATCTTTCTTTGCTTGGTATATTAGATTTTGGATATGACATTGGGGTATATACTGGTTGTCCCAGTTCTAGGTTATTCTAGACTACTGTGTTATGGGCTATGTAGGACGCCATAGGTTGTGTGGCGAGGCGCATTAGATTATGTTCTAGCAGAGTGGTTTGTATTCCAAAGACTAGCGGACGGCTAGGAAGGATTGTTTTCTTAATTGGGCCTTCGTGGCGGATGTCAGTGTAGAGGTTTCTACCATTAATCCAGTTCCGGTATTGAGGGATTTTTTTCGAATGCGTTCCTTGTGGTTGGGCATGTCGCCGAGCAATATTGTGGATTTCGGTATTGATTTGGCACGTATCGTACAACCCCGGTAGGAGTTATAGCAGTGGAAGGAGCAGTTTTAGACTTCTTGATGTTGAGTTCGTGGGAAGGCCGATGTGGCTATGTACTTGGCTTGAGTTAGCTTGGTTGCCCCGAATTGTGTTGTTGATGGATAGGTTGATTCGATCGTTATTGAGCTTGCTAGTGATCTAAGGAGAGCTATGAGTTTCTTTTTGGTGTTTTGAAATGTCATGATTGGTTGGATATGGGCACATGTGGTTCGGTTCTACTGAGTATTCATAGAGAAAGTCGAGCAGGAAGAGTAATTAAGTGTTGCTCGATAAATGAAGTATTGGTTATGGCCTTTGGGTTGCGTGTCTTATGTTATTTTTTCACTATAGATGTAATGCATTGCTTTGGTTTCTGACATAAAACATTGTGCATGGCTGTTGATTTTGAGCATAGCGACTTGAGGTACTTCATGTGTAACAATGTTTGGATAGGATCGTGCATTATAGCGAGGCTACGTGGAGTTATGACCCTTCGGGGTAGATTCAGGTACTCTATTTCTATTATAGGAGATGGGGTCCCAGCCTTGTGTTGTGATGGTACTGAGGAAGTTGAGTTACAACTCTTTCGTTTGAGTAATTTATCATGATTTGAGTATGTTCATACCGTTTCTTATTTATTCGTGTATTATGAAAGTTGTGTCTTAGGCCTGTGTTGAGGCGTCATATCACCAAAGTGGTGTGTTGGATTCGAGGTGATCATTGGAGTCATTAATGAATACGAACATATTTTATCTCATCTTGTCAGAAGTATAATACCAAGGTTTGGCCCGAAAATCTATTGGGATATTAGTTAGAGGAAAGTGGCTTCATGAATGGTTGATCTGAGGAATGGTTATAATTTATCGCATGTTTCACTTGTTGTTGGCAGTATATGAAAGTGTTGGAATAAGACTTTAGCTAATAAAAGATTTTCTATCGATATTTGCTTCTTATAGGCAACTGCTATGACTAGTGGCTACTGTTTGAGTGTTTGGATTATGTTGTATATCATATGATTTCACCTGAGGTTGCAGGTATGGTTTATTACAGTTGGTTCGGGTTTATTCTGGGTATAGATGTGAAGTTCTGATCTTGTGTATGATTTCGGAAAGTGCAATGTGGTCCTATGGTTTATGATTTAGATGAACTGTGAAATTTCAGCTATATTTTGTTATCGAATATATGCGAGATAGGGTCACGAGGGATCACCCAGGGTATATGCTTGGTAAGGTCATTCAACTATTAGGTTGCTTTAAGTACATCTCTAGGTACGCTCGAGGAGGAGCGCTTGTTTAAGTTGGGGAGGATGTGACGATCTGACCCGTCGTATTATGTATTACTGTTCTGTTTCCCCCATTTTATCCTTCTTCATGATTTGTTATCGGTATGTGGTGTGTTAGAGTTTATTTGGACTAGTTTATAAGAAATGAGACATTTAGTCTCTTTAAGGAAGACTTAAGTTGGAAAAGTCAACCGGACATTGACTTATGAGTTAGAAGGTTCAGATGTGATATCTGATGATTCGGTTAGCTTTGGGGGACGATTTATGACTTAGGAGTGTGGTCGGAAGTGATTTTGGAGGTCCGGTGTTGTATTAGGCTTGAATTGGCGAAGTTAGGATTTTAGCGAAATACAGTTGATAGGTGAGATTTTGATCCGAGGGTTGGAATAAAATTATGAGAGTTGTAGTAGCTTCGTTAAATTATTTTGGATATGTGTGAAAAATTTCAGATGATTCGGAAGTGATTTGGTTGGGTTTTTGATCGAATGTGAGTTTCGGAGGTATTTGAGGAACTTAGGCTTGAAATTGATAAAAAATTTGGATTTTGGTGTCATTGGATGTGCTTTTAGGATTGGAACAAATTTGAATAGGGTATTGGATCATGTTGGTGTTTTTAGTTGAGGTCTCGGGGGCCTGGGGTGATTTCGGATGGCTAACACGATGAAATTCAAGTTGAGAGAGTGGCAGATGTTTGTTGGTATCTGGTAAGCTCGCTTCTGCAGAAATGGACCGCAAAAGTTGTTCCGCAGAAGCGGTTTCGCAGAAGCGAGGGATTTGTTGCATAAGCAGTTTAAGGCTGAGTTGGGAAGTTTCGCAGAAGCAAATGTCTTTTCGCCTAAGCGAGTCCGCAAAAGTGGACACGAAGTCGCAGAAGCGGTTTGGGCATGGAGGTGATATTTCGCAGAAGCAGGAGATTGTGTCGCAAAAGCGGCCCTGGTGATTTAATGAAATTTCTGTGTAAGCGGACAAAAACCGCAGAAGCGGTCACGCAAAAGGGGACCTGGGGACCGCAGAAGCGGAAACAACTAAAGCTTGTAGGAGTTTTATAATCATTTTTGCTCTGTGAGGGTTATGTTATTTCCACAATTTTTAAATGAGCGTAAGAGCTATTGGACGGATTTGAAGGGGGGTTTTGACTAGGCGTGATTGGAGGTAAGTCCCTTGGCCTAAATACATGAAATTATGATAGATTTAACATGAAAATGGGTTGAAATTCATCAAAAGAGAGTGAAGCTAGGGCTTAAAACTTGGGGATTTAAAAATGGAAATAGAAGGGTCAAATGGACTCCGATTTTGATAAATTTGATATGTTCAGGCTCGTGCCGAGACGAGGAATCCGGTGATATAAATTTCGTAATTTTTCGGAAAGTGGGCCTAGGACTCGAGCTTTGCTAGTTTCGAGATTTTATCTATTTCCAGATTATTTTCGACTAGGTATTGTTCCCTTAGAATATTGTGATGTATTCGCTCTGATTTTGGTTTGATACACGCGCTGGAGGCCGATTTGAGGGGAAAAGGCGTCACGAGCTAGAGATTTTTCCGGTTCGAGGTGAGTAATACTTGTAAAGGATATCCTGGGGATTTGAAACCCCGGATTTGCACATCATAGTGA
This sequence comes from Nicotiana benthamiana, assembly GCA_034376525.1. NCBI lineage: Eukaryota > Viridiplantae > Streptophyta > Magnoliopsida > Solanales > Solanaceae > Nicotiana > Nicotiana benthamiana. The sequence continues at coordinate 23,462,952 of CM067336.1, read as the reverse complement.
TGTATTGAGGTGACTTGCACGCCGGATATGAGCATGGGGTAAAGCACTGTTCCGGATGTTGATTTTTACCACGTATTTGACTGAAACTACTTGTTTTCATCATAATTTGGGCTGATTGCCATGTTTGGGATACGTGCCAACTATGTGAATCCTTCAGGGATTGATATCACTGTTTTCGCATTACTTTGCATATTATTTTATCTCGGTCCAAGGTTTAATACTGTTTTGCAAACTCAGCCGTTTTTCTAAGATTTAAAAACTTAAACAATATTTTATTGAAGTTTTGAGCTGAAGACTATCATGTTAATATTTCCCAAGTGGCTTATGTGCATTTTTGAACTAAACATGGATCGGCATGCACGCCGTAGCAGTGATTTTGGAGCAATGATAACAATGACACTGTATGATGTGACTTGAAATAGTAGTAACAATGACACTATATGATATAAATTGGTCAGGTAACAATGAAAGACTAGGAATAACTGATGCCACGAGATGGCTTGATATTGCGCTTGGGCTGTAGGAGCCCCTCCGGAGTCTGTACACACCCCCATTGAGCGTCCTCGACGTTAAATATAGGGATGGCTTGGGCTGCACGCCACAGCGGGCACCTGAGTGTACCGGTCATGTGCATTGCATTGCACTCATGCATTGGTTCCCGGTTGTATTACTTGTCATGACATTTAGCACTCTCATTTCAAAGTCATCCATGCTACTTCTTGCACTGTTTACCTGATACCCTGGTGTTATTTGTTGATGGAGTGTTATGCCCAAGGGGGTGACTTACATGCTGACTTGCACTATCTGTTTCGCATTCATTTGCTTAACTATTGAAAAGAGATATTTTAAAAAGTGGTTTTAACTGTGCACAGATGTTTTCCAAAGGAAATCACGATTTTACTGTTTTCTCAAAGGGTTGTATTGTTTTATATAGCATGATGGAGTGTCTTACGTGATTTCCTGCTGCTTAGCTATTACTTACTTTTATTACTCACTGAGTTGGAGTGCTCACTTTACTCCCTGCTCCTCGCGTGCAGATGCAGGTATTGGTTTACTCGGTAGCGGGTTTGAGTTGGTTGAGGGCGTAGCTTAGCAAAGTGACCGCCAGCGTTCGCGGCACCAGATCTTCTTCCTTTTTGATTCCTCATTTATATTTTATGTATTACAGGCTTTGTAGTTGTATAAAAAAAATCCTTCCAGATGCTCATGACTTGTGACACCCCGATTTCGGGCTGATTTGGGTTGGGTTCCCTATTTTATCACATTTATTCCGCAATATGATTTTATTATCTATGATTAAGACTTACTCATGCTAAGAAACTGTTAGAAAAGGGAATGATATTCTATTTTCTAGCCTTGTCTTCACGAGGGGCTCCATCACAACCGGATTTGGGAATTGGATCGTGACAATTTTCCTTACACAAATCAATTCCTCACCCCTTGCCACCACTGTGACCTCGCTCCACCATGCCGGAGCCGCTGTTCGCCGCCACCACCTATTGATGGAGCTGCTGTCCCTCACCTCTTACCACCATTTCTTTTTAATCCTCCTTTAATCTACCAAGGTTAGTAATCTACCTTTTTAGCTTTTTAATTTTTAATTTTTGATATATAATTTTATTTAATTTGTTAGTATTTTTGTAGATTTAGTATTAGGGTTTAATGTATAAATTATGAGCCTAAGGTAGAAATTATGAACTACCTTAAATTATGAATTTATTGTTCTTAATATAATCCAACGAAAATATATTGAACTTTTTGGGCATGAATTGATTTTTAGTTTATTAATGAATTGAACCTTTAGTTTATAAATTGAAATTTTAGGATATGAATTAAAATTTTTGGATATGAATTGAACTTTTAGTTAATGAATTGAAATATTAGGATATGAATTGAACTTTTAGGATATGAATTGGACTTTTAGTTTATGAATTAAACTTTTAGGATATGAATTAACTAATTTAATTTGTTATTGCTTTATTTAATTAGATGGAACATCGTTCTTGGATGTACAATAGGAATTATCCTAATTGGCAGGGATTGTGGAAGGATTTTGTAGAAGGGGTTGAGGATTTTATTAGACATGCAATGTCACTTCCGCCATACATAAATGAAGGAGTAATTAGATGCCCTTGTGTTAATTGCGACTATATGAAGTTTGGAAAACCGGAGGAAGTTAAGGTTCATCTTTATAGGAATGGGTTTATTGCGAATTACTTTATGTGGACTAATAATGGAGAGATGGATGATAGCCATGGGATATTTCATAACATGGTTGTTGGTGAAAGTAGTAGGTCGAAGGAGAATAGAAATAGTGATTCCAGAATTCATGATATGGTTTTGAATGCTTTTGGAATGAACTTTGGGAGTGAGCCCAACGAAAATATTGAACAAACTCCTAATGATAAAGCAAGACATTATGCGTGAACTAGTTGACGAGGATATCGAATTGCCTGGTGATTTCTATAAGGCAAAGAGATTAGTTTCTAAGTTAGGACTTTCGTCAATGAGAATCAATTTGTGAAGATGATTGCATGTTATATTATAAATATGATGCAATTTAAGCAGTTGTAAATTTTGCGGAAAACCTCGTTTCAAGAGGCTTTCCATCGGGAAGATGGTCGCTATCAAGGCGATGCATTATTTACCTCTTATACCTAGACTAAAGAGGTTATATGCATCGATGAGTTCTGCTCCTCATATGAGATGGCACTTTGAAAATAGAAGACCACTTAGTGTTATGTGTCATCCTTCAGATGGAGAAGCTTGGAAGCACTTTGATAGGACATATCTAGATTTTGCTAGTGAACCAAGGAACATTCGGTTAGGTCTGTGTGTGGATGTCTTCACACCTTTTTGTGTATCTGCAACACCCTAATCGTGTTGGCCTGTCTTTCTTACACCTTATAATCTACCACCTGAGTTGTGCATGACTAGTTCATAAATATTCTTAAATTGAAAAGTTTGATAGATGTATATTATCAACCTTTGACTGATGAGCTAAAATAATTGTGGTACGATGGTGTTGAAACATGTGACATATCAACCAAGAAGAATTTCAATTTGCATGCTAATTTAATGTGGACAATTGATGATTTTCCTTTGTATGGAATGTTGTCTGGGTGGATGACTGCTGGGAAGCTATCTTGTCCTTACTGCATGGAAAATGGTAAAACGTTCACTTTGAAATATGGCCGAAAGCAATCATGGTTTGATTGTCATCGTCAATTCTTGCTTGAGGGTCATGAGTTTAGAAGGATGAAAAATGCTTTCAAAAAGAATAAAATGGAATATGATTATCTATCTCCGATACTTTCAGGTGATGAAATTTGGGAGAGGGTCCAGAACTTCAGTAAAGTTACTGAAGTTCCACTGTATAGATTCCCCGAATACGATGTTACTCATAATTGGACCAAACATAGTATATTTTTGGAGTTGCCTTATTGGAAGGATAATCTTCTCCGTCACAACCTTGATGTCATGCATATTGAGAAGAATTATTTTGACAATTTGTTCAATACAGTGATGAATGTTAAGGTAAGACAAAGGATAACCAGAAGGCTAGAATGGACTTACAAGAATATTGTAGGCGGCCTGAATTACACTTGCAGACATCAAACAATGGTAAGTTATTCAAGCCCAAAGCAAGTTACACATTTACTTTGGAGGAAAGACGGTAGATTTGTGATTGGGTAACAAAATTGAATATGCATGAGGGTTATGCGTCGAATTTTTGGGAAAAAGTTGATATGGAGGTAGTGAATTTGAGCCATTTGAAAAGTCATGACTATTATGTTTTCATGGAGACCTTAGTGCCTATTGCGTTTTTTGGTTTGCCTGAAAGAATATGGAAACCCATCACTGAGATTAGTTTGTTTTTCAAAGACTTGTGTTTTTCCACATTAAGGGCAGAAAACCTACGTCGGATGGGTCAAAATATTCGTGTAACTTCAGGTAAGATGGAAAAGATATTTCCATGTGGTTTTTTTGATGCGATAGAACACCTTCCAATCCACTTTGTACACGAGGTGCGACTTGGAGGACCTGTTCAATGCAGATGGATGTATCCTTTTGAGAGGTAATATTATAGTCCATATATAATTTTTTGTTTATTTGAATGTTTTTGGCTAACCTGAAGTTAGGTAGGACAATTGGCAAATGCAAACAATTTGTTAAGCACAGGAATAGAATTGAAGGATCTATATACAAAGCTTATCTTGCAAAGGAAACTGCTCATTTTTGTTCTCATTATTTTGAGAGTAATGTGCCATGTGCTAGGAATAGGCCCAACAGGCACACGGTCGACCTTAGGAATGATCCATTATATCTGCCTATGTACATATTCAATCAACCAGGCCGATGTTCTAAGGATGGTAGAAAGAGAAATTTGAGTGATATGGAGTTCAAGTCAGCTACACTTCATGTGTTGCTAAATTGTCCCGAAGTAGTACCATTTCTCAAGTAAGTATTGATTTAATTGTTATCGAAATATAAAATTTACTATGATTACATCTCAATGCAACTACTAAAAATATTTGATGTGTCACATTTACTTCGTGGGTCAATTTGGCCAAGATGTTGTATATACGCCATTTGATAAGTGGTTCAATTAATTTGTAAGTATATCCTTAAAATATTCTAACACTATGTAGGTAAACAATGTTTGGAAGTTATGCTAACTTATGAATTTTGTTAACAGTATATAGGAAAATGATCCAAATAATGGTGTAAATAAATTTTAAAAGATATATCTTGGGGACTTGGGGCAACATATTCCAAGTACGTTGTGCATGGTTATAAGTTTCATATAGAGGGTTGCTCTAAAATAAAAAAAGCAACAACAGTGGAGTGTGGGTTCAAGGTGGTGATGTAAACCAAATTGGAGATATTGATTATTATGGTGTGCTCAAAGAAATAATAGAACTAGAATATACAGGTTCGCCAACAAAGAATATGATAATCTTTAGATGCAAGTGGTTTCACCCAAATCCAACAAGAGGTACGAGAGAACACAATCAATATAATATAATTGAGGTTAATCATACGAGGGAGTATGATTGCTATAATCCTTTCATAATTGCACATAATATTAGGCAAGTGTATTATGCTCCTTATCCATTTCGGGAATAAGTCCGATTGGTGGGTTGTAATCCAAACTAAGCCTGTACATAGGGTCGAAGTCGAGAATGTGTTGGATATTGCATATCAAAACGATATCTCAAGTGTTCACCAAATAGTGGAAGAACTATTAGAAAATAATTTGAAACATCCTGAATAGATATTAGAAGAAGTTAATATAAATGAAGTAAGAATTATAGAAAACGATGAAGAAGAATCAACTGATGAAGCTCAAACTAGTGAGGAAGAATAATTCTCTGACGAGGAAGAACACGTCAACGAGCTTTAAAAAGTTGTTTTCTTCGATAATTCTCATTTATAGATAGTTTCCTTACATGTTTCAATCTAAATATGTATTATATTATGCAGATGACAGGCAAGGGTCGAGGTAAGAATGAAGGTAGTAGTTCTGGGGGTCGAGAAAAGGCTAGGAAACCAAAGAGGAGGGTAGAAGATACTACTCATAGATCTTTTCCACCCTCTTCTGATTTGCCTATCACTATGCCACGGCCTTTACCCCATGGCTATACAGAGCTGCCACAACATCACCTGCCCTACACCTTCGTGCAGACCCCGGGTCTTTCTTCACAGGGCCATCGGACTGTGCGTCCAACATACAGTCCACCTACCTCACTACCACATAGATCCCACCCAGCAGCATCACATGAATGACATCAATCCATGTTGCATCCACATGGATCACAGCCACTCAGGTCACAGCAATCAGTATCACAACCACTTGCAATCCGTGCAGCTATGTCGCAGTCATAAGGATCACATCTATCTTCATCAGCGACTCCACCTATTGGAGGCCTTCGCTTTCGGGATAGTATCTCTGACCCCCCTACTCCTTCCACTCATGACTCTGATACACATGTTTTGGATGATGATGTTGATGCTGCTACTACTGCTGATGAGGAGGTGCATTATGATCAGTTTGGCCGGATCATCATAGTCCCTAAGGGTCGTAGGTAAGAGTTATTTGTAATTTTTATGTTTATTTTTTTGTGCAGTTTTTACTAAGATATTAATTTATTTTATTTATTAAATTATAGGTTCCTCCCGAGTAATATTACTACGAGGATAATCACCAAAGCAGCCAGAAAGCTTTATGATGCCCCCTATGCGTCTTGGCGTGAATTCCCATTCTCACTAAAGGAGGCAATTTTCAATGAATTTACGGTATAAATGTTCTTTTGAGCAGTATAATTATTTATATTTATGATATTTTCATATAATATTTAACTTTTAAAATACAGAGCAGGTGTGTATGGAAATACCAGCATAGCGCGGACGTGGCTGCAAATTTTAATCACAAAGCTCGCAAGCGGTTGTCGCATACTTTCTCCAAAGCTAGAAAGCTGAATCAGAAGCCTGGTTGGTTGCTTCAGGATTATTAGGAGGATTTGCAAAGGAAATAACTTACCACAGAGTTCTTAGAGAAGAGCGAAAAAAGAAAGAAAGCTCGCGCATCTCCAAATGGAGGATCCTTGCACACGGGAGGTGCGGTCAGCCAGTGAACAATAAAAAGAAGAATGGTACGTAATTGCTTAATTTATTTTAATTTTCAAAGTATATCTATTCTATTTATTAATTAAAATTTATGAGTTTTCAGGAAAAAAAGTTGGGCCGTCTGATGAACCAAGATGAGCCATTCAAGGAGACTCATATTGCGAAGAAGAAGAAGAAAGAGACGGATCAAGAAAGGTGGGTGGAGGGACGATCCTCGACTGTATATGCAAGTTTTCACTTTTTACTAAATATTTTCATTTACTTTTATATAAATTTTGAAATACTAATTCAATTTACTTTTTCTTATAGGATCGCTTCAGAGCTAACGTTGAGGAATTCATACGTAGCGAGCCACCTAATGAGTCGGACGTGCCCTTCCAACTTTCGGCCGAGGAAGCTGAAAGACTGTGGACGCAGGCTGCAGGCGATCCAAAATGGGGAAGGTATACGACCTTCCAACTAAGAAATTTCATCGCTATTGGTGTGGAATGCAAGGAATAGGTACTTCCTCGCAAGCCGAGCAACTTGATAGGGAGAGCCTCTTCGCTACACGGTAGACTGTGACAAACCTCACATCCGAGCTAGAAGCGTCCAAGGAAAGAGAAAAGCTTAGAGATACTCAGTACATTGGCGTGGTCGCTCAGTGCCAGGGCATGCAAGAGCAGATAAAAAATCTCCTAGCTTCTGGATCTTTTTCGATTCCCTCGCTCTCGGCCATCATCGCCAGAGGCTGGCCATCCCCGTGCTTGTTTGTCCCGTCCTCCAAGTGGTAGTTCCTCCCGTCCTCCACATGATCATTCTTCCCGTCATTGACAAGTAGACCTTTCTCAATACCGTGATGATGATGATGATGAAACTTCATTAGAAGGTGATGATAATGATGTACCAAACAATGAATGAATTTTAGACAATTTGAACTAAACAAATACAATTTGTTTTCAATTGGGTTGTAATAAGAGTTAACTTTGTATGGTAGTTCTATTGAAATTTACACATTGTTAGTTTTAATGTAGCTTTTAATCTTATTTTTGTGTTGTTGTTGTTGTTGTTGTTGGGGCTTTTTATTATTGTTGTTGCTTTTTATTGTTGTTGTTGTTGTTGTTGCTTTTTATTGTTGTTGTTGTTGTTGGGGCTTTTTATTATTGTTGTTGCTTTTTATTGTTGTTGTTGTTGTTGTTGCTTTTTATTGTTGTTGTTGTTGTTGTTGTTGGCATAAAATGCCTATTTAGGAAAATGTCTATTGTGCTAAAAAAAATACCAACAAAAGCGACCAACGTTGGCCGCTGATCCCTAAAAAAAATAAATTTCTAGAAAATAGCGACCAACGTTGGTTTCCATTCAACCCAGATTTTAAAGAAGCGGCCGACTTTGGTGGCCAAATAATTAAAAATAATAATTTTTGGAGATATAGAGACCAAAGTTGGTCGCTTAAGACTAAAAAATAATTATTTCTTGTAGTTAGCGATCAAATTTGGTCGCTTAATTTAAATAAATATTAAATAATATAATAAAAAAGCGACCAATACTAGTCTCCAATTTCCAGATTTAAATAAATAATATTTTCTTTAGAGACCAAAGTTGGATGCTTTTTTATGATTAATAATAAATAAATAAATAAATAACGTAATTTAAATATGGAGACCCACTTTGTCGCCAAATTTATATTATTAAAATAATATAGCGATCAAAGTTTGTCTTTTATTTTTTTATTATTAATAAATAAATAACTAAATGTATTTTACATTTAGAGGCCAACTTCGATCGCCATATTTATATTATTAAATTAATAAAGCAACCAAAAATGGTTTCCATAGTCAAAATCCGAAATATTTAGTCCATTTACCTTAGAGACCAAAGTTGGTCGCTAATTGGCGATCAACTTTGGTCCCTAAATAAAGGGGACCATCAATAAAGCTACCAGACCTGTTTGGTCACTTTTTGGTGGCTTTTTGGCCTGTTAGCGACCAACTATGATCGTTTTTTGGGTAGTTTTTTTCCGAATTTCTAGTAATGTGAATTGCATGTTATTTTTAATAAACCAAATGAAACAGTCAATGAGAAATTATTTCAATATTACTATTACACCATTTTCAATACTATTCTTATACATCTTACCAAACGAACCCTTAGTATATAGAACTTGAAGGCTAGAAAAAATGGGTTTAAGTTATATCCCTGTGTTAAAAAGCATTTATACTGTTAATGAACTTCAAAATGTGATAGCAAATAAGTTATAAAAATTTTATCAGGTTATTAGTAAATATTATTAAAATGTACTCTTAATTATCTTGTAGAAAATTTAGTGCTGTAAATATTGTTTAAAACTTAAACTAAAAAATAGGAGTAATAAAATAAAATTAAAGCTAGTGATAATGGCATGGAGTTGTCCGCCACATTTACTCATGAACAAATGAATTGAAAGGCTGACTTTTTCTTTGATTTCCGTGATTGGCTTTGCCTTCTAAGTAGTGAAAAAAGGATGTAAGCTTCTGTCACTGTAATCCTTTCTTTAATTGCATGTGATTGCTTGTTTAATATTTCCCAGGGCCCAAAGATTCTTTATTGATGCAAAACAGCAAACCCCTCTACTCTATTCAAATCCCCACATCGCACCAGAAAAAAAGATTTTGTTTTAACTAAAGCTTAAATAGTGATTTTTAAGTAATGTGAGGTTTACCCTTTTCTGCAACTATGCACTCTTTCTTCAAAAGCAAAGTTTATTATTTACTCTTAGGGAAATTTTCAAAAATAAAGGTATGAAATACTTACTATATTTGATGTATCTTTTAAATATGTGCTACGTTTACCATATACTTGTGTTCTTTTTATCTTTAATTAGAGATTTTTATTGCATAGATAAATTTAAAATGAATTTTATTGGTTCGGGTTCACAATTCGACCACAATTCATTTAATTTACTAGATTCAAAATTAATTATTTTTCTACTAATATTGTGAGCTGTTTTTAATGTATATACATTATCTAAATCAAAGATATGAAGCAAAACAAAAAGCAAAATATGATATAGAAGGTCACGGAATATTTTAACTAAGTGCAGTGAAATCTATAGATGGGCTATTTGTTACTGCTGTTGGGTGTCTACAACCTTGCCCCATCCCCATCCCCCATATTGAGAGAAATTTTTGAGGGAGTTTTGCTTCAATCCTTCCTTATTTTTATCTCTAAAATAGGGATGAATAGTATTCCTTCAAATATGGGGTAAATTATTCATCTTTCCGATTATTTTTCATTAATGTTTTTGTTATGATTCAAAATCTAATTATGATCGTGATGGTGCTTATCGTGTTACAAGGCAAGCCTACTTCCCAAAATCTTACTACTAAATCAATTTTTAAGAAATTAATAAAACATTTCAAACATTTTTTTTCATAAACTAAATCTACTCTAAATATAATTAAAAAATACGAAAACGAGTCCCAAACATCGGGGTATCACTAAGTCATGAATGTCTAAAACTGCAAACTAAGATATATAAACTATCTAAGTGTACAAAAGAAGAAATGACAAAAGGAGTAACAAGGCCCTGCGGATGCTAACAGCTACCTTGCAGTCACAACAGATAGCCGGCCTGAACTCAACGATCGCCGCGCTCTAACTCACCTGGATCTGCACATAACGTACAAGGTGTAGCATGAATACAACCACCTCAGTAGCAACATAAATAACTAAGGAACTAAGCAGTAGTGACGAGATAAGTAAAATAACCCAATTATTTATTTTTCAAAATTTAAATATAACAGGAATAAACAAGTAAATGTCATAACTCAGTAATTGTCACAAAGAACTTAACAGGTAAAAATGCAACAACATCAAAAGTAAATGCAACCTCACAGTAATGTCACTCCATCGCTCATTACTCGCACTTAACACTCAACACTCAACAATCAACAATTCATATGGTGAAAATCGCCTCAAAAATCGCCCAAATCCGAGCTCTCCAACTCAAAATATGACCGAATGAACAAACTCTAATTTTTTTTATATTTCTCTGCCATTTATTCTTCCTCATTTCTCATGCCAAACGATCTCGAAACTTGTATTTTATTTCTAATAGATTCCTTGTCAAATTCTAGTCAAGTTAGGCTTTTGAATCACTCAATTTGACCTTATAATGAATGGGATATTTAGATTTTAATATTTGCAAATTTCGCAGATTTTTAAATACGATGCTAGTGACAATTTCGTAATTAATCTAAAAAGATCTGACAACCTAATTTTTAGTAATGACCTTAAAACTCTCATGTGATGCCCAAATTCGATCATTCTTTTTTGCTAGGGGTCCATAATTACGATACGGATTTAATGCTTCATTTAAAAAAGAAATAAGTACTCATTTGTTCAATATGATATCTTTTAAGCTTGAAGAAACAGCGTCGAAACATAAGAAAAACGAGCGCAACACAACCCAAACATATTCAAAACTCTCCCGAGGTCCTCGGGACCTCAACTAGTAATTTAAAAAATTATATATCACTACCCAAACTTAGTCGAACCTCCAGAACACCCAAAACAACACCAAAACACCAAATCAACCTAGAATTCAAGCCTAAGAATTTCTAAACTTTCAACTTTCGCCAATTCAAGCCCAATTCTACCACGGACCTCCAAATTATATTCCGAACATACTTCTAAGTCTAGAATCACCCAACAAAGCTAATCGATTCATAAAAGTCCAAATCCGAATTCGTTTACTCATAAGTCAACTTCTGATTGACTTTTCTAACTTATCTTTCTAACTAAGAGACGAAGTGTTCATTTCACTCCAAAACTAGTCCAAACCCAAACGTACCAACTCGAGACAACTCCGCACAGATGACAGTATATAAAAAATATAGATAGGGAAAATGGGGCTATAACTCTCAAAACGACAGGTCGGGTCGTTATATTTTTATTATTATTTTATAATTTAATCTTTTAATTTATCTCTTTATATATACCTAATTATATTTATGTAATGTCTTTATAATATTAATATTATATCTTAACTTTGATGTATAATTTTGATAAATTAAATTTTTGTGCATTTATTATTTTTATGTAAAATTATAAGTTAATTGTACAAAAAATATATAATTATCTCAAAAAAAATGGTGCAAATATAAAATATTAGATGTTGTTAAAATTGAAAGGTGCGAATATAAATATTATATGTTGCTAAAATTAAAAGGTGAAATCAACGATTTCAAGAACTGTTAGCTCGACATAGGAGAATGAAGGACAAAGATGCTCATTTTGCACTTCGTAATGCATTAATAGATCATTTATGGGAGAATACTAGAAGTTGAAGTTGAATATTTATCTAGTATTTCAAATAAATTTTATCGTTATATATATATATATATATATATATATATATATATATATATATATATATATATATATATATATATATAAAATTAATCTTGTATCTCAATGATTTTGCTTTTATTTGAATTATTAGTTAATCTATAATAATTGCTTATAAATTATATTATTTAAAATTTTATGGAATTGTATTAATTGTGAAAATTATAAATTAATAAAAATAAAAGATGAAAATTGTCTAATGAAAATTAAAAAATAAAATTGAAATATAAGATAATAATATAATATAGAAGAGAGAGAAAAATATAAAAAAATATAAAAATAAAATATGGGGGTAAGGTTGGAGATGGCCGCCGGATGATTTTCAATTATACCCTTATCTCTTGAAATTATTTGGCCACTACCTCGTGACCTTTGCTCTATTTACACAGGTATAACTCGTTTTTCAATCTATTTTATATTTGTTATGAAATAATATAAAAGACAAGAACAATAACTCAAGAACAAGAGCAAATAGAGAGAGAATAGAGAGAGAGAGAAGTATTCTTATTAATACTTGAGGTGATTTACAATGGTAGAGAGCACCTCTATTTATAGGGAGGAGAATGACTTAGCTTCAAGCTAAAACTCTTAGACATTCACTCTAAATAGACTTCTATTTTATAACATTCCCCCTTGAATGTCTATTCAATAATGTGCCTCATAAAACCTTAAAACCAAAACCCAATGGGAAAAATTAAAGAAAGGAAAAAGAGTACACATGTTTGAATATGCGCCTATTGGTTGCCTCGTTAAAAACCTTGCAAGGAAAACCCAGTGGGACAAAACCTTGAAAGGGAAAAAGAGTGCAACGCGCATTGACTCCCCCTATTGAGTACATCAATTTATATCCTTGAGCATTTGCATTTCAATCTTGTGCATCATCTTCAAAACGATCTTTGATAGAGATTTGATAAATAAATCAACCATATTGACTTAAATAAATATTCCGCACCTTGAAATCATCATTCTTGATAGATATGAACATCTTCATATAATGTCGTGGAATAACTCTTCAATATCTCCATAGATGCATTCTCAATGCCATCATGCTTATAGTTATAGCAAGATTCATATGTACACAAATTGTACTTAGGATGTGGTACTTCAGGACCACGAATTGCATATGCTTCAAGCAACTTAAATCTTTCAAGTTAAGTCATATAAGCCATATAATAGACTCTAGATGCATATCAAGTTTTCCATGTCATGCTAGACAAATAAGATATCGAAAACTGACTATACATACCTTTGACTTTATACTTTCAAGCATTTGAACTATAGGTTCAAAACCACATGTCTTTCATATGGAATCAATTCTTCTTGAATTGTATCTCTTCCATTTAGTTACTTTCTTTGGGTCAGCAAATGCGTATAGCATGCTTTGCAATATGTTGCAATTGAATTATCCCTTTTATGAACTTCAGGTTCATATCATGATATTCGGGGATTTACATATACAAATGATAATTCATCCCATGTAACCTTTTCTCAAGTGTTTAACATGTCTCCCCCTCATGTTAGTAAAGCTAACATGTTTCCTCAACTTTGGAAAATCATCTTTGTGCATTATCATGTCAATATACACGGCACATTAATAATAAGATGAAATTATTTGGTTCCTGACCTTGAACCACTTGTGAGGGGAGAATATACTCTCGTATACAACTTATATCAAACTGATATATATAACTTTGTTCTCATAAGAAACAGTTTAGCTATTAAGTGGAAGCACTCAATAATTATCTTGCTAAACCAACTTTGATATAAACCAACTTATCAAGATGAACTATCTTGAGTAGAGAATCTGGAAATTATGCTCGAAGTTAGATTACTGAGCAATTTACCTCGCAAGCACCGGCCAGGCTGCGGGTCAACAACAATTGCGCATGTAACCATTTCATAGATGCATCATATGTGGTATACATGGCAGGTGAATGGGCCCATATTCACCTTTGATATTTCCAGAATTTAGGGGCTTCAACCCGAACTCTTTAGTTGGTCAGTTCATTAATGAGAACAAGTGATACAAGAGAATTCGTAAAGAACTTTCTAGTTCTTTGATATTCACCTGTGTGAATTTGCACATCATACATAAAATGAGATGGCTAACACGAATGTCAACTGAATAAATTATCAATATTGGTAAACTTCAAATTTACACCATGACATGTGCACTTATCAATAAACTTCAGGTTTATTATGACATGGGTTTTATACCAATAGATATCCACTTTATTGTGGCATTCTTTCTTTTGTGTAGTACAAACTGGAGAACAAAGCGGGTAGCTTTTCATATGCAAATTACCCCGCTATAAGTTGTAGTAATAGGAGATATCAAAGCCTTCCTTTATTTATAGTCTCAATATAATCAATCGCTTTCGCGTGTACTTTGGAAACTGAATAAGTTTCTTTGAGACTTACTACAGCACAATACTCAATTGTGTTTCTCCAACATAGTAATAACTGGCTCTTCTAGAGCTCTCAATTAATTTTGTACTACCACAGATTCATCAACATCCATGTGGTGAATATCTTTCTTAAAGAGAAAGTTATACCATTATGGTCATGTCAAACTTATATGCAAGATATGTTTCTTGCATTATCATTGTCCTTTAATAGTCATATTTCCAAAATACTTTGGCGTACAATAGGTACGTGACCAATGATCATTCATGCCATATATCATCTCAAACCTCCTTCTAGGGGTGAGTGTGGTATCATCTCAAACCTCCTTCTAGGGGTGAGTGTGGTATATTTAATACCAATTTCATGTTCATATTCTTCCAATAATGAATATGTATTCGTGAATCAAATGTTGTCACATTCACTTCGAGGATATGTGATTTTGTTATCCTTTTCAAATCTATAAATGCGTCAGGCATTTGATTTGCTATTCTTTGCAAATGGATAATCTTTTGTGCCTCTTTCTCAAATAGAGGTATGTGGATCAAGATGAGATAATGATGCATTTTTCCACAAAATTTCCCGTTTGGTTTCACCAACTTCTCCCCCTAATTTTGGGAAAAGTGTCTCATCAAATTGACAGTCTGCAAATCGTGCAGTAAACAAGTCGCCTGTCAATGTTTCGAGGTAGTGAATGATGGAGGGCGATTCAAACCCAACATATATTCCTAACCTTCTTTGCAGACCCATTTTGGTGCGGGATGGCGGTGCAATAGGCACATATACTGCGCATCCAAAAATCCTTAAATGGGATATATTGGGTTCATGACCCAAAACCAATTGCAACGGGGAATATTTGTGTCAATTCGTCAGTCAGAGACGAACTAGCATTGCTGCATGCAAAATGGCGTGACCCCAAACCGAAGTGGGCAGCCGACGAACTAGTATTGCTGCATGCAAAATGGCATGAACCCAAACCAAAGTGGGCAGCCGACGAACTAGCATTGCTGCATGCAAAATGGCGTGAACCCAAACCGAAATGGGCAGCCTCGTTTTCATGAAGAATTCAAGATTATTCTCATCTATTGTCTCAATATGATATCCATTTTGAATGATATCTTTAAAATTCAATCAAGTTCCTTTTTGACTTGGAGGAGAACATTGCATTCTCTAAAATGGATTCTCAAAACTCAACAAGTTCCTTTTAAACTTGGAGGAGAACATTGATATCATTAAAACTCAACAAGTTCTTCTTAGACTTGGAGGAGAATATTGCATTCTCTAAGATAAACGTCATGCCTTTGGGCAGAGTTACAGTTGCTCTTCCGGAGCCTTCAATCAATTTACTTCCCATGGTTTCACATATAAAAGAAAATATACGAAAACAACTTCAATTCATTTGTGTCACATAATATTTTCAAAATCTGCTGCTAACAGTTGACTAACAAAATCAGATATGTTATCCATTACTTTGCAGTTTGAAAATTTCAGTTTAAACATTTTTCACACACACAATCGATTGTTTAACATTGACAATCGATTGTTGATTAATTTTGAAAAATACCGGATCTGTCTAACGACAATCGATTGTTAGACATAGACAATCGATTGTGGATGATTTTTGAAAAATTCCAGATTACACTGCCTAACGACAATCGATTGTTAGACATAGACAATTGATTGTGGGTGATTTTTGAAAAATTCCAGATTACTGTCTAACGACAATCGATTGTTAGACATAGACAATCGATTGTGGATGATTTTTGAAAAATTCCAGAACACACTGTTTCAAGACAATCGATTGTTAGACAAAGACAATCGATTGTTGGCTATTTTTGAAAAATTCGAGACCTCACTGTATAACCACAATCGATTGTTAGCCAAAGACAATCGATTGTTGATCAATTGTTTTTCAGCTTTAATGCGGAAATAGTTGATAATCGACTAGTTTTTCAGGCTAGTCGATTACCCCCACTGGAAAATAAAAGTTTTATTGATATTTGAGCATATTGAAGATATTCTAAAGAACTACTGCTAACATTGCATCATGAACTAACTAATACGAGCTAATACTAATGACTATTAGTTTATTCACTAACTAATACAAATAAGTAGAACAAAATCAAATAACTCCATCTTCTTTCATCACGGATCCATCGCCGATTAGGTGGTCTATTTTCCCCTCGGGTTGCTTAAAGAAGTCTGCCACATTCAAGTTGTCGTCAGAGACAAAATTCGTTATGGGGCGTTTACTCTTTCGAGATGCTTGGTAAAGGTCAACCATACGACAATCCTTTGACCAGTGCCCGTTTCCACCGCAACGATAATATATAGTTTATAAACTATTTGCTTTTGGATTCTTATCGTATCGTGCTTGTGGCAGAGTGACCAACTTCATGTTGTCATCTCTCTTCTTTAAGCCTTTCCACAAGATGGGTGAATCCTTGATGTTGAGATATTCAATCTTCAAACTTTCATCAAAGTGATGGCGCAAGAAAATCAAGGCCTTAGCATAGTTTTGGGTGGATGCACTATTTCTGTCTTTAATGGCGTCTCCAAGACCCATAGCATCTAAGTGGATTTCATCATCCAACACCCATGTCATATAGTTCTTGCCCGAAATTTCGAGGGCAACGAACTTTCTTTTCATATGACACAATTACATCAAGAGCGTGTTCATACTTACGGGCTCTATTACAATTATCACATTCACTTCAGGGAATGGATCAAAATCATGTGCTTTACACAAGCTGCTACCACATTCTCTAAAGGGAATGGAGCAAATTCAATTGGACGGAATTCTTTGTCACGTCCACATTCATTGATACCTTCATGGTAATTAGTCTTCTTTCAGACTTATCATATACTGCTTCCACATTCTCTAAAGGGAATGGAGCAAATTCAATGGGACGGAATTCTTTGTCACGTCCACAATCATACATGAATTTAATCATGGCAGGACATAGAGATTTTACCACTTCGTGTGGTTATAATTTCTCACAAACTCCATTAGAGTTATAATCAAGCTTTGTATATAAAATTTATAGAATTCCAAGAATTTGAAAAGGAAAAGTAAATTACTTACCTTTAAGGTATACCAAATATATTTTCAATATTTTCTTCCTTTCTTCCTTTCCTTTCTTTCTTTCCTTTTTCCACGTTTTTCTTTCTTTTCTCCTTTTGCCGTTTTTCTTTTCGTTCCCTTTCTGTTCTTTTCTTTGTTTTCTTTCTTTCTTTTTGTTTCTGCTTCCTTCTTTTTTTTTTCTTTTTCTTTCTTCATTCTTTCTTTGAAGAAAAACCCTACACAAACAAAAGTTAAGACAATCGAAAATTAAATTAGGAAGAGGGAAATACCTTAGATTTCTCGAGAATGGTTCTTGAGACGGTAGAGTCTCGTGCTGATAACGTGTTATGAAATAATATAAAAGACAAGAACAATAACTCAAGAATAAGAGCAAATAGAGAGAGAATAGGGAGAGAGAGAAGTATTCTTATTAATACTTGAGGTGATTTACAATGGTAGAGAGCACCTCTATTTATAGGGAGGAGAATGACTTAGCTTCAAGCTAAAACTCTTAGACATTCACTCTAAATAGACTTCTATTTTATAACAATATTCTTATTTTTTCCCCATTTTTTTATTTATGAAACACCGTTAGAGGTATTGAGTAATTCCGTCAACTAAAACTTATAATAGAAAAAAGGGTTGCCTCGTTTTTATTTTTAAAGATCATTTTTAGTTTTATGAAGCACGTGAATATGTGAATTCATAATGTTGCTACTAGTCCTTTTGATGCATTAGATAAATCACCCTCGCGTGACATGTTTAGCAAGCTATCTTGAGCTAAAATTGCACTCATAATAGAGGCAATATATAAACAACTATTTTCTATTCTTTAAATATTTCCAACACTGAAATTCTTGGACCCAAAATTTTTATCTTCTTCTTCTTCCTCCTAAAGTTTGGTTTTAGGTGGTCCTCAAATCACCAGCTTTCAGAAATTTCGATCTCGTGCGAGAATCATATGATGAAGTTGGAAGGTAATGGTAGAAAAGATAACACTAGAAGGAGAATAAAAGTCAAAATCGCAAACAGAACCAAGAAAAAAATACTAGTATATGTGTAATGGGTAAAACCGAGCCCACTGAGCACCCCGGTTTTCTGGTGAGGCAAACGGAGCTGGAACGTGACCGTAAGAATTCGGGGTCAGAGCGAGAAGTCCCTTGTATCGGGGCTCAAGCAAAACACCTGCCCTCGGAAGCATCGGGACCACGTCATCCGATTCCGGTTCGAGCCTCAAGACTTCGGAGAATATTACCAAATAACCGCACATGACTAACAAAGGACCGTGATGTTCGTGCCCAACTGGATATCACAGCGTGAATCTCGGCCCCTATCAGCAGAAAATTCGTGATTAGCGTAACGGAAGCTTTTTACTTTTCTTAGGATTGTACTTAAAGTAAAACTCCCCTACTATATAAAGAGGGAAGCTTATTATTCATAATAATAAAGATGCTCAAGGAACTGACAAAGCGAGTAGAATCAGGGGAAAAGAAGATCGAAGCCAATGACAAAAAAGTAGAAAACTATAACTCTAGAATGGGTCAAATCCTAGGAGCACCCCCAATATTGAAAGGCCTGGATTCCAAGAAATTTGTCCAAAAACCTTTCCCTCCGAGCTCGACATCGAATCCAATCCCGAAGAAGTTCTGTATACTCGAAATTCCAAAGTATGACGGAACTATGGACCGGAACGGACACATAATCTCCTACACGTGTGCCATCAAGGGGAATGACTTAGAAGATGACGAAATCAAGTCGATTCTGCTAAAAAGGTTCGGAGAAAACCTGTCGAAAGAAGCATTGATTTGGTATCACAACCTACCCCCTAGTTCCATTGATTCATATGCTATACTTGCAGATGCCTTCGTAAAAGCTCAGTCGGGGCCATCAAGGTTGAGACCAGAAAATCTTACCTTAATAAAGTGAAACAAAGAGAGAACGAAATGCTCAGGGAGTTCATTTCGAGGTTTCAAAGAATGGACCTTCATCTGGTTGCAGACGATTGGGTTGTTCAGGCATTCACTCAAGGACTGAACCTCCAAAGCTCTTTAGCTTCACAACAGCTGAAATAAAATTTGATAGAAAACTCGGCGATAACTTAGGCTGACATCCATAATAGGTACCAATCAAAAACTAGAGTCGATGATGATCAGCTCGGAGCCCCTTCCGGGTCCGTGCATCCCATAAGAACTAATGAAAAGTCTAAAAGATTCGTTGATCATGAACAAAGAGTGAAAAGATATCGGTATCAACCGTATAGTGGAGATCAAGGGGTAGCGGATCCGGATGTAACTCTATGAGGGACGAAAAAAGGAGCGATTGAGGCCACAATAATCGGGGACTCATGAGTAAAAACGGATTTGACATGCCACTTGGGTCCAGGAAGGCACCAAGATTATCGGAATACAACTTCAATATCGATGCTACCGGCGTCATATCTGACATCGGACGCATTAAAGATACCAAGTGGCCTCGGCCATTACAGCCCGATTCTGCCCAAAAGGACCTCAACCTGATATGCAAGTACCATGTCACTCACGGACACAGGACCAAAGACTGGTGACAACTAAGAGAAGAAGTAGCTCGGTTATTCAATAATTGGCACCTCCAGGAATTTCTGTGTGATCAAGCCAAAAATCACGTCAGGAATATGGACTCCAACGAGCAACCCGAGCAAGAGGAAGCTCAGCACGTCATCAACATGATTATTGGTAGAGTCGACGTCCCCTAGGGCCCAATGCTAAAGCGCATTAAGGTGTCCATCACAAGGAAAAAAAAACCCGAGATTACATTCTGGAGGGGACCATCTCTTTCAATGATGAGGACGCTGAAGGCTTCCTGCAACTGCATAACGATGTAGTGGTAATATTTGTAATAAATAAATCTCAAGTTAAGCGTCTGTTAATTAATCTGGGTAGCTCGACCAATATCATCAAATCGAGGGTCGTAGAGCAGCTGGGTTTACAACACCAAGTAGTGCATGCAGTCTGGGTTTTAAATTGATTCAGCATGGCACGCGAAACTACTAAAACGCATATAACCTTGCCAGTTAACACCGCGAGAACCGTTGAGAAAACGAAATTCTATGTGATTGAAGGGGATATTAGATATTATGCTATGTTCAAAAGGCTATGGATTCACAACATAAGGGCAATACCTTCAATACTACACCAGGCATTGAAGTTGCCCACACCGGGAGGGATCAAGACAATTTACGGAGAGCTACCAACTACAAAAGAAATGATCGCGGCCGATGAGGTGATCCTATGTCCGTACTTTCGACAACGAATAACCCGAAGTCGATTAGGGAGGAAAAAATTAAATAGCAATCACCGACATCGGCCTTGACCAAATTGGAGAGGCAAGAAGCAGGCGATGAAGATGATTAAGGAGTTCCTAGTTCTTTCATCACCTCTGATGATTTCGATGCCACTAAATCGATGATCGATAAGTTTGAGAAAATCATATTGGTCGAACATTTGTCCAATCGGAAGGTATACCTAGGCACAGGGTTAACTCCCGAGCTAAGGGAAAAACTCATTGAGTTCCTTATAGCTAACGTTGATTATTTTTCTTGGTCCCATTTAGACATGACATGGATCCCGCCAGAAATAACCACTCATATGCTAAGCCTAGATCCGAAGTTCCACCCGGTTAAATAGAAAAGGAGGTCTCGGCTTGAAGTCAAGCATGGATTCATCAAAGATGGTATATATAAACTCCTTAGAACAGGTTCCATTTGGGAAGTAAGTACCCGGATTGGTTGGCTAACATAGTAATAGTGCCTAAAAAGGGAAATAAATTAAGAATGTGCATAGATTACGAAGAATTGAATAAGGCGTGCCCCGAGGATTCTTTTCCTTTGCCTAATATCAATTGCATGATCAATACAACGGCTGAGCACGAGATACTCAACTTTCTCGATGCCTATTCTCCGTACAACCAAATCCGGATGGATCCGGGTGATCAAGAAAAAACTTCCTTAATCACTAAATTCGGCACCTATTGTTATATCGTAAAATTTCGGAGAAAAAAATGCCGGTGCCACTTATCAACACCTAGTAAACCGGATGCCCGAAGAACAAATAGGAAAATCATTGGAGGTTCATATTGACACCATATTAGTTAAGTCCCTGCGAGCAGAGGACCATTTAAAACATTTGCCGGAAACTTTCAACATACTGAAGAAATATAATATGAAGTTGAACCAATAGATATGCGCATTCGGGGTTAGATCCGGGAAGTTCCTTGGATCCATGATGTCCAACCGAGGGATTGAGATCAATCCCGACAAAATCAAAGTTATATTGGTGGACAATATAAAGGACGTTCAGAGGCTAACCAGGTGCATAGCCGCCTTGGGCCAGTTCATATCGAGGTCCTATGATAAGAGCCATTGGTTCTTTTCATTATTGAAAAAGAAGAATAAATTTTTGTGGACCCCGGAGTGCCATCAAGCTTTGGAAGAACTCAAACGGTACCTTTGGAGTCCTCCCTTGCTCAGAGTCTGAAGACAGACGAGCAATTATACCTTTACTTAGCGGTATCCAGGATAGAGGTAAGTGGATCCTTAGTCCGGGAAGACAAAGATACGTAATATCCTATCTATTATGTTAGTAGAACTCTAGGTGAGGCCGAAATAAGGTACCCTCACCTAGAAAAATTTGCGCTCTCTTTGTTAAGCGCCTCCAGAAAGTTAAAGCCATATTTTCAATGCCACTCCATATGCGTTGTAACTTCTTACCCACTAAGAATTATAATGCACAAACCCGAGCTCTGGGGCGATTAGCCAAATGGACCATCGAAATTAGCGGGTACGATATCGTATATCGACCCCGGACTGCCATCAAATCTTACATTTCGACTGATTTCACGCTTGCCTTAATGCCGAAAGTCGAAAGGGAATTGTTGTTAATCTCAGGGACTTCCTCGAGAAGCTGGACCCTCTTTACGGACGGTGCCTTGAATGCAAAGGGGCCCGAGCTTGATATTGTGTTGAATCCGCTTGTGGGTAACGTAGTTAGACAATCTACTAGAACTATAAAATTAACTAATAATGAGGCTTAGTATGACGCTATGATTGCATTCCTTTAATTGACTAAAAGCCCGGGGGCCGAAGTGGTCGGAGATAAGTGCTACTCCCTCCTTGTGGTAAATCAAGTAAACAGGATATTCAAAGTAAAAGAGGAACAAATGCGAAGGTACTTGGAATAATTACAGGTGATGCTGCATCGATTCAAGGAATAGACCATATAGCATGTACTCCGAGATTATAATAGCGAAGCCTGCTCTGGCTAACTTGGGGTCATCAGTTGATGACAATGAATTCAACTCGAGAATGGTCGTACAACTCATGAAATTAGTAGTGGAAGAAGGCCATTCCAATATAAACTCAACAAGTTTAACTTGGGACTGGAGAAACAAGTATATAGACTACTTGAAGATTGGAAAGTTGCTCTCAGATCCTAAAGAATCGAGAGCTCTATGAACGAAGGCGACCAGGTTTAGCCTGTCCAAAGGTGCTTTGTTCAGAAGATTGTTCGATGGACCACTCGCCATATGCTTGGGGTGGGGGACACCGAATATATTTTAAGTTAAGTTTACGAAGGCGCCTGTAGAAAGTATTCGTGGGCAGAATCATTGGTTCGTAAGATAAACCAAGCTGGCTATTACTGGGTCGATATGGAGAAAGATGCAAAGGACTTTGTAAGGAGATGTGATGGCTATCAGATGCATGCACCAATGGTCGACCAACCCGGGAGCTACTACATTCGGTCTTGTCGCCTTGGTCATTCATGAAATAAGGAGTGGAGATTGTCGGTCTCCTGCCATGGGCACTCCGTAAGGCTTAATTTATACTGTTTAAGACTGACTATTTTTCTAAGTGTGTTGAAGCTCAAGCATTCAGAAGGTCCGAGAAAAAGAAGTTATCAACTTTATTTTACCATATAATATATCGGTTCGATATACCTGCCGAGATAGTGTGTGATACGGGAAGCAGTTAATCGGCAGCAAGGTAAGCAAATTTTTCGAGGACCATAAGATCAAAAAGATCTTGTCAACACCTTATCACCTTAGTGAGAATGTACAGGCGGAGTCTACTAACAAGTCCATAATCTAAAACCTTAAGAAAAGGTTGATAGATGCAAAAGAAAATGGAAGGAAATTTTATCCGAAGTATTGTGGACATACTGTACAACCTCAAAATCTAGTATCGGGGCCACTCAATTTCTGTTGGTCTACGATTGCGAAGCTCTCATACCGACCTATGTGGGAGAACCAAGCCTTAGGTTCCGATATGTGACTGAAGAATCAAATGGTGAGGCCATAAGCATGAGCCTGGAACTATTGGACAAAAGGCAAGGCCACCCTAGTCCGGTTGGCCGCCTAAAAATAGAGGATAGAAAGATATTACAATCGAAGAGCCAACCTCCGACACTTAATATCGGGGACTTGTTTTAAGAAAAGTAACATTGCACACTCAAAATCCGAACAAAGGAAAGCTGGGACCGAATTGGGAAGGACCATATTGAGTCATTGGGATTATCGGTAAGGGTTCATACAACTCAAAAAAGGAAACGGTGCACAACTACACAGCAACTGGAATGTAAAGCACTTAAAGTGATACTACTTGTCATACCCTTTTTACCCCCACCCCCAAAAAAGATATATGTTATAGTTTATTGTGGGTTAAATTTTTTTTCTATTCATAGTGACAAATTTGAGTAAGGATTATTTTATTTATAGAGTCGCTATCTGGAATAAACTTTTTTGGTGTTTCAAGTCACCTTTTATTTGAATTCCTAGTCAATGGAAGGCTTGACTCTATTTTATTGGTCCATAAAAATAAATTTCGGACAAGAAATTATATTGACTGAGGAGAAGGTGTAAGACATTCCCTGAATCCCGTGGTTCTAGCACAGTGCCTTTATTGGCTTAACTTGGCTTGAATTAACTTTGGACAAACTGTGAACTATATGATTTTCATGTTTTTCCGATGTCCACTTTTATTGCTTGATTATTAGAATTACTAAAGAATCAATTGAAGAATATCACGTTGTCATGACCACGCTGCCCAAGCGAATGCGTGATAAAATATAAAATTAATTAGGTTGTCATAATCGTGCCTAGCAAGCGAATGCAAAATCATGACAATTAATTATTTGTAGTACTTTTGGGAAACTACTACATTTGTGCTTGAGAAAAATAGTTTAGGAAATTATTAAATGCCATTATCACGCTACGCAAGTGAATCCACGATTATAGCAAAAAATTAAATAAATTAGGATTAGTTAAGATATTGAGATTATTTAATTAAATTATTAATTATTAAACATCACAATACGCAAGCGAGTTCGTGAATAAAAAAGTTAAAGCGCCCCTACTAATCGCCTAACGTTTAAAAATAATTTATTACTGACTAAGTTATTAAATTATTACTTAAATTTAAGAGAAGGTTATTCGACTAACTTAGTGTTAAAGATTTTGGGACAACTTAAGGTATAGTGTTTTTTTTTTATTTTTATATTACTAAAGATGACATTTTTTTTTAGATCAAACTGTCATTTCATTGATTTCAAAAAGTATGTACAATGCATTTCTATGGTAGTAGTATGGACATTCTACTACTCATTTACATTTTGTTCTAACTAAAAAATCTCATATAGACTAATCTATCATATAGCTATTCATCTAAGCTAAGGATAGCAATTGAGTTGACGTAGCCCCTCCTACCACTTTTTACATTTTCTGCTTCTTGTATGAATCAACACTGCCACCTCTTTACAGAATTGATCTTCAGCAAAAAACTTGTTCTCAAATCTAATAGAGTTTCTGGTTCTCCATATCAATGCAACAGTAGTGACAAAAGCAGTAGCAGTAATTGCCTTATGCCAGTTTCTGCTTCGAGCCTTACTGCATATCCACTTTAATTCTTCCTCCCAAATTACTAACAGCTCGCTGGTAACCCATCCAATAGCATATTCTGAGCCATAATTTGTTTGTGACTGGGCATGCAAAGAAAATGTGTTCAAAACTTTCTTCTTGTTGTTTGCAGAATGCACAATCAACAGGTATATCAACTCCAAATTTCTGCAGTCTGTCCATGGTAGGCAGTCTGTGTTGGGCTGCTAACCACACTGTAAATTTGTGTCTTGGTTGTATATTAACAGCTTGCATCACATTCCTCCAATCAACCTTACTGTAGCTAGGCATCATAGTAAGGTAGAACTTGTTTTGGAACTTGTCCAGTTTGCATTGTGACTTCAGCCTGTTATAGAGTTTGTCTTGTAGCTGTTGGTTCTCCATAACATCAGTCTTGCAATCCAATATCTTCCTAACAATCCAAGAGGCAGTTTTTGGCAGAGGTGCAGTGCTA
This sequence comes from Nicotiana benthamiana, assembly GCA_034376525.1. Taxonomy (NCBI): domain Eukaryota; kingdom Viridiplantae; phylum Streptophyta; class Magnoliopsida; order Solanales; family Solanaceae; genus Nicotiana; species Nicotiana benthamiana. Next base: position 23,437,111 of record CM067336.1, on the reverse strand, counting down.
ACATCATTCTATTTTATGTAATAGCATTAAAGCCATTTTATCCAGAGGCAGTCTTTTTTTCTGGCTAGATCCTAAAGAAGTTTGGTAATGGCTGTCTTATTCCAAATAGCCATATCAATGATGTTAAGACCCCCAGCAGAAATAGGTTTACAAATTTTCTCCCATGCAACCAAAGCTCTTTTAGATACAGAAGCACTACCTGTCCATAGGAAGGACCTGCATATTGCCTCAATAACCTTCAGAACCTTCTTTGGCATTATAAAAACCTGTGCCCAATATGTCTGGATGCCAAATATCACAGCTTTTATCAATTGGCATCTCCCTGCATAAGACAGCATTTTGGCAGACCAACATGTGATTCTAGCAGTTATCTTCTCAATCAGATGAGAGTATTGGTGTATAGCAAGTTTCTTTGAGCTGAGTGGGATCCCAAGATACTTAAAAGGAAGCTTTCCCTCACTGAACCCCAACTGCTCCATGAGTTCATCTCTAACAGATTGTTGTACCCCAGCCAAATAGATAGCACTTTTGTTGATGTTTGCTTTCAAGCCAGAGGCTTTAGAAAACTTATGGAATGTCTTGTGCAAAATCTAAATAGAAGTCTTATCAGCTCGGCAGAACATGAGAAGATCATCAGCAAAGCAAATATGCACACAGTTTAGTTTTCTGCATTTAGGATGGAAATTGAAGTCTCTATTGCTATGTAGCTGTTGCAGTATCCTGTTGAGGTAGTCCATTGCAAGAACAAACAAATAGGGAGACATAGGATCCCCTTGCCTAATCCCTCTCCTTGCACTAAAAGGTTTAGTGAAACCCCCATTAAGCATCAAGGAATATGAAACAGAAGATACACATACCATTATCCAGTTGAGGAACTTTGTTGGAAATCCAATATCTATGAGAACCTGCTTAAGGAAGCCCCATTCTAAAGTATCATAGGCCTTCCTTAAGTCCACCTTAAGGACACATCTAGGATATACACCTTTTCTAGTATATCCCTTAAAGATTTCATGACTGAGCAATATATTACCAATGATGCTCATCCCTTCAATAAATGCTGATTGGGCCTGGCCAACTATGCTGCCAATAACAGTTTTCATCCTCTTTGTAATGATATTGGAAATGATTTTGTATACAGTTGTACAGCAGGCAATAGGTCTATAATCTTTGACAGTTGTAGGATTATTGCTTTTAGGCACAAGTGCAATTGCTGTAGTATTTATCATGCTGGGCAGGTTGCAAGTAGTAAAGAAATCCATAGTAGCAGTAGCTGTATCCTCTTGTACTATCTCCCAGTTGCTTGTGAAGAGCTCCACAGGAAAACCATCCACACCTGGGGCTTTATCCTTTGGCATCTCCTTGATAGCTTCTATAATCTCTTCCACTGTGACTTAATCCTCTCTGTTGTACTGCATTGAGGCAAGGACCTTCTTTCATAACAGCAGTATTGATACAAGGAATTTCATCAGCACATTCTCCCATCAATGATTTGAACACTTGGATAAATTCCTGTTCTACAGCTATTGGATCTGTCAGTTTATCACCTAGATCAGCATATATAGAGCTAATATTATTCTGGCTAGTTCTGATCTTCCATTGAGCATGAAAATACTTTGTGTTAGCATCTCTACACTCAATCCAGCTGGCTTTGGATTTCTGCCTCATAATCTGTTCCTCCACCTTGCTCCATTTCTCAATTTCATACAGTGCATTTTTCTCATCATTTAACAAATTCTGTGCAAATGGACTGTGTTGCATCTGGCTCTGTACAATATCCAATGTTTCTTTAGCTTGAACAAGCTTCTGCTTATAGGAAGACATCTGGCTATTTATACCTTTCAGTTTTTGCTTCAAAATTTTCAGCTTAGTCCATACCTTCTGCATAGGTGGTCCTTCACAATGCTGTGCCCAAGCATGTTCCAGAATGGATTTGAACTGAGGATCCTCCATAACTGCATTGTAGAATCTGAAAGGTTTGGGGTGTAATAGCCTTTGACTGCCAAACTTGATAAGTATAGGAGAGTGATCAGATACAGAAGGGTTCATGTATTCAGCCTCAAGATGCCCATACTGTTGGATCCATTGGAAGTTACCAAGTGCCCAGTCAATTTTACTATATACTCTAGTATTAGCACCCTGTTTATTAGACCAGGTATAATACCATCCTTTGGCTCGGAGGGGAGTAAGTTGAATGCCATCTACAGTCTCTTTGAAATCCTTGATTTCAACATCAGTGACAGGAGATCCAATTCTGTCTTCAGAGTTCAAAACAGTATTGAAATCCCCACTAAGTATCCAAGGATCCTGACTGGGAATGTTTTCTGCCTTTAAATCACACCATAACTTTTCCCTATTGCTTGCAGTATTATGAGCATAGACTACACTCAAATGAATTCTGATTGAACCTTGAGCATCATCTACCATACATTGTATGAACTGATCAGTCACAGTAGAGATAGAGACTTGAATATGAGGTTTCCACAACAACCAAATCCTGCCATTGACAGCCTTATCATAGTTGCATTGAACCTTCCATCCTTTAGCAACCTTTGCCAGTGTCCTTTTAGCTTTATGCTCCTTAACTCTAGTTTTAACCACACCTATAATATCTACTTTATTTACAGACAGAAAGCTTTTAATTCCACCTGTTTGTGGGCTTGATTAAGCCCTCTAATGTTCCACGTAGTAATAATCATGAAGTATTAGACATAATACTCCAAGAAGGTCCTGGATCCACCTGTTGTCCTCTTCTGCCACCATCCATAATAACTGCAGTAGACTTCCCTTTATCTGCATTTGCATTCATAACCTCATTGAGTCCAGAAGGGATCCCTGAAGCTGCAGTGTTTATTGATTATAGACAAAGGACCTAAAAGCTTCCTAGCAATTTCTTTGGGATTAAAACATTAAGGCAAAGAAAAGGCAATATTTGATTATTAAAGATACTCATGGCCTAATGTTGACCAATGAAACGAGGCAATTAGTATTTTTGGAGTCCAATTCCCTTCATTTTGGTACCTAACACTTCCACTACCAGAAATTCGGACAAAAATGACCGGAAAAAACGATCAACTTTGGTCGCTTTTTGGAAAAAAATGATCAAGAAGCAACCAAAGTGGCCTAATAGCTATATTTATGGTCTCTTTTATTTAGGGATCAAAGTTGGTCGCTAATTAGCGACCAACTTTGATCACTACTCTAAATGGACTCATTTTTTCGGATGTTGACTATAGAGACCAACTTTGGACACTATATTAATTTAATAATATAATTTTTGCGATCAGAGTTGGTCTCTAAATAAAAAAAATATTATTTATTTATTTATGATTAATCATTAAAAAGCGACCAACTGTGGTCTATAATTCAAAAATTATATTTTAAAATATGGAAACTAGAGACCAATATGGTCGCTATTTTATTCAATTATTTGTTTATTTTATTTAGCGACCAACTTTGGTCCCTAAAGGCATGAATTTAATTTAATTTTTAAGTAATAGCGACCAACTTTGGTCTTTATATTAGCAGAATTTTTTTTAATGAAATAGCGACTAACTGTGGTCACTTTTGGAAGATATCTGGGAAAATAGAGACCAAAGCTGGTCGCTTTTCTCCAGAATTTTTTTTGTACTTGAAAAGCGACCAAATAGAGACCAACTTTGGTCGCTTTTCTGTGTATTATTTTGCCATAAATGACATGTTTCTGCACCTACACCACCTGCCAGTCATACCAATTTCTTAAATCGGCATTATATGTCAACAACAACAACACTAAAAAGCAATTAAAAGCAACAAAGAATAAACTTCAATAGAACTAATACATTAAGCTAACAAAATTAAGTTAACGCTTATTAGAAGCCCATTCGAACTATAGAGAATTAACACAATACTAAATTGGTATGTAAATTAGTTCTAACACAATAGAACTAACACAATGTAATAAATTAGTTCTAACACATTAGAACAAACACAATAATATATAAAGTACTGAAGGAGTGTTCTTTCAGCATCCTCGTCTGAAAGTTGTATTGCCTCGCTCGGTTCATTAGGTGGTTGACTGCGTAGGAATTCCCCCACGTCAGCTGTGAAGCGAATTGAACCTGAATTAATATTTTAAAATCTATATAAAAGCAAATCAAAATATTTAATGAAAAGTAAAAAACTTACATGTATGTAGTCGAGGCTCGACCCTCCTTTCTAAATCCTTCTCTTTCTTCTTCTTTACAATACGAGTTTCATTGAATAGCTCATATTGCTTCATTGACATCATAAAGTTTCCTGGTGGCTTTGGTGATTATCCTCGTGCTCGGGATGAACTTTGATACAGAGAATAACTTGGATACAGTACATGATGGAGTGTGTCTTTGATCAATTATTTATCTCATTAGCTACAATGATAATAAGAAGGCAACGACATGTGTTTCAATAGTGATGGTGTAGGTAGGATTAACATTTCCTAAGTAGATAAAAGAGGTTATAGAGAAATTCTCTACTTTACTTTCGAAGGGGAAAAGAAGTTTGATTGATAGTGAAAAGGTTGATGACGATGGAAATTTTTCCGTTGGTCGTCCCAGTTCCCATAAAACGTGGATCATAAGACTCTATGATGACAAAGATTATAGGCAGTTTTGTGCTCAAATTTCTTTCAAGTCTGATCCGTACAAGTTTAATGTGATATTGGATGATATTTCTTCGCATTCAGACAATAATTTGACCGACAAATTATGGGAAATGCTCTTAAAAAGAATTAAAGGTAAAACATTTTTCTTGGTAGAGAAGTATGCTGAAAAACATTTTACCTTTAATTATTTTTAAGAGCATTTGCATACATTTGTCGGTCAAATCATTATCTGAATCCGAAGAAATATCACCAATATCACATTAAGCTTGTACAGATCAGGCTCGAAAGAAAGTTGAGCAGAAAACTACCTATAATCTCTATAATCATAGAGTCTTATGATCCCCATTTTATGGGAAGCGCAACGACCAATGGAAAAACATCCACCGTCATCAACCTTGTCACTCTCAATCAAGCTTATTTTTCTGATGGAAAATGAAGTACAGAATTACTCTATAAGCTCTTCTTTTATCTACTTAGGAAATACTAAATTCCTACCTACACAATCACTATTTGAGACACATGCCATTGCCTTGTTATCATCATTGTCGCTATAATGAGAAGAACAATTAAAGGCACATTCCACCAGGTACTGTATCTTAGTTATTCTTGGTGGAAGTTCCATTGCATGTCTAATAACGTCATCAACCTCTTCGCGGTACTATTACTCGGGATGAACTTGGATGCAGAGAATAACTTGGATACAATACCTTACAGGGTGTGTCTTTCATCAATTGTTGATCTCTATAGCTACAATGATAATGAGAAGGCAATGACATGTGCTTCAAAATAGTGATGGTGTAGGTAGAATTTAACATTTCATAAGTAGATAAAAGAGATTATAGAGAAATTCTCTACTTCACTTTCCAAGAGGAAAAGAAGTTTGATTGATAGCGTAAGTACATATATTGTATATATATAAGCTGTATTCGATACGGTATTACCTCATACACTTATACTTAGTGCATAGTATAGCGTAAGTACATATATTGTATATATATAAGCTGTATTCGATACGGTATTACCTCATATACTTATACTTAGTGCATAGTATAGCGTAACTACGTATATTGTATATATATATATAATAAGTATTCGATACGGTATTATCTCATACACTTATACTTAGTGCATAGTATAGCGTAAGTACATATATTGTATATATATAAGCTGTATTCAATACGGTAATACCTCATACACTTATACTTAGTGCATAGTATAGCGTAAGTACATATATTTTATATATATAAGTTGTATTCGATACGGTAATAACTCATACACTTATACTTAGTGCATAATATAGCGTAAGTACATATATTGTATATATATAAGCTGTATTCAATACGGTATTACCTCATATACTTATACTTAGTGCATAGCATAGTGTAAGTACATATATTGTATATATAATAAGTATTCGATACGGTATTATCTCATACAGTTATACTTAGTGCATAGTATAGCGTAAATACATATATTGTATATATATAGGTTGTATTCGATAAGGTAATACCTCATACACTTATACTTAGTGCATAGTATAGCGTAAGTACATATATTGTATATATATAAGTTGTATTCGATACGGTAATACCTCATACACTTATACTTAGTGCATAATATAGCGTAAGTACATATATTGTATATATATAAGCTGTATTCGATACGGTGATACCTCATACACTAATACTTGGTATATACAATAGCGTAATTACATTATTATATATATAAGTTGTATTCGATACGGTATTACAACATATTCTTATACTTAGTGCATAGTATAGCGTAAGTACATATACTGTATATATAGACACACACGCCCGCTTCGTAGTACTATTCGTCCCTTGTATTACAAAAGTATTAACGACTTATACCACTGTTGACCAGAATAGTGACCAATTGTGGTCGCTATTTATTCATGAATTTAGATTAGCGACCAAAGTTGGTCGCTAACTTTAAATCATATTTAGTTATATTTCATATAATAAATAAATTAATAATATAATTATTAAAATTGAATAATTGGGACCCAGTTAAGCGACCAAAATTGGTCGCTAACTTCATATTATATATATATATATATATATATATATATATATATATATGTATGTATATTATAGTTTTTTCAAAATAATAATATAATTATTAAAATTTTGTAAGTGGGTCCCACATTAGCGACCAAGTTTGGTCGCTAATCTTAGTAAAAGTTTGACCAAGCAAGTCTGATCAAGCCAGTCAATATTTTGACTACTTTAGCGACCAACTTTGGTCGCTATTTTGTTTCAAGAATTTATTTTATTATTTTCGCTAGTTTAGCGACCAACTTTGGTCGCTTTTTCCCATAGACCAAATTTGATGCTATTATTTGGTCGCTTTTTACAGGAATTCTAATAGTGTTATATCCCTAACATGTAACTTTCTTTTATACCTTAAAAACTGAAAACTTAGTTACCAATCTTAACAAATACGAAACATATCAGTTGTATAAAATATAACTGAACCAAATTAAAGATATTAGCATGAATATGTATACATATTTTAATGAAAACTCATGAAGGAAGTCCAAATAGAGGGTCAAGTAACCTAAACTCAAACATGGAACACGAACTGATGAATGAACTTTTATCACAAAAAGTAAAATGTGAATGAGCATCTACGCTACCCTATTTGATATGAACTGAGTAGAATGCAGTTTCGACCTCGATGTAAAGAACTGACGATTTAGCTTACTTCCAAAAGATTGAGATGATGACAACAACTAAAATAACATTCATCTTGAAACGAAATCATGTTTCATTAGCCAAACCAGGGTTAAATCCTACTTATTTCATCAAGAATCTCCAATACAAGAATTTAAAAGTTACTCGATTTACAGAATAATAAAATATAGCAGTGCAACGACAGAAATCAGCAGTGCCGAAGCAGCCCAAAAATCTTAGTAAAACCAGTGATTTTTCAAGAGAAGGAATTCACAAATAAACTTTTAGACTCTTCTACTTTTCTGAAAGATTATGCACTCTAAGGCTCACTCCTAAAGCTTGCAATTTTACCTTACTAAATGAAGCTTCAATTGAAATTTTTCTCTCAAAGTTCTTCCTTTTTCCAGTGAGTAGAGATGTGTATATCCAGCGTCTAGAGTGTGTAGAAGATGTGTCTTTTAAGTGAAAAACTAAATCCTTTTGAACACATTTTGGTTCATAAAAAATTTATCCAAAAGGACTAACTTTTGTGTGCCAAAATAACTTTTCACCAAAAATATAATACAAAATCAGAGCAGTTGTTGTATTTTCCAGCATGCTTAAAACAGTAAAAACAACCGGCATGTACTTATTTCATGATACCAAGTTTGTCACGCCCCAAATCTGTGGGCATGACCGGCACTCAACCGGGTATCCCCATCGAGTGGATGTGGGTGCCTTTCCTATTCCCCACGCGTTACCCCACATTATTCAATGATAGTTAGCCAAAAAATACCAAATTTCAATTAAAAGAACGTAGAATTTCTCTTTTATAACCACACATTATGATTAACAGGGGACACCTTTTACAAAACATATATTTGATTAGCAAGGAACGTGGTACACAAGTTTACAGCGCCCAAATATACACTTTTATACATAAGTCCTGACCCACATACCACTGTCTACGGAGCCTCTACGTAATGGTAGTACAACACTTGCCGGTGACAAGGCCCTGACTATACCTTTATCAAAAGATACAAACTCCAAAATACAACAACAGGAGTGGCGTAGGCCACACATGGCCCCAGAAGGAAAGGGGCTCACTAAACACGAATACTGCCGATAGAGAGGAGGATGAGGAGCTACGAACGGTGGACTGGAATGCCTGCCACGGATCCACCTACAATCATAACATGAATGTAGCGCCCCCGGTAAAAGGGACGTCAGTACACTTGAATTGTACTGGCATGTATGAACTAACTCTGTCCCAAGTAAACTCAAGCCAAATTGCATGAACAAGTGTAGAACTGAACAACAATAGTACAAGTACAACCAGGAAGCAACAACCAAACATTTCACAACAATTATTCACGTAGTCATACCAAGGGGCAATCAGTGCCCCACATGTTACAAACTCTCCTGCTGTCTCCTTTCAGATTTTCACATTTATTATTTCATGATTCATATTCATATCAATAGTGATATTGAATCACATTTCCACCCTTATTTCCTCGTCCAACCTTATCACCTCGGCCACCCTTATCACCCCAACCCACACCTTATTTCACCATGTTGCAGCATGCAACCCGACCCCGCCTGACAGTTTTCAATTCACAACAACAAACAGCACAACAACAAGTACGAGAAATCAACATGGCACTTTGTTAAAATAATTCCACAACAAGGATATTAACATCCCACAACTAGCAACAACAATTTTCCTCATGTTCATCAAAGTTGATACACAATTTAGATCATCACAATAATTTTTCACAACTAACCACACACATTATTCCACAATATTTCCATTTCAAGTGTTCCACATTGTTTCCATTTCCATTATTCCACATTGTTTCCGTTTCCATTGTTCAGATTACAAGTTCCACAACATTCACCACAAGGTACTACCACACAATTTGTACAACACGAAAGCTTCACAATGATTTTCACATGAATATCAACTATCAACAATTTCACAACTAGCATAGGCGATTTCACGAGGATCACAGTTAGCCATACTTACCTAGAATTGAATATCCTCTTTAACCTCTACTCCAATTCATCAAGCAATCAAGAAGGATCAATCTAGTTCATGATTAATACATAGACCTTTAGAATAGGAATTCACAATTTACTACCCAGTTCCCTTTTTACAAGATTTTTGGGTTTTGAAGACATGCATGTGGATTTCTAACAAAAATTTTCAAAATCAAAGTATTAAACTCCCTCCCCAAACCTGAGTTCAAAAATTAGGGGAAAAAGGTTAGGGACTTTACGTGCAGATGCTCAAAATTTTCCTGACTTTGATGATTTTTGAAAGATCAATTGATGAAGAACCCTCGCTTCCCCATCTCTCATTTTTAACAACTTTCAACTTAACACCAAATCAGTACCACCCTACTAATTTTGAACCAAATCACCAAATAGATAATTGCATTTGTATCACAAACAAATTGAAAAATAGAACTAGAATTATTAAATTTCATAAACTTAACAAACAACTTCGTAGAACAAATAGCTTAAACAAATGAGCAACTAATTGACATATGATTTTTCCAAGATACTAACTTTTAGTTAATTAGTGCGACAGATTAAAAACAACAATTAGAAACTAAAAGTTACAAACGTGAACCTAAAACAAATTTCAAATCGAAGCACGATAACCGATGGGGCAGAATTAATAGAATCGATTAAGTTAAATGACAATGAAATTAAAAATTAGATTGAACATTAAACTAAAACGATCACGAACCAGAATTTAACAACTACAAATTGAACACAATAGAAAACACAAAATGAGAGAAATGGGTAAAAGGGGTTCGAGATTTTACCACACGGGGGTATTCATAACTAACTCGAGCAATAAAGAGGTGCGGGGAACTCGAGCAACTGTTGTCCAACCTCGAAACACTTATTTATTCCGGCAAATGCTAAAACAAAGTGATTCCGGCATTATGCCAAAAGGAAAAGAGGTTTCTTGGGTCGAAAGAAGCAAAGACAGAGAAGGGGTGTGTTTGGTGGTGGTTGTCGCAACCGTGGAGTTGCCGAAAAATATATCACCGAAGTTTTAGGTGAAAACCAAGGAGAAATGGTAAAATAGACGGTAACTAGGTTTTCTTAGACCGAAAAGTCGTGAAATTTGAGCGGGTTTTGAGGGATTTTGGTTGGATATTTGGAAAGATGAGGTTAAGGGGATTGTATGGTGCAATTTAGGGTTGTTTGGACAATGGTCGCTGTGGTGAGCGATTTCCGGCACAGAGTAAGGTAGCAGTGGGTGGAGCGGTTGGGTTTGAGGGAGAGGGAAAGGAGGGGAAGAAGGCAAGAAATAGAAGGAAAATGGGTAAATTTTTGGACATTCTAAGTATTAAATACCTAGAAGAGAGATCAAATTATGGTCGTTGGATGAGGGAGAGATGAAGGGATGAGATTTGATCTTGGCTCACTTAATGAAACAACGTAGTTTCATCGTGATACTACGTTGTTTTGAACCAAGTCGTGGCCAGCCTTTTTTTTACTAGGTTGGCCGAATTGAGCAGTTGGTTTTGCAAGATTTTGGCCCAACTGATGAAACAAAAACCGATTGCCCCATTCTTAATAATTTTATTACTACACATAATATAATTAATCTAGACTCAAAATCATAAGACAAAAATATGGCCAAAATATAGGCATTTATAGATGCTCCTCTTTGCTCGAGAACTTGAAGAGTTTTCGCGTAAAGACGGTGAATAACATGACTAAATTTGCCCACATATCACTCTAATGAAAGAATTTCTTTGAAAATGTTGGCCGAACCTTGCTTCCGAGGTTGCCTACATATTCTTGACTATAAAATTATCAAGTCAGTGTAGTTATGGAAAAATTTTGGTAGTTTGGACAATTGAATACTGAGTTAAGACCGATGTTGTTGTTGTTATTATTGTTATTGTTGTTGTTGTTGTTATTGTTACTTGTTGTTCACATCAAAAGAAAAATAGCAGAGAGCTGCATATATCCACAAACTAGGAGTTACAAAATTCTTACTATGTGCCTTGTAGTGTCAAATCTTGGTTCTTGACCTACTCACTTGTATTGACTTAGATTGGATCTTGACGCTCTTTGAAGAAATGATTATGAATCAATCTCTGTTTCTTGCTTTCCTGATCCGAAATTGAGAAGATGAATCTTGAAAATCTAAGTTGTTGACACATTGTCAAAGTTAACTCCAACTATCATGTGATCAAAAGACTTCTTTCTTCTAATGATAATCGAAACTTCAACATTCAATCGTCACAACCTATGCTCTGTGGCGGGGCGTACAATGCCATCAAATATGAATAAAATGAATAAAATTTTCTACCCCAGTTTGGCACCGAGAAAATTTTGTGAGTAATTGGGTAAAGCTGCAGATCAACTCATTTTATTTGAAAGATGCAAAAATGATACTGAAGACTCCGAATTGAATGTGCTTTTCTTAGGAGTAGAACTGATAAAACATAGACTAGGAGGTGCATCTCCCATGGGTAGCATTGGAATTATTATGAGATTGAAGGACTCGAAATAGGAATTGTGTCTCGTAGGGTTACTGACTGAGGCTAGGAAATATGTCTCATATTGGAATGAACTGGGATGAGGCAAAGCTAGGAAGTGCATCTCCTATGAGTGAGGGTGAAGGACTTGTTCTAGGATGAGCTTCTCCTAGGATTGATGGTTTCTATTAGGAAGTGTGTCTTCCATTGGAATAACCCATACTAGGAAGTATGTCTCCTACGAATGAGGTTGAAAGGCTTGTACTAAGAAGTGCATCTCCTAAGATTGGTGGTTTAGATTAGGAACTTCATCTCTTATTGGAATGTCTCAAACTAGAAATCGTGTCTCCTATTAATGAGGTTGAAAGGCTTGAACTAGGAAGTGCATCTCCTATTAGAAGAACTCAAACTAGGAAGTGCATCTCCTATTAGAAGAACTCAAACTAGGAAGTGCATCTCCTGTGAATGAGGTTGAAAGACTTGGACTAATAAGTGCATCTCCTAGGATTCTTTGTTTAGATTAGGAAGTCCGTCTCCTAAAAGAATGACTCACACTAGGAAGTGTGTCTCCTACGAGTGAGGCTGAAGGAATTAGACTAGGAAGTGCATCTCCTAGGATTAATGGTTTAGATTAGTAAGTGCATCTCCTATTGGAATGACTCAAACTAAGTAGAGTGTCTCCTACGAATAAGGTTGAGGGACTTGACTAAGAAGTGCATCTCCTAGGACTAATAGTTCAGATTAGGAAATATATCTCCTATTAGAATGAATCAAACATAGGAAGTGTGTTTTCTAGAGTGAGGTTGAAGGACTTGGAGGGAATATAACCAGGGGTTGGCGCCATGTATCACAGAGAAAGAATGTAATTAGGGGTTGGCTCCCTCTATCAATAAGAAAGAATATAACTAGGGGTTGACACCCTGTATTACTAAGATAGAATAAAATATAACTAGGGGTTGGCACCAGAGGCGGATCTAGGATTTAAAGGTGGCGGGTGCCAAAATTTTCTTTAATGTATACCTTATAATGACTGCTAATATATAGATTATTCGGAACATTTGTCTGGTTTATATTTTTTAGTTTATTTGGGCAACTTAATAAGCACTTTATTTGCAAATATAGAAATTACATCAATTTTTCAAACCTTACTTATGGAATTTTATTGGGTATATATGTCATTATTGTCGTATGAAAATTACATCTCAGACATTAAGAAACAAATATAATTAATATTTTAAATAAGGAAACACTTTCATTATTAATAATACAAGTAAATCAATATTTTCACTAAGGAACTGTATTTTTTTGTCTGCTAAAAATAAATTTGCACAAGTAAAATAAAATCTTTAATAAGGGAATTGCATCGATCAGAATAAGGGAAAAACATCTTCAATAAATAAATTATACCCCATAAGTAAATGCATAATTAGATAAACTTTAAGATCTCAAAACTTAAAATCATAAATCTAATGCTTGCGGAATATTCATCATAATTTATTACTAAAGAGATTTAAATTGTATTTAACAATCATAAAATAACACAAGTTTTCACTATTTTGTTTCTTCTTCAAACAAAGAGAGATTTGTGAGTTTAACAATGGTGGCCTGTTTGTGGCCTTGAATGCCCCGAGTAGTTTGAATTATTTTGAATTCGTAGCCACCTTGTTGTTAGAGAACTGATTTCTCAGTTTGGTACCAAATGGCTTGGAGGCTCTGTACCGTGTTATGGAAACTTTGGCTTTCTAATATCGCCCCTGACTATTTCGTACACGGATATTTATGGTGTCGCTGGCCTTGTCTAAAAAGCTAGGATTTGTTTTGGGCGACTTTTTCTCTCCGGATTAAACTTGGTTGTCTCATACCATTACTAGTTTTTGAGTCTGTAAAACTATCATCTTTTACCCCTGAAGCAAGTTTTGCTCAGGTGACTCTTTTTTATTTCCTTGAAATGCATTGTTAGGCTTTTCAAGCATCTTTATCAAAAAAAGATCACATATAGATTTGTATCTTAGTCTATATTGTGCATGGTCCACATACTTTGTTTTGCATATCTGGGAAATGGTGACCAATTTTGTGTCATTTTCTTTGTTGGCTTCTAAACAAATAGATAAGCAAACTTCTCTTCAGAATTTCTGTCTGCATAAACCCTCAGATCTTATTTAACTTTAACAACGCATATTTCTCCTGGGTATTTTCACTTTGATGTGCTAGGATAGAACTCGTTTTGTATAGTTAGAAAGCTGGCAACAGCTTTTGAAATTATTTCTTATTTGTTTTGTCACAACCCTAGTTCACCAATCGTGAACCTGTCATGACGGCACCCACTCTTCGCGACTAGGTAAGCCTAACACATTACGGAAATTCAACAACGATAAATAAATACTGAATAACATAAGAAAATGTATAGAGTGACGCCTAGCACGTACACTTCAACTCAAAATAATATAACAACCTCCAAGACCCGAAAACCCACGGGCAACACAGGCTAAGAGTAAAGACATAACATACGGCTCTAATATCCGAAAATGTCTGCAACAACTGAATACATGAAATGGAACTGCTAACTAAAAGGTAGAGTAGAAAGAGACTCTTCGGATCTGCGGACGTGGCAGATGCAAACCTCAAGTCTCCAAGTATAGCTCCGAAATCACTGATGGAGCGCTCGACCAGAGGTACCTGGATCTGCACAACAAAAGTGTGCAGAAGAATAGCATGAGTACACCACAGCGGTACTCAATAATTGCCAAGCCTTGGTTGGGTAGTGACGAGGAAGGTCGATGCCCTACTGAGATGAACATAAGAATAGATATAAAATGAATAGACAATAGCAAATAAAATAAATCTCGAGTATCTAGCAAAACAATAAGTAGAACGGAACATGCTACAAATACAATCTACGAATACAAGAACAATCACTCAAAATAAGGATGCCACATGGAGCTCCGGGAACTGAACCCGTAGTTCATTCTTACCAATATCTGAGCATCTTCCGGGAATCAAACCTGCAGTCCATCATACCAATATCAGAGGATCTTCCGAGAATTGAACTCGTAGTCCATCATATCAATAATAGAGGATCTACCAGGAATTGAACCCGTAGTCTATCTTACCAATAACTGAGGATCTCCCGGGAATTGAAACCGTAGTCCATCATATCGATAACATAGGATCACCCGGGAATTGAACCCGTAGTCTATCATATCAATAATAGAGGATCTCCCGGGGATTAAACCCGTAGTCCGTCATACCAATAATATAGGATCTCCCGGGAATTGAACCCGTATTCCCAATCGTAAACACATCACAACAATTCAATATTTAACGAAAAGAAGCCAAATACACGATCTAGAGTCTAGCATGCTCACAAAAAGGACAAATATTGTAATTTAGTCAATTAGAGTAAATAAGTTACTAAAATACTTTCCCTAAGATAAAACAAGTGAAATTGCATTTTTGACAGTTAAATACGTGAAGAAACACGGTCTTAATAAGTCAAATAAAGTGGATTTTCAACAACTAGCACAAGTACACACCCGTCACCTCATGCCCAAGGCATTTAAACAACAGTAAAGATATCCTAAGGGGAGAGGTTCCCCACACAAGGTTAGACAAGCCACTTACCTCGAACCGGTACAAAAATCGCTAAGAAATAATGCCCTTGCCATGAATATCCAAATCCGAGTGGCCCAAATATTTTCAAACAGATTACATAACGTAAATAACATTGCAAGTAACTAATTCCACTATTAAAATTAAAGCTAAGGCGCGAAAATAGGTAAAATAACCAAAATGCCCCTCATGCCAACATCTCGGAATCGAATAATTTTTACATTTTCAGAAACCTCGTACTCTCACGAGTCTAACCATATAAAAATCTCCAAAATCGGAGGTCAAATGCCCCTTCAAATCCTTACAAATAGGTCTAAGAACTTTACCCCAATTTTAATTCAAAAATCCCAAATTAAAGGTTGAATTCACGATTAGATTAGTGGGTTTTAGTAATAAATGAGTAAGAAATCATTACCCAATCCTTTCCTCTGAAAAGCCCTGGAAAAATCTTCCAAAACCGAGCTCTCTAGCTTGAGTTTTTGTAAAAATGGAAGAATCCTCGTTTTTAAAAAGTTTATAACGGTTCTGGAGCTTGTTCAATGTGATTGCATAAAGGGAGATGCGATCGCGTAGAGTAAAGTGTGAAGGCCACAAGGTTGGTCTATGCGAATGCAGGGCTGGTCAATGAGATCGCAGAAGGGAAAAAGCTGGACATATGCGATAGTAATATGGTCCCTGCGATCGCGTAGAGGAAATTAGGCCATGAGGCACCAGCCCAGATTACTCAGTGCGAACGCGTGAAAAGGAGTGCGAACGCGATGAAGGGGGAGATAGAACTATGCGATCGCATGAAGAGTTCTACGATCGCATTGAAGGAATTATGTCCCCCCCCCCCACAACTGCTGAGTGGATTTCTGCAACACTCTAAGTCCCAAAATTGCTCCGTTGAGCATCCTTAACACACCCGAGACCCTCGGAACCTCAACCAAACCTACAGACATATCCCATAACTTCATTCAAACTTGTACCAATCTTTAAGCCACCTAAACCAATGCCAAAAACTCAAATTAATCAATGATTTGAACCTAAAAACTTCAAAACCTAACCAAACTCGCTTTCGATTCAAAACCTAACCAAAACACGTCCGATTAACCTGAAGTTTTGCACGCACGTCCCAAATGAAATAACGGTGCGACATAAACTTTCGGATTCCCATTCCGACCCTCGGATAAAAAATTCACTATCGGGCCAGAAACTTCAAAATTCTAACTTTCGGTATTTCTAGCCTAAATGAGCTACGGACATCCAAAATACATTTCGAACACGCTCCCAACCCCGAAATCACCTAGCGCAGCTAATAGAACAATCAGATTTCCTTTCTGAGGTCATCTTTATATTGTTCTGATTACGGACCATTTTCCAACACTTAAGCTCTCATTTAGGGACTAAGTGTCCCAAAATACTCCGAATTCTATTATCGAACGTTCCGGCAAACCAAATAGCAGAAATGAACTTAGGGGAAGCAGTTAATGGGGGAACAGGACATAAATTCCAAAGACGACCGGCCGGGTCGTCACATATTTTAACAAAGACTGACTCAAAATAATAATGCAAATGGGCAAAACGGCACGATTTAAAAGTTAGAAGGAATAGTATTTAACTAAAATATTGCTCTAAGGGGAAATAAAGAAAGAATAGGATCTTTCGAATATGGTAGCCAACTTTAATGATCATGAGAATGCACTTGGACTGAGTGGCCGAATCTATCCAACCAATCTACCCTTTCTTCTTGTTGTTCCTTTTTGTCTTTGAAGTTGGCCTCTTTGTGCCAATCATTTGTATCAAATCATAGATCTCCTTCGAATAGCAGTGCGCCGAAAGGTTTTTACCAACCGTCCTCTCTTATTTATTTATCTCTACTTACTATCGCGTTACAATGCTCATGAGAGTTTTCACCAATAAGACTCTCTCATTTTAAATCATTATCTTCTTCTTTTTTCCGCCTTTTTGTGTGAGCAACTAGACATTGTTCTATATCGTGTGACAATTGTTGCTTATTATGTGCTTCTCTTGGCATTCTTTAAGACTAATTGGGAGGTTTTAATTGGAAGGATTTTGGATAGGGCTAGAAATAAACGGTTGTATGAAGGCTATAAATAGATTCAAGATGACGGGGTTGTAACTTACAACTCTTGGTGACTCTTCATAAAAAACATAAATAACTTTTGCCCCAGTTTTAGATATTGGAAAAAATTAATTCCGTTTGGTTAGGCTGAACCTTAGTGTAAAGCTTCATATATATCCTTCAAAGGAATCAAGTCAAACGTAGTTCAAACTAACTCGAAAGCTTTCCTTTTTTTGTCCATCATTTTTCTTTATTTATTTTCTATTTTCTTTTTCTTCTCTTCTTTTTTAAACAAATTGCCCCAGCTCTTATTTTTTGGTGGCATGGATCTTTTCTCTCTCTCTCTCCCCCCCATATATATATATATATATATATATATATATATATATATATATATATATATATATATATATATATATATATATATATATATATATATATATATATATATATATATATATATACATACTTGATTCCAAAAATGGGGGGTCAAAGAAAAATAAAACATACTGATACGAGGTGACGAAGGGTATAAAGTGTTTGGATAGCAGAAAAAGGGTCTCCTAGCCTCAAGAATGCCAAAAATACTATTTCTTAGGTTTGGTATCGATGGACATAACTGCTTGTCAAATGTATAGTAGTCAATATCATATTCACAACAAATGACCTTTGACAATTTGGAGCCACATTTTATTGATCTTTATCGTGATGTGGAATGATGCACTTCAATACCTGCTAATCCATTTAAAATTCCATGGAATGCACTTTCTCTGGAGATGTGGGTTATATTACCTGATATGATTTAGATTATGGCAGGGCTTGGTAAAAAAAATTTCATTGATTAGTCCAAATTAATTTCAACCCATTCAATATCCTTAAGCCGAGTTTTTATGATAGATTGAGATGAAGATCTTTAACCTCTACGGATATACCTATTTAGTTCCTTGTGCACTTGACACAGGCTTATCACCAAAGTGTTTCAACCTTTTCCGTATCTTCAAAGTGTTTTTCCTTGATTTAATTCAAGATTGGGTTGGCTTTCTAAAATATAGCCAAAATTATGCATGCATGTCATGTCATTAAAATTGGCATGAAAAGAACCATATATGCAAGAAGAACTAAACACAATAGATTAAAATGATATAAAGAAGAAAGTTGCATTTTCTTGATTAAAGGATAGAGAGGTATGACGACAAGAAAAACAAACAATATCTGATTAACCTCAAAAAAATTCAGATAATAGAAATTATGACTAAACAAGTTACCAAGTGTCACGACCCAATTCTAATATATGCCTTGATGGCGCTCAGCGCTGCCGCTAGGCAAGCTGACAGTGAATTAAGCACATGACTTCTATTTTAATATGTTTTTAAGTAATTAAACTTCCCTTAATTTAAAAGTTTTAAGAAATTACAGATTTTAAATAATAAGAGGAGAGAAACTGAGTGTAAGCATAATAAAATCCAAAATTATAAGTCTACTAGTGTGTGACAAGACCTGGTATCACAAGGGTATGAGCATTCTAGTAGAATATATAAAAGAATACTAGTCTACTATAGACAGAAAACTATAACAAAAGAAAGACTCCAGCTCCTGCAAAACGACTCGAAAGACAGCTCAGCGTAAAGTCTCAAAGTGGAAATCAAGTGTGCTACCGGACTGGTATCAAAATACACATGCCTCATATCCTGTACATTTAAGTGCAAAAGTGTAGCGTGATACATAAAAAATATTTACCTAGTAAATATTTAGCCTAACCTCGACGAAGTAGTGACGAGGGATCGACCTCGACACTTACTATGGACCAACAATATAATAATTTGAAATTTCTAATGAAACATGATAGATATAAATGACAATTGAAATCAGAGCAAGAAATAAATAAATAATCCTTTAACTGCGAGTAAGAACCGAATCATTTTCTTCATTTAAACATGTAATTTCTCAAGCCAATAAATAAATATTAAATACAAAGGGGATTCCAAATATTAGTACCACGCACGAATTATGCCGAGGACATACGACACAAACCAAATATACATATATATAACTGTGTGCAATGCCGAGGGTCGAACGATACGAAGAATAGATGCATCTATTAACCCGCCGAGACAAATGGCCCGCTCCCATAAGAGTAGTGGAAAGGTTACCCCGCTCGTACAAAAATACATGCGACGCGGTTGAATATAAATTTTTCAAGTTGCCATAGTATCCCACAATTCTTTCCAAAATAAAGAAATTCAGTTTAATACTTTTAAAGTCTTTAAGTCCTCAACCTTAGCCATATTCGATTCAATAAATAAACATAATCAATAACGATGTCCACAAAGTATGGTGTAAACCTAAGCTACCTGGACATAAGCATGAATAGTAGCTACGTATGGACTCTCGCCACCTCGTGCATACGTAGCCCCCACCAATAAAAGCATATATTAATTAAGTTCATCTATAGGATAAATTCCCTCTTACAAATTTAGAAAAGAGACTTACATTGCCTCAATGCATACCTTCCGGTCCAAGATTGAGCCCAAACCCTCAATTCGATGCCAAATGACTCGAAACTAGTAAAATATTTTATAAATAATTAAAACATAATTGAAATTTCATATCCTAACTATCAAAGTGAATTACCAAGCCTATTTGAAGAAACCCTAAAATTCACCCCTGGATCCACGTGCCCGGATTTCAGATATTTTCAAAGAAAGTTGTTAGTCATAACCTCATGAACTCAAATAAATAATCTTTACTAAATTCCATAACAAAATTCATGGTTAAATCTTATTTTTATCAAAAACATAGGTTTTTACCTAAGCCCATAATTTTCACTAATTTATGAACTTCAAGTTTCTAATTCGCTCTGAACGCATCGAATCATAGTACTTAGACTACTCGGAATGACTCCAAATTTTGCGTGCAAGTCTTAAATGACAATACAGATCTATTACCCATCTCATAATTCCATTTGGACTCGATATCACCAAAACCTACTTCAAACCAAATTTATAGAACTTCAAAAACCTTCAAAGAACCAATTTCACCATTAGGCACCAAAACTCTCTCGGGCCATCCAAAATCCGATTCAAACATACACCCAAGTTTAAGATCATCATACGAATCTGTTGGAACCGTCAAATCTTGATTTTGAGGTTGTTTGCTCAAAATATTGATCAAAGTCAAACTTAGCCTTTTTATACAACCTTAAGGAACCAAGTGTTCTAGTTTTAACCCAAGCCGTTCCAAATCCCGAACTAACCATCCCCGCAAGTAATAAAACAGTAAAGGCACGTCAAGAAATCTTATTTAGGGGAACAGAGTTCTAGAAGGAAAAATGATAGGTCGGATTATTACATTCTCCGCCTCTTAAACAAATATTCGTCCTTGAATAGGTTTAGAATCATAATTGGAGTGCTGAATGAGTGTGGATATCTGCACTACATGTCCTCCTTGGATTCCCAGGTCGCCTCTTTGACTGGTTGGCCCTTACACTGAACCTTTACCACGAAAATCCTCATGGATCTCAACTGGCGAACCTATCTACAAACAATGGAAATTGCTCCTCCTCATAACCCATGCTCTCATCTAACTGAATAGTGCTGAAGTCTAGCATATGTGACAAGTCAGCGTGATACCTCTGGAGCATAGACACGTGGAAAACTAGATGAACTCCCGATTGACTGAGAGGTAAAGAAAGCTCATAAGAAACCTCCCCAACTCATCTCAACACCTCAAATGGGCCTATAAACCTTGGGGTTCAACTTTCCCTTTTTCCCAAATCTCATGATCCCTTCCATCGGTGAGACTTTCAAGAGGACCTTCTTGCCTACCATAAATGATAATTCACGGGCCTCCAGATCCATGTAACTCTTCTGCCTGGACTGTGCTGTGCAAAGTCACTTCTAAATCAACTTTACCTTTTTCAAGGCATCCTTCACTAAATTAGTACAATATAACTTTGTCTCGTCGGGCTCCAATCACCCAATGGGAGAATAACATTGCCGACCATATAAATGATCAAATAGATCCATCTTGATGCTGGACTGATAACTATTATTGTAAGCAAACTCAGCTAAAGTTAAGAATTAATCCCACAACTCTCCAAAGTGAATCACACATGCTTTGAGCATGTCCTCCAAGATCTGAACCGTCTACTCTGACTGCCTGTCGGCTTGTGGATGAAATGAGGTGCTGAGCTCTACATGGGCCCCCAACTCACTTTATTAGAAATGCGAAGTAAAATGAGGGCCTCTATCTGATATGATGGAAATAAGCACACCATGCAACTAAACTATCTTCTAAATATAAATCTGGGCCAACCCTGAAGTATATGTAGTCATAACTTGAATGAAATTTGCACACTTGGTCTACCTGTCAACAATGACCCAAACTAACATCAAACTTCCGCAAGGTCTGCGGCAACCCAACTACGAAGTCCATAGTAATGCGCTCCCATTTCCACTCTAGTATAGTCATCTGGTAAAGTAGGCCACTTGGTCTCTAATGCTCATACTTAACCTGCTGGCAATTTAGGCACCTACTCAACTATGTCTTTCTTCATCCGCCACCACCAATAATGTTGTCTTAGGTCACGATTCACCTTCGTAAAACCTAGATGAATGGAATAACAATAACTGTGTGCCTTCTCTAGAATCCTCTCCCTCAAGCCATCAACATTAGGAACACATAAATGACCCTGGAGTCGCAGTACACCATCCTCGCCGATTGAAACCTCCTTGACACCACTCTGTAGTATTTCCTCTCTTAGAAGTATCAAATGTGGATCATCAAACTGTCGAGCCTTAATCTGCTCCAGTAATGAAGATTGGGAAACGACACATGCAAGAAGTCAACTAGGATCTGAAATGTCCAACCTTACAAGTTTGTTAGCCAAGGACTGAATGTCCAGAGCTAGTAGCCTCTCCTCTATTGAAATGAATGTCAAGCTACCCATACTCTCTTCCTTTCTACTCAAAGCATATACCACTGCATTCGCCATGCCCGGATGGTAAAGAATAGTGGTGTCATAATCCTTTAGTAACTCAAGCCATCTGTACTGCCTCAAATTGAGATCCCTGTTTTAAAAAGATGTTGCAATCTGCGATGGTTAGTGTAAACCTCACAGGATTTCATTTAAAGATAATGTCTCCAGATCTTAAGAGCATGAACAATCCCGGCTAACTCTAGATTGTGCAGAGGGTAATTCTTCTCATAGATCTTTAGTTGACGTGTAGCATATGCAATAACTCGACCCTCCTACATTAGTACACAACCCAAGCCAATGCCCGAAGCATTTCAATACAGCATATACATCCTCAAATCCGAAGGAAACACTAGAATCAATGCTATAGTTAAAACTATCTTGAGCTTCTGAATCCTCACCTCACAATCATTGGACCAACGGAATGGATCACCCTTCTGGGTCAATCTAGTCAAAGGTGCTGTAATGGATGAGAAGTCCTCCACAAATCGACGATAATAACCTACTAACCCTAAGAAACTCTTGATCTCAGTCGTGGTAGTAGGACGAGGCCAACTATGAACTGCCTCGATCTTATTGGAATCCATCTTAATACCCTCGCCTGATACAACATGCCCCAAGAAATCCACAGAATCTAGCCAAAACTCACACTTCGAAAACTTAGCATATAGTTGATGTTCTCGCATGATCAAAAGCACCATTCTCAAATGTCGCTCGTGCTTTTACATGCTATGTGAGTAGATCAAAATGTCATCAATAAAAACAATGACAAAAGAATCAATATAAGGCCTGACCTCCATGTTCATCAAATCCATAATTGTCGTTGGGGTGTTTTTCAAGCCGAATGACATCACTAGAAACTCATAATGGCCATATCTAGTACAGAAGGCAGTCTTTGGAACATTTAAGTCCCGAATCTTTAACTGATGGTACATTGATCTTAAGTCGATCTTAGAGAACGCCCGAGCACCCTGCAACTGGTCGAACAAATCATAAATACGCGGCAACGGGTACTTGTTCTTAATGGTAACTTTGCTCACCTAGCAGTAATTAATAGACATATGCATAGTCCCATCTTTCTTCTTCACAAATAAAACTTGAGCATCCTAATGTGATACACTTGGTCTGACGAACCCCTTTTCTAGCAACTCCTCAAGCTGCTCAATTAAATCCTTCAACTCTTTCAGAGCCATACGGTGCGGTGGGATAGATATATTCTGGGTACCTGGATCCAAATTAGTACCACCCTATTGATTTTGAACAAAATAACCAAATAGATAATTGCATTTGAACCACAAACAAACTGAAAAATAGAACTACAACTGTTAAATTTCAGCAACTTAACAAACAACTAACTAGAACAAATAGCTTAAACAAACGAGCAACTAATTGACAAGTGATTTTTCCAAGATACTAAACTTTGGTTAATTAAGGAAACAAATCAAACACGATAATTAGAAACTAAAAGTTACAAATTTGAACCTAAAACTACTTTCAAATTGAAGCACAATACGTGTTAATAGTGGGGCAAAACTAATAGAATCGATTAAGTTAAACGATGACGAAATCAAAATTATATTGAATATTAAACAAAAATTATTCAAAACCGAATTTAAACTACAACAACAACAACAAATTGAACCCAAAAGAAAACTCAAACTCACAGACATGGGTAAAAGGGATTCGATGTTTTACCACAAAAGGAGATTCACCATTAACTCGAGAAATAAAGAGGTGCTGAGGAACATGAGCGATAACTTTCTAACCTTGAAACACTCATTTCATTCTAGCAAATGCTAAAAAAAGAATTCTAGCATTATGCTAGAAGCAAAAGAGGGTTCTTGGGTCGAAAGAAGCACAGAAGGAGAAGCAGTGTGTTTGGTGGTGGTTTCCGCGGCCAGCGAGTTGCCGAAAAATTTATCGCTGAAGTTTCAGGTGAAATACAAGGGGAAATGGTAGGTATATGTAATGACTTGGTCGGTTATTTTGAACCTTTTCACTTTTCTCGGTAGTTTGAGGGCATAAGTATCTTCGCATGATGAATTATGACTTGTGTGAATCATTCATTTTGGTTTTCAGGTTATTCAAAATCAATTTGGAAGAATGAACTTCATGAGTTGAAGTTTTAAGTTGGAACTTCATGAATTGAAGCTTTAAGTTGGAACTTCATGAATCGAAGCTTTAAGAATGAACTTCATGAATTGACCAAGTTTGACTTATTAGAATTTGACCTCGAATTTGAGTTTTGATAGTTCTGTTAGGTCTGGATGGTGACTTTAGACATGGGCATATGCTCGTATTTACATTTGGATATTCCTAGAATGATTCAGCACCAATTGGCAAAAGTTAGAAATTTGAAGGTTTGGAAATTTCATAAGTTTTACCAAAAGATAACTTTGAGGATATCAGATTCGGATTGTGGTTTGGAGGACATGTGTGCAAAATTTGAGTTTGTTCTTGGTTTATTTAATATGTTTCGGCGCGAGGTTTGAATATTAAAAGTTCCAAGTTCATTGATTTTGATTTGAGGTGTGAATCATCATTTCGATGTTGCTATATGTGATTTGAGGCCTGGAGTAGGTTAGAATTACGTTATGGGACTTTTTGGTATGTTCGGACGGGGTCCCGAGTGGTTTGAATGTGTTTCGAATTGATTTCGAACCATTTTGGAGTTTTCATACATTGTTGGTTTTTGTTCATCGCGGACGTGGAAGATGGTACGTGATCATGAAAGGTTGGATCGGTTTCTATTCACGTTCTGTCATGGGGTATCGCAGACGTGTTGGGTTGAGCAGGAGCTGGAGAATTCTTCATCGCGTTCACGCAAGTCAGTCCATATTCGCGGAGCCTTAGCACCTGTGGTTATTGCGTTTACGTGGCCATAATCGTGAATGCGCAGAGTAATTTGATGGAATTAGCATTTGTTCTTTGCAATCGCGAAGGATGTCATGTGTATAAAGTACTTTATTTCGGGTGTTTCGGCCATTTTTATATTTGGAGCTATGGAGCTCGAATTGGGGAAATTCTTGAAGCAATTTTTACCATGTGGATTGGGCTAAGTGTTCTCTACTCATTTTGGATTTTATATCATGAATCTATCTTCATTTTTGGCATTTGATCGAGGGTTTCAAAAGAGAAATTTGGGGTTTTTGTCTAAACATTCCTAATGATTTTTTAAGTTTTGAACATTTATTCGGAGTTAGTTTTTAGTGAAATTAGTATGGTTGGACTCATAATTGAATTGGTTGTAATATTTTATTACTTTTGTTGGGTTTCTAGGTGCGAGGCCAATTTAACGTTTTAGTTGGCTTCGGGATTTTGATCAAAGATTCTACCTTTATTGTTTGGAATTAATTCCTTAGGTATTATTTGATGCCTTTGTGTTGCTTTGGGCTAGTTTCGAGCCGTTCGGAGGATTACTTGAGTGGGATAAGGCTTCTAGGGTGGCTCGTTTGAGTTAAGTGTCTTGCATATCTTTATTGAGGGAATTTTTCCTACTTATTGATATTATTTTCTACATGCGAGGGTGATACATATATAAGGTGACGAGTATATATCATGTTCGATGGTTAATCAATCTTGAGGATAAATTATACTACAAATTATGCCTTGTAGAACTATGTGACCTTCTTGCTTCATGTCTTGCTTGATTTTTAGATTACTAAGAATATGAAATTAAATGTTAGAAACAAGGATTTAGTTTATTATAACTTGATTAAAATTTGACGGAATTTTGGGAAAACACTGATGTGTCTGCTTCAGTATTCATTGTGCTTAATCACTAATTCATTGCTACGACCATTATTCTTGAGATATTAGGTTCTACACTCGAGTTGTATATCATCCTTGAGATTTGTTGAAATACTTTAACAATAAGGGTCTTGAGGGTTTATTGATCTATTGTTGGCTTGAAAGTTTTGATTGGGGTTCATTTGAAATATTCAATTAACTACTCTCCTTAATGTTATTTATGCTTCCTACCTTGCGTGTCATTGATATAAATATGCTAGGTAAGGAAAAGTGTAAAGAACGAAGAGTGATGCCATGCCATTGCATTCATATTATCATGTTAGGGAGAGTGTAAAGAACGAATAGTGATGTCGTGCCATTTCATATATTTTATCATGTGAAGAAAAGTGTAAAGCACGAAGGGTGATGCCGTACCATTTCATATGAGAGTAGAAGTACGAAGGGTAATACCGTGCTATTTCATTGTTTACCGTAAAAATGGTAACAACAATTATATTTATAAATGGAATTTTAAAAATACGTGATCTATTTCCGAGCTACTTGTTAGAGCAGTTGATGCTGATAATATAGAGTATAAAGACTAAATACAAGCTAAAACGAGATTATAATCAAACCGAATGGCCTGCTGCCCGGATATAGGTCTGGTCGATGAGGGACCTAGGGGTCGACATCAGGGTCGAGTTCGAGCTATTGGGGATAGTCGGGGATGGGATAACAGTTGAAGGTATAACCAAACAAGGCTCTTTGTAGCCAATACTAATCTATGTGATGAATAACAAATAAGAAGGCGGTGGATATTAAGGTAACATCAGGCCGATCCGGTGACAAACAAAGAACAGGCAAGAAGATAATAAAGTTAAATGACTTCAAGCCAGTGAGTGCAAGCGAGTTAGAGAGGAGAAAGAGAGAGAATAAATTATTGCACCTTAGTAGAATGGTTGGAGCTCTGCCTTTATAGGGTGTTAGTGACTCCCCTTTTATAGAAAGGGGAAATCCAATCTTAGTACAAGATATGTTGCATGATACAAGAAATAGGATGGGACAACCGGCTAGATCTCTGATGTGTGCGGGGACTGATGTCGAGCCGCTTGAATAGACCTGATCGACCCTGACTTGATGTAGAGATCCCTGCATTCGCTGAGGATTTGGCCGACATTATTCTTGGCGGGGTACCATCCGATCTTGAGGGAAGTGATGGCTTGAGATCTCGGGTTTCCGGGATCACCCTTCAAGGTATTCAATTGAGGAGGAATCGGGCTCCAAGATTTCACCGTGTACAGATAGTCTCTGCGTTTCTTAGAGGGAAGTGATAAAAAATGATTTTGACACTCTATTTCTCGATCCCCCATAATGACATCTTACTGATTGTGCATCTCCTCTTTACAGGTGTCGAGGCGTTTTTCCTTCTCGCTTATAATGTCGCGATTCTTCAATCTATTGTTGATATCGATTCAGCTCCTATGAACGCATTAATTGCTCCTATTGTTATGCTTTTTGAGGGTAGTAATAGAGCTGTCAGTTAATTTGCTCTCCCTATAAATGGCCTTTTCGTGGTGCCTTTTATCCAAATTTACTTTGATATCCATCTTTTCTTCCTTCCCCATTATCTTGAATTAATGCCATCTTGTCATGTTTGGAGCCTGTGGCCTCAAGATATTGCGCCATGTGTACTATGGCCTAACCCTCAGTCCTCTTTTGATCGGGCGTAGTTGAGCTGCTGTGATACTGTTGTTGTCGTTGTCGTTGTTGTTATTATTGGCCCAGGGTGTTGAGGTAGAGGATCGATTCCTCCGGCCCAGATAGTACTTTGGATTATGCACCGCTACTCTAGATGGGGCTTGGATTATACACCGTTGCTCACCTTCCTCCCTCGGCTTGGCGTGTTACACCCCTTTTGGATTCCTGGGGGTGTATTGGTGATCTCTGCCTGCTGTTGTCTTCCGGAGTGAGGCAACGTCTCAAGAAGTGGCTTCAAAACGGCAGTACTGGCGGAGCTCGTACTAGTCAAAATTTTCACCCAGCCACTTCTTGTGTTCTTCTGGATTCTCCTTCATAATTTTGCTCTTCTCCCCTGCCTTCCTTTTGAAGATGTCATTCCAAGAGGATTGGGATGTGGTCGCTGATGGGATCGGACTTGGAAGATATTGTTTTTGAGTTCATATGCCTAAGAGGATGATGATGGAGACGTAGCATGAATAGGCTAGATCCTTAGGCTCCTGCTGCATGCGTATCACTTGTACTTCTTCACTTTTGCGTATGGATTCTCTGTAGGATTTTGTAATCATATGTAATGTAACTATATGTAAGGACCCCTCGAGGGTCGTTATAAGCGAACACTTGTATAAATACAAAGATATTTTCTTGATTTCTTCCTTTGACACTTGCTGTATTTCTTTATATTTTTGCGGCTTCGAATGCATGATCCTGTTTCGTCGCCTGTGATATTGGGTTTGAGTATTTTCCCCGGCCTTTGATTGATGAAATGGCTTTGCGTGGGGTCTTTTTTAATTTCTCTAAACGGACCCGAATTATGCCAATACCTTGGGTCGCTGAGATGTTTTCCATGCATGAAAGAGTGGATAATATCTTTGAGCCCTATAATGGCCTTTGAGAAGAGGCTTTCCTAAGGACTCGCGGTCTCGGGATGCCGATGACTTCCTGGAAGCAATCTTGAATGGAGGCCTTGCCGTGTTTCGGTCCGCTCTGGTCATTACCCAAAATCTATTTCGCACAGGCATTTGTGAGGGACACCTATTTTTCGTAAACTAGCCTTCTTTGGCGGAGGCCTCTTGAGGCTAAACGCCAATTTGGTGAAGGCATTATTGGTTTGTTGTGGCGCTGTCTTGATATGGTGGAGGTCTTCGTGGTTGAGTGTTACCTCGATACCGGAGGCGGTGCTGATGGTCGGAGCCTTTGATTGGTGTTGACTCATTCTGGCTCTTTTTGTATGCAGTCGTGAGGTTGTTTCCCCTTTCTGAGGGGTCCTCGGGTTTGCTGATTTTGTGATGTTGGTGGGTTATGCCCTTAGCAGCTGCTTATTTGAAGCATGGCAAAGACCGGGAACTGTGATATATGAGATATGTGCTTCATAATCATGAATGACTTTTACCGGGATGAGACGGGCCCGTGCATCTGATGAGAGTGCATTATTCGAGCATCAGGAGGATGCTCGATCGTCGAGTAGGTTTGCCGGCTTCACTTTGTGGTAGGTTTCACCATGATCCCTCCATATCTTGGGTCTTTGAGTTGTTCCTTCAAGGGGATATAGTTTGGGGGGTGCTAGATGAAGGCAGTCCCCTTAGGCTTCTCGGCGAGGGAAAAAGGGTCGAGCTGGTGCACTGGAAATTCGGGACATATCGGATCTTGCTTTACAGAAACCTTTCAGTGAGGCAGGAGTCTTTTTATGGTAAGCGTTTTATCTTTTCGACCTTAGGGCCGGAGCTGATCGAGCTAGGAATACCTGAAGTATCAAAATGAAGGCTTTGAGCTTCGATCCGAGTAGATATAATTGTGAAGCTGTAGCTTGGTTTCTCAAAAGTACGGACTGGGAACAAGCGGTGCCTGTACTGGCATAGTACTAAGCTGGAACGAGGATTATGTAGGAGTGGCGATTCGTCGCTGATGATTGAGTCGGGTCGGAGCGAGCCTTCGAGGGATGCGTTTGTTGTAGATCTTCGGGACAGGCGCTTGAAGAGACCCATGCCAGAGGTTCCGTCCTTCTAGAAGGATTTGCTTGAGCAAATGTAGCAGGTGTGATACACAGTTTGTTTATTACTGATTCCACGAAGAACAAGGTTGGGGCCGGTAGGTCGTAACCCTTTAGGGGTGAAGCGTATATTTTGCCACTTTGTATTTTGTTGTTTATAGAGCATGTTTGTAGATGGAGAGCGCACCTTTCATATATATATATATATATATATATATATATATATATATATATATATATATATATATATATATATATATATATATATATATATATGATGAGATAAATATTTAAGTTTTACCTCCTTTTTATCTCTTTTTGTATCGCCTTTGATCCGATAGGCTGGTTTCCATGTTTTGGCAGGATCCTTGTGGGTTCGGAACTGATCAAGCAGGCCGGGGAGATCTTAAGTGTGATCCTTGATGTGAGAAGTTGCTTGGGCCTCCGTGTTTTGCCCAGTTGTTTAGGCTCAGTCTCCGAGTCAGGGTTTGACCCGAGTTTTTCTGCCCTTAAATCGTCCATGCCCGTGTAGGCAGGTAGTAATCGCTCCCATTTCTTGCCCTTGGGCATTCTCCGTTTCGACTATTTTGGGTCCAGTCTCTGAGTTCTGTTATGACTCGATCTCCAATTGACCCTCAAATTCTTTCCTGCCAGTATGGACGGACGGCGATGGCTTTTTGTGCTTCGGGTCAAAGTAACCTTACAGGTGGGTGACCCAGAGGCTCACTATGGTGGCATTTATACCTTACCCTTAGGCATATTGTAGTTTAACTATTTCGGGTCGATTCTTTGAGTCGCGTTGTGATTCGAGCTCAATTGACCCTCAAGTTATTTCTTGCCTGCATGCGCGGACAGTGATGGCCTTTTGTGCTTCGGGTCGAAGTGAATTTACAGCTGGGTGGCCCGGAGGCTCACTGATAGTGGAATTTATGTCGTTCCCTTAGAAATATTGTAGTTTAACCATTTCGGGTCCTGTCACCGAGTCGAGTTGCGATTCTAGCTTCAATTGGCCCTCAAGTTTTTTCCTCCCTGCATGGGTGGACGGTGATGGCCTTTTGTGCCTCGTGTCTAAGTGACCTTATAGGTGGGTGGCCTAGAGGCTCACTGATAGTCGCATTTGTAGTGTTCCCTTAGGCATATTGTAGTTTAACCTTTTTGGGTCCAGTCTCCGAGTCATATTACGATTCGAGCTTCAATAGACCCTCAAGTTTTTTAGACCGGCGATAGTGCCTCTTACGCTATTTCGGTCGTTGAGACCTTTCCATATGTGGTCCAGAAGCTTGCATAGTTAACTGTTTTGGATCCGGTCTCCAAATCAGGTTACGATTCGAGCTCATTTAATCCTCAAGTTGTCAATTGTTTAGCTGGCGGCAATGACTCTTAAGCTATTTGGTCGAAGAGACCTTTTAATATGTGGCTCAGAGGCTTGCATAGTTAACCAAATCGGGTTATGTTCGATCTCATTTTAATCCTCAAGTTGTCAATTTTTTAGCTGGCGACAATGGCTCTTACGTTGGTTTTGCCCGCGGGCTATTTGTAGGCTTTGTTTTTCGCTCGTTAAAGTCTTTTGAAATCTTTTGCCTGACCCATCATCGTTAAAGTCTTTTGCCTGACCCATCATCGGTTCCGGAGAACCTCAATTTCAATTTGTTATCGGCTATGTTTGAACACCTCGGAAGGTTCATAGCTCGTAGGTTGAGTAGGTTGAAGCCTTGTGATTTGGAGCTGACATGGTCGAAGCTATTTTTTGCCTGTGGAGGGAAGCTTGTATTAACCGGTTCTTTCAGAACTATATTCGAAGTAGTGGCCTGCAATTTTTTTTTAGCGACAGTCGGGCATCCCCGAGTCGTGTTAGTTTGGTTGTATCAGTAACTATGACTGTAGTCATATGTGTTTGGCTGGAGCTATTTTTGATTCCAAGTGATAGTTCAGGCATCTACATCGAGGGTATGCCTTTTCAGGATTCTTACAAATGAAACGCATAGCCTGAACTTTGGAATTTTCATGCATGTTGAGGTCTTACAGTTTGTCATGCCTGTTGTGGTCTTACAGTTTGTCAGGCATGTTGAGGTCTTACAGTTTTTGTAATATAGAATAGATCTTGGTTACACCGAGTTTGCCTGCTAGGGGTCTTACAGTTTCAGGTCTTCCAACGTATGGCGATTGGCGATGATTGACAGTCTCCGAGTCGTCGAATTTGATTAAGAGTGAAGACCGCTTTTCGTGAGTTCGGAGTTGCCTTGTAGGGCTTTATGAGCCAAGCATTCCGACCCTTGGGTTATGCAAGTGCTGAATTGCTGATGCTAAGTCTCCGAGCATTCAGGATGCACCTGGTAAAGAGGTCCCTGCCCGGAACATATTGTGATTTCCTTGCTCGGAGAATAGGGTGTTGGGAGACATCCTTCGATCCACTGTCGTAATATATCTTGTTGTGTTGAGCTGACCTGTATCGGGCCAAAGCCGATTGTGTGGAGGTTTGTCCTGCCTAAAATTTTTTATGATTTCAGAGCCTCGATCCGGAGGCCGTTGGGGCGTTTGAACTGCTGGTACCTGCTCCCGAGTTTTTTGGGGCTTTTTCAATAAAATGATTTGTTATCATACTCTGAGAAGGAGTTTCCTTCCAGCACTTTTTTGACAGAAGTTATCTTTGATTGCTCGATACAGTAGTAAATGTTTTTGCCTACGGGGCCTGAGTATATCAGCGTTTCGGTCTGATACATGGTTTTCCCACAGTAAACCTCATTTGGTGTTTTTTCAAAACTCCTTCGAGCGGGCGGCTTTCCAGGGAGAATGCCCCTCGCCTATGCAAAAGTTGACGGCATGGATAGTATTGAATATTTTTTGCGGAGTACCCCTTAAGAGGCTTGCGAACTTTGCCTCATTATAAACCTTGCCGGTAAAAATCCTTCTTTTGGGATAAAAACTTGACCGAAGTAAAACAGCGCAATGGGTGCGCCTTTGAGGCCTCGAAGTCCTGCAATAGAACTATTTTCTTGGTAGCTTTCATCGCGTGCCTACATGAAGTTTAATTTCGAATTTGAAATAAAAAAAAAAGAATGGTTGTACCTTGAAACGAGATATGCTGGTGACGCCTTGGGATCGATCTATCATAACTGCCCGGGGACGGAGATGCGGTGTGGATCTTTACTATGTTTTGTCAAGTTCGACCAGGGACGAGACCTATTTTGCTAGTTATGTCATTCGGAGGTGGGGGCATGAGCATTAGTATCACGTCATGTATAGCGAACATTTCTCTTGCCGCATTTTTTCCCCGTCGACGGTTTTAATCCCGTCCTTTGTCAGGAATTTTATTGACTGGTGGAGGGTGGATGGTATTGCTCTCATGCAATGTATCCAATGCCGTCCAAATAAGGCATTACATCTTATATGTCCCTCGATGACATGGAATTTTGTGTCTTGGATTGTGTCAGCCGCAGTAACCAGAAGGACAATTTCTCCTCTCATCGTTTTATTGGCCATGCTGAATTCATTAAGGAACCGAGTGGCGGGCATGATTCGTTTGAGCAGCCTGAGTTGTTCTATCACCCTCGACCTGATGTTATTGGCCAAGCTACATTGATCCACGAGTACACGTTTTATCTGAAAGAATTTACAAGAAAGGAGATTACCGGGGAGTCGGTATGGGGTTGAGACAGGGCCACGGTGTCCTCTTCACTGAACGTGAGGGAGTCTTCGGGAATATATCCGCGAGTCCATTTTTCTCTAGTGATGGATATTTTTGTTCTTCTCATTACGGGTTCCTGCGGGGCATCGGCGCCCCCAATGATCATGTAGATGACATGTTGTGGCTCGTTTGCCTTGTTTTTCTTGGTTGCTTTCCTCTCTCTGAATTGATTTTTGGCTTGATCGTTGAGGAATTCGTGGAGGTGCCCTTTGTTGAGTAGTTGAGCCACTTCCTCCCGTAGCTGAGGGCAATCCTAGGTCCTGTGACCGTGCGTGTTGTGGAACTCACAAACTAAGTTATAATTTCTCTGTGAAGGGTCTGACCGTATCGGTTTGGGCCACTTGGCGTCTCTGATCTTGCTGATTGCGAACACGATGTCTGAAACATCGATGCAAAAGTTGTATTCCAACAAGTGGGGCACGTTTGTTGGTGCTATGTTTCGATCGAACCTGGTTCTATTGGCGAGCCCTCTGAGGTCTTGTCCTCGATATATCCTTCGATTGTTGCAAGGTAGGTTGCGTCTTGGGGCGGTCCTTCTGTCTTTGAGGTATGGCTGGTACCTTTCATAATTTGTTTGGTTTTAACTCTTTTACCAGGAGTCTGTTTGGGTACACTGAGCCCGAAAAGGCTCCCAGTTGGTCATCCTCGTCCCTGATCTTTGACTGGTACCGATTGTGGACGTCCGACCAGGTCACGACCGAATATTCTATCAGGTTCTGCTTTAGCTATTTCGAGGCCACCAACCTTCGTTCGTTCAGGCCTTGGGTGAAGGAATGTACTTCCGAGTTGTCGGAGATATGTGGAAGCTCCATTCATTACATCTGGAAGTGGGACACAAATTCTCGCAGCACCTCTTTCTCTCTTTGCTTGATTTTGAAAATAAAAGACGTCCTCGTTACTGCCTTGATGACTCCCGCGTGCGCTTTTATGAAGGAGTCTGCTAACATAGCAAACGAATATACGGAGTTGGGAGCCAAGTTGTGGTACCACATTATGTCCCCTTCGAAAATGTTTCTCCGAATTTTTCCAGCAATACGGACTAGATCTTGGCATTCTTTATATCGTTACCTTTTACTGCGCAGGTATAGGTAGTAACATGTTCGTTAGGGTCGGCGGTACTATTGTACATAGAGAGTTCCGGCATTCTGAATTTTTTAGGAATAGGCCTCGGGGTTGCTTCCTCGGGGAATGGACTCTATATAAACTTCTTCGAATCCAAACCTTTTAGGACCGGGGGTGCTCCCAGGATCTTGTCAACCCTAGAGTTGTAGGTATCGACCCTTTTAGCGTTGGCTGCAATCATTTTCTTACCTAATTCGATCCTTTTGGTAAGGTCCTCGAGTATCTTCACTATGGCGGGGTCAGCCACTGACCCGTTATTGCTTGTTCTTTTTGGTACCTGCTCGGCGGGGGGAGCCTTCATCGGTGTCGCTGTGCTAGGAGTTCTCGAATGGATTTGCAACTGGGCAATGGATAGTTTTTGTGCCTACAACATTTCAAAAATAACATGAACTCTAAATTATTGTTCTTCCCGGGCCGGGGTTTTTGGAGCTTCCTGTCGGTCGTTGTGTCATACGCTCCTATTGGTGTGCAAAGTTTCATCGACATGATGTGCGCCTTGTGAGTCCACATCCGCTAGAATCGGTCCGGACGTATTGTTAGGATTTTATAGTGGTGCTCTACTGACTAGGACAGCCACGCCATTTTCCCCATGAATTTCGAGGTTGTCGTTCTCAATTTTGTTTACCGAGCTAGACATTTTGACCAGAAAACAAAGGATATTGGACAAGAAGAAGTGTGAAAGATAATGTGCATTTGTACAATGAAACTAGCAAGAAAATAATCATTATTATTTTTAACCCCACGGTGGGCGCTAAATTGTTTATCGTAAAAATAGTAACAACAATTAAATTTGTAAATGACATTCTAAAAATACATGATCTATTTCCGAGCTATTTGTTAGAGTAGTTGATGCTAATAATATGGAGTTAAAAGATTATATACAAGCTAAAATGAGATAATAATCTAACCGAAGGTCCTGGTACCCGGATATAGATCTGGTCGATGAGGGACCTCGGGATCGACGTCAGGATCGAGCTCAAGCTATCTGGGATAGTAGGGGATGGGATAACAGTTGAAGGTATAATAAAAAAAAAAGGCTCTATATTGCCAATACTAAGCATTTTATGAATAACAAGTAAGAAGGCAATGGATATTGAGGTAACTTCGGGCCGATATCAGGTGACAAACAAAGAACAGGCAAAAAGGTAATAAAGTTAAATGACTTCGAGCCAGTGAGGGCTAGCGAGTTAGAGAGGAGAAAGAGAGAGAAAATATTATTGCACATAGTAGAATGGTTGGAGCTCTGCCTTTACATGGTGTTAATGACTCCCATTTTATATAAAGGGGGAGTCCAATCTTAGTACAAGATATGTTGTGTGATACAAGAAATAGGATGGGACAACCGGCTAGCTCTGTGATGTGTGTGTGGGCTGATGTCGAGCCTCTTGAATAGACCTGATCGACCCCGAGTGCATTCCTTGAGAGATCTCTACATTCGCTGAGACTTCGGCCGACATTATTCTTGGTGGGGTACCATCCAATCTTGAGGGAAGTGACCGGCTCGAGCTCTCGGGCTTCCGGGATCACCATTCGAGTATTCAGTTGAGAAGAAATCAGTCTCACAAATTTCCCCGCGTACATTCATTTATATTATCATGCTGTTATATTATCACAAGTTCATTGCACGAAGGGTGTTTCCGTGCAGGCGAGGACGAGGGACATGTATTATGTTGTGATACCTTTTCCTTGTGTATATGTTCATGCCTTTACCTTGAGCTATTATTGTCGTAACTATGTTTCCTATGTGACTTGTCGTTATTGTCCTGTCTTTGTTCTCTATCTCAATTACGATTGTGTTTCCCATGCCTTTTACTTGTTTAGCTTGCAAATAACATGCCTATTTCCTGCTGTTATATTTACATCCATGTTGTATATAGTTTGTTTCACTTTAGTATAGGCTTTTTACCATGTTAGTCATTCATGCCTCTACTTGTTAGCTTATAAAGATCATGCCTCCCCTCCCCCCTATTTGTTATATCATACATCTATGCCTTCCACCATGCTAGTTAGGTAAAATTATATTCTTCTTTCCTAATTAATATCATCATTTCTATGTTTCCTACCTTGTCATAACTGTTGTCAGCATTTCCTTCACCTGGTTGGCACTGTTACATGTATATTTGGTGAGAATGAGATAAATGCACGAAGAGTGTATCCATGCCAATGGATTTGATGTCACGATTATATTTTCTCACACTATGAAAGTTATCGATTTATTACTATGATTACACTATGAAAGTTATTAGTCAATTACTATGATTTGTTGGTTAATACTATAAGGTAAGGATTGGCCATAATATTGAGAAATATTAATCGTGGTTCTTCGAGAAATCATTTACTGCTTCGCATAATTGTTTTCTTGTACTATATTCTATTATGTACTAGTATTGTTCTATTGCTAGTCTTTTGTATTGGTTATATCAAGAGCATCTTCTAATTAAAAGTTCTCGTCAATAAATTATCGAGGTTAGACAAGATACTTACTAAGTACATGGGGTCAGTTGTACCCATACTACACTTCTGCACCTTGCGTGCAGATTTTGGAGTGGAGCTGCGGGTGATGTCGAGAGCTGACTCTGAAGATGTTCTTTCCTTCCGGATGTGGCTACCCCTCGTACCTAGGTAATTCTAGAGTTGAATTCTATTTAAGCATGTTTCAAAGAGAAGATGAATTTATTTCATATATGTTTTTGCAATAATCTAGTCTTAGTAGCACATGTCTTTCACTACTCGTCATTGGGATTTTGTATAAAATCCAGTCATATCATTTGTCGATCACATTTTTTTAATAGAATTATGCTATTTGTTAATTAGTTGACTTAACTGGTTGATTTGGGGCCATCATGACCTATGAATTTCGATTCGTGACAAGTTGGTGTTAAAGCACCAAGTTCGTAGTTCCTACGAGTCATGAGAAACTGTCTAGCTGAGTCTTGCAGTTCGGTTTGATGATGTCCATACCTATCTTCAGGAAGCCATAGGGCATTTAGAAAAAATTTCCTTTCTTCTTTCCATATCGTGGGACCTTGTTTTAGCTTGAAACTTGCGATTTTGATTCTTCCTATTCGTTCATATGTGATGTGGCGCACTCAGTACTCATTATGCGTCGACAATCTGTAATATCGCGGACGAATTACGAAGGGCTATGAATGCTTGATTTTCATCGCGATGTGTTGTCTAGTCTCAGGAGCGGATGCAGTGTTAAATATTCTAGTTGTTCATTTGTGGTACGGGGCAGGTTCTTATATCTGGTTGGTGAGCACAGACTTGGGAAGACTGGCTGGTGGCCTAACTGTTGTGATTAAGGTGGGTTCATTGTAAGGCGTCAATTGGAGTACAGCCGGTGGGCGATATCCTGTGTGATGAGTGTGGTTCGTATGAGGTTTCCATTCGGTGGAATGCATATATTGTCATTTCAGAGCATTTGGGGAATTTGTTTGACTATTGCAAGGGTGGGTAAGTGCTTGGCAGAGTCTTCAGAGCGTTCGATGACTAGTATTGCATGAGTTCTTTAAGTATTTAGCTAAATAGCTGTGCAAGATCGGGGCATGTTACGAAGATATGGTACTTTGGTTTAGGGGTGGGTATTCGGTATTTCGATTCGGAATTCAGTTTATCAATTGTGTATACCAAATATCGAACCAAATTATTTTGGTGCGGTTCAGTATTTCTTATTTTGGTTCGATACGATCTCGGTACAGTTTCGGTTTAGTAATCGCTAAATTAGCAACACTAACGAGTGACAATAATAGCTAAATTCAACACTAAGCAGGAAGCAACAATGCACAATTCAAGGCAACACTCACGAGTGAAAATGTGCAAGTGCAACCGTGCACAATTCAAACTTTAAAGCAATTGCAAATATGCAATAATGATTAACAACTAACAAGTGCACAATTCTAGTAATAGTTCACTATGCACAAACTGAGTGCAACATCTTTACAGTGCACAATTCAAACTTCAAAGCTACCAAATCAAAGTGCACATTGCACAATTAGAAGCTGCCAACAGTGCACAATTCGAAGCCGCCAATTCTGGAAAACTCACAATTCCCCCTAACTCACATAGTGCAGCAGAATAAAATAAAAAACAGAGACTCTTAACAGTGCAACAGTAGCAGCAGAATTAAACACAGTGCAACAAAAACAGAGAGGAATCCCTCAATTCAAGTTTACACTAATATTCTCGAATCAACTTAGTCTTAATTCTTAAATACCTATTCCAGAAAGACGCTTAAGACAATGCCTAATATGCTTCCTTAAACAATATGTGACATCCCTTATGTGACATCCCTCTTTCGATGAACATTATAGACCCGACCACAATGCTTGCACTCTACTTTGTGAACTTCTCTGTTATCTTCTTTCACCTCAAAGTGTTCCCAAATATAAGAGCGTACTTTAGGAGCACGAGGCATAATTGCACTTGAAGCGGCATCAATTACTCTACTTTCGTCTGTCATTTATACAAAATTAAAATAAATATAAAACAAATTAAGACTTATATTTCATAACTTCATTCGATATTTACACTATTAAAGGTGAAAGGAACACCTAATGAAGAAAACTATAAAAAAAGAACTACAAAGTTAAACTCTGAAGGTTCTTTACATAATGCAGCAGACATAATGATGATGTTTTTCGGGAGAAATTCTCAAAGGGGAATCAAGATAGCTATTATTTTGTATTAAAGTTATTGTAAAATTTAACACTACAACTACATCAATATTCATGCCCCCAAAATTCAACACTGCACCAACAAAAAAATTCATATCCCAAAATTCAAAATAACATTCCTTCTCCAACAGTACAACTATTATTATAAAAAAATTGAAGATTGAAGAATGAAAAGTTCTAAACATGTTGAAGAGCTGAAGATTGAAGAATGAAGGTAAAAAATGAGGAAACCAGTAGTAGAGGCATCGGCGCCAAGGTCTCTATCGCGCCGAGGTTCTCACTTCTCTGAGTTCTCTCTCACATTCACAAGTCCATCTCTATTCTCTTAGGTTAGGTCCATTTCCGTTTCTTCCTTTTCAATGGAATTTTTACCTATTTATACCATATAACAAATCTTATTACTAAAAATATTCACCAATTGGTATTTACCTGTGTTGTCCGTATTATCCCTACAAAATATATACCAAGCCCATAAATAGCGAGATTCTACCAAAAAAAAGAAGCGCGAGATTGTAGGGGAAGGATCTGCGTGTGATCCTATCAGCATTTAATTCGAAATTTGAAACGGAAGTAAATCTATAGCTGCATAAATCTCTCCTTCTCCATATAATTTCCACCATTGATAGCCATTAAAAAACTTGAAAGCTTTGAATTCAAATTTGGGTTTTCAAAAATCATTATTTGTTTCGATTGGGTGTTGCTGTAAATAATTCGGAATATGTTTAGGAGTTTATATCTCAATTTTGAGGGGTTTTGGTGAAGATTATACTTGGTT
The DNA here is from genome assembly GCA_034376525.1 of Nicotiana benthamiana. NCBI lineage: Eukaryota > Viridiplantae > Streptophyta > Magnoliopsida > Solanales > Solanaceae > Nicotiana > Nicotiana benthamiana. The sequence goes on along the minus strand of CM067336.1, from coordinate 23,396,944 downwards.
TTAACTGAATTTCAGATTGAAACTCGCCGAAGAAGAAAAAAAAGACATATTTTCAGAAATTGTAGTTAAATTGTAGAATTGTAGATAAATTGTAGATAAAATGTAGATAATTTGTAGATAAATTGTAGATTGGGAAAACTCAAACTTCGACAAGTCTTTTACAATTATGTCGAAAATGCCAATTATACTACAATTGAAATGAGGATTGGGGTATTAAGATTCAATGTATTCAGTTTGTAGGTATCTTGTAGATAAAATTTCTGCAAATAAAATACAAATCAGTTTAAGTATTGTATAAATTTGTATTGTTTTTAAGAGTATCTACAAAATTACTACATTTATACTACAATTAAACTGCAATCTTGTATCATAAAAAAATGTTGACAACATAACTTGGTCTTCATCTACAAAATTTCTACATACAAACTACAAGAACTATAGTACGTACCTTTAATAAAATTAATAGTAAGAAATGTTAAATCTTGTGTTTAGAGAACTGAACACTTTTCTTTTCTTGGTTTTTCATAAAATAAATTTCCATGGAATTAACTGAAGGTAAATTGGATTGGCAACGCAATAGTACTGGATTGAGGTCCTAAAGGATAGCTAGTTTAACAAGATAGAAAATTTGGCTTTGAGCATTACACATTTATTAAGGAAGGGATAAACTGACTTCTCCATAGAATTAGTTTACATGAATGGCGTATTCATGAAATCGACCAATCAACTATGTTTCAACCCCAAACTAATCGGATTTGGCTATATAAACTCGCTGTAATGTGGAGGTGTAGGGGTGGGAGGAGAGAGAGGTAGATAAACTAAAATTTGAGAATATATGCTCCTAAAATCATGCCTAGAATAAATGAAGCAATAATTATACCCTTAATTTGAATTATGGTACATAAATTGAAATTTGGTATGCTTAAATGTAATAAACACAAACCTTAAACATGAGAGATAATAAGGTTTGCTATATTGTATATATAGGTAAAAATTCCCTTTCTAATTCCCTATAGTGAAAGACTAAAGAGGTTTCTATTGGGCCTTATTGGGTTGGTTGGGCAGGAGCACCGGACACTAGAGTAGTGTAGAGAATTAGATATACAACATATTGGGTTGGGCTGGGCAGTATAGGTCCAATATAAAATTCTTTAAAAAATTCACTATTTCGATAAACCAAAATTTCAAGATCCTAATACCGAGGATCGTACCGTTATACCGAATTACTGAAAATATCCGAATTATACCGAAATACAGAAAAGTTGAAACTGAAATACCGAATTGATTCGGTTCGATTCGGAATTTGGTTTTACAAATTTTATGTCCACCCCTACTTTGGATTGTCGATGAGGTGTTCTATGGTTTCGGCCTAAGTGGGGGATTCTGCTAATGATGATTGTATTGTAGTCAGTTTTCGGGCCGAGAGATTGCTTGGTTATTTCTTTGAATAGCCATGTGCTGGTGAAGTGCGGGTTGCTCGATGTGTATTAGTTGTGTATTGAAGATCAAAGTAAGGTGAAGTAGGTATCGAGAAGGTTCCGATGAGTTCCAAGTCTTATGTAGCATTTAAGGACTTCTGAATTTGCGTACGGGTAGGGTTGCAATCGATAGAGAATGGTGATCTGATTGACTATATTTCTATGTCAAGAATGAATCCACATGGAAATATTAGAGAGATTCAATAAATGGCTTTGGATTCGTAGAAGGTTCCTTCAGAGAGAGCATACCAGATTGGGATATTTTTTGGTTGGCAGTCTGTGTGACTCGGTTGAGTTAGAGGCAATCAATTTTGATGACTCGATTAAGTGTTAATGAGGTTCAAAGAATTCATCATGGTTATGTCCACGATCGGAGAGGGTGTTTTCTATAGGCACAGAAACTACATTGTGTGTGGTGATATTTTCTTGGATTGAGTTAAATATAAGGTTTGTGGTTGAAAATATGTTCAATTTGCTCATGGTTCAGAATTGATATGGAATTTTCATAGTGTCATGAGTTAGTATCTTAGAGGCGATGCGCCATGTGAAGTTTAAAGGTTGAATTTACAAGGTTTCGATTTAATTTTTGAGGGAAGGATATGAGTTCTTGATGAATGGACAATTTCGAGTGTTTAAGATTACACTAGCACTATTTATTTTCACCAGTGGAGGGTTCTCCTGTTGGCAGGTACATTGTGTTTTTACTTGTGGGTATTTTTCTGTAAGATGATGAATTATGAGTGACGTATAAGCCATTTGAGTGGCGATGTTGAGATCGGATACGGAAATTCTGGTATATGAGGTTCAGAGTTTGGATGTTCTCATTGGCAGACTATTTCTTGATTGCCAATTGTGAAGAAATGTTGAGGAATGGGTGATTAATGGTATGTGTTATGGAAAGGTTACTATGGAATTTTGGGAGGTTATCTACCTATTTGGAAATGATCGAAATTTGGTTTGGGGATTAATTGTGAGCCTAATGAGAATATGTATTCTATATCAGATTGGATTTGCTTGCTCTTGTGCAGTTGTTACCACATGTATATCATATAAGTGGTTAAGAGATTCTACATGTTTCTTTCATCATCGCCAGTGTATAAATGTTTTTGAATGAGGTTCTAATTGATATGAGGTTACTACCGGTACCAAATTTGCTATTAGGCAACTATGGAGATCAGTAGTGATCGTTGTGAGTATCTGAGTGATGTGGTATATCACGTGGTTACATATTGGGTCACGGTTATGGCTTGGCACCTCTTGTTCAAACTTATACACTATGTATATGTGACATTCGGGTCTTGTAATGAATACCGGATGTTGGAGATTGGGATATAAGGTTTAAGGACTAAGGTTGAAGTAAGGATCTATAGTTAAGTTACGCTGGCAGACTTATGTGTAGTGGGGTGGATATAGGATCACCCCCTGGGTATGTGAAGGGTAAGGTAACACTATAATTTGATGGACTTGGAATGACTATTGGAACGCTCAAGGACGAATGTATGTGTAAGTGGGGGAGAATGTAACGACCCGATCGGTCATTTTAAGCATTTGCACTTCGCTCGGTAAATTGATCGGTCATTTTGAGAATTTTCACTTTGCTCAGTAGTTTGAGGGAATAAGTATCTCCACATAATGTATTATGACTTGTGTGAATAGTCAATTTTGGTTTTCAAGTCAATTGGAATTGATTTGGAAGAATGAACTTCATGAATTAAAGCTTTAAGTTGGAAGAGTTGACCAAGTTTGAATTATAAGCATTTGACCTTGGATTGGAATTTTGATGGTACTGTTAGGTGTGAATTGTGATTTTAGACTCGGCCATATACCTGGATTTGATTTGGATAATCTTATAAGGATTCGACACCAATTGGCAAAAGTGGAAAATTTGAAGGTTTGGAAAGTTTATAAGTTTAATTGAAAGTTAACTTTGAGGATATTGGATTCGAATTTTGGTTCCAGGGATTTGAATAGCTTCAATATGTCATTTCGGGCTTGTGTAGAAAGGTTGAGTTGATTTGATATATTTCGGAACGAGTTTTAGAAGTTGAAAGTTTAAAGTTTATTGATTTTTATTTGAGGTATGATTCATCGTTTCGATGTTGTTATATGTGATTTGAGGCCTCGATCAGGTTCGCGTTACATTATGAGACTTGTTAGTATATTCGAATGGGGACCGAGGTGCTCGAATGTGTTTCGGATTGATTTCAGATCATTTTGGAGTTTTCATAAATTGCTAGTTTTTTCTTTCATCTGATGCCACTAGGGTTCTTCGCGATCGTGAAGGTTCAATAATTTGGTCTACTGGTGGATTTGTTCATTGTGAACATGGAATATGGTACGCGATCGCGGAATGTTGGATTGGTTTTTGTTTGGTTCACGCAAGGGGTATCGCGGATGCGTAGGGTTGAGCAGGAGATGGAACTGGAGCTCGAGAATTCGTCATCGCGCCTGCCCAAGTCAGTCTACGTTCGTGGATCCTTAGCACCTGTGGGTATCGCGTTCGCATGGCCAGTATTGCAAACGTATAGAGTAATTTGATGGCGGTAACATTTGTTCTTTGCGATTGCAAAGGATGTTCCGCGATCGCATAATTTATTTCTATTTTGGGGGTTTCGACCATTTTTACATATTTGGAGCTATAGAGCTCGGGTTAAGGCGATTCTTGAAGTAATTTTCACCATGTGGATTAGGGTAAGTGTTCTCTAGTCCTTTTTGATTTTATCTCATGAACCTATATTAATTTTGGCATTTGATCGAGGGCTAAAAGAGAAATTGGGGATTTATTAGAACTATGTGACCTTTTTGCTTCATGTCTTACTTGACTTATAGATTACTAAGAATACATAATTAAATGCTGGAAACAAAGATTTAGTTTATTATGATTTGATTAAAATTTGACGGAATTTTGAGAAAACACTGATGTGTCTAATTCGGTCCTCATTATGCTTAATCACCAATTCATTGCTTCGAATGTAATTCTTGAGATATTTAGTTCTATACTCGAGTTATAGATCATCCTTGAGATTTGTTGAAATACTTTAGCAATAATGGTCTTGAAGGTTTATTGATCTATTGTTGCCTTGAAAGTTATGATTGGAGTTCATTTGGAATATTCGTTTAATAAATCTCCTCGATGTTATTTATGCATCCTACCTTGTTTGTCAATATACATATGCTTGATGATGAAGAGTGCAAAGCACAAGGGAGATGTCGTGCCATTGCGTTTATATTATCATGTGAGGGAAAGTGTAAAGCACGAAGGGTCATGCCGTGCCATTTCATTTATTTTATCATGTGAAGAAAAGTGTAAAGCACGAAGGTGATGCCTTGCCATTTCTAATATTTTATCATGTGAAGAAAAGTATAGGTCCGTGCCATTTCATTTGAGTGTAAAGCACGAAGGGTGATGTCGTGCCATTTCATTTGAGAATAAAAACACGAAGGGTGATGCCATATCATTTCATTTATTTTATCATGATTTTATATTATCATGAGTTCATGGCGCGAAGGGCATTTCCGTGCATGCGAGGACTAAGGACATGCATTATGTTGTGATTTTTTTCCTTGTGTATACATTCATGTCTTTACCTTGGGCTGCTATTATCATACATATGTTTCCTATGTGACTTGTCGTTATTGTCCTGTCTTTGTTATCTATCTCAATTGTTGTTGTGTTGCCCATGCCTTCTACTTGTTAACTTTCAAATATCATGTCTACTTCCTGCTGTTATATTTCCATCCATGTCGTATATAGTTTGCACTTTAGTATATGCTTTCTACCATGTTAGCTATTCATGCCTATACTTATTAGCTTATAAAGATCATCCACTTCCCCCTCCCCCTCCCCCCCCCCCCCCCCACACATTTGTTATATCTACATCTATGCCTTCTACCATGCTATGTGCAATTATATTCTTCTTTCCTAATTGATGTCATCATTCCTAGGTTCCCTACCTTGTGATTACTGTTGTCAGTATTTCCTTCACCTAGTTGGTACGGTACATGTATTTTTGGTGAGAATGAGATAAATGCACGAAGGGTGTTGCAATGCTATTGGATTTTATGTATGTAGTATATTTCTCACACTATGAAAGTTATGGATTTATTACTATGATTTGCTAGTTATTGCTCTAAGGAAAGTATTGGTCGTTATATTGAGAAATATTAACCATGGTTCTTCCAAAAATCATATACTGCTTCGCATTATTGTTTCCTTGTGCTCTATTATGTTATTTTCAAGTATTGTTTTATTGCTAGTCTTCTGTACAGGTTATATCATAGAGTGTCTTTTAACTAAAAAGCCTTGTCACTACTTCACTGCAGCGAGACAAGATACTTCCTGAATACATAGGTTCGGTAGTACTCATACTACACTTCTGCAGCTTGCATGCAGATTTTGGAGCAAAGCTATGGGTGACGTCGGGAGTTGACTCTGAAGATGTCTGTGCCTTCCGAATGTGGCTACCACTTGTCCTCAGGTAGTCCTAGAGTTGAATTCTTTATTAGTACATTTCAAACAGAAGTTGAATTTATTTCATATCCATTTTTTCAATAATCTACTTTTAGTAGCTCATGTCTTGTACTACTAGTCTTTGGGATTTTTTATGGTATCCAGTCATATCATTTGTTGATCATATTTATTTTATTTGAATTGTGTTAACTGTTAATTGGCTAACCTGACAGGTCGGGTTAGGTGTCATCACAACCTGTGAATTTTGGGTCATGATAGTATCATGGAGCCTTATCCATTCATGTATATGTTGTGCGGTGGTAGTGGTCAGAGTTCTTTGATTTTGCAAAAATAGGCCACATCTAGGATTTCTTACATCTAAAAATCATGGAATTTGAGCGGGTTTTGAGGGATTTGGGTTGGACATTTGAAAATAAGAGGTTGAGGGGATTATATGGTGCAATTTTGGGGTGGTTTGGGCAATGGCCGCCGTCGGTGGGCGATTTCCGATAGCGGAGCAAGGCAGCAGTGGGTGGAGTGGCGGCTAGTCTGAATGAATGGGGAAAGAGAGGAAGAAGGAAATAAATAAAGGAAAATGGGGCAAATTTTTGGCCTCTCTAGGTCTTAAATAACTAGAAGAGAGATCAAATTATGGCCGTTGGATGAGGTAAATATGTAGGGCAAAGATTTGATCTTGTCTGTGGCTCACTTAATCATGAAATTATATCATTTTGAACCAAGTCTTGGCCAGCCATTTTTGGATTGGGTTGGCCAAACTAGGTCGCTGATTTTGCATGCTTTTGGACCAACTGATGAAACAAAAACTTATTGACCAATTCTATTATTAGACATAAGATAGTTAATCTAAAACAAAAACTCATAAGACAAAAATGTGATAAAAATATAGGCATTTATACTACTGCAAAAGGTACGACCTCGTTCACATTTTTTTCAAATATTATGATTCGAACTAACACTTGCAGGAAACTACCAAAAAGGAATGTGACTATTAGGTGTGAAAACACGCATTTCACTCTTTTTTCCTTGAACCCGTTTATTCCCAGATGTGTTTTTCGACAAGGTTTTTAATTAGGCAACAGTAAATCGTGCTAACTTAAAATCGAGGACTAGTTTCGAATTGGAGTTACTGGTCTTATCAATAATATTCGAGCCATCTCAAGATTGACCTCGAATACAAGGGGTCATCACCCATGGGTCAAGTTTCTTAGCAAGGAAAGAAATAAACTTTGTACGTGAACAGTTTATGGTGGTTAGGATTTATTGTATGGGCTAGACAGTCAAAGTGAACCGTGCCCGCGTAGTCCACCTTAGATATAATACAAGATTTTACATGCTTTTAATATTGTATGTTACACACAGAAATGAAATGATGTTTTTACCTTGCTATTACACATTTTTGCTCCATGAAAGTATCGAGCCTAAGGGTTATTCCTGCTTGGGGACAATCGAGCCCAAGGGCCACCCCTATCCAAGAACAAAGGGCTACCCCTACTCGAGCACTATCGTCCGAAATAAGTTTGGGTGGCTCGGGTTATAGAAACCCGGAGGCACAAGACCTATTAGGCAATTCCTAAACCTAAAAGGCTACGACAACCATAAAAAAGGCACGGAGACGTCCGAAGGCCGTAACCAAAACATAAGGAATTCAACAAAATTCTAAACTCGTTCAAAGGTTACCCTTAGCAAAGTCATAGTCTAAAAATATTTAATCAAGCATCTTTGGGAAATCTCCAACCACTTCGAGTTTTCACAAGTTTCGAGCAAAATTGCATCGAGGACATGTTTTGTTCGAGCCTCTGAAAAATGACTTATTACGACGTTTGATTCTATGCTAAGGCATTAGAAATAATTACAATTGAAAAAATATGCTAAGATATAAACTTGAAAATCCCCAAAAGGGAACAACTTTATATAATCCGGAATATGTTTACAAAGACCCAACAAAAACAGCTTGAACAAAAAATATGTACAGGATACAAAAACAAAAAATTCCTAAGGCATTTATGCTTGATCTTCATTGGAGCCCGACTGGTCACCAAAACTGTCGGGGCCTTCGAATTCTTCAGCGCCTTTGGAGCCCTCTTCACCTTGGGGTTCAACTAGCTTCTTGGCCTTGACCTCAAGTCTTTTTGCCTCCTCGATCTCGGCAGATAGTTCGAAGCCTCGGCCATGAATTTCTTCCAAGGTCTCCCTTCGGGATAGCCGCCTCATGAACTCAGTAGTGGTCATCAAACAGGCATCTAATGCTTCAGCATCGGTCTTCTATTGGGCTACCAACCTGGACCTCATTATTTCGAGCTCCTAACCAAGGGCATCCCATTTAGCGATGGCCGAGCCCAGTTGAGCTTGGAGATCCTCAATTTGCTGAGCCCGTGCATCAGCCTTCTCCGTCACCAACCGAAGCTAAACTTCCGTTGAAGATAGCTTAGATTGCGAGGTCTCCTTCTCTAAGGCCAGTGAGTCCATCTTGTTTTTCCACCCGTCGACCATTACTTGGATCTCGTCCATCTCCTTTCGGAGTTGGTCAATCTAGTCAATTTTCTGCTAGACCAGCGAAGTACTTTTGTTAGCCTCTACGAACGGACCCTCATTTCTAACTTTAAAAACCTTTACCTTTTCCACCAAGTTAGCATGCTCATGCCTTAAGTCCAATGCTAGTTTCTGAGCTGCATCCAGCTCAGCCTGGAGATCTTGGCGACCAACTCTTGCTGCTCGTTGTGAAGATTGTACATGTCCCTTTTTGGGAAAGATTCTTGCTGTTGAGCTCGAGTTAATTCTCCTCAGCCCGGTACCGAAGCAAACTCTCGTGGTGAATTACCGAGGCCTGCAAAAAGGCGAAAAATGTGAGAAAAATCAAACATAGATAACATAGATCGATGGAAAGAAACGACCCATTACCCTGTTAAGCGCTTAATATGCCTCATTAAAAAGGCATGGCACATTTATCTCATTAATTTTTTCCTGATCCTCCTCGGTCACCAGGCATCGAGAGTAGCTAACTACCCTTACACGAGCAGACAAAACCCTGGCATCCTCCGAAACGATCACTATAATCGATCTCTTGCAACCGGGGTCCACACCCGGAGCAGGGAACTAATTGATCAAGTTTGGGCTCGAGCTCGGTCAGCTAGCTTCCAAGGATGTGTCCTTCTTCAAAAATTCCAGGTTTCCCAACTCAGAGAATTCTTCCAAAGCAGATGAGTCCACACCGTCAAATAAGGAGTGAAGGAGATCATCTGCATCATGGACCCCCTCATTGGACTTCTTCTTTCTCGCTTGGGCCTCCTCGAGCATGGACTCACTGTAGGAGGGTAGTGTAGGAGGGCGTCCTTGAGATTTCAATTACACCAGGCACTTCCTTTGGAGCGGATCCGGCATCTTGGGGAGTTTCACCCCGAGTATCAACGTCGGTATTTTAAGTTAGAGGGGGTCGATCTCACGATGCTCCCCTCGGATGCATCCAAGTCAATGGGATAGGTCTTCCCATGGGTAACAAAAATAGATTCATCCTCCAGCTCATCTCTAAGCCGGAGGAGAGAGTCAGAATCTAGCACCCGGGAACTAGAGCTCCTCTTGGGCTTGTGAAGCACACGTTTCTTTCATTTCTTCTTTCCTACTATTTTTTTTCTCTGTGGCAGCAGCGGAGGGATCAATGGATTGGGTCACATCCTCATCCCCTTTCGAAGGCCTAAGTTGGTGGTCTTCGGTAAATCTGCAATAAAAAAAGGGAAGAGGAGTTAGTATAATAAAAGATAGAAACATAGTATTGGCTACTCGGAAAGAGATCTCACCTTGAGAATGTGCCTCCCATCGGCCCTTCGAGACCTTGCCATATGCGCTCAATGTATGGCATGATTACAAATGCCCTTGATCCATTGCTTTAACCGAGGAACCATATTTGGAACCCAGGCAACAACTATACAATCACAAGCCTTAATAAGAAGATGAAAATCGAAGAAAACGAATTTTGATATTTCTAAAGAGATTGCACATACGAGACACATTCCACTTCTCAAGGAATGGGATATATTCGTGGGGGATCAAATCCTTCATTTTCACTCGGATGAGTCATTCCTGCCATCCCCAATCTCAAAATTCATCGATACTCAAAAATGGGCCTTGCTAGCCCGGTGAGTAAGCTTGATCGGTCCCCCTCGAAACATTCGGGGACTGTATAATCGGAGTTGGTTGTCGATCGTGAACTGACATGGCTTGATCTTGTTCACAAAGTAGCGGAGGAGGATCACGATCCTCCACAATGATGGTTGGATTTTCTCGAGGCATGCCTTGTACCTCGTGAAAAAGTCTAGAACGACCGAGTACACTGGGCCCAGCGGGAAGGGATAAGTATAAATACTTAAGTACCCTTCCATGTGGGTGGTAACGGCATCCTCGGGCCAGGGACTACGACATCCTTGCCCTCCCAATGTAGTCTTTATGAACTATGGGAAGAACAACTTCAGTCACGGAACTTATGTACGTCGAGTCTCCTTCGCGCCGGTCCTATTTGCGCGAATGCTTCTTGACTTTAAAGTCGTATGCAATTGAACATCCCCCGGGAATGAACGCTTTCAACGGAGGCTCGGGGGCTGGTTCTTTAGCGACATATCAGGAGAAGCCATTTTGAGGGCGACCACTTCAGGGGCAACCTCTTCAGTACTAGCGACCAATTGAGAAGATGAAGAGAAAACTTGTTGGGGAACAATTTCTAATGTTTTGGCCATTGTGATATGGGGGAATGTTTGAAATTTTGAGGTAAGAATGTGTGGTTTTGGAGAAACTGGTTTTGAAGATAAATAACGGAGTATGAATATTTAAAGAAAATCTGGGGAAAATCTAGAAATTACTATGGAAATTGAAGAACAAGGATGAAAATGTGAAGGTTTGAAGAAGGTTTGATGATGGCTCGAACGATCGAATGTAGTAATTTAGTCAAAAAGTAGAAAAAGAACAAAGGAAGGAAACTTTTATAGGGAAATAACCGATGCTTCGCATTTTGGGGTAACCTGCTGATGAGCGACATGTGTCTGAATTCAGAACGATGGGACTGATAGGATGCTTAGGTTCCCTCGTCACAACGTACGAAGAAAGGAACCAAAGTCATCTGTCATTTCCCATCGTTTCGGCAAGCCTACTCTCTAAGAAACGAGAGTACTATTTGTATACGGATAAAACCTAGCCCACTGAGCACCCGGTTTCCTGGTGAGGCAACGGAGTAGGAATGTGACAGTAAGGATTTAGAGTCAGAGCAGAAGCCCCTCATATCGGGGCTCGAGGAAAACACCAACCCACGAGGGCTTCGGGACCACGTCCTCCGGGTCCGGTTCAAGCCTCAAGACTTCGGAGAACATTACCAAATAACCACACATGACTAACAAAGTACCGCGATGTTCATGCCCAACCAGATATCACAGCGTGAATCTTGGCCCGTATCAGCAGAAAATTCGTGATTAGCATAATGAAAGATTTTTACTTTTCTTAGGATAGTATTAGGGTAAAACTCCCCTACTATATAAAGGGGGAAGCTTATTATCTATAAGACATATTATAACATGCATACCAAGATAATTTACTTGTACTCTCTCTGTTTCTATAAATTATTCAAAGTTCTTATTATTGTTCATAAGTTCTTAATAAGTGCAAGCTCGGAACCGAAGGCAGGTTCCTCGCTGAGCAATCAACCGAGCTCGGGATCACTCTTATCATTGGTTTGGCCATTTATTACGCCTTTTGTTTGTTTCATCTAACGTCATTAATCACTTGTATTGAATTAATCCACATATCCTTAAAATCACATATAAATTCAATTGTTATCCGTTTTAAGGATAAATAATATGAAAAGAAACGAGTAGAAGGAGGAGGAGTGTAGAAAAAAATATATCATTTAACTTAGTGCAGAATATTATTGTATTTATTTGCTTTTGTGACACTGTCTATGAAATGTAATATAATATATATCCCTATGAATTATTTAACAAGATATATAATTCTAGTCGATAACAAAATGTATCCCTACCATAACAAACCCCATCCTATTTGCCTTCGTTAGTTCCAATTTGGCGTGTCAAATTTGATCTTGTTGCTGCACGATTGGCTCCATGAACACTAGCAAGCTTAACAAAATTTTAATAATTAAAAAGTAATGACTCAAAATATTTTATATTAAAATACGCAACATAATAATAAAAGAATTTTTTTTCTTCTCAAAATCATTGATCAAATAAACTCTTACAACTTGAAACAATGTGAGTTAATAAATCATAACTTCGCTTATAAAATTGACAGAACAAAAATTGAAATATTTTAATAATGTTATGAAAATAATAAAAGAACAAGAGCAATTGTAACGACTCAACCAGTCGTTTTGAGCTACGGCGCGTTATTCAATAGTCTGAGGCCATGAGCAGCTTCATTTCAAGTATATTGACTTGTGTGTATGGTAAGAATTAAATTCAGGAAGCTTGGAGTCAAATCTAAATGAAAATTCTCAATTGAGAAGCTTAATTGAAGAAATGAACTGAAATTGGAATTTTGAATAAACGACCTCGGAATAGGGATCCGAAAGTTCTAACAGGTTCATATGATGATTTCGGACTTGGGCGTATGCCCGGATCGGGTTTTGGATAACCCGAGAGCGTTTTGGCACCTATTATGGAAGATAGCATTTTAGAAGTAATTGCATCAGTTTGGCATAAATGGCATTTCAGTATTATTGATGTCCATTTGGGATTCCAAGACTGTAGCTCCGTGTGGTTATTCTTGATTTAGAAACGCGATTGAAAGTGAATTCGAAGGTCCGTAAGTTATTTTGGAATCATTTGGCTAAATATAAAAATTTGAAGGTTTTTGAGAAAATTCGACCGGAAGTGAAAATTTTGATATCGGGGTCGGAATGTGATTCCAAAAGTTTGGGTAAGCCCGTAATATCGAATGAGACTTGTGTGCAAAATGTGAAGTCATTCCTGAATGATTTTGGTAAGGTATGAGACACTTAGTCTCTTTTAACGAAGCTTAAGTTAGAAAAGCCAACCGGATATTGACTTATATATTAGAGCGCTCGAAATGTAAATTTTTTTGGCAGAATAGCTTCGTTAAGTAATTTGGCACTTAGGAGCGTGTCCGGAATATTTTTGTGATGACCAGTGTAGAATTAAGCTTGAATCGGCAAAGTTAGTATTTTGGCGAATTCCGATTGATAGGTAAGATTTTGATCCGAGGCTCGGAATGGAATTTCGAAAGTTGTTGTAGCTTCATTATGACATTTTGAACTTGTATGCAAAATTTAAGGTCATTCGGACTAGTTATGACGTTTTTTGGCATTGGATGTGGAAGTTAGAAGTTTCAAAGTTCATAGGCTTGAATCAGATGCGAATTTGGTGTTGTGATGTTGTTTTGAGCATTTCGAAGGTTGGAACAAGTTTGATTGATGTTACGAAATATGTTGGCATGTTTGGTTGAGGTCGCAGTGGTCTCGGGTAAGTTTTAGTTGGTTAAACGGACTATTTCATATTTTCAAAAAGTTGCAGATTTTTACTTTTATTTTTTGCTTCAGTTGTGCACCAGATTTCTTGTGCAAGAAGTCCAATGTGGAAACTCATATCTTTCCATCTACAAGGAATCAGAAAAGGTTCAAGAAAGCTAAAGAAATCATAATTTGAACATTTGTAGAAAAAGTTATGATCAATTAAAAATGACTGGTGGACCAGTTTTCTTTAGAATTTTCTGATTTCATGGGCCTACTTTAGAAGCTCATATATCGGGATATATAAAAAGTTATATGGTGTAGAACCTATCAAATTAAAGATCTTCGAGTCTAGTTTCTAAATATTCAAACCGTTTGTCATTTAGATATTTATACAAGACGTTATGGGTATTTAAACAAGAGGTGTCCGACAAGGAACAATTTTAATAGGATGTACAACTTGTATAGCACAAGTGCAAGGTACAACTCAATGAAGCACGGGCAGATTCTTTAAACACGAATTTGGTTCATTTCTTTTATTTATTTCATTTGGTTTGGATTATTTTGAAGAGAATTTCAAGGGGGATTTCATCAAGCATCAAAGGTGAGTTGTTTCTACTTATTTCCAAGTTAAATACATGGATTAGAACTGAAAACTCAAGTAATTTATGGACAAAAATGGTGGCTCAAGGCTTGAAACATAAGAGAATTAAATGGAGATTTGAGGGATCATTTGAACTCCGATTTTGGTAAACTTTATATGTACGGACTTGTAGAGAGATGAGGAATCCGATGGTGCGATTTTCGGAATTTTTCGAGAAGTGGGCCGGGGCTCGGATTTTACCAACTTCATAATTTTTTGCGTTTTTCAAATAATTTCAATTGGGTTATGTTTATTTATCCTATAATGACATATTCGTTGTAGTTTTGACTAGATTCGACGCGCGTAGACGAAGATTCAAAGGAAACAGGCATCGCGGACCAGTCTACGACCGGTTAGAGGTGAGTAGTTTGTATAGATGATGGCCTGAGGGTTTGAAACCACTCTTGATCATATTGTGACACAATGTTAGGGCATGATTTGCACCCCATGGCAGGTGCGGGATCGCATATGATTGGGGATTGTGACTCGGTCCATCCCGAGAGCTAAATATAATTATTGGCGGCTGATACGCACATTGTATTGTTGTTAATTGGGCTTATTGCCATGTTTGGGGCCTTGTGCCGATTTGTAGCATCTGTCTAGGATGAATATCTTTGTTAACATGATTTGCATAATCATTAATCTCAGTCCTGTGTTTTATCACTGTTATTAAATGATAAGTCACCTTTTTCCTGAAATTAATTAACTAAATTACATTCACCTTAATAATTGGAATCTGGAGAAATTAGAATGAATCTGTTATGTGACTCATATGCATATTGTGGACTGAGAATGGGTCGGGATGCACGCCACAGCAATGATATGATGATATTGCGATTGGGCTGAAGGAGCCCCTCCGGAGTATGTACATATCCCCAGTGAGCGTCGTCGACGTTAAACGGATCGGGATGCACGCCGCAGCGAATTCATGTGCATTGCATTGCATCTTTACATGATACTTGACTACTATATTTGATATTTCTTTGTTGTTAGTTCGTAGTTAAGGTGTAAGACTGTTAGTTTTAGCTTTGCTTTGTGGCATTTCGTGGATTTCTTACCTTCAAACATTATATATGCTTATTATTCACTGAGTCTGTAGTACTCACACTTACTCCATGTACCTTGTGTGCAGATTCAGGTACACCGGAGGCTTAGCTGACACTCGTAGTACCCAGATATTTTCCAGAGTCATTGAGGTAGCTGGTTGACATTCGCAGGACCTGGTTGCTCTTCATAGTCCAGTTCATTATTATTATATACATTTCCAGGTTTTTATATTTCCATTCAGATATTATTATCCAGTTTTGTTTAGAGGCTTTAGACTCGTGACCCCAAATCTTATGGGTGTGTTTATCGATTTTCTTATTTATCCATATTATTCTATTAAAATTTTTGGATTATTATTCTAAAATTACTATAATATTCTCAAATTGTTGGTTTTGGGACTTAGTGTTAAATTGAAAGCGATTGTTGGTCAGGCTTGCCTAGCTTTAGGGTTGGGCGCAATCACGACCGGGTTTGGGTCGTGACAAGTTGGTATCAGAGGCTAGGTTACTAGGCCTCGCGAGTCATGAGCCGATTTAGTAGAGTCTCGCGGATCGGTACGTAGACGTCCGTATCTATCCTTGGGAGGCTACAGAACCTTTAGGAAACACTCCACTTTCTTGAAATCTTATCATGCGTCCTTGATTCAGCTTGAAAGAGTAACTCTTGAAATTCCTTCCACGTGTTCGCATGCATGCATGAGCACTCGTTATTATATGTGCTTTGATGGCTTGCAATTCCCCGATTGAGGGGTGAGATGTAATCTTCGTGAGGTTGATGTTGGGTCAGTCTGGAGGACTTGAGGCCGGATATTGCCTAGGGCTTGAGCACTGAGGTGTTGATTGTGTGAGCAAGTGTTTTAAACTTAGATATTTGGTATTGTCGTTGTTAGCTAGAATGGCAGTTTGGTATCCGTGTGATGGAGTATGTTAGTACGGCGGTATGCAATTATATGACTTGATAGCGACGAAGAAGGTCTACTAGAGATAGATGAACTACTGAGTGTATAATTTTTATTGTGATAGGATGTGTAGCCCCAAGTTATGGGTGCATGAAAAATCTTTTTATGTCCTCGATTTGGAGTGAATTAAATGTCATGTTATGATATGAGTTTAGACCCAGGAAGAATTAGTGATTGTGTAATGTGTATAGCAGTGGAAGGTATACAAGATATTGGCTAAAGGTAAAGCTAGTGGGTAATTGGCTTATGAAGGGGATCCATTTGTCATACTGGTTAGATTAGTCTGGGAGCGGAGATCGCTTCTATAAATGTATTATGACGAAGTCGGTGAGTCAAGAAGACCACCTTGAAGATTGAAAACATTAAAGAAAGAATATACTCTTACTCGGTTGAATAGCCCAATAATGGAGGATTGACAGGTATTTCCCATGTGTTATGATTCAAATAGGTGCAACACATGTCCATATATCCATTTTTGATAATATAATACATGTAGTATTGAGACTAATGCTATTGATATAAATTGTGATGCTTTGTCAAGTTGTGGGCGTGTTGTTAGGATGGTTTTGGTGATTCTCTGGCAGGTGGATAGGACCAATTACAAAGGAGGCTCTGCCGAAATTTTTGAAAAAATTGGGACTTACAAAAATTGGTCGCCTAGAGAGTGGGATTAACTGTTGTGTGAGTAAATGCAAGAATTGTAGAGGAGTTAAAATTCCAGATGTCTTGTGTTTCCATGAGCTTATGATGGAGTGAGTTTAATATCACCATGATATTACGACAGCAATTGAATATATATGTTGTGATCTATAACTTCGAGCCAAGTTGGGGAGCTTGTTGTTGATTAGCTGATTTCACGGTTTATTACCTACGTGAATTCTGGTTATTGGTGTATTGGTGGGTTATTGCAGCTATGGAAGAGGGCCATGAGTGGTAATTTGAGTAAATGAATTGTTGGATGCATGCTATGGTTAGCCTTATTGGCTCATGTTCAGACTTGAGGGAAGATTCATGATTTATGCCTCATATAGGTGCAGGCTTTGAGGGAAGTGATTCTTTTGGGTGCTTTATCGAGATGGTATTCATATGTTATAAAATTCAGTAGAGTTGGTTGCATTCGGGGCCAAGTCAGAGATGGGTGGCTCTCAATAACGGTCCTAGTTAATTCAAGAGGTAAAGTGTGGTGCCTAATGATTTTGAGTCTATAAGTACGGTTAAGAGTCAAGCTTTTGAAGAAGCTTATGAAGAAAGGCAAAGAATGTTCTATGATGTTTTGAATTGCGGTGTAGCATCTGAGAGACATGAAATGGTCATGGTATTTGAGACAGCATGGTCTCGTGATTTAAGGTCACTCGGGGTGAGTGCGATTGAAATAAGTTAGATGTTAAAGGGAGATATTGTTATTTCTAAGGAAATCAAGGATAAATTGGAAGGAAATAGATTTATTAGCCATAGTTGAGTTGGCATATTGGTGTCAGTGATCGGTTCGTTTAGCGTGATCGAGTTATGCATGTGATTGTGGCGGAGCATGTGAGGCTTGCCGGCCGCAATGATTGATGTTATTCTGAAGCATTCTTTTGTTAGGGTCTATTATGAGTAGGCGGATCCCAGAAAGTGTTATGGTGGCTTGGACAACTACTTAGAGATTGGCATATTCGACGATTATGAGAATTCGCATGTATGCTGCCATAGTTCCCCTGAAGTGAGTTAAATGGAAAGGCTAATGTGATGAAGCATTAGCCTATCGGCCGTTTCAGAGTTGTGATGGAAATCGCATCTATCGTATATTGGCACGTGAGGTGCAGTGAGTCGTATGGAAATTGAAGTAAGGTCCAAGGTTGCAGTTTGGTCAATGACTGTGATGTCACGATCTCGGATGAGCATGATATGAGTTTTAGTATTTTGAGTAAGATGGGTATTGACATCCGTATCACCTGATATCAGTGTTATGTGAGAAAGGCTTTGCATCCTGGTTAGGGATTCTTGATTGCTTTTCAGCGTTAGTGCAGCCGGTAGTTTGAATGTGCAGACCCGTTAATTATTTCGGAAGATGGTGGGAGCTTTTCCTACAGAAATATTGTATAAGTGTGACATGTAGTCACTTGATTAACTACAAATTTAAATCAAGTATGAGGATTTTTGTAATATCATCCACTTTAGAATTTATGCTTGGAGGACACTCTGCTCATTGGGTTATGGACCTGTGAAATAATATTGGCCTAGCTTGGCACGATCAGGATCGCCTTGAGGTCGGTGGATATATTTAAATGTGGAAGTGAACCTTACGTCAGGCCAGTTGTGTTTATTTCAGCAATGCGCTCTTTATGAAAGGATAGTCACTGTCTTATTTCATGGTCAGCAAAATTATGTAAACATATATTGTGACATATGAGTTGTGAGATGGCATGGTAAATTCCTTATGTGTTGAGGTTCCGCTCACCGGTGATATTATATGAGCAGGATGGCTCTTGAGACATAGATCATGTATCGCACCCCAGTTGTGCTTGAGTTTGTAGTCTATAGAGCTATATGTTTCCTTTTGTAATGGTATTATGCACCTTAGTGTGGTTATGACCAATATCCGGAGTTTTGATATGATGAGCTTTTCAGCTCGACGTATATCTCCTTATGTGAGTTCTATATGTGAATCGGGTGGCACTCCACCATGGGTAAGTTGTTTGGATCGGGTTGCACGCTACAACAGTACGATGTTCAGTACAGTCACCTATTTTTGCTTTTATGTGTTCTGTCTCTCAGTTTTCCCAGAATTCTAGTTCTAGCTGTGAACCTGCATCGCATGTATTATTCGCGAGCAGGGTAATTCGATCTCCTTTTCAGTGTTAGGCTCCCTTTTTGTGTCGCGTTCTGAATGGTAGCCTATTGTCACATTGTGGCATCATATGTGAGTTTTGATTATGTCTGAGGTGGCTTATTTCTTGAGCGATTCGTATTAGGTAAAACCAGATTATTGGATTTAGGACCAGTGCAATCTGAATATATGAAGTATATTAAAGAGCAAGGATCATTCTTTGGTTCGGGCTGAGGTATCGATCGTGTCACGGGATAGACCCAATGATTTGTTGATTCATTAGTTGGTTATGAATTTCGGCACGTCTCTTCTGTCGCATCGGTGTTATAAAAGCTAGAGCAAGACCTATGTAGGTCTTGAGATGCAATGGGAGCATCAGATTTGTGGAATTTTGACTATTACGTTTAAATAATATTATTTTGGTCCCATGAGTAAAGTGATGCAAAGTCTGAATTCAGCAAAGTTATGCAATCATGTTTGGGTACAGCGTGTGAAGATTGATATGGTGGTCGTATGATGGAAACAAGCTTGCCAGGAAATTCTGGATGTTGGAATTGGGCCTAATGGCTTATTACTTGAATAAAAGAGTATATCTACAGAGTTATTGAGCTAATGTGCTCAACTGAGTTGTGGAAGAACAGAAAGGTGCATGAGGTGTTAAACAAGTGATTTCAGACTACTTCAGTGTTGTTCTTAGCACACGTTCGAGGACGAACGTATGTTTAAGTGGGGGAGAAAGTAATGACCCAACCGGTCGTTTTGAGCTCTGGTGCGTCATTCAACAGTTTGAGGCCATGAGCAGCTTCATCTCAGGTATATTTACTTGTGTGTATGGTCAGAATTAAAATTCAGGAAGTTTGGAGTCAAATCAAAATGGAAATTCTCATTTTGAAAGCTTAAAGTTGAAGAAATGAACTAAGATTAGAATTTTGAGTAAACGACCTCGAGATTGGGATCCGAAAGTTCCAGCAAGTTCATATGATGATTGTGTACTTCGGCGTATGCCCGTATCGGGTTTTGGATAACCCGAGAGCATATTGGCGCCTATTATGGAAGATAGCATTTTAGAAGTAATTGCATCAGTTTGGCTTAAAATGCATTTCAGTGTTATTGATGTCCATTTGGGATTCCGAGACTGGGAGAAGCTCTGCATGGTGATTCTGGATTTGGGAGAGCTGCGGAAGTAAATTCGGAGGTCCGTAGGTCATTTTGGAACCGTTTGGCTAAATATAGAAATTTGAAGGTTTTTGAGAAAATTCGACCGAAAGTGAAAATTTTGATATCGGGGTCAGAATACGATTCCGAAAGTTAGATCAAGTCCGTAATGTCAAATGTGAATTGTGCGCAAAATTTGAAGTCATTCCTGAATGATTTTTGTAAGGTTTGAGACACTTAGTCTCTTTTAAGGAAGCTTAAGCTGGAAAAGTCAACCGGATATTGACTTATGTATTAGAGCTCTTGAAATGAAAATTTTATGGTCCAGATAGCTTCGTTAAGTAATTTGGGGATTAGGAGTGTGTCCTGAATATTTTTGTGATGACCGATATAGAATTAAGCTTGAATCGGCAAAGTAAGTATTTTGGCGAATTTCGGTTGATAGGTAAGATTTTGATCTGAGGCTCGGAATGGGATTCTGAAAGTTTTTGTAGCTTTGTTATGTCATTTTGGAATTGTGTGCAAAATTTGAGGTCATTCGGATTAGTTTTGACATGTTTCGGCATCGGATGTTGAAGTTAGAAGTTTCAAAG
Organism: Nicotiana benthamiana; assembly: GCA_034376525.1. Lineage (NCBI taxonomy): Eukaryota > Viridiplantae > Streptophyta > Magnoliopsida > Solanales > Solanaceae > Nicotiana > Nicotiana benthamiana. The sequence continues at coordinate 23,376,328 of CM067336.1, read as the reverse complement.
TTCATAGGCTTGAATTGGATGCGAATTTGGTGTTGTGATGTTGTTTTGAGCGTTTCGAAGGTTGAAACAAGTTTGAATGATGATATGGAATATGTTGGTATGTTGGTTGAGTTCCCAATGGCCTCGGGTGAGTTTTGGGTGGTTAAACGGACTATTTCATCTTTTTTTTAAAATTGCTGATTTTTTTTTTTTGCTTCAGCTGTGCTCCAGATTCTGGTGTGAGAAGTCCAATTCGGAAGCTCATATCTTTGAGTCTATAAGGAATAAAAAAAAGTGTAAATCACGAAAGTTGTAACCCTTTGTGTCTAGATTCCATAAAGGTAAAGAAAGCATAATTTGGACATCTGTAGAGAAGGTTATTATCGATTGAAAATGACTTGTGGAGCAGTTTTCTCCAGAATTTTCTGATTTCATGGTCCTACTTTAGAAGCTCATATCTTGGGATATATAACGAGTTATATGTTGTACAACCTATTAAATTAAAGATATTTGAGTCTAGTTGCTAAAGCTTCAAACCTCTTTTTATTTGGATATTTATGCAAGACGATATGGGTGTTTAAACAGAAGGTGTCCGACAAGGAAAACTACTAATAGAATATACAACTTGTATAGCACAAGTGAAATCACCAATCTCATTTTCACCTCCTGTCATCACAACAAAACAAGGCAAGCCTGCAGTCATTTTCAAAAGAGATGATTATATGATCAAGTTTGCAGATAGGTGCAAATTCACTGTGGTTGGAAAACTCTCATACACTATGCCAAAAATGGAGGTGATCAGGAAGAGCTTTATAGCTCAATCCGAGCTCATAGGTGCAGTTAAAATTTCCCATTTTAATTCCAAGACTGTGTACATTGATTTGGATAATGAATATGATTACTCAAAGATTTGGACCAAACAGCAAATGTATATCCAGGGTCAACTGATGAGAATTGAGGCATGGAACTTTATCTTCAAACCCAATGAGGACTCTCCTATAGTCCCAGGGTGGATCATGATCCCTGAACTACCATGGAACCTCTACTATATGGAGATCCTTTCCCCCTACTATCTCCAATTGGGAAAGATCTACTCCTAGATTTGGCATCATTTCAGAAGACTAGGGGAAGTGTGGTCAAAGTCAAGATGCAAATTGACCTCACCAAAGAAAGACCATCCCATGTTTCGCTTGGTTATGATGAAGATCAAGATGTGAATGGAGATGGTCAATGGCTGGAAGTTCAATATGCCTTGATTCCATCATACTGCAATCATTGTAGGCACTTGGGCCATTCCATGCAAGCTTGCCCTGTAAAGATAAGGGAATGGGAAGTGCAAAGGAAGAAGGAAGAAGGAAGAAGATACATCAGCAGCATCTACCTCTCAATCAAAACACCAACAAAAACCTAATGACAAGCCTGAACCAACCAAGCAAAACAAAACACCACTCAACAAGGAAAAAACAAATCAGAGGGGCAGGACCAACAAGGGAAATCAAAAACAACACAACACAAAAAAGAAGCAGAAAACCAAAAAGAAATAGAAAACCAAAATGAACTCAAGGAAAAACCTGTTGAAGAGTGGCAAACACAAAGGAAAAAGAATTTCAAAGCCACTAACCAAAGCAAAAAGCAACAACAAGTTAATGTCCAAAAACAACCAAATTCACAACAACAACAGGACAAGCAAGCCTCAGATATAAATTCTATCAATCTTCCAGCTCGTCTGGAGGGGAGTGATGATTCTGTGATTCAGAATCTCCCTAGCCCACTCCCCCTACTTCTACCTCTGTTGTTTCTGCTGTTCAGAAACCCCCTGCCCCATTGTTATTGACCATGTTGCTCAGAACCCTCATAATCCCTATGTCCCCTCTATTTCTGTTGTTGCTGAAGTTATTGGATGAAGGGAAGATTGTCAGGAGAGCCCTAGGAATAGACAGGATGGGGATCCAAAAAAGGGGGTTTTCCACATGTTATGCATGAGTGTGCTATTGCACAATTGGTTGACCGTAGGATTGACTCTATAACTTCTACTACCCCTATTTAAGCGAATGAGGGTGATGAGGTTGAAATTCCCTCTCTGAGGAAGATCATTTGGCTTTACAAAGTGCTGAATTAAGGAGGTTGGCAAAAGGGAAAGCTCATGAAAATTCTGATTTCATCCTCCAACTCCCCAAGTCTAAGAATAAACCAAGCCAAAAGAAAATACAGGCTATGAGAAGGAAATCATCATGGATCTTCATCAATGAACCTCCTGAAAAAATTTCTCCCAAAAGTCCAATTACAATCCTGAAAAGGTCCCTAGATCCAAACTTAACCAACAAGTCCCAATTCTACAAAGACCCCTCATCTGATCCATCATTATCCCAACCCCTCCTAAATACCAATCTCCAAAACTTTGAGTCTGGTAATGAGCTCCATGTGCAAATAGAACATGTTGATAACAGGGCAGTTGAGAATGATGAATACAGACCCATGCAGTCAGAAGATGATATGGGAGAGGATATTGAAGGAGATCAGGAGGTATTTGAGGATACTTATGATGATGAACATCATTATGAGCTCCTTGTCAATGCAGTCAATGGTGAATATCATCATCAAGATATCATTGAAACACAAGGTCTTTCTCCCATAACCCACAATCCCTCACCAAGGTTCACAAGAAGCAAATTAGCAGGAAAACATAATGCCCCACCAATCCCCAAACTTTCCTTCCAGTTTTAATGATTAGTACACTCACATGAAATATTAGAGTCATCAGAACTGCTGATGCCATTGAGAGACTTAGAACATTGAAACAAATCCACAAAATATCCTTCATAGCTCTCCTTGAACCTTTTCTTGACACATCCCGCATCAATCATTAAAAAACCCAAATGTCCATGCACAATGCCTTTTCAAATACAAACAATAAAATCTGGATCTTCTGGGACCAAGACTTTTCTGGCAATGTCCTTGATAATGATGTACAACAGATCACAGTTGAGCTAAAACATGTTGAGGCTGCAGAATCAATCATCCTCATAGTCATATATGCTAAGTGTTCACCAGCTCTGAGGAGACCTCTTTGGAACAATCTTAGATCTAGATCCTCCTCATCAACTGCCGCATGTGTTATTGATATATGGAGATGATGCAATAGGGGAAGCTGCTTGTGAACACTTACAGAACCCTTTTTCTGGCCTTGGGGGTAGAATTAGAGAAGACCTCCTTTCCTGTATTCCATCCTCTATCACTGATGATGACAATGATAGCCTCAAAAAGGATCCTTCTATGCATGAACTCAAAGATACTGTTTTCTCCATGAGCTCAGTCAGTGATGCAGGTCTTGATGGCCTTAATGGAAAAAATTTTCACCATTGTTGGGAAATCATTAAGGAAGACATGTTCAATGTGGTCAGTGCATTCTTCTTTGGTCAATCCATACCCGAATACATGACTCATGCGTGCTTTGTCTTGCTTCCTAAAGTTGAATTCCCAAACAATCTTTCTAAGTAACTTCATTAAGAAGATAATTTCCAAAATCATTTGTTCCTGACTTGCCCCTATCCTCCCTAGAATTATCTCTTCCAACCAGACATGATTTGTTAAAGGTAGAAGTATTTCTGAGAATATTATGTTGGCACAAGAAATTGTTCAAGGAATAAAAAAACCTAACTTGGATAACAATGTAGTGATTAAGTTGGATATGGCAAAGGCATATGTCAGGGTCTCTTGGTCCTTCACATGTATTATGATAAGAAGAATGGGCTTCAGTGAGAAAATAATTGATATGGTGTGGAGAACTATGTCAAACAACTGGTACTCTGCGATTATTAATGGTACCAAATGTGGTTTCTTCTAGTCCACAAGAGGTCTCAAGCAGGGTGATCCTTTATCTCCTTCTCTGTTTATTATGGGGGCTGAATTATTGTGAAGGATGCTCAACAATTTAACTCATGGCCAATTCTTCAATGGTTTCTACATGGAGAAAATAGGGCCACAAGTCACTCATCTGAGCTTTGTAGATGATGTGATCATCTTCACCTCAGGTTCTAGAACTTCTCTGAATAAGCTCATGAAAATCCTCCAGGGTTATTAACAAGTTTCTGGGCTGCAGATCAACAAGCATAAGAGCCATTTCATGACTGCCCACTCTACTTTCACTTACACCAACAGAAGAATTCAACATGTCACATGTTTCTCAAGAAAAGATTCTCCAATCACCTATCTGGGGTGCCCCCTTTACATTGGAAGGAAGAGAATTATCCATTTTAATGGCCTAATTTCTAATGTGGTCAGTAGAATTAGAGGCTGGCAGGGTAGACTCCTCTCTTATGGTGGTAGGGTAACTCCGATTAAACATGTTCCCCAATCTATCCCAATCCACCTCCTTTCTGTTGTTTCTCCTCCAAAAACTATTCTCAAACAGATTGAAAGGCTTGCACCTAGCAAAAGCTATGCTATCCTATGGAGGAAGGTGGCATTGGATCGAGAGCTATGAAGATGTGACTAAATCAATTGAATACAAAAAATGGTGGTTGTTTAGGACAAAAAAGACCTTATGGAGTGTTTTTCTGATGGCAAAGTATTGTAAGAGGGCTCATCCCATTTTTAGGAAATGGCATTCTGGGCAATCACAAACATGGATAAGGATGATGAACAACAAGAAAGAAGATGAAAACTACATTCAGTGGAGGCCTCATTCAGGCAATTCAAGCTTCTTGTGGGATAATTGGTTGGGCATTGGCCATTTGGTATCTTTCAGAAACAGTAGGGGCAGGCCTTGAAATGCTAAGGTCTCTGATTTCTGGTTTAATAGGGAATAGGACTTTCAGAAAATAAACCAAACTGCTCCTCCTCACACGATCCCCCATATCCTTCAAATCCAAATTCACTACAATCCAAACATTCCTGACAAACCAATCTGGAACCATACCAGCTTAGGAACCTTTACCTGTGCATCTGTTTGGTCTGTGATAAGACAAAAGAAACAACTCCGTCTTACTAACCAAATGACCTGGCACAAACTCATCCCATTTAAATGGTCCTTTTGTCTTTGGAGGGATCTTAGGAATAAATTACCAACTGATGACAGGGTGGCCAGGTTTGGGCCTCCTAGTGTCAATGGATGTGTTTGCTGCACCAATCATGCTTCAGAAACTGTTGAACACATTCTACACAATGGCCAATTTGCAAAAATTATTTGGAAGCATTTCAATTCTCCAACTGGCATCCACACTCACACCCAACCCTTAAGAGCTACTCTTCTCAATTGGTGGATGTTTAAAAGGAAAATGTTGTACACATGTTGCTTTTAGACACCATGCCTATGATTATTTGCTGGACTTGTGGAAACATAGGTGTGTAGTTAAATATGGAGCAAAAAACACATCCATCACCAGAACTCTCTACTTCATCACTTCTGATGTCTTCTTCTCCTCAAATCTACCTATGCCAACACCAAGTGGCCTTCTAATTGGCTTGGCATCTACTCTGCAGCAGAAATGTTAAAAAACCACATCTAGGTGCTGCAAGTTTTATGGTTAAAACTCCCCATGGATTTTGTCAAAATTAACTATGATGGTAGCGATTTATCCAATACTGGGAAGATAGGAGCTGGAGTCCATATAAGAGATCACATTGGCGAGTTCATTCATGCAATAGCCAGCCCCCTAGGTGAAGGCACTAATAATCTAGCAGAAATAGAAGCAACTCTCCTTGGCATCAAATGGTGTCTTGATAATGGTTTTACCAAAATTCACCTGGAAACTGATTCTAAATTTCTCATTCTTTGGGTTACCACCAATTCTGCCCGTCCCTGGTCCTTGAGAATGCGCATGCAGGAAATTACAAAGCTGGCCCTCCACTGTGAAGCAATATCTTATTCCCATGTGTTCAGAGAAGCCAACTTTACTGTTGATTCCCTCTCTAAACTCAGTCATACCCTCCCCTCCATAGTTCATTATAATGATATCTTGCACCTACCATCAATCATTAAAGGCCAGATTTTGCTTGATCAACAAGGCATGCTTGCATTCAGACATAAAGTGACCAAAAGGGTCATTTTCCCTCAGCTTCCCCCCCCTGATATCTTTCATGTTTATGAATCTTCTCCATATCAGATGGATTGCCCTTCAACCAAATAGAGGCCCTCTCAAGCAACCTCAGATCCATCCCCTGGCACACCATTCCACTAACATTTTTTTATTTTTTGCAGGTCTCCTTATCCTATAATATATCCAATTCTTTGATGTTGGACCAGGGTGTGGTATTATCCTTTAGGCTCATTCTCCTGGGACTTCAGAAAATGATTGATATAGCTTATGGAAAGGAAAAAGTCAATCATAGAAAACCACCATCTTACTACACCATTCATCACATTAGACCTCATGATGGGACAACCCAACACAAACACCTTTCCAAGGAGACCATGTTTACTCTCCTAACTATGTTGACCATTCTTCTCATCTCAGTTCAAGATCTTAGAACCCACAAGAACCAAAGAGCTCATCCCTTCCCCACATGGACAAGAGTCCTTCCTATTCTTCACAGAATTAGGAAGTTATGTTGCCATCCCCCTTTTGCCCCTAACTCTGTTTGCTATTGTGCAGGTACATTCTCCCTTTATGTATTTTTTAAGTTGTTATGGATTATGGGGATTACCTTTCTCTTGAAATCATATCAATTGAAACCTAAAACACAATCATCCAAATCAAACACCTTCCTCATTCAATATGACATTCAGATACTTGCAACCTCCCTTTCATCTCCAGATCTATTTGTATCTATGTTTTCAGGAACAGCCCCATCTACCAATCTTCTTTTCCTACCCAAACATCACTCAATCCATATCTTACTTAATACCACATTCCATTCCATCTGCAGATACCCTCATCCATACCTTCCACTATATCTCCAATCCATAGATCTCCAACAGATAAAACATCAACTTCTCTTTTGCAAGACTAGGCAGAGTTGCACCCATGTCTCATTTTATCCAACTGATTGTAGAACCCACAAGAACCTGCAATTAGTTCTTGAGCACACATCACGGATCAACTCTGCCTCCCCTTCCCCAGACTCAGCTCCAGAATCCACAAGAACCTGGAGCATGAGTCCCCTTCACTGATAGGTTTGTCAATGTTTGCAGGTTCATGGAGATTACTTGGTCAATTGATTAACTTCAGTCAGTGGTATTAGCATTGACTATGCTCATTCTAGTGAAATTATACCAATTTCTCCAAGTACCTTCAATCAGTTACTCAGGCACCTCCCATGGCCTATCTCAGATCATTGCAGCATGCAGTAGCAGACACTTACTAATGCTTCTCCCCTTTAAGAAACATATCAGGCAACAAAGAGAACTGACCAAGGCACAGCAAATCCAATGGCTCAGCAATAAGGCCATCCACAGGCAGTCAGTTCATCAGCATCAACTGCCAAAAACTCAGGCTCAAACTACAACAAGTGAAGTAATTGCACAAGACCAGTGCTTGCTCTTTTCTGTCATCAGCATTAATTCAATCCATTCTCAGGACATTTTTTATCACTGTCTTCAGTACTACTTTCCTTGCCCTCAATGTCGAAGCAAAGTTGAAGACAAAGACCCTCTCCTCCACAGATTTTTTGTCTATCTTCATATGGTGATCTTCTTCTGTCATTAGAATTAGAGCTTTATGGAAGAATATTTTCCAACTCTCACTATTATTAGTTTTAGGCTCACATGTGTAGCATTGTATAGTGACCTAGACTCAGTTCTATATTTTGAAAATCTAATTGTCTATCATTATTTGATGGGCAATTGGATCATCATAGGTTCATATCTTCATAGTATTCAGGTGCCATATAGTTGCCATTCTTGGCTTACCAAATGCACTTTCATAGTTGCTGTGGAAGTAAGGTTCAGGTCCCCTCCACACTTTTGTACTCTATGTTTTCTTATATATGAAAATCAACCCTAGGCACAATGCCTAGTGGATTAGTTTTTAAAAAAATAGCACAAGTGCAAGGTACAACTTGACGAAGCACGGGCAGATTCTTTTAAACACGAATTTGGATCATTTCTTTCATTTGGTTTGGATTATTTCAGAGAGAATTTCAAGGGGTATATCACCAAGGATCAAAGATGAGTTGTTTCTACTTATTTCCAAGTTAAATACATGGATTAGAACTGAAAACTCAAGTAATTTATGGACAAAAATGGTGGTTTAGGGCATGAAACTAAAGAGAATTAAATGGAGATTTGAAGGTTCATTTGAACTCCGATTTTGGTAAACTTTATATGTACAGACTCGTGGAAAGACGAGAAATCCGATGGTGTGATTATAAGAATTTTTTGAGAAGTGGACTGGGGGCTCGGGTTTTACCAACTTCGTGATTTTTAGCATTTTTCGAATAATTTCAATTGAGTTATGTTTATTTAGCCTATAATGACATATTCATTGTGGTTTTGACTAGATTCGATGCGCGTAGACGGAGATTCAAAGGGAAAAGGCATTGTGCACCAGTCTACGGCCAGTTAGAGGTGAGTAGTTTGTATAGATGATTGTCTGAGGGTTTGAAACCCCGATTATGACATCGTGACGCTATTTTAGGGCGTGACTCGCACCCCAGAGCAGGTGCAGAATCGTATATGATTGGAGATTCTGACCTGGTATATCCCGAGAGCTAAATATAATTATTGGCGGCTGATACGAACATTGTATTGTTGTTAATTGGGCTTATTTCCATGTTTTTGGCCTTGTGCCGATCTGTAGCATCCGTCTAGGATGAATATCTTTGTGATAACATGATTTGCATAATCACTAATCTCAGTCCTGTGTTTTATCACTGTTATTAAATGCTAAGTCAACTTTTTCCTGAAATTAATTAACTAAATTACATTCATCTTAGTAATTGGAAACTTTAGAAATTAGAATGAATTTGTTATTTGACTCATATGCATATTGTGGACTGAGTATGGGTCGGGCTGCACGCCGCAATAATGATATGATGATATTGTGCTTGGGCTGAAGGAGCCCCTCCGGAGTCTGTACACACCCCCAGTGAGCGTCGCCGATGTTAACGGATTGGGCTGCACGCCGCACCGAATTCATGTGCATTGTATTGCATCTTTACATGATACTTGACTACTATATTTGATATTGCTTTACTGTTAGTTCGTAGTTAAGGCGTAGGACTGTTAGTTTTAGATTTGCATTGTGCCATTTTGTGGATTTCTTTCTTTCAGACATTATATATGCTTATTACTCACTGAGTCGGTAGTACTCACCCTTACTGCCTGCACCTTGTGTGCAGATTCAGGTAAATCGGAGGCTTAGCTGACACTCCTAGTCTCCAGATATTTTCCAGAGTTGTTGAGGTAGCTGCTTGACGTTCGCAGGACCTAGCATCTCTTCATATTCCAGTTCATTATTATTATTGTATACATTTCCAGATTTTTATATTTCCATTCAGATATTATTATCCAGTTTTGTTTAGAGGCTCTAGACTCGTGACCCTAGATCTTATGGGTGTGTTTATTGGTTTTCGTATTCATCCATATTACTCTATTAAAATTTTTTGATTATTATTCTAAAATTACTATAATATTCTCAAAATTGTCGGTTTTGAGACTTAGTGTTAAATTTAAAGCGATTATTGGTCATGCTTGTCTAGATTTTGGGTTGGGTGCCATCACGACCGGGTTTGGGTCGTGACAGCAATATTATAGAGAAAGAGAGAGAGGGAATTCTTATTGAATTGTGGGATGAATTACAATGGAATAGAACCCTCTATTTAAAGGGAGAGGTTAACTTAGCCACCAAGTAATAAACCCTAGAATCTCTCTAAATATGAACATTCACCATAAATAGAGTTCTATTTATAACACTCCCCATGAATACTATTTAACAGATAACGTTCCTTGTTAAAACCTTAACTAAAAGAAAACCCAATGGGAAAAAATTCTAGGAAAGGAAAAAGAGTACACATATCTAATAATACGCCTTTTGGTTACCTTGTTAAAAACATTGCAAGGAAAACCCAATAGGAAAAAACCTTGTATGGGAAAAAGAGTGCAATACGCATTAACGCGTCTTGGTGAGAGCATCAATTCAGATCCTTGAGCTTTCACATTCCGATCTTGTACACTAGCTTCTTGAAGGTGTATGTTGGTAGAGATTTTGTGAACAAATCAGTCATATTATCACTTGAACGAATCTGTTGCACATTGATATTACCATTCTTTTGAAAATCATGTGTGTAAAATAACTTTGGTGAAATGTGCTTTGTTCTATCTCCTTATATGAATCCTCCCTTCGCTTGAGCTATGCATAATGCATTGTCTTCATACAAAATTGTGGGTAACTTTCACATTTTACACCATATTTGTCTCGAGTAAGATGTATTACAGACCTCAACCACACACACTCTCGACTTGCTTCATGAAATGCAATTATCTCAGCATGATTAGATGAAGTAGCCACAATTTATTGGTTAGTTGATCGCCAAGATATGAAGTACCATCACAGGGAAACACATAGCATGTTTGAGATCTAGCTTTGTGTGTATCGGATAAATATCCAGCATCGGCATAGCCAACAAGATCAGGACTGTAATTGTTACAATAAAATAAGCCCATATTGGTAGTCCCCTTTAGATATCGCAATATGTGTTTGATTCCATTCCAATGTCTCCTTGTAGGAGCAGGCCTATATATTGCCAAGACATTAACTGAAAAAGTTATGTCAGGCCTTGTATTAATAGCAAGATACACTAGTGCACCAATTGCACTAAGATATGGTACTTCAGGACCAAGTAGCTCTTCATTCTCTTCTTGATGTCGAAATGGATCCTTATTTACATCAATTGGTCGAACAACCATCGGAGTACTTAATGGATGTGCTACATCCATGTAAAACCATTTCAATACCTTTTCTATGTAGGCAAATTGATGAAAACAAAATTTGTAACAAATGTTCAATTTGCAAACCAATACATAATTTTGTCTTTCCGAGATCTTTCATCTCGAATTCCTTCTTTAAATAATTAATTTCCTTTTGGAGTTCTATAGAAGTTCCAATAAGTTTTATTTCATCAACATGTAAGGAAGTACAAAAAATTCCGATGTTGTTTTCTTTATAAAAATACATGAGCAAATGGCATCATTTATATAGCCTTTCTTTAATAAATACTCACTAAGACGATTATAGAAAATTCGTCCTAATTGCTTTAGACCATACAAAGATCTCTGCAAATTGATTAAAAATATTTCCCGAGACTTAGAATTATGTGCGTTAGGCATTTTAAATCCCTCGGGAAATTTTATGTATATCTTATAATCAAGTGAGCCATAAAGGTAGGTGGTAACCACATCCATTAAATGCATGTCAAGTTTTTTCATGGACAATAAAGCTAATGAGATAACAGAACGTTACATCATCCATAACGGGTGAATATATCTCTTCATAATCGACATCAGGCTTTTGTGAAGATCCTTGTGCAACAATGCGTGCCTTATATCTTTGTACCTCATTTTTATCATTTCCCTTGCGTACGAAGACCCATTTATAGCCAACAAGATTAACACCATTAGGTGTTTGGACTACTGACCCAAAAACATCACGTTTTGCAAGTGAATTCGACAATGATTGGATTGCTTCTTACCATTTTGGTCAATCAAGTCTTTGTCAAAATTCTCCAATAGATTAAGGTTCAAGATCCTCATTATCTTGCATAATGTTATATGTAACATTATATGCAAATACAAAATCCACCACTATTTCCTCTCGATTTAAATTTGTCTCAATATCAATTGGATTTATTGATAGTTCCTTATTTTCTTGAGTCTCGGGCTCAGTGCATTCCTCATGAATCTCAGAAATTACTAAATCATGGATTTCTTCATGAGTTTATTTCGTAGAGTCATTTTGATCATTTATTTTTCTTTTTCTAGGATTTCGATCTTTGGAACCTAATGGTCTGCCACGTTTTAGGCATGCTTTTGACTCATTATCTATGACACTAGAAGATTTTTCAATAGGGACATCTATATGGATTGGAACATTCTATGCAGGGATAGGTGATTTTGTTATCCTTTTCAAATCCGTAAATGCGTCTGGCATTTGATTTGTTATTCTTTGCAAATGGATAAATTTTTGCACCTCTTTTTCACAAATAGAGGCATGCGGATAAGGATGAGATAATGATGGATTTTTCCACAAAATTTCCCGTTTTTGGTTTCACCAACTTTTCCCCCTAATTTTGGAAAAAGTGTCCCATCGAATCGACAGTCTACAAATCGTGTAGTAAACAAATCCCCCGTCAATGTTTCGAGGTAGCGAATAATGGAAGGCGATTCAAACACAACATATATTCCTAACCTTCTTTGCGAACCCATTTTGGTGCGATATGGCGGTGCTACAGGCACATATACTGCGCATCCAAAAATTCTTAAATGGGATATATTAGGTTCATGACCCAAAACTAATTGCAACGGGGAATATTTATGATAATTTGTCGGTCTGAAACGAACTAGCATTGTTGCATACAAAATGGTGTGACCCCAAACAGAAGTGGGCAGCCTTGTTTTCGTGAGTAATGGTCTTTCTATCAATTGCAGATGTTTAATTAAAGACTCTACAAGACCATTTTGAGTGTGAACATGAGCTAGACGATGTTCCATTTTTATCCCAATTGATAAGCAATAATCGTTAAATGCTTGGGATGAAAACTCAACAGCATTATCAAGTCTAATAGACTTAATTGGATTATCGGGAAATTATGCCCGTAATCGAATTATTTATACCATTAATTTTGGAAATGTGAGACTAAGATGACAATAAGCACACATGGGACCATCTAGAAGATGTGTCTATTAGGACCATAAAGTATCTAAATGACACACTAGGTGGATGAATAGGTCCATAAATGTCCTCTTATATACGTTCCAAAAATGCAGGGGTTCAATTCCAACCTTTGTTGGTGATGGTCTAATAATTAACTTGCCTTAATAACAAGAAGTGCAAGAAAATTCATCATCTCAAATAATCTTTAATTTCTTTAATGGATGCCCATTTGAGTTTTCTATAATCCATCTCATTATAATTGATCCAGAATGTCCCAATTGATCATGTCAAAACACAAAAGTATTGGAACAAGTAACCTTTTGGTTTGCGGTAGAATGTGCCTCAGTTACACTAATTCTTGTCCAATACAGGCCACAAGATAAGGATGAGAACTTCTCAATAACCCTCTTTTGGCCAGAGACATTCTTGGTAATGATGAGATATTCAAGATTATTCTCATTTATTGTCTCAATATGATATCCATTTCGACAAATATCTTTAAAACTCAACAAGTTCCTCTTGGACTTGGAGGAGAACATTGCATTCTCTAAAATAAGTATTGTTCCCTTGGGCAGAGTTATAGTAGCTCTTCCAGAGCCTTCAATTAAATTATTACTACCAGAAATTATAGTAAAATCTGCCTTACACATACTTAAATCAGAGAAATATTTCTTCTCTTTGAATATTGTATGTGTTGTACATGAATCAATTAAACAAATATTCTTACGATTGGACTTTGATCAAAGTTTTCTTTGTGAGATATCCATATTGCTTCCCATGATTTGACATACAAAAGAAATATATGAATAAATATTAGTTTTTTCCGAGAAAAGAAAAAATAAACAAAGTCAAATCAATGATTCAATAATGACCTTTTAATGCAATTTCGAGCAAGCTCTAATTACAAATCAATAACATTTTAATTTCGAGCAAACTCTGATTATAAATCAATAACATTTTAATTAGATATCCAGATTACACCACTTTCTGGATAATACAAATCATTTCCTCTGTAAATCAATAATAGATTGTTATTTCTACTATTATTCTTCATAAAAAAATATAATTCTCACAATAAATATCTTAATAGGTTAGTCTAAACCTTCATGTACAAGGCCTTCTATAAATGTCGATTTGGCTGTACAAAATAAATCATATGAATTAAAATCTTTAGATTTACATTTTTTTTTAAAACTAGGTAAAGAGTTGTCATATTTTCTGTTTCATTTTCATTTACTTACATGTCGTTATTTGAATATCTATAATCTACAAAAAAAATATTGCAAGTACTACAGATAACAATGTCTATGATAATAAGTCATATTATTCCATTGATAAAACAATTTCTAAAATAATAGTAGAACGATATTTAATTAAAACAAACTAACAATATTCCATAATACTAATTGGTACTAATGACTACTATTCATGTAAAGAATTATGATTACATGATGTTTATTCACTACTACGAATAGGCAAAAATAATAATTAAACTACTCAATCTTTTTTAACCACGGATCCATCACCGATCAAGTGGTCTATTTTCCCATCAGGGCGCTCAAAGAAGTCTGTCACATCCAAGTGGGTGATGTCAAAATTATTGTCAGAGACAAAATTGGCTTCGAGACCTTTATTCTTTAGAGATGCTTGATAAAGCTCAACCAAATATCTTGGTACACGACAAATATTTGCCCAATGCTATTTTCCACCGCAACAATAGCATTCAGTTTCTGAACCATTTGCTTTTAGCTTCTCATCTTTCCCTTTCCAGATTTGGTGGTTATTTCTCTTTGGGGGATGATTAACACCAGGAGAATTTCTTCCTTGTCTACGACTATGGTCGTGGCTACGACCATGCCCACGACCACGATTACGAATAGAGTCACGGCCTCTTCTACGCATAGCATAATGGGAATGCACCTCATTCACTTCAGGCAATGGTGTAGACCCAGTGGGTCGATTTTCGTGATTTCTCATGAGCAAGTCTATTGTCCCAAGATCAGTTGAAGGTTTGAAGAATGACAAATAAACTCAGTGAAGGACCAAGTCCATCTTAGAAGACACATTTGTTATGGCCCATGCACATGAGACGCTAGTGAAGAAGATAAGTCCTTGGGGATCAAGCAGAAATATCTTCTGAAATAGTCGAAAAGATTGCATATAGGATAAGGAGAATATGTCTTCTTATGAGAAGAGAACACATCCGGATAAGGGTTGGAGTTTGGATTGGTGTAGGACTCAAACTCAATGGAGAATCAGAAATTGAGTCACAATCCACCTCTAATTACTGATCTAATAAATAACTGAGTTGTTCTCTTTTACAGGTATGCACATACGCTGAAGTTAAGCAGAATTGAGAGCAAAAGAGCAAGGCTATTTTGCAAGCAATTTATGTAAGATTGAGTGTGCACGCTTGCAGCTACTTGAACAAGATAGAAGAATCAGTTCCATCGTGTTTATTCTTATTCTAGTTCAATTGTATTAGGCGATTTAAAACTTGTACCTTTCCAGCTTTATAGAAGCAACTGTATTAGGTACTTTGAGTATTAAAGTTAAAGTTAACTTTAAAGTATCGCAACAGTTGAGGTTGTGTGCCATACTACAATTAGAGTTAATCCATAGGTTACAAGAGTTTTATAAATGTTGTTTTTGGCTCATTGAGATTAGTGGATATTTGGACAAATCCTAATGAGTAGTAGGTTGTGGATTTTTCACCTTTTGAGCTAGGTGTTTTTCACGTAAAAATCTGTGTGTTCTTTCATTTTCTGTATTTTAATTCCACAAACAGTAGTAGTTAGAACACCTAGAAGAACCAGGTTCGTCTAGATTGAAAATTGTGTACCACACAAATCACCCTCCCCCCCCCCACTTGTGTAGTATTAACGTTTGGAATATCAATTGGTATCAGAGCGGGTTATCCTTGAATAGGCTAACACCTTAGGAAAAGATCAACATGAGTGCATCACCTGGGAATTGGGAAGGGCAATCCACTTCCAGGCCTCCACTGTTCAATGGACAGTATTACTCATGGTGGAGAATAGGATGAAGGATCACATCATAGTAGAAGACTATGAACTCTGGGACATAGTCACTAAAGGTCCTTTGGAAACTACAATGAAAAATGAGGAAGGATTGTAAGTGCCAAAGACAAGGGCTGACTGAACTACTGAAGATTTGAAAAAGTAGGAGAAAGCTAAGGCCAAGAAATGGCTTGTGTGTGGACTGAGATAAAAATAAATACATCAGGATCCAAAGTTCTACTACTGCAAAAGATATATGGGGCACTTTGCAAGTGGCTCATTAAGGAACACCTCAAGTGAAGAGATCCAGAGGAACATTGCTCTATTCTCAATATGAGAATTTCATTATGAAAGATGGATAAACCATTCAAGAGATGTACACTAGGTTCACTATACTGACAAATGAACTTACGCCTCTTGGAAGAGTTATTCTTGAAGAAGACAAGGTTGAGAAGATCTTAACAAGAGTTCTTCTAGTTGCATGGGAAAGCAAAATCACTGCCATTCAGGAGTCCAAGAATATGGCCACTTTTAGGATGGATGAACTGATTGGGAATCTTACTACTTATGAACTAAGAAGGCAAACCAGGAAGATGGATACACCCAAGAAGGAGAGAAGTTTGCCTCTCAAAATTACAGAAGTTTCAGACCTAGAAGATGATGAGATGGCTATGATCACTAGAGATTTCAAAAAGTACTTGATGAGATGAAAGGGTTCATCAAGAGGTACAAACTTCAACAAGACAAGAGCTCCTGAGAAACAGACAAATGATGGTTGTTATAAGTGTGGTAAGACTGACCACATGATCAAGAATTGCCCTTAATGGGAAATTGAGTGAAACAAAGAAAGGGGTGAACGAAGAAACAGGAAGAATGAACAAGTTCAACCCAAGAGAAATAAAGGTTCAACCAAGGCTATGGTTGCTGCTTAGGGTGAAACCTCTAATGAAGACTCAGAAGATGAAGCTGAAGAAGAGCAAGCTCTTATGGTCAATGGAGAGTCAGATGATGAGCAGGAGGTAAGTATTTTGTATCTCAAGGACAAAATTAAATTTCTGTCTAAATAAAGGTTTACTGAGCCATTATTAGACTTCATTGATGAGTCTGAAATAGTTAACAATGAAAAGAAAGTTCTGTCTAGGGAATGTGTTATCCTAAAAGCAAAATGCAAAAGTCTAGAATCTAGGGTTGATGAGAGTGATAACAAAAATACTGAGTTGAAGAACCAGGTTCTTGAACTTGATAATAGTATTCTAGAACTTAGGTCAGAAAATCTAATACTGAAACTAGGAACATGAAAGAAGAAAGTTGATCACTCATTTCTTACTCTAGAAGAAAATCCAGGAAAAATGAAAGATTAACTGTACAAGAAAGATAAATTGATTAAGGTTCTAAAAGAAGATCTTGGAAAGGTGAAACATGAACTAGACATAACTTGCAAATGCAACAAAGCTTCCGATGCTCTCTCATGGTCGCAAGAGCATCACAGTAGCAATAAAAGAGGACTTGGCTATGAGACTCAAGCTCCAAAATGGGACCCCAAAAAAAAGTACCTCGCTCTTCCTGAAAATAAGATCTGCACACACTGTGGTAAGACTGGCCATTATAAAAATGAATGCAATGCAAAAGAAAAGTCCAGTCAAAAGAACAAAGCTTTTGTTCAAAAAAACACAAACTGCATAGTGGACAAGAAAGAATCTGATTCATCCTTTTGCCCATTGAAAGGGACCCAAACTAGTTTGGGTTCCTAAGACTAACCCCTGATTTCTTTTTGTAAGTTCAAGTGAAAGAGAGTAGCCAAGTATGGTACATGGATAGTGGCTGCTCAAACCACATGACTGGGAACAAGGACTAGTTCCTTTCACTTGAGAACCTGAAAGGAGGTAATGTCACCTTTGGAAATAGAAAGAAATGTGAGATCATTGGGGTTGGAAGGTAGGTAATACAGACTCTCATTCTATTGAAAATTTTGACTTGATAGATGGCTTGAAATATAGCCTAATCAATGTGTCACAACAGTGTGACAAAGGTAACCTTGTAGCTTTCACCTCTACCAAATGTTTTGTGATTAACCTTACCATTGACAAGATTGTTTTGTAGGGAAAAAGAGTTAACAATATTTACATCGTGGATTTGTCAACTCTTTCAGAAAATGAACTCACATGTTTAAGTGTGCTAGTTAATAATCCCTCTTGTGGCACAAAAAACTTGGTCATGCCGGTCTAAATCAGCTAAACAAATTACTATCCAAGGACTTGGTAATAGGGTTACCTAATATCAAGTTCAAAAAAGACAAATTTTGTGAGGCATGTGCAAGGGGGAAGCATGTTAGGTCATCCTTTAAATCCAAGAAAATGGTAAGTACATCCAAGACGTTGGAACTGGTTCATATGGATCTTTGTGGTCCAATGAGAACCATGAGCAGAAGTGGAAAGAAATATGTGATGGTGGTTGTTGATGATTATTCTAGATTTATCTGGGAACTATTTCTAACATCCAAAGTTGAGGCATTTGAAATGTTTACAACCATTATTAGAAAAACTCATAAACAATTAGGTAATCAACTTGCATAAATTAGTTCTGATCATGGAGCTGAATTTGAAAATGTAAACATTACTGAATATTATGATGAAAATGGAATAGATCACAAGTTCTCTGCCCCTAGGACTCCTCGGTAAAATGGTGTAGTTGAAAGAAAGAACAGGACCCTTGAGGATATGATAAGGACCATGTTTCTCTCTAGTAAATTACCCCACAACTTCTGGGCAGAGACTGTAAACACTACATGTTACATTATCAATAGATGCATGACTAGACCTCTTGTTGAGAAAACTCCTTATGAGTTACTTAAAGGGTGAAACCAAACATATCCCACCTTAGGGCATTTTGTTGCAAGTGTTATGTGCACAATAATGGAAAAGACTCCCTAGGTAAGTTTGATCCCAGAAGTGATGAGGGGGTATTCTTGGGATATTCTTCACATAGCAAAGCAAATAAAGTATTCAATAAAAGAACTATGTGTGTAAAAGAAAGTGTGGATATTGTATTTGATGAAACTAACATTCTTTCTGAGAGACAGGAACATGAAGATAAAGTCATTGGCTTAGTAAGATTATTGACTAAAGAAACATCAAAAGAAGAAATAGGCAATGGAACAGGTTCTTTCACTCAGGACAACCTGAGGGGGGGGGGGGGGAACTAATCAGGGAGAAAATGAAACAAACTCTCTACAAGAACCTGTTCATGAACCTGTTTCTCATCAACAGGACACAGGAGAATCATCTAGTAGAAACCAGTTGTTGGTTAAATCTCACAAGTATCAAAGTTCTCATCCCATTGAGAACATCATTAATGCTCCAACATCTGGAGTCAAAACTAGATCATAATTAAAGAATCTGTGCGCATTTGATGCTTTTCTATCTCTTATTGAACCTAAAAATGTTGTTGAGACTTTGCCGAATGGAGATTGGGTCAATGCTATGCATGAGCAACTCAATCAATTTGAAAGAAGTAAAGTCTGGCATCTAGTTCCTAGAGCCAAGGACAGTTCAGTCATTGGCACCAAATGGGTCTTCAGGAACAAACTTGGTGAATATGGAACTGATACAAGAAACAAGGCAAGGCTGGTGGTTCAGGGCTACAGCTAAGATAAAGGCATTGACTATGATGAGACCTTTGCCCCAGTTGCAAGACTAGAGGCAATCAGACTCCTCATTTCCATTACAGCACATATGGAATTCACTCTCCATCAAATGGATGTCAAAAGCGCCTTCCTAAATGGCTACCTCAAGGAAGAAGTGTAATTGAAACAACCTCCAGGATTTGAAAGTAAGGAATGTCATAAGCATGTGTACAAGCTGGACAAGGCTCTATATGGGCTCAAACAGGCCCCAAGAGCTTGGTATGAATGACTATCAAAATTTTATTGAAGCATGGGTACAAAAGAGGTAAAATTTACAGCACTTTGTTCCTAAGGGAAAAAGGTAAAGACCTCCTTGTTGTACAAATATATGTTGATGATATATATTTGGGCCACTACTAATAGGTTGAGTAAGGACTTTGCAAAATTAATGGGAAGTGAATTTGAAATGAGTATGATGGTGAACTAAATTTCTTCCTAGGCTTGCAGATCAAACAAAGCCCAAATGGGATCATGATCCATCAACAGAAGTATACAAAAGAACTAATCAAAAAGTTTAAAATGGAGGACTCCAAAGAAATAGATAATGCTATTGCAACTGCCACTAAATTAGATGTTGATGAACCTGGTTCATCAATTGATCAAAAGTTATATAGGAGTATGCTTGGTTCACTTTTGTATCTTACTACCAGCAGACCTGACATTGTTCACTTTTGAATGATTGCTTTCATAGTCAAACTGTTGGATAGAGTCACCAATGGTTTAAAGGCTCATGCTACTCCTTATGGATTCATTTTGACAAATGTACTGGACAGGCTAAATGTTCCTTTGAATAAATGGGAAATGGCCTCCAGAAAGGAGCACTTTGGAATCAAGACTCTCCAGGCATGTGACTATCTGCTAAGTGTAGCACCCGTTGAACCTAGTTCATCAGTGAAGACTCTAGTAAATAGCAAGGTTAGGGCTTTGGTTCAAGAATGTGGGACCAAAGATGCTGAGATTGCTAGGATTCAGGCTCGTGTGGCTGAGTTAGAAGAAGAAAGGAATGGGCTGAAAGCATAAATAGCAAAAGAAAAGGAAAAGAGTGAAGGGATGCTACAAACAATGCTCAACCTACTCCAATCCCAACCCTCTAGTTCCTCAAAGCCTTAGTCCTCTTTGTCCTAGTTCTGAACCAGTTTCAGTTAACCCCCAGTGACCCAGATTAGGAATTTTTCTTATGTTTTCTCATTGTTGGTTGTTTTGTTCTTTCTTTTTGTGGACTGTCTTGTAGAAGCATTGCCTTATCAATGATTATTTTGCATTTCTCTTGTTATATGATGATTATGCTCTTAATAGTTATTTTTGTCAAGTTGATTTTTGATTAACTAAAGCATGTTTTCACTTGCAGTTGCCCCAGTGGCCATTAGTAATGATTAATATCCTGGGATTCTCATGTTTTTGCAACTTTTAGATTATGCCAAAAGGGGGAAGATATTGTGCTTAAAAAGAATTTTTGTCTATTTTATGAACAGTGATGTTTATAACCTAATTAAATTTGGCCCTTAATCATAAGTTAAATTTTTCAAGTGATGATATTTTAGCTGAGTTCCACAGGTTCTCTGATCAGTAAATGCACAGAGTTTGTCATCGTCAAAAGGGGGGAATTTGTTTGCCAAAGATCAGTTGAAGTTTTGAAGAATGACAAATGAACTACGTGAAGGACCAGTCCATCTTAGGTGACACATTTGATATGGCCCATGCACACGAGATACACGTGAAGAAGATAAGTCCGTAGGGATCAAGCAGCAATATCTTCTGAATATCTTCTAAACTGATCGAAAAGATTGAACATGGGATAAGGAGAAGATGTCTCCTTATGAGAAGAGAACACATCCGGATAAGGGTTGGAGTTTGGATTGGTCTAAGACTCAAACTCAATGGAGGATCAGAAATTGAGTCACAATCCAACTCTAACTACTGATCTAATAAATAACTAAGTTGTTCTCTTTTACAGGTATGCACATATGCTGAAGTTAAGAAAAATTGAGAGCAAAAGAGCAAGGCTATTTATCAAGAAATTTATGTGAGATTGAGTGAGCACGCATGCAGCTACTGGAACAAGATAAAAGAATCAGTTCCATTGTATTTATTCTTATTCTAGTTCAATTGTAGTAGGTGATTTAAAACTTCTACATTTCCAGCTTTATAGAAGCAATTGTATTAGGTACTTTAAGAATTCAAGTTAGAGTTAACTTGAAAGTGTCGCAACAGTTGAGGTTGTGTGCCACACTAGGATTAGAGTAAATCCTTAGGTTTACAAGAGTTTTGTAAATGTTGTTTCTAGCTCATTGAGTTTAGTGGATGTTAGGAAAAATTCTACTGAGTAGTAGGTCGTGGTTTTTCACCTTTTGAGCCAGGTGTTTTCCACATAAAAATCCTTGTATTCTTTTATTTTCTGTATTTTAATTCCACAAACAGTAGTAGTTAGAACACCCTGAAGAATCAGGTTCTTCTAGATAAAAAATTGGTACCACACAATAAACCCCCCCCCCCTTGTGTGGTATTGACATTTGGAATATCAAAGTCATTATTTCGCTCAGCTACAAGGAGAAGAGAAATCGGTTTAGAGTACTTCTTCAAACCTTTCGCTCTGTACTACTGTAGCGGAACCATATTGGAGGCATGAAATGTTGTAAACATTTTTTCAAGCATATCATAATCAGTGATAGTATCTCCACAGAAGATTCAATTTAGAAGTAATTCTGAATATCGCAAAATTATATTCAGAAACAGACATAAAGTCTTGAAGCCTCAGATGAGCCCAATCACATCGTGCTTGTGAAAGAGTGACCAACTTTAAGTGATCATATATTTCCTTTAAGCCATTCCACAAAACAAGTGGATCTTTGACCGTGAGATATTCTATTTTCAACACTTCATCAAGGTGGTGGCGCAAGAAAATCTAGGTCTTAGCACAGTCTTGGGTGGATGCTTTGGCTTTGTTTTTAATGGCGTCTCCAATACACATTGCATCTAAATGGATTTCAGCATCTAACACCCATGTCAGATAGTTCTTGCCCGAAATTTCAAGGGCAACGAACTTTCTTTTCATAATGTCAGTCATAATTAAAACAGGAGAAAAGTTACACCTTAATCTTCCCAAAAGCTTCTTGAGACGGTAGAGTTTCCTGCTGATAACGAGTTATGAAAACAATAAAAGAACAAAAGTAATATTGCAGAGAAAGAGAGAAAGAGAGAGAGAGAGAGAGAGAGAGAGAGAGAGAGAGAGAGAGAGAGAGAGAGGAAGTAATAAACCCTAGAATCTCTCTAAATATGGACATTCACCATAAATAGAATTCTATTTATAACAAATAACACATTATAACAAAGAAACCAACAGTTAGATTCTAACGTTTTAATAAATGAAACTGGATACTCTACAATACTTATGGTAATAAAAATTACGTCCCGAGTATGAATCAAGATAATGTCAAATCTAATTTTAAAGAGAAAATTATATAAAATTTATTGTTTATTAAATTATTATATTTATATATACAACAACAACAACATAAACCTAGTATATTCCCACAAGTGGGGTCTAGGGAGGGTAATATGTACGCAGACCTTATCCCTACCCCTAGGGGCAAAGAGGTTGTTTCCAGGAGACCCTCGGCTCAAAGAGGAAACAAGTGATAGAAACAAATGATGATATATTAGTACTAGAAATAAGCTCATGGTAAATAACATAAAATAGAAAACATAACATAAAATAATATAAAATAACAAATAACAACAATATAAGGAATATAGAAAATACGAGAAAGAGGAAAGTATACTAATACCTAAAATAAAAAGCCATGCATCAGTAGTTGATCAAAACATCATAAGCCTAACTCCTAACTATCTAGTCTCACTCAAGCGCGCTGTAGAAATATTCCCAACTTCCCCCTACCTACAACCTTAATGCTCGACCTCTACATTCCCCTGTCAAGGGCCATGTCCTCAGTAATCCTAAGTAGCGTCATGTCCTGCCTGATCACCTCTCCCCAATAATTCTTAGATCTCCCTCTACCTCTCTTTATGCCCACCACCGCCAGTCGCTCACAACTTCTCACCGGTGCATCAGTGTTCCTCCTCTGAATGTACCCGAACCATCTGACTCATGCTTCCCGCATCTTATCCTCCATGGGCGCCATGCCCACCCACTCACGAATAACTTCATTTCTAATCTTATCCATCCTTGTATGCCCACACATCCACCTCAACATCCTCATCTCCACTACTTGCATCTTCTGGATGTGTGAGTTCTTAACTGGCCAACACTCGATCTCATACAACATGGTAGATCCACTACTCTATAAAACTTACCTTTTAGTAAGGGTGGCACTTTCGTGTCACACGGTACTCCCGTTGTTAACCTCCACTTCATCAACCCCACCCCTATACGTGTAAGACATCCTCGTTGATCTCCCCAGTCCCCTGAATAACTAACCCAAGGTACTTGAAACTACACCTCTGAGGGATGACTTTGGAGTCAAGCCTCACTCCCACTCCTGCGTCCGTTGGCTTGGGACTAAATTTGCACTCGAGATATTCTGTATTCATCCTGCACAACCTGAAACCTTTAGACTCAAGGGCCTGTATCCAAACCTCTAGCCTCTCATTGACGCCGCATTTTGTCTCGTCAATTAGGACTATATCTTTGGCAAATAGCATACACCATGGTACCTCCCCATGAATATTATGCGCTATGGCATCCATCATTAGGGAAAATAGGAAAGGGTTGAACGTAGACCCTTGGTGCAACCCCGTAACAATAGGAAAATGCTCAGAGTTGCCTCCTACTGTCCTAACCCAAGTCGTAGCTCCATCATAAATGTCTTTAATCACCCAAATGTAGGCAACCGGGACCTCTTTAACCTCTAAGCATCTCCATAACAGCTCCCTAGGAACCCTACTGTACGCTTTCTCTAGATCGATAAACACCATGTGGAGATCCTTCTTCTCATCCCTGTATTGTCCCACCATCCTCCTATTAAGGTGGATAGCTTCCGTGGTAGATCACCCTGGCATGAAACTGAACTGGCCATCTGAAATAGATACCGTCCTTCGCACTCTCATTTCTACAACTCTCACCAGACTTTCATGGTATGACTCAGTAATTTGATACCCCTATCATTTTTACAGTTCTCGATATTGCCGTTGTTCTTATACAACGGAACCATTTTACTCCAACTCCACTCTTCGGGCACCTTATTAGTCTTGAATATAACATTAAGCAACCCAGTAAGCCATTCCAAGCCTGATCTGACCACACACCTCCAAAGTTCAACCTGAATTTCATCTGGCCCATTAGCTATTCCCCTCCTCATCTTGCGCATTGCCTCCTTGACCTCATCGACCTCAATGTCTATACAATCACTTATCTCATGTGGGATGTCGGCATTTCTCAAGTCACCTAGTATAATATCCCGATCCCCTTCTCCATTCAGAAGTTTATGAAAGTAGGTATGTCATCTCCTCTTTATATATCGATTTAGTTAATTTATTCTTTTGTTAATATCAAATCAAATTCATTTCATTTTTAAGTCAGTTTATCTATTTTTTTGGTTCAATTTGATTTGTAGATTTTCCTTTAGCAACCTGTTGGGGATGTGTTAGTTTTATATATATATATATATATATATATATATATATATATATATATATATATATATATATATATATATATATATATATATATATATATATATATATATATATATATATATTTATATATATATATATAAAAGAGTATTACTCCCGTAATTTATTACCTAATGAATAATGATTCCAACCTCCTTCCCTGTGGTCAGCATGAAATTGAGGGTAATTGGAGAGGTATAATTACACTCTCCAAGGGAATGTGAGAATTGGTGGTAATTACAAGGTTACTTTTTATTACTTTTTATTTTTATTTTTATTTTTTTCTTTATAACTTTTTATTTAGGGAGGGTGAGAGTGAAGAACAGTATAGGCATTTTAGCTGATAAGGACCTAAGGGAGTTAGTGGTGGAGGTTAAGAGGGGGAATGACATGTTGATGGTCGTTAAGATAGTCGTGGGTAGGCATATTCTGAACGTAGTTAGTGCATACGCGCCTCAAGTGGGTTTGGACGAGGAGGTTAAAAGACAATTCTAGGAGGATTTGGATGGTTTGGTGCGGGGTATACCATCTAAAGAGAAACTTATTATATGGGGTGATTTTAACAGCCACATAGGGAGGTCGCTTGGGGGATATGTCGGTGTGTATGGTGGCTTCAATTTTGGAGATAGAAATGGAGGGGTACTTTGCTGTTGGAGTACACTAAAGTTTTTGAGCTAGTGATTTCTAACTCATGTTTTTCAAAGAAGGTGAAGCACCTGATAACTTTTCAGAGTACGGTGGCCAAGACGCAGATTGACTATCTACTTCTCCAAAAATGTGATAGAGGTCTATGCACAGATTGCAAGGTCATTCTGAGTAAAAACCTCAACCTAGGATATGTTTTGAGAATGGAATTAGAGATGAGGTGGACGAGGAAGAGGAGGGCTCTTTCTGGTATTCCTAGGATCAGGTGGGATGCATTGACCAAGGACAAGACCCAGGGGAGAAGTTGCTGGCTTTGGGGTCCTGGAGGAGTAGCGGGGACGCAAGCTGTATGTGGTCAATGACAACAAATTGTATTAGAGAGGCGGCGAGAGAGGTGTTAGGGGTCTCAAAGCTTTTTTCTGGTCGCAATAAAGGGGACTAGTGGTGGAACAAAGAGGTGCAAGGAAAAGTGAAAGCAAAGAAAGCGGCATATTTGAAGCTAGTAGAGAGTAGATGAGGGGAAGAAGAGTGCCAACAGGGAGGGGTACAAGAAGGCTAGGAGAGAGTCGAAGTTAGCGGTTACGGCAGCTAAGGTCACAGTGATTAGACATTTATACGAAGAATGGGGTTAAAGGAGGGGATAAGAAATTGTATAGGCTAGCTAAGGAGAGGGAGAAAAAAGCCCGGGATCTGGACCAAGTGAGATACATAAAAGGCTATGAGGGAAGATTTTTATTAGAGGGGGCATAGATATAGCGGAGATGGCAGGTGTACTTCCATAAACTCTTGAACGAGGAGGGAGATAGGGGCATTGCATTGGGGGAGTTGGAGTACTCGGAGAGGCAGCAAAATTTTGGGTACTTTAGGCGCATATGAGTGGGGAAGGTAGAAGAGCCTATGCGCAGGATGATTAGGGGTAGATCGACTAGACCGCGTAAGATCCCGGTGGATTTCTGGAAGAATATGGGCCAGGAGGGCTTGGAATGGCTTGTTAGGTTGTTTAACGTTATTTTTGTTGAAAACACGTTCTCAACTCAATATACTAAAACGTGTGTTCTTTTGTATAGGTTTTGATGAATGACAAACGAAGCGAAAATTGATATATGACGAAGTTCAAGAAACAAGCGCACAATTGATATACATCGGGATTCAAGCTCAAGACAAGTTTTATAGTTTAATTGAGTCATTCTTAATTGTGATCTTGATCCTACAACTTGACTCGTAACATGGCTTCTCTGATAAAACTATTTTCCAAATTCATGCTTATTTAATTTAATGCTAAATGATTTTAAATCATGCACATTTACATTAGTCAAAATGATTTTCATACATGCCTCTGAAAACTGGACTAAGATAATCGATTATGTACTTATGATAATCGATTATGTTGAGCCAAGACTGCATGACAATCGATTGTGAACTAATGACAATCGATTGTGTTAAGGCAATGAACATCAGGTTTTTTCAAACCTGCATGACAATCGATTGTGAACCTTATGACAATCGATTGTGCTGAGGCAGTGTCCATCAAAGTTTTTCAAAACTCAGAATAATCGATTGTGAAGCTAATGACAATCGATTGTGAAGAGACAGTGTCCTTCCAATTTTTCAAAGTCACAAAATAATCGATTGTGAACTAATGACAATCGATTGTGTTGAGGCAGTAACTTCCAGTGATTTTCAAATTTATTAAATAATCGATTGTGAGTATATAACAATCGATTGTCAAGAGGCAGTGTCTAAAATGTTTTTCAAAAACTGATAAGTAATCGATTGTTGACTTTGTGCAATCGATTGTGAAGCTGACCGTTGTCGTAAAGTTTTCAAATACCGTCAGGTAATCGATTATTGATTCTGTATAATCGATTGTTTTGACTAAAATCCGGAAAATATTTTTTGAACGTTATTGGGTAATCGATTATTGATTTTATATAATCAATTGTTTTGATTAAAATCCGGAAAAGATTTTTTGAACGTTGCTGAGTAATCGATTGTTGATTCTGGACAATCAATTGTTTGTGGTAAAATCTGGAAAGGATTTTTTGAACGTTGCCAGTAATCGATTATGGATTGTAAGTAATCGATTGTCAAGTGTATAATCTGGGATTGGTTTTTGATCTGACTTGCAGACAATCGATTGTTGGGGTTTGACAATCGATTGTCAGTGAGTAAAATCAGCAACTCTTAATTGGCAACTAGGCAACGGTAATGCCAAGTTTTTCAACTATAAATACAGCTTCATTTCAGTGTTTTAAACATAACAACATACTACAACTGATCATTACATTGCTATAAGCTTGCATACTTTTGTTTATCATTTTATATTCAATTTCATAAAGCTTTTAAGAGCCATATTCTTGTTCAAAGTTGTTGTGATCCAGAGCTTACTTCTTTTACTCATATCTACTCATTAAGGAGTATTTTGTTTGAGTGCTTTAGTGTTGTATACACTTGTAAGAGAATTGTAATTCTCTTGTTGTAAGGAACTTGTGTTTCCTTGGTTGAAGTCTTGGAGTGTGGTATCTCCGAGCAAAAGTGTTGAGGCTTGTGTCCTCAAGTTGTAACGGTTTGTTAAGCACCCGGAAGCTTAACAGAGTTAGTGGAAAATCTCGAGAGAGTCTCTCGGGGACTGGACTAGCCACGTGTTGTGGTGAACCAGAATATATCGGTGCGTTCTTTCCTTTTATTTATTTAACGCACTTAATTATTTCCTGCAAGTTTTAATTTCCGCAAGTTTACGCTAAATTTTATTATAACGCTATTCACCCCCCCTCTAGCGTTAAGCGTATTTTCTAACAACTTTTAGGATGAAGAAGATGCCAGAAGAGTGGAGATGGAGTAAGTTGATCCCGTACAAGAACAAGGGGGATGTCCAAAACTGCAACAACTATAGGTGTATCAAGTTGTTAAGCCATATGATGAAAGTGTGGAAAAGAGTGATTGAAGAGAGATTAAGGAGGTATGTGTCCATTTATGAGAACCAGTTCGGTTTTCATGCCGAGATGGTCGACTACTGAGGCCATACACATTGTGAGGAGATTGATAGAGTGGTATAGGGCGGTGAAGAAGGATTTTCATATGGTGTTCATTGACCTAAAGAAAGCCTATAACAAAGTAGCGAGAGAAGTTCTATGGAGATGTTTGGAGGTGGGAGGTTTGCCTGTAGAATATATTAGAGTGATCCAGGACATATATGATGGGGGTAAGACATGGGTAAGGCCAGCAGGAGGAGGCTCTGACTACTTTTCGATTGAGATAGGGTTGCATCATGGATCAACACTCAACCCGTTTTTGTTTTCCCTAGCAATGGATTCTTTGACACGTCATATCCAAGGGGAGGTATCTTGGTGCTTGCTATATGTGTATGGCATAGTCCTGATTGATGAGATGCGAGGTTGCCTTAACAAAATGCTGGAGGTTTTGAGACATACTCTAGAGTCTAAGGGTTTCAAGTTGAGCATGACCAAGACAATATACTTGGAGTGCAAGTCCAGTACTGTTACCCAGGAGGCAGACGGGGATGTGAGACTCAATACGCAAGTCATTACCAATAGATAGAGTTTCAAATATCTAGGATCTATAATTCAGATGAATGGGGAAATTGATAAGGATGTTACTCACCGTATCATAGAAGGATAGACGATGTGGAGGCTCGCTTTCGATGTCTTGTGTGATAAGAATGTTCCATTAAAATTTAAGGGTGAGTTCCACAAAGTAGTGGTCAGACCGACTATATTGTATGTGGCAGAGTGTTGGCCAGTCAAAAAGTCACATGTCTAACATATGAAAGTAGGGGAAATGAGGATGTTGAGATGGATATGTGGGCATACTAGATTGGATAGAATTAGTAATGAAGTTATTCGGGACAAGGCGGGAGTGGCCCCTGCGGAGGAAAAGATGTGTGAGGCAAGGTTGATGTGGTTTGGGCATGTTAAGAGGAGAAGCATAGATGTCCCAGTCAGGAGATGTGAGAGGTTAGCCTTGGGAGGTGAGAGGAGGGGTATAGGTAGACCTAAGAAGTCTTGGGGTGAAGTGATCTGGCAGGACATGGCAGCTTGAGCTGACTGAGGACATGATCATAGATAGAAGGGTGTGGAGGAGGAAGATTAGGGTGGAAGGTTAGTAGGTAGTCGGGCATTTTCCTTTGTCTTGCCTAGTTCGATAGTATTAGTGCTAGTATGGTACCCTTTTTTTCCTTAGTTTGCTATAGCCGCGTGTCTTGTTCTGTTACTACTTACCTTCGATAATTTCGTAGTTTGCTAGTAGGACTTTGGCATATTCTCGTGTGCTGCCTTGGACTTAAGTGTCTAAATAAACTATCTTGATATTATTTGTTATCGGTACTATCTTGCTATTCTTTGTTGTTATCTCTAATTTAGTTTTCTAATTATTTGGCTTGCTATCAGGGCTTCCTTCACCATCGTTAGCCGAAGGTCATTCGGAAACAGTCTCCCTATCTTTCCAGGATAGGGGTAAGGCTGCGTATATCCTACCCTCCCTAGACCCCACTTGGTGGGATTATACTGGATAGTTGTTGTTATTATTTAAATTTTTTATTTTATATTTTTTTTAATTTTAAAATATAATTCTTTGTACATTATTTATCTTTTATTTTTTACCTTTACTTCTTGTGAATCCATGTAATTTCTCCTATATTTTATTTCTTATTGCTTTATTTTCTTCGTTTAGCATAACTAAGTTATTATTCTACTTTTTAAAAATTATACCTCATAGTATTAGAAATAATGACTCATTAATAAATTTGGGATAGGATAAGTGATGTCATTAAAGTAGAATTTCATTGTTGAATGAGGCTAAAAACTTATTTTGTTTCCTAATCTTATGTTGATGGAACTTATTTTTATTATGTTGGAAAATATATGTAAAACTATTTTTGTTGTATTTTGAAACCGTATTATATTCGTGGTTCTAATTTACTTATTTTACTAGTATTGACTTGTTATGTCACATTGCATGTTGTTTCTTTTCTTTTTTTTTTTTTGTAGTTAGAATTGATAAATTAGTTTTGTCAAATATTTGAATAATGTAATGACATTATACTTATAAATAGTAATTTACTTTACAAGCATGCATTCCATGATGTTCTTACAAAATGTATTTTTATAATTAATTAAATTACATATTTGAAAAATATATATCTATTATTTTTATAATATTAGTTTTAAATAAGAGCTTTGGCATGGTATAACAACATACTCATATAATTGGCAGAATATAACCCTAGTTATCGATTGGCATCAAATAGCCAATAAATGTATATTACAATAATAATATGCATATCACAACTTTTCTTCTTCTTCTTCTTCTTCTTCTTCTTCTTCTTCTTCTTCTTCTTCTTCTTCTTCTTCTTCTTCTTCTTCTTCTTCTATATCAAGATGTATATTAAAATTTTATTTTTATTCTTTGTATATAAATAATATATCAATAATATAAAATTATAGATATAGTTATTGCGGCCTTAATATAAATGTATATCACAATACAAAAATTGTATTATTTGTATGTCATAGTGTATAGCACATCACCAAACTTGTAACCCTGGTATACCGCTATGTACATCAGTGATATCATATGTATATTATGTGTATTTCTGTATATCCATAAAATTTTGTGTTATATGTATGATATACAATGTGATATATATGGGTGTTCATTAAAAAGATTGTGTATACACGATACACAAAGTGATATACACAGACATCCTTAAAAACTTGTATGTGATATACACTGATATGCACGATAGACAATATGATATACACATATCGTAGTTGAATTTTAGGTCTGATTTTTTATTTGAAACCAATTCAAATCACTTCTAATCTTGATTTTGTATATAGCTTCGTTTAGATATATTCAACCAATTTCAATCACACCCACTCATTAAATCTAACCAAAAAGGGAAGAGAGAAGAAAAATAAAGTTAAAATATATTTTTTCTCTCTTAGTTTTTTCTAATCTTGCTCAAATTTTGTATATAGTCTCGTTTAGATATTTTCAATCAATTTCAATCACACACACCCTTTCAATCCAACCAAAAAAAAAAAGAGAGAGAAGCAAAACAAAGTTGAAACATATTTTTTCTCTCTTAGTTTTTGTTTCTGATTTTTTCTGATGTGAGATCAAGCTTACCTTTTCATCCCACTAACTTTTTTTTTGCATAATTTGCAAAAACTTTTGCTAAACTATGAGAGAAAAAGAGAAGAGATAGAAGAAGAAATACAAGGAGAGAAAGGGGGAGGAAAGCCAAAATAAGCGTGTAATATTTCTTGAAAGAGAATATAAAAGAGAGTAGTTTTTTTAAAGAATTAGCTATATAATGTCAATTAGCTGGGCTATCCTTGCCAAACCTAATATAAAGCTAAAAAATTGTTATTTTCTATTATGTGTTGTTATAAGATGCCAATTAAAATATATGATTACAATTAATGTATATTCAAGAATAAAATATACTCTTAAATACAAAATCTGATAACATTTATACCTATAAATTTTCTTATTTATAGGCATACATTTATTATATTAATCTTTAATCATTTAAAATTTAATTTAATACGCTTGTAATTATATCGTAATTATCTTACCATAAATAAACAGATCGTCATAATTACTATCTATAGTTAAAAGTAGAAGAAAAAAGTCTCTCATGAAGCCAAATGGCAAAATAATAAAATGACACATGGCATGTTATGACATTTCTCCTAATTATTAGGAACTTGAATTAGGAAGTACACTATTTGGAGTAGCTTTCAAACCATTCATGAGTAGGGGTGTGCATTCGAATCGATTTATCGATAAATCGAATCGATTATTTGTTATCTATTTATCGATTTATCGATTCGATTTCGATTTCGAAAATTTTCCTTATCGGTTTATCGATTCGATTTCGATTTTGGCCATTCGGTTTATCGGTTTATCGATAAGATATATTAAAAAGACAAATATGCCCTTATTTTATAATACAATTACTATTTACTACCCTATCAATTAAGTAATTCGCTGGTCTCGCAATATATATATATATATAAAAGATATATGACTCAGCTAACCCTAGTCCCTATTTTTATTTTCCAATTTCCAGTTCCAGTGCCGCTCTTCGCCATTGACGAAGTTTGAGAGAAAGATTTTCAAGATAGCTCTTCGCTTGGCCAAGCAAATGCTAGAACAAATCCAAAAAACCAAGCTTGCGTGGTACGACTGCCTTTGCTACTGCTTCTTTTTTGTATCCATGATGCTGCTAGAAATTTTTTATTTGATTGAATCAAATTCTCAGTAGCTATATGAATAAATATGTTCAAGCACGAACACTCCGAAGAAAGAAGAAATGATCGACTCAAAAAAGTAGAATTTTCAACCTACAAGTACAAACAAAATAATTTTAAGGAATAATTTGAACTCAAGCAACAATTTGTTCATATAATCAATAAAAACAGAGCTATACAAGCCATCTAACCTTTTCTTTTGGTTACTAATTTTGACCAGTTACTTGGTTTTAGGACATGTTATAAGCAAAAATCCAACTGTTTTTGCAAGTCAAATCACTTCGACTTGTTAGAATCTGTCAATTAGACTTGGAATGGGTTTTCAAACCAGATCTGGTGTAATCTTTTTTCTTTTTTTCTTTTTGAGGAGCCTATCTTTTTGTAATGCTAGTGGGATGGTCTTGTGTGCAGCCCGCCCCTTGGCTTATTGGTGTTATCGATAATCGAATCGATAAGCCCCAAAAATCTATAAATCGAAATCGAAAAAATCGAAATCTTATTGAAACGATAACGATAAGCATATGTAAAAATCGATAACCGAAAAGTAATTATCGATAAGGATAAAAATCGAACCGAATGCACACCCCTATTCATGAGTAAACCGTTCTAACTTCTGTGCAATTTTATTAATTTAATTTTTTTAATTTAAATCATTGTATTTGGAAAAAAACCGTCGGCTTCCTCAAAAATAGGACTGGCCTTCAAAACCTTTCAGTGCTAAACCGTTTAAACTCTTCCAACTTCTGGTAATTTTCTTATTTTAAAATTTTTTTCAGTTATTAAATCATTGTAATTGGAAAAAACCGCCGCCTTCCTCAAAAATAGAAGTGGCCTTCAAAACCTTCCAGTTCTAAATCGTTCAAACTTCTCTTCAATTATAGATAGATTTTTTATGTTTTAAAATTATTAAATAATTTTATTTGTTAAAACCTTTTACTCCACAATATTAGGTAAATACTTTTTACCTTCTACTTAACTTAAATTTTCTCTTCAAAATCTCGATGGATTCAACTGCTTAACCCACGTATTTTATATTGGGTAGCAACTGCTCAAGCGTGGACGAGTTTATATTTCTTCCACAACTACACGTTATTCAATTCTAATGTTTCTTCTTCTATCAAGATTTCAAGAAAAATTACAGTCTATGCAAAAGATGGATATTCACATTGATTTCATCAAGGATATAACAATTTCAAAGATACAATGGAAGCTGAAAGTTCGTGTTATCCGTTTGTGGGAACTACCGGATCGTTTTAATCCAGACACTATATTCTCAATTGAATTGATTCTACAAGATGAAAAGGTATTTTACATATGTTAAATGGATATTTGGTTTTGATGCAAATAAATGTTGTAATCACACGCACAGACACACATGTACAAAATATAAATAGTTGCGTAAAATTCATAGCTAATAGGACATGAGGATCTGAATTATAGATGAGTTAGGCTGCACTCTGCAGCAAAGTAGATTTCAAAAGCAATGGGAGGAAAATCCATATTCTTCAAATGATCCTTCCTTCTGAACTGCATATGATCTGCATATTTATAGATTTGGTCAACTTTACTATGCAGCAAACATATAAACTAATTCCTTTGGTTCTCTGTTTGTCGGATTTGTATTCGTCCTAAACACAGTTGTATAAATATAAATAGGGGACAGAAGGGGTTGAAAAAAAATTATTTCGAACTAAAGTTATTTCGATTGTCCAAAAAAATTTTCACTTGCAAATATGGATTTTTTCCTCTATTACTACAACTGACCTACCATGCAGCAGACTTGCATATGACCTGCATAATTCTAGATTTGTTCAACTTTACTATGCAGCACATTTGTTTAAATTTTTCATCGAAAGTATAAACTAAATCCTTTATTTATCTGTTTCTCTGTTTTGTATTCGTCCTCAAAACAGTTGTACAATTATACACAGGGTACAGAAGGGGTTTAAGAAATTTATTTGAAGTAAAGTTATTTAGAATTACCGAAAATAGATTCACTTGCAAATCTGGATGTTTTCCTCTTTTACTACAGCTGATTAATTTGTTTAAGGCTACTGTTTACGACTATAGTTCATAGTTAATATAAATTACCATTAACTTAAAAGTTTGTAATGTCTTTTATTTAGTGTAATTTCTTTTTAGGGTGATCATATACATGCTTCTATTGGCAAGTCAGTTTTGCATCTTTTCAAACCATAAATTAATGAGCTTGGATTATATCATATGACAAACTTTATGTGACGACCCGGCCGGTCGTCTTTGGAAATTATGCCCCGTTCCCCAATTAACTGCTTCCCCTAAATTCTTTTTTGCTATTATTGGTTTGCCGGGACGTTCGGTGATAGAATTTGGAATGTTTTGGGACACTTAGTCTCTAAATGAGAGCTTAAGTGTTGGAAAATGGCCCGTAATCAGAACAGTGTGAAGAGGACCTCAGAATGGAAATTTGATGGTTCCGTTATGGCAGCATGTTCGGAATTTATTTTGGATGTCCGTAGCTCATTTAGGCTAGAAATGCCGAAAATTAGAATTTTGAAGTTTCCGGTCCGATAAGGAATTTTTATCCAAAGGTCGGAACGGGATGTCGGAAGTTGTTATAGCACCGTCATGTCATTTGGGACGTGTGTGCAATATTTCAGGTCAATTGGACTTAGTTTGATTAGGTTTTTTATCGAAAGCGAGTTTGGTTGTGTTTTGGAGTTCTTATGTTCAAATTCTTGATTAATTCAAGTTTTTGGCGTTTTTTTAGGTGGTTTAAGGATTGGTACAAGTTTGAATGATATTTTGGGATATGTTCGTGGGTTTGGTTGAGGTCCCGGGGGCCTCGGGAGTGTTTCGGATGCTCAACGGAGCAATTGGAGTTTGAAATTACAGCAGAAAAATTGCAGACAGTGTTTTCTTCTATGCGATCGCGAAGAAGCCTTCGCGTTCGTAAGCTTTGCCCTTCCTCTCCATCACGATCGCGTCCCTCCCCCCTCGTTCACGAAGCCCAGCCAGTTTCTCATTCGCGTTCGCATCCCTGCCAACGCGTTCGCGTAGGCCATTTCTGAGCACCCATGTTCTTCCTTCTATGTGATCACGTGAAGCGCATCGCGTTTGCGTAGCGTTCAGTCCCAGCTCTTCGCGTTCGCAGCCTACCCTTCGCGATCGCGAAGGCCATTTTTCAGCCACTTGAATTTTACTCTCCACGAACGCGTGCCCATCTCCGCGATCGCAATGTACAAATGTTATGGGCAATATTAATATTTCAAAAG
Organism: Nicotiana benthamiana; assembly: GCA_034376525.1. Classification (NCBI taxonomy): domain Eukaryota; kingdom Viridiplantae; phylum Streptophyta; class Magnoliopsida; order Solanales; family Solanaceae; genus Nicotiana; species Nicotiana benthamiana. The sequence continues at coordinate 23,340,031 of CM067336.1, read as the reverse complement.
CGAGGGTTCTTCCATTTTTAACAAAACTCAAGCTAGAGAGCTCGGATTTAAGGGATTTAAACGTTTTTCAGAGCCAACGATTGGGTAACGATTCCGTACTCCACTATGACTAAAAGCCACTAATCTAGTCGTGAATTCAACCTTTAATTTCGGATTTTGAATGATAATTTGGGGTAAAGTTCTTAGACCTAACTGTGAGGATTTGAAGGGGGCATATGACATTCGATTTGGGAAATTATTATATGGTTAGACTCGTGAGAGTACGAGGTTTCTAAAAATATAAACATTATTCGATTCCGAGACGTTGGCTTCAGGGGCATTTTGGTCATTTTACCTATTTTCGCGCCCTAGCTTTAATTTTTATAGTAGAATTGGTTACTTGCAATTTTATTTACAATATGTAATTGGTTTGAGTAAATTTGGGCCACTCGGAGTCGGATACTCGTGGAAAGGGCATCGTTTCTTAGTGATTTTTGTACTGGTTCGAGGTAAGTGGCTTGTCTAACTTTGTGTGTGGGACCTCTCCCCTTAGGAAATCTTGATTGTTATTTAAAATGCCTTGTGCGCGAGATGACGTGCGTGTACTTGTGCTAATTATTGAAAATTCACCTTGCTTGACTTATTTAGACTGTGCTCTTCACGTATTTAACTGTTATAAACGCTACTTCACTTCTTTTAGCTTAGAGAAAGCATGTTAGTTAGCTTACTTGTTCTATTTGGCTAAATTGCAATATCTGCTCTTCGTGAAGCATGCTAGACTTAGATTCTACCTGTTGTATTTACTTAGCATTTGTACATTATTGAAGTGTTGTGATGTGTTTACGATTGGGTCTACGGGTTGATTCCCGGGAGATTCTCAGATATTGGTATGATAGACTACAGGTTCGATTTCAGGGAGATCCTTAGGTATTGGTATGATGGACTATGGGTTCGATTCGTGGGAGATCCTCAGATATTTGTATGATGGACTACGGGTTCGATTCCCGTGAGATCCCCAAGCATTGGTATGATGGACTATGGGTTCGATTCCCGGAAGATCCTTAGATATTGGTATGATGGACTATGGGTTCGATTCCCGGGAGATCCTACAGAAATTGATATGATGGAATACGGGTTCGATTCCTGGGAGATCCATATGGCACCCTGATATTGAGTGATATTTGGTTGTTTTATTTTCCTTACTTAGCTTAATTGTCATTGACTTGCAGCTTCTATCCTATTTTATCGTTGCTTTTCCTGATTATTTTCTACCTTACACTATTTATTATTGTTGATATGCTTATCCTCAGTTGGGCCCTGACCTTCCTCGTCACTACTCAACCGAGGTTAGGCTTGGCACTTACTGAGTACCGCTGTGGTGTACTCATGCCTCTTCTGCGCATGTTTTTCAAGTGCAGATCCAGGTACTTCTGGTCAAGCGTACTATCAGTGATCCAGGAGCTAAACTTGGAGACTTAAGGTATGCATCTGCCGCGTCCGCAGATCCGGAGAGTCTCCCTCTCATTCTACCTATAGTTAGCTATTTGTTATTGCGTTCTCTTGCATTAGACTATTCTGGGGTTTAGAGCATCGTACGTTTTCTATGGCCTGTATTGCCCGTGGGTTTCCGGGTCTTGGAGGTTGTTTTAGTATTTTGTATTGAAGTGTATATGGCAGGCAGCAAATCTATATATTTCCTTATGTTATTCGGTATTTTGTCATTATTTTCGTAATGATTGTTAAATTCTGCAATGTGTTAGGCTTACCTAGTCGTGAAAACTAGGTGCCATCATGAAAGGTACACAATTGGTAAACTAGGGTCGTGAAAAGTTGGTATCAGAGCTCTAGCTTTATAGGACTCAAGGGACATAGGTCGGTTTATTAGAGTCTCGCTGATCAGTACGGAGACGTTTGTACTTATCTACGGGAGGCTATGTAACTGTTTAGGAAAAAATTTTGCTTCATTGAATTCCTTGTCGTGCTATATTTTTGACATCGACTTTAAACTTCTGTTTTCTATTCTCTCATAGATGGTGAGGACACGTACGACCCAGGACGATCAGGCACCCGTACCCCCTCCTGCAGTCGCTAGAGGCAGGGGCCAGGATAGTGGACGCGCGCGGGGTGTAGCCAGAGCACCTGCGCGAGCGACTGCTGAGGTACCACCAGCGGATCCAGCCAGGACTTAGGCACCTAACACACCCACAGCCACCACTACTCCAGCCATTCAGGAGGCATTGGCATAATTTATGAGCATGTATACTACGATGTCACAGGCACGATTGCTTCCCCTTCCTGCAGCCACGTCCCAGATCGGGAGAGGAGACCAGACTCCCACAGCCCGCACTCCGGAGTAGAGGGTGCATATGGGAAAGATTCCATATATTATCCCCATCTAGCCTGCAGTACCGGTTCAGCCCGGGGATGGGGCACCTGCTTCGAAGGATGAGCAGCGTAGACTTGAGAGGTTCAAGAAGTATGACCCTCCTGTTTTCAGCGGACTAGCTACATATGGTGCTTTAGGGTTGTTGGAGGTTTGTCACCGCATATTTCGAACCATGGGTATTACTCCCTCAAGCAGAGTTTCTTTCGCAACTTTCCAGCTTTCTGGAGCCACCTATGACTGGTGGCGCACCGTTGAGTTAGATAGTCCGGACGAGGCTGCCTCCCTGACTTGGACTTAGTTTTCAAATATGTTTTACAGGGAGTTTGTTCTCCAGAGCCTTCAGGATTCATGGCGCGTGGAGTTTGAGCATTTGCGCCAGGGCCCTATGGTTGTCTCTGAGTATGCCATCTGTTATACTAGGTTGGCCATACATGCACCGGCTTTGGTGGCTACTGTTCGTGAGAGGCTTCGCCGGTTTATCGAGGGTCTTACTCCTCCCATCAGGTCTGACATGGCTCGATAGTTGGACATGGATATACCCTATCAGCAGGTAGTGAGCATAGCCAGGAGGATAGAGGGTATGCATGCCAGAGAGAAAGGCCAAGAGGTCTCGAGAGTCGGGTCATCACTCTGGTACCTGCACATTAGCAACAAGACGTCATGGTAGGGGCTATATGTTAGGATTTATGCCCGTCACTAGAGGGGGGGTGAATAGTGCGGCACGAGAATATTGATAAATATTGCGGAATTAAAATTGCAGGAATAAAATAAATTTGATAATTAAAATAACAAGGAAAGAACGCACCGAATTTATCCTGGTTTACCACAACTTGTGGCTAGTCCAGTCCCCGAGAGACTCTCTCGAGATTCCACTAACTCCGTTAAGCTTACGGGTGCCAAACAAACCGTTACAATTGCTCGTAGAAGTTCACTCTACAAGACTTCAACTTGCTCGAGGATACCGCACCTCAAGACTTCACTTTGCTCGTGGATACCGCACCACAAGACTTTAACCACTAAGATTTGGTACTTAGCGAACCCGACAATCAATGAGAAGATATGTTCTTCTCAAACACCTTTCTCTTCTTACAACAAGACTCTCTCAAAAGAGTAGATAAAGAGATACAAATTTAGCGCTATGAACAACACAAAGTTGTCTCTCAAATGGCTCAACAAAAGCTCTAAAATGATGCTCAAATAATGTCAATATGTATATCAATATTGGGAGGTGTTGTGTGTTTAAAATCAGCTCAAAAGACCTCTTTTTATAGGTGAAAAAGGGTGCATGACCGTTGCTTAATTGACAATTAATTATGTTGATTTTGTGCTGAGATAATCGATTATTTATATCACATAATCGATTATTTGTTAACGTTACAAAATCGGAATCAGATTCTTCTCACATATAATCGATTCTTTCATCCATATAATCGATTATGCCTCTAACGTTCCGAAAATCAGAATCCCCGATTTTCTGCCAAATAATCGATTACTTGATAGAGATAATCGATTATGTCTCTAACGTTCCGAAAATCAAAAACTGATTCTCCGCTGGATAATCGATTATCTAATTGATATAATCCATTATATTGAGACAGTGTTTCAAACACTTTGGCAACGGTAATCACATAATCGACTATGCACTTTGTATAATCGATTATTCTGTGGCAGTGTTCAAACACTTTGGCCACTGTTATAACATAATCGATTATGCTGATTTGTATAATCGATTATTTTAGTCCAGTTTTGAAAACTTACTTCAAAAACCATTTTGGTTAAAATGAAAACTTTAACATCATTTTGTTTGAAGTAGTTAAAATATGTTTATGATAAGTATGATTGAATAAAATATGTTTATGATAAATATGATTTAATAAAATAATTTTATGCATATTTATGATGACCTATGTTGAGCCAAAAGACGAGATAACTTAAACGTTGCTCTTACATTGGTTCTACCTAACGACCTACGCCTTGGGTCTTCGGTCTTGAACATTTAAGCTCGTCTTTGGCTTGTCTATGCAATTCTGTCATCAATATGCTTCTCGTCATTCAATCTCGATTGTTTGTCGTATAATATCGTTGTTTGACACTTGACTTTATTGTTTGTCATTCATCAAAACCTATACCTGAAAATCATGCTCATACAACCAAAGCGCACATATCATAGATAGAGTGATTTTCTACAATTTTTCCCTTTTTGATAATGACAAACAACAGGAGATATGCATATTTGATTCCCCCTAAATTCATGCTATATCTCAACATACAATATATGCAAACAATTCAATATAAATAATTCAATATGATTCCCCCTTAATTGAATATTCCCCCTCAATTAAAGCATGCATATCGCCTAAATTCTTCCCCCTTTTGGCGTTAGCAAAAAGAGTATACCAATTGTTAATTAAACTATTGACGATACCAATTGTTAGAAACAAAATCATATCAACATCAAATGATACTAAATGTTAGTAAAAGCATACTAATCATAATAACGGTCACTTTTTCGCAAATATACCAACTGTTTATTTATACTCAAAATATTCATCAAAACATGATTCAATCATTAATATCAATTGTTAGCACATATCAGCTATTACGTTTTTGTCGAAAATATGATAACTAACCGACATTCCACCTCGATGCATTAAAGGTTCGTGCTTGGTGCATCTACTACAATATTGTAGTCTTCAAGCACACCTGCAAAAGTACCTAAAAATAGGTTTTTGGTACCCAACTTCTTTTGGGTCCTTGGGGGTTAGAATAATAATAATCATAATCAACACATAAATCTCTATGTTTAGCAAAACATACGGGTGCAATGTATCCTACCCGGTTACAATAATGACATATAACATTAGGGTTGTGCATATGTCTAGGTTGAGCCAAATGCGTTCTAGGTGATCTAAAGTCGTTATTCCTAGAAGCGTTGAAATTTCTAGAGTCATTTCTAGGTGGTCTAAAATTATTAATTTTAGACTCATTAACAAAAATCCTAGAATCATTTCTAGGTGGCCTAAAATGATTAATTCTGGGTTCATTAATAAAATTCCTAGAGTTGTGTCTAGGTGGTTTAACCTCATTTCTATCATCCTTTTTAATTACTTCACTTGTATTAGAAACATTTACACTACATTTTTCTAGTGTATTTCTAAGTTCTACGTTCTCTATTTTCAAAGGGCTACAAGAAGAACAATTTGAACTTTGAACAATTAAAGAGGCTTCATTCATCTCCTTAATTTTATTTTTGAGATCGACACTGTCATTTTCCAAAAATCTATTTTCTTCTTCTAAAATTTTGATTTTATTTTTAAGAACAGTATTGTCATTTTCTGAAAGATCATTTTCTTCTTTTAGTTTTACATTGACACAAGTCAATTTTTCAAAATCTTTTTCTTTTGAAGAAGGTTGTTTTTCAAAAACTTTTTCTTGCAAAGAAAGTGTTTTCTTCAATTCTTTTATGGTTTTGGAAGCTTTAACAAATTCACCGTATAATTCATCGTAGGCATTTTGTAATTCTTCAAAAGAGCAAGAATTAGAAGTACTTACCTCTTCTTCTTCGTCGGCCATGAAGCATAGGGCAGTCGTTTCATCACACGAGCGGTCCGAGTCCCATGTCACATGCTTTTGGACTTGAAGCGTACCTTCATAAATGGCTTCAAGTTTATCCCACATTTCTTTGGTGGTTGTGCAATAGGAAATCCTCCGATAGTCATTTGAATTCACCGCACAATATAACATATTTATGGCCTTGGCATTATATTCATTCTCCTCCTTTGGAACCATGGCTTCTCCAACTTTCTTTGTCGGCATACCGTTCTTAATGGTTTGCCACAAACAAAAATTATTTGATTGGATGAAGATTCTCATCCGCTCTTTCCAATATGTGTAATTTGATCCATCAAATAGTGGAGGCATAGTGGTGGAGTGACCTTCGCTCATCGCGTTCAACATTCTCAACAAAAAAATATATATCGCTCTCAATCGGTTAAGGCTTTCAGAGAGTTAGGCTCTGATACCAATTGTTAGGATTTATGCCCGTCACTAGAGGGGGGTGAATAGTGCGGCACGAGAATATTGATAAATATTGCGGAATTAAAATTGCAGGAATAAAATAAATTCGGTAATTAAAATAACAAGGAAAGAACGCACCGAATTTATCCTGGTTCACCACAACTTGTGGCTAGTCCAGTCCCCGAGAGACTCTCTCGAGATTCCACTAACTCCGTTAAGCTTACGGGTGCCTAACAAACCGTTACAATTGCTCGTAGATGTACACTCTACAAGACTTCAACTTGCTCGAGGATACCGCACCTCAAGACTTCACTTTGCTCGTGGATACCGCACCACAAGACTTTAACCACTAAGACTTAGGGTACTTAGCGAACCCGACAATAAATGAGAATATATGTTCTTCTCAAACACCTTTCTCTTCTTACAACAAGACTCTCTCAAAAGAGTAGATAAAGAGATACAAATTTAGCGCTATGAACAACACAAAGTTGTCTCTCAAATGGCTCAACAAAAGCTCTAAAATGATGCTCAAATAATGTCAATATGTATATCAATATTGGGAGGTGTTGTGTGTTTAAAATCAGCTCAAAAGACCTCTTTTTATAGGTGAAAAAGGGTGCATAACCGTTGCTTAATTGACAATTAATTATGCTGATTTTGTGCTGAGATAATCGATTATTTATATCACATAATCGATTATTTGTTTACGCTACAAAATCGGAATCAAATTCTGCTCACATATAATCGATTATTTCATCCATATAATCGATTATGCCTCTAACGTTCCGACAATCAGAATCCCCAATTTCTGCCAAATAATCGATTATTTGATAGAGATAATCGATTATGTCTCTATCGTTCCGAAAATCAAAAGTTGATTCTCCGCTGGATAATCGATTATCTAATTGATATAATCGATTATATTGAGACAGTGTTTCAAACACTTTGGCAATGGTAATCACATAATCGATTATGCACTTTGTATAATCGATTATTCTATGGCAGTGTTCAAACACTTTGGCCACTGTTATAACATAATCGATTATGCTAATTTGTATAATCGATTATTTTAGTCCAGTTTTGAAAACTTACTTCAAAAACCATTTTGGTTAAAATGAAAACTTTAACATCATTTTGTTTGACGTATTTAAAATATGTTTATGATAAATATGATTGAATAAAATATGTTTATGATAAATATGATTTAATAAAATAATTTTATGCATATTTATGATTACCTATGTTGAGCCAAAAGACGAGATAACTTAAACGTTGCTCTTACATTGGTTCTACCTAACGACCTACGTCTTGGGTCTTCGGTCTTGAACATTTAAGCTCGTCTTTGGCTTGTCTATGCAATTCCGTCATCAATATGCTTCTCGCCATTCAATCTCGATTGTTTGTCGTATAATATCGTTGTTTGATACTTGACTTCATCGTTTGTCATTCATCAAAACCTATACCTGAAAATCATGCTCATACAACCAAAGCGCACATATCATAGATAGAGTGATTTTCTACACTATATGGGTCGCCTAGTTCACTCAGCTCTTCCTTCATCCAGCAGTACTCCAGCTCCTCCCAGATCTCAGGAGCATTATATTGCACCTCCGGTTTCTAGTGTGCCTCATGCGCGGGGTCCTTCTAGAGGTCAGTCTAGTGGGGTTGGGCCCAGTCAGTCACAACCACCGCACCCTCCCAGAGCTTGATATGAGTGTGTGGATACCCGCCACCTGGTTACAGAGTGCCCCAGATGTGGGAAGGGAGTGCCTTCTCAAACTCCACAGTCTCAACATGCTCCATAGGGTCAGCAGGCCATCGTTCCAGCTCCAGCTAACACTCCACCTGCCCAGCCAGCCAAGGACGCAGATCGGGGAGATAAAGGTCTCCCTCGAGGAAGGGGCCGCGCCAGATTTTATGCAATTCATGATCGTGTCGCGGTTGTCGCCTCCGATTCTGTTATCACAGGTATTATATTGGTTAGTCACAGAGAGGCATCAATTCTATTCAATCCAGGCTCTACTTATTCTTACGTGTCATCTTATTTTGCTCCGCATTTGAGTACAGCCCGAGAGACCTTTAGCTCTCATGTTTATGTTTCTACTCCTGTGGGAGATTCCCTTGTTGTGGATCGCGTATATTAGTCATGTTTGGTTACTATTCGTGGTTTTGAGACCAGGGCGGATCTTTTATTACTTGATATGGTTGATTTCGACATTATCTTGGGAATGGACTAGTTGTCGCCCCAGTATTCTATTCTTCATTTTCACGATAAGACCTTGACGCTTTCTATGCTAAGTATTCCACATATTGAGTGGAGTGATACTTTTGATCACACTCCTAGCAGAGTTATATCTTTTTTTAAAGCTCAGCATATGGTTGAGAAGGGGTGCGCCGCGTATTTAGCTTATGTGAGAGATGTCAGTGCTGATACCCCTTCTGTTGACTCTATTCTAGTAGTACGGGATTACCTCGATGAGTTTCCAGCCAGTCTTCTGAGCATGCCGCCGGATCGGGACATTGAATTTAGTATTGATTTGTTGTCGGGCACTCAGCCAATATCCATTCCTCCTTAGCGTAACCTCCAGAGTTGAAGGATCAGTTACGGGAATTGCTTGATAAGGTTTTTATTCGACCCAATGTTTCACTGTTGGGTGATCCTGTCTTGTTCGTAAATAAAAAGGAGGTTCTATGCGCATGTGTATCGATTATCGTCAGTTGACCAAAGTCACAGCGAAGACCCGATATCCTTTGCCTCCTATCGATGATCTATTTGACCAGCTCCAGGGCGCACAGGTGCTTTCTAAGATTGATTTGCACTCAGGTTATCACCAGCTAAAGATTCGGGATCCGGATATCCCGAAGACTGCTTTCAGGACTCGGTATGGTTATTACGAGTTCCTTGTCATGTCATTTATGCTGACCAATGCCCCAGTAACTTCCCCAGCAACTTTTATGCATTTGATGTACAGTGTATTCAGGCCTTATCTCGACTCGTTTGTTATTGTTTTCATAGATGATATTATTGTATGCTCCCCGAGTCAGAAAGATCATGAGCAGCACCTGATGACAGTGCTTCAGACCCCGAGAGAAAAGAAATTACATGCAAAGTTCTCAAAATGTGAGTTTTGGTTGAGTTCTGTGGCATTCCTAGGCCACATGGTATTGAGTGAAGGCATTCGGGTGGATACGAAGAAGGTTAAAGCTGTGCAGAGTTGGACCAGACCCTCCTCAGCTACTAAGATCCGCAGTTTCCTTGGCCTGGTAGGGTATTACCGTCGTTTTGTGGAGGGGTTCTCATCGATTGCAGTCCCTATGACTAGATTGACCCATAAGGGTGCTCCCTCTAAATGGACAGACGAGTGTGAGGCGAGCTTTCAGAAGCTCAAGACGGCTTTTACTTCAGCCCATATTCTGGTTTTGCCTAGTAGTTCGAGGTCTTATTACAGTTTATTGTGATGCCTCAGGGATTCGGACTTGGAGAGGTGTTGATGCAGGACGGTAGGGTGATTGTCTATGCATCCAGTCAGTTGAAGGCACATGAAAAGAACTATCATGTCCATGACCTTGAGTTAGCTGTTATTGTTCATGCCTTGAAGATTATTATTTGTATGGCATGCCTTGTGAGATTTACACGGATCATCGGAGTTTATAGCACTTGTTTAAGCAGAAGGATCTTAACTTACGCCAGAAGAGATGGTTGGAGCTACTGAAGGACTATGATATTACTATTCATTATCACCCGGGCAAGGCCAGTGTGGTGGTCGATGCCTTGAGTCGCTGGCGGAGAGTTTGGGGAGTTTGGCATATTTACCAGCTTCAGAGAGAACTACGGCGATAGACGTTAATGCTTTAGCCAGTCAGCTCGTGAGATTGGACCTTTCGGAGCCAAGTTGAGTTCTAGCCTGTGTGGTTTCTCAGTCTTCATTGTTTGGTCGTATTAGGGAGCGGCAGTATGATGACCCTCATTTGTTTGTCTTCAGGGACAAAGTTGTGGCGATGCTAGGGATGTGACTATTGGAGATGACGTGGTATTGAGGATGTAGGGTCAGATCTGTGTACCCGATGTTGATGAGATTCAGGAGTTGATATTGACAGAGACCCATAGCTCGCGCTACTCCATCCATCCGGGTGCCACGAAGATGTATCAGGATCTGAGTCAGCATTACTGGTGGAGGCGAATGAAGAAGCTCATAGCAGAGTTTGTAGCTATATGCCTCAACTGTCATCAGGTAAAAGCTCAGCACCAGACCGGGAGGGTTACTCCAGCAAATGGAGATTCCGGAGTGGAAATGGGGGAAGATCACTATGGATTTTGTGACTGGTCTCCCTCTGACAGCGAAGAAATTTGATTCTATTTGGGTAGTTGTGGATCGGCTGACGAGGTCCGCTCATTTTATTCCAGTGTGTACTTCTTACTCAGTGGAGCGATTAGCGGCGATTTATAACAGGGAGATTTTCTGTCTGCACGACATTCCAGTTTCTATCATCTCAGACAGGGGTTCAGTGTTTACATCACGGTTCTAGAGAGACATCCAGCAGGAGTTGGGAACCCAGGTGACTATGAGCACAGCTTTTCACCCTCAGACAGACGGACAGTCCGAGAGCACTATTCAGATTCTTGAGGATATGCTGCGCGTGTGCGTGATTGAGTTTAGAGGGTCTTGGGATCAGTTCTTGCCATTGGCTGAGTTTGCGTACAACAACAATTTTCAGTCCACTATTCAGATGGCGCCGTATGAGGCCTTATATGATAGGAGGTGCAGATACCCGGTGGGTTGGTTCGAGCCGGGTGAGGCCAGGCTATTGGTCACTTATTTGGCCCATGATGCGGTCGAGAAGGTTAAATGATTCAGGATAGACTCCATACGGCCTAGTCCAAACAGAAGAGTAACCCGGACCGGAAGGTTCGTGATATTTCCGTTATGGTTGGTGAGCGGGTTTTTCTTTGGGTCTCGCCTATGAAAGGCGTCATGAGGTTTGGAAAGAAAGGGAAGTTGAGCCCGATGTTTATTGGCCCATTTGAGATTTTGAAGCGAGTTGGGGAGGTTGCTTATGAGCTTGCCTTACCTCCCAGTTTGGTCGGGGTTCATCCAGCATTTCATGTCTCGATGCTTCGGAGGTATCACGGTGACCCGTCTCACGTGTTGGAGTTCACTTCAGTCCAGTTGGACAATGACTTGTCCTAAGTTGAGGAGCCAGTGGCAATATTAGACATGCAGGTCCAAAAACTCAGGTCAAAGGATATAGCTTCAGTAATGTTTAGTGGCGGGGCCAGCCGGCCAAGAAGGCGACTTGGGAGACCGAGCGGGATATGTGCAGCCGATACCATCATCTCTTTGCTACTTCAGGTATGTTCTCTATGCTCGTTCGAGGACGAACGAATGTTTAAGGGTAGGAGATGTGATGACCTGGCCAGTCGTCTTTGAAATTTATGCCCCGTTCCCCCATTAATGCTTCCCCTAAGTTCTTTTCTGCTATTTTTGATTTTCCGGGGCGTTCGGTGATAGAATTTGGAGTATTTTGGGACACTTAGTCCCTAAATGAGAGCCTAAGTGTTGGAAAATGGCCCGTAATCAGAATAGTGTGAAGAAGACCTCGGAATGGAAATCTGATGGTTCTGTTAGCTCCATTATGTGATTTCAGGGTTGGGAGCATGTTCGGAATGTATTTTGGATGTCTGTAGCTCATTTAGGCTAGAAATGCCAAAAGTTAGAATTTTGAAGTTTCCGGTCCGATAGTGATTTTTTTATCCGAGGGTCGGAACGGGATTCCGGAAGTTGATGTAGCACCATCACGTCATTTGGACATGCGTGCAAAATTTCAGGTCAATCGAACTTAGTTTGGTTTGGTTTTTTTCGAAAGTGAGTTTGGTTGAGTTTTGGAGTTCTTAGGTTCAAACCATTGAATAATTCGAGTTTCCGGCGTTGTTTTAGGTGGTTTAAGGATTGGTACAAGTTTGAATGATGTTATGGGATATGTCTGTGGGTTTGTTTGAGGTCCCGGGGGCCTCGAGTGTGTTTCAGATGCTCAACGGAGCAATTGGAGTTTGAAGTTGCAGCAGAAAAATGCAAAGAATGTTTTCTTCTACGCGATCGCGAAGAAGCCCCCGCGTTCGCGAAGCTTTGCCCTTCCCCTTCATCGCGATCGCGTCCCTCCCCCAGTCCCTCTTCCACATTCGCGTCCCTGCCAACGCGTCCGCATAGGCCATTTCTGAACACCTCTATTTTCCTTCTACCCGATCGCGTGAAACGCGTGCCCATCTCCGCAATCGCGATGTACAAATGTTATGGGCAGTATTAATATTTCAAAAACGAGGGTTCTTCCATTTTCAACAAAACTCAAGCTAGAGAGCTCGGATTTGAGGGATGTTTCAAAGGTTTTTCAGAGGCAACTATTCGTTACTCCTCTATGACTAAAACCCATTAATCTAATAGTGAATTCAACCTTTAATTTCGGGTTTTTAAAGAAAATATGGGGTAAAGTTCTTAGACCGAATTGTGAGGATTTGAAGGAGCATTTAACCTCCGATTTGGGAGATTTTTGTATGGATAGACTCACGAGAGTATGAGGTTTCTGAAAATGTGAAAATTATTTGGTTCCGAGATGTTGGCCTGAGGGGCGTTTTGGTCATTTTACCTATTTTCGTGCCCTAGCTTTAATTTTAATAGTGAAATTGGTTACTTGCGATGTTATTTACAATATGTAATTTGTTTGAATAGATTTGGGCCACTCGGAGTCGGATACTCATGGCAAGGGCATCGTTTCTTAGTAATTTTGTACCACCGGTTCGAGGTAAGTGGCTTGTCTAACTTTTTGTGGGGGACCTCTCCCCTTAGGATATCTTGAATGTTGTTTTAAATTCCTTGTGCGCGAGGTGACGTGCATGTACTTGTGCTAATTATTGAAAATTCACCTTACTTGACTTATTTAGACTGTGCTCTTCACGTATTTAACTGTTATAAACGCTACTTCACTTCTTTTAGCTTAGAGAAAGCATGTTAGTTAGCTTACTTGTTCTATTTGGCTAAATTGCAATATCTGCTCTTCGTGAAGCATGCTAGACTTAGATTCTACCTGTTGTATTTACTTAGCATTTGTACATTATTGAAGTGTTGTGATGTGTTTACGATTGGGTCTACGGGTTGATTCCCGGGAGATTCTCAGATATTGGTATGATAGACTATAGGTTCGATTCCCGGGAGATCCTCAAGTATTTGTATGATGGACTACGAGTTCGATTCCCGAGAGATCCTCAGATATTGGTATGATGGAATACAGGTTCGATTCCCGTGAGATCCTCAGATATTGGTATGATAGACAACGGGTTCGATTCCCGGGAGATCCTCAAATATTGGTATGATGGACTACGGGTTCGATTCTCGGGAGATCCTCTAGAAAATGATATGATGGACTACAGGTTCGATTCCCGGGAGATCCATATGGCACCCTCATATTGAGTGATACTTGGTTGTGTTATTTTCCTTACTTAGCTTAATTGTCATTGACTTGCAGCTTCTATCATATTTTATCGTTGCTTTTCCTCATTATTTTCTACCTTACACTGTTCATTATTGTTGTTATGTTTTTCCTCTGTAGGGCCCTGACCTTCCTCGTCACTACTCAATCGAGGTTAGGTTTGGCACTTACTGAGTACCACTGTGGTGTACGCATGCCTTTTCTGCACATGTTTTTCATGTGCAAATCCAGGTACTTCTGGTCGAGCGCACTATCAGTGATCCAGGAGCTAATCTCGGAGACTTGAGGTATGCATCTGCCGCGTCCGCGGATCCGGAGAGTCTCCCTCTCATTCTACCTATAGTTAGCTATTTGCTATTCCATTCTCTTGCATTATACTATTCTTGTGTTTATAGCATCGTACGTTTTCTATGGCCTGTGTTGCCCGTGGGTTTCTGGGTCTTGGAGGTTGTTTGAGTATTTTGTATTGATGTGTATGTGTCAGGCGGAAAATCTATATATTTCCTTATGTTATTCGGTACTTTGTCATTATTTTCGTAAAGATTGTTAAATTCCGCAATGTGTTAGGCATACCTAGTCGTAAAAACTAGGTGCAATCATGACATGTACACAATTGGTGAACTAGGGTCGTGACACTTCATCGTTTGCAAAAAAAGGAGAGGTTCAATAGCACAAAATATAGATTGATGCTGACGTTTACTCAACGGACAACAGTGGCTGAAATAACTAATTTACTTTTTTCAATAAATATCTTTGAGCTGCGACCATATCATGAATTGATATATAAAGTTGATGTTAACGAGAGTGAATTATTTGGTAATAATAATTCTTACCATAATTTATTTTTGAGCATATGTGATTGGAGAAATTGTCAATTTTAGTGAGGTACACACGCAAAAACAAGGTGAAATTCCTAGAAAGTTTGTGGATATCGAACTAGAAGATGATAGTAAGAATAAACATACATGAATGGATTACTGATACATTTGATGATTACATATGGTAAAAAATATACACTATTTCTATTTGACATGAGGAACAAGTTATCTGCTACATTCTAGGGCGAATTTGTTGATCAAGTTATAGCTCACCTTTTAAGTTCAAACAATCAGCCTGTTATTGTTGTTATGTAGCTCATGAAAGCACATAAATTTCAAGGTAAAATGTAACTATTCAACTTTACATTAATTTATGAAAATTATTCATTGCATGTTAAACATAATTTATTTTGCAGATTCATATTCTGTGCGCAATACTTGGAATGCATCAAAGTTGTGGATTAATCCTATTTTTCCTCAATCTGACGAGTTTAAAACACAGTTTAATATATTTTAATCATCTACCTACACTCGTTTATCTTTTCATATTTAGTTCTAACTCTTATCCTCATTATAAATATAGACTACTTTTTGTTCGGGATAGTAACTCTGAGAGGCTGACTCAAATAATTTCGCAACAACGTTACTCTGTTTCGGATGAGTTAGAGAAGGGCATTGCTGAAGTTAAAATAATTTCCCAATTAATGAAGTCCATGCAAATGAGTTAAATTCTTTTTTCTTCTTTCTTTGAATTTTCAGAAGACCATATTTTCTATTTCTTTTCTTCTCATATTTCTTTTAAGGGCGATCAAATACAATATTTTATTGGCATGTCTCATATGCATCTTTTCAAAATAGAACTTAATGAGTTTGGATTATATGTTATAGCAAACTTTAGCGTTTGTCATAATACATAGAAGTTCATAACCAAAAAAAATTATTTAGTGCTCACATTTACTTAGAATACAATACAATCTTTGCTGAAACATCTAATCCATTTTACCAATGGATGTCTTTGAGCTGCAGCCATATAAACAATTGATAACTAAGGTTGACATGAACGACCCTAAATTATTTGATACATATAGCTTTTACCTCAAAATTATAATAATTATATTTTCTGCCTCTCATTTTAATATCTTATTATTATTTACATCTAATAGCTAAATTTTCATCTTGGAGTTGTCAGTCCTTTGGATGATACAACAGTGAATTACCCACAAAAAGCAATGAAGCAATGCTTATTATCTCCGCATAGCAGTTCTACTTTTCAGAGGCAACAAGCATCTTGGACAGCATGGCATCCAAAGGAGAGTGAGCCATTTTTTCACCCACTTCTGTTAACTTACGAACAACAACCCAATATAATCCTATTTAGTGGGATTTGGGGAGGTTAGTATGTACGCAGACCTTACCCTCTCTTCGGTCATCTGTTAACTTACCATCCTCATCAAATGCCCAAAGCTTAAACAACAGCTCCACAGTTTTAAGTAGAACTCCAGTTGTTTGTAGTATCGTTGAAGTCAAAGTTCATCAACTCTTAAATCACAATGCTCTTGAGTAACAGCACAACATTTGCAAGGTTAATCCTTTGTATTTCTGGAACTGTGTTATCTTCCTAATCCATCATGTAGCTATGCGGAGTCTATAACCTGAATCACTTCGCAGGAGCTGGTCGTCCTGATTGACCAGCACGTTCGTTGGCACACTTCCTTCTACATGGGAGCGACCACCAAACACTCAGTTCCTGTCCGAGTGTTGTAACACTTGATCTTAACATTATAAAATTTCATCACAGTAACAATATAAACTTTTAATTATTAACAATATTGCAAGAAATCACCAAGCTTAATTTTATTGTTTTCTCTTTGGTGTATGGTTTTATTGAAACTAAACTCTTACATTTTTGTATTCAGTCAACTTTTTGCAGCAATCGTCAACTTATTTTAATTTACTTAACATCCAAACTACAAAAGGAGCTTCAAGAAGAGAAACTAACAGAGTACAAGCAGTGGCAATGAGTATGTAAAGAAACATCAGATGACCCTTCTTCTATTATGTTTGCTTTTAACAAAGTAAATTGAAGTACAGGTTTACTACTGAACCTCAATTTCTTTTTTCTTTTCAAAAATTTGTAGGGATCTAATGAAGATAACGAGTTGATCGATATTGGTAACAAACCAGCCAAGATAGGTACATGTATTGCCGCAACAGTTGTTCAAGAAGATCCGAATGCACAAATTTCTGGAAATAATATCAACGGAGTGTATATAAAGAAGAAAACAGCATATGTAACAGTTAGCGAAAAAAATCATGCTATTATAAGTTATATTAGTACTTTATTAATTATGAATAACATATTTGTATCATTTCATATTTTCCCTGCTACAAAACTTTCCGATTTAGTTTGTATTTACTTCGACACCAATACATAATCATTTGCATTGAAAAAATTTGTCGAGTACAAACATATGAAAGGAGCATGTCCATCTGATTATAAGTATACGATATGACAAGTTCGTTGCAAACTCTGTAATGTCTTTTCGTTATGTAGGCGTCATTCTGATAATAGTGAAAGTGTTCCGACCACATAATAAGGAGGTGTTAAAACAAGAATAGCTGAGAAAACAATATTACGTAAGAAGTATTCCTGCAAAATTAGGATAGCCTCAACTCTTTAAATTTTCGCCCAATAACAACGGTATGAAGTTTAATGCACTGTTTGCACATTTACGATTTACATAATTGTTGTTTAAAGATGCTCTTTCTCGAATAACTGTATTCCCAAATTTTTTCGTACAGACTGTCTTTTTGGAGTAATAGATTTGGTAAACTATTTTTTCAATTTAATTTAGGTTTTTGGTTGCAATATAGGATAGTATCATGGACATGAATATACTACATTTTATGTCATGTATTGGAATTTAGTATGTACGAGTCTATTGGTGTTGTCAACTTATTACTATACTAACCTCAATTAGGATTCGTAGGTAAATACCCATAGCTAATACTCATATTTGAATGTATATTGATGATGAAGATCTATGCCACATGGTATAAATTGATGATGAAAGGAATAACAGAAAAAGCAGTTTGGAATTGGTTTGTCGAAAGATTTATAGGAATTGTTTGACATAACAAGTATGCTATGTAAAAATGAGGGAGAATGAAAGGTATGAGTTATTAATTCTTTATCTTTCTGTTATGTGTATTGCATATATATATATATGACGCATATTAGTTGTTGTTGGAGTAATTCTTCTGCACCTGTTTTCACCTGCTCATTTTTTAAGCCAGTCAAGTATCACCACAAGGGGGGTTCTTCTACTTATTACATACAATTTTGCTCTGTGGTTTGGTGAATAAATACCAGCATAAAATAGTGATTCAGGGGACGGTGAGATTGACGGGGACGTCACCCATCGGATAGGAGCGGGGTGGTCAAAGTGGAGGCTTGCTTCAGGGGTCCTGTGTGACAAGAAAATTCCACACAAACTCAAAGGGAAATTCTACAGAGCCGTGGTTAGACCTGCGATGTTGTATGGGGCGAAGTGCTGGCCCGTGAAGAACCCTCATGTTCAGAGAATGAAGGTTGCGGAGATGAGGATGCTTAGGTGGATGTGTGGGCACACCAGGTCCCGATGCCCCGGTGAGGAGCTGCGAGCGGCTGGAGATTGTTGGTGGTCGGCGAGGGAGAGGGAGGCCTAAGAAGCATTGGGGAGAGGTGATTAGGCAGGACATGACTAGAATGCAGGTAACCGAGGACATGACCCTTGATAGGGGAGTCTGGAGGTCTAGAATCAGGGTTGTAGGCTAGGGGCTCATAGAGTTCTTCGTACGCCTCTTCCGGGGTTGGGTGTGGGATAGTAGGGTCACTCATAGATGATTAGTGTTTTATCTTATGTCCCCTTATGGCTGTTAGTATGGTAGTTTCTGCTTGTTATTATTGCATGCGACTGTATTTATGTTTCTTATGTTTACATAATTATTTACGTTATTTCTGCGGTATTACTTATGCTTTATTATTTTGTTTTGTCTTGCCTTTGTTTCTAATTTTGTCTTTGTTTTAATGCAGCTTTTCATTTTATCCTATGCGCCGAGGGTCGATTGGAAACAGCCTCTCTGCCCTTTCGGGCAGGGGTAAGGCTCGTCTACATATTACCCTCCCCAAACCCCACCTGATGGGAATATACTGGGTAGTTATTGTTGTTGTTGTAATTTAGCATAATGTGGTCTCGGTTTTTAAATGAGTCGTTACATGTATAGAATTGCTTACATGTATAGAATTGCTGAAAGTTATAATGTTTATACAATTGCTTTTAATTTTCAGAATTGCAGAATTTGTCTCGCAATTTCTTCTCATCTCCTTTAACATTCGAAACAGCTTCAGTAAAGTTTTGTTTATTTTTATTGGGGTCGATGGTCAGCCAAGGAAGCTTTATATCCACTACAGATGTTTCTCCTTCATTCACTTGACAATGTCTTTTAAAATAGTTGTATAAATACATCAATATGTTCAAATAATATGCATGTCCTATGTTATCACAAGGAGATGTTGTAGCCATTTTTATTGTTTTCTTGGTCTTATTTCAGATATGGCAGAACAATGACACATTCAAATTACTCCAACTACGAGTTCTCAAATTCTACAAAGGGGACAACGTACAAGGGTACATCCTCGCAGCAATTCCAATAATAATTCTGGCTCAAATCCTGAAGTTATCAGGAATGTCCCAACGGCGATACAAAATAAGTTTAGAGATCGAAGGGCTGAAAGAAGGGAAAGAGAAATTTTTTTTAGAGAGCTTAATCCTTCAATAGATGAACATATTGCAAATTATCAGGATACTCGAGATGCACTAATTGATGCTATAGACAAAAATTTATTATCTGATTGGGAAGCCTTAGTAATTTTAGTGAATTCACTTGGTCAATCTTTAGGTAGAATTTTAACTGACATTTATCACGAGGTTTGGCCAAGTGAATCTTTTTAGGTTTATGTTGTTAAATTTAAAGCTGAGTGGGAGATCCGTTTGTACAATTACCTTTAATTTTTAAAATTAATGAAAGTTTCTTATTTCTTTACAATATTATCAGTCATTTTACTCTATTTATTTGTTATGAGTATAAGATAAAATATAAAACATAATGGAATAATACTAAATTATTCCTTTAAATAAGGCAACTTTAACGAGATATCCAATGTCTTAAATAAGTAAAAAAAACATGAATACACGCATTAGTTTACGCTCTTTACTTGATTAATATAATTCTCATGTATAGTTATACTTTACAATCCGTTTTGCCTCTTTTCAGATCAAAAATTTATGAGGAATATTGCCACGATCCTAGTTCACCAATCGTGAACCTGTTATGACGGCACCCAGTCTTCGCGACCAGGTAAACCTAACACATTGCGGAGTTTAACAGTTCGGAATAAAACAGTAACAAATACTAAATAGAATAAGAAATGTATAACAGTGCTGCTTGGCACATACAGTGAACACAGAACTTCTGAAACAACATCCCAAAACCCGGAATCCCACGGGCAACACAGGCTGTGAGAACATAAGTACAGCTCTAATATATGGAGTGTCTAATACAACGGAGAAAAACAAGAAACAGTACTGCTAACTACATGATAGAATGGACGGAGACTCTCCGGTCTAAGGACGCAGCATCTATACCTCAAATCTCCGATAGCAAGCTCTGGACTCACTGATGGTACGCCTGGCCGGATGCACCTAGATCTGCACAACAAAAGTATGCAAAAAAGTAGCATGAGTACACCACAAGGATACCCAGTAAGTGCCAAGCCTAACCTCGGTTGGGTAGTGACGAGGAAGGTCGAGGCCCTACTGAGATAAACATAAGAATAAATATATAATGAATAGACAGTAGGAATTCAGTAAATCTCGAGTATCTAGAAAAAACAATAAGTAGAACGGAACGGGCTACAATACAATCTACGAATACAAGAACAATTACTCAATATAAGGATGCCACATAGAGCTCCGGGAATGGAACCCACAGTCCATTTGTACCAATATCTAAGGATCTCCCGAGAATCGAACTCGCAGACCATCATACCAATATCAGAGGATCTCTCGGGAATTAAACCCGTAGTCCATCATATCAATAATAGAGGATCTCCCGAGAATTGAACCCATAGTCCATCATACCAATAACAGAGGATCTCCCGGGAATTGAACTCATAGTCCATCATACCAATAACAGAGGATCTCCCAGGAATTGAACATGTAGTCCCAATCGTAAACATATCACAACATTTCAATATTTAACATAAAGAATCCAAGTACAAGCAACAGGAAAAGATCTAGAGCCTAGCATGCTCACAAAAAGACAGATATTGCAATTTAGTCAATTAGAGCAAATAAGCTACTAACATGCTTCCCCTAAGCTAAAACAAGTGAAATTTGCATTTTTTTTAATAGTCAAATACGTGAAGAAGCACAGTCCAAATAAGTCAAGTAGGGAAAGCAGTTAATAAGGGAACGGGGCATAAATTCAAAATACGATTGGCCTGGTCATCACATCCTCCTACACTTAAACATTTGTTCGTCCTCGAACGAGCATAGAGAACATACCTGAAGTAGCAAAAAGACGAGGGTATCAGCTGTGCATATCCCTATCGGTCTCCATAATCGCCTTCTCGTCCGGCTGACCCCGCCACTGAACCTTCACTGAAGCTATATCCTTTGACATGAGCTTTCGGACCTACCTGTCTAATATTGCCACTGGCTCTTCAACATAAGACAAGTCATTGTCCAACTGGACTGAAGTGAACTCCAAAAAGTGAGACGGGTCACTGTGATACCTCCGAAGCATCGAAACATGAAATACGGGATGAACCCCGGCTAAACTGGGAGGTAAAACATGCTCATAGGCAACCTTCCCAACCTGTCTCAAAATCTCAAATGGGCCAACAAACCTCGAGCTTAACTTCCCTTTCTTCCCAAACCTCATGACGCCTTTCATAGGCGAGACCCGAAGCAAAAACACGCTTACCAACCATAAAGGAAACATCACTAACATTCCGGTACGCGTAATCCTTATGTCTGGACTGGGCCGTACGGAGTCTATCCTGAATCACCTTAACCTTCTCGACCGCATCCTGAACCAAATCAGTGCCCAATAGCCTGGCCTCGCCCGGATTGAACAAACCCACCGGGTATCTGCATCTCCTACCATATAAGGCCTCATAAGGCGCCATCTGAATACTGAACTGATATCTATTGTTGTACGCAAACTCAGCCAATGGAAAGAACTGATCCCAAGGCCCTCTAAACTCAATCACGCACGTACTAAGGATATTTCTCAAGAATCTGAATAGTGCGCTCGGACTATCTGTCCGTCTGAAGGTGAAAAGTTGTGCTCATGGTCACCCGGGTACCCAACTCGTGCTGGACAGCTCTTTAGAACCGTGATGTAAACACTGAACCCCTGTTTGAGATGATAGAAACTGGAATGCCGTGCAGACGGACAATCTCCCTGATATAAATCCCTGCTAACCGCTCTGCTGAGTAAGAAGTACACACTGGAATGAAATGAGCGGCCTTGGTCAGCCGCTCCACAACAACCCAAATAGAATCAAATTTCCTCGGTGTTAGACGGAGACCAATCATAAAATCCATAGTGATATTCTCCCATTTCCACTCCGGAATCTCCATCTGCTGGAGTAACCCTCCCGATCTTTGGTGCTCAGCCTTTACCTGCTGATAGTTAAGGCATCAAGCTACAAACTCTTCTATGTCCTTCTTCATCCGCCTCCACCAGTAATGTTGCCTCAGATCATGATACATCTTTGCGGCACCCGGATGGATGGAGTACCGTAAGCTATGGGCATCTGTCAATATCAACTCCCGAATATCATCAACATCGGGTACACAGATCCGATCCTGCATCCTCAATACCCCATCATCTCCAATAGTCACATCCCTAGCATCATCATGCTAAACTGTGTCCCTGAGGACAAGCAAATGAGGTTCATCATATTGCCGCTCCCTGATACGATCAAACAATGAAGACCGAAAAACCACACAGGATAGAACCTAACTGGGATCCGAAAGGTCCAATCTCACGAACTGACTGGCTAAAGCCTGAACATCCATCGCCATAGGTCTCTCTGAAGCTGGTAAATATGCCAAACTCCCAAAACTCTCTGCCCGATGACTCAAGGCATCGACTACCACATTATACTTTCCCAGGTAATAAAGAATGGTGATATCATAATCCTTCAGTAGCTCGAACCATCTCTTCTGGTGCAAGTTCAGATTCATCTTCTTGAACAAGTGTTGTAAACTCCGGTGATCCGTGTAAATCTCACAAGGAACGCCGTACAAATAATGACGCCAGATCTTCAAGGCATGAACAATAGCAGCTAACTCAAGGTCATGGACAGGATAGTTCTTTTCATGTACCTTCAACTATCTGGACGCGTAGGCAATCACCCTACCGTCATGCATCAACACCGCTCCTAGTACAACTCGTGAGGCATCATAATAAACCGCATAGGACCCCGAACCCGTAGGAAATATCAGAATAGGGGCTGAATTCAAAGCTTTCTTGAGCTTTTGGAAGCTCGCCCGACACTCATATGACCAGTGAAAAGGAGCACCTTTCTGGGTCAATCTAGTCATAGGGGCTGCAATCGATGAGAACCCCTCCACAAAAGGACGGTAATACCCCATCAGGCCAAGGAAATTGCGTATCTCTGAAGTTGAGGAAGGCCTGGGCCAACTCTGCACGGTCTCCACCTTCTTCGGATATACCCGAATGCCCTCACTCGATACCAAGTGGCCTAGGAATGCCACAAAACTCAACCAAAACTCACATTTTGAGAACTTTGCATATAATTTCTTTTCCATCGGGGTCTAAAGCACTGTCCTCATGTGATGCTCATGATATTCCCGACTCCGGGAGTATACAAGAATATCATCTATGAAAACAATGACAAACGAGTCGAGATAGGGCCTGAATACAATGTGCATCAAATGCATAAAAGCTGATTGGGCGTTGGTCAGCCTAAATGACACGACGAGGAACTTGTAATGACCATACCGAGTCTTGAAAGTAGTCTTCGGGATATCCGGCTCCCGAATCTTTAGCTGGTGATAACTTGAGTGCAAATCAATCTTAGAAAACACTGGTGCGCCTTGAAGTTGGTCAAATATATCATCAATACGAGGCAAAGAATATCGGTTCTTCACAATAACTTTGTTCAACTGACGATAATTGATACACATGCGCATAGAACCATCCTTTTTCTTTACGAACAGGACCGTAGCACCCCACGGTGAAACACTGGATCGAATAAAACCCTTATCAAGTAATTCCTCTAACTGATCCTTCAACTTCTTCAACTCAGAAGGATCATACAATAAGTAGGAATGGATATGGGTTGAGTGCCCGACAATAAATCAATACCAAAATCGATGTCCCGATCGGGCGGCATGCCCGGAAGATCAGCTGGAAACACATTGGAGAAATCCCGTAGTACTCGGACAAAGTCAACAGAAGAGGTATCAACACTGATATCTCTCACATAAACTAAATACACGGCGCACCACTTCTCAACCATATGCTGAGCTTTAAGAAAAAATATAACTCTACTGGGAGTGTGATCAAAAGTACCACTCCACTCAATACGTGGAATAACTGCATAGCCAGCGTTACGGTCTTTGCGTGACAATCAAGAATAGCATACTGGGGCAACAACCAGTCCATGCCTAAGATAATATCGAAATCAACCACATCAAGTAATAAAAGATCTGCCCTGGTCTCAAAACCATGAATAGTAACCAAACATGACCGATATACGCGGTCAACAACAAGGGAATCTCCCACGGGAGTAGAAACATAAACAGGAGAGTTCAAGGTCTCTCGGGCTGTACCCAAATGCGGAGCAAAATAAGATGACACGTAAGAATAAGTAGAGCTGGATCAAATAGAACTGATGCCTCTCTATGACTAACCAATATAACACCTCTAATAACAGAATCGGAGGCAACAGCCGTGGCACGATTAGGAATAGCATAAAATCTGGACCGACCACTCCCTCGAGGGCGACCTCTATCTCCCTGATCCCCGCCTCTGGCTAGCTGGGCAGGTGGAGTGGGGGCTGGAGCTGGAGCTGGAACAATGGCCTGTTGACCCTTTGGAGCATGCTGAGGCTGTGGAGTCTGAGAAGGCACACCCATCCCACATCTGGGGCACTCTCTAACCAGGTGGAAGGTATCCCCGCACTCATAACAAGCTCTAGGAGGGTGCGGTGGCTGTGACTAACTGGGCCCACCCCTGCTAGACTGACCTCTGGAGGTACCCTACGCAAGAGGCACAGTAGAAACTGGAGGTACATAATAAGGTTCCTGAGATCTGGGAGGAGCTAGAGTACTGCTGGATGAAGGAAGAGCTGAGTGAACCAGGCGACTCGTATTGCCCCTACCATGACGTCTTGCTCCTGAAGTACAGGTACTAGAGAAATGACCCGACTATCGAGACCTCTTGGCCTCTCTCTCCTCTCGCTCTCTGGCATGCATACCCTTTATCCTCCTGGATATGCTCACCCCCTGCTGATAAAGTATATCTATCTCCAACTCTCGCGTCATGCCAGACTTGATGGAAGGAATAAGACCCTTGATAAACTGGCGAACCCTCTCACGAACAGTAGCCACCAAAACAGGCGCATGCCTGGCCAACCTAGTATAACTGATGGCATACTCAGAGACAGTTATAGGGCCCTGGCACAAATGCTCAAACTCTGCATGCCATGAATCTCGGAGACTCTGGGGAACAAACTCCCTTTGAAACATATCTGAAAACTGAGTCCACGTCAGGGAAGCAGCCTTGTCCTGACTGTCTAACTCAAAGGTGTGCCACCATTCATAGGTGGCTCCCCGAAGCTGGAAAGCTGCGAAAGAAACCCCACTCGAGGCAGTAATACCCAAGGTGCGAAAGATGCAGTGACAATCCTCCAAAAAACCCAAAGCATCATCTGTAGATAGCCCACTGAAAATAAGAGGGTCATACTTCTTGAACCTCTCTAATTTGCGTTGCTCATCCTCCGAAGCATGTGCCCCATCCTCGGGCTGAACCAGTACTACAGGCTGGACAGGGATAATATTTGGAATCTGTCCCATATGCACCCTCTGCTTTGGAGGGCGGGCTGCGGGAGTCAGAGCTCCTCCCCTGGCCTGGGACGTGGCTACAGGAAGGGGAAGCAACCCTGCATGTGGCAGCGTAGTATACATGCTCATAAACTACGCCAATGCCTCCTAAACAGCTGGAGTAGTGGTGGTTGTGAGCGTGTCAGGTGCCTGAGTCCTGGCTGGATCCACTGGTGGTACCTCGGCGGCTGCTCGCGCAGGTGCTCTGGCTGCACCCCGCATGCGTCCACGACCCCTGCCCAGGCCTCTGCCTCTAGCAGCAGTAGGAGGGAGTGCGGGTGCCTGATTATCTCGGGTCATGCGTGTCCTCACCATCTGTGAGAAAATAGAATACATAAGTTTAGAAACGATGTCAAAATATAGCACGGTAAAGAATTCAATGAAGTGAAGATTTTTCCTAAACAGTTACATAGCCTCCCGTAGATAAGTACAGACGTTTTGTACCGATCAGCGAGACTCTAATAAACCGGCCTGTGTCCCAGTTGACTCCTACGAACCTAGAGCCCTGATACCATCTTGTCACGACCCTAGTTCACCAATCGTGAACCTGTCATGACGGCACCCAGTCTTCGCGACCAGGTAAGCCTAATACATTGCGGAATTTAACAGTTCAGAATAAAACATTAACAAACACTAAATAGAATAAGAAATGTATAACGGTGCCTCTTGGTACATACAGTGAACACACAACTTCTGAAATAACATACCAAAACCCGGAATCCCACGGGCAACACAGACTGTGAGAACATAAGCACAACTCTAATATATGGAATGTCTAATACAACAGAGAAAAATAGGAAACAGTACTGCTAATTACAGGATATAATAGACGGAGATCATCCGATCTGCGGACGCAACAGCTATACCTCAAGTCTTCGATAGCAAGCTACGGACTCACTGATGATACGCCTGGCCAGATGCAACTGCATCTGCACAACAAAAGTGTGCAGAAGAGTAGCATGAGTACACCACAACGATACTCAGCAAGTGCCAAGCCTAACCTCGATTGGGTAGTGACGAGGAAGGTCGAGGCCCTACTGAGATAAACATAAGAATAAATATATAATGAATAGACAGTAGGAATACAGTAAATCTCGAGTATCTAGTAAAAACAATAAGTAGAACGGAACAAGCTACAAATACAATCTACGAATACAAGAACAATCACTCAATATGAGGATTCCATATGGAGCTCCGGGAATTGAACCTGCATTCCATTTTTACCAATATCTGAGGATTTCCCGTGAATCGAACCCGCAGTCCATCATACCAATATCATTGGATCTCCTGGGAATTGAACCAGTAGTCCATCATATCAATAACAGAGGATCTCCCGGGAATTGAACCTGTAGTCCATCATGCCAATAACAGAGGGTCTCTCGGGAATTGAACCTGTAGTCCATCATACCAATAACAGAGGATCTCCCGGGAATTGAACCCGTAGTCCAATCGTAAACACATCACAACAATTCAATATTTAACAGAAAGAAGCCAAGTACAAGCAACAGGAAAAGATCTAGAGTCTAGCATGCTCACAAAAGGACAGATATTGCGATTTAGTCAATTAGAGCAAATAAGTTACTAACATGCTTCCCCTAAGCTAAAACAAGTGAAATTTGCATTTTTTTAACGGTTAAATACGTGAAGAAATACAGTCCAAATAAGTCAAGTTAAAATGAATTTTCAACAACTAGCACAAGTACATGCCTGTCATCTGGCGCACAAGGCATTTAAACAACAATAAAGATATCCTAAGGAGAGAGGTCCCCCACACAAAGTTAGACAAGCAACTTACCTCTAACCGGTACAAAAATCGCCAAGAAACAATGCACTTGCCACGAGTATCCGACTTCGAGTGGCCCAAATCTATTCAAACCAATTACATATTGTAAATAACATCGCAAGTAACTAATTCCACTGTTAAATTAAAGCTAAGGCGCAAAATAGGCAAAATGACCAAAACGCTCCTCAGGCCAACGACCCGGAATCGAATAATTTTCATATTTTCAGAAACCTCGTACTCTCACGAGTCCAACCATATAAAAATCTCCCAAATTAGAGGTCAAATGCCCCTTCAAAACTCAATAGTTTAGCCAAAGAAGCTTTACCCAAATTATCTAATTTCTGATCCTAAATTCGAATTTAAATGATGGATTTAACCACAAAAATGATCATAGAAACGTTACCCAATAATCGTCTCTTCAAAACTCACTCAAAATTGCCTTTTCCCGAGCTCTCAAAAGAAGAAGAGAAATTCTGAATGCTGTATAGCTTCCTGCCGAATATGAAGTGGAGATTTGATTGCTCAAACCATGCAAGCATTCTTTCAATTATATTCATAATTCTTAAGAATTGCATATCAACTTGAGATCAAGTTGGTATGCTCTGGGAAAGGATCATAGACAATTAAGGGATTAAGAGAAATCCTAATTAGTTGTTTGGTAACAAAGACTTAAAAAGCATAAAATGAACTGCAAGATCCATGTTTTCTTTTGCTGAAAGGACAAAACGGTGTTTTGACCATCTGACTCGATAGTACTTGAATATCTTTGTCAGTTAAGTGTTAGATATGTGTTTAGATTACGAGTTGAACCTGTTATGCCTTCACTACAACAACTACACTTCAGTCCCAAATAAGTTTGGGTTAGCAATATGAATCCTCGTTCCTTTCATTTAGCTCAACTCATATCAGCATCATTATCGAAATAAATAAAAGTGCAAGTAAAAAAGATGAAATGGAGTATTAATAATAATAGTGATAATAATAACGTGTGTTGTTATATATGTCTGTCATCCAAGAGAGTTCCTTTCACATTTTTGCTTTCCATTGGCACTTAACGTGTGTTGTTCTGATACATATATATATTTCAGGTTTGAACCTGATATGCTAGCATTTTCTGGGTGCTACTATGGCGGGGGTGATAAGGAAAGATATGAATTGGGTGAGATAAGAAAACGATGGGCCACTTTACCTGTAGGATTTCTTTCCTTAAATAATTATGACTTTGTTCTTTACGACTTGGCAATTTAGGCAATTTTACTTTGTGCTATATCAGATTACAACAACAACAACAACAACTACCCAGTATACTCCCACCAGGTGGGGTCTGGGGAGGGTAATATGTAGGCAGTCTTACCCCTACCCAAAAGGGCAGAGAGGCTGCTTCCATGCGACCCTCGGCGCATAGGACAGAATGAAAAGCTGCATTGGAAAACAAAGACAAAATTAGTATCCAAGGCAAGACCAAACAAAATAACAAAACAAAGCATAAGTAATCCTGCAGAAATAACGTAAATGGTTATGTAAACATAAAGAACATAAATACCGTCGCAACCAAGAGGGGACCTAGGCTAAAACACTAGGCATCGGTGGGTAACCCTACTATCCCACACCCAACCCCGGGTGAGGCGAACGAAGGACTCTAAGAGCCCCTATCCTGCAACCCTGATTCTAGACCTCCAGACTCCCCTATCGAGGGTCATGTCCTCGGTAACCTGCATTTTAGTCATGTCCTGCCTAATCACCTCTCCCCAATGCTTCTTAGGCCTCCCTCTACCCCGCCGACCACCAACAATCTCCAGCCGCTCGCAGCTCCTCACCGGGGCATCGGGACCCCTCCTCCGTACATGCCCGAACCACCTCAGCCTCGCTTCTCGCATCTTCTCGTCCACCGGGGCCACCTCTACCTTCTGTCGAATAACTTCATTCCTAATCTTATCCAGCCTGGTGTGCCCACACAACCACCTAAGCATCCTCATCTCAGCAACCTTCATTCTCTGGACATGGGAGTTCTTCACGGGCCAGCACTCTGCCCCGTACAACATCGCAGGTCTAACCACGGCTCTGTAGAATTTCCCTTTGAGTTTGTGTGGGATTTTCTTGTCACACAGGACCCCAGAAGCAAGCCTCCACTTCGACCACCCTGCTCCTATCCGATGGGTGACGTCCCCGTCAATCTCTCCGTCCCCCTGAATCACAGACCCAAGATATCGGACACGGTCCCTCTTGGCGATGGCCTGAGAACCAAGCATCACATCCCTGCCCATCCCACTCGGCTCGTCACTGAACTTGCACTCCAGATATTCAGTCTTAGATCTGCTTATCTTGAAACCTTTAGACTCGAGGGTCTGTCTCCATACCTCTAACTTCTCACTAACACCGGCCCTCGTCTCGTCTATCAATATAATATCATCAGCAAAGAGCATACACCAGGGCACATCCCCCTGGATATGACGGGTTAGAGCATCTATCACTAAGGCGAACAACATGGGACTCAGCGCCGATCCTTGATGGAGCCCCATTACCACAGGAAAATGGTCTGAATCGCCACCCACCGTCCTCACCCTAGTCTTAGCCCCATCGTACATGTCCTTGATAACTCTGATATAGGCTTCTGGCACACTCTTCGCCTCCAAGCACCTCCATAGCACCTCCCTCGGAACCTTGTCATACGCCTTCTCCAAGTCGATAAGCACCATATGCAGGTCCTTCTTCTTATCCCTGAATTGTTCCGCCAGCCGCCTGACTAGGTGAATAGCCTCAGTGGTGGAGCGGCCCGGCATGAAACCGAACTGGTTCCGCCAGCCGCCTGACTAGGTGAATAGCCTCAGTTATGGATTTTTTTTACTGATTAAGAAATTGAAAGTGTCAAATCACTAACAAGTTGGTCCTGTGGAGAAAGAGTCTCTCAGAAATTAAGTCCAGATCTATATGTTTCCCCTAGATTGGGGAAGTGTGGCCTATTCCTACGTGTTTATTATTGTGTCTATCTGGGATCTTCGAGTTTATCAATCTATTGCCATGTCATAGAACTTATAGCTGTTTTCTGGCTCATAGCTCTTCATTATTCTATTTGAGTATTGCACGGTTCGAGGACACTGGGATTTGAAATGCTTTCTTTTTCTGGAATAACTTGAAAAGATGAAATATGGTTTTTACAGGAGTAATGAATTTACAACCATATCTTTGTTTTTTGCATTTTTAGAAATGTCCAAATACCACTAATGTGGGTCTTAGTCTTATATGCTTAACTTATGCCATCTTTTTTTTTATAAAAAAAAAAAAGAGTGCAGTACAGACTGGTACTCCCCCCCCCCCTTCCCACCCAAAGAAATAAAAACCCTCCTTTCCTCGTTTTTTCCTTATTCAACTGGACCTCGTATGATCTGTATACCTTATTGCAAAATTAAGGTTTTCCATACTTTCTGATAACACAGTTCTATTGAACTTGTGGCTTCAGGAGCTGAGCCCTGATGAAGAGCGAACTCGAGGAAGATGTCCCTTAACATCCCACGAAGTTGGGCTTATGCTGCGGGCGCTTGGCTTCAAAAATGACACATACCTTTATGTTGCATCTGGTGAAATATATGGTGGAGAAAAAACTCTCCAGCCTCTAAAAGAGCTATTTCCAAACTTTTATACCAAAGAGATGGTTGCTGGTGATGAGCTGAAACCTTTTCTTCCTTATTCTTCCCGTCTTGCAGCAATTGACTACATTGTATGTGATGAAAGTGATGTCTTTGTCACTAACAATAATGGGAACATGGCTAAGATCCTTGCTGGTAGTAGGTGAGGCTCTTCTTTTTTTTGCTTTTCCTTTTCTGCACACTTACATATCTAATTAAACATTTGTTCAGAGGACACCTGTTTTTTGTGCTTAGCATGGTACATGTGTCTACTTCGTTGAACTAAGTTTGTCTAAGCTAAGAAAAAGGGAAAAAGGAATCAAGATTAAAGCACATTGTGCTATCTGTCTATGGTTGAGAAAATTGAGCAAATTTAGTGGCCACTATGTCACAAAATGAGAGAACGAAATCATGTTGGAAAAAATCATGCTGAATCAGTTAATAATTAGTTATTTGCTTCAAGAGTTTATGTCGTAAACCAAAACGGAATTATTTCTATTTATTGTGTCAATTGAAAAAAATTCAGGAATTTAAATTTGGTAGCCTAAACTTTGTCTGAGAGTTCTATGACTTTTAAACTTAGTAACTAATGTGGAGATTAAGTTTGCTGATTCTAGAACTTTCAGATTGGTTGTGATTTAAGCTCTAGCTTATTTCTTTGGAAGTAGGTTAATACTGGAAGTAAGTGTTCAATTTCAACTTCTTTTAGATAGATAGTTGCAACTCAGAAATTTTGTACATTGAAACTTCATTACAAATAATTTCTATTCATGTTCCTATCTTCTTGTTTTACCATTGAGCTAATGTTTTCTTTCTTCATCATGCCAAAGGAGGTACTGTTATCGATTGTCCGTGTTCAAAGCAACGAGAAATTGGAAACCAGTAAGAAGAAGAGACACAAAAAACAGAACGTATGTAACGTTTTAAAAAAAAAAAAATCACAGAAATGAAGAAATCCGAGACCACAGAATTCACTGTGTGTCCTTAAGGAATTTAACCCCCTCACTGTACCCGAGGTTGTGGATTATTTCCTCCCAGGATATAACGGATATACCTGTCGCAGGAGTGGCGGTACCTCAAACGCCTACGACTTCGACGAACTCAAATTCGGGAACGAAATCACACTATGACTCGATATGTTTCAGTTTGCAGAAAAGAATGCAGAATTTTTAATGTTTCCAGTATACGAAAATGAGGCATTGCCTCAGTTTATATAGCCTTGAATTGAGACTGTTCGGAAAGGCTTGGTGCCTGTTCGGGAAAGGCCATGCCTTTTCCTGAAAATTAAGAACGTTGGGAAGTTTTTTAACGAATTAATATTATTATTATTATTTTTTTTCCCGCGGGAATTAAAAATAATTTCAGAAAATGAAGATTGAATTTTAAATAAATTTGGTCCAAAAAGATTATCAATCAATCAGATCATTTGACCAAATCCAAATCCAAATCCAAAGCCAAAGCCGAAGCCGAGCCGAGCGACGACGACGGCGCGAGGGGAGTCCCTCTTCTTAACCCTTTAAGAGCTAGAAGAAGTGCTTTCTAATATAAGCACATAACTTTCCCTTTCTACCACCGATGTGGTACAAAGCTCCTTTTCAAAGGAACTTTGCTTTGAAACTTCATTTTCCTTCTATTGTCTTCTTCCCTCCATTTCTCATTCACACCAACTTAGCTAGCTTTAATCATTAACTAGCTTTAACAATCCCCCACATGAATGGGGAATGGCTATATGATGAAAAACATGCATGACAAAAAACTGTGTGATTCGTAAGCAAGGATTAATTGCATCTGGATAAGTAGATTTCTCTTTGAACTTTCCGTAGTGAGCATATGTCGGATATACTCGGTCAATCGGTAGATTTGATATCTTTGAACCGTCGAGCTTTGGTGTATACCTAGACAACCACATGTCACACAATTAACCCTTTAACCGTTTTTGGTTCTCATTGTTTTGTTCGTTTCAGCCATGAACACTTCCTGGTTCATAAGTGCGTAGAGAGCTGGCCTTACAGAGTTCTCCTTGAAGCGGCTTACACTTCACACTTACATAGGTGATTCCTAAATGTGTCATCCCGTAGATACACTATTTGATATACCCCGTATCAAACTTAGAAACCATTAAAAAGCCTTAATGCTTTATCCTGGTACTGAACATTGTCTCATCACGAGAATGGACCAAAAAGTTATTGTGACAATGTTGAACCGTCATCAATGACTTTGTTTGATCTCTTTGAACCTAGATCTTGGGATCTCATGTCTTCTAGGTAGAGTTACCGCCACGATGACTTGTCCTCGGCCATAGTCCCATTCCCCTCGATGATCTTTCAACCACTTCTCTAGTTAGGCCTTTAGTTAGTGGATCCGACACATTATCTCTTGACTTAACATAGTCAATTGTAATAATTCCACTAGAGAGTAGTTGTCTAACGGTATTATGTCTTCGTCGTATGTGACGAGACTTTCCGTTGTACATAACGCTCCCGGCTCTTCCTATTGCCGCTTGGCTATCGCAATGTATGCATATAGGAGCCAACGGTTTGGGCCAAAATGGAATATCTTCTAAGAAATTCCGGAGCCATTCAGCTTCTTCACCGGCTTTGTCTAGAGCTATGAACTCAGATTCCATTGTAGAGCGGGCGATGCATGTCTGTTTGGATGACTTCCAAGACACTGCTCCTCCACCTATAGTAAAAACGTATCCACTTGTGGATTTAGTTTCAGTTGAACCGGTGATCCAATTTGCATCACTGTATCCTTCAATAACTGCAGGATACCTGTTATAATGCAAAGCAAAGTTTTGAGTATGTTTCAAATATCCCAAAACTCGTTTCATTGCCAGCCAATGATTTTGGTCGGGATTACTCGTTTAGCGACTTAGTTTACTTATAGCACACGCAATATCAGGTCGCGTACAGTTCATAATATACATCAAACTTCCCAACACTCTGGCATAATCCAATTGAGAATCACTTTCACCTTTATTCTTTGCAAGAGCAAGGTTCATATCAATTGGCGTCTTTGCAACTTTAAAGTCCAAATACTTGAACTTTTCAAGTACTTTTTCAATATAATGAGATTGAGACAATGCTAGACCTTGAGGAGTCTTATGGATTTTAATTCCCAGAATTAAATCGGCAACTCCTAAGTCTTTCATATCAAACTTACTAGCAAGCATGCGCTTAGTAGCATTTATGTTAGCAATGTTGTTACTCATTATTAACATATCATCCACGTATAAACAAACAATGACGACGTGGTTCGGAGTGTTCTTAATGTAGACACATTTATCACATTCATTTATCTTGAATCCATTTGACAGCATCGTATGGTCAAATTTTTCATGCCACTGTTTTGGTGCTTGTTTTAGTCCATAAAGAGACTTAACAAGTCTACATACCTTCTTCTCTTTCCCTGGAACTACAAACCCTTCGGGTTGTTCCATGTAAATTTCTTCCTCCAACTCTCCATTTAAGAAGGCTGTTTTCACATCCATTTGATGGATTTCAAGACCGTACACGGCGGCTAATGCTACTAACACCCGAATAGATGTAATCCTCGTTACCGGCGAGTATGTATCAAAGTAATCAAGACCTTCTCGTTGTCTAAACCCTTTAACAACTAGTCTTGCCTTATATTTTTCAATAGTGCCATCAGCTTTCATTTTCCGCTTGAAAATCCATTTGGAACCTAAAGGTTTATTCCCTGGAGGAAGATCAACCAATTCCCAAGTATGGTTGTTCAATATGGATTCTATCTCACTATTGATTGCCTCTTTCCAAAATTGAGCTTCCGATGAAGACGTAGCTTCGTTGAACGTTCGAGGCTCATTTTCCAACAAAAATGTTAAAAATTCTGGTCCAAAGGAAGTAGTCGTCCTTTGACGTTTGCTACGTCTTGGATTTTCCTCATCAGGAATGTTTTCCTTTATTTCTTCCCGAGGTCGTTTAGATTCTTTGCTAGACGACGCACATTCCTTTTTATACGGATATATGGTTTCAAAGAAGTCAGCATTATCTGATTCAATTACCGTATTCACCTGAATGTCGGGATTTTCTGATTTGTGAACCAGAAATCTATATGCCTTACTATTTGTGGCATATCCTATGAAAACACAATCAACGGTTTTAGGTCCTATTTTTACCCTTTTGGGTTTAGGAACTTGCACCTTGGCCAAACACCCCCACACTTTGAAGTATTCCAAATTGGGCTTCCTTCCTTTCCACTTTTCGTATGGAATTGATTTTGTTTTGCTATGGGGCACTCGATTGAGTATTCGGCTAGCTGTTAGAATGGCTTACCCCACACGTTCTGGGGTAAACCAGAACTTATTAACAGGGCATTCATCATTTCTTTCAGTGTTCTATTTTTTCTTTCCGCAATTCCGTTTGATTGTGGCGAGTAAGGAGCAGTTGTTTGATGAATAATGCCATATTCCAAACATATTTGTTCAAAAGGAGATTCATATTCACCGCCCCTATCACTCCTTATCATTTTAATCTTTTTGTTAAGTTGAGTCTCAACTTCAGTTTTGTATTGCCTGAACGCTTCAATTGCTTCATCTTTACTATTAAGTAAATAAACGTAGCAATACCGCGTACTATCGTCAATAAAAGTTATGAAATACTTCTTTCCACCGCGAGATGGAATTGACTTCATGTCACAAATATCTGTATGGATTAAGTCTAAAGGACTTGAATTCCTTTCAACTGACTTATAAGGATGTTTAGCATACTTAGATTCAACACAGATTTGACATTTTGATTGATTGCATTCAAACTTAGGCAATACTTCCAAACTAATCATTTTTCGCAAGGTTCTATAATTGACATGTCCTAAACGTGAATGCCATAAATCATTTGACTCAAGCAAGTAAGACGAAGCAGAAACTTTATTATTATTAGCAACAACCATTACATTCAGTTTGAAAAGGCCCTCTGTGAGGTAGCCTTTTCCTATGTACATTTCGTTCTTACTTATTACAACCTTGTCAGAAACATAAACACATTTAAAACCGTTCTTCACTAGAAGTCCGGTAGATACAAGATTTTTCCTAATTTCAGGAACATGACAGACGTTGTTGAGAGTCACCACCTTGCCAGAGGTCATCTTCAGCAGTATCTTTCCATAACCTTCAATCTTGGCCGTTGCAGAATTTCCCATATATATTGTTTCGTCGGGCCCGGCGGGAGCATATGAAGCAAAGGCTTCTCTAACAGCACAAATGTGGCGAGTGGCGCCAGAGTCAATCCACCACTCTTTCGGACTTCCCACTAGGTTGCACTCGGACAACATAGCGCACAAGTCATCAACCTCCTCGTTTGTTTCAACCATATTAGCCTGACCCTTCTTCTTTTCCTTTTTCGGAGCACGACAGTCTGCAGCTTTGTGTCCGATTTTTCCACAATTATGGCAGTTTCCCTGGAATTTCTTCTTGTTGGGATAGTTCCTTGGTCCCGATGCCTTTTTCCTCTTTTTCATATTAGTTGGGGCAGTTTCAACTATATGTGCTCCCCCTATGGTTGATCTCCCATTTGCCTTTTTCTCCGCTGCCTTGTTATCTTCCTCGATTCTCAATCGGACGATGAGATCTTCCAATGTCATCTCCTTTCGCTTATGTTTCAAGTAATTTTTGAAGTCCTTCCATGAAGGAGGCAACTTCTCTATCACTGCCGCAACTTGAAACGCCCCACTAATCACCAAACCTACAACAAACAACATGTAAGTGACGGGGCACTGAATACTTTTGACAAAGGCATTAATTAAATTTATACCTTCAGCGAGGAGATCATGGATGATAACCTGCAACTCTTGAACTTGAGTGACAACAGACTTGCCATCTACCATTTTGTAGTCCAAAAACTTGGCAGCGATAAACTTCTTTAAGCCAGCATCTTCTGTTTTATATTTCTTTTCCAACGCATCCCATAGTTCTTTTGATGTTCCCACATTACTATAGACGTTGTAAAGATCATCCTCCAGTCCGCTAAGAATGTAATTCTTGCACAAAAAATCTGAGTGCTTCCACGCCTCAATTACAACAAATCGTTCATTTTCAGGTGTTGATTCCGGCGGAACCGGAATATCCTCCTTAATAAACTTTTGAAGGCTTAAAGTAGT
The DNA here is from genome assembly GCA_034376525.1 of Nicotiana benthamiana. Classification (NCBI taxonomy): domain Eukaryota; kingdom Viridiplantae; phylum Streptophyta; class Magnoliopsida; order Solanales; family Solanaceae; genus Nicotiana; species Nicotiana benthamiana. The sequence continues at coordinate 23,302,643 of CM067336.1, read as the reverse complement.
TAGATAGAAGAACATCTTTTGTTGCCATCGTTTGAAATCAATCCCGGTGAATTTTCCGGGCTTCTCTGCCGGAGCCGGTGCTGGTGCAGTACGACTGGAGGATGCAGCATTGCTCGTAGAACCAACCACGGGGGCTGGTGTGGCAGTAACAGTAGCAGTAGCATTCAAATTTGGAGTTTGGTCTCCCATTTCTGTCATAGGAAATAACAGAACACTTTAATAATCGGTGAAGTTTTTATTTCTTCAAACCGAATCAAATTTACACAAACAGAATTAAAACAAACTTCAAATAGAATGTAATATACTGTATGTAGTATACTTGATGAAGTTTTTATATCTTCAAATCAAGTACCCAAATGAGTAGAAAGTTCTGAAAACTTTAATCTCAACCGGAGTAAAAAAAATTCGAAGATTTAGTCTCCAAACAACATACAAGTTCGTTAACAACAGATGAACACGGAAATAATAAATTAAATTCCTTAAGCTTGTTATCGATTGTCCGTGTTCAAAGCAACGAGAAATTGGAAACCAGTAAGAAGAAGAGACACAAAAAACAGAACGTATGTAACGTTTTAAAAAAAAAAAATCACAGAAATGAAGAAATCCGAGACCACAGAATTCACTGTGTGTCCTTAAGGAATTTAACCCCCTCACTGTACCCGAGGTTGTGGATTATTTCCTCCCAGGATATAACGGATATACCTGTCGCAGGAGTGGCGGTACCTCAAACGCCTACGACTTCGACGAACTCAAATTCGGGAACGAAATCACACTATGACTCGATATGTTTCAGTTTGCAGAAAAGAATGCAGAATTTTTAATGTTTCCAGTATACGAAAATGAGGCATTGCCTCAGTTTATATAGCCTTGAATTGAGACTGTTCGGAAAGGCTTGGTGCCTGTTCGGGAAAGGCCATGCCTTTTCCTGAAAATTAAGAACGTTGGGAAGTTTTTTAACGAATTAATATTATTATTATTATTTTTTTCCCGCGGGAATTAAAAATAATTTCAGAAAATGAAGATTGAATTTTAAATAAATTTGGTCCAAAAAGATTATCAATCAAACAAATCCAAATCCAAAGCCAAAGCCAAAGCCGAAGCCGAAGCCGAGCGACGACGACGGCGCGAGGGGAGTCCCTCTTCTTAACCCTTTAAGAGCTAGAAGAAGTGCTTTCTAATATAAGCACATAACTTTCCCTTTCTACCACCGATGTGGTACAAAGCTCCTTTTCAAAGGAACTTTGCTTTGAAACTTCATTTTCCTTCTATTGTCTTCTTCCCTCCATTTCTCATTCACACCAACTTAGCTAGCTTTAATCATTAACTAGCTTTAACAGGTACATGGGGCACAAGAGGACCATCAGGCCAAACGCCAAAAGACTGAGCGCTTTGTTCATGGCTCGAAATAAGATGGACTGGGAGACATTCTCTGGAAAGGTCAAATCATGCCGAAGAGGATTCATGGGAGAACCTGAGGAAATGAGACCAGGGCGTGGAGAGTTTCATGAATTTTCATCCTCGTGTATCTGTAAGACACCATTCAATCATTCAAATGTCATAAACAGATACAACGATCATATTTCAGGAAGGAATCCAACTCTGCCGGAGTCACAATATGGGTACATAAACAATAGCAGTGACCTTGAGGAGAAGAGCTCAGAGAAATTTCAGTAGAGGAAGTTTGACAGGAGATGTTATTGTATTTAAAGAGGACCCCAGGGCATTGGTTCAATGGTAAGGATGCAGCACGTGATGTATTGATTAAATGCACATCATGGATTTGAACTGTGCCATAGACAAAGTCTAGTATTTATGTTGGGAGGAGCGTAGAGAGAGAGAGAGTATACTCCCTGCAATTTCATACCTTGCTAATGGAGTCAGGTCGGGCCGCTCCACCACAGAGGCTATCCACCTAGTCAGGCGGCTGGCGGAGAAATTCAGGGATAAGAAGAAGGACCTGCATATGGTGCTTATCGACTTGGAGAAGGCGTATGATAAGGTCCCAAGGGAGGTGCTTTGGAGGTGCTTGGAGGCGAAAAGCGTGCCGGAAGCCTATATCAGAGTAATCAAGGACATGTACGATGGTGCTAAGACTAGGGTTAGGACGGTGGGTGGCGAATCAGACCATTTTCCTGTGGTTATGGGGCTCCACCAAAATCGGCGCTGAGCCCCCTCTTGTTTGCCTTAGTGATAGATGCTCTGACTCGTCATATTCAAGGGGATGTACCTTGGTGTATGCTTTTTGCTGATGATATAGTATTGATAGATGAGACGAGGGTCGGTGTTAGTGAAAGGCTAGAGGTATGGAGACAGACTCTCGAGTCTAAAGGTTTCAAAATAAGCAGTTCTAAGACAGAATACTTGGAGTGCAAGTTTGGCGCCGAACCGAGTGAGGTAGGCAGGGACGTGATGATTGGTTCCCAGGCCATCGCCAAGAGGGACAGTGTCCGATATCTTGGGTCGGTGATTCAGGGGGACGGAGAGATTGACAGGGACGTCACCCATCGCATAGGAGCGGGGTGGTCGAAGTGGAGGCTTGCATCAGGGGTCCTGTGCGACAAGAAAGTTCCTCACAAACTCAAGGGGCAATTCTATAGAGCCGTGGTTAGACCTGCGATGCTGTATGGGGCGGAGTGCTGGCCCGTGAAGAACTCTCATGTTCAGAGAATGAAGGTCGCGGAGATGAGGATGCTTAGGTGGATGTGCGGGCACACCAGACTAGATAAGATTAGGAACAAAGTTATTCGAGAGAAGGTAGGGGTGGCCCCGGTAGATGAGAAGGTGCGAGAAGCGAGGCTGAGGTGGTTCGGGCATGTTCGGAGAAGGGGTCCCGATGCTCCGGTGAGGAGCTGCGAGCGGCTGGAGATTGTTGGCGGTCGGCGAGGCAGAAGGAGGCCTAAGAAGCATTGGGGAGAGGTGATTAGGCATGACATGACTAGAATGTAGGTTTCCGAGGATATGACTGTTGATAGGAGAGTCTGGAGGTCTAGGATCAGGGTTGTAGGTTAGGGGCTCCTAGAGTTCTTCGTAGTTACTGTATGATATTATTGCATGCGATTGTATTTAGGTTCCTTATGTTTAGATAATTATTTCCGCTATTTCTGCTATTTCTGCGGGTGATACTGACGCTCTATTTTTATTGTTTTTGTTTTTGTTTTACAGCTGATTTTCCTTTTTCCTATGAGCCGAGGGTCGATTGGAAACAGCCTCTCTGTCATTTCGGGTAGGGGTAAGGCTCGTCTACATATTACCCTCCCCAGACCCCACCTGGTGGAAGTATACTGGGTAGTTGTTGTTGTTGTTGTTGTTGCTAATGGAGTCAGGTCAGAAGCCTAGAGAGTCATTGTATTAGAAGAGGCTGAGTTAATCCGACTATATGAGTTACTCGGGGAAGTGTTATAGAATTGTCATATTGACATTGTCCCCTAGAATTAGTTGTGACTCCCTTCTTTTGGCAGGACTTGAGGGGCTGAAGCACACAGCACTTGAGTCAATTGTCTAAATATGTTTTTTGGTTCACCACTATTTTTTCAGAAAGCGCATGCTGATGTGCTACAACTGTTAATATATATTTTTGTAAGATATGTATAGAACAAAGAGGAAAAAGAACTTTGATCTCCATTTATATGCATCCTGTTCTGTGCACCTCTGTTTACGTTGTATTCTGTTGTTTACTTCTCATTTGATGTTGAAATCAGTTTCATCTTATTCAATGGGATATATCAACATGTAACACACCCTACCAAGATTAGTTAATTAATTGGTGCACTCGTGCCTATTCCTTCTTGATTCCATTGGTAACATTAAAAGTACGCTCAGTAAGAGTGCTACTCAAACTATTAATGATATTTGTGTTAGGTGTTTGCCATCATTTTCTTACCCTATTTAGTTTTCCTAATTGTTGAAGGAAAAAGGTAATATAATTACTTTAATTAGATTTTCTTTGTAGAAGAAAATTATAATTCTCTTATATTTGGCTAGCCCCTTTTTTTGTAGGAAAAGATTTTGAGTTCTATAAATTGAAGATCCTTCCTTTTCATTCAGTAGCATTAATAACGTAGCCATATGAGATTTGAGAGTTGTATTTAGGGAGAGAACTTTACGGGACGAGTGTTAGAGTGTCACTTGTGTTTACCTCTTTGTGAGGTTGTTCTCTCGATATTTTGTACTCTCTTTTTAATTTCTATTATAGTGGATTGCTCATATCCGCCATGGATGCAGGTCAGTTGACCGAACCACGTTATATATTTGTATCTCTTTTGGTAGATTTCTCATTTGTTATATAATTTATCGTCGTTCAAGGTTTGTTTTGCTAGCTTTCGCATGACGCCCAACTTTTTCGGTCCTAACAATTTGGTCAATGACTCATTGTGCTAGAAGGAATACAAGGAAGCCAACACTGAACGAGTACCAAAAGCTATCGCTTGTATAAAATAGAGTATTTCTTTGATTTTAATATGGGAACAATGTCATAGTGATGAGTATATTGGGCGCTGGCCACTTGCATCAGTCTGTAAAATGTACTCCCTATTATTATTATTATATGTGTTCTAACATTGCATCAAAATAATCTGACATTCCAACTCCCTAGCTTAAGTAAATCATATATCCAGGTTACTGGTGTGAACCTGTAAAATGCAAACTTTTGATAATTTCGAAATTATTCCTGCAATTTTTATCAACTAGATAAAGAAGTCATTTATAACCTATTTGGGGTAGACCATTTCTTCATTCTGTAAGGATCCGTTCATTTGGACATGTACTGCTTAACTTTAGAAACTTCTCTTCCCAATTTCTATATCTTGAATAAATGTACGCACGGAATATCACGCTAGGCATCCTACCATCTGATGATAGCGTTGTGGATAGATATCGCATGTTTATACTAAATCATATTAACTTATTATGGTTAAGTAATTTAATAAGGTGATATATATATTGTGTTAGTTAAGCCATGATTAGGTTAAAGAAATTTATATGCAAACATATATCATGTATCTGGTGGTTTGGTGTGAATTAGTTACTTGCACCCGTTTGTTTACATCACACCAATGTACTTTACTATAGTTAAATGATAAATAAGGTGAAAGTGCATATTAATTAACCGCATTTAGAGTATGCATGCAGAAGACACATGTCATGTTATTATTGTATTGGCGTAAAGACCTGGTACAGTGGTACGAATAAGACTATACGAGAAATTGGTATATAACGTAATAGTTCTATCAATATCAAGTCTTAATTTTAAAAACTATCCTGTATTGATTTTATGTTAATTTTTTTTTTTATACTTAGTTGATGTCACGACCCATTTTCTGAACAAGACGAGACCGGCACTCGATCATTAAACATGACCGAGCGAACCATCTTTGCTTACTAAATCTACTATAACTCCAGCTTTGCATGTAACAATGCAATACTCTAACAAAATACCTTTGATTAATTTAAACATTTAAATAAATCAACTCCAAAACTCCATTCGTAGTACTACTGAATTATTACTAAGTTATTATAAGTTAACCTCTGAATCTCAACCCAATGACTATGTCTATGAAGCCTCTATTGATAAACTGACGCACTGTTCAGGACATGAGATTTCCTGGACAGTTCTCTAAGTAAACCAAGAAATAACTAAATAAAGATGACTCTAAGGAATACCCCACGAACAAAAGCGGAGCTCACCAATAGCACTGGAAGAGAAGGGAGTCCTAACTTGTAGCATGCTCACCTATAAATCTGGTTACTACGTTGTACCGCAGACCAACGTAGGTTCCTAAAAGAGAACGTCAATATCATCCATTGTACTCAGTGAGTCTCAACAACGGGGGGAGAAACTTTAATAATATATACATTATGAGAAAAGGTTCTAAATGCATGTAAAACATAAAGCTTATAAGAATAATTCTAAATAATTGCATAATAGCAATTTATGAATATTCTACAAGGAATCATTTTCTTTGCTTTCTTAAAGAAAATACTTCACTTTATACTTTGGGAGTTCCAACTATCCTGACTTAATTATGTCAGTCACCGTGTGATCGGTACAGCTTCGATCCCAACCTGATCGAATAGGCCCAATCCACGAGGTGTCACTCGCTTCATGGTTCTCAGCGCTCATGTATCATACCTTAGCATGACTACGTAAATTATCAACAACGAGACTCTCGGCTCGTGTGCTCCCTACTTTGGCACAAGTAGTTTAGTAAGTCAACGCCTTGGTCAGGACCCTCGGCCTGGGCGATGAACCCTTCTTAGAATAAAGGATACTCCCCAAAAATCTTTTCTTTCTAAAACTTCTTCGTGTGGCTTTTCAAGTCTAAATCTTTTCTTTATAGAACATTATGTACATGCTTATATTGGTATCCTTAATTGTGAAGCATGGCATAAGAATGAAATAAATATATAAAAATATTTCTAAAGATTCTTTCTTCTTCATAATTTTCAACATAAAAATAGCATATAAGAATAACACAAAAATCTGAAAATTTAAGCACGCATAGCATAATAGATCATCTAAACTTTTGCTAGAACAATTCTAAATTAATAGGTAATGAATCGCTCTAATTAAATAAAGATAAACTCTTTTAAGCAATTCATCAAACACCTTGTATGCGTGCTTTTGTGAGTTAAACCACTTTAGTAAAGGGTTATATCAACTCACCTAAAAACTTCTCGAGTCAATACGTAGGCCCCAGTCCAGTTGACATCAGTCAAACAATCGATTCTACAACAACCGGTGTATTTTAATCAATTTAAAAGTACTATACCTAAATATGAAATTTATTATTGATATGGAAAAAGAAAGCAATTAACTATTCATATCTTATCTATTACTACTTAGGGTAATTGACAATAGGAAATTTCACATACTTTAGTTCAAGAATTAGTGATTGCTAAAAACCCTAGAATTTTCCGTTGCTTGCGTGAGTATTTTCGCTGGGACGTGCGTATTTTTCTTGTACGTAGAAGTCTGCTTGGAGTTTCTTTTTCGCTCGAAGTTTTTAGGTTTTTAAGCCTACTTACGCTTCAACAGCTTTTATGGCTTAAGGGTTTTGGTTATTTGTCCTTTCTCTTATTTATTTTTATTTTGTTTTGATTCTTATTTTATGGGCTTTAGGATTTTTCCTTCTCCTTTTTTTTCTTTTTCTTTTAAATTTAATTAGTAATTAATGATACTTATTCTTGGTAATTAGTAACATTGACAATATATATATATATATATATATATATATATATATATATATATATATATATTAACGTGTATCGAACATTTTTATAAATTTGAGGAGTGTTACAATCTTCCCTCCTTGAACCTCTTAAGTTTTCTTAGCACTACTCATTCTTCCAAGGGACTCAAAATTTTGGCTAACTCCCTAAATTTGCAAAAGTTTCGGCAGAGTTTTCCTTCTAAATTGGACTATCCAAAAAAAATCCATGTCACAAATACCACAACTACACCAACGACAACTAGGTATATCATAACAGGCCATTCATAGGCACCATACGCAGCTCATAAATTAATTACTCACACTCCGGTAAGGAGGTACCACAATAACTAACAAGAATCTAAAGCACAATAACTTTATCACAATTAAATCACTTTATGAATTAAATATACTACGACATAAGCTAAATTACTACAACAACAAAATATAATCTAGGAATGACAGAAACACTTGCTAACTTGTATTTAATAAATGAAATATAAACCAAACTTAGGTTCACATACCATTTTTCTCAAATAAATATGGATAGTTCTTTCTCACATCTTCCTCGACCTCCCATCTAGCCTCTTTTGAATCATGATTACTCCATAAAACTTTTACCGATGCTAAATCTTTTGTTCTCAACTTTCTTACTTGCCTATCGAGAATTTCTATAGGTACCTCTTCATAAGTCAAGACTTCTTTAATTTCTATAGTATCATCATGTATTATATGCGACTCATCATGAATGTACTTTCTAAGCATAGACACATGAAAGACATGATGAACAAAGGACAACTCAACGGGTAGCGCTAGCTTATAAGCCACATTTCCTTTCTTTTCTAGAATTTCATAAGGTCCAATAAATCTAGGGCTAAGTTTCCCTTTCTTACCAAACCTCATAACTCCTTTCATCGGTGAAACATTCAAAAACACCTTATCACCAACCATGAACTCTAACTCACGATGCCTCTTGTCAGAATAAGACTTTTGACGACTTTGAGCCCGTTTTAAGTCTTTCTCTAATTAGCTGAACTTTCTCCAAGGCCTCACAAACAAACTCTGGACCAATTAACGGCACCTGTGATGGTTCAAACCAACCCACCGGAGACCTACATCTCCGCCCATGCAACGCTTCATAAGGAGCCATACCAATGGTGGCGTGATAGCTGTTATTTTAAGAAAGTTCTATAAGTGGCAAGTGATCATCCCAATTACCTCCAAAATCTATAACACAGGCACGCAACATATCTTCGAGAGTATGAATGGTCCTTTCTGCCTGGCCATCGATCTGTGGATGAAAAACGGTGCTTAAATTGACCTTGGTACCTAATCTTTTCTGAAATGCCTGCCAAAAATGTACTGTGAAATGAGGGCCTCTGTCCGATATGATTGAAACTGGACACCATGCAATCAGACTATTTCTTTGAGATAATTTTAGCTATGAAGGCCTCTTCAAATTCTTCCCAAGTAGGTGGACCATCATCTTCATCTCTCTCTTTTTACCACATCTCAAACCAAGTGCCAACCATATCTCTAAGCTGGTAAGCATCCAGCTCCACAGCTTTGTCATTAAATGCTTTCATCACTCGGAGGGCTTTCTTAATACTCTCCATCCATAACATTGGATCTTAATCAACAATAGAACCATGGAATACTTAAGGACTCAACTTAAAAAATCCATTCACTCTTGAGGACTCGGAATTGTTATGTCTATTTGTTTGAGGTGGAACCTTATCTCTTTTCTCGTTCTGGATAGCCATAAAGGCCTTAAACATCTCCATAGCATTGTTGATTGCATTGAACATCTGACCCACATCTGGGGATATAATTGTTTGAGTCAGAGCTACTGTTGGGGGTGGCGTTGGATCCTGAGGTACTTGTTCATCATGCTCCATCCCTTCTTCATGTTCAACCTAGGGTACTTGAATCTCCCTTGTGGATTTACCCTTCCTTTTCTGAGTTCGAGCCTTTTTAGTTCTGCCTTGAGCCACGATAGTAGCCATATTTTCTTGAGTAGTATCCTGAGTGTCGGTGTCACAGTTGCGAGTACGAGCCATTTTGCGAGTTTTGGAGAAACGAATACATTAGATAATTTCTTAGAGGTAGGATATACTGCACGATCTAAAGTATGAAAAAAATGAGATTTTTCCTAAATGCTTGTAGCCTCCTGTTTATAAGTATGACATGCTTTATACCCATAAATAAGACTCTACTAACACAGCTTCATAGACCCCTAGGACTCCATAAACCTGAGACTCTGATACCAAATTTGTCATGACCCATTTTGTGAACAAGCCGAGACCAACACTCAATCACTAAACATGATCGAGCGAACCATCTATGCTTACCAAATCTACTATAACTCCAGCTTTGCATATAACAATGCAATACTCTAACAAAATACCTTTGATTAATTTAAGCAATTAAATAAATCAACTCCAAAACTTTATTCGTAGTACTACTGAATTATTACTAAGGTATTATAAATTAACATCTGAATCTCAGCCAATGACTATGTCTATGAAGCCTCTACTGATAAATTGACGCACTGTTCAGGACATGAGATTTCCTGGACAGTTCTCTAAGTAAACCAAGAAATAACTAAATAAAGATGACTCTAAGGAATCCCCCATGAACAAAAGCGGAGCTCACCAATAGCACTGGAAGAGAAGGAAGTCCTAACTCGTAGCTTGCTTGCCTGCAAATCTGGTTCCTATGTTGTACCGCAGACCAACATAGGTTCCCAAAAGAGAGCGTCAGTACCATTCATTGTACTCGGTGAGTCTCAACAGCGGAACGAGAAACATTAATGATATATCCATTATGATCAAAGGTTCTAAATGCATGTAAAACGTAAAGCTTATAAGAATAATTCAAAATAACTGCATAATAGCAGTTTATGAATATTTTACAAGGAATCCTTTTTTTTTTCTTTCTTAAAAAAAATACTTCACTTTATACTTTGGGAGTTCCAACTATCCTGACTTAATCCTATCTCAGTCATCGTGTGATCGATAGGGGTTCGATCTCAACCTGATCGAATAGGCCCAATCCACGAGGTTCCACTCGCTTCATGGTTCTCAGATCTCATGTAACATACCTTAGCATGACTAAGTAAATTCTCAGCAACAAGACCATCGGCTCGTGTGCTCCCTACTTTAGCACAAGTAGTTTCAGGAAGTTAACGTCTTGGTCAGGACCCTTGGCCTGGACGACGACCCCTCTCAGAATAAAGGATACTCCCCAAAATTCTTTTCTTTCTAAAACTTCTTCTTGTGACTTTTCAAAGCTAAATCTTTTTGTTATAGAACATTATGTACATACTCATATTGGTGTCCTTAAATGTGAAGCATGACATAAGAATGAAATAAACATATAAAAATATTTCTAAAGATTCTTTCTTCATAATTTTCAACATGAAAATAGTATATAAGAATAACAGAAAAATCTGAAAATTTAAGCACACATAGCATAATATATTATCTAAACTTTTGCTAGAACAATTCTAAATTAATGGGTACTCACTTGCTCTAATTAAATAAAGATAAACTCATTTAAGCAATTCATCAAACACCTTGTATGCGTGCTTTTATGAGTTAAACCATTTTAGTAAGGGTTATATCAACTCACCTCAAAACTTCTCGAGCCAATATATTGGCCCCAGTCCAATTGCACCAGTCAAACAATCGATTTTACAATAACTGATGTATTTTAATCAATTTAAAAGTACTACACCTAAATATGAAATTTATTATTGATATGAAAAAAGAAGGGAATTAACTATTCATATCTTACCTATTACTACTTAGAGTAATTGACAATAGAAAATTTTACATACCTTAGTTCAAAAATTAGTGATTGCTAATAACCCTAGAATTTTCCGTTGGTTGCGTAAGTATTTTCGCTGGGACGTGCGTATTTTTTTTATACGCAGAAGTCTGCTTGGAGTTTCTTTTTCGTTCCAAATTTTAAGGCTTTTAAGCTTCCTTACGCTTCAACAGCTTTTATGGCTCAAGGGTTTTGGTTATTTTGTCCTTTCTTTTATTTTTTTTTTTTTGTTTTTTTTTGGTTCTTATTTTATGGGCTTTAGGATTTTTCCCTTCTCCTTTTTTTTCTTTTTCTTTTTAATTTAATTAGTATTTAATGATACTTATTTTTGGTAATTAGTAATATTAATAATATTAATATTTCCTAATTGTATATTCAATTATTTAAATGCGTGTGTATATATATATATATTTCATTATAGGTAAGAAAAATAAAATAATAATAATATAATTTTATAATTAATGTATTTCAAACTTTTTTATAAATTTGAGGACTGTTACAGTCGAAAATTAGAATATGCGACTTATAAGCCGACAGTGCGGATAAAACATGAGGATGAGGGTGGTACGTTTTGAGAGTTCTTTTGAGTAATATGTTGTTTTCTCTCAATTGGTGTCTATTTTGTTTTTTGGGATTATTTTCAACTGTTTAAGATGATCAAATAGTAGAGAATGACTTATTAAAGAGAGTAACTGTTCGTTTAAAATTCCAAGCATACCTCTTATTGTACTTCAATTAATTATCATTATCATCAGCATAAACATTATAATTATTCTCTTGCGTCTTGGAACGTCATTTTAGTTATTTTAAAGAGGAAATAGTTTCTTTTTTGCTCATGACATCAGACATCTAGTACCACTACTTTATTGGAGTTTACCTTTTCTTCTACTCTTTTTCTTTTTGTTCTTCTAATAGATTATCACTTTTTAAATGCTGTGTTAGTTAAGCTTATCTAAACAACGTTTAAAATTCATTTCTTGAATGTCCATTACAATGTAATAGTATAACTTAATTAGTCGTCTCCATGAACCATTAATATGTAAATATAAAGCACCATTGGGGAGTTCAATTTGCAATAATCTGTAAAGTAATTTTTTGTTCTTGCAAAATTTTACAAATTAAAATTAAAATTTGCAACTCTTTTTTTTTCCCTCTCTCCAAACACTAGCACAAAAACTACACATTTTTTTTAATTTGTGGCATACTTTTAGAATGCGTTTGATGCGATGTAAAATATTTTTCGCCAATGATATTTATTTGAAAAATATTGTCAGCTTGTAGGTAGTAATATTTTCTATATCAATTTTTTTTAACATATAGTCGGATATTAAGATATGTGACTTCAACTATTAGCGGATGTGAGAATGTAGCATCTTGATGATACTTCGCTAATAATTTTGGTACCATGAAGCTACTCATTTTCTTCCAATCAATTTTCCTTTAGGAAATATTCACAACAATTTAAAACAATCAAAAAAGTAGAAAATAATTTGTAAAACCAAGGGATGTGGAGAAGAACTTAATCAAAAGTTTCAGGCTCAAAACTTGAAAATAGAAAAACTTCTAGTAGAGAATGCTTCGCTCATTAATGTATCATATACAATGTGAATTTGAACTAGTTGGGTCATACCGAATATCATATGATTATAAAAAATTTTAGCAAAAGAGCACAATTTATTAAATATTTTACACCATACCAAACACAACCGCATTATATATAATCTTAATTATCATTATCATCAGCATCAACATTATAATGATTCCTCTAAGTGTTGGAACGTCATTATAGTTATTCTAAACAAGATGGAAATTGTTTTTGACATCAGACATCTAGTATTCTAACTCTAGTGGAGCTTACCTTTTCTTTTCCTTCTCTTTTTTTCTTCTTAAAAAAATATCACTTTTTTAAATCGTGTATATCAATTAAGCTTATCTAAACAAAGTTTTAAATTCATTTCTTAAATGTCCATTACAATGAAATACTATAACTTAATTAGTCGTCTCCGTTAAACTAACCATTAATGTGAAATATAAATCATAAAAAGCCAAAGGGCGGTGGGACGGCGCCAATCATTTGTCCTAGTCCACTCGAATAAGGCCCCATGGTCGGCAAAACCTAACACAAAATGTGTTATTTTTTTCCTCATTTATTGTTAAAGTTGCAAAATGTGTTATTTTTGGTAAGACCCTATGAATATATAAAGACAGGTTATGTGAAACTTGGAGAAGCATCAAATTTTTAGCAAAACCCACTTAAGAACTTAAATTGAGCTTCTTTATTAGGGGCATTTTTTTTCTAGTGAGAACTAAAAATGGTGAAGATTGCCTTTGGTAGCATTGGTGACTCTTTTAGTGTTGGGTCATTGAAGGCCTATGTAGCTGAGTTTATTGCTACTCTTCTCTTTGTATTTGCTGGTGTTGGATCTGCTATAGCTTATAGTAAGTAAACTTCTCTAATTAAACTTTTTTATGCTAGCACTACATAGTAAAAACAACAACGAGGTGCACTAAGGTCCTGTCAATCCGTTATGCACGGGCCACGGAGTCTAAAGAAAGACCTGACTACGTCAACAGTTACATAATTTTACCTTACATTTTACTAGAGGCCGTTTTCTCAATCCATGCCCGAGAAACAACATAACTTTTACAGTTATGTCAACACTATGTAATTAAGGTTTATTTTGCTTTGTGGGGGTGATTTTGCAGATAAATTGACAGCAGATGCAGCTCTTGATCCAGCTGGTCTAGTAGCAGTAGCTGTGGCTCATGCATTTGCATTGTTTGTTGGGGTTTCCATAGCAGCCAATATTTCAGGTGGCCATTTGAATCCAGCTGTCACTTTAGGTTTGGCTGTTGGTGGAAACATCACCATCTTGACTGGATTCTTCTACTGGATTGCCCAATTGCTTGGGTCCACAGTTGCTTGCCTCCTTCTCAAATACGTTACTAATGGATTGGTATGTACTGCTATCATTTTCAACTCATATTTTATTTCTTTTGCGATTTTTCACAACTTCAATAAAAATAAAAATAAAATAAAAGGCTTTACCTAAGATCAAACTAACCGGTAGTATAACCGACAATACAACCCCTTAAATGAAAAAGAGCTGGCGGATTTATAATATATGTATAATTCATGTGTAATTTTTGAATATATAATCAATGTATATTCTACATATACCATCTAGAAAAAATAATGAATCTAACCGTCTATTTATGATTGGAGTTGGGCCTCATATGTATGTTTTTGGCAGGCTGTTCCAACCCATGGAGTTGCTGCTGGGCTCAATGGATTCCAAGGAGTGGTAATGGAAATAATCATAACCTTTGCACTGGTCTACACTGTTTATGCCACAGCAGCAGACCCCAAAAAGGGCTCACTTGGAACCATTGCACCCATTGCAATTGGGTTCATTGTTGGGGCCAACATTTTGGCAGCTGGTCCATTCAGTGGCGGGTCAATGAACCCAGCTCGAGCATTTGGGCCAGCTGTTGTTGCAGGAGACTTTTCACAGAACTGGATCTATTGGGCCGGCCCACTCATTGGGGGAGGATTGGCTGGGTTTATTTATGGAGATGTCTTTATTGGAAGCCACACGCCACTTCCAACCTCAGAAGACTATGCTTAAACGAAGAGAAGAGTCTTCTTCAATGTTTCTTTGTGTGTTTTCAAATGCAATGTTGATTTTTAATTTAAGCTTTGTATATTATGCTATGCAACAAGTTTGTTTCCAATGAAATATCATGTGTTTGGTTTCTTTTGAAGACTGAGGGTATCTAAAGCCTATGCATGTATAATAACTCTAAAATGACAGTGGCCACACAAGAAAGAAACTGGATAAAGAAAATTCAACCCACTGACCTTTTTCAAGTAAACACACAGTTTAGAAAGTTCTACACCCATTTAAGGCTTTGAAGCAAGTTTGAGATGAATTGGAAGAAACCTGTCATTTTCTCTTCTTCTTTTTTCTCTTCAACAGTTCTTTATCTCATGTGTTCCGGTTCTTACGATTGCTGCTATGATCTTTTTCCCCTTTGTTGTTCCTAGTCTATTGTCTCTTTTCGTCTTCTTGCGCCGAATGGTCTATTGAAAATAGCCTCTACTCTACCAGGATCGGGGTAAGGTCTGCGTACACACTACTCTACCCAGACCCCACTTATGGGATTATATTGGGTTGTTATTGTTGCTGCTGTAGTTCTTTTATCTCATGTAGTATTGGTATAAAACAGTCAATTCTTCTCTTTTCTCAATAATGTGTGTACAATATATACTAAAATAACAACACTAATATTCATACTTTCCTGTATACAATGATTTATGCCAATACCCCATTGCTTCTTGGGTTATATTCAAAATACAACAGTCTTGTCTTTGTCATATGGTAAAACGCGCAACTCACAATATGATTTAATTGCTTTTGCTAAACACTGTTTCTCAAGATCCTCAGACTTCTGAATAAAGCTCCGCAAATTGTCTCTATGGGAAACTCTTTCAACCTGAAAGAAGAAAGGTCCTATGAAAGCATGAAGCTGAAATCATAAAATGATGGTGAACATTTAGCAGATGATGATCGACTAGTTTCTCAAATGATACATGGATCTCCTGGGGGGAATTTGCTAAGATGGTAAGGGAACACTAGTATAAAGATTTTGAATATTTTGAACTTAAAAATGCATTATCCTCTTCTTAACTTCTTTCCATTGCTCCGTACTCCTTCGAGAGAACCAATCTCTCAGGTCTACCTTCATACATTCTACAGCACAGTTACTGGATTTAAAGTCAAAATATCAAATCCAAGGCCAACACTCAAGAGGATGCAAGTAAACGAAGTGCATTGAAACAATCAAGAACATGAAGCAGCATTATGCCAATGAACACACACACGCGCACACACACCCATGTGGCATTTGGACAGCTTTTTGAAAATATATTTGAACAAGATATTTTTGAAAAAATGAATGTGTTTGGATGACCATGTTTTCGTATTAGGATTAATGTATTCTCTCTAAGAGAACACAACCAAATTGTAACTTATTGCTCCATAAGACTTTCAACCAAAAATTAAAACGTTTAAGTTGTTGCTCGTTTATGAGAGCTTGTCTTTGTTTTACACAGAATTCGTTTTTCAAATAAATTAAAAAGAAAAAATGGTTTAATAAGTTTACGAAGTAATGATACATAAATTATGATTGAAGGCATGCTTTTAACTTCACGAAACAGAATCCAAAGAAAGAGAAAAGCTAGGTAGGACTGCAACCATAGAATGATAAGCTGCTAAAAATTGAACATGCAGGTTGAATCCTAAAAATAATTTTTGGAGTTCCAATGCACATAAAAAAGCTTACAAATAGTAAACACATTGCATAGTTAGACATACGAATACTTACCATTTGCTCGATGATGGGACCTGCATCGAGTCCTTCACTAACAAAGTGACTCGTTGCACCGATCAACTTAACACCAGCCTCAAAAGCCTATCAAAAGATCAAACGAATAAAAAGCGTCAAGTTTGTAAACCATCAAAAAAAGTTCTCCACAGAATAAGAGTGGAAAATGACCATTTACGGAAAAGGACTCTGGAAATTGAACCTGCTTAGATGGATTCCCGCCCTTGAATGATGGCAAAAGGCCATGGTGAATATTAATGATATCCTTCCCATAACTTTCTAAGAAGTCTGCAGAGAATACCTGCATAACAAGTGCAACCTTAAATTAAGAAAGCAAGTTAAGGAGTGAACTGCAACATTTATTAGGAGTTTTATAATGGTGAACATCATGAACCATGTAAATTATAAACAACCAGTTTAAATCATTTAAACTGAACCATATAATATAAGCAATAGAAAAAAAGTTATGTAACACAGAACTGCCTCTGTTGCCCAACAGAACAGCCCCTTGATATAATCAAGAGAAAGCACAAGTAGGAGTTCAATGTCCCAAAATTTTGATTACCTGCATGTATCTAGCAAGTACAAAAAAAAAAAAACAGTATCATGAACTAATTTCAAGATCTCTACTTCTCTTTGTGTCCCCATAGTTGTTGGCAAATAATAGTATGGAATTCCATGCCTTTCAAGTAACCGAATCACATGAGTGTCTGGACCTCGATCGTGATTGCTGTTAAACAAAGAATACATTTTATATGATAACAAATATTTTGTGGCAAGTATTTTACATGATAACTGATTCTTTGAATAGCAAATAAATAGTATAATGAAGAAATTGCATATGCTTAACCTTATTACAGAAGTTATATCAACAGGAAGCCTACCATTCTGCCACCTGTGCAACAAATCTACAAGACAATGGTCCTGCAACAAGCTGATGACAGTTTTTACATTAAAAATAGTACAAAGAAAGGTTTCACCATAACACATAAATCAGCTGTTGACCAGTCTTGGGATCAGAACCTGCTTTGAAGCAAGAACTGCGATCTTATATTTGGGATCTATTTCAGGAACCCGAACAACAGACTTCATTGCATTAAACATCTTTGATAGCTTAAAGAAGTCCTCATCCATTTGCCCTTGGGGCCATTTAGCAGGGTCAAAAGCAAACTCGCTGTAATTGAAGCAAGATTTACTTTGTATTATTCTTATGACATACCAGGAAAAACAAAAAACAAAAATAAAAGAGCTATGAACATAGCTGACCGATCCAAAACAAAAGATAATATTCTAGGTATCTGGCAAAACGTTACGGCTAATTCTGAATAAATATACCACTTAGTACCACTTACAAAGACATATAAGCACCATTGGTCCATTACTTCTTGCAAAATGAAAATTTTACCTCTTTCACCACAAATAAAAAGAGAAAAGAAGATACAGTTCATTTTAATATGCTTCATAAGACAGTAATTGACAAAAATACTTAGCAAGACATTAGGTTCTTCATTTACTTTTGATCAGTCCTTAAGTTCTTCCTTTATAAACAGATCAACTTCAAAAGACAATTGCTCGATCAACACTATTGAGTAAATAATCTTTATGAAGATCTCTCATTATTAGAAGATACAGAGTAACTGAATATATCGTCAAGAAAGCATGGAGTTAACATTTTCATAGACGCCTGAAACAGCCCTGAAAACTCACATAAGTTAATCTTTAATTGAATATTACTGGCCAGGGTCTCACTTCAATAGATATGTTTTTTTCTTTTTCTTTTTTAGCTCATGCAAGGTGAGCCTCATTTGACTACCTAGATAAATATAAAATTGTTTGTGAAGTGCTTGCCACTCTCCAAGCATGCTAAGTTAATTGATTCTCAAAATCACTCTCCACCAATAGAAGCTTGTAGCTGCAAGATTATATAATGTGTCGACAAAATGGTCCTTCAGAATCCTTATCTGCTACAGGTACCTCTGTTACTGCTTATGTTATTATGAACTAACCAAATGATGATTCACCAATAATGTCACTGCTATAACAATTTTCTCTTTCTGATACAACAATCAAAAGAAGAAGCCACTGCAGAATATTTTTTCTCATTATTTTTTATGAGCATACTTAATAAAGCTCATTGTGATTAACCATGATTGCAAAATTAAAATTTCTTATAGAAGAGGATTGAAGTAATCCGGTACAAACATGTCCAAGCATGACACTGTAAAATTGACAGAATCCTACTAAAAAATAAACTCTTCAAATGTTTTCCTTAACCAGAATCCAGGTAGGATGCATAAATGGTAGGGGATTGATAACTTTCTTTTTGAAAAACAGAATCCAGCTACGCTATACATTATCAAAAAAATTATGAGTTTTAAGTTGTATAGGCTACAATGTAAAACATACCTACACAATCTAGTCACCTATAAGGTAATTACAAGTAATCTCTATGATAAAAATTAATTGGTAACTTCATACAAACAGTAACTAAACAGCTATAGTAGGTTAAACTACACTAATCATATGAAAAATCTATACACATATAACTTAAGTCCATTTTCTATAGTACGCCGGCTAGTGCAAAAGATTACACATAACCCAACCCCAAATGAGATACAACTAACTTAAGAGAAAATACCTTCTTGAGTAAAAGACATTCTTGTCTCCTGGAACAAAAACATCAGCGTTAAGAATATTTCCACCCCTTGATGCTATGCAATCTGATAGCTTTGCTACGATTCCTACTTCATCCTATTCACAAAAACGAATTTAATTCTCGTCTCAATCTCCCAATCAGTAGTCCTATTACATAAGACAAATAACCCACATCCGAATTCATTTACTACCCATGTTTATGTATGCTGGTAGTGCACTTTGCATACACATATGAACGAACACTTACTTACTGGGCAATGAAAGACATGAATGGCATGTACCAGGGAATTTGAGGAGGACCCAAATGGGAATTATACAGATTTGAGTGACCTTTTTGCAAATTGCGGACCGAAGTTTGGGGATACCAATCTCCAGAGGAGGTTCATTTCTAATTGTTTCTCTTTCCAAAATCTCACCAACATTTCATATCCAAGTTTATCAGTCAAATCATACTCTTATCTGTTTCAGACATCTGTCCAACTTCCAACTTCCAAATGTGGGGCACAACAAGTCCACCACAACCACAACCACCTTTTGGACCTTTTACGTTTGCTTACATCTTTTTCTAATTCTTGTACATCACCTAACAAAAATTATATTCAGCAATCTTAGTATAAGAATAAAGAATTATTTATTTAAATTATCATGTACCTCTCTTAAATGAAACGATGAGGGTAATATTTTTCTTTTTTTGTAAAAAATGTAAATGTACTTTTTTTCCTTTTAGAAGTCAAAAATTGAGAGAAAATGACGAACATGGTCCCTTGTATCTTTGGGTTGGTTTAAAATAATCCCTTAAATATACTCCTAAATAGTTTTGGTCCTTTGAGTTTGTCAAAGTAAGCATTTTGTAGAATTTCGATTTGTCATTTTAATAACCCAAAATTGAACCATAATAACTTTGTTTTAATTTGGTTTATTCATGTTCAGTTCGGTTTAATCGGTTAGTTTTTTTAGTTTCAAGCTATGGCAGAATGGTACAAAACAACAAAATATATTTCTTGTTGACAGAAAAAGATAAAAGAAATAAAAAATGCCATCAAATACACGGAAAAAAAAAGTTGTGACTTGGGACAAGATCGACTACAGACGATATATTATTTAAAATCCAAATAAGATTTCCTTTTAAAGTTCGATGTGGATATGAAATCTTTCGATCCTTCTTTCACTGCTACAATCAGGTATCATCATAACTAATCATTGGTGTCAATTTATTGGTATGAGGAATGTGAAAATGAGGTAATTCTTATTTCAATTCTGACATTGATTTCAAATAGGATACAAATATTCTGTGATCTTAGTTGGTATTTGGCAATCTAATGAATCCACCAAACTTTTACCGACTTGTTTAATATTTGAATTGTTGTGCATCTTTGTGTCAAATTCATGATAATATTGTTGTTCTCCTTGATTTCTTGTAAACATACTATCCCTTGGCTGTGTCTCAGATCACACATACACAGGTGCAGTTAGAAGCACAGTCAATTATCTATTCTATTGGTAGAAAACTTTAGTTTTTCGATTTAATCAAAAATCGAACCGCTAAAACCGTTATTTTCGATTCGATCGATATTATGCACACCCCTACGGCACCTACTATTCTTAACTGCTTCAGTTGAATTTGAAGTGTGGCAAATATGAACTTTGTGATGGAAATTTTTGACATATCTCCTTGTGGCAAGGATGAATTTTGAAAGAGTAAATTTCATGAGTGGTCATTCAACTTTGTGTTCATAACCCAAAAGTTATTTATCTTTATTTTGTTACGCTTTAGTCATTCAACTTTGTGTTCATTATCCAAAAGCCACTTCTCTTATTTTACAAACCTTTCACCTGAAAAGTCTATTATGCCATTGAGATTATAAATTCTACTATTTATGTAATACTTTATATATTTTATGCTATATAATATAATTTTATCCAGGTATTTTACTTATAATTAAAACAATTTAATATTATTTTATTTATTTTTTATAATATATTCATACATTTATTTTTTTCTTAATATTAATTTTCAGGATATATAAGTAGTATTATTAAATTTGTCAGTAACATTACCGTAAACAAATCTCAAATCTATGTTCTTAATCATGCTTAATGAAATCTGTTTAATAAAAATTAAAAATCAAAGTCATTACTTTATCAGCCATGCCATACCCATTAATTTAATAAATAAAATACACACATTTAGCAAAATGACACATTAGATTAATACTTTCAAATAAATAGTATTAACAGATAAAACTTTTAAAACTTAATATTAAATAAAAATACCTTTAAAACATTTTTAAAAATTTTTATTGACTATAAAAACTATTATTTATTTAAAATATATATTTTTATTATTTTAAATAAATATTAAAAAATATTTTTTATCATTTATATATTTAAAATAGGTTCATGTATGAATATGATTAAATGAAAAAATTAAATGTGTGGATATTTATAAAAATAATAAATAAAATAATTTAAAGTTATTTTAGTTATAAGTAAAATACTTAGATAAAATATATTATATTGTTGTAATATAGAAGGTATTACATAAATGAGAAGATTAATATCAAGGACATAATAGACTTTTCAAGTAAAAGTAACTTTTGTGATAAATAGAGTAAAGTAAAGTATTTTGTGTAACAAAAGAAAGAAAGTGACTTTTGGGTAATGAACATAAAGTTGAATGATTTTAAAGTAACAAAAAGAAGAAAAGTAACTTTTGCGTAATAAACATAAATTTGAATGAACACCCGTAAAATTTACTCGAACTTAAAATAGCAAAGGAGATGCCCCTTGTGCAAGCACCTATGCTACTCTACTACTATAGGGAGGAAGAAATGGCGTGGACTAAATGGTGCTCTATCGTGCAATTTTGGATTATTCAATGCATGATCATGGTTAGGTGATATTAGGCTATATAGATGATATTTGTACCTTAATATTACCATACATTATTATTATTATTATATATCCATTTTGCCAATAAAATGCTCTAAATGGTGTTCTTTTATTTCGCAGGGAATTTTCTAAGTGGAAGCACCACAAAGTATTTTGGAGGCAATAATGTGAAGAAAACGCTCACTCCAGAAGTGCCCGAGCACAAAGAAGCGAGAAAATGGCCTGAGCAAATTCATCGCGGCAGATGAAAGCTCAAGGCAGAATGTTCAGCTCCCACTACGCTCGAGCCACGGTCGTACCGCGACCGCGGTGCACTATTCACGCGTCCGAAATTTTGGGGGACCAACGTGTAAATTTAGAAAAACTTGTTCCAAACCCTTATAAACTTTAGAAGCTCGCCCAAGATTATTTTAAGCTTGTTAGGCTACTTTTGGTGGCAAGAACAAGTGTGAGAAGATCACCCAAACATTAGAGTTTTTCTATCTCTTTTATTTTCTTGCAATTACCCATTATGATTAATTTAGTAGTTTCATCTTGTTTTGTCATAAGTAGCTAATTCCTTAGTCTAGGGTTTTGATGGAACCTATTGAAGGATAAACTTCTCGTGATGTTGATATTTGTTCAACTACGTATTTGTTGCAGTTAATTGACAAGATCATCAATTAGTGTGCCTATTTAGTGTGCATAACTTGGGATAAAGTGCATATTTAGAAAATTATTGAATAATACCACTCCCAAAGTATATGAGGGATCAATAACTGTGGGTTTAAAGGTGAGATTAGAGATAACGAAGCCTTGGGTGCAAACTAAAGTGAGTTGTAATAATAAAAGCCAGCTAGCGTATCTCAGGAGAGTACATCTAGTAAATTATCGTGATTACTAGGGAGAGATTTACGGTAAAAGGAGTGCTCATGCTTGACAGAGATGATTTGGTGAATCTATATGAAGCATAACCGAAAAGGATTCCATCAATAGGGGAAATCATAACCTTAGAACTTTCTCTTAATTGTTTACAACTTAATCATAGTTAGTTTTCAGTTGTTTTTTTACATTTGTTCTTAGTTAGTAGAAATACCACCAATTGTTATTTAAAACATTTGGGAAGTTGACTCCATACAAGTTAGTAAATCCAACGAAAGTAATTGATAGGTTAATTCCTTGTGGGTTCGAATCTAGGCTAAATACTCAGATTATATTTGCAACGTCCGCGTATCTTTTTATAAGATATAGTTGGGCGTGATCAAATTTTAGCACAGTTGCAGGGAATTAATGGTGTTATCAATTAGAATTAAAAGAAGTACAAAAATTCTTAGTGTAGTCAGCTTTCTCTATACCCAATCTTTATATTGAAAATTTTAACGTTTGTTGACTTGGTTGCACATGTGGATGCCTAGAAACTCATCGAGAACCGGTGAAGTATTTGAAGCATTATCAGATCCCGAGAAAGTTTTCAAGGCCTTGAATCGGGCCAACTGGAAAAACAAATAACAGAACAATTCAAACCAAACATGGGAGATCAAGAAGAAAACCCAGCTATACCAATAGCGCCAGTGGCACCTCTTGTGCCAGAGGCCGCTCTCTATGACTGGGCACAACCCACAGCTGAAAATATAGCCATAACGATTTTAGTCTCGCAATAATAGGTTGAATCATTCCAAATCACAAACAACATGATGCACTTGCTGCAAACTAAGGGGCTATTTTCAGGGGCACAAATCGAAGATCCTCAACAGCACTTGAATAATTTCATGTCAATCTGCAAAACCAAAAGGCAGCCCAACATAACTCAGGAAGCAATCAAGTTGTTATTGTTTCCATTCGCAGTGATATGAGCTACCTAGACCTGGCTAAACTCTACTCCCGTTAATTCCATAACAACTTGGGAGGAGTTAGTTAAGCAATTCCATAATAATTTCCACCCACCCAACAAGTCTGCTCAACAAATTGATGAAATTTTGAGTTTTAAACAGAGACAAGTGGAGATACTGCATGAAACATGGGAACGCTTCAAGGGGATGCTGGCTATATGTCCTCACCATGGTATTCCTGATCTGATGTTGGGGCAGCGGTTTTACATGAGATTATTAGATAGCGTGAAGAATATTGTTGATGCTTCAGCTGGTGAAGCATTTTTTAGCAAAACATGGAGAGACGGATAGAGCCTGCTTGACAAGATGGCACAAAATTCGGGATGGGCAACTAGGAATGCACCTATCACTCCAATAGGTCACTCAGTTCCCTTCCATATATCCAAATCTACGGCTGAAAATATGGCCACCTTATTGACACATATGAGTATACTCACCAAGAAGGTAGAAGAGTCAGGGCATAAGCAGCAGGTACACATTATAGACATTACCAATAGGGGCTTGTGCGCATCCTGCATTAGTCATCCAATTGGTAACCAGTGGGGTGCAGAACATGATCATCATCACTACCCTGAAGACATGAATTATGTGTCTAATTATGGAGGACAAAGATCGGGTGGTCAAAATTGGGGTCAGCAACATCAGTCGTACAGGTCAGTCCAGCCACAGTTCAACAATGGGAACATGGGAGGTATGAGACCTCCTAACAATATGGAACCTTACCCAAGGCCACATGGATATAACAATCAGAATCAACAACATGGGTATCACCCTCCTCAGCAGCAGCATGGTGGAAGGCAGGAAGATGGGTTTGCTAGACTTGAGGCAATGATGCAGTAGGTTATTGGGGCTAATGAAAAAATTAGAGAAAGAGTAGATGCACATGATTCAAATATCAAGAATATTGAAGTGCAGATGGGCCAAATTTTGATGTCTCTGAACAATCTTTCCCATAAGACATTACCTGCAGACACACAGATAAATCCAAAAGATCAAGGACCGAAGCAAGTGATGTCAGTGAGTCTACGCAATGGCAGGGATTTTGATGTAGAGCAAGAGAGGGCTCGAGTAACCAGACAGGCTAAATCACTCATACCAGTGCCCATTGAGCTAGATGAGTCAACGAAACTGTCATAGGTGACAATCCAGCCTGCACATAAAGAAAATAACATTCAAATTGAGACTGAGAAAGAAGTTGAGCCAGCCCAGGTACCAGTAGTTGAGGTGATAGCTGATTAAGATCAAATCATTGGGAAGAAGAGACCTCCTGCACCATTCCCTCAGAGGCTGGCTAAGTACCAAAAAGAAAACCAATACAAGAAATTCATGGAGATGCTGAAACAAATCCAGGTACATATTCTATTGATTGATGCTTTGAAAGAGATGCATGGGTATGCAAAAATGATGAAGGACTTGATGTCCCAAAAAATTTATTTCCAAGACTTGGCCACAATTACTCTTACTCATACTTGTAGTACAATGGTGACTAGACCAATTGCGGAAAAGTTGTCTGACCTAGGGAGCTTTACAATTCCATGCACTATTGGTAATTTTTCTTTTGCTAAGGCACTATGTGATCTATGGGCTAGCATAAATCTTATGCCCCTAGCAACTTATAAGATGTTGGGGGTTGGAAGATCTACACCCACCTCTATGTTGTTGCAGCTGGCTGACAGGACTGTAAAAAGACCCTCTGGTATCCTGGATGACGTGTTGATTCAAGTAGGGAAATTTGTGTTCCCTGCAGATTTTGTGATCTTAGACTATAAAGTGGATGAAGAGATTCCCATAATCTTAGGAAGGTCGTTCTTGGCCACGGAGAGAGATCTTATTGATTGTGAGATTGGGGAGCTCAAGATGAGATTGAACGACAAAGAGATAACATTCAATGTGAAGAAATCTATGAGGTGACCAAGTGAATTTGCCAATTACTCTCTTATTGATGTCGTGGATGTAATCGTAGAGACTGATGATGAGATGCTGACCATCGAGGACCTCATTGCTACATGTTTGATGAATTTAGATGAGGTGAATGGAGAAGAATTGGCAGAATGGGTATTGGCATTAGAGGGAAGAGGGTTCTGGGATAGAACTCTTGAATTTGAGCCCCTTCACTTTAAAAATAGAGAAACTCTTCCATCCAAGCCATCCAACGAAGAACCACTAAAGCTGGAGCTAAAGCTACTGCCTGCCCATCGTAGGTATGAGTTCCTTGGACCTGACTCCACTTTACCTATTATTATCTCATCTAGTTTGTTAAATGTGCAGGAACAACAAATCTTGCAGGTAGTCAAGGAGTGTAAGACTCCCATTGGGTGGACCATGGCAGACATAAAGGGGATAAGCCCCACCTACTGTATGCACAAAATTCTGTTGGAAGAGGGACACAAATCTTTAGGGAATACCAAAGAAGGATGAACCCCAACATGAAGGAAATGGTGAAGAAAGAAGTGATAAAGTGGTTGGATACGGGAATCATTTTTCCAATCTCTAACAGCAACTGGGTTACCCGGGTTCAATGTGTACTAAAAAGGGTGGCATCACGGTAGTTAAAATTATAACAATTAATTGATCTCTACGAGAACCATCACAGACTGGAGAATTTGCATGGATTACAGAAAGCTAAATCTAGCCACCCGGAAAGTCTACTTCCCACTTCCCTTTATTGATCAGATGTTAGACAGTTTGGCAGGGAAGTCACACTTCTGTTTTCTGGATGGGTACTCAGGGTACAATCAGATCTCCATCACATCGGAGGATAGAGGGAAGACCTCATTCACTTGCATGTATGTCATTTTTGCCTTTCGGAGATGCCCTTTGGCCTATGCAATGCACCAGCCACATTCCAAAGGTGCATAATGGCCATATTTACTGACATGATATAGGACATAATGGAGGTATTCATGGATGACTTCTCAGTGGTGCGGAACTCATTTGATGAGTGCCTAATAAATCTGACTCGTGTGCTGCAACGATGTATTGAGACTAACCTGGATCTTATTTGGGGGAAGTGTCATTTTGATGGTACAAGAGGGCATAGTCCCGGGGAACCCGGTGTCAAGCAAAGGAATTAAGGTGGATCGTACTAAAGTGGATGTGATAGCAAAGCTTCCCCCTCCAACTTCAGTCAAGGCAAGTATCTTCCTCGGGCATGTCAGTTTCTACCGGAGATTCATAAGAGACTTCTCAAAAATTGACAACCCTCTCTGTAAGTTTCTATAAAAAGATCACCCTTTTTTGTTTTCTAATGATTTTAGGGTAGCATTCGAGGAGCAGAAAAAGAGGCTGGTCACATCACCTATCATTGTTTCCCCTGACTGGGAGCAACCATTCGAACTCATGTGTGATGTCGGTGACTACGCATTGGGGGCAGTGCTGGGACAGCAGAAGGACAAGCTGATGCATCCAATCTACTATGCTAGTAGAACGCTGAGTGGAGTCCTGTTGAACTATACTGTGACTGAGAAGGAGATATTGGCTGTGGTGTTTGCCTTCGATAAATTCAGATCGTATTGGATTGGCACTAATGTAATTGTATACACTGATCATGCATCTCTCAGGTACTTAATTGAGAAAAAGGAGTCCAATTCGTGCATGATTCATTGGGTATTTCTACTGCAAGAATTCGACCTCAAAATTCGTGACTGTAAGGGCAGAGAAAACCAAGTCGCTGATCATCTATAACGACTTGAGGGAGCTAAAAACTCAGTTGAGGTCAAGGATATTCTGGAAACCTTTCCAGACGAGCAGCTGCTTGCTACTAGTCTTGAGGAAGCGCCATGGTATGAAAACTTTGCAAATTACCTGGCCAATGGTATAGTTCCCTATGACCTTTCATCTATACAAAAGAAAATGTTTTATCGTGACTTCCTCATGTATTACTGGGATGAACCTTACCTGTTTCGAATATATGTTGACAATATGATCCGGAGGTGCATCCCTGTGATAGAACAATCTTCTGTTTTGCAGGCAAGTCATGCATCGACGTATGTAGGGGATTTTAGAGGATTCAGGTAAGCTGCGAAAGTGCTAGAGGTCGGGTTATTTTGGCCAATAGTGTTCAAAGATGCACACCAATGGGTGAAGGGTTGCAATGAATGTCAGCAAACCGGGAACATTTCCCGTCTCCATGAGATGCCCATGAACCCGATTCAAGAGGTGGAAGTGTTTGATGTCTGGGGGATTGACTTCATGGGACCCTTCGTCAACTCCTTTGGTAATAAGTACATAATTGTTGCTGTGGATTACATGTCCAAATGGGTAGAAGCTGCAGCGTTGACCACTAATGATGCAAGAGTGGTGGTGGAATTTTTTAAGAAGAACATATTCACCCGCTTTGGGAAACCAAGAGCGATTATCAGTGATGGAGGCACTCACTTTTGTAATAGAGCCTTCGAGAAGTTGCTAGAAAAGTATGATGACGCCACAAGGTGGCTACCCCTTATCACCCGCAGACTAGTGGGCAAGTTGAAGTGTCCAACAAAGAGATAAAGAGTGGGTTAACCAAGACTGTGAAAGCCACAAGAATTGATTGGGCAAAAAATCTAGATGATGCATTATGGGCTTATAGAACTGCTTTTAAAATTATCAATTGGTATGTCACCATATAAGTTGGTATTTGGTAAGGCCTGCCACTTGCCAGTAAAACTTGAACATAAAGCTTGGTGGGCACTGAAGCAGCAGAACCTCGACATTAAGTTGTGGGAACAACGAGGATCATTGAATTGCATGAGCTCGACGAGTTCAGATATCTTGCTTTTGAGAGCACAAAGTTGTACAAGGAAAGAATGAAGAGGTTGCATGACTAGAACATTGTTGAGCGACATTTCAAACCCGGGGACAATATATTACTCTATATCTCAAGATTACAGTGGTTCCCCGGTAAGCTTAAGTCACGGTAGTCTGGTCTATTACGAGTGGTCGAAGTCTTCCTTTCAGGAGTTGTAGAGATTGCCTCAAAGAAAGACTCCCACATATTTAGGGTCAATGGACAGAGATTGAAGCTATACATAGGCATGAAAGAACCAAAGAAAGTTTCAGAGATCAACCTGACAGAACCTTAGAGTTTGAGCAAACCTTAAATGCGCTTGTCTGCAGCATGTCACGACGTTAAATCAGGCGAGGAAACCTATGAATGTTGTTGTTAGTGTGTTCTTGTAAATTTCTATATATATATATATATATATATATATATATATATATATATATATATATATATATATATATATAAAGAACGCCAGCGCCGCGACCGCGCTAGTACCGCGGTGAAAGCCTAACATTCAGCCTCACATCGTCCAACTCACCGCGACCGCGATGAGACGTGACCTTTCTGCCTCAGATTTGTAAACCCACCGCGGCCGCATGGGATCGCGGTCGACGGCGATGGGTACCAAGTTTTTTTTCTTCTTCTTTTAATGTTGTGACTCCTAATTCAAAAGTACACCCCCCCCCCCCCCCCCGCAACATCTGACCCCAACTCCAATTCTAAATCCCCCTCTCTCTAAACCCTAATCCCCCTCCAAATCCCTCTCTTCTTCTTCTTCACTCATTCCATTCCCCCATCTATATTCCTCTCATCCTTCTTCTATTAAGATATGCAACCCACCTCTCTCCTCTCTTTCTTTTTGTATTTTGTTGTCAATGCTAGTTTAATGTGTAATGGTGTAGTAATTGTTTTTAGTAGATTTTTGTTAGTTTCTTCTTGGTTTTCTTTTAAATTTCATTTTTAGCCTAATTGGTGAAAAGGTTGCGTGTTTACTATTGTGGAAAGGTGTATCTTGGTGAGTGTTTATTGAAGTATTGGAAGGTGTGATGGTACCGGAGGAGGACAATATTGAGATGGTGAATGAGTTTTATGCAACTTGCCTGAACATGAGAATGGGGTGGTTACGGTGCGCAATACCCGGGTAAATGCATCCATTAAAGCCATCCACCGAGTATATTGTCTCCCAGTATTCAAGGGAGAGATGGATTCTTATGTAGCTTATCATCACCCAAAGGTTCAGTGGGTACCAATTCTTGATGTCATCTATATCCCTGACAAGTCCTTTATATGGATAAAACATCTGATCACGTTGAACTCATAGTCTCTGAATTAGGAGGCAAAGTTCTTGCTCACCATTATCAACACCTGGTTGCTACCCTCCAGCAACACAACTGATGTAAATGGGCCAAGGGCAGCGGCTATCTACTGCCTTATGGAAACACCAGGACTTTGACATTGCCCGGCTTATCCATGTTGTGATGTTCATTAGATCATCTGAACTAATCAAGGGCCAGTACTTCCCTTCGCTAATCATCCAGTTGTGCTGTCTTGCTAGAGTCCCTGAAGACATTCGAGTTGATGGGAAATTTCCCCTGAAAGCCCCGTTCCGGGCAAGAAAAATTGGAATTGGACGAGAGCTGGTTGTAAATGTTGATGACTCAGACGATGAATCAGAAGATGATGATGATGATGATGATAATTCTGAGGAGGCCCCCCACCTCCGAGAGTTGACAAGGTCGGACCATCACAGCTATGCTGGAGCACCTGCATGACAGTTTTGGAGTAGGAGATGGCTGGGTTGCACACATCAGCCACTAATTTGGGAGTCCGTGTAGACGCGGTGGCTGACCGGCAGGTGGTGAAGTTGGAGAAGAAATTCTTAGGCTGGCTGAGAGCTCTGGGTCGTGCTTGCAATGTGAACCCAGACACTGTCTCCGATCAGGAGTGATCCTTTAGGGAAGTTCCTTTACCTCACCGTTCTTTAAATTTTAAAGCCATGAGGACATGTCTACATTTTATGTGTGGGGTGGGGGATACTTCACTGTATGTATATAATTATCCCAATTGACTGTTTGATTTTGTTTTCTTTTGGTTTGCTATGATTGTTTTGGTGTTTGAGTGATAGTTCATTAGGTAAGTTAAAATAGGTAAGTGACTTGTCCGGACGATGGATCTCTTTTGGAGGGGTTCTTGGGGACTAAGTCGAGAAAAAAATGGAATATGGAGACTCTTCCTGATGACGGGTCCTTTAGACAATTTTCTTGAGGGAAGTTTGTCTAGAGAAAATACCAAACAAAAATTTTATTTTATTTTTAGGTAGTGTAGCAACTCCCCCTTGCTTTTTCCTCGGGTCACGGTTCTTTTTTAAGGGTTTAGTTTGAACTGGGTATGTGTAGTTTTTGTTCATTATTTTTGGTTGTTAGATTAGGATTAATGGGCTACGAGCTAAAATCGAAGGAGAAACCCTTAGCGTTGATACACATGAAAACAGTAGATGCTAGAGTGTAACGTTTGTGAGAACGTAATTTTTTCCCTGTATGAATTACTCCCACAAATTCAAAACAAAATAATTTTTTCCATTATTTGCAATTTTGTGGATTTTGTGGCATTTTTTGGTAATTTTTTAAATTTGTCCACGCATGTTAATTTTGTTTAAATTTTGAGAAAAAATACAAAAAATATGTTGCATTTATATTTAGGATTAAACTTTGCATTTCAATATTAAGTAGTAATTTAATTGCTTTATAAAAATGAAAAAAATCACAAAAATAGTTTAATTTTTGTATTTTTAATTTTAGCTTTGAAATTTTGTGGTTGTTTTAATTATTATTTAGAGTTAGTTAGTTTGAATTGGTAGGATAATTTGATTTTGGTTTAATTTTAATTTTAGTTGTTTTAATTTTGAAAAGGGAAGTAATTTTGACAATAAAAGAAATTAGAAAAGAAAAAGAAATAAAAAGGAAAAGAGAACAAGAGAAGTGAGAGATTAGATTTTTGGGCAGATTCTATTTGATTTTTTAAAGCCCAATTCGAATCCCCCTTAATTTCCCTTCCTTACCCGCCCAGGTCCAGCCCCTAAACCCGACCCGCTCCTCAAATATACACAAAGACATACAGAAACCTAAATCAACGCCAAAATGACGGGAACATTGTTCACTCGCGCTCCCTCACACAAATCAGACCCTAAATCACCAAAATCCACGGCGAGTGATTCCAAACCCATAACCACGCATTCCTCCTTCTCTCCTTTTGCCGTTTCTAATTGTTTCTGACGCTAATGATTCCCTTCTCCTCTCACTCGCTCGAATTTGAGATATATCTCACAACTGGAAGGTTCTGGAGGACAATAGTTGGATGAGTGTGAGGTGTTGGATCGATTTCATTTAATCTGAGCCCCACACTCATCAGGTGCTCATTTTCAAATAGTACCGGATCCGATTTTGAGAAGGGGGAGAAAACAATTTCGAGGTCTGGGCTTTGGGATAGAAAAGTTTAAAAAATTATTTAGTTTTATTGAGTTTTTTTTTGCGTTTTTAGTTTCGATTCTGGAGAAAAAGGTTTAGAAAATTCAGTTTCTTTTGTTTGGTTCTTGGTTATGTTTCAAAAATCCAAAGAAAAAAAGGTTTTCATTATCTTTCGTTGGTTCCCTTCAAAAATGGAGATGGAATTGACCATTCGTGTTCGAGTTCATAGTTCTTGCATCTAACGCACTGTAGTTGTTGTTCTTTCGAGTTTTCAATATTAAATTCACTTGTATCGGGTTCAAGGCAGAATTAATCTTAACTTTTTGCTATTCAGGTTCATCTCTTATCCTCTTCTTTATCGCTCGTGATTCTATGTTTGCCTGTGTTTGTATGCCACCATGGTTTAGTTTGAATCTTGAAGCTCAATGTCTGTTTCTTCTTGTCAAGTTCTAAACTTGTTTGGCCTTGGTTCAGGTCCATTGATGCTATTTTTTTAGTTGAAAACATTCCCAAGTCATAATAGAGTATGCTGGAATTTCTGAGTTCGTATCTCGTTGTTTCTGTCATTTAGGCTTCTGTTGGTTTAAATCTGCCAGTTAGTAGGTTTAGGTTAGTGTATTTCCATTCTCTATTTTTCGAATCCTAGCCGAGAATTTACGGGACAATTGTTGGCTATTATCTTGTGTTAAAAGACTGAGAAATGAAAGTGAATATTAGCCATCCGACATCAAATCCATGTGTTCGCTTGTGATATTAATTGAAGAAATTTCATTAGTCGATCTTCTTATTTTTCGAGCAGATCCAATGTAAGTACCACTTGATTTTAGCAAAATTAACAGTGTTTTCTCCATCACGAGCTTTTCGTAAAGAAGTACTTGACATAATCTGAGTAAAGAACTTGTTTGTAAATTGGTTCCTCTCCATTCTCTAGCATTTCAGCCGAAGGAAGTCATCAGTAAGGCTATTGTGTTGTCTGCCTATTTGGTAAGTTCGTAGCCATGAAGTCTGAGTTCGAACAGAAACTGCTTGTTGAGGATGTGATTTTACTTTCGATCAAATGTTTTAGGGACAGTTATTGAATGCATTTTAGTCTATAGTGGTTGTTAGCAACTCGAATTTAAGCAGTTCAGAAATTTGATAAATTGAGTTAGCCTGCCCTGTTTGCACTGTCTAGGCAGCCTGTTTGCACGACTTTGAGTGCAAAATTCTGCACTGGTTGTGTGACGACCCGCTCGTTCGTCTTTGGAATTTATGCCCTGTACCCCCATTAATTGCTTCCCCTAAGTTCATTTCTGCTATTTTTATATTCCGGGATATTCGGTAATAGAATTCGGAGTGTTTTGGGACACTTTGTCCCTAAATGAGAGCTTAAGTGTTTGGAAAATGGTCCGTAATCAGAACAGTGTGAATACGACCTCGGAATGGAAATCGGATGGTTCCGTTAGCTCCATTATGTGATTTCGGGGTTGGGAGAGTGTTCGGAATGTATTTTGGATATCCGTAGCTCATTTAGGCTAGAAATGCCGAAAGTCAAAATTTTGAAGTTTCTGGTCCGATAGTGAATTTTTGATCCGAGGGTCGGTATGAGATTCCGGAAGTTGTAGCTTCATCATGTCATTTTGGATGTGCGTGCAAATTTTCAGGTCAATCAGACATGTTTTGACTAGGTTTTAAATCGAAAGCGAGTTTGGTTAAGTTTTGAAGTTTTTAAGTTCTAATCATTGAGTAATTTTTCCTGAATTGTTTTAGGTGGTTTAAGGATTTGATCAAGTTTTAATGATGTTAAAAGATATGTCTGTAGGTTTGGTTGAGGTCCCGGGGGTCTCGGATGTGTTTCGGATGCCCAACGGTGCTTTTTGTGTTGTAAAAACATTGCAGATTTTCTGCTGTTCATGTTGCAAGTTTTTACCCTCTGCGATTGCATACTCTTCCATGCGATCGCGTGGTGTAATTTCTGAGGGTGGCCTTTTCCTTCAATGCGATCGCATAATTCCCTCTTGTAATCGCATAGCTAATGTTTTCCCTTCTCCGCGATCGCAATGCCTTTAGTCTGATCACATAGGTTTTCCTTACCTTACGCGATCGCAGGCCCTTCACTGCGTTCGCATAGAGCATTTTCCCGGTCTTCAATTTTTACTCTACGCGATCGCATCACTTCTTATGCGATCACACCGAAGAAAATCCCTGGGCAGATATAACATTTCAAAACGAACCCTTCTTCCATTTTTATCAAACTCAAGCTAAAGAGCTCGGTTTTGGGAGATTTTTCTAGGAATTTTCAGAGGTAAACATCGGGTAATGATTCCTTACTCCTCTATGACCAAAACCCACTAATCTAATCTCAAATTCAAGCTTTAATTTCGGATTTTGAATGAAAATTGGGGTAAAGTTCTTAGACTTAACTTTGATGATTTGAAGGGTAATTTGACCTCCGATTCGGGAGTTTTTTATATGGTTAGACTCGTGAGAGTACGAGGTTTCTGAAAATATAAAAATTATTCGATTCCAAGACGTTGGCCGGAGGGGCATTTTTGTCATTTAGCCTATTTTCGCGCCTTAGCTTTAATTTTAACAGTGTAATTAGTTACGTGCGATGTTATTTACAATATGTAATTGGTTTGGATAGATTTGGGCCACTCGGAGTCGGATACTCTTGGCAAGGACGTTGTTTCTTAGCGGTTTTGTACCAATTCGAGGTAAGTGGCTTGTCTAACCTTGTGTGGGGAACCTCTCCCCTTAGGATATCTTGTTGTTGTTTAAATGCCTTGTGCGCGAGGTGACGGGCACGTACTTGTACTAGTTGTTAAAAATTCACCTTGGCTTATTTAGACTGTGTTTCTTCGCATATTTAACTGTTAAAAGTGCAACTTCGCTCGTTTTAGCTTAGGAAAAACATGTTAGTAATTTATTTGCTCTATTTGACTAAATTGCAATACTTGTTCTCTTTGTGAGCATGCTAGGCTCTAGACGTTTACATTGTTGTTGTACTTGGCTTCTTTCTGTTAAATATTTAATTGTTGTGAAGTGTTTACGTTTGGGACTACGGGTTCGATTCCCCGGAGATCCCCTGCTGTTGATAAGATGGACTACGGGTTCGATCCTCGGTAGATCCTCTGTTATTGATATGATAGACTACGGGTTCAATTCCCGGTAGATCCTCTGTTATTGATATGCTGGACTACGGTTTCAATTCCCGGTAGATCCTCTGATGTTGGTATGACGGACTACGGGTTCAATTCCCGGGAGATCCTCAGATGTTGGTAAGAATGGACTGTGGGTTTAATTCCCAAACCCGGAGCTCCATATGGTATCCTGACTTTCGAGTGATTTTCCTTGTATTCGTAGATTGTATTTGTAGCCTGTTCCGTATTACTTATTGTCTTGCTAGATATTCAGGGTTTCTTTCATTATCCACAGTCTTTTATTCTTATATTATTTCTTATGTTCATCTCAGTAGGGGCATCGACCTTCCTCGTCACTACTCCACCGAGGTTAGGCTTGACACTTACTGAGTACCGTTGTGGTGTACTCATGCTACTCTTATGCACACTTTTGTTGTGCAGATCCAGGTACTATTGGTCAGGCGCTCTATTAGGGATTTTGGAGCACACTTGGAGACTTGAGGTATGCATATGCCGCGTCCGCAGAGCCGAAGAGTCTCCTTCTATTCTACCTTTAGCTAGCAGTTTCATTCATGTACTCACTTGTTGTAGACACTTCTGGATGTTAGAGCCATATGTTATATTTTACTCTTAGCCTGTGTTGCCCGTGGGTTTCCGGGTCTTGGTGGTTATTATATTGTTTGAGTTGAAGTGTATATGCCAGGCGGCACCCTATATATTTTCTTATATTATTTAGTATTATTTATCGTTTCCGTAAATGTTGTTGAATTTGCGCAATGTATTAGGCTTACCTATTCGCGAAGGCTGGGTGCTGTCATGACAGATTCACGATTGGTGAAGTAGAGTCGTGACAGGTTGGCCTGCAACAGCCCTGATTTACTAGTAGTTCATGTTCTTATATGAGTTCTTCTTGGTTTTGGATAGGTTTGTTGGTTAGCTGTTTCCCTCCTTTCCTCCTTCTATCTTCATATCTCCTCTTCCATTTCTGATAATTTTTTAAGCAACACTTTGACTGGAATTGGAACTTTCTTTCCTTTTGCAAGTTGGATGACAATAAGATATATTACGGCTGTGCTGGAAATGTATTTATATGTATGGTATAAGCTCAGTTGAATACACTGAGGACAAAGAATTTTCTTGTTCTTAAAGCAATGAACCATCCGAATACCTGAATAGTGCAACAACAATTTTGTTGTGTGTTTGACTTTGATGTTTTTTCTCTGCCAAGGGTATAGAGTTTTAAAACACTAATTTGACTTAAGTATTATAGTAGTGATTGTTGAACCATGTATCAGTGTGATGACTTGAATGTTTAAATGAATTTGTGTTCTAAAAGCAGCGGCTTAGGATTATCCCCATGATAAAAAGATTAGTATGATTTTAGTCTTATGACACAGTGATTGACTAATCTTTCTTTGGTGTAGTTGTAATTTCAATAGTATCTTTTTCCTGTCTGCTTTGTTTATACAAGTGATGAGCTTGTGAAAAGAAATATCTGTTGGTTGTAAGGTCTATTGCCGTGAAGTTTCTTTTTATCTGGTTGCCTTAACATATGTTAATTTGTTTCAACTCCTTCAACTGATGTGATAGCTCTCAACAGATTTATAAGTATTTGTAGTTTGATTGTTCTTTTTATCATCCTAATTATGGGTACGGTTCCCATGACGTAGTCGTGATACTTAATTTAAAATTAGTTTTAAATATGAATATCCTTAGTTTATTTAGTTGAATAATTTTGAGGTGTGCCATTCATACTTGTGAATCATTTAATCTATGGCTCTCAAAGTTTAGTTCGAGTTTCTCTTTAAAAATTGGAATCGAGGTGTGCCGTGCCAAATAAAATCTCAAAATGCATGGCCCTCGCTTAGTTAATATTTAATCCTTAGAATTTGAGGCGTGTCATTTAGCAAATTTTTCACGGCCGTTGCAAAGTTGCAAATGCGTAGTTGCTTTAGGCGCATTATTTTGATAATTTATCTTACTAAACTCGGGTGCGCATTTATGTGACCCAAATTTAAATCTCAACAATGCCAAATAAAATATTTTTCTGTGTATGAGTGCATTTCATGTGGCGCGGTTGATGTTATAAACGTCAATACCACACAAGATGGGTTGATTTCTCTGGTACCCAATTTTCGTTGTAGAAGAACCTGATTCTTCTAGGTGTTCTAACTACTATAGTTTGCGAAATAATAAATACATAAAATAAAGAGCACAAAGATTTTTACGTGGAAATCACCTGGCTCAAAAGGTGAAAAAATCACGACCTACTACTCAGTAGGATTTTTCCAAACTTCCACTAAAATCACTGAGTCAAAACAGCATTTATGAGAACTCTTTGTTAACCAAAGGATTAACTCTAATCCCAGTTTGGCACAAAGGCTCAACTATTGCGACACTTTCAAGTTAACTCTAACTTGAATTCTCAAAGTACCTAATACAATTTCTTCTAAATAAGCTCAAAGGTACCAATATAAACACCTACTACAATTGAATTAGAATAAGAATAAACACAATGGAATTGGTTCTTCTATCTTGTTCAAGTAGCTTCAGGCGTGCACACTTATATATCACATATATTCCTTGTAAAACATACTTTCTCTTTTTCTCTCAATTATCTTTTATTTATGCGTGTGTGCAATCCCTATAAAAGAGAACAAACTCAGTTATTTATTGAGTTAGTAATTAGAGTTTGATTGAGACTCCGTTGCTTATTCTTAGACGATTTTGAGTCCTTGACCAATACAAAATCCAACCCTTATCCTAGATTAGGATTGTGTTCTCTTCTCATAAGGAGACTGTTCACCTTATCCCAAATACAATCTTTTCGATCAGTTCAAAAGATATTGCTGCTTGATTTTAAGACATATCTTCCTTACGTGTATCTCATATGCATTAGTTGATATATACTGTGTCACACCAGATAGACCAGGTCCATCACTGAGTTCATCACTGAGTTCATTTGTCAATCTTCAAAACTTCAACAGAACTTGGGCCAATAAATTTCCCCCTTTTGATGATGACAAACTCTGTTCTTTTACTGATCAGAGGACCTGCAGAACTCAGCTGAAATATCAATACTTAAATTTTAACTTATCATTAATGGCCAGATTTAATTAGGTCATAAACATCACTGTTCAGATAATAGAATTTAAGTACAGTATCTTCCCCCTTTTGGCATCATCGAAAAGTTGCATAACTAATGTGAATCCTAGAATATCAATTATTTCTCATGGCAACTGGGCAACTGCAAGTGAAAGCATACTTTAGTTAATCAATAATCAACTTGACAAAAATAACTATAAAGATCAGAATTAGCATAAAGCAAGAGAAATGCACATTGTCATTGATAAGTAGTGCTTCTACATAACAGCCTACTAAAAGAAAGAACAAAAACTACCAACCATGAGCAAAAACAAAAGAAAGTCCCGAATCTGAGTCACTGGGGGTTTTGTAGACTAGTTCAAAACAGGACAAGGAAATCTAAGGCTTTGAGGAGCTAGAGGATTGGGTTTGTAGCAGATTAAGCATTTGGAGCATCCCTTCACTCTTTTCCTTTTCCTTTGCAAGTTCAGCTCTTAACACATTCCTGTTTTCTTCCAGTTCAACAACTCGAGCTTGAAGCCTTGGAATCTCAACATCCTTTGTCCCTACTGTCACACCTCCTTTTGGCGTGCCTGCGAAGGGCGAAGGGCGAAGGGAATTTTTTCCAATTAAAGGACAATCGAACGGGATTGGATTAATTATTTCAGAGTCACCACTTGGGAGATTTAGGGTGTCCCAAGTTACCAGTTTTAATCCCGAATCCAGGAAATGAATTGACTCTAAATTACAGTCTGCATACCAGATATCCGGATGAGGAATTCTGTTAACCCGTGAGAAGGTGTTGGACATTCCCGAGTTTCGTGGTTCTAGCACGGTCGCTCAACTGTTATATTCGGCTTATTTATCTGATTTTAACCATTATGTACTTAGTGCAAATTAAGACTCCTTTACCGCTTTTATTATTATTGTTATCATTTTGAACAGAAGAATTGCAACATTGTGAAAATGTATCTCGAATCACATCAGATCCAGTGTGCACGTGGTCGTCGACACATTTCGACTCTGTTGAGATTTGGATTTGGGTTACATCAATGTACATCCGAATTTAAGAAACTAATTTATTTAAGACGTGCCTATAGTTATTTTGGGTAAAGCCGTGAAATTTGCTAAATGGCCCATCCGGAGTCTAAGCATTCATGTACAACAAGCATGTATGGAGGGCCCCACGGTTTTGTGTATTTTTGTTTGGGGAGGAAACATCCTTAGTTGTTTATTTTTTAAGAATTGCGACGTCATGGAAATGTATCTTGAACCACGTCACAACCAGTGTACACGTAGTTTGTTGACACATTTCGACTTCGTCGAGACTTGGATTTGGGCCGCATAAATACACACCCGAGTTTAGGAAGGTAAAATTAATTAAGGCGCGTCCTAAAGAGACTAATGTGTTTATTATTTGGGAAGAGGCCATGGAATTCGTTAAATGGGCTTTTCCGAAGTCTATTCGCTTATTAGGTCCTTTTAATATAGGGCCACACGACTTTATGATTGGTTTTGGCAAGGCACGTCCCATTTCACTTTTAAGGATATTCTAAAACAACTAAGGTTCTCTATTTCGTTGCGTCACTAAAAATGAAAAGAAAATCCTACATTGTTTGCATGCGTTATGAATATGGAGTATGCAGAACAGTTTGGGTTTCGTTGTGATCTTTTGGGGTCTAGTTACCTTGTTTGCATATGTTTAACATTAACAAATAGAGCCAGAAATAACATTAGCAGTTGAGAAGCTTATTCTAAATCCAAAGTAGACGAATTATGAGCTAGGTAAATGGAACTACTGATTAATTATCTTACACATGATGTCTAGTTTGAACCTACTGAAAAGAAAACAAATTGGAGGAGGTAAGGTGCGGGTACTACATCATAGGTTTTCTAATTAACATACATGTTAATGACTTTGTAGGACCTAAACTACTATAGGCAGTATTAATATTACAACTGCTTACATGATTCTACTAAACTAACATCCAAACATACATATAACTTAAGATATAAACAAACTACAACTAAAATTTCAAGCCTTAAGCTTCATTTTATTTCATGCTTTGAACTGTTCCAGCTACATTGTGTACCAGTATAAGTTGTGTACCTAGTAATTCTGAAAAGCAAAGGAAGAGTAGGAGTATCAGTATAGGGTTAGCAATCACGCAACACACAGCTTTAACAACAAGCAGAGTCGGGTAATAATAGCAAAAACCCAGTAGTAGATGCATAAAACCAGATAGAAAGAGTCCACAATAGATGCAGTAGTACTTGAATACCAATATCAAAACTCAGCAACACCCAAATGTATACCAGCAGTACCAGAATCAAACAACAACTTAACAAGACCAAGTAAATACAAAAAAACCCAATATAGGTGAACCAGTGACAGTACTCAAGAGAGATGGTCCAGTGATAGATGGACAATTAGCAATACACTCAAGAGTTCCGGCCTTAATTTCACTTAGTTTAACTCAGCTGTTTTGGTGTTAAAAAAAACCAGCTTAGCCACTCTATTACCCTTTAAACCTATTTTTCTAATACTCAACTTCTAATATCAAAAATTCAGTTCCAAGCTCTGAATTTCTCCCCCAAATCCAGTCCTGAATGAATCCTATTTATAGGCTAGAGCTGAACATTTTTTATTCAAATTGTTTTCACTTTTCAGCCTGTATATTCCCTCCCATATGCCTTTGCACCCTTTTATCATTAACTTAATGTTCTAATTTTCCATCTCTAAAGTATTGAAAGAAATGTCAGCTTTTTAATTCTTTATTAAGACCCTATGTTAATTCTGATTTTCAACTAGC
The DNA here is from genome assembly GCA_034376525.1 of Nicotiana benthamiana. Taxonomy (NCBI): domain Eukaryota; kingdom Viridiplantae; phylum Streptophyta; class Magnoliopsida; order Solanales; family Solanaceae; genus Nicotiana; species Nicotiana benthamiana. The sequence goes on along the minus strand of CM067336.1, from coordinate 23,261,556 downwards.
AAACATACTGGTTTTATTTTTTTAATCCCAAAGTGTATGGGTAGCCTGAATATTAATTTCAGACGTGCCTATAACACATGGGCTTCACTCAAAACTTCTTAATCCTATGTTTACTAGTCTGAAACTAACCTATATAAACTCATACTTAAAACTGATTTCAGGCTTTAAGTTTATAATTTCTACAGCTAATACCAATCCTAAGTTCAAAAAGGCAGAAGGGTGCAAATTCAAGGAGTGAGCTGGCCAGTTTGGTAAACCAAACCTGACAAAGCTCCAAACAAATACACAAATTTTAGGAAATCAGAAAAGAAATGACCAAATAAAGGCCTTTACAGAGATGAACAGATATTAAACGAGAACAAAAGGAAAACTTAAATTAATTAACACAACATGCAATAACACAGACAACACACCTAAGAATAAGGAAAAAAAGAAGAAAGGCTTATCTTTTTTTTGGCTCACGAACAAACGACCTGGACTTCGACCGGATTCGGCCTTTTTAGGTCGAATGGACCTTAAATAAGGTCCGATAGACCTTGATTTACCATCAAATTAGACAGAAAACCCCATCTTGGATTTCTAGGGTTCTTGTGAGTAATTTGGGGTTCAATGGTTTCCGGGAAGATTCGACTCGAACCAGGGTTTGTTTCGGCACGAGGAAGGTTAAAGGAAGGCTAGGTATTGATTTTGGAGGGTTTGGTGTAGATTGAGCTGTGACTTGACTCTTCAAATGAAGATTCCAGAAGATGTGGTTTTATTCGAGGAATGGGGCTTGGATATTTAGGTTTAGGGTGATGAGGGGGTTTTATAGCATTAAGATGGTGACAGGCGGCATAGTTGCTGCCGGGTTTCTGGTGAGAAGCTTCAATGGCGGCTCAGGTTAGAAGGGTCTCATATTTGAAGGCTTGAGAGAGACGAAGAAGAGAGGGGTAGGGTGGCTAGAGGGCGTAGGGTGAGGTGAGAGGGTTTATATACTGAGTAGGGGTGGTGGATCCTAGCCGTTGGATCAGATGGAATTGAGGGCCAGGTTTCTTCACTAAGAGGGACGACGTCGTTTGGTTAAGGTTGAGACTGGGTCGGTCCGTCGGTTAAATGGGTCGGGTATCTGGGATGGCCTGAGATCGTTCGATGAGATTGAATGAATGGTCCAGATCAAACGTCTATACACGACGTCGTTTTGATTAATGAGAGACTTGATCTGGGCCGTTCAACTAATTTGATCGACGGCTCATAGGGGAATGACAAATACGGCGTCGTTCGGCTATGTTGGGAGGTTTGGTCTTTGGACTGGGTCAATACACATTGATTTTGGCCTTAATTCCTTTGGTTACACATGTGCCAAACCGAGTTTTCTTTAATATTTCAACCTATTTCCTTTCTTACTTAATTAAACAAAATCAAACAAAAAAGTAAATTGTAAAAGTCAAAAAAGGAAATTACACAAATACTAATTAACCCCCTACAACAATTAACACAAAATTAAAAATAAAGTCACACAATGACAAGAAACACACGTGCATATTTTTGTGATTTTCTTTTTACCAAATTATGGTTAATTAATTTCTTAAAATGCACAATTAACCCCTAAATGCATGCAACATATATTTTTATATTTTTTAATTTATCAAAATATAGCGAGCATTTACGGACCAAACAATTACCAAAACGTCCTGTAAATTCTCAAAAATTGTACCCGAAGTTAACTTATTTTTTTTTCGATTTCTTTTGGAGTAGTTTCCGTGAAGCAAAAATCATGTGCTCACAGCTGCTCCTCTTTGTCCGGAAGCACGAAGAGCTTTCGCACAAAGGTAAAGTGAGCGGATACGAGCGTTTTTTGTCCGTTGTAATACTCCGTGCGAAGAATTTTTTTCTTTGAAAAAGGTTTAACTGAACATTTGCTTCAAAGGCCTCCTACATATCCCTTGCTAAAAGGGAATCAGGTTTATGTAGTTCGGGAAGTCTTGGTAGCTGGGACTACCGGGGAGCTGTGGTTCTGTCGTTACTGTTGTTGTATGTTGTTACCACTGTCTTACTGATCTCCTTGTTACACCGTATCAAAAGGAAAACAAGAAGCTGGGCTAGCCTACGGATCACAAGATCTTGTCTATCTTCAATTTGTTTTGCTGGACTTGCTTTCTTATTAGCTTGTGCTTTATTCTGGTGCTTCTTTCTTCCGAACATTTCGGGGACGATACTGGCCTTTTGCCTTCTTGAACAATGTTTTTGTTGTTTTGCTTGATTTTCTGAGGGGTATGGCTTCCTTCATTAAGCTCTTTGGTGGTTTCTCTAGGGATACGGCCTTTTCCTCAGATTTGTCATGCTGGAAATAACCAAGGTTCAAAGGTTGCTTCTCTCTGGATTTGCCTTATCTTACTTTTGACTCATGCACTTGAATTGGTGTCGGGGCCTCTTGTTGTTGTTGGAAACACGTTTCAAATGCAATATACTAAACGTGTGTTCTTTTGTAGGTTTTGATGAATGTCAAACAAAGCAATAAGCGATATATAGCAGTGCTCAAGGACAAGCACAAAATGGATGCATTACAAGAAGCTCAAGACAAAGTTTAGAAATGTTATAATTGAGTCAATATTAATTGTGATCTTGATTCCTCAATCTTGGCTCATAACATGGCTTCTCTACTAAAATTATTTTTCCAAAATCATGCATATTTAAAGTAAGTGTCAAATGATTTTAACTGCCTCAAAAATCTGGGCTAAGATAATCGATTATGTACTTATGATAATCGAGTATCTCTAAGTCAAAACTGCATGACAATCGATTATGAATTAATGATAATCGATTGTGAGTAAGCCAGTTAACATCAGGTTTTTGCAAACTGCATAACAATCGATTGTGTTCTTTCGATAATCGATTGTTAACTGAGGCAAAGTTTTCAAAACTCATAAAAATCGATTATGAACTAATGGTAATCGATTGGAATGAGAAAAATGTCTCCCAGTGATTTTAAGTAAAATGATAATCGATTGTGGCTTTTGATAATCGATTATATATGAGACAGTAAGTTTTGAAATTAATTAATAATCGATTGTGGCTTTTGATAATCGATTATATATGAGACAGTAAGTTTTGAAATTAATTCATAATCGATTGTCATGCAGTTTTGACTTAGAGATACTCGATTATCATAAGTACATAATCGATTATCTTAGCCCAGATTTTTGAGGCAGTTAAAATCATTTGACACTTACTTTAAATATGCATGATTTTGGAAAAATAATTTTAGTAGAGAAGCCATGTTATGAGCCAAGATTGAGGAATCAAGATCACAATTAATATTGACTCAATTATAACATTTCTAAACTTTGTCTTGAGCTTCTTGTAATGCATCCATTTTGTGCTTGTCCTTGAGCACTGCTATATATCGCTTATTGCTTTGTTTGACATTCATCAAAACCTACAAAAGAACACACGTTTAGTATATTGCATTTGAAACGTGTTTCCAACAATTTCCCCCTTTTTGATAATGGCAAACATGTATCGGGATATGCATAATAATAACAGTTCAAGATAATTCAATATGCATCATAGACATGCTCATGTTTCATAAGAATATATTATGCATGCATAGCCCGTTTATTTTCCCCCTTTTGACATTAACAAAAAAAAAATGGCTAGATAACAAGTCTAATAATAGCATGCTAGTTCAACAAATGTCAACATAATCGATTATTATACGGGATAATCGAATAGTTTGCACTGGAAAGAAGTTCCCCCTAAATATAAGATTCCCCCTGAATTTATGCAACACATTCAAAGAAAGCATGTAAGTATGCATAATGGAAATAGGAGAGATATTGCAGATGAAAATCATCTTTTCATTAAATAGATAAAACATTACATAGGCCATTTAATGAAAAAATACAAGAAAATATTTAATCATCTTCGTCCATGTTTTGCGGCGGTGCCTCAAATGGGACAAGATTGCCATATTGATAGTTGATATGGTCAAAATATCCTAGGACAAAGCGGGACAAAGTGTCAACTTTTGTTTCAATACGGGTAAGATGATTTACTATCTCCGCATTTGGATCTTGATTATCATGATTGCCACCACTGTGAAATGAAGATTCAGAAATTTCCCAGTGTTTGGTCCGATTTTTAAGTGGACCATTTGCCGTGATAATACCGGCGGATTCAAGAAAATGCATGACAAGAAGTGCATATGGAAGATGTTTGCCTTCGGCGAGAGCATCACACATGTGAAGCTTGATTAATTTACAATAATTTAATCGAGCTCCGGAAGAAATGGCATGCATGAGTTTACAATCTTCTTGGGAAATAGTGGTGTGACAGCTTTTTCGGGGCTTGAGAACTCGGGTGATGAAATAGAATATCAACCGATAGTTCGGATCCATTCCCGTGATCGTAGGACGACGAGAAGTGAGACGTGGATCATAGTTAACAAGACCAGCTTGACGAAGAAAGGAGGTTTCGTCAAATAATTCTCCTTCTATTCCAACATATTGAGAAGCTCTAGATTTTCTTGGCATTTTGATTGAAAGAGACTTGAGAAGACAAAGAATTTGCAAGGAGAGCTTTTGATAGAATTTGAAGACTTAGACTTGATTTTGTTGTGATAAGAATGAAGAATACATCTCTATTTATAGAGTGGGAGAAGATATGGTATTCATGGCTGAATTGAAGACTCAAAAACGGTCAGATTTTAAGAAGACCGCTGGAGACAATCGATTGTTTGCTGGAGACAATCGATTGTTGAGCAGATATGCCCGTTGGAATTCTGAAAAGGAAACTGACAATCGATTAAAGGGGGTCAGCAGAGCAGAACGGTAAGAATTTTTTAATTAATACCGTCTGACAATCGATTGTGTCAAGTTTGACACTTAGATTCTGAGAAATTGGCTTGAACCAGAATGTTTTTGAAATTTCAGAAAATCACTGACAATCGATTGTTGAATTTGACAATCGATTGTTTACTGGGCAAAAAAAATGGTCTAAGTCCTGAAAATTGATTTTGGAAGTATGGTAATCAATTTTGAATATATTATAATCAATTTTGGAATTATGACAATTGATTATGAATGAAACAACGTCATCAACACATGGAGGAAGATAATGATTCTTCGGATGAAAACGTTTTTATGAAAATAGATTTTCCATCATGGATACATATAATCAACACCAATTGTTATAAATACCAATTTAGAAAATCAAAACTCAATACAATTTATGCACTTAATCAATTATGCAATTTATCAAAATAACATTCATATCAATACTTGTGACATATAATGCCAATTCAACTAGCTAAAGGGTAGAGTAAGGAACGATCATACCCGGTTTGTCTTGATGTCATCCTCCATCGTTGACATCTCAATTTGCTAGAAAATGAATTGAATGCTTCAAGCGAGCACATTTGCATTTCCAACATTTAATCAAGTGAAGCCATTTCCGATATATATATATAAACAATTTATCACCATAATAACAATTCAAAAACCAAACAGATATTTGTTAAGAAAATATCATCAATAAAATTTATGCAATCAATTCTTTCAAAGCACAAGTTCCCTCTTACTTGTAACAAATTGCCTAAAACATTTCTTCTTTTGATAAGAAGATTGTATTAAGGCTAATTCCTTTTACCATATTCACAGAAGAATAGGAAGGATATTGAGGAATATAAAATATGACGACTTCTATAAATTTATCAATTTTATCAAAAAAAAAACTATTGTTATTTTGAAAGGCATTTGTCAAAACATATATCGCATGCTGTTTCAAATAGATAGTCAAATCATGAATCAACCATCTTATCACCTGTTTAAGCAAAACACATCAATTTGACATTTTACAGGAAATACCGATTGTTACACAAGCAATGAAAGATCCATTTGACGGAGAGCATAACAAATGCATCAAATGTTATTTTATTAACAGTGATGCACAAGGTTATTTTCAGTAATCCATATTGCAACAAATGTCAAATATTTCCATTAAGCGCATTTGCAATAATGAGAACCAAAACAAGGCATGATTCAAGGAGAATTGATACGGATGGTTAACAAAGACATATCAACACATACAAATGGGCATGATAAAAATGAAAGCCTAGCCTTTAAAAAATTTCAAGAGCGTTTATGCCTATTTTGAACTGACACGATGCTAAATGATAGCTGTTGAGTTCAGAATTCAGAATGGTAACAAATCTTTGAGATTTTTACCGATTGACAATCGATTGTTGAAAGGGGACAATCGATTGTTGAACTATTTGACACTTAGTTCCTGAAAAATCTGCAAGAAGCAGAGAGTTTTTGAAGACTCAGAAAAACACGAACAATCGATTGTGCCTGTGAACAATCGATTGTGGACTAGACCAAAAAGGTTTTAAGTTCTGAAAGTCGATTATGAGAGTATGCTAAAGGCATTTATCAAACCATATATTAAAACATGATTTAAAACACTTTGCTGTTTTAAAAAATTGTCAAGACATAATTCAACTAAACATGATTTAGTAGGTACTCATTCAATGCACAAATCAACATTTGTCAAAGCATGGATCAAGCATTTAAATAGTTGATACTAGTAATGAATTTTCAGCATGTCAATCAACAAGTATAGTCAACAAGAAATTTCACAAATTGATTCTTACAACTAACGCATGTCAACGTTTTTCAGGGTGAGAATCAAGTTGACAACTTATATGTTAATAACACCAGCTTCAACAAAACTGTCAACATTAATAATTTGCACATATTCAGTTTTAAAAAAATAGCTAACCGAAATTCCTTTCGATGCCTTTTGGGTGTCGTGCTTGGCGCATCTACTACAATTTTGTAGTCTTCAAGCACACCTGCAAAAATATCTACGGAGAGGTTTTTGGTACCCATATCTTTTTGGGTCCTTTGGGGTTAGGCAAATGATAATTATAACCAAAAGATAAATTTCTATGTTTAGCAAAACACACAGGTGCAATGTGACCTATCCGATTGCAATAATGGCATACTACGTTTGGATTGTGCCAATGCCTAGGATGCGCCAAATACATTCTAGGTGATCTAGAGTCATTCCTAGAGGCGTTGAGAATCCTAGAGTCATTTCTAGGTTGTCTAACGTAGTTCGTTCTAGGCTTATCAACAATAGTCCTAGTATTGATTCTAGGCGATGTAAAGTGATTAACTCTAGATTCATTATTCCAATTTCTAGAGTTGTATCTAGGTGATCTAAAGGCGTTAGTTTTAGACTTGTTTTCATACATCCTAGCGTAATGTCTAGGTGGTCTAAAGGAATTTGTCCTAGACTCATTTACAGCCCTAGAATTATTTCTAGGTGGATCAGTAAAATTTCTAATGGGATTTCTGCTTTTATGCCGTTGATTGTTCCTCGACGTTTCCTTTTCTTCAATAACCTTAGGGACATCTATACTTCGTGATTCTAAAGTTTTCCTAAGTTCTGCGTTTTCTAACTTCAAAGAATCGCAGGAAGTACAAGTAGAGCATTTATCAACATAAGAAGCTTCATGCATAGTCTTAACGACTTGTCTAAGTTCTACACTATCATTTTGCAAAAACTGATTTTCTTTTACAAGATTCTCGTTATCAAGAGACAGATTTTCAAAAAATTTTTGTTTTAGAGAAAGTTGATTTTTGAAATCTTTTTCTTTCAATAAGAGACGTTCTTCAAAATCTTTTTCTTTTAAAGAGAGATTTTTCTGAAAATCTAATTCTTGCTGGGAAAGTGATTTCTTCAAATCTCTAATCATTTTGACAGCATTACAAAATTCACCATACAAGTCTTCATATGCATTTTGTAATTCTTCGAACGAGTGAGAGTTAGAGATACTTACCTCTTCTTCGTTGTTTCCATCAAATATTGGAGGCATGGTGTAGCAGTTTCCTTCACCGATTCCTGCAAAAGAATCATGAGTAGAAGCCATGGATGGTTCTCTCAAACTGTTAAGTTTTTCAGAGAGTATGGCTCTGATACCAATTGTTGGAAATAACGCTCTACGCTAGAGGGGGGGTGAATAGCGTATTAATAAAATTAAGCGTTTTCTTGCGGAATTTAAACTTTGCAGGAAATAAACAAATGCAGTAAAAATAAATTACACCACGATATATACTGGTTGGCCACACTTTGTGGTTAGTCCAGTCCCCGAGAGACTCTCTCGAGATTTCCACTAACAACCTTGTCAAGCTTAAGGTGCCCAACAAACCTTTACACTTGAGACTTGAATCACACAAATCTCAAACACTTGCTCGGAGGCTCCTCACCTCAAAGACTTCAATTTGCTCGGAGGTTCCTCACCTCAAAGACTTCAATTTGCTCGGAGGTTCCTCACCTCAAAGACTTCAATTTGCTCGGAGGTTCCTCACCTCAAAGACTTCAATTTGCTCGGAGGTTCCTCACCTCAAAGACTTCAATTTGCTCGGAGGTTCCTCACCTCAAAGACTTCAACTGAGGAATCACAAGTTCCTCAACAAACGAGAATCGCAATTCTCTTACAAACACAAAACAAACTCACTTTACAAAGTACTCCTTAATGAGTAGATATGAGTAGAAATAGTACGCTCAAGATCACAACAACTTAGCTCAATAGAATGGCTCTTCAAAAAGCTTTATGGATGAATGAAAATGATGATCAATGTAAGAAAGCTTTTAGCAATGAAAATACTTAAATTGTATATGTTGTTGTTGTGAAAACACTGAGTTAAACCTGTATTTATAGGTGAAAAACTCAGTCTTACCGTTGTCTAATTGCCAATTAAGGATTGCTGAAATTTCTCAGTGACAATCGATTGTCAGGACTAAACAATCGATTGTTTGCCTATCAGATCAAAAAATCAATCCCAGATTTTACGTTAACAATCGATTACTTCAAATCAATAATCTATTAATTATAACGTTAAAAAATCCTTTCCAATTTTTGGCATAAAACATCGATTATCAGGAAATCAATAATCGATTATTTTAACAACGTTCAGAAAATCTTTTCCAGATTTTACGCTAAAACATCGATTGTTAAATATCACAATCGATTACCTGAAGGTAATTTGAAAAAATATGACAACGGTCAGCTTCAACAATCGATTATCAAATAGAACAATCGATTATTAATTAATTTCAAAACTTACAATCGATTATTAAGCCAGTTAACATCAGGTTTTTGCAAACTGCATAACAATCGATTGTGTTCTTTCGATAATCGATTGTTAACTGAGGCAAAGTTTTCAAAACTCATAAAAATCGATTATGAACTAATGGTAATCGATTGGAATGAGAAAAATGTCTCCCAGTGATTTTAAGTAAAATGATAATCGATTGTGGCTTTTGATAATCGATTATATATGAGACAGTAAGTTTTGAAATTAATTAATAATCGATTGTGGCTTTTGATAATCGATTATATATGAGACAGTAAGTTTTGAAATTAATTAATAATCGATTGTGGCTTTTGATAATCGATTATATATGAGACAGTAAGTTTTGAAATTAATTAATAATCGATTGTTCTATTTGATAATCGATTGTTGAAGCTGACCGTTGTCATATTTTTTCAAATTACCTTCAGGTAATCGATTGTGATATTTAACAATCGATGTTTTAGCGTAAAATCTGGAAAAGATTTTCTGAACGTTGTTAAAATAATCGATTATTGATTTCCTGATAATCGATGTTTTATGCCAAAAATTGGAAAGGATTTTTTAACGTTATAATTAATCGATTATTGATTTGAAGTAATCGATTGTTAACGTAAAATCTGGGATTGATTTTTTGATCTGATAGGCAAACAATCGATTGTTTAGTCCTGACAATCGATTGTCACTGAGAAATTTCAGCAATCCTTAATTGGCAATTAGACAACGGTAAGACTGAGTTTTTCACCTATAAATACAGGTTTAACTCAGTGTTTTCACAACAACAACATATACAATTTAAGTATTTTCATTGCTAAAAGCTTTCTTACATTGATCATCATTTTCATTCATCCATAAAGCTTTTTGAAGAGCCATTCTATTGAGCTAAGTTGTTGTGATCTTGAGCGTACTATTTCTACTCATATCTACTCATTAAGGAGTACTTTGTAAAGTGAGTTTGTTTTGTGTTTGTAAGAGAATTGCGATTCTCGTTTGTTGAGGAACTTGTGATTCCTCAGTTGAAGTCTTTGAGGTGAGGAACCTCCGAGCAAATTGAAGTCTTTGAGGTGAGGAACCTCCGAGCAAATTGAAGTCTTTGAGGTGAGGAACCTCCGAGCAAATTGAAGTCTTTGAGGTGAGGAACCTCCGAGCAAATTGAAGTCTTTGAGGTGAGGAACCTCCGAGCAAATTGAAGTCTTTGAGGTGAGGAGCCTCCGAGCAAGTGTTTGAGATTTGTGTGATTCAAGTCTCAAGTGTAAAGGTTTGTTGGGCACCTTAAGCTTGACAAGGTTGTTAGTGGAAATCTCGAGAGAGTCTCTCGGGGACTGGACTAACCACAAAGTGTGGCCAACCAGTATATATCGTGGTGTAATTTATTTTTACTGCATTTGTTTATTTCCTGCAAAGTTTAAATTCCGCAAGAAAACGCTTAATTTTATTAATACGCTATTCACCCCCCCTCTAGCGTAGAGCGTTATTTCCAACAGTTGTAGCCTTCTACTTTCCGGTGGGTTACCGGTCTCAAAACCTAAAACGCAAAGACTGAAAGATATTCCTCTTGTTATACATATGGGCACATGTTTATCTAAAGCATGAAAAGTATTCCTCTTATTATACATGTGGGAGCCTATTTATCTAAATCATGAAAAGTATTCTTCTTGTTATACAGGTGAGTGCCTATTTATCTAAAAACATGAAATGTATTCCTCTAGTTATAAAGGTGGGCGCCTATTTATCTAAAAACATGAAAAGTATTCCTCTTATTATATAGATGAGCGCCTATTTATCTAAAAACATGAAAATATTCCTCTTATGATACAGGTGGGCGCCCATTTATCTAAAGCATGAAGAGTATTCCTCTTGGTATATAGGTGGGCGCCTATTTATCTAAAAACAAGAAAAGTATTTCTCTTATTATATAGGTGTGCGCCTATTTATCTAAAGCATGAAAAGTATTCCTCTTATTATACAGGTGGGCACCTATTTTTCTAAAACATGAGAATATTCCTCTTATTATACAGGTGGGCGCCTATTTATCTAAAAACATGAAAATTATTCCACTTATTATACAGGTGGGCGCCTAATTACCTAAAGACATGAAAAATTATTCCACTTATTATACACGTGGGCGCCTATTTATCTAAAGACATGAAAAATTATTCCTCTTATTATACAGGTGAGTGCCTATGTATCTACGACATGAAAATATTCCTCTAATTATACAAGTGGGAGCGTATTTATCTAATACATGAAAATATTCCTCTTATTATACATGTGGACGCCTATTTATATAAAAACATGAAAATATTCCTCTAGTTATGCAGGTGGGCGCCTATTTATCTAAAACATAAAAAAAACTTTTGAATTTGTTTCCTCGTTCCTCCGAGAAAATTTTTGATAGCGGCAGAAATTTTTCTGCCCCAGTTTCGGTGTCATTCCTTGTGGCATGTCTTTTTGCCATCATTAACCTTTATTTCCCTGTAAAAATCAAAGAAAATTTTGTTAGTTTAAACATGGTGAGTGGTCATGCCACTCCTGCTGGGGATGGTTTTTCCCTTTTCCTTTTCCTTGCTCTGCGCTCCCATAACTGGTTGGGGATAACCTTACTTGTTGGGGATGATATTTTTGCTGGGGATGGATTTTCCATTTATCCCTTCCCCGCTCCTTTGTTTCAAAACACGTTGGGGGCGTCTTTTCAATTCCAAAACTACTCCCTTCGAAAGTTTTATTTTCCCTCAATACTGCAGGAGATAAAATGTTATCATCTGGGGATGGCATTATTGAGGATATGACTGCTGGGGTTATTTTGCTGCTGATGAGTTCTCCCTTTCTCATTCCCCTTTTCCGTGTTGTCCGACCACCTTGGAACTTGGTCAGTGATCCCTCAAAGTTCTGTTGGGGATCCTCTTGGAACTTGATCCATACGTTCCTCAACCATTGCTTTCCAGCTTTTCTCCATATTTCCCTTAACTTTCTAGGCCAGTTTACCATTTGGTCTTGCAACAAATACCTTTTCTTTTTCTTATTGCCTTGTCTTTGGCCTGTCCTCTTCACATTTTGCTTTGTACCATTTTGGCGACCTGTAGTAAAGTCTACAAAATCCTTCTCAAAACCAAATTTCTGGAAAAAGTCTTTTAGACAAAGAAATGAAAAGATAGAGAAAGAGAAAAATCTTTCTGAACAAATGTTGGGGGAATAGAAAAGGAAAGAACTTATCTGAACGGTATGACTGGTCCCAACGATCTTGTCGTGCATTATGGATTAGTCGACCCAGTCTATTTGTATCAAGCAATCTTTCTGATGGCCTCATTTGCTGGGGATAAACACATTCCCAACTCTTTGCCATATGCGGATCCTTTCCGCCAATCGCATCTTGTCGCCTCATAGTGCCCTTCGAGGTGTTTTCACTAATAAGACTCTCTCCTTTCTCTCGGCTCTCGTCTCCTTATGGTGTCTGGGAAGGTTTTCACCACAAGACTCTCTTTTTGTTTCTTTCAGCTTACGTCGCCTTATGGTGCTTGTGAAGGTTTTTACCGGTAAGACTCTCTCATTTTATTTTATTTTTCAGCTGGGGATCGGAGTGTTATCGATAAGATTTTTTCTACTGGCATTCGTTTACCTTTCAATTTCTTCAACTTATGACCCTTGTTCGGTCGGGGATCGATGTATTACCCTTGGCTTTCATCTGCTTGACTTGGCACCTCTCATATAACGATCGGGAGGTCTTTTTGGACATAAGATGTGGGTTTTGTGTGGGTAAAGAAAAGAAAAGGTTATCAAGAGATTCAAAATAACTTGATGGGTAAGAGATTACCCCTCTTGGAATTTTTCCAAATTTCTTTTAAAAAAGACATAACTTCTGCCCGAGTTTTCTTGCTTGGAAGCTTTTGACTTTTCACGACACTTTGTCACATTACGACTGAGCCGTAAGGCACCTACGTATCCTCTTGGAGGAATCAGGTCGAGTGTAGTTCACTCATTTCTTTGTTTTTCTTGTGGTTTTCCTTTTCGTTTTTATTTTATTTTTATTGTTTTCTTCTTCTTTTTTTCTTCATTTTATCGTTTCCATTATCGATTCCAAAAGAGGGGTATGAAAGGATAAGTAAGGCTCAAAAGGGGAAAGCAAAGGTTGAAAGTGTTTGGATAGAAGAAAGAATTGGCTCTGTCATTTCATTATCCAATAAGTACCAAGTACAAACAAACGAACAAGTAACTATCATAATCGAAGAAATTACACATAATATCTCTTGACTGCATCAGAATTGATAGCCATGTCGATGCATCTTCCTTCGACATCTTTCAGAGATAAAGCTCCGTTGGATAACACTATGGTCACAATATAAGGCCCTTTCCAATTTGGGGCGAACTTGCCTTTTGCTTCGACCTGATGGGAGAGGATCCAATACCTGTTGCCCTACTTCAAAATTTCTAGGGCGCACCTTCTTATTGTATGCTCTTTCCATTCTCTTCTGATACAACTGGCCATGACATACTAATGCCAATCTCTTTTCATCTATTAAGTTCAATTGCTCCAATCGAGCTTTGACCCATTCATCTTCATCAATCCCGGCTTCAGCAACAATCCGGAGGGACAAAATTTCGATCTCTGCTGGTATTACTGCTTCAGTTCCGTATACCAACAAATAAGGTGTTGCACCAACTGAAGTATGAACAGTAGTGCGATTACCCAACAATGCAAAGGGTATCTTTTCGTGACACTGTCTGGACCCTTCCACCATCTTTATCAAAATCTTCTTTATGTTTTTTTGGCTGCCTCAACTGCACTATTCGCCTTAGGACAATACGGGGTGGAATTACGGTGTGTAATCTTGAACTGTTGACATACTTCTTTCATCAAACTGCTGTTAAGATTATCATCGTTGTCCGTGATGATTACATTGGGATTCCAAATCTACATATGATATTGGAGTGGATAAATTCCACCACTGCCTTCTTGGTCACCGACTTGAAAGTCTTGGCCTCCAACCATTTGGTAAAATAATCAATGGTTACCAGGATGAACCTATGACCATTGGAAGCTACTGGTTTAATAGGTCCAATGACATCCATGCCCCATGCAACAAATGGCCAGGGTGCTCACATTGTATGCAATTCTGTTGGCGGAGAATGAATCAGATCTCCATGTACCTGACACTAATGGCATTTTGCACGAAGCTGATACAATCACGCTCCATAGTGAGCCAATAATATCCTTCCCGTAGAATCTTCTTCGCCAATACATATACACTCATGTGTGGCCCACAAACTCCGGCATAGACCTCTGTCATTATTGTCGTGGCTTGACCGCCATCTATACATCTCGGCAATCCCAAATCTGGGGTTCTTTTGTACAACACTCCTCTACTAAGGAAAAATCCATTTGCCAATCGCCGAATGGCCCTCTTTTGATCTCGAGTTTCCTGTTCCGGGTATATCCCCATCCGGAGGTATTCCTTGACATCATAAAACCATGTCTCACCATCCATTTCTTCCTCTATCATGCTACAATAAGCATACTGCTCATGAACCTGAATATGCAACGGGTCAACATGAACCTTATTTGGGTGGTTCAACATTGATGCTAAGGTGGACAATGCATTAGCAACCTCGTTGTTAACCCTTGGAATGTGTTTGAACTCCACTGATCGAAATCACTTGCTCAGATCGTGCAAGCACTGTCGATACGGTATAAGCTTCAAATCCCATGTTTCCCATTCACCTTGAATTTGATGTACCAGGAGGTCTGAGTCCCCCAAGATCAAGACGTCCTGTACATCCATGTTTGCAGCTAACCGTAACCCTAAAATGCAGGCCTTATATTCAGCCATGTTGTTGGTACAATAGAAACGTAGTTTCGCCGTAACAGGATAGTGATGTCCTGTTTCTGAAATGAGTACCGCTTCTATTCCAACTACCTTTGAATTTGCGGCTCCATCAAAGAAAAGCTGCCATCCTGGTTCCTCAGTCGATTCTACCTCATCTATATGCATCACTTCTTCATCGGGGAAATAGGTCCTCAATGGCTCATATTCTTCATCAACAGGATTCCAGCTAAGTGATCAGCTAACGCTTGGACTTTCATTGCTGTCCTCGTCACATAGACGATGTCAAATTTTGTGAGTAATATCTGCCACTTCGCTAACCTCCCTGTGGGCATAGGCTTCTGTAAGATATACTTTAATGGATCCAAGCGTGAAATGAGATAAGTAGTATATGAAGACAGATAGTGTTTCAACTTTTGTGCTACCCACGTTAGGGCGCAACATGTCTTCTCAAGTTGAGTGTACTTAACTTCATATACTGTAAATTTCTTGCTGAGATAATATATGGCTTGATCCTTCCTCCCTATACTGTCGTGTTGCCCCAGTATGCAACCAAACGAATTCTCCAATATTGTTAGATTGAGAATGAACGGTCTTCCCGGTTCAGGTGGAACCAACACGGGTGGACTTGACAGATACCCCTTGATTTGATCAAATGCTTCTTGACATTCCATTGTCCATTCTACAGCAGCGTCATTTTTCAGCAGCCGAAATATGGGATCACAAGTCGCCGTAAGTTGAGCAATGAACCTAGTGATATAATTTAATCTTCCCAACGAACTCATCACCTCCGTTTTGTTCTTCGAAGGTGGTAAATCCTGGATGGATTTGATCTTTGATGGGTCCAACTCAATACCCCGTCGACTGACGATGAATCCTAATAGCTTTCCTGATGGAACCACAAAGGCACATTTGGCCGGGTTGAGCTTAATATCATACCTTCGAAGTATTTGAAAGAACTTCCTTAGGTCTGCTACATGGTCCTCTTGATGCCTGTACTTTATGATTACATCACCCACGTACACTTCAATCTCTTTGTGTATCATGTCATGAAATACAGTAGTCATTGCTCTAATGTACGTTGCCCCAGCATTCTTCAAGCCGAATGGCATTACCCGGTAGCAGTAAATTCCCGATGGCATAATGAAAGCCGTCTTTTCTGCATCTTCTTCATCCATCAAGATCTGATGATATCATGCATAGAAATCCACAAAGGACCCGATCTCACGCCCGACACAATTGTCAATAAGGATATGGATATTGGGTAATGGAAAGTTATCCTTAGGGATTGCCTTGTTCATATTGTGGTAGTCGACACATACCCTGATCTTCCCATCTTTCTTTTGCACTAGTACAACATTGGCCAACCAATCGGGATATCGAGTAACCCGAATGACTTTTGCCTGCAGCTGCTTGGTCCCTTCTTCTTTGATCTTCACACTCATATCTGTCTTAAACTTCCTAATTGTTTTCTTGACATGAGGGAATGCCGGGTCAGTGGGCTATTTGTGAACCACTAGATCAGTGCTTAATCCCGGCATGTTATCATATGACCATGAATAAACATTTTTGAACTCAATGAGGGCTTTGATTAATTCCTCCCTGATGTTTGGATCAATGTGAATGCTTATTTTGGTTTCCCTGATATCGTCTGCATCCCCTAAATTGACAGCTTCAATGTCATTTAGATTAGGCTTGGGTTTCTCTTCGAACTGGCACAATTCTCTATTTATTTCTTCGATGGCTTCATCCTCGTCGTATTCAGACTCATTATCATAATCGACCTCTTGTACAATTAAATCAGAATCAGATTGATTTTTTAGACTAGGTTGAAGATCCGTTGTGCATGCCATGCCATTTGTACCAGTAAAAAGATAATGTTCAGAAAGAGAAAAGAATAAAACGAAATTAAAACAAGATAAGAAGAAAAAGAAAATTTCACTTTATTAAAATGCGGGATAACTGAGTTTCACAATTTTACTGAATACAAATATAACAAAAACTGAATTAGAACTCTGGAATAATCCAGGAAACAAGAAAGAAAATCCAGATCCTACTACCAAGACTCTCTCCGGGTAGGAATAGGAGTAGCCGTCCAATTCTTGATATTGGCCCTGGGCCCCACAAATTGTATGTCCGCTCTGCTGGAACCCTTTCCAGCTTCTATCGCGTGGATATCAACGAACATCCTTTCGAAGCTATGATTCAAATCCCCGTCCATCCCAATCAATGGTCCGAGAATTTTCAGGACCGGCGACCTCTTGGCACTTGCTTTAACAAAAGATCTGGAAAGGCGTGGAACTGGATTGGGAAGGACCCAAACTCTTTTATTCATTTTCTTAGCTCTCTTTACATCTGCTGCAGTAAGTTTGAACCCCAGTCCAAAGGTCTCTAAATTCTTGGGCAAGGAAACAGGTTGAGCAATACCCTGAAGCTCGGCCCGCAGACCCTTTCCTGGCACGAATCCATTACCTAGCATCTCTGAGACCATCATGACGGTTGCGGGAGCTATCCTGGGAAGTGGTAGGTCCTCGCCTTACAAAATTTTATTCATTGAAACCCCGTCGAATACTTGGTACACACAAGGCCCTTTGTCGTCATCAGTCTCTATGAATGGCACAATATCATCAACCCCAATTCTTGTACCGTCGTCCCCGTGCACCACTATCTCCTGCCTGTCCCATTCAAATTTCACCATGTGGTGTAATGTAGAAGGTACAGCTTCGGCAGCATGGATCCAAGGTCGCCCAAGCAGAATATTGTATGATACTGCCACGTCAACCACTTGGAATTCCATGGTCAATTCTATTGGACCAATGGTCAATTCCGGTATGATATCACCTACCGTGTTGGTACCACCTCCATCGAAACCCCTAACACAGACGTTGTTCTTGTGAATCCGGTCATGATCAATTTTCAACTTGCTTATAGTGGCCCAAGTACAAATGTTGGCACTTGACCCATTATCAACCAATACTCGGGTGACCACTGAGTCTTCACATTTCACAGTCAAATACAAGGATTTGTTGTGTTCTGTACCCTCTATTGGCAACTCATCATCAGAAAATGTCACTCGGTTTACTTCAAAGATTTTGTGCACTCTCTTCTCCAAGTGATTTACAGAGATTTTATCCGGAACATGAGCCTCGTTCAGGATTTTCATCAGTGCCTGGAAATAATCGCTGGAATGAATCAACAAAGACAACAACGAAATTTGAGCCGGAGTCTTTCTTAATTGCTCCACAATGGAGTAGTCTTGTGTCTTCATTTTCTTCAGAAACTCCTCAGCTTCTTCTTCCGTTACCAAATTCTTCACCACCGTTGGATTAGACTATCTTAACTCTACGGGAGCAAAACACCTCCCCGAACGAGTTAATCCCTGGGCCTCACATATTTCTTTCACAACCTCCTTCCCATTGTACATTACCATCGCTTTATTGTAGATCCATGGCACGGCTTTACCGCTGATTATCGGCAACTGTAGTACTGGCCTGATAATAACTGGCCCTATGCATGCCATCTTTCTTGGTACACCTTGCACTATCACTTTGACCGGCCCTGGATTCTTTGCGACAAAAGGGTAACTCTTCCCCATTATCACCACAGGTTTGACCTCTATCTTCTCTACTTGTACCTCTTCTTCCTTATCGATCGGTGTTTCTTTTGGGGTGGCCCGGATCATCATCACTGTTTGTGATGGTTTCTTTATCTCCCCTCCTACATGCACAAACTCAATCATGTGAGCTTCGTGGTGTGTTGGCAATGGGTTCTTGTTGATGTTGGGTACCTCCGGCGTCTGGACCTCGATCTTGTTGGCATCAGTGAGATCCTGTATGGCACACTTCAACCTCCAACATTTTTTAGTATCTTTCCCTATCATTCCTGAGCAGTACTCGCAGCTTATTGATTGGTCCACATTTTAGGGTGGGGGATTTGGTACCCTGGGCTCGAGAGGACTCAACAAACCTAATTGCCTCAATTTGTGGAACAAGGCGGTATAGGTTTCTCCCAACTCAGTAAAGGCTCTTTGTCTCTGTAGCCTTTCATTTCTAGAAGTTTGATTTCGACGAAAACCTGACCCTTGAGGGTTCCTGTAGACCCTTGGTGGAGGACATGCATTTTGGGGTTGTGGGTATGTGTTATGTGAAGGTGGATAGGTGTTCTGTGGAGGTGCATATGAATTTATGGGAGCCGGCGTGCGCCATTGCGGGCGAACTGGAGGTTGAGTGTATGTTTGGGCTTGGTGCACGGAGAAGTGTTGTTCTTGAGGTGGATAGTAGTGTTGTGGTAAGGGGAATATGGATAGCTTGGATGGTGGGGTCTGGGTTTGTTGTAGTATGGTTTTCTGGATCTGGACCAGCTGCCTGCCTCAACCGTGGCGACTTCTTCTTCTTTTTCCTCCCCAACGCACCTCCCTTGCCGCTCTGAATAGCCTGGGTTGTTGCCTTAAGCGCCGAGTAATTCAGGATTTTATCGGACCTCATTCCCTCCTTTATCATAACCCCTATCTTTACTACTTCATTGAAGGATTTTCCAACTGTCGTCACCAAGTGACCAAAGTAAGTTGGATCCAGCGTTTGTAGGAAGTAGTCCACCATTTCCCCCTCTCTCATGGGAGGATAAACCCTGAATGCTTGTTCTCTCCAGCGAAAACCGAATTCGCGGAAGCTTTCTTCGGGCTTGTTCCTCGTCCTCAGTAATGTGAGACGTTCAGGGACTATCTCGAGTTTGTATTGGAAGTGACCTGCGAAAGCCTGTGCGAGATCGTTCAAGATGTACCACTTACTGGGATCTTGTCAGGTATACCATTCTAGTGCCGATCCACTTAAGCTTTGGCCAAAGTAAGCTATCAGTAGCTCATCTTTGCCACATGCTCCTCTCATTTTGCTACAAAAGCCACGTAAATGTGCCATAGGATCGCTGTGCCCCTCGTATAAATCAAACTTGGGCATTTTGAACCCTGTTGGTAATTGGACGTCGGGGAAATGGCATAGATCTTTGTAGGCCACATTGACCTGGTTGCCCCACCAGTGCATCCTTTTGAAGGATTGCTTTGGGTTTTTGAACATCCTCATTACCTCATCCTGCTCTGGGACCTTTGTCGGATTTTCAATCTTTGTCAGTACCTCCAAGTGGGGATCATAGGTGGGGCTTTGGTGCATTGAATGTGGGTTCAGGGGGATAGTATTGGGAATCATGAGCCTGAAATAACGGCTCACTAGTTTATCTCTGCAGCGTGGCTGGTGGGGGTCCCATAAAAACAGGAACATTTGGTGGTGAAAAATGTTGATTGGGTGGTGGAGCTTGGGTATCATAAGGGTTACTCCCCTGATAATAGTGGTGATTGGGGAGGCTTGTTGAAGGGCCAGGGCGAGGGTATTCCGGCATGTGCCCTAATGTAGGAGTAACGGGTGATTCAGGGCTCTTATGTACTTTAGCCAAGGCTAACTGCATCGCGTTCATTTCCAATCCAATCCTTTCTATCTTTTCCATTGCCTCTTTCAGCAACTGGGTCACTAGCCTTTCTTCCTTGACGCTATGTTCTGAAGTAGTCATGCTTATGGGGATAGGTCCTTTGGATCTGGTCTGATAATGATGTGATGCCAGAACGCTTTAAGAACTAACTCTCTGGTATTTGGAAAACAACAAACTTGTTAGCGTTAGAGTTTAACAGATTTGGTAATTGCACGTTGGGGATGGAATATTCCTAAGAAGTTAACCATTTCTAACATATTTCTGCTCCAATCGCATGCATCATCTCGGATTGTTTTATTCGTGCCTTTATAGTGTTTAGGGAACCCTCCATTTTCTCTCTTTTATTTTTTTATTTTTTTTCTTTTCTTTTATTCTCTTTCTTTTCTTCTCTTTTTTCTTTTTAGTGGTGGTCGAATCTTATGTGGATTGTCTACGTATCACGTACCTGCGTGAATCAGACCGGACGTAGTTGTGCAACAAAAAATGTGAAAAATAAAGACATAATTTCAAACTTTTAATTCTTATTACAAAACATTACAAAGCAACAACATTTTTTTTGAAGAGAACATTTGAAACACATCATAGCCATTAACCAAGTATTGGTTACAGCGGACAAACGGACTCGAAAGTACAGAAAATACAAACTTCAAAGTGCTTAACATGACTCGATAAACACTCATAAAGACAACAAACAACAGGTTCGAACTAGGGATGCATTAAAGCCTTTAGTTCAGGTGCCCACGAGGCATTGTTCGGCCTTTTCACGTGCTGTGGTGCAAGACCCCTTCGTATGCTCTTCAATTCATCCATGATATGGTGGACGTAACCCATGACGGAGGAGAAGAGGGTATCCCTGGGCATTTTCTCACAAGTTAGGAACCTCATGTAAATGTAATGCCCAATCTCATCAATCCTACTCCAGATGTCATCCATTTCTCTGAACAATTGCTCTATTCGCCGATTTCTTAATCCAAGTACTTGAGCGTTGTCGATGAGTTAATCTTGGAATCTTTCCGCTTCTCTATTGGTTGTCGGCATTCTTTCTTACTTGTTGGACTTGAGCCCTAAGAGTGTTGTTCTCTTGGGTTAATTTATTCTTTTCGCCCTGATCCGCAGTGACTTGCATAGTGTTATCGAATATCAGACTTTCAACCTGTTCTTCAACTTACCGATCTCCGTCTGATAACCTTCTTCCTTTGCTAACCATTTCCATTGCTCCAGGGATGGCTTGGCGAAATCTTTGAGATGAGGTTTTTAAGTTGGTCAATCGCAGGACATGTCACCTCTGAACCAAGCGTGATACCTAGGGGAAACTTCTCCTTTAGCCCTATCCAACACACAAGTATTTGCCGTCAAATGTTGACACTCACTCCAGATATGGCAAACTTCTTCTTCGAGGAACCGACCGTCAGGGCTGATTTCAAACATGTGAGTACTCAGGTATTCATCTTTCGGCACTACTTGATACCTCCCCAGTTGCCTCAAAACCCGATATGGTGCATAGGGCTGGTTGATTTTAAGTCCCATCAACAGAAAATGGGGCCTGGTTGCCGGCATGTATATGATTTCCTCAACAGGCAACCATCCGAGCGTCCACTGGATTTGGCTGGCAGTGAGAGTTTGAAAGAATGACGTCCAAGCTGTGACTCCCTCAGGTAGACTAACCCATTTGATTCTTGTGTAAAATTCTCCAATACAAGTCTTCTCGGGCGAACCATAACTCAAGAGCTGGGAGCGGTGGCATAATACTCGGTCATCCACATTTGCAACAATAAGTTACATCCATATAAAAAGTCGCCCCCGACATTACACGCACTGAGAGATCGGAAGATGTCAGCCATAATCATAGGCGCAAAAGTGCTTTTATCTTGGGTGAGCAAGGTACTGACGACCCCAACTGCTTTCAAGTCAATGTTCCCGTCTTTCCTTGGGAATACTACAAGACCCAAAAAAGTTATCATAAAAGCTACCAGCTTGTGTTCATCCCACTTCTGTCGGTTATTTGTACTGCACAGTTTGAAGTCTGGCTTATTGAACTCGCCTACGTGGCCGTATCTAGCATATATGAAGCAGAGACTGCAGAAGCCCTTTGCCAAATCTGGATGGTGAATTGTTCAAGGTATTTTCAAGGCATCCAAAAACCATTGTATGGTGACGGCCTGGGAGAAATCAAGTACTTGAACCTTAAGGGAACTTCATTACTTCCAATGTATCTTTCCACTTCTTCGAACGTCAGTGTGAGCTCCAAGTCCGAGTTTGAAATACATCAATGCTCTGATAATATCACCCCTTGGCTGGATGTCTAGTAAATCCGGGAGATCTTTCAGATACTTCTTTACTTTGTCTTGCCCTTCCTTGCCTAGGTCATTCCACCATAATCGCAACTCAAAAATGATCTTGTTCATTATTGAAAAGGGTTCGTTTTGTATTGTGCTCATCCTACACATTTATTAAGGTGATTAAGCCAACGAAAAACTTTTATTTGACTCAAAATAAAACTATCTATTTTTTTTTTCAAAACGATGGACTCGGTTTTCAAATGCTGCCATTTAGCACTTCGGGAACGAAGATTTCAAGGCTGCGAGAGTCAACTGATCAAAAAATCAAAATGATAACCAAACATGGCTGTTTATGCAATGTCAGCCTTCCGGCGTCCCGTTTAGGAACATTCGGCTACTTTTGCGAAAACGACATCATCCGACATATTTATGACGAAAAATTAAAATTTTGACATTTTGGCTATTTTTTACAAAAAGGAAAGTTGGACCCGATGAGGGTTGCCTACGTATCTCACATCCAGTGAGAATCAAACCAGCGAAGTTCGGGCAGATTAACCGAACTATTTTAAAACAAGACTCTTTTTCATTTTCTTTTCAACAAACAACTTTCCAAAATAAAAGACTCTTTTCCCTATTTTTCATTGCTTTTTAGCAAAACATATTATTAAAATAAAAAAAAAATTCATTTTTCAAAATTCGAAAGAGTTTCGACAGTATTTGGTCATTGGTTTTTTCTAAAATAAACAATTAATTCCCTAATTGCAATTTCTCTTTCTCTTTTTTTTTTAATTTCACAATATTTATGATATTCAAAAATCCGGTCAACATGCGGGCCCGAGACAAATAAATGCACAGAAAACAAATAAGATGCATCATGATGGTCTTTTCATTTCAGGTTGCTAATCCTAGACGGATCCAACTCCTGTGTTGAGTCCCCTATGTCAAATGCAACGTGATGCAAATAAGCATTCCTACTGGGGATCCGACATGAAGTTTCGTTATACTAGGTTTCAAACCTGGGTTTTTGTTCTAGACCTGGATTACCCGAGCGGACAACTCAAGTCGAGGAGGGGGCAACTCTTCGGGAACCAAAAGGCCATCCGGCTTAGTAACTTGTCCGAGCCTCTTTCTTATTTCAGGGTATGACACTAAAAGAATAAGGAGTCTCAACCAGTAAGCACATCCCCGGAGTTGAAGAGATATATAGAGTCAAACAATATCAAAGTGGTAACAAAATATCATTTTGCACATTAAGCACATATCACATGAAAATATCCGATAATAAAGCAAAATTATAACATTTTATCATAAGCTCGAATTTCTAACCCTGAACCAGTGGTTCTGCGTTTTTGGTCCCCAGCAGAGTCGCCAGAGCTGTCACACCTTCTTTTGGGGTGCCCGCGAAGGGCGAAGGGCGAAGGGAGTTTTTTTCCAATTAAAGGACAATCGAACGGGATTGGATTACTTATTTCGGAGTTGCCACTTGAGAGATTTAGGGTGTCCCAAGTCACCAATTTTAATCCCGAATCGAGGAAAGGAATTGGATCTAAATTACAGTCTGCATACCAGATATGTGGATAAGGAATTCTATTAACCCGGAAGAAGGTGTTAGGCATTCCCGAGTTCCGTGGTTCTAGAACGGTCGCTCAAATGTTTTATTCGGCTTATTTATCTGATTTTAACAATTATGTACTCAGTGCAAATTAAGACTCCTTTACCGCTTTTATTATTATTGTTATCATTTTTAACACAAGAATTGCAACATTGTGAAAATGTATCTCGAACCACGTCACAACCAGTGTGCACGTGGTCGTCGACACATTTCGACTCCGTTGAGATTTGGATTTGGGTTACATCAATGTACACCCGAATTTAAGAAACTAATTTATTAAGCACGTGCCTATTGTTATATTGGTAAAGTCGTGAGATTTGCTAAACGGCCCATCCGGAGTCTATGCAATCATGTACAACAAGCACGCATGGAGGGCCCCACAGTTTTGTGTATTTTTGAATGGCGAGCAACATCCTTAGTTGTTTATTTTTATGAATTGCGACGTCATGGAAATGCATCTTGAACCACGTCACAACCAGTGTACACGTAGTTTGTTGACATTTTTCGACTTCGTCGAGACTTGGATTTGGGCAGCATAAATGCACACCCGAGTTTATGAAGGTATAATTAATTACGGCGCGTCCTAAAGAGACTAATGTGTTTATTATTTAGGAAGAGGCCATGGAATTCGTTAAATGGCCTATTCCGAAGTTTATTCTCTTATTAGGTCCTTTTAATTGAGGGCCCCGCGACTTTATGATTGGTTTTACTGAGGCACGTCCCATTTCACTTTTAAGGATATCCTGCAACTAAGATTTTTTATTTCGTTGCGTGTCTAAAAATAAAAAGAAAATACTACATTGTTTACATGCGTTATGAACATGGAGTATGCAGAATAATTTGGGCCCAGGCCCAACGCAGGGCATAAAATGGGGCCTGGGCCATCTCGTTGTGATCTTTTGGGGTCTAGTTATCTTGTTTGCATATGTTTAACATTCACAAATAGAGGCAGAATAATATTAGCAGTTGAGAATCTTATTCTAAATCTAAAGTAGATGAATTATCAGCTAAGGAAATGGAACTACTGATTAATTATCTTACACATGATGTCTAGTTTGAACCTACTGAAAAGAAAACAAACTGGAGGAGGTAGGATGCGGGTACTACATCGTAGGTATTCTAATTAACATACATGTTAATGAATTTGCAGGACCTAAACTACTACAGGGCAGTATTAATATTAGAACTGCTCATATGCTTCTACAAAACTAACATCCAAACATACATACAACTTAAGATATAAACAAACTACAACTTAATTTTCAAGCCTTAAGCTTCATTTTTTTTCATGCTTTGAACTGTTTCAGCTACATTGTGTACCAGTGTAAGTTGTGTACCTGGTAATTCTAAAAAGCAAAGGAAGAGTAGTAGTATCCGCATAGGGTTTGCAATCACAGCAACACACAGCTTCAACAACAAGCAGAGTCCGGTAATAATAGCAGAAACCTAGTAGTTGATGAAGAAAACCAGATAGAAAGAATCCACAATAGATGCAGTAGTACTTGAATACCAATATCAAAACTCAACAACGCCTACATGTATACCAGCAATACCAGAATCGAATAGCAACTTAACAAGACCAAGTAAATACCAGAAAACCCAAAATAGGTGAACCAGTGACAGTACTCAAGAGAGATGGTCCAGTGATAGATGGACAATTAGCAATACACTCAAGAGTTCCGGCCTTAGTCTCACTCAGTTTAACTCAGCTCTTTAGGTGTTAAAAAAATAGCTTAGCCACTCTATTACCCTTTAAATATGTTTCTCTAATACTCAACTTCTAATATCAAAAGTTCAGTTCCAAGCTCTGAATTTCTCCCCCAAATCCAGTCCTGAAAGAATCCTATTAATAGACTAGAACTGAACATTTTTTATTTAAAGTTTTTTCACTTTTCAGCCTGTATATTCCCTCCCATGTGCCTCTGCACCCTTTTATCATTAACCTCTTAATGTTCTAATTTTCCACCTCTAAGGTATTGAGAAGAAATGTCAGCTTTTTAATTATTTATTAAGACCCCATGTTATTTCTGATTTTCAACTAGCAAACCCACTGATTTTATTTTTTTAATCCCAAAGTGTATGGGCAGCCTGAATATTAATTTCAGGCATGCCTATAACGCATGGGCTTCACTCAAAACTTCTTAATCATATATTTACTAGTCTGAAACTAACCTATATAAACTCATACTTAAAAATGATTTCAGGCTTTAAGTTTATAATTTCTACAGCTAATACCAATCCTAAGTTCAAAAAGGCAGAAGGGTGCAAATTCAAGGAGTGAGCTGGTCAGTTTGGTAAATCAAACCTGACCAAGCTCCAAACCAATACACAAATAATAGGAAATCAGAAAAGAAATGACTAAATAAATATCTTTACAGAGATGAACAGAGATTAAATGAGAACAAAAGGAAAACCTAATTAATTAACACAACATGCAATAACACAGACAATACACCTAAGAAAGAGGAAAAAAGAAAAAAGACTTAGCTTTTTTTTTTTGGCTCACGAACAGACGACCTGGACTTTGACCGGATTCGACCTTTTTAGGTTGAATGGACCTTAAATATTGTCCGATGGACCTTGATTTACCATCGAATTAGAACGAAACCCCATCTTGGATTTCTAGGGTTCTTGTGAGTGATTTGGGGTTCAATGGTTTTCGGGCAGATTCGACTCGAACCAGGGTTCGTTTAGGCACGAGGAAGGTTAGAGGAAGGCTAGGTATTATTTTGGAGGGTTTGGTGTAGATTGAGCTATGACTCGAATCTTCAAATGAAGATTCGAGAAGATGTGGTTTTATTCGAGGAACGGGGCTCGGATATTTAGGTTTAGGGTGATGAGGGTGTTCTATAGCATTAAGATGGTGACTGGCGTCGTAGTTTCTGTCGGGTTTCTGGTGAGAAGCTTCAATGGCGGCTAGGGTTAGAAGGGTATTATATTTAAAGGCTTGAGAGAGACAAAGAAGATAGAGGTAGGGTGGCTAAGGGGCGTGGGGTGAGGTGAGAGGGTTTACATACGGAATAGGGGTGATGGATCCTTGCCGTTGGATTAGATGGAATTGAGGGCCAGGATCTCTTCACTAAGAGGGACGATGTCGTTTGATTAAGGTTGAGATTGGGTCAGTCAATTGGTTAAATTGGTCGGGTATCTGGGATGGCCTGGGATCATTCGATGAGATTGAATGAATGGTCCAGATCAAACGTCTATGCACGACGTCATTTTTATTAATGAGAGACTTCATCTGGGCAGTTCAACTGATTTGATTGACGGCTCACAGGCGAATGACAAATAGGGCATCGTTTGGCTATGTTGAGAGGCCTGGTCTTTGGACTGGGTCAATACACATTCATTTGGGCCTTAATTCCTTTGGTTACACATGGTCCAAACCGAGTTTTCTTTAATATTTCAACCCTTTTTCCTTCCTTCGTTAATTAAACAAAATCAAACAAAAAAATAAATTGTAAAAGTCAAAAAATGAAATTACGCAAATACTAATTAACCCCCTACAACAGTTAACACAAAATTAAAAATAAAGTCACACAATGACAAGAAACACACATGCATATTTTTTGTGATTTTCTTTTAACCAAATTACGGTTAATTAATTTCTAATAATGCACAATTAACCCCTAAATGCATGCAACATATATTTTTTTTAATTAATCACAATAAGGTGAGCATTTACGGACCAAACAATTACCAAAACGTCCCGTATATTCTCAAAAATTTTACTCGAAGGTAACTTGTTTTTTTTCAATTTTATTTGGAGTAGTTTTCGTGAAGCAAAAATCATGTGCTCATACCTACCTCCTGAACCAAGGCTCTGACCTTGCTATTTACTGGAGTTTTCACTGATGAACCATGTTCAACAGGGCCTACACTAAGGAGATAATCACAGCCTTGGAGAGTCTTGATACCAAAGTGCTCTTTGGTGAAAGCCATTTCTCATATCTTCAAGGGAACATTCAGATTGTCCAGCACATCTTTCAGAATAAACCCATAAGGGATGGTATGAGCCTTTGAACCATTGAGCACCATTCTAGCTTCTTAACAATGAAAGCAGACCAGTTAATCTGCTTTCCTTCAACTAAGCACTGCATGAGGACCAGGTCCATGCAGTTTGTTGTATGCCTCCTCTCCTGTCTAGGAAGCAGGCATTTGTTCACAAATTCAAAGAGCACTTTATGCTCAAGCCTCATCTCACTCTTTTGAACAGCCCTTGCTTCATACACCTCCTAAGCATCTTTACTGTCATAGAAGTTCCTAGTGATTGAAGTACAGTAGGAAGACCATCCAGACAAGGCCACCTTTGCCTTGTGTAATCATCATAACCCTTACGTGGAATGTTCAGGATTCAACCCAACTCAGGTGCATCAAATTTCACCTTCTCCCCTTTCACTATACTGGTTACCAGCACATTCTTCACAGTCCCATTATCCATGATTTCAACAAGTTCTTTTCTGGCCAATCTTCCATCCGTCTGAAGGAATATGTCCTTCCATCCTTGTGTCTCCAGTGAAGTCAACAATCTTACCATGCCTGGCTCCTCCAGGTCTTTGAGCAATCTACCCTTCAGAAATTTTCTTTTGCCAAAAATGGAAAACCTATCTTGTTCCTGTTCTGACTCTTCTTCTCCTCCTTCTTTACTCCACTCTTCATGCTCTTATTCCTTAACTTGTACTTGTTTTCCCTTTGCAGCTGACCTAGTTCTTTTAGCTAGAGAGGATTCAAGAGGTACAGACTTGGAGGGCTTCTTTACAAAAGACATGGTTCTCTTTGATTTGGCAGTGGGAACTTCCACAGTCGTACCTCTCTCTTGATGGACCAGTTCCATCTCTTCCTCTACCTCTTCTACACCAGCCTCAGAACTTTCAGCCATTTTTTCTTTTCCCTTTTCTTTCTTCTTTTTCTTACTCTCCTCTAAAGCCTTTTGCTGTTCTGCTTCATTTTTCCTCACCTTACTTCTTGTGGCTCTACCCCTAGGTGCAGTAGACTTAGGTGATGAAACTTTACTCTTCTTAGTTGGTTTGGACGCAACAGGGGTCCTTTGTGAGGAGTCCTTGCATTTCTTTGGATCATAACTGGCCCCAGCTTTCTTCACTAAGTCTACCAAGGTCTCCTCTAAAGATAAACCGTTCATCTGGTTGTTCACTCAGGTTTACCAATCCTTCAGAAGCTTCACCCGACCCACTTCCCCTTGACTTCATGCCTCCATCTTCTCCACTACAACATATAGCAAAAACTTTCCCCTTCTTTTTCGTTCTCATTTTACTAGATTCAACCCTTTCAATATTTTTAACAGACCCTACCAGAACAAACCTACTATCTTCCTTTCAACTATATCAGAGAATAATGAATTAGGGTTTACCTTTCCTGGGGTTTCTTGACTCTTGTCATTGTTAGAAGACCCAGGTTCTTCTCCTTCACTGGCAGAGATGAATTTCTTAGATTTAGAGCTTGAATCGCTTTCCTTGGTTGTAACTTCCTTCCTTTGACTAGCCTGTAATTTTTCGTTCAAGACTTTTCTTAAAGGACCAGATGCAACTGTTTTTCTAGCTAACATTTTCTGGTAACGAAATCTGGGTTTTAGGGGTTCACTAGGAGGTGTTGAAGATGAGGTGTTGGGGGAGACTGGTGGTGCAGTTCTAGCTCTGAATTTCTCCCCCAAATCCAGTCCTGAAAGAATCCTATTTATAGCAGCCTTTTCAAAGGCCAATTAGGAGTGTAATCAAGTTAGAATTCCGGTCTCCTGAGTGATTAATGAGAATCTCTAGTTTTTAGGGAAGAGACCCGTTATAGTCCTAGTTTAATGAAACAGGTTCAAATGCTCAACGGATAAAATTTTCTGGACGTTTGGTGTAATTAAGACTTGTGCTCATGATTGATAATTTTATCTTTCTAATTCTGCAAATTATAGAAACATACCTGAACTTTCTCATGAGTATATATTGATGAACCAGGTTCTTCAAGTAGAACTTCTCTTCATTATGCCTCAAATGTAATAATAGAAAACTTTGTAAGAGATCTGTGAGTCATATAAACATATGTCACATGAGTATACTAGTTAAAGTATGTGATTGAGTAAGAATTAGTGTAGATATTTACATGAATTAAGAACTCCTAACCAAAAATATTTTTTTTATTTTTTTTCATTGTCCATTCTGAACTGGACCTTTTAGGTGATCTTAATCATCCCTAATTCCAACATCTTCCTTTCAATGTTTTCTCTACTCAGCGCTTTAGTGAAGATGTCAACTATTTGCTTATCAGTAGCACAAAACTCTATGGAGATTAGCCCTTTTTCATAGTTATCTTATAATAAGTGGTGTCTAACATCTATGTGCTTGGTCATTTTATGATGAACAAGGTTCTTTGTCATACTTATAGCACTAGTGTTATCACAAAACATAGGAATACACCCATTCCAATTCTAAAGTCTACCATCTGTTGTTTAATCCATAGCAGTAAAGCACAACAAGAGGCAGCAACAACATATTCAGCTTCAGTAGTGGAGAGGGCTATTGAGTTTTGCTTTTTGGTAGTCTATGATACACGACATGACCCCAGGAAATGTGCCATACCTGAAGTACTCTTCCTGTCCACTAAGAAACCTACATAATCAGCATCAGCATATCCTACCATATCAAAATTACTACCTTTGGGATACCAAAGACACAAATCTGTGGTGCCTTTCAGATATCTTAGTATCCTCTTGAAAACATTCAAATGTGACTCCTTTTGGTTTTCCTGGAAACGAGCACAAAGCCTTACACTGAAAACAATGTCAAGTCTGCTGGCGATAAGATACAAAAGTGAACCAATCATACACCTATACAGCTTCTTATCAATTGATGAACTAGGTTCATCAATATCTAACGTAGTGGCAGTAGGAATAGGTGTATCTATTTCTTTGGATTCTTCCATTTTAAACTTTTTGATTAGTTCTTTTGTGTACTTCTGCTGATGGATCATAGTTCCATTTGGACTTTCTTTGATATGCAAACCTAAGAAGAAGTTGAGTTCACCAATCATACTCATTTTAAACTCACTTCCCATTAGTTTAAGTCCTTACTCAACCTATCTGTAGTGGCCCCAAATATTATGTCATCAACATATATTTGTACAACAAGAAGATCTTTACCTTTTTCCCTTAGGAACAAAGTGCTGTCAATTTTACCTCTTTTGTACCCATGCTCCAGTAGAAATTTTGACAATCTTTCATACCAAACTCTTGGGGCTTGCTTGAGACTGCATAGAGCCTTATCTACCTTGTACACATGTTCAAGACACTCGTTGCTTTCAAATCCTGGAGGTTGTTTCACAAATACTTCTTCCTTGAGGTAGCCATTTAGGAAGGCACTTTTGACATCCATCTGATGAAGAGTGAATTCCATATGTGCTGCAAAGGTTATGAGGAGTCTAATTGCTTCAAGTCAAGCAACTAGAGAAAAGGTCTCATTATAGTCAATGCCTTCCTATTGACTGTAGCCTTGAACCACCAGTCTTGCCTTGTTTCTTTTAGCTGTTCCATCTTTATCTAGTTTGTTCCTGAAGACCCATTTTATCCTAATGACTGATCCGTACTTGGGTACTGGAACCAAATTCAACACTTGACTTCTTTCAAATTGATTAAGTTCATCCTACATAGCATTAACCCAATCTGCATCCTGCAAAGTCTCAACAACATTTTTGGGTTCAATGATGGACATAAAATCATCAAATGCACATAGATTCTTCAGTTGAGATCTAGTTTTGACTCCAGATGGTGGATCATTGATGATGTTCTCAATGGGATGAGAACTAAGGTACTTGTAAGACTTCCCCTCCAGCTGGTTCTTGCTAGATGCTTCTTCATTGTCTTGTTGCTGAGGAATAGGTTTAAGTACGGGTTCATTCAGAGAGCTTTATTTAATTTCTCTCAGATTAGTTCCCCTGTCTGGATGCCTTGAGTGGAAGGACATATTCTATCACATGTTCCTTCCTTTGATGCCACTTTGACTTGTGTTTTGGCTTCAGTTAATTGTTTCACCAGTCCAATGGCTTCATCTTCATGTTCCTATCTCTCAGAAAGAATGTTAGATTCATAAAATACAACATGTGCACTTTCTTCTACACACAGAGTTATTTTTTTAAGCACTTTATATGCATTGCTATGTGAAGAATATCCCAAGAATACTCCCTCATCACTTCTGGGATCAAACTTACCTAGGGAGTCTTTGCCATTATTGTGCACATAGCACTTTCAACCAAAACCCCTAAAATAAGATATGTTTGTTTTTCTCCCTTTAAGTAACTCATAGGTAGTTTTCTCTATTAGAGGTCTAGTTATGAATTTATTGATTTTGTAGCATGCACTGTTTATAGCCTCTACCCAGAAGCTGTGAGGTAGTTTACTGGAAAAAAGCATGGTCCTTGCCATATCCTCAAGGTTCATGTTCTTCCTTTCAGCTACCCCATTTTTCTGAGGGGTCCTAGGAGCATAGAAATTATGATCTATTCCATTTTCATCACAAAATTCAGCAAACTTTGCATTTTCAAATTCAGTTCCATGATCAGACCTAATGGATGCAAGTTGATTTCCTAATTGTTTCTGATTTTTTCTAACAAAAGCAGTGAACACCTCAAATGCTTCATCTTTAGAGGTTAGAAACAACAACCAGGTAAATCTAGAATAATCATCAACTAGCACCATTACATATCTCTTTCCATATCTGCTCATGGTTCTTATTGGACCGCAGAGATCCATATGAACCAGTTCCAACATCTTGGACGTACTTATCATTTTCTTGGGTTTGAAGGATGACCTTACCTGCTTCCCCCTTGTAAATGCCTCACAAACTTTGTCTTCCTTAAACTTGATATTAGGTAACCTATCACCAAGTCTTTGGAGACTAATTTGTTCAATTGATTTAGACTAGCATGACCAAGTATTTTATGCCAAAGGAAGGGATCATTAATTAACACACTTAAACAAGTGAGTTCATTTTCAGAGAGAGTTGACAAATCTACAATGTAAATATTGTTAATTCTCTTTCCCTGCAAAACAATCTTGTCAGTAGTAAGGTTAATCACAAAGCATTTGGTAGAGGTGAAAGCTACAAGATTACTTCTGTTACACAATTGTGACACACTTATCAAGCTATATTTCAAGCCATCTATCAAATAGGCATTCTCGATGGAATGAGAGTCTGTCTTTCCTACTTTTCCAACCCCAATGATCTCACCTTTCTTTCCATTTCCAAAGGAGACATTACCTCCTTTTAGGTTCTCAAATGAAAGGAACTGGCCCTTGTTCCCAGTCATATGTTTTGAGCAGCCACTATCCATGTACCATAATTGGTTACTCCCCTTCACTTGGACCTCCTGTTCATCCTATGATTCTCCGATGGCCATAAGAGCTTTCTCATCTTCATCTTCTGAGTCATCATCTGAGTTTTCTCCCCATGCAGCAACCATAGCTTTACTTGAATCCGTGTTCCTTCTTGGTTGGACTTGTTCCTTCTTCATGTTTCTCCATTCAGCTCTTTATTTCTTCCACTCAATCTCCCATTGAGGGCAATTCTTGATCATGTGGTCTGTCTTACCACACTTATAACAGCCATTATTCGCCTGCTTATTAGGAGCCCAAGGTTTGTTGAAGGTTGTTCCTCTTGAAGGACCCTTTCCTCTCATAAGATACTTTTTGAAATCCCTGGTTATCATAGCCATTTCATCATCTTCAAGATCCGATCTTTTTGAGATTCTGAGAGCCAGACTTCTTTCTTTCATCGGAGCATCCATATGCATAGTCTGCCTTCTCAATTCATCGGCAGTATGATTTCCAATCAATTCATCCAATTTTAGGGTGGCAGTATTCTTGGATTCCTGAATAGTTATGATTTTGCTTTCTCAGAAAATTGGCAGAACTCTAGTTAAGATTTTCTCAACCTTGTCTTCTTCCAGTATAATCTTTCCAAGAGACTCAAGTTCATTTTTCAGTGTAGTGAACCTAGTATATATCTCTTGGATGGTTTCTCCATACTTCATAGTAAAATTCTCATATCGAGAATACAATAGTGTTCCACTTGATCTCTTCACTTGAGGTGTTCCTTCATGGGCCACTTGTAAGGTGTCCCAAATTTCTTTAGCAGTATTACAACTTTGGATCTTGCTGTACTCATCTGAACCAAGTCCACATACTAGCCACTTCTTGGCCTTAGCACTCTTTTCCCACTTCTTTAAGTCTTCAGCAGTGCAATCAGCTCTTGTCTTTGGAACATCCAACCCTTCAGTAGTCTTCTTGGTTGTGGCTAAAGGACCATCAGTGATATTGTCCCAAAGCTCATAGTCTTCTCCCATGATGTGGTCTCTCATTCTATTCTTCCACCAGGAGTAGTAGATACCATTGAAAAGTGGAGGCCTAGCAGTGGTTTGCCCTTCCCAGTTTCCAGATGGTGCACTCATGTTGATCTTTCCTAAGGTGTTAACCTCTTCAAGGATAACCCACTCTGATACCAATTGATGTTATAAACATCAATACCACATAAGTGGGGGGTAATTTTATGTGGTACCCGATTTTCACTCTAGAAGAATTTTGTGTTCTCTCCTCATAAGGAGGCTGTTATCCTTATCCCAAATTCAATCTTTTTGATCAGTTCAGAAGATATTGCTACTTGATCTTTAAGACGTATCTTCCTCACGTGTATCTCATATGAAATGGATGATATATACTGTGTCACACCAGATGGACCAGGTCCATCACTGAGTTTATTTGTCAATCTTCAAAACTTCAACTGAACTTGGGCCAACAGCGGTCTAAAGATGTGTTTTGACTGACGTTGAAATCTTCCTTAAAATATTTAAAAGCAGTTTTAAAATTAAAAATGCACATAGGCTTAAAAGCATTTTTAAATCAGATAATTAGGCCAATAATTACAGTTGAACGACCGTGATATAACCACGGAACTCGGGAATGCCTAACACTTTCTTTCGGTTAACAGAATTTCTTATTCGGTTTTTTGTGTTCACGGACTGTAATACAGAGTCAATATTTTCCTCGATTCGGGATTTGAAATCGGTGACTTGGGACACCATAAATATTACCTAATACACTTATACTTAGTGCATAATTTAAAATAAGTACATATTATATATATATATATATATATATATATATATATATATATATATATATAATATATATAAAATAAGCTGTATTCAATACGGTATTGCCTAATACACTTATACTTAGTGTATAATATAGTGTAAGTACATATATTTTATATATATATATATATATATATATATATATATATATATATATATATATATATATATATATATATATATATATATATATATATATATATATATATATATATATAAGCTGTATTCGATACGGTATTACCTAATACACTTATACTTAGTGCATAATTGTCATGACCCAAACCTAGTCATGATGGCGCCCAACCATAACGCTAAGCAAGCCTTACCAACAATCGCTCTCAATTCGACAATAAATCTCAAAACCAACAATTTAAGGAAAATGTAATAGTTTTAGAATAATAATCCAATATTTATAGTAAAATAATACGGAGAGATACGAAATCTGATAATACACTCCCATAAGATCTGGGGTCACGAGTCTAGAGCCTCTAAAACAAACTAGATAACAATTATCTGAACGAAAATATACAAGTCTGGAAATGTGTATATATATATATATATATATATATATATATATATATATATATATATATATATATATATATATATATATGTATGTATGTATATAATTGAAATAGGAGGAGTAGTTAAGTCCTGCGAACGTCAAGCATCTACCTCAACAATTCTGATAAGCTTTGGAGACAGTGACTGCTCAGCTAAGCCTCCGGTCCACCTGAATCTGCACACAAGGTGCAGGGAGTAGGGGTGAGCACTACCAACTCAGTGAGTAATAAGTATATAAAATGTCTAAAGATAAGAACCCACAAAATGCCACAAAGTAAAGCTAAAACTAACAGTCCGACACATTAACTATTAACCAACAACAAAACAATATCAAGTATATTAGTCAAGTATAATGCAAGAATGCAATGCAATGCACATGACCCGCTGCGGCATAGAGCCCGATCCAATGGGTACCCGCGATCACTGAGGGTGTGTACAAATTCCGGAGGGGCTCCTACAGCCCAAGTGCAATATCATCATATCATTAATGAGGCGTGCAACCCAATCCATACTCAGTCCACATTATGCATATGAGTTACATAGCAGATTGAATTAATTTCTGAGTTTCCAATTATTAAGAAGAATATAATTTAGTTATTTAGCTTTAGGAGAAGTGACTTAGCATTTTATAATAGTGGTTAAACACAGGACTAGGATCAATAATTATACAAATCATGCTATCACAATGATATTCATCCTCTCAGGATGCTACAGATCGGCACAAGGCCCCAAACATGGCAATAAGCCCAAATATATTCAATACAGGGTGTGTATCAGTTGCCAATATATAAAATTCTTTTTCGGGATGGACCAAGTCACAATCCCCAGTCATAAACAACCCTGCACCTGCCATGGGATGCGAGTCACGCCCAAATATAGCATCACAGTCTGATAACCCAGGGTTTCACACGCTCAGGCCATCATCTATACAGACTACTCACCTCTAACCGGCCATAGGCTAGTCCGCAATACCCTTTTCCTCTTGAATCGACCTCTTCGTGTGTCGAATCTAGTAAAAAAACACAACGAATACGTTATATTATCCTAAAGAAACATAGCCCAATCGAAATTACTCGAAAAACGCTAAAAATTACGAAGTTGGCAAAATTTGAGCCGCGGACCTACTTCTCAAAAAATTACGAAAGTCACATCACCGGATTCCTCGTCTTGCTACGAGTCTGTACATATAAAATTTACCAAAATCGGAGTTCAAATGACCCCTCAAATCTTCAAATCTTATTTTCAAATCCCTATGTCCAAAATCCCCAATTTACACCGCATAAACATGTAATCTAGTCGGATTATTCGATGATAATTCAATGTTACGGAGTAGAGATAATCACAAGTGACTTATCTCAAGATTTACCATGATTTCTTGCTCAAAAATCGCCCCAAGTCGTATTTTTTTGCAAAAGAATAGGTAAAAAACGTGCAGAAAAATGCATCAGCTTTATTAAGTTAATCTGGTCGCTAAAACCCAAATCTGGTCGCTAAAAGTGCCACACCAGACCAGATGCACCAGCACTCTTTAGTTTCTCTAAAAAGGCTCTAACTCCTTCATACGAACTCGGAATTAGACCTATTCCTATGAGTCACAAATAATAATACTAACACAACCCTCTAATTGAAGCGCAATTTAGAGCCCATTTCCCTAGTGCGATATCCATTTTTCTCGTCAAACAATTACTCATGTTTTGCGTCAAAAACCCAATCGCGACTTGATGAAGTTAGACCAAAATTTTCAGATCAGTCTTGTAATTCATTATCAAAATTTCGGAAGTCTCGGAATTAAATTTGTATCTCTAGAACTAAAAATGGATCTTTAGATCATTACGTTTATGCTCAAAACAGCAAAAATCTTCCGAAATTTATCCGAGCCTCATGGCATCCCAACAAAGTATACTAACAAGTCCCAAAGCACATTACAGGCTTGCTCGAGGTTTCAAATCTCATCAAACAACGCTAAAATCACGAATCAACCTCTAATCCAAACTTGATGAACTTTGAAGTTTCCAACTTCAATTTCCAATGCCGAAACCTATTAAATCACGTCCGATTGACATCAAATTTTGCACACAAGTTCAAAATGATATGATGAAGCTACAGAAATTCCCGGAATTCCATTCCAAGCCGTGGATCAAAATCTCACCTATCAACCGGAATTCGCCAAATTCCTAACTTCGCCAAAATAGGCTAATTTCCACACCGAGCCTCCAAATTCACTTCCTATTTCTCTCCTAAGCCTTAAAACATCCCCCAAAACTAGTCGAACAATCGGAATCCATTCCGATCCCTCTAATTCAAGCGTCAACATTCGGTTGACTTTACCAGACTACACTTTCCCTAAAGAGACTATTTGTCTCATTTCTAGCCGAACTCTATCCGAATTACCTCAAATTCACCAAACACATATAATGAAACATATAGAACCTTAAAACAGGAAAAATGGGGCGGAGGTACATGAGACGACGGGTCAGGTCGTTACATCCTCCCCAATTTAAACAAACACTCGTCCTCGAGCGTGCTCAGAGTTGTACTAGGAGCCAACCAATACCTAAATGACCTTACCAATCATATACCCGGAGTGATCCCACGTCACCCTAACTCACATAGGCCCGATAATACAACATACCTAAAATTTAACTGTCCATCCAGACCATAACCGTAGAACCACATTGCACTTCTGAAACAATACACAATATCAGAACCTCACATTTATACTCATAATAAGTCCGAACCAGCTATAATAACCCATACCTGCAACCCTAGGTGAACCCATGCGACAAACCACACAATCCAACACTCGAAACGATAGCTACTATTCACAACATTTGCCCATAACACCCGAATACCGGTGGAAAAACCTCTTATTAACGAAGGTCTTATTCCAACACTTGCATACACTGCCAACAATAAATGAAACACGCAATACTGCAACAATCTCTCAGATCAACCATTCATGAAGTCACTTCCCATTAGAAAACCATCACAACAGATTTTCGAGTCGAAGCTCGATATTAACATTCCAACAAGCTGCAACCAAATCCGTTCGTATTCATTAATGACTCCAATGATCACCTCCAATCCTATATACCATTTTGGTGATATGACACCTTACAACCGGCCAAATCCACGCTTGCATAACATGCGCACCAATAAGGAACGACTTGAATATATTCCAATCATGATATTGACTCAACGAAAAAGTTGTACCTCAAGCTCATCAGTACCATCACAACACAAGGTGGAGACCCCGTATCACATCATAGGAATAGAATACTTGAATCCTCCTTGATAGGCCATAACTTCACGTGGCCTCTCCACAACGCGCAATCCTATCCAAACACTGCTACACATGGCGTACCTCGAGTCACCATGCTAAAAAACAGAGAGCCACGCACATATGGATGTATGAAACCAAGAAATCCATCACACCCACGGTGAAGCAAGTTTTATACACCATTTAATCCTGAAAGGACATAACCGATGCCCTATTCACCGAGCAACTCACAATACAGACTTTCCTCAGAAACCAGGAAGTAAGGCATACAAAGTAACATACGGAAACTATCCTCAACATCACATTGTTGCGGCGCACAACCCGATCCAGATAACATACCCTATGGTGGCGTGCCACACGATCCACACGAATATCTCACATAGGGAGATGCACATCGATCTAAATTTGCTCATTATAACAAAATACCGAGTATCGGTCACAAACACACTGAATTCATAATCATATCTACTTATGGCGTTGTAAGCTACAAAACTCAACTTCCACTATGAATCTCGATAGCACTGCAATTTTAAAAATCATAGCGCCTCGCAGCACAGAAAAGAAACTTAGAGATCTTCCCAGATCACTAGGAGATCCAATAACGATTGAATCAACCCATTCTTTATCAATACAATTCGGGACTAAACAAGCCAACCAAAGCTAAACAAGTACCCAACCAGCTTACCAGAACGCTCATTACCAAGAAGACTGAAGCTGCGTCTTCCACTACTATAACTCATGCCAGAGCCGTACGATTCGGTGGTCCGACACAAAATAAATACTGAAATTCACAATCTCGCCCGGTGAGATGCCCGGCCAAAAGGAACGTGTCTGAAAAGGTCCTTTAATATCAGAACCAAATCAACGGTAGAAATCTCTATACTAACATCTGTCACAAAGGCCCAATTAATTAAAGAAATTCTTCCCAGTTGTCCGCTAGTTTTTGGAATGCAACCCACTCTTACTATAACCTCACCCGATGCACCTCTCCACGCAATATGTGGCCATCTTCCGGCATAGCCCATAACATAATAGTCTAGGTTAACCCAACACTGAGTCAACCGGACTACACCCTATATCATATCCAAAATCTATCGTATCAACAAATAAAGATCCATTCTAGCCTCCAAATCCTAATTGCCACTAAACGGTGCCGAATACACACGATCCGCAACCACGACATAAACTGTGTCGGAGAACTCCCAGTCTCCACCTTCATATAACATACAAATCGCTACACATGGTCCCACGTTCCGCCGTATGAATACATATTGCACATCAAGTACCCATCATTCCACAAAATATATTCGAAAATTTCCCTGTGCCATCAGCAAACTCGAATATTAGCAGTCGATCCAACAAGAAGAATGTCGCAACACTACTATGTATCATTAGTCTGATCACATTACCCTCCTTCCAAGAAATATACTATCGTCAAATCACTTCCAATTACTAGTACCATTTCCTTGATTACCTGAGGCTACTCCTTGCCGAAGAACTTTATGAACTTCAAGACTTCTTCATCCCCTCTATTCACGAAGTGATAGCTGCCTTTATTATAGGCTTTCCATCGTTAAACTTCTTTGACGGTTGCTATTATATACATATTTAGCTTCTTTTTTTTCCTTTGTCTTCTTCTTCATAAACCCTTAATAGATACTCTACTCTTTAATTTTATTCCCTTTATCATTTACTTCATCTTTTCTCTGTAATGGCATCTCCGAATCCTAAACCCAAGAGAGTCCCAATTCTTGATAGCTTCCCTAGCGCTCCAGTAAGGCATAGAAGGGGCAGAGGTGGCAGGCTTCGTAGCCTGGGATCTGTTCGTGGTGATTCTTCTGGTTCTACCACTCCTTCTTCTAGTTCTGGCAATATGAGGTTCTATCTCTAAGAAACCTTCTTCTAAAGGTAAAGAACTTTCTGAGCCTCTTCAAGAACCCTTCGTTGAAGAAATAGTACCCAATGACTTATATTTTGGGAGTGATAGAAAATCTCTTAAAGAACAGGTTATTAAATTATAGAAAGCTGACACCTTTCCTTCTTTAATAACTGAACCTTTGATTCTCACTGTTCAAAATGATTGTAACTGGAGAAGTAATCTTCGTATGATGATCCCTAATCTAAACCGGAGAATTTTTTCTTTCAGAATTGAATTTTGTTTTGTGTATACTTATCCTTTCACTTTAGGATTTAAGCCTGCTATTGACCCAGTGATATAGATAGTCCCCCCACTTTCCATTTATTTATCACTTAAATATTTGGGAA
Organism: Nicotiana benthamiana; assembly: GCA_034376525.1. Classification (NCBI taxonomy): domain Eukaryota; kingdom Viridiplantae; phylum Streptophyta; class Magnoliopsida; order Solanales; family Solanaceae; genus Nicotiana; species Nicotiana benthamiana. Next base: position 23,219,998 of record CM067336.1, on the reverse strand, counting down.
TTGGATTTTCACAAAAAGTGAATTTTTGCCGTAATCAATGCTATGATAGTACTGACACTTCAATTGTCTTTTCTATTTAATGCTTTGCACACGTGTCACCTTCTGATTAGCTCTGTAATTTTGCAGCCTCATTTGTCTAGATTTCCTTCTGATTCATTTTCAACTTGATATACTCTATTGTTGTAGCATCACAATGCCTCAACCCAGGCTAACTACACGAGACGCGAACGTAACAGCACACTGTTCAACCACTCGTGCCTTATCAGCACTTTGACACCACATGACATGATCTCATTCTGATACAACCAAACCACCTCCTTCTCTTTACACTAAGCATTATTTATCAACAACTCAAGACATCCTATTATTTTCTCAAATCTACTAAACACCATATAACCTTTGTCAAAATATTTGCTTCACGTGTGCCACCCTTGGCTCAACTTCTGCAACCAGAACTGATTCATCCGCATGAATCAAATCGGAACTAATATAGTACATGTTCGTATAATAAACTAAATAACATAAACCTCCCCAACTTAGCTCGAAGCCATATATACCACTACACATATACTATATTGCTGTCACAATAACATGGTGAGATTACACTCACTCTTTTCTAAGCTTGTGGAAACACGAATCATCAAAAATTTTAACTCTTCTGCAATTCTTGCATCCATTCACCCAACGGTTAAGCCCACTCTTTAGGCAAAAAAATGTTTATTAAGTCCCAAATTATTCAAAAATTTCGGCACAGCTTCCTTTGTAGTTGGGACTATCCACCTGCCAGAGAATCACCAAAACCATCCTAACAACACGTCCACAACTTGACAAAGCACCACAATGTATACCAACAACATTAATCCCTATATTACATGTATTATTTTATCAAAATTAATACATGGACATGCGTTGCACCTATTTGAATCATAACACATGGAAAATACCTTTCAATTACACATGAAATTTTCTCATAATATACATAGGAACTGCATCAGTTCAGAACACTCCGCATGGGATAACCCACTTGCTTCGCCGCAATATAACATTTTTGTATACCTTCCGCTGTCATCCACATTGCTCAGCTACTTAGTCTTCCTGAGTCTGAACTCATATCGTACCATGCAATTTACTTCACTCCCACTAGGATCCTTGAAAAGATTCTTCATGCGCCTATATTCGGGCTACACATCGAACCACAATAGGAAACGAATCACTTAAAAGTTCGTATATTATTCAGCAGACTTATTCCTCGCTACCAAGTCATATAATTTCATTTCACAGCACTAACATACTCAATCACATGAATACCAAGCTGCCATTCCGACTAATAGCAACAATACCGAACATATGAGTTCATTACACTATCTCGCAGAATTAGCACTCCGGTGCTCAAGCCATATGTGGAGACTCGGCCTCAAGTCCTCCAGACTGGCCCAATATCAACCTCACTAATATTACATCTCCCCCCTCGATCGGGGAATCACATGCCATCAAAGCACATCTGCTACTGAGTGCTCATGCGCGCATGCGATCACGTGAAAGGAATTTCAAGAGTTACTCTTTCAAGCTGAATTAAGGACGCACGATAAGATTTCAAGAAAGCGAAGTACTTCCTAAAGGTTCTGTAGCCTCCCGAGAATAGATACGGACGTCTGCGTACCGATCCGCGAGACTCTACTAACCGGATCATGACTCATGAGGCCTAGTAACCTAGGCTCTGATACCAACTTGTCTCGGCCCAAACCCGATCGTGATGGTGCTCAACCATAATAACCCTGACCAACAATCTCTCTCAATTCGACAATAAATCTCAAAACCGAGAATTTAAGGAAAATGTAATAGTTTTAGAATAATAATCCAATATTTATAGTAAAATAATATGGAGAGATACGAAATCCGATAAAACACTCTCATAAGATCTGGGGGCACGAGTCTAGAGCCTCTAAAACAAAATGGATAACAATATCTGAACGAAAATTCACAAGTCTGGAAATGTGTATATATATATATATAACTAAAATAGGAGGAGTAGTTAGGTCCTGCGAACGTCAAGCAGCTACCTCAACAACTATGATAAGCTCTACAGATAGGGATTGCTCAGCTAAGCCCCCGGTGCACCTGAATCTGCACACAAGGTGCAAAGAGTAGGGGTGAGTACTACCAAACTCAGTGAGCAATACGTATATAAAATGTCTGAAGATAAGAATCAACGGAATGCCACAAGGTAAAGCTAAACCTAACAGTCAGACACATTAATTATGAACCAACACAAGCCGATATCAAGTATATAAGTCAAGTATAATGCAAGAATTCAATGCAATGCACATGAACCGCTGCGGCGTACAACCCGATCCATTTAATGTCGACGACGCTCACTGGGGGTGTGTACAAACTCTGGAGGGGCTCCTACAGCCCAAGTGCAATATCATCATATCCTTACTCCGGCGTGCAACCTGATCCATACTCAGTCCACAGTATGCATATGAGTCACATAACAGGTTCAATTAATTTCCCAATTTCCAGTTATTAAGAAGAATATAATTTAGTTATTTAACTTCAAGAAACGTGACTTAGCATTTCATAATAGTGATTAAACACAAGACTAAGACCAATGATTTTACAAATCATGCTATCACAATGATATTCATCCTCTGAGGAAGCTACAGATCGGCACAAGGCCCCAAACATGGCAATAAGCCCAGATATATACAATATATGGTGTGTATTAGTTGCCAACAACAACAACTACCCAGTATATTCCCACCAGGTGGGGTCTGGGGAGGGTAATATGTAGACGAGCCTTACCCCTACCCGAAAGGGTAGAGAGGCTGTTTCCATTCGACCCTCGGCGCATAGGCTAATATAATAAAATTCTTGTTCGGGATGGACCAAGTCAGCATCCCCTGTCATAAACAACCCCGCACCTGCCATGGAGTGCGATTCATGCCCTAATATAGCGCCACAATGTGATAAATCGGGGTTTCAAACCCTCAGGCCATCATCTATACAGACTACTCACCTCTAACCAGCCATAGACTGGTCCACGAATTCCTTTTCCTCTTAAATCTTCCTCTACGCGCGTCGAATCTAGTCAAAACCACAACGAATACATAAATATGGGCTAAAGAAACATAACACAATCAAAAATACTCGAAAAGTACTAAAATTCACGAAGTTGGTAAGACCCGAGCCTCGGGCCCACTTCTCGAAAAATTAGTAAAATCATATCCACGGATTATGCGTCTGGCCACGAGTACGTACATATAAAGTTTACCGAAAACAGAGTTCAAATGGCCTTTCAAATCCTAAAAATTCGCTTTCAAAAACCAAGCCCTAGTTCTTCACAATTTCAACCCACTTTCATGAATTTGAGTGTTGATTCTTCAGTGAAATGGTGTTTCTAAGTCAAGAGTACCCATCAAAATACCTCTTCAAATCGGTCACAAAGCTCTCTTGACGGAGTCAAAATGGTGGAAAAATGATGTGGGTCGCAGACCAAAGGGTTTTTAAACATTCTGTCTGACTACTGTAGCGACCTCTATGCGATCGCATCAATTTCCTTGCGATCGCATAGACCAAAAATACAGGACCTCCAATTTCTCTTACGCGATCGTATGACAAGCTCTGCAATCGTAGAGCACAGTCTTCCCCTTCTATGCGATCACATAACAATCTCCGCGTTCGCATAGAATAAATGTTGCCAGGGACCCCAGTTCCAAGTTGCATTACGTGATCGCATCCCCCGGAGTGCGAACGCACTGAACAAATTCCCACACCTATGCGATCGAGAAGCCCTTAGCGCGATCACATAGAGAAAATTCATGGACCCTCCAAAACCTTCTATGCGATCGCAGCCCCAGGCTCGCGATCGCAGAGAGCAATTTCCGCTCTTCAATTTCTGCTGCACTTTTCATGTTCAAAATTCCCCGTTAGCCATCCGAAATCATCCCGAGGCCCTCGGGACCTCAACCAAACGCACAGATATGTTCTTTTACTTCATTCAAATTTGCTCGTAGCATAAAAATACTATCATAAACATCAAAATCATCAAATTACCACGGATTCACACCTAAGTGAAGCTAAAACTTCCGAATCTTGCATTTGATCAAAAACCCGACCTAAACACCTCTGAATGACCTGAAACTTTGCACCATAACCAAAATCACCTAACAGCTATTGCAACTCTCGGAATCCCATCTCGACCCTCGGATAAAAATCTCACCTTCCAACCGAAATTTGCCAAAATTCAAACTTAGCCAATTCAAGCCTAATTCTAAACCGGACACCCAAATTCAATTCCGATTGCGCTCCTAAGTCACAAATCATCACTAAAAACTAGTTGAATCATCGGAATCCATTCCGAGCCCTCTAACTCATAAATCAACATTCGGTTGACGTTTCCCAACTAACCTTCTCATAAAGGGACTAATTGTCTCACTTCTAACCGAACTATATCCGAGTTACTTCAAATTCTCCAAAAACATGTTATGAAACATATAGAAGCATAAAACGGGGAAAATGAAGTGGAGATACATGAGACGACGGGTTGGGTCGTTACATGCAATTGTGAACATGTCATGACAGCACCCAGTATGCACGACTAGGTAAGCCTTCAAACTACACAATTTAATAACTTTGCGAGAAATAGCAACTCAAAACTAAATAAATTAATGAAATGTATTAAATTGCCCCCTACCATATACACTTTAACACTTACAATTCAGAGTCCATCCCAAAGACCCGGAAACCCACGGGCAATACAGGCTAAATGAGTATTATATACGCTCTACACCAGAGTATCTAAAGCAAACATAGATAGAAGAAGAGAGGCTATCGTCGACAGTTGGAATGGAATAGAGACTTGGGATCTGCGGACGTAGCAGATATACCGCAAGTCTCTATAAGCTCCCTAAAGCTCTGATAGTGCGCCTACGTAGAGGTACCTGGATTTGCACATGAAAAAAATGTGCAGAAGAGGAGTGAGTACACCACAACGGTACTCAGTAAGTGCCAAGCCTAACCCAGGTCGGGTAGTGACGAGGAAGGTCGAGCCCTACTGAGAATAACATAATAATTTAAGGCTACAATATAGGAACAGGTAAGCTAATAGAGACAAGAACATTTTAAGATAGAAAACTACAAGTCAACTACAATTAAGTGAAGCAAGGAATTAACAAAGTAAAATAAAACTCAGTGCCAAAAGTGCCATGAGGATCTCCAAGGATACCGTCCCGTAGTCCATTTACTCAAATGTATTAGTGGATCTCTCGGGATGCCGTCCCATAGTCCATCATATCTGTGTGTCTGAAGGATCTCCCGGGATACCGTCTAGTAGTCCAACTTTCAATGTGTAGGGGAATCTACTAGGAATCGAGCCCGTACAAACAAGGGCGAGCTACCGGAATCCCACATCCGTAGTCCCAATTTAAATTCGAAACCACAACAATGGATGTACAGAAATTCAAATACTAAACACCAATAGTTAGAGAAAACTAGCCTAGCATGCTCCAAGTAGTACAATTTAGACAAACATGTAATTAAGAAGTTAATTCTGACTAATCATGCACCTCTAACTAATACACGTTAAACTTTCATTTATATTAGTCAAGTAAACGATAGAACATAGTCTAAATAATTCAAGTAAGGTGAGTTTCCAACAATTTGCACAAGTACACGCTCTTCACCTCACACAAAAGTTATTTAAATCAACAATTACAAAGTCCAAAGGGAGAGGTCCCCACACAAGGTTAAACAAGCCACTTACCTTGAACCGATGCAAATCAACTGCGAAACAATGCCCTTTCCATGAGTATCCGACTTCGAATGGCCCAAATCTATTCAATCCAATTGCGTAACATACATAACATCGCAAACAACTGATTTCCTTATTAAGATAAAAGCTAAGGTAAAATAGGTAAAATGAACAAAACGCCCCTTAAGCCAATGGCTCGAACTCGAATAATTTTTATATTTTCAGAACCCTCGTACTCTCACGAGTCTAACCATATAAAAATCTCCCAAATCGGAGGTCAAATGCCCACTCAAAATAAAACAATTAAGTCTAAGAAGATTCACCCATTTTCCCAATTTTAGACCTTGAATTCAAATTTTAATGGCGGATTCAACTAGATATTGATGAAATGTAACTAGAAAGGGTCAAACCAATGTTACCCAATGATCTTCTGTTCAAAACCCACTAATAATTGCCTTCTCCCGAGCTCTCAATTGATTTTTCAACTTTTAAAGTAAACCCTCAGATTTTTCGATATCTGAACAGTGCTTTCTGCTTCTACGGACAACGGGCCACTTATGTGGTCCCACATATGCGGACCATGAGCCGCTTCTGCGACTTCTCATTAAACCCCCAGTTTCCGCTTCTGCGGACACAAGAATCGCTTCTGCGGTTCTGCCTTTGCGGAGGCCAGACACTTTTGCGGTCCCTGAGGAAAAAAACCAAACTAGCTTCTGAAGTGGGCCAGGCTGCTTCTGCGGTTCCCAAACATAAGAAGCAATAATACTAGAAGGCTGAAGATCTGCTGCTGCACACTTTTGAAATTCTACCCGTCGATCATCTGAAATCATCCCGAGGCCCCCGATACCCCAACAAATACCACCAAATACGTTATTCAAACTTGCACCAATCCTTAAAACATCTAAAACAACACCTAAAACCCGATTATATAAAAGATTCAAGCCTAAGAACTTCAAGTTCATCCAAAATATGCTTTCGATCCAAAACCTAACCAATACTCATCCGATTGACCTAAAATTTTGCACGCAAGTCCCAAATGCCCCGATACCCCAACAAAAACCACCAATACCACCAAATACGTTATTCAAACTTGCACCAATCCTTAAAACATCTAAAACAACACCAAAAACCCGATTAAATCAAAGATTCAAGCCTAAGAACTTCAAGTTCATCCAAAATATGCTTTTGATCCAAAACCTAATCAATACTCGTCTGATTTACCTGAAATTTTGCACGCAAGTCCCAAATGACATGACAGTACTATAGCAACTTCTGGAATCCCGTTCTGACCCTCGGATAAAAATTTCACTATCGGACCGGAAACCTCAAAATTCTAACTTTCGGCATTTCTAGCATAAATGAGCTACAACATCCAAAATACATATCGGACACGCTGCCAACCCCGAAATCACCTAACGGATATTACAGAACCATCAAATTTCTGTTCTGAGGCCGTCTTGTCACTGTTTCGATTACGGATCACTTTCCAATACATAAGCTCTCATTTAGCGACTAAGTGTCCCAAAACACTCCGAACCCTAATACTGAATGTCCTGACAAACCAAATAGCAGCAATGAACTTAGGGGAAGCAGCTAATGAGGGAACGAGTCCTACATTCCAAAAACGACCGGACGGGTCGTCACGACGCAGGAACACAAAGGAATACTTGCTCAAACAGTCAATTAAGAACTATCGGGGAACATTTTATCAAATTAAAATCAAATCCTCTTTTAATAGTTCAAGAAAATGAAGTTTAATCTTTTTTGAAATTCATTTACTTGTTCAGTTGGATTTTAACAATTCCAATGTCAAGTACAGCATGCTTTTGGATCCTAGACTATCCGGACAATAGCAAAATAGTAGCTACGCACGGACTCTCGTCACCTAATGTGTGTGTATCCCTCACAAATAGGAGCACATAACTAATTAACTCACCTAAGGGGAGAATTCCCTCTCACAATGTTAGAAAGGACTCACCTCGCTCCGAAGATCCATAACCGGCATTCTACATTCTTCCGAAGGCTTGAACCAACGCACAATGCTCCAAAACTAACCAATGGTCATACAAATCCATTAAGATATGCTAAGGTACTCATTATAATCCAATTTGTAACAATTCCTAACCCGATTGAAAAGTTGACAAAAATGCCCTCGGGCCCATATGCCCGGAATCCGAAATTTTTCGAAAATAACTTTGCCCATGACCTTAGGAACGCAAATATATAATTTTCTCTAAATTCCATGCCTGAAATCGCGGTCAAATTCCAATAAATATAAATTCCTAAATTTTCCACCAAAACTTCAATTTTCTACAATAACCTTATATTTAACCCAAAACCAGCATAAATTACATACCTCAAGACAAGTGATGAAAATGGCACATCCAAACTGCTCCCCAAAAATGCCAATGGAAGAAAAATGGGGTTGAAATGAACTCAACCCCGAATTTTAAAGACCTCACTATTCCAGTCATTTTCGCTTTTGCGGCTCCTTCCCAAGCCGCCAGCTTCTGCTTCTGCGCTTCTTTTTTCGCAAGTGTGGTCCCCCATTTGCGGCTCCATGACCGCATGTGTGGTCCCATCTTCCCTTATCAAAATCCGCATCTGCGCTCTTCCGGACCGCTTTTGCGGCCAAAACCTTGCGGGTGCGGAAATACCATATACCAGCTGCTACAGCTTTTCTTAAACTCCAAATTCGATCTGTTAACCACCTGGAATCCATCAGAGGCCCCTAGGACCTCAAACAAACCTACCAACCAATCCCAAAACACATTATGGACTTTCTCGAAGCCTCAAATCACATCAAACAACGCTAGAATCATGCATTACACTCCGTTTCAAGCTTTATGAACTTTGAACTTTCCAACTTCTACTTCCGATGTTTAAACCTATCAAATCATGTCCGATTGACCTCAAATTTTGCAACAAGTCATATTTGACATTGCAGACCTATTCCAAATTCCGAAATTGGATTCTGACCCCGATATCAAAAATTCCACTTCCGGTCAAACCTCTTGAATCCTTCAAATTTCTATCTTTAACTAATGGCTCCAAAATGACCCACGGACCTCCAAATTCACTTCCGATTGCGCTCCCAACTCCAGAATCACCATACGGAGCACTCCCAGTCTCGGAACCCCAAACAGACATCAATAACGCTGAAATACACTTCAAGCCCAATTTAAGAAACTTCTTCCAAATTGTCAATTTCCACAATTGGTGCGAAAACGCTCTCGGGTCATCCAAAACCCGATCCAGGCATACGCCCAAGTCCGAAATCATCATATGAACCTGCTGGAACCTTCAGATCCCAATTTTGAGGTCTTTTATTCAAAATTGAAATCCTAGTTAATTCTTTCAACTTTAAACTTCCTAAACAAGAATTCTCCTTCCAAATCAACTCTGGATTTCCCGAAATTTAATTTCGACCACACGTACAAGTCATGATAGCTGAAATGAAGATGCTCATGGCCTCAGACTGCTGAACGATGTGTTAGGTCTCAAAACAACCGGTCGGGTCATTACATTCTCTCCAACTTAAACATACGTTCGTCCTGGAATGTGCTGAGAACTATAATGAAGTAGTCTGAAATTACTATTTTGCACCTCATGCACCTTCCCGTGCTGCCACAACTTAGTCGAGCACATTAGCTCAATAATTTCTGAAGATGTTCCTTTTTGTACAAGCAAATAAGCCTTATAGCCCAATTCCAACATCTGGAATTCTATCCTAGGCCTGATTCCAACATACGATCACCACATCGTTCACTACACGTTGTACCCAAACGCGACTGCATAAATTTGCCGAATTCAGACTTTGCATCACTTTACTCATAGGACTACAATAACATTTTTGATCAAATTAATTGAAATTCCATGAATTCGATGCTCCCATTGCACCTCATGACCTACATAGGTCTTGATATAACTTTTACAACACTGACATGACGGAAGAGATGTGCCAAAATTCATAACCAGCTGCTGAATTGACAAATCATTGGGTCTATACCCCTGACAAAAGTCATTGCCTTTTGCTGAACCATCTAATGGTCTTAGCTCCTTAATAAAATTCATATAATCAAATTGCACTGGTCCTAAATCAAATAATCTCGTCTCGCCTAATACGAACTGCTCGGGCAGTAAGCCACCTCGGACACAATCAAATGTCCCATATGACGCTACCATGTGCCAATAGGCTACAAATTAGAATGTGATACCAAAAGAAAACGAACTTTGAAAACGAGATCTAATTACCCCGCTCGCGAATTTTACATGCAACGCGGGCAACATGTTAAACGGACAACCCGCTCGCAAATCATACATGCGACGCGAGCTCATAGATAGTACGAGCTTCCCTTGGAAAATGGGAAACAAAACACATATTGGTAAATAAGGGAACATGTACTGTATATGACACTTTTGCGGCGTGCAACCCGATCCAAATAACATACCCATGGCAGTGTGCCACCCGATCCACACATAGAACTTACATAATGATTTGTACGTCGAGGTGAATCGCTCATTACAACAAAATAACAGATATAGGTCATATACACACTAAGTGTGTAATACCATTCCGTGGAGAGACATATAATGCTATAATCCACAAACTTGGGCACAAACGAAGTGCGATACAAGATCTTAATCTCAAGAGCCATTCTGCTCATATAACATCATTGCCATGCGGGACCTCAACTCATAAAAATTTACCAAGCTGTCTCACAACTCATACGGCACAATACACCATTACCTGGAATAGGTGATGGAAAAATAACACTCCGAATGTTCCTTCATAAGGAGCGCTCGCCAAAACGAACACAACTGGCCTGATATAAAGCCCTCTTCACATGTAAATCAATCCAATGATCTCAAGTTGATTTCTAATTATACCAATTTGGCTAATAACCTTTCAAAGGTCCATAGTAACTCCCATTTTCCTCATAACACATAAGAAAAACCATCATAACCCGAGCAACCTTCTCAGTTCATAAACTAATAAACAAAGTGCCCTCCAGGCATAATTTCTCGAATTGATGATCCTACCACAATCCTCGTACTTAGTTTAAATCTTTAGCCATTCAAGTGACTACATGTCATTCTTATACAATCTTCCCGTGAGACATGCTCCCACAATCTTCCAGAATAAATAACGGGTCCTCACATCTAAACCATCAGCCGCACTAACGCTGAAAAGCGATCAAGAATCCTCAACCATGACGCAAAGCCTTTTTCAAAACACATGGATCTCAGGTGACGCTGAATACAATACCAATTTACTTTAAACATTGAACCCCTTCACTGCTCATCCGAGCTCGTGACATCCTTACCGGCACCAACTTCAACCTTGATCCTCACTTCGTATTTCCATGCTACTCACTGCCCCAACGTGCCAACATATGATAGAACACGATTTTCATCGTAACTCCAAAATCATTAATATTTTAACACCTCATCACCTATGAACTTTTTACTTAACTCACTTCAAGAGAATCATAGCAACACATAGGTAACTTTCCGTAACCGTAGGATATGCAAATTTCTAAGTAGTGATCCCAGCCACCATAGCCCTTCTGAAATCCTCTTCCACTTAACAAGCCATAACAGAAGAATGCTTCTGAATAACATCAATTATGACGGTTGACAAGCCTCACACGTACCGCCACAAATCATACACATAACTTGATCACGCGGAATGAACTGATCACTAGCCCCAAAATACCAATTCAACTATGGTTAATCAATCTGCCTTCTTCCTATTATCCTTGCTTGCCTTAGAAATAATACTAACTCCATTCAGCATATAACATACTCCATGTACACTCACCCCGAGTGACCCTGAATCACGATTACCATGTTGTCTCAAATATCGCGAACCATTTCATACCTCTCAATTGTTACATCACAAGCCAAAACATCCCAAAACATTATGTGCCTCTTCTAATAAGATATTTTCCAAGCTTGATTCTTAGCCGTACGTATAGGCTCGAAATCGTTACCCATCACACTTTAACTCCTGAACCCACTAGGACCATCAATGAGATCCACCCGCTCGGACTTTTCCCGAATACAATCCACCCCGTAAATCTTATAACACACGAATACCCTCTCGACGACGCACCCGGCGAACTTACTTACTCTGAAACCTATATCTATACAAGGCATAAATCCTTAATCTTTTTCCAAGTTCAAACATGAGCCAATAAGGCCAACCATAGCATGCATCCAACAATTCACCTACTCAAATTATCATTTATGTTTTTCTCCCGTAGCTGAAACAACCCATCGATATGCAGATGAACGCAAACCTCGCAAGTAGTTAACCATAAAACCCAATTATAGGTGGTGGGTCTCTCCCACTTTTCTTGAAGCCATTATTTCACAACTCTGGAATTTACCAAGATTCTTTATCTCTTATTGACATAACCAGGCGCAATCAATCGCCAAAATTATCGGAATCGTTCGGTAAACACTCCCTCTTGATACTCTAAGTCATCAACCACATTCGCACGACCGATCTCTTTGCTGTATAACTAATAGAATTCTTCGCAGAAGCCTCGCCAACCACGCGACTGCTAAATTACTCACAAGAAATAATCGTCCTGTGGAAATCACTTCCCGACATCTTCCAATGCTGTTGTACGGGATACAATCACTATGACATCAATAACCCGTCCTAGGTCCGAGCTCACTCTCTAGCTGTACTAGTCCATTTATCCCTTTATGAACATCAATTAAATGCACTACAATATCCTTCCAATTCAAGGTTATGTTGTGTCCTTTATTTCAAGCAGCTCCTTCCAGCTGTATCAAACCTCCTGCCTCTTAATGGCCCATGCTTCAAGTTAACTTCGTAGGCCTCAATCACTGATATCTGCAATTCTTAAATCATTCCAAACGCCCCCAAGATACGTAGTCATCCTACCACAATGCCCTTGTGCAAATCCGCCACTCTCCCACTTTGGCGGACTCATCCCTTTAATTTACTACTCTCCCTTTGCTTGTTATACTTGGCCTCCGAGAACCCTTAGCCACCGCCTGACACTTCCCAAATTTCTTTCCTCATTCTTTGCTGCTCAATTGTTGCCTTAGATAAACTCTATCTTCGTGGCACTTGAACCTACAATTGTTGCTAACTTTTAAACATTTCCAAAGGTTATCTTTATCGAACCGTCAACATTAGAAATTATGATTCGATCCTAAATCGTTGCACCATGCGATATCTGACAGTTGTATCTCTTATACTATTTCACCATGCCTTTCCTTAAACGTGAATTGTAGCAGATTATAACATCGACGAACTTGGTACGTTCCATTAGGGCCACGATGCCCCATCATAGAAGAAAGCTCCATCACGCTTGCAAATACCAGGTATCATTACTTCCACCAGCCCCTATCTGACCATTTAGTTCGACTCCCTTTCCCTTGCCGGGAATAAAATATCGAATCCCTTGATTACACACTAGCTAAACTCCCCTTCAAGTCATTCACTGCCCCAACACGCGGGCAACATCCTACCATCACAAAAATACTGCGGAACAATCGCTCATAAGCATCATGGCAACATGTGCCTAGCCTCAAGGCTCTTAAAAGTTCTGTTACTGAGTTGAAACAATAGAATATCCTTCCATAAGGAAACTATAATAGTCCAATCAACTACACCAGAAGAATCATGCCGTGCCACATGTGTATGCCTTTACAATCCTTCAATTTTTGATTTATAACAAGCGCTCGCGTAAGATTGAGTAGTAAGAAATCAAACACATAAGCCTCAGAGGAGTTGAGCTGCACGATAAGGAAATCAAGAAGGGAAGTACTCCTAACAGCCCTGTAGCCCCCCGAGGATAAGTACAGACGTCTACGTACTAATCTGCCAAACTCTACTAGACTTGCTCATGACTTGTGAGACCGAAGGGAACCTAGTGCTCTGATACCATGTTATCACGACCCAAAATCCACTAAGGGTCGTGGTGGCACCGGACACCGTTGCCAGGCCAATCAACTAAATACTTGATTAAATTCTTATTTTAATAATTTTGAAAACACTTCTATTTATATAATTAAAACAGGAATCTGTATATTCCTCCGAAAGAATAATGAAATATTTAAACAACTTTCAAGATTATCGAATAAATCCAAATACATCCCAAGAACCCGGTGTCACAAGTACATGAGCATTTTTTTTGAAAAATTAATAAGTACAACAACTATCCGGAATACAATACAGACAATAAAGAAAGTCCAGAGAGAGACTATACTAGTTGCGGAATCGCCGCATGGAAATACAGCTCACCTAGCCTCTGCGCCCACCAATGCCGCCATGCCGCTAAGCCACAAGCCACACAATAAACCTGTGCAACAAAGATGAATTGCAAGTGTACTATGAGTACGAAATCAATGTGTACCCAATAGTATCCCGCCTAATCTCGAAGAAGTGGAGACGAGATGATTAACTTTGACTCTTACTAATGGTCCAACAATAATATACCAATTCTTAACAATTAACAAAGGATTTTCAGAATTTCCTTTCTTTTATCTTCAGCAATTTATGTCAGGCCCAAAGTCAATATTGACAATAAGTACTTCAAGAAAACAGTATAAACATGCGCATATGATGTCGAGGTGACGGGCCGATCCAACAGAAAGATAAATTGTGCACTGCCGATGGTCGAATTACCCAAACCAATAAATGCATCTATTTATCCCGCCCGCGAATCATCCATGCGACGCGGTCAACATAAAATAAACAAATACCCTGCTCGCGAATCATCCATGCGACGCAGGTACACAAAGGAATACATGCTCAAACAGTCGATTAAGAATTATCAGGAAACATTTATCATATAAAAATCAAATCCTCTTTCAAAAATTAAAGAAAATGAAGATTAATCTTTTTTGAAACTAGTTCAGTTGTATTTTAACAATTCAAATGTCAATAAGATTACGAATATCCCAAGTATAGCATGCTTTTGGGTCCTAGACAGCCCGGACAATAGTATAATAGTAGCTACACACGGACTCTCATCACCTCGTGCGTGCTTAGCCCCCACAAATAGGAGAACTTAACCAATTAATTCAACTAAGGGGATAATTCCCTCTCACAAAGTTACAAAGGAGACTCACCTCGCTCCGATGATCCATAACTGGCATTCTACATTCTTCCGAAGGCTTGAACCAACACATAATGCTCCAAAACTAGTCAATGGTCATACAAATCCATTAATATATGCTAAGGTACTCATTATAATCCAATTTATAATAATTTCTAACCCGATTGAAAAGTTAACAAAAATGCCCTCGGGCTCATATGCCCGGAATCCAATTTATAACAATTCCTGAAG
The DNA here is from genome assembly GCA_034376525.1 of Nicotiana benthamiana. NCBI lineage: Eukaryota > Viridiplantae > Streptophyta > Magnoliopsida > Solanales > Solanaceae > Nicotiana > Nicotiana benthamiana. The sequence goes on along the minus strand of CM067336.1, from coordinate 23,204,908 downwards.
GTAAAATATTTTTCAGCATCCTTCTTTACCAAGAAAAATATTTTACCTTTAATTATTTTTAAGAACATTTACATACTTTTGTCAGTCAAATCATTGACTGAATCCGAAGAAACATCACCAATATCACATTAAGCTTGTATGAATCAGACTTGGAATAAAGTTGAGAACAAAACTTCCTATAATGTTTGTCATTATAGAGTCTTGTGAACCCCATTTTATGGGAACTTCCACGACCAACGGAAAACCTTCCATCTTCATCAACCTTGTCACTATCAATCAAAATCCTTTTCCTCTTGGAAAGTGAAGTTGAGAATTTCTCTATAACCTCTTTTATCTACTTAGAAAATGTTAAATTCTACCTACACTATCACTATCTTGAAATACATGTCATTGACTTCTCATTATCATTGTAGTTAATAAGATCAACAATTGATCAATGACACACCCTGTCAGGTACTGTATCCAAGTTATTCTCTGTATCCAAGTTTATCCTTAGTAATAGTACCCCGAGGATAATCACCAAAGCTACCAGACATCTTTATGATGCAAATGAAGCAAGATGAGCTATTCAATAAAACTCATATTATAAAGAAGAAGAAAGAGACTGATTCAGAAAGAGGGGTCGAGCCTTGACTATATACATGTAAGTTTTATACTTTTTATTAAATATTTTGATTTACTTTTATACAAATGTTGAAATACTAATTCAATATAAGTTTTCATATAGGTTCGCTTCACAACTGACGTGGGGGAATTCATACGCAGTCAACCACCTAATGAATCGGGTGAGGCAAACTAACTTTCGGACGAGCATGCTGAAAGAAAACTCATTGAGTACTTTATATACTTGAACTAGACAAAAAAACTTAGTTCTATTATGTTAGTTCTTTTTAGTTCGATCGGGCTTGTAATAAGCGTTAATTTAGTTTTGTTAGCTTAATGTGTTAGTTCTATTGAACTTTTACTTTGTTGCTTTTAATTGTTGTTGTTGTTGTTGTTGGCATAAAATGCATGTTTAGGATGTTTGGTAAGCTGGCAGGTGGTGTAGCTGCCAAAACAAGCATTTTCTGCCCAAAATATACCAAGAAAAGCGACCAACTTTGGTCTCTATTTGGTCGCTTTTCACTTTAAAAAAATAATTTTCTGGGCAATAGTGACCAACCTTAGTCGCTATCTACCCAGATTTCCAAAAGAAGCGACCAAACTTGGTTGCTATTCCATTAAAAAAATACAATTTCTGGAAATATAAGTCTCTATTGTCCAGATTTTAAAGTATAATATTTGGATTAAAAACCAAAATTGGTCGCTTTTTAATGATTAATAATAAATTTAAAAAATGTTTCATATTTAGAGACCAACTTTGGTCGCCAAATTTATATTACTAAATTAATATAGCGACCAAATTGGTCATTATAGTCAAAACCCGGAATATTTGGACCTATTAGTTTAGAGACCAAAGTTGGTCGTTAAATTGCGACCAACTTTAATATAGCTACCAGGCGTGTTTTGTCACTTTTTGAGCTATAAGCGACCAACTTTGATCTCTTTTTGTTATCTCTTTTTTCTGATTTTTAGTAGTGCCATAAGAAGTTTACACAAGATGTGTGGAGCTAATATCACACACAACTTTATGATTACAAAAAAGAGTTCAACACCAGAAAAGCTTGTCAAAAGAACATGCAAACTGAAAAGTTGAAAACAGATTAACATATTAATAATTTGAATTCACAGCTAGTTTTAAACCACATATTTTGATGATAAGATATTTGTACAATAATTTCCTACATAACAGGATTGGAAGGAAAATCTTGGTCCAGCAGCAAGCAACAACTTTTTAGTGAATGGAAAACACCATTTTTACCTTGATACAGCACTTTTGGAATGGTTTTTACAATATTTAGGTGGGAAAGAAAGGGAGAACTTAGCAGATATGATAATAATTTTTTGCTGTAGAAAATAAAATGATAATTTTATTTATCACTTATCCTGAAAAATAAAGTGGAAAGAGTAGAATCTTTTTTTCGTCCATAGTAATGAGATAATGAAAGCTTGATCAGCAGAACTGCGAAAACTTGATCATCGATCCCTTCGGCTATCAACTAATAGGAGTATTAATCAAGTCAACCATCATAAATTGAACAAATTCACGTTTTATCAGACGAGGAAGTATAAGATTTTTAATGGTAAAGTAAATTAACATTATTACTTACCAAAAGCTAAGAGTGAGATGATAGATATATTTCTAAAACTCAATGGAGCTAAGCTTATAATTGACATTTATTTTTGTGGTTTACACTTTAGCTTGACATATCATATCCCACAGAGTAAAACTTCTTCCTTATAGTTCCTATGCCAGAAACAACAAAAACATATGCCATACTACAAGTTTTGATTATGTGGTGTGGATGGACTATGGAATTGGAACGTCATAGAGAGCAATATCTCTCTTAGTTATCAAAAGAGTTTTAAAATCTCCGTTAATTTTCTTATCACCTTACGTATTTAATTTACCTTTTTAAATGCTCCATTTCAACAACAACAACAATCACCCAGTATAATCCTACCTAGTGGGGTCTGGGGAGGGTAGTGTGTACGCAGACCTTACCTCTACCCTAGGGTAGAGAGGCTGTTTCCAAACAGACCCCCGGCATCCTTCCCTCCCAGAACTTCCCACTTTACTCTTGGGGAGATTCAAACTCTCTTGGTTAGAAGTGGGGGTTGCTTACCATCAGAGCAACCCCTCTTGTCAACCTCACTTATTGTTCCATCTCCAACCTCACTTATTGTTGGGAAGCACCGAAAATATGCCCTCTCCGAGTAGCAATTAGCGTTTACTTCCACATACCACGGAATATTAAGTAGAAAGAATATGAAAGGAAATATATACTTGTCAAACAATTGAATTAGGTTGTTCAGTTCTTCCATATGTTGTCCAGTATCAAAGAAATTATCAACTACTTCATTATTTTTGGCCCATGACATACCAACACTAGATTCTTCAGAATTAAAAATGTGGCTGCAGCAGAGTAGTAGCACTTCCAGTTTGTCTAATTTGTTATGTATTAACCACCTGTTATCACAAGAAGTTAAGTCTCCGCATCAGGAAAACTATAGCTAGCATGATAAAGCTCTTCCCCTTTTGTTATCATACTCTTTTTCTCAAGATAGAGGCAGACTAGATGGCAACTAATAAGGAAAATAGAACCAAAAACCTATGACATAAAGGTTGCATGAGTTAAAATCAACTTCCATTCTAGTCATGTAGACAAATTGTTGAAAGCAAAGAAAAACATAGTTTTCATTATTGTCTCTTCCTCTCTCTTTTACTGCAAGAGAAATGAATATAAATAAGTGACCGGATGCCATGTCGCTCTTCATTTTTGTTCGGATGCATTATGAGGGAGCGAGAAAAGTATATGTATGTTTCAAGTCTCAAAGGAAACGTCCTTTCAAGTCCAGTTAACACTTAATTGTGAACAATAAATTAAACCAAAGCTAGATATTACTAGAATATTCTAGACTATTCTAAAATAGTCTAGAATGAGCTAGAATGTTCTAGAAGGTTCGAGAACATTATGGAGTTCTCTGGAATATTCTAGAAGATGATAGAAACTCTTTTATGTATAGTAGAGAATGTGAGAATATTCTAGAGTAGTGGAATATTCTAGAACATATGAGAATAGGTAGATATGAATATTGTTTAGGATACTTATATGGAATATTCTAGAATGTCGTAGAACATGGAGGTTGATGCCTATAAATAGGGGAAGACCTCCTCATTTGTAGAAGGTACAAAAGGAGTGAAGCAAAGTGTGAGCCCAAGTGTGTACCAAAGTGATACCTTGTGTAATAAAAGTTGAAGAATTACAAAAGTCTCTCTCCATATAGCTACATATATTAAACCTTCCAAACTACCTCCATTTCTTCATTTATCAACTAAACAAAATCTCTTTCCTTCTTACATTTAAAGGTCTTCTATCTTTAAATTGTTCTCCTACATCTGGTATCAGAGCCATTGGTTCGTTAGGAGGGTGATTCATTAACTATGGCAGGAAAGAATATCGTGTGCATGGTTCCCAAGTTGACGGGGAAACAAAATTACAACTTTTGGAGGATTCAGATGGAGACACATATGAAGGCGTATAATTTGCTAAAATATACGCGAGAAGAACTGGAGGAAGGTGCCGAAGAGAATGAAATAAGGCGTGATAGTATGGACTTGTCCCAAATACACCAGGCCATTGATATGTCTGTGTTTGGCAAAATTTCCACAGCCCAAACAACAAAACAGGCTTGGGATATTTTGGCCAAAGCATATCGTGGAGTTGATAAGGCCAAAAAGAATAATTTGATGGCGCTAAAAAGGAAGTCGAGCTTGCCACGATGGAGAAGTCAGAGACAGTAGAGGGATACTTTTCGAGGTTGACAGAGATCAAGAATGAGATGGAGCTCAATGGTCATACCCTCAGCGATGAGACATTCGTTGAAAAGGTACTTAATACTTTATCTATGAAGTTTGATCATATTGTGGCAGTAATTTAAGAGACCAAGGATCTTTCAACTTTAAGTAACGAGGAGCTTCTAGGCTCATTAATTCTTCATGAGAATAGAATTAATGGGAAATTAGAAGAGTCATTGGAGAAAGATCCGGCAGAGAAGGCATTGCAGGCACATGTTAAAGAGAGAGGAGAATCTTCTAATGTGGCGGAAACTAGAGGACATGGTTTCCGAGGCAGAGGTCGTGGAGGCACCGGCAACTATCGTGGCCGTGGAAGAAGTAATCATCATTTCCAGCCAAGAGGAAATTACAACAATCCAGGTTAGCAAAAACCTCCCCTTAAATGCTATAACTGCGGTAAATTGGGTCATTATGCTAAAGATTGTTGGAGTAAAAGAACTGAAAATAAACAAGTTCATGCTCGAGTAGCTGAGGATGAAGGGGATAAAAGTGAAACCATTTTTTACTCCGCATCTATGGCTGCTGTTAGTGAAGAAACTAACAATGATGTCTGGTACGTTGACTCCGGATGTAGTACTCATATGTGCGGTAAGAAGGAGATATTTGCTGATTTGGACGAGTCTTTTAAATCCATGGTTAAATTTGGAAATAATCAAGTTATGCAAGTTATCGGGAAAGGGAGAATACCGGTCACCATGGAGAATGGGCTTGAGTGCTCCATAAAAGATGTTTACTACGTGCCTAACCTGCTGCATAATTTGTTGAGCTTGGGTCAGCTCCAACACAATGGACATGAAGTGCATTTCAGTAATGATATATGCACTATAAGAGACAAGAGTATGAAAATTATAGCCAAGGTAAGTATGACAAAAAATCGGATGTTTCCAGTAACTTTCAACTACGGTCACTTACCCTGCTATAATTCAATTGCTCTTGATGATACTTGGTTATGGCACATGAGGTTTGGCCACTTTAATTTCGGCGGTTTACAATATCTTGTGAAGAATAAGATGGTGTCAGGTTTGCCTTCACTTGACTTTGCTCCAAGACAGTGTGAAGCATGCATTTTGGGGAAGAAGCATAGAGAGCCATCTCCCAAAGGCAAAGCTTGGAGAGCAAAACACCCATTGCAGCTGATACATTCTGATTTGTGCTCGGTGGAAGTTCCTTCGCTCGGTGAAAGTAAGTACTTCACTACTTTTATTGATGATTTCAGTAGAAAAGCATGGGTGTATTTGCTGAAAATTAACTCTGAAGCTTGTGACACATTCAAAAGCTTCAAAACATATGTTGAAAAACAAAGTGGTCATTTTATAAAGACTCTGAGAACAGATCGAGGCACAGAATACACTGTGTGCGATGATTTTTTGAAGAAGCATGGGATTCAACATCAGTTGACTGCAAGGTACACTCCTCAACAAAATGGAGTTGCGGAAAGAAAGAACAGGACTGTGATGGATATGGTGCGGTCAATGCTGGCAGCAAAACAGCTGCCTAAAGAATTCTGGGCTGAAGCTGTCTCTACTGCAATTTACATATTAAACAGGTGCCCTACGAGAAGCAACCATGGAAAAACACCTTATGAGGTATGGACAGGTAGAAAACCAAATATTTCTCATTTACGAATATTTTGTTGTCTTGCCTATGCGCATGTACCCGATCCACTGCGAAAGAAGCTTGACGAGAAAGCATAAAAGAGCATATTTGTTGGCTACAGTCGATAGACAAAAGGGTACAAGCTATATAATCCAGACAACAAAAAGGTTATTGTCAGTAGAGATGTCACATTTGATGAACATGGAGCATGGGATTGGAAGAAAAAAGCAGTTGATCCATCTCAACCTCCAGCACCATCATATCTTGATAACGAGGAGCATGATGAACCTCGCAACAACAGTCTCCCTCAGAAATACAACCAATACAGCATGGTCGATCACAGAGGCAACGACGTCTACCAGCTCATTTGGAGGATTACGTTGTCGGTAATGATGTTGATACTCTAACTGACGAAGATATTTTGATATTTGCCTGGTTTTCAGATTGCGATCCTGTGGATTTCAAGGATGCAATTGAAGAAGAACGTTGGGTGAAAGCAATGGAGGAGGAAATCCATTCTATTGAGAAGAATGATACTTGGGAGCTTACCAACCTTCCAAGAGGAAAGAAACCCATTGGAGTAAAGTGGGTATACAAAACAAAGTACAGACCAACGGGAGAAGTCGACAGATACAAAGCAAGGTTAGTTGTCAAAGGCTATAAGCAAAAACTTGGAAGTGACTATTTCGAGGTATTTGCTCCTGTTGCTAGACTAGATACAATTCGTTTGATAATTTCTCTAGCTGCTCAAAATAACTGGAGAATTTATCAAATGGACGTTAAGTCAGCCTTCTTAAATGGTGTTCTTGAAGAAGAGGTCTATGTGGAGCAGCCCCCTGGCTTTGTTAAAAGGGGTAATGAAAACAAGGTCTACAAGTTTAAGAGAGCTCTATATGGTTTGAAGCAGGCTCCAAGAGCGTGGTACACACGCATCGACACCTTTTTCGTTGAAAGCGGTTTTCAAAGATGTGCTTATGAGCACACACTATATGTGAAGACTTCCAATGCTGGCGATGTTATGATCGTCTCTTTGTATGTGGATGATTTGATCTTCACAGGAAATAATGAGAAGATGATGGCGGATTTCAGGGAGGCTATGATCCATCAGTTTGAGATGACCGATTTGGGTCTTATGTCATATTTTCTTGGGATTGAAGTTTCTCAATCAGATAAGGGAATCTTCATATCTCAAAGAAAGTATGCTGGAGACATTTGAAGAAATTTAAGATGGATGGTGCGAATCCGATTGCGACCCCAGCTGAAGAAAGATTGAGGCTAACGAAGGATGGAACAGGTGATCTTGTGAATCCATCCTACTTTAAGAGCTTGGTTGGAAGCTTGAGGTACTTGACCTCAACAAGACCCGACATTGCTTACAGTGTTGGCGTAATATGCCGAATCATGGAAAAGCCACGCCAATCACTTACAAGCGGCTAAGAGAATTTTGAGATACATTAAAGGAACTCAAGGAGATGGAATCTGCTATCCTAGAGGTGAGTCACTTGAACTTCTTGGATACACTGGCAGTGATTGGGCTGGTGATACGATCGAGAGAAAAAGTACTTCCGGCTATGCATTCTTCACTGGTTCGGGTGTGTTTTGTTGGAGTTCAAAGAAACAACCAGTGATAGCATTATCCACTGCTGAAGCCGAGTACATTGCTGCATCAAATGCTGCTACACAGGCGGTATGGTTGAGAAGAATGCTCAGGTTTCTTCAACACAAACATGATGGTCCAACCACGATATTTTGTGACAACCAATCAGCAATCAAGTTGGCGAAGAATCCAGTACTTCACGGTCGCAGCAAACACATTGATATCAAATATCATTTTATTCGAGAAATGGTACGAGAAAATGAGATCCGAATTGGCTATTGCAGAACTGGTGAACAGGTGGCAGATATTTTCACCAAGGCATTGAAGATGGAGACTTTTCTGAAGATGAAAAAGTTATTAGGAATGACCACCTACGAGGCTTTGGTTTAAGGGAGGCAATGTGAACAATAAATTAAACCAAAGCTAGATATTACTAGAATATTCTAGACTATTCTAAAATAGTCTAGAATGAGCTAGAATGTTCTAGAAGGTTCGAGAACATTATGGAGTTCTCTGGAATATTCTAGAAGATGATAGAAACTCTTTTATGTATAGTAGAGAATGTGAGAATATTCTAGAGTAGTGGAATATTCTAGAACATATGAGAATAGGTAGATATGAATATTGTTTAGGATACTTATATGGAATATTCTAGAATGTCGTAGAACATGGAGGTTGATGCCTATAAATAGGGGAAGACCTCCTCATTTGTAGAAGGTACAAAAGGAGTGAAGCAAAGTGTGAGCCCAAGTGTGTACCAAAGTGATCCCTTGTGTAATAAAAGTTGAAGAATTACAAAAGTCTCTCTCTATATAGCTACATATATTAAACCTTCCAAACTACCTCCATTTCTTCATTTATCAACTAAACAAAATCTCTTTCCTTCTTACATTTAAAGGTCTTCTATCTTTAAATTGTTCTCCTACATTAATTGATTTCCAAGACTATGCGCCTACGACTCATACTCAGGCACCACAATAGGAATTTACCAAATATTCAGGCTCAAACATACTAAAATACAAACATAATTCATTTTGTTTGGCTGATTTTTGATTTGGTAGAGAGTATCTAACAGGACTAATTTTGTTCTACAAGCACAAGGTCACAAACGCACAGCACCGTAAACTTACATCTTAATCCTCTGAACACAATTGCAGGTCGATAGAATTTTCTTTTTCTCCCCAACTTGAGAAATTTCCACTTTCTAATCAAATTTCTGTTACAATTTATTCATTCCCTTAAGTAAACCTTTATATTTCCCCACAAACTTTTGCTTTTTTTACTTGTTTCACTAATATTTTACTCTCCATGTATTTGAATTTCAAGAAAAAGGGACGAAGAATATTAGTTTCGCAATTCGAAGACAGATCAAGGAAAAAAGGAAAACCTAATAAGTGGGATATATATTACAATGATGCCTAAACATGCTGAATATCCACAAAATCAAACAAAAAAACAAGGAATAAAATGGTTTTGCAACTTAACCCAACCACAAAAATCACTGACAGAGTCACGAATGAAGAAACCAAAAAATAAAAAATAAGAAAGTTTCATACTTCCAGAATTTTATACCCCCCTAGCTAATACATTAAGCACAGACTTGCTGAAAATCAGGGAAAGTCCTACCTTGTAATTTAATTTTTAAAGCAGGATTGAAACACATGCATCGCAAAAGTATCCCAATTACATAAAATACAAATTCACTCAGGTTCACATCGCTAATATAGCGAGGAATTGCTATGCATATTTTTTTCATGGAAAAAGGAAGATGCAAGGAACATACAGAAAACCATTTACAAAACATAGTTGTAGACAAAAAATTTTAGTCGAGAAAAATAAAATCAAGAACGAAAAATATTCCAACAATCGTAGTATTTTATTTCAAATAATATAAGTGTTACGATCCCTATGAATCCTCTTATTTTTCTTTTCAATAGTAAATAAATTCAAGGGCCTTTGAGCTCGATCTTGAAAATGTAGTTGTTGCCACGAACGATGATCTTGTTCTTGAGTTTTAGCTTGTTTGCTTGAACTTGACCTTGATTTGTTCTTCGTTCTTGAGCTTGAACTTGATTTCTTGAACTTGATTGCTTGAAGCTTGCAACTTGGTGAGAAATTTGCGGTATTTGATCCACGAGCTCTTTCTTGCTTCCTGTTATAACTTCTAGTGTCTTTTCTGAGTTATGAAGACCTTTATTTATAGTTGTGGAAGGGAGGAGCAGTGAAAAGAACTAACTCTTTCTGATATGCCTACAGTTCCAAATTAACGCGACTTCACCAAAAATTTTATATCTTGGTATGGAAGCCTCGAGATTGTAAGACCTTTTAATTATCAGAAATTGAAATTCAAGAGCTTTATTCTCGCCAAATATCTTGGGTTCAAGTCTAACCGAAATTGAAACGTTGTGAAGGCATAGCGAACATGAAGGCATAGCGAATCCCCGTACTTTTAATGCAAATGATTGGCAGATTTCTAAAAGATATTAATAATTTTATTGAAGACATCAATTTACCCTAGTGGCTTGCCCCCATTAAATCAAACGGGATCCAAAGATCAACGGAAGGATGGCGTTTCAGCTTGATTTTATATTCTTTTCATACTTCACGGACAAAAATTGGGGAACTATGTATCTTATAAAATCATGCGACTGAACTCAGAATGAAACTCTAAGCTACCTACGTACCTCGGTGAAGAAGATCAAGTTATACCGTAGTTCATAATCAGTGATTTTTTTTTGTTTTATTATTATTATTATTATTATTATAATTTCTTTATGTCCTAACTTTTGCCTAGGCCACCTCTTTCGAGGTTTTCAACCTAGTGGATTTTTACTTCTCTTTTATTTTCTTTTTTTGGGTTGTACACAGCTAGACTCTTGCGGTCCAGGAGTGTAGGAACATGCAGTATAGGCTCAAGCTTCGAGGAGCGTCGTGACTTGCAGTTTAGGCTCGTACATCGACGAGCGTCATGACTTGTAGTTTAGGCTCGTACATCAAGAAGCGTCATGAATTGTAGTTTAGGCTCGTAAATCAAGGAGCGTCATGACTTCAAGGATAATACTTCTTCAAAAACTTGCCATTGATAGGGCCGATTCTCATGCCATCTACATCAACCAACTTGTAAGCCCCACTTGAGTAAGCTTCTATCACGACTCAAGTTTGACCTCCGTGAACTGTCATGACGGCACCTAGTATCTACGACTAGGTAAGCCTAACGATTTACGGAAAAAGAAACAAAAGATAAAAACTAGCCAAAAACTGTGAAATAGACATAAATAGAACGTTTAACATACCGCTCGGCATATACAAATATAAACTCTCAAACTGAATCAACTCCCAGACCCGAAATCTCATGAAATCACAAGCTGCTGAATAACTACAAGTGTTCTAACTCCTGAATGTCTAAACAAAAGTAAATACAGGAGAGCTAAAGCTAGAAGAGAGAATAGAGAGGACTCCTCAGTCTGTGGATGCGGCAGATATACCTCGAAGTGAATGATGATCGCCTCTCCTCACTGGAAGTATGGTTGAGCCGAAGAACCTGGATCTGTACACGAAAAATATGCGCATGAAGGGCATGAGTATACCACAACGGCACTCAGTAAGTGCCAAGCCTAATTTCGGTCGAGTAGTGATGAGGAAGGTCAGGGCCCTACTGATTATAGATAAAAAATAGGGTAAACAGTATAGAATATGACAACATAATTAAAAATGCTAACAGTCTATAACAAATAAAATCACAAGAAGAATCTAACTCATTACATAGAATTAACAACAGGGGATCTTCCGGGATCCCGTAGTCCCAAACGTAAATGTCCAGAGGATCTCCAGAGATATCGTCCCGTAGTATGAATCATAAATACGTAGTCTCAAAATAAATATCCAGTACAGGGAATCTACCGGGTGTTGTCCCGTAGTCCCAAGTATAGATGTGCAGGCAAATCTATCGGAATACCGATCCGTATTCCTAAAGTAAACATGCAGGAAAATCCCCCAGGATATCGTCCCGTAGTCCCAAAGTAAATCACACAACAATCTCTGAATAATTTACAGTTCTATTCTAGAATTTAAGCATGAAATTCTACTCTAACATGTTGCATGGAGTACAAGTAGGTAAGACAGTTAAATCACATAAGCATCCTTTTCCTAAAGTAATCAAGAGGATTCAAGTACAAATATTGCTCAGTTACTAGAAAACATAGGTATTAACTTAATGAAACGAGATTTTAACAATTAACATGTGTACGCACTCATCACCTCAGGTACATGGTACTCACATAACACAATACCAAATCCTAAGGGAGTTCTCCCATACAAAGTTAGGCAAGCCATCTACCTCGAAGTAGCTCAATCAACTCGAAATCACGTTCTTGCAACGAGTACCCGACTTCAAATGGCCCAAATCTATTCAAAGTGATTGCATAATGTAAATATAACTTCAAGTAACTAACCTAACTAATTAATTCGAAGCTAACACGTAAAATAAAGAAAAATGCCCAAAACGTTCCCCGGGCACACGTCTCGGAATTTGATCAAATTTACTAATTCAGAAACCCCAATAACCTTTACGAATTCAGAAACCCCAATCATTCACGTAAATAGTCGAACAAAAATCACCAAACTCCGACGACAAAATATCATTCAAAAATGGAATTTTAAATTGGGGAAACCTTCTCACATTTCCAAACTTTACCCCCTCAATTATCTTAATTATCTACGGCAGACCAATCGCATCTGCGATATTACATTAAATGGACCAATGTCACACCTACGGCCCTATTCACACTGATGCAGTCCCGCTTTTGTAGTTTTTGGGCCGCATGTGTGACCAATCTCAATTCGGCCATAGACCATACCTCCGATCCTCATACCGCTTCTACGGTGCCGCACTTGCGGTCCTACACACGCAGGTGCGGTTATGATAGGTTTAGCCAACTTCACATTTTCCTAAGTCCAAGTTCAACTTCTGTTAATCACCCGAGGCCACAAATACCTCGACCAAACATGCCAATCAATCCTAAAATTCATACAAACTTATTCCAACCCTCGAATCATATCAAACAATGCCGAAACACCAAATCACCCTTGGATTCAAGCCTAAGGATTCAAAAACATCCAAATTCCACTTTCGATAAAAATTTCTACCAAACCTTGTCCGAATGACCTGAAATTTTACACACATGTCACATTCAACACTACGGAGCTACTCCAACTCTTGGAATAAGATTCCGACCCTGATATCAAAATTCCACTATCAAACCGTAAACTTCCAAATTTCAACTTTCGGTATTTCAAGCATAATTAATCTACGTATATCTAAAATACAATCCGAACATGCCCCTATATCGCAAATCACCCAATGAAGTAATGGAACTGACAGATTCCATTCCGAGGCCGTCTTCACACTACTCCAACTACGGTCTAAATTCAAAAGCTTAAGCTCTCATTGAGGGACTAAGTGTCCTAAAATAGTTCGAAACTCCAAACGAATCAATCGGACAACTCACAATAGCAGAAATAAATACGCGAAAACCAGTTAATAGGGGATCGGTGCATTAATTCTTAAAAACACCGGAGGGGTCGTTACAGCTTCTTGTACAACATATAGCCCATTCCATTTTGATGTGATCTTCCCTACACATTTATGGAAAGTAATTATGGGTCTTCGTATGGAAAGGACTTGATCTCCTAATTGAAAGGATCTCGGGCAGACTCTTTTATTAAAGCCGCGAGACAATCGAGCTTGATAACATTCAAGACTCTATTGAGATTCCAACCTCTTCTCATCAAGAGCCTCCAACTCTGCTAATCGAAGTCGAGCATTTTCTTCATCAGTGATCCATTCTTGAATAGCCAGTTATAATGAAGGTATTTGACACTCAAGTGGCAAGACGACATCGACTCCATAAATGAGTGAATAAGGAGTCCCTTGTGTTGGCGTGCGGTGAGACCTCCTATATGCCCATAAAGCTTCTTCCATACGGTCATTCCAATCTCATTGGGATTTGGAGACGACTTTTTTTTAACAAATTACATAGAGTTTTGTTGAATGCCTCAACTAGACCATTGGCGGTAGCATTGTATATTGAAGAGTTACGTTGCTTGAAGCCAAAGAGATCACAAATCTTGTTCATCAACCTATTATCGAATGGCTTTCCATTATCCTGTTATTATGTAATGAGGAATGCCAAAGTGATAAATAATGTTTACTTGGATTAAACTCGCAACATTTTCCTTCTTTACTTCCTTAAGAACAACAGCTTCAGCCCATTTTGAGAAGTATTCAGTTGTAGCCAAGATGTATAGGTGCCAACAACATAATATCCCCAAGCATCAAATGGCCAGGATGCAGCAGTCGGGTGCAACACTTTAGGAGGTTGATGAATAAAATTTGCATGGAATTAACAAGCCTTGCATCTTAGAGTGTACTCCAAGCAATCCTTTACCATCATTGGCGAGTAATATCCTATCCTTTTTCTATGGAAGTGGAGCTTGGGTCCAGACTGGTGTGACCCACATACCATAATGCATTTCTTTCAAAGCTTGGAGTGTTTCTGTAACGACCCGGCCATCCGTTTTCTGAATTTATACTCCGATTCACCATTTACTGCTCCCCCTAAGTTTATTTATGCTATTTTGGTTTGTCGGGACGTTCGGTATTAGGATTCGGAGTGTTTTTGGATACTTAGTCCCTAAATGAGAGCTTAAGTGTTGGAAAATGGTCCGTAATTGGAACAGTGTGAAGATGACCTCGAAATGGAAAACTGATAGTTCTGTTAGCTCCGTTAGGTGATTTCGGGGTTGGGAGCATGTTCGAAGAGTATTATGGGAGCCCGTAGCTCATTTAGGCTTGAAATGCCAAAGGTTGTTATTTTTTAAGTTTCCGGTCCGATAGCGAGTTTTGATCCGAGGGTCAGAATAGAATTCCCAAAGTTGCAGTAGCACTGTCATGCCATTTGGGATGTTCGTGCAAACTTTCGGGTCAATCAGACGAGTGTTAGTTAGGATTTTTATCGAAATCGTATTTTGGATGAACTTGAGTTCTTAGGCTTGAATCTTTGACTTAATCGAGGTTCCGATGTTGTTTTAAGGATTGGTACAAGTTTGAATGAGGTATTAGGTAGTATTGATGCTTTTGGTTGAGGTCTTGGAGGGCCTCAGGATGATTTCGGGTGGTTAACGGAGTGAAATTTTGGAAGTGTGCAGCAGCTGCAGTTTTGTCATCTTGTATTTTTGCTTCTGCGACATGAGAACCGCAGAAGCAGAGCTGCCGAAGTGGCTGGGCAAACCGCAGGAGCGACGTGTGGGCAGTTGGTCAGGAACTGCAAAAGTGGTAAGGATTTCCGCAAAAATGGTAGGGCGGAGATTTAATGAAACTGCAGAAGCGGCTTGGATTCCACATAGGCAGGACCACAAAAGTGGCCCCTAGACCACTGAAGCGGAAATGATTGTTCTGAAAAGGGGATAATCCGATGGTTAATTCAAAATTTAGAAAAACCAATTGGTAGCTCGGGAGAAGGCGATTTTGAGTGGGGTTTGAAGAGAATATCATTGGGTAACGTTGCTTTGATCCCTTCTAGTTATATTTCATCATTACATAGTTAATTTCACCATTAAAATTCGAATTGGGGATCAAAAATTGGATAATTTGGGTAAAACTTCCTTGACTAAATTATTGAGTTTTGAGGGGGCATTTGACATCCGATTTGGGAGATTTTTATATGGTTAGACTCGTGAGAGTGCGAGGTTGTGAAAACATAAAAATTATTCGATTTCAAAATGTTGGCCTGAGGGGCGTTTTAGTTATTTTGCCTATTTTCGCGCCTTAGCTTAAATTTTAATAGTGGAATTAATTGCTTGCGATGTTATTTACGTTATGTAATTTAATTTAATAGATTTGGGCCATTCGTAGTCGGATACTCTTGGCAAAGGCGTGGTTTCTTAGTTGATTTTGTACCGGTTAGAGGTAAGTGGCTTGTCTAGCCTTGCGTGGGGGATATTCTCCCCTTAGGACTTGTTATTTGATAATATAGTGCCTTGTACGTGAGGTGACGAGCGCGTACCTGTGCTAATTTTTGACCCCCCGATTTTGCTATTTCTTTCTTACTTGCCTTGTTATTTGCCATATAGCCTGTGATAGCCTAGAAAAAGCATGGTAGTTGACTTAATTGGGGTAATTGCCTAAATTGTCTTGTTGCACTACATGAAGCATGCTAGGCTAGATTCCTCGTTGCCTCGGTGTTTAATTCTGTTTTCCAATTATTCTCTGGTTGTGGTTGCTTGTTTATATTTAGGACTACGGATGTGGGATTTCGGTAGCCCCCCCCCCCCCCCCTTGATTGTTTACTTTGGGACTGCGGGTTCGATTCCCGATAGATCCCCCTGCATAATTACATTGGGACTACGGGTTAGATTCCTGGTAGATCCCCTGCACATATGAGTTATACTATGGGACAGTATCCCGGGAGATCCACAAGACAGTTGAGAAAGAACTACAGGACGGTATCTTGGAAGATCCTGATGACATCATTGATATTGAGCTGTACTTCTCCATGTTTATCCCTTATTTCGGTTAGTTGCTATTGACTTGTAGATTTTGTCTTATTTCACTGTTGTTTCTATTATTTTACCTGTTTTCATACTGCACATTATTATAGATATTGTTTATCTCAGTAGGGCCCTTTCCTTCCTCGTCACTACCCGACCGAGGTTAGGCTTGACACTTACTGAATACTGGTGTAGTGTACTCATGCCTCTTCTGCACATGTTTTTCATGTGCAGATCTGGGTACCTCTTCTCAGGCGTACTAATAGTGAGGCAGGAGGACTACGGGGACTTCGAGGTAGATCTGCTGTGTCCGCAGACCGATGAGTCTCTCTCTTTACTCTATCTATAGTACTTAGACTTCTTATCTTTCTGTTCTTAAACATTCGGGAGTTTAGAGCCTTTGGTATACATTTCATATAGCCTGTGTTGCCCGTGAGTTTTTGGTTTTTGGGATTTGTTTGTCTTGTGACATTGAGTTGTATATGTCAAGCGGCATCCGGTACAATTTCCTTAGATATTTAATTCGGTGTTTTTCTACTTTCTGCAATTATTATGTTTTTCCGCAAATATTAGGCTTACCTGGTCATGGGGACTAGGTGCCGTCATGACATGTTCATGGTTGGTGAACTAGGGTCGTAGTAGTTTCATCTTCCCCTAAATAATCGCAAGAGTACTCCTTCGAATGATCTTATGTATAAGGTATCTTTGTAGTAAAGGAAGCAAGGTGCACGACAACGAATTTCAGTACTTCTCTGCGGATTTTCTGGAGGTATCCCATAGCATCATTAGTCGATAATGGGTTGCCGCCATTCTTTTTTCTCAAATTCAGAAACAACGACAGGATGCTTGAGTTCATTTACTTTACCTTCAGCCTTATTGGGCGCAGTACTACCCATTTTTGGGAGACAGTAACTTGTGCTTGATCATGAGGGATTAACGATGAAGCTAGGGTAGCTAAAGCATCAGCCTTCTTATTTTCTTTCCTTGGCACATGCTAAATAGTCACATCACTGAGCCACCCCATTAATTTTTTAGCGTAATCATAATATGGGCATGGTTCAAGCTTCTTGACCTCGTAACTACCTAATAGCTAATTGATCACTAACTGGAGTCACTAATGACTTGCAATTGTAATTGCTTAATATAAAAAACCATTTCAAGCCCAAGTAATAATGTTTGATTCTCAGCAACGTTGTTAGAGCAGAGTTGCGTCAACATAAAAGAGTAGGTAAGAACTTCACCTTGAGAAGTGACAAATACTACGCCAGCACCAGTTCCGCCACGATGCGCACCATTATCAAAGTACATCTTCCATGGAGGTTGAACTTCAACGACCATTGTGTCCTCATCAAGAAGTTCGTCAGTTAGCTCCCGGTCATTAGGTATCGGATGATCTGCCAAGAAGTCCGCCAATAACTGCCACTCCCGGTGAAGGAATTCTATAGCAACGTCCACCACATGGTTAAGGGCACAATAACTACGAAGGTGAGGGACAAGGTGATTCTTTTGTATGGGAAAACTTTGAATGAATTTCTAGGGTTTGCTGAGGAGGACGAGTCTCAGTAACTGGAGAAACTGGCACTTAAAGAAGAGGTTCGCCCGTGGTTAGCCAGGATTATTGCAGCTCCAAGTACAGTTCCTGAATGGCTAAAGGCACCGGCAAGAATTTTCAGAAACATCCTGAACTTTGAAGCAAAAGGGTGGTTTCATTTATGTGCAATAGACTCGACTCGTCCACTCATGAAAACTCTGTGCCAATTGAGCGTGTTGTCCTCGTTGCCTCCATTATGGCGTTTTTCCCATTGAATGTGGGTGACATCATGCAGAGGGTAATTTCTAAGGTGGGGAACGATACTCAGCAAAACTACCCATTCCCCAACACCTTGACCATCTACTTCAGTGATATGAAAGTGAAGAAGAAGAATTATGATATTGAGGTGCCTCCGGTGGGTTCCTACTCATAGTGTGATCAAAAGGGCCCGGACAGCCCCAAGAGCACCAACAAGGGTCAAGGCCCGACCTCTACTGTAGCTGGCCAGTCTAAAGAGCCAGCTGCAACTGAGCTTCCATCAGAGCCCACCAATGAGGCATTGCAGTCGGGCTCATCTTCAGCCTCTCCTTCTACTTGTGAGGAGCCGGTGATCCCGGTGTCCAAGACTCATAGATTCACAGCTCATCAGCTGTCTCAGTCTCTTGTTAGTTTAAACAACTGGGTGTCGGCAGCTGTTGGAAACACGTTCTCAATGCAATATACTAAAACGTGTGTTCTTTTGTATAGGTTTTGATGAATGACAAACGAAGCGAAAATTGATATATGACGAAGTTCAAGAAACAAGCGCACAATTGATATACATCGAGATTCAAGCTCAAGACAAAGTTTTATAGTTTAATTGAGTCATTCTTAATTGTGATCTTGATCCTACAACTTGACTCGTAACATGGCTTCTCTCATAAAACTATTTTCCAAAATCATGCATATTTAATTTAATGCTAAAATTTTAAATCATGCATATTTTCATTAGTCAAAATGATTTTTAAATGCCTCTGAAAACTGGACTAAGATAATCGATTATGTACTAATGATAATCGATTGTTTTAAGCCAAGACTGCATGACAATCGATTGTGTTAAGGCAGTGAACATCAGGTTTCTTCAAACCTGCATGACAATCGATTGTGAACCTTATGACAATCGATTGTGATGAGGCAGTGTCCATCAAAGTTTTTCAAAACTCAGAATAATCGATTGTGAAACTAATGACAATCGATTGTGAAGAGACAGTGTCCTTCAGATTTTTCAAAGTCACAAAATAATCGATTGTGAACTAATGACAATCGATTGTGTTGAGGCAGTGACTTCCAGTGATTTTCAAATTTATTAAATAATCGATTGTGAGTATATAACAATCAATTGTCAAGAGGCAGTGTCTAAAATGTTTTTCAAAAACTGATAAGTAATCGATTGTTGACTTTGTGCAATCGATTGTGAAGCTTACCGTTGTCGTAAAGTTTTCAAATACCGTCAGGTAATCGATTATTGATTCTGTATAATCGATTGTTTTGATTAAAATCCGGAAAAGATTTTTTGAACGTTGCTGAGTAATCGATTGTTGATTCTGGACAATCGATTGTTTGTGGTAAAATCTGGAAAGGATTTTTTGAACGTTGCCAGTAATCGATTATGGATTGTAAGTAATCGATTATCAAGCGTAAAATCTGGGATTGAATTTTGATCTGACTGGCAGACAATCGATTGTTGGGGTTTGACAATCGACTGTCAGTGAGTAAAATCAGCAACTCTTAATTGGCAACTAGGCAACGGTAATGCCAAGTTTTTCAACTATAAATACAGCTTCATTTCAGTGTATTAAACACAACAACATACTACAACTGATCATTACATTGCTATAAGCTTGCATACTTTTGTTTATCATTTTATATTCAATTTCATAAAGCTTTTGAGAGCCATATTCTTGTCCAAAGTTGTTGTGATCCAGAGCTTACTTCTTTTACTCATATCTACTCATTAAGGAGTATTTTGTTTGAGTGTTTTAGTGTTGTATACACTTGTAAGAGAATTGTAATTCTCTTGTTGTAAGGAACTTGTGTTTCCTTGGTTGAAGTCTTGGAGTGTTGTAACTCCGAGCAAAGGTGTTGAGGCTTGCGTCCTCAAGTTGTAAAGGTTTGTTAAGCACCCGGAAGCTTGACACATTAGTGGAAAATCTCGAGAGAGTCTCTCGGGGACTGGACTAGCCACACATTGTGGTGAACCAGGATATATCTGTGTGTAAGTTATTATTTATCGCACTTATTTACTTCCTGCAAATTTTAATTTCCGCAAGTTTACGCTAAATTTTATTATAACGCTATTCACCCCCCCCCCCCTCTAGCGTTAAGCGTATTATCTAACAATTGGTATCAGAGCCCAACTCTCTGAAAACTTAACAGTTTGAGAGAACCATCCATGGCTTCTACTCGTGATTCTTTTGCAGGAATTGAAGAAGGACAGTGCTCCACACGACCACCTCTATTCAACGGTACAAATTACACGTACTGGGAGGACAGGATGAAGATCTTCGTTCAGTCCAACAGCTTTCACCTTTGGAAGGTGATAATGAAGGGAAACCAAATTCCAACAAAGAAGGTGGAAAACGAATGGGTTCCCAAGTCCGAGGATGAGTATGACGCAGATGACATCCGAAAGGTTCAAAATAATGCTAAAGCAATAAATTTATTATATTGTGCTGTTAATGCTGACGATTATAGGAAAATATCGTGTTGTACAACGGCAAAGGAGATGTGGGACAAAATAGAAGTCACGTACGAAGGTACGGACCAGATAAAGGAAGCAAAAATTGATTTCCTAACCCATTCTTATGAATTATTTCACATGAAGGAAGGTGAAAAGGTGGACAAAATGTTTGAGCAATTTTCAATAATCGTAAATGACCTACATGCTCTCAAGAAAACATTCACGGATAGAGAGCTCGTTCGAAAAATTCATAGAAGTCTCACACCGGCATGGAGATCAAAGGTCGATGCAATTCAAGAATCCATTGGCGTTTCAAACGTCACCATCGACGCACTAAGAGGTAACCTTAAAACCTATGAATCTACTATTCTTAACCCTTTTGTTGATGATCAAAGGAGGCAAAGAATAGCTCTAAAGGCGAGCACAAGCCAACCGCAAATTGATGAGGAAGGAGACAACGAGTTTGGACTCGTTATCAAAAGATTTCAAAAGTTCATGCGCAAGGAGTATGAACGCAAGGGCAAAAAGCAAGGCGAACAAATCAAGTGCTATGAATGTGGTGAAACCGGGCACATCAAATCAAATTACCCAAACATCAAAAAGGAGAAGAAACCTTTTAAAAAGCAACGTGCATACATTTCTTGGGGAGGCAACTCCGGAGATGAGTCAAGCGAAGGAGAAGAAGACGAAGCAGCAAATCTTTGCCTTATGGCACAAGAAGACAACAAAGATGAGGTATGTCAAATTTCGTCTAAAAACTTCTTTACTCTTGAAGAAATGCGAACTGCTTTTGATGAATTATATGCTGAGTTTATTAAGGTTTCAAAAACTGTTAAGGGCATAAAAGAAAATGCTTCATTAAAAGAAAAGGATTTTCAAAAACAGCTTTCTTCGAAAGAAAAGGATTTAGAAAAACTGGTTTTAGAAAATGAGAAGCTGAGAGAGGAAAACAAGTTTTTTGGAAAAAGAAGTTCCGATAAGCCCGAAAGCTCTACTAGAAATTGCACTTCTTGTTTGCTTCTTAAGAATGAAGTAAGTAGGCTTAAAGGCACATTAGATAAGTTTAATTCTTCGCATAAAAACTTGAATGATGTTCTTGTTAACTTGAAATCAACCAAGCATGGAATAGGCTTTAAGAATGAAGAAAAGGTGGCAACTAAACCCCAACAACCTAAAGCTCAACCTAGGATTAACAGTAGAAATGCTTATCCTAGAAACAACAACTCTAGAGCCAATATGCATGCTAGACAAAATGCTGAACATTTTAGAAGACCTATGAATGACTTACCACCTAGAAATAGTCACCCTAGAAATGATGCATATTTTAGGCCAACTTTTGAACCCCTTAGAAGACCTAGCAATGGCCCTCAACCGAAAAACAATCACTCTAGAAATGCTGCCCATCCTAGAGCTCATAGTAGGAGAAATAACTCTCATGAAATGCGAAATAGTCATAGTGTTCAAAATAGAGTAAGAAACTTTCATCCGTCTAGTTACTATGAACCTAGAAGGATGCATAACCCAAATGTGACTTGTCATTATTGTAGACGTATTGGTCATATTGCTCCTGCATGCTTTATAGTCATAGACATGTTACTCAATCGCATCATTATAATATGCCTAACCCCCAAGGACCCAAGATGGAATGGGTACCTAAAGAACATTAATTTGTTTTATAGGTGTGCTTGAAGGGATCAAGTGTACTATGGTACCTTGATAGTGGATGCTCCAAGCATATGACGGGAGATGAATCCAAATTCCTTCAATTAGAGCACAAAGAAGGAGGAAGTCTTATCTTCGGTGATAACAATAAAGGAAAGATCATCGGCATCGGCTCGGTCGGTAAGGATGAAAAATCCTCTATTAAGCATATATTACTTGTGAAAGGTTTGAAGCATAATCTCTTGAGCATAAGCCAATTATGTGACAAGGGAAATCTTGCTCTATTTGATTCGGATGAATGCCTAGTGTTTAGACGTAGTGATTTCAAAATCATACTTCGTGGTTTTAGAGTTGATAATATTTATATGGTTGATCTTGCTAATTCCTCACCCGAATATGTTGATTGTCTAATGAGTAAAGAGGATGATACTTGGCTATGGCATCGTAGAGTAGCACATATCAATATGCATCTTTTGAACAAATTGATTTCTCAAAATTTAGTTGTTGGTCTTCCCTTTTTAAAATTTGAAAATGACTCTATGTGTGACTCGTGTCAAAAGGGGAAGCAAACAAAAGCATCTTTCAAATATAAAAACATTGTTTCAACTTCTAGACCATTGCAATTGCTTCATATGGATTTATTTGGTCCCTCTCGCATTGAAAGTCTAGGAAGAAATAAATATGCTTTTGTGATTGTTGATGATTACTCGAGATTTACTTGGACTTTATTTCTTGCCAATAAAAGTGATGCTTTTCAAAATTTTAAATATTTTCTTAAGCGTGTTCAAAATGAGAAAGAAACAACCGTCACTTCAATTAGAAGTGATCATGGGGGAGAGTTTGATCACAATCTCTTTGCGGACTTTTGCGACGAACTCGGAATCGAGCATACCTTTTCCGCTCCACGTACACCACAACAAAATGGGGTGGTGGAAAGGAAAAATAGGTGTCTCGAAGAGATGGCTAGAACCATGCTCGACGAAGCTAAGATACCCAAACATTTTTGGGCGGACGCCGTGAGTACCGCTTGCTACGTTCTAAATAGAGTAGTAATTCGGCCGATACTCATGAAAACCCCCTATGAACTTTATATGGGAAGAAAACCAAATATTTCCCATTTTAGAGTTTTTGGTTGCAAATGTTTTGTTCATAACAATGGCAAAGACCAATTGGGTAAATTTGATGCTAAGTCGGATGAAGGTATTTTCATTGGATATTCCTCACGTAGTAAAGCATATAGAGTCTTTAATAGAAGAACCCAAATTGTGGAGGAATCCCCTCATGTTGTATTTTCCGAAAATAATGCTCGCTTGGCGAGAAAGGATTCCGGTTTTGATCTTGCAGGTATGTTAGATAGCTTGAAAGACAAAATACAAGAGCAACCACCCAAGGAAAATAAAGATGAAACTGAGGAACAACCAACGGAAGAAGCGCCACAATTGGAAAAAGAAATGAATATGCCTAACGAGTGGAGGACAATCAAAGATCACCCTCTCGAACAGGTAATTGGCAACGTTGGAGACAAGGTAAGTACCCGAAACTCTCTCAAAAATACCTTAGAACATACTGCTTTTGTTTCTCAAATTGAACCCAAAACCATCTCAGAAGCAATTGGGGATGAATTTTGGACCTTGGCAATGCAAGAGGAGCTTAACCAATTCGAACGCAATGACGTTTGGGATTTGGTGCCAAGACCCGAAGGTCATACCATAATTGGTACGAAATGGGTTTTTCGCAATAAACTAGATGAAAATGGTATACTCACTAGAAACAAAGCTAGGCTTGTAGCAAAAGGCTATAATCAAGAAGAAGGTATTGACTATGAGGAAACATATGCTCCCTTAGCTAGATTAGAAGCTATTCGCTTATTGCTTGCATTTGCCTCTTCTATGAATTTCAATTTATATCAAATGGATGTGAAAAGTGCTTTTCTAAACGGTTTTATTCAAGAAGAAGTTTTTGTTGAACAACCCCCCGGTTTTGAATACTTTAAATCTCCCGATCATGTTTTCAAACTCAAAAAGGCTCTTTATGGTTTAAAACAAACTCCCCGAGTTGGTATGAAAGATTGAGTAAGTTTCTTTTGGAAAACGATTTCATTAGGGGGAAAGTTGACACAACTCTCTTTGTTAAGCATAAAAACAATGATATTTTGTTAGTTCAAATATATGTAGATGATATTATATTTGGTGCTACTAACAATGTTTTATGCAAGGAATTTTCCGATTTAATGACAAGCGAATTTGAGATGTCTATGATGGGTGAGTTAACATTCTTTTTGGGATTACAAGTAAAGCAAATGAAAGAAGGTACATTCATTTGTCAAGCCAGATACTGCAAAGAATTGCTGAAACGATTTGAGATGAACAATGCAAAAGAAATGGCAACTCCCATGAGCACATCCGATCATCTAGACAAAGATGAGAAAGGTAAGGAAGTCGGCACCAAAAAGTATCGAGGTATGATTGGCTCTCTTCTTTATCTTACTGCTAGTCGTCCGGACATCATGTTTAGCGTGTGCTTATGCGCTCGTTATCAATCGTGTCCGAAGGAGTCTCACCTTACTGCGGTAAAACGGATTTTAAGGTATCTTGTTGGTACTACAAATGTGGGTCTATGGTACCCCAAGGGCTCTTCATGCCAACTTGTTGGCTACTCCGATTCCGATTTTGCTGGATGCAAATTGGACTGCAAGAGCACTAGTGGCACTTGCCATTTGCTCGGTAGCTCTCTCGTTTCTTGGTTTAGCAAGAAACAAGTAAGTGTTGCGTTGTCCACAAC
Organism: Nicotiana benthamiana; assembly: GCA_034376525.1. Classification (NCBI taxonomy): domain Eukaryota; kingdom Viridiplantae; phylum Streptophyta; class Magnoliopsida; order Solanales; family Solanaceae; genus Nicotiana; species Nicotiana benthamiana. The sequence goes on along the minus strand of CM067336.1, from coordinate 23,180,016 downwards.
CGAGGCTGAATATGTAGCCGCGGGGAGTTGTTGCGCTCAAATCCTATGGATGAAACAACAACTCTTGTACTATGGCCTAAGTCTTGATCATATCCCTCTTAGATGTGATAATACTAGTGCCATATGCTTGACGAAGAACCCCGTTCTTCATTCGCGAACGAAACACATTGAAATTAGACATCATTTTATTAGAGATCACGTTCTCAAAGGCGATGTCGAAATTGAATTTGTTGAAACCAAAAACCAATTGGCAGACATCTTTACAAAGCCTTTAGAGAACGAGTCCTTCTTCCGAATTCGCAGTGAACTCGGGATCCTTGACTCCACGTTGATCTAAGTCATGCATTGCAATTTTTTATTACATGAGTTCTAACTTGAGCGTCGGAGACGTCTAACGATTTTTGCAGGTATCGCCCCAAAGGAAAGGGGAATTATAAAGCTTGACGTACAACAATCGGTTTCCGTCGTCTAAAAATCGATTATTTCGTATCAATAATCGTTTATGTTGCTATTATTCGGGTTGATGTTGCTATTTTTTTTAATAAATAAACAGGTTTTATTTACATCTTTAGCATCTTACTATTATGTTATTTTTGCTAATGGCAAAAGGGGGAAGATAACGGGTATGCACTCTCAATATCTATAAGCTTAAATTAAGGGGGAATTCATATATTGAGGGGGAACAAATTGCATACTTATTGCATGTATACACTTGTCTTGAATCGTCAATATAAATTGCTTGCATATCCCGCTTAATGTTTGCCATTATCAAAAAGGGGGAAATTGTTGGAAACACGTTCTCAATGCAATATACTAAAACGTGTGTTCTTTTGTATAGGTTTTGATGAATGACAAACGAAGCGAAAATTGATATATGACGAAGTTCAAGAAACAAGCGCACAGTTGATATACATCGAGATTCAAGCTCAAGACAAAGTTTTATAGTTTAATTGAGTCATTCTTAATTGTGATCTTGATCCTATAACTTGACTCGTAACATGGCTTCTCTCATAAAACTATTTTCCAAAATCATGCATATTTAATTTAATGCTAAATGATTTTAAATCATGCATATTTTCATTAGTCAAAATGATTATTAAATGCCTCTGAAAACTGGACTAAGATAATCGATTATGTACTAATGATAATCGATTGTTTTAAGCCAAGACTGCATGACAATCGATTGTGAACTAATGGCAATCGATTGTGTTAAGGCAGTGAACATCAGGTTTCTTCAAACCTGCATGACAATTGATTGTGAACCTTATGACAATCGATTGTGATGAGGCAGTGTCCATCAAAGTTTTTCAAAACTCAGAATAATCGATTGTGAAACTAATGACAATCGATTGTGAAGAGACAGTGTCCTTCAGATTTTTCAAAGTCACAAAATAATCGATTGTGAACTAATGACAATCGATTGTGTTGAGGCAGTGACTTCCAGTGATTTTCAAATTTATTAAATAATCGATTGTGAGATATAACAATCAATTATCAAGAGGCAGTGTCTAAAATGTTTTTCAAAAATTGATAAGTAATCGATTATTGACTTTGTGCAATCGATTGTGAAGCTGACCGTTGTCGTAAAGTTTTCAAATACCGTCAGGTAATCGATTATTGATTCTGTATAATCGATTGTTTTGATTAAAATCCGGAAAAGATTTTTTGAACGTTGCTGAGTAATCGATTGTTGATTCTGGACAATCGATTGTTTGTGGTAAAATCTGGAAAGGATTTTTTGAACGTTGCCAGTAATCGATTATGGATTGTAAGTAATCGATTATCAAGCGTAAAATCTGGGATTGAATTTTGATCTGACTGGCAGACAATCGATTGTTGGGGTTTGACAATCGACTGTCAGTGAGTAAAATCAGCAACTCTTAATTGGCAACTAGGCAACGGTAATGCCAAGTTTTTCAACTATAAATACAGCTTCATTTCAGTGTATTAAACACAACAACATACTACAACTGATCATTACATTGCTATAAGCTTGCATACTTTTGTTTATCATTTTATATTCAATTTCATAAAGCTTTTGAGAGCCATATTCTTGTCCAAAGTTGTTGTGATCCAGAGGTCACTTCTTTTACTCATATCTACTCATTAAGGAGTATTTTGTTTGAGTGTTTTAGTGTTGTATACACTTGTAAGAGAATTGTAATTCTCTTGTTGTAAGGAACTTGTGTTTCCTTGGTTGAAGTCTTGGAGTGTTGTAACTCCGAGCAAAGGTGTTGAGGCTTGCGTCCTCAAGTTGTAAAGGTTTGTTAAGCACCCGGAAGCTTGACACGTTAGTGGAAAATCTCGAGAGAGTCTCTCGGGGACTGGACTAGCCACACGTTGTGGTGAACCAGGATATATCTGTGTGTAAGTTATTATTTATCGCACTTATTTACTTCCTCCAAATTTTAATTTCCGCAAGTTTACACTGATTTTTATTATAACGCTATTCATCCCCCCCCCCTCTAGCGTTAAGCGTATTATCTAACAGCAGCGACATCCAAGTTTTCAACTGACTACGGCTGTTGAGGCTCAGAGGGCACTAGTGACGGTTGAGGTCCCTGCTTTGATCGAGAAGACTTTGAAAAAAATCCTAGAAAACCAGGTAGCTATGATGAAGAAGCAGGATCAGCTGGAGAAAGCAGTTGAGGATCACAACAAGGCACTGAAATAATTGGCCAAAGAGCACAGAAAGATCAGAAAAGATAGGGCCTCAAAGGAGTCCGTGAAAGAGTTGCGGAAAGATGTTGACAGACTCTATGCTGATCAGATGCCCTTTGATTTGCTATTTGGGGATCCTAGTGTTGAGGCAGCAGCATCAAAACCACAGGTGGATGAGAGAAGACCTCGAAAGAAGAGGAAGCTCCCGATCACAGAGGGAGTGGTGATTGAGATAGCACCAGCGGGGGGGCCCATCTGGTATTGCAGAGATTGAGCCTCCGGCAGCACTAGTGGGAGATGAGCCACCCCAGGAGTAGATAGTTGATATCCCAACACCACAACAGCAGCAGGCTTGGAACCGGTCTGAGGTCCCCGCCTGTACAGAGGACACAGGATCCATTGACCCACAAAGAGTGTTTGATGAGGCTTGATGGGCCACTTCTACATCCTTTCCCCTATTTTTATGCTTTATTTGATAGTTAGCATTGGGGACAAGGATAGCTTTTATTCGTGGGGGTGTGTCCCTACTTTTTGATTAAGATGACTGTATATATACTACTTACTGTTTACTTTCACCACATTCATAGTTTAGATGGTTTGTATATAATTTTGGATTTTGAACTCCTTTAGTTGTATATTCAATTTCTCCTATGTATATTTATTTGGTTCTCGCTTGAGTTATGTATATTCTAATTCTTCATATGTATATATTCATTTGGTTCTCGCTTGAGTTTTCTTGTTATTTTCATTATTTTTGTAAAAAAAATTCTTTTTAGCGCAAAGTTAGGCTCGTAGCCTCCTTTTTGGTTTTGGTTGATGTTGCAATAAGCCCTTGCTTTTCTTAATGCCACGGTTCTTTCCAAGGGTAGAATGTTGTGTGAACCGGGTGACTCTTCCCAATTATAGATAGCGTGACAATTTTCTTAAGGGTTGAGTCAGTTTTGTTTTGTTTCTTTTTTATTTTCAAGCTTTTTGTAGTTAAGAGTACCTCAGGCAAAGTCTCACTTGGTCCTAACACATTTTCCTTCGATCTTATTGTCAAAGACATCAAGTTGTGTTTAGGAGGGTGAAATTCGTGGCCTTGAGACTCTTGTGTTGGCCAAGCAATCATCATATGGTTGTGTGGGGCCATTGTGTGTTTAAATCGTATCTAAGGTCGTTGTGGGCCCTCGACTCCGTCTTTGGAAATCCTTGAGTGTATGTGTGGTGTGAACTCAATTTGTGAGCCCAAGTTCTGAGCCGATGGTCTAGAACTTGCCTCGAATGTTTGTTGAGGCGAAATCGTGGGTGGAACTTGATTTGAGATATGATTGTCGGCTCTCCTTGATCCCAAAATGTTATTCGTGATTAAATACATGGCCTACCAATATAATGATCCTAGTTCACCCTTTTGAGCCTAAATCCTTATTCTTTCATACACCAAGATACAAACCAATACATGTTCTCAATTAGACCTTCTCTTGGTACCCAAAATCTTCCCTTGGTTATTGGCAATTACATAAGTTTGGGGGAGAGAGACAAGAAAGGAAACAAAGTGGTATAAGGTACAAAAGGAAAAGAAAAGGAAGGCAACGAAAAAGAGAAAGAGACTGAAGAAAAGGAAGTCAAATAGAGAATAAGAATCAAAAAACGGAATCAAAGTACAACAAAAAGGAGAAAAAGGCTTGTTTTGCAAAACAAAGAGTGACAATGTGTCTCTCTACCCACTTTGAAGAGGTGAATTGCATATTTGAGTCAAGAAAGTATGCAAAAATGAATCAAAAGAAGCACTTAAGGGAAGAGTAAACTCATGTGAACAATTGCATATCCTACATGTACCCAAAAGCCTTCACAATGACTCCCCAAAACCCTACATGATCTTGAATTAAGGAAAACCTACATTAGTGGATACATACATGAAGGGCAAGCATATGGTACTTAGAGTCAGACTTAGGGTATCTCCTTTGTGAGTGTTGAGTAAGAGAGCTTTCCACCTCGATTGTGTGCATACATTCAAAAAGGTGAGGTTCACTTAGGGAGAGTCAAGGATGTACTAGTTTAGGATCCACAATGACCAAAGTACTTGAGAAAAAGCTCCATGGTGATATGTGTCAATTCTTGAGACTCTTGTGTCACACTTGACCCTCAAGTTTGTAAAGTTTAAATTTGTTAATGATACATTTGAATTGGAGACAATTGTTAGTCCCAAGTGAGGGTAGTTGAGGTTATTTTAGGGCAAACAGGAACTACTGGGTTGTTTTCTATTGAGGGGTATGTCTCATTTTATTTGCTTGAGGACAGGCGAAGGTGTATGTTTGGGGGAGTTGATAACTGTGAATTATACATGATTTATTCCCCTTCTTACCTTATCTTTGTGCACAATTTGCCTTTGATTAGTCTTGAATTGCTTACAAATTGCGCTTGATTACAGGTTTGAGCAACAAGATGATTAAAATCACAAATCTGCTCAAGAAGGAGTGAAATCTGCCAAGTGACAAGAAGATGACAAAAGTGGGAATTAAGAACGTGCGCGGACCGCACTGTTTTGGTGTGCGGCCGTGTAGGAATGATCAGAGACTTATCAACCTACCCTGCCTCCTACGCGGTCCGCCAGGTTTTGGATGCGTCCGCATGGAAAGAGTTCAGAGATATAACATTTTGAGGAAAACCCATGCGGGCTGCATCCTTTTTTATGTGGTCCGCATTGATGAAGATTCAGAGGCTAGGACATTCAAGGCACAAGACCCACGCAGCTGCGCACCAAAAGCAGGCGGTCCGCGTGAGCACAAGTTCAGAGAAGCAACATTTTTGCCAAATTCCTCTTATGCGGCCGCACATCACTTTCATGCGGTCTGCCTGATCCAACCTACGTGGCTGCAGTGTATTTCCATGCGGTCTGCTTTCCAAGACCTACGTGGCCGCGATGCATTTGGATGCGGTCCGCATCTCTTATCCAGAGGCAGCTGAAGTGAAGACACCATGCCCTATGCGGCCGCACGCCATTTCTTTGCGGTCCGCACCAGACCCTCAGGGGTATTTTTGTCCAGTTTTCCTGAGTAGTATAAATAGAACACTTTATTGCTTTAGGTTAAGTTTGACGTTCTAAATAGTAGTTGCGCACGTGAGGTTTTATATTAGCCTATTTTAGGCAACTTCCCATTGTAATAAAGTGGATTCGAGTAGATTTAGCATAAAGTTAATGACTATGTTCATCTCTTCCATTATTTCTGCTTTTTTCTACTTCTTCCATGTCTAGCTAAACTCATTAGCTAGGGTTGTGGCTCAACCTTAGTTTGGGTAATTAATGGGTGTTTTTGCCTAATACTGGAATGTTGTTGGATGTTTGGTATTTGGGTTGTGTGTATGTTTTCACTTTGATTTGGTGGTTGCAAATACTAAGTCAAGCTTAGTGGGTCTTGACTCTTCTTGAGAAAGAGAGTCTATGACCTCACGTTCAACCCAACAAGGATTTGGGATGGACACATGAGAATGGTAGTCCCAAGTAACGGGTTAAACCTTGAGAGAGTAATTGCCCTACTTGAACCTTTTGTTGCTTGGGTAAATTGGCCTGCCCAATTGGTCTCGAGAGAGCCAATTAGGCAAAATCGTTCTCTCTACCGAAAGGTGTAATAGCAAGTGCTAAAAGTGCAACGGTTATCCATATTCCCCATAATTAGCATCCTTGTGTTAGAAATCTATACTCATTGATTATCCGCCTAGGTGAGTGTCACGACCCAAGTGCTTCTCTATTATTGCTTAAATCTACCATCAATCATCTTAGCTTAATTTTAGATCATAATAGTAGTTGATAATTGTAGTTGAAAATTATAGTAAAAACCCCAAAATAAAAGAAGATCAATTTGAAGCTAGAATGCATCTCTAAGGCATACAATTACTCATCTCCAACTTAAAGCTCCCTGAGGAATTTACGACCCCGATATACTATTGGGTTATTGGTTGTCGCGCCCACTCTTTCTTCGGATTGAGTTCGACCTGATCAGCATGCCAAACACTTCCTCTTCATCAATGACGTTTTCCCCGTTGCTCCTTCATCTCCAACTTCAGCCGTGACGCATATGCCGGCTGATGTTAGGGGAACTGGCATTGCATATGAACACATTGAGTCCGGAAAGTTCAATATTAGGAACTTCTAATGCCAAAGTAGTAACATCATATGCTGCAACTGCAATCTCTAGTGTTGATACCCCTTTTTACCCGAAGAGCGGCACCCTCAGCCACGATCCATACCAATCAACCTCTCTATCCGACTTTTTCAAACCACAATTAATGAAGTTCGATCATCGAGCTCGACTAAGAAATGACCTCAATAAGCGGAGGGACTAACTTTATGGGTCCAAATTAGATCAGAAAAATTCGACACGAGGTCCAGGTTGTGGACGTACACACCAAGGTCGGACCGTCATCAATAGTCGTGGACGTACACACCAAGGTCAGACCGTCATCAATGGTCGTGTATGTACACACTGAGGTCGGACTGTCATCAATGGTCGTTGACACACACACCAAGGTCGGACCGTTATCAATGGCCGTGGACGTACACACCAAGGTCGGACCGTCATCAACAGCCGTTGACGTACAAGCCATGAAGCATCTGGTTTACCTTGGAAATCTCAACTTTTTGATTATTTCGAGGAGGGTCTCCTATTATATACAGGAGACCCTAACATTGTAAAGGGGGACTCAAGAGATCTCCCTCTCCCTCTCTCTAGAAAATATGTATACATACCTCTCCAAAGAAATGAGAGGATATGTGATCCAGTATTTTCATCAGATCCAAAAAGAGTCATGAAGTTCTTGTACACATCTATTATTCATCTTTATAAAAAGAAAGAAGATCCGTCTCACTGAAGACCGGATGAATCTTTTCCTTAACTCATATTTTTGTTACTTAATACATCTTTATTTATGCTATTTAATCCAATTATAATCGCCATCGACATCTATACTCAACTATGTGTTTCTATTCCTCTTACTCGTCTCAGATCTAGAGTTAATTATCTTTAACTAGAATTTACCCCTTCATCTTTTTAATTGATTTGCTAAAAAGTATTTTATAACTTTTGAGTCAAACACACCGGTTACAAGGGAGAACAAAAACCATAAATGATTCATGTTGCAAAGAAATTACGCCAAATTAAGAAATGTTACTGTGGCCTCACTCTTGGTCAGAATTAGCTACACAATGGCAGGGATTGCAAGAAGGGCTATGGGATGGACTGCAGAGACAATGTAAGAGGAAAGAATGCACCAGCTACTGTTTATAGGATTGCTTTGGATGCCACTGTCTACTACATATGGCAAGAAAAAAATATGGTGGTATTTCAAAACAAAAGGAGACAAGCAGATGCAATAATCAGAGTGATCAAAAAAGAGATATTTGTAAGAGGCAGCGTGAACAAGATGCTGGAGAGAAGATTACACAGTTTGAAGTATTACCCTTCTTGGAATGTTGCTGAATGAATTCCTGGTACAATGGGTTATAGTGCAATGAGTTTATGCAGTTCACATCTGGGGTTGTCCAGAGTGCTGCTTTTTTTTTCTTTTTTCTTGAGCTGTAACCTCTTGTTTTGGTAATAAAATTAATATCTCTATGAAACAAACAAAAAAATATTCAGGATAAAGGTTCCTGGATATTCCTGGAGGACGTACTCGAGCATTAGCTCAAGCAAAAGTTTCTATACGAGGACGAGGAAAACAGATAAATTCTAGAGCTTTAACATATTGATAGGTTTGCATAGTAAAGCTGGAGAATTTAAAATGAGTATGGCTAGGAAGCCACAACTTTAATCCCTGCCTTTATGCAACTATAGTTGTGACTACTGACTAACCCACTCGCAATACACACTATAAGGCAGTACAAAATTTAAGACAAAAATCAAAACAGAAGCGGGGTGATAACAAGCAAACTTTTGGGAGATTGCCTCATTTATAGCTGGAAACAAGTCAATACTCGAATGATGTAACTTACTTATAGCCTGTTCATCCAGATGAGGATAAAGTCTAAAAAGAGGAGGGTACGCTTATAGGTCCATGAAACTTGCCTCAATTGAGAACCAAAAAGAGGAAAGTCCATATGACATAAGGTGAAAACTACCTAACAGAGGAAACCAGGAACGAGCAATTTAGAGTCTTCAATTTGTGAGGTGCAACCGAGTGAATAAGTGTAGGACAAGAGACAAAAAATTTTCAACTTCGAACCTGGGATAAGCAGAAAAATCACTTTAGAAATCAACGAACAAACGATGTGCATCATGTAGGTCCATCGGTCATTGCTAGGCAAGCTATGTAAGTTCATATCTAAGGGGATAAAATTACATATCATAGAAACTCCTGAATCAAAATCTTCATGCTGTCATGTCTCCTAGAACAAAATGATCTTGCTATTTTCTAGTAATTGAATGTAGAAGATTCAAGCATTATATTTGGAACATGTGTTCGTAGAAAGGAGAGACGGTTGGCATCTCCCCCCATAGGGACAGGAACAGCCTTCGGGCTTTTACCTGTTACCACACACATCCGGTTAAGGGCTTAAGGCTAGCCATTTCGGTGGATCTTACCCCAATTTTTATTAATAAAATAATATATTTGAAACATAGCGAACTATCTCAATGACCGTTGTTGCTCATCCCTACTAAAATTCACTAATCAAAGCATAGTCAATTTCCCAACCCCTTTCAAACCATCTCAAGTAATGCTGCTCTACTCTAGAGAATCAAATGCCTACAGAACTTGACTTTTATTTGATATAATATGTCCGAAGTTATTTTACTTGGCAGATCCTCATATGAACTCTAGTTTCATCTAAACTTTGCTTACTAGTTAAGGACGATCCTCGATGAAGCTCAAACCTTATTAATCATCAGGAAGTCACTAATTTCCTCAGAAGACAATTACTTTTTGGTGTGTTTGCCTGATTGTCACCTAAATATAATCACCAACAAATAGTTAGAGTTAGTTTCATTTTCCTTGTTAGATTATTAAGGACGATCTTTCCTTTTGTTCTTCTGATAAAACATAACACAGCCTGTGTCACTGTGGTGAACCCATATTATATTGAAATGGATAACAGAAATAACATACACAAATATACGAGTCCATCTACAAAAAATTACGATACTTAACCAAATCTTCCATTGGAAGAGGAAATAAAAAAGGGAGAAGGGAGGGAGGTTCTAGATCTATCCTCTAAGAAAGTAAGGAAAACAAAATAAACCAAGTTCATAGCATAAGCCTAATAGAATGTATTCTATTGTATATATAGGTATTTGCTCCATCTAACCCGGGTTCCAAATGTAATTTGCGAAGTTTCCAAGTGTGCCCTCAACCTTGGTCTTTTGGTCATTTTGATTCATAACAATTCCTCCGCCATCAAAAAGAACCTTGTCCTCAAGGTTCGAGTGAATCAATGTGAATATCTCAGTAGTGTCAAGCTGCAAAACAGTAGTACTTAATTTGTCGAGAGTTGTTGCAACAAGAGAGATGTCATCATTGTCTTCCTGGTCAATCCAATGGAGGAAATATAGAATTATCCGCAAGACGATGATAACATTCAACAAGGAATCCCAAGTGACGTTAGCATTGTGAACTCTCTTTCCACTTGATTCGTGCGTAACATGAAATGTGCCAATAATAAGTTGATTTGCCTCCTCAATGCTGCTAAAGTCTTCAAAAATCTTAACTGGTGCATACGATGGAGATCTAGCCAACAGACGACACTTGAATAGACAAAGTAAATGATGAAATCTCTTGAGCATAGCAAATGAAAAGTTAAACTTAAGGGTCGCTCTTAAATTGCTGTCATCCTGGTGCAGAGAGATATCATATGCTAGTGGTAACAATCTTCTAGATACAAAAGCATCTCCAACACTGAAGATGCCCACAGAATCCAGCTTTAAAACCTTAACTTGTCCACAGAATTCTTGGTATAATGGAAACAAACTTCACGGCCTTTTATGACAAGCAACCTCAGATTTGGACGGCACAACTTAGGAACAACAACATTATAATGAGAATCTTCTCCTTGTGCCAAAAAGTAATTCTCCTCTTCACTTATCTTAATTGAATCAGCATTTCCATATATGCCAAGGATAGCTTTTCTAGCACCTGATGCCAATAACTTCAAATTGGAAACGATGGACAACACCACATTAGCATTCTTAGCAGCTTTTGTAGCATGAAGCTGGACTGATTTGTAAGGTTGAGCAACTGTCTTTGCAAGTATTATTTTGCCAACTTCAGGATCTCTATAGAGAACGATCCATGTAAGAGGCTGGATACCAATGTCTTCAGGCAGCTTGGGGTGAGTCAAGGGACACTCAACGACTTCTTTAATCTCCTAACTTTGCGCGTCTAATCCACCAAAATCAGCATATAACTCTGAAGGAGGTTTTCCAACCTTCATGACAGACACCACGGCATCGACTTCATCTTGTCGAAGCCCAACAACAGATAGAACCTTTGTATGTATCCAAGTCGCACGAGTTTCGAAATGGTCTTTTTCCGCAAAGGACAAGATCTCAATGTGACACCAGTACTGGAGTTTCTATCTTGAGTTCGACTCTCAACGAGAGTACCAATGTAGTGAACCCATATTATATTGAAATGGATAACAGGAATCACATACACAAATATACGAGTCCATCTACAAATAATTACAAATACTTAAAACAAGTAACCAAATCTTCCATAGGAAGAAGAAATAAAAAAAGGGAGAAGGGAGGGAGGTTCCAGATCTATCCTCTAAGAAACTAAGGAAAAAAAAATAAACCAAGTTCATAGCATAAGCCTAATAGAATGTATTCTATTATATATAGGCATCTGCTCCATCTAACCCCGGTCCCAAATGTAATTTGATAAGTTCCCAAGTGTGCCCTCAACCTTGGTCTTTTGGTCATTTTGATTCATAACAGTCACAAAGCAAAGCCGTCTCAAGCTCGAACAAAGATGCAACAATGCTGACCTGACAGTAAACATTAAAAAAAATCTAATTTTAATGAATTGAGGCGTATCCTGTCAACTATTTTGGAATTCAGATGCTGTTTATCCATTGATTTATACTGAAATCGGCATAACAAACACAAGACACCTTTTTAAAGGTGCTAATTTCTTTCTCTAAATCATACAACAAACACCATATTTATTATGCAATTATCTGTTTCAGCAAGACTAAAGTACAAAACTTTAAAAGAAAATATGTGAACCTAATCAATTACTACTTTGAAAAGCTTAGCTTCTCGGGAAGGAATCATTCCAGCCTTTCTTGCATAAGCAAAAAGGCCACCAGCATCAATGACTGGACCAGCATCACCAATTGGCTTCAATTTATACTCTTTCCCAGTCGTACGACGCGCACCCGAAGTTGTCGCCGCCTATGATGATGGATTACTTGGACTAGCAATTATGTTATGTGCCCTTTGGTCAAAGGTATTACTGACTTTGACATCATGATAGAGCATAGAAATGCATCTGGCTACAAAATATATCAATAAAAGAGATGATCCAGTTAGAAAACTTAAATAAACCACAAAGAAAATAGGGATGATTGTAAGAAGAAGCTAGAATAATATTCTTAGCACAAGGATGGAACAAAAGAGATAATGAGAAATCTTTACCTGGCGTAAGATTTCACCTCCAAACATTATAAATCTGTTCAGTGTCGGTGCATCAGATAAAAAGAAAAAAGAAAAAAAGAAAGGAAAAAAAAAATTGATTTACTAATACTAGAACTAAAATTAGATCTATAAGGAAATAGGAATTACAAGACCCTACATTACATGGAATGATGGAATCAGATACAAGTATTAGGTACAGGTGCAAATACAATACACTGTGAAGGACCATATGATGTACCATATCCATGTCATACCCGTTCAAGATAGGTACGTAAAGGCAAAAAATTTATCCATCTAACATAATATGACCAACCAAACAAGCAACGTAGTTGAGATGCGAACAAACCGGTAGGATTCTTGCCAAAGAAGGCGTAGTAATTCCAACAAATCCATCAGTTGTACCTGTATTCTGGAGAACCATACTTGAAATACTCTTTCCAAAAAGCCACTGCCAGACACCTGTATCATTTTCAGTGGCATAGGCATTTTCCAAGTGAATAGAAGAAGACGTGTAGCACATGGACCCTGCAAAGTATTGTCACTTAAGAGTGAATAATAAAAATCATGAATTCTTTTTGTAATTTTATGATAGTTGGATTAAGTAAATGAAATATCTTTTAGTGTAAACAAGATACAATCCATATACACAGTGGCAACTGACTATATAATTGAACCTCCCTTCTTTGACAGCAAAGACCCTTCAACCCCCCCCCCCCCCTCCTTCTCCCAATTGTGTCTTGAAGTGAAGCAAAGGCATTGTTGAAGGAAAGAAATGGCAGGCCGCTCAATTGCATTAGGTAGGAGATGCAGGAATTGTCTTAATTGCAAGCAAATTCTTTATTCGATTCTATCCTAAATCCCACCAAATTAAAACAGTGATAAACCAACTAGAAGATTTAATACGTAGACCTACATTATTTTTCCTTATTTTTAAGGTGGGGAGAATTTCGATGCTTCGGCTGCTCAACCTTCTACAAGGAAAAACAATACCTACTGGGACATCACCACTTGATCATTATTGTTTATCATGATTTCATGGCTTGTCTTTTTTGCATATCATGTGGCCGACAGGTAAGAAAACGTCCTAATTTCACAAGGCAATGTGCTTCTATCCCCAAAAATTAATAAGCTAGTATGCTGCCAGAACAACTTCTAATGCATTCAACATATTCTAATTCATCCTTGAGGAAATATCCAGTCAATTAGATTTTCAAGTTTGTAGATTTTATAAAAGCCTGTCAGAACTGGCTCGTTCTCCAATATCTGAATCAAACACCATGCGCAACGAAGAGACTTTAATGTGTTAGGCATGCCATTAACTAATGGAAACAACTGAAACTTCTTATGAGCAAATGATTTCCTAAATGGTCATCATACCGTGCAGGAGATCTCTTCTACAAATAACACAATGCGCAAATTACCATGCTTAGCAATAATCATTTATTGAGGCTTCAACATAATCTGAAACATAGATGAAGATCAGGTATACAAATATCAACAAATCAACCCCATAAACTTTTCGCTTACAACTAAACCAAAATAGGTAAATGAGTGCCTGAACTATCTGGGCTTCATTACCGAGAATCTGGAAAGGTGTCACAGCATCTTGTGGACTCTATAGAGCAGATATAACATAAATGTCATGATACTAGCCATATACAGACAAAGAACGGCAGTCAAATGTTGAATTGTTAAGATTTCTTCAACAAAAGTAAACACTACCATTTTTTTCTCGTTTTATTTCCTAACCCAACTTAATGGTGTATTGTGGCCCGGGCCCGGGCCTAAAGGGGCCTGACGGGTCGGGCTTCGCGGTCCGGGCTTGGTGTGCCGGGCTTGGCGGTCCCGGGCCTGGCGGTCCTCACTATAGAGACCGGCCCGTTACGGGCCTAAGCCCACTGCGGTCCTGGGCCTGGCGGGTCGGGCCTGGCGGGCCTAACGGGTTTTTTTCTTTTAAGGCAATATCTTGTATAGTAGTCATTAGTATAGTGTATAATATATTTTATATGGTGTACTAAGTTATTAGTATAGTATATATTGTGTTGTAGTAATTAGTATATATTGTATATTATGTATATATTGTGTTGTAGTAATTAGTATATATTATGTTGTAGTAATTAGTATATATTGTATATTATGTATATATGGATATATATTATGTATATAATATGTTGTAGTAATTAATATATATTGTATATTATGTATATAGTGTGTTGTAGTAATTAGTATAAATTGTATATTATGTATATATTGTGTTGTAATAATTAGTATATATTGTATATAATGTATATATATTGTTGTGTTGTATGTTATATATTGTATCTTATATATATATTCAAGGATCGATATCGAAGTAAAGACAAAAAAATATTGAGAAAAAAAGTATTCAAGGATATGATAAAGAGCATTTTTATTGACCAAAATGGCATATCTTTCTTAGTCTTCCTTCCCCCAATGGAATGAGCACAACAAGGTACTAATACCACCATTAAATGGGAAAAAAACTAAAAGAAGACGTGCCAATGTACAAGTTACATCATAATTTACGTTGTATCTCTAACAAATCTCATAAATCCGTCAAGGTTGGGAGGAGGTTGTGTTGGCGATGGTGGAAATGAAGCTTGTTCATCACCATTTCCGAGCGAAGCCGATTCCTCAGAAAGTTCTGCCATCATTTCTTCATATGCTTCATCTATCGCCGGTTGTGATTCTGCAATGCCAAAGTTTCTTCTTTCCGCGCGGATCCAATCTCTAAAAAGCACTGATTTTTCCAAGCTCTATGTTTAATATTCGTATACCATCACCAACAATTAAATGATAAATATGACAAATACATCTAATATGGAAAATATTACTAAATGCAGGATTAAGGGTTTGTGTTAGCATGCCTATTGCACTAGTGTTACTAGAAGCATTATCCATAGAAATTGCCATTAGTTTATTGCTAAAGCAAAAATATCTACATATATCTGAAACAGTGTAAGCTATAAACCTACCCGTGTGACGTGAATTAATTATTCTATATGCAATTATGCGTTTTTGCATTGTCCAGTCCTCATCTATCCAATGACTTGTAACAGTTAGATAACCACAGTCATTATTACTTCTACCAATATCAGTTGTAATAGAAATACGATTAGGTATATGAGTAAATAAATAGCGCAAATATTGTTCATATT
This sequence comes from Nicotiana benthamiana, assembly GCA_034376525.1. Lineage (NCBI taxonomy): Eukaryota > Viridiplantae > Streptophyta > Magnoliopsida > Solanales > Solanaceae > Nicotiana > Nicotiana benthamiana. Next base: position 23,164,565 of record CM067336.1, on the reverse strand, counting down.
CATGCTTGAATTTATAAATATCTGCCTTAATTGTTGCGCGAGGCCAACCTTTATAAGTAGGATTAAAAACTCTTCTAAAATAATGAACCCAATTAGGATTAGAAGCAAATGTATAAGGCATGCACATAACAGTAATCATTTTTGCTAATTCTTCACGATCCTTATTTGGATCGTAATATAAAATACCTTCGGTGATAGTGTTAATTCCTGGTTGAACTAGATTTGAACCTGTACAAAGGTTAACTTGAGAATCTACACTTGTCCCATCTTGCTGCGCTTGCATTTGAAAAAATCTAGCTCTATCTCTAGGGTGTAATTTTATGTGTCTAACCAAACTACCTGTGCCGCTATGGTCTCCAGTAAATTTATGGACAAGTAATTTCCCACAAATTTTACACTTAGCCTTGTTGTGTTCTCTTACTTGAGTAAAAAAATGCCAAACTAATGATGTTTCTTGACGTTTAGCAGGTTATCTACTAAAAGTGGGAGTTTCTACAGGTGGGTGTGCCGGTGCATTAGCTGAGTTATAAACAGGACTCGTAGGTGTATCATCTAAATCTGGTGCTTGGGTTTCATCATCATCATTATCATCCTCATTTTCCTCTAAGATAGGTTCATTAGGATAAAGAGCATTCATAATTTATCATCTAATCTATCACCTACTCCAACATCATGTAGAAATTCACTATCGGTAAATTGAAAACAAGGGTGATCACTATCAAGCATTACGGGAGGGGGATTAGGACGTCTAGGTTGGCGACTACTTTCAACTTGCTTATCTTTTGTAGGTCGGGGAGCCGGGGGAAGGGTAGTATTATTGCCACTACTTTCACCGGTTTTACCTTTTCCTTTGCCGAACATTTTTTTCAAAGAAAATGCCATACTAATTAGAATTATGCAAACAAAACAACACAAAAATATATTATTAGCACGTAAGAGTTGAAACGAGGTTACCGGATTGCCGAACAACTTCTTGAAAATTGAAAATCGTTGAATACTTGAAAACTTCAATTCAACAACTTCACAATTTTTCACGAATTTTCATCAATAAATTAAGCACTTGTAGTAGAAAGATTAAAATAGAGCTTGAGAGATATTGATGAATTGGTGAATAAAAATGAAAGAATGGGGGGTATTTATAGTTGAGAAATGGGAAAAAGTGTAATTATATAAAGTTTGGGGTTAAATTAAAGTTTGGGGACCAAATGGCTATTTTACAAAGTTCCAAACGGCTACTTTTTGCAAAGAGCCGTTACTGATTTTTCAAAAAAAAAAAAAATTAAAAAATAGCCGTTGGGCCCGCCAGGACCGGCCCGGGACCGCCCCAGGCCCGTCAGGCGGTCCCGGGCCTGACGGTTCGAAGCGGAAGACCGGCCCGTCGCGAATTTTTTGGACCGGTAAAGACCGGACCGCCAGGACCGGCCCAGCAGGACCGGCAGGCCCGCCAGGACCGCGGTCCCGGTCTGGTCCCGGGCCTGAACCGGGCCACAGTACACCCTTAACCCAACTGTAAGCTACATACCAAGCACATGTAACAGACTGCATCTGTTTCCTAGTTTTCTATGTGAAACTAGAAAACTTATTAGCTACAACAATTACAAGAGTCCCCTTTATTTGGGAGCGTTACCCAGTACCTATGCGGGTGAGAGGTAGTAGGTACCCTAGTCGAGGTATCTGCAAGCTGGTCTAGACACTTGTTAAAAAAAAAAAAGGAACCATAGAGTCCCCTCTGTAGCAGATGCAAATGTTTTCTTTCATTTCTCATAACTCGAAATGCTAAACTAGCACCTTTATATCTTTGTTACCCTCTCTTTACACTTTATTTCCCAGTAAATTCTGATCTCACAGAAATTACCATCAATACATTTGCTCGCTAGCTAAACTTGAAGTGAAGACTACGGAACATGAGGTAACAATTTCACTTCCCAAGTAAGATTCACAAACCAGTTAGAAATAGAACCTCGGAAAAGATTTTATACTTTTACTGAACGGGTACCCAGTAAAGAATATACTCATTAGCCGTTAGTAATTGAACTTGGTCAGCAAAAAGAAAGAAAAAAACAGAACCCAATCACCAAAACTAATCTGATTAAGGGGAAGTCGAATAACACAAACACAGAATACCTGATAAACGAAAGGTTGAATAGGCATTGAAAAGAATGGAGCCGCCATTGAGTTTGAACATATAACAGAAACTTAACCAAAAGGATTTTAAGACACCATTACAGAGAACAATTCGACTTTTCGAGTTTTCAGATCATCCGCAAAATAAATTTCCCCTCGTTTTCGCTTCTAAATTTGTTTTTCTTTGTTTATTCAAAACGGTTGTTGTTCAATTTGATTTGCTACGTTTCGACTTACTATTGAATTGATTAATGTATCCTTAAAATTAGGGGTGTTCATCGGGCGGATTCGGCGGCTTTTTACTCTTAACGGTTTGACTTAGCGGTTATCGGCTTTTAAATGTATTAATTCGTTAGCCACCCGATTACATATCGGGCGGATTGGTATCGGGTTAGCTCTTATAGGGCGATTATTGGGCGGCTTATCGGCCTAACATACATGTTTACTAGAATTTGATAGATCTCTTCAGGCAATTATAGATCAAACACCTATTCCAGTATACCTTCATATGAGCTAGCTTGTTAATGTTTTTTCAGGGCATTCATTTTATCCCTGAGGTAGTATAGCTTTGCCTCCTCACTTTTTTCTTGTCCAACACCTTCATCTCCTTTGTGTTGGGCGAGTACCTGCAAATCATCTAGATCCCGAGATTAAAAATGTTTAGAAGTAGAAATAAACTTTTGTTAATCATTTTCAAGGGTTTTAGTTTTTTTATATTTAATATATATATAAATAAAAATAAATTATAAATATATATATATATATATATATATATAATATTTATATTCTTAACGGGTTAACGGATTAGCCATTAAGAAAATTGAATAATCCATCCCCAAACCGATAAGCCGTTAATAAAAAAATTTAATCTGTTCCCCGTCTGTTAAGCCGTTACCAGTAAGCCGTTAAGCTTCGGTTTGGATCGGTTTTCGGTTTCGGATCGGTTTTGAACACCCCTACTTAAAATGTATGTGCTGTTCATGAAATAAGGAGTCGTTTGGTCACAAGGATAATGAAGTGGGATAAAATGTGATTGAATTTTTTAAAATTTTTATACTAGTCCTATGGTATAATGGGATAAAATTTGCTCCTTTTTAAAACTCTTCTCTCAAAGTTTGCTAAGAAAATAAAGGTCAAAATTTAGAATAAAGTTTGTCCAAGCTTATTCAATGCGTAAAATGAAACACATACCGTGTATTACAATTTTAATCCAGTAAAACAAATATCCTCTACGTCGTTGTTGTTGTTGTAAAACAAATATCCTAAAAATAAAAGTATATTTACTAAATAATCATGTTATAATTCCTACATAACAAATCTATAATCATGATATAATTTATTCCCAAACCAAACGATCCCGAAGGGAAAAGGCAACTTTGTTTTGAAAGCTCGGTATACATAAATTAATATTACAGGAATTATAATGTAATGATTATTAATGTAAAGATTATGAAATTATTGATTTTAACATTCACTTGTGTAAATAAATAAAACAATGTATAATTTAAAATAGGTATTCATTCTTAACAAAATAAAATATTGCTTGCTTTTTCCCCAAACAATTGTTGCTATTAATATGAAGGTCACTTTTGTCATTGTAGCAATTTTATACCATGTCTTAAAATACTCACATCCTTATTCCATATTCTATCATACATAAAATAATACATAAATTCCCACATGACTTATTTGTGTATTAGTTTTGCAGAAAAGAAAAACATAAACCAAATAAATTGTTTAGGGTGATCATTAATTAATTTTTTTTTTTTTAAAAGACCGCTATTTGGCGCCATTTCTCCATATATAAATACGAGTTATTTATTTTGGTGATTTAAAAGGTAAGATAAAGTAAGGACTGAATCAACACCCCCCACAATTTTTGTTCTGGCTTACACAAAGTGGATCTGGAATACCAGGCAGAAAGCATAGATATGTCTCAAATAGACTAGTGATAATGTAAATGCCAACATAATAGTGTCCAAATAGCTCTTTCACACAAGCGTATATCAAGAAACTTGCTCCACCTCAAACTGTCCCCAATATATTAACTTGTGAAATTGCTGAATACAAAGTCACACCAAGATAGAGCTAAAACAATGTATATATTTCGAGGGAACTTCAACATCCATAAACTTCATCAGCAAACATCAATCTCACCCTGTAACATAGTTCAACGACTGCTCGCGCAAAATCTGCACAAAAACAACAAAAGGCATTACAATCGTTCTGATTTCACAGGAAAATACACGAGAGACAACAATCTAAATTTATTTTCCCTACATTGACCTCTTCAGACATATCTCTACTGAGAACCCAAACAGACGAGAGACTTGATTCAAAAGAATTTGACTAAAGCTTATACGTGAATTTTGTAATAAGCATTCCATGTGAACAACTGCTGATCAAAGTGTGGTAATGGAAAGATATTTAAGTGATAGCAACAATGAGACAGCACTCACCTATGATGGATATGTAACATTAAGGCGCTCTTCCAAGTAGTCTCCGGCCCGAATTGGAGGGTATCTGTTGAAACATCAACAGGAAAGAACTGATATGAGACATAATAAGAGATCATAATTGTCACATCCAGAAGTATCCATATGGCTTAAATATCCTGATCAGTTTCTTTACCACAAAATTCAAGTGGCCAATTTCTCAACCACAAGGAAAGAATAACCCAATCCATCTGTGAGTTCGTGCCCTAAGAAATTTTTCTTTATTTTTATCTTTTCAAAATATAAAGTCCACAACCCCACCATTCTCCCTTAGTTTGGATTCTTTTTTTTTTTTTTTGGGGGTGGGGGGGGGGTGGTGTTTCTGGGGTTTTGAGGAGGGAGACCCTGAGTAAATTTGACGTCCCAAATGCTAAACTATAAAGAAGTCTAGCATAATGAAATGGAATGCCATTATGGCACCTGACACTCGTATTCGTTGCAATGAATGCTGGAAAGCAGCCAAAATACTTTAATCTATGTTTACTATGCCAATTTAACGAGTTAGCAATGAAAAGATAACAGTGTCAGTGACTAAAATGTGGAACACCGTATAGGAGATGGCTGGCTGCCAGGAGGGAATAGGTGTTGACGAAACCTGAGGGCAGAGGGGCAAGGGTGAAGGCTGGGGGAAAAGACGGGAATTTATTGTCTTGACCTAGGGGAAAGTAGGGGGTAGCTTAGGAGGGGCAAAGGGCAGTACTGGAGATTGAGGAAGGGGGAAGGGGACTGCCATACACATACTCAAGAAGTGGGAGTAAGGGGCAGGCGAGAGAGAAGAGGGCTCGCGAAAAAGTTGAGGCTAGAATAGCATCTTGTGGACCATTCCTTGATTGCACCCGTTAATGGAATGGAAACTCCACTGAAGGCATGAACTCTGTCAACTACTGAATCAAAATTATGGAGGAGTCAAGAATACCAAGCATGAGAATAGAACGAAATACCAGAATTACCTTTCTGTTCTGAGAGAGTGGGATAATCAATTTGCATCAAGTAGGCATAAGGGAAAGCCAGAAAACCAACTTTGGAAAGAACTTTTTTGGGAAAGACCCGGAGGAGGAATTATGACAGAATCAAGAACACCAAATATGGGAATAGAATGAACACCAGAATCGCATTGCATTTGGGATCATCCTACCGTATCAAACAGACCATATGAGAAAGCCTGCAGCCACCTATTGAAGGAAAAACTTTATGATAAGAGCATGCATAAAGGCACACCGACAGATCTCCCAATCAAACAAAATTATGGTTCATATAAGAAACTAATTAAGTTTGCAGAATTTCAAGATGGAATTTTCTTTTTACAACTTCAACATCCATGAACAATAAGAGCAAGTCCAGGAGATGTTAAATAGACAGATTAAAGCTTTGACCAAAGTCATCAACATATTTTCAAAATGACAGCATCAGGCTCAGGGCTAGCACAAAAAACTCGCAAGTACCTGGGAGGAGATGAATCACTACAGCAACTCTTCAAGCACTCCACCACACAATCTGGATTTGGTTCTAAAAAGAAAGCCATCTACATGTTGCAACCAGTATTTTGTTAGCTTAAGTTGCATTGTTCTAATGCCAGCAGAATGAAGAGTCAAGAGTGTATGTAGAATGCTTTCAATTGTTCATACATTATCAGATAGCGTATGGCAAGAAATGAGATATATTGCATAAGCCATAACAGAAAAAGCCAAAAAGATATCTTTTTGCTAAAACAATTTACTTTATAGGATCTTGTTACAAAGTACTTTTTAGGATATCTCATGTGAGAATAAAAAGAAAGATTGCGAGAATGTCACTTAATGCAGAATTGAGACTCTGTATAATATATACAACATTCCACCGAGCAGTGGATATTTTCCAACATATAATAGCTATCATCTGCGCTAGATCAGCTCTCTTGGAAGTTCCCTTTAATAGAAAGTTCAGAGAAATATAGCTATTATTTCTCTCTCCCCACCCCACTGCTTGTAATACTTGTATCCTCCTCTTTCCACTTGCAAAGACGATAGATCCGGAACATGTCAGAACAAGGATTCAACTAATCAAACCATATATATCAATATTTCCAAGACATGCATTGATATGTGTTGAGTTGTCCTACATCGGAAGGATTTGAGGTCCTTAGTCTCCTTATATGGCTTGGGCAATCCTCACCTCACAAGCTAGCTTTTGGGATTGAGTTAGGCACAAGGTCCATTCTTATCAATATAAAATAAGGGGTAAAACACAGAGTTTGACAAGAAAAAGGAGAGCAACATATGATGAAATCTTGATTACCGAAAAACGCTCTTGCCCTGTTGGCATAACTCTATGCAATGTGGACCTACAAATGTATGGTTTATGTTACTGTTGAATTTAGTAAAATGAACTTTCAGCACAGAAAAAGGCAACATGAAGAAATATAACATCTTTCAACCCAGAATAGGTAAAAACCCTAGGGAAGGATTATGATGTCTTTTGATATAAAAGAGAACAGAAGAGTTTTGCACTACCGAAATAAGCAGTTTGTCCATCTCTCCATCATATCTCCAATGTTAACTATGAAAGCCCTGCAGAACAACAATTGAAAAGAAACTTCAGCAGTTAATAGTTATGTGATGATACCATGTATTCTGCTACATAATCAAGCCAAAGAGAAGATTAACCATTGAACAGAGTAGAAAGGGAATGTTGGCGACAACATAGGAAAGTACTGGCTGACACATTCATGGTACAATGCTTGGAAATAGATTAGCCCCTTATTGAAGCAATTCTAAAAAACTTTTCCAAAAAGGTACACAAGAAGGTATTTAGACCTGTTCACAGAGAGAAAGACATACAAAACACACCTGCTAATAAACCTCTGACTTTATAAAGCAGTTACTTTTGAATAATAATGCCACGATAAGTACCTTGTAGAAGGGATCTTGGAAATTAACAAAGAAAGATGAGAGAAGTTTTGAGGCTTTTGCCTGCTACACTGACCCTCTTCCTTCGCAATTTAAGTGAAGAAAGCTTAGTTAACTTGAACATATCTGCTTCTGGTATCTTATCTACAAGGGAACAACGTAAGACTAACTCATCCAGGTGTACCAAGGTCGAAACAAATCTACTTTAGCAAAGGATCCTAAATTTTCATTTCCATTTTGGATCACTAGTCAACAGCAATCTGTAACCTGTAATTGTGATAGAGTCAAGACAGTAGGATTGTGATCAAGAACAGGTTTTTAAGCCGAAGGGGAAGGTCTCTTTCTTCTTCTACTTCCTTTTTTTTTGTGGGGGGGGGGGGGGGGGGGGGGGGGGTTTTTGGGTGGAAATGAGGGTCTGGGAAGAGGTCTAGGACAACTTGGCAGCCTTTAGAGAATATTAAGCATGACAGTAAAGAGATCGTTCAACTGGAGAACATTCATGACTGCACTACAGAATGCAGATAGGAAGCCCCTTTACACGTAGAAAAAAAGACAAGAAAAAGAAAGATAGTAATAACGGCAGTATCAAGTTATCTCCTTCTGTATAGGACTTTTGTTGTTCTGTTTTTTAATATCTCTTTTTGTGCTTATCAGATTCCTTTTGTTTAGGATTGTTATTCACATAGCTTTCTCTGTATCCTAGATTCTCTCTAAGTTGTTACATTATTCACAGCTTTTATGTACTACACTTGGCTATATAAAGTCAGCCATATAATCAATACAATAAGTTCTTCTTCTGCCTTTATCACTCTTTATGGTATCAGGAGCCCTACTACTCCAACGAGCTTGATCCTAATTTTTTTAAACCCACGCACTGCACACACAAATGGCTCCAAGTTCTCCAACTGTTGTCAATGCCGATAACACCTCTAGTTCAAAGACTGTTGTTCAGTTCAATCCCGTTGCTCAACTTCCCATCAAACTTACTGGTAGCCATAACTTTTCACTATGGAAGGCACAGGTGTCCATGCTTATGCGTGGGCACAATCTCTTTGGTCACCTTGATGGATCGAAACCAACCCCCTCTCAGACTATCTCAGCAAATAACCAAGAAGTACCCAGTCCTGATTTTCTTGCTTGGTTTCAGCAAGATCAGCTCATACAAAATGCTGTCTTGGCATATGCAGACTCAACAATTGCTAGTACAGTTGCTTCTGCTGCCAATGCCAAAATGGCTTGGGATGCACTGCATATTGCTTATGCAAACAAGTCCCAAACTCGTATCTTTAGTCTTCGAGACCGTCTAGCCCGCCTTTCCAAGGACTCTCGCCCTATTGCAGATTATCTTCATCAAGTTCGCTCACTATGAGATGAACTTGCCACTGCTGGATCCCCGTTTCCAATGAAGAACTGGTTGTCAAGATTCTTACTGGACTTGGATCTAGGGGTGTGCATTCAAATCGGTTTATAGATAAATCGAATCGATTATTTGCTATCGAAATCGAAATCGAAAAAATCGAAATCTTATTGAAACGATAACGATAAGCATACACAAATCGATAATCGATAAGTAATTATCGATAAGGGTCAAAATCGAATCGATAAAACGAATGCACGCCCCTAGACTGTATACACTTGTAAAATGAGTAACTACCTATTTGTGTAGATTAATATAACATACAGAATGTATATATATTTCTGCTACTATTTTGGAAGCGGCTATACAATATCATTTTCCCTAATCTATACCATTCCCTTTACCCTTTGTCCCTTACCCTATTATTTCATCTACCACATTTAAGGAATGATCATATTTAAAGATCAAGGGAATGAAGTTCAAGGAAAACAGAATTAGTCATGATGATGTATTTTGTTTTGTTTTGGTTTTTTTATACCGTTGGAGTGTTGGTGGCATACATTTGATCACTTATTTTAGTTTTGTTGCATGTGCTTGTTGACACAATTTTTATGCTATAAATGATGTTCGTCTTATTTTTAGCTTCTTTTTGTCCATATTAGTTAGGCGCGTTTATAGCGATATACTTTCTGTGGAATCCCACAAATTTTCCTATTGGTGTAATCGATAACCGAATCGATAGGCCCCCAAAATCGATAAATTAAAATCGAAAAAATCAAAACCTTGTTGAAACAATAACGATAAGCATATGTACAAATCAATAATCGATAAGTAATAATCGATAAGGATCAAAATCGAATTGATAAATCGAATGCACACTCCTACTTGGATCTGAATTCCGAGACCTTTCCGCTGCCATCCGAGCTCGAGATTCAACAATCTCATACGAAGAACTATATGAAAAGCTCCTTGATCATAAGCTTTTTCTTCATCATGAGGAAGCCAAAAGGACTCTTTCTGCTCCAATAACTGCTAATATTGCTCAGGGGACTGCCTCAACTCCTACACGACAGGGATCCAACAATGATCGGCAATCAAATGCGCCCAACAACAACAATCTCAATCAACAAAGTCGCAATCAAGCATGTCGCAATAATCAGCAGCCCAGGCGCAACAATCAACAACAGCAACCTCCCAACAACAGCATTTACTGTCAGCTTTGTGATGGTAGAGGACATACTGCTCGTGTATGCCGGACAGGGTCTCACAATCATTTTCAAGCTCGCGCTAATTATGCTGCACGCTTCCAAAATCAGCAAGCTCTGTGGATCGATGATAGTGGTGCAACACATCATATTGCCTCGGACACTCAAAGTCTAGCCACTATGCAAGACTACCATGGTTCGGAAGATATAGTCATGAGCAATGGTAATACCATTCCAATCTCCCAAACAGGTAATGTGAATATTAATGCATCAAATCAAAAATTTCATCTCCAAAATGTTCTCTGCTCTCCAGCCATTAAAAGCAATCTACTCTCTATCTCTAAGTTTTGTCAAGACAATAACACCTCTATTGAATTCTTTTCTCGTTTTTATTTTGTGAAGGGTCTGAGTACGGGGGCGCCATTGGTTCGCGGATGGACTAGAAATGGGTTGTATGAGTGGCCACCGGGCGATCTTGAAGGTCCTCCCAAATGCAATATTGTTGTGTCATATCACCTGTGGCATCGACGACTAGGCCACCCTAATCATCGTGCTCTAAATAAATTTTTGCTTGATTTTTCCATTCCAGTTTCTGATTCAAAAACTAGTACTATCTGTAATTCATGTTATTCAAATAAAAGCCACAGGATGCCTTTCTCAAAAACTTCTTTGCACAGTGATAAGAAATTACATTTAATTTATAGTGATTTGTGGGGACCGTCTCCAGTATTATCAATTGACAAAAAACGATACTACATTTTATTTGTTGACCAATTTTCAAAATATATGTGGTTGTTCATGCTAAAAGCTAAAACATAAGTTTTAAAAATCTTCCAAACCATACATCCCCTGCATGAAAGACATTTTCACACAAAAATATTATCCTTGTACATTGATGGTGGTGGTGAATTTCAAAAATTAGATTCCTATTTAAAAACACATGGAATCGAACACTTAGTGTCGCCCCCATACACATCCTAACGGGTAACCTTAGTTGAACGCCGACATCGGCATGTCATTGAGACAACCCGCACCTTGTTACACAGAGCATCCTTACCTTCAACTTTTTGGTGTTATGCATGTCATAAAGCAGTTTATTTGATCAATAGGATGACTACACCAAATTTACAAAATAAATCACCTTTTGAAATCCTATTTCAGACAGTGCCTAATTATAATTCCATCAAAGTTTTTGGATGCTTATGCTACCCATGGCTTAAACCATATTCCGGTAATAAACTAGAACCTCGATCCACAGCATGTGTTTATTTAGGATTTTCTAATAAATTTTATAGCCATCAGTGTTTTGATCCAGTTAATTCATAAATATAATCCAGGGGATGTAGTTTTTCTAAAAGACAATTTTCCTTTTCAAAATATTTTTTCAGATTTTAGAAGTAAGGATAATGTAGCTTGGATAATATTTCTATTGAACAACCAGCCAAAGAGGATAATAATTCAACTTTAAATTCCTCTTATCAGCTTCCACCACCGGTGACTACATTGCCCACGGTCACCCAATACCCACAAGCTATCACATCTACTTCTGATGGTGTCTCTCAACAATCAGGCAATATTCCTTCTCCTCATACCTCAACTCCTACTTCTCCACCTTCCACACAAGCTCCACAACAGCGGAGAACTACTTCTCCTCCTTCAATCTTGGCACCTCAAGTTTTGCCCTCACAGACACTTATCACATATCAAAGACGAGAAAGACCATCCACTCCTAGCCAAAATCCAGGTCTGTCCCACTCTACATCTGCTTCGTCACTGCATCAGCCGCAAATGGCTTCTTCCCCACCTCGACCAGAATCCTCTCAGCCTATTCAGTCGGACCCACCAACCCAAACCCCATCAAACCACCAGCCACCAAAGTGCACCCAATGATCACTCGATCACAAGCTAATAGCCTTAAACCTCGTCAATTTCTCACAACCACTACATCATCTCAAAAAAATCCCCCAACCCATAAGCAAGCCAAGCTAATTTTCCACTGGAATTCAGCAATGCAAGCCGAATTTGATGCTCTTGTTCGCAACCAGACTTGGGATTTGGTTCCACGTGACTCTTCCAAAAACTTAGTGGAATGTAAGTGGTTATTCCGTATTAAGTATAAACCTAACGGTTCTGTTGACAGGTATAAGGCTCGTTTGGTTGCCAATGGATTTACTTAGCGTCCTGGACTTGATTACCATTCCACCTTTAGTCCACTAGTCAAGCCTGCTACTATCCTTCTTGTCCTAACTATAGCCACTCAACTTGATTGGCATGTTTATCAGCTGGATGTTAACAATGCCTTCTTGCAAGGTAGTAAGAAGTCTATATGCGGCAGCCACCGGGATTTGAAAGTTCTGAGAATCCTTCCCATGTATGTCGTCTTCAAAAGGCAATTTACGGCCTTAAGCAGGCTCCTCGTGCTTTGTATACTGAACTCAAAAACTATCTATTTACTTTGCGTTTTTTAAAATCCCGATCTGATTCCTCGCTCTTCATTCTGCATAAATATGGGTTCACTGTGTACATTTTGGTCTATGTTGATATTTTAGTGACCGGTAATCGCCAACGAGGTGTTCATTATATCATTGAGGCTATCTCAAAACGTTTTTCACAGAAGGATTTAGGACCTCTTCATTACTTTCTTGGTGTTGAGGTAATTCGTTCCTCTACTGTCTCTTTCTCTCTCAACAGAAGTACACTATGGACCTACTGCATGAGGTTGCGATGGATAATGCAAAAGTGTTTCTACATCCATGACATCTACTGTTGTTTTTGACCCCTCACCTGATGATCATCTAGTTGATGGTTCGTTATATCGACGAATTATTGGTAAGCTTCATTACCTTTCTTTCACTCGTCCCGATATAGCTTATGCTGTCAGCAAGTTGTCCCAGGCTATGCATCAACCGCTTATGTCACATTGGGTTGCTCTTAAGCGGTTTTTCCGCTATCTCCGTTCCACTACTTCCTATGCTGCACACATTGCCAAGGAGAGTGAGCGTAGACTGCTTGCTTACTCTGATTCAGACTGGGCGGGAGATCCTCGTGATCGCACCTCCACCACTGGTTATGTTATCTGTTTGGCTAAAAAGATATGTGAATACTTGTTAAGCTCAAGAATAATCGAAAATAAACAAGGGTTAATCGGAATCAAGCGAAATATGAACTAGAGAGTATTGTGGAGCTAAGATCGGTGATACTAATGAGATGTAGATATCTTAAGATGTGAGAACAATAGAACAAGTAATAATCTTTGCACAAGAGAGAGATTGAGTTGTATATTATGAGTAACAAAATACACATGAGCCTTTACAAAGGGAAGGTTCCCTTTTATATATTAAGGGACCTTCCTCGAAATAATCAAAGAAAAGTATAGAAGTTGGTGGCCTCAGTGAACGGAAGAGTCAGAGCTTCAAACGACGTCGTCTTGAGTCATGTCACTCGGTCCGTCCACTTACCGGGGTCGACCTTACTCGGGTCGGCCTCAGTTGGGCCGGTCTCTATGTCAAGGACGTGCATAAATAGCATGAGAACGTAGGGAAGCAAATTTGCCCGATACAGATAGTCCCTCCGTTTGTTGGGGACGTAGCCGAAAAGCGTCTTCAACGAACGGACATGCGCGCTCGACCTTTCTAGAAATTTGGCCGTACCCGTAGATACTGTGAAAAAGGGCGTGATCATATACGAAGGCGTTATGCCGTTGACATATAACCTCATTTTAGGGCTCCTTTTTAGGAAGACATCATCGATCACGTGCATGATCATTACTTTTTCTCCCGAGGAGGTTCAGGAGATGACGTGATGTTTTTGTTTCCCCCGCCGGTTTTCGAATCATGCCTTTTCGGTTCCCGTGTGCCTTTCCTTACAAATAGAGGAGAGGTTGAACCCAATTCAACTTTCGAACCTTTTAAGAGAGTATTTCCTCAATTTTATCCTCGTCTTTTTCTGGTACTCGTTGATATTTTTTTTTTTAAATTTTCGTTCCTGGGAATTGAACCATGTGCCCCTGAAGCGCCTTTCTCTCATTACTTTCATCATGGATAAGCGTCGCCACGATAGCAACAAGACCAAGGGTGATGCCCCTTCTAGGGTTTCATCGCCCTCAGATGATAGGGAAGGAGAAGCCGAGGAGGTCCTCGTTCCTCTATCAGCGACCAACATACTTCCACATATGGTTACACGGAAGAATTTTAACAACAAGTGTAAACTTCCTCCTTGGGAATTTAGCGAGCAGACGTCATCTCATTTGGTTGCTTTAAGGAAGTCGTACAATATTCTTGATTACGTTGAGATGGCTCCCGCCGGGACGGACTACGCCAATGTGCACAGGCCTGGATATTGCACATTTTATGAGTATGCTTTTCGGATTGGATATAGCCTCCCGCTCAATCCTCTGGCGGAGGAGCTTTGTCGTTTGTATGGGGCGTGTCCGGCCCAACTTACCCCGTACGCGCGGAAGGTGTGTAGGATTCTTACCACCTATGCGGTTAAGGCTCGGAAGGAGGTCTCTGTTCACCACCTCTTGCAAATGTTTAGCGTGAGCTTCATGAGAGGTACCATGCTCCAGTTGGTACGTCAGGGCAAGAAGAGTTCTGTGGTAGAAGCTGACGACAAGGCCAGCCGTAAATTTTGGAAGAAATTTTTCTACGTACGTACTGAACATCTAGTGTCTAACCCCGAAGGGTTCCTGGAGGCATGGAACACAGCATGTAAGCATTCCTGTATGCAGTTTTTATGGCAATCTTATTTCGTCGGCGATTGCTTAATCGCCGTAGATTTCTTTTTACCTTTATGTAGTGACAGCTCGCACTCCTCGAATGATTGATGACATTAGGTCGTGGGTGAGGGCATTGATATCGTTTGCGGAGGAGTGCCGCACCTGGCCAAAATTCCTCAGGCTCTCTAGCCCGACAGGTAACTGCTTGGAGGCTCCCCTTAATTTTCCTTGCTCAACTCATATCTGTTCTGGTAGGTCGGGGTGCTTCTAAGAAGGCGCAGAAGAAGAAGAAGAAAACTGTGGCCGGCCCTTCCAGGGCAATGTCCGATTCTGACGAGAAGGATATACTCCTTGTAAGCATGCCTATGGGTAGCTTTTCTTCCCCCTTAAGGCAAGAGGTTGCATCAGCGGCGGCTCCCGAGGCAATGTCTGAGGCGGTGCCTGGGGTCGTGCTTGAAATGACGCCCGAGGAGATACCGGTGGCGGTGCCTAGGACCGTTCCCGAGGTTGCCCCCATAGGGACGCTTACTATTGAAGTGGCGCCATCTGAGCCAAACTCGCGTCCGTCAAAGGGGGACCCTGAAGAAGGAGAGTCGTTGGAGATGAAGAGACGCCGTATTCGTGCTGGCAAGGCGGTGGTCACACAGACAGAAAAGGTTAAGCCACCCCGCCCTGAGTCTAAGCCGGTCTTTATGGCTGAGGCCATTCGCTCGGGGAGATCTGCTCTTAGAAGGGAAACCGTTACTAACCTCCGCCCTGCACGTTCTTGGGACGGCGGGTCACGGGCGGCCGCGGAGGGAGGGGTGAATGTGTGGATGTGGCGAGCCCGAAAACCGCTATTAAGGACACGGGCGGAGAAGGCGGGTCCCTAGACCAAATGGAGATGATAGCCGGCCAGTCTACCCGTAGCATAGTGATTCCCAGTCTCTACAATTTGTTGGAAAATTGTGAGGAGGCGGCCGCAAGCATGACACTTTTATGTGCAGGCTGTGAGAGCGAGGCCCTGGGGGGGGGCTAGTGACAGGGACTTGGCCCGGAGAGTGGAGGGTGCGGCTTTGCAAGTATGTCTTTTGACTTGATTTTTTCCGCATTTGTAGGGGGTGATTTTCCTTGGACTTATCTTTTGGCTTTTTCCAGACTCTTATTTTGGAGGCGGAGAGGGGTCGACGCGTGAAGAAGAAGGTGACCAAATACAATAGGTTGGTGCAGAAATACAACAGGACGTGTGAGGTGCACCAAACCTTGGCCGACATGCATAAACAGGACCCTAACTTTAGGGTGTTCCGTGAGGGCCTCGTGCAGTCTGAGGTGCAGTTGAAGAAGAGGGTGGCCGAGCTGGAGAAGGTTGACGAGCAACTCATGGCCGCTGTCGGGCTGCGGAGATGGAGATCCTTATTCGGTCTAAGGATGAAGAATTACCGCTTGGCTGTGTAGTGGCAGAGGAGGCGGCGGAATTGCGCACTCGAGTTGCGGCCTTAACAGCGGAAGTTGATGCTAAGAAGGCCGAGGTTGAGGACCTCAAGCGGGCTCTTGCACAGGCTGATGCGTTTCGTGAGGCACATGAGATGTGGGTGTATGCGGAGGCTTGGCTGGTTGTACTTGAAGAACTTTTTGCGGCTGGCCAAGCCTTTGAGGCGGAGATTGAGATTCTAGAATTGTTGTATGTTTTATCATCGCCTTAGTGCTTTTTTGTTGTAGTTGAAGTTAAGTAGGTCATTCGGTGGCGACCACTTTGAGCGTTGTAGGATTCGGCGGACTTGGCCGTGCAGAAATGATGGCTTTGGCCACGTAAAATTTGACAGCCTTAGTCGCGTGAAAATGGTGGACTTAGCCGTATAGAACGATGGCTTTTAGATATGTAAAATTTGACAGCCTTAGCCGTGCTAAAACGACGGCCTTAGCCATGTAAAATTTACGGCCTTAACTGTGTAAAAACGATGGCCTTAGCTACGTAAGAGTTTTTACTGCCTTAACCGTGCAAAAACAATGGGCTTAGCCACGTGAGAGTTTTTACGTCCTTAATCGTGAAAAACGATGGCTTTAGCCATGTGAGAGTTTTTACGGCCTAAGCCATGTGAGAGTTTTTACGGCCTTAACCATGTAAAAACGATGGCCTTAGCCATGTGAGAGTTTTTACGGCCTTAGCCGTGTAAAAACGATGGCCTTAGCCACGTAAAAAGGATGGCCTTAGCCACGTAAGATTTTACGGCCTTAACCGTGCAAAAACGATGGCCTTAGCCACATAAGATTTTACGGCCTTAACCGTGCAAAAACGATGGCCTTAGCCATGTAAGATTTTACGGCCTTAACCGTGCAAAAACGATGGCCTTAGCCATGTAAGATTTTACGGCCTTAACCGTGCAAAAACGATGGCCTTAGCCATGTGAGAGTTTTTACGGCATTAACCGTGTAAAAACGATGGTCTTAGCCATGCAAGAGTTTTTACGGCCTTAACTTCGTAAAAATGATGGCCTTAGTCATGTAATAGTTTTTACGGCCTTAACCGTGAAAAAAGGATGGCCTTAGCCATGTAAGAGTTTTTACAGCCTAAACCGTGTAAAAATGATGGCCTTAGCCATGCAAGAGTTTTTACGACCTTATCCGTGTAAAAACAATGGCCTTAGCCATGTAAGATTTTACGGCATTAACCGTGTAAAAACGATGGCCTTAGCCCTTTCATACATTCGGAGATGGCCGTAGCCTTTCTATACATTGGAGATGGTCGTGGCCTTTTCATACATTTGGAGATGGCCGTAGCCTTTCTATATATTGGAGATGGCCTTAGCCCTTTCATACATTCGGAGATGGCCATAGACTTTTTATACATTGGAGATAGTCGTCGCCTTTTCATACATTTGGAGATGGCCGTAGCCTTTCTATATATTGGAGATGGTCGTAACCTTTTCATACATTTGGAAATGGTCGTAGCCTTTCTATACATTGGAGATGGCCGTGGCTTTTTCATACATTTGGAGATGGTCGTAGCCTTTCTATATATTGGAGATGGCCGTAGCCTTTTCATACATTTGGAGATGGCCGTAGCCTTTCTATACATTGGAGATGGCACTAATCCAGTTCTTGTATCATGTCGGGCTTGGAGAGTACACGGAGAGGCTGATATGATACACTTGTACTGCAAACATCTCCAGGTGTTCCCTTTGCCGCCTCGTTAAAAACCTTCCCGAGAAAACCCAATTGGGACAAAATTCGGGTAAGGGAAAAAGAGTACAACTTAGGGGATGCCTTTTAGAAGTGGAAATGCTTGAGGTGAGCGACGTTCCAGTTATTCTGGAGTGTTTTTCCTTCCATTGTCTCTAGTTGGAATGCCCTTTTCCTGGCTGCCGCCGTGATCTTGTAGGGTCCTTCCCAGTTTGTGCCCAGTTTTCCTTCACTTGGGTCTTTGGAAGCCAACGTCTTGGCTTTGAGGACGTAATCTCCTACTTGGAGTGGCCTTATTTTTGCCTTTTTGTTGTAATATCTTTCGACTTGTTGTTTTTGGGCTACCATCCTGATGTGGGCCATTTCCATTATTTCTTCGGTTTCATCAAGATGTTGAAGTCTGCTGGTGTCGTTTTCTGTTCCACTGGTGTGCGAATACCTTAGGCTGGGTTCGCCTACTTCGACAGGTATGACCGCGTCGGTTCCATAAACTAGTGAGTACGGGGTTTCCCCGGTGCTGGACTTGGGTGTAGTTCTGTGTGCCCACAAAACTTCAGGTAGTAGTTCGGGCCATAGCCCTTTGGCGTCTTCAAGCTTCTTTTTCAGTATGTTTTGTTGGAGGACTCTGCTTGGTCGTTGGCGGCGGGATGGTACGGCGTGGATAGTATCCTTTTGATGCGCCATTTCTCGAAGAACTCGGTTGTTTTTTGACCGATGAACTGTCGCCCGTTGTCGCAACTGATTTCTTTGGGGATGCCGAAGCGGCATATGATGTTTTTCCATTGACTTCTTGTTCACGTATTTGTGCGTACGCACTACTTCCACCCACTTGGAGAAATAGTCAGTTAAAACAAGTAAAAATCGTACCTTTCCTCGTCCTACGGGTAAGGGACCTACTTTATCCATTCCCCATTTGATGAAGGGCCAGGGGAAGTGACGGAATGGAGGGGTTATCCTGGTTGGTGTATCATTGGGGCGTACTTTTGGCATTGTTCGCATCGGAGGATATATTCAGCTGCCGCTTTTTTCATGGTGGGCCAGTAGTAGCCGGCGCGTATGATGCATCACACAAGGGCGCGGTTGCCGGTGTGGGTGCCGCAATGACCTTCATGTACTTTTTGAGTACCGGCCTCGTTTGGTGTGGCCCAAAGCATTTGCCCAGGGGCCACCGAACGTCCTTTTGTAGAGGTCGTTGTCGATCATGCAGTACCGGGCGGCCTGTACGCGAAGTTTCTTTGCTTCCTTTTTTTTTGGAGGTAATGTCTCGTCCTGTAGATAAGATATGAACTGGTTGCGCCAGTCCCAAGTTAAGTTTAAAGAAAGTACCTCGGTATGATCGATGGCCGAGTGGAGGAGTGTGACCACACTTTCTTTGTTGATGTTTTTGGTGGTTGCGGCCAACTTTGCCAGGCTGTCCGCTTGGATGTTCCGTGCTCTGGGAATTTGCTCGAAGCGGCATTCGTCGAACGTAGCCATTAGCTTGTGGATTTCTGTTTGGTACTTTTGTAGCCTTTGCTCTTTGATTTGATAAGTCCCAGTGACCTGGTTTACCACAAGTTGGGAGTCGCGATGGATGAGGACTCGATGAGCCCCATACTTGATGACTAGTCTCATGCCTGCAATAACAGCCTCATACTCGGCCTCATTGTTAGTCATTTCCGGGCATCGTATGGACAGGGGAATTGTTTCGCCCGTGGAGACCTCAAGGACGAGTCCCAGTCCTGATCCCGATGCATTAGCGACGCCATCCGTATAAAGGACCCATAGGTCATTTTTGGAGGACGCGCATTGCACCTCGAGTTCCGCCTCCGGCATGACTTCAGCACTGAAGTCGGCAATAAAGTCGGCTAGGACTTGCGACTTGATGGCGGTCCTTGGAAGGTATGTGATATCATGCTCGCTGAGTTCAACAGCCCATCTGGCGAGCCGGCCTGAGAGTTCGGGCTTGTGTAAGACGCTCCTTAAAGGGAAGGTCGTTACTACCCTTATGGGGTGGCACTGGAAGTAGGGTCGTAGCTTTCGTGAAGCTACTACGAGTGCTAACGCTAGCCTCTCAAGGTGTGGGTACCGAGTTTCGGCGTCCACTAAAGTTTTGCTGATGTAATAAATAGGATATTGCGTACCTTTATTTTCGCGCACTAGGACGGCGCTGACCGCTACTTCCGATACGGCCAAGTACACCAACAGTGGTTCGCCTGGGTTGGCTTTGACTAGTAGGGGTGGCGATGACAGATATGCCTTCAAATTCCTCAGTACCTTGACACATTCTTCGTTTCATTGTAGTCCCTGGTCTTTTCTCAATACACCGAAGAATTTATGACACCTGTCGGAGGAGCGTGAGATGAACCTGGAGAGGGTGGCTATTCGACCCTTCAGCTTTTTCACTTGTTTTATGTTGCTTAGTACTTCTGGGATGGTTTCTATAGCCTTGATCTGGTCTGGGTTGACTTCGATGCCCCTTTGTGACATCAGAAACCCCAGGAATTTTCCCGAGGCTACGCCGAAGGCGCATTTTTCAGGATTCAGTTTCATATCGTATCTTCTTAATATTTCGAAGGCTTATTTCAAGTGATCGAGGTGGTCCTCTTTCTTTGATGACTTCACCAGCATGTCCTTAATATAGACCTCCATCGTTTTGCCGAGTTGTTCTTTGAACATCGTAGTCACCAGCCTTTGGTATGTGGCCCCCGCATTCTTGAGCCCGAAGGGCATTACCTTGTAGCAGTATGTTCCCTGGTGAGTGATGAAGGTTGTTTTCTCCTTATCTTCCTCGGCCATCATGATTTGATTGAAGCCGGAGTAAGCGTCCAGGAAGCTTAATAGCTCATGCCCTGTCGTTGCGTCTATTAATTGGTCGATGTGGGGTAGTGGGAACGAATCTTTTCGACATGCTTTATTTAGGTCGGCGAAATCCACGCACATCCGCCACTTTCCATTTTTCTTTTTGACCATTACAACGTTAGCGACCCATTCCGGATACTTGGACTCCCTAATGGAACCGTTCGCCAGCAGCTTGTCTACTTCTTCACTTACTACTTCGTTGATGGCGGCATTGAATTTTCTCCTTACCTGCCGCACAGGCGGGTGTAGCGGAGCGACGTTCAGTTTATGAGAGGCAATTTCTCGTGGAATCCCTGGCATATCTGCATGGGAAAAAGCAAACAGGTCTGCATGGTTAGATAGAAATTCACGATACTTGGATTTGAAAGGTCGCGGCCTATGTAAGCCTTCTTTGCGGAATCGTTGTTGCTCAGCTGGACGGGGTCAAGATCTTCGATTGTGGCCTTGTTAGCCTCAACGTCGTCGGGATCTTTGATGGCGTCCTCTGTCAGGTGGACCTTAGTCCCCGACAGGGCTGATTGCTATGCTTCCACACGTGCTCGTTTGAATTGTTTGGTGTGCGTGTAATCTTGAGCGATTGTATAGCACTCTTGGGCGGTTTGCGGCTCGCCCCGTATGCTGAACACCCCCATGGGGTTGGGAATTTGATCACTTGGTAGAAACTGGAGGGGACTGCCCTCATGGCATGTATCCACAGTCGTCCGATGATGGCGTTATATGCCGAAACTTGGTTCATTACATGGAAAGTGGTTTTTATCGTAACTCCCCCGCCAGAAGGGGTAGCGTTACCTCCCCTGAGGTTCTTTCCACTGCATTGCTAAAATCAGTTAGTGTTATACAGTGTGGTATTATCTTATTCTCGAGTCCCATAGTGCAATGACTCTTAGATGAATGATACATGCGTCGCTGCCATCGTCGACCATAATCCTTTTAACGTCAGTATCTACTATGCGTAAAGTAATAACTAAAGCATCATAATGGGCGAAAAACAAACCGTCGGTATCAGACTTATCAAAGGTGACACTATCTTCGAAGTCGTCATACCGTTCGTGAGCGATGGTTCGCTTGAATTTGTGAGTGATGGTGAATTTGACATGGTTGATCGCTAAGTCGTTGCCGTCCCCAATGATCATGTTGATGGTGCGTGTCGGTGAGGGCGGCCTTGGCGGGTCGTGAGGTTGTTTCCGCCCACGTGCGAAGTTGAGTTTTCCTTTGTCGCTGAGCAGTTCTTTCAAGAATCCTTAGTTCAACATCCGGACCACCTCCTGCCGGCGACCTATGCAGTCTTCATTCCTGGTGGAGCTCACATAAGGCATTTGATTTTCTGGTGGCGGGGTCGGACTTCATCTTCGCCGGCCATTGTACTTTGTTGCCCAGCTTCTCCAGTGCGTACGCTACTTCTGAAGGAGATACACAAAAGTTATGTGCAGATAGTAAAGGAGGCATGCATCTGTCCTTCCGCAGTGGGGCAACATGTCGTTGTAAGGCGTCCGCGTGCCTTGGTGGTGGCAGATGCGAAGATCTGATGTATGGTTGGTGCCTCTCCCTGTTGAGGCGTGGGATATGTTTTCGTCGTCCCTTGTTGCGTCGGCTACCGTTATTAACCGCCGGGTTGGGCCATTAAGGTCGTCGTCGTCTCCACGTACCTCGGCACAGTAGGTGTTGTGAATCTCTTCCTAGGTGGTGGGGGATATTTCATAAGGCGGCTAAGAAGTTTTTTGGTTGCCCTTGAGCCGTTTCTGCTGAGCCCGTTCTGGAAAGTTGCGACTGTCATGCTTCGAACATGTTTGGTAGGCTCATTCTGACCCTGTTGAACCTGGCTAAGAATTCTCTGAGCCCTTCTCCTGAGGTCTGTTGGACAGCAAAGATGTCGTTTACCCGTGCTTCCGCTTTCTTTGCTCCCGCGTGAGTGGTGACGAATTTATCTGCCATCTCCTCGAATGTGGAGATGCTTTTGGCGGGTAGCTGGGAATACCACGTCAGTGCCCCTCCCGTTAGCGTTTCGCTGAACTTCTTCAGAAGTACAGACGGTACCTGCTCATTTGATAGATCGTTACCATTGACTGCCGTGACATAATGAATTAGATGGTCCTCGAGATCTGAGGTCCCGTCGTATACTTTCAAGTATGGTGTCGTGAAATGATGAATTAGGGGGCATTTTGAAGGTCTTTGGAATGGGGTATGGTGCAGCTCCTGTGTAGGGTTGTTCAACGAACCTCCCCACCTCTCGCTTTGGCAGCAGCTTAGGCGCAACCGGAATCTTGTCCACTCTTTCTTGGTGCTCCTTCATCTGGTCGCTCCTTCATCTGGTCGCGGAGCGACCTATTTTCATTTTCCATTTCCTCCATCTTTTTGAGGATGGCTGTGAGTGTGTCGCCGTGAGCTTGAGCATTGACGGGCACGTTGTTCGTTCGTTTGGCCTCGGGCTCATCTTCGGCTGCAACATGGTCCGTTGCTGGTGTGCATCTAGCGTTTTGGGGTGGCTTCTCGGCTAAACTACTCAGAGTGTTTGTCAACCACTCTTTCAGTAACCTCTTTATCTCTGGGGGTGCTTCTTTAGTTATAGATGTAGAAGCCTCTTTTTCTCGTGGAACCACCATATCTTCAGAAGGGGAATGTGGGTTCTCAGTGTTTATCAGGGTACTAGGGGTTGCGTGTAGAGCATCTCCTTCCGCAACCGCGTTGAGAGAGCCTATGAGATCGGCTCTAACATCCACGATAGCTTTCATTCTCGCGTTTTAGGTTGTAGAAAGTGATTTTTGAAGGATCTCTAGAAGCAAACTACAACTTTGATTCACGAAATCCCCACAGACGGCGCCAAATTGTTTGGCTAAAAAGTTATGTGAATACTTGTTAAGCTCAAGAACAATCGAAAATAAACAAGGGTTAATCGGAATCAAGCGTAATATGAACTAGAGAGTATTGTGGAGCTAAGATCGGTGATAATAATGAGATGTAGATATCTTAAGATGTGAGAACAATAGAACAAGTAATAATCTTTGCACAAGAGAGAGAGAATGAGTTGTATATTCTGAGTAACAAAATACACATGAGCCTTTACAAAGGGAAGGTCCCCTTTATATATTAAGGGACCTTCCTCGAAATAATCAAAGAAAAGTACAGAAGTTGGTGGCCTCAATGTACGGAAGAGTCAGAGCTTCAAACGACGTCGTCTTGAGTCATGTCACTCGGTCCGTCCACTTACTGGGGTCGACCTTACTCGGGTTGGCCTCGGTTGGGCAGGTCTCTATGTCAAGGACGTGCATAGATAGCATGAGAACGTAGGGAACCAAATTTGCCCAATACATTATCTATCTTGGTCGTTCTCCTATTTCATGGTCTTCGAAGAAGCAACGTTCAGTTTCTCATTCTTCTACAGAGGCTGAATATAGGGCAGTTGCAGCTGCTGTTTCCAAGACTAATTGGCTCACCCATCTTCTTCAAGAGCTTCAGTTTCCTTTAATTGCTATTCCGAGAGTTCTTTGTGACAATGTCAACACCACTTATATTTGTGCCAATCCTGTTTTCCATAGCCGCATGCATGTGGCTATCGACTTCCACTTTGTCCGTGAGCAGGTTGAGCACAAACAGCTTGAAGTTACCCATTTACATGTTGCGGATCAAGTTGCGGATCTTCTTACAAAGCCTCTTCCACAAGCAGTTTTCAATAACCATTTTTCCAAGTTGGGCGTCATAGACCTCGATGCCAACTTGCAGGGGCGTAATAACGGCAGTAGCAAGTTATCTCCTTCTGTATAGGACTTTTTGTTATTCTGTTTTTTAATATATCTTTTGGTGCTTATCAGATTCCTTTTGTTTAGGATTTTTTATTCACATAGGTTTCTCTGTATCCTAGATTCTCTCTAAGTTGTTACATTATTCACAGCTTTTATGTACTACACTTGGCTATATAAAGCCAACCATATAATCAATACGATAAGTTCTTCTGCCTTTATCACTCTTTAGATAGAAGAGAACTTGTCACATATAAAGTAGTGGAGAGCTCTCTGAAGCAGTAGATGACACTCAGGATGCGCATAAGGATGCAGATATAGAAATGTCCCTTTATCTCAACAAATTTAAGAGATGGGCTTGAAATGGATTTAAAAGGATCATTTGGAATAGAACCCCAAATCATTAAATGTGGTGAAATATCCAATTATAGCATTCAAGAAAGCAGAAAATCTTCCACATCTGAATAGCGTTTTGCAGATTGTCATCCAGCAATAGCAAATTTATCGGAATGATTGACACCTCACATTGGTTGCAGCCTTCTAGAGTGGCGCACATGGACAAAAGGGAGACAGTGGAATATTGCAAAAATAGATGAACAGAACAATGTTCTTCATTTTAACGTTGAAACTTTTCACTCATTAGGATAGAGGCTCAAATTCAATCTTGATCAGGCTTGTTTCAGACTCCAGAATACATCAATAAAAAATATCTATATTTGAGTGACCATCGAACCTACCCACTGAGGTGATGCACATCTTCCCATATCTGAGGTCGCTTGAATTTCTCCCGGCAAACCTGTTAGCTCTAGAACCAGTTAATATACGCATTCATGAGAACCAACATTTGGATAAAAGAAAAAACATTCATATCAGACATGCCTGAAGTCCACCAACACCATCTGTAGCTAGAAGAGTTAACATTCCATAGTCTGAATGAGCAGAAGCACCATACACCACTTGTTCAGATAATCGTAACTCACCTACAGAAAGTTTACATAAAGCATTTGAATTCATGATCAAGCTGGAAGCCCCACAGTTCAATTTTGCATGATTAAAACCATTTTGCCAAGCACATCGTTACCCTATAAGGAAATTCAAGTACTGCATCAGGTGCAATTATTAAGCATGAAAACCTTGGCTATGTAAAAAGGAGCATTCCATAAGTA
Source organism: Nicotiana benthamiana (assembly GCA_034376525.1). Classification (NCBI taxonomy): domain Eukaryota; kingdom Viridiplantae; phylum Streptophyta; class Magnoliopsida; order Solanales; family Solanaceae; genus Nicotiana; species Nicotiana benthamiana. The sequence goes on along the minus strand of CM067336.1, from coordinate 23,138,882 downwards.
GTCACTTTTTCAGTTCATAATGCTTCGTTAAACAAATACGCATAATCCAAAGAAAGAACATTAATAGCACAGAAACTGCAGTCCACCCTGAAAAAATTGTCTTTGCATATTCGCAAGCATCAATCAAAATGTCTCCCCTTTTCCCTCCCACTTCATATCATCTGGAGGTGCAACAGCAAAAATTTTGACTGAAAACAGGTGCTGATCACCTATTAAAAAACAGGAAGAAAAAAAAAACTCAAAAAGATAAATGCCGTTTATGGAACTAAACCTGGATAATGTACCAAACGAAGGAATGCATTTGGTGAGTCACATGCCCCTGCTTTATGAAAGAAGTCCTCATCCAATTCCAATGCCAAAGCAATCAGTGAAGTTAGTCTAATCCCAGCATCCCTGAGACAAGATAGTCAAATCAACCACAAATCAAGTAACCTAGCCATCTGCAAAACACTGAGCTGTTAGCAAGAAGATGAAGACCAATGATCAGAGATGCAACTTAAACGTTTAACTTTCAGTTATTATAAGCACAGGGAACTGAGTGGTATGAAATATTTATAGGGGTTGGTGTTACAGTTGTTTATATCAAGAGGAAGTTTAGGGAATAAGGAAATCTAAAATTGGTTTTAAGAAAATATCAAAGTGATACTCACAAGACTCTTTTATAGTAATCCTCCATGGTTGATCTCCAACATGGCAGAATTTCTAGACATTCCAAATGCAAGAAAACATCAAAGAGTCACCACACATGTTTTCTGGAGAAATCTGTCCTTCAAACATGAAATATGTCTCGAAGCACACGTGAATTGATGGACGGATAAAGAAAAGGGAGCATTTGATGGTAGAAATCTTTGTTTCTTGTTACAGGGATCATATTCAACACAATAAGGACGAACAAACCCCAAGATCCTAAGTATATTAAGGACAAGATCATGATGTAGGCTCAAATAATAAAGATGTAGAGAATACCTTCTGCAGGCCACTGATTCAAGTTACTAACAGCCCTCTTGTCTTCCAGAGGACCGATGTAGAAGCTTTCTTTTGAATCACCTGCACTCCAATGATGAAACAATTAAGTCAAGAGTTAAGCTACCTTCTGTCTTGCTATCCCCGAATGCAGATCAACTCGTAAATGTAACCAACAAAAGCCTACTGAAGAAAAGTGGCATAAGAGAAAAATCTACACACGAAGACATTGTTAGGGAAAGAGCTAGCCTTTTGGTAAACAAGACTTTCGCACAGGATCAATGTAGCTTAATCTACACTTCTACGTAATGAAATCAACTGATTTTCCACATGGTGGAGACCACCTCAACCAAATTGTTTCAATCATGTTTTATCAATAAAAATTTGGGTAATTTCAGCAGCAAAAGTAAATCCTTTTACAGAATTTCAGCCTTCTGCTATGCAGCAGCTAATGTTCCGTGTCAATGCAAACGTAAAATCATCTCCACCACATGTTCACATCCAATGAATAGATATTCCTCGTTTAAATAAATTTTTATCACCTTCATTAATATGCATTCTTACCTCAACCAGTGACTAATGCTCTCATGTTAGTGCTAAATTAACTTGGTTTTGTGCAAACACGGAGGGCATGATTGAAGCAAATAACAACAAAAAAGAAAAAGAAAAACTACCTTGGGTACCAGAAGAGGGATCGAGATTCTCAGCATAAAGGGGAGTATAACCTCTGTTGTTCCTCCGTACAAGTTTAATCTTCTCTTCAACTGGCAGAGAGAAATACTTTTTGCTGTGTGCAAGCACTTTCTTAAACAGATTTTCCTCTACCCCATGGTTTATAAGGTAAAAGAAACCAACTTCTACACATGCCTACACCAAAAAAATTCACAATGGATTGAATACCTGGCCTTATAATTCAAGATCAAAAATTTAGTAAAAGAGTCCTGTCCAATTACATTGGTTTTGAGATAATAAAGAAAGAGAGAGACCTGACGAATTGCACGAGCGGTGGAAACACGATCAGGGGAAGTAAGGTCGATAATGGGTAGTTGAAGTGATTCTGCCATTATTATACTCCACTTTGCACTATGTTTAGTTGTTCCTTCCAAAAATTGAATGGGTTGTCTATGGTAAAAGTCGCCTCTACGAGAAGAAGACCGTCTGAGAGTTCAAAACCACCTCTAGTTTTCAATTTGTGACCGTTTCTGACAGCGTCGTTTTTTAAAGTTTGTAAGAAAAAATTATTTTTTTTATTTTTGTAAAACAAAGTCCTCTTCAATTTACAAGTTAGAAACTATGTCCGCTAGAACAATTATCGTTTGTAATATATTATGTAATTACTCTTAGTATGATTTTTTAATGTATGTCTTAATTACAAAAAAAATAATTTTCTTGAGTGTTATCTATTTAACTTTTATTTTTTAATTAATTTAAAATATAAATATCATAACATTATCTCTATCCCCTTATTTCATATATTTCTTTCGACTGTCATACTTATTTAATTAGTTTTCTAATTTTGTAGTTTATTAAAAATTTAAATAAAGTAAATTGTTTTTTACTAAATTATAATTTTGAATTCATCAAAAGTATAAAGAGATAAATAGTTTATAAATATATGCTTATCTTATATATAAATTAGCTACAATATTTGAAACTATTTCCCAATTCGAATGGATATTTTTTATTATATTTTTTCATTTTTTTATTATAGCTTTTTTTTTATTCTAAAATATAAAATATTGGTAAAATTCTAACGTGAAACTACTCCCTAATTTGAATGGGTAGTTTTTGTTTTTTTTTTTTTTTTTTTTTTGAATAAACTGTTTCCATTTCATTTAGTCAAAAAAGTATACTTACAAAGCATAGATGCTGACCATCTATTCTCGTATGCTATACACAATCACTACCCTATTATCAATCTAGGAATAGAAAACAGAATACACTATGATAATACGTGTGATGCAGCTATCGTGAGTAAAGTATATCTCATTTAACTAGGGGAAATGATCTAAACTATGTAGAACCGCCCTCCATTTATGCCTTGAAGCCCCTCTGCAGATGGACCACGATTTTCTTGCATACGGTGTCCCTCATCAGCATGCCACCCTGGAATCTCAATTTATTCCGCTCCCTCCATATCGTCGGCACCAGAATCCCAAATAGGCATGCTGTAATTTCTGCTAAGCCATTTCTACTCTTCGCCAGCTTATTAATCCACACACACTCCTCCTGCCAGTCAGCAATGATACGCTTATGGCCAAACCAGTTGAGGAGTCGATACCAGAGCTCTTTGGTTTTCAAACAGTCAAAGTACAGATGCTCAAAAGTCTCTTGATATACCCCACAGAAAATGCAATCTTGCGGAACCACAATATTTAGCATTTGGAGTCGATCCACAGTTGCAAGTCGTTTATGTAAAGCCAGCCATAGTATAAACTTATTCCTGTTATGAAGTTGAGGTTGTAATATGATTGATTTCCATTGAACCTTGCTGCATTGAGGAAGAAGCTGTCTATAGAGCTTGTTAATGCTGGAAAACTCTCCCTATTGCACCTACCTCAGTCTGTTATCTAGATTTCCACTTAGAATTGCTATACCATTAACCAGACTTCTCGATTCAAAGATTTTCCTGATTGCCCAGGCAGCATTCCTTGGTACCATCATGTCTTCAAAACATTGGTTCTTCATATAGAAAGTATGAACCCACTTTATCCATAAACTATCCTTCTTCTTAGTTAAAGCCCACAAGTGCTTGACCACAGCAGCTTTGTTCCATTTAGCTAGGTCCAAGACATTCAGACCCCCTGCACTGTAAGGCAAACACATAGTGTCCCATGCAATTAGGGCCTTTCTTGATACTGTGGCAGCACCAGTCCACAGATAGGATCTACATATGGCCTCTGTCATCTTCAAAATCTTTTTGGGCAATAAGAAGATCTAGGACCAGTACGCTTGAATACCAAAGAAGACAGATTTTATCAATTGAAGCCGACCAGCATAAGATAGGAGCCTTGACGACCATCAGTTAACTTTCTGTGTAATTTTCTCCACCAATGGCCAGCATTGTGCAACAGACAACTTCTTCGAGTCCAGAGGCATCCCCAAATACTTGTAAGGGAGATTGCCTTCTGGAAATTCCAATATCTGAAGTACCTGCTGTTTCTGCCAATTATTCACCCCTGCTAAGTACACTGCACTCTTGTCCACATTTGCGTGAAGACCAGAAACCTTAGAGAACTCCTGAAGAATCTGTTTCAGCAGGCTAACTTATTGAATATCAGCCTTGCAGAATAAGAAGAGGTCATCCGCAAAGCAAACATGTGCTACACCCAACTTCTTGCATTTAGGATGGAACCTGAAGTCTTTCCTCAGCATCACTTGTATAAGCAGTCTATGTAGATACTCCATTGCCAGAACAAAGAGGTATGGTGACATCGGGTCACCTTGTCGCAGACCTCGTTTCCCTTTAAATGGATCAGTGAGACCTCCATTGAAGTTGAGAGAACAGGATACAGTTGATATACATTCCATTATCCAACCAATAAATTTAGAAGGAAATCCCAGCCCCTGCAACAATCTACTAAGAAAAACCCACTCAACTGAGTCGTAAGCCTTCTTTAGGTCCACCTTTAGCACACACCTAGGAGAGAGGCCCTTCCTCGAATAGCCCTTGAACAATTCTTGTGTGAACAATATGTTATCAATAATGCTGCGACCCTCGATGAAAGCTGTCTGTGACCTGCCTACTACAGAATCAATAACCCCTTTCAACCTAGCTATAATAATCTTTGTGAGGATCTTGTATACAGTTGTGCAGCATGCAATTGGTATGTAATCTTTGAATTTGGTTGGATTTTGTACCTTGGGAATGAGAGTCAGTGCAGTGCTACTAACTCCAGAACGTAGTTTTCCAGTTTTAAAGAAATCTGTCACAGCTTCACAAATGTCATCCCCTACAATATGCCACTGCCTGATGAAAAACTCCACTGGGAAGCCATCCACCCCAGGTGCCTTGTCATGTGGCATGTCCTGTATTATTTCCTCCCTTGTTACTGGTTGGACAAGAGCATCTTTCTATTGTAAAGTGAGACAGGGCCCCTGGTGTATGATTTCAGTGTTTGGACATTGGATGATGCTATTGTTCCCCCCCCCACCCCCAGTAGTGACTTGAAACACTCAACAAATTTTGCTTCCACCATCCTGGGATCTGTTAGTTTAATCCCCTCTTCAGTATATATAGAATTGATAGTGTTAAAGCTGGTCCTCATCTTTAGTTGAGCATGAGAGTATTTTGTGTTGGCATCTCCACAGGTTATCCAGTGAGCTCTGGATTTCTGATGTAGGATCTGCTCCTCTATATTGCTCCACTTCTCCACCTCCATAAGTAACAGCTTCTCCTGATCAATCAACCATTTGTCCAGACAATTTGATTGCAGTTGGATCTGGATGGTTTCTAGCTTCTGCCTTGCCTCATAAATGTAATCTATACTTAGCCATATAAGTATTCAGCTCCTTTAAGTCCAGTTTTAGGGTCTTCAATTTACTCCATATTCTGTGCATTAGCCCTCCCTGTTGATTCTGATTCCATGCTCTTTCCACAATGCCAGGAAAATTAGTATGGTCCATAACAGAAGAATAAAGTTTGAAAGGTTTAGGATGATTGTTTCTTCTCTGTTGCTCAGTGTTACATTGCAATAGGATAGGGGAGTGATCAGAGACTCCCGGGTTCGATACATCTGCTTCAATGTGATTGTACTCCTGCATCCAGTGTACATTTCCAAAGGCCCAACCAATTCTGCTATAAACTCTTGTCTCAGACTTCTGCTTATTACACCACGTATAGAAACAGCCCATAGTCTTCGAATGAGAGAGTTTAAGAGCATTGAGAGTGTCCTGGAATCCCTGAATCTTCTGCTGAACAACTGGGGCACCTATTCTGTCATCCGTGTGAAGCACATTATTGAAGTCTCCACTGATAAGCTAGCTGCCCTGAATAGTAGCCCCTACGGCCACCAGTTTTGCCCACAATTGCTGCCTCTTACTCAATTCATTGTTAGCATAAATAATTGTTAGCAGTGTTCTGAAAGTAGAACCCCTTTCTTTAACCTCACAGTGAATAAATTGCTCATCAACCTTCAAAACCTGCATCTCCACATTTGACTTCCATAATATCCAGATTCTCCCATTGGCATGCTCACTATAATTTCCAGTATGTCTCCAATCATTGCCTAGTTTTGTGACAATCTGATTTACCCTAGCTTCCTTTACTTTAGTTTCTACACACCCATACAATCTACTTTATGTTTATTCAGAAAGTTTGTGGGCCTTATTTAGACCCCTAATGTTCCATGTGCATACAATCATGACTGGATGAAGCTGGAAGGGCCAGCGTCCCCTGGATCATCACCTATCTGTAGTA